>CM061557.1:85856519-95856519 GCA_030864225.1 Capsicum baccatum var. pendulum
CACACTAGAGTTTTTTTAAAGAAAGAGGAGTGTTTTTACATCAAAATTTCATATCTGTACCTAAGGAAAAATTCAGGTATTTAAAATCATCAAGGTGTTGCTTCATAAAGAGAA
Source organism: Capsicum baccatum var. pendulum (assembly GCA_030864225.1). NCBI lineage: Eukaryota > Viridiplantae > Streptophyta > Magnoliopsida > Solanales > Solanaceae > Capsicum > Capsicum baccatum. The sequence goes on from CM061557.1 coordinate 85,856,634, forward strand.
ACGATGATTTAGAAAGGTACAGCTCTTCATAAAGGTGCAACACTTGAAAAAATCCCAACCAATTGGAAAGGTCATAACCATCCAACTAAAAAGGTGCCTAATTAAATTGCATCCTTTCTCTTGGTGTCTTTTAAAAAAAAAAGCACTTATTCATTTTTCATTCACACCTCTTAAAAAACTAAAAATCCCCCACAGGAATAGAAAATGAAAAGTTTATATAAAAAAAAAATTACGAACAAGTGTGTGATCTACAAGAAAAGATTCTGGATAAGTAACTTTTCCTTTGAACTTTTCATAGTAAACTTACATCAGATACACTCAGTCAATCGGTAGATATGATATCTTTAAATCGTCGAGCTTTAATATACACGTAGACAACATATGTCACACAATTAGTCTTTTCCCGTCTATGATTCTCATGATTTTGTTTATTTATCCATTAATATAACCTGGTTTCATAAGGGCTTAGAAAATGGGTCTTTACTATCATTCTCCTTAAAGTGGATTCCACTTCACCCTCAGGTGATTCCTAAATATTTAATCCTATAGATCAAACTATTTGGTCAAACCTATCAAACTTAGATACTATTTAAAGCTTCAAACCATAAACCTTATCCTTGTGTCCTGAACATTATCTTCATCATGAGAATGGGTTGAGTATAATGACAATGTTGAATCATGAGTCACAATTTTGTTTGATCTTCTTAAATCTAGCTCTTGTGATCTCTGATCTACTAGGCAGAGTTACTGCAGTGATGACTTGTCCTATACCATAAACCCATTTTCTTCGATGATCTCTCAACTCTGCCTCTAATTACGCCTTTTGTAAGTACATTCAACACATTATCTTTTGACCTCACATAGTGAACCGTGATAATTTCACTAGAGTGTAGTTCTCTAATGGTATTATGTCTTCGTATTATATAATAAGATTTACCGTCATACATCATGTTTATTGCCCTATCTATTGTCACTTTACTATCATAGTGTATGCATACTGGTGCCACAGATTTGGGCCAATACAGAATATCTTTCAAGAAATTTCAGAGACATTCAGCTTTGTCACCGACTTTATCTAATGTGATAAATTCAAATTTCATTGTAGAGAGGGAAATACATATGTATTTGGATGATTTTCAAGAGACTACCCCTCCACCTAAAGTAAATATATATCCACTTGTGGATTTTACTTTATTCGATTCGGTGATCCAATTTGCATTGCTATATACTTCAATTACTATTGGATATTTGATATAATACAAAATCTAGTCTTGAGTATGTTTTAGATACCTTAAGACTCTTTTCATAGTTATCCGACAAATTTAATTGAGATTACTCATGTACTGACTCAATTTACTAATAGTGCATGATATATCTGATCACGTACAATTCATGATATGCATCAAAATTTCTAACACTATTGTGTAGTTCAATTGTAAGTCACTTTCACCTTCATTCTTTGTAAGTGCAAAGCTCGCATCTAATGGAGTCTTAGAAATATTGAAGTTCAAGTACTTGAACTTGTTAAGTACCTTTTTAATGTAATGATATTGTGACAATGTCAACCCTTGTGGAGTTCTATGAATTTTTATTTCTAAGATCGCATCAGCAACTTCAAGGTCTTTCATATCAAACTTGGTTTCAAGCATTCATTTCATAGCATTTATGTCAAAAATATCTCTACTAATGATCAACACTTCATCCACATACAAACAAAAAATGACTGTGTGATTTGGAGTGTTTTTAATGTAAACACATTTATCACATTTTTTTTTATCCTGAAGTCATTTTTCAATTATTCCATAAAGTGACGTAATAAGTTTTCACACTTTTCTTTCTTTACCAGGAACCATAAATCCCTTGAATTGTTCCATGTAAATTTCTTCCTCCAATTCCCCATTTAAGAAAGAAAGTTTCACATACATTTGATGGATTTCAAGGCCATATACCACCACTAAAGAAACCAACACTTGAATGGACATTAGCCATGTTACTAGCAAATATGTGTCAAAATAATCGAGGTCTTCTTTTTGTATAAAGCCTTTAACAACAAGTCTTGTATTGTATTTGTCAATAGTACCATCAGTCTTCATCTTCCTATTGGAGATCTAATTAGAACCTAAAGGTTTATTTTCTAGAAAAAGATCAACCAACTCCAAAGAATGGTTGCTCATGATTGAATCAATCTCACTATTGTCTGGCTCTTTCCAAAAGGATGATCCCAAAGATGAAATCAATTCTTTAAACATTTGAGGCTCATTTTTCAAAATAACATATTACAAAATCTGATTAAAAAAAAGTAGACATTCTTTGACGTATAGTATGCTTTCGAGTCTCATCAATGAGTACATTTTTCTTTAATTCATCTCGAGGTTGTTTAGACCCTAATAGACAGGCCATGGTCAGTTTTATATGGATAAATATGTTTAAAAAATTTAGCATTATCTAATTTAATTATTTTATTTTCATGAATATCCGGATGTTTGAATATATGAATTAAAAATCAACATGCTTTACTACTTGTACAATATCTGATAAAAACACAATCCATAATATGTTTTCCTATCTTTACTCTTTAGATATAGGGACATGGACTTTTGCTAGACACTCCCACACTATGAAATATTTCAAGTTGTATTTTCTTCCTTTCTATTTTTCATAAGAAATAGATTGTGTCTTTCTATGGGTACTCTATTGAGTATTCGATTTGTTGTAAAGATAGCTCCCCCTATAAGTTTTATGATAAATATAAACAAACTTATGAGTGAAGCATATATCATTTTCTTCAATGTTTGATTTTTTCTTTCAATAATTTCATTTGATTGAGGTGAATATGGGGTACTAGTTTGATATACAATTCTATTTTCTAAACATATCTACGTAAAAACGAATTCGTACTCTCCACCCCTATCACTTTTTATCTAACTGATTTTCAACTTCAATTTTATATTGTCTAAACGCTTCTATCGCTTCATCATTACTATTTAGAAAAATAAACATAGAAATATCTAGTACAATGGTCAATAAAAGTTATGAAATACTTTTTTTAGCATGAGATGGTATTGACTTTATATCACAAATATCGTTATGGATTAAGTCTGAGGAATTGAAATTCCTTTCAATAGATTTATATGTATGCTTAGCATACTTAGATTCCACACATATTTTAAATTTTGACTTATTGCTCTCAAAGTTAGTCAATGCTTCTAAATTAATCAATTTTACAAGGTTCTGTAATTGACATGTCCTAAATGACTAAGCCACAAATATTTGACTCTAACAATTAAGAAGAAGCCTCAGCTTTCTTCATTTCAATAGCCATTACATCAAGTTTGAAAGACCCTCATTGAAGTAGCCCTTTTCGACATATATTCTATTCTTACTTATTACAACTTTCTCCAAAATAAAAATACACCTAAACCCATATTTTTAGTGAGAAATATTGTCGACACTAAGTTCTTTATAGTAATAAGAACATGGAGAATACTGTTGAGAGTCAACTCCTTGTCAGAAGTCATTTTTAGGAATATCCTCCAACTTTCTTCAACCTTGATTGTTGCATTATTTTTCATGAAGATCACTTCTTTTGGATATAATGTGTCATGGTTTTGTGACACTTTTGATACTTAAAATGATGAAATTATGCAAGTACTTTGGTCCTTTTTATTAGATGTGACGTGTTTTGTGTTTGTTTTATAGGAAAATGAAGTTAGAAGTAAGTAGAATAAAAGATTAAAAAAAGTTTCAAAAAGTGAAGTCTTAGCTTGGAAAACGAGTCATTAGATGATACTACAACTCATTGTCTAAGCAGTAGGGTGATCAATGAAGCAATCTGAGTGGAATGATAAAGTGGACACCGTCTATGACTTATAGGGTCTAACTAAGAGTCATAGGGATGATTATTCTGAGCAAAAATATAAAAATGTTCAAAAATATTACAAGTCTGTGCCCAGTGGAGATTAGGTTGGTAATGAGTAATAGAGTCTAACTACGACTCATCGTGACGACCATTTTGAGCATTTGGAGAAAATACTGAAACCTAAAACTTAATGGAAAGGAAACAAGTTTGGCCAATGACTCGTAAGGAGAAGTTATGAGTCATCACCAAAGGAAAAGAAGATAGAATATGGAGATGATAACGTGTCGTCATCATTCCATACGACTCATTGTCAGAGGCGTTACCAATACCGACCTTAATTTTCTATTCTATTTTGGATAGTAATTTTAGGCTTTAATTTGTCTCTATAAATACCCCTTGGATGTTTTTGTATTATTTTATGCACTCTTTACATTCGTAACAATATATTGATTTTGAGATACACTTTTAATCCTGGAATCTATTGTTCTTGGTTTTTACAAGTGAATATTAATTTGAGATTCTAGTTTTTGTTCTTTAATTATTATAAGATTATTCATATACTTAATTTTATGAATTTAATGGATGTTCATTGATGAGTGATGATTTTACTACTCATTTCTACTTAATAATCATGCACATTACCTCATTTTGAATGAATAAATGAGACAGAATTATGATTAAATGCACTAATATCCACTTTTTGCAGGGATAGATTTGAGGGCATTGAAAGATGTTGGATTGGAGCTTAAAATTACCAAAAAGGTAGTAAGAAAGTGTAGTTGAAGGCCTTGAGTAGAAGGGCCTCAGTTACCTCAGTCGCGGTCTGCTGATCGCGATCGCAACAGTCAAGTAGAGTCAATCAATCACGGTTGCATAAGTCTTTTGCGGTTGTGAATGTCGCGATCGCGGCCAAGCTGGTGCGATCTCAACTTAGCGAAAGAATTCAACCTAAGGGAAAATCTGAAAATGAATGTGGCTGATCAAAATTTTAACAAAAAGACTCAAACCCTAATATCATGTATCATTTTCCATATTCCCCAATTTTTAGGTTTTAGTTTTTTGTGTTATAGCCTCCGTACTTAGAGAAGAAAATATTGTATAAATTTTGGATAAAGAATACATTGGAGACATTCTACGAGGAATAATAGCTCATTTCCATTGTTGATATATGGGAGTAAAAATTTTGAAGTAATATTCACTTAATCTTCAACAAGTAATTTGAATGGAGATTTTAGGTATATCTATGCTTATTAATCTTATGTGTAGCTAGATCTCCCTCTTGGGGTTATGTGTGAATAGAGTTTAATAGTGTGTAGGGTTTGCTAATGTTAGCTTCTATTTAGTAGTTCATGTTTATGGGTTATATCATTTCTATGCTAAATAGGTTGGTATTTGTGGGTGAAAGCCCCAAATACCCTCATGGGTTTGATGAGTTAGAGCTCTAATTTCAAGGAATCTCAAGGCCATCTTCGAAAAAAAGGTTTTGGGTGAACTTTAGGAATCCATATCATCCTTGAAAGAGGGATGTGGAGGCTGAAGCAATGATAGATAATTATGTAGTTTGCTAAATTTTCACTATCTTAAAAATAAATGTGATTGCGAAGTTAACTATACCATGGGTATTATTCTAGAAATACGGATGTCTAGATTGAGGTTATGGTTACCAATCATTGAACACACCCGTTAGGTATTCAAAAGAATCAACGGGTGAAAGTATGCAGTTATGTTGAAAGACTATCATCGAAACTCAAAACCAAACCTACCTACACTTGTACAACTAATAATGAAGTTAACCATTAGCATCCATACATCACTTTCCTTAGTAACATATAATCCCAAGATCTGTGCCTAATTAAAACTCTAATTATTCATAGCCTCGAATTTATATTAGGAAGATCCAAAAGAAACATTAGTATTGATACTTGTACCCCACATTTTTATCTTTTAGGACCATTGGTTTGAATTTAACTTGTATTTATTATTCTAAATTAACTTGATTGCCACTCACATTGTTCCTCGTGGATTCTCCGACTCCAAAGTTGGGTAAATATATTGATGATGACCGTCTTGCATTTAAATTGAAGTGTAAGTTGAGCGTTATCAAAAATGGCATCATTTTTTAGGAACAATTTGGCGTATTAAGTTAGTTTGGCATTTTTGCTTACTTTATTGAATTCAAGCTTGTATATATTTATTTGTGATTTTGTTTTGTTGGTAGATTTTATCTAATTTTAATTTTCTCCATGGCATCTTTCGACGAGTAGGATGTCGGTAGTTGAGAATCCTATCGTGAAGACCCATATCCAATTTATGATGGACCACACTTCAGGAGAGATTGTAACTACGCTTCCCAGAGATATATGGATCCACCATCTCAATCCTATGGGGATTATTGGTGTTCTTTGTGTAGTGGCCGACAAGGACATTGGGATGATTGTCCAAATGCCCCTCCCCCCTATTATGCTAATCGAGTTGATAAGTCCTATAATAAAGAGAAGAAAGATTAATATACTAAGTCCAATAGCGTTGACCCAAGACTACTAGCTATTTTGGATCGGTTGGATACAACAGGGGAGAATCTAGAATACATGCATCAATAGGCATTAGGATGGAAAAGAGTCAAGAAGGGGGAAATGAGCAAAGAATAAAAGCTTGAAACTATTACTACCTTGCCCATTTCCCAATAAGAGGTTCGTCAAGAAGAGAAACCAAGCTATGATGATGAGCTTGGTAGCAAATACTTCTCAGTGACTTCTAGATCTACCAAGTCATATGAGGGAGAAGAAACCAAAAATGAAAGAAATGGTACTAGAGTCTAGATAAGAATAAAGGCAAATATTTTATGATGACTCTAGTTTATTTTGGGGTGAAGATGCTTCGGAGGAGGCTAATTTGGAATTAGGGGTTTCACCTTATTCAAACCAGTTCTCAATATTATGCTTAAAAGATGTGATAGAATTCATCTACCTAGGGAAATGGTGGATCATGGGAAGAAGGAGTTCAAGCCTGATATTTTTGAGTTCGACATTCCAAAGGATCATATGGAACCCCACCCTCAAATTCCAATGTACAAGGAATGACCTATTGATGAGCTCACTTTTACCAAAAGGGATAAACTGAAAGTTCAATGCAAAGTTGGGTAAAAGGTTCAAGTCTTAAAAATATCAAGATCGAAGCTTGCTTGCTATGTTCTCACATCTTCCAAGTTTTACCTTGGAAGATATGATCCTTCTGTCCCTCTACCGCTCATTGCATATTGAACGGAAGTTGGGACAAAAATTCAAATCTTCTAAGTGGAAGCACAAAATAAATGGTAGAGTTGTCGTGCCGTAATATTAAACTAACTGCTAGATGGGAGGCAACCCATCACTCTATGAAAAGTGGCTTGTATCCTTTTTATTTACGCATAATAGAGTAGATTTCATTTTTGTTGTTATGCATGCATAATCCATGAATTGTTGGTGCTAAGAGGAATTTTGATTGAATTTTAAAAAGGGACATGTGAAATTAGCAAATTGGAGTAAACAAGAAGTGCAGGAAACCCGGTTGCTTGGTCACAATTACCGCAACTGTGGTTCATACCACCTCGATCACGGAGGCCGTATGACCCCAATCGTGGTCAAATCAGTTTAAGTGACCATCAAATGCCTTTCCTTCCCATGCTTCTCTCTCAAATTTCTCTCAAAATTCTTCCAAATTTATGGCTTTGCATTGCATATCCAAGTGTCATTTCATTCCAATAGCATCATCTAACTTGGTAAGTTGTCTCAACTCCATTGATTTTGATATAATTACATGCTTAGAATTTGTAGTATAGAGAAAGTCCTGAAATAGTGTTTTCATTGATAAATACGTGCTTAGTAGTGATTATTGTTGGGGTTAGCTGTTGTAGTTGGTGTAAACGCTAATGGGGAATTCTTGAGTACCCAAACTTAATCTTTAAATGATCGAAGATATCGTGTACACCATGTGTTAGATTTAAAGCCCCAAGGAGTTTAATTTGAATTCTTTCAAGTTTGGGGGCTATAATCACACAGTCTAGGCTTTAATTCATTATTTATAATGTTGTCATGCCTAGTTGAAACAAAAGTTGGGGTTAAAAATTCTGCTTAGACTGAAATGCAGAAACTGGCATATCTGGTCTTGTTACTGCATCATGGCCCTGATGACTGCGATCTCAACACCACGGTCGCTGTCAACACTCCACAATTTCCATACCTGAGGACAATTTTAGGCAGAAATTAAATATTTTGTACATTTTTTGCTACCCTCGAAACATCCATAACACTACCATATGAGCTTATATATTTGATCTAGCATGTTTTTAGTATGATAATACAAAGTTGGTTTGAGTTACATTGTTTACAGTTTCTCAGCCTAAAAAATGGGATATTTTGATGACACCGGATTCATAGTCGTGCAATGCCAGCACCTCTATTGTGAGGATTTCCATAGGACAAAGCTACTCCCTGATAGGGGTATCTTCTTAGACAGGGTGGAGGAGAAGCTCAAGAATTCCATGCTAGACTCACTGTGACCCAGTGGATGGACTTTTCCCCAGAACCCTACTATGCTGACATGGGACAGTTTCAAGCCAACGCATGCGAGCCAGGGACCTGGATGGCTAATATCTTGTGTCCTAGAAAAGCAGTTCCCGAGGAAACCACTCAAAGAAATATTCTGATGAATGACTTAAAGGCTGAAAGAAGGTTGTGGCTGAATATTATCTGCAGTAGAGTCTGTTCATGCACTCATATGACTGTTGTCACAAAGATGTGAGCTCGTATGGTGGCGGGTATTCTATCTGGAATTGCTCTGAATGTGCGAGGATTGTTATTTCCGAGTTGTGGTACTTCAAGATCGATAGAGGTAATCATATTCTCCTTCCTTCCCTTATCACTAAGCTTTGTAAAAGGGCAAAAGTAGAGAAGTATATTGCAGACACATGGGCATGTCCAGGATCCCTCACCTACCTACTAAAATTCAGAGGTGAGAGTGCCCCAGGTCAGAGTAAGAAAAGCGAGATAGACATGGGTAAATCAGTCTAAGACGACACAGAATCTTACATACCCTCATCAGCCACTACTTTTGATGACATCTCTATTCAGATATAGGGGTTGAGGGAACTATTATCCAAACTACCTCAAGGACCGAGAGATCCCTCCATGGCTCATCATTTATATAAAGCACGGTCAGATTATGAGAAGTACATGGTAGAGTAGCATAAGCAGAGTACTATAGTAGCTAGTCTGGAGAGAGCCTATTCGGCCTTATCTGCATCTCACAGGGACCTCAAGGATTTGTATGAAAAGATGGTGAAGAGAGAAAAAGAGAGACAAGTTTTTCGAAAAGCTTTAGAAAAGAGTGAAAGGCATATTCAAGGTGCTCAAACCTAACCATCGACTACCTTTACCAAGGTTTGATAGTGAGTATGAGGCCCCTGTAGATTGGTCAGCTGATGATGCTGGTGGTCGTGATGCCGAGTCAGTAGAAGAAGATAGCTCTTGATGCAGATATAGGGAGACCCTTTTACCGTTGCTTTCTTACATATGTAGTAAGAACACTATATTTATTTTAGTTGGGGGTGCCGCCGGATCTATATTATTTTGGTGATGCATTGTTGTATATTTCTTTTTATGTTGTTTTGGGATGACACCTTGGATATTATTTTGTTTTGTTTTTGGGATAATACATTTAATGGGCACTCTGATGGTACCCATGTTTCATGGATTATCATGTGGTTGTCGTTTTAGTTTTTCTTTTTACTATAGTTCTATTTTGATTTTGATGATGCATAACTAGCTTTGACCTATGATAGATTGAGTGACGATATTCTTAAGGGTAAAGCATCATGATTAGGTTTTGAGACATAGGTGCAGGGGAATTCTGAGTACCCAAAACATAAATATTATAAATGCAAGGGAATTTTGAGTACCTGTGGCATTGTAAATTGTAAATTTGAGATCATGTTATACACCGTTGGTAAAGTCTAAGTAGTCATACAGGTGTTTACTTGTTTTGAGCCAAAATATGAGGCTAAGGCTTTGATTTTTGCCATAGTTTAGAAAATTATGTGTGGTGCTGATGTAAAATGAACAACCCCCTCCATCCAAAATTTTTCAAAACAAAATCAAGGGCATGGATGTGAGCAATTTTGTAGAAAAATGTGTTTTAGAACTATGTGAATGTATATATGTGTGAATATTGTGGATCTTGTTATGGCATTAGTATTTGGACATGATAATCACTTTCTCACAATTGCATAAATTGAATAAGTAGTAGTTTGTAATATTAACTCTATGCTATGTGCATGTGAGATTCTACTTAGTTCCCTTTCTGTGTTGAATTCAGAACTAGCCTAGTTAGTCTTGTCTAGGTTAAAGGATAGTCGGTTAGGAAAGGATCATAGGTCGTTTATGATTTTAGTCCACTTTACGTAAATGATTTTTCCTTTGTGAAATAGTATCCCTTGATCCCTATTTTGATCCATATAGCCTATTTTTCTTATTACAACTTTCATTTTCCCATATATGTTATAAAGAACCTGTTTTAGCCTTGGTCTTCCTTGGATATTGTGCACCTTAACTTAGGCAAAATACCAAAGTTGAGGGTGGCTATCATAGGGGTGCGTAGTGTAAAATGGGTATGTAGAAGGGTAAAATAAGAGAAAAAATTAGTAGGGCTGGGTGTGGTAGCAAAAGAAAAGAAAAATTGTGACAAAGTGAAAAAAAAGAATAAAAGACCACACCCAACTTGTATATGCAATAAAGAATGAAAAGAGATAAATAAGGGGGGTTAAAAAGAAAATTTGATAGTAAGTTAGACCTCAAGGTTAGGGTAGTTCCAAGGAGGCTTAGTCACTTGATATATCCATATGTATCACACCAGCCCCCAAGCCAACATTACAAGTTGAGAAAAGTCCTATAGTGATCCTAACTTGACTGTCTAAATTCTAAGGTAAAGAATATAAGGGCAAGCCTATGGTATTTGATATACATTGATTGGAACTTCTCATATGAGTATGAGTGTCTCTTGATTATTCCTACATTGACATGAATTATTGCATATGAGTGAGTGGGACATCTTTATTGTGAGGGCACATGAGTCATTTTATTAGTTGCTTACGTGTTTGGGTAGTGTAACTTGTACATATGCATGGTTGTCTGTTGCTAATCTAATCCCATACCTTGATCCCATTGTGTCACATTATTGTGCTCCATGTGTATACACAATTGGTTTTGAAAAGTGAGATAGGAGGGGGTGTTATGTTTTGAGCTTAAAGTGTTGACTGACTGCCTTAAATAGCTTAGATTCTCCTAGTAAAGTGTCGTGTTTATTTTTTTTTGTTGTGTTGTATTTTATTGACTAAGGACATACAGACATTATAAGTTGAGGGTATTGATGTGTTATAGAAATATAGAAATTTCAACGCTTAAAATAAGGAAAATATACAAGTTTTTAAGGTTGTTTTATTAGATTTGATGCATTTTGGGTATGTTTTGCAGGAAATCATGTTTTGGATGCTAAGTTCATCAAAAATATGAAAAAGGTGTTTTTGGATACTTATGGGAGAAATTATGGAAGTCCGAGACACTTTCTGGATTGATCGTAACAAAAATATATGCAGGAATTATAGAAGAGCTGAAAAATAACTCCAGGCACATGCTAAGTCAACATGGGGACCGTATGTTGGCAAAGCATATGTCAGAAGTCCAAGATCCCAAGAGCTAACCTGCAAGAAATTTTGGTCCGAGCACATGCGATCACTGTATGTGCCCAGCCTGTAGGCTGCATATACCATATACCCAAGGCTAGGCTGCATGTGGGTACCATATGTAGCCACTGGCCCTTTTTTCTCCTATTTTGTTCGGGCTTTGATTTTAATGTTGCCTCATGTACAACAAATACCCCTATGTGTTTTTAAGTAGACGTTACGCACTCTTGATACTTACAAATATATTTTGATTTCGAGATTCAATTTTAGTCTTGAAATTCTCTTGTATTGATTTTAGTTGATTATTTTAGTTATGGATTTGGGTTTTTATTTGTGATTATTGTGATTTCATCTAATGCTTTCAATCATGAATATTGTTGATTACTTCACAAGCATGAGCAGCTAAAATCCCTTAGCTATGGTTGTGGAAACTCTGGCGGATTGATGAAGTACGGGATGTGTTATTGCTATTTGGAACCTATACCCATGAATGCATTTCATTATCTTCATGTTAATAGTTTTCTTAACAGGTGCACATGTTAAGATTCCGTCTAGATTATTGCTACTTAATCCAAATGAGGAGTAGTGACTAGGAAAAGATAATGACAACAGTAATTTAGAGTTTAACTATCGATCCACACTACTAGATTTTATCTAAGTAAGATGGTTAGATTTTATCGAATAATTTGATACTTAAAAGATAATAGTTAACTGGATCAAAATAAGGGTTAGTAAGGCAACATCCTGAGACTCAAAAAGTAAAGGGTAAAATCCTTTTGCTCATCCAAAAAACTATAGAAGGTATATAAATTATCAATATTTCATGCAAGGTATTGGATTGGTTCAACAAAGCACAATAAGACTATGGAGTTAAGAAGCCAGGGGGAAGACAATCCTAGTGTTCACTTACGACTAATTATAACAAAAGTTGACATTTGCCACTTGTTTCATATTGCTACTGAAAACCCCCATTTACTTTTCTATATCTACCCATAGATTACAACAGCTGAGAGCCACGATTCCATATATTCCCTTGAGATTTGACCCCAACCTTTATTGGGTTACTATATTTGGCAACTACTATATCATCTTTAGAGTAGAGGTGTAGCTTATACGTCACCAGTGACATGTCCCAAGTGATAGAATTTCCCATGCCAAAGTGGGATATGGTTAATATGGATTTCATTCTGGGTCTTCCACTGTCTCGCAATCAATATGATTCTATTTTGGTCATTGTGGATAGAATGATTAAGTCTGCTCACTTTTTGCACTTAAGCATGAACTATATAGGAGATGATTATGCCAAGTCATTCATTTAGGAGATTGTTAAGTTGCATTGAGTTCCTGTGTCCATAATTTTAGATTGGGGTACATAGTTCTCTTCTCACTTATGGCATTCATTTTAGAAAGGTTTGGGTACTCAAGTGAACCTTAGCACGACATTCCAACCTCAAATGGATGGACAAGCAGAACGTACCATTCAAACTTTGGAGGATATTCTGAAGGCCTATGTGATTTATTTTAAAGGCAGTTGGGTTGACCATTTGCCTCTTATTGAGTTTGCTTAAAACAATAGGTATCATTCTAGCATTAGAATGGACCATTTTGAGTCTATATATGGTAAGAGGTGTAGATCTCCCATTGGGTGGTTTGAGGTAGGTGAGACTACGTTATTTGTCCCTGACATGGTTCACCAAGCCATAGAGAAGGTGAAAGTTATTAGAGAAAGACTTAAGACTGCTCAGAGTTGCCAAAAGCCTTATATGGATGTTAGGCGAAGGGAGTTAGAGTTTGAAGTGGGTGATTAGGTGTTCTTGAAGGTTTTTCCTATGAAAGGAGTCTTGAGGTTTGGGAAAAGGGAAAGCTCAATCCTCGTTACATTGGCCCATACCAGATTACAAAAAGAATTAAGAATATTGCTTTTGAGTTAGATTTACCAGTGAGTTTGGCTTTGATTCATCATGTTTTACATGAGTCTATGATAAAAATTGTGTAGACGATCCTTCTTTAATAGTGTTTGTTGAGGATGTTGGTGTTATGGATTTTTTATCTTATGAGAAAGTCCTGATTGAAATATTTGATAGGCAAGTTCATAGGCTGAGGACAAAGGAGTTAGCTTCCGTAAAGGTTCTTTGGAGAAATCAAAAGGCGGAAGAAGCAACATGGGAAGCTTAGAAAGATATGTGAGTCAAGTAACCATTGTTGTTCCCAACGACAAAATAAAGTGCTTCAGGTATATTTTTATTTACCTGCTTATTGCATTTTAAATTTATCCTCAGACTCTAATGCAATCTTTATATTATCGTGCTGAAAATGTCCTAACTCCTCATTTGGGTATGAATGATCCAAAAGAGGGGATAATATAAGACTCCACAAAATTTCAATAGTTTATATTGACCCTCCCTCATGTGTAATGTAAATTTTGGACATAAATTATGATTAGGGGAATTAAAAAGGTAGTTTTGGAAAGTTTCAAAATTTTTTAAAGAGGTTTGAGGCAATTTTGGGACAGCGAGGGTGTGAGCCTCCATGATTGTGGCGTGCCACGCCACTTAGCCTCCCCGATAAGCTCATCGCACATAGGCTAAGCTCTTCGATAGCGATGTGCTAAATCGCTATGTATTTTTCATCCAATTTTTATTTTTTTCACTTGTGGTAAGGGCCTTTTGGTCTTTTCACCCCTTGCACAACTTAATAACATCAAATTAACCCTTTTTCTTTAGTTTCAAAAGATCAAACTTCATTCTTTTCTTCTTTAAATCCCAATCCAAGAAAGCTCAAGGATTTTACAGAAGATTCATCATTCAAGCTCCAAACTTTGAATTCTCCTCAATTCTAGTATATTTTAGCATGTTTTTCATTCCTTAACTTGAATTTTAGATTATGGCATCAATTTATTGAATATCGATGTGTTTTGAATTAATGGATTTGAAATTGGGTTGAGGCTTTTGATTGGTATTACTTGGATTGTCTTTCCCATGTTTTAAATATGTTATTTAAACTTTAATTGGTGATTTTTTGGACTGAATAGGTGCATTGCTATGAGGATTGTAATTAGGACCTTACATTTCCCCAATTTGATTAAATTTTGGCTTGATAATGGTATTAACCTCAATCCACTTTACTATCTCGATTTTAATATAAATAATCACCTGGTTTAACCTGTCCTTTAAATACATTGCATTGTATTAAGGATAAATGAATAAAAATGGTTTTGGAATGCCCTTGGTGGCAATGGTTTAGAATTTAAATAGGACTTGGTTAACTAATAGTTATACAGACTGGTTTGGAAAATTGAATTAGCTTGCAAACATATTGGTATGACAATATCATGTCAGAAAATGCCTTAATAAAGACTCTTTGGTTAATGGTTGGGTTTATGTGCAAACTATTTTAATTTGGACTTAAAGGGAATTGTGTCGCTCACCGTGAAGGTATAGTCTCAGAGGGACAAATACTAAAAATCACATTTGCCGATGAGGGTCTATATAACCATGTGTCTGGATACTTATTACATTCTGGATGGATATCATCTTAGTATCTTTAGCTTTTCCTTAATTTCCTCAGTTCGTGCAGCTAATACGCATTATGGCCCTTTCAGCAGGCTAGCTGCCATGACCCTAGACTACCCCTATCATAATATAGTTCTTAAGGCCACAAGTGAATCCAAGATAACCCATGATCTGGCACAAGCTATAAATACAGAAGGAAGATAACAAAATATTGTGTAGAAGTCATCTAAAAGTCAAGTCACTAACTAAGGAGCCTGAAACACATCACAGAAACATAACTAACTGTCTGACTATATGAAAGCCTCTAAACATGATGAGTTAATGGGACATGTCCCCAACAAACTCTAGCTATTGAATTAATTATGAAATGAAATACTGGAAAGCATAATAAATAACTTAATTAGTCCTCAACGGATGAGGACTCACTAATACTGCAGTTGAGTGGCATACGAGCTTTCTAAGTATGATTGGGTAGCTGAGCGTCTGAACATATGTTATAAGACAACATAGAGCAAAAGAGAGTATGTGGTCAGTACTTTGAATATACAAGTATGTGAGATGAAGACTGCCTAATATGCATATATACAGAGCATGAATGCATGAACATGAATATCAAATGCAAGACCAAGTATTAATATTTACTGAAATGATCTGAATAACTAAGTAACTGATATATAGAAACCTAGTCATGAAAACTTGAACTATTATGATTTGAATACTGAACTAAAACTGTGGGAGCTATTATATAACCAACAAGCCCTAATCTGAGCTAATCGGGGTCCAACCTATAACCCTAGTTGGAAGTCTGTCAGTACATTACCACGGGTACCAACACGTGTTATATGAATCAACTAACATGATGTCCCAAAGGACTAGGGTGCAATTCCTCTACTGACAGGTGACCCCTAAGAGAGTGTCAGTCCTCAAATGGTGGGTCACCTCCTATAACCTATGATGCAACGTAGTTCTCAAACTTTGGGACTTCTACTAGAGGTCTCAGTCTGCTACTGGAGGGTCAGCCTTTATCCCTAGGTTCACTTACTGCTAAGTCCTACTCCCAACTAAACTGACACTGTTATTGATGAAAAGATTTACATGACTGATGCTGACATATGCTCAACTTGATAATACACTGAATTTAATGATATAAGTATGCTTGAAATGAGTTGTAACTTGTTATCTGACATATATATATGAATAGAATATCTAGGTATTGGGTGTTCATAGCCCACCAGAACTATCTAATGAAGATTGATCTTGACAAATACTGAACAATCCATGGTATGGGGAAAATCATGATTAATACGCAATATTTTAATAATTAGTCATGATGTGAACATTTGCATCACCAAACATTTGGAAGCGTAATTATCATGAGGGAATATATTTTTATGGAGAAGCTTGAGAGGTTAACTTAATAAATTATGAATTTCATACTTCTCATGGGACCCTAGACAAAAAAAGGAATTAAACTGAAGAATTTGGAGAACTTTGGAACTCAATGGGTGAAAAAACCCATTGATGAATATCCCACATACCTGAAGTAGAATCCTTGAAGAGATCTTATTGAGAATTGGATTTGCTTGAAGAACCCTAGTTTTCTCTTCAGGGAGAAAAAAACGGTCTCTTTGATTCCTCTTAGGTGAAATTGATAATTATGTTATGATTTAGGGATTTGGGTTCTTTATACCACCCCCTGTGAAGCCAAAACGACGTGGGTTTACCTATTAAGAGAGTGGGAAAAGACATAAAGTACCCTTGATGAATCATAAGGGTGCACCAACTTATAAGGTACCAAATCCCTTAGAGCCAGATACAGTCAATAAAGAAGTAAAGCAATAAAGAAATACAACTTTGCAGGAAAGTATAGAACACAATGATTTAACGTGGAAACCTCCTTGCTCAAGGGAGGAAAACCACGGATTGCACTCACAAGCACTCAAGAATCTACTATAATCAAACTCGTGACTACAAACTCCATTATTACTTAACTCTAAGCTCTACTTATTTGTAATAACTCTATTACAAAATCTCCTTGACAACTCTATCAAGATCTATTCTCAGTATTGATTAACTCTAACCAATATCAACTCAGGTAACTCTACCAAAGTACTCTACAAACACAAGAAAATTATTACACTTATAAGATGAGTAATTCAACTACAGACCAAGACTTGACATAAGAATATTTACTCTCTCGGCACATAAAAACTTGGAACATGAGCAATATTGAGTTTTCACCATTTTTTTCTTAAATTATCAAATTTTTTAAAAATTTAAATTGATAAGCAGTCTTTTCTACTTATAGTAGGATAATGATTAGGGTAGAATTTTGATTGGGCCAGGTGTCCTATCTGGTACACAGCTCACCTATGCAGTTTGTTACAACAATAGACAAAACTACACAGAGATGTGATACCTGTATGTTTTCACAAACACCTAGGGACCTAGTCCCTTGTTGTCAACTGATCATCATCAAAACAAAATATAGCAATTTTCCTCCTTTTTTATAATGACAAACAATAGATTTTGGAGCATCAAAATTCATTCACCTCATTCAGTAATCGCCACTACTATCAGTGAATGTTCCCCTTATCAATATGCATCATGTTTCCCTTTTGTCAAGATACCAACATGCTAACATGTTTCCCTTTCTCAACATACCAACATACTTCCCCCTATCAATATACCTACATTTCAACACATCATTCAACATATGTGTCACACCTTATACCCGGTCCCTACCACATGAATTTAGTATTCCCTCTTTTGGCATCATTAAAAAGTAATAACAGTAAACCAAGAGTAAAATAAGCACAAGTAAGTTAACTCATGGCCACTAGGCAACACTTAGCATGAAAAACAACTTTTAAAGTAAAGATCAGACAGATGAAACCTACAAACAAGGATTCATTCTTATTAAATGAGATTAGTACCATTATAGCATACCATAAAAAACATAAAACATCTAATACTTTAAAATCCACCTCAAAAGCAAATATAGGAAACTGAAACAGGGATAATACAGGGACAGAAGTGACAGGAATTAGGTAGAGGGAGGTTTAGGGGAGAGGGATTTGAGAATCATCTTCATTCTGGCAATTTCTGTAGCATGAGCATTTAGTAGTTGCTTAGTGAGGTCCTTAACTTCTGCATTCAGCCCTTGAACCTCCTTAGTGAGTTCTACTACTTTAGTCTAGAGTTATGTTTTTTCAATTGTAAGTGCCGCAACAGCACTTAGTCCCTCTGAGGATAATTTTTGGTTCTTCATCTTTAGGTGGAGAATTTCTGCATCTTTAGTAGCCAAATTTACCCTTAACTCCTTTATTTCTTTACACAAGTTTTCCTAAATAGCCAATAGCTCTGACACTTGGGACACAGTCTCCCACTTTTCCTTCTACACACTTATTTTGAAATGTTGCCACACTAAATATTTGTTGTACTATTCTAGGAGTCCCTTTGGTCCCCATAACTCCAAATTTATTAAATACCCTATTCAAAAAATACCCATAAGGCATACCATGTTCTTATTCCTTCTCCTGGATAACCTTATACATGAGCTCAATCATTACAACAAGCAGACTTATCAACTTAAATTTACTAAGACATTCTATTATAAACAAATCAATAGCAGAAGTTATTGTCCTTTTCTCTAACCTTGGAAGAATAACCTTGTTGACAAATTCAAACACCAACCGAAAGTCACTTATGAGAAACTTCTTTCTTACACCAGCTATTGATGTTCCTCCTATTTTTGAGGCATCAATCATAAACTCAACTGAGGTCTGTTGCCTTAAAAAAATCCCCACACCCATAATAGGCACATCCAAGATTTTTCCCAGTGCCTCTTCATCTAATTTTATCTACTTTCCTTAAACCTGCGCAGTTAGGCTTAGCCTATCATCCAAGAAATCCATAATATAATAGAATTCTCTTACTTCTCTTTCAAAGACCATGGGAGATGGTTTCTCTAGGAGGTGTAACCATCCCTAGTGTCTTACATACTCCACCAATACTACCATACCAGGTTTTCATAAATCATGGGATCAAAAACTCTACCAAACAATACTTTTTGGATTTTAAAATCTCATTTCTTTCTTTTCTAGACATAGACTTCTTTTCTTTCTCCTTCTTTCTTCTTTGGGAATCATTATTTGAATCTTGTTCATCAATTTTTCTCTTCTTGGAACCAGGTCCCATGGAGACGTTCTTCTTATTTACAATAATTTTTTGTTTCATCCCAATGGGACTTCTTGACCTCACAATGGACGACCTAGTCTTTTCTTTTCATGGACTTCTTTTCTCAATTTTTCTATTGCAGCAATAACATGAGGATCAATATATTTACCTTCTCTAATGTCTACAACTTTCAAATTGTCATTCTCTACAACACTAGTTTTCTTCAGTCTCATTCTCCTAGCAATAGATGATTTGCTAGCCTTTATAGCATCCCCCATCGACTTTTTCTAAGAACTCCTAGTTGAGTATATTCTAGTAAACTTCACACTAGCTTACATCACTTTTCCTTTGCCTTTACTACCCATCTACTTTTGAACTAACCACCTTAGGTGTTATTTCTCATCATCAACTTAATCATTCTCATTTGGAGGTTGAACAAACTCTCCAACCCTTGTGACATTAGCCTTTTTACCTACTATTTTCTCTACTACACCAAAGGAGATTTCAATAGGATTATTGTCGAGAAGAAGCAAATTCTCAGCTACCCAGTTCTCACTACTAGAAAGGTTAGACCTTTTTGCTAGAATTTATTTATTGAATAATTGAGCAAAAATGGGGTTTGACTCTGACGGGGTAAGGGAATAAGGTACATTAATTATTTCAGAGGCTTTAGGTATTTTTGGTTCTATTGAGGAAATAGAAAGTTTGGGTTGAGAAACTTCAGGTTTAATTAGTGAACCAAAGCCCTGATTTAGGTCCACCACCATGGCTGACCCAGTAGGGGTTTCATGGTTGCTAAAGTTTTGACTGGAATAGATACATATAGTCTTAGTAGTTTCTAAAGAGGATGTAGTAGGTGGCATGGACTCAAATTCTTATTGAGGGTTTGAGGAGAGGTTTTCTATAGTTTTGGGTATTGAAGAATCAAAATCTTTAATTTTCAAACTTAATTTGTAGGGATTGATTAATTTTTGGGTCTTTAGTGGGGATCAAGTAAATGTTAATTTTAATCATTTGGGGCTTTTGTAAGATACAGAATAAAAATAGTTTGTTTCTGAGATGATGAATGATTGAGAAAGATAATTTGTTGGAAGAGGATGGAATGAAATGAGTTTTATTTTTTATTTAAAGGAAGTGAAGTTTTCATTTAGATGCCTTTTGAATAAAATGACATGTCTAGTCCTAATAGGTACAACCCTTCACCTTACTAAAGAATTGACAGTTTTTACTCATTAAAGAAAAGACACATAGCCTTTTTAGACAGAATTTTATGATTTTTAAAGCACACTATTTTGGTACTAACCTGAGAGGTGGGACTAGGTCCCTCTCTTTCTTGAGTGAATCCTTAAATTTGTGTCTGTTTTAACTATTCTCTTTCAAAGTTATTCCCATACATGTATACCTGCAAACGTATGGTACTAATTTAAACCAATAAGTACATACTTTATCATGGAGACCTGTATCCTAATAATAGCTAATTTTATAGAGAAAAATTGATTCATCTTAGTAGATTAGGTTATTTTGATCAACCCCAGCCTCAACATGTTCTTCATAAATTATTCCTTGTGAAGATCCTTAGTAAAGATGCCTGCTATCTGATCCTCAGTCTTGCAAAACTTCATGCAAATAGATCTCTTCTCAACATTGTCTCTTAGAAAATGATGCCTTACATCAATATTCATTGTCCTCGTATGTTGTACTAGATTCTTAGCCATGTTAAGAGAACTTGTATTATCACACATCAAAGGGATAGTGTCTGAGACAATCCCAAAATCCATCAGTTTTTTGTTTGATCCATAATAATTTAGCAGAATAAGAAGTTGCAGCCACATACGCAACTTCAGCAATGGATAAAGCAACTAAATTCAGCTTCTTAGAACCCTAAGAGATTAAGGAAGAATCCATAAAATGAGCCATTCCTGAGCTGTTTTTTCTATCCACCAAATATCCATCATAATCAGCATTAACATATCCTATAAAATCAAAAATGTCTCCAGATGCATAGTACAGGACAAGGTTCTTTGTCCTTTTCAGATACCTGAGAATTCTTTTTGCAGCTTTCAAATGAGACTCTCTTAGATAAGCCTAAAATCTGGCACACATTCCCATACTGATTACAATATTTGGCCTACTTATAGAGATATATAGTAAGGATCTAATAATCCCTCTATAAATGGTCTCATTAACTGAAGAACTAGGTTCATCATTATCCATTTTTGAACTGGTTTTAATTTAAGTTTTAATTGGCTTGGCATCTTTCATATTGTATTTCTTCAGTAGTTCCTTGATGTAATTCTGTTGACAAATCATTGTCCCTTGAGAAGTTTGGTTGATCTGCAGGCCTAGGAAGAAACTCAATCCACCCATCATGCTCATTTCAAATTCACTCTCCATTAGCTATGCAAACTCTTCACACAGTAATTTAGAAGTAGCTTTAAAGATTATGTCATCAATATATATCTGAACAATTAGTAGGTTGCTACCTCTGGACATGAAAAATAAAGTATTGTCAATTTTTCCTCTTTTAAATCCATTTTCCATAAGAAACTTTAAAAGTCTCTCATACTAAGCCCTTGGTGCTTGCTTCAAACCATAATGAGCTTTGTCCAATTTAATTACATGATGAGAAAATGCTGCATATCAAAAACATGGAGCTTTCTTGACATTGACTTCTTCCTTCAAGTTTCCATTCATAAAAGCACTTTTAGCATCCATTTGGAAGAGTTTGAACCCCATATAAGCAACAAATATAATAAGAATTTTGATAGCCTCTATCCATGCTACAAGGGCAAATGTCTCATCATAGTCAACTCCTTCCTCCTGGTTATAACCTTAAACAACTAGCCTTGCTTTATTTCTATTGATAAATCCATGCTCATCTTGCTTGTTTCTATACACCCATTTGGTCCAATAATTATTCTGGCAATAGGTTTGGGACCAGGTACCGGACTTTACTTATATTAAATTATTGAAGCTTGTCCTGCATTACATTGATCCAGACAGCATTTTTTAGAGCTTCTATCATATTTTTGGGCTTAAATTAGGATAAGAATGCTGAGAATGCCATGAAAATTCTGGCCTGAGCTCTTGTTTAAACTCCAGATTCCAAAGGTGAAGTCAGATTCTCAAGTGGGTGAGAAGATTTGTGCCTCTACTTTGATCTTTAAGATGAGTTCCATTGGGACCAAGTCCCTACAGATTTTGACTGGATCCTTCTTGATGTTCTTTAATTGGGGTAAGGTTCTATAACTAAGATCCTGGATCGCCATCACTTTTATCATTCCCAACTGTATCATTTATTCCTTAACCGTCATCTTCATCAATATCATCCCTTTAAACAAGAATGAGCTCTTTAATATCAGAATCTTCATCATCACCAAAATTCACTAGCTTTCCTTATTTATCAAAAATCACATGTATACTCTTTTCCACACACAGAGTTCTTTTATTGAAAACTTTGTATGCTTTGCTTGTTGAGGAGTAGCCCACAAATATTTCTTTATCACTTTTTGAGTCAAACTTTCCTTGTCCATTCTTCTAATTATTTAGAACAAAGAACTTGCACCCAAACGGTAATCTTAGGCTT
This sequence comes from Capsicum baccatum var. pendulum, assembly GCA_030864225.1. NCBI lineage: Eukaryota > Viridiplantae > Streptophyta > Magnoliopsida > Solanales > Solanaceae > Capsicum > Capsicum baccatum. Next base: position 85,879,484 of record CM061557.1, read on the forward strand.
TCTATTGAACACAAGCTCATATGGGGTCTTGTTTAGGAGAGATCTGATCAAACACCCATTTGTCACATAACAGACAGTATTAACAGCTTCAGCCCAAAAGCTTTTTGGAAGCCCACTGTCAATCATTATGGTCCTGACAATCTCTATGAGGGTTATATTCTTTTTTCAATAACTCCATTTTGTTAAGGAGTCCTAGGAGCAGAGAAATTGTGACTGATTCTATATTCGACACAGGAGTTCTCAAATTCAATTCTAGGATCAGATATGAATTCAACAATCTTACAATTTATCTTTATTTGAATTTTCTAGGCAACAGTTACCAGAACCTTATAGGTTTCATCCTTGGTTCTCAAGAACATTGTCCAGGTGAACCCGAAGTAGTCATTCACGATGACAAATACATACTTCTTTCGTCCTCTACTTTGGACTTTAGCAGGTCCACGTAGATCCATGTGCAGCAACTAAAGAGGTCTAGAAGTACTCACCTACTTCTTCATCTTAAAGAAAGACCTAGTTTTTTAACCCTTAATGCAAGCATCACAAACTTTGTTATCTAGAAATTTCAGCTTTGGCATGCCACAGACCAAGGCCTTTAAAATTAAATTATTCAGCAAAGAGGAACTTACATGTCCCAGCCTTCTGTGCCATAGATCATTATCTTCACTTTGAACACTTAAGCAAGTTAATTCCCCATCAGCTATAGACTCAGACTCTAAATCATCCACATACATATGTTTAAATCTTTTAGCTTTGAGAATAGCTCTCTTAGACTTCAAGCTTGACACAGTACATCCATCAGATGAGAACTTCACCTCATTACCTTTATCATATATTTGAGAAACACTTAGAAGACTGTACTTAAGGCCATTCACATAGTACACATCTTCTATTGCTTGATCAAGTGATTTTCCAATCTTTCCCATACCATGGATTTAGCCTTTTTTACCATTTCCAAAAGAGAACCTCCACCTTCAAGTATCTTGAGAGAGTGAGAAAACAGTCAGTCCTCTTAATCATATGCTTTGAGAATCTGTCATCCATAAATAAGTTCTAACTGCATTTCTTTTCTCCTACCTGCAGTTAAATTTATTTGTTAGATTTGAGAACCCATTTGAGTTTGAGTTCCAATAAGGAAGATAAAAGTGTGATCAAATATTTCTCGGCCCATTTAGGTATAGAGTTCTTTATATTTTTCACAGGTATGGAACCCTTAGGGTAATAATTCTCCTGCTAGGTGTACCTAGCATTGCTCATTCTAGCTCCAACCCAACATTGACAGCTTTTCTTTAAGTTCCCATTTCTTTCACAATGAGCGCATAAAGGTTTGCGGACCTTGTTTCCAACACCATTAATAGATTTCCCTTATGACCCAAGTGATTGGGTTTTATACTGATATCCAAGGACTTTACCATGATTGACAACTTGAGCGGTTAAATTAGAAAGAATTTGTGGGGATGTGGTCCATTTTAGTGATTTATTAAGTTCTTTTCTTATACGGACTAGGTCCCTTTCTAGTTCCTCATTCTTATTGAGAGCAGTCATGAGATGCTTTTGAGACCCCCTCAATTTTTCTTCAACCTTAATTTGAAGTCTAGAGGCTTGTTTCTTCCCTTTACCATTAGAATCATCCATTCTCTTTAGTTGATTCATTAAACTCAAATTTTTAGATTTCAACTTAGTTAATTGTTCCTTTGTTTCAGATAACTGGAGAGTTAAGGAAATTAATTTAATATCTTGATTTTCTACTTTCTATTCTAACATATTTTTCTCAATATTCGGTTCACACACAAAATCAATCAACACATATTCAAGCTTTTTTATCTTTCTAGTAAAGTAGTTATCTAAATTTTTCTTAATGTTAGAAAGAGTTACCTCATTTTCTTCTTCATCTTCAGTGTTTGCCATAAGAGAAAATAAGGAGTCAAAGGTGACATTCTCATCCTCCACTACCAGCATAGAAATATCTTTAAGTTTTTCATCTTTCTCAGATTCATTGGAGGAATATCCACAAATAACTAAAGCCTGTTTCACTGCATCATCAGCTGCAACTTTTCTTCTTGATTTTTCAGGGACCTGCTCCTTCTTATTTCTTGTGTCACCTCCAGATTTTAGATATTCTGATAATTCATCTTGTGCATTGGGCAATCTTTGATGAAATGCCCAGGTTTTCATAATTTGTGGCAAACTTCCACTGTACCTCCCTTTTTGTTGCTACTTCCTCTTCTTTAAAACTTACCATTTTTCTTCATTGCTCTAACAATCCTTTTTGCTAATAGTCAACATCAGTGTCATCCTCACTAGAATTAGATTTTAAAGCCTTCAATGCCAAATATTTTTCTATTTTTTTCTTTCCCCTTCTATTGCCCTTGTTGCTTCTTGAGTTCATAGGTCTTCAGATTACCAATGAGTTCATCCATAGTAAGAGTTTTCAGATTTTTTTTCCTCAGTGAGAACATCTACTCTGCTTTCCCAGGATTTAGGAAGACTCCCAGAATTCTTCTTACCTATTTATACAAGGGAATAACTTCTACTAAGCAGTGGAACTCATTGGTGATTAAAGTGAATCTTCTATGCATCTTTTGTATAGTATTTCCTTCTTTCATGTTAAAGGTTACACACTGATTAGTCAGCATATCAACTTTTGAATCTTTCACATCAGTGGTTCCTTCATTAGAAGTCCTCAAGCAATCCTAGATTTCTTTAGCTTTTTCACAAGCAAAAATACAATTATATTCCTCAAGTCCTATGCCACAAACAAGCAATTTCTTGACCTTGTAATTTTTCTCAACTTTCTTTCGATTTTCATCATCATACTCTCTCCTAGTTTTGACAACCATCTTTGTTATATCTCCTTTCTTGATATCCTTGATAGGCATATAAAGACCATCAAGTGTAACATCCATCAGCTCACTATCCTCAACCATAATGAAATCATCCATCCTGGTTTTTCACCATCCATAGTACTGTATAATAAAGAGAGGTGGACTCATTGGTGATTTAAGTGAATCTGGTATGCATCTCTCGGATAGTTTTTTCTTCTTTCACGGTGAAAGTTTTATACTGATTAGTCAGTATATCAACTTTTGAATCCTTCACATCAGTGGTTCCTTCATGATAAGTCCTTAACCAATCCTAGATTTCCTTAGCATTTTCACAAGAAGAAATCCTGTTATATTCATCAGGTCCTATGCCACAGACAAACAATTTCTTGACCTTGTAATTTTTCTCAACTTTCTTTCGATCTTCATTATTATACCCTCTCCTAGTTTTGACAACCATCCTTGTTATGTCTCATTTCTTAATCTCCTTAACAGGCACATGAAGACCATCAAGTGTAACATCTGTCAGCTCACTGTCCTCAGCCATAATGAAGTCGTACCTCTTGGTTCTCTATCGCCCATACCTTTTGGTTTTCCACTGTCTATTAAAGCGAGGTGATTTAGTGGTAGATTATCCTTCTTCTATATTAGGTGGAGAAGCCATGATTAATAAATCACTCTAGGTGTGAACCTTTTAGAGTGTCCTTGCTTTGATACCAATTAATGAATCTTGGGGGGTGCACCGCCTTATAAAGGACTAGATCCCTTAGAGTTAGATACATGCAATAACATAGTAAAGCAGTAAGGAAATAAAAATTTCCAGGAAAGTAAAGAACATAATGATTTAATGTGGAAATCTCCTTGATCAAGGGATGAAAAATCACGGTTTGCCCTCACAAGCACTCAAGAATCCACTATAATCAAACTCATGATTACAGGCTCCATTGAAACTTAACTCTAAGCTCCACTAATTTGTAATAACTCTATTACAAACTTTCCTTGACAACTTTGTCATGATCTCTTCTCAGTATCGATTAATTCTAATGAATATCAACTCAGGTAACTCTACTTATCACTCTTATAAGATAAATAATTTGATTACAGACCAAGACTTGACATAAGAATAATTACTCTCTTAGTATACAGAAACTTGAAACTTGGGCAATATTGAGTTTTCGTCGTTTTTTCTCTAATAATCGATTTGCAAAAACTATTGAATTGAGAAACGCTATTTTCTATTTATAGTAGGATAATGATTAGGGTAGAATTTTGATGGTGCCAGGTGTCTTGTCTGGTACACTGATCACCTGCACAGTTTGTTACACTAACAAACAAAACTGCACAGAGATGTGATATCTGTATGTTTTCATGAAAATTCAGGGACCTGGTCCCTTGTTGTCAACTGATCATCATCAAAACAAGATATAGCAACCCTCAACGTTAAATAACTATATAAAGTAATAACGGTTAAATTTAGAGTCTAAAATATTATTAATAAAGTTAATTTAATAAAATATACCTCTAGTTAAAACTATTTAAGAAATGTGCCACATCAACAAACTAAGAAATATAAAAGGGAGGATTGGAAAGTAAAGATAAAGAATTAAAAAAGACAAACACCTAAATTAAGAATTAATAGTGTAAAATATTAATATGTACCGAAATTTTTAAATTTTAATGTAAAAATATATCAATTTCATCATTTAGTTCGATATTTTATTTTGTTCCACTTTTTAGTTTGACATGAATACGCCTATTTGACCAAACTTTTTCTTTTCGCCTCCACTTAGAGTGTTTATCGGTTGATTCAGTTTGATTTATATTTTATTAATTAGATTTATTAATTTTTAATTCATAAACATACTGAATCGACAAATAAATCAATAAAATGTTCATTATTAATTTTGGTTTAATCAATTTTTAATCTTTAATGATTTAGTTTTTAATTTAATCGATTAGAAAATATTCATTTATTTTTATTTTTGACTTTCACTTATTTTCACTTGTTCTATATAATATCTTCGCATAAAAATCTTCAGAAATTACAATAAAAAATTAAAATAAGTTATTATTAAAATAAATTTATTTCTTTTTAATTAATAGCAAACTTAAATGCGGTAGCATTTCAACAATCTCTCTCGAAAAGATAATGTTAATTTACACTGATGGGTAAAATTTCAGAAAGCCAACTACTTCAAGAAAAGAACAATGCATCAAAAACAACTATAAATACCAAAAAAAAAAAAAAATGTTTCTAAAGTTTAAAGCCGCTATTGGATTATAAGAATAAAAAGATAATTTAAATATAATCTTATTAAATTATCAATTTAATCATTATTGAAAAGCAACAGACTAGCCAACAAAAATATTTACAAAATTATTTATAAAATATTTTTTAATAAGCCAATACTTATAATATCAAGAAAAAAGAATAACAATAACACTTCACTCTAAAATAATTTTAATATAATAATCATTAAAAACTAATTAACTATAATTATTAACTAAATTAATTCCTACTTTTAGCCATTTCACAGTAGGTTTCGTCTCCTTCTTCATTTTTTGTTATTTTAAAGTTTTTGTTGTTTCATTTAAAAAAAAAACATTGATCATTTTTCTTATGAACAAGAAATTTAGTTTTTTTCTTTTTTATTTCACTACCACATTTAAAAAAATAAAATAAAATGTATCAAGTGATATAAGCATTATACCAGTTTGATATAAGGACTGTATATGAATGTATAAGGATTTTTTTTTTTTTTTGAAAAAATGTATCAATATGATATAAACATTGTATTAATTTGGTGTGAAGGTTATATATGCATGCATAGGTTTTGTCTATTCTGAAAAAATATATTAATATGATATAAGTGTTATATTAATTTAATATAAAAATTATATACGGAGAAAAGAAATAAAATAACTGAATGACTATTAAATTATATTAATTTGATCAGTTAATTATAATGTGACAAATTAATTAAATTCTGATCATTTATCAGTACCCTTTCCCCTAAAATCAATACTATCATTCTTTTCGTTGGATATCAATTAAATCTCTTTCCTCCACTGCCACCCCCACCCCCACGCCCACCCCTACGCTTACCCCTACCCCTTATGTTGCTCTCAAATGACCTTCTCACAAATCCACCACGTGCTCTTCACTTAGATGTCTAAGGTGGACCTTCGTTCCCCTCTTTGGCATACACACTCCCTTTTTTTTCTCAAACACCTCCTATTTAAACCCTCTCTTTCCCTCTTTCTCCCACAAACACCCCCTTCTTTTTCTTCCTTCACTTCTCTGTTCAAAAAATCTAAACAGACAGAAAAGGAAAATGACTTCTACAACTGCAAATTATACTACTTGTTGGGCGAGAACCGGAGTTTCCGGTTCTCATTCCTTCTCACCGTCTACTTCTTATTCTTCCGTTGATATTTCCCTTCCTTCAAAATCCATGAGAAATCTCACTAGAAAAGCTAAAATACATTCTGCTCTTCAATCCCCTGCTATACTCACTTTCCCTAAACAAAAAAATCCATCAAAAAGACACTCAGAATCTCGAAAACAAACAACGCCTGATTGGAATTTTTTCCAAAAGGCAGCAGCAAAAGCTTTAGATATAGTGGAAAGCGCGTTGATCTCACGCGAACTCCAAAACCGACTTCCTAAAACCGCCGACCCACGGGTACAAATTTCCGGCAACTTTGCTCCGGTGCCGGAGCAACCTGTCCGGCATAATCTTCCCGTTAAAGGCACGATCCCTGATTGTATTAACGGTGTTTATGTCCGTAATGGTGCTAACCCGTTGTTTGAACCGGTTGCCGGACATCACCTTTTTGACGGTGATGGCATGGTTCATGCCATCACCGTCGAAAATGGTTCAGTGAGTTATTCTTGCCGTTTCACTGAAACACAAAGATTAGTTCAAGAACGTGAATTGGGTCGCCCTGTTTTCCCAAAAGCCATTGGTGAACTTCATGGTCATTCTGGAATTTCCAGGTTAATGCTCTTTTACGCTCGTGGACTTTTCGGGCTTGTGGATCATAGCCATGGCACTGGAGTAGCTAATGCCGGATTAATTTACTTTAATAATAGGCTATTAGCAATGTCTGAAGATGATGTCCCTTATCAAGTTCAAGTTTTGCCTTCAGGTGACCTTGAAACAGTTGGAAGGTACAATTTTGATGAGCAATTGAAAAGTACAATGATTGCTCACCCGAAAATTGATCCTGTTTCGGGTGAGCTTTTTGCTTTGAGCTACGATGTAGTTCAAAAACCTTACTTGAAGTCTTTTAAGTTTTCTCCGGATGGGGAGAAATCGCCCGACGTTGAAATCCCATTGGATGTTCCTACCATGATGCATGACTTTGCTATTACTGAGAATTATGTTGTAATACCCGATCAGCAAGTTGTGTTCAAGCTTCAGGAAATGCTCAAAGGTGGTTCCCCAGTGATCTATGACAAAAACAAGAAATCCAGGTTTGGAATTCTACCCAAAAATGCTATAGATTCTGAGAATATAATTTGGTTAGAATCACCCGAAACGTTCTGTTTTCATTTGTGGAATGCTTGGGAAGAGCCAGAGACAGATGAAGTAGTTGTCATTGGCTCATGCATGACACCACCAGACTCTATTTTCAATGAATGTAGCGAGAATTTGAAGAGTGTTTTGTCAGAAATAAGGCTCAATTTGAAGACTGGAGAGTCGAGGAAACGAAAAATAATTCCTTCATCAGAACAGGTTAATTTGGAAGCTGGAATGGTGAACAGGAACAAACTTGGTCGAAAAACACAATATGCTTATCTAGCAATTGCAGAGCCATGGCCAAAAGTGTCTGGTTTTGCAAAAGTGGCCTTATCAACAGGGGAGGTTCAGAAACATATGTATGGAGATGGAAGATATGGAGGTGAGCCATTATTTTTACCAAGAAATGTGAACTCAGAGAAAGAAGATGACGGATATATTCTTGCATTTTGCCATGATGAGAAGACATGGAAATCAGAACTCCAAATTGTGAATGCCATGACTCTAGAATTGGTGGCTACTGTCGAGCTTCCTTCAAGAGTTCCATATGGCTTTCATGGGACTTTCATTAGCTCAAAGGACTTGCAAAATCAAGTATAGTACCACCAAAAATTATAGGTATATACGTACATATTAGAATGGTAGAAAGGGTGGTATAATATACGTACAAGTGTGTTATAATTGAGGAGATATGTATAATCTTTCTTGGAATTGGGGATTGGTGTTCGTGGAGTGTTGAGAAGGGAGATTTTCGGAGACCAAGCTTGAAGCTTGTAGTTCTGTAGGTAGGATTCGGAAAGCTCAGATGGTTTCTGGTTTCTTTCTTTTTTGGCCAAATATAGTACTTATTTTGACATTGTGAATGAGTGAATATTTATAGGTATTGCAGTACCCGGGTGCAGCTCCTCTCCAGTACCTTTGTTGTCCAGTTTGTCCAGTGGATTTATAATCTGCTGACAGCTGGACAATTATACATCTAAGAGTGTAGAATTAATTAGGCCAAAAAGCTATTTTAACCATTGTTAAAACAAAACATTATGTCTGGCATCAAGAATACCGCAAATTATGCTGTTGTAAAAAGATTTTCTTACCATGAAAAAAAGGGAATTTCAGCGGGAAATCTCAATAACACTCGACAGAAACAAAACTGTTTACAAGGCTCAACAACAGAAGATTGCAAAGATCAAGAAAATTAGTTGAAGAATAATTTTATTTTCTCGAAAATAAGTGACAATACAAAAACAGATTATTCGTTGCTTTAAACTTTTTTTATAGCTGGAAATGTCTGTATATAATTGCAAATGTTGATGTATAGAAGTGTTTATCACATGTTTGATAAAATGTCTTAACTAGACTTTTGTAGTAATCAAACTATTTAACATTGTTTTAACAATCACCAATGTAATATACCTCTGAAATTAATATTTGTTTGTGAACTTGAACTATTTATTATTCAATAATGAATGAGTAAGACTTTTTGAACATTATTCTGGATATTTTTTTAGTTGATTCGCTCCATGTTTCACATTAAAGTTCTTTTAACTATAAAATTTACTGACTATTCTCTTATTTATATTCTTTGTATTTAGATTTATGAACATTGAATCTAGTGAGTTTCAAAGTGGATGTAATGTGCCTATAAAACTTGGGATGGAGTTTGATTCGAAAGAACATGCATATGAATATTATAATCAATACGCTAGTGTAGTTGGTTTTAGTATTAGGAAAGAATATGCTAATAAACATAAAATTCAAGGGTATGTGACTTCAAGAAAATTGACATGTTATAAAGAAGGGTATAGAAACAAAGACAAGAGATGCAGCAGATCAAAGAAAAAGAGATGAAACTAGAACAGGATGCTTAGCTCATATTATTATTTGTCGTCAGTCAAGTGGAATGTTTCGCATCACTTTATTTAAAGAGAAACATAATCATCCTCTTGTTCCTTCTTCTTTGGTTCATATGTTGTCCTCATAAAGAAAGATAAAAGTTGCTCAATCATATGAAATCGACTTATTAGATGATTCAGGGATACGTCTTAAAGCTTCATTTGATTAATCTACTCGTCAAGTTGGAGGACAATCTTTTCTAAGTTACACAAAGAGAGATCAAAAAAATTATCTTCGGGATAAAAGAAAAAATAGTTTGGAACGTGAAGTGGCTCGGAGTTTGATTGATTATTTTGAGAAAAGACTATTAGAAGATCCTGTTTTTCGGTATTCTTTACAATTAGATGATGATGGTTTGATAACAAATATATTTTTGACCAATACAAAGATGATAAGAGATTTTAAGATTTATGGAGATATTGTGTCTTTTGACACGACATATAAAACAAATAAAGAGTATCGATCTTTGGCATTGTTTGTTGATTTAAACAATCACAGGGAAATGGTTGTATTTGGAGCAGCCCTTTTATATGAAGAATCAACTGAATCTTTTAAATGGCTTTTTAATGCATTTTTTAGGATGTCTGCAGATAAACCACAAATAATTTTTACTGATCAAGATCCTGCAATAGTTATTGCTATCTCATTGGTAATGCAACAAACATATCATCGTCTTTGTGTATGACACTTGAAAAAAAAATGCATTTAAACATCTTAATCATATCTTTAGAGATAATGAGTCATTTCCAAGAGATTTTAGCAAATTACTTTATGATTATGAGTATGAGGAGGATTTTTTAAGTGCGTGGAAGGAAATGCTTGAGAAATATGATCTTGAGGATAACAGTTGGTTAAAAAATACGTTTGTAATAAGGGAGAAATGGTCCATGACATATGGAAGAAATACATTTTCAGCAGGTATGCGAAGCACACAATTAAGTGAGAGTTTTAATACATCTTTAAGGGGATATTTAAAATCTGATTTGGATATTGTTCAATTTTTTAAACATTTTCAAAGATAGCTTGATGATAAACGTGTGAATGAGAATAAGTCAAATTTTGACATGACTCAAAGAATACCTATTTTAAAGGTTAAACTTTCTTTATTGATTCATGCTAGGAAAGTGTACACCCCAACTATATTTAACATGTTTCAAAATGAATGGGAAAGGTCATTACTGATTTCAATAAAGGATTACTATGACGAAGGAGAAATGATTACCTACAGTGTTAGTAGTCTTGAAAGTGTTAAGAAGCATGTTGTAACAGTTAAGCAATCAGTAATTCAAATTTCTTGCAGCTGTAAATTATTTAAATATTTGGGTATATTGTGTAGACATGCTTTAAAGATCCTGAACATACTGAATATAAAGGATATGATTCCGTTACATTACATATTAAAGAGGTGGACAAAGATGCTACGAACATAAACGAGATGGATGCTAGTCTAGTTGAAATACTTCGTTTTGAAGGAGAAAATCATTACACTAGTAAGTGAAGGGAAAATCATTATCGACATGGATGAAACCTTGGATGCAAGACTATGAGAAACACTATTTTATTACAATTTAAGAGCTTCCGGCCGGTTGAAGTTGATGACCCAAAAAGAAATTTTGAAGTTGTAATAGAGGTAGAGGACAATTCTGAAAATAATGAGGATGGCGGTTGGACTCTGGTTTCTTATAAAAAAAGACATCGAGTGATTCCTAGGATACGACTTCTTGAGCTGAAAGTGATGGGGCATAATGTGGATCAGTTATGACCGTCAAAAAGTATCAAGGTTAATGCTAGCAAGAGGACCTGTGGTTTCTTGTCATAGAGGCTCGAAGACCTATCACGTTGCATGAACTTTTTTGAAAAAAATCCTTCAAGATAGCCAAGTCAGGGAAACACATGTAATTTCCAACATAGAAGAACCCAAGGAAAGCAAACAATAGCATCATCTAACAATAGCACAAGAATGTCATGTTAAGCTAGCAGTTGCACAGTTTCTTGTAATTTTCTTCACCGATGATGACTTGTTGTTAGGGTCCAAACTGCATAACAGGCCTTGGTTTGTCGTAGGAGCTATGAAAGAACAACATCTCAATAACAGACTGATCGATGATGGTTCAGCTGTTAATATCATGGCAAGGACAGTGCTCAAAAGTCTTGAAATCTCTATAAATGAGTTGTCCAAAAGCAATATAACAATCCAAGGCTTCAATCAAGAAGGACAACAAGCCATGGAAAAAATCTTCGTAGAATTATCCATTGGTAATATGAAATCAAACACTTTGATTCACGTCATAGATGCCAAGACATTATACAACTTTCTTCTTGGATGCCACTGGTTGCATGAAAATAGAGTGGCGACATCTACTTTGCATCAGTGCATAAAGTATATGAAGGATGGTGAGGTAGTCAAAGTTGATGCAACTATTAATCCTTTCACAGATATAGATTCATACTTTGCAGATGAGAAATTCTACTTAGACTCTTGTGAGTTGGATGTGAAGAAGACAACACCCTCCAACCCAACTAGGGTCAATTCAAAAGATGATATAGGAATGCAAGCGGGTGTTGCTGAAGGAATCGCCAATAAGTTCTCATCATCTAAAGGATAAATGAAATCAAAGATAGATAATGAGTATTTAGTCTTTCACTACATTCCACATGAGCATCGAAGAGAGACACAATCCTTTCTAGAGGCATGTACTCAACAAGTTCTCCATCCAAGAAAAGAAATGAGCCATGAAATGTTGCAAGATTTGAAGAAGAGTATGACTGTACCAGTCGTACAAATCCAACCTATTACTCCTGAGTACTCAAGAAATGACACCTTAGTTGAAAAGATAAAAGGTCACTTTGATCAAAAGGCTTTCACATTACTTAAAAAAATTAGGTTATAACTTCTCCAATCCGACAAGACTAGGAGATATCAAAGATAAAGTCACGGGCAAAAAAATACATGGCCTTACAACATCCCAAATGAAGTTGAGAAAGCAAGGACATTACGTCACCACTCCTAAGTTTGGCTAGGATTTAAATTGCCAGAGCCTCTTTGAATTTCAGTTGGGAAGGTGAAGCAAACATTTTCATATCACCACATCTCAGTAGAAGGGGAAAAGAAGGGTGAGGACGAGAAAACACCACAACGGACCTCAGTGTTTAATCGTAAAGGAAAATCAATACCTCGTGTCTTTGTATTTGATAGATTAGGAGGTAAAGATGGAAGTAGAGCTTTTAACTATGTAGAAGGATGTGTCACTATCGCGAATGCCTCTATTTTTCTTTGCTTGGGAACCACAAAAAATCCATTATCTAGAAAGACATTGTTAGGGCATGAACAATAATATTTCTCTGAGGACATTGATGATAAGGAAATTCATAGTGCTTTCCCATCGCACATGAAAAGAAAGACTATTTTTTCAATTACCATAGATGGCCCACCAAAGGTAAGAAAAAGAACTATTGTTTTTACCAACCAACATCTTAGAGAAATAAAAGATGATCCAGAGAAAGCCAGTGTATCATATCATATAATGGTGGAGGACAATTTCTGCCATAATGAAATAGATGGCGATGTTCAAGAAGCACCCCCTCAACTAGAGGATGGAGTACAATCGACTGTAGATAAACTCAAGGAGGTAAACCTAGGTACACTGGGGAATCCACGCCCAACCTTTGTTAGTACACTTCTTACACCACAAGAAGAGAGGGACTACTTCAAGTTATTAGTAGAATACAAAGATGTCTTTGTTTGGTCATACAAAGAAATACTTGTCCTTATTACTAAGGTAGCTATTCATTATTTGGGGATAAAAAAGGGGCACGTCCTGTAAAGCAGTCACAACGAATGTTTCACCCTGAGTTAGTAACGTAAATTAAAGTAGAGGTCAATAAGCTCATCGAAGCTGGATTTAATTGAGAGGTGAAATACCCATCATGGATCTTAAATATTGTACCTGTCAAAATGAAGAATGGCCAAATACGTGTGTGTGTTGATTTTTAAGTTTTAAACAAATCCTGTTCGAAAGATGATTTTTTGATACCAATCATAGAGATCATGGTTGATGCGACGACTGGACATGAAGCTATGTCATTTATGGATAGGTCTTCCGGATATAACCAAATCAGAATATCTCTAAGAGATAAAAAATGTAAGGCTTTCTAAACTCCAAAAGGGATATATTGCTACAAGGTGATGCCTTTTGGTCTAAAGAATACGGGTGCCACCTACCAATGTGAAATGCAAAACATTTTTAATTAGATGTTGTCTAAGAGGGTGGAATGCTATGTCGACGACTTGGTGGTGAAAACAAAGTGTAGGGACGACCATCTGGATGATCTTCGTTTTGTTTTTGGGAGGTTAAGAAAATTTGACTTGGAAATGAATCCACTCAAATGCGTATTTGGAGTTACTTCAAGAAAGTTTCTTCGCTTTATCGTGCTTCAGCATGGAATTAAAGTTAATCCCACAAAGATTGATGCCATTCAGAAAATGTCGAAGCCAAGGAACTTGAGATACCTCCGCAGTCTGCAAGGAAATTTGGCATTTATTCGGAGGTTCATCTCTAACTTAGCTAGACGGTGTCAAATCTTCAGCCATCTAATGAAGAAGAATGCCCCTTTCCACTGGGATCAATCATGTCGAAATACTTTTGAAAGCATCAAAAGATACTTGTTAAATCCATCTGTATTGGGGGCACCAACTCCTGGAAGGCCATTGATACTTTACATTACATCATAAGAGAGATCACTTGGAACACTTCTAGCTCAAGATAATGAAGCTAAGAGAGAACAAGCATTGTACTATCTAAGTCTAACTTTGATAGGAACTGGGCTAAATTATACGCTCATTAAAAAGATGTGTTTGGTTTGCTTTACGCGATAAAAAATTAAGGCATTATTTTGAAGCATACACCATCAACCTAATTTTTCGAGATGATCTCATAAAGTTTGTGATGATTCAGCCAGTTCTCTCGGGACGTCTAGATAGATGGTCTATATTATTTAACCAATATGAGATCATATTCATGCCGTAAAAGGCTGTTAAAGGGAAAAAAACTTGTTAATTTCCTTGCTGATCACCCCCTACTAGCAGAATGGGAGATTGCGGATGAGTTTCCTGATGAAGATGCATTATTTATCGAATAAATGCCGACATAGACAATGCTCTTTGATGGATCAACACGTCAAAATGGTGCAGGGGCAGGCGTCGTGTTGATATCGCCAGAAAGACTAATCTTGCCATTTTTATTTATTCTGGGTAAAATATGTTCCAATAATGCTTTAGAGTACCAAGCATTAATTATTGGACTTGAAATGGCATCAGATATGAAGATTCCACAATTGGATATCTATGGTGACTCTAAGTTGATCATAAATCAACTCTTAGGCATTTACGAGGTGAAAAAGGAAGATCTTATACCATATTATCGATACACTACTTGTTTGCTTGAAAGGTATGATCAAGTGTTCTTAAACCATGTCCCAAGAGATAAAAATCGCATGGTTGATACTCTGGCGAACTTAGCTATAACGATGGCACTCAGAGAAAATAAGTCAGCAAAAGTGCAAGTGAGTCATTGGTGGGTTATTCCCGGTTGCCTTGATCTTCAATTAGATGAAAGCCTCCATACATTTGTTTGAGTCGTTGAAGAAGAAGATTGAATAAAACTACTTATTAAGTATCTCAAACATGGAAGGCTGCCCGAGGAGCCGTGGAAAATAGCAGACATTAGGAGAAGGGCACCATAATTCATCTTTCATGAGGGGATTTTATCTACTATTGAGGTGTCTTAATAAATATGAAGCTCAACAAACAATGGAGGAAGCACATTCTGGCACATGTGGAGCACGCCAATCAGGGCCTAAACTTCATTTTCGCATCAAAATGATGGGCTACTACTGGCCAACAATGGTGATGGACTGTCTAGAGCATGCCAAAAGGTGTGAAGCATGTCAATTTCAAGATAATTATATACATCAGGCTCCATAGCATATTCATCCAATTATAGCATCAGTACCTTTTGATGCGTGGGGACTTGATGTTATTGGACCCCTCCCAAAGTCGTCAAAAGGACAAATGTACATCTTAGTTGCTATCGATTATTTCTCGAGATGGGCTGAAGCCGTGCCACTAAAAGAGGCAAAAAGGAAAATATCATTGATTTTATCAAGTCAAACATTATCTTTCGGCATTGCATACCAAGATATATAGTTATTGATAATGGGACACCCTTCAACAATAAGCTCATGAGAACTTTGTGCGAAAAATTCAAATTTAAGCAGCATAAGTCTTCAATGTACAATGCACCTGCCAATGGTCTTGCGGAATATTTTAATAAAACACTTAGTAACCTATTGAATAAAGTGGTTGTAAAAATTAAAAGAGACTGGCATGAGAGAATCGATGAAGCTTTATGGGCATATTGTACAACCTGCAGAACTGCTACCCAAGCGACTCCGTATTCGTTGGTGTATGGCGTAGAAGCAGTTCTTCCTCTAGAACAACAAATTTCATCACTACGAATAGCAATCCAAGAAGGTCTTACAGATGAAAGTAATGCTCAACTTCGTCTGGCAGAGTTAGAAGCATTGGACGAGAAGAGATTAGAAGTACAACAAAAGTTGGAGTATTATTAAGCTTGACTTGCTAGATCCTTCAACAAGAGAGTGCAACTACGAGTATTTCAAGTAGGAGACTTGGTCTTAGCAGTTCGAAGACCCATAATCCTCAGCAAATGCATCAATGATAAGTTTACATCTAAGTGGGATGGGCCATATGTTATGAAAGAAGCATATTCAAGTGAAGCTTATAAGATCGTCGATCAAGATGGTGTAAGATTTGGTCCCATCAATGGCAAGTTCTTGAAGCATTACTTTCTATGAAGGTCGCCTATGCTTCTTAAGGCACGAGCTTAAACCGCATTACACTCTTGGCCCGCATGAGTCTAAACTGTGAACGGCTCTAAAACTAATAATAATAATAAATAAATAAATAAATAATTTTTTTTAACTCATCATCTTGAACTACATTATGACTTGATCCTCCTGAGGTACGTAGGCAGCTTAGAGTATGCTTTTAGTCTAAGTTCAGTCATATGAGTTAAAAAAAAGAGAGAAAAGGAAAAGGATGTGTCATTACTTGAGCATGGAAATAATACTTTGAAGTGACATAGATATCGCATGAATTAGATGTTTCTTCGCTCAGTTTACCACGGACGTGCAAAGGTGAAGAAACAAGTAAAGTAAAGCGGACTTCGATGGTATATATAGATAAATCCGTAAAGGATATAGTCTTAATTTTTACATATGTTATAGATCTTGGTGTTATATTTTCAACAAAAAATATGTCTCATAATTCAAAGACTTCTACGTCAAGTTATGAATTTTCTACCATAGCCACTCAAAGCTGCAAAAGAGACCCTCACATTTTGAATTGAGCTGACTTCAATGATGAATCTGTACAAATCCATAAAGGATATGGTCTTGATTTTTACATATGTTGTAGATCTTGGTGTTATATTTGCAACAAAAAATATGGCTCGTAATTCAAAGGCTTCTATGTCAAGTTATGAATTTTCTACCATAGCCGCTCAAAGCTACGAAAGAGACCCTCAGGTTTCGAATTGGGCTGACTTCAATGAGGAATATGTACAAATTCATAAAGGATATGGTCTTGATTTTTACATATGTTATAGATCTTTGTGTTATATTTGCAATAAAAAAGACGGTTCATAATTCAAAGACTTGTATGTTGTGTTATGAATTTTCTACCCTAGCCACGCAAAACTATAAAATTGGACAGATTCATGGTTAACTTCAAAAAAATTAATTCTGATTAATTGGAAAGAAGTTTGATTTTGATACATGTTGTCAACAGAGCTCAAAGTTTATTCGTGATTGGGGGTAAATTAATCTAGCTTGATCATTTACAAAAAAAAATGCAACGATATTTAAATGAAAGCTAAATGTCACTTTTATTACACCAAGGGCAAAATTGTCACTACATCATAATAAGAAATAAAAAAATCCTAAGCAAATATCTAAACTATGAAGAAGGTTGAAATTCCAGAATTCACTGACGACTCTCCTCAACAGCCTCTTTCAGTTTGGATAGTGTTTCCACTTCGTCTTCAGATGTCTCCACTTCATCTTTAGATAATGGATATTTCTCTCTAATTTCATAAAGCTCGCCCTCGAAAGTGATAATCTTCTCTTGGCTTTTAAACAACTGTTCTTTCTACTCTTTTATGCATAAAATGGTCTTCTCCCTCTTCATAGATAAGAGCTTCAATTTTTCATCAAACTTAGTAAGATTTGATTGGAGATCCTCCATGTGCACTCACTCCTTGGTGTTTTCCTCTTTTGTATTAACAAGGCTTTGTTGCACATTAGAGAGCAATTTTTTATGGTTCTCTTTAGTTATTTTCCGGGATAAAGATGATTTTATAGTGTCATACTCCTCATATGTTTTTATAAAAACATTAACAGAGTCCTCTAGAATAGAGGTATTGGTGGCGTTAATCCCTTTGAGGTCCTCCATAAGTATGTTCACACCATTTTTCAACTCTGAGGATTCAACAGAGAACATGGTTATCCATTTATGCAATGCACCACACATCTAAAGAATGTAAGACTTCTTAAAAGTACAGATCGTCTTTTGTGGTTCAAAATTTAGAACAAAAAATAACGACATACATAATGAAGGCTCATGAACTTTGGGAGACTTATCTTGGGAAGCCACAACCTCTATGTTATTTATCAAAGCTTCTGTGATAGGAGGAGAAGATGTATCAAGGAAACTTGGACTCGTAACACTATCAAAAATGCCATTAAGCGTATTAGTAGAAATGTCTTGGAGATCTAGCTGAAAAAAGGGAAAAAAAGAAGAAAGATTAGTAGGGTATTATTATTTTTTTTTACAAAAAAAGGACAAAAAGTAATCTTACTTGTTCCGAGAGTGTAGGCAATGGCATAATGGAGCTAGGTTCATTAATAAAAAATGCCTCGCTATCTATAGTAGCAATGTCCAAATCAACAAACTCGCTAGATTGGTCTTTTGCCTTCTTTCTTTTCCGCTTCTAATGTTGGTCTTGATCTCCTTCCATTAAGCTAGTGTCACCATTAGCATCTACAACTTCACTAAATATACGGATAGGTGGAATCTTATCTTCGAGTGGAATTTTGGTTGGCATCTTTCTACTATTAATCTCAAGCAAAGAAGAATCATTATTTTGCTTGCGAGTCTTCTTCGAAGCCACAGAAGGAGTGTCATTCAATTTCAATGAAGGACGACTTGATCCTTTTCCAGTTTTCACCAACTTACCCCTTGAAGGTAAAGACTTAGAAGACAATGGGCTCGTCTTTGACTTATCTAGGGAGAAAGTGGAAGACTTACCTTGTTCTGATGGACGAAAGGGAATTTTAAGATAATTTTATTTTTCCCAAAAAAGGTTGTTCGATTAATATACCACCAATTTGCATACCTGTTTTCACTAGAGGCTTTTTAGGATGTGGTGGTATACTAATAGTGGAAGAATTACTAAGACAAGTGCAAGAGTCCCAAAGTTATGCCAATTCTATTAGTGTGCCGTCATATGGTCATTTGATGAAGTTTCCAGGAAGGTCTTGAACAAATTCAAACTGTCGGCTAAATCTATGGGGATTATATGGCTCCATGACAAAGTGATCATCACACCGGAGGGTAACGTATCTCGAACGAAAACTAATGAAATAATAGTTCCAAGAACTAGATAATTCTCCATTGTCTGCTATAAACAACTCCTTGGGTTGTAGCATGGCCAAGGTGGGGAGACTGCAAATATTGACATTCTGAAATAACCATCTTGAACTACAAAGATCAAAGTTTCTAGCCATTCTTTCACCAGTAATCCTATATATACGAGCACCATTCTAATGACGTGCTTAATAGTAGGAGTTAAAATAAGCACCAATCCATCCATAGACATATTGTATGGGAAAAATTATGTCACTTGCACCTAATTTTGTTGAAGTTGTGATCTCTATCAAGCCTCTATAGATACTAGCCAAAACGAGAATCGCTAGTGCAAACCTCTCCCCATGAGCCATTAGACTTGCAAACTTAAAGATGCTAGGAAAAATGTGGTCAAGTTTCTTAATTGGAAGAACGAACTTGCAAATCCAGCAAGCAAGAAAAGCAACCAAGTTCGTCTCTTCTCTAAGAGACCCTTCCACACCTAACTCGACGAAAGGGATGTTCTCTTCTTCCATTCGTGGTAAAAATGACATATCAATGTAGCCGTTGGGACAGTGATTTGACTTTGATTTAGCTTGCTATTTAGGGCCTCGTGGTGGAGGCTCCTTGTAACACTCCGGTCTTTTGAACCAAAAATTCACCCAATCACGAACAGAAACCTCCTTAGACGAACTATTTGAAAGCTGATAGAAGACTAAAAATAAGTAAGCACAAGTTCTAGTCAAAAATGGCTTCCCTTGATGATCTGTTTGTGACAATTCTTTGGCCGAAGGGATGACTTCATCAAAGGAAGTTCCATGTACTGAAAGGCCCCCAATTATACGCATGTCCCACAATGAAATAGAAACCTCACCAATGCCAACACATATTGTATTAGTCAAGGAATGCCAAAGTTCACAAAAGGTCTGCAAAACATTCTCATTGATGTCGTACATGAATAAAGAGGCAAAAACAACATCATAAATCTTAGTTTGTTCCAGCGCTTCCTTTCTACGTGTAAGGACATCCTCTACCTACTCCCAATAGCAAGTAACATAACGAAACTCACCAAAGCCTGATTGGAGATAATTCTATGTAGCAAGGCCTTTATTCGAGCCTTTGGGGTATGTAGCAGTAGATTCTTTGTCATGTGTAGATGAATCCAGCACAAAAACAGTAGTATTAATGACCTTATTGAAGTCAAGGAGATCAATTTCTTCTTTTGTCGACCATTTGTATTGAGGAAGGGACATGTCGGGTGATCCTCTATCAAGCGGGAAGGCACCTATTACTGAAGGATGAACTTTCAAGGTAAGGACGCTAGCAGGAGAATATCGTTCATCGTTTGCTATTTCAAGTTGAGGATATGATGATGTTTGGTCATGGAAGTTTACCATATTTTAAAGCACTGAATATGTCCTCTCTGTTTTTAAAGACCTACCAAAGAAATTAAATTAAACGGTAAATCTACTAAAGGAAAGAGGAGTATCACAAGATTTAGGCTGTAACTTCAAAAATTTACCTGAGAAAATATATAATTTTTCTGCTGATGGATTTCACATATAACGTATATCTACAAGTCTACTTTCCAATACAAAAAGCAGCACCTGATTCTGATACTTCCACGCCGACATATGTAGTTTATCGTGACGCTGCGCAAAGCTGAAATAACTAGCGAACTAAGATTAGAAGACCACCTTTGGAGAGATATATGGGACTATTAGGATGCAATCTGATTCTGGTTTCCTCATTAGACGTAGCTCTATGAATCTAATTTCCAATGCAAAAAATCAAACTTGATTCTGATACTTCCACGTTGAGATATGGAATTTATCGCAACGCTACGCAAAGCTGAAATAACTAGAGAATCAAGATTATAAGGCCATTTTTGGAGTGATATTTGGGATGATTCAGATGCAATTTGATGCTAGTTTCTGAGTGAGATGTAGATCTACGAGTCTATTTTCCAATGCAAAAAAAATGGCTCCTGATTTTGATGTTCCTATATCAAGATATGAGAGTTTTTGTAAGACTTCGCAAAATAAGTAAAAAGTGACGAAATAGAATTGAAGGTCTGAATTTGAAACGATACCTGAGAAGATCTGGAGATAAATTGAGTGTGGTTTTTGTGTCGAATATAGCCTCGCGAGTCTCCTTTCCAACACCATAAGACGTTTGTGATTCAGACATCTCCACGAAGCATTATGAAGTTTCTTCCACAAATGCCCTAAAGTGCCCGAAAGCTCAATTGTGAAAAAAGAGCAAAAAGAGGAGAAGAACGGGAGTTGAATTTCTGCTCAGGCTGAATTACAATGACTTAATGGGGCGGTGATGTCCTTTTATAGACTCTAAAAGGAACTAGTTTGATTTCGAAAAGGAATTTGCTAAATAAGTTGTCTTCAAGAAGAACTGGGACATCCAAATGTCCAAAACAAGTAAAATTCCTTAGCCTTTTTGAAGTGGGATAACATCATTATTTAATCCTATTAAAATTTAATATAAGACTAATACCCGAATCCTACAAGGTTTGGATATATTTAGTTTTAAACAGAATTTTACATTCCTAAGAAATTGATTCACATTATTCTACCTAGATTATGATGACTTCGTGGAGTCGGATTTCAACAAAGTGCTCAAGCCTTGCAAAAAAAGAAAAATGGGGGCTCCACAAATACTTCAAATATCTTCTCTAACAGGTCCGACAAATCAAACATCTTGACGAGCTTTGAAGTAGGGGGCATCTGTAGACACGTAAAATTTATTGGATCAAATTCATATAAAAATTGGATTTGACCCATATTTTATTGGGTCTAAAATTATTTTGGGCTATAAAAATAATAAACCCATTTTATTCCTCATCAAGGACTTCAAGGTCCATCTCACCTTAAGGCCCAAACTTATACCACGTGTCAAGTGACGTGGCATCCCAGTCAAATTAAAGACCAATAAAGCAAGACCACATACATCAAATGATGTGGCAATCCAAGTCAAGTTCAAGATCCAATAAAACATCACCAAGTGTCCCAAATGATATGTTTTATGCCAATCACAAGCAAACTTTTCACATAACATTTGTGATAAGCTTGAAAATCGAATGGACCAATCAGAATGAGGCAAAAGAGGTTATTTACACTTGATCTGTCTACCCCCTAAAACTATAAATAGGAGGGTGACACAATTTTCTTAGGTTATTCTGCAAGCATTGGAGGAAACTTCTGCATTGACCACACGACTTTTCAACGAATTGACTAACGGAGTTCTGCCTGGAGATCAACTCGACAAGATGGAGTGCTGTCAAACAATTCTTGGAGATCCAAACACAACTCGATAAGATGAAGTGCTGTCAAACAATTCCTGGAGATCCAAACACATTTCTAGGAGGCTCAAATTATCCGAAAGTTCGAGAATTACGCTACAAAGGCCTTCGAATTATGAAAAAGTTTATGAGAGAAGAATCGAGAGAATAGCAAAATTGTACCCACAAAATTACTTTAAATAAAATTATTCTTGTTGTTATTTTTATCTTTTGCAGTTAATTTTCCGCACCACGAAAATTTGTTGAAAACAGTTAGTATGAACCCAGCCTATCAAGCAAGCAACTACTTATCATTATCAATGTACAAGCCAAATTTGCATTCGCTATTTGTTGGTTGGTTGTTTTTTTGTTGATTTTGAATCAATTTGTTGATTTTAGGAAGTAAACCAAATTAATGTTCAAAATTTTTTTCTTGTACATCTCTACTTCAGTGGTATGAACTGCATAGACTTTATCCTCTCCAAACTCCACTTGGTGAAAATACAATGAGTATGTTGTTGTTGTTATAACGTGCGTTTTAGATGCTTATGTCATTGACAGTAAATAAAATTCCTGAGACACACTTCCCATAAAAAGTTTCCTGTGGCCACTGCATGCTAGGATTGATGTCTGATGTTCTGTAGTTGATTGTTATTTGTAGATGTCTTGCAGGTTGCAGTAGCAATAGAGCCAACCCTAAGCATTTGTGTGTTGGGAGAATACCTAGCTGAAATATCGACTTACAAACTGTAGCTGCTAAAATTCAGACGTGCAATTACAGCTTTACCTCATACATAGTTGAACCACCTGCAAGCTGTTTTTGCCTTTTTCGCAAGCTTTAGAATATGAAGTTAACTTTGTTCCACGGATGAAAGTATGAAATATATTTTGTCAATATTTAGTTTAATGATGTTTTTATTATTTGGATCACATTAATACAATAATGTTCAAAAAATACGCGTGCATACCATGGGCACGGCCATCTAGTTTCTTTAGATTTGAAAGAGTAAATAATTTCGTTTAGCATGTGCAAAATTGATAGAAGGTATAAGTTGCAATCGCAGTCCCCTATTTTGGTTGCTGAAGAATTTATTAGTTCCCTATCTATCAGATACTATAAATATTTACATTGTAAATACATTTACACAATGCCAACAAGGCAGGAGGCAAATAAGAGCAAAATTTTTTGACAACTATTTAAGGTCGACGCCTACATGAAAAAAAAATTAAAATCGTTACTCTAGGAAGACATGTTCAAGGGAATAATCCCCCCACCCCCACCCCCCACACACCATCCAACAGGAGATGAAAATAAGATAGGCTCCTGTGGTAACTTCTTTGTATGGGTTGTTGTTCACCGTTTTGTACTTGTTTTCCCTCTTAGCTTGTTTTAAGTTATAAGAAATTTCAAATGCTACTTCATGAGTAATAATAATCTAATTGTAACAGCCAAATTGTCAAAAGAAATACTTGATTTGACTTTAGATGGTACTGATCTCCTAAAGAAGATGAGATTCCACTCTTATCTCATCTATAATAAAATGGGACAAAAATTAAAAAGAAAAACAAAAAGTATTCATAATACGGAGTATCTTGATTAAGATCTTTAATTTCATGATATGTTCCCCAATTAATACCTCTTTGTCTGTATATTTTATGGCCTTGTTCAATGCATCTTTGGGTTATTTCGGCATAGGCAATCTCCCATGTGATATACACAACTACTTTCCTTATTTTGGGAGGGCCAAACAATCACATATATAGAGAGAGAGATAACCAAAGTTTACTTTCTTTAGTTTCTTCATCATCTTTTGTTTTCTATCTTGTTTTGGTTTTTCTTTTCACTTGTCAATTTTTCTGGCTTCTTTTCTAATTATGCAAAGAGGATTTATTATAACAAAAAAGGAAAAAAGAAAAACCTTCATCATTCTTATTTAAAGCATAATTCACGCTTATAACAGCAACAAACCCAGTGTATTCCCACAAAGTGGGATCTGGGGAGGATAAGATGTACGCAGTTCATACCTGTACCTCCAAAGAAGTAGGGAGATTGTTTCCGATAGTCCCCCGCTCAAGATAAAGAATAGTAAATAAGGGGGGTGATATAAAAGAAAATCAGGAAAAAAAATTGATAAAAATAATAATGGTAAAATACAAAATAAAGCATAATTCACGCTTCCATCACATAAATTGCCAAGAAAAGAACTTCACGTTATTGTTAACATAAGTGTACACTTCCACTAATGATATAAATTACGCAATAAAAATTTATTATAACAAAAAAGGAAAAAAGAAAAACCTTTATTATTCTTATTTAAAGCTTATTCGTGCTTCATCACAAAAATTGGTAAGAAAAAAAAACATCATATTATCGTTTAACATGAGTATACACCTCCAGTAATATAAATAGCAATACTATTTTCTGTTAAGAGGTTTTTGTCCTCATTTTCTTATTAAATCGGAGTCTTAATTTTCTATTGAAGTAAAATAAAAATAGTATCATAATTTTTACTTTTTCTAAAAAAATATAAATCTCTTTCATATTTAGTTAACTTCTTTCTTGAAAGAAAATTTTGAAAATCTATAAATAAAATACTCCTTCTTAAACAACAACACATTAACATCCACAACGTAGTTTCTTAAGAATCTCTCATTAGTTCTTATACTTTTTCTATTAGGTTTTATATATAGGTTGATTGATCAAATTATATATTAATATTAACATTTTTAGCATTGTTTTATGTGTCTTCTGAATTATCACTACAATGATTTACAAATTTTTAAGTTTTCACATGACGTCCTTTCTATTTCGAACCCAACAAGTGTTATCAGAGTCTACAGTTCAAAGGTCTAATGATTTGATGAAACGAGATTAAAGATGAGTATAATACTATTTCAAATCAAGCTGCAACCAGTTTGGTGATAATAATGATTTTGTCTAGCTATATGTGTAGAAGAAATTTTAAACATATTTCAATATTCCCGTTGCTGCATTTTTTAAAATAAAAAGAAAATATTAAATTTTTAATCAATTTTTAATCATGATATTTTAAATCATATTTTTAACCATGGTAAGTAGTAATGATGAAGATCATGTGAAAAACGAAGATCATGCATGTGAAGAAGGTGGATCAAGTTTTGTTGCGAAAATCAAACAAAAAAGAGGAGATTTGTTAGGGTTTTTGCCCTGATTTTCTTACCAAATTTTAGTACTAATTTTATATTGAAGGAAAATAAAAGTAATACCATACTTACTTTTACTTTTCCTAAAAGAAAAATATAAAGATCTTCCAATATTTTGGCTAACCTCTTTCTTGGAGAAAAAGTTTTGAAATTCTATAAATAGAATAATCCATTCTTATACAATAATACATTACCATCAACAATGTAGTCTGAAGAGTCTTGTTTAGGGAGAGATTTTCTCTCGTTAGTTCTTTTGCTTTTTATATTAGACTTTATATGTAGGTCAATTGACCAAATTATATAATAATATTAACCCTTTTAGTATTATTTTATGTGTCTTCTGAATTATCACTACGATGATTTGCAAACTTTTAAGCTTCCGTATGTCGCCCTCTCAATTTCAAACCCAACACTTTCAAAATCAATTGATACCTTGTTAAATTAAAACTAATTATGTTTTTACACGAAACGTGTTGCGTGTGTTAATATAGTGATTCTAATGACATTTGAAGCTATATTGAAATTGGGAAAATTTCGACTTGAACTTCTATTCTTAATTGAAAGTGCTAGTTGGCAACATAAAAACTCAAGTGGTAACTATTTATAATAACTAGTTTAGGCAACGTGCCTCGTGTGTACCTGTTTCAATGATTTTAATTTTTAATATTATAAAAGAAAATATGTTATGATTAATAAATTAATTGATGATTTTATAAATACTTAAATAGAAAATTAATATATTCATACACCATTATATAAAAGTATTTAAACCCACTTTATACTAATGAAGAAAAACTATCGAGGATATAGAGTGACCAAAAAAAGCTTAAAAAGACTTTTCTAATATGACATATGAAGCAATTCATATGTTGTTAGAAAGTGTTAGAGGACAACAAAGTAATAGTTTTACTATTATAAGGAAAAATAATATGCTATAGAAGAATTTACGTAAAGTATTTCTAATACATTTTTAATTTTGAAAAATTATTTTTTACGTATTCTCACGTGTCTCTTAAATATCTAAGTTAACCACATCAAATTTGTGAGAAGCACCAATATAAATACTTTATTATGCGTTATTGGAGAAAAAATACTTTTATTTACTTAATTACATCCTCAACAATAATAAAGTAAGCCGGATATTAGTGTGTGCACACATATCTAAAATTTAAAGAGTTTCCAACCTATTTCATCAATATATCATACTATTGTACTTAGCTTGTGAAAGATAACATCTTTTATAACTCAAATCTCAAATAAGTCATGCACTTATTTAGTTAAAAAGTCATTTGTTGTTCCCAATCTCCTTGCACATCTATGTAAAGGCCTCATTGTCCTTTCATACAATCATCGTTTATTGCATCTCCTCATATATTCTATAAAACAAATATTTTTACTCATAAATCAAAATATATGCCATGGCAGGTTGTGCTGGTGTTATTACACATTTTGATATTAAAATTTTAATTTGGATGATAATTTATGGACATAAAATGGAGAAAGTGGTGTCATTATATTTTGATAATTCTTGTAACTTCCACTTTATTTGTCCATAATCTCAGGAGCGGAGCTACATGTATGATAGAGGGTTCATCGAATCCCCTTTGACAGAAAATTATACTATATATACATTATTAAAATTATTTTTTATGTATATATTATAGATGTCAAACCTCCTTCGGTTAGTTCGTATCTTCACTTGTGAACCCCTTTGGTGAAAATTTTGGCTCTGCCACTGCATAATCCACCACATTATGTCTTGTAACTCATATGATCATTAGTTGTTGTTACTCCATGGTCATTAGTTGCATGTAACATATATAATAACAAGACTATTTATCTACTCACATTACTCTAATTGTTAATGATGGTAGAATGTAGCCTTTAGTAATTTGTAACTTCTCTCATTACTTTGTGGTAACTCTCATGGCTATTAGTGTCATTAGTTTCTTGTAACTCTTCTAACATAAAGACTATTGATATTTTCTTTTTACCACCCCTGTTTATTCTTCCTATTCAATACAATTTTGAATACCTCACCTATAAATAGAGGCGATCTTACATGTTATTGCATGTACAAGAAAATATGATAAGTGTAAAAAATTATAGCGTGTAGTAGTGAAAGAGAGAGTTGAGACAAAGAAAATATTCTAAGTCTATAACTATATTCGCTCTACAAATGAGAGCAATTATATTAGTGAAAGAAAGAGTACTCGAGACAAAGAAAATATTCTAAGTCTTTAACTATATTCACTATACAAAGACTTTTGTCACGTCTCAAATCCTATTGGGGTGGACAGGTACCCGTAGCCGTGAAGGCCCGAGAGAACCAATCCATAACCTTGTACTCCTCATGCATGTAACTATAATAACCAAAGGTTTTACCATACATGGATATATAATGCATTGATGAGAAATAAACGACATGCCCAAAACTATATATATACCAGATTTGGCAGTTGGGGCCATGACATCTAAAAGATAAGACACTATCATGCTTAACTTTAAATTGGTCTACAAACCTTCTAAACGATACATAGACATCTGGTTAAGGTCGGGACAAACCCCCGCCTTACTCTTGACTATTGTACAATACCAAAATATATAAAACAGACTCGGAGAGCCTCGAATCAATCTAGAGCTCAACAATAGCCGCTGGGTATCCCGGGCTCCTACTGTGAAGGTGTATTTGCTGAAGCACCTGTGCCTGGTGGAGCTTTGGACTCTTCAACTAATCTGGAGTTGCTTGAGTTGTACATTGTTGATAGGCTATTGTATCCTGGAGGGGACAAGTCATGAGATATATTTCTGGTCGGTGTAGATTATGCCGCAGTGGGCTTGAATCTCCTTAAAGAGAGCGATTTATTCGTGTCTCAGCCAAAAAGAAGATTATCTTATTTTCTTCAATTTTTGTTTATTTTAGTATTTCAACTGTAACTATTGTAATTTATGGTATATTACACCAACAAGTGGTGCTACAAAGTTGATGCTTATTCCTCATTTTGGAACTTGCTGCTCCTACCTCGCTACCTAATATGGGGTTGAAGCCAACCTTCAATTATGGCTAAATGGACGTGCGAACCTTGAAGCCAATCTCCTCCATTCTTTCCTTTGTTCTCCAAGTCCCTCTTCCTGCTTCCGCCTTTTCTGTCTATGCAATAAGTAGTTTTAGCATTATTGGTTTCACTATGATAGTTGTTTTTCATCTTTTCTTATAAGACCCTTTTCAATAGTTTCGGTATCTACTAGACAACCTACCAACAATTGCCCTAGCCATTAAAGTAGATTTTTGCCTAAAAACAATACCAAAATAACGTCTATAAAATCTAAAAGAAAATAAGATTTTTATTTAAAATCTAAAGTCATTATGATACAACAAGGGATAAGGATAAATAGATAATTTTAGTATAATCTTATTGGGTTATCGATTTAACCATCAATTGAAACATTAGAACCGAAAATTGAATCAATGACCCAATAAAAAATTTACAAAATCATTTAAAAACAGTTAATTCAATAAACCTAAATCGTTGAACCAATTACACTTTCTTAGGTTTGATTTATGGGTTAAAACAATTATTGCATATCCATAGATTAGTTCCATTTTTTTTCTTTTATATTAAGCAAAGTACTATACGATAATCCTCTTTTAAACTAAAGTAATAACCATCAATTTTTTTTATTTCTAAAAGAAATTGAATGAAATAATAAGGAAAAAGACTAACGAAAAGGATTTGTTCCAAACTCCAAACCTGCCTGACCAATCAAAAGACAAGTCGATCATATAAAAAAAATTAAAAATAAAAATAATGAAAACTAAGATAAGAAAAAAAGCACCAAATGCTATTGAACGACTTTAGTAATGGGACTCAATAGTACAAAATTTAGAATAGAAATATGGCATAGCTTTACTAATTGTAAATAAAGTTGTCACTTGGTGTCAATTACATGAGGCTTAGGTTGACGATTTCAGTTTCTAGGAAACTGATTTTCCTCCGACTTTTAAAAGCTTTTATAAATCCTTACAGCTTTTACAAAATCTTTCCCTGCAAATATGTGATTTTAACGTTTTATTTATCCAAAATTATTGTCATTCACCTTTCAAGTTACACAAGTACTAAAAGTACAAGAAAACTACAATTAAGCTCGGTTGCAATATCTTAAAACAATTATATAAAAGATGAGATTAAAATCTTAAAAATTTGGAGGTTTCTTTTTGACTTCGATCTAGGTTCTCATTCCATAGTAATCATTCAATGAATGACTTTAAAATTACAAATTATGATATATGATAAAATCGTGAAGTCTAAAAGATCCACAAATATTTTTTTTTAAGAAAAAAAATAGGAAAATGAAAAAAAAAAGTGATAAGATTTTAAATTTTTCGGCTACTTCGTTCGACAACAATAGTCATTTCGTCAATTTTTTCAATCATATATTTTTAACTGAAAAAAGAAAACACAAAAAATTAATAAAAGGAGATATCTATATCAATTGTTGATCAGGAATAATTCATATATAAATTTAAAGCTGTTAGATAAAAGAAAAAGACAAACAAGATGATGATAAGTAATGCAACAAATGATTCAAATTAAAAAGAATGCAACAAATGATTCAAATTAAAACCAAAAAAGAAAAAAATTGGATGTAGAAGAGGTGTATTTCACTTAAATAGAATTATAGAAGTTCTTTTATATATGACAAATTCTAATTAGTATAAAAATGTTAAATTTTATAATTTCTTACCTAAAATATCATAACTAAAAGAATGTCATGAACATATGCTAGATGCTAGACATAAAAGCGTATTCCTAAAACTTAGAAAACTTTTTTTTGGACACCTAAAAAAAGGTTGTATATTAAGAAAAATAATAGGTTAATTGAGAGTATTCTAAAAGGACTCTAAAAGAACAAGAAAAAACGACACCTACAAAATTTTAGCTGTAAATTAAATGACTTTAGTTTTTAATAAATAGCGTTAGATTTGAACTCTTCTTACCATATATTCAAGGATTAAATATTAGTTTTCCTAATATTTCTTATCATATATATTTTTCCTTCCCAAATATTGGCAGTATAATTTCTTAACTAGATAAAAAAGGACTTTGATTAATTTGAAATACTAAATATTATAATAATAATTTAATGACAATTAATTGAAAAAATATGTAAAGACAATTTTGTCTAAGGTGGAGTCCTTTAACGAAGGGCAAAACAGTCAAACAACATTTCTAAGAGTCATCATACTTTTAAGAGTAGTTTGGTATAAGG
Source organism: Capsicum baccatum var. pendulum (assembly GCA_030864225.1). Classification (NCBI taxonomy): domain Eukaryota; kingdom Viridiplantae; phylum Streptophyta; class Magnoliopsida; order Solanales; family Solanaceae; genus Capsicum; species Capsicum baccatum. Next base: position 85,910,174 of record CM061557.1, read on the forward strand.
TATTAAAACAAATAATCTCGGAATAAAATTTTTTGTGCCTTGTTTGGTTGCCAAGTTCGGAATAACTTACCCCACGATTAACAAATAATACCGGGATAACTTTCAAAAATATAAATCAACCCACATCCCTATCCTCTTCAAATCATCAACCGTTTCTCTCCTCTCTCTCTCCCTCAACCAACAGTTCTGCAAAATTTCTCCCTTCAATCCCCAACGACTTCAACCTCCAGCAAAAAATAGTTGAGCGAGTTTCTTTTCGACTTTCAACCATCAATCGATGTGACAACAGTGTTCTCCGACGACAATAACTTCGAGTTCTTTGTCGTCCCATTTCTTCTTTCATAGGTAAAAAATTATGTCTTTTTAGTTTTGAAGAAAAACAGGAACTTGATCCAAATTCTCTTCTAGTATTAGTTAACAATTTCAATATTTCTTGCTTAAATTTGAAATGAGGACTGAAGAAAATCCTAATTTCTGCCATTTCTTCTCTACTCTTTTCAGTGCAAAATATAATTTTTCGTTGTTATTATAGTTCTTTTTGTCGAACTGTTGGTTTGATTTGTTGGTGTCTGTTAAGTTTTTTAAATTTTAATTTTGTTGTTTGTGTTTGTACAAACGCAAAACAACAATGTTCGTGATTTTTGGTCACCGTTAATGTTCTTAGTATGAGTGTTATGTTGGTGTTGCTGATTGATTTGTTGTTTTTTTTTGATAAAAATGGTGTACTTGATATTAAACGGTGATAGTGTTGTTGTTTTATTAAACAAAATCTCATTACTTTATTCTGTAACAAATGAATTATCTGATACAACAGATGAACCATTTAATAAAACAGATGAACTATCTGATGCAACAGATGAACCATTTAATGACACAGATGAACTATCTAATGCAACAGATGAACCATCCAATGCAAAAGATGAAAATCTGATGCAACAGATTAAAAAATTACGCAATAATAAAAATTTGATTCAACAGATGAACAATCTGACAGTCCATTCTTTTGTTACGATACACGACTCTTCTATTTTGAAAAAAACCTAAACAATATTGACAGTTGATAACAATTCCAAAATATAACTCATTTGGCAATAGATGAGTGATCTATTTTTATTGTTTCTCATCAGTTGTAATAGTTTTATTATATATTATAACAGATAACCTTCCTGCTGCAACAGATGAGTGATCTATTTTCACTATTTCCAATGGATTACTCATCAGTTGTAATAGGTTGGTTATATATTGTAATAGATAACCTACCTGGTGCAACAGAGGAGTGATCTGTTTCAACAGACGAGTGAGCTTTTTATTATTTCCAATGGATTACTCATTCGTTGCAACAGATTGGTTATATATTATGATAGGTAACATACCTAGTGCAACATACCAGTCATCTATTTCAACAGATGAGTGGTCTGTTTTTATTGTTGCAATAATTTACTCATCCATTGCAACAGATTAGTTATATGTTGCAATAGATAACCTACTTGGTGCAACAGATGTATGATCTATTGGAACTATAATTTTACTATTGCAAATGTTAGATATACTGTTATCTTTTTTTTTTAATGATGCATTAATTAATTATAATCTATTTTATGTTTCTGTTATCTTTAGATTATATGGCTCCTAAAAGAAAAGAAACTAAATCAAGTTCAAGTAAAGGAACAAATGAAGCAGCTAGGATATATCCACCACTCTTTGAGCTTGTTTTACAAGTGTTATCTCAATTAGAAGTAGAAGATAATGAACATGGGGAGAAGGATTATTTCAAAAGAGATGATCTAAATGCTAAAGCCCTTCTACCGAAGAGTTGGTCAAAACCTTTATCATTGATAGTTATCTTGTGAGAATACAGTGCGATGGTTCCATAAATTTAATGGGTGATTTCGTGGTTAAGTCATCCATGGAAAAATCTTTTGATTCCTTCAGAAAAATACTTTGAGAATAAAATTTGGAAGCTTATTTTAGGGACATCTGCTTTGGGCAATATCTTAATTTGCCGAAGGACAACAATGATCGTTTCCAAATGAAAATGGTATATGATCTTCTCAAGCATAGGTTTATGTATGAAAACAAAGATAAGGTAGATAAGGTTTGGATAAATTAGTGTGGCATGCCTGTATGTTTTTGTTGGAGGGAGTTTGCCCTAGTTACTGGATTAAAATATTATTCTCCTTTTCCTTCTCAATTTATACCTATTCTAACCTTAAAAAAGCACCTCACACACCCCAAAAAGGCAAAGGCAAGTCGAGTGATTATGATGTCCTGGTGTCCCTTGTTGGTCCAAGCTTTAAAAACATAAATTTGACAGAAGCATTGAAATATAAAAGACTTTCAAAGAAGCACAAAAAATCATTGTTCTTGGTTAGGTTTGTACATAATATTCTTTGAGCGAGAGATGTTAGCAACAACATACCACTTAGTTTGATAAAGCTTTCTGTGGATCTTGAGGCATTTAACAACTATCCTTGGAGTTATGAAAGCTTTAAAATGACTGTCAAATATTTGTTGACCCCGTTAACGCCAAAGACAGTCAACTTATATAGCTTTTTATGAGCTTTCATGGTAAATATTTCTTTCATTATGACATGATTTATTTTTTTATTCAATAATGTTTTTGATTTATTAGCATTATTTTATAGGCTTGGGCATTTGAAACCATTCCTTATTTGAGACAACAAGTGAACTACTTGAAAGAAGTTTTCTGTTCAAGAATCCTGAGATGGTTGTGGGCCAAAAATGATAAAAATGTAAAATTTCTTGACCTCTTCAGCCCCCCGAAGGAAGCAGTAAGTCTAATTCCAATTAATTTTTTTATTTTAATTAATGATTTCTTAAAATGATTTCATCATCATTCTAATATATGTACTGATTCAATTTTGACTGTCCATCCGTGGCTTGTTTTGACTAATCGAGAGTTGAAAATGTCATTTTTTCTTACTTTACGGTCTGTGCAAACTTTATCGGACCCTAAGGTTTTTGATAGATTAAAGAAGAAATTGTTTGGAGTAAAAACCATCATAAGAAAAATAATTTTGAAGGGGGGGCTTGTTGTTGTTGATGATGGTAGTGGTAGTGGTGCTTCTGTTAGGACTAATGATGCTCCTCTTAGAGATTTTGGAATAACAAACCATTAGGATTATGGTCATACTAGTTATACAAATTTTTCCACTTCTAGTGAATGTTCGACATACAAATGTCAAGAATACAAGACGAAATGTGATGGAGTGATTAATGCTAGTAATTCATTAATTGCTTCTGTAAAGAAAATGACATCTAAGAGGGGCGTTATTCTATCAAAAAAGATTTCATATCCATACACTCCACTAGAGATCAAGGTGGCTAAGAGGAGAAGGAAAGAAATTTCCAAGGCATCATCAAGCATCGAAAAAAGCAAAATTGTAATTCCTCTGTCTTTGTCATGCATCTTTGATCAATGTATAAGGGCCACTGGAGAGCAACATGAGCTGAAGAAGGTGAATATATATCATTTGTTCTAATATAATAAACAAACAGGCACATATCTATTTCAACAGATGATACATCTGCTGAAAATTATCAAACAGATAATTACATCTGTTGTAACTGCCATCTAACCTATTGTATCAGATGCATTATCTATTGCAATATATTTTCGCTTGTTTCAGCAAATCAAAGAGGTCTTCGTACTGTTTTAACTTATACCAACAGATGAGTCATATGTTGCAATAGATGGGTCATCTATACGAAATTATCATATAACTCTATTTTACCTGTTCAAATTTATCCCAACAGATGATCCATCTGATATTATAGATAGATATTCTGTTGTATATCTGTGATAAACATTGATAATTCTAACTTTCCAGGTGGATGTCACAGTAGAAGCTACTATTGAACAACATAATATGACAGTTGATAATCCATCAACTGCTTCCATGGAAGAAGAAAAAATCAAGCCTATCAGTTTGGGAGAACAAAAGAATTACCCATTTAAAGGGTTCAACATCTCAAATGAGGCTCTAAAAAACTAACAAAGTTGATCAATGACTATCCAGAATTGATTGATGATGGGCTGTTAAAGCATCATACCGGCTGGTACATAAATTATTTTTAAGGATATTGATTTATACAAATCTTGTTGTAAAAGCATGACATTAACACATATAAATCATTTAGAAAATAAAATCACAAACACTATAAAGTTAATAAATCGAGTCTTGGTTTTGGTATGTTCGACTTTGTTATTGCATATCCTGGAATAAAGGATTAGTTCTATTTGCTGTCACAACTCAAAAATTGTTGGAATGATGAGGTTTAAATGCCATACATATTACTATTAATTAATACTTTATTTAATTGTATCTGTGTATTAATTTTATTGTCACGTAATCTGAAATATTCAATAATATGTGCAACATATAGATGTTATTTTTTACTACCTCCGAAAGAAGGCCAAGTTGCAAATACAAGAACAATACAGATACACGATATGCAATTGTTTGTAGAAAGTTTAAATCAATAATGCCTACGACAGGTTTTGTCAACAACAATATGAAGTTTTAAGAAATGAGGAATGTTTAATCAACATTATCAAAGGTTTTAGCATTCCACTTGGCTTACCTTGATATTTGGTCGTCGAAGTGTACATTCTAATGAATTGTCGTTATGAATTCTATTGGGTGTTAGCTGTCGTCGTTCTAAAAAAGAGGCGCATTCGAGTTTATGACTGATGTTACAAAGAAGATATTTTGGGCCGTCGTCTGAGTTTGAGATACAAAAGATGGCCAAAATATTGCCTACTTACCTTGATATAAATGACTTTTTGGATCAAAAGATTTGTATTGATTGGTAAAAGATTCAAGAATACTGAGATAAAATGGGTAATTCATTTGATATAGAATATGTTGAAGGAATTGTTGAACAACCCATTGGTATCCTATAAGTATCATGATTTAGTTTTATTTCATAAATTTCACAATGCTTACATTAATTGCAAGATATGGATTATCCAGTTTTTTAAAATGCAAGGATTATGGTCTTTTTGTTGCTGCTTACGCCGAGTACTTAGCGATGGATTATAAGTACCAAATGATCGACCTGATGCTGGATTACTCTGAAAAAGATATGATGGTTTTTTATGGAAACATGGAGAAGCAAAAGCGCATAAATCGTATGTAAGAGACATTAAAGATCACGATGACCAAGGCCGAATTCCATAGCACTGGATGAAGAACAACTTGTCCGAATTGAATATATCTTTATAGCTTGATTTGTCAAAGTAATAACCTCTCTTTGGGAATTGTTGGCACCAAAGGTTAAATTATTGATTTGTTTGTATAGTAGATCATTTGTACCATAATAATTTTTTTACATTTCATTTATTTGTTGAGTTATTTCATGTAATTTTTAAAGGCTTCGATTTGTTTTATGTTTTCTATGAATATAATTTAATCCTTAGTTTTGAACTTATTAATTGAAATAGAATAGATTCAAATATCACAATGTATAATACGTCTGTTGCAACAAACGACATATCTGTTGGAAATTATCAAATAAATTTAGACATATATTGCAACATGTAGATCATCTATTAAAATTATCAAACAGGTCTTCCTACTATTTTGCTTTGTTCCTATAGATTACCTATCAATTGCAATAGATAGACTATATGTTTTAATAGATTGTATTTCTGTTGCGATAGATAGACTGAGAAACATCTGTATAATGCAATAGATAATCAGCCTATTGTAACAAATAATTAATTTGTCACAGCAGATATAATATCTATTACAACAGATAGACAATCTGTTGCATTATAAAAAATTCAACTTTCGTCAAACATAAAAAATTGCCACTACATGTAAAGTGAAGTGGTTTGAAATAAAAAATTGTTATGGTGTTTTTCTTTGTACTTCTTTTTTATACACAGGATCCAAGCATCTAGTTAGTACCCTATAAGACCAAACCTCTTGCATCTTTTCCATAATGGCGTGGTGCAAATCAGCCATTTTTGTGTTGGTCAGCAAACATTCGAAGTATGCAAGCATGTATGGCCCGCACACTGTACCATTTTTATTTTTTGAAGGTCCATGTCCTTGTTTCAACCATCAAATCCCATGATTTCATCTTCAACACTTATGTTGGGAAATGATCCATCAATTTACTCTGTCTCAAAAATTTGGGGAGAAACTCCAATAGTGGTTGAATGAGGGTGAAAAAATTACAGTCATTGAAGACAAGTAAGTTGCAGTCATAAACCTTAACTTTCCTTCCTCGAGAAGTAACTCAACAGTGAGAAAATATATGACTTTCAAGTTCATGACTGCAAGAATTCTCTTTGCCTTGGTCCATCTCTTGCCGTGTGGATATGGCCTCTTTCCTTAACATAGTTAATCATATTTTCATCCCATTCGTACGTAGAAACTAACTAATCAAATCCTGGAAGATCGGTAGTTTTAGCTATCCTAGTGAGCTCATTGTACCTATTATTGAAATTGTTATAGAAGTTGAGGTCCATTATCATATCATCAACATTATAAGCATCCGGGTACACTAATTGCCTGCCCTCATGAGGTATAGAATTTCATCAACATACTGTGACATAAGAAGATATTTTTAAATAGGTTAGTAATTGTAAAGAAGAAAAACAAAGTGGAAAGATACAATAGATGGTCTATCTGTTGCAGAGGGTTCTCTGAATCTATTCACAGATTACCCAGCTAACACAAGTTATGCAATAGATGTTTAATATATTGCAACAGAACCACCACTAGTTTTACTAGAATACGCAGATGTTGTAACATATTACACATCTGTTACATAGCTTCTTCTTCATGGAGTAGACTAGAAGGATAGGTTAGGAAAAGTAAACTTACCTTGTTCACGTACCACTCATGCATATTTGTCATACTCTTGAAGTCTTGGGCGTCAACTATATTTCTTCTTCTAAGCATACGTGGTCTTTACAGTTCCTTCTTCTCTTCATTTCCAAGTGCCGCGTATATGTCCACCTTCTTTAGTGGCCCCTGAACTTCAACAACTTTTGGAGAAGGAGGAGTTGTAATTTTTTTTGTTTTCAAATTGGAGAGTATTTAGCTAATTTTTCTTTTCTTCCTCCTAATTGCCACTGTAGCAGTGTATGGCTCCCTCACATTTTTAGATGGTATGACACCCCTCTTGGATTTCAATTCCTTAGTAGCTTCAACAATGGCCTTTAGTTTTTCAAAGAGTTTATCATGTCTGTTCTTGCACACTTTGTATTTGCAATGAGAGCATGAGGGTGAAAAGGGCTAAGAGGGACCACTGTAAGGGTGGAAGGGACCGGTGTAAGGGTGAGAGGGACCTGTGTAAGGGTTTATTTCAAAGGTATTTATTTTTATTGAGCATCAACATGCTCATCATCATGACTGGTAACAGTATCAGTATCATGATGGCTGCCACCAACATCAACAACTCCACCAGCAACATCCCTAGAAGAAGCACCCGGATCTGTTGCAGTAGGTTGGTCATGAAGAGCTTTAACATTAGGCTGACCTTGCCTAACTCCTCTTCTTATGGTCGTTGCTCCAGCCAATTACTTCTTTATTAACTCCACCATTGGGTCTGCTATTTTATCAATAAAACCTAGAGCAATAAAAGAAGTCATCCCCAACTCCTGCTCAGTAGGCACAATCTAAGGATACACAACCTATAAAAGAAAGACAAATACATTTAAATCATATAATAATTTGCAATCAGTTGGGTTACATGTTAACACAGTCAACTTATGCAACATATGATCTATCTGTCTCAACAACTGATCTGTATGTCACAACATATTAACAATATGTTTCATTAGATTGCCCATCTGTTGCATAATTTACAATATATGGGTAATCTTTTAAGTTGGGTTCAGAGAACTAAAATAATAAATGGACCACCACTAAAAATTGTTAACCCATTCTCGAATATAATACAACTAAAATTCTTCTTTTTTATAATTAACTAAAAAGCCCTAATTTCAAGAATAAAGAACAAATGTAGAACTCTTCTCGAACTTTGTTACCTGCGAAGACAGAGAAAACAACAGATATGAGCGAGAATAAAGTTGAAAATAATAACTATGTGGTCTGAAATGGGAAGAAAATCGATATGTTTTGAAGGGTTGAGCAATATGTTGAGAAGTCGTTGTCGGTATTATTAAGAGAGAAAGAAAAAACTGAGAACTCAAGATTTGAAATGATTAAATATTTTTCCCCAAATGGATGATTTGTATGGATTGATTTGTATTTTTGGAAAAGAATGACAAGTTTTGAAATTATTAATTTGGTTTGAGTTGATCTTAATTGTTTTTTAAATTTTAAAAGGTAAGAATCGTTTTAACTAAGAGTGATCGATCGATGACTTGGGTTGGGAGGAACACAATACCAACATCATGTAATTGCTATGACTCAATTGAAGCTGTAGTTGATCCTATATACTCATCCCTAGTTCTAGTTAAATTAATTTAGGTATTATCCCAACAATAAGTTATTAAGAAATATTTTAACTCAGAGTGATCGATCGACGACTCGGGTCGGGAGAAATAAAATATCAATATCATGCAATTACAAAGACTCAATTGAATTTAAAGTTGAACCTATGTAATAATCCCTAGTTCTAACTAAATCAATTTAGGTATTAGCTCAATAATCAGTTAATACAAAATGTTTTGACTCAGATAGATTGTTTAGCGACCCAGGTTGGAAGAAATACAATACCCACTTCATGCAAAGTTGTAGTTGACCCTATGTACTCATCATTAATTCTAGATAAGTAAATTCAGGTATTAGCTTAACATTATGTTAATATGAATCATTTCAACCGACGACTCGGGTCGGGAGGAATGCAATACCAACTACATGCAATTATAAAGACTCAATTAAAGTTTTAGTTGACCCTATGTACTCATCCATAGTTCTAGCTAAATAAATTTAGTTATTATCTTAACAATAAGTTAATATGAATCATTTCAACTCAGAGTGATCGATCGACGACTCGAAACAGGAGAAGTGTAATACCAATATCATACAATTACAAAGACTCAATTGAAGTTGTAGTTGACTCTATGTACTCATCCCTAGTTCTAGATAAATAAATTTAGGTATAAGCTTAACAATAAGTTAATAAGAATTGTTTTAACTCAGAGTGATAAATCAACAACTCAAGTCGGGAGGAACGCAATAACAGTATCATGCAATTGCAAAGACTTAGTTGAAGTTGAAATTGACCCTATGTACTCATCCCTAGTTATAGATAAATCAATTTAGGTATTAGCTTAACAATAATTTAATATGAATCATTTTAACTTAGAATGATCGATCGACGACTCGGGTCGGGAGGAACGTCATACCAACATCAGGCAATTGCAAAGACTTAATTGAAGTTGTAGTTGACCCTATGTACTCATACCTAGTTGATATAAATCAATTTAGATATTATCTTAACCATAAGTTAATATGAATCGTTTCCACGCAAAGTGATTGATCAATGACTCGGGTCGGGAGGAACGCAATACCAACATCATGTAATTGCAATGACTCAATTAAAGTTATAGTTGACCCGATTTACTCATCCCTAGTTATAGCTAAATAAATTTAGGTATTATCTTTAAAGTAAATTAATATGACAACTCAGCATGAGCGATCGATAACTCGGGTTGGGAAGAACGCAATACCAACATCATGCAATTATTAAGGCTGAATTAAAGTTGTAGTTAACCCTATGTACTTATCACTATTTCTAGCTAAATAAATTTAGGTACTAGCTCAATAATAAGTTATTTCAAAATGTTTTGATTCAGATTGATCGGTTGATGACTCAGGTCGGGAGGAATGGAAAAACAACATCATGCAATTGCAGAGACTCAATTGAAATTCTAGTTGACCATATGAGCTAATCCCTAGTTCTAGCTAAATCAATTAAGGTATTAGATAACTAATAAGTTAATATGAATTATTTCAACTCAGAGTGATCGATTGATGACTTAGGTCAGGAGAAATAAATACCAACATTATACAATTGCAAGGAGACAATTGAAGTTGTAGTTGACCCTATGTTCTCATACCTAGTTCTAACTAAATCAATTGCAAAGAAATCTGTTGCAGTAGACGACTGAGCTATTGGAAAATTTCAAACATATATTGATATCTGTTGCAATAGATGACATATTTAATTTAATTATCAAATAGACATTTGTATTTGTTGTGACAGATGACTGAGCTGTTTACAATTTTCAAACAGATATTGATATTTGTTTCGACAGATGACATATCCGATTTAATTATCAAATATACATTTGCATATGTTGTGACAGATGACTGAGCTGTTGGAAATTTTCAAATAGATATTGATATTTGTTGCAAAAGATGACATATCTATTTTAATTTTTGTTAATTTAAAAACAATCTACTGTCCAAAAGAGGAAGATAAAATAGTACTACTAAGGTGGTAAAAAATATTTCTTGGATAACTCAAAATTGTCCTCGTTGAGTAGTCTTATATTGTCTTTTAAATGTTATCTATCTTTCTTGTCCCCTCATGTTATTAATTAATATTAATGAATATTTAAACCCATGTCTAGAATTATCTCTTCTTCAGCCCTAAATTTATTCATCTTTCTTTTTTTCTTTCTCTTCTCTTTAGGGTTATCTCAACCGTCTATTTTTTTCACTCCTCTTTCTCATAATGATCCTTCCAGATCTAAACTAATCTATATCTTTTCTCGACTGAAATTACTATTTTGATCCCCTTGCTCTTGACATTGCAAGTATAGTTCACTATTGCTCTTTCATTCTTGTCTTCTTCTTTGCCAGTCATATTAGTTATTTATATCTATTTTTTTAATTACTCTTTACCCATATCATATTTATTTAAATAAATTGAAGGAAAGATTACTTTTAAGTCTTGAATGAATGAACCATTATTTCTATTAAAGTATGTGAAAAAAGTCATTTGTTGGGAGAAGTTTAAGAGCCTAGTATCATTTTTTTTGTATTTATTTTTTTATTTCTTTATTGTTGATGCTATTATTAATGTTGTTGGTCGATTTGCTATTGTTGGAACTTATGGTGTGGTGTTGTTGATGGTGTTGGGATAAATGATATTGCTTCTTTGTTGTTAATGTTGTTGGAATAAATGATATTATTTCTTTATTGCAGATGTTGTTGTTGATATTGTTTCTTTGTTGCTGATGCTGTTGTTGATGTTGCAATAGATGGAGCAACTATTGGAACAAATCAAACCACTAGTAAGGCTGGTTTGATGTATTCTAATAGATTACATATCTGTTGCAATAGACTTCACATCTATTGTAATAGGCACCACATTTGTTACAACAGATTACAATCTATTGAACGAATGAGAAAATATTATAATAGATGGATAATCTATTGTAATAGATGGATAATGTTCTTTTTGTTATTATCTTGTTTGACATCAATTTTTTCTCTTGTTTGTAGATATAAGGAAATAAAAGTTGATCAACTTTTGCTCGACCAACACAAGATGCTACAGTAAAGATAGGTTCAGAGAAATAAGCTGCTTGCAGATGGAACCACTTTATATGTGAGAGGTATGTATTACTGATAAGGTTATCGTGAAACACATATAGAGTATACTGATTTTTATTGATTAGTTACTGATCATTCACATAAAATATTTGTAATTTTAAAGTTAAGTTTGATTGGTCCGAATTGATAAGGTTGAGGGATCATGAATATGGTTCTGATACCCTGTTAAGATTTAATGACGGTTATTGGTCATATTTATGTGTCAAGAATTATGACGAGATCAAGTTTTGATGGCATTGTAAGAAGATTCGATAGCAATTGGACTAACTTTTAGGGTCCATTGGACTCTAAGAGGGCCTTCGAAGCCTCCCACTGCTACAACCAAGAATAGAAATTAATATAGTTATTGACCTAGCATAAATTTATATGGTTGTGTTGCTCAGGGTGATGATTATATGCCATAAGGTGCGGTAGAAGATTACCTACGAGGGAAAAAGAGAGTTGATGAAAGACTATATCATCTAAGAGATAATTAAAGAAGAAACACTGGATAGGAGGGGAGGTCATAGCTAATCAGGCTAATGAAACTGACTTAGAATATGAGAAATCTGAATTAAGTGCAAATATGAAAGTGTATCCAGTAATGAAAAATTCATATACTGTCTATCTCAAATAAAAATAGTGCAGCTTGGCACTTTGCTAGGGAGCTGCGACTAGGTAGCTGATGTTTTGGCTTTTGACGAAATATTTTAATTCTTTTTCTTTATATAATTGTACATTTTCAAGCAACAAATGTTGTATTTAACATTGTATTTTAGTGTTTTCAGGTTAAGGAGTGAGCTACTGAAGAAACTTGAAAAAGTAGCATAAAATTACTGCTGACGGGCAAAATGGCATACCGTCAGCCATGAGGTGAACCACCAGGTTGACCATCAGACCAAAACAGAATGAAGGAACCTAGTGAATTCTGCGATGGTCCAAGTGGAGGACCATCAGACTTGCGATGGACCGCCAACTTATCCGTCAGGATTAACCAAAACTCAGGATTTTAGAAGATCAAGTGACGAACCATTTGACGAACCGCCGATCCAGTGAAGGTCCACCAACGCGACTGTAAACCCCTAGCAGAACATAAAATTCAGGGATATTCAGCGACAGTCCACTCGAGGGACTGTCTGTCTACCAATGGGCCATCGATGTGATCGTCAACTTAGACACAACTTTTTCTGAGTTTAAATTTTAAATACTCTATACCTGGGAATACCTGGGAACATATAAATACCCAGTTTAGGTTTTATTTTATTATCTTTATCATATTTTTTCAATGTTGAATATAATTGTAAGTAGTATTCTTTGAGAAATAGCTAGAATTATGGATCTAAACTTATTATTCATGCTTTATTTTAAATATTCAAGAACAAATATTTGATTCCTTGTAAGTATTTTCTAAATCTATTTATGAGAAATACAATGACTCTTTCTTATTCTTATATGGTGATGTGTGGCTAAGCTCCCATAATTAGGGTTATGGAAGCATTAATGTGAATAAATGATTTGGGTTGTAAATGCAATGGAGTTCTGTAGGTAATTGACCTTGCATAAATCCTTCTTCACTTTAATCACTTTTCTTGGTTGCAAACTCGAAAGGTGAGCCTAAGAAAATCACTTATTCGAATAGAAAAGTGTTTGTTGGGAAAAGAAAGGGTTTACATAGAATTTAGAGGGTTTAACCTTTAGATTAAGGGCAGATGCCTTAATGGGATTTACCTACATGATAAAGTAGTTGAATAATCAATACATTCATTAATTTTGTGAGAATTAAAGGATAAACTATCCATTTAGGTTGAGAAACTAATAGGTAAACAGTAGGATTCAACTACTCTTGCAATTGTAGTTATTAATTGGAACTCAAAGATGATTCACAACCCCAATTGTTTAAACATCTTGGTAACCATAACTCTAGTTTATTTAATCCCCTTGAATTTCTATTTATTAAGGAATCACTATTTGGAACAACTCTGTTACAATTATTTAGATATAATTCATAAATCAAAACCCATTTTGCTATAGAATCTTCGATAAACAGTCTGATAACAACCGTAATTCTTAGTGAACATGGTATTCCCTATTGAATTTGACACCCAACGTAGTTGGGTTATATTTTTGATAGCGACCTCTTACTCTCTCGCAACAGAGGTGTAATTTTGGGGTATCAAATTTTGACACTGTTGCTAGAGAATATGGTTGTCAATTAAGTTTATGTTTTTAATTGACCTTTGGTCAAGTTTCCTAAATTTTACTTTTATTTATTGTTTTTGCTACTTGCAGGCTGATTATTATGTATGCCAAAGACACGAAGGTTAGGTGAACTGTTATTACCAGTACACACAAAACCTCAGCTGATTGGCAGAATGGCAGATCCACAAGATGCTGAAAGACTAGCCGCCTTGGCTAGAGCTCAGCTTAATCAACAGAATGATGGAAAACTGGTGCATCATCCTGATCCTAATGATAATGATTTGGTAGATGATGTCTTTTTGGATCTTGTCAACCCAAGGCGTTCAGAGCATGCAGCTGCAAAAGTGAATCATAATGTAAATAGGAATCGTCTCTTTAGGATGAGGCAGGATAACCAACCTGTGTAGTTTGATCTTAATGATGACAAGGATAGAATGGATGGAGCTGGTGTAACTGGAGCTATTATTCCTCCACCTCTATCAACCAAAGCTAAGTTCAATATTACCAGCACGATGATTCAACTCCTTCATCTAAAGGGGATATTTGGTGGTCTACCAGGAGATGATCTTAGCATGAATTTGGTGAGCTTTGTCACTATTGTCAAGTCTTTTGATAACCTAGGAGTTGTCCAGAATGCCACTCACTTGCATTTATTTATGTTGTCTTTGTCTGGGGAAGCAACACTATGGCTTAATGGGCTGACTCCTGATTCTATAACCAACTAGAGGCAGTTGAAAGAGGCTTTCCTAGAAAGGTTCTTTCCATCTTCTAAGGGGTATAGTTAAAGGATGAGATCAACAACTTTTGGCAAGTTCCAACCGAAGCTCTTTATGAGACCTGGGAGAGGTTTAAAAAGAAGCTAATGAAGTGTCCAAATAATAATATGACTGATATTTATTTGATGGAAAGTCTCTATAGGGCCTAAAACTGTATTACGAAGCCAGTCATGGATAATGCTACAGGTGGATCATTTGTGGATCTCACTTTTCTAGAAGCCTCAGAAATGCTCGATAGGATGACTAAACAAAGTAGATCTTGGCATACCAGGGATTCTGTGGTAGCAAGCCTTACTATGTTTGTTTGTATGACTACAGAGCAACACAAAAAAGAGAAGGAGCTTGATCAGGATATGACATATTTGAAGACACAGATGGATTTCCTGACTAAGCATTTATTGTCAAGAAAAATAGAGAAGGTGAGAGCTTTTGCATCCCAAGGTAGAGCTGATTCTAATTTAGAAGAAGAGGTAAACTATCTAAATAATCTGGGGGGTTTCTGAGGCAATATCCAAGGATATCAAGGTTGGAACTATTACCAGGATAGAGACCGAGGGAATTTGAAGAATAAAAATGACATGAGTGGATTATATGTACCCCCTGGAAGTCGAGATAATATTGTAACAAGCTCAAGAAAAATGTCTATAGAGGACATGATGGAGAAGCTATTAAAGGGTGTTGAGGCAACCAACTCTAGGGTGACTAATATGAAGAGTTATTTGTATTCCATGAGTCAATTGGTAGACTCACACTCATATCCTATCAAATAGTTAGAGATGTAAATGAGCCAACTCTCAACAACATTAAATCAGAGGAAGAGGGGAACGTTGCCAAGTGATACAGTATAGAATCCTTGTAATGATGGTTCTTGTGTGGAAGTTACTACACGGAGTGGTAAGGTAGTACCAGGACCTTCTATGGGTAAAGCTATGATTGAAGAGGACGTTGAACATGAAAAAAGCTTACCAGTGGAGCCTAAAAAGCTGGATGGTAGTGACATTCTTTCTAACCATCAGCAGGTTGATGGGTTAGAAAAAGATAAAATAAAGGAGAAAGAAGTAGTAGTTACCACTCTCCTAAAAAAACTGGATCCTTTCCCTTATAAATTGAAGAAGAAAGCGGATGATACAAGGTTTAACAAAGTCATGGCTATGCTGAAGCAGCTGGCGGTGAATATGCCTTTAGTAGAGGCATTCGAGCAGATGCGTGGGTATGCTAAGTTCATGAAAGATCAAGTGACAAAGAAGAGAGTATTGAGTTACGATCCAGTAGATAATATTCATAACTGTGGTGCTATATCAACAAGGTTTGTGGTGTAAAAGAAAGCAGACCCAGAAGCATTCATGATTCCTTATACTATTGGGTCTCTTGATTTTACCAGTGCTTTATATGATCCGGGAGAAAGCATCAATTTGATGCCACTCGCTGTCTATAAGAAGTTAGGTTTGGGGGATTCTACACCCACAAATATGTGGCTAGTGATGGCAGATGGTCGGTGAAGAAGCTAGTGGGGATATTATATGATGTGTTCGTAAAGGTGGTGAACTTTATATTTCCTACAGATTTTGTTATTTTGGATTGCGAGGTGGATTTTGAGGTACCTGATGATAGGCGTATTTACCCGCCTAAAGTACTATAATTTAGCCATATTTTAGCTAAGTTTTGAGGACAAAATATATAATTCATGCACTTTTAGTCCTTTTTCCTGTAAGTGAGCTAACAAACGTGATTAGCAAGTTTTCAGGTATAAATGATGAGGATTTCAGCATTTTATGGATAACTTGATGCCAAAGGAAGCTTCACGAAAGAAGGAAAGCAGAGTTTGGACGCCTAGGGACTAAAAGTGACGCATGGAAAACCTGTCCCGGGCAAAAACAGCATTTCTAAAGACTTTGGGGATCAGCACTAACTTATTAGGATTAGGATAACGATGCAGTAACCTAGTAGGATTAGGATAAGTAATGCAGTAGCTTAGTAGGAATAGGATATGGGTGTTATAAATACCCTATTTTGCTGGAGATTTTTATAATTCCCATCCATCCACCAATTATTATTCCATCATTCATTCAACAATTAAAAACAATTCTCTTCTTATTCCCCTTTCTATTCTTTCCCTTCTTCATCAACTCGTTTCAAACATTATTCTTCTATTCAATTCTATTTTTCTTTTATTCAACATTTAATGCTATTCGCGTTACTCTCTGACAGAGAAAGCACGGCCCTTGTGACCGACGTGAGATCATGATGATGTTTATTGTGATCTCCGTTGCAATCATGAGTAGCTAAACTTCTCTGTTAGGGTTATGGAAGCCTTATGAGATAATATCTATTGCTATGAGTTTGTGAATTCTTGACACGTATGCTGCTTATATCATTATTCTCTTCATCTTAATCTAAATTCTTGTGGTTGCAAACATATAGAATACGCCAATATAGCATTAATTTGTTCGAAAGAAAAGTTACATGTCTGGAAAAGAGATAATGTCAAGGTAATAGGGCACCAACCCCTATTAAAAAGTTAGTGCCGTAACTGGATTAACCTTTTGGAGAATTTGTACCATTAGATACGCTTTAAGCTAGAAAGAGTTAAAGTGAAATAATCCTTGATGGTCGACAGACGCCTGGATTTACCATAGAATACGATTCTCTATAAGCGCATGCATGTCTGAATTCCGCATAACTCATAGTCAATAGATACGTACAACTCATAAGGTGGACATTACCCTAACTCTCAATTCTCATTGATCAAAACCAACCAAACAGTCTGTTTTACTCTTCTATTTTCTGTTTTTACTCTACTATTTTGTTTACGTTATTTGCACGCACAAAATCCCCCCTTTGTTGCAGAATTTTTGGCCAAAAGTCTACTAATAGTTGCTTACTTAGTGACCAAGTATTCCCTGTGGGATTCGACACCCAACCCAGTTAGGTTCTATATTTGACAACGACCGCTTATACTCTTACGAGAGCTGTAGTTTGAGCGTTATCGAAAATTGGCGCCATTGCCGGGGAATATAGTTGTCAACTAAGTTCGTGATAGTTACTAGACCCTTTGGTCAAAGATTCTCAGATTTTACTTTTAGTTGTTGTTTTTGTTTTATTCAGGTGCTGTTGGCAGGATGGAGGCACAGCGTGATATTGATAGAAGGGCTGCTCAACAGGAGCAGGCTAGACTAGCTGCGTTGGCCGCCGCCCAAGTACATCAACAGAATATTGATAACCCTGGGCGAGCAACAAACCCTAACGATGAGGACCTGGGCAATGAGGACCTACTAAACCCACGACATACTGCTGAGATGGCGGCACCCATGCAGAGGAGAGATCGTCAAGCGCGATTGAGGCCTGATTGCCGAGCTACGAAGATTCCTTTTGATGATGATGATGACGATTTGGATGAAGCTGGTGCCACAGGGGATATTATTCCTCCGCCCTAGGCACCTGGATCCAAGTTCAACATCACTAGCACCATGATTCAGTTACTGCAACTCAAGGGATTATTCAGTGGACTAGCAGGCGATGATCTGAATATGCATCTGGTCAACTTTATCTCTACATGCAAGTCATTTGACAATCCAGGCGTTGGACAGAATATAATTCGACTGCGCTTATTTCCATTGTCTCTATCTGGGGAAGCAACTCTATGGTTGAATGGGCTGACTCCTGATTCTATTACTAATTGGAGGCAATTGAAAGACGCTTTCCTAGAAAGATTCTTTTCGCCATCCAAGAAAGCACAGTTGAGAGATGAGATCAGCAATTTTCGACAGCTTCCAACTGAAGCTCTCCACAAAACATGGGAGAGCTTCAAGACGAAGCTTATACGGTTCTCAAACCATCATATGACCAATGCCCACTTAATGGAGATATTATACAGAGCTTTGAATTCAGTGACTAAGCTAGTGGTTGATAATGCTGCGGGTGGGTCATTCATGGACCTTACTTTCAATGAGGCAAGTGGTATGCTAGACCGGATGACAAAGCAAAGTAGAGCTTGGCATACCAGGGATTCCGAGGTAACAAGCCCCACCATATCTATTGGCATGACTGCAGAACAAAGGCTAAGAGAGGAAGAACGTGATCAAGATATGACGCATATGAAAACACAAATGGATCTTCTTACCAAGCATTTATTATCAGGGAAGACCAAAAAAGTAAAAGTAGTTGCGTCAAGAAGAAGAGACGAATCTGATTCTGAAGAAGAAGCCAACTACTTGAACAATCAGAAGGGTTTCTGAGGCAAAGCCCAAGGAAACCAAGGTCAGAACTATTATGATAAACAAGGATATAAGGACCGTGATCTAGGGAGTTGGAAGAATAATTTGGACAGGAGTAGTTTGTATGTTCCTCCTGGAAATCGTGAGGCTGTGGCGTCTGGCTTCGAAAAGTTACCTATGGAAGATATGATGGCCAAGCTGCTGAAAGAAATGGAGGCAACCAACACGGGAGTAGCTGGGGTAAAGAATGAGTTATCCTCAATAAATCAATTGGTTGACTCATATTCCACTGCAATAAGACAACTAGAGCAGTATTTGAGTCAACTTTCAGCAGCATTTAATCAACAAAAAACCGGCACCCTACCTAGCAACACTGTGCAAAACCCAAGGAACGACGGATCATTCATGTCCATTACTACCAGGAGTGGTAAGGTGCTGGAAACTTCATCAAAAGGCAAGCAAGTGACCAATCCAGAACCAGAAGACACCGATGAAGTTGAGGAGGGCGTTAGTGATGTCACCCCTCGACGTCCACAGCCTAAAAAGATAGCCAACCTAAAACAAGATAAGAAAGAAGTGGTGGAGAAAACTATTCCCCTTTCACCACCACCTTTTCCTCAGATACTAAAGAAGAAAGCTGAAGATATAAGGTTCAGTAAATTCATGACGATGTTAAAGCAACTGACTATTAATGTCCCATTGGTGGAGGCGCTAGAGCAAATTCCTGGGTACGCAAAATTTATGAAGGATCTTTTAACAAAGAAGCGGGCAGTAAGCTATGAGCCGGCAGATAATATTCATCATTGTAGTGCAATTGACACAAGGTCATTAGTACAGAAGAAGGCAGACCCTGGTGCTTTCACTATTCCTTACACAGTTGGATCTATGAATTTTGCTAAGGCATTATCCGATTTGGGAGCTAGCATCAATTTGATGCCACTATCTATTTATAGAAAGTTGGGGTTGGGAGACCCTACACCAACCAATATGCGGCTTGTAATGGCAGATAGGTCAGTAAAACGACCTGTTGGTATCCTACATGATGTGTTGGTAAAGGTTTCCACCTTCATCTTTTCTGTAGACTTTATGATTTTGGATTGTGAGGTGGATTCTGAAGTTCCCATAATCTTGGGGTGTCCTTTTCTCGCAACTGGAAGTGTGCTGATTGATTTAAGAGCTAATGAGCTTTTATTTTGGTTGAATGACAAAGTAGTTCATTTTGATGTATGCAAATCAATAAAGCAGCCCAACGATATGAAGGTGCTCTCTGTAGATGACGTTTGTCATGAGGATAAGAAAGAATTATCTATAGTGAAATAGCTTACTGTTGAGCCATTGTCTGTTGCGCTACTGAATGTTGAGCATGAGGACGATGAAGATTATAAAGAAACTATGTGTGCTCTAATAGAAATAGGGTCCTATTCTCATACTCTTAAGAAGTTGGACCTTGATCTTACGAATCAACCTTCACCAACAGCGAAGAATTCCATGGAAGAGCCATCAGTGCTAGAATCGAGAGAGATCCCCAGTTACCTAAGGAATGCGTTCTTGGAAAGTGGAAATACACTTTCGGTGAATGTTGCGGATGATTTAAGTGAACAGCACATAGAGGCTCTCATCTCTGCTCTGAAGAGGTACAAGAGAGCGATGGGTTGGTCTATTGATGATATAATTGGTATCGAAGAAGATTGCATGCCTAAAAGTAAGCCTCATTGTCGTCTGAATCCATTTAGAAAATGATCCACCATCTATCTCGATGAAGTCTAAGTAATCGAGATAGCTATGTCGTGCCGCGACAATAAATCAAGCGCTTGGTGGGAGGCAACCCATCATTTTTAATTGTTTTTGTTATTTTTGTTTTCTTAGGATTTTGTTGAGCCACGAACAAAACTAAGGCGCTTGATGGGAGGCAACCCATCATTCTAATCGTTTTTGTTGTTTTTGAGTAAATGTAGGTGCAAGAGGTGTAAAGGAGGAGATTGGTTTCAAATTTTGATTTGGAAGTATTGTATGTCGAAGGTGTTAAGTTAGGAATGAAGAAGCAAAAGGCTATGGGTTAGGCATTACCTATGAAAATATAGGCAAAGAACAAGGCAAGGCCTATGTAAAACTAGGCCACGAACAAGGCAAGGCCTATGCTATGGCATAAGCTCTCGGATTCTAGAGTGCCATAGCATAGGCGCCGCCTATGCTCAACAATGCCATAGCATAGGCGCCGCCTATGCAAAAGCCTTCTGCTCAACTAGGCAAAGTATTAGGCATGGCCTATGCTATGGCCTTCTGCTCAACTAGGCAAAGCTAAAGGCACCGCCTATGCCATTGCCTTTGCTCTCTGAATCTACAATGCCATAGCATAGGCGCCGCCTTTGCCTCCCAAAACTCTCAAAACTTTTATTTTTGCTCTTTTAACTTTGCAAGAACATCTTCCGAAGCCATCAACAAAGTAGAATGGCACAAAAAGGACGACAAGAAAAAGAAAAAGCGCCCACCACACAGAAAGGTAAGAAAAGAGGAAGAAAAGAGCAAGCTGAATCCTCCGTGCTGCAAATACCTCGACGCACTCTTGGAATCAAGTGGGGTACCTATGAGGAACTTCTAAGGATGACGACTCTGATGATGATTCCGACGCAAGGGGTATGACCCCAGACATAGAGGAGGAGTCCGACTAACCAGGTTCTTCTTATTTATTTTCCACTGAGGGCAGTGTGTCCCGTCTAAGTGTGGGGTGCTGGTATTTGTATTCTTTACTTCTTTATCTGCATTTGCATCTATTTATGTTTGTTTGTTTTGTTTGTTAGTAGTTAAATTTTTTTTTTTTTAACTTTGCATGAAATTGTTTTGAGGGGCAGCATGGTATTATAACAAGAGTTTGTGCTAAAATCATTACTATTGAGATGTTTAGGCTCTAATTGTGACTCACTATGTGATAATTATGTGGTTTAGTTCCTTCATCTGTTGGGTCAAGAGTCTATACTACTCCCAATAAAGTCGACCATGTGCCTTGTGTGTGTGAGGATATAGTATATTCTGTGTTTGTTGCTGATGCTAGAACTTGCCTGGTGTGTGTGTGAAGCGAAATAAAGAGTGTGAGTTTAGGCATTTCTTTGGCAACCTATAATTGTTTACCTTCATTTTACCTACCCGTGGACATTATCCTAGATAACCCCCTTTGAGCCTTTAGCCTATTTTCTTTGACAGCCTCATATGTAAGCCTAATCCATTTTTTCGAGACCATAATTTGATCCAAATTCCTAAGTGCTTTAAATTGTAAAATCATGTGACAAAATAAGAGGAAATTGGGTGAGTGTGATAGCTTAGAATATATTGGTACTTGAATTTGTTATGAAAAAGAGTGGCTATCATAGAGGTGTGTTATAAAAAAAAAAGAGAGAGAAGAAAAGAAAAAGAAATAGAAAAACAAAAAGATAAATTGTGATTATGATTAAATAAAAAGATAGTTATGTTTGAATGGCGAAATAGGTGAAAAAGGGTGATAGATGAAAGAAAGGTAGCAAGGTTGTTTAAAAGAAGGTATTAATGGCATAATGTGATGTATTAAAGCGCTTAGGAATATAGTCACTATTTCTGGCCAAAATAGTCCTACCCGTCCCTTAGCCTACATTACAACCTGTAAAAGACCTATTTGATCCTAAGCTTGACATTCTGATATTTAGTGGAGCATTGCACTAAGGGCAAGCCTATAGTCATCAGTTGCAGCATATGAATTCTTTGTGAGAGTGAGAGCAAGGATAATCTTATACCCATGTTCGAAATATATACAATACTTGTGAGTGATTATGGGTGACATATTGTGAGACACACATGGTTGATGAGTTTTGGGTAAGTCATAGATGATTCTTTGTGCCTTAACTTGTGAATACGAATTAACCATCATCACGAGTCTATATTAGAGGTTGAAATTGTTTCTAGCAGTGATCAGGAAACTACTCTTTGTTAATGATTGCCGTGCCTATCTTGATGAATATTTTGTGTTGTTATTGTGAAACCCTAAGTAGATGTTTATATGGACATGATATTTTGTTCGAGGACGAACAAAGCTTTAAGTGTGGGGTGTTGATGATAGGCGTATTTACACGCCTAAAGTACTATAATTTACCCATATTTTAGCTAAGTTTTGAGAACAAAATATATAATTCATGCACTTTTAGTCCTTTTTCCTGTAAGTGAGCTAACAAACGTGATTAGCAAGTTTTCAGGTATAAATGATGAGGATTTCAGCATTTTATGGATAACTTGACGCCAAAGGAAGCTTCACGAAAGAAGGAAAGCAGAGTTTGGACGCCTAGGGACTAAAAGTGACACATGGAAAACCTGTCCCAGGAAAAAACAACATTTCTAAAGACTTTGGGGATCAACAGTAACTTATTAGGATTAGGATAAGGATGCAGTAACCTAGTAGGATTAGGATAAGTAATGCAGTAGCTTAGTAGGAATAGGATATGGGTGTTATAAATACCCTATTTTGCTGGAGATTTTTATAATTCCCATCCATCCACCAATTCTTATTCCATCATTCATTCAACAATTAAAAACAATTCTCTTCTTATTCCCTTTTCTATTCTTTCCCTTCTTCATCAACTCGTTTCAGACATTATTCTTCTATTCAATTCTATTTTTCTTTTATTCAACATTTAATACTATTCGTGTTACTCTCTGACAGAGAAAGCACGACCCTTGTGACCAACGTGAGATCATGATGATGTTTATTATGATCTCCGTTGAAATCATGAGTAGCTAAACTTCTCTGTTAGGGTTATGGAAGCCTTATGAGATACTATCTAT
Organism: Capsicum baccatum var. pendulum; assembly: GCA_030864225.1. Taxonomy (NCBI): domain Eukaryota; kingdom Viridiplantae; phylum Streptophyta; class Magnoliopsida; order Solanales; family Solanaceae; genus Capsicum; species Capsicum baccatum. The sequence continues at coordinate 85,933,718 of CM061557.1, forward strand.
TGCTATGAGTTTGTGAATTCTTGACACGTATGCTGCTTATATCATTATTCTCTTCATCTTAATCTAAATTCCTGTGGTTGCAAACATATAGAATACGCCAGTATAGCATTAACTTGTTCGAAAGAAAAGTTACATGTCTGGAAAAGAGATAATGTCAAGGTAATAGGGCACCAACCCCTGTTAAAAAGTTAGTGCCGTAACTGGATTAACCTCTTAGAGAATTTTCACCATTAGATATGCTTTAAGCTCGAAAGAGTTAAAGTGAAATAATTCTTGATGGTTGAAAGACGCCTGGATTTACCATAGAATACGATTCTCTATAAGCGCATGCATGTCTGAATTCCGCATAACTCATAGTCAATAGATACGTACAACTCATAAGGTGGACATAACCCTAACTCTCAATTCTCATTGATCAAAACCAACCAAATAATCCATTTTACTCTTTTATTTTCTGTTTTTACTCTACTATTTTGTTTACGTTATTTGCACGCACAGAATCCCCCCTTTGTTGCAGAATTTTCGGCCAAAAGTCTACTAATAGTTGCTTACTTAGTGACCAAGTATTCCCTGTGGGATTCGACACCCAACCCAGTTAGGTTCTATATTTGACAACGACCGCTTACACTCTTACGAGAGCTGTAGTTTGAGCGTTATCAGTGCCCATAATCTTGGGTCGTTGTTTCTCATAACCGGGAGTATGTTTATCAATTTATGAGCAAATGAGCTCTTATTTAGGCTTATGATAAAGTGGTTTGGTTTGATGTGTGCCAATCTATGAAGAAGCACAAGGAAATGATTATGTTCTCTATTATTGATGTCTACTATGAGGATGAGTAGAAAGTTCCGATTGAAAATAAATTTTCTATTGATTCATTAGCTACAATCTTAATGAATTTTGATAGTGAAGGCATTGAAGAGTATGACGATACTATCTGTGCTTTAATAGGAATGGTATCATACTCTTATGATCCCAAGAAGATAGATCTTGATCTTAAAAATCACCCAATATCACTGGCTAAGACCTCGATTGAAGAGCCACCAATGTTGGAGTTAAAAAAGCTACTAGTCCATCTATGGTATGAGTTTCTGGGCAATGGGAATACCTTACCTATGATTATTGGCTAATTTGGGTGAGCAGCAGGTAGAGATACTTATTTTTATGCTTCGGAGGTACAAAAGGGCAATAGGTAGGACTATTGTGGATATTATTGGCATTCCTCCAGGTATTTGCACTCATAAGATTCAGCTTGAAGAAGATTGGACACCAATCATTGAGCACAAACGCCATCTTTACCCAGCTGTCCAAGAGGTGGTTAAGAAGGAGATCATCAAATAGCTTGATGCATGAGTTGTTTATCTTATTTCTGATAGTAAGTGGGTAAGACCTATTCAATGTGTGCCCGAGAAGGGAGGCATGATTATTGTAGCAAATGAGAAAAATAAGTTGATTTTGCTCAGGCCGGTGACTGGATGGAGAGTTTGCATGGACTATCATAAGCTTAACTCGTGGACTTTGAAGGACTACTTACTAGTGCTTTTTTTGGTTCAGATACTTGATCATTTGGTGGGAAGAGGTTAGTATTGTTTTTTGGATGGGTATTTTAGCTATAACCAGATTTCTATTGCCCTGGAGAATCAGGAAAAGATGACATTCAGTTGCCCATATAGTACTTTTGCGTCTAAGTGGATTCCATTTGGATTGTGTAATGCACCCACTACCTTTCAATGGTGCATTTTGTCTATATTATCTAATATGGTCGAAGACACCTTGGAGGTGTTTATGGATGATTTCTCAGTAGTTGGTGATTCATTTGAGCTTTGTCTGGTGAATTTGAGTAGATCCTTGTAGCGGTGTAAGGAATTTAATCTTATGCTTAAATGGGAGTAATTCCACTTCATGGTGAAGGAGGGCATTGTCCTTGGATATAAAATTTCCATCCAGGGTATCGAGGTCAACTGAGCTAAGGTCGAGGTTATTGAGAAGCTACCGCCTCCCATTTCGGTAAAGGGGGAACGTAGTTCTCTTGGTCACACGGGTTTCTATCAGAGATTTATAAAGAACTTCTCAAAAGTTGTGAATCCACTTTGCAAACTTTTAGAGAAAGTGGATAAGTTCAATTTTAATGATGAGTGCATGATGGCATTTGAATGCCTTAAAGGAAAATTAGTTGATGCTCCTATTATTGTTACACTGGATTAGTCAAAGTCGTTTGAGATTATGTGTGATGTATGTAGTGTTGCACTTGGAGCTGTACTTGGCCAAAAGAGCGATAAGATGTTTTATCCCATCTATTATGCAAGCAAGGTCTTAAATGGTGCTCAAAAGAACTACACTGTTACTGAACAAGAGCTTCTAGCAGGTTTCTATGCCTTTGAGAAGTTCTGGGCTTACCTATTAGGCACCAAGGTGGTGGTCACACAGACCACGCTGCTTTGAGATATTTGATGGACAAGAATGATGCAAAGCCAAGATTAATCAAATGGGTATTGCTTCTCCAAGAATTTGATTTTGAAGTCAAATATAGGAAGTGATGTGAGAATTAAGTCGCAGACCACTTGTCCAAACTAGAGGGAGGTCAAGCACTTGAGGATGGGCTAGAAATTGATGATGAATTTCCAGATGAGGAAATGTTGGTTGATGTGTTAGAAAGAGTGCCGTGGTATGCATACTTCGAAAACTATGTGGTGAGAGAAGTTATTTCGGAGAACTTTTATTTCCATTAAAGAAAGAAGTTTCTTTGTGATGTGACACATTACTTTTGGGATGATCCATACTTGTTTCGGCACTGTGCAGATAATATTATAAGGAGGTGTGTCCCAGAGGTAGACATGCTGAACACTTTGGAAGCCTTGCCATGCCTCTCTGGTTGGAGGTCACTATACGGGTGATCGGACTGCTAGGAAAGTATTGCAAAGTGGCTATTATTGACCAACAATTCAAAGATGCATTTGAGTTCGTACGGAGATGCGACCAATGCCAACATCATGGGTCAATCTCAAAGCACCATGAGATCCCTTTGACCAAAATGATGGAAGTGGAGTTGTTTGACGTCTGGGGCATTGACTTTATAAGGCCTTTCGTGACCTCATATAGAATGAAATACATCCTTGTCGCCATCCATATGTATCAAATTAGGTTGAGGACATCTCTTTGGCTGATAATGAAGGGAAAAGAGTTGTTACATTTCTTAAAAGGAACATTTTCTCTTGATTTGGGGTACCTCGCACCATCATAAGAGACAGTGGATCTCAGTTTTGCAACTGAGTATTTTGAGATGCCTAAGCAAAGTATGGTGTTAATTAACATACGGTAGCAATTCTTGCTAAAACGGTAAATGCAAGCAGACAAGACTGGTCTCGAAAGATTGATGATGCCTTATGGGCATATAGAATAGATTTAAAGACACCTATCGGCATATGACCATACCAATTAGTTTGTGGCAAGACATGTATTTGCCAATTGAATTAGAGAATAAGGTGATGTGGGCACTTAGGAGGCTGAACTTAAATTGGAATGATACAACAGAATTGGGATTGGGGCAGTTGAATGAGATAGATGAGTTTCATCTTGATGCATATAAAAGAGCAGATCTCTATAAAAAGAAGATGAAAACATACCATGACAGGAGGATTGCAAAGTGTGACTTTGAGAAAGGTGATTAGGTACTTCTATTCAACTCTAGATTGAAGCTGTTCCTAGGTAAACTTAAATCAAATAGTTTGGCCCATTCAAAGTCAACCAATTCTACTCATCTAGAGTAATTGTACTTGAAAATGAAGATGGTAGTGTCTTTAAAGTCAATGGGCAATGAGAGAAGTTGTATATCAGTCCAATGGACTCGATAAAGTGAATAGTTACTATCTATATCGATGAAGTCTGAGTAATCGAGATAACTGTGTCATGATATTAAATCAGGCACTACTAGGAGGCACCCACCAAGTGTTGTTGTAATCATAGTTAGAATTTATTTGTTGTCTTTGTGCAATGTAAGAAGTTTGTGAAGTGTGCAGGGCTAAAAATGTAGAAAGAAAGGAGTTCTATAATTTAAAATGGGTTGATGGGAGGATCGATAGACCGTCAGGATCCTGACGGACTATCACATAAACCGTCAAAGCCATGTAAAAAATTTAGACATTTCGGATAAGGCTTGACGGTCAAGTTGGCGGACCGTCGATGCCTCGATGGACCGTTGTTTCCTCTATTGTGCTGAAGCTAAAATTTTGAGTTATAGGAGTTTACCGACGGATAGGTTGACGGACCTTCATGACACTAATGGACCATCGTAGCAATGCATAATTTCCTGGTCTCTGATAAGATGCGACGGCCACCCCGATGGACAGTCGGACATCCGACGAACCGTCAAGAGGGCTGTCAATAAAACCCTAAATGCGGGTTGGGTCGATCTATTCTAAAAGGTTTTTTCAACGTCAAGAACCCGATCCAATTTTCTTTTAAATCGATAAGATAAAATTATTAAAGACGTTGATACCTTTTGATAATTCAAAAACTGTTTAACTCCCTCTGAATTCATTGAATTTAGAATTAGTTTCTTCCTTCTAGGAATCTTCCTATCTTTTTCTCCCCTATTTAAGCAAACCTATTCTTCTCTTCTCTTTATCACAACCAAAGTAGCAATCACTGATAAAAGTCTTAATTTATTTTTACCCTCTAAAGTTACAAGTGAGTAGAGTGAAGTTATTGCAAAATCAAGGTATGATCATAACTTTATTTTTTTGTGTTGAATTGCTTACTTTTGAATGAATAAGTTATTGGTTTTTAAAATAAAACCTTCCTTGCTTCTGCTAGTTTTAATGGTGATGGCAAAAGTTGAATCATGTTGTACAATCTGCTTTGGGTGAAGTCTGAGTAACCCATGTGTTTGAAGTAGAAAAACTTGTTCTGAAATATAAAATTGGTGTCATTTCTGTGCTAAATTAAATATTGTACACCAAGTTTTAGACAAAATATAGAAGTGGAATCTGAAACTACAGAAGGAGTTGTGACGGCCAACTTGGCGGATCGCTACACTTGCGATGGACCGTCGGGGGGACCGTCGCAGAAGTTCTAAAAATAGTACTCACTGGATAAGGGGCAACAAATAACTTGGTAGACCACCATATTTGCGACAGACCACTAGTTCGACCATCACAAACCTCTGACAAATAAGTAAGTACTGCTTAAGGTTGACGGCCAGTCCGGTGGACTGTCACAACATCGATAGACCGTCGAGATAATCATCAAGCCAATTTTTTAACTATTTTCCATCTGTTTTATTTTCCAATTCATTCCTTGTACTTCTTTTCTGGCAGTATGGCACGTAAACTTCTATTACCCAGGGGTGGTGGCCGAGCACGAGGACGAACACGAGCACAAACATTATGGCATGTAAACTTCTATTGGCCAGGAGTGAGAAGGCACCGACCTTAAATAGTAGGAAAAGAGATAGGTTACTTCTTACACTCTCCTAGTCTGAAGAGGAGTGATAGCAGCACCAACAGTACTAGCTCGATCCCCAATGAGGCAAGGGTTGAAACATCTCATCCCAAGCTAGTTGAGGCTGAAATTGAGGCTACTAATGTAGAGGTACAAAATAAAATAGCTGATGTATAGACTGAACCTAAGGATGCCAATATGATTAAAGGTAAGGATCCTTAAATAAGGGAGGTAGTCAGATGACAACTCGAGGGAGTAAGAGATAAATTCAATGATGGATTGGCAACACCAACAAGTAGGGATATCAAAAGATCATTCTCGGTGGAGTACCAGATAGTGACAACTGAGCTACATGAGCATCCTAAATTGGAGCATTAGTACAATGAGTACGAGTTGGCTTGGATGAGCAAACCTCCTGGTTCATATCAGCAGAATCTGGTAAGAGAATTATTTTTCAATTATTTAGTGCTGATAGAGATGGATTATCCCAAGGTGACAAAGCTTTCAGACTTGCCAAACAGGGAGTCAGTTCTAGTCCGAGGAGTTGACATTGACATCTCAGCCCATACAATTAATAAAATGCTATTTGGGCCTGACTACGAAGCTTCACCTGTTGTTCTTGATCTTGCTCAGAGACCTTGGTTGGCTGGGTTGTTGACTGATTATGGTAATCCTTTCTGAGCAATAAACCCACATGAGTGCATAAAGAAGTCTTCCCTTAGCTTCAGAGCTAAGTTTTGGTGAGTTGTGGTTTGATTGAGGTTGATATCAATAGGAGGTTATGCACACTTGGATAGTCATAGGGTTATTCTTGTTGATAGTTTGATCTCAAGGCTGAAAATTGATTTTGGTCAGATGGTTTTTGATGAAATGTTTGTGAGGGCTCATAAAGTGGTAAGTGCACTATCATTCCCTTTGTTTGATCGCGAAGTTATGCAGGAAGTAGGTGTGTCTTTGATTTGGGGGGTTGATAACATTATTCAGGCTACACATAGATAGGATATTGAGAAATTGAAAGATGACTTAAAGTTTAAGATGAGGGTAACTAAGCCTCTAACCTACCAGACTCAGTCCACACTAGCACTAGATACCTCAGAAATTCCTTAAGGTATGCCATTACCCATCACCATATATATGCCACCTGAGTATGTGCCACCAAGTATCTCTGTTGGGTCAGGGTCTTCACCACCTATGGGTAGGGCAGAGTTCACAGAATATAGGCTAACGCAGGAGAACATCACAAAGTAGGTAAAGCTACAGAAGAGGTTTTAGAAACAACTGGACACATGTACTTTACAATTCAAGCCGTTTGTTGATCAAATTTTTGCAGAAGTAATCTTTCCATTCTAAAACATTCAATTAAGACTGGACCACATAGAAGAATGTATCAGCAAAAAGCTAGATACAATGTCCATTCTCAACCTGGCCAAGTTCATGGTGGAGTTTAAACAGGCACAAGTTGACATAGCAGAGTTAAAGAGCAAGCAGTCTCAGCAACCCATTTTGACCCAGCCCCGGTGATGAGTGATGAAGATGAAGGGATCATTGATTTGTTAGGAAAGCCATTGAAAGATAAAGAAAAGAAGCAAGTTGATGAGAGTGTAAAAATAAAAGTTGCTAGGAGAAAAAAGAGAAAGTAATGACACCGAAAGAAAGAGAGCAGTATGACATGAAGAAAGCTGCAAAAAGGTTGAGGAGAGATAACGAGAGAAAAAGAAAGAAAGTGGAAGATGAAGCTGCTGATGTATATACTAGTTCTGCCCTAGCTAGTTGGGCTGGTTCAAACCTTGTTTGGGATGTGATCCCTCCGATTCTGGAGGATGATTTTATGAGTACTCCCACTACCATAGGGGTCAAAATTGCATCAGGTGAGGACACGAAAGTCTCACTATATTTCACAGACATCTCAGATGAATAAGAGGCATTACAAGTATTTCCCCTCCCTTGTACTTCAATTTTATGCAATTGAGGACAAAGTATGTGTTTTTTTTGTGTGTGTGTGTGTGTGGGGGGTCTGTACTTTTACCATAGGGGTTTTTGTTGCTGATTTTCTTTCCGTCCCATGTGCTATTTAGGAGAACCAACGTATTTAGGATTGTATTGTTTTTCTTAGGTTGTGATGTAAATATCTGTTTGTTAATGTTTATTTATGAAGTGTCTTTTATTTTTAGCATCTTGTTGTATATATGGATGATAAATGATGTTAACATAAAACTATGAACATGTATGTGTGATTATTTACTCTAGTCATTTAGCATATGTGAGAAACCTTTACTGATTCTATAATTGGCATTAATATGTAAGATGTACATGATCATGTGATAGCAATTCAAAGAGCAGTAAAATGAGTTTGACTCAGTTGCCTGTGTGGGTGAGTATTTGTGCTAGTTCTTACATAGTGTAGTACCTAGAATTGGCCTGGATCATTGATTCTGTTTTATGGTTAAGGGAATAAGATGTGATAGTAGGCCTCCTTGTACTTTTAGTCTACTTATCCAAAATAATTAGCTCCACCAAAACAATTTTCCCATTTTTGAACCCTTTTTGAGATTGGAGTAGTTTTTCTTTAAACACCAATAACTCTAATTAACTCTCTTTAGATTGTTAACACCTAATTCTGGCCCTGGTCTAATATCGGACATTGTGTACCCTAACTTAGGCAAAATAAGTTGAGGGTGGCTATTGTAAAGATGTTAGCCATCTAATAGAAAGTTGGTTTAGAGCTTAGCCTAAAGCATTTAGCCCTAGTCTATTTTAGACATTGTGCACCTGATAACGCTCAAACTACAGCTCTCGTAAGAGTGTAAGCGGTCGTCATCAAATATAGAACCCAACGGGGTTGGGTGTCGAATCCCATAGAGAATACTTGGTCACTTAGTAAGCAAAGATTATTAGACTTTTGGTTAAAGTTTCGTAAAAAGGGGGAATTGTAGTGTGAGTAACAAAATAATAATGTAAGAATAGAAAATAAAAGAGTAAAACGGATTGTTTTGTTGGTTTTGATCAATGAGAATTGAGAGTTAGGGTTATGTCCACCTTATGAGTTGTACGTATCTATTGACTATGAGTTGTGCGGAATTCAGACATGCATGTGCTTATAGAGAATCGTATTCTATGGTCAATCCATGCGTCTTTCGACCTAACAAGGACTATTTCACTTTAACCCTTTCGAGCTTAAAGCGTATCTAATGGTACAAATTCTCCAAGAGGTTAATCCAGTTACGGCACTAACTTTTTAACAGGGGTTGGTGCCCTATTACCTTGACATTATCTCTTTTCCAGACATATAACTTTTCTTTCGAACAAGTTAATGCTGTACTGGCGTATTCTATATGTTTGCAACCACAGGAATTTAGATTAAGATAAAGAGAATAATGATATAAGCAGCATACGTGTCAAGAATTCACAAACTCATAGCAATAGATAATATCTCAAAAGGCTTCCATAACCCCAACCGAGAAGTTTAGCTACTCATGAGCGCAACGGAAATCACAATAGACATTATTATCATACCAAAATAAAAGTCTAACGTAAAGTATGCTTTGGTAGTGCTTATGGCGTGACTTCCTTTCAAAGTAGTGTTTCTCTTGTCGTGAAAATTAAAAGTCAAATAGATGAAGAGAAAGTAATAAGAATTAATTAAAAGTGTTGAATGAATAAAGTAATTGTTTGATGGAAGATGTAATGAATGGGGATTGATAAAAATCTCCAGCAAAATAGGGTATTTATAATACCCATATCCTATTCCTACTAGGCTACTGCGTACTTATCCTAATCCTAATAAATTTATTGCATCATTATCCTAATCCTAATAAGTTACTGTTGATCCCCAAAGTCTTGAGAAATGCTGTTTTTGCCCGGGACAGGTTTTCCATGCGTCACTTTTGGTCCCTAGGCGTCCAAGCTTTGCTTTTCTTCTTTTGTGAAGCTTCCTTTGGCGTCAAGTTATCCATAAAATGCTGAAATCTTCATCATTTATACCTGAAAACTTGCTAATCATGTTTGTTAGCTCACTTACAGGCAAAAGGACTAAAAGTGCATGAATTATATATTTTGTCCTTAAAACTTAGCTAAAATATGGGTAGATTATAGCACTTGAGGCGTGTAAATACGCCTATCATCAGCACCTTGAATAACTACATCAACATAAGTTGAGGGTGGCTGATGGCCGTAAAGAAAAGAAGAAAAAGAAAAGGGGGTGTTATGGTGAAGTGTGAAGAAATTGAGGTTCTAAATAAGCTGGTAAAATAGTAGTTTAGTGATTAAAATGTTAGGGAAAAGAGAGTTAATTCTTCATTGTTGAGTCAGTAGTCCTAAAATATATCCTCACCTAGCTCCAGAGCCTCATTAGAAGCTTGAAAAAGACCTGCTTGATCTTAGTGAATCAACCATATGGGAGCATTAGATGATAAGAGCAAACCTATAGGTATGTATGCTATGCTTGTTACTTCCTTATTGAGTGTCAGAGTCTTGACTTCATCCAAAAAAATTAGTGAGTGGTGGATTCATTGACTGTAAGGGCAACTTGAGTTACACCTGGTTTTTCTGATTTTTGAAGGGTATTATATTCATGATTGTGTATGTGTGCCGAATTTGGAACAATAAAAGTTATAAACACTAATGTGTTGAGCCCATATGGGCGAGATGATAAGTAAATGGTTTTATGAAATCTAGTTCAATAGCTGCGTGCCTGTCATTGTATTGCTCATGTATGCAATTTGGTGCTGAGTTGCTTGAGGACAAGTAATTGCCTTAAGTTGAGGGTGTTGATGTTCTGACTTTTTGATGGAGCATTTTACATCTTTTTCTTGGCATAATTGTACATTTTCAAGCAACTGATGTTGTATTTAACACTGGATTTTAGTGTTTTCAGGTTAAGGAGTGAGCCACAAAAGAAACTTGGAAAAGTAGCATAAAAAGACCGCTGACGGTCAAAATGGAAGATCGTCAGCCATATGACGGACCATCAGGGCAACCATCACACCAAAATAGAATGAAAGAGCCGAGTGAATTTTGCGATGGTCCAAGTGGTGGACCGTCAGACTTACAATGGACCACTAACTTGGCCATCAAGCTTAACCAAAACTTAGGATTTTAGAAGATCAAGTGACAGACTATTTGAAGGATGGCTAATCCAGCGACTATCCACTAACGTGACCTTCAACCCTTAACAGAACATGACATTCTGGGATATTTAGCGATGGTCCACTCGATGGACCGTCAGTCTACTGACGGGCCATCGATGTGATCGTCAACTTAGACGTGGCTTTTTTTTTTAGTTTAAATTTTAAATACTCTGTACCTAGGAACATATAAATACCCAGTTTAGGTTTTATTTTATTATCTTTATCATATTTTTCCAATGTTGAATATGATTGTAAGTAGTATTCTCTGAGAAACAACTAGAATTGTGGATCTAAACATGTTATTCATACTTTCTTTTTTAAGATTCAAGAACAAATCTTTGATTCCTTGTAAGTATTTTTTGAATCTATTTATGAGAAATACAATGACTCCTTCTTGTTTTTCTATGGAGATGTGTGGCTATGCTCCCATAATTAGGGTTATGGAAGCTTTGACGTGAATAACTAATTTGGGTTGTGAATGTAATTGAGTTCTATGGGTAATTGACCTTGCATAAACCCTTCTTAACTTTAATGACTTTTCTTGGTTGCAAACTTGAAAGGTAAGCCCAAGAACATCACTTGTTCGAATAGAAAAGTGTTTGTTGGCAAAAGAAAGGGTTTACATAGAATCTAGAGGCTTTAACCTTTAGATTAAGGGAAGATGCCTTAACTAGATTGACCTACATGAGAAAATAGTTTAATAATCAATACATTCATTAAGTTTGTGAGAAATAAAGGATAAACTATCCATTTAGGATGAGAAACTAATGGGTAAACAGTAGGATTCAATTACTCTTGTAATTGAAGTTATTAATTGGAACTAAAAGATGATTCACAACCCCAGCAGTTTAAACATCTTGGTAACCATAACTCTAGTTTATTTAATCCCACTGAATTACTATTTATAAAGGAATCACTAGTTGGAAAAACTCTGTTACAATTATTTAGATATAATTCGTAAATGAAAACCCATTTTGCTATGGGATCTTTGATAAACAGTCTGATAACAACTGCAATACTTAGTGAACATGGTGTTCCCTTTGGGATTCGACACCCAACCTAGTTGAATTCTATATTTGACAGCGATCACTTACTTTTTTGCAAGAGAGGTATAATTTAGGTGTATCAGTAGCGTGGTAGGAATGATCACCTTTATAGAAAATTGTAGAACACTAAGAAAGCAACTTTGCGGGCATTGAGGATTGAAATAATGTATAGTAAGTCAAGAAAACTTACGCCAAGAACAACTGTTAAAATAAGAAATCTAAGCAAAGGCGATAATTTCTAAATTTTAAATTGTATCCCATGTCATATTATTTGTGGTTTCGATTAGGTCTAGTGCTATTGACCTGATCGAAACCACAAACGAGATTGAAAGACAGATTGAGTATATTACTTCCTTAGAAATATAGATGTAATTGATTGTATTTTCTTGCCTTAGCATGCTTTCAACATATCTTAGAGAAGATCAGATGCTTCTTGTAGTATGTGAATCCCGATAATTTTCAAGCTTGCCTCCATCTTGCTGATTCAGTATTTAAGCTTGTCATTACTGTCGTTGAGGTTAGTATAGAGTTCTTGGTCTTTTATGAGTTCGTCAATGAGGAACACTTCCTTAGAATTTGTGGTATTGTTAAAGACCTTTAGAAGGCATCTAAAACATTTTGTTTAGAAGGCTTAAATGATAAATGATGGATTGTTATGTTTGTTTTAAGTCAACGTGTTGATGCACACTCAAGCAATGGTCCCAACGGTTGAACAAATCACTTTGTCGAGCGTTGTTCAATGTAGCTTGTTCAATTAAACTTAAAAGGATTTGATAGGATAATGAGCCTTGAATTAGTGGAATCAATTTAGATCAAACGTTATATAATTTCAGAATGTTTGATCTAAAATGATTCCACTAATTCCAGGTTCATTATCCTATCAAATCATTTGAAGGTTGGTTAAAAAAGCTGCATTGAACAATGCTAGAGAAAGTGAGTTGTTCAACTATTGGGACCACTGGTTGAGTGTGCATCAACACGTTGACCTAAAACAAATATAGCGACACTCCATGTATCATTTAATCCTTTTGAAGAAAATGTTCATAAAGCCTTCAGACCTTTTACAATGCCACAACTTTGAAGGAAATGTTCCTCATTAATGAGCTCACAAAATACCAAGAACTCTATACTAACCTCAAAGATGGAAACGACAATCTTGAATACCAAATCAACAAGCTATAGGCAAGCTTGAAAATTATCGAGATTCACTTACTACAAGAAGCATCTGATCTTCTCCAAGATATGTTGAAAGTATGCTAAGGCAAGAAAACACAATCAATTATATCCATATTGCTTGGAAAGTAATGAACCCAGTCTGCCTTTCAATCTTGTTTGTGGTTCTGATCAGGTTAATAGCAGTGGACCTAATAGAAACCACAAACAAGAAGACATGGGATGCAGTTTAAAATTAAGTAATTTCTGTCTTTGATTAGATTCCTTATTTTAACAACAACTATTCTTGGTGCAACTTTTCTTGACTTACTATACATCATTAAAACCTTCAGTGCCTACACAGTTTTTTTCTTGGTGTTATGTTATTTTCTATATAGGGATCATCCCAACCATGTTACCTAGTCTAAACTCCCTAGCAAAGTGTCCATCTGCATTATTTTTCTTTGATTGAGATAATAGACGAATTTTTATTACTGGATACACTTTCATATTTGCACTTGATTTAGACTTCTCATGTTTTAGTTCAGTTTCATTAGCCAGATTCGCTAAAAGTTCCTTACTACCCTATGTTTCTGCTTCGATTAGCTCTCAGATGATATATTCTTTTATCAACTCTCTTTTCTCTCATAGGAATTCTCTTATGGCTTCTTCTAGCGTTTAATTATCTTCTTGAACAATCTTTCCATATAAATTTGGGCCATGGAAATTTCTATTAGTTTTTTGTTCTTGTTTGATTCAGTACGAGGCTTTGAAGGCCATCTCAAAGTCCAATGAACACTTAAATTTAAGTCTAACTGCTATTGGATCTCTGCAATGACACCAAATATTTATCTCTTTTCAAAACTTAACACTTATAAACATGAGTAGCAATCGTTAGTAATTCATAATAGGGTATTAACACCATCTTCATGGGCCCCTCATCCTTATCAATTTGAATCTATCATACTTAACTGTACAATGCAGTATCTTGTTTGAATGATCAATGCCTAATTGGTTAAAAAATATATTCACAAAAATATTGCACTTTATGTATGTTGTCTCGATGACCTTATCAGTAATACACAACTCCCACACATAAAAGTGGATCCATCTATCTGCACGCACCTTATTCTTTCTAGCCTATCTATGGATTAATTCAAATAAATAGATGACTAACCTGTTGCAATAGATGAGACATCTATTAAAATTATCAAACAATTATAGACATTTGTTACGATAGGTGATCAATTTGTTTGCAATATATGGCTTATCTATTGGAAATAATCAAAAAGATATATGCATATATTGCAAAAGATTGTCGATGTGTTGTAAATTATCAAATAGATAGAATATATTTTAAAGAATTTTTCTTTTCTTTCAAAAATGCAATAAAAGATAAAATGATGTATTTAGATCCATTTTTTTAAATTACATATTCAAAAAGTCACAATTTAATTAAGGTATGTAATTATACATAACACAAACTTCTAGATATGACTGATCAAGATTTGGACAAGGTGATTTTGTCTGACTCCTTGCAGGAACTTGAAAGGCAGATTCACGAACTCCGGTAGGAGTTGGGAGACATGAGAGCAAGATTGAAGAGGGCCCTGCTGCTGCTGGATGATGAATGGTAGGTTGACAATAATAATAATAATGATAATGATAACAATAATAGTAATAATAATAATTAGGTTATGTTTTTTCTTTGAGTGTATGTATTTTTTTTAATATATCGGATTTACCTAAGGGAGGAACCAAATGTATAGATTCAAAAAGCTATGTTTGATCGACTTTAAATTTTTAATTCTTATTGAATATTTAATTTTTATTTTGTCTATTCCTTATTCTTAACATGTCGACGGTTGGAGGTAGGAATTGAGCGTTTGTGGCAACAGATGCACCATATATTGCAACAAATGTTAATCTTTTTCTACAGATGAATCATGTATTGTAACATACAGTTATTAATAAAAACAAGGTTATTTTTATTGATAGGGTGAAAATTCTTGACTTTTCGATTATTTAATATGAAAAACTATTCGTAAATAAATACTAAGGAAATAAATGATAAACCACAATCTATAACCGTAAAAATGCTTATTTAATTTTAATAACTGATGTTAATATTAAATAGGCGACAAGTTGTGACTTTTTATTATTTTTTATTTTGAAATCTGTTATTAAAATTTATTTATTAAGGTATATAATGATTGTTAAAAAAGGTGAATAGTCGTGAATTTTTGTCTAACATATTCAAAATAGCTGATGAATCAAATTTTCCATCTGTTGCTACTAATGAATCAGCTGTTAGAAGAAATAAGAAAAGCTCCTTCAATAGAGAGTCGATTTGTTGCAACAGATGGTATATCCGTTGCCATAGATGAGTTATCTGATGCAACAGATATAAAATCTGTTGCCATAATTTAATTAAAATAATTATTATTTTATTAAAATAAATGGTTATTGAAAAGGTGAGAAGTCTTCCATTATTTAATTGAGAAAATTGTTATTTAATTTAAGAACTAATTAATAATAATAAGGTTAAAAATCATGACTAGACACACTAATCAAAAAGTCCCCAGCTTGATTTAATTAAATCATTTCTTTTAACAGAAAATAATAAGGAAATAAATGATAAACACAATTTATTTATAACCGTAAAAAATAGTTATTTAATTTGACCAATTGTTGTTAATATTAAATGGGCGACAAGTAGTGACTTTTCACAATTTTTGTTTTCAAATCTGTTTTTAATTTATATAATAAAAAAGTCACCAATTGGATTAATGAAAGTATATGATTATTATTAAAAAAGATAGATTATATGTTGTAATAGATAGATTATATGTTACAACAAATAGATTATCTTTTGCAACAGATATATTATATGTTGCAACAGATAGATTATCTATTGCATAAATGGTTTAATTGAGAAAAAAGTTATTTAAATTTAAGAATTAATTAATAATAATAATTTGAAAAGTCACGAATTATCACAATAATCAAAAAGTCAGTCAAATTTTTGATTTAATTAAGTCATAACTTTTCATAGTAATAAAAAAGTCACAAGTTTGAATATAATTAATAAATAGAGGTGAAAAGTCGCGCCTTTTTTCCTAACTTATTCAAATTCAATCCTCTATAAATAGGTCCATCCTTACTCGTTCATTCTACTCCACTATATTTATTTCTTGCATCCTATCTTTCATATTACACCTTTAACCAGTTTCTCTTCAAGGACCAGATACCTTTTTCTTGACTCAGGTTAGTTCTTTTCTTGCTTTTTGTATAAATATACCCAATTGGTAGTATATGTTGTATTATATTCAGATTCTTTTCTTTACTTTTATTTTTATATTTTTTGTCAATTCATGCGTGCTCTAGATATGGTTGATCCAGTTTGGACATTGTTATTTTGCAAGACACCGTGTGGGAACTTCAGAGGAAGTTTAGTGACTGCAGTGTGAGTTGGCTTCCATAAGAGCAAGGATGGTCCGGGAGATTCATAGGCTGAAGAGGGCCCTGCTGCTGCCGGTTGAAGATTGACCGACTGACAATAATAATAATAATAATAATAATGATAATAATAATTAGATTATTTTTTTCTTTTAGCCTAGGTATTTTTATTTGTTATTGTTTGATAAAAAAATTATATTTGATCGGCTTTGATGTTTTAATTCGTATTTAATTTTTATTCTGTCTATTTCTTCTTCTCAATAAATATGTCGACGATTGGACATAAGGAATATTTTTGAATTCAATAGAAATAGCAAGAGTTGAAACATATTGGTTATCTGTTGGATTTGTGGCAGGAGCTATATTATGTTGTTCCAAATAGATTACTCTTCTGTTGCAATAGATAAATAGTCTGTTGCAACAGATAATCAGTTTGATGCAACAGATAATCAGTCTGTTGCAATAGATAACTAGTCAATTGTAATAGATAACTCGTCTGTTGCAAAAGATTACCCTTCAATTCAATTTATGTTACGGGCACTATACAACCATAAACATGAATCCAATATATGAGTCTTCTGTTATAACAAATTACTTATCTGATGTAATAAATGAGTGATATGTTTAAATTTTGGGCTCTTATGTTGGATTCATGATCGGATTCTATCCATTGTTGAAAAAACAGCAGTAGCTATGTACCCAGATGACAAATTTGACTAAAAATCAAAATTTTACTTACCAAAGTCACCTATGAAGTAATGCTGAAAAGGAAAGTGATGTTTGAAATAAAATTTCACCTAAAAAAATCGGTCAAGTAGCAGTAGTAATGGTAAAAACAACAACAATGGTCGACAAGAAGAAGATGAAAATGATAATGAAGTAGAAGATGATGATAATGAAGCCAAAAATGATGATAATGAATAAGAAGATGATTAATAAAGCATCAATAATGAACAACAAAAATCATGAAGCGAGAGAAAACAACAACGTATGAGAAAAAAATGAAACACACCTTTTTTCCCTCTGTTTCCTGTTATATTAACTAACATTTGGATCAAAGTATAAATTCAAAAACTTGTGGGTAATTTTCAAACTTCCCAACTTTCTTAATCCATAATAAAGTAATTGTCACCTACACTCAATTATTAAGACTTGAGTCACTTACACCACACTTTAAAACTTTTTTTCACTTTTAGCTTAAAGCCCCCAGATAGAAGGTGAAAATTTATTTTTGAAAGTGGACAAATATGAGTGAAAGGAGTTAGTAATTAAAGTTAAATCTTTAGCACGTTATTTCATCTAATCTTCTTTATTATTTAATGCAAAAAATATTTTTTTAAGTGAATTGATGGAGTTAAATTATTTCTTTTAAGCATTGGTTTCATTATGTTATTGAGAAAAAACAATTCTGTAATGGTTGTCGAAAGTTCTGTTATATATGTGTGCGTATGTCTTTGAATTGTAAGTGCCTTTATAGGCACAAGTAAGGGTGTCAAACGGCACGGGGCCGACCCGGCCCGATTAGCTAACCCGGCCTGGTTTGACCCGGCCCGGTAAGCCCTAAGGCTTTAGGGTTCTGGGTCCCGGGCCATCTTTTTTGTTAAAATGGGCCCGGTTAACCCGGTCCAGGCCCGCCGGTTAACCGGCCCGGCCCGAAAAATAAAAAAAAAATAAATAGATTTTGGGCCTAACTAGCCGTTGGCCCAACGACTATATAGCCGTTTTTGGGTCCAAACGGCTAGTTTGGGCCCATTTAATTAAAAAAAAAAAACTTTAAAAAATACTTTTTAATCCCCCCAAAAAAATCTATAAATACCCTATAACTTCAAATCATTTTTCACACAATTTTTCACTCTCTCAAATCTCATTCTCTCTCAAATCTCAATTCTCAATTCTCTAATATTCAATATATTTAATTTCTTAAAGTGTTCACTTTAATTTTTTAATTTTTCGTTTACAAAGTACGAGCGAAAGTTTCTAAAGTCGGAATCTTCGGATACTTCCAAAATTTGGTATTGTCGTTCCATCTCTTACGTTTAATTTTTATTTATTGTATTAATTGTTTAATATTTAATTTTATTATATTTGTGTATTTTGAATATTTTTAGTTTAATTTAATTTATATTATGGATAAATTAAAAACCCTCACTGCTAAAGGTGTTAAAATTTTTTGTCCCGAAAGCGTTAGTGGTAGTAAAAAATGAATTACTAGCGGTAGAGGTAGTTCAAGTAATAGATATACCCATGTGCCTTCGCCTCCGGTACCGCTTGGTACACCTTTTGAGGAAGAAATAGGTGTAGGTGCTCACGATATGGATTATGTAGAAGCTCAGGAAAATTACGGTATAGAAGAAGAAAATGAAGTAGATGCAGTTAATTTAGACGAAGATAATGAAAATATTGTTGAAACACCCGCAGTAGGAGATGCTAACGTTAGATCTGAATCAGTTAATCTCCCTTTCTGTCCTCCCAGTGCCCCAAAACCTCGTAAAAGAACTAGTATTGCATGACAATTTTTGAACGTATATCAGATATTGAGGTGCAGTGCAATATTTGTCAACAAATATATAAGAATAGAAGTGGAGGCAAGCAAGGGGGTACGGGTACGTTAATGAGATATATAGCTAAAAATCACAAAAGAGAGTCAAATATTGCAAAAGGTGGTGGGGATGTTGGTGGGTCAACGCAAACTAGAATGGACCCAACAACCAGTCAAGTAGCGAAAAAGTATAATAAATTGAGGGACAGGGAAGAAATAGCTAAAATGGTAGCTGTGGGTTGTTTGCCTTTTAGTTTTCCTTCTTCTGATGCTTTTATTCGTTATATACAAGCAATTTATAATCCTATGTTTAATGTTATTCCTAGAACTACTTGTTGGTTTGATATTTTTAGACTCCATTCACAATATTGTTTTTGTTTATCAACATTGTTAAAAAATATTCAATGTAGATTGTCCCTAACTTCTGATCTTGGTCGTGCTGTAAATAAAAATGATTATTTAACCGTTACTTGTCATTGGATGGATAGTAATTTCGTAATGCAAAAACGTATTCTTGCTTTTTTATATGATGAAGATCGTAAACATACTGGACAATTTATTGCTGATTCTATTGTTAAAATTGCCGGATATTATGGTATAGAAAATAAAATTTTATGTATTGCTTTTGATAATGCTTCTAACAACAAGACTGTTATAACAAAAATAAAATCTACGCTATCTCCGCCCTTGCCTGAAATTTTTCATATTAAGTGTGCATGTCATATATATAATTTAATTGTAAAAGATGGTATTGACTTTCTTGAGCTTTATATTGAAAAAATTCGTCTTGCCGTTGGTTTTATTCAAGGAAATAATCATAGATCGAGAATTAGAGAATTTAAACTTAAATGTCAAGAAAATGGACTTACACCGATTTTGATGCCTGAGGAAATTGCTATTAGATGGAATTCTATGTATGAAATTTTAAAAACTTGTTATAAATATAGAATTCCTATTACACTAGTTTTTAACCAACATTGCGGTTCATTTGCTGATTCTGCTGATTGCATGCTACATAATTCTGATTGGGTTGTAATTAATGATCTTGTTAAGTTTTTTGAAAAATTTTATGTTGCTACGGTTGAATTTTTCGGTGCATACTATCCTACTGTTTGTAATATTTTGGCATATATAGCCGATATTTCTGGTTTGCTCCAACAATATAGAAATAAAGAAGGTTATAAAGAAGTTGTTGGCGCCATGTTTATGAAATTTAAAAAATAATTTTTTCGGATTCCCCCTATTTACTTGGTTGGTGCTACGCTAAATCCGTGCATGAAATATAATCATATGTGTCACTTTAGTACTCTTATTTATACTAACTTAGAAATAAATACTAACCATGATTCTGAACAAGTACAACCTGATTTGTGGACGGCTACGGCTGATGCAAAGGATTATATAGAAAAATTATATAATCACTATGTTGATTTATTTGATTCAGCCGTACCTACAAATATTACTCCAACTGTCGCTCCTCATCCTCCCGAGGAGCCATCATCTCCTAAAAGGCCGGCACATAGTGGTTTTTCTGTTTCGTTTTATGATTTAAATTGTTGGAACAGTGTTGATGAGAGAACTTACACATCAACTTATCGGGAAGAGCTGAAATATTATCTTCGGACGACACCAGAGGATCGCAGACGACAGATCAACATGCTGGATTGGTGGAGGAATAATGAAACACAATATCCTGTGCTTTCAAGATTAGCTAGAGATATCTTGAATGTTCCAATGTCAACCGTTGCATCAGAGAGCACCTTCAGTCAGGGACGACAGTAGCTTGGAGACAACCGATACTCATTGGGAAGCAATGCAATGAATGTTCTAGTTTGCCTTAGAGATTGGATTAGAGCGGAAAGAAGAAACCAAGGAATAGAACCGGAGCCGAGCGACGAGCTGAAACTTGAAGAAATTATGACTTCACGGGAGAACTCAGTAGAATCAAGTCCAATGCATGGTTTTGCCCCGTTGACTTCGATTATCCTATGCAAGTTCCCATTAATATTAACATGAATGAGTTGAAAAAAATGATGCATAATTTATAGATTTTTCATTCATGTAAATTATAAATTTTGGATCATGCCAGCTGGAAAGATAAGATAAGAAGCAATAATGGAGATATGGAAAAACAACAGATACAATAACGAGAAGATATCAACGGAGTAATAGAAGACAAGATACTAAATTATTTATGTAAAATTGTTGTACAAAATTATTAGACTTTAGCTTTTTCTTTTTAGCCTTCTAGCTTTTTTGACTTTTTTAAAGGCTATAACATTAACTTTTTAGCCTTCTAGCCTTTTTGACTTTTTTTAAAGGCTATGGCACTTAGTTTTAGGATTCTTTTTAGAAAACGGGTAAAGAATTTGTAAAAACTTTTCATTCTATAAATGGAACAAACTGAAGGCATTGCAAAGCAAGTCTTCATGTGTTGAAGCAATACTCTCTCCTGTCCACAACAAATATTTTGCTCAGTTAATTAAAACAAACAGACATATTTCAATGGAAAAAGCTATGGAGGAACAAACTTCAGAAATATCAAAACTATCCGAACAGGTATATTTATTTATGATTATGAATAGCTAAATTCATAATTTCCAACAATCATGATATGATAAAATAAATTCATATTAGTTACTTTATAGTAGAATTATTTGAAGAATAATATGTTAAGAAGTTTATTAGCAAAGTGGAATTGGAGAAAAATCCCTAAGAACTATGCCATCCTAAAGGTGAAACCAATGAGGCAAGAAGCTGTGGTGGGGAGTAACCAGAGTAGAGACGCTGTTTAAGGGAAAAAGTATCCAAATTACCATGCTAATAGTGACCGAAGAACATGTTATTTAAGAATAATCTAGTATATAGTAATCTAAGATGACTATATTTTGTTATGTATATGATTGGAGGGAATATTTTGAAAATAACAATTTTATGAAAATGAATAATTATTTATCTGATGTGATGGTAGATAAATTTAAAATACTTATTTTGTATGCACTTAAAGATATAAAGGTAGTAGATATAAGAAAAATCATATTAGAAAAAGAATTTGGTAAATATTATATGACTAGAGTAAATTATATACTAAACCTGCCTAACTACTCTTACAAATACTTACCATGATAAATTACATAGAATTTTTAGAAAAAGATATGAGCAACATGCAGTTGATAGAAAAATAGATGAAACTAAATGTAGACAAATACATGGAAACTAAAGAGATAAAATATATAGAATTCCTTAGTAAAAATATGCAAGAACTACTAAGGCTAAGACAAACAACTACAAAATATTATAATAAAATATTTAATCAATTTTAAAAGATAGATCATCTAGATCATCTTAAAGTCTTAATCTTATATATACTTAGAGATATAGAAATTATAGATATTAAGAGAATAATATTAGAAAAAGTAATAGACTATAAAATTGAAACCATAAAATGGATAGAATAGTTATACCTAGATATTTACCCAGAAGGATATTATTCAGACTAAGAGATGTTAGAATATATTAGAAAAACTAGAGAAAATCAAGATAATCTAAATAATGAAATTAGTTATAAAAACCGAATTAGAAAAATAATGGAGAACCTAAAAGAAAAATAAATGTGGATAGAAGAAACCTTAAAAAATTTAGGAAAAAGTACATGTGATAGTTTATATAATTTAAAAAATCACTACGAGAAGAGCAACATAAGATGATAAATAATATTGAAAATCTAGAATTAGATATACATTACAGTACAATTAGGATAAATTATTATACAGAAATCTGTAACTCTACAATTACTACAGGATAAAATAATAAACCATACAAATTAATGAATACATCTTACGAAAAGAATAAATCATTAAAAGATATAAAAACAAAATTTAAGGAATATCAACGCACAAAGAAAAATAGATTCATTATACTTATAATAGAGCTATTTCATAAGTTAGTTACTCGCATAGATCCGCACCCCCTCCAAATGGTATCAGAGCCCAGTAATTTAAAAAATACAGCAGTAGTAGATATGTTTGAATATAGATTAAATTAATTATAAGAAGACCATTTAGAAATAGAGAAGCTTTTAGAAAAATTAAAGAATCTTTAATTAGTAATTATTCAGCATATATAAGTCTAAATAAGAAAAAGGAAAACCCACAAAGATTAGTCTACCTAATTACCTTAATATCTAGTATTGAAGCAAAATTAATAATCAATTTAAAATCTAGAAGGATGAGACACATACCACCTAATTATGATAAAATTAGATTTAGATATCCACCAAGATATTATAAATATGGTTTGAATGAATAAAACACAAAAATACGAAGAATTAAAATAAATTATTTCTGAAAAACGTAAAGAATTAAAAATAAGAATAGAAAGACTACATTATAATATATTCGTCGGAGTTAGTAAAAACTCAATAAATACACAAAAAGATGAAATATCAAAATTAGAATCACAAATAGATAGTTTAGAATATATATATCAACATGAACTATTCACAATAAAATGAACAAAGAAGAATTTATAATAGATGAAAAAATATATAAAAATCACGAAGGATTAAAAATAAAAATAGTATTTTCTAATTTAGGAAGAAGATATAAGAAAATAGGTGAACATTTATATCTAATGTTTGAAAAAGATGAATTAAAATTAGAATATAAATTGAAAGCAATGGTAAGAATAGAAAGAGAAAATGAAGAAATAGATAGGAAAAGGAAATAGAAAAAATTAAACAACAAACTACAGAAGAAATACGAAAAATAGAAGAAACTAAAAATAGTAGGATTACTGAATTAGAAAAAGAACTACAAATGTTAAAATATCTGTATGAACAAAGACAAAAGGAAAAAGAAGAAAAAGATAGAGAACAAAAATCACTAAACGAGATATATCAATTTAAGAAAAAATTAGAAATAAAAAACAAAGAATTAGAAATAAATAATATAGACGTTGAAGAGACAGATAATTATGATTCAGAAGATAGTGAAACATATACAGAAATATTAAAAAATACAAAAAATTTAAAAATCAATGAAAAACAAGAAGTAATTAATGAAGAAAACTTAGAAAAAACCAACACAGAAATAAATACTCTTGATAAAAAAGAAGATGAAAATATAATACCTAGAAAATCAGAAATAAGAAAACCTACATATTATAAGAATAAGTTTAAAAAATATAATGAATATGACAAATGGACACCAAAATAGATAGTCAATAAAAATTATAACTTTTTAGACCTAGACTGTGTAATAGACGCAGAAAAAACAATACAATTATGGATAGGATATATGATAAAACAATTATTAGATAATAATATAAACATAACAGATGCACCAGAATATATAGTAAGGACAATAATAGGATCAATAAAATTATGGTTTACAAATCTAACTGAAAATAGCAAGAAGGTATTAAGAACTAATAAACCTATAGAAGGAACATCATCAACAACAACTAAACTAACACCTATAAAATTATTAAAAAAATATGAAACAACTATAAAAGATGAATTTGGTAGTATGACAACAATAGAAGAAGAACAAGATGAATAAAAAGATACAAATAGGAATTTAATGTTAAAATTAGCAATATGTAATATGTGTTATATATATGAATATACTTGCGCATTTAAAGAGTATTATTATAAAGGATCATATAGTATAGAAGAAAGTAAAGAAATAAGAAAATTATATTTTAATAAATTACCTGAACCATTTAGTTCAAAGATAATAAAAAGTTGGGAAGAAGCAAAAATAGTAGATACGTTAGGAGCAAGAATAAAATTTTTACAACAATGGTATAGAAACTTATGTGAAAAATATAGAGAAGAATTAAAAATGGAAACAACATTGATAAGAAATTTAGCATGTTGCAAAAATAAAATAGCACCCCAATTTGGATGTGAAGAAAGATATTATAAGAAAAGAAAAAGACATAAGAAATATAAGAAATATAAAAAATAAAAATATAAATACAAGAAACCAAGAAAAGATATTATGTAAAAAATTATAAATACAAAAGACCATATAGAAAGAAAAAATCTATAAAAGAATGTACTTGTTATAATTGTGGAAAGTTAGGCCATTTAGCTAGAGATTGTAAATTGCCTAAAAATCCAAAAAATAAACAAATATAAGAAATAAAAATAGATAATACAAAATATATGCAGATAGATTATATAGATTATGAATTAGAAAGTGAGGATAATATATATGAAATTTCAGAATATGAAACAGATAATGAAGTAGATAGTGAAATAGATGAATCAAATGACTGAAGAAGATATAAAAATAATAACAAAGGAAGAATATTTAAATGATGAAGGAACAGAAAAAAAAAAATATTTGACAGTAACATATTTGATTAAATAAAAGGAAAAGAATTAGATTTAAGTGTAGAAAAAATATTTAAAATACCAACAATAAAAAATATTTTTACTAGGAAAAAGGACGAATATTATGTAGTATGCCAAAAGGAACATGTAATAGACTGCAAATATGCAAAAGGTAAAGCTAGTATACCACTAGTAACAAAAAGAATAATAAATAAAGAGATAAATGATATAAAAAGTAAAGGAAATCCAATAAAATATGTACACCTTGGAGGTACAGAGATATTAATAAAAGCATGTTTTAGAGAAGGAACAGATACACCAATAGAATTATATTTAGCAGATGATAGAATTATAAAACCTATAGAAAAAAGCATAATAACTGCCGTAAAAGGAAATCTAATATACCAAAAATTTAAATTTATAATAAGTGCAAATTATTCCATAGCGGTAATAGATAAAAATATAGATAAATCACTCGTATTATATTGGAAAATATCAGGAATAGAATTAACCCCAGGAAGTAAAATATTTACAGCAAGATGCAAAAATTTATATGTATTAACAACAAAACATAAAAAACAGGAAAAAATAAGATTAACAAAATACGAATAGAAAGTCCATTTGAACAAATTGTAAAAACAATAGATTATAATGATTATAGCTTTAGAGACATAGATATAGAAGAAAATTTAGAAATAGTAAATGATAGAATAAGTACAACGAAAAGAATAGCTGAGGAAAAACCAGAATCATCAAGCTCATAAAAAAGAACAAGTTATGAAATAAATTCAACTAGTAATTTAAACCAATATTACATAACAGAAAAAATAAATGAAAAAGAATATTTAATACTTTAAAATACAGGACAAGAAGAAAATTATATAGCAAAATATCTAGTAAAGAATTTCACATTTATAATTGAAGTAATCAGTACTAACAAAAATGTTATTGCGGATTACATATCAAGACAAAGCTACACAGACTGATATAATAGAAGAAGATACTCTAGAAAAAATACTCAACACCTTAACTACGCTTTCAATGAAAGTGGATAGTATGGGTAATGAGATAGAAAAGCTAAAGACTAATGAAGATAAACTGAAGTCCATAGCTACAAATCAGCTAACTCAGCAGTGTGCAGAGCTATGTTGATAGGAAGACATTAAAGTTTCAGAGCTAGAAGGAGACGATGGGACACTCCATAAAACCCATAACGTTTATCAATCTACTTCTGCAGGTACAAGCAAATAAGTTAGTAGACAAAGATATCAGAACATGAATATGAATAAGATATTTGAGAAACCATTTATACCAAAAACACAAAAAGACCCCTTGTTCATACCCCCATAAATTACCACATACCGAGATAGTCTGAACCAAGATAAAAAAGTTTACAACTATACAACCCAAAAATACATAGAAAATATCTATAGAGTACAAACTTTTCTAAACCTCAAACCCAGAGCTACAAATATCAAAGAACCAAACACAAACTATATAACCCAAAAATTACAAGGATATAACAAGCTAATTGCACTACCCAAAACCAACCCAAGCCTAGTGAAAACTTATTTTGACTATGGATTATTAAATACCATATACACCCAAGACGGAGAAGAACTAACAACTATGGAAGAATTATATAAAATATTCACCACCTACAAAAGGATAACAAAAGGAAATCTATTTTATATAAAGTGTTATACTGCACAAGCAGAGATATTATACGACGAAATAAAACAAGTTATACAAGTTGTAAAAATAGGACTAACCAGAGATATGATCATACCAGAAGATATTACGCAGCAGCCAGAGATACCCATAATTGAGATACCTGATTTCTACGAAAATAAACGACTCATTGTACTAGCTACAATTATTCAAGAATTAGCAAATAATTATACTAATGGCAACCCAATATGGAGCTATTCTTCGCGAGACCATCAGATGATTTATTCAAATTCAAAAGAGCTACGACAAGCAGATATGAAAGATGTTAGGAAATGGATAATGACATTACTTAACCCAGAAAAACAATCTACTGCAAGAGCAATTAAAAAAGGATTTATTTCAGAAGGATTATTGACAAGATATTGTAAGATAATTGGACACAAATATCCAGACCATCAATGTTCAAGATGTAATGGAGAAGATAATATTATTCCAGAAGTACACCTAGAATAAAAATCAAGAAGATTAGCATGCCAGCTGGAAAGATAAGATAAGAAACAATAATAGAGATATGGAAAAACAGCAGATACGACAATGAGAAGATATCAACGGAGTAATAGAAGACAAGATACTAAATTATTTACATAAAATTATTGTACAGAATTATTAGACTTTAGCCTTTTCTTTTTAACCTTCTAGCATTTTTGACTATTTTAAAGGCTATACCATTAACTTTTTAGCCTTCTAGCCTTTTTGACCTTTTTAAAAGGCTATGGCACTTAGTTTTAGGATTCTTTTTAGAAAACATGTAAAGACTTTGTAAAAAATTTTCATTCTATAAATGGAAGAAACCGAAGGCATTGCAAAGCAAGCCTTTATGTGTTGAAGCAATACTCTCTCCTGTCCACAACAAATATTTTGCTCAGTTAATTAAAACAAACAGACATATTTCAATGGAAAAAGCTATGGAGGTACAAACTTCAGAAATATCAAAACTACCCGAACAGTTATATTTATTTATGATTATGAATAGCTAAATTCATAATTCCCAACAATCATGATATGATAAAATAAATTCATATTAGTTAATTTATAGTAGAATTATTCGAAGAATAATATGTTAAGAAGTTTATTAGCAAAGTGGAAATGGAGAAAAATCCCTAAGAACTATGCCATCCTAAAGGTGAAACCAATGAGGCAAGAAGCCGTGGCGGGGAGTAACCAGAGTAGAGGTTATGAGCAACATACAGTTGATAGAAAAATAGATGAAAGTAAATTTAGACAAATACATGGAAACTAATGTGATAAAATATATAGAATTCCTTAATAAAAATATGCAAGAACTACTAAGGCTAAGACAGACAACTACAAAATATTATAATAAAATATTTAATCAATTTTAAAAGATAGATCATCTAGATCATCTTAAAGTCTTAATCTTATATATACTTAGAGATATAGAAATTATAGATATTAAGACAATAATATTAGAAAAAGTAATAGACTATGAAATTGAAACCATAAATTGGATAGAACAATTATACCTAGATATTTACCCAGAAGGATATTATTAAGACTAAGAGATGTTAGAATATATTAGAAAAACTGGAGAAAATCAAGATAATCTAAATAATGAAATTAGTTATAATATATTCTAATATCTCTTAGTTTTTGTATATAATAATATATCATCTATGTATACTATACAATTAGATAATTGTTTAAAATAACTATCCATCAAAATGTTGATATCTACCTGGTTCATTTTTATATCCAAATGGTAATACGTTCCATTCATAAAATCCTTGTGGTACCGTAAATGCGGTTAATTCTTTAGATTCTTCTTCAAGTAGAGAGGGGAGATAAAACAAAGCCCATAAGGCCCTTTAAGTAGGCAATGCAAATAAGTTGGCACTTCACTAGAAGAGGTCCTCAACAAATCACAATTGCAACCCTACCCTAGTATCCTCACGGGTCTTGTCATTAAGGGAAGTTGGCCTTGGAAATCGACCACATGACCTAGACTCTAAAATTGCTTAATTTGAATTAAAAACTTACTATTATGCTAAAATCTATAATTGATAGAAAATGCATAACTTTATTTTTTGTTATAAGCCCCCCAAACAAGGCCCATTTTATGACTCCGATCTCAGTCGCCCTAGCCCCTTTATGAGTTTGGCCATAGATAGAATGTTGGCGTTACCCAAACATTGAGTCTATTCCCTTCAAAACAATGATTGCTTTATTAGGACATGATTAGACTTAAGAAAAGATAACAAATAAACCATCTATTTCATTTGTTTTTTCCCAACTTTCCATGGGTGATTTTTGTGGTCTTCACGTATAAAATTTCCTTACATTGGTCCAAAAAATATGCATTGTTAGCGGGAGAAGACAAGTTAGAATATGTTTACAATGGAACAGAAATAAAAAGGGTTAGAATAAATATGTTTTTGACTCGTGGAAGATGAAGTAATGCCTTGAAGTTGTTCGACTTTGTGTATATATTCGGTAAATGCAAAACAAAACTATTCTATAATGATGCATTTTTATATTTGAAAGATCTTCAATCTTACATTCTGTGTCTCATCATTTATGACATACTCTTATAGCTCTAAAAATAACATGTCTAAAACAAAAGTCTATAAGTACTTTATATGTATAATTAAAGAAAAATCTTTCTAGAATAACGAAAAAATGAATATCAACATATAAAATTAAATAGATAAAGTAAATAAAAGTTCTTCTCTGAGTTATGAACCAACCATTATCATTATGAAGTATAGAACTTTATGTTTTGTATGGGTGTTTTATTCATCTCATAAAATGGGTAAATATAGATACAAGTGGTACTTTGTCAACAACTAAATTAGAGGAGAATAAGGAGAAATACTTGACCCCAACTCCAAGAAATACATATTTACATAGTAGTCTAATGTTAACACTCCCTCTTAAAGCGGTGGATAGATGTCTATCATTCCCAACTTGCTAATCATCACATGGAATACCTTGCTTGATACAATTTCAGACTTGACAATGGAAAATGTATAATAGTTTGATCTAAATTTTCTTTAATGAAGCATCGATTAATTTCAACATGCTTAGTGAGATCATGTTGAACATGTTTCTATGCTATTTGAATTGCGGTCTTGTTATCAGAGAACAAGATCATATGGCCTGCGTATTCACTTCAAAGATCTTTCAAAACATATTTAATTCATAATAGATCACACAGGTCACTGTCCATCCCTCAAAATTCTGCTTTTGCATTAGACCTTGCAAGAATCTTTTGCTTCTTACTTCTCCGCATGGCAAGATTGCCTACGACAAAAGTGAGATACCTAATTTTTGATTTTCTAGTTAATTGATCACCTTCCCAATCTACACCTGCATAGCTTTCGATGATAGTTTTCTCATTCTTTGAGAAAAAAACCCCCTTTTTCTGGAGCTCTTTTCAAGTATCGCAAAATTATACAGACAACTTCCTTATGATCTTCTGTTGAATTCTACATGAACTGACTCATGATACTTACAACATATGTAATGTCTGGCTTGTATGAGTCAGATAGATTAACTTCCCTACTAAACCTTGATATCATTCTACATATTTATTTTCTCTGCTGAACCAGGTTCTATGATTTGTCTCCATAGGTGTTTTAATTGGCTTGTACACTAGTATTCCTGTCTCCATCATTAAGTCTACTATATATTTTTTTTTGATAAAGGGAAATTCCATCTGTCGACCTTGATACTTCAATACCAAGGAAATATTGTGATACGAGTATGATCGTGATTGTGGACCAATACATAAAGACTTAAGATCGAGTAGTTGCCTCACCCAATGAAACAAGCTTTGAAGTGTAGAGAACAAGTCCCAAGACTCCAAAGCCGTCAATATGGACACTTCAAGGCCGCCCCTTTGCCATGGCTCATTAATGGCATTTTAGTCATTTTGTATTAAGTGTAACTTAGCTTATAAATATAACATGATAGGTTATTTTGTCCATAACTTTGATGAATATTATGAGACTACTCTTCAGAGTATTCATTCAAGTGTGGATATCACTTGTGTTGATAGCTAGTTTTGAGACATTGATTGCTTGGGGATCCCATTCCCTTGAGGTCACATAAGAGATAGATTTATGTTGTGTGTGGTGTTAAGGGTCCAAGAGTGGAATAGTCTCTTGGGTTTGTAAGACTATATCTCCATTTGTCTATCTTTCTATCTTAGTGTTGTTGTAATTCTTGTAACCGTTGTCTCTTGTAATTGTAAGCCATTTGTAGTTGTTGTTTCCATATTATTGTTTTTCATCTTCTTTCATACTATTGTGTTGATAATATTAGTTTGGGTTGTCTGTTGGTGTAATAAACATCTTGCAATTTATTCATTATTATTGTTGTGTAGTGAATCTGAGAGTGGTCTCCAAAAGGGGTCCTTGATTCTTCAAATTATGGATTATTTTTGGTGTGTGTTAGTGGCTTCCTTGTTGATCTTGTATCATTTGGCATCAGTTCTATCTTTGATTTTGTTTTAACAAGATCAATCTTGTGCTTGAGAGTTGAAAAAAATAAAAAAAAGAGGAGTGAAGTGTTCTTGAGAATGTTCTTGGTCGAAAGTTGGGTCTTGTTGTTGTCTTGGTCGAGACATATTTCTTTGTGACTAGATATTGTTGTCTTTTGTTTGCTTAGATTATTTCTAGTGTTGGTTTCTTTCTCACCAACACTAAAGTGTCTAGATCTAAGGGTTTGAGCTTATTTTGTTGACCTTGTTGTTGTAAATTTGAAGTTGCCTGTGTGTTGATTGACTTGACCTTGGCCGTGTGTTGTAATTTGTTGTGGAATTGGAGGTGAATGTTGTTGTTGTTGTTGTTGTTCTTGAGAAATTGTTGTTGATATCTTGTTGTTCTTCACCTCTTGACATCTTTTGACTAATATAAAGTATAACATAGATCCAAAAAGGTGTAAGATAAAGTTAAAAAGTTATTGATGAAGAGTCTTGAACACATCACCTCAAAGACTTGTCAACCACTTTTCTATATTTCAAGGACCTTGTTTTGTGGGAATAGTACAAGTCAAGTCGCACCTTTTTGAGTTGAATTTGAAAAAGTTTCAAAGACTTGAATTTTCCCACCAAAAGACAAACTCTTCCATTCCAAATTGTATCAAGACAAAAGCTTCATGTTGGTGATTAAAAATTGTGTGGGAATGTGACCAATTATGTGGCTGCCACATCATCACATTTTACTGTTCCCACAGCATAATTAAGCTTAAATTTTTTGATTTCTTTGTTTGTAATATTTGCCTCTTAGTTGCCTTTTGTTGATTCTGTTACTAATTAACAAACTAGTAATTATCTACTAGGTTGTAAGTTAGTTTTGGGTCCATCTATTCATGTCTACGTTCCTTTAAGTGCTTTTATCTTTTTGAAAGTCATTGTAACTTTTTGATTCAAGTACGTACATATTTGTTTTGAGTTGTTGCAAACAAAAATCTATTCTGACCTTAATCCACAACGGGGACCAAGTAACTTCATTTGAGTAAAAATGGTGTACCAACACTTGTGACACCATTGAGTACTACTTAATAAAGTGTGAGCTTGAGAGTTTGTGAGGGTGATTTTTACTAATCCTAACTTGTTGTTGTTTATGTTTTGTGTAGCATTTCTTTGTTAAGTACCATGGCTTCGGGTGAAGGTAGTCCAAGGATTTCAGGATAGGTTATTATGGATTCCTTGATGGAGACGATAATGGGGTTAAAACATGATCTTAGTAGTAGAATAGAGAAGATGGAGGGAATAAGAGAAGGAATGGAAGTTTGCTTCTCAAGGATAATGGATACCTTAGAAATTCTTTTAAAGTCCATCTTTTCAAGTCCTAAAAACTATAATGCCTCGTTTAGTGGACATGCTACAAACGCCTCACCTACTATAACCTTTGATAAACTTCACCAAATGTTCAACCCACCTAAACAAGTCCATAAGTCCATCATCCAATCCATACTTATCTAAATCACTGAAACCAAGTTCACCATGATACTCCACAAAACTGAGAACACCTTGAAATGTCGAGGGTACCTCTAAACTGAAACCAACCTATCCATATAGATAAAGAAGAGGATGGGGGTTCTTATGGGGGTGAGGTGTTAGATAAAACAACTCTCTTTACAAAATTTGTGTGCAATAGGAGAAAAACTTATAGCGGGGGACATAGAGGCCGAGGGGGAAGAGTTGGACAGGCTCCTCATGGTAGGGGAAACTTGGGACCCCGACCTCATGTTCAAGAAGGTTTAGTGGACCAAGGAGGTAATGTGGGTAGAGACACGAGCCTAGATTCCATCAAGATCACTCTTCTTTATTTCAAGGGGACTAGTGATCCATCTATCTATCTTGATTGGGAGTTATAATGTATTCAAATTTTCTAACTCAATGAGTTAACTTCCCAAAAGATAGCCGCACATGCCATTCCTCAATTTTAAGGTTATGCATCTACTTAGTGGGAGACATAGTGGTTGCAATGAGAAAGGAATGCCAATCTTGACCTTAAGGATTAGGATAAATGGAAATCTCTTATGAGGGAGAGATATGTCACAGAAAGATACAAATAAGAGCAACTAACAAAGCTCTACAACTTGCGGCAAGGACATAGAAGTGTGGAGGAATATTATGATGAGTTTCAAAACTTGATCCTACGTCTTGATATTGTCAAACCTCCAAATCATTGCCTATCTTGGTTCAAGGGTGGCTTGTGCTGCAAAGTTATTTCTCAATTAGTTGTCCACAATTTTGATCTAATTTAGGACCTTGTGGAGATAGACATTTAAGTTGAAAGGAACATTCATGACAATAAGAACTTCGGGTGGAACAAGTTCTACAAGCCCTTGGATAAGAAGCCATTTGACAAAACACTCCAAAGGACTCCACGGCTTAAAGGTACTAGTTATTCCACTCCCAATCCTAAGGGAATCATTTGTTTTAAATGTCAAGGTTTGGGTCACAAAGATAGTGAGTGATCAAACCGTAGAAAATTTGTGTTGGTGGGGGGTGATCCTTACTTTGTTGGGGACAAAGTAACCAAAAATAATGTTAGTGAGAAAACCTCTTAAGAGGATGATGGAGATAATAATGAACCTGAGAGGGTGGTGGAAGAAGGGAAAGTTAATGTGCCTTGTGAGTTGATGAGGAGGACACCTCATGATGATGCTTATCTCGAGGAAGGTGAGATATTGATTGCACTTTGAACTCTTGATGATTAAGAACCCGAGAGTACAATAAGGTCCTTGCTCCAATGGATTACACTATTTTTTTGTCTTGTTTCTTGTCACACTTAGGTGGAATGAAAATTTATTTCTTTTGATTCTTGGAAGGGTATCCTATTCCCTAATGTCCCACAACATGTGTAGAATGTACACTCCTGGGCATTTTAGTCCAAGGCCGCCCTTTTGCCATGGCTCATTAAGGGCATTTTAGTGGTTTTGTATTAAGTGTAACCTAGATTATAAATAGAACATGATAGGTTGTTTTGTCCATAACTTTGATGAATATTGTGAGACTACTCTCGCGAGTATTCATACAAGTGTGGATATCACTTGTAACCAAGTGAGGATATCACTTGTATTGGTAGCTATTTTTAAGATATTGATTGCTTAGGGATACCGTTCCCTTGAGGTCACATAAGAGATAGGTTTATGTTGTGTGTGGTCTAAGGGTCCAAGAGTGGAATAGGCTCTTGGTTTCATAAGACTACATCTCCATTTGTCTATCTTTCTATCTTAGTCTTATTGTATTTCTTGTAACTGTTGTCTCTTGTTATTGTAAGCCGTTTGTAGTTGTTGTTTCCATATTATTATTGTTTATGTTGTTTCATCCTCTTGTGTTGATAATATTAGTTTGGGTTGGCTGTTGGTGTGATAAATAACTTTTAATTTCTTTATTATTGTTGTTGTGTAGTGAATTCGAGAGTGGTCACCAAAAGGGGTCCTTAATTCTTCAAATTGTGGACTTGGTTTGATGCGTGTTAGTCTCTTCCTTGTCAATCTTATATCATATCGTAATTGTACAATATATTTTTCATTTTAAATTTTGATACTAAAAACATCAGAAGTTGATCTATTTCATTCAAATCATTTTCTGTCAGGACCATATCATCAACATACATAATCAAAGCAGTTACCTTCCCTTTGTTGTGTTTTATAAAGAGAATATGATCAGAGTTACTCTTTTTATAACCCACTGATGCCTATGTAGATGTGAGACATCCAAACCATGTTTATGGTGATTGTTTTAGGCCGTATAATGCCTTTATTAATCAACATACCTTATTTCTATAAATGTGTTCTCGCATAGTGTAATACCCTGAGAAATTTTTTGTTGAAATTTTATGCGTAAACGTGTTGGGTTCTATCTTCTAGAATAAATTATAAATTTTTCGTATGGAATATCTTAGATTATGAACCACCATTGCATAGAGTATCGAATAAGCTTTCCAATGATATATGGATCATCCAAAATAGACACCCAAGCAACAAGTTATGAACATTTCGATCGAACCATGAATAGTAGTGAATAGTAAATACTGAGGCCTGGCGTATTTTTGATCCAACTTTAAACGATCATTACTCCTTGTACATAATGATCTGTGTGATCTAATATATATCAATGGAAAGCTCTGTGAGTCCTCTTTCAAATGAAATTGTGTTGAATTGAATAAAGGTGGCTCAAAGAGTTAGCTTGGGGCTACTCGTAGCCTCAAGAACCATGTGACGATCCGGGACCTATTTTTTGGGGCATTATAAACTTGGTGTCAAATCCTAAGGTTTTTAGTTGTCCTAGGGAGTCTAACAAGCCGCGTTAAGTAGAGTCTTGATCATCGGTGTGTAGCGCGCCACATCTATGAGCAAGAGGCTATAAGATGCCTCCACGTAGAGTGAGAAGAAATAATGATGGTCAGCAACCTCAGCCCACTGGACCATTGAATAAAAATGTGTCTCATTTTGAATTTCGGGCAGCTTTACAGGCGCTGGCCCAAGCTGTTACTGCAAATGTTTAGGCTAACCCAACCACGGCTCTATAACAGCAGGGAGGTGATTCAGCTGCTGCCAGGATCTTTGACTTCATACGGATGAATCCGCCGAAATTCTGTTGGTCTAAGTTAGATGAGGATCCACGGTTGTTTTTAGAGGAGGTGCGGAAGATTACTCAGGTGATGCATGTATCTGAGGAACATAGTATGGATTTGGCTGCGTATAGGTTGAAAGACCTTGATTATGAATGAGTTGTTGCTTATAGGAAAGGTAGAGGTGAGGGAGCTGTCCCTACAACTTGGCAAGAGTTCTAGGATGCATTCCTGGATAAGTTTTTTCCTTTGGAGATGAGGGAGGCAAAGGTGAAAGAGTTTATAAACCTGCGATAGGGCTCTATGACTATTAGGGAGTATTGTCTAAAGTTTAATCAGTTGGCCAAGTATGCTCCTGACTTAGTGGCTGATAATCGGGCTAGTATGAGTAAGTTTATGACTGGAGTGTCTAGTTATGTGGTTAAGAAGTGTAGGTCTGCTATGCTAAATAAGGAGATGAATCTTTCCAGGCTGATGACTCATGCCCAACAGATTGAGGTAGACAAGATTAAGGAGAGAGATAAAATAAGAAAGAATAAAAGAGCTAGGTCTGAGCAGCATGGATAGGGTCAGACTAGATCGCAGGGAAGGAGTCACCTTTAGTATCAGGATCATTCGTCTATGCCATGACCGTCATCTGCTATTGCTCCTGTTCCTAGAGGTAGGTAGGAGCAAGGTAGCAGGTTATATGCATCCAGGTACCAGTACAGTACTGGCAGTA
Organism: Capsicum baccatum var. pendulum; assembly: GCA_030864225.1. NCBI lineage: Eukaryota > Viridiplantae > Streptophyta > Magnoliopsida > Solanales > Solanaceae > Capsicum > Capsicum baccatum. Next base: position 85,970,322 of record CM061557.1, read on the forward strand.
AGCCGAATCATCCCTTGTGTCCTAAGTGTGGAAGGGCTTATTCAGGTGAGCGTTGGGGTGAGAAGAGGGGTTGTTTCTGATGTGGTGACATGGGTTATAGATTTAGAGATTTTCCATAGGATGGATAAGGGCGTCGTGACTATCGCCCTCAGACCCAGACTTAGACTATTAGTGCTCCAATTCTAGCGACTCGCCCAGCCCCAGCTCAGGGCGCCTCTTCTAGGAATGTTGGTGGGCAGTGCTAGCATAGATTGTATGCTTTACTGTCCCACAAGGAACAGGAGGACTCTCCTAATGTTGTTACTAGTATGCTTCATATATTTTAGTTTGATGTGTATGCTTTGTTGGATCCTGGATATAGTTTTTCATATGTTACACCTTTGATTGATGTGAATTTTGAAATATGTCCTGAGATTATTCTTGAGCCTATCCTAGTTTCTACCCCAGTGGGTGATCTGATTGTTGCACAGAAAGTGTATAAAAAGTGTCCTATTACCGTTCTTCATAGAGTCTTGTTGGCTGATCTGATTGAGTTAGACATGGTAGATTTTGATGTGATTCTGGGTATGGATTGGCTGTATTCTTCATATGCCTCTATTGATTGTCAAATTCGAGTGGTCAAGTTTTAGTTTCAGGGTGCATCTGTGTTTGAGTGGTTTGGGAATTCTGTGTCACCCAAGAGTCATTTTATCTCTTACCTCAAAGCTAGAAAGCTTTTTCCAAGGGGTGTATTTACCATTTGGTTAGAGTCAAACACACTAACTTTGAAACTCCAACTCTCCAGTCTGTTAACGTCATCAATGAGTTTTTTGATGTCTTTTCGAATGATCTCCTATGGATATCTCCTGATAGAGAGATAGATTTTGGGATTGATCTTCTTCCCGATACTCCTTACCGTATGGCCCCTGAGAACTTAAGTAGTTGAAAGAGCAACTCAAAAATCTACTGGATAAGGGTTTCATAAGGCCCAGTGTTTCTCCTCGGGATGCTCCTGTATTGTTTGTGAGAAAGAAAGATGGCTCTTTGCGTATGTGCATTGATTACCTCCAACTGAATAAAGTCACCATAAAAAATAAGTACCCCCTTCCGAGAATAGATGATTTGTTTGACCAATTGCAAGGTGCAAGTTATTTCTCAAAGATAGACCTTCGTTCCGGCTATCATCAAATCGAAGTATGGAGTGTGACATCCCAAAAATTGCTTTTTGAACTCGTTATGGCCATTTTAAGTTTCTTGTTATGTCTTTTGGGTTAACTAATGCCTCAGCAACTTTCATGGACCTTATGAATCGAGTGTTTAGACCATATCTGGATATGTTTGTCATAGTATTCATCGATGATATACTAGTGTACTCCCGTAGTGAGGCTGGACATTATGATCATCTCCGAACTGTCTTGCAAACCCTTAGAGATCACAAGTTGTTTGCCAAGTTCAGTAAGTGTGAGTTTTGGCTAAGGTCAGATGCTTTTCTGGGTCATATCATTTCTTTTGTGGGTATTAGAGTTGATCCCCCAAAGACCAAAGCTATTAGAAATTGGCCTAGACCTATTTCTCCGACTGATATCTGAAGTTTCTTGGGTTTAGCTGGCTATTACCGCCGTTTTGTTGAGGGTTTCTCCTCTGTAGAGTCTCCTATGACTCAGTTGACCCAAAAGAAAGTGAAGTTCTTGTGGTCCGAATCTTGTGAGAAGAATTTTCAGGAGTTGAAGACTCAACTCATTTCAGCCCCTGTTTTGACTTTGCGTGATGGTGTTGATGGTTTTGTGGTGTACTGTGATACTTCAAGAGTTGGGTTGGGTTGCGTATTGATGCAGAAGGGTAAGGTCATAGCTTATGCTTTTAGACAGTTGAAACCCCATGCAAAAAATAACCCCACCCATGACCTTGAGTTGGCTGCTATTGTGTTTGCTTTGAAAATCTGGAGACACTATTTGTATGTTGTCCATGTTGATGTTTTCACTGATCATAAGAGTCTGCAGTTTGTGTTTACCTAGAGAGAATTGAATCATAGGCACAGACGATGGTTAGAATTATTAAAGGACTATGATATGAGTGTGATGTACCATCCAAGCAAGGCTAATATTGTGGCGGATGCCCTAAGTAGAGTGTCCATGGGTAGTGTTTCGCATGTGGTAGAAGGTAAGAAAAAGTTGGCTCGTGATGTACATCGTTTAGCTAGATTGGGGTTTAGGTTGTTTGACTCTACTGAAGGTAGTATAGGGATTCAGAACAGTTTTGAATCCTTCTTGGTTTCGGAAGTGAAGGAAAAACAATACTTAGATGCTAGTTTGGTCAGACTAAAGGAGTCAGTCATGGACCAAAAAGTAGAAGTTTTCTCCCAAGGGGGAGATGGTGTGTTGAGATTGCAGGGTAGATTGTGTGTTTCAAATGTTGATGATCTGAGACAGAGAATTATGGCTAAAGCGCACGGGGCCCAATATTCTATTCATCCTGGTGCCACTAAGATATACTAAGACTTATGGGAAATCTATTGGTGGAGTGGCATGAAGAAAGATATAATAGCATTTGTAGCTAAGTGTGCAACATGCCGACAGGTTAAGGTTGGACACCAAAGACCTGGTGATATGATACAAGAGTTTAGTATTCCCACTTGGAAGTGGGAAGAAAAAAATATGGACTTCGTGATAGGTTTACCTCCTTCCTGACGCCATTATGATTCTATTTGGGTTGTGGTTGATAGGTTGACTAAGTCTGCTCATTTCTTGCCTGTTCATACTTCATATACTGCTGAGGATTGCACTAGATTGTATATATGAGAGCTAGTCAGACTTCATGGAGTTGCCTTGTCTATCATTTCGAATAGGGGTACTCAGTTCACTTTGTAATTTTGGAAAGCTTTACAGAAGGGTCTTGGTACCCAAGTGCTTCTGAGTTTTGCTTTTTATCCACAGACCGATGGTCAGGCTGAGTGGACCATCCAGACCTTAGAGGATATGTTGAGAGCTTATGCACTTCACTTTAAGGGAAGCTGGGATGATCACTTACTATTGATAGAGTTTGCTTACAATAACAGTTTCCACTCTAGTATTGGCATGGCTTTGTTTGAAGCCTTATATGGGAGGAAGTGTAGATCACCCATAGGTTGGTTCGAGGTGGGTGAAGCAGCTGTGAGAGGTTCTGATTCGGTATTTGAGGCTATGGAAAAAGTTAAGTTGATTAGGGAAAGGTTGAAAACTGGGCAGAGTCGTCAGAAGTCATATGAGGATGTTAGAATGAGAGACCTAGGCTTAGTTTCCGTTATATTGGTCCTTACAAAATTCATAGCCGTGTTGGTAAGGTGGCTTATGAGGTTGAGTTGCCTTCTGAGTTGTCCTCTGTTCATCCAATATTCGATGTCTCCATGCTTAGAAAGCATATTAGTGATACTATGGTAGTGGATTGCTCTGTGAGTGCTGACATTCAAGAAATTCTTTCTTTTGATGAAATTCCTATTGAGATTCTTGATTTTAGTGTCCAAACACTAAGGAACAAAGTTCCCTTGGTCAAGGTGTTGTGGCGAAACCAATCTGTTGAGGTTGTAACTTCGGAAGCTGAGGCGGATATGCGATCCTGGTACCCGCACCTATTTTCCACGAACTCCAATCAAGCCGAAGGTACCGTTCTTTCCTAAATCATGCACTTTTGATAAAAGTTGCACCAGTTCAGCTATCATTTATTATGTGTTCAGCTGTAGTTTCTTGAATTGATTCATTCTATGTTGCATTCGGAGTGAGAAGTGATGTGGTGATGAGTCTAACGAATGGTTTCAGCTGTATGCTCTATTCCCTATCTTATCTTGACATGTCTAGCATCATTTGAGGATGAATGTTTCCAAGGGAGGGATGATGTAATACCCCAGGAAATTTTTCATTGAAATTTTGTGCGTAAACGTATTGGGTTCTATCTTCTAGAATGAATTATAAATCTTCCGTGCGGAATGTCCTAGATTATGACCCACCATTGCATAGAGTATCATATAAGATTTCAAACGATATGTGGATTAATCAAAATGGACACCCGAGCGACAAGTTAAGAGCATTTTGATCGAATCGTGAATAGTAGTGAACAGTGAAACGTGCAGAAAAATGTACTGAGGCTTGGCGTATTTTTGCTCCAAGTTTAAACGATCATAACTCCTTGTACATAATGATCTCGCTGATCTACTATATATCAATGAAAAGTTCTGTGAGTCCTATTTCCAATGAAATTAGTTTCATCCAATTTGTCTATTGGAGCAAAAAGTTATGGTCGATCTACTTCAGCCTATCAAAAGCGAATTTTTGGGTCAACTTCAAATGATCATAACTCCTCGTACACAATGATCTGAGTGAGATACTAAATATCAATGAAAATATATGAGATTCCTCTTTCTATTGAAATTGGTTTCATCCAATTTGGATATCAGAGTAAAACGTTATGGTTGATCTACTTCTGACTATCAAAACAGTCCACCAGAGGACAGATTCGAGAATTATTTGATTTTTAGGGGCGTTTTGGTCATTTTACCTCACCCAAAATCAGTTCAAACCCTATATTAAATCCTATTAGAAGAATTATATATTATATTTCATCAAATTCCCTCAAAAAGAAAATCCTAAGCTCCTACATCCAACTTCAAGAACCTCGAAAGTTCACCGTTAATTCTGCAAATTTATTCAAGATTCCAAGTTACTTGTTCAAGAACTCCAAGAACCATCAATCAAAGGCACAATTAACATCTCCAAAACGAGTATCGATCTAAATTTCATCATTCAAGGTATGTGAGATTTTTCAACAAGAACTCTCTTTCGTTCTCATGCCCAAAAGTACTTTTCTTTACAAAGGCATGATTTTTATTTGATTTTTTACGAATTTGAAGCATGAACCCATATCTTATTATGATTATGATGAAATCTTGATGTTTATAATTTTGAAAGATGAATTTACATGCGTGGAGATATAAAGCATGATTCTTGAACAATATTTATCATGATTTTGATATTTAGGTCGTGAATCCCTATTAGAAATTGTGTTTTTTTGAGAAAGTGTGTCTTATAAGCACGTTGATGTTGAATATTTGAGATATTTTGAAAGATTTGACCTTTTGATTTTAATGGAGTTATTTTGAACTCGAGTGAACGAAATCCACAACATGGTTGATTTGGATAGATGGGAAGCATGATGGCTCCCGATGTATATTTATATATTACTGAAATTGTTTTGTTGTGGATTGTATTTGAAATGATCTGAGCTAAGTCCAGGAGAAATCTTTAGCACCGAGTTGGAGCTATAAAGCGACCTTACTTTTCTTGAACTACGTGCCCCTGTAGGAGTGAGCCTGAGGCTGATTCATATAGTGATCACTAGTTTGTGTGGATTTGATATTGATAGTCCTACTCCGATGGAAAGGATAGGATGGCTCTCCCCAACGTGGGTTGTACGTTGGACTCCATGTAGCTCAAATGGTTTATGTCGGTTATAGGATCTCCCAGTGTGTGTGTGTTTCCTTGTGTCTATGGTGAATGGTGAAGTGATTTGAAAGTGAAATTGTGAAAGTTATTCTTTCAAAAGATTTAAATGATATTTACATTATAAGAATGTATATTCTTGATGAACTGAAAATGATTGACAAATTATATGATGACTCACATGTGTTATTGTACTTATTTCATCCTCTCATGATTATGATGATTTCTTGGGGCTATGTGAGTCTTTCATACATCCTGCATATTTCTTATAAATATTTATGATGATGATGTTTATACAATTGCATACACCCCCATATACTCGGTTCCTTTCCACAGTACTGACCCACATCTTCGGATGTGGGCTGCATTTTCTTGGAATGTAGGTTCAGGTGCTCAGTTTCAGGTTCGACAGTGATTCTTCGGGCACGCTGTTCTACATCCTCTGTTGTGGTGAGTCCTCATGTTCCGAAGACATGATGTCTGATGCTGGTTTCACAGAATTGCTTACATTTGGTAACTGAGTATGAGTCAGTTAGGGCTTGTCTCAATGGCTCGCTGGTTTTATTGATTTTCTTAGAGGCTTGTCAGACTAGTATAGATGTTGGGAGTTGACTAATAAGTCGTATTTCGTTATCTTTCTGAAATTCTTTTATTCTTGGATGATGATTACTCTGTTGATATTTGAGGGTTATTTATGGAAACCCCGTTGATTTGTGTTGAACTGAATTAAAATGGCTCAAAGGGTTAGCTTGGGGATACTCGTAGCCTCAAGCACTATGTGACGCTCTGGGACCCATTTTTAGGGCGTTACACATTGTTCGGTGGTAGCTCCATATAAACTTTTTTCTCAAAAATTCACCATTTAAGAATGCATTTCTTACGTTAAATTGTTGTAAAAGCCAAACTCTATTTCTTACAACTAAAATGATGAGAAGAATAGTATAGATTTTAGCCACCGGTGCAAATATTTCCTGATAGTCCACTCTATATTTTTTTGTGTATTTTTTTAGTACCAACCTCACCTTATACCTATAGATACATTCATATTCTTTAAGCTTTACAATATATATCCCTTTACACCCAAAAATTCACTTTCCTTCAGGTAGTGAGACTAGTTCCCAAGTGTGATAAGGCCTCGATTTCTTCATTCATTGCCTTCATCAATTATGATTTTGCTAATTCTTCCTACACACCACAAGGAATAGACACTTCAAATAATTGATTAACAGCTAGAACATATGATGTTGATAATCTTTTGGGGGAGGTATAATTACTAATGGGATATTTTGAATTGGCATTAAGATCACGTTCATATTTTATTATTGGTACACCTTTATTATTTCTTGGTGGATAATAGGAAGGAGGAGGATAAGGGTCATTATACAAAGGTACCTGAGTTATATGATTATGTAGAACATTCTGAGAGGACTCATTGGTTAATGGAGTGGTTGTTCTTTCTAGAATAATTTCTTCATTTTCTTCATTTGTGGCTTCGTGAATTTTTATTTTCTTCTTTCCTGGTTCTTTTGTTGTCTTTATATGGGACTATGTCTTGTTCCAAGATACCAGTACATGAATTTAATATTTCTTTATGAGCTTATACTTCCAGGAAATCTATTTCTCCCATTAAAGCTCCATTCATTCGAGTAGTTTCTCTGTCACTCTCCCCCAAAAGAGATGAGAGTATCATTGCACCTTTATAATAAGGTTCTAACTCATGGAAAGATACATCAAAAGTAACATATAATTTCTTATTTCATGGGTCATTACACCTATATCCTTTTTGATATTCTAAATAGCCAACAAACACATACCATCTTGCACAAATCTAATTTTTCTCATAGAGCTTTGGGAATGTGAGTGTACACCATACAACCAAACACACTTGGCTCTAAGTTAGGAAGATGTGGAACAAACAGAAATGAATGGAGCTTTTACTATGAAGTCTCAAAAGTAATGACTCGAGATAGAACTTAATTAATAAGATAAGTCCCAGCTTAACTACTTCCCCTTAATAAATAATTGACATATTCATGTGAAAGAGAGATGCATGACAATTTCCATAATCTATTTATTTTTTCTTTCTGCTAGGCCATTTTTTATAGTGTGTGAGTGCAATATGTTTGATGACGTACACCTTGTTGCTGAAAATATTCATCAATGGTAGATTACATAAATTCCATGGCATTGTTAGACTGCGAAACATAGATTTGTTGTTGATATTGAGTGTGTACCATATTATAAAAATCTTTGAACATAATATACACATCACTCTTTTTCCAAAGTAATGATATCCATGCCATTCTAGTACATTCATCTATGAAAGTAATAAAATAAAAAGCTTGAGACGAAGATTCAAAATTTGCAGGGTCTCAAATATTATAATGTATAACAAAAAAAGGCTTAGAACATTTATTCAAACTTGATAAATATGGAACACAAACTATGAAAAATTGAGTTATCTAAATCTAAAAATAAATTTGGCTTGAGTTTCTAAAGATAACCAAACGAGATTTGCCTGAGCCTCCTATGCCATAACCATATATGGTCCCGTGTCTTCTCAACCCCATATGTGTGGAATACATGACTAAATTTCTTCTCTCCACCTTTAGTCAATTCCATAAAGTAGAAATTTCCTTGATTAACACCACAACCAAGAGTCCTCAAGTCAGAATATCCTAAAAGATATAAAATAGAGGCCAAAAGGTTACAGTATATTTGAGAAAAGAGGTAACTTGGTTAACAGATAGAAGATTATGATCAAGAGTGGGTACAACTAAAACTGTGTCAAGTTTTAGAGTATTTGTTATTAAAACTGGTCCTTCTCCTATAAACAGAGAAGTACCTCCATTAGTAGTAGCAATAAAGGGTTGGGACAATGGTTTTAATGATTGTAATTCATCTTAGTCTTTGGTTATGTGATCAGATGCTCCACTATCAATAATCCAAGTACTACTCATAGAATATTTCCTATAATCCCTGATTATATCATATTAACATGAGGTTGTATTTTACCATCATTATTTGGCTGACTAATTCCTGATGTGGTTGTAGCTGCAACTTTATTTGGAATGACTTTTTGTGGTTTGTTTAAGAAATCCCACCAATATGGATAGCCAATGATGTCGTAGAGTTTTTTTTTTGAGTGTTTTAATTCACCGTAATGGCTATAATTTATATTATTAGGATTACCGGATGGCTGATTAGTTCGTCCTTTAATAGAACTACTACAATGGATAGCCATGGAAGAACTCTCATGAATCAGCCTAGCACTTCCCATAGTCTGTCACTGTTGAAATTTTCTTCTGACATGAGCATATGTACTTTTAAGATCAAGTTTTGGTTCCTTTGTTAAAATATTACCAAAAACATGTTCCAATTTTGTAGTAAGTCCATTGAGAAATATGTGAACTCACAAACTTGCCATCATAGAGTGCATCTCACGAATACCATAAACTAATTTATTTTGTGTTTTTGTTCAATGATCAATTTATCAAAAATTTCAACCAATTCATTATAGTACGTGGATAGGGGACTTTTATTCTGCATAGTGGTGAAGGATTTCTGATTCAGTTTAAATAGTTGAGTCTCATTTGAACCATTATAGAATGTTTTGATAATAACTTCTTAAATTTTCTTCGCCATGGAAAGCCTGATAAACCACTGCATTAGAGTATTACTCACCAAGTCAATCAACCAGCTCTTCACCTTATGATTCTCCATAATTCATATTGTATAACTCGAGTCAGTTTGTTTGGGATTTTTTGCTTTACCAGTTAGGTAGCCAACATTGTTTTAAGCTCTGATATGCATCTCCATTAATTGAGACCACAGTGAGAAATTTGTTTCATCAAGAATAACTCCCATTGAAAAGGGTAGTTGTCTTGTTGAACTAAAATTGAGGTAGGGTCTTTTATGGTTGAGTTAGTAGGCTTTGTGGTGCTTCCAGAAGAAGGCATATCATCTCCCATCTTGGAAAAACTAAAAATAATTGTCAATCTATTAGGTTATATCTGATGCCATATAGAATTTTTAGATTTTGTACGGATGCTTTATTCATCTCATAAAATGGGTATATATAGATACAAGTACTACTTTGTCAAAAAGTAAATTAGAGATAAATTAGGACAAATACTTGACCCCTACCCTAAGAAATACATATTTACATAATATTCCTAATATCAACATAAAGTGAGACACACATAGTGATATATTTTAACTAGTAACAAACAGAGCTAAAAATGTTAGAAACCAAACAGTACAAGACTTTTTTAAAGTTATAATGCAATATTACATGTAATTAGTTTAAGTAGATTGGTAGGTATTCATATATAGCCATGTAAAGTGATGTTGTTTGGACTCTTCAAATGTATCCATAAGATTGTGTTGGATTTCTTAGAAATTGTATATTTTTGAAAGATCAAATACCAGTGTGGCAACATTTTTCAAAAGTCTGAGCAACTAGATGTTATGTACACTTGAATCCAATAAAGTCTCCATAAAATAAAGGTTGAAACCCTACAAACTATATTTATTTTGACATGAATTATTCAGCAAAATTCCTGCTCACTGGTACAAATATCTTGCCTCAATTTCCTAAACTTAATGAATAAGGCCAGATGATAAGAACCTTTTCTTTTCATGCTTTAAAAGGTGTCAAATGTTTTTTTTTTGTTTCTTTACTCTCTTTTTTAAAAGATATAAACTGAGGAATTTGGCTGAATAAGAAGTTGGGTTAGTGAATTTATCATAGATTTTAAAGGGATTGAGTACATGAGTTTATTGATCATTAGAGGTAAGTTGGAGGTATTGTTTTGAAAAGCCCTTAATTGAGTTGAGATGAATTAGAAGTTGGGTTTATGGTTTTACATCATTTATCATATATTTTAAAGGGATTGCTTATCTGAGATCATTGATCATTGGAGGTAAGTTAGAATTTTCTTCCCAAATTAAGATCTAAATTAGAATAAACATACTAAATTACTTGATTTCCAACATTATACTCTCAAAACAAATGACATATAAGGTTTGTTTGTTATGAAAGAAAATATTTTGAATGAAAAATGCTTTCTAGAAAATGTTTTATTGGAAAACAAGATCATTGTTTCTTATTTTCTAATATTTAGAAAGCAAGCAAATATTAGACCAAGAATATTTATGATTAATCTAAAAAAAAATTATAGAGATAGGGAGAAAGTTCCATGTGGGCCTCAGGAGTGGCTGAGGTGGAAGGGTCAAAAGGTATGAAATGGATGGCATTGGGTGGGTTGGTGTAACGATCCTTTCCATTATTATAAGAGAGTCAATGGTGAAAATATTTGATGTAAGTTTTGCAAATTGAAAGTTAAAAAATTCAGATTAGGTTAGTCATGGATGAAATTTGAGCAAGGTATGGTCTAGTTTACGGGTCTTGGAAAGGGTTGACCTGACCTAGCTATATTTTTTTGTGTAAGGGGGTAAATTTGGTGTAAAACATTTAGGTTTTAGTTAAATTTTGATTATTTGCTCTTTCATGGCTATAATTCACTAATACAATCGTGAAATTTGTCATTTTAAGGTGAAAAAGAATTCTAGAATGCATGGGACAGTCATGCATTGGCATTGACACTAACCATAGACAATATACTAAAGGCATCCAATATTACATTGGTCTTTCTCAGATGTTACAACATACTCATATCATAATATTTTAACAATTCAAGCCACTTTCAGTGACAAAGATTTTGATTTTTCAATGTGAATACATATTGTAAACTTTTGTAATTAGTGAACACATTAACATGAACCCCATAAAAGTAATGCCACCAAATCATTAAGGCAAAGATAACAACTGCGAACTCAAGATCATGGGTTGGATAATACTTTTCATAGGGTTTAAGTTGTCTAGAGGCATAACTTATGAGCTTACGTCTGTACAGTAATAAACAACCAAGACCAACTCTAGAAGCATCGCAATACACTAAGAACCCATCTGTGCCATCTGGCAAAGTCAAGACTAAAGTGTAAGGCAGTCAATCCTTCAACTTTTGAAAGATCTTCTCATAAGAATCTGATCACTGAAATTTGAGATTCTTCAGGGTCAGTTAAGACATTGGAGAAGAAATATTAAAAACCCTAGCACCAAAAATAATATTGTTCCCATAAAGTAGAGACCTATTGTGGAAATAAATCTCAATATCGTATTCATCTAGAAAAATAACAAAAATTACGGCTTCAATCATCGGATGCTATGTCAGCAGGTCACTCTTTAGGAGAAAAAAAGGCATTTACCAATTATAGAGATGGTGCAATTTGATTATTTTTTTAATTGTATATTTAGTTGTTTCTCTCAGTCTTACAAGGATAAAAATAAGTGATTTGAGAGATTTTTTAAAAACAAATCTATGCTGTTTGAGCCCGCACAAACGGTGGAGCATGTTGTTTAATTTGATGCAAAGTGAAGAACCTTACCAGGGCTTTCCATGCCGTGAATCATCTTGAAAGACACTCATGGTAAAATTTCATATTGGTTTGATGTACTTTTATCTTCAATGAGTGGCCCAATAATTCATGCGGGTCAAAGCATATGGTTGGCATCTATTTGATTGTATTTTATTTTATTCGCCCAATAGAATGTAAATAGGATTAGAAAGAGAACTTATTTTCTATTATTCAAATGTACTAACTAGTCGAACCATCTGTAATAGCCATCTAAATCCCAGAAACTCCTAATGTTTGATGGAGAGATAGGTCTAGACCATTTTATCACTGCTTCGGTCATTTGATGATAAACTTTAATTCCATCACCAAAAGTAATGTGTCTAAAGAAATCTAATAATTTCAACCAAAATTTGTAGTTACTGAACTTAACGAATAACTAGTGATCCTTAAGGGTCTATAATACAACCCTCAAATGGTCTACATGATTGCTCTCACTACAGGAATAGACAAGGATATAATCAATGAAAACTATGACGAATATGTCCAAGTATTGCTTGAGCACCCTATTCATCAAGTCCATGAAAGCTGTATGGGAATTCGTTAGTACGAAAAGCATAACTAGGAATTCAAAGTGACTGTACCGAGTTCTGAAGGTTGTTATTGGAATATAACATTCTCTAACTCTAAGCTGATAATAGCTGGATCTAAGGTCTATCCTATAGAAATAACTTGAACCCTGAAGCTGGTAGAATAATCCATCAATCCTTGAGAAAGGATATTTATTTTGATTATGACTTTTTTTAATAGACGGTAATAGATGCATATTCTGGGAGAACATCTTTATTTCACACGAATAGAATTGGAACACCCCATGGGGAAACACTAGGCCAATCTAAGATATCCTTCAACTATTCTTTTAATTCCTTTAGATCATCTAGATCCATTATGTAATGGGGAATAAAGATAGGGTATGTGTTTGGAAGGATATCTATTTTGAAGTTGATTTCCCTTTCGGGAAGAACTCCCAGATGATCTTTAGGAAACATATTTGGAAGTTTATTTACTATCGTAATTGACTCAAGACTCGGTGTTTTAGAATTTGATTCCTTGACTCGAATAGGATGGTAAATACACCCTATGAAAATCTTATTTCTCACCTTAAGATATGAGACATATAAACCCTTAAGCACTGAATTACTACCCCACTATTCAATAACTGGTTCATTAGGAAACTGGAGCTAAATAATTCTATTTCTACGCTCAACTGAGGCATAGCATGAGTAGACCTAATCCATGTTGAAAATGACATCAAAATCAGTAATCTCTAACTCTATAAGATTAAATAAAGTAACTTTCTGAGATAGTATAACCAGGAAATTTTTGTATACCCATCTTACTACAATCTACATACCAACTATAGTAGACACTGAGAAAGGCTCTACTAATGTCTCGGGACTAAAACTAAAGTCTGCAGCGATATAATTAGTCAAAAAGAAAAGTAAATATTTAGGGTCTAATAATGCATAAATATGGATATGAAAAACCTATAACATTTTCATAACCATATTAGGAGAAATTTCCTAATCATGAGGAGTCTCGACAGCATACAACCTATTCTAGCTCTACCCACTGCTCATACTAGAGGTAGCACCCTGCTGATTCAGACGACCTATTGGAGCTAAAAAAAAGTTGGACTAGAATTGTTGGCATGAGTTGTTTCCCCTTAAAGGAACTACTGGACACTCCTTGATCCTATGGCCTAGATTTCGACACCCAAATTACATATCACCACACACTCAACACTTACCCTAATGATTCTTATTGTACTTCCTCTAGAGTAGATTGGTACAAAAATTATTCATACTACCCTAGATATTTAAGTTTTGATCTCTATCCCGATTGTACTACCTGAACTTAGGCACCGGTGCGCTGGCTGAAGATGAAGTTGGGGTTTAAAATTTCTAGAAGAACTGAGAATGGTTACCTCTTTCTAACCTTTGCTAAGAAAAGTTAAAACTACCTATTTTGTCCCTCTTATTATCTCTTTCCTTCTCTTTATGCTTCTGCTTCTCAATCTACTGATCATGGACCATTATTCTAGACAGATCCATGTCCTTGATCAGCTTGGCAATCCGACACTCCTTGACTACACTGTCAGATACACCTAACACAAACTTACTTATCCAGGACCTAGATTTAGCAATTATATTCAGAGCATACCTCACCAATTGAGTGAACTTGAGTGAGTACTCCCTCGTACTCATGTAACCCTACTTCAAATTTATAAAATCTTAAACCTGATCTTTTTTTAACTCGAGTGGGAATAACCTACCAAGAAAACACATAAAAAACTTCTTCCAGTCTATAGGTCCTGTATCAACACCCCTATCCTACTTTTACTACTTGAACTAGGTGTGAGCTACTCCCTATAACTGGTATGTAGCTAAGTATGCACCCTCACTCGAAGTGATACCCATGAAGTCAATCATTTTTTTCACCCTATTAAAGAACTATTGTGGATTCTCCTCAAACTTGGATCAGAAAAACAAAAGGAATTCATTCGAGTAAAGTCTCAAATACTAGCTGCTGTTGTATTCAGCACTGGATTTGCTAGAACAAAAGCCAACTAGTTGTTTTAAGCTGCAATAGGATGGTAAAAACTAGTGAAAGCAACCCTGAACTCAGTGTGAGAAAGATGGTCATTCAGGAGATCTTCTTGAATAGGTGATGGTCCAGGTTGACCCTCATTCCTTCTTCCATTGTTTATTTTTGGAGGCATTTTTTGCAAATGATATGAAGTGCTAGTTACAAAAAGGAATTCAATAGAACTTATACTCTTTTGTACGACATAAATGCTAAAAGAAGGACAACTTTCCTAAAAATGTCTTGTAGCCTCTTGTCTATAAGTTTGGCACGCTTTACTCCCATGCAAAATACTCTACTAAACACAACTTTTAGACACCCTAGGACACTTTAAAACCTTAGGCTTTGATACCAAATTTTGTCACGACCCGAGGCTACCCCGTAGTTGCAACACAGTGCTTAAAGCCTCAAGTGACTACAAGCTAATCTATGGACTGGTGCCTGCTATGTGCACTCAATAAAATTATAAAAAAATAACATGTGCAAAATATACATTGATAAAGCGTTATCAAAAGAAATACTAAAATATATAAAATGACGAGTCTGAAGTATCTGATAAATATTAGAAACTAGGATGTCTACTCGAAAGCCTCTAAAACATAAAGATTTAATGGGACAAACCCTCAACTAACTCTAACCGACTTAACATAAAGAAAAACTAAAATAACTAAAATAACATGTCACGTCCTAGTTGGATAAAAAATCAACGCTACTACTGTAGGGAACTATTGAGATGTCTAGGGATGGTCCAGAAATTGTGCATCTGAACGTATGTTAAAACACAACATAGCATAAGAGAAAAATATATAATTATTACTTTGAATATACTGGTACATGAGGTAAAGACTAACTGAAATACATGTGGAAACTGAACGTGGTTGAATGAACATATAAAACTGAGAATATAAGACCAAGTAAGCAAGTACTAAAATAATTAGTAAAACTGACAGATTAAATAACTGAAAATCTAATTACTTGGTCAAACAAACCTGAACAGATATAGAGTGAGTACCGACTATAACTGTGGGAGCTATCATGTAACTGATATGACCCAATCTTAACAAATCAGAGTCCAACCTATAACCCTAGTTTGAGGATGTCAATACATTGCCATGGATAATAACACATGCCTGACAATGTGGATCCATAAGGATGATGCCTCTATGTACTAGGGAGTCAGTTTCAAACTGGCGATTGAATCCTAAGAGAGTGTCATTCCAAAACTGGCAGTTGTCATATCATAATCCTATGCTGGCTACTTCATTTTTGAACTTAGAGACTGCTACTAAGGACACAATCTTAACTAGCGGGTGACCGCCATCCCTAGGTTTACTCGATGATAAATTCTACTCCTAACTGAATGACACTGGTATTATTATTATGGGTCTAACATGATGTGGTACTTTACTGATGAGTTCTCAGCATGAACATAATATTCTAAATGTAGTAATAAAATCATGGTTTGATTGACTAGTAACTTTAGAATAAAGACATGTATAAGTAGATAGGTATCGATTGTTCATAACCCTCTACGTAGAATGATTAAAAAATATGATAACAATATTTTAAAAAGTGATATAAAGTCATAGTTCAAAGACCCACAACATAAGACATTTCAATGAAAGTATCAGAAATATGAATTTTATCATGGGAATATGTTAAACTTGAGAGTACAACATATTTTCATAGTTTAATCTATAACTTGATGATTTAGTATGAAATCAATTGAGCATGACATGGGTAATTGAAATTTAAAAGATAAAGTGACCTAATCTACATGGGAAGGCATGTTTACATGTCTTGAATTTAAATTTCTAAGAAAAATGAATTAAATTCATGATTTACATGAATAATTTCCAAAAAGAAGGTTAATATCCATACTTGAACAAAAAGTTTTTTTTTTGGCAAGGAAATAATCCATTGATGAATACCCCACATACCTTAATATTAAAGCCTTGGATAAATTTCTTTGTATTATGCTTGAATTTGATGAACCTTAGTTGGTTTTAGTGAGAGAGATATCACTCCTTTTGCTTTATGATGGATGATTTTTCAGTTATGATAGGTTAGGGTAGTTTTTACTCTTGATAAATTTTGTTTGGAGTATGAAACGTGGTAGTTTTAGGCCTAAAAGAGTTGAAAAAGACAAAAAATTTCCATAGAAATTGTGTGGAAAATGTCTGGAAGTTGTCCCGACGAGTTTGGGTATGACATGTAAGTTTTGGGTATGGGTAATGCCTTAAGTCATCATCAGGAACCCAAATTTCAACCCCTACTTTTGTGGGAATGACTCTTCCTGACGACTCGTATGGTCTACATACGAGTAATCATCAGTGATTTGTAACCACTGGCATCTTTGATAGTGCTTCAGTTATTTGGCCATAACTTTTAACCCCGATATTAGATTAAGACAAAATTGGTATAGTTGAAAAGTTAATTAAATTATATCTCTTTTGGTGGGTGTTGAGAGAAGAAATTATAAATAGAAATATTATTCATATTTAAATATTACTATAGTTATATTCTTCATAAGAACTTAATCACTAGGGATATTTCGACTTTTTCTTGAGCTAGGAGATATTTTAGGGCTTAATGTATGTTCGAGTAACTTATAAAGCTATGAAAACATGAGGATTGATTCTTGGATCCTTTACTAGTCAGGATATGAGTCATATATTACGACTCATCATAAATCAATCAGCCTTGTAGCCACCACTCGTAAGATGGTCAAAAACTTAGGGAACCTAGGCTATTACCCTTATGACTCCACTTCAAACGACTTGTACCATGCCTTGATGACTTTTAGGGCCAACTTACATCTATAACATACTTCAACTACTCCACATTGCCATAGGTACAACTCTAATATATGACTTATATGTTGTTTATAAGGCTTATGGAGATAAGTTGTATGTTTTGCAATAGCTTTTAGACACGGGGTATGACAATCCATATCATATTATTTTATAAGCATGTAAAATTATACACTGAGAAGCACAGATTATTGAAATAAAATGAAACTCTTTATAATACCCTTGATCGAGCATTCAACTGAGAAGGTGATTGAGTATGAGCTTAAGAACATGAAAGTATATAGGTTGCAAACCCGTTATTACTCTTGTGTTGGAAGTTTATAATATGAAGATGTATATAAGGGTCATATGATAACTTAAATCATTATCACTCCATAGCATTGCATCACTTCTATTGCATTACTTGTATTGTATTATATTTCTTTGTATATTTGATATTACATTTGATTATTTTCTGTAGTACTATCTTATTCTAATGATTGATTTTGTCGTTAACAAAAATATCTTTCAGAAAGGCATGTTCTTCACATTTGTCATAAGTGTAAGTAGTAATTATTTAGTATTGGAGTTCACTTTATACGTACTAATGTCATAGAATACTTTTAGCACAAAGTTAAGTTGAAAGTGTCCTTACCAATTTAGTTTTGTCCATTGTTTAAATTAGTGTCAAATTCAAATGAGCATTACTCCAATAATATAAGAAATTATGGGGTCTAATACCCACCAAATTGAATATCTTAAAGTCCTTTTTCTAATGCAAATGACCATTTGTTAATCTGATAATTAAGCAAGATGTTATGACTATTTTACTGAACATTATCTAAGATAAAAAACTAAGGGTATTGAAGACCCATGTGAAGCTTTAGTTTCATTACCGACCATAGCTCTTAGCATTTTTTATTCTATTTTATCTCAGTAAAACTCCATATCTCTATAGAGACATTGCTATAGCTGGTCAGTTTCCTACCAACATGCACAACAATTTATAGCCCCTTTTTGATAGATTCATCCCCTGAACCCCAACGTTTTATTCTAAATCCCTGGAGGGGTGATTTTTACATGAAATTGATGGAAATTCTTTGTTGAGGTAAGTTTGTTTCATTATTTTCTTCATATTTAATCCTTCCCCATACTAGAATAATTAGAACAACCTTTAATGGTGAAATTTACGACGGTTTAAACCCTAAGTTCATGATATTTTAGAGAAAACCTAGGGGTAAGGTTAGTATCAGCTAGAATCACTTCTAAATTATAAATTAACAATCTCTAACATGAATTGGTGATTCTAAAACATAAAAATTGATAGTTGGGTACCTTAAATAAAGGTGAAATATTTAGCGTAAAAACTCCATTATTGGAGTTGGGTTTAGCTTGAAGGAACTATTTTGATGACTAATTGACTCATAAATAAGGGTAGAGTTAGTGATTTTGTATTTCTAAGGTCTTTGTTTGAAGATTAGCTTATTAATTACTCTTATTAGATGGTTTTACCTTTAAAAATATTAAGAAGTAGGAAGATCATCCATAGCATATGTTACTTACTGCAGCAACTTGGTGCCTAAGTGGGTTATTGTTATGAGTAGTAGATTATGGTTATTAATCTTAGCCATAATATATATTTTATTGGAGAAATTATTCTTAGTCCTACGAATATGGAGTTTGGATGGACAAAACATGAATTTAATGTAACAAGGATCTAATTGTGTATTTATATGCTAATGTATGAATCCTTGATAGATGTTTTGAGTTTGTATTACTCTATAATGGATTGTAATATGTAGTACATAAATATAGATGACAATTGGATCGTGTGAGCTTATTTTGTAGTTATTTAGCCTAATTAACATAAGAGGGTGAACGTGATATCATATGTGGTTAGAATATTGGATAATCTTGCATAAAGTTAGGGATGAGAATAAATTATGGCATGAGTAAGTGGTGACATAAATTATGTGCCTAAAGTCAAGTTAGGCTAAGGTTAGGAAGTAAAAGGTATAGAGGTGTATTACTAAAATTCGACTTAAGTTAAATGTAATTGAATGATTAGCTGATGAAGTAGGTCTTGAACCTATTACTGACTTTAATGTAAGTGGTGTAAGAAAATATTGAAATATCTAGTTTCGATATGAATAAAGGTGAATTAGATTAATGAATAAATTACTAGATCTTACACTCTATTTGGTTGAGCATGCACTCCTAGAATGACCCTTGAATTTAATAAATATGGCTTGAAAATAGTTACTTAAATAAGTTGAGATTGGTCTTCGTACATGCTATAATTAATAAAATCAATGATTCATATCTATTTGAGATTTTATGTGTTAAAGTGTGATTATTGTTTACATGTATTGATAAACTCAAGTTGATCAAGTATATATTTGGGTAGTTTTCTATTATTGCAATGAATACTTAAGAAATATAACCATTCAATTAAATTCTTAAGTAGTAATCATATATAGATAGGTTATATTAAAGGCTTGTTGATTGTACAAATATGATTTCTTATACTAATTATGGTTGTGATTGTTGTGATCTTGGTTATGATTATGGAATGTACAGGTATTTGGATATCTTCATGGGATTGATTGATGTGATTCATTGGTTGGATTAGGTACCATGCTGGTATAATACATGGATAAGATATCGTACCTTGTAGGTCATAAGTAGAGGGAAATTAAAAATCTTTAGCATATATGTATAAGGTATGTATGGGTGTGATGTTTCCTTGAGTAGATCAGGTATAAATTGTTGTTTATATTGGTTCTACGACTAGAAAAAGTTATATTATGGTTGTTACTTTTGGTTCCTTGAGTAAAATATATTATCATGTTGCATGGTGTATCTTGTATTCTTGTGCAGTCTTGCTACTTGTCTTATATTTCTATATTCTTGTTGTTATAGTAATGGTTTGTTCATTTGGATATGGTTAGAGTCATGGTTCGTTGACTTGGATATTGTGGAGCCAGGGTTCCTAAATTGGTCTTGGTTTCACTTGACTTGTTGTCTCTTGACTAGTACTTTATTAAAGGGAAGCTACGTAAAAAGTCATAAGTGTCATAAACATGAGGTATTTATCATAATGTATATTCATAGTTGTGTTTGTTACAAGGTCATCATTATTGATTTTCATTTACCATTGATAATAATTAAGGCATAAGTGAAATAAATTGAAATAATAACTATTTGAGTGAAAGTGGTACGCTAAGTTAAAACAAGGGATACAGATAGCATAAGTGGATGAAAGTGTTACGAATTAAATTTTTATATAAGCTGTAATATTTTATTTTTGTGATTTCAATATTTTGTTTATGTGATATAATATTGGTAAATTGATGATACCTACCAGTATGTGTTTTTTGTGTTGATACTAGTCTTGCTATACTCTTTTTGGGGTATAATCTGGTTTCAGGATCAGTTCATGTTTCACATGTGACATGAATAGTAATATCCAAAATCTTCTACTCCTCTCATTCATGGTGAAAGTTGTGTCCAGTCTTTTCATTCTTGATTTAGAAGCTCTTGTACCAGTTTTGACTAGTTCCTAGGGCTAGTTGACATTCCCACACTTGCTATTGTAATAAAAATTTTATTAGAAAAGTTTGGTTTTTTCTATTTAGTAAAGACTTTTGAGTGCTATGTTGAACCAATGGTAAGGGATTCTCCTATATTAGTGGATTAGAGTAGGTTCTCTCATAGTTTGATAGTTTAGGTCATGACAATTTAGTGTCAAAGCCTAGGTTATCAGTCTCCTAGAACAAGAGGGAATGCTGAGCAAAGTCCTGTAGATGGATATGTTGACATATAGATCAAATTTTCAGGAAGTAATAAGGCATTTGAGGAAAATTCTTTCACTTCTTTCTACCTTATGGCGTGATTATTCAGTTTTTGTATGGATTGAGTCCAAGTAATATATTTTGATTCCAATTAGTATCTTGACTAGGAAAGTAGGTTTCACTTTACTACTCTTGGAAGAATAAAAGCAATAAATATTGGAATTGAGAAGGTTCCAATTGGTATCTTGTCTTAAGGCTTATGTATAATATGTTAAATAACCAACTCAGGGTCATCAAGTGCATAAGAAGAGGTTATGCTAATAGATATGAAGAATTCTTTACTAACTTTTGAATTCTCGGTATTCATTTGTTTAGGATTTTGAGTATTAATATTGAATGACAGATAGTTGAATGTTGCAAGTTGTCATGTGTTGTGTGGTGTGTGAAGGAATTTGTCTAGGCTTGTTGCTCGTCTTAATCGTAGTAACATAAAAGTTTAATTTGGTACATAAGGATAATAGATCTTGATGCTTATGTTAATCGTAGTTGGTTAAACTATTATAAATATTGAGAATTTTTAAAGGTTGTAACTTGCTTATATGTTAATGATTAACGGAATTATTGTTATTGATTTAATTAAAAAAATAGTATGCTAAATGTGGGGCATGGTATCATCATTGATAAGTGGCAAGGGAAAATGTGATGTACTTGTCTAAACTCTTGTTTCAAGTAGTTAGTATATATGAATAAGTACAATAGGAAAAGGGATATTGTTGTTTAATTGTGGGAATTGTGGTATGAAAATTTTATGTTAATTCATGATTATCACTTAAGAAAAATTTGTTTTGGATTTAAATTTTATGATAACTTAAAGGATTAATTAATGACTAAATTATTGGTTCAGTAAATGAAATAGTGTATATGGTTGTCCTTAGCATGAAAGTCAATAGTTTGACGTGGGTGAAGTTGGTAGTTGAAATAACATTTATATTTCAACATAAGACTTTATTTGACTCAGTGATTTTTACTACTTATTAATTAACTACTTGTATTTTAATGATAATGTGTAGTTGGACTGGAAATTTTGATACTATAGTGGAACTAAGTTCCCAGATTAAAATTATTGTTGTCTATTAATAGAAATAGTTACTAATGCATTGATTACTACAAGGACTTTTCTTGGCTATTTATTGTTTGACCTTACTCATATGCTTCTTATATGACAAAAAATTATTGATTGATAGAATCCTTAGGAATGGTATAGTTGAATAGCTAGGGTCCTTGTAATGAGATAACTTGATTACAGTAATGAGGTTATTAGATGTGCCCTTAATTATTTGTCTCTATCATTGGTTATGGTAATACTTTATTGTTATTTCTGTTGAGTGATTGAGTTGTATTAGGTTGGTAACTTAACTGGTTGTAAGCTAGTTTTGAGGATAAGTGTAATGCCTCGATATCCCATCCCAGAGCGTCACACGGTGCTTAAGGCTACAAGTAGCCCCAAGCTAACCCTTTGAGACTGCTACTTAGTATAAAGTTTACTTAAAGATAATGAGAGGAAAATAAGGAATCATGTCATATCATGTCTAACTGAAATATGAATAAGTACTATAAAGTAACAAAATACTGCAAGTCTACATATACTAACCATCTAGTCTGATAAACCATCTACTACTCAACAAACTAGGGAGCCATTGGGACAGATCCCCAAATAACTCAAACTGAACTCAAAGCAGTAGAACAACTACTAAAACTAGTGAAGTGTCTAGAGATAGGCCCTCGAACCATGAGGAATCTCCATATTGGAGGTGTAGATAAAGGTACTCGGGATCATTGACGCTGCTGGGACAGAGCACTTGAACCTACATTATGAGACAATATAGCACACAAACGTATATGTACATCAACACTTGGGAATGTACTGAGTATATGGGGGTGTGTGCAACTAAATATCAATACAATAAATCTTTATGGAAAACATACATGGTTTGTAGATGACTTACATAGCTTGAATAGAACTCCCATAAATCATGAATAATGAAACATTTAGTATAATTCAAGTGAGCCATTACACTTTATTCTAAATCCGTATTCTTTCTTCGATCACAAGCGTGTAAACTAGTTGAACTCTGAAAACAACAACTTTTAGAACATGCACTTTAGTCTTTTGAAAGCAAGGAAATTATTTAAAATTCAAGGACTTAAACCTTAATAACTTTAAGACTTGATACTCTAGGAAACATGGGAGTTTCTTATAACCGACATAAACCATGTGAGCTACATGGAGTCCAACGTGTTGCCCACGTTGGGGAGAGCTATTCTATCCTTGCCATCGGAGTAGAACCTTTTACTTTTAGTGATCACTAACTTAACCTACTTGGGGTAAATCAAATCCTACGGTGGCTCGTAGTTCTGGGGAATGAGACCTTGGAATCAAGCCCAACTCGGTGCTAAATACTAATCCCATACTTAAGCTCAAAACTTTTAAGAAATATCCACCTTAAACAACTCAGAAATATGCAATGGAAGCCAACTATGCTTCCTTTTAGCTTACATCAAATGGTGTGGATTTTCTTTCTTAGATTAGGATTAAAATCAACTCTTTTCTTGAAACTTTGGTAGACTATCACCAATTGGCTTTAAAGCATTAATAGCATGGAAATATCAATACACTTCTTGAAACACTTTAGAAAGTATCAACAATTCATTTTTGGAATTAATGCATGTATATTCTTAAAGGATCACAATTTAACAATTAAACATAATTCATGAGACAAATCTTGGAAACCCTTGAAAATATCACATCAATATAGGAATGTGCAATTTATAGCATGAATTATCAATTCAAATCACAAATAAGCAAAATAATCATGCAATTCAAAGCTTGAACAACTTATCAATTTATATTCTCGAAATAATATAATTTGGGTATAGAACCAGTTGTAAACACATGAAATTCATTTATAAAAATTGAATCTTTGGGCATAAGAACGAAAGAAGTGTTCCTTTTTCAAACCTCACATACTTTGAATTAGAAGTTTTGGATAAACTCTAGCCCTTGGGAATCCATTAGTATACTTGAATTGATATTCTTGATGCTTTTGGTTTGAGGAATCCAATTCTTGAATCAATTTGAAGAATTAATGGTGAACTTAGGAGATTCTTGGAATTGGGTTTGGATGCTTAAGGTTTTTAATTGAGAGAATTCTTTGAGAAAAGTTGTATATGATGCTGAGAATGACCTTGGATTTGGTGTTTGGATGATTTAAGGGGCTTGGAAAAAGTCCAAAGTGCCCTTTATAACTTCTGTACAAAGATGGAAAAATTAAACTTGAAACCCCGATTTTATGGGCCACCGTGACGCGCCACTATAGCGGTGGCTCACTGAAATTTGATAAATAGGATTCTGTGGGTCACCGCGACACAGTGCTATCATGTTGTTCCACTGGTTGGGACCTGAAACTTTAGAGTGATGCACCTCTATCACAGAGTTCCACTAAAAAGTTGACAATTGTCAAATAGACCCTCTCCACGACGCGCCAAACACTAAAATGATGTTGTTCTACGACTAGGACTTAAATTAGCCATAGCTTCTTGCCCGGTTATCGAATTTGGGAGGATCTTATATCGTTGGAAAGCTA
Organism: Capsicum baccatum var. pendulum; assembly: GCA_030864225.1. Lineage (NCBI taxonomy): Eukaryota > Viridiplantae > Streptophyta > Magnoliopsida > Solanales > Solanaceae > Capsicum > Capsicum baccatum. Next base: position 85,995,062 of record CM061557.1, read on the forward strand.
ATTAAATTTCCCACATGATAAAAATTCAAAATTAGGAAAATTCTCTGTGGTTTAAATAATACTCACTTAGGAAGTCATTCCTTAACCTTCACGAGACAAAATTAAGCTTAAGAAAAGTTTGGGGTATTACAATATCTCCCCCTTGGGAATATTCATCCTCGAATGTCTCTAGTTAAGCTAACAATATAGAGAAAACTGAGGATACACAATTGAAACAAATGGCTAAAATGAATCTATATCTTTCTAAACTCTTGAATACTTTAGAGAATGGATGAACTTATATTAAGAATAGCTATATACTTAATCTATGATTAGAAAATGACTGAATTAAGAAGGAAAGGTACCTTCAACTTGATCTAAACTTGTGGAGAATAGGTGAAGGTATTAGATCTCATATATGACTCGGCTTCCCAAGTAGCGCCCTCAACTGACTGGTTTCGCCACAACACTTTGACCAAGGGAACATCTTTATCCCTTAATCTACGGATCTAGTGGTCTAGAATCTCAACTAGAATTTCTTCTAATGAAAGGCTGGTTGGGATATCTGGGTTCTATGAAGGATCCACAACAATGAAATCACCAACGTGCTTCTTAAGCATAGAGACATGAAAGATAGGATGCACAGCTGACAACTCTCTAGGCAACTCAAGATCATAGGTTACTTTCCCCCCGACTTAGGATTCTCTAGGGGCCAACATACAGAGGACTAAGCATCCCTTTCTTGCCAAACCTTTTCACCCCTTTCATGGGCGAGATTTTCAGATACACCAAGTCATTAACTTCAAACTCAAGGTCTATTATTCTCACATCTGCATATGACTTCTAATGACTCTGGGCTGTCTTCATCCTTTATCTAATAAACTTCACCTTCTCCATAGCCTCAAACACTGCATCAGGCCCAATAAAAGTAGCCTTACCTACTTTAAACCAACCTATAGATGGTGTATATCTTCTACCATACAAAGCCTTAAATAGTTCCATCTTGATGCTAGCATGGTAACTATAGTTATACGCAAACTCAATCAATGGTAAATGCTCATCCCAACTACCTTTAAAGTTAAGAGCATATTCTCTCAACATATCCTCCAAAGTTTGGATGGTCCTCTTAGCCTGACCATCTATCTGTGGATGAAAAGTGGAACTCAAATGAACTTGGGTACCAAGACCCTTCTAGAATTCCCTAAAAAATAGAAAAGTAAACTGAGTACCCCTATTTGAGATGATATACAAAGGAAGTCCATGTAACTTGACCAACTCCCGAATATACAATCTAGCATAATCCTTAGTTGTATAGGATGTATGCACGGGCAAGAAATACGCTTAGTTAGCCTATCTAAACCAACCCAAATAGAATCATGACAAAGATAGAAAAGAGGTAAACTAGTCACGAGATCCATATTCACTTCTTCCCACTTGCAAGTGGGTATACCAAATTCTTGCATCACACCACCAAGTCTCTGGTGCTCTACGAACTCACCTATATTCTTCTTCATACCACTCTACCAATATATTTCCCGCAAGCCGCAGTATATCTTGGTAGCACCAGGATGAATAGAATACCGTGCGCCATGTGCTTCAGTCATAATTCTCTACCTCAGATCATCAACACAAGGAACTCACAATCTACCCTACATTCTCAACACCCTATCTCCCCATTAGGAGAAAACCTCTACCTTTTCATCCTTAACTAACATCTTTAATCTGACCAAACTAGCATCTAAGTCTTTCCTCTCTTTCACTTCTGAAACTAAAGAGGATTCGAAACTACTCTGTACCACAATACTCCCTTCAGTAGAATCAAGCAACTTAACACCCAATCTAGCCAGACAATGCACATTGCAAGCTAACTCATTTTTACCTCTCTCTACATGAGCCACACTGCTCATAGATAACCTGCTAAGGGAATCTGCCACTATATTTGCCTTACCTAGATTGTACAACACGCTCATACCATAATCTTTTATAAACTATAACCATATCCTATGGTAAAGATTCAACTCACTTTAAGAAAACATATACTACAAGCTTTTATGGTCCATAAACACATCAACATAAACACCATACAGATAGTGTCTCCAGATTTTCAAAGCAAAATCCACAGCAGCTAATTCAAGATCATGGGTTGGGTAGTTCTTTTCATGTGGCTTTAATTATCTTGAGGTATAGGCTATAAACTTACCTCTCTGCATTAACATATAACCCAAACCAACTCTAGAGGCATCACAATACACAATAAAACCATCCATACCATCAAGCAAAGTCAACACAACGGTTGAGGTGAGTCGAGTTTTCAACTCTTGAAAACTCTTCTCACAAGAATCTGACCAAAGAAAATTAACTTTCTTTTGGGTCAATCGGGTCATGGGGGATGCAATAGAAGAGAAACCTTCAATAAAATGGTGGTAGTAGATAGCTGGATCTAAGAAACTCCTAATGTCTGACGGAGAAATAGGTCTGGGCCAATTTTTTACTGCTTCTATCTTTTGGGGATCAACTCTAATGCCTTCGGTTGATATGATATGACCTAGAAAGGCTATTGATCTTAGCCCAAATTCATACTTTCTGAATTTGGCAAACAACTAATGATCTCTAAGAGTTTCCAAAACAATTCTAAGATGATTTGCATGGTCATTCTCAGTACAGGAGTAAACAAGGATATTATCTATGAACACTATGAAAAACATATCAAGATACTGCTAGAACACTCGATTCATGAGGTCCATGAAAGCCGCTGGAGCATTGGTTAGCCTGAAAGACATGACTAAAAACTCAAAGTGACCATAATGGGTTCAGAAGACATAATGTGTTCCTCGATATTTCGAAAAAATATCAAGGAACACATTAACAATGTTGGCTAACTGAATGGTTGTAGCATCTGACCTAGTGTCCTTAACTCGAACTAGATAATAAATGCAACCTTTGGATATTAGCTTTCTGGCTTTGAGATAGGATATAAAATAAGTCTTAGGGGATACTGAACTCCCGGACCACTCGAAGATTGGCTCATCCAAAAATTTAAAATTAACCACATAGGTACGACAGTATTTAGAAGCATAGCAAGAATGAAACAATCCATACCTAGAATAAGGTCAAAATTCACCATGTTGAACTCTGCTAAATTAGAAAGTATGACTCTGTGAAGAACAGTAATGGGACACGTTTTATATACTTGTTTAGAAAACTAAATCCCACACCGAAGTAGAAACTAGAAAAGGCTCAAGAATCTTTTCGAGACTTATTTCAAAACTCACATCTACAGGTGGGTCACATAAGAGAAACTTGACTCGCGGTCCAATAACACATAAATGTCAAAATGAAAGACGCAGAGCATATCTATAATAACATCGGGAGAATTCTCTTGATCCTGATGGGATAGTAAGCCATAGAACTTATTTTTGCACTGACCGCTAGCAGTACTAAAAGAAGCGCCCTGAGGAGGAGCTGGACAGGCTAAAGGAGCTGGGGCACTATTAGCCTGAGTCAGAGGTCGCACATTCCTGTTCCCCTTCCTGGCATAGGACACTCTCTAAGTCTGTGTCCTATCTTGCCACAACCAAAAAAACCCCTATGTTTGGCCAAACACTTGTCGGGATGGTTCCTACCACACCTAGCACAGGGAGAATAATTAGGCCTATTTCTTTCACTGTTCCAGGACTTGGACATATATGGCCTGTTCCCTTGCTCCTGTCTATTTCTGGGCATGGGAGCACTATCTAACGAAGGTGATCGCATAGATTAACGGCTCTAAAATTATGGACGGTTCCCGCCATGGGACCTAGCCTTACCATACTCATACTGCTTAGATCTAGCTCTCTTATTTCCCGTCACTCTATCTCTTTACCTTATCTTGTATACCTCTATTTTATGTGTATGAATCATCATCCTATCAAGATCTATGTCACTATTGAGCATAGCATTCCTACACTTTTTCAACACTAGTCTAGATACTCCTGTCATGAACTTACTCATACTAGATCGCGTGTCAGATATCAAATTAGGAGCATATTTGTCTAACTGGTTGAACTTCAAGCAGTACTCCTTAATAGTCATGGAGCCCTACCTTAAGTTTATAAATTCCTCTATCTTTGCTTCCCTTATCTCTAGTAGAAAGAACTTGTCCAAGAATACATCTTGGAAGACCTTCCAAGTAACGGGAGCATCATCTATCCCTCTAGTTTTCTTCTATGCATCAACCTAGTCATAAACAATGCCCTTCAACCTATAAGACGCTAGCTCAACACTTTGTTCCTCCATAACATGCATTACTTTGGTGATCTTCCTTACCTCCTTGAGATAAAACTGTGGGTCCTCACCTGCCTTTCGACCCATAGAACTCTGAAGGGTTCATCCTCATGAAATAATGGATCCTAAAAATAGCTAAATTATCTCCTTGCTGAGGAAAAATTATGGCTTGGTTATTTGCCTGAATATTTTTCATAATTGCTTAGGCTGCGCCTAAAAGGCCACCCAAACTCAGCATGAGACACAGTCTCATTCAAGGGATCAACAAGCTGGGGTTGCTCGTTATTTTTTCTTTGGGTATTCACTCTTCGGGAAGGATTTTAAAAAATAATATAGCACGAATCAATTGCTAGGAGAGGAAACTGTAGGCACGATAAAATCTGAAAGAAAGAAACAACTTTTTCCTAAAATGTCTTATAGCTTTTTGCTCATAGATGTGGCGTGCTACACATCGATAATCGAGACTCTACTTAACGTGGCTTGTCACACTCCCTAGGACTCCTGAAACCTTAGGATCTAATACCAACTTTGTAATGCTTTGAAATCCTATCCTGGGGCATCACATGGTGCTTAAGGCTACAAGTATCCCTAAGCAAACCCATTGAGCTTGCTACTTAGTACAAATCTTACTTAAAGATAATAAGAGCAAAATAAGGAATCATGTCATATCAGGTCTAACAAAAATCTGAATAAGTACTGTAAAAGTAACAAAATACTGCAAGTCTAAATATACTGACCATCTATTCTAACAAAGCCTCTACTACTCAACAAACTAAAGAGCCATTGGTACAGATCCCCAACTAACTTAAACGGAATTGAAAGCAGCAGAAAAACTACTAAAAATACTGAAGTGTCTGGAAAAATTTCCTCAAACCATGAATACTCACCATAGTGGAGGTATAGATAAAGGTACTTGAGATCACTGACGCTGCTGGGACTTATCATTGGGGTGTATGCAACTAAATATCAATATAATAAATCTTTATGGAAAAAATACATGGTTTGTAGATGACTAACATAAATTGAATAAAACTCTCATAAATAATTAATAATGAAACATGTAGTATAATTCACGTGAGCCATTGCTCTTTATTCTAAATCTGCATTCTTTCTTTGATCTCAAGCTTGTAAACTAGTTGAACTCTTAAAACAACAACTTTTAGAATGTGCACTTTAGTCTTTTTAAAACAAGGAACTTCTTTGAAACTCAAGGACTTAAAAACTTAATAACTTTAACACTTGAGACTCTAGGAAACTTAGGAGTTTCTTCTAACTGACATAATCCATTTGATCTATATGGAGTCCAATATCTTGCCCATGTTGGGGAGAGCTGTTCGATCCTTGCCATTAGAGTAGAATCTTTTACTTTTAGTGATCACTAGCTTAACCCACTTGGGGTAACTCAAATCCGACGATGGCTCATAGTTCAGGGGCATGAGACCTTGGAATCGTGCCCAACTTGGTTCTAAATACAACTCCCATACTTAAGCTCATAACTTATAAAAAATACACCTTAAAAAAATAAAAAAAAATGCAATGGAAGCCAACTATGATCCCCTTTAGCTTAAATCAAATGGTGTGGAGTTTCTTAACTTAAGATTAAAATCAACTCTTTTATTGTAACTTTGGTAGACTATCACCAATAGGCTTTAAAACTTTAATAGAATGGATATTTCAATACACTTATTGAAACACTTTACAAAGTATCAACAATTCATTCTTGTACTTTCAGCATGTATATTCTTAAAGGATCATAATTTGACAATAAAGCTTAATTCATGACACTAATTTTGGAAACCCTTGAAAATATCATATCAATATAGGAATGTGCAACTTATAATATGAATTATCAATTCAAATCATAAATAAGCGAAATAATCATGCAATTCAAAGCTTGAATGACTTATCAATTCATATTCTCAAAATAATATAATTTTGGTATAGACTCACTTGCAAAAATATGAAATTTATTTATAAAAATCAAATCTTTAGGCATAAGAAAGAAAGAAGTGTTCTTGTTCAAACCCCACATACATTGAATTAAGAGCTTTGGATGAACTCTAGCCCTTGGGACTCAATTCGTACACTTGAATGGATATTCTAGATGCTCTTGGTTTGAGGAATCCAATTCTTGAATCAATTTAAAGAATTAATGGTGAACTTAGTAGATTCTTGGAATGGGTTTGGATGCTTAGGGTTTTTAATTGAGAGAATTCTTTGAGTAAAGTCGTATATAATGCTCGAAATGACCTTGGATTAGGTGTTTGTATAATTTAAGGGGTTTGGAAAAAGTTCAAAGGGACCTTTTTAACTTCTGTATGAAGCTGGAAAAATTGAACTGGAAAATCTAATTTTTTGGGCCACCGCAATGTGCCACTCTCGCGGTGGCTCACCGAAATTGACAAATAAGATTCTGGGAGTCACCGCGATGTGGTGCTATCACATATTCCCACTAGTTGGGACCTATAACTTCAGCTCGACTTGCCGCTATCACATAGTTCTACTAGAAATTGACAATTGTCAAATAGACCCTCTTCGCGATGTGCCAAGCACTAAAATGTTGTTGTTTTATGACTAGGACTTAAATTAGCCATAACTTCTTTTCCGGATATTGGATTTGGGTGGATCTTATATCGTTGGAAAGCTAATTAAAATTCCCATATAATAAAAAGTCAAAATTTGGAAAATTTTATGTGGTTTAAATGATAATTATTTAGGAATTCATTTTATAACCTTCTCAAGGAGAAATTAAGCTTTAGAAAAATTTGGGGTATTACAATAAGTATGTATATTTTGTCCTTGGGTGATAACTAAAAGGGTAGTTGGTTATTTCTAATTAATCAGGACTTTTTCATGTTATGTTGAATGTTTGGTAAGAGATTCTCCTATTTAGTCAGATTTGAGTAGGTGTGTAGCACCCCAGAATTTTGTCCATGAAAAATTTTTGAGTTTTTGAACTCTCTACCCAACCTACGTCTCACCTTACAAGTGTAAGGTGTCTTTACGAGCCATAGGAAACAAATTCTCGTCTGACCTATGGGTAGTGTATATCCTATTGTCCTAAATACGAGTAGAGGTCATGACTCATAAAGACTCATTACGAATCTTGGGGTCCATCGTAGGTTGACCAGTGAAGGATACCCTTATTTTTGTTGTGGTTATGACTAAGGCCTAACAAGTCATAGGGTCTCATTACAAGCCATGGGGTACAAGTCACAGGGTCAATAGTGTGTGTGTTTCCAAGGCATTTTCCTTAACTAAGAGTTAAGGAATGACTCGTAGCCTGTCATTAAGAATCGTGGGGTAACATGTAATGTCTAGGTGGTAAATTTCAGCATTGTAAGAAAGGACATTATGGTCAATTCCCTCAGTCCCAACTTGGAACCCGTGTACATAAAACATCTTGGGTCATTATTTCTAACCCTTATCAATCATAAAGAATCTCTTTACTCTTTCAAAATCTACCAAATCCCTAAAGTAAGAACAAGCCAGGGTTTTTGAAAGTTGGTCATCTAAGGGATCAAGGGTTGATTTCTCTCAATAATTCTCTATACTTCCAAGCTTGTTACTCTTCCCCAAGTCTTATTTTATCAAAATCATAGGTTTATAATTTAACTTATGTGATTTTATTGATGATTTAAATGTGGATTGAGGGTTATTGAACATTATTGAGTTACTTGGTTTTCCTATGGATTTAATAGATCATGTATGGTTTTAATTAATGGTTTGAATATGTAGGGTTCCTAGGCATGGTGAATGAAGAAAATAGGGGTCATTGTCTTCCTTAATTTCATCCCCTAATTTTGTGAATGTGGATAATTGAATTAGTATAACCCTAACCCAATTTTGTGAAATTGGCTTTGAATATGAGAAAAATTGCATTGAATATTTTTTTAGAACAATTACATGTTTTAAAGAGGTTATTGAAATATAATGGTTTGATTTAATGAACAAATGTGGTCGTTGCATTCCCCTATATTTATTTAGGGAACAAAGGGGTTGTTTTCCCTAAGAGAATGGTTTTTTATTGCATGAAGATGTTACTTTAATAGTGTAGTAGGTATGATTATACCAATAGTGTATCCCTTAAGGAATATTGTGGTTCAATTAATTGGATACTGTGAATAATATTTTAACAGGGCATACAGGGTTGTAAATCTAGGTCGCAAAAGAGGAGGTTCCGAGGTACCAATACTTCAAATTGTGTTTGCTGGTGCGGGGGTCTAAAGGGCTTAGGGTTCTAGTCTCCTTTCTTTTAAGTAGGTAGTTTGAGTACCTATTGTTATTTACCGAGTGTTTAGGTGACTCTCGATATATAACCAGGTGGTTCAATTCCCCCATGATACATATGTACATATGATTATTCAATTTTTTATACGGCTACATGTAGTGGGGCCATTTCAGTGGGGAAAGCTAAGCCCATATAGTCGGTGGGTGCCTTATTATGATGGTAAAGCTACATAGTCCAGGCTAATATTTTAAAGATTATGCTAAGCCTTGTTACCTATTCCATCATGTTATATTTATATATATGTATATGCATATGATTGAGTTCATTAGATTTGAATAATTTTAAACTATTGACTATGGAATTATTTTATCTCTTCCTTTAATTACATGCTAGCGCTTAACCTGCTAACTGTCTCTGATGATATATCCTTAGGCGATGCAGGAACCAGAGATACTTTTATTTTGCCTATGCAACGATTAGATATTTTGGTTATCGGTAGTCAGCTAAAAGTGGTGAGCCTCCTTCTTCCGGAAGACCGTTACTTCTTGGTTTATCTTTTACAATAGACTTTTCTTTGAACCTATCTTTATATTGTCGAGGGCATTTCCCGACATTGGTTTGATATTATTTTGTCATATAGGCTTTGGGTATTACTATGGACTGGGTATTGTTTCTTAATGTATTTTAGACATCTTGATCTTATCTTTATCTATCTTATTATATTTTTGAAATTCAACCACTATTAGTGTATTATGTTCTGTTTGTCCAGGTGAAGAGATGGTCTCTAATCCATGATGGACTTGAGATACTCATCATGGACAGGCCCTAGTTTGGGTTATGACAAAGTTGGTATCAGAGTATGGGTTCATGATCAATTAGGTGTCCACAAAGTTGTGTCAAGTAGAGATACTTTTATGGTTGTGTTTAGGTTTAATAAATAAGGAAATACTCATAAAATAGAAATAACAGAATTAACATAAAAAAAACTGAATCTTATTCCAGTGTGCCACACTTATAAGGGAGAGGTTACGAGTAATTTAGGAATTTTTCCATTTATTATTCTTTGATTTTGGATGATAGATCCTAAGGCCTTTAATCTCCTCTAAGTCCCATTTATTCGTATTTTAGATCATGCCTCCCAGAATATCTGATTCTCATAGAAACTCTTCAGCTATCCTTAAGGATAATATGGGTAGAGCTCAACCTACTTATAGGGTATAAACATGGTGTAGGGGTCCATCTCATAATTCCCTCATGGAGTTCCACCGGTTCCCTCTAACCCTCTACAAACACCTCAAGAAAATATGTCTAATGATGAGTTTTGCTAGTGGTTCAATTTTCATACCCAGTTGGTGGCCTCTCAGAATGAGTGTGTTGCTCTTGTTGCTCTATTTTCTAAGATCACTATATTTGGCTAGTTTATAAGGTTGAGCCCTATATCTTTCACTAGTTCAAAAATTAAGAAGGATCCTCAAAATTGTATTAATAAATTAGAAAAAATCTTTAGAGTTATACATGCTTATGACTCTGAGGGTGAGGAGTTCACAGTATACTAGCTAATAGATGAGGCATATCAATAGTATGAGAAGTGGGAGAAGGTGAGGAGAGATGATGCTAAGCCAGTTATGTAGGATTACTTTTCAAGTGCTTTCATAGCTTGCATTATTCTTGAGAAGTTGAGGGAAGTGACAACCAAGGAGTTTGTGAATTTGAAATAAGGTAGAATGACTCTCAATAAGTATGCCTTTAAATTTTATTAGTTGTCTTGTTGTTCTTTGGAGTTGGTGTCATCTATGAGGTGGAGGATGAGAAAGTTTGTTTTGGGATTGTCCTATGATTTGGTTTTGGAGTGTAAGGCTTCCTTGTTGAACAAAGATATAGATATTTCTAGAATTATAACGTGCATGTAGCATGTTGAGGTGAAGAAAAGGAAGAAAGCCAAAATGGGTGAAAGGCTAAGTAAGAAATTTAGGTACTCTAAGTAGGGAAGAGGCCATCAAAATAGTGGTAGAGATGGTAGTTACTGGTCTAAGAAGAAGTCGAGAAGTTCTTATTCATATTCTATGGCTAGTGCTTCTAATCCTAAATTATCAGGTGATCATTGCTTTCATATAGATAGTGGATTTAAGAAATAAGGTGCCCAATATTTCATACTAGTGTGGCTTAATCAGATCCATTTTATCCTCCTTGTCATTTTTGAAGACAAGTGCATCGTGAAGCTTTTGATGAGGGGAGCAATTAGTGTTTTAGTTAGCTTGGCCACATGCACCAGGATTTCCCTTCAAGGGTTTCTTCTAAAGCTAATAAGGTCCATGTTTCTACTTCTTCAGCTTCTGCACCAAAGGGTGTTGCTTCTAGTACCGGGTCTAGCCAGAATCGTCTGTATACTCTTTCCACCTGTTAGGAATTTGAGGCTTCTTCTAATATTGTCATTGGAACATTAAAATCCTTTTCTTATGACATGTATTGCTTGATTGATCTGGGGTATACTCTTTCTTCTATGACTCTATGTGTGGCTAATCATTTTGATTTTATTCTTGAGTGTATTTCTAATACTTTTTCTATGTCAACCATAGTGTGTGGCTCTATTGTGACTAGAAGGGTCTATAGGGGTGTTTAGTATCTATTTGTGGTAGGGAGACATTGAAGGATCTGATAGAGTTTGATGTGTTAGACTTTGATGTTATTTTGGGGTGGATTGGCTCCATTAATGCTATACGTCTTTTGATTGTAGAACCCAGGGTGTCGATTTCCTAGTCCCAGATGAGCCAGTGATTGAGAGGGAAGGTACTTTCCTAATGCCTAGGGGAAGGCTTATTTTATATATTTACAACCTATAAATTGATTTCTAAGGGGTGTCTTTATCATTTGATTCAGGTTAAAGATTCTAACTCGAAGCATTGTTTATTGCAGTTTGTCCCATGGTTAATGAATTTTTTGATGTTTTTGCTGATGATCTCCCTAGTATTTCTCCCGATAGTCAAATAAACTTAAGGATTGGTCTTGTTATGGATACCATCCTATCTCCAGTCTTCCTTATCGAATGGCTTCAGTTGAGTTGAAAGAACTTTAGGAGCAGCTGAAAAATCTACTGAATAAGGGTTTTATAATTGTGTCTCCGTGGGGTGTGCCATTCTTTTTATGTGCAAGAAAGATAGTTTCCTTCATATATCCGTAAACTACCTCCATTTTAATAAAGTGATTATCAAGAATAAATGTTCTCTTCCTAAGATTGATGACCTATTTAACTAACTTCAGGGTGAAAAGTACTTTTCTAAGATCGCACATTCGTCGAGTTATCATCTGTTGAAGATTATGGAGGTGGATATCCCTAAGAATTCTTTTCATAATAGGTATGGACATTATAAATTTTTGGTTAAGTCTTTTGATTTGAGTAATGCCTCATCAGCATTTGTGGATCTTATGAATTGGGTATTCCATCAGTTTCTTGACTTGTTCATTATTGTGTTCATTGATGTCATTTTTATATATTCGAAGAGTGAGGAGGATAATGTCAATCACTTCTGTATAGTGTTAAAGACCCTTAAAGATCAGTTTTTGTATGCAAAATCTTCCAAGTGTTAGTTCTTGTTGAATTTTGTTACTTTGTTATGTCATGTTATTTCTGGAAGGGATCATGGTGGTTCCATAGAAGGATGTGGTAGTTAAGAGGTGGCTTAGGCCTATTAATCCAATGGATATTTAAAGAATTTTGGGTTTAACACATTATTATAGGTGGTTGTTAGAGAATTTCTATTATATTGTTGCTCGGTTGAATAAATTAACTCAAAAAAATATACAGTTTCTATGGTCTGATGCTTGTGAGGGTAGTTTTGAGAAGTTAAAGAATAAGTTGACTTTGACTTTGATTTTTACCTAGCAAGGGTACAGATGGTTTTGTTGTATATATTTTGATATGTCTCGTGTGTGAATTGGTTGTGTTTTGATGCATCATGGCGGAGTGGTGACGTATTTTTCTAGGCAACTTAAGGTGTATAAGAATAATTATCCAAATCATAATTTGGAGTTATTGAGTGTGGTTTTTGCTTAGATGATTTGGGGCCATTACTTGTATAGAGTTCATGCTAATATATATTCTAATAACAAGAGCCTACACTACATTTTTAGTGAAACGGAGTTGAATCTCAGGCAAAAGAGATAGCTGGAGTTGCTCAAGAATTATGATATAATTCTTTAGAATCATATATGTAATGCTAATGTGGTTGTTGATGCTCTTAGTAGGTTATCCATGGGGATCTTATTTCTTGTTGATAAGGCAAAGTGTGGTTTGGTGAAAGATATTCACCATTTCGCCAATCCTTGAGTTCGTCTTTTATACTTTAAGAATGGTGAGGTAAAAGTTCAGGAGGTGGTGAACTCTTCTCTCGATATTGAGATAAAAGAGAAACAAGTTTTGGATCGTACCTTAATGGAAATTAAGCATGATGTGGATCAGTAGAATTTCTTGGCTTTTGAGATTGATGGTGATGGTATACTAAGGTAAAAAAGTAGATTGTGCTTTACCGATGTCAATTGGTTGTGAGAAATTATTTTTGCCGAGGCTCATGTGTCAAGGTTTACTGTTCACCTAGTTTGACAAAGATTTATCATGACTTTATTTATTAGTGGAATAACATAAAGAGAGATGTGGAAAATTTTGTGGCGAAGTGCATGGTACGTCAACAACAAAAGGTTGAACACTTGAGGCCTAGTGGCTTTTTTCAAGAGGCCTAGGGAGTTTGAGTTTGATATTGGAAATTGGGTATTGTTGAGGTGTCTTCCATAACTGGAGTGATGTATTTTAGGGAGAACGGGAAACTCAATCCATGGTATGTTGGCCCTTACTTAATTTTTGGAAGAGTGGGCAATATTGGTTATGATTCGGCATTACCTTCTAGTTTGGGTTTTTAATTCATTCTGTCTTTCCTGTTTTGATATTGAAGAAGTGTGTGGGTGATTCTTCCTTAGTTGTTCCTCTAGAGAGTATCGGCATTTCAAACTCCTTGTCTTATGAGGAAGTCCCGATAGAAATCATAGATCGGCAAGTCCGTCATTTGAGGACTAAGGATGTTTCTTGGTGAAGGTTCTATGGACGAATCATAAGTTTGAAGAAGATACTTGGGAAGTTGAAGAAGACATGAAGTCCAAATATCCATTCCTGTTTTCCACTCTGGATAATCATGCTTAAGGTATGTGTTTTCCTTAACCTTTTTTTAAGTCTTTGTTAAAGAAAAGTGTGGTTGTGTTCAATGTTAAATCGTGCTAACAGATGCTTTATTTCATCATTCGGGGATGAATGATCCTAGGGGGAGAACGTAACACCCCGAATTTTAGTCACGTAAAATATTTTTAGTTTTTAAAATATTGGAGCCAAATCATCATCTAACCAGTAAGTAGTTTTGATACTACTGTCCTGATTACGACTAGAGATCACATGTCGTAAAGACTCGTTATGAGTTATGGTGTCCAAATAGTTATGTGACCAGTGAAGGGTTCACTTATTTCTGTTGTGGTTATGACTTGGGACTAATGAGTCATAGGGCCTTATTATGATTCAACCACTTTTACTGTATTATGTTTTGTTTGTCTAGATAACAGTGGTTGTCTCCAGTCCATGGTGGGCTTGAGATACCCATCATGACTAGGCCCTGATTCGGTTATTGATAGGGTTCCCTCATGATTAGGTAGTTTGGGTTACGACAATTATTGTTATTGAATCTTTTTATGATAGTGTGTATCTGCATCTCATATAACTATATTGCATTATGTTGTATCTTCTCTTGGGTTGTTTGGTGGTTGAGATATTATGACACTTGGAGTATTGTTAAGTCTTGATCGGTTGATACTGTTGCACCACATCTAGTGATTGTGGGATACGCACCTCCTTGATCGTACTTTAGATTATTTGTTTCATATCATAAGATGATATTATATATTATGTTGTGTGTTTCACTTCTAATATGACTTATCTCTATCACGATCTATCTTAAATTTATACATGCCTTCTTAGTGTAGTAATTTGATTATTTTGATTAGCATGCTATTTGCTGGGATAAGGTGGGTTTTTTGGATGAAGGATGATTTGAGGTCAATTGGATAGTTAGTGTGGGATTACACACCATAACTTTGGATTAGAGATAGTTATCGACGATGCTTGCTAAGTACATATGTTTCATACTTACCATTGCTTTTTCTTATCTTTTTTTGCACCCCATGTAGGTATTGATATGAGTAGCAGAACGTAGATTGTGTTTGCACATTGTTGGCATTATGGAGATGAGGTGGCAGCGGATGAGTCTCAAAGACTACTCGTATCTCTCCTTATTTTTTCTTATGCATTATACCCATTTAATATTCTTTACATTATTTTGATTATATTTTGTATTAGAGGCTTATATTAGTGACAACCAGACCTAGAATGTATTGTTGAAATTATAATTATGATTATTACTATTACTTCTTCTTCCACTTTGATTATGGAATATGAGTTGGAATAGGCTTACCAATACAAGAGGATGTGAAAAGTGCCATCAAAAACACTGTTTTTAGATTGTGACATAATTGTTCAAAATTCATTCTTCAAACATAAACTTCAAAAACCATAGACAAAATCATGTCAAGAATGAGGAAGGATGACAATTAAAATCTTACTAGACCTAAAACTTTATGCAATGTACATAAAAACCATGATCATAAGAAAGTGAGAATTAAAAGTGTGTTTGTAAACTCTAGCTATAGTTTTAAAATTATTAAATTAATATAATTTTGGACCTGAGGATGAAAGGAATCCTCATTAAAGTCCTACATACCTGATTTCGAAGAGTTCTCGAAAGAACTTTTGATTTTGAAACCATTAAGGCTTTTGATTTGAGAAACCCTTCTAGAAGTTCTTGAGTTTTGTGTAAGAGAGAATGAGGGATTTGGGAATATTAGTGAGAGAGTTGAGACTTTCAATGGTATTAAATGGGTCAGGGGAGACTAAATGGGGGAAAAAGAACAAAAACACCCCTCTAGAAATTATAAATACAAGAAAAATGAACTTCTCATTCTGTATAGCAACTGGCGCGTCATGCCACCTCGTATCTATAACTAGCCGACTGAAAGGATTGTCTACAAACTTATTAATCTCAAGTTCTCAAAACTTTTCCCACCTTATTTATAAGCATTACCTGAACTTATGTGATGACATTTTACTATAAGAAACGTGGGGCGTTAAATATTAGCTCAACTTTCTTGTAGAACTATTACATGGTACCTAGGCCCTGACCACTTTTTTAGCAACCGGGTGTTAGGATATACTATTAACCATGTAATTTGTGTTAAAGTATTATATTTTCATCCCATGTAAAGACTATTTATTATATTAATAAAATCTTTGTGTGAATAGATCATTGTGTTAACATGTGTGTCCTTTGCTTATATATACTAGACAATTTTGTGTATGGAGTATTGTAATTCATGCACAAAAGATTAAAATTGTCGGTTCTTATAAGTAATAAATTAACGTTCACAATCAAAGATGAGGTAGGACAAATATCTTGCTGTTTGTAGCACAAGATTAAATATAAAATGGTCTTAATTATGGGAGGGGTAATATTCCAACTTCTTGTGCTAGTACATTTCATATGTATTGAATAGACCAATTGAAGATATTCATTTATTTCCTAAAAATTAATAAATAATTTCTCTAGACTATTACATGTACTTATACTCTTAATCTTTATATAATTATTATGATATATGTGGTTTGCTTTATCATTTTAATCTATTAAAAGGTGAGATTCTTCTATGAGTCAATACATTCCTGATAGGTTAGGTGATGATGAATCACTTAGTAAAATATTAATTAGTTGATAGAACCACATCTCGGACTTGAGATAGAAGACACCCCTTTATGGTTGCTTATAAGTTTTCACGTGAAAACCCTGCAGGTAGATTTTGTATCCGTCATGTGAAATAAGTTAAGCATTATAAATAAAGGATTAAATTAATCAATATGTTAAATTTTTCAGCGAATTAAATTTAATTGATAGGTTTCGGTAATTCTAACATGGGGAGTTAAATAAGATGTAATGGTAGATTTTGAAATTAAATTAAGGAGTGCAATTACAGATTTTTAGTGGAATAATTTTTAATTTTTAATGATATGATAATTTATTCACTACCGAATTAATATCATAATTGAAAGCCTGGGTTAATAAATCTGCAGTCTCTACTATGCTTGATTAACTAATCAAATTTGAAAAAGAAAAGGAGTTATAGAAGAGGTAATATTTACTGGTCTTCTGTAAATAAGGAATGAATGAATTAAGAATTATTTTTTGCATTATGACAGATTTAAAGATGAAAAAACATTTTAGCGCATTAAAGAGCATTAAGGCTGAAAATGTTTTTTTTGGCTTTAAGGTTACAATTGATGCCAAAACATTTGCCACTTTCTCTTCCTCATTAAATTGAACATGGGAATAAGTAGAGGATGAATTTTGAGAATTCTATGATCCTTCTCCAATCCAAAAGTACATGCCCACACAAGGTTGATTAATAAGGTTAATTAGGAAATAGTAGAAGGCAGTAGACCTAGCAAACAAGGCGTTGAACGAACTATGTGAAAGGTCCAAGAGGTAAGTTTTTTTATTTTCATTTTGGTTATGTTATCTAGATATATATAAGTTATTTATCCTGTAGAAGTATTGCTTCCGCTATGCATATTCTAACAATTGGTATCAATAGTCTTCTTATATATGCTAGATAATGTAACAAAAATTATATGATTTGTTGTACATATTTCGAATATTAATTGTATAAATCATGTTGTTGCTGGATGCATTTCATGTTTTTGATATCATGTTGCTGCTGCCTGTTTTTCATGTTTTTTATGATGTTATTGATTCCAACAAAATTTAAGTTTATCATCAAGAAAGTATAGAACAAATTTTGCATAATTTTGTAGATTAAGGAAAAATTGATGATGAGTCTCTACTACGATCAACTATAGTCGTTACTCACTGTATGAACAGTAGCAGTAAGGCCAAGTACGCAACAACTCGGCCAATAATTGCCGATTTGGTCGGTTTTGGAGTTCTTCAGTTTTTTTACAAACTCCGAATGACCTGAAATTTTGTATGCTTATTGGAAATGATCCACTGAACTATATTGGAAATGACCCACTGAACTATACACACATGAATCTGTGACCCATGCCAATATTTGGCCATTCGAGGTCATTTTGATGAGTTTTTGGGCGTTTTTATGTCTTCAAAAAAATTAAAAAATTCTGAAAAATTTATTTTTTGCAAACTAGTTGTGATAGAAATCATTCCTTATTATTTTCAGTGGTTAATAATAGTACATAATGTGAGCTTACATGTTGACATCGGTCATCTTCCCCATCGGATAAACTTGTATATTGTGATATTGTTTTATAGTCTCTTGTTTTTACTGACTTGTATTAAGTTTCCAACTAAGTTATACGTTGGTTCAATGGTATAGAGACTTATGACATGTCATATTTATTTAACTTAAATCAATAGTTGACTGAGTTGGTTCTGTTTCATTTAAGAGATAAAATATCTAACGTTACATGTATATTTGCTTAAATGGTTAAGTTTTCCTAACGATTCTAACTGTTTATGTGCATGGTTATATGTGTGATGTGGTTTTGAAGAATTTTATTATTCTGCAGCATGTCGAATGATCTATTTTAATTTTATTATATAACAGATTAACCATGTCTTAATTCAATCACTTAACTTCTATCCTAAATCAAAATAAATTAGAAGGCCCTAACTATGTAGACTGAAAACGTAATTTGGATATTGTTCTTACTGCTGAGGGCTTTAAATTTGTGCTGGCTGAGAAATGTCCTGTTAAGTCTGATGAATTCACTGATGATGAGATTCAAGTATACGATAAGTGGGTCAAGACTGACGAGATGGTAAGATCGTACATTCTTGCCTCTATGGAAAATGTATTGCAGCATCAATAACAGTCCATGACTACTGCTTATGATAAGCTTGAATCTCTCAAAAAGATATTTCGTGCGCATAATCGTGCTGCAAAGTAGAGGGCCATAAAAGGTCTTTTGAACACAAAAATGGTTGAAGGAACTTGGTAAGGGAATATGTTCTCATAATGATGAGTCGATTGAATTAGCTGGAAATTGTTGGTGCAGTTATTGATAAGGAGTCTCAGGTTGAGATGCTTCTACAAACTCTGCCAGATATTTTTTTTGACAATTTCTCTAGAATTATAACATGAATAAGATGGACTTATCTCTTACAAAACTATTGAATGACCTGCAAGCGGCAAAATCTATCATTAAGCAACAAGCTCCTCCTACGACATTGTTTGTTGACGAACCTTCGTCTTCGACTTCTAACCCAAAAGCTGAAAAAAAAAGAAGAAGCCTCGTAAGGTTTCAAGTGCTAGTGGTGGTATGGATGAGCCTAAGGACAAATGCTATCATTGCAAGCAACCTAGTCATTATAAGAAATAGTGTCTCGGCTACATAGCTAATATGCAGAAACGAGGTACATCTTTTCATATGTCATTGAAACATTTTTAGCGGCTGTTTCTACCTAATTTTGGGATATAGATTCAGGAGCCACTAATTATATCTGCGTATCCTTACAGGGGTTTTAGGAAACACGATGCCTAAGTGAAAATAAACTGAACGTGCTTCAAGCAAATCGGGAACCAACACCAACCTTAGCTATAGGAAATATTTCTATTTTATTTAGTAGTTCTAGAGTTTTAAGACTAAATAATGTTCTTTACGTACGTTCTATAAGAAGGAATTTGCTTTCAGTTTCAAGAATAATGGATGTTGGTTACAATGTTTATTTTGCTAATAATTGTGCAATTATTAATTTTAATAAGTATTTTATTATTTTTGCTCCTAGAATACATGATTTGTTTGCATTTGATGTCTTCCATGATATGCTATTAAAAATGGAACTTAATAATGTTGATCAATCACAAAACAAAAATGTATTTTGGAATTGAGTGAAATATACTTATGGCACTTACGTCTAAGTCATATTAATATAAATAGGATCTCACAGTTGGTTTCTGATAGACCTTTGAGTTCATTGAAAGTGGAGGCACTTCCAACTCGTGAATCTTGTTTAGAAGGTAAAATGACCTAAAGAGATTTTTCTTTCACAGGAAATAGAGTCGGTAATAAGTTAGAATTACTTCATAGTGATTTCTGTGGTCTAATGAATATATATGCAAGTGGTGGTTTTGAGTATTTTGTGACTTTCACAGATGATTACTCGAAATATGGATACATTTATTTGTTGCACCGTAAATCTAAATGCTTTATTTAAGATGGAAATAGAAAAGAAATATAACAAACATATACATACATTACGATTTAATTGTGGAGGTGAATACCTTTCTGCAGAATTCATTATATACTTATCAGAATCAGGAATTACATCTCAATATTCTACTCCGGGAACACCACAATCAAATGGTGTGGCAGAACGCCAAAATAGAACTCTTTTGGAAATGGTTATGCATTAGAAACTGCAAATTATATCCTAAACTTGGTTCCTTCAAAATCAGTACCTTTAATCCCATTTAAATTATGGAGTGGGCACAAGCCTAGTCTATGATATATTCGGGTTTGGGGTTGTCTAGTACATGTGCTAAAAGGAAAAGTGGATAAATTGAAATCTAGGATAGAAGTATGTATTTTTATTGGATATCTAAAACGGACGAAAGGGGGTTTATTTTATTGTCCTAAGGAATAAAAGGTAATTATTTCGACAAATGTCAGATTTCTTAAATAGAATTATTTAATGAACCACATTCCTAGAAGTAAAACTATTTTACAGGAATTGGGCAATAGAATAATGAATAATGAAACACAAGAACAATTTTCGAAAACCGTTATTGACATACCACTGCATCACATAGTGGGAGAAATATCAATAGACAAGAGGTTGCACAAGAGCAAATACTCGACATTACACTACCTCAAAGTATTAGGAGTAATGTTGAGTAGCCTGCAATTGCCATTCAGGATAATGTTGAGGAACCTGTCATAGTAAAGAAGACATTGAGGGTGTTCAAAATTTAGTTCCAAATATAGCAAATCATGTAGTGACTAGTCGTCCTAGTGGGATAATTATTAGAAAACCTTTATGGTTTGTGCTCTTGGGAGAATTGTATGATAGAATCCCTGAGGAGCCTAATACGAAATCTCTTAATTACGCCGAAGCACTACATAATAAAGATGCTAATATGTGGATTGTTTCTATGAAATCATAAATTGAGTCTATGTATTCTAATCAAGTCTGGGAACATGTAAAACCACCTACGGGAGTAAAACCCATTGCATGTAGATAGAAATATAAGAAAAAAAAAGGTGTGGATGGAAAAGTGCAAACTTTTAAGGCTAGGCTAGTTGTGAAAGGGTTTACTCAAAAAGAAAGAATTGATTATGAGGAAACTTTTTCGCCGGTAGCTATGCTTAAATCCATTAGGATTTTCTTATTCATTGCTGCTCATTATGATTATAAAATTTGGAAAATGGATATCAAGAAGGCTTTTCTAAATGAAAGTCTTGACGAGTGCATTTATATGACACAACCATAGGTTTCATGGAAAGTGGTAATGAACATAAGTTTTGTAAACTTAAGAAATCCATTTATGGTATAAACAAGCATGTAGAGCATGGAATACTTGTTTTGATAATTCGATTAAGACTTTTGGTTTTAATCAATGTGAAAATGAGTCATGTGTTCATAAAAAATGTGATGGAAAAATAGTAGCATTTTTTATTCTGTACTTAGATGACATTTTTCTCATAGTAAATAATGTGAGAATGTTGAATTCTATTAAGAAGTAATTGTCCTTGCGTTTTGATATAAAATACTTGGGAGAAGTGGCTCATATCCTTGGGATCAAGCTCATGAGAGATTGTAAACAAAGGATATTAAGCTTATATCAAGAACTTTATATTGATACTGTTCTTGCAAGATTTATCATGCAAAATTCCAAAAAAGGATTCCTTCTTTTTAGGCATGGAATTACTCTATCAAAAGACTAGTCACCCAAAACGACCGATGAGATAGAGAGAATGAAGGAGGTCCTTAATGCTTCTATTGTAGGGAGCCTCATGTCTACTATGTTATGCACTGGATCAGATATTTATTTTGCTGTTGGCATGGTTAGTAGATTTTAGTCTAATCCTAGGAAACAACATTGGACTGCGGTGAAGTATATAATCAAGTACCTTAAAAGGACTATGGATTACATACTTATTTTTCACTATGGGGATCTTGTACCTATTGGGTATATTTATTCAGATTAATTTGATGATGTCATGTGAATCACTAAAAACATATGAACTCTATGGCTAACCCAAAGTCGAATAAAGATTCTAGAAAATCTACCTCAGGATATGTGGTTACTTTAAAAGTTAGAGCCATTGTTTATAGGAGTATCAAGCAATGATGTGTTGCTGATTCCACCATGAAAGCTAAATATGTAGCTGCCTCTTAGGCGGCTAAAGAGGTTGTTTGGCTTGGTAACTTTTTTAAAGAGCTTGGAGTTGTTTCTTCGGTTCAAACACTACTACCACATTATTGGAAAAATAGTGGTGCAGTTGCAAACTAGAAAAATCCATGAAGACATAAAAAAAGTAATCATATTGAGATAAAATATCACTTGATTCGAGATATAACACAAAGGGGTGATGTGAAAGTTTTGAAGATTAAGTCGAAGAACAATTTGGCAGACCCAGTTATAAAGGGCTTAATCCAGAAGGTTTTTGATAAGCATGTGAAAGAAATGGGTGTTAAAGTTGTGTATTTATGGTTATGAGTCTAAGTGGGAGATTGGTAGGATATACTATTAACCATGTTATTTGTGTTAAATTCGTATATTTTCATCCCATGTAAAGACTATTTATTATATTAATAAAATCTTTGTTTGAATAGATCATTGTGCTAACCTTTGCTTATATAATAGACAATTTTGTGTATGAAGTATTGTAACTCATGCACAGAAGACTAAAATTTTTGGTTCTTATAAGTAATAAATTAATCTTCACAATCAAAGATGAGGTAGGACAAACATCTTGATGATTGTAGCACAAGATTAGATATAATTTGATCTTAATTATGGGAGTGGTTGTATTCCGACTTATTGTGCTAGTACATTTCGTAGGTATTGAACGGACCAATTAGAGATATTTTTTTTGTTCAAAATATTAATAAACTATTTTTCTAGACATTACATGTACTTACACTCTTAATCATGATATAATTATTATGATCTATGTGGTTTGTTTTATTATTTTAATCTATTAAAAGGTAAGACTCTTTTATGAGTCAACATATTCCTGATAGGTTGGACGAGGACGAATCACTTAGTAAAATATTAACTAGTTGATAGAGCCATATCTCAGACTTAACATAGAAGACACCCCTTTATGGTTGCTTATAAGTTTTCACGTGAAAACCCTGTAGGTAGATTTTATATCCGTCATGTGAAATAAGTTAAGCATGATAAATAAATGATTAAATTAATCAATAAGTTAAATTTTTCAGAGAATTTAATTTAATTGATTGGTGTCAGTAATTCTAACATGAAGAGTTAAATAAGATGTAATGGTAGATTTCGAAATTAAATCGAGGAGTGCAATTCCGGATTTTTAGTGGAATTATTTATAATTTATTATGATATGATAATTCATTCACTACCGAATTAATATCATAATTGGAAGCCTCAGTTAATAAATCTGTGGTCCCTACTATGCCTGATTAACTAATCAAATTTGGAAAAGAAGAGAGGTTATAGAAGAGGTAATATTTACCGGTCTTATGTAAATAAGAAATAAAAGAATCACGAATTAATTTTTCCATTATGATAGATTTAAAGCTGAAAAAACTTTTTAGCATTAAAGGACATTAATACTGAAAACGTTTTTTTTTTTGGCTTTAAGGTTAAATTAAAGGCCAAAATATTTGCCTCTTTCTTTTCCTCATTCAATTAAAAATGGGAATAAGTAGAAGATGATTTTTGAGAATTCTATGATCCTTATCCAATCCAAAAGCACTTGCCCACACAAGGTTGATTAATAAGGTTAATCAGGAAATAATAGAAGGCAGCAAACCTGGCAAAAAAGACGTTGAACGAACTGTGTAAAATTTTCAAGAGGTAAGTTTTTTGATTTTCGTTTCGGTTATGTTATCTAAATTTATGTAAATTATTGATCCTGTAGTATTATTGCTTCTGTTGTGCATGTTCTAACACCGGGAGGGTCTTAATACTTCCATTCACCAATTAAATTACCACCTACTCTAATATGTTTTGCAATCAATTTAAGAAACCTAGACTAGTTTATAACTATGGGCAATGACTCATAAATGATTAAGGTCTATGATTGGTCGATTATTGTAACAGTTTCAAAACAAGAAAGCGTAGTTATAAATATGTTGCCATAAATGAGATTGTCTAATAGAATAGAGAAATATTTAACCAAGAGAGTTTATATCCTCAAAATAGCCTACAATGTAACTAATGAGGTTGAAATTTTCACTGTAAAAGGTTATCATTTTACATTAATGAAAAAAACTAATTCGATCTCGTATTAAGAAGTTCTTAGAACCAAGAATAAAAAGGGTCGAATTAGAGAAGCATTCCATTGTATGGGAGTGATTTTCCTATGAAATATCTTTACTTTTGGTTGGAAAAGGGATACAAAAGGAGAGAAATTAAATCAGGAATCTTTGGAGGGAAAAATTGAATTTTATTTTCTAATTTAGGTAATTGTAACTTTGAGGATGAGAGGGCTGTTTTGTATTTTTCTAGACATTGGAGATGGAGAATATTTATAGTATTTTTCATGATTTTGGCCCCAAGATTGAGAGATTTTTATGTTTTTTTGTTAATGTCATGAAGGATAATTATTTAATAGTCTTGAATAATTATTTAATAATCTTTTTCAAGACTTAAACCTAGTTTGGCAGATTATGTTTTTAATGTGGTGTTTTAGCCAGGAGACCCTTTAATTTGCTAGTTGTCTATATTACATTAAAATATGATACTAGAAATTTCTTCCACTTCTAAAATATGTGTTACAGCAATTTGGATGCATGTGGGACGTGTTTTAAATTTAGAAAATAGCTTTTATATCTATGAATGTTCTAAATTGAGATACAGCTAGTATATGCTTGTATGATAGACTGCAAATTTTTATAGATTGATCTATAATTTTTATATGTATTTTAACAAGCTTAGATAGCCTCTTTCCATGACTCAAAATCATATCAAGAAGGCACTTATCACAACTTATTCTTGATAAATAAGTCAGTCACCCAAACTTAAAAAGGAAACACAAAACTACAGTAACATACATACAAGCGAGGCATCTAGAACAAAGTCAAGCCAAACATGAAATATAATTAAATGAAATATTAAAAAATCCATAAATCCAAAACCAAAATTTAGTGTCATGTCATAAGAGCGAGCATCTAATAGAATATTCAAAACTGAAAATACATAGTTTGTCTCTGAAATAGGAGTAAAGACAACTAATAGATAGAGAAGGCCTGGAGTCGACTTTGAAAAACCTAGAGAGGGCCAATACCTCGAAGTCTCACCAACTCCACCGCATGAATCAACCTCCTTGAGTTGTACTCGTGCTAGTATTTATACCAAAATGTCACAGTAGAGGGGAGTATGGTCCACTTGTACTATTAGATACCATAGGCTGACTGAACAAAGAAAAAAATAAGATAAGTAAATATACTATGAGTACGTCACCTCTAATAGAAAAGTCTCACATGGTATCTCAAACTGTCTCCACTAACAGTTCTTATATATAGAATTAGACAAAAACAACAATACATATATAAAATAAAAATACACTAAACGAAGCATAAGTTAAGAAAAATTAAAATGATGCACATGCAAATGCAATGCAATGCAATGTGGATGGGATGAATAATGAAAGTAATCACATGACTTTTTATATACGCCTACTGATCTTGTAGCTACCAGGTTGGACCTATTGTGAATTCACAACCCATATACTATATCACAATCTCAGCTCACCTCTCCGTCACTTTCATTGAGAGGATTTTCACAAAAATCTCATTTACTTTCAAAAATAGTATTTCTTAGTGGTACCAGTATCTCCTGAATGTATATGTATGAAATAAGAATGTAATGCTAATAATCAACACAAATAACGATATTCAATTCATCCAACACGGATATAAATATATACACACATATATATGTGACTCCAAAAATCAAATCACTATGTTCATAATTCATGATCATCAACTCCAATTCGGCACCATTAGAATAAATATGTATATACGACATCGTCAGTATAATATCAACCCCTAACTCGGGTATTTCTATTATGATAAAGGCAATTGATTCTCGAATAAGGTTTATAATAACAAAATAAGCCCCCGTGCGAGCATCATATGTAGATAAACCCATTCAAATAAACAATAAGGCTAGTAATGTCAAATAATGCCTCCACACAGGCAAGACACAATATCAGATATAATAAAAACCACGATAAAGTATAATCCTCACACAGGCTAACAACAATAATATATATGAAATATAAACCCCATAGTTATTTACTCCAACCCGTAGCATGCTCTACTTCTTTATTAACTATTCTGCTCAATCTAAAAGAATTTAAGTCATAACCTACTTCAAGATGACGAAATAATTATCTCAATTTCTTTAACATAGAGCCCTCCCCATGTGATTCAAAAATAGCATCTACATATTAAAAGAAAGCTAACGATACTAATATTGACTATATTTGAGACGGGTCCAAAATGAGTTCAAAAATAAAAGGGATACACTCATAATTTTCTTATAAAACACATTTTCAAAGGTTATAGAAGACTAAGGGAGAAAATCCACACAAAATGAGTTTAAAATGAGGTCCAAGTAGAATAAAAAACTTTTCTAAATATTACCGACAAGAACCCAAAATTTTTCATTTTAAAATCATGATTTAAAGGTGTTTTAGGTGATATAATCAATGAATTATAATGATAATCAGATTTAGAACTTTAACCAAGCTCAAATATGTAAGAAGTCCTCAAGAATAGCCAAAGCCCGAAGCTCAATGGCCTAAAAATAAAAAACAACGTGAAAACACTTAAGCTGTCTACTGACTGCTTAAGTAGTCATCGATTATGCGATGGGTGACATCCAAAGTGATCTGACCTATGTTGCTAGTCTGCTAAAGTTGTACGTACCCTTCATAAAAAAAGTCACCCTCTAAAGCGGTCATATGCCCTCTTTAGCGATAGGAAACTACAAACCTAACTACTTAAGCATTGCTTTTGCAGTTAATTGGCCACCACTAGAGGTACTTGAGCCGCTACAGTAGTTGCACCAGCTTCAATTATACCAATAACATTGCAAAGTAAAGTTTTCGGTTGATCCTTTAACTTTTTTTTTTCAGAATTTCATGAATGTAAATAAATTATGCTACTATACTATTTCATTGTTTCGAACACAATGATGATGTTGGATTTTTCAAAAAGGTTATTTTCTCAAAATTTACCTTTAAGATCTCTTTCAACATGTTCTAAATGAAGCATTAAAATGAGATATAAAGGTCATGAAACTAAACCTACTCCGCTACTAACCCAAATTCAACATTCTAATATATTAGTGAACATTGTTTTGTCATCCGACACTAAAAATAATAAATGTTGATTAGAGTTAACTATATGGATTGTCAAGCCTCTAAAATCTACAAAATCACACAAATCATTTGCAATCACATAGGGAATTTTGTCAACCGTCCCTGAAACTCAAAACCAACATGTAACAACTATGAGAAAGGGCAAAATGGTCAAACATAAAGAAGTGGAACATTTACAAATTCATATCACTAAAACATATACCACTCCAACTTTAGGTTACCCTCAAACTAAAGGGTTATAAATACCTAAATCTATAAAATGCTAGGAATAACTGCTGCGCATGTCAGACTCGACCACCCAAGTATTCTCCTTTATAAGATGGTGCCTTCACTAAAGCTTAACCACTAGAATATCCCTAGAATATAATCCTCTATCATCTTTGGCGAAAATAAACACTAGATCCTCAAAAAGGGTCAACCTCTCATCCAACTAAATCAAATCCTGATGAAGCACATGAGACTCATCCAGAATCTAGCCAGGGTATATATACATGAAAAACCTCCCCTACTATTTTAACAAACTCAAAAGGTCTAATGCATATTGGTGTAATCTTTCCCCTCTATCAAAACCTCATAATTCCCTTCGTGGGCGACACATGAATAAAGAATCGATCACTAATCCAAAATCCAAGGCATGAAGCCTACAATCTGTATAACCTTTTTGCCTTATCTGGGCTATCAAAACCCTATCCTGAATCATGTAGACTCTTTCCAAAGACTCATAAAGCAATTCAGTACCACCATCTAAAGTGTCAAACTAACAAATTTGAGAATGACAATGCCTACCATAAAATGCCTAACATGAAGCCTCTCAAAACTTGAATGATAGCTATTCTTATAAGAGAACTCTGCCAAAGACAAATGTTTTTCCCACTAATATCTAAACTCTATAATACATGAGTAGAGCATATATTAAAAAACTAGAATAGTTTACTTTAATTGATCATTGATCTAGGAGTGGAAATGTATGCTAAGCTCAACTCATGTACTCAACTCATCCTAAAAGTTCTGCTAGAAGGTAGAAGCGAACGCTGAGCTATTGTTTGAAATAATAAACATGGGAACCCAATGAAGATGAACTATCTAACGATTATAGATATGGGCCAACCTCAAAACTAAAAAAATCTGAATAGATAGAAAATAATTTGATTTAGTCAACTAATCCATGATGAACCAAATAGTTTCATTACCACAAGAACTATAGGGCCACCCAGTCAGAAAGTCCATAGAGATCCGCTCCCACTTTAACTCAGGAATTGGTAACCTCTACAGCAAACCACCTGATCTCTCGTAATCAACCTTTACCTATTGACAACATAAAGACTGAGCTATAATTTTACACATCTTTTATAATACCAACCCGCAAGTAAAGCTTCTTCAAATTACAATACATCTTAGTCACATATAGATGGACTAAATATCTTGAATAATGATCTTTTTCTAAGATTAATCTTACCCAATCTCTAAATTTTGGTAGGAAAACTTGACCACCAATCCTTAACATACCACAAATATAAGGAGAGTCTTCCTTAGCATTGCCACTCAATACCTTATCCTAAATCATACTCAAACTATCATTATTAAACAGGCTCGAATTTTCTCCATCAAAAAAGATTAGAATCAATAAATTCTAAAACATGTTCATGTGTCAAAATATCAAGACTAAATATTTGGTTAGCTAAAGTCTGAACCTCTAAGGCTAAAGGTCACTACTGGGTAAAAAAATAAGCTAAACTACCTATACTAGTTGACTTCTAGGTCAAGGAATCTGTAATCACATTAGCCTTGCTCGAATGGTACAAATTAGTAAGTTCATAATCCCTAAGTAACTCAAGACAATGTCATTGCCTCATATTAAGATCTCGTTTTATGAAGAATAACTCAAGGCTCCGATGTTCCAAGATAATCTCACAAGGAACTCCATAAAAGTAATGATATCACAACTTCAACACAAGCATTATGGCTGCCAACTATTAATCATGGGTAGGGTAATTTCTATCATAAGACTTCAACTAAAGAGAGGCATGAACAATCATCCTACCCTCGTGCACTAACAAAACACCCAAACCAACTCCATAAGGACCATAAAACATAGTAAGACTTATACCCTTCTTGGAAAAAGTAAAGATAAAGAGTCAAAGTCAACAACTATTTGAGCTTTTGGAATCTCTTCTTATACATATCTGACCACTAAAAACCTACATTTGTTCTAAGTCAACATGGTAAAAAGTGTCAAAATAGATGAGAAGCCATATACAAAATGCTGATAATAACCCCAAAACCAATATGCCTTTAAATCTCAAAAGGAGAAGTAGGTATAGCTAAATTATGAATCACTGCAATCTTGACTAAATCAATCATAATGTCAACCTTAGTCATCACATGACATAAGAAAGAAATAGAATCCAATTAAAACTTACACTTGAAAAACTTAGGATACCCCTTCTCATCATGAAATCTATGAAGTAGAGTCCTCTAATACTTCACATGGTTAGCCTCACTCTTGAAATAAACACCGATGTCATCAATAAATAAAAATACAAAGAAGTTGAGATACGGTCGAAACACCCATTTCATCAACTCCATAAATGTTGCTGGGGCATTTGATAATACAAAAGACATGACCAAAAACCTATAATAACTACATCGAGTTCAAAAAGCCATCTTTGGAAAATTCAAAGATCTAATATTCAATTGATGAAACCCAAATCATAAATAAATCTTGAAGAACAATAAATCTCCCTAAAGTTGATCAAAAAGATCATCAATGCAAGGAAGAAGATGTTTGTTCTTAACCATCATGTTGTTCAGCTATCTATAATTAAGAAATATAACCATTAATCCATCCTTCATTTTCTCAAACAATAAAGGCGAACCCCGAGGAGATACAATATGTCTAATGAACCCTTTAATAAATCTTTCAACTACTCCTGCAATCGTCAACTCAGTAGAGACCATCCTAAAGGGAGAATAAAAATGTTCTTAGTTTTCGGCTCCATATCAATAGCAAAATCAATATCATGATCTGGAGGCATACCCAATAAATCCATAGAAAATATATTCATGAACTCATGAACAACTCAAAAGGAATCCTTGAGAGGTGGTGAGGCAATGGTAGTATCACAGATATAAGCTAAATAAGACCAACACCCTCTCTTTATCATGTAACGAGCATGTACAAAAGATATAACCCACTTTGAACCCAATTTATGTACACTCTTCCAAGCTAACCTCTGAATACCCACTACAGCTAAGGTCACGGTCTAGGCATAATAGTCTAAAATAACATGATAAGGATCTAACAAATTCAAACCAAAGATAACATCAAAATGAACTATATCTAGGAAAATCAAATCTATCCAAGTATCACAGCCCGTATAGGTAACCACATAAGATTGGTACAACCAATCCACCAATAAAGAATCTCCTATGAGGGTGGAAAAATGAAGAGGCATTGCAAGGGACTCTCATGAGCCATCAAAACAAAATTCAAAATATGTAGACATATAGAAGGTCGACCCAGGGTCAAATAACACAGAAGCAGATCTGTAGCAAAACGGCGTTCGAAATCAATTTTGGCTCATTTTTTCCTTTTAATCATTTTCTCTATGCTTCTTAGTCCTAAACAAAAAATTCTAAAATAAAATTTAATTTTAATTTTTAAGAATTTTGAAAAGAATGAAAAAGATGGTTTAGTTTTCCCTAATCATGTTTTTAAATATTTTAATTAAATATAATTAGTTATTTAAAATTAAAATCAATCAAAAAATATTTTAAAAATCGCATTCACAGTTTTTTCTAATTATATTTCATACTATATTATTGTTAATATTATATATATATATATATATATATATATATATATATATATGGAATATCTAAAACTTTCTCCTCTCTGTTTCCATTTATTCATTTTCATCACTACGCGTCAATGGAATATGATGAGCATGCCGTTTGAATTAATTAGCAATTGTCACTAATTTCTCATTCTGTCTTGCTTTGTTCACTACCTGCTCGGTGTAGTCTATTATGTTTTAATTACCGTGACGAAGTCTTGTACAAGTTTGTTCGTTGGAAGTCATAAAATGTGTTCTCTGAAAGTCATAAAATGTTGGGTTTGTGTACATAACTTTCAACTGTAGGGAAGGTTTCGATTTGTATTTATATGTAATTGAATTATGTATATTATGATTACCCACTTCTTAGAAATGAATATTAAAGTTCTCTGTTATTTACTTCAAATCCAAAATCAGGAAAAGAGGTAAACTTGAGTTTATAAAAATTATAATGTGATTTGATCTTAAGATAATTTGTTTGGTGTGTTCTCTAATATGCATCTTACATTATCAAATCATTTCATATTTTTAATTTTTTTTTGTTTTATGTGAATTTGGGAGTTGGAGTTTTAATTGAAACTTCATTACACAAAAATATCATGTCGACGACTATAGGATCACAAGACCCGAGATCTAAATAATTAGGATCCAGTTGATAGGAACTTATTATCACAACACAGAATGCAAAGGGTCAATATGACACTTGTTACGACGAACCTTGACAAATAATCTATCACACAAACTAATACAAACGAAAAATGCTACTTAAATCCTAAGGTAAGACTTCTAAAATGAAGTCAAACCATGCAAGTATAATAAATGTGGAAAAAATCATAGCTAATAACAATATCATAACTCCCCAAAACCTGATGTCAATAGTCTAAGAACATATTTAATACAACTCGAATCCAAATGAAATACATAAGTTGTCCAATATAAAAGAGAAACTTTGTCTCTAAAATAAAAAGTAAAGACATAGTCTATTGAGAAATATAGTAGAAGACATCCGGACGACTGAAAATCACCCACTACCTTGAAACCTCCAAGTACCGCCTGAATCAAGAAACGTGGAGCGCACCCGAACCTAAATCTGCATCGAAAGAACAAATTATGACTGAGTAAGCTCCCCTTGTACTCAACAGGTATAATAGGCCAACCAAGCAAAGTAGAAAATAAAATATACAAAATACACATTAAGGACATGTCACCTGAAATAAGACAATAACCCACAACAGTAGCCCACACCACTTGCATTAAAGTTCTAATATATCACATATAATGCAGCGACACTATATTGACACCACAATAAACATTGTATCATAGATAAATAAAACAAAAAATGATAGAATATATAAGATTATCAATTACAAGTAAAGGGAGATAGAACAATTAGGTAAGTGACCAGCTAAAATGAAAATAAATTCACATCTCAAGCATAATCAAGTGAATTCAATAAGAAAGATGAAGATAATGATGATGCGCAAGGTTGTCGCTCAGCCTCCAAGACTATCGCATAGTGTTCGTTTACATCTACGGACATAAAGCTTTCCGATGTAGGACCCATGGGGATTTAGTCAACCCATAAATAATAAATATATCATATCTCCTCCTAGGAACATTCCTAGGGAGGGATTTATAAGATGTCACAATATCTCATTCGTAGTACATCCCTCGGAAAGGGTTTTATAAAAAGGTGTTGCCAGTATATCTTAGTACTTTTTTAGTGGTACCATTATTTCATGAATGAGTATAATATGAGGATACAATGCTCCTAATAAATCTGAACGAGTATTTCCAGAACCGACCACATGATGTATTTCTGCAATCAACCACAATGATACATTTTCATAACCACATGAGCCATTATCCACTCATTTCTTCAGCCATCAATGAATTTCCACATGTTTCATATGTCAATTAAGTATGTATATATCATAATACACAAATTTTACTCCAACATGATTTTTCATCAACAAGATATAATTATTCACATATGTATAAGGCTATCAACATCGCATAAGACCCCACATGGTCACACACACACATAATATCTCAAAACCAAAATTATATAACGTATAGGGCCCCCCAAAGGCTCAACACATTAAGATAGCCAATTTATTGATTAGTTCAAATCCCTATTTTTCTTATACAAGTAAACTATCCATCACAGTCTGAAAGACTTAAGTCAGAACCTACCTTGAATGCTGAAATTGATCCGCTATACTTTGATCCTGAAGCTCTACTCCATACGAACAAACCAAAAGTAAATTAAAATATCAGGTTATAGAATTGACGTATCAAAAGAAAGACAACAACAATCATATTTTCCAGTTTCAAGAAGGAGTCAAAATGAACCCCCAAAGTAAGTTTTCAAAAAAAGAAGGCAAAATCGTAACTTTATTTTAAAAATATACTACCCATATTTTTATGAGTCTACATCTGAAATCACAAGAAAAAACGAGTTACAACGAGGTCCAAGTTAAAGAAAACTCATTTAAAACTTTATCGAGAAAAATTCTTGAAATCCTTTTAAAATGAAGAATCGAAGTTATTTTAAGGATGGAGATGAGGAAAAATCGGTAATTATAGGATTAGGAATATTATTCAAGTAAAAAGATGATGAATTGAAGCTTAATTCAATGAAATCTTATTTTTGTCTTTCAGAGCCAAATTCCGCAATTTCCATTTTCAAATTTGAATTAAAACAAAAATCTAGTGTTAAAGATGTAATAAATTAGTTTAAATAAGTGTAAGAGAGCTTACCCAAGCTTAGAAATGGAGAAAGATGCTCAAACCCACAAAACACTAAGATCCAAGTCTCCAAAATAGTGAAATATAATGAATCATAGGTATTTATACTCAGAACCCGTGATCGCGGACCACGGGTTGCGAACACGTTATCTCATCTGTCAGGACTATAGTTTTCTCAGGAAAGTATTGTGGTTGCGATATCCTGATAGCTATCCCTATCATGATTGCAACATCATTTTGTGATTGCGGGTGCACTATTTACGAATTTTGGATCATTCTGAGACCCTCGGGCCCCTCGAGACACATCTAGAATCTCATAAATGCAAATAAACTATGCTACCCTATCTAATTAAATGCTCCAGACTTAACGACGGTATCAAATTTTGGAAAAGATATATTTTTCACAAAATTAACCTACGAAACCCAAAATCATAATTTTTCAAACCAAGGGTCAAAATAAGATATAAAAGCTATAAATCCATACTAACTATGTTACCACCCGAAAATAGATGTTTCAAATATGTTGGTGTAGTACATTTTACAATCTGTTGCGCGGATCAAAAGATATCAACTAAAATAAATTATAAGTCTCTCGAAGCCGTCAAAAACAACAGTATCGCACAAATGGCACAAAAATATATTAGTAATCGTGCCAATCATGTCCACGTCCCATAAATACTACAACAAAACTATAAGAAGGGGTAAAATTGTCAAATCACACAAAAACACATATTTTATAAAAATTCATGTCATTATATCATCGACCACTAAAAATCTTGTTCGTCCTCAAATTAAAGGCAAGAAGAATACCTGAATCAACAAAGAGCTGGGGATAAGACTACGAATATTCGACTCAACCTCCAAAGTAGCTTCATGTATCTGCCGATATCGCCACTAAACCATAAGTACAAGGATCATTGTAGAGTGATACAATTTAATATCTCTAGCAAAAATAGTGACCGACTCCTTAACAAAAGACAACCTCTCAACTGACTCCAAATGAATTACATGAGAATCATCCAAAATATAATAGCGAAACATAGAAACATTAAAAACTAGATGAATAACTAATAAAACTATGGGAAAAACTAGCTTAAAAGCCACATCACCAATAGTCTGAAGAATCTCAAATGGACCAATATACTTGGGGCTAAGCTTACCACTCTTCCCAAATCTCATCACACCCTTCATGAGTGAGACTCAAAGGAAAACATTATCACCTACACCAAATAACAAGGAACGAAGTTTACGATCTTCATACCACTTTTTCCTACTCTGTGCTACATTAAGCCTATTTTGGATAATCCAGACTCTGTCAAAAGACTCATAAAGAAAGTCCATACCTCAAGGTCTAACGTCAAAAACATCAAACCAACAAACTGGAGAGTGATAATGGCTATGATAAAAAGCCTTAAAAAGAATCATATCAATACTGAAATGGTAGATGTTATTATAGGCAAAATTTGCTAAGGACAAATGTTGCACCCAATGGCCACCAAAATTTATTACATAAACTTAAAGTATATCCTCTAAAGCCTGGATAGTACACTCTAACTGACCATTAGTCTGGTGGTGAAATATTGTGAGCATTAGAAGTGAATACAGAGCATTGTTCTGATATGATAGAAACTGGTACACCCTTAGGTCGCACAGTCTCATAAATATAGATACTAGTCAGCCTCTTAGCACTGAAGGAGACCGACACCAAAATAAAATATGCAATCGTATTCAACTGATCTATGATGAACCAAATACTACCAGATCCATGGGAAATGCTAGACAAACCGATCATAAAATCTATACTGATCCCTTGCCAGTTCTACTCGTGAATAGGTAATCTCTGAATCAATCCACTAGGTATTAAATGGTCAGCCTTCCCCTACTATAATAAAAGAAACATACTATAAAATCGGTCCTCCTACCACCCCACTAGTAATGCTTCCCCAAGTCATGTTATATCATAGCCACTCCCGAATGTATGGAATACCTGGAATAATGGTCCTCTTCAAAAATCAATCTAATCAAATCACCCACTCTCGAAAAAAATATTTGACCCCCAATCTTCAAACACCATATCAATTAAGTGAGGCTTTCTTAGCCTTATCACTCAAAATATTATCTTGAATTAATCTCAACCCAAGATCATCAAATTTAGATCCCACTAAGTTAAGAAGTACTTAAGGCTATTATGATTTGAGAAAATCTCACCACGAACTCCACATAAGTAATGCCTTTACAACTTTAAAGAAAAAACCACTGTGCTTAACTCTAAATAATAGGTAGGTTAATTCCTCTCATTGGGCTTCAACTCAGGGTAAGCATATGCAATTAGCTTGCCTTCCTACATCATGACAGAACCTAATCTAACACTTGAGGCATCACAAAAAATGGTGTAACCTACACACTCTTTTGTTAAATCCAAGATAGGTGATGAAGTCAATAAATCCTTGAGATTTTACAAGATCGCCTTACAAAATTAGAGCACTTGAAGGAAATTATCTTCAGAGTCAATTTGGTCAATGGAGCAGCAATGGATTACAAACCCTCAATGAAATGCTAATAGTAACTTGCCAAGCCAACAAACCTCCAAAACTTGGTGGGAAAAGTACGTCTAGCTACTGTGTGGCTAATTACCCACTTATTTTCTCTCAAAATTTATGTACATTACCATGATTTGAACGTATGAATGAAATAAATATGTCATTAAATGCACTAATTTCCATACATTTCATGCATACAGGTTATGAGATGGAAAAATGTCGATTGGAACTATAAAGGATCAAAAAAGAGAAAGAAGTGAAGCTGGAAGACCTAAAGCAAGAAATCAGCCTTAGTTACTGTGATCGCGGTTGGTGAAGCCATATCAAACTACCACAATTATGGCAACACAAGATTATGCCAAGGGGATATTTTTTAATTTCACACAATTGTCCTCAATTCCCTTATGTGGCTCATACTCTTTCTTATTTGGGGAGAAACCACAATTCTTTAAAACCTCTTCCACCATCTAGTTTTATATTAAGAGGGAACATTATTATACTAACCTTACGGTTAAGAATACATTAGAGTAACCTTAAGATGAGGATTATCATTTTCCATTAAAGATTTGTGGAGATTTAATTTTTGAAATTGAATTATCTTTATCTTTTATGAATCAATTTGGTGGAGATTTTGCTACGTCTTTGCTTATTATCTTTATGAGTAGCTAGTTATCTCTCTCAGGGTTATGCTTGAATAGAATGAAAATGTGTGTTGATTGTTATTGTTAGCTTAAATTCTTGGTTAAAGTTTTTGTGTTTCACAAATGTTTGCATATAAAATGGAATTTGTTGGCTAAAGCCTCAATTTGTCTAAACACCGCATCATCCTTAAAAGAGGAATATGAGTATTCTAGATCATACATCATCCTTGAAAGTGGGATGTAGGCGACATGAGCATTTATGAACAATAAGATAGATAATAGTTACTCCCTTTTTATTGTGTCTTAGAAATAAGGATAAAATATGGAATTGCTTTACCTTAGGCTTTATCCTGGAAATAGGGATGCCCAATTGAGGCTTAGTAATAATTGGTTGACCACACCCATGAGTTATTTGATAGAATCTTTGGGTGCTAGTTTGGTATTTTGGTGAAAGGATAGTATCAAAATCCCTAACCGAGCCTACCCATACATACTTTAGCTAAGATGTTGAGTTGATTTTCTTTAACCTAAACACTAGTTGACCCTAGTAAAATCTAGCCTCAATATCCATTCCTAATTGATCACGGTCAGAACAGTTTTTCAAAATCAATAGTCTCCCATTGCACTCACATTCCCCCTTTATCTTTTATCTTAAATTGCACCCATTCTTGGCTATATTTTGAGTATTCCAAATTAATTTTTGCATCCATATTGCATCACTCTTCCAATAAGTTTTTTAAATTCATGATTTAATTATTGTAAGTACGCCTTAGAGTGCATGAACTAGGTATGGCCTAAAACTAGGTTTTTCATTGCTAAATCTTTTTTAAATGCTACTTATGTGGTGATTATCTGTTAGAAA
The DNA here is from genome assembly GCA_030864225.1 of Capsicum baccatum var. pendulum. Taxonomy (NCBI): domain Eukaryota; kingdom Viridiplantae; phylum Streptophyta; class Magnoliopsida; order Solanales; family Solanaceae; genus Capsicum; species Capsicum baccatum. The sequence continues at coordinate 86,032,874 of CM061557.1, forward strand.
TGGTGTGCATATATATGGGGAAGTCTTTAGTACCCAAAATTGAGTGAAATTTAGTAAAATATAGGGTTCACACCAAGTGTCCAATCAATTGCCCCAACGATTAAATAGTTAATTAGTTTTTCTTTATAGGGGTATGAATAAGAACTTAGAACACATGTTTGATGTTATTAATGATTACTTCTTATTTGGGATCATATTTTGGCATCAAAATTAGAATATTGAGTTGCTTAAAGTATGGCTTGGTCTAGCCTTAGGTACCACGATTGTAGTTATGGGATCGTGATCACTATTACGGGATCGCAATCATAGCATCGTAATCATGGCTTAATGGCCTGCGATCGCCATAACAGAGGCTGAATCTCAGCATAGGCCTAAATTCCTCCCCTTTTAATTTTTGTTCAAACACCACCAAGTATCCATCTGATGAGCTTTATTGCATAGAATAGTCTAGTTTACACATAAAATGATCGATGATAAATGTTTTTGTTGTCCTCATGTTTTATAGGTTTACAACACAGAGAATTATGACCAAATCCAATACATGACTCTAGAGTGCCACAACCAGTACTGCAATAAGCTTCTGATGATAGAGCTGCTTCTAGGACGAAAAAGATTTCGGCATTTCATGATAGGCTCGTACATACTGGATTGCAATTTTTTTTATCTTGAACCTTGTCGGGCAAATAAGAAGTGGGTACGAGAGTTCTACACTAACCTAAGAATAATACCTTTCCCGATCCTTGTCATTAGTATTTGGGGAAAGAATGTGCATTTTTTGGTAGAGAAAATTAATGAATTATATGGGCTCAAAAATGCAGACTTAGCATACTTAGAGGCTAAGAGGTATGAGCTTGCCAACTGGATAGCAGAGACGTTGTTTCTAAGAAAGGAGGACTCGTAGTCAGTAAGATAGAAGGGAGTCTCAATAAATGACGTCACTGTTGAGGCCCCTACTAAGTGGTTCAATGATAATACTGAAGGAGATGATCCAGATTTCCTAGGCGAGAGCATCTCCTGATGCAGTTTTAGGGAGCACCATTATCTCTTTTTTGTGCTCTATTATTTATGCTGTGAGGACACTAATAGCTATTCAATTGGGGTGCCTATCCCTATATCTGTCTTATTTAGATATTTTTTGGATGTTTTGATGATATTTTAATGACATTTTTGATGATTTTATTTTTTATTTTTGGGTTACTACATTTCGACACTCTTATGGTGCCCACATTTTATAGATTAGTTGTTTGGTTGGTTTTTACTATTTTTAATTTTTCTTTATTTTTGTTATGGTGATGTCATACAAACTTTTCCATATGATAGATTGAGTGAAAAATTCTTAAGGAAAAATCATTGTGATTAGGTTCCGAGCCATGGATGCAAGAGAAATCTAAGTACTTGTAGCATTGAGGTGATAAATACAAAAAAAATTGAGTACATGTAGAATTTTTAATTTAGGATTGAATTTATACCTATGGCGAAGTCTAATTATCCATATGTATCACTCGTATGAAAGACTACACGTGAGACGAAAGTTTATTTTGGTGCCATAATTAACAAATTGTGCATGGTGCAAATGTAAAACAAACACCTCCTTCCATCCAAATTTTTTTCAAAAATCAAGGAGTCAAACATGAGAGACCTTGTATCAGTACTTTTTCTCCTTTTGTGAATTCTAAATGTTTGCTTGTAAAAATTGGTAGATCATCTATTTTTGTCTCTACCGGTAAGGTCAATTGAGCCTCCTTGGCAAATTTGTATGCGATGTGTAGTGAGCTTGTTTGTTTGAATCTGATGCAGACTTGTAGTAACTAGAACTTGACCCATTAGTATTTAAAAGCTATTTTTGTTGTACTTGGTTGGTGAGATAATCCTGGGCCATCTTCGCGACATTGAAAGTCCACTCTAGCCAAAAAAGTGTACTTTTGCATAGATGTTATCCTTGGTCAGCCACTTTGAGCCTTTGGAACTTTCTTTTGCAAAAATATTTAAAGTCGCGAGTCATTTAATTTGTATACCTCTTTTGAACCTAAATTCCTTGAACTTAAAAATACAACTTAAGGCTAAAAGCCTAAGTTAGGTATGGTGAAGATTGAAACAGGTAATTTTGGAGCACGAAGTTGTAAGTGAATTCCTAAGTTCTTAAGCATTAAGAACAAAATGAATAAGAAATATATAGGATCCAACAAAGAAAATAAAGGCACAATCTTTAAGAAAAAGAAATGAAAAGAAAATGGGTAAACCAAGGAAATAAAATTAGTCATATGCGTGAAGAGTGAAAACAAAAGAAGTGACCCATGGTAAAAGTTGGATGGAATAGTGTGATGCAGATATTCAAGGAGGGTATAGCCATGTTTTTCCTAGATGATATCCTTCCCTACCTCAAACCTGCGTTACAACCTCTAAAAGATCTTTGAGATCTCCAACCAAGTGTACTCATTGTAGTGGAGATTGAAAATAGGGGCAATCCTATGGCATGGTACTTGTTAGAATTTAGAATCCTTGTGACAGAAAGAGCTTTGTACTTAAATACATTTTTGCATATTTGATAACTTGGTGTGTGGAATTTTTCTTCAAGTAAGGAGGCATGTGATGTTAGGCGTATTTACACGCCTAAAGCACCTTAATTTACCCATATTTTAGCTAAGTTTTAAGGACAAATTATATAATTCCTGCACTTTTAGTCCTTTTTCCTGTAAGTGAGCTAACCAACGTGATTAGCAAGTTTTCAGGTATAAATGATGAAGATTTCAGCATTTTATGGACTGTTGGACGCCAAAGGAAACTTCACGTAAGAAGGAAGGCAGCTTTTGGAAGCTTATGGACTGAAAGTTATGCATGGAAAACTTGTCCCGGGCAAAAACAACATTTATAAAGACTTGGGGGATCAGTAGTAACTTAGTAGGATTAGGACAAGTATACAGTAACCCAGTAGGACTGGGACAAGGATAAAAACCCTATTTCAATAGGACTAGGATATGGATGTTATATAAACCCTATTTTGCTGAAACTTTTCAGCATTCTCTTCTTATCCCCCCTTCTATTCCTTCCCATTCTAATTAATTCTTATTCACTCATTAATTAATTCAAGTCTTTTTCATTCAACTTTTGCTCCAAATTCATGTTACACTTTCTGACAGAGAAAGCGCGGCCCTTGTGACCAACGTGAGATCATGATGATGTTTATTATGATCTCCGTTGCAATCATGAGTAGCTAAACTTCTCTGTTGGGGTTATAGAAGCCTTATGAGATACTTTCTATTGCTATGAGTTTGTGAATTTGTGACACGTATGCTGCTTATATCATTATTCTCTTCATCTTAATTTAAATTCTTGTGGTTTCAAACATATAGAATATGCCAGTATAGCATTAACTTGTTCGAAAGAAAAGTTACATGTCTGGAAAAGAGATAATGTCAAGGTAATAGGGAACCAACCCCTGTTAAAAAGTTAGTGCCATAACTGGATTAACCTCTTAGAGAATCTGTACCATTAGATACACTTTAAGCTCGAAAGAGTAAAGGTGAAATAGTCCTTGATAGGTCGAAAGACAACTGGATTTGCCATAGAATATGATTCTCTATAAGCGCATGCATGTCTGAATTCCGCATAACTCATAGTAAATAGATACGTACAACTCATAAGGTGGACATAACCCCAACTCTCAATTCTCATTGATCAAAAACCAACCAAGCAATCTGTTTTACTCTTCTATTTTTCGTTCTTACATTAATATTTTGTTTACATTATTTGCTCGCTATAATCCCCCCGTTTAAGAAATTTTCACCAAAAGTCTAATAATCTTCGCTTACTTAGTGACCAAATATTCTCTATGGGATTTGACACCCAACCCAGTTGGGTTGTATATTTGACAACGACCGCTTACACTCTTACGAGAGCTGTATTTTGAGCGTTATCAAAATTGGAGCTGTTGCTGGGGAATACGGTTGTCAACTAAGTTTGTGATAATTATTAGACCCTTTGGTCAAAGATTCTCGTACTTTTACTTTTAGTGGTTGTTTTTGTTCTTTTCAGGTTCTGTTGACCGAATGGATGCACAACATGACATAGAAAGAATGGCTGCTCAACAGGAGCAGGCTAAGTTAGCTGCATTGGAAGCTGCTCAAGTGCATCAACTGAATATTGATAACCCAGGTCGTGTAACAAATCCTGATGATGAGGACCTGGGCAATGAGGAGCTACTAAACCCACGGCATACTACTGAGGTGGCAGCACCCATACAGAGGAGAGATCGTCAAGCGTGATTGAGGCCTGATCGCCGAGCTGTGCAGATTCCTTTTAATGACGATGATGACGATTTGGATGAAGCTGGTGCCACAAAAGCCATTATTCTGCCACCCTTGGCACCTGGAGCAAAGTTCAATATCACTAGCACAATGATTCAACTATTGCAGCTCAAGGGATTATTCGGTGGACTTGCGGGTGATGATCCGAATATGCATCTGGTCAACTTTATCTCTACATGCAAGTCATTCGACAATCCAGGCATTGGACAGAATGAAATTCGGCTGCGCTTATTTCCATTGTCTCTATCTGGGAAGGCAACTCTATGGTTGAATGGGCTGACTCCTGATTCTATCACAAATTGGAGGCAATTGAAAGATGCTTTCCTCGAAAGGTTCTTTCCGCCATCCAAGAGAGCACAATTGAGAGATGAAATCAGCAACTTTCGACAGCTTCCAACTGAAGCTCTCCACGAAACATGGGAGAGGTTCAAGATGAAGCTTATGCGGTGCCCAAACCATCATATGACCAATGTCCACTTGATGGAGATATTATACAGATCTTTCAATTCGGTGACTAAGCCAGTGGTTGATAATGCTGCAGGAGGATCATTCATGGACCTTACTTTTATTCAGGCAAGTGATATGCTAGATCGTATGACAAAGCAGAGTAGAGCTTGGCATACCAGGGATTCTGAGGTAGAAAGCTCTACTATATCCATTAGCATGACTGCAGAGCAGAGGCGTAGACAAGAGGAGCGTGACCAAGATATGGATCATATGAAGACGCAGATGGATCTTCTTACAAAGCACTTATTATCAGGGAAGACCAAAAAAGTTAAGGCCGTGGTAACACATGGAAGAGACGAATCTGACTCTGAGAAAGAAGCTAACTACTTGAATAATCAGGAGGGTTTTCGAGGCAATGCCCAAGGAAACCAAGGTCGGAACTATTATGATAAATCTGGAAACAAGGACTGTGATCAAGGAAGTTGGAAGAACAAGATTGATAGGAGTGGTTTGTATAGTCCTCCTGGAAATCGTGAGGCCGCCACATCTGGTTCGGGGAAGATGTCAATGGAAGATATGATGGCGAAGCTGTTGAAAGGAGTAGAGGCAACCAATACAGGAATGAATGAGGTGAAGAATGCCTTGTCTTCAATAAATCAGTTCGTTGACTCACATTCCACTGCAATAAGACAACTAGAGCAGCAATTGAGTCAAGTTTCAGCAGCATTTAATCAAAGAAAAGATGGCACCCTACCTAGCAACACTGTGCGAAACCCAAGAAATGATGGATCATGCATGGCCATTACTACCAGGAGTGGTAAGGTGCTGGAAACTTTATCCAAAGGTAAGCAAGTGACCAATGTAGAAGCAGAAGACACTGATGAAGCTGAGGAGGGCGTTAGTGATGTCACCCCTCGATGTCCACAGCCTGAAAAAATCGCCAACCTAAAATAAGATAAGAAGGAAGTGGTGGAGAAAACTATTCCCCTTCCACCACTACCTTTTCCTCAGAGACTGAAGAAGAAAGCTGAAGATACAAGGTTCAGTAAATTTATGACGATGTTGAAATAGCTGACTATTAATGTCCCTTTGGTGGAGGCGCTAGAGCAAATGCCTGGGTACGCAAAATTTATGAAGGATCTTTTAACAAAGAAGCGGGCAGTAAGCTATGAGCCGGCGGATAATATTCATCATTACAGTGCAATTGCCACAAGGTCCTTAGTACAGAAGAAGGCAGACTCTGCTGCTTTCACTATTCCTTGCACGGTTGGATCTATGAATTTTGCTAAGGCATTCTGCGATTTGGGAGCTAGCATCAATTTGATGCCACTATCCGTCTACAGAAAGTTGGGGTTGGGCGACCCTACACCAACTAATATGCGGCTCATGATGGCAGACAGGTCGGTAAAATGACCTGTGGGTATCTTGAATGATGTGTTGGTGAAGGTGTCTACCTTCATTTTTCCTGTAGACTTTGTGATTTTGGATTGTGAGGTAGACTCTGAAGTTCCCATAATCTTGGGGCGCCCTTTCCTTGTAACAGGGAGTGTGCTTATTGATTTGAGAGCTAATGAGCTTTTATTTCAGATAAATGACGAAGCAGTTCGCTTTAATGTATGCAAATCAATGAAACAACGGAAGGATCTGAACGTGTTCTCTGTAGCTGATGTTCATCATGAGGATGATGAAGATTATAAAGAAACTATGTGTGCTCTAACAGAAATAGGGTCCTATTCTCATACTCCTAAACAGCCGGACCTTGATCTTAAGAATCAATCGTCACCAACAGCGAAGACTTCCATTGAAGAGCCCCCAGTGCTAGAATCGAAAGAGCTCCCCAATTACCTAAGGTATACATTCTTCGGATATGGGAATACACTTCCGGTGAGTGTTGCAGATGAGTTAAGTGAGCAACACGTAGAGGCACTCATCTCTTCTCTGAAGAGGTATACGAGAGCTATGGGTTGGTCTATTGATGATATAATTGGTATCCCACCTTGAATATGTATGCACAAAAGGCATCTCAAAGAAGATTGCATGCTTACAAGTAACTATCAACGTCGTCTGAATCCATTCAGAAAATGATGCCCCATCTATCTCGATGAAGTCTAAGTAATCGAGGGAACTATGTCGTGCTGCGACAATAAATCAAGCACTACATGGGAGGTAACCCATGGTTTTTAATCGTTTTTTTTTTTGGAGTTTGTTTTTGTAGTTGAGCCACGACCAAAACTAAGGCGCTTGATGGGAGGCAACCCATCGTTCTAATCATTTTTGTTGTTTTTGAGTAAGTGTAGGTGCAAGATGTATAAGGAATGAGATTTGTCTTGAATTTTTATTTGGAAGCGGTTCATGTTGAAGGTGGTAAGTTAGGAATGAAGAAGAAAAGTCTATGGGTTAGGCATTACCTATGAAAATCTAGGCAACGAACAAAGCAAGACCTATGTAAATCTAGGCAACGAACAAGGCATGGCCTATGCTATGGCCTAAGCTCTCAGAATCTAGAATGCCATAGCATAGGCGCCGCCTATGCTCAACAATGACATAGCATAGGCGCTGCCTATGCCAATGCCTTTTGTCTCTGAATCTAGAATGCCATGGCTTAGGCGCCGCCTATGCTCACTTTTGGTCTCCTAATCCGATTCCAAATGGGTCAAAACACGACCCAAGCTTGTCCTATAAATAGAACCTTAGTTTTAAAACAAAAACTCATTGCAAATCCAACCTAAGCACCGCCTACCCTTCCAAAATCTCTCAAAACTTTTCTTTTTGCTCATCTAACCTTGCAAGATCATATTCTGAATCCATCACCATGTAAGTTCTTCTTTTATATTACATAAGTACTATGCTTATAATGATTCGTTAGATCTTGAATTGGTGTTGGTGATTTGAATGTGCTTGGTTTGTTATGATACATCTAATTGAGTGAAAGAATACATGTGGCTGTTCTTAACTTGATACAACTTGTATTTGATTTTGATACACTGTCATACTTTTGCTGAGTCGACATGGTGAAGTTAATTGCATAAACTTCAAAATTGAATGCTTGAATGTTGAATGACTCGTTCATCGAGATAAAGATCATGATTGAATACATGCATGAGATGTTGTGATTATTTCTATACCATAAACTTGATTCAATCTCTACATGGTTGTCTTGTTCCAAAAATGCATTAATCCAAACCATAAAGGATGGTCAAGATTACATGAAATAGAGTTGAAAAGAATAGTTAAAGACAACATGCAAGTATGGTCGTGCTGAACATATTGTTGGAACATATCGCCTATATGTATGTCGATGAAGTCTGAGTAATTGACATCACTCACTTAATTAGTTTGTACAAACAAATTAAGTGTGGGGTGGTGCCACTATAGTTTGTTTGTCGATTATATCTTCCAAGATGAGCTAACATGAATCTCAGGTAGAATGGCACTAAAAGGACGACAAGGAAAAGGAAAAAAGCGTGCACCTCACAGAAAGGTAAGAAAAGAGGAAGAAAAGAGCAAGTTGAATCCTCCTCGCTGCAAATACCTCGACGCACTCTTGGAATCAGGTTTTTCTTATTTATTTTCCACTGAGGACAGTGTGTCCCATCTAAGTATGGGGTGCTGGTATTTGTATGCTGTATTTCTTTGAGGTGGGTAATTTTTTCTTCTACCAAACAATGAGACAAAAGGAGTATTTTGGAGTTGAGATCAAAGGTGATTCACTTCTAGAGTATTAGTGATTGTTGCATGGTTTCTCATTGAAGTGTTTTGCACCGTTGAACATTGAATTTCATGTTGAGGGAGATTGTGAGAATATCTTTGCTCTTGTTTGAAGATCTATTTATGGTGGTAACTAAGCTTGATGTCATTGTGATCATTGGTTAATATAATATTGGCATAAATGTGCATTATCTTATGGTAAGAGATAGTGTTGCTTGAGGAAAAGCAAAGCTCTAAGTTGGGGGTGTTAATGAGTAGTGAATCTACCACTCATTTGCACTCAACATTCATGCACACTACCATTATTTTAACATATCAATAAGACAAACATATGATTAAATGCACTAATTTCTATATTTTTCATGCATACATGTCATGAGATGGAAATATGTAGATTTGTCTAAAAAGGATCAAAAAGGAGAAAGAACTATAGTTAGAAATGTTGAAGCAAGAAATAAGCCTCAGTTAACGCTATTGTAGTTTGAGGGCCTTGATCGCATCCTGTCAAGAAATGATAAAGTACCATAATCATGAAGTTTTGACTGCGGTTGTGGTAGCCGCGATTGCGGGCAAGTGTTAGCGATTGCAGAAACGTGGGATTAATCTAGGGTCTATTTTGTAATTTTATATAGCTGTCCCTAATTCCCTTAAGTGGCTCAAACCCTTTCTCATTTTGGGGTGTCCCTAATTCTGGAGAACCTCTTCCACCATCTAGTTTTAACTTTGCAGGGAACATTATTGTATTAATCTTGGGGTGAAGAATACATTAAAGTAACTCTTAAGAGGAGGATTAGAATTTTCTATTGATGATTTGTTGAGATTTAAAGTTTGGGTTTGTTTTCTTTTGAACTTTCATGAATCAATCTGGTTGAAATTTTGGTATATCCTTGCCTATTATCTTTATGAGTAGCTAGTTCTCCCTCTTAGGGTTATGTTTAAATAGGGTGCAAATGTGTGTTCATTATGATTGTTAGCTTAAATTCTTCGTTAAAGTTTTTTGGGTTTCACAATTGTTTTCTTATAATTGGAATTGTTGGTGAAAGCCTCAATTCCTCTAAACATCACATCATACTTAAAAGAGGGGCGTGGGTATTCTAGATCATACATCATCCTTGAGAAAAGGATGTAGGTAACATGAGCTTTTGTGAACAATAATAAAGATAATAGTTACTCTTTTTTTATTGTCTTAGAAATAAGGATAAATGTGGAATTGCTTTATCTTAGGCAATATCCTAGAAATAGGGATGCCCAATTGAGGCTTGTTAACGATTGGTTTACCACACCCATGAGGTATTCGAAAGAATCCGTGGGTGATAGTTTGATACTTTGTAAAAAGGATAGTATGAAAATACCTAACCGAGCCTACTATGCATACTTTAACTAATATTTAGAGTTGGTTTTTATGCACCCACACACTAGTTTCCCCAAGTAAAATATAGCCCCAAGATCCGTTCCTAATTGATTTCGGTCTAGTTATTCTCAACCTCAAGTTAGTCAGTTAGAAGTCTAATTTATTTTTCATTTCAAATTCTCCTAACATCCCCCAAACTACTTGTATCTTAGATTTGAATTTAGCAATAACTTTCATTTTGAAATTATCCAATAACGACTTACATTGTTCCACGTGGATTCGATCCTGAATCACATTTGGGTAATATTTTGACTACTATTGCCTTTCACTTAAATTGATGTGTGAGTTGAGTGTTATCACTAGCCCAATCACGAAACGCTGCAACATTTGCTGGATAAACCATAAGACCTTCATTAGTCACAATGTGACCCTTGAAAGAAATAAACTCAAACCAAAACTCACACTTGGAGAACTTGATTTATGCACCTTAGTGTCGTTTTTCTGGCTTATTTACCTTAGTTGTGAAAAATATTGTGTGCTTAATGAGTAAATTATCTTATAGTTGTGACGCAGTTTGAAACTGGTCCTTGTCATAATGGGTATCCCAAGTCCAACAAGGACCAGGGAGCTCCCTCTTAACCTAACCCAACCACCATATATAGCATTGGATGAGCTGAATTTTGAGCATATAACAAGATTGCATAATGCTCTCATGATGACTCTAGGATAGGGTCACAATCATGACCGACCCAACCGAGTATAAACATGCTAAACCAACCATCCATTCCATAACAAACCATTTCAAAAATATTAAACATAATATGATAATCAAACCTAAAATGTAATATGATTGAACAACAAATAATATCGTCTAATGATGTCAGCCCCAACACCAATGCGAATCTTAAGGCCGACCCCAATATCAATCCCACCTATACCAATCCTAGAAGTACCACAAAGCCTCTATCTAGAAGAATACAAATACTCAGTTAGGATGTGACCCCAACCATGGCCAAAACAATTATTCAAAAAGAAAATAAAGTATCTAACAATGTCAAACATGCAATGATTCCTTCTTAAAGGATGGAAGCTCACCAATTTATTCCAATAAGCTATCACTGAATCAAGTACTATGAAGGAAGAGTTAAATGGTTGATTCCTACATAGCATGGATATACAACCGCCATTATATGGGTTAGTGGGTGAACACTAGCATGAAACTCGAGATAAGGATAAATTAATGCCAGTTATCAAGTCGAAGTGAAAACCATCCTATACAAACAACCATACACACATATATATGTAATTGCAGGGAAAAGGGACTAGGTTTAATATGCCATTAAAACCTTTACTTGGGTTGTGCACCTTAGCCATCCTACCACCCTCAGGCCATATGGGTTCAGTTCCCCCTACTGAAAGGGTCCCAGTGCGTGTAGCCTCACAACCAGGAAAGATCCTTGGGATGACTAGTACATCCCTCCAATATAAATATAACACTCGCACGTGGCCATCAATGACCCCTCATATCAATAAATATGAGTTTTGGGTTTTGATCACCCCAGGACCGCCACCTTCTATGTCTTAGCATACACTCCCACCATTAATGCCTAATTAAAACCATCAAACAATCCAATTATCGATTTATTAACCAAGGCTATTCAATAAACCAGTGGTATCGTCATACCACCACACTTGCAAGCATTATCCTTAACCGAACCATTTAGATTAGGGGACATTTAAGTTCCCTATCATTAACTATATTAAACCTCTTAGGAGACTACCATGTTTTCCATAAGGATAACCAATTAGACTTAGGCCTTTATAAACCATTTAAAACATTTAAGGCTTCATGCATAAGACAAAAACAAGTAATAGTTCCATTATAATAAGCCAATGCAATGAACATATCTTCATAAACATTTTATGAAACACCTTAGGGGTATAATATAACCAAAACAAAATTCCATTACCATTAAACCATTACCATGAAATGTCATTTTCCAAAACCACCGTTAATGCATAGAAAAAATAACTAAAACTATAGGAAATCATAACCAAGCATTTAATATCAAAACCCCCCAATCAATAGTTGAAAACCATAACCATACAAGAGAAAAACCATGAACTCAACCATGTAACCATGCCTTTAGTTGAAATTACAATTATGGAAAAGAATCATGCGTTAAATCAAGAAGATTGATGGAAAGAATTTACCATGACAAGCCCTAAAGTAATCCCTTAGTTCAAACCCTAGCTCTTTGTCCAAAAGCTCTTGAAAGAATTATGATATGTTTAGAAAGAGTTTCTAAGTATTTAAGAATAAAAAAATAGGGTAAATAACCTCCTATGTGTATTAGAAGTTGTGGATCCTTATTAGGGTAAGTAGGGAAGTGTCCAGAATACCTCCACTTAAGTCCAATAAAAACTCAACACAGGGTCACAAATGACCCCCTTATGAGTCGTAACCTTCCTTACGGTTGATACCCACCCGATCGTAACCAAGCCTCAACTATGGATCAAACATTATCCAGTGTATGACTCATCTATCTGAGTTGTAACATTATCATATGATCCACACCCATGATCTGTATCCCTGGTAGAATGCAACAATAGGAGGAGAAAAGACTGTCAATCTTACAAATCACCTATACAACTCATACCCAACCATATGACACTAACCCATAAGTCGTATCCATTCCAGTGACCAAAAACAACCCACTAACTAATACAGGTCAGTTTATGATAGGAATTCACCACTCGTACCCTAGTATACGGCTAGTACCATTAGTCATATTAGGTTCAAAGAACAGGATTCCAAAAAGTTTTCTATGGGTCCAAGACCGGGATGCTTCAGTCTCCCCCATTAGGAACTTTGTCCCTGAATAATAGATAAGGTAGAGGTAACCACACACAAAGTCATTTGCATTATCAAATATCAATCCTACCTTTTGATGTCTCTATTCTTACCTTCACAAAACAAAAAATAAAGATATAAGAGATGTAACTGTTTCTTTAACAAGCTCATAAAAAATGTGTTCAAGAATACATACCCTCAGTACGAATATCAGGAGCAGAAAACAAGATCAGAGACTTAGACTTCATGTCCTCATCCACTTCCCACGTGGCCTCTTCTATCTTGTGGTTCTACCATAGAACCTTAACCAAGGCCACATACTTAGTCTGCAACCAATAAATCTGCCTATCCAATATCTTAACCAGGACCTCTTCATAAGAAAAAAAATTAGAGATATCCAACCTCTCCAAAGGAACAATCTAAGAAAGATAATCAACACACTTCCTAAAAAAACATGGAATATCGAAATAACCAAACTCAAGCTAGATGGCAACTCCAACTCATACTCAATATTGCTCGGTCTCCGTAAAATCTCATAAGAACCAATGGACCGAGGACTAAGCTTTTCATTTTTAGGACCAATGTATCGATGTACCAAACTGCACTACTCCTTTCATAGGAGATACATTAAGGAAAACCAAATCCCCAATTGCAAACTCCAAGTCTATACGTCTAATATCTGCATACGACTTTTGACGACTCTGGGCAGCCTTGAGCCAATCCGAAATCACCTTCACCTTTTCCATAGCTTGATGAACCAAATCTGGACCAAACAAATCAGCCTTGTCGAGCTCATACCAACCAATAGGAGATCTAAACCTCCACCATACAACGCCCCAAAAGGAGCCATAGCAATACTCTTATGATAGCTAGTGTTATAAGAAAACTCTACCAAAGGTAGATTCTCCATCCTACTTCCACTGTAATCAATCACACAGGCTCAAAGCATATCTTTTAAAGTCTGAATAGTTCTCCCCTCCTCGTCATCCAACTATGATGGAAAGCAGTACTCAGAATCACCTTAGTCCCCAACTTTTTCTGGAAAGACTACCAGAAATGGGACGTAAACTACATACAATTACCGGAGATAATTGAAACAGGCACCCCATGCAGTTTTAAAATCTTATATATAAAGTTTCTCATAATTTTGCCTAAAAGTTAGCCTGCATAGGCAAGAAATACACAGACTTTGTCATCCTATCTATGATGACCAAAATTGAATCAAATTGGTTTCGAGACCGAGGAAGAGCAGTAAAGAAATCCATATTGATCTCCTCCTACTTCCATTCAGGTAACTCAATTTCTTGATTCAACCTACTAGGCCTCATATGCTCAACCTTAACTTATTGACTCACCATGTATTTGGACACAAAGTCCACCACGTCCCGCTTCATGCCACTCCACGAAAAGATCTTCTTGAGATCATGGTACATCTTAGTATAACTAGGATGAACAACATAACGCGACTCCAGCGCCTAAGCCAGGATCCTTCGTAGTAAACCATCTACATCAAGAACACATAACCTCTCTTCATACTGCAAAGTACAATCATTGATAATCTCAAAATCTGCCACCTTTTGTCCACCAACGCTACCCTTGATTTTAATCAAGGCAGAATCCAACAGATGCTTCTCCTTAATCTCTACACCAAGAGATAATTAAACCACTTTTTGTACCATCACAATACCATCCTCGGAGTCCAAGAGAAGAACCCAAAAATTTGCCAAATAGTGAATATCCTTCACCAATTCTTGCTTTCTTTCTTCCTTATGATCCAAACTACCTATTGAAAACCTGTTAAGAGCATTAGAAACCACTTTAGCTTTACCTGGGTGGTAGTAAAGACTCATATCATAGTCTTTGAGAAACTCAAGCTATCTTTTCTGCCTGAGATTAACCTTATTCTGCGAGAGCACATACTGCAAACTCTTAGGATCAGAAAAGATATCTATGTTAACACCATAAAAACAATGCAACGATATTTTGAATGTAAACACAATGGCTAACATCTCTAAATCATAAGTAGGATAGTTCCTCCCATGGACCATCAACTCCCTAGAAGCATAGGTTATTACCTTCCCATGCTGCATCAACACACAACTAGGACAAACTAGAGAGGAATCACCATAAACCACAAACACATCATTGTCTTTTGACAAGGTCAGAAGTGGAGCCAAAGTTAACTTATCCTTCAACTTCTCAAAGCTCCCCTCACACGCATCCAACAAAGAAAACTTAAACTTTGTCTGAGTTAAGTTAGTCAAATGAGTAGCTATCAATGAAAAATCTTTATAAACTGCCTATAATATGCGTCTAAACCCAAGAAGCTCCGAATATAAGATAGAGTCATAGGACTAAGACACTTCTTTACCACAACCACCTTTTTTGGATCCATCATGATCCCTTTACTAGAAATGATATGACCCCAGAAAGTTATAGCATGAAACAAAATCTCACACTTAGAGAACTTAGCAAACAACTATTGTTTCTTTAAGGTCTGCAACACAACACAAAGGTAGTTAGCATAATCCACCTTACTCTTCGAATACACCAGGATATCATATATAAACTCAATGATGAAGATGTCCAAATACTGCTAAAACCCCCTTTTCATCAAATCCATAAATGCTATCAGGGCATTTTTCAATCCAAATAACATCACCCAAAACAAATAATGCCCATACCGACTGCAAAGAGTCATCTTAGGGACATCCACCTCCCTAATCTTTAACTGATGGTACCAGGCAGAAGATCTTTCTTGAAAAAGAACTTGGAACCTTGAACTGGTCAAATAAATCATCTATCTAAGAAAGAGGATATTTGTTCTTGATCATTACCTTATTCAACTGCGAGTAGTCAATGCACATACGTAGAGAACCAACCTTCTTGAACACAAATAACACTGATACACTCCATGAAGAAACTCTAGGATGAATAAATCCTTTATCTACAAGATTTTTAATTTGCTCCTTGAGTTCCCTTAACTCAGCCAGAGCCATTCTATATGGACAAATAGAAATTAGATGAGCGTCCTAAATTAAATCAATACCAAACTCTATTTCTCTTTCCAGAGAAACACCTAAAAGATTATTTGAAAAGACCTCTGTAAACTAATTAACTACTAAAACTGACTACAACGAAGGACCTTCGGAGTTAGAATTTTTAACCTGGACCAAGTGATAAACACAAACACTAAAGATTAACCTCTGATCGCTAAGATAAGAAATAAACTCCCACATTGGTGCTATAGAACAACCTTCCTATTCTATTTCTGGCTCAGTAAGGAAGCTGAAGATGACCCTGCAGGTTCGATAATCCAAATTTGCATATCAAGAATACAAATAATATATGCCCAAAATTATATCAAAATTTACCATACCCAACTCAAATAGATTTGATAAAATCTATCTACCACATACCCCTATAGACCCATTTAGCAATGACCGGATCAACTACCAGGGTAGAAACAAAAACTGGATCTAAAATAATCTCTGAATAAAAACCAAAAGACACAATAATATAAAGAGTCACATTAGAAATAGGTATAACCTAGATCAAGCTAACAATATATGCCACGATAGAAAAGCTGTAACATACCAGTAATAACATCAGATGATGACTCAGATTCCTAATGGGATGCCTAAGCATACAACCTATTTTGTCTAGCACTAGAACTAGTAGTAGTAACAAAAGTAGATGCCATACCACCAGGTGTAGAAAAAAAAGATGAAGACATCAAAATCTTATTCTCCCCCGTAGAAACCTTGTTAGATGGATAATACCTGAGACGATGTCCTATATGGCCATACATAAAGCACTTATCCCTTCCCTCCTCATAGAATCCCTAATGGCGATGGTCATAAAATAAACAAGAAAGACATACAGAAAAAAATTGTCCCCCACTTACCTTAGATCGGGCTCCCTATGCCTGAGAATTATATCCACCATAATGATGCTTGTTGCTTGACTGTTTGGGAGTTAGGAGCACAGGCAGTAGAGAAGAAATATAAACTCTGCCACTTTTTTCTCTGCCATTTCCCACCATCTCGATCATCATGAGACTGGGCACCTCCCTGATCATAAAACTTGACCTATTTACCTCGCCTGTCTCCATAGTCTACCTACCTTCTATTCTTATCCTCAACCTACTGTCTAAGAACTATCAGCCTCGACATGTTTGTATCCTTCATAAGTAAAATAGTCTTGATTTCTAGAATTAGATATTTGTTAATCCTAGAAGTGAACTTTCTCATTCTCGACCTTGTATCGGCCACTAAATCAGGAACATACCTTAACAACTAATGGAACTTCAAAGAATACTCCTTCATAGACATTCTTCCTTACTTGAAGTTCACAAACTCCTCTATCTTAGATTTTCTTAACTTTTAAGGAAAGAAACGATCCATGAAGGAATTAGAAACCATCCTCTTCTACATCACCCTTATCTCAATCCCATTCCTCATACCATAGATAATCAACCTCTTTGAGCTGATAAGCTACAAAGTTTACCTCTTTTATAGTAGCAGCCCTTATTACTCAAATGATCTTCCCCATCTCATCAAGAAAGCCCTGTGGGTCTTTCTCTACCTTTACTCTCGTAAAAGTCAGGGGATCCATCTTCATAAACTGTCTAAGCCTAGCAGCCACAGATGACACAATATTAGTCGTGCCCTACTTGGTTTGAGGAACAACTTGTTAGGCAATAATATGCATAGACTTACAAAACTCCACATTCTTTATTCCTTGAGGGTTCTGAGGAGCGGTATGAGGAATAGAAAGAACTCTGGTACAATTAGGAATAGAACCATGAGATCAAAGATGAACCCCGAGAGTAGAATATGCTCCCTCAGCCTCACTTCTAGATGGGCTAGAAGAATTTCCTTATGTTTTTGATCTAGGAGGCATGATATAAAATATGAAAAAACAAGATTAGAGGTAATTCCAAGACTGAGAATTCAAGCTTGAAAAAAGATTACCAAGAAAGTGAAATATTCCTAAATGTCTTGCAGTCTCTCCCTTATGAGTGTTGCGTGCTATATACCCCTACAAGAGACTCTACTCGATAAGGCTTTATGGACCCCTAATTGTCCATGAACTTAGGATTTGATACCAACTTGATACAGCCCAAACTGGTGCCTTATCGTAATAGGCATCTTAAGTCCAACCAGGACTGGGGACCGCCCCCTTAACCTAACCCAACCACTGGATACAACCTTGAATGAGATAAATTTCAAGCATATAACAAGATTGCTAATGTTATCATGAAGACTCTAGGACAGAGTCACAATCATGATGAACCAATCGAGTCTATCCATACAAAACCAATAATCCATTCCATAACAAACCATTTAGAAAATAACAAACA
Organism: Capsicum baccatum var. pendulum; assembly: GCA_030864225.1. Taxonomy (NCBI): domain Eukaryota; kingdom Viridiplantae; phylum Streptophyta; class Magnoliopsida; order Solanales; family Solanaceae; genus Capsicum; species Capsicum baccatum. The sequence continues at coordinate 86,050,903 of CM061557.1, forward strand.
TAATGTGATAATCAAACCCAAAAAGTAATACGATGGAACAACCAATAATATCATCTAATGATATCGGTCCTAACTCTAATGACAATGCTAGGGACAACACCAATACTGATCTTTCCTATACTAACCCCCAAAAGTACTACAAAGCCTCTATCGAAATAAATACAAATATCCGATTTGGATATGCCCCCAACAATGGCCAAAACTAGTGTCTAGAAAGAAAGTAAAATATCTAAGAATGTCCAAAATGAAATAATACCTTCCCAAAGGATGAAAGCTCACTACTTCAGTCAAATAAGCTATCTCCAAATCAAGTACTATGAAGAAGGAGTCAAATGGTCGGTTCCTATATAAAGTGGGTATATAGCCACCAGTAGATGGGGTAGTGGGTGAACACTAGCATTAAACTCAGGATAAGGATAAAGTAAAGCCAGTTATCAAATCAAAGTGAAAATCATCCAATGCAAAAAACCATATAAATATATAAATAAGTGCTGGGAAAAGGGACCAAATTTAATATGCCATTAAAAACTTTACCTAGGTTATGTAGCTTAGCCGTCCTACCACCCATGGGCCATATGGGTTCAGCATCACCTTCAAAAAAGGTCCTAGTGCATATAGTTGTATGACCAGGAAATATCCCTGGTATGAATAATATATCCCTCCAATATAAATGTGAAACTCACATATGGCTATCGAAGACCCCTCATATCGCAAATAATATTTTTAGGTTTTGATCCCCTCGGGACTGCCATCTTCTATGGCTTATATTACACTCTACGCCATTAATACCCAATTAAAACCATTGAAAACCCATCCAATTATTCATTTATTAACCAAGGCTATTCAATAAACTAGTGATATCGTCATACCACCATACTCTCAAGCATTATCCATATCCAAACCATTTAGATTAGGGGACATTCAAGTGCCCTATCATTAGCCATATTAAACCTCATAGAAGACTACCATATTCTTTACAAGGATAGCCAATTATCCTTACGCCTTTGTAAATAGTTTAAAAGCATTTAAGGTTTCATGCATAAGCTAAAAACAAACAAGAGTTCCATTAACATAATTCAATGCAATGGACACATCTTTTTAAGTATTTTATAAAAACCCTTGGGGGCATAATATAACCAAAACCAAATTTCATTAGCATTAAACCATTACCATATAATTCAATTTTCTAAAACCACTGTTAATACATAGATAATATAATTAAAACCACAGGAGATCATAACCAAGCATTTAACATCAAAAACCCCAAATCAATAGCTGAAAGCCCAAATCATGATAAAGAAACACCATGAAATCATCCATGTAACCTTTTATTTGATTAGAATTACATTTAGGAATCGAATCACGCCTTAAAAAATAAGATTGATGGAAAGAATTTCCCAAGGAAAGGTTCAAAGTAATCCCTTAGTTGAAACCCTAGCACTTCGTCCCAAAAGCTCTTAAAAGAATTATGATATGTTTAGGAAAAGTTTCTAAGTTTTTAAGAATAAAATATTAGAGTAAATAAATTCCTAACTGTATTAGAAGTCGTTAATCTATATTAGGGTAAGTATGGAAGTTTCCAGAATACGTTCACTTAAATCCCATAAAAACCTGACATAGGGTCACGATTGGTACTCTTACGAGTTGTAACCTCCATTATGGGTTGTACCTACCTATTATAACTAAGACTCAACCATGGATCAGACACTACTCTATATATGACTCATCCACCTAAATCGTAACCTCAACATGCGATCCATACCCATGATCTGTATCCTTAGCAGAATGCAACACTAGGAGGATCTAACACTGTCCACCTTATGAGTCACATATATGACTCGTACCAAAACATATGATACTCAACCCTAATCCATATCCATTCTAGTGATCAAAACTATTCCATAAACTAACACTAGTCATCTTACGATAGGGCTTTGCCACTCGTACCCCATTATACGGCTCGTACCCTAAGTCGTATTAGGTCCAAATAATAGGGTTCCAGGAAGTTTTTTGAGTGTCTAAACGTGTGATGTTTCAAGTTGATCATATATGTGTTAAACTACTTCATTATAATTTTTACTGTGCATTTCCATCAAGTTTAGAATCAATTTGGTCACATAGACTTTAGAGGAGAAAACTAGTGTTACTAGCTTAAGTTATGTTTTGTTCTACTTGATCTCAATGGATTCTAGTATGTGTAATGAGTTACTGACATGACCCGAACCAGGGGCTTTTCATAATAGGTATCCCTAGTCCAACTAGAATTGGAGACCACCCCCATTACCCAACCCAACTGACGTATGTATACCTACAGTCGGATGAATTCTTAATATAAAAGAAGATCATGTTATTGTATAATCCAAGACTTTTGGATAAGTCTAAACCCATGATGCCCAAAATGAGTCTAACCGTATAATACCCAACCAATAACCAATACTAACAAAACCATAACTACTTGAGTTTTATAAGAATTATATAATCACAAAATAAAAGAGGATGGAACAACCAACAATACTGTCAACCGGGGTCAACGCCAATAAAAATGCCAATAATAAAACTAATACCCCTACCGATCCTTTCTATTTGAACCTATAGTAGTTCCACATAAGCCTTTAATCAAAAGAATGCCAAAATTTGGTTTAGACATGCCCCCAACCACAGCAAGAACCAATATTCATAAATAAACTAAAGAATGAAATAATATTCATGAAATAGAGTATTTAGGAAGATTAAAGGTCACCACTTTAATCTAATAGCTGATTACAAAGTTAGATTGCTAAGCAAAAAAATTAGAATAACTGATTCCTACATCGTGTAGGAATACAACCGCTCAAAGATGGGTTAGCAGGTGAATCTTAGCATGAACACATGATAAGGATAAAATAATTCCATTTAACAAAACCAAGTAAATCAGCCATATGCATAAAAACCATACATACATATATATAATTATGCCTAGAAAGGGAATAGGGTTTAGTATGCATTAAAAGCCATTAACCTAAGTATGTGCAGCTTAATCGTACTTAAGAACCAATGGGCTATATGGGTCTAATATAACCATCTAAATGGGGATGAATGTGTGTTTCCATACAAACCAGAGATACAATAAGAGTAAGGGGTTCCCAAGTTTGCTTCACCCTCTATGATATATATGTACAGTGTACTTAGAAGATTCCTATGTACCTTGTAGTATCATATAAGGAAACCATGACCTACCCTTCATGTCGGCAAATATGAGTTTTCAGTTTTCATCTATTGGACTCCCACCTTCACGGTTATCCCCGCCTTTATTTCCCAATTAAAACCATTTCAAACGAACCAAACAATTGATATTCACTGAGGCTATACATAGTGGTATCATCATACCGACTATAACTTGCAAGTAGTTTTCCCTAGCAAAATATTTTTAAGATCAATCGATTCCCATAAACCCATAGATAATTTTATCCAATTAATTTGTAGGAGTCCCACGTACCCCACAAGTGTTCCATTATTTTGATTACTTAGGGAATTCCCTTGTACCATACAAGAATGACTATTAAACCCCAAACCATTTCATTTTTACCATTATAAAATATTTAGCCATTTAGGGTTCCATTACCATGTTTAAACCATGCATAAGTTCCACTAGAGATCCAATAATTGAGTAAAAACATTGTCATAGGGATATTATCAAATTCATTGGGGGTATAGTTGTAACACCCCATATTTTTGGGTTAGTGTTTGAACATGGTTCCTATGTATATATGTTATAATCCATGTGATTCCCATGTGAATATAAGTTAAACTATCTTTATCCTCATGTTTGATGTTCTTTTGAGATGAAAAATATGCATAAGAATCACTTAGAGCAAAGTTGAGCTTAGTGCCTTTGATTCGTCCAAAGTTTGGTATTTGATTCTGTAAAGGTCTAATTTGAACATGTATAACATCTTACATACGCATAATTTTGTAGCTCAAGACCCACCAAATTATAGATAATTTAATTATCTTTCCAATGATATCAATTTTGCCTTAATCTAATATTCGAGTAAAAAGGTATGTCATTTTTCGTGAGAGGTAGTGAGCCAACGAGATAGGGATGTGACATGTCAGTTGTTGACGCAATGGATAATGCATTACGAAACTGTTTCATATTCAATTTTAGTTTATAAAGTGTCTAGGGGCACTTTGGTCACTTCCCCTCACCCAAATCCACCCATAACACTTAATTTTAGCCCCGAAAAGCATTAGATACATTATATTTCATCCTTTTCTCTCGAATGAAACTCTAGCCACCTCAAGAACACCCAAAACTTCATCAAATTTTATTTAAGAAGAGGAAGAACTCAATTTTCCCATTCAACAATGCTTTCAAGATTGTGTTTCTCCTACAACATGAAATCTTTAAGGTATGTAGGAGTTCATCCATACGTCTTCTTTCACCCATGGAGTCCAAACCCCTTTTATTTTAATTAAAGAATGAATGTTCCAATTATTATATTATTTTAAATGTTTAAGAAATATTGAATTGCATGTTTTCATGGCGATTTTAATTAATTTCAGCCCATGTGTGATTCCATGCAAGATTTTGAATTCTTCACTCTATGAATTTGAGTTTTTCATGCTTTATTCAAGTGAATTCCATGATAGATCCTAAATTAATGATTTTTAGCAACATTCCCATGTTTAAAATTCATGTTTTCCACATGTTTGATGAAATTCCCATACCATGTTCAAGAAATTTCAAGTTAATTCCCCAAGTTCTGAATTTTGCTATGTAACTCTATTGTTCACCCATGTTTAAGACATTCTTAGGTTCAAGAGATGATCTTTACATGTATGATTAAATGCCCATGTCCTATTTCAAGTCAATTTCATGTGAATTCCTAAATTAAATATTTTAGTTATAAGATTAAGCTATGCTCGCATGTTTAAGATATTCTCATGTCCAAGATTATGAACCCTATGTGTTTTGTTGAATCACATCATGTTAAAGTATTGATCTCTATGTGTTTGATGAAATGCCCAATTGATGGGTTTCTTTAAATAATGCTTACATATTATGATCTGAAATGCTCTCATGTGTTTTTATGATTTTTTGTATCTAGTCCTGAGGGTTATGAATGCCCGAAATTTATCTGTTTACCTAGTTTCCTATATTTATAGAATAATTTCAGTTATACCATAGGAAATATCATTCATTCAGTAATATAGTCAGTTGTGAGTTCGATTAAGTTAGCTCAATACAGTTTCAGTCCTAGTATCAGTTTATACGTTAACAGTTACCTCCAAATCCGTACGCACTATTATTGTTAGAATACCATGACCTATGCTTATCAGTTATCAGTTAATAGTGCCTGCACAAGTTAGTATTTCAATTTCATTCAGTTGGGAGTAGGATTCTACATCGAGCAAACCCATGGATAGGGGCATTCCTGCCAGTTTTGGGTTTTACCCTTGGTAGCAATCCCTGAGTTAAAGAACTACATAGCAAGCATTGGTCGAGATGTCTTCTTGCCAGGTTAGGGTTGACAAGTATCTCACGAGTACTCCTACCATATTATAGTGAGTCCATAGCCCTTTGAGATAATAGTTTAGTAGATCCACATAGCCAATGTTAGTAACCGCGGCACGGTACTAACATCCTTCCAACTTGGGTTAAAATTTGGACCTCAATTAGATAAGATTATGGAAAATTGGTTAGATGATACCTCCCAAAGTCTAAATTATAGTGTCAATTTAGTATTCAGTTCAGAGTTTAGTTTCAGGTTTTCTAGACCATAGCATACAATTATCAGTTATTTAGTTATTAGTATTTTAGTATTTTAATTTATAAACTACTTTAGAATCATGTTATATGCTTGGTTTTGCATTCTCTAATAATGTAATTTATATGAATTAATGCTCGATCATATCATGTTGTTCAGTTAGTACTTGTCACATATGCATAGTCCTCCATAGTTTCAGGCCAGTTATTCAGACTAAGTACAGTCCTATCTTACATGACCTGTATTTAACTATCAATCATTTATTAAATCAGATAAGCTTCATATATATCATGTTTGGTTCTATATGTTTAGGTATTCGTCCTCAGTATAATGTATATTTAGATCCCTGATGTTTGTTCAGTTTCAATCACGTAGTTTCAGAATCTGTATTCATACAATATTCACATTATGTAGTATCCTAACTTCAGTTCTACTTATATCATAAAAGTAAGGTTTTATAGAAACTGAGTGTAGAGATTCACCAACTTATTAGATCATTTTTGTTACTTATGTTTTATGATTTTTTAGCTTTCAGTTTATTCCATCCTATTTGTGAGTGTACTTACACTTAACATGCATGTTTTAAGATTACGTATAAAATCAGTTTTACTTATTGCATTCACCTCTGCATACTTAGTACATTCCATAAGTATTGAACCACATATATTTATAGGTGTTACATTATCTCATAATATACGTACCAGTTATAGCATATGTATTATGATGAGACAGTTGCAATTTTCAGCAAACAGGCAATGAGTTCTCTTGTTTTAGGAACTCCGGAAAATTTTAGTACATGTATAGTTCATTTATTTTCATATGTATTGATTAGTGTTAGTTGGAAGCATGTCCTAGCTATCTATATTTGGTATAGTAGAGGTTTTATATATGTTAGTCAAAATCAGTCATGTAATTTCTGTTTTATCCTTCATTTTTATCAGATTGTAAACTTTATCTCTAATGTATTTATTTAGATTATGCCACGATTATGTTTTCATATAGAAGAACTTGTTATTTATTTTTTTATAATTTAGTTTCTTAATAGTATTCCAATTCATAGGTTAGCTTGGGATCACTTGTGGTTCCAAGCTTCGTGTGTCATCTTGGGGGTACTCTCGGGGTGTTACAAACTTGGTATCAGAGCATAGAGTTCAAGTGTCCTAGGATATCTATGAAGTCGTGTCTAGTAATGTCTTGCGGAGTGGTATGGAGACGTCTATACATTTCTTCAAAAGGCTACAGTGCATTTAGGAAATACTTCCTTATTTCATGTCTCAGATTATGTAGTAGAAGTGTTCTCTAAGAAATTTATATAGATTCTAATCTTGCTCCATTCATACTAACTCTACCTTAGTTTTGAGGTAATAGAAATAGTGAAGCTCAAATTTCTATAGATAGAGCTTTCTCAAATAGTCCCGCAGATAGTTCTAGGATTGCACAAATGCTTTTAAGCATCCCGTTAGTACTTTTTAAGTTCTGGAGTTATAAAGACTCCATTCATGTTCAGGAAAATCGTGCACTAAGCCAAAGTTAGATATGCCCTCAGATCCCTTCTCAGAATCCTATGATAGCATGTGATCTAGAGTTAGAAGAATGAACCTAAAAGTTTAGTAGAAGTAGAGTTGGGATAGCGTTATCCACATTGAATAGATTATGCATCCATGGGGATAGTTGTAAGAAGGTAAACCAGTAGTCTTAAAACAGTGTATGCAAGAATTTAAGTTTGTTGATTCAAAATTATATGTTATTGCAATTGGATGTTCAGGTATGATGGTAGTTCTCATGGTTTATATGTGATGTTCTTAGGCTATAAAGGAAGTTAGTATAGTTCATTTAAGGTTTGGGGATATCTATGCTAAGTGTCAAATTCTAGTAGTGATGCTAGTGTGTGTATAAAAGTAGTAAGGAATGATAAATTCCAACCCATTCTTATCTCAATGTAATGTTTTTCAATCATTATGACATCTACACATGCCTTACATGTCAGCCCTATAATTATATCGCATATTCATGCTCTTTATAGAAAAATCATGTATGCTTCTTGTTCCTAGTATGAGAAGTTTTAGTTCACTCAGTAGTATGAATCGTGTTCTATGAATTTGTGAAGTCCAAACTCAGGTTATGTAGCTTATGAATTATGTACTCATGTTTCACATTATGTTCAGATCAAGGAGCTCATGCTACACTCCTAATGATCAGCAAAATTAAGATTATGTCATGTATATCCTCATTTTAGCTCTCTTTGATGAATTCATGTTCTTGATACACTATTCCTCAAACATCAGTAAAGTATCAAGTTATGCATAGTTATCCCTTCATGCTTCAGGTCCTTATGCTCTAACGTTTTATTAACGTCTCCTTATGTCATGATTAGTTGAAATTCTATGTGTGTTTTCTTGGGCTAGTGCATGAAAGTTTTAAGGATAGAGGTTTAGAGAATATGAGAGGGATGCTTTTGTGGTTGTTTGCCTACAAGTTCATGTGTTGTTATGAAGATAGGCTTAAATATCATGGTAGTGTACAAATGTAATGCATATTTGAGTTTAAGCTTTCAGTACGAGTTAGTTCATATATCTAGCGATTTAGTTTAACAGTCAGACAGAAAAGTTCCTATGGTTTTCCATCTATCCAATTCATAAGGTAATTCACATCCATGCAAATTTTGAATTCAGCTCAGTTCATGCATATGCATCAGTTTTAGATCCCAGCTATTCAGTCATGATTCAGTCCATAAATTTCCTGTTCTTCATCTCAGTCTTTTCTTAGTTTTTCGACAAAGTCTATACCATTCAGGGGATGAAGTATCCCAAGGGGGAGATGTATAGTAATACCCCAAGTATTCATTTCCTAAACCTTTCATTTTTCTTCATGAATAGGATCCATCTTGAAGTAATAGTTACTCATCAGTGGACTCTCTCATTTCTATCTCAACCTTATAAGCATTCTCATGTCATTACATGTTTTCAAGAAATCAATTCAGTTTATGATATTCAGTTCATGTATCATGTTTAAGAATCAGTTATGTAATCATGTCCCAAGTCATTCATGTTTAGAATATGATCTCAGTTACCTTCGTACAGTACTCTCAATCTAATCAGTCTCATTCCAAGATGAATGTTCCTAGGAGGGAGATAACATAACATAACTTATTTTTGGACTAGTCTTTGAACCATCATTCCTATATGTATAAGTTATAATCCTTTTGATTCCCATGTGAATTTAAGTTTCATGATCTTTATCCTTGTGTTTGATTTTCTTTCGAGATGAAAAATATTCATAAGAATCACTTAGAACATAGTTGAGATTAGAGCCTTTGATTCATCCAAAATTTTATATTCAATTCTACAATGGTCAAGTTTGAATGTTTATAACATCTTATCTACGCATAATTTTGCAACTGAAGACACACCAAATTGTAGATAATTGAATTATGTTTCCAATGATTAAAATTTAGTCTTAATTAGATACCTGAGCAGAAAGTTGTAGCATTTTTTGTGAGAGGCAGTGAGCCGATGCGATTGGGATGCAATGTGTCGGTTGACAATGCGACTATAGATGCGACGCGATGGATAATGCATTACAAAACTGTTTCACACGCTATTTTAGTTCCTAAAGGGTCTATGGGTACTTTTGTCACTTCCCCTCACCCAAATCCGCCCATAACACTTAATTTCAGCCCCCAAAAGCATTAGATACATTATTATTCATCTTTTTCTCTCCAACAAAACCCTAGCCCCCTTAAGAACACCAAAAACTTCATCAATTTTCTTCAAGAATATTAAGAACTCAAGTTTCCCAATTCAAGAAAGCTTTCAAGATTATGTTTCTCCTTCAAGATTAAAGCTTTAAGGTATGTGGGAGTTCATCCATAGGTCCTGTTTCAACCATGGAGACCAAAATCCTTTTATTTCAATTAAAGAATGATTTTTTAGATAATTTTGTTATTTTAAATATCAAGAACTATTGAATTAAATTTTTTCATGGTGATTTTAATTAATTTCACCCCATGTGTGATTTCATGCAAGATTTTGAATTCCTTATGCAATGAATTTGAGTTTCCCATGCTTTATTCAAGTGAATTCCATGATAGATCCTAAATTCATGATATTTATCAGGATTCCTATGTTTAAAATTCATGCTTTCCATATGTTTGATGAAATATACATATCATGTTCAAGAAATTTCATATTGAATCTCCAAGTTATGAATTTTGCCTTGTAACTCTATTGTTCACCCATGTTTATGAGATTCTTAGGTTCGAGCTATGATCGTTACATGTATGATTAAACACGCATGTCCTATTTTAAGCGAATTTCATATTAATTCCTTAATTTATCATTTTAGTTATATAATCAAGTTATGCCCTTATATTTAAGTTATTCCCATGTCAAAGTTCTTGATCCCCATGTGTTTGGTGAATTTCCCCATGATAAAGTATTAATCTCCATGTGTTTGATAAAATGCCCAAGTGATGGGTTTCTTTAAATAAAGCTTACTTATTATGCTCTCAAATGCTCTCATGTATTCTTATCTGTAACGACCCAATTTACTGAACCAGAATGCTACACAATGCTCATGACCCCGAAGGACCACAAGCTAACCCATGACTTATATTTGTACCTATATACTGCATAAGATAGCATAATAATGTGAAAACATGCACTTAAAGGCCATAAGGTTCTATCATGAACATAACTGAATATCGTAACATATATGTGGGGTAATAGAATACCCAAAACAAAACTGTAGTCTAAAACATGATAGTCTGTATCTAGTCTGCATCTCGTCTTGAAGCCTCTACTGTCTGAAGAATCTGAATAAGAAGTTGATGGGATATGTCCCCAACTAACTCCAACTAATAGGCTAATCAATGAGATACAGGAAAATTATTATGTCCTCGATGGATAAGGGATCACTTCTACTCTAACTTCTAAATCTGGGATCTACTGCTGATCTGAAAATGGTGTCTCTGAAACCAATGATGTAACATAAAAAGAAAGCATCATAGCGCGAATGCATCAGTATATACATACCGAGTATACATGTGAGGTAGGCTATGTGTAAGGGTTTGCATGCATGAATAATTCTAACTGACTGTTTAACATGAACGTGAGAATACATGCATAAATACGTAACTGTAAATGATAATGTGATTTTGTGATTTCAGATTCTATATGCTGATAACATAATATGCTAGTAACTGATATGACTGATAACATGAGGGACTATATTTGAATAATGTCGATAACATGGGTGTATGTATCTGATTATAACTAATAATGTGGGTGACTATAGCTGACAGTCCTAAATCTGATGGAACTATCTAAGTTCTGTACTGTAACTGAGTTGACTATATCTGACAGTCCTAAAATCTGAAGAACAATCTGAGTTCTATTACTAAGACTGATTGACTGTATCTGACAGTCCTGATTATGTAACATGAAACTATGGGAAGGAGTATCTAACCGACATGCCCCAAAGGTTCTATAATAGCTGAGCTGGGTTACAATCTATGCCCTAATTGTAAGGGTGTCAATATCACACCACTGGTAAGGACAACATATGGGTAACCCTCATATAATAGATAACACTAGCGAGAATGGTAGGAACCCTCACATAACAGGTTAAGCCACTTCTTCTACCCTCTTATACCAGGTACGATATCTCAACCTATGCTGGCTAAATAGTTGTAGAACGCAGGGGTTGCTTCTAGGAATCACACCCTCGTATAACAGGTAAGTCCCTATCATTGGATTCATTCGGTGATAATTCCTACTCCTATCTAAATGGACACGAACATGATTTACTGAACTAAACTGAGCATGGACTAAGTTAATACTACTAATATCTTACAACTGACTGAGTCATGAGATCATGGAGATTTTTTCCTGAGTCATAAGACTATCTGAAGTTAAGAGTTCATAGCTTGACTAAGAGTATCTTGAAAACATGACATGGATCTAGGCACACAGCTAATATTTTGGGTATAGTTACCCCCAGGACTCGATAGAAGGAAACTGACATAGCATGATTTACTTGAAGACTAGACTAACATCATAATACATTCTCCATTCATAGGAGCGTTTCATCAAACATGTAATACGCATGATCTTGTATATACATGGGGATTTTATGATATCACGCTAGTTAGACAATATTCCTTCATCTAGGCAATTTATCAGACATATGGCAGGCATAGTACATGTAAACACATTATACAATAATTAAACATTACGCTTCAATTCCAATTCCATCATACAAGGTTTTATTCATGATATTTCATAAATCTTTATGTATACTAATCAACCCACATGGAATTTATCATCAAATAATGGATTAGAAATTAATTCCTCATTTATCAACATGAAAGTAAACATACAAAGCATGAAAACATGAAGAAAATCCATAACTTGTTAAAAAAGTTTCTTCAACTTCATGGACGAAATGAGTCCATAAATGAACACTACGCATAACTTAGATCATGATTTCTTGAAGATTGATGGCGAAACCTTCTTGAAATTGGACCTTCTATGAAAACCCTAGCTTGAGTTCTTGAGAGTATTTGAGAAAAACATCAATATTTTTTATGAATAAGGGCTAAATCCTGTGTTTGGAAGCTTAAATATGGGGGGAGGGGGAGCTAATTGACCCTTTTAATCCTGGACACATAGTTTAATTTTCAGTAAAATTTCCTGAATTGGGCCCTTGGAACGATGCGGTATTATCGTGCCGTGTCATTGGAATTTGATAATTGGGAAACTGCACGGTGGCGCGATGCAGAGCTATCACGTTGCCACCTTTTCTACAACCTGGAAGTGTGGTGTGACGCGTCATTATCGTAGAGCTACACTGGAATTTGACAATTTCCATTTATGCTATCTTAGCAACGCGCTGAAGGCTCAGGTCAAACACCGTCTTACTATCCTTGAGATGATTTTCAAGCTAAGATAAAACATGGGTATTACATTATCATTATTTCTATCGAGTCCTGGGTGTTATGAGAGCCCAAAATTTAGTTGTTTACCTAGTTTCTAGTATCTACAAAATGATTTTAGTTATACCATAGGAAATAGTCAGTAATATGGTCAGTTGTGAGCCCGATTAAGTTAACGTAGTCCGGTTTTAATCCCAGTACTAGTTTATATGTTAATAATTACCTCAGAATCTGTATGAACTATTATTTTCAGAATACCATGACCTGAGATTATCAACTACCAGTTAACTATGTAAGAATCAGTAAGTATTCCAGTTTTATTCAGTTGGGAGTAGGATTCAGCACCTACCGAACCCAGGAATGGGGGCATTTATGCTAGTTTAGGGTTTAACCCTTAGTAGCAATCCCTTAGTTAAATAAATACATAGCAAATATAGGTTAAGATGTCTTCCTACCAGTTTAGGGTTGACACATATCTCACGAGTACTCCTGCCTGATTAGGGTGACTCCTTAGTCCTTTGGGATACCAGTTTAGTGGATCAACTCAACCAGTGTTAGTACACGTTGCATGGTACTGACACCCTTCCAACTGGGGTTACTATTGGACCTCGATTTGCTCAGATTGGGACATGTCGGTTAGATGATTCCTCTCATAGTCTCAGTTATAGGCTCAATTTAGTATTCAGTTCAGAGTTCAGTTTAAGGTTTGCTTGACCATAGAATATAATTATCAGTTATTCAATGATCAGTATTTTAGTATTTTAGTTTACAAACTATTTCAAAATCATGTTATACGCTTGGTCTTGCATTCTCAGATAATACAGTTTTTGTGTATTCATGTTTGGTCATCTCATGTTGTTCAGTTAGTTCTTGTCTCATATGTATAGTATTCCATAGTTTCAGTCCAGTTATTCAGACTAAGTATAATCCAATCTTGCATTACCAGTTTCAGCTATCTTTCATTCAGTAAATTAGATAATCTTAGTATATTTCATATTTGGTTCTTATCATTAGGTATTCGTGTTTGGTATAATTGTATATTCAGATCCCCAATGCTATGTTAGTTTCCATCATGTAGTTTTAGACTCAGTATTCATACTATATTCACATTTTATTGTATCCCAACTTCAGTTCTACTTATATCATAAAAGTAATGTTTTACAGAAACTAAGTGTAGAGATTCACCATCTTATCATATCATGTTTGTTACTCATGTTATAAGATAATTTTGCTTTCAGTTTTTTCCAGCCTGTTGGTCGTTCTACTTACACTTAGCATGCATATTTTAAGATTACGTATGAAATCATTTTTACTTATTGCATTCACCCCTTCATACTCAGTACATTCCAGAAGTACTGATCAACATTTATGTCTATGTGCTACATTGTATCAAAATGTAAGTACCAGTGATAACCTATGTATCATGATCAGACAGTTGCAGGTTCCATCCAGGAGGCGATGAGTTCTCTTGTTTCAAGAACTCTGGATAGTTTTAGTTTATGTACAGTTCATTTATTTTCATATGTATTGATCAGTGGTAGTTGGAGGCATGTACCAGCTATCTTGAGTCAGTATAGTAGAGACTTCATAGATGTTAGTCAAAGTCAGACATGTAATTTCAGTTTCCTCCTTCAATTTTATCAGATTGTAAACCTTATCATTAATGTATTTATTTAGATTATGCCATGATTAGGTTTCCGCATTGCAGAATTTGTTATTTATTTTATTATAATTCAGTTGCTTAACAGTATGCAAGTTCATCATTTATCTTGGGATCACTTATGGTTCGAAGCACTATGTGGAATCCAGGGTGTACTCTCGAGGCATTACAATAGTATTTCCAAAACCAAATCCAATTACAAAGTACCTATTCCGACGCAACCAATTATCTGAAACCAACATTAAATCAAATAAAAGCGTAATTAAAACATGGGAAAACCATAACCAAGCATTTATAACCAAAACCACCAAATTATATTAGAAAACCTAAAACCATACAATAATCAAATCGTGAAACATTGTATAAAACCATGACTTTAGTTAGAACTAACAATGAGGAAAGAAAACATTCCTTAAACCAAGATGATGATGGAGAGAAATCACCAAAACAATCCCCAAATTAATCCTTAAGATGAAATTCTAGCTTCTGGCCAAGAACTTTAGAGAGGATTAGAGAGTGTTTTGCTAAGTGTTAAAGAATAGAATAATAGGGAAATTAACCTCCCAAGTTAATTAAAAGTTGTGGGGCCTTATTAGGTTAGGTGGGGGTAATGTCCATATTTCCCACACTTAAACTGCACCAAAATCCTATCAGAAGGGGTATGACTATCCTTACTAGTCGTACCATACAATACGAATGGTACCCTTCACTCATAACCTAGGCGTACTCCCTTGGACTCAACACTGTCCAAGGGATGAATTATCCTAAAACATGTCATATCCAGGCATACAACTGGTACCCGTGACCCGTACCATAGGCAAAATAAAATCTATAGAGGATTGAACACTTCCCACCATAAGAGTCCATGGTACGACTTGTACCCAGGCATACAGCTCATGGTGATTCATATGTACTCATATCCAACTTGGTCTACCAAGTTTAAGATTAAGTAAATGAAATACCCAAACCAAATGACCTGTGTCCACCAATACGACACATACCTCCAAGGCCGTATTTATTCTAGAAACCAATTCCAAACTACTAACCAACAATAGTCATCATAGACTAATGCATACCACTCGTATCCCAGTGTACGAGTTGCTTCCTATACTCGTATCCAGTTGAGAAACTAGAAATCCAGGAAAATTTCTTATGGCCACAAACCAAGGGAGTTTCAATCTCCTCCACTATGAATATTCGTCCCCGAATTATGGATAGGGTAAGGTAACCACAAGCACGATTCATTTGCATTATCAAATATCAATCCAACCTTTAACCAAGTTAGAAAGCATAGATGCAAAAATATTAATCTTTAATTTAACAAAGTTTGAAAACAAAAGTATTTTGAAGAACACATATCTTTTGCACGAATCGCAGGAGCAGAAAACAAATGTGGATACTTGGATGTCATGTCCTCCTCCACTTCCCATGTAGCCTCTTCCACCTTGTGTTTTTACCATAGAACCAAAATTGAAATAACATCCTTGGTCCGTAAATGATGAACCAACCTATCTAAGATCTTGATCAGGATATCTTCATAAGACAGAGAATCCAAGATATCCAAGCCCTCTATAGGAACCATTGAAGAAAGATCACCAAGAGACTTCCTCAACAAAGATGCATGAAATACTGGATGAATGGAGCTCAAACTAGAAGGCAACTCTAATTCATAAGCCACATTGCCAACTCTCTGCAAAATTGCACAAGGACCAAAAAATCGGGTACTATGCTTCCTTATTTACCAAAATGCATTACTCCCTTTATGAGAGATACCTTTAGGAACACCTTATCCCAAACCTCAAACTCCACGACTCTAGGCCTTACATCCACATAGGACTTTTAGCGACTTTGGGTAGCCTTATGCCTATCCCAAACTACCTTTACCTTTTTCGTAGCCTGATAAGCAATGTACGGACCAAACATATCTGCCTCACCAACCTCGAACTACCAAAAAGAAGATCTACACCTCCTACCATACAATGCCTCAAAAGAGGCCATCCCAATACTTAAATGATAACTATTGTTATAAGGAAACTCTACCTGAGTAAAATGTTTAACCCAACTACCACCATAATAAATCACACATTCCTGAAGCATATCATTAAATTTCTTAATAGTACTTTCCGCTTGCCTATCTGTTTGATCATGAAAAGCGGCTCTGAGACTCACCTTAGTACCTAATCCCTTATAAAAAGACTGCCAAAAGTAAGACAAAAATTGCGTACCACGATCAGACATAATTAAAATATATTCCCCATACAGCTTCATAATCTCTTGGAGATACAACTTCACATAGTCCTTTATCGAAAAGGTAGTCCTTACTAGAAAAAAGTGAGTAGACTTCGTCAACCGATCCATGATGACCTAAATCAAATCAAGTTACCTCTGAGACTGAGGAATACTGATAATGAAATTCATGTTGATCACCTCCCATATCCATTTGGCCAAATCAATTTCTTGATTCAACCCACTAGGCCTCATGTACTAAACTTTGACTTACTCGTACACCATGTAATTTGCTATAAAATTAGCCACATCCCACTTCATACCATTATAACAATACATCTCGGTTAGATCATGATACATTTTTCTTAATCCGAGATGAACAACATAATGTGATTCATGTTTCTTAGCCAAAAGACTTTGTCACAAACCATCGACAAAAGGATCACATAACCTACTTTGGTACCATAAAGTACAATCATCACTGATCTCAAAGACCATTACCTTTTGCCCACCAACATCACTATTGATTTTCATTAAGACACTATCTAGCACTTGTATCTCCTTGATCTCTACACCAAGAGATGTTCTAACCACTTCCTGAACTATTACCCCACCATCCTTGTAGTCCAAGAGACAAACTTAAGATTTGACAAGCTGTGAATATCTTTCACTAATTCCCTTTTTCCATTTTCCACATGAGATAAACTTCTTATTGAAAATCGAGTAAGAGTATCAAAAACTATATTAGCTTTACCTAGTGGTAGTGAAGACTCATATCATAGTCCTTGAGAAGCTCCAACTATCTCATTTGCCTAAAATTTATCACCTTTTGAGTGAACACATATTGTTGACTCTTATGATAAAAAACGATGTCTATGTGCACTCCATAAAAGTAATGCCTCAACATTTTTAAGGCATAAACCACCGCCATCAGCTCAAAATCATGATTAGGATAATTCCTCTCATGTACCTTCAACTGCCTGGAAGCATAGGCAATCACCTTCTCATGATTCCTTAAAGCACAACCAAGTCCCACCCGGAAAACATCATAATAAACCACAAACCACTCCCTACTTTCTAGCAAGGTCAATATTGGAGCCGAAGTCATCTTATCCTTAAGCTTCTGAAAACTCCCTTGACACATTTCTGAGCAAGAAAACTTTATCTTCTATTGAGTCAAATTAGTCAAAGGAGTAATTATCGTCGAAAACCTTTCCACAAATTGCCTATAATACCCAGACAAACCCAAAAAGCTCAGAATATTGGTTTAAGTCATGGGTCTAGGCTACATTTTAACCACAACAACCTTTTGAGGATCCACCATGATCCCTTCACTAAAAATAATATAATCAAGAAAAGTCACAGCGTTCAACCAAAATTCACACTTGGATAACTTAGCGTACAACAACTGCTATTTCAAAGTTTGCAACACCACACAAAGGTGATTGGTATGATCCACCTCACTGTAGGAATAAACTGGAATGTCATCAATAAAAACAATGACAAAATGATTCAAGAACTTCCTGAGAATGCTATTCATCAAATCTATAAATGTCATCAGGGCATTAGTTAAGCCAAATGACATACCCAAGAACTCAAATTGCCCATACTAAGTATGAAAAGCTATCTTAGGGATATCCTCCTCCCTAATCTTAAGATGATGATACCCATACCGAAGATCTATCTTACAAAAGAACTTTGCACCTTGCAACTAATCAAATAAGTTAGCTATCCTTAGAAGAGGATACTTGTTCTTGATTGTTCCCTTACTTAATTTCTGATAGTCAATGCAAATCTTAAGGGAGCCATCCTTTTGACGCACGAGCAACATCGGTACACCCCATGAGGATACACTAGGACAAATAAATCCCTTATCTAGAAGTTCCTTATGTTTCTTCGTTAGTTCTCTCAACTTTGTTGGAAGCCATTCTATAAAGAGAAATAGATATTGAACGAGTTTTTGGAGCCAAATCAATACCAAACTCGATTTCGCTATCCATAGAAATTGCAGGAAGATCATCTGGCAAGACCTTAGGAAACTCTCTTGCAACTAGAACCAAATAAAAAGGACCTTCCTAGTTAGAATCTTTAACTAGGACCAAGTGATAAAGAAACCCTTTGGAGATTATTCTCTAAGAACTAAGATAAGAAATGAACCTTCCCCTAGGAGTTAGTGAACCACCCTTTCACTATATAACTAATTCATCAGGGAACCTAAAGACAACCTTACAAATCCAACAATCAAAGGAACCAATCCATCCCCAGAATAATGTCAAAATCCATTATATCCATCTCAAATAGATCTATCAAGGTCTGCTTGCCACCAATAACTATCAAACACCCGTATAGAATCTTTTATTAAAAATTGAGTTACCTACTCGGTAGAAATAAAAAAGGGATCCGAAACAACCTCAGGATCAAAACCAAAACATACAACAACTTTTGGTGTCATATAGGAATGAGTGAACCCTAATCAAGTAGACAATAGACGTCATGAGTAAAGAGTTGTAATGTATCACTAAAGACATTAGGTGATGCCTCAGATACCTGCTGAGATGAAATAGCATAAAAATTATTTTAGCCTATGCTAGTACCAAAAGTAGTAGTAGATATAGAAATTGCACCTCTAGGTACAGGAGTAGAAGATAAAGCAGTCGAAGCACTGACCTCTCCCGAAGCTCCCTTACCAATAGAAAAGTTTTTAAACATATGTCCTAGTTTTCCATATTTAAAACATCTATCCCTCTTTTCATCACAAAAGCCCTGATAAAGATGACCACAGAATCGGCAAGAAGGGAATGAAGAAGCCGATGGAGCCCCACTCGCCTGAGATTGGTCACCCGATAACCAAAAATTATCACCACCTTATGGTCTCCTATCACCTAACTACTTTGGGATAGGAGCGCTAGCAGTAAAGAAAGAACTAGAACTCCCTTCTTTAGCTATTTTCTGTCATCCCAATCACCCTACTGCTTAGCACTACCCTACTCAGAGATCTTGCTCCTGTTACCCTGTCTTTCCCAAACTCCACCTATTTTCTCTTTTGATCCCCCACCTACTATATGTGGACAACCAACCTCAAAATATCCATATCCTTAATCATCAAAGCAGTCTTGATTTCAAGGATCAAATCTCAAGATAGCCTAGAATTTAACTTTCTCTTTCTCACTCTTTTATCAGATACCAAGTTCGGAGCATAACTTAACAGTTGATAAAACTTCAAGGCATATTCCTTGATAAGCATTCTTCCCTGCTAAAGGTTCACAAGCTCCTCCATCTTTGTTTTCCTTATCTCCTAAGGAAAGAAGCAATCAATAAAAGAATTAGAAAAGGCCTCCTATAAGGACAACTCATCAACATCACCTCTATCTCTATCCCATTCCTCGTAACATAGGTACGCAATATCCTTGAGCTGATAAGTTGTAAAGTTTACTCCTTCCACATTTATGGACTGCAACACCTTGAAGATTTTTTCCATATTATCTAAGAAATATTGAGGATCCTCCTCCACCTTTACTCCAGTAAAAATAGAAGGATTTATCTTCATAAACTAACCAACCCTTGTTTCCTTAGCAAATAAAATAGTAGATGTATCTCGCTTAGCCTGAGCGAAAACCAACTAAACAATAGCATGAGTTGATTGGTGAAATTCCACGTTAGTCACCTCACCTTGAGGAGGACTAAAAGCAACTGGAGGAACTCCAAAATAATTAGGAATAGGACCCTAAGATTGAGTGTGAACTCCAGGTGAAAGAGATGCCCTATCAACTTCGTTCTCAGATGGGACAGAAGAATTTCCTTGTGCTTCAGATTATTGAGGCATGATTTTAAAAGCTAACAAAGAAGGATTAAAGAGAATTCCAAGACTTACACTCAACTTAAAAATAGAATACCAAGAAAGTGAAACATTCCTAAATTCCTTGTTGCCTCTCTCTTATGAATGTAGAGCGCTACACACCCCTAAAATAGACTCTAATAACATGCCTTTATGAACACCCAATTGACCATAAACCTAAATCTCTGATACCAATATGACATAACCCGAATAGTGCATTATGATAATGGGAATCCCGAGTCAAACCAGTATTAGAGACAAACCCCATTACCCAACACAACCGACTTTCACATACCCTGAGTTAGATGAATTCTAAACTTATAACAAGATAGTGTTATTGCATAATCTAATACTTTTGAATAGGTTTGTATCTATGACCACCCAAATAAGTCCAACCATTTGATTCCCAACTGATAACCGTTACCAACCAAAACATAATCCAAACCATAACCATATGAGTTCTATAAGAATTATTTAATACCAAAATAAAAGAGGATGGAACAACTAACAATAAATTAAACCGATATCAACCTCAATAACAATGAAAATACTAAGGCTAACACCCCTAATGATCCTGCCTATTCCAACCTATAGTAGTTCCATAAAATTCTCTTACAAAAAAAAATACCAAAATCCAGTTGGGACATGCCCAACGTTATCGAAATCCATGATCAATAAATATATCAAAGTATGAAATAACACCCACTAAATTGAACCTTTTAGAATGATGGAAGCTTACCACTCTAATCCAATAGTTGTTTCCAAAGATTGATCACTAATTAGGAAGAGTAGAATGACTGGTTTCTGTATCGCGTGGGGATACAGCCGCCCGAAGATGAGTTTGCAGGTGAACGTTAGAATGAACTCAAGATAAGGATAAAATAATTCCATTTAACAAAATCAAGTAAACCATCCATATTCATATAGACCATACATATATATTTATAACCATGTCGGAAAAGGAAATCTCGTTTAGTGTGCATTTAAAGCCATTAACCTGGGTATGTGTAGCTTAACCCCCAAAACGGGCCCTGATGTGTATAGCCACATGAACTGAAGATACCATAAGAGTAAGGGATTCCCAAGTACCCTTCACCCTGAATGATACATATGTACAATATAATTAGAAGATTTCTATGTACCTTATAGTATCATATAAGGTCTCTATGATCTACACATCATATTAATAAGCATGAGTTTCTAGTGTTCATCCATTGGACTTCCACCTTCATGGTTAGCTATCACACCTCACCTTTATTACCCAATTAAAATGATTTTCAACCAACCAAACTATTGTTGCTAATTGAGGCAATACATAGAGGTATCATCATAGCCACTATAACTTGGAAGTGTTGTCCCTAGCCAAACCTTTTTCATATCAAGGGGTTCCCATGGACCCATAGATCATATTTTACAATTAACTTGGGGGAGTCCTATGTACTCCACAAGTTTTCCATTATTATGATTAATTAGGGGATTCCATTTTATCCCACAAGAATAGTTTTTAAACTCAAAATCATTCCATTTTGACCATTTCAAACCATTTAGCCATTTAAGGTTCCATTACCAAGTTTAAAGTATGAATAAGTTCCATTAGAAATCCAACAATTCAGTGAAAACATTCTCATAGGAATTTTATCAAATACATTGGGGACATAGTATTTCAAAAAAATAGCTAATTACCAAATGCCTATTCTCATACAACCAATGATCTAAAATCATAATTGCTGCATGTAAAAGTATAATTAAAACATGGGAAATCTATATCCAAATATTTATAACGAAACCCTAAAATTATATTTGAAAAAGCAAAACCATACAATAATCTAACCATGCAACATTGTATAAAACTATGCCTTTAGTTGAAACTAACAATGAAGGAAAAGAACATACCTAAAACCAAAAAGATGATGGAGAGAAATCATCAACACAAGAGCCAAATTAATCCTTAAGATCAAATCCTAGCTTTCCTTTCCCAAGAACTTTAGAGAGGATTAGAGAGAATTTTTACAAGTGTTAAAGAATAAAATAATAGGGAAAATAACCTCCCAAGTAAGTTAAAAGTCGTATGGCCTTATTAGGTTAAGTGGAGAATTATCCAGATTGCCCTCACTTAAACAACACAAAAGTTTCGTTAGAGGGATATGAATATCCATACCAATCATACACTCCAATACGAGTGGTGGGTACCACTCATACCAAAGATAATATCCCTTGGAACCAATACTATCAAAGGTACGAATCACCCTAAACTATGTAGTATCCATGTATATAACTGGTATCCATGATCCATACCTCGAGAAAAATAGAATCTAAAGAGGATTTAATGCTTTCCACCAAATGAGCATATGGTATGACTCATACTCAGATCTAACTTAGTCTACCATGTCTAAGAATAAGTAAAGGAAAGACCCAAACCAAATGACTTGTGTCCACTATTATGACTCGTACCACCCAAGTTGTATCCATTCCAGAAACCAATTCCAACGCACAAACAAAACACTGATAGACATGCTAATAACCTATACCACTCATATCCTGTGTACAAATCATTTCCCCTAGTCGAAACCTATCCACTAAGGGTGTTTCAGTTACTAAGGGTGTTATAATTACTAAGGGTGTGATTGTGTAATCCAATGCATAATATTTTTTTTTATAGTGTTTAAGGTTAAATTGAAATAATCCAAGAACCAAAAAACTAATTTAATGATCAAAAGGACAAACCTAGTACTCTTAGCTTAAGTTACAAGTTATCGTCTTGGATTGTATGTTGTTTTGAGCTCTAATTCATGGTGTTTAGTGCTATCCAATTCTTGGTTAGTTGATCATGATGGTATATGGATGATACAAAAATGATAAATCAAGTATAAAAATCACTAAAAGTATTGGAAATGATGGAAAAATATTTGGAACTACACTTGACAAAAAATAGATGTTTTAGAGTCATTAGCAAGCCACGAGCCATAGGCACCATGTTATGGCCATGACACCGACTTGGGGGCATCTTAGGAAACAAATTTCAGTATTTCATTGTAATTAAGACATTACAAAGACCCTAGGCAGCTTGATAAGGGCATCACGTGGCCCTAATTGAAAATCAACATCTTTTTTATTCAAGTATAAATAGGACACTAGTTATTTTTCACATCTTGGAAGACCTTGGGAGTTGAAGAGAGGATGGAGAATACTTAAATTAGGGTTTTTATTCCATGAATTTTGTTTTTTGTGTATTTTAACATGTATTAATTCATTGGTATTGTAGTTATGTCCATAATTGGCAAAACACCTTTTTCGGGGTTAAGGGAAAAACATGAGTATTGTTGTTATGAATTAACTTGATTTTAGTTATTTATCACTATTGGTTATTTATTTATTATTTTTATCACTATTTTAAAGATTCTCAACCCTTAGAATTTATGTATATTCACCTTGTGAATGTGGGAGGAGGAATAAGTGGATAGAATGCGGGATAGATAAAATAGAATTATAATCTTCCAAATGAATGAAGTTATAATTTGCATTTGCGATAGGAATATACCTTAGTGGCAAATTTTGTTAATTATGGGATGACTTATAATATCCCTGCTCAACGGTGTAGTTATGGGGGCTAAGTTAGATAGTTGATTTGAGCATAAAAATGTCGTAGGCACAGTATAGACCTCGTGAACCAATAACAAAGATAAGTAGCCTAACTATTGATATTATAGAATATAGGATGATTATTTACAGTCCTGGTCTTGTCCGCATTGATCATTCAAACCATTTTACAACATTATTAAGTTTACCT
Organism: Capsicum baccatum var. pendulum; assembly: GCA_030864225.1. Taxonomy (NCBI): domain Eukaryota; kingdom Viridiplantae; phylum Streptophyta; class Magnoliopsida; order Solanales; family Solanaceae; genus Capsicum; species Capsicum baccatum. The sequence continues at coordinate 86,075,095 of CM061557.1, forward strand.
TAGTTGTAGCTTTTAAACAATCTTTTGTTATGTAGCACGTAATTTATCATAATTGTGAACAATTATTTGATAGTTGTTAAGACAAGTCTCTGAGGGATCGGTACCTGTCTTATAAAAGGCCACTATATTATTAGGTAAGACCGTGTAGACTTACATGTGCGCTTAGGCAGAACAAGTTCTTGGCACCGTTGTCGGCAACTTTTCAATAGATAACTAACTTAGTTTAGTTTTACTTTTTTGATTTCTGTAGAACTTTTCACTTGGCACCGTTGGAATTGGTTGATCTAGGCTTCGAGCCCGAGCTTGACCAACACCTATATCAATGAAGGAGAGAAGCATCCCTTCTCTACTGTATCCCAAAAAATCATGATGACCAAGACATTCCTGCTCCCATGTTTGAGGATTCATAAGCATGAAGGATATTTTGGAAAGTGGTAATTCCACTTACGACTAATGTAACCTCCACCATTCGAAGAGCTGCTCTTGGAGGTTGATCTGAATTGAAGCAAAATATGGTGTAGCCCTGGCACAACAATGGATAATTCACTAGGCTATCATACGAAGATCCACAAGTCTGCCTATAAAACTTTTTGGAGATCAGTAACACATTTATTCCTACGGGTATGTCAACCAATTATGTGAGGATGACACTCTCCCCCTTTTAACTTTTGTGTAAAGCAAAAAAAGAGTTTGAATGTTGAGCCGGCAGGTTCAATCACAACTTAGGATGACTTAGCCTAAAAGTTCCCCATCTTATTTTTTCTATCTAGCAACAATGCGAGACTTCATAGTATGATTTTTAGCTTTAAGCAGAGGCCAGATGAGAACATGTGTCATGCTTGGGAGTGGTTTAAAGAGCTTATTTGGTACTTTCAACATTACCAGTAGACTAATAATATACTAGCTCATACCTTTGTTGAGGCACGTTACCAGAACATAAAACTTTTGATAGATTGAGCCGTCGGTGCTTAGGCTTTGGAAAACACTTATGATTAACTATAAACCTTGTTAAACTAGATTGCACAAGGAAACTGAAATTGGCAAGGTGATACATCAAGGATCTCAGTGAAAAAGGAAATGGGTATGGTAGAAGATGGTAGCATAACAGCCTTAGCCGACCAACATTCAGTTATACATAATTAAAGGATTAATTTATTCAGCAAGTTGGGTGTGCATCAGTCTGAGGCTCAGGTTAATGTGGTGCAGCAGGATCCAGTATGGTGTGAGATTTGTGGAAATAGTTTCCAAACTATAGACTTCTGTGATGCAAATCCTAAATCCACCAATTTGGTGGGCAATGGTCAAAAGTCAAATTATGCAAAGTCCTACAACAAAAGTGGAAGACTAAACCCATTTATTCTTGGGGAAACAACTAGCAGTTGTAGTTTTATCAGCTACATTATAACAAATTGGACAGTAACATTAAGTAAATATTTCAAAAAATCTTGGGTAATAAAGAGAATATGGTTACTAATATCATAGATCAACAAATTGCACAATAATATTTGGAGCAGTAATTGGGGAAACTTGCTCAAGTTCAAAATATTAGGACTCAAGATGCTTTGCTAAGTGATAATGAACCTGTGAAGAAAATTATGGCAATCACTTTGAGTAGTCGTAAAGATCTAGATGACAGACCTCGTAAGACAAATAAGGAGAAACTTACAAAATTAGTACCTCAACCAACTGCAGATAAAGTTGCTGATGATTTTGGAACGTTTGAGTACCTAAAAGGTAAATTTGTTGAAATAGAAAGACCACCAGGACCATTTCCTTAAAGGTCTATAAATACCAAGGAGGGTTAATACTTCAAGAAATTCTTTGACATATTCAAAGAGCTTCACATTGAACTTCCTCTTTTAGATGTTTTATAGGGTATGCCCAAGTATGCCAAGTATTTTAAGGACATGGTAAAAAATAATATTATGATAAAACATATGGAGACGGTAGTACTTACTAATGAGTTAAGTTCTATGGTGATGCAGAAGATTCATAAGAAACTTAAAGACTCAAGGAGTTTTTGTAATACCCCGAGAATCCCAACCAATGGTAGAACCATGCTTCAAGCTCATGAGAAATAAATTATACTGGTTTGGTACTTTTATGATTGATTTTGATGTATATTAATACCTCAAATAAGTCCTAGCTATTGGACGAATCAAAACATTCCTTATCGATTGAATTCTTGAGAAAAGCATTGCCTTGGTCAACTTCAAACGAGAATATCTACCATTTTATAGAGAATTTTTGAGTTCATGAACTACCGATAGATATATAATTGAATTATCTTTCTAACAATACAAATTATACAAAATCTAGCATTGGAGTAATAAGTTATGGCCATTTTACTGAGAGCTGCCCGAGCTATATAGGACTAACGAACAAAATAATGGACTATCAAGTCAGCAATGGACCATCACTTTGTCCGTCACAACTGAACCATTGAGGCCATTTTCTGGACCAAAAATGATGGTTGGAGTGACGGTTAGTCACTAGAGTGACGGTCCATCACTCAGACTGTCAGCTTTGCCCGAAACAGCATTTAAACATCATTTTAAACAGATTTTTGGGTTGTTTCTACCCTATTTAATAACCAATCACCTCAAATTAAAGCACATAACTCCCCATTCACCCATAACATCAAAATTAGATTTTTTCCAAGATCAAAACCCAAGAACAAGATTTAAACCCTTCTTCAAGAAAATAAGATATTCAAGTTCTTCAAACTCAAGAACAACAAGGGACAAGAACCCTAGTCAAGAAATCAAGAAAAAAGTTATAAATCTTTTAAGATTTTGGTTTTATTACTCCATAATTTATCTGAAGCTCCAAGAAAAGTAGTTGATTGTGGATTCAATTTCAAGAAAGTATCACTGTTAATCTTTAAGAATCTTCCATCTAAGGTATGCATAGTGTTCATTCATGGATTTCTTTAATTCATGGAGCTCAAGAATCAAGTTTTAAATCATGTATTGTGAATATTTTATTGTGGGTCAATTGTAACCATGTGGTCATTGTTGTATGATTCCTAAGTTGGAATCTTTATGTGATTTTAAGAGGATATGTTAGCATATAAGTTGAAATACATAATTTTGGTAGTTTAAGAGTGTTGAATTGATGATTATACCTATACCTAAAATGGTGCATGTAAGGTATTTGATAAAATGCCCAGGAAACTAGAAATCATGCAATATAGCTAAATTTTGACTAAGTGAAGGATTCATGATATGCCCCTATGTTCCAATGACTTCTATGTTGGTAATGTGACTTATAAATGTTGTTGGACTACTCATGAACTAGTCTTATGTGATTATTCTATGATTACTTGCAAATCTTACTTATGTACAAGATGTATGATAACCATGTACTCTATGAAATCCCCCAAGTTATGATATTATGGATTGTTGATGTTGGATATGTATTCAAGAATGTCATATTGTTAGTTTCCCTTCATCGATTCCTGGGGGTACTTGTACCTAAAAAATATAGATGTTTGCCTAGATCCATGTCATGTTATCACGATACTTTCAGTCAAGCTATGATTTATAGAAATTAGTTAGTCATGTGACTCAGGAAAATTTCCGTAATCTCTATACTCAATAACCACAACAACCTCAGTATTCGCAATCAATCTCAGCAACTTCAATACTATCAGTTAGTCCTCAAAACTCAATATATATTTTCAGTCAAAGAAAATCAGTAAAATCAGTTTTACTCTGCTAAACAATACCTCTAATATCAGTTCAGTTAACCCAGTCCAGTCCAGTTCAGCTAATCAGTTCAATTTGGTCAATCAGTTCAACTCAGTTATTCAGTTCAGTGTCTTTCAAATGAGAGTAGGATTCAACACCGAGCAAACCTAAGAATGGGAACTCACTTGTATGATTAGGGTGTAATTCTTAGAAGTCATCCTTGTGTTCCAGAACTACGTAGCTAGCATAGGGTAAGAAATCTTAACCTATCAAATTAGGGTTGATGAGGTGGATTAACCTATAAGATTAAGATCCCAGCATTCTCATTAGAGTAACCTGCTAGATAGATACGGGTCACTCACAGTTTGTCCTTACTAGTGGTGCAGTATTGACACCCTTCTTATCAGTGAAAAGATTGGACCCTAGCTCATCTATAAAAGCATATTGCGGTATATCAGTTAGATAACTACTTCCCTTAATCTCAATTTCAAACTCAATCTCAGTAAGAGAACTCAGATAGTTCTTCAGATTTTAGGACTGTTAGATACCATCAACTCAGATTCAGTACGGAACTCAGCTAGTTCTATCAAATTCAGGACTGTCAGATACAATCACTCATGTTATCAGATATATCAATTCTCAGAACTTATGTAATCAAATATATCATCTATTAGAACTCAGGTAATCTATCTTTAGCTTCAAGACTGTCAGATACAGTCAACCAGATCTATTTTTCATAGTCCAAACTATCAAAAATATTTATTCATGTATCAGTAATATAATTTTAGTCCTTCAATATTGAGCAATATAGTATCATCTCCTCACTTATCAGTGACTCAAATGTTAGGATTAGTAAACTCAGTTATTTAGTATTCCAGTATTCACGTACTCAGATATTAGTAAATCCATGTTATTGGTAACCTGAGTAGCCAAAACTCAGTATTCAGTCGTATCATGGTCTCAGTTATAGTTACATAGTAATGTATGTATTGTGACATTCATGTTAGTCAGTCAGTTATTATTGTTCATACATATGAACCCCATGAATTTAGCCAAACTCACTTAAATACCAGTACATTCAAAGAACTGATGCATTCGCGCTATGGTGTATTATACCATACGTTTAGAAGCACGAGCTCCAGAGCATCAACAGTAGATTCTAATCTTAGCAGTCAGAGTTAGAAGTAAGTCCTTATCTTTCAAGGACATGATGATTTTTTTACTATTTTAATTTTTAATTTATTTTAGTAGATGGAGTTAGTTAGAGACGTGTCCTATCAACTCCTTATTCAGATAGTTTAGAGGCTTTCAGACTATAGTATGTTTAGACAGTTATTTTATATTTGTTTTGGCATTGTTATACCATATTTTTAGTTATGTATTAGTATTGAACCTTATGGCCTTTTAGTTCTTATTTTCACATTTTTTAGTCTTCTATATAGTATACAGGTATAGTAATGGGTTAGCTTGTGGTCCTTTAGGGTCATGAGCACCGTGTAGCATTCTGTTTTAGAAAAATTAGGGTGTTACAAACTTGGTATCAAATCCTAAGGTTCAATAGTATCCTAGGAAGTCTAAAAATCTGCATCTAGTAGAGTCTTGTATATGTATGTGTTGTGCCCCACACTTATGTGCAGAAGGCTATGAGATGTTTTAGAAATAGTTTCCCTTCTTTCATGTCTCAGATCGTGCTATAGAAAAGTTTTCTAAGAAAACTCATATAGATTCTCATCATGCTCCACGCATATTAACTTCACCTTACTTTGACGGTAATAGAAATAGTAAAGCTCAAGTATTAGAGATAGGGATTTCTCAGATAGTCCCTGCAGTCAGTTATGGGATTTGTTTCAAACTTAAAATATACCCTCAGATCTCTTTTCGGAATCCTATGACAGCATAGACCTAGAATTTTTTTTAAGTATGAACTTCGGAGTTAATAGTGGTAGAGTTGGGATAAATTGTCCAGTTTGATCATATTATGTATTCATGGGGATAGTTGTACCAGAGTAAATTAGTATGCTTGAACAGTGTAAGCTCGAATTTAAGTTTATTGATTTGAATTAACTATGAAGGTGTGGATGTAATATTAGTAGTATATGAAGCAACAGAAGCAGCTAATGGGAATAGTAAGTATAGAATGCGCTTGACAGAGTGTAAGTATTGCAGTTCAGTTCATAGTTTAGTAAGTGCTCATAGATATAAGGGGATGGCTTAAAGCTAAGGAGGAGATTATAGATGAAGCAACAAATGTCAAGCTTTCATATTCAAGTAGTAGTGGCAGTATGAATCGAAAAATAATCAGGAAAGACAATTCCTGACTCATACTTATCTTAGTGCTAGGTTTTGTACTTCAGTCAGCTTGATACTATGCATGCTTCACATCTCAGTTCCATGAACATAGCTTATATTCGCAAGCTTTCCATAGAATCATGTGTGATTCCAATTTCTATTATAAGAAGTATCAGCTCCCTCACTATTATAAATCATGTACCATGAGTTCAGAAACTCCAAACTCAGGTCATGTGGCATGACTCATGTACACATGTCACACTTTATAGTGTACTCTGCTTTGATGACTCATAATACGCTCCTACTAATCAGTTAAATTAAGACTATGTCATCCATATCCTCAATTCAAAACTTTTAGGTAAATTCATGTTATTGATATTCTATTCCTCAGGCTTCAGTTAAAGTGTCAAGTTAACTCAGTATCCATTCAAGTTTCAAGTCCTTCTTATTTAATCCTTCACTATGCTCTCCTTGTAAATAGTGTCGTATGAAGCAATTGCTTATATAGTAGAAAGTAAATGTTTCATGGCTAAGAGAAGAGTTTTGTATGCTTGTTTTACACGAGGGTGTAGTTATGAAGTTAGGCTTGAATGTCGTATTACTGTTTAATTAAATGGCTAGAAAGAGGTTATATTTAGAAGTTGGGGAAACTTTAAATTGTGAGTATACGTTCAGATCCTTAATCTATATTACTCCTCATCATGAATATATCCAAATTCAGTTACCATATCAGTTACAGTTTTAGTATTCTGTACTCAAAAAATAGTTTTTAGTCTTAGCATTAAGTACTTAAGTATCAGTCTGACCATAGCTATTAGTATTTAGTTATCCGAATCTAGCATCCAGCTCCGGTATGAGTACCAGTTATAGTAATAGTATGGTGTCAGCTCTAGTCCAGTAATTAGATCAGAAAACTCAATTCATTTTCATACTTACTTGACCATAGCATACAGTTATCAGTTATCTAGCTATCAATATTTCAGCACCTCCGTCTATAGAATGTTTCCAAATCATGTTATATGCTTAGTCTTGTATTCTTAGGTAATACAGTCTTTACAAATTCATGCTCAGTTACCTCATGTTACTCAGTCAGTCCCTTTCACCTATGCATAATATTCTGCAGCCTCAGTCTAGTTATTCAGACTAAGAACAGACCAGTCTTACATAACCAATATTTAGCTATCAGTTATTCAGTTAATCAGATAAGTTAGTATATTTATGCATTCATGCTCAGCACCATGTGAATCTTTCAGTAGTCTCAGTTGTCATGCATGAGGCTTAGTTACTTCATCTTAGATGATGTTATAGGCCTCAACTTATCTTCCCAAACTTTAATTAGGCTATGATCTTCTTACTCAGCTGTCTTATATAGACAAGTTCATAAAGTTTGGTTTTCAATGTTCCCATCTATTCATGCTAGCTGAAATCTCATAAAAAAATATAATCATCCTCAGATAAACCAATTAGATAGATGCAAGCTCAGATTAATTCATGTATCATGACTTAGTTTTATGTCGCAGATAATTAGTCACAAATTCGTTCCTAGGTGCCTTGCACATCACCTCAGCCTCCCTCAGTAGCTCAGCCAAGTCTGTATTCCTGGAGGGGCTTAGTGTCCCAAGGGGGAGATATATTATAATCCCCCAAACTTTCTTGACTTAAACATCCTACTTCTTTTTTTTGTAATGAATCTAGTTTGTAGTGAAGGGTACTCATAAGTTTACCCTCAAGATCAAACCTCATTCGTACGCCATGTATTCAAGACTCAGTTAAGTTAATGAAATTCAGTTCATGCATCATATTTCAATCTCAGTTATGTTGTCATGTTCCAATTCATGCATACTCCTAGCCTGATCATGGGTTCATCTATATTCTCAGGTAAGTAATGGTTTTTACTCAAACATACTCAGTTCCATGCTCAAGCAACCATTACAAACTTGATATCAGATTCTCATTACAAGGTTAGTGTCAATTGCATTTGCACGCACAATCATACATTCATGTGTCAGCTTAGTCATGTAATAATGCATTAGACATGCATTCTCTATGCGAGAAATTTAGTTTATCATGACATTCAATCATGTATTCCTGAGTCAATTATTCCTGTATCAGATATGCACGAATTTAGCTTATCAGTCATGCATCAGACATGCATTTTCAGTATGATATGTTCAATTATAAATCATGTCAGCCATGATATCATGTTCCAATCATTCATTTTCAATATGTACATCAGTTTATGTTCTTTCCCTCTCTCTATCAGTCTCATTCCAGGACAAATGTTCGTAAGGGGGAGATATTATAATACCTCGAGAATCCCAACCGATGGTAGAAACATACTTCAAGCTCATGAGAAATAAATTATAGTGATTTGGTATTTTTATCCTAAATTTTAATGTATATTAATACCTCAAATACGTCCTAGCTATTGGACGAATCAAAACATTCCGTACCGATTGAATTCTTGTGAAGGGCATTGCCATAGTCAACTTTAAATAAGTATATATCCCATTATATAGAGAATTTTTGATCTCATGAACCACTAAAATATACAAAATTGAATTATCTTACTAATGATATCAATTTTTCCAAAATCCGACATCGGAGTAAAAATTTATGGCCGTTTTACTAAGAGTTGCCCGACCTGTCTAGGAGTGACGGACAAAATAATGGACTGTCACTTTGACCATCACAAATGAACCATAGAGGCCATTTTTCAGACCAAAAATAATGGTTGGAGTGATGGTTAGTCACCAGAGTGATGTTCTATCACTCAGACCGTCAGTTTTGCCCGAAATAGCACTGAAACATCATTTTAAAGAGACTTTTGGGGTCTTTTTCCACCCTATTTAACACTCAATACCTCAAATCCAAGCACATAACTCCTCATTCATCCATAACATCAAAATTTTTGTTTATTTCAAGATTAAAACCCAAGAAAAAGATTCAAACCCTTCTTCAAGAATCTAAGATATTCAAGTTCTTCAAACTCAAGAACAACTTATTTTCTCTCAAAGAGAAAAGAACCCTAGTCAAGAAATCAAGAAAAAAGTTATATATCTTTGAAGATAAAGCCTTACGATTTGTATTTTATTACTCCATGATTTATCTAAAGCTCTAAGAAAACTAGTTGATTGGGGATTTAATTTCAAGAAAGTTCCACCATTAATCTTCAAGAATCTTCCACCTAAGGTATGCATAGTATTCATCCATGGATATCTTTGATCCATGGAGCTCAAGAATCAAGTTTTAAATTATGTATTGTGAATATTTTGTTGTGGGTTAATTGTAACCATGTGATTGTTGTTGTATGATTCCCAAATTTGAATCTTTATGTGATTTTATGAGAACATGTTACATATAAGTTGAAATCATAAATTTGGTGGTTTAAGAGTGTTGAATTGATGATTATACCTATGCCCAAAATGGTGCATGTAAGGTATTTGATAAAATGCCTAAGAACCTAGAAATCATGCAATATAGCTAAATTGTGACTAAGTGAAGGATTCATGATATGCCCCTATGTTCCAATGACTTGCATATTGGTAATGTGTCTTGTAAATATTGTTGGACTGCTCATGAACTAGTCTTATGAGTTTATGCTATGCTTACTTGAAAATTCACTTATGTACAAGATGTATGATCACCATGTACTCTACGAAGTCCCCCAAGTTATGATTTATGTATTGTTGATGTTGGTCATGTATTCAAGAAAGTCATGTCATTAATTTCCTTCCATCGAGTCCTAGGGGTATTTTTACCCAAATAATATAGCTATGTACCTAGAGATATGTCATGTTGTCACGATACTCTCAGTTAAGCCATGATCTATAGAAATCAGTCAGTCATGTGACTCAGGAAAAATTCAGTATGCTCAGTAATCTCAATGCTCAGTAACCTCAGTAACCTCAGTATTCATAGTCAATCTCTGCTACTTCAGTACTCTTAGTCAATCCTCAGAACTCAGTACATTCCATCAGTTAAAGGAACTTAGTAAACTCAGTTTAGCTCTGCTAAACAATACCACTAGTATTAGTTTAGTTAATTCAGTCTAGTCCAGTTCAACTAATCAGTTCAGTTTAGTTTATCAGTTCAGATCAGTTATTCAATTTAGTGTATTTCAAATGGGAGTAGGATTCAACACCAGGCGAACCCAAGGATGGGAAATCACCTGTAAAATTATGGTATGATTCTTATCAATCATCTTTGTGTTCCATAACTACATAGCCAGCATAGGTTTAGACATCTTAACCTGTCACATTAGGGTTGACGAGGTGGCTTAAACTGTCAGATTAGAGTCCCACCATTCTTAATAGAGTAACCTTCCAGATAAAGGGACACTCACAACATATCCTTACCAGTGGCGTGGTATTGACACCCTTCCAGTCAGGGCAGAGATTGTACCCCAGCTTAGCTATAAAGAATATATGGGGCATGTTGGTTAGATACTACTTTCTACTATCTTAATTTTAGTTTCAGTCATTTATAAAAGAACTCAGATAGATCTTCAGATTTTAGGATTATCAGATATAGTCAACTCAGATTCAGTACGAAACTCAGGTATTTCTATCAGATTTTGGACTATTAGATATAGTCACTCATGTTATTAGATATATCAATTCTTAGAACTCATGTTATCAAATACATTATCTATCAAAACTTATGTTATTAGTCTTTATCTTTAGGGCTGCTAGATACAGTCAACTAGATCAGTTATTCATAATCAAAATTGTCAGAAATAATTATTCAGGTATCATTAATATAGTTTTGGTCCTTCAGTATTTATCTATACAATATCAGTTCCTCACTTATCAATGACTTAGATATCAGGATTAATAAACTAAGTTATTCAGTATCCCAGTATTCACGTACTCAAATATCAATAAATCCATGTTATTAGTAACCTCAGTATCAAAAACTCAGTATTCAGTCCTATCTTGGTCTTAGTTACAATTACATAGCCATGTATGTATTCTCATGTTCATTTTATTCAGTCATTTATTATTGTTCATGTATATGAACCCCATGCATTTAGCCTACCTTAATTGCATACTAGTACATTCAAAGTACTAACGCATTCATACTAAGGTGTCTTATACCATAGGTTTAGAAGTACGAGCTCCAGAGCATCAGCAGTAGATTACAGTCTCAGCAGTCAGAGTTAGAAGTGAGTCCTTATCTTTTAAGGACATAATGATTTTATTATTATTTTAGTTTTTAGTTTATTTCGGTAGATGGAGTTAGTTGGGGACGTGTCCCATCAAATCCTTATTCAGACAGTTTAGAGGCTTTCAGACTATTGTATGTTTAGAGAGTTATTTCAAATTTATTTTGGTATTGTTATACCATATTTTCAGCTATGTATTAGTATTGAAACTTATGGCCTTTTAGTTTATTTTTTCATATTTTTTAGTCTTTTATGCAGTATACAATTACATATATCAGTCATAGGTTAGCTTATTATCCTTTGGGGTCATGAGCACCGTGTAACATTTCGGTTTAGAAAAACTAGGGCATTACAGTCTTACTCTTCCAATTTATATTGGTGACAGTAAGATGGTCAACACATTGAATGATTTAGGGAAAAAGTATCAATTTGATGCCTCTATTAATGTTCAACACTCTAGTTTTAGGAAAGCTGAGGTCATGCTCTTTGATACTCTAGATGGCAGACCGAACCATATTCCATCCCAAAGGAATCATCAAGGACGTTAATATCAAGGTTTCTAAGTTTATTATCCCTTTTGACTTTATTATTTTAGATGATAATGTAGATAATAGGGTGCTAATTATCTTAGGATGTCTATTTTTTGTGATAAGAAGAGCGTTAATAGAGAAGAGAGAGGGCACACTACAATGAGGTTGGATGATAAAGAAGCAGTTTTCAAAGTTTATAAGCCACTTAACATACAATTCCAGTACAAGGATTTATTGATGATTACGATGATGGAAGGATAAGTGCAGGGTGGAGACCAATCCAGAAAGGCCTCTTCAGACACTCTTATTGAGTAGCCCGAGCCACTACCTAAGCCTGAAATAGTGATGATTCATGAGCCTAAAAAGTCTATTGTTGAAAATATATTGACCTTAAGATTACACACTTAAAATGTCATACATAAATTAGAAGATGGTGTCTAACTAATAGGAAGAGGATAAAGGAATTTGGCTGAGTTGTCATGTTTGTTTGTGCTGCAAAACTAAATGAGGCATTGCTTGGAAGGTAACCTAAGTTAATTTATATTTTATTTATATTATTTCAATTTTAACTTACGTAGTTTTTGTTATTATTTTAAGTATATGATGATGGGACATCTGAGTATTGAAGATTTGATTTAAAGAATGTGGTGGAGACTAATTGTAGGGTCCTCAAACACTCTTGATATTTAAAGATGCTGATTTATAAGCCTAGAGGCCTCAAGGAGTATTTCTATCCTTACTTGTAAGTTTACTTAGGGGACAGTGTAAGTTTTTAAGTCTGGGGTGGGGAGATTCCCATGGCTTTGTGTGAAGTGATATTGTAGGGTATTAGTTTTTTTTTGTTTCCTAGCTTGTTTTTGAATTAAATTTGAAAAGGTTTGAAAATTACAAATTGATTTGCTCTTTAGTGTTTAGTTTGTGGTTATCAATTGAGTATGTGCACACTTCACCTATCCCATGGTGGTTCTTTTCTATGGAGGCGCTCTTTAAACCCAATATCTTTTTTCTTTTTAGGAGTATATTCTAATTTTTGTGATTAGGATAAATTAGATGTATTTGTTGGTGTTATAACTGATTACATGATAAAAGTGGATTTTTTATGTAAGACCATGTTGATTGTGTGAATGACTACTTTTGAGACTCCTAAGCTCTAGTTTATGACTCATATGTGTTGGTGGCCTAATGTTTAATTCATGTGATTCCGTGGTTAACAGTCTATGATGATTTTGGAGTTGAGCATGTGTTATGTGTAAAGTAAGGATTTTTTATATTACTTGTTTCATTTGATATGTAGAACTTTCCTGGTGTGTATGTAGATAAAAATAATGAGTGTGGGTTTAGAAGATGATATATGCATTTATTCGATAGCCATATTGTAATACCCCGTATTTCTCAAGCTTAGTTTAACTCTCAGTATATGAGTATTCCTATATAAAAATTTTAAAGTACTTAGAATTCTTCAGTTTAAGACCAGCCATTAGATAGGAAATATAGTCAGCTTTACAATGATATAAATTTTGCCTAAATCCGACACCTGGGTGAAGAGTTATAGAGGTTTTTGTAAAGAAGTGTGCCAAAGTAGGCATCACCGTGTCACGAAGTGAGGCCAATTGGGAATTTTCAATTTATAGTGTGCCATCACGATAAGCCTACGTCACGCCAATGTTCTAGTTCCTACTTGTTAGTTTTCAGTGATGCAACACGATTCCATTGCATCGCGCCAATGCCTAGTTTCCCAGTTGTCACTTTCTAGTGTGACTCTATGACCATAGAATGTCACGCCAAGGGTCAATTTCATGCTCATCCTTTTTATGAATAGTGCCATCCTAATCCCAGTTGCTCACCGCGTCGTGGTGAAGCCTAAAATTGGTATTTTCAGTGGCAAATTTTAATAACTTTCTAGAGGTAATTTGGTATTTTTTTCCTAGCCCTAATCAGTCCTAAACACGAAATTAATCCCTAAAAGAGCACTAATTGTACATTGTTTAATTATTCACTCACTTTTTCTCAAGATTAAATTACTCTCTCTCAAAAAGGGCAAAACCTTAATTTTGAAGAAATCAAGAACAAATCTCAAGAAATCATTCAAGAACCTTTAAGAACTCATCTTCTCAGGTATGTTAGGTGTTCTTTTATGGGTTCCTATCACCCATCAAGTCCAAGAAACCTTTTTAAAACCACAAGCTTATTGATTAATGATTTACATATTTGAGCTAAAGTGTATTCATGTTAATGGTGTGGTTTGGGGTTTAGTTCCATGATTAGTTACAAGTTCCAGGAAAACTAGATAGTTTGTGGGTTGATTTAAATGATCTTCATGTTGAACTCTTGAACTACAAGTTGAATGTAGTAGCCATGATATTATTATAGGTTTATTGTTAAGTGAAATAATCATGCTCCCCAAGTGTTTGATAAAATGCTCATGTGAATTGGATAGTGCTATCATGACATGTTATCATGTGGTCCCAGTCATGTACAAAACCACGCATCTCAAGTGTTTGAAAAAATGCCTAGGTGAATGTATTGTTCATAAGTATCTATTGTTATGATTTTCAAGATCATGCTATGCTTTACTTTCAATGCTATCGAGACCTGGGGGTATTAATTACCCATAAATCTAGATGTTCACCTAGAGCTATAGTAGTTATAGAATAGTCTCATTAATGTCACAAACAGTATTACTCGGTTAGTTATAGAACTCAGTGACCTCAGTCTAGTTCAGTTAGTTAACAAGACTTGTAATAGTTCAGTCTAGCCTAGTATAGTTAGTGATCAGTTCAGTTTCTATTTAGTTGGGAGTAAGATTCAACACGGAGTGATCCCAAGGATGGGGGCTCACTTGCCAGTAGAGGGTGTGATCCTTAGAAGCAGTCCTTGTATTCTAGAACTATGTATCCAGTGTATGTTAAGACTTCAACCTACCAGTTGAGGGTTGATAAGGTGTCTTAGCTACTAGTTGAGGGTACCACCATTCTCATACCACCGTTCTCATTCAGGGAACCTACCAAATAAGGGTGACTCTTCACTTCAGCTTGTCTTTACCCATGGCATGGTACTAATAACTTTCTAGATAGGGTTACAGGTGGGACCCAAATCAGTTCAGAGAGGGGCATGTCTTTTAGAAGATTGCCTGCTATAGTTTTAGTTTCAATCTTAGTACAGAACTTAAATTAGTTCTACAGAATTACAACTATTAGACAAAGTCAATTAGTTATCAGTAATTCAGCTATTAGTAATTTTAGATATCAGTTACTCAGTTATAAGAACTCAGTACTCAGCTTTAGTAAAAGTTTATATATAGTATACACGTATATGCACATTATTTTATACTGAGTATATACAATAATTTCAATTATCCATGTACTCTTACATTTGGTTGCTCTATATTATTTAGTAATTTATTGTTCATGTATATGAACCCCTACATTCAGCCTTACCTCATCTAGCATACCATTATATTCCACGTACTGACACATACTTTTCCTTTACACTATGATGTCTCATATCATATGTTCGGACACTCAGGTTCCTGACCGCGCATAGATAATTTAGACAATAGAAGTAGATTTAGTAGTGAGTCCTCTTTTATCGAGGATACGCTTTAATTTAATTATTTTAGGTAGTTGGAGTTTGTTTTGTGCTTGTCCCATCAACTCCTCTTTCAGATACATTAGTTAGAGACTTTTCAAACTAGACTAGTTCAGAAAGTATTCAGTAGTGCAGATGGTGTTATTTAGTTATTATATTCATCAGTATTTAGAATATGAACCTTATGGAATTTCATTCTAACTTCCACATTATTTTTGTTTTTTTATTTAGTGCTCACAGTAAGTACCAGTCATGGGTTAGCTTGTGGCACAGTGTGGCATCTGGGGTATACACTCGAGATATTATAAACTTGGTATCAGAGCCTAAGGTTCAATAGATTCCTAGGGAGTCTAAAATCTACATCAAGTAGAGTCTTATGCATGGGTATGCAGCACGCCAAACTTATGGGCAAAAGGCTATAAGGCATTTTTAGAAAAGTTTCCTTCTTTCATTATTCATGTCGTGCGAGTAATTATGAGCTCAAGCTAAACTGTCATTATAGTTCTTTTTTTCCTTCTATTTATAGAACATTCCTCCCAAAATGACCAATAAAAGAAAAATAGAAACTCAGTCAGCACCTCAGCCCGTTCAGACAGATCCCTTGGATGAGCATCTCTCCCATACAGAATTCAGAGCTACGTTTACAATACTTTCCCATTCACTAGCATCTTAGAATGAATGGCCAGCGGCTATTCAGGCCAACCCAGTAGCCAATATTACTGTATCTAGGATTTGAGACTTCACCCGAATGCATTCTCCCCAATTTTTGGGATCTAAGTCTGAAGAGGATCCACATGAGTTCCTCAATCAGGTTTGGAAAGTCACAGATATTATGGGAGTTACTTCTACTAACAGAGCTGAGTTAGCTTCCTATCAACGATAAGATGTAGCTCATACGTGGTTTATGAAATGAAAGGTAGACATGGGTACATATGCAGAGCCCATAGAATTGTTGCTTCTTTTCTCAATATATTCTTTCCCTTATAGATACGAGAAGCCAAGGTGTTAGAGTTCATCAATCTCTGGCAAGGTAGCATGAGTGTAAAAGACGATTCCCTCAAGTTTACTGAGTTATCTAGGTATGTTCTCCATGTAGTAATAGACAATAGGTCCAGGATGAGCAAGTTCATGTCGAGGGTGTCAGAGAGTATGGTTAAGGAGTGCAGAACTACAATATTAATTAAGGAGATAGACATATATAGGATCATGTACCATTCTAAGTAGATAGAAATGGGTAAGAATAAGGAAAGAGAGAGAGGGAAAGGAAGAGATCTAGAATTAGTAGCTTTAATTTCACTCAGCCAAAGTTAGAGGGTCGTGATCGTTCCTAGTTTTACCCAAAATCATCAGTTCCAACTTAGTCCTCAGCCAATGATCCAGTACCTAAGTTCAAAAATGCTAACAAAGATAGGGAGATAGACTCTAAATCTTAGGGTACTTCAGTAGTGCTCGAGCAAATCCTCTTTGTTAGAAATGTAGCAGAAACCATCAGGGCGTCTGCAGGGTTGGTAGAGATATTTTTTTTGGGTGTGGTAAGCCAGGCCATAGAATCAGAGATTATCCTTAGCCAGGTTTTCAGGGTCAGTACAATCGTCCTTCAACTTAGTCTGGTCACCCAAATCGGTAGAGTGCCACCTCCAATGCCACCAGTGGGCAATACCCAAATAGGCTTTATGCACTCCAGTCTAGAAAAGATCAGAAAAGTTCTCCTGATGAGTTCATTGGTACATTACAGATCTTCTAGTTATATATTTATGCCTTATTATATCCATGAGCTTCTCTGTCTTTTGTAACTCTTTACATAACAGTCAACTTTAAGGTCAAACTAGAAATCTTAACAGAACCTTTCTCAGTCTCTACCCCAGTGGGTTAGTCTATCATATCCCGAAGGGTATATAGGAACTGTGTAGTTATGATATCTTAGAAAGTCACTTCAGTAGACTTAGTAGAGTGAGAGATGATAGATTTTGACGTCATTCTCGGTATAGATTAGCTCCATTCATGTTATGCCTCAGCTGATTGTAGAAATAGAATTGTTGATTTTATGTTTCCAAATAAACTAGTACTTAAATGGAGGGGTAGTACCACAGCTCTTAAGGGTGAGTTGATTTCCTACCGTAAAGCGAGAAAAATGATATCCAAGGGACGTGTCTATCATCTTGTGTGAGTTAAAAAAACTAGTTCAAAGACTTTTAGTCTTGAGTAAGTTCCAGTAGTAAAAGGATTCTCTGATGTGTTTCCTAAAGATCTTCCTGGAGTTCGTCCTGTAAGGGAAATTGATTTTGGAATAGATATTCTTCCAGATACTCAACCCATATCTATTCCACTATACAGAATGCCACCAGCTGAACTTAGAGAGTTAATAGAATAGTTAAAGGACCTTTTAGACAAGGGATTCATCAGACCCAACATTTCCCCCTGAGGTGCACCAGTCTTATTCATGCGTAAGAAAGATAGTTCACTCAGGATGTGTATAGACTATCATCAGTTGAACAAAGTCACAGTCCAGAACAAATACCTAATTCCCAGAATTAATGACTTGTTTGAAAAACTTCAAGTTGCAAATTAATTTTCTAAGATAAACCTTAGATCAGTCAATCATCATCTTAGAGTCAGAGTATGTGACACTCCAAAAACATCTTTCTGAACCCGATATGTTCACTTCGAATTTCTATTCATGTCCTTTGGTTTTACTAATGCCCCAAAAGCTTTTATAGACTTAATTAATCGTATGTTTAAGTATTACTTGGACATGTTCATTATATTCATCATCAAATACATTTTTGTCTATTCTTGTAGCAAGAATGATCACGCAGATTACCTCAAAATTGTCCTTCAGACTCTCAGAGCCCATCTGTTGTTCACCAAATTCCATAAGTGCAAATTTTGGCTATGGTAAGTAGAATTCCTTGGTCATATTATTTTAGGTAGTGGAATTAGAGTTTATCCTCAAAAGACCAAAGCGGCGAGAAACTGGCCTAGACCCATTTCACCATAAGATATTAGGAGTTTTTTTGGTTTAACTGGATATTATCGTTGGTTTGTTGAAATATTTTCATCTGTCGATCCCCTATGTCTAGGTTGACTCGAAATGATGCTAAGTTTTAGTAGTCAGATTATTTTGAGAAGGGTTTTCAGGAGTTAAAGATTCGACTCCCTACAATCCCAGTTTTAACATTACCAGATTGTTCAGATGGGTTTGTTCTATACTTTGATGCATCCAGAGTAGGTTTGGGTTGTGTCCTCGTGTAGAGAGGTAAATTTGTAGCCTATGCATCTAAACAGTTTAAGCCCTATGAAAAGAATTACCTGTCTCATTGTAATACCCTGTACTTTTCCTAGCTAATTTAATCTCTACAAAGTCTAGTATTAGCTTCTAAATTGAATGATGGTTATTCTTTGAGGAATTTTCAAGATTTTCATTTTTTGTCAAATGGAAAATTCATTAAGTTTTCCATTGATATAAAAATCACCCAAATCTGATAACCAGGTAATAATTTACGACTATTTTAAGTTCCTATTGCAAAACAGCGCCATATTGGTCAGTCGCGCACCACGCCACAAGAGGAAATCACATTTTGCAAATTTTAGTATGGGTTAACAATTATGGCACATTGTGCCAGGGCCAAAATTCAGAATTGTCTTTTTCCAGTGTCGTTGCGTGATTTCCTCCGAGTTGCGCCAAAATTCCATATCGCAAAAGAAGGGATAATGCGATGGCTTGGCGTCGCGCCCAGGGTTTAATTCAGAAAATTTTTACTAAAATTACATGACGTGTCCTGGGTAAAAAAGATCAACTTCTCACCCCTATTTAAGCCCTTTAACATGTGATTCAGCCACTTTTCACACAATATACACTCTCTTCTCTCAAAAACCTCTCAAGAAGAAGCTAGAGTTTTCATAAAAGATCCAATTCCAAGAAACTTTCTCCGTCAATATTCATGAAATCATGAACTAAGGTATGCATATTATTCATTGATGGACTCCTTTCTTCCATGAAGTCCAAGAATCCATTTTCAAACTTCAAGTTATAGATTTTTTTCATGATTTCATGATTGGGTTGTTGTTATTCATATTGATAAATGAGAAATTAAACACTACTCCATGTTGGGTGAAAATTTCTATATGGGTTTAATTATTATAGATATAAATTCATGCAAACCTATGACTAAATCATTGAATGATGAAATTAGAATATGACCATGATGTTTAATTATTGTACAATGATATTTACATGTACTATGCCTATGATATGTTTTATAAAATGCCTAGATGAAGGAAAAGTGCAAAACTATCATGATACCATGAAATCCCCATGTATGTACAAGCTATGCCTATCACATATTTTTATGAAATGCTTCTATAAATATATTATGGATTATGATGTTAGTTATATGTTCAAGTAAGTTATGCTTGGTCAGTTTTCCTTCCATCGAGTCATGGGGGTAATCGTACCCAAAACATTAGTTATGTTCTTAGAGTCATGTCAAGTTTTCACGATACTCTCAGTCAAGCTATGATCCTTAGACTTCAGACTGTCTTATGACATCTCATAACCTCAGTCAGTTATCAGATAGGAGATTCAATAATTCAGCCCATGTTTACTTCAGTTAAATCATGTTCAGTGTCTATTCAGATAGGAGTAGAAATTAGCACTGAGTTAACCCAAAGATGGGAACACATACTATCAGATGAGGCTGTGATTCTTATAAGTCATCCTTGTGTTCCAGAACTATGGAGACAACTTAGGTTGAGACATCAGCACTATCCGATGAGGGTTGATAAGGTAGATAAACTCTATCATATAAGGGCCCCACCATTCTCGTAAAGGGGATATTATCAGATGAGGGTCTCCCACAGCTTATCGTTACTAGTGGCGCGGTATTAACACCCTTTCCAATTAGGGTAATAGATTGGACCCCAACTCAACCATAATGGCATATTAGGGGCATGTAGGTTAGATAACTACTTCCCATAATTTCATGTTAAAGAATCGGGACTGTCAGACATAGTCAATTAGTCTCAATAATAGAACTCAGATATTTCTTCAAATTTTTGGATTTTCAGATACAATGACCTCAGATACAATATGAAACTCAGATGGTTCCATCAAATTTAGGACTTTCAGATACAATCACTCATGTTATATGTTATATTCAGATTCAGTAATCATGTTATCATAGTATTAGTGTAAGTTGTTATGTTTCATACATGTATTCTCACACTCATGATAATTAGTTAGTTATTATTATTATTTTTTATGCATATGAAACCAATACATTCAGCCTACCTCACATACATACCAGTACATTCAAAGTACTGATGAATTTGCACTATGGTGTCTTATACCATAGGTTCAGAGACACGAACTTCAGAGCAACAGTAGATTCTAGATATCCACAGATAGAGTTAGAAGTTTTTGATGAAATGATTATTTCCCTAATATCGCATTAATCAGTTTATTAGTTGGAGTTAGTTGGGGACATATACTATCAACTCCTTACACAGATATTTCATTCAATTAGTGGTTTCCTATACTATTATGTTTCAGACTTAAGTATTTTCAGTTTTGTTTTGGGTATTCTATTACCTCGAGCAAATATTATATTATTTAGATCATGTTTAGTATTGAGCCTTATGGCCTTTTACTGCATGTTTCTGCATTATTATGTCATATTATGCAGTGTACAGGTACAAATATCTGTCATGCTTATGGTCCTTCGAGCTCATGAGCACCGTATAGCATTTAGAGCACCAGGCTCAAGGCGTTACACTCATGATCTTGAATTATCATTTTAAGTATTTACCTTAAGGATTTAGAGGCACTATTTGTATAAGGTGCACGTTGATATGTTCACATATCACAAAAGCTTGTAGTATGTGTTCACTCAGAAAGATTTGAATTTGCATCAGAGAAGGTAGTTAGAGTTATTGAAATATTATGTTATGAGTGTTCTGTATCATCCGGGCAAGGCCAATGTAGTGGCAAATGCTCTCAGTAGGTTTCCTATGGGTAGTGTTTCTCAAATGGAGAATGGTAAGAAGAAGTTAGTTCAGGAAGTTCATTAGCTGGCCCTACTAAGAGTCGGCTTAGTCGATTCAGTAGAAGGTAGTGTGTGGGTTCAGAATAATTCAAAATCATCTCTAGTTTCTGAAGTGAAGGAAAATCAAGATAGAGACCAGTCCTGTTATGTTGGAAGAGTTAGTCAGAGATCACAAAGTAGAGGTTTTCTCCCAAGACGGAGATGGTATGTTGCGTTGCTAGGGTAAGTTGTGATGCCAACAGTAGATGACTTAAGGTAGCAAATTCTTGCAGAAGCATACGGTGCGCGTTACTCAATTCATTCAGAGTCCACTAAAAATTTACCACGATTTATGGGAGATCTTTTGATGGAGTGGGATGAAGAGAGATATTGCATATTTTGTAGCTAAGTGCACTACATGTTAGCAGGTTAAGATTGAGCACCAGAAGACTAGTGGTTTCATACAGGAGCTTAGTATTCCCACATAGAAATGAAAATAAGTGAACATTGACATTATGGAAGTCTTGCCTCGTACTTATCGTCAGCATGATTCGATTTGGGTCATCGTAGATAGGAGGACCAAATTGGCTTATTTCAAGCCAGTCCATATATCCTTTTCAATCGAGGACTATGCCAAACTCTATATTAGAGAGTTTGTCAAGTTACATAGAGTCCTAGTATCCATCATCTAAGATAGATGCACCTATTTAACCTATCACTTCTGGAAAGCATTCCAAAAGGGTTTTGGTATCCAAGTTCACCTTATTACAGCTTTCCACCCTCAGAAGGATGGTCAAGCAGAAAGGACCATTTAGACTTTAGAAGATATGTTAAGGACATGCATAGTTTATTTTAAAGGTAGTTGGGATGACCACTTCCCTTTGGTCTAATTCTCATATAATAACAGATATTATTCTAGTATTCAGATGGCTCTATTAAAGGCTCATTATGGTAGGAGGTGTAGATATAAAATTGGTTAGTTTGAGATAGGTGAGGCCGCACTTGAAGGGCCTGAATTTGTGTTTGATTCCTTAGAGAAGTCTCAGTTGATCAGAGAAAAGTTTAATGCAGCCCAGAGCTGACAAAAATTGTGAGCAAAAGTGAGGAGAAAGGGTTTTGGGTTTTAAATTGGTGATTTAGTGTTCGCAAAAATCTCTCCCATGAAGGGGGTGAATATGTTATGCAAGGGAAAGCTTAGTCCTTGATATGTCGGTCCTTATAGAACTCTGAGCCATTTCGGAAAGATAGCTTATGAGCTTAAGTTGGCTTCATATCTAGCTTTAGTACACCAAGTATTCTACGTCTTTTTGCTAAAGAAATTCATTGGTTACCCGGTAGTTGTAGTCCCATTTGAGGGAATAGATATCCAAAATGATCTCTCTTTAGAAGAGGTTCCAGTCAAAATCCTCGATTGGTATATTCATAGACCAAGGAACAATAAAGTTCTCTGGTTCAAAGTTCTTTGGAAAAATTTGTCCATTGAGGGAGCTACTTGGGAAGTGAAAGTAGATATGCAGACAAAGTTTCCTCACCTCTTTTCCATAAACTCAGATTCATCTTAAGGTAATAGTCTTCCTTAGATTTACTCAATTCCATTTTTAGTTATAGTTACAAATTTGGTATTCATTACCATTGCATATCATCTTCGCGACAATCATGCATTCATGAATCAATTCAACCATGTACTCATGCATCAGATATTTATGTTCAGTTTGGAAACATAGTTTATTAATAGTATCAGTCATGTATTCCATGCTTCATTTCCATATATTTAGAATGTAAACTCAGTCTATCAGTACTTCCCATCATAATTAGTCTTATTCGAGAATGAACGTTCTTAAGGGGGAGATATTGTAATACCCCTTATCTCTATAGCTTAGTTAAACTCTTAGTATACGAATATTCCTGTATAAAAATTTTAAAGTACTTAGAATTCTTTAGTTAAAGACCTTTCATTTCGTAGGAAATTCAGTTAGCTTTCCATCGATATAAAATATGCCCAAATCCAACACCCGGGTAAAGAGTTATAGATGTTTTTGTAAAGCAGTATGCTACAATGGGCGTCACTGTATTGTAGAGCTAGGATAGTTGGAAGTTTTAAATTTCCAGTGTTCCATCACGATAAGCCCATATTGTACCAAATTTTTAGTTCTAACTTGTCAATTTCTAGTGAGGCAACCAATTCCATCGCGTCGCACCAATTCCTATTTTCCCAGTATTCACTTTCAAGTATGACTCAGTGAACATGGAGTGTAGCACCACGGGTAAATTTCACACTCGTCCCTTTTATGAACAGTGCCTACCTAATTCCAATGGCTCACTGTGATACTACTGCATCGCGGTGAAGTCTAACATCGAGATTTTCAGTAATGAATTTTAATAACTTTCCAAGGGTAATTTGGTATTTTTACACTGGCCTAATCAGTCCTAAACACGAAATTAAGACCTAAAATATCACTAATTACTCATTATTTTGTTATTCACTCACTTTCTCTCAAGATTATGTTACTCTCTCTCAAATAGGGCCAAACCCTATTTTTCAAGAAATCAAGAACAAATATCAAGAAACCTTTCAAGAACCTTTAAGAACTCATCTTCTCTGGTATGTTAGGAATTCATTCAAGGGTTCTTTTCACCCATGAAGTCCAAGAACACTTTTTAAACCATAATCTTATTGATTAATTATTTACATATTTGAACTGAAGTGTATTCATGTTTATGCTGTGGTTTGGGGTTTAATTCCATGATTAGTAACAAGTTTCATGAAAACTAGATAGTTTGTGGGTTGATTTATGTTATCTTCATGTTGAAATGTTGAACTACAAGTTTAATGTAGTAGCTATTATATTATTATATATTTATTGCTATGTGAAATAATAATGCTCCCCAAGTGTTTGATCAAATGCTCATGTGAATTGGATAGTTCTATCATGACATGTTATAATATGGTCCCATTCATATACCAACCCATGCATATCAAGTGTTTGAAAAAATACCTAGTTAAATTTATTGTTAACAAGTATCTATTGTTATGTTTTTCAAGATCATGCTATGCTTTACTTTCGACGCTATTGAGTCCTGGGGGTATTCAATACCCAAAATCTAGTTGTTTACCTAGATCTATAGTAGTTACAAAATAGTTTCAGTAATGTCATGAACTGTAGTACTCAGTCGGTTACAAAACTTAGTAACCTCTGTCCAGTTCAATCAGTTAATACGATCAATAATAGTTCAGTCCGGCCTAGTATAGTTAGTGATCAGTTTAGTGTCTATTCTGTTGGGAGTTGGATTCAGCACTTAGTGAACCCAATGATGGGAGCTCACCTTCCAGTATAAGGTCTGATCCTTAAAAGTAGACCTTGCATTCCAAAACTTTATAGCCAGCGTAGGTTGAGACATCAACCTGCCAGTTAAGTGTTGATGAGGTGTCTTACCTTCCATTTGAAGGTACCACCGTTCTTATTCAGGGCAACTGCAAGATGAGGGTGACTCTTAAGCTTGTCGTTACCCATGGAACAATACTAACAACCTTCCATCTTGGGTTACAGGTTGGAACCTAATCCAGTCAGAGAGGGGCATGTCAATTAGATGATTACCTCCCACAGTTTCAGGTTCAATCTCAGTCCAGAACTCCATTCTGTTCTACCGAATTAGGACTACCAGACACATTCAATTAGTTATTGGTAATTTAGTTTATAGTAATTTCAGATATCAGATACTCATTTATCAGAACTCAGTACTCAGCTTCAGTAAAAGCTTAGATACAGTATACACATATATGTGCAGTATTGCATACTCATTATTTACAGTATTTTTAGTTATCCATGTACTCTTATATTAAGTTACTCTATATTATTCAGTTAGTTACTATTCATGTATATAAACCCCTGCATTCATCCTTACCTCATTTAGCATACTAGTACATTCCATGTACTGACACATACTTTCTTTTTGCGCTATGATGTCTCATATCATAGATTCGGGTGCTCAAGTTCCTGACCGCACATAGACAGATTCATATAGCAGGAGTAGATTCAGTAGTGAGTCCTCATACATCGAGGATATGCTTTTATTTCAGTATTACAATAGCTTCAGTATTTCTATAGTAGGAATTAGTTGGGGGCTTGTCCCATCAAATCTCCTTTCATAAAGTTCAGTTAGAGGTTTTTCAGACAAGACTAGTTTAGACAGTATTCTATTTTTCAGATGTTCTTATTCAATTATTATATTCATCAGTATTAATAATATTAACCATATGGCAGTTCAGTCTAACTTCTGCTTTATTTCAGTTTTTTATTCAGTGCTCAAAGCAAGTACCAGCCATGGGTTAGATTGTGGTCCTTTAGGATCGTAAGCACCGTATGGCATCTGGAGTACAGACTTGGGGCATTACACATGTATATACCCCCTTTTATCTACCCTTGTGTATAATCCTAGTTTGCCTCTCTTGGACTTTAGCCTACTCTTTCATAGCCTCATATGTATTTTATCTCCCTTCATTATTTGACTTTAATTGAACCAAAGATACTAATTTCTTTATTAAAAAATTAATGAGTTAAGGAAATTTAAAACCAAGATTAAAATTCGTGGGAGTGACACCTAATATGTAGCTATTGGTGTGGTAAATTTATTTGTTGTGATTGGGAGTTGTGTGATGAAAAGAAACAAAAGTGTTCAAAATTCAATAAGATGTGAATGGAAAATACTCACACTATATTGTATATGAACTAGATAAATGATATGGGGGAAAACAAAAGATATGCATGAAGGTAGATGAGGTAAATAATTATTTGTTAATAGATTGATCTTAATGTACATATGATGTATTAAAGCTCTTAGGGAAGTCAGTCACTACTTTTAGTCAAGTAGTTCCTACTCATCCCTTAGCTTACATTCCAACCCTTAAAGACCTACGTGATCCTAATTTCTAATATTCTAATATTTAATAGCAATACACAAAGGGAAATACTATGGTTCACCAGGTGTAACTTGTGAATTCTTTGTGAGAGTAAGCATAAGTTAATTCTTATACATGTTCTCATAATAATTTCATCTATGTGAATGAGTATAGGTAACTCTCAGTTGTGAGTGAACATGTTTGATGATAGTTGAGTGAATTACATCATCTATATTATTACGCAATATGCATGCGTTTTTCAACTTGGTGAGTCAATTTTTGAGGCGGGGGTGTTTTGGAGTAGAATTCTCGAGCTTTCAATTTTGTGTATAACAAGCTCAGGGTAAAAATTTATATTATTTGTAGTCATTGTAGTGATAGGTTGAGTGTCTTGATTTTTATTGAATTTTGGTGTCTTCTATGATTAAGATGCTTAGTGTAAAGAGTTGTTCGATGACGAACAAGGATTTTAAGTGTGGGGTGATGATCTGAAGTGGATTTATGCACCTTAGTGTTGTTATCTAGACTTATTTAACTTAGTTTTGAGGATTTATTTTGTTCTTAATGAGTAAATATTTGTATAGTTGAGATTCTAAGTGTTAAATTACTTTATTATAATGATTAAGGTGTGCTTAAAAAAGTTTATAATAAATTTGGTCACTTAGAGTTTAGACATGAAACTAGTGTTACTAGTTTGAGCTATATGTTATTTTGCTTGATCTCGATGTATTCTAGTATATGTAATGAGTTATTAAGGTTATGATTGTTTGTGTGGAATAACTTTTTTGTAGTTTTTAAGGGTCAATTTAAACAATCCAAGAGACAAAACACTATGTTAAAGATCAAAATGACAAAACCATTACTCTTAGATTAAGTTACTAGTTTATCGTCTTGGATTGTAAGTTTTTTTGAGCTCTAAATCATGGTGTTTAAACTATTGTATTCTTGGTGAGTTGAAAAATATGATATGTTGATTATAAAAATATTTAAATTAATAATAAATATCACCACAAGTCTTGGAAAGGATGGACAAACATTTAGGACAAGACATGACCAAAAATCGATGTTTTGGAGTCATTGTTGTGCCACGGACCTTGGGCAGCGTGTTATGGCCGTGCCACAAACTTGGGAGTACCCTAAACAAAAAAATTCAGAATATCACCGATATTAGGGTGTTCCTCATACACTAGTCTCCATGATAAGTGTGTGGCAATGCCCTAATTCAAAATCGGCATCTTTTGTCCAAGTATAAATAGGACAATTGTTATGATTCACACCTTGGACGACCTTGGAACTTTAAGGGAGGCTGAAGAACACTTCAATTAGGGATTTTACTGCATTAATTTTTATTTTTTATGGATTTTAACATGTATTCTCTCATTCTGATTAAAGTTATGTCCATGATCGACTAAACACCTTTTTGGGGGGTTAAGGCCAAGAACAAGAGTATTGTTGTTATGAATTGACTTTGTTTTAGGTATTCATCACTATTGGTTATTTATTGATACTTGTTGATAATATTTTAAGGATTCATGACCCTTAGTACATAGATAATCATATTGTGAACCCAGTAGAAGGAACAAGAGGATAGAACGTTGGATAGATAGAATATAATTCTAATTTTCTAATTGAATGAAGTTATAAATTGCATTTAGGATAGGAATATACCTAAGTGCCCTATTTGGTTCAATTATGAGATGAAATATGAATAAAAAGTTCTACAACCAATAAGCTACCTCAATAAATCTCTAGCAGCATCTCTTAATTGATAAGTATTATAAGCAACCCCACGCAACTTAAGTAAACCCAAATTATGCAAATTCTCTCAATAATCAATTAGGAAATCATAGGCATCCTCATCCACAACACAACTGAATCTAGGAGGACCTAAATAAGTAAATCCCTCAAACCTCTCCTGATTCTCAGAAGACATAACAGTACTCGCAGGAAGAGGAGACATAGTAAATTTTGCTGGCTGAGATCCCAATTAGGGAGTTAACATAGATAAAGACTGAACTCCTAATCTCGGAGCAATATACGAAGATGTTGGCATTAATAGTGGAATAGTACTCGAGGTTTAAGGAGTACCCAAAATAAAAGCAAGTGTAACTAGAGGATCCACACCCAAAACTAGAGGAACACCCAGTATAAGAAAAGGACAAACTTCTAAATAGTTCAGCAAATACACAAACAACCAATCCAAGATTGGGGAAGAAGAACTCAGTTGAACTGAAGTAGAACTCATACCTTCAATATGCTCAATATGAGGATAATAGGAGAGTCCCCTGGCACTTCTCCTAGATGAGGCTGATCAATGGGTCCATCCACTCCTTCAAGTACATCCACAAATTGAGGATCGCCTTTTGGATGAAGGATCTACAATCTCTACTATCGCGGGACCAAGTCAATACCATCTTAGTAGAAAAACTTAAATACAACTTAGATAATAAGGTAAAAAGAGAAATTCACATAATAAGGGATAAAATGAGAGAAGTTTCCTAAAGATTTCATATAGCCTTTAAAGATAGATATGGATGTCTATATACCAATCTGCGATATCTATTAGATGAAGATCTTTATTCAACAAAGAAAGGGCAAGGATCGAAAGACAGGAATGATCATAGAGAGGCCTCAGCTGACGCTAATAAAGCCAAAGAGCAAGAAGGAGGTGATGATGTGATTCCTTATGTACCTAAAAAAATTTTATTTTTCGAAATTAAATATAATGTTAACTGTACATTTGGCAAATAATATTTCTTAATGATTTTATCATATTTGTTGGAGTTTTACAGATAAATTATTATAAATAAATTTCAATTAGTTAACCCATTTATACTTGCAAACAACTCACTTTCTGCAATTTTATTTTTATACAACTCAATATGGTCCAAATATTTATTGCATACTATATTTATTCTTTAACATTATTTCAAGTTTTTTTTTTTTTTGTGATTTTTAAAAGTCTCAAAAAATACAAGTTACATATATATATACACACTACCATATACAAAAGATTTTTATCGCTATTTCACTTATTTATTTTTCTTAAAATGAAATTATTATTATTATTGGTGTTGTTGTTGTTGTTGTTGCTGTTGTTGTTGTATACACACTATCATATACAAAAGATTTTTATCACTATTTCGTTTATTTATTTTTCTTAAAATAAAATTATTGTTATTGTTGTTGTTGTTGTTGTTGTCGTTGTTCTTAACGTCGTCTACACTTTATTTCAACTAAATATATATTTATGCGTATTTTTTGTATTACATTTATTTTTATCTAATTCTAACTATTACTTTTATTTTTTTTTACAAATAAACGAACACTAGCATGATTTTTTATATTTTAAATATGCTCCAGTCTACTTTACTCAAGAAATAATATGCCAGTGTGTTTTGACATCTCTTTATATCTTTACTTTGTGATGAAAGCATTTGTATAAATATATTCTCAAAATAAATAAATTTTCATACCGGATTTTTAGTATAGATGTTTAGTTTATATCAAATAATTTTTCTTTACATATGTTTTTACTTGGCAAAGATTTCATTCATATACTTAACTTTATATGCCATTAAACTTTATATTTTGTAAAATTATGAAACTTTATAATATATATATATATATATATATATATATATATATATATATATATATATATATATATATATATATATATATATATATATAAATATCAACAACAACAACAAATTCAGTGTATTCCCATATAGTGGGGTCTAGAGAGGGTAAGATGTACGCAGTCCATACCATTTCTTTCGGAGAAGTAGCAAGGCTATTTCCGATAGATCCCTGGCTCAAGACAAAGAATAGTAAATAAGTTCGTAACAAAGCATGGAATAAGATGGCATAACAAGAACAAAGAGTAGTAGAAAATCCATAATAAAGCATTAAACAAGATGGCCTAACAGATATAAGACGAACACGCTGCACCCCTATACTCTCCTACTTGCAGCTCCAACCTATGGGCAAGCCCTAGGACTACCAACTCGGCTACCCCAAAGATCTTCTAATTATTGACAACGATCCACCGATATGACCTAACCTTTCTATATTAAGTTGTGTCCTCCAGACCTTGCTATCTAGGGTCATATCCTCATTGAACTGTAACTGCTGCACGTCACATCTAATCACCTCTTTCTAGTATTTGTTGGCCTACAAATACCCCCCTAAAACCATCCAAAGCTAGCTGCTCACACCTACGAACTGGGGTATCTGTGCCTCTCCTCATTATGTGACTGAATCATCTCAACCTGCTTTTCCGCAACTTTTCCTCCACCGAAGCCACTCCAACCTTCTCTTGGATATTCTCATTCTTAACCCTATCACTCCTAGAAAGCCCACTTATCGAACGCAACATCCGCATTTCCGACACCTTTAATTTGTAGCATCAATTTACTCTTCATTTTACTAGTTTTGAGTTATGCATGTATATTCTATGATAAATTATGTAATATATTTTCATTTATTGTACGTGTATGTTTATGTACCTTGTGTGTTTTCTTTTATTTTAAATTTGATAAATATTGTTTGTCATTATCACTATTTTTGAAAATAATAAAATAAATAATTTTTTTAAAATATTTTCATAAACTAAGTTTAAGGACTATCTTCAGATAGGCTCTGAGGGATGCTTAACAACTTTTCCTCGAGTAACCAAAATTCTTTCTTAGAACCACAAGCATTTTCGAAAGACCAAAAACAAATTCTTTTTTTACATAAAATGGTTTTTCCTAATTTTTGCCAAAAAAATGCCTGTGGCGACTCTAAAAATATATTTTAAAAAACCCAAGAGTCATAACGACCAGTTAATATTGCTTACTATTTTGTTCTATTTGAATTAGGGTGTAACAATCAAGATGTTTCCAGCAATAATAGCATCAGAGGCCTCTTCCTTAGGTCTAGCAGGTATAGCGTAGAACAAACCACATTCGCTCTCGGACTGAATAACCTCGCGACACCACCACAAAAACTTCTGCCTCTACCTCGACCACCTAAAGGAGCACCCATGCCACTCTTAGAACCACCTGCCACTATCGATATATGAGTAGGTGTGAAAACATGATAAGGACAATCCTTGGATCCATGGCCAAACTCATCATATGCAAAACATCCTCTATGACCTGACTCAATCAGAGAAGGTGCTGCTGAACTAGAACGACCACTCTGGCCTGATGTCTAGCAACCTAAAGTCACTATACCTGAAGGTCTACTACTTGAGCCTTGAAAGCAGCCTGAATCGGCCTACTATGATAATTATCAAAACTTTTACTAAAGAAATATCTACCTCGGGAGATGTATCTACTAAACTCACCATGACGTTGCACCTTCTTTGTGCCTCTCTAAGTAGCCTGAATAATAGACTCGGTCATCTTGGCATGCTCAATAATACTCTAGAATGATGCCCCTGAAAATAGCATCAAGTTGTTTATAACTAATAAGTACTATCTAACCAATTCACAACTTCATAATTCTTTCAAACTAGGTGGAAATGCTTGCACTCGAATATTTTGACAATTTGTGAAAACAACCCTCATATTCTACAATAGTCATGGAGCCCTGCTCTAAGTGATCAAACTCATCACACATCTGATCTCTCAAACAATATGGTCAAATCTCCAAGAATTCCTCAAAAAATGAGTCCAAGTCATGTAAGCAAACCTAAAAGGCTACAACTAGCATACGACCTCCACCAATCCCTAACCGCATCTATCAATTAATAGGTATTTTAAGCAACTCCATGAGACTAAGGTATCTAATATTATGTAAGTTTTCCTATTAATCAACCAATACTTCATAGACATCCTCGTGAATAACACCATCGAACTTTGGCGAACTTAAGTGAATAAATCTCTCAAACCTCTTCTGACCATTAGAAGACATAATTGTACCCAAAGAAAATAAAGGAATACTATATCTGGTAGGTTGAGAATTCAAAGGTGGAGTAATCATAGGTAAAGGTTATACTTTTGAACTAGGAACACTATGATTAGATATTAGCACCGAAGGTGGAACTACTTGAAGTCTAAGGACTACCATAAGATGATGTACAAACAAATGATAGAACTTTACTTAGACTCAAAAGAATACCATAAGAAAATGCTGACAATATGATGGTACCATAGTGAGAAGAAAAGAAATACTATGCGCACTTGAGGGAACACCCTCTAAATGAGTTAATAACTAAATCAACAGAACCTCCAAAACAAGGGTAGAAACTAAAACTTGTGGGAATTGAGTTGACCCTACATCCCCTGCATGCTCAATCTTAGGCTCTATAGAGGTCCCCCAAGAGCTAACTCTAATAGGGAAAGCTCCTCCTTCCTTTCTCTACCTCAAGGATGTCCTCAACCTCTGTCACTCCCTCTAGTCTGGGCTCTATCCTGGGTACTGGCGCAATATCCCAAACCTCTCGAGATATAGTCTTCACCATCTATGCATCAAAAAGTATAACACAACTTAGAACATTAGATAAGAACAACCTGCATGAGTTAGGAGTCAAAATAAAGAAGTTTTTCCTAAAGACACCTTAAAACCTATTAAAGGTATATACAAACATCTAGGTAATAATCTGTGAGACTGTACAAGATATCTGTCTAATATACTTATGAGAGTAGTGAACCTAGCTTCCCTAGTACAAAGTTGTCATGATCTAAAATCAAGTAATGATAGAACTTATGTAATACCCCGTAGTTTTCCTATCTTGAAAAGTTTCCAAAGAATGTTGGAATTTTTATTTGAAAGATGAATCCCTTTTTTTAAACTTTTTATTTTCAAAATTTTCACTTTTTATCATATGGGAAATCGAATAAGCTTTCCATCGATACTAAAT
Organism: Capsicum baccatum var. pendulum; assembly: GCA_030864225.1. Taxonomy (NCBI): domain Eukaryota; kingdom Viridiplantae; phylum Streptophyta; class Magnoliopsida; order Solanales; family Solanaceae; genus Capsicum; species Capsicum baccatum. The sequence continues at coordinate 86,108,134 of CM061557.1, forward strand.
TTTCCAAAATTTGATAACCACGTGAAGAGTTAGAGCCTTTTTAGTGAGACAGTGTATCACTTGAGCCTTCAGTGCATCGCGGAGATAGCTCCAATGGTAATCATCAATTTACAGTGTTACTCCACAATAGTGGCATGTCGCGCCAAAATTCTAGATCATAGATAAGGTGGCAACACGATAGCTTCGCATTGTGCCACCATGCAATTTTCCATTGGTCACTTTTCAGTGACTTAGCGCAATAGTGGTGCGTCGCGCCAAGGATGAAAATTGGGAAATTTTCTCAGAAATTAAATATGTGTCCTAGTGTTAAAAGGGTCAATTTTCCACCTTACATTAGCCTTATAACATGAGATTTGGCCATACTTCAGCAACTTAAACTCAATTACACTAAAAAATTCTCAAGAACAAGACCTTGGATTTTTATAGAAGGTTCGATTCTAAGGAAATTCACTAATAAATTTCAAGAATCTCTCCATCAATCTTCATAGAATCACAAGACAAGGTATGCGTAGTGTTCATTCATTGACTCCTTTCATCCATGAAGCACAAGAATTTCTTTTCTAAGTTTAAGTCGATGGATTTATTTATGAATTTCGTGTTAGGTTTGTTTTGCTTATGTTGAGAATGATCAATTGAATTCAAATCCATGTTGGGTGATCAATTTTATGTGGAACTGATTTGTATAGATGTATATTCATGTGAACCTATGAATAAACCCTAGGATGATGAAATTAGAGATGAATCATGATGATTAGTTATTGTATAATGTTGTCTACATGTGCTATGCCTACCATGTGTTTGATTAAATACCTAGATTAAGGAAAAATGCCCAAATAGTATGATATTATGAAACTCCCATGTATGTACAAACTTATGCATATCACAAATTTGGTGAAGTGCTTCAATATATGATTTATGAACTATATTGTTGGTCATGTGTTCAAGTAAGCCATGTTATGTCAGTTTCTTCTCATCGAGTCCTGGGGTACTTGTACCCAAACATTTAACTATGTACCTAGAGCCTTGTTATGTTTTCATGATCTCCTCAGTCAAGCTATGACCCATAGAACTCAATTAGTCATGTGACTCAAGAAATCTTAGTAATCTCAGTGATGTTAATACTCAGTAATCTTAGTAACCTCAGTATTCCTAGTCAATCTCAATAACTTCAGTATTCTCAGTCAGTCCTCAGAACTCAGTACATTCCATCAGTCAACGAAACTTAGTAAATTCAGTTTAGCTCCGCTAAACAATACCACTAGTATTAGTTCAATTCAGTTAATCAGTTCAGCCTAATTAATCAGTTCAATTTTTTTTAGATGGGTATAGGATTTAGCACCGAGCGAGCCTAGGGATGGAGACTCACCTGCTAGATAGGACTGAGATCCCAAGAATCAATCCCTAAGTTCCAAAACTACGTAGCCATCGTATGTATTACATATCACCTATTAGATAGGACTGACCTACTTAGGGATCACTCCTTAGCATATTTAAATGTATTGGACTGATTCCAGAGGTCACTCATTAGATTAGGACTGACTCCATATCAGTTTTGTTTACCAGTGGCGCAGTACTGATACCCTTCTAGCTGTGGTTACAGGTTTGACCCTAGTTAGCTTAGTTTGGGGTATGTCATTTAGATAAATACATCCCACAGTTTTAGTTATAGAATCAGGACTGTTAAATATAGTCAATTTAGCTCAATAGTAAAGATTTATGACTGTTAGATAAAATCAGTCCTTATCTATATAAATAGACTCTAGGATCACCCATTAGATATGATTGATCTCAACTATGGTCAATTAGTAACGGTATCATCAGATTTAGAGATCACCTGCCAGATAGGACTGATCTCAAATTCAGTTACATAGATACAGTACAAAGCTCAGCTAGTTCCATCAGATTCAGGACTTTTAGATAAAGACACTCATGTTATCATTTATATCAGTTATCAAAACTCTTATTATTAGTATTAAGTGTTAGGACTGTTAGACAAAGTCAACCAAACAAGTTCTTCATAATTAGGACTATCAGAAATTGTTAGTCATGTATCAGTAACATAGTATCAGTCCCTTAAAGTAATTCCATGTTCAGTAGTCGGTACTTAGGATTCAGTCCTATGATGATATCAGTAACAGTTACATATGCATGCATGTATTCTCGTATTCATAGTAGTCAGTCAGTTAGTATTGTTCATGCATATAAGCCTATTGCATTAAGCCTCTCTCACTTGCATACTAGTGCATTCAAAGTACTGATGAATTTGAGCTATGATATCTTATGCCATAGGTTTAGAAGCATGATCTCCAGAGCATCAGTAACATCCTGGTTCAACAATCAGAGTCATATGTGAGTCCTTATCCTTCGAGGACATGATTATTACATTACTATTTTAGTTTTAATTTTATTTCAGTAGATGGATTTAGTTGGAGACATGTCCCATCAACTTCTTATTCAGTTTAGTTTAGAGGCTTTCAGTCTATATCATGTCAAATATTTATTTCAGATTGACTTTGGTATTGTTAAACCATTTTCAGACATTGTTTTATCAAATATTTATCCAGTTTGAACCTTATGGCCTTTCAGTACATGTTTCCGCATTTATGCAGTATATTATGTAGTGATTAGGTACAAATATCAGTCACGGGTTTGCTTGTGGACCTTCAGGGTCATGGGAACCATATGGGATTTCGGGTATCAGATTTGGGGTGTTACAAACTTGGTTTGAAAGATTAAGGTTCAACAGTGTCTTTGGAAGTCTGAAAGCTGCATCTAGTAGAGTCTTGTACATGGGTGTGTTGTGTATTAACCTTATGTGCAGGAGGTTGTGAGGTGTTTTAGGAACAGTTTACCTTCTTTCAGTATTCATGTCATGCCAGTGAGCATAATCTTATGCAAATCTTTTAGTCTAATCTATTTTTTCCATTCTTCTACAGAAATGCCTCCTAAAAGAAGAAATAGAAATTAGTCAGCCCCTCAGCCCAAAGAACCTTTGGGCAATCATGTTTCTCATGCAGAGTTCAGGGCCGAATTCACTACTCTTGCTCAGTCAGTTGCTACTTATAATGAATGACCAATTGTTGTTCCAACCAACCCAGTGTCCAATTCAGCTGCAACCAAAATTTTGGACTTCACCCGAATGAACCTTCCTTCCTTTCTTGGGTCTAAGTTAGATGAGGACCCTCAGGAATTCCTAGATTAGATTCAGAAGATGACTGACATCATGGGGGTGACTACTATTGAGAGTGCTAATCTATCTGCATATCAGTTTTAGGATGTGGTTCAAACTTTGTCCAAGTAGTGAAAGTCAGAAAGGGTAGATGATGCAGGACCTATAGAATGGGATGATTTTGTCACTGAATTCTTAGAGAGGTTCTTTCCCCTAGAGTTGAATGAAGCTAAGGTGTTAGAATTAATCAAACTCGGGCAGGGCACCATGATAGTGAAAGAGTATTCTCTTAAGTTTACTCAATTAGCTAGATATACTACTTATGTGGTTGCAGACAGTAGTGCAAAGATGAGTAAGTTTATGTCAGGGGTAAATGATAGTGTAGTTAATGAGTGTAGATCCTCCATGCTAAATAGTGACATGACTTTAGCCAGACTTATGACCCATTCTCAGCAGATAGAGGAGCAAAAGATTAATATGAAGGAAAAGCAGAATAAGTGGGCAATGATAGGTAGTTTCAACTTTGGTCAACCTAAGTCAAGAGGTTGTAGACGTACTCAGTATAGTCATAAGCTTTCAGTCCCAGCTTTATCTTCAGCTAGTGCACCAGTACCCAAGTTTGGGAATGACAGTTGTGCTGGGTCGCCAGGCTCCGAGGCCTAGGGTAGTAAGAACAGGAGTCTTACCTACCCACTTTGCGAAGATTGTGGTAAGAATCACCAAGGTGTATGTAGAGCAGGCAGAAAGGTATGTTATGGATGTGATAAGACAGGCCACAAGCTGTGGGAATATAGAGTAAGGGATCAGAAGGGAAAAGATTTACGCCAGCAGGGTGTTACTTCCAGTACCACTAGTGGTTAGCATCAGAATAAGCTTTATGCTCTTCAGACTCACTTTGATTAAGAAAATTCCCTCAACAAAGATTCGGGTATGTTATAGGTCCTTTATACTCATGGTATTCATTGTTAGATCTCTTTTTCTCAGTTTAGCTTAAGATTTTCAGCATGAGTTATTTAGTCATGAATCAGTTAATGGATGCTCTATGCATCACCCTAGTATCTTAGTAAGGTGAGCATTCTTAGAGGGAAATTGTGTCCCAAGGAGGAGATACCCTATTATTCCCCAAAGATCTCATGTCTTAAATTAAGTTTCTTTTTACATAAGGAATCTAGTTTAGAATAGAGGGTAATCATAAGTTGACCCTCAAAGTCCCAACCTCAGCTATGGGCCAAGTATTCAAAGGCTTAGTTCAGTTCACGAAATTCAGTCTATGTATCATATTTCAGCCTCAGTGATGTTCTCAGGTTCCAGTTCATGCATACTTCTAGCATAATCATGGGGTCATCAGTTCTTTTCAGTCACGTAACAGTTTTATTAAATGTACTCGATTACTTGTTTAAATTACCATTTCAAACTTGGTATTCATTTTATGCTCAAATTACCATTACAAACTTGGCACTAAGTACCCTTGCATATTTAGTCATCCATTCATATATTAGTTTAGTCATACAATTATACACCAGACATGCATTCTCACTGCAGAAAATTTAGTTCATTAGAATATTCAGTCATGTATACATGAGTCAATTACTAGTCATGCATCAGGTATGCATGAATTCAACATATTAATCATGCATCAGATATGCATGTTCAGTATGGTATATTCAGATCTTCAGTCATGTCAGTCATGAGATCATGTTTCAGTTATTTATGTTAAGTATGTATGTTATTTTATGTTCTTCCCCTCACTCTCAGTCTCATTCGAGGAAGAATGTTCTCAAGGGGAGATATTGTAATGCCCTGTACTTTTTCTAGCTTAAAAAGTTTTCCAAAAATATTAAAAGTTTTCTTTAAAAGATGAATCCACTTTGGTACACATGGTATTTTAAATATTTTCACTTCTTATCATATGGGAAATCGAATAATCTTTCCATCAATACAAAATTTGCCTAAATTCGACACCCGGGTGAAGAGTTAGAGCCTTTTTAGTCAGTGAGTTAGTATTATTTTTGTATATGAACCTATTGCATTAAGCCTACCTCACTTGAATACCAGTACATTCAAAGTACTAATGCATTTGCGCTATGGTTTCTTATACCATAGATTTAGAAGCACGATCTCCAGAGAATTAGTAACATCTCGATTCAACAGTCATAGTCAAATGTGAGTCCTCATCCTTTGAGGACATGATAATTACATTACTATTTCATTTTTCAGTTTATTTCAGTAGATGGAGTTAGTTGGGTATATGTCCCATCAACTTCTTATTCAGTTCAGTTTACAGGTTTTCAGTCTATAGCATGTCAAATAGTTATTTCAGATTTTCTTTGATATTGTTATACCATTCTTAGACATTGTTTTATCAAATGTTTATCTAGTTTGAACCTTATGGCCTTTCAGTACATTTTTCCTTATTTATAAAATATATTATACAGTGATTAGGTACAGATATCAGTCATGGGTTAGCTTGTGGTCTTTCGGGATCATGGGCACCGTGTGGTGTTTTGGGTATCAAATTTGGGGCGTTACAACTTATTACTAATCAAACTTCATAAGTAATTCAATCACCCAAACTGATAAAGTAAGTCAATCACCCAAACTGATAAGCGAAACACAAAATTACAATGACATACATCCAAGCAAGACTTCTAGAATGAAGTATCCAAACACGAAATATAATTAAAACAAAAAATGAAGAAATTCATAAATCTAATTCTATAATCTAGTGTCATAGCATAAGAAAATTTAATATAATACTTGGAACTAAAAATACACTGTTTGTCTCTGAAATAGGAGTAACAAAAACTAATAGATAGAGGTGGCCTAGAGTAGACTCTGAGAAAAAACTAAAGTGGTCCAGTACCTTCAAGTGTCACCAAATTCACTGCACGAATTATCCTACTTTAGTTGTACTTGTGCTAGGATTCTCACCAAAAGGTCACAGTAGGAATGATTGTGATCCACTTATATTCAGTAGATATCACAAATCGACCAAGGAAACCAAGAAAATAAGATAAGTAAAATATATTATGAGCATGTCACTTGTAAGAACAAAAGTCTCAAATGGTAGCTCACATCATCTCAACCAATAATTCTAATATATATAATTACACTGAAATAAAAACAACACAAATATAAAAGAAAAATATACTGAAACTAAGCACAAGTAAAAGAAATTAAGGAAAACAAGCAAGATGTGTATGCAAATGCAATACAGTGCAATGTGGATGGGATGAATGGTGAAAGCTATCACAAGACTTTCTATGTACACCCACCAAGCTTGCTTCTACTAGGTAAGACCCATGGGGGTTTCGAAACCCATATACAATATCTCAATATCAACTCACCTCTCTGGCTTATATTCATGGAGATAATTTTCATAAAAATGTCTCTTTTTCTTTCAAAAATAATGTTTCTAGTACTAGTATCACATGAATGTATATGTATGTAAGGAGTATGTAATGTTCATAATCAACTCAAATAATGATATCCAATCAATCCTTCTTGGATATATATATATATCTATATATTCAAGTGACCCCCAAAATAAACCCACGAAGTCCATAATTTCTGGTCATTAACTTCAAGTAGGCACCATTAGTATAAATATGCATATAAGACATCATCAATAGCCATTAACCTCTAACTTGTGTATTCCTATTACGACAAAGGTAACTAGTCTCAAATAATGCCTATATTACGAAATTAAATATCTGAACAGGCATCATATCTAGAATGAAGGCATTTATATACACAGATAAGGCGAATGGTATAAAATAAAGTCTTCACACGAGCAACACAGTATAATGGATATCACAAACGAACTACAATAGATTATTAATCTCCACATGGGCACACAATAATAATTATATTTTTGAAATATAAACCTCATACTTATCTACCCAAACCACAATATGTTTTACATATTTATTAACTACACAACTCGATCTAAATGAAGTTAAACCATAACCTACCTAAAGACAATGAAATCCCAATCCAAAATATTTTAATACTGAGCCTACTCCTTGTGAATAGCATTAGAGTTAACAACGACATTCAAATATATAATTAATATATTGTAAGAAAACTTACGATACTCATATTATCCATATTCAGGTCGAATCCGAAATGGGTTTGAAAAATTAGTTTGAAAATGAAAAGAATAAAATCAAAATTTTAATTTTAAAATCACATTCCCCAAGATTATTGGAGTCTACAGGAGAAACCCATGGGAAGACAAGTAAAAGTGAGGTCTAAATCAAAGATAAACCCTTTTAAACATAACTAGTAAAAACATTATTTATTTTTTTCATTTAGAAATCATCATTTAAAGGTATTTTTTTTGGTGATATAGTTGATAATAAAATAATGGAAATAAGATTGTCAAGCTTACCCAAGATCAGTGGTGAGAAATCCTCAGGAATTACCCAAACCCAAAACTCAAAGGTCCAAAAATGAAACAAAAATATGAAAAGAATATATATAATACTTCAGTTTTGGCCACTTAAGTGGTCAAATGACCGCTTAAGCGGTCATCACTTAATAAACGAATGAATTCTAAAGCGGTCTTTCCTATATGGCATGTCCACTAAAATCGTATCAATTCCGCTAAAGTAGCACCCGCTAAAGAGGTTATGTGCCCGCTTTAGAAATATGCGACTGAGAAGCTGACCACTATAGCGGTGTTTTGCCACTTAAGCAGCCACTGTTAAAGCAATACTTGAACCCCTAAAGCTGCTACACCAACTTCAGTGACACCAACAACTTTGCTAACTAGTAAAGCTATCGATCGACCCCACGAGATTCGTTCAGAATACCATGAATGTAAATGAATTATGCTACTAGGATAATTTCATGATTTTGAAATCAATGGCAACGTCTGATTTTCGAAAGAAATTTGTTTTCCCAAAATTTACCCCCACGGATCCCTTTTCACTATTTTCAAAATGAAGGGTCAAAATGAAATATAATGGTCTGGAAATTGAAACAACCTGATTACTAACCAAAATTCAACATTTTGAATCTGATTGTGCAGTTTGTTTTGCCATCTGACACTCAGATTAGCAAGTGTTGACAGAAGTCAACTATATGACTTCTCAAGCTTCTAAAATCACAAACTAACACAAATTATTTCCGATCACATTAGAAACTATGTCAACTATCCTCAGACATCAAAATCAATATGTAGCAATTACCGAGAAGGGAAAAATGATCAAACATATTGTAATAGAAAATTCTCATTATACCTTTCGAGATATCCAGGTAGCTGACATTAGCATTAATTATCAAACACAGAAAATCCAAGAAACAACGCTAGAGATGACCGCATTGAGACCAACATCTTTTTATTCCTTAGGAGAGTCACCATGAGATGGTTAATGTAAATTCGAATTTCCAGACATTATTCAGATAAATCACAACACTAATTTCTTGACAGATCATAAATTACTCATTTCGTTTAGAAAGAATGAAAAAGTACGTAGCACGAAGACGGAAACATAAACATTTCTATGAAAAATTAGATGTTGATTTAATTTTATTTTCATAAATAATATTTAATTTAAGGGAAAACAAAAAACTAGTATATATCATAAATTTATTGCAAATAAAATACTTTTACATTTTCTAGAAATAAAATTAAGGAAAAAGCAATAGACTTCTCAAATAATACTACTGATATTTTCTCCAATCTTACTTGAGAGTCTTAAGTTGTGGCTAAGAGAGCATTAAGCTCATCGAATAAGCGAGGTGCCAGTGCTCAATGGTTAAATTTCAATCAAGTCTATGATGATACTTATTTTCCTAAAATAATATTTTTGAGTTCAATTCTTTTTTTTTATATAAAAAAGAAAACTATATTATAACAAATATCGTAAGAGTTATTTTTTTTATTCTTGATATATGACATTCTCTTACTTTAAGTTTCTTTTAAGAAAAAAAAATAATACATTTTTGTAAAAGTGCAATTTAACTTTAAAGATCCAATTTATCATAACACCCTTATCGCCACATGAACGATACATATTTCAAACCATAATTTTTTGAATTTTTTTTTTTCTAAAAAAAGTTGATATTCTATTCAACATCCTCGCATTCAATAAAACAACGAGAATATTCTATTAAGAAAAGAAAAAAGTGCAAAAAACACAAGTATTGGTTTGAGATTTAGTTGGCTATTCAAATGGCCAAAGGGAGCGTTGACACCATTATCTCAACCTCTGCCAGTATTTGGAAAGATTTATGATTCGATTGTGACAATTATCATCTCCATATAACTTGGAGACGAAAGCATGACCAGGAGTATATCTAGTTGCGAATTTACTATCGGCACATGGAAGATTGGTTACTAGGACTTGAGCATGTCATGTACTCTCTCCATTTTATTTTGTATCTTAGTTTGACTAGTTGTGGAGTGTTAGAAAAATAAAACAAAAAGTCTTTTAAATCTTGTACCTTCAAATACAAGTACCTAAATATCCTTATATCTTACACAATATTGAATTTTTGAGTTCAAAATTTACTAAATATATAAAAAAATATCATTATTTTTGAAACAAATTTAAAAGGAGAAGAACAACAATATACCCAGTATATTCCTGCAAATGGGTCCTAGAAGGTAGAGAGTATGCAGTCCGTATTCACTACCTAGATGCGGTAAAGAGGAGACTATTTTTGGCAGGCCCTCGGGTCAAGACAATAAAAAAGACTAGAAAATATGTAATCGATGTACAAGAGTCAACAACCACATATATTAACAGAACAATACTATAATAAAATAATCATAAAATACCAAAAATGACATATAACAACAAAAGTATAATAACAAGAAATTACAAGCATAACACTAGTACCTACTAAACTTCTTCCCTAATTCGTATTTGTCATACCTTCCTATCTAAAGTCATGTCCTCAGTAAGCTACAATTGCTCCATGTCCTGTTTAATAATCTCTATCGATGTTTATCTAGTCTACCTCTACCTCTTCTGAATCAATCAATATCCAACCTCTCACACCTTATGGGACATCTATACCTCTCCATATTACATACCCAAAACATCTTAATATAATTTTCTGCATCTTGTGTTCCACCAAAGTCAGTCCCAGCTTATCTCGAATATCTTTATTTCTAATCCTATCTTTATTATTAAATTCACACATCCATCAGAGCACCTTCAATTTTTCCACCTTCATACTATTGACGTGAGAATTTTTGACTACCAAAACTCCACCTCATAAAACAAAGTTAACCTAACCACAAATTTATAGAACTTGCTCTTAAGTTTAGGAAGAACCTTCTTATCTTACAAGACTCCAAAAGTGAACCACTATTTAATCCACTCTGTATCTGTATAAATATGGTGAGTGACACCCTCATCAATCTCTCTATTTTTTAGGATAATGGACCAGAGATATTTTGAACTACCTCTGTTTTAGATGGCCTATGAATCAAGTCTCACTTCCACATCGCCTCACTGAACTTGCACTCGAATTATTCAACCTTTGTCCTACTTAACCTAAACACTTTAGACTCTAAATTTTGCCTCTAAACATCCAACTTAGTAATAAATCCTCTATGATTCTCCTCAACCAAAATTAAATCATCCATAAATAACATACACCATGGTACCTTAACATATACCATGTTACCTTAGTTTGAATTTCTTGAGTCAATACATCTATTACCAAGGCAAATAAACATGGACAAAGGGTTAGATCACTGGTACAATCCTATCAACATAAGAAAGTTCTCTGAGTCTTCCCCTATTGTTTTTACTCGAGTATTGGCTCACTCAAACATGTCATTAATCAACCTAGTCGATAATACAGACACGTCTCTAACCTCCAAGCAAATCCATAGAACCTTCATAGGTACTTTGTTATAAGATTTTCTAGATAGGTTAATACGATGTGGAAGTCCTCCCCATCTTTCTCTCTTTCTCTCTATTTTCTCCTACAATCCCATCATAAGAAGAAGGACTTACATAGTGAGCGTCCTAGCATAAATATGAACCCTTTCTCAAAATATTCATGATCCCCCTAAATGTTAATTCTACCATTCTTTACCAAATTTTTAAAATATGGAACTTCAACTTGATATCCATATAGTTTTGTAATTATAAATATCACCTTTTTTTATTATAAAATGGAATCTAATACTCTTTTTTCATGACCTAAATAGTTGTGAGTGGTACCCACGCTAATCCGCCGATGGGAGAACCTTCAAGCCCTATCCTTAACCCAAATGACTAGCTATTTTAAAACTATAAAATAATAAAATCAACTAAAATGATAATAATATCAAAGAATTAATGAAATAATAGGTTAAAAAATAATCAATAACTATCTACTACAATCCCCAAGACACGAAAGTCATCATATAGGATCTCTAAATTCAAAACCATGTGTACGATATCCAAAACTGTCAAATAAGGAAAAGTCTCATTATATGAAAGAAAGACAAAGAACAACATAGAGATCTGTGGTATCATGCATAGTTAGTGCTCACCTTTGGATCGAATTAGTTGTCTCTACTAGAGATCAGGTTTCGTATAATGCTCTAGATCATAGTTTGCACTCAACAAAAAAAGAGTAGAGGGTAGTATCAATACCAACCACTATGTGCTGGTAAGCATCACTGGTTAACTCAACTTATAACAAGCCTATAACATAAAGCAAAAAACAACTAGATAGTAACTTCAATATGCAATAACTAGTCCAATCAACCACAAGTAAATCCACACCAGGCTAAACAATATTAAGGAAATATTTGTAATGAAACAATAAAGACACAATTAAGGGACTATAATCACCTCAATCTAACAATATAGCTCATTTAATTTCTATTTCATCTTAATATTCCATACTATCTCATTTATCAATTAACTATTTACACATATGTTAAGGGACATATTTCTGCCTAACTAGCCATCAACTGTGGGAGACACATTAGTGTCAACGTAATGTATCAAAGTTGTGTGTAATCTATAATAATAATAATAATAGCAATATCAGTATTTGTATTGGTGCGGAAACTGATTGCTCAACCAATAACAAATTATGATTTAAAATTCTAGTTAAAAATTCTCTATCTCTTAGGATATACCACAATTCACTAAATGAATAAACATTACAATCATAACTTACTTCAAATCAAAATCAATATGCAATAGATTATATATTCAGGCATTATTAAGATTCAATCATTAACCACAAGAATGTCTAAGGACTAATCAATAAGTTATTCTATTCAAAAGCACACAAATACTAAGGCTAGTTTTAATTCTAATCAAATTGTAACCAATCTCAACTAAAAACTAAAATCAAAGCTAGGTTGTAAGTGTTTTGCCTTTCCTTAAGGCTTTATATTGTTCACGATCTAAGATAATAAATACATAAGTAACTTATCACTTACTGTGAAAGTCTAATAATTAGGAATTTAACCACACTAGTTTAATCTTTTTTCATAGCTTAAAACATAAGCTAAAGATTTTTGTTAGAAAAATTTTCCGTGAATACCCTTAATTAACATTCAAGTGGAATAATCCTATACTTGGATGTATTAATAAACAACCTTGATCAATATTAGGTTAAATCACATCTACCTATAGGATTTTCTTACCAATTCATGAACTTTGAATCTATACTCAAGAAATCAACCATAAACCCCTATTATAATAATTCTACAAATTGAATGAATCAAATATTATTAGATGTGAGTAACAAACTTATCTTTATGTAGAAATTTGCCCTAGATAGGTGAAAAGTTTCCTCTCTCAAGTTTAAGAATTAACCTTTGGAGTTTTAGGATACAAAACTCTAAAATAAAGTTAAGGCATTAAAATTGCTCTATGTTTGTTGTAGTGGATTTTTGATAGCTACAGGGATCCCGTTCTGGAAGGAAAGGGGCTCTACATAGTGGTTCAGTCCTTCCTCACTACTACCACTACATCGAACCTGTTGTAGTGGTGATCCCACCCGCTAGATCAATCTTAAATTAAAACATGGGGAATGTGTAAGATTTATCCCATTTGACAACACAAATCTTGATTTTAAAAATAACAAATTGACACTACTATGATGACCAATATAATCGAAGCCCTAATAATCCATTTATCATCCAAAAATTCTTATGTGACCAAATTCTATCTAACTATCTATTAATTAACACTACATTGTCAAATATTACTCCATGAGTTATGAATTATCACCTTAGCAGACAACTCAAGATTTTCATCACATACTATCCTACATGAGATTTTACCACCTCACATCCTAATAAAAACTCTAACAAAGTACTTATACCTTAAAAATACTATAATAATAGGATGGATTATTATATCATATTCTAAGTAAGTAATCATTCTTCCTTAAATAACAATGAGAAAGGCAAAGGGAAATAAAGAGTTCCTTAAATCATCTACGAGATGTGGATAGTTGCAATGCATGTCTACTCTAGTCTCCCAAATCCTTCAGAGACCCAACCTCCTTAGTCCACAATTTATAGATCTCTATTAATAAAAACAACAAGTTCCTTATAATATGATTGGGTTTTCTCTAATAATCCGAATACTAACAAATGATATAATCACCATCCTAGTGATACTACTTAAACACTGACAAATAATATATAGGATGGACTTCTGACAAGTCTAGACGCAAAGGTAATCTATTATTCACCCACCCCCATACACTTAATAATCTCAGAGAAACTAATGTATCTTTGACTAAGCTTACCTTACTTATGAAATCTCATAATTGTCTTTATAGGTGAAACTTTATGTAATACTTGCCCATCTTTCATAAAATACATATCTCCTAGCTTTCGTTTTGCATATTCATTTTTCCTGATTTCGTATGATAGAAGTTTGTCTTAGATAAACTTCACCTTTTGAATCTAGTCTCTTAGATGATCAATACCCCAGGTATTAACTCAAATGCATCAAACTAACCAATGAGATATCTACACTGTGACAACCTGACAATTTAAGCTAAGAATAAAATCATAATTCATGTATATTTATAAAAATAATATATGATTTGATAGTATGAGAAATGATTTAGACATGAGTTAATGCCACAAGTAACTCCAATATTAGAGAAAAAGTAGAAATCTTTCTTACCATTAAAATTTTTATATAAATTTTACTAGGGGCAATTTAAAATGATTATCACTCTTATATTCTAAAAACCTTCTAGATGATAGATATTTGAGTCTTATTTCCAAATCATACAATTTCTCATTAATTAAGTTTTGGATCTAAGCGGTAGGTTATTTTAGTAGTGCACTGGAAAGTAGTAAGATACTACGACAAAAGGACGACCATAGGTAGATAGTATGATTGTGATATGACCTCATCTACATAAAACAACTGTAAGAACCTGAAAGTTGAATAATATACTTCCTAGCTATGAAAGAAACGGACGAACGTATGTAGAACCCATGATCGTTGGTAGGATCCTAGCTTTCAAGTTTGTTTCAGCTTGGACATTCAACAATGAGCCAAGGAACCATCATGGAAGGATCAAACAAGTCATCCCTTATCTTGTTTGATGTAGTCTAGAGAAGCATCAAACCCATCCATCAATGTACGAGCACTAATCACAATCATAGAAAGATCCCACAACTATGGGATCATTCATTTGTCGCACTTCATATATTCTTTAACTATGTTTTATGAGTGGAATTCCAATCTTTTTTCTTATATTTAAAGACCTCAGATATGCCATTTAAGATACCCTAAGGCTTATTATTAAGATTAAATTACCTAAAGTCCCTTATTACCTCAAAATTTATTCAATATTAAGCCAAATATAAAGAAAGAGGCAATTAGTTTCTCTAAAGGCAAGAATTACAATTCCTGAACATTAAGTTCCAAATCAAATATATTTCACAAAGTTTTTTACGTATAGTTATATGGTATTTCAACAATAGGATGGATTCCTTTTTACCCATTGGGTTCAAATTTAACTATATTCCTTTGTTTAATTAATTTGTCGGAGCCTAGGGTTCACAAATAGAAGAACAATATGAATTCCTTTATGCTTAAGTTTATTATCATGAATAATCCTTGAATACATGTTTTGCATGAAATCTAGCATATTTATGTAATTTTAATCGATGAACCCTTAATACATTGAGTAATTCAAGATTTTATACTTGTGCAATAAAATTCCCTATTCTATTCAGATTTTTGAAATATTAATTTGTAGTGCATTCTTTAGAGATAGTATGTTAGAGCACCTGATGACTAAGTGTTTCATGCATTTTCTATTAAATATCTAGTCTTTTCTATTTTCATGTTCTAACATGCAATCAGATAAAGTGTCCACTCTTTAAATCTTAGATATCATTACTATGATCTTGTTAGTTATTCAGTATAAATAGTTGGGACCATTACTTAACACTAAGTAGATGTAGGGATGATGTCTCATACATCAGTTAGGATGACCTGAGACCATTAGTTAAAGTCCCTAAATTCTAGAACTACGACACTACTATAGGTTCTAATGGGCCACCCATTAGACCATGCTTGACACCTTAGCCCATTTTTGACATAAGTTTAGTGGATCTATTTTAGTTAGTGTTTTCACCCTAGGAAAGTTACGGAACACCATTACAGCTAAGTTTGTAAGTTAGGCCCTATTCCACTCAAATGGGGTATGTTAAGTAACAATAGATCCCTTAGTTTGGAATAAGATATTGGGTAACCTTGTATTCAGTTTATTCAGTATATCATATAGTTACATATTTATTACTTGGTTAATACATCTGCTTATGCCATTCATCTTCATGTTTATTTTATCATTTAATGTTCAACATATATAGTGTAGTTTTAATCTCAAACAATTAGGGAATTTAAATTTCTAACCACATAATTCTTTGCTCTATATTGTTTTGTAATATAGGTTCCATGGCTCAGCAACCAACTCACGGTTAGTATGATATCCTACCACTTCAGAAACAAAGATTGAGTGAGTACTTATCACCCAAGGATAATATTTTAGTATTTCTTCTTTCTGTATTATTTAGTTTAGGGGCTTATCTCAATAACTCATCTCATTAGAGGCTTTTAGATATATTGATTACGTTTTTAGTTTATGGTTGACATTATTATTGAGTTTTTAGATATTATTTCTTTATTATTTACATTGTCAACTTCCACATCAGTGATTTGCTAATTATTTTTGCACTCATAGTGTCATGCCAGGCTATGGGTTAGCTTGGGGTAACTTGTAAATCTAAGAACCATGTTATGGCTAGAGGGCAGTCTCAAGTCGTGACAACCTTTAAGCATCGCATTACGGCCAGAGGATATTCTCCAGTCATAACAAACTTGATATCAGAGCATCAGGTATAAAGTACCCTTAGGTATCTGAAAGTCCTATTAAGTGGAGTCTTATTCATAAATATGAAGCACAACTCGCCTATAAGTAAGAGGCTATGAAAGTTTTTAGAAAAAGTTACACTTCTTTTATGTTTATATTGTGCAATAGAGTGTTAACACTACTTAACCTGTCACAGTCTGATTCACGAGTCATGGTGGCACCTACTAAAACCCAACAATAGGTAAGCCAATGATGCAACCCGAAGCTAAGGAAATGGATTACTTTGGTATAAATGTCCAACCAGGCCAAAATACATGAATACAGTTATAATCAATAATATTCCACTAAAATAAGAAAGTCAAAATATGAATACCAATCTCACGACCTAGTAATATCAGCACCAGAGCATATAATTATGAAAACAGAGAATAGAACCCAAAAGTTTAGAATAGTCAACAAGTTTGTCTTGGATAAAAAAGACTGAACAAGGATAGAGGGAAAAGAGTGACTCAAAACTACAAGAGCTCACCCTATCTTCGAAAGTGCAATAATACAAGAGCTCAACTTAGCGGCATTAACTAGTACTCGGGGTTTGCACCAATCAGGTATAGAAGTGTTGTATGAGTACCAAAATAATGGGTACTCTTTAGGAATTATCCGCCGACTGAGCTAAAATATGATAAAAAGACGATATAAAGCAAGATAATATCTCCAAGTCGAGGTGGAAAATCGAATGTGAATCACCATCGTAATCTCTATATAAGATAAATTATCAACTAGAATAATAGTAAAATATCTCATATCAATATACGACAATATCATCACTTATAATGAGTAATTGGTCTGTAAGCGTAAAGATATATTAATACAATCACAGCTGCATATGTACCAAGTTAATGCATATACATCCATTAGTGTAAAAATTAAACGAACCCACTATGGCATCCAATACAATTGCGTAGTACACCCAAAAGAAACATTAAGTAAAGAACCCATCACGACATCAATGTAATTATAGGCTACACTTCTGCCTCTGTAGTTTGTGCACCGTCAAATGGCACACCACCAATAATACCTAATAATAGAATCAAGGCATCTCGGAGCAATAAAGAGGTATATAACCTATTAAAGAATGGGCTAGTCCCTAGCCCACCATTGGCTGTGATGGAGGAATCTATAGCTAAGGTACAAGAATGAGGTTTGGAGGAGGTGACCTATCTAGTTCACTAACTGGGGACACATAACGAAGTTTTCCTCGATTAGGAGTAGGATCTGTGTGCTCTGTATCAGGACCTTCTTTACACATAGTTGTAGCATGTGTCATGGGCATCTGCAAAAGAGCAAAGTCAAGAAAATACCCTACAAACAAGCTCAGACTCTTAGATCGATACAAGTAAAAGAAGTGAAAGACTCCTAAGAA
This sequence comes from Capsicum baccatum var. pendulum, assembly GCA_030864225.1. NCBI lineage: Eukaryota > Viridiplantae > Streptophyta > Magnoliopsida > Solanales > Solanaceae > Capsicum > Capsicum baccatum. Next base: position 86,126,049 of record CM061557.1, read on the forward strand.
TGGCCCATGGCCTCCCAAAGATAGAAAACTACCATCAATGTTCTGATCTGTAGAACACTATTAGACACTTTCTCTTTTTGTGACAATACCAATGAATACTAGGATCTGGTACATATTTATTATGACCTAATTCACGAATCATGATGGCACCTACTAAAACCCACTAGCAGGTAAGCCAACCACATAACTCGGAACTAAGTCAATGGGTTACTTTGGTAGAAATGCCAAACCAGGCCTAAATATATGAATATAATTATAATAAACAATATTCCACTAAAAGAAAATAGTTAAAACACGAATACCAATACCACCACTTGGTAATATCAGTATAAGAGCATCTAAGTATGACAATAGAGAATACTACCCAAAATTCTATAAAAGTCAACAATTATGTCTAAAATACGAAAGACTAAACTAGGATAGAGGGAAACAACCAACTCAAAACTCCAAGAGCTTACCCTATGTCTGTAAGAGCAACACTGCACGAGCTCAACTCAGCATGGATAACTAGTGCTTGGGTCTGCACCAAAAAGTTACTTAAGTGTAGTATAAGTACAAAAACAACGAGTACTCAGTAGACATCATCGGTAGACTGAGCTAAATCATGATATAAAGCAACACAATATCTCTAATTCAAGGTATAGAATCGAACTTGAATTATCTTCATCATCACTATATAAGATAAATTATCAACCAGAATGCTAATATGACATCTTATATAAATACATGAAAATATCTTCATTTATAATATGTAATTTATCGAAAAGCATAAAGTGACATTAATACAATCATAACCGCATGCGTACTAAGTTAATGGATATACAACTATTAGAGAATAAAGTAAAAGAACCTACCATGGCTCCCATACCACCAGAGAGGACACTTGAAAGAAAAATAAGGTAAAGAACCCATCACAAAATCCCATACAAACGAAGAGTGCATCAAAGGATTAATTCATCAGAATATATAGACATTTAATCACCACCTCATTGTCCATAGTTTAACATATTTTTCATCATGGTCATTTGCAAATATTCATAACCACCATCATCTATCACAATAGAAATTACATATACAAAAGTACTCATAACCATAATCATATCACCATTTGGATATCTATCTTATCAATATACTGAACTTACTAATTACTAGCTAACCAATGATAATTAATGAATCAACGATGACCTCTAATTATTAGACTAACCAATACATTATAAAATCCTTATTCACAAAATAGCAATAAGCCATTATCCGCTAACTAACCAACGTCCCATAGCCAATCAAGGTTTACTACTAGACCATAGACGCGATTTAGCCCAAGAACAATTCTATTCATCATGATCGCACTAGAAATCATCTAGAAAATGACTACTAATCATCATTAAATACTTGTACGTTTAAACATTAACTTTTTTATATATAGCATCATTAATATACAAATAATTAATAGATAAATAACATCATAAATTACTCATCAATGTCATTAATAATCACCAATGCTAACCTATTATCATCATTAATCACATAAAAACCACAATTGTTAGTTACCACATTTCAAAGAAACAAGTTTCAATAACTAGAATTCCAGACTTTAAGCCATCATGTAAAATAGTCACTTAGTAGTCAACTAGTTCTGACGTACCCCATTAAAGTAGGCAATATTCCTTAATTAATCCATTTATTCAATACTATCTAAACTGACTAGGTGGATCCTCAAATACCACACAATATCCCGATTACCAACTTGTCCTAATGCATTAGGCGACATATACTACTACTAATCACTAATTAGATCTAGCAAGAACTACACCGCTTAACAAGTGATTAGCACTAAGAAACTATAACCGACTATACCAAGAATAACATCATACCCTCAAGCACATATAAATGTAATCATATAAAATCATCATCACACACAAAAACATATATTTACGTGTTTACCATACATATCATCATTATATCCTCCAAACTTACTGGGCATCATCATATCGCCAATATATCCTCCAGACTCACCAGTTATCATCGTATAATCAAAATATTCTTTGAACTTATCAGGCATGATCATATTATGAATGTATTCTCTGAATGTCTCGGGCATCATCATATCATCAATATTTTCTCTAGACATACAAGCATCATCGTATCATCAATATATCTTTCGGATATACCAACATCATCATATCATCAATATATCCTTTGGATGTATCTGACATCATCATATCATCAATATATCCTTTGAAAGTATCAGGCATCCTCATATCATCAATATTTACCATAACATCAATATTCATCATAACATCAATATTTATGTTCAATCAACTCCACAATAAATACAAGCCTTATGAGTGATAAAGTGAAAAAGACATAAGGAAAAACATACTTTCGTACCTCATCATTTATTATCATCATAATATATTACTAGGAGAATGAACAAGTGAATTCATATGGTATGAACATACTTTATTAGGCTCAACATAATTATTAGCATTTTCAAATACAAGTCATTGATTACCTTCCAGAGCCTCCCTTTTATTAACATGAATTACATTATTAGCACAAGTGGATCTCTAGAACAAACATTAGTTTAGTCACTAGGCTTGAAAATAATATGAGCAATAGAATAACTCAAGAACCGCAAGGTAAATTAGTCAATGATTTAAGGGATAGTATATTCATGTGCTCAATTTATACAACAATTTATTACAATCCAGGATTTATCAATAATCTAGCAACTAATTATGCACATTATTTCCAATACCAACATCATGAATAAGTCATTTACCGGGGTTAACCATCATATTACAAAAAGCAAATTCTAAGTATTTAACAAGTAACGAGTCATTTATGAAATTACAAAGACAAAGCCTAACGTGTGTTGACTTCCCCTTATAATAACCCAAATTCCTCTTCAAGTGTAACTTCTACCGTGAACTAAGATAAGCCCTCTAAATCATGACTTAAGGATTTATCATTCCACACTAGTTCTATAGTGAAATCCTTCCTCAAGTATTACTTTTAATGCCCCAAAGCTACTAGGGAAATCTCCACAACTATGCACAACTAAGCTCAACTTGCTTTTTTATGTCTGGGAAAAGGTCACTCCCATCTAACAAGAGAATCGAGAGCATTCTCATGTTATTCATGAGATAACATGTCCAATTAACAAAGGTTATAAACTATAAGTCATGTACCACACTGAACGAGTTCAATAATCTAAGTGGTTCAACTAATCTCAACATTACCATCTACCACTTTAACACCTAAAACCCCGCCCAATCTTATTGAGATATCAAAGTAATACTATAATAAATCTCCATCTAACAATAAGTAAGCCTAAACTACCTCAAATCCAAATATAGGTCAAAAACCAACAATCTTCGTGTTCTCTTTCCTTGAAGCTTCTTCAATGAGCCAATCTATCAAAAACCCAATCAATGCATTATTATTAGAATAGAAATTCCCATGTTGCACCGTTGTGCTTCAAGTCACAAAATTTACCAAAACCCACTAAATGGGTCCAACTTATGGGAAATGAGTTTCTGAGACCAACCCATTCTTCCAATACCATTAGGGAGTTATATCCTTCAAGAAATTGGTGTTTATCAATTATATTTTGGAGAAAATCAAGCCTCAATACATTTGGGGATTTTGGTCAAATAATGAAGAATTAAACACTGATAATGAAGGATTCATACCTTAGATGCGATGTTAATCATGAATATGCAAGTTATTAAAGCTCCTAATCAACACCCAAAACTCAATTTGAAGTCTACATACTCTATTAGGGTTTATCGAACTCAAGACAATGGAGAAATGCCAATTCTCATCCAAAAGAGCATTTAAACAACCCTTCACATGACCTCAGATCGAGTGATTATGAACACACGTGGGTCGCAAATGCGATATTGCATTCGAGATAAAGCCTCCGAGATCGCAAAACTTTTGCGTCACTAGATGATAGCTGAAACTTGGAATTTATTCCATGTTTTGGACAATGCCTCATGATGCATCCAAAGTCCTATATGAGCAAATGAAATACGTAACCACACTGATTTTACAATTCTAGATGCATTGGTGAAGTTGGATTTTCCATTTGAGGTCATTTTGTCCAAATATGGAGCCCATACCTTAATTTTCAATTTATGAACTTTCTAACCAATAGGTCAAAATAAGTTCGGATACAGCGGGACCAAACCAAAGGTCTACCCAACCTAAAATCAATATTTCGGAGCTTCTGGCAAAGCCACTATTCCCATCTGACATCATTTTACTAAAACTTTTGCTCAGTTGTCATTTGGAACCAGTGAAGACTTCTAAATTGGAAAATGATTTTAGAAACCAAATAAAATTCCAGTAACTGAACTATCAGTCCCAATTAGTCATAAATATCTTGTGAAAGGTCTGGAAAATCTCTAATGGATAAAAAAGGCCTAATCACGAGAAATTGCCTGAATGGTCATTACTAACCTACTTGTTGACATGACCCACCCTGGAGCCTTGCTGTAATGGGCGTCCTTAGTCCGACCAGGATAGGAGACCATCTCCGTTAACCAACCCACCCTCAAGCCACCTACCCTGAGTTGTTTTAATTTTGACCATGTAATAATATAGTTTAACAACTCACGTAAAGATTCTGGGAATAGATCACAACCTTGACTGACCAAATGGAGTTCAACTATCCCATACCAATAATCTAACCGTACAAAAACAAGGGCCATAAACTAGGCAATAACCATAGATGTTCCATAAAATAATACAATTAATACCAAAATGTTATAGGATAAAACAACCAATAATATCATTAAATAATATCAGCCCTTCAGCTTATTCCAATGCCAAGGCCGACACTAATAGCAATCCTGCCCATTCCAACCTATAAAAACACCACAAAGCCTCTAACTAAAAGAGTAATGAAATCTGGTTGGGACATGCCCCTAACCAAAGCCAAAACCAATATCCAAAATAAATTCAAAGTTTCTAGAAATATCCATCACTTGAAATAGGGCCTTTCAAAAGGATAGAAGCTCACCACTTAAGTCCATATAATGTCCCTAAGTCAATCACTGCATAGGAGTAGAAGAACGGTCAGTTTTTGCATATCATACGTATATAGCCACCAGTAGATAAGGTTAGCATGTGACCGCTAGCATGATCTTAGGGTAAGGATAAAATAATGCCACTTTTAAAACCAAGTACAACTATCTATATGCACATAACCATACATATATATATACCTAACCATGGTGGGAAAAGGGACCGGGTTTAGCATGCCTTTAAAACCTTTACCTAGGTTGTATAGCTTTAACGTCCTAAACTACCCACAAGTTATATGGGTTCAACTCCCCGTACTGAAAGGGCCCTAATGGGTATAGCCGTACGACCAAGGAAGAAAACTGTAGGATGACTAGTACATCCCAAAATATAGTGTACCATCATGCACACCATCACCAAGACTAACCTTATATCAACAAATATAATATTCTAATTTTGGTCTCCCCTAGAACTCTACTTTCCATGGCTTTGCTACACATGCCGCCATTATGGCCCAATTAAAACCATTTTCCAAATAACCAAACCATTATCCATTTATGAACCAAGGAAATTTATGTTGGTATCATCATACCAATCCTTACTTGCAAATATTATCCATAGAAAACCATATATAGGTTTAAGGGGACTTTTTTGTGCGCTTCTATTTACCATATTAAACCACTCAGGGAATTCCATGTAAACCTCAAGCATAACCATTTAGCCATTTACAAGTCCAAGGTATTTAAACCATGCATAATTTCTTTACCAAGTTTTAAACCAAGTAGAAGTTCCATTAGAAGTAGTCAATACAATGAACATACATTTATAAGCATTTTGTTAGATACATTTGGGGTGTAATATGACCCAAACAAATTCCAATTACCATTAAAACATACCCATGTAATCCAATTATCCAAAACCACCATTAATGCATATAAAAGCATAACTAAATCCACGGGAAACCATAACCAACCATTTAATATTAAAATCCCCAAATCTTATTCGAAAACAAAAATCATACAATCAATGAGTGATGAAAATATTCATAAAATCTATGCCTTTAGTTAGAATTAACAATGAGAGAATAGAACACTCCTTAAACCAAGATGATAGAAAGAAATCACCAAAATAGCCCCAAATCGATTCTTTAGTTGAAACCCTATCTCCCCTTACCCAAAATATCTTGAAAGAATTATGGAGAGTTTAAGAAAAGTTTCTAAGTGATAATTAATGGAAAAATAGCATAAATAACTTTCCAAGATGGCTACAAGTCGTGAGACATTATTAGGATAAGTGTCAAAATGTCCAAAATACCCCGACTTAAGTTGCTTCAAAATCCCGACACAGGGGTACATCTTACCCACACAAGTCATACCCTCTAACACAATTGGTAACCTCTACTCATATCCTATCCTCAACCCTTTGATCCAACACTATCCAACATAAGACTTATCCTACCAAGTCGTATTGAGAACATATGGTCTGTACCCTTTATCCGTACCCCTAGCAGATTTAAAGAAAAGAAAGATTAAGACACTATCCACCATACAAGTCAAAGGTACGACTAATACCCTGACTTAAATCTTTTTGTGAGCAATTCATACTTTTATCCAACCTGTGTAACCAAGTATTATATTATGTTAAGGAACCAAAGGATTCGTGACCATCGATACGACTCGTACCCCTAAGTTGTACCCATTCCAGTAACAAAAATTCATCTTACCGACAAACACTGGTCAGTATACGATTAAAGCATACTATTCGAATCCCAACATAGGGCTCGTACCCTCAAGTGTATAGGATAAAGATACCAGATTTCCAAGAAATTTTCTAAGGGTCAAAACCTAAGGTGTTATAGTCTCCCCCTCAAGGAACATCCATTCCCAAAAGATGGACAAGGTAGGGATAACAAGACGCACTAGTCATTTTCATTATCAAATATATTTTCCCAATCCTTAACAAAGTTACAAAACAAGAGGTACAAATATTAATCTTTCTTTTAACAAACTCACAAAATAAAAATGTGTGGAAGACACATACCTTGCGCATGAATCCCAGGAGAAAAAAAATGCCATCCGTTTCCCATGTAGTTTCTTCCACCATATGGTTCTGCCAAAGAACCTTAAACGAAGTCATATCCTTAATTTATAACCAACAAAACATTCATATCTAAGATCTCAACTAGGACTTCTTCTTAAGTCAAGGAATCCGTGAGACCAAATCCTTCCAAAGGAATAACTGAAAAAAGATTACTAATGCACTTTTTCTTCATGGAAATATGAGAGATCGAATGAACCAATCTCAAGCTAAAAGGAAACTCTAGCTCATATGCAACATTACCAACTCTCCATAAAATCTGATAAGGAGACATATATCGAGGACTGTTGTTTCCCTTCTTGCCAAACTGCATTACTCCTTTCATGGGAGAGACCTTAATGAAAACCTTATACCCAATCTCAAATTCCAAGTCTCTAAATATAACATCCATATAGGACTTTTGGCGACTCTAGGCAGCCTTATGCCTCTCACGAATTACCTTCACCTTCTTCATAACCTAGTAAACCAAGTCGGGACCAAATATGCTTGCCTCACCAAACTCAAACTAACCAAAAGGAGATCTGCGCCTCCTACCATACAATGCCTCAAAATGGACCATACCAATACTTGAATGATAACTATTATTGTAAGCAAACTCCACCAAAGGTAGATGCTCAACCTAATTACTACCATAAAAGATCACATAGGCCCGAAGCATATCCTCTAATGTCTGAATAGTTCTCTTCACTTGCCTATCTATCTGTAGATGGAAAAAAGTACTCAGACTCACCTTGTTCCTTAGCCATCCCTAAACAGACCATAAGAAGTGAGACAAAACTGCATGCCATGATTATAAATAATCAAAACAGGCACCCCTGCTAGATTTACATTCTCTTTAAGATACAACTTAGAATAATCCTCCACGGAGAATTTAGTTTGAACTGGTAAAAATTACGCTAACTTAGTCATCCTTTTCATGATGACCCAAATCAAATCATAGTTATTCCAAGATTGAGAAAGATCGGTAATGAAGCCCATATTGGTCACTTTCCCCTTCCATTAGGGCAAATCAATTTCTTGATACAACCCTCTTGGCCTCATGCGCCTAATATTAATCTGTTGACACACTATGCAATTTGACATAAAATCAGCTACATCCCTCTTCATGCCATTCCACCAATAGATCTCCTTAAGATCATGATACATCTTAGTCAAGCTGGGAAGAACAACATAGTGTGACTCATGCACATCAGCCAAAATCCTTTGTCGTAACCCGTTGACATTAGGATCACACAACCTCCTTTTGTACAATAAAGTACACACCAGTTATCTCAAATACCACTACCCTTTTCCCACCAATGTCACTCTTGATTTTTATCAATATAGGATCTCATGCTTACGTCTCCTTAATCTATACATTAAAAGAAGATCGAATCACTTCTTGCACCATCACACCACCCTCCTTGGAGTTCGAGAGGAGAACTTCAAGATTTTCCAAGTGCTGAATATTCTTCAATAATTCCCTCTTCGCTTCCTCTACATAAGCCAAACTCTTCATGGATAACCTGCTAAGAGAATTAGCAACCACATTAGCCTTAACTGGGTAATAGTGAAGACTCATATCATAATCCTTGAGATGTTTTAGCCATCTTCTCTACATAAGATTACGATCTTTCTTGGTGAACACATACTGTAGACTCTTATGATTAGAAAAGATATTCTCGTGAACACCATACAAATAATGCTGTCATATTTTCAAAGAAAATACAACCACCATTAGCTTTAATTCATAAGTAAGATCATTCCTCTATGTATTTTCAATTATCTGGAAGAATAGGAATTTATTTTCCTATGTTGTATCAACAGACAACGATGACCTACCTGATATGTATCTCAATAAACCATGAACCCATTATTGCCTTCCGACAAAGTCAAAATTAGAGCCAAAGTCAACTTATCTATCAATTTCTCAAAACTCCCTTCACAAGCAACTGATTAAGAAAACATGGCCTTTTTTGAGTTAACTTAGTCAAAGGAGTAGCTATCGATGAAAAGCATTCCATCAACCTTCTATAATTCCTAGCTAAACCCAAGAAGCTCTGAATGTCAGATGGAGTCATTGCTCTAGGAAACCTCCTCACCACAGAAACTAATTACCGATCCACTATGATCCATTTAATAGAAATAATGTGACTTAAGAAAACTATAGTGTTCAATCTAAACCCACACTTGGAGAACTTGGCATATAACTATTGTTACTTTAAGGTCTAAAATATCACACGGAGGTGATTAGAATAATCCACATTGCTCTTCAAATAAATAGAATGTCATCAATGCACACAATAGCGAAAAGATCCAAAAACTGACGAGAAACCTTGTTCATTAGCTCCATAAAAACTGCTGGAGCATTAGTCAACCCAAATGACATTACCAAAAACCCAAAGTACCAATACTGAGTATGAAAAGACATCTTAGAGATATCCACCTCCCTAATCTTTAGCTGATGATACCCAGACCAAATATCTATCTTAGGAAAGAACTTGTCACCTTGCAACTAGTCAAACAGATCATCTATCCTTAGAATATAACACTTGTTCTTGATTGTCACAATGTTCAACTACCCATAGTTAATGCCCATTTGAAGGGAACCATACTTCTTTCTCATAAAGAACAATAGTGGAACCTAATAAGATACACTAGGAAAAATAAATCCCTTATCCAAAAGAGCCTTAAGTTGCTCCTTCAGTCCCCATAACTTAGTCGGAGCCATTCTATACAGAGGAATATAAATTGGATGAGTTTAAAAAATTAGACCAATACCAAAATCTATTTCCTTATATTGAAGAACACTAGGAAGATCATCTAGAAAGACCTCCAGAAAATTATTAACCACTGAAACTGATTAGAAAGAAGGACTTTTCGAGTTAGAATCTTAACCCACATCATGTGATAAAAACAACCTTTGGATATTACCTCCAAGCTGCAAGATAAGAAATAAAACTCTCTCTAGGAGATAAAGAAAAGCCCTCCCACTCTATAACAAGTTCACTACAGAATCTAAAGATAACCTTATGGGTTCAACAATCCAAGGATGCATAACAAGAGTTTAACCAATCCATACCCAAAATGACATCTAAATCTACCATATCCAACTCAAACAGATCGACCATGGTCTGCTTGCTGCAAATAGATACCACTCAACCCCTACAGACTTTCATAGTAATAACTGAGTCACTTACTAAAGTAGAAATAGAAAAAAGATCTGAAATAACTTATGATTCAAAACCAAAAGATACAACCACATATGGAGTCAAATAGGTGTGTGTAGACCCTGGATCAAGCAAACAATATACATCATGAGAGAAAAGCTGTAACATTCCAGTAATGACATCAGGTGTTGCCTCGAATTCCTATTGAGATGCTAAATCAAACAAACTTTTCTCACCAACACTAAAATAAAGAGCAGTAAGAGAAGCATATACAATACCACCAGGTGTAAGAATAGAAGATGAAGCCATAGGAATCTTATTCGTCCCCATAGAAACCTTATTAACTGCATAATTCCTAAGCCGATGGCCTAACTGGCCACACTTGCAGCATTTATCCTATCCTTCATCGCAATAACCCTAATAAGGATGACTATAGAATCGACATAGAGGGTATGAAGAAACTGACTGACCTCCACTTTCCTGAGAGTGGACATCCTATTCTTGGAAATCATAACCAACTTAATTGGTAAGAAGAACTAGCAGAAGAGAAGGAACCAAAACTCCCCTACTTCTTTTTCTGCAATTTACGACCATCTCAACCACCCTGAGACTAAGAACCTCCCTAGTCAGAAAACCTGCTCCTCTTACCTTGCCTATCACTAAACTCTGCCTATTTCTTTTTTTAATCCTCCACTTGCTGAATATGAATATTAAACCTGGAGATGTCCATATCTTTAATCAACAAGGCATTCTTGCTCTCAAAAATTAAATCTCGATTCAACCCATAAGTGAACTTCCTCATTCTTTCGTGTATATCAATGACCAAATCAGAAGCATACCTTTAAAATTAGTGAAACTTCAAGGCATATTCCTTGACAAAAATTCTCCCCTGCTTGAGGTTTACAAACTACTCCATCTTTGCTTTCCTCAACTCTTGGGGAAATAACCAATTTGTAAGGCCTTAGAAAAAGCATCCCATAAGACTGATTTTTCCATATCACACCTATCCTTATCCCACTCTTCATAAGACTTATACACAACTTCTTTGAGCTGATAAGCTGTAAAGTTTACCCCTTCCATATTGGTAGCCTGCATCACCTGATATATTGTTTCGATGTCATCCAAGAACCAAGCCATACAAAAATAGGGGCCATAAACCAAGCTATATCAAAGGATCTTCTAAAACAATAGAATTAATCCCAAAAAAACTAACTATATTATCCAATGATGTCAGCTATTCATCTTATTCCAATTCCAAGGATGATACCAATATCGATCCCATCCATTCCAACCTATCAAAGTACCACAAATCCTCTAACCAAAAGATTTATGAAATCTAGTTTGGACATGCCTTAAACCATAGCCAAAACCAATATCCAAAATAAAATTAAAGTGTCTAGAAATATCCATAACATGAAATGGACCCTTTAGAAAGGATGGAAGTCAACACTTCAGTCTAATCATCCCTGATTCAATTACTATATAGAAGGAGTAAAATAGTTGATTCCTACATAGTATGGGTATACAACCGCAAGTTGATGGGGTTAGTGGGTGACCACAAGCATGATCTCAGGTTAAGGATAAAATAATGCCATTTATAAAATCAAGTAAAACCATCCATAAGCATACCACCACACACATATATATATATTTATATCTATAACCATGCCGAGAGAAGGGATCGAGTTTACCGTTCCTTTAAAACCTTTACCTAGGCTATGTAGCTTTGCCGTCCTACACTACCCATAGGTAATATTGGTTTATCTCGCCCTATTGAAAAGGCCCAGTGCTTGTAGTCGCATGACTAGGAAAGCAAACCTTGGGATGACTAGTACATCCCCAAAATATAATGTGCCATCATGCACACGGTCACCAAGAGCAACTTCATAATGGCAAATATAAGTTTCCAATATTGGTTCCCCTAGGATCTTCACCTTCTACGGCCTTGCTACACATCCTACCATTATTGGCCAATAAAAATTATTTCTATATAACCAAACCATTATCCACTTATTAAACAATGCCATTAATATTGGTATCATCATACCAACCCTTATATGCAAGTATTAACCATAGCCTATCGTATATATGTATAAGGAAAATTTCAAGTGCCCTTCTATTTACTATTTACCGTTTATGCATAACTATTTATTTATTTACTATTCCAAGCTATTTAAACCATGAATAATTCCTTTACCAAGTTTTAAGACAATCAAAAGTTCTATTGAAAGTAGTTAATGCAATAAACATACCTTTATAAGTATCTTGTCAATCATAATGGGGGTATAATATGACCAAAACAAATTTCAATTACCATTAAACCAGTCCGATGCAATTCAATTATCCAAAACCACCATTAATTCATATAAAAGCATGATTAAAACCATAAAAAACCATTTAATATCAAAACCCCCAAATCATATTTAAAACCAAAAATTATACAATCAATGAAATCCTTAAAACATTCATAAAAATAATGATTTTAGCTTCAATTAACAATGAGGGAAGAGAATATTCCTCAAACCAAGATGATCACCGAAAGACATCACCAAGACAAGCCCTAATTTGATGTTTTATTTAACTCTAGCTTCCTTTACCCGAAAGCTCTCAAGAGAATTATGGAGAATTTTAGAAAAGTTTCTAAGTATTAATGAATAGAATAATAGGGAAAATATTGTCCCAAGTAGGTTCGAATTATAGGACCTTATTAGGTTATGTGAGGAAATATCTAGAATAGCCTCACATAAATTGCACTAAAATCCCATCACAAGGGGATGACTGACCAACATGAGTCATACCCTCATATACGATTTGTAATCGCTACTTGTATCCTGGCCTTAATCCTTGGATCCAATACTGTCCAGCAAATGAATCATCTAACTAAGTCATATTGATAGCATATGGTCCGTACCCTTCATCCGTACCCATGATAGATTTAATCCCAAGAAAGATTCAGATTGTGTCCACCATACGAGTCCTGGGTATGGCCCATACCTTAGCTTATATATCATGGTGAGACACTCCTACTTAGATCAAACCTAAGAAACTAAGTGTAAGATTAAATTAAGGAACCAATTGATCTGTGATCATCGATACAACTTGGAACCCTAAGTTGTACCCATTCTAGTAACCAAAATCTATCTAATCAACCAACACTGGTCAGTCTAAGACTGGACTATAAAATTTATAAACAAATATATGGCTCATATCATCGAGTCGTATAGGGTCCAGAGACCAAAATTATCGAAAATTTTCTAAGGGTCAAAACCCAAGGTGTTCTACTTTTGCTACATGTATTTCTAGAAAATTTCTTCCAGAAGAGTACATTGAAGGAGAAATAGAAATGGGAATGGTACCATGAATGAAAACCAGTGAGGACCACAAGATCTAGTAGACCCTTTAAACAAACAAGTCTCACATACTGAGTTCATAGTTGATTTTAAGTGCTACCTCAGGCCATGCCTACTTAGGTGAACCAATAAGTTATTGCACCAGTCAACCCATATGGTATTACATCAGCAAATTAAGTTTTATATTTCATTTGGACAAATCCTACTAAGTTTTATGGTTCTGAGGATAAGGAGGATCCACAGGAATTCTTTGATACCATTCATAAAGACACTAAGATCATCGGTGTTTCTTTAATTAAAAGTGTTTATTTGTCTGATTACCAGTTAATATAAGTGGCCATACTTAATGTAAGTAGTGAAAGAAAGTTAGGTAAAGATTCAAGTACAGTAGATTACAATGAGTTTGTAGCTACATATTTAGATAGATTCTTCCTACTTGAATCAATTGAATCCAAGGTTCAGGAGTTCATTAACTTGAAGCAACTAAATATTAGTGTAAAAGAGTATTCATATAAGTTACTTAAATTAAAAAGTATGCTCCAACAATTATGGTTGATTCCAGGTCTCATAAAAGCAAGTTTGTATTGTATGTTTCCAATGTTGTGGTTATAGAGTGTAGAACTACTATGTTTGTTAAGGAAATAGACTTATTCAGGTTGATTACACATGCCTAAAATATTAATAGGAAAAGATTAGGGATAAATAATGGAGTAAAAAAGGAAAAATATAGCCAATTTTAACTTCTCTCAATAGAAGTTATATAGAGGTAATCACTCTTAGTTCTGTTAGTGTTACTAGTAGTCGTACCCATCTGATTTACAAGAGGTATGGGAAAAACAACAAGGGCGAGTGCATGGTTGGTAATGGTAAAAATTTTAGATGTGGTAGATTAGGTCACAAATGGAGAGGCTTTATAGTGGCTTTATAGAGAAATAAGGATTCCAATCATTAAAATTTGGATAGCTTTTCAACGGCTCTAAAAGATTGCTCAACTTTGTAGGATGCCACATCTAGTATGACTAGCATTAGCACCAAAATAGTTTTTATGCCCTTCAGACTATAAGATTAGGAGGGTTCTCCTGATATAGTTGCTGGTATTTTAGATGTCTTTCAAATTAGTGTGCATACATTATTTGATCCTGGAGCCAAACTTTATTTCACAATTCCCTATATTACAGTAGACTCTGGTTTTAGTCTAAAAAAACTCCTAAAACCTCTCTGATTCTCTAGTTTATTTGGTTATTCATTCATAGGTAGTTGAGTTTATAGAAACTACACAGTAATCATTTCTTATACAGCCATCTCAATTGACCTTGCAGAGTTAGGCATGATTGATTTTAATGTCATTCTGTGAAAGGATTTTCCACAAGCTTGATATGCCTTAGTTTAATAGAGAAATCGAGTATTATAGTTTTAGTTTCCAAATAATTTAGTTATAGAGTGGAAGGGTATTACTTCAGTGCCTCTAGGTTGATTTGTATCTTACCTTAAGGAAAGAAAAATAATTTCAACAGTGTGCGTATATCAATTTGTACCAGTTAAGAATTCAATGTTTGAGACCCTAAATCTTTATGCAGTTCTAGTAGCTAATGAATTTACAAAAATGTTTCCCAAAAATCTCCGTGGAGTTCCTCCCGAGGATGAAATTAATTTCTGAATATATCTACTTTTAGATACTCAACCTATTTTATTTTTATCTTTCAGAATTCAGTTGACCTAATAGAATTAAAGGAATAGCCATATCTTTCTATGGGTTGCTCAAATTCTTTTCGTGCAAAAAACAACAATTCTCTTAGAATATGTATTGACTATCATAAATTGAATGATGTCACATCAATAATAAATTTCCTATCCTTAGGATTTATGGATTTTTTGACCCGATTTAAGGTGCCAATCACTTTTCTAAGATAGATCTCAGATCAAGCTATATCAGCACAAAGTCAAAGAAGGTGAAATTTTGTAAACAACCTTCATAATTAACGAGGTCACTTTGAATTTGTTGTTAGGTCTGTTGGAGTAAAGAATTATCCTACATATTTTATGGAAATGATGAACAAGGTGTTCAAGTAGTACTTGGACATATTCATCACCATTTTTATAGATAATATCCTTATTTATTCTCAGAGTGAGGATGCTTATGTGGGCCTTTTAAGGATTGCCATGCAGACTCTCAAAGATCTCAAGTTATTCACCTAGTTCAGCAACTGTGAATTCTAGTTGAAATCAGGAGCATTCCATGGTCAACTGATTTTTGGGAAAGGCATTCAAGTTGATCCTCAAAAGACCAAAGTAGTTGTAAATTTTCCTATATTCAGATCTTAATAGGGCTTACCTAGTTATTACAGATAGTTTGTTGTGGGATTTTTCTCTATTTCTTCTTCTATGTCTATATTGAATATTAAAAAAGTCACACTTTAGTGGTTTGGTTTTTGTGAGAACAATATTTAGGAGTTGAAGACTTAGTTTACCTTTATTCCAATTTTGACTCTTCCAAAGGGTAAAGATAGTTATTCTGTTTATTTTGATTCTTTTAGGTTTGGACTTGGTTGTTTGTTGATGCAACATTGTAAGGTTATAACATATCCCTGTTGACAGGTCGAGCCTCACAAGAAAAATTACTGAAATTATGATCTTGAGTTGGTAGCAATGGTTTTTTCCCTTTGTATTTGGAGAAATTACACTTATGGGGTTTATCTTACTGTGTTCATGGATCATTGCAGATTTAGTATGTCTTCATTCAGAAAGAACTAAATCTTCATCAGCAGAAATATCCAGAGTTGTTGACAGATTATGATATGACTGCTTGTACCATTCAGGTAAAGCTAATTTTATGGCTGACGCACATAGTAGGTTGTCTATAGAAAGTGTTGCTCATGTAGAGGATTAGAAGAAAGATTTAGTTTTTAATATTCACAGGCTTTCTTGACTGGGAGCTTAATTGGTTGATTCAGTAGAAGGTAACATCATGGTTCAAAATTTTCTTTGATAGCTAAGGTGAAAGAAAAGGAAAATAGTGATCCTATTTTTCTTAAGTTGAAATAAGTTTTCCAAAGTCAAAAAGTTACAATTTTCTCCTAGGTAGAGATGGTGTTATTAATTGTTAGGGTAGGCTTTGTGTTCCAGGGATGGATGACTTGAGATACCGAATGATGATAGAAGCTCATTTCTCTTGATATTCTATCCTACAAGCCAGTAAGATGTTCCTGATCTATAGGAAGTCTTTTGGTAGAGTGCATGAAGAAGGATATCACAAAATTTGTGGCATGGTGTCCAAATTTCCAATAAGTTAAGGTTGAACATCAATGACCTGGTGGTTTGACTTAGGATATTAGTATTCCTATTTGAAATTGGATTTGTTGAATATGGACTGTATTATAGGGTTCTCTTGCACTAGCCGACAACATGATTCTACTTTGGTTGTTATAGACCAAATGATTAAGTCAATGTATTTCTCGTTAGTTAACACTTTAGATTCAACCAACGATTATGCTACACTCTTTCTCCAAGAGTTTATGAAGATATATGGAGCCCATATAAATATTGATGTGCCATGATTTCATGGCACTTTCGATGCTTATAATAATGAAATTATGCAAGAATGTAGGTATTATTGTTAGAGATGATGTGTTATTGTGTTGAGTGTCAAGAAAGATATGTTTTGGAGGACAACAGGAGAAAGAAAGATAAAATGTTGTTAAGTTGGTGCCCCAAAATTTCACTCAGGACTCATGGGTGGGACCTAAATATCATGCATAGTGTTGTGACTTGAGTTCTAAAGATGAAAAGTATAGTCTAATTCCTACAAGATGACCCACAACTCGTGAATTTAACCCATGACTCGTAGGTGATAGTTGTTATTCAAGAATTGAAGATTGAAGCTGAGCCAATTACTATGATTTTTAGCCACGACTCATGGGTCTTATACATTACTCAACCCACGAGTCATAGGGTGCTGCTAACTTACTTTTCTTACAGAGTTTAGGATAGGATTTTTTTTGTATCTATAACTACTCCATAGGGTGTAATGATTATTTTACACACTTTTTATGCACTTTAATATTATTTTTTGAGGTTCTAAGATACACTACTGATCTAGGAATCATTGATATTGGTTTTATTAGGGTTTCTAATCAATTAAATACTTCATTTTTTCACCTTATTCTTGTAAGTACAAAATTATTCTTCCATCTATGGATTCTTGTTGTGTGCTTACGATCATGAGTATTTAAACCCATATTAGGTTTGTGGGAACCATAATGAATTAATGAAATAGGGTTCAGTGAGAAGTCATTCTAGGCTGGTGTCTTTGCATGTATTGACATTTTCTTCGATTTGATTTCTTTCTTAACGGTTGCAACATTAGAAGCTCACCTATATTCTAAAGTTGCTTGAGAGAGAGATGGAGATTGGGAGGAGGAAATGTTAAAATTAATTTGAAGCCATCAACTTTCATTTAATTAACTTGAACCTTAACCGAGATAAGTGATATGCATCTTATTAGATTTTGCAAGCAAGGCATTGGGATAGTCTACTAAGGATGGACTACCTCTAGAGTTATAAAGTGACGTGGAACACTATCCTAGTGTCCATTTCATACTAATCACAACCAAATTAACCAAAA
Source organism: Capsicum baccatum var. pendulum (assembly GCA_030864225.1). Classification (NCBI taxonomy): domain Eukaryota; kingdom Viridiplantae; phylum Streptophyta; class Magnoliopsida; order Solanales; family Solanaceae; genus Capsicum; species Capsicum baccatum. The sequence continues at coordinate 86,144,297 of CM061557.1, forward strand.
ATTGTTACTATTACAACTAATATTTGGAAAACCCTTCTTTTTATTTACATAATTCCTAAGTACATCGGTAAACTCTTGATAGTATTTTGGCCTATTCCTCTATTATTACCAGAGACTACCCCTAGTCATAACATGGTTCTTGAAACCACAAGTGAGCCCAAGTAAACCCATGAACTTGCATGATAGTTGAGCATCTGAGTTAAATTAAATATGTAAACTGAATTTGCTGAACAACAGCATAATCGTAAGAAAACTGGAATATATATGATACTAAAAAAGTTTACAACACAATAAATATGAAGGAGGAACTTCAATTGTATGAGTGACTCTGACTAACTGTCTATGAAGCCTCTACTATACTGACTATAGATAACTGGGACATGCCTACAACTACAACTAATCAATACATATGAATAATTAAAATAAAGTACATGGCCTACATCTACTGTAGATTCTCGAAATGGGAGAACTTATCACCTGCTAGCTTGAAGCTGCAAACTATCTAATTGTGTCATGTAGGCTACAACTGGTACCTATATTATGAGACAATGTAGCGCATCGACATATATGAGGATCAGTACTTTGGAATGGACTGTGTAATCTTAAAATATGCATGCCAAGTGCAAGTAGACTCACCAAGAAATTGAAATAAACTAAAAGCTGAAGTATCATAAAGACTAAGCAACAAACATAAGCTGATAATCTGGTGAATCAATACACTTAGTTACTTAAATATTTACCTTTGTAGAATAAGCAGAACTAAAACTGGTAAGCGATAAAAAATAAATATTGTATGTAAATCTCATGTAAAATTGAATAGACTGTAAAACAGAATTGAGGATCATGCATGGGTACTGAGCATGAAAAATAACATGAACATGTAAAACTGAGAAAAGAAAATACATCAAAACACCCCTAAACTTGTTCACAAAATACACATTAGCTCTTTAACTTTACGGGTAATTATTTATCCCCCTAACAACTTTCTAGTGATTTTTTTTAGAAGACCCAAAATATTATACCACTCCCTCTATAGGAACTGCATTACACACGCGCCGAAGTGGGTGCCACATCGGCACCACATCAGAGCCATGTCATTTTATTTTTATAATACATCACACACACAAACATATATAAATGTATGAATAGAGAAAAAAAACCCATACCCCTCATTTTTTCTGCTCTTCAACCCTCACCCCCACCCTCACCCCGATTCATTAACTCCCCTCCCTCCACTCCACCCAACCCCCACCCTAAAAATTAATTTTATATATATATATATATATATATGTGTGTGTGTGTGTGACAACTAATAAATCCCCATACCCCTTCTTTCATCTGCTCTTCACTGCCCTGCCCCCACCCTAATTTTTTAACTCCCCTCCTCCACCCCACACGACCCCATCCCCACCCCTATCCCCCAAAATTATTTTTCTTCAAAATCATCCCCCACCTTCACCCCACCCACCCCAATCCCAAATTTAGCTTCACCAGCTCCCCAACTAAAACCCATCCCGTTCTTTTTTCTAATTATCAAATTTATGTAAATAAAGGAAAAAAATAAAATAAAAGAATATATGGATGAAAATAAATGAAAAATGATGTTTACAAAATTGGGGTTTAATTCCTAACTTGTACAGATAAGTGAAAAATTCACATAAAATGGAATTTCTTGTTCGAAAAATGGATGGTTCAAGTGCGTTGTTGGATTTGGATTAGTTGAAAAATTAATTCTTGAATTAGTAGATGGAAACTTTAATCATTAGTTAGTGTTTTTTTAATTTCTAACATTTTATTAGTTGGGTTCATTGAATGAATTTGAAAAAAAATGAAAAAGGAGAAGAAACAGGTGGTGGGGTGTGAGAAATATGAAAGAAATGAAAATTTGTAAAATTAAAAGTGGGACCCACCTTTTTGCACATTTTTTTGGTCATTTATGCGCTGACTTCTTAAAAATTAGCCATATTAGCAATTAGGGTGGTAAATAATTCACTTTACAATTATTAAAGGGGGCATATAATTGTCCGTATAGTTTAGGATCTAAAGTAAGTTATGCATACAAGTTCAGGGGTAAAATTATATGTATTCTCAACTGAGAATGCTAGACCAAGTGTAAACATATTTTTGAGATACTCTGTAATCTGAAAGACTAAATTTTGTATAACTGGATAACAAAAAATTTGCATGCTTTGGTAAAGAAAACCTGAGCTGAGACATACTGAATACTAACCGAAACTATGGGAGGTATCATATAATCGACATAAACCATGTAAGATATCATGGGGTCCAAAGTTTGATCTATGTTGAGGAGGATTATTCTATCCTTTCCATCGGAGTAGAACATAAATTAGAGTGATCACTAAACTGAGCCAATATTAGGCAAGGGAAAACACTCTAGTGATACCCCTAAAGATACGATGGCACATAATTTCTGGGGAAGTAGGATATGCTGAACCCATACTTTTCACTCGGTGCTAAATACAACCTATAACGTCCCGAAAATGGGTCCTGAGACATCACATGGTGCTTAGGGTCACAAGTGATCCCAAGCTAACCTTCTACTAGCATACTTACAAGCAAATGAATAAAATACATAAATCTGAACAAAATTAGTGGAAACATAAAACTTCTCTGAACTTGATCAATACAAATCTGAATTTACAAGATTACAACTCTGCTTTTGACAACAAAACTAAAATAAAATACATTAACACTACTAACTGTCTATGAAGCCTTAACTAGTACTGACTATAGGTAGCTGGGTCATGACTCCCAACTATCCCAACTTAATACGACTAAATAAAGAAAATACAATACTTCTCAAACTATATAAGTGACTCAAGACCTTGAATCAAAAGGACTCATCACCTGCTGACTGGAAGCTGCGAACTGGCTGAATATGGTATATGCGCTACAACTTGTACCTACACTATGAGACAATGTAGCACATAGACATAGAAGTGGATCAGTACTTTGAGGATGTACTGAGTATATAGGGTTGTATGCAATAGTTAAACATTATCATCAATCTTTATAGAAATCATGCGTCCTGATATAAATGACTCACATTGCTTGAACAAAAACTGAAATCTAAATCTCATAAATCATGGATAAGGAAGCATGTAATATAAATATGTGAGTCATTACAATTAGTTCTAAAGTTTGTGTTCTCTTCTTATTGACAAAACTTGTAAGCTAGATGAAATATGAAATTTATTTTGCATAGTAAACTCTTTATCTCAATACTTTAAATTAATAAAACTATTTCAAGAGTGGGGGACATCTTTGGGAGGTTCTTCTAACCAACATAAATCATGTGAGCTGACATGGAGTTCAATGTCTTACCCACATTGGGGAGAACTTTTCTACCCTTACCATCAGAATAGAACTTTAACTGAATTGATCACTATCTTAACCCACTTGGGGTAAATCAAAAACCTACGGGGGCACATAATTCTGGGCTATGAGACCTTCGAATTATACCCAACTCGGTGCTAAATACAACACCCATACTTAAGCTCTGAACTTTTGGAAAATCCACCTTAAATAGCATAAGGGTTTATAATAAAAACCAATTACTCTTTTCTTTGCTATAAATCATGAACTATATGAATAATGTGGGTTCCTTATCTTAGCTTAGGATCAAAACACCAGATCTTGCTTATCAAAGCATGCTAAAAATATAAGCTTCTTGAAATATCAAAACTCAATCATAGGGATTAAAGCTCATGCTTCAAACTCATGTAAAGTCATGTCAAAATTCATGCTTGATAACATAAACATTGATAAATTGTATTAAAATCTGAAACTTTCCGTAATGCTCATGAAAATATATACAAACTCATGAAATTTATCTTAAACCGCTCTCAAAAACTCAAAATCTTATAAATAGTGATAATGCGTATAAATCCCAACTTAGAACTCATATATAAACATTCAAAATCATAAAAAAACATCCAAATCAATATGCTTCTTGAAAATACTTCAATAACATCAAAATAACAAGATCTAGAATCTCAATATCATACATAAACTCACTTTTGAAAATCGAGAAAATTGTGTTACGCACATAAATACATGAAAATAGCCATACAATTCAATATTCAATCACTTGTAAACTCACAATCTTCAAACAATATAAATTGGGTATGAAACCTAACTCCAATTTCTTGGAAAATCACATAAAATTCAGTAATTTATAAGGTAAAACATGTTTTGGGCACAAGGATAAAAGGATTGTCCTTGTTGAAACCCCACATACATTAATAGTTTGGATTTGATGAATTGCATGTAAAAGCTTGGAATTTGAATCCTTTGGAGATGATCTTGATATCATTCTTGAAGATCCTGGAATAGAAACCCTAAATTCTTTATCTTTTTATTGAAGAGAAGAAAATGGAATTGATGATTCTTGAGGGAATTGATTAGGATTGTTCTTGAGGGAAAAATTAAAGAATGCGGAAAAATAATGCCCCAATTGAAGCCTTAGATCGTGTTTTTACGACATGGGTTGAGGTGGGAAAAGACCCCATTGCCGCTAAAATATTTAAAGCTGAAATTCATAATCCGCATCCCGATTTTGCCATTTAGCACGACACGCTACCATCGCAACATCTTATTGCCTCACACTAAAATGGCTATAACCTTTCACTCGGGTATTAGATTTTTGCAAAATTGGTATCGTTGGAAAGCTAATTACATTATCTACAATTTGGTGGGTCTTCGGATGAAAAATTCTATGTAAATAAAAAGTTATACACATTTAATTTATACCCTTGTAGGATTGAATGTTAAATTTTGGGGGAATCTAATGTTCTTAGATCCATTTGGCTCTAAGTAACTTTTATTAAAATTATTCACCTATAACGTCTTCACATACTTGGGATTAAAGACATGACACCATAATTCGAATAATGGATCAAGAGTACGATAATTTCACATTCACTGCGATGCGGTGCCATTGCGTCACACAACTGGAAATTGAAAATTTGGAATTTGGATCTCTCTGCGATGCGCCAATATCGTGGAGGTCCACTGAAGTGTGATGATTTTTATTTTGGCATCCATCGCGATGTAGTGCGTGCCCAGGTGTGACACTGCATTAGTGAAAATGCTCTAACTTCTTCACCGAGTGACAAAATTGGGTGAATTTAGTATTGATGGAATGCTTATTAAATTTCCTACACAATGGAGGCCTAAATCTGGAAAACTTCCTATTTATGAAAAGATATTCATTTTTGAAGCAACCCTTTGGCATTCTAGGAGAAAAATTTAGCTTGAAAAAGTACGAAGTATTACAATATCTCTCTCTTAGGAACATTCATCCTTGAATAATACCAATTTGATTAACATACTAGGAAATGACTGAGATGACGAATGGGGAAGCTTACAAGTTGAATCATGACTGATCATCTAGATTCTGAAACTGACGCATCCTCTTAGAATAATATGGCTAGTTGGGAAGACTGAAAACTATAGAAACTTGCCTGTATGGCTACTAGATTGAATTACAGGCTAAATGGGTTAACTCATACTGTACATTCCACATCAACAACTATATTCAACCTTCTACTACGATCCCACTAATGCACAATACATCTATCCATAGTTAAACAAACATGACATTCAAGACTATCTTCATAACTATGTACGTATCTCTAAACAAACACACATGAAAGAATATTTCTCATATTCTCCAATACCTCCATCAATAAAATCATCTAAGAACTATTCAATTCTTAGAAAGACACCCATAAAATATTCCCAACTAACCAAGTTATTATACTCAAAAGCTAACCTCAATATTCCTCTATTTATAGACCTACATAAAACAAGCATACAACAATCTTCCCAAACTTAACACATAGAGTTTCAACTAACCATGACATGTATCAAGGAATTGGCCTCAATCTTACTTCGCATTTACTGTTTTAGCTAACATAAGAATACAACCACCTTTCATGAATATGAAATATTTACTTATCACCAAAACCATTACATAAGGAGGGGTCACTAAATAGTTAGAAGATGAGACCTTGAAGCATGGAAGGATAATATACGTAATTTGACACATAACGTAGGCATGCGGAATAGATAATCAACATCATGGATTCATCAAAGAAATGAATTGAGGGCATTCATGGCTATAAGATAAATCTTGCTGATCATTAGGAGTATAGCATGAGTTATGGGAACTGAGCATACTCTAAAGCATGAGTACATGAGTCATGAGCTGCATGACCTGATTTTGGAGTTCATAAATTCTTGGAACATGATTCGTACTATTGAATGGCCTAGAGCTCCTTATACTAGGGTCCAGGAGAGTATATAATTTTGTATGCTATGCATGAACATAACTATGATCATGGGGCTAACACTAAAGACATGATTAGATATCCTTATGACTAAAGTACTAATACTGAAATAAGAATGAGCCAAGCATCTTCCTCCTACATAGGCAACACTACTAGAATTTTGAGAATCTGACTTGGTTACTTATCTTATCATCTCCCTCTTAGCTTTAAGCTATCAGTCAAAGTCTGTGAACCACTAAGTAAACTCTAATCTAAACTGCAATCACTTTACTAAAAAGTATGGGGTATTATCAATACATATAAAACTAAACTTAGCCCGAAAGAGTACACCTTAAATTATAAAACCTACTACTAATACTTCATTCTAAGATACAACTCTATCTTTCTATGTCCCTAATATTCATCATCTAAAAACATAAACACTTACTAACTTAGAATCTTAGTATCACCATACTATGAGTTCACACCAACTAGTTCTTTAAATCTACATTCTATTAGCTCAATCTTAAAAAAAAAAACTCAATTTAGGTTCCAACACTTGACACGAATATCTTCAACCCTTAATGAACCATACAACTTCTATCATATCCTACCAATATTGCATCTCCAAACATATATCTCTAGACTATGAGAATCATGACCATAACAAAAGGATCAACACTATCCATCAAAACTCCTTAACTTGGCTATTTAGAACACCATATACCATCTAACTAGTCCTTCTCCACCTAGCAACTCAACGGTACTATTAGCCACACACAACATGTCATTCCTCGAAAATAATGTTGCCATATGTTACCTTGGGCATACTTCTACATCATTCATACAATATCAAACTTGATTACAAATCAAGTATACTTAAGCTCTTGCATAAACTAGTCAAGCCTATTATATCACTTCCATAAAACTAACATTTATGACACATCAATCATTATGCCTACCTTGATCACCATCTACTATTCAAGCTTAGTGTCTAGTTCTAACTATGATGAACCACAACTTCACACAATATTCTTACATGCCAACCATCTGAAAACATTAGTCCACTAAAACTTCATAACAGTAAGGATCAACCTCAATCCTATGATCTATCTTATTTAAAATTCATTAACACATCCTCTTTCTATACAACATTACTATCTGCCCTTTTTATACTGCTAAACTTAGTTCATAGCTCTATAAGTTTCAACTAAACTCCCTCTGGAAATCTCAGGGATGCTTAAATTAACAACACTCCTCTACCAAGTACCTTCATTAATAACCTATACTTTTCTTGCACAAAAAACACCATCAACAACTTTTTTCATACTTCAAGCAAACAACAATTCACCTTAACTAATAACTCCTTCTCTACCTTCTACTAAATTAACACATAAGGACATATCAATTTATTACTAACTCAATCTTATACAATAAGATTTAGCTATACATATATTCAATAAATTTCACTTACCACTTTTCTTGACACTAAACCTCTAAACCCCCAGTTCCAACCAACACAAGAATAACGAGATAAATAACAAGTTGCTACTGAATTGAAACAGGCCTCACATGGCTTCACTAGACTTTGATTTTGTGTTTCGAGGAAGAAAATGAGATGAGTAACAAAGAAACTATGCTAGTGAATCGAAAGAGCCCCATATGGATTCACTAGATTTTGAATTTCAACAACACAATGATAACAAGATTACAAGAGATGGAAACTTGATACACAATATTCAATGATCTAAGAATACACATCTTACTCTGTCTTATTTGAATAGCTCATAAAAATAATGAAATAACTTTAAACTTGAGGGACGTATAACACACTAGAATGATCCTCTCAAGCCGCTTTATGAGACTTAGGAAACTTCTGCTAGTAAATCGGAGAGCATTATCTAGGGAGGGACTAGAACTTTCCAATCATGTTACCTCATAAACAGTACATAGATAGAGAAGTATAGATTTTCATAATTCGTTTTGAGGAGGAATTTGAAAGCACACCTGAGTTTGCCATAGTGCATAAATTTCTATGAACATGAATAAAGCCCTTCAAACTTTGAAAATTAAAAGTATTCATACGGATACATTCTAGCCTCTTAATAATCCCATAACTATCTGAGGAGACTGTTTGAGAACGACCTAGCAGTAAAGGTTTATGCTTGACTATTTTTCATACCTTGAAAATAAGGCAGAGATGGACCGAATAGAGTAAAAATAAGAATCTATATAAGTTTTTTAGAGACCCTTTATATAAAACAATCAAAGACTTGAGAGAATGGAAACATTTCCTAAAAGCCTTGTAGTCTGACAAAGAAAACTACAGATTTCTCCATACCATTCTGCAAGACTCTAGTAGACACGGCTTCACAGAAAGCATAGAACACTTGAACTCGGTGCTCTAATACCAAGTTTGTAATGCCCCAAAAATGGGTTCCGAGACATCGAACAGTGTTAGGGTCACAAGGGATCCCAAGCTAACCCTTATACTAGAACACTTACAAGCAACTGAATAAAATACATAAATCTGAACAAAATCAGCAGAAACATAAAACTTCTTTGAACTTGATCAATTCAACTTTGAATTTGAAAGTTTACAACTCTGCTTTTCACATCAGGTTTTTTGAAATAAAATACATTAACACCACTGACTGTCTATGAAGCCTTTACTAGTACTGACTATAGGTAGTCGGGTCATGAATCCCAACTATCCAAAATTAATACGACTAAATAAATAAAATACAATACTTCTCAAACTATATAACTGACTCAATCCCTTGAACCAGAAGGACTCATCATCTGCTGACTGAAACCTGTGAACTGACTGAATATGGTACATACGCTACAACTTATACCTACATTAGGAGACAATGTAGCACATAAACATATATATAGATCAATACTTTGAACATGTACTGAGTATATATGAGTGTATGCAATAGTTAAACAATATCATCAATCTTTATAGAAATCATGAGTCCTGATATAAATGACTCACATAGCTTCAACAAAAATAGAAATCTGACTCTCATAAATCATGTATAAGGGAGCATGTAATATAAATCTCATGAGTCATTATAGTTAGTTCTAAAATATGTTTTCTCTTCTTATTCTTAGAACTTGTAAACTAGATGAATTCTGAAACTCATTCTGTTTAGTAAACTTTTATCTCAATACTTTAAATTAATAAAACTGTTTCAAGAGTGGGGGATATCTTTGAAAGGTTCTTCTAACTGACATAAACCATGTGAGCTGACATGGAGTCCAATGTCTTACCCACGTTGGGGAGAGCTATTCTACCATTGCCATCGGAATAGAACCTTAACTTAAGTGATCAATAGCTTAAAAAAATTAGGGTAAATCAGAAACCTACGGAGGCACGTAGTTCTAGGACATAAGACCTTGGAATAATACCCTACTCAGTGCTAAATGCTACTCCTATACATAGGCTTAGAACATTTAGGAAATCCATCATAAATAGCGTAAAGGTTTATAATAAAAATCAATTACTCTTATCTTTGCTATAAATCATGAACTATATGAATAATGTGGATTTCGTATCTTAGCTTAGGATCAAAAGATCAAACCTTGCTTATCAAAGCATGCTGAAAATATTAGCTCCTTGAAATATCAGAACTCAATCTTAGGGATTAAAGCACATGCTTTAAACTCATATCCAGACATCTCAAAATTCATTCTTGATAACGTAAACATTCATAAATCATATTAATATCTGGAAATTTCAGCAATGCTCATGAAAATATAAACAAACTCATTAAATTTATCTTCAACCGCCCTCAAATACTCAAAATCTTATAAATAGTGATAATATGTATGAATCCCAACTTAGAACTCATATATAAACATTCAATATCATAGAAAAACATCAAACTCAATATGCTTATTCAAAATACTTCAATACCATCAAAATAATAAGATCAAGAATCTCAATATCATACTTAAACTCACTTTTGAAAATCTGGAAAATTATGTTACGCGCATAATACATGGAAATAGTCATACAATTTAATATTCAATCACTTTAAAACTCATAATCTTCAAAAATATAAATTGGATATAAATCCTAACTTCAATTACATGAAAAATCACATAACATTCAGTAATTTATAAATTAAAATAAGTTTTAGGCACAAGTACGAAAGGATTGTCATTTTTGAAGCCCCACATACCTTAATAGTTTAGATTTGATGAATTTAATGTTAAACCTTGAACTTTGAATCCCTTGGAGACGATCCTGATGTCATTCTTAAAGTTATTAGATTAGACACCCTAAATTCTTGATCTTTTGGTAAGAGAAGAATATGGAATTGATGATTCTTGAGGGAATTGATTAGGGTTGGTCTTGAGGGAAAAATTAAAGAATGGGGGCAAATAATGCCCCAATTGAAGCCTTAGATCATGTTATTATGACCTGGGTTGAGGTGGTAAAATACCACATTGCCCCTCATAAATTTAAAGCAAAAATTCATAACCAGCATCTTTATTTTTCTATTTAGCGCGATGCACTACCATCGAGGTAGCTTACTACCTCACACTAAAATGGCTATAAATTTTTGCTCAGGTATTATATTTTTGCCAAATTGGTATCGCTGTAAAACTAATTCCATTATCTACAATTTGGTGGGTTTTGGGATGGAAAATTCTATGTATATAAAAAGTTATACATGTTTAAAGTAAACCCTTGTTGGATTTAATGTCAAATTTTTGATGAATCTAATATTCTTAGCTCCACTTGGTTCTAAGTGACTTATATGAACATTATTCACATAATAAGGAATTCACATACTTAGTATTAAATTAATGAGATGAGAATTCACATTATGGATCAAGATTACGACAATTACACCTTCACTGCGATGCGGTTCTATTGCATTACGTAGCTGGAAATTGAAAATTAGGAATGTGGATCTCTCTGCGATGCGCCAATATTGTAGAGGTCCACTGAAATGTGATGATTTTCATTTTGTTATCTACCGTGATGCTGTGCGTGCCCAGGTAGGACACTGCATTACTAAAAATGCTCTAACTTCTTCACTACGTGACGAAATTAGGCAAATTTCGTATTGATGGAAAGCTTATTCAATTTCCTATAGAATGAACGGTCTAAATCTGGAAAACATCATATGTTACAAAATATATTCATTTTGGAATAAACCCTTTGGAATTCTAGGAGAAAAAATAAGTTAGGAAAAGTATGAGATATTACACTACCCGCCACCCAAAGACACTGAAATACTAACTAGTGCATGCACTGATAACTGATAACTGATAAGCTCAGATCATGGTATTCTTAATATAATAGTGCATACAAATTTTGAGGTAATTACAACACTTAAACTGATAATGCTCAATATGATCATGGTGTTCTGACTATGATATTAAAATCACGGTCTGACTAGCTTCTTACTTGAATAATAAAAATCTTGTAAAACACATAGGTGTTGGGTGTTTATAACCCATCAACACTGAATGACCATAAAATACAATAATAACGCATAAAACTATAGTATGGGATCATCGTTCAAAGACCCAAAACATAGAAATTTCATCAAACATGTGAAAATCATAAACTTGAACATAAAAATGTGTTAAACATGAGAAATCAACATGATTGCATGGCTAAATTCATAAATTGAGGGTTTAACATAAAACTCACTTTAATATTCATGGGAATTTGAAACTTGAAGCATGAGATAACCTAAATTTTTATGAAATTATCCTTGGGCATGAATTTAATGAAATTACTGAGGAGAAACATAATTTAAACTCATCTTGAACATGTGCAACATCATAAAAAGGATCAAACTCATATTTTTAATCAAAGAGAGGTTTTTGGGCATCATGGGTGAAAGGGATTCGTGGATGAACACCCACATACCTTAATTGAATGAATTATTGAAGTAACTTAAAATTGGAACATGAACCCTTGAATTCTTGAGGAAGAAAGCTTGAATCTTGGGACTTGAATGATGAACTTGAGAGGGAAACCCTATTCTTGATGTTTTCTTGAAGATTCTTGAACTTAGAAGCTTTAACTCTTGATTACTTGGGGAAAAGTTTGTTTTTTTTTCTCTTTGGGAGGAGGAGGGTTTACATATGATTTAATGATGAAAAGTGGACAAATAATGCTCTTTTGGTGTTTTAATCTGTCACTTGGGTGCTTGGGGGCAAGGGGAAATAACTAGAACTCTCTTTGGGCTTTTATTTATAGATGAAGGAAAACATTACTCTCCATTGTGGAGCTAGATGCAGTAACTTAGTCCTGTGTCGCAGCACTATTGAGATAGCTTACTAGTTCTAATGATAATGATAATAACTTTTTGCTTGGGTAAAAAATTAAGGCAAAATTGGTATCTCTTGAAACATAATTCAATTATATACAATTTGGTGGGTCTTTTGATGAAAAATTCCATATATAAAAAGTTGTACATATTTAAAGTTGACCCTTATAGAATGGAATACAAAAATTTGGCCGAATCAAATGCTCTTAGATCAACATTGCTCTTATGATTCCTGTGACATTTTTCACCTCGAAATAACTTCACACTATGATAAATATGATGACATATGTATTCAAAGATAAATCATGTGATTAGAGTTTGTACTCATAGAAATAACGGTTTGATTTCGAGCTCAAGAATGCAGGGTGTTACATTCTCATGGGATCGACCCTAAACTAGTTAGATACTATATTTGTTAAATATGTGCTATATACTTCATCTCTAGGTATAATTTGGATGACATCAAATTTTGAATCTTCAACGGGGAATACAGTTGTGAATTGATAGTTTGAGTTTGCTAGAGGTAATGGTTCCATTCGTTGATTTCATTTTTTATACTATTTCTAGGGTACACACACTAGTGTATAACTAGTACTAGGATTTAAGGGAATCTCCTAATTCAATTTCTTTCAAAACATGAGATAACGCTAAGATAGAATCAAAAGATGAAGACAAAATAAGTTCATGCTTGAGGATCCTTGCTCAAAGGGGTTCGTGATGACCTAGTAGCTTCAAGTTAGAAATTTTAATGTGATATTTATAAAATGGAAGAGCAAGTTACTGCTTGATTAAATGTCTAGTAAACTACTAGGAATGCATCTACCTGACGAGCAATAGGTAAGAAAGGGCTAGATAGGAAGAAAAAGACCATCAAGCCATATTTAAAAGGGATATAATGATATGAAATTAAGGACAATAGTCCATCCGATAATATTTTCCAGTGTATGGTGATTCCTAAAAATATTTGGGGTGTGTTGAACTAATTGAAGCAGCTGCAATTATTTCTCCAAAATTATCTGAAGATACAAAGTTTGATATACGAGTTCTATGATCCATTTGCTGAATTTGAAAGAGGTGTTTGGTTTCTTGGTTTTGATGCTACAAACATGAATATTATGAATTTTGTATGGATTTTAATTTCATATAATTTACCTAGAGTGACTCAAGAAGCTAAACGATTGAGGTTTTTCCCATTCTCTTGGATAGGGGAGGTGACTTTGTGGTTAGGTGAACTTCCTAATGGATATATCTCCACATGGAATAATTTGATAAAAAATCTCTTGGATCGCTTCTTTCCACCCTCTATAATGATACAATTTCAGGACAAGATCTATAATTTCAAATATTTTTATTGAGAGACACTATTTGAGACAATGTTAAGGTTTAAGAAGAAACTGCAGAATTTTCCATATGATAGAATCACGGGGAGAAACTTTCTTGAGATATTTGGAGGGCCTTGAATGCCAATACTAAGGAAATATTATACACTATTACAGTTGGAGCATTCATGAGCCTTCACTGGGACCATGCTTCTTAAATAATAGAATAGATACAACTAATCAATTATCGTATACTTGGGAGAAAGAAAATTTAGTTGTCACTTATGCAGTTGGTTCTTCAAATGAGTAGGGAGAATTAGATAAGACGGTGGCTCAAGAGGTAGAATAGCTAAGAACTAAAATCATTACGCTTATGAAGCTATTTACAGTTATTGGATTAGAAAAGGTAAATACAAAAGGTTCATGAGGTAAGATTTCTATACATTAAGGGTTAGATTCTAAGAAATAAGTTTCATATTTGGATAAAGAGATAGGTTATTTTTGAGTCAAGGGACATCATTAATTATCACGACAATTAGAGCTTGAGGTAAAGTAATCAAGGTCGGACTTATTATGGAGACCGGTATAGGGAAAAAAGTAGAGAAGATAACGGTAACAAGAGTAAGAAAGATTACTACAAGAAAAAGGGTGGAGTTTATATTCCACTAAGGAATCGGGATACCTAGTCTGGGAGTTTGAGAAAGGAAGAATTTCTTGAAAAGCTTGTGAAGGGTTCAGTGGGCCAATAGTGTTGCCTTAAAGAAATTAAGGTGGATATTGAAGTTTAGCCAAAGGTGGAGTTTATTCCAAAAACTATTTAGCAACTTAAGCAACAATTTAGGAAGAAGTCTACCACGATAAGCTAGCATCAACCAGTCACTCTCCCTAGAAACTGTAATGCCTTGATTTGCTGAACCAAAATGCTACACGATGCTCATGACCACAAAGGACCACAAGCTAACCCATGACTGATATCTGTACTAGTATACTGTATAATATATCATAAAATACGGAAACATGAATATAAAAGGGCATAAGGTTCGCCCTGAATAAGTTTCTAATAAAAAATGTCTGAAAAAGGTATAATAATACCAAAACAAGTCATAAATACAGAAAATAATGAGATCTAAATATCTAATTTGACATCTAGTCTAAAAACCTCTAACTGAACTGAATAAGTAGTTGAAGGAACATGTCTCCAACTAACTCCATCTAGCAACTAAATAGTAAATGTAGCAATAATCGTATCATCCTCGAATGAGAAGGACTCGCTGCAAACTCTAAACACTAGAATGCTACTGCTAATCTAGAGCTCGTTCCTCTGAAACTATGGTGTAACATAAGAGAAAGCACTATAGCACAAATACTTCACTACGTCTGAATATACTGAATATACGAGTGAGGTAGGCTAAATGCAAAGGGTTATATGCATGAAAATTGCTGACTAATATAAATGTGAGAATACATACATGCATACATAACTGTAACTGAACTTGTAGAGATACAGACTACTGAGTCAGAATACTAACAACATGAGTGTACAAATACTGAGATACTAAATAGACGCACAACTATTTTTGATAGTTTGAAATATGAAGAACTGGTCTAGTTGACTATATCTAATAGTCCTAAAGATGAATACTGATATCATGAATTTTGATAACTGATATGACCGATACATGAGTTCAAAAAATTGATATAACTGAAATAATTATGATGATCGGCCTAACGGATGTAACTGATACTGAGTGACTGCATCTAACAGTCTAAGTTCTGATGGAACTATCTGAGTTCCATTCTACTTGGAGTAACTAAATCAGAGATCAGTCCTATCTAGCAGGTGATCATGAGTATTCTAATAATAAGGATGATTTGACTTAGTCTGAGATCAGTCTTATCTAGCGGGTGATCTTTAAATCTAATGATTCTGATATTGATTAATCATAGTTAAGCTAAGTTCTAGCTAATGGGTGATCTTGAAGTCTATTTACAATGATAATGATTGATTGTCTCTAACCGTACTGAATCTGTACTAGTAAACTGAGTTGACTGTATTTGACAGTCATGAATTTGTAACTAAAACTGTGGGATGTGTTCATCTAATCCACATGCCCAAAGATAAGCTGACTGGGGTCTAATCTTTTCCCTGACTGGAAGGGTATCAGTACCAAGCCACCAGTAAAGGCATCTGCTTTGGAGTTAGTCCTAATCTAGTGGGTGACTCCTGGGATTAGTCCTATACATATAAGTGTGGAAATGGGTGACCCCTGAGTATGTCAGTCCTATCTAATGGGTGACATCTCATACCTACGCTGGCTACGTAGTTCTAGAACTTTGGGATTACTTCTAGGGATCTCAGTCCTATTCTAGTGGGTGAGTCCCCATCTCTAGCGTCACTCAGTGCTGAATCCTACCCCCATCTGAAAGACACTAAACTAAATAACTGGGCTAAACAGATTATTTGAACTGATATTGATTAACTAGACTGATACTAGTGGTATTGTTTACCGATGCTAAACTAAGTTTACTGGATTCCCATGACTGACGGAATGTACTGAGTTCTAAGGACTGGTTAAGAGTACTAAAATTACTGAGATTGACTTTGAATACTGAGGTTATAGATAATACTGAGTACTGAGATCACTGAGATTACTAAACTACTTAGATTGCTAAGGTTACTGGATTTTCCTGAGTCACACGACTGACTGAATTTTATAGATCATGGCTTGACTGAGAGTATCATGATAACATGACATGGCTCTAGGCACACAGCTATATTTTCAAGTATGAATACCCCCAAGACTCGATGGAAGAAAACTGACACAACATGACTGACTTGATCATAAGATTGGAGGCCACAATTCACATTGTCATAAGTAGGGAATATTATACTTCATGTAGTTCTGGAATATCTGAAGCATGGTAGGGAGTACATGGATATATTTCATGTACATATAGTATATCTCCATTATCATTCATGCTATATACCACAACAATAGCAACACATTAATAGCATGGAATTTATATTAAAGTATATAGCTAATAAGGACTTGTCATTTAGATATCATGGAACCAGGTAAACATGAATTTCTGGCATCCTAAGCATTTTATCAAACACCTTGCATGCATAATATTGAGCATAGGTGTACTTAAAATATTTAGAAATCGTGAACCACCTAAATTCATGGGTTTCCAACTAACCTATTCATGTGATTCATGAAAAACACATCAAGACACAACCTTGAATCCAAACAACAATCATTAACATGAATATAGTCATAAAACTACAAGAAAATCACAATTTATAATTTAAAACATGATTCTTGAGATCCATGGATGAAAGGGACCCATGGATGAACACTATTCATACCTTAGATTAAGAATTCGTGAAGATTGACAGTGAAATTTCCATGAAATAGACTCTTCTATAAAAATGCTAGGGCTTGTTCTTGAGAGAAAACATAATCTTGTGGTTGAGAGTGTATGAGAGAGCTTTTTGAGATTTTTAACTAAAGATAATAGAAGATAATACACTCCTTGAGGGTTATAAGTCGTGAAAAGTGAAAGAAAAAGACTAAAATACCCTTAGAAAAACATCCCTCAATTGCTGTAAAAATATACTTGACGCCATTCGTGACAGGCCGTCACAAATGGTCGTCACAAAAGGGGTCCAAATTTTTGATTTTCTTCCCAAAGCTGACAATGTCATCAGAAATGTTGTCAGAATGTGACGACGTCATCAAAAAGGTCGTCAGCATTGTGATAGCCCGTCAGAATCGTCATCACTATTTTTAAGCTTGACATACTGGAATAAAATGGGCGTAACTCTTTGCTCCAAAATTATATTTAGGTGAAATTCTATTATTGGAAAGATAATTCAAATAGATTTCATTTGATATATATTAAACTACCCAGTTCATCATATACAATGAGTTATGGTCTAATAATGTTGAGACAAATTTTGATGCTCACTAAAACTAGAACGATAGGAAACCTTTCATCTTGTACTTGAGTTAGGGGACCTCTATGATCTAAATTGATACTCAAATAGATTCCTACACTACATAATTGATTAACGCAATAAATTTATATAGGATTTGAGGCTTTTGAAACATCCACGCATAGGAATGATGGATTTTTATTCTAGTCCAAAATATGGGGTATTACAATATCTCCCTCTTGGGAACATTCGTCCTCGAATGATACTGGCTTAGATACAAGAAAATACAACTTAAATGAATATATAGCATGAATAACTGATCATGATTTCATGGCTGACATGATTCAAAAATGAGCATATCATACGTTACATGCATATCTGATGCATGGGTAGCTCATTTATGAATGTAGGATTGAGTGTTCCGATAAACTGAGTTTCTCAAACTGAGAATGCATATCTAATGCTTAACTGATAATTGGAATTGATGCATATCTGATGCATGATATGAACTGAACTTGCAACTACTAGGAGGTTCTACCTTGAAATTGTTACATTGTCTGAGGTTTTGGATAGCATTAATAGATGCAAGGATGAGAAAACAAGCTATAAAAATTTGATTGCTCGATTGCTAAACTGACTTTATGGCATGACATGAATATTTAAAGAAGGGAAACTGTTCCTAAAACAACTCATAGCCTCCTGCACATAAGTGTGGTGCACATTACACACATGTACAAGACTTTACTAAATACGGCTTTCAGACTTCGTAGGACTCTATTAAACCTTAGGCTCTGATACCAAGTTTGTAACACCCCAATTTGCTGAATCGGAATGCTACATAGTGCTCATGATATCGAAGGACCTCAATCTAACCCATGACTAATATCTGTACCAGTATACTGCATAATATATAAAAAAATGCAGAAACATAAACATGAAAGGCCATCAGGTTTGAACTGAATAAACGTCTGATAACAAAATATATGAAAACAGTATAATAATGCAAAAATAAGTCATAAATACTAAAAATAATGAGATCTAAATATCTAATCTTACATCTAGTCTAAAAGCCTCTAATTGAACTGAATAAGGAGTTGAAGGAATATATCTCCAACTAACTCTATCTAGCAACTGAATAGTACATATAACAATAATTATATCGTCCTCGAATAAGAAGGAATCACTAAGAACTCTGAACATTAGAATGCTACTACTGATCTAGAGCTCGTGCCTCTAAACCTATGATGTAATATAAGAGAAAGCACCATACCGCAAATATGGCAGTACATCTAAATGTACTGAGTATACGAGTGAGGTAGGCTAAATGGAAAGGGTTATATGCTTGAACAATGCTGACTAATATGAACGTGAGAATATATAAATGCATACATAGCTATAACTAAACTCATGGAGATACTGAATACTGAGTCTGAATACCAACAATATAACTGTACTGATACTGAGATACTAAATAGATGAACGACTATTTCTGGCAGTTCAAATTATAAAGAACTGGTATGGTTGACTATGTCTGACAGTCCTAAAGGTTAATACTGATATCATGAATTCTGATAACTGATATGATTGATACATGAGTTCAAAAAATAGATATAACTAATATAACTGTAATGATCGGCCTAACTAATGTCACTAATACTGAGCTACTATATCTGATAGTCTAAGTTCTAATAGAACTATCTGAGTTCTATTCTACTTGGAGTAACTAAATCTGAGATTAGTCCTATCTAGCAGGCGATCATAAGTATATAGGTAATAAGGATGACTTGACTTAGTTTGAGATCATTCTTATCTAGCATGTGATCTTTAAATCTAATAATCCTGATACCGATTAATCATAGTTGAGATCAGTCCTAGTTAATGGGTGATCTTGAAGTCTATTTATAATGATAAGGATTGATTGTCTCTAACTGTACTGAATCTATACTATTGAACTAAGTTGACTATATCTGGCAATCCTAAATCTATAATTGAAACTATGGGATGTGTTCATAAACTAACTTGGGTCCAATCTCTACCCTGACTTGAAAGGTATTAATACCACGCCACCAGTGAAGACATCTGCTGTGCAGTTATTCGTAATCTAGGGAGTGACTCCTGGGGTCAGTCCTTTATATATAAATGTACTAACGGGTGAACCCTGAGTATGTTAGTCTTATCGAACGGCTAAAATCTCATACCTACGTTGGCTACGTAGTTCTCAAACTTAGGGATTAGTTCTAGGGATCTCAGTCCTATTCTAGTAGGTGAGTCCCCATCCCTAGGCTCACTCAGTGCTGAATCCTACTCTCATTTGAAAGACACTAAACTAAATAACTGGGCTAAACTGAATAACTGGACTAAACTGATTAGTTGAACTGATACTAATTAACTAGATTGATACTAATAGTATTGTTTAGCGGAGCTAAACTAAGTTTTCTAGATTTTGATGACTGACGAAATGTACTGATTTCAAAAGACTGGTTGAGAGTAATGAAATTGCTGAGATTGACTTTGAATATTAAGGTTATTGATATTTCTGAGTACTGAGATCACTGAGATTCCTAAACTACTGAGATTACTAAGGTTACTGGGTTTTCCTGAGTCACACGACTGACTGAATTCTATAGATCATGGATTGACTGAGAGTATCATGATAACATGACGTGGCTCTAGGTACATAGCTATATTTTCAAGTATTAATAACCCCAGGACTCGATGGAAGAAAACTGACACAACATGACTGACTTGATCATAAGATTGGAGTCCACAATTCACATTGTCATAAGTAGGGGATATTATACTTCGTGTAGTTCTTGAACATCTAAAGCATGGTAGGGAGTACATGGATATATTTCATGTACATATAGTATATCTCCATTATCATTCGTGCTACATATCACAACAATAGCAACACATCAATAGCATGGAATTTATATTAAAGTATATAGCTAATAAGGATTTGTCATTTAGATATCATGGAACCAGGTAAACATGAATTTTTGGCATCCTAAGAATTTTATCAAACACCTTGCATGCATAATATTGAGCATAGGTGTACTTAACAAATTTAGAAATCTTAAACCACCTAAATTCATGGGTTTCCAACTAACCTATTCATGTAATTCATGAAAAACACATCAAGACACAACCTTGAATCCAAACAACAATCATTAACATGAATATAGTCATAAAACAACAAGGAAATCACCATTTATAATTTAAAACATGATTCTAGAGATCCATGCATGAGAGGGACCCATGGATGAACACTACACATAACTTAGATTAAGAATTCATAAAGATTGATGGTGAAATTTCCTTGAGAGGAAACCCTAAGCTTTTGGTTTAGAGTGTATGAGAGATCTTTTTGAGATGTTTAACAAAATAAAATGGAAGATAATACGATCCTTGAGGGTTATAAGTTATGGGGAGTGTAGGAAAAAGACAAAAATACCCTTACTAAAACATCCCTCAATTGCTGGAAAAATATACTTGACGGTATCCGTCATAGGCCGTCAGGTCCGTGATAGGCCGTCACAAATAGTCATCACAAAAAGGGTCCAAATTTTTGATTTTCTACCCAGGTCTGACGACATCATCAGAAATGTTGTCAGAATGTGGTGACGTCGTCATAAAGGTTGTCAGAATCATGATAGCCCGTTAGAAACGTCATCACTTTTTTCCAGCTTGACATGCTGGAACAAAATAGGCGCAACACTTTTCTTCAATATCAGATTTAGGAGATATTAGTATTTTTGGAAAGATAATTCAAATATATTACATTTGATATATAGTAAACCACCCAGTTTGTCATATACAATGAGTTATGGCCGATTGAGGTTTACCCAAGTTTTGATGCTCACTATAACTTGAACGATAGTAAAGCTTTCAACTTGTACTTGAGCTAGGGGACCTCTATGATCTAAATTTATACTCAAATAGATTCCCACACTACATAATTAATTAACACACTAAATTTATATAGGATTTGAGGCTTTTGAAACATCCACGCATAGGAATGACGAATTTTCATTCTAGTCCACAATGTGGGGTATTACAACACTATACAAAATCTAAAAAATGACAGTTATTGTCTAGCTATTTCTACTCAAAGTAGTAAGGCCATTAATCATCAACCCATGCGTGTAGTTGATGGCATAGGAAATGACCCTATTGATATTAGTGATACAGTCAAAGATGAAATAGAGAAGTTGGGGATTAATGATGAGGCATCTCAGAAGCCTATAGTTGCAGAAAAAGAGGTTGACTCTAACAATAGAAAGGGTAAGAAGGTCACACTTGTATTGAAGCCTATTCTACTCCTCCTCCACCTTTTCCCCATAGATTGAAGAAGAAAGCTCAAGAAGGGAAGTATTAGAAGATTATTTTTATGTTGAAGGAGTTGACTGTGAACATCATTCTTATTGAAGCCCTAGAGGAGATTCCTTGTTATGAAAAGTTTATGAATGATTTGGTGACAAGTAGAGAACTGTTTTTATGAGCCTTTTTATTAGATTTCACCATTATATTGTAATTATATTTTATCTCTTTTTTAAAAGAAAGGTGGCCCCAATGCCTTCATAATTCCTTTAACAAATTAGTCATCTATCTTTGCCAACTCTCTGTTTCACCAAGGTGCAAACATTAACTTGATGCTACTGGAAATGTTTATACAATTGGTCTTAAGACTTCCCGAACCAACAACAATACCATTTTGATTTCAGATTATACAGTCAAGAAATGTGTGGGTATATCGCTTGATAATTTGGCCAAGGGAGACAATTTTATTTTTCGGATTGATTTTGTTATCTTTGATATTGAGGGTTATTTTAGGATGCCAATAATTTTACAGAGATTATTTTTAGCAATCGATAGAGAATTAGGGATACAGAAAAAGGTGAGCTAATGGTTAGGTTGAATATTAAGGACGTCACATTCTATATTCATAGAACAATTAAGAAGACAATAGACATGACAGTGGTTTTATTAATAAACAACTTAGAAAACTATGGAATCCTACCCAAGGGCCACCTTGATGAAATCTAAGTAATCAAGACCCCTATATCGTGCTACGACATTAAATTGGTTTCTTCTTGGAAGGCAACCCAAGGTGTTTTTTATTTCTACATTTATTTTTATTCTTGTTATTGTGATTGACATCAAACCCACAAATATAATGTACCACGGGTATTTTACAAAACTCTCTTATTTTACTTTAGCCTTATGCATTGTGGGATAGACATGTTTATTTTGGCGGAAGGGCTACTTGAGGGTCTATTGTCCCTTCGATATATTTTTTCTATCTCTTTTTTCCCCACAGTGAGTTATCATAGTTGAGACTGACACTTCTAGGGTATTGTGTTTTGTTGTGTTTATGTTATGTTAGTTACATTTGACAAAGTTTTTGATTTTGTGATGAATAAAATAATACCCTGCTTATATTTGTTATGAACTGTGTGTTTTGCAGATATGTGATTGTGACCACTGGTGGATCTTGTTATGGTATTAGTATTAGTGAAAGAATAACCCTAGCTTAGCATTGCATATATAGGATTGGTAATAGTTTATGAAATAATGATGTATTATTTATGCAGGAGGTGTTTAATTAGTTCACATTGTGTGTGCAGTCGAAAACATTCCCATGTTGTAGGATAGATTCTTATATAGGATCATGGACTATTTTTTAATAAGTCAACTTTTAGCCTAAACGATGAGAAATTGAAAATAAGTATCCCAACACCCAAAATTTGAGCCTGAAATATCCTATTTCATGAATTAACCCATTAACCTTCCCGTTATAATTAAAATGAACCTATCTAGCCTAGGTCCCTCCTTGGACATTGCGTACTTCAATTTAGGAATATTTCCTATGTTAAGGGTGACCATCATAGGGGTGCGTAGTTGGATTTAGGTAAAAAGAAGAAATTGAAATATTATAAGAAGGTAGAGTTAGGTGTCGTAGAAGGAAAAAATGAAAAAAAAGAAATAAATAGAAAGAATGAGGTGAAACTACACTTATCTAAAAATAAATAGTCGACAAAAAGGGAAAATAAAAGAGTATCATTAAATCGTAGAGCCAAAATATAAGTGTAGTGTCAAGGAGGTTTGGGTCACTATAATTTATATGTACTATACCTACCCATAAACCTATATTACAAGATGATAGAAGTCATATAGAAATCCCAATCTGATTTCCAAAAAACATAAGGTATGGAAAATAAGGGCAATCTATGGCATTTTATTCCCGTTGTTTGAAATTTTTGTGAGCAAGAGTTCTTAGATGTATTCCTTTTATTTATATTCATTATGATATTATGAACGTATGGGACTTTTTTGTTGTAAGAGTACATGGGTTACATTGTTAGTTGGTTATTTGTTCGGGTAATGTCATTGCATGCATGCTTACTTGTTAGTTTAATCTAATGCCATCACTTGATCCCTTTATTGTCATGATATTATGTTACATGTATACACACAATGGTTTTAAAAGTTGTCCATATGAGGGGGTGAAAGTTTGCACAGAACTTAATGAATTGACTATCATAGGTGCCTTGGGTTTCTCATTCATAAGCATCATCGTTGTTTTTGTGTTCTATTTTCCTGACGACATAAAAATATTTTTAATTGATGGTATTTATTTTTCATGGTTTCATGGAACTTTTAATGCCTAAAATAAGGAAATTTTTCAAGATCTGAGGTATTTTGGTTGGATATGATGTATTTTTGTGTTAAGTATGTAAGAAAATAGATTTTATAGGACAATCTAAGAATGAAGGATGAAACGTTACTAATTTGGTGAGACATGATTAGAGTTTCAACTCATTTATGGTATCTACAACTTATGAAAGAGGTCGCTATTTGAGTTTAGAGGATGAAAAGTAAATTTCAATTCTCGCGAGTTCACCCATAACTTAAATCCAACCCACAATTTATGTGTGGTAGTCATGAGTCAAGCATGATTATTAAAGCTGAGCCTATTTTGTACAATTTTGTGATACAAATTATGGTTCTGATCCACGACCAAACCTACGAGTCATAGGGTAATGCACTTTTACATTATTTTTGTATCTATAGATACTCCTATTAGATTTTATGATTATTTTATTCACTTTTTATGCACTTTTACATAATTTTTGAGTTTATGAGATATATATTGATATTTGAATCACTGATATTGGTTTTTTTAGGGTTTCTAATTAATTTGAGATTTTATTTTTCATCTTTTTCTTCTAGGTAACAATTATGGCACTTCTTAGGAGGTCGCCAAGGAGTCTTGTTATTTTTGCATTTGTTTTGATCTTTATTATTGTTGTTGACATCAGACCTACGCACCCAAGGTGACATTGGTATGTTCCTAAATCCTTTGTTTTACCTTGGACTAATGCATTGGGGATAATACATGTTTATTTGTTGGGTCCAAGGCTACTTGTGGGTGTATATGTCCTTTTGGTGTTTATGTTTCAAATACCTCAAACTTTGGCCATTAAAAATTTCCTGAGCTTTGATCTTACTACCTAGGTTACTACTTGACCCCATGAGTTGTAGGGTGCCTTAACGGGTTATGTGACCTAGTCATAAGGAGTCTAGTGACTACTGTTGAGTTTCAGTCCAGGGTACAACTTGGGGGACATGAGTCTTAAAGACTCATGACAAGTCATTAGGATGATTTGTAACCAAATCATGTTTATTTGTGGCTTGATAGTTCTATGAGTATGAGTTTCTCACTACGAGCCATAAGGACTCGTTATGAGTCATAACGATCAAACCTTAGGACGCCTAGTGTTTTCCATATTTTGTTCTGCTCTGGTTATGAGTTGGACCCTACATTCTTACATTTATGTTACGATTTGGTTGGTTGAATTGTAAGGATAACATTGTTGTGGTTCCTGAATACTATCATGGTTACAACTCATGGTGACAAGTTATAAGGCGATGTTATGAGTAGATGGATGACTCGTAACCAAGAACAAGGCTTTTCTAGATTTTAAGTTGGGGGCACTTTAGTCATCTACCACTTAAAAACCTTTATACCCTACATCCATAAAACACTTTTGGGGTACTCATTTAACACTTTAATTGAAAAAACACTATTTTTGCTCTCTCTAAATAGTTTTAAGAAAGTCAACCTAGGATTTTACTAATTTGGTCATCTAAGGACTCAAAGGTTAATTTCTCTTTGTAAATCTTTGAAATTCAGACATATGACTCTTCCCACATTTTTAATCTTGTAAAAACATATGATTTAAATTATTTTTCATGATTCATTAGCATGGGTTTTGAAAGAAGGGTTGAGTGTTTTGAATGTTTATAGTTGAATAATGTTTTCCCATATTTTATTTATGACTTTCCATGCTTTAATTATGGTTTTTGCACATGTGGGTTCATGAGAATGGTGATTTATCCAAAAAGGTCATGGTTAACCTCCAAATTGATGATTTTTCCCTTGATCTTGGCTTGATAATTGTACGCCCTCAACCTGGCTGTGAAATTACTAATGAGAATGACCTTGTCACAAGTTTGAATTGTGTGTTGAAGTAATTCATGGCATTAAATGGTTAATAAATGTTTAAGGGCTTAGTGAAGGCCTTGATGGCCCTAAATTGATTTAAATTAAAACCTTGGGTTTGGTTGTCTAAATGTGTTCGAGTCCCAAATGTTGAATTAATTTGAATTACTTTTAGACAATAGGTTTGACTCTTAATTGATGAAATTGTTGTTATGGCATATTATATGTTTGCAAGTATTATTGGTATGATGATAACAATAGGGTGCCTATATGTATAATGAACTAATAAATGGTGACAATTATTATGTGTTTTAAGGGCTTAAAAGTGGGATGTGTATTCGAACCATGAAAGTGGAGGTCCCGAAGGACTAACACTTGGAATCATGCTAGCCGGTGCGAGTGTCTAAATGATCAGGAGGTTTGACTCCCCCGTATTGAATATATGAATGTGAGGTTCGAGTCCCCAATGTTATATACATTGGTGCTTAAGTCACATTAATTATGTTGGGATGTTTGAGTCACCCAGAAAATTATATACATATATAGATATTCCCTGGTTCATGCAGCTACATGCACTAAAACCCTTTCATCTAAGGGAGAGTTGGCCCCATATAGCCCCTGGGTGCCTCGTCTTATGATGTTTATGCTGCACAAATCAGGTTAAGGTCTTTGAATTTTATGCTAAGCCTTGATCCCAGCTCCAACATGTTATATTATATATATATATATGTATATGTACATTATATGATGTTATGAATTTAATGTATATGTATATGTACTTCATATGATGTTATGCATTGAATGTTGAATTGGTTTTAAATTGTTATCTTGGTATTTCTTTCTTCCTCTATCCCTGAGTTACATGATAGCTCTCCAACTGCTATTAATCTTTGGACATTATATCCCTATGTAATATAGGAACCGAATACTCTTTTATGTCTCCAGCATAGTGACTTAGATTCGGGATCAGCAAATAAATTAGATTAAAGTGGTGAACTTCCGTCTTTCGGAAGACACCATTTCCTGCAGTTGTTCCTCTTTATGTGTTACTATTTCCTTGGGTATTGCTTTTGGATATAGTCAGGGGCATGTTCCAATATTTTATTAACTTTTGATTTTGTAGAGTCTTTATCGGATTACTATAGACTTAGGAGGTTTGGTCAAATTTTTTATGATGGATGGTTGTCCGATTATCAGTGGTTGGTATAGACATATCATGAATTATCATAAGTTCTATTATATACTATATTGTTATACATTTTGATTTAATCTGACATGGGGTGGAAGGTAGTTAGTGGTTTGGGCAATTGGGGGTGGTCTCCTATCCACTACAAACTTGAGATACCCATCACGACCATGCCCTGGTTTGGGTCATAAAGAAGGTGGTATCGAAGCCTAGGTCGATGGTCGATTGGGTCACCACAAAGTTTTGTCATGTAGAGTCTCTTTTATATATGCGTAGCACGCCACACTTATTACGAAGGTGATACGAGCACTTAGTAATGTTTCTTTTTGTTGTTTTCTAAATTTTGGGATATAGATTCTAAGGTCATTGATCCTTCTAATTTCCATTTCTTCATCTTTCAGATCATTCCTCTAAGAAGATTTGATATCCATGAAATATCTTCTACCCCATATGAGGATAATATGGATGGAGCTCATCTATCTTTTGGGGTAGAAACCCAATCAAGGGTCACTCTATCTGACTATCCTCTTTAGGTCCCAACTAACCCCACTGATCCTACTACTTAGACAGTTCGTTACATCTCAGTCAAAATAGTCGTGTTCAGTTGGTACTACTATAGGTTAACCTGAAGCCATTAGTGTTGTGAAATTTTTGAGGTTGCGTTCTCTGATATTTACTGGTACTAAGTTTGATGAGTATCGTTAAAGTTTCATTTATGAAATGGAGAAGATTTTCCAGTTTATGCATACTTCAGAGGTTGAAGGCGTAGAGTTTGTTGCCTACTAATTTAAAGATATGGTGTACCAGTTGTATGGAGAGTGGGAATAGTTGATAGGGCAAGATATTGGTTGTTCCTTTTAGGATTATTTCTCTAGTTAATTTTTGGACCCATCCTTTTCTCAGAAGTTAAGGAAGGTCAAGATAGAAGAATTTGTTAACCTGAAATAAGAAAGAGCGATAGTCAAGGTGTATTCCTTAAGATTTCATTAATTGTCCTGGCATGCTCTTGAGTTGGTGTCTTGCATGAGGGACAGGATGAGAAATTTTACTTCTGGGTTGTCCCAAGACTTGATTCTTGTGAGTAAGGGTTCCTTTTTCAACAAGTATATGTATATTTCTCTACTTATGGTTTATATGCAGAAAGTCGAAGAAGAGAAAAAAAGTAATATGAGATTAGAGATAGGCAGACTAAGAAATTCTGATATTCAAAATAGGGTGGAGGACAACAATAGAGTGGAAAGTTGTCAATGAAGAAGAGCTAGGTGAGTTCTAACTCCTATTGTGCTCCCTACCCATAGCTTTCTGGTGACTAATGTTTTTAAGGCGGTGATGCTTCAAGGAACAATGAGCCCAATCTCAGGACAATAGGGGCGCAGTTAACATTATGCTATCCTCCTTGCAGGTTCTTTGGTCAGCACCACCATGGTTAGTGCGAGAAAGGAAGGAATCGATGCCCTATATAAGGTCAGATTTGACATATGCAGCAAGATTGTCCCTCTAGAGTTTCTGTTCAGAGAAACAAGGTTCCTATTGCCTCTTCATCAGCTCCTGCACCAAAGGCTTCAACTTTTGGATCTTGCACAGGTCGGAACCACCTGTACGATCTCACTACTTATGAAGAGTCTGAGGCATCTCTGGATGTCATCACTAGTATGTTGAAACTCTTTTTGCGTGATGTGTACAAATTGCTTGATCTAAAGTCCACACTCTCGTATGTGACCTTATTTGTGGCTGTGCATTTAGGTTTCGATCTTGAGTATAGATCATACCCTTTTTTTATTTCTACCCAATGAGTAGCTCTGTGGTTGTTAGAAGGGTCTATAGGGGTTTTGTGGTATCTGTTGGTAATAGAGAGAAAATATGGTAGTCTTGATAGAGTTAGGGTTTACTTAGATGTTATTTTGAGGATAGATTGGTTGCACTCATGCTATGCTTCTCTAGACTGCCGAACCCATAAGGTCATGTTTAAATTCTATAACAAGCCAATTGTTTAATGGGCGGATAGTTCCCCAGAACCTAAGGGTAGGTTCATATCATATCTTAAAGCTCAAAAATGAATTTCAAAAGGTTGTCTTTATCATTAGGTTCAGGGTTAAAGATTCTAAGTCGCACAGTCCTTCCATAAATTTTATCCTAGTGGTAAATAGGTTTCATGAAGTCATTCCTGATGATCTTCCTTGTGTGCCTCCCAATAGGGAGATTGATTTTAGAATTGACCTTTTTTCAAACGCTCATCCTATTTCTATCCCTCTGTATAGAATGGCTCTAGAAGAGTTAAAAAAGCTTAAAAAGTCAGTTGAAGGATCTCTTTTACAAGGATTTAATCCATCCTAGTGTGTCCTTGATGGGTGCACCATTCTGGTTCGTTCTAATGAAGGATGGTTCCCTTCAAATGTGTTTTCATTACCGGCAACTTAATAAGGTGATTGTAAAGAATAAGTATCTACTTTCGAGGATTGATGATCTCTTTGATCATCTTCAGGGTGCCAAATTCTTTTCTAAGATTGACCTTAGGTCCGGGTATCATCAACTAAAGATTAGGGAGGTGGATATCTCTAAGACTGCCTTCGGTACCCTACCCTGTATAATCAGTTTGAGTTCTAGGTAATGTTTTTTGGTTTGATCAATGCTCCAACGGTATTCATGAACTTGATGAATAGGGTATTCCATTATTTTCTGGATTTGTTCAAGATTGTCTTTATTGATGACATTTTAGTTACTCTAAGAGAAAGGCAAATCATGTCGATCACATACAGATTGTCTTTAAGTCCCTGAAAGGTCAACAAATTTTTGAGAAGTTCTCTAAATATGAATTCTTATTGAACGTTGTTATATTTCTGGGTCATGTAGTTTTTTGTGAGGGGATCATAGTCGATTCGTAAAAGGTTGCAGTAGTTAAGAAGTTGCCTAGACCCTCAACTCCAACTGATACTCGAAGCTTCTTGGGGTTAGCCCAATTCTATAGAAGGTTTGTGGATAGTTTATCTTCTATTGTTGTCCCATTGACCAAGTTAACTCAGAAGCA
Source organism: Capsicum baccatum var. pendulum (assembly GCA_030864225.1). NCBI lineage: Eukaryota > Viridiplantae > Streptophyta > Magnoliopsida > Solanales > Solanaceae > Capsicum > Capsicum baccatum. The sequence continues at coordinate 86,174,871 of CM061557.1, forward strand.
GGTGAAGTTCTTGTAGTGTGATACTTGTGAGGGTATTTTTAAGAAGCGAAAAGATAAGTTTACTTCAGCTCTAGTCTAGACACTTCCTGAAGGAACTGAGGGTTTTGTTTTCTACTGTGATGCATCCTAGCATGGCTTTGGTTGTGAGTTGATGTAGCATGAAAAGGTGGATATATATGACTCTAGACAGTTAAAGGTTCATGAGAAGAACTATCCGGATCATAACTTGGAGTTGTTAGATATGGTGATCGCATTGAAAATTTGTCATTACTACTATCTGTATTGGGTTCATGGTGATACCATTTCATATCACAAGAGCAGGTAGTACATGTTCACTAAGAAAGATCTTAATCTCAGGAAAAAAAGAGGTGGCTTAAGTTATTTGTCATGAAAACCCGACACTTTTGATGCTTAAAACTGCAAATTTAAGTGTGAACTTAGGAGATATTGGTAGATATGATGCATTTTGGTGTCTACTATACGTAAAAAAGGTCTACAACTATGTTTGAATGAAAAGAGAAGGAAAAGACTTGAAAAAGACCAATTCTAGTAAGGATTTGAGTTAGCTACTAGTCGTAAACACTAGATATGACTCGTATGCTGAATCATATGCATAATAGAACCAAAAGCCAACCTAAATAGAAAAGTATGCGGAAGATACAACTCAAGTATCTAAGCCGTAAGTTAGGATACGATCCATATAGAGATGTTGTAAGCATAACAGAACCTACATCAATGCTCAAGGGTTGATGTCTCAGAAGTATACGAGTTAGATTTCTGATTAAGACTCGTATAAGGAAGTCATACACAAAATAGTGTCTAGATCTTGGAAAGATGAGAGTTCCAGGTGGATATGAGTGAAGAACACAAGACGTACACTCAGGCAAGACTTGTAAGTAGAATTCGTAAATTGAATAGATAGTTGAAGCCTTTGGAGAACAGATACTGGAACTAATACAAGAAGGCACGATATAACTCATATGATATAGGTATGAGTTTAGATTGACTAGTACCGACTGTCGACATAACTTTACCTTTTCCATTTTTATTAGGATTTTTATGTTATTTTAACATACTATAAATACTATAGGGTTTGTCTTTTTTTACGTTACTCATTCTTATCATAGGATACATACTTTTGCAACACTTTTAAAATTATTCTTGATATTTTGGGTTTATTCAATTTAAAACTTCAGAGTTTATTCATATGATTATTTTGCAATTAATTGTATATGTTCTTCATTTATAACATGGTCACTTGCGCAAACATGAGCGGCTAATCTCCTTGACTAGAGTTGTGGATTGGCTACATAGAGAAAGTGTGACACTCATCTATTCTAGGTTTATGCACGTATCCTAATCTTCCTCATGCAAATTAATCTGAAGAAGGTGCAGTAGCTTGAGATAGCATATTTTGACGCCTTTCCCCAAAAGGGAGTTTACAAATGGGAAAATAAGTTAAGATAGCGAATTAAGATTTCTACCTCCACCTTTGAATCCCCGTGTCACATCTAATCACTTAATCTCAAATGGAGTGGTGAACTAAGGTCATAGCAAGGAGTACCAGGATGGCACCCTAAGACTTAACTGATAAAGGGTGAGATCTATCTTCACCCTCACAAGGCAGCTGATAATACCTAGCTTATAGACTTTACATGCAAAATAGCAGAAAAGTTAGATTGAAGATGAGAAATTTATGAAATTGAGAAGCCAAGGGGAACACAAGCCTAAAGTTTTTCTCCTAGTGTCTACAACTTAAAAGCAATCAATATTTGGATACTACCTGCGATTGATATTAAATCCCCCCTTTACTTTCCTTTTGTACTCTTGGATTACATGAAGTCAAGAAACTAATCATGTTTTCCCTGTGGAATCGACCCCAACCTTGGTGAGTTGTAATATTTACAAGAGACCACATTATTCTTTTGTGTGGAGTATAGTTTGGGGTGAAATCAAACTTTGGTGTTATTGCCGGGTAAGATAGTTTGAGTAGTGAATTGAATTAGTGAAGTTTGCGGTTTTTTATTTTTTGTTGTTGATTGGCATATGTAGGTGTATGCCAAGTACTAGGAGTAGAGGCCATCCCGTACTTCCATTCAATCTAGAGCCAAAGAGAATCCTTCAAACTCCAAGAAGGATATTAGGACATATTCGTTAGGGGGTTCAATATCCCCTACCCATGGATCCAAATGCGGTACTCCCACGTGCAGCACTAGATGCATATAATATTGAAGATATATATATAAACAACTATTAGAGCAATAACAAAGAGACGCCCAAAATGCTAGACACACTGCAGATGATGAGTTAGCCAAATAGGGCAGACTAATTAGGCTAAGAAAAGTATATGATCATTGTGTTAATAGAGGCAGTGCACCATTGATTCCTTTATATCAATACTTAGATCCATATGAAGAGGATAAATAATATATGGGTTATGTCGAGCCTAATGAGATAGGAGCCATTGTCTCTTTTTATTTAGCCCTCAATGTGAATTTTTATATTACTAGTGCTATGATTCAATTATTGAATTTAAAGGGTATATTTTCTGGTGCAGCTACAGATAACACAAACATGCACCTCGCTAATTTTCCTAGCATCTGCACGTCTTATACTATTCCTGGGGTAGTTCAGGAAACATTAAGATTGAGGTTGTTCCTATGTTCTTTGACCTAAGAAGCATCACTTTGTTAGCGGAACTTCTAAAGGATCTATCACTACTTGACACGAGTTGAAGAAATAGTTTCTTAGTATATTTTTTCCTCCTACACGGATGCTATAGTTGAAGGATGAAATTTATAATTTCAGATAGTTACCTAGAAAATGTATGCATAAAACGTTGTTTAAATTCTAGAAGAAGTTGAGCATGGTACTAAATAACATAATCTAAGGATCTAATCTTACAGAAATCATCTATAGATCATTGAATGATTATTCGAGATTAATGGTAAATATTATTTTTGGAGGAGAATTTTTGCATCATAGATGGGATGCTACACAAGAGATGCTTGATGACATTGCGGTGACCAATAAAGGATGGCATACTAGAGATTCATACACTGGTGGTAGTACATATGCTATTAGATAAATGGATACTTACAGAGTAGGTCATGATATGGTGGCATAAGAGGTTGCATAGCTTGGTACAAAAATTAGGTTGCTTACAAAATAGTTTGCAACAATGAATGTTCAGAAGGTGAATGCATTTGCGACATAGGGGTCTACTTTTAAACCATTCGAGATAGAATCTGAAGAAGAGCCAAAGTATCTTAATTGTAGATTAAAAGATTTCCAAGTCTAAGGTAAAGGGAAACAAGTTCAGAACTATTATAATGACATATACCGAGATAGGAGTAGAGAAAAAAATGGTGATTGACAACATAAAAATTAATATAAGGAGAAGAGTGACAAGTATAGTCCACCATGTATTCAAGATGCAGAGTTCAAAATGGAAGCACTTTTGTATAAGTTGTTCAAAGGGCAAGAAAGTCAAGAGAGCTGCCTGAAGGATATAAAAGTGGATATTTCAAGATTAAACTATAAATTTTAATCACATACTACAACAATAAAGTATTTGAGTCAATATTTGGTCAGATGTCAGCCATATTATATCAGAGATAGCCTAGCACTCTTTCGAGCAATAAAGTGGGAAATCCTAAAAATAATAGTAACTTTCATGCCATTACCACATGAAGTGGTAAAGTCTTTGTAAACCCACTTGAACCTACTATGGATGAAAAAAGTATGATGATAAGCCTGCTAATTTAGAAAGTAGTATCAAGAAGGATGTGAGATAAGAGAGGGTTTTAGAGCCTGTGTTGAAGCCTATTCATAGACCCCTCCTCCCTTTCCTTAAGGGCTAAAATAAAACAAGATAAAGGATGGAATTATAAAGTTTTATCTATGTCAAAAGAGTTGACGATCAGCATACCACTTGTAGAGGCATTGTAGCAAATGCCAGGACACTTAAAATTGATGAAGGATTTGATAATCAAGAAGCGGTTAGTCAGTTATGAGCCAGTCGACACTATTTATCATTCTAGTGTTGTAGTTAATAGATCTTTGGTTGAGAAGAAAGATGATCCTTGAGCTTTTACATTAACTTGCATTATAGGGTCTTTCAACTTCACTAGAGCATTAAGTGATTTGTGGGGTAGAATCAAACTCATTCCCTTTGCCTTATTCAAGCAGTTGGGGTTGGGAGCTCCCTAAACAACAACCATAAGACTAGTGATGGGTGACAGAACAGTGAAGAAGCTTGACCGTATCCTTTATGATGTATTGGTAAATGTGTCTTCTTTTATATTCCATGATGATTTTAGTATATTAGATTATGAAGTGGACTTTCAAGTCCTAATTATTTTGGGAAGACCATTTTTGTATAGAGGTATGAAATTATTTAATCTAAAGAAAGGACATCTGATGCTGAGATTGAATTATGAACAAGTGACATTCAAATTTTGTAAATCTATGAAGAGACCTAATGAGTTGAGAGTGATATTTGTGATTGATGAGCATGATTAGGAGACAGATTCATTTCATGATGTTGATGAAGTTATTCTTTGGGATGATGGTTCTAATACATTTCTTCCTATTTAAGAAAGACTAGGTGTTGAAGCTCTTGCAGCTGTGATTATGAATTTTTATAGTGATGATATTGAGGAGTACGATGAGATGGTGTGAGCACTGTATGGAAATGGTTCTTATAATTATGCACCAAACAAGCTTGATTTAGTTTTGAAGAATAGAACTACTCTACCTTCTCGCTTGTCCATTTAAGAGCCACAAATGTTAGAGTTGAAGCACCTCCCATCTTACTTGTGATATAAAATTTTTGGATCCAACAAAACCTAGTCGATTATTATTGTAGTTGATTTGAGACATTCAAAAGTAGAAGCAATATTGTCAATATTGAAGAGATTCAAGAGGGTCGTTGAATGGTACGTTATATATAGCATGGGTATTTCACCTGGTTTATGCACCCAAAAAATAAAACTTAAACTGGATTATGTTCCATCTATTAAACATCAAAGTCAACTAAATCCTCAAATGAAGGAGGTGGAAAAGAATAAAATAATTAAGTGGTTGGATACTGGTATAGTATATCCCATTACTGATAGAAAGTGGGTCTGTCTGGTATAATGTATTCCAATGAAAGGAAGAATCACTCTTGTGCCTAATGAGAAGAATAGCTAGTGCCTATTAGGCAAGTCATTGGATGGAGAATATTCATGGATTACAGAAATTTGAATTTGTGGACTCAGTAGGACCATTTTCCCATACCTTTCATGGATAAGATGTTAGACATATTAGCAGGAAAAGGATGGTACATTTTTCTTGAAAGGTACTCAAGATACAATTAGATCACTATTGCACTGGAGTACTAAGAGAATACGACTTTTACATGTCATTGTGGGACTTTTGCATTCAAGCGTATGCCATTTAAACTATGCAATGCTCTAGCGACGTTTCAGAGATTATGATGATAATTTTCCCTGATATAGTAGAAGATACCATCGAAGGTTCATGGATGATTTTTTGATTGTTGGTGATTATTTTGAAAACTTCCAAAAGAACTTGGAAAATGCTCTCCAACAATGCGAAGAATGCAACTTGCTACTTAATTGAGAGAAGGAATATATGTAGAAGGGTGCTAATGGGTTGGAGATTGATGATAGTTTTTCAGATGAGTAGATATTGGCAGCTTCCCACAATCTAATTCCATGGTTTGTAGATTATACAAATTAATTAGTTAGTGATCTAGTCCCAGATGATCTTTCATATCTGCAAAGAAAGAAGTTCATGCATGGGTAAGGATATTTTTTTTGGATGAACCTTATTTTTTTTATAATTTGTGTAGATAGAATCATTCATAGGAGTATACCTAAAGTGGAGATGCTCAGCATACTTGAGGATTTCATTCATCACAAGTTGGGGGTCATCCTTGGTGGGCCTATACAATGCCTAAAATTCTACAACGTGGCTATTATTGGCCAAGAATCTCCAAGGATTCTCATGATTACGCTTCTTCTTATGACCAATATAATTGACAATGTACTATTTCTAGAAGACATGAACTACCTATGACTCCTATTAAGAATTACAATTTCTTTTTGTATGGGGCATAGATTTCATAGGACCTTTCGTAAGTTTGTTTGTCATGAAATATATACTTGTGTTGTAGACGATGCTTTGAAATGGGTGGAAGCAATTGCGCTACCTAAAAATGAAGCACGTAGTATCACTGTATTGTTAAGAAAGACCATTTTTTCTTAATTTGGTATGCCACGGGCTATTATTAGTGATGGAGGGTCACATTTTTGTAATTATTTATTCAAGATTCTGCTTGAAAAATATGGAGTGAAAAACAGTGTTGCTATACCCTTTAATCAACAAACTATTGGACCAGTTGAGGTGTTCAATAAAGAAATCAAGTGCATATTGGTAAAGACTGTGAAGGCTAATAGGACTGATTGGGCAAGAAAATTAAATGACCACACATCTTACAAAACACTCATTGGTGTTTCACCATACAAGCTACTATATGGAAAGGCTTGCCACCTACCAATTGATCTTGAACATAAGGCGCTATGGGCATTAAAGAAGATGAATCTGGAATGGAAAGATGGAAAAAAGACAAGGTTAAATAAGATCAATGAGTTTGATGAATTTTCTCTTTGGGAATATGAATGTTCAGTACTTTACAGTGATAAGATGAAGCTGCATCACGACTGCATGATTGAGTAGAGAGTATCTAAGGAGGGAGACTAGGTGCTTCTATATAAGTCCAACCTTCATTTGATTCTACGTCAACTAAGGTAAACATGGTATGGTCCATTCACAGTTACAAAAGTTTATCCCTAAGCTACTTTAGAATTAAAGAAGGACAATGAGCCACCATTCAGGGTAGACGATCAAAGAGTAAAGTACTACACAGAAAATATTAAAGAAGTTAATGAGGTTGTTAAAATTTCCCTTGGCGAAGACTGAGTATCCAACTAATTACATCGTGTTACTACGTTAAATAAAGAGCTTCATGGGAGGCAAACCATGAGAATAGTTAGTGAAACATGATTATCAAACTTAGCCCTATCGTGGTGTGTTATTAAATCAAGCATTGTGTGGAAGGTAACCAATATTTTTGTACTTATTTATTTACAGGGTAATATGTTTATTCAATGTCAAGGAATAATGTGTGCAAAAAATATTCAAAGAAGACAAAGAGTTTTTGGTCATATGGACTCTTTACGAGTCATATCTAGATGGTTATACTCATATGTAGGAGTCGTATTGACCTGTGAGAAAAATCAGAATCAGGTAAAAGTTTCTAGAATAGATACGATTCTCAGAATGAGTTATACCCTCAATGTACGACTCGTCACTTTGAGTCGTACCCACTTTAGATCCCAGGTAAAGTTCCAAGTCTATATGAGCCAAGGAAATAACTTGTAAGACAGGGTACGAGTCATATACACAACACTTACCCATTCTTACCAGGTCAGGTAACAAATTAACCCATCCCAAAACTTAAATTAAAAAGAAAAAGGGACACCCAATAGACCAAACTCATACCCATTTCAAATTTCTCCCAAAATTAAATATCTAATCCACAAAAACACTTTTAATCAGCTTGATTAAACTACTATTAACTTTAAATTGGTCATTTTCCTTGAGTTGAATTCGAATTTTGGAGGAAAGAGAACTTTAAAACAAGAATTTGATATCTTCAAACACCAATTAAGTTGGGAACCTCATCTCTTTACTTTTTCAAGTTAAAATGAGTAATGTTTAATATTATGAACATGGTTTGTGTAGGATATATAAAAGTGTTGAATTGTTGGTACCCTAATTTGGTCTTCTTGTTGTAAAATAGGAATTGGGGGTAGAAATTGGTTTTGGGAAATAGTAGAAATAGGTTTTGGGAAATAAATTTTGTGTGTTGGGTAGCCTAAAATGATTGATATTGCTAAATATTATAGTTGCTATTGTGGGAAATTTCTTTGGAGTTAATCTTTAAAGTTGGACTTCTTTGTTACAGTGGATAAGAGATCTCTTACGACTAGTACCCACCAGTACGCGAGTCATAATGGGACTCGTACCCACTAACCACATGGAAATCTAAAAATTTTAAAGATTTGAAATGGATACAACTCAAGAATATGAGACGTACCCAGATCATACAAATCATACATTATTAGTCGTACCAACCTAGGAGGCTTAAAGTTAGAATAAATGATTCTAATCCACTTAAGAAGGTTAGTAACGAGTTATTCTTTGTTGGTACCACTGGTTAGGAAGATTTGTAAGTTGACTAGTGAACAAATAACTTGCATAGTATAAGATACGACTTGTCCATAAAAGTTATACCTATTGGGTACGACCAGTACCCACCACTCATACCCTAACAGATCAAGCATATTTTCACTTAGTTTTAAAATTTTCTGTTTGTCCTTTACTTACTAATAATGATCATTTTGCAGGAACCATGCCTTCTAAGAATGCTTTCTTATCCAAACAAGCAAAAAAGAACACTAAGCAAGAACCGGTTGCTAGTGTGGGAGATAATGAATCTAAATTTAAGATATCAATAGATAGAAGCAATGAATTATTTGAGGAAACCACCAAGGGGAAAGCTACACCAAAAGGGAACGCATCTGAGAAAGTAAAAGGGAAGAAAGTTGTTCCCCAAGAGTCAGAATCACCCCCGAAATGACCGATGAGATAAAACCCTAATATTTTTCTACCTCACACACCACAGCCTACTGAAAATGATGATGATGTTGAATCCATTTCAGAAAAGTCTAATTCTGTAGAAGCTCAGGGGTAGGAAGAAGTAAATGCTACCCCAATTGATAGATAGGATCCCCTACTTGCACTTACCTCTGGATTGGTGCATATCATTGAACCATGGAGGTACCCCAGAATGCAGGATATATTTAAAAATGGGTTCTTCTAAATTCTGGATGTCAAGATAAGAAGGGTACTATATCAAGAGAGAAAGTTGATGACCACAGGGATGTCTGAGTTTCTGAGTTTTCTAGAGCGTTCTAGCTGTATAGATTCATGCGGATGAAAAGGCACCCAAAATATATAGTAAGGTATTCTATGCAGTCAAAAGTAAATTATGGAAGGGTGGTATTCCTATTAATTCCCTTATTATTCATGGTGTACGGGTGATACACCTAAATTACACCTATCTTACGAGAGCATAATCGGTCGTTGTCAAATATATAACCCAACTAGGTTGGGGTAGAATCCCACATGGAATATGGTGCTAATTAAGTTGTATGCATATTAGTTTAATTTTAATCATTCGTTTCCATAAAACAAAAAGGGGGAATTTCATTCAGTTCATAGATTAATGGTTTCAGTTTAACTAGATGAGATATGTGTAGTAGTATTCGAATTCAGGGTAATAGCAAACTAGTGTTATGTCCACCTTGTAGTTTTCAGTACTTTCTAACTATGGTCATTACAAATTCATATATGCATCGTGCATATAGAGAAGCATATTTTATTTAATAACATAATCCTAGTGTTTCCAACCATCAAGTACTAATTCACATTAGTTCTCTCGAATCAAAAGTGTTTACAAAAACAATACGAAATCTCCAAGTAGTTAATCCTGTTAAGGCATTAACATATAAAATAGGGGTCGGAAATCCTATTTTCTTGTCACTACACTCTTTTTCGAACAACAACCTTTTTGTCAAACAAGTTGTGTTTTAAGGCACATCCTTTATGTTTGGAACCACGAGAATTCAATATAAACGAAGAGATTATGATGTAAACAAATCAATGCATAATATATTCAAAACCCAAAGTAATAGATTGTATGTTACAAGGCTTCCATAACCCTAACTAATAAACTTAGCTACTCATGAATAAAATGGAAATCACAATAGAAATATTCATCATACCAAAAATTAGATGATGATCTTGATGTGCAAATACTGAAAATAAGAGAGAAACATTTTCTCTCTCCAACCTAAGCCACTATTCCCTTGTTCAAAACACTACTGAATATTCAATTCTGAATAAAAAATTCAGCATCAAGTCTTTTAATAATATCTTCTATCATAATTGCCTTGTAAGTCCCTAAACTAATTATAAATCAAAAATTAGTTTTGGACATTGTTCCTAGGTGCCACATTTAGTCCAACAAGCTACTTTTCTCTTGTCTGACTTTTCATCCACAATCCATAGTCCCATCATGTCTCTATCTACCTCATTAACGCCTGGAATCATGCTAATCACATTGGTTAGCTCAATTACATTAAAGTAGAGTAAAAATATATGAAGCTAGGCACTTTGTTCTCAAAACTTAGCTAAAATATGGGTAAATTATGGTTCTTAGGTGTATAAGTACACCAAAGATTACCACTCCACACTTAAAGCTTTCTTCATCCTGAAACAAATTATCCATTTATGTATACTTCACAAATCTTAACAACCATGAAGGAAAACAAGATGCTCAAATAGGCTCATACAAAATTATGAACAAGAAGTAAATTCATGAATCATTACTAGAGACAACTTACCCTCAAGAATGCACTCATTAAGTTGGCAAATTCATGCATACCGTTTATGCAAAGAAATCATAGAAATTACCCAGCCTTCATCAACCATGTGCCCTCACAACAAGAAAGTTACCCATAATCACTCACAATCATGGAATTTCTAACAAAATGGGTACAAGAATCAAGTTGCTCTCACTCTCACAAATAATTCTCAAATTACAACTGATGACCATGTGCTTGACCTTAATGTAATGCTCCACTAATATCAGAATGCTAAGAGTAGGATCAAATAGGTCTTTTACGGGTTGTAATGCTAGCTAAAGGATGGGTAGGAACTATTTTAGCCAGAAATGGTAACTATCTTCCCTAAGCGCTTTAATACACTACATCATGCAACTAAGACAAATTTTTAACGACCAATTTACACAACTTTCATCTATCCACATCTTTTGTTTTCACCAATCCCATTAAACTCAATCAATAACACTATGGTGGGATTATGTATCCTTTTCAAATTTTTTTATACACCTATTTCACGTGACACACCCCAATGATAGCCAGCCTCAACTTAAGCGATTTGCCTTAGTTGAGGTACACAATATCTAAGAAGGACCAGGGCCAAAATAGGTTTATTATAGCATTTCTGGGATAGAATTTGGAACCTTATTCAACAATTTTTGCTACTCCCAACCACATTAATTGCACACGCCAATAACTAGACTTTGAGGCATCAATTTCACCTTTTCTCTCTTATTGTCAAACTCCTAACTCAAATTTATTTTACATTAAAGAGCTTAGGAGCTTTTTGATCAAATTACGGTCTATTAAAGAATGGGTTAGGCTACATATTAGGATAACAAAAGAACAAGCTAAAGGATCAATAGGGCTAGCTAAGATAATGTACAAAGGTAGGTCAAAAAAAGGTATGAACTATGGTTGTCAAAGAAATTCCAAAATCATCTCCTAAACTCACAATCTTCATTTTGTTCTGCACACACACTAGGCAAGTTCTAGCATCAGTTGCATTAAGGAATATACAGTAGTCTTATGCACTCATAGCACATGGTCAACTCAATTAGGAGTATTATATATTCTTGACCTAACAATTAACTGAATTCAACTTAAACCAACAATCACAATAAGAGTCACAACTAGAGCCTAGGTGTTTCAAAAGTAATGATCCATCACATATTATGCTATAATGCCATGTGATTCATAAGAACATTTACATGCAAAAAATGACAAATTTTCTCTTAAGATGATCGTTGTTCATCCATCATCGAGAAAAGCACCTAACTATGACTAAATCAAACAAACATCTAATAAGAAACAAAATAAACAAAATAACTAATCCTATCACAAAAGTTTACTAAGAAGAAAGTACTAATTTCTTATAAAACAAGCAACAAAGTAACCAGCCACCCCACACTTAATCTAGGCACTGTCCCAAGTGAAAATAACAAGCTAAAGAACCTAGCTAGTAGTACTCTTCATCCACATTAAGATTTATGCCACCTGCATGGAGATCATTATTAGAGCTATTTTTCCTGTATCCATCACATCACCCATGTCAACGACACATAATGAAACTAAAAACAATTAAGATAAAGGTGGTGAAGTCACCACCCCACACTTAATTTATTAGTATTAACCAATTAAGCGTTATTGTCGAGTACTCAGACTTTGCCGACATACCCTTTTATATAGAGCACCAACATTAGTCACAATACAATTCACTCACTTCAATTCCACCAATTTTACTTTAATGAAATAATTTTTAAACAAACACTATAGTCCATCAAGTAAGTTGTGAAAATACGGCCACACAACTAAAATACGTTAGTCATGAACAATTCAATCACATGTAAAAGCTCAAAGCACTAAAACAATAGTGTCAACTACACAATGATGTTTATCTTCCCAAGAAATATAAAATCGACCACCTTTACAATTACATAATGTAGAATCCCTACTGTCCTTTTCACCGATCTATCAACCATTACAAATCATATGTTTGTGGTTGTGGGGTCTTCCAAACCCAACTTCTTATAAACAGCTAGCGGCATTAGATTGATGCTAGGTCCCAGATAACATAAGGCCTTAGCAAAATCCAGAGACCCAATCGCACAAAGGATGGTGAATTCTCCTGGGTCTACCTACTTCTGCAGAAGCGACCTTGTAGAAATAGCACTACAATGATGGAGATTATCCACCGGTTCATAACTTACCATACTTTTCTTCATTATAAAATATTTTATTAATTTAGCATATACTGGTATTTGTTCAAGTGCTTCAACTAAAGGTATGTTCACTGTTAATTGCTTCAACATAGCCATGAATTTGTTAAATTTGCCTTCATCTTCTTTCTTCTGTAATCATTTTAGAAATGCTGGTGGTGGCCTTGGGATTTCAGGTGGAGCACTTTTTACCTACTTTCTTAAGTCTTGCTCCATAACATTAACATGCTTCATCTTAGGTGGTTGTTCCACTTCTGCACTCTTTTTTTCAAAACCTCCCAACTCCACAGGCACCACTGAAGATTCATTAACCATCTCCCAATCCATTTCGACCATATTAGTATGAGAGGATGCTTCCAATTTTGAACTAGATAACATTTCACCGCTTCTAGTTGTAATAGCCATACACAATCCATCAGTCCTCAGATTCTGAACAGTATCACTTGGTAGAGTTCCATGCTATCTTTGGTTGAATGCTTTGAATAATTAGATCATCTACTGTTCCAGTTATTTAATAGCAGTTGAGTGTGAATTTACTCATTGAATCATGGAATATACGTCACTCTTCATTATAATCACCCCAGAATTGGTCGCCTAAACTCTCTTTAATAGTTTTTCTATCATGTCCTCCATGGATATTTTTCCTGAACTTGTTGCATTATTATTATGGCTTCCAAAAGGTACATGCAGTCCACTTCTATCACTTTTATTCTTTCAATATCCTTAATGGTTGCAACCTTGGTTTCCTTATCCACTGGTTCGGAAACTCTCCTTGTTATGCAAGTAATTAGCCTCTTCCTTGGTATTTGATTCAGCTCCCTTACCGAGAGACCATATAAATTTTACCTTTTCTACATTCCCTAATAGCATATGTTTCGTGAGTAGATCCATCTAGATTTTTATGTAAGCCATATCCTTATCACGCTCCTCTTCTCTCCTATGCTGCTCTGCTGATATTACACTAGACCCAGTATTGCTTACTACCACCGAATCTTTGGTATGCCAAGATCTACTTGTCTTTGTCATTCTTTCTAACATGTTCGTAGCCTCAGTAAAGGTGAGCTACATAAATTCTCCTCCTGCAGCATTGTCCATTATTGGCTTTGTAAGTAAGTTCAAAGCTTTCTAGAATATTTCTATGAAGAGTTTATCAGTCATCTTATGGTTTGGGCATTGAGTCAACTTCTTTTTTAACCTCGCCCAAGTCTCATACAAAGATTAATTAGCCAATTGCCTAAAGTTGTTATTCTCATCCCTCAACTATTATATTCTGGAGGGTGGAAAAAACCTTTCTAGGAAAGATCTTTTCAATTGCCTTCAGTTTGTTATAGAATCAGGAGTCATCTCATTCAACCACATAGTTTTCTCTCCAGACAGAGACAGTGGGAACATTCTTAAACTAATAGCATTTTATCCTACTCCAAGATTATCAAATGACTTACAAATACTAATGAAATTCACAAATGAAGATTTAGATCATCACCAGGTAATTTACCAAAGAGTCCTTTCAGATTCAGTAGTTGGATCATAGTGCTGGTGATGTTGAATTTCACTCTAGGAGCCAGTGGTTGTAGAATGATATCCCCTATAGATCCTGTTCCATCTAAATCTTCCTCGTCATTATCAATATCAAACAACATAGTTTAGCGGTCGAGTCTTTCTCTAAATAGACAATTTTAATTTACAGGTGCAACTACTCCCGCTGCATGCCTCCTATTAGTCGGGTCTATTAAATCATCATTTCATAGGTCCTATTTATATAGATTAGGTAGAAGACCTGGGTTATATGCATTTTATTGATTTTATTGAGCATTAGCCAAAATGGCTAATCTTTAAGTTTTCTATTGGTTAGCCATTCTTTCAATGAGATGAGGTTCAGGATTGAAGGGTAATAATGGTTCTCTTGAACTTCTAGTTCATGGCATAAAAAAATGAGCCTGTGAAAAAAAACAAATAAACATAAAATAAGAAAACCTGACTTATACTCAATTAACACATAAAAAGTCAACCGATAACCGTATTCCTGTGCAACAACTCCAAAATTCAATATACACAAATTACACCTCTCTTATGAGAGCGTAAGTGGTCATTTACAAATATATAACCCAACTAAGTGGGATTGAATCCCACATAGAATATGGTGCTAATTATATTGAATGCAGATTAGTTGACTTTTAATCATTCGTTTCCGTAAAATAAAAAGGGGAATTTGATTCAATTCACAAATTAATTGTTTCATTTTAACAAGATGAGATATGTGTAGTAGTATGTGAATTGAGGGAAGTAGCAAGCCAGGGTTATTTCCACCTTTTAGTTTTCAATACATTCTAACTATGGGATTTACGAATTCATACATGCATCATGATTATAGAGAAGCGTATTGTATATAATAACATAATCCTAGTGTTTCTCAACTACCAAGTACTAATTCACTTTAGTTCTCTTGAATCAACAATGTTTACAAAAATAATACAAAATCTCAAAGTAGTTAATCTTTTTAAGGAATTAATATATGAAATAGGGGTTAAAAATCCTATTTTATTGTCACTACACTCTTTTTCGAACAACAACCTTTCCGTCGAACAAGTTGTGTTTTAAGGCACATCCTTTATGTTTGGAACAATGAGAATTCAAGATAAACGAAGAGATTAAGATGTATTCAAATTATGCTAATCACATAGGTTAGCTCAATTACATCAAAGTTGAGTAAAAACATAAGAAACTAGGCACTTTGTTGTCAAAATTTAGCTACAATATAGGTAAGTTATGGTGCTTAGGTGTATAAATACACCTAAGATCAATGGGTTGATATTTCCTCCTAAACTATTGTCATATTTTTGTATGAACTAGAGTATCAGGCTCCAATCAAAATAGGTGAAATGGAGTACATAATAAAGGAGATAAGGAAGATGACCAAGAGGAGGTTGGGTTCTAAGGACAAAATAGTGATTTTAGGATGGATAGCAGAGCGTATAGCCTAAAATAACCAAAACATTATATGGATTGTAGGAGGCCCTGGGGTGGTCTCATAGAAGATAAAAAAGAGTATCCTCAACTTTGAGGGCAAGGCTTGATAGAATTTGACTTGACACAGGTTGTGTCCAACCACTTGTGATGATGTTCTTATCCTAATCTGGGAAGCTATGATAACTGATTTTATGGTCGACTACGAGTTTGATGTATCCAAATTCTTATCCCGAGAGATAAGAGATCAGGTAGTTGGGGGTTAAAAGGTATTGTTGTCCTACCTGTGTATGATGACACTAATATGTATGGTTGTAGGAGTGGTGGAAATCCCTAGATAGATGAGATTAATGAGGATAAGTGAACCACAGACTTAGTCCTTATTAGAGATGCAACTAAGCTATTTGGTTGGTAGGCAAGTTAGAAAGTAGATATGCTGGCAGGTTTGTTCCCACAAGATGGTCAGGCTAATACCACTATTGTAGATGACATTATCAAAGTAGGTGGACACACGAAGGAATAACATACAGATACAACGGGTACTTTTAGTGCCTTACCACCACTTTAGTCCTTACCATACAAACATCGAGGTATGCACTCTGGTGTTATGCTTATTTTATAGGTCCTTTAGACTACAACTATAGACTAGGCACGCTAATGGCTAAGGTAGGATCTATGGAAGAAGAGGTAAATACTTGAATTGATGCACTATTTAAGAGCCAAAATAGATTGGTCTAAGGGAACCTAGATGAATTTAAGTCGAGGATCACTTGATATTTGAGTGTTGGGAAGATGCCCAATGAAGCTGATTTAAGATTTGAGGTTGTTGAAATAAATAAAATGCACGTAAAGCTTTATGAGAGACCAATAGTTGCTGAGCTTATGGTTGAGACAATGATCCCTACTATCCATGTTCATAACATTTGGGAAGTCCCAGCAGATGCACTATTTGAGGAGACCAAAGATTAAAAAATAGAAAATAAGAAAAAGAAACAATAATACAAAGAAGCTCGGAAGAGGGCCAAAGCTGAGAGCATCAAGGATTAATGGGATAAGGAGCAGTGGGTTCACGAGATGGATTAGGAGTTAGTGGAATGAGAGAACCAATTTTTGATATTGATAGGGTATAAGTTATTTCGCCCAATTGTTTTTATTCAGTCCTGACTGATGGGATAGTAGCTGGTAAGAGTGGGACCTGATTTGTAGGCCCACATGTTGATATGGATATGCCGACGCCTTGATCCCCTAGGTATGACTTTCCATTCTCACTTGATTTATTCTTATAGCATTGAGGGTAGTGCATCAATTTTTTTATGGGGGTTGGGGTTATTCCAAAAAATTTAGGAGTAGCTAGAAAGTATAAGTAGTTTAAAACTGATAGTCTATTATGACTTATAGGTTTGATGTAGGCAGCTGAGATAGGGAGAAAATCAGCGTGCCTATGGCAGCATATTAATTTTTAATGGGAGTTTTAAGGATTTTGAAAATTTTCATTTGTAATAGAAAAATGTAGTTCTTGATTTTTAATGATGAAATTTGATTTGTAGTTTGTGAAACAGTGTTGATTTGAAATGATTATATTGAGATTTATGTTTACTGAAATTATGTTGAAAAATTTACCCCGATAGAAAATCTTTGTTTGGTATGTATACTAGTGTGACAGTATTGTGAATCTGTAAATAGCACTTGGATTAGGGATAGAATAATAAGGAAAAATAGCTGCATAGTTAGATAAATAGTACTTAGTAGTGTAACCCTATGAAAGTACGTGTAAGTTATACTGAGTTCCCAGTATGTCGGTATCTAGAATTTACCCGATTTCTTTTACCAAGGTCTAAGATATTCAGGTAGGAATTAATCATAAAACCTTTATTATTTGAGTCCACTTGAGCCTAAAATGCCCTAAAGAAATGAATGAATTGCTTCGATCACAATATTTGAACCTTGATAGACCAAATTTCCTTGTTACACCTATCACCTTACCATTTTCCTTACAATGAACCTGTTTTCACCCTGGTCCTCCTTTGGAAACTATGCACCTCAACTCAGGAAAATTACTTAAGTTGAGAGTGGGTATTGTAAGAGGTATATACGAGAAAACAAGTATAAAGAAAGTGTATAGAAGGAATATAGTTTGAATTTAAGTAGGTGTGGGAAAAACCTAAAAAAAGTTGCAATGAAAAACAAAAGAAAAAGAAAGGAAAAACAAAAGGTTGAAAATCACACTTGGACTAATTAGAATGTGCTTAAAAGTAATAGGGAGACATAAGGGTAGAAATAAAAGAAATAAGTGAACCTAGAGGAATGCATTGTGTCCAGGAGGATTAGTTACTAAATGAATCCCAAAATATATATTACCAGCCCGAAGTCTATGTTATAAGATTAATAAAGTCCTATAGTGATGCTACTGTGACTGTCTAAAAACTTTGGTAAAGAGCATAAGGGCAAGCCTATGGTATTCTTTGTACACTAGTGATACTTCTTTGTGACTAAGAGAGTCATTTGTTATATCCCTGTATATATTAGTTTATCCATATGAAGAGTGAATGAGATTTCTTTGATTGTGAGTGCACATAGATTATGTTGCTAGGTTGTAGATTGTTTAATGAACATAATTTGTGTTTATATCCAGTTGTTTGTTTCTAATGTAATGCCATCATTGCATTACCTCATGTTTCTACGTTTGCTAAATTGTTAAACGCAATTTGAGTTTTAAAATTTAGAATTAGGAGGGGAGCAACAAGATTGAAATTAAATTCAAAATCACTGTCATGGTAGATTAAGATCCTCCTATATAATAAGCGTCTCTTTATCCAGAAATTATGTTTGGTTTTTTTTGTTGAGGATATGCAAAAGTTTATGTCAGGGTTTTAATATGTCGCAAAAACTCAATACTTTCAATAATTAAAATCGCGAATTTATGCATGAACATAGGATATTTTGTTAGATATGATTTACTTTGGTGTCTATTGCAAGTAAAAAAGGTTTGCAGTTGTGTTTGAAAGAAAAGAGAAGTAAAAGACCTAAAAAAGACCAATTCTGATTTGTATATGAGTTAGTTCCTGAGTCATAAACATCTGATAAAACTCGTATGCTTAATCCTATGAACAACAAAACCAAAAGCCAACCTGAATTGCTAAGTAGAGGGAAGATACAACTAAAGTATCCAAGTCATAAGCTAAGATACAAGCCATACAGATAATTCGTAAGCATAACAGAAGCTACGTCACTATTCAAGAGTTGAAGTCTCAGAAGTATACTAGTTGGAAATCTGAGTACAACTCATATATGGAATTCATACAAAAATCAGTGTTCAGAGCTTAGATAGATCAAAGTCCCAGTTGGATACCAGTGAAGAACACAACTCATACACTCTGGTACAACATGAAAGAAGGAGTTATATGTTGAACAGAAAGTTAAAGCCTTAGGAGAACAGACACTGAAATGGATATGAAAATTTAGTGTATGACTCATATAATGCAGGTACGAGTATAGACTGAGTCGTACAAAATGTCAACTTAACTTTACCTTTCCTATTTTAATTAGTATTTGCATGTTATTTTGAGATACTATAAATACTCTAGGATTTTTCTTTTATTACGTTACACATTCTTATCATAGGATACATACTTTTGCGATAATTTTACAATTATTCTTAAGATTTTGGGTTTATTCAATGTCAGACATTGGAGTTTATTCGTATTAATATTGTGCAATTAATTATATGTGTTCTTCATTTATAATCATTTTTACTTGTACAAACATGAGAGGCTAATCTCCATGACTAGGGTTGTGGGAACCCTGGTGAATTAACTAAGTAGAGAAAGTGTGATACTCATCTGTTCTAGGGTTATGCATATATCTTAATATTTTTCTTGATAATTAATCTCAAGTTGTTGTAGTATCTTGAGACAATATAAATTTGCTCCCATCCCAAAAAAGGAATTTGTGATAAGCAAAAGAAGTTAAAATAGTGATTTGAGATTTCTACCTCCATTTTTTAGTCCTCGTGTCTCATATAATCACTTGATCCTAAAAGGTGTGATGAACTGAGGTAGTATAAAGTAGAAAGAAGGCGATGCACTGAGACTTAATTGATAAAAGGTGAGATTTATCTTCGTGCTCACAAGGCGGCTGATAATACCTATCTTGTAGACTTTACATGCAGAATAACAAAATAGTTGGATTGAACACAAAAAAATTACATAATTGAGAAGCCCGGGGAACACAAGCCTATAGTTCATAGCCAACTGTCTACAACTCAAAAGCAATAGAAATTTGGTTACTACTTCGGATTGACACTAAAATCCCCTATTTACTTTCCTGTACTGCTCGTGGATTACATTAAGTTAAGCAACTATTCACGTTTTCCTTGTGGGATCGACCCCAACTTAGTTAAATTATTAAATTTATAAGAGACTGCATTATACTTCTATTTGGAGTGTAGTGTTTAGTGACATCATTAATTTACTGAAGAACTATGATATGAGACTTTAATACAACCAAGGTAAATTTAATATGGTTTTTGATGCTCTTAGCAGGTTGTTAGTGGGTAGCTTGTCTGATGTGGATGAGGATAAACAAGAATTGGTGAAAGATTTTCACCGTTTGGCTAGCCTTGGAGTTTGTATCTTAGACGTTAGGGATGCTGGTGTGATAGTGAAATAGGTGATACAATTATCTCTTGGCTTTAAAATAAAGAAGAAGCAGGTACTAGATACTCTATTAATAAGAATCAAGGAAGATATGGGTATGGAGAAGGTAATGGCCTTTGAGATTGGTGATGAAGGTATCTTAAGGTACCAAGGGAGGTTGTGTGTTCCCAATGTTGATGTGTTACGAGGTAGGATTTTGGTGCCCACGAATCATGGTATATGGTTTATCCAGATTCCACAAAGATGCATCATAATCTCAAGGATACATAATATCAACAAGTGATGGTGGAACACTTGAGGCCTAGTGGATTATCTCAAGGATTAAAATGCCGATGTGGAAATATGAGATAATTAATATGGATTCTGTTACCAGCCTTCCACGATCGTGAAATCAGTGTGAATCTATTTGGTTCATCATGGATAGGATAACTAAGTCTTTTGACTTCTTGCCAATGAAGACTAATTATTCTGCTGGGAACTATGTAAAGTTATTCCTTCTGAAGGTCACCAAGTTTCATGTTGTCCCTATCTTAACTGTCTCAGATTGTGGTACTCAATGATGACATGAATTCCAAGTATCTATTACTATTCCCTATTCTAGAAATTTGTGCTTGAGGTATGTATGTTCTTAGTATCTTTGTTTTTTAACTTTGCTAATGCAAATAAAATTATGAATCCATCTTTGTTTTTTTTTACATTATTAAAAGGATGTGTGGTTGTGTATTTGCATATAAATCATGATAATACGTTCTTGACCCATCATTCAAGGACTAATGATCCTACGGGGGGAGACTAAAACACTCTAGACTTTGGCCCTTGAAAAATCCCTAAGCTTTGAGCTCACTACCTTGGTTATGACTTGACCTTATGAGTCATAGGGTGTCTTAATAGGTTATGAAACCCAGTCATAAGGTGTATGAGTTAACTTTTTGTCCTGGGTACGTGTTTGGAGACACAAGTCATAAAAACTTGTGACGATTCATTAGGACAAGTCGTAAACAAAATTACGTAAGTTGGTTGCTTGATTCTACTGTTAGTAGGAGTGGATAACTACGATCCATAAGGACTCGTTATGAGTTGTAATGATAAAACCATAGGATGCCCGATGTTCACCCTATTTGTTTCTTCTCTAGTTACATATAGGACTCTACGAGTCGTACGGCCATGTTATGTGTTAGTTGGTCAAGTCATAAAGATAACAGTATTATGGGTCGTAGAAAATATCCTGGCTATGACTCATGCTATAGAGTCTTAAGGTGATGTTACAAGTAGATTGATGAATCATATCAAAGGGACATTTTTTCCAACTTTTAAGTTTGGGGTATTTTAGATATTTTCCACTTAAAATCCTTTATACCCCACATCCGTAAAATAATTTTGGGGCACTAATTCAACACTTTAATGGATTAAATACTCTCTTTACTCTCTATAAATCCTCTCAAGCAAGTCAAGCTAGGGTTTCACCAATTTTGTTATCTAAGGGATCAAGGGTTGATTTCTCTTCGTAAATCTTCATAATTCAGGCATGCGACTCTTCCCACATTGTTAATTTTGTAAAAGCATATGATTTAAAGTATTGTTAATGAGTCATTCGTATGGGTTTTGAAAGAAGTGTTTAGGGTTTTTAATACTTATGTTGAATAATGTTTTCACACAGCTTGTTTCTGACTTTCTATGCATTGATTATGTTTTTTTTTCATGTGGGTGAATGGGAATTGTGATTTAACTAATGGGTCATATTAACCCTCAAATTGATGATTTTACCCTTGATTTTGTCTTGATGATTGTACGCCCTCAAACTATCTGTGAAAATGTTAATCAGAATGACCTTGTCACAAGTTTGAATTGTATGTTGAACTAATGCATGGGCATAAAACCGTTAATGAATAATGAATAGCTAAATGAAGGCCTTGATGGACTTCAATTGATTTAAATTGTAACTTTGTGGTTTGGTTGGCTAAATGGGTTTGAGTCCTAAATATTGAGTTAATTTAAATTTTTTGGACAACAGGTTTGACTCAAAATTAATGAAATTGTTTTTATGTCATATTATATCTTGAAAGTGGGGCCAATATGAAAATACCAATGGGGTATCGATATTTATAATAGGTTAAGAAATAGTGAATAAAATTAAGTGTTTTAAACTAGGCTTAAAAGTGGGATGTGTAGCGGAGACGTAAAAATGTACATCATGAAGGACTAACAATGGAAACCACAATAGCTGGTGTGGGTATTTAAATGACCGGGAGGTTCAAGTCCTAAGTATTGACTATATGAATGAGAGATTAGAGTCCCCTATGTGGTATACTTGGTGATTAAGTCACCTTGATTATGTGGGAGGTTCTAGTCCCTCATAAGGGCATATACGGATATGGCCATTCTCTAGTTCATGCAGCTACACACACTGGAGTCATTCTAGCTAGGGGAGAGTTGGGGGCCCATATAACCTGTGGGTGCCATATCTTATTACGTTATGCTATATAACCCAGGTTAAGGTCTTCAAAGTTTATGTTAAGCCTTTCTCCCTAACCCAGCATATGATATTATATATATAAATATATGTGTGTATATGTATATGTAATTTATATTATGACATGCATTGAATGTTGTATTGGTTTTAAATAGTTATCATGACATTACTTTGTTCCTCTATCCATGAGTTACATGATATATTTCCAACCGTTAACCATCTTACAACATTGTATCCTTATGGGATATATGAATCGGCCACACTTTCATAACTCCTGCGCAGTGACTTGGATTTGAGATCAACTAGCGTATCAGATGGAAGTGGTGAGTTCACATCCTTCAGAAGACCCCATTTCTTATTGTTTTTCCTTTTTATGTGTGACCATTTCTTTGGGTATTGATTTTGGCCATTTTTTGGGGCATGTTCTGATATTTTATGGACTTTTAGTTTCATATAGGCTTTGTCAAATTATAGTGGACTTGGGTGTTTTGGTCGATTTTTTGGTGATGGACGGTTTTTTGGTTACATGTGGCTGGTATAGACATATCATGAATTATAATAAGTTTTATTTCATGCTATCTTTTTATATGTTTGGAATTCATCCAACACGGGGTTTATAGTAGTTGGTGGTTTGTAAAATTGAGGATGGTCTCTGGTCCAAATCAAATTTGAGATACCCATCACGGCCAGGCCCTGATTTGGGTTGTGACATTGTTGTCATATATTTTTTCCCTAGAGTGAGTTATCATAGTAAGGCCATCATGTCTAGGATATTGTGTTTTGATGTGTTTATGTGGTATTTATTATGTTTGACCATTTCTTATGATGAACAAAATAATACCCCTCCTATTTTTTTTCTGAAATGCATATTGTGAAAATATGTGATTGTGACTAGTGTTGGATCTTGTTATGGGATTAGCACTATGGACAAAATAACCATCGCTTAGCATTGCATAAACCACATAGGTAAGTTGATGATTTAACCTTCTACTATGTGGGTATGAGGTGTTTACCTAGTTCACTTTGTATGTTTAATCTAGAAATTTCTCAGCTAGTCTTGCCTAGGTTGTAGGACAGTTTGTTTGGACAAGATCATAGGGTATTTTTGAATGACTCTACTTTTAGCCTAAACGACTGACAAAATGAAAATAAGTACCCCTTTATCCTACATTTGAGCATAAATTGACCTTTTTTCTAGTACTAACTCATTTACCTTTTTGTTTTAGTTTCAATGAACCTGATTAGGCCCTAGTCCCTCCTTGGACATTGTGTACCTCAACACTAGTAAATAGGCAAAGTTGAGGATGGAAATTATAGAGGAGCTTAGTTAGTTACTGGTATGAAGAAGAAGTTGAGAAATGAAAAGAAGGTGGGGTATTGTGTGGTAGAAGGGAAAAAAGAATAAATAAGAGAAATAAATATAAAGAATAAAGTGAAATGACACGTAATTTGAAAATAAATAACCAAGGAAAAGGAAGAATAGAAGGAACATGGCTGAATAGTGGAGTCAAAAATATAAGTTTAGTGTCAAGGAGGGTTGAGTCACTATTATCCATATGTACCCTACCTATCCACAAAGCTACATTACAAGCTAATAAAAGTCTTGGAGTGATCCCATTTCAATTGTCTGGAAAAATTAAGATTTGTAAAATAAGGGCAAGCATATGTTATATCATATACATTGTTTGAACTTCTTTGGGAGCATAAAAGCTAGGACGCATTCCCTTCATTGGTATTCATTATTACATTGTGAGATAATGGAACTTCTTTTTGGTGAGGGTACATCCATTGCATTGTTAACTTCTTACTTGTTTATGTAATTTCATTTGCATACATGCTTATTTTTTTTGTGCATAATGTGATTCCATCACTCAATCCATTTCATGTCATGATACTTTTTTACATTTTAAAACACAATAGTTTTAAAAGTTGTGAATGGGAGGGGGTATAAAGTTTGTACTGAACTAAATGAACTGACTATCGTAGGTTCCTTGGGTTTCTCTAAGTTAAGCATCATGGTTTTTTATTGTGTTCTATTTTCCTAGGGACATGCAAACATTCAATGTTTATGCTGTGAATGTGTCATGGATTCATGGAACTTTCGATGATCAATACCAAGAAATTATGCAAGAACATAGGTATTCTTATTGGATATAATGTGTTTTTGTGTTAAGCATGCAAAAAACAAGGTTTCAAAAGACAAATTGAGAAAGAAGGATGAAAATTTGTTGAGTTGGTGGTCCATGAGCTGACTCACCACTCTTAGGTGAGACCTACAGCTAGTGTGTGAGGTCATGACTTGTGTTTTGAAGCTGAAAATTGAAGTCTAATTCCCACGAGATAACCCAAGACTCATCACTCCAACCTATGAATTGTGGGTGGAAATCGTGAGTTATATACTAAAAATTAAAGAAGAGTCTAATATCCATGATTTCAAGCTTCGACGTGAGGGTGTAGTGTACGATCGAATCCATGAGTCGTAGGGTGTTGCCAATCTATTTTTCCTACACGGTATTGGATAGGATTCATTTTGTATCTATAATTACTTTTGAAGTATATTATGATTATTTTACACACTTTTTATGCACTTTTACGTTATTTTTGAGGTTCTAAGATATACTATTGCTCTTGGAATCATTGATATTAGTTTATTGGGGTTTCTATTCAATTTGAGATTTGATTTTTAAATCTTATCCTTGTAAGTACAAAATTATGCTTTCCTCTATTGATTTTTCTTGTGTGCTTATGATCATGAGAAGCTAAACCCCATAACAGTAGTTGTAGAAACCATGGAGAATTATTAAAATAGGGTAAACTTCAAAGTCATTCTTGACCGATGTCCTTGGATGCATTGGTATTTCCCTCGATTTGATTTCTTTCTTGTCAGTTACAAATATTGGGCACTAACCTATATTCTAAACTTGCTCGGGAGAGAAGTAGATATTGGGAAAAGGAAAAAAAAAGTAATTTGAAATTACGTTCATCTAATTAACTTGAGTCTTAACTAAAATATTTAATCTGAGATCACAAAACAAGGATTAGTGATGTGACACTCTGAGTTTGAGAGGACATGAGTGAAATTCATCTAAACCCAAGTCAAGAGATGGTTAAGTGATGTATATCATGTTAGATTTTGAATGCAAGGCATTGAGATAGTCTGATAAGCATGGAAAGGCAATAGAGTTATGACATCATGAGGAATACAATTCTAGTGCTCATTTCATATTGATCTAACCCAATAAACCAACAACTATTACTATTACAACTTACTTTTACAAAATCCCTTTTTTTATTTACGTAATTCCTAACTACATCAAAAAAATCAAGGCAGACTTTTGGATTATTATTCATGGTATCAACCACAACTTAGTTGTATTCCATATTTTTTCAAAGACTATTTCATACTTTATTGCCAGATGTGATTTTGGCGACATCAACTATCATCTCTAATAGGGTACGTAGTTTACTTCTCAGTTCCAATAGACATATTAGAAGGTTCTTGATACACAAGATCATCTTAGTACAACTTTTCATCCGCAAAAAAGATGGTTAGGTGGAGCAGTTTAGTTAGACTTTTGAGGACATACTGAAGGTATACGTGATTGTTCAAGTGTAGTTGGGTTGACCATTTTCCTTTGTTAGAGTTTTCTTATAATAATATCTATCACTATTGTATTTAAATGAATCCCATTGAACAACTTGATGATGGGAGGTATACGTCTCCTGTTGGCTGGTTTGAGGTTGGTGAAATTCCCTTGATAGGGCCTAATTCAGTCTATAAAGCAATGGAGAAAGTTCAGTTGATTACAGAAAGGCTAAAAATAGATTAGAGTCATCAAAAGTCTAATGAAGATATGAGGTAAAGGGAACTTCACTTTGCTATTGGTGAATTTGTTTACTTAAAAGTTTTACCCTTGAAAAGGATGATGAGATTCAGCGTGAAGGGAATGCTCAGTCACTACTATATGTGTGCTTATAACATTTTAAGGTGCATTCGTAATCTGGCATATTAATTAGATTTTCTTGCAGACTTATTATCAGTACATCCAGTTTTTCATCGGTCTCTATTGATGAAGTGCATTTATAATCCAACCTCAATATTATCATTAGAGAGTGTGGCCGTTGAAGTTAGTCTCTCCTCGAGGAGGTTGTGATTAAAACTCTTGACCATTAGCTTCCTATGTTGATAAATAAGGAAGTAATTTCAGTAAAAGTTCTTTGGAGATATCAACTTGTTGAGGGAGATACTTAGGTAGCAGAAACGGATATGATGACCAAGTACACCTATCTTTTCCCTTCAAAATTTCTTTAAACCTATGGTAATAACTTCTCTTTAATTAATTATCTTGGTGTCATGTCAATTAGTTACCCCTATGTCATAGCATACATGCATGATTTCAGTTCAGTTCAGGGTTCAATTAGTGATTTAGTTATCATGTCAGAATTCAACTCTCATAAACTAAGTGTTAGGATTGCAACTCTTTCCCAATCCTTTCAGCTTAGTTAAGTTTTATTCGGCGATAAATGATTCCAAGGGGGAGATATTATAACACTTCAAAAATCTAAGCGAAGATTAAATATGCTTCATGTACATTTGTAACCAAACTCTATGATTTGGTAGTATGTGATTTTTTTTATAAATAATTGAAGGCCATAAGTAACTCCTAGCTCATAGCCAAGTTGAAAGCTTTCTTACAATCAAATAATGATATTATATTTTACTATGGTAAACTTCAAATGAATATAAATACTAGATTATGAAGTTTTTATGCGATAAAGACCACCCAAATAAATGGTCTTTGAGTACTTTTTCCAACACATCCAATTTATCATTAATATAGTTCTAGAGCAAAGAGTTAAGGCCATTTTAGTGAAACAATATCCAACAATGTAATGTTGGGACCCATTGGATGACCATAGGTAGATAATAGGAATGTACAATGCCCTAGTTGAGATGAAATAGCCCCAGGAACATGAAAGTTGACAAATATACTTCCTAGAAATGAAGGAAACCAATGACAATAGGTAGATCAATGATCGTTGGTAGGATTAGAGCTTGCAACATTGATTTGGCATTGAATTCAATGACAAACCAAGAAAAATCCATGGGAAGATCCAATGAGTCATCCAATGACTCGTCTAATGAATTGCATAAGCATTGAAAAACCATCCATCAACCATGGTACCACCCATGATCATAGTAAGATCCCATGATCATGGGATGGTTCATCCTTCGCACTGTATAGGTTCCTCAATTACAACTTATAAGGGTTATATCAGTATTTTCCCAATATTTAAACCCCTAAACAATGTCATTGAAGCGAACTCTTAAGTTTTGTTATGTCACGACCTGATTTAAGAGTCATGATGGCACCAACTTTATTCTGCTGGTAGGGAAGCCAAATTTTATCCCGGATCAATAAGCAATGGGAAAGCTCAGTGGAAAATGGCCTAAATTACAAATAAAAATATTTAAAGAGTTAAAACAGCAATAAAGCAGTCATAAAAGTTTAATAGATAGATAAAAGAGTAAAAACCATCCCAAGACTCAGTAATGTCAGAACAAGAGATATTACGATTGAACTATAAGTGTTGGATAGTCAAATACAATCTATCTCAAAAATGAAAGACCAGACATGGATAAATAGAAGAAAAAAGGAAAACTCTAACTCCGAGAGATCACCCTATCTGCGAAATCAACCCAGCACTATCGCGAATTAACAGAGTCTACTAATACTCAGATCTACACAAAAACATTTAAAAGTGTAGTATGAATACTAAAATCATAGGTACTCAAATGGCATCATCGGCCGACTGAGCTAAATCATAATATAAATACCATAAGATACAAAATAAAGTAAACTAAGTCAAGGTAAAAGGGAAAACATAAAAATAAGCTCCCGCACTAATGTACATGAATAAATAAATATGAAAAGGTAATGCAAGGATCATAGAACTATAACTACATGAATGGCCCCCATAATCCAATAAGTGTGGAAAAGTAAATAACCCAATATAGACCCCATAAGCCTAGAGGGTACGATAAAAGAGAAGAAATAACCCAAATAACCATAAATTATTAATTACCATTGATAAAAAAGAATCCATCCAAAAAATGTCATTTGATAAGTAACTCCTAAAATGTCAGACTTAAACCAAAACTCAATAGTATCATCATCATTTCCATAACTTATTAGACTTGAACAAAAATTCATATTATCAAGATCATCATCAAATACTTGACTTGAGCTATAACTAATATATCATTATCATTATCAATTTTTGAAATAGAACCGACATTCATATATCCTTAGACCATATAAATAGACTATTTTATTAAATATTAATCATAAATCATATCACTAAATCATAACATTTATCCACCAGAAGTTACCCGAAATTAGCGTTAACTCTCAACTACCGAACTATCACAATCTATAAGAATCTAATCTCCTCTAAGTACCATAATTAGCATTAATAAGGGTATTTCATGCATAAATAATTCTACAATGTCTTGGCCTATGGTGGGAAGGAGGGGCCCACTCATACTCGCTGAAATACATTTTAGGAAAAATCTACCCTGGACTAGATAAGGTCTCTAAATTAGTTTCTAGATAATAAATAAATTGTAATTAGCTCTATGATAGTGATTCTCTATTAAACATGAGCAACTAAGTCAATTACACCTAAATTACAATTTCACGATAGCATTAACAGTCCAACTAACTGAAATATTTTGAATCGTGCCTCCAATACCTAAATTCCATCCCATATATAGCATATTATCATAATAATACTAAGACATAGCTCAATCTATAAAAATGATAAACCTATCCTACCTGGATGTTGAAGTAAAGCCTAAAGAATCTGCTAAACCACTAATTTCCCTTTCAGAGAAACTTCTGCATGATGCCACCCTCTAAAAATCATATTCTACTCATCAAAATAAGAATGCTGATATTCTTATTGCATAATTATTCTTCAAATAAAAAAATACATATAAACCCATGTGGTGCTCATTTATAGAATTGCACTTTCAAAACTAACACAACGTCCCTATATGCTCAAGGAACGTTTACCTCAAAATTGGGTGAATTTTGAGCTCTAATAGTGCTACAATCAAGACACCATTATTCTAGGAATTCTAGAAAAAGATAAAGGATTTAACCATGAATTTAATGGAATCTTACCATAAATTTCTTGAAGAAACGTGTAAATTGATTTTACCAAAGCTCCAAAATCACCCACAGATGATTCTCCTTAGAATTCCCACTTTTTATTGCTCAATGAACAAGAAAATAATGAATATCAAGATATGTTGTGTATTTATACTCTTACTAGACCCATAGATGTAACTTAAGCGGACATCGAGTCTTAAAAGACACTCGCGGTCTTAGCACAAGTTGCATAAGCAACGTTGATATTGTTTAAATGGCATTCTCTTACGTGACACGCTCCTCACTTATACGATACCAGTGGGCCAAGATAGGTCACTTAAGCAATCTATTGGTCACTTACGTGATGCACCAGTACCAACTGATCTCCGACAAACCCTCGAGATTGATCTGGAATCCCATATACAAAAAGAAACTATGATATTCTATTAAATTTGATGTTCTAGAGTCAATGAAAAAGTTGAAATTTTTATCTGTGCTCCTTACATAAAAAAGTGGGAAGCACACCCATGTACCATTTTTTGTAACTTTAGGATAATAGCCTGAAATAAGTCAGAAGCCTTGGGTCTCAAACCAAGGGTCCACGTTGCCTGAAATCGATGTTCGAAAGCTATTGGTACCATAAGAATTGACATACAAGGTTGTTTTTTGATAGAGTTTTCTCCCAATAGACAATTTGAATTAGAGGTGACTTCAAAATAGAGAATTGGCTATAAAAACCAAATGAAGTTCCTGATAACCTAACATTTAGCTTTAGCAAGTCATACAAGACTTTAGGCATATATTGGAAAGCTCTAAATAGTAAAACTAAGTGGAAATACAGAAAATAACTAGGATGTTAAATAAATGTTATTAATCCTAAAGTACACTAAGTCCCTCATTATGTCAAAATTCACTCGACAATTAGCCAAATACAGAAAAAGAGGTGATTATTTTTTTCAAAAGCAAGAATTTGGGTTTATTAACTTCAAGCTCCAAATCTAAAGATTTCACCTAGCATTTCACTCTTAAGTATGTGGGATTTCATCAATAAGTTTCCTTGTATCCTCTGAGTCCTAGAGTTTACTTTATTCCTAAATTTAATTCATTTTACAGAGCCTAGGCTGTAAGAAATTGATTGGTTATGAACAACTGATGATCTAGTATTTCATGTATTTAATATTGAATATTTTGTCTTTTAGATTCTCATGGTTTAGGATGCTTTCAGATAAACTTTCTACTACCTCTATCTTAGATATGGTTACTATAAGCTTTTCAGTTATTCAATATAAACTAGTTGGGAGTAGTACTTAGCACCAAGCGGATGCACGGACAAAGGTTCACCCACTAGTTAGGCTACACCTAACACATTTAGTAGAAGTCCCTAAGTCCTAGAACTAAGGCGCTACTATAGGTTATAAAGGGTTACTCTTTATAGTAAGCTTGACACCTTAGTCCTGTTTGGATATCAGTTTACTAAATCCACATTAATTAGAGTTTGTACCCTTGGCAAGGTAAAGAACACTCTTCCGTTAGGGGTTATAGGTTCCAATTAAGATTGACTAGGGTATGTCGACTAACATTAGCTCCCATTGTTAAGAATAAGATATTGTAAAAACATAAATTTAGTTTATTCAGTATATCGTACAATTACATGGTTATTACTTGGTCACCACATTAGCTTATACTATTCAATTCTATGTTACGTTTATTGCATCATGTTTGGCATATATAGTGTAGTGACCATCTTGCATGCTTATTCCATTCAATGTAATGGTCACATACTTTCATTGTGCTATATTTTTTTGTAATATAGGTTCATTTGCTTCATATCCAGCTCAAAGTTAGTACAAACTGCTACAACTTCAGTAGTAGTGTTTGGGTGAGTCCTCCTCTCTAAGCACTACATTTTAGTATTTTCTGTTTTAGTATTGTTTAGTTTTAGACAGTTAGGGTTAGCTAGGGGATTGTACTAGTAACTTATCTCATTTAAAGGATTTTAGACCGACAAATTGATTATGTTTAAAGTGTATACATAACATCATTATTGAGTTGTTTTAGATATTATTTCTAAGTTATTCGGATTGCTAGTTTCCCCATCAGTGATTCTCAGATTAATTTTGCATTCTTAGTGTTATGCTAGGACATGGGTTAGCTTTGGGTAACTTAAGACTCTAAGAACCATGTTATGACTATGGGTTAGACTCGGGTCGTGACATACACTTCCTTCCCTTTAAAACTTCAAATAAAGAAAAATTGATGCTCGAATGATCTTTGTTATTATATGGGAACTCTATGAAAGTTAGATGCCAGTCTTAGTGACCACTAAAATCCATCAACACACATGGGGAATGTCCTCCAATACCTGAATCATTTGCTTAGATTGCCCATTGGTTTGAAGGTGTAAAGTTGTACTCAGTTCTAACCCAGTACCTAACTCTTTATATGAATTCTCCCAAATGTTAGAGGTCAATTGAGTAATTGTATCATAGATAATAAAAATTAGAAACCTATGCAACCAAATAACTTCCTTAAGAAAAAACATCGCTAACTTTGTTACATAGTAAGTCAGCTCAAATTATATGAAATGCACAAACTTTGTTAACCGATCCACACTAACCCAAATAGAATTGAACTTCCCAAAAGTCTTAGGAAAACTAATAACAAAAGCCATGACTATCCTCTCCTATTTCTATTAATTAATGGGCATCATTTGAAGAGTACCACTATGCTTTTGATGTTCATACTTCGCCTACTGGATATTCTGACATTTAGAAGTAAAATCAACTATGTCATGCTTTATTTGATCCTGCCAATAATGCTGCCTCAAATCATAGTAAATCTTGGTAGCACTGGGATGCATAGAGTATTTTAAACTATGAGCCTCAAAAATAATAGTATCATCACCATGGGGAGCACAAAATTTTGCCTTAATTCTTCACACACCCTCATCATCAATCTTGGCCTCACCCTGAAAACATTGTCACTAATTCTACTTAACCTTACATCCAAAAACTATTTACCCTTAATATGATAAAAAAAATGATGACCTTTCCTCAACAATTGCTAATAGGACATCCCTCTAAGATACCTCAAGCCTTAAGAAACTATTACCAAGATCTTGAATCTCCTTATCCCACGTTTGTCTAGTAGGCTTTAACTAATCCAAGCTACCCATGCTTCCAGATCTAGTAATCAATGTGTTACCTCATACATTAGCCTTACCCGAATAGTATAGAATAGTGGTATAATAGACCTTAAGTATCTCCATAAAACTAAGTTATATTAGAGTCAAATTTCTCAATTTAAACGCATATTGTAAAGTGCAGCCATCTTTGAATACTTTGCAATAAAACCCATACCTCCTTATCAGAAGAGCAAAAACCAAATTACCTAGCTCTAAGTCATGAGTAAGATAATTCTTCTTATTCAACTTCAGTTGCCTCAAAGTATAGCTAATAACTTTCTTTTCCTTCATCAAGAAAATACCTACACTAGAACATGGTACATCACAATAAATAATAAAATTTTTACCCTACAGTATCAAGCCAAGTACGATAGCAATAGTCAATAAAGTATTTAGATTTTGAAAGATCTAAAAGCGGTCGTCCAACCAATAAAATAGTACCTTTTTCAGAGTTAGATAAGTCAGATAAGTAGCACTAGGGCCTAGTTATGTTGGGCATCTCAATTCCAATCGGGATCGAAGATCGCCCCCAATACCCAACCGAAACCGCCATGTATCTTATGTCGGATGAATTTTGAAAAAATAACAACATAAGGTAACAATAACTTAAAAACATTTATAGAGTCCATAACCATAACCAACCAAATATCCAATCAAATATTGATGATAGGCGAATTTACACGCCTATATCAATATATTTTGCCAATATTTGTGCCATGTTTTGAGAACAAATTATATTTTTCATGCACTTTTAGTCCTTTTTCCTGTAAGTGAGCTAAAGAACATGATTAGCAGTGTTTCAGGTATAAATGATGCAGAATTCAGCATTTTGTGGATAACTTGACACCAATGAAAGCTAACGAAGGAAGGAAAGGGATCTTGGACGCCTAAAGGACCAAAAGTGATACATAGAAAATCTGTCCCGGGCTAAAACAGCATTTCTGAAGACTTTAGGGACTAGCAGTAACTTATTTGGATTAGGGTAATAATACATTAACCTAGTACAATTTGGTTAAGTATTTCACTAGTTTATTTAGATTTGGACAATGATACATTAACCTAGTACAATTGGGTTAAATATTTCATTAGCTTAGTAGGATTTGGTTAAGTATTTCATTAGCTTAGTAGGAATAGGATATGGGTATTATAAATACCCTATCTTGCTAGACATCTTGATTCATTCCTCCCTTAGTGGAGAGATTCATTCACTTACTATTCCAACAATTCTAATTCTTCCATTAATTCTATTTTTTCTTCCATTCTTCTATTAAATTCCACAACAAGAGAGACGTTACTTTGCAAAGGACTTCACGCCATCCTCACCCTTACACCTAACGTGCAAATCTTTATTGGGGTACAATGATCATGTTTATTGTGACTTCCTTCGCACTCATGGGTAACTAAACCTCTCTGTTGGGGTTATGGAAGCCGAATGAGATACTATCTATTGCTGTGAGTTTGTGAGTTCGTGACACGTATGCTGCTTATATCATTATTATCTTCATCTTAATGCAAATTCTTGTGGCTACAGACGCAGAGAATAACGCCAGTATAACATTTAACTTGTTCGAAAGAAAGGTTATCTGTCTGGAAAAGAGATAATATCAAGGTAATAGGGTCCCATCCCCTATTAAAAAGTTAGTGCCGTAACTGGATTAACCTCTTGGAGAATTCGTACCGTTAGACACGCTTTAAGATCGAAAGATTTAAAGTGAAATAATCCTCGAATAGGTCGAAAGATGCCTGGATTTACCATCGAATACAATTCTCTATAAGCACATGCATGTCTGAATTCAACACACTCATAGCCAATAGAGACGTATAACTCATAAGGTGGACATACCCCCAAATCCTAAATTCTCATTGTTTCACAACCTACGAAATATTCTTTCTTTTTACTTTGCTATTTTTAGTTTTTACTTTATTATTTCGGTTACACATTACAATCCCCCCTTTTTACGAGACTTGCACTAAGAGTCTAGTAATCGTTGCTTACTTGTTGGCCAAGCTATTCACTGTGGGATCGACACCCAACCCAGGTTGGGTTCTATATTTGCTAACGACCGCTTTACACTCCTACGAGAGCTGTAGATTGAGCGTTATCAAAAATTGGCGCCGTTGCTGGGGAATACGAGTGTCAACTATGTTTGTGATAGTTACTAGACCCTTTGGTCAAAGATTCTCGTACTTTTATTTTTAGTTGTTGTTTTTGTTTTATTCAGGTTTGTTCAGTGCATCAATGGATACACCACGTGAAATTGAAAGGATGGCTGCTCAAGTGCATCAACAGAATATTGATAATCCAGGTCGGCCAACAAATTCTGATGATGAGGACCTGGGCGATGAAGAGCTACTAAACCCACGGCATACTGCTGAGATGGCGGCACCCATGCAGAGAAGAGATCGTCAAGCTAGGTTTAGGCCTGAACGCCGAGCTATGAAAATTCCGTTCGATGATGATGATGACGATCTGGACGAAGCTGGTGCCACAGGAGCCATTATTCTTCCACCATTAGCGCCCGGAGCCAAGTTCAACATCACTAGCACCATTATTCAGCTTTTGCAACTCAAGGTATTATTTGGTGGACTAGCAGGCGATGATCCGAATATGCATCTGATCAATATTATTTCTACATGCAAGTCATTCGACAATCCTGGCGTTGGACAGAATGCAATTCGACTACGCTTATTTCCATTGTCTCTGTCTGGGGAGGCAACTTTATGGTTGAATGGGCTGACTCCTGATTCTATTACTAATTGGAGGCAATTGAAAGACGCTTTCCTAGAAAGATTCTTTCCGCCATCCAAAAGAGCACAGTTGAGAGATGAGATCACCAATTTTCGATAGCTTCCAACTGAAGCTCTCCACGAAACATGGGAGAGGTTCAAGACAAAGCTTATGCGGTGCCCAAACCATCATATGACCAATGTCCACTTGATGGAGATATTATACAGAGCTTTGAATTCGGTGACTAAGCCAATGGTTGATAATGCGGCTGGAGGATCATTCATGGACCTCACCTTTGGTCAGGCAAGCAATATGCTAGATCGGATGACGAAGCAAAGTAGAGCTTGGCATACCAGGGATTCTGAGGTAGCAAGCCCCACTTTATCTATTGGCATGACTGCTGAACAAAGGAGAAGAGAAGAAGAACGTGATCAAGACATGGCGCAAATGAAAACACAAATGAATCTTCTTACAAAGCATTTATTATCAGGGAAGACCGAAAAAGTTAAGGCCGTGGTATCACATGGAAGAAATGAATCTGATTCAGAAGAAGAAGACAATTACTTGAACAATCAGGGGGGTTTCCGAGGTATTACACAAGGAAACCAAGGTCGGAGCTATTATGATAAATCTGGATACAAGGACCGCGATCAAGGTAGTTGGAAGAATAATTCAGACATGAGTGGTTTGTATATTCCTCCTAGAAATCATGAGGCTGAGGCGTCTGATTCCGAAAAGATGTCTATGGAAGATATGATGGCCAAGCTGCTGAAAGGAGTGGAGGTAACATATATGGGCGTAACTGAGGTAAAGAACGATTTGTCTTCAATGATTCAGTTGGTTGACTCACATTCCATTGCAATAAGACAACTAGAGCAACAATTGAGTCAACTTTCTGCAGCAATTAATCAAAGAAAAGCCGGCACACTACCCAGCGACATGTGAAAAATCCAAGGAACGAAGGATCATGCATGGCTATCACTACCCGAAGTGGTAAGGTGCTGGAAACTTCAGCAAAAGGCAAGCAAGTGGTTGACGAAGTAGTGGACATTGATGATAAGGTGACAGAAGAAGCATCCACAGAAAAAGGCCACAACGGCCATGACGTCGACTCCAACAGATTGCAACCTGAAAAATCTAAAAAATGGAAGCAAGAGGAGAAGAAAGCCATAGAGAGAACAATTCCATACCCACCACCACCTTTTCCTCAAAGATTGAAGAAGGTGGCGGATGACACGAAGTTCAAAAAATTCATGACTATGTTGAAACAGCTGACCATTAATGTTCCATTCGTGGAGGCACTTGAACAAATGCCTGGGTATGCGAAATTTATGAAGTATCTTTTGACAATGAAGCGGGCAGCAAGTTATGAGTTGAAAGATGATGTTCATCACTACAACGCAATTGCTACAAGATCGCTAGTTCAGAAAAAGGCCGACCCCAGTGCTTTCATTATTCCTTGCACTGTTGGATCTATGAATTTTGCCAAGGCATTGTGCGATCTGGGTGCTAGCATCAATTTGATGCCACTATCCGTCTACAGGAAGTTGGGGTTAGGTGATCCGACACCTAACAATATGAGGCTCGTGATGGCTGATAGGTCGGTAAAATGACCTGTGGGTATCTTGAATGATGTGTTGGTGAAGTTTTCTTCATTCATATTTCCTGTAGACTTCGTTATTCTGGATTGCGAGGTGGATTCTGAAGTTCACATAATCTTGGGACGTCTTTTCCTTGCAACTGGAAGTGTGCTTATTGACATGAGGGATAATGAGCTTTTGTTTCGGTTTAATGACGAAGTGGTCCGCTTTGATATATGCAAAGCAATGAAGCAACCGAGCGATATGGATGTGTTCTCCGTAGCTTATGAGGATAAGAAAGCATTATCTGTAAAGAAACATCTTACTGTTGAGCCATTGGCTGCTGCACTGCTGAATGTTGAGCATGAGGATGATGAAGATTATGAAGAACTTATGGGTACTCTAACAGGAATAAGGTCCTATTCTCATACTCCTAAACAGCTGGACCTTGATCTTACGAATCAACCATCACCAATAGCAAAGACTTCCAGCGAAGAGCCACCAATGCTAGAATCGAAAGAGCTCCCCGATTATCTAAGGTATGTGTTCTTGGAAAGTGGAAGTATACTTCCGGTAAGTGTGGCGGATGATTTAAATGAACAGCACGTGGAGTCTCTCATCTCTGCTCTGATGAGGTACAAGAGAGCTATGGGTAGGAAGATTGATGATATAATTGGTATCCCTCCTGGGATATGTACACACAAGAGTCATCT
Organism: Capsicum baccatum var. pendulum; assembly: GCA_030864225.1. NCBI lineage: Eukaryota > Viridiplantae > Streptophyta > Magnoliopsida > Solanales > Solanaceae > Capsicum > Capsicum baccatum. Next base: position 86,213,079 of record CM061557.1, read on the forward strand.
AGAAGAAGATTGCATGCCTACAAGTAAGTAACAACGTCGTCTGAATCCATTCAGAAAATGATGCCCCATCTATCTCGATGAAGTCTGAGTAATTGAGGTAACTATGTCGTGCCGTAATAATAAATAAGGCGCTAGATGGGAGGCAACCCATCATTTATCGTTTATCATTTTACATTTTGTTTTTCTTTCGTTCTAAGTACTTGTTTTGCTTTTGATAAAAGAAAATCCAAAAATAAGAGTCGTGCACTACCAAAACCAAGGCGCTTGGTGGGAGGCAACCCATCGTACTAATCGTTTTTATTGGTTTTGAGCAAATATAGGTGCGAGAAGTATTCAATGAGGAGATTGGTTTCAAATGACGATTTGGACGTATTGTATGGTAAAGGTGGTAAGTTAGGAATAAGGATGCATAAGGCTATGGATTGAGCATTGCTCATGCCAAAATAGGCATCGAGGAAGGCTAGGCCTAGGTAAAACTAGGCCACGAACAATGCAAAACCTACACTATAGCCTAAGGTCTCGGAATCTAGTGTGCAAAGACATAGGCGCCGCCCATGCTTAAGTGTGCTATACACTATGCGCCGCCTATGATATAGCATTAGGTCTCAGTATCTCAAATGCCATACACTATGCGGCGCATATGTCCCTAAATGCTATACACTATGCGCCGCATATATCCCTAAATGCACTACATTATGCGCCGCCTATACTATGATTATGCAAAGCACTATGCGCCGCATAGAGGTCATTTTTGTCTCCAAAACCGTTTGGAAATGGGTCAAAACCCGACCCATTCTTTTCCTATATAAAGGAGACTTAGTCTTGAAACATAACCACATTGGAAATTGTCCTAAAAGCGCCGCACATCCACCCAAATCATCTCAAAATTTTTCTTTTTTGCTCTTCCAATTCACAAGACCATCATCCAAAGGCTTCAACCAAATAAGTACTACTTTGTTCTTCATTTATATTTTGTAAGTACTACGTTACTACACCTATTATGAATTGCTAAATATTGAAAAAGTATTGGTGATGTGAATGTGCTTGAATTAATGTGATACAACTAAGTGAGTGAATGAATACGTAAGGATGATCTTCACTTACTTCCGACTTGAATCTGATTTTACTGCATTGTTATACTACTTGCAAAATTGCTATAGTCATGAACATTGCATAATATTTTCACTTGAATACTTGCATGTTAGAAGATCCCGTTCATCGGAATAAGACTTATAAGTGCCTACCGACATAGGTGGTTGAGATTATTGATAGAAACTATACCATGAGGTAATCCCTATGTAGTAGTCTTGTTATACCTAACATGAAAGTATTGCAAAGGTTCCAAGAAGTGATACATCTCTGATTTTCTTGTCGGAATTTAGCCCCTAAAACGTATGTCGATGAAGTCAAAGTAATCGACCACTTTCACTTCACTAGTTTGTGCCAACAACCTAAGTGTGGGGTGGTACCCCTACTGCTTGTTCATAGATGGTATCCATTGAGATAATGCTAACATGACTCTATTGAGATCTCAGGTACAATGGCACCAAAATACAAGGCAACGATAAGGCTACCACTTCACAAAAAGGCAAGAAAAGAGGCTAAAAAGAGGAGAACCCTCCTCAATGCAAACACTTCGACTCACTCTTGGAATTAAGTGGGATACTTATGAGGAACTTCTAAGGATGACGACTCTGATGATGATTCCGATGCAAGGGGTATGACCCCAGACATAGAGAATGAGTCTGACTAACCAGGTTCTTCTTATTTATTTTCCACTGAGGACACTGTGTCCTGTCTAAGTGTGGGGTGATGGTATTTGCATGCTATACTTCTCTATCCGTATTTGCATTTATTCATGTTTGTTTGCTTAGTTTTCTCGTTTTGTTTTTTTTAGTAGTAAATTTTTTTTTTTAACGTAGCTTTGCATGAAATTATTCTAATAGGAAGCATGAGATTATAACAAGAGTATGTGCTACAATTATGACTATTGAGAGGTTTTAGGCTCTAGTTTTAACTCATTATGTGATATTGTGTGGTTCAATTCCTTTACCTGTTGGGTCAAGAGTCTATATTACTTCCAATAAAGTGGACCATGTGCCTTGTGTGTGTGAGATTAATAGCATATTCTATGTTTGTGGTTGATGCTAGAACTTGCCTGGTATGTATGCAAAGCGAAAATAAGGAGTGTAAGTTTAGGAGATGATTTAGGCATTTCTTTGGCAACCTAGACATGTTTACCTTCGTTTTACCTACCCATGCACATCATCCTAGTTAAACCCTTTTGAGCCTTTAGCCTATTTTCTTTGACGAACCTCATATGTAAGCCTAATCCATTTTTTCAAGACCGTACTTTGATCCAAAATCCTAAGTGCTTTAAAGTGAAAAAGTCATGTGACGAAATAAGAGGAAATTGGGTGAGTATGATGCTGTAAATTGTAGTGGTGCTTGAATGAGTTATGAAAAAGAAAGTGCTATCATAAGAGGTATGTTATGAAAAGAAAAAGGAAAAAGAAAGATGAAAAGTGAGTTATGCTTAAAATTGAAAAACAAAAAAGGAGAACAAGGGTGATAGAATAAAAGAAAGAAGAAAGGTTGAAAGAAAAAAAATGTCAATGATAAAATGTGATGTATTAAAGTGCTTAGGAACTTAGTCACTATTTCTGGCCAAAATAGTCCTACCCGTCCCTTAGCCTACATTACAACCATCAAAAGACCTATTTGATCCTAATCTTAGCATTCTGACATTTAGTGGAGTATTACACTAAGGGCAATCCTCTGGCCATCAGTTACTGCATACGAATTCTTTGTGAGAGCGAGAGCATGGATATTTTGATACCCATGTTTGAAAAATATGCTATACTTGTGAGTGACTATGGGTAATATATTGTGAGACACACATGGATGATGAGTTTTGGATAGTTGTACATGATTCTATGTGCCTTAACTTTTGAATATGGGTTGATCACCATCACGAGTCTATGCTAGAGGTTAAATGGTTTCTACTAATGATCGGAAAACTACTCTTTGTTGATAATTGTTGTGCTTGTCTTGACGAATGTTTTGTGTTGTTGCTGTGAAACCCTAAGTTGATGTTTAGAGGGACATGATATTTTGTTCGAGGACGAACAAAGCTTCAAGTGTGGGGTGTTGATGATAGGCGAATTTACACGCCTATATCAATATATTTTGCCCATATTTGTGCCATGTTTTGAGAACAAATTATATATTTCATGCACTTTTAGTCCTTTTTCCTGTAAGTGAGATAAAGAACATGATTAGCAAAGTTTCAGGTATAAATGATGCAGAATTCAGCATTTTGTGGATAACTTGATGCAAAAGAAAGCTCACGAAGGAAGGAAAGGGAGCTTGGACGCCTAAAGGACCAAAAGTGATGCATGGAAAATCTGTCCTGGGCTAAAACAACATTTCTGAAGACTTTAGGGACTAGCAGTAACTTATTTGGATTAGGATAATAATACATTAACCTAGTACAATTGGGTTAAGTATTTCACTAGTTTATTTGGATTTGGACAATGATACATTAACCTAGTACAATTGGGTTAAGTATTTCATTAGCTTAGTAGGATTTGGTTAAGTATTTCATTAGCTTAGTAGGAATAGGATATGGGTATTATAAATACCCTATCTTGCTAGACATCTTGATTCATTCCTCCCTTAGTGGAGAGATTCATTCACTTACTATTCAAACAATTCTAATTCTTCCATTAATTCTATTTTTCTTCCATTCTTCTATTAAATTCCTCAACAAGACAGACGTTACTTTGCAAAGGACTTCACGCCATCCTCACCCTTACACCTAACTTGCAAATCTTTATTGGGGTACAATGATCATGTTTATTGTGACTTCCTCCGCACTTATGGGTAACTAAACCTCGCTGTTGGGGTTATGGAAGCCGAATGAGATACTATCTATTGCTGTGAGTTCGTGACATGTATGCTGCTTATATCCTTATTCTCTTCATCTTAATGCAAATTCTTGTGGCTGCAGACGCATAGAATAACGCCAGTATAACATTTAACTTGTTTTAAAGAAAGGTTATCTGTCTGGAAAAGAGATAATATCAAGGTAATAGGGTCCCATCCCCTATTAAAAAGTTAGTGCCGTAACTGGATTAACCTCTTGGAGAATTCGTACCGTTAGACACGCTTTAAGCTCGAAAGAGTTAAAGTGAAATAATCCTCGAATAGGTCGAAAAACGCCTGGATTTACCATCGAATACAATTCTCTATAAGCACATGCATGTCTGAATTCAACACACTCATAGCCAATAGAGACGTATAACTCATAAGGTGGACATACCCCCAACTCCTAAATTCTCATTGTTTCACAACCTACGAAATGTTCTTTCTATTTACTTTGCTATTTTTAGTTTTTACTTTATTATTTCGGTTACACATTACAATCCCCCCTTTTTACGAGACTTGCACTAAAAGTCTAGTAATCGTTGCTTACTTGTTGGCCAAGCTATTCCCTGTGGGATCAACACCCAACCCAGGTTGGGTTCTATATTTGCTAACGACCGCTTTACACTCCTACGAGAGTTGTAGATTGAGAGTTATCAAATATCAAACTAGTGTCAACCCCAATTCCAATCCCAATACCAAGCCTGATACTATAACAGATACTGCCCATGCCTATTGCAGTCCGACAAAGACCCTATCTAAAATCAAAGAACATCCAATTAGGACATGCCCCCGACCATAGCCAAAACTAAAGTCTAAGAAACAAAGAAAAATGAAAGAAGTCCATACCATGAAATGGAGTCTTCAAGAGTATGAAAGCTCATAACTTCAATCTAACAGAAAAGTTGCACCCAAATCTAAGTCACTGAATAGGAGGATTAGTATGGCCGATTCCTACATCGTGTGGGGATACCGCGCCCAAAGATAGTTGGCAGACTGAAAACTATAATGTACTCAAGAATTAGGATAACATAATGCCATTATTCAAAACCAAAGTAAATAACCATATAAAATCACATACATACATATGTATACCATGTAGGGAAAGGGAACCAGCTTTAGCATCCATTAAAAACAATTAACCTTGGTTGTTTAGCTCTACCATCCTAAATCCACCCACGAGCAATATGGGTCCAGCTGCCCCTACTTAAAGGGACCCGACACATGTTTGACATTATGTACAGGTTACTAAGACCAATACTTATATCAGCAAATATGTATTTCCATTTTTGGTCCCCCTGAGACCTCTACCTTCCATGTCTTTACGAACATGACCCCCTTTAAGCCCATATTAAAACCATTCTCACATAGCCATTCATTTACCATGGAGTCTTTTTAGCACTAACCATTGGTATCATCATACCAAAATTAGAGCTTTCAAGACTATCCATTTATGCCATACCAAAGCCATTAAACCAATTTGACTCCAATGTTTCCAATTTAACCAATACCAAGGCCACCAAGGTCTTTCCAATCCACTTAAAAACAACCAAACAAATTTAAGTTTCATTACCTTGTTATGCAATTCAAACGTTTTAAGAATACTCAAATTCTATTACAAAATCATTATCATTTGCACTTAAACTAATATGTTGAGGGCATATGGTTTCAAAAAGCTAAACCAAGTCTCAATTCACTATTGCCATGCAACCACATTCTCAACTCATAATTATAACCTGATAAACAATAAGTACAATATGGGAAAGAATTATCCAACCAAGAACAACCAAAACAGCCAATATCTACTTTAAAAACAAGACAATACTACAAAAATACCATGAAAACCATTTATTAAAACATGTTTTTAGTTAAACTAACAATGAGGGAGGAGTGAAATGCCTTAGACACCAATGAAGAAGGAGTGATTCATTCTTTAAAATCCCTAATTGATTTCCTTGTAGAAACCCAGTCTTTTCTTGAACCAAGTGTATGAGAGAGATTTTAAGAGTTTTCTAAGTGTTTGATTTAGAATAATAGGTTAATGAAGTCCCAGAAGATGTTTTATATTGTGGTCTCAAAGGGAGTTAAGATGAAAAATGTCCAAAATACTCGTAACTTAAAACTACAAACTCACCGCAGATGGGTACGAGTTGACCCTCCCAGCCGTCATTACAAATTAAGTCTGCTACCATCAAGTTGTAACCAGAATAGAAGGTTAGACCTCCACACATTGTCCACCATATGACTCAGTTTTCCCCACTTATGACCAGATCATCTGACTCATATGGTCCAGTCATACCAAAGAGAGAGTACAATGGGGTAGATAGTGGGTAACAAACGACTATACTATACAACTCATACCCAATCCTTATGGCTCTTAGTGATCCACTCTTACTACGAGCCAAGTTAGGTCACTAAGTTTTAGATTAAGTGAAAGATAAACCTAACTACAATTCACAAAACCATACGGCCCATACCTACTAAGTCGTACCCACAATAGAAACCCAACCACCAATCACTGGACTCCTTATGAGTTGGGTCACCTGACCTGTTCCCACAGCATACAACTCGTATAGTGATTCGTTACAAGAATATTGAGTTCAAAGTTTAGGAAATTTCCAAGGGCCAAAACCCAGTGGGTTTCAAGTAGAAGAAAATACTTTCATGAGCCTATGGAAATTACTGACAACCCCAAAATACTGAAAGCCTCATTCACGGAAGTACACCAAACCCACTTCAAAATTGACTCAATCTTTTGTGCGTATACCATCCCCCTCATTCAAAACTATATGCCTCATAAATGACACAGAACCATACCAAAATTCACACTTATAAAAGTTTTCATGAAGGTTCTTCTCTTTTAGTAAACATAATAAAATTCTAAAGTGACTTTTATATTCTTCTTTACAATTAGAATAAAATAATATGTCATCAATTAAAAAAATCCCAAACAATTCTAAATTCGTCTTAAATATCCCATTTATTAATCCCATGAATGTGGCTAGGCATTGGTTAGTGCAAAAGGCATCACTAGAAATTCATAATGAACACCCTTGGTATAGTATGCAATCTTAGGGCTGTATTTGGCTCGAATCTTTAACTGATGATACTCGAACCTCAAATCAATCTTAGAAAAGTTTAATGTATCTAGTAGCAGGTCAAATAAATTATTGATACGGGTACGAGTATACTTTTTATAGATTATAACCTTATTTAACTACTGTAGTCTATGCACATATGTAAGCAATTATCTTCTTCATAAAAATAGGAGAACCCCTCGGGAATGCACTCAAACAGATAAAACATTTACAAAGAAACTCTTATAATGAGCCTTTTAACTCTCTCAACTCAGTCGTCACCATACTATAAGAAGGAATAGAAATGGGATGGGTATCCATATCTACATCAATACATAAATCAATGACTTTGTCTTTTGGAATTCTAGGAAAATCCACAACACTTCCTAAAACTCACACGCTACAAGATCTCACTCAATTGGCGCGACCTCTACACTAGTGTCCTGAAGATGTCCAAATAATGTTAAACACCTTTTCTTTATCAATCTCTAGGCAAAAAGAAAGGATATTAATTCATAAGAGTAGGACTATAATAATACTGACACCCAAGCCTATCAATCCTTAGCATAGCAACAATTACTGTCTTAGCATGATAATTATAAATTGCATGATGAAGAGATAACTAACTTATTCCCAAATTGATTTCAAAATCTACTACATCCAAAATCACTAAATCCTTGTAGGTTATTTTTCCTATAAACATAATAGGACAAGAAAAATAAATTTGGTAAACAACCACAGAATCACTAATCGAAGCACGACATGTGAATAGAATATCAAGTAATTAACATAGCATCTTTAACCCCGCATCAAAATAATCAAAGACATGAGAAAATGTGGAACTAAAATCAAATGTAATCATAACCATTAGGCCATAAAAAATAATAGTACATGTGATCACCACATATGGTGCCTCTATCTTGGGCCTGCCTTGAAAGGCATAAAATGAACACTATAACCCTCTTGTGATCGATACCTATAAGGCTAAGTACAACTCAAATCAACATAATCACTGCCTCGATTAGGTTGGTTTCTACCTCTATGTTTTTGGTGACTAGTACACCCATCCTACGGATGACCTCTACAATAAATATTACCCCCTCTACCTGTCATAAGCAAAGCATAGAGAGTCTTTTGTTGCTTGCTTACCAGATCATCCTATCGATAAGGAACCAACCTCATCTCACTTGTTTAAAGTCTAGTCTAAATTTATTATTGAGCTTGAGTAGAAGTAAGATAGCATCAAAAATCTAGAGAAGGACAATTATCCCTAATGAACCACCAGTTGACACCAGCATACCGAATTAAATAGGGCATGAAGAGTACCCTTATAAGCTCTGATCCTTAAAAATGAACCATTAAGCATTCATGTTTTTCTTACCATAGGCACAACATTTCTCAATAATTTATTCGACATTCCAGATCAATTGGACTCAAATATATGATCCAAAAATGATCACATAATGCCCTAAGAAAGTTCACATTATCCTTTACAAGAATATAAGGTATTTATCTCTTATTTATATTTTAACAAACATGTGGTGTGCATGAAAAGTATGAGCTTGAATAGATAGAATAACAACGCATGTGAACAAGCCCAATGCATTAATTCATCACCAAACACACCACTTGTAATCATGCTAATCAAATAAAATCACCCACCACTCAATTAAGGAAATATACCTCAAGTGTGTGTTTTATTAAACACATGGTGTGCACAAGTGTACGGAAGAAAAAAATTGCAATTGAGCATGTGTGCATGTGAACCAGGGCACACATTCAAAAATCTTCATCCCAACAACCACATTCCACCAAATTAATCTTAAATAAAATAAATTTGAACCAAAAAGAAATTATTGAATGTTATCGTTATTCATACTTCAAAGAAGATTTAACTAAGGAGCATACCTTGTGAGCTTGTTAAAGAGAGAAAAGTGATAAACATGAAAGTCCAATATAATTATCTGGGGATTTATTCTTGAGGTAACCATTCCAACTTGTGATATCACCTTCAAACACCCAAAAACAAGCTAAAAATTAAGCCAAAAACATTAGAAAACATCAAGAAAAATTTCTTGGGTTGCCTCCTAAGAAACGCCTTAGTTAAAGTTGTACATCTTTTGCCTATAATTTATGTCTCCATTAAGAAGACTTAAATTGACAGCCCAACTTGAGATCAATATATCTTTGAGGTACTTTGGGAATATGTGGAGACACAATGGAATATTTTCTATCTCGCCACTTTAATGATTTAAACCTTTCATCCAACTTCACATCAAATTTTCTAATAGGATCTTTAGGTATTAGTGAGAGCATAAAAAATTCACTTGTTACACACCAAATTTTGCATTTAATGGCCTTTAAGTGAGGGACTTAACTTTTCTCTTTTGGAATGACAAACTCCAAAATATAGGGATTTCCTCCTCATCTCTAAAATTAATCATTTTTTTAGGTGATTCGACTTTCATCATATCCCACGAGCATAATGATGAAAAATGGTTCAAGTGATGTCTTCTCCCTAATTTCATTGTTGCATCCATTTTGATATTCTTACCCTAAAATGGACTAGTCTTCGTAAGAAATTTTCTTGAATGCTTATCTTGAATATGGCGCCATTTCCTTTATTTAGGCATCTACAATCATATTGTGCTTGGTTGCTTGGGAAATTTCTGAGAATTCTTCAATATTAAGCTCATTTAGAAGCATGGTCATAGTCATAGTCTTTGGATGATTGAACTCCATGTCCTTCTATTCCAAGATATGTTGAAGCCTTGCTTTACTATCATTATTTCAGGTGCTTCATTCTTGGAGAATTGAACACTTCATTGAATTTATGTATGAGAAGAACATTATCCTATTTTATTCCACTCGATCCAAGATAAGTTTAAGAACTTCTTCAATACCATTAGTATTTGTAATTTTTTCTTCCATTTATTTATCATAAAACCTGTCAAAATCATGAGAAGAACTAGAAACCAAGTTAGTATAATGGGGTGAAGGGGCATTTAACAATCACTCCCATGTCAATCTTAACCACCACACAAAGAACATACATGCTCCCTGCAAGATAGAGATGGTTCACACATCTCTTTCTGGGGAACATATCTATAATCTTGACAAAAGTAGGGTCCACTACAACATGGACATGGATTTTCACAATAGAATTTCCAACCACCGAATTCATATTCATTCCAAGTTACCACAATAACAAATGAACAAAAAATAAAAATCTACCTAAGACAAGAAACAAAAGAAATTTAACAAAGAAATATTACAAGTTTGAATCAAAGAAAGTAAGCTAAAATTCCAAACTAACTCAATACAAAAAATTATTCCTCAGCAATGACACCATTTTTTTATAACGCTCAACTTACACGTCAATTTAAGTGTAAGTCAGTCGTTGTGAATATATTTACCAAACCAAGAGTCAGGTTCAAATCCATAGGGAACAATGTGAGTGGCGATTGAGTAGGTTCAAAATGAGATCAACTAATTAGATTCAAACCTATTGTACAAAATGGTTTAGGGTTTTGAAATAAATTTTAACATACAAGCAATTCTTGGGGTTTTTAAGGGACTAATTCAAGTCTAAGAATAATTAGAGCATACACAATTATGAGTAAATCTTGGTGTTATGTTTTTCTAGGGGAAAACTATACGTAAGAACATGATGATTTAGTGCAAATTCTAATAGAAGATGATGTTTTAGGCTAGGTTTAATGTCTTTGAGGCTAGTTTTTCAACAAAACCTCAAAGGTGTCACTTATTAACCCTTTCGATTACCTAATAAGTGTGTCAATTAAAATAACCCAAAACCTCAGTTTGGGAACCCCTATTTCTAGGATGGGTCCCAATGTATAGTCAATCTCACAATCTGTTATTTCTAAGATAGAAAAAATTAGCCAACTATGCCATTAATTGTCTACTATTTCCTTAGTTCCTATATCCCTCTTTCAAGGATGATGTAGGTTGATAAAATTCTCCCAAATCCCTATTTTAAAGATAGTTTGAGCTTTTAAGAGTTGGGAATTTTAATCCATCACACCCATTTGGGTATTTGAGGCTTTTACCAATAAATTTCAACCAAGTTAATCAAGCAATAGTAGAACCCATCATCAAAACACTAGAATCTACACAAATATATCACTACCCATACACACTTGCACCCTATTCAAACATAACCCCAAGAGGTAGATCTAGCAAATCATACATATTATAAAAAAAAACTTCTATCAAATTATTCATTAAAAATGCAGATAAGGAAAATCAAACTTTAAGCTCCAATGACTCTTCAAAGGAAGATGCTAAATCCACTCTTTGGAGTTCCTCAAATGAATTCTTAGCTCAAATTAGTACAAATTTAGACACCAAGCTCCAAGAAAATTACAAAACCCAAAACTAAGGATAAGTAATGTGTAAGATGGAAGATAGATTAAAGATGGGTGAGAATGAGCTACAAAACCCCAAGATTAGCCCCAATTCCACATTTGTCAACTATTTACAAAAATATCACCTTGCACTTGGTCTCTTTAAGCGAATTACAATTTTTTCCTTAAAGCTTCTACACTCAACCGTGATCACCATTTCTTGACCATCTTTGCGACTGTCGCAATTATGGTAGTCATATCGCGATGGACCTCATGCTGACTTGTTGACTGGATGGGATCGTGACCCTCAGGCCGTGATGGAGGTAACTAAGGGTCAATATCTTGTCCAGCAGTTCAACATTTATTCTTTTTGCTCACAATTCTTTTCTTTTTGAATTGAATGACTTACTCATCTTTCCTTTTCAACTTTTCCTACACAAATGAGCATTAAGTAAGAGATTAACTTAAAATCAATAGAAAAGCATGATAGTTTAGGCTTAAAAGGTGCAAGAAAATCATCAAATAAAAGACTTATTATTTAACTACCTAGAATTAATCATAGGTGAAATCACATCTACCCATGGGGTTTTTATGAACTTACACACTAACCTTATGATAATCCTCTATAAACCGCTATTCTAATAATAATATAAATAGAATAAATCAAGTATTGTTAGAAGGAAGTAACAAACTTACCTATATAAAGGAATTCAACCTATCTAGGAAGAAAATAGCCTCCCCCAAGTCAAAGAATAAACCTTTTGAGTTTTCAAAAATAAAACTTTAAGAAATGGAATCAAGGCAACAGAAATTCTTAATGGTTACTACTGTGGTTTCGAAACTTCAATAGTAATCCTATATGGTAGTTAAAGGACCCATCACAATGGTCCATGCCTTATTTACTACTACTTCTACAATAGCATCGTTGCACACTATTCGTGGCTATTGTAGAAATCCCTCAACAGATAAAGAAAGTAAACAATTTCTCCTATTTCATAGCCCAAACCTTGATTTTGTACATCACAAATAGATCCCAATATGGAAAACACTATAGCCAGAGTCTTGTGAATTTATTTATCATCTCAAAATTTCCAACGAGACCCTAAGCAACGCCACTGTCCCTAAATTAACACCACAATATCAAACACTTCCCCACAAGTCATAAAAAATTACTTAAGCACACAATAATAGATTTTTATCAGAAACCATCCTAGTATCGTATTTATGAAATCATATCACAGGAAAAACTCAAATTGGTTCTTATATCCTTAAAAAACAATTAATATAAGATGGGTCATTAGAATTATTTCCAAGCTTCAAGTATACTAATTATCAATAAACAACTCCGCCAGCTACTCTGGACTTTCCCTGCTTGTGCACTTCTAAAAAACCACTACAATCTCATTCAGACATGTCGCTTTAGTCTATATATCTTATGAATATCAACATTATTATACTCATCCTTTATACACCAATAATAACCATAATATGCCTCTTTAAGCATTATAGAACCCCAACTATTATTGTCGCCCCCTCGTTATTCAAGAGTTTATGGAAGTATGATTGTTAGTTATTTTTAATGAGTACCTCTCCCACCAGTAATTTTCTTATTCATTCTCGATAAACTTCACTTGGCCTAAATGTTTGACTTTCCTATATCTAACTTGCGTAACATATATAACTTCTTATACACACCTTTCTTCTCTAGTTATTTTTACTTGAATCTAAAGCCTTGTGTTTTTCTAACATAACTACTAACTTTGCATCCTTCCTAGATATATTATATTTTTCATACACTCTTCTACTTCTCATTTTTATCCTAACTCTCTACTAACTCTATGTAAGCCCTCTTCTTTGCCTCCACCTTTACTTTTACTTCTCTATTCCATCATTAGTCTACTTAACGCTTTCCTAACTGACCTCTCGAGCCACCCAACACCACTCTATCCATCTCTTTGGTGCAACTATTATTCTTATACCATATATTATCTATATCACTACTACTTCCCCAAGCCCCATATCTATTATTTTTCCCTTATCTCGAGCGCACTAGCCATAATCAAGCTACCCTATATAATCCTTAACCAGTTATCCAAAACCCTCTTTACTCTAAATCTATCACTAAAAGCATATATTAGGTTATTATATTCTCACATCATATAACCGTACCATCTTTAGAAAGGCCTATATAAAGCAAAAAGTCTACATGAGTGTTGGAAAATGATCATTGAAAGATAACCAAGTGTTTCTTCTTATTTAAGAAACTTGTGCTAGCTACCATAAACTTTAAGGCTCAATCAAAATCCAAGACTGATTTTTCTTATTTGTCCCTACCCCCAAAAAGAAACCCTTTATAAACATCATCATCACCAATCAAGAAGGGCTTGATCTGTCCACTAAAACCTACTCATATGAAAAGATTATTGATGTTTGGTAAGCTTTCACCAACTCATCTAAGACCTCCTAAAGAATCATTTATATTTAGGAAAACTTTATATTTTCTCTCTATAACACACACCTTCAATCTTGCATCTTCTGTAAAATTATCCACTCATTATCTAATTGATAATCAATCAGTGTTTCCCTTATAGGTAAGTTCTTTATCTCCTTCTCCTCTGACCATTTAGCACTTTCCCATTCTTTTATGTTTTTTCTTGGTTTCAATCATGCACCTTTATTGAATATTCTACGGAATCCTAAACTCCTTACTACGAGTTGATGTTTATTCAAGTGCCCATTATTTCAAAAGCCTTAAATTTAACTAAAATCTTAGCTATGTACATTAAAGATTAAATAAAAAAATAAAATTTTAGTACTCTACACTAATAATATACTCCAAAAAGGTATTTAATCATTAGTCTACTATGCAACCCTAGTGTCTTTGGGAGAAACATCTTTAAATCATGTTCTATCTTACCAAAGTTGGAACCTCTAATTCATCTGGCATATTTTTTGTGTTTCATATTTCCATCTTGATTGGTGTTCCTTGTTCTTGGTTCCTATTCAATTCTTTTTTTCTTATTTCTCTATTTATTTGGCATATGCTCACATTTAATTCATTTTTTGCTCTCTATACACATCTTTCTCTCTTACCTACGTCAATACTGCTTTTTTATTTTTTTGTACAAAGTTGTCCAAATTTTTATTGTTTTATTTAAATTCCTTTTGAAATAATGCCATTTCAATATCTATTGTGAGATCTATCCTTCTCCTGCGGTTCTAAAGTATTTTCTTGTCTTTATTATAGAAACAGGTACCCCATGAAACTTCACAATGGCTTGGAGGTACAACCTTGCATAATCCTCTGCAAAAAAGTTAGTCCTCACTGGCCAAAAGTGAGTTGACTTTGTCATACTATCCACGATGACTCACACTGAATCAAATTGATTCTAAGACCGAGGAAGACCGGTAAAAAAGTCAATATTGATCACTTCCCATTTCCACACAGGCAGCTAAATCTCTTGATACAATACTCCAAGCCTCATGTGCTCAACTTTCGCTTGTTGGCACAGTATGCACTTAGCCATAAAACTAGCCACACACCACTTCATATTGTTCCACCAATACATCTCCTTAAGGTCATGGTACATTTCATCGAACCAGGCTTAACAACATAGTGCAACTCATGCTTCACAACCATGATCCACTCTCGCAAACCATTAACATTAGGAATACATAACCTCTCTTGGTACCTCAAGGTACCATAACTACTAATCTCGAAGGCCATCACCTTTTGCCCACCTACATCACCCTAGTTCCTTATCAAGATAGGATATATAACATTTGTTTCACCTTGATTTCAGCATAAATAAATGACTATGCCACCTCCTATACAAACCGGCCACCATTCTTGAAGTCCAAGACACAAACTCCAAGGTTAGCCAAATGGTGAATGTCCTTCAATAACTCTCGCTTATCCTTATCCACATAAGCTAGAATCCCCATGGATAACCTTCTAAGCGAATCAGCAACCATATTAGGTTTAGCTAGGTGGTAGTGAAGACTCATGGCATAGTCCTTGAGAATCTCAAGTCATCTCCTTTTCCTATGGTTGTTCTCTTTCTAAGAAAATACATACTACAGTCTCTGATGATTAGAAAAGATATCCAAACGCAATCCATGCAAATAGTGAATTCATATTTTCAACGAGAATACCACTACTAAAAATTCCAATTAATTGGTCGGATAATTCTTCTCATGCACCTTCAACTATCTACAGACATAAGCTACCACCTTGCCATGTTGTATCAAGACGTAACCAAGCCCCACACAAAACATATCACAGTATACCACAAATCCATTTGTGCCTTCCAAAAAATGTCAAAATTAGAGCTGAAGTTATCTTATCCTTCAGTTTCTCTAAACTATCCTTACAAGCATCAGACCATAAGAACCTCACCTTCTTCTAAGTTAACTTGGTCAATTGGGCAGCTATAGAAGAAAAGCTTTCCATAAATATCCTATAGTAGCTATCTAAACCCATGAAGCTCCAAATATCGATTAGAGTCGTGGTTCTAGGCCACTTCTTAACCACGACAACCTTTGGTAGATCCACCAAGATCCTTTCACTATAAATTACATGACTTAAAAAAGTAACAATATTCAATTAAAATTCATATTTCAAAAATTTGGCATACAACTGTTTCTCCTTCTGGGTCTGCAATATAATATGGAGGTGATCGACATAATACACCTCACTCTTAGAGTACACCTAAATGTTATCTATGAACATAATAGTGAATAAATCCAAAAACTGACAGAAGAATCTATTAATTAAATACATTATGCAATCAGGTCATTGGTGAAACCAAAAGACATAACCAGGAACTCAAAATGCCCATACCGAGTACAAAAGACAATTTTAGGTACATCCGCCTCCCTAATGTATAACTGATAATGCCCAGATTAAAGATCAATGTTGGAGAAAAATTTAGCACCCTACAACTGATCAAACAAATTATTTAACTTTAGAAAATGATACTTATTATTTACCGTCACATTATTCAACTGTCGATAATCAATGTACATCTGAATGGAACCATAATTCTTCCACATAAATGTTACTGGTGTACTCCATAGGGACATACTAGGATAGATAAAACCCTTGTCTAAAAGATCCTTAAGTTTCTCATTTAGCTTCTTAAATTAAGCTGGAGTCATTCTATACGGGGGAATAGAGATTGGACGAGTGTCCAGAATGAAATCAATCCCACACTCAATCTCCCTATCAAGAAGAACAACAAGAAGGTCATTAGAAAAGACCTCAGGGAATTCATTTACCACCAACACGGAATGCAAATAAGGACCCTCCAAGTTTGAGTCTTTAACCCAGACCAGATTATAGAGATACCCCTTGGAGATTAATCTTTAAGATTTAAGATACGATACAAACCTCCCCTTGGTTGCACTCAACTGGAACCTTGTTTTCCCTTAAAGTAAGTTTCACCACTAGGAAGTTCTAATCATGTGCCCTGGCATACCACAGCTAAACCAATTATCCCTTCTTCTTCACAATAACCTCAATGCAATCTACCACAGAACCTGCAAAGCGGATACGATAGAGCTGATTGGGCCCTACTATCCTGATATTAGGCACCCTGTGCCTTATAGTTATCGCCACCATAGAAATTCCTATCACTCAAGAAACTTGAGTAGGGATCAATAGCCATCGAGTAAGACCCAGCATTGTCCCACTTCTTTGGGCCACTTCTCACCATCCCTGCCACTCTATTATAGTCAATGTAATGCCCCAAATCTAGTTCTCAAAATGATACACGGTTCTAATGACCCCAAGAGACTACAATCTAACCCATTACTGATATTATACCTGTATACTGTATAAAATATATAATAATATGGGAACATGAACTGAAATACCGTAAGGTATAAAACTAAACAAAATTTGAATAATATAATATCTATATGGGGTAATAGAATACCTAAAACAAAACTAAAAATATTGGAGTTTGAAACACGATAGTTTGGAAAGCCTCTAAACATGACTATTGGAATAAATAAGGAATTGATGGGACATGTCCCTAACTAACCCTAACTAATAAACTTATTAATAAGATGATAGAGAAATTGTCATGTCCTCAAAGGATGAGGACTCACTTCTAACTCTGACGGCTGAGCCTGGAATCTATTGATGCTCTGTAGATTATGTCTGAATGTATAGTATATGACTCCATAGCACAAATGCATCAGTACTTTGAATGTACTAGTATGTATGTGAGGTAGGCTGAATGCATGGGGTTCATATATATAAACATTACTGATTAATAATGAATGTGAGAATACATGCAGGCATACATAGTAACTATATCTGAATTCATGATAACATAAGTATGCTGATGACTAACATAACTAATGACTAAATTCTGATAACTGATAACATAAGTGACTGTATCTGAAAGTCTTGAATCTGATGCAACTAACTGAGTTCTATACTGTATCTGAGTTGACAGTATCTGATAGTCCTAAATTTCAAAGAACTATATAAGTTCTTTTACTAAGAATGTGGGAGGTAGTCATCTAATCGACATGCCCCAACTGATACAATATAGCTGAATTGGAGTCCAATCTACGCACAGATTGGAAGGGTGTCAATACAGCGCCACTAGTAAGGATAAAATATGAGTGACCCTAATATAATAGGTAACTCTAGTGAGAACGGTGGGAACCCTTATATAGCAGGCTAAGCCACCTTATCTACCCTCATATAGTAGGATATAATGTCTCAACCTATGCTGGCTATATAGTTCTGGAATGCAAGGATTACTTCTAAGAATCACACCCTTATATAATAGGTGAGTTTCTATCCTTGGGTTTGCTCGGTGCTAATTTCTACTCTCATCTGAATAGACGCTGAACATGATTTATTGAACTGAACATGGACTAAGTTTCTAAATTCTGTTAACTAATAGAATACTATTGATATTTGACAACTAACTTAGTTTATGAGATCATGGAGATTTCATAAGTCATAACACTGTCTGAAGTCTAAGGATCATTACTTGAATGAGAGTATCATGAACATTCCATCAAGCAAGCATAACTCATAATCAATAATATGTACGTCATGTTAAACATGAATGGATTGCATGCATTTAGCATTTAAAACATAATTGAGCCATTATACATGATTTCTATTAGACTAGGCATCTTATCAAACACCTTGCATGCTCCATTTAAGGTAAATGTATTATCATAAATAAAATACATTATGATTCCATAATTTAACTTCATCGCATGGATTTTAACCATAAACTACCACTGTTTCATGAAAACATGGTAAAGATTCATTCTTGAAAGTCACACAACCATAAGAACATAAACATAATCAATTCACTTTATAAGTCTCATAGTATACAATTTAAAAGAGGATTTTTAGGCTACATGGATGAATGGAATCCATGAATGAACATTGTGCATACCTTAGTTCATGATTTCATGAAGATTGACAGTGAAACCTTCTTGAATTCAACTCTCTAATGGAAACCCTATTTTGTTCTTGAGAGAAAATTGAGAGATGAAAGTGTATTTTTGGTGAAAAGTGGCTGAATCACGTGTTAAAGGGCTTAAATAGAGGTGGTAAATTGACCCTTTTAACCCTAGATGCATCATTTAATTTCAGTAAAAAGTTCCTAAACCAGACCCCTGGAGCAATTTGGAGCCATCATGTTTCCCCTTCTTTTGCGACCTGGAACTTTTGCGCGACGGGGGAGAAATCATGCTGAGACACTGGAAAATGGACCATTCTAAATTTGGGCCCTAGCATGACATTCCATAATCGCAGACCCCTACTGGAATTTTCCAAATGCCATTTCATTTTGTTGCGCGGCGCGCCATTGACTAATATGGCGCTATTTTTCAATAATAAATTGAAATAGTCGTAACTTCTGACCTGATTATTGGATTTGGATGAATCTCATATCGATGGAAAGCTTATTGAATTTCCCATGTTACAAAAGGGAAAATCTTGAAAATTCCTCATGGAATAACCATCATTCAATTTAGAATATAATATTAGACATTATTGAGATAAAATTAGCTAGGAAATAGTACGAGGTATTACAATATCTCCCCCTTGAGAACATTTGTCCTTGAATGAGACTGACTGAAAGGGGATAAAAGAAAATAGATGTATATACTAAACATGAATTACTAGAACATGATCTCATAGCTGACAGGGCTGATAAGCTGAACATATAATACTGAACATGAATGTTTGATGCATGTGTAATTGATTCATGAATGCATGACTGAGTGTTATAAAGTAATAAGTTTATCACAATGAGAATGCATGTCTGATAAATAATTACATATCTGAACTGATACATGAGTGCATGGCTGAATATGCAATGGTTCTTGATACCTCGTTTCTAATGGGAAAATGATCATAAAACTGCACACCAAGTTTGTAATGAACATTGAACATGAAGCTTAGTAAGATTAAGGAGAACTGTTACCTTGAGCTTAATATGTGTTGGTGAAGAAGAGGTGAGGATACTTCGTACACTTTTGTGAATATTATTCCTAAGTAACTCCCTCGATGGACTAATTTTGTCAAAGAACCTTAACTAGAGGGAATTATTTGTTTCTCAATCTATGATTCTGATATTCTAAGATTTCGATTGGAATCTCCTCATAAGAGAGACTGTTCTGAACATCAATGCTCTGAATAGGGACTACAACTGCTGGGTCACCTATGAACATCTTGAGCAAAGGGACATGGAAGACTGGATGAACTGAGGTCAGATCTGATGGAAATTCGAGCTCATAAGCTACCTTATCGAATCGACTGAGAATCTTGAAGGGACCGACATATCTGGGACTGGGTTTCCCTTTCTTGCCGAACCACTTGACTCCCTTCATGGGACAGATCTTTAGATAGACATAGTCACCAATCTTGAACTCAAGATATTTTTTACGAACATTTGCATAAGACTTTTGTCAGCTCTAAGTAGCCCTAAGTCTTTCTCGAATCAACTGGACTTTATCTAAGGCATCGAATACTAAGTCAGACCCTATGATTGAGGCCTCATTATCATTAAACCAACCGATTATTGATCTACATCTCCTACATAGAGAGCTTTGAATGAAGCTATGTGAATACTAGAATGATAGCTTTTGTTGATTGAAAACTAAATCAAAGGCAAGTGGTCATCCCAAATACCCTTCAAATTAATTGCACTCGTCCTTAGCATATCATCTAGAGTCTGAAAGGTCCTTTCTGGTTGACCATCTATCTAAGGATGGAAGGTTGTACTGAGATGAACTTTGGTACCAAGTCCCTTTTTGGAATGCTTTCCTGAAATAAGAGGTGAACTGGGTGCCTTTATCTGAGATAATAGATAACAAAAGACCGTATAATCTGAACAACTCCCTAATGTAGAGTCTGGCATAATCCTTGGTAGAATAAAAGGTATGAACTGGAAGGAAATAGGCTAATTTGGTCATTCTATCCGTGATGACCCAAACTGAATCATATTGATAACGAGTTCGAGGCAAACCCGTCATGAAGTCCATGTTCACATTTTCCTCCTTCTAAGTAGGAATAATGAAATACCACATAAGACGACTAGGATTCTAATGCTTTGTCTTAACCTTCTGAAAGGTAGAGCACTTAGCCACAAACTCTACAATATCTCTCTTCATCCCACTCCACCAATAGACTTCCCAAAATTTGCGGTACATCTTTGTGGACCCTAGATTAATAGGGTAGTGTGCACCATGCACTTCTGCAATAATTCACTGCCTTAAGTTATTTACAGCTAGAATGCACAGACGACCCTGACAATGCAAAACACCATCTCCCCCTTGGGAGAAAACCTGTACTTTCTAATCCTTTACTAACTCTTTTAACTTCATAAGACTAGGATCCCTATCTTGCTTTTCTTTCACCTCAAAAACAAGAGATGATTCTGAACTACTCTAAACTGATATATCACCCTCCTCTGTATCGACTATACAAATGCCTAGTCTTGTAAGCTGATGGACTTCCTAGGCTAGCTCCTTCTTAATTTCATCTACATGAGCAAAACTACCCATAGACAGTCTATAAATAGCATCGGCCACTATATTGGCCTTGCCTGGATAATAGAGGACACTTATATCATAATCATTCAAGAGCTCTAACCACATTCTCTGATGAAGATTAAGATATTTTTGAGAAAACACATACTGAAGACTCTTATGATCTGTGAAGAAATCTACATGAACACCGAATAGATAATGTCTCCAAATCTTCAAGGAAAAGACTACAACTGCTAACTCAAGATAATGAGTAGGATAATTATTCTCAAGGGGCTTAAGTTGTTAGGAGGCGTAGGCTATGACCTTACCATGCTGCATGAGGAGACAACCAAGACCTACTATGGATGCATCATAATACACTACAAAACCATCTGGACCATCTGGAAGAGCTAATACTAGAGCTGAGGTGAGTTGAGTCTTCAACTCTTGAAAACTTTTCTTTCAAGGATCTGACCACTAAAAATTGACTTTCTTCTGAGTCAATCAGGACATAGGGGATGCAATAGAATAAAATCCCTCAACAAACCATCTGTAATAGATAGCCAAACCCAAGAAACTCCTAATATCTGATGGAGAGATAGGGTGAGACTATTTTCTTATTGATTCGGTCTTTTGAGAAGCTACTCTAATGCCATCACTGCAAATGATGTGACCAAGGAATACTACTAACCTTAGACAAAATTAGTACTCACTGAATTTGGCGAATAACTAATGATCTCTGAGAGTCTAAAGTATTATTTTGAGATGGTCTGCATGATCACGCTCACTGCGGTAATAGACCAGAAGATCATCTATGAAGACTATGATAATTATGTCCAAGTACTCCTTGAACACAGGGTTCATCAAGTCTACAAAATCTGGTGGGGCATTGGTAATACCAAAGGATAAAACTAAGAGTTCAAAATGACCACACCAGCTATGGAAAGCTATTTTTGGAATGTAATATTCTCTAACTCTAAGCTGATGATAGCCGGATCTGAGGTCTGTCTTAGAGAAATAACTGGCACCCTAAAGCTGATCAAACAAGTCATCGATTCTAGGAAGAGGATACTTGTTCTTAACTGTGACCTTATTAAGTTAACGGTAGTCTACACATATCCTAAGAAAACCTTCTTTCTTGTGCATGAATAATACTAGAGCACCTTACTGGGAAATACTGGGCCTGATAAATCCCTTATCTAAGAGATCCTTCAATTGTTCTTTCAGTTCTCTAAGTTTTGTTGGTGCCATTCTATATGGCGGAATAAATATAGGCTAAGTATCTGGAAGAAGATTAATGTCAAAGTCTATTTCCCTTTCGGGAGGAATTCCTGGAAGATCTTTGGGAAATACATCGAAATATTCATTCACTACTGGGACTGATTCAAGATTGGGAGATTCAGAAGTAGTGTCCTAAAACTCGAACAAGATGATAGACACATCCTTTAGATATCATTTTCCATGCCAAAAGGTAGGAAACAAGTTGACCTCTGAAAGTGGATACCCTAACCTTCCACTCTAGGATGGGTTCATTCAGAAACAAAAATTGGACTATTTTATTTCTGCAGTCTACTATGGCATAGTAGGAATGAAGCCAATCCATGCCAAGAATGACATGAAAATCAGTCATCTCTAATTTAACTAAGTCTGTTGAAGTGACTTGCTGAAATATCATAATTGGCCAGTTCCTATATACCCGCTAGGCTATGATGTGTTTACCCACTGGGGTAGAGAATGAAAAGGGCTCTACTAGAATTTTAGGACTGACTCCGAAATTGACTGCTATATAAGGAGTAACAAAAAAAATGAATCTCCTAGATCTAGCAAAGAATAAACATGGATATGAAATATCTGTAACTTATCGGTAACCACGTTAGGAGAATTTTTCTGATCTTATCAAGACTGAAAATCATAAAAATGATTTTGGTGTTGCCCACTAGTATCAGTGGAGGTGGAACCCTACTAATTTGGATGACCAAACTAAGCTGAGGAGTGATTCTGCTAACCTAGAGGACCTGGCTAAGGATGTCTCTAACTCTGTAGCCTGGCATGCAACATCCCAAACAAATACCACTGTCAACTCTGAAAATACCCTGATGGTTCTTACTATAAGTCTGGAAAAGAGGATAGGTCCAGGCACAGCTAACACTGCCCTGAGACTTAGAGCCTGATGCTCTATATTTGTTACCCTCTTTGAACTTAGGAACCAGAGGACTAGATGAAAAAGGAGCTAGAACTGTTGACTTAGGATGAAAATGGGAATGGTTTCCTTCTTATGACTTAGGCTGAGTAAAGTTGAAACTACCTATGTTTACTCTCTTAGTCTGTTTCTTCATCATCTTAATCTTATGCTCCTCTACCTGCTGAGCATGAGTCAGGAGCTTGGATAAAGTCATGTTACTATTCATCATGGAAGATCTATACTTATTAACCATGCTATCATTTACCCCACAAATGAACTTACTCATCCTTACCCTACTATCTGCAACCACATGAGGGGCATATCTAGCTAATTGAGTAAACTTAACAGAATACTCTTTCACTAACTTATTTCCCTACCTGAGGTTGATGAATTCTACACCTTAGCTTCTCTAAGCTCTAGGAAAAAGAATCTATCAAGGAACACTGAAGATAACTACTCCAACTCAACTGACCCTGTATTGTCTATACTCTCTAACTTCCACTACCTAACCAAGTGTGAGTAATATCTTGCAACTAATATGCATTTAGCTCAGCACTCTCACTATATGTAACCCTCATTATGTCTATAACCTTCTGCACCTGATCTAGGAATTCCTGAGCGTCCTCGTCTGTCTTAGACCAAAGAAAGGATAGAGGACTCATTCGGGTGAAGTCCCAAATCCTGACTACATCTAAATTGGCCACTGGATTGGTCGGAACAATAGCTGGTCATTCATTCTGATAGAAACTAACTAAGAAAGAGTAGTGAATACGACCCTGAACTACGTATGAGAAACATGTTCTCCTAAAGGTTCTTCGGGCTGAGAGGCTGGTTGATTCTTGTTTCTTCTTTTAGGAGGCATATTTTGTAGAAGATAGAGAGAAACGGATTAGAATAAGAGATTGACTTGAGATTATGCTCACTGGCATGACATATAAATTGAAAGAGGGGAAGATATTCCAAAAACATCTTATAGCCTCATGGCAATAAATGTAGCATTCAACACACCTATGTACAAGACTATACACGATTCATCTTTAAGACTTCCTAGGGATCTGTTGAACTTTAGGCTCTGATAACGAGTTTGTAATACCTCAAATCTAGTACACAGATTGCTACACAGTTCTCATGACCCCGAGGGACCACAAACTAACCCATGACTGATATTTGTACCTGTATATTGATAAACTACTAAATTATGTAGAAATATTAACTAAAAGGCAGTAAGGTTCAAACTGAAAACAATTTGAATAATATAACATCTGTGTGGGGTAGTAAAATACCCAAAACAAAACAGAAAATATTAAAGTCAGAAACATGATGGTCTAGAAAGCCTCTAAACATAACTGTCTAAATGAGTAAGGAGTTGATGGGACATGTCCCAAACTAACCCCAACTAATACACTAATTAATGTGATGATAGATAAATCATCAAGTCCTCAAAGGATGAGGAGTTACTTCTAACTCTGATGACTGAATTTGGAATCTACTGCTGCTCTGGAGGTTATGTCTCTGAACCTATGGTGTAAGAAACCAAAGCAAAAATGTGTTAGTACTTTGCATGTACTGGTGTACATGTGAGGTAGGCTAAATGCATGGGGTTCATATGCATGAACAATACTGACTAATAATAAACATGAGAATACATATAGGTATACATAGTAACTACATCTAAAATCGTGATAACATTAGTTTGTTGATGACTAACATAACTAATGACTGAATTCTGATAACTGATAACATGAGTGATAGTATTTGACAATCCTAAATCTGATGGTACTAGCTGAGTTCCGTACTGTATCTGACAGACCTAAATTCTGAAGAACTATCTGAGTTCTTTTACTGAGACTGATACTGAGACTATGGTAGGTAATCATCTAACCGACATGCCCCAAATGTGCATTATACCTGAATTGGGTTCCAATCTATGCCGTGATTGGAAAGGTGTTAATACCGCGCCACTGGTAAGGACAACATGTGAGTGACACTAATATAACATGTAACTCTTGTGAGAACGGTGGGAACCCTCATATAGCAAGATAATCCACCTTATCTTCCCTCATATATAAGGTTATGATGTCTCAACCTATTCTAGCTACGTAGTTTTGGAATGAAAGGATTGCTTCTAAGAATCACACCCTCATATAACAGGTGAGTTTCCGTCCTTGGGTTTGCTCGATGCTAATTTTTTCTCCCATCTGAATATACAAAAAACATGATTCACTGAACTGAACATGGACTGAGTTACTAAATTCCATTGACTGATGTTCTACTGATATCTGAAAACTGACTGAGTTTATGACATCATGGAGTTTTGCTGAGTCATAATACTGTCTGAAGTCTAAGAATCATAGCTTGACTGAGAGTATCGTGAACATTCCATCAAGAAATCATAATTCATAATCAATAATGTATAGGTCATGTTAAACATGAATGGATTTCAATCATTTAGAATTTATAACACAATTGAGTTATTATACATGATTTAAATTATACTAGGTATTTTATCGAACATCTTGCATGCTCTATTTAAGGTAAAGGTATGATCATAAATCAAATACATTATGATTCCATAATTTAACTTCATTGCATGGATTTCAACCCTAAACTAACATGGTTTCATGAAAATATGGTAAATATTCATTCTTGGCAGTGACACAACCATAACAACATGAACATAATCAATTCACCACATAGGTATCATGGTTTAGAATTTAAAAGAGGATTCTTGGGTTTCATGGATGAAAGGAATCCATGAATGAACACTGTTCATATAATAATTCATTATTTCATGAAGATTAACGGTGAAACCTTCTTGAATTTGAATCCCCAGTGGAAACCCTAGATTGTTCTTGCGTGAAACTTGAGAAAAGAGAGTGTATTTTGCTTTAAAAGAAGCTGAATCACGTGTTAAAGGGCTTGAATAGGGGTGGAAAGTTGACCCTTTTAACCCTAGACACATCATTAAATTCAGTAAAAGTTTCCCGAATTGAACCCCTGGCGCGATGCGGTGCTATAACGATGTGTCACTGGAATTTGACAATTGGGAAATTAAAGGATGGCGCGACGAGGAGACATCACTTTGCCCCTTCTTTTGCGACTTGGAACTTTGGTACAATATGGAGGAAATCGCGGTGAGATACTGGGAAATAGACTATTCTAAATTTGGACCCTGGCGCGATGTGCCAAAACTGCAGACCTGTACTGGAATTTACCAAATACCATTTCCTCTTGTGGAGCGGCGCGCCACTGACTAATAAGGCGTTGTTTTACTATTGGAATTTAAAATAGTCATAACTTATAACCCGATTATCGGATTTGGATGAATCTTATATCAATGGAAAGTTTATTTAATTTCCCACGTGATAAAAAGGGAAAATATAGAAAATTCCACATGGAATAACCATCATGCAATCTAGAAGCTAATACTAGGCATTCTTAAGATGAAATTAGCTAGGAAAAAGTACGGGGTATTACTACTTCTTCTCTTCCTCTACCTTCTGCATGTACACAACCAACCTAGAGATATACTTATCCTTATTCAACAAGGAAAACTTACTTTATTGAATCAAGTCTCTAGACAACCAAGAAGCATACTTTCTCGTTTTAACAATCATACTAGAAGCTAACTCTAGAGCATACCGATATGACTGGTGAAACATGAACGCATACTCCTTGACAGACATCTTGCCTTACTTTAGATTGTAAAAATCTTCCTTCTTTACTTCCCTTAACTCTTGAGGAAAGAAGCAACCCAGGAAATCATTAGAAAAATCCTTCCACTGAGATAACTCAGCATTGTCACCCCTTGCCTGATCTCATTCCTTGTACTATTGGTATGCCATATTTTTAAACTAGTGGGATGAAAAATCCATGACCTCCACATTTGTGGCATGGGTAATACAAAATATCTTTTCCTTCTCATCAAAAAAACCTTAGGGATCCTCCTCAACCGTAACACCAGTATAGGTTATAGGATTAAACTGCATGAATTGGCCAACCCTTATGGCCTTAGAAGATTGAGTAAAAGAAAAACCAGACTCATCCAGAGAAGCTACCAATTGAGCCAACATTTGGATAGATTGATGAAATACAACTTTTTCCATATCAACCTGAGGGGCTCAAGAAGGACTAAAGGAAACCAGTCGAACTCCATGAGGGAAATCAAGAACTGGACCCTTAGACCAAGTCTGGACCCCATAAGTAGAAAGAGTCCCATCAATATTGTCCTAAAGTAGGACAAAGGCATTTCCTTGAGATTTAGATCATCAAGGAGGCATGATTCGAAAAGCAAACAGATTGGAATTAAAGAAGAATTCAGGACCTTAGACTCTACTGCTTGAAAATAGAACACAAGAAAAAGAAGCATTCCAAAATGCCTTTTAGCCTCCCCCTTGTGATTATGGCGTGTTACACACCCTTACAAGAAAGTCTACTCAACACGACTTTGTGGACTCCCAATTGATCGTAAACCTAGGGTTGTGATACCAATTTGACATTACCTGAACTAGGGCCTAGTCATGTCAGGCATCTTAGGAACGACAGAGACCAAAGACTTGGTCGGATGAATTTTGAATATATAACTAGATAAGGCAACAATAATTGAAAAACATTTAATAGAGTCCAGAAACATAACAAAACAAATATCCGACCAAATATCCAACCTGTTCAAACACTAAAACTAATACCAATACCAAGGCTGACACAAATACTGACACATCCTATGCCTATAGTAGTCCCTCGAAACCCCTATCTGAAATCAAAGAACATCCAGTCTAGATATGACCCCAACCAAATCAATACCAAAGTCCAAGAAACAAAGATAAATAAAAAAAGTCTATAGCATTAAATTGAGTCTTCCAGAGTATGGAAGATAACTGCTTTAATTTGACACAAAGTTGCCCCTAAGTCCAAGTCACTAAGTAGGAGGAGTAGTATGGTCTCATGCATCACGAGGGTATACAATGCCAAAATATGGCTAGGGTAATGAATGCTAGAATGTACTCAGGAATAAGGATAAAATAACGCCATTATTCAAAACCAAAGTAAATAACCATATGCAATAACATATATACATATATATACCATATCGGGAAATAAAACCGAGTGTAACATGTATTTAAAATATTTAACCTTGGTTGTAAAGATCTTCCATCCTAAACCCACCCACGAGCTATAAAGGTTCAGTTTTCCCTACTGAAAGGGCCCCGGCATGTGTTAGATGCACAAGCCAGAGGAAATACTGAGATGACTTTTATATCTCCCAAAATATAAGCGTGACATTATGCACATGCTCACCAAGACCAATCCTTACATCAGCAAACATGTATTTCCAGTTTTGGTCCCCCGGGGTATCCACTTTTCACGACTTTGCTAACACAATCCATTTTATGCCGATATTAATACCATTCACACATAACCAACCATTTACCTAGGAGTCTTTTTAATTAGTCAGTAACCATTGGTATCGTCATACCAAAATTAGAGCTTACAAGTCTATCCATTTATTTCATACCAAAGTCATTAAACAAATTTTTCTCAAAAGTTTCCAATTAAAACAATACAGGGACATCATGGACCTTCCTATCCACTTAAAACTAACCAAACCAATTTATGTTCTATTACAATGTTAAGCAATGCAAAGGTTTCAAGAATAGTCAAACTGTGTAACAAATCATTCTCATTGGCACTTTAACAAACATGTTGAGGGCGTATAGTTTCCAAAAGAAAAACCAAGTATCAATTGACCATTCCCATACAACCACATGTTCATATCATAATTATAACATTAAAACCATAAGTAAAATATGTAAAAGCATTATCCAACTAAGAACAACCAAAAACCCCAACACCTACTTCAAAACCAAAATAATACATAAAAAATACCATGAAAACCATTCATAAAAACATGATTTTAGTTGAACTAACAATGAGGGAGGAGTAACATGCCTCAGACACCAAGGAAAACGAAGAGATTCACTCTTGAAAGCCCATAATTGGTTTCCTTGCAGAAACCCTAGCTTTTTCTTGAACTAAGAGCTTGAGAGAGATTTTAAGACATTTCTAAGAGTGTATGATTTAGAATAATAGGTTAAAGAAGTCCCAAAAGATGTTGTATGTTATGAGGTCAAAACGAGTAAAAAGGGGAAATGTCCAGAATGCCCACAACTTAAAACTACAAAATCACCGCATATAGGTACGAGATGACCCTTCAACCCATCACCACAACTTATGACCGGTACCATCCTATTGTAACCAGAATAAAAGATTGCACAACCCCACACTATCCACCAAACGACTCTATTTCCCAACTCATGACCAGACCATACGACTCGTATGGTCTAGTCTTGCCCAAAACAAAATACAAAGGGGTTGACACTAGACAACATATAACTAGACCATACTACTCGTACCCTATCCTCAGAGGTCTTAGTAAGACACTCGTACTCAGATCTAAGTAATGTTACTCAGTTTTGAATTAAGTGAAGGATCAACCCAATGACCCATCGTCAAACCATATGACTGGTACCCACCAAGTCTGACACCCATAATAGAAACCCAACCACCAATCACTAGACTTCTAATGAGTTGGATCACCTAACATGTATCCACACCATACGGCTCCTATGGTGATTCGTTACAAGACCAGTGAGCTCAAAGAATAGGAAATTTTGGAAGGAAAAAACCCAGTGTTTCAAGTAGAAACAAACCTTATCAAAAATTAGTGGTAATAACTGACAACCCTAATAAACTAAAAATCTCATTCATGGAAGTTCACCAAACCCAATTAATAGCTGACTCAATCTTTTATCTATCTACCATCCCCCTCATTCAAAAACACATGCCATTAAAAAACATAGAGTGTACGAAAATTCACACTTAGAAAAGTTTTCATGAAGATTTTTCTCTTTTAGCAAACATAATAAAATTCTCAAGTGATTTTCATGTTCCTCTTTACAATTAGAATAAACTAATATGTCATTAATCAGAACAATTCTAAATGAGTCTAAATAGGTCTTAAATATTGCATTTAGCAATCCAATGAATGTGGTTGGGCATTGGTTAACCTCTAAGGAATAGAAAGAGCATGGATATTAATATCTAGGTCAATATATAAATCAATGTCCTTGTCTTGTGGAATTCAATGAAAATCCACAATACCTCCTAAAACTCACACACTAAAAGAACTTACTAAATATGAGTGACCTCCACTCTAGTGTCTTGAAGATGTACTAATAATGTCAAACACCACTTCTTTATCAAATTATTTTCAAAAAAGGAAGGATATTAATTCATAAGAGTAGGACAATAATCATACTTCTACAAAATTTTATCCAACCTATGCATAGCGACAATTAATATCTTAGTATGACAATTTAACATAGGATGATGAAGCTATAATCAACATATTCCTAAATTGATTTCAAAATCTTCCACATCCAAAATCACTAAATCTTCCTAGGTTATTTGCCCTATCAACATAACAGTACAAGCAAAATAAATTTTGTCAACAATCATAAAATCACTAATCGGAGCAAGACACGTGAATAGAATATCAAGTAATTACATAGAATATTTAATGCCCATAACTAGAACATTAAATACATAAGAAAATGTGAAACTAGAATCAAATCTAATCATAACCATTAGGTCATAAACAAGAATAATACATGTGATAATGGTGCCTCTATCTTGGGCCTACCTTAAAAGGTATTAAATGAACACTATCACCCTCTTGTGCTTGATACCTACGAGGCTAAGTACCACTCAGATCAGCATGATAACTTCCTTGGTTTGGTTTGTTGCTACCTTTAATTTCTGATGACTAGCACACCGACCCTATGGACGGGCTCTACCATAAATATTAACTCCATTACCTGTCGAAGAAAAATCTTTGAGAGTCTTCTACTACTTGAATAACTGACCATCCTATCAATATAGAACCAACCTCATCCTACTCATATAATGTTCAGTCTAAATTTGTAGCTACGCTTGAGTAGAAGAAGTAAGATTACACCAAAAATCCAGTGAAGGCCAACCAGGCCTAATGAATGCCCGATTAGCACCAGCATACCAGACTAAACAGGACATGCATTATACCGTTATGAACTCTTATCCCTAAATATGAACCATTGAAGTTACCCTCTTTTTATGACTTCTTCGGTGCTTACTTTTCAAACCTATTCTATTTCACAGCTTCTAAACTCTTAACAAATTCAGTAACCTCTTAAATAGAGTTATCAGAAGATACAATCTACAGCGTTAAAATATGGAGGTTTATGTTTAACCCTATTAAAATGAAAAATCCTTACCTCACTAAATGAATTAGTTATAAGAAATAGTAAAAGAGTGAATAGAATCGATCCTCACAGGCTACAACTTGTAAACATTAATTAATATTTATGAACTCATCTCTCCTCTTATCCCTCAAAGTATATCAAATATTTTTCTCAAAAAAGACTAAATAATACCAATTCTATGTAAATAAAGGCAACCCAACAGCCCTACACTCTACATAGTCTCTCTACCATCTATATCTATTGAAGTAACTCAAGTCAGTCAATGAAGAACTTATATGCATCATTAATTTCAAGACCATTGAAGGTCAGATTCTTTATCTAAAAAAACATACAGAATAGGTCATCCTTATCTCTGATTATCACCATTCCTACTACCTTTCTTGATAAAATACTTATCTTTGTAGTCGCATCTATTTTTAGAGCCGCAAGACCAACTTGCTAAAATTTTACATGTTGAACTATTAGAATTGGAGGTGTAGTCCCAGTCCTAGTTTGGTATTGAATTATCTCTAAAGACATTTTAATTGGTTCTTCCCTTCCTAAATTAGTATTGGTGTATACTGTATTGGTATCATATTATCATATAAAATCTTAGGAATATCCTTAAGTAGGGGTGGAGATTCAGACGTTCCCTTTGATGATTTTGTGGATGCTTGAGCACTAACCTTGTCTAGAAAAGCTCTATGTCCTCTACCGTTTCCCCTAACTCTCACTCCTCTTCTACCACAAACTGCATCCCTAGAAACAAATTTTTGTACTTCTGCTCTTCCTTTTCTAGCACATGTTCTCGCTATCACTAAGAATAGTAGTTAGTAAAGTCATATACAAATATGGATTAACAAATACCAAATGAAATCTAATAATAGCAGGAAAGAAAGACAAAACTGTAGTTTCAAAATATCCTATAGTTTCTCAAAGAAAAGTGTATATGTCTTTATATCTCTCCACAACACTTTCCATGTTCTTGTAAGATGGTGTTGTTGACCCTAGGGCTCTGATAATAAATTTTTCAAGGCTAAAAGAGCCATGATTTGCACCAACTCTAACTTTCTAGTTGGAGAACCATTTAACCAATCCTTAACCCAAAAAATTAATCATTTTAAGAAAACATAATAACAAAATCAACTAAAATGTTATAATCTTTAGAACCAAATATGATAATAACTGTAGAAATAATCAATAATCATATATTACAATCCCCAAGACCCAAGAGACATCAAACAAGACCTTTAAATCAAAATCCATGACTAAGATATCTAAAATGAAAAAATAAGGAAAAGTTTAATTATCTAAAAGAATGATAAGGACCAATACAAAATCCATGGTATCGTAGAGATAAAGTTCTCACCCTAGACTAAACCAATCGTCTCTATAAAAGATAAGGTCATGTTTTAGTTGCTAGAACATAATCAACATTCAACAATAGATGAGAATAGGGTAGTACCTATACAAACCACAATGTACAAGTAGGCATTACAAGTCGACACAAATGAGAACAAATAAACAAATTAAATCAAAAGACAATTCAATTAGCCACAAGTATACTCACATGGCTATAAAATATTAATAAGCATGTGCATAACCATTTATGCATCAACAATGTCACACTTATTAAAATCTGCATAAGGCAATAATTAACACTAAATTGACAAATTATATTCACCTTAATTTCATAATGATTCAATTAATCTCAATTTTATCTTAATATGCAATACTATTCAATGTATCAAATAATGTGTATGCACATGCTAAAGGACTAATTCCTATCCGAATATCCATGTCATAGAGGGAAAACACTATGTCTATGTATCATACTGATATGGTATCTGATCAATAATAATATCAATATCAATATTTGTATCAGCAAGATACCTAATCCCTATACTAACACTAAACTAGGGTTCCAAAGTTTCTATCTCTTGTGATATAACACAATGCACCAAATTGTAAGTACACTATACAATCATAACCTTTTCAAAATAAATTCAATGTAAAATATCTTATCCATTTAAGCATTGACAAGATATCATTATTTATGCAAAAAATGTTTGAAGACCAATAAAAATGTTATTAAATTTAGTAGCTAAGAAGTACTAAATAAATGTTTAACTCTAAATCATATTGTAACCTACCCGAATAAATGACAGAAATTCGAGATAGGTTACAACTGCCTTTCTTCCTTAAAGATTTGAATTGTTAGCGATCTAAAATAATAAAACCAAGAGTAATTAATCACTTAATATTAAATTCAAAGTATTGGGGATTAAACCCCACGATATAATCCTTTTCATAGACTAAACATAAGCTAATGGTTTTTCATCTAACTATTTTCTCTAAATCATCACAATTTATGTTCAAGGGGAAAATTCTATAGTCGGAAACAGTAATTTAAAGTCTAGAATCAATCATAGGTGAAATCACATCTACATATAGGGTTTTCATGAAATTATCGCCTAAATTTAAGATAATCTTTCTAACACCCCCATTCTTATAATTCTATATATGGAATAACTCAAACATTGTTAAAAGGGAGTAATAAACTTACCTTTATAAAGAAATTAACCCTATCTAGGTGAAAAATTGCCTCCCTAAAGTCCAATCTTGAACCTTGGGTATTTTGAAAAATAAAACTTTAAGAAATGAATTCAAGGCAATAGAAATGTTTGATGGTTGCTACAGTGGCTTCAATACTTCTAAAGTAATCCTATATGATATCCAAAGGACCCATCATAATTCTACATGGCTTATTAATTGCCATTGCTATAATAGTGTAAGTCCCTGCAAAATCATTTGCTCAACTCAGTCTTTTAAGCTTGCTAAGGGGTCCCAAACTACAAACTTAGTGTCATTTTGTCCTTTGTATGTTGGTAACTCATTTTCATGACCTCTATGACATTAAAAAGTCAATTTTTAGGTTAACTCATGATCAAGAATGTCAGTAGGAGTTCTCGGACTAGTTAAGTATTTCTTAGACATCGTTTGAGCTACGTTTGGGAATCAAAAATAGTATATCGATGCAATCTCGGCACGGTGCAGAGGCCATCTCATCGATTAATATTTTTCCTTGGCTCTGGTGGTAATTTTCAATGAATCAACACAGACTCGAAGTGATGCGTTGGCTATGCGTTGATGCCAATGACACAGTGCATCAGTTTGAACGTTGACAGTTTGGATTTTAGTCATTAAAAGTCACGTCCTTAGGGGTATTTATATATTTTCCCACGTCCTTCAGCCCCTAAAACACAAGATTAAGCCCCTTTAAAGTCTAAATTCATTGATTATTCTCAAATTTCTATACAACAGAAATACTAGGAGAATCAATTTCAAATCAAGAACTCAAGAAATCATGACCAATATTTGAAAATTCAAGCACTAAGGTATGTAAAGTGTTCATCCAAGGGTATCCTTTCAGCCATGGAGTCCAAGAAACTCTTTTAAAATTAAAGTTAATTGATTTCATAGATTTCTTGTTGAGTCTTGAATGTATTCTTGATTAAGATGTTAATGGTGATCTAACTCCATGATTTGTCCCAAGTTTCATGCAAACTAGAAAATTGTGAATTGAACTTTATGAAATTTATGTTAAACTATTGAGTTGCAATATGAATGTAGATTTCATTATAGTACTACATGTGTACTGATAAGTAAAATACCCATGCTTCTCAAGTGTTTGTCAAAATTACTATGTAAATTGAGTAGCCTAAGAATAACATGCTATTATGTGAATTTAATCTTGCATATACCCAATGTATATCAAGTGTTTGACAAAAATGCATAAGTGAATGTATTGTTAGTAAGATAGTACCATTATGCTACTAAAGTTATGCAACGATTTGCTTTTTATGATATTGAGTCCTGAGGTATTTATTACCCCATAATTTAGTTGTATGCTTAGAGCCAGTGTCAGTTATAAAATAGTATTCAACCATGTCATGATTAGTAAAATTTAGTCAGTTACAGAACTCAAGGAAATTCAGTAGTACTCAGTCAGTTAATAGAATTCAAAAATAGTCCATCAGTCCACGGAACTAAGTTAACCCACTTCAGTTCAATTAAACTGTATGATCAGTAATAAGTCAATCTAACTTAGAACAATTTAGAAATCAGTTCAGGTCTATTTAGTTAGGAGTAAAATTAAGCACCGAGTGAACCCAAGGATAGAGACTCACCTTCCAGTAGAGAGTGTTATCCTTAGAAGCTGTCTTTGTGTTCTAAAACTACGTAGCTATGTTGATATATCAACTTGCCAGTTGAGGGTTGATAAGGTAATTTACTTTCTGGTTGAGGGTACCACCGTTTTCATTCAGAGCACCTTCTAGATGAGGGTGACA
Source organism: Capsicum baccatum var. pendulum (assembly GCA_030864225.1). Lineage (NCBI taxonomy): Eukaryota > Viridiplantae > Streptophyta > Magnoliopsida > Solanales > Solanaceae > Capsicum > Capsicum baccatum. The sequence continues at coordinate 86,249,280 of CM061557.1, forward strand.
CAACTCTTCTTTACCCATCGCATGGTACTGACACCCTTCTAGTTAGAGTTATAGGTTGGAACCCCATCGGTTTAGAGAGAGGCATGTCAGTTAGATGATTACTTACCACAATTTCGTTTTTAGTTGCAGTCTCAGAAGAGAACTCAATTTAGTTTTACAAATTTAGGACTGTTAAATACAGTCACTCCGTTCAGTACGGAACTTAGTATGGTTCCAAAGACTAAATACTATTAGATACAGTCATTCAATTATCAGTAATTTAGTATCAGTAAACTCAGATGTCAGTTCATCAATATTTAGACTCAATATTCAGTGTTATCACAATCTCAGTTATAGTTTACGTATTCATACATGTAATTTTATTTAGTTATATTAATGACATTCAATCAATATTGTTCATGCTTGTGAACCCATTCATTTCATCCTACCTCACTTATCATATTAGTATATTCAAAGTACTATTGCATACTATTGTCTTGTGCTATGATGTCTTATATCATAGGTTCAGATACATGGGCTCCCAATAATCACTAGTAGTTATAGATTTTCAATAGTCAGAGTTAGTGGTGATTTCTCATAGTTTGAGGACCATATTATTATTTTAGCATTTTAGTTTTATTTCTTTAGCCGAAGTTAGTGGGGGACTTGTGCGATCAACTCCATATTTCAGACAATAAAGGCTTTTTAGACTAGAGTATTTTTTGATAGATGTTTTTAGTTTTGGTATTTTTATACCGTATTTAGTTTTATTACAGTATTGAACCTTATGGCATATTTTTTGCCTAATTTCTGCATAATTGTAGTATTACTATTTAGTTATTGCAGTAGGTACCAGTCATGGGTTAACTTGAGGTCCTTTAGGATTATGAGCATCTGTAGCCTCCAGGGTACAGACTCGGGGAGTTACAAACTTGGTATCAGAGCCTAAGGTTCAATAGAGTCCTAGAAAGTCTGAAATATGCATTTATTAGAATCTTATGCATGGGTGTATAGCCTGCCACACTTACGGAGAGGAGGTTGCAAGGAATTTTATGAAAAGTTTCCCTTCTTTTAGTACTGATGTTGTGTGGGTGAGCATGAGATCAATTTAAACTCTCTATCTATTAAGATTTTCTCTTCTATTTAGAGAATATTAATCCAAAGAGGACTAAGAGAAGAGGAACGGAGAACAGCCAGAATCCCAAACCGTCCATCCAGATCTTTTGGACGAACATGTCTCCCACATTAAATTTGAAGCAGCTTTCACCACCCTAGATCATTCTGTGGTAGTCCAGAATGAACTTCCATCTATGTTTTTAGCCAAACCAGTAGCCAATACTACTACTGCTAGGATTCAAGATTTCACCCAAATGAAACCTCCTTTTTTACTAGGTCTAAGTTAGATGAGGACCCTTAGGAGTTTCTTGATCAGGTGCAGAAAGTTACAGATATTATAGGAGTGATTGATATTAAAAGCGTAGAGTTGTCCACATATCAGTTGCAGGATATAGCCCACACATTATTCAAATACTAAAAAGCAGAAAGGTCTGTAGATGCAAGGCCCATAGAATAGGAGGAGTTTGCCACTACTTTTCTGGATAGCTTCTTCCCATTGGAGTTGAGTGAAGCTAAGGTTTTTGAGTTTATAAATCTACAGCATAGCAATATGACATTGAAAGATTATTCTCTCAAGTTTACTCAATTAGCCAGATACACTCCTCATGAGGTAGCAGATAGAAGATCCAAGATAAGTAAGTATATATCTGACATATCTTATAGTATGGTCAAGGAGTGGAGGACCACACTGTTGATTAAATATATGGACATATCTAGGCTCTTGGTCCATACTCAGTAGATAGAAGAGGCTAAGAATAGGTTGAAGGAGAGAGAGGATAAGAGAGTAAGAATAGGTAGTTTTAACTTCGCTCAGCCTAATTTATAAAGTGGGAATCGTTCTAAGTTTTTCTTGAAATCCTTAGTTCTAGCTCTATCCTAACCTACTTATCTAGTGCCAAAATTCATAAATGGCAGTAGTGTTAGTAGTGCCCAAACCAATCCTTTTTATTAGAAGTGTGCCATAAACCACCAAGGTATCTGCAAAGCTTGCAGTGATGTGTGCTTCAAATGTGGCAAGCCAGGACACAAGGTTAGATAGTGTCCTCAGGTGGGTTCTTAGAGTCAGCAAAACCGTCCCCTAACTCAGTCTGGTCACTTGAATCAGTAGGGTAATGCATCCAGTGCCACCAGTAGGTAGCGCCTAAATAGACTCTATGTTTTTCAGTCCCGACAGGATCACGAAACATTTCCTAATGTGTTCATTGGTACATTAAAAAATTTTCATTTGCATGTTTATGCTTTGCTAGACCTCAGATCTTATTTGTCCTTTGTTACTCCTTATATAGCCATTGATTTCGAAGTTACACACAAAATTCTACTAGAGCCTTTCTTAGTCTCTACCCCAGTGGGTAAATTTATCATATTCCTATGGGTATACAGGAACTATTCGGTTATGGTATCTCAAAAAGTCACTTCAGTAGACTTAGTTGAATTAGAGATGACCAATTTTGAGGTTATTCTTGACATTGATTGGATTCATTCCTGCTATGCCTCAGTGGACTGCAAAAATAGAATTGTCCAGTCTCAGTTTCTAAACGAACCCATCCTTGAGTGAAGGGTAGTACTTTATCACTTAGGGGTCATATTGGTTCTTACATTCGGGTGAGAAAAATGATAAAGGATGTGTCTACCATCTCGTCTGAGTCTAGAAATCTAGTTTAGAAACCCATAAGCTTGAATCAATATCAGTAGCATGCGGATTCCAGATGTGTTTCCCGAAGATCTTTCTAGAATTTCTCCTGAAAGGAAAATTGACATAGAAATAGTCCTTCTTCTAGACACTTATCCCATATTTATTCTTCCATACGATAGCACCTGCAAAACTCAGAGAATTAAAAGAAAAGTTAAAAAAACTCCTAGTTAAGGGATTTATCAGACCAAATGTATCCCGGTGGGTCACACCATTTTTATTTGTGCATAAGAAAGATGATTCTCTCAGAATATGTATTGACTGCCGTCAGCTAAATAATGTCACGGTAAAGAACAAGTATCCACTTTCCAATGCCCCTTTATCCTTCATGGACTTGCTGAACCATGTGTTCAAGTAGTACTTGGACATGTTCGATATTGTCTTCATAGATGACATTCTTGTCTACTCCCATAGTGAGCATGATCATGTAAAACATCTTAGAATAATATTATAGAATCTCAGAAACTATCAGTTATTTCCCAAATTAGTAATTGTGAATTTTGGCTAAGGTCAGTAGTCTTCCTTTGCCATATCATTTCTGATGATGGCAATAGAGTTGATTCCTAAAAGATCGAAGCAGTGATAAACTATCCTAGATCCATCTGTCCATCAGATATCAGGAGTTTCTTGGGCTTGGCTGGCTATTACTGATGATTTGTTAAGGGATTTTCATCTATTGCATCCCCTATGTCTAGATTGACTTAGAAGATCGTCAAATCCTAGTGGTCAAGTTCTTGTAAAAAGTGTTTTTCATAGTTAAATATTTAACTCACTACAGCTCCATTTCGTACCCTACTAAATGGTTTAGATGGGTTTGTGGTATATTGTGATGCCTCTAAAGTCAGTTTGGGATGTGTTTTATTGCAGAGAGATACGGTCATAGCCTATGCCTCTAGACATCTTAAGCCCTATAAAAATAACTATCTTACTCATGATCTTATGTTAGAAACATTAGTGTTTGCCTTAAAGACTTAGAGGCACCATTTTATGGTGTATACGTTGATGTGTTCATAGACCATAAGAGCCTATTGTATGTGTTCTCTTAGAAATATTTAAACCTCTGTCAGAGAATGTGATTGGAGTTGTTCAAAAACAACGATATGAGCATCCTCTATCATTTGGTTAAAGCCAATGTTGTGGTTGATGCTCTCAGTAGGATGTCTATGGGTAGTGTTACTCAAGTAGAGGAGGGTAAGAAGAAGTTAGCTCAGAAAGTTAATCATCTTTCCCGACTAGGTGTTCACTTAGTCGATTCAGCAAAAGGTAGTGTGGGGTGCAACGTAGTTCAAAATCATCCCTGGTTTTCAAGGTGAAGGAAAAGCAGTATAGGGATCCCAATCTTATCAACTTAAAGAAATCAATCAAAGATCAGAAAGTAGAGGTTTTCTCTCAAGGGGGAGATAATATGTTACGCTTCCAGGGTAGGCTATGTGTACTAGGTATAGATGACTTGAGATAGCGAATTCTTGCAGAAGCACATTGTACGTGCTACTATATTCATCCAGGGGTCACTAAGATGTACCATGGTTTGGGAGAGATCTATTGGTAGAGTAGGATAAATAGAGATATTGTAGAGTTTGTGGATAAGTGCTCAATATGTCAACAGGTTAAGATTAAGCATCGGAATCCTAGTGGGTCTATGTAGTAGTTTAGTATTCCCACCTGGAAGTTGGAGGAAGCGAACAAGGACTTTGAGATGGATTTGCCTCATACTCATCACTAGCATGATTCAGTTTGGGTCATCGTAGATAGTATGACTAAATCAACTCATTTCCTACCAGTCCATAACTAATATTCAGTCGAGGATTATGCCAAACTCTATATCAGGGAGTTTGTTAGATTGAACGGTGTTCCATTATCCATTATCTCAGATAGAGGTACGAAGTTTACCTGTCATTTCTGGAAGGCATTCCTAAAGGGTCTTGGCACCCAAGTTTACCTCAATAGAACCTTTCATCCTCAGATAGATGGTCATTGTGAGCAAGTATGATAGACTTTAAAGGTAGTTGGGATGGCCACCTGCCTTTGATTGAATTAACATATAACAACAGTTATTATTCTAGCATTCAGATAGCTCTTTTTGAGGTGCTTTATGTGAGGAAGTATAGATCTCCCGTTGGTTGGTTTGAAGTGGGTGAGGTCACAGTAGTAGGGCCTGACTTGGTATTTAATACCTTACCAAAGGTTCAGTTGATCAGGGAAAGGCTAAAGAAAGATCAGAGCCGATAAAAATCATATGCAGATGTCCCTCGAAATCCTTCATTATCAGATTCACAGACTAAGGAACAAAAAAAGTCCCTCTAGTCAAAGTTCTTTGGCGGAATCAGTCCATTGAAGGAGCTACTTGGGAGGCAAAAGAAGATATCCAGACCAAGTATCCTTACCTCTTCTTTATAAACTCAAAATTAGCCCAAGGTAATAGTTTTTCCTTGAATTTACTCAGTCTCATGTTTAGATATAGCTACCAACTTGGTATCAATTAACGTTGCATACTCAACCATGCATTCACGAATCAGTTCAGCTATGTACTTATGCATCAGACATGCATATCCAGTATATAAGCCCAGCTTATCAATAATCCCAGTCATGTATTCACGAATCATGTTCAGATATGTACTCATGCATCATATATGTATATTCAGTATGACAATTCAATATATCAGTAATTTAAATCATGAAATCATGCTTCCGTTATGCATGTCTAGTGACTAAATCTAGTCTATTTGTATTCTCAATTTAATCAATCTCATTTGAGGATGAATGATCCCAAGGGGGAGATATTTTAAGACCATAAAAAATCCTAAGCTCAACTAGGTCTTTTAAGCTTTCTAAGGGGTCTCAGACTTAGAAAATTTTAAATAAGTATTGAAACTTAGTGTCATTTTGGCCTTTGTAAGTTTCCAACTCTATTTCATAACCTCTATGACCTTAAAATATCAATCTTTAGGTAAATTCATATCATGAATGTCAGTAGGTGTTCCTAGACGAGTTTCATATTTTCCGGACCTTGTTTGAGGCACGTTTGAGAATAAAAATAGTGTATCAATGTAATCTCGATGCAGCGCGGCCATCACGTTGATTAATATTTTTCCTTGGCTTTAATGGAAATTTCTAGTGATCCGACACTGACTTGACATGGTGTGTTGGCTATCACATCGATTCCAATGATGCAACACATCGATCTACGCATCGATAGTTTGGTTATTAGTCATTTAAAAGTCACGTTATTAGGGGCATTTGTGTCTTTTCCCACATCCCTCTGCCCCCAAAACACGAGATTAATCCCCTTTAGAGACTAAATTCATTCATTATTCTCAAATTTCTAAAGAACAGAAACCCTAGGGTGATGAATTTCAAATCAAAAACTCAAGAAACCATCACCAATCTTTTAGAATTAGGCACTAAGGTATGTGAAGTGTTCATCCAAGGGTATCCTTCCACCCTTGGAGTCCAAGAAACTCTTTTAAAATTTAAGTTAATTGATTTCATGGATCTTTTGCTGGATCTTGAATGTATTCATGATTATGATGTTAATGGTGATCTAACTCCATGATTTGTCCCATGTTTCATGCAAACTAGTTAACTGTGAATTGAACTTTGTGAACTTCATGTTAAACTCTTTATTTGCATGATGAATGTAGATTTCATGATATTACTACATGTGTATTGATCTGTGAAATACCCATGCTTCTAAAGTGTTTGTCAAAATGCCTATGTGAATTGACTAGCCTAAGCATAACATGCTATTATGTCAATTTTATCTTGCACATGCCCAATGTATATCAAGTGTTTGACAGAAATACCTAAGCAAATGTATTATTAGTAAGCTAGCACTATTATTCTACTAAAGTTATGCAGTGATTTGCTTTGCATACTATTGATTCCTGGGGGTATTTATTAACCGACAATCTAGTTGTATGCCTAGATCCAGTGTCAATTAGAAAATAGTATTCGGCCATGTCACGATTAGTAGAATTCAGTCAGTTACGAAACTCAGCAAAACTCAGTAGTACTCTGTCAGTTAACAAAATTTAGTAGTATTTCGGAAGTCTACGAAACTCAAGGAACTCAGTTCATTTTAGTTAAACAGCATGATCAGTAACAGTTCAATCCATCTTAGAACTGTTTAGAAATACATCTAGGTCTATTCAGTTGGGAGTAGTATTTAGGACCAAGCAAATCCAAGGATTGGGACTCACCTACTAGTAGAGGGTATGATCATTATAAGTAGTCCTTGCTTTGCAAAGCTACGTATAAAACGTTGGTTGAGACATTAATATGCCAGTTGAGCATTGATGAGGTAATCTACCTACCATTTGAGGGTACAACCATTCTCATTTAGAGTATCTGCCAGATGAGGGTGACTCAGATTTTCTTTACTCGTGGCATGGTACTGACACCCTTCCAAGTAGGGTTACAGGTTGGACCCCAATCAGTTCAGAGAGGGGCATGTCAATTAGATGATAACTTCCCACAGTCTCAGTTTCAGTTCGAGTCTCAGAATAGAACTCAGTTCAGTTCTATAGAATCAAGATTATCAGATATAGTCATTTAGTTAAAATAATTAATTATCAGTATACTAAGATGTCAGTTAATTAGTATTCAGACTTAGAATTCAGTGTTATCACGATCTAAGTTACAGTTTACATATCCATGTATGTACTCTCATTCAGTTATATTCATGTTATTCAGTAAGTATTGTTCATTCCTATGAACCCATGCATTTCAGCCTACCTCACTTAGCATACCAGTACATTCAAGGTACTTAAGCATACTTTTATTTTGTGCTATTATGTCTTATATCATAGGTTTAGATGCACGGGCTCCCGATCATCCCTAGCAGTTACAAATTTTCAGCAGTCTGAGTTATGGTGAGTCATAATAGCTCGAGGATATGATTATTATTTTAGCATTTTAGTTTTATTTCAATAGTCGGGGTTATTTGGGGACTTGTCCCATCAACTCCATATTTTAGACAGTAAAGGCTTTTTAGACTAGAGTGTTTTTAGACAAGTGTTTTCAGTTTTTGTATTGTTATACCGTATTCAGTTTTATTATAGTATTAAACCTTATGGCATGTTTCTGCCTAATTTCACATAATTGTGGTATTACTATTTAGTTATTGCAACAGGTACCAGTCATGGGTTAGCTTGTGGTCCTTCGAGATTATGAGCATCATGTATCATCCAGGGTACAGACTTAGGGCATTATAAATGGTCTCATTTCACATTATTCTTTGCTATTGCAACAGTCCTTAACCATATGGAGAAAGTAAAGGATTTTCCCTTTTTCGCAACCCAAACCTTATCTTTTTACATCACAAATATATCCTAATGTGGAAAAAACCTATAGCTAGAGTCTTGTGAATTTATGTATCATCTCAAATCTTCTTATCTACCCTAAGAAACTCTACTATCCTTTAATAACTACACACTATCAAATATTACACCACCAGTCACAAATACTAACCTAAGCATATAACAATAGATTATTATTAGAAACCGCCCTATCTTGGGATTTATGAAATCTTATCCTAGGAAAAACTCTAAATAGTACTTATATCCTAAAATGACTATTAAAATAAGATGGGTCATTAGAATTATTCAAAGCTTCAACTATTCTTATTATCATTAAACAACTCATCCAAAAACTCTAGACTTGCCATACTTGTATTTAATGCCCCAAATCTGGTATCCGAAGTACTACACGATGCCCATGAACCCGAAGGACCACAAGCTAACCCATGACTGATATCTATAAACTGAGCACTGAATATTAGTAATAATATTGTAAATATGGAAACATGAACGGAAAGGCCATAAGGTTCAATACTAGTACATAACTGAAAAATATGGTATAATAATACTAAAATAACTAAGATAATTGTCTAAACATACTTTAGTCTAAAAGCCTCTAAACAGTATGAACAAGGAGTTGATGGGACATGTCTCAAACTAATTCCAACTACTTAAATAAATTGAAAACTTAAATAGTAATGTGATCATCATATCCTCGAAGGATAAGGACTCACTGCTAATTCTTATTATTGAACTGGGATGCTACTGGTTCTCTGGAGCTCGTACATCTCAATCTATGGTATAAGACACCATAGCCCAAATATGTTAGCACTTTGAATGTACTAGTATGTAAGTAAGGTAGGCTTGTAATAGGTTAATATGCATGAACAATACTAACTGACTAACTAACATGAACGTGATAATACAAACATGCATACATAAATGTAACTAAGATCATGATAGGACCGCATACTAAGTTATGATTACTGAGTCTATTGACATTGACATCTGAGTCACTGATAAGTGAGAAACTACTACTGTATTACTGAATACTGAGGGACTGATACTATGTTACTAATACATGGATAACTGTGTCTAACAGTTCTGATCATAAAGAACTTTCTAGTTGATTGTATCTGACAGTCCCAAAGTTGAATACCAATAACATAAGTTCTAATAATTTATAACATACAACATGAGTGACCATTTATGACATTCCTGAATCTGATGGAACTAGTTGAGTTTCAAACTATATTTGAGTAACTGAATTTGAGATCAGTCCTATCTAGTGGGTGATCTCTAAATCTGATGATACCATTACTGATTGATCATAGTTGAGATTAGTCCTGTCTAGTGGGTGATCCTGGAGTCTATTTAAAACTAATAAGGAGTGATTGTATCTGACAGTCCAAAATCTATACTACTAAAGTGAATTGACTGCATCTGGCAGTCCTAATTCTGTAACTGAAACTGTGAGATGTATTTATCTAACCGACATACCCCTTACTAAGATAACTAGGGTCTAACCTGTAAGCCCAGATGGAAGGGTGTCAGTACCATGACACTGGTAAAGACAATTGTTATGGAGTCAGTCCAAATCTAGCGGGTGATGTCTGGGATCAGTCTTCTACATTTAAATGAGCTACTAGGTGATCCCTGAGTTAGTAAGTACTATCTAACGGGTGACATATCGTACCTACACTGGCTATGTAGTTCTGGAACTTAGGTATTATTTCTATGGATCTCAATCCTATCTAGCGGGTGAGTTCCCATCCCTAGGCTCACTCAGTGCTAAATCTTACTCCTATCTAAAATACACTGAACTGAGCTGATTAACTAAACTGAACTTATACTAATGGTATAGTCTGGTGGAGCTAAACTAAATTTACTGAGTTCGATTGACTGATGGAATGTACTGAGTTTTGAGTACTGGCTGAGAATAATGAAGTTACTAAGATTGGCTGAGAATATTGAGGTTATTAAAATTACTGAGATACTAAAATTACTGAGATTTTTGAGATTTCCTGAGTCACATGGCTGACTTTGTAATATGGATCATAGCTTGATTGAGGAGATCATGAATACATGACATGGCTCTAGGCATACAACTAAATGTTCAGGTACAAGTACCCCCAGGACTCGTGTAGAAGAAAGTGACATAGCATGGCTTACTTCAACACATAACCAACAACACAATTCATAATTCATATATTGAAGCACTTCATCAAACATGTGATACTCATAAACTTGAACATATATGAGGATTTCATGATATCATACTAGTTGGTCATTATTCCTTCATTTAGGCATTTAAAAATACAGATGGTAGGCAAAGCACATGTAGACAACGTTATACAATAATTAATCATCATGATTCATCTCTAATTTCATCATCCTAGGGTTTATTTATAGGTTCACATGAATATACATCTATACAAATCAATTCCATATAAAATTGATCACCAAACATGGATTTCAATTCAATTAATCAGTCACAACATAAACAAAACAAACCCAACATAAAATTCGTAAAGAAATCCATAAACTTAGACTTAGAAAAGAGATTCTCAGGCTTCATGGATGAAAGGAGTCCATAAATGAACAATAGGCATACCTGGGATGTGACTTCTTGAGGATTGATGGTGAAACCTTCTTGAATTTGAATCTGCAATAGAAACCCTAGCTTGTTCTTGAGAGAAACTAGTATATTTTTTATGAAGAATGAATAAATCACATGTTATTGGGTGTATATCAGGATGGGACATTGACCCTTTTGACCCTGGACACATCTTAAATTTCTAATAAAATTTTTCAATTTTCATGGTTGGCGCGACGCGCCACTATCGCCAAGTCACTGGAAAGTGACAAATGGGAAATTGCACGGTGGTGCGATGTGGAGCTATAGTGTTGCCATCTATTTTGCATCCTAAAAATTTGGGACGATGCACCACTATCATGGAGAAACACTGGAAACTTACAATTTCCATTTGAGCTATCTCCGCGATGCGCTAAAGTCTCAAGTGATACACTGTCTCACTAAAAATTCTCTGACTCTCACATGGGTGTCGGATTTGGGTAAATTTGCTATCAATGGAAAGCTTATTCGATTCTCCATTTGATAAAAATTGAAAATATTGAAAACACCATGTGTATAAAACTAGATTCATCTTTCAAAGAAAGCTTCTAACATCTTGGGAAACTTTTCAATCTTGGAAAAGTACGGGGATTACAATATCTCCCCCTTGAAAACATTTATCCTTGAATGAGACTCAGTTAGAGGGAAAGAATACATACTGACATACATAATAAACATGACTGGATGGAACATGATTTCATGAATGACATAACTGATGGATGAATATAACATACTGAACATGCATATCTACTGCATGACTAATAAGTTGAATTATGCATATCTGATGAATGACTAATAATTGACTTATTAGTACATGACTGAATATTCTGATGAACTAAATTTCTCATAATGATAATACATGTCTAATGCATAACTATATGCTTGAACTAATATATGAATGCATGGCTGAATATGCAAGGGTACTTAGTACCAATTTTGTGATGAAAACTGAACATGTAACTGAGTAAGACTAAGGAGAACTGTCATCTTAACCAAAAATACTAATGAACTTGAGATCATCTTACTAAACTTACATGAGCTAAAATACGAGAAGCTAACTGAGTCTAGTCTAATATGTGACATATGAATTGTACATCATGAATGGATCTATAATGTACCTAAATTTAAATCGGGGGAATTTTCTTGATCATGGCGAGTCTAAAGAGCATAAAACCTGTACTAACATTGACCACAAGTAGTACTGGAAATGATGCCCTACTGGTGAAAATTGTTTCCCTTCTGAGCTTTTGCTCTACATTCCCATTGCTTGTGGCCTAGCTTACCATATCCATAACATACCTCACTGTCTGCTCTACATACACCCAGGTGATTCTTACCAAACTTTTTGCAAAGTGGATTGGTAAGACTCCTATTCTAACTATCCTGGGCCTTAGATCTTGGTGACCCATCATGACTATCATTCTTGATCTTGGGTACTGGTGCACTACCTGAAGATGGAGCTGGGACTAAAAATCTTTGACTATACTAGAACGGCTAGTACCCCCTAACTTAGGCTGAGCGAAATTAAAACTACCTATCATTTCCCTCTTATTCTGCTTTTCCTTTATCTTAATTTCTTACTCATCTCTCTGCTAAGAATGGGTTATAAGTCAGGCTAAAGTCATTTCACTATTTAGCATGGCATATCTGCAATCAATAACCACGCTATCATTTACCCCTGAAACAAACTTACGCATCTTGGCCCTACTGTCTGCAACCACATGAGGGGCATATCTAGCTAATTGAGTAAACTTAAGAGAATACTCGGTCACTGTCATATTACCCTACCTGAGGTTGATGATCTCTAGCACCTTGGCTTCTCTAAGCTCTAGGGGAAAGAACCTATCATGGAATGCGGAAACGAATTCTTCCCACTCAACTAACCCTGTATTTTCTACCCTCTCTGACGTCCACTTCTTGAACCAAGTATGAACAATATCCTGCAAATAGTATGCATCTATCTCAGCACTCTCAATAGTACTCACCCCCGTGATGTCGGTCACCTTCCGAACCTGCTCTAGGAATTCCTGAGGGTCCTCATCTATCTTAGGAATAAGAAAGAATAGAGGTTTCATTCGGATGCAGTCCCGAATCCTGGCTACAGTTGAATTGGCCACTGGGTTGGCTGGAATAATAGATGGTTGTTCATAATGAGTAGTAACTGACTGAGAAAGATTAGTGAATGCGTCCCTGAACTCCGCATGAGAAACATGTTCTCCCAAAGGTTCTTCGGGCTGAGGGGCTGACTAATTATTATTTCTTCTTTTAGGTGGCATGTTTTGTAGAAAAAAGAGAGAAATAGATTAGACTAAGATTTTAACTTTGAGCCTATACTTACTAGTACGACATGAATACCCAAAGAAGGGAAATAGTTCTTAAAACACCTCATAGCTTCATGCAAATAAGTGTGGTGCACACACGCATGTACAAGACACTACTAGATAAGGCTTTTCAAACTTCCTAGGACACTGTTACACCTTAAGCTCTGATACCAATTTTGTAACACCCCGAATCTGGTACCAAGAATGCTACATGGAGCCTAAGACCCTGAACGACCATAAACTAACCCATGACTGATATCTGTAAACTGAGCATTGAATAATAGTAATAATATAGTAAATGCAGAAACATGAACTAAAATAAAATAAGGTTCAATACTAGTACATAATTGAAAAATATGGTATAACAATACAAAATAACTAAGATAATTTTCTAAATATAATGTTGTTTGAAAGCCTCTAAACTATCTGAATAAGGAGTTGATGGGACATGTCCCCAAATAACTCCAACTACAGAAATATACTAAAAACTAAAATAGTAATGTGATAATTATGTCCTCGAAGGATGAGGACTCACTGCTAAGTCTGATCGCTGAACTGGGATGCTACTGGTTATCTGGAGCTCGTGCTTATAAACCTATGGTATAAGACACCATATCACAAATGTGCCAGTACTTTGAATGTATTTATATACAAGTAAGGTAGGCTGAATGCAATAGGTTCATATGGAGAAACAATGCTAACTGACTGATTAACATTAACGTAAGAATGCATGCATGCATACGTAACTGTAACTGAGACCATGATAGGACTGGATGCTGAGTTCTGACTACTGAGTCTACTAACATTGACATCTGAGACACTGGTGAGTGATAAATTGATACTGAATTACTGAATACTGAGGGACTAATACTACGTTACCGATACATGGATAACTGTGTCTAACGGTTCTGATTATGAAGAATTGTTTGGTTGACTATATCTAATAGTCCTGAAGCTAAATGCTAATAACATAAGTTTTAATAACTGATATAACAGATAGAATGAGTGACTGTATCTAACAGTCCTGAATCTGATAGAACTAGCTGAGTTTTATACTGTATCTGAGTAACTGAATTTGAGATCATTTCTATCCAGCGGGTGAACTCTAAATTTGATGATACCGTTACTGATAGACCATAGTTGAGATCATTCCTATCTAGTGTGTGATCCTGGAGTCTATTTAATATGATGAGGAGTGACTGTATCTGACAGTTCTAAATCTATACTACTGAGCTAAATTGACTATATCTGACAGTCTTGATTCTATAACTGAAATTGTAGGATGTATTAATCTAACTGACATGCACCATACTATGCTAAATGGGGCCCAACCTATAACTCCATCTGGAAGGGTATCAGTACCACGCCACTAGTAAAGACAACTGATGTGGAGTTAGTCCTAATCTAGCAGGTGACCCCTGGGATCAGTCCTATTCATTTAAATGCGCTAACAGGTGAACCCTGAGCACGTCAGTCCTATCAAATGGGTGATATCTAGTACCTATGCTCGCTACATAGTTCTAGAACATAGGGATTGCTTCTAGGGATCTCATTCCTATCTAGTGGTTGAGTCCCCATCCCTAGGCTCGCTCGGTGCTAAATCCTACTCCCATCTAAAAGACACTAAACAAATTAACTAAATTGAGCTGATTAACTAAACTAAATAGATACTCATGGTATTGTCTATCGGAGCTAAACTAAACTTACTGAGTTCCAATAACTGACGAAATGTACTAAGTTTTGATGCTGAGAATACTAAAGTTACGAAGATTGGCTGGGAATATTGTTACTGAGATTATGGAGCGACTAAAATTATTGCGATTTCTAAGATTTCCTGAGTCATATGACTGACTGAGTTCTATGGATGATAGCTTAACTTAGGAGATTGTGAAAACATTACATGGCTCTAGGCACACAGCTAAATATTCGAGTACAAGTACCCCTAGGACTCAATCAGAACAAACTGAAATAGCATGGCTTACTTGAACATATGACCAATAACACAATTCATAATTCATGTATTGAAGCGCTTCATCAAAAATGTGATATGCATAATCTTGTACATACATGAGAATTTCATAATACATACTAGTTGGGCATTGTTCCTTCATCTAGGCATTTAATCATACAGTTGGTAGGCATAGCACATGCAGACAACGTTATACAACAATTAATCATCATGAATCACCTCTAATTTCACCATCCTATGGTTTATTTATAGGTTCACATGAATATATATCTATACAAATCAATTTCATATAAAATTGATCACCCAACTTTGGATTTGAATTCAATTAATCATTCTCAACATAATAAAATAAACACAATATTAAATTCATAAATAAATCCACAAAGTTAAACTTAGAATAGAGATTTTTGGGCTTCATGGATGAAAGAAGTCCATGAATGAACACTACGCATACCTGGGATGTGATTTCTAGAGGAATAACGGTGAAACCTTCTTGAATTTGATTCCCCAATAGAAACCCTAGCTTGTTCTTGAGAGAAACTAGTATATTTTGGGTGAAGAATGAATAAATCGCGTGTTATTAGGTATATATAGGTGTGGAAAATTGAACCTTTTAACCCTGGATATGTCTTTAACTACTGAGAAAATTTCTCAATTTTCATCCTTGGCGCGATGCGCCACTATCGTGCTAAGTCACTGGAAAGTGACAAATAGGAAATTGAACGGTGGCGCGATGTAAAGCTATTGCATTTCCACCTTGTCTATGACCTAGAAGTTTGGCACGATGCGCCACTATCATGGAGAAACACTGAAAATTGACAATTTCCATTTGAGGTATCTCCGCAATGCACTGAAGGCTCAGATAATACACTGTCTCACTAAAAAGGTTCTAACTCTTCACCCGGATGTCGAATTTGGGCAAATTTGGTATCGATGTAAAGCTTATTCGATTACCCAAATGATAAAATGTAAAAATCTTGAAAATACTTTGTGTACAAAAATAGATTCATCTTTCAAAGAAATCTTCTAACATTCTTGGAAAACTTTTCAAGCAAGGAAAAGTACGGGGTATACATTGTGCACTTTCAAAAATCCACTACAATCACATTATTACAAGTTTCTCCATCCTTATACATCTTATGAATTTTATTCTTCTTATAGTCTTCTTTTATACACTAATAATAACCATAACATGCCTCTTTAAGCATTCCAAAACCCTAACTTATGTTTTTTCCCCTTTGTTATTCAAGAGTTTATAAAAGTATGATTCTCATCTTTTTAATGAGTACCTCTCCCACCAGTACTTTTCCATATTCATTCTTTATGTACTTCTCTTTGTACGTATCATGAAATCTCCTATATCAAATCTTGGATAACATGTATACCTTCATATCCCCACTATTCGTTTCGATTTATTTCTACTAGCATCTAAAGGATAGTGTTTCTCTATCATAACTACTCACTTTTAATCCTTTATAGGTGTATTATATTTTTCATACTCTTCTATTTCTCCTTCTTATACTAACTCTCTACAAACTCTATGTAATCCCTCTTCTTTGTCTCCACCTTTCTTTTTACTTCTCTCTTCCATCATTAGTCTATTTATTTATTTCTTAACTGACCTTTTAATACACCCAAAACCTCTCTAACCATCTCTTTGATGAAACTAGTAATCTTATTCTACATACTATCTATGTCGCTACTACATCCCCAAGCTCCCCTAACAATTATTTTTTTCCTTATCTCTAGGGCACTAGCCATAATCAAGCTACCCTAATTATTCCTTAAATAGTTATCCATGACCCTCTTGATCTCTAAATTTACCACTAAAATAATATATTGCATTAATATATTCTCACATCAAATTATTGTACCATCTTTATAAAGACCTTTATTACCCTTTCTAAGAAGCAAAAGGTCTACATGAGTTTTGGCCAAAGATCTTTGAAAGATAACCAAGAGTTCTTTCTTATTAAAAAAAACCTGGGTTGGGTACCATCAACTCCAAGGCTCTATCAAAATTCAAAACTAATGTTTCTCCTTTTTTTATCCCCCAAAACAAATCCTTTATACACATCATCATCACACTTCAAGAAGGGCCTGATGTACCCATTGAAATCTCTTCCTATGAAATGCTTCTTGATGTTTGGTAAGTTTTCACAAACTCATCTATGACCTCCCAAACAATCTTCTATATTGAGGAAAACTTTAGTTTTTCTCTCTCTAACACACAACTTCAGTCTTAGATCGTCTTTTCACAAACTCAACTAAGTTCTTTCTCTTTTTCTTCTCTAACGATTTATATCTTTCCCATCCTTTTTTATTCTTTTCAATCTTGCACTATTTTTGAGTACTCTAGAGTATCCTAAACTCCTTACTACGAGTTGATATTATTATTTCCAGTGCACTTTCATTCAAAAGTCTTAGATTTAACTAAAATTTTAGCTTTGAACATAAAAGATTGTATGTGAAAATAAAATTTTAGCACTCTCCCCTAATAATATACCTCAAAGAGTGATTTAAGAATTAGAATAGTATATACCCCTAGAGTGGATAGGAGCAATATCTTTCAATCAAGATCTATCTTACCAAAGTTGGTACCTCTAATTCACCTAGCACATTTTTTGTGTTTAATTTTTCTAGATTGATTGGTGTTCCTTTTCTTGGTTCCTATTTAATTCTTCTTTTCTTCTTTCTTTATTGATTCTGCATATGTTTATATTTAATTCTATTTCTTCTCTCAATTTATATTTTTCTCTCTTACCTATTTCTATATTGTTTTTTTTTATTTTTTATTTCTTACAAAGGTGTCCATGTTTTTCTTTATTTATTTAAATTCCTTTTGAAATAATGCCATTTCAATATTTATTGTGAGATGTATCATTCTCCTTTTGTTCTTAAGTATTTCTTTGTCTTGATTATTATTGCCCAAGTTTGTTTTTTCCTCTACATTTTTGTTCTTGGATTGTTTAGCAGTAGTTTTGTTACATACTAACTCTTCAATAAGTGTGTGTCTCCTATATCATTTTTTGCATTTCTTGTGTTATTAATTGTTTATAATAGATTAGTTGGTGTAGCTAGTATATCCTTGATTAAATTTCACTCCATTTAGTGTCTTTAGTGGATGATGATAGACTAGACTCATGATATCATTCAGGATTCTGGTTAGGGCCAGGGGCAGGGATGACAGAGGTAAGTGGTTTACGAGAGCCTCTAGGTGAAGAGTAAGATCTTGTAACATAGGGACTTTATGCTAAGGATATGGAGATTAATGTATCTTATGTTTAGGAAATCAAATAGATATGTACCAAGGTGATGGAGGAAGATGGGTATAAGTTATGGAACTGGTGAGGCATTATGAATAGGAATGACATAGAAATGCTAGTTGATGGACAACATAGAGGGAATGATTTAGAGGTTAGAAGTGTCAATAATAGGATGATAACGATTTAATTTATCATTAGAGGATTTATGTTGAACATTATAAGTGAATCCCTACCATCAATAAGACAAATATATTAAAATAGGATAAATATTTTGTAAGGATATGAAGTAATGAGATGGTCCAAATAAGTTGGTGATAGTTTATGTATGTGATAGTTTTGTTTACATAGTTCACAGCTTTATTCATTCTCTGATACCATATGATAAAACACAAGACATAAGGAAGATAATAAGAGATTAATAATTGCATAGCTTATGCGTAATTCTATAAGGAATAATCATATTAAATAGATGGTGAATTAGGGAATGATATGTGAAAGAAAGGATATGGTAGGTCTAATTTAGGATCAATACAAATTGTGCACCTTACTTACAACGGGTGAAAGGAGTAACCATTCACACAGAAATCAAATAGATCATATTTGATTGTTATATCACTCCATCAAGCCCTCGTACCTCCCGCAGCACAAAAACATTTGTTAATCAATGACCAAATTGGATATGAGAAAAGCTTAACTGCCTCTAAAATATTTGTGATCATCTCCAACCGTTATGCATAAAACAAACATATGGGTAAATAGAAGTCTTTGTGTGGTCAAGTTATATGAATAATGCTCTCTAGGGTTTGCTTATAAATACTTTCTATTTAAATTTTAGTAGATCATCAAATTATTTTTCTTTCATTTGTTATTTACAAATAAATTATGTTGTTATATATGTTCTACATTGTGCTTATTAGTATCAATAATATCAAGGCTATTTAATGATGTTGTCAGCTACCAACATCAAATCTCATACTCACTTTATTTACTTAACTCATTATTCTATTCAAATTCTACATTTATTTATTTATCCTTGTTCTTTTCTTATTATGCAAGTTATAGTATACAAACCACATATTTTGATCATCGGAATTTGCATTACCTTGAACCACACTTATAAACTTAATTATGCCCTTTTGAGGGTAAATAGTTCAGTACCCACTATAGGAATAGGAAAATTATTTTATTATTTTGATGTACTAATTCACTTCTAACTTGAATTGTTTAAATTAATCCTTTATATCCCCTAGTGCAATAAATTGGCAATCCATTGGAAACACTGGCCTACCCAAGAAAGATACGTACACTTACTTCTCATCTAGTCTCGTTGAAGATCCACATACTGAAGACTAAATAAGGAATGGAGAAGGTGATTTTATTCGTATTTAGAGAGAGAGCATAAATGAAAAAGTTCAAGAAGTCAAACCATTCATGGTATATTTAGGAGAAAAGTTATGGAAATGATAGAAACTTAGGAAATTAATTAGATTTGGACGAATTAGTGGAGGATTTTCTTTCATAACAAAATGATATAATAACAAATCATTCACAACATGGCTTGATAATGACCCAACTCTAGTAAATAGTGATGAGGTTCGCTAACAATTCCAACTCAAGACTCTGGCGCCACCTATCACTGTCGTTAAGAACCATGGAAAGTTGGGGAAAAACTAAAATGCATCAGGAATTGAATTATTGGTGAATAATCATGGTGATGAGTTAATAACACAAATTTTAACTCAACTTATGATGTTCCTCTTACAAAGTCACTCAAGTTTGTTTCTTTAACCAAAAGTAACTAAACTAAGGGTTATTGATTGATGATTTGTATTACTACATATACTTTAGAGCAAAGAAATCATTGGACAAGAAAAATAGTTGTCAAACCAAAATTCTAAGAAATAAAAAGATATTTATTTAAACCATTTAAATGAATTTTAGATATGGGTGGGTCGATAAACGGATTGTTTCAATGAAAATATTTTTTTTAGTAAAATTTTTATTTTAAATAAAATTACATGTTAGAAAATTTTAAAGAAAAAAATTAATTAAATAGCTTGAGAGACTTTGTAAGTAAGAATCTCACAATTTAGTGATTTTTTAAAATAAAAACTAAAGTTTGGTGACTTTCTGAGAAAAGAACTCATAGTTGAGTGACTTTTGGAGTAAGAATAAAAGTTGAGTGACTTTCTACAAGAAAAATCATATTTTGAGTAACCATTTTAGATTATTAACTCTCACAATGATGGGAGCTCCTAAAGTGGAAATATTGAAATGGACCCTTTTCATGGTGTGTTCATGGAAATGTTTAAAGAAAATACTTTTTAAATCTATAAGATCTTGAAAACACCCTATTCCTAAAATGATGCAAGCCTTATAAATATACCTAATTTCCATATAAGCCTAGCACATCATCAATGTTGATTTTGAAGAGATTTAGAATGCTGGACTTTACAAGTACGACAAAAATTTTGGTCCACATAACACATAACAAAGAATACGTTATCAAAGGGAATCACCTAGCAATGGATAACATATTGCATCAGCCTTAATGAATTTTGAAGTTACATCAACAAGCAACCATAGTGAAATTGATAATGTAAACTCTAGAAATGTAAAGAGGAAAACTATAATAAGAAAGAGAGATATGCATTGATTCTCCTAGAAAGAAGAGAATGCATAATCAAAGTGTTATAGAATATCTACTCCTATATATATACGTATGAACAAGACATTAATGAAAGTGAGTAGGACATATAGTTCCAAATAACACTATCAGTAGGTTGCAACTCTTCAATATGTTGGGCCTTGTCAGCTATAGCTTATATCTTTACAAACCCTCATAAGTTGGAGAATGAGAACATTCCTATCTCGGGTAATAGAGAATTATGAGAAAGACAATTGAGTGCCTTAGTCATAATGTCAGCTGACTGATTTCCATTGAAAACAAAATGAAAAGAGACTAGTCTAGAACTGAAACATTTATAAACATAATGACAATATTTTGATATATTTTGTATGCTCATGGAACACTGAATTGTTAGCAATAGACAAAGCTTCCTGTCTACCAGAAAACATAGGGACAAGATAAGTATTGGAAATGCCAAGATCACCTAAAACTCTAACTAACAAGCTATTTTAGCAACCACACTATGTAGGGCTTTATACTCTTCCTTAGTAGAGAATAAAGAGATAGTAGGTTTTTTCTTTCTTTTCCATGAAACAGGAACACCACCAAGCAAAGTATAATGACTAGAGATAGATTTCGTTGAAATTGAAAAAGTAGCCTAGACAAAATTACATAAAGCCTATAGAAAAATAACTAATGAACTGGAACGTAATATTATTTGTGAAGCATCCTTAGATGGATATCTCAAAACATATAACCCGACCAACAAATGATGTTCCTAAGGATGCTATAGGAATTGTCTCAAATTCAAAACTAAAAATGCAATATCAAGTATAGTATACTAAATAAAATTTAATTTACCATCAAGCCACCTAAAAAGGCTAGGATCAGCAAGTGGAGATCCCATATTGTAATGTCACGTACCTTCTTTGCTTAAATTCGTCCCTAGAATATTAAGGGATATCTGTCAAAATTAATAATATTAATTTTAGGTGGATTTCTTCATATTTAGACCTCCCATTGTGTGGAAAATGAATAAGCTTTCCAACGATATAAGATTCTCCTAAATTTGTTAACCGAGTAAGAAGTTATCGCTATTTTAAATTTTTATCATAAAACACCATGATTTGGGTCCTTAGTGCTTTACGGAGAAGCATAAAATGATGATTGTCAAATTCTAGTGGACTTCCATGATTTGGCGCATAGCGGAGAGGGCCTATTTCCCATTTGGAAATTTCCTGTGAGACTCGTGATACTGGCGTGTCGCACTAGTTGTCAAAATAAAAAACTAAAGGGCTCCGCGATAATGGCACATTACGGAGAAAGCCCAGTTCCCGCTCATCCATTTTCAGTGAGCCACCAAGATAGTGTAGTGTTAAGCCACTCAGTTTGTAAAAAGAGTTTTGTTTTTCAGTTCCTTCTAAAAGATAAAAGAGGGTACTTAAACAATGAATTAAACTTCTTCAAATCACTTTACATCTACTTTTCATGAAATATCTCTCAAGCAAAACCCTAGCTCATCAAACTTTCTCTCCAAGAAATATAAATTCCTCTATTAATTCTTCTAAGAAATTGAAGATTAAGGATCCCCAACACAAGAACTCTAAGAATTCATCTTCAAATCATTTATAGGAATCCAAGATTTAAGTTTTTCATTAAAGATCATCAATTAAGTTTACTGAATTTTATATGATTTCCCATGAAATTCAAATTTACTGAATTTTATATGATTTTCCATGAAATTCAAGTTAGGGTTAACACCCATCTTTGTTATTTTCTAGTTTATGATATTTCCAATGATTTAAAAGTTGAATTCCATGATTATGTTTATATTTTTATGCTTATTGCTGAAATTTCCAGATTTTTTTAATGAATTATAAATATTTATATTACCAAGCATGAATTTTAAGATGTTTTAACATGAGATTGACACATGGGTTATTTATTCCAAGAATTAGTAGTATTACTTCAAGAAAGATGATGCTTTAAGCATCTTTTGAGTAGATTATTTATAGTTTTGCAGTAAAGCTTTTATCATTCGATCGTTGGTTTAGATTTGGAATCCACTACAGTTTATTACAGTTACAGAACTCGAAAAAACTTTATTTAAAAATTTACTCAGATAAATGCATAATTGGTTTTCATACAAATCCTTATGGTAGTTTTAAAAAGTGGATTTCCAATGGTTTGAGCATACATATTTAAGAGGGAGTAGTATTTAGCACTGGGTAAGAAGTGTGGGATTAGCATGCCCTATCTTTCATAGAACTATGAGCTAATGTAGGTAATGATTGAGATTATTCCCATTTCTTTATATATGACATATTTAACTTGTGATCGATCACTTGGATTAGCTTATACTCTCTAGCAAGAGTATGACACCTCTCCCCAATGTGAGGTTGCTCCTTAGGAGTTCAACATGTTAGACTATATGTAGCTCACGTGTTTTATGTCAGTTAATATAACCTCCCTAATAGTAATGATTTTAAGAATAAGTTTTTAGAATTCACTTAGTCTATATGATTTGAGATTAAAAACAGAATGCATATTTCAGAACTAAGTGTAATGGCTATTGAGATTTATAGCGTATGCTTTGTTATATATGATTTATGATCTTCAGATTTCAGATTTACTCAAGCCTATGTTAGTCATTTACATTTAGCATGCATGATTTTATAACTTGTTTTGATGTTGCTCACTTATTGCCTTCACCCTCATATACTCAGTATATCATCAAAGTACTGATCCACATATATGTCTATGTGCTACATTATCTCATAATGTAGGTTCAGGTGCTCAGTCTCAGTAGCATGAGTAATTTTCGAGCATCTCATCTATATTTCTTCAGTTGGTGATTCCTCATATTTTAAGGACTTAGATATTCATATTTTCAATTTATTAATATATTTTTTCATATTCATTTTAGACAGTATGAGCCAGGTAGGCGCCTGTCCCAGTGACTCTTTAGATTCAGTTAGTTGAGGCTTGATGAACTACTGGATTTAGTTTTAGACATTAGATTCAGTATTTAGAATCCTTTAGTATTGCTTTACCAAAACATTTAGTATGTTTCAGATAAGATTTCTGCAGATATTATTACTTTACGTTCATATCTCCTATTTTGAGATCCAAACTTAGTAGAAGGCATCCAGGGTTATCTCAGGACTACTTGTAGTTTGGAGCACCGTGTGACATCCCGGGAGCTCAGATTTAAGGGCATTACAAACTTGATATCAGAGCCTAAGGTTTAGAGAATCCTAGGAAGTCAGACAAGATGTGTTACATCGAGTCTTTCTTATTGGTGTGAAGTGCACCACATCTATGAGCAAGAGGCTATGGAGCATTCTTAAGAAATTATCTCTTCTTTCATGATCTATCATGCATTCAGTATCTCTATCTACTTCTAACTCGTGCTTTTATGTGACAGTTTAAAATGCCTCCTCATCGAGCTAACGCCCACATAAATAATTATCAGCCATCTCAACCCGCAGATCCTTTGAATGAGAATATGTTATATGCAGAGTTTCGAGATTTCTTTTAGGCAATAGCCCAAGCTGTGACAGCTAATGTTTAGGGCAACTTCCAGGCTACAATTCTACCTAAGTAAGATGGGGACTTATCTGCAGCTAGAATTAGAGATTTTATGAGGATGAACCCACAAGAATTATTTAGGTTAAAAGCAGGTGAGGAACCATAATTTTATTTAGATGAGGTGAAGAAGATCACCCAAATTATGCTTTACTAAAGAAGAGAGTGTAGAATTGGCATTCTATAGGCTGAAAGATATTCCATATGATTAGGTGGTGATGTGGAAGAAAAGTAGAGGGGAGAATACAACTCCCATGGTTTGGTAAATATTTTAGGATGCATTCATAGACAAGTTCTTCTCATATGAGATAAGGAAAGATAAGATAGAAGAGTTCATGAACCTGAGGTAAGACTCAATTGCAGTGAATGAGTATTACTTTAAGTTCAACCAGTTATCTAAGTATGCCCCTGAACATATGGTTGACCCTAGGTTAAGTAAGAGTAAGTTTCTGATCGGTGTGCCTGTTTTAGTTATTAAGGAGTGTAGGATTTCTATGTTCATTGGAGATATGTGTCTTCTTAGATTAATGATATATGCTTAGAAGATTGAGGTAGAGAAGATGAAGAAAAAACAGAGAATAAATAAGAGGGCTAGAACATGAAAGTTTGATCATAGTCAGAATAGGTCTGGAGAAGGAAATCATTCCCAGTTTTAGAATTATTCATCAATGCCTACACCATCTTCAACCAGTGCTTCTGCACTCAGAACTAGACAAGAATAGTGGGATAAGTTATCTATGTCCAGATCTCAAAATAGCATGAGAAATAGGACCAGATATCCTCAGTGTGCTAGGTGTGGTAAGAATTATCCTGGTGAATATTTAGATAGTCGGAGAGGTTTCTATGATTTCGGCCAACCGAGCTATGGAATCAAAGAGTACCCGTATGCTATGTAGGGAAATAAGGATGTTCCCTTTCAAACTAAGGCTAATAGTTCACCAGCTCCTCTAAGTCACCCAACCCCACCTCAGGGCACCTCATCTAGTACCAGTGGAATTCGTTGATCTTGGGTATATTTATATGCCTAAGCACCATAGCTTACCCATATTTTAGCTAAGTTTTGAGAACAAAGTGCCTAGTTTCTTATCTTTTTACTCTACTTCTATATAATTGAGCTATCCGATGTGATTAGCATGATTTTAGGTATTAATAAGGTAGACAGAGACATAATGGGACTATGGAATCTAGATGACATATGACACAAGAGAGAGTATCATTTTGGATCATATGTGGTGCCTGAAAACTATGTCCAAGACTAATTTGTCATTTAGAGTAAATCTAGGGTCTTAGAAGAGCATTATGAGGGAAAAGTTATTAAACCTACTAGATTATAAAAAGTCATGTACTATTCATTATTCTATATCTTTTTGAATTAGAGAGTGGCGGCTTAGCACAAAGGGAGAAATGCCACTTCATCTTCTCCGCCAAGACTGTGTTTACTTTTTGTTGTATGATAAATATTTCTATTGTGATTCCCATTTTATTCATGAGTATCTAAGTTTATTAGTTAGGCTTATGGAAGCCTTGTATCATACAATCTATTACTTTGGGTTTTGAATTCATCGTGTATTGATCTGCTTACATCATACTCTCTTTGCTTATCTTGAATTCTTGTAGTTACAAACATTGAGGATATGCCTTAAAACATAACTTATTTGATAGAAAGGTTGACGCTCATAAAAGAGAGAAGTGATAACAAAATAGGATTTCCAACCTCTATTTCATATGTTAATGCATTAAAAGGATTAACTACTTAGAGATTTTGTATTATTTTTGTAAACACTTTTGATTCAAGAGAACTAAAGTAAATTAGTCCTTGAAGGTTGAGAAACACTAGGATTATGTTATTAAATACAATACAATTCTTTGTAAGCATGATGCATGTATGAATTCATAAAGCCCATAGTTAGAAAGTATTGAAAACTACAACGTGGACATAACCCTAGCTTTCTATTTCTCTAAAGTCGAATACTACTACACATATCTCATCGTGTTAATATGAAACACTTAATTTGTGAACTAAATCAAATTCCACCTTTTTTTATGAAAATAAATGATTAAAAGTCAATGACTGCTTACACTCTTGTAAGAGAGTTGCAATTTGGGCATATCAATTTTTTGCGCCGTTGCTTAGGAATATGGTTGTTGATTGAGTTATGTGTGTTAATTGACATTAAGTCAAGTTTCCTTATTTTACATTTATTTATTATTTTTTGTTCACCACAGCCTCATTTTTGTTTATTCCATGAACCAGAAGTTCAGGAGAACAAAAAGAAGCTTTGCATGAGACTTGGACGAGGTTTAAAAAGAAGTTGACTCAATGCCCAAACCATAAGATGACTGATGAACATTTGATTGAAAAATTCTACAGAGCTTTGAACTCACTTAGAAAGCCAATATTGGATAATGTTGTAGGAGGAGCATTTATGGAGCTCACATTTACTGAGGCTGTGGATATGTTAGAAGGAATGACTAAGAAAAGTATAGCTTGGCATGCCAGAGATTTTGTTGTAGCAAGCAATACTAGGTCTGGTGTAATATCAATAGAGCAGCATAGAAGAAGAGAAAAGAGTGATTAGGATATGGAACACATAAAAATCCAAATGGATATGCTTAGGAAATATTTGCTATCAAAGAATATATAAAAGGTAGAAGTTATGAGGTCCCATAGTAAGGAAGCTGAATCAAACACCAAATTTTGGACCGATGGTCAAATAAACAAAGGTTAGAACTATTAAGGAGATTGGAAGAATAAAAGTGACAAAAATGGACTGTATATACCTCCTGGAAGCTATGATAATGCTACTACCATTTCAGGAAAAATATCTATGGTGGACATGATGAAGAAACTATTAAAGGGAGTTGAGGCAACCAATTTTGCGGTGACTACGATGAGTAGTGACATATCTTCCATGAGTAAAAGAGTAAATTTGCATTCAACTGCTATTAAACAACTAGAGTAGTAGATGAGCAAATTATCTGCAGTATTTAGCCAAAGACTGAATGGAACTCTACCAAGTGATACAGTTCAAAATTTGAGAACTGATGGATCGTATATGGCTATTACCAGTAGGAGCGATAAGATGTTATCCAGTCCAGTATTGAGAGCATCCTCTCATACTGATACGGTCAAAATGGATTGGGAGATGGTTGATAAATCTTCAGTAGTAACTGCAGAGTTGGGAGGTTTAAAAAAGAAGAGTGTTGAAGTGGAACAACCACCTAAGACGAAGCATGTTAGTGATGTGGAGCAAAGTATAAGAAAGGAGGTAAAAGTTTCTCTAGTTTAAATCCTAAGGCCACTACACCCATTTCCATAATGATTAAAGAAGAAAAAAATGAAGGAAAGTTCAAAAAATATATGGCTATGTTGAAGCAATTGACAGTGAACGTGCCTTTAGTTTAAGCACTTGAAAAGATGCCAGGATATTTTTAATTTATAAAAGATCTTATGATGAATAAAAGACCAGTAATTTACGAACTAGTGGATAATCTTCATTATTGTAGTGCTATTTTTATAAGGTCACTAGTGCAGAAGAAGGCAGGCCCAGGAGCATTCACCATCCCTTGTATAATTGGGTCTCTAGATTTTGCTAAAGCCTTATGTTATATGGGAGCTAGAATCAATCTGATGTTGCTATCTGTTTATAAGAAGTTGGGTTTGGGAGACCCCACACCCACAAACATACGACTTATAATGGCGGATAGATCGGTAAAAAGGCTAGTTGGGATTCTAAATGATGTATTGTAAAGGTGGTTGATTTTATATTTACTGCTGACTTTATAATTCATGATTGCAAAGTAGACTTTGAAGTACCTATAATTTTGGGTAAGCCGTTCCTAGCAACTGAGAAAGTGTTAGTTTACTTGGAGTTGAATGAGTTACACTTTAGGCTCAACAGGAAAGAGGTTAGTTTTGAAGTGTGTAAATCAATAAAACAACAAAAGGAGATAGTGTTTTCTCGATCGGTGATGTATTCTATGAAGATGAGGTAAAAATGGTATCATTGATATATCTTGATGAAGCCTGAGTAGTCAAGATAATTGAGTCGTGTCGCGACATTAAATCAGGCGATGCATGAGAGGCAACCCATGATTTTATTTTTATTTTATCATGTTAAGTAAAAATGTAAAAATAAAAGTTGAGTCACGACCAAAACTATGGAGCTTGGTGGGAGGCAACCCATTCTTCTAATTATTTTTAGGTTTTTTAATTAAGTGTAGGTGCATAATGTACTAAGGAGGTTATTGGTATCGAATTCGGTTTGGAGTTGAGCCATATCAACAGTTGTAAATTCAGGAGTAACGAGAATATTACAAGTAAGTTGGAATGGTCAAATGTGTAAGGCTCAAGTCATGATTCGTGTTAGAGTTATTACCTAAATTATGTTAATCCGACCCAAAAAATTTTATGGTGCGACTTTATTTTGTGATTTTTAATGAGGTCTGTGGTGGTAGCATAGGGATTGTGCTGATAGGACCGATGTTGGAGCCCACCACTAACCTCGATGGGGGTACGGGGGTAAAGCCCCAGTGGTATAGACCTTTTCCACCAACTAAATTATGTGATGGAATGGGTGATGTCAAGCTTAATATTGAAATTACACTCTTCAGGGCCCAAAATTAACTAGGCTATACATTTCGCGTCACCTAACACATGGCCTAATCCCACTAACTCAATTGTGCATTAAGTTGGGAAGCTAACTTGACCGTTAGGATGTGCGTCACATACCTAATTGTACCCCCTCACTATTTTAAGTTGGTGACTGCTTATGTAGCTCTAATTCAACTAGTGTTATACCTTATGCGACACACACATATGGCTAGGTGATAGCTTGTGTGGCGCTTAACATAAGGCATAGTTTCACTGCCTAAGGTAGGCGATTACTTGTGCGGTGCATTGCCTAATTTAGGTGACAAGTTGTGCGGCGCATACTTAACCTTGTGCGATAACATATGTGACACCAACCATACCATATAGCCTCACTATTTTACTTGTGTGATGCCAAATGCAACGTACACTTAAGCATTTTCCATTCCTTGTGCGTCGCATATCCAACCCACTTCAACATAACACTCAACCTCAAATCGGGTCAACCCGATCCGGATTTCATTCTTCAAATATACTCCACACCCTAAATTACCAAATTCATCCTTATTTCACCCCCAAGACATACAAGATTCCTCTCTCACCATTTTTTTTTGTCCTTCAAGATTACTCTTTGCTTAACAATCTCAAGAATTTTTCTTTTTTCCTTAATCTTCCATCTTCAAGGTAAGTTTTACTTTTGTAATCCTTAGTTATTTTATCCTTATATTATAGTTAATTGGTTTCTTGAGGATTATGAATTAAATTCTTGCCATGGTTATGTCAAAGAAGGGTTTTGAAAATCTTAGGAAGATAAACACGATTGTTGTAGTGGACAGCATTGTTGTAGTACTTTGAGCTTTTGCATTTGACTGAATTTTTCATGACTAACTTAGTTTAGTTGTGTGGCCATTATTTCACAACTTACTTGATGGAATATGGTGTTGGTTAAATCGTGTGAAAGTGATGGTCTTTTGTGTATATTGATATGTTGAAACTCTAAGGCATAACTTTGTTCAAAAATTATTTCATTGAAATAAAATTGGTGGAATTTAAGTGAGTGAATTGTATTGACTAATGTTGGTGCACCATGTCAGAGTAGATGTCAGCGAAGTCTGAGTACCAAACAAGAACACTTAATTCATTTATACTAACAAATTAAGTATGGGGTGGTAAATTCACCACCCTCATCTTAGTTGGAGTTAGTTCATTATGTGTGGCTGATATGGATGATATGATGAATATAGGAAAAATAGCTCCGATGATGATCTCAATGAAGGTGGCATGACTTCTAATGTAAATGAAGAGTATTACTAGCCAGGTTCTTTATCTTGTTATTTGCACTGGGGATAGTGCTTAGCTTAAGTGTGGGGTAGCTGTTTACCTTGCTACTTGTTTTGTAAGAAAATAGTACCTTCTCCCTAGTATACTTTTGTGATAGGATCAATTATTTTATTTTTTTCTTGATAGATGTTTGTTTGATTTAGTCATAATTTGGTTCTTTTCTTGATGATGGATGGATGATGACCGTCTTAAGAAAAAATTAGTCATTTACTTGCATGTAATAGTTCTTGTGAATCACACGACATTATAACATAAGTATGTGATTGATCATTACGTTTGAAACACCTAGGCTCTAGTTGTGACTCTTGTTGTGATTGTTGGTGTTATTTGAATTCATTTAATTATTGGGTCGAGTATCTATAACGCTCCTAATTGAGTTGACCATGTGCCATGAGTGTGTAAGACTGTTGTATATTTCTTATTGCAACTGATGCTAGAACTTGCCTGGTATGTGTGAAAAGCGAAATAAAGATTGTGAGTTTAGGAGATGGTTTGCGCATTTCTTTGACTTCCATTGTTCATGCCTCTTTTGACCTATATTTGCACATTATATTAGCTAGTCCTGTTGAGCAAGCACCTTTTGCTTGTTCTTTTGTTAGCCTCATATGTTTCCAAACACATTCTTTAATAGACCATAATTTGATCCAAAAGCTCCTAAGCACTTTAATGTAAAATCAATTTGAGTTAGGAGTTTGACAAATAATAGAGCAAAGGTGAAATTGATTCCCTAAAGTCTAGTTATTGGCGTGTACAATTGATGTCGTTGGGAGTAGTAAAAGTTGTTAAAAAAGTTCCATATTTTATCCCATACTTGTTACAATGAACTTGTTTTGGCCCTGGTACTTCTCGTACATTATGCACCCAACTAAGGCAAATCTTTTAAGTTGAGGGTGTCTATCATAGGGGTGTGTAACGTGAAATGAGTCCGAAAATATTTGAAAAAGTTGCATACTCCCACCATAGTGTTATAATTGAGTTTAATGGGATGGGGTGAAAATAAAAGATATGGATAGATGAAAGTGGTGGAAATTGGTTGTTAGAAATTGTTCTTAGTTGTATAATGTACTGTATTAAAGTGCTTAGGGAAAATAGTCACTATTTCTGGCCAAAATAGTTCCTACCCAACCTTTAGCTTGCATTACAACCCATAAAAGACCTATTGGATCCTAATCTTAGCATTCTAATCTTAGTGGAGCATTACACTAAGGGAAAGCGTATGGTCATTAGTTATAATTTGAGAATTCATAGTGAGAGTGAGCGCAACTTGATTCTTGTACCCATTTTGTTAGAAATTGCATAATTGTGAGTGATTATGGGTAACTTTCTTATTGTGAGGGAACATGGTTGATGAAGGTTGGGTAATTTATATGATTTCTTTGCCTAAATGGTATGCATGAATTTGTCAACTTAATGAGTCTATTCTTGAGGGTAGGTTGTCTCTAGTAATGATACATTAATTTACTTCTAGTTCATAATTATTGTGTGAGCCTATTTGAGAATCTTGTTTGTCCTTCGTATGTGTTAAGACGTGCAGTATGCATAAATGGATAAGTTGTTCGTGGACAAAAAAATCTTTAAGTGTAAGGTGGTGATCTTTGGTGTATTTATATGCCTAAGCACCATAACTTAATTATATTTTAGCTAAGTTTGGAGAACAACGTGCCTAGTTTCTTATGTTTTTACTCTACTTCTATGTAATTAAGCTAACCTATATTATTAGTATGATTTTAGGTAATAATGAGGTAGACGGAGACATAATGGGACTATGGAATGCGGATGGATATGACACAAGAGAGAGTATCAGTCTGGACCAAATGTGGAGCCAAAAAACTATGTCTAAGATTAATTTATCATTTAGAGTTAGTCTAGAGACTTAGAAGGAAATTATGAGGGAAAAGTTATTAAAACTACTTGATGCTGAAAAGTCACATATTATTCATTATTCTGTATCTTTTTAGATTGGAGAGTGGCGGCTTAGCACCAAGGGAGAAATTCTACTTCATCTTCTCTGCTAAGATTGTGTTTATTTTTTTTGTATGATGAATATTTCTATTGTGATTCCTGTCTTATTCATGAGTAGCTAAGTTTATTAGTTAGGGTTATGGAAGCCTCATAACATAAAATCTATTACTTTGGGTTTTTGAATTCATTATGTATTTATCTGCTTACATCATACTCTCTTTTCTTATCTTGAAATCTCATCGTTGCAAACATAGAGAATATTCCTTAAAACACAACTTGTTCAATAGAAAGGCTGATGTTCGAAAAAAGAGAGTAGTGACATAAAAATTGGATTTCCAACCAATATTTCATATGTTAAAGTCTTAACAAGATTAACTACTTGCAGATTTTTTATTATTTTTGTAAACACTTTTGATTCGACAGAAATAAAGTGAATTATTCCTTGATGGTTGAGAAACACTAGGATTATGTTATTAAATACAATACGCTTCTCTATAAGCACGATGCATGTATGAATTCGTAAAGCCTATAGTTAGAAAGTATTGAAAACTACAAGGTTGACATGACCCTAGCTTGCTATTTCTCTAAAGTTGAATAGTACTCCATAAATTTCATTTTGTTAATCTGAAACTATTAATTTGTGAACTGAATGAAATTCCCCCTTTTAGTTTTACGAAAATGAATGATTAAAAGTTAACTAATCTGTATATAACTTAATTAGGACCATATTCCCTATGGGATTCGACTCCAACCTAGTTGGGGTATATATTTGACAACGACCTCTTACGATCTTATACGAGAGTTGTAATTTGGGCTTATCAGTCATCCCCAAAATCAATTTTATGCTTTACCATCCCGTCAGGAGTAGGAGGATTCAATATGAACCCCATGGAAATAAACACCAACAATGATTCAAAGTGTGAAAATGAGAAAAATTATGTACCACATAAGTAAAGTGTGCAAAATCAATTGGATTTCCTCATTTAACCCATTCTCTTATCATCATAACAAAGATCTGTTGAAATTGTGAAATAATGAGAGATTAGTGATGAAGGTAGGACTGAAAGAGAGCTCTTATAGAGCTGATTCAAGGATATTATTCCATTTTAAGGTTAAATCAACAAGAAACCATGAAGAAATTGTTAAAGTAAACCCTAGGAATGTCAAAGGGAAAGTTAGACAAAGAAAGAGAGAATGAATTGATTCTTCTAGAATGAATAGAATGATCAATCAAATTATTAAAAAAAATTTGATCCTATTCATATACATTGCAAAAATACATTAACTTAAATTTTTTCTGTTATGTAGGCCCAAATAATAGTATCAAGTGGATTGCAACTCTTCAATGTGTTGGTCTTTGCCATCTATAACTTGGATCTTCATAATAAATAAGTAAGGGGAGACCCTCCCTGGAGGAGCATTAAGATGTTATTTTTCTTGTCAGGGAATTCATTTAATTGTTTTTAATACTTGAAAGCTCTTTTATTAATTCCCAAGTGGGAGCCATAAAGGTATAATTTTTCAAAGCTAAAAATCTTAAAAATAAAGCAGGGTAGTAGGGAGCTACTCAAAAAGTATGTGTCCATATTCTCAAAGGGAAAGAATAATACTTTAGGTTGTATCTAATGAATGAAAAGTTAAGACCTATTATCAAATGCTTAATTATTTATTGCCAACGTCAAACAATAGCGGCTTTAAAGATGAATAAAACTGGGAGCTTTAAAGAAAGGCACTTGACTATTTGGTATAGAGTGAATAGTCATTCTTTATTAAATAGAAACCCTAGGAGATCAAGGTCTCAGACAGTTTGGAAAACCAATGTCTGGAGGCTTTTCTAAAACCATAAAGAGACTTTCTCAATCTACAAACTAATGGAGAAAAAATATAAGTAGAAGTAGATATATAAAGACTAGGATGAATCTTAATATACACCTCTTCATCAAGGTCACCATGAAGGAAGGCAATGTTTACATCCAAATAAAACACTATCCATCCTGTCCAAGGTGTCATAAAACACACTCAACAAGTTGACTGGGTTTGAATTAGAAGATCAAGAACTTGTTGGGGGTATAAGACTAAAAGACTTTGCGTATGAAAATGTATACATAGACACCATTTTTTTGTTACTATAGTTTGTGAAGGGCTTATAAAAGATGTGTTCTTCTATTACTAGCGCTACACAGCCATACCAACACATTTTAGCTTTTGTTGGTTACTTTAGATAATAAGACTATTGATTTTAAGTGATATCTAAAGTAAAAATGATATATCGGTCCATGGCCATGAAGATAATTATGTGATGCTATTTTTTTCTATAGATCTAAAAGGGGTTATATATACTTTTTTATGGTAAGACTGAGAAAACACTTAACCTGTAGTGATCTTGATGATTGGATTCAAACTATCAGTAAAATCAATCCCTCATTCTGTGTATCACATCTAATGACTAACATAAATTATATATCTCTGAGTAGAGCCATCAGCTTTTTGTTTGATTTTGTATACCCATTTAGAAGGTATGACTTTCTTGTGTGGAGGAAGAGGGACAATATCCAAACTATAGTTAGCTTCCAAGACCTAAAACTTCTTACGCATCGCATCTTTCCAAGAAAGATGAGGTATTGTCTACTGATAAAACTCAGGCTATTGTACAAGGATAACATCAAAAGATACCCGGGATAGAGTAGAATAAATAAAAAGATATACTGGTTGAGATAATTAGGTGGATGGAAGGATCTGGTGAATCTTCTTGGAGGATGAGGGGGGAGAGGGAAGAGAAGGTATGATAGAAATAGTGTTAGTAAAAGAGGAAAGGATATAAGGAGGTAAAAGAGGAATATCTATGTAAGGGAAAGGAGTATTAGGAGAAAATATGAAATGGGAGTGACCTAGGTGATAGGGGAATATGTAATCATAAAAGGTGACATTTTTGGAGTAGAATATAGAATAAATGGAAAGATTGAGTAACTTATAACACTAAGTGTCACAAGGGTAACCTCGTAAGAATGAAGGAGTTGATCTAGGATGAAACTTATCCCTTCATATATTAGGAGTAATAGAAAAACAAAAACAACTAAGAGATATAAGGTAAGTATAATTAGGAGGATACATGTTTAATCTCGTAAAGAGAGAAAAATCATTCAATAGTAGGGAAGGCATCCATTGATGATGTATGCGATAGTAAGCACAAAATAACCTTAATGTTTCAATGGTAGATGAGACTAAAATAAGAGGGTTCTAGAGATTTCTAAAATATATTTTGTATTATATCTAAAACCCCATTCTGCTGTGGGGTATTAGGAACATTGATTTGGTGTAAAATGTCCTCGTAGAGAAAAAGGAAGAAACCTTAGCACTAAAACCTAGATTAAAAGCATTGTCTAATCTAAATATTTGTACTTTGGGGTGAAAATGAACAGACGCCATAGATACATAAGCTTGAGAATAGTAAAATCATTGACCGTGTAGGAAATGAGATGAGTCCAACTAACTCTAGTATAGTCATCTACTAAAGTCAAGAAATATCTAAAACTTGAATAATTTTTAGTATTATAGGGTCCCAAAACTTAAATATGGACTAATTAAAAGCGGATAGTATAATGATTGAAACTATCGAAAAAACATACCCCTTGTTGTGTAGCTAAAGGGACAACTGGACAAATAAAAGATTGGTTAGAAGAAAGAATAGGGGAAATTGAAGAAATAAGATTTATTTTGCTAAAAGTCATATGGCCTAATCTTTGATGCCATTATATATCAATTTTACTTACAGCGGATTCATTACAATTAGGCAGATAATTTAATGGATTGGCAGTAGAATGAAAAATAACACATTTATTAGGATGAGAACTAGGATTATAACAAGTAGTAAAAGTTATTACAAAAAGGAAAAAATGGAGTCAGAATAAAAGTGAAAGCTACCGATGGTGCTCGAGTTATAGATATTATAGACGGGATGCATGTAGTTGGGAATATATCAACATGTGAAAGTAGTACAACTTGTCAAAAGCTTTATAAATTGACAGTGGCCTCTTTTGAGAGTGGCCTTATAAATAATAGTGATGTTTTCATTAAGGTTGGAAATAAAATCCAAATATAAAATAAGTTGGTATGGAAATAAGGTTAAATTTAAATAAGGAACAAGCAATACATTAAGCAAATTAATGCCATCCCTGAGATGTAATGATATAGTAGATCAATCTTCACTATATATCTCTTGGGAAGTTGACTAGTGAGGCTAAGGTAGAGGAGACCAGGTTATGTAGAAGATGGTTATAAAAAGTCATATTATTTATTGCAATTGAATCTATAATCCAAGGGTTTACACCTAGATGTGAAGATGCCCACATATTTAAACCTATAGTATTTACAGCATAAGCACTAAACAAACCTGCAAAGTTTGGAAAACCAGAATCTCCAACAATGTGTGTAAATCCTATCTCATCTAAGTAGCAACCAAAAGTTATACCTAGGATAAAGCTTTGCCTTATGAAATATGGTTTGAGGATGATAATATTGCTCTAGAATGAATCCATAAGATGAAGCAATAGAGTTGAGACCACATGGAGAGGAAAGGGAGGTTGTAGTTGTAACCTCAGGTGGAGTATATGGAGAATTGGTATAGGGAATTGTCGTAGTTTAAACACGAGGGGTTGATTTCCTGGACTTTTTGAACTTATAGTCAAGAGGATAATGAAAATATTTTTAGAGCTTATCCATATTTTGATTTGTTTTCTACTGTATTTTGAAAAAAAATCTAGTTGAAGAATTAGAAGGTCCTACAGAAAAGCCCCCACCTAGCCTTTTTTTTAAAATCAAAATTTACCTTTTTAGTGAAAGGTCTCTGAGAGTAAAAATTCCCTATTGAAGGTAATGATCTAGATAAAGAGTGAGATAGATAACTTTGAGTAGAATGACTAGGAATTATAAAAGCAGTAGCATTACTAGAGAAGTTACTGATAATACATGGGTTGTAATACCCCGTATTCTCGTGCTAGAATTCTAACTGTCATTACTATGCATGTAAGCTCTATTCAAAGTTATTATCATATAAATAAAAGTTTCATGATTATTATCCTATTCTATGTAGTAGTTTATAGGTCAAAAATATTCATAGCAATGACCTATAACAACATTGAGCTAAGATCAATTGATTCGTCCAAAGTTTGACATTCGATTCTACAAGGGTCAACTTCAAATGTGTATAAATCTTAATATTTATGCAATTTTTCATCCCAAGACCTATAAAATTGTATATAATTGAATTATCTCTCCAACGATACTAATTTCGCCTTAATGCAATACCCAAGTGAAAAGTTATGCCTATTTTCCTCAGAGGAAGTAAGGGTGTGTGATTGGAAGTCAAGGCACACTTACAGGTCTTCCATAAGGTGTACGATGCACACCATAAGGTCTTCCATGGCTTTTTTGCCACATACCTCACTTCTAAGTGCCAAAAATCACCCTTATATATGTCTATAACACGAGATTTAACTCCAATTATCCAAAATCCTTTCACTTTCATCAAAAAATGGTCAAGAACACTCTTAAGGGTTTCAACCTAAAGATCAAGATATCTTAAGATTTAACCGTAGTTGTTCAATAATTCTTTAAGATTTGAATTCCCCATTTCGAGGGCTACAAGAAGCACCAATTATTTTCATGAATAGGGTCCCAAGGTTAATAGTTCATCCAAAGCTTCTACTTCAAGGCATGTGGGGATTTTCAACAAGAACACTCTTTCGTTCTTGTGCCTAAAAGTTATTTTAGATTATAAATAATGAATTTTTTATTATTTTCCATGAAATTCAAGTTGGGGTTTATACCCATGGTTGTTAATTACAAGCTTATAAGGTTTCCAATGATTAAGAAGTGGAATTGTATGACTTATTTCATATATTTATGAAAGTAGTGTGATTTTCCAGATTTTTTCAAGTGAGTTTAAGCATTATATTGTTATTCTTGATTTCTATATTTTGACATTGTTGAAGTATTTTCAAGAAGTATATTGCGTATGATGTTTTGCTGTGATATTACATGAGTATGTTTATATTTTCGTGCTTATTGCTGAAATTTTCAGATTTTAAGTTGATTCATCAATATTTACATTATCAAGCATTAATCTTTTGGTGTTTTAATACAAGTTTGATATATGGGTCTTTGAACCCTATTTGAAATTGATATTTTGAGAAATTACGTGTCATAAGTATCTTGAGGATTGAATTATTTGATATGATGTAGAAAGATTGACTTTTTTTGTCATGAAAGAGTTGATTTTGAAACCAAGAAAAAAAATCCACACATTTGATTGATTTATGATAATAAGGGTAGCATATTGGCTCCCGATGCAAATTGTTGGATTGTTTATTCTGGATTTTCTTTAAAGTTGTGAGCTTGAGGCTATTAAAAGTTTTAAGCTAACTCCGGGAGTAGTATTTAGCATCGAGCGAGAAGTGTGGTACTTCCCTAGAACTACGTTCCCCCATAGAATGTGAGCCTGAGGCTGATATAACGATCACCAGTGAATCAAATGACTAAGGTCCTACTCTGATGGTAAGGATAAGACAGCTCTCCCCAATGTGGGTTAGATGTTGGACTCCATGTAGTTCACATGGTTTATGTCGGTTATGAGAAACTCCCATAGTGTCTCTCTACTTTATCTAAGAGAAGTGTGTATGGTTTGAAAACTATGATTTCTGAGAAAGTTACTTGTTTTTGAAAGATTGAAATGTATACTCTAAAAAGTGTTGCTTTAAGACTTTATTACTTTAAGGGTATGAAACCGATAGGAAAGTGAATTAAGAACTTATTGTAATGACTCACTTGTCTTACTTTATATGAGCATACATAATTTTATTATCTATAATGATGTTAAGATATTATTTTACATATGCATTGCACCCCCATATGCTTGGTACATTTCCATGGTACTGACCTGTACATACCCCACGTATTGGGCTATATTTTCTCGTAATTTAGGTATAAAGTATAGTGTATATCTTCAGATCCAGTCAGTTCACAGTATCCTATCAGCAGGTGATGAGTCCTTCAGATTCATGGGCTTGATTTAGTTATACAGTTCTATAAGTGTTGTATTTTCTTTATTCAGCCATATTGAGTTGGGATAGTTGGGAGCCATGACCCGGCTACCTATAGTCAGTACTAGTAGAGGCTTCATAGACAGTCAGTTGAAGTTGATGTATTTCATTTCAGTTTTGGTTGTAAAAGAAGAATTGTAATCTTGTAAATTCAGTCTTATATCTATCATATTCAAAAAAGAGTTATTTTCTGCAAATTTGTATAGATTTATACTTTTAATTTAGTTGGTTATAAGTTATGCCAGTAGAAGAATTAGCTTGGGGACACTTGTGACCCTAAGCACTGTGTGACGTCTTGAGACCCAATTTTGGGGAATTACAAACTTGGTATCAGAGCACAGAGTTCAAATGTCCTAGGGTGTCTATGAAGCCATGTCTAGTAGAGTCTTGCGTAACGGTACAAAAATGTTTGTACTTTTCTTCAAGAGGCTATAGGGCATTTAGGAAATGTCTCCATTCTTTCAAGTCTTAGATCGTGCTATAGGAAGGTTCTCTATTAAAATTTATACAAATTCTCATCTCACTTGATTCAGGCCATCATTGCCTTAGTTTCAAGGTATCAAAAACAGTGAAGTTTAAATCTTTACGGATAGTTTTGTTTTTGTAAGAGAGCTCAAAAAATATCCCATCAGTGCTTTTAAGTTTCGAAGATTGAAGTGCTTTATTCATGTTTGTAAAAGTCGTGCACTAAGCCCAAGTCAGATGTGCTTTCAGATTACTCCTCAAAAACCAAAATGTAAATCTATACTTCCTTATCTATGTATTATTCTTTAGACAACATGATCAACAAGATCTAGTTCCACTCCATATAATGCTCTAATATTTGCAAACGAAAGCTTCAGAAGTTACAAAGCGGCTTGAGAGGAGCTTTGTAGTGTGTTATAAGTCCCTTAAATTTAAAGTTATGCCCTCTTTCTTACGAGTTATTCAATTAATACAGAGTAAGGTGTATTATTAGATCATTGAATGTTGTGTGTCAAATTTTTATCTCTTGTATTACGTAATTTTGTTATCATTGTGGTTGTGAAAAATTAAAGTCTAGTGAAGCCGTGTGGGGCCTATTTTAATTCACTAGCATAGTTACTTTGTTTTTTATCTAATTTTCTTGTTCAAAATACAAAACCAAAGTCTAGTAAAGATATGTGAGGCCTATTTTGATTCACTAACAATTTGTTATTTATCTTGTTGTTCTTGTGTTGGTTGAAAGTTTGGGTTTAGAGGTGTATTAACAAGAAAGGTGGTAAGGGTAATTTATTGAGTGTATGTATATCCAAATCTTCTTTTTTGCATATGATCAAGTTAGTAATGAAGTTATATATCCTTGTTTGTTAGTTTAGTGAATGTTAGATAAGGAGATTTTAGATAAGGTGTATTGTTGTTTGCTTGAGGAAAGAAAAGAGTTATTGATGGAATTTTTTTTGCTAGGAAAGTATAGGTTTTGATGAAAGTACTTAGTGGTTGAGTATTGTTAATTTAGGCTTCCCTGATATTGCAAGAGGAAGTTTAGTTGAAATTTATAAAGTTATGAAAGTAATTTAGGCATAAAGATAGGTAAATAGTAATGATGTGAAGAAGGAGGATGTGTTAACGGATTATTAATAAGATAGGCCATATGATTATGATCAATTGTCATTGTGTACTAGTTTTTCTTAATGTTGTGTTTTATAGTTTTGAAGTGAGAATGGTGTGTGAAATTGGGTTGTAAAACTTATTTAACTCTAGATATTAAGTTTGAACAGTTGATGGTTCGATTGTTGATGCTAGTTATATGGAGGTGATCTAGTAGGCCTGAACAATGTATGCAAGAGTGTAAGATCATGTATTCGTAATTAAGTATGATGTAGAGGTGTACCCAAGGTGCTATGGGGATACATTATTTTTTTCAAGGATTATTGCATATTGTGTGGTTAGTAGTAACATTGAGTTTCTAGGTGGACAAAGGCTAGTTAGATAATTTATGATGTTCTTGATAGCTAGGATAAAGAGTTATGATTGAAGATGTTAATCCTTTCAAGTATTATTTTATTCTCATGATTTGGGAAAAATATAAGTATGGAAAAGTGATCTTGGTAGGCTATGATTATGTTATTAGAGATGTAGGTATGGTTGCAAATGAGAGTGTAAGTTTTGGATGACGATTATAGAAGCAAGAAAGTTAAGAATAACATATGGATGGGTTGTTCAAGAATGAAGTCAGTAAGTTTGAAATTAGTTTATTCTTGTGAGTTTAGCATTTATGTATAGATATTAGAATGATGAAATTATGGCTTAATCTTGAGGATATGGAGTAAACCATCATGCTTAGAATACCAGCTTTGACCTAAGGGGGAGATGGTTAAAGAGGAACCAAACTAAGTTTTGAGAATTCGATTGTGGTACATATCAATAATAAGTTATTATGTGATAGTGATCCCTTCTTACTCTATAGTATTCCTTGGATTTTAGTCATTACAATACCAAATCCATCACTGCGTGATAAATCCATGCCACAGGCCTATGTTTAT
The DNA here is from genome assembly GCA_030864225.1 of Capsicum baccatum var. pendulum. Taxonomy (NCBI): domain Eukaryota; kingdom Viridiplantae; phylum Streptophyta; class Magnoliopsida; order Solanales; family Solanaceae; genus Capsicum; species Capsicum baccatum. The sequence continues at coordinate 86,291,265 of CM061557.1, forward strand.
ACCCATCATGTATACTCAAACCGATTCTCAGCTTCTAGCAAGCATGTAACAACTTCACTCTGTGATTCGAATTATCTCTCATGAATCTATGAACTCATATTTTAGAATATGACCATTCTTTAAACTCATGATACTAGTGAATTTCACATTATATCACGCATGTCCTCATCCTAGATTTCATTAATGAATCCATGCCTTTAATATTTTATTCCTCAGGCCTAAGATAAGTGTTAATGTTATGTATTGTAGTTTCCGTGCTTCAGGTTCTTATGTGTTAGCTCTTCGGTGACCTCTTCCTATGTTAAGATAGTGGTGATGATAGTGGATAAGCAATGGTTTAGATGTGAGAGAGTTGATGACCATCATTAAGAAATATTATTTATGCTTTTCTATCTAAGGCTAAAGGGTAAAGTAAGATTGAGGCCAAGTCTTTGATATATGTCATGGTTGGTTAGAAATTGTGTATGTTTTTAAGAATAGTACGAGAAAATTATCATTGATAAAGGTTTCGAAAATATGCAAAGTAGTCCTTTATGGGTATTTGCCTTAAAGTTATATATGATTTTTAATGATAGGCTTGAATGTCATGTTGGGTGTAACATGATGAATGCAATATGCGCTAGTGAATCCATATCAAAAGTGTTGAATTAGTCATTGAAGTGGTAAGGCATGTTATGCTTAGGGTGTGAACTCTAAAAACATATAGAATATTAAACCTTGTGGTTTAGACTAGTATTGTAGTTTGACATGTTGTATCTTGTGATATAGAGTTATGCTTAAGAGAACATAGTTTAGTTTAGACCTTAGTAGAAAGATTTCGCAGTGCCAATATAAGAATTATAAGTTGAATCAAATGAGTATGGTATTTAAGAGAAATAGTATAGTTGAGATAGCATTCGAGAAGTAATGCTAAGCTTGAAAGTAAGATGTTGTGTTACCTGCGGCCTAGCAATCCTATCCTATTTTATGAGTTAAATAATTATATTCCATGCTATAGAGTTATATCAATGTTGTAATTCCTTAGTCAAATGTCTTGTTCAGAACATGCCCAAAATTCTTTTCTCCCTAATGTCAATAGAATTTCGTAGAAAAGTGCTGAAGAAATACTCCATTTGAGTATTGGCTGTTAGTATGATCCTGTCCATATAGCCTGCAATCTAGTTTAGCAAGCAAGAAGATAAGCTCCTATAGATTCTTAATTTTCCAGCTAGTCTTACTATCCGCAGTCTTATCCGTATGTACATTCCAAGAGGTAATCTGTTTGCATCCAAGTAATATATAAATTCAGCTCAGCTCATGCATCAATTTTATTTTCAGATATTAAGTCATGATTCAGTTCGTAAGTATCCTGTGTAGTATCACAGTCTCTTCCTATTATTTTCACCAAATTATTATCTTTCGGGGACGAACGATCCCAAGGAGGGGATGTTATAATACCCTGAGTTTTTATGGCATAAACTTATCATCTTTTTTCTTATGAGATCAGAACCAGCTCAAGGTAATGGTTACTCATAGGTTGACACTCTTGTTTCTATCTTAGCCATATAGTTATTTTCATGAGAATTCATGCACTTAGTGATCAGTTCACTAGCTCATTATTCTTGAGATACAGTGATTCAGTTTCAATCAGTTGCACATCATAGCTTAAAGACAAAGGTTCCTCTGTGCTTTATGTTAATTATCCACATTGATGATAGGCGAAATTACGCGCCTATATCAATATATTTTGCCCATATTTTAGCCTAGTTTTGAGAACTAATTATCTATTTCATACACTTTTAGTCCTTTTTCCTGTAAATGAGCTAACAAATGTGATTAGGAAAGTTTCAGGTATAAATGATGCAAAATACAGCAATTTATGGCTTACTTGACGCAAAAGAAAGCTCACAAACGAGATGGAAAGGAGCTGGACGCATAAAGGACTAAATTTGCTGCATGGAAAATCTGTCCCGGGCTAAAACAGCATTTCTGAAGACTTTGGGGACTTACAGACACAAAGCTGGATTTTTTCCATAATACATTAACCTAGTGCAATTAGGTTATGTGTTTCACTAATCTATTTGGATTATAATTTTGTAACCTTATCCTAGTACATTTGGGTCAAGGATTTCATTAGTATATTAGGATTTGGTTATTTATTTCATTAGCTTAGTAGGAGTAGGATAGGAGTATTATAAATACCCTATCATGCTAGAGATTTAAAAATATATTCTTACAATTCAATTAACTCTTCACTTAAGACATCTTCCTACAACACATTCTTAATTCCTCATTCTTCTATTCTTAAATTCCACAACAAGAGAATCGTTACTTGCTACGGAATCACCAAAACCACACGCCAAACACCTACTATTCACGCCACCCACCATGCAAAACGTGATATCCTTCGCATTCATGGGTAACTAAATCTCTTAGTTGGGGTTATGGAAGCCGAATGAGTTACTATCTATTGCTATGAGCTTGTGAGTTCAAGACACGTATATTGCTTATATCATTATTCTCTTCATCTTAAATCTACATCCTTTGCGGTTCAAACACAAGAACACGCCATTCTAACATCTAACCTGTTCGAGAGAAAGGTTATTTGTCTAGAAAAGAAGACGCATAGACCAACGCCAGTCTAACATTTAACTTGTTCGAGAGAAAAGTTATTTGTCTGGAAAAGAGATAATGTCAAGGTAGTAGGACACCCTTTCCTATTAAAAAGCTAGTGCCGTACCTGGACTAACCTCTTGGAGAATTCGTACCGTTAGACACACTTTAAGCTCGAGAGAGTTAAAGTGAAATAGTCCTTGTTTAGGTCGAGAGACGCTTGGATTTACCATCGACTACAATTCTCTATAAGCAATTGCATGTCAAGACTCTACACACTCATAGCCAATAGAGACGTATACCTCTGAAGGTGGACATAACCCCAACGCCTCAATTCTCATTGTTTCACAACCTACGAAATACTCTCTTTTTACTTTATTATTTTCAGCTTTTATTTCATTACTTTGGTTACTTATTACAATCCCCCCTTCTTACGAGACTTGCACCAAAAGTCTATTAATTTTGCGTACTTGTTGACCAAGCTATTCCCTGTGGGATCGACACCCAACCCAGGTTGGGTTCTATATTTGCTAACGACCGCTTTACCCTCCCACGAGAGCTGTAGATTGAGCGTTATCAAAAAATTGGCGCCGTTGCCGGGGATTACGAGTGTCAATCAAGTTCGTGATAATTACTAGACCCTTTGGTCAAAGATTCTCGTACTTTTACGTTTAGTTTTTGTTTTTGTTTATTGCAGGTTTTTCTTTTAGTGCATGCCCCATACAAGAAGTTCTGGTCAACCGTTATTACCAATCAATCCTGAACCGCAACGAATTAGAAGAATGGAAGCACAAGCTGAAATCGACAGGATGGCTGCTCAACACGAGCAAGCAAGATTAGCTGCTCTTGCCGCTGCTCAAGTCCAACAACAAAACATTGATAATCCTGGACGAGCAACAAATCCTGACGATGAAGATTTAGGAGATGACGAGTTGATCAACCCAAGGCATGGCGCTGAAATGGCAACACCTGCCAACAGACGAGGTCGACAAGCTCGGTACAGATATGATCGCCAACCTTTGCAACCAGCTTTCGACGATGATGATGATGATCTTGATGGTGCCGGAGCCACTGGAGCTATAATTCCACCACCATTAGCGCCCGGAGCCAAGTTCAACATCACTAGCACCATGATTCAGTTATTGCAACTCAAGGGATTATTTGGTGGACTAGCAGGCGATGATCCGAATATGCATCTCATCAACTTTATTTCTACATGCAAGTCTTTTGACAATCCTGGAGTTGGTCAGAATGCTATTCGATTACGTCTATTTCCATTGTCTCTGTCTGGGGAGGCAACATTATGGTTGAATGGGCTGACTCCTGATTCTATTACAAATTGGAGGCAATTGAGAGACGCTTTCCTAGAAAGATTCTTTCCGCCATCCAAGAGGGCTCAATTGAGAGATGAAATCAGCAACTTTCGTCAGTTTCCCTCTGAAGCTCTTCACGAAACATGGGAGAGGTTCAAGACAAAGCTAGCGAGATGCCCAAACCATCACATGACTAATGTTCACCTCATGGAGATCTTATATAGAGCCTTGAATTCAGTAACTAAACCAGTGGTGGACAACGCAGCTGGAGGTTCTTTTATGGACCTCACCTTTGGTCAAGCAAGCAACATGCTAGATCGTATGACGAAACAAAGTAGAGCTTGGCATACCAGGGATTCTGAGGTAGCAAGCCCCACTTTATCTATTGGCATGTCTGCAGATCAAAGAAGGAGAGAAGAAGAACGTGATCAAGATATGGCGCACATGAAAACCCAAATGGATCTTCTTACAAAGCATCTATTAGGGAAGACCGAAAAAGTGAAAGCTATTGCGTCAAAAGGAAAAGACGAATCTGATTCAGAAGAGGAGGCCAACTACTTGAACAATCAGGGGGGTTTCCGTGGGAATGCCCAAGGAAACCAAGGTCGAAACTATTATGATAAATCTGGAGGTAAAGACCAAGGTAGTTGGAAGAAAAACAATGAAAATAGTGGTTTGTACGTTCCCCCTAGTAGACGTGATACCACCACATCTAATTCTATGGAAGACATGATGGCTAAGTTATTGAAAGGAGTGGAAGCGACGAGCGCGGGAGTTAAGGAGGTGATTGACGATTTGGCCTCCATGAAGCAATTAGTTGATTCTCATTCCACTTCTATCAAGCAACTAGAGCAGCAATTCAGTCAACTTTCAGCAGCGCTCAACCAAAGAAAAGCCGGCACCTTGCCTAGCGATACTGTGCAAAACCCAAGGAATGATGGGTCATGCATGGCCATCACTACTAGGAGTGGTAAGGTGCTGGAAACTTCAGCAGAAAGCAAGCAAGTAGTTGACAGAACAGCAGACATGGACGCCACACCTGGTGACGCCACTAGGGAAGACGCTGCAATATCCACTTCCAACGTCAAGGACGTGTTGCCTAGTGACGTGCAGCCTGAAAAAAATAATAAACGGAAGCAAGAGGAGAAGAAAGCCATGGAAAGAACACTTCCATACCCACCACCACCTTTTCCACAAAGATTGAAGAAGGCGGCCGATGACACTAAGTTCAGCAAATTTATGACCATGTTGAAGCAGCTAACTATTAATGTCCCATTGGTAGAGGCACTTGAACAAATGCCTGGGTATGCGAAGTTTATGAAAGATCTTTTGACTAAGAAGAGGGCAGCAAGCTATGAGCTGAAAGAAGATGTGCATCATTGTAGTGCAATAGCTACCCGATCCATAGTTCAGAAGAAGGCCGACCCCGGAGCTTTCACTATTCCTTGCACCGTCGGATCTTTGGACTTTGCTAAAGCATTATGTAACTTAGGAGCCAGCATCAACTTGATGCCATTATCAATCTACAAGAAGTTGGGGTTAGGAGATCCTACACCAACTAATATGAAGCCTGTTATGGCGGATAGGTCGGTAAAACGACCGGTTGGTATTCTATGCGATGTCTTGGTGAAGGTATCTTCATTCATATTTCCAGCAGACTTTGTCATCTTGGATTGCGAAGAAGATTCAGAGGTTCCCATAATCTTGGGACGCCCTTTCCTTGCTACGGGAAGTGTGCTCATAGATTTGAGAGCTAATGAGCTTTCATTCCGAATAAATGATGAAGTGGTGCGCTTTGATGTTTGCAAATCAATGAAGCAACCCAAAGATCTAAGTGTATTTTCTGTGGCTGATGTTGTCGTTGATGACGAGGATGAGTTACTTGCTGAAGAGCAAATTCTTGATGATCCTTTGGAGGTTTTGCTCATGGAAGAAGATGATGATGATGCTGAAATTTCTGAAGATGATATTTGTGCTCTATCGGGATTAGGAGCATATCGCTATCCTCCTAAGAAGCTGGATCTTGATCTCAAGAATCGACCCACACCACCAGCTAAGCCATCTATTGAAGAACCACCCACATTAGAATTAAAGGAGCTGCCAAGCCATTTGAAGTATGCATTCTTAGGAAGCGGAAACACTCTTCCAGTCATAGTGGCAGCCGATTTAGGTGAGCAACAAGTTGCAGCTCTTATTGCAATTTTACGCAAGTATATTAGAGCTATTGGATGGACCATTGCGGATATCCTTGGTATTCCACCTGGGATTTGCACTCATAAAATTCAGCTCCAAGAAAAGTGCACACCCACCATCGAACACCAAAGACGTCTAAACCCACCAATGCAAGAGGTGGTGAAGAATGAGATTATCAAGTGGTTAGACGCAGGAGTTGTGTATCCTATTTCTGATAGTACATGGGTAAGCCCAGTACAATGTGTTCCCAAGAAAGGAGGTATGACGATGGTTGCGAATGCAAAGAATGAGCTTATTCCACTCAGGCCCGTCACTGGATGGAGAGTATGCATGGACTACCGCAAGCTGAATTCTTGGACTCTCAAGGATCACTTCCCCATGCCATTTATGGACCAAATGCTAGATCGATTAGCGGGTAAAGGATGGTTTTGCTTTCTTGATGGTTATTCAGGTTATAATCAGATTTTTATTGCACCAGAAGACCAAGAGAAGACAACGTTTACATGCCCATATGGTACGTTTGCCTTCAAACGTATGCCATTCGGGTTATGTAACGCACCAGCCACCTTTCAGCGATGCATGATGTCTATTTTCTCTGATATGGTAGAAGACACTTTGGAGGTATTTATGGACGACTTTTCAGTTGTTGGTGAGTCGTTCGAAGCATGTTTGGTGAATTTAAGCATGGCATTACAAAGATGTGTAGAGTTCAACCTTGTGCTGAATTGGGAGAAGTGTCACTTCATGGTAAAAGAAGGAATTGTTCTTGGGCACAAGATCTCCGAAAGAGGAATAGAGGTTGATCGCGCCAAAATAGAGGTAATTGAGAAGCTACCACCTCCAATTTCGGTGAAGGGAGTTCGTAGTTTTCTTGGCCATGTTGGGTTTTATCGTAGATTCATCAAAGACTTCTCCAAAATTTCTAGTCCATTGTGCAAGCTATTGGAGAAAGATGCGAAGTTTGACTTTAATGATGATTGCTTAAAGGCATTTGAATGCCTTAAAGAAAAACTCATTAAAGCCCCTATCATGGTAACACCAGATTGGACGCTCCCGTTCGAAGTCATGTGTGATGCTAGTGGTGTAGCCGTTGGTGCTGTTCTTGGACAGAGAAAGGAGAAATTATTTCATCCTATCTACTATGCGAGTAAGGTCCTCAATGAAGCCCAAAGGAACTACACCGTCACTGAACAAGAGCTATTAGCGGTTGTGTATGCGTTTGAGAAGTTCCGTGCCTATCTATTAGGTACTAAAGTGATCGTTCATACAGACCATGCAGCTCTTAGGTATCTAATGACAAAGAAGGATGCAAAACCAAGGCTGATTCGATGGGTGTTGCTGCTGCAAGAGTTTGATTTCGAAGTCAAAGATAGAAGAGGTTGCGAGAACCAAGTGGCTGATCACCTATCTAGACTTGAGAATGAGTATGTGGCGCAATCAGAAAATCAGATTGGCGATGCATTCCCTGACGAGGAGATACTAGCGACAACAATGGAGAACTTACCATGGTATGCCGACTTTGCAAATTTCGTGGTGAGTAATGTGTTACCTTCCAATTTATCTTACCACCAGAGGAGGAAGTTTATGCATGACGTTCAGCACTATTATTGGGATGAGCCTTATTTGTTTCGAAGATGCGCGGATGGTATCATTCGACGATGTATATCCCATGAAGAAGTGCCCACTATATTAGAAGCATGCCACACTTCGCAAGTTGGAGGCCATCATGCAGGGAATCGAACAGCAAGAAAAGTCTTGCAAAGTGGTTATTATTGGCCTACAATATTCAGAGATGCACACGACTATGTGAGAAGGTGTGACCAATGCCAACGTCAAGGTGCTATTTCAAAACACCATGAAATGCCCATGTCCAAAATTCTGGAGGTAGAACTCTTTGATGTATGGGGTATTGATTTCATGGGACCATTCGTGAATTCGTTTGGAATGAAGTACATCTTGGTTGCTGTGGATTATGTGTCGAAATGGGTTGAAGCTGTAGCATTGGCCGATAACGAAGGAAAGCGTGTTGTAGCGTTTTTAAAGAAGAATATCTTCTCTCGCTTTGGGGTACCTCGTACTATCATAAGTGATGGAGGATCTCACTTCTGCAACAAGCTATTCAAATCTGTATTGGCCAAGTATGGAGTCAAGCAACACAAGGTAGCTACGCCTTATCATCCCCAAACTAGTGGACAAGTAGAGGTTTCCAATCGCGAGATCAAGCAAATCCTTGCCAAGACGGTCAATGCGAATCGGAAGGATTGGTCTCGGAAGCTAGATGATGCACTATGGGCGTATAGGACTGCATTCAAGACACCCATTGGCATGTCACCTTATCAGCTAGTTTATGGGAAGGCTTGTCATCTACCCATCGAGCTTGAATACAAAGCATTATGGGCATTGAAGCACTTGAATCTGAATTGGGATGATGTGAAGAACCTGAGGTTGGAGCAGCTGAACGAGCTAGATGAATTCCGTCTCCATGCATATGAAAGATCAGATTTATACAAGGAGCGGATGAAGAAGTATCACGATCAGCGGATTGTTCGACGACACTTCCAAAAAGGTGACATGGTACTACTCTTTAACTCCAGATTCAAGCTCTTCCCAGGTAAGTTAAAATCAAAGTGGTCTGGTCCATTTAAAGTCACCCACGTCTACTCGTCTGGAGTAGTCGAATTGGAAAATAATGAGGGTGTTATCTTCAAGGTGAATGGCCAACGTGTTAAGCCATATATCGGTCCTCTTGACTCGATGAATGACATGGCCATCACTTATCTCGACGAAGTCTAAGTACTCGAGATTACTACGTCGAGCCACGACAATAAATAAGGCGCTAGATGGGAGGCAACCCTTCGTTTTATTGTTTTATCGTTTTGTCGTTTTATCGTTTTGTCGTTTCGTCGTTTTAGTATTTTTTCTTTTTGATAAATGAAAATCCAAAAATAAGAGTCGTGCCACGACCAAAACTAAGGCGCTTGGTGGGAGGCAACCCATCGTACTAATCGTTTTCATTTGTTTGAGCAAATATAGGTGTAAGAAGTATGCAACGAGGAGATTGATTTCAATTGACGATTTGGTCGCATTGTATGGTAAAGTCGGTAAGTTAGGAATGGTGATGCATAAGGCTATGGATTGAGCCTTTCTCACGTCATAATAGGCTTCGAGAAAGGCTAGGCCTTGGTAAAAATAGGCCACGAACGATGCACAACCTATTCTATCGCCTAAGGACTCGGAATCTAGTGTACAATACACTATGCGCCGCCTATTCCTAGGTGTGCTTTTGACTATGCGCCGCCTATGCTATGGCATTTGAGATACTGAGACCAAATGCCATACCATATGCGCCGCATATGCCTAGATATACCATACTATGTGCGGCGCATATGTCCCATTATGCCATGGACAATGCGCCGCAAATACATGTGATATGCCGAGGGATATGCGCCGCATATAGGGTGATTTTGTCCCCAAATCCGATTGTAAATGGGTCATAACCCGACCCATACTCCTCCTATATAAAGGAGACTTGGTTTTTTATCACAAACACATTAGAAGTAACCCTAAAGGCGCCGCATATCATCCCAAATCCTCTCAAATTTTTCTTCCTTTGTTCTTCCAATCCACAACAACTTCTCCACAATCTTCAAGCAAGTAAGTGCTCTCTTAGTCTTCATCTATTTATCGTAAGTACTACGTTGCTATGCTTATTATAAAATGCTAAATCATGAGAGATTGGTGGTGATGTTCATGAGTGTGGATAATTGTTGCAAAATCGTGTGATTGATTATATACGTATGGAATTCATGACTTGTTTCCGACTTGAATTTTGTTTCAATGGCATTGTTGTGATACTTGCTGAACATATGTGGCCATGAATATTGCTTGAGAGTGTTGTTTGGATGCTTGCATGATTAACCATCCCGGCCATCGGGATAAGGTTATAGTGACTATCGACTTAGGTGGTGGTGTTTGTTGTTCGAATAGCAATTCCATGTGGTAACCCCTATGTTGTAACGTTGCTATATACACCATGCAAGTCGTCCAAATGGCTGCTCATAAGTGATGTAATACTGATTTTCTTGTCGGAATACAATCCTAAGACGTATGTCGACGACGTCTGAGTACTAGACCACGTTCACTTCACCGATTTGTGCCAACAAGATTAAGTGTGGGGTGGTACCCCTAATGCTTGCATATAGATTGTCTAAAGTGCGATTGTGCTGCATCTAACATTATTTCTAGTCTCAGGTACAATGGCACCGAAAGCAAGGCAAGGCAAGGAGAAGGCTACCACAACCCGTAAGGACAAAAAGAGAAGCCGAAAAGACCAAGGCGAATCATCTTCCGCACACCTACCACGCAGAATGTTCGGAATCAATGGGTTCTTGAGGAAGAAGCCAAGGCATGGTACAGCAGCAACAAAGAAAAGAAATATGTGCACGTCGACTTAATCAACAAGGAGACCTTAGCAAAGAAGGAGCCGCAACTGTTGGCTAAGATAATGGCTTTGAAGCTGGATTTCATCTTCCGTGACATGGGAGAGTGCAATCTTGACTTGACAAGAGAGTTTTATGCCAACTGGTCGCCAAACACAACGGGCAACGAAGTCAAAATTCGGGGCCAAGTGTTACAGCTTACAGCGGATTGGATCAACTCGTTTCTAGGTCTACCTTCGGTTGACACTGCACCATACAAAGAGCTGTACAGCAGGCCTCCTTACAGAGCTATAAGACACACGCTTTGTGGAAGCAGATCGATGGCAAGATGGGGCAGACATAAGGAAACAGGCCGTCACAACACATTCCCCTATGCTCCACTAAATAGGGAAGCAAGAATCTGGATGCGCATTGTCAACTCATGCCTCATTCCTGGGACGCAATACACAAAGATATCGAGAGATAGAGTGTGTCTGGTTTATGCATTGATGACAAATGTCCCTATCAACTTTGGGGCAATCATTCGATCTACCATGAGAAAAGCCAGACTCCACAGCAGGTCCCATTTCACATTCGGCAATTTGTTGACAGCAATGTTGCAGAAGGAGGATATAGAAGAGGAACCAGCTGACCACAAACTCCCACATACCCCAAAGAAGGTTGACCTCACCAAGGTCAAAGATGCTGAAACAACGCATGGAGTCAACCTTACCACTGCGGAGAGACACGCTCGTGACGAGAGTTTCTTCCGTCATCTCTATGGCATGACACGATTCACTATGATGAGTGGTGGACGTATTCCAACTGCTGAAGAGCTCCAACAGCTGGACCACGACTACCCAATGAACAGACATGCCCGGGAGATGTGTGGAGTGGGAGTATATTTCGAGGAACCTCTTGATGATGACGTGCCAACTGATGATGATAGACGCTTGCCTGATTCTGATGCTGAGGAGAACTCTGACGATGACTCTTACGATGATTCGGACGAAGGGGGTATGACCCCCGACATTGAGGAAGAGTCCGACTAATCAGGTTCTTCGACTTTATTTTCCACTGAGGGCAGTGTCTAGTCTAAGTGTGGGGTGTCGGCAGAATCTGCATGCTACGTTTGTATGTTTGCTCTTGTTTATTTTGTTTTGAGTAATCTGCATGCTATTTTTGTATGTTTGCTCTTGTTTATTTTGTTTTGAGTCCAAATTTTTATTTTTTTTGTGATTTTTTTCGTGTGACGTTTTTTTATTTTTTTTAGGAGTAAAAATTTCTCTAGCTACGCATGAAATTATTTGGATAGGCAGCATGAGATTAGAACAAGAGTATGTGCTACAATTGTGAATATTGAGACATTTAGGCTCTAGTTGTGACTCATTATGTGCTATTGTGTGATTCAATTCCTTCAATTGATTGGGTCGAGAGTCTATATTACTACCAATCAAGTCGACCATGTGCCTTGTGTGTGTGAGATAATAGTATATTCTATGTATGTGGCTGATGCTAGAACTTGCCTCGTATGTATGCAAAGCGAAAATAAGGAATGTAATGTTAGGATATGATTTAGGCATTTCTTTGGCAACCTATCAATGTGTACCTTCAGTTTTTCCTACCCATGTAAATCATCCTAGTTAAACCCTTTTGAGCCTTTAGCCTATTTCTTTGACAACCTTGTATGTAAGCTTAATCCAATTTTTTTTTTAAGACCGTAATTTGATCCAAATTCCTAAGTGCTTTAAAGTGAACAAGTCATGTGACAACATAAGAGGAAATTGGGTGAGTATGATGCTTTAAATTGTAATGGTGCTTGAATATGTTATGAAAAAGAAAGTGCTATCATAAGAGGTATGTTGTGAAAAGAAAAAGGAAGAGAAAGCTGAAAAGTAAGTTGTGCTTAAAATTGAAAAACCAAAATAGGAGAAAAAGGGTGGAAGAATAAAAGAGTAAAAAAAGGTTGAAAGAAAAAAGTGTCAATAATACAATGTGATGTATTAAAGTGCTTAGGAACTTAGTCACTATTTCTGGCCAAAATAGTCCTACCCGTCCCTTAGCCTACATTACAACCATCAAAAGACCTACTTGATCCTAATCTTAACATTCCGACATTTAGCAGAGTACTACATTAAAGGCAAGCTTATGGTCATTAGTTGCTACATATGAATTCTTTGCGAGAGTGAGTGCAAGGATACTTTGAGACCCATGTTTGAAAAATATGCTATATTTGTGAGTGATTATGGGTACTATATTGTGAGACACACATGGTTGATGAGCTTTGGATAGTTGTATATGATTCTATGTACCTTAACGTTTGCATGCGAGTTGATCACCATCACGAGTCTATGCTTGAGGTTAAATTGTTTCTACTTATAATCGGAAAGCTACTCTTTGTTGATAATCTTTGTGCTTGTCTTGAAGAATGTTTTGTGTTGTTTCTGTAAAAACCTTAAGTCGATGCTTAGAAGGACATGATATTTTGTTCGAGGACGAACAAAGCTTCAAGTGTGGGGTGTTGATGATAGGCGAAATTACGCGCCTATATCAATATATTTTGCCCATATTTTAGCCTAGTTTTGAGAACTAATTATCTATTTCATACACTTTTAGTCCTTTTTCCTGTAAATGAGCTAACAAATGTGATTAGGAAAGTTTCAGGTATAAATGATGCAAAATACAGCAATTTATGGCTTACTTGACGCAAAAGAAAGCTCACAAACGAGATGGAAAGGAGCTGGACGCATAAAGGACTAAATCTGCTGCATGGAAAATCTGTCCCGGGCTAAAACAGCATTTCTGAAGACTTTGGGGACTTACAGACACAAAGCTGGATTTTTGCCATAATACATTAACCTAGTGCAATTAGGTTATGTGTTTCACTAATCTATTTGGATTATAATTTTGTAACCTTATCCTAGTACATTTGGGTCAAGGATTTCATTAGTATATTAGGATTTGGTTATTTATTTCATTAGCTTAGTAGGAGTAGGATAGGAGTATTATAAATACCCTATCATGCTAGAGATTTAAAAATATATTCTTACAATTCAATTAACTCTTCACTTAAGACATCTTCCTACAACACATTCTTAATTCCTCATTCTTCTATTCTTAAATTCCACAACAAGAGAATCGTTACTTGCTACGGAATCACCAAAACCACACGCCAAACACCTACTATTCACGCCACCCACCATGCAAAACGTGATATCCTTCGCATTCATGGGTAACTAAATCTCTTAGTTGGGGTTATGGAAGCCGAATGAGTTACTATCTATTGCTATGAGCTTGTGAGTTCAAGAAACGTATATTGCTTATATCATTATTCTCTTCATCTTAAATCTACATCCTTTGCGGTTCAAACACAAGAACACGCCATTCTAACATCTAACCTGTTCGAGAGAAAGGTTATTTGTCTAGAAAAGAAGACGCATAGACCAACGCCAGTCTAACATTTAACTTGTTCGAGAGAAAAGTTATTTGTCTGGAAAAGAGATAATGTCAAGGTAGTAGGACACCCTTTCCTATTAAAAAGCTAGTGCCGTACCTGGACTAACCTCTTGGAGAATTCGTACCGTTAGACACACTTTAAGCTCGAGAGAGTTAAAGTGAAATAGTCCTTGTTTAGGTCGAGAGACGCTTGGATTTACCATCGACTACAATTCTCTATAAGCAATTGCATGTCAAGACTCTACACACTCATAGCCAATAGAGACGTATACCTCTGAAGGTGGACATAACCCCAACGCCTCAATTCTCATTGTTTCACAACCTATGAAATACTCTCTTTTTACTTTATTATTTTCAGCTTTTATTTCATTACTTTGGTTACTTATTACAATCCCCCCTTCTTACGAGACTTGCACCAAAAGTCTATTAATTTTGCGTACTTGTTGACCAAGCTATTCCCTGTGGGATCGACACCCAACCCAGGTTGGGTTCTATATTTGCTAACGACCGCTTTACACTCCCACGAGAGCTGTAGATTGAGCGTTATCACACATTTGAGGACGAATGTTCCCAAGGGAGAGATAATGCAATACCTCGTATTCTCGTAGTAGAATTCTAACCGTCATTCCTACACGTCTAAGCTCTAATCCAAGTTATTCTCATGTGAATACAAGTTTCATGATCATTATCCTAGTCTATGGAGTAGTTTAGAGTTGAAAAATATTCATGGCAATGACCTAGAACAAAGTTGAGCTAAGATCAATTGATTCGTCCAAAGTTTGACATTTGATTCTACAAGGGTCAACTTCAAATGTGTATAACTCTTAATATATATGTAATTTTTCATCCCAAGACCTACCAAATTGTAGATAATTGAATTATCTTTCCAAGGATACCCATTTTTCCTTAATCCAATACCCGAGCAAAACGTTATGCCCATTTTCGTGAAAGGCAATAAGGGTGTGCGATTGGAAGTGCGAGGCACACTTACAGGTCTTCCATAAGGTGTACGATGCACACCTTAACGTCTACCATGGGTTGTGCACCGCATACCTTACTTCCAAGTGAAAAAAAGCACCCTTATATATGTCGATAACACGGGATTTGACCCCAATTATCCAGAATCCTTTCACTTTCATCAAAAATTGGTCAACAACACTCTTAAGGATTTCAACCTAAATATCAAGATATCACAAGATTTAATTGTAGTTGTTTAATTATACTTTAAGATTTGAATTTCCCATTTTGAGGGCTACAAGAAGCACCTATTATTTTCAAGAATAGAGTCTCATGATTAATAGATCATCCAAAGCTTCAACTTCAAGGTATGTGGAGGTTTTCGACAAGAACACCCTTTCATTCTTGTTCCCAAAACTTATTTTAGATTATAAATTACTTGATTTTTGATTATTTTCCAAAAAAATTCAAGTTGGGATTTATACCCATGGTTTTTAATTACAAGCTTATAAGGTTTCCAATGATTTAAAAGTGGAATTGTATGACTAATTTCATATATTTATGCAAGTAATGTGATTTTTCAGATTTTTCCAAGTGAGTTTAAACATTATATTGTGATTCTTGTTTTCTATATTTTTGACATTGTTGAATTAATTTCAAGAAGAATATTGAGTATGATGTTTTGTTGTGATATTACATGAGTATGTTTATATTTTCATGATTATTGCTGAAATTTTCAGATTTTTAGTTGATTCGTCACTATTTATATTAACAAGCATGAATCTTTTGGTGTTTTAATACGAGTTTGATATATGGGTATTTGAACCCTATTTGAAATTAATATTTTGAGAAATTATGTGTCATAAGTATCTTAAGAATTTAATTATTTGACATGATGTAGAAAGTTTGACCTTTTTGATCGTGAAAGAGTTGATTTTGAAACCAAGTGAGAAAAGAATTCCACAAGTTTGATTGATTTATGATAATAGGGGTAGCATATTGGGAACTACGTGCCCCCATAGGATGTGAGCCTGAGGCTGATATAATGATCACTAGTGAATCAAATGATTAAGGTCCTACTCCAATAGCAAGGATAGGAATCTATCCCCAACGTGGGTTAGACGTTGGAGGCCATGTAGCTCACATGATTTATGGCGGTTATGAGAAACTCCCATAGTGTGTCTCTACTCTATCTAAGAGAAGTGTGTATGGTTTGAAAACTATGATTTTTGAGAAAATTACTTGTATCCAAAAGATTGAAATGTATGCTATAAAGAGAACTGTTTTAAGACTTAATTACTTTACGGGTTTGAAATCGATAGGAAAGTGAATTAAGAACTTATTGTAATGACTCACTTGTCTTACTTTACTTGTATTATTCATCCTTGACTTTGATGATTTAATTCAAGATAAGTGATTCATTTATATCAACATGCATAATTTTATAAATTGTTATCATATTAAGATATTATTTTATATATGCATTGCACCCCCATATGCTCGGTACATTTCCATGGTAGTGACCCACACACACCCCGTCTGTTGGGCTACATTGTCTCATAATGTAGGTAAAAGGTATAGTGTACATCTTCAGATCCCGTCAGTTCACGACATCCAGTCAGGAGGTGATGAGTCCTTTTGATTCAAGGGCTTGAGTTAGATATACAGTTTGAGAAGTCTTTTATATTCTTTATTCGGCCGTATTGAGTTGGGATAGTCGGCAGTCATGACCCGGCTACCTATAGTCAGTACTAGTAGAGGCTTCATAGACAGTTAATAGAAGTTGATGTATTCCATTTCAGTTTTGGTTGTAAAAACAAATTTGTAATCTTGTAAATTTAGTTTTATATCTATCATATTCAGAAAAGAGTTATTTTCCCAAAATTTGTATAGATTTATGCTTTTAATTTAGTTGTTTATGTGTTATGCCAGTAAAAGGGTTAGCTTGGTGTCACTTATTATCCTAAGCACTGGGTGACGTCTTGGGACCCGATTTTGGGGTGTTATATGGGTCCTCTCTTTGACTCTTATCTTATTGTCAAAGAGAATATGTTATACTAGTTGAGGTGAGAGGATTTATCATAAGGATATTACTATTGATAGTGTAATAGGAGTCATTTAACCCATTCAGAAATTGAAACAATTGTTGGTCTTCTATGAACTTCCCCAAAGCTCTAGAAGTATAATTGGGACAAACATATACATTGTTCAACTTATCCCATAGGTTTCTAAGTCTAAAGTAGATAGCTATGTCAAATGACCCCTTATGAGGAAAGAAATTTTCCTCTGCAGCTGAATGTATTTAGAGCCACTTGAGGTACCAAATTGTAGATTAATGTCTTCCCATATTTTATTAGCAGTTCTAAGACAAATTACTAGTAGTTATTTCCCTAGATACAAAATTTGTTTTCCATGCCTTGATTATGTCATTGCATCTTCCCTAGTGAAGAAAATATCGAAGAATCAGGAGTATGTCTAGGAACCCTACTATCAAGTACACCTAGCATATTTTTGCTGACATGGAGGTCAACATACTGCTGCTCCAATTCACAAAGCCACTACTATTGAGGGGAACAACTATAAGTTGTCTACTTAAACTATCCGATGGGTGGACATAGAAAGGATGAGAAACATCAATAGTAAAAGGGTAAAACCCTCAGAATGAGAAATTGTACTTCTGGTATTATCCATTGTTAAAGCCAAGTCAAATACATCATGATGAAACCAAAAACTAACAAGTAACTAAGTAATGGAATATAGAGAAGAATGATGATGGACGAATAGGATGCAATACCAGTCTTTTTCAACAACAGGAAGAAGTAAAGGACTTGATCAACAAACTGACAAGAACCCCATGGAAAGGAACACCAGCAATGATCCAAAGTGTGGAAATGAGAAAAATTATGTACTACACAACTGAAATATGCAATATCAATGAGATTTCCTCATGAAACCCATTCTTTCATTATCATATTGAAGATCTGTAGAAATCGTGAAATACTGAGAGATTAGTAATAAGGGTAGGATCGAAAGAGAGTCGATTCAAGAATATGATACTGTAACGCCTTGGTTTTTCTGAACCAGAATACTACACGGTGCTTATGACCCCGAAGGATCACAAGCTAACCCATGACTGATATCTGTACCTATACCTATACACTGCAATATATAACATAATAATGCAGAAAACATGAACATGTAGGCCATAAGGTTCAACTGAATAAAGAATTTGTCAAAACATAACATCCATATGGGTGAAAGATACTAAAAAAAATTGAAAACTAAATCAAATCTGAACATAAGTTTGAATATTGAATCTAAAAGCCTCTAAGTACTATCTAAATAAGGATTTAAAGGAACATGTCTCCAACTAACTGTGTAAACTGATAACTGGCTAAAATAATAATGAATAAATCAAATAATATTATCCCTGAATGAAGAAGACTCACTGAATCTCTGCGATTGGAAATGCTACTAGTACTGTTGGTCTGGAGCTCGTGTCTCTAAACCTATGGTGTAACATGAAAAGAAAGAACCATAGCGCAAATGCATCAGTACAACTGGAGTACTGAGTATATGAGTGAGGTAGGCTAATTCAAAGGGTTCACATGCATAAATAATGCTAATTGACTGATTGATATGAACATAAGAGTAAAAACATACATATATAGTAACTGAAATCATGAGTATGTGGTAGTTAAATATGTATGCTAATATATAACTGGAACTATAGTTCTGATAACATGAGTGACTGTGTATGACAGTCCTGAATCTTTTAGAACTCCCTGAGTCCCATGCTATAACTTAATTTGACTATATCTAACAGTCCTGGTGTACTGATATCTAAAGAACTGTCTGAGTTCTTTTATTGACACTGATACTGAAACTGTGGGAGGTATTTTTTTAACCGACATACCCCATGTATACCATTACGGATAAGCTGGGGTCCAATCTCTACCCCGACTGGAAGGGTGTCAATACCGTGCCACTAGTAAAGATAGTTGTGAGGGACACTTATCTGGCATGTACTCAAAGTGAGAATGGTGGGACCTTAAACTGACAGGTTAAGCCACTTCATCAACCCTAATCTGATAGGCTAAGATGTCTCAACCTACGCTGGCTACGTAATTCTGAAAAATAAGGATGACAGCTAAGAATCACAACCTAAAACTAGTAGGTGAGTCTCCATCATTGGGTTCACTCAATGCTAACTTCTACTCCCATCTGAAGAGACTGAACATAATTCAAATGATTGTACATCGACAGATGAACTGACTTCTGTTGACTGACGGAGTAGTACTATTATCTGAGATTTAACTAAGATCATGAGATTTTTGAGGTTTCCTTAGTCACATGACTGACTGAGTTCTATAGACTATTGCTTGACTGAGGTTATCGTGACAACATGACATGGTTCTAGACACACAGCTATGTTTTCCAGGTACTAATACCCCCAGGACTCGATAGAAGAAACCAACACACATGACATGCCTTGATCATAAGATTTGAGTCCACAATTCATAGTATCATAAGTAGGGGATATCATATTTCATATAGTTATTCAACATCTTAAACATTGTAGGGAATCCACGGATATTTCATGAACATATTGTATATCTCCGTTATCTTGCATGCTTCATACCACCACAATAGCAACACATGAAAATCATGGAATTCATATTAAAATATATAGCTAACATGAACTTGTCATTTAGACATCATAGAATCATACAAATATGAATTTCTAGCATCCTAAGCATTTTATCAAACACGTAGCATGCATTCTTTAAGGCATAGGTGGGTTTCATACTTGCACCATATTAAACCACATAAAGTTCATGGTTTTTAATTAACAAACATATATATTCAATGAAAATACCTTTAGACATCACATTGAAACTTAAACAACAATCACCAACATGTACATACTGATATCACCACAAAAAAAGTTTACAAAATAGTATTTAAAACATGGTTCTTGAGCTTTATTAATGGATTGGATCCATAGATGAACACTATGCATACCTTAGTGATTGAATCTTGAAAGCGATCTAATGTTTCTGATGGTTCTTTAAGAATTACTTAGTCTTGCTCTTGAGGAGATAATCTTGAGCGAAAACCCTAATCTTGTTGTTGAGAGTGTAAGAGAGGGTTTTTAAGATGATTAACTGAAGAAAAATGGGAAAAACTATGCCTCTTTATGGTTATAAGTAATGGAATGTAAAGAAAAAGACCAAAATACCCTTATGAAATAAATTCTCAGTTTCTAAAAATCATAGCTGACGATATTTGTGACAAGGCATCACAAATGTGGTAAGCTACCATTAATGTAGTCACTTAGGAGCCTAAGGATGACGACATTTGTGACAAGGCGTCACAAATATAGTAAGCTACCATGAATGTCGTCACTTAGGAGCTGGTTTCTGCCAAAGGCTGACAACCTTTGATATAGGGCATAACAAATGTTGTAAGCTACCACGAATGTCGTCACACTGTTTCCAGCCTGACAAGCTGAAGTAAAATAGGAATAACTCTTTACTACGATATCAAATTTAGGGGAAAATTGTATATTTGGAAAGATACTTCAATTATATGTCTATTGATAGGTCAGGATCTCAAAAATTCCAAGTATAATGAGAGATATGCTTCTTTGAAGTTCACTATACCAATATCCTTCTCGAGAATTCAATCGGTACGGAATATTTTGATTCGTCTGATAGCTTGGAGTTATTTGAAGCCTTAATATACATCTAACCTACTCAAAAAACTATAAATGAAATATGATGTACTATGCATGAGCTTGGTACATGGATATAATATTGGTTTGGACTTTTTGGGTTATTATAATATCTCCTCCTTGGAAACATTCATCCTCGAATAATGACTGCTTGAGAGGGGAGAAAAGATAAAACGACACATACACTGATGATGCTCAACTGGCACATGATTTTAGGACTGAATTAATTTCTACACTAAATATAGCCCAACTGAACATGCATATCCGATGCATGACTGATAGATGAACCCATAAATTCATGATAAGCTATGCACTGATACTTGATACCAATTTTATACTGGAATTTTGAACATGTAACTGTATAAGCTTAAGGAAAATGGTTACCTCGAGCTAAGTTTGAATTAGTGAATAAAAGATGAGGGTACTTGGTTTGCATGACTGCTTCTACTTCCCAAGTGTCTCCCTCCATGGACTAATTCAACCAAAGAACCTTGACTAGAGGGACTTGTTTTTTGCTTAGCCTATGAGTCTATAGTCGAAGATTTTGACTGGAATCTCTTCATAATAGAGGCTATTCTAAATTTCAATGCTATGAATAGGGACTACAACTGCTGAGTCACCTATGCACTTCTTGAGCAAAGAGACATGGAAGACTGGATGAACTGGAGCTAGATCTAAGGAAACTTGAGCTTAAAGGCTACCTAGCCAAAATGACTGTGAATCGTGAAGGGACTGACATATCGGGGACTTAGCTTTCCTTTCTTGCCAAATCTCTTCACTTCTTTCATGGGAGAGATCTTGATATAGACATAGGCATCTACCTCAAATTCGAGATCCTTTCTACGAATGTCATCATAAGACTTCTGTTGGCTCTGATCAGCCTGGAGTCTTGTATACTGCAATATATAACGTAATAATGTGGAAGACATGAACATGTAGGCCATAAGGTTCAACTAAATAAAGAATCTATCAAAACATAACATCCATATGGGTAAAAGATACCAAAAATAACTAAAAACTTAATCAAATCCAAACATACGTCTGAATACTTAATATGAAAGCCTTTAAGTATTGTCTGAATAAGGAGTAGAAGGAACATGTCTCCAACTAACTCCATAAACTGATAACTGGCTAGAATAATAATGAATAAATCAAATCATATTATCCTCGAATAAAGAGGACTAACTGAATCTCTGCGACTGTAAATGCTACTACTACTGCTGGTCTGGTGCTCATGTCTCTGAACTTATGGTGTAACATGAAAAGAAAGCACCACAGTTCAAATGCGTCAGTACAACTGAAGTACTGAGTATACGAGTGAGATAGGATAATACAAAGGGTTTACATGCATGAATAATTCCAATTGGCTGACTAATATGAACGTAAGAGTACAAATATACAGACATAGTAACAGAGATTGTAAGTACATGGTAGCTAAATCTGTATGCTAGTACATAACTGAAACTGTAGTTCTGATAACATAAGCGACTGTGTCTGACAGTCCTGAATCTAGTAGAACACCCTGAGTCCCGTGCTATAACTGAATTTGAGTGTATCTAACAGTCCTGGTATACTGATATCTAAAGAACTGTCTGAGTTCTTTTATTGACACTGATACTGAAACTGTAAGAGGTAGTTGTTTAACCAACATGCCCTATGTATACCATTAAGGATAATCTGAGGTCCAATCTCAGCCCCGACTGGAGAGGTGTCAATACCATGCCACTAATAAGGATAGTTGTGAGTGACCCTTAGCTGGCAGGTACTCAAAGTGAGAACGGTGGGACCCTAAACTTATAGGTTAAGCCACTTCATCAACCCTAATCTGACAGGCTAAGATGTCTCAAGCTACGCTGGCAACATAGTTCTGAAACACAAGGATGACTGCTAAGAATCACACCTTAAAACTGGTACGTGAGTCCCCATCCTTGGGTTCACTCGATGCTAACTTCTCCTCGCATCTGAAGAGACTAAACATGATTCAACTGACTGTACATAGACAGATAAATTGACTTTCGTTGACTGATGGAGTAGTACTAATATTTGAGAGTTAACTGAGATCATGAGATTTTTGAGGTTTCCTGAGTTACATGACTGACTGAGTTCTATAGATTATAGCTTGACTGAGATTTTCGTGACAGCATGATATGGCTCTAGGCACACAGCTATGTTTTCCAGGTACTAATACCCCCAGGACTCGATATAAGGAAACTGACACCCATGACATGACTTGATCACAAGATTTGAGTCCATAATTCATAGTGTCATTAGTAGGGGATATCATATTTAATATAGTTATGCAATATCTTAAACATTGTAGGGAATGTATGGATATATTTGTTGTTCATATTGTATATCTCCATTATCTTGCATGTTTCATACCACCACAATAGCAACACATGAAAAGCATGAAATTTATATTGAAGTATATAGCTAACATGAACTTGTCATTTAGACATCATAGAACCATACAAACATGAATTTCTAGAATCCTAAGTATTTTATCAAACACCTTGCGTGCATTCTTTAAGGGATAGGTGGGTTTCATACTTGCACAATATTAAACAAACTAAAATTCATGGATTTCAATTAAAAAACATATGTATTCCACGAAAACACATTTAGACATCAGATAGGAACTTAAACAACAATCGTCAACATGTACATACTCATATCACCACAAAAACAGTTTACAAAATAATATTTAAAACATGGTTCTTGAGCTCTATGAACGAATTGGATCCATAGATGAACACTACGCATACCTTAGTGATTGAATCTGGAAAGATATCTAATGTTTCTAAAGGTTCTTGAAAAAATGCTTATTCTTGCTCTTGAGGAGATGATCTTTAGAGAAAACCTTAATCTTTTTGTTGAGAGTGTAAAAGAGGGTTTTTAAGATGCGTAACTAGAGAAAAATGAGAAAAATTATGCCTCTTTATGGTTATAACTCATGGAATGTGAAGAAAAAGACCAAAATACCCTTGTGAAGTAAATTTCCAGTTGCTGAAAATCATAGTTGATGACACTTGTGACAAGGCATCACAAATGTGGTAAGCTACCACGAATGTCATCACTTAGGAACTAGTTTCTGCCGAAGGTTGACTATATATGTGACAAGGCGTCACAAATGTAGGTAGATACCACGAATGACGTCACTTAGGAGCTGGTTTCTACCAAAGACTGACGACCTTCGTGATAGGGCATCACAAATGTGGTAAGCTACCATAAATGTCGTCGCACTATTTCCAGACTTACAAGTTGGAGTAAAATAGGAATAACACTTTACTACAATATCAGATTTTGGCGAAAATGGTATCTTTGGAAACATAATTCAATTATCTATCTATTGATAGGTCATGACCTAAAAAATTCAATGTATAATAAGAGATATGCTCCTTTGAAGTTGACTATACTAATATCCTTCTCAAGAATTCAATCGGTAAGGAATGTTATAATACGTCTGATAGCTTAGAGTTATTTGAAGCTTTAATATACATCTAACCAACTCAGAAACTATAAAAGAACTATGATGTACTATGCATGAGCTTGGTACATGGCTTTAATATTGGTTTGGATTCTTCGGGGTATTACAATATCTCCTCCTTCAAAACATTCATCCTCGAATGATGACTTCTTGAGAGGGGAGAAAAGATAAAACAACGCATATACTGATGCATGACTGATAAGCTGAACCCATGAATGCATGATAATCTATGCACTGATACTTGATACCAATTTTATACTAGAATTTTGAACATGTAACTTAATAAGCTTAAGGAAAATGGTTACCTCGAGCTCAATTTGAATTAGTGGAGAAAAGATAAGGATACTTGGTTCACATGTCTGATTCTACTTCCCAAGTAGCTCCCTCCATGGACTAATTCCACCAAAGAACCTTGGCTAGAGGGACTTCTTTGTTCCTTAGCCTACGAGTCTATAGGTGAGGATTTTGACTAGAATTTCTTAATAATATAGGCTACTCTAAATGTCAATGCTCTTAATAGGCACTACAACTGCTGGGTCACCTATGCATTTCTTGAGTAAGGATACATAGAAGACTGGATGAACTGAGGCTAGATCTGATGGCAATTCGAGCTCATAGGCTACCTTGCCGAAACGACTGAGAATCCTGAAGGGACCGACATATCGAGGATTGAGCTTTACCTTCTTGCCGAATCTCTTCACTTCCTTAATGGGAGATATATTGAGATAGACATAGTCATCGACCTCAGATTCAAGATGCTTACTACGAAAGTCTGCATAAGACTCCTGTCAGCTCTGAGTAGCTCATAGTCTTGCTATGATCAACCAAACGTTCTTTAAGGAATCGAATACTAAGTTAGGACCTATGAAAGTGGGCTCACTAACTTCAAACCAACCAATTGGAGACCTACATCTCCTACCATAGAGATCTTCGAATCGACCTATCTGAATACTAGAGTGGTTGCTATTGTTGTGTGCAAACTCAATCAAAGGAAAGTGGTCATCCCAGCTTCCCTTTAAATCAATTGTATATTCCCTTAGCATATCTTCTAGAGTCTGAATGGTTATTTCTACATGACCATCTGTCTGAGGATTAAACGTTGTACTTAGATGAACTTGGGTACCAAAACCCTTTTAGAATTCTTTCCAGAAGTTAGAGGTGAACTGGGTACCTCTGTCTGAGATGATAGATAGTGGAACATCGTCAAATCTGACTAACTCTTTGATATAGAGTTTGGCATAATCCTTGGGTGAGTAAGATGTACGAACTAGAAAGAAATGAGTTGACTTGGTCATTCTTTCTACAATGACCCAAACTGAATCATGCTGATGACGTGTTCTAGGCAAACCCGTCATGAAGTCCATGTTCACTTCTTTTGACTTCCAAGTAGGAAGAGTGGACTCCTTCATGGAACCACTAGGTTTCTTATGCTCTATCTTAACCTGCTAACATGTAGAGCACTTATCCATAAACTCTGCAACGTCCCTCTTCATCCCACTCCATTAATACATCTCCCACAAGTCGCAGTATATCTTAATGGCTCCTGGATGAATATAGTATCACGCACCCTGCGTTTCTGCAATAATTTGTTGCCTCAAGTCATCTACATCGAGAACAGACAAACGACCCTAACAACGAATAACACCATCTCCCCCTTGGGAGAAAACCTCTACTTCCTAACTCTGAACTGACCCTTTTGGCTTGACAAGGCTAGGATCCCTGTCTTACTTCTCTTTCACCTCAGAAACTAGAGATGACTCTAAAAAACTCTGAACATATACACCACTCTCTGAAGAGTTGACTAAGTGAACGCCTAGTCTGGAAAGCTGATGAATCTCTTGAGCTAATATCTTCTTACTATCCTCAACATGGGAAATACCAACCATGGACAGTCTACTGAATGCATCGACCACTACATTCGCCTTGCCAGGATGATAAAGGAAACTTATGTCATAATCCTTCAAGAGCTCTAACCACCTTCTCTGACAAAGATTGAGATCTTTTTGGGAAAAGATATACTAAAGGCTCTTATGATCTATGTTGATGTCTACATGAACACCATATAGATAATGCCTTCAAATATTTAAGTCAAAGACAACTGCTGCTAACTCAGGGTTATGAGTAGGATAACTCACCTCATGGGGCATTAACTATCTAGAAACTTGATCTTCTTATGAGTCAATCTGGACATAGGAGATACAATAGAAGAAAATCCCTCGACAAACCATCAGTAATAGTTATCAAAACCCAAGAAACTCCTAATATCTGATGGAGAGATAGAGTGAGGCCAGTTTCTTACCACTTCAGTTTTCTAAGGATCTACTCTAATGCCATCACTGGAAATAATGTGGCCAATGAATGCTACTGATTTTAGCCAAAATTCGAACTTACTGAACTTGGCGAACAATTGGTGATCCCTGAGAGTATGAAGAATAATTACTAAAAGGTCTAAATGATCACGCTCTCTATGAGAATAGACCAAAATATCATCTATAAAAACTATGACAAATGTGTCCAAGTACTGCTTGAATACCCGGTTCATCAAGTCCATGAAAGTTCCAGGGTCATTGGTAAGACCAAAGGACATGACTAGAAATTCAAAGTAACCATAACGAGTACGAAAAGCTTCCTTTGGAATGTCACATTCTCTAACTCTGAGCTTATGATAGCCTGATCTGAGGTCTATCTTGGACAAATAACTGGCACCTTTAAGTTGGTTAAACAAGTTATCTTTCGTAGGTAGTGGATACTTGTTCTTGATTGTGACTTAGCCGAGATGACGATAATCAATACACATTATGAGAGAACCATCTTTCTTACGCACAAATAAGATTGGTGCACCCCATAGGGATTCACTAGGCCTGATGAATCCATTATCTAAGAGATCCTTTAACTGTTCTTTCAGCACCTTGAGTTCTGCTAGTGACATTCTGTATGGCGGAATAGAAATAGGCAGAGTATTTGGGAGAAGGTCTATGCCAAAGTCTATTTCCCTTTCGGGAGGAATACCTTGAAGATCTTTGAGAAAGACGTCTGAATATTTGTTAACCACTTGGACTGATTTGAGACTAGGAGATTTGGAATTGGAATCCTTAAAATGCATGAGATAATACACATATCTCTTAGAAATCATTTTCCTTGCTCGAAGGTAGCAAACAAGCTGAAAACTGAAAGATGAAGTGCTACCTTTCCACTCTAGGATGGGCTTATTCGGGAACTGAAACTGAACTATCCTATTTCTGCAATTGACTATGGCATAGCAGGAATGAAGTCAATCTATGTCAAGAATGACATCAAAATTAGTCATCTCTAACTCGACTAAATCTGCTGATGTGGATTTCTGAAATATCATAATCGGGCAGTTTCTGTATACCCGCTGAGCAATAATGGTTTTACCCACTAGGGTAGAGACTAAAAAGGGCTCTACTAAAATTTTGGAACTGATTTCAAAATTGCCTGCTATGTATGGAGTGACAAAAGACAAAAATGCACCTGGGTTGCGTAAATCATAAACATGAACATGGAAAATCTGTAACGTACTAGTAACGACATCAGGAGAATTTTCCTAATATTGTCGAGTCTGAAAAGCATTGAGTCTATTTGGGCATTTCCCACTAGTACCACTAGAAGTTGAACCCTGCTGGTTCGGGCGATCGAACTGAGCTGTGGAACGATTCTGATGACCTGAGGTCCTGGCTGAGAATACTCCCTAATCCTTTGTCCTGGCTTACCACAACCAAAATAGACATCACTATCATCTCTGTAAATACCCTTGTGGTTCTTACCACAAGTCTGACAAAAGGGGTTTGTTCGGGCACTGCTAACACTGCCATGATATTTAGAGCCTGGAGCTCTGTCTCTATTGTCGTCCCAGAACATTGGAACTGGGGACCTAGTGAAGGAAGGGGCTGGAATTGTTGACTTAGGATGAAACTGCGAACGATTTCCTCCCACTGATTTAAGCTGAGCAAAACTGAAACTACCTAATTTTGCT
Organism: Capsicum baccatum var. pendulum; assembly: GCA_030864225.1. NCBI lineage: Eukaryota > Viridiplantae > Streptophyta > Magnoliopsida > Solanales > Solanaceae > Capsicum > Capsicum baccatum. Next base: position 86,319,412 of record CM061557.1, read on the forward strand.
CTTTTGGTTTGCCTCCCTCTGCTAAGGTCATATCACTGTTCAACATCAAAGATCTACACTCATTCACCACGCAATTGTTCACCCCTGACATGAACTTTCTCATCTTAGCCCTATTGTCTGCAACCACATAAGGAGCATACCTGGCTAGCTAAGTAAATCTGAGAGAATACTCCCTAACCTTCATATTTTCCTGCCTGAGGTTGATGAACTAAAGAACTTTGGCTTCTCTCAGCTCTTGGGGAAAGAATCTATCTAAGAAAGTTGTGAAAAATTTCTCCCACCCAATGGTACCTGTGTCATCTACCCTCTCAGACTTCCACTGTTTATACCAAGTGTGAGCCACATCTTGCAACTGATATGCGGCTAATTTAACACTCTAAACAGAAGTAACACCCATGATGTAAATGACCTTCTAAACTTATTCAATGAACTCGTGAGGGTCTTCATCAGACTTATACCCATGGAAAGATGGAGAGTTCATTCAGGTGAAGTCCCGAATCCTAGCTTCTTCGGAATTTGCCACTAGATTAGCCGGAATAGCTGGTGGCCATTCATTTTAGGAAGCCACAGACTAAGAAAATATAGTGAATACTGGTCTAAACTCCGCATGATAAACATGTTCACCCAAAGGATCTTCGGGCTTAGGAGCTAGCTGGTTTCTTCTCTTTGAGGCCATATTCTAAAACAAGAGAAGAACGAATTATTCTGGGAGTTTAACTTGATATTATGCTCACTAACACGACATGAATAATAAAAGAAGAGAAACTATTCCAAAAACATCTTATAGCCTACTGTACATAAATATGGCGCGCAACACACCCATGTACAAGACTCTACTAGATACGACTTTCAGATATCCTAGGACTCTATTGAACCTTAGACTCTGATACCAAGTTTGTAATGCCCCGATTTTTCTTAACCAAAATGCTACACAGTGATTATGACCCTGAAACATCACAAGCTAACCCATGACAGATATCTTTACTTGTACACTACAATATATAACGTAATAATGCGGAAAGCATGAACATATAGGCCACAAGGTTCAACTGAATAAAGAATCTATCAAAACATAACATCCATATGGGTGAAAGATACCCAAAATAACTGAAAAATAAATCAAATCCAAATATAAGTTTGAATACTGAATCTGAAAGCCACTAAGTATTATCTGAATAAGGAGTTGAAGGAACATGTCTCTAACTAACTCTGTAAACTGATAACTGGCTAAAATAATAATGAATAAATCAAATCATATTGTCCTCGAATGAAGAGGACTCACTGAATCTTTGCGACTGTCAATTCTACTGCTACTGCTGGTCTGGTGCTCATGTCTCTGAACCTATGGTGTAACATGAAAAGAAAGCACCTAGTTCCAATGCGTCAGTACAACTAGAGTACTGAGTTTACGAGTGACATAGGATAATAGAAAGCGCTTATATGCATGAATAATTCTAATTGACTGACTGATATGAAAGTAAGAGTATAAACATACAACAGAGTAATTGCGATGGTAAGTACATGGTAGTTAAATCTGTATGCTAATAAATAACTGGAACTATAGTTATGATAACATGAGCGATTATATCTGACTGTTCTAAATCTGGTAGAACTCCTTGAGTCCCGTGCTATAACTGAATTTGATTATATCTAATAGTCCTAATATACTGATATCTAAACAACTATGTAAGTTCATTTACTGACACAGATACTGAAACTGTAAGAGGTAGTTGTTTAACCAACATGCCCTATGTATACCATTACGGATAAGCTGGGGTGCAATCTTAGCCTCAACTGGAGAGGTGTCAATACCACACCACTGGTAAGGATAGTTGTGAGTGACCCTTCGCTGGAAGGTACTCAAAGTGAGAACGGTGAGACCCTAAACTTATAGGTTAAGCCACCACATTAACCCTAATCTGACAAGCTAAGATATCTTAAGCTACGCTAGCCACGTAGTTCTGAAACACAAGGATGACTGCTAAGAATCACACCCTAAAACTGGTAGGTGAGTCCCCATCCTTGGGTTCACTCGGTGCTAACTTCTACTCCCATCTAAAGAGTCGAAACATAATTCAACTGACTGTACATAGACAGATGAACCAACTTTCGTTAACTGATGGAGTAGTACTAACATCTTAGAGTTAACTGAGTTCATGAGGTTTCCTGAGTTACATAACTGACTGAGTTCTATAGATTATAGTTTGACTGAGATTATCGTGACAACATGACATGTCTCTAGGCTCACAGCTATGTTTTTTAGATACTAATACCCCCAGGACTCGATATAAGGAAACTGACACACATGACATGACTTGATCACAAGATGTGAGTCCATAACTCATAGTATCATTAGTAGGGAATATCATATTTAATATAGTTATGCAACATCTTAAACATTGTAGGGAATCCATGGATATATTTGCTGTTCATATTGTATATCTCCATTATCTTGCATGTTTCATACCACTACAATAGCAACACATAAAAAGCATAGAATTCATATTGAAGAATATAGCTAACATAAACTTGTCATTTAGACATCATAGAACCATACAAACATGAATTTCTAGAATCCTAAGTATTTTATCAAACACCTTACATGCATTCTTTAAGCCATAGGTGGGTTTCATACTTGCACAATATTAAACAACCTAAAGTACATGGATTTCAATTAAAAAATATATGTATTCCACAAAAATGCATTTAGACATCACATAGGAACTTAAACAACAATCACCAACATGTACATACTCATATCACCACAAAAAAAGTTTTCAAAATAATATTTAAAACATGGTTCTTGAGCTCTATGAACGAATTGGATCCATAGATGAACACTACGCATACCTTAGTGATTGAATCTTGAAATAGATCTAATGTTTCTAAAGGTTCTTGAAAAAATGCTTAGGCTTGCTCTTGAGGAGATGATCTTTAGAGAAAACCCTAATGTTGTTGTTGAGAGTGTAAGAGAGGGTTTTTAAGATGCTTAACAGGAGAAAAATGAGAAAAACTATGCCTCTTTATGGTTATAAGTCGTGGAATGTGAAGAAAAAGACCAAAATACCCTTGTGAAGTAAATTCCCTGTTGCTGAAAATCATAGCTAACGACACTTGTGACAAGGCATCACAAATGTGGTAAGCTACCACGAATATCGTCACTTAGGAGCTAGTTTTTGCCGAAGGCTGACTACATATATGACTAGGAGTCACAAATGTAGTTAGATACCATGAATGACGTCACTTAGGAGCTGGTTTCTACCAAAGACTGACGACCTTCGTGATAGGGCATCACAAATGTGGTAAGCTACCACGAATGTCTCGCGCTATTTCCAGACTTACAAGCTGGAGTAAAATAGGAATAACTCTTTACTACAGTATCAGATTTAGGCGAAAATGGTATCTTTGGAAACATAATTCAATTATCTATCTATTGATAGGTCATGACCTCAAAAATTCAATGTATAATAAGAGAAATGCACCTTTGAAGTTGGCTATACTAATATCTTTCTCGAGAATTCAATCGGTAAGGAATGTTCTAATATGTCTGATAGCTTGGACTTATTTGAAGCCTTAATATACATCTAACCAACTCATAAAACTATAAAAGAACTATGATGTACTATTCATGAGCTTTTTATATGACTCTATTATTGGTTTGGATTCTTTGGGGTATTACAATATCTGCTCCTTCAAAACATTCATCCTCGAATGATGACTTCTTGAGAGGGGAGAAAAAATAAAACAACGCACATACTGATGCATGACTGATAAGCTGAACCCATGAATGCATGATAATCTATGCACTGATACTTGATACCAATTTTATACCAGAATTTTGAACATGTAACTTAATAAGCTTAAGGAAAAAGGTTACCTGAGCTAAGTCTGAATTAGTGGATAAAATATGAGGATACTTGGTTCGCATGTCTGCTTCTACTTCCCAAGTAGATCCTTCCATGGACTAATTCCACCAAAGAACCTTAACTAGAGGGACTTCTTTTTTTCCTTAGCCTACGAGTCTATAGGTGAGGATTTTGATCAGAATCTCTTCATAATAGAGGTAATTCTAAATGTCAACTCTCTGAATAGGGACTACAACAGCTGGGTCACCTATGCACTTCTTGAGTAAAGAAACATAGAAGACTGGATGAACTGAGGCTAGATCTGAAGACAATTCGAGCTCATAGGCTACCTTGCCGAAACGACTAAGAATCCTATAGGGACTGACATATCGGGGATTGAGCTTTCCCTTCTTACCGAATCTCTTCACTCCCTTCATCGGAGAGATCTCTAGATAGACCTAGTCATCGACCTCGAATTTGAGATCCTTTCTGCGAACGTCCGCATAAGACGTCTATCAGCTCTGAGCATCTCAAAGTCTTTCTCTAATTAACCGAACTTTGTTTAAGGAATCAAATACTAAGTTAAGGCCTATAACAGTGGTCTCACTAACTTTGAACCAACCAATCGGAGACCTAAATATCCTACCATAGAGATCTTTGAATCGAGCCATCTGAATACTAGAGTGATAGCTATTGTTGTATGCGAACTCAATCAATGGAAAGTGGTCATTCCAGCTTCCCTTTAAATCAATTATACATTCCCTTAGCATATCTTCTAGTGTCTGAATGGTCCTTTCTGCATGACCATCTGTTTGAGGATGAAATATTGAATTAAGATGAAATTGGGTACCAAGACCCTTTTGGAATACTTTCCAGAAGTGAGAGGTGAACTGGGTACCTCTGTTTGACATGATAGATAGTGGAACACCGTGTAATCTAACTAACTCCTTGATATAGAGTTTGGCATAATCCTCGGATGAGTAAGACGTACGAACTGTAAGGAAATGAGTTGACTTGGTCATTCTATCTACAATGACCCAAACTGAATCATGCTGATGACGTGTTCTAGGCAAAACCATCACGAAGTCCATGTTCACTTCTTTCGACTACCAAGTAGGAATAGTGGACTCCTGCATGGAACCACTAGATTTCTTATGCTCTATCTTAACCTGCTAATATGTAGAGCACTTATCCATAAATTCTGCAACGTCCCTCTTCATCCAACTCCATTAATAGATATACCGCAACTCACGGTACATCTTAATGCCCCCTGGATGAATAGTGTATCACCCACCATGAATTTCTGCAATAATTTTCTGCCTCAAGTCATCCACACCGGGAACAGACAAACGACCCTGATAAAGAATAACACCATCTCCCCCTTGGGAGAAAACCTCTACTTTCTAACTCTGAACTGACTCTTTTGGATTGAATAGGCTAGGATCCCTGTCTTGCTTCTCTTTCGTCTCAGAAACTAGAGATGACTCTAAACTACTCTAAGCACATACATCACCCTCTGAAAAAGTCGACTAAGCGAATGCCTAGTCTGGCAAGCTGATGAATTTCCTGAGCTAATTTCTTTATACTATCCTCAACATGGGAAACACTACCCATGGACAGTCTACTGAATGTGTCGGCCACTACATTATCCTTGCCAGGATGATAAAGGACACTTATGTCATAATCCTTCAAGAGCTCTAACTACCTTCTCTGACAAAGATTGAGATCTTTTTGGTAAAAGATATATACTGAAGGCTCTTATGATCTGTGTTAATGTCTACATGAACACCATATAGATAATGCCTTCAAATATTTAAGGCAAAGACAACTGCTGCTAACTCAAGGTTATGACTAGGATAACTCACCTCATGGGGCATTAACTGTCTAGAAAGTTGACCTTCTTATGAGTTAATCTGGACATAGGAGGTACAATAGTAGAAAATCCCTTGATAAACCATCAGTAATAGCTAGCCAAACCCAAGAAACTCCTGATATCTAATCGAGAGATAGGGTGAGGCTAGTTTCTTACTATTTTAGTTTTCTAAGGATCTACTCTAATGCCATCATTGGAAACAATGTGGCCAATGAATGCTACTGATTTTAGCCAAAATTCAAACCTACTGAACTTGGTGAACAATTGGTAATACCTGAGAGTATGAAGAATAATTACTAGAAGGTCTGAATGATCACGCTCTCTGTGAGAATAGACCAAAATATCAACTATAAAAACTATGACGAATGTATCCAAGTACTTCTTGAATACCCGATTCATCAAGTCTATGAAAGTTGCAGGGGCATTGGTAAGACCAAAAGACATGAATAGAAATTAAAAGTAACAATAACGAGTACGAAAAGCTGCCTTTGGAATGTCACATTCTCTAACTTTGAGCTTATGATAGCCTGATTTGAGGTCTATCTTGGAGAAATAACTGGAACCCTGAAATTTGTTAAACAAGTTGTCTATCGTAGGCAGCATATACTTATTCTTGATCATGACTTAGTTGAGATAACAATAATCAATACACATTATGAGAGAACCATCTTTCTTGAGCACGAATAAGACTGGCACACCCCATGGGGATACACTAGGCCTGATGAATCCCTAATCTAAGAGATCCTTCAACTGATCTTTCAGTTCCTTGAGTTCTACTGGTGCCATTCTTTATGGCGGAATAGAAATAGGTAGAGTATCTAGGAGAAGGTCTATGCCAAAGTCTATTTCCCTTTCAGGAGGAATACCCTGAAGATCTTCGAGAAAGACGTTTGAATATTCATTAACCACTGGGACTGATTCGAGACTGGGTAATTCGGAACTAGAATCCTTAACATGCATGAGATGATACACACACCTCTTAGAAATATTTTCCTTGATCGAAGTTAGTAAATAAGCTGACCCCTGAAAGATGAAGTGCTATCTTTCCACTCTAGGATGGGATCATTCAGGAACTGAAACTGAACAATCCTATTTCTGCAATTGACTATGGCATAGCAGGAATAAAGTCAATCTATGTCAAGAATGATATCAAAATCAGTCATCTCTAACTTGACTAAATCTGCTAACGTGGATTTCTGAAATATCATAATTGGGCAGTTCCTGTATACCCGCTGAGCTATAATGGTTTTACCCACTGGGTAGAGACTAAAAAGGGCTCTGCAAAAATTTTGGAATTGATTTCGAAATTGCCTACTATGAATGGAGTGACAAAAGACAATGATACACATGGGTCTAGCAAATCATAAACATGAACATGGAAAATTTGTAACGTACCAGTAACAACATCAGGAGAATTTTCCTAATCATGTTGGGTCTAAAGAGCATTGATTCTATTTGGGCATTTCCCACTAGTAACACTAGAAGTTGAACCCTGCTAGTTCGGGCGATCGGACTGAGCTGTGGAATGATTCTGCTAACCCTGAGGTCCTTGCTGAGAATACTCCCTAATCCTTTGGCCTGGCTTACCACAACCAAAAGAGAAATCACTATCATATCTATAAATACCCTTGTGGTTCTTACCACAAGTCTGACAAAAGGGGTTTGTTCGGGCACTACTAACACTGCGCTGAGATTTAGACCCAGGTGTTCCGTCTCTGTTGCCATCCCTGAACTTTGGCACTAGGGAAATAGTGAAGGAAGGGGCTGGAATTTCTAACTTATGATGAAACTATGAATGATTTCCTCCCTCTGATTTAGGCTGAGCAAAACTAAAACTACCTAATTTTGCTCTCTTGTTCTGCCTCCCTCTGATAAGGTCATATAACTGTTTAGCATCTCATCTCTACACTCATTCACCACGCTATCGTTTACCACTGGCGTGAACTTGCTCATCTTAGCCCTATTGTCGGCAACCACATGAGGAGCATACCTGGCTAGCTAAGTAAATCTGAGAGAATACTCCCTAACCTTCATATTTTCCTGCCTGAGGTTGATGAACTAAAGAACTTTGGCTTCTCTCAACTATTGGGGAAAGAATCTGTCTAAGAAAGTTATGAAAAATTTCTCCCACCCAATGGTACCTGTGCCATTACCCTCTCAGACTTCCACTGTTTGTATCAAGTGTGAGCCACATCTTTCAACTGATATACGGCTAACTTAACACTCTAAACAGAAATAAAACCCATGATGTAAATGAACTTCTAAACTTAGTCAATGAACTCCTGAGGGTCCATTCAGATGAAGTCCCGAATCCTAGCTTCTGAAAAATTTGACACTAGATTAGCCGGAATAACTGGTGGCCATTCATTTTAGGAAGCCACAGACAAAGAAAGTGTAGTGAATGCGGCTCTAAACTCCGCAAAAGAAACATGTTCACCCAAAGGATCTTCGGGCTGAGGAGCTGGCTGGTTTTTTCTATTTGAGGCCATATTTTGAAATAAGAGAAGAACAAATTAGACCGGGAGTTTAACTTGATATTATGCTCACTAGCACAACATGAATAATAAAAGAAGGGAAATTGTTCCAAAAACATCTTATAGCCTATTGTACATAAATGTGGTGCGCAACCCACCCATGTACAAGACTCTACTAGATGCAGCTTTCATATTTCCTAGGACTCTATTGAACCTTAGAATTTGATACCAAGTTTGTAACACCTCAATTTTTCTAAACTGAAATGCTACACGATACTTATGACCCCGAAAGATCACAAGCTAACCCATGACTGATATCTTTACTCGTACATTGCAATAACATGAACATATAGACCATAAGGTTCAACTAAATAAAGAATCTGTCAAAACGTAACATCTATATGGGTGTAAGATACCCAAAATAAAACTGAATCAAATGCAAACATAAGTTTGAATACTGAATCTGAAAGCATCTAAGTACTATATGAATAAGGATTTGAGGCAACATGTCTCCAACTAACTCTGTAAAATAATAACTGGCTAAAATAATAATGAATAAATCAAATCATATTGTCCTCGAATGAAGAGGACTCAATGAATCTCTGCGATTGTAAATGCTACTGCTACTGCTGGTCTAGTTCTCAGGTCTCTGAACCTATGGTGTAACATGAAAAGAAATCACCTAGTTCAAATGCGTCAGTACAACTAGAGTACTAAGTTTACGAGTGAGATAGGATAATACAAATGGTTTACATGCATGAATAATTCTTATTGACTAACTGATATGAACGTAAGAGTATAAACCTACATACATAGTAATTGCGATCGTAAGTGCATGGTACCTAAATCTGTATTCTAATACATAACTGGAACTATAGTTATGATAACATGAGTGATTGTGTCTGACAGTCCTAAATCTGGTAGAACTCCCTGAGTCCCATGCTATAACTGAATTTGATTGTATCTAATAGTCCTGGTATACTGATATCTGAAGAACTGTCTAAGTTCTTTTACTGACACTGATACTGAAACTGTAAGAGGTAGTTGTTTAACTAACATGACCTATGTATACCATTACGGATAAGATGGGGTCCAATCTCAGCCCCAACTGGAGAGGTGTCAATATCACGCCACTGGTAAGGATAGTTATGAGTGACTCTTAGCTGGAAGGTACCCAAAGTGAGAACGATGGGACCCTAAACTGACAGTTTAAGCCACCTCATCAACCCTAATCTGACATGCTAAGATGTCTCAAGTTACGCTGGCTACGTAGTTCTAAAACACAAGGATGACTACAAAAAATCACACCATAAAACTGGTAGGTGAGTCCCCATTCTTGGGTTCACTCAGTGCTAACTTCTACTCCCATCTGAAGAGACTAAACATGATTCAATTGACTGTACATAGATAGATTAACTGACTTCCGTTGACTGATGGAGTAGTACTATTATCTAAGAGTTAACTGAGATCATGAGATTTCTGAGGTTTCCTGAGTTGCATGACTGACTGAGTTCTATAGATTATAGCTTGACTGAGATTATCGCGACAATATGACATGGATCTAGGCGCACAACTATGTTTTTCAGGTACTAATATCCCCGGGACTCAATCGAAGAAAACTGACACACATGACATGACTTTATCACAATATTTGAGTCCACAATTCCTAGTATCATTAGTAGGGGATATCATATTTCATATAGTTATTCAACATCTTAAACATTGTAGGGAATGCATGGTTATATTTCCTGTACATATTGTATATCTCCATTATCTTGCATGTTTCATACCACCACAATAGCAACACATGAAAAGCATGGAATTCATATTAAAGTATATAGCTAACATAAACTATTCATCTAGACATCGTAGAATTATAAAAACATGAATTTCTATCATCCTATGTATTTTTATCAAACACCTTGCATGCATTCTTTAAGGCAAAGGTGGGTTTCATACTTGCACCATATTAAACCACCTAAAGTTCATGGATTTCAATTAAAAAACATATGTATTCTACGAAAACACATTTAGACATCACATTGGAACTTAAACAACAATCGTCAACATTTACATACTCATATCACCACAAAAAAATTTTACAAAATAATATTTAAATCCTGGTTCTTGAGCTCTATGAACGGATTGGATCCATGGATGAACCCTATGCATACCTTAGTGATTGAATCTTGAAAGAGATCTAATGTTTCTAAAGGTTCTTGAAGACTTCCTTAGGCTTGCTCTTGAGGAGATGATCTTGAGAGAAAACCCTAATCTTTTTGTTGAGAGTGTAAGAGAGGGTTTTGAAGATGCTTAACTGAAGACAAATGGGAAAAATTATGCCTCTTTGTGGTCATAAGTCGTGGAATGTGAAGAAAAAGACCAAAATACCCTTATGAAATAAATTCCCAGCTGCTGAAAATCATAGCTGACGAAACTTGTGACAAGGCATCACAAATATTGTAAGCTACCACGAATGTCGCCACTTAGGAACTAGTTTCTGTCGAAGGCTGACAACATTTATGACAAGGCATCATAAATGTAGTTAGATACGATGAATGTCGTCACTTAGGAGCTGGTTTCTGCCAAAGACTTACGACCATCGTGATAGGGCGTCACAAATGTGGTAAGCTACCACGAATGTCGTCATACTATTTCCAGACTGACAAGATGGAGTAAAATAGGAATAACTCTTTACTATGATATCGGATTTAGGCAAAAATGGTATCTTTGGAAAGCTAATTCAATTATCTATTTATTGATAGGTCATGATCTTAAAAATTCAAAGTATAATGAGAGATATATTCCTTTGAAGTTGACTATACCAATATCCTTCTCCAGAATTCAATTGGTAAGGAATGTTCTGATTCGTCTGATAGCTTGGAGTTATTTGAAGCCTTAATATACATCTAACCTACACATAAAACTATAAAAGAAATATGTTGTACTATGCATGAGCATGGTACATGGGTCTAATATTGGTTTGGAATTTTTGGGGTATTACAATATGTCCCCCTTGAAAATATTCATCCTCGAATGATGACTGCTTGAGAGGGCAGAAAACATAAAATGACGCATACACTAATCATGCTCAACTAGGATATGATTATAGGACTAAATTGAATTTTAAACTGAATATAGCCCAACTAAACATGCATAAATGATGCATGACTGATAAACTGAACCCATGAATGCATGATAATTTATGCACTAATACTTGATACCAATTTTATAATGGAATTTTAAACATGTAACTTAATAAGCTTAAGGAAAATGGCTACCTCGAGCTAAGTCTGAATTATTGGAGAAAAGATAAGGGTACTTGGTTCGCATGTCTGCTTCTGCTTCCCAAGTAGCTCCCTCAATGGACTGATTCTGCCAAAGAACCTTGACTAAAGGGTGTTCTTTGTTCCTTAGCCCACGAGTCTGATAGTCGAGGATTTTGACTGGAATATCTTCATAAGAGAGGCTATTCTGAATGTCAATGCTCTGAATAGGGACTACAACTGCTAGGTCACCTATGCACTTATTGAGCAAAGAGACATGAAGACTGCATGAACTGAGGCTAGCTCTGAAGGCAATTCAAGCTCATAGGCTACCTTGCCAAAACAACTGTGAATCCTTAGGGGACCAACATATCGGGGACTGAGCTTTCCCTTTTTGCCGAATCTTTTCACTCCCTTCATGGGAGAGATCATGAGATAGACATAGTCATCGACCTCGAATTCAAGATCCTTTCTACGAATGTCCGCATAAGATTTTTGTCGGCTCTGAGCAGCCTAAAGTCTTTCTATGATCAACTAGACTTTCTCTAAGAAATCAAATAATTAGTTAGGCCCTATGAATGCAGTCTCATTAAATTTGAACCAACCGATCAGAGACCTACATCTCCTACCATAGAGATCTTCGAATCGAGCCATCTGAATACTGAAGTGATATTTGTTATTGACTGCGAACTCAATCAAAGGAAAGTAGTTATCCTAGCTTCCCTTGATATCAATTGCACACGCCCTTAGCATATCTTCTAGAGTCTGAATGGTCCTTTCTGCTTGACCATCTATTTTAGGATGAAACATTGTACTGAGATGAACTTGGGTACCAAGACCCTTTTGGAATGCTTGCCAGATCTGAGAGGTGAACTGGGTACCTCTGTCTGAGATGATAGATAGTGGAACACCATGTAATCTGACCAACTCTCTGATATAGAGTTTGGCATAATCCTCGGGTGAGTAAGAGGTATGAACTGGAAGAAAATGAGTTGACTTGGTCATTCTTTCTACAATGACCCAAACAGAATCATGCTGTGACGTGTTCTAGGAAAACCCATCATGAAGTCCATGTTCGCTTCTTCCAACTTCCAAGTAGGAATAGTGAACTCCTGCATAGAACCACTAGGTTTCAGATGCTCTTTCTTAACCTGCTGACACGTAGAGCACTTAGCCACAAACTCTACAACATCCCTTTTCATCCCACTCCACCAATAATCTCCCGCAAGTCGCAGTACAACTTAATGGCCCCTGGATAAATAGATTATCACGCACCATGTGCTTCTACAATAATTCGCTGCCTCAACTCATCAACACCGGGAACACACAGACGACCCTGAAAATGAAGAACACCATCTCCCCCTTGGGAGAAAACCTTTACTTTCTAACTCTGAACTGACTTTTTTGGCTTGACAAGGCTAGGATCCCTGTCTTGCTTCTCTTTCACCTCAGAAACTAGAGATGACTCTAAACTACTCTGAACGCATACGCCACCCTCTGAAGAGTCGACTAAGAGAACGCCTAGTCTGGCAAGATGATGAATCTCCTACGCTAATTTCTTCTTACTATCCTCAACATGGGAAACACTACCCATGGACAGTCTACTGAGTGCGTCGGCCACTACATTGTCCTTTCAAGGATGATAAAGGACACTCATGTCATAATCCTTCAAGAGCTCTAACCACCTTCTCTGATGAAGATTGAGATCATTTTGGGAAAACACTTACTGAAGGCTCTTATGATCTATGAAGACACCTACATCAACACCGTATAGATAATGCCTACAAATCTTTAAGGCAAAGACAACTGCTGCTAGCTCAAGGTCATAAGTAGGATAATTCTTCTCATGGGGCATTAACTGTCTGGAGGTGTAGGCTATGACTCTACCATGATGCATGAGGACATAACGTATATCTACTCTGGATGCATCACAATCTACTACGAATCCATCGTAACCATTGGGAAGTGCTAAAATTAGAGCTGAGGTGAGGCGAGTCTTCAACTCCTGAAAACTCTTCTCGCAAGGTTCTGACCATTGAAACTTGACCTTCTTCTGAGTCAATTCTGACATAGGAGATGCAATAGACGAAAATCCCTCAACAAACTGGCGGTAATAGCCAGCCAAACCGAAGAAACTCTTGATATCTGATGGAGAGACAGGGCGAGGCCATTTTCTTACCGCTTTGGTTTTCTCAAGATCTACTCTAATGCCGTTACCAGAAAAAATGTGGCCAAGGAATGCTACTAATCTTAGCCAAAATTCACAATTACTGAACTTGGAAAACAATTGATGATCCCTGAGAGTCTAAAGAACAATTATGAGATGGTCTGAATAATCACTGTCTCTGCGAGAATAGACCACATTATCATTTATAAAGACTAAGACGAATGTGTCCAAGTACTGCTTAAACACCCGGTTTATCAAGTCCATGAAAGCTGCAGGGGCATTGGTAAGACTAAAGGACATGACTAGAAATTCAAAGTGACCATAACGAGTACAAAAAGTTGTCTATGGAATGTCACATTCTCTAACTCTGAGCTGATGATAGCCTGATCTGAGGTGTATCTTGGAGAAATAACTGGTACCCTAAAATTGGTCAAACAAGTCGTTTATACTAGGTAGCGGATACCTGTTCTTGACCATGTTTTTTTTGATAACGATAATCAATACATATTCTGAGAGAACCGTCTTTCTTGCGCACAAATAAGATTGGCGCACCCTATGGGGATATACTAGTTCTGATGAATCCCTTTTCTAAGAGATCCTTTAACTAATCTTTCAGTTTCTTTAGTTCTGCTGATGCTATTCTGTATGGCAGAATAGAAATAGGCTGAGTATCTGGGAGAAGGTTTATGCCGAAGTCTGTTTCCCTTTTGATAGGAAAGCCTTCAAGATCTTAGGGAAAGACGTCTAAATATTTAAAACATAGTTCTTGAGCTCTATGAACAGATTGGATCCATAGATGAACACTACGCATATCTTAATGATTGAATCTTGAAAGAGATCTAATGTTTCTGAAGGTTCTTAAAGAATTCCTTAGGCTTGCTCTTGAGGTGATGATCTTGAGAGAAAACCCTAATACTGTGGTTAAGAGTGTAAGAGAGGCTTTTTAAGATGCTTAACTAAAGAAAATAGGAAAAATTATGCCTCTTTAGGGTTATAAGTCGTAAAAGGTGAAGGAAAAGACCAAAATACCCCTATGAAATAAATTCCCAGTTGCTGAAAATCATAGCTGATGACATTTGTGACAAGGAATCACAAATGTGGTAAGCTACCACATTTGTGACAACGCATCACAAATTCGGTAAGCTACCACGAAAGTCATCACTTTGAAGCTAGTTTCTTCCTAAGGCTGACGACCTTCGTGATAGGGCATCATAAATGTGCCAAGCTACCACGAATGTCATCACACTATTTTGAGCCTGACATACTGGAGTAAAATAGGAATAACTCTTTTCTTTGATATTAAATTTAGGTAAAAATGGTATCGTTAGAAATCTATTTGAATTATCTATCAGTTGATAGGTCATGAGCTCAAAAATTCAAAGTATAATGAGAGATATGCTCATTTTAAATTGACTATACCAATATCCTTTTCAAGAATTCAACAGGTAAGGAATGTTTTGATTCGTCTGATAGTTGGGAGTTATTTGAAGCCTTAATATACATATAACCTACTCATAAAATTATAAAAGAACCATGATGTACTATGCATGATCTTGGTACATGGATATAATATTGTTTTAATTTTTTGGGGTATTACAGATACCATGTTAAGGTTACATCAACAAGAAACCGTGGAAAATTGATTAAGTAAAACCTAGGAATGTAAAATGGAAACATATAGAGAAAAAGAGAGAAATGAATCGATACATCTAGAATGAAGAGAATACTCAATAAAAGTGTTAAAAAATATTCTCTACTATATATATATATATATGAACTAGACATTACTGAAACTTGGTTGGATATATAGGTCCAAATAACACTATCAAGTGGATTCCAACTCCTTAATGTGTTGGCCTTTGTCATCTGTAGCTTGGAACTTCACAATATATAAGGGGAGACGCTCACTGAAGTAACTTTGACATGTTATTTCCATTTATCAAGGCATTTAATTAATTATTTTTAAATACTTGAAAACTCTTTTATTATGTCCCAAGTTGGATCCATGAAGGTACAATTTTTGAAAGATAGGCCTCTTCAAATTGAAGCAGAGGAGCAGGGAGCTGTTAGAGAGTATATTTCCACATTTCCAAAGGGAAATAATAACATTGTAGGTTGTACCTAATGAATGAGGAGAGAAAACCAACTATTAAATGTTTAAATATTTGTTGGCAACTGCCAACAATAGGGGATTTAAAGATGAATAAAATTGGGAGCATTTTTATCATTGCTGGAAGAGCTGGCATAGGAGGTGTTTTGAGGTCTTATACATGTGATTTTGTTATGGAATTTTATTCCCCAATTTGTGTGCTAGGTGGAGCCAGAATTTTCACTAAGGGATTCAAAATTGAATGAAGTAGGTACACGAACTAGCCCAAGGGGGTTCAATATCAATTATACATACATATAAAATTATTTTAATAATATATAAATAGTATAATTTTCTACTGGAAATGGTTGGAGTGAACCACCTAACCATAAGGTGGCTCCACCCTATGGCATAGAACTGAAGGCATAGTTGTTTGACAAGAGCTGAAAATGTGTTTGGAAAAGAAGTCTTAATGATTTTCTCTGGGAGATTGATTCACTAACTATTTTCTATATAATTTAGGGATAAAGACAATGCAACTAAAAGCTTAGTTACATTTTTGAGAAGATTCAATAAATGATGAAACATGTTATCGTAACCCAAATTGAGGCCCTGCCCACAACGAGCATTCTTATTTTTGAGAAGAATAGTTGAATCTTGTTTCTTGGGAGGTGTCTAGGGTTTTTCTTTGAGAGAAAATATGAATAACTATGTGTATTATGCTTTTGGGGGTAGAAATTAAGTGTTATGGGTGAATTTGGGTGAGGAAAAGTGACCAAAGTACCCCTAGACCCCTTAGGAACTGAAATAGCATTTGAAAGAGCTTCGTATCATGTTGTCCATCACGTCGAGGACCATCGCACACCAACCCAATCGTATCGACTTACTGCCTCTCATGAAAAATGCTGTAACTTTTAACTCACATATCGTAATAAGGCTAAATAGGAATCGTTTGAAAGCTAATTCAATTATGTATAATTCGATGGGTCTTGTGATGAAAATATATATATATATAATAAGTTATACACATTAAAAGTAGACCCTTGTTAAATCGAATACAAAGATTTAGCCGAATCAAAAGCTTTTAACTCAACTTTACTCTAAGTGATTCCTATGAACATTTTTCACCTCGAAAGCACATCAAACACCAGGATAAAGATCATGACACATGAATTTAAATAAATATCATCATGGGTTTACAATCTACACCCATAGGAACGACGGTTTGATTTCTAGTTCAAAAATAGGGGTGTTACATTATCTTCCCCTAGGGATCATTCATCCCCGAATGATATGTAGGGACTTGTTGAAACTATAAATGTATAGAATAAAGAACGAAACCTCACATTGAACATTTTTCCTCGACAAAATATACAAAGGCATCAAATTATTTTCATGATAATCCCTAGTGAAACGTGTAAACACAAAACATATGGTAATGAGACTTTACATAGGGATGATCTTGCACATGAGTTCTATGAATCATAATCATCAAAATATAAGGCATGAGTTAATTTGGTGATAATAGGCCTGATTTACATTTGTGCTAATCATGAAATAATGTTTTGCGGAACACAAAAAATCAAAGCATTCTGCACCTTACAAGATACAACGAAATGACATTACACTTAGAAACACTACTCATCAATGCCCCAAACAACAAATAACATACTTCATCATTTTCAACTTATAATTCTCCCATAACACTTCTAACCATAAAAGTTTGTGTCCCACTGCATAATACTCCTATATTGAAGCCTAACTCGGAGAAAAGAGGTGCTAATTTAGGCTATGGGGCTCCATATAATAATATTACTTCACCTTACTACTACCATCAAACACCATCGTGTTTTAACTCAGAGAATGTAACTACATAGTACATGGGTTGTGTTTTCATCAATCACAACATTCAAGCCTATCATTACTATACCCACCATATGGATTCCCCCTACTAAGACCAGCAAATTCAATCACTTTAACAAAGATTTTCGCCAAATATCCTCTTCCTAACTATTTATCATGATAAAAGTCCATCCCTTTTTTTCCCTTATCATCAAAAACCTTAGCTAAAGAGATCAAATAAAAATTTTCACATTCAAGAACATCTAATCCCCCTCCCTAAGTCACTACTACTCTACTACTACAACTATCACACTATCATTCAGAGGGTCATTGAGGGACCCGAGCATATGTCTTAAGGAAAGGAGTAACATTATCGGACCATCACTTATACTTATTCCACTACTCAATGAGGGACATGAGGTGAAGATATGATAGAATAGCCATGAAATACTTCGTTTATCAAGTGTCTATATCATAAGTAGAGAGTCATTCTCGGATAAACACAAGATAGTGTAAGTTCTTAGGACAAACCACAGTGAGAAAACATGGGTGCACATATCATGAGCTATATGGAAGAAAGCTGGAATTTATGTATTTAACAACTAAGACAAGGATTGCCACTTAAAGTGATCGATACTCATTTAAAGAACTGAAATCTTCTATGAGTTAGCATAAGCTTTATCACAATGGCTAATCGCGACATTAAGTGAATCAGTAACATATAGAAATCATAGTTTCTTTGAACCAACCATTACGTGATACATGGATTTTTCTTATGGATCTTGAGCAACATAACATAGAGCTTGGATACTTGGAATATTGGATCACTGAGGGATATTATTGCTTCTAGTATGGAGGTCGAAACATGAAATGAGTTACATAAAGAGCTCAAACCTTAGACATCAGAAAGACTTGAATACATAAGACATTGGTAGATGTCCATTCAAATTGAAGTAGGAGGACTTTGCTTGAATAGAAATTTATTGATCATGATTCCTACATGAAACTTGACACCACAAGAAAATTCGGGAACTACTTTATTTCATTATCTCCCCCTTAGATCAAACTCACAATCCTAAACTTAAGGACATATCTTCTCATTAAATCTTATAAGAACAACACTAAACACAATGGGGTATCACCATACAAATAAATTCTAAATTTCCCCATTTTAACTATACTCTAAAGGAATTACTTTCCAAGAATGCTACTCTTAATTTTTGCTATCCCCTATAGCAATCAACCTATAACTTGCAGTCTCATAAGAATACCGATCCTCACTCCTTATCACATAAAAAAATCATTTTTCCACTGCTTAACATTCTAATATTAGACCGTTAATCACATAAGTCTTCTCCATAATAACAGATTCGAGAATGAAATCTAGGTACATGTGACACTTATATACATCATACTTTATCTAACAACATGCTACCTCCGGTTTAACTTATTCTTACATACTCACTCTCTTATTCTCTTAATGACTCAACCACAATTCATCGTTCTAATACTAGTCCCATGTTTATAAATATATCATAAGTATCCACTCCTTTTTTCATAAGTTGCCAACCTAGGCTATTACACATATCGAATCAAGCCTACTACTTACTCCCACAAAACATGAATCACTAATTTTAAGCTACTATCCTTTTTACCACTACCCACATCTCAAGTTCAAGCCAATTTTCTAACAACACCAATCATATAACACCGATGAAGTAGGTCACATACTATACTATTCCATTAAATTGGGGAATCAACCCAACAACGCCATTTAACTTAATTATTGCCCACAAGTTCATTATCTCCATAATATTACTACCATACCTTAGAATCTACCACACACATTCCCACATGCAGTACTAGCTTACAACTACTAGAGAAAAGACAATTAAAAGAGGTCAAGTCACATAATAAAGATAGTTGATCTTAATCTTATGATGTAACCCGTTATGATCATATCAACATATTTTGCTTTCTCACATCATAATTACTTACCTAGGCATACATCACAACTACTTTCAAAGTTCCATATACATCAATGAGTCTATACCTATAACTTATTGGCTAATTTAACTTTTTCTATGCATAGCCTATAAGAGATTTCTGTAACCATCATCACTATCCGCTCTCGACTCCTTTCCTATTTTGAATAGATAATAATCTTGGTCAAACACTTCCCTCATAACTACCATACAATCTATATATCTTTCTATAACATTAGCTAACCACTATTAAAGGAACAACCACCCCTCAATTAAAGAGTTATATAGCTAAAACTATATATTTATGCAAAAGTCACCCTTACTCTGACACACATGACATGACTTTATCACAATATTTGAGTCCACAATTCCTAGTATCATTAGTAGGGGATATCATATTTCATATAGTTATTCAACATCTTAAACATTGTAGGGAATGCATGGTTATATTTCCTGTACATATTGTATATCTCCATTATCTTGCATGTTTCATACCACCACAATAGCAACACATGAAAAGCATGGAATTCATATTAAAGTATATAGCTAACATAAACTTTTCATCTAGACATCGTAGAATTATAAAAACATGAATTTCTATCATCCTATGTATTTTTATCAAACACCTTGCATGCATTCTTTAAGGCAAAGGTGGGTTTCATACTTGCACCATATTAAACCACCTAAAGTTCATGGATTTCAATTAAAAAACATATGTATTCTACGAAAACACATTTAGACATCACATTGGAACTTAAACAACAATCGTCAACATTTAAATACTCATATCACCATAAAAAAATATTACAAAATAATATTTAAATCCTGGTTCTTGAGCTCTATGAACGGATTGGATCCATGGATGAACCCTATGCATACCTTAGTGATTGAATCTTGAAAGAGATCTAATGTTTCTAAAGGTTCTTGAAGACTTCCTTAGGCTTGCTCTTGAGGAGATGATCTTGAGAGAAAACCCTAATCTTTTTGTTGAGAGTGTAAGAGAGGGTTTTGAAGATGCTTAACTGAAGACAAATGGGAAAAATTATGCCTCTTTGTGGTCATAAGTCGTGGAATGTGAAGAAAAAGACCAAAATACCCTTATGAAATAAATTCCCAGCTGCTGAAAATCATAGCTGACGAAACTTGTGACAAGGCATCACAAATATTGTAAGCTACCACGAATGTCGCCACTTAGGAACTGGTTTCTGTCGAAGGCTGACAACATTTATGACAAGGCGTCATAAATGTAGTTAGATACGATGAATGTCGTCACTTAGGAGCTGGTTTCTGCCAAAGACTTACGACCATCGTGATAGGGCGTCACAAATGTGGTAAGCTACCACGAATGTCGTCATACTATTTCCAGACTGACAAGATGGAGTAAAATAGGAATAACTCTTTACTATGATATCGGATTTAGGCAAAAATGGTATCTTTGGAAAGCTAATTCAATTATCTATTTATTGATAGGTCATGAGCTTAAAAATTCAAAGTATAATGAGAGATATATTCCTTTGAAGTTGACTATACCAATATCCTTCTCAAGAATTCAATTGGTAAGGAATGTTCTGATTCGTCTGATAGCTTGGAGTTATTTGAAGCCTTAATATACATCTAACCTACACATAAAACTATAAAAGAAATATGTTGTACTATGCATGAGCATGGTACATGGGTCTAATATTGGTTTGGAATTTTTGGGGTATTACAATATGTCCCCCTTGAAAATATTCATTCTCGAATGATGACTGCTTGAGAGGGCAGAAAACATAAAATGACGCATACACTAATCATGCTCAACTAGGATATGATTATAGGACTAAATTGAATTTTAAACTGAATATAGCCCAACTAAACATGCATAACTGATGCATGACTGATAAACTGAACCCATGAATGCATGATAATTTATGCACTAATACTTGATACCAATATTATAATGGAATTTTAAACATGTAACTTAATAAGCTTAAGGAAAATGGCTACCTCGAGCTAAGTCTGAATTATTGGAGAAAAGATAAGGGTACTTGGTTCGCATGTCTGCTTCTGCTTCCCAAGTAGCTCCCTCAATGGACTGATTCTGCCAAAGAACCTTGACTAAAGGGTGTTCTTTGTTCTTTAGCCCACGAGTCTAATAGTCGAGGATTTTGACTGGAATATCTTCATAAGAGAGGCTATTCTGAATGTCAATGCTCTGAATAGGGACTACAACTGCTAGGTCACCTATGCACTTATTGAGCAAAGAGACATGAAGACTGCATGAACTGAGGCTAGCTCTGAAGGCAATTCAAGCTCATAGGCTACCTTGCCAAAACAACTGTGAATCCTTAGGGGACCAACATATCGGGGACTGAGCTTTCCCTTTTTGCCGAATCTTTTCACTCCCTTCATGGGAGAGATCATGAGATAGACATAGTCATCGACCTCGAATTCAAGATCCTTTCTACGAATGTCCGCATAAGATTTCTGTCGGCTCTGAGCAGCCTAAAGTCTTTCTATGATCAACTAAACTTTCTCTAAGAAATCAAATAATTAGTTAGGCCCTATGAATGCAGTCTCATTAAATTTGAACCAACCGATCAGAGACCTACATCTCCTACCATAGAGATCTTCGAATCGAGCCATCTGAATACTGAAGTGATAGTTGTTATTGTATGCGAACTCAATCAAAGGAAAGTAGTTATCCTAGCTTCCCTTGATATCAATTGCACACGCCCTTAGCATATCTTCTAGAGTCTGAATGGTCCTTTCTGCTTGACCATCTGTTTTAGGATGAAACATTGTACTGAGATGAACTTGGGTACCAAGACCCTTTTGGAATGCTTGCCAGATCTCAGAGGTGAACTGGGTACCTCTGTCTGAGATGATAGATAGTGGAACACCATGTAATCTGACCAACTCTTTGATATAGAGTTTGGCATAATCCTCGGGTGAGTAAGAGGTATGAACTGGAAGAAAATGAGTTGACTTGGTCATTCTTTCTACAATGACCCAAACTGAATCATGCTGATGACGTGTTCTAGGCAAACCCATCATGAAGTCCATGTTCGCTTCTTCCAACTTCTAAGTAGGAATAGTGAACTCCTACATAGAACCACTAGGTTTCTGATGCTCTTTCTTAACCTGCTAACATGTAGAGCACTTAGCCACAAACTCTACAACATCCCTTTTCATACCACTCCACCAATAATCTCCCGCAAGTCGCAGTACAACTTAATGGCCCCTGGATAAATAGATTATCACGCACCATGTGCTTCTACAAGAATTCGCTGCCTCAACTCATCAACACCGGGAACACACAGACGACCCTGAAAATGAAGAACACCATCTCCCCCTTGGGAGAAAACCTTTACTTTCTAACTCTGAACTGACTTTTTTGGCTTGACAAGGCTAGGATCCCTGTCTTGCTTCTCTTTCACCTCAGAAACTAGAGATGACTCTGAACTACTCTGAACGCATACACCACCCTCTGAAGAGTCGACTAAGTGAACGCCTAGTCTGGCAAGATGATGAATCTCCTACGCTAATTTCTTCTTACTATCCTCAACATGGGAAACACTACCCATGGACAGTCTACTGAGTGCGTCGGCCACTACATTGTCCTTTCAAGGATGATAAAGGACACTCATGTCATAATCCTTCAAGAGCTCTAACCACCTTCTCTGATGAAGATTGAGATCATTTTGGGAAAACACTTACTGAAGGCTCTTATGATCTATGAAGACACCTACATCAACACCGTATAGATAATGCCTACAAATCTTTAAGGCAAAGACAACTGCTGCTAGCTCAAGGTCATAAGTAGGATAATTCTTCTCATGGGGCATTAACTGTCTGGAGGTGTAGGCTATGACTCTACCATGATGCATGAGGACATAACGTATACCTACTCTGGATGCATCACAATCTACTACGAATCCATCGTAACCATTGGGAAGTGCTAAAATTAGAGCTGAGGTGAGGCGAGTCTTCAACTCCTAAAAACTCTTCTCGCAAGGTTCTGACCACTGAAACTTGACCTTCTTCTGAGTCAATTCTGACATAGGAGATGCAATAGACGAAAATCCCTCAACAAACCGGCGGTAATAGCCAGCCAAACCGAAGAAACTCTTGATATCTGATGGAGAGACAGGGCGAGGCCATTTTCTTACCGCTTTGGTTTTCTCAAGATCTACTCTAATGCCATTACCGGAAAAAATGTGGCCAAGGAATGCTACTATTCTTAGCCAAAATTCACAATTACTGAACTTGGAAAACAATTGATGATCCCTGAGAGTCTAAAGAACAATTATGAGATGGTCTGAATAATCACGGTCTCTGCGAGAATAGACCACATTATCATTTATAAAGACTATGACGAATGTGTCCAAGTACTGCTTAAACACCCGGTTTATCAAGTCCATGAAAGCTGCAGGGGCATTAGTAAGACTAAAGGACATGACTAGAAATTCAAAGTGACCATAACGAGTACAAAAAGTTGTCTATGGAATGTCACATTCTCTAACTCTGAGCTGATGATAGCCTGATCTGAGGTGTATCTTGGAGAAATAACTGGTACCCTAAAATTGGTCAAACAAGTCGTTTATACTAGGTAGCGGATACCTGTTCTTGACCATGTTTTTTTTTTATAACGATAATCAATACATATTCTGAGAGAACCGTCTTTCTTGCGCACAAATAAGATTGGCGCACCCTATGGGGATATACTGGTTCTGATGAATCCCTTTTCTATGAGATCCTTTAACTAATCTTTCAGTTTCTTGAGTTCTGCTGATGCCATTCTGTATGGCAGAATAGAAATAGGCTGAGTATCTGGGAGAAGGTTTATGCCGAAGTCTATTTCCCTTTTGATAGGAAAGCCTTCAAGATCTTAGGGAAAGACGTCTAAATATTTAAAACATAGTTCTTGAGCTCTATGAACAGATTGGATCCATAGATGAACACTACGCATATCTTAATGATTGAATCTTGAAAGAGATCTAATGTTTCTGAAGGTTCTTAAAGAATTCCTTAGGCTTGCTCTTGAGGTGATGATCTTGAGAGAAAACCCTAATACTGTGGTTAAGAGTGTAAGAGAGGCTTTTTAAGATGCTTAACTAAAGAAAATAGGAAAAATTATGCCTCTTTAGGGTTATAAGTCGTAAAAGGTGAAGGAAAAGACCAAAATACCCCTATGAAATAAATTCCCAGTTGCTGAAAATCATTGCTGATGACATTTGTGACAAGGAATCACAAATGTGGTAAGCTACCACATTTGTGACAACGCATCACAAATTCGGTAAGCTACCACGAAAGTCATCACTTTGAAGCTAGTTTCTTCCTAAGGCTGACGACCTTCGTGATAGGGCATCATAAATAAGCCAAGCTACCACGAATGTCATCACACTATTTTGAGCCTGACATACTGGAGTAAAATAGGAATAACTCTTTTCTTTGATATTGAATTTAGGTAAAAATGGTATCGTTGGAAAGCTATTTGAATTATCTATCAGTTGATAGGTCATGAGCTCAAAAATTCAAAGTATAATGAGAGATATGCTCATTTTAAATTGACTATACCAATATCCTTTTGAAGAATTCAACAGGTAAGGAATGTTTTGATTCGTCTGATAGTTGGGAGTTATTTGAAGCCTTAATATACATATAACCTACTCATAAAATTATAAAAGAACCATGATATACTATGCATGATCTTGGTACATGGATATAATATTGTTTCATATTTTTGGGGTATTACAGATACCATGTTAAGGTTACATCAACAAGAAACCGTGGAAAATTGATTAAGTAAATCCTAGGAATGTAAAATGGAAACATATAGAGAAAAAGAGAGAAATGAATCGATACATCTAGAATGAAGAGAATACTCAATCAAAGTGTTAAAAAATATTCTCTACTATATATATATATATATATGAACTAGACATTAGTGAAACTTGGTTGGATATATAGGTCCAAATAACACTATCAAGTGGATTTCAACTCCTTAATGTGTTGGCCTTTGTCATCTGTAGCTTGGAACTTCACAATATATAAGGGGAGACGCTCACTGAAGTAACTTTGACATGTTATTTCCATTTATCAAGGCATTTAATTAATTATTTTTAAATACTTGAAAACTCTTTTATTATGTCCCAAGTTGGATCCATGAAGGTACAATTTTTGAAAGATAGGCCTCTTCAAATTGAAGCAGAGGAGCAGGGAGCTGTTAGAGAGTATATTTCCACATTTCCAAAGGGAAATAATAACATTGTAGGTTGTACCTAATGAATGAGGAGCGAAAACCAACTATTAAATGTTTAAATATTTGTTGGCAACTGCCAACAATAGGGGATTTAAAGATGAATAAAATTGGAGCATTTTTATAATTGCTGGAAGAGCTGGCATAGGAGGTGTTTTGAGGGCTTATACATGTGATTTTGTTATGGAATTTTATTCCCCAATTTGTGTGCTAGGTGGAGCCAGAATTTTCACTAAGGGATTCAAAATTGAATGAAGTAGGTACACGAACTAGCCCAAGGGGGTTCAATATCAATTATACATACATATAAAATTATTTTAATTATATATAAATAGTATAATTTTCTACTAGAAATGGTTGGAGTGAACCACCTAACCATAAGGTGGCTCCACCCTATGGCATAGAACTGAAGGCATAGTTGTTTGACAAGAGCTGAAAATGTGTTTGGAAAAGAAGTCTTAATGATTTTCTCTGGGAGATTGATTCACTAACTATTTTCTATATAATTTAGGGATATAGACAATGCAACTAAAAGCTTAGTTACATTTTTTAGAAGATTCAATAAATTATGAAACATGTTATCGTAACCCAAATTGAGGCCCTGCCCACAACGAGCATTCTTATTTTTGAGAAGAATAGTTGAATCTTGTTTCTTGGGAGGTGTCTAGGGTTTTTCTTTGAGAGAAAATATGAATAACTATGTGTATTATGCTTTTAGGGGTAGAAATTAAGTGTTATGGGTGAATTTGGGTGAGGAAAAGTGACCAAAGTACCCCTAGACCCCTTAGGAACTGAAATAGCATTTGAAAGAGCTTCGTATCATGTTGTCCATCACGTCGAGGACCATCGCACACCAACCCAATCGTATCGACTTACTGCCTCTCATGAAAAATGCTATAACTTTTAACTCACATATCGTAATAAGGCTAAATAGGAATCGTTTGAAAGCTAATTCAATTATGTATAATTCGATGGGTCTTGTGATGAAAATATATATATATATAATAAGTTATACACATTAAAAGTAGACCCTTGTTAAATCGAATACAAAGATTTAGCCGAATCAAAAGCTTTTAACTCAACTTTACTCTAAGTGATTCCTATGAACATTTTTCACCTCGAAAGCACATCAAACACCAGGATAAAGATCATGACACATGAATTTAAATAAATATCATCATGGGTTTACAATCTACACCCATAGGAATGACGGTTTGATTTCTAGTTCAAAAATAGGGGTGTTACATTATCTTCCCCTAGGGATCATTCATCCCCGAATGATATGTAGGGACTTGTTGAAACTATATTGAACATTTTTCCTCGACAAAATATACAAAGGCATCAAATTATTTTCATGATAATCCCTAGTGAAACGTGTAAACACAAAACATATGGTAATGAGACTTTACATAGGGATGATCTTGCACATGAGTTCTATGAATCATAATCATCAAAATATAAGGCATGAGTTAATTTGGTGATAATAGGCCTGATTTACATTTGTGCTAATCATGAAATAATGTTTTGCGGAACACAAAAAATCAAAGCATTCTGCACCTTACAAGATACAACGAAATGACATTACACTTAGAAACACTACTCATCAATGCCCCAAACAACAAATAACATACTTCATCATTTTCAACTTATAATTCTCCCATAACACTTCTAACCATAAAAGTTTGTGTCCCACTGCATAATACTCCTATATTGAAGCCTAACTCGGAGAAAAGAGGTGCTAATTTAGGCTATGGGGCTCCATATAATAATATTACTTCACCTTACTACTACCATCAAACACCATCGTGTTTTAACTCAGAGAATATAACTACATAGTACATGGGTTGTGTTTTCATCAATCACAACATTCAAGCCTATCATTACTATACCCACCATATGGATTCCCCCTACTAAGACCAGCAAATTCAATCACTTTAACAAAGATTTTCGCCAAATATCCTCTTCCTAACTATTTATCATGATAAAAGTCCATCCCTTTTTTTCCCTTATCATCAAAAACCTTAGCTAAAGAGATCAAATAAAAATTTTCACATTCAAGAACATCTAATCCCCCTCCCTAAGTCACTACTACTCTACTACAACAACTATCACACTATCATTCAGAGGGTCATTGAGGGACCCGAGCATATGTCTTAAGGAAAGGAGTAACATTATCGGACCATCACTTATACTTATTCCACTACTCAATGAGGGACATGAGGTGAAGATATGATAGAATAGCCATGAAATACTTCGTTTATCAAGTGTCTATATCATAAGTAGAGAGTCATTCTCGGATAAACACAAGATAGTGTAAGTTCTTAGGACAAACCACAGTGAGAAAACATGGGTGCACATATCATGAGCTATATGGAAGAAAGCTGGAATTTATGTATTTAACAACTAAGACAAGGATTGCCACTTAAAGTGATCGATACTCATTTAAAGAACTGAAATCTTCTATGAGTTAGCATAAGCTTTATCACAATGTCTAATCGCGACATTAAGTGAATCAGTAACATATAGAAATCATAGTTTCTTTGAACCAACCATTACGTGATACATGGATTTTTCTTATGGATCTTGAGCAACATAACATAGAGCTTGGATACTTGGAATATTGGATCACTGAGGGATATTATTGCTTCTAGTATGGAGGTCGAAACATGAAATGAGTTACATAAAGAGCTCAAACCTTAGACATCAGAAAGACTTGAATACATAAGACATTGGTAGATGTCCATTCAAATTGAAGTAGGAGGACTTTGCTTGAATAGAAATTTATTGATCATGATTCCTACATGAAACTTGACACCACAAGAAAATTCGGGAACTACTTTATTTCATTATCTCCCCCTTAGATCAAACTCACAATCCTAAACTTAAGGACATATCTTCTCATTAAATCTTATAAGAACAACACTAAACACAATGGGGTATCACCATACAAATAAATTCTAAATTTCCCCATTTTAACTATACTCTAAAGGAATTACTTTCCAAGAATGCTACTCTTAATTTTTGCTATCCCCTATAGCAATCAACCTATAACTTGCAGTCTCATAAGAATACCGATCCTCACTCCTTATCACATAAAAAAATCATTTTTCCACTGCTTAACATTCTAATATTAGACCGTTAATCACATAAGTCTTCTCCATAATAACAGATTCGAGAATGAAATCTAGGTACATGTGACACTTATACACATCATACTTTATCTAACAACATGCTACCTCCAGTTTAACTTATTCTTACATACTCACTCTCTTATTCTCTTAATGACTCAACCACAATTCATCGTTCTAATACTAGTCCCATGTTTATAAATATATCATAAGTATCCACTCCTTTTTTCATAAGTTGCCAACCTAGGCTATTACACATATCGAATCAAGCCTACTATTACTCCCACAAAACATGAATCACTAATTTTAAGATACTATCCTTTTTACCACTACCCACATCTCAAGTTCAAGCCAATTTTCTAACAACACCAATCATATAACACCGATGAAGTAGGTCACATACTATACTATTCCATTAAATTGGGGAATCAACCCAACAACGCCATTTAACTTAATTATTGCCCACAAGTTCATTCTCTCCATAATATTACTACCATACCTTAGAATCTACTACACACATTCCCACATGCAGTACTAGCTTACAACTACTAGAGAAAAGACAATTAAAGGAGGTCAAGTCACATAATAAAGATAGTTGATCTTAATCTTATGATGTAACCCGTTATGATCATATCAACATATTTTGCTTTCTCACATCATAATTACTTACCTAGGCATACATCACAACTACTTTCAAAGTTCCATATACATCAATGAGTCTATACCTATAACTTATTGGCTAATTTAACTTTTTCTATTCCTAGCCTATAAGAGATTTCTGTAACCATCATCACTATCCGCTCTCGACTCCTTTCCTATTTTGAATAGATAATAATCTTGGTCAAACACTTCCTTCATAACTACCATACAATCTATAAATCTTTTTATAACATTAGCTAACCACTATTAAAGGAACAACCACCCCTCAATTAAAGAGTTATATAGCTAAAACTATATATTTATGCAAAAGTCACCCTTACTCTGACTGCTGACCTTGTGACTTTAAGTCACCAACTTCTGGACCATCTCACTACCAATGGGTCATGACACTTTAACATATACTAGTACTCGGAAAGAAATATAGCTCTAATATTCTCCTACACATCATTACCCTTATGCATGACATCTGCAACACGAATTTTTGAAAGGGGACTGAATACACTTCGGACCTCGAGCTGAAAAGCGTTATTTCTTGACGATAAAGGTATACACTTGAATCAATACACCTTGAAGCACTAAGGGAATCCTCTCAAGTCCTTGTGCTATCTTATAAATTTATGGATAATCAATTAGAGAGAACCGCTGGGGGAGCTAGACTCATAGATGTGTATCACCTTTACAATGAGTTATGGCCCATGAACTTTGAATGAGAAAAGAATTTGAATAACTTTCTTATGGGCGATTCTATAGCACGAACTAGAGTATGAAAGAATATGAAACAACTCCTAGATGCCCGGTAGCCTCCTGATTATAACTGTGGTGTACAAGATACCCATAAGCAAGACTCTACTAGACACGACTTCACAGATACCCAGGAACCATGAACCATGCTCTGATACCAAGTTTGTCATGACCTGAATCGAGGCCCTAGACGTGATGAGCATCCCAAACCATGAAGTCCTGGGCGCCCATCTCTATCTAGAAATCATATATAATATTCATACAATATAAAGAAATGCAAAAAAAATTCATACGGAAACATGGTCAATCTCATAAGTAAACTGAACAACTCAAAAGAAAATTCCTAAAATTTAAAAACACATGACACCAGTCTGCAAAATCTCTAACAACATGAAAATAACTTCTTTCTGAAAACTGGGACAAGGCCCCCAGTTGGACCATAAACTAAAATAAATGGCAATTTGCATAACCAAGACTTCCGAAATAAGGGAGGCTCATCAACTGTAAACTTATGACAATGTCAATCTACTGCTTAGCGAGACTCCGGACCTAAGCCTCAGATCCTGAAATATAGGGGGCCAATACAATTGTACTAGTACGCAGAACAATCTAAATTAATGTATTTTATACAACATAAGTGAGATAAATTTATAAAATAGTTTACATACGATATAGGAAAAACACATGGGCATACTTTAAATACTTTGAAACATTTTTTGAAATCATGAACCACTCTTTGTGTTACTTCTGAGCTAGATGGTACACCCTACAATCTATAATTCCACGGGCTATATAGAATCTGCCATTGATTGGGTTGTCAATCCCCCAACCCAAGTTTGTCGCAAGGATTGGAATATCAGTAAGGGGAGACACACAAGACCACACAACATGGTGTCATGATCCCCAATCAAAACAACATGTCATGGTAGTGCACAAGACCGCAAAGCATGGCTCCTAACCATACTCCCAAATTGGAACGACATAAATTAAAGTACAAAAGACCACACAACATGGTACCATAACCCTGTGTCAGCAAATCATGATTTCTAGCATAGAGTCTTTCAACTCGTACTTTCGTCGGATAACCATCAAACTCTCTTTTATCCCATTGTTATTCTCTTATAAGAAAACACACATCATGCTTACAAATAAATCTTTTCTTATTCTGTTAAGGCTAATTCACATTGAGCTATTGTCATACCCCGACTTGCAAGTTATTCGTATCGTATCAAATCATTCCACAAGCCTTCTCATTCAAACCATTTATAATATTCTACTTTATATTTTTCAATCAACTCAATCTTTTGACCACCAAAAATATTTAAACAATGCAAGGGAATCCTTATTTTAAAATATGTTCAAACTTATGCAAAGATTCTCCCCTTTCAATATGTAAACACATGATGGTCAATTCCCTTGTACAAATCTATGCAAATCTTTCAATTATCACATTGAACACTTAAAAATAAGAAAATATTTGTAAAATACAAAAGCACCCTCTCTTTAATTCACAACCAAGATCAAGTTCATAAAAATCATTAAAACTCTTATGTCATGTTTTCAATAATGCAATTTCACAACCGACAACATGTAAAGTCAAAAAGTATCTTAACAATAGAGGGAGTATAAATATTTATGCTCTCAATTTATCTTTAAAACTCCAAACGCATACATTCATATATACTAATAAAAATTAAATTGATGGAAAGGACTCAAGACCAAAACATTATTATCAAAAAGTGTTCACAATACATAATTGTTAATGTAAACTCAAAACCCTTCATAATTACATGATTTCTCAACCTTAAAAACTTCATCAAAAATAATTTCACCATGCCCATGTATTTTAGGAAAATCCCGCGTACCTTAGATTAATTAGTTCGATGAATGGAACCCTAATCTTGACACTTTTCTTGAGAATCTTGAAATTGAAAGGCTTGAATTCTTCGTATTGGAGAAGAAGCGTTGAATCTTCTTTCTTCGGAGGTGGCTAAGATTTTTATTTGTGAGAAAATATGAATAATAGTGTGTATAATACGTTTGGGGGATGAAAGTAAGTGTTATGGACGAATTTGGGTTTAGGAACAGAAATAGCGTGTTGAAATAGCTCTATATCTCATTGGCCATCGCGTTGAGTCGAGGACCATCACACCACATCCCAATTGCGTGGCTTACTTCCTCTCACGAAAAATATCATAACTTTTCACTCGAGTATCGTATTAAGGTGAAATTGGTATCGCTGGAAAGCTAATTCAATTATCTACAATTTGGTGGATCTTGAGCTAAAAAATTATACATATATAAAAAGTTATACACATTCAAAGTAGACCCTTGTAGAATCGAATATAAAGATTTATCCGAATCAAAAGCTCTTAGATCAACTTCGCTCTAAGTGATTCCTATGAACATTTTTCATATCGAAAGTACTTCAAACTCCAGGAAAGATCATGACGCATGAATTTAAATGTACATCATAGGGTTAGAGTCTACACCCGTAGAAACGACGATTCGATTTCTAGCTCAAAAATGTGAGGCGTTGCACATGTTAATATTAAAGAAATTCATTGCCTTAAGGGAAACTAATATGATTGCAGATCACTTGGAAAAATTGGCAAACAATAGACAGGATAGTCAAATAATCGACTCTTTTTAGTATATTCCTAATGTAGCTAAGGGCCCTAGGGGGTGTGGATAACTAACTTGTGAAGATAACTGGTGAAATAGATCTATTATATGTATAATGGATCTATTTTTCTTTGTGAGAGTATTTCATCCATATTTTCTCTCCAATATTTTAAATATTTGTAGTCTATCATTTTATCTTGTAGTAATTGCAAAATTACAGATTTCTGTATAATAAATTATTCTAATTGTACTGTAAAGTATATCTAATTCTAGATTTTCAAAGCTATTTATTATCTTGTGTTGTTCTTCTCGTAGCGAGTTTTTTAAATTATATGTACTTTTTCCTAAATTTTCTATTTCACAAGTTAAATATAATAGATCTATTTCACAAGTTATCTTCACAAGTTAGTTATCCGCACCCTTCTCTTAATGGTATCAGAGCTTAGTTATTTAAAAAATAGAGCAGTAGCATATATGTTTGAATTTATATTGGATTGAATTAATTATGAGAAGACCATTTAAAAAACAAAGAAGCTTTTAGAAAAGTGGATAAATGCCAAACCATCCATAAGACTCCGATATATATATATGTTAAAGTGAAATTTTCCTTTAGCTTATTTATTTGTTCTTACATGTATCGGGGATAATTTGTTGATATTAATCTCCTAATTCTTCTATTGTAAATGATAAGTTATTTTATCCTTGTTGTATCATGAGGTAAATCCAAGGACCCATCTCATTATATGTATAACATCCCTACTAACTAGGGACAAATTAATAAGGAAAAAAACCTTAATAAGATAAACAAACCTCTCCAAATATTGAACTTCGTGCTCAGACATATATCATCATAAAAATCAAAACGAAGAGAGTAGTAAGGACTTGTTAAGAAAATGAAAAACTGCAAAATACGAATATTGGTAAGAGATAGATATATGCTCCTTCAAAGGGCTAAAGAGTGCGTTTGACATCTTCATCTAATAAAGCTTTGCTAGTTTTTGGGAAGATTTATGATTTGATTATGATGATGATCCTTTCCTCATAACTTGGAGACAAAAACAAGAATAGATATTTAATACATGCACATGCTCTTTTTTTTACTCTCCCTTAAAGGGGAATGGGCAACTAGGATTTGAGGATGTCATGTAATTCAAAATATAAAATAATAATTCAAGATATCAAGGAAAATAATATAACATGATGTAGGAAAAGGACTGTTTGTCTCTTGGTCAATTTGTCAATATTCATGGTTGTTTTATTCTAATTCTCACAACTAATCAGTAATTACTCCTGTAAATACTATTTATACGCTACACTAGTGTTCATCTTCATTTGCTTCATATCAATTCCTGCTATTTTAAATATTGATCGTTTTGGCAAATGAATTTGTTCTAAATAATTGACAATTTAGAAAAACAAAATATATTTACTCTCTATGTGTTACATTTTTTTTTCCAAATTCATCTTTATCTTTCTTACTAGTGGAGTATTATTTAAATAAAATGTTTAGAAAAGATAATAAGTGATAAATTAGACAACTCTTATAAAACAAAACTACTCTGTTTGAAAGGGTATTTAAAAATATAAAAGAACATATATGTAATATGGATCGAAAGTAGTACGTCTCCTATTTCAAATTTTGTGGCAGTATTTCAATTTCAAAAGTTAAAATTCATTTTAACTCTTAAAATTTATAAGATGCGACATATATTGAAACGAGAGGAGTGTTTCGTTAAATCATGTCACTTCTCTGTTTTATAGTTTTCATGGCAATAAAATTAAAACCTTCTAAGAAAGCAACAACTCCTACAAGTTGGGAAGAACAGACATCAGCTTTTCTGCATTCAAAACCGCAACATTTTCAGCCAGCTAAATACGTAGCACAAAATCTTCCAGCCACGTATGACAACTGCCGATTTATGTAGAGCTGCTGGAAGAAGAGTTACGTAAGGTTTAGGAGTTTAGGCAAATACTCTTCGATAAAAAATTATATCTGTTTGATATAGTTAAAACTATTTATTATAAATATGATAAATATTGAATTCTTTTGGCGTTTTCCTGTGTTTAATTTTTTTTAATATTTGTAACTTTTTAAGTTAAAATTCTAGCTCCTTCACTCCAAACAGCTAAGATTAGCCGTACGACATATTTTAATAACTACAACATTGCTTTCAGGCCACTTCAAGATTTGGAGGTTGAGGAATAAAGGGATAAGATTCTTCTATGTCAAAAGGTACACTAACTTATTAAATGGAAACAATTTGCAGGATCCCAACATAGATTGTGGAGCAGTGGATGGGATTGCTCCACTCTTAGCCAAAGGTCGAGGGTTCGACCCTGGATATGGAGAAAACGCTGTTGGGAGCGCTGCCACCTTAATGGGCCTTGTAACGGGCGATCCGGATTAGTCGGGACTCCAATGCGAGCACCAGACACCGGATGAGAAACAAAAAACAATTTGCAGGGTCAATATTCAACAATGATGCAACAAAGAATTATTCATTGCACTGTGCTAAGCTTAATTTCCTCCATTTAAATTTAATCAGTTCTTGGTACTTGCACTTTCTCCAAGCCATTAATGAGGCAATACGTTCCTCAAATAATAGCCAAATGTGGTATTGTTATTACAACCACGTATCAGAAATATTTACACATAATAAGGTTTTGCAAATATAACAGCTAGCATTACTATTTCAATCATTGTAGCAGTTCTAAACTAGTTTCCTCCCCGTGATCCTGGACAATTGAGGTTCAAACAGAGATTCACTTTAGTCAAAGCTAAACACATGCTTATTAAATAAACACAATTTGCTGGTGTCAAGGCACTATTTTCTCAGATGCATGTTCTAAAAAAATAAAGTAAATCTATCCATATCACATAGTTCTTTAACTAAATTTCATATTCTGTACTTAAATGAAATGTGATTTAATATCGTATCCCTTTATAAACTTGTTTTTAGCTTTATGTCGATTTTATAGATGATTTTTTATTTTTACACATAAAAGATCCTAAAAACATTAAATCTTTTAATTTTATTTGTAAGTAGTTCATCAAAATAAAACAGATGACGTGCATTTAATAAAATAATTCCACATGAATATCCCTATATCTTAATTGTTAATATATTTAGTATGGTTCGAGTCACGCTGGAGGGGAAGTGGGGGAACACTATTGATCCTCCTGGGGGGAAAGAGAAATATATATATATATATATATATATATATATATATATATATATATATTTAGTATAAAATGCATAGCTGTCTACGTGGCATTTTTCAAAATACGGAAAATTTTAAAATACAACCATAAAGGATGATCTCTCAACCGAAGTAGATGGCAATAAAAAAGATTTGGGTCGGATTTTAACTAGTTGTGCTTGAAATATGGTTGGATGTATCTGCATCTAATAAAATGGAAACAAGCCCTCACAGGCAAAGTACCACCGATAAATATGCAGTAAATCTTATAGACTACCTCCTAAAAGACGGAGCGACGTAATAGAAAAAAGAGCATATGTGTTGCCTACAACACCTTTTGAAAAGCGCTATGATATGGTCCTCGCAGTGGTAGAGCCAAGAATTCAACAAAGAATGTGCAAAATTACTTTTCAATTGTATTAAGGGTGCGCAAAATGAAATCAACACTCATAATAGCTAGCATTTAATCTGTGAAGATCATATAAATTTTCAATAAAAAATGTGCACCGAACCACTCAGTGCATGAGCTGGTTCTGCCCATGGGTCGTAGCAATATAATTAACTATGGTATGTATAACGGTCGAATAGCCCAAGGGGACGTGTGCGCTAGAATGTCAAGAGTGTGCTATTTTGGTGTTCCTAATATAATCTTCAATGAAAGTGTTAGCAATTACGTCTTATATTATTTTCTATAATAAGAAGGATCTGTTATGGAGGCAAGTGTATGTCAATGTGTCCAAAATAGTGCACATGTAGTAAAATCTTAGTTTGGCACAAGCTAATTAAATATTCACCTTTTTAGTTGGATTTATCCAACTTTGACTATAAATAGTCATTACTTTATGCAGAAAATTAAGATGTGGAATGTTAATATAAGACTTTCCCTTGTTTTCATTTCTTACATTTTGTTACTTTTAGATAATTTTATATCACGTTATCAGCACGAGTTTCTACTATTCTGAGCAAATACAGGTAATAAAGGTAAGTATTTATTTTTCTTAAATAATGTCAAATATATCCAAACGTGAATTAATTGCCTTAGATATATCGGGAAAAACTTACATGTCTTGAGAACTGGATGCTGAAATGCATTTAGATGCGATGGGTCTGGCAGACACCATCAAAAATGGCAATTAGGCATCAAATCAAGACTAGGCCAAGGCCATGATATTTATCCATCATCATCTTAATGATGGTTTGAAAATGATATACCTCACAATTAAGGATACACTTATATTATAGAATAGTTTGAAAGAAAGATACGACCACCTGAAGATGGTCGTCCTTCCACAAGCACATTATGAGTGGACTCATTTGAGAGTACAGGACTTTAAAAATATAACTGATTATAATTCTGCAATGTTTAGAATTAAATCGCAGTTGATTTTATACGGAGAAAATATAACTGATCATGTTATGTTAGAGAAAACATTTTCTAATTTTTCCCGCCTCGAGTATGCTCCTGCAGCAGCAGTATCGAGAAATCAGATTTAAAAGGGATTCTAAATTGATTTCTCATTTTCTTGTTGTTGAACAACATAATGAGATTTTAATGAGAAATCATGAAAGTCGACCTACTTGTACTGCTCCATTCCCTGAAGTTAATGCTGCATATTTTCATCAAACAAGTCGTGGTCGTGGTAGATATTTTAATTAGGGTGATCGTCTTACATTAAACAATAAACCTCAGCACCAGCAGTGTAAAAAGAAGGGTGAAGCTCCTGAAGCAGTGCCAAGGACGAACTCTGAAAGTAAATGTTATCGATGTGGAGCAAAGGGACACTGATCGTGTATCTGTCATGCACCAAAGCATTTGGTGAAGCTTTATCAGGCGTCTCTTAAGAAAACAGATAATGACATTGAGGCAAACTTTATCTCCGAAGATAATATTGAGCCCATTAATTTAGATGGCTCAGATTTCTTTACAATCCCCGAAGGATATGTTAATCCTATAGATTATGAATAAGAAATAGTCTAATTGTTTTACTTTCCTATTAAGTTATATTAGCTTACATTTCTGTTATCTCACTAGTCTTGTAAATAAATAAAGTTTGTATAATATGTTTTGCGCTAGTAATGCTATCATGTTTACTTTATTTATATTTTTATCTTGAAGAATATATGAATACTTCTGAAGTAGAAAATAAAAAATTTACTCCTGAAGTAGTAAATATGAAATTGAAGATATGGTAGAGAAAATTCACTACAACTATATCTATACCTCGATTTACTCTTGAAGTAGCAAAATATTGAAAGAAGTCCTAAGGTACCATAATTTGATATGTGTAAGGTACGTTGTAATAATGATACTGCATTCTCGAAGAATGAAAACTTTTGATCAATTGTTAATTATCTTTTATTCTCAAGGAATGAGAATTTTTTTATGAATGTTACAGTTACAGATCCATTCCCTAATGTGAATGTGACATTTAGTAACGTATACAAATGTGCACTGGACTGTGAAAATCACATTCAGAAGGGATAGAAAGAATTATTCTGAAATTTACTCCCGAAGTAGTAAGTCTGAAATTTATCTTAAATCTACTCCTGAAATAATAGAACCTTGAAAGTTACTCCTGGAGTAGTAAATTTGATATTTACTCCTGAAATAGTAAATATGATATTTACTCCCAAAATAGTAAGATTGTGAAATAGTAAAATTTTGCAAACTACTCTCGAAGTAGCACACCTTTTACTCTAGTAAATAACTCATGCCATGATAAATTTAGAGTTTACTATTTTAAATAAATTCATTTATTGCGTGAATGATTTTTTGTCATCTTGAAGATGAGCATATTGAGTTTTAGACATATAATGAAGAACTATAAGATTCTTCAAGAACTATTACTTTTTCTCATGATAAGTTAATTGAACCAGCTAATGTTGGGACTGAATTTCCTAAATTCTGAAAAACGTAAAAGGTGAATAAGGTCTCATTCACCCATCATTTGATGTGATGTATCCATACGATGATCACATATATGTTTATTTTGAACCTATAGTTTGACATTCATAAAGTTTCCTTCTCAATTAAATTGAGTCAAGTACATAATTTTCATATACTATAGTCAAGACAATTGATCTTGATAATGCTGGTTATATTCAAGTTGGTTGAGCATTGAATGCCTCATATAAATAGCTAAACCACTGCTTATGAGAACAAAGATAAAAAGTATTGGTCTGAAATATATATTGCATACAATAGCACTTATGTGCATTAGACCAATAAATTATGATCAATTCTTCCCTCTCAATTGGTTCAAGTTTAGGAACCATATATTTTTCATCTTACATCTTTTTGATATGCAATATGTAATTAATAGATATACCATGATTAACAAAGATGGATTCTCCAAAGTAGATTGGAGTATATGTTAGTTTCCTAACATAAGGGAGAGATAATAAGTAGCTAAGAAATATATTATAAATTATCGTTAGTACGATCCTCATTGAAAAGATAATTCAAGTCCAATGCTAGAAGCATTTGCTAACCCAAAATTGATTTTATATTTAGCTGCAGATGCTCCTACTATGTGACCCTGAAGGACAACGTCTATAGCATGCATGAAGCATGGTAGATCAATCGGTTTCAAATAAAGCAATCCTTGAAAAGAAATTGGAGCAAATGATCAAAATAAAGAGGTAATATGCTCTTGAAGAGCGATGACATAACACTTCGTGAAACCTCTAGAAAAGGTTCAGGTACCTGAAAATAATGATGTGATGAGATCTCAATAAGTTATGTCGTAATGTGAATAGATACAAATGATATCTCGTCGACGATATTTTTAGTACAATAGCGCGCAATATTGTATAATATTTTTAGGATCTAAATTCTACATTAATTTAAGCATGTCAACGTAGAAATAATATCAAGTGGAATATGTTTCTTGGTAAGCATAAGGTTTATTTGACCTGCAGTCCTGACACTAGAAGATGTCATGTATTTAATATTGAACTGTTCACTTGCTAATGAAATTTAGATGAGAATCCCAGAAGGAATAAAGATGCCTGAAGTATATAGTTCAAAGTCTCAAAAATTATATTTAATTAAGTTAAAAAATCTTTATACAATTTAAAACAATCAGGGTGTATGCAGCTTAATTGCCTTAGTGAGTACTTGATAAATAAAGGTTACATAATTGATGTCATTTGTCCTTATATTTTAATTAAGAAAATGACATTAGAGTTCATTATACCCGTTGTTTATATGGATGACATAAATATCATTGAAACTCCAGAAGAGGTCCAAAAGGCAATTGAATATCTAAAAAAAGAATTCGAAATAAAAGATCTTGAAAAGACAAAGTTTTGTCTTAGTTTTCTATTTGAACATTAACAGACGGGATATTCATCCGCTAAACTGCCTATACCCAGAAGGTTTTGAAATGTTTTTACATAGACAAATCATATCCATTAAGTACTCCAATAGTTGTTTGATGACTTGATGTAAGTAAAGATCCATTCCGATCTCTGGATGAGGGTGAAGAGATTCTTGGTTCTGAACTGCGATATCTCAGTGTTATTGGTGCACTTATGTACCTCGCTAATGCTAAAAGACCAGATATATCATTTTATATTAATTTTCTAGCGAGGTATAGTTCTTCTCTTACGTAAAGACACTGGAGTGGAGTTAAGCATATATTGAGGTACCTAAAAGGGACTATTGATATGGGTTTATTTTATACTAACAAAGCTAGTCCAGATATTGTTGGTCATGCGGATGCAGGTTATTTATCTAACCCACATACAACATGATCTTCAACAGGCTATGTTTTTACATACAGAGGTACTGTAATATCATGGCGATCGACAAAACAATCCATCGTTGCTACTTCTTCTAATCATACTGAGATAATAGCGATCCATGAAACAAGTAGAGAATGCATATGGCTGAGATCAGTGATACATTCCATCAAACAGAGATGTGGCCTGAAACTCGGTATCAAGGGAGATAGAATGAAGCACATTTTGCTAAAGTTATTCTTAACGCACGATCTCCAGAAGAATAGTGATATTAATGTACAATAGATCCACTCCAGTGACAATCCAACAGATTTGTTCACCAAATCTTTACCAACGTCGACCTTCAAGTATATGGTGCATAAGATTATAATGCGAATACTGAATAAGTTGAATTGGAATTTTCTTCAGGTGGAGTAATAATATGTGTTGTACTATTTTTTCCTTAACCAAGGTATTTATCCCACTGGATTTTTCATTGTAAGGTTTTTAATGAGGCAACACTCAAATGCGTATTCAGAAAGTTTTTTTTTCTTTTACATGGACATCCAAGGAGGAGTGTTATAGAGGCAAGTGTATGTCCATGTGTCCAAAATATTGCACATGTGTAAAAATCTTAGTTTGGGACAAGTCAGCTAAACATTCACCTTTATAGTTGGATTTATCCAACTTTGGCTATAAATAGCCATTACTTTATGTAGAAAATTAAGGTGTGGAATGTTAATACAAGATTTTTTCTTGTTTTCATTTCTTACATTTTGTCACTTTTAGATAATTTTATTTTAGGATCAATATTGTTATTGATATTTTGTATGCCCTAGTGTATTAGTGAATTGACGATAATCTTCTTCGAATGAAAAGGTTGTCTAACGGTGTCCACAAAAATGATGAAAATACTAAAATAAGAACACAATAGTTTTACGTGAAACCCGACTCACAATAGATGTAGAAATCCACGACTTGTACATCTACAGGATTTAAGAAATATATCAAATCAATGAGTTGGTGATTACAAACTTTATAACCTAAGGAATTATGGACTCCAATTCCTATAACTCAACAAGTAAGAATTATAAACTCTAACATCTATAACAACACACGAGTAGGAATTATAAACTTTTATTCCTAACATCAAATAAACAATCCTTGGCTCGTGTTCCTAGATCTTCAAGTAATTAACTTGATGAATAACTTCTAATCGAGTTTATAATATACTCGAACTATGAAAACATAAACAATTACAACTTCAAGAACATTGCTAATACAATATAGATAACTCTATATCTAGACTCTTCTATATGGACTTGCTCCTTCTATGAGTTCTTCATAGCAGCACCTCAAGAATCAATCGATAAATTTACCATTTTTTTATGAGTGGGTGCAAACGATTTTGTGGAAGCCTTCAGATATATATATAGGTTTATGTTATTGCTTCCTCTAAGTCATCTTTCTTATTCCTTCTGGAAATATCATTTCCTTATCATAACTTCTTTGAGGAATCTCATTCCTATATTGGAGACATTTCCCCCTTTTTTTTAATTCATTGTTTTCCAAGGATCATTTACTATTAATATACTTTTGTGTGAAGAAATTCATGTCATGATTTAGCATTATAATTTTATTAACTCGCATTACTTGTGTCATTAAAGTCAACGAACATAAGCATCTCAACTGCGGGTAGAGCTAGTGATGTACCATGTCTATCAACTTTTTTCTTGCATCTGTTCTATTGCATTATTATTCTTTATAATCATTGCATTGTTAGTCTTTATGATCATAATTTATTCCATTGCTTTGTCAGCTTCAAAACCGTTAAAACATCATACTCCAACAAATTCTCCCTTTTTAAAGATGACTAACCTTTATCTTTGTGCATTTAATATATTGATTGTAAGACAATTCACTTAGAAAGATAGCACATTGATAAACTAGGTTAGTCATAGGTTATAAATATTGCACAAACCTATCTTTCCTCTTTTTGCCTCATCAAAACGTTATACATATTAATAAGAATTAATAACCAAGGTTAGAGTGTTTATGGTCACTAGAACTATCACTAAGAAAATCAACCATAAGATCAACAATCATTTAAGTAGAAAAGAGAGAAACATCATTTATCAAAGTAGATAAGGGTCATACAGTTGTATAATGAAAATTAGACATTCACTAAAACATATTGACAATTGATAATGAACAAGACAACTTGAGGAAAGAAGGGACTATAGGATGAGCCTAGGAATTAGGGGTGGGTATAAATATCGAAAAATCAAAAACCAAAATGAACCGAATCAATATTATTTTTTTGGTTACGTTTTTTGGTATTTTAGCTTGATTTCAGTTTTGTTTTTTAATAATTGGATATGTCGATTTGATTTTTAATGATTGGGTTTACGTAATTTGGTTTTCGATTCAAATTAAAATTTAATATATACTATATTTTTTTAATTATTACACATACATATGTACATATATATATATATATATATATATATATATATATATATATATATATATATATATATATATATATTAGAAAAACTACTTAGTCTACTCCTATTAGCCAAAATATAGTGAACAACGCATGTCCCAAAATCCATTAAATGATTAAAATACAATGTACCTTCAGCATAACCTAATACCATAAGGCTTCATTGCTTCAGCCTCTTCTAAGTTCAATCTTTACACTCACTCTCCTTGTCTCAATGAACAATAAATAGAATTAAATAGCGGGGAACGGTGAACCCACTAGACCAATGGTGAATGATGAATAGTGGTGAATCAGTAGCGAATCAGCGGCGAATTTAGACCATTAAATAGACCCTAAACAAAAAACCAATATTACAACTAAAATCGAATCGAATTGAATTTACATAAATCAAATAAAACTAAACTTATTTGATTCAATTTTTGATACACAGAATTCCATAACTAAAAACTAAAAGAACCAAAATAAGAATATTGAAACTGAACCGAATTACTGAGTGCCCACCCGTACTAGAAATGCAATTGATTTAGGTTAAATTGGGTGATGGAAAAGGTGGGTGTACTTTAACTTTTCTACATATTTGTAATAATTTCCATCTCTATATTTTATTTAAGACTCACTTCAAGGTGAACCTATTTAATTGAGCAGCTCCTAATTTTATCGGATGGAGTAGACTAGGTTTTACTTAAGATTTTGGACTTTATCATTTGCAGCCTAGAATTTTTTTCATAGAAAAGGAAGAAGTGGTTGTGCAGACTTCAAAATAATAATAAGAGCTAGACCTTCAAAAGTTAGTGATTTATGTAACTCTTTTGAATAAATGAGGATGTGTAGATGCTTTGGTGACTGGCGGCTAAGGGATATGTGAAGTGTAACATTTGAGATCAAGTATTTCATATTCGATAATGATTGAAGCATATTGTTTATACATACCTAATAAATAAAGTGTATGTCACCAATGCTACCTTCCCCCTATT
Source organism: Capsicum baccatum var. pendulum (assembly GCA_030864225.1). Taxonomy (NCBI): domain Eukaryota; kingdom Viridiplantae; phylum Streptophyta; class Magnoliopsida; order Solanales; family Solanaceae; genus Capsicum; species Capsicum baccatum. The sequence goes on from CM061557.1 coordinate 86,363,754, forward strand.
TTCTGCAAGATTTAATATGTAATTAGACTAATCAAATCAAACAACTGGACTTGGGACACAACTAAACTTGTAAGACTTGAAAACTAACCATACAACTCCTATTCAAATTAAATTAATGCATAGTCAGTTCTAGTCAATCATAGGGAGGGTTTTGGATTCTTAATCACCCACAAACCTAATCTATTATTTTCAAATTATTTCCTACACAATGCGTTAATAAAAAGGTCAGCAATTTGTTCTTTTAGTGGAGCAAAATACGATGGATACAAGACTTTTTTCTACATTGTCTCTTAGAATATAGTGTCACATATCATTATCTTTGGTACAACTTATTCTAAACTAGATACTTAGAAATATTCATAAAACTTGTGCTATTACAAAAGATGAGAACACTCCTACATTCAAACAAAAATCCAGTAATTATTGCTTGATCCATAATAGTTGAGCATCGGAAGAACAAACAATAACATATTCAGCCTTACCAGTAGACAAAGAAACAGAGTTTTTCTTTTCAATGAACTATGATATAAAACATGATATAAGTAAGTGTGTCATTCTTAAGGTACTTTTTCTATCTACTAGATAGCTGGTATAATCAGTATCTAAATAACTCACAAGATAATAATTGCTTTCTTTAGGATACCATAACTGTAATAAACTATCTCAAAATTCTTATACCCACCAAACGACACACCCCTCGATTTATATGAGCAACATATGAGTCATATCTAGGACTCGTACTCAACACTATGCAGCATGGTGATCTTTCTGCTAAAGGTAGGATTTGACCCTCGAAGTCATAAAGTATGATTCGTATGAAGCCATGTCGAAAGAACATAAGTGAGGACTCCTTGAGATACTGCCAAAGATACGAGTGAGGGGCTAAGGTTTGTATGATGAAGATACGAGTCATATGATCAACTCGTATATTGATCAGTATGTACCCTCCTAGATGTTGACAGGCTTACAAGTTAAAAAGACCAGTCGTACCCTTGTATTCGAGTCGTATGCTCAACTCGTAAGAAATGGAGAGTAAATTCTGAGAAGTTAAGTTCAGGGGCCTTTTAGACTTTTACCCCTTATAACTCCCAAACCACGACATATTAACCCCAAGGGGCATTATTTATCCCCTTATCCTTAGTCGATTAAGCAACTTAATCTTTCATTCCACTCTCATTAAAAAAATTAGATTTTTCTTTCTAGAACATCTCCCAAGTCTCCAAGGTCAAAGTTTGCTTCACCAAGTTAAGAAATCTAAGGTATGTAGGGTATATGAATAAAGATATTATTTCGTACTTGTGCCCAAAACTTGTTTTCTAGTTAAATTTGTATGATTTTAAATTAGGGTTACTACCCTAATTATCTTGTTTCGAGTTTATGAAATTATAATGTGATTGAAGTATTAAAATACATATATGTTCTCCTTCTATCTATCTTTTGACTTGAAGATTCTCTATTATAATTTGAATATCATGAGTTTGATTTAAAAATATTGATTAAATATTTCCAATTAAGTTTTAACCATGATACTGTATTATAATTTATATGAAAGAAAATATGAGATTTAAGACTTAAAAATAAACACTAAGTTTACAAGAAAGTATGATCTTTTAATTCAATGACAAGACTTGAAATCCACTACTGTTTATTTTGATTATGATCTAAAGTAAAGAAAAGCATATTTTGTTTCTAGTATACAAACCCTTATACTATTTCGAACGCCCCAAGAGTACACCCTAGACGCAACAGGTGCTTGGAACCATACATGATCTCAAGGTAGCCCATTAACTGGTATACTGTTAAGCAACTGAATTATAATACCATAAATAACAAGTTCTGTTGTGCGGAAACATAATCATAATGAAAATCTAAAATGGATACAATACTGATAAAGCTTATAATCAGATAAAACTCAGGAAACGACTTAAATTACATGATAGACTCTGACTGACATCTATAAAGCCTCCACTATACTGACTATAGATAGTTAGGACATGCGTGCAACTACCACTAATCAATACATATGAAAAATAAATAAATTGTACTTGAACTAAAACTGTCTTAAGTTCCTAAAACAAGAGAACTTATCACCTGTTGGGTAGAAACTGCAATTGTCAGATCATGATCCTTAGGCTATTACTGGTACCTATATTATGTGACAATGTAGCACGTAGACATATATGTGAATCAGTACTTCTAGAATGTACTGAGTATGCAGGGGTGAATGCAATAAGTAAAATTAATTTCATACGTAATCTTAAAACATACATGCTAAGTGTAAGTTACTCACCAATAGGCTGGAATAAATTGAAAGCTGAATTATCTTAAAAGCATGAGGAACAAACATAATCTGGTAATCTGGTGAATCACTACACTTAGATTCTTAAAATATTTACTTTGGTAGATTAAGTAGAACTAATGCTGGGATACGATAAAGCATGGGTACATGAACATGCGAGACTAAACATACATGTACTGAGCTGATCTAATTAGTTGAATAACTGATGTCTGGGTTACGGAATGATTGAACTCTAAGTAAAGGGGTAACTAGTACCTATATACTGAGTATCTAATATATGAATATGGATTACTGATATTTAAAACCGGAATGCACTAGCCCAAAAAAACACACATAGAATTTCAACTAACAATGACATAAGAAGAGGTCACTGAAATATTAGAACATAAGGAATAAGGTATCAAAAGCTTGAATTCATCGAAGAGAGATAAACTAAGGGAATATATGACATAAATTGAATTTCGCTAATCATTCAGTGTGTAGCATGAGTACTTGGAATTAAACATACTGTAAAACATGAGTACATGAGTCATAAGCTGCATGACTTAGTTTGGAGTTCATGATTTCATGAAACATGGTTCGTATTGCTAAGTAAATTGGAACTTCTTATACTAGGAACTGGAAGTATATATGATTCTTTATGATGTGCATGAACATGAACTATGACCATGGAGCTTACATATAAGGCATGAGTAGATGTAGTGATAACTGAAACACTTTGCACTAAGGTAAGAATAGGTTTGGAATCATCCTCCCTTACCACTTTTCTACAAAAACTGGCACTACTACTAGAATTTGAGAGCCTAACTTGGTTACTTGTTTTATTATCTCCCTCTTTGACTAAAGCCATCACCTTAAGTCTATGGACCCTTTTTGTAACTCTAAACTTTTTATAGCCCATAACTTAGCTGGTAAGAACCTTACATACTACATTACTAGCTTCATTCATACTTAGAAACTCAAGTATACTATCTAAGAACCCACACTTTAAAAACGTAGAAACACTACAATCCCATATCACTTTAGGTACACCTCTAGATTATACACACATCATCATATTTAATTTTAAATCAATAAACTTAAATTCTTGCATACACTATTCAATCCTACTGATTCACCTTTCGTACAACTGGCCCCATGAATACATAATCTTCTTAATCTAGATAACGTTATCCCAACTCTACTATTGCTAAGCTTCTGGGTTTATGCTTCTAATTCTAGATCACATGCTAACATATAACTCTAAGAAGGGATCTGAAAGGGCTTCTAACTTCAGCTCAATGCAGGATTTTCATGAATAAGAATAAATATTTTCAAAGTTTAGAACATAAGGGAACTAATGGGTTATTTTAAGTCTGAGTGTAATCCCATAACTGTCTGTGGGGACTGTTTGAGAAAACTCTATTTGTATAAATTTGAGCTTAACTATTTCTGTTACCTCAAAAATAAGGTAGAGATGGCAAGAATAGAGTAAGATAAGGATCTTCATAAATTCCTTAGATAACACTTCTGTTGTACGATCTGAGAATTAAAAGAAGGGAAATATTTCATAAATGCCCTATAACCTCTTGAAGAAAAGTGCAAATGTCTCCGCACCATTCTGCAAGGCTCTACTAGACACAACTTCATAGACACCCTAGGACACTTGAACTCTGTACTTTGATACCAAGTTTGTAATTCCCCAAGAGTATACCCTGGATGCCACACGATGCTTGGAACCACAAGTGATCCCAAGCTAACCCATGACTAGCATACTATCAAGAAACTGTATTATAATACCTTAAATAACAAGTTCTGTTGTGTGGAAAAAAATCATACTAAAAATTTGAAATGGATACAATATTGATAAAGCTTATAATCAGATAAAATTAAGGAAATAACTCAAATTACATGACAGACTCTGACAGACATCTATGAAGCCTCTACTGTACTGACTATAGATAGCTAGGACATGCCTCCAACTACCACTAATTAATATATATGAAAAATAAATGAATTATACATAAACAAAAATTGTCTGAAGTTCTTGAAAACAAGAGAACTCACCACCTGCTAGCGTGGAATTGCAACTATCTGATCATAATGCTTAGGTTATAACTGCTACCTACATTATGAGACAATGTAGCACATAGACATATATGTGGATCAGTACTTTTGGAATGTACTGAGTATGAAGGGGTGAATGGAATAAGTAAAACTAATTTCATATGTAATCTTAAAACATACTTGCTAAGTGTAAGTAAACTCACCAATAGATTGGAATAAACTGAAAGATGAATTATCTTAAAATCATGAGGAACAAACATAATCTGGTAAGCTAGTGAATCACTACAGTTAGTTTCTTAAAGTATTTACTTTTGTAGAATAGGTAGAACTAAAGCTGGGATACGATAAAACATGGATACATGAACATACGAGACCAAACATACATGTATTGAACTGATCTAATCTGTTGGATAATTGATGTCTGGATTATAGAATGATTGAACTCTAAGTTAAGGGGGTCACTAGTACCTATATATTGAGTAGCTGATATATGCTTATTGACTACTAATATTTGGAAACTAAATAGCGATTACTGAATACTGATCACGTAATATAAAACTATAATTAGTCCAAATAACTAGGCTGAAACTATGGGAAACTGAGCATATGAGATAAGGACTAATGAAACAACATGATATAATTGAGTGGAAATGCATAAAAATTGTATTATCTGAGAATGCAAGACTAAGTGTATATCTATTATGTTACTGAGATAATCTAAAATCTGAAAAATTAAAGTTGTAAAACTGAGTGTCTAAAATTCTATACACTTAGTCAAGGAAACCTAAAAATAAACACTGAACTGAATACTGAACTGAGAATGTGGGAAGTATCATCTAACCAACATTCCCAAATCTAAGCTAATCGAGGTCCAACCGATAACCCCAATTGAAAGAGCGTTAGTACCGTGATATAGCTACTAACAATGGCTGTGTGGATCCACTAAAGTGTTGTTCTGAAGGACTAATGGTCACCCTTAACTAGCAGGGCTCTAATGAGATATCTATTAACCCTGAATTGGTAGGTTAACATCTCCACCTATGTTGGCTATGTAGTTCTGGAATGCAGGGATTGCTACAAAAGGTCACACCCTCAACTAGTAGGTGAGCCCCCATTCATGGGTTTGCTCAGTGCTAAATCCTACTCCCAACAAAACTAACATGGATTACTAACTGGTGCATGCATTGATAACTAATAAATGATAAGCTCAGGTCATGGTATTTAGAAAATAATAGTGCATACAGATTTTGAGGTAATTATTAATGTGTAAATTAATACTAGAAATCAAACCGGACTAAGCAAATGTAATTGGACTCGCAATTGACCATATTACTGACTGGATGATATTTTTTTAGGGTATAACTGAGATTATTTTAAATGTAATTGGACTCGCAACCAACCATATTACTGACCGGATGATATTTCCTATGGTATAACTAAGATTACTTTTTAGATACTAAAAACTAGGTAAATAGCTAAATTTTGGGTATTCATAACCCCCAGGACTCGATAATAGTAACAATAGGACATACTAATGCTTCAAAACTATAATGAGAAAGCATTATTCAAGGAAACCCATCACTTGGGCATTTCCTCAAACACATGGAGATTAATACTTCAACATAGGGCAATTCATCAAATACATGTGGATCATGAACTTGAACATGGGAATATCTTAAACATGGGAGCATAGAATGACTACATAGCTAAAACCAGGAATTAGGTAATTTTTATAAAATTTGCTTGAAGCCGGACATGGGCATTTCATCAAAACATATACTGATCATAGATTGAACATAAGAATTACTTAAACATATGGGACCAATAGTGTTACATAGAAAAATTTATAACTTGGGGATTCATCTTGAAATTGATCAAATATGATTTGGGAATTTCATCAAACATGTGGAAACCATGAATTTGAAACATGGAAATATTGCTAAAAATCATGAATTTAGGATTTATCATGGAATTTACTTGAATAAAGCATGGAAAACTCAAATTCATAGCATGAGGAATTTAAAATCTTGCATGGAATCTCACATTAGCTGAATTGAATTAAAACACCATTAAAATATGAAATTTAATCTTTTTTTAACATAAAAAATAAGATAATAATGGAAAATTCATTATTTAATTTAAATAAAAGGTCTTTTGGGCTCCATGGGTGAAAGGAGACCCATGGATGAACTCCCACATACCTTAAAGCTGTAATCTGGAAGGAGATATACAACCTTAAAATCTTTCTTGAATTGAGAAACTTGAGTTCTTAGATTTTCTTCCATAGAAGATAAATAATTTGGTGTTCTTGGTATGTGGCTAAGTCTTTCCTTTGCGAGAAAGATGAATAATAGTGTATCTAATACTTTAGGGGGCTGAAATTATATGTTATGGACGGTTTTGAGTGAGTGGAAAGGACTGAAATATCCCTGGAAAAATGTGAATGAAAGATAAGAACCTAAAGGGTTAAATGAAGCGTGTGTCACACACTCTATAGCACCAAAATGAAAAATCGTCACATGCAAATCCCGTGCAACTACTGCCTCTCTCATGAAAATGACTATAACTTTTTCGCTTGGGTATCAGATTTAGGCAAAATTGGTATAGTTGGAAAGCTAATTAAATTGTCTATAATTTGATTGGTCTTAAACTACAAAATTATATGTATATAAAAATTTATACACATTCAAAGTTGACCCTTGTAGAATCAAATACCAAACTTTGGACGAATCAAAGGCTCTAAGCTCAACTTTGTTCTAAGTGATTCTTATGAATATTTTTCACCTCGAAAGCACATCAAACATGAGGATAAATATCATGAAACTTATATTCACATGGAAATTATTTGGATTATAACTTATACACGCAGGAAAGTAGGTTCAAAGACTAGCCTAAAAATATGGGGTGTTACATATTTTAAGGAAGATTTCCTAAAGTATGAGTAGATAAGTTTCTAGGAGTAGTATTTAGAATCGAGAAAGGAATGTGGATAAGTGTGTCCTAAATTCTCGAAAACTACGAGCCAACATAGGATAAGTTTTTTCCCTTTATGGTTGAAGTAGAGTATAGTGATCAGTAAGTTAAGGTTCTATTCTAATGGCAAGGATAGGACAGCTCTCCCCAAAGTGGGTAAGACGTTAGACTCCATGAAAGCTCACATAGTTTATGTAAGTTAAAAGAATCTCTCATACGTAAGATTAAAAGAAAAGATTTTTAAGTAACTAAGCGTTGTGGCTCACTAAGGTATTCACATACTACATTATATAATATTTTTAATTTTGAAGTCTCAAAGTTGTATCAAGTTCACTCTTTGTTATTTACTCTTAGCATGCATTATTTGAAAGCTTGAATATTTAATCAGTTATTGTTTTTTTCTTTGTATGCACCCACCCCCACATGCTTAGTATATTTTAGAAGTACTGATCCACATAAATTATTGTGTCCTACATTTTCTTATAATGTAGGTTCTGGTGCCCATACCCAACAGTACAATTGGCTCCGATATCTTTACCTACACTCCTACTAGTGGTGAGTCCTCATAGTTTGAGGTACCAACTTTTTCAGATTTCTCTTATGAATGTTAGCACTTAGTCATTTCGTTTTATTTTGATGTTCGAATTAGCTGGGATCTGTCCTAGTGTCTCTCTAGTTATTAGTAGAAACTTGTCTGATAGAGAATGTTTTAAGCTTCAGGAAGATTGTTTAAGTATTTTACACATTAAAGTTTCACATTGATAGGCTAAAATTATCATTCTCTGTTCACTTATATACTAGTTCCATCTCTATATTAAATGATCTAAGTTGAATAGATATCATGGGTTGGCTTGGGGTTACTTATAGTTCTAAGTAACATGTGATGTCCAGGGGTTAGCTTTGGGGCGTTACAAACTTATTATCAGAGCCTAAGGTTTTAAAGAGTCCTAGGGATCCAAACTTGACGTATTACGTAGAGTCTTTATAATGAGTGTAATGCACGCCATATTTATGAGAAAGAGGCTACAAAATGATTTAAGAATCATCAGTTCTTTCATGATCTATCAGGCTTATAGTTTTCTCTATCTGCATTAACTCATTCTTTTAGGTGACAAACTTTGCCTTCTCTTCGAGCTGACACCCACAAAAATAATGATCAACAACCCCTATAAGCCGACCCTTTGAATGAGAATTTATTTTATGCTAAGTTTTGAGCTATTTTTCAAGCGTTGTCCTAAGCTATGACTGCCAATGTTTAGGGAAACTAGCAGGCAGTGGTCCCACTTTAGGAGAATAGTAATTTAGCTATAACCTAAATTTGGGACTTTATTAGGATGAGTTCGCTGGATTTCCATGGGTCAAAGGTGAATGAAGACCCATATTTTTTTATTGATGAGGTATGAAGGATAAGTTAGATTATGAATGTTACTAAAGAAGACAGTATAGAGTTGATATTTGATAGGTTAAAGGATGTTGCTTATGATTAGGTTATTATATGAAAGGAAGGAAGGGTTGAGGATATAGCTCTTTTGAGTTAACAGGTATTCCAGAATACTTTTATGGAAAAGGTTTTTTCGTGTAAGATGAGAGAGGCTAAGTTAGAGGTGTTTATTAATCTAAGGTAGGGCTCGATGAAGGTGAAGGAGTACTGCCTTAAGTTTACTTAGCTATCTAAATATGCTCTTGAGTTCTTAGATGATTCTAGATCGAATATGAGTAATTTTGTTACCAAAGGTTCTGACTTGGTAGTCAAGGAGTGTAGGACTGCCATGTTGATTAGAGTTATGGATATTTCTAGGTTGATGACCCATGATCAATAGATTGAGGTAGAAAAGTTGAAGGAGGGGGAGAAGACAAATAAGAGAGTTAGGACTTGATAATTTGAGTTATGGAAACCATTTGCAATTTCAAGGTCATTCATCAGTGCCTGCTCTATCTCCAGTTAGTCCCCCTACACGTAGATATAAATAAAAATAGCGAGGCAGAACATTGAATTACTGATCTTAGGACTGTATAGTTGAGAGGCCCAATTTTTTATCATGTGCTGAAGTGTGGCAGACTCATTCTAGTGAGTGTTTGATGGCCAAATGCAGTTTTCATAGTTGTGGTAAGATGGAACACATAATCAAGGAGTTTCCATATTCTAATTAGGAAAATATAGATACTCATCCTCAGATTCAGGCAACGAATTTAGCTCCTCAGGAAGGCCGAGCAGATCCTCCCCAGGGTGCATCTTCTAGCATTGGCGGCAGTCAATGCCAAAATTAGTTTAATGATTTACTATCCCAACAGGAGAAGGAAAGTTTACCAGATATTGTTACTGGTATGCTTCCTATCTTTTATCTTGATATGTATATGTTGTTTGGCACGGGATCAAATTTCTCTAATATAACTCCTCTAGTAGCTATAAATTTTGGGGTAGGTCCTAAAAATTTCTCTAAGCCTTTTTCAGTTTCCACCCCGGTGGGTGAGTCAGCTATTCCAAGACAAGTCAATGAGAAGTGTTCTTATTTTATCCTCCATAAATCATGCTAGCGGACCTGATAAAGATAGAGATGGTAGACTTCAATGTTATTCTAGACATGGATTAGCTCTATTCATACAATGCATCAATAAATTGTCGCACCCACGTTGTAAAGTTTTAGTTTCCTAATAAAGTAGTTTTTGAATGAGAGGGTAGTTCTATATCTCCCAAAGTTTATTCCATCTATTATCTTAAGGCAAAAAATTTAATATCAGAAGGGTGTATCTACTATTTATTTTGAGTTTAAGATACTAAGTCTTAAGTCCAGATAGTTCAGTCAGTTCGAGTAGTAAATGAGTTTCCAGAGGTCTTTCTCAAAGATCTTCCATGGGTACTTCCAAATAAAGAAATAGAGTTTGATATTGATCTTTTTCCTGACACTTAGCCCATATCTATTCCTTCATATCGTATAGCTCCGGCTGAACTTAAAGAGTTAAAAGAGCTAAAAGATCTCTTAGATAAATGTTTCATCAGATCCAGTGCTTCTCTGAAGGGTGATCCAATTCTACTCGTAGGCAAGAAAGATAGTACTCTCTGAATGTGTATAGATTATAAACAGTTGAACAAGGTTACCATTAAGAATAAGTATCCCATTCCTAGAATCGACGATTTGTTTGATCAGCTTTAGGGTCCCCAATGGTTGTCCAAGATTGACCTTAGATTGGGACATCATCAGTTTAAAGTTAGGGAGAAAAACATTAGAAAAAAGCTTTTCGAATAAGGTACGACCATTTTGAATTTGTGGTTAAGTCATTTGGACTAAAAAACTCTCCTGCAGCCTTTATGGATTTGATGAATAGGGCCTTCAAGAAATATTTGGATAGTTTTGTTATTGTTTTTATAGATGACATATTGGTGTATTCCAGAAGTAAGGAGGAGCATACAGATTATTTAAGGATAGTACTGTAGACCCTTAAGGTCCGTCAGTTGTATGCGAAATTTGATAAATATGAGTTTTGGTTGGAACCTATTACCTTCTTGGGGCATATTATTTCTTGGGTTGGGATTCATGCTGATCCTTAAAATACTGATACAGTTAAGCAATGGCCTAGACCCATGACTCCATCTAATGTTAGGAGTTTTTTGGATTTGGCTAGGTACGACAAAAGATTTCTTGAAAGATTCTACTCTATTGTCGTGCTGTTAACTAAGTTGACCCAAAAGACGGTGAATTTTATTTCGTCAGATAAGTATGAGAAGATTTTCCAAGAGTTGAAAGATAGATTGATTTTATCTCCAGTATTAGCTTTGCTAGAAGGGTTAGATAGCTTTGTGGTATATTGTGATACTTCTAGTATCGGTTTAGGTTCTTTGTTGATACAGAATAGGAGAGTGGTAGCTTATGCTTCCAGGAAACTCAAGTATCATGAAAAGAATTACCCAACACACGACTTAAAGTTAGTTACAGTAGTGCTCTCTTTGAAAATTTAGAGACACTACCTCTATGGTGTGCATGTTGATGTCTTTACAAATCATAAGAGTCTCCAGTATTTATTTACTCAGCGAGTGTTGAATCTTTATTAGAGAAGGTGGTTGGAGTGATTGAACAATTATGACATGAGTGTTCTATATCATCCGAGTAAGGCCAATGTTGTGGATGATGCATTGAGTAGGTTGTCCATGGGTAGTGTGGCCCATGTAAAAGAGGAAGGGTGAGAATTAGCCCAAAAGGTGCATAGATAAGCCCATTTAAGAGTCCATTTGATTGACACTAATGGTGGGAGAGTAGTAGTTTAGAATGTTTCAGAATCATCTGTGGTAGTGGAACTGAAAGAGAAGAAGTGAAATGATCCAATACTTAGTCAGTCATTGGAAGCAATTCAACAACAGAAGGTTGAGGTCTTCTCTAAATGGGGATATGATGTACTCCATTATCAAGTAGACTTTGCTTTCCAAATGTTGAAAGGTTGAGACAAAGGATATTAGCCAAGGCTCATGGTTCAAGGTATTCAATTCATTTAGGTGCTACTAAGATGTGTTGAGACCTACAAGAAATTTATTAGTGGAATGGTATTAAAAGAGACAATAGTAGAGTTTGTGGTGAAAGGTCCAAATTATCAACAAGTAAAGGTTGAACACCAGAGACCGGGAGGTATGATGCAAGAGATTAGTATCCCTACTTTTATGTGGGAAGTAGTGAACATGGACTTCATTATAAGGTTTCCTCGTACAGGACGTCAGCATGATTCAATTTGTGTTGTAGTTGATCGAATAACTAAGTCAGCCTATTTTCTACCTACCAAGACATTAGATATAATATAGGATTATGCTCGAATGTATATCCATGAGTTATTAAGGCTTCATGGAATTCCCATATCTATCATTTCATATAGAGACACACAATTCACTTCACAGTTTTGGCAATCTTTTCAGAAAGGCCTTGGTTAAGCTTAGTACTACTTTTCATCCACGGACCTATGGTCAGGCTAAATGAAAAATTAAAATAGTAGAAGACATGTTAAGAGCATATGTTTTGGATTTTAAATAAAGTTGGGATGACCACTTGCCATTGATTGAGTTTGCTTATAATAACTATTATAATGCTAGCATTCAGATGGATCCATTTAAAGCACTGTATGGGCGTAGATGTTGATCAGCCATGGGATGGTTTGAGGTTGGAGAAGCGGCTTTGATTGAGCCAGATTCTGTTCTTGAAACTATGGCTAAGGTTGAGTTGATTCATTAGAGATTGAAAACTGCACATAGTCGTTAGAAGTCATATGATGATGTGAGAAGAAGGGAACTTGAGTTTGAAGTAGTCGATTAGGTATTCTTGAAAAGTATCTCCCATGAAGTGAATAATGAGATTTGGAAATAAATAGATGTTAAGACCGCAATTTGTTGGTCCTTATGAGATAGTAAAATGTGTAGGAGAGGTTTTCTATAAATTGAATCTTCCATAAGAGTTGGCTACGGTTCATCCAGTGTTTCATGTTTCGATTCTTAAGAAGTGCATTGGAAATCCATCATTAATAGTTCACCTAGGGATTATTGAAATCAAGAATAACTTATCGTATGAAGAGGTTCTGGTTGAGGTACTTGATAGGCAAGTCTAAAGACTAAGAGATAAAGAACTAGCATCTGTGAAAGTCCTTTGGAGAAACCAATTATTTGAAGGGGCCACATGGGAAGCGAAAGCATACATGATGGCAAAGTATCGTCATTTTTTTTATTCCAACTCAATTCTTACTGAAGTTAAATAGTTATCTTTCCACTAAAGGTCTTTCTCTTTAAGTTTGTCTAAGCATCCTTCAGTCATATCATATGTTGGTATGGTTGGAACCTTCAAATTGATGAAAGCATGTTTATAAGTTGTTGTTGGTGTAATTGATACTTTTTCCTACTCCTAAGTGATGCCACATTCGAGGAAGAATTTTTCCAAGGGGGAGATATTGTAATACCCATCTCAAAATATTTCTTTCCATTATATGACTCACCCCTCAAGTCGTATGAGCAATCTACGAGTCGTATGTGGGATCGCACTCAAGACTGTGTGGCACAGTAAACTTTTTGTTAAATGTAACATTTGACCCTAGAATTCGTAAAGTAGGGTACAAGTCATATGAAGCCAAGTTGTAAGAATATCATTGAGGACTCCTTGAGATACCATCCAAGATACGACTGGGGGGTAAGGGTTTTATGATGAATATACGAGTCATATGATCAACTTGTATGTTGTTCAATGTGTACCCTACTAGTTGCTGACAAGCTTAAGAGTTGTAAAGACCAGTCATACCCTTGCATATGAGTCATATGTTCAACTCGTAAGAACTGGCGAGTAAATTCTTACAAGTTAAGTTCAAGAGCCTTTTAGTCTTTTACCCCTTATAACTCCCAACCCATGACATATTAACCCCAAGGAGCATTGTTTTCCCCCTCTTACTCAGTCTATTAAACAACAAAATCTCTTATTCCACTATTAAGAACAAGATTAGGATTTTCTTTCAAGAACAACTCCTAAGTCTCCAAGCTCAAAGTTTTCTTCCCCAAGTCAAGAAATCTATGGTATGTGGGGTTTATGAACAAGGATATTCTTTCATCCTTGTGCCCAAAACATGTTTTAAAGTTAAAGTTGTATGATTTATAATTAGAGTTCATACCCAAACTATCTTATTTTGAGTTTATGAAATTATTATGTGATTGAACTATTAAAGTGCAAACATGTTCTCATCTATCTATGTTTTGACTTGAAGATTCTCTATTATGATTTTAATATCATGAGTTTGATTTGAAAACATTGATTAAATATTTTCAATTGAGGTTTAAGCATGATACTATATTACAAGTTAGATGAAAGAAAATATGAGATTTAAGGCTTAAAAATAAACACTACATTTACAAGGAAGTTGGATCTTTTGATTCAATGATAAAACTTGAAATCCACTACTGTTTATCATGAATATGATCTAAAGCAAAAAGAAACATATTTTTTTCTAGTGTAGAAACCCTTATCTATTTTATGGTAGATTTCCAAAAGTATGAGCATATAAGTATTCTAGAAGTAGTATTTAGCACCAAGAAGGGAATGCGGATGAGCGTATCCTAAATTCCTAAAAACTACAAGCCAATGTAGGCTAAGCTTTTTCCTAATATGGATGAAGTAAAGTACATTGATCACTAAGTAAAGGTTTTATTCAGATGGCAAGGATTGGACAGCAATCTCCAATATGAGTAAGACGTTGGACTCCATGGTAGATCACATGGTTTATGTCTTTTAGAAGAATCTCCCATATGCAAGATTAATAGAAAAGATTTTTAAGAAACTAATCATTATGGCTTACTATGGTATTCATATGGTACATTATTTTAGAATTATAATTTTGCAGTCTTAAAGTTGTAATCAAGTTCACTATGAGTCATTTACACTTAGCATGCATTATTTAAAAGGTTGAAAATTTAATCAGCTCTTATTTTTTTATTTTTATGCATCCACCCCAACATGCTCAGTATATTCCAGAAGTACTGATCTACATTTATGTCTGTTTGCTACATTGTCTTATAATGTAGGTTCTGGTTCCCATACCTAGCAGCATGATTGACTCCGACAACATTACCTGCACTCCTACTAGTGGTGAGTCCTCATAGTTTGAGGGCCCAAGTGTAATACTCCGAAAAATTTTTGGTCGAAATTTCGTGCGTAAACGTATTGGATCCTATCTTCGAGAATGATTTATAATTTTTCTGTGTGTCATTTCTTGGATTTTGACCCACCATTTCGTAGAGAATTGAATAATCTTTCCAACTATATGTGGATCACCCAAAACGGACACTCGAGTGATGAGTTACGACCATTCCGATCAAACTACGACCATTTCGATCGAACTGTGAACAGTAAAATATGCAGGAAAAAAAATACTGCAACCAGGTGATTTTTTTGGTCAACTTCAAACGATCATAACTCCTTTTATATAATGAACTGTGTGAGCTTCTATATATCAACGGAAAGCCCTGAGAGAATTCTTTCCAATAAAATTGGTTTCATCCAATTTGGACATCGGAGTAAAACGTTATGGCTAATTTACTTCAGCCTATCGGATAGATCACTGAAGGACAGATTCGGATTTTATTTGTTTCTTAGGGGCATTTTGGTCTTTCACCACTCTTTTAAACCTCTATAAATACCCCATTCAGCTGAGAACTTGTATTATTTTTCTCTCATTTCTGTTATATGTATATATATATATATATTTATATATATATATATATATATATATATCAAGTTAGGGTTAGGGTTTTGAATTGGGGGAAATTAATTGGAGGCTTTGATTCAAGAATCCCTTCCGTCAATCTCCTCCGGCCACGAAATCTAAGGTATGCAAGTGTTTATGTATGGACTCCTTTGGTCCATAGAGTCCACGAATACCTTTTTGAAAGTTCAAGTTATGTATATATATATATATATATATATATATATATATATATATATACTAGACTTTGATGATGTATATATATATATATATGTTGATTGATATTTGATGGTTGAGATATATATGAGGATTATGTATTTTACTTGATATATATATATATGACGATTATGCATGTTGGTTGATATATATATATATATATGTGTGTGGTGATGGTGTATGTTGGTTGATACATGCATGTGATGATTATGTGTGTTGGATGAGATATATGGGGTGGC
Organism: Capsicum baccatum var. pendulum; assembly: GCA_030864225.1. Classification (NCBI taxonomy): domain Eukaryota; kingdom Viridiplantae; phylum Streptophyta; class Magnoliopsida; order Solanales; family Solanaceae; genus Capsicum; species Capsicum baccatum. The sequence goes on from CM061557.1 coordinate 86,379,738, forward strand.
GGAAAACATGAGAATTTGACGAATTCACCAATGCCTAAAAGTGCATGTAAGGTGTTTGTGGAATTGTCTAAGAGGCTATAAATTTACATTCTTAGGATTTAATAAGTTCTAAATGACTGGACTACTTTCTATGTATATGTTCAATATGAACTCCATGTTATTGTCTAAAATTGGGAATGTTGTGTGGAAGGCTTATGATATGGTTGTAAGTGCGGACAAGGGATTTAGTTAGTGGAATTAAAATTAATGATGGTGTTGTAGTACATGTAATTGTTCATACTAGCCTATGCCTAAATGGTGCATGCAAGGTAATTGTAGAAATGCCTAGTTGAAGAAGAATGGATCGTATGACCCCTTGTGATCGAAGTGATGAGTTCATACCATACTTACATGCTACGTGTTTACTATGATTCTTGAGGGAAATGGTAAGGCCATTAGACCACGCTAAGTGTGAAATGTCTAATTATGGGTCAAATTGCATATATCAAGATCTTAAAGGGAAGAACCTTGAGAAGTGAACCATGATGTGTATGCTATTTGTGTGTATTCCGATTGGATGAACAATGTTATGTTGTATTCTTTCTTAACCATATGCATCCTTGTTGAATGATCTATGATGTAATGGCATGAGGTCCCAATTCTTGTATATGAATATGAACTTCAAATGATTGGTGTGAGGTGTTAATGAATGCATAGTGCATGATGGACTGTGGGCATGTGAGTATGCATTGTTGTATACTAAGTATTACTTATGTAATTGATGGCTGGGGGTACATATGCCTGAAATAGTCTGCTGGTCTAGAGCTGAGTCAGTTCTGCGATAATCTTAGTCGTGCTATGATCGATGAATTTCCGATGATTTGAGAACTTAACATGAATTCCCTGAGAACTTAGTATGTGGGGTTTTAAACAAGAATATCTTTTCATTCTTGTGCCCAAAGAATTGATTTTATCATTGGAATTTCATGATTTTGTAAAGTGGGTAAATACCCAAGATGTTTTAATGATGAATTATGACGTTATGAAAAATATAAATTGCTTAAGATTTGATGTACATGATTACTTTATTATTCCCAAGTTATGATTTGATATGGTGAAATTCATATTTCTACCATGAGTTGATATTTCAAGTGTTTTCAAGATATGATTATGAAACTTTGAATCATCCAATATTGGTATACATAATAACCTTATTATTTTGTTTTCTTGAATTGAGATTTTATGCCATAAATTGCATACCACTACTATGAAATTATTTTTTTGAGGATTCTTAATATAAGAGTCATGATTTGAGTTACATTACGACATACAAAATCTTACTATGATTTGAAGATCTTAAATGCTTTTCAAAAGCTATTGTCATGATTTGAATATTGGAATGAAAGAATGATCATTTGAGAATATTGATTTGCATCCGCTGAGTCAGAATGATTTATATTGATTTTAAGCTCGCAGAGACGAAATGTTGTGTTATTGATACCATGTTGATGTTGAGGAAAATTAAAATATTTTGAGCTAAAATGTGTTGAGTTAGGAATTCACAAATTTATATGATTTGATAAATGAGAAAGAGATTTGATTTGGTCTTTATGATAGACCCTTGTGATGTTGTGGTGGAGGGAAATTTGATATTTCCCTATGTGCCACTGTAGGGTTGCTGATGATGATATTGTTGGCCACAAAGTCGAATTATGATTATGAAATCTTTAATGTTGTACTCCCTGGCAAGAGTACAACACTCCCGCCAATGGAAGTGCTCTCCCTAGGAGGGAAAATATTGGTATTCCACGCGGCTCATGTGGGGTTGTCGGTTATAGGAAACTCCCCTATCCGTAAAAGTATGTTTCTTGAACTATCGAGTCGCTCCGAGTCTTGAGTTGATGAGTTTGGTTTTCTATGATGAGTCATGAGAATTTATGATGAATATTGATGATTTTATGATGATTTATGGGATTTTACTTATGTTTTCCTCTCTATAATATTATGAGAAGTATGGATAATAAAATTCAAGCCATGTGAGTCTTCATTTTCCGTACGCATATTTTATGAAATCAAAGAGATTATTCAAATTATTACGTGCACCCTCACATATTCAGTTGCTTATGAGGAGTCATGGTGAGTTATGTAACTACTTTCCACGGTTTTTGTGTCAGTATAAATCTTCACGAGTTAGGGGTGTGAGTGTATTTGATTGATCAGTGTTGGTATCCTGTGATTCAGTAATACAGTACCCCCAGTACAGTAGTGAGTTCCGAGGACAGTAAAGTGGTATCCGAGCTGTGGTATCTGGAGTCGTTATAATTGTTATAGTGGTTGTGAACTTTGCATTCATATATGTGTACTCGTTCATTATTCTCATGATTATTCTATTGATTAAATATTCATGCATAAGACCTTGCATTTAGCCTTCCCTGCTTGCACACTTAGTACATCTTAGTATTGACACATTCGCGCTATGGTGTTCTTTTATTTTGGGGCACCATAGGCTCAGAGGAGTGAAACTTGGAGCATCTTAGAAGTCACTTGTATAGCAGCAGTGGGTGCAGCAGTGAGTCCTCATCATCCAAGGATGTTGTTATTATAGTATTTGATTTTAGTAGACGGAGTTAGTTGGGGGAATTATCCCTTCAACTCCACAGTTCAGGCAGTGTAGAGGCTTTTCAGGCAGATGTATTAGTGTGTGGTTTAAGGTATTGTATATTTCTAGATGTTTGAACCTTATGGCAAGTGTTAGCCAGTTTTCGCATGTATTTTATTATATTATGTAGTGAACAGGTACGGATATCAGAAAAAGGGTTAGCTTGTGGTCCTCCGGGATCATAAGCACCGTGTGGCATTCCGGTTCTCAGGAATTGGGGAGTTACAAACTTGGTATTAGAGCCTAAGGTTCAACAGTGTCCTAGGGAGTCTGAAAATCCGCATCTAGTAGAGTCTTGTAAAAGAGTGTGTTGCGCGCCACATTCATGTACGGGAGGCTATAGGATGTTTAGAAGAGTTTTCGTTCATTCATGATCCAGATCGTGCTATAGCAAGATTTTCCAAGAGAGTTATATAGACTCTTGTAATGATCTACTTATGTCAGATTTACCTTACTCTTAAGGTAACAGAAGTAATAAAGCCAAAGTCTTTCAGATAGAACTTTTCTGATGGTCCCCGCAGATAGTTTCAGGATAATGTTCTCTAAAGTGAGCAGAGTATGCCTTATGGGGTTAGTTATTTGTATGATGAATGAATAGGCTTGAAATTATATATGTAAGAATCTAAGTGTGGAAGTTGGGAATTATATGTGTTGATTGATAGAGATATAGCTGTGATTCTCATGGTGTGGAGAAGTATGAGTTTAAGAGATGTGATATTTGAAGGCTAGAATGAGAATAGTATGTTTATTAAAGATTTTTGGATATTCATGTTATGTTTTAGAAGCTAAGCTGGAATCTTTGAAGAATGTAAGTTTGTGGACCCCAAACTAAGTATTAAGATGTGAGTATGGTATTAGTAGCCTATGAAGAAATTGAAGAAGATAATGTGTTTAGTGAGACAAGTAGGTGTTGAAAAGAGTGTATGTATATGATGATAATTGTAGAGACTAAGGAAAGATAAGAGTTGTATTCCAAGAAGTAGCATTGGTATTGAATTTATGTTTTCAGGTGTAGTATTTCTGGATGAATTAAGTTATCATTTTGTGCACCGTTGTGCCTCAGACTCTAGAGTACATTGGTTGTAGTTCATTTCGAGGTTTACCCAAGTGTTCAAAAGTGTCTGATGATGACTTAAGATGAGAGGGGGATGATAGAGAAAGTGACAAGTCAGGCCCTCAGAATCTGGTAGTGGTGCCAGTAGGTATGGAAAAGCAGTAAAGGGAGACAGTTCCCGACCCATTCTTATTTCAGTGAAATATGTCGAGAGGGACCTTAGGTCTCAAGGGGGAGATACCCCATAATGTTATAATAATTGCATGTCCATGCTCTTTCTATGATGTTAACCTTATTGTTTATTGCATTTCTAGTTATTCTTTCGAGAATTTGGTATATTAGGTATATTCGTATTTAATATGCACGTTCAATATAAAGGAACTCGAATTGTGGGCATGTTTGAACATGTATTGAAGAGATTGGTTGAGTTATGATTCTGTGCATTTGAGATGCATGTGTGTTTTGAAAATTTATCCATGAGTGAGTTGTTGAATGTTTTATGCGATAGATGTGCATGACTAGTGAGCGTACGCAAAGTATTGGTTGCTTCAGTCGTGTGGTTATGTTTTGAGATGTGTTGCTGTCTTGAATAAACCCAGTCGATTAGTGTTCTTGATCTGGCCTTCACATTCAAGGACGAATGTTTCCAAGGGGGAGATGATGTAATACCCGGGAAAATTTTTTGTCAAAATTTTGAGCGTAAACGTATTGGATCCTATCTTCGAGAATGATTTATAATTTATCTATGTGTCATTTCTTGGATTTCAACATTTCGTAGAGCATCTAATAAGCTTTCCAACGATATATGGATCACTCAAAACGGACACTCGAGCGATGAGTTACTACCATTCCGATCAAACTACGACCATTCCAATCGAACTGTGAACAGTAAAATGTGCAGGAAAAAAAAATACTGCAGCCAGGCGATTTTTTTGGTCAACTTGAAACGATCATAACTCCTTATACATAATGAACTATGTGAGCTTCTATATATCAACGGAAATCCCTGAGAGTCTTCTTTCCAGTAAAATTGGTTTCATCCAATTTGGACATCGGAGTAAAAATTTATGGCCAATTTACTTTAGCCTATCGAATAGATCACTGAAGTACAGATTCGGCTTTAATTTGTTTTTTAGGAGAATTTTGGTATTTCACCACTCTTTTAAACCTCTATAAATACCCCATTCAGCTGAGAACTTGTATTATTTTCCTCTCATTTCTCTTATATGTATATATATATATATATATCAAGTTAAGGTTAGGGTTTTGAATTGGGGGAAATTAATTGGAGGCTTTGATTCAAGAATTCCTTCCGTCAATCTCTTTCGGCCATGAAATGTAAGGTATGCAAGTGTTTATGTATGGACTCCTTTCGTCCATAGAGTCCACGAGTCCCTTTTTGAAAGTTCAAGTTATGTATATATATATATATATATGTTGATTGATATTTGATGGTTGAGATATATATGAGGATTATGTATGCTACTTGATATATATATATATATATATGATGATTATGCATGTTGGTTGATATATATATGTGTGTGGTGATGGTGTATGTTGGTTGATACATGCATGTGATGATTATGTGTGTTGGATGAGATATATGGGGTGGCGGAAAACATGAGAATTTGATGAATTCACCAATGCCTAAAAGTGCATGTAAGGTGTTAGTGGAATTGTCTAAGAGGCTATAAATTTACGTTCTTAGGATATAATAAGTTCTAAATGACTGGACTACTTTCTATGTATACGTTCAACATGAACTCCATGTTATTGTCTAAAATTGGGGATGTTGTGTGGAAGGCTTATGATATGGTTGTAAGTGCGGACAAGGGATTTAGTTAGTGGAATTATAATGAATGATGGTGTTGTAGCACATGTAATTGTTCATACTGGCCTATGCCTAAATGGTGCATGCAAGGTAATTGTAGAAATGCCTAGTTGAAGAAGAATGGATCGTCTGACCCCTTGTGATCGAAGTGATGAGTTCATACCATACTTGCATGCTATGTTGTATTCTTCCTTAACCATATGCATCCTTGTTGAATGATCTACGATGTAATGGCATGAGGCCCCAATTCTTGTATATGAATATGATCTTCAAATAATTGGTGTGAGGTGTTAATGAATGCATAGTGCATGATGGACTGTGGGCATGTGAGTATGCATTGTTGTATACTAAGTATTACTTACGTAATTGATGGCTGGGGGTACGTATGCCCAAAATAGTCTGTTGGTCTAGAGTTGAGTCAGTTCTGCGATAATCTTAGTTGTGCTACGGTCGATGAATTTCCAAGGATTTGAGAACTTAACATGAATTCCGTGAGAAAGTATGTGGGGTGTTGAACAAGAATATCTTTTCATTCTTGTGCCCAAAGAATTGATTTTATCATTGAAATTTCATGATTTTGTAAAGTGGGTAAATACCCAAGATGTTTTAATGACGAATTATGAGGTTATGAAAAATATAAATTGTTTAAGCTTTGATGTACATGATTACTTTGTTATTCCCAAGTTATGATTTGATATGGTGAAATTCATTTTTCTACCATGAGTTGATATTTCAAGTGTTTTCAAGATCTGATTTATTGAACTTTGAATCATCCAATATTGGTATACATAATAACCTTATTATCTTGTTTTCTTGAATTGAGATTTTATGTCATAAATTGCATACCACTACTATGAAATTATTTTTTTGAGGATTCTTGATATAAGAGCCATGATTTGAGTTACATTATGACATACAAAATCTTACTATGATTTGAAGATCTTAAATGCTTTTCAAAAGCTATTGTCATGATTTGAATATTGGAATAAAAAAATGATCATTTGAGAATATTCATTTGCATCCGCAGAGTTGGGATGATTTATATTGATTTTAAGCTCGCAGAGATGAAATGTTGTGTTATTGATAGCATGTTGATGTTGAGGAAAATTAAAATGTTTTGAGCTAAAATTTGTTGAGTTAGGAATCCACAAATTGATATGATTTGATAAATGAGAAAGATATTTGATTTGGTCTTTATGATAGACCCTTGCGATGTTGTGGTGGATTTCCAAAGAGATTTGATTTGGTCTTTATGATAGACCCTTGTGATGTTGTGGTAGATTTTCTAACGCGTTCTGAGCTATTCTGGGAGTATTACATAGCATCGAGATGGAAATTTGGTATTTCCCCAAACCTATGTGCCACCGTAGGGTTGTGGATGATGATATTGTTGGCCATCGAATCGAATTGTGATTATGAAATCTTTAAGGTTGTACTCCCTAGCAAGAGTACAACACTCTCTCCAATGGGAGTGCTCTCCTTAGGAGGGCAAACGTTGGTATTTCACGCGGCTCACGTGGGGTTGTCAGTTATAGGAAACTCCCCTGTCCATTAGAGTATGTTTCTTGAACTATCGAGTCGCTCCGAGTCTTGAGTTAATGAGTTTGGTTGTCCATGATGAGTCATGAGAATTTATGATGAATATTGATGATTTTATGATGGTTTATGGGATTTTACTTATGTTTTCCTCTCTATAATATTATGAGAAGTATGGATAATGAAATTCAAGCCATGTGAGTCTTCATTTTCCATACGTATGTTTTACGAAATCAAAGATATTATTCAAATTATTGCGTGCACCCCCACATATTCAGTTGCTTATGAGGAGCCATGGTGAGTTATGTAACTACTTCCCACGGTTTTCGTGTCAGTATAAATCTTCAGGAGTTAGGGGTGTGAGTGTATTCGATTGATCAGTGTTGGTATCCTGTGATTCAGTAATGCAGTACCCCCAGTACAGTAGTGAGTTTCGAGGACAGTAAAGTGTTATCCGAGCTATGGTATCTGGAGTCGTTATAATTGTTATAGTGGTTGTGAACTGTGCATTCATATATGTGTACTCGTTCATTATTCTCATGATTATTCTATTGATTAAATATTCATGCATAAGCCCTTGCATTTAGCCTTCCCTGCTTGCACACTCAGTACATCTTAGTATTGACGCATTCGCGCTATGGTGTTCTTTTATTTTGGGGCACCATAGGTTCAGAGGAGTCAAACTTGGAGCATCTTAGAATTCAGTTGTATAGCAGCAATGGGTGCAGCAGTGAGTCCTCATCATCCGAGGATGTTTTTATTACAGTATTTGATTTTAGTAGACGGAGTTAGTTGGGGAAATTGTCCCTTCAACTCCACAGTTCAGGCAGTGTAGAGGCTTTTCAGACAGATGTATCAATGTGTGGTTTAAGGTATTGTATATTTCTAGATGTTTGAACCTTATGGAAAGTGCTATCCATTTTTCGCATGTATTTTATTATATTATGCAGTGAATAGATACAGATATCAGAAAAAGGGTTAGCTTGTGGTCCTTGGGGATCATAAGCACCATGTGGCGCTCTGGTTCTCGGAAATCGGGGCGTTACACCAAGTTTATTAGCTTTCTCTTATGGATGTTAGAACATAGTCATTTGCTTTTAGTTTGATGTTCGGGATAGCTGGGGTCTGTCCCAATAGCTCTCTAGTTATTAGTAGAGGTTTGTCTAATCGAGAGTGTTTTAAGCTTCACAAAGATTGTTTAAGTATTTTAAAGATTAAAGTTTCACTTTGAGATATTAAATTATCTTAGTTGAATTGATATCATGGGTTATCTTGGGGTTACTTGTAGTCCCGACCACCGTGCGACATCCAAGGGGTTTCTTTGGGGCAATACAATAACCTTAAATTAGTTTTTCCTTTTTAAATATCTAAAGATTATTTTTATAGCCAGAAGATGAGACACTTTGGTCTTGACTTGGAATCTTACACAATGTCCAACTCTAAAGACTATGTTAGGTCTACTTCCAGTAAGATATAAGAGGTACCGGATTGTGCCCTCTCTACAGTTTCTCCTCCACAGATGGATCAGGTTCATTATGCTCCAGTTTTGTGGTGGTAGAAGCGTTATTCTAGCATGGATATTGTAACACCCTAGATTTTTGCCTCTAAAAACTTCTTGAGTTTTGAGCTTACTGCTGTCACGACCTAATTTCTTAGGTCATGATGGGGCCTAATATAACCCACCTATAGGAAAGACAAACCCGTAGTCTGAAACGACTAGTAATAGACTAGCAAATAGAATAAGGAAAGAATGTGGAATAAATATAAGAAAATCTCAAATAAATGAATAAATTCAAAAACCCGGTGGTATCATTACAAGATCTTCTAATATAATAGGAGTACAAAAGTGGAATAGATAAAATAAATTACATTGATATAACTTATCTCCGAATACAATATAGAGACTAGTATATACATAAGAGAAAGAAAAGTAATACTCCAAACGTTGGGAGCTCACTCTGTATCTCCAAACCATGGCTACCCCGCATGATGAAAAAACCAACAACGATAACCTTTACTATGATCTGCAGGCTGTAGAAGTCTTGTATGAGTACCAAATGAATAGCACTCAATAAGCAACTGCCAACTGAGCTCCAAAGATAAAGAAGATATGCACAACATATTGACAGAATGGAAACTATACCCAAGAGTCTAGAAATCATATAACAAGCCAATGAGATAATAAGGAACAACTATGTTTTTCATATCCAATATAACAACACAATAAGGATAAGTAAGTAATATGGGTGCACTATTTTATTTCAGCTGTACTTAGGAGTTTCAACACTATACCTCATATCTTTGGACAATATATAAATAAAGAGTGGAAAAAGAATATATAATAATATACAAGGCTAAGGAATGAATATTCAATCTAAACAAATGAAGGAAGGGATATACGGTAATACCATAGCTACATATAGCTATATATATATATAGAGAGAGAGAGAGAGAGATAGGAGATAGATACAAGGTCATCTCAAAGCACAGCCTAGATCATCATATCTTTATTTTAAGGCCTCATAATTATCCTATTAGGATTTACTACTATCATGCTCAGGGTTTCTAATCCACATGGCTAGATAATCATGCATAATACTGAAATCGTAAGATAGAAGAGGCTGAAAACATACCTCAAATCTTGATAACAAATCAATAACTAATCCGTCATAAACAAGCCATAATAATGATCATAACAATGTTAATAACAATATCAATAATAATGCAAGTAATCGTCTATTTCAGAAAACTAAATGCCTAACCGAGCCTATGAATTTCCACCACCACCCCAGGCTCGGAAGGCTCAATCATCATACAACAATACAAGGCATAGTCTTCACACATATATATACAAACATCCTATACCGATGATAGACATTGGCGCATACTAGTGATATCCGATGTGCATGCAAGAATGAATGCAAGGTACATAATCAATATCACAACAAACCTCCCAACTCAAACCGACTATTTATATCGTCATCACAACATCCTCCGGCCTTGCCAGATATCAAAATCATCATCACAGTATCCTCCGACCTTGCCGGCTATCAATATCATCATAATTATATCATCTGGCCTTATGGGGTATTAATATCATCATAACAATATCCTCCGGCCTTTCATGGTATCAATATCATCATAAAAACATCCTTCGGCCCTTTCGATTATCAATATCATCATAACTGTCAATACATGTATTTATCTATATATATATATATATATATATATATATATATATATATAATAAGTTCACAAACTCAAGTAGTGGCTAAAAGAGTGTAAATCCTTAAGTCTGTTACCCAGAATGATCTTCGGGACTAAATCATTGTAAAAGTGTAGAAAGGGTCAAAATATGTCACAACCAAAATAAATATTAGTGTCAAGTCATGGACCAAAATCACTTCTCGTTCAAATCTTTAAAAAATATTTTAAACCTTTTTTATACATATTCTATTTAGTAGGAAATTATTATCGTAAGGATATCCATTGTTACGGTGAAAAGTCCATTATAACCATTATTTAAGAATAATATTGTTAAGGTTGGATTTCATCTAGGATCACATCAATACCAATATAATAATTATGAATATATCGAATTTATGCATGACATCACTAATATTCAGAAATGAAATCAGAAGCAACATAAACACATATGTATCCAAATTCTACAACCGTATCCTCTACAAGGATAACTAATTTTAAAATATACAACCAATATCATAACACGGCCCTTGACCTAATAATATATCAAAAATAATCACAATATCATACTCACGACCTTAATCCCAATAATAAAAGACAAGCCCCACAAGGGCTAAAGTAAAGTGTGAGCCTCATAAGGGCTAAAGTAAATAACAAGCCCCATGAGGGATAAAGTAAATAACAAGCCTCATAAGGTCTACAGTAAATGATAAGCCCCATGAGGACTAAAGTAAATGACAAGCCCCACGAGTACTTAAGTAAAAGAGAAGCGAGGAAGAGCATACCCTCATAACCCATCGTTCATCGTCAAGACAATTTATCTCTATATATATAGATACATATAACATGAATATTACAATGCATTATCTGATTCAACATGGCTAGTAGCATAGCTTCTCATGTATTCTATAAAGATGCCTTTTAGATCCCTTAGTAACATGACTCACAATATTAGCAATAAAAGGTCTTTCTAGCCTAATCACTAGTTTTGTTACTAGGCAAAGTATAACATTAGTAATATCATACTCCAAAGCCAGAAATAGTAGTTTAGTAAATAATTTAAATGATAACTTAGTCAAGAGATTAACTAATAGCATAATCCATAGCTATACATAGCCTTAATGATAATGTAGTCAACAACTATATACATCACCTCAACTACCATCACCATAACTGATTTACCACGGTTAGCCAACATGCTCCCAAGGTCATTCTCTAAGCATTTAACAAACGTGTAAGGTCTTCAATTGAACTATATAAATCAAAGCTAAGCTGGGTCAAGATCCCACTTCTAACACTTAATTTCCAAAATTAGGCAAACTATGACATAAAAGCCTAAGGTATATAGTTCAACTTATAGATGTCAAGTAAGTCATAACCAATCCTAAGATATGAAGTTCGTCAAGAAACATGGGCATTTAAATCAACACTATCCAAATTATGGTTTCAAAATCACTAGAATAGCACAACTAAAGTTAAGCATACTAACAATGATTGAATATTACATACTAACCATCCTTAAATTCTATATCCCCATGAATTGCAGGGTCCAAAGATACTTTTTCTTCTGTTGGACAGTGATAGGTGAGTTCTACATTATTTATGAGTCAACTTAAAGTGGTGAGCTTCCATTCTCTAGAAGACCCTCGTTTTATGTTCTTGTTTCATTCATTATGTCTTAGACTATTCATATTGGATTCATTTTGGCTATGGTTGGGGGCATGTCCCAGCTTGGGTTGTCCTTGGTTATTAGAGGCTTTGTGTATTACTATGGATTGGGATAGTTGTTGAAATTCTTAGACTCCTTTCTGAGTTAGTTGATATACCTATCTTGTTAAATGTTTGAAACTCATTTCAAACTTGTTATATGTTCAAAATTCATTTGATACTAGTTTTATTATGTTCAGTTTGGCTAGCTTAATGGGGGTGGTCTTTGGTCCTTGGCAAACTTGAGATACACATCATGTCTAGCCTTGGTTTGGGTCTTGACAAGATTGGTATCAGATACTAGGTTTATAGTCATTGGATGTCTAAAAAGACAAGTCAAGTATAGTCCCTTTTATGGGTTTATAGTGTACCACACTTATAAGGGAGAGGCTACGAGGCATTTAGGAATGTTTCCCTTTCTTGTGATCTATTTTTGTTCTATAGAGTCTCAAGTCTTGAAATCTTCTCTAATTCTATTTGTTCACAATTAAGATCATGCCTCCTTGAAGATATAATGCTTACGGAAAATCCTTGGTCCCTCTTGAGAAAAATCTTGATAGAACTCATTCTACTTATGGGGAACAGACTTGGTCTAGAGTCCCTGCTCCTGACTGCCCACATAGAGTTCCATAAGTCCTCCTCAGGCTTCTTAGACTGATGATGTTCATGCCCCACCACCCCAAGGAGACATTTTTAATGCCAAATTCCATCGATCTATTCATTTGCTGACTCAGTTTGTTACTTTTTAGTATCATCAATCTAACTGTGTTGGTTCTATTGCTCCATCTTTTGAGGATACTAGAATTGGTCAGTTTTTTAGGTTGAATATTCTGACCTTTACTAGCTCTAAGGTTGATGAAGATCCTAAAGGTTTTTTTTATGAAATGGAGAAGATATTTAGGGTGATTTATTCTACAGATGTAGAGGGTGTGAAGTTTATTGCATATCAGTTAAAAGAACAAGAATATCAGTTGTATGAGGAGTGGAAGCAATCAAGGGGTGAAGATGCCGAGGAAGCTATATGGGAGGAGTTTTTTTGTGCTTTCTTTGATCATTTCTTTCCTCAGGAGTTGAGAGAGGCTAAAGTTGAGATATTTGTGAACTTGAAGAATGGAAAGTTTACTTTGAAGGAGTATGCTTTGAAGTTCCACCAGTTTTGTCGTTATGCCCTGAAAATTATGTCTAGTTTGAGGGCAGGAATAAGGAAGTTTTCTTTAGTTTTTTCTTAGGACCTGGTACAAAAGTTTAAGGTGGTGATATTGAATAATGACATGGATATATCTAGGATGGTGGTGTATATGTAGTAAGTTGAAGATAAAAAGGAGAAACAAGCAGAAATAGGAAAGAGGAAGAATAAGAAGTTAAAATATTTAGAGAAGGGTAGAAGTTAACAATATGGTGTTAGGGATGGTCGGCAGTAGGGCAAGAAAAAGACTTAGGGAAATTTTGGTTTTATTCTATATCTAGTGCTCCTTACACTAAGCTATCTGGGCGATCATCTCTTTCAGGCTGATAGTGGGTTTAAGACCTAGGCTGACTAGACCCAGGCTAGTAGAGCACAATTAGCTCCATCATATCTTCCTTGTAGATTCTATGGATAAATGCACCGTGGTTATTATGATAATGGGAAGAATTTGTTTTTCAATTATGGACAGCGCGGTCATATTTAGAGGAACTGTCCATCAGGAAATATTATTACTTGAGCTAATAAGGTTTCGGTTTTTGCTACTTTATTTCTTAAGCCAAAGGGTGCTATTTCTGGTATCAGCACTGGCTAAAATCATCTTTATGCTCTTGTCACTCATTACGAATCTATGGCATCTCCTGATTTTGACACTAGTACATTATAGTTTTTCTCTCGTGATAATTAGTGGTTACTAGATCTAGGGTTTACCCTTTCTTATGTGACCCCTTATATGGTTGTTCATTTTTGTTTTTATCCTGAGAGTATTTTCGATCCGTTCTCTTTGTCTTCACCTGTAGGTGATTCTATTATGGCTTGAAGGGTCTATAGGGTTTGTGTGGTAGCTATTGGTAATAGGGAGACATTGGTGGATCTAATTGGATTTAATTGGGCATAGTAGATTTTGATATGATCCTTGGGGTGGATTGGCTTCATTTGTGCTATGCTTTTCTAAATTGTCAGACCTGAAAGGTCAGTTTCCAATTCCCAAATGAACTAGTAATGTAATGGGAGGGAAGTTCCTGAGTTCCTTAGGAAAAGTTCATTTCATATCTTGGATCCCAGAAGTTTATTTCTAATGGGTGTCTATACAATCTAGTTTTGGTTAAATATTCTAGATCTGAGGTTTTCTCTCTATAATCTGTCCCTATTGTTAACAAATTTCCTTCAGTATTTCCTGATGATCTTCCTGGTATTCGTTACGATAGGTAAATAGACTTTGGGATTATTATTCCTTTGGATACCCATCCTATCTCTATTACTCATTATAAATTGGCTTAATCTTAGTTGAAAAAACATAATGAATAGTTAAAGAATCTTCTTGATAAGGTTTTTAACACGACCCTACCTGAGGCATTGTAGAGTTGGTATCAGAGCTTTAGGTTCATGGTCAATTGGGAGTCCACAAATTTGTGTCGAGTAGAGTCTCTTTTAGGGGTGTGTAATGTGCCACACTCATAAGAGAGAGCCCATAAGGAATTTAGGAATGTTTTACTTTCTTGGTATTCTATTTTCAAGCTTGGAGTCTAAATCCCAAAATTTTTCTCTAATCCTTGGTTGTTCACTTTTTAGATCATGCCTCAACAATCTGTAACACAAAGAAACTCTTCAGTCCCATCTAGGGAGAATGTTGATGGGGTACGTCCTACTTCAGGAGTTTATCTTCAATCTCAAGGTCCTATCCCTAATAGTTTTAGAGTTCTTCTGATATCTACTAGTTCTCCTCAGGGTGAGCTGACTAATGTAAAATTTTGCCAGTCTATTCATAGTATTGCTAAATAGGTTGTTGCTCAGACTGAGTGGGATGTGTCTATTGGGTTTTCTGCTGAGGCCACAAGGGTTGGTCTGTTTATGAAACTAAATCCTCCTACTTTTACTAGTGTGAAAGTGGATGAGGATCTTCAGGGTTTCATGGATTAAATAGAGAAGATATTAAGGGAAATGTAGACCACTAATATGGAAGGTGTAAACATTACAGCTTATTATCTCGAGGATGTTGTGTACCTATGGTACGAAGAGTGGGATATGGATAGAGTATATGTGTAGGAGTCATCCTTATGGTTCACTTTTTATAGATCTTTCCTAGATTATTTCTTTCCTCAAGAGCTGCGGGAATCAAAGATGGAGAAGTTTGTGAATCATAAGCAAGGGAGTATGTCTGTCAAGAAATATTCCCTAAAGTTTCATCAGCTGTCAAGGTATGCTCCTGACAGGGTGGCTGGCATGAGAGTGAGGATGATAAAGTTCACTTTTGGGTTGAATCAGAATTTGATCTTGGAAAGCAATACTGCCTTGTTAATTAAATATATGGACATTTCTAGGTTGATTATTCATATGAAGTAGGTAGAGGATAAAAAGCGGAAACAGACAGAGTTTAGAGATAGGATCTTCTTATAATATATATTCTTTCTTATAGAATGGATCCGACTGAGTAGAGGAAACTCAAGGAGCAACGTAAGGATCTTTTGGATAAAGGGTTTATTTATACTAGTGTATCCTCAAGGGGTGCACTGGTGCTGTTCTTGCTCAAGAAGGATGGTTCCCTTAGGATGTTCATTGACTACAGGTGGTTGAATAAGGTGACAGTCAAGAAAAAATATCCTCTTCCAAGGATAAATGATCTGTTTGATTAGTTGCAAGGTTCCAAGTATTTTTCTAAGATAGCTCTTCGATCTGGATATAATTAGCTAAAGATTAGGGATGTGGATATACCTAAGATGGTTTTTCATACTCGATATTAGTACTTTGAATTTTTTGGAATGTCGTTGGTATTGACTAATGCCACGGCGGCATTTATGGAATTGATGAACAAGGTTGTTAAGCAGTTCTTGGATCTCTTCGTCGTTGTTTTTATTAATGAAATTCTAGTTTATTCCAAAAGTGAGGTTGATCATGCTAATCACCTCCGTGAGGTATTACAGACCTTGACGGAACAGTAGTTGTATGCCAAGTTCTCCGAATATGAGTTTTGGTTAAACGCTGTGACCTTTCTTGGTCATAATATTTCTTGCGAGGGGATTATAGTGGATCCGCAAAAGGTGGTTGTGGTTAAAAGGTGGCCTAGGCCCACGACTCCAACCAACATTCGGAGCTTCTTATGTTTGGATGGGTAATATAGGTGGTTTATGGAAGGTATTTTGTCGATAGCTTCTCCTTTGACTAAGTTGACTCAGAAGAAGGTTATGTTTTCTTGGTCGAATGCTTGTGAAGGGAGTTTTGAGAAGTTGAAAGATAAGCTAACTTTGGCTCAAATTCAGACTATGCTAGAAGGCAATGATGGATTCGTGGTCTGCCTACTTACTTATGTTTTGATGCATCATGGGAAGGTTATTGCCTATACTTCCAGGCATTTGAAGGTACATAATAGGAACTATCCTACTCATGATTTGGATATGTTAGCAGTTGTTTTTGCTTTGAAAATGTGGAGGCATTATTTGTATAGTGTACTCATGGACATCTTTTCTGATCATAAGAGTCTACAGTATGTGATCACTCAGAAGGAGCTCCATCTCAGGCAAAAGAGATGGTTGGAGCTTCTCAAGGACTATGATATGAGTCTCACTATCACCCAGGTAAGGATAATGTGGTTGTTGATGCTCTTAGTAGGTTGTCCATCGGGAGTTTGGCTCATGTAGAGAAAGTAAAGTGGGAATTGGTTAAGGATATTCACTGCATGACTAATCTTAGAGTTTTCCTCTTGGACTCCAAGGATGGAGGGGTAATGGTATAAGAAATAGTTCAATCGTCTCTTAGTGCAGAGATAAACGAGAAGCAAGTGTTGGATCCTGTCTTGATTAAAATTAAGGAAGATGTTGGTGGGAAAAAAGTAAAGGTGTTGGAGATCAGTGGTGATGGTACTTCCTGGTACCAAGGAAGGTTGTGTGTTCCTGATGTCGATGGTTTGTGACAAAGGATTTTGGCTGAGGCACATGAGCCACGCTATGTTGTTCATCTTGGTTCCACAAAGATGTATCATGATCTCAAGGAGATGTATTGTTGGAATAGTATAAAGAGGGATATGACTGATTTCAAGGCCAAGTTGTTGGTGTATCAACAAGTTAATGTTGAACACGTGAGACCTGGTGGTTTGTATTAAGAAATTGTTTTTCCCAAATGGAAATAGGAAGTAATCAACATGGATTTCATTACCGGTGTTCCTCAGTCTCGAAATTAATATGATTCAATTTGTGTTATCGTGGATAGGAGGACAAAGTCTACTCAGTTCTTACTGGTAAGGACAACCTTCTCGATGGAGGATTATACGAAGTTATATCTTCATGAGCCTTTAAAACTGCATAGGGTACCTAGTTTGATTATTTCTGATTGTGGTACGCAGTTTACATCTCATTTATGGTGGTCTTTATAGAAAGGGCTGGTGACTAAGGTGAGTTTGAGTACTGCTTTTCACCCGCACATGGATGGACAAGTACAAGGGACTATTCAGACATTAGAGGATATGCTTCGAACTTGTGTGATTGACTATAGTGAAAACTGGGTTTAGCATCTACGTTTGGTAGAGTTTTCTTACAACAGTAACTATCATTCTAATATTGGTATGGCTCCTTTTGAGGTATTGTGTAACGCCCCAAAAATGGGTGGCATACTTACAAGCAACTGATAAGATACATAAATCTGAACAAAATCAGCGGAAACATAAAACTTCTCTGAACTTGATCAATAAAAATCTAAATTTACAAGATTACAACTCTACTTTTGACAACAAGACTGAAATAAAATACATTAACACTAGTGACTGTTTTATGAAGCCTCTACTAGTACTGACTATAGGTAGCCGGGTCATGACTCCCAACTATCCCAACTCAATACGGCTGAATAAAGAAAATACAACACTTCTCAAACTATATAACTGACTCGAGCCCTTGAATCAAAAGGAATCATCACTTGTTGACTGGAAGCGGTAAACTGACTGATATGGTGCATGCGCTATGACTTGTACCTACATTATGAGACAATGTAACACATAGACATATGTGTGGATCAGTACTTTGAGGATGCATTAAGTATATAGGGGTGTATTGATAACGCTCAATCTACAGCTCTCGTGGGAGTGTAAAGCAGTCGTTAGCAAATATAGAACCCAACCTGGGTTGGGTGTCGATCCCACAGGCAATAGCTTGGCCAACAAGTAAGCAACCATTACTAGACATTTAGTGCAAGTCTCGTAAAAATGGGGGATCGTAATGTGTAACCAAAATATTAAAGTAAAACTAAAAATAGCAAAATAAAAAGGAAAGAATGTTTCGTAGGTTGTGAAACAATGAGAATTGAGGAGTTGGGATTATGTCCACCTTCTGAGTTATACGTCTCTATTGGCTATGAGTGTGTTGAATTCAGACATGCATGTGCTTATAGAGAATTGTATTCGATGGTAAATCCAGGAGTCTTTCGACCTATTCGAGGATTATTTCACTTTAACTCTTTCGAGCTTAAAGCGTGTCTAACGGTACGAATTCTCCAAGAGGTTAATCCAGTTACGGCACTAACTTTTTAATAGGGGATGGGACCCTACTACCTTGACATTATCTCTTTTCCAGACAGATAACCTTTCTTTCGAACAAGTTAAATGTTATACTGGCGTTATTCTATGCGTCTGCAGCCACAAGAATTTGCATTAAGATGAAGAGAATAATGATATAAGCAGCATACGTATCACGAACTCACAAACTCACAGCAATAGATAGTATCTCATTCGGCTTCCATAACCCCAACAGAGAGGTTTAGTTACCCATGAGTGCAAAGGAAGTCACAATAAACATTATCATTGTACCCCAATAAAGATTTGCACGTTAGGTGTAAGGGTGAGGATGGCGTGAAGTCCTTTGCAAAGTAACGTCTCTCTTGTTGTGGAATTTAATAGAAGAATAGAAGAAGAATAAAAATAGAATTAATGGAAGAATTTGAATTGTTGGAATAGTAAGTGAATCAATAAAAATCTCTAGCAAGATAGGGTATTTATAATACCCATATCCTATTCCTACTAAGCTAATGAAATACTTAACCAAATCCTACTAAGCTAATGAAATACTTAACCCAATTGTACTAGGTTAATGTATTATTGTCCAAATCCAAATAAACTAGTGAAATACTTAACCCAATTTTACTAGGTTAATGTATTATTATCCTAATCCAAATAAGTTACTGCTAGTCCCCAAAGTCTTCAGAAATGTTGTTTTAGCCCAGGACAGATTTTCCATGCATCACTTTTGGTCCTTTAGGCGTCCAAGCTCCCTTTCCTTCCTTCGTGAGCTTTCTTGGGCGTCAAGTTATCCACAAAATGCTGAATTCTGCATCATTTATACCTGAAACTTTGCTAATCATGTTCTTTAGCTCACTTACAGGAAAAAGGACTAAAAGTGCATGAAATATATAATTTGTTCTCAAAACGTGGCACAAATATGGGCAAAATATATTGATATAGGCGTGTAAATTCGCCTGTCATCATGTAAGCAATAGTTAAATAATATCATCATTCTTTATAGAAATCATGCATGCTAACATAAATGACTCACATAGCTTGAGCAAAAGCTGAAATCTAAATCTCATAAATCAGAAATAAGGAAGCATGTAGTATAAATCTCATGAGTCATTACACCTTATTCTAAAATCTGTATCCTCTTTTTGTCCTCAAATCTTGTCAACTGGATGAAATCTTAAAATAATAACTTTCAAAATATATACTGACTTTAAATCTATAAACTATTTAAAGAGTAGGGATCTCCTTTGAGAGATTCTTCGAACCGACATAAACCATATGAGCTGACATAGAGTCCAACGTCTTGCCCACGTTGGGGAGAGCTGTTCTACCCTTACCATTGGAATAGAACCTTAACTTTAGTGATCACTATCTTAACCCACTTGGGGTAAATCAAAAACCTACCGGGGCACGTAGTTCTAGGGAATGAGACCTTGGAGTCATACCCAACTCAGTGCTAAATACTACTCCTATACATAGGCTCAGAACTTTTAGGAAATCTAGCTTAAAATAGCATAAGGGTTTCTAATAAAAAACAATTACACTTCTCTTTCTTTAAATCTCAAACTTTATGAACAATGTGGATTCCTTATCTTAGCTTAGGATCAAGTGATCAATTCTTTCTTAAAAATTTGAATACTTGCTTTTCAAAGCATGCAAAAAATGTAATCTTCTTGAAATATCAAAACTCAATCTTAGGGCTTAAAGCCCATGCTTTAAACTTATGTTAAAACACCAAAAGTTTCATTCTTGATAATGTAATTATTGATAAATCAACTCAAAATCTGGAAATTTCAGCAATAAGCATGAACATATAAATATTCTCTTGTAAAATCATAGCAAAACATCATACTAAATATACTTCTTGAAAATACTTCATCAATATCAAAATAATGAAATCAAGAATCTCAATATCATGCTTAAACTCAATTGAAAAAATCTGAAAAATTCTCATTACATGCATAAATATATGAAAATAGCCATGTAATTCAATATTCAATCACTTGTTAACTCATAATCTTCAAATAAGAATAATTGGGTATGAACCCTAATTTCAAATAATAAGAAACTAGCTGAAAAAATATAATTTTGAGCACAAGGATGAAAGATTTATCCTTGTTCAAACCCCACATACCTTAGATTGATAAACTTGGATGAACAACTTGCTTGAGACTCTTTTTCGTACTCTTGAGTGAGGGTTATTGGAGCTTTTTATTTGGGAATCTTGATTATTGACTCAATTTGTAAAAACTAGGGTGAACTCTTGAGATTCTTGGAGGAGGATTTGGATGTTAGGGTTTTTGCTTTGAAGAGAATGAGGATTTAGGGCATAAAGAGCTTTGTAATACCATTGATTTTATGTTTTTTGATGGATTGAGGATAAGGTAATTTCCCAAAATACCCCCCTATTAACCCTTAATGTAACTGGAAAAATATAGCTGGTAGCTCGATTTTATGGGCCACCACGATACGCCACTATCGCGGTGGCTCACTAGAAATTGACGAATGCAAAATTGGGGTCCTCCGCTATGTGCCACCATCGCGGAGTCCCACTAAAATTTGACAATTGTGAAATAAACCCTCTCTGCGACGCGCCAAACACTAAAATGATTGTGGTTTATGACTAGAACTTAGATTAGCCATAACTTATTATCCGCTATTCAGATTTAGGTAAATCTTATATCGTTGGAAAGCTAATTCAATTTTACACACGATAAAAAATCAAAATTAGGAAAATTTTATATGGTTTAGACATTACTCACTTTGGAAGTCATTCTTCAACCTTCTAGAGATGATCTTAGACTCAAAGAAAGTTTAGGGTATTACAATATCTCCCCTTTGGAAATATTCATCCTCGAATGTGGCAGCGAAAACTGAGATGCTGAAAGCTGAGAATATAACTGGTGTGCTACTAATAGCATGACTACACTGCTTTCCAAATGCATGAGCTATCACATGAATTCTTATATAAATCTTGAAACATAGAATGAAAAGAGACGATCTGAGGAAACTTATAACTCAAACTGAATCTGAATCTGCAGTGAAAAGATTGAAAACCATAGAACTTTCTTGTATGGCTGCTAGACTGAAGTACTGGCTAAATGGGTTAACCCATACGGTACATTCCAATTCAACAACTACATTCAACTTTCTACTAAGATGTCACTAACACATAATACATCCATCCATATGTATACGAACATGACATTCAAGCCTATCTTCGTAACCATGTATGCACTTCTAAACAAACACATATGACAGCGTCTTTCTCATATTCTCCAATACCTCCATCAATAACATCATCCAAGCACTATTCAATTCTCAGGAAGACACACATAAAATATTACCAACTAACCAAGTTATTATACTCAACACTTCACCTCAATATTCCTTCATTTATAGACCTACATAAAACAAGCATACAACAATCGTCCCACACTTAACACATAGAATTTCAACTAACCATGACATGTATCAAGGACTTGGACTCAATCTTACTTCACACTTATTGTTTTAGCTAAAATAAGCATACAACCACCTTTTATCAACAAGAAATATTTACTCATCACCACAATCATTACATAAGGATGAGTCACTGAAAGGTTAGAAGATGAGACCTTGAAGCATGTAGGGATAATATACATAACTTGACACTTCACTCAGGCCTAAGGAATAGAGAATCAACATCATGGATTCATCAAAGAGATCTGAATTGAGGGAATTCATGGCTATAAGCTAAATCTCGCTGACCATTAGGAGTGTAGCATGAGTTATGGGAACTAAGCATACTATAAAACAAGAGTACATGAGTCAGGATCTACATGAACTGATTTTGGAGTTCATAAATTCTTAGAACATGATTCGTAGTATTGAATGGCGTAGAACTCATAATACTAGGGACTAGGAGAGTACATGACTATACCTGAAAGCGTAAAACCAACTTCTAATACTACCTTCTGAGTTACACCTTATCTTTCTATAGCCCCAATAGTCATCATGTAATACTTGAACACTTACTAACTTCGAGTGTTCATGAGCATCCCCATATTCGGAGTGCACACCATCTAGTTCTTCAACTCTTATTTCTAATAGCTAAATCTTTAAACTTTTAAATTAAGATTTCTAACGCTTAACATGGATACCCCCAAACCTTTAATGGACCATACTACTTCTGTCATGGCCTACCAATATCACACTTGAAAACTTATATTTCTAAACCTTAAGAATCAAAACATACTTAAAAAGGCTCAATATCTTTTAATCATAATTTCTTAACTTAGCTATCAAAACATCATACATTACCTAACTAGTCTTTCTCCACCTAGCAACTCAACGGTACTACCAACCACACAATGTGCAATGATCCTCGAAAATAATGCAACCCCATCACACCTTGGGCATATTCCTACATTGTACCTACAACATCAGACTTAATTATGAATCAAGTAAACTTAAGCTCTTGCATACACTGTTTAAGCCTATTAGATCACTTCCATAAAACTAATATTTACAACACATCAATCCTTATACCCACCTTGATCACCATATACTATTCAAACTAAGTGTCTAGTTCTAGCTATGATGAACCATAACTTCACACAATATTCTTACATGCAAGACATCAGAGAATATTAGTTCGCTAAAACTTCATAATAGTAAGGATCAATCACAATCCTATGATCTATCTTATTAAAACTCCATTAACACATTCTCCTTCTACACATAATTACTATCTACCTTTTTTATATTGCTAAACTTAGTTCATAGCTCTATAAGTTTCGACTAAACTCTCTCTGACAATCTCAGGGATGCCTATATTAACAACACTCATCCACTAAGTACCTTCATCAATAACTGATACTTTTATTGCACAACAAACATTGTCAACAACCCTTTTTATACTCCAAGCAACAAAAATTCACCTTAACTAATAACTTCTTCTCTACCTTCTACTAAATTAACACACAAGGACATATCACTTTATTAGTAACTCAATCTTAAGCAAAAATATTTGGCTATACATATATTTAATAAATCTCCCTTACCACTTTTCTTGTCACTATACCTCTAAACCCTCAGTTCCAACCAACACAAGAATAAGAAGATGAACAACAAGTTGATAGTGAATCAAAATAGGCCTTACAAAGCTTCACTATACATTAATTTTGTGTTTTGAACAAGAAAATGAAATGAGTGACAAAGAAGATATGCTAGTGAATCGAAAAAGCCCAACACGGTTTTCACTAGACTTTGAATTTCAATAACACAATGATAATAAGGTTGAAAAAGATAGAAACTTGACACAAAATATTCAATGATCTAAGAATACACATCTTACTTTATCTTAACTAAATGGATCATAATAATGAGGACATAACTTTAATATTGAGGGATTTCTAACACACTAGAAGGCTCCTCCCAAGCCACTTTATGAGACTTCAGAAACATCTTGCTAGCAAGTCAGAGAGAGTTATCAGAGGAGGGAATTTGAAATTATTGATCATGTTACCTCAATAATAGTACATAGATAGAGAGGTATAAATTATCATTATGAATTCTAAGAAGGAATTTGAAAGCATCCTAACTTGGTCTTAGTGCATGACTTTCGATGAACATGAATAAAGCCCTTCAAACTTTGGAACTTAAAAGCACTGATATGATACTTTATAGCCTCTTTATAATCCCATAACTATCTGAGAAGATAGTTTGAGAAAGCCCTAGCGGTAAAGGCTTAAGCTTGATTGTTTCTGATACCTTAAAAATAAGGCAGAAATGGCCCGAGTAGAGTAAGATAAGAATCTATATAAGTTTCTTAGAGACCCTCTCTATAGAAAAATTTGAGACTTAAAAGAATGGAAACATTTTCTAAATTCCTTATAGCCTCTCGAAAAAAGTACAGACGTCTTCATACCATTCTGCAAGACACTACTAAACACAACTTTATAGACACCCTAGGACACTTGAACTTGTGTTCTGATACCAAGTTTAAAATGCCCCAAAAATGGGTCCCGAGACATCACACGTTGCTTAGGGTCACAAGTGATCCCAAGCTAACATAAAACTTCTCTAAACTTGATCAATACAAATCTAAATTTACATGATTACAACTCTGCTTTTGACAATAGAACTGAAATAAAATATATTCACACTACTGACTGTCTATGAAGCCTCTACTAGTACTGACTATATATAGCTAGGTTATGACTACCAACTATACCAACTCAATATGACTGAATAAAGAAAATACAATACTTCTCAAACTATATAACTGAATCGAGCCCTTGAATCAAAAGGACTCATCACCTAATAAGTGGAAGTTGTGAACTAACTGAATATGGTATATGCGTTAAAACTTGTACCTATATTATGGGACAATGTAGCAGATAGACATATGTGTAGATCAGTACTTTAAGGATGTGCTGAGTATATGGGGGTGTATGCAATAGTTAAATAATATCATCAATCTTTATAGAAATCATACATGCTAACATAAATGACTCATATAGCTCGAGCAAAAACTGAAATCTAAATCTCACAAATCATGAATAAGGAAACATGTAGTATAAATCTCATGAGTCAATACACCTTATTCTAAAATTGGTATTCTCTTCCTGTCCTTAAATCTTGTCAACTGGATAAAATCTTAAAATAATCACATTCATAATATATACTAAGGATTTAAATACATAAACTATTTAAAGAGTAGGGGCCTTCTTTGGGAGGTTCTTCTAACCGACATAAAACATGTGAGCTGACATGGAGTCCAACATCTTTCCCATGTTGGGGAGAGTATTTCTACCCTTTCCATCAAAATATAACCTTAATTTTAGTGATCTCTATCTTAACCCACTTAGGGTAAATCAAAAACCTATGAGGGCACATAGTTCTGGAGAATGAGAGCTTAGAATCATACTCAACTCAGTGCTAAATACTACTCCCAAACTTAGGCTCAGAACTTTTAGTAAATCCATTTTAAAATAGCATAAGGGTTTATAATAAAAAAACACTTACGCTTTTCTTTCTTTAAATCTCAAACTTTAAAAACAATGTGGATTCCTTATCTTAGCTTAGGGTCAAGAAATCAATTCTTTCTTAAAAATCAGAATACTTGCTTTTAAAAGCATGCTAAAAATATAATCTTCTTGAAATATCAAAACTCAATCTTAGGGCTTAAAGCCCATGCTTTAAGCTTATGTTAAAACACCAAAAGGGTCATGCTTCATAATGTAATTATTGATAAATCAACTCATAATCTAGAAATTTCAGCAATAAGCATGAAAATATAAACATACTCATGTAATATGATAGAAAAACATCATACTCAATATGCTTCTTGAAATTACTTCATCAATATCGAAATAATGAAATCAAGAATCGCAATATCATGCTTAAACTCAATTGGGAAAATCTGAAAATTCTCATTACATGCATAAATATATGAAAATAGTCATGTAATTCAACATTCAATCACTTGTAAACTCATAATCTTTAAATAATAATAATTGAGTATGAACCCTAATTTCAAATAATAAGAAACTTGCTGAAAAATATAATTTTGGGCATAAGGACGAAAGATTTATCCTTGTTCAAACCCCACATACCTTAGATTGATAAACTTGGATGAAAAACTTACTTGAGACTATTTTTCATACTCTTGAGTGAGGGTTCTTTGAGTTTTTGACTTGGGAATCTTGAATCTTGACTCAATTTGTAAAAATTATAGTGAACTCTTGAGATTCTTAGAAGAGGATTTGGATTCTTAGGGTTTTAGTTTTGAATAGGATTAGGATTTAGGGCATAAAGAGATTTTTAATACCATTGATTTTATGTTTTTGGATGGATTGGAGGTAGGGTAATTTCCCAAAATACCCCCTTTTTAACCCGTAACACAACTGGAAAAATATAGCTGGGAGCCCAATTTTATGGGCCGCCGCAATACGCCACTATCGTGGTGGCTTACTAGAAATTGACTAATGGGAAATTGGGGTCCTCTGTGATGCACCACCATTGCGGAGTTCTACTGGAATTTGATAATTGTGAAATAAACCCTCTCTGCGATACGCCAAACACTAAAATGATGGTGTTTTATGACTAGAACTTAGATTAGCCATTACTTCTTGCCCAGTTGTTGGATTTAGGCAAATCTCATATCATTGGAAAGCTAATTCAATTTCCCAAATGATAAAAAGGAAAAATTAGGAAAATTCTATACGGTTTATACATTACTTACTTTGGGAGCCATTCCTTAACCTTCTAGAGACGGTCTTAGACTTAAAGAAAGTTTTGGGTATTATACATTGTATGGTATAAGGTGTAGCAATCTTATTGGTTGGTTTGATCTTGAGTCATCCAATATGTTTGGTCTCGACTTGGTGTATCAGGCTACGAAGAAGGTGGAGGTGATTCAAGATAGGCTTAAAGCTACCCAAAGTTGCCAAAAGTCCTATGAGGGTGTTAGGCATAGTGACTTGGAGTTTGAAGTTAGGGATAAGGTTTTACTTAATGTATCTCCCATGAAAAGAGTAATGTGGTTTGGTAAGAAAGGGAAGCTCTTTCCCTGGTATATTGGTCCTTATATGAATATGCGGAGGGTTGGTAATGTTTCTTTCAAGTTTGAGTTACCTTCTAGATTGAGTTTTTTTCATCCAGTATTTCATGTCTACATATTAAGGGAGTTTCTTGGTAACCCTTCTTCGATAGATTCTTTGGAGGGGTTGGGCTTCTCAAACTCTCTGTCTTATGAAGAGGTCCCGATTGAAATCTTGGAGAGGCAGGTTTGTTAGTTGTAAACAAAGGATGTGGCTTTATTTAAAGTTCTATGGTGGAACTATAAGGTAGAAGAAGCTACATAGGAAGCAGAGGATGACATGAAGTCCAAGTATCCACATCTATTTACTGCTCTTGGGATTCGTGCGGAAGGTATGTGTCTTTAACATATCTTTATTTTTTGAGTTTGTTAATGAAAATATTAATATACTTGACTCTATGTTTTCAAGCTTTGTTAAAGATTGGGAATATATATGATAATGCAAATGACTTATGCGTGTAGTTACCCCTACCTTATCCATCATTTGGGGATGAATGTTCCTAGTGTAGGAGACTGAACCATCCTGATTTCAGAACCTTATAAAATTTCCTATAATTTTTATCTCTGGACTCTATAAGACTCATGGGTATAAGCCATATGCTGGGGTATGAATGGTATGGTCCAGTCGTATGCTGACTAGTGTTGGTTGGTGGGATGGATTTTGGTCACTTGAATGGGTACGACTTGGTGGCACGAGACTTATAGTCCAATACGAATTGGTTGGTTCCTTTACTTAACCTTAGACTTTGTAACTTAAGTTTGATTTGAGTACGAGTGGCTCACCGGGAGCTATAAGTCATGGTACGAGTCGTACCTAGGACTCGTATGTTGGATAGTATTCAAACCTTCTGTGATTCTATCTTTCTAGGTATACGAGTGAAGGGTACAGATCATATGATATCAGTATGACTTAGGTAGGATGATTCATTCACTGGACAGTGTTGGGTCCAAGGGTTAAGGCTTAGGATACAAGTAGTGTGTACCACTCGTATCGAAGGGTACGACTCATGAGGGTCAATCGTACCCCCGTGGCGGGATATTGTGCAACTTAAGTGGGGGTATTCTGGATATTTCTCCACTAACCCTAACAAGGTCCCACGACTTATAGCTCACTTTGGAGGCAATTTACCATATTTTTCAATTCAGTAACATTTAGAAACTCTTCCTAAAATCTCTATAATTCTCTCAAAAGCTTTTGGAAAAGAAAGCTAGGGTTACAACTAGAGGACTAATTTGGGGATCTTTTTTGTGGTTTCTCTCTTTCTACTTTATCGATTAAGGCATGTTCTCTTCCCTCAATATTACTTCAAACTAAAGGCATGGTTTTATATAATATTTTTTTTATGATTTCACTACTGTATGATTTTGGGTTTTCAACTATGATTTGGGGGTTTTGTTTATAAATTATTGGTTATTCTTTTCCCATATTTTAACTATGTTTTTCTATGCATTAATGGTGGTTTTGGATAATTGGTTGCATGAAAATGGTTCCTTGGTAATGGACTTTGGTTTTGGATATATTATTCCCTCAATGTGTTTGATATAATGTCTTTAACAATGTTTCCACTACAATATTGGTTTTTCAATGGAACTTATGCATGGTTTAAACTTGGTAGTAGAACCCTAAATGGTATGAAAGATTTAAATAGTTTTAAATGGATTGGATAGGCCCTGGTGGATATGGTTTTATTTAATTAGAAATCTTAAAAGGTACATGGAATCCCCTAAATCTATGTATGGTTGGCTATGGACAAAACTTGAAAGTTATTGTTGGTATGATGATACCACTATTAATGTCCTTGGTTAATAAATAGTTAATGGATTGGTTGGTTTCTTGGTAATGGTTATAATTGGGCAATAATTGCGGGGTTTGTACCAAAGCTGTGAAAGGTAGAGGTCCCGGGGGGACCAAAACTGAACACTCGTATTTGCCAATGTGAGGTTTGGTCTTGGTGACCGTGTGTATGATGTCATAGTATATTTTGGTGGATGTACTAGTCATCCCAGGTTTTTATTCCCTGGTCATGCAGCTTCATACGCTGGGCCCTTTCAGCTATAGCCCGTTGGTGGTTTAGGACGGCAAAGCTACACAACCCAAGTAAATATTTTAATGGCATGCTAAACACAGTCCCCTTTCTTGGTATGTATAAATATAGATATATATATATACCCGTCTTCAGATGGCTATTAACTCACACCATGCTAGAACCGACTATTCTACTCTCCTACATAGTGATTGACTTAGGGACAACTATTAGATTAAAGTGGTGAGCTTCTATCTTTTCGAAAGGCTACATTTTATTTTATGGATATTTTGAGACAATTGATTTATTTCTGGATATTGGTTATGGCTATGGTTGGGGTTATGTCCCAACCAAATATTCTTACTCTTTCGGTTAGAGGCTTTGTTGTATTGCAATGGGATAGAATGGGCCAGATTAGTACTGGTGCCATCCTTAGCATTGACATTGGTATTGGGGTTGATGTTGGTTGACAATATTGTTTGTTATCCCATCGTATTTCATTTTAGCATTAATCATATTATATTTTTGAACTTATTTGGTTATGGCCTGGTTTATGGCCCTTGTTTTAGTGTTGGTTTGGTTTTGTTGTTTGGTTGGTACGGCTTAGAGTGATGGGATAACTTGATAGGGTTGTTCTACGAATAGACATATCCTAAAGTCAGTGCTTTTCTAGTTATGCTATCTTTTTATATGTTCGGTAATCAGCCGACTCAACGAATGCTACTGGTGGTTGGGTTGGGTAATAGGTGGTGGTACCCGATCCTAGTTGGACTTGGGATGCCATTTATGATAAGGCCTCTAATCGGGTTATGTCAGGTTACATCCATCCTAGTGTGTCCCTTGTGGGGTGCTCCCATGCTTTTCGTCTATAAAAAGGATGGATCTTTTTAGATAAGTATAGATTACCGGCAACTGAATAAGGTGATGATGAAGAATAAGTATTATCTTCATAGGATAGACAATCTCTTTAACCATCTTTAGGGTTCTAGATATTTTTCTATAATTGACCTTTGGTTGGGTTATCATCAATTGAAGATTAGGGAGGCAGATATCCCCAATACTGCCTTTCAAACTCAATATGGTAATTATGAGTTTATGGTGATGTCATTTGGGTTGACTAATGCTCTGGCTGTATTTATAGACTAGATGAGTCAGGTATTTAGACAGTTCTTAGATTTGTTCATGACCGTGTTTAGTGATGAAATCTTAGTATATTATTAAACTGAGGAGGACCACCTTCGAGTAATGTTGTAGCCTCTAAAGGATTAGCAATTATATGCCAAGTTTTCAAAGTATGAGTTTTATTTGAATGTTGTAACCTTTATTGGTCATA
The DNA here is from genome assembly GCA_030864225.1 of Capsicum baccatum var. pendulum. NCBI lineage: Eukaryota > Viridiplantae > Streptophyta > Magnoliopsida > Solanales > Solanaceae > Capsicum > Capsicum baccatum. Next base: position 86,410,332 of record CM061557.1, read on the forward strand.
CTGTGCTCAGTGAGGGGATCGTAGTAGATCTATAGAAAGTTGAGGTGGTCAAGAAGTTACCTAGACCTATAATTCTAACTAACATTCAGAGCTTCTTAGGTTTAGCTGGGTATAATAGGAGATTTTTGGTAACTTTTTTGTCTATTGCTGCTCCTTTGTCTAAGTTGACTACAAAAAAGTTGAAGTTTCTGTGGTCCGATGATTACGGGGGTAGCTTTGAGAAACTGAAGGATAAGTTGACTTCTTCTCCAATTTTGACCCTACCTGAGGGTAATGATGAGTTTGTTGTTTACTGTTATGGGTCGCGTGTGGGACTAGGTTGTGTCTTGATGCAATATGGTAAGGTTGTGGCCTATGCATCGAGGCAGCTGAATGTTCATTAAAGGAATTATCCGACTCACGATTTGGTGGTGGTGGCTGTTGTGTTAGCTTTGAAGATTTCTCGTTATTACTTGTATAGGGTTCATGTTGATATCTTTTCAGATTACAAAAACTTGCAATATGTGTTCACCTAGAAGGAGTTGAATCTAAGGCAAAGGAGATGGCTTAAGTTGCTCAAGGACTATGTCATGAGTCTCCATTACCATCCAGGTAAGTCTAATATTATTGTTGATGTTCTTAGCAGGTTTTCTATGGGTAGCTTATCTCATGTGGATTAGGATAATCAAGGATTGGTGGAGGACATTCACCGATTGACTAATCTTGAAGTTCATTATTTGGATTCTGAGAATGTAAGTATGATTGTACAAAAATGATTGTACAAGAGGTGGTGAAGTCATCTCTTGGTGCAGAAGTGAAGGAGAAGAAGGTTTTGGACCCCATCTTGACGAAAATTGAGGATGATGTTGGTCAGAAGAAGGTCAAAGAATTTTAGATTATTGGAGATAGTATCTTGACATACCAAGGTAGATTGTCTGTTCCTAATGTTTATGGGTTACGGGAAAGAGTTTTAACAGAGGCTCATGGGTCGAGGTATACAGTTCATTCGGGATATAATGACCTAAAGGAGATTTATTTGTGGAACAACAAGAAAAGAGATGGGGCTAACTTTATGGCTAAGTGTATGGTGTGTCAACAAGTGAAGGTTGAGAACTTGAGGCCTGGCGGTATGTCTCAAGAGGTTGAGTTTCCTAAGCAGATGTGAGGTGAAGAGAATTGGAGTTTGAGGTTGGTGAGTGGGTGCTCTTAAAGGTATATCCTATGAAGGGAGTGATGAGGTTTAGGAAGAAGGGAAAGCTCAGCCCTAAATATGTTGGTGCGTACTTGATTTTGAGGAGAGTAGGAAAGGTTACTTATGAGTTGGATTTGCCTTCAAGTATGGGTTCTTTTCACCCGATTTTCCATGTTTTAATGTAGAACAAGTGCGTGGGTGATGCTTATTTGGTGGTTCCTATTAATGGATGTTGGTATTTTGAATTCCTTGTCGTATAAGTAGGTTCCTCTTGAGATTTTTGAAAGGAAAGTCCATCGTTTGAGGACTAAAGATGTAGCTTCGGTAAAGGTCCTTTAGAGGAACCATAAGGTAGGCGAAGTGTTATGCCCAAGCACACAGGCAAGTGTACGTGGTCTCACCAAGTAATATAGTTGCCTTAAATTAATCTGAATATCGATCCTTTAGAGACTTGTTTTAATAACTATCCAATTTTAGCTCAACTATTAAGATTAAATTAGTGCAAACGTAACCAAGATAGTTTTGAAAGTTATAAACTAACTGTAAAGTGAACAGTCTATAAAAGTAAAGACTTAGGAAAGTAAATGGATGAAAACCCGGTGTTAAATAACTACGAACAATAATACTACGCTATTGAACCTAATTCGTTATATTTCTTATCTTGGTTGTTGATTCGTAGGGTCTACCGTATGATCATAGTCTCCCGACCCCTAACCTTCTACTGACTAGAAAATACAACTACATCATTGAGCAGGAATGTAATAATATATTTTGATGCATTAAGATATCATCCTACATGTGAATCAAGTAAGGATTCTAGGTATATCCCTATCCTAGTTGCTAATTCAAATTCATTATTTCATAAAAGAATAAGAACCTTACTCTATTCATCCCCACGTTCAATCTTCCAATTCCCCCTCCCAAGTTCACAAGGTCGACAATATATGCATTCTAAGGATTTCTAATCCTTCAAATAGTTAAAACAAGGATAAAAAAACAACAAAATATGATAAGCAATCCAAACAAACTTAATTCAAACCAAAGTTAAACGTGTTCTTGGCCTTAATCCTGGAAAGGGGCGTTTAGCCACTCATGGGCATAGTTGTAATAAAGATAATAGAATAAAAGATAAAATAAATTAAAAAGCTAAGTAAATAGAATAAAAATCATAATTAAAGTGTTTTTCCAGACCCTCCCCAAGTTTTAGAGCCATTTAAGCTATCTCCAATTGATTTAACGGGTTCCTTGTATAATGGGACTCGATTTTCCAAAGTTTGCACCTCACCACGACATAGGGATAGTTTTTATCATCTATCTCTATTAAGAGGACTTATCGTGGTAATATACGTGATTTTTCCACTCAATAATTACCCCTCACTGCGATACGGGGCTTGTTTTCCACGTCTAGCTCTGCGTTGCGGTCTTGACATCCTAGGTTTCCTATTCTCGTCAAGTTGTGTCTTGTGGTTTGGTTGATCCATTCCAAGCCTTTTTTGTTTTTTGAACTTGATTTGAATCTCTTATATCCTTCATATATCATCATAATCAACCCACAAATCATCCTATAGAATTAAACACAAAAAATTAGAGCTCAAAACATCAGAATATCCAAGACGATGAACTACAAACTTAAGCTAAGAATACTAGTTTTGCCCCTTTTGATCTTTTACTTAGTTTTGAATATTAGCTTGATTCAATTGTACTTTAAACACTATAAGCAAGTTTTTCCGCATACAATTATACAATCATACCATTATAAACTCATTACACATATTAGAATCCATTGAGACCAACTAGAACAACACCTAGCTCAAGCTAGTAACACTAGTTTTCTCATATGAACTCTATATGACATATTTGATTCCAAACATGTTTGAAAGACACCTTTAACATTATAATCAAGTAATTGAAAACTTTTATGCTCAATTATATCATAATTTACTCATAAAGCAAACAATAAGTCCTCAAAACAAAGCTAACAAAGCTACGATAACAACACCAAGGTGCTTAAATCCACCTCATATCAAGAATCTACTTGGGAAGACAAAGAGTACATAAAGTCCAAGTATCCATTCTTGTTCCCCGAATTAGATAATCATGCTTAAGGTATGGGTTTCTTACTCTCTTTGTTTTTTGACTTTTTTAAAGGAATTGTGGTTGTGTATCTATTTTACAATCGTGTTAATGGATACCTTGTTTCCACATTCAGGAATGAATAATCCTAGGAGGGGTAATATAATACCCTAGATATTTTCCTTTGAATATTTCTTGAGTTTTGAGCTTACTTCCTAGGCTACAACTCACCTAACAAGTCGTAAGATCTCCTTACGGGTCGTATGGCTTGAATCGAAGAGCGACCAGTAAGGTTTCCTAAGTTTCTATCCTGATAATGATTACTACCTAACGAGTTTTTAGGAGTGGTCACGAGTCATAATGTGTGATTCGTGACCAAACCAGTGTAGTTGTGCAAGTCATTATTTTAGTTATGACTAGGACCCTGCGAGTCGTAAGGTCCATGTATGAGTCGCAAGGTATGACTCATAGGGTCAGGAATAAGGAAACCCCATGTATCTACCCAAAATGCAAGTCATGGTGATGACTCATAACCATACATCATGAGTCATGACGTGACTCGTAGTAACTAGCGATTGTTTTTCCTATGTTTTAACTGGAGGCACTTTGGTCATTTTTCTCTTTCCCCAATTATGAGCCGCGACTTAAAAACACTTTTAGGTGTTATTATTACTCCAAGACAAATCAAAATACACTTCTTTTCTCTTCTCTTAAATTTCTCAAAGCAAGAAAAAGGCTAGGGTTTCTCAAGGTTGATCATCTAGGGCTCAAAGATTGATTTCTCTTTGGAATTCCTAATACTTTAAGGCATGTATCTCTTCCCTTAAACTTGTTTTACTTAGAATATGTGTTTAAATGGTTATTTATGTGTATTTGAACATGGGTTTTTATTTGGATTGAGGGTTATGGAATGATTGTTACTTAGATTGGATTTTTGTGGTGTTAGTGCAAGTGTTCATGTTATATTTATTTATTTTGAAACCCATTGGGTTTAATGGGTATGGTGAAGTGGATGGGGTTCAAGGAATTCCCCCTAATTGTTGATTTTGGTTTGGAATTTGGTTTTGAAAATTCTGTTCCCTCAAACCACTTGCATAATTGGATTTGAAATATGGTTAATCACATAATTTGTCTTACTTCCCTAAACTATTGCATTGTATAAATGATTAAATGGATAAAATGGGTTTTGAAGGCCTTGTTGGCCATGTTTTTTGTTTTAAATTGTAAGCTCAGTGGTCATGGCATTCTCCCAACTTGATTTAATGAACAAAGGGGGTCGCGATATTCTCCCAACTTGATTTAGTAAACTTAATGGGGTTGTGGCATTCCCCCAAGTAGATGGAATTGGTATGGAATAATTATAATCTTGCAAGCATAATGGTATGAAGATACCTTTGGTTGGCACCTTAACGGATAATTCCTAGGTTAAATGGATGGGTTATATGAAACCTATTTAAATTAGGCTTAACGGGGTTTGAGTAGCTCACTGTGAAAGTTTAAGTCTCAGGGAGGACGAACACTAGAAACCATGTTTGTTGGTGTGGGGGTCTTGATGACCATATGCACAGTTCACACTATATTATACATATGTATCCTGGATTAATGTAGGGTCGAGGCATTCTTTGGATATCTCTATTTTATGTGGCTAACGTGCACTAGGGCCCTTTCAACAGGGGGAGCTGAACCCATACAACCCATGGGTACCTTTAGGATGGTTGATTTACATAGTCCTGGCTAATGTTTTACTCTCATGCTAAACCTTGTTCTCTATCCCGATATATTATTTATATATAGATAGATAGATAGATAGATATAGATGTATATATATATATGATTGTGTGCATGGGTTTTAAATGGCTTTGAACTGATTTTATCGTGGCATTACTTTATCCCTTTCCCGAGTTATATACTAGCTCTTACCCCACTAACCATCTTCAGACACTGTATCCCCATGCGATACAGGGTCTGAAGATACTTCTACTTTTCCTGCATAGTGATAGGTGATTTCTAGATTGTTCGGGATCAGCCTGAAGTGGTGAGCTTTCAGTATCCGAAAGACCCTTATTTCATGTTTTTATTTCATTCATTATGTCTTAGACTATTCCTTTTGGGTTCATTTTGGTTATGGTTGGGGGCATGTCCCGGCTTGGGTTTTCCTTAGTTATTAAAGGGTTTGTGGATTACTGTGGATTGGGATGGTTGTTGAAATTCTTATACTCCATTCTGAGTTGGTTGATTTATCTATCTTATTATTTGTTTGAAACTTAGTTCTATCTTGTTATATATTCAAAATACATCTATTTCTAGTTATATTATGCTCAGGTTGTCTAGGTTAATAGGGGTGGTCTCCGTTCTTTGGCGGACTTGGGTTACCCATCACAACCAGGATTTGGTTTGGATTATGACAGATATAATCCAAGACCATTCATACGTAGCCAAGAAACGGAGCTCCAAGACATACAAGTAATGTTCGTGGGAAAGGTAGCTTTGGAGGTGTTTAAATGATGCCAAATAAATACATACAATGTGTGGAAAATCAATCAAAGTGAACAAGAGAAAGAGAATGGGCCATTTGTGCAATACTTCTAAAATTCAAGAATCCACAAAGAAGACAACCAAAAAAGGCCATTGCTTCACTAAGGCCAATATTATAAAAAGCCAATGTCTTTTAATTTTCTTTAGTATAAATAGGTTTCTTTTATTTTTCATGGTATATTTTGATGAATATCGAACATTGAAAATTGTACTTTCTTCTTAGTGAGTAATTAGTCTTGGTTGAATCTTGGAATTGTTGGTGAACTTTTTAGTTTGATTAATCAAAGAATTATTCATTTGTGGTTCTTTTTTCTTTGATTCTTCAAACTAGGGTTTATGTTTGAATTATTGAATTCAATTGGTAAGTGATGGTTTATTCTCTTGATGCCCATGAATTTTGGATATTAACCCACATATTCTCTTCTTTGTTTTTCTTTTTTCTTGCTTTTTCTTATTCGATTCTTATCACAATGGTTGTATACATCACCTTGGATTTCTTTCTCTTGAATTCTTGAGAAACTTTTCATATTCATTGGATAAAAGGTAAACTCAATGAAGGTGGTAAATACAACAAGCGACCTAATTGACTCAAGCCTTGCCATGGGTGCAAAAGTCTAGTCATAGTAAATTCATTCTTTTTATTCCAACTTCATCTAGCTTGTTTCTGAACCCACTTAGTTATAATGATGGTTATATCTCTAGGAGGAAGGACTACGTACTACACCTTGATTTATTCAACTTAATGGAGTTTTTCTGGCATAACAATATCCAATGTTTATCAAGAAGAGTATCTTTCACCATTTTGAGTTCAATAATTGATAAAAATGCACTGAATGTACAAAAAATTTTGAGTTCTAATCTTGTGATGATTTTTGAAGTGAGTTCAGTGAGAACAATGCCAAATGGATGATATTCCTAATACTTTTAGTTCTTCAACACTAGTCCTTTTGAAGTTACAATATTATCCTTAGTAGCTAGATCTAAATTAGCAGATGAGTCAGCTTCTAGACTAGTTATTCCCTCTGTCAAAGTGTCATTGGTCTGTTTATCAGTGGAAACAAGTGACCCAACATGCTCTAATGTAAAATCCCAAGCTTCATCTTCTTTCAGTATTTTAAGCTCAGACAAAGCTTTTGATTCATCAAACTCCTCATGCCCTCTTTCTTCAACATAATTTCTACATTTGTTCAAGGACCCTGTATGCTTTACTATAACAAGAATACCCCAAAAAATTCCCTCATCACTTTTAGCGTCAAACATGTACAAATTGTTTTTTTTATTTTTTTACAAAAATGGAGAGGACATCAAAGAAAACTTCTTTAAATGTGAGGAATAAAGTACAGATAAACATAGAATAGTCATCAACAAGTACATAGACACATCTCATTCTTTCTCTACTCCTTATTCTCACCTCTCTACTTCTTACTCTCAACAACCTACTATGTAAAGGCTACTTTATTTTCTTTGTCACAAAGTTGATAGATGCTCAGTAATGGTCCCCCATTTTTTTCATTTCCAAAAGGTGAGTGAAAGAAATTTTTATTTGTCTTCAGTTTTATATTTTAAGCAAGCACTATCCATGTACTCATGTTGGTTTCTCCATTTCACTTTTACCTACAAAACTAATTAGATACTTGATTTAAGCACACATACTAGCATAGGTTCTTTCTTATAAGTAAAGAGGTGAATCAAGTCTCTTCTAGCCCATGCTCACAACAGGTTAGTGAACCTATTTCTTTTGACATGAGTAGTCCTGCTATTTTCTACAGATATAAACTAGATTCTTTTCACCATTTTGTTCTTCTCAACAGGAGTGAGCTTCTTTCTTTTGACAGGTTTAGAATTTTTCCTTTTAGCAAACTCTATATTTCTCTTCATCGCATTTAGGACACTCAATGGTAAGATGTCTAAGATTTCACAAATATAGCATATATATTTTGAGGGAGTGGTTTCTTTGTGAAACCCTCGTCCTGGTTTTCATTATGAGTTATGTTGCTTAGGTGGTTCATAATTCTTGAGGATTGAGTCCACCTATTAGCTCTTTATAAATCTAGTTTTAGCCTGGAGTTTTCTTGGTTGAGCTTTCTAACATTTTATCTCTCATTGAATATGTCTTTATTTATTTATTTAAGACTAATATCTATCCTCTGATAATCATTACATACATTTTTTTCCTTTATCAGAGGTAGAAAGTCTGATCACTTCTAACTGTAGATTTAGGATGGTTGCATCAAATTGGTTTACCTATTGCTTTAAAGTATAATTTTCCTTTCCCAAGATGGTTTTGATCTTTTTAATGTCTATAAATTCATACTTAAGACTGGGAAGACCTTTAACTAACTGATCATTATCACCAGTCAGGTTATGAAGGTTATCAACCAGATGTACCATTAAGGTGATCGTTATTTTCTTGGAGAAGATATAAAGTTTGTTTTTTAGCTCAAGTAAACTTACCTCAAATTTTCTTTTTTCTTTTTTCTTTTTTCTTCTTTCTCTCTCTCTAGATAAGAGTCACTAATTTCCATAAAGGTTGTTTCATCTACACCACTATCAGATCCCTAAGCTGCAACTATTGCATGATATTTCTTGGAGTCAACTTTGTCTTTGACCTTTTGTTACTTTTCAATTCTTTTTTTTCTCCATTCAATTTCCCATTGAAGGTAGTCTTTAATAGTGTAGTCAGTTTTTTAATATTTAAAGTATCCACCTTAGAATTGGTCATTGAACCGTCTTCTACTACCTGTTCCTCTTTTGTCATCTTTCTTGAAATACTTTTCGAAGTTTTTGGTAATGAATACCATTTGTTTTCTTTATCTAAATTTGAATCTTCACTGTCAGATGCCTTTAGAGCTAGTGATTTTTCTTTGGTTTCAATCTTTTTAAAGTTTCTCATGTTCATCTCATAGGTTTTCAAGTTTTTCACTGACTCATTGAAAGTCATAGTGGTGAAATCTTTAGCTTCTCTTAATGCAGTCACCTTGACATCTCAATTGGCTTTTAGGAGAATTCTTAAAACTTTGTCAATAACATGTTCCTCAATAGTCAAGGTTTTTCCTAAAGAGTGAGATTTCATTCACCAAATGGTTAGTCGAGTGATTATCTCTTGTAGAGACTCATTATCCTTCATCTTAAAAGTCATATATTCTATAAATAGCATAGTTATTATAAATTTTCTCACCTGACTGGTGCCTTTATGAGCATTCACTAATATATCCCAAATTATTTGGCAGTGGTACAACTTTATTGCTATATTCATTAGTACATAGGCCATAAAAAAAATACTTTTGGCCTTAGTATTCTTTTTTAGGGTGATGAGATCATCTGGACTAAACTCAATTTTTGTCTTCTTCACTTGCTCTCCTTCCACAATTTCATGGGAATTTTGGGACCTTCTATATTTCTATCCCATAGTTCATAATCTTTAATCTGAATGAACTCTTTCATGCACGCCTTCCACAATGAAAAGCGATATCCATTATAGAAAGGAAGTTGCATGGTGGATTGTCCTTCATAATGTCTAGTAGGAGGCACAAAATTCATCTTGATCTTATCTTACGGTATTAACCTTTTAAAAATATAATCTCTAACACCAATTGATATTCTACATGCCTAGTATTTTAGTGACTTGTAGATTATTATCTTTTTCATATGAAACGGGTTATCTAACGTGGTCCACAAACATAATGAAAACAGTAAAATAAGGACACAATTTTTTACATGAAAAACATCAGACTCATAATAGGTGTAAGAAACCACTTCTTGTACCTCTACAAAATTTAACCCATATTTACTAAATTAATGAGCCGCTGATTACAAATTTTGTAATCTAAGAAATTATAAACTCTAATTTCTATAACTCAATAACTAGGAATTATAAGCTCTAATTCCTAACAACACATAACTAGAAATTATAAACTCTAATTCCTAACAACACACTAACTACTGTTGGTTCATGTTCGCAAGTCTTCAAGTTATCCCAACTTGATGACAAACTCCTAATCCATTTTATAACACATTGGAACTATGAAAGCATAAATAATTACAGCTCAAAGAACACTCCAAATACAATCAAGCTAACTCTCTAACTAGACTCTGCTATGTGGGCTTGTTCCTTCTAAGAGTTCTTCACGGAAACACATCAAGAATCAATCTCTGAATTTTTCTTTATTTTATTATGAGTGTGCAGACCACTTTGTGGAAGCCTTTGGGTATTTGTAGATGTAGATTATTTCTTCCTTTAAGTCAAATTTCTTTATCCTTCTAGAAATCTCATTCCTTTATAGTAACTTCTTCAAGGAATCACATTCCTATTTGAACACCTTTCTCACTTTGTTTTAATATCTTTCCTTTCATGAATTCATCTATTTTTGGTATCTTTTTGTATGAAGGAATTCATATCTTTATTCGGGATCGTAATTTCCTTAACTTGCATTATTTGTATCATCAAATCCAACGAACATAAGCATCTCAACTGCAAGTATAGCTAATGTTGATAGATCATGTCTGACACTACTAAAAAAATTAAAAAAAACGATCACAAAAACCGACCACACATAGTGTCGGCAAAAACAGACCACAAGAGGTCGATTTTTTTAAGAAAATCAAAATATTTATTTCAATAATTTTTATATTGATTATAATTTATTTTACAAAATAAGTAAAAAAAAAAAATCCCTTCCACAAGTGGTCATTTTTTTTTAAAAGAAATTAATTGAAAAATATTTTTTTAAAAAGTTCTTTTCTAATTTATTTTTAACAAATCCGACCAAGTGGTCAGTTTTTAATTTTAAAAAAATACTTTTAAAAAAACCGACCACTTATGGTCAATTTTTAATTAAAATAAAAAAATAATTTAAAAATAATTAGGTTAAACATAATCTTTATATGTAATCAATAATTATATATATGTAATCAAATATATATATATTAGTTTCATTAAAAATAATTATATATATAATGAAATATATATATAATTTTTTGAAATTACACTAATCACACATAGTCGATAATCAGTATAATAATAATAAAAATCAATCATTGTTAAATTTTTTGAAAAACTTACTCTTAAAAATATATCAAATAAAATAAACAAATTACGTTAAACACAGAGACGAACCCAGAATTTGAACTTGACGGGTTCACCTTTATATTTAACATAGTAATTAATAGTGTCAAAGTTCGACATGCAGTTCTTTAAAAACTTATTAATTATAGTATTTTATAAGCAAACTTTCAATATTATTGAATATCATTAAATAGATTTAATATGAAAAAGTGTGTTATCTATCATACTTGAATTCAATGCACTTTTATATTTTAAATAATAATAAAAAAATTTTAAAAAATATAAAATTCGAGAGATTTGTTTGCTAGATGGTTAAACGAAAAACGTTTGGTTCAAACCTATCTCAAACTTTAAATTACTAATTTTTTAAATAAAAAATAAGTCAATGATTAAAAGATAAAAGAAATAAACATCTACAGTACAAGATAGGGAGAATATCGACATTTTGAAGTTGGAGGGGAGCTTGTACTTTGAAATAAAATAAAATGAAAAATACGTTAATAATATCCACAATACACAAAAAAAAAGTGTAAAATAAATGATTACTAAGTAGGAATTTTTTTAATAAATTGATACATATATGTGTGTGTGTGTGTGCGTGCGTGTGTTTGCACTTAAAATTTCAAATAGAAAACAACAAACAGATAGTGTATTTGGAAAAAGGAACAAAAAAATGGTGTTGTTGTGCTTCGAACCCGAGTCATCACACAATAAAATAAAGACTTTAATTGGTATTTTCAACAATCTTGCCAATCAAGTCAATAGGTTTTAGGGGTGCACAACATATATTTAACATAACACCCTGATGTATAGACAGATATACACAAACTCTATATACAGAGTTTTTCTCGAGGCTAGCGGGTGCACGTGCACCCTCTACTGCCAAGGTAGGTCCGCCTCTGGTTAAATATAATCTTTATCTTTTACTTATGTTTCAATATATAAAATAAATATTTTCCTTCGTATATATGTTAAATGACGTTAAACATGCATAATCTTTGTATAATGAATATGTGTGTATATATATATCATACCGTTGAGATAATGATATTATGTTACTATTTAACTAACCTGTGTGCGTATGTGTATATATAGTACATATTTAATTAGAATTTGATATAGTAAATAGTGTGTATATGTGTGTATGTATATATATATATATATATGTTACTATTTAACTAACTTGTGTGCGTATGTGTGTATGTATATATATATATATGTAAGTGTATACATATTAGACAGTGAAGGTATATTAATGACATAAGATAATGTAATCTATAATTTATCTGAGTATTTGTGAAATACGTTGTATATTATTATGGGGTAGCAAAATCATGTATGTGATGTTTATAGTACGTATGTGAAACCTGATAGACAATTGAATATATGTATATATACGTATATATATCTCGTGTAGTGACGTATGTAGTAATCGAAGCAAGATAACTGAATCTATATATCAAAATAGTTTGAATGATACGTTGATATATATCATACTATTGAGGAAGTAGATATACTATTTTGGGTCAACGTAGACACGCCTATGTTGTTGAAGTTGTAATAATGTAAGATTAGTATTACGAGGTATATATATATTTTTTATTTAAAATCTAATTAACCAAAAAATTATTATAATTAGCAAAATTCATTGATATTATTATACGGTTGAGGAAATACACTACTTGTGTTAATATGATGATAAAATAACTACTTATCTGATTTATATATGTTCGAATTGTATAAAATTAATTGGATGTTGTCCCGGTACCATACACAATGTATGTACTGTGTATTTATATCTTTATGAATTGTATTAAATTAATTCAATGTTGTTATAAATATTATTGAATTTATTAAAATTTTAATTTGTTAAAAAAATAATATTAATTTATTAATTGTAATTTGTTAAACTTTAATTTAAAAAATAATTTTTTTAAATTATTATGAAAACCGACCACATGTGGTTGGTTTTCTGTAATTATTTTTAAAAACCGACCACATGTGGTCGGTTTTCTTAATAATTAAAAAAAATATAAATCTTTAACCCAACCCAACCCGTAATACATAATAAAACATAAAATCACTCCTAAACCTCACTCATTTCCCGTCCAAAACAGCAACCAAACTCCAAAAACCTCAAAATCTCACACTTTAACAATAAACTCGAAATCTCCATTGTTCTTTCTCTTTCAAGAAAGTTTCTACTCCATCCTATCTTTCAATTTTGGCTTTAATCCATTTTCAAGGAACTATTCCATCCTAAGTTTCAATTTTGGGAAAGGTAACAATTAACTTTCATTAACTAAATTTAGTTTATTCTTGTATCCACAAACTCATTTTTTAATATCTAGAAATGTTAAAGTTCTACATACAAATATCTTAGTGTTAATTTCGTCAAACGGTTGTGGTTTGAGTTCTAGGGTTTGAATATTTGTTTTATTTAGCTAGATTTTTGATAATTTTTAGAATTTGAGATTGAATTATCTAATTCTAGGCTTGTACCAACATTAATTTAATTTTGAATTACCTAAATTTCGGTTAGTCTTGACACTTATTTCTCCATTTTACTCATTAATTTTTTGGGGAAAAATCTTAATCCTATTCCTTTACTAAATTGTTGTAATTATTTAAGCGAAAGAGTAGTCTTTGTAATAATTTTACTATTTGACAGATTTCGAATTCGATAAAAGGATTGCTTTGCTATTTTTTTCGGTGACCGTTTATCTCTTTCACTTTAATTTACGCCAAGCAAAGGTAAGTTGATTTGTCTCTATTTTCTTATAACTAAGTCTTGTTATTGTTCATATTGAATTCTAGTGAAGCCGTGTGTGTCCTTGTTTTATTCACTAGCATTGTTGTTATCTTCTTGTTATTATTCCTATTGAAGTCTAGTGAAGCCGTGTGTGGCCTTTTTCGATTCACCAGTATTGTTGTTGACATCTTGTTGGTCTTGTTTTTGCTTTTTTGGTGACTTGATCACTTGAAAATGGTTAAGTGTAGGGACTTTAAAAGAAATATTTTTTAATGAGGTTTGGTTGGTCACTTAGTTACTTGAAAATGGTTAAGTGTAGGGACTTTGAAGGTTTTTTTTTTTGTGATTTGTTTGGTGACTTAGTCACTTAAAAATGGTTAAGTGTAGGGACTTTGAAGGGGATTTTTTTTTTTAATGTGGTTTGGTTGGTGACTTAGTTACTTGAAAATGGTTAAGTGTAGGGACTTTGAAGGAGATTTTTTATTTTCAATGTGGTTTGGTTGATGACTTAGTCACTTGAAAATGGTTAAGTGTAGGGACTTTAAAGGGATTTTTTTTAATGTGGTTTTGGTTTGATACTTAGTCACTTGAAAATGGTTAAGTGTAGAAACTTTTAAGGGAATTTTTTTTGTTTTGAATGTGGTTTGGTAGGTGACTTAGTTGGTTGAAAATGATTAAGTTTAGGGACTTTCAATGAAAATTTTTTGTTTTGAATGTGGTTTGGTAGGTGACTTATTTGGTTGAAAATGGTTAAGTGTAGGGACTTTAAGGGAATTTTTTATTTTGAATGTGCTTTGGTAGGTGACTTAGTTGGTTGAAAATGGTTAAGTGTAGGGACTTTTAAGGGGAATTTTTTATTTTGAATGTGGTTTGGTAGGTGACTTAGTTGGTCTAAAATGGTTAAGTGTAGGGACTTTTAAGGGGATTTTTTTTGGTTTTGAATGTGCTTTGGTAGGTGAATTAGTTTCTTGAAAATGGTTAAGTGTAGGGACCTTTAAGGGGATTTTTTTTGTTTTGAATGTGGTTTGGTAGGTGAATTAGTTACTTGTAAATGGTTAAGTGTAGGGACTTTGAAGGTTTTTTTTTTAATGTGGTTTGTTTGGTGACTTAGTCACTTGAAAATGGTTAACTGTAGGGACTTCGAAGAGAATTTTTTTTTTAAAATGTGGTTTGGTTGGAGACTTAGTTACTTGAAAATGGTTAAGTGTAGGAACTTTGAAGGGGATTTTTTGTTTTCAATGTGGTTTGGTTGGTGACTTAGTCACTTGAAAATGGTTAAGTTAGGGACATTAAAGGGGATTTTTTTTTTTGAATGTGGTTTGATTTGTGACTTAGTTACTTGAAAATGGTTAAGTGTGGGGACTTTGAATGAGATTTTTTTATTTTGAATGTGTTTTTGTTTTGATACTCAGTCACTTGAAAATGTTTAAGTGTAGGAACTTTTAAGGGGATTTTTTGTTTTGAATGTGCTTTGGTAGGTGACTTAGTTGGTTGAAAATGGTTAAGTGTATGGACTTTAAAAGAGATTTTTGTTTGTTTTGAATGTGCTTTGTTAGTAGGTGAATTAGTTGCTTGAAAATGGTTAAGGTGACTTGATTGAATTTTTGTGACTTGATCTAATTAGTTGAATCTGATTGATTGCGTAGATGGATATATCACGAAACAATGATAATAGAATGGGTATTAGGGAGGAATTTGTTGAAGGTTTCAAAAGATATGTTGAACATGCTAAGGCACTCGATGTTTGGACACGTTTGGGGGCTATTCATTGTCCTTGTGTTAGAGGTGATGGTATAAATCTTGTAAGTGAAGAAGCTGTAAAGGAACATCTTTATAGAAAGGGGTTTCATGAGGACTTTTTAAGATTGAGTAGTATTCATGGTGATATTATACAAAATAACTTTGTTGTTGGAGAAAGTAGTAGATTTGTAGCGCATAATGAATATTAAGATACTAGGATGACAGAAATGGTGCACTATGCTTTTGGGATGCAACAAGGGGGCAACTTTAGGGAAAATTTCGAAGATGTTCCTAATAGCGAAGCGAGCAAATTCTATGAACAATTGCATGATGCTAGTCATCCTTTGTTTGATAGGTGTTCGCACTCTTGTTTGTCTGTTGTTGTTAGATTATTAAGTATTAAGTCTGACTTGAATATTGCTAAAGGAGGAATGGACTCAATGATAGATTTAATTAAAGAGCTAGTTGATCCCAGCTTGGAAGTTCCTGATTCTTTCTATAAGGCAAAAAGATTGGTGTCAAAGTTAGGTCTCTCCTCGATTAGAATTGATTGTTGTGAAAATGGCTGCATATTATACTTTAAGAAAGATGCTAACCTAGAGTCCTGTAAGTTTTGTCACCACCCTCAATAAAAGCGTGGTTCTAGTGGAAATCAAATTGCTATCAAGGCGATGCATTATTTACCTCTAATACCAAGGTTGCAGAGGTTGTATGCTTCAAATAGTTCAGCTCCTCATATAAGATGGCACAGCGAAAATAGAAGGCCCACTAGTGTTATATGTCATCCATCTGATGGAGAGGCTTGGAAGTATTTTGATGCAACTTATACAGATTTTGTAGCTGAGCTACAAAATATTTGTTTGGGATTATATGTGGATGACTTCTCTCCTTTTTCAGTTGGTGCTGCGCCATATTCATGTTGGCCTGTATTTATCACCTCTTATAATCTTCCTCCTGAAATGTTGGTGACTAGTCCCTATATATTTCTGAATTATGTTGTTCCTGGCCCGCGTAATCCAAAAAATATAATAGATGTCTACTTGAAACCTTTGATCGATGAACTTTAAATTTTATAGCATGAGGGGGTTGAAACTTGGGACATCTCATTTAAACAGAATTTCAATCTGCATGCATATCTAATGTGGACTGTTAATAATTCTCCTGCTTATGGAATGTTGTCTGGGGAGATGACAGATGGAAAGCTTGCTTGTCCATATTGCATTGAAAAAATAAAATCTTTCACATTGAGACATAGTAGGAAAAATTCATGGTTTGATTGTCATAGTTGTTTCTTGCCACCTGATCATGAATTTAGGAGACTCAAGAATGCATTTAGAAGGAATAGAAGGGAACATGATAGTTCACCTCTAAGGCTGTCTGGTCATGACATTTGGGAAATAGTTCAAGATTTGCCTGAAACCAGCAAGGAACGATTGTATAGGCTTGATGGATATGGCATTTCGCATAATTGGACTAAGCAAAGTATATTCTGGGTGTTAGAATATTGGCCAAATAATTTACTTAGAAATAATGTTGAAGTCATGCATACTGAGAAGAACTATTTTGACAGCTTGTTCAACACAGTTATGGATGTCACCGGCAAAACAAAGGATAATCGTAATGCCAAACTTAAATTACCAGAATATTGTAACCGCAGAGAATTACACTTACAACAGGGGATCAACGGTAATATTTATAAGCCTAAGGCTAGTTTTACATTCAACTTGGACCTAAAGTGTCAAATATGTGAGTGGGTTCAAAGTTTAAAGATGCCCGATGGATATGTCTCAAATTTGGGAAAGAGGGTTGATATCGTATAACACCCCGATTTGCTGAACCGAAACGCTACACGATGCTCATGACCCCAAAGGACCATAAGCTAATCCATGACTGATATCTATACCTATATACTGCATAAAATATTGAATAATGTAGAAACATGCACTGAAAATCTATAAGGTTCAATACTGAACATAACACGGATGAGATAACATCTGTGGGGTAATACAATACCCAAAAAAAAACTATAAACATTGAAGTCTGAAACATAATAGTCTGCATCTAGTCTGAAAAACTCTACTATCTGAATAATCTGAATAAGGAGTTGATGAGACATGTCCCCAACTAACTCCAACTAATAACTAATGAATGAAATAGTGGAGAAATAATCATTTCCTCGAAGGATAAGGACTCACTTCTGTTCTGACTGCTAAGACTGGAATCTACTTCTGATATGGAACTCGTGTCTCTGAACTTATGGTGTACATAAAAAGAAAGCACCATAGCGCAAATACGTCAGTACAATGGAATGTACTGAGTATACATGTTAGGTAGGCTAATGCAAGGGCTAACAAGCATGAATAATGCTAGTTGACTGTCTAACATGAATGCGAGAATGCATACATAAATACGTAACTGTAACTGACACTGTGATATTATGATTACTGAATCTGAATACTGATGACATGACAAACTAATAATTGATATAACTGATAGCATAAATAGCTATATCTGAATGTAACTGATAACATAGGTGACTGTATCTTACAGTCCTAAATCTGATGGAACTATCTGAGTTCCTTACTGTATCTAACTGAATGGTACTGACAGTCTTCAATCTGAAGAACTATCTGAGTTCTTTTACTGAGACTGGTACTTAAAACTCCTATAGGTAGTATTTAACCGACAAGCCCCTGATACGCCATTATGACTGAGTTGGGGTCCAATCTGTAACCACAATTGGAAGGGTGTTAATACCGCGCCACTGGTAAGGACAAGCTGTGGGCGACCCTTATCTGATAGTGTCCCCAAAAGAGAATGGTGGGGCCCTTATCTGACAGTGCTTATCCACATCATCAACCCTAATTGAATAGCGTTGATGTCTTAACTTATGCTGGATACATAGTTCTGGAACTCAAGGATGACTTCTAAGGATCACGCCCTCATATGATAATGTGTGTCCCCATCCTTGGGTTTACTCTATGCTAATTCCTACTCCCATCTGAATGTAAACTGAACATGATTTACTGAACTGAACATGAGCTGAGTTACTAAGTTCTGTTGACTGACGGAATACTACTGATATCTGATAACTTACTGAGTCATGAGATCATGTTGATTTTTCCTAAGTCATAAGACTATCTGAAGTCTAAGGATTCATAGCTTCAATGAGAGTATCGTGAAAAAATTACATGGCTCTAAGTACACAGCTAATGTTTGGGGTACAAGTACCTCCAGGATTCGATGGAAGAAAACTAACAAAGTATGACTTAAATACATAATAATCATCATAATACATTTACTGAAGCATTTCATCAAACATGTGATAGGCATAAGCTTGTATGTACGTGGGGATTTCATGATATCATGCTAATTAGACACTTTCCCTTCATCTAGGCATTCAAACAAACATATAGTAGGCATAAAATGTGTAAACAACATCATGCAACAATTAACTGTCGTGATTTAATTCCAATTTAATCATTCAAGGGTTTAGTCCTACGGTTTCATAATACTATACCGTTATAACTCAACCCATATGGAATTTAACACTCATTCATGGAATACAATTCAATTACTCATTATCAACATGAACAAAAGCATCCCAATCATGAACTTCATAAGAAAATCCATAACTTAAATTTAGCAAAGGGATTCTTGGGCTTCATGGACGAAAGGAGTCCATGAATGAACACTATGCATACCTTAGTTCGTGATTTTATGAAGATTGATGGTGAAACCTTCTTGATTTTGAATCTCCAATAGAAATTCTAGCTTGTTCATGAGAGAAACTTGAGATAAAATGGTATATTTTGAGTGAAGAATAGCTAAATCAAGTGTCATTAGATTTAAATAGGGGTAGGAAATTTACCCTTTAACCCTAGACGCGTCATTTAATTTTAGTAAAATTTTTATGAATTAGGCCCCTGGCGCAACGCGGAGTTATCGCGCCATGTCACTGGAAATTGACAATTAGGAAATTGAGGGATGGCGCGACACGGAGCCATCGCGTTGCCCCTTCCTTCGTGACCCAGAACTTTGGCGCGACGCGGGGGAAATCGCGCTGAGATACTGGAAAAAGGACAATTCTAAATTTAAGTGCTAGCGTGATGCGCTATAATCATGGACACTGACTGGAAATTTCCAAATGCCATTTCCTCTTGTGGCGTGGTGCGCTATTGACTAATATGGCATTGTTTTATGACAAAAACTTGAAATAGTCATAACTTCTTACCCAGTTATTGGATTTAAGTGAATCATATATCGATGGAAAGCTTATTGAATTTTCCATATGAAAAAAAGTTAAAATCTTAATTATTCCTCATGGAATAATTATCCTTCACTTTAGAAGATAATACTAGGCATTCTTAGGATAAAATTTGCTAGAAATCTTCGGGATATTACAATATCTCCCCCTTGAGAACATCCATCCTCGAATGAGACTTACTGATAGAGGAAACAATAAGCTGAACAAGAATAACTGGAACATGATCTCATGACTGACAAGCTGAACATAACATACTGAACATGCATATCTGATGCATGTGTAACTGATACATGAATGCATGACTGAATATGCAATGGTAATTGATACCAAGTTTATACTGGGAACATGAACATGAAATTGATACCAAGTTCCTAATGAACACTGATCAAGAAACTGAGTAAGCTTAAGGAGAACTGTTACTTTGAGCTTGATCTGAGTTGGCGGAGAAGAGCTGAGGATACTTGGTACGTATGTTTGCTTTTGCTTCCCAATTAGCTCCCTCGACGGACTGATTTTTCCAAAGAACTTTAACTTAAGGGACTTCTTTGTTCCTCAATCTACGAGTTTGATAGTGTAAGATTTTGATTGAAATCTCTTCATAAGAGAGATTGTTCTGAGCATCAATGCTCTGAATAGGGACTACGATTGATGGGTCACCTATAAACTTCTTGAGCAAAGAGACATGGAAGACTGGATAAACTGAGGCTAGATCTAATGGCAATTCGAGTTCATAAGCTACCTTGTTGAAACGACTGAGAATCTTGAAGGGACCGACATATCGTGGACTGAGCTTTCCCTTCTTGTCGAATCTCTTCACTCCCTTCGTAAGAGATATATTTAGATAGACATGATCACCAACCTTGAACTCGAGATCTTTTTTACTAACATCTGTTTAAGACTTCTGTCGGCTCTGAGTAGCCCGGAGTCTTTCTCTGATTAACTGGACTTTTTTTAAGGCTTCGAATACTAAGTCAGGATCTAAGACTGAGTCGTTACTAACTTCAAACCAACCAATTAGAGATCTACATCTCCTACTATAGAAAGCTTTGAATAGAGCCATCTGAATACTGGAGTGATAGTTGTTGTTGTGTGCAAACTCAATCAAAGGCAAGTGGTCATCCCAATTTCCCTTGAAATCAATTGCACAAGGCCTTATCATATCTTCTAAAGTCTGAATAGTCCTTTCTGTTTGACCATCTATCTGAGGATGGAAGGCTATACTGAGATGAACTTGGGTACCGAGACACTTTTGGAATGCTTTCCAGAAATGAACGATGAACTAGGTACCTCTGTCTGAGATAATGGACAATGAAACACTGTGCGATCTGACCAACTCCTTGATATAGAGTTTGGCGTAATCCTCGGCTGAATAATAGGTATGAACTGGAAGGAAATTGGTTGATTTGGTCATTCTGTCTATAATGACCCAGACTGAATTATGTTGATGATGAGTTGGAGGCAAACCCGTCATGAAGTCCATATTCACAACTTTCCACTTTCAAGTAGGAATACTGAACTCCTGGATAGACCCACTAGGCTTTTGGTGCTCTATCATAACTTGTTGACATGTAGAGCACTTAGCCACAAACTCTGCAAAGTCTCTCTTCATCCGACTCCACAATAGATTTTCCGCAAGTTACGGTACATCTTTTTGGCCCTGGATGAATAGAGTAGCGTTCACCATGTGCTTATACAGGAATTTTGCTACCTTAAGTCATCTATTCTTGGAACACAGAGATGCCCCTGACAATGCAAAACACCATCTCCCGCTTAGGAGAAAACCTCTACTTTTTAATCCTAAACTGACTCTTTTAACTTGACAAGTCTAGGGTATCTATCCTACTTTTCTTTTACCTCGGAAACTAGAGATGATTCTGAACTACTCTGAACACATACACCACCCTCTAAAGAATCGACTAAGTGAATGTCTAGTTTGGTAAGCTGATGGATTTCTTGAGCTAACTTCTTCTTACTATCCTTCAGCCTACTAAGAGCGTTGGCCACTACGTTGGCCTTGCCTGGATGATAGAGGATGCTCATGTCGTAGTCTTTCAAGAGCTCTAACCACCTTATCTAATGAAGATTGAGATCTTTCCGAGAAAAGACGAACTGAAGAATCTTGTGATCTATGAAGACATCTACATGAACTCCATCAAGATAATACCTCCCAATCTTCAAGGAAAAGACTACAGCCGCTAAATCAAGATCATGAGTAGGATAATTCCTCTTGTGGGGTTTAAGTTGTCTGGAGGCGTAGACTATGACCTTACCATGCTGATATGAGGACACAACCCTAACCTACTATGGATGCATCACAATACACCACAAACCCATATGAACCATCTAGAAGAGCTAAGACTGGGGCTGAGTTAAGTCGAGTCTTCAACTCCTGAAAACTCTTCTTGCAAGGATCTGACCACTGAAACTAAGCTTTTTTCTGAGTCAATCTGGACATAAGGGATGAAATAGATGAAAATCCTTCAACAAACCGTCTGTAATAGTCAGCCAAACCCAAGAAACTCCTAATATCTAATGGAGAGATAGGTCTTCACCAGTTTCTTACTTTTTTGGTCTTGTAAGGATCAACTCTAATGCCATCACCAAAAATAATGTGACCAAGAAATGCTACTGACCTTAGCTAAAATTCACACATACTAAATTTGGTGAATAGATGATGATCTATAAGAGTCTGAAGTACTATTTTGAGATGGTCTGCATAATCTCGCTCGGTGCAGAAATGGACCAGAATATCATCTATGAAGACTATGACGAGCATGTCCAACTACTGCTTGAACACGCAGTTCATCAAGTCCATAAAAGCTGCTGGGGCATTGCTAAGACCAAATGAAATGACTAATAATTCAAAGTGACCATACCGAGTATGAAAAGCTATTTTCGAAACGTCACTTACTCTAACTTTGAGCTGATGATAGCCGAATATGAGGTCTATCTTAGAGAAATAGCTGGCACCCTAAAGTTGGTTAAATAGGTCATCCATTCTGGGAAGAGGATACTTGTTATTGATCGTGACCTTATTGAGTTGACGGTAATCAATGCACATTCTGAGAGAACCATCTTTTTTTTGCACACGAATAAGATTGGTGTGCCCCACGAGAAATGTTGGGTTTGATGAATCCCTTATCTAAGATATCCTTCAACTATTCTTTTAATTCTCTAAGTTCTGTTGATGCCATTCAGTATGGTAGAATAGAGAGAGGCTGAGTATCTAGAAGAAGATCAATAACGAAGTCCATTTCCCTTTCAGGAGGAATTCTTATAAGATCTTTGAGAAAAATATCTGAATATTCATTCACTACTAGGACTGATTAAAGGTTGGGAGTTTCGGAACTAGTGTACTTAACTCGAACAAAATGATAGGCGCATCCTTTAGATATTATTTTCCTTGCCCAAAGGTAGTAAATAAGCTGACCCTTAAAAACGGATACACTACCCTTCCACTCAAGGATGGGTTCATTTGGAAAATAAAACTAGACTATTCTATTTCTATAGTCGACCGTGGCATAGTAGGAATGAAGCCAATCCATGCCGAGATAGTAACTTTCTTAAATATCATAACCGGGTAGTTCCTGTATACCCGCCGAGCTATGATAGTTTGGCCCACTAGGGTAGAGACTGTGAAGGGCTCTACTAGAATTTTGGGAATAATTCCATAATCAACTGCTATATAGTGAGTAACAAAAGATAAAGAAGCTCATGGATCTAGCAAAGCGTAAATATGCACACGAAAGATCTGCAATGTACCAGTAACTACATCAAAAGAATTTTCCTGATCTTGTCAGATCTGAAGAGAATATAGTCTATTTGGGCGTTGCCCGCTAGTAGCACTAGTGGTGGCACCCTTTCGGGCGATCGAACTAAGCTGAGAAGTGGAGATGACTTTAATAACCTGACTGAGGGCATTCTCTAACTCTATGGCCTAGGTTGCCACAACTGAAATAGACATTGTTGCTAGCTCTACAAGCACCCTTGTGGTTCTTACCACAAGTCTGACAAAGGGTATTGGTTCAGGCATTGCTGACACTGCCCTGAGACTTAGAGCCTGGCACTCTGTCTCTAAACTTAGGAGATAGAACATTGGCTGAAGAAGGAGATGGAACTGATGACTTAGGATAAAACTGAGAACGGTTTCCTCCTTCTAATTTAGGCTAACTAAAATTGAAGCTACTTGTCCTAGCTTTCTTATTCTGCTTTTCCCTCTGCTTAATTTTTTGCTCCTTTATCTAAAGAGCATGTGTCATAAGTCTGGCTAAATTCATGTCACTATTTAGCATGGTGGATCTGCACTGATTAACCACGCTATCATTTAACCCTGAAGCGAACTTACTCATCTTAGCTCTACCATCTGTAACCACATGAGGGGAATATCTTGATAAATTAGTAAACTTTAAAGACTACTCTTTAACCGTCATATTATCCTGCCTGAGGTTGATGAATTCTAGAACCTTAGCCTCTTTAAGCACTTGGGGAAAGAATCAGTTTAAGAATGCAGTAACAAACTCCTCCACCCTATAGGACCGGCATCATCTGACCTTTCTGACTTACACTATTTGAACCATGTATGAGCCACATCCTGCAACTGGTATGCAGCTAACTCATCACTCTCAATAGTAGTCACCCCTATGATTCTTGTCACTTTCTGAACTTGATCAATGAATTCCTGAGGTCTTCATCTACTTTAGACCCGTGGAAGGACAGAGGATTCATTCGGGTGATTTCCCGAATCCTAGCCGTAGCAGAGTTGGACACTGGGTTGGCCAGAACAATAGTTGATCGCTTATTATGGGCAGCTAGTGAATGAGCATTAGTGGTAAATGCATTCCTAAACACCGCATGAGAAACATGATCGCCCAAAGGTTCTTTGGGCTGAGGGGCTGACTTATTTCTTCTCTTAGGAGGCATATTCTGAAATAAAGAGAAGAAGCGGATTAGACTAAGAGATTGACTTGTCATTAAGCTCACTGGCATGACATGAATACTGAAAGAAGGTAAACTGTTCCTAAACATCTCATAGCCTCTTGCACATAAATATGGCGCGCAACACACCCATGCCCAAGACTCTACTAGATGCGGCTTTCAGACTTCCAAGAACTCTATTGAACCTTAAGCTTTGATACCAAGTTTGTAACACCTCGATTTGCTGAACCAGAATGCTACACGGTGATCATGACCCCAAAGGACCACAAGCTAATCCATGATTGATATTTGTACCTGTATACTGCATAAAATACTGAATAATGCAGAAACATGCACTGAAAGGCCATAAGGTTCAATACTTAACAGAACATGGATGATATAACATCTGTGGGGTAATACAATACCTAAATACTGAAGTCTGAAACATAATAGTCTGTATTTAGTCTGAAAGACTCTACTATTTGAATAATCTGTATAAGAAGTTGATGGGACATATCCCCAACTAACTCCAACTAATAACTAATCAATGAAATAGTGGAGAAATAATCATGTCCTCGAAAGATGAGGACTCACTTCTATTCTGACTGCTGAGACTGGAACCTACTGTTGATCTGGAACTCGTGTCTCTGAACCTATGGTATAACATAAAAAGAAAGCACCATAGCGCAAATGCATCAGTACAATGGAATGTATTGAGTATACATGTGAGGTAGGATAATTCAAGGGTTAACATGCATGAATAATGCTAGCTGGTTTTCTAACATGAATGCAAAAATGCATGCATAAATACTAAACTGTAACTGAAACTGTGATATCGTGATTACTGGATCAGAATACTGATGACATGATATACTAATAACTGATATAACTGAGAGCATAAATAGTTGTATCTGAATGTAACTGATAACATAGGTGACTGTATTTGATAGTCCTAAATCTGATGGAACTATCTGAGTTCCTTACTGTATCTGAGTTGACTGTATCTAACATTCTTGAATCTTAAGAACTATCTAAGTTCTTTTACTAAGACTAGTACTGAAACTGTAGGAGGTATTATTTAACCAACATGCCCCTGATTTGCCATTATGGTTGAGTTGGGGTCCAATCTGTATCCCTAATTAGAAGGGTGTCAATACCGCGCCACTGGTAAAGACAAGCTGTGGGCAACCCTTATCTGATAGTGTCCCCAAAAGAGAATGGTGGGGACCTTATCTGACATTGCTTATCCATCTCAACAACCCCCATCGGACAGTGTTGATGTCTTAACCTATGCTGGCTACATAGTTTTGGAATGCAAGGATGACTTCTAAGGATCGCACCCTTATCTAATAGTGTGTTTCCCCATCCTTGGGTTCACTCGGTGCTAATTCCTACTCCCATATTAATGGACACTGAACATAATTTACTGAACTGAACATGAGCTGAGTTACTAAGTTTCGTTGACTGACAGAATACTAATGATATCTAACAACTGACTGAGTCATGAGATCATAGAGATTTTTCCTGAGTCATAAGACTATCTGAAGTCTAAGGATTCATAGCTTGACTGAGAGTATCGTGAAAATATGACATGTCTCTAGGTACATAGCTAATGTTTCGAGTACAAGTACCCCCAGGACTCGATGGAAGGAAACTGACAAAGCATAACTTACTTGAATATATATTAATCATCATAATACATTTACAGAAGCATTTCATCAAACATGTGATAGACATAAGCTTGTACGTACATGGGGATTTCATGATGTCATGTTAATTAGACACTTCCCCTTCATCTAGGCATTCAACTAAACATATAGTAGGCGTAGAATATGTAAACAGCATCATACAACAATTAATTATCGTGTTTTAATTCCAATTTAATCATTCAAGGGTTTAGTCATAGGGTTTCATGAATCTATACCATTAAAACTCAACCCATATAGAATTTAGCACTCATTCATGGAATACAATTCAATTACTCAATATCAAAATGAACAAAAGCATCTCAATCATGAACTTCATAAGAAAATCCATAACTTGAATTTAGAAAAGGGATTCTTGGGCTTCATGGACGAAACGAGTCCATGAATGAACGGTATGCATACCTTAGTTCATGATTTCATGAAGATTGATGGTTAAACCTTCTTGAGTTTGAATCTCTAATAGAAACCCTAGCTTGTTCTTGAGAGAAACTAGTACATTTTGGGTGATGAATAGCTAAATCACATGTTATTGGGTTTAAATAGGGGTAGGAAATTGACCCTTTTAACCCTGGACACGCCATTTAATTTTAGTAAAGTATTCCCGAACTGGGCCCATGGCGCGACGCGGCGTTATCATGCTGTATCATGGGAAATTAACAATTGAGAAATTGAGGGATGGCATGACACCGAGCCATCGCGTTGCCCCTTCCTTCGTGACATGGAACTTTGGTGCTACACGGGGTAAATCGCATTGAGACACTAGAAAAAGGACAATTCTGAATTTGAGTGCTGGAGCGACGTTCCATAACTTAAATACCTACTGGAAATTGCCAAATGCCATTTCCTATTGTGGCGCAGCGCGCCATGACTAATATGGCGCTGTTTTACGACGGGAACTTGAAATAGTTATAACTTCTTACCTAATTATCGGATTTAAGAGAATCATATATCGATAGAAATCTTATTGCATTTTTCTCATGACAAAAAGTAAAAATCTTGATTATTCCTCATGAAATAATTATCCTTCACTTTAGAAGCTAATACTAGGCATTCTTAGGATGAAATTTGCTAGAAATCTTCGAGTTATTACATATGGCATAAGGAATCTTACATGGAATAAAAAGCCATAATTGTCATATTTTAATGGAACAATTACTTCCAATTTCTTTTATTGGTTTACCTAAAAACATCTGAAAACCAATAGCAGAGATCAGTTTGTTCTTCAAAGACTTATATTCCACCACATTAAAAGAAAATAATCTGGCGCGAATGGAAAGTAATATTGTTGTTATCACCAACAATATGGAGAAGATTTTCCCACCAGAGCCCTTTGATGTGATGGAACATCTTCCCATTCACCTTGTGTACGAAGCTAGGTTAGGCAGTCCAATTCAAACTAGGTGGATGTATCCATTCGAACGGTAAGCATTTGCCACATATTTAAATTCATACATATATTTTTTAAATATAGTAAACATCTAACCTTAAGATTGTATAGGAAAATTGAAAAATTGAAAAGGGGTCCCAAAAACAAACATAGGGTGGAAGGCTCTATAGTTGAGGCATATCTTGCTAGAGAATCTTCTCAATTTTTTTCATACTACTTTCATGATGAAGTTGCTTGTTCAAGAAACCAACCGAATCATCATCAGGACAATGTGAATGATCCTCATTTGCAACCGATATCAATTTTCAATTAATAGATTGTAAGGCTAAAAAGACCATACCTCACCGACTCACTCCCACGAAGCGCAAGTCAACAACTTTGTATGTCTTGTTGAATTGCCCAAAAATTGAGCCCTTTCTGAAGTAAGGAGATTAAACTTTTAACATATCTTATTTTTTTACTCATTCCCTTAAAGAAACTAATTGTGTTTCGCATGTTGGATGTTCAGTTCATTTAAGACTCAATTCCACAAAAATCAAGTGTATGCATTCTTTGCAACATGGTTTTAAAATGAGGTTCATAAGTGTATTAATATTTCTACAAAGTTTAAACATTTACACATTCCTCAACTAAAATATATATATGTATAATATTTTTAGGTACACCATTCACCAAATGCAGCCGCATACGATCAAATCTTGAGAGATATTTCTCTGGGTTTAGTTGAATCTAATGCAATATCACAATACAAAGTAAATGGGTTTAAATTATCCACCGAACAACACTCCAGAACAAGGAAAATAAATAATAGTTGTGTTTGGGTTAAGGGTGATGATGTTGATTACTTTGGCATAATACACGAGATCTTAAAACTAGAGTATGCTGGTTTCCCAATAAAAAAATTATCGCCTTTCGATGTAAGTGGTTTGATTCAAGAACAAGAGGCACAAGAGTACATAAGGAGCATAACATCATTGAAGTGAAGCACAATAGGTCATATCCTATTTATGGTCCATTTGTCTTAGCGCAAAATGCTAAACAAGTGCATTATGTTCCTTATACATTGTGCAATGACAAGTCTGATTGGTGGCTGTAATCAAAACAAAGCCTATAGTTCGGGTGGAAGTTGAGAATGTGCTGAAGACTCCGTATCAAAATGAAATACAGATTGATCACCAGCCAGTGGCATATGAATTAGTGGACAGTTTAAATCACTCAGACAATACATTTGAAGAAGTTAATATTGCGGAAGAAGAGTCTGGGTCGGTAGGAGATGAGGAAACATCTGAAGAGGGTGAATTGTTTAGTGGAGAGTCTTCAGAAAAGGAGGATTAGTTGTGTAAGTTGTTTTTATTATGTATTGATGTCTTTACGCTTTGTACTATATATTTACCTTTATATTTCTTATTTAATATTAATATGTAATATACTGTTTAAGATTGTTGTTTTCACTTTTCCATGATTTATATAGTAATAAAAATATTCTTGTCTATATCTCGTGTTGTTGGAGTGATTTGAAATGTGAATTAGTAAATTAGTTACTTGGAATGTTTCCTTATATATTTATTTTGTAGGAACTAACTACTTATTAACTTAACATAATTTTGATGTTAGGCAGAGGTGACAAGGGTAAGGGAAAAGTTGATACTATGAAACCAAAAAAGAAAAGACAACCTCCGCCTTATAGACGACCGACAGATATTCATATATCTGAGGGTCGGTTTGCTAACGCGACAGCACGACCCTCATAGTCTAGGTCGTCCGAGGATTCGATACCTACTCTTACACATGTGGGGATACTTCATAGGTCTACACCGACTCATTATTCTCCTATGATCGTGCCACCGCCAGCACAGCACTATAGGATGGCCGCTAGCCCATCCAGACATGTACCATCATCGATACCCTCATACAGCAGTCACGCAGCTTCGTACAATGATTCTGCTGGATCTATTGGATTATCAAATCCTCAGCTTATAGGTACTTCATCTGATTCTTCAATTCTGCCCACACCAGTGGATCCACCATCACTTACTAGACAGCCAAGAGACAGAGATGATTCTGGGAGGATATAACTTATTCCATTTGCGAGAGGGTAAGATTTCTAAATATAATAACGTTATTCATTTTTTCATTACTATATTATTATGTTGTATGAAATTACTATTTGATCTTGTGTTTTAGGTTTAGGTCCGATGCTGGAGTTGGAAAAAGGCGCGTATATACATTTCTCGGTACTTCAACGGCTTCTAGACCAGCTGGCAAAAGGTTTCAAAAATTGACAGGAAAAGAATGTTTGAAGAATTTAAGGTAAGGATTTAACTTATCAACTACTTATTAACACTTTGTTAGAACAAAAAATTGAATATTATATTTTTGTTGTAGAAATTTTACTGGTGGGATGATGTAAAAATATTTCTTATAAAGAGGAACTTTTTCATAAGATGTAGAGCCAGATTTAACAGTCTCTTGGATTATGTCCGATCTAAATTGGTCTAACCTAAGTGGATTCCTGAAGCCGCATGGCAACAGTATCTTTGCCATTGGAGCAGCGAAGATTATCAATTATTGAGGAAAAAAGGAAAGAAAGCCCGGGCATCATTCAAGGGTGGCTCCCTACATACTACGAGTGCTATAAGTACTCTTGCTGTGATGGAAAAAATGGTATGTAACTTTTATAGTTTAAATTATTTGTGTTTATTTAAATTTTTTTATTATTTGAACTTTGATAATTTTTTCATATGCAGGAAAAAGAAAAGGGTAGGAAAATACCAGCTGATGAGCTATTCGAGGAGACTCATCTGAAAAAAGGAAAAAGAACCCGACTGATGAAGATGTATGGGTTGAAGCTCGTGCTAAAGCTGTCCACGTAAGAAAAAAATTTTGAATTTATGAATCTTTTTCTCAAAGTTGATATTATTCAATTATAACTACTTTAATATTTTTTTACTTTTAGAATTAACTCTACTTTGAATATAGGACGAATATACGCGTCTCATTGGTGAGTATCGTAGTAGTCAGCCTCTTGAAAGTCAGGGTGACCCAATACCCCAACATGTAGAGGAGGAGTTATGGGCAAAAGTTGTGTGTCCTTCAAATAGAGGTCATCTCTACGGATACGACAAAAGTTTTTTTAGCGATAATACTAGGTGTTCGCCCGGCGCTGCATACTCTAGCTCTTCAATTGATAGAGAAACCATTGAAAGACTAAAAACTACGGTTTCTAAACTCACTGAAGAGCTTGTTGCACAGAGAAAGAGATTCGCTGAACAGAGAGAGAGGTAGAAGAAGACGAAGGAGGCAACAACATCACAAATCAGGATGCTGCAGCAGCAGTTCAACTCTTTCATTCAGATTGTGGGGGTTATTCCTCCGTGTCCTGGCGATGCAGTTCGGGTTGCAAAAGGTCTAGGCCCCCTGGATGATTTTAGTACGGATGAGGATATGGAAGACGAGGACGAATTTGATGATGTTGACTTTTAGTTTTTTTATTTTTGTCTGTGTTGTACTTTGAATTTAGATATTTTGTTGTTTGAAACTATTGTTGTAGTTTTTTTATACTCACTTTTGTTGGACATTTTGTATGTGTTGTATACTTTTGAAAGTATTTACATTTGATTTTTTTTTTGTTCTTGTTGCTGTATTTACATTTGGTTACTGTTGTATTGCATTGTTGTTGTTGCATGTTGTATTTGGATTTTGATTTTTATTTTATTTTAAATATTCCAAGAAAAACCGACCACTTGTGGTCGGTTTTTGAAATTTTTTTTGTAGAAAACCGACCACAAGTGGTCGATTTTATATTAAATTTAATTAATTAATTTAATAAAAACCGACCACTTGAGGTCGGTTTTTTAATAAATTAATTTATTTATTTATTAGAAAACCGACCACAAGTGGTTGGTTTTTATTAAATTAATTAATTAAATTTAATATAAAATCAACCACAAGTGGTCAGTTTAATATTAAAATTAATTATTTAATTTAATTAAAAAATCGACCACTTGTGGTTAGTTCTTTTTTCCTAAAATTATTTTTTTTAATTTTAATAAAATAATAATGAATTTTAAAAATATATATATTTTTAAAAAAATCAACTACTTGTGGTCGGTTTTTAAAAAACTACCACTACTTTACCGACTGCACAATTTGGTCTGTTTTGTGGTCAGAAATTAAGGAAAACCGACCATTTGTGGTAGGTTTTTGTTGTCGGTTTTCCCCCTTTTTTTAGTAGTGATGACAACCTATGTCTTGCATCTGTTTCACTGCATTATCATTCTTTAAGATCATACAATGCTCCACTACTTTATCAGCTTCAAAACCATCAAACCATCATACTCCAATAGTTAATAGGGAATAGTTAGTTCATGAGTGTACTTATCGTTTTAAATATTTCAGACTAGTGATTAGGGTTAAATAGTTAATTACCCACCGAAATTTCTCAATTCTAACAGGCTTGGCTCCAAGGTTTATTTCAAACTCCAAAAAAAGACACTAAATCTCAGTAGGCAATGACCCACGTAGAAAACAACCTAATCCTAATTTTGTTTCAATAGTATCTTAATAAGTTCAATTCTTTTATACTTGTTAAACATCCAATTCAATCTCCACCTTTTCAAGAGAGAAATAGATATTCTATAATTCACATCAAAAAATAAAGGTTTTGTTATAACGACTTTCGTGGCGACTAATGCAGCCGCCACAATGGGTAAGTGTATTTGCGGCGATCCGCCTAGTCGCCATTTAAGAAAAGTTATAATGGAGACTATAATTAGGTTGCCATGTATACGTACTAAATAGATATTCAATCATTTTTTTAGTGTTAACATAAGATATACTTGTACTATTAATTTTCTTATGTTATCATATGTCTCACACCGTCAACCTCCTCCGCCCCCCAAAAAGAAAAAGAAAAAAAGGATATAAAAGAACAAGGGCAAATTGAATCTCTCCCATTTTTCCGTAGTCCAAGGGTAAAATCGATCTGTTTTTCCTTCTGTTGTGGCAACAGTTATTATGAACCGTATTTTTGAGCCAGAAACGTAATGACGAGGGCAACATAAGAGAGGATAAATTTGACCTTTTTTTTCGAACAATCAGGGATACTTTTTAGCCCTCTATAGTGTATGTGATACTAATATTCCAGGTTAATTTGAGTTGCATGGTATTCAACTTCTGACATATGGTTAAGGAATAGGTTTTTTGAAGAGTTAAAGTTAAGAAAGTTGAAATTATACAGGCCTAATTACATACAATAAAAAAAAAGTTATGGAACAAGCTCCATGCACTATAATCTGATTCATCAAAGGCATAATTTCGATGCTTAAGGCGTATGGCTTGCCAGACAAGTTCTTCACGTCTGCATGCAGCTGTTTTACTTGTGTAGTCACATGTCACTTCAAATTTTTCCATTTAAATTGAACTTTATCTCCCAAACAACCAATGTAGCTAGGTAACAAAAAAGCAGATGCGATTATTTTTGTTTCTTTATTCCTTTCTGAGTTTTCCTTGGATTTAGTGGGAAAAGATAGAGAGGTGTCTTCTTTGAAATTGGACATCACAGCATGATGATCAGATGCGAAAAG
This sequence comes from Capsicum baccatum var. pendulum, assembly GCA_030864225.1. Classification (NCBI taxonomy): domain Eukaryota; kingdom Viridiplantae; phylum Streptophyta; class Magnoliopsida; order Solanales; family Solanaceae; genus Capsicum; species Capsicum baccatum. Next base: position 86,443,527 of record CM061557.1, read on the forward strand.
CATCAAGATATAAATGATTAAAATGGAAGAAACAAGAAGGGGATGTCATCATGAGATGCATGCAAATATAGAATTATAAGAAACATCAAGGAATCAAGGAAACAGATTTTATAAGATGGTTGTCAAGACAAAGTAACAAAAATAATAATGTCTCTTGGAGAAATGATTAGGCTGTCGAAGGGACGATCTTTCTGTGATCAAAGAGTCAGTCAAAATCAACATATTATCAAATTTTCTATAACTGTATTATAAAATCAAGAACCATGTTGGATATGCCATGTTTTGTGGGAAGAACAGACAACTCTGCAGAGGTCACAGGTAGTTTTTGTTTTTCAGACAAACTCCGAACCATTTCGCCGCGTCTCACACATCTTACTATTCTCTCCCGTTCTCCTGTTTAGGTTCAATGCACATGTGATCTCTCAAATTTGCTACTCCCTCGATTCCAATTTATTTGTTGTGCTTTGATCGGATACGAAGATTAAGAAATATAAGAAGATTTTTAAAATTTATTATCTGAAATAAATCATAGGTGTTTGTTGGAATCGGTCCCTCTCCATTATACTTTCTCTTCATTTTGTCAATACACATCTAGATGAGAGAAATATACCCTATTTAATTTTTAATGGTCAAGATTATATTGCTTTAGCAAGTATCATAACCATATAATTAAGTCAATAAGTTTTGAAAAAGTACTTTCTTCATTTTGGTAAGAAAAAGATATTTCCCACATATATCCATTACACTTTCTCTCCATTTTCTCAAGTACACATCTAGATGAATGACACTTGTTTAATTTATTTTTTAAAGGTCAAGATTAAATTAATTTAATTAGCATCTTAACTATGATTAAAATATTAAATTTGGAAAGCATTTTCTTATTCTTGGCATCCAATATTAATCTCCCCACAAATTTGGAAGACTTTAGAATCCTGTGACCTTAGATTAAAGTTGTATCAAATGTACCAAAATATCCTTTAATCTTGTGGTCCTAAACATGTCATGTGGAAAGTTGAAATTAAAGTATTGTCAAAAAAGGAAAGGAACATTCTTTTTTAAACGGACTAAAAAAAAAGTAGGTCATTCTTTTTTAAAACGGAGGGAGTATTTGATTATAAATATATAAAATCAAATTAATGCTATTAATGAATTACCAAAAGTTGTGGGAAATATCTAGTTCTTACCAAATTTGAAAGTACTCTCTCGTCTTAAATTACTTTGCATGTTTGCTTAAAAAAAAATTATCTTAAAATAGTTGGCATGTTTAATAATCAAGAGATAATTAATTATTTTCCTTTCCAATTATATCCATATTAATTGAAGAAAATTCATTTAATCAACACTAAATAAGGTCGTTGTACTTAATTTGTATCATTATTAATTTTTCCTTCAGAGTTGTGCGAAAAGCAAACATGTCAAGTAGTTTGAGATGAAGTAAGAAACTTTCCAAAATTTATTGAATTAACTATGGTTATGATGTTATATAATCTTTACCTTTAAAAATTGAATATGACATATGTCTCTCATCTAGAAGTGTACTTGACGAAATGGAGAGAAAATCTAATGGAGGAAAATCAAATCCGTGTTAGTGTAACTATAAATAATCTCATTAAGGATAAAATTGACATTTTAAGTGTAACCAAACATAGAAAGGGTAAACTATTAATAACCCTCATAATGGGTGACTTTACTTTTTTCATCCATTAAAAAAATCCTACCAAATTAGTCTTTCTTCTTTTTTATTTACATGACAAATACTTATTTATCCCTCTATATCTCAAATATTTCTAAACAACTCCATATTTATTTATCTTTCAACTTCCATTATTTCTTTTTTGTTTTACTTAGATTTTTATTTTAAAAAAGAAAAATTCTCAATCCTTACTTTATTTTCTTTTCTCCTCTCAATTTCTATTTTTTCTCAGCCTTTATTTTTATTTCATCTTTTTTTTTTCTTATTTTCTCCCTTATTTTTTTTCTTTTCTCCTCACAACTTCTATGTATTTTTTATTTTCTTTTTCTCTTTTTTATTTTCTTTGATTTTTATATTTAAAAAATACTTTGCTTCATTTTTCTTTCCACAATTTTTATTATTTTTCATTTCTTCAATTCCTTCCAGACGACAAGTTATGCCATATTGGCAAAAGTTGAATCTACCACAGTGTATCTAGATTTATTATATGTTCTAAAAATCTTGTTTTAGAAGAAATACTCAGGGCTTTAAAATAATAAGTTACATTCAATGGGCAAGAGTTGTGTAACGCCCTGAGAGTACACCCTAGGTGTCACACGGTGCTTACGACCCCGAAGGACTACAAGCTAACCCATGACTTGTACCTGCTGTGAGCACAGAATGTAATACTGGAATATAAAGGGAAAGGGACGACCCGGTTCATACCTACTCCGTAGGTGTCGGGGGGGGACCACTCCGGGCCTGACCTACACGCCCTCACCCTAGCTTTGCTGGAGAGGCGTTTCAAACCCCCGACCCTGGCACACCACGGTAAGCAAGCTTACCGCTGAGCCAAGGCCATCCCTCGTACCACTGAATGTAATACTGGAATATATGCGGAAGACATCTGAAAATACCATAAGATTCTCAAAATACTGAAATAACAACTGAGTATAATTGATAATAACATCTGAAAACTGAATAACTGACTATGCTAGTCTGGGAGCCTCTAACTGTCTGAATATGGAGCTGATGGGATAAACTCTCAACTAACTACGACTGAAAAAATCGTTGAACTGCTGAAATAGATAAACTTTATTCTCAAAATATGAGGACCCACCACTATAACTGCTGCTGATAGCTTGAGATACTAAGTATGGTCAGGAACCTGAGCATCTGAACCAGTGATATGAGGCATCATAGCGCAAAAAAAGTATGTGATCAGTACATGGAATTTACTTGTATGCTAAGAGAGGTAAGACACATATACATGGGTTCATATGCATGAGATAATAACTGACTAAATGAATATCATGAGGTAACTGGATGAGAGTACATGCAAAACTGTAACTACTGAACATACTAAACATGCAATACTGTGCATATAGATACACATCGTGTATTTGAGATTATACTAGAAATGAGTACTGGATTCTGATGGCTGAGTAATTAATAACTAATAGCCATGATTCTGTAGAACTGACTGAGTTCTTTACTGAATACTGAGACTGAAATTGTAAGTGTAGGAGTGTCCATCTAACCGACATACCCCGATATAGACTGATTTAGGGTCCAACCTGTGACTCTAGTTTAAAGGGTGTTAGGACCTTGCCATGGGATACTAACAAGGTTGTGTCAACCCTAATCTTACAGGAAGACTCATGAAATATATATATGATTACGCCAATCCTAGTCTGGAAGGAGGACGACTTACACTACGTTTGCTACGTAGTTCTATAACTCAGGGATTGCTACTAAGGGTCAAACCCTAACTGGCAGGAATGCCTCCATCCCTAGGTTCGCTCAGTGCAGAATCCTACTCCCAACTAAAAGACACTTATCACTAGACTGTACTATGCTTGACCGAACTGATCCTGATCGTGTTGACTGACTGAACTGGATTGAGTTCACTGAGTTTTATTAACTGACTAAGTACTATGGTCCTTGACCTTTACTAGGACAATTCTATAACTACTACAACTAAGTAAACAGCTAGATTTTTGGGAATAATTACCCTAGGACTCGATAACATAATTGATAAACTCATATCACAACTTTAGCAACACAATAATAGGTTACCATGCATAATTTACTCATATGGATATTTTATCAAACACTTGAGGAGCATGATCGCTATACATGAAAACTAACCACATAGGGCATCATAACTACAACATCCAACTTGCAAATTCAAGGGTTTTGACATGAGACATTCTTAATTCAATACGCATGCTAATTTAATTTCATGGAATTCATAAAAGATCTTATCTTGAAACCCATACAATAACACAAACATGAGCATAATTCAATTCACAACATGGAAATCATAATTCACGTTTTTAAAAGGGGTTCTTGAACTCTAATAGGGGAATAAAACCAAAGGATGAACACCTAACATACCTGAGTGACTGAATTCGTGAAGATTGTTGGGGATTTTCTGGAACTTGATCTTGAGCTTGATGAATTAGGGTTTATTTCTTGAGAGGATTTAGTGAATGAGTGAGTGTATTTTGCCTATTGAGAGGATGAATTTTGTGTTATGGGGGTTTAATGTGGAGAAAAATGACTTAATTACCCCTACAAACCCATAACTTAATACAAAATCTATGCCCAGTGATGCAATTGGTGCCGCTCCGCATTGATGGTGTCTACGCGATTGCCGACGCACCGTATCAATGTTGTCGATGAGATAGCCAATTTGACGCATCAGGATCGCGTTGGCTTGCGATTTTGGTAATTCAAACATGACTCAAACGATATTCAAAAATTCTGAAACTAACCTAAGATGACCTATTGACATCCCTGATCATGAATCAACTTAAAAATTGACATTCTAAGGTCTTAATGATTGAAAATAAGATCATCCAATTATGAAGGCTAAAAAATAATTCTAAGTCTTAACATTTAGCTAGATTTTTCTAAGTCTGGAACCCCTGATTACAATCTATATGGGATTAAATTAAACTAGAACTTTGCGGCGTATTACAAGTTGATACTACCACATTGTGTTTTGATTTATAAGGTATTTTATAACTCTTAAATTAGAAGCAAGACTTAGCCCAATGACTTTCAAACAACAAGTTATGCCCCACAAGAAAGAGTTGAGACTACCACATTATATCTTGATTTTTGTTATGTTCGTCGACTCCTGTCTTAGAGGCATGACTTATCTCAAGGATTTTCAAATAATAAATTACATATACTGGGAAAGAGTCAACACTACCGCATTGTATTTTTTAATTATGAAATGTTGATAATTCTTGTCATAGAGACAAAAATTAGCCCAAGGACCATCAAACAACAAATTATGCCCTATGAAAAAGAGTTGACACTACCACATTGTGTATTGATTTATGAGATTCACTATGACTCCTCTCTTAGAGGAAAGACTTAGTCTAGAGGCTTTCAATGAACAAGTTATTCCCTATGAGTAAGAGTTAACACTACCACATTATATTTTGATTTATGAGATGTTCTATAACTCTTATCTAAAAGGCAAGACTTAGCCCAAGGACTTTTAAAAATTAAGTTATGCCCCATTGTCAAGGGTTGACACTAGTACATTTTGTCTTGATATCTTGGATGTTTCATAAATCAAGGACTTTCAAACAATAAGTTACACCACATGGGTAAGAGTTGACACTACCATATTATGTCTTAATTTATGTGATGTTCTATAACTTTTGCCTTAGAGGCACAACTTAGGCCAAGGACTTTCAAACAATAAGTTATGCCCCATGGAAAAAAGTTGACACTACCACATTGTATCTTGATTTATAAGATGTTCTATAACTCTTGTCTTGATTTATGAGATGTTCTATAACTCTTGTTTTAGAAGCAAGACTTAGACCATAAGTTACACGTCATGGGCAACAGTTGGTACTACCACATTGTGTCTTGATTTATGAGATGTTTTATTAGTCTTGACTCTAAGACAAGACTTCACCCAAGAAACTATAAAACAAAAATAAGTTACACATAATGGGTAAAAGTTAACAATGCCACATTATCTCTTAATTTATGAAATGGTATTCTATAACTCCCGCCTTAGAGGCATACCTTATCCCAAAGAACTTTCAAACAATAAGTCATGTCCTCAAATTTAGTTTGATGTCAAAGAAAATAAGATTTCTTTGTGGATTATCCAACTTTCTATTTCTTAGCAAGATATAACAGAAATTGAGAAAAAAAAAGAAGAAAAAATAGAGAAAAGGAAAAACAAAATATTGAGAAAAAGAGAAGAAAAAAATAAAGGTTAAGAAAAAAGAGAAGAATAAAAAATGAAAGAAAAAATCAAGATTGAAAAAAACAAAAATGTGAGGAAAAAATAAAAATAAAGTTTGATGAAAAAAATAAGAAATGATAAAAACAAAAAATAAATATTAAGACAAAAGAATTGTTTTTTTTAAAAAAAAAAGAGAAATTAAGAAATAGACAATATTTGAGAAATAAAATAAAGGTTGAGACAAATGAATTAAAATAGAAAAAAAAAAGAATAGAAAAAACTAAAAAAGAGAAGAAATATATATATAAGCTGAGCGACGAATGAGCATGAAAAGTGTAAAAATATTTGAGGCATAGAGCGACAAAAATATACTTGTACTGTATATAAAAAATAGGAAGGCTGGTTTTTAAAGATTTGATTTATAGAGAATAAAAAAGCAAAATCATCCACCATGAAGGTTATACCATGTAATTTCCTGATATAGAAATATATCAATTTTTTAGACTAAATAAAACGGGAAGTATCATATAAGTTAGGACAAATGGAGTAGGATCTTCTATTTAGACATTTAAACTTGGAACAGATTTATCCAACACTTGATGTGTATAGAAAATATGTCCATTAATATATCGTGTAACTCATAGTCCTTGACAATGATAAAATAATGAATTTCAAGCACGATGTTATGGGAAAGGAAGCAGATCAATAAATAACATTTGTTAAAATGTGAATCTTCTCTTAGTACAAAAAAAAGTATTTTTAATTTGTGTGGTGTGTGAAATTCATATATTAGGGAATCAATGATAATATGCATTTTTCTTCAATGTCAGTCATATATGATTGAAGTATAGTAATTTTTGTTCGATTTCAGTCACATTTGCTTGAATTTTTGCAATGCATGAACTTCATGTATAAATAATTATTGTCATGCAAAAATGACTGAAATCCAATCATTTTTGCTTGAACTTCAGTTACAGTCACATGTAACATGAGACACTGCATCAAAAGTTTTGTATTCTCAAATGTAACTTGAGATGCCGCATCGCTGAAATAGGTATAGTATACAAAAATTGCAAAAAGTGACTACTTATTGAATAATCGGTATCAGAGTAACTACTATATTTTTTATCAAAATTTTGGGTATATTATAGCCCATTGACATAGAGATGCTACTAACCTCATGTTGTCTCCTGCCTAGTGGTCTGGTAATCAAACAAAGAAACCCTTTTGCCCTAGCCCCTACATATGGAGCATTTTCAATTCTATCAATGCCTCCTAAGGTTTAAATTTATACCTATGGACGTTTTACTGGGACACGAATTACCTAAAGATTTATATGACGAATAAAATGATAGATAATGATATAATAAGTGGAGTAATGGTTTTCTAGTCCTTTACAGATTTATTTAGTATTGTATTTATTTTAATATATCTTCGTTTTTAAATATACGAATGTTCAATTTTTCACACAAGACATATAAAAAGTCATTTTCTTTCATTCAAATTATAGGGGAGGGGGGAAGAGATCTAATATCCTCTATAAAATAAGAATCTTGAATCAAGAGATAGACATAGTGAATCATCTGCTTGATTTTTTCTCTATCCCTAAAACATTCTATCAGGAGTTACTTTTATGTGTGACTTCATGTGTATTTTTCAGACATCGTGATCCAATGTATAGAAGTGGACCAAGCAACTTACAAATGTATACGCTATTAACACTATCACATATGAGTGACATTTCGAGATAAAAGACCATCACCACCCAATTTACAGGTCATGATGGAATCTACTAAATTCCACCAGTAGGTAAGCGAAAATCATAACCCGTAGCTAACGCAATGCTAAATTAAATAAACACAATTAAATATATAAACAAAGTGCTCTAAAATAGACAAGCAGTCTTCATAAGATAACAACTCCACGACCTGGTAGAGCCAATACAATAGCATCTAATGTCAACAATACAACCCAAAAAACTTAGAATATAGTTAATACATCTGTCTAAAATACTAAAGACAGAATGTAAAAGATAGAGGGAAAATGAGCGACTCAAACTCCATGAGCTCACCTTATCTCCGGAAGTCAATCATTGTATGAGCAACTATTAATGACGATGGCTATTACTCGAATCTGCACCAAAAAGATATAGAAGTGTAGTATGAGTACCGAAACAAGGCATCATCGTTAGACTGAGCTAATTCATGATATGAAGATGATATAATGCAAGATAATCCTAATTAATTCAAGGTACAAAATCAAACCTGAATCAGCTCCATCATGTATATAATAAATAATTAAACTAAAACAATAGTATAATATAAGGCTTCAATACATTCTGACACCATTGTGCATAAGTAATTGACAAATTCAAAACCATAATACATCAAAATTATAACCACAAATAAACACAGGTACAAAGTTGGCCCCCATACGCCAACTAGTGAATAAACTAAAGAAAATCATCACTTTATCCCATACTACTGGAGAGTACACCCAAGAGAAATAATAATAAGGAACTTAACCAACAACATATCCAAATCTCATCATTATTCAACCATATTTCACATTTATCATCAACCAGACATTAGCTGCTATTTATTTATTAAATAAGGATCATTAACTAATCCATTAGGTTCCTAGCCATTTTAATAGACAACATTCCTTAACTAACCATTATTTATCACTTACATTACTTACTAAGAAAATCCTCATTTTACAACTAGTTTTTCGCTTACCAAATAGTCTTGATTAATCATATAAACAATATCCATCACTAATCTTTAGTTATCATTAATCATTAACTACATCACTTTATAAGCATTTAACACTAATGGTCTACAATCGGTATCCTAATGTCAACAACCTACCCATCATATATATAAATAAGTGTATATACATATAAGCATATAATTGCCATACATAGGGCTAGCCAGACTCGAACCGGTAGATGTACATATAGTCACATCAACAATCATCCTCCGGCCTTATCGGGCATATCATCATAGTCACCCTATAGCCTTGTCGGGTATCATTACCATCATCACAAGATCCTCCAACATTGAAGGGTATCAATATCATCACCATAACCTCCTTCGGTCTTTTCGGGTATCAATATCATCATTGTAAACTCCCCCGACCTTGCGAGGTATTAATATCATCATCACAATAGGCAAATTATTATTAATAATAAGGAACAAACCCTACAAAGGCTAAAGTAAATAACAAGCCCCACAAGGGCTAAAGTAAAGTACATGCCCCATGAGGTCTAAAGTAAAGAACATAAAGAAGAAGCAAGGAGAGCATACCTCCTAATTTTCTCATTCATCATTAATGTCACATTATCAACAAATATGTATGTGTGTATATATGTATATATATATATGTATATGTGTATATATATATATATATATATATATATATATAGGTATCATGACTATTAAAATATATAATCCATTGATCTAGTCCATTAGACCATAAGCACAACCATAAGCATAAATCAAGAGTAAGGGCCTACAAGTAACATATTCATTGGCCCACCATTAGTATAAAGAATGTTTATTACTAAACTTGATCAATAGACAATCCATGGATTACTTAATAGCATGGTCATGGTCCACTTTAATAGCCTAAATAATAGTTCATTATGGAATCATCAATAATTATAGTCAAATAGGCCATGAACATTATTCCTAATTGCATCACCATATTATTCTACCAAGGATAGCCTACATGCTTCCAAGGGAGCATTTCCTAGGTATTTGAAAAGCGTCTATGGTTTTCAAGAGAACTACATCATTCCAAACTTAAGGTGGGGCATGAACCCCTTTCTAATTCCACAAGAGCATTAAAAGTTCAAATCCTACTCGGAACTAGGATAAGGTATCTAGATCAACTCCAAGATGTATAGCAAGCCACCAATAGTCCTAATTAAAGGTCTTTCCCAAACACTACACCTAACTCAACTATAGTAACTAAGGCACTTCTCTTAATATAAAAAACCAGGGTCAAGTCACCTACAACATGAGTGACAAGTGAACACCCATATAGCTAAGTTAACTAGAGCATCCTCATGCTAACCATGAGACATGAACTCAGATTCACCAAGATTTAAGCCTACAAGCCAAACATTCAAATCTATGGGTTCAAGAGTCCTAAATGATTCAACTAAACCCAAGTCTTTAAATTAAACATTCCAACACCTAAAATCCATCCCAATCTAGAAATATATCACAATTATACTATAACATAACTCAATCTAACAAAGAGCAAGCCTAACCTACCTCAAATCTTAAGAAAGCTCAGGAACTACTGAACCTACGCTTTTACCTTCTGAGAAGTTTCTTAAAGGTGCCAAGCTATCAAAAACACAATCTACACATTATAGCAAGAGCATTGATACTCATATTGTATCATTGTTCTTTGGCTCCAAAAATGACACCAAAAACCCTCTGTGGGGCCCGCTTAAGGAAAATACATTTATGAGGTCAACCCAATGTTTATACACCATCAAGGAATCATAACCCCAAGAAATAGGTGAAGACTAAGCTTATTTGGGCTAAAATCAACCACTCAAATTATTTTGGGGTTTTGGTCAAGAATCAAAGAAATTCAAGCATGAAATAGAAAGATTCTATCACGACCCAAACCAAGGCTTGGCCATGACGGGTATCTCAAGTCCCATGTGGACCATAGATTATCCCTTGTACCTAACCAAACCTAACACACTTCACCCCAAAAAAAAGGCTTAATTACAAAAAAATAACAAAATAAGAGTCTATTAATTTAAAGACATTAAAGTAAGTCCAATAATCAAAACTAACCGATACTATTATCAATGACAATACCAATACCAATCCCAATACCGACACCGACACTGCCTATATGAATAGTAGTCAAACAAAAATTTTAATAAAAACCAAAGAATATCCAGTTGGGACAAGCCCCCGACCATAGTAAAAAACAAATCCAAATGAATAGTCAAAATGTAAATAAAATAATAAATATGAAATAGGGTCTTCCCTTGTATAGAGGCTAACCACCTTAATATGACTCGCTAGCTGATCCTGAATCCAAGTCACTGAGTAGTAGGAGTAGAAGTATGGCTGGTTCCTACATTACGTGGGGATACAACATCCGAAGATAGTTAGGTGGGTGAATGCTAGCATGAAATTCTAGAAAAAAGATAACATAATGATATAAGCAATAATTTAAAATAATTCAAAGATAGTGCATATAATAAAATGCATTAACATATACATATATATATATAACATGATGGTCTATGGAATAAGGCTTAACATGCATTTCAAAACATTAACCTGGATTGTGTAGCTCAACCATCATATAATAGTACCCAAGGATATATGGGACCTAAATCTCACCCCCTGGTCGGTCCCCAGTGCGTGTAGCCGCATGAACTGAAGAATAATCTCATATCTATGTACTTGGGGGACTCAAACCCTCTAACATATACCAAGGTGACTTAAGAACCCAATCATATAATGATTTATGGGGGAATCGAACCTCCCTGATGATAAAATATTAATAAGGGGAACTCGAACCTCCATGGTCACTTTGACCCCTGCATCGGTAAACATGGTTTCTAGTAATGGCTTGGACCTCTACTTTCATCGCTCAGCTACACAACCTTTATTAAAGCCCAATTAGAACAAGTGTTACACACTCTTAATTCAATTAACCACATTCCATATTAAGGCATACATTGTTGGTATTTCCATATAAACTACACTTGCAAGGTAACACATCATGCAAAAATAACTTCAATTAACTTAGGAAGACCAACTCCCTTTGTTCTTTAATACACATTGGGGAACACCAACTCCCTTTGTTCATTAAACCATACAACTGTATTTCAAATACCTTTGTAAATTATGCAATAATGCAAGACTAGTTCAATTTTACAAATTTCCACAGTTCCCATAACTAAACCAATTACACATATGGGGTTGGGATTATGACCATTTCAAAATCCATAAATTTGGAAAACTCACAATTCCCTTGTTCATTCACCATACCCATGCACACAAAAGTTTAAATCCATATTAAAAGCATGAAAATCATATGTATAAGCCATGAGAAGAATTATTCAATTCATAACATTCAAACCCCCAACCTTTGTTTTCAAAACCAAATAATAACCTTATGAAAAGTACTTGAAATCGTATGCCTTTGAAAAATTAACAACGAGGGAAGAGTATCATGCCTAAATCACAAGGATTTACAAAGAGAAACCATCCTTCAGATCCCTAATTGATCAACCTTTTGAAACCCTCGCCTTAACTTGAACAAAGAGTTTGGGAGACAGCTTGAGAGTTTTTAATCCATTAAAGTGTTGAATAAATTCCACAAAAGCTTTTTATGGATGTGGGGTCTATAGGTTTTAAAGTGGAAAATGTCTAAAGTTCCCCCAACTTAAAAGCTGGAAAACATTAGCTTTGGTTACGAGTCACCCCATTGACTTATACCCACAACTCATGACTCGTAACCATAAGTCTTAACCAATATAGTGAATAGGACCCGCACACACTTCCCACCTTATGACTCTACCCACCAGCTCATAACATGACCCTAGGACTAATAGGGTCCTACTCGTGAGCAACACTATAATACCCAACACTTTTCCTAGCTTAAAACCATCCCTAGAATATCAAAGATTTGCTTTAAAGATGAATATCTTCTATTTCATGTAGTATTTTCTAGATTTAAACATTCTATTCTATGGGAAATTGAATAAGCTTTCCATCGATTCTAAATTCGTCCAAATCCAACACTTGGTTGAGAAGTTAGAGCACGTTTAAGTTGACAATGTGCTGCCTGGACTCTCAGTGACTCGCAGAGAAGGAAAAAATAGCAATCATCAATTCCAGTGGACCTCCACAATATTGGCGCATTGTGGAGTGGTCCATTTTCCCATTTGTTAAAATCTAGTAGCCCCATATGATCTTACCGGATCGCTTTGGTGGCCAAAATGGCAAAACTATAAGGCACCGCGATGGTAGCGCATAGCGTTGCATGGCCAGTTCCCCTTTGTCAATTTTCATAGAGCCACATCGATAATGGCGAATCGTGGTGGCTATCTAGTTCGGAAAAATGTCACGCTTTTATTTCGTTTAAAAGTTTAAAGGGGATATTTTGGTAAATCTCCAAGGCCCCAATCTGTCCAAAACACAAGATTTAACACATTCCAAGGCACTTTATTCTTATTTTATCTACTCTTTCTCAAAACAAAATCCTAGATCATCAAACTTTCTCCCCAAGAAATCTAAATTCCTCTATTAATTCTCCAAGAAAATTCAAGATTAAGGATTCCTAATATAAGAACTCCAAGAATTCATCTCCAAAAGCACAATAGGAATCCAAGATTCAAGATTTTCATCTAAGATCATCAATTAGTGGGGTTTTTCAACAAGGATAATCCTTTCGTTGTTGTGCCCAAAAATTATTTTAAATTTAAATTTACTGAATTCTATATGATTTCCCATGAAATTCAAGTTAGGGTTTAGACCCATCATTGTTATTTTCAAGTTTATGATATTTCTAATGATTTAAAAGTTGAATTCCATGATTATGTTCATATTTTCATGCATATTGCTGAAATTTTTAGATTTTGAGTTGTCTTATCAATATTTACATTATCAAGCACGATTATTATGATAGATTTAACATGAAATTGATGCATGGGTTATTTATCCCAAGATTTAGTATTATTACTTCAAGAAAGATGATGCTTTAAGAATCTTATGAGCAGATTATTTATAGTTTCTCAGTAAAGCTTTGATCTTTCGATCATTGGTTTAGCTTTGGAATCCACTACAGATTAATACAGTTATAGAACTAAGAAAAACTTTATTTACAGATTTACTCAGATAAATGCATAAATTGTTTTCATATAAATCCTTATGCTAGTTTTAAAAAGTGGATTTCCAATGGTTTGAGCATACAAATTTAAGAGTGAGTAGTATTTAGCACTGAGCAGGAAGTGTGGGATTAGCGTTCCCTATCTTCCACAAAAATACGAGTCAACACAGGTACTGATTGAGATTATTTCCATTTCTATATGGATAATAGATTTACCTTGCAATTGATCACTTGGATTAGGTTATACTCCCTGTCAAGAGTATGACACCTCTCTCTAATGTGAGTTTCTTCCTTAGGAGGTCAAGACGTTGGACTCCATGTAGCTCACATGGTTTATGTCGGTTAAAAGAACCTTTCTGCTATCTAATAGAAAAGATTAATAGAAAAGCTTTTAGAAAAAACTAAGTGTAAAGGCTCACAAAGTTACTCAGATATTATTTTACTTAGGATTTCAGATTACAGAATTATAGCTTTTAGTTTCAGACATAAAAAGGTGAGCCCTTTTTCACTTAGCCTATATGATTTGAGAATAGAACAAAAATACAGATTTTAGAACTAAGTGTTATGACTCACAAGATTTATACTATATGTTTTACTATTCATGATTTATGATCTTCAGATTTTAGATTACTCAAGCCTATGTGAGTCATTTAAATTTAGCATGCATGATTTTATAAAATATGATGATGATATTTTACTTTTGCATTCACCCCCATATACTCAGTACATCCTCAAAGTACTGATCCACATATACGTCTATGTGCTTCATTATCTCATAATGTAGGTACAAGTCGTGGTATGTACAGTCAGAATCAGATAGTTGCAGATTCTAGCCAATAGATGATAAGTCCTCCTACTTCGGGGACTTTAGTTAGATGTTATTTATATACTATACTTTCCTACTTCTATGTATTGATTAGTGGTAGTTGGGGTCTCGTCCTAGCTATTTATAGTCAGTGTAGTAAAGGCTTCATAGACGACAGTTAGAGTCATTTATGTGAATTCAATCCTTCTTTTTAGACTTTATCAGAATGTAAAAGTTGTATTCGTATTGTAATTTCACAGATTCCATCATTTTTATGGTTCCACACAGCAAGCTCAGTCATTTTATACATATTTTATTTGTTTCTTAACAGTATGCCAGTACATGGGTTAGCTTGGGATAACGTGGTCCTAAGCACCATATGACATCTTGGGATAGATTTTCAGGAAGTTACAAACATAGAACTCAAAAGAGTCTAACACCGGACATCATACAATTTGAACATAATAATCATAACATATCTTCATGAATCATAGTGAGTCACTCGTACTCAGAGCAGAATCTTTCCACAAAGTTTCTGATTTGGTTACGACCAGGATCCTACAACCCATAACCATACCTCATGACTCATCACCATGAGTTGTGACCAAACAGTGAGCCCAAAGCTTAAAAATTTTTAACGGCCAAAAATCCAGGGTGCTTCAATTCTCCCCTACTTGGATCATTCATCCTCAAATGATGGGATAAGGCAATTGCTAGAATGATTTGACTCTTAACATCTCTACTCTTACCTTTAAGGAAGAAAACAGAATACCAAGGGATTTACAATTTCCCTTTAAAAATGATATAAAGCAAATGTGTGAAAAATAATACATACCTTACGCATAATAATCCAGAGCAAAAAATAAGAATGGATATTTGTACTTCATGTCTTCTTCGGTTTCCCAAGTGGCCTCTTTATCCTTGTGTTTCCTCCATATAACCTTTACCAAAGCTACATCCTTTATCCATAATCAATGAATTTACCAATCTAAATTTTCAACTCGGACTTCTTCCTACGACAAAGAATTCAAAATACTACTATCCTTAATTGGCACAATTTGTGATGGATCACCAATACTTTTCCTCAACATCAACACGTGGAACACCAGATGAATGGATCTCAAACTAGAAGGAAACTCTTATAAGAAACCTTACCAACCCTCTTTAAAACAAAATATGGGCTAACATACCGGGGACTAAGTATCCACTTCTTCCAAAATGGCATTACGTCCCTTTATGGGAGATACCTTCAAGAACACCTAATCATCAAAATCAAATTCTAAATCCCTACGCCTTACATATTCATAGGACTTTTGGCATCTTTGGGCAACTTTAATTCTATCTTGAATCACCTTCACCTTCTTCATCACTTGGTGAGCCAAATCTAGGAAAAATATCTCTTCCTTACCTACTTCGAACCACCTATTAGGGGACCTATACCTCCTACCTTATAACACCTCAAACGGAGCCATCCCAATACTAGAGTGGTAGCTGTTATAATATGCAAACTCTATAAGAGGCAAATAATCAACCCAATTACCATCATAGTTAATCACACAAGATCGAAGCATATTTTTAAATATCTAAATAGTCTTTTCCACTTGCCAATATGACTGTGGGTGGAAAAAGTACTAAGACTCGCCTTAGTTCCTAATTCTCTCTGAAATGAATGTCAAAAATACAATGAGAAGTAAGCACCATGATCTGACATGATAGTAATATAAGCCCCATTGAAGCACCTTGGGTTTTGTCCCTTGGGAATTTCCTTAGCTTTGAGCTAACTGGTGTAACACCCCGTATTCAAGTACATGTATTGGCGTATTCAAGTACGTGATTGGTCTTATTTCTATGGAATTAATTTTTTATTTTATTTATACCGAAATTTGTCCGTCGATGGTTCCATACGAAGGTTATTGAATAAGCTTTCCAACGATATAAAGATTTATAAAAACAGAAAAGTTTCGGATATAATCGAGCACGTTCGAAACTATAAAACGGTGGTCGGGATATGTGAACAGTAAATGTGCAGGAAAATTTCCTGCACACAAACTACTGAGGCCTGCCAGTCTTTTGGGTCAACTTTGAACGATCATAACTCCCTCATTATAATGAACTGGGAGATATTCGACCTATCAAAATAAAGATCTTTGAGTCTTATTTCCAATGCAATTGGTTTCATCCAAATCCAACATCTGAGTAAGGATTTATACTCGTTTTACTTCAGCCTCTCAAAACAGTTTTTTAGGCTCAACTTCAAACGATCATAACTCCTTGTACAGGACGAACTGGGTGGCCTAATTTATATTAAATGAAATCCCTTTGAATTATCTATCCAACAATACCAATTTCACCCAAATCCGATATCAGAACAAAGAGTTATGGCCGATTTACTTTAGCCTGTCAAAACAGTCCTCCATGGACAGATTCGGATTTACTTAAATTTTTAAGGGCAATATGGTCATTTTCCATCACCTCATGGACGAAAATTGGTCATTATATACATATAATTAGTATCATATCCATCATTCATCATCCAACTATTGAAGAATAAGAAACCCTAGCCTTATTTCAACTCCAATTATCTTGTGATTCAACCGTAGAAAATCCAAATTGATTCTGTAGTTGTGTTCACCGGCTCGAGGGATTCGAGAAGTACCCCTTATTTGTGCCAACAGGACTTTGAAACCAAAAGGGCCATTTTATGGTAAGGATGTAAATTATGTTCGTGTCATTTATATGGATATATATATATATATATATATATATATATGCATGTGAGCATAAGAAGTATGTTATTTGATTGTTGTTGAAAGATGATTGGGAAATGATGTTGGATGATTCTTGTGCATGGTTGGATTATGTTAAATTGTGAAGGGATTTGGTATTGATGATGTGGTATTGAAATGATGATTATATATATATATATATACACACACATAAACCTATTGTTCAAGTTGGTTTTTGGAATGTTTTGCAAATATTGGTTGTATGGAATTATGGAAGCGAATTGTGGTGTTGGGTTGCTAATACTAGATGCCAAACATTTCATTATAGATAAGTGATTTGTAAAGGCGGGAAGTTGTGTCGAATTGGTATCCGAATCTACAACGAGGTATGTAAAGCATACTCTAACAATGTTCTTTGGCATGAAAACACCAATGTTCCATCAAGTAAGATTCCGAGGTTGTCCAAAAACACGTATTGTTCTACATTACCAACGAAGTTGTTTCCATTCTATAAAGTGTCAAAATGTTTCATTGATATACCAAAAGTCTCCTATTTCATTATTGTGATATTGATGATTCTGAAACACATTGTTGATGTACCAATGAGTCTTTATGACATTGTTATTGTATAGAAGGTCTATTACTTGATTCCTATTGATGTATCATTGTTCCAAAGGTACTATATTGGCATGAACACTAATGTAATAATCTCAAAAGCTTTTAAACTAAGTTATTGGAAAGATCTCTTATGTGTGTTACTTAATATATGTGTGGGTGGTATCCCAGGGGCATAAGCCTAGCATGGGTCGATCCCTATTTATGTGTTTATGGGTGGTATCCCAGGGGCATAAGCCTAGCATGGGTCGATCCCAGTTGATATTTACTGGGGGAAGCCTAATGGTCACAGTACGATACAATATTGATTATTGTTAGGTGGTTGGAGGTTCGGGAGGATGAGGTAATGGCGAATGATAATTGTAAAGAATGAAATGAACGAATGTATACTATTCCATAAATGTGTTTGAATTCAAGAACCCAATTCAGATTAATGATAATGTACATGATCCTAAAAGTGTTTATGAAGTGTGGTTCACTTCTATTATGATTTATTCACTTGTGTCTGATTTTTTTGATCCCCCATATCACATATGATTATTTACAGCTTTACATACTCAGTACATATTTCGTACTGACGTCCCTCATGGGGGACCTGCATTTTATGCTGCAGGCACAGGTGCTTCAGCTCACTCACAACATAGATAGGAGCCAGGTCATACAACTTTTGTTGGTGAGCTCCAGTTTGCTTTGGAGCTTTCCGAGTCGGTTCCTTATATTTTGTCATTGTACAGGAGTCGTGTGTAGGCGGGGGTTTGTCCCGACCCTAGTTATATCATGTATATACTAGAGGCTTTGTAGACATAAGGAAGGGTAAAGTCATGGAAGTTTATATAGTGATGTTATATTTGTATATGTGGTGGCCCGGACGGCCAAGTATTATATATATATATATTTGTGTGTGTTGTGCTGATACAGGTAATTAGATTCTTATATATGCAACGAAGTGCTGTCCAAATTTTTGGTGACATGTAAGTGAAAGTACAGGTATTTGAACGGGTTCTCTCGGGCTTCTCGTCTTCGGGTGCCAGTCCTGCCCGATGGGATTTTGGGTCGTGACAAAAGTGGTATCAAAGTGGTTCATCCTAGTGAATCTACAAAGCCGTGTCTACGTAGAGTCTTATTTATCGGTGTGTTGTGCACCACATCTATAAACAGAAGGCTATGGACATTTAGGAATCGTTTCTTTTCTTCATGTCTTGAGATCGTGCGATAGAGCTTATATTGTATATGAAGTCATACTTGACCACTGAATCAGTTTGTTTCTCTTATAATAGTAATGATGCCGATTACCAGAAGCAAAAATACCGGTAAGCAAGTAGATGTGGCTGCCGGAGAAGGGACTAGTAAGTCACCCATTATACCAGCTAATCAAAGTGAGGCTCCAGCTGAGCATGCATCAGAAACTTTCCCCAGTCCGAAAGAAATAAGGGGGAGGAGAACTATATCCCCAGAGCCACCTATTAATGTTGTTGATCAAGATCTTAGAAATGCACTGTAACTTTTGACTCTTATAGTTGCTGGGCAAGCTCAAGGGAAAGCTATTCCTATTGCAGGTCCTAGTGGTATAGATAGGGCGGCTAGTCTTCGAACACAGGATTTTCTTAAGATGGATCCACCTACTTTTACCGGATCTGATCTTAACGAAGATCCACAGGACTTTATTGATCAGATCCAAAGGGCCCTAGAGGTGATGCATGTATCGGGCAGAGAGACAGTGGAGTTAGCCTCGTATAGATTCAAAGGTGAGGCTATATATTGGTATGAAGACCGGAAACGGTCAAGGGGCATTGATGCACCCCCAGCTACTTGGAAAGAGTTCAAAGAGGCATTTATTGATCATTATCTTCCATATGAGACTCGTCAAGTCCGTGCAGATCAGTTCTTAAATCTTTAACAGGGTCATACAAGTGTGAGGGAGTATAGTCTTTTATTTAATTCCTTGTCCAGATATGCTCCTAATGTTATAGCTACTATGGATGATAGAGTTCATCGGCATGTGAATGGATTGGATCCGTATTTGGTTAGGGATTGTACTATTGCTGCACTGAATAAAGACATGGATATAGCTAGGATCCAAGCATTTGCACAGAAAATGGAAGATCAGAGGCAAAGAAAAAGAACACAGGAATTTAAAAGCAGATCTTCTAAGAGGGCCAGATCTACAGGGCAGTTTATGGCGCCACAGGGAGGTTTTAGACCTCAATTTCTTGCTAGACCACCTAGGCCATTATTTTCTTATTCTGCAGCTAGTGCTCCACCACAGCATCAGGGGTTCAGAGGCAATCAATTTAGGCAAAGAAGTGAGGGTCATAGTTCGCGATCTATGGTTTATCATGGGCAAGGGAATATGAGCCAATCGAGACCTCCTCAAGAGCCATGCAATAAATGTGGAAGGCATCATATGGGCGTATGTCGAATGGGAACAAATGTTTGTTTTTGGTGCAGTATGACGAGGCATATGATGAGAGAATGCCCACGAAGGGGCGCAGGTGGCGTATCACGACCTTCGAGATCAGTTGTTGCATCATCGTCACCGGTATCTTATTCTGGTAGGGGCGCACAACCTTCGGGTCACACTAGAAATGGAAAAAGAGTCGCCAGTTCCAGTGGGACTCAGAATCGCACTTATGCTTTAGCGGATCGACAGAATCTAGAGGCTTCCCCAGATGTGGTTACAGGTACGTTGTCCATATTTTCATTTGATGTATATGCTCTAATTGATCCCGGTTCTACATTATCATATGTTACTCCTTTGGTTGCTGGAAAGTTCAAAAGAACCCCCGAATTATTAGATAAGCCGTTGGAAGTGTCTACCCCGGTTGGGGAATCTATTATTGCTAGAAGAGTTTATAAAGATTGTGTAGTAACTGTGTGTGGTCGAGACACGATGGCCAATCTTGTGGAACTAGAAATGGTAGATTTTGATGTTATAATGGGTATGGATTGGTTGGCGTCTTGTTATGCCAAAATTGACTGTTGTACGAAAAAGATGTATTTACATTTTCCTGATGAAGCAGTTATTGAATGGCAAGGTAAGATTGGCGCACCAAGAGGTAGATTTATTTCTTATTTCAAAGCGAGAAAAACGATTTCCAAAGGGTACATATGTCATTTAGTTAGAGTAAAGGATACGGAATCGGAATCACCAGATCTTCACATTGTACCAGTGGTAAATGAATTTCCTGATGTATTCCCTGAAGATCTTCCAGGCTTACCTCCTGAAAGAGAAGTAGAGTTTGGTATTGATGTAACACCAGGCACCCAACCAATCTCCATTCCTCCGTATAGAATGGCCCCAGCAGAATTACTAGAATTGAAAGAGCAATTGAAAGATTTGCTAGAGAAGGGATTCATAAGTCCTAGTGTGTCCCCCTGGGGAGCACCAGTATTATTTGTGCGCAAAAAGGATGGCTCGCTGAGGATGTGTATTGATTATCGACAATTAAATAAGGTGAATATTAAGAATAAATATCCTCTAACAAGAATTGATGATTTATTTGATTAGTTACAGGGCTCCAAGTGCTTTTCTAAGATTGATTTGAGGTCAGGTTACCACCAACTGAGGGTCAAAGAGAAGGATATACCCAAGAAAGCTTTCCGAACACGGTATGGTCATTACGAGTTTCTAGTTATGTCATTTGGGCTAACAAATACACCTACAGATTTTATGGATTTGATAAATAGGGTGTTTAAGCCATTCCTAGATGTATTTGTGATAGTTTTTATAGATGATATTCTAGTTTATTCTAGTTCAGAAGAGGACCATGCCAATCACTTACGACAGGCATTGCAGACTTTTCGTGATTATAACCTTTATGGGAAGTTCTCTAAATGTGAGTTTTGGTTAAAGTCGGTGGCATTTTTGGGTCATATTGTATCTAGTGAAAGGATAAAGGTTGATTCTCAAAAGATAGAAGTTGTGAAGAACTGGCCAAGGCCCAGAACGCCTACGGAGATTCGTAGTTTTCTCGGGTTGGCCGGTTATTATAGAAGGTTTGTTAAAGACTTTTCTTCCATTTCAGCACCCTTAACCAAGCTAACGCATAAAGCATCCAAGTTCCAATGGAATGATGCGTGTGAGGAGAGTTTCCAAGAATTGAAGAACAAGTTGATTTCTACACCCGTGTTGGTACTTCCAGAAGGCACCGAAGGGTATACAGTATATTGTGATACTTCTAGAATTGGTTTAGGATGTGTATTGATGCAGCATGGTAAGGTAATAGCATATGCTTCTAGACAATTGCGGCCACATGAGAAAAATTATCCTACACACGATCTTGAGCTGGCAGCAGTTATTTTTGCTTTAAAGATATGGCGCACTACTTATATGGGGTTCATGTTGATATATATACTGACCATAAGAGCTTGCAATATATTTTTAATCAGAAGGATCTAAATTTAAGGCAGCGGAGATGGCTTGAACTGTTAAAGGACTACAATGTTGATATCTTGTACCATCCAGGGAAAGCAAATGTGGTAGCTAATGCGTTAAGTCGTAAGGCTATGATGGCGCCAATAGAAAGGCAAGGGATGGTTAAAGATCTTCACCAGTTAGCTATTTTAGGAGTTTGCCTTCTTGAAACTCCGAATAAAGAGCTTATCGTACATAATCCTGCGGAATCTTCATTAGTAGCTGAAGTGAAAGAGAAGCAATATGCAGATCCTATTTTATTATAGCTTAAGGAGAACGTTCAGAGTGGTGCGACCAAGGCATTTGAGCTTACGCGAGAAGGAGTACTTCAGTGCCAAAACCGATTGTGTGTGCCAGATGTAGATGGGCTAAGAAAGAAGATTATGACAGAGGGACATTTTTCAAGGTATTCCATTCATCCAGGATCAACCAAAATGTATCAAGATTTGAAAGATATGTATTGGTGGAATGACATGAAGAAGAGCATTGCAGAATTTGTAGGTGAATGTCCAAATTGTCAAAGAGTTAAAGTTGAGCACCAAAAACCCGGAGGCTATATGCAATGCATAGATCTTCCAATTTGGAAGTGGGACATTATCAACATGGATTTTGTTATAGTTTTGCCTTGTACAGCTCGGAAATTTGATTCTATATGGGTGATTGTGGATAGGCTTACTAAATCTGCACATTTCTTACCCGTTAAGACCACTTACACAGTTGAGGAATATTTGAAGTTGTATGTTAAATAAATAGTCCGATTACATGGAGTTCGAACTTCTATTATATCGGATCGAGGAACCCAATTTACCACCAACTTTTGGAAGTCTTTCCAACGGAGTTTGGGAACACAAGTGAATCTGAGTACAACTTTTCACCCTCAGACGGATGGACAAGCAGAGCGCACCATTCAAACACTTGAAGATATGCTGCTACGAGCATGTGTTATAGATTTTAAAGGCAGCTGGGATGATCATTTACCTCTTATTGAGTTTGCCTACAATAATAGCTATCATTCAAGTATCAAAATGGCACCATATGAAGCTTTATATGGGAGGAAGTGTAGATCACCAATAGGATGGTTCGAAGCGGGTGAAACTCTTATGTTCGGAAAAGATCTTGTGTATCAAGCCATAGAAAAAGTCAAGGTGATTCAGCAACGGTTGAAAACAGCCCAAAGTCGACACAAGTCATATGCGGATAGTAGAAGAAGAGGGCTAGACTTTTCGTTAGGAGATTGGGTATTTTTGAAGGTATCGCCAATGAAAGGGGTGATGAGATTTGGCAAGAAAGGAAAGTTGAGTCCACGATATATAGGCCAATATAAGATTATTCGAAGATGTGGGCAAGTTGCTTATTAATTAGAGCTACCTCAGGAGCTCTCATCAGTGCATCCAGTATTTCATGTATCGATGCTTCGAAAGTGCATCAAAGATCCATCCCTTATTACTTCTACTGAAGATGTGCAAGTAACAGAAAATCTTACCTATGAGGAGATGCCTATTGCTATATTAGATCGTCAAGTTAAGAAGATGAGAAATAAAGAAGTAGCATCGGTGAAAGTACTTTGGAGAAATCAACAAAGGGAAGAGATTACATGGGAAGCTGAGGAAGCAATGAAATCTAAGTACCCTCGTTTGTTCAAAGATGAAGAGGAAGTTCAAGAAACGGAGTTAGAACATTAACAAGTAAGTTTTTGTTTATATATGCATAGTATTTATGTGATGATGTGAATGTTAATGGTGGACTTGAACTTGTTTTAGTTGAATAACTACGCTAACATTCGAGGACGAATGTCCTAAAGGGGGGAAGGATGTAACACCCCACATTCAAGTACATGTATTGGTGTATTCAAGTACGTGATTTGTCTTATTTATATGGAATTAATTTTTTATTTTATTTAAACCGGAATTTGCCCGTCGATGGTTCCATACGAAGGTTATTGAATAAGCTTTCCAACAATATAAAGATTTCCAAAAACGGATAAGTTTCGGATATAATCGAGCACGTTCGAGACTATAAAACGGTGGTCGTGATATGTGAATAGTAAATGTGCAGGAAAATTTCCTGCACACAAACTACTGAGGCCTGCCAGTTTTTTGAGTCAACTTTGAACGATCATAACTCCCTCAATATAATGAACTGGGAGATCTGTGACCTATCACAAGAAATATCTTTGAGTCTTCTTTCCAATGCAATTGGTTTCATCCAAATCCAACATCTGAGTAAGGAGTTATACTCGTTTTACTTCAACCTCTCAAAACAGTTTTTTACGGTCAAATTCAAATGATCATAACTCCTTGTACAGGACGAACTGGGTGGCCTAATTTATATGAAATGAAATACCTTTGAAGAATATGTACCAAACAGTTTTTTGGGTCATTATATACATATAATTAGTCTCATATCCATCATTCATCATCCAACTATTGAAGAATGAGAAACCCTAGACTAATTTCAACTCCAATTATCTTGTGATACAACCGTAGAAAATCCAAATTGATTCCGTAGTTGTGTTCACCATCTCGAGGGCTTCGAGAAGCACCCCTTATTTTTGCCAACAGGACTTCAAAATCAAAAGGGCCATTTTATGGTAAGGATGTAAATTATGTTGGTGTCATTTATATGGATATATATATATATATATATATGCATATGAGCATAAGAAGTATGTTATTTGATTGTTGTTGAAAGATGATTGGGAAATGATGTTGGATGATTCTTGTGCATGGTTGAATTATGTTGAATTGTGAAGGGATTTGGTATTGATGATGTGGTATTGAAATGATGATTATATATATATATATATATATATATATATACACACACATAAACCTATTGTTCAAGTTGGTTTTTGGAATGTTTTGAAAATATTGGTTGTATGGAATTATGGAAGATAATTGTGGTGTTGGGTTGCTAATACTAGATGCCAAATATTTCATTGTAGATAAGTGATTTGTAAAGGTGGGAAGTTGTGTTGAATTGGTATCCGAATCTACAACGAGGTATGTAAAGCATACTCTAACAATGTTCTTTGGCATGAAAACACCAATGTTCCATCAAGTAAGATTCCGAGGTTGTCCAAAAACACGTATTGTTCTACATTACCAACGAAGTTGTTTCCATTCTATAAAGTGTCAAAATGTTTTATTGATATACCAAAAGGCTCCTATTTCATTATTGTGATATTGATGATTCTGAAACACATTGTTGATGTACCAATGAGTCTTTATGACATTGTTATTGTATAGAAGGTCTATTACTTGATTCCTATTGATGTATCATTGTTCCAAAGGTACTATATAGGCATGACCACTAATGTAATAATCTCAAAATCTTTTAAACTAAGTTATTGGAAAGATCTCTTATGTGTGTTACTTGATATACGTGTAGGTGGTATCCCAGGGGCATAAGCCTAGCATGGGTCGATCCCTATTTATGTGTTTATGGGTGGTATCCCATGGGCATAAGCCTAGCATGGGTCGATCCCAGTTGATATGTACTGGGGGCAGCCTAATGGTCACAGTACGATACAGTATTGATTATTGTTAGGTGGTTGGAGGTTCGGGAGGAGGAGGTATTGGTGAATGATAATGGTAAAGAATGAAATGAACGAATGTATACCGTTCCACAAATGTGTTTGAATTCAAGAACCCAATTCAGATTAATGATAATGTACATGATCCTAAAAGTGTTTATGAAGCGTGGTTCACTTCTATTATGATTTATTCACTTGCGTCTAATTTTCTTGATCCCCCATATCACATATGATTATTTACAGCTTTACATACTCAGTACATATTTCGTACTGACGTCCCTCACGGGGGACCTGTATTTCATACTGCAGGCACAGGTGCTTCAGCTCACTCACTGCATAGATAGGAGCCAGGTCATACAGCTATTGTTGGTGAGATCCAGTTTTCTTCGGAGCTTTCCGAGTCGGTTCCTTATGTTTTGTCATTGTACAGGAGTGGTGTGTGTGCGGGGATTTGTCCCGACCCTAGTTATATCATGTATATCCTAGAGGCTTTGTAGACATAAGGAAGGGTAAAGTCATGGAAGTTTATATAGTGATGTTATATTTGTATATGTGGTGGCCCCAACGGCCAAGTATTATATATATATATTTATATATATATTTGTGCGTCTTGTGCTGATACAGGTAATTAGATTCTTATATATGCAACGAAGTGCTGTCCAAATTTTTGGTGACATGTAAGTGTAAGTACAGGTATTTGAACGGGTTCTCCCGGGCCTTCTCGGCTTCGGGTGCCAGTCCGGCCCGATGGGATTTTGGGTCGTGACAACTGGTCTTGTAAAAACTCATCATATGACTCGTATAATGAGTGTATAGTTCAGATAACCCAACACATTAGGTGTCCAGGGATTGGTTCTTCAGTTATGAGTACGGTTTGGAGATACAGGTCGTTAGGTGTGGTGACAAGAAGTTAGGGTGATCCTTTACTTACTCAGAAACTTATTAACTTGACTTGGATCTAAGTACGAGTGGCTACTTGACTTGGATCTGAGTACGAGTGGCTCACTAAGAGCTGTAATATATGTTTTAAGCTATTGTGTGAAGTTATATTGTCTAATCTCTATTCCTGTGGTTTCTATCTTGGGTAGGACTGGATTATATGAGTTATATGGTCTGGTCATGGTGGGGGAAATGGAGTCATATGGTGGACAGTATGTGGGTGTCCAACTCACTGTCACAGTGATGACTCAATGGTATAAGTCGTATATTATGGTCATGAGTCACGAGGTTGACTCGTAACCAGCTGTGGTATTTTTACATTTTTATGTTGGGGGTATTCTGGACATTTTTCCTTTTAACTCATTTGGATACCACAACATAAAACATATTTGGTGCTTCATTAACCTATTATTCTCAATCAAACACTGTTAAAATCTCTATTTAAATCTCTCTCAAGCAAGAGGCTAGGATTTTTTCAAGACAATCCACTGAACAACAAGATGATGAAGAGTCTCCATATCGGGGAACACTTATCAATTGTAAGAACCCTAAAGTTTAAGATAATTCTAGGTGGTAAATTCCTAGGGCAAAGAGCATCTTCATCGCTGGGCTCTACAGAATTGATAGAAGGAGTGCTAAGAGGCCGATTCAGGAAGAAAAGATGATTATCATCAGAGGGTTGAGAAGGTACCCTGAAGTGGAATAAAAGTTCCAAGAGTATGGCTTAGGACGGACCACAAAAAGAGGAGGTTTATTTTTCCCTGCACTGGTTTGGGAGTTTTAAGAGAACTACCAAGCTCAGTTGGAAAACATGTATAGGCCAGGTGAAAGAGTAGCAGACCAGCCCCTATTGGATAGAGTGTAGGTAAGGCGCATAAGGATTGATGTCTCAATCAGAACCATCATTAGGTTCTTTCATGGTCCCAACTTTACTCCTCAAGCCACCGCACCATCAGTCTATGCTCGGATTAGGAACCAAGAGAAACAGCATCCGTGGTTGGCCAATATCATAGCTAGCGGAGATCCAGCATAGGTAATAAACCCAAATGAAAGAATCTACAAGTCCTCTTTGACTCAAGAGGCAAAGTTTTGGTGGGGTATAGTGCGTGTCTGGTTGATGCCCACTGATGGAGACAACATTCTGGGTAATGATTGAGCTATTCAAGTGGCGAGCATGGTGCAGAACCTTCCCTAAATTTCAGGGAAATCATTGTGGATGAGATAAAGATTAGGATGTTGAGAACCAACACTGCTTATCCTTTTGCTTGTCTTAACATAGAGTTATGTTGAGCTGCTAATATGCCAAAGATTATAGGAATTGATGATGATGTTCCTGCCCAAAAGACTCACAACCCCATACAGTTTGATGAGAATCAACTGGGATTGAGACTTGATAGAGGAGCAGAGGTAGTAGCAGACCCTCCATTTACAGATACAGAAGCAGCACCTCAGGTGGAAGGCAAGATTTAGAGACAGGGCAACAAACTTCCTCAGCACAGGCAGGTTCAGTGCCTGAAGGGGTGCCTAACCCCTCATTCCTACAGCAACAACAGGGTTTGCATTTCATCCAGTTGATATCAGAAAAGTGTCTAAGCAAGCCAAGTGGTGTGAGGCACAGCTACATGCTTTT
The DNA here is from genome assembly GCA_030864225.1 of Capsicum baccatum var. pendulum. Classification (NCBI taxonomy): domain Eukaryota; kingdom Viridiplantae; phylum Streptophyta; class Magnoliopsida; order Solanales; family Solanaceae; genus Capsicum; species Capsicum baccatum. The sequence goes on from CM061557.1 coordinate 86,471,969, forward strand.
GCCAAACAGCTTGTTGTTGTAGTAGATAAGAGAATCAAGGCTGCCCTTGAGCCTTTTGTGACTTTGCATGAGCGGGTTGTAGATATGGAGAACCGATTTAATGCAAAGGCAAGAGAAATGATAGGAGTTGATCTTGCTAAATTCAGAGAGGTATTAGATAAGGTAAAGACAGATGTTGGGGTGTTTCAACAACACCATTTTATAATGCCAACAGGTCAGGCCATGCATGAATCTGAGAAAGACATCCCAATGCTTAACCTCAGTAAATATTCCCCAAATAAAAAGAAGAAAAAGGGGGAAAGAAGGGCAAATATAAGAGAGAAAGGCCCGATAGTGATGAAGAGTAAAAAGCAGAGAAGAGGGCAAGAATGAAGAAGAAGACGGAGGAGCTGAAAAGGTTAGAAATTGAGTCCTTCATTGATAGTAAGAAATGGGAAGCAACCATCTGAGCTAGGGCTGCAGGTGCCTCTTCTAACAGGGCTCTAGCTACTATAAATACAGATGTTGTCGATGAAGAGAAGACAACAGATGATGCAGTAGCAGGCTCGGAGACCCAGGATCTATGTTCTTGATTGTCTTCAGTTATACCCTAACCCTTAGAGCAGTTTATTATTGATTTTAGGTTGAGGGTGTAGGGTAGGTTGTTGTTGTAGTATATTTTGTAGATAATTAGGAGTAATACAAGTACTTGAGGCAGTTAGCTTATTTTGTGAGCTTATAGTATATTTTTGAGTACCTCTCCAGTGGTCTAATATATTGTATACTGTGTGAACTGCATCCATTTGTGACCACTGTACATCTTTTTGTGGCATTAGTCTAGCAACTGAATAACCTTTGTTAAACAAGTACATAAATTGGATAGGTAGTGATATGCAAGATACTTGTGTGCCATATAGGTGTAAGGTCTTACTCAGTTCCCGTTGTGTGTTGAATCTAGAACTTACCCAGTTAGTCTTGCCATGGTCATAGAATAGGAGTTAGGAAAGGATCATAGGTCGTGTTTAATTTTAGCCCATTTTATCCTAAATGACCTTCCCAGTGTGAAAAATATCTCTTGCTCCCATTTTGAGCCTAATTAGCCTATTTCTTTCTTCGACACCTCTCATCTTCCCATTCATACCACAATGAACCTATTTTGTCCCTGGTCCTCCTTAGATACTATGCACCTTGACTTAGGAAAACAACCTAAGTTGAGTGTGGCTATCATAGGGGTACGTTATACAAAATATGTATGAAGAGAGGAAGAATAAGAGAAATGAATAAAAAAATTGGGTGCGGTGAAAAAAGGAATAAGTAAAAGAGAAAGCTATGTAAAAAAATGATAAAAAGATAATCGGATAAATGAAAAGGCCGCATCCATCTTGAGCATGTGTGATCAATAAAAGAGAGGAAGAAAAGAAGGTTAAGAGTTCAAACCTCGAGAGTTTAGTGTAGTGTGAAGGAGGCGTAGTCACTCTAAAATACCCATGAATATCATACCAGCCCCTGGACTACGTTACAAGATTAAGAAAAGCCCTATAGTGATACTAACTGACCTGTTTGAAGACTTGGCTACTGACTATAAGGGCAAGCCTATGGCATTTGACATACAATGTTTGGAACTTTATTCTGAGAGTAAGTCTTTTGTTTATCCCTGTGTTTATACATGTGAATTTTGATATGAGTGAAAAAGGGATTTCTTGGTTATGAGGGCACACTAGGTATGTTGCTAATCACTGACCTGCTCGAATAGTGTGATTTGGGTATAAGATTGGTTGTTATTTCTGAGTTTTTGCCATATCTTGATCCTTGTGAGTTGCATGGTTGTTTCCAATGATTAAAACAGTTGCTCTTAATTTGACTGACCTTAGAGATGGTGAATGTAGTCTGAACTAATATGAGTAGTTAGCTTCCAAATTGTACTTTGTATACTCTTAGTTATGTTATGGTTTCTTGAGGAGAAGCAATTATTTAAGTTGAGGGTGTTGATGTGCGAGCCTATGCTAACATATTTGAAGCTTTTAACACTAAATAATTGCAAGGTCTTGAGCAACTTTAGTTATTTTTGATTAGTTTATTTTTATTTTGCAGTAAATGTAGAGATGAAGGGGAATCACCAATAAAGAAGCAAAATGTCTGAAATTTGAAGCAAATAAAGGACTAAGTGTGGCTGACGACTTCCATGACACATCGTCAGCCTTGTGATAAGCTGTCAATGATGTCGTCAGCCTTAAACAGAATATGAAAGTTGAAGACAGTTTGTGATGACATCCATGACACGACGTCAGCCTGGTGATAAGCTGTCAAGGATGTCATCAGACTTAAATAGAAGATGGAAGTTGAAGAAAGTTTGTGATTATATCTATGACACGTCGTCAAGATGGTGATACACCATCATCGTCGTTGTCAGCCTTAAGCAGCAAGATCCAAAAATGCAGAGGAGCTGACGACATCCGTCATAAGCCGTCAGACTCCTGATTAGCCATCACTGACATCGTCATTTATTCAGAGAAAAAGCTGAAACTTCTATTTTATTTCCTTGTTTAGGGTTAACTATTTAAAGCCTTGTTTTAGGGTTTTCTAGATATACAAAAACTTATCAATCAACATACTTTGGACAGACGATTTTTTCTCTCTCTCTCTAGTCTTGTGAATCAAATCAAGTTATACTTTTTGATCTTCATCATAGTTGTAAGTTAATCTTCTCAATTATCAATTCAATTTGTGTACTTGTTTCTTGCATCATGAGTGGCTAAACCTCATTAACCTGAATTATGAGATCTAGGGTTAGGTCATGAAGAGGTGCTAAATAATCAAGATTCAATAGGTGTCAAGATTTCTTGATAAATTTGAGATGTTAATTAATGTCTGTTGGTTGGAAATAGTAGGCATACCTACTTTAATTTGATTGAGAAAGAAATCATAAACAGTAGGAAGTGAATTATTAATAGGGACTCGGAAATACTTCATTTAATAATCAGCGATGTAAGAAGGTTGATTAACCTAAGGTAAAATCTGGGCAGTAATCGATAAAGATAGTTTGTTATCCTAACATATAATCGATAAAGAGAGTTTGTTATCCTAACCACCATGAGAATCTTGACTCATCTTTGCCATCTGTCATGTACCGTAAGCCCTAGTAAATATAATTCTGGTTATTTCATAAAATCTTGGTTACAAACATCAAAATCAAAGTGTCAAACAATTATTTGTGAAACTTAAACCCCCATTTCAGGAGACGTTAAACTATCAGTGAATTAAACCGCTGACAACTTGAGTTCACATCATATTCCCTGTGGGATTCTGCCCCAACCTAGTTGGATTTTATGTTGACAATAATCGCTTACAACCATTCAAGAGTGTAGTTTGAGCGTTATCAGCTAGTATTTAATAAAGATCCTAGGATAGATTACTTCAGATCTTTTGGATGCAAATGTTATGTGCTAAACAATGGGAAGAGAGAATCGAGAAAATTTGATTCCAAAAGTGATGAAGCTTTATTTGTAGGCTACTTCTCAGCTTTCAAGGCTTACAGAGTGTTCAATAAAAGAACTTTGTGTGGTGAAGAAAGTATTACTATGATCTTTAATAAGTCAAGAAGTCAAATGAACACTGGAGAAGGTAAAATCAGAAGATGAAGAACTCATTCTTATTCAAAGAGATTAGTACTGAAGATAATGATTAAGGGATTAATTATGCAAATGAGAGTGATGAAAGTGATGATAATCCAGTATCTCAGCCACAAATGCCAGCTCCACTAAAAGAATAACCACAGGAAACCAGTCAGAATTCACAACGTCCTAATCCTAATGGTATCAATCTTATAAGGAAAAATTTGAGGCACAAATCCTCTCATCACCTTGAGAACTTGGATACACCCCTAGAAACTAGAGTTCAAACAAGAGCTCAAGCCAGGAATGCTATGGCATTTTTAGCCTTTTTATCCCAAATTGAGCCTAAGAATGTAAAAGAGGCCCTGAAAGAAGTTGATTGGATTAATTCAATGCAAGAAGAGATTCATCAATTTAAAAGAAGCAAAGTCTATAATTTGGTCCTGGGCCTTTTTACAAAAAAATCATTGGGACCAAATAGGTGTACAAAAATAAAAAAGTTGAAAATGGAACTATCAATAGAAACAAGGCAAGGTTGGTTGTTCAAGGTTATAACCTGGAAGATGGGATTGACTATGATGAGACCTTTTCACCTGTATCAAGAATAAAGGCAATCAAAATTCTTGTTGTATTTTTTGCATACATGGGATTAGAGTTGTTTCAAATGGATGTCAAGAGTTCCTTCCTGAATAGAAATTTGAAAGAAGAAGCATATGTCAAACGACCTCTAGGTTTTGAAGATGCAGATTTTCCTCATCATGTACTTAAACTACACAATGATCTTTATGGTTTGAAGCAAGAACCAAGGGCCTAGTATGAGATACTCTCAAAGTCTCTCATGAAAATGGCTTCAAAAGAGGGAAAATAGATAATACCTCATTCTTAAAGACCTGAGGTAGCAGCCTATTGATTTTTCAGATATATATTGATGACATGATATTTGGAGCTACTTTTGAATCTCTATGTCAAGAATTTGCTAAACTAATAGGATATGAATTTGAATGAGTATGATGAGTGAATTGAGATTTTTTATAGGTCTAAAAATTAAACAAACTTCTCAAGGGAGAATGATTTTGTAGGAGAAGTACATCAAGGAGCTAATGAAGTAGTATAACATGGAGATGCCAAGCCAATTGATACTCCAATTGAACTAGCTCAAAAATGGACAATGATGAGTGAGGTCCTTCAGTGAATGAAATAATGTATAGAGGGATTATAGGATCTTTGATATATCTCACTACAAGTAGGCCAGACATTGTTTTCAGTGTAGGAATATGTACTAGATATCAAGCATGCCTAAAAGTGTCCCATCTAAAAGTTGCAAAAAGAATTCATAGGTATGTGAAGGGGGCAAGGGACCTGGTCCTTTACTATCCTCAGGAGACAGTTATTACTTGGTGGGCTATGTTGATGCTAACTATGCAGGATATTTAATGTATAGAAAAAAAACTTTAGGATTGACATATTTTCTCAGCTTAGCCTTAATCTCCTGGGGTTCGAAGAAGCAAAATTCAGTTGTTTTATCTACTACCGCGGCTGAATATGTTGTTGTAGTTTTTTGTAGTGCACAACTACTCTGGATCAAGTAGCAATTGAAAGACTTTGGTATCATCTCAAATACCATCCCTCTAATGTGTGATAACACAAGTGCTCTAAACATGGCCAAAAATCCAGTGCAACATAAAAGGACTAAGCACATTGATGTGAGGCATCACTTCTTAAGAGACGATATTGAGAAAGAGGTAATCTGCATGAGGTTTTGCAAGACTGGGGATCATATAGAAGATATATTTACTAAGGCACTTCATAGGGAATAATTAATAAAGAACAGGCTGAGGTTAGGTCTTATCAAAATGACCTAACCTACCTTGTGAATCAGTAGTTCTCCACAAAATTGGCTATGATCAGGAGAACATGTATCCTTGGTAAAGTATGTAGTTGTTAGTCTAACTCAGTATCATAAATTTGAATGTATACGTCCATGGGAACAGTTTGGAATAAAACAGATGTAGTATGCATAAATGTGAGATCATTCAAAGAAAAAAGGGACCCAGTCCTATCTCTCAAGTCAGTATCATGAATGTGCATGTTTTTTTCTTCTTTTTCTTCTAGAAAAGGCCACATTGTCTCTCCACATATTTGGAAACTTGTTTAAGGCAAAACAAAAATCAATTTTATCTTTGCATTAACCCCATGTACTCTGCTCAACTCAACTATCCATATTATCTAAAGACAAATCCTTTTCTTCACTTACTCTTCCATTGAAGATTTTTCATCAAAAGTAAATTACTCCCTTGAAAGTGTAAAAGAAAGTTTGGATGGTCCAAGGACCAAAATAACAAGCCTAAAAACAAAGCCTTTGTAGTAAATAATGAACATCTTATTAAAAGGCACCAGATTTCTAATGGACCTGATCCCAAGAAAAAGAAAATCTTGATGATAAACCTAGCAGGGCTTTTAAAAGACAAATTCTAGAAAACGCTAAAATTTATAGTATGCTAATGAAAAATTAGAAAAGTGATGAACTCAAGATGAAGGTTGTAATTCTAACCAATGAGGCTTCTAAACTTGAATTGTTACATTGTCCTAAGATGAACTCATGTCTCCAAACCTTCTCCCACAATCGTCCACCTTTTTCCATCATCTTTTGCGGCTTTTTATCAGAAATTTGAAATATAATTCTTTCATTAAACTATTGGACATTAATGTGTTCTTGGTTTTGTGCTCTTTATTTGGTTCTTCCTTAAAAGTGTTCCTTATGATTAGTCTGCCCCAGTGGCTATGAGTTAAATAACTTGTTCTTACTATAAATTTAGGTTTACTATTCTTACTTTTCAATGATGCCAAAAAGAGGAATACTCACTGCTCTCATGAGAAGAAAGGGGCTCTCAAGAAAGGAAAACTAGAAAGTGTTAATAAACAAAGGTGGCATTGCAGATAAGTATACATGTTGATAGGGTGAAGAAATGATATAATGAGCTATAGTCAAGGTATGAAGGCACAGTGACAGGGGGAAGTAAATGCAAATGTGCTCAGAGGTTTTTGCTGTAAAAGACAGCAAAGGACCAGGTCCCTGTGTTACATAATGATGATGGAAGCATGATGATAGGGGTTATATTCATCTTCAGGTGGTAATCACACTAATTAAATATATGAATTGCATTGACGCTCAAAACTGTATGGTTGGTTTGTCATCATCAAAAAGGAGGAAAATAGTTATATGTAGTTTGGATGATTAGCATCTAACTACAAGGGACCAGGTCTCTTGATGTGCAAGGAACAGTACCGCTGGCACGTGTTGTCTAAACAGTTTTGTCCTCTTGTGTAAAAAATTTGTAGGTCCTATTTTGTACTGATTAGGACAGCTGACCCAATAAAATTTCAGTCCTATTCATCACTCATCTATAAAATAAAAGAGATGTTTCTTCTTCAAATGAGGTTTTTGCACAATTCTAATAAGAGAAGAGAGGCAATAAAAACTCTATCTCAAGAATGCTTAAGCATTACTCATTTTATTATCTTTGTAATATGCTTAAAGAGTGGGTGAGAGTTGTTGAGTTAGTATTGATATGTAACTGGACGACTCATGCTATAAGAGTAGTGTTTTTCTCTTTGAGAGAGGTAGTTAGGTAGAGTTGCCTAAGCTTGATACTGATTAGAGTTAATCAGTATAGAGGGTCCTTTGTAGAGTTACCAAGATGAGATTGTAGTATACTTACTATAAATGAAAGGATCCTAGAGGTAGGCTGAAATCTAGATTGTAATCACGAGGTTGATTATAGTTGATTTCTGGAGGTACTTGTGAGGGAAAGTCATGTTTTCCCTTCCTAGGTTTCCACGTAAAATTCTTGTGTTTTTACCTTCCTGCACTGCCTTTGTTTTTCCATCACCTAATAGTTGCTTTATTATTTTATTGCTTGTGACTGACTTTAAGGGACCTGGTCCCTCACTATGTGATGCAATCCCCCCAAGTGTTCAAATAAGGTAGTATCTGTGGTCAGCAGGGTAAGCGTTGTTATAGGGAGCCTGCAAGTCAGCTCTCAGGACTTTGAATTCCGGTACTTGCTTTGCCTACCTGCAGTCCATAGGTCCTACTTGCTTTGCCTACCTGCAGTTCGTAGGTCCTACTTGTGGTCCGTAGGTTGGCTTAGTAAGTGTTGGGAGTTATATTTTCATCTCTTCTTTAGTTCTCGAACATGGTTTGATGATGAACAAGCCGAAAAGTGTCCCAAACATTCATAATAAAAGTAGTCAAAAACATTTTTCTCACAAACTTAACATCCAAAATGTGGTTTCCTGCAAAACATACCCAAAACACATCATATCTAACAAAATAACCTCAGAAACTTGCATATTTTCCACGTTTTAAGCGTCGAAAGCGCTATATTTCTATAACACAATATTTTCCAGTATTTCCATGATGTTACCAATGTTTTATGAATTTGTATGATATGAGGATGTAATGCTCACAACCAACCAAAATGAGTATTTCCACATCCAATCAATTGAGCTAATAATCCACTCAATATTTCCAACCATCCATGAAATCCAACATGAACCATATGCTAGGAGAGTAAAATTCATCAAAATATACCATTGATACCACATTAGATTTTTTAATTAGACAAGATACAACTAATGTCACAGACACAAGGCCAACAAATAATATAAGCCCCACACTGTCACACATATAAATTAATATCCCAACACCGCCAAATAACATCAATATATAAACCCCCACACGGGCACAACACAATAATAGATCAATTTTCATGTTTAGTTCTCACACCCTTAACATGATTTTGTACCAATATTAACTATCCAGCCCACTCTAAAGAAAGTCAATTCATAGCCTACCTCAAATTCTGGAAAACCGGTCCAAAAACCTTCAACCAAAAGCCATACTCCTCGCGAACGGACACGGAATCAACTAAATCATACAAATATAGAATTTATGCATTAAAAGAAAGCCAACAATACTCATAGCACTTATTTTAGAGTCGGGACCAAAACAAACCCCCAAAACGGATTTTCAAAAAACAAGATCAAAATCATAATTTTATTTCAAAACTGTGTTCCCCATATTTTTAGGAGTTTACAACTGACAACCCCAGAAAAAATGACTTAAAAATGAGGTCCAAATAGAAGAAAAACTATTTTCAAGCTTTACTGGTAAAAGTCTCCAATATCTATTTTAAAATTAAGAATTGAAGTTATTTTGAAAGAGAAATCGAAAGAAATGTGATAATTATAAGATTAGAAACTCATCAAAGTGAAAATGAGTATAAATCAAGGTTTAGATCAAAGAAGTTCAATTTTTAGTCCTTCTAGGACAAAATCCCCAATTTCCTCTTTTTAATCTGTGTTAACACAAGAATTAAATGATAAAAATTGATGAAAAAGGTTGAAATAGGTATTTAGGAGCTTACCCAAGATTAAAAGTTGAAGAAATTGCTCAAAATAATGAAACCCTAAGCTACAAGTCTCAAAAATGGTGAAACATGGAAAAAAGAATATATATATATATATAGTCCAGGCATCGCATACACCACTATGTGTCTTGAACGTGGCACCTGCGTAATGGCAGGTATCGCTATCGCGACCTAGTCCTCGCATAGGCTGGACTCGCGATCGTAGACAAGATGTCAGGTATGTGACACTCGGACCTGATCTACTGAGGCACATACTCGACCAGCCACTCGGGATTGCGATGGCACCAGCACTAGCTGGAGACTTGGAGAATTTTGAGTCTCTGTGAACCCCTCAGGACTAATTTAGAACCCTATGAATACAAACAGACTATTCGACCTATTAAATTCAATACTTTGGATGCAATGGCAATAGTAGATTTTTGAAAAAATATCATTTTCACAAAGTTGACCCCCGAGACCCAATTTCACAACTTTTTGAACTAGAGGTCAAAATGAGATTTAAAATCCATAAAACCACACCAACCATGTTACCACCCTAAGATCGACGTTCCAAATCTATTGGCATAGTTTATTTTGCCATCCAACCCACAGATTAATAAATGTTGACCGCAGTCAACTATAAGGTCTTTCAAGCCACCAAAACGACAATATCATATAAATCATATCGGAACACATTGGGAATCATGTCAAGCACCCCCAAAACCCAAAAATACCACAATGCAACCATTAGAGAGGTCAAATAGGAAAATCACATGGAAATGAATATTTCACATAAATCATAAAAATCAAGTCGTTACATCATCCACCACTAAAAATCTAGTTCATTCTCAAACTAAAGGCAAAGAAAAATATCCAAATCAACAAAAAGTTGGGGAGAAAAACTACGTATATCAGACTCAACCTCCAAAGCAGCCTCATCTGTAGTTTGATGCATCTAATAGACCTTAACCACTAAAATAACTCTAGAATGCAATCGGCTGACAACTCTAGCCAAGATGGATATAGGCTCCTCAACAAAAGATAACCTCTCATACAACTGAACCGAATCTAAATGAATGACATGAGACTCATTCGAAATGTAATAGCAAAGAATGAAACTATGAAAAATAGGATTAACAGTCAATAAAACTTGGGGCAAGGCCAACTCATAAGCCATATCACCAACAGTCCAAAGAATATCAAATGGCCAAATATAGTTTGGGCTAAGCTTGCGTCTTTTCCCAAAAATCATCCCACCCTTCATGGGTGAAACTCAAAAGAAAACACAATCACCAATACTAAATCTCAAGGCACGAAGTCTACAATCTGCATAGCACGTCTGCCTACTCTGAGCTGCTCAAAGTCTATCCTGAATGATCTAAACCCTGTCCAAAGACTCATGAAGCAAGTTCGTACCTCAAGGTCTAACCTCAGAAACCTGAAACTAACAAACTGGAGAGCAACAACACCTACTATATAAGGCCTCAAAATCAGCCATATAAATACTGAAATGGTAGTTATTATTATACTTAAACTCAACCAAGGATAAATATTTCTCCTACTGGCCACCAAAATCCATCACGGAAGCGCGGAGAATATACTCTAAAACCTAAATAGTCTGCTCTGACTCCATTAGTATGGGGGTGAAATGTCATGCTAAGATCAACTCGAGTAGCCAACTCATCCTGAGAAGTCTACCAAAAGTGATATATAAACATTGAACATCGATCTGAGATGAAAAACACTAGCACACAATGAAGATGCACAATCTCATAAATACAGATATGGGCCAACCTCTCAGCACTGAAAGATACCTGAACTAGAATGAAATAGAAAGATTTGGTCAATCGATACATGATGACCCAAACACTATCAAAACCATAAGAGAAGCGAGGCAACCCAGTCATGAAGTGCATAGTAATTAATTCCCACTTCCACTCAATAATGGTTAACCTCTGAAATAATCCCCCAGGCCTCAATGCTCATCCTTCACCTACTGACAACATAGGCAACTAGCTAAAAAATCCACTACATCTCTCCTCACACCACCCCACCAGTAAGGCTACCTCAAATCATGATACATCTTAGTCACTCACGTATGGACAAAATACCTGTAATAATAAGTCTCCTCCAAAATCAATTTAATCCAATCACCCACTCTCGATATATAAAAATGATATCCAATCTTAAAAATACCATCTGAATTAAGTAAGGCTTTCTTAGACTCACCACTCCACACCTGAACCCAAATCTATCTCAAACTAGTATCGTCAAACTGATAAGACTGAGTATGCCCCATCAAAGAAGACCTAGCCTACACGGATGCCAAAACACAGTCAAGTGATGAAATATCGAGCCTAACTATCTCGTTAGCTAAAGATTGAACCTCTAAGGCCAAAGGCCTCTCCTAGGTTACAAGATGTGCCAAGCTACCCAGACTAGTCGAGATAGGAGATGATGCCAACAAATCCTTGATCTTTTCAAAGCTTACCTTATAAGCATCAGACCTCTGAAAAGAAACCTTTTTTTGAGTCAACTTGGTCAATGGAGCTGCAATATATGAAAACCCCTCTACAAAATGCTTATAGTAACCTGCTAACCTAATAAAACTCTAAATCTCGGTGGGCAAAGTTGGCCTAGCCCAATCATGAACCACTGCAATCTTGGCTAGATCAACCATAATACCTTCCTTAGTCACTAGATGACCCAATAAAGATAAAGACTCCAACCAAAATTCACACTTGGAGAACTTAGCATACAATTTCTCATCCCTCAACCTTTGAAGCACAATCTAGAAATACTCCTCATAATCGGACTCACTCTTGGAATAAACCAAGATATCATATATAAATACAATAAAAAAAAGAGTCAAGATACGGTTAAAATACCTAATTTATCAACTCCATGAATGCGGCTAGGGTATTTGTCAACCCAAAGGACATGACTAAGAAATCATAATGACTATAGCGAGTCTGATAAGCTATCTTTGAAATATCCAAAGCTCTAATCCTCAATTGGTGATACCCAAATCTCAAATCAATTTTCAAAAATAACAAATCACCCTAAAGTTGGTCAAACAAATTATCAATACAATGAAAAGAGTACTTATTCTTAACTGCCACCTTGTTCAACTGTCGATAATTAATACACATATGTATAGACTCAACCTTTTTCTTCACAAACAAGACAAGTGCACCCCAAGGTGATACTAGGTCGGATAAATCCCTTATCCAACAACTTCTACAATTGATCTTTCAATTCTTTCAGCTCAGCTGAGTCCATCTTATAGAAAGGAATAGAAATGGTTTTGGTGCCAAACTCAACATCAATAGAAAAGTCAATATAACAACCTGGATACATACTAGGCAAATACATGGGGAAGAAATCCACGAATTCTCACAACACAAACAGAATCCAAAGAAGGAGGTAAAGTAACACTAGTATCATGAATATAAGCCAAATAAGATAAACACACCCTCTCACTCAAGCGATGAGCCTAAACATATGATATAACCATCTTGAGACCCGAATAAAGCGCACCCCTCCAAGCTATCCTTAGCACACCCATCAAAGCAAAGGTCACAGTCTTAGTATAACAATCTAGAATATCATGGTAAGGAGTCAACCAATCCATACCTAAGATAACATCAAAATCTATCATATCCAATACAATCAGATCTACCCAGGTGTCATGCCCAGCAAAAGTCATAACACAAAATCGGTACTCTTGATGTACTACTAAAGAGTCTTCTATGAGGGTACATAGATGAATAGGCATATCAAGAGGCTCACAAACAAAATCAAACCCCAATGAAAAGTATGTAGACTGTCACGACCAGAGCCGAGGCCTTAGCCGCAACGAGCATCCCAAACCATAAAGGCCTAAAAAACCCCTTAGCATACTATCATAAACATAATCCATACATAATCAAAGTGCAAAAGCTATAATAAAATTCAAGGGAACTTATAATACAAACTATGTCAATAAAATATGACAATACAATACCCAAATTCAGTCTACAAAGCCTCTACAGAGTGCAAAGTATCTCAGCCAGGACAAGGCCCCCGATCGGACCATAAAACTAACAGAAACTACATAATAAAAATATGCCTTCTGAAGCAATGGAGGCTCACCAACTTTGGACTTCAGGAAGTAATCTACTGATGAGTTGGACCACAAAAATCTACCTCAGAACCTACATTATATGATAATGTAGCCACCACGGAGGAAGGTTAATACCTGGAATATATTAGTATGTAGAACTAACCAAAAACAACATATATTCCACACAAAATAGTCGAAACAATTAAGAAAATAATTTAATATACTAGATATCAAAAATACATGGGCATAATCCAAGAGCTTCAAAACATTCTTATAAGTCATGACTCAACTCTTTGTATTAATTTTGAGCAAGATGGTACACCCTACATTTCTAGTACCCACGGGCTAAATGGGCCCGCCAGTAACTCGTCGGTAAGGCCCCCTAATCTAAGTTTGTAGTAAGGATTGGGATCCTAAATACTATTCTAATATACCAGTGCCTCAGGTGCAAGTATACATTGGCCACAACTAATCATGTCTCCCAAATCAGCAAAACTCGATTTCCAGCAATGAGCCCTTACATTTAAATACCTTTTTTGGGTAACTATCTAGCTCTCTATAAGCCCAATTTTAGTCCTTTAAAAATCATGCTTCATGCTCAAAAATATTCAATTCTTATTCATTAAGGGAATATCATCACATGGTATCATCATACCCAGAATTGCAAGTCATTCATATCATATCAAATCCACAGCCTTTCTCATTCAAAGCATATAAATGAAAACCAAAAGAATTATCAAATTAACATGATATTTATTATTATCAAAAGCATATGAAACTTATAAAAACACACTATCTTTACAAGACCTTAATACGTGGTGGTCAATTCTTTCATTAATCACATGCAGTTTCTTTATTAGGAAACAATAACATTTAGATTAGAAATCACCTCTTTGAAAAATACTTGAAATGACCATCCATAATAGGTAAAAAGGAATTTAAAATGAATAATAATATTCATTCATACAACAACCCCAACATTTGTTATATGTAAATATCATGATCAACAAGGGTCTTGTAATTTATGCTCTCAAACCCAATTCACAAATCATAACATGTTAAAACATTAAATTTCATCGTGGGGAAGGTAATTTCCCAATTCATATTCATGAACCACTTTTAGAACTCAAATCATGTATGCACAAGATAATAAATCAAGCTTAGGGGAAAACCCCATGATAATTACATATTTTTATCAAAATGGGTTTATGATGCATGCTCTTTAAACTATTTCCAAAACCCCTTATATGTACATATGTATATATCTATAAAACTTGTTTAAAAATATAAACTTATACCCATGATATTTAGTATATTCCCACATACCATTTGAAGGAGAAAATCAATGAGAAGTAGAGAAATTAGCCCATTAGAGACTAGAATCCTCAAACCCTAGGTAGTCTCTTCCCTCTTTCATATAGAATGATATTTGGGAATTTACAGAGGCAATGTAACATTTATAAGGACTTAATTTCATCCAAAGAGGGTTAGGAATGGTTTTGGGATGATAAAAGAACTTTATGCCCTTAAAAAAATTAAACAGAATACTTTTTGATACCCAAGAAAGGCTATGCATCGTATGGCCATAGAAAACCTTAGGGTTTGTGTCGCATCACCAAAGCATAGCTGAGGAAATGTTACATTTAAACACTCATAACTTTTGACTCCAAACTCGAATTGATGAACGATCGCTGCTTTTGGAGATAAGGCTCAAAGCATTTTAATTTCATATATAGTAAGCCACATGACTCTTTATATCCTAGGAGAAACAATTGCTGGAAGTTGACCCAAGAAAAATCGTCAACTAAAAGTCAATCGATAGGAAAGTGCTCAACTTAACTTTCGAGCTAAGAGATGTTTATGGTATATATTCATATCCAATGATTTTCCCACACTAATTAAATGTTACTCATATTATACGTAAGTAGAAACCATTGGTTTCGGGTCTATAAATGTAGGAAGATGGTTCAACTTTAGCCCAAAAGTGTGAGGTGTTACATTATCTCCCCCTTGGGATCATTTGTCCCCGAATGATGGGTAGGAACTTATTGAAGCTATAGAAGTATGAAATAAAGAACGTAACCTCACATTGAATATTTTTTCTCAACAAAATATGCAAAGGCATCAAAAGAGCTTCAGGATAACCACTAAGAAATTATTCATCACGAAGCGTGAGATGATAAGAATTGACATAGAGATGACCTTGAACATAAATTCAAGGGATCATGATCATCACAACATAAGGCATGAGTTTATTTGGTGATAATAGGCCTGAATTACATTAGTACTAATCATGAAATAAGATTTCACGGGAGATAGGAATAGAAGAATTCTCCACCTTGCAAGATACAATGAATAGACCTTAAACTTTGAAACACTACTCGTCTATGCCCCAAATAATAAATAACATACTTTATCATTTCCAACTTACAATTCTCCCGTCACACATCTAACCACAAAAGTTTGAGTCCCACTGCATAGTACTTCTATGTTGAAGCCTAACTCAGAGAAAAGAGGTGCTAGCTTAAGCTATGGGACCCCATACTTTACATCCCTTTAAAAATATTACTTCACCTTATCACTACCATCAAACACCCTTGGGTTTTAATTTAGGGAGTAATAACCACATAGTACATGGGTTTGTGTTTTCATTAAACATAACATTCAAGCCTATCATTGCTACACCTATTTCATGGATCTCCCCACTAAGACAAGGAAATTAAATCACTCTCAGAAAGATTTTCACCACATATCTCCTAAGTTAATAAAATCATATCAAAATTTTCACATTCAAGAACTTCTACTCCCCTTTCCTAAGTCACTACTACTCTTCCATAACTACTATCATAATATCGTTCAATGGGTCATTGAGGGACCCGAGCATAAGCATCATGAATGGGAGTAACACCATTTCATTATAACTTATACTAGTTGTTATACTCAAAGTGGGGCATGAGATGTAAGATACGATACAGTAGGCACGAAGTGCTTCATATAGCAAGTGTCTGGATCATAAGTAGAGAGTTATTCTGGCATACACACAACACAGTATGGATTCTTTGGACAGGGCACATTGTGAAAACCTAATTGCACATATCAAGAGTTATTAATATAAAGCTGGGATTTATGTAGTCAATGGTTGAGACAAGGATTTCTACTTGAAATCATTGGGGAATGGAATTTCGCAATTCATATTCAAGAACCACTTTTCGAACTCAAATAATGTATGCACAAGATTATGAATCAAACTTATGGAAAACCCCCATGATAATTATGTACTTTCATCAAAATGGGTTTATGATGCATGCTCTTTAAACGGTTTCCAAAACCCATTACATATACATACATATATACTTTAAAACTCGTTTAAAAATGTAAACTTATGCCTATGAGAATTAGGGTAATCTCAAATACCTTTTGATGGAGAAAAATCAAAGAAAACGAAGAGAAATTAGCCTCTTAGAGAGTAGTTTCTCCCCTCTTGCATGTGGAATGATATTTGGGAATTTAAAAAGGCAATGTAACGTTTATAAGGCCTTGATTTTTTCCAAGAGAGTTAGGAATGGTTATGGGATGAAAAAAGAACTTTATGCCCTTAAAATAAATCAAACAGAATACTTTTTAATGCCCTCGAAAGGCTATGCGTCACATAGCCATAGAAAATCTTAGGGTTCGCATAGCATGGAAAAAGCATAGATGAGGTAGTGAGCTTAGGCAATTACTTTATGTCGCACGGCCATCGCACACCCTGGACAGTGCCTTATTCAAACAGTCACAACTTTAGATTCTGGACTAGGATTGATGAATGGTCGGTAGCATTGGAAAGAAGACTTGAAGGGGCTTCATTTTCATATATAATAATCCATGTGACTCTTTATATCCTAAGAAAAATAGTCGCTGGAAGTTGACCTAAGAAAAATCATCAACTAAAGTCAATCGATAGGAAAGTGCTAAACTTAACTTTTGAGCTAGGAGATTTTTATGGTGTATATTCATCTCCAAGGATATTCCCACACTAAGTAAATGTTACTCACACTTATACCTAAGTAGAAACCTTTGGGTTCGGATATATAAACATAGGAAAGACGGTTCAACTTGAGCCCAAAAGTGCAGGGTGTTACATTAACATATAGGAGAATGTCAATCCCGAATAAAATAATATAGATGTAGATCTGAAACATAAGAGGACGATACCAGTGATAACAGCATCGGAAGCCTTTACCTATGGTTTGAAAGGTATAGCATAACAATGTCCACAACCACTAGCTGAACTGACTTGCGACCACCACCATAAGCTCAACTACCTCTACCTCTCACAGTTGAAATAGGAGTAGCTCTAAACACACAACGAGGATAATTCTTGGCCAAGTGGTTGGTCTTATCACACACATAGAAACCTCTACAACCTACTCAATAAGAAGAGGTACGACTGGACTGAAGCATCCACTCAAAACTACTAAACTAGAAGACCCACTACCTAAACTCTGCAAGGCTTCCTACACGTGCCTACCATGATAACTATGAAAACCCCTAGAATTTCTTCCATAAGAAGTGTGACCTATAAACTCACCCAAATGGTGCACCCCCTAGGTTCCTTCCTGAGATGCTTGAAGAATACCCCCATTCATCTTAGCATGATCCACTATACTCATAAACTAGGCTCCAAACACTACCAACTGAGATGTAGCTATCTGAAGAGAAATATTTAGCCCCTTCACAAAATTCTAAATCTTCTCAGACTCGATGACAATACTGACAGAGGAATATCTAGACAAGGCATAAGAGGATTCCTTATACTCTATAATAGACATGGATCCCTGCTCTAGGTGATCAAACTCATCCCTCATATGATCCCTTAGACTATAAGGCACGAACCTCTCCAAAAAGGCCTCAGCAAATTGATCCTAAGTTATCTCAGAAGAATCAAGGTTTCTGCAACCAATAAGTGACCTTCACCAATCGCTAGTGGTATCCCTCAATTGATGAGTGGTATATGCAACACCATGCGACTCAAGTAAACCTAGGTTATGCAACATCATATGATAGTCAATCAAGAACTCATGGGCATCCTAGTCGACAACACCACTGAACCTAGAGGACCCAAATGAGTAAACCTCTCAAACCTTTTTTATGCCTCAGAACACATAACTATACTCGTAATAAGAGGAGGCATGGTGAATCTAGAAGGATGAGATGCCACCTAAATAGGCAACATAGATAAAGGATGAACTGCTGACCTTAGAATACCGTACTCAGATGCAGGTGCTAAAGGAGGAATAACACTTAGAGTCTATGGAGTACCAAAAGAAGATATAGCTACTAATGGAGGCTTCATCCTTAGGGCTGGAGGAACACCATAAGTAGACTCTAGCACAAATTGAGGTACAATAATTTAAGTTGAGGGAACACTAGGCACACTCAAAGGAGCACCCTCTAAATGGGTCAATAAGTGAATTAATAACCCCTCCAAGACTGGGGTAGAAGAACTCGTTGGAATCAAAGTAAGACCTACATCTCCAACATGCTCAATACAAGGCTCAGGGGAGAGCTCCCTAGTGCTACAACTATACAAAGTAGATCCACGTGCTCGTCTACAACCTCGATCTCATCTATGAGTCATAACTCACCCTCTAGATTGGGTGCTCTCCTCAGATGAAGGCTTCGCATCTCTAACCTCACAAAATCTATTTCTCATCATTTGTATAAAAAGATATGAAATATAACTTAGAAATAAGGTGTGAAGAAAATTCACACAATATGAAACAAAATAAGGGAAATTTCCTAAAGACATCTTATATCCTCTCAAAGATAGATAAGGACATCAATGTACCAATCTGCGAGACTTTATTAGACACCTCATTCTTGCACTGTTGAGACCGATGAAACTAGCCTCTCTAAAACCAATTTCTCATAACCTAAAAACAAAGGGTCATGATGGCTTTTTTTGCGGTAATCCTTGACAAGTAAGCCTATCACATAACCTGATACAAGAAGGGAAAATAACAATAATAACCCAATGTAAGGCTTCTGGAATGAATTCAAACCACACAAGATAATAAAAGTTGAAAAACATATCTAAAGATATCATACCATAATCCCAAAACCTGGTGTTACAATGTAAGAACTAACTAATACAACTCGATATCAAGATACGTGAGATATCTAAAATAGGAACAACACTGTCTTTGAAAGAAAAATAATGACAGTCTAAATTAAAAAAGGTAGCAGCAGACTCTAAAAGAAAGAATCCAACCACTATCTCAAATAGCTTCAAAGTACCACCCAAAGACAACCACCGTAAAGAGTACTCGAGCCTGGATCTATACTAAAAAGGCACAGTAGAGATGAGTATAGTCAAGTTTTTCTAAATAGGTATTATAGGCCGACTGAACAAAGTAGAAAATAAAAAATACAAAATACACACTAGGGGCACATCACCTGCAACCAAAAAATATCCCAAACAATAGCTGATACCGTCTCCACTAACAGTTCTATATATTCACATACACCATAGAAACACAAAGGAGAAAGAAAAACAGATAGGTATCACACGTAAAAATTGGAAGGAAGAAACACAGATAGACATGTATTACATCAAGGAAAGTAAAGTATCAAAGAATGTACAAAGTAAATACCAATGTAATAGAGATGATGATTGTAATGAATATGATGATTCTAATAATAATGATGATGATGCTCGAGGTTGTCTCACAACCTTCGTATACATCTATGGAGCTAAATTTTCCCAACATAGAACCCATGAAGGGTTCATCAACTCGTATACAACCAATATCCAAAACTAATATCTATAACTCCTCTCCAGCACACCTTTGGTAGAGGGTTTTAAGATGTCACATTTTCTATCAGAAAAAACCAGTGTTTTCAATATTTCCATAGTGAAGCCAATATTTTATGAATGTGTATGATATAAGGATGTAGTGCTCACAACCAACCAGAATGAGTTTTTTTATATCAAACCAATACACAAACTAAGTGAGCCAAAAATTCACAGAATATTTCCAACCGTCCATGAAATCCAACATGAACCATATGACAAAAGAGTAAAATACATTAAAATATACCATTGATACTACATTAGGATTTTTAATTTGATAAGATACAACAATTTCACATACACAAGACCAATAATATCGTATAAGACCCCACGCGGTCATACATAAAAAATATTTTTCAAAAATGCAAAATAATATCAATATATAAGCCCCCACATGGACTCAACACAACAATATATCCATTTTCAAGATTAGTTCCCATGCCCTTAACATGATTTTACAAATATTAACTACTTTACCTAGTCTGAAGAAACCTACCTCAAGTACCAAAAAACAATCTGAAAGCCTTTAACCTGAAACCTTACTCCTCATGAACGGACTCAGAATCAACTAAATCATACAAATCAGAATCTATGCATCAAAAGAAAGCCAACAATATCCATATTGCTTATTTTAGAGTCGAATCTAAAATGGAATCCCAAAATGGTTTTTTTAAAAAGAACGGTAAAATCATAATTTTATTTTAAAACTATGTTCCCCATATTTTTAAGAGCCTATAGCAAAAACCTAAGATAAAATGAGTTAAAAATGAGGTCCAAATTAAAGAAAAATATTTTTAAGCTTTATCAGTAGAAGTCTCTAAAATCCATTTTAAAATTGAGAATGAAAGTTGTTTTAAAGGTGAAATCGAAAGAAAAGTGATAATTATAAGTTTAGAAATTCATCCAAGTGAAAGCGGGTTGAAACTGGGGGTTTAGATCAAAGAAGTTCAATCTTTGGGCCTTTCAATCCAAAGTCCCCAATTTTCATTTTTAAATTTGCATTAACATAAGAATTAAATGATAAAATATAATGAAAAAGGAGGAAATTAGTGTTTAGGAACTTACCCAAGCTTCAAAATGGAAGAAATTGCTCAAAATCATGAAATACTAAGATTCTAGTCTTAAAGTAGTGAAAATGGTGTAAACAAGGTATATATATAGTCCAGGCATCACATATGCGGCCAGGCGTCGTGTACGCAGTACCTGACCTGATGGCAGGTATCATTATCACAACCTGGTCTTTGCATAAGCTGGACTCGTGATCGTTGATGAGATTTTGCATATGCGATACTCGTGCCTGATCTGCTGAGTAACCTACAAAACCAGCCAGTCACAGTTGCTATGGAACCAACACTAACTAGAGACTTAGAGAATTCTAAGTCTCTGCGGACCCCTTGGGACTCATCCAGAACCCCATGAATACAAATAAACTATGTTAATCCATCAAATTCGATGCCTCTAACTCAATGACAATATCAAATTTTCAAAAAGATATCATTTTCACGAAGTTGACCTTTAAGACTCAATTTCACAATATTTCTAAATAGAGGATCGAAATGAGATTTAAAAGCCATAAATCACAGCAACCATGTTACCATTTTAAAATTTATGTTCCAGATCTATTGGCATAGTCTGTTTGCTATTTTATGCACGGATCAATAAATATTGACCGAAGTTAACTATAAGTTTTTTCAAGCCAACAAAAACCATAATATCACATAAATCACACTGAAGCATATAGGGAATCGTACCAAGCATCCCCACACCCCATAAATACCACAAGCTAACCACGGGGAGGGGTAAAACTATAAAATCACATAGAAATAAATATTTCACATAAATCATCAAAATTAGCTTGGTTACACTTAACATGTCCTTTAAGGTCTAAATGGTCTTGGCTTCCTGATCATCTGTTTGCAAATAAAAATCTATATTAAGATGAGCTTGGGTACAAAGACCCTTATAATAAATCATCCAAAATAGAAAGGTAAACTGAGTGTCGTATTTGAAATGATAGTCAAGGGGACTCCATGAGATTTCACAAACTCTCTAAGGTATCTAGCATAGTCCTCATCTAAATCTAAAGTGTTAATTGGCATAAAATAGGATAACATAGTCATCAGGTCCGCGATAACTAAAATAGAATCATATTATCGATGATTACGAGACAACCCTGTAATAAAGTCCATATTTACCACATCCCATTTTTAATTAGGAATACTAATGTACTGATGTGTACCACTAGGTCTATGGTGCTCAACCTTTACCTGTTGGAAATTTGGAAACTTAGCCACAAATTTGATATCCCTTTTATGTCATTCCACCAATATACTTCTCATAAATTATGGTACATCTTAGGTTCCTCAATATGAATAGAATATCAAGAACTGTGAGCTTCTACTAACATTCGTTATCTCAAGGCATCTATATCCAAAACATATAGTCTACCCTGAGAATGAGAACACCATATCACCCTTGGGACCAAACCTCAATCTTCTGACTCTAGATCGCTCCTTTCAACCTAAGCAAAATATGATCACTGTCATGCTTTTTTCACGTCATCTAAAAAAGAGGATTATAAACCATTCTGAATTAATATATTACCTTCGACTAAATTAACCCACTGAACTTTAAATCAAGCCTACCTGTGAACCTCATGAACTAACTCTTTCTTCTCATTCCCTACATGAGCAACATTTCCAAAAGATAATCTACTAAGAGCATCATCCATCATATTGGCTTTACCCGAATGGTACACGACACTCAAATTATAATCCTTCAACAACTTTAGTCATCTCCTTTGATGAAGATTTAGATATTTTTGATTGAACACATACTGAAGGCTCTTATGATCCTTGAACATATTAAAATGTATAGCATAGAGATAATGCCTCTAAATATGTAAGGCAAAATTATATTTTTCCAACTCAAGATCACAAATTGGGTAATTCTTATCAGGAGGCTTGAGATTTCTAGAGGTATATGCTATAACTTCGCCCCTATAGTATCAACACACAACCAAGTCCAACTCTAGAAGCGTCACAATAAATGAAAAACCCATCTAAATATTCTAGTAGAGTCAAAATTAGAGCAGAGGTGGATTGAGTCTTTAAATCCTAAAACTCCTCACACAAATTGAATAACTGAAATGTGACTTTTTTCAGTCGTTCTAAACATGGGATAAGCAATAAAGGAAAATCTTTCAATAAATCAGCTGCAGTAACCAGATAAACTCAAGAAACTCTTGATATCTGATAGAGGGATAGATCTGGTCTAATCTCTTACTGCTTTGGTCTTTTGAGGATCAATCTGAATGCCTTCACAAAAAATAATATGACTAAGGAATGCTACTGACACTAACCAAAATTCACACTTTCTGAACTTAGCAAATAACTAGTGTCTTTAAGAGTCTATAAGATAATTCTCAAATGATTTGCATGTTCATCCTCACTTCAAGAATAAATGAGGATGTCATCTATAAAATAATGACACACATGTTTATGTATTGTGTGAACACATTTTTCATCTAGTCCGTAAATGTTGCAATAACATTTGTTAGTCTAAAAGACATTTTATTAAATTCAAAGTGACTATATCAAGTTCTAAAGATTGTCTTCAAAATGTCGTGTTCTCTAACTTTGAGCTGATAATAGCATTATCTGAGGTCTATCTTAGAGAGACACTTTGCACCCTGAAGTTGGTTTAACAAGCCATGAATCCTAAAAATGGGATACCTTTTGTGACTGTGAGATTGGCCATCTGATGGTAGTCAATGCACAATTTAAGAGAATAGTCTTTTTGTGCACAAAAAGAGCTAGAGTACCCCATCGAGAAACATTGGGTCTGATAAAATACTTGTCTAGTAGATATTTCAAGGTCTTCTTTAACTCCTTAAGCTTGACTAGAGCCATTCTATAGTGTGGACTTGAAATAGGTTAGGTATCTGGAAGGAGATCTATTCCGAAGTCAATGTCCTATTTAGGAGAAACTCCAAGTAGATCTTTTAGAAATATTTCTTAAAATTCATTTGCCACTAGAACTTACTCAAGAATTGCAAATTTGGATTTTGAATCCTTAACCCAAACAATATGATAGATGCACCATTTGGAGATTAGTTTTCTAACCTTAAGGTAAGAGATGAACCGATCAACAGGTACTAAAGTACCACCCTTCCACTCTAGAATAGGTTTATTGGAAATTAAAATTGCACTACTCACTTTCTTTTATCAATTGAGGCATAGCAAAAGTCTAGTCAATCCATTCGAAGAATGACATTAAATCTATCATGTCTAACTCTACAAGGTCAATTGAAGTGACTTTTTGGAAATCTATAATCGAGAAATTTCTGTAAATACCCATCTAGCTATGACTGAATCACCAACTAGAGTAGAGACTAAGAAAGGTTCTGAAAGAATTTTTGGACTCACACCAAATTATACTACTATATAAGGAGTTGCAAAAAAAAAAGTTGCTCCAGGATCTAAAAATGCATAAACATGAATTTGTAAGACCTATAAGTTGCTAGTGACTACATCATAAGAACCGTCCTAATCTTATCAGGTCTAAAAGAAATAAAACCTTTTCTGATGTTCACCACTACCTGCACTAGATGAGTCACCCTACTGAGTGATAACCTGTTGGAGCTACTGAAGTCTTCTATTGAATTTGCTGATGAGCATCTCCACCCTTTCGATTGGCATTTGGGAACTCCTTTAAATTATGCCCTAGTTTGACACACCTAAATAATACCCACTACTGGCCATACATCTTCTTGGTTATTTTTGCCACGCCCCTTGCAAAATTGATTAACATATCCACTAGTGATAGATCCCTGGGACTTAGAGCATGGTGACCTATCTTGATACTCTCGCATGAACTTTGGCACCAAATCACTATCAAGAGATGGGGTTCGAGATGAATATTTCTAGCGGAACTAAGAATAATTTCCTTGATCAGACCTCTATTGACAAAAATTTAAACTACATACTTTATCCCTCTTACTCTTTATTTCCTTTTTCTTGATTTACTCTTCTTCAATTAGTTGAGCATGATCCATCCGCCTAGAGATGTCCATCTCCTTAAAAAACATAGTAGTTCTACACTCTATGCCTACATCCTTAAAAATACCAAACACGAACTTACTTATGTGGGCACTGTAGTTAGCAACAATAGCCAGAGCATACTTTGCCAACTAAGTAGATTTAAGAGAATACTCTTTCACACTCATATTACCCTACCTCATATTTACTAATTCCTTCACCTTGGCCTACTTTAGATCAAGTGGGAAGAACTTATCTAGAAATGCAATAACAAACTCATCCCACTCCATCAGTCTAGCATTTGTACCTTTATCCTTCTTCCATTGCTTGTACCCGGTATGAACTACTTCTTGTAACTGATAAGAAGCCAAGTCAACATTTTTAATTGGAGTGATACCCATTATCTTAGTAAAATTCTATACTATCAAAGAACTCTTATGGCTACTCTTTATATAATGATCCAAATATATCTGGGAGGATTCATTCGAGTGAAGTCTCAAACTCTAGTTGTTGTCATATTCAGTATTAGGTTGGATGGTATAAGATCTTGTTGGTTGTTCTGTGTGGTCATGGACTGGGCTAACTCTACGAAAAATCCTTGAATTTAGCATAGTAGATATTCATTTAGAGAGATTAATAGAGATGGTGGTGGTGCTTGTTGATTCTTATTTCTTCTTTCGTTAGTTCTCTTCGACGGCATATTTAGTAAACATGTAGATCACGAGTTAGAAGAAGGCTTTAATAGTGTCCACACTTCATTGCATGATATGAAGATAAAATAAGAGAAACTTTTCCTAAAACATTTCATAGCCTCTCACTCACAAATATGGCGTGTTTCACACCCATGAATAAGGCTCTATAAAGCATGGCTTTCAGAAACCCTCAAACACTTTAAACCTGGCTCTAATACCAAGTTTTTCATGACTCAATACTAACCTCTAGTCACAACACAGTGATTAGAGTCACAAGTAATCCCAAGCTAACCCATGGCCTATTATGACACTACTAATACAAAAATAACTAATGTAATGATGTGTGGAAGAAATATTAAATGATATAATAGTGATCAAAACCAATAACAATTGAATAGTTTAAGACCATGAAGATGAAAATATAATAGATCTAACTATCTGAAATCCTATAAGTAGGATAAGTTACTGGGACAAGCCCCCAACTAACTCTAACTACCTGAAACTGGAATATTTTAAAAAAAAAAAAATTATACTAGTTCTCAAATGACAAGGACTCACAAATGTACTACTGATGATATAGTGGGAGATCATACTATTCTTAGTCTAGATGTTGTACGTATGTAACGATATTATATGAAAATATTAAAAGAAAAAGGTATGCAATTACTACTTTGAATGTCTGAGAATCTGAGATATGCGCTACACCATGTAAACTAAGAATGTTGAAAATAACATGGAGTTGAACATGAAATAAAAATAGTAGACTCGTGCAATAACACAATAATAATCATAAAACAATATAATGTACTAAAATAATGGTATATAAGGTCATGTGAGGTATGATACTAAACAGTAGGAGCTATTATTAACTGATATACCCCATTTAAGCTAAATAGGCCACAACTAGTACCGCTAGATGGATGGGTGTTCAGTAGCTTGCCAAGGGTACGAACACTAGATGATATAGATCCACTAATCTAATGTACAAAGGACTATAATGTCAAACCATGGTGGCAACATAGATTTGGAACATGGTTTATCTAAACCCGTGTCCTCTCAGTGTTAAGTACTACTCCCAACTAAAAGTAAATTAATATACCAAAATTCTTAAGAATATTATTCTAAAATAGAAAAGCAAATACTTTATCTGATAAAATTTTAAATCATAAAGACCAAACAAATAAATATTCAACTGACAATGCGATATCCTAGGTCATCGAGTGTTCATAACCCGCTGCTCAGAACAATGCAACTATCATGATAATTTCATAAACTGAGTGGATTTAAAGAACTTAATTATTCAAGTCAAAAATGACGAATTTCATGATATAATTCATCTTTATGATCATGAAAATCTAAGATGCTGAAATTCATGGTAAAACATGGATTACAACTCAATAATACCATGGGACGTAGATATCAAGGAATTTACATCAATAGGAACCCTAAGCTTTGAGGAAAGAATTGAATTGAGGAATTAAGTTAATTTTGAGACTCGATGAGTGAAAGGAAACCTATTGATAAAATTTGACATACCTAGAGATGAGAACCCTAAAGAAATCTTTGAAATTATAAGCATAAATAAGATGGACCCTATCTCTACCTTGGGGAAAGAAATCACCTCTTTTTTTTGTTAAAACTAAAATTTGAATGTTTTTTTAAGTAATGAGGACTTAGGGTAATATTGTTAAAAGAGTGAAAAAGATTGATGTTCCCTTTTAAATTCATAACTGGAAAAGCTGTCGAGTGTGTCCTACGGAAAATTCCATGATCATGGGATCCACCTATGATTATGGGTGGTGCTCATGGATAGGATGCTGAACTAGAGGTTCTCCGATCATGATCAAAAAAGTCATGGTATAATCATGGGACTCAATCATAATTGTGCCTTGGTTCATAGATAGGAAGTTCAAATCGGATCATCTTTAGGACTCACGAACGTACCTAAGATCGAGGTTTCAAAGCATAGTCATGGTTCCTTATCATGGTTAGAAGGTATACTTGGAAAGTTTAAAGTTTCTAGGGTAGTTTCAAGAAGATAAGACTATTGTACGGTCATAAAATATAGGCATGGTCGTGGTTTTGCTCTCAACATCTCAGTACTGGATAATGCTTTACTAAAATGGTCATAGCATTTTATTCTAATGTTGGAGTAAGACAAAACTTGGTGAATTGGAAAGATAATTCAAATATGTATCATTTAGTGGGCCGTTAGCTCAAAAAATCTTCAAAATCTAGGAGTTATGCTCATTTGAAATTTGTTATAGCAATATTCTTCTCAAGAAATTAATTGGTAAGAAAGGTTTTGAAACGACCTGAACCAGGGCCTTGTCGTGATGGGCATCTCAAGTCCATCCAGGACTGGAGACTACCCCCGATACCTAACCCAACCATCCAGCATATACCCTAAGTCGGATGAATCATGAACATATAACAAGATAGAGTATAATAGAAATAATCCATATTTTGGCATAGTTCTATGACCGAGACCGACCCAACGAGCCCCACCATCCCAAATCCAACCAATAACTATAACCAACCAAAACTGTAAGCCAAAACCAAACCAAGTTCCATAACTTAATATAAAAGGATGGAATAGTAAAACATTTAGTCCAATGGTATAAGCCTCGATACGAATGTCAATACTAAGGCTAACACCAATTCTGATCCCACCCATACCAACCTATAGTAGTTCTACAAAAGCCTCTAATCAAAACAAAACCAATATCCGGTTGGGACATGCCCCAAACCATAGATGAAACCAAATTCCATAAATGAACCAAAGTATATAAAAATGGCTATAACATGAAATGGAGCCTTCCAAAAATATGAAAGCTCACTACTTTAATCCAAAAGTTGATCCCAAAATCCAATCGCTAAGCAGAAGGAGTAAAACGACCGATTCTTACATGACATGGAAACACAGCCGCCCAAAGATGGGTTAGCGGGTGAACGCTAGCATGAACTTAGCATAAGGATAAAATAATGTCATCCAGTAAAACAAAGTAAACCAACCATATGCATACAAACCATACATATATATATAATCATGCCAGGAAAGGAAATCGGGTTTAGCATGTAATTAAAACCATTAACCTGGTCATATGTAGCTTAACCATCCTTAACCACCCATGGGATATATGGGTCCAGTGTAACCCCCTGAATGGGCCCCAATACGTGTAGCCATACTAACCAAAGATACCATAAAAGTAGGGGATTTCCAAGTACCCATCGCTCTTCATGATACATATATACAGTGTACTTAGAAGATTCCTATGTACCTCATAGTATCATATGAGGCCTCCATGATCAACCCCTCATGTCGAAAAACATGATTTTCTAGTGTTTGCTCATTAAACTCCCACCTTCACGGTTATCGTCATACCGACTATAACTTATAAGTACTGTTCTTAGCCGACCTTTTAAGGTAAATAGATTCCTATGTACCCATTTACTAAGTTAACTTGGAGGGATCTCGTGCACCCCACAAGTGTTCCATTATGTTTTCTTAGGGAAGTCCCCCGTACCATACAAGTTGTTCATTAACATGTTTACTTGGGGGATACCATTGTACCCCACAAGGAGTTCAACCAACCATAACCATTACTACTAAACTATTCTATTTAACCATTACAAACCATTTAAATCATTCATACCATTTAGGGTTCAATTACCAAACCATACCATGCAATAGTTCCATTAAAAAGTCCAACAATATAGTAAAAGAATTGTCATAGATATTTTATCAAACATATTGGGGGTATAGTATTTCCAAAACCAAAATCAAATACCGATTAACCATTCCCATGCAACCAAGTATTTAAACCACCATTAAAATATGTAAATAAATGATTAAAACATGCAAAAACCATAACCAAGCCATTATAACCAAAAAACCCAACATATATTTGAAAACTCAAACCATACAATTATCAAAGCATGCAAACATTGTATAAAATATGCCTTTAGTTGAAACTTAAAATGGGGGAAGGAGTACATTCCTTAATTGAGAAGATAACGAAGAGAAATCACCAACACAAGCCCCAAATTAATCCTTAAGATGGAACCCTAGCTTTCTCTTCCCAAGAACTTTAGAGAGGAGTACATACAACTAGTACCCTTGACCCATACACCTAGCAGAATAAAATCACATGAGGCTTGAACACTGCCCATTATATGAGTCCATGGTACGTCTCGTACCCTGGCTTATGGATCATGGTGATCCACTCGTACTCATATCCAATTTAGGTTACTTAGTCTAGATTGAGTGAAGGAAAGAACCAAACCCAATAACCCGTATCCACCAATACGACTCGTACTACCTAAGTAGTGTCCATTTAGAAACCAAATTCAACCCACCATCAATAACTGGTCAGAATACGACCAATCCATACCACTCATACCCCAATGTATGACTCATTCCCCCTTATTCATAACACAACCAAAAACCAGAAATCCATGAAATTTTCTAAGGGTCAAAAATCCAGAGTGTTACAGTTTTTGACTTGGTCATGAGTTAGGAGTTACTTAAGGCCTTAATACATGTATAAATCAGTACTCATACTATCAAAACATGATGTTTGATTCTACATGTACTTCAAGCATAGTTCTAATCTTAACTTGAATTTTTAGGGTGTTATATCTGAGAAAATATTTTATTAATTCCAAAATTTAAAAAAAAAAATAAGAAACCTTTAAGTGGGGAGTTTCCTTCAATCGAAAAATATCATGTGAGATCATGATTTCCATTGTCTAACTTAGTTGGAAAGGTTGCTCTAAACCTTGTCAGGATATAGAAACTAATTGTCTAATGTGTATCTACTACTACGACTCTTAGGCTAAAGAGAGAATCGACATACATTGTGGTCAAATCCCGTAGTGACACATAGTTATAGTACTTGAATTAGATAAACATATTCTCTCACTGCCAAAAAATCCTTCCAAAACTATACATATATTTATATGCTCATAAATAATAAAATTAAATGGACAATTTAGAGTAAGGTATGGGACTTATCTCTAATTCATCTTTCAAATACTCTGTACTAAATCTTCAAACTATATTATATCAATTTCCTTCAAAATTCATTCTTAAAATCATTAAGTCTAAAAGAAACTATAGTTATCATGCCGAATGGATCGGGTCAAGTAGACCAGTGGCCCATTAGGCTAATTTGTTTTCATTTTTGTTTTATGAATAAATTTAGACATTTTGGCCTTTTAATTAAAAAAAATTATCATTCTAACTATTTTTATATGCATTAAAGCTTAAGTAAATTAATTAGATAAGAGTTGAAAGTCATGAGGAATTTGCATAGTTTTGAGTTAAAAATCTAACTTGATCATCAAAGAATTTAGTGATACTTTTTGAAAATAAAACATTGACATGAGGGTGGAAGGATACCCTTATTCAACCCTTACATACTTAAGGGAATCTAGAATTATGGAGGGGAAGCTTGATTGGAATGATTGGAATCCTAGGTCTATTTTTCTCTTTCTTGAGTACATATTTTGATGTTTTGGAGAGTTGAGAGTTGAAATAAGGAAATATATAGATATTATTACATGATATACCCTCTTCTAATACACTAAAATGATGTAGTGTAGGATTAGGGAATAAGGAATGGACAAAAATACTCCTAAAAACATTTTAAAGTTTATGGAAACAACGACCCACAAGTCACTCTATGACTTGTGGACTGATACCAAATATTATGGTTTGGCTCCCAATTTCTAGGATGGATTTTAAAGTTCTTCTAAAGCAACTTCATGAATTGATAGTATGAATTGTTTATTGCATTCTACACTCGTGATAGACATGGTTTAGAGGGAAAATTGTTAAAATATCTATCCAGATTTTTATGTGTCAATATGGACCGCTCCTAATCTATGAGTTGTACTATGTCTTGTAGGAACCAAAGAATTGAACTATTATAAAGTTTGGATCCATGAGTGGATTCACAACTCGCGGTTTAATTCTCCTTGTCGTAGACCATGTTGTGATCTACTAAGCAACTGAAATGTTTCCCACAAATGGTTTCATGGATTGTGATACTGATTCACAACTCATGAACTAATTTGTGAGAATCTGGGACTATAAATTTTAAACTAATTGTCTGTGTTGGGTGCTAAATATTTGTAGATTCTTAATCAATGGTGTAGCAAATGTGGCAATTGATAAAGAGTTATGCTATAATTATAGCCTTAGAACAAAAGAGAGCTTATTCATGATGAATTTTTTAAATAATTTATTACATGAAGGTAGGGATCCTAATTGTGTGAACTCTGACAATAATAAGATTTGGATGGTGATTCAAGCAATGAGAACTTTGATTTTCCAAAGAACAATACAAAAGCCGATAACACTTCATGTCATGAACTTATGTTCCTTGTAGAATAAATATAATGCTAATTATAGTTCTTTAAAATTTCCTTTTATGTGCGTGAAATAGTTTCTCCTTGCATTGACCAAGCAATCTTCAGTTCTGTTTAAAGAAATAAGTTATTTGGAGTAGCTCCCCTAAAGTATTTTCACCTTCATCACTTCCTTTTAGAAATCTACTTCGGACATGGTTCTTGTACTTCTTTGTCCATCGACTCTACTTTATATATAAATTGTCACTTGTACAACATTTTTCAATCATCCAAATAGCATATTATGTAGAGTGTTGGTTCAAATTATGGTGTCTTCTTACAGATCAATAATTTTCTCATTTCTTACACTGAGAAACTCATAGAAACATTATAGTCAAAATTCTTGGTAATTCAAAAGAAAGAAAAAAAAAAAGAAACAATATTTTAAGAAAATTCACAAGTATTAATTTTAGTAAAATTAGTTTCAGTATTTATCTCTAGAATTTTGCATTTCCTTAGGAAATAAAAGGAAGACTTTCAAAATTTTAAGAAAATTACTATTGCTCGTATATGTAGTACTGGATTAAATGCTTGCACTTTGAAGATTCTTTTAAATTTTCATATTGTGCATTCATGTTTCATTAAGTCTTGTTCCAAATTTGCGGATGAAGATTTTTATTCTCATTATCATCATAGTGTACTGATATTCTTTTTGTGGGGGCTATATGACCTAGGTATGTCAATGTAGGCACAGGTTTTGTAGATAAGCAAGCCATGAGCTAGGATGTTTTTTCACTACCTCAGTTATTGGTGTTCTCCATTTTGTTATCCTTTGCAACAAATTTTAGTTTCAATATTTTAATTTCAGTTATGTACATTATTTATAGTGAGGATTCAGAAATTTGTGGCCTGGGAAGCCCGTTTTACTTTATTTATAGTGAGGATTAATCAAAAATTTGTGGTCTGAGAAGTCCGTTAGTCCTTAAAACTTAGAGGCTTTTTATAGAGAGATAGAATGAGTTTATTGGTTTCCACGTTGCATTTGTATTTATTTTGGTTTCTTCAATAAATGAAATGAAGTGTTTAGATTCAAAAGGTCATTTTTTTCAATGTATTAGAGAATATTTTTTGAAAAGTGTCATAAGTTATATTGAAATTCATTGCAGACTTAAAAGAATTAGAACAAAATAGTAAATTCAAAAAGGTTCGCTCTGTTTGATTAAGCCTCTGTAACAGTCAAAACTTAATTAGGAATCATTGTACGATATAGTAAATATTTTTTAACGACTTACATGTCATCATCATTAAAACATATACTTTTTGTGGTAATTATTTTTAATTGACATGAACAATATTACCCTTTGATGCAACTTAACAATGCCATAGAACCCCTTATTACAATGGCAACTTTAATTGTCATGCATCATAAAATATTTCACTCTTTGAAGTCAATAAAGATGTTGTAGTTGATATTATATATTCCATACAAGTTTAGTGAATTATAGAAAATTATTTTCTCTGAATGGACCGGGTTGCTTAACATTTTCCACCAACGTGATAAAAGTATTAAATTTAGAAACACAAATTTTCATGTGAAAAATACCCGACTCACAATAGGAGTAAGAAATCTTGACCTATACCTCTGTAGGATTTACCTCAAAATACACTAAAAATGAGTCTCTCAAACAATCGATTACAAATACTATAACCAAAACAATTATAAACTCTAATTTCTATAACTCAACAATTAGGAATTAAAAACTCTAATTCTAACAACACGCAAACCTCTCAAAGCTTGTGATCTCAAATCTCAAAGTTACCCAACTTGAAGACAAACTCCTATTCTAGTTTATAAAATATTGGAACTACCAAATCAAAATGATTGTATCTAGAAGAACAATCCAGATACAATCAAGCTAAACTCTAGCTAGACTCTCTTATGTATGGACCTATTTCATCTAGGATTTTTTCTCGCAGAACTTCAAGAATCAATCTCCCATTTTTCTGTTGCGTTATATGAGTGCGTAAATGAATTTTTATAAGCTCTTGGCTATTTATTGATGTTGATGCTTTATTCTTCAATGTCATTTTTCTTTTACTTTAAACGAATTTCATTCTTTTTTAGAACCCAATTGTAGAATCTCATTCCTTCTTAGACAACTTTGTCACCTTCCTAATATACTTCTTTTCTGCTCATGGATTCACCTAATTTAGTTATCCTTTTATAGTAAGAAACTCATATCTTGAATTAGCATCACGAACTCGTCCACTTGTATTATTCCATATCAATAAAGTCAAAAGAATGACTCTTCTCTACAGGATACCTTAGTGAAGATGGTACATATTTGTTGACTAGTTCTTGCACCCGTTTCACTATTCTACTACTTTTATTATCAACACTTTGTCATCTTCAAAACCATCACACCATCATGTTCTAACATATTTTATCTTTTTGATGATGACAAACAATTATCACTATGCATTCCATATCACCAAAACCTGAGACAAATCACCAAATACAAATAGCAAGAAATATTTTGATAAACCAAGTTAGTTAAAGATTATATACACTGCACAATCCTATATATTTCCCCTTTTAAATTCATAAAAAAGGTTAAGAATGTTATTAAGAAACAAAATAGAGATAATACCCAATTATCCCCTGAACTATACCAAAAAAGGTTATGACAGACCCCAACTTAAAGGGGATCCTATTACCCCCCGAACTAATTAAAAGTATACTTTTGACACCCTTAGTGCCTACGTGGTGCCTACATAGCATATACATGGCACAACACACTGAAGTGTCCATGTAGGCACAGATGTGTGCCACGCATGTGCCATGTAGGCATCACGTAGGCACTAAGAATGTCAAAATTACACTTTTAATTAGTTCAGGGGGGTAATAGGACCCCCTTTAAGTTGAGTTGTGTCATAGCCTTTTTGTGTATAGTTCAGAGGGGTAATTAGGTCTTTTCTTAAGAAAATAACTTTAAATTTGATCATTTATTTCTACTGGGATATCATCAGTGTAACGCCCCAAATCTGGTACCCGAAATGGTACATGGTGCTTATGACCCCGATGGACCACAAGCTAATCCATGACTGATATCTATAACGGAGCACGGAATAATATACTGGAAATATGTGAAATGTAAGTTGTAAGGCCATAAGGTTCAAAACAGAATATAAAATAATGTCTGTAGTGGGGTATGACAATACCCAAAACTGAGATAAACTATCTGAAATATGTTGTAGTCTGAAAGCCTCTGAACTATATCAAAACTATGGAGTTGATGGGATATATCCCCAACCAACTCCGAACTACTAAAATAATAAAGTAATAAAATAATCATGTTATCCTCGAATGATGAGGACTCACTGCTAGTCTGGCTGTGAAACGTCTGATTTACTAAGGATACTTGAGATCTCGTGTTTCTAAACCTAAGGTATAAAACTCCATAGCACAAATGCATCAGTACATTGAATGTACTGATATGCAAGTGAGGTAGGCTAAATGTAAGGGTTCATATGCATGAACAATAATAACTGACTGTATAACATGAACATGAGAATACATGTATGAATACGTAATTGTAAATGAGATCATAATAATGCTGACTCATGAATTCTGATAACGTGGATGTACTAATATCTGAGTACTAATACTGGTATACTGAATGAATGATTCTACTAAATAGTAAGGAATTAATGTCATATTACTAATAAAGGAATGACTATTTCTAACAGTTCTGATTAGACTGGTTTGATTGACTGTATCTGACAGTCCTGAAACTGAATACTGATAACATAGGTTTCGTATAACTAATATACAATTAACTGAGTTAATGATAACATGATTACCGAGTCTGAATACTGATAACATGAGTAACTGTATCTAATAGTTCTGATACTGATAGAACTAGCTGTGTTTCGCACTGTACTGATTTAATTATATCTGACAGTCCTGGATTTCTATAGAACTAAACTGATTTCAATTACTGAAACTGGATCTGAAATTGAGATTGTGGGAGGTAATCGTCTAACCGATATGCCCTAAAACTGAACTGGTGTAGTCCAACCTGTAACCCCAGCTGGAAGGGTGTCAGTACTGTGTCACGGGTAAAGACAAGTTGTGAGTATACCCTCTCTAACAGGGAGCTCTTCCACCAACCCCTCCTAAAAGAAAACTCAAATGAGATGTATAAATCCCTAAATACGTAGGATGCATCTCAACCTATGCTATCTACATAGTTTTGGAACACAAGGATTGCTTCTAAGGATCATACCCTCCACTGAATAACAGGTGAGTCCCCATCCTTGGGTTCACTCGGTGCTAAATCCTACACCCAACTTAATAGACACTAAATTGATTTACTAAACTAAACTGATACTAATGCTATTATTTAGCGGAGCTAAACTGAGTTCACTGTGTTTCGTTGACTGATAGAGTGCTACTAGGATCTGAGGATAGACGGAGAGTACTGAAGTTACTAAGATTTCTAGGAATACTAAGGTTACTGATATTACTAAGTACTGATGTTACTGAGACCACTAAGTTCACTGGGATTACTGAGTAGAACTAGACTGATACTAAATTTACTGAGTTTTCCTGAGTCATGACACTGACTGAATTCTAAGGATCATGGCTTGACTGAGAGTATCGTGAAAATATGGCACTGGCTCTAGGAACACAGCTAAATTATCGGGTACAAGTACCCTTAGAAATCAATAGCATAAAACTGACAGGACATGACACTTCTTGAACACATGACCAATATCAACAATTCATAATACATTAATTTGGGGATTTCATAAAGAACATAGTTATCATAGTCTTGTACATGAATGGAATTGCATATAAACATGTCATACTTTCATCAATCTAATCTCATGGACATTCCCTCAATGATTCATAATGCACACAATATCATGGAATTTATTTTTAGTCATAGGGTAAAGTATACACTTATCACTTGGGTCACAATTAAGCTATTATGAATAATTTCTATTCTCTTAGGCATTTTATCAAACACATAGGATGCATGAATTAGGGTGTAGACATGGCCATCAAATTAATACAACAAAACATCATATTTCAACTCAATTTCACATGTTTCAAACCACATACTAGCAAAGGTTCATGAACAACATATAAAGATTCCAACTTGGGAATCATACAACCATAATCACATGAACATAATCAACCCACAATAAAATATTCACAATACAAGATTTAAGACTTAATTCTTGGGCTTCATGGATGAAAGGAATCCATGAATGAACATTTTTCATACCTTAGTTCTTGATTCTACGAAGATTGAAGAAGAGATTCTTGAATTTAAGTCTTGGATTCGAATCCCCAATTAAAAACCCTATCTTGTTCTTGAGAGAAACTTGAGAGAAATAATATATTTTGGGTGAATTATGGCTGAATCACATGTTATTGGGTATATATAGGGGTAAGAAATTGACCCTTTTAACCCTTGGACACGTATTTTAATTCTGTGAAAATTTCCCAACCTGGACCCCTGGCGTGATGTGGCGCTATTGCGTTGTGTCACTGGAATTTAACAAATATGAATTTGATCCTTGGTGCGATGCACCATAATTGTGGAGTCTCATTGGATTTTGACAATTGCTATTTTGGCTGGCTCCGCGATGCGTTGATGGCTTAGGTGGCACACTGTCTTACTAAAATGGCTCTAACTCTTCGCCCAAGTGTCGGATTTGGGCGAGTTTGGTATCAATGCGAATATTATTCAATTTCCCACATGATAAAAAGTGAAAATCTTAAAAATACCACATGTATAAAAGTGGATTCATCCTTGAAAATAGTCTTAACATTTTTGGGATAATTTTATGCTCGGTAGAAGTACGGGGTATTACAATATCTCCACCTTGGGAACATTCGTCCTTGAATAAGACTGATTTAGATGGGAGAAATGATAAGCTGAAGTACATACTAAACATGAACAGCTGAAACATGACTACCTGACTGACATTATAAGATTTATTCTGAGCATGCATATTTGATGCATAATTTTATGACTGAGCCGATACATGAATGCATGACTGAGAGTGCTGACAAGCTTATCACGCACATCTGATGCATTAATATATGACTGAACTAACTCATGAATATGCGACTGAACATTTAAGGGTAACAATACCAAGTTTGAAATAGAAACTGAGCATGGAACTGAATACCACATTTGTAACTGAAACCTGAACATGAAACTGGATAAGCTTAAGAAAAGATATTACCTTGGGCTGAGTCTAAGCTTAATTACTAAATATGTATGAGTGGAAACATGAGAATGTGACAGGTTTTGGAACATGATACGTGAGTTGAATATCATGATCTAAACTAAATACCTTGAATATGTGGAATACAACCGATATTAGAGATAGAGGGTCAACCTATGGGTACCCACTACTTCAAAATAGATTCGTTATAAGAAAAAAGTGGTATGTTTATGTCATGAAACTTTTAGGGAATTATAGTGTATCTCCCCTTGGGACACTAGGTCCCTGAAAAAATGCTGACTTAACTACGATATTGAGGAAAACTAAGATGGTGCACGGGGCACTAACAAACTAAATCGTGACTGAATATCTGGAATATGAAACTAAGGCATGATACATAAACCAAGTTGAACACGCAACTACTAGTTGGTCCATCTTAGAATGGCCACATTCATGAGATTCCAAATAGTGGGATTAGGTGAAAAAATGAGGAAACCACACCATCTGAACTTGTCCATTCTGGCTGCTAAACTGAAGTACTGGATTTGCGGACTAACTCATGCTAAAAACTTATACTCGATTAGAGCATTTCTATGACACTCTTTTTATAGAGTTCTAATGACTGTAGAGACAAAGTGAATCTTGGCCTGGTCTGAGTAGGACATCTAAATGGGAGATCGCTATATGGTTGGATTTCTTGTATTAGGAGGCAAGGACTATGAAACATCATCTGAGATAAAGTGACCAAATCTTATGCACTGCAACTGAGACTGCTAAAAAGGTTCACATGGTGTTAAGCACGAATGCATAAATATACTAATATCTGATTAACTGAATAACTTATAAGACTGAACTGTACTTAGTCTGAATGACTAACCTGAGGCTGTAGAGTATTATGCATAGGAGGTAAGGACTGACTGAGTGACATGAGGTGACTAGGCATAGATTTATGAAAATTGTATTACTTGAGACCAAGCGTATGACATTATTCAAAAATATTTTGTAACTTAGGTACTGAAATACTAATGACTGAGTAATTGATAGTTATATTCTATGGTCGGGTAATCACCTTCCCTTATAGATTTCCTACACATACTGGTATTACTACTAGAACCTGAAGGCCTAGATTTCTGAGATATCATAACCGAACAGTTACTGCATCCCTGTCAGGATGTGTTAGACCGACTCACTAGGGTAGAAACTGGTAAAGGTCCTATTAACATTTGGTCTGACCTTAAAGTTTACTGCTATGTAAGGAGTTACAAAAGAAAAAGAATCTCATAAATCTGAAGAAGCGAGAACATGTAAATAAAGGATCGGTAACATACCAGTGGCTGCATCAGGAGGAATTTCCTGATCTTGTCAGGACTGAAGTGCATAGAGTCTATTTGGGTGTTGCCCACTGATAGTACTAGAATTGGCACCCTGCTGATTTAGGTGATCAGACTGAGCTGAAGGACGACCGTGTTGACTTCAAGGACCAGGTTTAGGACAATCTCGAACCCTATGACCTGACTCGCCACATCCAAAACACACATTACTTTTGGCTCCACACATATCCTTATGATGCTTACCACACTTTTTGCAAAGTGGATGAGTAAAAACTCTGGTCTTACTACCCTGGGCCTTGGAGCCTGGCGCCTCATCTCTATGGTCATTTCTGAACTTTGGTGCTAATGCACTAACTGAAGATGGAACTGGGGCTGGAAACTTCTGTCTATGCTGAGAACCGTTAACACCCTGCAACCCTGACTAAGAAAAAATATAACTACTAGTTCTAGCCCTCTTATTTTCCCTCTCCTTCTTCTTAAGTTTTTGCTCCTCAATCTGCTAAGCATGGACCATAAGCCTAGATATGTTCATCTCCTTAATCAACATCATAGTTCTGCACTTCTTTACCACTCTACCTGATATCCGAAATATAAACTTACTCATTTTGGATCTACTATCTGCTACTACATGTGGAGCGTACCTGGATAACTGAGTAAATTTGAGGGAATACTTTTTTACGCTCATGCTACCTTGTTTGAGATTGATAAACTCTAATACTTTGTCTTCTTTCTGCTCTAGAGGGAAGAATTTATCTAAGAAGGTTGTATCAAACTCTTTCCACTCTATGGGCTCTATATCTATACCCCTGTCTACCTTCCACTGCTTGAACCACGTATGGGCTATATCTTGTAGCTGATAAGTGGCTAACTCTGCACTTTCATTGGAAGTCACTCCAAAGATGTCTATGACTTTCTGAACCTAGTTGAGGAATTCCTATGGATCCTCTTTGGACTTAGAACCTGAGAATAAGGGAGAATTCATTTGGGTGAAGTCTGAATCCTAGCTGCAGCAGAATTGGCCACTGGGTTGGCCGGAATAACAGTTGGCCATTCATTTTGAGCTGCGACTGAATTGGCTAGAGTAGTGAATGCAGTCCTGAATTTTATATGAGAGGCATGCTCATTCAGAGGATCTGCCTGAACGGGCTGAGGTGCTAACTGATTTGCTGTTCTCCTTTCGTTAGTCCCTTTGGGAGGCATGTTCTGTAAATGAAAGGGAGAGTGGATTAGACTGAGAGAAAATTTCAAGCTTATGCTCACTGGCAAGACATGAATACTGAAAGAAGGGAAACTATTCCTAAAACATCTCATAGCCTCTTGCACATAAGTGTGGTGCACAACACACCCATGTACAAGACTCTACTAGATGCAGCTTTTCAGACTTCCTGAGATACTGTTGAACCTTAGGCTCTAA
Organism: Capsicum baccatum var. pendulum; assembly: GCA_030864225.1. NCBI lineage: Eukaryota > Viridiplantae > Streptophyta > Magnoliopsida > Solanales > Solanaceae > Capsicum > Capsicum baccatum. The sequence goes on from CM061557.1 coordinate 86,512,989, forward strand.
TACTAAGTTTGTAACACCCCAAATATGGTACCCAAAATGCTACATGGTGCTCAAGACCCCGAAGGACCACAAGCTAACCCATGACTGATATCTATAACTGAGTACTGAATAATATACTGAAAATATACGAAATTTAAGTTGTAAGGCCATAAGGTTCAAAACTGAACTAATACTGAATATAAAACAATGTTTGTAGTGGGATGTGACAATACCCAAAACTGAGATAAACTGTTTGAAATATGTTATAGTCTGAAAGCCTCTAAAATATCTAAAAACTATGAACTTGATGGGACATGTCCCCAACTAACTCCAAACTACTGAAATAATAAAGTAATAAAATAATTATGCTATCCTTGAATGATGATGACTCACTGCTAGTCTAGACTACTGAACATAGCGCAAATGAGTCAGTACGTTGAATGTACTAGTATGCAAGTGAGGTAGGATAAATGCAAGGGTTCATATGCATGAACAACAATAAATGATTGTATAACATGAATGTGAGAATACATGCATGAATACGTACATAATTGAGATCGTGATAACATTGACTCATGAATTCTGATAATATGGATTTACTGATATCTGAGTACTGATACTGGGATACTGAATGACTGAATCTACTGAATACTGAGGAACTAATGTCTTATTAGTAATAAAGGAAAAATTGTTTCAGATAGTTTTGATTATGAAGAACTGGTCTGATTGACTGTATCTGACATTTCTGAAACTGAATACTGATAACATTGGTTTCGTATAATTAATATACTATTAACTGAGCTCATAATAATATGATTACTGAGTCTAAATACTGATAACATGAGTTATTGTATCTGACAGTCCTACAACTGATGGAACTAGCTGGGTTCGGCACTGTACTGATTTGACTGTATCTGACAGTCCTGGATTTTTATAGAACTGAACTGAGTTCTATTACTAAAACTGGATCTGAACCTGAGACTGTGGGAGGTAATCATCTAACCAATATGCCCCAAAACTGAACTGATGGGGTCCAATCTGTAATTCCAGCTGGAAGGGTGTCAGTACCATGCCATGCATAAAGACAAGATGTGAGTATACCCTCTCTGATAGGGAGCTCTTCCATCAACCCCTCCTTGTAGGAAACTTAAATACCTAAACGCATAGGGTGCATCTCAACCTATTCTAGCTACATAGTTCTGGAACACAAGGATTGCTTCTAAGGATCACACCCTCCATTGAATAACAGGTGAGTCCCTATCCTTGGGTTCACTCAGTGCTGAATCTTACTCCCAACTGAATAGACACTGAACTATTTAACTGAACTAAACTGATAATAATGGTATTATTTAGCAGAGCTAATTTGAGTTCACTGAGTTCCATTGACTGATGGAGTGCTACTGAGATCTGAGGACTAACGGAGAGTACTGAAGTTACTGAGATTTCTGGGAATACTGATGTTACCGAGATTACTGAGTTCTGATGCTACTAAGACCACTGAGGTTACTTGGATTACTTAGTAGGACTAAACTAATACTTAATTTACTGAGTTTTCCTGAGTCATGAGACTGAGTGAATTCTAAGGATCATGGCTTGACCTAGAGTATTGTGAAAACATGACACTAGCTCTAGGCACACAGCTAAATTATCGGGTACAAGTACCCCCAGGACTCGATAGCATGAAACTGAAAGGACATGAAACTTCTTGAACACATGACCAATAGCAACAATTCATAATACATTAATTTACGGATTTCATGAAGCACATGATTATCATAGTCTTGTACATGAATGGAATTGCATATAAACATGTCATAATTTTATCAACCTAATCTCATGGACATTCCCTCAACCATTCATAATGCACATAATATCATGGAATTTATTCTTAGTTATAAGGTAAAGCATACACTTATAACTTGGGTCACAATTAAGCTATAATGCAAAATTTCTATTCTCTTAGGCATTTTATCAAACACCTAGAATGCATGACATAGGGCATAGGCATGACCATCAAATTAATACAACAAAATTCCATATTTCAACTCAATTTCACATGTTTTAGACTACATACTAGCATAGGTTCATGAACTACACATAAAGATTCCAACTTGGGAATCATACAACCATAATCACATGAACATAATCAACCCACAACAAAATATTCACAATACAAGATTTAAAACTTTATTCTTGGGCTTCATGGATGAGAGGAATCCATGAATAAACATTGTACATATCTTAGTTCTTGATTCTACGAAGATTAACGGAGAGATTCTTGAATTTTAGTCTTGGATTCGAATCCCTAATTGAAAACCCTAGCTTGTTCTTAAGAGAAACTTAAGAGAAACAATATATTTTGGGTGAATTATGGATGAATCATGTGTTATTAGGTATATATAGGGGTGAGAAATTGAACTTTTTAACCCTTGAACACGTATTTTAATTCTGTGAAAAATTCCCGACCTGAACCCCTGCGCGACGCGGCGCTATCGCGCCGTGGCACTGGAATTTGACAACTTTGAATTTGAGCCTTGGTGCGATGTGCAATAATCATGGAGATTCACTAGATTTTGACGATTGCCATTTTGGCTGGCTCCACAACGTGTTGATGGGTCAGGTGGCACACTGTCTTACTAAAATGGCTCTAACTCTTCGCCCGGGTGTCAGATTTGGGCGAGTTTGGTATTAATAGAAAGATTATTCAATTTTCCATATGATAAAAAGTGAAAATCTTGAAAATACCATATTTATAAGAGTGTATTCATCTTTGAAATAAGTCTTTAATATTTTTAGAACGATTTTAAGTTAGGTAGAAGTACTGGGTATTACATCAAGACAAATAATTGTAAGATCAACAACTAAAATAAATTATAAAAATAGCAACTATTTTTAGTAAATAGGCAAAGGACATGTACTTCATTGATGAATATCAAAGATGTGGTACAAGGTGCCAACAATTCCTGAAGATAAAGATAACATCAGATACTTTGGTACTATAATATGTGGCAAGGATATGTTTGGAATTTCATATGAAAGAGAATGATGGAACAGATTGGATAAGTAGAGTTAATATTTTATTATATATTTGTGAATTAGACCTATTCTCTCTCTAGGATTGAAAAATAACTATTGGTACTATCTTTAACTTCACTTTTCATAAGAGTTGTATTTCATATGCATCCTAGTCAAAAATCTCACTTTTCTTATTTTGGATTGGACATGTAACTAAGCTTGGAGAGAGGTATTTGTATAAATCTGATGACAAAAATACTTGTTAAAGGTCCTTTGAATCAAGAAAGGATTTTGTGAAGATTTTAAAGTGACTTGTTTAGAGATCTACAATATAAAACCGGTAAGCTCAAGTATTTCACTTTACATAGTATTTATAGCTTAGTGTAGATACATATATGATGAACCAAAATGTGAAGTTACCTATGTATACTAACTTCTCCCTATTTCGTATCCCAATTTAATGTAAATCTAACCTAATCATATTTAAAAACTGGACTTGGTACAAGAACTAAATGTGTAAGACGGAACAAACTAACCAAGCAACTTTTATTCAAAATAAAATTAATGCATATTCATTTTTAGCCAATCATTGAGGGTGAATTCATCCATTATTAACCATTCCCAAGTCTAATCTATTTTTTTCAAATTATTTTCCACTCAACGCCTTAGTAATAATTTCAACAATTTATTCTTTAGTGTAGCTCAACATAATAAATACCTGACCATTTTTTTCACGTTGTCTATAAGAAAATGGTGTTTTATATCAATGTGTTTGGTCCGCTTGTGCTGGACTATATTCTAAGTAATATTGATAGTTCTTGCGTTGTCAAAAGATGGTAACACAGTCTACATCCATAACAAAGTTTATTACTTGTTGTTTAATGCATAGAAGATGGGCATAACAAGATCCAATAGCTACATACTCAACTTTAGCATTTGACTAGGCAACAGATTTTTTCTTGTTGGTAGACTAGGAAAAGATATATGATCCAAGAAAGTGTGTCATATATGAGGTGCTTTTTCTATCTACTATAAAACTAGCATAATCAACGTCTGAGTTCCCAATAAGGTCAAAATTACTTTTTTTTAGGAGAATGGACAAGAATAGCCGCTCGGCGAAAAGAATTGCCGCTGAGTGGCCATTGATTTTGAATTTCCAAATATAGTCATTTAGGTCATTTTTGGCTACTGCCTTCATGTTTTTTTTTCTTATCTTTTATCTATTTTTTTAAAATTGTTGCTACACTTTTTTAAAAAATTCGTTGCCTGCCCTTTTTTCCTAAAGATTCTTTTTGTCTTTTTTTTCCACTATCTTTTCGCAACTCAATTTTAAAAAAAAAACTATTATTCTAATTGGTGTAGTTTTTCTAACAATAAAATATGATTTTATAACATTATAATTGTTGCTCTTCTTTTTTACCAATCAAATACAATATTTGATATCAAATACATAAATCTTTAATACCAAATAGAAATAGATATTTTATACAATAATTGTATAAAAGTGTATTAATGTCATATAAAAGTGTATCAATGTGGTATAAAACTGTATCAATGCGGTATAAAAGTGTATCAATTGATTATAGAGACTGCAGGTATCCAATTGGGTAAAATGGCTAAAAAATAAAAATAAATTAGGCCAACTGGCTCCAATTATCCATATTTTCAAATTATGGGCCATTTCTTTTTAAAGTGGTCAGCCCATTTCTTTTTCCCTTGTTATAATACCATAAACCAAAGTTAGTAGTTCCTTTCACATATCTCAAGATTCTTTTCACAGCCTAAAGTTGAGATTCTTTAGTTTTAGCTTGAAATCTTGCACAAAGTCCTATACTAAAAACTATATGAGGTCTTCTTGTATTAAGATACAAGAGTGAGCCAATCATGCATTTATACAACTTCTCCTCCACAGATGACCTATTTCATCAAGGTCTAATTTTATTATAGTGGAAAGGGGGTGTTGATCACTTTATTTCATTAATATTAAATCTCTTAATTAACTTTATTACATACTTTTATTGATGGATCATAGTATGACTTAGAGTCTGCTTGATTTGAAGACCTGGGATGAAATTGAGCTCACTTAACATATTCGTCTCAAATTCTCCATTCATGAGTTGGGCAAATTCTCGATTCATATTTTTATATGTGGACAAAAGAAGATATTATCAATATATGTCTGGAAAATTGGAAGATCCTTCTCATGAGTCTTCAAGAATAAAGTATTCTTAATCTTACATCTTTTGGGACAATTTTCTATCAGGAACTTTGATAGCCTTTTATACCAAGCTTTAGAAGCTTGTTTTATCCCATACAGTGATTTTTTTAACTTGTAGACATGATCAAGAAATTCAGTTCTCTTAAATCCCAGAGGTTGCTTCACATAGACTTCTTTCCTCAAATTCCCAATTAAGAATGCACTCTTCAAATCCTTCTGATATAATATGAATTTCTTAAAAGAAGCAAATGTAATAAGTATTTTAATTACTTTCAGCCTTGGCACAAGAGTAAGAGTACCATCTTAGTGAATTCCTTCTTCTTGATTTTATCCTTAGACCACGAGCCTTGACTTGTTCCTTGTTACTGTGCCATTTTCATCTAGCTTACTCTGATACACCCACCTTGTTCTAATGATAATTCTATTTTTTGAAGGAGAAACTAGATGTCATACTTTACTTCTTTTAAACTGATTAAGTTCTTACTGCATAGCCAGTATTTAATCTTCCTAAAGGAGAGTTTTCTTTACCTTTTTAGGTTCAATCAATGACAAAATAATATTGAATGCACATAGATTTCGGAAACCTGGGCTTGTGGTGGTATCAGAGGTAAGATCATTAAGAACATTGTCAATAGAATGAGAACTCTTATATTTATAATTCTTGACTGCCAATTGTTATGAGATATGCCTGCATTTTCTTTAAAAGATAGAGCTAGATTCTCTGTTGTTTCACTTTTCTATTAAGTTGTTCCCCCTATCAATGTTCTGCTCGTTTGATGGACAATATATACGGACCTATTTCTATGCATTGTGTCCTATTTTATCATCATCCTAAGAAATGGAATTAGGCATAGTGTTCAATTCTCAAATTCTACATGAGCACATTCTTCAACTTAATTTATTTGTTGTTTAGTACCCTATATGCTTTACTATCTAGAGAGCATCTAGAAAAAAATTTTATCACTTCTAGCATCAAATTTTTCAAAATTGTCCTTTTTATTGTTATGAATGACACACTTGTAACCAAAATCCCTAAGATGAGATATGTTAGGCTTTTTTCATTCAGCAATTCATATAGAGTCTTCTCATAAATAGGTCTAGTCATGAATCTATTGATGATGTAGCAAGCAGTACTCAAGGCCTCACCCTACATATTTTGAGTAAGATTTCCAGTAATCATCATGGTTCTATACATGTTTTCTAAAGTTCTATTCTTTTTTTCAACTACTTAATGTTATTGTAAGATTCTACGAGTAGAGAAGTTATGATCTACTCCATTAACTACACAGTATTCTAGAAATTTGACATTCTCAAACTCAATTCCATGGTCAAATTTGATAGATATCAAGGAGTTTCTAAGTTGCTTTTCCATCTTCTTAACAAATATTTAGAACACATCAAATTTATCTTCTTTGGAAGACAAGAAGAGAGTCTAGGTAAATCTTGCATAATCATCTACAAGCATATACACATATCTTTTTCCTCCTCTGTATTTTACTTTTATGTGTCTACAAAGATCCATGTGAATCAGCTCAAGACACTTGGTTGTACTTACCAGATTTTTTGTCTTGAATGATATTCTCATTTGCTTCACCCTTACACAAGCACTACATGTTTTGTCATCCTTCAACTTATATTTAGGAAACCCTATGACCGTGTCTTTTGAAGCAAGTTGGTTTATCTATTGCATAGTAGAATGACCAAGTCTCTTGAGCCATAGTAGAAAGTCATGGTCCATTTCACTAGACATGATAAATTAGAGTTTGATGTACCCAAGATGTCAGCTTTATACACATTTTGTGTTTTCTTGCAGTGAGCATTATTTCTTTTATATCCAAATTCTTGACTTCTCTTCCCGCAGAGCTGGAGATAAATTCATTTCCTTTATCATACAATTGAGAGATGCTCAAAAGATTATACTTTAATCCTTCAACATGATAGACTCCTTCCATAGGTTTACCATTTATCCTATCAATCTTCCCTACTCCAGTAATAGTCCTATTCTCTCTATCTTTAAATAATGCATCTTCTTCTCTTAGTAAGATGAGTGAGAGAAATTTTTGTATATTTTCAACCATATTTCTTAGGAAAGCACTATCCATTTATTAATATTTATTACTTCCTCACACTCTCATCTGTAAAATATCTTTGAGATTAGTTTTAGGCAGCCAAATGAGCTTTGGTCCTTTCTTGTGAGCAAATGAATAAATCAAGTTTCTTCTTGACCATGAAGGCAATAAGTTGGTATATCTAGTTCTTTTGATAGAGATTTTATCACTATTTTTTAGGAGAACAAAGGCTATTTTTCAGTTAATACTTGTTTCCTTTTACAGTTAAGGAACCTTTTATTTTTCTAAAATCTTTATTTTTCTTTACTACCCCATTTCTCTTAGGATACTCAGTGGTAGGATGTCTTAGTCTTCCACAAGTGTAACATAGATCCTTTTTAAGAATAGTTTCTTTCTGAAATCCTATTCCTTCTTTTTATACTATGATTTCTGTTGTTTAGATGGTTTACAATTAGAGAGGATTAAGTCCGTCTATTAGTGTTTTGAAGATCAAATTTTAATCTAGAGTTTTCTTGATTATTTTTTCTTACATTTTACTTTTTAAATAGCAAATCTTCATTCTTTTACTTAAGAGCAGACTCAATCTTAAGAATAATCACTGACAGTCTTTTTTCCTTTATCGGTAATGAAAAGTTTGTGAGAACTTCTTACTTAAGGGCTAGGATGGTTGCACCATGTTTGTTTATGTGTTTATTCAGAGTATAGTTTTTGTTCTTAAAAGTGCTCTTACCTTTTCAGTATCTATGAGTTCATTCTTAATTCTGGTAAGAGTTTTGAGTAACTAATCTTCGTTAGTTGTTACGTCATACAATTCATCGATTAGAAGAACCATTAAAGTGTTTAGCTTTCTTTGAGAAGAGATGAAGCTTATCTTTTAGTTTAAGCATTCTTACCCTAATTTTGTGTTCTTCGTTTTTATCTTTCTCCTTATCAGAATAGCCCATACCATGAATGCAACATTATCTACATCACTATCAGATTCTTCACAACCCCAAGCAGCTACCATGGCATTAGATTTATTAAGGTAACTTTTTTCTTTGGCTTTTTGTTCCTTATCAATTCCCTCCTTCCTCCAATTTATTTCCCACAAAGGGAAGTCTTTGATTATTGATTTATTTTTCACACCTACAGCAACCAATTTATGATTAATCATTGGACCAACACCTGCTACTTGTTCCATTTCTTCACTCCTGTTATTTATTTATTTTTAAGAATTTTGTAAAGTTCCTAGTGATGAATTACACTTGTTGTTCAAACAAATTTGAGTCATCACTCTCATAAGCTTGTAAGGATAGTGACTTGTCCTTGGTTTTCACCTTTTTGGGGTTGGTCATGTTCATATCATAGGTCTTTAGGTTTCCTACCAATTCATTAGAGGCATGGTAGTGATATCATTTGCTTTCCTAATAGTAGTAATCTTGACATCCTAGTTAGCCTTTGAAAGGATTCTTAGAACCTTTTATTCTTTCTCTTGAGTAGTCAATGCCATTCCTAGGGATGACAGTTTATTCATCAAGGTGATAAGTCTAGTAATCATATCTTGTAAAGTTTTACCATTTTTCATCTTAAATGTTTCATATTCAGTGAATAGCATAGCAACTCTAAATTTTCTTACTTGACTAGTGTCTTCATATCCATTAACCAAAGCATCCTAAATTTGCTTGACTGTAGTACAATTTGAAACTTTTTTGTACTCATCAGGATTAAGTCACACAAGTATATTTTTGGCTTTAATAATCTTATTCAAGGCAATAAGGTGATCATCATTTAATTCAGCTCTCATTTTTTTTTACTTGTTCTCCTTCCACACTCTTTATGGGAATGGCAGGTCCAATAGTTACTCTATCCTATAACTCATAATTTCAAGTTGAATGAAGTATTCCATGAGAGTTTTCCACTATATAAAGTGAGTCCTATTGAACAATGGAGGTCTGCTAGTGGATTTTCCTTCACAATGTCTAGTAGGGGGTGTAGAGTTCATTTTGATCTTATCTTAAGGTGTTAGCCTTTTAAAAAGATAGTTTGGCTCTGATACTAATTGATAATCGAAACACCCTACAAGTTTAGTAAATTGTACATAATTATTTTTCGTGAATGGACTTGGATGCCTAACGTGTTCCACAAATGTGATAAAAGCAATAAATTTTAAGAACATAATTTATTACATGAAAAATACCCTGGTCACAATAGGTGTAAAATATCATGGCATATACCTCTATAGGACTCATCCCGAAGTTTGCTAAAATAATAAGCCCCTCAAACAATTGATTACAAACTCTATAACCTACAGAATTATAAACTATAACTTATAACTCAACAACTAGGAATTATAAACTCTAATTTCTAACAATACATAAACCTCTCAAGGCTTATGATCCCAAATCTCTAAATTACCGAACTTGAAAAAAAACATATATTCTACTTTATAACACACTAAAATTATGAAATAAAAATGAATAAAGCTCAAAGAATAATCCTAATACTATGAAGCAAAACTCTAACTAGATTATGCTATGTATGAACTTTTTACATCTAAGAATTCTTCATTGAACACTTAAAGAATCATTATCTGATTTTGCCTTTGCTTTGTATGAGTGTGCAAATGACTTTGTAGAAAATCTTGGGTATTTATAGATGCTAAGTCGGTTTGCCTTTCCTTCAAAGAAATCTCATTCCCTTTTGAAACCCAATTGACGAATCACGTTTCTTCTCAGACAACTTTGACACCTTCATTTTATACTTTCTTTTCTTTTATGGATTCACTTAAGTTAGATATCTTTTGTAGCGAAGAATTTATATCTCAAATCAACTTAAAGAATTCCTAAACTTTTATTATTCCATGTCATCAAAGTAAAATGAACAACTCTTCTTCTCTGCAGGATACTTTAGTATAGATGGACCATGTTTGTTAATTTGTTTCTTCCACCCTTTTCACTATACTGCTTCTTTTGTCAGCAATACTTTGTCATCTTCAAAACCATCACACCATCATATTATAACATTAGTCATTGCCCTAATTCGAATCTACCCTATTAGAGGTGTGTACGAAAATTCAAAAAAAAGTTATTTTGTATAATCAGTCCTATAATTTGCTTATTGATTTATTTTTATAGGAGTAGAAGCTATTCTAAGATATCTAGAATATAGGTCCCCTAATAAAAGAAAGAAATGAAAAATGCATTAAATTAGAATTGATACACATACCTAGTGTTAAATAATTAAATTTTTTATCAAGTGCTATATTATGAGTAAAGTCATTAGAACACACCTAAATTTGTTCTCCCAGCTTACTTTAACCCTTTAACTAACAACTATTTAACTCTCGTAACAACTTAATAGTGAATTAAATATCACCTCAAAAATATAATATCACTCTCACATGGGAAGGTGCATTACATACACGCCACATCACTGTCATGTCATTGTCACATCATAAATTATTCAAAAAAGTCTCACTAGTATATATATATGTGTGTGTGTGTGTGTGTGCGATGAAAAAAAAAAAGAACACACACCAATAGGGCCAAGAAGCTCAGATTTTTTGGTGAATTTCCACCGGAAAATGCAATCTTTATCGATAAAACACCAACCGTTTGCCCATCCTAAACTCGCAATCAAATCAAATCCTAAATTCTCAAAAACCAATGATTAAATACCTAAAATTTCACTAATCAACCCAAATCGACCCCTTTAAATCGATTCTGGTGAAGTCCAGCCAGAAAACAATAATAAGTTCTATTTCACTCAACTCCGCTGAAAAACAACAGCAACTAGTCGACCACCATCCATCTTTTTCTAACTCGCTGGAAAATATGACCTAACCAATCTCCTCTATCCTACTTCCAATGAAATTAATTGAAAAATGATCAAATCAGACCCACAAGAAAATATACGCATAGAGTTTAAAAATAAACGATTGGATTTTTTACACCTTACCACCGCCATAATTAACACCACCAGTCGACTTTTAATTTCATTCTAATTTTTCAATCCACAAAGATAATTTTTAATTTTTCAAATTCTATTTTATTTCTTTTAAACTAATCTCATGTCCATAAATAAAAAGGAGATGTGGGGGGAAGGGTGTTGGAGAAGGAGAAATTAGGGATTGGGGTAGGGTGGCGGATTTGATAGTTGAAGGGTGAGAAATTGGGATGGGGGCAACGAATTTGGTAGTTGAAAGAGGTGAAATTAGGGTGGGGTGGTGGATATGGTAGTTGAAGGAGGAGAAATTAGGGTGGAAGTAGGGTGGCGAATTTGGTAGTTAAAGAAGAAGAAATTAGTATGTGGTTAGGATAGGGTTGGGGTTAGAGGGTGGGGAAGGGGAAGGAGGGAGTTTTAAAATTTCTTTATATATATATATATATGTATAAATATATATATATGTATAAATATATATATATATGTATATATATATATATATATATTAGTGGACCATTTTTAAAGCAAAATTAGATTCGCGTGTTTTTCTTCTTTTTTTTTAATGACACATCAACCTTAAGGGCTGAAATTTATTCACCGTAAAGCTGCTAAGAGGGATAAATAATTATAAGTTTAGTTTAAGAGATAAAGTAAATTGAGATAACAACTTTAGGGATGAAATGATATTTTTTCTCGTTGTATCATCAAGTCTTTTGTAGTATAAATGTCAAAAAAATAGTATTGGATCAGTTTTTAAAAGTATGTACTTTTACAAACAAATAAATAATTAGAGAAAAGACATAAAGACACCATCAAACGTGTCCTAAATTTTTAAAAAGACACCTAAAGTTTTTGGGGGTCCTATTACCCCCTCAAACAACTTTAAAGTATTATCTATATCTCTTTTTCAGCCAACGCCAATTACTCCAAAAATGTGCAAATAACGTGCCAATCATAATTTGACAAGTGTCAAATTAATTTAATATTTTTTTCTAAAAAAGAAATTATGGTCATATGCTTTTAAATGATTTTTTTATTTATTTCTTTTCTCCCTTTCTTCTTCAAATGTTCTTAGAGTTCCCTCCGCTATAGCTACCCAGCTTCACAATCGTCGTTGTCATCAATTTCTTTGTAAGATGATCGAATTATGGCCAAAGTATCACTAACTAATTTATGAATATCAAACTCATCTAAATTAAATCTAAATACGCAAATTACCGCCAAATATTTAGAATCTAAATATTCAAATTACCACCAAACTAAAATTTAAAACTTTAATCAATATCTTTTCAAGCAAAAGCTTCATTTTTCATATTTGATATTCCACGGCATCTCCTCTCCCACTTAATCTCCATTTTAGGAGAAAAAGAAGTCATTGGAACAATTTAATCTTTCTTAAAAAAAAAAAATTAAAAAATATTTTTTCTGAAAAGTCAACAATAATAGATTAAATAGGATCAAAATAAAATAAAAAATCATCCTTCATAATTTTCGGTGGATAATTGCAGAACTTCCATCTCTAAATCTTTCTTCATTACTATTATTAAACTCACATAAAACGATAAGGTACGAGAAAAAAAAAATTGAAGACAAAAACTATCAATGTGGAAGAGATTTAGAGCTGCAAAAAGATTAGAACTAGCAAAAAAATAGTGGTAGGGATGATAAGTAAAAAGAAAAATAAATAAAGTAGAAAGTTTTAGTATTTTGAATAAATGAAAGTAAAAAACATGTTACACAACCACGTGGGAGTAAAAAGTAATTTTTTTCTGTCTTTTACTCATTTCACGCTCTCTTGGAGAGTATAATATACTCTCCATGCCACATAGACCTATAATGAGGTAATAAATTTACTTTATACAACAATAAGGGGATTATTGGACCTTTATAAAGTTTAAGTGTATTTTTAAAAAAATCGTACAAGTTTGATAGGGGTTTTTATGTCTTTTCTCAAATAAATACGAGTTCACATGCCTCAAACAATACATATAAATTTGCCGTGGGATAGGAGTATATATACATACACCAACACTACAAAAAGATCTCATCATACCAGTGATTTACAGAGTAACCTCTACTATGGAAACTTAATATTATTTTTTGAGGTTATCAATTAATTGTTACCATGTGTTCCATATTTTGTAATAGCTAGCTACTTTGTTAAAGACAATGTATTACTCTAGCCATCCGTTCATTCTTTTCTGGTTAACTTTGACTTCGCAGGTTCCTTCAAAAATAATAATTGATATAGTATTTATCATAATACATATATTAATTAATGTTAAATATCAATAATAATTGATATACTATTTATCATAATACATATATTAATTAATGTTAAATATTACTCCTTCTCTTATTTTATATGGAACTCTTTCCTCTCTAGTTTGTTTAGAAAAAATAACACTTATTATAATTAAAAATAATTTAATTTTAAAATTTTATTTTATTTTTAATGAACAGATTTACAATCATGCAAGTATCTAAAGATGTATTGGACCACAAATTTTAAAAGTCTTCTTTTTTCTTAAATATTATATCATCAAATGGTGCCACATAAAAAGAGATGCAGTGTGTAGGTCTTGAAAAATAACTTTTAAGAAAATAACTAATATTTAAAATAAAATATAAAAAATAACTATTTTTTATTCATATATTAAAAGTGACAATAAAAAGTAAAAATAAAAATTTACTTCTAAAATGGTAAAAAAATAAAGCGAAGAGAACTAGTAGTTTTACATCATCACCCATTCATGGATAGAACATAAAATATTTTATTTAAGAGAAAAGATATTATTTCACTTCTGAACTTGTCCGCTCAACTTACTTTATTACTTAAATTAAACTTTCATTTATTTACCCTCTTAACATTTTTAAAGTGTATTAAAATACCCTCTTCATAACCAAACCCAAGTCAAAGATGGATGTTACTAATCACGCGCCTTTTGATTCGTCCACATTATAATCCGACCCATTCTCAATTATAACCCGACCTACTCTTAACAAATACCCCAAAATCCTAAAATTAACTCATTTCACTTTTCTCTCATTTAAAACCTATCTAAATCGCGACTCACTCGATTCCATACGATCTCACTTCAAATTAGTTGATTTCAGTGACTGTTTAGGACTTCTAGGTTGTTCCTAAATGAAATTTAACTACCCAAGTGATTATTAGTTGTTTCAATTATTTTATTTTGATATTAGAGTTTTTGCCTTGAAAAAATTCTAAGCTAATATTTTTTTGATCTTTTTTTTAGATTAATCATGATTTTTGTGTATGTTACGTTGAGATTTCATCATGGAGAAAAATTACAACAAAAACCACGTATTAAGTATCATGGAGGTATTGTTATTGACTGTTTCGACGTTGATAGAGATGATTTTCTTACTTTCAGTTTGTTGATTATATGAAAGGAATTGTATATAATTTTTTCTTGTGTATTATTTATATCAGACGTCCTAAAAGAAAGTATTAAGTAAAAGTGACATGTAATAGGGACATTTTGGGTATCGTACCTCTACTTAAAAATGAAGATATTGTTAAGTTATATGTGACATATTTAGTTAAGATCCTGATGTAGTCCCATCTATTGAATATGACCCTTCCCTTCCATATGGCAAGAGAATCTTGTTTTACTACTTTTAATAAAGAATTAAGTCAAGAATTAGGAGATTGTGAAAAATTAGGGTTTGAAGAGGGTTTTGTAGAGGTAACAACACCTCAAAAACCTACTGTTAGTAACAACTTGAGTAGTGGTAGTACTGTAGCTAGGGGTGAAGACCTAGGTGGTGGTGATGGTGTTTCTTCTATTGGTAAGGACTTAGGTCGTTGTGGTTGTGGTGTTTCTACTACTGGTGGGGACTTGGGTGATGATGGTGTTGCTGTTAGGGGTGAGAATTTAGGTGATGGTGGTGGTAGTGCTAGGAATGATAACTTGGGTAGTGTTAATGGCATTCTTTCTACTGGTGTGGAGTTAGGTGGTGATGATAATGTTATTTTTAGTATTGGTGAGGACTTGGGTGATGGTGGTGTTGCTGCTAGGAGTGAGGACATAGATGGTTCTGGTAGTGGTATTTCTGCTACTGGTGGTGACTTTGGTGATGATGGTATTGCTGCTAGGGGTGAGAACTTAGGTAGTGGTAGTGCTAGGAGTGATTACTTGGATGGTGTGAATGGTGTTTCTGCAATTGGGGAGGAGTTACATGGTGGTGATGATGGTTTTTCTGCTATTAGTGGAGACTTGAGTAATGGTGGTGTTGCTGCTAGGGTGATATCTTAGGTGGTGGTAGTGATAGTGCTAGGAGTAAGGACTTGGGCAGTGTTTTTGATATTATTGAGCAGAATTTAGGTGACATTGCTTTTGTTATTGTAGCAGATGTCCCAGTCATTCCATCAGATTGAAAAAGTAAAACTGATGTTAATAAAAATTTAGATTATTGTAACTTCTTTAATGAAGGTGAAGATGATGGGTATGGTGGTGATGTTCATGAGGAGGTAAGGATTCTAAGGGAACAAAAGAAGGATACCAAAAAGAATAGATCTGATGAAACAAAAAAGAGAGAAAAGAAGCCTAGAACAAAAGGTGTTAGTTTAGGTAAAAAGGGAGTTGATGTGGGATATGATGAGGTTTTATCTAAGAAAAAAGATAGGTAGATATTAGCCATATATTTATTCAAATAAAGAGGTTAGTTTTGAAATAGATTCTGATGAGGATAATTAAGGGGATGCTGAAATTGAACAACTATCTATAAGAGAAGGAAAATCAAGAAGAGCAAAAAGAAATTATAAGAGGATTTTGTTTGATCCTGATTGTAAATTAATATTTTGGGAGCTTGGGCTCTGTTTTGCAAATGTTAAAGAGTTTAGAAAAGCTCTTACTAGATATGTTGTTCAAAAACATGTAGTGCTAGATAAGTTTGTGAATAAACCAAAAGGGTGAAAGTAAAGTGTGTAGATGATTGTTTATAGTTGTTGCTTGCAAGCATTAATTCTAGGGTCAGAGATTTTCAAGTTCAGAAGTACATTACAGTGCATAAATGTAATGCCACAACAAAGAATAAATTGGTCAATTCTATGTACTTGGAGGAGAGGTACGGGGACAGAATCACTTCAGAACTTGAAATTAGAGTTTGTCAGTTTCAAAAGTTAATGAAAAAAGAGTTGGAGGTGTATATAGGGAGGAATGTAGCAAGAAAAGCTAAGAACATTGTGTTGCAATAAATTATGGATAATCATGTCAAAGAGTTTAAAAGAATTTCAAATTATAGGGATGAGCCCTTAAAGCCTAATCCAGATAGCACATGTGTAGTGAGGTTTAGTAAAGAAACTTTTGAAGGTGGAATAAAATAATTTCAATCATTTTATATATGTTTTGATGCTTTGAAGAAAGCATTCAAAGCTGATGTCAGAAGATGTATTAAGTTTGATGACTGTATTTTGCAAGGTGTTTGTAAGGGTCTATTACTTGTGGCTATTTGTATAGATGAGAGTAACCACATGCTGCCACTAGCCTGGACAGTGGTTGAAGTTAAAAACAAATTCACTTGGAAATGATTTGTTAGACTTGTAAAGAATGATCTTGAGCTGGGAGACGGGTCTGAAGTGACTATTATTACTGATATGCAGAAATTAACCTCCTCTATTTTTTCTTATTCATTTTGTAGATTTTTTGTTTCTTTTATTAACTATTTTATACTTATGTCACCTAATATATTTGATTTTTCCAAGGGTCTTGACAATGCAATTTTAGATTTACCGTCATATGTAGGATAAAGAATATGTGCTAGATATGATCTAGCCAACTAATCTAAATATTGGAGAGGTATTGAAAGAAGAAACTATTTTGAAAAGTGTGTCAAGTCAATATATGAGCAAGAATAGAAAAGAAATTTTGATTATATAGAGATGTTAGGAAAAAAGATATGTGATGACTTACTATATTACAACATACAAAGGTGGTCTAAGATTTGCTTTAAATACAGTTGTTGTGGTAATGTTGATAACAACATGCTGAAAGATTCAACTCATGGATATTGGAGGCAAGACACAAGACTATCATAACAATGCTTGAGGAAATAAGGGTCAAGCTAATGAGAAGAATATGATAATTAAGAGAGTTTTCTGCAATCTGGATAACTGCTATTTCTTCAATGACACTTAAAGTGTTGTAAGATAACACATCAAAATCAATGAAGTGTAATCTTAAGTAGAATGGTGATTTTGATTTTGAGGTTAAGGATAGATAGAGAAATACTTTTATAGTGATTTTGAGAGATAATACTCATACATGTAGGTCTTGGATGTTAAAAGGTATACGTTGTTGTCATGCCATAATTGCACTACACTTTAGAAAACTAGAACCCATTAACTATGTTGCGCATTGGTATACTAAGAAAACTTACCTCAAGACCTATAGTTACTTCATTCAGCCTATCATTGGTATGCCAGTGTGGCCCAAGTCAATCAAACCTTCTTTCATACCACTTACAATAAGAAAGTTTATAGGTCGACCTATTAAATCTAGAAAAAAAGAGCAGAATGAAAATAGGACTAAAAAGTTGACAAAGAAAGGTGTTGAGGTGACATGTAGCACATATCATAATAAGGGTCATACTAAAAAGAGTTGTCCATTGACTTCAAGTTCAACAAGAACCAGTATGGGTTCTTTTGCAGCACAAGTAAAGGAAGAAGAAGACCAAAAGGTTCTACAAAAGTAACATTTGACTTGTAATTTACTAGTATTTTAACTCTCTTTTATTTTCTTATATTTTTTTACTTTTTTATTTTATTATAATTTTTATGTGTTGTAGGCTGCTAGTAGAGAGAGAGGATCATCTGCAGCATTTGCTGCTAATATAGGTGTCGATGGTGGAAAAGAAACTATAATTTTTACTATTGGGAGTGTTATTGGTATAGGTATAGGAGTTGATATTGCAGTTGTAAATGGAGATGGTAGGGAAAGAGAAGTTAATATTGTTATTGTTGGTTATGCTGGTATAGCAAGAAGAGTGAAAGTTATTATTGATGGTGGTGCTGATAGAGGAATAGAAAGAGCAGTTGATGCTCATAGAGGAATAGAAGTTGGTGTTGTTGCTACTTCGAGTGATAGTGTCGCTAGTGTTAGTAAAGATACAGGAGCACCATATAAAAGACCTAGATAGGTGTAATAGAGGTGCTTTATATAGAGAGTGGTTTTAGAATTCTCAATGTAAGTTAAAATTGATTATATTTGTCTAGTTTAAAGTCAACCTTTTTCAGGTCTTAAGATAAATTTATTCTCTTTTATTTTTGTCAGCCTGGAATGCCTATGGACTCCTATATAGTGACTGGACATCTTCGACATCTGAAACACCCTGGGTTTGGACCCTTAGAAATTTCTTGAATTTATGGATTTTGGACATCATATGACTTGTGGGTAGCAGTCGTATGATGGGGTACGGTTGGTATGCTTTTGGTCATAAGCTAATCAGTGTTGGTTAGTGAGTTGGATTAGTTTTTGGAACGGGTACAACTTTGTTGGTATGAGTCATATGGTTGGTTACGGGTTGTGTGGTTTGGGCATCTCCTTTACTTAATCTAAGACTTAGTAACTTAACTTAAATCTGAGTATGAGTGGCTCACCGTGAGACATAAGTTAGGGTATGAGTCGTGCCATTGAATTGTATAGTCGACAGTGTTCAAACTTCCTTTGATTTAATTCTACCAAGGATAAGATTTAGGGTATTGATCGTATAGTTTGGGTGCGACTTGGTTTGGGTAATTCATATGGTGGACAGTGTCGGGTCCAAGGGGGAGGCCTAGGGTATGAGTGGTGGGTACCACTCATATTGAAGAGTACGACTAGTGTGGGGTAGTCATACCATCTGATGGGAATTTTAAGCAGTTTATGTTTGGGGTAATCTAGATATTTCTACACTTAACCACTTTAGGCCCCACGACTTATATCACTATTGGGATATTATTTACCCTATTATTCTAATCTTAAACATTTAGAAACTCTCTCTAATTCTCTCAAAGGCTCTTGGGTAAAGGAAGGTTGCGGTTTCATCTAGAGGCTCAATTTGGGGTCTGTATGAGTGATTTCTCTCCATATATTTATAATCTAAGAGATGTACTCCTCCTTTATTATTAGTTTCAACTAAAGGCATGTTTTTATACAATTTTTTCATGGCATGATTATTATATGGATTTGGGGTTTTCAAATATATATTAGGGTTTTGGTATTAAATATTTGGTTATGATTTTCCTATGTTTTAATTATGAAATTACATGCTTTAATGGTGGTTTCGATAATTCGTTTCGTGGGAATGGTTAATTGGTAATTAGATTTGGTCTTGGAAACACTATGTCTCTAACATGTTTGATAAAATGACTATGAGAATGCTTTTACTATATTATTGGACTTTTAATGAAACTCTTGCATGGTATTGTTTGGTAATGGAACCCTAAAAGGCATAAATGGTTTAAATAGCTAGGAATGGTTAAATGTTAAGGTATGGTGTTCATGGCTATGGTTAATTAAATATCCTTATAGGGTACAAGGGAATCCCCCAAGTAAACATGTTAATGAAAAACTTGTGGGGTAGATTGGATTCTCCCAAGCGAACTTAATAATGGAATAATTGTGGGGTAAATGCAATTCCCCCAAGTTAACTTGATTATGTAATCTATAGGTACATGGAAATCCCTTTACATAAAGAGATTGACTAAGGACATCACTTGCAAGCTATAGTCGGTATGATGATACCACTACTTATAGCCTTGGTTAATAATAATGGTATAATGGTTTGGTTGGATGGTAATGGTTTTAATTGGGAAATAATAACGGGGTGTGATAGCTAATCGTGAAGGTGCGAGTCCTATGGGACGACATCGGAAACTCATGTTTGCCGATATGAGAGTTGGTTATAGCGACCATATATAATACTATGAGGTACATGGGAATCCTCTAAGTACACTGTACACATGTATCATAGAGAGCGAAGGGTACTCAAGAATCCTCTACTCTTATGGTATCTCCAGTTCATGCGGCTACATGTATCGGAGACCGTTTAGAGGGTTACAATGGATTCATATAGCCCGTGGGTGGTTCTAGGACGGTTAAGCTACACATTTCTAGGTTAATGGTTTAAAAGGCAAGCTAAACCCGACTACCTTTCCCGGTATAGTTATATATATATATATGTATAGTTTGTGTGCATATGGTTGGTTTACATGGTTTTATTAGATGGAATTATCTTATTCTTATCCTGAGCTCATGCTATTATTCACCCGCTAACCCTTCTTCAGGCGGCTGTATCCCTATGCGATGCAGAAATCGACCATTCTACTCCTCATGCTTAGTGATTGGATTCGGGATCATCTATTGGATTGAAGTGGTGAGCTTCTATATTTTGGAAGGCTCTATTTTATATCATGGATATCTTTACATACTTTAATTATTTTATGGATATTGGTTTTGGCTATGGTTGGGAGCATGTCCTAATCGGATAGTTGATTTTTATTAGAGGCTTTGTGTGACTACTATGGGTTGGATTGAGCGATGCCGATATTAGTGTCAGCCTTAGTATTGGCATTAGTATTGGGGTTGATACCGTTGGACATAATTTATGATTATTCCATCCTTTTATGTTATGTTATGGACAAGAGCTTAATTTTTATATTGGTTTTGTTATGGTTGTTGGTTGGTATTGGGCGGTTGGACTTTCTTGGTTTGGTACTGGTTGTATACCTATCACAGAGTCTAGTATTGTAATAAATTATATCTTGTTATATCTTTAAAATTCATCTGACTCAAGGTGTGCGTATTTGAAAGTTGGGTTGCATAACGGGGGTGGTCCCCGATCCTGGTTGAACTTGGGATACCCATTACGACAAGGCTCTGGTTTGGGTTGTGTCAAGTTTGTATCAGAGCTTTAGGTTCATGGTCAATTGAGAGTTCACAAGGTCGTATTCAGTACAGTCTCTTTTAAGGGTATGTAGGCCATACTCATAAGAGATTGGCTACAAGCCATTTAGGAATATTTCAATTTCTTGGTATTCTATTTTCAATCCTGGAGTCTAAGTCTTGGGAGCTTTCTAATTCTGGTTTGTTCATTTTTCAGATCATGCCTCGACAACCTGAGATGCAAGAAAACTCCTCTATCCCAACTGGGGATGATGTTGAGAGGATATGTACTACTCAGGAGATCCATACTCGGTCTAGGGGTCCAGTCCCTAATATTTCTAGACTTCTACCAGTTGCTACTATTCTTCCTTAGAGTAAGGTGACGAATATGGAATTTCATCAATCAATTTATGTTATTGCTCAGTTGGTTGTTGCTCAGGTTGAGCGGGATATATCTGGTGTTTCATCTTCTAGGGCCACAAGGGTTGACCAGTTTATGAAGATGAATCCTCCTACTTTTATTGGTATGAAGGTAGATGAGGATCCTTAGGGTTTCTTGGATAAGATGGTGAAAATATTTTGGGTAATGCAGGCCACGAATGTGAAAGGGGTCAATTTTGTTGCTTAGCAGCTTAAAGATGTGTGTACCAATAGTATGAGGAGTCGGATAGGGTGAGAGGTGATATTGAGAAGTCGACTTTGTGGGAGATTTTCTCTAATACTTTCCTATATTGCTTCTTTCCTCGGGAGTTAAGGGAAGCGAAGGTGGAGGAATTTATTAATCTGGGATGAGGGAAAATATTTGTCAAGGAATATGCCTTGAAATTTCATTAGTTGTTAAGGTATGCTCCGGAATTGGTGTCTGACATGAGGACCCGGATGAGAAAGTTCACTTTTGGACAATTTTGAGATTTGATCCTTGAAAGCAAGACTGCACTGCTAATGAAGGATATGGATGTTTCAAGGTTGGTGGTTCATATGCAGCAAGTGAAAGAGGAAAAGAGGAAGTAGGCTGAGTTTGGGGAAAGAAGGGCTAATAAGTTCAGGTCATCTAAATAGGGTGGTACTCAACATCAAGGGGGTCAGAATGGTGGTAACTGGCTAAAAAAGTGGGGGAGTTTTGGTTTCTTCTCTTCTGCTAGCACTCCTTACTCAAAATAGTTAGGTGATAGGCGTCAGCAGTGTGGCGATAATTTTCAGGCACCAGGTTCCCAATCTTAAGAAAATGGGTCTCAATCGGCCTCATCATTCCCCCTTTGTCAGTTATATGGTAAGTTGCATAGGGGTTTCTAGGATGAGGGGAGGGATAAATGTTTCAAATATGGTCAGCTGGGCTATCTGTTTAGAAATAGTTCAGTTATTAAGGGTGCTTCGGGAGAGAGTAAGGCTCTGGTTGCTTCATCTTCTTCTCCTACACCAAAGTGTGCATTTTCTGCATCAATTTCTGCTTCTGGTGCCCGCGCTAGTCGAAATAAATTATATGCTCTTGCTATTCGGCAGGATCTGAGACATCACCTGATGTCGTTACTGGTATGTTACAACTCTTTTCTTGTGGTGTGTATTATTTGCTTAACCTGGGGTCTACTCTCTCTTATGTGACATTATTTTTAGCTATGTATTTGGTTTTGATCCCGATTTTATTTTGGATCCTTTTTCTGTTTCTACCCAGTAGGTGACTCTATAGTATCTAAAAGAGTCTATAGGGTGTGTGGTTTCTGTTGCTAGTAAGTAGACATTGGTGGATTTAGTTAAACTTGATATGGTTTATTTTGATGTTATTTTAGAGATAGACTAGTTACACTCTTGTTACGCATCATTAGATTATTAGACTCGTAAGGTGGTCTTTAGGTTCCCTGGTAAACCGGTTATTGAGTGGGAGGGTGGTTCCCTAGCGAGTAGGGGGAAGTTTATTTCATATCTTACAGATCAGAGGTTAATCTCTAAAGGGTGTCTTGATCATTCGGTCTGAGTTAAAGATTTTAACTCGAAGGCCTTTCTTTGCATTCGGTTCCGGTGGTGAATGAGTTTCCTTAGGTCTTTCTGAATGATCTTCCTAGTGTTCCTCCAGATATGAAGATTGAGTTAGGTATTGATTTTGTTCCGAACACTCATCCAATATCTATTCCTCTTTATAGATTGGCTCTAGCTGAGCTAAGAGAACTCAAGGAGCAACTTAAGGATCTTTTGGACAAGGATTTCATCCATCCAAGTATATTTCTGTGGGGTGCACCGTTGTTATTCATGCAAAATAAGGATGGTTCCCTTTCAATGTGAATTGACTATCAGCAATTGAATAAGGTAATGGTTAAGAACAAGTATTCTCTTCTAAGAATAGATGACTTTTTTGATCAGTTGCAAGGTGCCAAATTTTTCCTAAGATAGATCTGCGGTCTAGGTATCATCAGCTTAGGATTAGGGAGGCGAATATCCCTAAGACGGCTTTTGGTACTCGATATGGTCACTTTCAGTTCCTTGTAATGTCATTTGATTTGACTAATGTCCCGGCGACATTTATGGATTTAATGAACATGGTTTTCAGGCAATTTTTAGATCTTTTAATAATGTGTTCATTGATGATATTTTGGTTTATTCTAAGAGTGAGGTGGATCATGCCAATCACCTTCGTGTGGTATTGCAGACCTTAAAAGAGCAACAGTTGTATGCCAAATTCTCCAAGTGTGAGTTTTGGTTAAATGTTGTAACTTTTCTTGGTCATATTATTGTGAGTGAGGGGATCATAGTGGATCTACAAAAGGTGATGGTGATTAAAAGTTTGACTAAACCCACGACTCCAACCGACATTCGAAGCTTCTTAGGTTTGGCTGGGTATTATAGGTGGTTCATGGAAAGTTTCTCAATGATAGCTACCACATTAACTAAGTTGACTCAGAAAAAGGTAAAGTTTTCTTAGTCGGATGCTTGTGAAGGTAGTTTAGAGAAGCTTAATGATAAGATAACTTCGAATCTGGTTTTGACATTACCTGAAGGCAATGAGGGATTTGTGGTTTATTATGATGCATCTCGGGTGGGACTTTGTTATGTTTTGATGCAACATGGGAAGGTGATTGCCTATGCTTCCCGGCAGTTGAAGGTGCATGAGAGGAATTATCCTACTCATGATTTGGAGCTTTTAGTGGTGGTTTTTTCTTTGAAAATCTTGCGGCATTATTTGTATGGAGTGCACGTGGACATCTTTTCTGGCTATAAGAGTCTACATATGTGCTCACTTAAAAAGAGTTTAAATCTCCGGCAAAGGGGATAGTTGGAGCTTCTCAAAGACTATGATATGAGTATTCACTACCACCTAGGTAAAGATAATGTTGTTGTTGATTCTCTTAACAGGTTTTCCATAGGGATTTTAGCTCATGTGGATAAGGAAAAGTGGGAATCGAAGAAGAATATTCACTGTTTGGCTAATCTTGAAGTTCGCTCTTAGACTCCAATGATGGTGGTATGATGCTACAAGAAGTAGTTTGGTCGCCTCTTGATGAAGAAATCAAGGAAAGCAAATGCTAGATCCTATCTTGATGAAAATCAAGGATGATATAAGTGGGAAAAGAGTGATGGTTTTTGAGATCAGTGGTGATGGTACCTTGAGGTACCAAAGGTAGTTATGTATTCTTGACATCGATGGCTTACGACAAAGGATTTTGGTTGTTGTGCATGAATCGCGCTATGTTGTTCATCCCGGTTTGACAAAATATATCATGATCTCAAGGAGATGTATTGGTGGAAAGTTATGAAAAGAGATGTGACTGATTTTGTGGCCAAGTGTTTAGTGTGTCAATAAGTGAAAGCTTAGAACAAGAGGCCTCGGGGCTTATATCAGGAGATTGATTTGCCAGAATAAAAATTGGAGGTAATCATTATAGATTTCGTTACTGGTCTTCTTCGCTTTCAAAACTAATTTGATTTGTTTTGGGTCATCACGGATAGGATGACAAAGTTCGCTCACTTCTTGCCGATGCGAACAAACTTTTTGACAGAGGATTATACACGGTTGTATCTTTCTGAGATTTTGAAGTTGTATGGGGTACCAGTTTTGATTATATCTGATCATGGTACGCGGTTTTCATCTAACTTTTAGCAGTCGTTTCAGAAGGGGTTGGGTACTAAGGTTAGTCTGGGTAGTTCTTTTCATCCGCAGATGGATGGGCAAACAGAGAGAACTATTCAGACATTGGAGGACATACTTCATGAGTGTGTGATTAATTATGATGGCAACTAGGTTACAGCATCTACCTTTGGTAGATTTTGCTTATGAAAATAGTTATCATTCTAGCATTGGGATGGCCCCTTTTGAGGCATCATATGGTAGAAGGTGCAGATCTCCTATTGGGTGGTTTGAGTTTGGTAAGGCGGATATATTTGGCCCGGACTTGGTTTATCATACTATGGAGAAGGTAAATGTAATTTGGGATAGGCTTAAGACTGTCCAAAGTCGCCAAAAGTCCTATGCAGATGTAAGGCATAGAGACTTAGAGTTTAAGGTTAGGGATAAAGTGATCCTAAGGGTATCTCCTATGAAGGGAATGATGTGTTTTAGTAAAAAGGAAAGCTCAGTCCCCGGTATGTTGGTCTTTATGTGATTTTTTAGAGGGTGGGTAATGTGGTGTACGAATTAGAGTTGGCTTCTAGCTTGAGCTCCATTCATCTAGTATTTCATGTCTCTATGTTGATAAAGTTTCTTGGCGATCCTTCTTCGGTGGTTCCTTTGGAAGGATTGGATATTTGGGATTTTTTATCTTATGAAGAGGTCCTAGCTGAGATATTAGATCGGCAGGTTCATCGATTATGGACCAAGGATGTGGCCTCGGTTAAAGTTCTATAGTAGAACCAAAAGGTGGAAGAGGCTACATGGGAAGTGGAAGCAGACATAAAGTCCAAATATCTGCATTTGTTTTATGCTTCGAATAATCATACGAAAGGTATGTGTTCTTGGTTACATCTTTATTTTCTAACTTGGTTAAAGGTTGGATTGATATTTGATAATGCAAATGAATCGTGCTTGTGTTTGACCTAACTTGTCTGTTATTCGAGGATGAACGATTGTAGTGGGGTAGACTGAAACACCCTGGATTTGGACCCTTAGAAACTTTCCTGGATTTCTGGATTATGGACATCATACAACTTTTACAAGTAGTATGATGGGGTACGGTTGGTATGCTCTTGGTCGTATGCTAGCCAGTGTTGGTTGGTGGGTTTGATTGGTTTTTGGAATGGGTACAACTTAATAGGTAGGAGTAGTATGGTTGGTGACGGGTCATATGGTTTGGATTTTTCCTTCACTTAATCTAAAACTTAGTAACTTAACTTGGATCTGAGTATGAGTGCCTCACCATGAGCCGTAATTTAGGGTACGAGTCTTACAATTGACTCGTATGGTAAACGGTGATCAAACTTCCTTTGATTTTATTCTGTCAGGGATACGATTTAAGGGTATTAATCGTATGGTTTTGGTACGACTTGGTTTTGGTAAGTCATATGGTGGACAGTATTGGTTCCAAGGGGGAGTCCTAGGGTACGAGTGGTGGTTACCACTCATATTGAAGGGTACGACTAGTTGAAGTAGTCGTATATCTGACGGGAATTTTAAGCAAATTAAGTTGGGGGTAATCTGGACATTTCTCCACTTAACCACTTAAGACTCCATGACTAATATCACTATTGGGAATTATTTACCCTATTATTCAAATCTTAAACACTTAGAAACTCTCTCTAATTCTCTCTAAGGCTCTTGGATAAAGAAAGTTTAGCGTTTCATCTAGAGGATCAATTTGGGGCCTGTACGAGTGATTTCTCTCCATCATCTTCATAATGTAAGGCATGTACTCCTCCCTGATTGTTAGTTCCAACTAAAGACATATTTTTTTAGACAATGTTTTTATGGCATGATTATTATGTGGTTTTGAGATTTTCAAATATATGTTGGGGTTTTGGTATTAAATGTTTGGTTATGATTTTTTCATGTTTTAATTATGAAAGTTCATGTTTTAATGGTGGTTTAGTCAATTGATTGTATAGGAATGGTTAATTAGCAATTGAATTTGGTCTTGGAAATACTATGCCCTCAACATGTTTGATAAAATGTTATGAGAATGCTTTTACTATATTATTAGACTTTTAATGAAATTATTGCATGGTATGGTTTAGTAATGGAACCCTAAATGTTATAAATAGTTTAAATACTTTGGAATGGTTAAATGGTAAGAATGGTGGTCATGGTTATGGTTAATTAAACATCCTTGTGGGGTACAAGGTAATCCCCCAAGTAAACATGTTCATGAACAACTTGTGGGATACATGAGATTCCCCCAAGCAAACTTAATAATGGAACACTTTTGGGGTGCGGGATTCCCCTAAGTTAACTTAATAATGTAATCTATGGGTACATGGAAATCCCTTTATATAAAGTGGTTGGCTAAGGACATTATTTGCAAGTTATAGTCGATATGATGATACCACTACTTATAGCCTTAGTTAATAATAACGGTATAATAGTTTGGTTGGATGGTAATGGTTTTAATTGGAAAATAATGGCGGGGTGTGATAGCTATCCGTGAAGGTGCCAGTTTAATGAACGAACATAGGAAACTCATATTTACTGACATGATGGTTGGTTATAGTGACCATATATAATACTATAAGGTATATGAAAATCCTCTAAGTACATTGTACATATTTATCATGGAGAGCTTAGGGTACTCGGGAATTCCCTAATCTTATGGTATCTCTGATTCATGCGGCTCTATGCATCAGGGATCGTTCAGGGGATTACACTAGACCCATATAGTCCGTGGGTAGTTCTAGGATGATTAAGCTACACATATCCAGGTTAATGGTTTAAAAGGTATGCTAAACCCGACTCCCTTTTTTAGCATGGTTATATATATATATATATATATATATATATATATATATATATATATATATATATATATATATATATATATATATATATATATATATATATATATGATTTGTGTGCATATGGTTGGTTTACTTTGTTTTATTGGATGACATTATTTTATCCTTATCCTGAGTTCTTGCTAGCGTTCACTTGGTAACCCGTCTTCAGACGGCTGTATCCCCACGCGATGCAATAACCGACCATTCTACTCCTCCTTATCCTGAGTTCATGCTAGCGTTCATGCTAGCGAGCGTCCATATTCCTGAAGTCTCCATTTCACATCATGGATGTTTTTACATACTTTAGTTATTTTATGGATATTGATTTTGGCTATGGTTGGAGGCATGTCCCAATCGGATATTATTTTTTGTTTGGTTAAAGGCTTTATATGACTACTATGGGTTTTAATGGGCAGTGCCGGCATTGGTTTTATTCTTAGTATCGACATTGGTATAAGGGTTGATACCGTTGGACTATATTTATGGTTGTTCCATCCTTTATGTTATGCTATGGACAGGAACTTGATTTTTATATTGATTTTGTCATGGTTGTTGGTTGGTATTGGACTGTTGGACTTGCTTAAGTTGGTCCTGGTTGTAGAGTTATCCTAGAGTCTGGTATTGTAATAAAAGATATCTTGTTATATGTTCGAAATTTATCTGACTTAGGGTATGCATATTTGGAGGTTGGGTTGGGTAACGGGGTGGTCCTCAATCCTGGTTGGACTTGGGATGCCCATTACGATAAGACCCTGGTTCGGTTCATGTCAACATCACAAACTAACATCATGTGTGAAATGAAATATAAAGAAAACTATGACCCAACAAGGACTTGAAGACATGAGAGTACAAAAAAATAAGGATGATGTCAAATGCTGCTTAACTGAACCGCCTAGGTCAAACAAGTTCTACAATACTTTAGTATAAGATTGATTCTATTTTTCCTCTTCGCGTATTGATGGTATGTAATGAAACAGTAGTGACTTTAACTTAGCTAGTGGTTAGATAGTAGTGACTTCAACTATGCAGTTGTGACTATACTAATTTGACATATTTTGAAAATAATGATACAATTGTGAATGTATTTTTGGCTATATGTTTCTGTTGAAATATTAGCAGCTATGACTGCATTATTTTGAAATGCTTGTTTGAAGTTTTATGCAGTTATGACTACATAATTGAAATATTTGTTTCTTTAGAATTGTTGTGTTGTGCCTACAGTATTTTGTTATTTTGCAGCATCAAATTGCATTTTGTTATTGCACTTGTTTTCTACTACTAAGATTGTACCATTACAAAAGATGAACAAAAATGATTCAAATACAACCAATTCAACAACCTTTCACATCTTTATATATATAAGAGAATTCAATTATATTACATAAGAAGTTGCACTACTCAACACAAAAATATGCTACATATCATCCAACAACAACAAACTAGTGCTAAGGTAACTTCATTGAACCTTTTTTTCATATAGAGCATCCCAAATCCAATAGCTTATAGTTATTAGTAGTATACAAAAAAACCATAACAAAGAAGTGAGTATTCTTTTCAGTCCTCCCTTCAGTTATTTGTCTCCACTACTTCTCTTTTTTTCTTGGTCTTTCGAATCTCTTCTTCCAAATTCTCCAATTTCATATTAATCTCATTATCATCTTGTTTGGATTTTTTAGACTTGTCAACTTCTTCTGAACCTTCCTCAATTAATTTGTTCAACCTAATCAATTTCTCAACTTCATTGAAATGACAAGATTCAACTAAATTCTCAAGCTCACCTAGTTTCTTTATTATTATAGGAATCACATAATTGAACCTCAGTTCAATGTCTTATGTTTTCCTCCAACACCTAAAGTTGCAAGATCTTGGACCCTTCAATGGTGACATATAAAGAATGAATTAATCTCATTTTTTTTAATTAATTATGTCAAAATAAAAAAAAGAGATGCAAAATTTAAGATTTGCCCCATAATAAGGACATGCCCAATATCTTCTATCAAAATTTATTGAAGTCCAAGATGTCTTCAAATTCAATAAAATTTCCTGATTGCAATGAACTTCTTGCTTCAAAGTGGAATCATTTTCTTTCATACAAAGTTTACTCAAGTTAACTGACTTCATTGTGTGCTACAAGAAATTCATTTTAACAAATAAGCTAAAATTCAGAAACGAATTTAAAGTATAAAAAAGGAAAGTAACCCCTAATAAAAGGATAAACAAAGTAATGAATGGAATTATACCTTAATATCAAAAGGAGACGAAGCTAAAATCAATTCAACTTTATGTTTTATATTCTCAAATTTATACGGCTTAATACAAGTAAAGAGAAAATGATTTTAATTTTTGCATCAATTTCATGAATTGAGCAAATTTTTGAATTGAAGATGGAGAAGAAGGAGGCATTGTAAGGGGTGCGGATAACTTTAATAGATCTATTGTAATGGATCTATTTTTATTTGTGCGTGGATATTTCTTAACTTCTTTGAATATTTTTATTTTTAGTTTATTGTTTATATCTTGGGGGGTTGATTAATTAGTATTTGATTAAATGTTTTACTGTAGTATTCTTTAGTTTTTTCTCTTAGTCTTTGTAATTCTTCTATATTATTTTTGAGGTATTCTAAATATTCTATATCTTTTGTTCTAAAATATTCGATTAAATTCTTTTTCATAAGCATTTCTTCTAATCTTATTTCTTCCATATCTTGTCTCCACTATTTTAAATACTCATAGTTTATCATTTTATTCTAAAGTAGTTGCTTGTTTAATAGTTTCTGTGTAATATTGTATTCTAATTGTACTATAATTTATATCTGAATTAAGGTTATTAATACTATTAATTATCTCTCTTTCTTCTTCTCTTAATGAGTTTTTTATGTTATATAAACTTTTATTTGTACTTTTTTTGTAAATTTTCTAAGGTTTCTTTTGTCCATATTAATTTTTCTTTTAGATTTTTCATTATTTCTTTGAGTCGGTTTCTATAATTAATTTCTTCATATAGGTCACTTTGGTTTTCTCTAATTTTTCTAATATACTCTAACATTTTAGTCTGAATAATATCCATCTGGGTAATTATCTAGGTATAATTGTTCTATCCAATTTATAATTTCAATTTCATAGTCTAATATTTTTTCTAATATTATTCTCTTAATATCTATAATTTTTATATTTCTAAGTATATATAAGATTAATATTTTAAGATTATCTGTCATTTAAAATTGGTTAAATACTTTATTATAATATTTTTTAATTTTTTGTTTTAATCTCATTAATTCTTCTATATTTTCACTGAGAAATTGTATATATTTTATATCTTTAGTCCTCATATATTCATCTAAATTTGTTTTCATTTGTTTTTCTGTTGATTGTATATTTTTCATATCCATTTTCCAAAATTCATAATTTATCATGGTTGATATGTAGGTTTGGTATATAAGCATTTGTAAGAGTAGTTAGGTAAGTGTGGTATATAATTTACTCTAGTCATAGAATATTTATCAAATATTTTTTCTAATACGATTTTTTTTATATCTGTAATTTCTCTATCCTTAAGTACATATAAAACAAGTATTTTAAATTTATCTACCATTTCATCAGATAAATAAGTATTCATTTTTTCATATGATGCTTTTTCAAAATATTCCCTTCAATCATACACATAACAAAATATAATCACTTTAGATTACTATATACTAGATTATTCTTAAATAACATATTCTTCAGTCACTATTAGCATGGTAATCTAGATACTTTTCCCTTAAACAACGCCTCTACTCTGGCTACTCCCCTATCATGGATTTCTTGCCTCACCGGTTTCACATTTAGGATGGCATAGTTCTTAGGGATTTTTCTCCTTTTCCACTTTGCTAATAAACTTCTTAACATGTTTTTTTTCAAATAATTCTACTATAAAGCAACTAACATGAACTTATTTTATCATATCATGATTATTAGAAATTTATGAATTTAGCTATTCATAATAGTAAATGAATATACCTGTTCTGGTAGGTCTGATAATTCTAAGCTTTGTTCCTCCATAGATTTTTTCATTGAAATATACCTGTTTTTTAATAAATATTTAAAAGTTTGTTGTGAAAGAAGAGTTTGCTTCAACGCATGAAGGCTTGCCTTCTTTCTGCCTTCGATGCCTTCCATTTATAATGAGAATACTTTACAAAAGTTTTACACGTATCCTAACTTTTTTACAAAGTCTTTATTGTCCTAACTATTCTCTACAAAAAGTCTTTACGTAAAGACTTAGCTAACTATAAAATAAAACTCATAAAGGCTTTTGGCTAAAAAGTCAAAAAATCTATTAATGTAGCTATCTTAAAGTCTTTACAAACTTTGTATCATAAACCTATACAATAGATTTTACGTAAAGAAAATTGTGAAAGTTTGTTACATGTCTCTTTCACAATTTAATAGCTTATCTTTTATCTCCATTATTTTGCTCCGTAGCTATCTTTTTCCTTATCTCTTTCTTGTCGTATCTGTTGTTTTCTATCTTCTTGTCAGTGTAGCATCACATCTGGAATAAAGTTGTGTCTAGCACTACATCTGTTGCATATGTGACCATTGTATTTTTGGCAAACTTTTTCACAAAATTGTTCCATAGTTTCTTTTGAGATAATTTCTTTTTTGATAGATCTCGTCAATGGTTGTTCTCCTGGTATGAGGAGATAATTTCGAGCTATATATCCAAATGGGTTTCTGATTTGAGTAATTATTAAGTAATTCTGATAATATATTACTAAGTCCAATAACTCTTTTGTTGCAGTAAAATCCTGGTATATGTGTCTTTGGTATCTCGTCTTGTTCACATATCTCTTCTGGAATAATACAATCTCTGATCATACCTATCTTGATTACTGTAATAGTCTGTTTAACTTCATCAAATAATATTTTGGCTGGGGCGGAATAAAATCAAACATAAAATAATTGTTTGTTAGTAATTCTCTTGTAGATCATAAATCCATTGTGAATATCTGGAATTCCTTCTAACTCTTCTCCAGTAGTTGTGTAAACTGTAGATAATAATCCATAATAATAACATGATTTGATTAAATTCAAACTTGTACCTGGAAAAGCAATAAGTTTATTGTAATTCTTGCATTTCTGGGTAATATATCCTTTTTGTTGTGCGTCTAGTTCTTCACTTTGAATAGGTTTGATATTTAACATGATTTGTAAGGTGTATATATTTTCAATATATTTTCGGGCAACATAGTTGTATGTCTATTTTTCTTGGTTAAGTGATTCAGAATATGTATATATTTGGGGAGGTGCAAATGATTCTGATCTTTGTATATTTGGTATATATGGTTTTGAAAATATCTAGTTGAGGTTGTAATTCTTTTTCTTGGGTATTTCAGGTTTATTTTGAGTGACTATATTTTTCTCTTTAGATATATCTCCTGCGCCTGCAGCTGTAATTATAATTTCATTAGTAATTTGAGTTTTTAGGTGTTTCTCATCGTCACCTTCTAGGTCTAGTTATTTAATGTGCTCTTCATGTACAGTATCTTGTTTTTTATAGTGCCCAACCTGCACTTTTACGTTTGTAACTTCGGTAGTTAGTGTAATAAATCTTTTTTGTAATAACTTCATTTGCTCAAACATTTGAAGTAATAAATTAGTCTGGCTATCTTTGGCATCAGCCTCTTCCATTGATAAATCAGTTTGAGAAGCTTTGTCTTGATAAGTAATCTGCAATGACATTTTTGTTAGTATTGATCACTTCAATCGTAAATGTAAAATTTAGTATATTTAATACTAGTCTCCAAATTTCCTTCATCGTAACTGAGTTCTGTATTTTTATCGTTAGCCACCATCGTACCTGTGTGTTATCTGTTCTTACAATAAATTTGTTATATACAATATATGGTTCAAATGCTAATAGGCATTTATATAATGAACATAATTTTTTTCTACTTATTTCCCATTTTATTTCCGTTTCATTAAATGTTCCTGAATAATATCTACAATGATCTTCTATTTTTTATTTTCGTATTTGTATTTAAGTACTCCTCCATAACTATATTCACTTGCATCTGCTTCTACTATATATGTAAATTTTTTATTTTCGTCTGGGAATTGTAATTTTGGTAACTCTTTACAAAGTATTTTTATTTTTTGGACTTGTTTTTTTATCTTCGTCGTTTTAATTATATTCGATATCCTTTTTTAATTTTTTCTGTAATGGTTTTAGATTTTCTGCTAATTTTGGTATATATTCTCTTACTTGATTTTCTAATCTTAAGAACGATTGTAATTTCTTTTTTGTATCTAATTCTTCTTTTAAATTTATTATTTTTTGTACTGTATGTTGTTGAAATTTTACTCTACTTTTATCTATTTTTATTCCTAAAAGTTTTATCTGATTTTTCATAATTTTGGCTTTCTTTTCACTTAAACTTATTCCTGATTTTTCTATTATATTTGTAAATTGTTCTAATAATTTTAAATGTTCATCTTTGGTTTTTGTATATAATAATATATCATCTATGTATACTATACAATTAGGTAATTGTTTAAAATAACTATCCATAAAGTGTTGATAGCTACCTGGTGCATTTTTATATCCAAATGGTAATACGTTACATTCATAAAATCTTTGTGGTACTGTAAATGCAATTAATTCCTTAGATTCTTCTTCTAACTTTAAGTGGTAAAATCCTGATTTACAGTCAAATTTACTAAAATAGTTATATCCTTGTATTTGTCTTATTTTTAATATCTTATTTGGTATTGGATAATTATATGTCATAGTTTTTGCATTTAAATTCCTATAATCAATAACCATTCTACTTTTACCTCTTTTTTGTTCACTATGTTTATTTACTATAAATGCTGGACTATTATGTTTACTATTACTTTTTTGTATATATTGTTTCTCTAATAATTTATCTATATGCATTTTAAATTCTTTTAAATCGTCAAAATTATATGTTAGTGGTTTTTGAGTTATTATGCTATTTTTATCTATTAATTCAATTTTTATAGTAGTTTTATGTTTTTCCTATCCTTTTAATGGATCTTCACTATATAATCTTTCTAATTTTTTCTTAATTATTTCTATCTTATTTACTGAAAATATAATTATTTCCTTTTTATTTATCGAAAATACGATAGTTCTATTGTATCTTCAGTATTTTTTATATTTTCTAACTTTTGTGTAATTTTTTCACTTCCTTCTATCCAATCAGTTTTCTTTCTTATTTTATTAATAACTCTTTTTGCTCTTACTTTTTGTTTACATGGTGTTGTAAACCACCAATCTATTTTAGTTATTATATGTGGGTATAATTTATCTAAAAATGGCATTCCTACAAGCATATCTTTTGATGTTAGTTTATAAGTATAGATTTCTTCTATTGTTATTATTTTATCTCATATTTGTATTGTTACACTTTTAGCTTTATATGTAATTAAACTTCCTTCATTATTAAATTCTTTGACTACTATTGGTGTTTATAATTTATCCCATTTATTTTCTGATAAACAGTTGTATCTACATAAGTTTGCTTCTGCTCTTGTATCTATCATAGGTGTATAATATCTATTATAATATCATTCTACTATTATTTTTACAAGCACATATATTTTCATATCATGTTAAAGTTCTTTTTATGAATAATCTTTCTTTATTATACATTATAGATAATTGTGTATGTTCTATATTGTATGGTTTTACTTGTTTTAACCATTTTATTCCTAATATTATATCTGCTTTTTATATGTCTTCCTTTATTTCAAATTCTATTTTTATTTTTCTAATTCCTATTATTATTTATTTTTTTTTGTCGTATCCTTAATGTCTATTAGGCTCCTTGGTAAATCTGGGCATATATTACTATTAGATTTTATTTCTTCGTTTTTTAAAAGATATTTTGCTATATAATTTTCTTCTTGTCCAGTGTTTAGGAGTATTAACTATTATTTTTCATTTATTGTCCCCGTTATATAATATTGATTTAAATTAACTGTTGAAGTTGATTCATAACTTGTTCTTTTTTATGAACTTGATGATTCTAGTTTTTCGTGAGCTATTCTTTTTGATATACTTATCCTATCATTTATTATTTCTAAATCTTCTTCTATATCTATGTTTTTGTAACTATAGTCATTATTATCAATTGTTTTTACGAATTGTTCAAAAGGACTTTCTATTTGTATTTTATTAATTTTATTTTTCCTGTTATTTTATGTTTTGTTGTTAGTACATATAGATTTTTACATCTTGCTATAAATATTTTACTTCCTGGGGTTAGTTCTAATCCTGATATTTTTCAATATAATACTAATGATTTATCTATATTTTTATCTGTTATTGCTACTGAATAATTCGCACTTATTATAAATTTAAATTTTTAGTATATTAAATTTCTTTTTATAGTGGTTATTATACTTTTTTTTATATTCCATCATCTGCTAAATATAATTCTATTGGTGTATCTATTCCTTCTCTAAAACATGCTTTTATTAATATCTCTATTCCTCCAAGGTGTACATATTTTATTGGGTCCTTACTTTTTATATCGTTTATTTCTTTATTAAGTATTCTTTTTGTTACTAGTGGTATGCTAGCTCTTCCTTTTGCATATCTGCAATCTATTACATGTTTCTTTTGACTTACTACGTAGTATTCTTCCTTTTTTCTACTAAATATATTTTTTATTGTTGGTATTTTAAATATTTTTCTACACTTAAGTCTAACTCTTTTCATTTTATTTCGTCAAATATATTACTATCAAATATTATTTTTTCATTTGTTCCTTCTTCATTTAAATATTCTTCTTTTGTTATTATTTTTATATCTTCTTCAGTTATTTGGTTCATTTTTATATCTTCTTTAGTCATTTGATTCATCTAATTCACTATCTATTTCATTATCTATTTCATCCTCCAAAATTTCATATATACTACTTCACTTTCTAATTCATAATCTATATAATCTATCTGTATATATTCTGTATTTTCTATTTTTATTTTTGATATTTATTTATTTTTTGAGTTTTTTGGTAATCTACAATCTCTAGCTAAATGTCCTAGTTTTCCACAATTATAACAAGTACATTCTTTTATAGATTTTTTTTTTCTATATGGTCTTTTATGTTTATAATTTTTTACATAATATCTTTTTCTTGGTTTCTTATATTTATATTTTGATTTTTTGTATTTCTTATATTTCTTATGTCTTTTTCTTTTCTTATAATATCTTTCTTCACATCCAAATTGAGATGTTATTTTATCTTTACAACATGCTAAATTTCTTATTAATGTTTTTTCCATTTTTATTTCTTCTTTATATTTTTCACATAGATTTCTGTACCATTGTTGTAAAAATTTTATTCTTGCTCCTAGGGTATCTACTATTTTTGCTTCATCCCAGTTCTTTATTATTTTTGAACTAAATGGTTCAGGTAATTTACTAAAATATAATTTTCTTATTTCTTTACTTTCTTCTATATTATATGTTTCTTTATAATAATATTCTTTAAATGCGCACGTATATTCATCTATATAGAACATATTACATATTGCTAATTTTAACATTAAATTCCTATTCATATATTTTTCTTTATTTTGTTCTGCTTCTTCTGTTGTCATACTGTTAAATTCATCACTTATAGCTATTTCATATTTTTTCAATATTTCTATTGGTAATATTTTTGTAGGTGTTGATGTTCCTTCTGTTTTTGTATCAGATCTTAATACTTTTTTACTTGCTTCGGCTGGTTTCAAAACCATAATTTTACTGTTCCTATTAATATTTTTTCTATATATTCTGGGTGTGTTTGTTGTATCTATTTTATTATCTAATAATATTTTGACATGTATCCTACCCATAGTTGTATTATTTTATTTGTGTCTATTACACAGTCTAAATCTAAAAAGTTATAATTAGTTATTTGTCTTGGTGTCCATTTATTATATTCATCCTATGGATTATATCTTTTAAACTTACTTTTGTAATTATAGGTTGGTTTTCTTAAATCTGATGTACTAGGTATTATATTTTTATCTAGAGTATTTACTTCTGTATTTATTAATTCTAGATTTTCTTTATTAATTACTTCTTGTTTTTCATTAATTTCTAGTTTTTCTATATTTTATAAAATTTCTGTATATGGTTCACTATCCTCCGAGTCATAATTATATGTTTCTTCAGCATCTATTGTATTTATTTCTAATTCACTAGTTTTTAATTCTTTATTTTTCTCCTTCTAATTTTTCTTTAAATTGATTTATCTCAATTAATAATTTTTGTTCTTTATCTTTTTCTTCTTTTTCTTTCTATCTTTATTCATACAAATCTTTTAGCATTTGTATTTCTTTTTCTAATTCAGCAATCCTACTATTTTTAGTTTCTTCTATTTTTCATATTTCTTCTATAGTTTGTTGTTTTATTTTATCTATTTCCTTTTTTCTGTCTATCTCTTCATTTTCTCTTTCTATTCTTATCATGGCTGCCAACTTATCTTCTAATTTTAATTCTTCTTTTTCTAACATTAAATATAAATGTTCACCTATTATCTTATACCTTCTTCCTAGATTAGAAAATAATAATTTTATTTTTAATCCTTCATGATTTTCATATATTTTTTCGTCTATTATAAATTATTATTTGTTCATTTTTATTTAATTGTTAATACATCATGTTGGTATGTATATTCTAGACTATCTATTGTTGATTCTAAATTTGATATTTCTTCTTTTTGTGCATTTATTGAATTTTTACTAACTCCAGCAATTATGTTATACTGTAGTCTTGCTATCCTTATTTTTAATTCTTTACGTTTTTCAGATATTATTTATTTTAATTCTTTATATTTTTGTAATTTTTGTACGTTATTCATCTAAATAATTAGTATTTTGGTGAATATCTAAATCTAATAAATTAATCAAATAACTTCAAATATATACTACTTCTTGTATACTCAGCTCTGATACCAATTGTAAGGGGTGCGGATAACTTTAATAGATCCATGGTTCTTTAAAGAGGAAAACGGATATGACTGTTAGGGGTATAAAATGAATATTTTTCATTTATTAAAAAATGTAATAGATAAAAACTGTGTTTTAACGCGTCCATCAACGAGTGTTCATATGCAGACTATTAAGGAGGTATTTTAATACACTTTACAGATATTAATGGGGTAAATTAATAAAAAAGTAATTTAAATGCTAAAGTAAATTCAGCCACAAGTTCAAAATAAAATAATGACTTTTCTCTTTATTTAATGTTGGTTTTTGGCAGGTCTTTGTTCCACGTGGACAGAGAAAGGGTCTTTTTGTATGTCATGTTTGTTCCTTCATCTTTGGAAGATCGTAACGCCACAATTTTCTTTTCTTGTCATTTTGTAAATTGCAAAGCCTTAAACGTGGGAGAGAATTTTCTGCCACGTTTCACCTATGTTTCCACCTAATCTATTGGCAAATACAACAGCAATGACCAAACAATAATTCAACTTCATAATTATATGCTTGTTCCCCTCTTCATGGACGTCGAGCTTGACGGAACAGAACATAATGAATACATGGGCATATTATATGTAAGTCATTTGCTTCTTGTTAAATTGTATTTGTCATGCAAAAAGAAGAAAGGGGTCCATTAGAATATATTATTGTTGGTGCTAGCTTTTTCTTCGCTCGTGTTTCGTTTTGTTGCTTGCACATTCTCTATTGAGCCATTAATTAATTACTTAGTCATATTTGTCGTCACTGTACGTTTAATTAGGAAAATTAAACCTCCTCTTATGTGACATGAAACTCAACAAAGAAAATAAAGAATTTTTAAATATATGGTTTTAAACATATGATTTTCATGATCATATAAAAGCATTTCTTTAAGAGTAAAAACGAGAAATTTAAAGTGGAATATCCCTTAAGAATAAAATAAATAGTTTAAAATTAAATATTTTCAAAATATAATATATATCATTATCTTTTGATCAAAATTAAATAAGGAACTTGAGTAGCACACAATTAATAAAGGGAATAAGATTAGTGTTCCTTCCTCTTGACTACATTAGTAGTATATGCCGTACCGTTGGATATAGAACGGACGATTTTCGTTTATCATAAAAGATACACACAACGTCCATATTTCATTTTTTAAATAATATTTTATCTCATCCTACTTATTGTTATTAACACTTTTTCTATTTTGACAACGTAAAAAAGTTACCTTGATTTTCCTATACCTTTTCAGGATTAGTTTAGAACTAATAGTAATGAATGTTATTTCTACTGCCATTAGTGTAATAGCTAGTATCTCAAAAGTCACATTTTCTTTCTAATTATATTCAATTTTTCTTCAATAAAAAAATAATTTTTTGAGATAATAATTATTAACTAAGTGATCATCCGAGACACTAATGCACTCATGCATGTTTGCGTAGAGCTAACCTACTAAACAATTAATTGACTATTATAGGTAACAATAAAACAGCTGTGATTATTTTATCGGCACAACACGTACGACAGGTTTATATTGTTGGGTTGGGATGGTGGTAGGTGAATTGGGGATCACAACGTGACCAAATACATCAGTAGACAGATCGCGAAAAATGAAGAAAGAAAATATTGGTGAGTATACAGTTTCTTTAAGCAAAGGAGAAGTGCAATAAGAGATATAGCTAGGGAGGAATCAAGGAAACAGAATACAAAGATCATGATGTCAAGAAAAGGAGAACTATAAAATTGGATTGAATCTTGGAAAAGAGATTAGGACAATCCTTTCTGTAGTCGAAGAGTCGATCAAATTGAACATATTTTCCATTGTATCAAAAATCATGTTAGAGACTACCAGGTTTCGTGGGAGGCACATGTCGACTTTGTGGAGATCGTAGGTAGACTTTCTGTCTGTCGACACTACCAGGTCGCCGCATCTCACTGACTCAAAATTCATCCCGATTGCACCTTGTCATTGATATTACAATCGCTTGCGTATATGTTCCATGCAGCTTCACTATAGATTGTAATATTTTTTTCACTATCATTTTTTTAATAATTACTTTGATCCATTTTACTTGAACTGAGGATTTTCCAAAACAACCTTTCTACCTCTAATATAGAATTTTTGACCGAAATAAGCTATTTTTTGAATCAATTCATCAAAATAATATATTTTTTAAAATTTTTACAAAACTAGTATAAACGTATTTTCCAGTAACGTATTACCTTATTATTTTATTAAAAAATGTAAAAGCAAAAACTGACGGTGTTTGATTTTTAACGGATGATAAAACATTACTTACAGTAACGTATTATAACTAATTCGTTACTGTTATTAACGTTTTTCAACAAATAAAACTATCATGCCTAATACTTGCAACCAATGCCCTAATTGAAAAGAAAATTCCCTCTCTTTCACTTGGTAGAGAGTGCTCTAATTCAGAGGAGAAAAAAATTTGTTGTCGTCATTTTCGACGCCTCTGGCTACTCCATCTCGTCTCTTTCGACACCTCTGGCTACTCCATACATCTAAGTAATTGTTCGTTCGGCTGTATTTCAGATTGCAGAACCCTAGGCTCAACGTCATAGAAAGGGTGTTTTTGGTACGAATTTACTCTATTTTTCTAGACTCAACTTGACTCTCTATTTTAAACTTTTGTATTTCTCAAATTTTAGTCAACTATGTTCTAAATTATGATTTTTGTGAAATTTTGTTCCATTAAACTACTACGCTCACATGTGGTGAGGAATTGGAACCCACTCATCTATATTTAAGAGAATCATGGATGTTAGACTTTGCGGGCACTATTAAACTAATTATTCTCAGGCTAAGAGGACTTGAAGTTCAATATAGCATGAATTTGAGTCCTAGGAAAACTGTAGATGGTGGTACACGAAGTCCAAGGTGAACTTCTAGGCTTTTTATACAGATCTCAGTACTGGATCATTTGACAGGTATAGTAGGTGCTATGGTTATCTGCGGAGCTAAACATTATGTTGTAAGATAATTGAGAGTTGACAGGTATAGTAGGTGCTATGTGCTATGAAATTTGTTGGGTAGTTGGTGGCTTCTAAAAAAGTGTAAATAAAGCGGGATTGAAAAGCAAATAACGAAAATAAATCCTTGTAATTCTGTGGTGGAGTCTAGGTAAGATAGAATGTACGCAGACCTTATTTCTACCTTTGTGGAGTAAAGGAATTATTTTTGATAAACCCTCAGTTCTAAGAAAGAGTAAATAAAGAGGGATTGAAAAGTAAATGACGACAACAAAAT
Organism: Capsicum baccatum var. pendulum; assembly: GCA_030864225.1. Lineage (NCBI taxonomy): Eukaryota > Viridiplantae > Streptophyta > Magnoliopsida > Solanales > Solanaceae > Capsicum > Capsicum baccatum. The sequence continues at coordinate 86,555,229 of CM061557.1, forward strand.
GACTAGACAAAAAAACAAATGAAGCAATATGTAGTAGCAAAAATGAAGAATAAGAAATAGTTTGGCATGATTCAATTCTTCGTGGATATTCAGATATCACCAATAACCAGTAATAAAGATAATCATAGCTCAATATTTTAGTTTTTGCAATGGTTTGTGGATTGCATAGGTTTGGTAGATAGGGCTATAGCCACATATACTAGCAAGGATTTGTCATTTTTTAGTGCACGCAGGGTCGATCTGAGCCATATTTTATGAAAGCTGATTCAATTGAAGTATTGAACTCCATTAACAAATTTCACTGTAAGAATAGGATAAAAACTTGTGTTGCTGAATGATCTTGAATTGAAAAAGCTTGTAGTATAAGTTGCAAGTTTAAATTATAGGTATGCCAATTGAATTTTTTCTTTTCTAATACCCTTATAAGATTGTCTAGATAGTAACATTAAGATAAGGCAGTAATGCTAGTACATCTTGTACAGTAAGTGACGCATCATCAATTAATCTTTTTAGTGTTCAGACCAAAGATATATAGGGATATTTTGTTGATGAATAAATACTCTGTCGTAAACTACAGAATCTTCATTAGCCACAAGATGTTTTCATAACTTTACAAAGGAAGTCCTGCCAAAAGTAGTATCATATCTTCCTATCTTTCATGAGTATTCTTCTTTCCCTTCCACTGCTTCCTTTTGGCCCTTTATGCTCTTCTTTGTCATATATCTACCTAAACACTGGAAACAGCAAAATATCAAGATCAGGCACCACTATCCTTTTAGTATTAAATATTTTTTTCCCAAATTTATATGAAAAGAAAGAATAGATGACAAATAAGTTGCCTTGATCTTTGAGATCTATGGCAGGTATGAGGGAAATGAAGAGGGTCTATGGCTGCATTGTGTAAAATATTCAGGACCTACGTACTCTCTACCTCCTTAGACCTCACTTGTGGGATTTCATTAGGAATGTTGTTATTGTGGTTGTTGATCTTGTTCCCTTTTCATTGTGTGATCATTAATTTGATCCAAGATGGGCGATGGATTATTCTTAAGTTGTTCACAATGACTTTAACATTTAGGTTTTTTTCCAATAGCTACAAGTAGATGGCAGTGATTTTAGTGTCAGATTTTGTGTCTTAAGTTGAACCTGCGAAGCTGTATTACTATTATCTAGGAGAGTATATTCCTATTTGCATAACTGATAAATATATGGCTTTATGTACATTAGCAAATTTGAACTAATATTGAATCACTGTTCAATCAGTAATTATGAAAAAAAAACATGATTGATTGCATCAGTGACTGAACACTTACAACTTTTAAACATTATGAGGGCTTTGTGTAAAAATTTTAAAAATTAAAAATTTTAAAAATTAAGGTTAAATGTAATAATAATAAAAGTTGGATTGGTTGGGGTTATTGATAAATATATGGCTTTATGTACATTAGAACTAATTGGATATAATTTTTTAGTTAGGGAAAACAAGTGGATGGGAAGGATTAGTCTTCGATCTCTTTTTTTAATCTCAAATTTCAATCCTAGGAAGTGTGTGAGAACTTCAATACATTCGTGTTGCACTGCCTGGAGTAAGGCACAAAAGTGAGTACCTTTAAATGAATTTCTTTACTGTCTATTTTGTGTTGTTGTTACTATTGTCTATTTTATAAAGTGGATATTTTGCTAGGAACAGTTGATCCTAGATTATATTCCCAACAGTTTAGAGCAGATGGCATTCTGGAAGTCGTAGTCTTGAAATACCCGATACCTCTGATTTCAGATGAAGGCTTGTGTAAGCACTGGTTCAATAACTCTTTCCCAGTTTCTTGAATTGTAGCTGGTCCGCATTCCCCTAAGAAACAAGAAGCTTATTTATTTTGTGGCTTATGTCATGAATATAGCATAGCGTTAAGAACAACTTCCCAACTTCTAGAGGGTCATAACTGTAAACAATGAATTTTGCATCACATGTTTCATTGGAAATTTTGCCAATGCTGACTCTTTTCAATCGTGTGTGTACTTTTATGGGAAAAAACTTGGTATCGACATCTTTGCCAATCTTTATCATGGTCTATGTTTTCCTATGTCTATTATCATTTATCAGCTTAATGTGAGTCCACTATTTACCCGAGTACTGGGAAAACCATGAAAAAGGTAACCGGGCAAAATTTTTAAGAATTCAGCTACATGATATCAATCTAAAGTTGTTGAGATCTCGAGTGACCTCTAGTTTATAAATTTGTTTCAACAAAGTTTCTGCACGAAATGTTCTTTCGGTTAATAAATCTCATAACTAGAAATTTTTGTATTCAACTTTTGCCCTCCAGGGACTTTTATAAGATGACACATCATACTCACAGATGACATTTGAAAGATAGAAAAGAATTGCAAGATATATCGGAAATCACTTCACATAAAACACCAACAACTCTTATGTCTTAAGTACTACTGCTACAAATGCTAGCTGGAATGTTGGTAAAAGATTTCTACTCAATTCATTCATGAAACAATTATTAGACTTAGAAATAATCCACAAAACAGAATTCATTAGACTTTAAATGGGTTAGGAATTTTAAGAGTATCCACTTAAGTTTGATTACGAGTTGGACATCGGTGCCTTTTTGAACTTTCATTGTTCTTCTCCCACTTTATTTTGAATGTGCTTGTCCATAGCTCTTTTGCTCTACAAGTTGGTGCGCTGTTTGAGATCTACGGGTATACCGTTCAACTATTTGCTCCAATGAAAGTCTCGCCATGGCAGTGACAGGTAAGCCTCGAGCTTTCTTTAGAAGGCCGTTGAAAGACTCTGAAAGATTTGTTGTCAACACTCTCCATCTTTTGCATGTCTGTGACTTGATTCGCTAGAAATGTTACTCACAGTAATGTTTGTATTTGAAAATATGACTGAAGATTATGATTTTAAGGCGAACCTTCGATCAAAAAAGTTGATGGGAGTTGATTTGATAGAATCGTTATTCGGAGTAACATTTTACAGCTAAAACGTTATTGTTAATAACGTATTAAATGTCAGATTTGTATAAAGATTCCTATGTGGAAGAGCTGCAGAGAAACGTTACTGATGGTAACTTCTTATGTCTAAAACGTTACTAACAATAACGTTTTATGTGAAAACATTACTGTGAGTAATGTTTTCTATTCTAACGTCTAACAACAATTCTGTTTGAGCCGTTAAGTTTTCTTAAAACATAAACGTTATTGGGAACCATGTTTATACTAGTTTTGTAAAAATTTTAAAAAACATATTATTTCAGTGAATTGATTTTAAAAAATAGCTTATTTCGGTGAAGGATTCTCTAATATAAGAGATAATGGTAAGGTTTCCGAACATTCTATCCTTTCTAAACCTCACGTTGTGGAATTCGACTGAATATGTTATTGTTGTATTGCATGTTGTTAAGTTAGTTGAGCAAAGATCTTAAGAAAATAAAAGTCGTTAAGAAAATGAAATTCGTTTAAAATATGTGTTTTAAATTCTATAAGGTTCCCAACATTCTTAGGGCCATAAAACCATGTTATAAGAATAAAAATTTAAAACTTACAAGTTAAATTAAATGTAAATGTAAGAAGATATTGGGTTTTCTAGACAAATGAATAAATAAAAATGTGACATAACGAGAAATAGAAAGAATAGTTCTGTTATATAATTTATTCCTTTTACAAATCATAGGAAACTCCGAGTTATAATGGTCTTACAAAGATTGCGTTGCTGTAATGATATCTTTCTGTTGGCGCCAATGATGAATCGCCTCGTTTTATAGCCAACAGTTTTTAACCGACTTCCCTCAGAATTGAAAATTGATTAATTTATTTCAAGGAGTATGTGGGATTTATAGGAAGGACGTGTATCAACTACAGCCGACTCCCATCAACATGGGTTGTGGTGCAGTGAATAAAGCTACTTCACCCTTAATAAGAAGTCGAGGGTTCGACTCTGGGTATGAAGAAAACTCTGTTGGGAGCGCTGCCACCTTAATGGGTCCTGCAACACACAATTCAAATTAATCTTTAAGGTCCTGAGACTCCAATACAGACACCAAACACCGAATGAAAAACTAAAATAAAAACTATAGCCAACTCCCTCTATCAAGAGTCATGGCCAAGTCTTTTATGTCCGTGTGCGGTGCATATTGCACAGGCCGCCGCCTCACTGGCACAGAATAGGCGCAGAGCTTCTTCACATTTTCTATTTTATTTCTTATTGTTTTCTTCTTTCCTTGTGAGGTGAATAGTTGTTGTTGAAAAAATACGATGTGCTACTTAATTGCGAAGAAAGGTTGTCTGGCGGATTCTGAGATTTGAATTTGGAGCTGAATTTTGAATTGTCTAAATTATTGTGTCAATTTAATTTCTAGTTTTATGTTTAAAGCATGTCACTAAATTTTGGAGAAAGGATGCATTGGGAATTTTTAGATTTCAACTTGGAGGTGAATTTTGAGCTGTCTAAATTATTGAGTCAATTTTGTAATTTTAATGCCGCAAGGGATGCCACTAATTGTGGAGAAAGGTTCGTCGGGGTTTTTGAGTTTTGAACTTGAAATGAATTTTGAGCTCTTTAAATTATTCAGTTAATTTCTAATGTGTGTATTATAGAGAGTACCTGTGTTGCACGTTTATCAAGCGCTTACAATAAAAGTAATGATAATATATGTTTTGATATACAAATATGGTAAAATATACAAACAACAACAATAACAATGACAACATACAAAGTGTAATTTCATAAAGTAGGATCTGGAGAGGGTATAGTGTACACCGTATCACTATCTTAAACTTAAAGGTAGAAAGATTATTTTCGATAGACCCTCGACTCAAACAAAAATCTTGTCAAAGCAGTATAGAGAAAGAAATAACAGATTTGAAGACAGTCATGACAAGGTACTACAGACAAACAAATCATCCTAAATAGTAGTCATAATACGATACTACAATAATCAAAGTTTAAACGTCACAACTAATGACCAAACTCAAAGACAAGAATTAAACTATTAAGAGAAATATGATTCATAGTATGACTAATAGTAAATAAGAACGAGTGACTCAACACTCAGTTATCTAACTAAACCTCTACTCTAATCTATGTCCTCCATAACTTCTTATCTATGGCTATGTCCTCAGTAAGTTGAAGTTGTGTCATATCCTATCTAATAACCTCTCTCCAATACTTTTTCGACCTACACTACAAAAAAGAAGTCAAAATACGAGGGTTAATTTTGCGGTTTGCAGGGGTTTAAAACCCCCCACAAAATATAATTGCGGGGGTTCTCAAAATCCTCAAAAAACAAGCCGTCACAAACGAGTTGCAATAATTTTTTTTCGACCCCCATAATTAATTTGCGGGGTTATTTTGCGGCAATTACAACCCCCGTAATTAATTTGCGGCGGTTATTGATCCCGTTATTCTAAATTTAATTCTTTATATAATAAATTTTAATTAAAACTTGCGGGGGTTAAAACCTCCACAGTTATTTTATTTTTTTAAAAAAATAGTAGAACCCATCAATTTTCAATAACTAATTATAGATTATAATTTTAGATAAAATTTAATTGTTCCTTTAGGCATAACCTACAATTCACTATTTGTTCTATTCATATATCATTAATACAACAGAGTAATTAAATATTGTAATTAAAAAGCATATAAAAAATACATTAAACATTAAACTTCAAAATTAAATTTTCAACATTAACATCTTCAAACTCCAAATTTTCAACATTAACTAGTATCTTCAAACTACAAAATCAAATTTAAATACTAAACGTTCAATATTTTAAGATTCACTCCAATAACACAATTACATCGTCATAATTGAATATCGAAGACAAATGCAACGAAATCAAAGAATATCATTAGGATCATTATTATCACATGATCTCCTTGCATTCATGGGCGAAATGGATCCACTAGTCTCATCACTTGGCTACATAAAAATGCAAAGTATAAGAATCAATCGATAAACTTTCAATCCTTATTATGAACAAGAAGTTATATGAACATCATGCTTTAACACCATTTTGGAAATCCGCATATCCAAGAATACCATAAACAAGATTCAATTACAGTACATGTCCTATGAAGTTAGAAGTGGAAAAAGTTGACACCCTCTCCCTTGTCCGGTATTATTTTGCGCATATCATGTGTTACTTTCTCCTACAGGAAAACAATTAATCTATTGAATCAATAGAGCATTCAGCTGCTTGTATCTTTACCTGACTAGTGACTCTCTTCTTTTCAGAAGGTGTAGATGAATGCACGGGGGAGAAAGTTGATTTATTGGTGAGTCTGGGCTTATTAAAGTTAGTAAATGCTGTATCTGGCTTGACGCAGGAAGGGTTTCCTGAAACTATCCAGCTGTCCAGCTGTGCAAGTCGCCTAGTCTCAAGTTTAAGGACTTGCTCTCCGATTAAGTGTTTCCTTAGCAGTCTGGGGGGCTTAAATCCTGTTGGCAACCCATGAAATGTATTAGATCAACGAAAGCAAATGCAGAGAGAGGACAAAAGGTGAATTTACGCAAAGGCTTTACAGCTATAGATATTCATCCAGCCGTGAAAGTAACTAAATCTTCCCTGCAATGGTGTATGCAAAATATTTCGTAAGCGACTCTATATTTAAAGAAGTGAACAGATGAAAGAGCAACAGCAGCAAACCAGCACACTAAAAATTTGCAGTCGTAGAAGAGAAGTTTTTCGTCTCAATTAAGGTTCTAAAGCCGCTTATGTTGTGCTGAAGATTCTTGTTTGAACTATTAGTGTCTATTACATATTTACATTTATTCAGTATCATTTTATTTTGTAGCAATAAAGCTTTGGCCTGCTGGCTTTGCCGCTTCTCATTTTGGCGGAGATTATCGGGATGATTCTTTGCATACAAACAGATCAAGATTACTTTCAAACCCGACTTCTGCTAGGTAAATGACACGTTTGACCACTAATACTAGGAACACTAACTGTCAAGTAGCATCAGTTAAATTACCTACACTAATTTTGTAGTTTTTTGCATAGTGTTGTATGCCGGGGTCTATCGGAAAAACAGTCTTTCTACTTAGGTAGAGGTATGGACTGCGTAAATCTTACCCTCCCCATACCTCACTACGTGGGAATACACTGGGTTTGTTGTTGTTGTTGTTGTTGTTGTTGTTGCATAGTGTTGTATATATATATATAAAAAAAGAACTACATTCAGTCTACAACTGAGCAGAATTTTAGGTGAAAATGTCTTACTTTCTTGGAGTCCAGAATCGAAATGAGCACGTTGTAAGTTGTAAAATATTGATGATTCCAGTCTTTCCTAGTGCTTCCTGCAGTAAAGGAAATAAGATTAGACTCTCTCCCTCTTGATTGCTCCAACTTGTCTCATTTTTAACTTCGACCTCACTTTATCCACTGTGCCAGGGATATCACACCATCCTCTCTAAGAAAGCGAAAAGTTAGACAGTTTCAAGCAACCTAATATAGTCAGACTTCTCAATAACAGTGATGTTTTTGGTGGAAGGGATGAAACACATATTCTCTACAGAAAAAATTCGCTATAGCAGCTTAAATATATGTATCAGGACAAACTATACAGTTTTAGAGAAACAATAGACCTCAGCTTGCTTAATTGGATCAGCTTGGCTATCAACGAAAGAACCCTTCGTCGCATCTCCATCAACTGATGTTTGATTGCATCGGGCCCTAACTCGAGCCTGCACTCGGACAAGAGCCTGCATACACTTAAGGGTTACAGCAGCTTGGTTTCTCACCTGTATCCTGACTACTGCTTTCAATACGCTTAACGCGCGCCTTGCCTTTCGATCATTACAATAAAAATTTCTCATTATCTATATAAATCATTAGCAAAAGATCAAGTGGGAAAAAAGGAATTACAAGGACATAACATGGCAACATATCTATAACAACTACGCCTCAACCCCAACTACCTCGGCTGTGGCTGTATGATTCAACACAGACGACACTGTTTCATTTAAGCTCATCTTATACAAGATCAAGAAAATCAGAAGAATTTAACCGACACTGTTTCTTTTTCGGTCTTGGTAATGGGAGTAAGCTTTTATCACTTAACATCCAATCAGAAAATTGCCTCCCAATTACACACTCATCTTGATCTGTTTCTCTAGAACTGCAATTTTTCTTGATTCAATTTTCAGTAAATTATGTCAACACTGCTCTCTTTCCCCCCCTTTTTAAAGCTAGAAATTCAATTTCTTTCGTGTTTATGTCTAAGTATAACAAACAAAACATACTTCTATTGGGTAACGCCAACATCCGGCCTACGGCAAGGCCAAAGAGGGGGATATGGTGGCTTGGGTCAGAGTCACGATCAAACATGACGCTTTAATTGGTAGGCTTAGTTAAGAATAAAAAAGAAGTTGCGGCCTTGCTAACAGTCATAACATTTGACACGATGATAAGCGCTTGATCCTAACAAGTGTTACTGATAACGCTCAATCTACAGCTCTCGTAGGAGTGTAAAGCGGTCGCTAGCAAATATAGAATCCAACCTGGGTTGGGTATCGATCCCTCAGGGAATAGCTTGGTCAACAAGTAAGCAAAATTACTAGACTTTTAGTGCAAGTCTCGTAAACAGGGGGATTGTGATGTGTAACCAAAACAATAAAGTAAAAGTTGAAATTAGCAAAGTAAAAAGAGAAAAATTGTTACGTAAGTTGTAAACAATGAGAATTGAAGCGTTGGGGTTATGTCCACCTCCTGAGTTATACGTCTCTATTGATTATGAGTGTGTAGAATTCCGACATGCATGTGCTTATAGAGAATTGTATTCGATGGTAAATCCAGGCGTCTTTCGACCTATTCGAGGATTATTTCACTTTAACTCTTTCGAGCTTAAAGCGTGTCTAACGGTACAAATTCTCCAAAAGGTTAATCCAGTTACAGCACTAACTGTTTAGTAGGGAATTTTAGGGGATGACCCTACTACCTTGACATTATCTCTTTTCCAGACAAATAACCTTTCTTTCGAACAAGTTAAATGTTATACTGGCGTATTCTTGTGTTTGCAACCACAAAGAATGTAGATTAAGATGAAGAGAATAATGATATAAGCATCTTACGTGTCACGAACTCACAAGCTCATAGCAATAGATAGTATTTCAGTTGGCTTCCATAACCCCAACAGAGAAGTTTAGTTACCCAAGAATGCAAAGGAGATCACGATTGACATTGTTGTTATACCACAAGATTGATTAATTTCGTGTAGCACAAATGGTAGGCGTTTTAGGCGTGAATTCCTAGGCAAAGTAACGATTCTCTTGTTGCGGAAATTAAGAATAAATGAATAGAAGAAGAATAGAATTAATGTAAATTGTTGTAGAAGAGAAGAATAGAAGAATAAGAGAGGAATGTCTTTTTTTCTTCTTAAGTGAAGAATTAATTCAAAATCTCTAGCATGATAGGGTATTTATAATACCCATATCCTAATCCTACTGAGCTAATGAAATATCTAACCAAATCCTACTAAGCTAATGAAATATTTAACCCAATTGTACTAGGTTAATGTAATATTCTCCTAATTCAAATAAACAAATGAAATACTTAATCCAATTGTACTAGGTTAATGTATCATTATCCAAATCCAAATAAGTTACTGCAAGTCCCCAAAGTCTTCAGAAATGTTGTTTTAGCCCGGGACAGATTTTCCATGTATCACTTTTGGTCCTTTAGGCGTTCAAACTCCCTTTCCTTCATTCGTGAGCTTTCTTTGGTGTCAAGTAAGCCATAAAATGCTGAATTCTGCATCATTTATACCTGAAACTTTGCTAATCATGTTCGTTAGCTCACTTATAGGAAAAAGGACTAAAAGTGCATGAAATATATAATTTGTCCTCAAAATTTAGCTAAAATATGGATAAAATATAGCACTATAGGCGTGTAAATTCGCCTATCATCAGTTACCAGAACCAAGGTCATGTGTTTGCTGCCCTATGTCAAGGCCCACGGGTTATAGCTTTAACTTGATGATAAACATTTGATCCTAACAACTTTTAACAACAACAAAAGAAAGTTAACATCTTTGGGCCCGGATTCATTCAAATCTCTTTGTGCATACATCTAAAGTCTAAACAGAAACTTGATGCAAAGATGCAACTCTTGATGAACTACCTAACAAAAACAGTAGAAACATCAAGATTGAGAAAACGGAAAACTTGGAATTACCAGAAAACCCTGAAACGCAGTCTGAATTCGAAGAGCAGCCCATTCTTTCTTCACAACCACAAAATCCTTATGCGGAGCTCTGACCACAGTAGCCATAGCAGCAGCCAAAGCAGTGTCAGACAGAAATGAAGATTCAGATCCATCTGAATCTCCCAAATTCCCACCCCTTTTTACGCCTTTCGACATCGTCATAGCAATTCCACCTGATGCACTCCTCCATAGCTTCCATTTTTTGTTCTTTACACCATCCTTCTTCTTGTACTGTTTCAACAGTCTTCTTATAAGTTGAATGACTTACGTAGTCAAGTGTCTCAACATGAAATCAAACCGATCCATAGAAATAGGCACGCCCTTTCTTACTCTCATCACCACCTATCTTATAAATCACAAATATGTTGGAATCAATAAATAACTTTTTAAAATTATTATTAGAGAACAATTTTCAAGTTGAAATATTACAAAAGAGATTACTAAAAATTAGAAACATGCTACGTATTCAAAGATATTACATGTTTGGTTATATATCTTTTTCTTAATATTTGACCAACTAACCTATAATTATTGTATATATATATATATGATTGGTACATGAGTTGACCGACGCAGGGGCAGACGTAGCTTGTTGGTACTTGGTACCTGTCATGACTCATGTGAATCCACACTTTTAGTCACAAATAAAGATTTATGTATGAATTTATTAAATTATAATAGATAGTATATGAACTCATAATTTTAAGAATATAATGTATTTAATGTTACTAATTAATATTAATTTGTTAGACAGGATAATGGTAATAATTTTAGGATAAAGTTTGAAATTAATTTTATTTCATATTTGATTATGAGGTATTAACTAATTTCGAGACTATTTTATCTATCAATTATACTAAAATGATGGATACTATTTCATATAGAAGGTGGATAAAATAGTCTCATGAGATATCCCAACTCTAAAAGACCAAAGAACTAAGACAATCGATAAAGGTAGAAATCCTAGGAGTCATTTGACTGGTGAGATGAGAATAACAATCTCGAGATAAATACGAAATTGTTTTACTCTGCATTTGGTCATGCACATCAATTAATCATAGAATTATTTAATCACATCTTTGAGCTGAAATGGTGAAGTTAGTTATCTCGTATCATAGGCGGAAAAACTAATTACATTAAATATCCTTATTATCTCATCTCATGTAATAAATTATCCATAAATCATAAATCCTGAATTCATTTCTAGCCCTACACATACACATCGATATCCATAAACAGAATGAAGTTTCCTATTTTAAAAGCTATATTTCACTACTAAAAAAATCGATAATACCGACCATAAAAAATCAACCACAATTTGTGATTGGAAAAAATCGACCACACATGGTCGGTTTTTAATTTTTTTTTTTAAAACCGGCCATAAGTGATCGGTTTTATATTTTAAAAAAATCAAAATAATTATTACAATAATTTTAATAATTATTATTATTTATTTAACAAATAAAAATTTAAAAAAAAATAACAAAATTGACCACCAATGGTCGGTTTTCTTTAAAAAAATTTAGTTAAAAAATATTTATAAAAACCGACCACAAGTGGTCGGTTTTTATAAAAATAAAAAATAAAAAATACTTTTGAAAATCCGACCACATGTCGTCAGTTTTCTAATTAAAATAAAAAAATAATTTTAAAAAACCGACCACTTGTGGCCGGTTTTTGAAGTAAAAAAATTAAAAATTAAATAATTTTAAGTAACACCTAATTATATATATAATCAAAACCTAATATATTAAGCCAATCCAATATAATTAATCGATCACTAATCTAAGTATGTATAAGAAACACATCGCATTATAATATTGGATAATATACTTGTATACATATGTGATGTATATAATACGTATTTTGAACTTGATATATTCGATAATGTGTATATGTATATATATAACATATACATATTATATAGCGATGGTATATTAATGACATAAGATAAACGAACCGATAATTTATTTGAGTATATGTGAAATACAATGGGGTAGTAAAATCGGGTATGTGATGTATATAGTACGTATATGAAATACGTCGCATTATATTATTGGATAAGATACTCGTTTACGTATGTGATGTATATAGTACGTATTGATATAGTCGATAATGTGTATATATATGTGTGTGTATGTATAGGTATATATATGTGTGTGTGTATGTATATATAGGTATATATATATTAATGACATAAGATAAACTAACCGATAGTTCAACTGAGTTTCTGTGAAATACGTTGTATATTATTATGGGGTAGTAAAATCGGGTATGTGATGTATATAGTACGTATTTGAATGTTGATAGCCAATTGAATATATTTATATATGCGTATATCTCGTGTAGTGATGAAATAGATATACTATTTTGTGTCAATATAATGTAGACACACGTATATTGTTGAAGTTGTAATAATGTAAGGCAAGTATTACGAGGTATATTGGGGGGGGGGGAGAGTAGGGGAGGGAGACAAAAAATTGAACCATGACACTCGCATATACTTACCATTTGCTTTGAATTTTGAATTTTGAACGACCACCAAATTTTGGGGGTGAATTTAAGTTTTTTCACTTAAAAATTTTGTATATGAGTATATGTGAAATACGTTGAATATTATTATGGGGTAGAAAAATCATGTATGTGATATTTATATCTCGTGTAGTGACATATGCAGTAATCGAAAGCTCGATAATTGAATATATATATCAAAATATTTTGAATAATACATTGATATCATACTATTGAAGAAATAAATATACTATTTCGTGTAAATATAGATACGTGTAAATTGTTGAAGTTGTAATAATGTAAGACGTCGATAATTTATTTGATTAACACATAAATATATATGTATGTATATACATATATATATATATTATATATATATATATTATATATATATATATATGAATATATATATAAAATATCGTAATTAAAAGATAATGAACCAAAAATTTATCGTAATTTGCGAAATTCATTGATATTATTATGGGTTGGAGAAAATATACTACTCGTGTTAATGTTATGATAAAATAAATAATTATCAGATTTATATATATACACATTGTATTAAATTAGTTGGATATTGTTATAAATATTATAGCATTTATTAAAAAATTAATTAATTAAAAATTAATTTTTATTTATTAATTTATTTTAAATTATTAATTAATTTATTAATTGTAGTTTATTAAAATTTAATTTATCAAAAAAAGTGTAAAAACCGACCATACGTGGTCGGTTTTCTAAAATATTTTAGAAAACCAACCACACGTGATCGTTTTCCTGTTAACTAAAAAAAACATTTCATAACCTAACCCGACCCGACCCACCCAAATAATTAAATTCCCCAATTGATATACACAAAAGAAATAGAAAACAACATACACACAACACTACCCGTATACACACATAAACACATACTTAACACTCAAAATCAGTCGAACAAGTGCGTTTTCATAGAAAATATTGATTTCTCCAACTCAAGTAAGTAAGAATGTGAGATTTGTTGACCTTATTTTGAGTTAACTTCACTTCATTTTGATTTTTGAAACCCTAGTTCTTATGTTTTGGTTGAAAATGGGGAAATTGGGGATAATCTTGAATGTAGTATGGATTTAGTGTGTTATGTGGACTGAAATGAGTAATATCTTGCATAGAGTAGATGGGTATTTTGGAAAAAATTGTAGTAGTGTATCTTTTAATTTGCTAAGCTCATCATTTTCATATTGCAGCTTCCTGTGAGAGAATCTATAAGCAGATTAAAGCTGCCATTTTGAAATATCAAGAAATTAAGGAAAATATCAAAGGTATGTTGACATAGTGAAGCCGTGTGGGGCCTTGTATGATTCACTATTATTGTTATCTTTCTTTCATTGTTCATATTGAAGTCTAGTGAAGCCGTGTGTGGCCTTGTGTGATTCCCTAGCATTGTTCTTGACATCTTGTTGGTCTTGTTGTTGCTTGTTTCTTGTGTTGTGAACTTGATCTTGTATCATTTGGCATGAAAGGTCAAGGCTTGTTTTTGAATGTGTAGGGACTTGGTAGGAGTTTTTTTGTTTTGAATTCGATTATATTTGGTGACTTAGTAGGTTGAAAATGATTAAGTGTAGGGATTTTAAGGGTGACATGGTAGGTTGAACGTGGATAAGTCTAAGAATTTTAAAGGGGATTTTTTTTTGTTTTGAATGTGGTTTTATTTTGAGACTTAGTTTCATGAAAATGGTTAAGTTTAGGGACTTTGAAGGAGATTTTGTGTTTTGAATGTGGTTTTATTTTGATACTTAGTTGTTTGAAAATGGTTAAGTGTAGGGACTTTAAAGAGGATTTTTTCGTTTTGAATGTTGTTTGGTAAGTGACTTAGTTAATTGAAAATGATTAAATGTAGGAACTTTAAAGGAAATTTTATTGTTTTGAATGTGGTTTGGTAGGTGACTTAGTTGCTTGAAAATGGTTAAGTGTAGGAACTTTAAAGGGAATTTTTTTGTTTTGAATATGGTTTGGTAGGTGGCTTAGTTTCTTGAAAATAGTTAAGTGTAGGAACTTTAAAGGAGATTTTTTATTTTGAATATGGTTTTGTTTTGAGACTTAGTTGCTTGCATTGAATGAAAAGCCATGATTGTCATGTTTTCGTGGAACAATTACTTCCAATTGGTTTTATTGGTTTACCTGAAAACATATGGAAACCAATAGTAGAGATTAGTTTGTTCTTCAAAGATTTATGTGCCACCATATTAAAAGAAGAAAATCTAGCCCGAATGAAAAGTATTACCAACAAGCTGGAGAAGATTTTCCCGCCAGCGTTCTTCAATGTGATGGAACATCTTCCCATTCACCTTGTACACGATGCTTGTCTAGGAGGTCCAGTTCAAAGTAGATGGATGTATCCACTCGAACGGTAAGCATTTGCAACATATTTAAATTCATACATGTCTTTTTAAATATAGTAAACATCTAATCTTAGAATTGTACAGGGCAATTAAAAAATTGAAAAGGGGTCCCAAAAACAAACATAGGGTGGAAGGCTCTATAGTCGAGGCATATCTTACAAGGAAAACTTCTCAATTTTGTCCATACTACTTTTGTGATGAAGTTGCTTGTTCAAGAAACTGACCGAATCGTCATTAGGATGATGTGAATGATCCTCATTTGCAATCAATATCAATTTTCAATCAATCTAGTTGTAAGGCTAAAAAGACCATACCTCACCGTCTCACTCCCACGGAACGCAAGTCAGAAACTTTGTATGTCATGCTGAATTGCTCAAAAATTAAGCCCTTTTTGAAGTAAGGAGATTAAAATTTTAACATATCTTATCTGTTTACTCATTCCCTTAAAGAAACAAATTGGGTTTCCCATGTTGGATGTTTAGTTCATTTAAGACTCAATTCCACGAAAATTAAGTGTATGCATCCTTTGCAACGTGGTTTAAAAATGAGGTTCGTAAGTGTATTAATATTTCTACAAAGTTTAAACATTTACACATTCCTCAACTAAAATATATATATATATATATAATATTTTTAGGTACACCATGCACTAAATGCAGCCGCATACGATCAACTCTTGAGAGATATTTCTTTCGCTCCAGTTGAAGCTAATGCAATGTCCCAATACAAAGTAAATAAGTTTAAATTTTCCACCGAACAACACTCTAGAATAAGGAAAACGAACAATAGTGGTGTTTGGGTTAAGGGTGATGATGATGTTGATTACTTTGGCATCATACACGAGATCTTAGAACTAGAGTATGCTGGTTTCCCAATAAAAAAATTTTCATCTTTCAATGTAAGTGGTTTGATCCAAGCACAAGAGGCACAAGAGTACATATGGAACATAACATCATTGAAGTGAAGCACAATAGCTCGTATCCTTTTTACGATCCATTTGTTCTAGCGCAAATTATTAAATAAGTGAATTATGCTCCTTATCCATTACGCAATGACAAGTTTGATTAGTGGTCTATAATCAAAACAAAGCCTATAGGCCGGGTGGAAGTTGAGAATGTGTTGGAGACTGCGTATCAAAATGAAATGTAGATTGATTACCAGCTAGTGGAAATTGAACTAGTAGACGGTTTGAATCACCCAAAAAATATATTTGAAGAAGTTAATATTGCAGAAGAAGAGGCTGAGTGGGTAGGAGATGAGGAAACCTCCGAAGAGGGTGAATGGTTTAGTGGAGAGTCTTCAGAAGAGGAGGATTAGTTGTGTAGGTTGTATTTATTATGTATTGATGTCTTTATGCTTTGTACTATATATTTACCTTTATGTTTTTTGTTTAAGATTGAGATGTAATATACTGTTTAAGTTTGTTGTTTCCGCTTTTCCATGATTTATTAAGTAATAAAAATATTCTTGTCTATATCTCATATTGTATTAGAGCGATTTGAAATGTGTATTAGTAACTTCAAATTAGTTACTTGGAATGCTTTCTTATATATTCATTTTGTAGGAACTAACTACTTGTTAACTAAACTTAATTTAGATGTCAGGCAGAGGTGACAAGGGTAAGGGAAAAGTTGATACTACAAAACCAAAAAAGAATAGACAACCTCTGGTTTATAGACGACCTATAGGTATTCATATATCTGAGGGTCGGTTTGCTGACTCAACAGCACGACCCTCATATTCTAGGCCGTCCAAGGATTCGATACCTACTCCTACGCATATGGGTCCACTACATGGGTCTACACCAACTAATTCTTCTCCTATGATCGTACCACTACCAGCACAGTACTATTCGATGGTCGCTGGCCGCTCCAGACATCTACCATCATCGATACCCTCCTGCAGTAGTCACGCAACTGCGTACAATAATTTTACTAGATCTATTGGGTTGTCGGATCTTCAGCTTGGAGGCACTCCATTTAGTTCTTCAGACCCGCCCACGCTAGTGCATGCACCATCACTTACTAGGCAGCCAGGAGACAGAGAAGATTCTAGGAGGATTTATCTTGTTCTAGTTGAGAGAGGGTAAGATTTCTAAATATAATAACGTTACTCATTTTTTCATTACTATATTATTATGCTCTATGAAATTACTGTTTGATCTTGTGTTGTAGGTTTAGGCCGGATGGTGGAGTTGGACAAAAGGGGTGAATATGCATTACTTGGCACTTCAACGGCTACTGGACCAGCTGGCAAAAGGTTCCAGAACTTGACAGGGATAGAATGTTGAAGAATTTAAGGTAAGGATTTAACTTATCAACTACTTATTAATACTTTATTAGAACAAAAGATTGAATATTATATTTTTGTTATAGAAATTTTAATGTTGGGATGATGCAAATACATTTCTTATAAAGAAGAACTTTTTCATAAGATGTAGATCCAGATTTAACAATCTCTTGGATTATGCCCGAAAGAAACTGGTAAAACCTAAGTGGATTTCTGAACCCGCATGACAACTGTATCTTCGCCATTGGAATAACACAGAATACCAATTGTTGAGTGAAAAAAAGGAAAGAAAGCCTGGGCATCATCCAAGGGCGGCTCCCTACATACTGCGGGTGCCAGAAGTACTCTTGTTGTGATGGAAAAAATTGTATGTTACTTTTACAGTTTTAATTGTTTGTTTCTATTTAAAGTTTTTTATTATTTGAACATTGATAATTTTTTCATATGCAGGAAAAAGTAAAGGGTAGGGAAATACCACATTATGATCTATACGAGGAGACACATATGATGAAAAAAAGAACTCGACTGATGAAGATGTCTGGGTTGAAGCTCGTGCAAAAGTTGTCCATGTAAGAAACAAATTTTGAATTTATAAATCTTTTTCTTAAAGTTATATTTATTCAATTATAACTAATTTACTATTTTTTTACTTTTAGTATTAACTTTACTTTGAATATAGGACGAATATATGCGTCTTGTTGGTCCGTATCGTAGTAGTCAGCCTCCTCAAAGTCAGGGTGACCCAATATCCCAACATGTAGAGGAGGAGTTATGGGCAAAAGTTGTGGGTCCTGCAAATAGAGTCCATTTGGTCGGATACCACAAAAACTTTTTTGGTGATAATGTTAGGAGTCCATGCGGCCCTTCTTACTCTAGCTCTTCAGTTGATAGAGAAACGATTGACATACAACAAAATATGGTTTCTCAACTCACTGAAGAGCTTGCTGAACAGAGAGAGAGGTAGAAGAAGACGGAGAAGGCAACAACATCACAATTCAAGAAGCTGCAGCAGAAGTTGAGATCTTTCATTAGGACTGCGGGGGTTATTCCTCTGTATCCTGGTGATGCAGTTCGGGCTGCAAAGGGTCTAGGCCCCCTGGATGATTTCAGCACGGATGATGATATGGAAGACAAGGACGAATTCGATGATGATGACTTTTAGTTTTTTGATTTTTTGTATGTGTTGTACTTTGAATTTAGACATTTTGTTGTATGAAACTATTGTTGTAGTATTTTCATACTCACTTTTGTTGGACATTTCGTATGTCTTGTACACTTTTGAAAGTATTTACATTTGGTTTTTGGTTGTTATTACTGCTGTATTTTATTTGATACTGCTGTATTGCATTGTTGTTGTTGCATGTTGTATTTGAGTTTTGATTTTTTTTTTTAATTTCCAGAAAAACCGACCACAAGTCGTCGGGTTTTTGAATTTCTTTTTGCAGAAAACCTACCACAAGTGGTCGATTTTTTAATAAATTAATTTATTAAAAAATCGGCCACTTGTGGTGGGTTTTTTATTAAATTAATTAATTAATTTAATAAAAAACCGGCCACTAGTGGTTGTTTTTTTTTCCTAAAATTATTTTTTCCAATTTTAATAACAATGAATTTTAAAAAAAAAATATATTTTTTTAAAAAACCGACCACTTGTGGTCGATTTTTATAAAACTACCACAACTTTACCGACCACACATTTTGGTCGGTTTTGTGGTCGGTTTTTGAGTGATCGGTTTTCCCCTTTGTTTTAGTAGTATTTCCTCCTCATTATCATTTATATCTCCACCTTAACATCCATGAATTTTGAAAAGATAGTGGTCTTGTTTAATCTAGCATCTCAAACTTGCATTGGTGCAACCTCACAACTGCTGGTCAATTCTACAAATAAAACAAGGCAAATTGCTGAAACAAAAAGACTTTCAAAACTTCACAACTAACTCAAGGCAATTGTATCTCTACTCCAGTAAGTATAGAATCTAGACTATCTATAATAAAATGTGATGATGTGAAGTATAACGACTGTAAATTATGTTATAAGCAATTCGTGCATACACAAAAAGTTCAATACCTTGAATAAGCATCGTATAAGTTGAGGTTATAATCATGGAAACACAATACATCTTAAAAATTGAATATACGTTAATACAACATTGAGGTCTTATTGTACATTAAAAAATATAACTTATTAAGGTCACCAATTTCAATCCACTAATAGCAAATTTGAGTCATTTATTTTTTGTTGGATTAAATTATTGCACAAGCAAAGAAGAAATTAGGAGATATCTAATATCTGAAAAGGCTAAAAGGAAGCCGAAAAATATAATAAACATACTATTTCAAGTGTCGATTACTTCAACTTATACTACCATGCATGAATACAAATTGTGTTATGTTAGAGACTCAATTCTTATTTAAAACTGCAATACATGCACAAAATTGTTACCAACTTCAATAATTCAGACAAGGCTATTAGAGGGAGATACTTACCACATAATCACATGCATCAAAATTAGGTGATTCAAATAAATTTGAAGATACAAGCTGAAGCCATTACAGAAGGCTTGCAAAGAGCAGTTCTTGAATTTTTCATTGACTTAACTATCACCAGTAAAACTTTATCCCTACAAGTATACAATCGAAAAAAGTAAATGCCCATCTTTCAAACCACAACTTTGAGTATCTAAATTAAAAAAAAATTATGTACAATTTAAAAATATCTAAACAAAAAAATGATGAAACAACACAAATCGCCTAGTGTCATTCATTGAGCGACAAAATCTGATTCTCAAATATTATTTTTTTCACTTTGAAAATAAAAATTACTTCTTTAAATGCTCACAAGTTTCATGGGCAAAGAATTTATTTGTCAAGAAAACTCTAAACACATAAGGAATACTAATAAGTAGTAAGAACCCCATGTAAGGAAAAAAAACAAAGAATTCTAAATCTAACACAAGATGTATCCCAACTAAGAAAAAAATCAAGGAATTCTAAACCTAACACACAACGATTCTTCCCCACCAAAACATTTGTGATTGTCATGACCCAAAAACAAGGGTCTTAATGTCACTTATTGCGGCGTACCTTGACAACTAAGTCTATCACCCAAACTGATACAAAAAGAAAAAGACAGAAATGCCCAAGGTAAGGCTTCTAGAACGAAGCCGAACCATGTAGTAATCATAACAATATGGAAAGAATTTATTCGAATGCCATACATTTCCAAAACAAGATGTCAATAGTATAAGAAATTTTAATACAATTCATGAGTCGAATACATAGAAAGATAACCACAAAGAAGGAATCTCTCCGACTACTAATAAATACATAACTAATACAAGAGGTTGAAGGTGAACTCCAGACTTAGGAATGTCTAACCACTACCTTGAGTAATCTGAAGATGTCCGAAATCAACCAATCTGAGGCACTCGAGCTAGGACCTACACCGAAAGAGCACAGTAGGCGTGAGTACAATTCACTCGTACTCAGTAGGTATCATCGGCCGACCAAGAAAAATAGTAAATAAAGCATACAAATATACATTAAGGGAACATCACCTGCAATCAAAATATGTTCCACAATAGTAGCCCACACTGCTTGCACTAACAATTCTACAATAGCCACACATAATACAACAACATACCAGATAGGGATACAATTATACATAATATCACATACAAGTTAAAGAAATGAGAAATATGTATAATCGATATCATCAAGTACAAATAAAGAAATATAGAACAATTAAACATTAACAAGTCAAGATATAAAATAAATAGATAGATGACAAGTCAATATGATAATATAAACACAACATAAACACAATAAAATAAGTGCAATATATATGGTGATGATGATGATAATGATGCACGAGGTCACCACACAATCTCCAGGATTATCACACAATCCCCGTATTATAACCACAGAGGTAAGCCTCCTGATGTGGCCCATATACAATCCATATATCAATATCTCCTCCCAACATATTCCTCGGGGAGGGTGATAAAATTTTATGTTCCCAGTATTTTTAGAATTCCTAGTATTTCTAGTATTTCTAGACCACATAAGATACAAATTAAGTATGACAAACAACAACAACAACAATAAGTATATACAAAATATACAAGGAACAAGTAAAATTATGTGTACGATGCCATAAGAATGATAATGAAATATTCACGATCCATCATAATAGTATTTTCACAATCAAGTACATGAGGTATTTCCACAACCAATCATAATAATATATTTTCACAACCACGTGAGCCAATATCCACTCATTAATTCCATCATCCATGAATTTCTACATATTTCATATGCCAACAAGTATGAATATATCACCATAAACCAATGTCACCAAATTAGGCATTTCAAAATATAATACAATTATTCACATTTATTCAAGGCTATCAATAATACATAAGGCCCCACACGATCACACATATCACATAATATCTTAATTTCAATAATTACGTCATATATAGGCCCCACACGGGCACAACACATAGATATCCATTTTCAATGATTAGTTCCCACTCTTAACATGTATTTTGTACCAACATTTACTTACCAGCCCAGTCTGAAAGAGTTAAGCCATAACCTACCTCGAATGTTGAAATTAGTCTGTTGTACTTTGAATCCACGACCTTACTATTCATGAACGATCTCAAAATCAAATAAAACCAATAAATATAGAATCTACGCATTAAAACAAAGCCAATGATATCAATGTTGACCACTTTTGGTTCGGCATCAAAACGGACCCCCAAAATGAGTTTCTGAAAAAGAAGGAAAAAAATCATAACTTTACTTCAAAGATATGTTCCCCGTAGTTTTAGGAGTCTACAATTGATAACCCAAATCATATCAAGTCAAAAACAAAGTTCAAATTGAAGAAAAATTATTTTTAAGCTTTACCGAGTAAAATTTTTAAAATTCGTGTTAAAATAAAAAATAAAAATAGTTTTGAAGGTTAAATTTATGAAAAACTAGTAATTATAAGATTAAAACATTATTCAAGTGAAAAGAGGTAAAATTGGAGTTCAAAATCAAGCCCTAAGATTTTTGGGGTTTCAAGAAATTAATCAAGGAATTAGAGTAGAAAAGGATGGAATCTCACCTTAAATCTGTAATAGAATCAAGAAATAGATGTTAATTTACCTTTTCACGCTCGCACAAACTTCACTTTTAAGCTATCACACTATTTTAGGGTTTAACTCTCAAGAGAAAAGGTGAAAGAATAGGCAAAATAGGCGAAAAAGAGGGGTATAAGGGTTTATTTTTTGGACTGCACCAGCTTTTTGAAAATAAATAGATTTTTTTAAGTCCAACCAGGACTTCAACGGGGTGCCCAAAATTCATTTGGAGTTCAATATATGCAAAAAACTATGCAACCACACTAATTCGACCATGCAGACTTAATGGTGATATCAGAATTTCAAAAAAACATCGTTTTCACAATGTTGACCCCTAAAACTCGAAATTGCAATTTTCTAAACCGAGGATCCAAATGAGATTTAAAATCCATAAAATCATACAAAACATGTTACCACCCTAAAATCAATGTTTTGGATACATCAGCAAAGTCAGATTTCCCATCGGAGGTCGTTTTGACCAAATGTGGATCCCACACCCATATTTCTGATTTTCCAACTTTAGGACCAACGGGTCAAAATGAGCTCGAATGCATCAGGACCCAACTCAAAGGTCTAACTATCCTAAAATTGATATTCTAGATCTCCTGGCACATTCCATTTAGCCATCCATCACACGTACCAAAAGATATCCTAATAAGTTTAAAATAAGGCTCTCGAAGCCACAAAAAATTACAATATCACACAAAAGGCAACAAAATGCATTGAGAATCGTGTTAATCACCCCCACACCCCAAAAATATCACAATGCAACTATGCAAAGGGGTAAAATAATCAAACCACACAAAATCACAAATCTCACATATTTCATCAAATTTCCAAATTGTTACATCATCTACTTCTAAAAATTTAATTCGTCCTCAAACTAAGACAAAGAAATACCTGAATCAACTAAAAGCTGGGAGTAGAAACTACTCATATAAGAATCGACCTCACAAGTAGCCTCATCAATAGGTCAGTGTTGACACTAAACCTTAACCATAGGGATAACTCTAGAGCGCAACCGCCAAACATCCCTAGCCAAAAGGGAGACTGGCTCTTCAAAAAAGGATAACCGCTCATCTAACAAAACTAACTCTAAACAAATAACATGAGACTCATAAAAAAAGCGGTGAAGCATATAAACATCTAAAACTAGATGAATAACTAACAAATCTGGAGTCAAGGCCAACTTATAGGCCACATCACCAACATTCCAAAGAATCTCAAATAGACTAATATACCTAGGGATAAGATTGCCCCTCTTGCCAAACCTCATCACACCCTTCATGGGTGAAATTCAAAGAAAAACATGAATGATCCTAGTGGGGGAGACTGAAACACCCTAGGTTTTGACCCTTAGAAAATTTCTCAGTTTTTGGCTTGTAGACATCATACGACTTGGGGTGCTAGTCGTATAATGTAGTATGGTTTAGTGGGTTATGGTCGTATAGTATAGTAACCAGTGTGGGTTATATGGTTTCTATCTAAGGTATTATTGGAATATACGAGTCATATGTTAGGGTAATAATGGTAAGGTGTCAATCGTCTGTTGCCTTAAGTTAAGTCTAAGTGATTCCATGATGCCTAGGGTACAGTTTAATGATAGTAGTCATATTATTGAGTACGGCTTGGCTTGGATGGTCATATATTGGACAGTGTTGGGGTACAAGAGGAGGCCTAGAGTATGGATAAGGGTACCACTCATACCCTAGGGTAAGATTGGTATGGGTTAGTCATACCATCCTATGGGAATTTTAAGTAGTTTAAGTTGGGGGTAATTTAGACATTTATCCTCTTAGCCTACTATGACCCCATGACTTAAAACACCTTTTTGGGGCATCATCAACTTATTTGCAATCAATTAAACTCTCTTAAACACTCTTAAATTCTCTCAAGGATCTTGGGTTAAGAAAGAATAGGGTTTCATCAATAGGATCAATTAGGGCTTACAAGGGTGATTTCTTTCCTTCATCTTCGTAATCTATGACATGTGCTCTTCCCTCATTGTAAAATTCAACTAAATACATGTTTATTAAATTGTTTTCATAGCATAATTATTGTATTATTTTGGGTTTTCAAATATATGTTGGGGGTTTTGGTCACAATGATTGGTTATGGTTTTTCCATGTCTTTTACTTGCGGTTTTCATATTTTTATAGTGGTTTGAACATTTGGTTGATTGGGAATGGTTAATTGGCACATGGTTTTGGCTTTGGAAACTATATGCCCCTGACATGTTTGATAAAATGCTTATGAAAATATTTGTGGTTAAATTATTGGACTTTTATTGAACTATTGTATGGTATAACTTGGTAATGGAACCATAAATGGTATAAATGGTTTGGAATGGTTAAATGGTAAGCTCTTGGTGGTTATGGTTTGACTTATTGAAAGCCTTTTAAGGTACAAAGGAATCCCCTAAGAAACTTACTAATGAACATCTTGTGGGTTACATGGGAACCCCCCCAAGTCAACTTAATAATGTAATCTATGGGTACATAGTAATTTCTTATTCTTTAAAAAAGTTTGCTAAGGACATTGCTTGTAATCTATAATCGGTATGACGATACCACTACTTAGAGCCTTGGTTAATAATAAATGAAATTGATGGTTTGGTTATGTTGTAATGGTTTTAATCGGGTAATAATGTATCATGGAGAGCGAAGGGTACTGGGGAATCCCCTACTCCTATGGTATCTTTGGTTCGTACGGCTATATGCATAGTGTCCATTCAGGGGGTAACACTAGACCCATAGAGCCCATGGGTGGTTATAGAATGGTTAATCTACACATATCCAAGTTAATTATTTAAAGGCATGCTAAACCTGATTATTTTTCCCATTATTGTTATATATATGTGCATGTATGGTTATGAATGCATATGGTTGGTTTACCTGGTTTTAAAGGTTGGCATTATTTTATCTTTATCCTGAGTGCATGCTAGCATTCGTCCGCTAACCCATCTTCGGGTAGCGGTATCCCCACGTGTTGTAAGAACTGGCCATTCTACTTCTCCTGGTCAGTGATTGGATTTGGGATCAGCTCAGCTTGACTGAAGTGGTAAGCTTCCATATTTGGAAAGGCTTTATTTCGTGTCATGGATATTTTTACATACTTTGGTTATTTCATCGACATTGGTTTTGGCTTTGGTTGAGGGCATGCCCAATTGGATATTGTTTTACTCTTGGTTAGAGGCTTTGTGGGACTACTATGGGTTAGCATAGGCAGTATTGGTATTGGTGTCAGCCTTAGTATTGACATTGGTTTTGGAGCTGATACAATTGGAATGTATTTAAATTTATTCTATTCTATTATATTATGGACTTGTACTTGGTTATTGTTTTAGTTATTGGTTAGGTATTGGATAATTGGACTTACATGGGTTGGTCACAGTTATGGACCTACTAGAGTTTGGAATTGTACAAATGCTATCTTATTATATATTTGAATTCATCCGACTCAGGGTACATCTTTGGAGATTGGGTTGGGTAATCGTGGTTGTCCCCGATCCTTGATGGACTTAGGATGCCCACTACGACAAGGACCCAATTCAGGTCGTGTCAAGTTGGTATCAGAGCTTTAGGTTCATGGTCAATTGGGAGTCTACAAAGTTATGTCGATTAGAGTCTCTTTTAAGGATATGTAGCGTGCCACACTCATAATAGAAAGGCTACAAGGTATTTAGAAAATGTTTCTCTTCTTTGTATTCTATTTTCAACCTTGGAGTCTAAGGTCTTGGATTCTTCTAATTTTTGTTTGCTTGTGTTTTTATCATGCCTCGACAGTCTGAATCTCACAAAAATTCCTCTGTCCTAACTGGGGATGATGTTTATGGGACATGCCCTACCCATGGGCTTCATACTTAGTCTAAGGGTCTATTCCTTGATATTTTGGAGTTCCACCAGTTCCTTCTAGTCTTTCTCTGGCTTCTCAGCCAGACGTGATGAATATGAGTTTCGTTAGTTAATTCATATGATTGCTCAGTTGGTAGCTTCTCAGGCTGAGCTTGGTGTATCTGGTATTGTATCTTCTGAGGCCACCGGGTTAGCCAGTTCATGAGGTTGAATTCTCTAACTTTTATTGGTGTTAAGGGTGAAGAGGATCCTCAGGGTTTTGTGGATGAGATGGAAAAGATCTTCAGAGTCATGTAGGCCATGAATGTGGAAGGAGTGAATTTTGCTACCTATCAGCTAAAGGATGTGGCATACCAATAGTATGAGTAATGGGATCAGGCAAGGGGTGATGTTTATGAGTCATCTCTATAGGAGACTTTCTCTAATGCATTTTTGGATCGCTTCTTTCCTCAGGAGTAGAGGGAAGCGAAGGTAAAGGAATTTATTAATCTAAAATAGGGGAAGATATCGGTTAAGAAGTACGCCTTGAAATTTTACCAATTGTCTAGGTATGCTCGAGAATTGGTGTTAGATATGACGGCCAGGATGAGAAAGTTTGCATCAGGACTGACTCGTTAGTTGATCCTTGAAAGCAAGATTGGATTTCTGATCAAAGAGATGATATTTCTAGGTTGGTTATTCATATGCAACCGATGGAAGAGGAAAAAAAAGTAGGTTGAGATAGGTGAAAGGTAGGGTAAGAAGCTTATGTTCTCTAAGCAAGGTGGACAACAACAAAGTGGTCGGGATAGTAGTAGCCAAAGAAAACGTAGGGGAGTTCTAGTTCTTTCTCCATAGCTAGTGCTCCTTATTCGAAGTAGTCGGGAGACAGGCACCACCAGGATGGCAATAACTTTAGGGCACAAGGTGACCAATCTCAAGATAATAGGGCTTATACGACCTCATCATGTCTTCTTTGTATGTTCTGCGGTTGGTTACATCGGGCTTCTACGATAAGGGGAGGGACAGGTGTTTCAAATATGGTCATCTAGGCTAAATGCTTAGAAATTATTTTGTTGGTAAGGTTTCTTCGAGAGTGAACAAGGTTCTAGTTGCCTCTTCATCTTGTACCACACTAAATGGTGCTGCTTCTACATCTATTTCTTCTTTTGTTACCGACACATGCCGGAATCGATTATATGCACTCACTACCTGAAAGGAGTTTGAGCCATCGCTTTATGTCGTGACTAGTACATTACAACTCTTTTCTCATGATGTGAATTATTTCCTTGATCTGGGGTCTACTCTCTCTTATGTAACCCCATTTGTGGCTATGTATTTTGGTTTTGATCTTGAGGTTATTTTGAATACCTTTTCTATTTCTACCATGGTACGTGACTCTATGGTTGCTAAAAGAGTCTATAGGAGTTGTGTGGTATCTTTTGGTAGTAAGGAGACTTTGGTAGATTTGTATGAATTAGATATGGTGAATTTTGATGTTATTTTGGGGATGAATTGGTTACACTCATTCTACATATCATTAGATTATCGGACCTGTAAGGTTGTCTTTAGTTTCCCTAGTGAACCAGTTGTTGAATGAGAGGGTGGTTCCCTAGATCCTAAGGAGAAGTTTATATTATATCTTAGGTCTCTAAGGTTAATCCCTAAAGGGTTTTTCTATCATTTGGTTTGGGTTAAAGACTCTAACTCGGAAGGTCCTTCCTTGTATTTTGTTTCGATAGTGAGTGAGTTTCCTGAGGTCTTTTCGAATGATATTTTTGGTGTTTCTCTAGATAGGGATATTGAGTTTGGGATTCATTTGGTTTAAACGGATATTGAGTTTGGGATTCATTTGGTTCAGACACTCATTTAATATCTATTCCTCCTTATAAAATGACTCCAGCTAAGTTGGTGGAACTCAAGAAGCAACTAAAGGATCTTTGGGATAATGGTTTCATCCGTACTAGTGTTTCCTCGTGAGGTACACCGGTGTTATTTGTACGTAAAAAGGATAGTTTTCTTCAGATGTTTATTGACGATTAGTAGTTAAAGAATATGGCGGTTAAGAACAAGTATCCTCTTCCAATGATTGATAACTTGTTTGATCAGTTGCAAGGTGTCAAATTCTTTTCTAAGATAGATCTTTGGTCTGAGTATCATCAGCTTAAGATTAGGGAGGTGGATATCCCTAAGATAGATTTCTGTACTCAGTATGCGTAATTTGAGTTCTTGGTTATGTCATTTTATTTGACTAATGCCCCGACAGCATTCATAGATTTGATGATCAGGGTCTTCCATTAATTTCTGGATCTTTTTGTTATTGTGTTCATTGATTACATTTTGGTATACTCTAAAAGTGAGGTGAATCATGCCAATCACCTTTGTGTGGTGTTGAATACTGTATAAGAGCAGCACTTGTATGCCAAATTCTCTAAATATTACATTGTCACCTTTTTGGTTCATATTATTTCTAATAAGGGGATCATGGTAGATCCATAAAAGGTGGCGGTGGTTAAGAAGTGGCCTAGACCCATGACTCCAACTGATATTCGAAGCTTTTTAGATTTGGCTAGGTACTATAGGAGGTTTGTAAAGAGTTTTATGTCTATAGATACCCCATTGACTAAGTTGACTCAGAACAAGGTAAAGTTCTGTTGGTCAGATGCTTGTGAAGGTAGTTTCGAGAAGCTGAAGGATAAGATAACTTCGGCTCTAATTTTGACTTTGCTTGAAGGAAATGAGGGGTTTGTAGTTTACTATGATGCGTCCTGGTTTGGACTTGGTTGCATTCTGATGCAGGATGGTAAGGTGATTGCCTATTCTTCTAGGCAGTTGAAGGTGCATAAGAGGAAATATCCTACTCATGATTTGGATCTTTTAGTGGTGGTGTTTGCATTTAAAATATGGCGATACTATTTGTCTGAAGTGCACGTAGATATCTTATTTAATCATAAGAGTCTATAGTCTGTATTCACTAAGAAAGAGCTTAACCTCAGGCAGATGAGAAGTCTTGAGCTTTTCAAGGACTATGACTTGAGTCTTCACTACCATTTAAGTAAGGCTAATATTATTGCAGGTGCTCTTAGCAGGTTGTCCTTGAGGAGTTTAGATCATGTTGATAAGGAGTGGTGGGACGTGGTGAAGGATATTCACCACTTGAATAATCTTGGAGTTCGCCTTTTAGACTTCGAGAATGGTGGTGTGTTAGTACAGGAAGTGGTTCGGTCATCTCTTAGAGCAGAGATCAAAGAGAATCAAATGCTAGCTCCATTCTTGATGAAAATTAAGGGTGATGTAAGTGGGCAAAAGGTAATGGTATTTGAGATCACTAGTGAAGGTACCTTGTGGTACCAAGGAAGGTTATGTGTTCCTGATGTCGATGGTTTACGTTAAAGGATATTATCTGAGGTACATGAATCGCGCTATGTTGTTCATCCTAATTCGACAAAAATGTATCATGACCTCAAGGAGATGTATTGGTGGAATGGTATGAAGAAGGATGTGGCTGATTTTGTGGCCAAATATTTGGTGTATCAACAAGTGAAAGTTTAGCACATGAGGACTAGGGGTTTGTATCAAGAAATTGAATTGCTCGAATAGAAATAGGAAGTAATCAACATGGATTTCATTACTAGTCTTACTCGATCTCAGAATCAAATTAATTTGGTTTGGATCATCGTGGATAGGATGGTAAAGTCGACTCACATCTTACTAGTAAGGACTAAATTTTCAGCTAAGGATTATACGAGGTTGTATCTTAATGAGATTGTGAAGCTATATGGTATGCCTTTTCAATTATCTTCGATCATGGTATGTAGTTTTTATCTCACTTTTTGCGATCGTTTCAGAAACGGTTGGGTACTAAGGTTAGTCTGAGTACTGCTTTTCACCCACAGGTGGATGGGCAAGCAGAGAGAACTATTCAGACATTGGAAGATATGCTTTGTACTTGTGTGATTGATTATAGTGGTAATTAGGCTGAGTATATACCTCTTGTAGAGTTTGCTTACATCAATAACTACCATTCTAACATTGGGATGGCCCATTTTGAGGCATTGTATGGTAGGAGGTGTAGATCTCCTAGTGGGTGGTTCAAGCTTGGTGAAGTAGATATGTTTGGCCCGGATTTGGTTCATCAGGTTATGGAGAAGGTAAAGGTGATTCGGGATAGGCTTAAGGCTTCCCAAAGTTTCCAAAAGTCCTATACGGATGTAAGACATAGGGGCTTGGAGTTTGAGGTTGAGGATAGGGTGTTCCAAAAGGTATCTCCCATAAAGGGAGTAATGTGGTTTGGAAAAAAGGGAAAGCTCAGTCCCTGGTATATTGGTCCTTATACGGTTCTGCGGAGGATTAGTAATGTTGCATATGAATTGGAGTTGCCTTCTAGTTTGATATCCATTCAGCCGGTATTCCATATCTCTATGTTGACAAAGTGTATAGGTAATCCTTCATCGATTTTTTCTTTGAAAGGATTAGGTATCTCAGATTTTCTATCATATGAAGAGATCTCGATTGAGATCTTGGATCGGCAAGTTCGTCAAGGATATACCTTCGATTAAGGTTCTATGGCGGAACCACAAGGTGGAAGAATCTACTTGGGAAGTTAAAGGACACGAAGTCCAAGTATCCACATTTTTTTCTGCTTTAGATATTCGTATGGAAGTTATATGTTCTTGATTACATTTTTGTTTTCTTACTTCTTTAAAGTTTGGAATGGTTATGTTGGGGTGTAATTCGTGCTTATATTACCTTGTTCGTCATTCGTGGATAGATTATCCTAGTGGGGGAGACTAAAATGCCCTGGGTTTTGACCCTTTGAAAATTTCTCAATTTTTGGCTTCTGTACATCATACGACTTAGGGTGCAAGTCGTATAATGTGTTACGGTCTGGTGGGTCATGGTCGTATGGTAACCAATGTGGATTGGATAGTTTCTATCCAAGGTACGGTTGGAATAGACGAGTCATATGTTAGGGTACTAATGGTAAGGTGTCAATTGTATATTGCCTTAAGTTAAGTCTAGGTGATTCCATTCTTTCTAGGGTACAGTTTAATGATACTAGACATATGGTTGGGTATTTCTTGGCTTGGATATTCATATGTTTGAAAGTGTTGGGGTCCAAGGGGAGTCCTAGGGTATGAGATAAGGGTACCACTCATACCCTAGGGTATGATTGGAATGGGGTGGTCGTAACACCCTGCGGGAATTTTAAGCATTTTAAGTTGGGGATAATCTTGACATTTCCCCTCTTAACCTACTATGAACCCATGACTTTGAACACCTTTTTGGGGCTTCATTAACCTATTTACAATCAATCAAACTCTCTTAAGCACTCTCAAATTCTCTCAAGGCTCTTGGGTCAAGAAAGACTAGGGTTTTATCAATAGGATCAATTTGGGCCTTACAAGGGTGATTTCTCTCCGTCATCTTCATAATCTAAGGCATGTGCTCCTCCCTCATTATTAGTTCCAACTAAAGGTATGTTTTATGAATTGTTTTCATGGCATAATTGTTGTATGGTATTGGGTTTTCAAATATATGTTGAGGGTTTTGGTTACAATGGTTGGTAATGGTTTTTCCATGTCTTTTACTTATGGTTTTCATATTATTATGGTGGTTTGAACATCTGGTTGCATGGAAATGGTTAATTGGCACATGGTTTTGGCTTTGGGAACTATATGCCCCCAACATGTTTGATAAAATGACTATAAGAATATTTTTTGTTAAATTGTTGGACTTTTATTGAACTATAGCATGGTACAACTTGGTAATAGAACTCTAAATGGTACAAATGGTTTAAATGGTTTAAATGGTTTTGAATGGTTAAATGGTAAGGTGTTGGTTTTTTTGGTTAGTCTAATTGAAAGCCTTATGAGGTACAAGGGAATCCCCCAAGCAAACTTACTAATAAACATCTTGTAGGGTACATGGGACTCTCCCAACTAAACTTAATAATGTAATCTATGGGTACATGGAAATCCCTTCTTCTTTAAAATGGTTGGATAAGGACATTGTTTGCAAGCTATAGTCGGTATGATGATACCACTACTTATATCCTTGGTTAATAATAAATGGAATTAGTGGTTTGGTTGTGTAGTAATGGTTTTAATTAAGCAATAATGGCGGGGTGTGATAGCCAACCGTGAAGGTGTGAGTCGAATGGACAAACACTGGAAACTCATGTTTTTCGATATGAGGATTGGTCATGGTGACCATATATGATAATTAGGGGGTACTTGGGAACCCCCTAAGTACACTTATACATATGTATCATGGAGAGCGAAGGGTACTCGAGAATCCCCTACTCCTATGGTATATCTGGTTCATGCGACTATACGCATCGGGGCCCGTTCAGGGGGTTACACTGGAAGACATAGCTCGTGGGTGGTTCTAGGATGATTAAGCTACACATACCGAGGTTAATGGTTTTAAAGGCATGCTAAACCTGGTTCTTTTTCCCAACATTGTTATATAAATGTATGTATGGTTGTGAATGGATATGGTTGGTTTACTTGATTTTAAAGGTTGGCATTAGTTTATCCTTATCGTGAGTGCATACTAGCATGCACCTGTTAACCCATGTTCGGGCGGTTGTATCCCCATTCGATGCAGGAACCAGTCATCCTACTCCTCCTGCTTAGTGATCGAATTGGAATCAACTCGGTTGGATTGAAGTGGTGAGCTTCTATATTCCAAAAGGCTACATTTCATGTCATGGATGTTTTTACATACTTTGGTTATTTCATAGACATTGGTTTTGGCTATGGTTGGAGGCATGTACCAATCAGATATTGTTTTATTCTCGGTTAGAGGCTTCGTGGGACTACTATGGGTTGGCATAGGTGGTGTCGATATTGGTGTCAGCCTTAGTAGTGTCATTGATATTGGCTTTGATACCGTTGGACTGTATTTATGATTATTCCATCCTATTATGTTATGGACTCGTACTTAGTTATTGTTTTGGTTTTGGTATGGTTAATGGTTGGGTATCGGATGGTTGGAGTTACTTGGTTGGTCACGGTTACGGACCTATCCCAGAATTTGGAATTGTACAAAATGCTAGATTGTTATACGTTCGAGATTCATCCGACTCAAGGTACGTGTTTGGAGGTTGGTTTAGGTAACGGGGGTGGTTTCGGGTCCTAGATGGACTTGGGATGCCCATTACAACAAGGCCCCGGTTCGGGTCGTGTTACATATGCTCGAACTTTATTTGCTGACAACATTATCAATGAGCCACAAAATCTGCTAAATCTCGCTTCATACCAACCCACTAGCAGTGTTGTCTCAAATTATGATACATCTTATTCACACCTGGATGGGTGGAATATCTGGAGAAATAGGCCTTCTCCAAGGTCAACCTAATCCAATCACCCACTCTCGGCACAAAAACTCGACCCCCAATCCTCAGAACTCCATCCGAATCAAGTGAGGCTTACTTAGCCTCGCCACCCAACACCTTATCTTGAATCAACCTCAATCCAACTTCATCAAATTGATGAGCTTAAATCTTCTCCAACAAATAAGATATGGCCTCTACAAATGCCAAAATGCTCTTAGGTGTCGAAATGTCAAGCATAACCATCTAGATAGCTAAAAACTAAACCTCTAAGGCTAGAGGCCTCTCCTGGGTCAAAAGATGTGCCAAGCTACCATGCTAGTCGACTTCTGGCTCAAGGAATCTGCAACCACATTAGCCTTGATCAGATGGTAGAGAATAGTCAAGTCATAATTCTTAAGCAACTCAAGCCAATAGTGCTGCCTCATATTAAGATCTCGCTGGGTAAAAAAGTACTGAAGGCTACGATGATGTGAGAAGATCTCACAATGGACTCCATACAAGTAGTGCCTCTACAACTTTAAATCAAACACAACCGCACACAACTTCATATTTTGGGTAGGGTAATTCCTCTCATAAGTCTTTAATTGGCGAGATGCATAAATAATCACCATGCCGTCCTACATCAGCACAACACCCAATCCAACACTTGAAGTATCACAAAACACGGTGAAACCCATGCCTCCCTTGGGCAAAGTCAAGTTAGGAGTTGAAGTTAACAAATTCTTGAGCTTTTGAAAGCTTGCCTCGCATGCGTTAGACCACTGAAATGAAATCTTCTTCTGAGTCAACATAGTCAAAGGAGTTGCAATAGGAGAGAAACCCTCAACAAAATGCCGATAAAAACCTGTCAAGCCAACAAAACTCTGAATCACAGTGGGAGAAGTAGGTCTAGCCTAACCATGAACCGCTGCAACATTGGCTGGATCAACCATGATACATTTCCTAGTCACCACATAACCTAAGAAAGAAACAGATTCCAACAAAAACTCACATTTGGATAACTTAGCATACAACTTCTTATCCCTCAATCTGTGAAGCACAATTCTCAAATGCTCCTCATGCTCAACCTTACTCTTGGAATACACCAAGATATCATCTAAAAATACAATAACAAAAGAGTTGAGATATGGTTGAAACATTCGGTTCATCAACTCCATGAACGCAGCTGGGACATTGGTCAACCCAAAAGACATGACCAAGAACTAGTAATGACCATATCGAGTCTGAAAAGCTATCTTTGGAATATCCGATGCTCTAATCCTCAACTAGTGATAACTGTACCTCAAATTAATCTTTGAAAACATCGCAGCACCCTGAAGCTTATCAAATAAGTTATCAATACGAGGAAGATGATACTTATTCTTAACTTTCACCTTGTTCAACTATTGATAATCAATACACATACGCATAGACCTACCCTTCTTCTTTATAAATAAGATAGGCACACCCAAAGAAAATACACTCGATCAGATAACTCCTTTATCCAATAACTCCTGCAACTGATCCTTTATTCCTTTAGCTTATCTAGGGCCATTCTATACGGAGGAATAGAAATGGGCTTAGTGCCTCGCTCAACATCAACAACAAAATCAATATCACTATCAGGAGGCATACCAAGCAAATCCATAGGGAACACATCCATAAACTCACGGACAACACGAATATAATCCAAGGAAAGAGGTGAAACAACACTAGTATCATGAATATGATCCAAATAAGCTAAACATCCCCTCTTAACCAATCTACGAGCCTGAACATAATTGATAACCCTTTTAGGATCCAAATGAAGTGCACCCTTTCAAGCTACCTTTGGCACACTTGACGAAGCTAAAGTCGCGGTCTTAGAAAAATAATCTAGATCAAAATGATAAGAAGCCAACCAATCCATATTCAAAATAACATCAAAATCAATCATATCTAACACAAGCAGATCAACGAAAGTCGCACACCCAGCAAAAGTCATAACACAAGATCGATACATACACCCGATCCACCACTAAAAAATCACCTATTGGGGTAGATACACGAATAGGCATGGTAAGAGGCTCACTAACAGAATTAACACCAGAAGCAAAATACACAGACATATAGAAGAAAGTCGATATGGGATCAAATAATACAGATGTAGGCCTGAAATAAATGGGGACGATACCTATGATCACAGCTTCAAAAGCCTCTGCCTCTGGTATGGTTGGTACGTCATAAGACTATCTACGACCACCAACTGCCAGAATATCCCTATGGCCACCACCATGAGCTCCACTACCTCTGCCCCTTACACCTTTGGTAGCACCCCTACCCTTCACAACTGAAAAAAGAGTAGCTCTATGTACAGGAAGGGGACAGTCCTTGGTCAAATGGCCTAAACTCATCACATACAAAGCAACCTCTAAGCTTGTACTAACGGCGTACCCTCTTAGTGCCTTTTTGAGACGCTCAAGGAGTAGATCTCTACGTCTATGCCTAGTCCCTTATACTCTAGAAAGACGCCCCAAACACTATTATCTGAGTCGTGGCTCATTGAAGAGAAGGATGCAAAACAAGTCTAGTTGGTCGAGACCCCGTCAGAAGGGGTAACAGAGATAAAGGCCGAACTCCCAACCCTAGAGCAATATACTCAGATATCGGCACTAAAGAAGGAATAATACTCTAAGTTTGAGGATTACCCAAAATAGAGGCAGGTGCAACATGAATATACATACTCTGAACTGTAGGAACACCTAGCATAACCAAAGAAGAACCCTATAAATGGGTCAGTAAACGCATCAACAATTCCTCCAAAATTAGGGTAGACGAACTCTAAGGAATTGGAGAAGAACCCACACTTCTAACCTGCTCAACACGAAGCTTAGGGGAGATTCCCATAGAAATCCTCCTAGACGGGGCTTAACCATGGTCCCATCTACTCCCTCGAGTATATCCACGACTTGTGGCTCACTCCTTGGGTTAAGGCTTTGCATCTCTACTCTCGCTAGAACTAGTCAACACCATGTGTGCAGAATGAGTAAAAGATAACTCAGATCACAAGGTATGAAAGAACGTCACACGATAAGGAATAAAATAAGAAAAATTTCTTAAAGACATCCTATATCATCTCAAAGATTGATACGAACGTGTATTAACCAATCGCGAGACTCTATTAGACATCCCATTCTTACACTGTCGAGACTAATGAAAGTTGGCTGCTCTGATACTAATTTTTCATGACCCAAAAATAAAGGTTATGATGGCTCTTGTCGCGACGTACCTTAACAAGTAAGCCTATCAGCCAAACTGATACAAAAAGAAAAAAGATAAAAATGCCCAAGGTAGGGCTTCTAGATCAAAGTCGAACCATATAAGTAATCATAACAATGAAAAAAGAACTTTTCCAAATACCATACAATCCTAAAACTAGGTGTCAATAGTGTAAGGACTTCTAATACAATCCTTGATTTGAATGCATAGGAAGATAACCACAAAGAAAAAATCTCTCTCTCTAAATACTAATAAAGACATAACTAATATAGAAAGATAGAGGCGAAGGAATGTCCAACCACTACCTTGAGTAATTTGAAGGCGCCCAAAATCAACCAACCTAAGGCATACTCGAGCTAGGACCGCACCAAAGGGGCGCAGTAGGCGTGAGTACAATCGACTAATACTCAATAGGTATCATAGGCCGACCAAGCAATGTAATAAATAAAGCATACGAAATATACACTAAGGGCACATCACCTGCCATTAGAAAATATCTCACAACGATAGCCCATACAACTTACACTAATAGTTCTACTATATCCACACATAATACAAAAACACACCAGATAGGGATATAATTATACACAATATCACATACAAGTAGAACAAAAGAGAAAATTTATAATCAAGATCATCAAGTACAAATAAATAAGATAAAAAATTAGACATTAACAAGTCAAGATATAGAACAATTAGACATTAACAAGTCAAGATATAGAACAAATAGATAAATGACTAGTCAATATGATAATACAAGTACAACATAAACATAATAAAATAAGTGCAATCTATATAATGATGATGATGAAGATGATACACAAGGCCATCACATAACCTACAAGATCGTCGTATAATCCCTGTATATACCCACGGAGGCAAGCCTCCCGACGTGGGACCCATGGAGGATTCATCAACACATATACAATCCATATATCAATAATCCTCCTTGGAACATCCCTCGAGGATAGTTATAAAATTTGATGTTCCCAGTGTTTCTAGAATTCTCAGTATTTCCAGTATTTCTATAGCACATAAGACAAAAATTAAGTATGACAAAAAACAATAACAAGTATATACAAAAATACAACAAACAAGTGAAATTGTGTGTATGATGCCATGAGGATGGTATTGCAATGTTCACGACCCATCATAATGAATATTTCCACAACCAACCACGTGAGGTATTTCCACAACCAATCATAATAACGCATTTCCACAATCACAGAGACAATATCCACTCATTAATTCCACCATTCATGAATTTTCACATGTTTTATATTCCAACAAATATGAATATTTCACAATATACCAATGATTCCGTATTAGACATTTTCAACAACATAATATAATTATTCACACGTATTCAAGGCTATCAATATTACATAGGACCCCACACGATCACACATATCACATAATATCTTAATTTCAATAATTACGTTACCTATAGTCCACTACATGGAAACAACACATAGATAGATATTTTTCATGATTAGTCCCCCCTTTTAACATGCATTTTGTACCAAAATTTACTATCCATCCCAATCTGAAAGAGTTTTGTCATAACCTACCTCAAATGTTGAAACTGGTCTACTACACTTTGAACCCATGACCTTACTTTTCATGAACGATCCTGAACTCAACTAAAACCAAAAAATATAGAATCCACGCATGAAAATAAAGTCGATGATACCCATATTGATCACTTTTGGTTAGGGATAAAAACAAACCCACAAAATGGATTTTCAAAAAAGATGAGGAAAATCTTTATTTTACTTCAAAAATGTGTTTTACATATTTTTAGAAATTAACAGTTGAAAACTCAAGTCAAATTGAGTAAAAAACTAGCTTCATATTGAATAAAAATTATTTTTAAGCTTTACTGGATAAAATCTATGAAATCCTGGTTAAAATCAAGAATCGAAATTGTTTTGAAGGTTAAATTGATGAAAAACTAGTTATTATAAGATTAAAATATTATTCAAGTAAAAAGGATGAAATTAGGGTTTAAAATCAAGCCCTAAGATTTTGGGAATTCTGAGAAGTTAATCAAGGAACTTAAGTAGAAAAAGATGAAATCTCACTTTAAATCCATAATAGAATTAAGAAATAGATGTTAATCTAACTTCTCAAGCTCCAACAAGCTTCACTTTTAAGGTTTCACGCTATTTTAGAGTTTAACTCTCCAAAAAAAGGTGAAAGATAAGTAAAATAGGCTGAAAAGAGGGGTTTAAGGGCTATTTATTTTGGACTGCACCAACTTTTTGGAAAAAACTAGATTTTTTTTCAAGTGCAACGCGGACTTTGATGGGGTGTACAAAATTCGTTTGGAATCCGATATATGCAAACAAACTATGCAACCACACAAAATTCAACGCTCCGGACTCAATGGCGATATCAGAATTTCAAAAAAAATCTTTATCACAAAGTTGACCTTCAAATTTCGAAATTATAATTTTTCAAATCGAGGGTCGAAATGAGATTTAAAAGTCATAAAATCATACCAAATATGTTTATACTCTAAAATCAATGTTTTGGATGCTTTGGCAAAGTCGAATTTTCCATCCGAGGTCATCACAACCAAATATGGGTCCTACACCCTTATTTCTAATTTTTCAACTTTCTAATCAACATGTCGAAATGAGCTCGGCTGTATTGAGACCCGAACCAAAGGACTACCCAACCTAAAATCAATATTCTAGAGATACTGAAGCATTCCGTTCAACCATCCATCGCACGGGTCAAAAGATATCTACATATGTCTAAAATAAGGCTCTCGAAGCCACAAAAAATCACAATATCGCACAAAAGGCACCAAAATGCATTGGAAATTGTGTCAATCACCCCCGTACCCAAGAAATATCAAAATACAACTACGGAAAGGGATAAAATAGTCAAATTATACAAAATCACCAATCTCACATGTTTCATGAATTTTTTAGGTCATTACAGTGAAACTCTTGCGTCATTCGTACAAAATTTTTTTTTACACCTATCAATGAAATTAAGTCTTATACTTTAGGTAAATAACTAAATATCTACTTAAATATTTATAAATATATTAAATTATATTTTTTAAAAAAATAGTTAAAAATAATTTTATCTAAAGCAGAGAATTTTAATGAAGGGAAAAAAATTCAAATCGCTATTTTAAGGGTCTTCACACTTTAATATATTATAGATGTAGATTAAATGTGTGTGTAAGTGAGTATAGATATTACGTTTTGTTTGTTTCAAAAAATGATTCTTTTCTTTTTTAGTAATTTTTAAATTTCAACTTTCTACATGGCATGTTTAATATCATTAGATTAAATAGAATTTTGATACACTTAATATATCGTTGATTCTAGATCATAATATCTTTAATTTTAGATCATATAACATTTTTAAAAATTATTTTTTAAAATTACGTGTCAAATTAAAATAAATTACTCCCTCCGTTTAAAAAAGAATGACCTACTTTGACTTGACACAAGTTTAAGAAAATAAAGAAGTCTTTTGAATCTTGTGGCCTTAAATTAAAGTTGTGTCAAATGTACCAAAATACCCTTTAATCTTGTGGTCCTAAATATGTCATGTGAAAAATAGAAATTAAAGTATTGCTAAAAAGGGAAAGGGAACATTCTTTTTTAAATGAATTAAAAAAAAAATAGGTCATTCTTTTTTAAACAACAGAGGGAGTGTTTGTTTTATAAACCAGAAAATACCTTTTATTTATATTATGAATAAATTTTTGTCGGATTCGAAATAAAAACCCTTTTGTCTACTTGGATCTGTTCCCGACTTGCACGTGTAACGAAGAATGTGCCTTCTGATAAAGTTCAATTATCAGATCTATGCCACATGCAGGTGACGGCTTAAGATGTCAACATAGCTATAAAGTTCAGATGCCTGCTTTCTTTTATAACAACCAAATATAGTTGTCCATGTCAGCACAGATCAAGTATATTATTTTTTTGTCTCAATCAATACGATGTAAATAAAATTTGGATAATTGATTAAATTTTTATATGATTTTTAAATTTAAAGTTGTAAATTATTTATGATTTATAATATATTTATTTTTTCCATCTCATTTTATGTGTCATTATTTGATTGAGTATGAAATTTAAGAAATAAATGACGACTTTGTAAAGTTTGAATGAAAATCGTTTTCACTCTCCAACTTTTCTTTAAAAATCAAACTCCCCCACTACATTGAACAATAATCATGCTCCCCTTTTATCCTATGCAATATCCATTTTGTCCTTGTAATTTTAATCCTATATTTATGTAGTACCTCTTTATATTATATGTGATAAATATGTTTTAACCTGGGTATTTGTAGAATTTTATTAAGTTTATCAACATTATAAGTAAAATAATACTATTTATAAATTTGCCACAAAATTTAATCTTATTTTTTAAGATCGTTATTTCTATATTATATATTTTAAAGAGTTGTTTGGTGTGAGATATAATTATATTAATTCGGGAATAACATTCATGATTATCTTATCCTGCATTTTGTTAGATGTACTAGTTAGTCTCAAAATTATTTATCTCAATATTTTATACCACAGTGTTGGAATAAGTTATCACATATACATGCTGGTACAACTTATTCTTGGATAATTAATTTTGAAATAACTTCTTTCTAGCCAAGCCACCCCTAAGTGTGTATATATGTATGTACATGCATATGCGTATATTTTTGTGTTTCACCACTCTCTTACTACATCCGTTTCATATTACTTAGTTTGACTTTTGTTGACATGATACAACCCTTAAGAAATTTTTATTTAGAGGTGTATTGTACCGAATTAACCTTATTAATGATACTTTGAAATTTTAAATTTGTCTATACTATTATTTTATATAGTTATTTAATACTAAGGGTAGAAAAAAACATAATGCAATTCTCTTGATTTCATAAATTGGACAAGTAAATTAAAACAACTATTGTTAGTATGAGGGTCAAGTGATAAGAAATGATATTATCTATTGTCTACATAAATAAAGAAGTTATGGTTGTTATTAATAGAGTATTACATAAATTATAATTTATCTAAATAAATGTCATATCTAAAAATTCGGCCTTATTTTTATTCATTATTTTATATTTTCTGCGTTGAAATATGTTTATAAAGTTAATATTGCTTATTATTTTCACTTGTAAAATAAATCTTAGTGTTTTGACTATTATTAATAAAATTAATTTTCTTATTATACTAATTACTTCATT
Source organism: Capsicum baccatum var. pendulum (assembly GCA_030864225.1). NCBI lineage: Eukaryota > Viridiplantae > Streptophyta > Magnoliopsida > Solanales > Solanaceae > Capsicum > Capsicum baccatum. The sequence continues at coordinate 86,597,399 of CM061557.1, forward strand.
ATAGATCATCATTATCTTATATATTTAATCAGTATTTCTTACTTTTTTTGCTCAAAAGATAATGTTCATGTGTTTATGAAATATTTGTTAAATGGATTTAAAAAAATAAAAATATGATAATTTCAAAGAAGTAAAAAAAAAAGGAAGTTGATGATGAGAGGGTATAATAGGAATTTTAAAAATTCAATTTGAATAAAGGGGGGTATGACTATTGTTCAAAGTTGAGGGAAGAGTTTGATTTTTAAGACAAAGTTGGGGAGAAAAAATAATTTTTACCTGTAAAGTTTACAAAATTGTCTCTCTTAAAGTCATTTTAATGCTTACTTTTTAGTTTTTTTCTTATTTAATGGGACCCAATAATAATAAAATAGGATTGATGTCATTAAATAATTGTCAAATAAAAGATGACCTTCTTCTTGGAAAGGATAAAAAAAGAAAATAGCCATACATAAAATGAGATGGAGGGAGTACATATTTTCAAAGAATATATGTTCTTCTCTATGCCACATTTTTTGTGGCGTGAATGAAATTTGAAGGGTCAAACAAATTTTTTATATAATTATTAGATATTTGAAGTTATTAAATATTATGATTTATATACTTTTCACATAATTTTGAAGTGATACATGTTACTCCCTCTATATCAATTTATGTGGCATCGAAAGTATTTGGAGAGTCAGTTAAATTTTTATTTATTTGAAATATTTTAATTTGTTAATTATCGTAAAGTATAGTATTATTTATGTCATTTTCAAATAACATATGTTACATTTTTCATTTCAATTTATGTGGCAATAATAAAATTTTTAAAGTCAACCATTATGTCTTTTAAATATTTTATTTTTAATATTTTCATTAATTAAATAGCAGTGAAAATTTAATTCCCCGTTCAAATTGTTTAATCTCCTGCCACTTTTACCTCGATGATATCAATTTAATCTCCTGGAGACTTTTTAGTTCATCATGCTATTGCTCTTGGTTTACATACAACTACATTGATCTTACCCAATTCAAAACTCACAACCCGACCCACCTAATTTTATTCTCAATCATCTACGCCCTTTAATCAGACGACCCTGTACATTCCCCTACATTTCATTTATATTTTACCCTAACACCTCTAACCTAATACCATTTCCCCCAACCCCAGATGCCATAATCTCCTCCTCTCTTCTTCCTCACACCATCGCCTCCATCGACTACCCCTAATCGAGAAAACCATAACAAAATAACCCTCCCACATCTCTATTCTCTCTCTCCTCCCACCATAAATCACTGCAAACCTCATATCTTCTATTTTTCTTGTTCTCTCTCCATTGTCACTCATAATTTTGACTATCAACTATAACACATCAGAAATCTTGCACCTCAATGTTCATAAAAACATAGTTTTTGATTGAATTTATATATGATATAATGGCTTCTGTGTTATACAAATGGCTTGACTTTGTCCGTAAAAGCTCACATACAAAAGTAATATAGTAGGATAAGGTAGTGAAGTATGATTGCATAAGTACAGGATAATTTAGTCATCACAGTCAAAACTTGCTAAAGTAGTTACAATAAGATTCTTCTTAAGTCAATCATATTATTCTACTACATCTCAAATGACCATAATACCCTTGAAAATGTTGAAGCAGGCTTGTTGACCTGTTGCCCGCCGTAAGATTCTACGAAATTTTAATGATTTTATTTTCGACCCTTCCGAGTATGTAACAACAATGTTTTTCTTGAATTATGTTTAGGGATATTAAAAGGGTATTTTCAAAAAGTTTTGAAATTTTTGGATAATGGCGTGGCTCAGAGGCTACCCTCCGCAATAGTGGCGTGCTACGCCGCTGTGTTAAAAACACCCAGTTTTTATTTTTTTCAATTAGTGTGAGGGGCTTTTGATCTTTTTACCCTTGTACGACTTATAAACATAAAATTAACCCTTTTTTCTTAAGTTTTCAAAGATCAAATCATTCTTTTCCTCTCTAATTCAAAACCCAAGAAAGCTCAAAGATTTTCCAAGAAATCATTACTTCGGAATTCAAACTTCAAATTGTCTTCAATTTCTTGTGTATTTCAGGCATGTTGTGCATCCTTAACTAGTAATTATATATTATGGTATAAGTTGATTGGATACTCATGTGATCTAAATTGTGGGTTTGAAATAGTGTTAAGGGATTTAGATTGGGTTTACTTGAATTGTTTTCCCGATCTTTTAAATTATTTATTCATGCTTTAATTAATGATTATGAGGATTGAATTGGTGCATTGTTTTAATGGTTGGAACAGAGGACATGGGTTACCCTAAATTGATGAAATTTTGGCTTGATAATTACATTAACCTCAACCCACATTGTAAACTTGATTTTAAATATGGATAATTGAATGATTTAACTTGTCTTTTGAACCCATTGCATTGCATTAAAGGATCAATAAATGAATATGGTTTTAGAATGGCCTTGGTGGACATGGATCGAATTTTAAATGAATTTGGGAGTTAATTTCGTTGTATGGATTGGTTTGAAATAATTATATTAGCTTGAAAGCATATTGGTATGAAGATACCATATTGGTAAATGCTTTAGTATAAGATGCCTAGATTAATGGTTGGGTTTATGTGCAAACTATTTTAATTTAGGCTTAAAGAAATAGTATAGCTCACTGTGAAGGTAGAGGTCCCGAGGGGACCATCACTGGAAACCACGCTTGCTGGCGTGGGGGTGTATATGACCGTATGGTTGGTACATACATTATATATATTTTGGGATGGTTGTGGCCTCTGTGTCTTTATCCTTTCCTTTGGTTTCCTCGGTTCATGCGACTAACATGCACTAGGGCCCTTTTAGCAGGGGGAACTGAATCCATATAACCCATGGGTGCCTTTAGGATAGAGTGAGCTACACAATTTATGTTAATATTTTAAACTCTCATGTTCATAACCCTTGTCCCTATCCTGACATCATATATATATGTAAATGAATGTGATGCATATGGTTTATGACATAATTTTGGTAATTGTATTATTTTATCACTTTTCTTAGGTTTCATGCCGGTGTTTTCCCTACTAACCGTCCTTAGACGCTACATTATTTTATGATGTAGGGTATGAAGGGTGTTCTGTTGCTCTTATGCAACATTAAGTGGTTCGCATATCTGTTGAGTTACTGTGAAGTGGTGAGCCTCCATCTTTCGGAAGGCTTGGCCAGTTCATCTATTTTCTTTATTTCTTAGTATTTCATTTTGGATTCTTTTGGCCATGGTAGGGGCATGTCCCGACCTATTTGAGATTGCTGGTTTTAGCGACTTTTGTGGATAAGTGAGGGTTGGATTTTGCTTTGACTCTTAGTTTTTATTTTGTTTATCTATACATTTTATTATCAGTTTTGGTTGGCTTCCATTTTTATATTTCTGTGTTCTTGAGGTAAGGCTAAGGGGGTAGTCTCCGGCCCACGGTGGGCTTGAGATACCCATCACGATTAGTCCCTGGTTTGGGTCGTGACAAGCTTGGTATCAAAGAATGATTCGGGGTCTTTGGGTGTCCATAAAGTCGTGTCAATTAGAGTCCTTTTTATGTCTGCGTAGCATTCCACACTTATAAGGCGGAGGCTACGAGGCATTTTTGAATGTTCCCTTTCTTGTGTTTTATTTTTGGGCTATAGATTATAGTTCTATGAAACTTCTCTAATTCCTAGCTTACTGGCATTATAGATTATGCCTCCCTGGAGATCTAATGATCATAGAAACTCTATTGGACCCTCTGTCCTATCTAAGGAGAATATGGAGGGAACTCGCCCTGTTTATGGAGTACAAACTTGGTCTAGAGTCCCTGCTCCTAACTTTACTGCTCTACGTGGGGTTCCATTGGTCCCTACTAGTCCTCATCATGCTTCACGAGCTAGTGGTACTTATGCCTACTCTCCTTAGAGAGATATCTTTAATGTGGAGTTTTGTAAGTCTCTTTATATGCTTTATCAATTGGTGGAATCATAGTCTCATCAGCCTGATCATGTTGGTTTTGTTTTTGGTTCTCTAAGGTCAATCAGGTTGGCCAGTTTATAAGGTTGAATCCCCCAACCTTTACAGGCTCTAAGTTTGTGGAGGATTCTTAAAAGTTTATAGATGAGATGGAGAATATTTTTAGGGTTATGCATGCTACCAATTTGAATGATATAAAGTTTATTGCGTATCAGTTGAAAATATGGCTCATCAATGGTTGAAGAGTGCGAAGAGATAAGGGGTGATTATGCTGATTTAATTGTGTGAAATCACTTTTCAAGTACTTTTCTTGATCAATTTTTTTTCCTCAGGAGTTGAAGAGTTAAGTCTGAACAGTTTGTGAACATAAAGTGGGGTAAGATGAGTGTAAAGGAGTATACTCTAAAATTTTATCAGTTGTCCCGCTATGCTCCAAAGATAGTGGTTAACATGAGATCCAAGATGAGGAAGTTCATTTCTAGTTTGTCCCATGATTTGGTATTGGAGTGCAAGGTTGTGATGTTGAGTAATGATATGGACATCTCCAGGCTTGTGGTTTATATGCAGCTGATAGGGATGAGAAAAGGAAGCAGGAAGAGATGGAAGAGTGGAAGAACTGGAAGTTTTGATATTGAGAGAATGGTACAAGCCAACAGAATAACGGGAGACATGGTAGATAGTGGACTAAGAAGAAGAATTGGGAAAATTCATATTCGACGGCTAGTGCTTCTTATCCTAAGCCTTTTGGTGATCATCATTTTCAGGCTAGCAGTGGTCCTAAGATACAGGGTTCCTAATCTCGAGTTAGTGGAGCTCAGTCAGCCCCACCTTATCCTCCTTGCTATTTTTATGGGCAGCTTCATCGTGGATATTATGAGGAGGGTAAAAATTGGTGCTATAGTTAGTGATAGCTTAGTCATATGCAACGAGATTATCCTTCAGCTAAAGTCATCACTGGAGATAATAAGGTCCCAATTACCGCTTCTTCCACTCCTATACCTAAGGGCGCCACTTCTGGTACCCGCAGTAGCCAAAATTATCTCTATACACTTGCTACTCGCCAAGAATCTGAGGCATCTCCAGATGTTGTTACTGGTATGTTACACCTCTCTCTCATGATGTATATTGTTTGCTTGATCTGGGTTCTACCCTATTTTATGTGACTTTTTATGTGACTGTACTCTTTGGTTTTAGTCTTAAAATTATTTTTGACCCCTTTTTTATTTCTATTTCAGTGGGTGATTTTATTATTGCTAAAAAATTTATAGTGGTTGTGTGGTGTCCATCTTTCATAGGTAGATGTTGGTGGATTTAATAGATCTTGATATGGTGGATTTTGATATAATCTTGGGGATGGATTGGTTTCATTCATGTTATGCTTCTCTCGATGGGAGGGGAGTTCCTTAGTACCCAAAGGGATGTTTATTTCCTATATTCGAGCTTAGAAAATGATTTCCAAAGGGTGTCTATATCATTTAGTTCATGTTAAGAATTCTAGCTCTAAAAGTCCATCTTTGCATTTTGTCTATCTAGTTAATGAATTTCCTAAAGTATTTTTTGACTATCTTCGTAGAATTCCTCCTGATAGGGAGATATACTTTGGGATTTATTTTCTACCAGATACCCGTCCCATTTTTATTCCTTCTTATAGGATGGTCCTGCTGAATTAAAGGAATTAAAAGAGTAGTTAAAGGTTCTTCTTGATAAGGGTTTTATCCGTCCTAGTATTTCTCCGTGAGGTAATCCCATGCTTTTCATGCAAAAGAAAGATGGGTCTCTTTGGATGTTTATAGAATATCGTCAGTTGAATAAGGTTATGGTAAAGAATGAGTATTCTCTTCCTAGGATTGATAACCAATTCGATCAGCTTCAGGGTGTTAGGTGTGTTCTCTAAGATTGATCTTTGTTCGGGCTACCATCAGTTGAAAATTAGGGAGGTTGATATTTCCAAGAATGCTTTCCAAACCCGGTATAACCATTATGAGTTTCTGGTTATGATATTTGGGTTGACTAATGCTCCGACTGCTTTCATAGATCTTATGAATTGGTTATTTAGGCATCTTCTGGATTTATTTTGTATAGTTTTCATTAAATACATCCTGGTGTACTGTAAGAGTGTAATACCCTGAGAAATGTTTCGTTGAAATTTTGTGCGTAAATATGTTGGGTTTTATCTTCTAGAATGAATTATAAATTTTTCGTGTGGAATGTCTTAAATTATGACCCACCATTATGTAGAGTATTTAATAATCTTTCCAACGATATATGGATCATCCAAAACGGACACCCGAGCAATAAGTTATGAACATTCCGATCGAACCGTGAATAGTAGTGAATAGTAAAACGTGTAGGAAAAAGTACTGAGGCCTGGCATATTTTTGCTCTAACTTTAAACGATCATAACTCCTTCTACATAATGATATGGGTGATATACTATATATCAGCGGAAAGCTCTGTGAGTCCTCTTTCTAATGAAATTGGTTTCATCCAATTTGTCTATCGGACCAAAAAGTTATGGTCGATCTACTTCAGCCTATTAAAAGCGAATTTTTGGATCAACTTCAAATGATCATAAATCCTCGTACACAATGATCTGGGTGAGATACTATATATCAATGGAAAGATATGCGAGTCCTCTTTCTAATGAAATTGGTTTCATCCAATTTGGATATCGAAGTAAAACGTTATGGTTGATCTACTTCAGACTATCAAACAGTTCACCAAAGGACAAATTCGAGAATTTTTTGATTTTTAGGGGCGTTTTGGTCATTATCCCTCGCCCAAAATCCGTCCAAACCCTATATTAAAGCCTATTAGAAACATTATATGTTATATTTCATCAAATTCCCTCAAAAAGAAAACCCTATGCTCCTACATCCAACTTCAAGAACCTCCACTATTAATTCTGCAAATTTATTCAAGATTCCAAGTTCCTTGTTCAAGAACTCCAAGAAACATCATTCAAAGGCACGATTAACATCTCAAAAATGAGTATCGATCTAAAGTTCATCATTCAAGGTATGTGAGGTTTTTCAACAAGAACTCTCTTTCGTTCTTGTGCCCAAAAGTAATTTTCTTTACAAAGGCATGATTTTTATTTGATTTTTTATGAATTTGAAGCATGAACCCATATCTTATGATGATTATTATGAAATCTTGATGTTTATGATGTTGAAAGATGAATTTACATGTGTGGAGATATAAAGCATGAATCTTGAATGATATTTATCATGATTTTGATATTTGGGTTGTGAATCCCCATTGGAAATTGTGTATTTTTTAGAAAGTGTGTTATAAGCACGTTGATGTTAAATATTTGAGATATTTTGAATGATTTGACCTTTTGGTCTTAATGGAGTTATTTTGAACTCGAGTGTGAAAGAAATCCACAACGTGGTTGATTTTGATAGATGGGAAACAAGATGGCTCCTAATGTATATTTATATATTATTGAAATTGTTTTGTTGTGGATTATCTTTGAAATGATCTGAGCTAATTCTGAGAGAAATCTTTAGCACCGAGTGGGAGGTATAAAGCGATCTTACTTCCCTAGAACTACGTACCTCCGTAGGAGTGAGCCTGAGGCTGATTTATATAGTGATCACTAGTTTGTGTGGATTTGATATCGATAGTCCTACTCCGATGGCAAGGATAGGATGGCTCTCCCCAACGTGGGTTGTACGTTGGACTCCATATAGCTCACATGGTTTATGTAGGTTATTGGATCTCCCAGTGTATGTGTTTCCTTGTGTCTATGGTGAATGGTGAAGTGATTTGAAAGTGGAATTGTGAAAGTTATTCTTTCAAAAGATTTAAATGATATTTACATTATGAGAATTGATATTCTTGATGAACTAAAAGTGATTGACAAATTATATGATGACTCACATGTGTTATTGTACTTATTTCATCCTCTCATGATTATGATGATTTTCTTCGGGCTATGTGAGTCTTCCATACACCCTGTATATTTCTTATAAGTATTTATGATGATGATGTTTATACAATTGCATACACCCCCATATACTTGGTTTCTTTCCATGGTACTGACCCACATCTTTGAATGTGGGCTGCATTTTCTCAGAATGTAGGTTCAGGTGCTCAGTTTCAGGTTCGACAATGATTCTTCGGGCACGCTGTTCTACATTCTCTGTTGTGGTGAGTCCTCATGTTTCGAGGATTGATGTCTGATGTTGGTTTCATAGAATTATTTACATTTGATAACTGAGTATGAGTTAGTTGGGGCATGTCTCAATGGCTCGCTGGTTTTATTGATATTCTTAGAGGCTTGTCAGACTAGTATAGATGTTGGGAGTTGACTAATAAGTCGTATTTTGTTATCTTTCTGAATTTCTTTTATTCTTGGATGATGATTACTTTATTAATATTTGAGGGTTATTTATGAAAACCCCGTTGATTTATGTTGAACTGAATGAAAATGGCTCAAAGGGTTAGCTTGGGGCTACTCGTAGCCTCAAGCACCGTGTGAGGCTCTGGGACCTATTTTCTGAGGTGTTAAAAACTTGGTATCAGAGCCTAAGGTTTTAAGATGTGCTAGGGAGTCTGACAAGCCGCGTTAAGTAGAGTCTTGATCATCAGTGTGTAGCGCGCCATATCTATGAGCAAGAGGCTACAAGACATTTTAGGAAAAAGTGTGATTCTTTCTTTCATAAGTCTATCGTGCTTAAAGTGTCTCTCTTTGCTATTGATTTGTGGTCTCCTTTTTTAGAAATATGCATCCACGTCGAGCGAGAAGAAATAATGATAGTCAGCAACCTCAACTCGTTGACCCATTGAATGAAAATGTATCTCATGCTAAATTTTGGGCAGCCTTTCAGGAGCTGGCCCAAGCTGTTACTGCAAATGTTCAGGCCAACCCAACCCCGTCTCCACAGCAGCAGGGAGATGATTCAGCTGCTGCCAGGATCCGTGACTTCATGCAAATGAATCCGCTGAAATTCTATGGGTCTAAGTCTGATGAGGCTCCATGGTTGTTTTTAGAGGAAGTGTAGAAGATTACTTAGGTGATGCATGTATCTAAGGAATAGAGTGTGGAGTTGGCTGCGTATAGGTTGAAAGACCTTGCTTATGACTGGGTTGTTTCTTGGAGGAGAGGTAGAGGTAAAGGAGCTATCCCTATAACTTGGCAAGAGTTCCAGGATGCATTCCTGGATAAATTTTTCCCTTTAGAGATGAGGGAGGCGAAGGTGGAAGAGTTTATGAACCTGCGATAGGGTGCTATGACTGTTAAGGAGTACTGTCTAAAGTTCAATCAGTTGGCCAAGTATGCTCCTGACTTAGTGGCTGATAATCAGGCTAGTATGAGTATGTTTATGACTGGAGTGTCTAGTTATGTGGTTAAGGAGTGTAGGTCTGCTATGCTGAATAGTGAGATAAATCTTTCTAGGCTGATGACTCATGCCCAACAGATTGAGGCAGATAAGATTAAGGAAAGAGATAAAATAAGAGGGAATAAGAGAGCTAGGTCCAAGCAGCACAGAAAGGGTCAGACTATATTACAGGGAGGGAGTCGCCCTCAGTATTAGGATTGTTTGTCTATGCCAGCACCATCATCTACTAGTGATTCCGTGCCTAGAGGTAGGCAGGAGCAAGGTAGCAGGTCATATGCATCCAGGTCCCAGTACAGTGCTGGCAGTAAGCCAAATTATCCCCTGTGTCCTTAGTATGGTAGGGCTCATTCGGGTGAGTGTTGGGGTAAGAAGAGAGGTTGTTTTCGGTGTGGTGACATGGGTCACAGAGTTAGAGATTGTCCACAGGATGGACAAGGGCGTCGTGACTATCGCCCTCAGACCCAGACTCAGACTGTTAGTGCTCCAGTTCTAGCGACTCCCCCAGCCCCATCTCAGGGCGCCTCTTCTAGCAATGCTGGTGGGAAGCGCTAGAATAGATTCTATTCTTTACCGTCTCGCCAGGAATAGGAGGACTCTCCTGATGTTGTTACTGGTATGCTTCATATATTTCAGTTTGATGTGTATGCTTTGTTGGATCCTGGATCCAGTTTCTCATATGTTACACCTTTGATTGCTGTGAATTTTGAAATGAGTCCTGAGATTATTCCTGATCCTATCCTAGTTTCTACCCAGTGGGTGAATCGATTATTGCCCAAAAAGTGTATAAAAAGTGTCCTGTTACCGTTCTTCATAGAGTCTTGTTGGTTGATCTAATTGAGTTTGATATGGTAGATTTTGATGTGATTCTGGGTATGGACTGGCTGTATTCTTCGTATGCCTCTATTAATTGTCAGAACCGAGTGGTCAAGTTTCACTTTTCGAGTGCATCCGTGTTTGAGTGGCCTGGGAATTCTGTGTCACCCAAGAGTCATTTTATCTCTTAACTCAAAGCTAGAAAGCTTATTTCCAAGGGGTGTATTTACCATTTGGTTAGAGTCAAACACACTAAGTCTGAGACTTCAACTCTCCAGTCTGTTAACGTCGTCAATGAGTTTTCTGATGTCTTTTTGGATGATCTCCCAGGGATACCTCCTGATACAGAGATAGAGTTTGGGATTGATCTTCTTCCCGATACTCATCCCATTTCTATTCCTCCTTATTGTATTGCCCCTGCAGAACTTAAGGAGTTGAAAGAGCAACTCAAAGATCTACTAGATAAGGGTTTCATAAGGCCCTGTGTTTCTCCTTGGGGTGCTCCTGTGATGTTTGTAAGAAAGAAAGATGGCTTTTTGCATATGTGCATTGATTACCGCCAATTGAATAAGGTCACCATAAAAAATAAGTACCCCCTTCCGAGAATAGATGATGTGTTTGACCAATTGCAAGGTGCAAGTTATTTCTCAAAGATAGACCTTCATTTTGGCTATCATCAACTTAAAGTTAGGGAGTGTGACATCCCAAAAATGACTTTTCAAACTCGTTATGGCCATTTTGAGTTTCTTGTTATGTCTTTTGGGTTAACTAATGCCCCAGCAGCTTTCGTGGACCTCATGAATCGAGTGTTCAGACTATATCTAGATATGTTTGTCATAGTGTTCATCGATGATATACTGGTGTACTCCTGTAGTGAGGATAAACATTCCGATCATCTCCGAACTATCTTGCAAACCCTTAGATATCACAAGTTGTTTGCTAAGTTCAGTATGTGTGAGTTTTGGCTAAGGTCAGTTGCTTTTCTGGGTCATATCATTTCTTCCGAGGGTATTAAAGTTGATCCCCAAAAGATCGAAGCTATTAAAAATTAGCCTAGACCTATTTCTCCGACTGATATCTGGAGTTTCTTGGGTTTAGCTGGCTATTACTGCCATTTTGTTGAGGGTTTTTCCTCTATAGCGTCTCCTATGACTCGGTTGACCCAAAAGAAAGTGAAGTTCTTGTGGTCCGAATCTTGTGAGAAGAGTTTTCAGGAGTTGAAGACTTGACTCACTTCAGCCTCTGTTTTGACTTTGCCTGATGGTGTTGATGGTTTTGTGGTGTACTGTGATGCTTTGAGAGTTAGGTTGGGTTGTATATTGATGCAGAATGGTAAGGTGATAGCTTATGCTTCTATACAGTTGAAACCCCATGAGAAAAATTACCCCACCCATGACCTTGAGTTGGCTGCTGTTGTGTTTGCTTTGAAAATCTAGAGACACTATTTGTATGGTGTCCATGTTGATGTTTTCACTGATCATAAGAGTCTGTAGTATGTGTTTACCCAGAGAGAATTGAATCTTAGGCAGAGACGATGGTTTGAATTATTAAAGGACTATGATATAAGTGTGCTGTACCATCCGGGCAAGGCCAATATTGTGGTGGATGCCCTAAGTAGAGTGTCCATGGGTAGTGTTTCACATGTGGTAGAAGGTAAGAAAGAGTTGGCTCGTGATGTACATCGTTTGGCTAGATTGGGGGTTAGGTTGTTTGACTCTACTGAAGGTAGTATAGGGGTTCAGAGTAGATCCGAATCCTCTTTGGTTTTGGAAGTGAAGGAAAAGCAATACTTAGATGCTAGTTTGGTCAGATTGAAGGAGTCAGTCAAGGACCAAAAAGTAGAGGTTTTCTCCCAGGGGTAGATGGTGTGTTGAGATTGCAGGGTAGATTGTGTGTCCCGAATATTGATGATCTGAGACAGAGGATTATGGCTGAAACGCATGGGGCGCGATATTCTATTCATTTTGGTGCAACCAAGATGTACCGAGACTTGCGGGAAATCTATTGGTGGAGTGGCATGAAGAAAGATATAGCAGCATTTGTAGCTAAGTGTGCAACATGCCAACAGGTTAAGGTTGAACACCAAAGACCTGGTGGTATGATGCAAGAGTTTAGTATTCCCACCTGGAAGTGGGAAGAGATAAATATGGACTTCGTGATTGGTTTACCTCCTTCCCGACGCCATCATGACTCCATTTGGGTTGTGGTTGATAGGTTGACTAAGTCTGCTCATTTCTTGCCTGTTCATACTTCATCTACTGCTGAAGATTACGCTAGATTGTATATCCGAGAGCTATTCAGACTGAATGGAGTTCCTTTGTCTCTCATTTCGGATAGGGGTACTCAGTTCACTTCCCAATTTTGGAAAGCTTTTTAGAAGGGTCTTAGTACCCAAGTGCTTTTGAGTTCTTCTTTTCATCCACAGACCGATGGTCAGGCTGAGCGGACCATCCAGACCTTAGAGGATATGTTGAGAGCTTGTGCACTTGACTTTAAGGGAAGTTGGGATGATCACTTACCGTTGATAGAGTTTGCTTACAATAATAGTTTCTACTCTAGTATTGGGATGACTCCGTTTGAAGCCTTATATAGGAGGAAGTGTAGATCACCCATAGGTTGGTTCGAGGTGGGTGAAGCGGTTGTGAGTAGTCCTGATTCGGTATTTGAGGCTATGGAAAAAATTAAGTTGATTAGGGAAAGGTTGAAAATTGTGCAGAGTCTTCAGAAGTCATATGCGGATGTTAGAAGGAGAGACCTTGAGTTTGAAGTTGGTGACCTAGTGTATCTAAAAATTTCACCCATGAGGGGGGTGAAGAGATTTGGAAAGAAGGGGAAGCTTAGTCCCCGTTATGTTGGTCCTTACAAAATACTTAGCCGTGTTGGTAAGGTAGCTTATGAGGTCGAGTTGCCTCCGAGTTGTCCTCTGTTCATCCAATATTCCATGTCTCCATACTCAGAAAGCATATTAGTGATGCTGTGGTAGTGGATTCCTCTGTGATTGCTGACATTCAAGAAAATCTTTCTTTTGATGAGATTTCTATTGAGATTCTTGATTTCAGTGTCCGAAGACTAAGGAACAAAGAAGTTCCCTTAGTTAAGGTGTTGTGGCGAAACCAATCTATTGAGGGTGCAACTTGGGAAGCTGAGGCGGATATGCAATCCAAGTACCCGCACCTATTTTCTGCGAACTCCGATCAAGCCGAAGATACCGTTCTTTCCTAAATCATGTACTTTTGATGAAAGTTGCAGTTGTTCAGCTGTCATTTATTATGTGTTCAGCTGTAGTTTCTTGAATTTATGCATTCTATGTTGCATTCGGAGTGAGAAACGATGTGGTGATGAGTCTAACGAATGGTTTCAGCTATATGCTCTATTCCCTATCTAATCTTGGCATGTCTAGCATCATTTGAGGATGAATGTTTCCAAGGGGGATGATGTAATACCCTGAAAAATATTTCATTGAAATTTTGTGCGTAAACGTGTTGGGTTCTATCTTCTAGAATGAATTATAAATTTTTTGTGTGGAATATCTTAGATTATGACCCACCATTGCTTATAGTATCGAATAATCTTTCCAACGATATGTGGATTATCAAAAACGGACACCTGAGCGACGAGTTATGAACATTCCAATCGAACCATGAATAGTAGTGATCAGTAAAACGTGCAGAAAAAAGTACTGAGGCCTGACGTATTTTTGCTCCAACTTTAAACGATCATAACTCCTTCTACATAATGATCTGGGTGATCTACTATATATCAACGGAAAGCTCTGCGAGTTCTCTTTCCAATGAAATTGGTTTTATGTAATTTGTCTATCGAAGCAAAAAGTTATGGTCGATCTACTTCAGCCTATCAAAAGCAAATTTTTGGGTAAACTTCAAATAATCATAACTCCTTGTACACAATGATCTGGGTGATATACTGTACATTAACGGAAAGATATGAGAGTCCTCTTTCTAATTAAATTGGTTTCATCCAATTTGGATATCAGAGTAAAACTTTATGGTTGATCTACTTCAGACTATCAAAACAGTCCACCAAAGGACAGATTCGAGAATTTTTTGACTTTTATGGTCATTTTGGTCATTCCATCTCACCCAAAATCCGTCCAAACCCTATATTAAAGCCTATTAGAAGCATTATATGTTATATTTCATCAAATTCCCTCAAAAAGAAAATCCTAAGCTCCTACATCCAACTTCAAGAACCTCCAAAGTCACCGTTAATTCTGCAAATTTATTCAAGATTCCAAGTTCCTAGTTCAAGAACTCCAAGAACCATCATTCAAAGGCACGATTAATATCTCAAAAATGAGTATCGATCTAAAGTTCATCATTCAAGGTATGTGGGGTTTTTCAACAAGAACTCCCTTTCGTTCTTGTGCCCAAAAGTAATTTCCTTTACAAAGGCATGATTTTTATTTGATTTTTTATGAATTTGAAGCATGAACCCATATCTTATGATGATTATTATGAAATCTTGATGTTTATGATTTTGAAAGATGAATTTACATGTGTGAAGATATAAAGCATGAATCTTGAATGATATTTATCATGATTTTGATATTTGGGTCGTGAATCCCCATTGAAAATTATGTTTTTTTAAGAAAGTGTATTATAAGCACGTTGATGTTGAAATTTTGAGATATTTTGAATGATTTGACCTTTTGGTCTTAATGGAGTTATTTTGAACTCGAGTGTGAAAGAAATCCACAACGTGGTTGATTTTGATAGATGGAAAGCATGATGGCTCCCGATGTATATTTATATATTAATGAAATTGTTTTGTTGTGGATTGTCTTTGGAACGATCTGAGCTAAGTCCGGGAGAAATCTTTAGCACCGAGTGGGAGGTATAAAGCGACCGTACTTCCCTATAACTACGTGCCCCCGTAGGAGTGAGCCTGAGGCTGATTTATATAGTGATCACTAGTTTGTGTGGATTTGATATCGATAGTCCTACTCCAATGTCAAGGATAGGACAGCTCTCCCCAACGTGGGTTGTACGTTGGACTCCATATAGCTTACATGATTTATGTCGGTTATAGGATCTCCCAGTGTGTGTGTTTCCTTGTGTCTGTGGTGAATGGTGAAGTGATTTGAAAGTGAAATTGTGAAAGTTATTCTTTCAAAAGATTTAAATGATAGTTACATTATGAGAATTGATATTCTTGATGAACTGAAAGTGATTGAGAAATTATATGGCGACTCACATGTGTTATTGTACTTATTTCATCCTCTCTTGATTATGATGATTTTCTTCGGGCTATGTGAGTCTTTCATACATCTTGCATATTTCTTATTAATATTTATGATGAATGTTTATACAACTGCATACACCCCCATATACTCAGTTCCTTTCCATGGTACTGACCCATATCTTCGGATGTGGGATGCATTTTCTCAGAATATAGGTTCAGGTGCTCAGTTTCAGGTTTGACAATGATTCTTCAGGCACGCTGTTCTACATTCTCTGTTGTGGTGAGTCCTCATGTTTCGAGGACGTGATATCTGATATTGGTTTCATGGAATTATTTACATTTGATAACTGAGTATGAGTCAGTTGGGGCATGTCTCAATGGCTCGCTGGTTTTATTGATTTTCTTAGAGGCTTGTCAGACTACTATAGATATTGGGAGTTGACTAATAAGTCGTAATTTGTTATCTTTCTGAAATTCTTTTATTCTTGGATGATGATTACTCTGTTGATACTTGAGGGTTATTTATGGAAACCCCGTTGATTTATGTTGAACTAAATGAAGATGGCTCAAAGGGTTAGCTTGGGGCTACTCGTAGCCTCAAGCACCGTGTAAGGCTCCAGGACCCATTTTTCGAGGCGTTATAAAGAGTGAAGAGAATCATACAATCACATTGGAATTGTGTTACGAACTTTTAAGAACTCGAAATTATATGCAAAGTTTTCTAAGTGCAAATTTTGGTTAAGTGCTATGACTTTCCTTGGGCATGTGGTTTCTAGTGGGGGATTAAGGTGGATCTATAAAAAGTTGAGGCAGCTAAGCAATGGCCTAGACCCACGACTCCAATTGACATTAGGAGCTTCTTGGGCTTGGCTGGGTATTATGGGAGGTTTGTGGAGAGTTTCTCATTTATTGCCGCTACATTAAAATGTTGACACAGAAAAATGTTAAGTTCTTGTGGTTCAATGCTTGTGAAGGTAGCTTTTAGAAAGTGAAAAATAAGTTGACTTCTGCACTAGTTTTGACCCTGCCCGAGGGTAATGGGGTATTTGTTGTGTATCATGATGCATCCCATGTTGAAATGGGTTATGTTTTGATGTATTATGGTAAGGTAGTAGCCTATGCTTCCAGGCAACATAAGGTTCATAATAGAAATTATCCGACTCATGACTTAGAGTTGCCGGCTATGGTTTTTTCTTTAAAGATTTAACGCCATTATCTGTATGGGGTGCGTGAGGATATTTATTTAGATCATAAGAGCTTGTAGTATGTGTTTACTCAAAATGAATTAAATCTCAGACAGAGGCGATAACTCTAATTGCTTAAGAATTATGACATGAGTTTGTACTACCATTTAGGTAAAGCTAATGTTATTGTTAATGCTTTTAGAAGGTTTTCTATGGAGAGCTTATCTAATGTGGATGTGGAGAAAATAGGGTTGGTGAAGGATATTAATAGGTTGGCAAACTTGGGAGTTTATCTTTTAGACTTTAAGGATAAATAGGTAATTGTTCAGAAAGTGGTTAAATCATCTCTTGGTGCTGAGGTGAAGTAGAAAAAGGGTTTGGATCCCAAACTTATGCGGACTAAGAATGATATGGGTTAACAAAAGGTTATGGCTTTTAAGATTGGGGGAGCTGTGATGATAGGCGAATTTACGCGCCTATATCAATATATTTTGCCCATATTTTAGCCTAGTTTTGAGAACTAATTATCTATTTCATGCACTTTTAGTCCTTTTTCCTGTAAATGAGCTAACAAACATGATTAGGAAAGTTTCAGGTATAAATGATGCAAAATACAGCATTTTATGGCTTACTTGACGCAAAAGAAAGCTCACAAACGAAGTGGAAAGGAGCTGGACGCCTAAAGGACCAAATCTGCTGCATGGAAAATCTGTCCCGGGTTAAAACAGCATTTCTGAATACTTTGGGGACTGCATGAAAAATCTGTCCAGGACTAAAACAGCATTTCTGAAGACTTTGGGGACTTACAGACACAAAGCTGGAATTTTACAAAGATACATTAACCTAGTACAATTAGGTTATGTATTTCACTATTCTACTTGGATTATGATATTGTAACCTTACCCTAGTACATTTGGGTTAAGGATTTCATTAGTCTATTAGGATTTGGTTATTTATTTCATTAGCTTAGTAGGAGTAGGATAGGAGTATTATAAATACCCTATCATGCTAGAGATTTTAATCAAGTCCTCCCTTAGTGGAGGCAACTCCTCCCTTCATTCAAGAAATTCATTCTTAAACTATTAATTTTCTTCCATCTTTCTCATCTTCCACTACAAACACTTCTAATCTATTCTTCTATTCTTAAATTCCACAACAAGAGAATCGTTACTTGCTAAGGAATCACCAAAACCACACGCCAAACACCTACTATTCACGCCATTCACCATGCAAAACGTGATATCCTTCGCATTCATGGGTAACTAAACCTCTTAGTTGGGGTTATGGAAGCCGAATGAGTTACTATCTATAGCTGTGAGTTAGTGAGTTCAAGACAAGTATATTGCTTATATCATTACGCTCTTCATCTTAAACTACATTCTTTGCGGTTACAAACACAAGAACACGCCATTCTACCATCTAACCTGTTCGAGAGAAAGGTTATTTGTCTAGAAAAGAAGACGCATAGACTAACGCCAGTCTAACATTTAACTTGTTCGAGAGAAAGGTTATTTGTCTGGAAAAGAGATAATGTCAAGGTAGTAGGACACCCTTTCCTATTAAAAAGCTAGTGCCGTAACTGGACTAACCTCTTGGAGAATTCGTACCGCTAGACACACTTTAAGCTCGAGAGAGTTAAAGTGAAATAGTCCTTGTTTAGGTCGAGAGACGCTTGGATTTACCATCGACTACAATTCTCTATAAGCAATTACATGTCAAGACTCTACACACTCATAGCCAATAGAGACGTATACCTCAGAAGGTGGACATAACCCCAACGATTCAATTCTCATTGTTTACAACTTACGTGACAATCTTTCTCTTTTACTTTGCTATTTTCAGCTTTTAATTTCTTGTTTTGGTTACATATTACAATCCCCCCTTTTTACGAGACTTGCACCAAAAGTCTATTAATTTTACTTACTTGTTGGCCAAGCTATTCCCTGTGGGATCGACACCCAACCCAGGTTGGGTTCTATATTTGATAACGACCGCTTTACACTCCCACGTGAGCTGTAGATTGAGCGTTACCAAAAATTGGCGCCGTTGCCGGGGAATACTAGTGTCAATCAAGTTCGTGATAATTACTAGACCCTTTGGTCAAAGATTCTCGTACTTTTACTTTTAGTTGTTGTTTTTTTTTTTTTTTTTTTTTTTAGGTTTATTCAGTGCATCAATGGAGGCACAACGTGAAATTGAAAGGATGGCTGCTCAAGTGCATCAACAAAATATTGATAACCGTAGGCGAGCAACAAATCTTGACGATGAGGATCTGGGCGATGAAGAGCTATTAAACCCACAGCATACTGCTGAGATGGCGACACCAGCAAACAGAAGAGATCGTCAAGCAAGATATAGGCCCGAACGCCGAGCTGTGCATATACCGTTTGATGATGATGAGGATGATCTTGATGGACCTGGTGCCACCGGAGCTATTATTCTTTCGCCATTGGCACCCGGAGCAAAGTTTAATATCACTAGCGCCATGATTCAGCTTTTGCAACTCAAGGGATTATTTGATTGACTAGCAGGCGATGATCCGAATATGCATCTGATCAACTTTATTTCTACATGCAAGTCATTCGACAATCCTGGAGTTGGACAGAATGCAATTCGATTACGTCTATTTCCATTGTCTCTGTCTGGGGAGGCAACTCTATGGTTGAATGGGCTGACTCCTGATTCGATTACAAATTGGAGGCAATTGAAAGACGCTTTCCTAGAAAGATTCTTTCCGCCATCAAAAAAAGCACAGTTGAGAGATGAGATCACCAATTTTCGACAGCTTCCAACTGAAGCTCTCCACGAAACATGGGAGAGGTTCAAGACGAAGCTAATGCGATGCCCAAACCATCATATGACCAATGTCCACTTGATGGAGATATTATACAGAGCTTTGAATTCGGTGACTAAGTCAGTGTTTGATAATGCGGCTGGAGGATCTTTTATGGACCTCACCTTTGTGCAGGCAAGCAATATGCTAGATCGGATGACGAAGCAAAGTAGAGCTTGGCATACCAGGGATTCTGAGGTAGCAAGCTCTACTGTATCTTTTGGCATGACTGCAGAGCAGAGGCGAAGACAAGAAAATCGTGACCAAGACATGACTCACATGAAAATGCAGATGGATCTTCTTACCAAGCACTTATTATTAGGGAAGACCGAAAAAGTGAAAGCTGTAGCGCTAAAAGGAAGAGACGAATCTGATTCTGAAGCGGAGGCCGACTACTTGAACAATCAGAGGGGTTTCTGTGGGAATGCCCAAGGAAACCAAGGTCGGAACCATTATGATGAATCTGGAAACAAAGACCAAGGTAGTTGGAAGAACAAAAATGAAAAGAGTGGTTTGTACGTTCCCCCTGGTAGACGTGATACCACCACATCTAATTCTGAGAGTATGGAAGACATGATGGCTAAGTTATTGAAAGGAGTGGAAGCAACGAGCGCAGGAGTTAAGGAGGTGATTGATGATTTGTCCTCCATGAAGAAACTAGTTGATTCTCATTCCACTTCTATCAAGCAAATAGAGCAGCAATTGAGCCAACTTTCAGCAGCATTTAATCAAAGAAAGACTGGCACTTTACCTAGCGATACTGTGCAAAACCCAAGGAATGATGGGTCATGCATGGCCATAACTACCAGAAGTGGTAAGGTGCTAGAAACTTCAGCAAAAGGCAAGCAAGTGGTTGACGAAGTGGTACAGTTTGATATATGCAAAACAATGAAGCAGCCCAGCGATATGAATGAGTCATCTGTAGCTGATGTTCATTATGAGGATATGAAAACATTATCTATAGAGAAACAACCTACTATTGAGCCATTGTCTGCTGCGCCACTGAATGTTGAGCATGAGGATAATGAAGATTATGAAGAACTTATGGGTGATCTAACAGAAATAGAGTCTTATACTCCTAATAAACCGGATTGTGATCTCAAGAATCAACCAACAGCGAAGACTCACTTTGACGAGCCACCAATGCTAGAATCGCAAGAGCTTCCCGATTATCTAAAGTATGTGTTCTTGGAAAGTAGAACTATACTTCCGGAGAGAGCAGATGATTTAAGTGAACAGCACGTAGAAGCTCTCATCTCTGCTCTGAGGAGATACAAGAGAGCTATGGGTTGGACTATTGATGATATAATTGGTGACTCTCCGGAGAAACGTATGAACCATCTTGAAGAAGATCGCATGCCCACAGGTAAGCCTCATTGTCGTCTAAATCCTTTCAGAAAACGATCGATCACTTACCTCGACGAAGTCTAAGTACTCGAGGTAACTATGTCGAGCCACGACAATAAATAAGGCGCTAGATGGGAGGCAACCCATCGTTTTATCGTTTTATCGTTTATCGTTTTGTCTTTCTTTCATTCTAGTACTTGTTTTTGCTTTTGATAAATGAAAATCCAAAAATAAGAGTCGTGCCACGACCAAAACTAAGGCGCTTGGTGGGAGGCAACCCATCGTACTAATTGTTTTCATTTGGTTTTGAGCAAAAATAGGTGCAAGAAGTATGCAATGAGGAGATTGATTTCAATTGACGATTTGGTCGCATTGTATGGTAAAGTCGGTAAGTTAGGAATGGTGATGCATAAGGCTATGAAGTGAGCCTTTCTCACGTCATAATAGGCTTCGAGGAAGGCTAGGCCTTGGTAAAAATAGGCCACGAACGATGCACAACCTATTCTATAGCCTAAGGACTCGGAATCTAGTGTGCTATACACTATGCGCCGCCTATTCCTAGGTGTGCTTTTGACTATGCGCCGCCTATGCTATGGCATTTGAGATACTGAGACCAAATGCCATAGGATATGCGCCGCATATGTCTAGATATGCCATAGGATATGCGGCGCATATGTCCCATTATGCCATGGACAATGCGCCACATATGCCATTGATATGCCAAGAGATATGCGCCGCATATGTGGTGATTTTTTCCCCAAAACCGATTGTAAATGGGTCATAACCCGACCCATACTCTTCCTATATAAAGGGGGCATAGTTTTACAACACAACCACATTAGAAAACACCCTAAAGGCGCCACATAACCTTCCAAATCTTCTCAAAATTTTCTTCTTTTGCTCTTCTAATTCACAACACCGTCTCCACAAGCTTCAAGCAAGTAAGTACTCTCTTATTCTTCATTTATTTATCGTAAGTACTACGTTGCTATGCTTATTATAAATTGCTAAATCATATAAGATTGTTGGTGATGTTCATGTGTTTGGATTGTTGATACACAACCTTGTGAGTGAACATGTACGTAGGAAAATCTTGACTTGTTTCCGACTTGAAATTGGTTTTAATAGCATTGTTATACTATTTGCGGAATTACTATGGCTATGAACAGTGCTTAAGATTGTTGTTTGGATACTTACATGTTAGACTATCCCGGCCATCGGGATAAGACTTATAGTGCCTACCGACATAAGAGGTTGTGATTGTTGTAAGAATAACTATTCCATATGGTAACCCCTATGTAGTAGTGTTGTTATATCTAACATGAAAGTAGTCCAATGGCTGCAAGTAAGTGATGCATTGCTGATTTTCTTGTCGGAATACAATCCTAAAACGTATGTCGATGAATTCTGAGTAATCGATCACTTTCACCTCACTAGTTGGTGCCAACACCCTAAGTGTGGGGTGGTACCCCTACTGTCTATGTATAGATTGTATCCATTGAGATTGTGCTACCATTAACACTATTTCAAGTCTCAGGTACAATGGCACCTAAAGAGAGACAAGGCAAGGAAGAAGGCTACCACTTCCCAAAAGGGCAAGAAAAGAGGCCGCAAGGAGCAAGGAGAACCCTCCCCGCTGCAAACACCTCGACTCACGCTTGGAATTAAGTGGGATACTTATGCGGAACTTATGAGGATGATGACTCTTATGATGATCCCAACGCAAGGGGTATGACCCCAGACATAGAGGAGGAGTCCGACTGACCAGGTTCCTCGTATTTATTTTCCACTGAGGACAGTGTCCCGTCTAAGTGTGGGGTGGTGGTATTGCATGATATACTTCTCTACTCGCATCTATATTTGTTTGCTTTTGTTTTAATTTTGTTTCATTTTTTTAGGTAAGATTTTTTTAGTAGTAATTTTTTTTTTTTTTTTTTTTTAACTTAGCTTTGCATGAGAATATTCTAATAGGCAGCATGAGATTATAACAAGAGTATGTGCTACAATTATGACGATTGAGACATTTAGGCTCTAGTTGTGACTCATTATGTGATATTGTATGATTCAATTCCTTCACTTGTTGGGTCAAGAGTCTATATTACTTCCAAATCAAGTCGACCATGTGCCTTGTGTGTGTGAGATAATAGTATATTCTATGTGTGTGGCTGATGCTAGAACTTGCCTGGTATGTATGCAAAGCGAAAATAAGGAATGTAAGTTTAGGATATGATTTAGGCATTTCTTTGGCAACCTATACATGTTTACCTTCAGTTTTTCCTACCCATGGACATCATCCTAGTTAAACCCTTTTGAGCCTTTAGCCTATTTCTTTGACAACCTTGTATGTAAGCCTAATCCATTTCTTTCAAGACCGTAATTTGATCCAAATTCCTAAGTGCTTTAAAGTGAAAAAGTCATGTGACAACATAAGAGGAAATTGGGTGAGTATGATGCTTTAAATTGCAAGGGTGCTTGAATATGTTATGAAAAAGAAAGGGCTATCATAAGAGGTATGTTGTGAAAAGAAAAAGGACAAGAAAGCTGGAAAGTGAGTTATGCTTAAAATTGAAAAACAAAAGATGATAACAAGGGTGGAAAAATAAAATAAAGAAAGGTTGAAAGAAAAAAGTGTCAATGATACAATGTGATGTATTAAAGTGCTTAGGAACCTAGTCACTATTCTTGGCCAAAATAGTCCTACCCGTCCCTTAGCTTACGTTACAACCATCAAAAGACCTACTTGATCCTAATCTTAACATTATGACATTTAGTGGAGTACTACACTAAGGTCAAGCTTATGGTCATTAGTTGCTACATATGAATTCTTTGTGAGAGTGAGAGCAAGGACACTTTGATACCCATGTTTGAAAAATATGCTATATTTGTGAGTGATTATGGGTACTATATTGTGAGACACATATGGTTGATGAGTTTTGGATAGTTGTAATTGATTCTATGTACCTTAACGTTTGCATGCGAGTTGATCACCATCACGAGTCTATGCTTGAGGTTAAATTGTTTCTACTTATAATCGGAAAGCTACTCTTTGTTGATAGTTGTTGTGCTTGTCTTGAAGAATGTTTTGTGTTGTGGCTGTAAAAACCCTAAGTTGATGTTAGAAGGACATGATATGTTGTTCGAGGACGAACAAAGCTCTAAGTGTGGGGTGTTGATGATAGGCGAATTTACGCGCCTATATCAATATATTTTGCCCATATTTTAGCCTAGTTTTAAGAACTAATTATCTATTTCATGCACTTTTAGTCCTTTTTCCTGTAAATGAGCTAACAAACATGATTAGGAAAGTTTCAGGTATAAATGATGCAAAATACAGCATTTTATGGCTTACTTGACGCAAAAGAAAGCTCACAAACGAAGTGGAAAGGAGCTGGACGCCTAAAGGACCAAATCTGCTGCATGGAAAATCTGTCCCGGGTTAAAACAGCATTTCTGAATACTTTGGGGACTGCATGAAAAATCTGTCCAGGACTAAAACAGCATTTCTGAAGACTTTGGGGACTTACAGACACAAAGCTGGAATTTTACAAAGATACATTAACCTAGTACAATTAGGTTATGTATTTCACTATTCTACTTGGATTATGATATTGTAACCTTACCCTAGTACATTTGGGTTAAGGATTTCATTAGTCTATTAGGATTTGGTTATTTATTTCATTAGCTTAGTAGGAGTAGGATAGGAGTATTATAAATACCCTATCATGCTAGAGATTTTAATCAAGTCCTCCCTTAGTGGAGGCAAATCCTCCCTTCATTCAAGAAATTCATTCTTAAACTATTAATTTTCTTCCATCTTTCTCATCTTCCACTACAAACACTTCTAATCTATTCTTCTATTCTTAAATTCCACAACAAGAGAATCGTTACTTGCTAAGGAATCACCAAAACCACACGCCAAACACCTACTATTCACGCCATTCACCATGCAAAACGTGATATCCTTCGCATTCATGGGTAACTAAACCTCTTAGTTGGGGTTATGGAAGCCGAATGAGTTACTATCTATAGCTGTGAGTTAGTGAGTTCAAGACAAGTATATTGCTTATATCATTACGCTCTTCATCTTAAACTACATTCT
The DNA here is from genome assembly GCA_030864225.1 of Capsicum baccatum var. pendulum. Taxonomy (NCBI): domain Eukaryota; kingdom Viridiplantae; phylum Streptophyta; class Magnoliopsida; order Solanales; family Solanaceae; genus Capsicum; species Capsicum baccatum. The sequence goes on from CM061557.1 coordinate 86,622,194, forward strand.
TTGCGGTTACAAACAAAAGAACACGCCATTCTACCATCTAACCTGTTCGAGAGAAAGGTTATTTGTCTAGAAAAGAAGACGCATAGACTAACGCCAGTCTAACATTTAACTTGTTCGAGAGAAAGGTTATTTGTCTGGAAAAGAGATAATGTCAAGGTAGTAGGACACCCTTTCCTATTAAAAAGCTAGTGCCGTAACTGGACTAACCTCTTGGAGAATTCGTACCGCTAGACACACTTTAAGCTCGAGAGAGTTAAAGTGAAATAGTCCTTGTTTAGGTCGAGAGACGCTTGGATTTACCATCGACTACAATTCTCTATAAGCAATTACATGTCAAGACTCTACACACTCATAGCCAATAGAGACGTATACCTCAGAAGGTGGACATAACCCCAACGATTCAATTCTCATTGTTTACAACTTACGTGACAATCTTTCTCTTTTACTTTGCTATTTTCAGCTTTTAATTTCTTGTTTTGGTTACATATTACAATCCCCCCTTTTTACGAGACTTGCACCAAAAGTCTATTAATTTTACTTACTTGTTGGCCAAGCTATTCCCTGTGGGATCGACACCCAACCCAGGTTGGGTTCTATATTTGCTAACGACCGCTTTACACTCCCACGTGAGCTGTAGATTGAGCGTTATCAAGCTGACATCTTAAGGTATCAAAAAAGGTTGTGTGTTTCTGATGTTGATGGGCTGTGGAAAAGGATTTTAACCGAGGCACATGAATCTATATATACAGTTCATTTGGATTCAACTAAGATGTACCATGACTTGAAATAAATCTAATGGTAGAAGAATATGAAGAGACATATGGAGACCTTTGTTGCTAAGTGTATGGTTTGTTAATAAGTTAATGTTGAACATTTGAGGCCCGGTGCAATGTCTCAAGATATAGAGTTGCCCATGTGGAAGTAGGATAAGATTAACATGGATTTTATTATAGGACTTCCACGTCTCGTAGTCAATATGATTCTATTTGGGTCTTCGCAATCAATCGATAAGATGACTAAGTCTTCTCACTTCTTGCCTATGAGGACTAACTATTCAAGAGAGGATTATGCTAAGTTGTTCATTCAGAAGATTGTTAAGTTGCAAGAGGCACCGGTGTCCATTATTTTAGACCGAGGTAAGCAGTTTTCATCTCATTCCTGGAGTGCATTTCAGAAAGGTTTAGGTACTCAAGTAAACCTTAGCACCGTTTTCTATCCTTAAATGGATGGACAAGTGGAACAGACTATTCAGACTTTGAAGGATACGCTAAGGGCCTATGTGATTGATTTTAAGGGTAGTTGGGTTGACCATTTTCCTCTTATTAAGTGTGCTTACAATAACAGTTACCATTCTAGCATTCAGATGATTCCTTTTGAGGCTCTTTATGGTAAGAGGTGTAGGTCTCCTATTGGATGGTTTGAGGTAGGTGATACTATGTTGTTTGGCCCTGAATTTGTTCAGCAGGCCATGGAGAAGGTGAAAGTAATTTGAGAAAGACTTAAGACTCCTCAAAGTTTCCAAAAGTCATATGCGGATGTAAGGTAAAGAGAATTAGAGTTTGAAGTGAGTGATTGGCTATTTTTGAAGGTTTCTTCTATGAAAAGAGTCATGAGATTTGGAAAGAAAGGGAATCTCAGTCCTCGTTAGATTTGTCCATATAATATTTTTAGGAGAATTGGAAGTGTTGTATATGAGTTAGATTTATCGATATGTTTGGCTTTCATTCATCCTGTTTTCCATGTGTTTATGTTGAAAAAGTTTGTTGGTGATCCTTCGTTAATAGTGCCTATTAAGGATGTTGGTGTTTCGGATTTTTTTTCGTATGAGAAGGTTCGGGTTGAAATATTGAATAGGCAAGTTCATAGATTAAGGACAAAATATGTAGCTTCAGTGAAGGTTCTTTGGAGAAATCAAAAGGTGGAAGAGGCTACATGGGAAGATAAAGAAGATATGAGGTCCAAGTACCCGTTCTTGTTCCCTACGTTGGATGAAAGTGCTTCAGGTATAGTTTTCATTTTTCCTCTTGTCGTATTCCAAAATTTTCCTTGAAATTTTACTGTGTTATTTCCGTTATCATGCTAAAAATATATTAAATTCTCATTCAGGGATGAATGATCCTGAGGGGTGGGTGGGGGGTAAATATAAGATCCCACAAAATTTTAATGATTTTATTTTTGACCTTTCCCCACGTTCGTAATATCAATTTTTGACTTGAATTATGTTTTGGGGTGTTTTGGAAAAGTTTTGAAATTTTTAGAAAGGATTTGGGGTCATTTTGGGACCCCAAGATAGTGAAGGTCCGTGATATTAGCGTGCCACAAAGGTTAGGCTCCGCGAAAAGGGTGTGGCACGAAAGCTACTCTCTGCGATAGGGGCATGCCACGCCGCTGTGCTAAAAAAGCCCAACTTCTGTTTTTTTTAACTTTGGGTGAGGGGATTTTGGTCTTTTTACCCCTTGTACGTCTTATAAACATAAAAGGACCCTTTTCCTACAGTTTTCAAAGATCAAATCATTTTTTCCTCTCTAACTCAAAAACCAAGAAAGCTCAAGGTTTTTTCAAGAAATCATTACTCCGAGATCCAAACTTTGAATTGTCTCCAATTTCTTGTGTATTTTAGGCATGTTGCTCATCCCTAACTTGTAATTTTACATTATGGTATAAGTTGATTGTATACTCACGTGATTTAAATTGTGGGTTTGAAATTGGGTTGCGAAATTTTGATTAAATTTACTTGAATTGTTTTCTCCATGTTTTAAATTATTTATTCATTCTTTAATTAATGGTTATGAGGACTGAATTGGTGCATTATTTTAATGGTTGGAACGGGGGATATAGGTTTCCCTAAATTCATAAAATTTTAGCTTGATAATGACATTAACCTCAACCCACTTTGTAAGCTTGATTTTGAATATGAAAAATTGCATGGTTTCACTTGTATTTTGAACCCTTTTCATTGCACTAAAGGATCAATAAATGAATATGATTTTGGAATGGCCTTGGCTGCCACGGATTGGATTTTAAATGGAACTTGGGATACAATTTGGTTATATATATTGGTTTGGGATAATTATATTAGCTTACAAGCATATTGGTATGACGATACCATATTGGTAAATGCCTTAATATAAGATTACTGGGTTAATGGTATGTTTTATGTGCAAACTGTTTTAATTTGAGCTTAAGAGAATTGGATAGCTCACCGTGAAGGTAGAGGTCCCGCGGGGAACAACATTGAAAACCACGTTTGCCGAGTGGGTGTCTATATGATCGTGTTCTTGTTACATACATTATATATATTTTTGGAGGGCTATGGCCTTAGTTTAAGTCTTTCCTTCGGTTTCCTTGATTCGTGCGACTAACATGCACTATGGCCCTTTTCATAGGGGGAGATGAACCCATATAACCCATGGGTGCCTTTAGGATGGAGATAGCTACACAATTTAGGTTAATATTTTAAAATTTCATGTTCATGACCCTTATCTCTATCCCGACATTCTATATATGTAAATGAATGTGATGTATAAAGTTTATGTCTTGATTTTGGCAATTGCATTATTTTATCACTTTTCTTGAGTTTCATGTTAGTGCTTGGCCCACTAACTGTCCCTGGATGCCACATCGTTTCATGATGTAGGGTCCGAAGGGTGTTCTATTTCTCTTGTGCAACAATAGGTGGTTCAGTACATCTGTTGATTTGCTGTGAAGTGGTGAGTCTCCATCTTTCAGAAGACCCGATCTTTTCATCTATTTCCTTTATTTCTTAGTATTTCATTTTATATTCTTTTGGCCATGATCTGGGGCATGTCTCGACCTATTTGGCATTTCTTGTTTTTGAGGCTTTTGTGGACAACTGTGTGTTGTATGTTGCTTTGACTCTTAGTTTTCATTTTTTTTATCTATACATCTTATTACCAGTTTTGGTTGGCTTCCACTGTTTACATTTATGTGCTCTTGAGGTTAGGCTAAGGGGGTGTCTTCAACCCATAGTGTGTTTGAGATACTCTTAACGACTAGGCCCTGATTTGGATCGTGAAACCTGCTCTAACTGATTAACTCCCTCTTATAGTATAGTAGAAAATATACATGTCAAGTTAAGCACAATCTAAAAAAATCATAATTTAAACATTGATTTTCTTACTTTTGAAACTTGTTATTCCCTTACGTGGCTGGATTTCATTTTTGGTTTGTAATAGTAAAACATATTTTTTAATTATTCTATTTATTATTTAACTTTGATATTAATTAACAAATTTCATATTTACACAAATTACTTTACTACTATTAATAAGTGTGAGTGAGTAGGCAGCTGACGGTACTCATGCTTGCTTCCAGCTGTCTGCTTCTGGTTGAGGGTATTTGTATAATTTTATATTTTCTTTTTTAATTTGTTATATATTTTAAAATTGTACAAAATTTTTTATAAATTATAATAATTAACAATTTAAATTATTTTAAGGCACATAAAAATATTTTGGTTAATGCAAAATTCTATCAAGTGCAACATAAATTGGGATATATTATTATTTCAAATTTTCATGAAAAGTAATGTAAATCAAAAAATTTAACAAATTAAAATATTTGAAAGATGTATAAAAAAAGTTATTTGACTTTCCAAATTCTATCAATGTCATGTAAATTGGGATAGAGGGAGTAACATATATTACTTAAAAATTACGTAGAAAATTATTAAATCATAATGTTAACAATTTATAATATTTAACTATATAACAAATTTGATTGACTTTGTCAAATATTTCATCAATTTCATATAACTTGGAATAAAAAAAAGTAGCATTAGTATCTGAAAATTATATTAAAGTACTATAAGTCAATAACTATTAACTTAAAATATTTTTAAAATCATTAAAAAAAATGTAGTTGACTTTCTAAATTTAATCAGTGCCACATAAATCTGGATTTAAAAACGTAACTAAATTATGTTTTAGTGACACGGGCGCCAACATCTAGTATTTGATATACTAATTGTAATTTTTCTTTATCAAATTTTATATCAATTCAACCTACACATTATATATATTGAATAGAGTGGTTTAGGATTTTTACATGGATAACTAACTAGCCGAATTCACTATTTACTTTTTCTAATTAGTATATATAGATTATACATTAATTGTGGATATATGGTTATATGCATATCCTACATGGACTATAAATATATTATACATTTGATGGATCTCTACAGATTGAGTGGTTAGATTCTTCTTACTTTTACTACAATAGGTTTAAGAATAAATTATTTGAATTGTATTGGGCCTTACTTTTTGTCACAATAAAAAATGAGGTCTTGATGACACTTATTGCGACACAGCCTTAATAAGTAAGTCAATTTATAAAGAAAATCTAAAACAACAATAAAATGACAAAAGTGAGACTTCTTGAGTGAAGTAAGTCAACCCATAACGTAGATAAATACAAAAATCTGGATAAAATACATAATCATTCAAAAATCTGATGTTATAATGAAAAACCCTGGGTTTCTGGCCCTTAGAAAATTTCCTGAATTTTTGGTCTCTGACAGGATATGACTAGGGAAAATGGGTCATACACTGGGAAACAAATGGTATGAGTTAGTCGTATGCTGCCCAGTGTTGGTTGATGGGTTGGATTTGGTTTCTGAAATGGGTACGACTTGGGTGGTACGAGTCGTATCGGTGGATACAGGTTGTTTTCTTACTCCATTTAATCTTAGGCTTGGTAACTTAAGTTGGATCTGAGTACGAGTGGATCACCAAGAGCCGTAAGCCAAGGTACGAGTCATACCATGGACTCGTATGGTGGGTAGTATTCAATCCTCTTAGGATTCTATTCTGCCAGGGGTACGAATCATGGGTACTAGTCGTATAATTAGATACGACATGGTTTGGGGTGAGTCTTACCTTGGACAGTGTTGGGTCTAAGTAAGATGGCCTTGGGTACGAGTGATGGGTACCACCTGTATTGGAGGGTACGACTGGTATGGATAGTTATACCCACCTGACAGGATTTGTGGGAGTTTTAGTAAGGGAAATCTGGACATTTCCCCACTTAACCTAATAAGGCCCCACGACTTATATTTCTATTGGTAGGCTATTTTCCCTATTATTCTATTCATTATCACTTAGAAACTTCTCTTAAACACTTTACAATTCTCTCTAAGGATTTTGGGTAAAGGAAGGCTAGGGTTTCATCTTACAGATTAATTTGGGGCTTGTGTTAGTGATTTCTCTCCACCATCTTCTTGGTTTAAGGCATGTTCTCTTCCCTCATTGTTAGTTCCAACTAAAGGCATTGTTTTATACAATGTTTTCATGGTTTGATTATTGTATAGTTTTAGATTTTCAAATATAATTTAGGGGTTTTGGTTATAAATGCTTGGTTATGATTTTTCCATATTTTAATTATGCTTTTATATGCTTTAATGGTGGTTTTGGATAATTGGTTGCATGGGAATGGTTATTTGGTAACTGGCTTTGGTTTTAGAAATACTATGCCCCCAATATGTTTGATAAAATGCCTATGAGAATATTTTCACTACATTGTTGGATTTTAATGGAACTTATGCATGGTTTAAACTTGGTAATGGAACCCTAAATAGTAGAATGGTTTGGAATGGTCAAAATAGAATGATTTTGGTTTGACAATCATTCTTGTGGGGTACAATGGAATCCCCCAAGTAATCATAATAATGGAACACTTGTGGGCTACATCAGACTCTCCTAAGTTAATTGGTAATGTGATCTATGGGTACATGAGACTCCCTTGATCTCAAAAAGGTTTGGCTAATGACAATACTTTCAAGTTATAGACGGTATGATGATACAACTATGTATAGCCTCGGTTAATAACAATGGTTTGGTTGGTTGAAAATAGTTTTAATTTGGCAATAATGGTGGGGTGTGATAGCTAACCGTGAAGGTGGGAGTTCAATGAACGAACACTGAAAACTCATATTTGTCGATATGAGGGGTAGGTCATGGTGACCTTATATGATAGTATGAGGTATATGGGAATCCTCTAAGTACACTATACATATCTATCATGGAGGGTAAGAGTACTTGGGAATCCCCTACTCTAATGGTATCTCTGGTCCGTGCGGCTACACGTATTAGGGCCCGTTCAGGGGGTTACATTGGACCCATATATCCCATGGGTAGTTAAGGACGGTTAAGCTTCACATACCCAGGTAAATGATTTTAAATGCATGCTAAACCCGATTCCCTTTCCCGGCATGGTGTTATATATATATATATATGTATGGTTTGTATGCATAAGGTTGGTTTACTTGGTTTTACTGGTTGGCATTATTTTATCCTCATCCTAATTTCATTTTAAGGTTCACCCTATAACCCATCTTCGGGTGACTATATCCCCACGTGATGCAGGAACCGGCCCTGCATAGCTATCAGACATTCAAGATCAGCTACTGGGATTAAAGTGGTGAGCTTCCATCTTTCCTGAAGGCTCCATTTCATGGATATTATTTCATACTTTGGTTCATTTATGGATATTGGTTTTAGATATAGTTAGGGGAATGTCCCAATTGGATTTTATTATTCTTTTGGTTAGAGGATTTTATGGAACTACTATGGGTTGGTATGGGTGTGTAACACCCCATATTTTCCTATCATAATCTAAGTCCCAATACATGAGTATTCGTATATGGAATTTTTGAAACACTCATTATTTTTTAGTTTAGAATCTGCCATTGCGTAGAAAATTTAATTAGCTTTCCAACGATATAAAATTCGCCCAAATTTGTTAACCGGGCAAGAAGATATGGAGATTTTAAGTTTCAGTAGAAAAACACTATTATTTTAACCCTTAGCGCATCGTGTAGGCAGCTCAAATGACAATTTTCAATTTCTAGTGTGACTCCACGATCATGGCACGTTGCAGAGCAAGTTAATTTACCGTTTGTCAATTTCCAGTAGGCCTCCGTGATCATGGGGTGTCGCGGAGATGACCAAATTGGTATCCACAGGCTTACCGCGATGTGGCACGTTACAGCGTTTGAACAGGTCCCAATTGTCCCTTTTTCAGTGACTTGGCGTAATAGTGGAGCATCGCGGCAAGGCCAAAAATCGGGATTTTAGTTTCCAGCTTGTGTTTTTAAATTCATTTAAGGGTATTTGAGTCTTTTTCCAAAGCCCTAAACTCGTCTTAAACACAAAATTTAACCCCTAATTGACCTAAATACTCATCATTATTTACTTTCTCTCAAATTAAAAATCCCCTCTTTTAAAAACAAGAAACCCTAGCTCTCAAGAATCAAGGTCAAATCTCAAGAACTCTTCATCAATCCTTCCAAATTCATCATCCCAGGTATGTTAGATGTTTATCCATGGATCTCTTTCATCCATGGATCCCAAGAAACCTATTTTAAATCACCAAGTTATAATCTTTCAAGTCATTATGGTTTAAATTTTGATTTCATCCATGAATCTCCATGTACTATTGATGTTATACCATGTTACCATGAAATTATTGTTATTATTTAATCCTTAATGTTTTATTAGTATTATTTATTGAATTAAACCATGATTTAATGCTATTTTAATAAATTCATGCTACTCCTACAAATTTCATGACATTCCTATGATTGTTTTAAACCATGAACTACAGGTGTTTGATAAAATGCCTACAAGAGTGATTTATTTAATAAGAGCCTTCATGTTTTGACCTTCAAGCTTTAGTTTGTTTTCAGTATTGTTGTTTTGAGTCCTGGGGGTATTGAATACCCGAAAACTATAGCTTTTTATTTAGTCTAGCCTTAGTACATTACAGAATAGTCTTCAGATTATATTATGAGCATTATTAGAATAGTCAGATATCAGTTATTCAACTCAGAACCGCCTAGTATCTCAGTGTCTTTCAGTTGGGAGTAGGATTTAGCACCGAGCGAGTGTAGGGATGGAGGCTTCCCCATCATATAGGTAGAGTCATTATAGCAGTCCCTGTACTCCAGAACTACGTAGCCAGTGTATGATATGAGTAGTCACCCGTTAGATTAGGCTTGACTATCTTGAAGGGTTCACCGATCAGTTCAGGCTTGACACCCTTAGTCCTTTTGACATTATATCGGTTTAGTAGTTCAACACAGACCTTGTTAGTACCCGTGGCATGGTATTAACACCCTTCCAACTGGGTTATAGGTTGGACCCCAATTAGCTCAAATTGGGGAATATCGGTTAAATGATACCTCCCACAGTCTCAGATATAATCTACATTACAGTCCCTGCTTAGTTATTCAGTCATAGTGTTGTTTGACCAAAGCATACAGATTTCAGTTATTTTAGTATTTTAGTTTACAAATTTTACTCAGTTATGTTATATGCTTGGTCATGCATCCTTAGTATTACAAATTTCCATGCACTATTAGTATCTACAGACTCCATGCTCTCTACTTAGTACTCCATGCTTTACATGCATATCCAGTTAATTATTAGTTTTGTTCATAAAACCATGCATATCAACCTACCTTATTTAGCATACCAGTACACTCAAAGTACTGATCGCATACCTTTTTTTTGTGATATGATGTCTCATACCATAGGTGCCGACGCTCAGTTCCCGGATCGCACCAAGATTCTCAGATTATCAATAGTACAGTAGAAGTGGTGAGTCCTCATCATAGGAGGATAGATTATATTATGTCATGTCTTTATCTTAGTAGTTAATAGAGTTAGTTGGGTCCTTTCCCATCAACTCACAGTATTCAGTTTAGAGACTTTTCAGACACTACAGTTAACTGTTCAGACTATTTAAGTTTAAGTATTTTTTTATCAGATTCATAATTCAGTAGTTATTTCATTATTAAAACCTTATGGCATTTTAGTTATTCTTCCACGTTCATGATTATATTATTCAGTTCTCATAGCAGATATCACCTCATGGGTTAACTTATTGTCTTTCGGGACTGTAAGCAGCGTGTAACGACTAGGGCATAGTCTTGGGTCATTACAAACTTGGTATTAGAGCCTAAGGTTTTAAAGTGTCCTAGAAAGTCTGAAAACCACATCGAGTCGAGTCTTATACATGGGTATATAGCGTTCCATACTTATGGATAAGAGGCTACAAGGAGTTTAGGAAACGTTTCCCATATTTCTATATTTATGTCGTGCGAGTGGGCATAAGCTCAAGTTAAAATCCCTATCTAATCCATTTCTTCCTTCCATTTACAAAATATGCCTCCTAAGAAGAACGGAAGAAGAACAAGAACTCAGCCAGCCCCTCAACCCGTCCAAGCAGATGCTCTGGACGAGCATGTCTCTCACGCAGAATTCATGGATGCGTTCACTACTCTAGTGAACTCCGTAGCAGCACAAAATGAATGGCCAGCTACTATTCCAGCCAACCCAGTAGCCAATACTACTACAACCAGAATTCGAGATTTCACTTGGATAAATCCTCCTTCCTTCATGGGGTCCAAGTTTGAAGAGAATTCATTGGAATTCTTAGATATGGTTCAAAAGGTAACGAATGCTATAGGGGTAACGTCTAGTCAGAGTGCTGAGTTGGCTGCATATCAATTGTAGAATATAGACCATTCTTAGTTTAAGCAGTGGAAAGTTGGTAGAGGTATTTATGCAGGAACTATAGAATGGGAAGGGTTTGCCACGACTTTCTTGGATAGATTCTTTCCATTAGAGTTGGCGAAGGCCAAGGTGTTAGAATTTATTAACTTGAGGCAAGATGGAAAGAGTGTGAGGGAGTATTCCCTCAAGTTTACTCAGTTAGCTAGGTATGCTCCTCATGTGGTAGTTGATGATAGGTTCAAGATGAGTAAGTTTGTATCTGGCGTATCTGATAGAGTGGTCAAGGAGTGTAGGACCACAATGCTGATTAGTGAGATGAACTTTTCTAGGATGATGGTCCATGCTCAATAGATAGAGGAGCAAAATATTAGGTAGAGAGAGAGAGAGAGAAAACAAGGGAGCTAGGACAGGTAGTTTTAATTTCAATTAGCCAAAGTCAGAAGGTGGTAACCGTCCTCAGTTTCATCAAAGGTCTTCATCCCCAGTACCTGTTTTAGCTAGTTCCCCAGTATTCAAATTCAAAAATGACAATAGGGATAGGGCACCAGGATCTAAGTCCCAGGTCAGTGTTAGCAGTGCTCGTACCATTCCTTTATGTCAGAAGTATGGCAGACACCATCAGGGTGAGTGTAGAGAGGGTAGTTATGTGTGATTCGGGTATGGCAAGACAAGCCATCAGATTTGGGAGTGTCAGGTAGTTTCTCAGAAAGGTAAGGATGTGCGATAATAGGGCCAATCCCATCAGTCGTCAGTTCCATCCGACCGCCCAACTCAGTAGGGTGCCGCTTCCAGTGCTGCCAGTGGTGATCTTAGGAATATTTATATGTCCAATCACTAATATTCACCCATATTTAGCATTATTTTGAGAGCTGAGATATGCTATTCTTATTACATTTAAGCCTTAATTATGTTCTATATCTAACCGACATGTTTGGTGATACAGGGTGGATTTCTAATGGATTTGGACAAAAATTGGATGCATATTATAAAGCAAGTGGTGATAATATTATGAGTCGATTATATAGAGTATCACGGACATTGCGAGAAGTTTTAGAGCAAGCAAGAAAGGCTAGATCAAGTATCGGAGGAAGGAGCTGAAAGAAATAAGTATGGTGCAATGAAAAATAGTGGAAAAAAAGATGACTTCCAGTGATGCAAGGCGATATGCCCGCATCGCGGGCTCCAAATCCGGACTCAAAACACTTAGAAGAATTTTTCAAGGAAACTTCCACTAAACCTGGGCAATATGCCCACGACGCCTCACATGGAGCGGTGCTACAGACAGGGCGGCACCTTAGTTGGAGCGGCGCTAAAGAAGCGGCAGTGCCTCATCTAGAACGGGGCCACCAGGATTAAGACAAATTTCCACAAGCAAATTCCAGTGGTGTAGGGCGATATGCTTGTGATGCCTTTTTTGTAGCGGTGCTACAGACAGGGCGGTGCCTTATCCATTCCACCCAGGAAAATTGTGACCCAGTATAAAAGTAAAACAAGAACACAATTACATACACTTTTTTGGCAAGCATAGCAGCGGAGAAAAATCTTAAAATTCTCTATTTTAGGGTTCTTAAGTATTCTTTTGAACTTCTTCACTTCAAGATTAAATCTTGGTATGATTAACTACTTATTTTTGGTGTTGAATTCAAACATGAGTGGCTAAACACCCTTGTTCTAGGGTTGAGGCCAAAAACATGACTACTCTTTGATATTCTTTATAGTAGTTTCTTTTTGGATTATCATCTGGGTTGTTCTTAATTTTTTGAGCTTACTATTTTAATGAGTGTCCACCATTAGAATAATTTTATATTTCTACGTGAATCCGGGAGAGAAATCGTGGGATAGAATGAAGAAATTAAGGAGCAAGGTTCTTACCCTTTTATAAAATAAGGGGTGCGAATTAGAATCTAGGATAGGGATATACCTAGAAGCCTTATTTGGTTCAATTGCAAGAAGATAACTTTATGAATCTAGAAGAATTGTTGTATCTCTACGGGAGTTGTGGCTGCAATATTTAATTTATAGAAGATTTGAGGTCGGGAGACCAAGATCGTAGCCTAAACCTTGCGAACCAACAACCCGATAACCAATTAGAATGCTATAAGAATAGAGATTTTTATGATTGTTCAAAAAGCCTCAACCCTGGAATTCTTATCATTATTGTTTAAAACCGTTGCTTTCTTTGCTCTAGTCATAAAGTTTTATTTCTTGATTATTAATTTACATTTTTATTCTCAATTTCAGAATCATCTTGATACTTTGCAACACTTAATACTCACTGTCTAAAACTAAAAGTTAATTAAATTTCTAGTTTCTTAGTCCTCGTGGAATGATATCCGATTGTCTAAATCACTATATTACTTGTACGATGACGTGCACTTGCGTGTGTGTCTGAGTCACAACAAATTTTTAGCGTTGTTGCCGGGGACTAGTATAATTAGTAAATTGCTAATTTTTTGGTTTTTGATATTATGTTTAAGTGTTAACAACTTGATCTTAGTGGCTGAATTTTTGCAGGCATAGCTGAATGAAGGACTGGTGAGAGACAAAGAATTGGTAGAGCCTTTTACAGAACCAGAACAGATCTTTCAACAAAAGTGAAGAATGGCTGAACAAAAAAATAAACCAGTCGATCCAAATGCTGGAAATGTCCCATCTCCGGTTATTCTAGTTGTTCCTGCCCAACCAACTATTAGACCTATTCGTGAGGTGGCAATCCCACTTACGAGCCATGTGATGAATAGTATTTGTAAGCCCGCACCAGGAAGTCGATTTGAATTGAAGCAGAATATGGCGTAATTACTTAATTCAGAGAGGCAATTTCATGGACTTTCACATGAAGATCCGTAGCAGCACATACAGACTTTCCTGGAAATAAGCGACACTTACATTCGTGAAGGGGTGAGTTCTGATTATGCCAGATTGACACTCTTTCCCTTCTCTCTAATAGGGGAAGTAAAAAGGTGGTTACATACTGAACCACCACTCTCTATCACTTTATGGGAAGATCTAGATTAGAAATTTCTTATTCAATTCTTTCCATTTGGGAAGACTGCACTCTTGAGGAGTGAGATCTTGAGTTTTAGATAGAAAGCAGGAGAGAATCTATACCAAGCTTGCGAGAGATTTAAGGGTATGCTCAGAAATTTCCCTCACCATCATTAGTCCAACAATGTTCTTTTTCATACTTTCATTGAGGGATTGGATCCAAACACGAAGATTCTCTTAGATTCAACAGCATATGGACAGGCTCTTGAGAAGACGTATGAAGAATTGTGCGCACTGCTGAATCAGATTTCACAAGGGGATCCTGACTGGCATGCTGATTCAATGAGTACTCCTAGAAAGGTTGCAGGGGTATTGGAGGTATACCAATTCACCATACTATAGGCACAGATCATAGAATTGCATAATTATATGATTACTCAGCTCAATAATATAAAGTTGGGTGTAACATAGACAACAGCAACAACGAAGGTAGTCTAACAGGTAAATTCTTGGTGTGAGGTTTGCTAAAGTGGTGAGCACACAATGGATACATGTTTTGTAAATCTAAATTCTTTCAACTACATAGGAAATGCAAATCGTCAGGGTCAACAAAATTTTGGGAACACATATAATCCCAATTGGAGGAACTATCCTAATTACTCATGGGGCAAAAATCAGGTGCAGAATGCAAATCAGTTCAAGGGGCCAATTCAACCAAATCAATAGCCGACCCTGAATAATCAGGCTATTGCTTAATCTAGCAATATGGAGGAGTTAATAAAGTAGTTTATGGCTCAACAAGGACAATTTGCAGAAGAAATAAAAACCCAACAGACACAATTTGTTGCAGAGTTAAAGAGTTAATAATTGGTTGTAGAAATCTAGAGTTGCAACTAGGTTAAATTGCAGGAGAACAGAATACAAGACCTCAAGGAGCATTACCTAGCAATACAGAGACAAATCCTAAGCAGGTGAATGCGTTACAACAAGGAGTGAGCTACAAACTAAGGAGATAGTTTAGGAGCAGGTGAGTCCCATAGTTACTGATAATGGTTCTAAAGAAAATAAGGAGAAAAAAGTTAAAGAGAAAGAAACATGTGATAAAATTCATGTGGAGAAGAAGACTCTCCCCTTACTCTTTCTCCAAAAGGCAAGGAAGCATTAATAGGAGGCGAGTTACAAGAAGTTCTTAGATCTTCTAAAGCAAGTTCATTTAAATTTGCTTCTTTTTGACATTCTGCCGAGCGTGCCAAAATATGCAAAATACTTGAAGGATATAGTTACAAATAGGAATCAGTTGACCAAGTATTCTACAGTTGCACTTACTGAGGAGTGCACATCTAAGATTCAAAAAAAATTACCTATGAAGCTAAAGGATCCAGGTAGTTTCACTTTATAGATTACCATCGGACAGACCATTAGTGCTTGTGGATTGTGTGATTTGGGGGCTAGCGTCAATATTATGCCCACATCATGGTACCAAAAGATGGGTCTTGGGAGTCCCAAACCCACAACTATTATTTTATAGTTGACAGATAGGTCCCTTGCTAGGACTGATGGTATTATCAAAGATATCTTGGTGTAAGTGGGGTCCTTAATCTTTCCTGTGGATTTTGTAATTCTTGACTTCGAAGCTGATCCTGTTGTTACATTTATTTTGGGATGACCTTTCTTAGTAATAGGACAATCATTAATTGATATAGTGGTAGAAAAAATGACAATGAGAGCGCACGATAAAGTAGAGGTTTTTGATGTGTATAAAGTGCTAAAGTTGCCAGCCATATATGAGGAGTTGTCTGCTATATCTGTCATAGATCTCGAGTCTGATCAGAGGCTGCTATTGTTAGATGATCCCTTAGAGCGAGCTTTGTAGGTCGTGATATTTATGGATATATAGAAGCATTGACGATAGTCTAAGTCATTAATTCAGCGTTCATTGAAATAAGAAAAGTGCCCTTTGAGCCATTGAATAGACCAATTGGTCCATCCCCCAAAGCTTCAATTGATAAAGATCTAAAATTAGAGCTTGAGGTTCTTTTTCCTCACTTGAAATATATTTACCTTTGTGATAATGATGCCTTGCCTGCTATTTTGCCTGTAGGATTATCTGATATGCAAGTACAGGAATCAATGACAATGTTATAAAGGAGAAAGAAGGCGATCAGGTGGTAAATGTTTGACATTACAGGAATAAATCCAGCTTTTTGCATGCATAAAAACACATGGAGGAAGGTTTCAAGCCAACAGTGTAGCAACAACTTAGGTTGAATCTAGTGATGAAAGACATGGTATGGAAAAAGGTTATTAAGTGGCTCGATAATGGTATTATTTACCCAATTTTAGATAGCATATGGGTGATCCCAATACATTGTGTCCCAAATAAAGGTGGGATGACCGTGGTTAGTAATGAAGCAAATGAGCTAATCCCACTCATATGGTGAATGTATGGAGAATTTATATCGACTACCAAATGCTAAATGAAGCTAGAAGGAAGGATCACTATCCTATTCCTTTCATTGATCAGATGCTAGATAGGTTGGAAGGACAAGAGTATTACTATTTTCTTGATGGCTACTCAGGATATAATCAAATCACCATTGCTCCTGAGGATCAAGAAAGTACAACTTTGACTTGTCCATACGATACATATGCCTTCAGACGTATGCCCTTCGGCCTCTATAATGCACCCACTACATTTCAAAGATGTATGATGGCGATATTCTCTGATATGGTTGAAGACTTTATGGAGGTATTCATGGATGATTTCTCTGTGTATGGTAATTCTTTTGATAAGTGTTTGTAGAATCTTGACAAAGTCCTAGATCAATGTGAATAGACAAACTTGGTGCTAAATTAAGAAAAGTGCCACTTTCTGGTTAAGAAAGGAATTTCCCTAGGCCATAAAGTGTCATGTAAAGGACTTGAAGTAGATAGGGCAAAGGTTGAAGTGAATGAAAAGTTGCCACATCCAGTCACAGTCAAAGGAGTGCAGAGCTTTCTGGGACATGTAGGTTTCTACAGGCGATTCATTCAAGATTTCTCAAAGATTGCAAGCCCCAGGTGCAAATTATTAGAGAAAGAGGCCAAGTTCAAGTTCAAGGCCGATTGCTAAGAAGCTTTTGTAAAACTAAAGAAAAAGTTTATTGAAGCACCTATTCTGATTACACCAGATTTGGAGTTACCATTTGATGCTAGTGACGTTACTGTAAGAGCGATTTTGGTCAGAGAAGAGACAATGTATTTCTCTCGATCTACTATGCTAGCAAAGTGTTAAATTATGCTCAAGTTAATTATATGGTTACATAGAAAGAGATATTGGAATTAGTGTACGCATTCGACAAATTTAGATCTTACTTAGTTGGCACTAAGGTCATTGTTCATACTGATCATACTGCCATTAACTATCTTGTCAACAAGAAGGATGCGATGCCTCGACTGATTAGGTGGATTCTTCTACTCCAAGAATTTGATCTTGAGGTTCGAGATAGGAAAAGAGCTGAAAATCAAGTTGTTGGCTACTTGTCATGGCTGGAAAGTCAAAACTATATTGCTGATGACTCTCTTAGTATTAAGAAAGAGTTTTCTGATGAAAAGATGTTATTTTTTGATGTATTTAAGCTCCTATGGTATGCTGATATTGTGAATTTTATAGGTTGTGAGGTTTACCCTTCTGATGCCACCATACAACAAAAAAAGAAATTACTTCATGATTCTTGTGCCTATATTTGGTATGAACAGTATCTCTTAAAGCAGGGTCCAGATGAAGCTATTCGTAGGTGTATCCTCGAGGCTGAATTTTCAAAGGTTCTATAAGATTACCACTTATCTCCTTATGGTGGACATCATGGGGGTGAGAGAACTACTAGAAAAGTGCTACAATCTGGTTTTTTCTGGCCTACGTTGTTTAGGGACGCAATTGCTTTCATGAAAAATTATGATTAATGTCAAAGGTTGGGCACTATATCTAGGCGTCATGAGATGCCCCTCAATAATATTCTCAAAGTTGAAGTCTTTGATGTCTGGGGGATCGATTTCATGGGTCTATTCCCACCTTCAAATGGTAATTTGTATATTCTCGTGGTGGTACATTACGTCTCCAAATAGGTAGAAGTTGCAACTTGTCTGATTAATGATGCAAGAGTAGTGCTAAAGTTTGTAAAGAAACACATATTTTCCTGGTTTGGCATTCCAATAGCGATAATCAGTGATGGAGGTACACACTTTATCAACACTTGGTTTAAAAATCTTCTTTCTAAATATGGTGTTAGGGTACAAAGTGGCTATGACGTATCATACCCAAATAAGTAGACAAGTTGAGGTGTCCAGTTGAGAGATTAAGAAGATACTATAAAAGACTATGAATAGAAAGCACAAAGATTGGGCTGACAAGTTAGATGATGCACTTTTGGCCTACAAAATAGCTTATAAGATGCCCATTGGGACATCGCCATATCTCTTGGTTTATGGTAAAGCATGCCATCTGCCTATGGAGCTGGAACATATAGCATACTGGGCCATGAAAAAGTTGAATCTTGAGATAAAAACCATGGGGCAGAAGCGATTACTACAGCTGAATGAGCTGGATGAGCTTAGGCTTCATGCCTATGAAAATGCCAAGCTATATAAGGAGAAGACCAAAAGATGGCATGATAAACAAATTCAAGAGAGAGTGTTTGAACCCGGATAACTTGTTTTATTGTTCAATTCAAGGCTTAAGTTGTTTTCGGGTAAATTGCAATCTAAATGGTTTGGACCTTTTGAGGTTGTACAAATGACATCTCATGGAGCTGTGGAGGTGAGGAATAAAGAGAAGATGGATAAGTTTTTGGTTAATGGACAGTGTGTAAAGCATTATTGGGTGGATCATCCGAATAAGCACAAGGAGTCCATCACCTTTGCTGATGAGTAGAACTGATCTAAGTCATGCCACGATGTAAAATAAGGCGCTATGTGGGAGGCAACCCACACGAATGTAATGTAATAGTGTAGTTCCTTTATATTTTAGTTGTTAGAAAAGAAATGAAAAAAAATAAGTCGTGCCATGACCAAAACTAAGGCGCTGAGTGGGAGGCAACCCACTTTTTCTTACGTTAATTGTTATTTTTGGTAGAGTATGCAGGAATGAGAAACATTAAAGCATGAAAGAAAAAATAAGAGGTGAGTAAAATAATAATGGGGGAGCATATAGGTAAGTAACATTCTCCCAAATATGTCCCAGTGATTAAAGAAATTGAGAAAAATTTTAGCATTTCGATGAGCCAGGGCGATATACCCAAAATGCCTCGCCTATATTGCCCTTAAGCCAAAATTTTTGGACAATTATAGTGAGAAAAAGTGATATTCCGGCGGTGCCTCGCCTGTAGCAGGGCTCTAGAGCCCGCAACACCTCATCTGGAGTGGCCCACCCAAATTTTTAACATCTTTAAATACCCCCTTTCTCTAAAATTCCCTTTCAACTTTTGAAAACCTAGCCACGCCGCCTTCGAATTCCCTCACCCAAATCCCTTAAACTAATTGGTTTTCTATCAAAAAAGGAAGAATTCAATCTTCATCTTCATATCTAATAGAACGGTACATGATTTAGTCTTTACTCTTTCAGTTGATAGGGTGCATGAAATGGGTATGTTAGTGAATTATTAAAATTTTCTCTTATTTATGACTTCAGATTGATGTTGCCTTTGAATTAAGAAAATAACTTTAAGTTATCCTTATTCATTGATGAACTTCTTCATTGTTAGTATGCTAGTCGAGCCTTGTTATGATATTTGGCAGGATGAAGTAAAATTTGAATTAAAACAATATGGGTTAGTGTAAATTATTGGCACTAGTTTGTCTGATATATTCTGATATTTAGGGAAGCATAAATTTGTTAAGTGTTGGGTAGTTCAACAACATTACATTTGATTAAGGACTGTTCAACTATTAACATGTGTGTTGATGGAGTAAATTTCCCTTGAACTCACACAATAGTATCAAATTGGAATTGACTTCATTTACTTTCTTGATAAACGATTTCATGCGAATATTTATGTGCTACCTATTGTCTAATCTTTAGAGTATTAGTGCACTTGTACACCAGTGTCAATTTGCAGAAAGACATGATTTCTATATGGGTTATAAATTAAACAACAGATGCAGGCATTGTTTTGCTTTGTCTGAAATTATGTAAGCAATTGTACTCTAGTTGGTCTATTACAATAGGGGGAAGTCTGAGTACCCTCATCATTTGTATCCACAAAAAGGTACTAGCAACTAAGTGTGGGGTAGCCTAATTACACACACACTTCGTGTTCTTTTAGTTGGACATTGATGTTTGATTTTATATGGGTGCTGCATGATTTATATGACAGGTACCATGTTAAGTTGCCAACAGAAAGGCAAAGCACAGGCAGGCTCTTCTGCGTCAAACAGAAAAAGAAGCAGACCAAGTGGTAGTGCGTCGCAGCCCCAGGTTGTTCCATATGGGCAAGCAAAAGTGTATGGAAGTAGTTGGGTGTTGGAGGTGGGCCAAAAATAGTATGCAAAGCATGATGTGGCAAAGTATACAGCTTAACATTCATTTATAGGGAGAATCTACTGAGGGAGTTTCCCAATATTCTACGCCGGATAAAAGAATTACAGCTGAACTTCTTGCTTGAGTAGCCTCATGAGTGCAACCTGAACCTCGTTAGAGAATTTTATGCTAATTGGGACCCACAAGTTTGAGATACAGAGGTAAAAATATGAGGATGGGTTATCAGTTTCAATGCTTATTCCTTGAATGTTCTTCTTGGGACATCTGAAGTGGATACTGAAACACTGAAGATTATCTATATAGAACCACCATATGCTGACATCTGCCATCTACTATGTGGAAATTACTCGACAGCTAGATGGACCCACAATAAAGAAACTAGCGTTCACTTCTCATTGCCGTTCAATTATATAAATAAGGAGGCCCGAATCTAGGCTTAAATTATCTATGGTTGTCTCATCCAAGCAAAACACATGACTGACGTGACACGAGACAAAGTTTGCTTTATCTATGCATTTATGCATGATGATGTTGAGGTGAATATAGGTTCAGTGATTTTTTGAGCCATGAAAAAGGAACGTCTTCGTCTAGAGAATAGATTTGGCTTTGGTTGTTTACTGACTAGATTTTTGAGAGAGCAGAGGGTACCTGAGGAAGACTTAGATTATAAGTTACTTGTGATCATTAACTCTATCAACGTATCTCGTACTAAGGGGGGACCTGCTTATAGTGTTGCACTGACTATGCTTGAGCATCAGCATCGGAATGATGAGATCACTGCCCAGATGT
Organism: Capsicum baccatum var. pendulum; assembly: GCA_030864225.1. NCBI lineage: Eukaryota > Viridiplantae > Streptophyta > Magnoliopsida > Solanales > Solanaceae > Capsicum > Capsicum baccatum. Next base: position 86,643,020 of record CM061557.1, read on the forward strand.
ACGAGTTACAGATGCTGCAGCTGAGGGTTGGTGGGCGCGCAGCTACCCAATAAGAAATTAGAGCTATCGAGTTAGACTATCCACTTAGTCATCATACGAGGACCATTCTACGGATAGGTCCTAATTTTGTAGAGCCAGTTGATGATAATATTCCTACATATGAGGAGAATAGGCTGCTGTATTTAGATGATAAATTAGAAGAGGGGAAGGATGATGATGATGATGCAGACTCAGGTGATGAGGGAGGTGCTAATGATGATGTGATGGCATTAGTATCGTTCGACTGAGTAGGGAGTGCGATGCCACCCTGCCTTATGCTTATTGATAGCACTGGTATAATGCTACATTTAAGTGTGGGGTGGTTGTCCCTTATCTACATCTTCTTCATCCCCATTTCTAAATTTTATCTTGCTGTTTTATGGGACGATTTCTTCTTTGATGTGTTTATGTTTTGTTTTGTTGGATTGTAAGTTGACAAGTTTGAATTGTTTCCCTCCTTGGCAAATTTAGTTTATGTTTATTTATTTCTTTTTGCCTTGTATGGTAACTTCCAATTTACAGTAATTATTTGTGCCTTTTTTGTAAATTCTCATTTGTGCATCGTGATAGTTAGTTGCCTTCCCCTATGATAGCTGAATGACGACCGTCTTAAGGGGAGTGCGTCTTTAGAAGATGAGAATGTGATAAAAATCTGATTTTAATCTTTGAGAAATGTTGTGTGTTGGGCACAAATTTTTTTATGACTAAAAGTGTAATTATTTTGAAACAAAAGAATGAGTTGTTTTTCGGTGTTGTTTTTATAGGTTAAATCCTAACAAGTGTAGTTCAATTTGATTGGCTTAATATTGAATTTGACAAAGAACGAGATCTAAAACCTTAAGGATCCGACTAGATTCTTAGCATGCACCGAGTGCGTGAGTATTTGTTTGTATTCTACATGTATAGGAATGACTAGAACTTGCCCGGTGTGTTTACAAAGCAAAATAAAGGGTGATGGGTATAGGAAGTGATCTAGGCATTTCGTTGTTAATCAAATTATAAAGACTTTATTTACCTACCTTCATGCATATCCCCAGTCAGCCCCGTTGAGCCTATAGCTTGATTTCTTTAGTAGCCTCATATGTATCCTAATCCGTTCTTTGATAGACCTTGATTCGATCCATAGCTCCTGAGCACTTTAATATAGATAAATGAATAAGAAGGGAGTTTGAAATTTAAGAAGGATAAAAGGTGAATGTGGAGCTCTAAAGAAGTGTTCATTGTGTGTTTAATTATGATGGCGAGGAGTTAAAGAAAAAGAAAGTGTATGAAAGAAATTTCAGTTTTTGTTGCCCGGTTCTTGTTACAATGAACCTGTTTTGACCCTGGTCCATTTAGGACAATGTGCACCTCAATTAAGGCAAATAACTTAGGTTGAGGATGGCTACTATAGGGGTTCGTAACAAGAACGGGGGTGTGAAAAAGAGCTGAGAATGGAATTGTGATGTTAAAAGAAAAATACTCCTACCGTATATGTGTTAATGTGCTTCAAAAAATTAGGGTGAAACAATTGATGTATGGTGGTAAGGGAGTGAAAAATTGGGTTGATAAAATGTGATTTTGATTAAAGATAAGTTATGTGTTAAAGTGCTTAGGAATATTAGTCACTATTTCCTAAATATTTCCTACCCATCCCTTAGCCCACATTACAACCATGAAAGGCCTAAGTGATCCTACATTTCAACATTCAACTATTAGTGGAGTATTACACTAAGGGCAAGCTTATGCTTCATTATCTATTATGTATGAATTTTTTTTGTTGAGAGCGAGTGATTAAATTTTGTTATTCCCCTTATGATAAATATTGAAAAAAATTATGAGTGATATGGGAAAACTTTCTTGTTATGAGTGTGCATGCGGATGAAAGTCCCGAGTACTTATTGTGTTGTTTGATTGCATGCTTTGATTAAGTTTGCCAACAAATTGAATGTCACTATTAAGATTATAAGGTTCAAAATAAATTGTTCATGTGCACAAAAGTATTTTTGACATATTTTGAGAGAAAGAGTCATTGTTATTAATTGTAAGTGCCCAACACAAGCATAACTCTTGGGTTGTGATGTAAAACTCAATTAGGTATGTGTTAGCGATTGTTCGAGGACGAACAAGATTTTAAGTGCGGGGTGGTGATCTTGGTCATATTTATATGTCCATTCACTACTATTCAACCATATTTAGCCTTGTTTTGAGAGTCGAGATATGCTATTCTTATTATATTTAAGCCTTAATTGTGTTCTGTATCTAACCGACATGATTAGTGATACAGTGTAGATTTTTAAAGGATTTGGACAAAAACTTGATGCATATTATGAAACAAGTGGTGATAATATTATGAGTCGATTATATAGAGTATCACAAACATTGTGAGAATTTTTTGAGCAAGCAAGAAAGGATAGATCAAGTATCGGAGGAAGGAGTTGAAAGAAATAAGTGTGGTGCAATGAAAATAGTGGAAAAAAGATGACTTCGAGTGATGCAAGGCGATATGCCCGCATCGCGGGCACCAAATCCGAACTCACAACACTTAGAAGAATTTTCCAAGGAAATTTCCATTGAACCTGGGCGATATACCCGCGATGCCTCACAGAGCGGCACTACAGACAGGGCGGCGCCTTAGTTGGAGCGGCACAAAAGAGGAGGCGGCAACTTATCTAGAATGGGTCCCCCAGGACTTAGATAAATTTCCATAAGCAAATTCCAGTGGTGTAAGGCGATATGCCCGTGATGCCTTTTCTGTAGCGGTGCTACAAATAGGGAGGCGCCTCGTCCATTCTACCCAGGCAAATTTTGATCCAGTATAAAAGAAAAAGGAGAACACAATTACATACACTTTTTTTGCAAGCATAGCAGCGGCGAAAAAGCTTAAAATTCTCTCTTTTAGGGTTCTTAAACATTCTTTTGAACTTCTTCACTTCAAGATTAAATCTTGGTATGATTAACTACTTATTTTTGGTGTTGAATTCAAACATGAGTGGCTAAACACCCTTGTTCTAGGGTTGAGGCCAAAAACATGACTACTCTTTGATATTCTTTATAGTAGTTTCTTTTTGGATTATCATCTGGGTTGTTCTTAATTTTTTGAGATTACTATTTTAATGAGTGTCCACCATTAGAATAATTTTATATTTCTACATGAATCCGAGAGGGGAATCGTGGGATAGAATAAAGATATTAAGGAGCAAGGTTCTTACCTTTTTATAAAATAAGGGGTGTGAATTAGCATCTTGGATAGGGATATACCTAAAAGCTTTGTTTGGTTCAATTGTAAAAAGATAACTTTATGAATCTAGAAGAATTGTTGTATCTCTACCGGAGTTATAGCTGCAATATTCAATAGATAGAAGATTTGAGGTCGTGAGACCAAGATTGTAGGCTAAACCTTGAGAACCAACAACCCGATAGCCAATTAGAATGCTATAAGAATAGCGATTTGTATGATTTTTCAAAAATCCTTAACCCTGGAATTCTTAATATTATTGTTTACAACTATTGCTTGCTTTGCTCTAGTCATAAACTTTTATTTCTTGATTATTAATTTACATTTTTATTCTGAATTTCAGAATTATCTTGATACCTTATAACATTTAATACTCATTGTCTAAAACTAAAAGTTGGTTAAGTTTATTATTTCTTAGTCTTTGTGGGAACGATATGTGATTGTCTAAATTGCTATATTACTTATACGATCACATGCACTTGCTTGTGCGCTGAGTCGCAACAAGTGGTCACCGTTTGAATAAATTATATACTCTTCAATCCCGCCAAGATCAAAAAAATTCTCCTAACATAGATACTGGTACGTTGCAGGTCTTTTACTTACATGTTTATGCTTTACTAGACCCTGGAGCTTCACTTTATTTTGTAACTCCATATATAGCTATCAATTTTGGAGTCAGTCCTAAAAATCTAGTAGAGCCCTTTTCAGTGTGTACCCTAGTGGGCATTTCTATTGTAGACAGACAGGTATATAGGAACTGTTCCGTCATAATATCATAAAAAGTTACTTCAGTTGATCTTGTAGAGTTAGAGATGACAGATTTTGATGTCATTCTCGTCATGAATTGGCTCCACTCATGCTATGCCTCAGTTGATTGTAGAAAAAGAATAGTTCATTTTCAGTTTCCAAATGAACCAGTCCTTAAATGGAGGGGTAGTACTACAGCTCTTAGGGGTCAGTTGATTTCTTACCTTAGAGCCAGAAAGATAATATCCAAGGGGTTTGTCTATCATCTTGTACGAGTCAAAGTCTCTAACTCAGAAACTCCTACTCTTGAGTTAGTCTCAGTAGTAAATGAAATATCAAATGTATTTTCTGAAGATCTTCCTGGAGTTCCCCCCAAAAAGGAAATCGACTTTGAAATAGACTTTATCCTCGATACTCAACTTATTTATCTTCTGCATTATAGAATGGCTCCAACTGAACTTAAAGAACTGAAAGAACAATTGAAGGATCTCTTAGATAAGGGATTCATTAGACCTAGCATCTCCCCGTGGGGCTCACCTGTTCTATTCGTGCGTAAGAAAGATGATTATCTCAGAATGTGCATATACTACCGTCAGTTGAACAAGCTACAGTTAAGAATAAATATCCACTTCCTAAAATTGATGACTTTTTTGACCAACTTCAGGGTACCAGTTACTTTTCCAAGATAGAACTCAGATCAGGCTATCATCAGCTTAGAGTCAAAGAATATGACATTCCAAATATAACTTTATGAACTCGGTATGGTCACTTCAAATTTCTAGTCATATCCTTTAGTCTTACAAATGCCCCAGCAGCCTTCATGGACTTGATGAACTGAGTGTTCAACCAGTACTTGGATATGTTCATTATAGTCTTCATTAATGACATTCTTGTCTATTCTCGTAGCGAAAGCATTCATGCAGACCATCTCAGTATAGTGCTTCAGACTCTTAGAGCTCATTAGTTGTTCGCTAAATTTAGTAAGTGTGAATTTTGGCTAAGATCAATAGCATTCCTTGGTCATATTATTTCTGATGAAGGTATTAGAGTTGATCCTCAAAAGATTGAAGCAGTGAGAAATTGGACTAGACCTATCTCTCCATCAGATATCAGGAGATTCTTGGGTTTAGATAGCTATTATCGTTGGTTTGTTGAAGGGTTTTCTTCTATTTCTTCCCCCATGTCCAGATTGACTCAGAAGAAAGTTAAGTTTCAGTGGTCATATTCGTGTGAGAAGAGTTATAAGAACTTGAAGACTCGACTCACCTCAGCCCCAGTCTTGACTCTACCAAATAGTTCAGATAGTTTTATTGTGTACTATGATGCATCCAGAGTAGGTTTGGGTTGTGTCCTTATGCAGAGAGGTAAGGTCATAGCCTACACCTCTAGACAGCTTAAACCTCATGAGAAGAATTATTTGACTCATAATCTTGAGCTAGCAGCTGTAGTGTTTGCCTTACAGATTTGAAGGAATTACTTGTATGGGGTGCATGTAGATGTGTTGACAAATCACAAAAGCTTTCAGTATGTGTTCTGTCAGAAAGATTTAATTTTGTATCCGAGAAGATGGTTAGAGTTATTGAAAGATTATGACATGAGTGTTCTGTATCATCCGAACAAGGCCAATATAGTGGATGATGCTCTCAGTAGAATATCTATGGGTAGTGTAGCTCATGTTGAGGATGGTAAGAAGAAGTTAGCTCAAGAAGTTCATCATTTTGCCCGAATAGGTGTCCATTTACTCAATTCAGCTGAGGTAGCATATGGGTGAAGAGTATCTAAGAGTCATCTCTAGTCTCCGAGGTGAAGGAAAAACAGGATAGAGATCCCAGTCTAGTTAAGTTAGAAAAACCAGTCAAAGATTAGAAAGTGAAGGTTTTCTCCCAAGGAGGAGATGGTATTTGGTGTTGTCAGGGTAGATTGTGTGTGCCTGGTGTAGATGATATGAGGAAACAAATTCTTGCAGAAGCGCATGGGGCATGTTACTCTATTCATCCAGGGGCCACTAAGATGTACCGCAATTTGTGGGATATCTATTGGTGGAGTGGGATGAAGAGAGATATTAAAGAGTTTGTAGATAAGTACTCTATATGTCAGCAAGTTAATGTTGAGCACCAAAAACCTAGTGGGTCCATGCAGGAGTTCAGTATTTCCATGGGAAAATAGGAGAAAGTGAACATGGACTTTGTGATAGGTGTTCCTCGTACCCTCCATTAGCATGAGTCTATTTGGGTTATTGTAGACAGGATAACCAAATCAGCTCATTTCTTACCAGTCCATACCTCTTATTTAACCGAGGACTATGGCAATTTCTATCTTAGAGAGATGGTTAGGTTGCACGGTGTTTCCTTATTTATCATCTCAGATAGAGGTAGTCAGTTTACCTCTCACTTTAGGAAAGCATTCCAAAAAGGTCTTGGTACCCAAGTCCACCTCAGTACAACCTTCCACCCTCAGACAGACGGTCAAGCAGAAAGGACCATTCAGACACTTGAGGATATACTGAGAGCATGCATTGTTGATTTCAAGGGTAGTAGGGATGTCCATTTGCCTTTGATTGAATTTTCATACAATAACAACTATCATTCCAGTATCCGTATGGCTCCACTTGAGGCTCTCTATGGTAGGATATGTAGATCTCCAATTTGTTGGTTTGAAGTAGGTGAGGTTGCAGTAATAGGGCCTGACTTGGTATTTGATGCGTTAGAAAAGGTTCAGTTGATCAGATAAAGGCTTAGGGCTTCCCAGAGCTGACAAAAATTATATGCAGATGTGAGGAAAAGGGATCTCAAATTTGAGGTCGGTGACTTCATGTACTTGAAAATCTCTCCCATGAAGGGAGTGAAGAGATTCGGCAAGAAAAGAAAACTCAGTCCCCGATATGTCGGTCCCTTCAGAATTCTTAGTCGTTTTGGAATGATAGCTTATAATCTTGAGTTACCTTAAGATTTAGCCTCAGTACACCCAGTGTTCCATGTCTCATTGTTGAAAAAGTACATTGGTAATCTAGCTGTAGTTGTTCTCTTAGAAAGTATAGATATTCAGAGTAGTCTTTCCTTTGAGTAAGTCCCAGTCGAAATTCTTGATCATCAAGTTCATAGACTAAGGAACAAAGAAGTTCCACTAGTCAAAGTTCTTTGGCAAAATCAATCCGTTGAGGGAGCCACTTGGGAAGCAGAAGCAGATATGCGGACCAAATACCCTCATCTCTTCTCCGCTAATCCAGATTCAGTATAAGGTATCAATCTTCTTAAGATTTTCTTTTCTCTGTAATGATCAGTTTGATCCGCACATCATGTTCATGTCAGTCATGCATTCATAAATTAGTTCAGTCATGCATTCCATGCATCATACATGCATATTTAGTGTGTAAGCTCAGTCCATCAGATTCCTCAGCTTAACCAGTTTCATTCGTGGTTGAATGATCCCAAAGGGGAGATATTGTAACACCACATATTTCCCTAGAATAATCTAAGTCCCAATACATGAGTACTTGTGTATAGAATTTTTGAAACACTCATTACTTTTCAGTTTAGATCCTACCATTGCGTAGGAAATTCAATTGGCTTTCCAACAATATAAAATTCGCTCAAATTCGATAATCGGGTAAGAAGTTATGGCGATTTTAAGTTTTAGTCACAAAACACCATTATTTTAACCCTTAGCGTGTCGCGTAGGCAGCCCAAATGAAAATTGTTGATTTCCAGTGTGACTCCGTGATCATGGCGCATTGTGGAGAAGGCTAATTTTCTATTTGTCAATTTCCAGTAGACCTCCGCGATCATGGAGCTTCGTGGAGATGACCAAATTGGCATCCACAGGCTTATCGCGATGGTGGTGCATCGCAGCGTTTGTCCAGGTCCCATTTTTCTCTTTTCTAGTGGCTTGGCGCGATAGTGGCGCGTCGCGCCAAGGCCAAAAATAAGGATTTCAATTTCCAGCTTATGTTTTTAAATTCATTTAAGGGTATTTGGGTTTTTTTCCTAAGCCCTAAACTCATCCTAAACACGAAATTTAACCCCTAATTGACCTAAATACTCATCATTATTCACTTTCTCTCAAGTTAAAAATCCCCTCTTTCAATAACAAGAAACCCTAGCTCTCAAGAATCAGGCTAAGATCTCAAGAACTCTCCATCAATCCTTCCAAATTCATCATTCCAGGTATGTTAGATGTTCATCCATGGATCCCAAGTAGCCTATTTTAAACCACCAAGTTATAATCTTTCAAGTCATTATGGTTTAAATTATGATTTCATCCATGAATCTCCACGAACTATTGATTTTATACCATGTTACCATGAAGTTATTGTTATTATTTAATCCTCCATATTTTAATAGTATTATTTATTGAATTAATCCATGATTTGTTGCTATTATAATGAATTCATGCTAATCCTACAAATTCAAAGACATTCCTATGATTGTTTTAAACCATGAACAACAATTGTTTGATAAAATGACTACAAGAGTGATTTATTTAATAAGAGCTTTCATCTTTTATCCTTCAAGCTTTAGTGTCTTTTTAGTATTGTTGTTTTGAGTCCTGTGGGTATTGAATACCCAAAAATCATAGATTTTTATTTAGTCTAGCCTCAGTATATTACAGAATAGTCTTTAGATTATATGATGAGCATTATCAGAATAGTCAGATATCAGTTATTCAACTAAGAACAATCTAGTATCTCAGTGTCTTTAAGTTGGGAGTAGGATTTAGCACCGAGAGAGTGTAGGGATGGTGGCTTCCCCATCATATAGGCAGAGTCATTAGTAGCAGTCCCTATACTCGAGAACTACATAGCCAGCGTAGGATATGAGTAGTCACCCATCAGGTTAGGCTTGACTATCTCGCAGGGGTCACCCGTCAGTTCAGGCTTGACACCCTTAGTCCTTTGGAAATTATATCAATTAGTACCCGTGGAATGACATTAACACCCTTCCAACTGGGGTTACAGGTTGGACCCCGATTAGCTCAAATTGGGGAATATCAGTTAGATGATACCTCCCACAGTCTCAGATATAGTCTCAGTTACAGTCCTTGCTCAGTTATTCAGTCTTAGTGTTGTTTGACCAAAGCATACAAATTTAAGTTATTTTAGTATTTCAGTTTACAGATTTTACTAAGTTATGTTATATGCTTGGTCATGAATCCTCAATATTTACAAATTTCCATGCATTATCAGTATCTACAGACTCCATGCTCTCTACTTAGTACTACATGCTTTACATGCATATCTAGTTAATTATTAGTTGTGTTTAGAAGCCATGCATATCAGCCTACCTTTTTTAGCATACCAGTACATTCAAAGTACTGATCGCATACCTTTTTTTTTTTGTGATATGATGTCTCATACCATAGGTGCCGACGCTCAGTTCCCGGATCGCACCAAGATTCTCAGATTATCAATAGTACAGTAGAAGTGGTGAGTCCTCATCATAGGAGGATAGATTATATTATGTCATGTCTTTATCTCAGTAGTTAGTAGAGTTAGTTGGGGCCCGTCCCATGAACTCACAGTATTTAGTTTTAAGGCTTCTCCGACACTACATTAGTTATTCAGACTATTCAAATTTCAATATTTTTTTTATCACATTCATAATTCAGTAGTTATTTTATTATTAAAACCTTATGGCATTTAAGTTATTCTTCCGTGTTTATGATTATATTATTTAGTGCACATAGCAGATACCAACTCATAGGTTAGCTTGTGATCTCTCAAGATCGTAGGTACCATGTAATGACTAGGGGTAGTCTCGAGTCATTACAGGGCGGGTTCGGTATTAGTTTTAGCCTTTTGTGTCAGTATCGATAATAGCACTATTTAAGAGTCTCTAATTTAGATAGTTATGCTATCATGTTATATGTTCAAAATTCAGCCAACTCAAGGCAGGTGGCTAGAGTTTATTTTTGGTAATGGGGGTTGTCTCTGATCCCGGTCAGACTTGGGATGCCCATTACGATAAGGCCTGGGGTCGGGTTATGTCACATAAGTACAATTGCATCAACTGCATAACCAAATATAAAAATACATAATCCGTCTCTAAAGTAGAAATAAAGATAAGTAATAGATAAAAAATGTCTGAAGTAGACTCAAGAAGGCCTAGAGCTGGTCAATACCTTGAGAATCACCAACTTAATTGATCGAATCAGCCTCTGTGCGTCATACTCCTGCTAGGATATGCACCGAAAAGGAACAGTAGGAGTGAGTACGCTCCATATGTAATCACTAGGTATTATAGGGCAATTGAGCAAAGTAGAAAAAAAGGTAAGTAAGGAAATACTATGAACAAGCAACCTGCAAGCAGAAAAGTTCCCAAATGGTAGCTCACACTGTCTCTACTAACATTTCTAATATATATATATATATAATATGAAGGTAGGTAATGTATGAGTATATAAGATAGATATGAACACAAATGGAATATATAATATGTAGAGTATATCAAGTAGATACGAAGACAAGTGGAATATATATATATATATATATATATATATATATATATATATATATAAATATATAAACAGAACAAAAGGCCAAGGGTACACGAAAATATAGATAGAAGCCAAGTACACATCAAGTAACATGTAAAAATAATACATGATATGCAAATGCAATGCAATACAATGAATGATGAAGTAAATAATTGAAATTCATCGCATGACTTTCTGTATACACCTATTGAGCCTCTATTCTCCAAAAAATAGGACCATTGGGGAGTTTGCAACCCATATACTATCTTAAATTTCCATCAATCTCAATCCATCCGATCGACACATCCCTCGGTTAAGCATTTTCAAAAGTGTCTAATTTTCTTTCAAAAATCAATGTCCCTCAATGATACCGATACCTCCTGAACGTGTATGTATGCAATAAGGATATAGTACTCACAATCAAATTAGTATGAAGATATCCAATCTATTCAATACGTTTACAAGTGCTAAAAACATCAACTTAATATGTCAATAATTCATGATATCCATTTTAAAGTCCTTCAAAAATTAACCAATTTTACCTTTTGAATATGCATTACGTATTCAAATTCGTTTGAACGAGAGGAGAAAAAAGGAGATAGAATCAAATTCCTTTAGATAATAAGAATTTGGGTAGTTCTAGTTAGGCATCATTGGAACAAACATATGTGTAAGGCATCATTAATATCATATCAACCTATAACTCGGTCATTTATATCATGATAAAGGCAAGCAGTTCTTAATAAGACCTATAATATCTATTTAATCCCCCACACGAGCATCCATTAAGAAATTAGGAAGTCAATACACAAATAAAGTTAATAATGTGAAATAAAGCGTCCGCATGGGCAACACACAGTATATGATATCACAAGTCAACAATGGCAGAATATAAGCGCCCACACAGGCATCATGCAATAATAATAGCTCAAAAAGTTATTTTTCCCAACCCATAGCACTATTTACTTATTCATTAACTACCCAACCCAGTCTGATGAAAGTTAAGTATAACCTACCCCGAAATAACAAAATTCAAGCTTAAAGTTCTTCAATATAGAGTTTTTCCCTTTCGAACGGCCTCAGAATCAACTACAACATTCAAACATGCATCTATGTAGTAAAACAAATCTAATGATACCCATATTGTCCATATTTAAGTCGGGTACAAAACAGATCTAAAATAATGAGTTCGAAAAAAGGGTAGAATTGAAATTTTATTAGAAATACATTCCCCAGAGGAATTTATAGTAGAAAACCCATACGAAAATGATTTCCTAATCGAAGAAGTAATATTTTTAAAGCTTTATCGGTAAAATCCTTAAAATCTCAATTGAAATCAAGATTAAACTGTGTTTTAAAAGATATAATAGATAGAAAATAGTGGAAAGATGATTTATGAGCTTACCCAAGTAATAATGGTGAGAAAATCCTAAGAAATTAGCTCTTCTTGAACCTTGATAGTCCATAAATAGTGGAATTTGCAAAAATGGGGTTTATATATTGTTTTGTGAACAGTGCCTCATGGTCGAGGACCCAACCTCACAATCTCAAGGGTCAATGTATGACTGGAAAATTAATTGTCCTTCACGTTCGTGACCAATGCTTTGCATTTTCGACAGCCTTGTGGCATTTGCGATGAAGGCAAAAATCCAATCCAACCCAATTGCTCTTTGAAATGGCGGATCCCACCTTCAATTGTGGATTCCACTTTGTGATCATAATGAATAAAAATATTCTTCTGCGTGTTTGCAGCAAATGACACGCATTTGCAAAGAAGGAGGTATCAGGCACTAGATATTAGCAAAAATGTTACTGGGTATGTTTTTTAAAACCTCTGAATGGACCATCAGGATTCATTTGGGATCCTATGAAAATAAACTATATATGCTAATAAGGTATTTTCAATATTTCAAACTCAATGATGATGTCGAATTTTTGATAGAAAATATTTTTAATAAATTAATCTCCAGACGCCTTTTAGGCAAATTTTTAAGTGAAGGATCGAAATGTAGAGTAAAGGTTATGAATTTGAACCAACTTTGTTACTAATATAAATTCAACATTCCGGATCGAATGAAACTATTCAAATTGCCATTCAATACTCAGAACTATACATATTGACTGAAGTCAACTATATGTTTTTTTAAGCCTCTAAAAATTACAAATTCTCTCAAATTATTTCCAATCGCATTGAAAATTATGCCAAGCATCCACACGCCCCAAAATTAGTATGTCATAAATACAGGAACAAAAAAATTGTCAAAATCATATAAAACACAAAATTTCACAAATCAGGTCATTACACTTTTTGCAAAAATTATTTAGAATCTGAATGTATATTTTTTGAAGTATGGTTTATATCTCTAAAAACTAAAAAAATAATCCAATTTGACTAATTCATACAACCAAATTTGGTTTAAGCATAGTATCTCAAAATAGATAGTCTTATAATGTAATGACCTGAATTTATGAATTTTTTATTTCTTTGTATTTTACCCATTTTGTCCCTTTTCATAGTTGCTACATTATATTTTGAGGTTTGGGGATGGTTGGAATGATTTTTGATGCAATCGAGAATGATTTGTGTGAGTTTGTGATTTTTAGAGGCTTGAGAAGCCATATAGTTGACTTCAGTCAATATTTATTTTTTCAAGTGTCGAATATCAAACATACTCTCCAGTAGATCTGGAATGTTGAATTTGGGTTAATAGTAGGATTGGTTTGGATTTGGGGAATTTTTATATCATTTTGATCCTTGATTCTGAAATAATAGAAATGGGGTTCGGGGTTATTTTTTTTTAAAAAATAATCTTTTTTTAAAAATCCCATGTATTAATTGAGCTTGAAACATCAAAATTAGCCTAGTTGCATATATGATTTATTTTTGTCGGGTCTGAATGAATCTCGAGGGTCTATTCAAAAATATTTCTCCACTTGAAAAATCTACTAGTGCAGCATTTTTAGTGCATCCGGTCCTCTTATGGGATCGCGTGGTCATGTGTCGTGATCATGGGCCTTGATAAAGGAATGCATCGCAATCACATGGTGGAAGTACTATGATCGTGATCGATTAATTGGTGGATCACATTTGGTTCACTCAGCACGATTATGAGGCCCAGCTACACGACCGCGATGACCAGTTTGATTATAGTCTAAAAACCTTTTTTTCATGTTGTTATTTATTCTGAGGTCGTTAGTGAGGGGTAAAATCTATGCTAAAGCACTTTAAATTGGAATTTCATCGTTTCGAGGTAGGTTATGAGTTAACTTATTTTAGATTAAGTTAGGTAGTTAATAAATAAGTAAAGCACGCTATGTGTTGGGGAAAATAGTTATGGAGTTTATATTTTGAGATTATATTTACGGTATGCCCATGTGGGGCCTATATCCTGTCGTGATTGGTTTATGATATCTAATGTTGTGTGTTGCTTATGTGGGAGCTTTATTTGACATTATTGTCCTTATCTGTGTATTGAAAAATGCCTTTATTCTAGATATGATGCCTATGCTGGGGCTTATTTTGTTAATATAGACCTTATTTAACCATTGATTTATTTTATCATGATAAAAATGCCAAAGTTAGGGTTGATATGTTATAAATAGCGTCTTTTATGCATATTTATTCTGATGTTGCGTAACTGAAGTTTATATTCATGAATTAAGGATATATTGACCTTATTTCTAGGCTGACTTGTACTTATATACTGTAAGCACCTAATTTTTTACGAAAGCAAAGATTTTATATCATTTTATTGTTTAGATATTTCTTTTAGGTCTAAATTAGATATTTTTTATTTCATCTTATTTTTTATTTTAAAAGATCTGAAACTACAAAAATAGAGTAACATTTAAGATACGTTTTGTTTTTATTTTCAAAAATAAAAGAATATTTTTCTTTAATATATTTTTTATAATTTAGTTTTTAATAAATAATCTAATAATATTAATAATTTCTTAATCATATTTCTAAGTCTAGCTATTTAACTTTCCTATATTTTTTATTAGTTCCAAATAATTAGATAATATTTTATCATTATATTTTACTTGTATCTTTAATATTAAAAATAAAAAATAAAAATACAATCTTATCCTAAATTTTTCCTGTCCTACCTACTCCATCCTAAACTCCCCCTGAACCTACCCACTAATCCCTTAACCACCCACATTCTCCCAACTCCCTCAACGACAACCTCTATATCTCTATAGATGTAACACCTCAAAATCTTATTCCCGGGATGTGACACGGTACTCCAAACTACGAGTAGTCCTGAGCTAACCTTGATTGCCCTTTTCTAAATCTGAATCTCAAAATAGAGAAATACGGGTATAAAAACATAATAGTCGCGAAATTTTTTATCTAAAACATAGAAATCTCATAAATCTTGGTAAGGCAATTACTAAGAATCTGATTACTGAATCTAAAGTCTAACACTGAAACTAGTAGTCTGATAAGCCTTTACTATCTGAATCTAGAGAGTCACTAGGACAGGCCCTAACTGACTCAAATTGCTTGAAAATAAAATGAGAAACATCTGCTAATAAAATGCAAGTGTAAGCAACTAAGTCCCCGAACTATGAGGACTCACCAACTGCAGGAATGTAGAAGAGATGCTCAAAAATCAATCACACTGCTGAAACTGAGCACCTGAACCTACATTATGAGACAATGTAACACATAAACATATATGTGGATCAGTACTTTGATGATGTACTGAGTATATAGGGGTGCATGCACTAAGTAAACAATATCATCATAATTTCTAAAATCATGCATACTAAATGTAAATGACTCACTTAGGCTTGAGTAATCTGAAATCTGGAAGTAAAGTATGAATAATAAAACTTGTAATCTAAATCTTGTGAGTCATCACACTTAGTTTTGAAATCTGTAGTTCTGTTCTATTTATCAAATCACGTAGGCTAAGTGAAGTCTGAAAACTTATTCTGTATACCTTAAAGCTTCAAATCAATAAACTATTTTAAGAATGGGGGATATCCTTTGGGAGGTTCTTCTAACCGGCAATACACCTTGTGAGCATCCATGGAGTCCCACGACTGGCCCCCGTTAGACAGGATTGTTCTACCCTTGCCTTTGGAATAAAACATTCTAATCTAAGTGATCACAATCTGAGTCATCCACGTAGAAATGGAAATAATCTGATAATTTATATATACTGTGACACGTAGTTCTGGGGTATGAAAATGTAGTAACTTCCCATCTCGGTGCTAAATACTACTCCCAATCTCATGCTCAAAATATTAAGAAATCCACTATAGAATTTATACAAAGATTTATAGAAAAACCAACTATGCTTTGCTTTTCTTTAAATCTCAAGTCTTCTGAAATAAAGCGGATTCTTTATCAAAAATTTGAAAATAATCTAGTCATGGGGTGCTTATAGCACAAACAATCTTGAAACAACAATCTTTAAATGGAGTCTATTGACCCGAGCACCAATCTAATTTTAAAACATCTAAAAATTCATACTTGGTAATGTAAACATTCATAAATCATCTTAAAATCTGGAAATTTCAGTAATATGCATGGAAAGATAAATATAATCATGTATTTCAACTTCTAAATCATGGAAAACCTCATAATCTTGCAAAGAATGATAATGAGTATAAACCTTAACTTGAATTTCATGAAAAATCATATAAATTGCAGTAAATTTGTAAATAAAATAAAATTTTGGGCTCAAGGATGAAAGAATTATCCTTGTTCAAACCCCACATACCTTAATTGATGATCTTTGATGAAAGGCTCGAATCTTGGATTCCCATGGATGCTTTGGAGATGAATTCTTAGTGTTCTTGTATTGAGAATCCTCAATCTTAACTTATCTTGGAGAGTTAATGTTGGAATTCTTGAGTTTCTTAGAGAGGAAGTATGAGACTTAGGGTTTTATTTAAGAGAGAATGATAAATGGAGAATAAAGTGCTCTCAAATATGATAAATCTTTTGTTTTTGTACGGATTGGGGATTAGATAATTTACCAAAATACCCCCTTTAAACTCTTAAAAGGAACTGGAAAACATATATTTTCCCAATCCGGGTGGCCACCGTGATGCGCCACTATCACGGTGGCTCATTGAAAAATGACAACATGAAACTGAGCAGACTCCGCGATGTGGAGTCATCGCGGTGCCCCTTTGGAATTCCATTTTGGCACATGGTGCAACACGCCATTATCGTGCTGGACCTCTAAAAATTGATAATTGGAAAATTAGCCCTCTCTGCGATGCGCCAATATCATGGAGGGCCACTGGAAAATGACAATTGGGATTTGACACTGCTCCGCAGTGCGCTAAGGGTCTAAATGAAGGTGTTTTATGACTGAAACTTTAAATAGCCATAACTTTTTATACGGTTTTCGGATTTAGGAAAATCTTATATCGTTGGAAAGCTAATTCAATTTTCCACTCCATATAAAGTCCAAATCTAAAGAATTCTACATGAAATAAACATCACTCATTCTAAAAGCTACTCCTTTTTATTTTTGGGATGAATTTAAGCTTGGAAAAATTGCGGGGTATTATAATATAACTACTACTCCCACACATTACCAAAGACACATAAACACACTCAAAAAGAAAACCTTCTCCACAAAAAACTCCCTCACATTCCTATACCAAAAACTAAGCCTTTTATTTCAGCCAGGTCAGGTCGATTTGACTTGGTTATATCAGCCCAAAATGAGCCCGACATAGGTCTGACCCAAAATTTGTTAAATGTGATGGGTTTGGGGTTGGGTATACGGGATGGTTCGTCTGGTCCTAGGAGCTCGATGGACTGACCTAGTTACCAAATTGGATCAGGACCAGGTATTTTTAAAAAATTACTTTTAAATAAATGTCCTAACAACCTAAGCTAATTTTGGACCGTTGGCCACTAACGACTATATATTTGTTGGCCCAATAGCCAAAACAACTTTTGGCTGATAATTTTTTTTGATTTTTTCAATTTAGATCCAAATTTTTTCCTATAAATACATGTCATTTTCAACCATTTGTTTCCACAACTTTCAATCTCATTCTCTCTATCTCTCTCAATTATTTCAATTATCTCCTAAAGTGCTCAATTTTATTTTATTATTTTATAATTGCAAATATCAAATGAAAGTTTTCAAAAGTCTCTAAACTTTTGGATACTTCAAAAAATTAGTATTGTCGTTCCATCCCTTACTTTTAATTTTTAATTAATGTATTGTTTGTTGAATATTTATTTATATTTTTTGTGATTTTTGAATATTTGTTAGTTTAATTTATAATATGGACAAATTAAGAAAAATCGGTAGAAGTGTTTGAAATTTTTATCCCAAAAGTGGCATTGGTAGTAAAAAACTAATTGATTCTAATTTCGGTAGGTGTAGTTCAAGTACTCGATATACTCATGTGCCTTCAGTACCAAATAGCAAATCCTTTGAGAATGAAATAGGTGTAGATGCTCATGATATGAATTTTTTAGAAGCTCAAGAAAATTATGATATAGAAGAAGAGAATGAAGTAGACACAGTAGATTTAGATGATGATGATATTAGTGATACCCCTGAATTCAGTAATGTTAATATTCAATCTGAATTGATTAATCTTGCTCCATGCCCCTGTAAAATCTCATAAAAAATTAGTATTGTAGGAAATTTTAAACTCGTATAGAAGGAACTACTAAGGTCCAATGCAATCTCTGTCAAGAATTATATGAGTATAAGACCAGAGGTAATAAAGGAGGTATGGGTCAGTTGATTAGACTTTTACAAAAACATCGTCCAATAAAGCTAGCTAGGGAAAAAGGTGGTGGGACTAATAGGGGGCAAAACTCAAACTAGATTGGACCCAAAAATTGATAAATTAGTTCAGAATTCTAATAAAATGAAGGTTCGTGAAGTATTATAAAAAATGATAGTTGTGGATTGTTTGTCTTTCTCTTTTGCTTCTTCTGAAGTATTTATTCATTATATTCACGAAATTTATAATTCTATGTTTGAAGGTGTTCCTAGAAGTACTTGTTGGTCTAATATTTTTAGACTTCATGCACAATATGTTTATTTATTTACATTATTAAAATATATTCCATATAGAGTTGCTCTAACTCTTGTTCACGTTGTTAATAAAAATAATTATTTAATAATTACTTGTCATTTGGTAGATAGTAATTTTGTCATGCAAAAACGTATTTTAAGATTTTCATATGATGAAGACCATAGACACACCAAGAAACTTATTTTTGTATCTATTGCAGAAGTTGCAAAATATTATGGTATTGAAAATAAAGTTTGATGTATATCTTGTGGTAATGCATCTAACAATAAAGTTGTTGTTGACTTGTTAAAAGTTTAACTTTATCCACCGCTATTCAAAATATTTCATGTTAAGTGTGCTTTTCATATATAAATTTAATTGTAAAAGGTGGTCTTAATTTTTTTGAGCTTGATATTGAAAAAGTTAGGCTTGCAGTTGGCTTTATTCAAGGAAATCATATAAAAATTAGACTTTCAAAATTTAAAAGAAAATTTCATCAAAGTGGGCTTAGACTGATATTAATGCCTGAAGAAGTAGATATTAGATAGAATGTTGCTTATGATTTTTTAAAAAACTTGTCTTATTTATAAAGTTCCTATTAATTTGAATTTTAATCAATTTGTTGGTTCTTTTCCTGAGTGTATATTACATGATTCTGAATGGGCTATGATTGATGGTGTTGTTAATTTTTTGAAAACCTTTTATTTAGCTATGATTGAATTTTTTGCTGCTTATCATCCTACTGTTTGTAATATTTAGCTTATTTAGCAGATATTTCTTTATTTCTTAACGAATATAAGGATAAACCAAGTTACAAAGATGTTATTGCTACAATGGATGATAAATTTTAAAAATATTTTTATATGATTTGCCTAATGTACTTGGTTGGTGCTAGAATAAATCCATATATGAAATATGGTACTATGTCAAAATTTGCTTCTATTATTTATAATGTTTTAGATGTACAACCTAAATAAGAACCATCTTTATTTATGACTATGTTTGATGCAGACAGTTACATCAATAAATTATACAATCATTATGCTAATATACTTGATAATGCTTTACCAATACATATTACTCAAACTCCCGCACCCCATCCTCCCGAGAATCCATCATCTTCCAAAAGATAGACATATAGTAGTTTTCCTGATTATTTTTAAAATTCAAAAATTTGAAATAGGATGTCTCCTTCAGCACACAGATTCGTTAGTCGGAAAGAGCTTATGTACTACCTTAGACGACCTATAGAGGATCATAGAGAAAGGATCAACACACTGGATTAGTGAAAGAATAATAAAGGAAAAATATCATGTACTTTCAAGATTAACTAGAGATATATTGAATATTACAATGTCGACAGTTGCATGAGAGAGCATTTTTAGTCAAGGACGACAGTAGCTTGTAAAAAATCGACACTCATTGTGAGGCAATTCCATAAATGTTCTTGTTTCCTTAGAGACTGGATTAGAGTGGAATGAAGAAATCAAGGAATGGATATGGAGACAACAGACAAACAAGATCTTGAATAAATTATGACTTCAAGGGAGAACTTAACACAATCAGTCCAATGCATAACTTGGCCCCATTTAATTTGACAGTCCTCAACCAATTTTTATTAATATTAACATGAATTAAAAAATGATACAAAATTTTTAGAAATGTTAATTAATTATTTAATCTATTTAATTTCTTATATTTCAATTTAATAAATTAACTTTGTGAAATTAGTGAGATGTGATAGTCTTGTAACTTATAGGTTTTGAATCATTTTTCAACTAATGAAATACAAGGTTCATTCACATTTTACATATTCTTCCACTTAAAGTGAATATCTTATATGAATTAAATACTTTTAAGTCCTTTGGGAGGTTCATTCACTGGAAAAAACATACGAGAAAGTACCTAGGGAGGTTCTTTGAGGCGAGAGAGTCCCCGGTGGTGTACATCAGATCGATTAAGGACATATATTATGGAGTGAAGACTCGAGTGAGGATAGTGAGAGGAGATTCATAGCATTTTCTTATCTTGAAAGGGTTGCACCAGGGATCAATTCTTAGCCCATTTTTATTTGTCTTGGTGATGAATGTATTGATGCAATATATACAAGGAGAGGTGCCTTGGGGTATGCTATTTTCTGATGATATAGTTTTATTGATGAGATACGAGAAGGTGTTAATGATAAATTTAAGGTTTGGAGACAAATCATGGAGTCTAAAGGGTTCGGGATAGCAGGACCAAGATGGGTTGTTTGGAATACAAGTTTAATAACTTAGGGTAAGAGAACGAGATGGTAGTGAAGATATATTCCCAAGTGGTTTTTAAGAGAGATATTTTTAAGTATCTTGGGTCTATGATCTAGGAAAATAGAAAAATTTATGAGGATGTCTCTCACTATATAGAGGTAGGATGGATGAAATTGAGGCTCGTCTTGGGATTTTTGTGTGATAAAAATGTGCCTCCCAAGATTAAAGGCAAATTCTATAGAGTTACGGTTAGTCTATCCATGCTGTATGGAGCAAAGTGTTGGCCAGTTAAGAACTTTCACATCCAAAAATTGTAGGTGGTGAAAATGAGGATGTTGTGTTGGATGTGTAGACTTACTAGGGGTGACAGAGTTTGAATTGAGACTATTCGGGAGAAGATGAGAGTAGCATCGGTGGAGGAAAAGATGCAAAAAGTAAGGTTGAGATAGTTTGGTCATGTGATAAGAAGGGACAATGATGCCTAATTCATAGGTGTGACAGGTTAAACTTGAATGGTTTTAGGAGGGGTAAGAGTAGACCAAAGAAATACTGAAGAGAGGTAATTAGATGTGACATGGAGCTGTTACATTTTATTAAGGACATAACCCTAGATATGAAGGTATGGAGGGCGCATATTAGGATAAAAGGCTAGTCCATATGGATGAGTAGTAGTCAATAGTTAGGAGTGCTTTAGTGTATCTTTGCTAGTAGTCTTAGGGCTTGGTACATAGGTTGGACCTAAGAAGGGTTGGGGGTAGGTGTGTGCCTTTGGTTTGTTAGTGTATAGTATTTCTTTGTGGGTGTTGTATCTTTGTTAGTTCATCTTGTTTCATGTTTTATGATGACTTTAATTACTGTCCTTTTGTACTGAGCTGGAGGTCAATCAGAAATAGACTATCTACTTCTTCGGAGATAGTGGTATGAATTGCATACATTTTACCCTCCCTAGACTCCACTATGTGGGAATATACTGGTTTGTTGTTGTATATTGTATGTATATACACTTGTATATTTCTTAAAGTAGAATATGTAATGTATATATGTATGTATGTTTTCTTAAAGTGAATATCTTACATGAATAATATACTTGTAATTTATAACTATCAAACTTTATATAAACATAACAAACATATATGATATATTGAAAAATAATGTTGGAAAATATTACTTTATATTTTTAAAGTACTATATGTAATGTATATATGTATGTATGTTTTCTTAAAGTGAATATCTTATATGACTTAAATACTTTTAATTTATTACTATCAAACTTTACATAAACATATCAAGCATATATGATATATTGAAAAATAGTGTTAGCACATATTACTTAAACTACTAGTATTGACATATAAAAATTCTATATAAGTTTAGCTTTTCAGTAGTGTTAATATTTGAATATATTTAAGTATTATAATACTAAGTAGTATATATTATATGTATATAT
Organism: Capsicum baccatum var. pendulum; assembly: GCA_030864225.1. Taxonomy (NCBI): domain Eukaryota; kingdom Viridiplantae; phylum Streptophyta; class Magnoliopsida; order Solanales; family Solanaceae; genus Capsicum; species Capsicum baccatum. The sequence goes on from CM061557.1 coordinate 86,665,206, forward strand.
ATGCGTATATTTTCTAAAGTAGTATAATATGTAATGTATATACACGTGTATATTTTTTTAAAAGTAATATAATATGTAATGTATATATGTTATATGTATATTGTTTCAAGTACTATTTTAAAAGGTATAATATAGATGTATATATGTGTGTATGTTTTTTAAAGCAGTATAATATGTTATGCATATATGGTATATGTATATTGTTTCAAGTAGTATATACTGTATGTATATACATCTGTATATTTATTAAAGTAGTATAGTATGCAATGTATATATGTTGTATGTATATTGTTTCAAGTACTATTTTAAGTAGTATAATATATATGTATATATTTGTGTAAATTTTTTAATGTAGTATATATGTAATGTATATTTTTTAAAGTAGAATATACTGAATATATTTATGTGTGTATCTTTTCAAAAGTAGCATAATACATAACGTATATTATATATTGTATGTATATTATTTCAAGTAGTATTTTAAGTAGTATAAACTGTATGTATATATTTGTTTATATTATTTAAAGTAGTATATGTTATGTATATAAGTTTTATGTATATTGTTTCAAGTACTATTTTAAGTAGTTTAATATGTATGTATTTATGTGTGTATAATTTTTAAGGTAATATAATATGTAATATATATATATGTTGTATGTATATTGTTTATCTTCCATGCAGTCATCAAGCTATTTGAAATTCTTTTATATTTTAGTTGGTGTTTTGGTTCGGTATTCCGACTAAAACTTAATCCGATGCTTATAAGTTAGTCTGCTAGGTAGAGCGTCTTACCCCTGCCTGTTTAGATCCTACTTGTATGTTATCAGAACCTGTTTATTTCATAGTAATCGAGTAATAGATGTAAATATTCAGCATAGGTATGAAGTTTTATAATCGATGGATATGGGAGAAGTTAGTATGAAAAGTACTAAACTTGAAGAGATAGATTTATCTCAAAATATGAATTTATTAAATAAATGAACTATTCCAAAAGTAGATATAAAAACCATTTATGAATATGGATTTCTTGATAAATTTAAATATAAGCAGATAATAAAAATCACTAAACAATCTATTGCTTTAAATTATGACAAACAAACTATAAAATTACTAATAAAAAAGATATTGATACGTTTAAAAATCAGTATAATTTTATGCATATCGGTTTAGTGCAAATTGCTTTTAAACCTTTAACCTTGAAAGGTCTTCTAGAAACATTTCTAGCTACATTACGTGATGCTAGAAATTTAAATTTCAGACAATCTCTGATGGGATCTATAAAATCCACTCTTGTTATGACCCTGTATATTTTAACACTCAACCAAAATAACAACTATCTTTGACTGATATGAATATTCTTGATGCTTTAACCTTAAATGTGAAAACTCATGGCTATAATTATGCGCCTGGATTTGAACTTATATGTTTGTCTTATTGTATTTATTATCATTTATTATCTACTTTAAATCCTAGATGTAAATCGATCGAAGATGTTTCTGATTATACTATGCTTATCGAAACCAATTTTGCAAGATCTAATGTTACTACGAGGAGACCTATTAGATGGGATGAGATTAATTTCCCAAAAATAAGGATTTTAAATTCGGTTATTTCTCCAAAAAAACTTGCGGAGGATGTGACAAACTCTGAGTTAACTTATGTAACTCAAAATACAAACGAAAGAATTTGTCTCCAATTTGATGATAATTCTACCATTTATAATTGAAATTCCTTTTCTATACCTAGAATGTTACCTGCTGTGCATCATATCTCTCCAGTTGACTAGTATATGGCCCAGCTTGAAGTCGTCCTGCATCTTTACATACTTTAAATTCTACAGATTTGCATATTCCATTCAAAATTATTGAAAAAATTAAAATCAGTCCTAAAACAAATATAGTTCAAGATAATGACAATATCCCAGATAAGGATAACCCCACTCCCTCCGAAATAGATTTTGATGTGAATTCTTGTTAAATAATGCTTCTACACATAATTGATTTTAGCCCTGGTTCACAGGCAAGAAATTATATTAAAAAGGAATTTTTTGTGAAAAATGGAACTTGTTTAGGACATGGTTTTTTAAAACTTATAGTCCTGATGAAATGAAAAATATTTCTGAAGATTTGTATGAAATGTGTGCATTACATAATCAAATTATTTATTGTGTGCCATGGTTTATATCTACATATCTGCCGTTATATGTAAAACTTATTGAGAGATCGTACCAAGATGCAAATGGCGCCATCACTCAGGCTATTTACCCTCCTCAATCACCTTTCATATTATCGAATAATACAGGAATAACTTTCTCTGCTTTTCAAAAATTCATTGATAATGAAGTTGGAAAAATCACTATTTCAGAAATAAATAGTCTAATTGCTCAAAATAATTATTTGAGTCTTTATGTGAAAGTTCTTAGAGAACATAATTCTTCTCTTAATAAAAAACTAGATATCTGACAGATTTGATTAAGAAGCTAAGCGATAGTCAAAACTCATCTGATATTGCTTCTACCTCATAATGCAAAACGGAAGATTTGACAGCTAAGCCTCATGTTCAAAGACCTCCTGATATTCAAGGATTTGAAAAACCCTCAGATTTAGAACGGCTTGAAAAATTACTTGAAAATAAATTTGCTAGTTTAAATATAAAACCCATGGATCTGTCCAATAATTTTGTTGATGCTATTGAATCTCTTTCTAATAATTTTGAAGTGTCACAACCCAAATGGCCATGAGTGGAACCCAAGCTAACCTTCCTGTGGGAGAACCATCTAAATCAAAACATTACCCAATCACTTAGTCAATATTAAAATGATAGTTTCATAAAACCATCTTAACAATTATAACACCCCATATTTTGGGCTAGAATAAAAATCATGATTTCGATGTGTTGCTAATTCCGAAGCCATAAAATCCTATGCCAATACGGCATGTTAGTTATTGTGTAGCATGTGAATCCGCTCAAGCTTGTAAAGTGTGTAAGCCTCCATCAACCATAATTCTCTATATATGTCGAATTAGGAAGCCTAATATGTGTCAAATGATAGGTATTCGAGTTAGCTTTCCAACGATACCAATTTGGCTAAAATCCAACACCCGAGCAAGAAGTTATGACCTTTCAAAGTGATAAGCGACGCCTAACCAATCGTCCATGGCCACTAGAAATCATAGGCGATAGCCTAGGCGACGCCTATGTGAAGATAGGCGATGAGATAGGCGGTGTCTATGTAAGGAATTCTGGAAATTTAAACACTCCGTGTTGAGGACAAAGTGGTCCTTTTCCACCCTTACTTAGCCCTAAAACACGAGATTTAGTTCCAAGGACTCCAAAATACATATTCTTTCATCAAAATTTCTCAAGATTCTCCTTAGTGTTTCAAAATAAAAACCCAAATAGTTCAATATTTGACTGTAGGTTTTCAAAGATAATTACGTATTTGGAATCACCAATCCGCAAGCTTCAAGAAACATCTATTATCTTTGGAAATAGAGGTACGTGGGGTTATCCAAAAATCTCATAGGTGTAGTTTTTATGAACATGCATGCTTTTAAATGGGGGTTTTCAATCAAATGCTAATATCTTGCTTTCAATATGATTTCTAAGTCATTTTCTTTGTGTCATGGGAATTGTTTGCCTATATACATCAATGGTTTAAACCATGCATATGTAATTTGAGATTTCATTGAAGTTTGATAAATATGAATGATGAATTGTTTTCAAATTCCCATGATAATGTTTCTATACTCCATATTGTATTGTGATCAACAAAAGAGAGCATGAATTTGAAATAAATATTGTTCACCACTTGTAAATGATGAAGCACCTTGGTTTTTACATAATTATGAATATGTTAATGTGATATTGATGACTTGTAAGTCAGGTATGACCATACCCTACAGAATATGATATGTGATTGAATAAGATGAAATTTGAATGCATTGATTTTACATGAGAAAGGTGGATGGCTGAAGAAGGCGTTTGAGACACAAGCGGCTCATCGCTGGAAGAGCGTGTTTGCCGACACGGAATATCGGTACCATGCTTTGTGGTCTTGTGCACTACCATATTTGATTTGGGTTGAGACACCATACTTTGTGGTCTTTTGTGTCTCTCCCTCACTTATACTCTAATCTCGGTGGCAAACGAGGTTTGATAGTTGGTGTAAATTATGTAGGGTATTCCACCTAGCTCAGTTGCATTTCATTATTGTTGAGAAAAACTATTGCATTACACCCATGTATTTCAAATGATTTGATACAAAAATTGCTTTATGATGGCTCTTAATTATATTTTGTAAAAATATTATGTTTTGGTTTGATATCTCTGTGTGCCAGTACTTTTGTGCTAACCCTCTCCCCTCTCCAACCTCTCAGGTTCAGAGGCCCAGTCTAGGGGTCAAGAGAATCAGTAGAACTTTCAGACAGAGCTGTAGAGACAAGTGGTGAGCCTTCTATGTTTCGGAAGGTCTTATGTCCTACAGTACTTTTATCTTATATTCAGTTTTTGGGTCTGCTGGGGGCCTTGTCCCAGTTTTCAGGCAGACATTGTTTTAGTCATGTAGTAGAGATTTCGCAGACGATTTTAGAGATGTTGACTTAGATTATGGGACACTATTCCCTATTTTCATTTTCATATGATTCTTGACCATGTTTCCGTTATATTGTGTTTCTTCTGCATTACTTTGATCATATGAATTAGGTGCATGATTACCAGACAGATAGGGGTGTTTTGGGTGTCCATGGTTCGAAATCCTTGTCACGACCAGGCCCTAGTTCAGGTCATGACAAACTTGGTATCAAAGCGCGGTTCATTATCCCAGGGTGTTTGCGAAATTGCGTCAGGTGGAGTCTTATGTATGGGTGTATAGCGTGCCACACTTATAAGAAGGAGTCTGCTTGGTGTTTAGGAAATGTTTCCCTTTTTTGTGATTTATTTCGTGCTTTAAAGTCTGAATTGTCCTCTAATCAATGATCACTTGTGTTTCAGAAACACAGTTATACCTCCACGTCATATCGTCGATCAGAATGCTCAGGCCGATGAGATCCTTCCCATCCATGGGATGTGAACCCTTAATAGGGCTCATACTCCTGAATTTGTCCCTTCTCTGGGAGTCCCTTCAGTCCCGACCAGTCCACCTTGGGCTGTGCGGACTAATGCTAGCCGTCCCCCAACTGCTCAGGGAGATATTTCAAATGCAGAATTCAGACGGTCTATTCATATGCTGACACAGTTGGTAGCTAACCAGGCTCAACAATTGAAAGTTATTGGGTCTACATCTGTTACATCTGAGGCTACTAGAGTCGGACATTTCATAAAGATAAACCCACCTAAGTTCACTGGCACCAAGGCGGAGGAAGATCCACAGGAGTTTGTGGATGAGATGGAAAAAATCTTTAAGGTGATGCATATGGATGAGGTTGAAGGGGTGGATCTAGTAACCTATTAGCTCAAGGACATTGCGAATCAGTGGTATACCGACTGGGAGGATGAAAAAGGTGAAAGTGTTGAGCCCACAGTTAGGGGCAAATTTGTGGAAGCTTTCCTTGATCGATTCTTTCCTCTGGAGTTGAGGGAGGCCAAAGCGGAAGAGTTTATGAATCTGAAGCAAGGCAGTATGAGTGTCCAGGAGTACACTTTGAAGTTTAATAAACTAGCCCGCTATGCACAAAAGTTGACTAGTAATATAAGGGCCCGGATGAGGAAATTTGCATCCAGCCTTACTGATGACCTAGTACTTGAGTGCCAGGGGGCTATGTTGAATAAGGAGTTAGACTTTTCTCGACTGACCGTTCATATGCATCAAGTGGAAGAGAAGAAGAAAAAGATTGCTGAATTTAAAGAGAAAGATAGATAGGCTAAAAGAGCTATATCTGTGGATCAGCACCAGAGTCACCTGTAGAGTGGTAACTGGGGTAATAAGTGGTCGAAGAAGAAGAAGTTTTGCAATAACGCACAGTCAGCAGCCAGTGCCCCAACACCTAGAACACCGACAGACAGACAAACTCAGAGTTTTTAGACTTTTCATGGGTCCAAAGCTCTAGGTACACAGTCTCAGGGCCGTGTGGCCCAGCAGCAGAGTACTCATCCTTAGTGTGAGGTTTGCGGAAGGAATCATCTATGAAGTGCTGGTTTGAGGGGAGAAACTGCTATACTTGTGGTAAAGCGGGTCACTTTCAGAGATATTGTCCATTTTCTGGAGTAAATACGAGGGGGCTAAGTCCCAAGCCGCCTCTACAACTCCTTTTCCTAAGGGTGCCCCTTTAGCTGCCGGAAGCGGTCGCAACTGGTTATATTCTTTGACTAATTGCCAGTAGGCGGAAGCTTCACCAGATGTTGTCATCGGTATGTTACAAATCTTTTCTCGTGATGTTTATGTATTGCTTGATCCCGGGTCTACTTTATCCTATGTGACCCCTTATGTGGCTGTTGGTTTTGGGTTTGAGCCCAAAGTTATTGTAGAACCCTTCTCTGTTTCTACTCCTGTAGGCGATTCTATTATTGCTAGAAGGGTATATAAAAATTGTGTTGTGTCTGTTCGTAGTAGGAAAACTATGGCAGACCTTATAGAACTAGATATGATAGATTTTGATGCCATCCTTGGGATGGACTAGCTCTATTCATGTTATGCCACCCTTGATTGCAGAACCCGAAAGGTCACTTTTTCTTTCCCAAATGAGACACCAGTTATATGGGCAGGGAGTTCTGTGGAACCTACAGGTCACTTTATCTCTTATCTTAGAGCCCGAAAGCTTATCTCCAAAGGGTGTATATATCATCTAATCAGAGTAAAAGATTCAAAAGTTGGAAACCTTCCTCTGCAGTCAGTCCCTGTAGTGAATGAATTCCGAGAAGTCTTTCTCGAAGATGTACCAGGGATACCCCCTGATAGGGAGATAGATTTTGGCATTGATGTGTTGCCAGACACTCATTCTATTTCTATTCCTCCATATATAATGGCTCCCGCGGAACTAAAGGAGTTAAAGGAACAGCTTGCAGACCTCCTAGACAAAGGCTTTATTCGTCCTAGTGTATCCCCATGGGGTGCACCCATGCTCTTCGTGCGAAAGAAGGATGGGGCCTTTCAGATGTGCATAGACTACCGTCAGTTGAATAAGGTCATGATTAAAAATAAATATCCTCTTCCTAGGATTGATGACCTTTTTGACCAGCTTCAGGGTGCCAAGTGCTTTACAAAAATAGAACTTCATTTGGGTTATCATCAGTTGAAAGTTTGGGAGTCAGACATACCCAAGACAGCCTTCCGGACCCGATATGGTCACTACGAATTTCTAGTCATGTCCTTCGGGTTAACTAAAGCCCCTGCAGCCTTCATGGATCTTATGAATAGAGTGTTCCGTCAGTTTCTTGACTTGTTCGTCATTGTATTTATTGATGATATTCTGATTTATTCTAAGAGTAAAGAGGATCACGCCAATCACCTCCGAATTATCCTTCAGACCCTTAAGGATCATCAGCTGTATGCCAAATTTTCTAAATGTGAATTCTGGTTAGACGCTATTGCCTTCCTGGGGCATATTGTGTCCAGTAACGGGATAAGAGTGGATCCCTAGAAAGTTGAAGCAGTGAGAAAATGGCCCAGACCAACGACGCCAACCAATATTCGAAGCTTCTTGGGTTTGGCGGGGTATAACAAATAGTTCATAGAGAGTTTTTCTTCCATAGCTGCTCCACTTACTAAACTAATTCAAAAAAAGATGAAGTTTGGGTGGTCTGACTTATGTGAATATAGTTTTGAGAAATTGTAGGACAAGCTGACTACTGCTCCTGTTTTGACCCTTCCCGAGGGTGTAGATGATTTTGTGGTTTATTGTGATGCGCCTCGTGTGGGACTTGGTTATGTGTTGATGCAGCGTGGTAAGGTGATAGCTTATGCATCTAGGCAGTTAAAGGTGCATGAGCGCAATTACCTCTCTCATGACTTGGAGTTAACAGCCTTGGTGTTTGCACTTAGAATCTTGAGGCACTATCTCTATAGAGTGCATATTGATATTTATACTGACCATAAGAGTTTACAATATGTTTTCTCACAGAAAGAATTGAACCTCAGGCAGAGGCGTTGGATGGATCTTTTGAAAGACTATGATATGAGTCTGCATTACCATCCAGGCAAGGCAAATATTGCGACGCCCTCAGCAGGTTATCTATGGGCAGCCTTTCTCATGTAGAAGAAGGAAAGAAAGAGATGGTGAAGGATATTCATTGCCTGACAAATCTAGAAGTGAGAATCTTAGATTCTGAAGATGGAGGGGTGATTGTTCATGAGTTAGCTAAGACATCTCTTTGTGCTGAAGTTAAGGAGAAACAGGTTGAAGATCCCATCTTGATGCAAATCAAGAAAGATGTGAGTCAACAAAAGGTTATGTCGTTTGAAACTAGTGATGATGGTATTCTGAGATTTTAGGGTAGGTTGTGCGTTCCGAATATCGATGGGCTACGAGAAAGAATCGTTAATGAGGCGCACACTTCGAGGTATGTCATTCACCCAGGCTCTACTAAGATGTACCATGATCTGAAAACCTTGTATTGGTGGAATAACATGAAATGTGATATAGCTGATTTTGTGTCCAAGTGTTTGAACTGTCAACAAGTGAAGGTACAACACATGAGACCGGGTGGTACTTCCCAAGAGATAGCCCTGCGTTTATGGAAGTGGGAGATAATAAACATGGACTTTATTACAGGACTTTCGAGATCCCTAAACCAGTATGATTCTATATGGGTGATTGTAGATCGGTTGACCAAGTCAGCCCACTTTTTGCCTGTGAGGACTAATTATTAGGGAGAGGTTTATGCTAAGATTTACATTGAGGAGATAGTTCGATTGTATGGGGCACCAGTTTCCCTTATATCCAATAGAGGTACGTAGTTTTCATCTCAGTTTTGGAGATCCTTTCAGAATGGTTTAGGTACACAAGTGAATTTGAGCACAACCTTCCACCATCAGATGGATGGGCAAGCTGAGCGTACCATTTAGACCCTCGAAGATATGTTGAGGTCATGCATCATTGATTTCAAAGGTCGTTGGGTAGATCACCTGCCACTCATTGAATTCGCTTACAATAATAGCTATTATGCCAGCATCAAGATGGCTCCTTTTGAGGCTTTGAATGAGAAGAGATATAGGTCTCTGATTGAATGGTATGAAGTAGGTGATACTCAGTTGTATGGGCCTGATCTTGTTTATTAGGATATGTAGAAAGTGAAAATCATTAGAGAACAAATCAAGACTGCTCAGAGTCGTCAGAAGTCCTATGCCGATGTTCGGAGAAGAGAACTAGAGTTTGAAATTGGTGATTGGGTGTTTCTCAAGGTTTCTCCTATGAAAGGAGTTATGCGGTTTGGAAAAAGGAGTAAATTGAGCCCTCGTTATGTAGGGACATATCATATTTTGAAGAAGATTGGTACAGTTGCATATGAGTTAGAATTGCCTGCAAGTTTGGGTTTCGTTCATTCGGTATTCCATGTAGCCATGTTGAAGAAATGCATTGGAGATCATTCTATGGTATTGCCAGTAGAGGGTATCAAAGTGATAGAATCCTTGTCTTACGAAGAAGAGCCCATTGAAATTTTAGATCGCCAAGTTCAAAAGCTGAGGAGCAAAGAGATAGCCTCAGTAAAGGTACTATGGAGGGATCAGAAAGTCGAAGAAGCAACTTGGGAGTCAGAAGATGACATGAGAATTAGATATCCCAATTTGTTTAATTCGATGGAGGAGGAGACAAAAGGTACTATTCCTATCTTATCTTTCCTAGTCCATTATTATGCTTGAAATCGTGTCTGTCTATGTCGTGCATCATCATTCGGGGACAAATGATCCTAAGGGGGGGATAATGTAACGCCCCACATTTTAGGCTAGAATAAAAACCATGATTTCGATGCATTGCCAATCCCGAAGCCATAAAATCCTATGCCAATATGGCATGTTAATTATTGTGTAGCATGTGAATTCACTCAAGCTTGAATTTAGACCATAGATGTCCTTCAACTCAAGGACGAGTTGAAACTATTTCGGTCGACTAAGTTTTAGTGGACGTTGTAAAGTGTGTCAGCTTCCATCAACCATAATTCTCTGTAAATGTCGAATTAGGAAGCCTACTATGTGTCAAATGATAGGTATTCGAGTTAGCTTTCCAACTATATCAATTTGGCTAAAATTCAACAACCGAGCAAGAAGTTATGATCTTTCAAAGTGATAAGCGATGCCTAACCAATCTCCTATGGCCACTGGAAAGCATAGGCGATAGCCTAGGTGGTGCCTATGTGAACATAGGCGATAGCCTAGGCAGCGCCTATGTGAAGATAGGCGATGGTATGGGCGGTGCCTATGTAAGGAATTTTGGAAATTTAAACACTCCGTGTTGAGGACAAAGTGGTCCTTTTCCACCCTTACTTAGCCCTAAAACACGGGATTTAGTTCCAAGGACCCCAAAATACATATTCTTTCATCAAAAGTTCTCAAGATTCTCCTTAGGGTTTCAAAATAAAAATCCAAATAGTTCAGGATTTGACCGTAGGTTTTCAAAGATAATTACATATTTGGAATCACCAATCCGCAAGCTTCAAGAAACATCTATTATCTTTGGAAATAGAGGTACGTGGGTTTATTCAAAAATCTTATGGGTGTAGCTTTTATGAATATGCATGCTTTTAAATGGGGGTTTTCAATCAAATGCTTATATCTTGCTTTCAATACGATTTCTAAGTCCTTTTCTTTATGTCATGGGAATTGTTTGCCTATATAATTCAATGGTTGAAACCATGCATATGTGATTTGAGATTTTCCATGGAAGTTTGATAAATATGAATGATGAATTGTTTTCAAATTCCCATGATAATGTTTCGATACTCCATATTGTATTGTGATCAACAAAAGAGAGCATGAATTTGAAATAAATATTGTTCACCACTTGTAAATGATGAAGCACCTTGGTTTTTACATGATTATGCATATGTGGATGTGATATTGATGACTTGCAAGTCGGGTATGACGATACCCTACAGAATACGATATGTGATTGAATAAGATAAAATTTGAATGCATTGATTTTACATAAGAAAGGTGGATGCCCGAAGAAGGCGTTTGAGACACAAGCGGCTCATCGCTGGAAGAGCGTGTTTCCCGACACGGAATATCAGTACCATGCTTTGTGGTCTTGCGTACCTGATATTATACTATCCCAAATTGGGATTATGGTTAGGAGCCATGCTTTGTGGTCTTGTGCACTACCATATTTGATATGGGTTGAGACACCATGCTTTGTGGTCTTGTGTGTCTCTCCCTCACTTATACTCTAATCCGGCGGCAAACGAGGTTCGACAGTTGGTGTAAATTATGTAGGGTATTCCACCTAGCTTAGTTGCATTTCATTATTGTTGAGAAAAACTATTGCATTACACCCATGTGTTTTCAAATGATTTGATACGAAAATTGCTTTATAATGGCTCTCAATTATATATTGTAAAAATATTATGTTTTGGTTTGATATCTCTGTGTGCCAGTACTTTTGTGCTGACCCCCTCCCCTCTCCAACCTCTCAGGTTCAGAGGCCCAGTCTAGGGGTCAAGAGAATCAGTAGAACTTTCAGACAGAGCTGTAGAGACAAGTGGTGAGCCTTCTATGTTTTGGAAGGTCTTATGTCCTACAGTCCTTTTATCTTATATTCAGTTTTTGGGTCTGCTGGGGACCTTGTCCCAGTTTTCAGATAGACATTGTTTCAGTCATATAGTAGAAATTTCGCAGACGGTTTTAGAGATGTTGACTTAGATTGTGGGACACTATTCCCCATTTTCATTTTCATATGATTCTTGACCATGTTTCCGTTATATTGTGTTTCTTCCGCATTTCTTTGATCATATGAATTAGGTGCATGATTACCAGACAGATAGGGGTGTTTCGGGTGTCCATGGTTCGAAATGCTCGTCACGGCCAGACCCTAGTTTGGGTCGTGACAACAATAATAATTTGGAGTTAATCATCAGTAGCACGAAAACCAAACAATCTACTAACTGAAATTCCCAAGACCTGAAAGTCATCGTACAACAACCACTAGCAAATATCATGTCTAAAGAGATATCCCAAAGTAATGTAAATAGATAATGTTTCATTGCCCAAAAGATGGACAAGAACAAATAAGATGACCCATGGAAGCCTGGAGATGGAGTGCTCACCCTTGGATCAAGATCTGTTATCAAACTTTAGAGGTGAGATCATGTATGAGCCTCTAGAATAATTTCTGCACTCAAGAAAATAAGAGTAAAAGGTAGTATAAGTACAAACCACTATGTACTGGTAGATATCATAGGCCAACTCAACTTAATAACATGTACACAACATAAATCAAATAACAAGTAGATAGGCATCATCACATAACAAATTCTCAATGAATCAACAATACAACAATAGCAGGTCAACAGTGCTCACAAACAAGCCACATAACTATCAAGAGGATCAACCATACTGTAAACATCCACCAAATCAACACAAGTATGTCATCCACCAAATCAACACAAGTATGTATGCACATGCTATGGGACTTATTTTTGCCCAAATAGTCATGACCTGTAGGGAACAAGCTGTGTTCATGTACCGTACCAGCGTGGTACCTGATCCAACATAAATATAAATGTACTAGCATGGTACCCGATCCAACATAAATATAAATGTACCGGCATGGTACCCGATCAAACATAAATATAAATGTACCAGCATGGTACCCAATCCAACATAAATATAAACTTACCGGCATGGTACCCTATCCAACATAAATGTAAACATGTATTCTCAATATCAATTTATTCAACCTCACAATATACAACACAATGTACCAAGTTTACAAGTACACTTAAAGTCATAAGACAATTCCATCAAGTAAATTTTTAATAACCATTTATACATGCATTAACAATCCAAACATCAACAATTTCAAGCATGTACGAATACCAATCAACAAGTATCCAATTTAGGAGCATACAAACAATTAAGATGAGTATAAACTCCAATTAAACCATAACCTACCTCAACCAATGAATGCAAATATAATTAATCCGCAAGCGCCTTGCCCTTCCTCAAAGTTTCAGAACTTTCAAAATCTGTTTCAATATATAATTCCCATAAAAATATGAATCTAATGACATCCATTTTATAAATTTTTTATCTAAACACCCCAAACTTACAATCAAATTAATAAAAAAAGTAACCATCTGATCTGCTTTACTGTTTCTTGACCAGTAACAAACAAAAACCACTCTTCATCGTTATCAACCCATGATTTGGCCAACCATTGCCTTATTACTTTCTTTTTATTAAAATACTTCACAAATAATATTATAATCACTATAATTAAGCAATCTTTATTCAAGAATGCAACAATGGTCATCTATGTCTCTGAAAATTCCAACATTGACCAACTATTGACCAATTATTGCATTAACCTTACTCTACACGACTTCCAATGATTAGAATAACTATTACAGAACAATTGATCAATTTTAAGTTAATCCATAATTAACATATTTTACTTCCACCTATGACTATCTTGAAAATTCAATTGATGCCTAACATCATTAATAAGACGTAGCAGTACATAGGCACTAGGATTGACTCACCTATCGATGCTCCTTCTACAAATTGCTTGAAAATTGCAACTTTCGTACACCTCCCTCTTTACCTTAGATTTCAGATATTGTTATTATTATTCTTATAATTATAATTATAAATATAATAAACCTTTTTCACTTAATCCAATTCTTATACATAGGTCTCAATAAATAAGAAAAATTATAGCTTGACCCACGAAGTCACTAATTAACTTAATTATCTAAAATACCTAATAGGTCCTCGAACATTATTCAGAATCTCGAGAAAATAAGTCAAATAGTTACACTGACTAAAAAGTATATTCCAAACCTATTAAAAATGCCACGTTACTAACCTGAGGTCGTCTCGCTAAAAAATTGACCATGATTGGGTTTAACTTTATTAAAACTTAATAATTCAACTAATGACTTAATAACTTCCAAACACCTCCCGAATTGGTACTACTCATCCCGTGAGTCCTAATCAATGTATACAAACTATGTAGAGTGCTAAAATAGAGTAGATGAGAAAGTTTCACAAACGACCGGGAGGGTCGTCACATTAGATACCAATTAAACAAATGTTCGTCCCCGAACGGGCAAACTCAAGACAAGAAGGGAAAATAAGAAATTACCTAAATTCGTAAAAAAAGATATGGATACTTGCTACACATGTTTGCTTCGGTCTCCTAAGTGGCCTCCTCTATACGACGATTATTCCATTAGACCTTTACAAATACAATCTCCTTAGTTCTAAACTTACAGACAACCAAATACCTAGCCGAGCCTATGGGTACCCCTACCACCCTATACTCAGAAGGTTCAATCAACATACAACAAGACAAGGCATATTCTTCACCCATATATATGCAATCTTCCTATACCGAATGATAAATATAGATGCATACTGGTGATAGGTGATGCATATGCAGGAATGAATGCAATGTACACAATTAATATCTCAACTCATTATAACTGTCCTCATCAGGACCATCATCATTGTAATAAACTTTCGGCCTTGCCGGATATCAACACATCATAAATAGACTTCTCCGACCTTGCTGAGTATCAGCATATCATAAAGATATCCTCTGGCCTTATCGCGTATCAACATCATCACAATAGTATCCTCCAGTCTTGCCTACTATCAATATAATCACAATAGTCATTACTGAATAACATACACTAAAATACTAAAAAAAAATAGTTATATCACCATAGAATATCTATCTAGTCAATACTTCCCAACTACTCGTTATTAGTTAACAAACACTTATTATAATAAAATTACTAGTTTGCAAGTCATCACATAACCTCTAGTTATTAGACTAAACATTATCCTTCACATAATCCTTATTCACGGGATAGCAACTAACCACTATTTATTTAATAGCGAACACCTAACATCTAGTCAAGGTTCATCACTAGACCAAAATCGCAATTTATTCAATTCATTATTATCAACTAATTATCCTATATCCGTTAATCATTACTAGACAACACATTACTACTTGTCACCTAACCATCTTTTATTAACTAGCATCATTCATTATCTAACCACCCTTGACTATTCTTTAGTTAACCATTTAGAAACTATTCAAAGTTATTAACTAGTCACCTCTTATTACCAACATCTCTTATTATCTAGCCTCATTAACACACAACTCCTCGTTTATCGACTAATCGACATCACAAACTTAGTCATCAATACCAACTAATCTTCACCTATGCGAGACTCGATCTCACCATAATTCACGCATTGACCATTGCTAGCTACCATGTTTCAACTAACAAGATTCATTAACTAATACATTAGATTCCTAGACATCAAGCCCTATGGTTCCCTAATAGAAAACTAGTTACCACCTAGCTTAACTGTTAATTAGGTAGAACAATCGTAAGATCATATTTTAGCTACAATCACATAAATTACCAATATAATACTCATGAATGTACCAAATCAATGCATGCCATCATCAGTATCCAATCAATAAAGTCGTAAGCAACATACCGCCTCTTTCTCTGTCCCCTACTGGAGAGATGCATATACAAATATATATGTATTCATAAACTGTAATTGTATCCTTTACACTGATAAATACTCTTTGAATGTCAGTCATTATCATAACACAACCCTTGGCCCAATAATTTATCCGAAATAGTCACAACATCATAATTATGGCCTTAGGCCCATATACATATCCAAAACATATATCGATAATTATATTTACAAATAATAGCATATCTTTAATCGTATCCCATATAGGAGGTATTTCACATATTGGAGGCATAATATAGATAGAAATATAATCATCTAGAAAATATCTTATATCAATAGGTCATACATCATGACTACAAGGAATATCACTTCTCTAGACCAATTTGCATATCTAAGAGGAAATAGCATTTCTATAGGTCAATCATCAAGTCTAAGAGGAAATAGCATTTCTATGGGTAAATCATCAATTTTAAGAGGAAATAGCATCTTTATAGGCCACATAACGTATCTAGGTGGAATATCATATCTAAATGCCTAATATCACTTCCACAGAAAGTATCATAACTATAACTCAAAAACCATAATCTGGGAACATCAATACGAGTTACCAAGTTACCAAAGTAACCTTATTCTAAGGTTTACTAGCCCCATCTATGTGTAAAATCCGCAACTAATTCCACAAGACTTAACACAAGTTTAGGCCTAAGAGGGCTAGACGATCCCACTTGTAATCCTCAATTTTCCATAAATAGGCACACTATGCCCCAAACCAGGCTAAGGTATCTAGTTCATCTTCTAAATGTCAAGTAGGACATATTCAAGACTAAGATAGAAACTTCACTAGAAATAGGGTTACTCAAGTCAACTCTACCCAACTTACAGTTTCAAGACTACTACACTAGCCCAATAAGGCTAAATATACAAATCATGCTTCAAATGCTAAAACCACATCCCAAACATCGTTTTACATCATAACCACTCTACAACTAATCTAAAAATTAGAGGAAAAATAATAGTTTTCAAAAGAGATATAAACATGTAATTTTATGGGTCCCACAGAATTAGAGCCTACAACACATTATCCTCCACAACATTGTTAATATCCATCTAATAATCATACCTTAACTACTCAACAAGAAATGTCCACCAAGTATCACTCAAGGAAAGATCAATCATGCCATTTAATAATTCATTTATTCTTCCATTCAGGATTATCCTTAATTATTTTATGAATGTAACTAAGTCATTTGATTTTGCTTTGGGATTCCTGATATGATTCATAGATTTTTACTAGAGCTATTGATATTTTTAACCTTGTAGATATTTTCTTTATGGTGGATCAAATATGCCAATCTTATATCGGAATTTTCTCAGAGTAGATTGTTGGTTTTTGTTTGAATTCTTGGGTATTGTCAATTTTGGTGTTTTGTATGGTGTCCTTGATGGTTATATTGAATAATAGTTGTGGATCGATTTTAGGTTCTAGTGTACTTCCAGATTGTAGAATTGGTTGGCCTTGTGGTTTGATATTTCCAATTATAGTATGCCTAGTGGTACTCATCAGTGGTAGACACTATGATAGCCTAGACTTGTGGTATCATTGATTTGAAAAGATTTCAAGTAAAACGTTCTTATTGGATAAGGAAAGATTTCAGGCATTCGGGCGTCATGATATGTTACTTCCTTAGTATTTGGCCTTTTCTTGTGTAAATAAACTATCTGATATTAAGGCACTCTTTAGTTAAATTTGAAAGATAACTCATGAGAATTTTTTCTTTTGATTTAGAAAGACTTTTGAATGGAAAGGGGTACCTAGTTTATAATATTTATTGCTCTTGTAGCTAAGTGGCTCAGTGGAATATTTTTCACATAAGCTTCAATTGGTTCTTCATCAACTTTGTGTTAAGGAATATTGAATGAGAAATGAGCTAGTATAAGTTGTACCTTATTAGTCCATAACTTTTATGTTAAGGAATATTGAATAGGAAAAGAGTTAAGGAAAAAGATAAGGATTCTTGTACATAAGGAAAATTTTTTATATTTAGAGTTTAGCTCTGGGCATTAGATAGAAATTTAAATCCATGTTAGTATGGTTCATTGGTGACTATACAGAATCTATCGGTGATTCCTCCAGAGTTTTATTTATGTTTTTGGCATCCATTGGTGAAATATAGTGGTAGTTGAACTTCTTATATGGGTTTATTATCCCTAATATGATGGGTTTCTAATTTATGTGTAGTCTTAGAGTCTTCTCGCTCTACTAGATTATTGAGGGTTTCAGTGATTGTTGTTACTTAAGTACTGAGCACTACATGGGCTATGGTGATGAGCTGCTTGAGATTTTAGAATCTTGTAAAGAATTTATATCTATTGCATATAGATAGAGTTTTATGGTTATTCTCGGTTGTCTTAGAGGGTTGACCATATGGGTATGACCATACTGTAGCACCTTTAGTGTACTAGGTATGACTTTTGATGTTTTGTGTAGTTTTGATATCAGTTTCTATCTTAGAAAATTTATCCTTAGGCGATAGCATTATTTGATTTGATAATAATAATATAAGCCTTAGGTAGGTTGGTACAATGTTTTGTTGGAAAGTTTGTGTTTTATGGGTTCCTTAGCTTTTGTGAGTCTGGGGATGAATTTTGGTTTTGTAGTTGTAGCGTATGTCTTCTGGTGCCTTGGGCAGGGTTAGATAAGCTGAGCATGTTCAGAACTTCTATTGTGTTTGACTTAGTCGTTGGTGTAGAAGAAGTTAAGAAATATTGAAATTATGCTTCATTGAGAATTTTTAGCCTTGGATTCTTGTGTTGTAACTTCCTGAGTCCTTATGAGATAGATTTATGGTTCTATGGCGAGGCTAGAAGTTTCATGGTTGTGACTCCGCATGGGAGAGCTTGTTGATGTATCTTGAGTGTATTTCTGTATCCTTTATCTGTTTTGGGCTTTTTTACTTGTACGTTCAGGTACGACCATAAATCTTAGTAATGGACACTGTAATGACCTTCGTATTAATATTTAGAATTTTTTGTGTTTTAACCTTTTTTCCCCTTTCTATGGTTGTCGTATCTAATTTATGAGTTGCAGAAATAGTTAGTAGTCCTCGATGCATTTGGGAATGCTTTATATGAATTTGTGATTTTGAGTATCCTTTAAAGAATAGGTTTAACTTCGGTTAATACATTATGATTTTAGTCTTGAATGAGGTTTAACAGTTCCATAAAATCTAGAATGTCGATTTTTTGTAGGTAGAATGGATGGTTTGACATTTGAACCTTTATTTGTATTTTGATCCTTCATTTGAAAAATAGTGTATTTAGGCCTAAAGGGGTCCCGAAGATTAATTTTTTTTAAACGACCTTTTTTTGTAAATTTGATGATTCAATTGGATTCAAAACATGTTTTATGGCTAATTTTTACTATTGGTTCATGTTCGTAAGGTTTCATATGAGTTTTGAGGGTCAAAAACAGAGGTTTTTTTAAATTACTAGTTACTGGTAAATAGTGGACCACCTTTAATGGTTAACACAGACAACATGTGACTTTTCTTTGGTTAAACAACCCTATTTTTTAATTCATCCCCTTTTTCTCATTTCACAATTTTAATCATATTGAGATCTCATGACGGAGATTGGGGAGATTTGCTGCGTAAGTTCGTCCGGGTAATTTCCTAGCTCAATTCTAAAGCATTTACTACCAACTTTAACATCTAGATTATTCTAAATCAAAGATTTCAAAAGAGCGTTTTGGGGGGGGGAGGGGGTTCTCCCAAATTGAAAGTTTGGTACTTCTTTAAATTGAGTGTCTATTCTTCCTTGTTTTTTCTTGGGTTTCACCCATAGAGTCCCTTTGACTTGAGGATAATGATTTTCAAATAAAATACTTCTTTTACCTTTTTTGGTTTTTGATGGATTTTTGGTGTTTTTGCGGTAAAACTTGAAAATATTTGTTCTTTTATTTTGACCTTGTTTTTAACATATTTTTGCATGGGTTTTAGCTGTAGGTTCCTATGATTTTGGAGAACATATTTCTAAATAAAATCCTAGTTTTATCTCTTTCATTATCAAACCCATTTTTGGGGTCCGTCTTAAACTCATCATAAATAGGACCAATATGGATATCCTTAGCTTTCTTTTGACTTGTAGATGATATATCTGACTATATTAGATGCATTTTGTGTTGATTCAAGAGATTTAGGCATTCGATTGAGATTATGGACTATGTTTAGTCTTGTGGATTTTCATATAAGGCAAGTTGAGATCTACCTTGACATTTTTCAAAGTTTTTATCTGTTACATGCCTATTTATCGTATTTCTTCTATTGTTTAGTATTAGGGGTCCCTCTTAGGTAATATGGAGAACATCTCCATAGGTATCAGAGTCCTTGATGAGTTATAGTTTTACTGTTGTCTTGATTAGTTAGTATTACTACTTGAAATTATTCCTAGAGTATAAAATAGATAGATAACCTAGTGACCTTTAAAAATAGCTATTAGAATGAGTATTTCAGAACTTGAATCTTGTTAGTGGACTTTATTGTGATGATTGTAGATTAATGCCTTGTTAGGGGTGATTATGTTATTATCGCCATTATTGATGGAATTTTTGAGGTTTAGAGAATGCATAAAGTATGAATTGACTTGTAATAGTTGAGGCTTAATGTATGGACCCATCTAGGTTTTGGTAGTCTATGATTTATTATTATCAGGATTGCTGGTTATTTTGCATTGCTCGTGGTGGGCTTATGTGAACCTCATTATTGACTTGAATAATTATTTATGGTTGTGTTCTGGAATGGGGGCTTATTTGTATATTGCATTTGATTGTAGAGGATATACTATTGAGATGCCCAAATGGGGGCTTGACTTGATGTTCTTAGTAATTTTTTGTGCATTAAATGCCTTATTTATTAGTGTGTAGCCTGATTGGGGGATTGACTTGAAATTGTAAGTCTTATATGAACATTTAATTGCTTATTCATTATAGTGATGCCCAAGTGAGGGGTTGGAGATAATAATATTGATGACTACATGACTATTTTTTCTGTTAGTGCTATGTAGAAATTGATATCATGAATTATTGATACATTGAGTTAATTTTGAGCACACTTATACACATATTAAATGGATTTTGATCTTCATACTGATTGGTAGGGAGAATTACATCCTTATATAATGCATTTATACTCATGAGACATTGGTACCACCGAGACATTCTGGTTTTTGTAAGAAACCGTGTCAGTTTATAAAATGCCTATATCGAGAGATGTGCCAGTAAGGTTGATTTGAGACATGAGATTAAGATTATATGAGTTACAAACCCTCATAGGTCCTACTAGATAGTTGCAAGCTCAGTGGGTGTATACAGAAAGTCATGCGATAACTTTTACCACTCATCATCATCCTATCATCTTCACTATATTACATTGCATTGACATTCCTAGATATGGTTTGGTATTGTGTAAGTATTTACTCTTGTATTGTATTACCGTGATACCACCTTTTAAATGCCCCGAGAGTACACCTTGGGCGTCACGCGGTGCTTAGTCCCGAGAGACCAAAAGCTAACCCATGAGCTGGTACCTGCTCTAAGAACTGAATAACACAATCATTAATGTGGAAGAATAACTGATATGCCATAAGGTTTTAATAACTGAAACAGATACTGATTATGAATCTGAAGAAATAACTATCTGAGTCTGAATAAATACTGAAATCTGAGATAAATTGAATAACTAACTATCATGTTAACTGAAGTTTAAATATTGAATAACTGTGAGTTGATGGGACAGGCCCCAACTAACTCCCACTAACTACTAGACTGAAAGCATGAAATAAAATAATCCATCCTCAAAATATAAGGACTCACCACTACTACTGCTGAGAGTCTGAGATGTCTAAATGAGTTCCAGAAACTGGGCATCAAAACCTATGATATAACACATCATAGCGCAAAATAAAGGTATGCGATCAGTACTTTGAATGTACTAGTATGCTAAATGAGTTAGGCTGACATGTATGGTTTCATGAACAGGAATAATAATTATCTGAATATACATGTAAAATATGGAGTACTGAATATAGAGCAAGAAATCTATAGATACTAAGAATATGTGAAATCTATAATTACTGTGTATGCATAAAAGTCTGTAAATACTGAAGATATGTGAAATCTGTAGATACTGGAGATGCATGACCAAGCATATAACATGAACTGAATAGAAGCCTGTACACTGAAATACTGAAATAACTAATATTTGTATGCCTTGGTCAAATAACACTGAGACTGAACTATTGATCTGATTATTGGACTAAGACTTTGGGAGGTATCATCTAACCAACATGCCCCAATTTGAGCTAATTGGGGTCCAACCTATAACCCCAGTTGGAAGGGTGTTAATACCATGCCACAGGTACTAATGCTGGCTATATGGATCCACTATACTTAGGTACTATCCCAAAGGACTAAGGGTGTCAAGCCTGAACTGACGGGTAACCCCTGTGAGATAGTCAAGCCTACACTGACAAGTGACTTCTCATTTCCTACATTGGCTATGTAGTTTCAGAGTTTAGGGACTGATACTAGAGACTCTACCTATCTGACAGGAAATATATCATCCCTACACTCATTCGGTGCTAAATCCTGCTTCCAACTGAAAGACACCGAAATATTAGACTGTTCTAAGTTTATCTAACAATTCTGATAATGATCTTAATATAATCTGAAGTTATTATGAAGATACTGAATCGAGGCTAAGTATACAACTATGGTTTTCGGGTATTCAATACCCCTAGGACTCAAAATAAATAATAGTAACATGATACTTAAGCTTAGAGGACATAGCATGAAGGCTTTTATCAAAAATGTAGTCTTGTAGGCATTTTATCAAACACTTGTAGTTCATAGCTTGGTCAAATCATAGGAATGTTAGGGAACTTGTAGTAATAACATGAATTCAATATGAATAGTTCTAAATCATGATTAATTCAATGAATGATAACATTAAAACATGGAGAATTAAATAACAACATTAATTTCATCTATACCTGGTGTAAAATCATAGTTCATGGAAATTTATGGGTGAAATCATAATGTAAAAATAAAATAACTTGAAAAGATCACAATTTTGTAATTTAGATCGGATATTTGGACTCCATTGGTTAAAGGAACCCATGGATGAACATTTAAAATACATGGGTTAATGAATTTCAGAAGATTGTTGGAGTATTCTTGAGCTTTGGCCTTGAATTTGTGAGCTAGGGTTTTTTTGTTCTTAAAGAGAATGGATCCCCTTTTGAGTAATTTGAGAATAATGGGCATATGATGCCCTATTATCTTTAATGTTGTGTTTAGGATGAGTT
Source organism: Capsicum baccatum var. pendulum (assembly GCA_030864225.1). NCBI lineage: Eukaryota > Viridiplantae > Streptophyta > Magnoliopsida > Solanales > Solanaceae > Capsicum > Capsicum baccatum. The sequence continues at coordinate 86,688,169 of CM061557.1, forward strand.
TAGGGCTTAGGAAAATGACCAAACAACCTCTTGGAAATTTAAAATGTGGAACTGGAAAACTGAAAATTCCAATTTAAGTCCCTGGCGTGACGTACCAAGATCGCAGAGCCTCACTGAAAATTAACGACTGGGACCTGGAAGCTTGGAGCGATGCGGATCTATCGCGGTAAGCCTTCGGAATGCCATTTTGGCCACCTCCGCGACGCGCCATTAGCGCGGAGGCTCACTGGAAATTGCCAAATGTAAACTGGGTCCTTAGCATGATACGCCAATATCCTGGTCCCTTACTGGAAATTGACAATTGTCATTTAAACTGGATCCATAATGTGCTAGTGACCAAAATGATGGTGTTTAACGACTTAAACCTAAAATCACCATAACTTCTTAACCTGTTATCGGATTTGGGTGAATTTTACATTATCAGAACGATAATTGAATTTCCTATGAAATGGGAGGATCTAAAATAAAAAAAAATGGGTATTTCAAAAATTTTATATATGAAGACTCATGTATAGGGACTTAAATTATACTAGGAAAATATGGGGTATTATAATATCTCCCCCTTGGGATCATTCGTCCTCGAATGAGACTGGTTAAGGTGAGGAAAACTGATGGACTAAGCTTACACACTGAACATGCATCTCTGATGCATGGAATACATGACTGAACTGATTTGTAAATGCACGACTGACATGAACGTGATGTGTAACTAAAACTAAGCATGATAGAGAGAAATCGTAAGGAGATTAGTACCTTAAACCGAATCTGAATTCCCGAAGAAAAGATGAGGGTACTTGGTCCGCATATCTCTTCTTCTTCCCAAGTGGCTCCCTCAACGGACTGATTCCACCAAAGAACTTTGACTAGTGGAACTTCTTTGTTCCTTCGCCTACGAACTTGATAATAAAGAATTTTGACTTGGCCTTTCTCATAGGAAAGACTATTCTGAACATCTACGCTTTCTAGGGGAACAACTACAGCTGGATCACCAATAAACTTCTTCAACAATGAGACACAGAACATAGGGTATACTGAAGCTATATCTGAAGACAATTTAAGCTCATAAGATACCTTTCTGAAATGACTGAGAATTCTAAAAGGACCGATATAGCGGGGATTGAGTTTCGCTTTCTTGCTGGATCTCTTTGACCCCTTTTATGGGAGATATTTTCAAGTACACAAAATCACCGATCTTAAAATCGAGATCCATTCTCCTCACATCTTCATAAGACTTTTATCGACTCTGGGATACTGTAAGATTTTCTCTGATCAACTAAACCTTCTCTAATGCATCAAACACCAAGTCAGGCCCTACTACCGGGGCCTTACCTACTTCAAACCAATAAATTAGAGATCTACATATCCTACCATAAAGAGCCTCAAATGGATCCATCTGGATACTGGAATGATAGTTGTTATTATATGCAAATTCAATCAAAGGAAAGTGGTCATCCCAACTACCTTTAAAATAAACTACTGATGCTCTCAGCATATCTTCAAGAGTCCAAATGGTCCTTTCTGCTTGACTGTCTGTCTGAGGGTTGAAAGCTGTACTGATATGGACTTGGGTACCAAGAACCATTTGGAATGCTTTCCATAAGTAAGAGGTAAACTAGGTACCTCAATTAGAGATGATAGATAAGTAAACACCGTGAAACCTAACCAACTCTCTGAGATGGAGTTTGGCATAGTCCTCGGCTGAATAAGAGGTATGGACTGGAAAGAAATGAGTTGATTTGGTCATTATGTCTATGATAAACCAAATGGAATCATGTTGATGACGAGTATGGGACAAGCCTGTTAAAAAAACCATATTCGCTTCCTCCCACATCCATGTGGGAGTACTGAACTTCTGCATGGACCTACTAGGCTTCTGGTGCTCTATCTTAACTTGCTAACATGTAGAGCACTTAGCTACAAACTCTGCAATATCCCTCTTCATCCTACTCCACCAATAGATCTCCCACAAATCACGGTATATCTTAGTGGCCCTTGGATGAATAGAGTAACTTGCACCATGCACTTGTACAATAATTCATTGCCTTAAGTCATCTACACCAGGCACACATAGCTGACCCTGACAACACAGCACACCATCTCCTCCTTGGGAGAAAACCTCCTCCTTCTGATCTCTGACTGATTCGTTCAACTTAACTAGACTGGGATCTCTATCCTGCTTTTCCTTTACTTCAGAAACTAGAGAGGATTCTAAACTACTCTGCACCCATACACTACTTTCTGCTGAATCGACTGAGCAAACACCTATTCGGGCAAGCTAATGAACTTCTTGAGCTAATTTCTTCTTACCATCCTCAACATGAGCAATACTACCCATAGATAATTTACTGAGAGCATCTGCCACTACATTGGCCTTGCCCAAATGATATAGAACACTCATGTCATAATCTTTCAATAACTTTAACCACCTCCTCTGACATAAATTCAAGACTTTATAAGAGAACACATACTGCAAGCTTTTGTGATCAGTGAACACATCAACATGTACCCCATATAAGTAATGCCTCCAAATTTTTAAGGCAGATACTAAAGCTACTAGCTTAAGATCATGAGTAGGGTAATTTTTATCATAGGGTTTAAGTTGTCTGGAGGCATAGGCTATGACCTTACCTCTCTGCATAAGTATGTAACCCAAACCTACTCTTGATGCATCACAGTACACAACAAATGCATTTGAACCATCTGGCAAGGTAAGAACTGGGGCTGAGGTGAGTCGAGTCTTTAACTCCTGAAAACTCTTCTAACAGGAATCTGATCATTGAAACTTTACTTTCTTCTGAGTCAATATGGACATGGGGCATGCAATAGATGAAAAACCTTCAACAAAAAGAAGGTAATAGCCAGTTAAACCCAAGAAACTCCTGATATCTAACGGAGAGGTGGGTCTAGGATAGTTTCTCACCACCTTGGTCTTTTGAGGATCAACTTCAATGTCATCACCACAAATAATATGGCTAACAAAAGCTACTAATCTTAGCCAGAATTCACACTTACTAAATTTAGCGAACAACTGGTGAGCTCTAAGAGTCTATAACACTATTCTAAGATGGTCTGCATGATTATTTTTTCTACGTGAGTAAACAAGAATGTCATCAATGAAGACTATGATTAACATGTCCAAGTAATGCTTGAAAACTCAGTTCATCAAGTCCATGAAGGCTACTGGGGAATTCGTGCAACCAAAGGACATGACTAGAATTTCAAAGGGACCATACCAAGTTCAAAAAGTATTTTTCGGAATGTCACATTACCTGAACCTGAGCTGATGATAGCCTAATCTGAGGTGTATCTTAAAAAAGTAGCTGGAACCCTAAAGTTAGTGAAAAAAGTCATTGATTCTAGGAAGTGGATATTTATTCTTGAATGTGACTTTGTTCAACTGACAATAGTCTATGCACATTCTGAGAGACTCATCTTTCTTACGCATAAATAGAACTGGTGCACCCAACGAATATATGCTAGGCCTGATAAATCCCTTATCTAGGAGATCCTTCAACTATTGTTTCAATTCTTTGAGTTTAGCTAGAGCTATTCAGGGTGAAATAGATATAGGCTGAGTATTTGGGAGAAGGTCTATTTTGAAGTCGATTTCCCTTTTGGGAGGAGCTCTGGGAAGATCTTCAGGGTACATAATTGATAATTCATTTAATAGTGGAACTTACTCAAGAGTTGAAGTTTCAAATATAGAGTCCATGACTCGAACAAGATGGTAAATACACCCGTTGAATATCATCTTTCTTGCTCTAAGGTATGAAATCAACTGGCCCTTAAGCGATGTGGTACCACCCCTCCATTCAAGGACTGGTTCATTCGGGAATTGAAAATGAACTATTCTATTTCTACAATAAACTGAGGCATAGCATGAGTAGAGCTAATCCATGACAAGAATGACGTCAAATCCATTATATCCAACTCTACGTGATCAACTGAGGTAACTAAATAAGATATTATGACTAGACGGTTTCTGTATACCTTCCTGGAAACAATGGAAACACCGATAGTGGTAGACACTAAAAAGGAAACTGCTGGAGTTTGGGGACTGACTCCAAAATTGACGGTTATATATGGAGTTACAAAATAAACAGAAGCTCCAGGGTATAGTAAAGCATAAACATATAAGTGAAAAACCTGTATTGTACCAGTAACTACGTCAGGAGAATTTTCTTGATCTTGGTAGAACTGGAGAGCATATAATCTGTTCGGATGCTGACCACTGGTAGCACTGCAACTGGCACCTGCTGAGTTAGGTGGCTGGATAAAACTGACGACTGATGAGACTGGCCCTATTGTCGCAAATCCCTACCTTTCTTAGCAACTACCCAACAATCTCGAATTTGATGGCCTGGCTTGCCATACCCGAACAACACATCATTGCCTGCTCTACACTCTCCTTGATGGTTTCTTCCATATTTCTGACATAGAGGATTCGTACAGGCACTGTTAACACTGCGTTGGGACTTAGAGCCTAGTGCTCTATCCCTATTATCATTTCTGAATTTGGGTACTAAGGCACTGGCTAAAGAAAGTGCTGGAGAGTTGAAGACCTTTGATGAAACTAAGGATGGTTACCACCTTCTGACCTTAGTTGGCTGAAATTAAAATTACCCATCCTAGATCTGTTGTTGTCTCTCTCTGTTTCCTTAATGTTCTACTTCTCTATCTTTTAAGCGTGGACCATTAGCCTAGACAAGTCCATCTCCCTAATCACCATTGCAGTCCTGCATTCCTAGACCATACTATCAAATACGCCAGACACAAACTTACTCATCTTGGACCTGCTGTCAGATACCACATGAGGATCATATCTATCTAACTGAGTAAAATTGAGGGAATACTCCTTCACACTCATGCTTCCCTGCCTAAAGTTAATAAATTCTAACACTTTGGCCTCCCTCAACTACAATAGGATGTAAAAAACTCTTCCCATTCCATAAGCCCTGCATCTATACCCCTGTATACCTTCCACTACTTAAACTATGTATGGGCTACATCTTGTAACTAATATACAACTAACTCAACACTCCTACTAGATGTCACCCCCATAGCATCCGTTACCTTTTGAACCATATCTAAGAATTCTTATGGATCCTTTTCAGACATGGATCCCGTGAAGAAAGGAGGATTCATCCGAGTGAAGTCCCGAATTCTTGTTATAGCAGTATTAGCCGCTGGGTTAGCCTGAACAGTATTTGTCCATTCATTCTAAGCTACTACGGAGTTTGCGAGAGTGTTGAACGAAGCCCTGAATTCTATATGAGAGACATGCTTGTCCAGAGGATCTTCCAGGACGGGCGGAGGTGCTGGCTAGTTTCCTGCTCCTCTTCTTTTATTCTTTTTGGGAGGCATGTTCTATAAACGTAAGAAAGAAACATATTAGATTAAGAGTTTAACTTAAGCTCATTCTTACTCGCATTACATGAATACTGAAAGAAGGAAAACTTTTCCTAAACACTTTGTACCCTCCTACCTATAAGTGTGGCGTGATACATACTCATGCACAAGACTCTACTTGATGCAGCTTTCAAACTTCCTAGGAAACTTTAAAACCTTAGGTTCTGATACCAAGTTTGTAATGCCTAGAGAGTACACCCTGGGCGTCACATGGTGCTTACAGTCCAGAGAGACCATAAGATAACCCATGAGATGGTACCTATTGTGATCACTAAATAACACAATCATAAATAATAAAGAATAACTGATATGACATAAGGTTTTAATAACTAAAATAAATACTAAATTATGAATCTAACAAAATAACTATCTGAGTCTAAATAAATACTAAAATTTAACATAGACTGAATAACTAATTGTTATGTCAACTAAAGTATGATTACTGAATAACTGACTACTATGAGTGGATAGTACAGGCCCCAAGTAACTCCAACTAACTACTACACTGAAATCATGAAATAAAATAATCTATCCTAGAAATGGGCATCAGAACTTATGTATAATGCATCATAGCACAAAATAACGGTATGCGATCAGTACTTTGAATATACTGGTATGCTAAGTGAGGTAGGCTGACATTCATGGTTTCATGAATAGGAATAATAATTATCTGAATATACATATAAAACATGGAGTACTGAATAGAGAACATGAAATCTATAGATATTAAAAATATGTTAAATTTGTAAATACTGTGTATGCATAAAAGTCTGTAAATACTGAAGGTACATGAAATCTATAGATACTGGGGATGCATGACCAAGAATATAACATGAAATGAATAGATGTCTGTAAAATAAAATAATGAAATAACTGATATTTGTATGCCTTGGTTAAACAACATTGAGACTGAACTACTGATCTGATCATTGGACTAAGACTTTGGGAGGTATCATCTAATTAGAGGTAATTGGGGTCCAACCTGTAATCCTAGTTGGAAGGGCATCAATACCATGCCACGGGTACTAATGCTGGCTATATGGATCCACTATACTGATGTACTTTCCCAAAAGACTAAAGGTGTCAAACCTGAACTGATGGGTGACCCCTGTGAGATAGTCAAGCCTACACTGATAGGTGACTTCTCATATCCTATTCTGGCTATGTAGTTCCAAAATTTAGGGACTGCTACAAGTGACTCTGTCTATTTGACGGGGAAGATACCATCCCTACACTCGCTCACTTCTAAATCCTACTCCCAACTAAAAGACACTAAAATATTAGACTATTCTGAGTTTAACTAAATATTCTGATAATGCTCATAATATAATCTAAAGTTATTCTGAAGATATTGAATCGAGGCTAAGTAAACAGCCATGGTTATTGGGTATTCAATACCCCCAGGACTCAAATGCAATAATCATAACATGATACTTAAGCTTAGAGGACATAGCAGAAAGATTTTATCAAACAAGTATTCTTGTAGGCATTTTATCAAGAACTTGTAGTTTATAGTTTGGTCAAATCATAGGAATGTTAGGGAACTTGTAGTAATATCATGAATTCAACATAAATAATTCTAAATCATTATTAATTCATTGAATGATAACATTAAAACATGGTGAATTGAATAACAATAATAATTTCAACTATACATGGTATGAAATCACAGTTCATGGAGATTCATGGGTGAAATGATAATGTAAAATAAAAATAATTTGAAAAGATCAAAATTTTGTAATTTAAATCGGATACTTGGACTCCATGGGTGAAAGGAACCCATATATGAACATTTAGCAAACCTGGGTTAATGAATTTAAGAAGATTGATGGAGCATTCTTGAGCTTTGGCCTTGAATTTGGGAGATAGGGTTTTTGTGTTCTTAAAGAGAATGGATCCCTTTTTGAGTAATTTGAGAATAATGGTCATATTATACCCTATTAGGTTTTAATTTCATATTTAGGATGAGTTTAGGGCTTAGGAAAATGACCAAACAGCCTCTTGGAAATTAAAAATGCGGAACTAGAAAACTAAAAATCTCAATTTGAGGCCTTGGCGTGATGCGCCAGGATCGTGGAAACTCATTGGAAATTAATAACTAGGATCTAGAAGCTTGGTGATACACAGAGCTATTGCGGTATGACTTTGGAAAGCCATTTTGTCCACCTCCGCGATGCACCATTATCACGGAGGCTCACTAGAAATTACCAAAAGTGAACTGGGTCCTTGAAGTAATCTATCAATATCACGATCCCTTACTGAAAATTGACAATTGTCATTTAGACTAGATCTGCGACACACTAGTGACCAAAATGACAGTGTTTAACGACTTAAACTTAAACTTTCCATAACTTGTGACCCGGTTATTAGATTTGGGTGAATTTTACATCGTTAGAAAGTTAATTTAATTTTCTACACAATGGCAAGCTCTAAACTAAAAAATAATGGGTAATTCAAAAATTTTTATAAATGAAGTCTCATGTATAGAGACTTAAATTATGCTAGGGAAATATGGTGTGTATTACAACCTTGTTTGTTATACTATGTTTGAGCATTCATTTCACTTTATTATGTTATCTTATTTCATCTTATATTGGTTGGGATTTTGAGTTATTATGAGATGAGAGATATGATGGTGGCTTGTTCAAAAGATATATGGGTAGCACTTTTTGGTAGCACGAGATACATCCTTATTTATATATACACTTTCCCTGTTACTGTCACATAGTATTTTTAAGACCCTTAAAATGTTAATCATTTTATTTTTGACCTTCTCGTGTTCGTAATATTAACTTTTGACTTGAATTACGTTTAGAGTTGTTAAAAGTGTATTTTGAGAAAGTTTTGGAACTTTTAGAAAGGGTTTGGGGTTATTTTGGAACTTCAAAATAGTGTGCCTCTGTATTATCATTGTTTCATTAATGCTTCCCTACATGGTATTGGCGTGGCACAAAGGATAACATCTGCGCAAAGGTTATGGCATGCCAATTTGTAATTTTCATCCAGTCTTATATTTTAATCACTTGAAGGTGAGGGGCTTTTATTTTTTCACCTTTTTCATGACTTATAAACATAAAAAGGGTCCTTTTTTCCATCTTTAAAAGATCAAACTCTACCTTATTAATCTTAAACTCTGCAACCAAGAAATCTTAAGGGTATCACTATGCGTTTATCATCTGGGCTCCCAACTTCAAATTTTTATGTGTTTCAGGCATGTTTCCCTTCCCCAAACTTTAATATTTCATTGTGGCATTGATTTGATGTATTTTTCTGTGATTTAAGTGGTGGGTTTTGAAATTAGGTTGAGGGAGTTTGGTTGTTACGGATTTATATACTTGTTCTATGTTTTGAATTGATTATTATTCTTTAAATTATTATTTTTTGGACTGAATTAGTATATTATTTAAATGGTTATTATCATTTGAAAATTTGGGAGGTTGATATTCTGAAGACTGATTTCAAAACCTGGTATGATCACTATTAGTTTTTAGTTATGCCATTTGGGTTGACTGCTGCTCTTTCTAATTTTATGGATCTTTTGAATAGAGTTTTTAGGTAGTTTCTAGATTTGTCTATAATAGTCATCTTTGATGACATCTTGGTGTATTCTAAGAGTTTGGAGGATCAAGCTAATCACCTTTGAATTGTATTATAGACTCTTAAGGATAAGAAGTTATACACTAAATTTTCTAAGTGCAAATTTTGGTTGAATGCTGTGACTTTTCTTAGGCATGTTGTTTCTAGAGAGGGGATCATGGTGAATCCACAAAAAATAATGGAAGTTAAGAAGTGGCCTAGACCCACGATTCCAATCAACATTAAGAGCTTCTTAGTCTTGGTTGGGTTTTATAGGAGGTTTTTAGAAAGTGTATCTTCTATTGCTACTCCATTTACAAAATTAAGTTAGAAGAAGGTTAAGTTCTTATGGTCTGATGCTTGTGAGGGTAGTTTTGAGAAGTTGAAGAATAAGTTAATTTCTATGCATATTTTGAACCTACCTAAAGGTACTGATGGTTTTGTGGTGTTTTATGATGCATCACGTATGGGACTGGGTTTGTTTTGATGCAGCATGGTAAGGTTGTTTCCTATTTTTCTAGGAAGCTTAAGGTTCATGAGAGGAACTATCAAACTCATGATTTAGAGTTGGAATTTGTGGTTTTTGCTTTGATGATTTAGATTTATTATCAGTATAGGGCGCATGTGGATACTTATTCAAATCATAAGACCTTACAGCATATATTCACTCAGAAGGAGTTGAATTTCAAGCAGAGGATGTAGTTTGAATTACTTAAGGATTATAAAATGAGTCTTCATGACCACTCAGGTAAAGATAATATTGTTATTGATGCTCTTAACAGGTTGTCTATTGGGATCTTATCCCATGTTGATAAAGAGAAAAAAGGAGTAGTGAAGGACATTCACATATTGCTAACTTAGGAGTTTATCTCTTGGACTCTGAAGATGGGTGATTGTTTGTGTATGAAGTGGTTAAATCATCTCTTGGTGTTGAGGTAAAGAAGAAGCAAACATTATATCCAATACTTATTCAAATTAAGGATGATGTGGGTTAGCAAAAGTTTATGGCTATTGAAATTTGAGGAGATAGTATTCTGAGGTACCAAAGTGGGTTATGTCTTCCTAACTTTGATGGGCTATAGGAAAGGATTTTGATTAAGGCTAATGACTGAGGCTTATGAGTCTCTATATACAGTTAATTGGGGTTCAACTAAGATATACCATAACTCGAAGGAGATGATCAATATAGATTTCATTATGGGTCCTCCGCGGTCTCGCAATAAGTATGATTCAATTTGCGTCATTGTGGATAGGATGACTAAGTTTTCTCACTTTTTTCTTGAGAGAACTAACTACTCCAGAGAGTAAAATGCTAAGTTGTTCATTCAGGAGATTGTGAAGTTGTATGGTGCATAAGTATCTATTATTTCAGACTGAGATACGTAGTTCTTTTCTCATTTCTGGTGTTTCTTTCAAAAAAGTTTTATGTACATAGGTGAACCTTAAAACAATTTTCCATTCTTAAATGGATGGTCATGAGGAATGAAATGTTCAGAGTTTGGAGGATATGCTAAGGGCCTGTGTTATTGACTTTAAAGGTAGTTAGGTTGACTATTTACCTATTATTGAATTTTCTTACAATGATAGTTATCATTCGAGTATTTAGATGGCTCGTTTTTAGGCTCTTTAAGATCGGAGGAATAGGTCTCTTATTGGATGGTTTGATGTTGATGAGACTAGGTTGTTTGGTCCTGACTTGGTTTCACCAAGACATGGAGAATGTGAAAGTGGTTAGAGAAAGAATTAAGATGGCACAGAGTTTCCAAAAGTCTCAGGTGGTTGTGACGCAAAGAGAATTAGAGTTAGAAGTCGGTGATTGGATGTTCTTAAAGGTGTCACCTAAGAAAGGAGTTGAGGTGTGGGAAGAAGGGGAAACTCTATCCTTATTATGTTTTACCATATCAGATTTTGAGGAGAATTAGGAATGGTGCCTATGAGTTAGATTTGCTTGAGAGTTTGGGTTCTATTCATCCCATGTTTCATATGTCCATACTGAAAAAGTATGTGTGATCCTTCCTTGATAGTTCCTATTGAGGATGTTGGTGTTACAGATTCCTTGTCTTGTGATGAAGTCTCGATTGAGATATTGGATAGGCAAGTTCATAGATTGAGGACAAAGTACGTAGCTTCATTTAAGGTCCTTTGGAGAAACTAAAGGTGGAAGAGGTTAAATATTTATTCTTATTTCCCAGGTTGGATAAAAGTACTTAAGGTATGAGTTTTGCTTCTTCTTGTTATTTTTTGAATTTTTCATGTGATTCTAGTATATTCTTGTTATTCTCATGCTAAAAGTGTCCTAACTCATTATTCAGAGATGAACAACCCTAAGGAGGGGATAATGTAAGACTGTTAAAATTACAATCATTTTATTTTTGACCTTCCTGTGTTCTTAATATCAATTTTTTATTTGAATTGTGTTTAGGGATGTTAAAAGGGTAATTTGAAAAGAATTTGGAATTTTCGGAAGGGGTTCGGGCTTATTTTGTAACTTTGAGACACTGTACCTCTGCGTTATCACTGTGTCACGCAAGTTATCCTCCACGATATTGGCATGGAATGGAGGTTAATCTCCGAGATAAGGCCATGCCATGCCAAGTTGTAATTTTCGTCCACTCTTGTTTTTTGTCACTTAATGGTGAGGGGTTTTTGGTCTTTTCATCTTTTCTACAACTTATAAACATAAAAAGGGCCCTTTTCCTTCTTCTTTCAAAGATCAAACTCTACTTTGTTCATCTTTAACCCTCCAACCAAGAAACGTTAAGGGTTTCATTGTGCATTCATCATCGGGGCTCCCACTTCAAATTGACTTCAAATTTTTGTGTTTTTCGACTAAGTTTATCTTCCCTGGGTGTTAATTTTTCGTTGTGACATTGATTTGATGGATTTTGTTTGATTTAAATGATGGGTTTTGAAATTAGGTTGAAGGATTTTGGTTGTTACTGATTTAATTACTTGTCCCATGTTTTGAATTGTTTATTCATGCGTTAAATTAATATTTTCAGGATTGAATTGGTATATTATTTAAATGGTTGGAATGGGGAATATAGGTTACCCCAAATTAGATGAATTTTGGCTTGTAATTGTATGAACCTCAACCCACCTTATGAATTTGATTAAAATTATGGAAAAATTTCATGTTTTAAGTTGTTTTTAAACTCAATACATTGCATTAATGGATATAAAATATATTTGGATGGCCGTAGTGGGCATGGATTGGATTTTAATGGAACTTGGGAGTCAATGTGGATTATATGTATTGTTTTGTCTTGTTTAATTTATCTTGTAGGTGTATTGTTATGACGAAACCAAGTGGTAAATGCGTTAATGGATGACTCCTGAGTTACTAGTATGTTGTATGTGCAAACGATTTTAATTTAGGCTTAAAGGGGGTTGTGTACCTCTTCATGAAGGTGGAGGCCCTGTGGGGGGACCAATACTGCAAAACATATTTGGCAGTGTGGGGGTCTTTATAACCATGTGCATAGTTCACACATTATATATTTTGGAATGGTTGGAGCCTCGGTGGATTTTGCCCTTCCTCGAATTTTCCTAATTCGTGCGGCTAACATATACTGGGACCCTTTCAGCAGTGGGAGTTGAACCCATATAACCTTGGGTGCCCTTAAGACAGACAGAGCTACACAGTCCAGGTTAATGCTTTTAAAACTCTCATTTTTTATGACTTGTACCCTATCCCGGAATCCCATATATGTATATATAAATGTGTGCATTATGGTTTTGAGTGATTTTTTGACATGGAATTATGTTATCACTTTTACTAAGCTACATGCCATTGCTTATTCCTCTGACCTTTCAAGGACACTACATCCTTTTATGATTTAGGGTCTGAAGACACTTCTATTGATCCTGTGTAGTGCTATGTGGATTAGCACGTTCGTTAAGTTGTTGTGAAGTTCTGAGTCTCCATGCTTTGAAAGGCTTTGTCATTTAATTTTTCTATCATGATTTACTTAGTATTTGGATTCTTTTTGGTCATAGTTGGGGACATGTCCCGACTAAGTTATTATTCTAATTTTAGAGGCTATTATGGACAGATGTAGGTCAGATGGTTATTGTTTGACTCTTAGTTTTATTGAGTCATTTATTCATCTTCTTATTTCTAATTATTTGGCTTTTGCATTGTTGTTATTATTACTATTATTATTATTGTTGTTGTTCTTGTTGTGATTGTTATTATTATTGTTGTTGTTGTAGTGCTCTTGAGGCTAGGTTTATAGGATGATGTTCGGTCTATGGTGGAATTAAGATACCCATCACGGCCAGCCCAGGTTCAGGTCATGACAAGCTTTGTATCATAGCAAGGGTTAGAGTCGTTGTTCATCCACATAGTTGTGTCAAGTAGATTCCTTTTTATGGGTATGTAGAGTGCCTCACTTATAAGAAGGAGGTTAGAAGGCATTTAGGAATATTTTTCTTACTTGTATTCTATTTTGGGCTACAGAGTCTAGTGTTATGAAACTTTTCTAACTTATGGAGGGCAGACCCGGTGTAGGAGTCCTTGCTCCTGATCGTGTTACTCCACATAGAGTTTCATCTTTCCATACTAGTCGTCCTCGGGCTTCTCACATTGGTGAGACTTAAGTTTCATCACCTCAGGGAGATATCTCTAATGCGAAGTTCTGCCAGTCTATTTATTTGCTTACCTAATTGGTGGCATCTCAGTCTTGTCAGTCGCATCGTGTTAGTTTCCCCTTTATCTAATGTCACTTGGGTTGGCCAATTTATCAGGTTGAATCCCCTAACCTTTATAGGCTCTATGGTTGAGGAGGATCTAATAGGGTTCATTAATGATATAGAGAAAATCTTTAGGGTGATGCATTCTACTGATATAGAGGGTGTAGAGTTTGTTGTGAATCAATTGGAGGATATAACTTATCAGTGATATGAGGAGTGAGAAGCTATGAGGGGTAATGATGCTGAGCAAGCTATGTGGGATGACTTTTCTAGTGCTTTTCTTGGTCACTTCTTTCTTTTGAAGTTAAGGGAAGTAAAGGCTGAGGAGTTTGTTAACCTGAAGTAGGGTAAGATGAGTGTGCCTTGAAATTTCAACAATTGGCTCATTATGCTCCTAATTTGGTGTCTACCATGAGGTCCAATATGTGGAAGTTTGCTTCTAGGTTATCCCATGACTTGGTATTGGAGTGTAAAGACGCAATATTGAACAGATATGGACATCTCATAATTTGTGGTCTATATGCAGCAAATTGAGGATGAGTAAAAAAAGTAAAAAGAGATGGGAGAGAGGTAAAATAAAAATTTCAGGTATTCAGAGTAGGGTGCGAGTTAGCAAAATAGTAGGAGAGATGGTAGATAGTGGACCAAAAAGAAGAATATGGGAAATTATTATTTGTCTATCAGTGCTCCTTATCCTAAGCCTTAGGGCGATCATTGTTCTCAGTCTAGCAGTGGTTCTAAGGCACAGGGTGCCCAGTCTCATGCTAGTAGAGCTCAGTCAGCCCCACCTTATCCCCCTTATCATTTGTATGAGTAGCTTTATCATGGTTATTGTAAGCAAGGAAGGAATCATTATTATAACTGTAGTGAGTTTGGCCATATGCAGCGAGATTGTCCTTCATCCAAGGTTTCCAATAGAGATGATAAAGTTTTGGTCGCCACATCTTCAGATATTGCACTAAAGGGCACTATTTTTGGTACCAGCACTGGTTGTAATCGTCTCTATGGACTTGCTACTCACCAGGAATCTGAGGCATCTCCAAATGTTGTTACAGGTATGTTACAACTTTTTTTCCTTGATTATTATTATTTTCTTGATCCAGGGTCTATTCTTTCTTAAGTGACTCCTCATATGGCTGTGTATTTTGGTTTTTGTCCCGAAAGTTTTTTTGGCCCTTTTTCTATGTACCTCGATGGGTGATTCTATTGTTGCTAGAAAAATCTATAGGGGTTGTGTGGTGTTTAGCTTTCATAGAGAGACATTGGTGTATTTGATAGAGTTCAATATGGTGGATTTTGATGCTATCTTTGGAATGGATTGGCTTTATTCATGCTATGCTTCTCTAGATTGTAGTACCCAAAAGGTCAATTTCCATTTCCCTAATGAACCGGTATTAGAATGGGAGGGTAGTTCTTCAGTGCCTAAAGGGAGATTTCTTTCTTATCTTAGAGCTTAAAAACTGATTTCAAAAGGGTGTCTATATCATCTAGTTTGGGTTAAGGATTCTGACTTTAAAAGTCCTTCTTTGCAATTTGTCCCTGTGGTGAATGAATTTCCTGAAGTTCTTCCTAATGATATTTGTGGAATTTCTCCTGATGGGGAAATAGATTTTAGGATTGATGTTCTACCGGATACTAGTCCTATTTCCATCCTTCTTATAGAATGGCTCTGACTAAACTAAAGAAGATAAAAGAGCAATTAACGGATCTTCCTGATAAGGGTTTCATTTGTCCTAGTATTTCTCTATGGGGTGCTCCTATGCTTTTTGTGCAAAATAAAGATGGGTCCCTTCGGATGTGTATAGACTGTTGTCAGTTGAATAAGATGACCATGAAGAATAAGTATCCTCTTCCTAGGATTGATGAAGTTTTTTATCAGCTTTAGGGTGCTAGACGATTCTCTAATATTGATCTTTACTTGAGGTACTATCATTTGAGTATTAGGGAGGTTGATATTTTAAAGACTACTTTCCAAACTCGATATGGTCACTATGAGTTTTTAGTTATGTAATTTGGGTTGACTAATGCTCTGGCTACTTTTAAGGATCTTATGAATTGAGTTTTTACATAGTTTTTGAATTTGTTTGTAATAGTCCTCATTGATGGCATATTGGTGAACTCTAAGAGTAAAGAGGATCATGGCAATCACCTCCAAATTGTATTATGGACTATTAAGAATCAGAGGTTGTCTACTAAATTTTCTAAGTGTGAGTTTTGGCTGAATGTTGTGACTTTTCTTAGACATGTTGTTTTGAGTAAGGGGATCATAGTGGATCCACAGAAGCTTGAGGTAGTTAAGAGGTGGCATAGACCCATGAATCCAATCAACATTAGGATCTTTTCGGGCTTTGCTGGGTATTATAGGAGGTTTGTAGAAAGTTTCTCTTTTATTGATGCCCTATTGACAAAATTAACTCAGAAGAAGGTTAAGTTCTTATAGTTCGTTGCTTGTAAGGGTAGTTTTGAGAAGTTGAAGGATAAGTTAATTTCTATGCCAGTTTTGACCCTGCCCAAGGGTACTGATGGTTTTATCGTGTTTTAAGATGCATCACTTATGGGATAGGTTGTATTTTGATGGAACATAGTAAGGTTGTAGCCTATGCTTGCAAGCAGCTTTATGTTCATGGGAGAAACTATTCGACTCATGATTTAGAGTTGGCGAGTGTGGTTTTTACTTAGAATATTTGGTGCCATTATCTGCATAGTGTGCATCTGGACACTTATTCAGATCATAAAATCCAGCAGCATGTATTCACTCAGAAGGAGTTGAATCTCAAATAGAGGAGATAGCATGAAATGCTTAAAGATTATGACATACATCTTCTCTACCACCCAGGTAAAGCTAATATTATTGTTGATGCTATTAGCAGGTTGTATATTGGGATATTACCCCATGTTGAGAAAGAGAAAAGAGAATTAGTGAAAGACATTCAAAGGTTGGCTAACTTGGGATTCCATCTCTTGGACTCTAAGGATAGAGGAGGGTTTGTTCAAGAAGTGTTTAAATCATCTCTTAGTGCTAAGGGGAAGAAGAATCAAGCTTTGAATCCCATACTTATTCAAATTAAGGATAATGTGGGTCAGGAAAAGTTTATGGCTTTTAAGATTGGGGGAGATAGTATTCTGAGGTACCAAGGTAGGTTGTGTGTTCCTAACTTTGATGGGATACGGCAAAGGATTTTTATTGAGGCTCATGATTCTCGATATATAGTTCATCCGGGTTTAACTAACATATACCACAGCTTGAAGGAGATCTATTGGTGGAACAATATTAAGAGGGCTATAAAACAAGTTTTGGCTAAGTGTATGGTTTGTCAGCAAGTTAAGGTTGAGCATTTGAGGCCTAGTAATTTTTACCTAGAGACAGAGTTTCCTTTGCAGAAGAGGGAGATGATTAATATGGATTTCATTACTGGTCTTTAGCTATCTCACAATCAATATTGTTTGATTTGGGTCATTATGGATAGGATGACAAAGTTTGCTCACGTCTTTCCTATTAGGACTAACTACTCCAGAGAGGACAGTGCTAAGTTGTTCATTCTGGATATTATGATGCTGTGTGGTATGCTAATATCCATTATTTCCAACTGATTTACGCAGTTCTATACTCATTTCTGGCATTCGTTTCAAAAGGGTTTGGATAATAGGTGAACCTTAGTACCTCTTTCCACCCTTAAACAAATGGACAAGCAGAGTGGACTATTTAGAGTTTGGAGGATATGTTAAGGGCCTGTGTAATTGACTTTTAAGGTAATCAGGTTGACCATTTACCTATTATTGAGTTTTCTTACATTAATAGTGATCATTTGAGAATTCAGATGGCTTCTTTTCAGGCTCTCTATAGTAGAAGGTGTAGGTATCCTATTTGATGGTTTGAGGTTAATGGGACTAGGTTGTTTGGTCCCGACTTAGTTCACTAAGGCATGAAGAAGGTGAAAGTTATTAGAGAAAGACTTAAGACTACCCATAGATTCCAAAAGTCTTATATGCATATGGGGCAAAGAGCATTGGAGTTAGCAGTAGGTGATTGGGTGTTATTGAAGGTGTCTTCTATGAAAGGATTCATGAGGTCTGGGAAGAAGGGGAAACTCAGTCCTCATTATGTTGGAGCATATCAAATTTTGAAGAGAATTGGGAGTGTTGCCTACGAGTTATATTTGGTTGCGAGTTTGGGTTTTATTCTTCCCGTGTTTCATGTGTCCATGCTGAAAAAGTGTGTGGATGATCCTTCCTTGATAGTACCTGTTGAGGATGTTGGTGTTACGGATTCCTTATCTTATGAGTAAGTCTCGATTGAGATATTGGATAGGCAGGTTCGTAGATTGAGGGAAAAGGATGTAACTTCAGTTAAGTTCCTTTGGAAGAACCAAAAGGTGGAAGAGGATACATGGAAAGTTGAGGAAGATATGAAGGCTAAATATCTATTCTTGTTTCCCGAGTTTCATAAAAGTGCTTAAGGTATAAGTTTCGTTTCCTCGCACTATTTTCTGAGTTTGTTCACATTTTAATTTTTGTGAGTTATGGGTGAGGGGTTTTTGATATTTTTCCACCTTTTCCACAACTTAAAAACGTAAAAAGGGCCTTTTTCCTTCATCTTTCAAAGATCAAACTCTACTTTGTTCATCTTTAACTCTCCAATCAAGAAAGTTTAAGGGTTTCAGTGTGCATTCATCATCCGGGCTCCCAACTTCAAATTGACTTCAAATTCTTGTGTGTTTCAGGCATATTTCTCTTCCCCTAACTTTAATTTTTCATTGTGTCATTGATTTTATGCATTTTCAAGTTATTTAAATGATGGATTTTTTATAAGAACCGACCCGAGGCCTTGTCATAATGGGTGTCCCATGTCCAGCTGGGCCCAGAGACCACCCCCACTACTAACCCAACCCCCAGCTGCCTGTCCTGAGTTGGCTAAATTTTAAGCATATAACAATATAGCGTAATAGCTCACATTAAGACTCTGGGATAGGATCACGACCGTGACCGTTACATTTCATTTTTTTCTTCTTTTCTAGTTTCTTTTCTTCTTTTTTTTTTGTTTTTTCTTTCTTTTTTCCTTTAATTTACTTTTTTTATTGTATTTTGTTTTTTCATTTTTTACTCGTTTTTGATAATTTCTTTTTTTTCTTTCTCATCTTTTCATCTATTCTTTTTATTTCGTTTTCTTTGTATTTTTTATTCATTTTCTCCTTTCTCATATATTCTTATTTCATCATTCATATTTGCTTGAGACCTACATGGGTTAATAAATATAAACTTCTAATTATCCCATTTAGCCTATACAATTCATAGCATCTCTTATCAATTAAATATAATCTATATATAGTGTCTCCCCTTTATTATTAGTTTTTTCTATCTTTTATTTCTCTTTTTTTTTCCTTTTCCTTTAATTTACTATGTTTTTATTTCTTTTTTCCTTTAATTTACTTTTTTTCTTTTTCATTTTTTTTAATTTTTTCACTTATTTTTTACTCGTTTCTTACATTTTTTTTCTTTCTTATTTTTCATCAATTTTTTTCTTTTTCAATTTTATTTATTTTTTCTTCACATTCTTTTTTTTCTTTTGTATTTCCATTTCGACCTTTTTCATTTTTGGTTCGTCATTTTTGTCATTTTTTTTTATATTCTTTTCCTTATTTTTTTTTTGTCATTGCATTTTATAATTTATATATTTTTTTTACTTTAAATTTATTTGTATCATACTATATATTTCAAATAAATTTATTATTTGTATTGTTCAATTTATATCAATAAAATATAATTTGTATCTATATATATAAAATATAAGTGTGAATTATATAAGATATATATGACGGTGCAAACTATAAAATACAAATGTGAGCTTGATGTCTAAAAACAAATACAAATATACAATTGTATTAAGTAAGCTCGGTCCATCTTTATTCCATTTCATAAATGGCTAAGGATCCACATAGACTTCGATTTATGGGAAAGTCTAGCTTCAAATCTAAAAAATTCTAACTTCCTCATCTTAGAGTTCTCGTTAGAGCAGAAGTAAGGCACGAAGCGAGGAGCTCAAGGTAAGGCAAGACAGGAAGTACGTAGAAAGCATGATTTGTGTACTTCTTGCGACTGCCAAAGATATTTGGTTTGACGAATGTAATTCCAAGATCTTTCTGGATACTATCTCTATATCTGTTCATTAGGTGGAGTCCACTTGAGTGTACTTACAAAAATTAAAAATGCTGGGCGAATATAAACCAATATGTGCTTATGGTATTTTTGTTATCATAAAAAAAGAAGAAAATCAAAAATAAAAAAAAACATTAAAGAAAAAAAAAGAAAGAGAGGTAGAAGTTAGATATAGAAGAGAGAGAAAAATCGTAAAGAAAAAATTGAAAAAAAAAACAAAAAAAACCAGAAAGAAAAAAATAATGAAAAAAGAGAAAAGGAAAAAGAAAAAAATGATGATGAATACAAATATTTAGAATGGTTATGATATCTCAGTCATCATTCATAATTTGTACTCGACTTAATCATGTTCTTCGAAAATAAAAAAAAATAGAAAATATAAAATAAATAAATAAAAAAAGAAGTAAAAAAAAACTAGAACAAAAGGAGACTAAAAAGTAAAAAAGAAAGAGAACCAAAGGGTAGAAATATAAGAGAGAAAAAAAAGAAAATGAAAAAATAAAAAAAACTAGAGGCTATATATAGAAGAGAGAGAGAGAGAGAAAATAAAAAGAAAAACTTAAAAAAAGAAAATGAGAAAAAAGTCAAATTGATATGATATAGAAGTTTTAAGTTTTTGATTTTAGGAGATAAAGGGGGTTGGAACCATTTTTACCTAATCCATATTTGACCAAATCCATATTTACCCATATTTATATGGGCGGATTGTAATCCAAACCATTTTCGCTCAATCCATATTAAATCCGTCCAAATCCAATCCAATACACCCGTTTACCACCCCTAGTTGGAACTAACTATGAGGGAAGAAAAAATTCCTTAAACAGATATGATCATGAGGACAAATCACCAAGACAAGCCCCAATTTACTCCTTAAGATAAAACCTTAGATTCCTTTGCCCAAAACTCTAGAGACAATTTAAGAGTGTTTTCTAAGTGTTTAAGAATAAAATAGTAGGGGAAACCTCCCAAGTGCGATATAAGTCGTAGGACCTCATTAGGATAAGTGGGGAAATGTCCATATTTGTCTCACTTAAACTACTCTTAATTCCCGTCATAAGGTACTACTGGCCCCTATGAGTCATACCCATCCTGTACGAGTGGTACCTACTTCTCGTACCCTAGGCTTCCCCCTTGGATCCAACACTGTCTAAGGTATGACACACCTAAGTCCAAGTCGTATCCAAGTGTACGACTAGTACCCATAAAACGTACGCCTGGAAGAATAGAATCCCAGAAGGATTGAATATTGACCACCATACTAGTGCGTGGTATAACTCATACCCTGGATTATGACTCATGGTGAGCCACTCGTACTCAGATCCAACTTAAGTTACCAAGTCTAAGATTAAGTGAAGTAACCAAACAACCCATATCCAACTATACGACTCTTACCACCCAAATTGTAATTCCACTAACTACATCCATCCCACCAACTAACACTGGTCAGCATACGACTAGACCATACCACTCATACCAAAGTGTACGACTTGTTTCCCTAAGTCGTACCATGCCCAAAAAACAAAAACCAAGGAAGTGTCCTAAGGTCCAGAAACCAGGGTGTTATAGTCTCCCTACTAGGAACATTCGTACCTGAATAATGGAAAAGGTAAGGATAACCACACGCATGAGACATTTATATTATAAAATATATTACCAATCTTTAACAAAGTTCGAAAACAAAAGGCAAAAATATTAATCTTTCCTTTAACAAACTCAGAAAATAAAGATGTATTAAAGAACACATACCTTCCGCATGAATCCTAGGAGCAGAAAACAGATGCGAACACTTTGACTTCATGTCCTCCTCCACTTCACATGTAGCTTCTTTCACCTTATGGTTTCGCCATAAAACCTTAACCAAAGCCACATTCTTGGTTCGTAGTCAATGAACCTGCCTATCTAACATCTCAACCAGGACCTCATCATAAGATAAATAGTCTAAGACACCCAACTCATCTAAAGGAACAATCGAAGAAGGATCATCAATGCCTTTTCTTAACATGGAAACAGTAAATACCGGATGAATAGAGCTCACACCAGAGGGAGACTCCAATTCATAAGCCACATCACCAACCCTTCACAGAACCACATAAGTACCAACATATCGGGGACTAAGCTTCACTTTTTTACCAAACTGCACTACTACCTTCATGGGATATTCCTTTAGGAACACCTTACCACAACCACAAACACCAACTCTCTATGTCTTATATCTGCATAGGCATTTTAGTGACTTTGGAAAGCCTTAATTGTATCTCGAATCACCTTTACTTTTTCTGTAGCCTGATAGAACCAATTTGGACCAAATATATCCGCCTTAGCAAGATCAAACCACCTAATAGGAGATCTACACCTCCTTCCATACAATGCCTCAAAAGGGGCCATACCAATACTAGAATGATAGCTATTGTTGTAAGAAAACTCTACCAAAGGCATATGGTCAACACAATTGCCATCATAATCAATCATGCATATGCCCAAAGCATATCCTCTACTATCTGAATTGTCCTCTCTACTTGCCCATCCAACTGCGGATGAAAAGCAGTACTCAGACTAACCTTGGTACCCAACCGTTTCTGAAATGACCGCTAGAAATGAGATGAAAATTGTTTACTATGATCGGAGATAATCGAAATAGGTACTCCATATAGCTTTATAATCTACTGAAGATACAACTTCATATAATCCTCTACCAAAAGGTAGTCCTCACTGGAAAGAAGTGAGCAAACTTTTTCATCATATTAACGATGACGCAAATCGAATCAAATTAGTTTCGAGATCGAGGGAGACCGGTAACTAAATCCATATTGATTACTTTCCATTTCTATTTGGGAAAATCTATTTCTTGGGAGGGCAACCAAGACATTTCCCCACATAACCTAACAAGGCCCCACAACTTTTTACTCACTTGGGAGGTTATTTTACCTTTTATTCTATTTTTTTAACACTTAGAAAAACACTCTTTAATCCTCTCTAAAGTTCTTGGGAAAGGAAAGCTATGGTTTCATCTTAAGGACTAATTTAAGGCTTGTGTTAGTGATTTATTTCAATCACCTTCTTGGTTTAAGGCATTTTCTCTTCCCTCATTGTTATTTCCAAATAAAGGTATGGTTTTATACAATGTTTTCATGTTTAGATTATTGTATGGTTTGGGGTTTTCAAATATAATTTGGGGGTTTAGGTTATAAAAGCTTGGTTATGATTTCTCATGTTTTAATTATTCTTTAATATGCATTAACAATGGTTTTAGATAATTGTTTGCATAGGAATGGTTATTTGGTAATTGGCTTTGGTTTTTGAAATACTATACCCCCAATATGTTCGACAAAATGCCTATGAGAACGTGTTCACTACATTGTTGGATTTTTAATGGATCTTATGCATGTTTTAAACTTGGTAATGGAACCCTAAATGATTAAATGTTTGGGAATGATCAAAATAGAATGATTTTGGGTTTAATAATAATCCTTGTGTCGTACAATGGAATCACGCAAGTAATTATTATGATGGAACACTTGTGGGGTACATGGGACTCCCTAAGTTAATTGGATAATGTGATCTATGGGTACATGGTAAAAACTTGATCTCTAAAAGGTTTGGCTAAGGATAATTCTTGCAAGTTATTGCTGGTATGAAAATACCCCTATGTATAGTCTCAATTAATAACAATGGTTTTATTGGTAGGAAATGGTTTTGGTTGAGCAATAAAGGTGGGGTGCGATAGCTAACCATGAAAGTGGGAGTACGATGGATGAACACTGGAAACTCATATTTGCTGACATGAGGGAAAGGTCATGGTGACCTTATATCATACTATGAGGTACATAGGAATCCTCTAAGTACACTGTACATATATATATGAAGGGTGAATTGTACTTGGGAATCCCTTACTCTTATGGTATCTTTGGTTCGTCTTGCTACACGCATTGGGGCCTATTTAGGGGGTTACACTAGACCCATATAGCTCGTGGGTTGTTAAGGGCAGTTAAGATAAACATACCCGATTAATGTGTATGTGTTTGTATGGTTTGTATGCATATGGATAATTTACTTGATTTTATTGAATGGTATTATTTTATCCTTATCCTAAGTTCATGCTATCATTCACTCGCTAACCCATCTTTGGGAGGCTGCATCCCCATGCGATATAGGAACCAGCCGTTCTACTCTTCCTACTTAGCGATCGAACTTTGGTATCAGTTATTGGATTGAAGTGGTAAGCTTTTATCTTTACAAAAGGCTCCATTTCATGGATTTTTTTCATACTTTAGTTTATTTATGGATATTGGTTTTGGCTATGATTAGGGGCATGTCCCAACCATATTTTAGTAATCTTTTGGTTAGAGGCTTTTTTTTGGATCTACTATAGGTTGGTATGGGTGGCATTGATATTAGAGTCAGCCTTGGTATTGGGGCTGATACCATAGGACTAAATTTCATACTGTTCCATTCTCTTTGATTTGAGATTTTATAATTATTACAGAACTCATATGGTTAAGATTTGATTATGGTTTGATTGGTATTGGTTATCGGTAGGGTATCAAACGGTTGGACTCATTTTGGTAGTCATGAACATAAGCCTTTGCTAAAGTCTTAGATTATGTAATAACGCTATCTTGTTATATAGTCAGAATTCATCGAACTCAGGATGCGCGTAGGTCGGTTAGTTGGGTAACGGGGGAAGTCTGGAATCCTGGTTGGACTTGGGATGCCTATTACTACAAGGCCTTAGTTTGGGTCGTGTCAAATTGGTATCAAAGCTAGGTTACTGGTCAATTGAAAGTCCACAAAGCGGTATCTAGTAAAGCCTCTTTTAGGGGAATATAGAATGCCCACACTCATAAAGGAGAGGCTATAAGACATTTAGGAATGGTTTACTTTCTAGGTATTCTATTTTCAAGCTTGGAGTCTAAGTCCTAAAATTTCCTCTAATACTTATTTGTTCACTTTTTAGATCATGCCTCTATGAACTGGAACACAAGAAAATTCTTTTGTCCTATCTGTGGACAATGTTGATGGGGTTCGCCCTACACCTAGAGTTCGCACTTGATCTCAGGGTCCTATCCCTGATTGTTCTGGAGTTCCCCTGGTTGCTACTATTCCTCCTTAAGGTAAGTTTACTGATGTGAAATTTCTCAAATCAATTCATATTATTACTCAGTTTGTTGCTGCTCAGGCTGAGCGGGATGTATCTGGTGTATTATATGTTGAAGCCACAAGGGTTGTCCAACTTATGAAGATGAATCCTCCTAATTTTACAAGAGTAAAGGTGAAGGAGGATCCTTAAGATTTCTTTGATGAAATGAAGAAAATATTTTGGGTGATACAGGCCATGAATGTAGAAGGGGTAAACTTTATAGCTTGTCAGATCAAGGATGTTGCGTACCAATAGTATGAGGATCCGGATAGAGATAGAGGTGATGTTGAGTAGTTGTTCTTATAGGAGGCCTTTTCTAATGCTCTCCTGGATTGCTTCATTCCTCAGAAGCTAAGGGAAGCAATAATGGAGGAGTTTGTGAATCTTAAGAAGGTAAGAATGTTTGTCATGGAATATTCTTTGAAATTTCATAAGTTGTCAAGGTATGATCCAGACTTGGTGTTTGATATGAGAGTGAGGATGAGAAAGTTCAATTCTGGGCTATCTCGGGATTTGATCTTGGAAACCTATACTATCTTGCTGATTAAGGATATGTATATTTTAAAGTTGGTTGTCCACACGTAGTAGGTGGAGGATGACAAGAGGAAACAAGAAGAGTTTGGGGAAAGGCAGGGTAAGAGAAGCAGGTTCTTTAAGCAGGGGTAGTGCTCAATTGCAGGGTGGTCGGGATAACAGCAAATGGTCGAAGAAGATGTGGGGGAGTTCTTATTCATTCTCTACTGCTAACCCACCTTATCCAAAGCAGTTGGGTGATGGGCATCCACAAGGTGGTGATAATTTTCGAGCATAGTTCCCAATCTTAGGAGAGTGGGGCTCAGTCCGCTTCTAAACTACTAGAAAAAAGGGGCTATAGCGATGGTTCACGTACTGTCTTCATAGACACTAAAATCATTCTAATAGATCCATAGTGACGGTTAAAGGACCCGATACAACTGAAGGCATTACATTAGATCAAAGGTGATGGTATGGTGTGACAGTTACTAAAACCATCACTAAATCTTGATATTTCGCGGTGGTTATTGCATTGAGCCTATGGAAATAGTTTTGCATGGTATTGGGGCGGTTCTAAATCATCCTTATATATCCTTTATAGCAAAGATGATAAATATGATTCTGCGACAGTTTTAAGGTTATCGAGATGGTGGAAAATGATTTCTATATATCTTTTTTGTGATGGTTAATTAAATGATGGGACGGTTAGAAACCATCCCTATAGACCTTATGGGGATAGTTTTTTATTTTATTACGATGTTTTGATTTATGTTGGAATGGCTACCTATATATCCTATTCGGATGGTTATACATGCTTTTGTGACGTATATAAATCGTCCTAAAAGCTTTATAGGATGGTCACTTGCGACAGTTAAACATGAGCTATAGCAATGGTTAATTTTGGTTATTGGGACAATTATTTTTCGCTATTAGGACTATTATTATTAGAATTTTTAACAATACTATATTATGCTATTGCAATGATTTTATAAAGCTACCATAACACCTAAAATGTACATATATATTAATCTTCAAGATTACTAGTAACTATTAATTCCCAAATGGCCACCAATAAGAAACCAAATATTTTTTGACCATTCAAAAAATCAAAACATACATAAGTTTTGAATGTTCAAAAATAAAAGATGTTTGAAACTACTCGAACAAATGTGATCAATCTCAATCAAAACATATCCAAGTTGTTTCAATAGCTAGTGTAACATGAAGCCAATGTGACCGATCTCCTAGGCCAAATCTAGTTTATCAATTTCATTCCCGCCATCTTCTGTCATGATAACCTACAAAAATAAGAAAAATAAAATTAAAGTTGAGAAATAAACTGGACGAAAACAACAACAAAAGGAGCAAAGCATGGTTAGAATACGTAATAGGAAAGGCAATCCCATAGGAGTAGAAAGCTCAGAGGCAGTGACAAAAGGCTCATCTTATTTCCTCAAGAAAGTGATCAAATGGGTAATCATTGGGAACCTGGAAATAGATTACAAGTTCATAAAATGCTTGGCATTACATCCAATTTCAGCTAGATGTTTATCGACTAGCAAAGTTGCAAAAATTTGTTCAAAGGAACCTGGTCGGTACTACTAATATTAACCTATTTCTGACTCACTATTTCATTACTAGTAGTTTAATTATTCAGTAAAGGATCCAAATTGCATGCACCATAAAGAGTAGACTAAGCCCATTTTCCCAATGTCAGCCATTTATTACCAGAAAATGTCAAAAATCATAACCATTTCAAGTCCAGAGGAACAAACAGACAGATCTTAAATAGCGTACAAAAAAATGCATGGTGAAATTCTTCAAGGAGAAGATGACAGACCTTCCCAAATCAAATTTAAAGAAGTGACATGTGAAGTCAAATACTAAAGGCATTTTTGTACAATGAAATTGTAGATTGGAAGAAATGCTAAATCCAACTTTTATCCTAGTTTTCTGTTGCTCTAGCTGGGGATATTAGCCCCATCCTAAATGTTATTGAACTTGCTTACTAAAATTTCATAATTCAGCATTGTTCTTTGGTAAATCTTTGTTTGAAGATTCAAGCTTGATGAACCTGCACGTCGAGATCTATGTCAATTTTGTCTTATCATCTACTAGAGAAAGGTTAAGTTCTAGAACCTGTCAAAGTCGATGCATTAAGCTTTATGCTACTAGATCAACAACCATCTCCAGATTAATAACAACTGAAGATTTCAATATCCTAACACAAACCAAACTACTCCATATATACTATTTTGATATCATCATAACTTTCTTGAACCATTTACCCCACCACCCACCTCAAAATAATCATGAACAAACTTTCAACTAGAATAAAACTCATAATTTCCTATAACTAGGTGCCTATTCAATCAAATGGAGATGTGAAAAAGATATCCTTGGCAATACCTATCACATTGTTGTGTTATACTAAACTTGAAACTTAGTGTGAGCAAAACAAGACACAGGAATAATGCAATCAAAAGAAGCACCAAAATATTGACAATATCATTTAGTCAAACATAGCCAAAAATACAAGGCAGGGTGCTTGTTTTCATAACTTCAACTTTGTTTATCAATTACTACTTTGATTGAGTTTTGGAAAAATAAAGTGGAATCTAGTTTAACATCAAAATATTCTTTTTTTTGCCTCAGATTTCAGATGCTGAGGGGAATCATCCCTAAGAATGATCCAAAAAAAAGAGATGACATATCATTCTTACTGGAGGTACTTGAATTTGTATGCTTCATTGACAGGCAGAACATACTCTTGTGTGGTCATGTAAAGTCCCCTTATTTTAGGTTGAAAATAGTAGAATATATGCAGATATGCAAGGACATACCTATACTCTAGGGGAAATACATGAAGATAATTATGAAGATATGCAACTGGATTTGAGAAGAACTACTATTACTCAAATGATTTTACTAAAATAATAACATTAAGAAAGTACAAACTATCATGATCATCTGTCATGTATGCCATGTTTCCAGTTACAAAAAAAATCAAAAGCGAACTAACATCGAAAACAAGTGTTCCATCTGTAATCTGAAGAGTTTTAACAAGCACACACACAACCGACCCACCCATGATTTGCAAAAATGGAATGGTGTTCCCGTAGGCTACCATTCAAATAGACCTTAAGGGTTTTAATAGAATTTTCTCTTAGACTTCCATTATGGGAAAATATATTTTGAAGGTAGAATGTTGCTCTATTTATTAAGAAGATGAAATCAATTAGTGAACTATGCTATGGAACCAAATTAACTTGGATCAGCTATACTAAATACAACATTTACTTTCCACTTTAACCCAGTTAATTTCACCCAGTACTTATCCATCAAAAATTGTATAGAAAGTAGTATCGCAAAAAGCGTCATTGGAAATCCAAAATTGCAATAGCATATTATCATAAAGAGTATCAAACACACACATTCACCACATCCCATGTAAATGCACAGGTTACATACTTTAGGCACCAAGAATTTCAACTCTCAACCCTTATCACAACTCATAACACACATCAGTAGTGAATATCCCACATAATCACCAAACATAACTCAACACACTAACCAAAACATGAACTAAAATCAAATTATGAAGCACCGTTCACCAAGTCATGTTCACATATAGGTGCGCAAACTATTGTTATAGTTAAGAAAAACAAAATGATTTAAAAGCACACCATAACCATCCAATATTTCAAACAATAAGCAATAATACCCTGATATATGACACACAGTTACCAGTGACCAATAACCAGCCAATATAGTCCAACAACACTAACAATATTAGCCGCCATATGAACTCAAGTACAATACAAAATTTCAAACTCTAACCTTATCGATTTTGCCCGTTTCTCCCTATAAATGCTAGTGTAGGAGTCAATACCATTGGTGAAGAAATGGAAAATGCCGCCAATATATTTGGATCAATTATTCCTGCATTCTCAAGTTAAGAAATTATATCTGTAACAACTTCTTGTCGAATGGTTCTCTTCTGCTCCTCGATTTGATCCTCAATTTTTCACATCATTTCTTACATTTGTTACATAACATCATTTGTGGCATTTAAAGTTGGTCCAAATATATCATTTAATATTTTCAAAGAAGTCTTTGTAACCCCCCTCCCCAAAAAATAGTCTTATATGTCCTAGATGTTCAGCACCCATAAAGGCTAAAAATATATCAACGGGCTGTGAATTTGAACCCTGTTGTGTTTCAATTTCCCCTATTTGAGCCTAATAATCATATTCAAAAGCACATTCAAATAATTAAAAATTATGAACTTTTCATTTATGTCAATATAAACTTGAAAAAGATTAGTTTCATACAATTTTACTAGTGGCGTCTTAATTAGACGTCTTGTTTGTATGTATGATCAAATTTTCTTGCTCTTGTGACCACAAACATCTCCTTTAGCGACAAAGTTCCCCCCTTCTCATTTTTCTATTCATGTGATATTTAGTGAATATCAAAAACTATTTAAATGACAAGTTATAACTAAATAATAAACAAGAGAACACACCAATTTGTTGGAAACTAAAGCAAAACTCTTCTTCCTAGTAGTGTATGGATTCATCAACTTCTTTCGATTCTCAGTATTAGTTTTGGACATTTTATAATAAAATTAATCAGTAACGTTAACTATAGTAATAAATGGATTCATCTGTAGCACTAACAGTAATATGATCGTAGATGGTGAAATGCATTTTACTTGGAATTTTCGGACTTCCAATACTGAAGGAGATCTTTAAATTGATATTCTGGAACACTTTTAGGCCTTTTCTTCAATCGAACTTCATCATTTTCCTATGGATTGTAATGATCTCTCTTGAAATGAGGTCTGTTCTTTCTCTAAGATTCTTGAATTCTTTCCAAAATCCAATCTTTTACGACATCAGGAATATCATATTTGGCCTACAAGTTGGTTCCATTTAGTTAGAACAACAAAAAAATGCACTTTTAATTAAGGAAATGAAAAGGGTAGAAGTTCCAATAATAATATGTAACTTTATATTCAAATGTTAACATCAAAACCATATAAAAAAGTAGATAAAGCTAGAAAATGCAGCCACCACATTCCTAGACACAGAACCATTCAACTGAAAATATATCAAATATATAATGAACCACACAACTAAAAATATATCAAATATTCAGAACACAAACCTTGGTGTAATCCCAGAACTCCTGTTTTGTATTCATATGCCTCCTATCAAATATATCCAATAGGCAAAGGGTTGCTTTCCTTGCTAATATGCCTAGGAAGCTGCTCAACTCAGTTAAAACTTCATCTGTAGGACCAACAGGTTTGTTGTTCCTGTTTATTGTGATTAATTATTTCCCTTGCTGGCCATGTAACATGTGCATATGTGTTTTGCCTCTTGTTTTTCTAGTTAAAGGCCCTTCTGCTATAAAAAAATAGAAGAAATTAGAGGTCATGAATGAATTTAATAAGTTTCTAAGCTATATATTACCTTGTTCTTCAGAATGTTCAGATGTTGTAGGAGTGGCTGAATCTGTCATTTGGACCCGATCCTCTACACGTTGATCATCTTCTACATGTTGCTCCTCTACAACATGGTGCTCCACTACAGATTATTTAATTTCTCTAGGTGGTGGTGATAGTGGTCCTACTGGTGGCTGCTCTTATTCAATTAACTTTAGAAGATTTTCTTTCTCCGATCATATAGCTTGAACGATCTCATTTGTTGTCAGCATACGTCCTTATCTACTTGCCATGGCTAATAATAATCCAGTTTTACTAAATGTCTTGTTCCTTGCTCTTTTGTTATTTTTTGTAGGCTCTTGTTGATTCATTTTTGTACAAACCTGTATCAATTTAAGATGGAATAAATTAAATTTCAGAATACTGAAATGAAAAAAATGCATAGCAAAATAGTCAAAGTCACTTAAACTTATCATATAACAGTAAAATATTTTTATCCAACTAGGTTTCTTGTTGTATTAATCTAAAAAAAAGTTGATCTGAAACCAAACAAAACTGGCAATATGTGTAGCATTTCTTAGATTTTTACACATTTAGGAAATTTATAACATAAACATTTTGTAACAATTTTTAGAATTTTGGTGTTTTCTGAATATGCAGACATTATCAGTACCTCGTAAAGGTAGAGAAGTTGTTTCTAAAAGACATGGCAACTATGAAAATAAACCAAATAGTATTGAGGGGATCCCCTAAACAATAGTGGACACCCCTTAGATCACTCCCTAAATAATGCAGTTGTCTAATAAATAATAACCTTTCACAATAATAGCAAGAGAAAGAGCGAAATTACCCGTTTCTAAAGCTGAAAAAAGTTTTCTTCTCAATATTTAAGCAAGGTGGAAAAACTCAACCCCCCACCTTCACCCTCAAAAGTTTTCAAAAAATGTTTAATTGGCACCCACAAAAAAAAACAAAAAAGAAGAAAGATAAGCAAGTACAATTCTCTTACATTGTTAAAGACCCACCCCTAATTTAAGGCAGATATATGAATACCAAAAGTTCTAGTGTTATTGTCATTATAGATATAAAATCACTTTTTTGGGTGAGAACAGGCTAAACTGGAGAATCTTTGCAAATCAGGCTTTAATAAAGCAAAATAGAAAGGGTATCTGAGTGTTCAACAATCACTTATGATATTTCGAGGTAGGTTGGCTGGTAACCTTTAACTACAACAAAATAGGCAAGTTAGTTGGTAACCTTGAACCCCTAATGTAGAGTATTGCTAGATACTTCTGTAACTTTTCAAGATGTTGTGTAGCCACGCCGATGTCAAAACAGCCAAGAACCCAAATAACCTGCATTTTGAGAACAAAACTAGATGATGCCATAAAATGGAAGTGTCATTATCCTATAGTAGATCTTTATTATCTCATTTAGCTTTATCATGCCAAGGGGATATGCATCCACCTCATAGGCACATAGAGAAGTGCAGATCTGGCTGAAATAGCCATGTAATATGTAATAGCCATCTAACTAATGGTATGTGCAAGTTGCAACTTCTTCATGTAATTTGTTGGCTTTTGGGCTATTTTAGTCATTGTAATTTTAACTTAAACTAAGCCAGTCCAAAGAGGATCAAAGTCACTTGAATTCACATACAGCCTCCGCCAATCTGTTCATTGGAGACAATGTCCTTCTGACTAATCATGATCTACTTTCATCAGAGTATCTAGGTTACTTTAGGACAAACAACACTATGTAAAACTACACCAGATAAGCTTGCACAAATTTGAACCAAGAACCAATTAAGCCCAAAAAAATACTTGAGCAATTCATACATAAAAAGAAATATTTGAACCAAGATCATCTAATCACAAAATAAATGCACACCCAACGAATTGATACAAGCAGTAGACCTAGTATGCCTTCCCCACAAGAACTTTTTCAATGATAATGTGAGGAACCTTGCTGGACATTTACATAGGCACTTTAGAATTAATCAATGCTCTGCATTAAACAAAGGAGTCAAAGATATCACACAGTAATGCCATTAAAGTGGAAAACATATGTTTGCAACTAACCAATTCAGCCATATTAAACTTCAAAAAGGGGACTAAAAACAAATTAAGCCCCAAAAAACACCAAACAATTCAAATAGAAAAAGAAATACTTGAACCCATCTCCAAGAGCTTATTTCAAATGCTCTTTTGCTCCTACCTACCCAGACAAAAAAAGGTACTAATTTTTAAGTCAAGGATAATTGAAATTCTCCCAAAAGCTTTGTCCCGAGACATTATATTTAAGAACCAAATTCCCATTGTCCAGGACAACAGCTTCTACTATGTTATTAGTAAAGACAGACACATTGCTTGACCAGATAACATTTCGTGTACCATCAAGAAGCACCAAATTTCCATTCTACCTAATTGATAGACTCGCAGTAGAATCAGAAACTTTATGCAAACTCTCTCTGTTTGCAACCCACACAACTTTAATAGGAGGGATATTCTTAAACCATATCCCCACGTACCTTCTATCGGAATTGGAAGGAGTAAAGAATCTTAATTTAAAAACCTGACTAGCACAGTTTAATTTTCCCCCTACCAAGAGTTTTTGGGATTGTAGTATGGTGCCTGAGGCATTACAACAGTATGATCAAATGATACAGTAAGAAAAAAAAGAGATCAAAAGAATTATCCTAGCTTAAAACAATACACTGGATCAAATCAACCAATAGTAAAATCAAACAAGTTCCAGCATTCCTTTCTTATTAACTAATCAAATTAGTGCCCTTTCCAAGTACACATTAAAAATATAAGCTCAACCACCAAAAAACCCTTAGATTATAGTAAAAATAAGCTCCTACAATGACAATAATAATAGTTTAACCTTGAAATCCAAACAAAATAGGTCACGTACTATATCTAAATTAACCTAACAGCCAAAAATTCTACGAAATTAGACAACCAATAGTGAAATCGAACAATCCCAAGACAACCCTAAATCCTATTTCATTACTTACAACTCTTAATCCCAGCACAATCCCAAAACTTACTTAAATAATAGTGTAAGGAATTACCCCGTCCACTATAAAACAATAATGAACTAAGAAAAATTCATATCAAAGAAAATAAAGAGAAAATGAGGTGATAAGAAGAAAGCAAAAAGAAATGCTATAATACTTATCTGACCTTGACAAAGAGGCCGTTGGAGGGAATACAACGAGGTTGAACAAGAGAGGTTGAACAATTCAAACCAAATTGAACGGAGAAGAAGATGAGTAGAACAAGAAAGATTGAACTGATTCAAACCAAACTGAATTACAGATTAATGTAACAATTTTCTCAATAGAACAATTTTTTCACTTGAACTGATTCAAACCAAACTATTCCTTGAAGAATTGACAATGAGAAGATGAGTATCGTGAAGAAGAAGAAGAACGTGTATGAATGAATAAGTCTCTAATAGTATTGAAGTATTTGGGGCTTTCTAAACCCTAAAGACCAAATTTTGAAAAAAAAAAAATTTAATAAATATAATTAAAATAAGCAGGTAAATAAAATGTTGGAGGGAAAAATCCTGGGAAATATTATTTTTCATCATAAAATAATCATGGCTAAAAATTGTCTATAGAGGCAGTTCTTCAAATTGTTACTATCGAATACCCTATTGCAATGGTTATAATTAATTTTTTGTGCTAATAGACAAGACAACTTTATGTGACGGCTAAAACCATCGCCATAGGTTATTTATAGTAACGATTCTTGAACCGTTGTAAATAAGCGATCCCATAGCCCTCATTTCTAGTCATGTCTTCATGCCGTCCTTGCTGGTTATGTGGTCATCTTTATCAAGGTTTTTGTGATGAAGGTAGGGAAGTGTATTTTTAAATATGGTTAGTTAGGCCATATGCTCAAAAACGTTCCAGTTGGTAAGGGTGCTTTGAGAGCGGCCAAAGCTTTGGTTTCCTCATCTCCAGCTGCTACACCTAGTCGTACGGTTTTTGCATCTACTTCTACTTCTGGTATCGGCACAGGTCAGAATAGGTTGTATGCTCTTGTATATCGGCATGAATCTAAGGCATCACCTGATATCATTACTAGTATATTACAACTCTTTTCTCATGGCGCGTATTATCTGCTTGATTTGGGATCCACTTTTTCCTCTGTGACCTTATATGTGGTTGTATGTTTTGGTTTTGATCCTGAGGTTATTTCAGATCCTTTTTTGGTTTCTACACCGATAAGTGACTCAGTTATTGCTAAAATATTCTAAATGGTGGTGGTATTTGTTGGTAGCAAGTACACCTTGGTAGATTTGTTTGAGATGAATATGATGGATTTTGATGTTATTCTAGGTATGGATTGATTACACTCTTGTTACGCATCCTTAGATTGTTGAACTTGTAAGGTTGTCTTTAGGTTCCTTGGTGAACCAGTTATAGAGTGGGAGGGAGGTTCCCTAGATCCTAGGGAAAGGTTTACTTCTTATCTTAGAGCTCAGATATTAATCTCCAAGGGGTGTCTTTCACTTGGTTCGGGTCAAAGATTCTAACTCAGAGGGTCCTTCTTTTCATTCGGTTCTAGTGGTAAGTTAGTTTCCTGAGGTTTTTTTGGGTGATCTTCCTAGTCCTCCGAATAGGTAAATCGAGTTTGGAATTTATTTTGACAAGACCCGATTGTGGTCCTTGTCGTAATGGGTGCCCCAAGTCCTATTGGGACCAGAGACCACCCCATTACCCAACCCAATATCCAGCCGCCTGCCCTAAGTTAGTTGAATCTCAAGCATATAACAATATAGTGTAACAGCTCAGATGAACACTCTGGGATAGGATCATAACCGTGACTAACCCAACCGAGTCTAAACATCCCATACCAGCAATCCAACCATACCAAACTAATACTAAAATAAGGGCCATAAACTAGGCCATAACTAAAGATATTCCAAAACATAATACAATTAATCCCAAAATAAACTATGATGGAACAGTGAGAAATTATGTCCAATGATGTCATCCCACCAACTTATTCCAATGCCAAGGATGAAACCAATACCGATCCCACCCATTCTAACACATAGTAGTACCATAAAGCCTCTAACTAATAGAGTAATAAAATCCGATTGGGACATGCCCCCAACCATGGCCAAAACCAATATCCAAGATAAAATCAAAGTGTCTAGAAATATTCATAATATGAAATGGAGCATTCCAAAAGGATGAAAGCTCAACACTTTAGTCCAAATGTTGATCCTCGAGTTAATAACTATGTAGGAGGAGTAGAACAGTTGGTTCTTTCATAGCGTGGACATACAGATGCTAGTAGACGAGTTAGCAGGTGACGCTAGCATGATCTCCCGATAAGAATAAAATAATGCCATTTACAAAACAAAGTGAAATCATCCATATGCACACAACCATACATATAAATATAACCATGCCGGGAAGGGGGATTAGGTTTAGCATGCCTTTAAAACCTTTACCTGGGTTGTGTAGCTTTGCCGGCCTAAACTACCCATGGGCTATATTGGTTAAGCTCCACCTGCTGAAATGGCCTCCTGCGTAAAGCTTCACGACCAACAAAGAAAACTTAGGATGACTAGTACATCCCCTAAATATAAAGTGTTACATGATGCACACGGTCACCAAGACCAACCTCACATTGACAAATATAAGTTTCCAGTTTTGGTCCCCCAGGACCTCCACTTTTCACGGCTTTGCTACACATTCCGCCATTATTGCCTAATTAAAACCATTAACAAACAACCAATAAATCCACTTACTATTTATTAACCAAGGCCATTTGGTGGTGGTATCGTCATACCGACCATACTTGCAAGTACTATCCATAGCAACCATATATATGTTTACAAAGACTTTCAAGTGCCCTTCCATTTACAATATTAAACCATTTGTGTGATTCCATGTACCCCAAAAGCTTAAACATTTAGACATTGACCTTTCCAAGCCATTTAAACTATGTATAATTCCTTTACCAAGTTTTAAAACAAACAAGAGTTCCATTAAAAGTACTCTATGCAATAAAAACATGCTTATAGGCATTTTGTCAATCACATTAGGGGCATAGTATAACCAAAACCAATTTCAATTACCATTAAGCCATTCCCATGAAATACAATTATCCAAAACCACCATTAATGCACATAAAGCATAATTGAAATCCATATAAAACCATATCCAACCATTTAATATTAAAACCCCTTTATTATATTTGAAAACCAAAGTCATGCAATAAATGAAGTCATGAAAACATTCATAAAGCCGTGCTTTTAGAAAGAATTAACCATAAGGAAAGAGAGCATGGCTTAAACCAAGATGATGATGGAAAGAAATCGCCAAGACAAGCTCCAAATCAATCCTCTAGTTGAAACCCAAGCTTTCCTTGCCCAAAAGCTTTTGAGGGAATTATAGTATTTTAGAAGAGTTTCTAAGTGCTAATGAATGGAATTAATAAGGTAAATAACCTTCCAAGTAGATTAGAAGTCATGGGACATTATTAGGATAAGTGGCAAAATGTCCAGAATACCACCACTTAAGTTGCACAAAATCTCGTCACAGGGGTATGACTGACCCTCGTGAGTCGTACCCTCCAATACGAGTGGTACCCTTCACTCGTATCGTAGCCTCAACCTTTGGATCCGACACTGTCCAACATATAACTCATCCAACCAAGTTGTATCAAAATCATATGATTCGTACCCTTCATTCATACCCCTCGTAACTTAAACCCAAAGAAGATTTAGACATTGTCTACCATACGAGTCCTGGGTATGACTCGTACCCCAGCTTATAGCTCACGATGAGCCACTCATCCTCAGATCCAACCTAAGTACCTAAGTCTAAGATTAAGTTAAGCAACCTAATAATCCATATCCATCAATAGGACTCGTACCCCTAACTCATATCCATTCTAGTATCCAAAATCCATCCTACCAACCAACGTTGCTCAGCATACGACTGGACCATACCATCCGTACCCCAACATACGACTCGTACCAATGAGTTGTATTAGGTCTAGAGATTATAATTTTAGGAAATTTTCTAAGGTCCAGAAACCAGGGTATTTCAGTCTCCCCCACTAGGAAAATTAATCCTCGAATGACGTATAGAGTAGGGGTAACCATACGTATTTGCATTTTTCTTATCAAATATATTCCTAATCTTTAACAAAGTTTGAAAATAAAGAGGCAAAGATATTAATCTTTCCTTTAACAAACTCTAAAAATAAAGATGTGTTGAAGAATAAATAGTTCCGCACGAATCCCAGAAGCTGAAAACAAATGCAAATATTTTGACTTCATATCCTCCACCACTTCCCATGCGGCTTCTTCCACCTTATGGTTCCGCCAAAGGACCTTAACTAAAGCTGCATCCTTGGTACGCAGCCGATGAACCTGCCTATGCAAGATCTCAATTGGATTTCTTCACAAGACAAATAATCGGTGATACCCAGTCCTTCCAAAGGAACAACCGAAGAAGGATCACCAATGCCCTTCCTCAATATGTAAACATGAAAGACCAAATGAATCAAGCTCAAGAAAAAATGTAACTCCATATAATACATAACATACAAATTCATGACAAAACCTCATAAGGACCAATATACCGAGGACTGAGCTTCCCCATTTTACCATCCTGCAGTACTCCCTTTATGGGAGATACCATGAGGAAAACCTTATCCCTAACCTCAAAATCCAAATCTCTATGCCTAACATCTACACAAGACTTTTGGCAACTTTGGGCAACCTTAAGCCTCTCCTGAATCACCTTCACCTTCTCTATAGCCTGGTAAACCAAGTCAGGACCAAACATATCCGCCTCCCCAAGCTTAAACTAACCAATAGGATATCTATACCTCCTACCATACAATGCCTTAAAGGGGGCCATACCAATACTAAAATGATAGGTATTATTGTAAGCAAACTCTACCAAAGGTAGATGCTCAACCCAGTTGCCACCATAATCAATCACACAAGCCTGCATCATATACTCTAAAGTAAGAATAGTTCTCTCAGCTTTCCCATTCGTCTGTGGGTGGAAAATAATACTCAGACTAACCTTAGTCCCTAACCCTTTCTAAAAAGATCACCAAAAGTGAGATATAGACTGCATGTCACGATCAGAAATAATTAAAATAGGCACCTAATGTAGCTTCACAATCTCCTAAAGATACAGCTTCATATAATCTTTCACCGAGAAGGTAGTCCGCACTGGCAAAAAATGGGCAGACTTTGACAGCCTATCCTTGATGACCCAAATCAAATCATAATGATTCTGAGATCGAGGAATACTGTAACAAAGTCCATATTGATCACTTCCTATTTTAACTTAGGAAAATTAATTTCTTGATGCGACCCTCCTATCCTCATGTGCTCAAATTTAACCTGTTGACACACCATGCACTTGACTATAAAAGCAGTCGCATCCCTCTTGATTCCATTCCACCAATAGATCTCTTTAAGATCATGATACATCTTAGTTAAGTCGAGATGAACAACATAGCACGATTCATGCACCTCAGCCAAAATCTTTTGTTACAAATTATCGACATCACGAACACACAACCTACCTTGGTATCGTAAAGTACCATCAGCACCGATATAAAATTCCACTATATTTTACCCACCAACGTCACTCTTTATTTTCATCAAGAAAAGATCTAGCACTTTCTTCTCCTTAATCTCTGCAACAAGAGATAATCAAACCAATTCTTGCACCATCACCCACCATCCTTGGACTCTAAGAGGCAAACTTTAAGATTAGCCAAGTGATGAATATCATTCACTAATTCTTTATTTCCTTCCTCCACATAAGCCAAACTCCCCATGGATAACCTACTAAGAGCATCAACAACCATGTTAGCCTTACCTGGGTGATATTGAAGACTCATATCATAGTCCTTGAGAAGTTTATTCTATCTCATCTGCCTGAGATTAAGTTTTTTCTGAGTGAACACATACTGTAGTCTCTTCTGATCATAAAAGATATCCATGTGCACACCATACAAATAATGTTGTCATATTTCTAAAGCAAACACAACCACCAACAACTCCAAATCATGGGTATGATAATTTCTCTCATGCACATTCAACTACCTGGAAGCATAGGAAATCACCTTCTCATGTTGCTGCAACACACAACCAAGCCCTACCAAAGATGTATCTCAATAAACCACGAACCCATCATTGCCTTCCGGCCAGCCAAAGTTCACTTATCCTTTAACTTCTTAAAACTTCCTTCACAAGCATCTAACTAAGAAAATTTGACCTTTTTCTTAGTTAACTTAGTTAAAGGAGCCGTTAAAGATGAAAAGCTTCCTACAAACTACCTATAATACCCAGCTAAACCCAAGAAGCTCTGAATGTCGGATGGAATTATGGGTCTAGGCTACCTATTCACCACAACAACCTTTTGCAGATCCACCATGATCCCTTTACTAGAAATAATATGACCCAAGAAAGTTACAATGTTAAAAAAAATCCACACTTGGAGAGTTTGGCATACAACTATTTTTTTAAGGTCTACAACACCACATAGAGGTGATCAGCATGATCCACTTCACTGTTCAAATAAAACAGAATGCCATCAATAAACACAATAACAAAAAGATCCAAATACTAATAAAAAACCATGTTAATCAGATCTATAAACGTCGTTGGAGCATTAGTCAATCCAAATGACGTCACCAAAAATTAAAAGTGCCCATACGGAGTATGAAAAGTCATCTTAGGGTTATCTATCTCCCTAATCTTTAGCTGATGGTACCTACACTGATGATCTATCTTAGAAAAGAACTTGTCACCTTGAAACTAATAAAATAGATCATCTATCCTTAGAAAAGGATACTTGTTCTTGACTGTCACCTTGTTCAACTGCTTATAGCCAATGCAAATCCAAAGAGAACCATCCTTCTTGCACACAAACTACACCAGTGTACCCCATAAAGATATACTAGGATAAATAAACCCCTTATTCAAAAGATCCTTAAGTTGTTCCTTGAGTTCTCTCAAATCGAATAGATCCATTTGTAATGCCCCTTGTCTGTACCCCAAACGCTACACAATGCTCATAAACCATAAGCTAACATATGACTGGTACCTACTGTAATAACTAAACAATAATATTGAATAATATGTGAAATTAGGTAGAAACATGCCATAAGGTTTGATTTGAAAATAATACTGAATGCCGTATTAAATATCAAAACTAAACAAAGTACTGAAATCTGAATAACTATCTGAAAACACTCTAGTCTAGGAAGCCTCTAACTATCTGAACTATGGAGTTGATGGGACAAGTCCCCAACTAACTTTGTCTACTGACATAAACTAAAATATTATAAGTAGTAATCATGTCCTCGAACTAAGAGGACTCACCATTATGTTGAACACTGAAAGTCTGGTCTACAAAGGATGCTTTGGAGCTCGTGCTTTGGAACCTATGATATAAGACATCATAGCGCAAAAAAAGCATGATTCAGTACTTTAAATGTACTGGTATGCTTAGTGAGGTAAGCTAAAATGCATGGGCTCATATGCATGAACAATAATAACTAGCTATCATGAGTATGACTAAATAAGAGTACATGCATGAATACGTATACCGTAACTAAAATTGTGATAACACTAAACAATTAGTCTGAAGACTGATCAACTAATTTATTAGATAACTGATACTGTACTATGGATAACTGGATGACTGTATCTGACAGTTCTAAATTTGAGTAACTATACTAAATTTTTTACTGAGCAGAGTTGGGTGACTATATCTGATAGTCCTAAACCTGTAGAACTGAGTTGAGTTCTATTCTGAGACTAAGACTGAAATTGAGACTGTGGGATGAAATCATCTGACCGACATAACTCTCTCTAAATTGATTGGGGTCCAACCTATAACCTCAGTTGGAAGGGTGTTAATACCGTACCATGGGTAGAGAAAAACTATGAGTAAACCTTCTCTAAAAAGAAGCTCTTTTGTCAACCCTTACTGGCAAGATAACTCAAATGAGAAGTATCAACCCTCATAATGTATGGCAAGAAGATACCTCAACTTGCACTTGCTATGTAGTTTTGTAATACAGGGAATGCTGCTAAGGGTCAAACCCTCAGCTGACAGGAATGCCCCCATCTCTGGGTTAACTCGGTACTGAATCCTACTCCCAATTGAAATAGACCCTAAGATATTTTCTAATCTGTACTAGGCTTGACTAAATGGTTACTGAGATTACTATATAGTTGAACCAAACTAAGTTCACTGAGTTCCGTTGACTGATGGAATTTTACTAAATTCTGTTAACTGATAGAGTTTACTAAGGTTTGAACTGAATACTAGGTTAGACTGAACTACTACTGAATCTACTAAGTTTTCTTGAGTTTTATAACTGATTGAGAGTACTGATGATCATGACATGATTGATACTGTTCTATAACTGACCATGGCTCTAGGTAATCAGCTAATTATCGGGTACAAGTACCCCCAGGACTCGATAGCATAAAATAAAAGACGGGATAACTTGAAACATATAAACTAAATATTTGATCATTCTTCATTCATTGAGGCATTTTAACAAACACTTGCATGATACAACTTGCACATAGGCTATCTTGACATGATTTCATTCTCTTAATAATTCACATGAAAAATTCATCAAGCACTTGGTGAGCATAATATATGTACATAACATTGAACAACAAGTGGGTATCATGATTGAATTGCAAATCTCTCAATTCAAGGTTTTAACAATGATTTAAACACTTGAAAATAAATTACACATGAAACATGTAATAAAACATGTATTAGGAACCAAATCCAAACATCAATTATGAATACACTTTAATTCTAACCATGTAAATCATAAAATCAACTACTTGAAGTTTCTAAAGAGATTCTTGGATTTCAAGGGTGGAATAAACCCTTGGATGAACACTTCACATACCTTAGTTAATGAATTTATGAAAGTTTATGGTTGAATCTTGATTTCTTGATTTGAAATTTGAGCACCTAGGGTTTTGTTCTTAAGCAATTTTGAAAAACGATGAGTTTAATTGATCTCCAAGGTGATTAATTTCGTGTTTTAGGGGATGAAGGACATAGGTAAAAGACCTAAATACCCCCAAGATCGTGGTCTTTTAATGGATGGAAATTGAACTACCGACGCGCAGGTCGATATGGCGCGTCGATGGCATCGACGCGATACCTAATGTGTCGCACCATGTTTACATCGATTCATTAGAATTAGATGCTGGTAGTTGGGGAAAATATTATTAAATGCAATAGTTAATGCGGCACACCAAGATCACATTGATCTACTATTTTAAGATTCCAAAGAAGCTTCAAACGAAGTCCAAAAAATCCAAAACTTGTCCGGAAAAACCTATGGACATTCTTGATCATGTATAAAACTAAACATCAACATTTTATGGACATAAAGATTGCAAAATAAGATGTCCAACCTTCATCGGCTAAAATGACACTAAGTCTGAGTACTTAGTTAAAATATTCAAAGTCCGGGACCCTCTTGACAAGCCTAAAGGACCGAATTAGGCTTAGGGTCTTACATTATGTCCCTCTAAGGAACATTCATCCTTGAATGGCACTACTGAGACTGAGAATACTGAGAGACAGACTTACTTAGTGGACTTGAACATTTGAGACATTACTATATGACTGATATTACTGGTATTCTGAATTATCAAACTAAACATGCATATCTGATGCATGGATATAGCTGAACATGATTCATGAATGCATGACTGGGATTTCTGATAAAGTGAATCTATATACTAAACATGCATATCTGATGCATAGATATGCGACTGAACTAGCTCATGAATGTAATGTTGAACAAGAAATGGTAACTAATACCAAGTTTGTAACTGAAATCTAAACATGGAACTGAATAAGCTTACGAAAAACTATTACTTTGAGTTGAGTCTGGATTAGCGAAGAATAGATGAGAATACTTAGTTCATATGTATGCTTCTGCTTCCGAAGTAGCTCGCTCAACGGACTGATTTTGCCAAAGATCTTTGACTAGAGGAACTTGTTTGTTCCTTAGTCTGCAAATATGATAATCAAGGATTTTGAATGAGATCTCTTTGTAGGAGAGGTTGTTCTAAATATCTGTGCCCTCAACAGGGACTATGACTGTTGGGTCACCTATGCATTTCTTTGGCAAGGAGACATGGAACACTGGGTGAACTGAAGTAAATCTGAAGGTAACTCAAGCTCGTAAGCTACTTTTCTAAAATAGCTGATGATTCGGTAAGAACCGATATATTTTGCACTAAGTTTCCCCTTCTTGCGAAAACATTTCACTCCTTTCATAGGAGAGATCTTTAAGTACACATGGTCACAAATATTGAACTTGAGATCCTTTCTGCGCATATCTGCATATGATTTTTGTCGGCTCTGAGCTATAGAAAGCCTTTCCCAAATTAACTGGACCTTCTC
Source organism: Capsicum baccatum var. pendulum (assembly GCA_030864225.1). NCBI lineage: Eukaryota > Viridiplantae > Streptophyta > Magnoliopsida > Solanales > Solanaceae > Capsicum > Capsicum baccatum. Next base: position 86,732,575 of record CM061557.1, read on the forward strand.
TATGGAATCAAACACCAAGTTAGGCCCTACCAATATGGCCTCACCCACTTCAAACCAACAAATGGGAGATCTCCACCACCTCCCATAAAGCACCTCAAACGAAGCAATTTGAATACTAGAGCGATTGTTGTTGTTATATGTGATCTCAATCTAAGGCAAATGGTTATCCTAACTATCTTTAAAGTCTATCGCACATACTCGCAGCATATTTTCTAAGGCTTGAATGGTCCTTTCTGCTTGACCATCTGTCTGAGGATGAAAGGCTGTTCTGAAATAAACTTGGGTACAAAGACCCTTTTGAAATGCTTTCCAGAAATAAAAGGTGAGCTAGGTACCTCTCTGTGAGATAACAGACAATAGAATATCATGCAATCTGACCAACTCCCTAATATAGAGTTTGGTGTAATCCTCGGATGAATGGAAGGTATGAACTAGGACAAAATGAGCTAATTTGGTCATCCTATCTACAAGGACCCAAACTGAATCATGCTGACGACGAGTATGAGGCAAAACTATCACTAAGTCTATGTTCACTTCTTCCCATTTCCATGTGGGAATAATGAACTCCTACATGGTCCTACTAGGATTCTGATGCTCAATCTTAACCTGCTGACATGTTGAGCACATAGCCACAAACTTTACAATGTCTCTTTTTATCCCACTCCACCAATAGATCTCCCATAAATCATGGTACATCTTTGTGGCCCCTGGATTAATAGAGTAGCACGCACTATATGCTTCTGCAAGAATTCGCTTCCTTAAGTCATCTACACATGGCATACACAGAAGACCCTAACAATGCAGTACACCATCTCTTCCTTGGGAGAAAACCTCTACTTTATAAGCTCTAACTGATACCTTCAACTATACTAGACTGGGATCCCTATCCTGCTTTTTCTTTACTTCCGAAACTAGGGATAATTCTGAGCTACTCTACACCCACACTACCTTCTATTGAATCGACTAAGTGAACACCTTATTGAGCTAACTGATGAACTTCTTGAGCTAACTTCTTCTTACTGTTCTCAACATGGGAAACACTACCCATAGAAATTATACTGAGAGCGTTGGCCACTATATTGGCCTTGTCCAGATAATACAGGACACTCATGTCATATACCTTTCAATAATTCCAACACCTTCTCTGAAGGAGGTTGAGGTATTTCTGAGAGAACATATACTGTAAGCTCTTATGATTAGTGAACACATCAAAATACACACCATAAAAGTACTGCCTCTAAATCTTTAAGGCAAAGACTATAACTGCTAACTCAATATCATGAGTTGGGTAGTTATTCTCATGAGGCTTAAGCTATATAGAGGCATAGGCTATAACCTTACCTCTCTGCAGGAGGATACAACCCAATCCGACAATCCGACTCTGGAGGCATCATAATACACAACAAAGCTGTCGAAACTATCTGGTAGGGTCAAAACAAGAGTTATTGTGAGCCGAGTCTTCAAATCCTAAAACCTTCTCACAAGTTTCTAACTACTGGAATTTGACCTTCTTCTGAGTCAATCTCATATTCAATATCCAAGATGGTTTGAATGACCATGTTCACTACGGGAGTAAACAGAGATATCATCAATGAAGACTATGATGAACATGTCCAAGTACTGCTTGAACACATGGTTCATCAAATCTATGAAAGCTGCTGGGGCATTGGTAAGACCAAAGGACATGACAAGGAATTTGAAGTGACCATACCGAGTTCTAAAAACTATTTTTAGGATTTCATATTCCCTGACTCTGAGCTGATGATAACCTAATCTGAGGTCTATCTTACAGAAATAATTGGCACCCTGAAGTTGGCCAAACAAGTCATCAATTCTAGGGAGCGGATACTTGTTCTTGATAGTAACTTTATTTAACTGACGGCAGTCTATAAATATTTTTAGAGAACCATCTTTTTAACGTACAAATAACACTAGGGCACCCCCGGGGATAGACTATGTCTGATGAATACCTTATCTAAGATATCCTTTAACTGTTCTTTCAATTCTCAGAGTTCTACTGGAGCCATTTTGTGTGGCGGAATAGAGATGGGATGAGTGTCTGAGAGAATATCAATCTTGAAATTAATTTCCCTTTCGGGAGGAACTCCAAGAAGATCTTTAGGAAACACATCTTGGAATTCACATACTACTGATACTGATTCAAGAGTAGGGGTTTCTGAACTAGAGTCCTAGACTCACACGAGATGGTAGACACATCCTTAGATATCATCTTTCTATTTCGAAGGTAAGAAATAAGTTGACCCCTAAGTGCTGAAGTACTACTCTTCCACTCTAAGATGAGTTTATTTAAAATTTAAAACTAAACAAGTTTATTTCTACAGTCGACTGAGGCATAGAAGAAATAAATCCAATCCATGTCGAGAATGACATCAAAATTAGTCATTTCTAATTCGACTAAGCCTGCTGAAGTGACTTTCTGAGATACCATAAATGGACAGTTCCTGTATACCCACCAGGCTATGATATATTTACCCACTAGCGTAGAAATTAAGAAGAGATCTGCTAGAATTTTAGGACTAACTCCGAAATCAATTGCAATATATAGAGTAACAAATGACAAAGAAGCTCCTGGATCTAGCTAAGCATTAACATGCAAATGGAAAACTTCTAATGTACCAGTGACCATATCAAGAGAACTTTCTTGATCCTATCGGTACTAAAGATCATAGAGCCTATTTGGGAGTTGCCGACTAGTGGCACTGGAAGAGGCACCCTGCTGATTCGGATGACCTGACTGAGCTGGGGGACGATTATACTGACTTCATAAACCAACCTGAGGACACTGTCTGACCTTGTGGCCTAGCTTGCCACATCCAAAAAACACATCACTGCCAGCTCTGTAGATATACTGGTGGTTTTTGCTATATTTTTGGCAAAGAAGGTTGGTTCGAGCACTGCTAACACTGCCCTAGGGCTTAGGGCCTAATTCCCTATCTCAGTTGCCATCTTTGAATTTTGGTATTGGAGCACTGGATGAGGAAGGAGCTGAAATTGGGGACTTTGGAAGGAACTGAGAATGATTCCCACCCTCTGACTTAGGCTGAGCAAAACAGAAACTACCTGTTCTCGCTCTATTATTTTCCCTCTCTTTCTCCTTATTCTTGTAATGGACCTTGAGCCTAGCTATGTCTATCTCCTCAATAAGAATTGTGGTCCTACACTCCTTGACTATGCTTTTAGACACTCCTGACAAAAACTTACTCATCTTCGCTCTGCTATATGCTACAACTTGTGGGGCATATCTGTCTAATTGGGTAAACTTGAGATAATACTCCAGGACTATCATGTTTCCCTGCTACAGGTTTCTAAACTCCAAAACCTTTAGTTTCCTCAACTCTAGCGGAAAGAATCTATCTAAAAAACAACTTCAAACTCTTCCCATTCTATGGGCCCTGTATCTGCAGCCCTTTCTACCTTTCACTATTTGAATCATAAGTGAGCCACATCCTATAACTGATATACGGCTAACTCAACGCTCTCAATAGTAGTCACCCCATGATATGGGTAACCTTCTACACCTGATCAAGAAATTCCTGAGGGTCCTCATCTGACTTAGACCCTGTGAAAAACAGAGGGTTCACTTAGGTAAAGTCCCGAATCATGGTAGCAGCAGTATTGGCCACTAGGTTGGACAGAACCACAGCTGGGCATTTATTCTGGGCTGCCACAGAATGGCTAGGGTGGTGACGGCTACTTTGAACTCCATGTGGGAGACATTCTCACCCAAAGGATCTGGATGGATGAGATGAGAGGATGACTGATCTCCCGTTCCTCTTCCTTAAGTCCTTTTTGGAGGCATATTCTATAAACAGAAGAGAAGCTAGGATTAGAAAGAGAGTGTAACTGAAGCTCATACTCACTTGCATGACATGAATACTGAAAGAAGGGAAATTATTCCTAAAACATCACATAGCCTACTATCCATAGTGTGGCACACAATACACCCATGCATAAGACTCTACTAGATGCTGCTTCCAGACTTCCTAGGACTCTATTAAACCTTAGGCTCTAATACCAAGTTTGTAACACCCCAAGTCTATACCTCGAATGCTACACGGTGTACGTAATCCCAAGGGACCACAATCTAACCCATGATTGATACCTACTGCAATAACTGAACAATAAAACTGAATAATATGCAGAAGTAGGTGAAAACATACCATAAGGTTCAATATGAAATTAATAATTAATGCGATATTAAATACCAAAACTGAACAAAGTACTGAAATCTGAATAACTATTTAAAAACACTCTAGTTTGGGAAGCCTCTAATTGTCTGAACTATGGAGTTGATGGACAAGTCCAAATCTAACTCTATCTACTAACATAAACTGAAATATTGTAAGTAGTAATCATGTCGTCGAACTAGGACTCACCACTACATAGAATGCTTAAAATATGGTCTACTTAGGGTGCTCTGGAGCTCGTGTATCGGAACCTATGATATAAGACATCATAGAGCAAAATAAAAGAATGTATCAGTACTTTGAATGTACTGGTATGCTTAGAGAGGTAGGATGAAATGTATGGGCTCATATGCATGAACAATAATAACTAGATAGCATGAGTATCACTGAATAAGAGTACATGTATGAATACGTATACCATAACTAAAATCGTGATAACACTGAATACTGAGTCTAAATACTGATCAACTAATTTACTGGATAACTAATACTATACTACGAATAACTAGATGACTGCATCTGACAGTTCTGAATTCTTAGAAACTATACTGAGTTTCGTACTGAGCTTAGTTAGGTGACTATATCTGATAGTCCTGAGCCTACAGAACTGAACTGAGTTCTATTCTAAGATTGAGACCAAAACTGAGACTGTGGGAGGAAATCATCTAACCAATATGCCCCTCTCTAAACTAATTGGGATCCAACCTATAACCCCAGTTGGAAGGGTATCAATATCATGCCACAAGTAGAGACAAATTGTGAGTTAACCTTCTCTGACAGGAAGCTCTTTTGTCAACCCTCGCTGGAAGGATAACTCAGACGAGAAGTATCAACCCTCATAATGTCTAGCAATAATATACCTCAACCAACGCTGGTTACATAGTTCTGTAATATAGGGATTGCTGCTAAGGCTCAAACCCTCAGCTGATAGGAATGCTCCCATCCCTGGGTTAACTCAGTGCTGAATCCTACTTCCAACTGAAATAGACCCTGAGCTAATTTCTAGTCTGTACTAGGCTGGACTAAATGGTTACTGAGATTACTATTTAGTTGAATCGAACTAAGTTCACTAAGTTTCATTGACTAATGGAATTCTACTAAATTTTGTTAATTGATAGATTTTAATAAAGTCTAACCTGAATACTGGGTTAGACTAAACTACTACTGAATCTACTGAGTTTTCCTGAGTTCTATAGCTGATTGAGAGTACTATTGATCATGATGTGACTAATACTGTTCTATTACTGACCATGGATCTAGGTAATCAGCTAAATTGTCGGGTACAAGTAACCCCAAGACTCGATAGAATAAAATAAGAGACATGGAATAACTTGAAACATGTAAACTAAACATTTGATCATTCTTCATTCACTGAGGCATTTTAACAAACAATTGCATCATACAACTTGCACATAGGCTATCTTGACATGATTTCATTCTCTTAATAATTCACATGAACAATTCATCAAGCAATTGGTGAGCATAATATATAAACATAAATTTGAACAACAAGTGGGAATCATGCTTGAATTCCAAATCTCACAATTCAAGGGTTTAACATAGATTTACACACATGAAAATAAATTACACATGAAACATGTAATAAAACATGTATTAGTAAACAAATCCAAACATCAATCATGAATACACTTTAATTCCAGCCATGGAAATCATAAAATCAACTACTTGAAGTTTCAAAAGAGATTCTTGGACTCCAAGAGTGAAGGAACCCTTGGATGAACACTTCACATACCTTAGTTAAGGAATTTCTGAAAGATTTTGGTTGAATCTTGAGTTCTTGATTTGAAATTTGAGCACCTAGGTTTTTGTTCTTCAGCAATTTGGAGAAAATATGAGTTTAACTGCTCTACAAGGTGATTAATTTCATGTTTTGGTGCTGAAGGACGTGGGGAAAAGACCCAAATATCCCTAAGAATGTGGTCTTTTAATAACTAAAAACTGGGCTACCAACGCGCAGGTCGATGTGGCACGTCGATGCCATCGATGCGATAGCCAACGCGTTGTGCTATGTTCACATCGATTCACTAGAATTGGATGCTGGTAGCTGGGGAAAATATTAATCAACGCGATAGTCAATGTGGCACGCCAAGATCACATTGATCCACTATTTTAAGATTCTAAAAGGATCTTCAAATGAAGTTTAAAAAATTCAAAACTTGTTCGAAAACACTTACGGACATTTCTGATCATGAATCAACCTAAACATCAACATTTTATGGAAGTAAAGGTTGCAAAATAAGATTGCCAACCTTTGTAGGCTAAAATAACACTAAGTCTGAGTACTTAGTTAAAATATTCTAGGTTTGGGGACCCCTTGACAAGCCTAAAGGACCGAATTAAGCTCAGGATTTCTGAACTAGATCAATACCAAACTCTATTTCCTTATTCGGAGGAACACCAGGACGATCATCCAGAAAGACCTCTGGAAACTCATTAATCACTATAACTGACTGGAAAGAAGGACCTTCTGAGTTAGAATCTTTAACCCAGACCAAGTGATAAAGACAACCTTTACACATTAACCTCCAAGCTCTAAGATAAGAAATAAATATCCCCATAAGAGCTAAAGGACCACCCTCCCATTTTATAACAAGCTCACCAAGAAACCTAAAGATAACACTACAGGTCCGAAAATCTAAGAATTCATAACAATAGTGCAACCACTACAGTCCCAGAATAACATCGAAATCCACCATACCTAACTCAAATAGATCCACCAAGGCTTGCTTGCCACCAATAGATACCACCCCCCTATAGACTCTCTTAGTAATAGCCGAGTCACCTATTAGGTAGAAATAGAAAATGGATCCGAAATAACTTTTTGATCGAAACAAAAAGATACATCCACATAAGCAGTCAAGTAGGAGATAGTGGACCCTGGATCAAGCAAATAATATACATCATGAGAGAAAAATTGTAACATAATAGTAACGACATCAGGTGATGCCTTAAATTCTTGTCACGATGACAAAGCATACAACCTATTTCGACCAATACTAGAACCAGGAGCAATTGCAAAAGTAGATGCAACTCTACCAGGTGTAAGAGTAGAAGATGAAGCCACGGGAATCTTATTTACCCCCGTATCAACCTTACTAACGGGACAATCCCTGAGCCAATGGTATGCGTTGAAATAATTGAAGCATTTATCTCTTCTTTTATTGCAATAACCCCAATGTGGACACCATAGAACCAACAAGGAGGGCATAAAGAAATTGACTGACCTCCGCTTGCCTGATATTGGACACCATATGCTTGGAAATTATCACTACCTTGATGATGACTATCACCATCTTGTTAAGAAGCTCTGGCAGAAGAGTAAGAATCAGAACTTCCTCACTTCTTTTTTTGCCATTTCCCACCATCCCGACCACCCAGAGACTGAGCACCTCCCTGGTTAGAAAACCTGCTCCTCTTACCCGATCTATCCCCAAACTCTGCCTACTTCATCTTTTAATCCTCCACTTGCTGCATATGAACAATCAACCTAGAGATGTCCATATCTTTAATCAGCAAGGAAGTCTTGCTCTTTAAAATTAGATCCCGATACAACCCAGGAGAGAACTTTCTCAATCTTGCTCGCATGTCAGCAATTAAATAAAAAGCATACCTTGACAATTGGTGAAACATCAAGTCATATTCGTCGGCAAATATCCTCCCTTTCTTGAGGTTCACAAACTTCTCAATCTTTGCTTTCCTCAAATCTTGGGTAAATAAATGATCTAAGAAGGTCTTAGAAAAAGTATCCACAAAACCTGATTCTTCCATATCACCCCTATCTCTGTCCCACTCTTCATACCACTGACATGCAATATTTTTTTGTTGATAAGCTGCAAAGTTTACACCCTACATATTGGTAGCCTGCATCACCCAAAATACCTTTTCCATTTTATCTAAAAAATCTTGTGGATCCTCCACCACCTTCACTCCAAAAAAAATAGGAGGACCCATCTTTATAAGTTGGCCAACCCTTGTGGCCTCAGCAAAAAAAGCACCAATCACACCCCGCTCATCCTGAGCAGCGACCATCTAAGTAATAACATGAATCGACTGACGAAATTCAACATTACTCACCTCTCCCTACAGAGGTCTACTAGCAACTGGTGGAACTTCAAAACTATAAAGGATAGTATGGAGAGATTAAAAATGAACCCCAGAAATAGGATGCACCCCTTCAGCATTACCCTCAAATGGGATAGAAGAATTTTCTTGTGTTCCAGATCTACGAGGCATGATTTTAAAGATGAACAAGTAAGGATTAGAGAATATTCCAGGACTGAGACACAAGCATAAAAATAGAATACCAAGAAAGTGAGCATTCAAAAATTCCTTGTAGCCTCTCCTTTATGAGTGTAGGGGGCTACACACTGATAAAAAAACTCTACTCGACATGGCTTTTTGGACTACCAATTGACCATGAACCTAGGATTTGATTCCAACTTAACATGACCCGACTGAGGGCCTTCTCAAAATGGACGTCCCAAGTCCGACCGAGATCGTAGACCACACCCATTACCCAACCCAACCTACAGATGCATGCCTTGAGTTGGCTTAGTCTCGAGAATATAACAATATAATGTAATAGCTTACATGAAGATTTTGGGATAGGATCACAACTATGACCATCCCAGCAGAGAATAACCATACCATACGAAGAATCTAACCACACCAAACCAATACTAAAAAATGGTCCATAAACCAGGCCATAACAAAAAATGTTCCAAAAATTTATATAATTAACCAAAAAATAAAATATGATGGAACGATAAGAAATTATGTCCAATGATGTCAGCCCACCATCTTATTCTAATGCCAAGGAAGACACCAATACCAATCCTACACATGCCAACCCATAGTAGTATCACAAAACCTCTAACAAAAAGAGTAGTAAAATTTGGTTGGGAAATGCCCCCAACCATGGCCAAAACTAATATCCAAGATAAAATCAAAATGTCTAGAAATATCTATAACATTAAATGGAGCCTTTCAAAAATATGGAAGCTCACCACTTAAGTCCAAATACAAATCCCTTAGTTAATAACTATGTAGAAGGAGTAGAATAACTGGTTCCTATATAGCGTATGTATATAGCTACCAGTAGACAGGTTAGCAGATGAATGCAAGCATAACCATGCCGAGAAAAGGACCAGGTTTAGCATGCCTTTTAATCCCTTACCTGGTCAATGTAGCTTTACCATCCTAAACCACTCATGGGCTATATGGGTTCAGCTTCCTCTTCTAAAAGGACAACAGTGCATGAAGCCGCACAACCAGGGAAGAAAACCTAGTATGACTAGTACATCCCCCAAATATAAAGTGTGACATATTGCACACGATCACCAAAACCAACCTCATATCAATAAATATGAGTTTCCAGTACTATTCCCCCCGAGACCTCTACCTTTCATGGCTTTGCTACATATCCTGCTATTATTGCCAAATTGAAACCATTGTGAAGCAACCAATCAATCCACTTACCATTTATTAACCAATGCCATTTGGTGGTGGTATCGTCATACCGACCATTCTTGCAAGTACTATCCATAGCAACCATTTATATGTTTAAGAGGACTTCCAAGTGCCCTTTCATTTACCATATTAAACTATTTGTGTGATTCCAGGTAATCCAAAAGCATAACCATTTAGTCATTTACCTTTACAAGCTATTTAAACCATGCATAATTCCTTTATCGACTTTTAAAACAAGCAAAATTTCCATTAAAAGTACTCAATGCAATAAAAACATGCTTACAGGCATTTTTTCAAACATATTAGGTGAATAGTATAACCAAAACCAATTCCAATTACCATTAAATCATTCCTATGCAATTTAATTATCCAAAACCACAATTAAATCACATAAAGATTTATTAAAAACTATAGAAAACCATAACCAACCATTTAATATTACAACCCCAAATCATATTTGAAAACCAAAATCAAACAATCAATGAAGTCATGAAAAAAATCATAAAACCATGCTTTTAGATTGAATTAACAACAAGGTAAGAAAACATGCCCTAAACTAAGATGATGGTGGAAAAAAATCACCAAGACAAACCCTAAATCAATCCTCTAGTTGAAACACTAGCTTCTATTGCCCAAAAGCTTTTAGGAGAATTATAGAGTATTTTATAAGAGTTTCTAAGTGTTAATGAATGGAATAATAAAGTAAATAACCTTTCAAGTATAGGATAAGTGAGGAAACATCCAAAATACATCCACTTAAGTTGCACAAAATCCCATCACAGGGGTACGACTAACCCTCATAAGGCATACCCTCTAATACGAGTGGTACCCTACACTCTTATCCTAGCCTCAGCCTTTGGATCCAATATTATCCAGCATACAACCCATCTAACCAAGTCATATAAAAAACTTATGATCCATAGTCTTCATCCGTACCCCTGGCAGATTAAATCCATGGAAGTTTAGATACTGTCCACCATATGAGTCCTGGGTATGACTTTTATCCTGGATTACAGCTCACAGTGAGCCACTCATACTCAGATCCAACTTATGTAACCAATTCTAATATTAAGTTAAGTAAACAAATGATTCGTACCCACCAATACGACTCGTACCCCTACTTCATATCAACTGCTGAAACATCAAGTCATATTCCTTGGAAGATATCCTCCCTTTCTTGAGGTTCACAAACTTCTCCATCTTTGTTTTCCTCAAGTCTTGGGTAAATAAACAATCTAAGAAGGCCTTAGAAAAATTATCCAACAAAACTAATTCTTCCACATCACCCTTATCTCTATCCCACTCTTCATACCACTGACATGAAATATTTTTTTGTTGATAAGCTGCAAAGTTTACACCCTCCATATTGGTAGACTGCATCACCCAAAATATATTTTCCATTTTATCTAAGAAATCTTGTGGATCCTCCTCTACTTTTACTCCAGAAAAAATGGGAGGACCCATCATTATAAATTGGCCAACCATTGTGGCCTCAGCAGACAAAGCACCAATCAAACCCCGCTCAGCCTGAGCAGAGACCATCTAAGTAATAACATGAATTGACTGATGAAATTCAACATTAGTCACCTCACCTTACGGAGGTCTAGTAGCAACTGGTGGAACTTCAAAACTATAAAGGATAGTATCTAGAGATTAAAAATGAACCCCAGAAGTCGGATGCACCCCTTCAGCATTACCCTCAAATGAGATAGAAGAATTTTCTTATGTTCCAGATCTACGAGGCATGATTTTAAAGATGAACAAATAAGGATTAGAGAACATTCTAGGACTGAAACTCAAGCATAAAAATAGAATACCAAGAAATTGAGCATTCCAAAATTCCTTGTAGGCTCTCCTTTATGAGTGTAGCGCGCTACACACTGATAAAAAAACTCTACTCGACACGGTTTTTTGGACTCCCAATTGACCATGAACCTAGGATTTGATACCAACTTAACATTACCCGATTGAGGGCCTTCTCGAAATGGACATCCCAAGTTTGACCGATATCGTAGACCACACCCATTACCCAACCAAACCTATAAATGCATGCCTTGAGTTGGCTTAATCTCGAGCATATAATAATATAGTGTAATAGCTTACATAAAGATTTTGGGATAGGATCATAACTGTGACCAACCCAGCTGAGTCTAACCATACCATACGAAGAATCTAACCACACCAAACCAATACCAAAATATGGTCCATAAACCAGGCCATAACAAAAAATGTTCCAAAAATTTATATAATTAATCCAAAAATAAAATATGATGGAACGGTGAGAAATTATGTCCAATGATGTCAGCCCACCATCTTATTCCAATGCCAAGGCTGACACCAATACCAATCCTACACATGCCAACCCATAGTAATATCACAAAGCCTCTAACAAAAAAAGTACTAAAATTTTGTTGGGAAATACCCCCAACCATGGCCATAACTAATATCCAAGATAAAATCAATATGTATAGAAATATCTATAACATTTAGGAGTAGAATAGTTGGTTCCTATATAGCGTAGGTATATAGCTACCAGTAGACAGGTTAACAGATGAACAAGTGAGGAAACATCCAAAATACATCCACTTACGTTGCACAAAATCCCATCACAGGGGTACGACTAACCCTCCTAAGGCATACCCTCTAATACGAGTGGTACCCTATACTTTTATCCTAGCCTCAGCCTTTGGATCCAATATCATCCAGCATACAACCCATCTAACCAAGTCATATAAAAAACTTATGATCCATAGCCTTCATCCGTACCCCTGGCAGATTAAATCCAAGGAAGTTTAGATATTTTCCACCATATGAGTCCTGGGTATGACTTCTATCCTGGATTACAGCTCATAGTGAGCCACTCATACTCAGATCCAACTTATGTAACCAAGTCTAATATTAAGTTAAGGAACCAAATGATTCGTACCCACCAATAAGACTCGTACCCCTACGTCATATCAACTGCTGAAACATCAAGTCATATTCCTTGGAAGATATCCTCCCTTTCTTGAGGTTCACAAACTTCTCCATCTTTGCTTTCCGCAAATCTTGGGTAAATAAACAATCTAAGAAGGCCTTAGAAAAAGTATCCAATAAAACTGATTCTTCCACATCACCCTTATCTCTGTCCCACCCTTCATACCACTGACATGCAATATTTTTTTATTGATAAGCTGCAAAGGGTATACCCTTCATATTGGTAGCCTGTATCACCCAAAATATCTTTTCCATTTTATATAAGAAATCTTGTGGATCCTCCTCCACCTTCACTCTAGAAAAAATGGGAGGACCCATCTTTATAAATTGGCCAACCCTTGTGGCCTTAGCAGACAAAGCACCAATTAAACCCCGCTCAGCCTGAGCAGCGACCATCTAAGTAATAACATGAATCTACAGATGAAATTCAACATTAGTCACCTCACCTTACGGAGGTCTAGTAGCTACAGATAGAACTTCAAAACTATAAAGGATAGTACCGAGAGATTAAAAATGAACCCAGAAGTAGGATGAACCCTTTCAGCATTACCCTCAAATGGGATAGAAGAATTTTTTTGTGTTCCAGATCTACGAGGCATGATTTTAAAGACAAACAAATAAGGATTAGAGAATATTCCAGGACTGAGACTCAAGCATAAAAATAGAATACCAAGAAATTGAGCATTCCAAAATTCCTTGTAGCCTCTCCTTTATGAGTGTAGCGCGCTACACACTTCTAAAAAAACACTATTTGGCACGGATTTTTAGACTCCCAATTGACCATGAACCTAGGATTTGATACCAACTTAACATGACTCGACTGAGTGCCTTCTCGAAATAGACGTCCCAAGTTCGACCGAGATCGTAGACCAAACCCATTACCCAACCCAACCTATAGCCGCCTGCCTTGAGTTGGCTTAATCTCGAGCGTATAATTATATAGTGTAGTAGCTTACATGAAGATTTTGGGATAGGATCAAAACTGTGACCAACCCAGCTGAGTTTAACCATCCCATACGAAGAATCAAAACACACCAAACCAATACTAAAAAATGGTCCATAAACCAGGCCATAACAAGAAATGTTCCAAAAATTTATATAATTAATCCAAAAATAAAATATGATGGAACGGTGAGAAATTATGTCCAATGATGTCAGCCCACCATCTTATTCCAATGCCAAGGCAGACACCAATACCAAATCCACACATGCAAACCCATAGTTGTATCACAAAGCCTCTAACCAAAAGAGTAGTATAATTTGGTTGGGAAATGCCCCCAACCATGGCTAAATATAATATCCAAGAAAAAATAAAAATGTCTAGAAATATCTATAACATTAAATGGAGCCTTTCATAAAGATGGAAGCTCACCACTTAAATCCAAACACTAATCCCTTAGTTCATAACTATGTAGAAGGAGTAGAATAGCTGGCTCCTATATAGCGTAGGTATATAGCTACCAGCAGACAGGTTAGCAGATGAATATAAGCATAACCATGCCGGGAAAAGGACCAGGTTTAGCATGCCTTTTAAACATTTACCTGGTCTATGTAGCTTTACCGTCCTAAATCACCCATGGGCTATATGGGCTCAGCTTCCTCTGCTAAAAGGGCCCAGTTCATGAAGCCGCACAACTAGGGAAGAAAACTTAGGATTACTAGTACATCCCCCAAATATAAGTGTGACATATTGCACATGGTCACCAAAACCAACCTCACATCGATAAATATAATTTTCCAGTACTAGTCCCCCGCGAGACCTCCACCTTCCATGGCTTTGCTATATATCCTGCCATTATTGCCAAATTATAACCATTGAGAAGCAACCAATCAATCCACGTGCTATTTATTAACCAATGCCATTTAGTGGTGGTATCGTCATACCGACCATTCTTGCAAGTACTATCCATAGAAACCATATATATGTTTAAAAGGACTTCCAAGTGCCCTTCTATTTACCATATTAAACGATTTGTGTGATTCCAGGTACTCCAAAAGCATAACCATTTAGCCATTGACCTTTACAAGCTATTTAAACCATGCATAATTCCTTTACCAACTTTTAAAACAAGCAAGAGTTCCATTAAAAGTACTCAATGCAATAAAAACATGATTACAGGCATTGTTTCAAACATATTAGGTGAATAGTATAACCAAAACCAATTCCAATTACCATTAAATTATTCCCATGCAATTTAATTATCCAAAACCACCATTAAATCACATATAGAAATATTAAAAACTACAGAAAACCATAACCAACCATTTAATATTAAAACCCCCAAATTATATTTGAAAACTAAAATCAAACAATCAACGAAGTCATGAAAAAATTCATAAAACCATGCTTTTAGATAGAATTGACAATGAGGTAAGAGAACATGCGCTCAACTAAGATGATGATGGAAATAAATCACTAAGACAAACCCTAAATCAATCCTCTAGTTGAAAACCTAGCTTTTATTGGCCAAAAGCTTTTAGGAGAATTATAGAGTGTCTTATAAAAGTTTCTAAGTGTTAATGAATGGAATAATAACGTAAATAACCTTTCAAGTAGGTTAGAAGTTGTAGGACCTTATTAGGATAAGTGAGGAAACATCCAAAATACATCCACTTAAGTTGCATAAAATCCCATCACAAGGGTACAACTGACCCTCATAAGGCATACCCTCTAATACGAGTGGTACCCTACACTCTTATCCTAACCTCAGCCTTTGGATCCAATATTATCCAGTATACAACCTATCTAACCAAGTCATATAAAAAACTTATGATCCATAGTCTTCATCCGTACCCTTGGCAGATTAAACGCAAGGAAGTTTAGATACTGTCCACCATATGAGTCCTGGGTATGACTTCTATCCTGGATTACAGCTCACAGTGAGCCACTCATACTCAGATCCAACTTTTGTAACCAAGTCTAATATTAAGTTAAGGAACCAAATGATTCGTACCCACCAATACGACTCGTACCCCTAAGTCATATCAATTACCGAAACATCAAGTTATATTCCTTTGAAGATATCCTCGCTTTCTTGAGGTTCAGAAACTTCTCCATCTTTGCTTTCCTCAAATCTTGGGTAAATAAACGATCTAAGAAGGCCTTAGAAAAAGTATCCAACAAAACTGATTCTTCCACATCACCCCTATCTCTGTCCCACTCTTCATACCACTGACATGCAATATTTTTTTGTTGATAAGCAGCAAAGTTTACACCCTCCATATTGGTAGCCTGCATCACCCAAAATATCTTTTCTATTTTATCTAAGAAATCTTATGGATCCTCCTCCACCTTTACTCCAGAAAAAATGGGAGGTCCTATCTTTATAAATTGGCCAACCCTTGTGGCCTCAGCAAATAAACCACCAATCACACCCCGCTCAGCCTGAGCAACGACCATCTAAGTAATAACATGAATAGACTGACAAAATTCAATATTAGTCACCTCGCCTTATGGAGGTCTAGTAGCAACTGGTGGAACTTCAAAACTATAAAGGATAGTACCGAGAGATTAAAAATGAACCCCAGAAGTAGGATTCACCCTTTTAGCATTACCCTCAAATGGGATAGAAGAATTTTCTTGTGTTCTAGATCTACGAGGCATCATTTTAAAGACGAAAAAATAAGGATTAGAGAATATTCAAGGACTGAGACACAAGAATAAAAATAGAATACTAAGAAATTGAGCATACCAAAATTCCTTGTAGCCTCTCCTTTATGAGTGTAGCGCGCTACAAACTGATAAAAAAAACTCTACTCGACATGGCTTTTTGGACTCCCAATTGACCATAAACCTAGGATTTGATACCAACTTAAGATGACCTGATCGAGGGCCTTCTCTAAATGGACATCCCAAGTCCGACCGAGATCGTAGACCACACCTATTACCCAACCCAACCTACAGATGCATGCCTTGAGTTGGATTAATCTCGAGCATATAACAATATAGTGTAATAGCTTACGTAAAGATTTTGGGATAGGATCACAACTGTGACCAAGCTAGCTGAGTCTAACCATACCGTACGAAGAATCTAACCACACCAAACCAATACCAAAAAATGGTCCATAAACCAGGCCATAACCAAAAATGTTCCAAAAATTTATATAATTAATCCAAAAATAAAATATGATGGAACAATGAGAAATTATGTCTAATGATGTTAGACCTCCATCTTATTCCAATGCCAAGGCTGACACCAATACCAATCCTACACATGCCAACCCATGGTAGTATCACAAAGCCTCTAATAAAAAGAGCAGTAAAATTTGGATGGGAAATGCCCCCAACCATGGCAAAAACTAATATCCAAAACTGATTCTTCCACATCACCCCTATCTCTGTCCCACTCTTCTTACCACTGACATGCAATATTTTTTTGTTGATAAGTTGCAAAGTTTACAGCCTCCATATTGGTAGCCTGCATCACCTAAAATATTTTTTCCATTTTATCTAAGAAATCTTATGGATCCTCCTCCACCTTCACTTTAGAAAAAATAGGAGGACCCATCTTTATAAATTGCCCAACCCTTGTGGCCTCAGCAGACAAAGCACCAATCACACCCCGCTCAGCCTGAGCAGCGACCATCTAAGTAATAATATGAATCGACTGATGAAATTAAACATTAGTCACCACGCCTTATGAAGGTCTAGTAGCAACAGGTGGAACTCCAAAACTATAAGGGATAGTACCAAGAGATTTAAGATGAACCCTAAAAGTAGGATGCACCCCTTCAGTATTACCCTCAAATAGGATAGAAGAATTTTCTTGTGTTCCAGATCTACAAGGCATGATTTTAAAGACAAAAAATATGGATTAGAGAATATTCCATGACTGAGACTCAAGCATAAAAATAGAATGCCAAGAAATTGAGCATTCCAAAATTCCTTGTAGCCTCTTCTTTATGAGAGTAGCGCGCTACACACTTCTAAAAAATACTACTTGACACGACTTTTTAGACTCCCAATTGACCGTGAACCTAGAATTTAATACCTACTTAACATGACTCGACTGAGGGCCTTCTCAAAATAGACTTCCCAAGTTCGACCGAGATCGTAGACCAGACCCATTACCCAACCCAACCTACAGCCGCCTGCCTTGAGTTGGCTTAATCTCGAGCATATAACAATATAGTGTAATAGCTTACATGAAGATTTTGGGATAGGATCACAACTGTGACCAACCCAGCTGAGTCTAACCATCCCATGCGAAGAATCTAAACACACCAAACCAATACCAAAAAATGGTCCATAAACCAGGCCATAGTAAAAAATGTTCCATAAATTTATATAATTAATCCAAAAATAAAATATGACGGAACGGTGAGAAAATATGTCCAATGATGTCAGCCCACCATCTTATTCTAATGCCAAGGCAGACACCAATACCAATCCCATACATGCAAACCCATAGTAGTATCACAAAGCCTCTAACCAAAAGAGTAGTATAATTTGGTTGGGAAATGCCCCCAACCTTGGCCAAAAATAATATCCAAGAAAAACTAAAAATGTCTAGAAATATCTATAACATTAAATGGAGCCTTTCAAAAAGATGGAAACTCACCACTTGAGTCCAAACACTAATCCCTTAGTTCATAACTATGTAGAAGGAGTAGAATAGCTGGCTCCTATATAGCGTAGGTATATAGCTACCAGCAGACAGGTTAGCAGATGAATACAAGCATAACCATGCCGGGAAAAGGACCAGGTTTAGCATGCCTTTTAAACCTTTACCTGGTCTATGTAGATTTACCGTCCTAAATCACCCATGGGCTATATAGGTTTAGCTTCCCCTGCTAAAAGGTCCCCAGTTCATAAAGCCGCACAACCAGGGAAGAAAACTTAGGATTACTAGTACATCCCCCAAATATAAGTGTGACATATTGCACACGATCACCAAAACCAACCTTACATCGATAAATATGATTTTCCAGTACTAGTCCCCCGCGAAACCTCCACCTTCCATGGCTTTGCTATATATCCTGCCATTATTGCCAAATTATAACCATTGAGAAGCAACCAATCAATCCACTTTCTATTTATTAACCAACGTCATTTGGTGGTGGTATCGTCATACCGACCATTCTTACAAGTACTATCCATATTAACCATATATATGTTTAAGAGGACTTCCAAGTGCCCTTCCATTTACCATATTAAACGATTTGTGTGATTTCAGGTACTCTAAAAGCATAAACATTTAGCCATTTACCTTTACAAGCTATTTAAACCATGCATAATTCCTTTACCAACTTTTAAAACAAGCAAGAGTTCCATTAAAAGTACTCAATGCAATAAAAACATGCTTACAGGCATTTTTTTCAAACACATTAGGTGAATAGTATAACCAAAACCAATTCCAATTACCATTAAATCATTCCCATGCAATTTAATTATCCAAAACCACCATTAAATCACATAATGAATTATTAAAAACTATATAAAACCATAACCAACTATTTAATATTAAAATCCCCAAATCATATTTGAAAACCAAAATCAAACAATCAATGAAGTCATGAAAAAATTCATAAAACCATGATTTTAGATAGAATTAACAATGAGGTAACAGAACATTCCCTATACTAAGATGATGATGCTAAATAAATCACCAAGACAAACCCTAAATCAATCCTCTAGTTGAAAACCTAGGTTCCATTGCCTAAAAGCTTTTAATAGAATTATAGAGTGTTTTATAAGAGTTTCTAAGTGTTAATTGATAACGCTCAATCTACAGCTCTCGTAGGAGTGTAAAGCGGTCGCTAGCAAATATAGAACCCAACTGGGTTGGGTATCGATCCCACAGGGATTAGCTTGGTCAACAAGTAAGCAACGATTACTAGACTTTTAGTACAAGTCTCGTAAAAAGGGGGGATTGTAATGTGTAACCAAAATATTAAAGTAAAAACTGAAAATAGCAACGTAAAAAGAAGGAATGTTTAGTAGGTTGTAAAACAATAAGAATTGAGGAGTTGGAGTTATGTCCACCTTCTGAGTTATACGTCTCTATTGGCTATGAGTGTGTTGAATTCCGAAATTCATGTGCTTATAGAGAATTGTATTCGATGGTAAATCCAGGCGTCTTTCGACCTATTTGAGGATTATTTCACTTTAACTCTTTCGAGCTTAAAGCATGTCTAACGGTACGAATTCTCCAAGAGGTTAATCCAGTTACGGCACTAACTTTTTAATAGGGGATGGGACCCTACTACCTTGACATTATCTCTTTTCCAGACAGATAACCTTTCTTTCGAACAAGTTAAATGTTATACTGGCGTATTCTTGCATTTGCAACCACAAAGAATTTAGGTTAAGATGAAGAGAATAATGATATAAGCAGCATACGTGTCACGAACTCACAAACTCATGGTAATAGATAGTATCTCATTCGGCTTCCATAACCCCAACAGAGAAGTTTAGTTACCCATGAGTGCGAAGGAAATCACAATTGACATTGTTATTATACCACAATAAGACTTTCGTGTAGCACAAGTGTGGTAGGCGTTAGGCGTGATTTCTTGCAAGTAACCTTTCTCTTGTTGCAGAAATTAAGAATAGATGAATAGAAGAATAGAAGAAGAATAAAAAGTAGAATTAATGGAAGGGTTAGAAGAAGAGTTATAGAGTAATAGAATTAATGAGGAATCTCTATATAAAAATCAATAGCAAGATAGGGTATTTATAATACCCATATCCCATTCCTACTAAGCTAATGAAATACTTAACCCAATTGTACTAGGTTAATGTATCATTGTCCTAATCCTACTAAGCTAATGAAATACTTAACCCAATTGTACTAGGTTAATGTCTCATTATCCTAATCCTACTAAGTTACTGCTAGTCCCCAAAGTCTTCAGAATTGCTATTTTTGCCCGGAACATATTTTCCATGCATCACTTTTGGACCTTGGAGTCCAAGACTCCCTTTTCTCCCTTCGTGAAGCTTTCTTTGGCGTCAAGTAATCCATAAAATTCTGAATTCTGCATCATTTATACCTGAAACTTTGCTAATCATGTTCGTTAGCTCACTTACAGGAAAAAGGACTAAAAGTGCATAAAATATATAATTTGTTCTCAAAACTAGGTAAAAATATGGGTAAAATATAGCACTATAGGCGTGTAAATTCACCTATCATCAACACCCCACACTTAAAGATTTTTTCGTCCTCGAACAAACTATCATGTCCATCTAAACATTAACTTAAGGTTTCACAGCAACAACACAAAATATTTGTCAAGACAAACACAACAATTACCAACAAAGAGTAGTTTTCCAATCATTAGTAGAAACAATTCAACCTCTAACATAAACTCGTGATGGTGGTCAACTCATACTCAAAAGTTAAGGTACAAAGAATCATACACAACTATCCAAAACTCATCAACCATGTGTGTCTCACAATATATTACCCATAATCACTCACAAGTATAGCATCTTTTTCAAACATGGGTATAAAAATATCCTTGATCTCGCTCTCACAAAGAATTCATATGTTGCAACTGATGACCATAGGCTTGCCCTTAGTGTAATGCTCCACTAAATATCAGAATGCTAGGCTTAGGATCAAGTAGGTCTTTTGATGGTTGTAATGTAGGCTAAGGGACGGGTAGGACTATTTTGGACAGAAATAGTGACTATGTTCCTAAGCGCTTTAATATATCACATTATATCATTAACACTCTTTCTTTCAAACAACCTTTCTACGTTTTTTTATTCTACCACCCTTTTTCTTCTCTTTTGTTTTCCTTTCCTTTTTCTTTTCATAACATACCTCTTATGATAGCACTTTCTTTTTCATAACACATTCAAGCACCAATACGTTCTAAAGCATCATACTCACCCAATTTCCTCTTATTTTGTCACATGACTTTATACTTTAAAGAACTTAGGAATTTGTATCAAATTATGGTCTTGAAAAAAAATGGATTAGGCTTACATATGAGGCTGTCAAAGAACATAGGCTAAAGGCTCAAAAGGGTTTAACTAGGATGATGTCCATGGGTAGGTAAAAATGAAGGTAAATAATCATAGGTTGCCAAAGAAATGCCTAAATCATCTTCTAAACTTGCATTCTTTATTTTCTCTTTGCACACATACCAGGCAAGTTCTAGCATCAGCCACAAGCATAGAATATACTATTATCTCACACACACAAGGCACATGGTCGACTTTATTGGGAGTAGTATAGACTCGTGCCCCAACAGATGAAGGAATTGAACCACACAATATCACATAGTGAGTCACAATTAGAGCTTAAACGTCTCAATATTCATGATGTTAGCACAAACTCTTGTTATAATCTCATGATGCCTATTAGAATGATTTTATGTGAAGCTAAGTAAGAAAAATTTTACTACTAAAAACAACAAAATTTTGAAAAACAACAAACTAAGCAAACAAACATAAATAAATGCAAACATAAATAAATGCAAATGCGGATACAGAAGTAAAGCATGCAAATACCACCACCCCACACTTAGACGGGACACTGCCCTCAGTAGAAAATAAATACAAAGAACCTGGTCAGTCAGACTCCTCCTCTATGTCGGGGGTCATACCCCCTTCGTCGGAATCATCATGGGAGTCGTCGTCATCAGAATTCTCCTCCACGTCAGAGTCTGGCATGCGTCGAGCATCATCGGTCGGCACATCATCATCAAGAGGTTCCTCAAAGTATGTACCTACTCCACACATCTCCCTTGCATGCATATTCATTGGATAGTCATGGTCCAGCTGTTGGAGCTCTGCAGCAGTTGGAACACGACCTCCGCTCATCATGGTGAACCGTGTCATGCCATAAAGATGACGGAAGAAACTCTCATCTCGAGCATGTCTCTCCGCAGTAGTAAGGTTGACTCCATGTGTTGTTTCAGCATCTTTGACCTTTGTGTGGTCAACCTTCTTCGGGTTATGTGGGAGTTTGTGATCAGCTGGTTCCTCTTCAATGTCCTCCTTCTGCAAGATTATTGTCAATAGGTTGCCAAAGGTGAAGTGGGACCGTTTGTGTAGTCTGGCCTTCCGCATTGTAGAACGAATGATTGCCCCAATGTTGATAGGGACATTTGTCATCAATACATAGACCAAACACACTCTATCTCTTTTTATTTTGGTGTATTGGGTCCCAGGAATAAGGCAAGAGTTGACAATACACAACCATATTCTAGCTTTCCTATTCAAAGGAGCATAGAGGAAGGTGTTGTGTCGTCCCGTGTCTTTATGTCTGCTCCACCTTGCCATGGATCTACTTCCACAAAGTGTGTGTCGAATTGCTCTATAAGGAGGTCTACTGTACAGCTCTTTGAATGGTGCTGGATCGACTGAAGGCAAGCCAAGAAAGGAGTTGATCAAATCCGCATTGAGTTGTAGAACTTGGCCCCGAATCTTGACTTCGCTGCCTGTGATTTTCGGCAACCAGTTGGCATAAAATTCTTGTGTCAAATCAATATTGCATTCTCCCATGTCGCGGAAGATGATATCCAGATTTAGTGCCATAATTTTCACCAATATGTGCGGCTCCTTCTTCGCTAGGCTGTCCTTGTTGATCAAGTCGACATGAACGTATTTTCCTTCCTTGTTGTTCCTATACCATTCCTTGGCTTCCTCCTCAAGAACCCATTTTATTCCAAACATGCGGCGTGGTAATTGCATTGAGGATGATTCTCCTTGGTCCTTCGACCTCTTTTCTTGCCCTTTTGGGAAGTGGTAGCCTTATCTTGTCTTGCTTTGGGTGCCATTGTACCTGAGATTTAAACAATGTTCCTAGTAGCATCAGCTCTATATATACAATCTATACACAAGCAGTAGGGGTACCACCCCATACTTAGGTTGTTGATACAAATTAGTGAAGTGGAAGTAGTCGATTACTTAGACTTCATCGACATGCATTGTAGACGCTATATTCCGACAAGAAAATCAGAGATGTATCACTTCTTGCAACCGTAGCAATACTTTCATGTTAGGTATAACAAGACTACTACATAGGGATTACATCCTGGTATAGTTTCTATCAATAATCACAACCTTCTATGTCGGTAGGCAACTATAAGTCTTATCCCGATGAACGGGATCTTCTAACATGTAGGTATTTAAGTGACAAGGTTATGCAATGTTCGTGACTATAGCGATTCCGCAATTAGTATAACAATGCATCAAAATCAAATTCAAGTCGGAAATAGTTTAAGATCATCCTAACATATATTTTCACTCACATGGTTTTGTATCAACAATTCAAACACATTAACATCACCAATATTTCTTCAAGAAGTAGCAATTCATAATAGACATAGTAATGTAGTACTTACGAAAAATAGATGAAGAATACAAGAGTACTTACGTGATTGAAGCCTTTGGAGATGTTCTTGTGAAATGGGAGAGCAAAAAGAAAAAATTTGAGATGTTTTGGAGAGTATGTGCGGCGCCTAGGTCAAGTTTCCAATATGTTTATGTTTCACGACTATGTCCCCTTTATATAGGAAAAGAATGGGTCGGGTTTTGACCCATTTAAAATCGGTTTTGGAGACAAAAAGTGACCATAGGTGGCGCCTTTAGCTTTGCCTATGCATGGTATAGGCGGCGCCTAATGTAAAGCATTTGCTAGCATAGGCGGCGCCTAGTGCAATGCCTTTAGTGACCATAGGCGGCGCCTTTAGCATGGCATATGAGATTCTGAGACCAAATGATTTAGCATAGGCGGTGCCTATGCTATAGCATACTTGAGCATGGGGGGCGCCTATGCCTTTGCACACTAGATTCCGAGACCTTAGGCTATAGTATAGGCGTTTCCTAGTTTTACCCAGGCCTAGCCTTGCTCGATGCCTATTTTGTCATGAGCAATGCTCAATCCATAGCCTTATGCATCTTAATTCCAAACTTACCACCTTTACCATGCACTACGTCCAAATCGTCATTTGAAACCAATCTCCTCATTGAATACCTCTTGCACCTACATTTGCTCAAAACCAATGAAAACGATTAGTACGATGGGTTGCCTCCCACCAAGCGCCTTAATTTTGGTCGTGGTACGACTCTTATTTTTGGATTTTCATTTATCAAAATCAAAACAAGTACTAGAACGAAAGAAAGACAAAATGATAAACGATAAACGATAACCGATAAACGATGGGTTGCCTCCCATCTAGCGCCTTATTTATTGTCGCGGCATGACATAGTTACCTCGAGTACTTAGACTTCGTCGAGATAAGTGATGGCCATATAATTCATCAAGTCAAGAGGACCGATATAAGGTTTAACACGTTGACCATTCACCTTGAAGACAACACCATTATTGTCTTCCAATTCAACTACTCCAGACGAGTAGACTTGGATAACTTTGTATGGACCAGACCACTTAGACTTTAACTTACCTGGGAACAGCTTCAATCTAGAGTTGAAGAGAAGTACCATATCATCCTTTTGGAAGTTTCGTCGAACAATCCGCTGATCATGATACCTTTTTATCCACTCCTTGTATAGGTCTGACCTTTCATATGCATGGAGACGGAACTCATCTAATTCGTTCAGCTGCTCCAACCTCAGATTCATCGCATCATCCCAATTCAAATTCAATTGCTTCAACGCCCACAATGTCTTATGTTCGAGCTCAATGGGTAAATGACAAGCCTTCCCATAAACTAGTTGATAAGAGGACATGCCAATGGGTGTTTTGAATGCAGTCCTATACACCCATAGTGCATCATCTAGCTTCCGAGACCAATCCTTCCTATTAGCATTTACCGTCTTCGCAAGGATTTGCTTGATCTCACGATTGGAAACCTCTACTTGTCCACTCGTTTGTGGGTGATAAGGCGTGTCTACCTTATGTTTCTTGACACCATACTTGGCCAACACGGATTTGAATAGCTTGTTGCAAAAGTGAGATCCTCCATCACTTATGATAGTACGTGGTACTCCAAAGCGAGAGAAGATATTCCTCTTCAAAAATGCTACAACACGCTTTCCCTCGTTGTCGGCCAACGCTACAGCTTCAACCCATTTCGAGACCTAATCTACAGCAACTAAGATGTACTTCATTCCAAACGAATTCACGAATGGACCCATGAAATCAATGCCCCACACATCAAAGAGTTCTACCTCAAGAATTTTTGACATGGGCATCTCATGGTGTTTTGAAATAGCACCTTGTCTTTGGCATTGGTCGCATCTTCTAACAAAGTCATAGGCATCTCTAAATATCGAAAGCCAATAATATCCACTTTGCAATACTTTTCTTGCCGTCCGATTGCCTGCGTGATGTCCTCCAACTTGGGAAGTGTGGCATTCATCCAATATAGTAGGCACCTCTACATGGGATATACATCATCGAATAATACCATCCGTACATCGTCAAAACAAATATGGCTCATCCCAATAGTAGTGTTGTACGTCATGCATAAACTTCCTCTTTTGATGGTATGATAAATTGGCAGGTATTACATTACTCACCACAAAATTTGCAAAGTCGGCATACCATGGTAACTTTTCTGTTATCGTCGCTAGGATCTCCTCGTCAGGGAATGCATCATCAATCTCGATATCAGGCTGCGCCACATGCTCGTTCTCGAGTCTAGATAGATGGTCGGCCACTTGGTTCTCGCAACCTCTTCTATCTTTAACTTCGAAATCAACCTCTTGCAGTAGTAATACCCATCGAATTAATCTTGGTTTTGCATCCTTCTTTGTCATTAGATACCTAAGAGCTGCATGGTCTGTATGAACGATCACCTTAGTACCCAATAGATAGGCACGAAACTTCTCAAACGCATACACAACCGCTAAGAGCTCTTGTTCTGTCACAGTGTAGTTCCTTTGGGCTTCATTTAGGACCTTACTCGCATAGTAGATAGGATGAAATAATTTCTCCTTTCTCTGACCAAGCACAGCTCCAACAGCTACACCACTAGCATCACACATGACTTCGAATGGGAGAGACCAATCTGGTGCTACCATGATAGGGGCTTCAATGAGTTTTCCTTTGAGGCATTCGCATTCCTTTAAGCAATCTTCATTGAAGTCAAACTTTGCATCTTTCTCCAAGAGTTTGCACAATGGACTAGCAATTTTGGAGAAGTCTTTGATGAACCAACGATAGAAACCTGCATGGCCGAGAAAACTACGAACTTCCTTCACTGAAATTGGAGGTGGTAGCTTCTCAATGACTTTGATTTTTGCTCGATCAACCTCAATTCCTCTTTCAGAGATTTTGTGCCCAAGAACGATTCCTTCTTTACCATGAAGTGGCACTTTTCCCAATTCAGCACTAGGTTGAATTCTACACATCTTTGCAACGCCAGACTTAGGTTTGCCAAGCACGCTTCAAAAGTCTCACCAACAACTGAAAAATCGTCCATAAATACCTCCAAAGTGTCTTCAACCATATCAGAAAAATTGACATCATACAACGTTGAAAGGTGGCTGGTGCGTTACATAGCCCGAATGGCATACGTTTGAAGGCAAACATACCATATGGGCATGTAAACGTTGTCTTCTCTTGGTCTTCGGGTGCAATACAAATCTGATTATAGCCTGAATAACCGTCTAAGAAGCAAAACCATCCTTTCCCCGCTAATCGATCTAGCATTTGGTGCATAAATGGCATTGGAAATTGATCTTTGAGTGTCCAAGAATTCAAATTTCGGTAGTCCATGCATACTCTCCATCCAGTGACGGGTCTGAGTGGAATAAGCTTATTCTTCGCATTCGCGACCACCATCATGCCTCCTTTCTTGGGAACACATTGTACCGGGCTTACCCATGTACTATCAGAGATTGGGTACACAACCCCCGCGTCTAACAACTTGATAATTTCATTCTTCACCACTTCTTGCATAGGTGGGTTTAGACGTCTTTGATGCTCAATGGTGGGTGTGCAATTCTCTTCAAGCTGAATTTTATGTGTACAAATCCCAGGTAGAATACCAATAATATCCGCAATGGTCCATCCAATGGCTCTAATATACTTCCGTAGAATAGCAATGAGAGCTGCAACTTGTTGCTCACCCAAATCTACTGCAACAATGACTGGAAGTGTGTTTCCGCTTCCTAGGAATGCATACTTTAAATGTCTTGGCAGCTCCTTCAATTCTAATGTGGGCGGCTCTTCAATAGATGGCTTAGCTGGTGGTGTGGGTCGATTTTTAAGATCAAGGTCCAGCTTCTTGGGAGCATGGCGATATGTCCCTAATCCTGATAGAGCACAAATAGCTTCTTCACAATTTTCAACATCCTTACTCTCACCATTCATAAGCAAAGTCGCCAATGTGTCATCAATCAGTTGCTCCTCTTCAAGTAATTCTTTCTCATCATCAAAGTAAACATCAGCCACCGATAATACATTCATCTCTTTGGGTTGCTTCATTGATTTGCAAACATCAAAGCGAACTACTTCGTCATTTATTCGTAATGAAAGCTCATTAGCTCTCAAATCAATAAGCACACTTCCAGTAGCAAGGAAAGGGAGCCCCAAGATTATGAGAACTTCTGAATCTGCCTCACAATCCAAAATAACAAAGTCTGCCGGAAAGATGAATGAAGAAACCTTTACCAATAATCACATAGAAAACCAATAGGTCGTTTTACCGACCTATCCGCCATTATGAGCCTCATATTGGTTGGAGTAGGATCACCCAACCCCAAATATTTATAGATAGAT
The DNA here is from genome assembly GCA_030864225.1 of Capsicum baccatum var. pendulum. Lineage (NCBI taxonomy): Eukaryota > Viridiplantae > Streptophyta > Magnoliopsida > Solanales > Solanaceae > Capsicum > Capsicum baccatum. Next base: position 86,760,893 of record CM061557.1, read on the forward strand.
AGTGGCATCAAATTGATGCTGGCTCCTAAATCACATAATGCCTTGACAAAATTTAGAGATCCAACCGTGCAAGGAATAGTGAAAGCATCGGGGTCAGCCTTCTTTTGAGCTATTGATCGGGTCGCGATTGCGCTGCAGTGATGAACATCATCTTTCAACTCATAATTTGCTGCCCGCTTCTTTGTCAAAAGATCCTTCATAAATTTCGCATACCCAGGCATCTGTTCAAGTGCCTCCACCAATGGAACATTAATGGTCAGCTGCTTTAACATAGTCATGAATTTGCTGAACTTCGTGTCATCCGCCACCTTCTTTAGTCTTTGAGGGAAAGGTGGTGGTGGGTATGGAATTGTTTTCTCCATGGCTTTGTTCTCCTCTTGCTTCCGTTTTTCAGCTTTTTTAGGTTGCAAATTGTTGGGGTTGACGTCGTTGACGATAGGATTAGTTGCAGCGACATCTTCTCCTTTCGTCTTATCATCAATGTCCACTACTTCATCAACCACTTGGTTGCTTTTTGCTGAAGTTTCCAGCATCTTACCACTTCGGGTAGTGATGGCCATGCATGACCCATCATTCCTTGGGTTTTGCACAGTATCGCTAGGTAAAGTGTCAGCCTTTCTTTGATTGAGTGCTGCTGAAAGTTGGCTCAATTGCTGCTCTATTTGCTTGATTGAAGTGGAATGAGAATCAGCTATTTGTTTCATAGAGGACAAATCATTAACTACCACCATTACTCCCGCGCTTGTTGCTTCCACTCCTTTTATTATTTTAGCCAGCATGTCTTCCATACTTCCAGAACTAGATATGTTGGCGTCACTTCTTTCCGGGGGAATGTACAAACCACTCTTTTCATTCTTGTTCTTCCAACTACCTTGGTCCTTGTTTCCATATTTATCATAATAGTTTCGACCTTGGTTTTCTTGGGTATTACCTCGGAAACCCCCCTGATTGTTCAAGTAGTTGGCCTCTTTTTCCGAATCAGATTCGTCTCTTCCTTTAGACGCAATAGCTTTCTCTTTTTCGGTCTTCCCTGATAATAAATGCTTTGTAAAAAGATCCACTTGTGTTTTCATGTGCGCCATATCTTGATCACGTTCTTCTTCTCTTCTTCTTTGGTCTGCAGTCATGCCAATAGATAAAGTGGGGCTTGCTACCTCAGAATCCCTGGTATGCGAAGCTCTACTTTGCTTCGTCATACGATCTAGCATATTGCTTGCTTGACCAAAGGTGAGGTCCATAAAAGATCCTCCAGCTGCATTATCCACCACTGGTTTAGTTATTGAATTCAAGGCTCTGTATAATATCTCCATTAGGTGAACATTAGTCATGTGATGGTTTGGGCATCTCGCTAGCTTTGTTTTGAGCCTCTCCCATGTTTCATGAAGGGCTTCAGTTGGAAGCTGACGAAAGTTGCTGATTTCATCTCTCAATTGTGCTCTTTTGGATGGCGGAAAGAATCTTTCTAGGAAAGAGTCTCTCAATTGCCTCCAATTTGTAATAGAATCAGGAGTCAGCCTATTCATCCATAGAGTTGCCTCCCCAGACAGAGACAATGGAAATAGACGTAATCGAATTGCATTCTGACCAACACCAGGATTGTCAAATGACTTGCATGTAGAAATAAAGTTGACAAGATGCATATTCGGATCATCGCCTGCTAGTCCACCAAATAATCCCTTAAGTTGCAATAACTGAATCATGGTGCTTGTGATGTTGAACTTGGATCCGGGCGCTAATGGTGGAGGAATAATAGCTCCTGTGGCTCCGGCTCCATCAAGATCATCATCATTGTCGTCAAAAGCTGGTTGCATGGGTTGGCGATCATACCTAAACTGAGCTTGACGACCTCTTCTTTTGGCAGGTGTTGCGATTTCAGCATCATGCCTTGGGTTTAGTAACTCGTCATCACCTAAATCCTCATCGTCGGGATTTATTGCTCGCCCAGGGTTATTAATGTTTTGTTGTTGAACTTGAGCGGCGGCAAGAGCAGCTAATCTCTCCTGTTCCTGTTGAGCAGTCATCCTTTCAATTTTTGTTTGTACTTCCATTCTGCCAATACATTGTGGTTCAGGATTGATAGGTAATAACGGTTGACAAGAACTTCGAGTATGGGGCATGCACTGAATAAAAACCTGCAGAAAACAAAAACAAAAACTAAAAGTAAAAGTACGAGAATCTTTGACCAAAGGGTCTAGTAATTATCACAAACTTAATTGACACTCGTATTCGCCGGCAACGGCGCCAATTTTTGATAACGCTCAATCTACAGCTCTCGTAGGAGTGTAAAGTGGTCGCTAGCAAATATAGAACCCAACTGGGTTGGGTATCGATCCCACAGGGAATAGCTTGGTCAACAAGTAAGCAACGATTACTAGACTTTTAGTGCAAGTCTCGTAAAAAGGGGGGATTGTAATGTGTAACCAAAATATTAAAGTAAAAACTGAAAATAGCAACGTAAAAGAAGGAATGTTTAGTAGGTTGTAAAGCAATGAGAATTGAGGAGTTGGAGTTATGTCCACCTTCTGAGTTATACGTCTCTATTGGCTATGAGTGTGTTGAATTCTGACATTCATGTGCTTATAGAGAATTGTATTCGATATTAAATCCAGGCGTCTTTCGACCTATTTGAGGATTATTTCACTTTAACTCTTTCGAGCTTAAAGCGTGTCTAACGGTACGAATTATCCAAGAGGTTAATCCAGTTACGGCACTATCTTTTTAATAGGGGATGGGACCGTACTACCTTGACATTATCTCTTTTCCAGACAGATAACCTTTCTTTCGAACAAGTTAAATGTTATACTGGCGTATTCTTGCGTTTGCAACCACAAAGAACTTAGGTTAAGATAAAGAGAATAATGATATAAGCAGCATACGTGTCACGAACTCACAAACTCATAGTAATAGATAGTATCTCATTCGGCTTCCATAACCCCAACAGAGAAGTTTAGTTACCCATGAGTGCGAAGGAAATCACAATTGACATTGTTAATATACCACAATAAGACTTTCGTGTAGCACAAGTGTGGTAGGCGTTAGGTGTGATTTCTTGCAAGTAACGTTTCTCTTGTTGCGGAAATTAAGAATAGATAAATAGAAGAATAGAAGAAGAATAAAAAGTAGAATTAATGGAAGGGTTAGAAGAAGAGTTATAGAGTAATAGAATTAATGAGGAATCTCTATATAAAAATCAATAGCAAGATAGGGTATTTATAATACCCATATCCTATTCCTACTAAGCTAATGAAATACTTAACCCAATTGTACTAGGTTAATGTATCATTGTCCTAATCCTACTAATCTAATAAAATACTTAACCTAATTGTACTAGGTTAATGTATCATTATCCTAATCCTACTAAGTTACTGCTAGTCCCCAAAGTCTTCAGAATTGTTGTTTTTGCCCGGGACATATTTTCCATGCATCACTTTTGGTCCTTGGCATCCAAGACTCCCTTTTCTCCCTTTGTGAAGCTTTCTTTGGCGTCAAGTAATCCATAAAATTCTGAATTCTGCATCATTTATACCTGAAACTTTGCTAATCATGTTCGTTAGCTCACTTACAGGAAAAAGGACTAAAAGTGCATGAAATATATAATTTGTTCTCAAAACTAGGCTAAAATATGGGTAAAATATAGCACTATAGGCGTGTAAATTCGCCTATCATCATTAATGAATGGAATAATAAAGTAAATAACCTTTCAAGTAGGTTAGAAGTTGTAGGACCTTATTAGGATAAGTGAGGAAACATCTAAAATACATCCACTTAAGTTGCACAAAATCCCATCACAGGGGTACGACTGATTCTCATGAGGCATACCCTCTAATACGAGTGGTACCCTACACTATTATCCTAGCCTCAGCCTTTGGATCCAATATTATCCAGCATACAACCCATCTAACCAAGTCATATAGAAAACTTATGATCCATAGCCTTCATCCGTACCCCTGGCAGATTAAACCCAAGGAAGTTTAGTTATTGTCCACCATATGAATCCTGGGTATGACTTCTATCCTTGATTACAGCTTACAGTGAGCCGCCCATACTCAGATCCAACTTATGTAACCAAGTCTAATATTAAGTTAAGGAACCAAACGATTCGTACCCCTAAGTCATATCAATTCCAGTAACTAAAATCCATCCCTCCAACCCACATTGGTCAGCATACAACTAGACCATACCATTCGTACCCTAACATAAGACTCATACCCATGAGTCATATTGGGTCTAGAGATCAGAATTCTAGGAGATTTTCTAAGGTCCAGAAACTAGGGTATTTCTGATTTGGTTCCAGACACTTATCCAATATCTATTCCTCTTTATAGAATGGCTCCAACTGTATTGAGAGAACTTAAGGAGTAAATTAAGGATCTTTTATATAAGGTTTTTATTCATTCTAGTGTATCCCCGTGGGGTAAACCGATATTGTTTGTGCATAAGAAGGATGGTTCCCTTCGTATGTGCATTGACTATCGACAGTTGAATAAGGTAACAAACAGGAACAAGTATCCTTTTACAAGGATTATTGACTTTTTTTATCAGTTGCAAGGTGCTAAGTTTTTTTACTAGATTGATCTTTGGTCTTAGTATTATTATCTTAAGATTAAGGAAGATGATATCCCCAAGATGGCTTTCCAAACTCGGTATGGGTACTTTGAGTTCTTGGTTATTTCATTTGGCTTAACTAATCCCATGGCGGCATTTATGGATTTGATTAATAGGGTTTTCTAGAATTTCTTTGATTTTTTTGTCATTGTGTATATTGATGACACCTTGGTGTATTCTAAAAGTGAGGTGGATCATGCCAATCACCTTTGTGTAGTATTGCAGACTTCGAAAAAGTACCAGTTGTATGCCAAATTGTGAAAGTTCAAGTTTTGGTTAAACGCAGTGACTTTTCTTGGTTATATTATTTCTAGTGAGGGGATCATGGGGGATTCTCAAAAGGTTGTTGTGGTTAAAAGGTGGCCTAGACCCATGACTCCTACTAATATTGTAAGCTTCTTCGGTTTGGCCGAGTATTATAAATGGTTTTTGGAATGCTTTTCGATGATAGCTACTCATTTGACTAATTAACTTAGAAGAACATAATGTTTTCTTGGTTAGAAATATGTGAAAGGAGTTTTGAGAATCTTAAGAATAAGCTAACTTTGGCCCCAGTTTTGACCTTGCCATAAGGTATGGAGGGGTTTGTGGTTTATTTTGATACATCTTGGTTGGGACTTAGTTGTGTTTTGATACAGCATAGGAAGGTGATTGCCTATGATTCTAGGCAATTGAAGGTTCATGATAGGAATTATCCTACTCATGAATGGGTATTGTTGGCGATGGTTTTTACTTTGAAAATCTGGCAGCATTATTTGTATACTGTGCACGTAGACATATTTTCTGATCTTAAAAGTCTACAATATATGTTCACTCAGAATGAGCTAAATCTCAGGCAAAGATGATAGTTAGAGCTTCTCAATGACTATGATATGAGTCTTCACTACCACCTAGGTAAAGCTAATGTAGTTTTTGATGCTCTTAGCAGGTTGTCCATAGGAAGTTTGGCTTATGTGGAGAAAGAAAAGTAGGAATTGGTGAAGGATATTCACTGCTTGACTAATCTGAGAGTTTGTCTCTTGGAGTGAATGGTGGGGTAATGGTTCAAAAATTGGTTAGAATGTTTCTTAGTGGAGAGATCAAGGAGAAGAAACTGCTAGACCCTATCTTAATAAAAATCAATAGTGATGTTGGTGGACAAAAAGTAATGCTATTTAAGATCAAAGACAATGGTACTTTGTAGTACCAAGGGAGGTTGTGTTTTCCTGATGTCGACGGTTTGAAAAAAGGGGTTTTGGCTGAGGCGCATGAATCATGCTATATTGTTCATCCCAATTCAACAAAAATATATCATGATCTCAAGAAAACATATTGGTAGAATGGTATGAAGAGAGATGTGGTTGATTTTGTAGCCATGTGCATAGTGTGACAATAAGTTAAAGTTGAACATATGAGGCCTAGTGAGTTATATCAAGAAATTGATTTGCCCAAATAGAAATGGGAGGTGATCAACATAGATTTTGTTACTGGTCTTCCTCATTCTTAAAACTAATTTGATTTGATTTGGGTCATCATAGATAGGATGCTGAAGTTTGCTCACTTTTTTCCAGTAAGGACTACCTTTTCGGTGAAAGACTATTTGAATTTGTATCTTCATGAGATAGTAAAGTTGCATAGGGTAACTATTTTGATTATATTTGATCATGGTACACAGTTTTCATCTCATTTCTGATGGTCTTTTCAGAAGGCATTAGGTACTAAGGTGAGTCTGAGTACTACTTTTTATCCTTGGATAAATGGGCAAGCAGAAAGAACTATTTAGATATTGAAGGATATGTTTCATGCATGTGTGATTAACTATGGTGGCAGTTGGGTTGAACACCTAACTTTGGTAGAGTTTTCTTACAATAATAGTTATTATTCTAGTATTGGGCTGGCCTATTTTGAGGCATTATATGGTAGGAGGTGTAGATCTCCTATTGGTTGGTTTGAGCTTATTTAGGTGGATATGTTCGGTTCGTACTTGGTTTATCAGGCTATGGAAAAGGTGAAGATGATTCAGGATAGACTTAAGGCTATTTAAAGTCTCCAAAAGTCCTATGCGGATGTAAGGCGTAGAGACTTAGAGTTTGAGGTTAGGGATATGGTGTTCCTAAAGGTATCTCCCATGAGGGGAGTAATGAGGTTTGGTAAAAAAGGGAAGCTCAGTTCTCGATTTATTATTCCTTATCCAATTTTGAGGAGGGTTCATAATGTTGCTTATGAATTAGAGTTTCCTTCTGGGTTAAGCTCCATTCTCTGTCTTATGAAGAGGTCTCAGTTGACATCTTGGATAGGTAGTTTATTCGACTATGGATCAATTACGTGGCCTCGGTTGAGGTTCTCTGGCAGAACCACAATATAGAAAAGGCTATATGGGAAGCAAAGGAGGACATACAGTCCAAGTATCCACATTTGTTTTCTGCTCCTGAGATTTATACGGAAGGGATGTGTTCTTCAACATACTTTTTTTTCAAACTTTGTAAAAGGAATGATTAATATCTTTGCATATGTGTTTTCTAACTCGGTTAAAGTTTGGAGTGATATTTGATAATATAGATGAATTATGCTTGGGGTTACCCTACCTTATCCATCGTTCGGGGAGGATTGTTCCTAGTGGAGGAGACTTAAACACCCCGGGTTTTTAGCCCTTAGAAAATTTCCTGCATTTCTTGTCTATAGATAGGATATAACTAGGGGAAATAAGTTTTACACTAGGATTCAAGTGGTATGGGTTAGTCATATGTTGACCAACATTGGTTGGTGAGTTGTATTTGGTTTCTGGAATGCGTACGATTTGGGTGGTATGAGTCGTATCGGTGGACAAAGGTTGTTTGGTTAGGGTCTTTCCGTCACTTAATCTTAGACTTTGTAGACTAAGTTGGATTTGAGTGAAAATGGCTCACCATTAGTCGTAATCCAGAGTATGAGTGTTACCATAGACTCGTATCGTGGGTAGTGTTTAATCCTCTTTAGATTCTATTATTCTATGGGTACGGATCATGGGTAGCAGTTGTATGCATGGATATGACATGGTTTAGGGTGAGTCGTACCTTGGACAGTGTTGGGTCCAAGGGAGATGGCCTTGGGTAAGAGTGGTGGATACTACTCGTATTGGAGGGTATAACTGGTATGGATAGTCATATCCATCTGACGGGATTTTTGTGTAGTTTAAGTGAGGGCAATCTGGCCATCTCCTCACTTAACCTAATAAGACTCCACGACTTTTAACTCACTTAGGAGATTATTTTCCCTATTATTATATTATTTAACACTTAGAAAAACTCTATTTAATCCTCTCTAAAGTTCTTGGGCAAGGAAAGCTAGGGTTTCATCTTAAGGATTAATTTAGGGCTTGTGTTAGTGATTTCTTTCCATCACCTTCTTGGTTTAAGGCATTTTCTCTTCCCTCATTATTATTTCCAAATAAAGGCATGGTTTGATTATTATATGGTTTTGGGATTTAAAATATAATTTCTGGGTTTTGGTTATAAATGCATAGTTTTGGTTTTTAATTATTCTTTTATATGATTTACTGATGGTTTTGTATAATTGGTTGCATGGGAATATTTATTTGGTAATTAGCTTTGGTTTTGGAAATACCATGCCCTCAATGTGTTCGATAAAATGCCTATGGGAATGTTTTCACTACATCGTTGGATTTTTAATGGAACTTATGCATGGTTTAAACTTTGTAATGGAACCCTAAATGGTTAAATGGTTTGGAATGGTCAAAATGGAATGATTTTGGGTTTAACAATCATCCTTGTTGGGTACAATGGAATCCCCCAAGTAATCATAATAATGGAACCCTTGTGGGGTACATGGGACTCTCTCAAGTTAATTGGATAATGTGATCTATGGGTACATGGGGATCCCTTTACCTCTAAAAAGTTTGGCTAAGGACAATACTTACAAGTTATAGTCTGTATGATGATACCACAATCTATAGCCTCAGTTATTAAAAATGGTTTGGTTGGTTGGAAATGGTTTTAATTGGGAAATAAAGGTGGGGTATGATAGCTAACCGTGAAGGTAGGAGTCCAACAGATAAACACTGGAAATGCATATTTGCTGACTTGATGGGTAGTCATAGTGACCTTATATGATACTACGAGGTACACGGGAATCCTCTAAGTACACTTTACCTATGTATCATGAAGGGTGAAGGGTACTTGGGAATCCCTTACTCTTATGGTATCTCCGGTTCATGTGGCTACACTCATCGGGGCCCGTTCAAGGTTTATACTAGACCCATATATCCCATGGGTGGTTAAGGATGGTTAAACTACACATACCCAGGTTCATGGTTTTAAATGCACGCTAAATTCAGTTCCTTTTCCTGACACGGTTATATATATATGTATAGATTGTATGCATATGGATGGTATACTTGGTTTTGTTGAATGGCTTTATTTATCTGTATCCTGAGTTCATGATAGAGTTCACCCTTTAACCCATCTTAAAGCGACTGCATCACTATGCGATGTAGGAACCGGTCGTTCTACTCCTCCTGCTTAGCGATCGGACTTCAGGATCAGCTATTGGATAGAAGTGGTGAGCTTCCATCTTTCCGGAAGGCTCCATTTCATGTATGTTATTTCATACTTTAGTTTATTTATGGATATTGGTTTTTGCTATGGTTGGGGGTATGTCCCAACCAGATTTTGGTATTCTTTTGGTTAGAGGATTTTGTGGAACTACTATGGGTTAGTATGGGCAGGATCGGTATTCGTGTCAGGCTTGGTATTGGCATTGGTATTGGGGTTGATCCCATAGGACTAAATTTCTCACTATTCCATCCTCTTTTATTCTAGAATTTTATAATTATTATGGAACTCATATGGTTATGGTTTGGTTGGTATTGTTTATCGGTTGGGAATTGAACAGTTGACCTCGTTTGGGTGGTCACAGATATTGACCTATCCCAGAGTCTTGGATTATGCAATAACTCTATCTTGTTATATAGTCAAAATTCATCCGACTCAAGATGTATGTAGGTCAGTTGGGTTGGGAAATGGGGGTGGTCTCCAATCCTGGTTGGACTTGGGGTGCCCATTACGACAAGTCCTTGGTTCGGGTCACGTCATTACCTTGCCCACATGCATCAACACCACACCCAAACTAAAACCTGAAGCATCACAAAACACGATAAACTCCACACCCTCCTTTGTCAAATTCATGATAGGAGGCAAACTCAATAACTTCTTAAGCTTTTGAAAGCTCTTATGATACACATTCGACCACTGAAAACTCATTTTTTTAAGTCAACTTTGTCAAAGGAGCCACAATGGATGAGAAACTCACAAAAAAATGTTCATAATAACTCACCAAACCTACAAAACGCTGAATTTAGATAGGAGAAGTAGGTCTGGCATAACCATGAATTGCTGCAATTTTGGCTTGATCAACCATAATACTATCCTTAGACACCATATAACCCAAGAAAGAGATATAATCCAACCAAAACTCACACTTAAAAAACTTAGCATACAACTTCTTATTATGCAACCTTGGAAGTACAATCCTCAAAAACTTTACATGGTAGACCTAAATTTTTTAATAAATGAAGATGGCATCTATAAATACAATCACAAAAGCATTAAGACAGAGTAAAAATACCCTGTTCATTAATGCCATGAATGTTGCAGGTGCATTGGTCAATCCTAAAGACATGACCAAGAACTCATAGTAATCGTATCATGTACAAAAAGTTGTCTTCAAAACATCCAAAGCTTTAATATTTAACTTTTGATGCCAAAATTTAAAATTATTCTTTGAAAACACCAAAGCTCTTAGAAGCTAGTCAAAAAGATCATCAATGTCAGGAAGAGGATACAGGTTCTTAACATTCACCTTGTTCAACTGCCTATAATTAATACACATACTCATTGAACCATTCATCTTCTTCACAAATAAGAAAGGCACACCCCAACGAGATACACTAGGCCTAATAAACCCCTTACTCAACAAATCTTGCAACTACTCCTTTAAATTCAACTCATCCAAGGCTAACTTATAGGGAGGAACAAAAATAGGCTTGGTTCCCGGCTCCACATCAATAGAAAAATAAATATCATGGTTATACCAGAAAAAACCATAGGAAACACATCCATGAACTTGTTAACAATTTGAATAGAATCCATACGAGGTGGTGAAGCAACAATAGTATTACAGATATGAACTAAATCAGATAAACACCCCTCTCTATCATGTGACAAGCATGCAGAAAATGTAAAACACTCTTCAAACCATAATTAAGAGTACCATTCCAAGCTAACCTCGGCATACCTAGCATAGCGAAGGTTACTTTCTTGGCATAATAGTCCAAAATAGCATGATAAGTAGCTAACTAGGACAATCAAGTCAACCCAAGTCTTGCATCCCACAAAGGTAACCACTCGAGATTGGCACACCTAATCCACCACTAAAAAATCTCTTACTCGGGTAGAAACATAAAGTGGAATAGCAAGAGGCTCATATGTAATGTGAAAACCACAAGCAAAATATGTAGACATAAGGAGAAATTCGACTTAGAGTGAAATAATATGAAAGTAGATTTAAAGAATGTTGGGACAATACCTCTAATAATAGCATCAGAGACCTCCTCCTTGGGCCTAGTGGGTATGACATAGCATTGACTATGTTTGATCCCAATTTGAGTAACCCCTTGACCACCACCACTAGCAGCTCAACCTATGCCTCGAGCACCTTTAGAAGCACTCTTACCACTTTGTGAACCACCACTGATTCTCAATATAGAAGTCTTTTTTAAGACACATCAACGACAACCCTTGGCCTCATGGCTAAAATAATTACATACAAAACACCCTTTACGTCATGACTCAATTTTATGATCTGCGACTGAACTAGAACAACCATCTTAACTAGGTGTCTGACTACCCAAAGTTGTTGAACCTAAAGTCCTGGCACTTAATCCCTACAAAATGGACTAAACTAGATTGCCATGATAACCATGGTAACCTTTACCAAAAAATTCTCTACTTTGGGAGGCATGTCCACTAAACTCACTATAACAATACACCTTCTTGATGCCTCTCTAAGTAGTCTGGATAATTAACTTCGTCATCTTGACATGCTTAATAACACTCTAAAAAGAATCCCCTGATGCTACTATCTGTTCCATAGCCAAGTAATAAGTACCATCCAATCCCTTAACAAACTTTTGAATTCGCTTGAACTTAGTGGAGATGCTAACGGCTGAATAACTAGATAAAATATGAAAATGAGCCTCATACTCAACAATAGTCAAATATTCTTATTCTAAATAATAAAACTTGTCACGTATCTTGTACCTCAAATTATATGGCATAAACCTCTCAATAAAAGCCTTAAAAAATTGAGTCCATGTCATAGCAGGCAAACCCAAATATCTATAACTATCAAACTACCTCCACCGGCCCCTAGCCATATCCGATATTTGATAGGTAGTATAAAAAACTTGAACAGTCTCAAGGGATCCATGATTATGTAACTTCTCTATAAAATCAATCAAAAACTCATAGGCAACCTCACTAATAGCACTAACAAACTTGGCATACCCAAGCGAATGAACCTCTCAAACCTCCGCTGGTCATCAGAAGACATAATTGTACTTAAGGAAACTGGAGGAATAGAAAGTGAAATTCAAGAGGGGGTGAATTAAAAAAATTTTGTCATTTGACTACTGACTCCTTTCAGTCAACTCATTTGTAGATCAGTCCACTTCACAAAAAAATTAGATTTAACACGATTAAGCAAATAAATAGTTAAACACAAAGTATAAGACATAGGTATTTATCATATTTCGGAACACCAATATGGTGCCTACTTCCAGTCCCTTTGGATTTCAAAGTTTTCTTTGACCGTTCAATGTCGGGATCGAGTACAATGGTAGAAAACAAGTTCTAAAGACTTATTTTGCTCTTTATATCTTGTGACACAACTTTAGTTGATGTCACAAAGTTTACCCAATCATACTCTTTGTATAAAAATTGTAAACTAAAAGTTAAAAGGCCTTGTGAGACTAAGATTGAGACACTTTAATTTTTTTACTTGAAGTTGCGTAGCGTCTTCTTTCTTATATTTTGACCTTTATAGTCTTTTGTTGTATATTCTTCTGTTCTTCATAAGTAAACCTAAGATATATCTTCTCAATCAAGGATTGAGTTGATTCCTTGATAAATTGAGTTTACACCTTATGGTATGTCCATATCAGATATGTTCAGAATTAGTGTGATTTTCCTTTCTTACATCTACACATGTCCATATCAGATATGTCCATGTAAGTGGTGAGATCTTCCTTATCCTTTGATCTTGTCGTGAGGTGCGTCCAATTGACTTGTCTATTAGGATCCTTAGTTGATATGATTTTTGTTGCTTTGTCAAGCAATATCCTACTTTTGATGTGGCTCCATATTTATCACGTTATTCTTTAAGAGAATATTCCATGCCTTGTGAGAGATATCCTCCTATGATTTGAGATCTTCAATGTCCTTTGTATGAGATCTCCTTCCATCATTAGGGATCTTTAATATCTTTGATGTGGCTCCATATTTAGAATAATATTCTTTGAGAGAATATTCCTTGCCTTGTGCGAGATATCCTCCCATGATTTGAGATCTTCAATGTCCTTTGTGTGAGATCTCTTTCCATCATTAGCGATCTTCAATATCCTAGAAAGTTCACTTATTAGTTTATCATTATTAAAACATAAAACATAAATATAAGAGGCTAAAAAACTCCCCTTTTTTATAATACCAAACAAGCATAACCATCAGTCGACTTCCCTGTCTATCACAGTAGTTGGCTTGCTCCCTCTGACTTATAGGTACTTCTGATATTTCTGTCTTTCTCCCCCTTTTGGTATAGTCAAAAAGAACTACAAAGTAGTAAAAAGAGCAATAGATAGACAATAGAGATTTGATCTATTAACTAACAAGTACTAGGCAAAACAAACAGTGTGGCAGATAGTGTATTAAAAATTATTTTACAACCTAGCAAAAAACAAGGGATAGGACCTTCTTTTGAAAACCAACTTTTTGGTTAAAACTAACGAGACAATCAGAACATGTAAATGAGATTTTTGTCCAAAAATAAGACTCAAAATTCATTAAAGCTGATAATACAAAGTCTTTTTCTAAGGTAACAAAATCTTTCTTCTAATAGGGGTTTTGTAAAAATATCTACCAGTTGATTTTTAGAGTCAACAAATGTTAATGGAAAATCACCATTTTATACATGATCCCGAATAAAATAATGCTTAATATCAATGTGTATGTCCCTAAAATGATGCATAATATATTTAGATAAACTAATAGTGCTAGTGTTATCACACAATATGGGAACAGATTCAAAGGACAAATTAAAATCAAGTAGTTGATGCATAATCCATAAAATTTGAATACCACAACTTCCAACAACTATGTCTTCGGCTTCAGTTGTTGAAAGAGCAACTAAAATTTGCTTTTTGCTATGCCATGAGATCAAGGCATCACTAAGAATTTGACATGTCCCACTAGTGTTTTTTCTATCACTTTTATCACCTGCAAAGTCAGCATCTGAATATCCAATAAAATCAAAATGGGAAGCACAAGGGTACTATAGTCGAATGTCTTAAGTTCCTATGAAGTAATGAATTTTCCTTTTGACGGCAGTCAGATGAGATTCTTTAGGAGTCGATTGGAACATGGCACACTTATATATGTTGAACATGATGTCTGGTCGACTATCAGTCAAATAGAGTAGTGGTCCAATCATTCCCCTAGATTTTCTTTCACCAACATCCTTTCCAGATGAGTCTGAATTAAGACTTGTGGATGGACTCATCAGAATTCCATAGGCCTTTCCTTTTTCTATACCGAATACTTTGATGAGTTCCTTTGTGTACTTAGCTTGACTTATAAAGGTACCTTTGATAGTTTCATTGAATTTTACTCCCAAAAAGTACTTGAACTCTCCTATAATACTCATTTCAAATTCTTCTTTCATCAAATTAGCAAAATTGTCACACATAAAGATGTTAGGACTACCAAAAATGATATCATCAACATAAATTTGCACAATAAGAAGATTTGAATCAAGCTTCTATATGAATAGGGTTGTATCAATTTACCTTTTTGAAAATTATTATTTAGTAATAAAGTACTCAATCTCTCATACCAAGCCTTTAGAATTTTTTTGAGACAATAGAGTTCTTTTGACAATTTGAAAACATGATTTGGATAAGATGGATTTTCAAACCTGGGGTGTTGTTTTACAAAAACTTCCTCATGAATGAAACCATTTAAGAAGGCGTTTTTGATGTCTTTAATATAACTTAAAATATTTGAGTGTAGCAAAAGCTATGAAAATTTAAATTGATACTAACCTTTTCACAAGACCAAAGGATTCATCATAATCAATACCTTTTTGTTGGGAGTAGCCATGAGCTACAGTCTAGCTTTGTTTCTGATAACCTTACCTTCTTTATTTGATTTGTTTCTATAGACGTATCTTGTTCCAATTACTGAGCAGTTCTAAGGTATTTCAACCAGAGTCCAAACTTGATTTTGTTCAAACTATTCCAATTATTCCATTATTGCTTCGACCCATGATTCATCTTTGAGGGCCTCATTAGTATTCTTTGGTTTAATTTTAGATAAAAGGGCAACAATTGCTTGCTTTCTCAATGGTGCTCTTGTTCGCATCCTATCATCTAGATTTCTGATGATAAATTAATTTGGATAACTAGCATCATGTTTCCATTCTCTTAGAATAGTCGGTTTGACTGTTTCTATTGTGGCAGTTGACTCCTAAAGGGGTATAGTTGACTAGTCTTATGATGGCTCAGAGGTTGTGCTAGCATTGGCTCCAGATTATAGATCACTCACCTGTTCTTTATCAATATTCAAACTCATAGAAAGGTGATTAGATTCATCAAATAAAATATACATAGATTCTTCAACACATAAGGTTCTTGTACTGTAAGCCCTGTAAATGCAACTAGTGGGAGAATACCCAAGTAAAATACCTTCATCACTTCATGGATCAAATTTTCCCAAGTTATCCTTTCCATTATTATGGATAAAGCATTTGTATCCAAAAGGATGAAAGTAAATAATGTTATACTTCTTTCCCCTCCATAGTTTATAAGGTATTTTCTTTAGAATAGGTCTGATCAGGTATCTATTGATGATATGACATATTATACTTACTACTTCTGCCCAAAAGTAATATGGGTGATTATGTTCTAACAGCATGGCCCTGGCAGTTTCTTGGACAGAATGATTCTTTCACTCCACCATACCATTTTTCTGAGGAGACCAAGGTAATAAGAAGTTTTGGGAGTATCCATTATGAGCACAGTATTTCTAAAATGCATTGTTTTCAAATTCTCCACTGTGATCACTGTGAACATAGGTGATGAAGTTTCCAGCTTCTCTTTGTACTTTTCTACAAAGAATCTCAAAGTTTGTGAAAGCCTCGTATTTATGAGCAAGAAGCACCACCCAAGTAAAATGTGAGTAATCATCAACTATAACAAAAACGTATCTCTTTTCACCAATACATGCAGTCTTGGTGGGGCGAAATAAATCTATACGGATTGTTTGAAGAGGTTTGGTAGTAGATACAATGTCTTTGATTTTGAGTGATGTTCGGGTGATCTATTTACCCAATTGGCAAGTATCACAGATGTGATCCTTTTCAAACTTGAGTTTTGGCAGACCCTTTACCAATTCCAGTCTGCACAATTTCTTAATGATATGCATGTTATCATGCCCAAGCTTTCTGTGACATAACCAAACATCATTGGTTTGCATAGTGAGAAAAGTTAAGGTGGCAAAATCAGGACTATTTAAGATGCAAATATTATTAATGTGTCCACCGATAAGAGAGATGTCTCTTTTTTTGTGTTTGATTGAGTAATTTTTGGCTTTGAGGAGGACTCTAAAACCATCATCACACAGCTGACTGATTCTAAGTAGATTATGTTTAAGGTTGTTCACTAGATATACTTCTGTGAATTCACATGATGAGCTAAGTTTAACTGAGCTGACTCCGATGATGTTGCCTGTAGCATTGTCGCCAAATCTGACTGACCCCTCATTTATTTACTTTAGAGTTAACAATTTCTCTTTCTTTCTGGTCATGTATCTGGAACATCCTCTATCAATGACCCACATTCCCTTCTTTTAGCTCTTGCATACCTGTTCCTGTAAAATAATAAATAAATAAATATTGTTTAGATACCCAAGTCGTCATGGGTCCTTGGGATTTAGATGGGATTCCTTTAGGCTTCCAAACCTATACACTTTTAGGTTTATGCCTGCAGCTGTATTATTTGTTCCCTCTCTATCCACATATAAAATAAACAGGTCCTCGAGAGGAGAAAGAGGTCTTGGTTGATTTAAACAATTTTGATAAGGAACTTAAATTATTGATAAAAGAGTTTGATCTCATGAAACTGTGACCAGGTGATCTCTTAATACTATTTAATTTTATCTTTACTTCATCAAGTTCTTCATGAAGTAAGTCAATTTCGATTTGACATGCTTCGATTTCAATTCGATAACTTTTTTGTTCCTCTTTGAGTTTTCATTTAAATTGAGCTTCGAAACTTTTCTTGTCTAAAGAGAGTTTGTTATACTCATCTAAAACTTTTTAAAGCTCATTAGTTATCACATCTAAATTAGATTCTAGAGTATTACAGTTGTGACAATCATGTAGTCTTACCTTGCTAGATTCACCTGTTGCCATAAAGTAGATATTGGTGGCTTATATTCCTTCTTCGGTTTTATCTTCATTACTTGAGGCTCCAAAATTTTGATTCTTTATGGATGTTCTTCTTCTTAATTCTATAAAAAAAAAATTGAAGTGGTCAGACCTCCCACAGTAATAGCAGTGGTCATTATTTCGAGTGGAGCCATTATTTTTGGATCCTTGGGATCTTTATTGTCTCTGTCTCATGATCTGGCTTACTCCATGGTTAATGAGGGCTATTCCTTCACTATTGGCATCTTTCAAAATATATTCTTCTTTAGTTGGAGAAGTGTTGAGGGCCAATGGTTTCTTTTTTTCCTCGTTGTGGTACATGTTGATATAATTTTGTTCATATTCAATGAGATTACCTCATAGTTTGTCATATGTCATATTGTAAAGATCTCCGTCTTCCAAAATGGTAGCCTTGATTTCTCAAATTTTCAAAAAAATTTGGACCATCTTCTGTACTTACAGGTTGTTTGGGTAGATCAGCCCCAGTGATTTTAGTTTGCACACGATCTTACTAAATCTGGTAAACATTGTTTAAATGTTTTCATTCTCTTCCATTATGAACAGCTCGTATTTATTGACAAGGGCAGCAATCTTTGACTTTTTGACTTTGGTGGTTCCTTAATAGGTTACCTCCAATTTGTCCCGCATTTTCGTTGCAGTCTCACAAGTTGATATATTGTCATATTTTTCTCCACCAACTGCACAAACAAGAAAACTTATAGCACGTGCATTAGTATGGATTACCTCTTGTTGTTCTTTGGTGACCTCAAAACTTTAAAGGTCTTATATGTCAGTACTGCAAGATTCTTTGTCTTTGTCCTTTGACTTATCTTTAAGCCCTAGAATTGGCTTTGGACCCTTCTTGATGACAACCTAGGCTAGAAAGTCATTTGATCCGACAATAATTCTGAACCTATTTTTCCGTAAGAGTAATGTTGTTCATTAAAGTATAGTGGTCTTATGGAAGAGTGACCATCCTGGAGAAGAGAACCGACAATTTGATAACTTGTCATTTGATCTTTCCTCACTTATGGTTAAGCAACACTATTGGTGAGACGTGCTCTGATACCAATTGAAATTCAAGAGGGGGTAAATTAAAAAAAAATTGTGAGTTGACTACCGACTCTTTTTAGTCGACTCGCCTGCAGATTAGTGCACATCACAAAATAAATTAGATTTAACACAATTACACAAATAAATAGTTAAACACAAAGTAAAGACAAAGAGATTTAACCTAGTTCGGAATACTAATATGGTGCCTACTTCCAGTCCCCTTGGGTTTCAAAGTTTCCTTAGATCATTCAATGTTAGGCTCTAGTACAATGATAGAAGACAAGTTCTGAAGACTTATTTTGCACTTCAAATCTTGCGACACAGCTTCAGTTGATGCTACAAAGTTGACTCAAATCTACTCTTTATATAACAATTGTAAACTAAATGTTACAAAGCCTTGTGAGACTAAGATTGAGACAGTTTGATTTTTCTCCTTAAAGTTGCATAGTGTCTTCTTTCTTCTATTTTGGCCTTTATATTCTTCTATTGTATATGCTTATTTTCTTCATAAGGAAACCCAAGTTCTTTATTAATAAAGTATTTGAGTTGATTCTTTGATTGAGGGAGTTTTCACCTTATGGTATGTCCATATCAGATATTTCCATACTGGGTGCGATTTTCTTTTCTTACATCTATACATGTCCATATCAGATATGTCCATGTAAGAAGTGAGATCTTCCTTCTCCTTTGATTTTGTCATGAGGTGCGTCCAATTTCCTTGTCTATTGTATATGATTTTTGTTTCCTTTTCAAGTGATATCCTACATTTGATGTGGCTCCTTATTTAGCACGATATTCTTTGAGAGAATATTCCTTGCCTTGTGCGAGATATCCTCCGATGATTTGAGATCTTCAATTTCCTTTGTGTGATATCTCCTTCCGTCATTAGGGATGTTCAATATATTTCATGTGGCTCCATAGTTAGCACGATATTCTTTGAGAGAATATTCCTTGTCTTGTGCAAGATATCCTCCTATTATTTGAGATCCTTAATGACCTTTGTGTGAGATATCCTTCCATTATTAGGTATATTCAATATCCTGTGAAGTTCACTTATTAGTTTGTCATTATTAAAACATAAAACATAAATATATAAGGCTAACAGTAAGTGTGGTGTGATGAGAATCCACATGTAAGAAAGTTGTACCCTTGAACTAGAAATACTATGATCAAATAGTGGCATAGAAGGTTGAAAACCATTCAAAGTCTGAGGAATATCATAAGAATATATTGGTATAAATGGTGGAATCACACTCGGGGTCAGAGGAATACCATGTGTAAATGTTGGAACTGACGGCGGTACCATACTCAAAATTGTAGGAACACCAGATGAACACTTGGGTACCAGATGAACTGACGGCGGTACCATACTCAAGGGAACAAAATCCAAATATGTAAAATACCAAATTAACAGAACCTCAACAACTTGGGTATTAACTAAACCTTGTTGGACCTCAGCTGGCCCAGCATATCCTTTATGCTTAATATCGGGCTCAAGGGAGGTCCCTCTAGGACTACCTCTGACATTAGCAACTCTTCATGCCCATCCTCTACCTCTAGGTAATTCACGACCACTGCCTCTCCCTTTAGTCTGGAATCCATCCTCGGGTGCTGGCTTAGTATACCTAGCCTCTCAATATTTAGTTCTCATCATTTTCGTATAAAAATGTGGGATACAACTTAGAATATTGGGTAGAAACAACCCGCACGACTAAGAATCAAAGTGTAAAAGTTTTTTTCTTAAAGACATCCTATAGCCTCTCAAAGATAGATATGGACTTCTATGTACCAATCTGTGAGACTCTAGCAGGCATCCTTCTCTTACACTTATAAGACCGATGAGCCTGGCACTGATACCAATTTGTCACGACCCCTTAAATGAGTCATGATGAAAGTTATCGTGGCCTTGCCTTAATAAGTAAGGTGATCACTCAGACTAAGAAGGAAATACTAATATAACTAAGGAAAAACTTCTAGAACAAAGTCAAACCAATATATGACATAAAATAAACAAAAATATTAATAGCATAGCATAAGAACCCCAAGAAGAGGCATTAAAATGTAGAGCATATAATAAATCATTTAAATATAGGAGAAATACAAAATCTATCTTTGAAAACAAAGAAAGACATAATAAGATAAGAGGAGGTCCTAAAGTCAAATTTGATCTATTGAATAACCTAGAACCTCAATCATAATGTCAAAAAGAATGAACCAGCTACCATGAGAAGTGCTCGTACGAGGTTCTACACCAAAAGGGAATTGTAGGAGTACGTATGGTCTATTTGTACTCAGTAGGTATCCTAAGCCGACTAAGAAAAGAAGAAAATATGATAAGTAAAATATATTATGAGCACGTAACCTGCAAGCACAAAAGTCCCAAACGACAGCTCACACCATCTCCACTAATAGTTCTAGTATATGTACAAGTACACAGAAATAGAAACAACACAGATAGAAAGGAGAAATACTTGAAAACCAAAAACAATTTAAGAAAACTAAGGAAAATAGGCAAGATGCAAATGTAAATTCAATGCAATGCAATGTGAATAGGATAAATTATGAAGTCATTGAATGACTTTTTCTATACACCAAGCGACCTTGTAGATACCAATTAGGACCCATAGGGTTTCGCAACCCATACAATATATTTCATATATCAATCTCAATCTTAATCTCAACTCTTCTCTCTAGATCATGTTCACTGGGAGGATTTTCATAAAAGTGTCTCATTTTCTTTCAAAAATAGTGTTACCAGTAGTACTAGTATCTCATGAATGTAAATATATATAATAAGGATGTAATACTCATAATCAACTCAAATGATAATATCCAATCCATCCAACACAAAATATATACAAGTGAGTCCAAAAATCAACTCAATATATCCATAATTCATAATTATCAATTCCAATTAGGCATCGTAAGAATAAATATACATGTAAGGCATCATTAATATCATATCAATCCTTAACTCAGGTATTTTATCATGATAAAAGCAATTAATGCTCAAATAAGGCCTATATTAGCAAAATAAGCCCTCCACGGGCATCATATCTAGAATAAAGGCATTTAGATGCACTGTTAAGGCCAATGATGTCAAATAAAGCCCCTACATTGGAAACATGCAATATCAGATGTCATAAACCAACCAAAATAGAATATAAGCCCTACAAGGTCACATAATAGTAAAAATAATCTCGATATATAATACCCATATTTATTTTCCTCAACCTATAGCATGTTTTACTCATTATTTAACTATCTAGCTCAATCTAAGAAAAGTTAAGGCATAACCTACCTCAAAACGACAAAATTTTTATCTGGAGTGATTCAAAATGGAGCCTTTCCCTCATGAACGGCCTCAAAACCAGTTACAGTATTCAACTATAGAATCTATGCATTAAAAGAAACTAACGATTCCCATATTGTGCATCTTTGGTCAGGTTCAAATGGGTCTCAAAAATGAGTTTGAAAATGAGAGGAATAAAACCAAAATTTTGCTTCAAAAATACATTCCCCAAGGTTATAGAAGCCTACAAGACAAAAAGCATGCAAAAACGAATTTAAAATAGGGTCCAAAATGAAGAAAAAACCTTTTTAAACATTACATAAACCCCAAATTTTTATTTTGAAATCATGATTTAAAGGTGTTTTGGAAGATATATTCAATAAGAAATAGTGTGATTATTAATTTAAAAGTTATTCACGCAAAATTCAATGTTGAAACCCTCTAAATCTCTTTTTTTTAAGCTTAAAGGTCCAAAAATAGAGTGAAATCACAAAATGGTTTATTTATATTTTTCACTAAATAGTACCTCATGATCTCAGAACCCACATCGCGATTGTGAGAGTCAAAGTTGACCAAACATAAAATTGGACTTCACGTTTATGGACAAGGTTCAAATTCGTGGCCAAGGCTTCATATTGGCAAAGGCTAATGAATCGATTGTTTGCGTTTGCGACAGCCTTTCCGTGTTTGCAATGAAGAACTCGATTGCTCTTTGCAATTGCAGCCACCACCTTATGATTGCGATGAAGTATGATTTTATTCTCTGTGTTCACGGCCAGGAGCCCACATTTGTGAAGAAGGATTCATGCACAAGATATTAGCTATGCACCAATTGATTTTGCATGGTTTTGAAATCTATGAACGGACCTTTGGGATTCATTTGGACCCAACTAAAGTAAACCATAATGCTACTAGGAGAATTTCAACGTTTTGGACTCAATGGAGACGTTAGATTTTTAAAAAAGGTTGTTTGTTATCAATAAATTAATCCACCAAGACCATATTTCACTATTTTCCAGATGAAACTGAACTAGCCCTACTAACCCAAATTCAACATTCTTTCCAGATCTGCTAGCGGAATCCATTTTGCCATACAACACTCAAAAAATCAATTGCTGACTAAACTCAACTACATGGCTTCTCAAGCTTTTTAAAACCACAATCTCGCGTAAATTGTTCCTGGTTACATTGAGAATCATGCTAACCATCCCCAAACCTCAAAATAAATATGTAGCAACTATGGGAAAGGGAAAAATGGTCAAAACATATCGAAATGGAAGAATTACAAATTCAGGTCATTACAACATCATTACTAAAAATCTAGTATGTTCTCAAACCAAAGGCAAGAAAATACCTAAATCAGTAAAAAGTTGAGGGTAACTACTACGTATGTCATACTTAACCTCCTATGTAACCTCCTCAACTGGATGGCATCTCTACCGAACCATAACTACATGAGTATCTCTAGAATGCAACCGTCTCAGATCCCTGGTTTTGGATCCTTACCACAGATCAACCTCTCGTCAAACTAAATCGAATCCCAATGAAGCATATGAGGCTCATCCATGATATAGCGTTGAAGCATAGACATATGAAAAACTGGATGAATAATTAAAAAGTATAGAGGTAAGGCCAACTTATAAGCAACCTCTCCTACTGTCCAAAAAATCCTAAATGGTCCAATATACCTGGGCTAAGTTTTCCTATCTTCCCAACACATATTACACCCTTCATGGGCAATAGACGAAGGAAGAATAAATCACTAATCCCAAAATTCAAGGCACGTAGCCTACGGTCTGCATAACTCTCTTGACTACTATGATCCGCTTAAAGCCTATCTTGAATCACTCAAACTCTATCCAAAGACTACTAAAGCAAGTTGGTACCATGGGATCTAACCTCTAAAGTCTCAAACCAACCAATAGGGTCTCAACAAAACCTACCATATAATGCCTCATAATGGTCCATTTCGATGCTCGAATGGTAGCTATTATTATAAGCGAACTCTGTCAAGACCTAATGTTGCTCCCACTGACCTTCAAAATCCATAACATATGCTTGGAGCACATCCTCCAAAACCTAAGTAGTACACACAAACTGACCATCATTCCAGATGAAAAGTTGTGCTAAGGTCAACCCGAGCACCCAACTCCTCCTGAAAAGCCTACCTGAAGGTAGAAGTTGTAATACCCCAGGAAATATTTTACTGAAATTTTGTGCGTAAATGTGTTGGGTTCTATTTTCTAGAATGAATTATAAATTTTTCGTGCCTAATGTCTTAGATTATGACCCACCATTAAGTAAAGTATCGAATAAGATTTCCAACAATATGTGGATCATCCAAAATGGAAATCCGAGCGACGAGTTATGAACATTTCAATCGAACCGTGAATAGTAGTGAACAGTAAAACGTGCAGGAAAAAGTACTGAGGCCTGGCGTATTTTTTCTTCAAATTTAAATGATCATAACTCCTTGTACATAATGATCTGGGTGATCTACTATATATCAATGGAAATCTCTTCGAGTCTTCTTTCCAATGAAATTGTTTTCATCCAATTTTTCTATCGGAGCAAAAAGTTATGGTCGATCTACTTCAGCCTATCAACAGTGAATTTTTAGGTCAACTTTAAATGATCATAACTCCTCGTACACAATGATCTGGGTGAGATACTATATATCAATGAAAAGATATGAGAGTCCTCTTTATGAAATTAGTTTCATCCAATTTGGATATCGGAGTAAAACGTTATAGTTGATCTACCTCAGACTATCAAAATAGTCCACCAAAGGACAGATTCGAGAATTTTTTTTATTTTTAGGGGTGTTTTGGTCATTTCCCCTCACCCAAAATCCATCCAAACCCTATATTAAAGACAATTAGAAGTATTTATGTTATATTTCATCAAATTCCCTCAAAAAAAACCTAAAGCTCGTACATCCAACTTCAAGAACCTCCAAAGTTCACCATTAATTCTGCAAATTTATTCAAGATTCCAAGTTCCTAGTTCAAGAACTCCAAGAAACATCATTCGAAGGCACGATTAACATCTCAAAAATGAGTATCGATCTAAAGTTCATCATTCAAGGTATGTGGGATTTTTCAACAAGAACTGTCTTTCGTTCTTGTGTCCAAAAGTAATTTTCTTTACAAAGGCATGATTTTTATTTGATTTTTACGAATTTGAAGCATGAACCCATATCTTATGATGATTATTATGAAATCTTGATGTTTATGATTTTAAAAGATAAATTTACATATGTGGAGATATAAAGCATGAATCTTGAACAATGTTTATCATGATTTTGATATTTGGGTCGTGAATCCCCATTGAAAATTGTGTTTTTTTGAGAAAGTGTGTGTTATAAGCACGTTGATATTGAATATTTGAGATATTTTGAAGGATTTGACCTTTTGGTCTTAATGGAGTTATTTTGAACTCGAGTGTGAAAGAAATCCACAACGTGGTTGATTTTGAATGATGGGAAGCATGATGGCTCCCGATGTATATTTATATATTTCTGAAATTATTTTGTTATGGATTGTATTTGAAATAATCTGAGCTAAGTCCGGGAGAAATCTTTAGCACCGAGTGGGAGGTATAAAGTGACCTTACATCCCTAGAACTATGTGCACCCGTAGGAGTGAGCCTGAGGCTAATTTATATAGTGATCACTAGTTTGTGGAGATGTGATATCGATAGACCTACTCCGATGACAAGGATAGGACAGATCTCGCCAACGTGGGTTGTACGTTGGACTCTATGTAGCTCACATGGTTTATGTTGGTTATAGGATCTCCCAGTGTGTGTTTGTTTTCTTGTGTCTATGGTAAATGGTGAAGTGATTTGAAAGTGGAATTGTGAAAGTTATTCTTTCAAAATATTTAAATGATATTTACATTTTGAGAATTGATATTCTTGATGAACTGAAAGTGATTGACAAATTATATGCTGACTCATATGTGTTATTGTACTTATTTCATCCTCTCATGATTATGATGATTTTCTTCGGGCTATGTGATTCATTCATACATCTTGCATATTTCTTATAAATATTTATGATGATGATGTTTATACAACTGCATACACCCCCATATACTCGGTTTCTTTCCATGGTACTGACCCACATTTTCGGATGTGGGCTGTATTTTCTCGAAATGTAGGTTCAGGTGCTTAGTTTCAAGTTAGATAGTGATTCTTTGGGCACGTTGTTCTACATCCTCTATTATGGTAAGTCCTTATGTTTCGAGGACATGATGTCTGATGTTTGTTTCACGAAATTATTTATATTTGATAACTGAGTATGAGTCAGTTGGGGCATGTCTCAATGGCTTGCTGGTTTTATTGATTTTCTAAGAGGCTTGTCAGACTAGTATAGATGTTGGGAGTTGACTAATAAGTCATATTTTGTTATCTTTCTGAAATTCTTTTATTCTTGGATGATGACTACTCTGTTGATATTTGAGGGTTATTTATGGAAATCCCATTGATTTTTATTGAACTGAATGAAAATGGCTCAAAGGGTTAGCTTGGGGTTTCTCGTAGCCTCAAGCATCGTATGATGCTTCGGGACCCATTTTCTGGGGCATTACAAATTTGTTATCAGAGCCTAAAGTTTTAAAGTGTCCTAGGGAGTCTGACAAGCCGCGTTAAGTAGAGTCTTGATCATCGGTGTGTAGCATGCCACATCTATGATCAAGAGGCTACAAGACGTTTTAGGAAAAAGTGTGATTCTTTCTTTCAAAAGTCTATCATGCTTAAAGTGTCTCTCTCTGCTATTGATTCGTGCTCTTCTCTTCAGAAATATGCCTCCACGTCGAGCGAGAAGAAATAATGATGGTCAGCAACCTTAATCCACTGACCCATTGAATGAAAACGTATTTCATGCTATATTTCGGGCAGCCTTTTAGGCACTAGCCCAAGCTGTTACTACAAATGTTTAGGCCAACCCAGCCCTAGCTCCACAGCAGCAGGGATATAATTTAGCTTCTGCCAGGATCCGTGACTTCATGCGGATGAATCCGTCGGAATTCTATGGGTCCAAGTCTGATGAGGATCCACGGTTGTTCTTAGAAGAGGTGCAGAAGATTACTCAGGTGATGTATGTATCTGAAGAACATAGTGTGGATTTGGTTGCGTATAGGTTAAAAGACCTTTCTTATGACAAGGTTGTTGCTTGGAGGAAAGTTAGAGGTGAGGGAGCTGTCCCTACAACTTGGCAAGGGTTCCAGGATGCATTCCTGGATAAGTTTTTCCCTTTGGAGATGAGGGAGGCAAATGTGGAAGAGTTTATGAACCTGCGATAGGGCTCTATGACTATTAGGTAGTACTGTCTAAAGTTCAATCAGTTAGCCAAGTATGCTCCTGACTTAGTGGCTGATAATCGGGCTAGTATAAGTAAGTTTATGACTGGAGTGTCTAGTTATGTGTTTAAGGAGTATAGGTCTACTATGCTGAATAGTGAGATGAATCTTTCTAGGCTGATGAGTCATGCCAACAGGTTAAGGTTGAACACCAAAGACCTGGTGGTATGATGCAAGACTTTAGTATTCCCACCTGTAAGTAGGAAGAGATAAATTTGGACTTTGTGATTGGTTTACCTCCTTCCCGATGCCATCATGATTCTATTTGGGTTGTGGTAGATAGGTTAACTAAGTCTGCTCATTTCTTGCCTGTTCATACTTCATATACAACTGAAGATTACGCTAGATTGTATATTCAAGAGCTAGTCAGACTACATGGAGTTCCCTTGTCTATCATTTTGGATAGGGGTACTCAGTTCACTTTGCAATTTTGGAAAGCTTTTCAAAAGGGTCTTGGTACCCAAGTGCTTTTGAGTTCTACTTTTCATCTTCAGACCGATGGTTAGGCTGAGTGGACCATCTAGACCTTAGAGGATATGTTGAGAGCTTGTTCACATGACTTTAAGGGAAGTTGGGGTGATCACTTACCATTGATAGAGTTTGCTTACAATAACAGTTTCCACTCTAGTATTGGCATGGCTCCGTTTGAAGCCTTATATGAAAGGAAGTGTAGCCCACCCATAGGTTGGTTCGAGGTGGGTGAAGCGGCTGTGAGTGGTTTTGATTCGGTATTTGAGGCTATGGAAAAAGTTAATTTGATTAGGAAAAGGTTGAAAACTGCGCAGAGTCGTCAGAAGTCATATGCGGATGTTAGAAAGAGAGACCTTGAGTTTGAAGATGGTGACCTAGTGTATCTGAAAATTTCACCCATAAGGGGCGTGAAAAGATTTGGAAAGAAGGGGAAGCTTAGTCCCCGTTATATTGGTCCTTACAAAATTCTTAGTCGTGTTGGTAAGGTAGCTTATGAGGTCGAGTTGCCTTCTGAGTTGTCCTCTATTCATCCAATATTCTATGTCTCCATGCTTAGAAAGCATATTAGCGGTATTGTGATAGTGGATTACTCTGTGAGTGCTGACATTCAAGAAAATCTTTCTTTTGATGAGATTCTTGATTACAGTGTCCGAAGACTAAGGAACAAAGAAGTTCTCTTGGTCAAGGTGTTGTGGCAAAACCAATCTGTTGAGGGTGCAAATTGGGAAGCTGAGGCCGATATACGATCCAAGTACACGCACCTATTTTCCTCAAACTCCGATCAAGCCGAAGGTACTGTTCTTTCCTAAATCATGCAGTTTTGATAAAAGTTGCAGCAGTTCAGCTATCATTTATTATGTGTTCAGCTGTAGTTTCTTGAATTTATGCATTCTATGTTGCATTTGGAGTGAGAAACGATGTGGTGATGAGTCTAACGAATGGTTTAAACTGTATGCTTTATTCCCTATCTAATCTTGGCATGTCCATCATCATTTGAGGATGAATTTTTCGAAGGGGAGGATGAATTATAAATTTTTCATATGTAATGTCTTAGATTATGACCCACCATTACGTAGAGTATTGAAAAAGCTTTCCACCGATATGTGGATCATCCAAAACGGACACTCGAGCAACGAGTTATGAATATTCTGATCGAATCATAAATAGTAGTGAACAGTAAAACGTGCAGGAAAAAGTACTGAGGCCTAGCGTATTTTTCCTCCAACTTTAAATGATCATAACTCCTTGTACATAATGATCTGGGTGATATACTATATATGAACGGAAATATCTGCGAGTCCTTTTTCCAATGAAATTGGTTTCATCCAATTTGTCTATTGGAGAAAAAAGTTATGGTCGATCTACTTCAACCTATTAAAAGTGAATTTTTGGGTCAACTTCAAACGATCATAACTGCTCGTACAAAATGATCTGGGTGAGATACTATACATCAATGGAAATATATAAGAGTCTCGTTTCTAATGAAATTGGTTTCATCAAATTTGGATATCAAAGTAAAACGTTATGGTTGATCTACTTCAGACTATCAAAATAATCCACCAAAGGACAGATTCAAAAGTTTTTTTGATTTTTAGGGGAGTTTTAGTCATTCCCCCTCACCTAAAGTCCGTCCAAACCCTATATTATAGCCTATTAGAAGCATTATATGTTATATTTCATCAAATTCCCTCAAAAAGAAAACACTAAGCTCCTACATCCAACTTCAAGAACCTCCAAAGTTCACCATTAATTCTGCAAATTTATTCAATATTCCAAGTTCCTAGTTCAAGAACTCTAAGAACCATCATTCAAAGTCACGATTAACATCTCAAAATTGAGTATCGATCTAAAGTTCATCATTCAAGGTATGTGGGGTTTTTAACAAGAACTCTCTTTCGTTCTTGTGCCCAAAAGTAATTTTCTTTACAAAGGCATGATTTTTATTTGATTTTTATGAATTTGAAGCATGAACCCATATCTTATGATGATTATGATGAAATCTTAATGTTTATAATTTTGAAAGATGAATTTACATGTGTGGAGATATAAAGCATGAATCTTGAACGATATTTATCATGATTTTGATATTTGGGTCATTAATCCCCATTGGAAATTGTTTTTTTTAGAAAGAGTGTGTTATAAGCACGTTGATGTTGAATATTTGAGATATTTTGAATGATTTGACCTTTTGGTCTTAATGGAGTTGTTTTAAACTCGAGTGTGAAAGAAATCCACAATGTGGTTGATTTTGATAGATGGGAAGCATGATGGCTCCCGATGTATATTTATATATTACTGAAATTGTTTTGTTGTGGATTGTCTTTGAAATGATTTGAGGTAAGTCCAGGAGAAATCTTTAGCACCGAGTAGGAGGTATAAAGCGACCTTACTTCCCTAGAACTACGTGCCCCCATAAGAGTGATCCTGAGGCTGATTTATATAGTGATCACTAGTTTGTGTGGATGTGATATCGATAGTCCTATTCTGATGGCAAGGATAGGACGGCTCTCCCCAATGTGGGTTGTACGTTGGACTCCATGTAGCTCACATGGTTTATGTCGGTTATAGGATCTCCCAGTATGTGTGTGTTTCCTTGTGTCTAAGGTAAATGGTGAAGTAATTTGAAAGTGGAATTGTGAAAGTTATTCTTTCAAAAGATTTAAATGATATTTACATTATGAGAATTGATATTCTTGATTAACTGAAAGTGATTGACAAATTATATGATGACTCACATGTGTTATTGTACTTATTTCATCCTCTCATGATTATGATGATTTTCTTCGGGCTATGTGAGTCTTTCATACATCCTGCATATTTCTTATAAATATTTATGATGATGATGTTTATACAACTGCATACACCCCCATATACTCGATTCCTTTCCATGGTATTGACCCACATCTTTGGATGTGGGCTGCATTTTCTCGGAATATAGGTTCAGGTGCTCAGTTCCAAGTTCGACAGTGATTCTTCGGGCACGCTGTTCTACATTCTCTGTTGTGGTGAGTCCTCATGTTCCGAGGACATGATGTCTGATGTTGGTTTCACAGAATTGCTTACATTTGATAACTGAGTATGAGTCAGTTGGGGCATGTCTCAATGGCTCGCTGGTTTTATTGGTTTTCTTAGAGGCTTGTCAGACTAGTATAGATGTTGGGAGTTGACTAATAAGTCGTATTTTGTGATCGTTCTAACATTCTTTTATTCTTGGATGATGATTACCCTATTGATATTTGAGGGTTATTTATGGAAACCCCGTTGATTTGTGTTGAACTGAATGAAAATGGCTCAAAGGGTTATCTTTGGGCTACTCGTAGCCTCAAGCACCGTGTGACACTCCGAGACCCATTTTCCGGGGCGTTACAGAAATGAACATTGAGCCTCTATCTGAAATAATGGACATCGGTACTCCACGAAGATGAACTATCTCATGAACATAGATATGAGCTAATTTCTCAGCACTAGATGAGTTTTGAATAGGGATTAAATTGGCTGATTTGGTCAATCAATCCATGATGACCCAAATGTTGTCAAAACCATGAGAAATACAAGGCAACCCAGTCATGAAATCCATAGTGATCCACTCCCACTTCCAGTCAGGAATGTGTGATCTCCGGAGCAGACCACCCAAACTTTTATTCTCGGTTCTTAACTTCTAACAACATAAGCAACAACCTACAAAATATACCACATCATTCCCCATACCACCCTCCACCAATAAATGCACTTCAATTCATGATACATCTTGTTCACACTTCGATAGATAAAATATCAATAGTAATGAGCCTCCTCTAAAATCAATCTCACCCAATCTCTGACTCTCGACACACAAACTTAACCACCAATCCTCAATACACCATCAGCATCAAGAGAGGCTTCCTCGTCCTCACTATTTAACACCTTAGCTCGAATTACCCTCAATCTATTATCATCAAACTAGTGAGCATAAATTTACTCCTTCAAGGAAAATCTAGCATCAAAAAAATCTAAAGAAAACTTGGGTGTTGAAATATCAAGCCTAACTATCTGATTATCTAATGACTAAACCTCCGAGGTTAAAGGCCACTCCTTGATCAAAATATGGGTTAAACTCTCCATACTAGTTGACTTCTAACTCAAGGCATATGCAACAACATTAGCTTTGCCTAGATGATACAAAATAGTGGTGTCATAATCCTTAACCAACTCTAGCCAATGTCACTACCTCTTATTATGATCTCACTTTCTGGAGAAGTAGTGAAGGCTATGATGTTTAGAGAAAATCGCACAAGGCACTCCATATAAGTACTGATGCCATAACTTCATATCAAACACTATGGTTGCCATCTCCAAATCCTAGGTAGGGTAATTTCTCTCATGAAGCTTCAAATGACAAAAGGCATAAAGCAATCACCTTACCTTTCTACATTAGCACCACAGCCAAAACCTGAAGTATCAAAATGCATGGTAAAACCCACATACTCCTTGGGTGAAGTCTAGATAGGAGCCAAAGTCAATAACTCCTTGAGCTTTTGAAAACTCTTCTCACATGCATCCAAACACTAAAAACCCATTTTTTCTGAGTCAACTTGGTCAAAGGAGACACAATAGATGAGAGACTCTCTACAAACCACCAATTATTATCCCATAAACCAATAAAACTATGAATCTCAATAAGAGAATTAGGTCTAGACCAATCATGAATTGCTGCAAACTTGGCTGGATCAACCATATACCTTTCTTAGTCACTACATGACCGAAGAATGAGATAGAATCCCACCAAAACTCATACTTAGAAAACTTAGCGTACAGTCTCTCATCACATAACCTCCAAAGCACAATCTTCAAATTCTTTAGATGGTTGACCTTACTTTTGGAATAAATTAAGATGTTATCTATAAATACATCATAAAAGAGTTGAGATATAATCAAAATACTTCGTTCATCAACTCCATGAATATTGCAGGGGAATTGGTCAATCTAAAAGACATGATCAAGAACTTATAATGACTGTAGCAAGTCTAAAAAGCTATCTTTGGAACATTCAAAGCTCTAATCTTTAAATAGTGATACCCATATCGCAAATAAATCTTAGAAAACACCAAAGCTCTCTGAAATAGGTTAAAATGATCATTAACATAAGAAAGATACTTGTTCTTTACCGTCATTATGTTTTACTTCCTATATTAATACACATAGATATTGAATATTTCTTCTTCTTCACAAACAAGATAGGTGTACCCCAAGGATATACACTAGACATAATTAACTCCTTACTCAATAAATGTTGCAACTGCTCTTTCAACCCCACTAACTAAGTCAGGGCTATCTTATAGAGAGGAATAGAAATGGGCTTAGTATTCAGCTCCAGATCAATATAAATATTAATATCATGGTCCGAAGAAATACTAAACAAATCTATAGGAAACACATGAACAACTCTAATAGAATTTATAGGAGGTGGAAAGGTGGCACTAGTATCACTAATCTGAGTTGAATAAGACAAACACACCCTCTCTATTATGTGACTACTACATAGAAAAGATATAACACCCTTTGGTCCCAAATTTAGCATATCCTTCCAAGCTAACCTCGGCACACCTGACATTATTAAGGCCATAGTCTTGGCATAATAGTCCAAAATAGCATGATAAGGAGTTAGCTAATCTAAAACTAAGATAATAGCAAAATCAACCATATCTAAAGCAATCAAGTTTACCCAAGTCTCATGGCCCGTA
Organism: Capsicum baccatum var. pendulum; assembly: GCA_030864225.1. Taxonomy (NCBI): domain Eukaryota; kingdom Viridiplantae; phylum Streptophyta; class Magnoliopsida; order Solanales; family Solanaceae; genus Capsicum; species Capsicum baccatum. Next base: position 86,794,129 of record CM061557.1, read on the forward strand.
AAGATAACCACACAAGATTATTTCACCCGATCCACCACTAAAAAATCTCTTACTGGGTAGAAACATAAAAAGGCATAGCAAGAGGATCGCATGCAATATCAAAACCAGAAGTAAAATATGTAGAGACATAGGAGAAAGTTGACCCAGAGTTAAATAATATGGAAGAAGATCTATAAAAAAAAACCCAGGATAATACCTATAATAATGGCATTAGAGGCCTCTGCCTCAGGCCTAGTAGGTGTGGCATAGAACTGACCACGTCTGTACCTAAACTAAGTAACTCATCGACCACCACTGGATAGCGATAAAAGATAATTTACTTCTCCATATTTTTTTCCAGAGTCTTGCATTAACAAAGAGGGATTTATGAACCAAATATTAGTTGCGCACCATCTAATTTTGCATGGCTTTGAATTCTCCAAATGGACACTCGAGATTTATTTAGGATCCTAAAGAAGTAAATCATATATGATACTAGGCTAATTTCGATATTTTGGACTCAATGCCGACTTTTCATTGCTAAGAAAAAGTCGTTATCAATAAATTAACCTTAGGAACCTATTTTACTATTTTTCAAATCAATGTTCAAAATGAGAAATAAAAGTCTCAGAATCGAATCAACCCTTCTACTAACCCAAATTTGACATTCTAAGTCTATTAGCACAGACCGCTTTGTCATCCTACACTCAGAATAAAATATATTTACCGAAGTTAACTACATAGATTTTCAAGCCTCTAAAAACTACAAACATGCTCAAATCATTTCCAATCATATTGAGAACCATGCCAATCATCTCCGAACCTTAAAATCAATATGTAGCAACTGAAAAAAAGATAAAAATGATCAAAACACATAGAAATTGAAGACTCTCAAATTCAGATCATTAAAATAAGTAATGATTCGCAAGTTACAAAATCACCATGACATAAATGTAATACTACAAAATTAATGTGTGACAATATTGGGTTGCTTCTAACCAAGGTAGACACTTATAAACTATGTTTTTTGTATGAATTTTATAATGTATGTTACGGCGTCTAAGAAAATAGCTTTTGAGAGTTTATATGTGGCTTTAGAAGAGAAAGGAAGGGGTAAGAAGTTGTATAGGCTTGATAAGGCTAGGGAGTAAAGGGCCTATGATCTTGATCAAGTGAAGTGTATCAAGGAGGAGGATGGAAAAGTGTTGGTGGAGTATTTCCTTTTTTATAGGAGGGGGAAATCCTATATTCATAGATTTTTGAACAATTATAGGGACAAAATCTGTTTGCCGGGGAACTTCAAGAACTCAGAGAGGTATCGCAATTATGGTTATTATAGGCGTATTAAGGTGAAGGAGGTTAGGGGTAAGATTGAGTAGATTCGGTAGGGGCGGGTGACTGGGCCAAATGAGATTATGGTGGATTTTTGGAATAGCACGGGCGAGGTAGGTTTGGTGTGGCTGACGAGGTTGTTTAACATCATTCTTAAGGTGGCAAAGATGTTCAAAGCTTGGTGATGAAGTATGATAATTCCATTACTTAAGAAAAAGGGAGACATTCAGAGTTGTAACAATTACATGGTATTAAATTATTGAGTCACACCATAAAAGTTTGGGTGAGAGTATTAGAGTTGAGGTTGAGTAGGATCGTGACAATTTTTAAGAATCTGTTCAGTTTCATGCCAGGTTTATTGACTATTGAGGTGATTCACCTTGTAAGGAGATTAGTGAAGTAGTATAGGGAGAGGAAGAAAGACTTACACATGGTGTTCATTAATCTTGAGAAGGCGTATGATAAAGTTTCCAAAAAGATTTTATGGAGGTGGTTGGAGGTTAGAGGGGTGGTCATGGCATACACTAGGTAAATCCATGATATGTTAGATATTGGAAAGACTCGTGTGAAGATGATAGGAGAAGATTCAGAGAGCTTTCCCATTTTGACAGGTTTGCACCAGGGGTCGAATCTTAGCCTATTTTTATTTGCCTTGGTGATGGAAATTTTGACGTGACATATTCAAGGGGAGGTGCCTTGGTGTATGTTATTTGCAGATGATGTTGTATTTATTGATGAGACTCTAGGTGTAGTTAATTATATCTTGGAGGTTTAGAGACAAACCCTTGAGTCAAAGGGCTTTAGGTTGAGCAGGACCAAAACGAAGTACTTGAAATGTAAGTTTGGTGATTTGCCACATAAGGATGATGTTGTTATGGAGTTGGATTCTTAGGTAATTAAGAAGAGTAAGAGTTTCAAGTATCCTGGGTCTATGATTCAGGGGAATAGTGAGATTGATGAGGATGTCTCGAACTATAGTGGTACAACTTTGTTGAAATAGTTGCTCGTCTCAGGAGTCTTGTATGATAAAACGGTACCTCCAAAGGTTAAAGATAAGTTCTACAGAGTGGTAGTCTGCCCGGGTATATTTTATGGAGCGGCGTGTTGGCTAGTTAAGAATTCCCACATCTAAAAGTTAAAAGTGGCAGAGATGAGGAAGTTGCGATAGATGTGTGAACTTACCAGGAGAGATAAGGTTAGAAATGAGATTATTCAGGAGAAGGTGGGAGTGTCTTCAGTAGATGAAAAGATGCGATAAGTGAGGTTATGATGATTCGAGCATGTGATGAGAAGGGACACAGATGCTCCAGTTCAAAGGTGTGAGAGGCTGGCTGTGGATAGTTTTTGGAGGGGTAGAGGTAGGATGAAGAAATATTGGAGGAAGGTGATTAGGTAGGACATAGGATAGTTATACATTACGGAAGACATGAACCTTGATATGTAGGTTTGGAGGACGCGGATTAGGGTAGACGGCTAGTAAGTAGGAGAACATTCGTAATAGTAGGAAAAAGTATGTTGTTTGTATTAGTGCATGTAGTGTCTTGTAGCCTCTTGTTCATGGTGTTGTGATGATGTCTATGATTTTGTGTAGAAAACTTATATGATTACTTTGTGGGTGTCTTATTTATTATCTAGTGGTGTGTCACCCTTTGTTTGTTGTGTGCTTTTATATTTTTTGTTATATTTGTAATCTATCCTGAGCCTGGGGTTTATTTAAAATAGCCTCTCTACTTCATCTGAGGTAGTGGTATGGACTACGTACACTCTACCCTTCCCAGATCCTACTTTGTGAGAATATGTTGGATATGTTGTTGTATCGTTGTCTACTATATCTAAAGTATTTCGAGTTCTCGCTATCACTTTAGAAATATTTTCAAAGTATGTTTAAAAAAATATTTCAATATGCAAGTTTAATTTTTTTTTTTTAAATATACCAATTGCAAAAATTAACTAAATGAGATGTTATATTAATAAAAAATATAAGAAATCATTAACAAATTATCAAATCAATGTTACACGTGGATGTAAAGCTACAACATTAATGTATGATTTTCTTGGGTTGTTGTTAACTAGGGTCGACATCTATAAATTATATGACTTATGATTTCTATCATATTTTGATGTCTATCATGTCTAAAGTATTTTGAGTTTTGATTATCATTATTATAATATTTATAAATTATATTTAAAATGTTATTTTACATATAAAATATTTTAGATTTAGAATTCTTAAATATTAGATTTGAAAGTTTTAAAGATCTTTAATTTAAGCTACTGAATGTTCCTTTAAAATTTAATATGCATAATTTTAGGTTTACCATTCTTAAATATTTTTAACTAAGTTACATAATATTCGTTTAAAATTAAAATATGCATAAGTTTAAATTTCAAAATCCTAAATATTTTTTATTTAACTATATTGCGTTGCTTTTAAACAGATAAATGAACCGAACCAAATAGAACCATTTCCAATTAAGAAATTAAAGAATTAGTTGTTTTTTAACTATAATAAGGGATCAAACATCACATTTGTGGGAAGAGCACTGCTAAACGTCCAAAAGAAAGTGCATCTAAAACATCCATAAAAGTTTAGAAAAACAATACATACAAAAAAACTAGTAAACACACTAGCTCAGCATTTATAGTAAATAAATATAGTAAACAAAAAAGAGAAAAAAGTAGAATGGTTACTGATTATAAAAAACTAAATGCAAAAACTATGACATATAATTATCCAATACCAAAAAAGATATTAAAAATAAAACAAATACAAGGATATAATTATTTTAGTTAGTTCGATTGTAAATCGGGATTTTACCATTTAAAACTAGAAGAAGAATCTAAAAAATTAACTGCGTTTACAGTTCCACAAGGATTTTATAAATGGAATGTGTTACCATTTGGATATAAAAATGCACCAGGTAGATATCAATATTTTATGGATAACTATTTCAAACAATTACCTAATTGTATAGTATACACAGATGATTTACTACTATATACAAAAACTAAAGAGGAACATTAAAAATTATTATCATAATTTGCAGGTATAATAGAAAATTCAGGAATAAGTCTAAGTGAAAAGAAAGCAGAAATAATGAAAAACCAGGTAGAATTTTTAGGAATACAAATAGATAAAAGTGGAGTAAAAATGCAACAACATATAGTACAAAAAATAATAAATTCAAAAGAAGAATTAGATACAAAAAAAAAAACTACAATCATTTTTAGGATTAGTAAACCAAGTAAGAGAATATATACCAAAGACAGGAAACAGAAGTCGTTGTTTTACATAATTACAAATAGCGAACAACTGTCTCAACAGAAAACCTAAAGCCATTACAAAAAAATTAAGAAAGGATGTAGAGTATAATTACAACGAAGAAGATAAAAAATAAGAACAGAAAATAAAAATACTTTGAAAGGAGTTACCAAAATTACAATTTTTAGATGAAAATAAAACATTTATATATATAGTAGAAGCAGATGCAAGTGAATATAGTTACGGAGGAGTACTTAAATATAGATATGAAGAAGAAAAATTAGAACATCATTGTAGATACTACTCAGGAACGTTTAATGAAACAGAAAAAAATGGAAAAAAAATAGAAAAGAATTATGCTCAGTATATAAATGTTTATTAGCATTTGAGCCATATATTGTATATAACAAGTTTATTGTACGAATAGATAATACACAGGTATGATGGTGGTTAACAAGAAAAATACAAAATTCAGTTACAACGAAGGAAATTCAACGATTAGTATTGAATATATTAAATTTTACATTTACAATTGAAGTAATCAAGACTAACAATAATGTTATTGCAAATTACATATCAAGACAAAGCTACCCAAACTGATATTACAGAAGACGATACTCTAGAAAAGATACTCAAAACCTTAACTACACTTTCAATGAAAGTGAATAGTATGGGAAATGAGATAGAAAAGCTAAACACTAATGAAGTTAAACTGAAGTCTGAAGTTATGACTCAGATAACTCAGCAGTGTGCAGAGAAATATCGATCGGAAGACAATAAAATTCCAGAGATAGAAGGAGACGTTGGGACACTCCAAAAAACCCATAACGTTTATCAATCTACTTCTGTAGGTACAAGTAAAAGAGTTAGAAGGAACCTAAATATAAACATAAACAAAATATTTGACAAGCCATTTATTCCAAAAAACACCAAAAGACCCTTTGTTTATACCCCCACAAACTATTACATATTTAGATAGCCTAAACCAAGATAAGAAAGCTTATAACCACATAACCAGATCATATATTGAAAATATCCACAAGATACAAACTTACTTAAACCTTAAACCCAGAGCTACAAGCATTCGATAATCAAATTCAGATTATATAACCCAAAAACTACAAGACTACAATAAGTTAATTGCATTACCAAAAACTAACCCAAATCTAGTTAAAACCTGTTTCAGTTATGGACTACTCAATATTATATATACCCAAGACAGAAGTGAATTATCTGCTATACCAGAAATATATAAAGCAATTACAACTTATAAAAAGATAACCAAGGGCAAACTATTTTTTTGTAAAGTTCTATACGGCACCAGCAAAGATATTGTATGATGAAATTAAACCAGTTATACAAGTTGTGAAGATAGGAATGATCCGAGATATGATCATACCTGAAGATATTGAAAAGCAAGTTGAAATACCCAAAATAGATGTACCAGATTTTTATACGAATAAAAGAATTATTGGAATATCTACAATTATCAAAGAATTAGCAAATAACTACCTAAACGAAAATCCAATATGGAGTTATTATTCAAGAGACCAGCTAATGATCTATTCAAATTCAAGAGAGTTAAGACAAGCAAATATGGAGGAAGCTCAGAGATGGATTATAACACTACTTAATCCATAGAAACAACCAATTACCCGAGCAATGAAGGAAAAAATTATTTCAGACGAATTATTAACCAGATACTGTAAATTAATAAGGCATAAAAATCTATACCATCTATGTTCGAGATATTATAGAGAAGATAACATTATTCCAGAAGTTCAACTAGAATAAAATAAGATAAGGACTCCAGCTAGAAGATATACGACAAAAGATATAAAGCAACAAGGACCAATGGAGAAATAAAAAGAAAAAGACAAAGCATTAAAGTTATGAAAATGACATATGAATTAGTAAGATAATTTTGTGACATGTGAATTATTTGAGTACGTAAATTATTATGTAACATTATGTAGCATTTACTAGCCTTTTTTACTTTTTAGGCAAAAGTGTCATTATTATTTTTGTTTTTTGTGGAATAGCTTTAAAAGATACTTTAAGCCTTTTCTACTTTTGTAAATATAACAAGTTTAAAGTAGGAATAGTCTAGAATAGTATACGTGTTTTCTCTTTTTAGGTTATAAATAGCAGAAGCATTTACTAAGTTAAGGCAAGACTTTCTACACGGAAAGCAAGCCTTCTTGTATACAACAAAAATCCTCTCATATAATCAATAAAGATATTCAGTTTTTCACTAAGTTATGGATGAACAAAGCACAGATTTATCAAATCTACCAGAACAGGTATTTTCATTTATAATTATAAATAGCTAAATTCATAAATTCCTGACAATCATAAGTATAATAAAATAAGCTCATGTTAGTTACTTTATAGTAAAATTATGAGAAGAATAGCATGTTAAGCAGTTTATTAGCAAAGTGGAAAAGGAGAAAAATTCCTAGAACTATGCCATCCTAAAGGTGAAACTGGTAAGGCAAAGAAGCCGTGATAGGGGAGTAACCAGAGTTGAGGTGCTGTTTAGGGGCAAAGTATCCAGATTACCATGCTAATAGTGACCGAAGAACATATTATTTTAGAATAATCTAGTATATAGTGATCTAAGATGATCATATTTTGTTATGTATATGATTGGAGGGAATATTTTGAAAAATAGCATCATATGAAAAATGAATACTTACTTACCTGATGAAATGATAGATAAATTTAAGATACTTGTTTTATATGTACTTAAGGATGTAGAGATAGTAGATATAAAGAAAAATATATGGGAAAAGGTATTTGATATTGAAGATGAAGAATTAGAAAATTGGATAGGAGATGAATTAGAACAACTACACTTAAATGGCGATAGTTGTTATTCATACCTAGATAATTACTATTCAGATGAATATTATACAAATTAAAAAATATTAGAATATATTAAAAGAATTAGAGTAAGACAAAGTTGGATATATGAAGAAATTAATTACAGAAATCAGCTTAGAAGAAAAAAAAGACAATTAGAAGAAAGATTACTTGGAATAAAGTTAACCTTAGAAAAAGAAGGTACAAATGATAATTTATATAAACCATATAATTTACATGAACAACAAATGTTAATTGATTACATAGATAACATAGGATTACATATCAAATATAGCACAATTAGAATAAATTATTACATAGAAATTTATAAAATTACAACTGCTATAGGATAAAATGATAGACTATGAATACTTAAGAGCTTGGAGAATAGATATGGAAGGAATAAAATTATTAGAAATAGTCATCAAAAAAGAATTTAATAAAATATATAGAAACAAAAGATATGAAATATATAGAATATCTCCAAAATTGTATACGAGAACTACAAAAACGAAGAAAAACAGTAAATGAATATTACCAACCATGCAAATTACCTAGAAATTACCCAAGTTACCTACAAATAACCCAAGTTATCCACACTATCCACACCCCCTACAATTGGTATCAGAGCTATGTTATTTAAAAAGAACTAAGGAATGCTATGACATAGCATTTCAACAAATATAATAAATCTAGTACTACAAGTACGCCCCCCCCCCCCCCCAACTTTGATATCAGAGCTATGTTATTTAAAAATAGAGTTGTTGTATGTATGTATTTATTTAAAGAATGCATAATATGATAGAACTAAATTTAGAAATCTACCAAAATATTATAAATACTAATGAATAAAATAGACCAATCCGAAAAATATAAGGAACTAAAATAAATATTATTTGAGAACCGAAGAGAATTAAAAATAAAAAAAGAAAGACTACAGTATAATTTAATTGTTGGAGTATGTCAAAAATCACTAAAAGCACAAAAAGAAGAAATATCATATTTAGAAGCTCTAATAGATAACCTAGAATACATATATCAACATGACTTATATACAATCAAATAGATAAAATGAATAAAGAAGAATTCATAATAGATGAAAAAACATATGAAAATCATGAAGGTTTAAAAATACAAATAGTATTTTTTAATTTAGGAAGTGTAGACACCTAATTTTGTCCCTCCCAAAAATTTGAGTTATCCATTTTTACCTTCGTCTTACCATGTATCCTGCCCCGTGTGATAATCCCTCCACAAAATAACAAAACAATAACCTCTAACTAATTTTATCTTAGCCTAATAATCTACCCAATCAAAATAAACCACCTCATTATCCCACTCCTACCCCACCTCACCCCTAGGAAGCCCACTCTCTCCCTTACGTTTTTGTTCCTTTTGACCATATATACAAAATAGGGGACCCCATAGGGAATATTTTTGGAGAACTTCCATTTTTCCATTAAGGAGAATGTATACACACAGTTGCACCTCACCAAAGATTAGCACTAATACATACTTACCTCTCACAAAACATACACACATAGGGAGAGCTTCCCTTCTTCTTAACCAAGACATCCTCACTCATATTACCAAGAAAGCACAGACACACATAATTTCCATCTAGAAAGAAAGTGAAATTCAGTGAGAGGAAGATATAGCGAGACGAGGGAGATAGAGAATCGAGAGATAGAGGTGAGAGAGATAATTGTGAGAGAGAAATGAGAGAGGTAAAGAAAGAGATCTGCGAAAGAGAGATCCGCGTTGAGAAAATTTGGGTAAAGACCGAGATGGCATCAAATTTCCCAGCTTCTTAACTATTTTTTTGGCAAGTTGACTGTTTTCTGGTGACCCTTTTTGCCGGAATTGTTTATAGGTCAATCTTTGTCGAGTTCAAAGTTTGTAATTCTAAAATCTCATCTACCAGTCTCGGTTTGTGCATATTTTATTATTGGTATTCATCTATTCTTCTTCAAATTGCTATTGCGAGTCGGGTTTTGGGTCTGTTGCGGTTCAAACTAATGTTGGAGTCGAGGTTTGACATTCTTCGAGGTTTCAGAGCGGCTTTTATCATCTTCTTAAGTTAATCAAAAGCATTTGGAAGGTCCAATTCTATCTTCTCTCTTTAATTTTATGTAATCATGAACGATTTGTGTATTTGGTATGTTTGAATTTTAATTATGTATTGGTAAATGTTGGATTTGAATGTTGAAAACTTGGATTAATAATCGAAACAAGTATTAATCATTGGTTAATGGATTCAGGAGATCAAAATTTCATAAAAGAAGAATAAATTAGTTGTTTTGATTCATTGTTATTGTTACTTTTGCGTCTAATTGTCAATTTCACGATAGTATCATGCTAGGTCGAATGGGGTAGGAAAATAGTAGGTTCGGGTAGGTAAATTTAGAACTGGTGGATTGATTGACTATTGAAAATGTGTGTTGAGTGTCTTGGTTTTATAGTTTTTTTTATCAATTGAACTCATTTGGTCGGGGAATACCCCGAAGGAGATTGTATTTATTCACCGGAGAATGCCCCGACGTATCATGTTTTCAAAGAAGGTTCGTGATCAAGACCCGAGGCATCGGATAAAGCACGAGAGAGCAATTGAGGATTAGTGTAGGTTAGAATTTGATTTATTTTACGTATTTTTTTATTTTGGACTGTATATTTGGACCGAACACTAAATTTTTGATTTGTTTTGTTTCATGTGTTTGATTGATTGTTTTATGTATTTTTGTGTGGTTTATACTATTGTAAAGTCAAATTAGCCGATTCACTGTAGAACCACAGCATCGAGGGGTGCCTAACACCTTCTTCTCGGTCAACAGAATTCATTAGTTGAAATCACTGTTTACGGATCAGTTATAGAGTCAAAACCATTTTGAATAGAATTTTCAAAAGTGACTTGGCACACCGGATTATGCCAAGTGGTGACTCTGAGTTTTAATATAAAAAGTCATTTTCGAAACAAATCTTCATTTTGTCACTCAATAATGAAAACTCTTTCAAACTTAAAATGGAAATTTTTGGAGTCAAAAAAAAGGGTATGACAGCTCTGGCGACTCTGCTGGGGATTTTTCAGAATTTGAGCTTATTTTGGAGTTGTATCTGCTTAGTTTGGAACTATAGGTGTATAGACATTTTGTTTGTGTTGTTTTGTGTTATTGGTTATCATTGTTGAGTGCCTACGTGCTCTTTGTTTACAGTTTTTACTTTATGTGTTGCCACTTTATATCTGGCATCATGTTCATAACCCGAGTCTTTCTTTCTGCAACAAGTCTGTAGTACACGTGTGTACACGACCTATAGTTGAGTCACCCTTATTTTAGGAGGAGAGCCATTGGGTTGTATGAAGTAGGTGGATAAATAAAGCAATCCACTATCGACTACACGCTCCCCTGAACAACCTTGTTAGTGGACCCCAGCGTAGGTCAACCTTTAGGTCATGCTTATCTGTATCATATTGAGACCTAGCGGGACCCATATGGCCCTTTGTAGAAGACTCACCTCTAAAGCATCCCTACATGCTAAATGTTGCATCTTCGAGGGTAACGTGGTTATTTGACAAACTGATTTGGGGAAAGCATTTCTTAGAAGTAAAGTGCATAGGCAAGAAATGTTGAAAAAAATAGAAAAAAAAAAGTGAGTCGAAAAGAAAAATAAAAGTGTTTCGTAAGTTTTTAGAGTTCTTTATGGATTTTGATTATTTTTTTCACAATCCAAAAATTCAAAAATATTTTTTTACCTTTCGCACTTATTTTCTCAAAAACATCAAAAAGATTTTCCTTTTATTCCTTTACCATGCATTCATAATTTGAAAATTTCAAGAAGATTTTTCTTTTTGAAGTGTCAAATTAAAAACCCAAAAAGATTTTATTTTCATCGTGTAGTCGTGTCTCTTAAGTCAAGGTTTTGTTAGTCTTATAATCCTTAATTGTCCAATCTGGACGAACTACGACCCCTGATTCTCCTCTTTCGGGATGTGAGATACGTAGGCAACCTATTGTTGGTTCGGGGATCTTATTTCAAAAAATTTAAAAAATACTTCCTTCACTCTTCATTTAGAGTAGGTGTTTCATATACATCTTTAAAAGAAAACTACAAAAAGATTTTCCTTTAATAGGTTCAAGTTTCATTTTCACATGAAATTCAAAAATCGAAAACCCAAAAAGATTTTTCTTTGATTATACGTTTCATTTTGTATAGGGATGTTAAACCTGAAAAATTCAAAAATATTTTCGTCAATTATTTTAACAATTTGTTATTTACTTTTTTCTTAAAGTTTCAAGGAAAAAGAGTTTAATTGGCCATTTTGGCAAGACTTCACAAACTACGCACACCTGATTCTCCTCTTTTGGGAATGAGATACGTAGGTGCCCTTCTTCGATTCGGTGATCTTTTCTAAAAGAAAAAAAGGTTTTGAAGAAAAAGTGTTGAATTCTAATGCCTTTGCTATCTCTTGTTCTGTTTGTTTAAGGTGGTTGGTTTTTGGTATTTGGTTGGTCCTCTATATTGCACCAAGTCACAGAGAAAGTTATGGCCAACAAGGATATCGAGTATGTTGTCACTGATCAAATAGGGAGTTCGGGCAATGAGAATTTAGGATCTAATAAAGAGATTTGAAAATTAAGGAAACAAATGATAGAAATGCATCGAGATTGGGCTAATGGGTTGCCACCTCCTCCATTTCCCACTGATAATCTAGAATATCTTTCTAGCTTACCTCTAGTGTCACATACACAGTTTTCTATTTTTGTTGACACACCACAACATGCATCACGACCTGCTCCAAGGCAACACTATCCAAACACTTCCAATATTTATTTCCTCACTCCTTAAAACAAAGCTACCACATGCTCGGCTCTACCTACTGTTCATGTTTTTGCAGCACCACCCCCACCCGAAGCTCCTACTTTTGAGGTTTATCCATAAGTTGTGCCTCCCCACACTGCGAGAGAGCCTGTATTAAATATTTTTGTTGATCAAAATCATGCTATTGAGCCTATATTTAAGTCGACTAATCCTTATGGCTATACTCACCCGCCTGAATTTCCTCTTAACACTGAGAGGCCTATTATAATAGAAGAACAAGAGGAAATGACTAGAAAATTAAGAAGTTTGAAACTAGCTATGAAAGACCTCCAGGAACTTGGGGGGTACAAAAGTGTCTCATATAAAGATCTATGCATGTTTACAAGGGTTCATCATCCTTTTGGTTTTAAAATGCCAAAGTTTGAGAAGTATGATGGACATGGAGATCCTGTAGCACATTTGAGATGTTATTGCAACCAACTAAGGGGTGCTGGGGGGAAGGAAGAATTACTCATGGCATATTTCGGTGAGAATCTTTCAGGCCTAGCTTCAGAAAGGTTTGTTGACCAAGACATCGACAAGTGGATTAGTTGGGATGACCTAGCTAATAAATTTATGCAACAATTCCAATACAATATGGAGTTGATTCCTGTCGAGAAATCCCTAACTAATATAAAGAAAAAGATTATTGAAACTTTCAGAGAATATGTGATTTGATGGCGTGAATAAGCTGCTAGGGTGAAACCACCAATGAAAAAAAGTAAGATAGTAGAGGTGTTTATTCAAGCACAGGATGAAACATATTATCAACACTTATTACCTACATTAGGCAAGCCATTTATTAAGGTCCTCAAAATGGAAGAGATGATAGAGGAGGAAATCAAGACCAATCGCATTGTGAGTTTTGCAACATTAAAAGCAACTACTCAAGCAATTCAAAAGGGTCCAAGAAGTGTTAGGGAGAAAAGGAATGAGGAAGATGCATCCGTTATTGTAGTTGGACAGCGGGAACGGTCAAGAAGACCACGTCGTCGTCATACTCAGGCAAGCTCAAGTTCATGACCAAGCTCTACAGAATCACTCCCAGAATCCATTATACTCCATTCTCCCACCTTCATATCCAGTATACAATGCACAACCATATGTTTAATCCCTTCTGTACCCACAATGGTGTGCACCAACTTTACAGAGTCATCTTCTATCTCCACAAACATACCAAAGCCCTTCTAGGACTGATTTTTGGTCTCATCCAAACAATGAAATAAGGCAGAAGTCATGGGATAGCTTCACACAGATTGGAAAGTCATATGAAATTTTATTCCAGAGATTGGTAAAGCGGGGCATGATCACTCCTCTCCTTGGGTATACTCCTGACCCATATTCAAGAAGTTTTGATCCTAATGTACGATGTGCATATCATTCTGATGTTTAGTGTCATAGTATTGAAGATTGTCATGCTTTGGAAAAAGAAATTGAAAATATGATTCAAGATAAATCAATTATGGTGCAGAACATCGACAATGAGGAAAGCTCTAGTCATGCTGATATACAAACCAGTGGCTATGATGTCAGACTGAGCAACTGAGAAGTCACCCCTCTCCCTACTAGAAAGAGGTTTGGTATTTTTTTTGTTTTATTTTCTATTTTCCAAATTATTTCAGGGTTGTAGTTCGGGAACTATCTTGTTTTGTCCTTTTGTTGTTTATGTTCAAACCCTTCTATCTTTTGTTTCAACTAAATGAAGTGTCCCATTTTTCTTTGTGTTTTAAATATGTGTTGTTTATTTGTTTTCTTTACATAGTACATTTTATGTTGACTCTAGTGATATGACATGCTAGTGAAATTATCAGTCAGATCTTAAAATCTAGTTTAAGCATGAACATTGAATCAGAGGGTTAAAGATAAAAAAACATCTAAGAAAATAGATAGAGTGCTGAGATATTTTGTGACAAGTTGAAGCCTTCTTTAAAAATTAAGGAAATTATTTTGAGAATCACAAGAATAAGTTGGTCATCAATTGAAAAACATTGCTCAATTAGGTCAAATAGCGGATGTGTAATCCCGAGGGACAGAAAAATCAACTCCACGAAAGCATGAGTCATTCGATATGAGGAATGTACAACAAAAGTGGAGTGATATATTGAACAAAGTGAAAGAGTAGTGATGCATAGACTCAGTTAAAGTTAATGCTTAAAAAATGTCACAAATGATCTTCATCTCTCACTTTCATATTGCATGATATGTACTAGCATTTTCAAGGAGTGATATGACGAAGGCATTTCATTCTGCTATCCAAACATCGTATCATACTTTGTTTATCCCATTTGATCTTTAGTCCTATTTTATTTCATATCCCTCTTTTGGAATCAAGATAGAGTCAGCAAAGCTCAAAAATAAATGTCGAGTAAAACAATAAAGTCAAAAAAAATTCAAAAAAAAAAATAGAAAAAGAAAATATGTCCAAAAAGAAAAAAGAGAGAAAAATGTCAAGACAAATATAGTCAGAAAAATCCAAAGAGAAAAGAGTGTCAATAAAACAAAAATTAGATCAAAAGAAAGAACAAGCTGCCAGAACTACGCAAGACCTGATTCTCCTCCCTCGAGGGTGAGATACGTTGGCTACCCTACTTTGGGCTTAGTCCTACTAAATAAAAAATTTAGAATTACCCAGTCAAAAGAAACTGGGGCATGAGTTAATCCTCATTATTGGAGTCGATTCCAAAAGTTGTAAGTCCCACCCCACTTTAAGTGTCATTTGGGCCCCATGACATCCTTTCTTTCTAATCCTATCCAAAAGCTAAGTTACAACCAAAGAAAGACCTTCGGATCAATCTTTGAGAATGTTAAGACTAAGCATGCAATGGATGTGATGACACATTTTAGGAACTACTCGTCCTCCTCAGCATAAGAAATCAAGAGAGAAATACAAATGAGAGAGTCTTATTGGTGAAAACCCTCACGAGCACCATAAGGTGATTGTAAGTTGAGACAGATAAAAATGAGAGAGTCTTATTATTGAAAACCCTCACGGTCACCATAAGGCGATGGCGAGTTGAGAGAAAAATGAGAGAGGCTTGTTGGCAAAAATCCTTTAATGTGCCACTAGCCAAATGAGCTCTTCGAATGCAATGGGTTCAAGCAATAACTTAGTTTCATGGCCATTAACTGAAGAACAATTGGTGGAAAGTTTGGATGGAAATATCAGGCAGCTTGATCCAAATTGCATAGCATAATCATTAGAGTTGACTGTCATTTCCAAATAAATTTTTCATTTCTTTATTTCAAATGGGGACATTCATTGTCTTTTCTTTCTTCTCTTTATTTTTATTTTATTTTCTTTATTCAGTTATCCAAATAAAAAAATTGTTATTCTTTTTTTTTCCTTTTCTTGTCTTTGAGCCAAGTCCGTGTCAAAACAAGTAGAAATAATTTCAAAACTAGCTACCAGCTTCTTCAATTGTACAAAGAAATAGAAAAGGTCTAGCACATGCAAAAGACATGATTGTGAGATGAAATAAGGCATACAAAAATTGTGTCAACAAACAAGTTTGGGAACTCATGTAAATACCAAGGTTCAAAGGTTTTATCTGATGAGCATGGCGAATTAGAGATACCGTATTTTTTTAGAGTCACTCTTAAAAATTTATGTTTGGGTCAATGATGCAGCAAGTCAATGACATATGCTAATGGTTGGAATCAAGGTTAAATGTGATTGGGGCAAGAGCGATTGAATCAAAAGCCAAAGTCACAAACCAGCCACCATATTTTTAAACTCATAATTCAAGATCTCTAGGAGGCACACTTCCTTCTCAAGGAGACGTATTTCCTTGGAAAATTCAGGTAGTATTTGCAAGGAGATGCATTTCCTTGTATGGATAATTTAAGTGATATTTGTAAGGAGATGCATTTCCTTGAAAAAATTAATAAAACATTTGTAAGGAGACGCACTTTCTTGCTTACGCAATTCAAGTAACATTTGTAAGGAGACACATTTCCTTATTTAGTTAATTCAAGGAATATTTTTAAGGAGACACACTTCCTTGTTTAGTCAATTCAAGAAACATTTGAAAGGAGACGCACTTCCTTGTTTGGGTAATTCAAGCGGGATTTGTAAGGAGATGCACTTCCTTGTTCGTTAATTCAAGCAACATATGTAAGGAGACACACTTTCTTGTTTGGGAAATTCAAGCAACATTTGTAAGGAGACGCACTTCCTTATTTGGGTAATTCAAGCGATATTTGTAAGGAGACGCACTTCCTTGTTTAGTTAATTCAAGCAACATTTGTAAGGAGACGCACTTCCTTGCTTGGTCAATTCGAGAAACATTTGTAAGGAGACGTACTTTCTTGTTTGGTTAATTCATGAAACATTTGTAAGTAGATGCACTTCCTTTTTTGATTAATTTTAGAAATATTTGTAAGGAGACGCACTTCCTTGTTTGATTAGTTCAAGAGACATTTGTTAGGAGACGCACTTCCTTATTTTGGTAATTCAAGAGGTGTTGGTAAGTAGAAGCACTTCCTTGTTTAGTTAATTCAAGAAACATTTATAAGGAGACGCACTTCCTTGTTTGGGCAATTTGAGTAATATTTGTAAGGAGACGCACTTTTTTATTTGGTTAATTAATGAAAGATTTGTAAGGAGATGCACTTCTTTGTTTGGTTAATTCAAGAAACATTTGTGAGGAGACACACTTTCTTGTTTGAATAATTCAAGCGGCATTGGTGAGGAGACGCACTTCCTTGTTTTGATAATTCAAGCGGCATTGGTAAGGAGACGCACTTCTTTGTTTTGGTAATTCAAGCAGCATTGGTAAGGAGACACACTTCCTTGATTAGGTAATTCGAATTTTTGTTTTTAGGTGATGCACTTCCTAACTTAAGCCTTGATTCCTAGTAGATGTACTTCCTAGTTGAGTCAGTCTCCTTGATTCCTAGTAGATGTACTTCCTAGTTGAGTCAGTCCCCTTGATTCCTAATAGATGTACTTCCTAGTCGAGTCACTCCCCTTGATTTCTAAAAAATGTACTTTCTAGTCGAGTTATTGCACTTAACCCTTAGGAGACGCACTTCCTTGCTAGTTTTTATTTGTCAGGTGGCACACTTTTTAACTTAAACTTGTATCTCTAGAAGACGCACTTTCTAGTTAAAATCCCTCACTTTAATTTTTAGGAGACGCACTTCCTAGTCTTGGTTATTCAATTTTACTCTCAAGAGACACCTTTCTTGGTCAGAGTCTTGATTCATCATTGCAATATGCAAGTAGGTATGATGTGACTTTCCCAAAAGTCTTGTGATGATAAACTGGGGAAAAAATTTAATTCTTGTGTTTGGACTTCACCTTTCTGGCAAATGAAATCTCTTTATAATAATCTTTGTTTGGAATAATTTTCTTTTTAGTTTTGATGTGATTTTAGGAGCCCGCCTGAAGAACGGGGCGAATAAATAAAAAGTCAAGCAACATGGTGAAGAAGTTGAAAGTCAAGCAACAAGAGGAAGAAAATTGAAAGTCAACAATTGAAAAAAGCAAGTCAGGAGACCGCCTAAAGAACAGGGTGAAGAAGTTGAAAACCAAGCAAAAAGTTGAAGAAATTGCAAGTCAGGAGCCCACCTGGAGAACAGGGTGATGAAATTGAAAACCAAGCAAAAAGTTGAAGAAATTGCAAGCCAGGAGCCTACCTAAAGAATAAAGTGATGAAACTCAAGTCAAAAAGAAGTTGCATGGATAGGATTTTGTAATTTCATTTATATTTTAACTTGTAATTTTCATTTTTGATGTAATAACAGAGTCACAGACTGGAACCTCGATAGAACCTCACTCGACTCTCCAACTAGGTATAGTCCATCTTCTTCCAATACTTTGAGATACGTGTCAATTGATTCCTTCATAACTTGGGTAGGTAGGATGTCCTAAGTTAAATCCCGGTTGCTCTTCTTCCTTTTGTTTCTTTCCTTGAATAATGGTCGGGTCAAAATTTGGTCTCGTTGTCTACTTCTTTGTATGAAAACACCTTGTGTTTACATTCAAAGGGGGCATGATGTAGACACCTAATTTTGTCCCTCTCAAAAATTAGAGTTATTAATTTTTACCCTCGTCTTACCATGTATCCTGCCCCGTGTGATAATCCCTCCACAAAATAACAAAACAATAACCTCTAACTAATTTTATCTTATCCTAACAATCTACCCAATCAAATTAAACCAACTCACTATCCCACTCGTACCCCCATCTCACCCTTAGGTAGCCCACCCTCTCCCTCACATGTTTTTTTCTTTTGACCATATATACAAAATAGAGGGCGCCACAGGGAATATTTTTGGAGAAACTTCATTTTTCCATTAAGGAGAATATATACAAACAGTTGCACCTCACCAAAGATTAGCACTAATACACATTTACCTCTCATAAAACATCCACATACACAAGGAGAGCTTCCCTTCTTCTAGACTAAGACATCGTCACTCACCTCACCAAGAACACATAGACAGACATAATTTCCATCGAGAAAGAAAGTAAAATTGAGTGAGAGCAAGAGATAGCAAGATGAGGGAGATAGAGAATCGAGAGATAGAGGTGAGAGAGATAATTGTGAGAGAGAACTGAGAGAGGTAGAGAAAGAGATCTACGAGAGATAGAGATCTGCGATTGAGAAAATTTGGGTGAAGACCGGGCTGGCATCAAATTTCCCAGCTTTTTGACTATTTTTTTGGCAAGTTGATTATTTTCTGGCGACCCTTTTTGCCGGAATTGTTTACAGCTCAATCTTTGTCGAGTTCAAAGTTTGAAATTCAAAAATCTCATCTAACAGTCTTGGTTTGTTCATATTTTATGTAATCATAAACGCTTTGTGTGTTTGGTATGTTTGAATTTTGATTGTGTATTGGTGGATGTTGGATTTGAACGTTGAAAACTTGAATTGATAATCAAAGCAAGTGTTAATCATTGGTTAATGGATTCGGGAGATCGAAATTAGATAAAAGTAGAACAAATTAGTTATTTTGATTCATTGTTATTATTACTTTTGCATCTAATTGTCAATTTCACGATAGTATCATGCTAGATCGAATGGGGTAGGAAAATAGTAGATTCAAGTAGGAAACTTTAGAACTCGTGGATTGATTGAATGTTGAAAATGTGTGTTAAGTGGCTTGGTTTTATAGTTTTTTGGGATCAATTATTCTCATTTGGCCGGGGAATGCCCCAAAGAATATTATATTTGTTCACCGGAGAATGTCCCAACGTATCATGTTTTCGAAGGAGGTTCGTGATCAAGACCTAAGGCATTGGGTAAATCACGGGAGCACAATTGAGGATTAGTGTAGGTTAGAATAGGATTTATTTTTCATATTTTTTTATTTTGGACTGTATAATTGGACTGAACACTAAATTTTAGATTTATTTTGTTTCGTGTGTTTGATTGATTGTTTTATGTATTTTTGTGTGGTTTATACATTTGTAATGTAAAATTAGCCGATTCACTCAATCAATCGACCGTGGTCGAACCACGGGATCGAGGGGTTCCTAACATTTTCTCCTCGGTCAACAGAATTCCTTAGTCGGAATCTCTATTCGCGGATCAATTATAGAGTCAAAACCGTTTCGAAAAGGATTTTCAAAGGTGACTTGGCACATTGGATTATGCCAAGTGGTGACTCTGAGTTTTGAATATAAAAAGTCCTTTTCGAAACAAATCTTCATTTTGTCACTCAATAATGAAAACCCTTTCAAACATAAAATGGAAACTTTTGGAGTAAAAAAAAAAGGGTATGACAGGAAGAAGATATAAGAAAATAGGTGAACATTTATATTTAATGTTAGATAAAGAAGAATTAAAATTAGAAGATAAACTAATAGCTATGGTAAGAATAGCAAAAGAAAATGAAGAAATAGACAGGAAAAAAGAAATAGAAAAAATAAAACAACAAACTACGAATGAAATACAGAAAATAGAAGAAATAAAAAATAATAGGATTACTGAGTTAGAAAAAGAATTACAAATACTAAAAGATCTATATGAAAAAAGTCAAAGAGAAAAAGACGAAAAGGATAAAGAACAGAAACTAATAGATGAAATAAACCAATTTAAAGAAAAATTACAAACAAAAAATGAAGAATTAAAGACCAATGAATTAGAAATAAATACAATAAATACTGAAAAAACAAATGATTATGATTCAGAAGATAGTGAAACATATACAGAAATTTTAGAAAGAATAGAAGATCTAGAAATTAAGGAAAAAGAAGAAGTAGTTAATAAAGAAAATATAGAAGAAATAAATACTCTTGATAAAAAAGATGACAAAAACATAATACCTAGTACATCAGAAATAAGAAAGCCAAAATATAATTACAAAAATAAGTACAACCCAAAAAATGAATACAGATGGGCACCAAAACAAATAGTTAATAAAAATTACAACTTCTTAAATTTAGACTGTGTAATAGACACAAATAAGATGATACAATTATGGGTAGGATATATATCAAAACAATTACTAGATAATAGCGTAGACACAACAAATACACCAGAATGTATAGAAAGAACACTAATAGGAACAGTAAAATTATGGCTATCAAATTTAACTGAAGAAAGTAAAAAGGTACTAAGATCTAACAAAAATACAAAAGGAAGAACTAAAGCATCACCCATAGAAATATTAAAAAAATATGAAACGGATATAAGAAATGAATTTAGTAGTATAGAAACAAAAGAAGAAGAAGAAGAAGAAGAAGAAGAAGAAGAAGAAGAAACAAAAGAAGAAGAAGAAGAAAAAGAGGAAGAAGAAGAAGAAGAAGACGAACAACAACAACAACAACTACAGCAGCAACAACAACAACAACAACAACAACACAATATAGAAAATGATACAAATAGGAAATTAATGTTGAAATTAGCAATATGTAATATGTGTTACATAGATGAATATACATGTGCATTCAAAGAATGTTATTATAAGGGAAAATATAATGTATAAGAAATTAAGGAAATAAGGAGATTATATTTTAGCAAACTACCTGAACCATTTAGTTCAAAACTAATAAAAAGTTGGGATGAAGCAAAAATAGTAGATAATCTAGGAGCAAAGATAAAATTTGTACAACAGTGGTATAGGAATATATGTGAAAAATATAGAAAAAAATTAAAAATGGAAAAAACATTAATAAAGAATTTAGCATATTGCAAAGATAAAATAGCACCCCAATTTGGATGTGCAAAAAATACTACAAGAAAAGAAAATGACATAAGAAATATAATAAATATAAGAAATATACTATAATAGTGATTATAGTTACCAGGATATAAATAAAGAAGAAGAAGAACAACAACAAGAACAAGAAGGAGAAGGAGAAGGAGAAGAAGAAGAAGGAGAAGGAGAAGGAGAAGGAGAAGCAGAAGGAGAAGAAGAACAAAATATAGAAAAGGATACAAATAGGAATTTAATGTTGAAATTAGCAATATGTAATATGTGCTACATAGATAAATATACATGTGCATTCAAAGAATATTATTATAAGGGAAAATACAATGTAGAATAAAGTAAGGAAATAAGGAGATTATATTTTAGCAAACTACCTGAACCATTTTGTTCAAAACTAATAAAAAGTTGGAATGAAGCAAAAATAGTAGATACTCTAGGAGCAAAGATAAAATTTTTACAACAATGGTATAGGAATATATGTGAAAAATATAGAAAAGAATTAAAAATGGAAAAAACATTAATAAAGAATTTAGAATGTTTCAAAGATAAAATAGCACCCCAATTTGGATGTAAAGAAAAATACCACAAGAAAAGAAAAAGACATAAGAAATATAATAAATATAAGAAATATACTATAATAGTTATTGTAGTTACTAGGATATAAATATAGAAGAAGATTTGGAAATAGTAAATGAAAGAATAGGAACATCAAAAAGAATATCTTATGAAAAACCAGAACCATCAAAAAGAATAGTGTATGAGATAACTCCAAAACCTAATCTAACCCAATATTACATAATAGGAACAATGGATGAAAAAGAATATCTAATACTAATAAACACAGGACAGGAAGAGAATAATATAATGAAACACCTAGTAAAAAATGAAGAAATTAAAACTAATAATGATATATGTCCAGATTTATCAAGAAATTTAATAATTATTAAAATACGAATGAAAAAGAAATTATAATAGGAGTCAGAAAGATTAAAATTTAATTTGAAGTAAAAGAAGAAACCCAAAAAGCATATAAAATATTAGGAATAAAATGGTTAGAACAGGTAAAATCATACAATATAGAACACACTCAATTAACTATAACCCATAACAAAGAAAAACTGTTAATAAAAAGAGCTTTAATATGAAAATATATGTGCTCATGAAGATAATAGTAGAAGGATATTATAATAGATATTATATGCCAATGATAGATAGAGGAGTAGAAGCCAATTTATGTAGATATAACTATTTACTAGAAAGTAAATGGGATAAGTTAAGAACACGAATAGTAGTTAAAGGATTTAATAATGAAGGAAGTCTAATTACATATAAAGCTAGGAATGTAAATATAAATATGGGATAAAATATTAATAATAGAAGAAATTTATAATTACGAACTAACATCAAAAGATATGCTTTTAGGAATGCCATTTTTAGATAAAATATATCCACATATAATAACTAAAACACACTTGTGGTTTACAACACCATGCAAACAAAAGGTAAGAGCAAAAAGAGTTACTAATAAAATAAGAAAGAAAACAGATTGGATAAAAGGAAGTGAAAAAATTACACAAAAATTAGAAAATATAAAAACTACTGAAGACACGATAGAATTAATTATATTCTCTATATTTTCAATAGATAAAGTATAAATAATCAAAAATAAATTAAAACAACTATATAGTGAAGATCCATTAAAAGGATGGGAAAAACATAAAACTACTGTAAAAATTGAACTAATAAATAAAGATAGTATAATAACTCAAAAACCACTAACGTATAATTTTGACGATCTAGAAGAATTTGAAATGCATATAAATGAACTATTAGAAAAACAATATATACAAAAAAAGTAATAGCAAACACACTAGCCGAGCATTTATAGTAAATAAACATAGTGAACAAAAAAGAGGAAAAAGTAGAATGGTTATTGACTATAGGAATTTAAATGCAAAAAACTATAACATATAATTATCCAATACCAAATAAAATACTAAAAATAAGACAAATACAAGGATATAATTATTTTAGCAAATTTGATTGTAAATCAGGATTTTACCATTTAAAACTAGAAGAAGAATCTAAAAAGTTAACTGCATTTACAGTGCCACAAGGATTTTATGAATGGAATGTGTTACCATTTGGATTTATAAATTCACCAGGTAGGTATCAACATTTTATGGATAATTATTTTAAACAACTACCTAAGTTATAGTGTATATATACGATATATTACTATATTCAAAAACTAAAGATGAACACCTAAAGTTATTAGAACAATTTACAAATATAATAGAAAATTCAGGAATAAGCCTAAGTGAGAAAAAGGTAGAAATAATGAAAAATCATATAGAATTCTTATGAATACAAATTGATAAAAATGGATTAAAAATGCAACAACATATAGTACAAAAAATAATAAATTCAAAAGAAGAATTAGATACAAAAAAGAAGTTACAATCATTTTTAGGATTAGTAAACCAGGTAAGAGAATATATACTAAAACTTGTAGAGAATTTTAAACCATTACAAAAGAAATTAAAAAAGGATGTAGAATATAAATATAGTGAAAAAGATTTAAAAAAAAAACAAGTGCAAAAAATAAAGACACTTTGTAAAAAACTACCAAAATTACAATTCTCAGATGAAAATAAAAATTTTATATATATAGTAGAAGTAGATGCAAGTGAGCATAGCTATGGAGGAGTACTCAAATACAGGTATGAAAACGAAAAAATAGAACATCATTGTAGATATTATTCAGGAACATATAATGAAACAGAAATAAAATGGAAAATAAATAGAAAAGAATTATGTTCATTATATAAGTTTTTATTAGCATTTGAACCATATATTGTATATAACAAATTTATTGTACGGACAGATAATACACAGGTGTGATGGTTGCTAACTAAGAAAATACAAAATTCAGTTACAACAAAAGAAATACGGAGATTGGTATTAAATATATTGAATTTTACATGTACAGTTGAAATAATCAGTACAAACAAGAATGTTATTATAGATTACATATCAAGATAAAGCTACACAGACTGATATAACAGAAAATGATACATTAGAAGAGATACTCAAAACCCTAACTACACTTTCACTGAAAGTGGACAATATGGGCAATGAGGTAGAAAAGCTAAAGACTAATGAAGCTAAACTGAAGTCTAAAGCCGTATGACTATAAAAATGCAGAGCAATGTCGATCAGAAGACATCAAAATTTCAGAGCTAAAAGGAGACGTTGGGACACTCCATGAAACCCATAATCTTTATCAATCTATGTCTGTAGGTACAAGCAAAGGAGTTAATAGACAAGGATTAAATCTGAATAAGATATTTGAAAAACCATTTATACCAAAAATACCAAAAGACCCTTTATTCATACCTCCATAAACTACCACATATCGAGAAAGTTTGAACCAAGACAAAAAAGCCTATAACCATATAACCCGAGCATACATAAAAAATAACCACAAAATACCAACTTACCTAAATCTTAAACCCAGAGCTGTAAATATCCAAGAACTGAACACAGACTATATAACCCAAAAACTACAAGGATACAACAAGTTAATTGCACTACTAAAAACCAATCCAAACCTAGTTAGAACTTGTTTTAGTTACAGACTACTTAATACCGTGTATACCCAAGATGAAAATGAATTATCAGCTATACCTGAAATATATAAAGCATTTTTTACCTACAAAAAAATAACCAAAGGAAACCTATTTTTATAAAGTTTTATACTGCCCCAGCAGAGATATTATATGATGAAATTAAACCAGTTATATAAGTTGGAAAAATTGGATTAACCAGAGATATGATTATACCAGAAGATATTGGACAACATCCAAAAATACCTAAGGTATAAATACCAGATTTCTATGCAAATAAAAAAATTATTGGAATATCTACGATTATTCAAGAGCTAGCAAATAATTACCTC
This sequence comes from Capsicum baccatum var. pendulum, assembly GCA_030864225.1. Lineage (NCBI taxonomy): Eukaryota > Viridiplantae > Streptophyta > Magnoliopsida > Solanales > Solanaceae > Capsicum > Capsicum baccatum. The sequence goes on from CM061557.1 coordinate 86,819,544, forward strand.
AATGGAAACCCTATATGGAGCTATTATTTGTGAGACCAGCTAATGATCTATTCAAATTCAAAGGAGCTACGACAGTCAGAATGGAAGAAGTTCAAAAACGGATAATGACATTACTCAATCCAGAAAGACAACCAACTACAAGAGTAATTAAGAAGGAATTTATTTTAGAAGAATTATTAACAAGATATTGCAAATTAATAGGACATAAATATCCAGATCATCAATGTTCGAGATGTAACGGAGAAGATAATATTATCCTAGAAGTCCAACTAGAATGAAAGATAAGGACAAAAATTAACCAAGAAGATAAGGTAAAAAGAAGCCAGTTGTAAGATAGACAACAGGAGATAGAAAGCAACATAAAGGATGGACCAATGAAAAAATAAAGGCAGGAGACAAAGAGACAAGATATTAAAGCTATGAAAGTGACATGTGAATTATTATATAACTTTTTTGACTTCTAAAGACGTAAATTATTGTATAGCATTTATTAGTTTTTACTAGCTTTTGACTTTTTTGGCAAGTGTCATTATTAGTTTTTCACCTTTTTGACAAGTGTAGAATAGGAATAGTGTTAGGATTTTCATTTTATAGATTATAAATATAAGTTAGTTGGCAGATCTAAGGCAAGACTTTCTACACAGAAAGCAAGCCTCCTTATACACAACCAAAAAACTCTCAAAATATTTAATAAGATATTTATTTTTATACTCAACTATGGAAAATCAAAGCTCAGAATCATCAAACCTACAAGAACAAGTATTTTCATTTATAATCATGAATAGCTAAATTCATAAATTCCTGACAATTATGATATAATAAAATAAGTTCATGTTAGTTACTATATAGTAGAATTATTCAAAGGATAATATTTTCTGAATTTTATTAGCAAAGAGGAAAAGGAGAAAAGCTTCCAGAACTATGTCATCCTAAAGGTGAAACCAGTAAGGCAGAGAAGCCTTGATAGGGTAGTAACCAGAGTTGAGTCATTGTTTAGGGAAGAAGTATCTAAAAACACCATGCTAATAGTGACAGAGGAACATAATTATCTAAGAATAATCTAGTACATAGTGATCTAAGATGATCATATTTTGTTATGTATATGATTGAAAGGAATATTTTGAAATAAGCATCATATGAAATAAAATGACTAACTACTTATCAGATAAAATGATAGATAGGGTGAAGATACTTATTTTGTATATACTTAAGGATATAGAAATAATAGATATAAGAAAACTCATGTGGGAAAAGATATTTGATTTTGATGATGAGTTACTAAATACTGAAGGGATAGAACACGAGTTAGAAAATATAGATTTTGATTGTAGATATTACTATTCAGATTGGTATTACTCAGACTACAATAATAAATTACAAATACTTATCATATTGGAGGAAAGATATGGACCAAATAATAAAAACTAGAAATATCGAGCACATAGTATACCTTCAAAATAATATAGAAGAATTAATAAGGTTAAAACAACTAAATAAGAAATGCTATGACATAGCATTTCCATAAATATGATAAATCTAGTACTACAAGTACCCCCCCCCCCCTCCCTAAACTTTGCCCCAATTGTAGGGGGTGTGGATAGTGCGTATAACTCGGGTAATTTGCATGGTTAGTTAATATTAAATTCTTTTCCATGACTATTTCTAATAATTTTATTCCTTTCATATCTATTATATTATCTATGTGATCAATTAATATTTTTTGTTCATTTATATATAATTTTCCATATGGATTATATAAACTATTATTAATATATTCTAACATTTTTTAATCTGTATAATATCCATCTGAATAGTAATTATCTAGGTATGAATAGTAGATATCATCATTTAAGTGTATTTGTTCTAATTCATCTTCTATCCAATTTTCTAATTCTTTATCTTTAATATCAAATACCTTTTCTAATATAATTTTCTTTATATCTACTATCTCTATATCCTTAAGTACATATAAAACAAGTATCTTAAATTCATCTATCTTTTCATCAGGTAAGTAAGTATTCATTTTTCATATGATGCTATTTTTCAAAATATTTCCTCCAATCATATACATACCAAAATATGATCATCTTAGATCACTATATACTAGATTATTCTAAATAATTATGTTTCTCTATCACTATTAGCATGGTAATCTAGATACTTTTCCCCTAGACAGCACCTCTACTCTGGTTAGTCCCCTATCACAGCTTCTTTCCCTTGGCAGTTTCACCTTTAGGATGGCATAGTTCTGGGAATTCTTCTCCTTTTACTCTTTGCTAATGAACTTCTTAACATGCTATTCTTTGAATAATTCTACTATAAAGTAACTAACATGATCTTATTTTATTATACTTATGATTTTCAGGAATTTATGAATTTAGCTATTCATAATTATAAATGAAAATACCTGTTCTAGTAGATTTGATAAATATGTTCTTTGTTCATCCATAGCTTAGTGTAAAACTAAATATCTTTATTGATTATATTAGACAAAATTTTATTAAGTACAAGAAGGCTTGTTTTCCGTGTAGAAAGTCTTGCCTTAACTAAGCAAATGCTTCTGCTATTTATAACCTAAAAAGAGAAAATATGTATACTATTCTATATTGTTCCTACTTTACATTTCTCATCTTAACAAAAGTAGAAAATACTAAAGTAACTTTACAAAAACAAAATCTTAAAGCTATCCTACAAAAAAACAAAACTAATAATGGCTTTTTTGCCAAAAAAGTCAAAAAGGCTAGTAAAAGGTAATAAATACTTACATAATAATTTACGTATCACCTAATATTTCACATGTCACAAAGTTATCGAATAATTCATATGTCGCTTTCATAACTTTAATATCTTGCCTTCTTGTCTCCTGCTTTATTTTTTCATTGATTCGTGTTGCTTTATATCTTTTATCTTCTAGCTGACGTCCTTATCTTCTTTCATTCTAGTTGAACTTCTTGAATAATATTATTTTCTCCATTACATTTTGAACATAAATGGTCTGGATATTTATGCCCTATTAATTTACAGTATATGGTCAATAATTCGTCTAAAATAAATTTTTTCTTAATTGCTTTGGTAGTTGGTTATTTTTTTGGATTAAGTAACGTCATAATCCATTGTCTAACTTCTTCCATATCTGCTTGTCTTAACTCTCTTGAATTTGAATAAATCATTAACTGGTCTCTTGAATAATAAATCCATATTGGATTTCCATTTAGGTAGTTATTTGATAATTCCTGGATAATTGTGGATATTTCAATAATTCTTTTATTCGCATAAAAATCTGGTATATCTATTTTGGGTATTTCAACTTGCTATTGAATATCTTTGGGTATGATCATATCTCGGTTCATTCCTATCTTCACAACTTGTATAACTGGTTTAGTTTCATCATATAATATGTCTACTGTTGCCGTATAGAACTTTACAAAAAATAGGTTGCCTTTGGTTATCTTTTTGTAAGTGGTAATTGCTTTATATATTTTTGGTATAGCAGATAATTCACTTCCGTCTTGAGTATATAAAGTATTGAGTAGTTCATAACTGAAATAGGTTTTAACTAGATTTGGGTTAGTTTTTGGTAATGCAATTGACTTATTATATCCTTATAGCTTTTAGGTTATATAATTCATATTTAGTTCTTGAATGTTTGTAGCTCTGGGTTTATAGTTTAATTAGGTTTGTATCTAGTGGATGTTTTCAATATATGATCTGGTTATGTGGTTATAAGCTTTCTTGTCTTGGTTTAGGCTATCTAAATATGTGGTAGTTTGTGGGGTATAAACAAAGTGTCTTTTGGTGTTTTTGGTATAAATGGCTTGTCAAATATTTTGTTCAAGTTCATATTTGAGTTCCTTCTAACTCCTTTACTTGTACCTACAGAAATAGATTGATAAACATTATGGATTTTTGGAGTGTCCCAACGTCTCCTTCTATATCTGGAATTTTATTGTCTTCCGATCGATATTTCTCTGCACACTGCTGAGTTATTTGAGTCATAGCTTCAGACTTTAGTTTAAATTCATTAGTCTTTAGCTTTTATATCTCATTTCCCATACTATCCACTTTCAGTAAAAGTGTAGTTAAGGTTTTGAGTATCTTTTCTAGAGTATCGTCTTCTGTAATATCAGTTTGGGTAGTTTTGTCTTGATATGTAATCTACAATAACATTCTTGTTAGTCTTGATTACTTCAATTGTAACTGTAAAATTTAATATATTCAATACTAATCTCCGAATTTCCTTCGTTGTAATTGAATTTTGTATTTTTCTTGTTAACCACTAACATACCTGTGTATTATCTGTTCGTAAAATAAATTTTTGATATACAATATATGGCTCAAATTCTAATAAACATTTATATAATGAGCATAATTCTTTTCTATTAATTTCCCATTTTATTTATGTTTCATTAAACGTTCCTGAGTAGTATCTACAATGATGTTCTAATTTTTCTTCTTTATATCTATATTTAAGTACTCCTCCGTAACTATATTCACTTGCATCTGCTTCTACTATATATATAAATTTTTTATTTTCGTCTGGAAATTATAATTTTGGTAACTCTTTACAAAGTATTTTTATTTTTTGTACTTTTTTTATCTTCTTTGCTGTAATTATACTCTACATCTTTTCTTAATTTTTTTTGTAATGGCTTTAGGTTTTCTGCTAATTTTGGTATATATTCTCTTACTTGGTTTACTAATCCTAAAAATAATTGTAATTTCTTTTTTTGTATCCAATTCTTCTTTTAAATTTATTATCTTTTGTACTATATGTTGTTGCATTTTTACTCCACTGTTATCTATTTGTATTCCTAAAAATTCTACCTGGTTTTTCATTATTTCTGCTTTCTTTTCATTTAGACTTATTCCTGAATTTTCCATTAGACCTGCAAATTATTCTAATAATTTTAAATGTTCCTCTTTAGTTTTTGTATATAGTAGTATATCATCTATGTATACGATACAATTAGGTAATTGTTTGAAATAACTATCCATAAAGTGTTTGTATCTACCTGGTACATTTTTATATCCAAATGGTAACATATTCCATTCATAAAATCCTTGTGGAACTGTAAATGCAGTTAGTTTCTTAGAATCTTCATCTAACTTTAGGTGGTAAAATCCTGATTTATAGTCAAATTTGCTAAAGTAATCATATCCTTGTATTTGTCTTATTTTTAATATCTTATTTGATATTGGATAATTATATGTCATCATTTTTGCATTTAGGTTTCTATAGTCAATAACCATTCTACTTTTTCCTTTTTTTTGTACACTATGTTTATTTACTAGAAATGTTGGGCTAGTGTGTTTGCTATTACTTTTTGTATATATTGTTTTTCTAATAATTCATCTATATGCATTTTAAATTCTTTTAAATCTTCAAAGTTATATGTTAATGGTTTTTGGGTTATTATACTATTTTTATCTATTAACTCAATTCTTATAGTAGTCTCATGTTTTTCCCATCCTTTATTATTATTTCTACCTTATCTATTGAAAATATAGTTATTTCTTCTTTATTTATTGAAAATATAACTAGTTCTATTATGTCTTCAGTATTTTTTGTATTTTCTAATTTTTGTGTGATTTTTTCACTTCCTTTAATCCAATCAATTTTCTTTCTTATTTTATTAATAACTCTTTTTGCACTTACCCTTTGTTTACATGGTGTTGTAAACCACCAGTGTGTTTTAGTTATTATATGTGGGTATAGTTTATCTAAATATGGCATTCCTAAAAGCATATCTTTTGAGATTAGTTCATAATCATAGATCTCTTCTATTGTTGATATCTTATCCCATACTTGTATCTTTATATTTCTAGCTTTATAGGTGTAACACCCCAATTTTCTAAATTGGTATGCTACACGGTTCTCATGTCCCTGAAGGACCATAAGCAAACCCATAACTGATATTTGTACCAGTATACTGCCTAAAATATAGGAAAATAAGAAAATATGAACTGAAAGGCCATAAGGTTCAAAGTGGATAAACATCTGAATAATAATAACGTTTGAATAAGGTGGTTTCACAATACCAAAATAAAACTAAAAATATTGAAGTCTAAACCAAGTCTGATATCTAGTCTGTATCTAATCTGAAAGCCTCTACTGTCTGAGTAATCTTAATAAGGAGCTGATGGGATATGTCCCTAAATAACTTCTCTAATAAACTGACCAATGGGATAATAAAGAAATAATTATGTCCTCAAAGGATGAGGACTCACTTCTAACTCTGACTGTTGAAATCTGTAATGCTACTGCTGCTCTAGAACTCGTGCCTCTGAACCTATAGTGTAACATAAGAGAAAGCACCATAGAGCAAATGTGTCAGTACGACTGAATGTAGTGAGTATACGAGTGAGGTAGGCTAAATGCAAAGGGTTTATATGCATGAACAATGCCGACTGATATGAATGTGAGAATGCATACATGTATAAGTAACTATAATTGAACTTATGGTGATACTGACTACTGAGTCTTAATACTGACAACATGAGTAAACTAATAATCAGGTACTGAATAGATGAACAACTATTTTTAATAGTTTGAATTATGAAGAATTGGTCTGATTGACTGTGTCTAACTGTCCTGAAACTGATTACTGATAATGTGAGTTATGATGACTGATATAACTAATAACATGAGTGACTATATCTAACAGTCCTAAATCTGATGGAACTAGCTGAGTTCTGTACTATATCTGAGTAACTATATTTGAGTAACTAAATCTGAGATCAGTCCTATCTAGCGAGTGATCTCTAAATCTAATGATACTAATAATAAAGATGATTTGACTTAGTCTGAGATCAGTCCTACCTAGCGGGTGATCTTTGAATCTGATTATGCTGATACTGATTGACCATAGTTGGATCAGTCCTATTAAATGGGTGATCCTGAAGTCTATTTATAATGATAAGGATTGGCTGTATCTGACAGTCCTAAATCTATACTACTGAGCTGAATTGACTGCATCTTACAGTCCTGATTATGCAACTAAAATTGTGGGATGTATTCCTCTAACCGATATGCCTCTTTCTATCTAGTCTGGGTCCAACCGGTAACCCCAGTTGGAGAGAGTCAGTATCGTGCCACTGGAAATGAAAACTGTTGTGGAGTCAGTCCTAATCTAGCGAGTGACACCTGGGATCAGTCCTATACATTTAAATGTGATAACGGGTGATCCCTGAGTATGTCAATCCTATCTAACGGGTGACATCTCATACCTACGCTGGCTACGTAGTTCTAGAACTTAGGGATTTCTTCTAGGGATCTCAGTCCTATCTAGCGGGTGAGTCCCCATCCCTAGGCTCACTCGGTGCTAAATCCTACTCCCATCTGAAAGACACTGAATTGATTAATTGAGCTGAACTGATTAACTGAATTGAACTAATTAGCTGAACTAAACTAATTAGCTGAACTGATACTAGTGGTATTATTTAGCAGAGCTAAACTGAGTTTATAGAGTTCCTTGACAGACGGAAGGTACTGATGTCTGAGGACTGACTGAGAGTAGTGTAGTTACTGAGATTTTACTTGGAATACTGAAATCATTGAGATGACTGAACTACTGAGATTTCTGAGATTTCCTGATTCACAAAGTTGACTGAGTTCTATGGATCATGACTTGACTGAGAGTATCGTGAAACATGACATAGCTCTAGGCACACAGTTAAATTGTCGGGTACAAGTACCCCCAGGACTCGATGGAAAGAAACTGACAAAAACATAACTTTACTCTTCTTGAACACATGACCAATATTCATAATTCAAAATACCATAAGTTGCGGATTTCATACTACACATTGTTCTCAAAGTCTTATACATAGAGGGGAATGCCTATAACAACATGCCATAAGTCCATCAATCTAGTTTCATGAACATTCCATCAATAATCATGATGCATAACAATATCATAGAAGTCATTATTTTTATAAGGGTGTAGCATGCATTTGTCATTTAGGTCAGAATTCAACTATAATACTTGACTTCTAGTCTTTTAGGCACTTTATCAAACACATTACATGCACAACTTAGGCATAGGTGTAATCAACAAATTATTCATCATGAACAACCAAACTTACATGTTTCTAACTCATATGATAGCGTATATTCATAAAAACATATGAACATTCCAACTTGTGAATCATTCAACATCAACAGTATGAACATAATCCATTCACCACATAAATGACATAATATAGAATTTAAAAGAGGGTTATTGGACTTCATGGATGAAAGAAATCCATGAATGAACACTATGCATACCTTAAATCTTGATCTTGAAAGAGATATACTATTTCTTGAAGGCTCTTGAAGAAATCTTTAGGGTTGTTCTTAATTTTTCTTGACTAGGGTTTAACCCCTTTGGGAGAGAATTGTAACGCCCAGTATTTTGGGCTACAATATCGACTATGATTTCGATGCGTTGATAATCCTGAAGTCATAAAATCCTATGCCAATACGGCATGTTAATTATTTTTGTAGCATGTGAATCTATTCAAGCTTAAATTTAGACCATAGAGGTCCTTCAACTCATGGACGAGTTCAAACTATTTTAATCGACTAAGTTTTAGTGGATATTGTAAAGTGTGTCATCTTCCATCTATCATAACTCTCTGTATTTGTCGAATTAGGAAGCCTACTATATGTCAAATAATAGGTATTCGAGTTAGCTTTCCAACGATACCAATTTTGCTAAAATCTGACATCCGAGTAAGAAGTTATGACCTTTTAAAGTGATATGCATCGCCTAACCAATCGCCCATGGCCACTGGAAAGCATAGGCAATAGCCTAGGCGGCGCCTATGTAACCATAGGCGATAGCCAAGAAGGCACCTATGTAAACATAGGTGATATCCCAGGCGGCACCTTTGTAAGCATAGGCAATGGGATGGGCGGCGTCTATGTAAAGAATTCAAGTGACTTAAAGACTCCGTTTTGGGGACAAAGTGGTCCTTTTCCACCCTTACATAGCCCTAAAACATGAAATTCAGTTCCAAGGACCCCAAAATACACCTTCATTCATCAAAAGTGCTCAAATATTCTCCTTAGGGTTTCAAAATAAAAACCCAAATAGTTCAAGATTTGACCGTAGGTTTTCAAAGATAATTACATATTTGAAATCACCAATCCGCAAACTTCAAGAAACATCTATTATCCTTGGAAATAGAGGTACGTGGGGTTATCCTAAACTCTCATGGGTGTAGTTTTTATGAACATGCATGCTTTTAAATGGGGGTTTTCAATCAAATTCTAATAACTTGCTTTCAATATGATTTCTAAGTCATTTTTCTTTATGTCATGGGAATTGTTTGCCTATATACTTCAATGGTTGAAACCATGCATATGTGATTTGAGATTTTCCATGGAAGTTTGATAAATATGAATGATAAATTGCTTTCAATTTCCCATGATAATGTCTTGATACCTCATATCATATTGTGACCAACAAAAGAGAGCATGAATTTGAAATAATTGTTGTTCACCACTTGTAGATGATGAAGCACCTTGGTTTTTACATGATTATGCATATGTGGATGTGATATTGATGACTTGTAAGTCAGGTATGATGATACCCTACCGAACATGATATGTGATTGAATCCGATAAAATTTGAATGCATTGATTTTACATGATAAAGGTGGATGCCTGAAGAAGGCATTTGAGAGTAAGGGCTCATCGTTGGAAAACGTGTTTGCCAACACAGAGATTTGGTACCAGGCTAAGTGATCTTGTGTACTTGACTTTATGTCATTCCCAAATTAGGACTATAGGTAGGAGATCAGGCTAAGTGATCTTAGGCACTACCATTAGGTTGAGACACCATGCTATGTGATCTTGTGTGTCTCTCCCTCACTTATACTCTAATCTCAGCGGAAACCGAGGTTAGAAAGTTGGTGTAAATTATGTAGGGTATTCCACCTAGCCCAGTTGCATTTCATTAATTGTTGAGAAAACTATTGCATTACACCCATGTGTTTTCAAATGATTTGATACGAAATTGCTTTATAATAGCTCTCAACTATATTTTGTAAAAATATTATGTTTTGTTTTGATATCTCTGCGTGCCAGTACTTTTGTGCTGATCCCCTCCCCTCTCCAACCTCTCAGGTTCAGAGGCCCAGTCTAGGGGTCAAGAGAATCAGTAGATCATTCAGACAGAGTTGCAGACACAAGTGGTGAGCCTTCTATGTTTCGGAAGGTCTTATGTCCTGCAGTCCTTTTATCTTATATTCTATTTTGGGGTCTACTGGGGGCCTTGTCCCAGTTTATATACGGTTACTTGACTCAGTCATTTATTAGAGATTTTCGCAGACAGTTGTTTAGAGGTTAATTGATATTGGGGGAACCTTATCTCCCCGTTATTGTTTCTTTTAATATTTATGACCATGTTTCTGAATTATTGTGTTTCTTCTGCATTACTTTGATAATATGAATTAGGTGCATGATTACCAGACAGATAGGGGTATTTCAGGCCTCCGTGGTTCAAAATACTCATCACGGCCAGGCCCTGGTTAGGATCATGACAAACTTAGTATCAAATCACGGTTCATGGTCCCAGGGTGTTTGCAAAATTGTGTTGGGTAGAGTCCTGTTTATGGGTGTGTAGCGCGCCACACTTATAAGCAGGGGCTACTAGGCGTTTAGGAAATATTTCCCTTCTTTGTGATTTAGTTCGTGCTTCAGAGTCTGAACTGTCCCTTAATCAATGATCACTTGTGTTTCAAAAACACAGTTATGCCTCCATATCGTATTATCGATTAGAATGCTCAGGCAGATGAGGTCTGTCCCACCCATGGGATGCAGACCAGTAATAGAGCTCACACTCCATAATTTTTTCCTACTCCGGGAGTCCCTCCAGTCCCGACCAGTCTACCTCGGGGTCCGCAGACTAATGCCAACCATCCCCCAACTGCTCAAGGAGATATTTCAAATGCAGAATTTAGACGGTCTATTCATATGCTGACACAGTTGGTAGCTAACCAGGATCAACGATCAGAAGATGTTGGGTCTGCATCTGTTATGTCTGAGGCTATTAGAGTCAAACATTTCATGAAGATAAACCCACCTAAATTTACTGGCATCAAGGTGGAGGAAGATCCATAGGTGTTCGTGGATGAGATGGAAAAGATCTTTAAGGTGATGCATATGGATGAGGTTGAAGGGGTGGAGCTAGAAACCTATTAGCTCTAGGACGTTGCGAATCAGTGGTATGCCGACTTGGAAGACGCAAAAGGTGAAAGTGCTGAGCCCACAGTTTAGGGCGAATTTGTGGAAGCTTTCGTTGATCGATTCTTTCCTCTAGAGTTGAGGGAGAACAAAGTGGAAGAGTTTATGAATCTGAAGCAGGGCAGTATGAGTGTCTAGGAGTACACTTTGAAGTTTAATAAACTAGCCCGCTATGCACCAGAGTTGACTAGAATATGAGAACTCGGATGAGGAAATTTGTATCTGGCCTTGCTGATAACCTGGTACTTGAGTGCCAGGGGGCTATGTTGAATAAAGAGTTAAACTTTGCTCGACGGACCATTCATATGCAGCAGGTGGAAGAGAAGAAGAAAAAGATTGCTGAATCTAAAGAGAAAGACAGACAGGCTAAGAGATAGATTTGTGGACCAGCACCAGGTCAGCTGCAGAGTGGTAGCTGGGGTAATAAGTGGTCGAAGAAGAAGAAGTTTTGGAATAATGCATAGTCAGCAGCCAGCGCCCCAGCACCCAGACCACCGACAGACAGACAAACTCAGAGTTTTTAGACTCCTCATAGATTCAAAGCTCTAGGTACACAGTCTCAGGGTAGTGTGGCCTAGCAGTATCATAATTATCTGCGGTGCAAGGTTTGCAGAAGGAATCATCTAGGGAAGTGCTGGTTTGAGGGGAGAAACTGCTACACTTGTGGCAAAGTGGGTCACCTTCAAAGAGATTATCCTTCTGCTGGAGAAAATATGGGGGAGAGGGGGGGCTAGTCCCAAGCCACCTCCACAGCTCTTTTTCCTAAGGGTTCCCCTTCAGCTGCCGGGAGCGGTCGCAACCAGTTATATTCTTTGACTAACTGCCAGGATGCGGAAGCTTCACTTGATGTCGTCACCGGTATGTTACGAATCTTTTCTCATGATGTTTATGTATTGCTTGATCCCGGGTCTACATTATATTATGTGACCCCTTATATGGCTGTTGGTTTCGGGTTTGAGCCCGAAGTTAATGTAGAACCCTTCTCTATTTCTACTCCTGTAGGTGACTCTGTTGTTGCTAGAAGGGTATATAGAAATTGTGTCATGTCTATTCATAGTAGGGAAACTGTGGCAGACCTTATAGAACTTGATATGATAGCTTTTGATGCCATCCTTGGGATGGACTGGCTCCATTTGTGCTATGCCACACTCGATTGCAGGACCTGAAAGATCACTTTTTCTTTCCCAAATGAGACACCAATTGTATAGAAAGGGAGTTCTGTGGAACCTAGAGGTCACTTTATCTCTTATCTTAGAGCCCAAAAGCTTATCTCCAAAGGTTGTATGTATCATCTAATCCAAGTAAAAGATTCAAAAGTTGAAAACCTTCCTCTACAGTCAGTCCCTGTAGTGAATGAATTCCTAAAAGTCTTTCCCAAAGATCTCCAAGTATACCCCCTGATAAGGAGATAGATTTTGGCATTGATGTGTTGCCAGACACTCGTCCTATTTCTATTCTGCCATATAGAATGGCTCCCACGGAACTAAAGGAGTTAAAGGAACAGCTTGCAAACCTCCTAGACAAAGGTTTTATTCATCTTAGTGTTTCCCCATGGGGTGCACCCGTGATCTTCGTGCGAAAGAAAGATGGGTCCCTTCGGATGTGCATAGACTACTGTCAGCTGAATAAGGTCATGATTAAAAATAAATATCCTCTTCCTAGGATTGATGACCTTTTTGACCAGCTTCAGGGTGCCAAGTATTTTTCAAAAATAGACCTTCATTCGGGTTATTATCAGTTGAAAGTTAGGGAGTCAGACATACCCAAAATAGCCTTCCGAACCCGATATGGTCACTACGAATTTTTAGTCATGTCCTTCGGGTTGACTAACGCCCCTGCAGCCTTCATGGATCTTATAAATAAAGTGTTTCATCAGTTTCTTGACTTGTTCGTCATTGTATTTATTGATGATATTCTGATCTATTCTAAGAGTAAAGAGGATCACGCTAATCACCTACGAATTATTCTTTAGACCCTAAAGGATCATCAGTTGTATGCCAAATTTTCTAAGTATGAATTCTAGTTAGATGCTATTACCTTCCTGGGGCATATTTTGTCCAGTGATGGGATAAGAGTGGATCCCAGAAAGTTGAAGCAGTAAGAAAATAGCCCAGACCCAAGACTCCGACCGATATTTGGAGCTTCTTAGGTTTGGCAGGGTATTACAAAAGGTTCGTAGAAAGTTTTTCTTCCATAGATGCTCTGCTTACTAAACTGACTCAGAAAAGGATAAAGTTTGTGTGGTCCAACTTGTGTGAAAACAGTTTTGAGAAGTTGAAGGACAGCCTGACTACTGCTCCTGTTTTGACCCTTCTAGAGGGTGTAGATGATTTTGTGGTTTATTGTGATGCATCCCGTGTGGGACTTGGTTGTGTATTGATGCAGCGTGATAAGGTAATAGCTTATGCATCTAGGCAGTTAAAGGTGCATGAGCACAATTACCCCACTCATGACTTGGAGTTAGCAACCGTGGTGTTTGTACTTAGAATCTGGAGGCACTATCTCTATGGAGTGCATGTTGATATTTATACTGACCATAAGAGTTTGCAGTATGTTTTCTGACAGAAAGAATTAAACCTCAGGCAGAGACGTTGGATGGATATTTTGAAAAACTATGATATGAGTCTGCATTACCATCTGGGAAAGGTAAATGTTGTAGTCGACACCCTCAACAGGTTGTCTATGGGCAGCCTTTCTCATATACAAGAAGGAAAGAAAGAGATGGTGAAGGATATTCACCACCTTGCAAATCTGGGAGTGCGAATATTAGATTCCAAAGATGGAGGGGTGATTGTTTATGAGTTATCTAAGTCATCCCTTTGTACTAAAGTTAAGGAGAAGCAGTGTAACACCCCGTACTTAATTACGTGCATTAGCCATTGTTATATGTGTTGGAGTATATGTATTGATCCTAAGTTAGGTATATATGAGTATTGATTATTTTGAGATGGTTTCAAGTGTATAGTTTGATTATATGTGTATAGGAATCGACCTTATTTATACCGGAATTGGCCCGTCGATGTTTCCATACGAAGGTTATTGAATAAGCTTTCCGACGATATAAAGATTTTCAAAAACGGATAAGTTTCGGATATAAGCGAGCACGTTCGAAACTATAAAACGGTGGCCGGGATGTGAACAGTAAAATTGCAGGAAAATTTCCAGTTTTTGGGTCAACTTTGAACGATCATAACTCCCTCAATATAATGAACTGGGCAAGCTACCACATATCAAAAGAAAGATCTTTGAGTATTATTTCTAATGAAATTGGTTTAATCCAAATCCAACATCTGAGTAAGGAGGTATACGCGTTCTATTTCAGCCTCTCAAAACAGATTTTTGTGAACAGTAAATTAGCAGGAAAATACTGAGGCCTGCCAGTTTTTTGGGTCAACTTTGAACGATCATAACTCCCTCAATATAATGAACTGGGAGATCTACCATATATCAAAAGAAAGAACTTTGAGTCTTATTTCCAATGCAATTGGTTTCATCCAAATGCAACATCTGCGTAAGGAGTTATACGCGTTTTACTTCAGCCTCTCAAAACAGATTTTTAGGGTCAACTTCAAACGATCATAACTCCTTGTACAGGACGAATTGGGTGGCCTAATTTATATGAAATGAAATACCTTTGAATTATCTTTCCAATGATACCAATTTCACCCAAATCTGATATCGGAGCAAAGAGTTATGGTCTATCTACTTCAGCTTGTCAAAACGGTCCACCGGAGGACATATTTGCAACAACAACAACAACAACAACAAATCCAGTGTATTCCCACCTAGTGGGGTCTGGGGGGGGGTAAGATGTACGCAGTCCATACCTCTACCTCTGAAGAAGTAGAAAGGCTATTTCCGATAGACCCCCGGCTCAAGACACGAGACACCACACAAATATAAAGTAACGCACAGAACAGGATTTCATAACGTAAATACGGCACCCATAAGTAGTAGGAAACATCGGAAAGCACCCAGATTCGTAATAAAACATGGAACACCGAAAGCATAACAAGAAGAAGAATAGAAAATAGGAATAAAAATAAGAATAGGAAGATTAACAGGAATAAAACACCCACCAAATACTTCCCTACCCTAACGCCCCAAACTGACCCTAGTTTTCTGCCCTAATTCGTGCCCTCCAGACCTTTCTATCTAGGGTCATGTCCTCGGTGAGTTGTAGCTGCTCCATATCCCGCCTAATCACCTCACCCCAGTACTTCTTCGGCCTCCCCCTCCCCCGCCTAAAACCATCCAACGCTAGCCTCTCAGACCTATGGACCGGGGCATCCGTGTCCCTCCTCTTCACGTGTCCATACTAACTCAATCGGACTTCCCGCATCTTGCACTCCACTGGAGCCACACCAACCTTCTCCCTGATAGTCTCATTCCTAACTCTATCCCTTCGAGTCATCCCACACATCCAGCGCAACATCCGCATTTCCGCCACCTTCATTTTTTGGATGTGGGAGTTCTTAACTGGCCAACACTCCGCTCCATACAACATGGCCGGACGGACTACCATCCTGTAGAATTTGCCTTTAAGCTTGGGCGGCACCTTCTTATCACACAACACCCCCGATGCGAGCTTCCACTTCAACCATCCCGCCCCGATACGGTGCGAGACATCCTCGTCAATCTCACCATTACCCTGTATCACGGACCCGAGATACTTAAAACTATCCCTCTTACATACCTCCTGCGAATCCAGCTTCACGACCACCTCGTCCTCCAACCTCACGTCATTAAACTTGCATTCCAAATACTCTGTCTTGCTTCTGCTCAACCTGAACCCTTTAGACTCAAGAGTTTGTCTCCACACCTCTAATTTGTCATTCACACCCTTTCGGGTCTAATTTAAATTTTAAAGGCACTTTGGTCATTTCCTATGATATTATGGACGGAAATATGTGTATATGTACATGTATATGAGTTCAAAAACTCATATCCATCATCAATCATAGGAGAGAACAAACCCTAGCCAAATTTGACCTTCAAATTACTTGTGATTCAACCGTGGAAAGTCCAAATTGATTCTGTAGTTGTGTTCATCGTCTCAAGGGCTTCGAGAAGCACCCCTTATTTGTGCCAACAGGACTTCATAACCCAAAGGGCCATTCTATGGTAAGGATGTAAATTATGTTAGTGTTATTTATATGGATATGTATATATATATATATATATATGCATGTGAGCATAAGAAGTATGTTATTTGATTGTTGTTGAAAGATGATTGGAAATGATGTTGGATCATTCTTGTGCATGGTTGGATTATGTTGAATTGTGAAGGGATGATGTGGTATTGATGATATGATATTGAAATGATGATTATATATATATATACACATAAACCTATTGTTCAAGTTAGTTTTTGGAATGCTTTGCAAATATTGGTTGTATGGAATTATGGAAGAGAATTGTGGTGTTGGGTTGCTAATACTAGATGCCAAATATTTCATTGTAGATAAGTGATTTGTAAAGGCGGGAAGTTGTGTTGAATTGGTATCCGAATATACAACGAGGTATGTAAAGCATACTCTAACGATGTTCTTTGGCATGAAAACACAAATGTTCCATCAAGTAAAATTCCGATGGTTATCCAAACACATGTATTGTTCTACATTACCAATGAAGTTGTTTCCATTCTATAAAGTGTCAAAATGCTTCATTGATATACCAAAAGTCTACTATTTCATTGTTGTGACATTGATGATTCTGAAACATATTGTTGATGTACCAATGAGTCCTTATTACATCGTTATTGTATAGAAGGTCTATTACTTGATTCCTATTGATGTATCATTGTTCCAAAGGTACTATATTGGCATGAAAACTAATGTAATAATCTCAAAAACTTTTGAACTAAGTTATTGGAAAAAAAATCTCTTATGTGTTACTTGATATACATGTGGGTGGTATCCCAGGGGCATAAGCCTAGCATGGGTCGATCCCAATTGATTTGTACTAGGGGCAGCCTAATGGTCACAGTATGGTACAGTATTGATTATTGTTAGGTGGTTGGAGGTTCGGGAGGAGGAGGTAATGGCGAATAATAATTTTAAAGAATGAAATGAACAAATGTATACCGTTCCACAAATGTGTTTGTATTCAAGAACCCAATTCAGATTAATAATAATGTACATGATCCTAAAAGTGTTTATGAAGTGTGGTTCACTTCTCTTATGATTTATTCACATGTGTATGATTTTCTTGATCCCCCATATCACATATGATTATTTACAGCTTTACATACTCAGTACATATTTCGTACTGACGTCCCTCACGGGGGACCTGCATTTCATGCTGCAGGATCAGGTACTTCAGCTCATTCACAGCATAGATAGGAGTCAGGTCATACAGCTACTGTTGGTGAGCTCCAATTTACTTCGGAGCTTTCCGAGTCGGTTTCTTATGTTTTGTTATTGTACAGGAGTCATGTGTGGGCGGGGGTTCGTCCCGACCCTAGTTATGTCATGTATATCCTAGAGGCTTTGTAGACATAAAGAAGGGTAAAGTCATGGAAGTTTATATAGTGATGTTATATTCGTATATGGGGTGGCCCCGACGGCCAAGTATTATATATATGTATTTATATTTGTGCGTGTTGTGCTGATACAGGTAATTAGACTCTTTTATATGCAGCGAAGTGCTGCCCAAATTTTTGGTGACATATAAGTGAAAGTACAGGTATGTGAACGGGTTCTCCCGGGCCTTCTCGGCTTCGGGTGCCAGTCCGGCCCGATGGGATTTTGGGTCGTGACAAAAGTGGTATCATAGAGGTTCGTCCTAGTGAGTCTACAAAGCCGTGTCTACGTAGAGTCTTGTTTATCGGTGTGTTGTGCACCACATCTATAAACAGGAGGCTATGGACATTTAGGAATTGTTTCTTTTCTTCATGTCTTAGATCGTGCGATAGAGCTTATATTGTATATGAAGTCATAGTTGACCACTGAGTCAGTTTGTTTCTCTTATTATAGTAATGATGCCGGTTACCAGAAGCAAGAATACCGGTAAGCAAGTAGATGTGGCTGCCGAAGAGGGGACTAGTAAGTCACCCACTATACCAGCTAATCAAAGTGAGGCTCCAGCTGAGCATGCATCAGAAACTTCCCCCAGTCCAGAAGAAATAAGGGGGAGGAGAACTATATCCCCAGAGCCACCTATTAATGTTGTTGATCAAGATCTTAGAAATGCAGTGCAACTTTTGACTCGTATAGTTGCTGGGCAAGTCCAAGGGCAAGACATTCCTGTCGCGGGTTCTAGCAGTACTGATAGGGCGGCTAGTCTTCGGACATAAGATTTTCTTAAGATGGATCCGCCTACTTTTACCGGATCCGATCTTAACGAAGATCCGCAGGACTTTATTGATCAAATCCAAAGGGCCCTAGAGGTGATGCATGTATCGGGCAGAGAGACAGTGGAGTTAGCCGCGTATAGATTCAAAGGTGAGGCTATATATTGGTATGAAGACTGGAAACGGTCGAGGGGCATTGATGCACCCCCAGCTACTTGGAAAGAGTTCAAAGAGGCATTTATTGATCATTATCTTCCATATGAGACTCGTCAGGCCCGTGCGGATCAGTTCTTAAATCTTCGGTAGGGTAATACAAGTGTGAGGGAGTATAGTCTTCGATTTAATTCCTTGTCCAGATATGCTCCTAATGTTATAGCTACTATGGATGACAGAGTTCATCGGTATGTGAACGGATTGGATCCGTATTTAGTTAGGGATTGTACTATTGCTGCACTGAATAAAGATATGGATATAGCTAGGATCAAAGCATTTGCACAGAAAATGGAAGATCAGAGGCAGAGAAGAAGAACGCAGGAATTTGAAAGCGGATCTTCTAAGAGGTACAGATCTACAGGGCAGTTTATGGCTCCACAGGGAGGTTTTAGACCTCAATTTTCTGCTAGACCACCTAGGCCATTATTTTCTTATTCTGCAGCTAGTGCTCCACCACAGCATCAGGGGTTCAGAGGCAGTCAAATTGGGCAAAGAAGTGAGGGTCATAGTTTGCGATCAGTGGGTTATCATGGGCAAGGGAATATGATCCAACTGAGACATCCTTGAGAGCCATGCAATAAATGTGGAAGGAATCATATGGGCGCATGTCGAATGGGAACAAATGTTTGTTATTGGTGCGGTATGACGGGGCATATGATGAGAGAATGCCCACGAAGGGGCGCAGGTGGTGTAGCATGACCTTCGGGATCAGCTGTTGCATCATCGTCACCGGTATCTTATTCTGGTAGAGGCGCACGACCCGTGGGTCACGCTAGAAACGAAATAAGAGTCGCCAGTTCCAGCGGGACTCAGAATCGCACTTATGCTTTAGCGGATCGACAGAATCTAGAGGCTTCCCCAGATGTGGTTACGGGTACGTTGTCCATATTTTCATTTGATGTATATGCTCTAATTTATCCCGGTTCTACATTATCATATGTTACTTCTTTGGTTGCTGTAAAGTTCAAAAGAACCCCCGAATTGTTAGATAAGCCGTTGGAAGTGTCTACCCCGGTTGGGGAATCTATTATTGCTAGAAGAGTTTATAAAGATTGTGTAGTAACTGTGTGTGGTCGAGACACGATGGCTAATCTCGTGGAACTAGAAATGGTAGATTTTGATGTTATAATGGGTATGGATTGGTTGGCGTCTTGTTATGCCAAAATTGACTGTTGTACAAAAAAGATGTATTTACATTTTCCGAATGAAGCAGTTATTGAATGGCAAGGTAAGATCGGCGCAACAAGAGGTAGATTTATTTCTTATTTCAAAGCAACAAAAATGATTTCCAAGGGATACCTATATCATTTAGTTAGAGTAAGGGATACAGAAGCGGAGCCACCAACTCTTCACGTTGTTCCGGTGGTAAATGAATTTCCTGATGTATTTCCTGAAGATCTTCTAGGTTTGCCTCCTGAACGAGAAGTAGAGTTTGGTATTGATGTAATTCCAGGCACCCAACCAATCTCTATTCCTCCATATAGAATGGACCCAGCAGAATTGCGAGAATTGAAAGAGCAATTGAAAGATTTGCTTGAGAAGGGATTCATAAGGCCTAGTATGTCCCCCTGGGGAGCATCAGTGTTATTTGTACGCAAAAAGGATGGCTCGCTGAGGATGTGTATTGATTATCGGTAATTGAATAAGGTGACTATTAAGAATAAATATCCTCTCCCAAGAATTGATGATTTATTTGATCAGTTATAGGGCGCCAAGTGCTTTTCTAAGATTGATTTGAGGTCAGGTTACCACCAAGTGAGGGTCAAAGAAAAAGATATACCCAAAACAGCTTTCCGAACAAGGTATGGTCATTATGAGTTTCTAGTTATGTCATTTGGGCTAACAAATGCACCTGCAGCTTTTATGGATTTGATGAATAGGGTGTTTAAGCCATTCCTGGATGTATTTGTGATAGTTTTTATAGATGATATTCTAGTTTATTCTAGATCAGAAGAGGACCATGCCAATCACTTACGACAGACATTGCAGACTCTTCGTGATTGTAAGCTTTATGCAAAGTTCTCTAAATGTGAGTTTTGGTTAAAGTCGGTGGCATTTTTGGGTCATATTGTATCTAGTGAAGGGATAAAGGTTGATGCTCAAAAGATAGAAGCTGTGAAGAACTGGCCAAGGCCCACAACGCCGATGGAGATTCGTAGTTTTCTCGGGTTGGCCGGTTATTATAGGAGGTTTGTTAAAGACTTTTCTTCCATTTCAGCACCTTTAACCAAGCTAACGCATAAAGCATCCAAGTTCCAATGGAATGATACGTGTGAGGAGAGTTTCCAAGAATTGAAAAATAAGTTGACTTCTACACCTGTGTTGGTACTTCCAGAAGGTACAGAAGGGTATACAGTGTATTGTGATGCTTCTAGAATTGGTTTAGGATGTGTATTGATGCAGCATGGTAAAGTAATAGCATATGCTTCTAGACAATTGCGGCCACATGAGAAAAATTATCCTACACACGATCTTGAGCTGGCAGCGGTTATCTTTGCTTTAAAAATATGGCGCCACTATTTATATGGGGTTCATGTTGATATATATACTGATCACAAGAGCTTACAATATATTTTCAGTCAGAAGGATCTAAATCTGAGGCAGCGAAGGTGGATGGAACTATTAAAAGATTATGATGTCGATATTTTGTATCATCCAGGGAAAGCGAATATAGTAGCTGATGCGTTAAGTCGTAAGGCTGTGATGATGCCTATAGAAAGGCAAGGGATGGTTAAAGATCTTCACCAGTTAGCTAGTTTGGGAGTTCGCCTTCTTGAAACTCCGGACAAAGAGCTTAATGTACATAATGCTGCGGAATCTTCATTAGTAGCTGAAGTGAAAGAGAAGCAATATGCAGATCCTATTTTATTACAGCTTAAGGAGAACGTTCAGAGTGGTGCAACCAAGGCATTTGAGCTTACGCGAGAAGGAGTACTTCAGTGCCAAAACCGATTGTGTGTGCCGGATGTAGACGGGCTAAGAAAGAAGATTATGACAGAGGCACATTTTTCAAGGTATTCCATTCATCCAGGATCAACCAAAATGTATCAAGATTTGAAAGATATGTATTGGTGGAATGACATGAAAAGGAACATCGCAGAATTTGTAGCTGAATGTCCAAATTGTCAACGAGTTAAAGTGGAACATCAAAAGCCCGGAGGCTATATGCAACGCATATATCTTCCAACTTGGAAGTGGGACATGATCAACATGGATTTTGTTACAGGTTTGCCTCGTACAGCTCGGAAATTTGATTCTATATGGGTGATTGTGGATAGGCTTACTAAATCCGCACATTTCTTACCCGTTAAGACCACTTACACAGTTGAAGAATATTCGAAGCTGTATGTTAAAGAAATAGTCCGATTACATGGAGTGCCAACTTCTATTATATCAGATCGGGGAACTCAATTTACTGCAAACTTTTGGAAGTCTTTCCAACGGAGTTTGGGAACACAAGTGAATCTGAGTACAGCTTTTCACCCTCAGACGGATGGACAAGCAGAGCGCACCATTCAAACACTTGAAGATATGCTACGAGCATGTGTTATAGATTTTAAAGGCAGCTGGGATGATCATTTACCTCTTATTGAGTTTGCCTACAATAATAGCTATCATTCAAGTATCAAAATGGCACCATATGAAGCTTTATATGGGAGGAAGTGTAGATCACCAAAAGGATGGTTCGAAGCAGGTGAAACTCTTATGTTCGGACCAGATCTTGTGTATCAAGCCATAGAAAAAGTCAAGGTGATTCAGCAACGGTTGAAAATAGCCCAAAGTCGACACAAGTCATATGCGGATAGTAGAAGAAGAGGGCTAGAGTTTTCGTTAGGCGATTGGGTATTTTTGAAGGTATCGCCAATGAAAGGGGTGATGAGATTTGGCAAGAAAGGAAAGTTGAGTCCACGATATATAGGCCCGTATAGGATTATTCGAAGATGTGGGCAAGTTGCTTATGAATTAGAGCTACCCCAGGAACTCACATCAGTGCATCCAGTATTTCATGTATCGCTGCTTCGAAAGTGCATCGGAGATCCGTCCCTTATTACTTCTACTGAAGATGTGCAAGTAACAGAAGATCTTACCTACGAGGAGATGCCTGTTGCTATATTAGATCGTCAAGTTAAGAAGATGAGAAATAAAGAAGTAGCATCAGTGAAAGTACTTTGGAGAAATCAACAAAGGGAAGAGATTACATGGGAAGCGGAGGAAGCAATGAAATTGAAATACCCTTATTTGTTCAAAGATGAAAAAGAAGTGCAAGGAGTGGAACTGGGACACTAACAATTAAGTTTTTACATATGCATAACATCTATATGATGACGTGAATATCAATTATGAATTCGAACTTGTTTCGGCTAAATAACTACATTCACATTCGAGGACGAATGTTCTTAAGGGGGGAAGGATGTAACACCCCGTACTTAATTACGTGCATTAGCCATTGTTATATGTGTTGGAGTATATGTATTGATCCTAAGTTAGGTATATATGAGTATTGATTATTTTGAGATGGTTTCAAGTGTATAGTTTGATTATATGTGTATAGGAATCGACCTTATTTATACCGGAATTTGCCCGTCGATGTTTCCATACGAAGGTTATTGAATAAGCTTTCCGATGATATAAAGATTTTCAAAAACGGATAAGTTTCGGATATAAGCGAGCACGTTCGAAACTATAAAACGGTGGTCGGGATGTGAACAGTAAAATTGCAGGAAAATTTCCAGTTTTTGGGTCAACTTTGAACGATCATAACTCCCTCAATATAATGAACTAGGCGAGCTACCACATATCAAAAGAAAGATCTTTGAGTATTATTTCTAATGAAATTGGTTTCATCCAAATCCAACATCTGAGTAAGGAGGTATACTCGTTCTATTTCAGCCTCTCAAAACAGATTTTTGTGAACAGTAAATTAGCAGGAAAATACTGAGGCCTGCCAGTTTTTTGGGTCAACTTTGAACGATCATAACTCCCTCAATATAATGCACTGGGCGATCTACCATATATCAAAAGAAATATCTTTGAGTCTTCTTTCCAATTCAATTGGTTTCATCCAAATGCAACATCTGCGTAAGGAGTTATACGCGTTTTACTTCAGCCTCTCAAAACAGATTTTTAGGGTCAACTTCAAACGATCATAACTCCTTGTACAGGACGAACTGGGTGGCCTAATTTATATGAAATGAAAGACCTTTGAATTATGTTTCCAATGATACCAATTTCACCCAAATCCGATATCGGAGCAAAGATTTATGGTCTATCTACTTCAGCTTGTCAAAACGGTCCACCGGAGGACATATTTGACATTATTTAAATTTTAAAGGCACTTTGGTCATTTCCTATGATATTATGGACGGAAATATGTGTATATGTACATGTATATGAGTTCAAAAACTCATATTCATCATCAATCATAGGAGAGAACAAGCCCTAGCCAAATTTGACCTTCAAATTACTTGTGATTCAACCGTGAAAAGTCCAAATTGATTCTGTAGTTGTGTTCATCGTCTCAAGGGCTTCGAGAAGCACCCCTTATTTGTGCCAACAGGACTTCATAACCCAAAGGGCCATTCTATGGTAAGGATGTAAATTATGTTGGTGTTATTTATATGGATATGTATATATATATATATATATGCATGTGAGCATAAGAAGTATGTTATTTGATTGTTGTTGAAAGATGATTGGAAATGATGTTGGATCATTCTTGTGCATGGTTGGATTATGTTGAATTGTGAAGGGATGATGTGGTATTGATGATATGATATTGAAATGATGATTATATATATATATATATACACATAAACCTATTGTTCAAGTTGGTTTTTGGAATGCTTTGCAAATATTGGTTGTATGGAATTATGGAAGAGAATTGTGGTGTTGGGTTGCTAATACTAGATGCCAAATATTTCATTGTAGATAAGTGATTTGTAAAGGCGGGAAGTTGTGTTGAATTGGTATCCGAATATACAACGAGGTATGTAAAGCATACTCTAACGATGTTCTTTGGCATGAAAACACAAATGTTCCATCAAGTAAGATTCCGATGGTTATCCAAACACATGTATTGTTATACATTACCAATGAAGTTGTTTCCATTCTATAAAGTGTCAAAATGCTTCATTGATATACCAAAAGTCTCCTATTTCATTGTTGTGACATTGATGATTCTGAAACATATTGTTGATGTACCAATGAGTCCTTATTACATCGTTATTGTATAGAAGGTCTATTACTTGATTCCTATTGATGTATCATTGTTCCAAAGGTACTATATTGGCATGAACACTAATGTAATAATCTCAAAAGCTTTTGAACTAAGTTATTGGAAAAAAAATCTCTTATGTGTTACTTGATATACGTGTGGGTGGTATCCCAGGGGCATAAGCCTAGCATGGGTCAATCCCAATTGATTTGTACTGGGGGCAGCCTAATGGTCACAGTATGGTACAGTATTGATTATTGTTAGGTGGTTGGAGGTTCGGGAGGAGGAGGTAATGGCGAATAATAATTTTAAAGAATGAAATGAACAAATGTATACCGTTCCACAAATGTGTTTGTATTCAAGAACCCAATTCAGATTAATAATAATGTACATGATCCTAAAAGTGTTTATGAAGTGTGGTTCACTTCTCTTATGATTTATTCACATGTGTATGATTTTCTTGATCCCCCATATCACATATGATTATTTACAGCTTTACATACTCAGTACATATTTCGTACTGACGTCCCTCATGGGGGACCTGCATTTCATGCTGCAGGATCAGGTACTTCAGCTCATTCACAGCATAGATAGGAGCCAGGTCATACAGCTACTGTTGGTGAGCTCCAGTTTACTTCGGAGCTTTCCGAGTCGGTTTCTTATGTTTTGTTATTGTACAGGAGTCATGTGTGGGCGGGGGTTCGTCCCGACCCTAGTTATGTCATGTATATCCTAGAGGCTTTGTAGACATAAAGAAGGGTAAAGTCATGGAAGTTTATATAGTGATATTATATTCGTATATGGGGTGGCCCCGACGGCCAAGTATTATATATATGTATTTATATTTGTGCGTGTTGTGCTGATACAGGTAATTAGACTCTTTTACATGCAGCGAAGTGCTGCCCAAATTTTTGGTGACATCTAAGTAAAAGTACAGGTATTTGAACGGGTTCTCCCGGGCCTTCTCGGCTTCGGGTGCCAGTCCGGCCCGATGGGATTTTGGGTCGTGACAAGCAGGTTGAAGATCCCATCCTGATGCAAATCAAGAATGATGTGGGTCAACAAAAGGTTATGTTATTTGAAATTGGTGGTGATGGTATTATGAGATTTCAGGGTAGGTTGTGCGTTCTGAATGTTGATGGGCTATGGGAAAGAATCCTTAATGAGGCGCACACTTCGAAGTATGTCATTCACCCAGGCTCTACTAAGATGTACCATGATCTGAAAACCTTGTATAGGTGGAATAACATGAAATGTGATGTAGCTGATTTTGTGTCCAAGTGTTTGAACTGTCAACAAGTGAAGGTAGAACACATGAGGTCAGGTAGTACTTCCCAAGAGATAGCCCTGCCTTTATAAAAATGGGAGATGATAAACATGGACTTTGTTACAGGACTTCCGAGATCCCAAAACCAGCATGATTCTATATGGGTGATTGTAGATCGGTTGACAAAGTCAGCCCACTTTTTGCCTGTGAGGACTAATTATTCGGGAGAGGTTTATGCTAATATTTACATTGAGGAGATATTTTGATTGCATAGGGCACCAGTGTCCATTATATCCGATAGAGGTACGCAGTTTTCATCTCAGTTCTGGAGATCTTTTCAGAAGGGTTTAGGTACATAAGTGAATTTGAGCACAGCTTTCCACCCTCAGATCGATGGGCAAGATGAGCGTACCATTCAGACCCTCGAAGATATGTTGATAGAATGCGTCATTGATTTCAAAGTTAGTTGGGTAGATCACCTTCCACTAGTTGAATTTTCTTACAATAATAGTTACCATGCCAGCATCAAGATGGCTCTTTTTAAGGATTTGTATGGGAGGAGATGTAGGTCTCCAATAGGATGGTATGAAGTGGGTGAGACTCAGTTGTATGGTCCTGATCTTGTTCATCAGGCGATGGAGAAAGTAAAGATCATTAGAGAATGACTCAAGACTGCTCAGAGTCATCAGAAGTCCTATGCCGATGTTCGAAGAAGAGAACTAGAGTTTGAAGTTGGTGATTAGGTGTTTCTCAAGGTTTCTCCTATGAAAGAAGTTATGCGATTTGTAAAAAGGGGTAAATTAAGCCCTCGCTATGTAGGGCCATATCAGATTCTAAAAAAGATTGGTACAGTTACATATGAGCTAGAATTGCCTGCAAGTTTGGGTTCCGTTCATCCAGTATTCCATGTATCCATGTTGAAGAAATGTATTGGAGATCATTCTATGGTATTTCCAGTAGAGGGTATCAAAGTGACAGACTCCTTGTCTTACGAAGAAGAGCCCGTTGAAATTTTAGATCGCCAAATTCGAAAGCTGAGGAGCAAAGAGATAGCCTTTGTAAAGGTACTTTGGAGGAATCAGAAAGTCGAAGAACCAACTTGGGAGTCAGAAGATGACATGAGAATTAGATATCCCAATTTATTTGCTTCGATAGAGGAGGAGACAGAAGGTACTATTCCTATCTTATCTTTCTTAGTCCTTTATTATGCTTGAAAGCGTGTTTATCTGTGTCCCGCATCATTTGAGGATGAATGATCCTAAGGGGGAGATAATGTAACGCCCCGCATTTTGGGCTACAATATAGACCATGATTTCGATGCGTTGATAATACTGAAGCCATAAAATCCTATGCTAATACGGCATGTTAATTATTTGTGTAGCATATGAATCCATTCAAGCTTGAATTTAGACCATAGAGGTCCTTCAACTCATGGACGAGTTGAAACTATTTCGATCGACTAAGTTTTAGTGGACGTTGTAAGGTGTGTCATCTTCCATCGACCATAACTCTTTGGATATGTCGAATTAGGAAGCCTACCATGTGTCAAATGATAGGTAGTCGAGTTATCTTTCCAACGATACCAATTTTGCTAAAATCTGACACCTGAGCAAGAAGTTATGGCCTTTCAAAGTGATATGCACTGCCTAACCAATCACCCATGGCCACTGGAAAGCATTGGCAATAGCCTAGGTGATAGCCTAGGCGGCCCCTATGTAAACATAGGCAATGGGATGGTCGGCGCCTATGTAAACTTAGGCAATGGGATGGGCGGCGCCTATGTAAAGAATTCAAGTGACTTAAACACTCCGTTTTGGGGACAAAGTGGTCCTTTTTCACCCTTACTTAGCCTTAAAACACGAAATTCAGTTCCAAGGACCCCAAAATACACCTTCATTCATCAAAAGTGCTCAAAGATTCTCCTTAGGGTTTCAAAATAAAAACCCAAATAGTTCAAGATTCGATCGTAGGTTTTCAAAGATAATTACATATTTGGAATCACCAATCCGTAAGCTTCAAGAAACATCTATTATCCTTGGAAATAGAGGTACGTGGGGTTATCCTAAAATCTCATGGGTGTAGTTTTTATGAACATGCATGCTTTTAAATGGGGGTTTTCAATCAAATTCTAATAACTTGATTTCAATATGATTTCTAAGTTATTTTTCTTTATGTCATGGGAATTGTTTGCCTATATACTTCAATGGTTGAAACCATGCATATGTGATTTGAGATTTTCCATGGAAGTTTGATAAATATGAATGATAAATTGCTTTCAAATTCCCATGATAATGTCTTGATACCCCATATCAAATTGTGACCAATAAAAGAGAGCATGAATTTGAAATAATTATTGTTCACCACTTGTAAATGATGAAGCACCTTGGTTTTTACATGATTATGCATATGTGGATGTGATATTGATGACTTGCAAGTCGGGTATGATGATACCCTACCGAACATGATATGTGATTGAATCAGATAAAATTTGAATGCATTGATTTTACATGAGAAAGGTGGATGCCCGAAGAAGGCGTTTGAGAGTAAGGGCTCATCACTGGAAAACGTGTTTGCCGACACGGAGATTTGGTACAGCTAAGTGATCTTGTATACTTGAATTTATGTCATTACCAAAATTACAATTTCCAGACGAAAATAAAAAATTCATATTTATAGTAGAAACAAATGCAAGTGAATATAGTTATGGAGGAGTACTTAAATATAGATATGAAGAAGAAAAATTAGAACATCATCGTAAATACTACTCAAGAACGTTTAATGAAACAGAAATAAAATGGGAAATAAATAGAAAAGAATTATGCTCATTATATAAATGTTTATTAGTATTTGAGCCATATATTGTATATAACAAGTTTATTGTACGAACAGATAATACACAGGTACGATGGTGGTTAACAAGAAAAATACAAAATTCAGTTACAACGAAGGAAATTCGGACATTAGTATTGAATATATTAAATTTTACATTTACAATTGAAGTAATCAAGACTAACAAGAATGTTATTACAGATTACATATCAAGACAAAGCTACCCAAACTGATATTACAGAAGATGATACTCTAGAAAAGATACTCAAAACTTTAACTACGCTTTCACTGAAAGTGGATAGTATGGGAAACGAGATAGAAAAGCTAAATACTAATGAAGTTAAACTGAAGTCTAAAGCTATGACTCAGATAACTCAGCAGTGTGCAGAGAAATGTCGATTGGAACATAATAAAATTCTAGAGATAAAAGGAGACGTTAGGACACTCCAAAAAACCCATAACGTTTATCAATCTACTTCTGCAGGTACAAGCAAAGGAGTTAGAAGGAACATAAATATGAACATGAAAAAAATATTTGACAAGCCATTCATACCAAAAACACCAAAAAAACCCTTTGTTTATACCCCCACAAACTACCACATATTTAGATAGCCTAAACTAAGACAAGAAAGCTTATAACAACATAACCAGATCATATACTAAAAACATCCACCAGATACAAACCTGCTTAAACCATAAACCCAGAGCTACAAACATTCAAGAACCAAATACGAATTATATAACCCAAAAGCTATAAGGATACAATAAGTCAATTGCATTACCAAAAACTAACTCAAATCTAGTTCAAACCTGTTTCAGTTATGGACTGCTCAATACTGTATATATTCAAGACGGAAGTGAATTATTTGTTGTACCAAAAATATATAAAGCAATTACCACTTACAAAAAGATAACCAAAGGCAAGCTATTTTTTGTAAAGTTCTATACGGAAACAACAGATATATTGTATGATGAAACTAAACCAGTTATTCAAGTTGTGAAGATAGGAATGACTCGAGATATGATCATACCCAAAGATATTGAATAGAAAGTTGAAATACCTATAATAGATATACCAGATTTTTATGCAAATAAAAGAATTATTGGAATATCCACAATTATCCTGGAATTAGCAATTAACTACCTAAATGGAAATGCAATATGGAGTTATTATTCAAGAGACCAGCTAATGATTTATTCAAATTCAAGAGAGTTAAGACAAGAAGATATGGAAGAAGTTAGACAATGGATTATGACATTGCTCAATCCAGAAAAATGACCAACGACCAGAGCAATTAAGGAAAAATTTATTTCAGATGAATTATTGATAAGATACTGTAAAATAATAGGGCATAAATATCCAGACCATTTATGTTCAAAATGTAATGGGGAAAATAATGTAATTCCAGATGTTCAACTAGAATGAAAGAAGATAAGGATGCCAGAAGATATAAAGCAACACGGATCAATGAAGAAATAAAGCAGGAGACAAGAAGACAAGATATTAAAGTTATGAAAGAGATATATGAATTATTTTATAAATTTGTGCCATGTGAAATATTATGTGATACGTAAATTATTATGTAAGCATTTATTAGCTTTTACTAGCCTTTTTGACTTTTTTGGCCAAAAAGCCATTATTAGTTTTGTTTTTTGTAGGATAGCTTTGAGATTTTATTTTTGTAAAGTTACTTTAGTCTTTTATACTTTTGTAAAGATGACAAATGTAAAGTAGGAATAGTTTAGAATAGTATACGCATTTTCTCTTTTTAGATTATAAATAGCAAAAGCATTTGCTAAGTTAAGGAAAGACTTTCTACATGGAAAGCAAGCCTTCTTGTATACAACAAAAATCCTCTCAAATAATCAATAAAGATATTCAGTTTTACACTAATCTATGGATGAGCAAGAACAAATTTATCAAATCTACCAGAACAGTTATTTTCATTTATAATTATGAATAGCTAAATTCATAAATTTCTAACAATCATAAGTATAATAAAATAAGCTTATGTTAGTTACTTTATAGTAGAATTATTCGAGGAATAATATGTTTCGAAGTTTATTAGCAAAGAGAAAAAGGAGAAGAATTCCCAGAACTATGCCATCCTAAAGGTAAAACCGCTAAGGCAAAGAAGCTGTTATAGGGGAGTAACCATAGTAGAGGAGCTGTCTAGTGGAAAAGTATCCAGATTACCATGCTAATAGTAATAGAGGAACATAATTATTTAGAATAATCTAGTATATAGTGATCCACGATGATCATATTTTGTTATGTTTATGATTGTAGGGAATATTTTGAAAAATAGCATCATATGAAAAATGAATACTTACTTACATGATGAAAAGATATATGAATTTAAGATACTTGTTTTATATGTAATTAAGGATATAGAGATAGTAGATATAAAGAAAATTATATGGGGTCAGTATTCTGTGAGGGACCTAGTGTCCCACAGGGGAGATACGCTATGATTCCCCAAACTTTCATGACTTAAGCATTCCATTCTCTCTTTATGTAATTAATCCAGTATGGAGTAGGGGATACTCATAAGTTGACCCTTAATCTCCAACCTCAGTTGCACGCTATGTATTACAAACTCAGTTCAGTTCATGTATCACGTTTCAGACTCAGTTATGTTCTCGTGTTTTCTCTCATGTATATTGAGTAATTAGTCTCAGACTCATTGGTATTTTTAGTTGAAGGTAACAGTCTTCCTTGAACTTACTCATTCTCATGTTCAAATTTCAGTAACAAACTTGGTATTCAGTTCCATGCTCAGTTTTCATATCAAACTCGGTATCTTTATCATTACATATCCAGTCGCATGTTCATGAGTTAGTTTAGTTATGTATTTATGCATCAGATATGCGTGATTAGATTACCAGTACTTTAAGTCATGCATTCACATATCATGTCAGTCATAAAATTAGGCATCAGATATGCATTTTTATTATGAGAAACTCAGTTCATCAGAACACTCAGTCATGCATTCATGAATTAGTTACTCATACATCAGATTTTATGTTCAGTATGATGTATTCAGTTTATCAGTCATGTCAGTCCTGAAAATATGTTTCAGTAGTGTATGTCTTGTACGTACTTCATTTGATCTTTTCTTCCATCTTAGTCATTCTCATTCGAGGACGAATGTTCCCAAGGGGGAGATATTATAATACCCCAAAAAATCAAAACCAATATTAGCGCCATGTTTCAAGATCATGCAGAGTACATCATGGTTTTTTTATAGTTTTATGAGAAATTTAGATCTATATTAAGTCTTCAAATAACTCCCAGCTATCAGACGAATCAAAACATTCCTTACCGATTGAATTCTTGGGAAGGATATTGCTATAGTCAACTTCAAATGAGCATATATCTTATTATAATATGAATTATTGAGCTCATGACCTACCAAAAGATATATAATTGAATTATCTTTCAAACTATACCAATTTCGCCAAAATCCAAGATCGGAGCAACACTTTATGCCCATTTTACTCTAGTATGTAACCCTAAAAATTGAGTGACGACATTTCTGATGACTTATCACAATTTTAATGATATTTCTGATAACTTATCATATTTTTTATGACATTTCTGACGACTTATCAGCAATGTCATCATACTTAGGAAGAAACGCAAAACTTCCAGCTCCCAGGTGACGACCTGGGCTGACGGGCTATCTCAGATCTGACGGCTTATCAGCCCATGTCGTCAGCTGATAATTTCAGCAATTGATAGGTAATTTCATGGGGGTATTTTGGTCTTTTTTTCCTCACTCTAAACACGGTATTAAAGCCCTGAGAAGGCTATTATCCCATTATTTTCTCATCCTCCTCAAGAACAAGAACATTCTCTCCCTAAGGGGTTAAACCCTAGTCAAGAAAAATCAAGAACAACCCTAAGGATTTCTTCAAGAACCTTCAGAAAACATTAGATCTCTTTCAAGATCAAGCTTTAAGGTATGTGTAGTGTTCATTCATGGATTTCTTTCATCCATGAAGTCCAATAACCCTCTTTTAAATTCTATATTATGTCATTTATGTGGTGAATGGATTATGTTCATATTGTTGATGTTAAATGATTCACTAATTGGAATCTTCATATGTTTTTATGAATATACGCTATCATATGAGTTAGAAACATGTAAGTTTGGTTGTTCATGATGAATAATTTGTTGATTACACCTATGCCTAAGTTGTGCATGTAAAGTGTTTGATAAAGTGCCTAAAAGACTAGAAGTCAAGTATTATAGTTGAATTGTGACCTAAATAACAAATGCATGCTACACCCTTATAAAAATAATGACTTCTATGATATTGTTATGCATCATGATTATTGATGGAATGTTCATGAAACTACATTGATGGACTTATGGCATGTTGTTATATGCATTCCCCTCTATGTATAAGACTTTGAGAACAATGTGTAGTATGAAATCCCTAATTTATGGTATTTTGAATTATGAATATTGGTCATGTGTTCAAGAAGAGTAAAGTCATGCTTTTTTCAGTTTCCTTCCATCGAGTCTTGGGGGTACTTGTACCCGACAGTTTAGTTGTGTACCTAGAGCCATGTCATGTTTCACGATACTCTCAGTCAAGCCATGATCCATAGAACTCAGTCAACCATGTGACTCAGGAAATCTCAGAAATCTCAGTAGTTCAGTAATCTCAGTGATTTCAATAGTCTAAGTAAAATCTCAGTAACTACAGTACTCTCAGTCAATCCTCAGACATCAGTACCTTCCGTCAGTCAAGGAACTTAGTAAACTCGGTTTAGCTCTGCTAAATAATACCACTAGTATCAATTCAGCTAATTAGTTTAGTTCAACTAATTATTTTAATTCAGTTAATCAGTTCAACTCAATTAATCAATTCAATATCTTTTAGGTAGGAGTAGGATTTAGCACCGAGTGAGCCTACGGATGGGGACTCACCTACTAGATAGGACTGAGATCCCTAGAAGAAATCCCTAAGTTCTAGAACTACGTAGCCAGCGTAGATACGAGATGTCACCCGTTAGATAGGATTGACATACTTAGGGATCACCTGTTATCACATTTAAATGTATAGGACTAATCCCAGGGATCACCCTCTAGATTAGGACTGACTCCACAGTAATTTTCCTTACCAGTGGCACGATACTGACACCCTTCCAACTGGGGTTACAGGTTGGACCCCAAACTAGCTAGAAAGGGGCATGTCGGTTAGATGAATACATCCCATAGTTTCAGTTACATAATCAGGACTGTCAGATATAGTCAATTCAACTCAGTTGTATAGATTTAAGACTATCAGATACAGTCAATCCTTATCATTATAAATAGACTTCGGGATCACCCATTTGATAGGACTGATTGCAACTATGGTCAATCAGTATCAGCATAACCAGATTCAGAGATCACCCACTAGGTAGGACTGATCTCAAACTAAGTCAAATCATCTTTATTATTAGTATCATTAGATTTAGAGATCACCCGTTAGATAGGACTGATCTCAGATTTAGTTACTCAGATATAGTACAGATATCAGCTAGTTCCATCATATTCAGAACTGTTAGATACAGCCATTCATGTTATTAGTTATATCAGTCATCATAACTCACGTTATCAGTATTCAATTTTAGGACTGTTACACACAATCAATTAGACCAGTTCTTTATAATTTAAACTGTTAAAAATAGTTGTTCATTTATTCAGTACCTGGTTATTAGTTTACTCATGTTGTCAGTATTAAGACTCAGTAGTTAGTATCACCACGAGTTCAGTTATAGTTACTTATACATGTATGTATTCTCACGTTCATATTAGTCGGCATTGTTCATGCATATAAACCCTTTGCATTTAGCCTATCTCACTCGTATACTCAGCACATTCAGTCGTACTGACACATTTGCGCTATGGTGCTTTCTCTTATATTACACCATAGGTTCGGAGGCATGAGTTCCAGAGCAGTAGTAGCATTGCAGACTTCAGCAGTCAGAGTTAGAAGTGAGTCCTCATCCTTCGAGGACATGATTATTTCTTTACTATCCCATTAGTCAGTTTATTAGATGAAGTTATTTAGGGATATGTCCCATCAGCTCCTTATTCAGATTACTCAGACAGTAGAGGCTTTCAGACTAGATATCAGACTTGGTTTAGACTTCAGTATTTTCAGTTTTGTTTTGGTATTGTGAAACCACCTTATTCAGACGTTATTATAATTTAGATGTTTATCTTGTTTGAACCTTATGGCCTTTCAGTTCATATTTCCTTATTTTCCTGTATTTTAGGTAGTATACTGGTACAGATATCAGTTATGGGTTAGCTTATGGTCCTTCAGGGTCATGAGCATCGTGTATCATTCCAATTTAGAAAATCGGGGTGTTACACCTAGAAAGCTAGAAATATAAAAATACAAGTTTAGGATAAGATATCAATAATAGAAGAGATCTATAATTATGAACTAATATCAAAAGATATGCTTTTAGGAATGCCATATTTAGATAAACTATACCCACATATAATAACTAAAACACACTGGTGGTTTACAACACTATGTAAACAAAGTGTAAGTGCAAAAAGAGTTATTAATAAAATAAGAAAGAAAACTGATTAAAGAAAGAGAAAAAATCACACAAAAACTAGAAAATATAAAAAATACTGAAAACACAATAGAACTAGTTATATTTTCAATAAATAAAGAAGAAATAACTATATTTTCAATAGATAAGGTAGAAATAATAAAGGAAAATTAAGACAAATATATAGTGAAGATTCATTAAAGGATGAGAAAAACATAAGACTGCTGTAAGAATTGAGCTAATAGATAAAAATAGTATAATAACCCAAAAACCATTAACATATAACTTTAAAGATTTAAAAGAACTTAAAATGCATACAGATGAATTATTAGAAAAACAAAATATACAAAAAGTAATAGTAAACACACTAGCCCAGCATTCATAGTAAATAAACATAGTGAACAAAAAAGAGGAAAAAGTAGAATGGTTATTGATTATAGAAACCTAAATGCAAAAACGATGACATATAATTATCCAATATCAAATAAGATATTAAAGATAAGACAAATACAAGGATATAATTACTTTAGCAAATTTGACTATAAATCAGGATTTTACCACCTAAAGTTAGATGAAGATTCTAAGAAACTAACTGTATTTTCAGTTCCACAAGGATTTTATGAATGGAATGTGTTACCATTTGGATATAAAAATGTACCAGGTAGATACCAACACTTTATGGATAGTTATTTCAAACAATTAGCTAATTGTATAGTATACATAGATGATATACTACTATATAAAAAACTAAAGAGGAACATTTAAAATTATTAGAATAATTTGCAGGTATAATAGAAAATTCAGGAATGAGTCTAAATGAAAAGAAAGAAGAAATAATGAAAAACTAGGTAGAATTTTTATGAATACAAATAGATAAAAGTGGAGTAAAAATGCAACAACATATAGTACAAAAAATAATAAATTCAAAAGAAGAATTGGATACAAAAAAGAAATTACAATTATTTTTAGGATTACTAAACCAAGTAAGAGAATATATACCAAAATTAGCAGAAAACCTAAAGCCATTACAAAAAAAAATAAGAAAGGATGTAGAGTATAATTACAACGAAGAAGATAAAAACAAGTACAGAAAATAAAAATACTTTGTAAAGAGTTACCAAAATTACAATTTTCAAATGAAAATAAAAAATTTATATATATAGTAGAAGCAGATTTAAGTGAATATATATTTACGGAGGAGTACTTAAATATAGATATGAAGAAGAAAAATTAGAACATCATTGTAGATACTACTCAGGAACGTTTAATGAAATAGAAATAAAATGGGAAATTAATAGAAAACAATTATGCTCATTATATAAATGTTTATTAGCATTTGAGCCATATATTGTATATAAAAAAATTATTTTACGAACAGAAAATACACAGGTACGATGGTGGTTAACAAGAAAAATACAAAATTCAGTTACAACGAAGGAAATTTGGATATTAGTATTGAAGATATTAAATTTTATAGTTACAATTGAAGTAATCAGGACTAACAAGAATATTATTGTAAATTACATATCAAGACAAAGCTACCCAAACTGATATTACAGAAGACGGTACTCTAGAAAAGATACTCAAAACCCTAACTACGCTTCCACTGAAAGTGGATAGTATGGGAAATGAGATATAAGCTAAAGACTAATAAAGTTAAACTAAAGTCTGAAGCTATGACTCAGATAAATCAGCAGTGTGTAGAGAAATATCAATCGGAAGATAATAAAATTCTAGAGATAGAAGGAGACGTTGGGACACTCCAAAAAACCCATAACGTTTGTCAATCTACTTCTATAGGTACAAGCAAAGGAGTTAGAAGGAACTCAAATATGAACTTGAACAAAATATTTGACAAGACATTTATACCCAAAACACCAAAAGACCTTTGTTTATATCCCTACAAACTACCACATATTTAGATAGCCTAAACCAAGACAAGAAAGCTTATAACCACATAACTAGATCATTTATTGAAAACATCCGCCAGATACAAACCTACTTAAACTATAAACCCGGAGCTACAAATATTCAAGAACCAAATACGAATTATATAACCTAAAAGCTACAAGGATACAATAAGTCAATTGCATTACCAAAAACTAATCCAAATCTAGTTAAAACCTATCTCAGTTATGGACTACTCAATACTGTATATACTTAAGACGGAAGTGAATCATCTGCTATACCAAAAATATATAAAGCAATTACCACTTACAAAAAGATAACCAAAGGCAACCTATTTTTTGTGAAGTTCTATACGGCAACAGCAGACATATTGTATGATGAAACTAAACCAGTTATACAAGTTGTGAAGATAGGAATGACCCGAGCTATGATCATACCCAAAGATATTGAATAGCAAATTGAAATACCCATAATAGATATACCAGATTTTTATACAAATAAAAGAATTATTAAAATATCCCCAATTATCCAGGAATTAGCAAATAACTACCTAAATGGAAATACAATATGGAGTTATTATTCAAGAGACCAGCTAATGATTTATTCAAATTCAATAGATTTAAGACAAGAAGATATGGAAGAAGTTAGACAATGGATTATGACGTTGCTCAATCCAAAAAAATTACCAACTCCCAAAGCAATTAAGGAAAAATTTATTTCAGACGAATTATTGACCAGATACTGTAAATAATAGGGAATAAATATCCAGAACATTTATGTTCAAAATGTAATTGTGAAAATAATGTAATTCCAGAAGTTCAACTAGAATGAACGAAGATAAGGACGTCAGCTAGAAGATAAAAGATATACAGAAACACGGATCAATGAAGAAATAAAGCAGGAGACAAGAAGACAAGATATTAAAGTTATGAAAGCGACATATGAATTATTAGATAACTTTCTGACATGTGAAATATTAGGTGATACGTAAATTATTATGTAAGTATTTATTAGCTTTTACTAGCCTTTTTTACTTTTTTGGCCATAAAGTCATTATTAGTTTTGTTTTTTGTAGGATAGGTTTTTCTTTTTGTAAAGTTACTTTAGTCTTTTCTACTTTGTAAAGATGAGAAATGTAAAGTAGGAACAGTATAGAATAGTATACGCGTTTTCTCTTTTTAGGTTATAAATAGTAGAAGCATTTGCTAAGTTAAGGCAAGACTTTCTACACGGAACGCAAGTCTTCTTGTACACAATAAAATTTTGTCTCATATAATCAATAAAGTTATTTAGTTTTACACTAATCTATGGATAATTAAAGCACAGATTTATCAAATTTACTAGAACGGATATTTTCATTTATAATTACGAATAGCTAAATTCATAAATTCTTGACAATCATAAGTATAATAAAATATGCTCATGTTAGTTACTTTATCGTAGAATTATTCGAAGAATAACATGTTAAGAAGTTTATTAGGAAAGTGGAAAAGGAGAAAAATTTCTAGAACTATGCCATCCTAAAGGTGAAATCGTTAAGGCAAAGAAGTCGTGAGAGGAAAGTAACCAGAGTAGAGGCGCTGTTTAGGGGAAAAGTATTTATATTACCATGATAGTAGTGACCGAAGAACATATTATTTAAGAATAATCTAGTATATATTGATCTAAGATGATCATATTTTGTTATGTATATTATTGGAGGGAATATTTTGAAAAATAGCATCATATGAAAAATGAATACTTACTTACCTGATGAAATGATAGATGAATTTAAGATACTTGTTTTATATGTACATAACGATATAGAGATAGTAGATATAAAGAAAATTATATGGGAAAAGGTATTTGATATTGAAGATTAAGAGTTAGAAAATTACATAGGAGATGAATTAGAACAAATACACTTAAATGATGATAGCTACTATTCATACCTAGATAATTACTATTCAGACAGATATTATACAGATTAAAAAATATTACAATATATTAGAAGAATTAGAGAAAGACAAAATTGGTTATATGAAGAAATTAATTACATAAATCAGCTTAGAAGAAAAAGAAGACAATTGGAAGTAAGATTACTTGGAATAAAGTTAACCTTAGAAAAAGGAGGTACAAATGATAATTTATATAATCCATACGGAAAATTATCTATACATGAATAACAAATGTTAATTGATCACATAGATAACATAGGATTACATATCAAATATGGCACAATTAGAATAAACTATTACACAGAAATTTTTAAAATTACAACTACTATTGGATAAAATGATAGACTATGAATACTTAAGAGCTTGGAGAATAGATATGGAAGGAATAAAATTACTATAAATAGTCAAGGAAAGAATTTAATAAAATTTATAGAAACAAAAGATATGAAATATATAGAATATCTCCAAAATTGTATACGAGAACTACAAAAATGGAGAAAAACAGCAAATGAATATTACCACAAAGCATTTAACTAACTATGCAAATTACCAACAAATTACCCAAGTTACCTACAAATTACCCAAGTTATCTGCACTATTCGTACCCCCTACAATTGGTATCACAATTGTAGGGGGGTGCGGATAGTGCGGATAACTGTAATTTGCATGGTTAGTTAATAGTAAATTCTTTTCCATGACTATTTCTAATAATTGTATTCCTTCCATATCTATTATATTATCTATGTGATCAATTAACATTTGTTGTTCATGTATAGATAATTTTCCATATGGATTATATAAACTATCATTAATATATTCTAACATTTTTTAATCTGTATAATATCCATCTGAATAGTAATTATCTAGGTATGAATAGCAGCTATCGTCATTTAAGTGTATTTGTTATAATTCATCTTCTATCCAATTTTCTAATTCTTCATCTTCAATATTAAATATCTTTTTCCATATAATTTTCTTTATATCTACTATCTCTATATCCTTAAGTACATATAAAACAAGCATCTTAAACTCATCTATCATTTCATCAAGTAGGTAAGTATTCATTATTCATATTATGCGATTTTTTAAAATATTCCCTCCAATCATATACATAACAAAATATGATCATTTTAGATCACTATATACTAGATTATTCTTAAATAACATATTCTTCTGTCACTAATAGCATGGTAATCAGAATACTTTTCCTTTACACAGCGCCTCTACTCTGGTTACTCCCCTATTACGGCTTCTTTACCTTACCGGTTTCACATTTAGGATGGCATAGTTCTAGGAATTTTTCTCCTTTTCCACTTTGCTAATAAACTTCTTAACATGTTATTCTTCGAATAATTCTATTATACAGTAACTAACATGAGCTTATTTTATTTTAGTTATGATTGTCAGGAATTTATGAATTTAGCTATTCATAATTATAAATGAAAATACCTGTTCTGGTAGATTTGATAAATCTGTACTTTGCTCATCCATTGCTAAGTGTAAAATTGAATATCTTTATTTATTATATGAGAGGATTTTTGTTGTATACAAGAAGGCATTCTTTCCATGTAGAAAGTCTTGCCTTAACTTAGCAAATGCTTCTGCTATTTATAACCTAAAAAGAGAAAATGCATATACTATTCTATACTGTTTCTACTTTACATTTGTCATCTTTACAAAAGTAGAAAGGACTAAAGTAACTTTACAAAAATAAAATCTTAAAGCTATCCTACAAAAAAACAAAACGAATAATGGTTTTTTGGCCAAAAAAGTCAAAAAGGCAAGTAAAAGCTAATAAATGCTTACATAATAATTTATGTATCACCTAATATTTCACATGTCACAAAGTTATCTAATAATTCATATGTCGCTTTCATAACTTTAATAGCTTGTGTTCTTGTCTCCTGCTTTATTTCTTCATCGATCCGTGTTTTTTTATATCTTTTATCTTCTAGCTGCCATCCTTATCTTCTTTCATTCTAGTTGAACTTGTCAAATTACATTATTTTCTCCATTACATTTTGAAGATAAATGGTATGGATATTTATGCCCTATTATTTTACAGTATCTGGTCAATAAATCATCTGAAATAAATTTTTCCTTAATTACTCTGGTAGTTGGTCATTTTTCTGGATTGAGCAATGTCATAATCCATTGTCTAACTTCTTTCATATCTTCTTATCTTAACTCTCTTGAATTTGAATAAATCATTAGCTGTTCTCTCGAAAAATAACTCCATATTACATATCCATTTAGGTAGTTATTTGCTAATTCCTGGATAATTACGGATATTCCAATAATTCTTTTATTCGCATAAAAATCTGGTATATCTATTTTGGGTATTTCAACTTGTTGTTCAATATCTTCAAGTATGATCATATCTCGGGTCATTCCTACCTTCACAACTTGTATAACTAGTTTAGTTTCATCATACAATATCTCTGTTGTTGTCGTATAGAACTTTACAAAAAATAGGTTGCCTTTGGTTATCTTTTTGTAAGTGGTAATTGTTTTATATATTTCTGGTATAGCAAATAATTCACTTCTGTTTTGGGTATATACAGTATTGAGTAGTCCATAACTGAAATAGGTTTTAACTAGATTTGGGTTAGTTTTTGGTAATGCAATTAACATAGTGTATCCTTGTAGCTTTTGGGTTATATAATTCGTATTTAGTTCTTGAATGTTTTCAGCTCTGGGTTTATGGTTTAAGTAGGTTTGTATCTGGTGGATGTTTTTAATATATGATCTGGTTATGTGGTTATAAGCTTTCTTGTCTTGGTTTAGGCTATCTAAATATGTGGTAGTTTGTGGGGTAGTAAACAAAGGGTCTTTTGGTGTTTTTGGTATAAATGGCTTGTCAAATATTTTGTTCAAGTTCATATTTGGGTTCCTTCTAACTCCTTCGCTTGTACCTACAGAAGTAGATTAATAAACATTATGGATTTTTTGGAGTGTCCCAAAGTCTCCTTCTATCTCTAGAATTTTATTGTCTTTCGATTGACATTTCTCTGCACACTGCTGAGTTATCTGAGTCATAGCTTCAGACTTCAGTTTAACTTCATTAGTCTTTAGCTTTTCTATCTCATTTCCCATACTATCCACTTTCAGTGAAAGCGCAGTTAAGGTTTTGAGTATCTTTTCTAGAGTTTCGTCTTCTGTATTATCAGTTTGGGTAGCTTTGTCTTGATATGTAATCTGCAATAACATTTTTCTTAGTCTTGATTACTTCAATTGTAAATGTAAAATTTAATATATTCAATACTAATCTCCAAATTTCCTTCGTTGTAACTATGTTTTTCTTGTTAACCACCATCGTACCTGTGTATTATCTGTTCGTACAATAAATTTGTTATATACAGTATATGGATCAAATGCTAATAAACATTTATATAATGAGCATAATTCTTTTCTATTTATTTCTCATTTTATTTTGTTTCATTAAACGTTCCTGAGTAGTATCTACAATGATGTTCTAATTTTTCTTCTTCATATATATATTTAAATACTCTCCGTAATTATATTCACTTACATCTGCTTCCACTATATATATAAATTTTTTATTTTCATCTGGAAATTGTAATTTTGGTAATTCTTTACAAGGTATTTTTATTTTCTGTACTTGTTTTTTTATCTTCTTTATTGTAATTATACTCTGTATCCTTTCTTAATTTTTTCAGTAATGACTTTTAGTTTTCTGCTAATTTTGGTATATATTCTCTTACTTGGTTTACTAATCCTAAAAATGATTGAAATTTCTTTTTTGTATATAATTCTTCTTTTGAATTTATTATTTTTTGTACTATATGTTCTTGCATTTTTACTCCACTTTTATCTATTTGTATTC
Organism: Capsicum baccatum var. pendulum; assembly: GCA_030864225.1. NCBI lineage: Eukaryota > Viridiplantae > Streptophyta > Magnoliopsida > Solanales > Solanaceae > Capsicum > Capsicum baccatum. Next base: position 86,862,857 of record CM061557.1, read on the forward strand.
CTAAAAATTTTACCTGGTTTTTCATTATTTTTGATTTATTTTCAGTTAAACTTATTCCTAAATTTTCTATTATACCTGCAAATTGTTCTAATAATTTTAAATATTCTTCTTTAGTTTTTGTATATAGTAGCATATCATGTATGTATACTATACAATCAGGTAATTATTTGAAATAGTTATCCATAAAATGTTGATATCTACCTGGTGCATTTTTATATCCAAATGGTAGCACATTCCATTCATAAAATCCTTGTAGAACAGTAAACGCAGTTAATTTTTTAGATTCTTCTTCTAGCTTTAAATGGTAAAATCCTGATTTACAATCGAACTTAGTAAAATAATTATATATCCTTGTATCTGTCTTACTTTTTTATATCTTATTTGGTATTGGATAATTATATGTCATAGTTTTTGCATTTAGATTTCTATAATCAATAACCATTCTACTTTTTCCTCTTTTTTGTTCACTATGTTTATTTACTATAAATGTTGGGCTAGTGTGTTTATTGCTACTTTTTTGTATGTATTTTTTTCTAATAATTCATCTATATGCATTTTAAATTATTTTAAATCATCAAAGTTATATGTTAGTGGTTTTTGGGTTATTATACTATTTTAATCTATTAGCTCAATTCTTACAGTAGTCTTCTGTTTTTCCCATTCTTTTAATGGATCTTCACTGAATAGTTGTCTTAATATTTTCTTTATTATTTCTACCTTATCTATTGAAAATATAGTTATTTCTTCTTTATTTATTGAAAATATAACTATTTCTATTGTGTCTTCAGTATTTTTTATATTTTCTAATTTTTGTGTGATTTTTTCACTTCCTTTTATCCAATCAGTCTTTTTTTTTATTTTCTTAATAACTCTTTTTGCTCTTACCCTTTGTTTACATGGTGTTGTAAATCATCAGTGTGTTTTAGTTATTATATGTGGGTATAGTTTATCTAAAAATTATATTCCTAAAAGCATATTTTTTTATGTTAGTTCATAATTATAGATCTCTTCTATTGTTAATATCTTATCCCATACTTGTATTTTTATATTTCTAGCCTTATAGGTAATTAAGTTTCCTTCATTATTAAATCCTTTGACTACTATTAGTGTTTTTAGCTTTTCCCATTTGTCTTCGGGAAATAATTATATCTACATAAGTTATCATAGGTGTATAATATCTATTATAATATCCTTCTACTATTATTTTCATAAGTACTTATATTTTCTCGTTAGAGCTCTCTTTATTAATAATTTTTCCTTATTGTATGTTATAGTTAATTGTGTATGTTCTATATTGTCGGATTTTACTTGTTCCAACCATTTTATTCCTAATATTATGTCTATTTTTTACATATCTTCCTTTATTTCAAATTCTATTTTTATTTTTCTAACTCCTACTATTATTTCCTTTTCAGTTGTACCTTTAATAGTTATTAAACTTCTTGATAGATCTGGGCATATATTACTATTAGATTTTATTTCTTCATTTTTCACTAGGTATTTTGCTATATGGTTTTCTTCTTGTCCTGTATTTAGGAGTATTAAATATTCTTTTTCATTTATTGTTCTCGTTATATAATATTGAGTTAAATTAACTGTTAAAGTTATTTCATAATTTGTTCTTTTCGATGATCCTGATGATTCTGGTTTTTCAAAAGCTATTTTTTTTGTTGTGCATATTCTATCATTTATTATTTCTAAATCTTCTTCTATATCTATGTTTTGTAACTAAAATCATTGTTATCAGTTGTTTTTACAAATTGTTCAAAATGACTTTCTATTTGTATTTTATTAATTTTATTTTTTTCCATTATTTTATGTTTTGTTGTTAATACGTATAGATTTTTACATCTTGCTGTAAATACTTTACTTCCTGGGTTAGTTCTATTCCTGATATTTTTCAATATAGCACTAATGACTTATCTATGTTTTTATCTATTGTTGCTACTGAATAATTTGCACTTATTATAAATTTAAATTTTTGGTATATTAGATTTCCTCTTATAGCAGTCATTATACTTTTATCTATAGGTTTTATAATTCTATCATCTGCTAAATATAATTCTATTGGTGTATGTATTCCTTCTCTAAAACATGTTTTTATTAATATTTCCGTTCCTCCAAGGTGTATGTATTTTATTGGGTCTTTAATTTTTATATCATTTATTTCTTTATTAATTATTCTTTTTGTTAATAGTGGTGTACTAGCTTTACCTTTTGCATATCTACAGTCTATTACATGTCCTTTTTGGCTTACTACGTAATATTCCTATACCATTGTTGTAGAAATTTTATTCTTGCTCCTAGTGTATCTACTATTTTTGCTTCATCCCAACTTTTTATTATTTTTTAACTAAATAGTTCAGGTAATTTACTAAAATATAATTTTCTTACTTCTTTAATTTCTTCTGTATTATATGTTCCCTTATAGTAGTATTCTTTAAATGCACAAGTATATTCATCTATATAGCACATATTACATATTGCTAGTTTTAACATTAAATTCCTATTTGTATCTTTTTCTTGTTTTGTTGTTGTTGTTCTTCTTCTTCTGTTGTCATACTGCTAAATTCATCTCTTATAGCTATTTCATATTTTTTCAATATGTCTATAGGTGTTAGTTTAATTATTGTTGTTCCTTCTGTTTTTTTTATCAGCCCTTAATATCCCTTTACTATCTTCAGTCAAATTTAAAAACCATAATTTTGTTGTTCCTATTAGTGTTCTTTCTATATATTCTAGTGTATCTGTTGCACTTATACCATTGTCTAATAATTGTTTTGTTACATATCCTATCCATAATTGTACTGTTTTATCTACATCTATTACATAGTCTAAGTCTAAGAAGTTATAATTTTTATTAATTATTTGTTTTGGTGTTCATTTGTTATATTCATATCTTATATTATACCTTTAAAACCTATCTTTATAATAATTTGTAGGTTTTCTTACTTCTGATGTACTAGGTATTATGTTTTTGTCATCTTTTGTATCAAGAGTATTTACTTCTGTGTTTGTTTCTTCTATATTTTTATTAATTGCTTCTTGTTTTTCCTTAATTTCTAGGTCTTATATTTTTTCTAAAATTTTTGTATATGTTTCACTATTTTCCGAATCATAATCGTTTGTTTCTTTAGTGTCTATTGTGTTTACTTCTAATTCTTTGGTTTCTGAGTCTTCATTTTTTATTTCTAATTTTTCTTTGAATTGGTTTATTTCATCTAATAATCTTTGTTCTTTATCTTTTTCCTTTTCTTTTTGTCTTTTTTAATATAAGTCTTTTAACATTTGTAATTTTTTTCCTAACTCAGCAATCCTATTATTTTTTATTTCTTCTATTTTCCGTATTTCATCTGTAGTTTGTTGTTTTATTTTTTCTATTTCCTTTTTTCTGTCTATTTCTTCATTTTCTTTTGTTATTCTTACCATAGCTGTTAATTTATCTTCTAATTTTAATTCTTCTTTTTTCCAACATTAAATATAAATGTTCACATATTTTCTTATATCTTCTTCCTAAATTAGAAAATACTATTCTTATTTTTAATTCTTCGGGATTTTCATATGTTTTTTCATCTATTATGAATTCTTTTTAATTCATTTTATGTATTTAATGGTATATAAATCATGTTGATATATGTATTCTAGGTTATCTATTAGAGATTCTAAATATGATATTTCTTCTTTTTGTGCTTTTATTGATTTTTGACATACTCCAACAATTATGTTATATTGTATTCTTTCTTTTGTTATTTTTAATTATCTTCATTTCTCAGATAATATTTGTTTTGGTTCTTTATATTTTTGGGATTGATCTATATTATTCATTTGTACAGTATTTGTAATATTTTGGTGGATTTCTAAATCTAATTTTATCATAATTAGATGGTATATACCTCATTCTTCTAGATTTTAAATGGATTATTAATTTTGCCTCAATACTGGATATCAAAGTAATTAGGTAATCTAATCTATGGAGGTCTTTTTTTGTTTTATTTAGTTTCTTATATTTTGGATAATTACTATTTAGAATTCTTTAACTTCTCTAAAAGCCTGTATATTTTTTAATGATCTTCTCATAATTAACAAATAACAACATAGTTAACAAGATAACACGTCTTATAATTAACAATTAAATTAATATATCTCATAACTAACATACAGATATCATTTCTTTAACTTTATAGAACATAGCTTTGATACCAATAGTAGGGGGTGCGGATAGTGTGGATAACTCTGGTAATTTGCATGGTTAGTTAATATTAAAATTTTTTTCATGACTATTTCTAATAATTTTATTCCTTCCAATACCAATTGTAGGGGGGTGCGTATAGTGCGGATAACTTGGGTAATTTGTAGGTAATTTGCATGGTTAATTAAATGCTTTGTGGTAATATTCATTTACAGTTTCAATTGTAGGAGGTGCGGATAACTTGGGTAATTTGTAGATAACTTGGGTAATTTGCATGGTTAGTTAAATGCTTTGTGGTAATATTCATTTATTGTTTTTCTCCGTTTTTGTAGTTCTGGTATACAATTTTGGAGATATTCTATATATTTCATATCTTTTGATTCTATATATTTTATAAAATTCTTTTCCATGACGATTTCTAATAATTCTATTCCTTCCATATCTATTCTCCAAGCTCTTAAGTATTCATAGTCTATCATTTTATCCTATAATAGTTGTAATTTTATAAATTTCTGTGTAATAATTTATTCTAATTGTGCTATATTTGATATGTAATCTTATGTTATCTATGTGATCAATTAACATTTGTTGTTCATGTATAGATGATTTTTCATATGGATTATATAAATTATCATTTGTACCTCCTTTTTTTAAGGTTAACTTTATTCTAAGTAATCTTTCTTCTACTTGTGTTCTTTTTCTTCTAAGCTAATTTCTGTAATTAGTTTCTTCATATAGCCAACTTTGTCTTTCTCTAATTCTTCTAATATATTCTAACATTTTTTAATCTGTATAATATCCATCTGAATAGTAATTATCTATGTATGAATAGTAGCTATCGTCATTTAAGTGTATTTGTTCTAATTCATCTCCTATCCAATTTTCTAATTCTTCATCTTCAATATCAAATACCTTTTCCCATATAATTTTCTTTATATCTACTATCTCTATATCCTTAAGTAAATATAAAACAAGTATCTGTCTTATTTTTAATGTCTCTATATCCTTAAGTACCTTTCCCCAGTTGATATCAGAGCTATGTTAATTAAAATATGGCATTCCTAAAAGCATAAAATAAAAATACTTTGTATAAAAACAAGTACAGATAGAACTAAATTTAGAAATTCACCAAAATATTATAAATACTAATGAATAATATAGACCAATCCCAAAAATATAAAGAACTAAAACAAATATTATCTGAGAAACGAAGAGACTTAAAAATAAGAAAAGAAAGACTACAATATAATTTAATTGTTGGGGTATGTCAAAAATCAATAAAAGCACAAAAAAAAAGAAATATCATATTTAGAATCTCTAATAGGTAACCTAGAATACATATATCAACATGATTTATATACCATTAAATAGATAAAATGAATAAAGAAGAATTCATAATAGATGAAAAAACATATGAAAATCTCGAAGAATTAAAAATAAGAATAGTATTTTCTAATTTAGGAAGAAAATAGATGAATGCTTATATCTAATGTTAGAAAAAGAAGAATTAAAATTAGAAGATAAATTAACAACTATGGCAAAAATAACAAAATAAATTGAAGAAATAGACAGAAAAAAGGAAATAGAAAAAATAAAACAACAAACTACAGATGAAATACGAAAAATAGAAGAAATAAAAAATAATAGGATTGCTGAGTTAGAAAAAAAATAAAAATATTAAAAGACTTATATTAAAAAAGACAAAAAGAAAAGGAAAAAGATAAAGAACAAAGATCATTAGATGACATAAACCAATTCAAAGAAAAATTAGAAATAAAAAATGAAGACTTAGAAACCAAAGAATTAGAAGTAAACACAATAGACACTAAAGAAACAAACGATTATGATTCAGAAAATAGTGAACCATATACAGAAATTTTAGAAAAAATAGAAGACCTAGAAATTAAGGAAAAACAAGAAGCAATTAATAAAAATATAGAAGAAACAAACACAGAAGTAAATACTCTTGATACAAAAGATGACGAAAACATAATACCTAGTACATCAGAAATAAGAAAACCTACATACTATTATAAATATAGGTTTAAAAGGAATAATCTAAAAGATCAATATAACAAATGGACACTAAAATAAATAATTAATAAAAACTATAACTTCTTAGACTTAGACTGTGTAATAGATGTAGATAAAATGATACAATTATGGACAGGATATATAACAAAACAATTATTAGACAATTGTATAAATGCAACAGATACACCAGAATATATAAAAAGAACACTACTAGGAACAACAAAATTATGGTTTTTTTAAATTTAACTGAAGATAGCAAAAAGGTATTAAGGGCTAATAAAAAAAAAGAAACAACAGTAATTAAACTAACAACTATAGACATATTGAAAAAATATGAAATAACTATAAGAGATGAATTTAGCAGTATGCAACAGAAGAAGAAGAAGAACAAAACAAAGAAAAAGATACAAATACGAATTTAATGTTAAAACTAGCAATATGTAATATGTGCTATATAGATGAATATATGTGTGCATTTAAATAATACTAATATAAGGGAAACTACAATACAGAAGAAAGTAAAGAAGTAAGAAGGTTATATTTTAGTAAATTACTTGAACCATTTAGTTAAAAAATAATAAAGAGTTGGGATGAAGCAAAAATATTAGATACCTTAAGAGTAAGAATAAAATTTCTACAACAATGGTATAGGAATATATGTGAAAAATACAGAGAAGAAACAAAAATAGAAAAAACATTAATAAGAAATTTAGCATGTTGCAAGGATAAAATAGCACCCCAATTTGGATGTGAAGAAAAATATTATTAGAAAAGAAAAAGACATAAGACATATAAGAAGTACAGAAAGTCACAATATAAGTATAAGAAATCAAGAAAAAGATATTATGTAAAAAATTATAAATATAAAAGACCATATAGGAAAAAGAAATCTATAAAAGAATGTACTTGTTATAATTGTGGAAGACTAGGACATTTAGCTAGAGATTGTAAAATGCTTAAAGGCCCAAAAAAGAAACAAATATCAGAAATAAAGATAGAAAATGCAAAATATATGCAAATAGATTATATAGATTATAATTAGAAAGTGAAGATAGTATATATGAAATTTCAGAAAATGAAATAGATAATGAAATAGATAGTGAATCAGATGAATCAAATGACTGAAGAAAAAATAAAAATAATAACAAAGGAAGAATATTTAAATGAAGAAGGAACAGATCAGGAAATAATATTTGATAATAATATATTTGATGATATAAAAGAAAAAGAATTAGATTTAAGTGTAGAAAAAAATATTTAAATGACAACAATATAAAACATATTTAGTAGACGAAAAGAAGAATATTACGTAGTAAGCCAAAAAGAACATGTAATAGACTGTAGATATGCAAAAGGTAAAGCTAGTACACCACTATTAACAAAAAGAATAATTAATAAAGAAATAAATGATCTAAAAATTAAAGACCCAATAAAATACATACACCTTGGAGGAACGGAAATATTAATAAAAACATGTTTTAGAGAAGGAATACATACACCAATAGAATTATATTTTGCAGATAATAGAATTATAAAACCTATAGATAAAAGTATAATAACTGCTATAAGAGGAAATCTAATATACCAAAAATTTAAATTTATAATAAGTGCAAATTATTCAGTAGCAACAATAGATAAAAACATAGATAAGTCATTAGTGCTATATTGAAAAATATCAGGAATAGAACTAACCCAGGAAGTAAAGTATTTACAGCAAGATGTAAAAATCTATACGTATTAACAACAAAACATAAAATAATGGAAAAAAATAAAATTAATAAAATACAAATAGAAAGTCATTTTGAACAATTTGTAAAAACAACTGATAACAATGATTTTAGTTACAAAACATAGATATAGAAGAAGATTTAGAAATAATAAATGATAGAATATGCACAACAAAAAAAATAGCTTTTGAAAAACCAGAATCATCAGGATCATTGAAAAGAACAAATTATAAAATAACTTCAACAGTTAATTTAACTCAATATTATATAACGGGAACAATAAATGAAAAAGAATATTTAATACTCCTAAATACAGGACAAGAAGAAAACCATATAGCAAAATACCTAGTGAAAAATGAAGAAATAAAATCTAATAGTAATATATGCCCAGATCTATCAAGAAGTTTAATAACTATTAAAGGTACAACTGAAAAAGAAATAATAGTAGGAGTTAGAAAAATAAAAATAGAATTTGAAATAAAGGAAGATATGTAAAAAATAGACATAATATTAGGAATAAAATGGTTGGAACAAGTAAAATCCGACAATATAGAACATACACAATTAACTATAACATACAATAAGGAAAAATTATTAATAAAGAGAGCTCTAACGTGAAAATATAAGTACTTATGAAAATAATAGTAGAAGGATATTATAATAGATATTATACACCTATGATAGATACAGGAGCAGAAGTCAACTTATGTAGATATAATTATTTCTAGAAGACAAATGGGACAAGCTAAAAACACCAATACTAATCAAAGGATTTAATAATGAAGGAAGCTTAATTACCTATAAAGCTAGAAATATAAAAATACAAGTATGGGATAAGATATTAACAATAGAAGAGATCTATAATTATGAACTAACATCAAAATATATGCTTTTAGGAATGCCATTTTTAGATAAACTAAACCCACATATAATAACCAAAACACACTGGTGGTTTACAACACCATGTAAACAAAGGGTAAGAGCAAAAAGAGTTATCAATAAAATAAGAAAAAAGACTTATTGGATAAAAGAAAGTGAAAAAATCACATAAAAATTAGAAAATATAAAAAGTACTGAGGACACAATAGAACTAGTTATATTTTCAATAAATTAAGAATAAATAACTATATTTTCAATAGATAAGGTAGAAATAATAAATAAAAAATTAAGACAACTATACAGTGAAGGTCCATTAAAAGGATACTGTAAGAATTGAGCTAATAGGTAAAAATAGTATAATAACCCAAAAATTATTAACATATAACTTTGATGATTTAAAAGAATTTAAAATGCATATAGATGAATTATTAGAAAAACAATACTTACCAAAAAGTAATAGTAAACACACTAGCCCAGCATTTATAGTAAATAAACATAGTGAACAAAAAAGAGGAAAAAGTAGAATGGTTATTGATTATAGAAACCTATATGCAAAAGCTATGACATATAATTATCCAATACCAAATAAGATATTAAAAATAAGACAGATACAAGGATATAATTATTTAAGTAAGTTCGATTGTAAATTAGGATTTTACCATTTAAAGCTAGAAGAAGAATCTAAAAAATTAACTGCGTTTACAGTTCATCAAGGATTTTATAAATGAAATGTGTTACCATTTAGATATAAAAATGCACCAGATAGATATCAATATTTTATGGATAACTATTTCAAACAATTACCGAATTGTATCGTATACATAGATGTACTATATACAAAAACTAAAGAGGAACATTTAAAATTATTAGAACAATTTGCAGGTATAATAGAAAATTCAGGAATAAGTCTAAGTGAAAAGAAAACAGAAATAATAAAAAATCAGGTAGAATTTTTAGGAATACAAATAGATAAAAGTGGAGTAAAAATGCAACAACATATAGTACAAAAAGTAATAAATTCAAAAGAAGAATTAGATACAAAAAAGAAATTACAATCATTTTTAGGATTAGTAAACCAAGTAAGAGAATATATACCAAAATTACAATTTTTAGACGAAAATAAAAAATTTATATTTATAGTAGAAGTAGATGCAAGTGAATATAGTTATGGAGGAGTACTTAAATATAGATATGAAGAAGAAAAATTAGAACATCATCGTAGATACTACTCAGGAACGTTTAATGAAACGAAAATAAAATGAGAAATAAATAGAAAAGAATTATGCTCATTATATAAATGTTTATTAGCATTTGAGTCATATATTGTATATAACAAGTTTATTGTGCAAACAGATAATACACAGGTATGATGGTGGTTAACAAGAAAAATACAAAATTCAGTTACAACGAAGGAAGTTCGGAGATTAGTAATGAATATATTAAATTTTACATTTACAATTGAAGTAATCAAGACTAACAAGAATGTTATTGCAGATTACATATCAAGACAAAGCTACCCAAACTGATATTACAGAAGATGATACTCTAGAAAAGATACTCAAAACCTTAACTACGCTTTCACTGAAAGTGGATAGTATGGGAAATGAGATAGAAAAGCTAAAGACTAATGAAGTTAACCTGAAGTCTGAAGCTATGACTCAGATAACTCAGCAATGTGTAGAGAAATGTCGATCGGAAGACAATAAAATTCTAGAGATAGAAGGAGACGTTGGGCCACTCCAAAAAACCCATAACGTTTATCAATTTACTTCTGCAGGTACAAGCAAAGGAGTTAGAAGGAACCCAAATATAAACTTGAACAAAATATTTGACAAGCCATTTATACCAAAAACACCAAAAAAACCTTTTGTTTATAACCCCACAAACTGCCACATATTTAGATAGCCTAAACCAAAACAAGAAAGCTTATAACCACATAACCAGATCATATATTGAAAACATCCACCTGATACAAACCTGCTTAAACCATAAACCCAGAGCTACAAACATTCAAGAACCAAATACGAATTATATAACCCAAAAGCTACAAGGATACAATAAGTTAATTGCATTGCCAAAAACTAACCTAAATCTAGTTAAAAATTGTTTCAATTATGGACTACTCAATACTGTATATACCTAAGAAGAAAGTGAATTATCTGCTATACCAGAAATATATAAAGCAATTACCACTTACAAAAAGATAACCAAAGGCAACCTATTTTTTGTAAAGTTCTATACGGCAATAGCAGAGATATTGTATGATGAAATTAAACCAGTTATACAAGTTGTGAAGATAGGAAAGACCCGAGATATGATCATATCCGAAGATATTGAACAGCAAGTTGAAATACCCATAATAGATATACCAGATTTTTATATGAATAAAAGAATTATTGGAATATCTACAATTATCCAGGAACTAGCAAATAACTACCTAAATGGAAATCCAATATGGAGTTATTATTCAAGAGACCAGCTAATGATTTATTCAAATTCAAGAGAGTTAAGACAAATAGATATGGAAGAAGTTAGACAATGGATTATGACGTTGCTTAATCCAGAAAAATGACCAACTACCAGAGCAATTAAGAAAAAATTATTTCAGACAAATTATTGACCAGATACTGTAAAATAATAGGGAATAAATATCCAGACCATTTATGTTCAAAATGTAATGGAGAAAAAAATGTAATTTCAGAAGTTCATCTAGAATAAAAGAAGATAAGGACGCTAGCTAGAAGATAAAAGATATAAAGCAACACAGATCACTGAAGAAATAAAGCAGGAGACAAGTAGATAAGATATTAAAGTTATGAAAATGGAATATGAATTATTAGTTAACTTTGTGACATGTGAAATAATAGGTGATACGTAAATTATTATGTAAGCATTTATTAGCTTTTACTAGCCTTTTTGACTTTTTTAGCCAAAAAGCCATTATTAGTTTTGTTTTTTGTAGGATAGCTTTAAGATTTTCTTTTTGTAAAGTTACTTTAGTCTTTTCTACTTTTGTAAAGATGACAAATTTAAGTAGGAACAGTATAGAATAGTTTACACGTTTTCTCTTTTTAGGTTATAAATAGCAGAAGCATTTGCTAAGTTAAGGCAAGACTTTTTACATGGAAAGCAAGCCTTCTTGTATATAACAAAAGTCCTCTCAAATAATCAATAAGGATATTCAGTTTTACACTAAGCTATGGATGAGCAAAGCACAGATTTGTCAAATTTACCAAAACGGGTATTTTCATTTATAATTATGAATACCTAAATTCAGAAATTCCTGACAATCATAAGTCTAATAAAATAAGCTCATGTTAGTTACTTTATAGTAAAATTATTTGAAGAACAATATGTTTTGAAGTTTATTAGCAAAGAAGAAAAGGAGAAAAATTTCCAGAACTATACCATCCTAAAGGTGAAACCGGTAAGGCAAAGAAGTCGTGATAGGAGAGTAACCAGAGTAGAGGCGCTGTTTATGAAAAAAGTATTCAGATTACCATGCTAATAGTGACTGAGGAACATAATTATTTAAGAATAATCTAGTATATAGTGATCTAAGATGATCATATTTTGTTATGTATATGATTGGAGGGAATATTTTGAAAAATAACATCATATTAAAAATGAATGCTTACTTACCTGATGAAATGATAGATGAATTTAAGATACTTGTTTTATATGTACTTAAGGATATAGAGATAGTAGATATAAAGAAAATTATATGGGAAAAGATATTTAATATTGAATATGAAGAATTAGATAATTGGATAGAAGATGAATTAGAACAAATACACTTAAATGACGATAGCTACTATTCATACCTAGATAATTACTATTCAGATTGATATTATACAGATTAAAGAATGTTAGAATATATTAATGATAGTTTATATAATCCATATGGAAAATTATCTATACATGAACAACAAATGTTAATTGATCACATGGATAATATAATAGATATGGAAGGAATAAAATTATTAGAAATAGTCATGGAAAAGAATTTAATATTAACTAACCATGCAAATTATCCAAGTTATCCGCACCCCCTACAATTGGTTCCTGACAATCATAAGCATAATAAAGTACGCTCATGTTAGTTACTTTATAGTAGAATTATTCGAGGAATAATATGTTTCGAAGTTTATTAGCAAAGAGGAAAATGAGAAAAATTCCCAGAACTATGTCATCCTAAAGATGAAACCGGTAAGGCAAAGAAGCCGTGATAAGGGAATAACCAGAGTAGAGGCGATGTTTAGGGGAAAAGTATCCAGATTACCATGCTAATTGTGACAGAGGAAAATAATTATTTAAGAATAATCTAGTATATAGTGATCTAAGATGATCATATTTTGTTATGTATATGATCGGAGGAATATTTTGAAAAATAGCATCATATGAAAAATGAATACTTACTTACCTGATGAAATGATAGATGAATTTAAGATACTTGTTTTATATGTACTTAAGGATATAGAGATAGTAGATATATAGAAAATTATATGGGAAAAGATATTTAATATTGAAGATGAAGAATTAGAAAATTGGACAGAGGATGAATTAGAACAAATACACTTAAATGACGATAGCTACTATTCATACCTAGATAATTACTTTTCAGATGGATATTATACAGATTAAAAAATGTTAGAATATATTAATGATAGTTTATATAATCCATATGTAAAGTTATCTATACATGAACAACAAATGTTAATTGATCACATAGATAATATAATAGATATGGAAGGAATAAAATTATTAGAAATAGTCATGGAAAAGATTTACTATTAACTAACCATGTAAATTACACGAGTTATCTGCACTATCCGCACCCCCTACAATTGGATTTATTAGTAAGAAGAAAAGCATTTTTGGGGACATTTTGCATTGAAAAACATTACTTTGTACATGTTCTTTTTCAATGATACTTTTTAAATTTTTTATTCTTTTCATTTCCTTATTTTTACAAATATCTTACTACAATATTTTTTTTTATAAAAAGAAACACAAAATCTATTGTATAAAAGAATGAATAATAGAACTAATGAATCTTTGCTTTCTTTATGAAAAAAAATATATAGACATGTGGAATTATATATTTGTACATATTTATAATATCAAAAAAAATATAAATATTCGAAAGTGAAGTAAGATTGCTTTTATATAAAATTTTCAATAGAAAGAAACTACAGATAAATTTTAACCAAAATTAAAATTAAATAATTATTGGATCAATCAAATTTAGAAATATATACAACTATTAGGAAAAATGTAGTTACAATCGTTACAATGTTTTTTCTTTTAAATTGAGATAGCAAATTAGTATAACTTAAACAAACAAAAGTTTATAAATACGTGAAACACACATATTCGTTATATAATTTAAATAAATAAAATTTCAAAGTTCTTTAAAAAGTATGTCTTGTAATTTCTTTTTAAATAAAATATGTAAACTTAAATAAAGTATTTTTTTCATTTTGTCTGGAATAATATAATATATCTATGTGTCGTATCTTTTTTTTATTGCTTTCTTATTATTTATTTCTATTTTTATAAATTCAATTCATTATGTATATATATAAATATTTTTCTAATATTTTAATATTAATTAAATGAAATCTCTTAATTTTTTAATACTAGACCCAACTAATGGGACTCTGTTCTTTGTTATTGTTGCTATGCCACGACCCAAAAATCGATAAGAATGGCACTTATCGTAGCCCAACCTTGATAAGTAAGTCCATCGCTCAAATTAATAAAGGATACACAAGTCAATCACTCAAATTAATAAAGGATACACAAAAATAACAAAGTCCGATATAAATGAAACGGAAATCTAAATAACATAACAAGAAACCCCAAGAAATAGTGTCAAAGAGTAGAGCATCTGAAACATCATCTGAATACAAGAAGATACAAAGTTTCTCTCCAAAAACAAAACATGATAAAGTAAAAAGAGGTCCAAGAATCGACTCGTATCCCTAGAGCAACCCAGTACCTCGACCACAATCTTGGAAAAGCACAAATTAGCTGCCATGAAGAGTTTTCGTATTAGGTCGATATCAAAAGGGACAGTAAGAGTGGGTACGATACACTTTTACTCAGTAGGTATCATATGCCGATTGAGCCAAGTAGAAAAAAATAAGTAAAATATATTATGAGCACGTCACCTGCAAGTAAAAAAGTCTCAAACGGTAGCTTACGCCATCTCCACTGATAGTTCTCTCTCTCTCTCTCTCTCTCTCTCTCTATATATATATATATATATATATATATATATATATATATATATAAAGGAGAAATAACACCAATATAATATAAAGGAAAAATACATGAAAAACCAATACACAAGGCAAGGAAACTAAGGAAACTAAGGAAACTATGAAAGATGAGATGTAAATACAATGTAATGCAATGTGGAAGGTATGAATAACGAAAGCCATCGCGTGACTTTTTATATACACCTACCAAGCTTACAACTACTAGGTAGGACCCATGGGGGGAGAGGGTTGCAACCTATGTGGATGGGGTGAATGGTGAAAGCCATCGCATGAATTTTCATATACATCCACAAAGCTTCTAGCTACCAGGTAGGACCCCATGGGGGTTCACAATCAATATATTGTCTCTCATATCTCAATCTCAACACTCCTCTATGTCTCATGTTTACTGAGAGGATTTTCATAAAAAGTGTCCTATTTTCTTTCAAAAATAGTGTCTCCCAATGGTACCTATATCTAATGAATTCATATGTATGGAATAAGGATGTAATGCTCTCAGTCAACTCAAATGTCATATCCAATCTATCCAACATGGAAGATATATACAAGTGAGCCCAAAAATTAACTCAGTACATCCATAATTCATAATTATCAACTCCAATAAGGCATCATCAGAATAAATATGCATATAAGACATCATTAATATCATATCAACCTCTAAGTCAGGTATTGTGTCAATATAAAAGCAACAAATACTCAATTAAGTCCTAAATTAGAAAAATGAGCCCCCTGAACAGGCATGATATCTAGAATAAAGGAATTTAGATGTACAGATAAGGCCAACAATGTCAAATAAAGCCCTCACACTGAAACATACAATATCAAATATCACAAATCAATCATAACAGAATATAAGCCCCTACATGGGTACACAACAATAAAACTTATCTCAAAATATAAACCTCATACTTATTTTCCTCATCCTATAGCATGTTTTACTTATTCATTAACTACCCAGCTCGATCAGAAAGAAGTTAAACTATAACCTACCTCAATATGGCAAAATTTTTGTCTAAAGTACTTCAACACAGAGTCTTCCCCTTGCGAACATCATCAGAATCAACTACAAGATTCAAAACTAGCTTCTACTCATTAAAAAAGCTATTGATACCCAAATTACCTATATTCAGGTCAGGTCCGAAATAGATTTGGAAAATGAGTTTGATAATGAAAGGGTAAAATTAGAATTTTATTTTAAAAATATATTCCCCAAGGTTATAGGAGTATACAGTAGAAAATTCACACAAAAATAGGCTAAAATTGAGGTCCAATAAAAAAAAAACTTTTAAAACTTTACCAGTAAAAACTCAATTTTTCACTTTGAAATCATGATTTAAAGGAGTTTTTGAGGATAAAATCAATGGGAAATAGTGGATTATGAGTTTAGAAGTTACCGCACAAAAATCAACATTAAAACCCTCAAGAATTGCCTTTCCCAAAGCTTGGATGTCCAAAATTAGAGTTAAAGCACAGAAATGGAGTATTTATGTTGTTCAATGAATAGTACCTCATGAATGTGGTCAACCCTTCATATTTGCGAGCATCAGCACTGACTAGTCCATTAAATTGGCTTTTGTGTTTGCATCAAAGGCTTCATATTCGCGAAAGATGATGAATCAGGCCTTCGCATTTACAAGAAGAATGCCATAGCACTTTGCGATAGCGATGAAGGGTGAATCTCTTCTCTATGTTCGCAGCTAGGGGCCCGCATCTATGTAGAAAGATGCATGCACTAAATATTATTTGTGCTCAGCTGATCTTGTATGATTTTGAATATTCTAAACGGACCCTCGAGATTCATTTGAGACCTGACAAAAGTAAACTATGTATGCTACTAGGTTACTTTTGACGTTCTAGACTCAATGGTGAGTCGGAATTTTGAAAAATGTTGTTACCAATAAATTAACCCCCAAGATCCTATTTCCCTATTTTTCAAATGAAGGATTAAAATGAGATATAAATGTCCTAAAATTGGACCAACCTCTCTACTAATCCAAATTCAACCTTTTAGATCTACTGGCGCAGTTTGTTTTTCCATCTGGCACATGGAACAATAAATGTTGACCAAAGTCAATGATATGGCTTTTCAAGCCTTTGACAACCACAAACTCACACAACTCGTTTCCAATCACATCTAAACTACGCCAACCATCCCCAAACCTCAATCAACATGTAACAACTAAGGGGAAAGGAAAAATGGTCAAAACACATTGAAATAAAAAAATTCACAAATTCTTTTTACTATAGCATCCACTACTAAAAATCTAGTTTGTCTTCAACTAAAGGCAAGAAAAAACATAAATCAGTAAAAAGTTGAGGGTAAATACTATGCATATTAGAGTCGACCTCCCAAGTAAAATCCCTAATAGGATGGTGTCTTCATAGAACCTTAACCACGGGAATATTTCTAGAACATAACTCACATCCCTGGAACCTCTTATCCAAATGAAACAAGTTCAAACAAAGCATAGAAGACTCATTTGAAATAAAGTATCGATGCATAGATACATGAAAAATTAGATGAGAGATTGAAAAGTCTAGAGGTAAGACCAACTCATAAGTTAAGCTCCCTCTTGTCAAAAGATGTTTAAGGTTGTGATGATCGGTGAAAATCTCATAATGCATACATAAAGATAATGTCTCCAAATCTTAAGTGTGAAAACTACTATCGCCAACTCCAAATCATGAGTGAGGTAGTTGCGCTCATGCACCTTAAGCTATCTAGAAGGATAAGCAATAACATGACCCTGCTATATTAATACATAACCTATACCGACACCAGAAGCATTAAAAAATATGGTGAATCCCTCACCCTCAATGGGAAGAGCTAATAGAGGAGCTAAAGTAAGGAAATCTGTGAGCATTCAAAAGCTCGACTCATACTCCTTGGACCATTGAAAAGGAACCTCCTTCTGATTCTATGTGGTCATAGACACTGAAATAATATCAAAACCCTCAAAGAAGTGTCTATAATAACCAGCCAAACCAATGAAGCGACGAACCTCAGTCGGAGTTGTCGGTCTACACCAATCATGAATCATCTCAATCTTAGCTGGGTCTACCATAATACCATCCTTAGACATTACATAACCAAGGAATGTCACCGACTACAGCCAAAACTTACACTTAGAGAACTTGGCAAAAAGCATATAATATCTCAAAGTCTGGAGCACAATCCTCAAATATTGTTCATGCTCCTCTACTCCTCTAATTCACAAAGATAGAGTCGATGAACACAATCACAAAGGAATCAAATAAGGCCTGAATACTCGGTTCATCAAATCCATGAATGTGACAATCACATGACTTATAATGACCATAATATGTCCTAAAAGTTATCTTCGGGATATCCTCATCTCGAATCCTCAACTATGGTAACCAGATCTTAAATCAATCTTAGATAACACTGTCGCACCCTAAAGTTGGTCAAATAAATCATCAGTACGAGGCATAGGATAATGGTTCTTCGTTGTCACCTTATTAAGATGCCTATAATCAATACACATACGCATAGCGCCATCTTTATCTTTCATAAACAATATAAAAGAACCCCAAGGAGACATACTCATCTAATAAAACCCTTACCAAAAAGATCCTAAAGTTGAGAATTCAGCTCCTTAAGATCGGCAGGAGCCATACGACAAGGTTCCATAGAAATAAGCCAGGTGGTAAGCTCAAGATTAATAGAAAACTCAATCTCATGGACATGGATAATACCAGACAGGTCAAAGGGAACACATCAGGAAACTCATAAACTACAGGAATAGAGTTAAGTGATGGACCCTCCATACTAGTATCATAAATATAAGTGAGATAAGACTTATAACCTCTCAAAATAATCCTCTTAGCATGAACATAAGAAATAATCCCTGTCGGCTTATGACTAATGGCTCTCTACCACACAACTAGGGTATGCTGGGCATGGCTAAGTTAACGGTCTTGGCAAAATAATCCATGACCTCATTATAGTGGGATAACCAATCCATGCCCAGAATTACATAAAAATTAACCATATCCAAAATAATAAGATCAACATAAGTAGCATCATCTCTAACAATCACAATACATGATCTAAAAACTCAATCCACTAATATAGAGTCACCCATGGGAGTAGATACGCACAATGGCACAAATAACAAATGTCAAAACAACTCCAATCATGGTGCAGAATAAGAAGAAATATAAGAATAAGTGGATCCTGGATCAAATAAAGCAAGGGCAAACTGGTGGCATACCAAAATTGTATCTGTAACAATAATATCCAAAGTCTCAGTCTCAGGCCAAGCAGGTACTGCATACAACTGACCAAGCTAACCACCTGGCTGGGCACTTGACTAACCTTTTATCCTTCCTACCCGAGAACCTCCTTGAGTACCCTGAAAACCACCCCTGTAACCATAAAAATCACCTCTTGCTGAGGGATAAACTACCCTAATAGGGGAAGTACCCTAAGATGAAATGAAAATTGCTCCATGACTAGGACACCCCTAAGAATAGTAACCAAAATATCCACAATAATAACATACTCCCTAAGCCAAACAAAAACCAAAAGATTCAGCTGACTCAGAATAACCACCACAACTAGAATGTCCAGAACATGAACCCATCAAAGACTGGCCAAGAATGACCACGATGAGAACTACTACCTCTAAATTGGTAACTATTATGACTCCCACTAAAACTGCCTTGATATTTAGGCCTCTTATCATTGCCCCCTTAGGCCTCATAATGCATCTCCTTTATCACCCAAGCTTGATCTGACACATCAACAAAAGACCTACCCATAACAACTAAACTCTGAGTAGACATATGAATGGGGAGTCACAACCCCCTGATAGAGAAACAAACCCTCTCATACTCAGTATCCAGAGTATAAGTTGTATGCCTAAATAACTCATGAAAATAAGCCTCATACTCTGCAACTATTATAAATCCCGACACTAATTAGGAGAATTGATCCCTCAAACAATCTCTAAGTCAATGAGGTATACACTTATCCAAGAATATCTCAAAGAATTAAGAACACGATAAGGGAGAAGATGCAGCTGGTCTAGAATCCATATAAACTCTCCACCAATGTCGAGCAGCCAAATCCAACTTAAATATTATGTAATCTATACCACGAGTCTCAAAAAATCCTAAATTATAGAGCCTACCCTCACAAGCAATCAGAAACTCATATGCATCCTCACCTAGCTCACTAGAAAACCTAGGCAAAGCCAATCTCAAGAATCTACCCAACATTATCTATTTCTCAGAAGACATAATAGGCTAGGAAACTACTAGCTGAGTAACTACTAGTGTAGGAGGAGCCTTAACTTTGGAAGTCACAACCACAGGTTACACCCCTACCTCAATACCACTCTAATCTTTAGACTGAGTACCATCAGATGACAGACCACCAACTATACCCAAAAGTTGAACCAATGTATCTCTAAGCACTAAAGAAGAAATAAACCCTGATAGGTCCTTTGTTGGTCCCTGTCCCACCGCTGGTTAGGGTAGAAGAATCTCTTGATCAGGAGCGAGAATAAGACCTGGGGAAGGTGGCCTATCCTGGACTGAGTTGGGGACACATCACGCGGTATTCCAAGACCTCTAGGTCATCCATAAATAGGAGCAGGATCCTTAGGCTCAGTATTGGAACCCTCATCTCGTGTAGCGGGAGCACGTGTCCTGGCCATCTATGAAAGAGTAAGGACAAAGGAATACTCTACAAACCAACTCAGAATCTTAGCATAATATGAGTGAAAGAGGTGATGAAATCCTAAGAATTTCTGATAGCCTCCCGAAGAAGGAAACAGATGTCATTATTCAAATCTGGAGGAATCTACTAGACACTTTCTCTTACACCAACAATACCGTTATAGCGTAGGATTTGATACCAAATTGTCATGACCCAATTTATGAGTCATTATGGCACTTACTAAATCCCGTCAATAAGTAAGCCAAAATCTAACTCAGAACTAATAAAATGGGTTAATTCGGTAGGAAATTCCCAACATAAGAGAATGTTAAGAACACTATTTATAAATAGGCAAATCATTCGATATAGATAAAAGCAATTAATACAAGATACCATCTTACATGGTAGAGCCAGTACAAAGCATCTAATAGTATTATAACTTTAAAACTTAGAATAGTCAACAATATCTATCTTGATAACAAAAGACTGAATATAAAAGATAGATAGAAATGACCAACTCAAACTCTAAGAGCTCACCCTATATCTAAAATTTTAATACAACACAATTAATGATCAATGGTGATAGCTAGTACTCAAATTTACATAAAAAAAAGGTACAGAAGTATAGTATGAGCACCAAACAATGGTACTCAGTAGGCATCATCAGTCGACTGAGCTAAATTATGATATATGTTTGATAAAATACAAGATAGCATAACTAAGTCAAGGTACAAAAATAAATATGAAATAATAGTATAACATAAGGCATTGGCACATGCAAATATCATCGTGCATAATAATTAAACAATGTGGAATAATAACTTATCATAAAGACTCAACACAAGCAAACATAACTACAGAATTAGCTCCCATATGCAAATTGGTATGTAAAGCAAATAACTTATCATAGACTCCCATATGCCTAGCAAGTACACTCAAAGATAGAATAAAATAACTATTCATCACTCACAAATAACCAACTCGTTATATAACCATCATTCTACAATTTACCAACACATAGCAACCTTATCATCATTTATACAATAATTTGTTAATCAACTATCCATCTTTTATCACTAATTCAATTATTAGTTAGTCATCATACATCTACTAGTCATTATTTATCAGCTAATCATCATTTTTCAACTAGTCATTTTTTCACTAGATTTCATTTATGTCATACCATATTATAATTATTTCCTCATTTTCCAACATAGCGAAATTGCTACTTTAAATCTCACACCGTGACATCGTTAATCATAAAAAGTATATTATCGTAGCATAATATGCAGACCCAAACTCGAATCAATAAATATAATCAATAGTCAAACGTGAGCTGATAAATAATCAATATCCAAACTCAAACTAATAATTATAATCAATAGCTGGAATTGAACTGGTAAATAATCAATAGTGCCATAATTATTCTCCAGACTCAAATTGGGTATATGCATATAATCAACAACATAATCATTTTTTGGACTCGAATAGGATCTATACATAATTAATATCATAAGCAGTATCATCAGTAGCATAAATGGTAACATAATCAATAGGCGTTGATCCTCACATTAACCAACATAGCCATCAAGTATCAAGGTTTCTCAATATTGCCTAACTAGATATTTTTAAGAGCTTATTAAGCATAAGAGGTTCACAAAAACTAATCATATGGCATATCCTAAAGTGGGTTAAGAGTCCACTTCTAATCCTTGAGTTCTATTTTAGGCCAATTTCTATCAGAACTAGGCTTAAAGTAACTAAATCTACTATTAGATATTAAAAAAGCCATAATTAGTCCTACAGTAGAGATACTTCCCAAACACATTGACTAAGTCCAATGAAAACTAAGATAACCTTCACTAGGTAAGCAACTAAGGCCAAATTCACCCTAAGAATGAGTATCTAAAGCATTTTTATCTAACTTGAGTGATCTAATGCATTCTCATGCTAAACATAAGAAATGAAGTCCAATTTACCCAAGGCATAAGGAAAGAAGCTATGTGATTCAACTCTATGGTTTTAAAATGGCCTATATGGTCCAACTAGCCCAAGTATTGCATTTTATCAATACAATACCTAAAACCCATCCCAAATATAACACTATATTATATGAATACTATGAAAAACTCAATCTAAGAAAGGATAAACATAGCCTACCGAGACATTGAAGAAAGCTCAACGAACTACTAAACCATTATTTTTTCTTCCAAAAAGCTTCCTCAAGAGGCCAAGCTATCATAAATACATTTTAATCATTGATACAAGAATAATGATATCAATATTGCACCATTTTTCTTTGGGTCAAAAAATTAAATAAAAGCCCCCATATGGGTCCTATGTATGGAAATTGTATTTCTAAAACCAACCCAACATTCTTACATGCTCAAAGAATCATTATCCTAAAAAATGGATGAAAACCAAGCTAAATTAGGGCTAAAATCAAGCCCTAAAGGTTTTGGGATTTTGAGCAAGAAATCAAGAAATTTCACCAAGAAAATAGTGAATTCTTATATAAAATCGGAAGATAATAGCAAAAATAAATATTAATCTAGCTTCCCAATCACCAACAAGCTTTAATGTTAAGATATCTCATAATTTAGGATTTTTGAATCTCAATGAAGTGATGAAAAATGGCCATAATTATGAAAAACGAGTCCTTTTATGAAATACCCTAGTTTTTAGACCTTAGAAAATTTCCTAGAATTTTAATCTCTGGACCCAATGTGACTCATGGGTATAATACATATGTTGGGGTATGGATACTATGGTCCGATCGTATACTGACCAGTGTTGATTAGTAGGATGGATTTTCATTACTGGAATGGGTATGACTTAAGGGTACGAGTCGTATTGGTGGTTATGAATCATTTGATTCCTTAACTTAATCTTAGACTTGGCTACATAGGATGGATCTGAGTATGAGTGGCTCACTATGATCCATAATCCAGGGTACAAATCTTACTAGGGACTGGTATGGTAGACAGTGTTTAATCTTCCTGGTATTTTGTTCTTCCAAGGATATGGGTCATGGATATGGATCGTATCCTATTTTTTACGACTTGGTTGGATGAGTCATATATTGGATAATATTTGATCCAAGGATGTAGGTTTAGGATACGAGTGGTGGATACCAATTACATCACAGGGTATGAGAAGTGTGGGTCAGTCGTATCCCTATGACGGGATTTTTGTGCAACTTAAGTGGGGGTATTCTGGATATTTCCCCACATTCTAATAGGATCCCACGACTAACTTACTTTAAACATTATTTACCCTATTATTTTATTCATTAACACTTAGAAACTCTTCCTAAACACTCTATAATTCTCTCAAGAAGTTTTGGGCAAGGGGAGCTAGGGTTTTAACTAAAGGATTGATTTGGAGCTTGTCTTGGTGATTTGTTTCTGCCATAATCTTGGTATAAGGCATGTTCTCTTCCCTCCGTGTTAATTTTACTGAAAGGTATGATTTTTATGGATGTTTTCAAGATTTCATTGATTGTATGATTTTGGTTTTCAAATATGATTTGTGGGTTTTAATGTTAAATGGTTTATGGTTTTCCATGATTTTAATTATTCTTTTATATGCATTAATGGTGGCTTAGGATAATTGAATTTGTATGGGAATGGTTTAATGGTAATTGGAATTGGTTTTGGTCATATTATGCCCCCAATATATTTGACAATATACTTATAAAGATATATTCATTGCATTGACTACTTTTAATGGAACTCTTGCATGTGTCAAAACTTGTTTAAGGAATTATGTATGGTTTAAATGGCTTGGAATGGTAAAAGGCTAATTCGTTATGCTTGTGGGGAACATGGAAGTCTCCTAAGTGGTTTAATAGGGTAAATGTAAGCTTGAAAGTCCCCTTAAACCTATAAATAGTTGGATATGGATGACACATGAAAGTAAGGGTTGGTTATGACTTGGTTTATGGCTTTGTTTTGGTATGGTTGGATTATTGGTATGAGATAGTTAGACTTGGTTGGGTCGGTCATGGTTATGATCTATTCCCATAATCTTTATGTGAGTTGTACATTTTCTTGTTACATGCTCAAAATCCAGCTAACTCGAGGCAGACGGCTGGAGGTTGGGTTGAGTAATAGTGGTGGTCTCCGTTCTAGTCGGACTTGGGATGCCCATTATGATAAGGACCCAGGATGGGTCATGTCAAGTTGGTATCAGAGTCTAGGTTCATGGTTAATTGGGAGTCCACAAAGACATTTTGATTAGAGTCTCTTTTAGGGGTGTGTAGTGCACAACACTCATAAGGAAGAGGCTACAAGATATTTAGGAATGTTTCACTTTCTTGGTATTCTATTTTCAAGCTTGGAGTCTCTAATTCTTATTTATTACTCTTTCAGATCATGCCTCATAGATCTCAAACACAAGAATATTCTTTTATTCTATCTGTGGGTAATGCTGAAGGGGTGCATCCTACTTTTGGGTTCATCTTTAATCTACGGTCCTATCCCTAATAGTTCTGGAGTTCCACTAGTTGCGACTAGTTCTCCTCAAGGTGAGCTGACTAATGAGGAATTCTGTTAGTCTATTCATGTTATTGCTAAACCGGTTGCTGCTCAGGATAAGCAGGATGTGTCTGGTGCTTTATCTACTAAGGCCACAAGGGTTGTACAATTTATGAAGATGGGTCCTTCCATTTTATTGGGAGTAAAGGTAGACGAGGATCCATAGGGCTTATTAGATGAGATGGAGAAAATATTTTGGGTGATGCATGCTAATAATATGGAGGGGGTGAACTTTATATCTTATTAACTCAAAGAGGTTGCTTATCAGTAGTATAAAAAGTAGGATAGGGATAGAGGAGATATAGAGGAGTCATCCTTATGGGATTTCTTCTCTAGTGCTTTTCATGACCATTTCTTTACCTAAGATTTGAGAAAAGAAAAAATGGAAGAGTGTATAAACCTCAAGTAGGGGAGAATGTATGTCAAGGAATATGCCTAGAAGTTTTATGAATTGTCAAGGTATGCCCCCAATTTAGTGGCTGAGATGCAGGCTAAAATGAGGAAGTTCGCTTCTGGGTTGAATTAGGATTTGATTTTAGAGAGAAATACTGTCTTAATAATTAAAGATATAGACATCTTTAGGTGATAGTTTATATGCAGCAAGTGGAGGATGAAAAGAGAAAGCAGGCAGAGTTTGGGGATAGGCAGGGGAACAGAAATAGTTTTTTAATTAGTGAGGTGCTTAGTCTCAGGATGGTTGAGATGGTGGAAGGTGGATAAAAAAGAAGTGAGGGAGTTCTGGTCCTTACTCTTTTACCAGTGCTCCCTACCAGTCAGGTGACAGGCATTATCGTGGTGGTGATAATTTTTGGGCGTAGGGTGCCCAATTTCAGGCAAGCAGAGGTCAGTCAATTTTTTTATATCCTCTTTATCGATTTTATGGTTATCCTCTTTAGGTTTATTGCGATGAAAGAATGGATAAATGCTTTAAGTGTGGTCAAGCAGGCTATTGGCTCAGGGATTATCCGATTAATAGGATTGCTAAGGGGTGAATAAGAATCTAGTGGCTTCATCTACTGCTCCTACACCTGGTGATGTAGTATCTGCTTCTTTTACTGCTCTTGGTTCTAGCATTGGTTGGAACAGGTTGTATGCTTCGTCATCCAGACAGGAATCTGAGATATCACCTAATGTCGTTACTGGTACGTTATAGCTTTTCTCTCATGATGTATATTATTTGCTTGATCTAGGGTCTACTCTCTCTAATATTACTCCTTATGTAACTATATCTTTTGGTTTCGATCAAAAAGTTATTTTTGATTCTTTTTTTATTTCTACCCCTGTAGGTGACTCGATTATTGTTAAGAGAGTCTATAGGGGGTGTGGTATCTATTGGTGGTAAGTAGACCTTGGTGGATCTGTTTGAGTTGGATATGATGGATTTCAATGTCATTTTGAGTATGGATTTATTGCAATCTTGTTAAGCATCCTTGGATTGTCATACCCATAGGGTTATTTTTAGGTTCCCTGGTGAGCTAGTTATAGAATGATACGGTGTTCCCTTAGCTCCTAGAAGGAGGTTTATTTCTTATCTTAGAGATCAGAGGTTAATATGAAAAGGTTGTCCTTATCACATAGTCCAGGTTAAAGATTATAACTAAGAATGTCTTTCTTTCCAGTAGTTCTAGCGGTTAATAAGTTTCAGAGGTCTTTCCAGATGATCCTCCTGGTGTTCCTCTGGATAGGGAAATAGAGTTTGGTATTGATCTAATTTCGAACACTCATCTAATTTTTAGTCCTCCAAATAGAATAGCTCTGGCTGAGTTAAGTAAACTCAAAGATCAACTTAAGGATCTTCAGAATAAGGGGTTTATTCATCCTAGTGTATCTCTTTAGGGTACACCTGTGTTGTTTGTGCGCAAGAAGAATGGTTCCCTTTGGATATATGTTGACTATAGGCAATTGAACAAGGTGGAAGTCAAGAACAAGTATTCTCTCCCAAGGATAGATGATCTATTTGACTAGTTGCAAGATGCCAAGTTTTTCTCTAAGATAGATATTCAGTATGGGTACCATCAGCTAAAGATTCGGAAGGTGGATATCCCTAAGATGGCTTTTCATACTCGGTATGGGCACTTTGAGTTTTTGGTAATGTCATTTGGGTTGACTAATTCTCTGGTGGTGCTAATGGATATGATTAATAGATTTTTTCATCAGTATTTAGATGTCTTTATCATTGTGTTTATTGATGACATTTTGGTTTATTTGAAGTGCGAGGTGGATCATGCTAATCACCTTCGTGTGGTGTTGCAAACCTTAAAGGAACAACAATTATATGCCAAGTTCTCCTTATGTGATTTTTGGTTGAATGTTGTAACTTTCTTGGGTCATGTTATCTCTAATGAAGGGACCATGGTGAATCCACAGAAGGTTGTTATGATGAAGAGGTGGCCTAGACCCATGACTCCACCCGATATTCGGAGCTTTTTGGGTTTAGCCAGGTATTAAAGGAGGTTTGTGGAAATCTTTTCATTGATAGCTACTACTTTGACTAAGTTAACTCAAAAAAGGGTTAAGTTTTCTTAGTCAAATGCTTTTGAAGGGAGTTTTGAGAAGTTGAAGGATAAGTTAACTTCGACTCCAATTCTGACTTTGCCAGAAGGCAGTGATGGGTTCATGCTTTATTGTGATACATCTCAGGTAGGTCTTGGTTGTGTGTTGATGCAGCATGGGAAGGTAATTGACTATGCTTCCAAGCAGTTGAAGGTACATGAGAAAATTATCCCACTCATGATTTAGAGTTGTTGGCAGTTGTGTTTGCTTTGAAAATATGGTGGCATTATTTATATGGTGTTCACGTGGATATCTTTTCTGATCATAAGAATCTATAGTATGTGTTCACCCAGAAAGAGCTTAATATCAGGCAGAGAAGATGGATTGAGCTTCTTAAGAATTATGATATGTCTCTTCACTATCACCCAAGTAAGGCTAATGTGGTTGTTTATGCTCTTAGCAGGTTATCCATAGGGAGTTTAACTTATATGGAAGAAGGAAAGTGAGGCTCGATGAAGGATATTCACTTCTTGGCTAATCTTGGAGTTTGCCTCTTGGACCCCAGGGATGGGGGTATGATGGTGCAAGAAGTGGTTCGATTGTCTCTTGGTGCGGAGATTAAGGATAAATAAGTGCTAGACCCTACCTTAATGAAAATCAAGAAGGGCATTGGTGGAAAAAAGATAGTGGTGTTTGAGATCAGTGGTGATGGTATGTTATAGTACTAAAGGAGGTTGTGTGTTCCTGATGTTGATAATTTATGATAAAGGATTTTGGCTGAGGCATGTGAGTTGGGCTGTGTTGTCCATCCCAGCTCGACTAAGATGTATCATGATCTTAAGGAGATCTATTGGTGGAATGGCATGAAGAAGGATATGGCTAATTTTATGGCCAAGTGCATGGTGTGTGAATAGGTTAAGGTTGAGCACATGAGACCAAGAGGGTTGTATCAAGACATTGATTTGCCCTAGTGAAAGTGGGAATTGATCGATATGGACTTTGCTACTGGTCTTCCTCGGTCTCAGAGTGAATATAATTTGATTTAGGTCATCGTGGATAGGATGACTAAGTCTGTGCACTTTCTACTAGCGCGGACTACCTTCTAGGAGAAGGATTATGCGAAGCTGTATCTTGATGAGATTGTAAAGATGCATGGAGTTCCTGTTTTGATTATTTCTGACTGTGGCATGTAGTTTACATCTTACTTTTGGCAATTTTTTCAAAGAGGGTTGGGGACCAAGGTGAATCTGAGTACTTCTTTCCATCCGCAGATGGATGCACAAGTGGAGAGAACTATTCAGACATTGGAGGATATTCTTGGGTCTTGTTTGATTGATTATGGTGGCAATTAGGTTGAGCATCTACCTTTGGTGGAGCTTGCTTACAACAATAGCTATTATTCTAGTATTGGTATGGCCCTTTTTGAGGCATTGTTTGGTAGGAGGTGTAGATCTCCTATTGGTTGGTTTGAGCTTAGTGAGGCGGACATGTTTGGTCCCAACTTGGTTTACCAGGCTATGTAGAAGGTGAAGGTGATTCAGGAGAGGCTTAAGGCTACCCAAAGTTGCCAAAAGTCCTAAGTGGATGTTAGGCGTAGATAGGAATGGTAATGGGGCAGTGCAAGTGCGGGGTGGGGTAGGTTTTAGACTATGTGGGTGTAGTTTGGGTGTAGGGCGGGTTTAACTAAGGTTTTTTTTAAATGGTGTGGTGTTGGATGGGTTGCGGATATATGCGGGTTTAAACTAAAAAAAAGTTCAAAATTAGTATTATTCTAGTAAATCTACCTAAAATCATATGTATTCTTTACTTAAAATTTTGTGATACTTAAAACAACATGTATAATACTACAAATAAATAATTTTATACCTTTTTAAATTTATTTATTCATCTTAATGAAAATTTGATATTTGATCTTTTACTTGTACATGTGATACTTTTCTGATAATTTCTTAGTGAAAAGTGATATAATAGAAATTGGTAGTTGTTATTTCCTAGTATTGAAAATATTATGGTTTTCAGCAGAGTTATAAATTTTTCAAAAAAGAAAAAAACAAAAATATGGGGTGGTGCGGTGCAGTTATGTGTGGGTAGGAGTATGGGGCGGGTTTATGCGGGCTTAAAGGTGATGCAGGGAGATTTTAAAATTTGTGGTTTTAGAAAAAACCTTCATTGCACCCACACCGCACCGCACCATTGCTACCCCTAGGCTTAGAGACTTGGAATTTGAGGTTTGGGATAAGGTTTTCCTCAAGGTATCTCCTATGAAGGGAGTAGTGCAGTTTGGTAAGAAGGGGAAGCTCAGTCCTCGGTATGTGAGACCTTATGAGATTTTGCAAAAAGTCAATAATGTTGCTTATGAGCTGGAGTTGCCTTCTAGCTTGAACTTGGTTCATTCGGTCTTTCATGTTTCCATGTTGAGGAAGTGCATTGGTGATCCTTCTTCAGTAGTTTCTTTGGAAGGATTAGGTCTCGCTGATTCTTTGTCTTATGAAAAGGTCCCAATTGATATCTTGGATAGGAAGGTTCATCAGTTGTGAACCAAGGAAGTGGCTTTGGTTAAGGTTCTTTGGAGGAACCATAAGGTGGAATAAGCTACATGGGAAGCGGAAGAGGACATGATGTCCAAATATCAGCATTTGTTTTTTGCTCCTAGGATTCATGCGGAAGGTATGTATCTTTAACACATCTTTGTTTTCAGAGATTGTTAAAGGAAAAATTAATATCTTTGCCTTTTTTTTTCAAACTTAGTTAAATATTGGAAATATATTTGATAATACAAATGACTCTTCTGTGTGGTTACCCTTACCTTTTCCTTAATTCTAGGATGAATGTTCCAAGTGGGGGAGACTGAAACAGCCTAGTTTCTGGACCTTAGAAAATTTTCTAGAATTCTGATCTCTGGACGCAATACGACTCATGGGTACAATCCATATATTGGGGTACGGATGGTATGGTCCAGTCATATACTGACCAGTTTTGGTTGTTGAGAACGATTTTGGTTACTGGACTGGATACGACTTAAGGGTATGAGTCATATTGGTGGTTATGGATCAGTTGGTTCCTTAACTTAATCTTACACTTGGTTACTTAGGTTGGATCTGAGTATGAGTGTCTCACCATAAGCTGTAAGCCGGGGTACGAATCATACCAGAGACTCGTATAGTAGACAGTGTTCAATCTTCCTGGTATATTATTCCGCCAGGGATACGGGTCATGGATATGGATTGTATCATGTGGTTACGACTTGGTTGGATGAGTCGTATACTGGACAATGTTTTGTCCAATTGTGGAGATTCAGGATACGAGTGGTGGTTACTGATCATATCGAAGAGTATGACTCGTGTGGGTCAGTCGTATCCCTGGGATAAGATTTTTGTGCAACTTAAGTGAGGGTATTCTGGACGTTTCCCCACTTATAATAATAGGGTCCCATGACTGCTAACCTACTTAGAAGGTTATTTACCTTATTATTCTATTCATTAACACTTAAAAACTCTTCCTAAACACTTTAAAATTCTCTTAAGAAGTTTTGGGCAAGGAGAGCTAAGGTTTCAACTAGAGGATTGATTTGGGTCTTGTCTTGTGGATTTCTTTTCGTCATCATCTTGGTTTAATGCATGTTCTCTTCCCTCATTGTTAATTTTACTTAAAGGCATGATTTTTATGAATGTTTTTAAGATTCCATTGATTGTATGATTTTAGTTTTCAAATATGAATTGGGGGTTTTAATGTTAATTGGTTGGTTATGGGTTCCCATGGTTTTAATTATGATTTTATATACATTAATGGTGTTTTTGTATAATTGGATTGCATGAGAATGTTTTAATGGTAATTGGAATTGGTTTTGGTCATGTTATGCCCCCAATGTATTTGACAAAATGCTTATAAAGATATGTTCATTGCATTGACTACTTTTAATGGAACTCTAGCATGATTTAAAACTTGGTAAAGGAATTATGCATGGTTTAAATGGCTTGGAATAGTAAAAGGATAATTGGTTATGCTTGTGGGGAACACGAAAGTCTCCCAAATGGTTTAATATGGTAAATGGAAGGGCACATGAAAGTCCCTTAAACCTATAAATAGTTGGCTATGGATGATAGTATAACGATACCAATATTAATGGCCTTGGTAAATAAATGGATAATGGTTTGGTTATTTGAAAATTGGTTTTGATTGGGCAATAATGGCGGGTTGTGTAGCAAAGTCATGGAAGGTGGAGGTCCTAGGGGGACCAAAACTAGAAACTCATATTTGCCGATATGAGGTTGGTCTTGGCTACCGTGTGCATGATGTCACACTATATTTGTGGGATGTACTAGTCATCCCATGGTATACTTCCCTAGTCGTATGGCTACACGCGTTGGGGGCCTTTCAGAAGGGGAAGCTGAACCCGTATAGCTCGTGGGTAGTTTATGATGGCAAAGCTACATAGCCCAGGTAAAGCTTTTAAAGGCATGCTAAACCCGATCCCTTTTCCTGACATTGTTATATATATATGTGTATGTGTGTGTGTATATGGTCGTGTGCATATGTATGATTTTACTTGGTTTTATTAATGATATTATTTTATCCTTAGCCTGAGATCATGTAGGAACCGACCGTTCTATTCCTCCTACATAGTGATTAACTTGGGGACATCATTTGGACTAGAGTGGTGAGCTTCCATCCTTTTGTAAGGCTCCATTTCATAGTATGGATATTTCTATACATTTTGGTTTTATTTTGGACATTGGTTTTGTCTATGGTTGGGGGTATGTCCCAACCGTATTTCATTACTCTTTTGGTTAGAGGCTTTTGGGTACTTTGATGGGTTGGAATGGGTGGAATCGGTATTGGTGTTGGACTTGGCATTACAATAAGCCAGAAGGCTAGCATCATCGAATATAATTTCTCACTATTTCATCATATTTCATTTTGGGATTAATTATATTACGATTGGAATGTCTTTGTTTATGGCCTAGTTTATGGCCTTTGTTTTGGTATGGTTGGATTATTGGTATGAGATGGTTAGACTCGGTTGGGCGGGTTACGGTTGTTATTTATTCCCAAAGTATTTATGTGAGTTGTACATTATCTTGTTACATGCTCGAAATTCAGCCAACTCAGGACAGGCGGCTGGAGGTTGGGTTGGGTAATGGGGATGGTGTCCGATCCTGGTCGGACTTGGGATGCCCATTATGATAAGGCCTTAAGGTGGGTTGTGTCATTTTATACCCAGTCTAGGTCCTCGACAGTCGCTATCGCATCTTGAGCTATCGCGATCGCACTATCTTGTGGTTGCCATGATCAGTTGTGATCACAGCAATATACCGTGATCATGGTAATCATTAAATGCTAAGGGTATCGCGATCGCGATCGTGAATCCTGGCTCGCGATAGCGATGGCACTAGATATCAGCTGAGACAAGTCTCTATCAACCCCTCAAAAATTCATTTGAAATCCTGTATACACAAACAAACTATATAACCATACCATCAATGTTTTAGACCCAATGGCACAATCAGATTTTCCATTTGACGTAGTTTTGACCAAATATGGGTCCTACACCCATATTTTATTTTCTTAACTTTTTTACCAATAGGTCGAAATGAGCTCAGGTGCCTTAGGACCCAAGCCAACAGTTCACCTAGCCCTACGAAGATGTTGGCATAGTCAAAATTTACATACGAGATAGTTTTACTAAATTTTTTTCCCTGTGGCCATTTAAAACCAGTGATGACTTCAGAATAGGAAATTGGGTCTAAAAATCAAACAAACTGCCCGGTAACTGAACTGTCAGCTCCAACAAGTATAAATAACTTAGGACAGCTATGAAAAGGCTCTAACGACAAAAATAAGTGGAAATATAGAAAATGACATGAAGGGTCATTACAAATCATGATTTCAAAATGAAAATAAATTAGGGTTTTCACCGGTAAAGTTTTAAAAGGGTTTTTCTTTGTTTTTAACCTGTTTTGCGTGGATTTCCTCCTATAGACTCCTATAACCTCAGATAATATTTTTTAAATAAGATTATAAATTTATCACTTTCATTTTTAAACTCATTTTTCAAACTTGTTTTGGACCCTGATCGATGGGCATCGTTAGCTTTCTATTAATATGTATATGCTATATTTAAAGGCTATAGTTAATTATGGGGTCATTCGTAAGGGAAAGTCTTTGGTTTGAAGCACCTTAAATCAGAATTTCATCATTTTGAGGTAGGTTATGACTTATTCTTTCAAACTGAGCTAGGTAGTTAGTAAATGAGTAAAATATGCAATAGGCTGGGAAGAATAACTATGGAGTTTATATTATAAAATTATATATACTTGTGTGTATCTGTGGGAGGCTTATATTCTATTGTGGTTAGTTTGTGATATCTGATATTGTGTTTCCCATGTGGGGGCTTTATTTGATATTGTTGGCCTTATCTATGCATGTAAATTCCTTTATTCTAGATATAATGCCCTTGTAGGGTGCTTAATTTTCTAATAAGCCTTATTTGAGCATTGGTTGCCTTTATCATGATAAAAAAAATACTCGAGTTAGGGGTTGATATGATATTAATGATGTCTTACGTGCATATTTATTCTGATGGTACCTAATTGGAGTTGATGATAATCAATTGTAGATATATTGAGTTGATTTCTAGGCTCACTTGTATATATACATGTTGGATGGATTAGATATCATCATATTGAGTTGATTATGAGAATTATATCCCCATTCCATACATATACGATGGTGAGATACTAGTACCATTGAGAAACACTAGTTTTTTTTAAAATGAGACACTTTTATGAAAATACATGAACATGAGCCGGAGAAGTGGGCTGAGAAACCCATTTTGTTAACATGAGAAAGAAAGGTCAGCTGAGATTGAGATATGAGATATAGTATATAGGTTGCAGACCCCTATTGGTCCTACGTGGGAGATACGAGCTCAATAGGTGTATATAGAAACTCATGTGATGGCTTTCATCATTCATCCCATCCACGTCGCATTGCATTTAATTTTCTTGACTTGTGCGTAGTTTTAGTGTATTTTTATGTATGTTTTTGTGTGCATATATATATAATAGAACTATTAGGTGTGAGCTACCGTTCGGGACTTTTCTACTTGCAAGTGACGTGCTCATCATATATTTTACTTATCTTATTTTCTGTTTTTTGTTTAGTCAGCCTATGATACCTATAGAGTATAAGTGGATCGTACTCACTCCTGTTGTGCCCTTTCTGTACAAATCCTAGTACGAGCACTAACTGTTGATACAAGCATAAGGAGCACCAAGAGCACAAGATATCGTCCATGGTTCAAGCTTCAGAATTGGCAAGTAATTGAAGAGCTTTTGGAGCATTTTGAAGCCTTGTTCAAGAGAAGAAAGGAGGAGAACTTATACACTCAAGAGGCACCTCAATTGAAGGGCCAGATGGACTTTGCACATTTCAAATTAACACTCAAGAGGTGCCTCCTTTAAGCTCTCATTAAGGGCATTTTAGTCTTTTGTTATGTAATAGTATAAATAGACAATTAACTCCTCTTTTCATTAGTTTTGAAGAATATGGAAGATTACTCTTTAGATTGTAGTTCTTAGTCTTAGTTCGTAGTGTTAAATCCGAAACTTTGGTGTTTGAATGCATTTGAAGGGTTTTTCATTTGTGTTGAACAATTGGCAAGAAAGGTGTGATTGAGGGAGTGTGAATTCCTTTGGTTCACCTAAGAGTGAGGTTAGAACTACCATTGTTGAGGTGTGTTTGAATGTTTGAGACACATTCTTGTGCTAATCATTGGTGATAGTAAGGGTCTCATTACCTATCTTTACTTTTATGCAATTCTTCTTCATCTCCTTTCTTCTAAGTGTTGATTTTCTCTTCTTGTAGTTGCTGGTTTTCATTCCTTTAGTGCCCATTTTCGATTTTAAATAGTCTTTAGGCTATCATTTGGTATCAAATCCTTGGTTAGGGTTGTTCCCACATCCCTAAATCTTGGTTTTAGTGTCCTTATTAAGAAAATCTCAACAAAAAAGAGTCAAAAATCCAAAAAACTCAAAAAAATGGTGTGTTGTCTTGTTGTTTGTAGTAGATCCATGTGTTGAAAGTTAGATCTACTAAATTTTATTGTGTTTTGTTGGTTTCAAGTGCTAGATCCTTGCTCCCTAGCACCTAAGGAGTCAAGATCTACTCTTGCAACAAGATTTGGGCGATTTTGAGATAGATCCACCATGGATATGACGTCTTAAAGCTCTAAAGGAGATAGATCCGTGTGGTTTTGTATTTTTGGATGTTGGTTGTTGCTGATTTTTTTATATTTGAGTTCATCTTGGCCTAAGGAACCTGGATCTATAAAATAATTGAAGGTTAGGGTTCATTTGAGTGAAGGTCAAACGTTGGTCAACCCTTAAATATTCATCTTGTTCTTCTATATTCATCCAATCTTGTTGAAAAAGACTGTTCAAGAAAGGTGTTTGATCCAAAAAAGGAGAGGAAAGAGAGTGTACTTGGTCTTTGTGAAAGAATATTCCTTGGTATATTCATTGTCATCCAAAAGAAAGAAGAGACAAAGGAATAATCAAAGTACAAATTCAAGTACAATCCAAGTACAAAGGGCTCCAAAACTTGTTATTTCCCCCTCAAATCATCATCTTTCTTCCCCAAAGGTGTATTAGGCCGAGACTTGGGAATTTTGGATTGAAAATTCTGAAAACTCAATGTCCAATCAAAGAATGCCATATCATCAAGTGTAATCGGCCAAATTGAGTTCCTAGGTAGATTTTCCAGTTTCTAATTTTTGATTCTAGTTTCTTGTGTGCTAAATTCAACCACTAATTAGCAAACTAGTAAGTCCCTACTAGGTTATTAATTAGTCTAGAGTTCGTTTATTTCGTGTCTTCGATTTTTTTTTGTGCTTTTCTCATTTTCAATTCGTAGTAGTTTGTTGGTTCAAGTCCATACATTATTTTATTTGAGTCATATCAAATGAAAATCGATTCCGAGCCAAAGAATATCACCACTCGTCCATTTGCCAAGTTTTTAACACTTGTGAGACCAAATGTGAGGTGAGATCCGAGTGTGAGTGTGATGAGGTTTATTGAACTAACTTTTTTGTTCGTTTTGTAGGTTTTATTGTTTCTTTTAGGTACACTTGACATGGAACCCGAGGGTTCTCCATCCCAACCTTTGGGAAATGACATTGGAGGGGCCATCTTGGCTCGACTTGAGGCTCTTAACCTTGAATTGAGAAATGAGATCAAGATGGTACGAACAGATATAGAATCAATGAAGGTTGATTTGGGATCATTGAAGGGTGAAGTGTCTACTATTAGTGGAAGGCTTGATTATGTTGAGAGTCGAAGGAACTCATGATCTTCTACTCCTAATCCCTACCATGCGTCTTCTAGTGTTCAAGCTAACAACTCATCCATGACTATTACTCCGGAGACCCTCCACCAAATGTTTTATCCTCTACCACCTCCACAAAGCCAAGTCCAAACACCTCCAAACCGAAACATACCAACACCCCTACTTCCCCAAATGAACCAAGTTGTAATACCCGTGTTTATTCCTAGCTAGAAATTATCTCAAGAATTCTAGTACTTTCTTTGAAATATAAATCTATTTTTGTACTCGTGGTATTTTTGAGATTTCTACTTTCTATAACATGGGAAATTGAGTTATCTTTCTAACGATACCAGTTTTGTCCAAATCTGACACCAAACGAGGAAGTTATCGATGTTTTACTCAGAACTGACCGAAATGCCCAGGTGTGACATCCAAGTTGATGGACCGGCAAACAAGTGATGGACCGCCACTTTGACTTTCAAAGCCAAGGAAGTAAGGCCACATTCTGGATAAGGATTGACGGACGAGTTGACGGACCGTCAGATTTTTCATGGACCGTCATCTAGGCTATCAACTCTTATCTAGTGAACCCCATTTCTAGTCCACATATAATAGTCAAAATGATGGACCATCAAGTTTCTGACTGACCATCAGTTGGTTCGTCACATGCCACGTTCAGTTTATTTCAAGGCCGTTTTAACAGGGGTATTTTGGTCACGTACCACTCTCCTATCTATACCCAGATGAGTCCGAATTTAGCTATTTTGCTCATTATTATTTCACAAACAAAAATTAGGATTTCTCTCTAAATTTAATCTCCAAGAACAAGAACCAATCTTCTTCAAAAATCAAAGGTTTTCAAATCCTTCAAGTTCAAAAAACATCAAGAACCTTGAGTCAGGTATGCGTACTTTTCATCTATGGATCCATTTCATTCATAGAGCTCAAGAACCATGTTTTAAATATTTTGTGATTATCTTGTTGTGATATGAGCATGTACATGTTAATGATTGTTGTTTAAGTTTCAAGATGATATATAAAGGTGTTTTCATAAAGTATATGTGTTTTTTAGTTGAAACCTATGATCCTTATGTGGCTTAATATGGTGAAATTCATGAACACACTTAAGCTAAAGAATGCATGCAAAGTGTTTGATAATATGCCTAGGATGACAGAATTCATGTCCCATGATTTAATAGTGCTTAAATGACAAGTCCATGCTCTATTCTTTACGATTTCCCATGAATGCCATGTGAGTGATATACGTTATTGTTGTAATATGGATTGACCATGATATTGAAGCTATGCAAGTATATACCTGTTGTATGAATTTCCCTTCCATGTATAAGATGTTGAGAACTATGCTTAGTGTGAAATCCCCTACTCATGATATGGTAAATTATGGACTCTACTCTTACGATCAAGTCAGTCATGCGTGTCAGTTTCCTTCCATCGAGTCCTGGGGGTACTTGTACCTGAAAAATATAGTTGTGTACCTAGAGCCATGTCACGTTATTACGATAATCTCAGTCAATCCATGATCTATAGAACTTAGTCGGGCATGTGACTCAGGAAGCCTCAGAAATCTTATGATCTCAGTTAATTCTCAGATAGTAGTACTATTCTGTCAGTAAGTCAGTTACTCAGTCCATGTAAAGTCAATTAAATCATATTCAGTCTCTTCAGATGGGAGTAGAAGTTAGCACTGAGTGAACCCAAGGATGGGAACTCACGTTCCAATTTAGGGTGAAGGATTCCAAAACTACGTAGCCAGCGTAGGTTTAGACATCTTAACTTGTCAGATTAGGTTTGATGAGGTGGCTTAATCCGTCAGTTTAGGGTTCCCACCATTCTCATTTTGAATACCTGCCAGCGAAGGGTCACTCACAGCTGTCCTTACCAGTGGAGCGGTATTGACAACCATCCAGTCGGGGCAGAGATTGGACCCCAACATAGCTATATGTGTTGTTGAGGAATGTCATTCAAACAACTACCTCCCATAGTTTTAGTCCCAGTCTCAGTAAAAAGAACTCAGACAGTTCTTCAGATTTTAGTATATCAAAACTTTCATATACAGTCAATTCAGTTACAGAACGGAACACAGATAGTTCCATTAGATTCAGGACTGTCAGACACAGTCATCTAGGTTATCAGAATTTTAGTATTTGTCATGCTAGATATAAGTAGATCATGTATTAGTGTCCAGATCTAGATATCACATAATCACGATCTCAGTTACTACGTACGCATGTTTTCACTCTTACGTTCATATCAGCCAGTCAGTTAGCATCGTTCATGCATGTAAACCCTTTTGCATTTAGTCTACCTCACTCGTATACTCAGTACTCCCAGTTGTACTAACGTATTTGTGCTATGGTTCTTTCTTTCACGTTACACCATAGGTTTACAGATACGAGCTCTAGGTCAGCAGTATTAGTAGAATTATAGTCGTAGAGTTATAGTGAGTCCTCATCCATTTGAGGGCGATATTATTTATTTTATTTATTTTTTCAATTCAGTTTTGCTAGGCGGAGTTTGTTGGAGCCATGTTCCTTCAACTCCTTATTCAGACAGTATTTAGAGGCTTTTAGATTTAGTTCAAATTTGATTCAAATTTTTGTTGTTTTGGGTATTCGTTACCCCATATGGATGTTATGATTTGTCAGATATTCTATGTAGTTGAACCTTATGGACTATTGTTCATATTTTTTGCATTATTACGTCATATATTGCAGTGTACAGGTAAAAATATCAGTCATGGGTTAGGTTGTGGTCTTTTAGGGTCATAAGCACTGTGTAGCATTCTGGTTCAGAAAATTGAGGCGTTATAATCTTGGTATCAGAGCCTAAGGTTCAATAGAGTCCTAGGAAGTCTGAAAGCCGCATCT
This sequence comes from Capsicum baccatum var. pendulum, assembly GCA_030864225.1. Taxonomy (NCBI): domain Eukaryota; kingdom Viridiplantae; phylum Streptophyta; class Magnoliopsida; order Solanales; family Solanaceae; genus Capsicum; species Capsicum baccatum. Next base: position 86,902,902 of record CM061557.1, read on the forward strand.
AGTAGAGTCTTGTGCATCGGTGTATTGCACACCATATTTATATGCAAGAGGCTATAAGATGTTTTAGGAATAGTTTCCCTTCTTTCAATATTCATATCGTGCTAGTGAGCATAATCTCAATTTAAACTCTTAGTCTATTTCGTTCTTCTCTTATTTTAGAATATGCCTCCAAAGAGAAGAAACCAAACAGCTCCTCAGCCCGAAGATCCTTTGGGCGAACATGTTTCTCATACGGTGTTTAGGGCTGCATTCACCACACTTGCTCAGTCTGTGGCTACCCAAAATAAATGACCACCAGTTATTCCAGCCAATCCAGTGGCCAACTCAGCCGAAACTAGATTTTGGGACTTCACCCGAATAAACCCTCCATCTTTCTTTGGGTCTAAGTCTGATGAAGACCCTCAGGAATTCATTGACTAAGTCCAGAAGGTCATAGACATCATGGGAGTTACTTCTTGTCAGAGTGCCAAGTTAGCCACATACCAGTTACAGGATGTTGCTCACACTTGGTATAAACAGTGGAAGTCCGAGAGGTTAGAGGATACAGGTCCTATAGAGTGAGAGAAATTTGTCACAACTTTCTTAGAAAGATACTTTCCCCAAGAGCTGAGGGAGGCAAAATTTCTAGAGTTCACCAACCTCAGGTAGAGAAATAAGATGGTTAAGGATTATTCTATCAGATTTATTCATCTAGTCAGATATGCCCCTCATGTGGTTGCAGACAATAGGGCTAAGATGATCAAGTTCGTGTCAGGGGTGAATGATAACGTGGTAAATAAGTGTAGGTCTGCGATACTAAACAGTGATATGACTTTAGCTAGGATCATGACTCATGCTCAACAAATAGGGGAGCAGAAGATTAGGACTAGGGAGAGGCAGAACAAGAGAGCAAGGTCAGGCAGTTTCAGTTTTGTTCAACCAAAATCAGAAGGAGAAAACCATTCGCAGTTTCGTCCTTAGCCAAAAATTCTATCTCCTTCCTCCGCCAGTACCCCAGTGCCAAAATTCAGAGATGGTAACAGAGATCGAGCACCAGACTCTAAGTCTCAGGGAAGTGTCAGTAGTGCCCGAACTAATCCCCTATGTTAGACTTGTGGTAAGAACTACAGGGGTACCTGTAGAGCTGGTAGCGATGTTTGTTTCGGTTGTAGCAAGCCAAGCCACAGGATTAGAGAGTGTTTACAGTCAGGTCTACAGGGTCAGCAGAATCGCTATACAGCCCAGTCTGGTCACCCAAATCAATAGAGTGCCGCTTCCAGTGCTACTAGTGGGCAACGCCCAAACAGACTCTATGCTCTTCAGACCTGACAGGATCAAAAAATTCTCCTGATGTCGTTACTGGTACATTACAGATTTTCTATGTTCATGTTTATGCTTTGCTAGATCCAGGTGCATCCTTGTCTTTTGTTACTCCTTATATAGTAGGCGATTTCAGAATCAGTCCCAAAATTTTAGCAGAGCCCTTTTCAGTGTCTACCCCAGTGGGTAAAACCATCATAGCTCGGCGGGTATATAGAAACTTCTCGATTATGATATTTTAGAAAGCCACATCAGCAAATTTAGTCGAGTTAGAGATGATTGATTTTGATATTATTCTCGGAATGGATTGGCTTCATTCCTTCTATGCCACAGTCGCTACAGAACTAGGGTAGTTCAGTTTCTATTCTCGAATGAGCCCGTCCTAGAGTGGAAGGGTAGTACTTTATCTTTCAGGGGTCAGCTTATTTCTTACCTTCGGGCAAGGAAAATTATTTCTAAGGGGTATGTGTGTCATCTCGTGCATATTAAAGATTCCATTTCTGAATCTCCTAGTTTTTAATTAGTCCTAGTTGTAAATGAGTATTCAGATGTGTTTTTCAAAGATTTTCCAGGTATTCCTCTCGAAAGGGAAATAGACTTCGGCATTGATCTTCTTCCAGATACTCAACCTATTTTTATTCTGCCATACAGAATGGTACGAGCAGAACTCAAGAAACTAAAGGATTAGTTGAAGGATCTCTTAAGTAACGGATTCATCAAGCCCAGTGTATTCACATGGGGTGCACCAGTCTTATTTGTGCGCAAGAAAGACGGTTCTCTCAGGATATGTATTGATTACCGTCAGCTTAACAAAGTTATCATCAAGAACAAGTATCCTCTTCCCAGAATAGATGACTTGTTTGACAAACTTCAGGGTGCCAGTTATTTCTCCAAAATAGACCTCAAATCAGGCTACCATCATCTCAGAGTTAGAGAATGTGACATCCCAAAGACAGTTTTCTATACTCGGTATGGTCACTTCGAGTTTATAGTTATGTCCTTTGGTCTTACCAATGCCCCAACCACTTTTATAGACTTGATAAATCATGTGTTCAAGCAGTACTTGGAAATGTTCGTCATAGTTTTCATAGATGATATCCTGGTCTATTCCCACATAGAGCATGATCATTCAGACCATCTCAGGATTGTTCTTCAGACTCTCAGAGATCATCAACTATTCACCAAATTTAGTAAGTGCGAGTTTTGTCTAAGATCTGTAGCATTCCTTGGCCATATTATTTCTGGTGATGGCATTAGAGTGGATCCTCAAAAAATTGAAGTGGTAAGAAACTGGCCTCGTCCTGTCTCTCCATCAGATATCAGGAGTTTCTTAGGATTGGCAGGCTATTACAGATGGTTTGTCGAGGGATTTTCTTCTATTGCATCACTTATGTCCAAATTGACTCTGAAGAAGGTTAAGTTTTTATGGTCAGGTCCTTGTGAGAAGAGTTTTCAAGAGTTGAAGACTCGACTCACCTCAGCTCCAATTCTAGCTCTTCTATATGGTTCTGATGATTTCTTAGTCTATTGTGATGCATCCAGAGTGGGTTTAGGTTGTGTCCTCATGCAGCATGGTAAGGTCATAGCTTACGCCTCCAGATAGTTAAAGCCCCATGAAAAGAATTATCCTACTCATGATTTGGAGTTAGCAGCCGTAGTATTTTCCTTGAAGATCTAGAGGCATTATCTATATGGAGTTCATGTAGATGTCTTCATAGATCATAAGAGTCTCCAGTATGTCTTTTCTTAGAAAGATCTCAATCTTCATCAGAGAAGGTGGTTAGAGATTTTAAAAGATTTTGACATGAGTTTTCTTTTCCATCTGGGCAAGGCCAATGTTATGGCCGACACTCTCAGTAGACTCTTCATGGGTAGTGTTTCTCATGTTGAGGATACCAAAAAGAAGATAGCACAGGAAATCCATCAGCTCGCCAGACTAGGTGTTCGCTTAGTCGATTCTTTAGAAGGTGGTGTATGTGTTCAGAGTAGTTTTGAGTCATCTCTAGTTTTTGAGGTGAAAGAAAAGCAAGACAGAGATCCTAGCCTTGTCAAGCTAAAAGAGTTAGTTCAGAATTAGAGAGTAAAGGTTTTCTACCAAGGGGGAGATGGGGTTCTTCGTTGTCAGGGTTGTCTGTGCATTCCAGGCGTAGATGACTTAAAGCAGTGGATTCTTGTAGAAGCGCATGGTGCGCGATACTCTATTCATCCAGTGGCCACTAAGATGTACCGCGACCTACGAGAAATCTATTGGTGGAGTGAGATGATGAGAGATATTGCAGAGTTTATGGCTAAGTGTTGCATATGTCAGCAAGTTAAGATAGATTATCAGAATCCTAGTGGACCCATGCAGGAGTTCACCATTCCTACTTAGAAGTGGGAAAAAGTGAACATGGACTTCGTTATGGGTTTGCCTCAAACTCATCAGCAACACTATTCAGTTTAGGTTATTGTAGACAGGATGACCAAGTTAGCTCATTTCCTTCCATTTCGTACCTCTTATTCAGCCAAGGATTATGCCAAATTCTATATCAAGGAGTTGGTCAGATTACACGGTGTTCTATTATCTATTATTTCAGACAGAGGTACCCAGTTCACCTCTCACTTTTGGAAAGCATTCCAAAAGGGTCTTGGTACCCAAGTCCATCTCAGTACAGCCTTTCATCCTCAAACAGATGGTCAAGTAGAAAGGACCATTTAGACTCTTAAAGATATGCTGAGAGCATGTGCAATTAATTTCAAAGGAATTTGGGATGACCACTTGCCTATGATTGAGTTTGCATACAACAATAGCTATCATTCCAGTATTAAAATAGCTTCATTCAAAGCTCTCTATGGAAGGAGGTGTAGATCTCTAATTGGTTGGTTTGAAGTTAGTGAGGCCTCAGTCATAGTCCTGACTTGGTTTTCGATGCCTTAGAGAAAGTTTAGTTGATCAGAGAGAGACTCTAGGCTGCTCAGAGCCGACAGAAGTCTTATGCTGATGTTCATAGAAAGGATCTTGAGTTTGAGGTCGATGACTATGTCTATCTCAAGATCTCTCCCATGAAGGGAGTGAAGAGGTTCGGCAAAAAAGGGAAACTCAGTCCCCGCTATGTCGGTCCCTTTAGGATTCTCAGTCATTTAGGCAAGATAGCATATGAGCTCGAATTGCCTTCAGATTTAGCCTCAGTTCATCCGGTTTTCTATATTTCCTTGATCAAGAAGTGCGTAGGTGACCTAGCAGTTGTAGTCCCTATTCAGAGCATTGATGTTCAGAACAATCTCTCTTATAAAGAGATTCTACTCGAAATCTTAGACTATCAGACTCATCAATTGAGGAACAAAGAGGTCCTTATAGTTAAGGTTCTTTGGCGAAATCAGTCCATCGAGGGAGCTACTTGGGAAGCAGAAGCAGATATGCATACCAAGTATCCTTACCTCTTCTCCGCCGATTCAGAACAAGCTCAAGGTAATAGTTTGCCTTAAGCTTATTCAGTTTTATATTCATGTTCCCATTATAAAACTGGTATCTACTACTATTTCATACTCTGTCGTGCATTCCAGTAGCAGTTCCATTATAAAATCATGCATCAGCTATGCATTATCGTCTTGAGAACCTCAGTTTATCAGAACACTCAGTCACGTATTCATGTACCAGTTAGCCATATATCAGATGTGCATAAGTTTAGTATATTTAGCATGCCAGTCATGAAGTCATGTCTCAGTCACTAATGTTCAGTTCATGTTCATTTATTATTTTCCCTCTTAGTTGGTCTCATTCGAGGACGAATGTTCTCAAGGGCGAGATATTGTAATACCCATCCCTATTCCTAGCTAGAAATTATCTCAAGGATGCTAGTACTTGCTTTGAAATACAAATATATTTTTGTACCAATGGTATTTTTGATATTTCTACTTTCTATCACGTGTTAAATTAAGTTAGCTTTCTAACGATACCAATTTTGTCCAAATCTGACACCAGACGAGTAAGTTATGGATGTTTTACTCAGAATTGACCAAAATGCCCAGGTGCGACGTCCAAGTTGATGGACCGCCAAACAAGTGGCGTACCACCACTTTGACCATCATAGCCAAGTTTGTAGGGCCACGTTCTGGATAAGTATTGACGGACGAGTTGACGGACCATCATCCAGGCCGTCAACTCTTATCCAGTGAACCCAATTTTTGGTCCACGTATGACGTTGAAATGACGGACCGTCAGTCGGGTCGTCACATACCACATTCAGTTTATTTCCAGGCTATTTTAACAGGGGTATTTTGGTCACTTACCACTCGCCTATATATACCCAGACAAGTCTGAATTCAGCCATTTTGCTCATTATTATTTCACAAACAAAAACTAGGGTTTCTCTCTAAATTTAATCTCCAAGAACAAGACCCAATCTTCTTCAAAAATCAAAGGATTTCAAATCCTTCAAGTTCAAAAAACATCAAGAACCTTGAGTCAGGTATGTGTAGCATTTATCTATGGATTCATTTCGTTCATAGAGCTCAAGAACCATGTTTTAAATATTTTGTGATTGTCTTGTTGTGATATGAGTATGTACATGTTGATGATTGTTGTTTAAGTTTCAAGATGATATCTAAAGGTGTTTTCATGAAGTATATGTGTTTGTTAGTTGAAACCCATGATCTCTATGTGGCTTAATATGGTGAAATTCATGAACACACTTAAGCTAAAGAATGCATGCAAAGTGTTTTATAATATGCCTAGGATGATAGAATTCATGTCCCAAGATTTAATAGTGCTTAAATGACAAATCCATGCTCTATGCTTTATGATTTCCCATGAATTCCATGCGAGTGATATGCGTTGTTGTAGTGATATGGATTGACCATTATATTGAAGCTATGCAAGTATATACCTATTGTATGAATTTCCTTTCCATGTATAAGATGTTGAGAACTATGCTTAGTGTGAAATCCCCTACTCATGATATGGTAAATTGTGGACTCTACTCTTACGATCAAGTCAGACATGTGTGTCAGTTTCCTTCCATCGAGTCTTGGGGGTAGTTGTACGCAAAAATATAGATGTGTGCCTAGAGCCATGTCACATTATCACGACAATCTCAATCAAGCCATGATCTATAGAACTCAGTCGGGCATGTGACTCAGGAAACCTCAGAAATCTCATGATCTCAGTTAATTCTCAGATAGTAGTACTATTCCATCAGTCAATGAAATTCAGTTACTCAGTACATGTACAGTCAGTTAAATTATATTCAGTCTCTTCACATGGGAGTAGAAGTTAGAACCGCGTGAACCCAAGGATGGGAACTCACCTTCTAGTTTAGGGTGTGATTCTTAGTAATCATCCTTGTGTTCTAGAACTATGTAGCCATCATAGGTTGAGACATCTTAACCTATCAGATTAGGGTTGATGAGGTGGATTAATCCATTAGTTTAGGGTTCCAAACATTCTTATTTTGAGTACCTACCATCTAAGGGTCACTCACAGTTGTCCTTACCAGTGGCGCGGTATTGACACCCTTCCAGTTGGGGCAGAGATTAGACCCCAACTTAGCTATATACATTGTTGGGGCATGTCGGTCAAACAACTACCTCCCATAGTTTCAGTCCCAGTCTCAGTAAATAGAACTCAGACAGTTCTTCAGATTTTAGTATATCAAGAGTGTCAGATATAGTCAATTCAGGTACAAAACAGAACATAGATAGTTCCATTAGATTCAGGACCGTCAGACACAGTCATCTATGTTATCAGAATTTTAGTATTTGTCATGCTAGATATCAGTAGATCATGTATTAGTGTCCAGATCTAGATATCACGTAATCATGATCTCAGTTACTACGTATGCATGTTTGTACTCTTACGTTCATATTAGTCAAACAGTTAGCATCGTTCATGCATGTAAACCCTTTTGCATTTAGCCTACCTCACTTGTATACTTAGTACTCCCAGTTGTACTGAAGCATTTACGCTATGGTACTTTCTTTCACATTACACCATAGATTCACAGATACGAGCTCCAGATCAGCAGTAACAATTGTATTCGAGTCACAGAGTTACAGTGAGTCCTCATCCATTCGAGGATGATATTATTTATTTTATTTATTTTTTCAGTTTAGTTTTGCTAGACGGAGTTAGTTGGAGACATGTTCTTTCAACTCTTTATTCAGACAGTATTTAGAGGCTTTCATATTTAGTTTAGATTTGATTTAAATTTTAGTTGTTTTGGGTATTCGTTACCCCATATGGATGTTATGATTTATCAAATATTCTATTCAATTAAACCTTGTGGCCTATTATTCATGTTTTCTGCATTATTACGTCATATATTACAGTGTACAGGTACAGATATCAGTCATGGGTTAGCTTGTGGTCCTTCGGGGTTATAAGTACCGTGTAGCATTTCAGTTCAAAAAATGGGGCGTTACACAAGTCCAACAAGAGGAACTTGGAACTCTAAACCCACCACCAAACCCGAACCTCTAAGTACCAAATGCCTTTGACCAAAGACCAAGTCCTCCACATAATCAAATACCTCCACAAAATGCTATTTACCACATACCAAATCCCTGGACCAAAGACCATACCCTTCACCACATCTAATTCCACAAGTATAAGCTCCAAATAACCAAAGGCCTTATAACCATCCCCAAAGACCTCAAATCTGAAACCAACCCATCCAAATTAAATACTATGGTAGAGGGGAACAAAAAGGTTATGATATTCCTAATAATAACTATTGGTTTGAGGAAGAAATAAGGGCAAGGCATGATCAAAGAGGGAATTATGGAAGAAAGCTAGGGAAAGAAGGAAGGTAAGGAAACTGTGAGGTGGGCATAAACTCAATCAAGGTTGGTATTCCAATTTTCAAAGGTGGGAGTGATCTGAAAATGTATCTTTCTTGGGAATCTTCTTGTGAAAATCTTTTTCAAGTGAATGACCTTTCTGAAGAGAAGAAAAGTTGTTATACTATTGCTCACTTTGAAGGATATGCCAATACTTGGTGGGATTATACAAAGCGGTTTGGTAATGTGTTGATTGGTGACCAACCACTCCCTTAGGAGGAGTTGAAGAGACTAATGAGAGAAAGGTATGTCCTGAAATAATATAGACATGAGTTTCTTGCCAAACTCTACAACTTGAGGCTAGGAAGCAAGAGTGTCATGGCCTATTAAGATGAATTCCAACAACTCATCTTGAAACTTGATCATAGAGGTGAAGGAGTCCATTATGACACCATTCATTTCAAGGTAGGATTAAAAAAAGACATCTCCTCTTGTATGACTCTTCATAAGTTTGAAACCATGGTTGAAGTCTTCCAAGCGGCTATGAAAATTGAGAAAGAGAATAAAGAAAGATAAAAGCCAAAGGCTCCCTACACTCTTATGGGTTAGTCCAAGAAAAGGGATATGGTTTTGACCTTTATAGCTCATCCTCAAGTCGTAACCAAGGCTGCCCAACACCATCCTCCAAAGCTTGAAGGTAAATCAACTTCTACTTCTCATTCTAAGGGTCTACAATGTTTCAAGTGTCAAGGTTGAGGTCATAGGGCAAGTGAGTGTCCTAACCGACATGATGTGATCCTAAAAGAGGGGAAGTTGTACTATCTTGGTGAAGAAGTTGAGTTGGAAATCAAGGGGAATGATGACAATTTTCAATATGGAGAGTGTGTAGAACTCGAAAATCAAGGTGAAGGTAGTGAAAAAGACGTGTTGCCTTGTGAAGGGGAATGTGATGTTCCTAGTTATGTCGTTTGGAGGTCTTTGTTTAGTAAGGTCTTAGATGATCAAAGAGAGAACCTCTTTTATACAAAGTGCCTTATTAAAGGAAGTTTAAGCTCAATGATCATAGATAGTGGGAGTTGTGTTAATATTGCTAATGTCACCTTGGTTCACCACTTGAAACTATCCACTATCCCTCACTCAAATCCATAAAATCTTTAATAGTTAAACAAGTGTGGTGAATTGAAGGTCAAACGACGATATGTGATTAGATTCAAAGTAGGGAATTATAAGGATGAAGTGTTGTATGATGTAATCCCCATGCAAGCATGTCATATATTATTGGGAATACCTTGGCAATTTGATAGGCACACTATGCAAGATGGAAGGACTAATAGGTACACTTTTGAGCATGGTGGCCAAAAGTTCACTCTTATTCCTCTTCCATGATCTAGTATGAATGAACTCCATATGAAAACCAAGGCCTTGAATGGGAAAAGAAAGGAGGGAATGGGAGGGGAAGACTCGGCTAGTGAACATAGAAAAGGAAAAAATTTAATTGTGGGACTTGCCCACAAAGGTGCATTGTTACACCCTAACCTAAAAAATAGCATTTTGCCTAGTGTTGCTCCTTCTTATTTGTAGTTTCAATCTCATAAATTATCAAAGAAGTATTAACAAGAATTCTCATATGAAAATGTCCTCAAAACACCCTTGGTTAAGAGATTCAAAAGCGTGGATTGTCCTAGTCCAAACTGAGGTAATAATGATATTCCCTACATTTTATTGAGTTTAAATTATTATTATGTGATCCTTTGTGAAGCGGTCTCGGGTTTTGTTGATATAGGTGTGCATGTTTTTTTCCTTGTTAGTTCTCTTGATGTGTATAATGAACCACGAACCCCTAAGATTAGCTCACTACTTAAACATAGGTATAGTGTGATGGAAAACTTTTAAGTTGGTGTTGATTCTTGTAATGATGATCTTGATGCGGAGCATAGTCCTTTGAACTTTTGTAATAAGATCCATGATATTAGTCTTATTCATAGTGACCTTATTTATGTCAAAATTGCGAGTAATGCCTTGAATACTTGTGAGCTTAGTAGCCTAGTGAAAGGAATGGGTCATCTCGGCGTAACCCCTTGTATTCTACTCCCATTTGACCCCAAAATACTTTTGATATGTTAAAGTTATAGTTTTGGGTTATGCTCAATTACTTTTGATGTTGACATTATTCATGTCTTTGGTATCCTTTATGCTAAGTTTTTCATGTCAAATATCAAGGATAAGTGGGTGTATGTCAAGTATGAGTAACCATGGGTTGATGATATGAGTGTGGTACAAATACTAACCCTCCTACCAAGGGGATTGTGTGCTTGTTTTTCTCTCTCTTTGGTTTCAATATCTAAATTTGAGGATAAATTCCTTTCAAGAAGGAGAGGATAATACAAGCACAAGGAGAACCAAGACACAAGATATTATCCATATTCAAGCTTCGGAATTGGAAAGTAATTGAAGACCTTTTGAAGCATTTTGAAGCCTTGTTAAAGAGAAGAAAGGAGGAGAACTTATACACTCAAGAGGCGCCTTAATTGAAGGGCAAGATGGACTTTGCACATTCCAAATTAACACTCAAGAGGTGCCTCCTTTAAGCTCTCATTAAGGGCATTTTAGTCTTTTGTTATGTAATAGTATAAATAGACAAATTAGCTCATCTTTTCATTATTTTTGAAGAATATTAAAGATTACTTTTAAGATTGTAGTTCTTAGTCTTAGTTTGTAGTGTTAAATCCAAAACTTGGGTGTTTGAATGCATTTGAAGGATTCTTCATTTGTGTTGAACAATTAGCAAGAAAGGTGTGATTGAGGTAGTGTGAATTCCTTTGGTTCACCTACGAGCGAGATTTGAAATACCATTGGTGAGGTATGTTTGAATGTTTGAGATACAGTCTTGTGCTAATCATTGGTGATAGTAAGGGTCTCATTACCTATCTTTACTTTTATGCAATTCTTCTTCATCTCCTTTCTTCTATGAGTTGATTTTCTCTTCTTGTAGTTGCTGGTTTTTGTTCCTTTAGTGTCCATTTTCAATTTTAGATAGTCTTTAGGCTATCAACCTGTGGTGGTTGACTTTGTGTAGATACTCAAGAAATCGAGATACTGATCCGCTCCAGTGTTTGAGGTTGATTCAAACTTCATCTATCCGTATTTGTCTTTAATTTGGTTATTAGAGATAGATGAGTGTTTTCGATTTTTCGAATCTTGTATTAGATGCTGTTATACTATGACACAAGATTTTGGGATTGGATGTATGGATTTCTTTCTTATTCCTTCTTAATTATATTTTATGTTTGGTTTGACTTCGTTCAAGAAGTCTCTCCTCGGTGTATGTTATTGTCAATATCATGTTATCTTTATCAATTTGGGTGATTGGCTTAGTTATAAAGGTTGAGCCGCGATAAGTGCCATCAAGACCCCTAATTTTGGGTCGTGACATAACAATTCTTTGTCAATTGTTTTAAAATACAAATGATGTTGTCAACTACAAATCTAAATACAAACAAATGAAACAAATAAGTACAAATATTATAAATACAAATAAAAATAGTTCTTTAAAAATACAAGTGCATCGGTGAAAATAAAATATAAATACAATATACAAATACAATAAGCAGTCAACTATAAAATATAAATACAAAATAGTTCTTTAAAATACAAGTGTGAATTGTATAAAATATAAATGATAGTGCAAACTATAACATACAAATACAAGTGTAAACTATAAAACACAAATGCAAATACGAACTATAAAATACAAATACAAATACAAGCGCGAACTATAAAATATAAGTACAAATATAATTCTATCAATGAATATAAAAATATAAATGGCGGTGTGAATACAAATATAATACGCGATTGTGATATTTTTGTTATCATTCCTATATTGTACTTGATGTAGACATATATTTTGAAAATAAAAAAGATATAAAATAGAACTAAAAATGAGAAAGAAAAAAAATACAAAAAAGAAAAAACTACAAAAGGAACAAAAAAGAGAAATAAAAGCTAAAAATAGAAGAAAGAAAACAAAGTGAAAAGAAAAAGACAAAAAGAATACTAGAATAGGAAAAGGAAGAAGAAAAAAACAAAACAGAAAAAAAAAACAAAAAAAATGGAAAAAGGCATAAACACGAAAAAGAAAAAACAATGAGAAAGAAAAAAGATGAAAATAATGGAAAAGGAAAAAAAAAAGAAGAAGGAAAAATAGAAGTTAGAGATAGAAGAGAGAGAAAAATAAAAAGAAATAATCAAAAAATAAAAATGAAAACTAAAATAGAAAAAAAGTAATGGTGATTACAAATACAATGAGCGGTTATGATGTTTCCATCATCATCCATGGCTTGTACTAGATATAGCCACATTTTCTGAAAATATAAAAAAATATAAAATATAAAATACAACCTAAAAAAGAAAAAAATGAGAAAGAAAAAAAAGAAAAAAAGAGAAGCTAAAAAGGAAAAAAAAAAAAGAAAAAAGTAGAGGCTAGAGATAGAAGAGAAGAAAAAAAGAAATGAAAACAAAAAAGGTTAGGATAAAAGAGATAGAAGAAACTATACATTACATAACTATTTATACAATATAGATACACATTTATACATATTTGTACAACATTGTTATATTCAATATTTCACTATATAACTATTAGAATATTAAATACATGTTTATGAACTATTTATACAATATCATACACATTTATACTTATTTATATAATATCGATACATTAAATATACACTACATAACGATTTTTGCAATATTGACACATTACATATACACTACATAACTATTTGTATATTATACATATATGTTTATATATCATTTATACAATACTGATACATGAAAAAAAGTTGTACGAAAAAATTTGAAAAAAAAAAATCAACTTTTTAATTAAAAAAAAAAACAATGAAAAAAAAATACAATTTTTTTTTAAAAAAATTACTGCTGGAAAAAAGGGAATAAAATGGCTTTAATGACCATTTTAAGTAATAAACAAAGCCTTAAACTATTTTTGTTATAAACTATTTACTTGTTTGTATAGCTCGTGTCCAGGAAACCAAATGGGTAGGATATAAGGCGAGGGATTTGGACGGGTATATGTTGTGGTACTCGGGTAGCGTGAGACATAGGAACAGGGTATCAGAGTCTAGGTTCATAGACAATTGGTATCAGAGTCTAGCTTTATGATCAATTGGGTGTCCACAAAGTCGTGTCGAGGAGAGTCTCTTTTAAGGATGTGTACCGTGTCACACTCATAAGGGAGAGGCTACGGGGCATTTAGGAATAATTCTCTTTCTTATGTTCTGTTTTTGGGTTGTAGAGTGTAAGGTCTTGGATCTCTTTAATTGCTATTTGCTAGCCTTTCAAATCATGCCTCCGAGAAGATCTAATGTCAGTGGGAACCCTTTTGCCTAATTGAGGACAATAGAAATAGAGGCCGTTTTACCCCAAGGGTTCAGACTAGGTCTAGGGCCACTGTCTCTGATGGTCCTAATGGAGCTCCATTGGTTCCTCCTATCCCTCCTTAGACACCTCAAGATAATGTGTCTAATGCTGAGTTTTGCTAGTCAATCCATTTTTTCAGTCAGTTGGTCGCCTCTCAAACTTAGCGTGTAGATTTTGTTGCTTCATCATCCGAGGCTACTAGAATTGGCCAATTTATGCATTTGAATCCTCCTGTGTTTATCGGTGCAAAAGTTGAGGAGGATCCTCAAGGCTTTATAGATGAAATAAAAAAGATTTTCTAGGTGATGCATGTAACAGAAGTGGAAGGTGTGGAGTTTGCAGCCTACCAGTTAAAATATGTAGCTCATTAGTGGAATGAAGAATGGGAGCATCTCAAAGGTGTAAATTTTGAGTCCGCCTCATGGGAGGACTTTTCTAAAGCTTTTCTTGACCGCTTCTATCCTCAAGAGTTGGGGGAGGCAAAGGCAGAAGAGTTTGTTAACTTGAAGTAAGGAAAAATGTCATTCAAGGAGTATGCCTTGAAGTTTCACCATTTATCTCGGTATGCTTTGAAGTTGGTTTTTAACATGAGAGCTAAAATGAGAAAGTTTGCTTCAGGGCTATCCCAAGACTTGATTTTGGAGAGTAACGCTGCCTTGTTGAACATGGATATGAACATCTCCAGGATAGTTGTGTATATGCAACAAGTGAAGGAATAGAAAAAAAAGCAGGATGAAATTAGGAAAAGGCAGAGAAAGAAATTTTGATATTCAGATTAAGAAGGAGGTCAACAGTAGAGCGGCAGGGATGGTGGAAAGTGGTCCAAAAAGAAGTGGGGAAGTTCTAGGTCCTACTCAACAGCTAGTGATCCCTACCCAAAGTCGTCTGGTGGCAGGCATTTTCAGGGTGGCGATAATTATAGGGCACAGGGTGCCCAATCTCGGCTAGTGGGGCCCAATTAGCTCCATTATATCCCTCTATAGGTTTTGTGGTTGATTACATTGGGGTTTATGTAGCTGTTCCCTACCCAAAGTCGTCTGGTGACAGGCATTTTCAGGGTTATAGGGCACAGGGTGCCCAATCTCGGCTAGTGGGGCCCAATTAGCTCCATCATATCCCTCTACAGGTTTTGTGGTTGATTACATTTGGGTTTATATGATGAGAAAAAGGAAAAGTTCTTCAACTGTAGTCAGCCAAGGCATATGCTAAGAAACTATCTAGTGGCTAAGGTTATTTCTGGGGCGAACAAGGTTCTAGTTGCATCTTTATTAGCTCTGGCACAAAAGGTGCACCATCTGGCTCCAGCACTAGTCAGAACTGACTTTATGCTCTCCCTACCTGTCAGGAGTCTGAGGCATCGCCTGATGTCGTTACTGGTATGTTGAAACTTTTTTCTTGTAACGTGTATTGTTTACTTGACTTGGGATCCACTCTTTCTTATGTGACCCCATTTTTGGCTGTTCATTTTAGTTTCGATCCCAAGTGTAATTAGATACCTTTTTTAGTTCTACCCCAGTAGGTGACTCTGTGATTGCTAGAAGATTCTATAGTGTTGTGTGGATCTGTGGGTGATCTAGAGACTTTGGTGGATCTATTTGAATTAGATATGGTTAATTTTAATGTCATATTGGGGATGGATTAGTTGCATTCGTTTTATGCGTCTGTAGACTATCAGACCTATAATGTCATCTTTAAATTCCCCAATGAGTCGGTTATTGAATGGGAGGGTGGTTTCCTAGCACCCAAGGAAAGCTTTATATCATATCTTAGAACTCAGAGATTAATCTACAAAGGGTGTCTTTATTAGTTGGTCAAGGTTAAAGATTCTAACTCGGAGGGTCCTTCTTTACATTACATCCTAGTGGTGAATGAATTTCCTGAGGTCTTCCCTGATGAACTTTCTGGTGTCCCTCTCGATAGGGAGATTGATTTTGGGATTAATCTTATTTTGGACACTCATCCTATCTCTATTCCACTATATAGAATGGCTCCAGACGAGTTAAAGGAGCTTAAGGAGCAATTAAAGTATCTTTTAAAGAAAGGTTTCATTCGTCATAGTGTATCTTCATAGAGTGCACTAGTATTGTTCGTGCATAAGAAGGATGGTTTCCTTTGTATATGTATTGATTAGCGACAATTGAATAAGGTGATGATAAAGAATAAGTACCATCTTCCAAGGATAGATGATTTGTTTGATTAGCTTCAGGGTGCTAAGTTTTTCTGTAAGGTTGATCTTTGATCCGGGTATAATCAATTAAAGAGCAGGGAGGAGGATATCCCTAAAACTGCCTTTCATACTCGATATGGGCATTTTGAGTTCCTGGTTATATCTTTTGGGTTGACTAATGCCCCGATAGCATTTGTGGACTTGATGAATAGGGCCTTTCATCAGTTTCTAGATTTTTCATTATTATATTTATAGACAATATTCTAGTGTACTCTAAGAGTGAGGTGGATCATGTCGATCACCTTCGCATTATGTTACAGACCCTGAAAGATCAGCGGTTGTATGCCAAATTTTCAAAATGCAGATTTTGGCTGGACGTTGTCACTTTTCTGGGTTATGTCAATCTAGTGAAGGGATCACAGTGGATCCGTAGAAGGTTGCAGTGGTTAAAAAGTGGCCTAGACCTATGACTCCAATCGATATTCAAAGCTTCTTGGGTTTAGTCGGTTACTACAGGAGATTTGTGGAAATTTTCTCAACTATAGTTGTCCCATTGACTAAGTTAACTTAGAAGAAGGTAAAGTTCTTACGGTACGATGCTTGTGAGGGTAGCTTTGAAAAGCTGAAGGATAAGTTGACTTCAGCTCTGGTATTGACCTTTCCTGAAGGCACTGACAGATTTATGGTTTATTGTGATGAATCTCGTGTGGAAATTGGTTGCATTTTGATGCAGCATGGCAAGGTGGTAGCTTATGCCTCTAGACAGTTGAAGGTACATGAGAAGAATTATCTGACTCATGACTTGGAGTTATTGGTTGTGGTGTTCATGTTGAAAATCTAGCGCCATTATATATATAGAGTGCTAGTGTATATATTTTCAAATCATAAGAGCCTGCAAAATGTGTTTACTCAGAAAGAGCTTAACCTCAGACAAAAAAGATGGCTTGAGCTGCTTAAGGATTACGACAAGAGTCTTTACTACCATTCAGTTAAAGCTAACGTGATTGTTGATACTCTTAGCAGATTATCCATGGGGATTCTAACTCATGTGGATGAGGATAAGAGAGAATTGGTGAAGGATATCCACCGTTTGGATAACCTTGGAGTTCGCCTATTAGACTCAGAATATGGTGGTATGTTTGGTAAAGAGGTGGCGAAGTCATCTCTTGTTGCTGAGGTGAAAGAGAAGCAAATGTTAGATCCTATACTGATACAAATCAAGGGTGATATAGGTGGGTAAAAAGTGATGTCCTTTGAGGTTAGTAGTAATGGTACCTTGCGGTACCAAGGAAAATTGTATGTTCTTGATGTGGATGGTTTTCAAGAGAGGATTTTGACTGAGGCGCATGATTAACATTACGCTATTTATCCTGGTTCAACAAAGATGTATCATGATCTTAAGGAGATTTATTGGTGGAATAATATGAAGCAAGATGTGTCCAGTTTTATGGCTAAATGCATAGTGTGTCAGCAAGTGAAAGTTGAGCACTTGAGGACCGTAGGATTGTATCAAGAAATTGAGTTGCCTGTGTGGAAGTGGGAAGTAATCAATATGGATTTCATTATTGGACTTCCTCAATCTTGGAATCAGTTTAATTTAATTTGGGTCATCGTGGATAGAATGACAAAGTTTGCTCACTTCTTGCCAGTGAGGGCTAATTTCTCAGCAAAGGATTATGCAAGATTGTACCTCCAAGAGATTGTGAAGTTACATAGGATACCTATTTCTATCATGTCAGATCATTGTGCTCAATTCTCATCACACTTTTGGCGGTCATTTTGGAGAGGTTCGGGGACTAAAGTAAGTCTTAGTACGGCTTTCCACCGCAGTCAGATGGACAGACGGAAAGAACTATTTAGACATTGGAAGATATGCTTCGAGCTTGAGTGATTGACTAGAGTAGCAGTTGGGTTAAACACTTGACTCTTATAGAGTTTGCATATAATAACAGCTACCACTCTAGCATTGGGATGACTCCATTTGAGGCATTGTATGGTAGGAGGTGTAGGTCTCCTATTCGTGTTTCAAGGTTGGTGAGACGGAGATGTTTGGATCAGATTTGGTTCAACAAGCTAAGTAGAAGTTGAAGGTGATTTGGGATGGGCTTAAAGCTGCCAAAAGTTGCCAAAAGTCCTGATGTGAGGCATAGAAAGTTAGAGTTTGAGGTTGGGGATAGGGTGTTCTTGAAGGTGTCTCCCATGAAAGAAGTGATGTAGTTTGGTAAGACAGAGAAGCTCGATCCTCGGTATGTCGGTCTTTAATTGGTTCTGAAGATAGTTGGTAATGTTGCATATAAATTGGAGTTTCCCTCTACCTTGAGCTCCGTTCACCCAGTTTTCCACGTATCTATGTTGAAGAAGTGTGTGGGTGATCCATTACAAATTATTTCTATCAAGGAAATTGGTATTTCGAATTTCTCATCTTATGAGGAAGTTTCGATTCAAATCTTGGATCAGCAAGTTCTTTTATTGTAGACCAAGAACATAGCTTCGATAAAGGTTCTATAGAGGAACCACAAGGTCGAAGAGGCTACTTGGAAAGATGAAGAGGACATGAAGTCCAGGTATCCATTCTTATTCCCCATTCTGAAAAATTGGGCTTAAGGTATGTATTGTTCTTAGCATCCTTATTTTTTTCTTTGTTAAACGATAGTTATAAATTCCTTGGTAATTTGTTTTCTGTCTTAAATATAAGAGTAAAGATATTTGGGGTTCTATCGTGCTAGCCACTGCCTTGTCACATCATTCGAGAACGAATGATCCAAGTAGGGGAGAATTGAAACACCCCATATTTTTGACCTTGGAAATTTCCTGAGCTTTGAGCTCACTGTCGTGATTATGACTTGACCATATGATTCATATGGTGTATTCACGGGTTAGGTGGCCCTAGTCATAGGATGTCCAGTGAATAGTGGTTGTTTTTCTATCTTGGTTACGACTTGGTGGTGATGAGTCGTTAACGTTGGTGACAAGTCGTTAGGACAAACCTTAACCAAATCAGTAACTTAGTGGCTTGACTTGTCTCTGAGTAAGAGTAACTCACTAAGAGCCGTGAGGATAGGTTACGAGTCATAAAGTGAAGTCGTAGGTTATCCAGTGTCTAAACTATTTGGGTACTGTGTTGGTTACGACTATACCCTATGGTTTGTTGGGTCAGGTTATAAGTGGGATCATGGATTTGTAAGGTGGACAGTGTATGGGTGTCCAATTCACTGTCTAGGATACGACTCAAGGCTACGAGTCGTATGATGTGGTGATGAGTCAATGAGGCGACTCGTAACCAAGGACAGTTTTTTACAGTTTTAAGTTGGGGGCATTCTAGACATTTTTCACTTTAAGTCTCTTTGATACCATGACTTAAAACCTCCTTTGAGACTTCATTAACACATCATTCCCAATAAAACACTCTCAAATTCTCTCTCAAACTCTCCGTTCAAGTTAAGGCTAGGGTTTCAAGGAAATTGGTCATCTAGGATTCTAAGGGTGCAATTTCTTCCAAATTCCTTGGTATTTAGGCATTTCACTCCTCCCTCATTGTTATTAAACTTAAAGCACATGTTTTAATATATGGCTTCCATGGTATTGTTATGGTTTTAAAATAAAGGTTAGGGGTTTTGAATGCTTATGGCTGAATAATGTTTTCCCATGGTTTAATTATGGTTTTCTATGTTTTAAATATGGTTTTGAACATGTGAGTGCATGAGTATGGTGGTGGAATTTGATAATGGTAACTTTCTCTAAATTTGTGGCTTTTGAAGTGGTTATGACCCCAACCCTATATTGTAAAATTGGTTACTAGTTATGAGAAAAATGGAAATTCGAATTTGTGGTACAATGGAATCCCCAAAATGTTTGGTTTGATTTATACTTGAACTAATGCATTGCATAAATGGAAAAATAATTAATGATGGTTTTAAAAACCTTGCGGGGTACACAAAAATCCCCCAATTGATTTTAATAATAAAGTATTTGGGGTACATGGGAATCCCCTAAGTGTTGGCTAATGACATTGGTTGCAAGCTATAGTTAGTATGACGATACCACTTAATAATGCCTTAATAATTGAATCCTGGAATTGGTGGTTTGGTTGTGTTCTAAATGTTTTAATTGGGAAATAATGGGGTTTTTAATAGCTAGCCGTGAAGGTGTGTGTCCGGAGTATGGATAGTGGAAACTCATGTTAGCCAACATGAGGGTTGGTCTTGGTGACCATATGCTTGTGGGGTACACGAGAATCCCCCAAGTCTAAACTTGTATATATGTATCATAAGGGCGAAGGGTACACAGGAATCCCCGACCATTTATGATATCTCTGGTTCGTGCGACTACACACACTGAGGCCCATTCAGGGGTAACACTGGACCCATACAGCCCGCGGGTAAATTTATGACGGTACAGCTACACAATCCAGGTTATGGTTTTACCCGCGGAACCATATAGCCTGTGGGTAAATTTATGACAGTACAGCTACACAATCCAGGTTAAGGTTTTAAATGCATGCTAAACCTTGTTCCCTATCCCGGCATGATATATATGTATGTATGTCATTGCATATAGTTATTTGATTTGGTTTGAATTAATGGTATTACTTTATCTTTATCCCCGAGTTACATGCTAGAGTTTACCCCGTAACCGGCTTCGGCTATTATATTCCCACGCGATACAGGAACAGGTTATACTTTCACTCCTCCTGCTCAGTGACTTGGCAATTTGGGGACAGCTTTTGAGTCATACTAAAGTGGTGAGCTTTCATACTCCGGAAGACCCCATTTCATGCTATGGACTTCCTTATATCATTTTTATTTCTTTGATTTTAATTTTGGCTATGCTCGGGAGGCATGTCCCGACTGGATATTCTGTGATTCTGGTTAGAGTCTTTGTTGGGCTACTATAGACATGGGTGGTGTCGGTATTAGTGTTAGCATTGGTATTGATATTGACATTGGGATTGGTATTGAATGGTTAAACGGTTGTGGCTTTCAACTTTGATTTTAGACTTATTGTCATATCTTTAATTTAATATTATCTTATCTTGTTATATGTTTGGAATTCATCCAACATGAGGCGTAGGTCGGTTAATGATTTACGTATTAGGGGTTTTCTTTGGTCCTGGTTGGACTCGAGATACCCGACACGACTAGGCCCTGGTTCGGATCGTGTCAGGGGGCATGTCCCAACTTAGATTATTTTTTTCTTAGTAGAGGTTTTGTGGATATTACTGTGGACATGGTTATTGGTTATTGGTTACTGGTTATCGATTGTCAGTTGTTGACAAATATTTAATATCCTTTTAAGTTGTTAAGCATGTTATCTTGTTATATGTTCGAAATTCAGCCACTGATAGTGTATGATGATCTGTTTAGCTAGGTAAAGGGGGTGATCTCAGGTCCTCGTTGGACTTGGGATGCCCGTCATGGTCAGTCCCTGGTTTGGATCGTGACATGAAATGTGCCTTGAACTTAAAAAAGGACCGAAAGATGCCCTGAAACTAAAAAGTAACCAAAATACGCTTAATGCACTTTTTTGTGCACTATGTACTTTTTCTAACGAAAGGGGGGTGACGACGTTAAAATTTCATAGTTCACTATTTTTGTGCACTATTCATTTTTTTCCCATATAGTGCACTAATTTTGTGCACCATTAATATTTTTTTCATATAGTGCACTATCCATTTTTTTTTCATATAGTGCATTATTTTTTTTCATATAGTGCACTTTCCTTTTTTTCATTTAGTGTATTCGTATAGTGCATTGTTCTTCTCTTTTTTTTTTTTTTTCATATATTGCACTATTTTAGTGGACTTTTCTTTCTTTTTTATTTAATGCACTAATTTATTTCATATATTGCACTATTTTAACTATCGATTTTCATATAGTGCACTATTTTAGTACACTTTTTTTTTCATTAAGTACTGAACTATATAATTTATTTCATATAGTGCACTAAAATTTTGGTTGCTTTTCTTTTAATTTTGTCATATGTCGCACTATTTTAGTGCACTATCTATTTTTTTTATTTAGTGCATTCAAATAGTGCACTATCTAATATTTTAGTGCACTATCTATGTTTTTCATACACCACCCTAAATTTTTTATTTTGTATATATTAAATTGATACTTTCCTCTATTGTATATACTAAATTTGCAATGGATTGTTCATACAACATTTTAGGGTGTTGAACAATAGAAGAAAGTGTCAATTTAGTATATACAAAATAAAAAATTTAGGATGTTGTATGAAAAATATAGATAGTGCACTAAAATATTAGATAGTGCGCTATTTGAATGCACTAAATGAGAAAAAATAGGTAATACACTAAAATAGTGCGACATATGACAAAATTAAAAGAAAAGCGACCAAAACTTTAGTGCACTAGATGAAGAAAAAAGGGATAATTTAACAAAACATTGCATTATATGAAATAAATCATATAATTCAATACTAAATGAAAAAAAACAAAGTGCACTAAAATAGTATACTATATGAAAATGGATGATTAAAATAGTGCAGTATATGAAATAAGTCAGTGCACTAAATTAAAAAAAAAAGTGCATTAAAATAGTGCACTCTATGAATATACTAACGGATCGTTTGGTAGAGTGTATAAGAATAATACAAAGTAGTAATGCTTGCATTAGTAATGCAAGTATTAGTTATGCTTGCATTAGGTATGTTGAAATTATTTGTTATGCATTGTTTGATTTGGTGTGTTAAAAATAGCTTGCATTGCATAATTTTAAATTTAAAAACTTATTTACAAAAATACCTTACACAAATATAATGAAAATGATATGGAAAGGATTTTGAAGGGCTATTGTATCTTTACCCATGCTAATGCATGCATTAAAGTTCATTGCATTACTAATACCAAGGATTTTTCATGTATTAATTATGCATAGCATAATACACAATAAAATGTATAACTTATGATTGCATTAGTTATATGTAGGTTGAAAAAGTATACCATATAAGGTATTAATAACACACATAACTAATATTATTTTTTCTAACGCATCCTACCAAATGATCCCTAAATGAAAAAAAAATGCACTATATGAAAAAAATGAATCATACACAAAAATAGTGCACTATATGAAAAAAAAAATAGTGCACAAAATTAGTGCACTATATGAAGATAAATGAATAGTGCACAAAAATAATGCGCTATGTACTTCGATCATTTTTTTAACTTCAAGGCATATTTCAGTCAGGTTCTAAAAATGGCTACTCTTAGAATTTCGAAGTATCATTTTGAATATATGTATATGTATGTATGTATATATGTCTATGTGTATATATGTATGTGTGTGTATGTATTTGGTATTGAGGAAAATATTTTACAGAAGAAGTTTTCTATTTTCTTATTTTTTGGATGGTCAAAATTGTTAACTAATTCCGTAAGAACAACAAAAATGACTTAATCTATGGAAGTAAGTAAAAAGAGATATACCCAATTACACCACCACCACCACCCCCCACCACCCCCAAACTCTATCCAAAAAGGTTATGACACACCTCAACTTAAACGGGGTCTTATTATCCCTCCTTGAACTAATTAAAAGTGAAATTTTCACCCCCTTAGTGCCTATGTGGCACTTACGTGGCACAACACACTGAAGTGTCCACGTAGGCACACGTGTGTGCCACGTATATGCCACATAGGCACTAAGGGGATGAAAATTCCACTTTTAATTAGTTCAGTGGGTAATAGGACCCCCTTTAAGTTGAGGTGTGTCATAACCTTTTTGCGTATAGTTTAGGGGATTAATTGGGTATTTTCTCTAAGAAAAAATATAGATGTATTTGGTAGTGAGTAAAATATTTTAAAGAAAAAAAATGTCTAATTTTTATTATTTGGATGGTTAAAATTGTTAAAAAGTAATTTTTTCTGGAAAAAAAAACAAATTCTTTAAGAACAACAAAAATGACTTCATCAATGAAAATAAGAAAAACAATTTTCAAGGTGACATGTCACATTTATTGTTTCCTTCCAAACCTTCTAACACATTCCACCCCCACCAATAACCCCATCTAACCAACCCTCACACGTCTTTCTGATAGTATTTGTCTAGATTATATATTGTACAAATATTTTTAAAAAATTATTTTTTTCTAACCAGCCGGGGTTCTATAGAAAACAACCTCTCTACTTCTTTGGAGGTAGCGGTATGGACTGCTTACATTCTACCCTCCCCAGACCCCACTTTGTGGGAATACACTGGGTTTGTTGTTGTTGTTGTTGTTGTATTTTTTCTAACCAAATGCCATACAATAAAGGGATTTATAAATAAGAAACCCACTTATTTTCAGTAAAATTTCTTTAATACCAAACACACCGATATTATACTTATATATAAGGGAGAATCACAAATTTTGGTAGTCCTCACAAGGACTTTTTAGACATTTCAGTTCTTTTGTGAAGTAAAGTTGTTAAACATGTCAAATTTATAGTGTATTGATGGTATCCTTTTCTTATATATTTTCATTTTTGCCCTCTTCTTTTTTGTTAAGACCATCTCCACTTGGTCTTTTGTAATTGATTTCTTCTGGCTATTTATTGGATTGCCTTTTAATTACAACTTATTTTATTTATTAAAAAACAATCACTTTAACTTGAAAAAATTATGCCAAAATAACTTTTAATACAGAATTAAAGTTTACAATAATTTTTGCTTACACCATTGAAATTTTTTTAAAATATTTTTTTTAAAAAAATAAGTACTAAATAGGACAATGATAATACCATCTTTCGGAAAAAAGTCATAGTCTCTCTAACGTCTTTCTCTCTCTCTCTAACGTCTTTCTCCCCGGCTAATGTTTTCCCTTCTCTCTCCGGCAAAGAAAATGCCAGTGTAATAGCATTGCCGACGACACGTAAGTACGATACCCTCTCTCTCCCTTCGTCTCTCCCTCTCTCCGCCTCCCTCCTTCCTTAGAGCTGTTTCACTCTCTCGCCAGCATGTGAGTTTTCACCGTTTCCACGCCGACAATGGTTAAGCAGCGCCACCGAAAGGATAGAATTAAAAAAAAAGACAAGAATAGTATTATAGGCGAGAAGAAAGTAGATCTCAACCCCCAGACCAGATCTGACCCGGTGACATTTCGGCGATATTCCAGCGACCAATTTCTACCCTAATTTACCGGTGTTCAACGCGGCAAGCAGGAGCTGAAGACTTGATCCACATAGCCCGGTGACTTCCAACCTCAGAACTTTATTTCTGTCGTACTTTCTTGCATTGCCCTTTTTCTGTTATCTTCATTGTTTACTTTTTGTGTGGGTTTTTTATTGCGGGTTGTCTGGTTATCTTCATTGGCTATTTATAGCATCTTTTGTTCTTGAAATTTTGTTTCATTGTGTGCTTTGCGTTTTCCTGTATAGTTATTGTTGTTTTTAGACTTCTCTGGGCTTTTCGTTGAGTAGTGACATGGGTGGCTAATGGTGGAGTAGGGCCATGTCCAGGGGGCTAGGGGTGGGGTTGAGGTCCGGTGTTAGATTAGGTTTGACATGCGGAGTGCGAGGTATTAGGGGGGAAAGAGAGACGATAGGTTGAGGGTAGGGTCGTGGAACATTGGGACCCTTCAGGGTAAATCGATAGAACTGGTTAAGATTTTTAGGAAGAGAAAGATCAGTATTGCATGTGTCCAGGAGACCAAGTGAGTAGGTTCTAAGGCTAGGGACGTAGATGGGTACAAGTTGTGGTACTCCGATAGTGAGAGGCATAGGAATGACATAGGTATTTTAGTGGACGAGGAGCTTAGGGGGCAGGTTGTGGAGGTTAAAAGGGTTAGTGATAGGGTGATGACTATTAAGTTGATCGTTGGGGGTCTTCTTTGAACATCTGTAGTGCGTGTGCGCCATAGGCGGGCCTGGACGAGGAGGAGAAGAAGATATTTTGGGAGGTTTTGGATGAGGTGGTAAGAGGCGTGCCTAGTTCAAAGATGATTGTCATAGGAGGGGATTTTAATGGGCACATTGGGTCTCTTTCGATGGGTTATGATGATGTGTATGGAGGCTTCGGTCTTGGGGATAGAAATATTGAAGGAGCAGCTCTTTTAGATTTTGCGAAGGCCTTTGGGTTAGTGGTTATGAATTCCATCTTTTCGAAGAAGGAAGAGCATCTGGTTACTTTTCATAGTAGGCTAGTCAGGACTCAGATTGACTTTTTGCGGCTTAGGAAGGGGTATAGAGCATTGTGTAAGGATTGTAAGGTAATCCCGAGTGAGAATCTTGTGACCCAGCATAGACTTCTGGTGATGGACTTGGTTATCAAGAAGGGCAAGAAGAGACGGGGCGGGGAGGGTCGACCTAGAGTTAGGTGGGGTGTCCTCACTCCAGTTAGTTCCTTGGAGATAGGAATGAAGGTGGAGGGGATGGGGGTTTGGGAGGGTAGGGGGACGTGGATAGTATGTGGGATAGGGCTGCGGGATGCATCAAAGAGTCTGCTAAAGAGGTGTTGGGTGTCTTGAGGGGCTGGTCTGGCAAGTATCGGGGGGATTAATGGTGGAATGAAGACGTTAAGAAGAAGGTGGAGAAGAAGAAGATGGCTTATGTTAAGTTGGTGGAGAGTAAGGATGAAAAGAAGAAATGGGTTAGCAGAGAGGAGTACAAGTTAGTTAAGAAAGAGGCTAAGTTAGCAGTTAGAGCTGCTAAGATAGCAGTTTTTGAGGGTTTGTATAGGGGGTTAGAAGAGAAAGGCGGGGAAAAAAGGTTGTTTAGGTTTGCCAAGGCTATGGAGCGGAAGGGTCGGGATCTATACCAAGTGAAGTGTATTAAGGAGGAGGATGGCAGAGTATTGGTGAAGGATACCCTCATAAAGATAAGATGGAAGTCGTATTTTCATAAGCTCTTGAATGATGAGGGGGGACAAAGGTGTTGTGTTAGGAGAGTTGGAGCACACCGGGGAGTGTCGCAATTTTGGCTATTGTCGGCATTTTAGAGTAGAGGAGGTCAGTGAGGCTATCCGCAAGATGCGGAGCGGCAGGGCGACGGGGCCCGATGAGATTTCGGTGGATTTTTAAAAGTTTTCTAGTAGAGCTGGATTGAGATGGCTAACCAACCTGTTGAACAACATTCTTAAGTCCGCGAAGATGCCTGAGGCATGGAGATGTAGCACGATGATACTATTATATAAGAACAAGGGTGACATTCAGAGTTGCAACAACTACTGGGGTATTAAGTTGTTGAGTCACACGATGAAGATTTGGGAGAGGGTGGTGGAGCAGAGGTTGAGGAAGATTGTGTCTATTTCAGCTAATCAATTTGGTTTTATGCCTGATCATTCGACGACTGAGGCAATTCACCTAGTGCGTAGACTGGTAGAGCAGTAGAGAGAGAGAAAGAAGGATCTTCATATGGTGTTTATTGACTTGGAAAAGGCATATGACAAGGTCCCTAGGGAGGTTCTTTGGAGATGCTTGGAGGCGAGGGGGGTTCCTGTGGCGTACATCAAAGCAATTAAGTACATGTATGAGGGGGCGAAGACTCGAGTAAGGACGGTGGGAGGAGATTCTGAGCATTTTCTGGTCTTGACAGGGTTGCACCAGGGATCAACTCTTAGTCCGTTTTTATTTGTTGTGGTGATGGATGTGTTGACGCGGAGTATACAAGGTGAGGTACCTTGGTGTATGAATTTTGCAGATGATGTATTTTTGATTGAGGAGTCACGGCAAGGTGTTAGTGATAAGCTGGAGGTTTGAAGGCAAACCCTGGAGTCTAAAGGTTTCATATTGAGTAGGACCAAGACGGAGTATTTGGAGTACAAGTTTAGTGACTCGAGGCAAGATAAGGAGGTAGTAGTGAAGTTGGAATCTCAGGAAGTCTAAATAGGGATAGTTTTAAGTATCTTGGGTCTACGATCCAGGAGAATGAAGAGATAGATGAGGATGCATCTCACCGTATTAGGGCAGGTTGGATAAAATGGAGGCTCGCTTCGAGAATTTTATGTGATAAGAAGGTGCCTTCCAAGCTTAAAGGTAAATTCTATAGAGTTGCGGTCCGGTCGGCTATATTGTATGGAGCGGAGTGTTGTCCAGTTAAGAATTCTCATATCCAAAAGTTGAAGGTGGCGTAAATAAGGATGTTGCGTTGGATGTGTGGTCTTACAAGGTCGGACAAGGTTAAGAATGAGATTATTCGGGAGAAGGCGGGAGTGGTAGCGGTGAAGGATAAAATGCAGAAAGTGAGGTTGAGATGGTTTGGTCATGTGATGAGGAGGGGCACGGATGCCCCAGTTTGTAGATGTGAGAGGCTGGCATTAGATGGTTTCAAATAGGGAAGGGGTAGACCGAAAAAATACTGGAGAGAAGTAATTAGACATGAGATGGAGCATTTACAGCTCACCGAGGACATGACCCTAG
The DNA here is from genome assembly GCA_030864225.1 of Capsicum baccatum var. pendulum. Taxonomy (NCBI): domain Eukaryota; kingdom Viridiplantae; phylum Streptophyta; class Magnoliopsida; order Solanales; family Solanaceae; genus Capsicum; species Capsicum baccatum. Next base: position 86,930,920 of record CM061557.1, read on the forward strand.
ATAGGAAGGTTTGGAGGAAGAACACTAAGATAGAGGGATAAGGTGGGTGTTTGAATCGTAGTCAATAGTTAGGTTTTGTTTGGTGTCTTTTGTTTGGTAATGTACTTTATTATTATGGTTGTCGTATCTATGTTAGTTTTATCACGTTTCTTGCTTTGAAAGTTCTGGTTTATTGTCCTGTGTCTTGAGCCGGAGGTCTATCGAAAACAGCCTCTCTACTTCTTTAGAGGTAGTGGTATGGACTGCGTACATTCTACCCTCCCCAGACCCCACTAGGTGGGACTATACTGGGTTTGTTGTTGTTGTTGTTGTACTAAATAGGACAATTTAATAAATAATATCTTGTATTTATTATTTTTTAGTAGACGTGAAAAAAAAGTAAATTAATAATTAAAATGGGCCTAAAAGTTTATTCTTTAAGGGACGTGTAAGAAAATAAATATGGCAAGTAAATGAATAATGTATTCCTGTAATTCAATTACTATTTAATATCCTTACTAATCATTGTTAAGTTAATTTGTATTAAGGCTCTAAATTAATGTTATAATTATTTTAATATAAACTTGAAGTCATAGAAATATTTTTTGTATTAAATGATTCTATAAGAAGAAAAAAAAGATTATTTATCAAAATAAATGTATTTTATCTATACTAACAAATTGGGATAATGCTTACGAAAATACCTGAACTTTGACCGAATTTTCAGTTGAGCATACTGAACTTTGTGGCAGACCTATTACCCCATGGACTTTTTTAAAGTGGAATTAACCCCCCCCCCCCCCTCCCAAGTGCTATACCCAATTTTAAAGTGGAAAGTGTAATATACGCGCCAATGACATATTGACACGTGTATTTTTTATTTAAAATTAATTTTCACTTAATTTCTTTTCCATTCTTAATCTTCTCCATTTTCCATTCTTATTTTCTTCTCCTTTTTTATTCATCAAAATTCACAAAAAAAATTAGTAGTAGCAGCAGATCACCATTGTTCTTCTCCAAAATTAGCAGTAGCAGCAGACCAAAACAATGATCAAAATCCACAAAAAATTAGCAGTAGCAGCAAACCAAAACATTGGTATCCAACAATGGTGTTGTTCTTCTCCAAAATTAGCAGTAGCAGCAGACCAAAACAATGATCAAAATTCACAAAAAATTAGCAGTAGCAGCAGACCAACAACACTATTACAACCAAAACATTGGCATCCAACAACCCAAAACTCAGAAAGTTTCAATCTTTATACTCCCCAAGTTCAATTTAATAGAAAAAATAGCAAGAATTTGCTTTAGAGAATTCAAATCACCAATCTAGCAAGAAACTTCAAAATGCATCATTTTAAAAAAAGAATAAAAAATTCATAATTTGAGAAAATCAACATCACTGATTTCTTGAAAATTCCAAATTTCAACTACTATCAAGATTGTGCCGACAAATTCCCTTCTGGCGCCAATAGTGGGTTGGTGGATGATGACAATGATAGGTTAATTTTGTTATTTTGATAGAATTGAAGAAGACCCATTTGGTGTGTGTATTGAAATTGGGTCAAATTGATGAAATTGAATTGGGTGTGTTGAAGATAACTTATTTGGTGTGTGTGTGTGTGTGTGATGAAATTGTGTTCAATTCAATTCCAAGTCAACAATGGAATGAAACACCATTGAAGAGAAGAAGGAAGAAAGAAGAGAGAAGAAAGAAGAGAGAAGATATAAATGAAAAATAAATAAAAAATCATTCAATTTATAAAAATAAGAAAATTGAGGGCTGTTTTGACCGAAAAAAGGTTTTTTTAACGATTTTTTAACACTTTCACACACCTAATGCGCGTGAATTACACACAATAGTCCAAAGGGACTGATATATACCATTAAAATACGGAAAAAAAAAGTCTAGAGGGTAATATGACTCCTGCAAAGTTCAGTATGCTCAACTGAAAATCCGATCAAAGTTCAGGTATTTTCGTGAGTATTATCCCTAACAAATTCATAAAAGTATCGTATTTTTTGATTTATTATTTTTTTCGAATCATAATTATTTATATACTTATCTTCAAAAATTATTTATATACTTTAAATCATGTTAATTTTTAATATATCTAATTCTCTAACAATACTTTGTTTCTCAAAAACAATATTCTAATTTATATTAAATTAAGTCATTATTTAAGATACTTATAAAAAGGAATCTAGTATTTCATTAAATAATATTAATTACAAGATAAACATATGATATAAATTAATGTTTTATTTTTCTATCCTGAATTTGGACCCGGATTCAGCATGTACATGGGTTAAACTGGTAGTATATATATTAGTAAACCATTAGAAAAGACAGATTAATAATGAGCCCATCGGTCTAGTGACGGTAACAGACGCGTATAGAACCCTCGCCTAACAATTCATGGTCTGAACTCTTGTTAAGTCACAAGACTAACATAAATTGAATGTTATCGCGTGTTCCAAACATCTGTATTCTGTATTCACAGTTCTCTTAGCTGGAAGAAACAATTTTAATAGTTTCAGCAATGCCCATTCTGATATCTAAATGTAAGCAACTCCAGCTTTATTCTACCCAAAAAAAAACCTCTAGCTTTAATTATCAAATAGATCTAAATCATAAGCTTTAAAGGGACAAAACAATGATGATGTTTCCATGAAGTCTTGTTACCTTTTCGGTACGTAAAGATTCCAACCACCATTTTGGTGTGGGTACACAGCGAAGAAACAAACATTTCACCTTAACTAGAACTTGCAAGTTCCAAAATCTAAAATCTCAAACAAAATCAGAAAATAAAATTCAACCAAAAGTTGAGCCTTGAATTATGAAATAAGAAAGGAACATAATGGCATAATTACCGAAATGCTTTTACCACTTAATCACTGGCAAAGCTGTTCAACTGCAGTAACAATCTGGGGAGGTTGGACAACAGTCCAGTTCTCTAATGTCCCAGCATATGGGGTTGGCACATCTTGTGATGACAGACATACAATTGGGGCATCTAGATAGTCGTGAAAGTTCTCAGTTATAGCGGCTGTCAAGCTGGCACCAATACCTCCTGTGCGCATACATTCCTCCACAATGAGCACACGATGAGTTTTCTTCACTGAGTTCCTGATGGTGTAAAGGTCAAATGGTTTCAGAGACCTGATATCAATGACTTCAGGATCATAACCCTTGTTCACAAGTGTCTTCGCGGCCTGCATCACATGATATCTCATCCTGGAGTAAGTCAGAATCGTAACATGCTCCCCGGGTCGCACCATCTCTGCTTCTTCAAGATTCAACACATACTCTTCGTCTGGAATTCTCTCCTTGAGGTTGTAGAGCAAAACATGCTCAAACAGAATCACAGGGTTATCACTTCTGATAGCTGCCTTCATCAAGCCCTTGGCATTGTAGGGGGTTGAACAGGCAACCATCTGAATTCCAGGAATTGACTGGAAGTATGACTCAAGGCGTTGAGAGTGCTCTGCTCCAAGCTGTCTACCAACTCCACCAGGACCTCGGATGACAATTGGTATCTTAAACTGGCCACCAGATGTGTAGTGGAGCATACCGCAATTGTTAGATATTTGGTTGAAGGCTAGAAGAAGAAATCCCATGTTCATTCCCTCAACAACTGGACGCAAGCCAGTCATTGCAGCTCCAATGCCCATACCAGTGAAAGAGTTTTCAGCAATAGGTGTGTCAAGAACCCTGAGATCACCATATTTTGGGGCAAGCCCTTTAGTCACCTTGTATGAACCTCCATAGTGACCGACATCTTCACCCATTACACAAACAGTGGGATCTCTGTCCATCTCTTCTTCAAGTCCTTCACGGAGAGCTTCAAAGAGCAACAGTTCATGCCTAAAGATGTACATTCAATCACATAGGTGGTGAGATTAAGTAACAAGAAAGATGGATAATGAACAATCTGTAAGCAAGCAATTAGGCAGTAATTAATATAGTTCATATATAGGGATGGCAATGGTGCGGTGAATTTTAAAACCGCACCGAATCACCTTTAAACCCGCCCCACACCGCACTGCACCGCCCCACCTTTTTTCCTTTTTGAAAAATTTGTAACTCCACTGAAAACCATAATATTTTCAATACTAGGAAATAGTAACAACCAATTTCTATTATATCACTTTTCACTAAGGAATTATCAGAAAAGTATCACGTGTACAAGTAATGATCAAATATCAAATTTTCATTAAGATGAATAAAGAAATTAAAAAAGTTATAAATTATTTATTTGTAGTGTTATACATGTTTTAAGTATCATAAAATTTTAAGTGAAAATACATATAATTTTAGATAGATTTATGAGAATAATACTAGCTTTTAAGTTTTTTTTAGTTTAAACCCGCATATACCCGCAACCCGCACCGCACCATTTAAAAAAAACTTACTTAAACCCGCCCCACACCCGCACCGCACCCACAGTCTAAAACCCACACCGCCCCATTGCCATCCCTATTCATACACCGACAATAAAAGAAATATGTGAAAAGAGTGCATATCCAACCAGCCAGCAGAGATCTATTCGATGATGTAAGTTCAATGATTAAGCAAGCACCATTACAGAAAATTCCTTTGAAATCAAGGACATAATCTATCCCCAGTAATTAGAAGACCCCATCAATGAAGAACAGATAACTCAAATACATTTAAAGATAATGCTTGTTATGACCACCATGAAAACTAAACGAGCTCTTTAGTCTTTAAACAAGGAGATACGTAACAGAAATTATTGGGATAGCACAGCAGGAATCTTATGCATAAGGAAGAGAGAACGAATAACAGACCACTTCACTAGGTTCTGGTGGCCCTAATAATTCATGTAATTAGAACCTCAAAGCACAACAAAGCAGAAAGCAAAAATCACAGTCCCAGCGAGTTTGTAGTAAAAGGGAGCCAAATTATCTATAAAAGATGTAACCTTTCTTTTGAACAACTCCTATGGAGATGGCTCGACAAGAGTAAAGACAAGATTACATTCTTCAGAGGAGCCTCTGATGTTAAAATATAAGATTGCTTAAACCAGTTACGGTTAAAACATATATTACGACATTCTCAAAGGAGCTACAGCAAGAAGTGCAATAGGCCTAATATTCACCAGGAATCCTTTTAGTCTTGTACGAAACTTGTATCTAGGTGTAGGTACAAGTGCATGATTTCAGATCACTAGCTTTAGAGAACCCAAAATTTGCCTGAAAAGACAAATTATTAACAAATATTGAATAAATGAGTCCTAACCAAAAGGAATACGGATTGATAGTTAATGAAACTAGTTTCAGACTGAAATATAGTTGATTGATACACGCTGATATACTTCCATATAATGTAAGTTTATAAACATGAAAAATTCGGAGCACTTTCCGGTTTTGATAGGGTTGCACCAGGGATCGACTCTTAGCCCTTTTTAATTTGCCTTGGTGATGGATGTTTTGACACGTCATATTCAAGGGGAGGTGCCTTGGTATATGTTATTTGCTGATGATGTGGTATTGATTGACGAGACCGGGGGAGGAGTTAATGATAAGTTGGAGATTTGGAGACAAACCTTTGAGTCTAAAGGATTTCGGTTGAGCAGGACCAAGACGGAGTACTTAGAGTGTAAGTTTAGTTTAGAGAGTAAGTTTAGTGATGTGTCGCAGGAGGCTGACGTGGTTGTGGAGCTGGACTCTCAGGCCACTCAGAAGAGGATTCAGAAGAGGGGGAGTGTCAAGTATCTGGGGTCTATGATTCAGGGCAAGAGTGAGATTGATGAGGATGTCACGCATTGTATTAGGGCAAAGTGGATAAAATGGAGGCTCGCGTCGGGAGTTTTATGTAATAAGAAGGTGCCCTCAAAGCTTAAAGGTATAGAGTGGCAGTCCGAACAGCTATGTTATATGGAGCGGAGTGTTGTCCAGTTAAGAACTCCCACATTCAAAAGTTAAAGGTGGCGGAGATGAGGATGTTGCGATGGATGTGTGGCCATACTAGGAGAGATGGGTGAGGAATGAGATTATTTGAGAGAAGGTGGGAGTGGCTTCGGTGGAGGACAAGATGAGAGAAGTGAGGTTATGTTGGTTCGAGCACGTGATGAGAAGGGGCTCCGATGCTCCAGTGCGGAGGTGTGACACTGGATATGGATGGTTTTAGGCGGGGTAGAGATAGGCCGAAGAAATATTGGAGGGAGGTGATTAGGCATGATATGGAGCAGTTATAGCATACGGAGGACATGACCCTTGATAGAAAGGCGTGGAGGACGCGGATTAGAGTAGATAGGGGGCGGGAGTTTGTCGATAATAGTAGGGGAGCATTCTTTATTCGTGTCTAGGGTTTCGAATAGTTAGTTTTAAGTATTATCTTGTGGCTAGCGATAGTAGTTTATTTTGCATATTATACTAGTTTTTATGCATTTATGTTTTATGTTTGTTATATTGTTATCGGTCCTAAGCCGGGGGTCTATCGGAAATAGCATCTCTATTTCACCCGAGGTAGTGGTATGGTCTGCGTACACTCTATCCTCCCCAGACCCCACTATGTGGGAATACACTGGGTATGTTGTTGTTTGTTGTTGTTGAAAAATCCAAACACAAGTAGCTTTAATCTTTAAATTTCATTTGAAAAACGTCAGTTTTTCTTCTCTCTTCTCTCAGGGGGTAGGACTTTACAATAACAATACCTAGTGGAATCCCACAAGTGGGGTTTAGCAACGGTAGTGTGTACGCAGACCTAACCCCTACCTTAGGAGATAGAGAGATTGTTTCCAATAGAACCTTGGGTCCGGTAAAAGCACAAAGCAAAGGGAATGAAGCTACGTGGTAGGACTCTAATTAGGTAATACCTATAGAAAATTAGCAATAATTGTTTTTACCATAATTGCTTTTACCGGGTGCATTTCGAGATTTCTACAGTATGTATAAAATACACATACATACATGAACTATAAGACAATATGTATTATTGTACTTGTACACATCATACATGCAGTGATTGTTATGCGTACTTACAATAAAATTGTGCCCAAATATTTCTTGTATTGATGAGAATGAGACATCTTTTCAATGTAAGCTCTTAATAATATTTGGTATGACAATCGAGGTTCTGTACTCCTGAAGCTAGAGCAAAGCAGAAAACAAGAACCTGTAGAAATTATTATGTTATGATCTTTGGGGAAGGATCGATTCATAGGGCGATATATAAGGTCAACGTTAAAGGGAGACTAAAACCTTAGAGTTCAATGGAAGAGAGAACTCCGATCGCTTCAGCTCATTTAAGGGAGGCTGAAAACATAGAGTTCAATGGAGGAGAGAACTCTAATCTCTTGCTTTTTTTTGAAATTTGACTTATTTATTTATTCTTCAAAAAACTTTTTAAATAGGAGTCATGTTACATCATCAATAGTCTAATCCCTATGAAAGTAGAAAACATAAAACCCTATTCAATAAAGTCTAATCTTTATGAAAGTAGGAAATATAAAACCCTAACCCTAATCCTTACGAAACTAGGACACTTAAATCCTATTCGAGAATAATAAAGAAAAATAAGTAAAATATAATTTGATACTCAATTAATTGAGTTCCACGCATCCACAACATTACTCCCCTCATGTTGAAAGAGCTTGTCCTCAAACTTGAATTTCATGGCAGTCATCCCGAACTTCTGGAATAGTGTCAACTGAACTATCCAATTCCATGCCTAGCTAACTTATCTTCCAACTGACTTTGATAACTTTCAATTGTACCAGCTGCATAACTCTAACTTTTCCTAGTCTCTGTTGTTTCTCTTTTGAGATCCTATACTGATATTCTTCTCTTCTTTTTGTTTGCCAAGTCACATCACAAGTTCCAATTGAAAAGCAGTAAAATAGAGTTCAAGGTAAAACGCATTCTAAGAATTCAATACAGTAGTGCCCTTTTGGTAGCTTTTTGGAATATATGAAATTAAAAAAATGATAAGGACACAAAGTAAGATTTCATCAGTTCCTTACAAGCTAGAAATACGAATTAATCTTCATGACAGTGGTATAGTTGCAGCAACATCTTAGGTTTACTTTTCTCTTTTTGGATAGTCAAATTAGTCTATCCCTTCAAACATTCTTCGATTTCTCTCCTACCAAAGAACACACACTAGGGATAAAGGTACACCATGCCTATGTCTTCCTATCCTTCTCCTGAAAGTACACCTGCACAACGAATTTTTGATCTGCCTAAAGTCGTCCGTGTCATTTTGGACCAGTTCAGCACCATTCACTACAATTGGTAGCAACATGACATCGCAATAGGAGATGGTCCACATCTTCTTCCGGACATCTGCACTTAAAGAACCAATTGACATGACATGCAATCTTCTCTACCTTGGATCATTAGATGTCAATATTACCTCTCTTGCTGCTAGGCAAGAATAGAAACACACGTTTCCCTTCAAGGGATTCCAGGATGTTAAGAGTGGGAAGTCAGACTCCTCTCTCACAAATATCTTGTGATAATATGACTTAACTTAAAAAACTACATCTCTCAAACCCTCTACCTCTGAAGAGTACTGGCTAGCATGTATTGTATGTTATATTGTTGGGAACTTCAATCATACATTTTGTTGTAGTGATGGACGAATTGACAAGGCATATTGAAGGGGAGGTGCCGTGGTGCATGTTGTTTGCAAATGACATAGTATTGATCTGTATTGATATTAACGATATCGACGAGACATGCGGTGGAGTTAACGATAGACTAGAAGTTTGGAGACAAACCCTAGAATCTAAAAGTTTTAGGTTATGAAGCAAACACTAAAATAGAGTACCTGGAGTGCAATTTCAGTTCGCCTGTAGTAGAGGAAGGGGTAGAAGTGAAGATCAATACACAAGTCGTACCCAAGAGAGATATTTACAAGTATATTTGGTCTATAATCCAAGAAAAGGAGAAGATTGATAGTGAAATCGAGGCTCCCATCCGGGATACTTAGTGATATAAAGTGTCACCAAGGCTTAAAGATAACTATAAGCTCTACAGTGGTGGTGGTTAGTCCTACATTGTTGTGTGGGCAAAGGGCTAGCCCGTCAAGAACGTGCACGTCCAGAAGATGAATAAAGTGGAGATGAGGATGCCCAAATGGATGTATGGGCATACTAGGAGAGTGAGAATTAGGAATGAAATTATACTAACAAGATGGGAGAGGCCTCTATAGCGGACAAGATGAGGTATGCGAGGCTGAGGTAGTTCGTACATGTAAAGATGAGGTATGCAGAGGCACAAGGTGAAGAGTTTTGCAACAGCAGAGAAGAATCGGAGGAGGTGATTAGACAGGATATGACACATCTTCAACTTACAGACTAAGGACATGACTCTTCGTAGCAACGTATGGAGGTTGAGGATAAGGGTAGAAAAGTAGCAGGTAGCCAAGTGTTGTAGTACGTTTATGTGGAAAAGACAGAGGGCTATCTCCTCATCTCCTTTGTAATCCTATATAGTATTTCTATAAGATCTTATTTTCTAATTTTTACTACTACCTATTACATTATTTGCTTTATTTATCTAGCTATTTTGTGGTCATTATTCTCTTTTCTATCCTGCTCTGATTATACTTCTTTTGAGTTGAGGGTCTACTGGAAATAACCTCTATACTCTACATCTTACCCTGGATTACACTTGGTATGTAGTTGTGAACTCTTAAAGTTCGAAATCACTTTAATAAAATACTTATCAAAAATAGTGTTAATGGAATGGCAATGTAAACCATCTCTTTTGATCATTGACTTAAAAATTTCAAGGCAAATAAGAATCTTAAAAATTTTGGAGCAAACAACAGAAGAAAAAGTGAAAGTGCTACAAGAAGAAAAGCAAGAATATACACAATTAATACCCTTAGTAAATCTTTTTTAAAGTCCACGGCCGACATGAGTGGCCGAAAGAGAAGATTCACTAAAAATGTTATCTTTTTTTCTCTCCTATGTACACCTGCTTTTGGTTAGAATCTGCTGACAAACAACCCCTCGGATGTGAAGTTTTATAAAACAAGTGATGGTTAGATCCCTAGAAGACAAACATTAGGAGAGACAAGTAAGTGGCAACTACAAGGAAGCAATTTGAACTGTAAAGATATGCATGTACAACTCAGAGGAGAAGTACATATACCCTGGCTTGGATGAAGTATAAGCTACAGCAGTATCTTCTTTTGCCTGTAAAAGAATTACATGCAACACCAAATCTCAAAGTCCAAGAAGAGTAAAATCTACTAATATATGCTTTCTGTTCCTTCTAATAAATGATTATATGAATACATAAACACACAATCATAATTAGAGAGTAAAGAATACTAACAGCAACAGCATTAGTAATTAATTTTTCAGCTCTTCCCCCATGTCCATTCAAACCATAGCTCAAACACCCGTCAGATCTAACCATAAAAAATCTTCCTTTCCTATCTGCGCCAACAACACAAACACATGCATCAAAATCAACCCATAAATTCCACAAAATGCAAGACATACGATTGAAATTTAGAGAGTAAACATGGACTCAATGGTAACTATAAAATTCTTCTAGTGAACCAATTAATACTCAAGAAGGAATAGAAAAACCATGTTTAAGTTTTTTAATTTTTTTGATAGCCGTAGTTTCCGGACCAGCTTGTGTGCACCTCCACTAATTCTATGGAATACCTGCCACCTCCCACCACCAACAGATACTAGATACTAGGTAACTGTATCCACCAAGGCTAGGATAAATGGGAAGACATCACCTAGTGATTTTGTCTCCGCTCAATATGAACATGATACCCCGTGGTTCTCACCCACTTTGTTTACCACTAGGCCACACCGTTGGCTGCGGAACCCATGTTTGAGTTACAAACAGGAAAGAAGAGAGAGATCAAAAACAACCAAATAGACACAAAGATTAGATAAACAGAATCAAACACAACAACATCCCATTGTAATCCCACAAGTCAAGTGAGACTGTTTCCCATAGATACTCAACTTAACTGGTACCTGCCAAACAATCTGAAAAGAGGGATACAGAAGCAATCACAATACAAGTTAATCGAAATGGAATGCGCTACACAACAAACAATAAAAAGGACAATTGATTAGACCAAAAAAAAAAAGATATAAATTTAAGCTGCAACACTAACAAAACCCAATTTGGAATCAAAAGATTCATAATTTACAACAAACCTGACAAAGATCTGCGAGAATTAGCGAAAAGTGTTTTGTTGGTATCCAAAGAATTAGTTGAGTTTAGGGCAGTAGCAGTACCAATTCCTTGAATAATAGCAGCCATCTAGAAAACACCAGGAAGAACAAATTGGCTTCTTGATTCAATACAAACGAAGAGAAAATGCAGTATCAGAATGAGGAATTAATGGCACTTATAACTATATATATTCACGCAAAATGAGTGAGAACAAATGAAGTGGGGGCGGAAAGAACAAAGTGCACAAGGGCTTGGGCGATTTAATTGAAGGAAAAATGAGAAAAGAGGAGGGAAGAATGTACGAGCCACATATACACCTCCATTGTCCTTGTTCATAGCGACTGATTCTCTACTTGCTTACTCATGGTAATATGATGTTTCTCTCTAATCAGTTTGACACAGTATTAGTTCTCCTTTTACATTACAATAATCAATCAAATCACATATTATTTCACCCCTGCACTATATATAAAACATTGAGTATTGATAATTAAAATTAATAATAATCATTTAATTTTGATTTTGAGAGTTGAGATTATTTATGTATTACTCAATAATTTTAAAAATTATGAATATATTTAGTATTTTTATCAAGGATATAATGAAAAACATATATATAAAATACTCTTGATTTTAGAACTTAAACAATTAAATTAAAATAAATATTTTTAGAAAGTAGGTTAATTAATACGAAACGGAGAGAATACTTTGTACTCCCTCAGGTCCATATTACTTGTCCTTTTTTAATTTCTCAAGAAATATTAACTAAAACATTAATTTAATTAAGTTATTCTTATTTATTTAATAACTAAAATGACAATTTAATTAAATTATTCTTATTTATTTGGTATTATTCAAATCTTAATTACTCTTATATACAAGCGGCTTGGGAGCAGCTGAGTGTTGTGCTGCCAGCTTGCCTCTCAAGGACTATTTTCGTCATTACACTGCATTTTATACGTGTTAGTTTTGGGTTTCACCAGCTGCACGTGTAAGAAAGAAAACACCAAAGTCTCTGTCTCAATTTCATCACCAGCAAAGGATCTCCCAATTTTTATTTGTCGTTGTTTACACCACCTTTCTCTTTGTTTACACCGTCTTTCTCTAGAAATAAATAAAATTTTCCTCATTAATTAACCATTAACTACTCCATCATCGACGCCTTATTCTTCTTCCTTGATTGTACGGTTGACTTTTTTTCGGTATTTATAGAGTTTGTTAAATTTAATTTGGTTTGGATTTACAAATTGTTTACTGAATTAGGTAGTTGATATTAGATTCTTCGAACTTTGGTAGCTCTTTTGTTGCTAAAATGGGTGTTTTTTATCGTGTTTATTATCGGATTTAGCTGTAAAGATTATGTTTTTGCTTAGTATTTGGTAGCAAGAGTCAGTAATTTGTAGTTTGATTTGGTTGAAAGTTGAAAAAAGTTGTTTCTGTGGCTCAATTTTGCTATAAAGATTATGTGTTTTCTTAGTATTTTGTACCAACAAGTAGTAATTGGTAGTTTGATTAGGCTAAAACTTGAAAAAAGTTATTTATGTAACTCAATTTTGCTCAAGCCTGGAACTTTCGGTAGAAGTTTTTGTTCAAAAGATAAGTGCTTTGTAAAGGGTTTGTTATTGGTTCCTGTGTGTGGGGGTGGGGTCGCTTTGGGTTGGGGGGGAGAGGAGACAGCAACAGCTATCGAATAATTTTATCCACCAAGGCTAAGATGGATAGGAACAACTGAAAAATTGGAAAAAAGGTGCTTTATAAGTAGAAATAAAAGTAACATGTTTTCAGAGTAGCTCAATTTTGCTACTCTCTCAAACTTTAGACAGAAAATTATTGGAACTATAGAACAATAATTGTAGATGATATTGGATTTTGGAACTTTGACAGAGGTTTTTTTTTACAAAAATGGGTACTATAGTTGACATTGGATTTTTTTTGAAGTTTCTATCGAAATAGGTGTTTGGTATATGTTCCTTCTTCGTTCGGGGGGGTTGATTCACCTGTAAAAATAGGTTTCTGCTTAGCGTTCTCATTCCTTCTTGTTGAATTCCAAAACACTGATTAGTTTCATTTCACAGAGAGTAAATTTTTGTTCGGTGTGTTCATCTTAACTTTGGTTAGTTTGAAAGTTTCTTCTAGGATATTGCTGGATTTATTCTTACTGAAGATATTTTTATTGGTAACATATCTGTTTAGCTTTATCTACCTTAGTCAAAGAGTTAAATAACTTGATTAACTTCTAAAGTCATTGAAATTCATGTTTTATATGTTCACATATGGATTTTACAGACTGTTGTGGTTGAAATTTCTATCTACTGTGTAAAGCCTCATTTTAAGATCTTCCCTTTGTGAGTTCAGCTAGACAGGATATTTGTTTTCTAATTTTTCCTTTGTTCTATGGTTCCGAATTTGGTGTCTGGCTCTTGAGGCCGCCTCTGATAAAGACAAAAACTTGGCATAATAATTTTATATAGGTGAATGTTGGGGTAAGTGATATAGTGAATAAAGGAACATTTCGACTACATTATTTTTCCCTTTCCATTAATTGTTAGTAGACTATTTAAAATTTTACAAGCATTAGGTAAGGTGAGACACTGTTTCAGTGATATGCATATTGTTATTTTTGATTGTTTACTTCTGTAAGTTACTTACTTTATTATCCGTTATTCAAGTCTTTTACTAAGCTATAAGTTCATTCATTGGTTTGTTTTGTACCATATGCCGCCATTTACTCTCCACCTTCCCCGATTTACTGAAATAGAATCTACCGTAATGGATCAACGGCTTCTCGTTGATGCTATTACAAAAGAAACTACAGCTTGGAGATGTAAGGTTCAGGTCATCGACAAGTTTTGGCCTCGTGAAAGCAGAGATCAGAGTGTGCAATTTCAAACGATGATTGTACAAGATGAAAGTGTAAGTTTAACTTTATCCCAGTTCTTAATGAAAAATCATTTCCATACTCAGCATGTCTGAAAAAATATAATTACCTATGACAACTTCATAAAGTGGGAGTTGAGGCCCGATTAAAGCAGCAAAGGTTGAAAATGTTAACAAATTCTTTTGTATATTCTATTCGCAGGCCTAAGATTTTCTCTATGCCACCTGAATACAGGAACAAAAGGTTGCTATAGTGCTCTATGGCGATGATATTCCAAAGTATGAGAGGCTATTTGCACCTTTCAAAACATATCTGGTTTCCTGTGTAAAAGTTAGAAACCCCCGCAGCTACTCAATACGCACCGGTGTGTATGAATGGGTGGTCGACAGACACACAGTTGTTGAACCTGTCACTAATAACAGTGGGACGGAAGTGCCCCTGATTTCTCCAACAAAGTTGAACATAGTTTCTTTTTCAGCTATCGACCGTCTACGCCCAGGTGCTGAATTTGGTAAGCTCCCAGTTTATGCGTACGCCTCTTTACCATATCATCTAGCAGAGCCCTACTAATTAAATCAAATATTGTTGTCTTATTTTCTATTACGACAGACTTATTTGCAGTAGTAGCCAATCGCAGCGCGCTGCAATATACCACCAACCAAAGTAAGCATTTCCGGGAGGCAATTGTCATAGATCAGAGGTGAGTTACTCAATCCTTCTCTCTTATTAAAGCATTCTTGCGTGATAAAAATTTATATGTTTCTTACATCAACCAGCAAAAAATGTACCCTATTTACTATGTAGGATGATTTGGCAGACAACGAGGGTGCTATGCTACTACAACACTTGCATAAGCACCCCGTTATTCTTGCTAAACGTATTGGAGTTACTGAATTCCGCGGTGGTATGCTGTTTACATCAATCTCTGTAACTTTTTTCTTTTACTGCTACACTTATTCCTCTGTATTTAATTAAAATTCCTCTCTATCTGTGACATACGCAGCTATAAGATTAGCCACAAGGTATCAGTCAACGATCATACTCAATCCTAAGTACATGCAGGCTGCTACATTGATGAAGTGGTACTTATTAACTAATCCCCCATCACCATGTCATACTACTCAAATACTTTTACTAAAAACCACACTCGCTATTTGACTTAAACTTTTCTCAGGGTAGAGGACAATGAGCAAATGTTGATATTGTACATTTTACGAAGCTCATTAGCATCAACTTCTTCCCTGACTCTTGCACCAATTGAAGATGAGGTTTTCCCTATATCCACAATTTCAGACTTGTCATCCCAAGTGAGTAGTGTGTATATCTACTGCACTAATTTTCATTACTGTCAATAACTTGTCCAACGCCGTACCGTAAAGATCTTCAGAGCAATTTCTAATATCGCTGAATTCATACTGCAGGTACATACTTTCCCTGTGGAAGGAAAAATATCACTTCTTGATCGTCCCCAGTTTTTTTATTTGCTCGCCTTCTCACATTGCAATCTCTTTGTATGCATAAAGACAAAAAAGCTAGTGCATTGCTTCAACTGTAAGCTAGAACGAATGTTGGTTCCCAGGTAACTTCCGTCGAGCAAATCTACTACTGCTACTAAATAACGGATAATTAGTAGTAGTAGTAGTAGTAGTTTTCCTTATGTTCTTCTTGAAATAATGACCAATTGTTCTTTTACAATAATACACTAGATTACATAAAGCTAACAAGATTGTTGATAATTTTTAAAGGATATTATCATTCTTCATCCAAAGACATACACAGAAATCGTGTTGGCTCATTTCTCTGTTTTTTTAGGTCGAAATACATGAAATAATATAAGCTTTAAGAATAGTGATACTGGATATGTATGTAGACTGTAGTGTATCTTTTTGGGTTGCTTTGAGAAATACCAGTTATATTCCAATTTGTAAATAGTATAGAACAATTGTCAACTGGTCCTGCAATACCTGCTGTCCCTTCTTAAATTTTAATTGGACATATTGGGTGTGGTTGGTAGCAGTGTGGAAGTGAAGATTATTGTGTTTGTTGAACTTATTATAAATTATTTCTCTATACAACTACATATCTAGCAAGATAGTGAAAATGTTAGCGTATTCGCTAGAATTTAAACAAGAAATCTCACGATTCCTCTTTAAGTTTATTAACCACGAGGTCATACATGCTCGACTTATTGGACATTTTTGTTCGATTAAGTATTAATAACTAATCCTATTTTAGGACATAGGACCTTCAGCTAGCGATCAATCAAGTGAAAAAACATTGTATATGACCTGATTCATATCTAAGTAAAAACAAAAAAAATACTCAATATACGTATGTTTCTGTCTTTAATTTATTATTACCCAAATGAGAATAAGAAGATAAAAACCCCAAAGGGTCTCATGTTGTTGTACTCAGCCCATGCTGGCTCTTAAACCACATAAAAGAAGGCTACGATAGATTAATAATCAACCTTAAGTATGTTGACTCCGCTGAATCACTTGTTGTATACAAGATTTCAACCTAAATATGGACAGATTAAAAAAATTCATTTTGTCTGAACTATTATCACACATTGATCACTTCTACTATCGAAATTAATATTTTAAATTAAATAAGATCCTATTATAAGTTTCTTTGCTTTTTTGAACGATAACATTTCAGATATTAACATTACATATTTTATTTTTCTTCCATTTGTATCACACATGCCACTTTGAGGTTAACATTACGGACAATAGTGATACAATTACCGCAACAGTGTCAGAAACGGTGGCAGAGACAATGCTATCCCTTACTGCCGAACAAATATATCAAAATGTTGCTGCCCAGGTACATAAATTATCTTCATTAAATCCTATTATAACAGTAGACATCTTCGTTGAATCTGATTATAGCAGTAAACAAAAACACTCCACTACGTAACCTCATACTCACTGCATCATTTTTTCTCCTTTGCACTCAGAGAGAACCGTTGTCTATTGTCCGTACAAATCAACAGCTTGCTCATAAACTTTTTAGACTCCAGCTACAAAAGCCAAGCTACAAATTTTCCGATCAAACACTTGGTATGTTGGCTGCTATATCCTTCACTTAAGCAGAAAACCCGGCTTTTCAAACATTACCTTCACCAATGGCTCCCAGAGAAACAGGTAAGAAGCAAAAAGTCGAACCCATCACTCCAGCAAAAAAGGCTTAAAGGTAACAATACTTTCAGTAATTTCTTTGCTATTGTACCATACCTCCATTTTAACTTCTTGCATGGAACACTTCCATTATGAAACATCTTCAGTATAACTCTCGATTAAAATAAAAGAGTACCTTGTTGTTCTATTAATAGTCAAGTTTATCTGCAATATCTCAATGAGTTACTTGTGACGATCATTAATGATATGGTACAAATATTGCTTCATCAACTGTTTCGAAGTTTGGTATTGGGGCAAAATTTGTTTCCGCTATGTTTTATCTCTGACATTTATAGCATGTCAACCACAACAGGCAGGTAAATGTAATGCTTTCCTTCATTGCTTCTTTCTATTCACTACAATCACAATTAATTTACCTCCTCCTTTTTGTAGCCTCTTTGTTTAAACAGGTAAATAGAACAATCCTGCACCCCTTCATTACTGATAAAATACAGTATTTTTCCTTCGCCTACTTAAATTATCTCTACAGGTGACAAGTGCCCAAAGTTAGCTGCAACCAAGGTTGCCTACCTCCACCAATGCCATACAGGTATCCACATCAACAGGCTTTTTCATTTTGGTCTAACACTTTCATGTTAATAGTTTTTGTATAAATAGCTTGCACAGGAAAATAGTATCAACTATCACTTTGGTGTAATTAATGCTATAGTCACAGCTTAATGTGACAAACCTACATGTCAATAGTTTTTGTATAAATAGCTTGAAAAGTAGTATCAACTTTCTCTTAGTGTTATGTATCGATTTTCTTTTCAGCATTTATTATTGCAATCTTGTATTAACTTGCAACAAGAAGGGAAGATAGATATCTATTTCCTTCTTAGAATTTACCTCAATTTCTTATTATGATACTTTCGTTAAAATTTGATACAATACTGATAGCGACATATAAAATACGATTACAAATGATAGGAACATCATATTATTAGGCCCGCGCTAACGCGGGCTTCTACATCTTGTATTTGTATATGTTTGAAGATTCAAACATCTAAATTTTATGACAAATCTTACTATTCAAATATGCAATTCTGTGTAACAAAATTCTATCCTTATAAATTCAAATTATACTCCCTCCGTTTAAAAAAGAATGACCTACTTTGACTTGACGCAAAGTTTAAGAAAATAAAGAAGACTTTTGAATCTTGTGGCCTTAAATTAAAGTTGTGTTAAATGTACCAAAATGCTCTTTAATCTTGTGGTCCTAAACATGCCATGTAGAAAATTGAAATTAAAGTATTGCAAAAAAAAAAGGGGTCATTCTTTTTTAAACCAACTAAAAAGGAAAGTAGATCATTTTTTTTTTAAACGGAGCGAGTATTAAATTTAAAATATAATAGTCCGAATAAATAATATGAATTAATATAATTGAATCAATTAGTTTGGATCAGTAAATATTAATTTAATTAATGCCCAAATTTTACTGCACTAGTTCATTAATTTGGGCTACAAATGATGAACTCACTTTGCAATACCTAAGATGTCATTTATTCTAGAAATTTGGTGCCGCATGTCAAATGATGTGGCATGCCAAATCAAGTGAAGGAGCCAATATGATCATGCCATATATCAAAAATGCAGCATGCTTAGTGAAATAAAAGATCAATGGAAACACGCCACTTGTGCAAGTTGATGTGTTTCAACAATCAAGTATGGTCACGTGAAACACCCTATTATACCTCATTTTAACACTAGGTCAAAATAGTGTACAACACTTTTAATTTAATTAAGGAAGTAGCCACCTAATTAGTTTTACGGTGAATTAGGACACCTATTATAAACTACGTAATTAAACTAAGGGACTTCATTTTAAGGTCTACGCAACTTAAAATTCTAGGTAAGAGTTCCAATTATCCTATAGGGAAGGAATTAAGCATCCTATGGGATCCGCTAACTGCAGTTAACCGGTCAAACTTAGATTAATAAAACAAACAAAAAAAAACATGAGATAAGAAAGTAAACTTTGTTAAAAAAGGCTTATTTCATCTAATAAAGAGATAATTATAGTTTAAAAGACTTGATAAAATTTGCTTATTTACAAAGTTATTAAAGGGTTGCCAAAAACATCTTTTGATTAAAGAGAGTTTTTTAAAAGTCATTATTTTCTGAATAGCGAAAAATAACATATCCAAAGTATAATAATATCTATCTTGTAAAAAATATGACATATTTGAAGAATAAGAAATCCGAAAAGTAATATTTTTACCAATTAATTAAAAATAGATGGATCATAGTGTGATCTAATAGTGTATCTGCTAATTTAAAGAGTCACAATTTTTAAGAAAGGAGAATTTCGAATATCGATTCGAGAGAGTCAAAATCTTTAAGAGAAATTACATGATATCCCAATATTAAAAGTATTTTCGCCATGACTTACCACGTAAAATAATTATATTTTTTTTGAAATAGGTTTGCACTATGCTAGCAAACTTAATGGCCGAAAATTAGAAAAAAACGAACTTGAACCTACGAAACTTCAAGAATAGAAAAAGTTATACTTTATTTTTGAAGAAAATATTAAAAGTAATTCAACCTAAAGATTTCATTAAGCATGCACGTACAATATATATATCTACAAACATACGAATCCCTTTTGTGAGTTGTTTTATTTTAAAAAGTATTTGGTTGTATTACATCTGAAAAAAACTAACGTTAATGTTAAAAATAAAAGTCGTTTTCATTTTTTAATCTTAGCAAATCATTTTTTTTGTGCAGAAAACTCATCCTATTAAGCCCTAAAAGGTATGCTCTTTACCCACAAAAATCTTACCCTTTTTTTCTCGCAAAAAGTCATTTGCCTTGAATAGAAAACTGTATGCGTAAATTTGTTTCTTCTAAATCTCAAATATTAGCTTGACGCAAAAAATAAAAAATCACAAATTTCCATTTCTAAGGTTCAAGTGTTCTAGGTCTAATTCCTTATCAAAATAACCAAGAAAAAATAAAGTAAGTGCACACATAAATAAACGGGTAAATTCAGTAAAGGTCATAATAGACACAATAACAAATAAACAAAAGAGGAATGAGAGTGGTATCCCGCTCCCACGTCATTTTTGTATGAAACCGGTGGAGCAGAGAAGATGAATAAAGAGGATTGTAACATTTTAGGTCCTCCTTTTCTTCTCCTTATTCACTTGTCTGAATATATGTCGCAAGGATGAGAGGCATGCTCGTAGGGAAAATATGCAAGTATTGTCAAGTCTCTATTTTTGCGAAAGACTCAGATTGAGACTCCATTTTTTGCTCCAAATACATATGCAAAAGAAAATAAGACGAGGATTAGATAATGAAAATTTAATTCTTGAACGCACATAGAGAAGTTAATAAACAAAACCGAAACATAAATCATGGCAGCTTATGAAATCCATCAAAATAAATAGAATGCCTTAATTTCATATAAGATTTCTCCTTAACATAAACATATGCAGTGAATAAAATCTCACAAGGAAATAAAAGGACAATAGTGACAAAAATGAGTTTCAAATAAGATTTCACAAGAATTTAAGTGATCACGGCCTAAGCTACTAATCACGACGCTAAATACAACCACCTCGACCACTTACTCACAACTTACTATATAAAAAACACGGCGAGAAAATTTTGAAGCAAAATATTTAATCGCAAAAAGAAAAAACTTTCATAGTTAAGTAATTCATTATCCAATATTTTAGGTATTACAGGGAACTTGTGTATGCAGGAAAACATATTTGTATGTAGCTTCCAAATAGATCAACACTTTCTCAAATCTCCTTAAGGTCTCAACCAAACGTAGAAATCAATTAGAACTCATGCTCCTACCTAAAGATTTTAAGACAGTATTTAAGTAAGAATAGGGGACTAATGAATGTTTGGGAGCATGAACACTTTATGCAGCTAAAAGGAGAAGAGAAAAAAAAAAACTGCAAATCTGACACTCATTGAGCACACTAGACACGTAAATCATGATTAAATAGCATAAAAAACCAAAACATCACCATCATTTTGATGTTATTTAGATATCTTGGCAAGTATTCATGGTCTGATTGGCAAGCTGCTATCAGCATATCCTCCTAACAAATATGATTTCTAAGCAAAGAAATCTAACACATTCTTTTACAAGTCTATAATTCTTCTGCAGTAAGGAAAAACTTAAGAATAGTATTAACCATTGATAAACTGACCTTTTGAATGACAGTGTCTGAACTTTAAATAAACTCCGATTTCAAATTTTCAAGAAAACCAAAGAGGTCGAGAGGATCTAGTGCCTAGCGAGCTTTTTGAGAAGATATGTAGAGGTTGCTGAAAGGCTTTGTGTAGGGGGGAATGTGCGGCGAAAAAAACCCTCCTTTGAATGAACTCCAAATGCAAGTTTTATAGAGGAAACTAGGGTTCTCTCTCTTGGGTGGGAATTTGTCATTCAATTTGAATTTTTTTGAAATACAAACGTTGGCTCTTGGATATATTCAAACCTTCACGTGTTTGTCAAAGAGAAAAGATGAGCTTTATGGGTCATATCTTAAAATTGGGACAAATTTCAAGAATATTATAAAATGGGTTGATTTAAAAATATCTTCTTCTTTATGTTCTTTGGGCTTTCTAAATTAATTTAAATAATACTTTTAACGAGAACATATTTCAAAAATCTGAATAAATGATAAAAAATTATTTGATGCTAAAATATAAATACTTAAACAAAGTTGCACGATAAAACGATAATATTTATAAAGAAGAAAGTCGCAAAATACTTATTCGATATAAAATAAATTTCTTTTTGTAAAAGTTTAGGAAATGCGACGATAATTTAAAATATAACCACAATAGTAGTAGATGGTAATAATAATAATAATAATAATAATAATAATAATAATAATAATAATAATAATAATAATAATAATAGTAATGGTAATAATAATAATAATAATATCAATGATTCTTAGTTTTGAAAATACAAATAGTTACAAGACTTTCATAAACTCCTAATTATAGGAATATCAAACATATATTTTTTTAAGCTATCAAATTATTTAGAAGCGCAAAGAGATGACTTGAAAAAAAGGTGGGACAAAATTGGGTGTTAACAGCTATCCCTGTTTAGTTAAAAAGGATGAAAGAGTTTTTGAAAAAAAAAGTTGACTAGTAACCTAATTTTGTCCCAGTCGACCGGATCTAGGGAGGATTGCGGCCGAACTCCGGTTTCTGAGTTGCCTACATATCTCGAGTTGCATGAGAATCAGACCATATGTAGTTCAAGACTTATAATACTTGTAAATTGGGAAAATAAGATAGACACGAGCTTATAAAGTTTGTTCCAGTGTCGAATTATGATGACATTGGGTATATTGATTCAGGAATCTTGATCATTGAGGTATCGATGTAAGTAAGATATTTGAGAGTAGGGTCATTTGATGTTCGAGGTAGACTCTTGATCTTTGTTGGGAGTCTGATCCTCATTCTCAACATATTGCCCCAATTCACTGCTAAGAAATAGTTTCACGTTTGTGCTAAAGTTCTTGTAAAACTTAAACTAGAAAAAGAAATTAGTACATAGAGAGTAAATACATTTAGTGTATGAATGAAAATAACGCCTCTCGTGTGTTAGTTTATGCTAATGCAGTCTTGTAAGCTGGAAATAAAGCTTATGAAAAATGTAGTTTTAGGCTGATGATTCATAAGAATGATGCCTTTCGACGATGAAAATGAGGCATTAAACCAAGTAAATCATGATGATGAGGCATTTTTAGCCAAATGATTGATGAATGGAGGCTTATATATAATCCATTCATTTATGAAAAATAGCTTTTGCAAGTAATGGATTTCTATAAAGCATTCATTTAGGGCATCCATAAGTTTTGTGCAGTCATCAGAAAGCGATTGTGCGGTGCATTTGAAAGCAATTATGCGGTGCTATGAAAGCCATGCGGAGCGTGACATAACTTAAAGCAATTGTACGGTGCCTCTAGAAGAAATGAAAATCTTGCGCAGTGCAAAATAACTTAAAGCAATTGTGCAGTGCATTTATGCTTATGCTGAGCCAATAAAGCTATGTGCAATGCATTTGTGATTATGCGAAGCCATTAAAGCTATGTACAATGCATCCTAAAATATCTTAACGCATTTGTGCAGTGCATATGTGGTGCAAAGTAATTGAAAGCCATGTATTGTGCATTTTAAAGTAATTTATAGAGATTGTGCCATGCGTTTGTGCTAGTGCAGAGCCATTAAAGCCATGTACAATGTATTTTAACATATTTTTAAGCATTTGTGCAGTGCACGTGCGGTGCATTTTAAAGCATATATGCAAGGCAATAAAAATTATGTATTGTGTATTTTAAGCATTTGAAAACACTTGTGCAGTATATTAAAGACGTTTATGTAGACTAGCTAGAAGTCATGTGCAGTGCATTAAATTTTTTTGTAAAATCTTTAAAATCATTTAATCAATATTACTACAAAGGCATAATTTTTTGTAGATGTTTTTAAGAAAAATCAAACCATTTGAGGTGTAATCCTCGCAAGACTGCAAATATTGTTAACCTTTTAACTTCTGGTAATCTGTAGAACCTGCATTCAAAGAAAAATTTATAAGTTTGGCGGATGGTTGATTTGTTTTGACTTTGAAGGTCTAGCTCTTGATACTTCGTGCTCCAGCTTTTCTTGGACTCATAACCCCATCCATTTCCAATCTTGGCCGACAGATTATAAAAAAAATGTATGACTAAAAAAATATTAAAAATAAAATATAAACAAAAGCGGTAAATAAACTCGATAAATAAAATATTCAAATATGCATAGTAGTAAAATGAAATTCTGCTAAACTTTTGAACCGTGACATATTGCGAAACAATGATAACACCTTTTATATCAAGCAAATGTCCCTTTTTTCCTTCAATTACTTTGCTAAACCCACATTCTTCAATATCTCTTGACGTCTCCTCAACCATTTCTCAAAATAATGCCCCTTAACAGCTGTCCCAGCTTTATCTTGAGAGATGCTGATAGTCCAAAATGATGAGACCGAGCCTTGTATAGGCTGCCTACGTATCCTGCCAAAGAAATTAGGACAAGCATAGTTCATGAAATACATTTAAGAAAATTTAAAACTAGGGGGCCGAACCCTCCGTGGGTTGCCTACATATCCCACGAGAATCAGGCCGAACACAGTTCATTACATATGAAATGAAAGAGGAAATTGAATTTTTTTCTGATATGACCGAGGCTGATGTGACCGCCTACATATCCACCAAGAAAGTCAGGTTAACTGTAGTTCGCATGACAAACAAAGGAATTTTTGGGAAATTCCTACTTTAAAGACCAAACTCGATATGGGTTTCCTACGTATTCCCCCAAGGGAATTAGGTCATTCGTAGTTTCATTACATAGAAAAAGGAATATTACATACGAAATAGATAAAGAATTCTAGACATAGTATCTCTTAACAACATCTGCATTGATGACTTTCGGCCACACTTCACCATCTATTTCAACTAGGATCAATGCTCTGCTTGTCAGTACTCAGTGAACGATGTAAGGCCCTTACCATTTAGGTGGGAACTTTTCTTTAGCTTCATTCTAGTGCAAAAATATGTGCTTCAACACCAATTTTTCTGACTTAAATTACCTCGGTCGTACCTTCTTGTTGAAAGCTTTTGCCATTCTATTATGATAAAGTTACCCATGACAAACTGCGTTCATTCTCTTTTCATCAATTAGCATTAATTGTTCATACTAATTTTGAATCCATTTAGAATCATTCAACTCAGCTTCCTGAAATTACTCTCAAAGAAGGTATCTCTACTTCTGCGGGTAACATTGCTTCCGTTCCATAAACTAAAAGATAAGGCGTTGCTCTAGTAGAAGTCCTAATAGTGGTGCGATAGCCAAGGAGGGCAAATGACAAATTCTTATGCCAATGCTTATAATTATCAATCATCTTCTGCAATATCCATTTGATGTTCTTGTTGGCGGCCTCAACTGCTTCATCATCTGAGGACGGTAAGGGGTGGAATTGCGATGAGTAATTTTAAACTTCTCACATATCTCATGCATTAAGCCACTATTGAGATTAGCTCTATTATCTGTTATAATTGACTCCGGGACTTCAAATCGACAAATAATGTTATTGCGAACAAAATTTGTCACCACTTTCTTTATCATAGACTTGTATGAAGAGGCTTCTACCCATTTGGCGAAATAATCAATAACTACTAAAATAAACCTATGTCCATTTGATGAAGATGACTCAATATGACCGATGATATCCATGCCCCATGCTACAAAACGACCAAGGAGAGCTTGTCACATTGAGTTCATTTGGTGGAACATGAATCAAGTCACCATGAATCTAACATTGATAACATTTTTGCACAAAGTGAATGCAATCTGTTTCCATTGTCATCTAGAAATAGCCAGCCTGAAAGATCTTTTTTGCCAAAATAAAACCATTCATATGCGTCCCATACATGCCCTCATGTATTTCTTTTACTAACTTGGTCGCCTTCTGAGCATTGACGCACCTTAACAATCCTAAATTTTGAGTCCTCTTATAAATGATTTCTCTATTTAGGAAAAAGTAATTTGCCAATCTCCAGAGTGTTCTCTTTTGAATACTTGTTATGCCTTCTGGATAGTCTCCTTCTTTGAGATATCTCTTGATATCGTAGTACCAAGGTTTGACTTCTGGTTCTGCATCTACATTAAGATAGTAGGTTGGTTAGTCTTGTACATTTACCTTGTTAGGATATATGAAATTTTTGTCAGGATGTTGAATCATGGAGGACAATGTTGCCACTGTATTTGCTAACTCATTTTGAGTTCTTGGGACATGTTTACATTCAACCTTGCTGAATTTCTTGCGCAACTCTTTCACGCACTCTAGATATGGAAGAAAATTTACGTTTTTGACACTCCATTCGCCTTGTACTTGATGAACTACCAAATCTGAATCCCCTATAACCAAAAACTCTTGTATGTTCATATCAGCAGCCACCCTAAGACCAGGGATGCAAGCCTTGTACTCTGCCATATTTTTAGTGCCTAGAAGCCTGAGCTTTGCCAAGATTGGATAATGCTGGCCTGTCTCTAAAATTAATAATGCCCCAATACCGAATCCTTTAAAGTTTGCAACCCCATCAAAGAACATTCTCTAACCTGGATATTCTTTTGAAATATCTTCTCCAATAAATAGAACTTCTTCGTTTGGAAAATACATTTTAAGAGGCTTGTAATCTTCATTTACAGGGTTTTCGGCAAGATGGTCGGCTAAAGCTTGTCCTTTCACTGCCTTTTGAGTAAAATAAATAATGTCAAATTCACTTAGTAAAATTTGCCATTTTGCTAGATTCCTGGTAGGCATAGGCTTCTAAAAGATATACTTGAGCAGATCCATTCTAGAAATTAGAAAAATGGTACATGTAATGCCTTAACTTTTGTGCAATCAAAGTCAAGGCCCCAACAAGTATGTTCCAATAACGTATACCGGGATTCATAAGGTGTGAACCTCTTGCTCAAGTAATATATAGCTTGCTCCTTCTTTCTAGTTTTATCATGTTGTCCTAAAACACACCAAATGCATTGTCTGACACGGAAAAGTATAGTAACAATGACTTTCCGGGTTCTGGAGGAACCAAAACGGGTGGATTGGACAAATACTAATTTATTCTATCAAAAGCTTGCTAGCAATATTCTGTCCACTTGGTGGAAGCATCCTTTATCAATATCTTTAATATTGGCTCACAAATCACCGTGGATTGTACAATAAATCGATTGATATAATTGAGATGACCTAGAAAACTCATCACGCCCTTTCAACTTCTTGGAGGAGGCAAGTCTTGGATAGCCTTTATCTTTAAAGGATCTAACTCTATGCCTTTCCTACTCACGATGAAACCTAATAGATTCCTAGCGGAAACACCAAATGCACACTTTGCAGGATTCAATTTTAGATCGTACTATCTCAGCCTATCAAAGAACTTCTTCAAATCTGCCAAGTGATCCGAGCCCTTTCATGACTTGATAATGACATCATCTACATAAACTTCAATCTCCTTGTGGATCATGTCATGAAAAATGGTAGCCATGGCCATCATATAAGTTTCCCCTGCGTTCTTGAGTCCAAAAAGCATCACCCAATAACAATATACTCCCCAAGGTGTGATGAATCCAGTTTTCTTGGCATCCTCCTCATTTATTAGGATCTACTAGTACCCTGTGAAGTAATCAATGAAAGACTATAACTTGTGCTTCACACAATTATCAACGAGTGTGTGAATATTTGGCAGAGAGAAATGTCCTTTTGGCTAGCCTTGCTGAGATCCTAATAATCCATGCATACTCTGATTTTTCCATCTTTCTTTGGTACGGGTACAATATTGGCCAACCAAGTTGGGTACTTTGTGACTCGAATGACGTTGGCATCTAATTTCTTGGACACTTCCTCCTTGACTTTCAAACTCAAATCAAGCTTTATCTTTCTTGACTTTGGTTTTACAAGAGAAGAGAATGGATTAGTTGGCAACCTATAAGAAATAATGTCTGTGCTTAAACCTGGCATATCATCATAAGACTATGAAAATACATCTATATACTGCTTTAAGAGATCAACTAATTCTTTTATTTGGGACGGAGTCAAACGAACACTAATCCTTATTTCTCTTATGAGTTCCAAATTCCCTAAGTTAATCGACTCAGTTTCATCTAAATTCGGTTTTGCCTTATTTTTAAAATGTTCAAATTCTTTAGTCAACTCTTCAGACATCTTGTCTTCTTCATATTCTGCAAAGTCTTGTTCGCTATTTGGAATTGTTTTTGCTTGTTTTATTACATGTCACATTTATAGTATTGGCAGATTTGTTAGTTCGCTTGCTGAAAAGGGAAAAAGAGGAAATAAATTAACGAAGATGATTTAAAATTAACAACAAAACATAGTTTGGATTTGGCATTTAAGCTTTCAAAAGTAGAGGCAAAACACATAAATTCATAAACATGATTTAGGTCTTAATTTTGAATAGTATTGTAAATGCTAATACAATCATCTACCAAGATTCCCAGAGAATAGGGGATGGGGTACAAGTCCAATTGTTCAAATCATATCCAGGCTTAGCATCCCAAATAGTCATAGTCTCGATGCAATCCTCCCGAATCACATTGCACTCAACTTCTTCTTCAGTAATAAACAATTATTTGACTCCTTTAACGAGGTCTTCCATAGCGTCTTCTTCTGATACTTGGGCAATAAACTCCTTGGAAAATGACTAATTCAGGAGCGAGATAAGCTTTAGAAGAATAATGTCACCCTTTCTTTTGAGATTAGCTGATAAAACTTCTTCAGGAGTGGGCTCATATCCGAGACCAAAAGTGCTCTTTTATCCGTACAATTGAATGGGCTTTAGTATTCCATCCAAGTTCACACCAAGACCTTGACCAGGCACAAAAACATTCTTCAGCATTTCTAAGGCAACCATCATAAGTGTCTGTGGCAACTTTTACTTTTCTAACTGAGTAGTACACATGTCTCATTAACATAAAAAACGGATCCATCCAGGTGTTCCAAATGTTTAATAATAAGGACTGAGTTCTCCTGGAAAATAGAACTATTCTTTTCTCTATGAATCATAATCTCATGATAATCCCAAACAAATTTCAAAGTCTGGTGAAGGGTAGAAGGGACTGCACCAGCATAGTGAATCCACGGTCTTCCTAGTAACAAATTATAGCTAGCAGATATATCCAACACTTGAAATTCCATTGTAAACTCCACTGATCCAATTTGTAATGCCAAATTAATTTCTCCAATGACCCCTCGTTGAGTTTCATGAAATCCTTTAACCCTCACATTACTTTCACAAACCTTTCCAATGTCAATTCTCAAAGCTCGAAGAGTAGTGTAAGGGTAAATATTAACAGCTAAGCCGTTGTCAATAAGAACTTTCGAAATGAACTTGTTCATATACCTAACTGTAATGTTTAGTGCTTTATTGTGCCCCAAGCCCTCAGGTGGCAAATCATCTTTATGAAAAGAGACTATATTAGATTCTAGAACTTGTCCCACCATAGATAAAAGATTCTCACTAGTCATCTCAGTTGGCACACAAGCTTCATTCAGCACCTTCACCAGAGCACTCCTATGAGTTGCATAATTCACCAATAATGACAATAAGGAGATTTAGGTAGGAGTTTTCTTTAGTTATTCCATAATAGAATACTCTGTAGTTGGCATTTTCCTCTAGAAATCCTCTACCTCAGCCTCTGCCATAACTTTTTTTTGACTGTTCTCCTTATTAAGAACTCCTTGTACAACTCCTTCAGGGGCATAACAACGCCCAGATCTCGTCATTCCTGTAGTAGCAGCTTCCCCAACTAATTTTCCTTTGTTCCTTGCATCAGTTGAGTAATTTAAAGGAACTGTTTTGGTATTCAGTGAAGGTGTATGAGCAACTAAAGTTATGATCGTAAGCTTGGGAACAATAACTTCTACTTCAATTGGTACTCGCAGCTGGACTCTAATTATAGGTGCAATGACAGCTGATGTTTCAACCTTTTTATTATCACTGGATGATATGATAGTTCCTTCAAAATTACACTCTTTATCAATGATGATCCTGTTCACATGGGTACCCCCATGATTTGGCATGGGATTGCTATTTATATTAGGGGGAGCCCCTTTGAGCTGAATAACTCCTTCTTTGATTAGTGCCTCAATCTTATCCTTGAGCGTAGAGTAATTCTCAGTATCATACCCAATAACCCCAGAGTGATAAACACAATGCTTTGTCCCATCATACCATATCGGCAAGGGATTGTGAATTCTACCTTGGATCGACTGGAGTACTTCTGCATCTCTCAATCTTTCATATATTTGGGATAAGGGTTCAACTAGAGGTGTATAAGTTTTGGTTAGCCTTTTTTGTAGTTCGAATGAGGTTTGGGTGAATTTAAAGGATGATTTTGTGGTTGGTAGTGGGTTTGAGGAGGATAGGTAGGTTGATATTATGGCGGGTTTTGATAGGTTGGTGCTCGAGGTGGGCAATATTTTGGTTGGGTGGCATAAACTTGATATGGGATACTTCAGTGTTAAACCTGAACCTATCCATGAATTCTTACGCCAAGGCATTCCAACTATGCCATTTTTGTGGGTTTTGGCTTGTGTACCAATCTAAAGTTTCTCCCATTAAACTCCATAGGAACAACTTCATTATAAGGGCCTCAATCTTCCTTATTCCCACTAGCTTGTCACAATACGACCTTAAATGAGCTCGAGGATTCCCACCTCCATCAAGCATATCAAATTTTTGCTCCTTATACCCTATCGACAACTTAACATCTGGATGAACACATAAATCTTCATACTCAAGTCCTTCACATCCTTTCTATTGTTGGATGGTTTTGAACACTTTCTTTAAACTACAAATCTCGTTTGCTATATTTTCATCTACTTTGGACCTTGCCTCTCTCTCTGTCTCTTCATAAGGATCAACTTCTTATGTGGTTGACATTGGGATAGTAAAAGGTTGAGCTCCTGCTACATATACTTGTGGCACATATTGCGTGTTAAGAATTACAGCATGTGCAACCGATATATGTGGGGCCGCTTGGTGGTTTTGGATGACTGGGGTAGTTTGGGCAAGTGGGATATTTTGGGTATGTGGAGCTTGGGTAAATGGAGTTTGGTTAAGAGAAGCTTGAGGAACATATGGAGTAGTGAATGGTAATGGGTTTGTTTGTTGTGAGTTGACTTGTTGCGGGTTGTTTTCTTGTGGGTTAACGGGATATTTGGTAGGAATAGGGTTGTTTTGGTGGACTGACGGATTTGGTGGGAAGTGTTGGGGTGCGGGAGAATAAAAAGGAGGAATATAAGATGGAATAGTGGCATTTGTTCCATGTTTAGGAAGTGGAGTATTCACACTAATGGATAGTTTGGTGAGGTTTCGAAGTCGACCAATTTCATTTTGCATGTCGGCTATTTGTTGAATCATATAAGCTATATCTTCATCATGAAGGGTTGCAACCCTCTCCCCCCAAAGTCTCAGGTTCACCTCTTGGGACGGTGACAAGTCCTAAGCCATCAGGTGTACCTGAATCAATTATGTTGGCATTTGCTCGTGCTTTTGATCTCGTAAAGTATGGGTGATCAACCAGTTCATGGTCAACATAAATCAACCATTGGGGGGAGTAAATTAAAAGAAAGAAAAACCTTCAAAAGAGAGAAATATATCAGTATGAGAGAATAATTTTGCATAAATAACTCACAATTAAGCAAACAACGTTGGAAAAGAAAGCATATTTCATGTTGCAAACAATGCACATAAATAAAAGAAAACTTCAATAATCATGATGCATCCTATTATGCACGGGACCTCTTTTGTGCCAAGAGGTGGGCCTATGCGTCAAATAATTGAGATTATGAAAATTGATCCAAGCTTTAATTAATGACATTGCTTGAGTTTGAAGTTAGAAAATGAGAAACAAACCACTTCATTTAAATGTCATCATTTGACCATACATTGATTTCAAAAACATAAAGAGAGTACACGATAATACAATGAAAATCCTAGCCAAAACATAAAGAAAGAACATGATAAGGGAAATTCTAGGCACTAAATTAAGTCCTTATGCTCCAAAGTGTGCCAAAGATCCTGGAATGACTTGTTCCTATATTTCAGGTGGGATGACAAAGTGGTTGATTAGGATACCACGTGCCCATTTTGTTTCTTCAAGATCTTCATATCCAACGGCTTGTCCTTGATGGCTAAAGCCTACACCCTCCATATCTGCTGATAACCACACATAATACTCTGGGGTACAATAACCTTTCTTACTAAGAATATCTATTCTAGTTAGATTTCCCCACTCTTTAAGCAACTCCATTTCTCTAGGAATCTCAAGGAGTGTCCCAAAATCAACCTCAAAGCTACTCATATCTGAACGAAGTAGAATGACTTGATGATGTCTAAATTGCCGAAGCATTCGTGAGGGTGCATATGGTTGGAGATTTTTCATGCCAATAAGCTCAATACAGTATGTCGTACGACCCCTGATAATGGTAGAACTAGGTGACAACCATGGGTGCCTCCAATTGATTTAATTGCCCGTGAGCACCCTCATGTATGCATACCAATCATTTATACCAACGGAAGCTACAAATTCCCCGATCTTTTATAGATGAGAGTCGATCTTGTTGGGTCTGCTAAACAGTATGTTGACCATGGCTTTACATCTATGGAAATATTCTATAGCCCAAATTTGAAGAAGGAGATTGCAACCTTCAAAGAACCTTTTTCCTCTGGCATATTTGGACACTAATCTCATCATTTCTGCTACAATCATCGAAACCAGTGTAACTTTAGCATTTTCAACCCTACAAAAAAGATCTTGAACCACGGAACTAAGGCAAGTGTCAATTCTTCCATGCTCTAAAGAAAATACCAGAATACCTAGTAAAGCAATGGAAAAAAATTATAGGACGTTTCTTTCTCCAACTCTCAGCAGAACAAGAGAATTCTCTGCAAAGGACCTTGTGACTATCCTTGCGACCAAATTTTTCATACAAGTAGTTAAGAGAAATCTAATAATGATCCAAAAACGCAAGCTTGAGGTTGTTTCTGAGCCCAAGAAGATGCAAGAATTTCTTTCCCGACTATTTGCGAGGTAAGATCATACCCCATTCTTGATACATCAAATTGGTAAGTCCATTAATTTCTTCAATTGTAGGGGTCAATTCAAAATTCTTGAACTTGAACATGACTCTAGCGGGATCCCATAACTTAAGCAATGCCTAGACTATATGCCCGTCAGAAGGGATGTAGATCAATGATGTTAAGAAACCTAAAGTTCTCCTAATCTCGAACCCATGCTCCATCTTGATGTTCTTCCACCATCTCCTTAGCTTAAGTGGCATACACATAACCATTTGGGTGTTGGCAAAATTAGTTAAGTTATACATTCTAGCAACCTACAAGAAGATAACATAAGCAAATGCTTTTCCAAACTCAATTTTGTCAAATTTTAACTTGGATTAATTTATGATTATCTCTGCACATAATATGATGGTCGTCATGGGGTCATGAAACCTTTTGACATAAAGGCGTTTCCTAAATTTATGGAATGACACCATGGGTCAAACCACCTATGGCTTATGCATGCATGGCCTAAATCAAAGGTGACAATATTCTATCTTCAGTTTTTCTAAGATTTGGGTCGACATGAACTTGAATTTCCTATATAATAAGGCACATGGTCCCATGGTAGTAAAACTCCCACTCACCTCACGTATGCGCCGACTCTCTAAAATTGATGATTTGAAAGAATTTTGGGAAAGTACAATGTACAATCTTCTTGTACAAATGTGTGAGTATCAATTTTTCGAAGTGGAGGGACCATGAACGAAATACAAATTTATAGAGTGATAAACAAGTAAGCAATTTATACAAAACAATAACGAATAAACATTTTATGTCATACAAATATGATAAAACAAAACAATTAGGGTGAAACCAATAACAAAATATAAAAGACTTAATTATTAACCTAAGTTTGTTATGGTTAAGAACCTAATAATTCCCCAGTGAAGTCGCTAAGCTGTTATACCTGATAATGCTCAACTTATACGACAATTTAGTGCAATGCGGTCGTTGTCAATATATTTATCCAACTTTAGAGTTGGGGTCGAATCCATAGGGAACAATGTGAGTGGCGATTAAACTAATTTAAAACTATAGCTACAAGTTAAATTCTGACAAATGACATGAAAAGATAAAATGAGGATAATTAGACAATGGTTAAGTGTTCAACTTGTTTCAGAACTCAAAACTAAAATTTCAATAGTTTAAATCAATGATAGAGAGAAACTAGGGTTGTGATTACTATGACTATTAATCCTCCATTGAATAATAACTGCAGTACTGGGTTCTCATGACTTGTGGGAAATACCAAATTATCAATTTCGTCAGTTCATCAAAGTGTTTCTCAACCTACCTAGATGTTTGGCTTCTTAATTCTCTCGAACTTAGGAAACCCTCCTATTCATGCTGATTTTATCTCAAGTTGGTCAATCTTGTTACAGCATTAACCATTATATGAGAGCTTAACCTTCCCAAATCCTTGTTGATAATTCACTACCTTTTATTTATTTCTCAGTTTGAGCAAATCAACATAAGGTGAGATCTATTGTTTGCAACCAATAGAAAATAATTAATACAAAATAATTATCAAGATGTTCGCACAATCATTCAAACCCTAGCCAACTATTAAATCAATGGAGGAATCATCATAGATCCCACAAACCTAGTTGTGGGTTTTAGTTCCACATGGAATCGAAAAAGATAACAACATTTGAATCCATAACTCAAGGTAATTAAACTTACAAAATATGTAGTCAGAAGTTTATTCTCTAATAAATCCAAGAGGAATATCCTACAACTCAGTCAATGAATTGAAAATTGAAATCAAAGTTAAGAGCTAAAACTACAGAGAAAAGTGACCAAGTCCCACCCTGCAGTTCAAGGTGCAGATCCCTCCTTATATAAGAAAACCCTAAATTATTCTTTAAATACTTCAGCCTAATTATGGAAACAAAATCACAGAGTGGAGTATTTTTCTCTGATAGTTGATGACATTTGTGATGCCTTATCAGGAGTCTGACCACTTATCAGAAATGTCGTTAGCTCCTTCTTCAGTTTTGGAACTTCCTATTTAAGGCTGACGATGAAACATGATGGCTTATCAGATATGTGATGATATATAAGAAATATCATCACTTTGTCACTACAATTTGATTCTCGACCTAAGCCTGGCGGCAATCCTGATGGCTTATCACACTTCTAATGGCTTATCACAAGATGTTGTCACTTAGTTCAGCTGAAGTCTATTTTCTGTCTAGGTTGATAGCAACTATGATAACCTATCACAGGGCTGACGACTTATCAAAAATGTCGTCAGCCATACTTTCCTGCTATTTGCATCAAAATTCATCCTTTTCACCTCCATTATTTTGGGTTCTCTTGCATCTTGACTTATACTGCAAAATCAAGGATAACACAATTAAAAATGACAAAAGTTTCTTAAGGCCTTGCAATTAATTAGAGTTAAAAGCCTCAAATGTGTTAGCATCTTCTCACACATCAACACCCTCAACTTAAAACAATTTCTTGTCCTCAAGTAACCAAAACACAACTAAGAGGATACAAAGTACAATTGGCAGCTAATCAGTCATATAATCTCACAATATCATCACTTTCTCCAAGGTTAATCAATTTAACAACAACTGTGTCTATTATTGGAAAACAACCATGTAACACACCAGAACCAAGATATGGCCAAATTCAGCAACAACAACATGCATGTATCAATATTATACTACCCAAATAAGTTAGCAACTAGTAACATACTCAATGTGCCCTCATAATAAAGAAATCCCTTCTTTACTGATATCAGCAATCACATGTGTAGGTATAGAGATAATCAAAAGATACTCACTCTCAGAATGAAGTTCCAATCAATGTATGCCAAATGCCATAGGCTTGCCCTTATATTCATTACCAAGGTTTTCAGCTAGGTCAGTTAGGATCACTATAGGTCTTATTCTGGCTTGTAATATAGGATAGGGGATGGTATGATATTCAAGGACATTTAGAGTGACTACGCCTCCTTGACACTACACTAACCTCTTGGGGTCTCACTTCTTAATTGTAATACCCTGAAAAATCCAAACCAATATTAGATACACGTACCAAGCTTATGCATAGTACATCATGGTTATTTTATAGTTTTATGAGTATGTTAGATGTATATTAAGGCTTCAAATAACTCCTAGCTATCAGACGAATCAAAATATTTCTTACCGATTGAATTCTTGAGAAGGATATTGGTATAGTCAACTTCAAATGAGAATATCTCTCATTATACTTGGAATTTTTGATCTCACAACCTATCAACAGATATATAATTGAATTATCTTTTCAACGATACCAATTTCTCCTAAATCCAATATCGGAGCAAAGATTTATTCCTATTTTACTCCAGCATGTCAGGCTGGACACAATGTGACAATATTCGTGATAGGTTACCACATTTGTGATGCCCTATCACGAAGGTCGTCAGCCTTAGGCAGAAACTAGCTCCTAAATGACCCCATTCATAGTAGCTTACCATATTTGTGACACCCTATCACGAAGGTCGTCAGCCTTAGGCAGAAACCAGCTCCTAAGTAACGATATTCATAGTAGCTTACCACATTTGTGATGCCCTATCACGAAGGTCGTCATCCTTAGGAAGAAAGCAACTCCTAAGTGACGACATTCATGGTAGCTTACCAAATTTGTGATGCTCTATTATGAAGGTCATCATCCTTAGGCAGAATCCATCTTCTGTGTGATGACATTTTTGACGGCCTATCAAATTTTTGATGCCTTGTCATAAAATGTCGTCAGGCTTAGGTAAAAATCATCAATTCCAGCTCCTGTGTGACGACATTTTTGATGGCTTGTCATATTTTTTGATGCCTTGTCACAAATGTTGTCAGCTATGATTTTCAGCAACTGAAAATTTATTTCATAAGGGTATTTTGGTCTTTTCCTTCACTTTTCACGACTTATAACCCTAAAGAGGCATAATTTTTCCCATTATTTTCTTCAGTTAAGCATCTCAAAAACCTTGTCTTACTCTCTCAACCACAAGATTAGCATTTCCATCAAACTCATCTCTCAAAGGCAAGATTTAAACCTTTTTCCAAGATAATTGAGAATTAAGTTTCCCAATCCAAGAACTCTCCAGCAAATCATCAAGGTTTTCTTTCTAAGCTATGCGAAGTGTTCATCTATGGATCCAATCCATTCATAGAGCTCAAGAATTATATTTTAAATATTATTTTGTAAACTTTTTGTGGTGATATGAGTATGCATATGTTGACGATTATTGTTTAAGTTTCAATGTGATTTCTAAAGGTGTTTTCATGGAATACATATGTTTGTTAATTGAATACCATGAACTTTAGGTGGTTTAATATGGTTCAAGTATGAAACTTACCTATGCCTTAAAGAATGTATGCAAGGTGTTTGATAAAATGCTTAGGATGCTAGAAATTCATGTTTGTATGGTTATATGATGTCTAAATGACAAGTACATGTTAGCTATATACTTCAGTATGAATCCCATGCTTTTCATGTGTTGCTATTGTGGTGGTATGAAACATGTAAGATAATGGAGATATACAATATGTGCACGAAATATATCCATGTATTCCATACAATGTTTAAGATGTTGAATAACTATATGAAATATGATATCCCCTACTTATGATATTATGAATTGTGGACTCAAATCTTGTGATCAAGTCATATCATGTGTGTCAGTTTCCTTCTATCGAGTCCTGGGGGTATTCATACCCGAAAAACATAGCTGTGTGCCTAGAGCCATGTCATGTTGTCATGATAATCTCAGTCAAGCTATAATCTATAGAACCCAGCCAGTCATGTGACTCAGGAAACCTCAGAAATCTCATGATCTCAGTTAACTCTCAGATAATAGTACTCCTTCATCAGTCAACAGAAGTCAGTTAATCTGTCCATGTACAGTTATTTGAATCTTGTTTAGTCTCTTCAGATAGGAGTAGAAGTTAGCACCGAGTGAACCCAAGGATGGGGACTCACCTACCAGTTTAGGGTGTGTTTCTTAGAAGTCATCCTTGTGTTCCAAAACTACGTAGCCAGCGTAGGTTGAGACATCTTAGACTGTCAGATTAGGGTTGATGAGGTGGCTAAACCTATTAGTTTAGGGTTCCTACAATTCTCCTTTTAAGTACCTGCCAGCTAAGGGTCACCCACAACTGTCCTTACCAATGGCACGGTATTGACACTCCTCCAGTCGGGAAAGAGATTGGACCCCAACTTAGCTATATACGTTATTGGGGTATGTCGGTTAAACAACTACCTCCCACAGTTTCAAAATTAGTCTCAGTAAAAGAACTCAGATAGGTCTTCAGATTTCAGTATATCAGGACTGTCAGATAAAGTCAGACTCAGTTACAGTACAGAAATCAAATAGTTCCATCAGATTCAGGATTGTTAGATACAGTCACCCATGTTATCATTATTTCAGTATCAGTCATGTTAGCCATCAGTAAACTATGTATTAGCATACAGGACTAGCTATCATGCACCCACAATTTTCGTTACTATGTATGCATGTTTATACTCTTATGTTCATATCAATCAGACAGTTAGCATTGTTCATGCATGTAAACCCTATTTATATTTAGCCTACCTCACTCTTATACTCAGTACATTCCCTCATATTGACGCATTTGAGCTATGGTGCTTTCATTTTATGTTACACCATAGGTTTAGAGACACGAGTTCCAGATCAGAAGTAGCAGTAGCATTTCCAGTCGCAGAGATTCAGTGAGTCCTCTTCATTCGAGGACAATATGATTTGATTTATTCATTATTATTTTAGTACGTTATCAATTTACAGAGTTAGTTAGAGACATGTTCCTTCAACTCCTTATTCATACAATACTTAGAGGCTTTCAGATTTAGTATTCAGATTTATGTTCAGATTTGATTCAGTTTTCAGCTGTTTTGGGTATCTTTCACCCATATGGATATTATGTTTTGACAGATTCTTTATTCAGTTGAACCTTATGGCCTACATGTTCATATTTTTCTGCGTTATTACATTATATATGCAGTGTACAAGTATAGATATCAGTCATGGGATAGCTTGTGGTCCCTCGGGGTTATGAGCACCATGTAGTATTCCGATTCAGAAAATGGGGGCATTACATTAACCTTTTTTTTCTTTTATTGATTAAAGCACATTCAAGATGGGTGCGGTCTTTTCGACAATCATTTTTTCTTTTTTCACAACTTTTCTTTTCTTCTTCTTTTTCCACCGCACCCAGCCTTTCCTTTTTATTTCTTTGCTTTTATTCTACCTTTCTTCATACTCATTTTTCATCACGTACCTCTATGATAGCCACCCTCAACTTAGGATATTTGCCTAAGTCAAAGTGCACAATATCCAAGGAGGACCAAGGCAAAAATAGGTTCATTATGATACAAATAGAAAGGTGATAGGTATAATAAAAAGAATAGGCATTCAGACTCAAAATTAGGATCAAGGGATATCATTCACACATGGAAGGTCATTTAGGCTAAAATTGAACTAATATCAAAACGACCTATGATCCTTTCCTAACTCCTATCTTACAACCTAGGCTAGACTAATCGGGCAAGTTCTAGATTCAATCATACAAAGTGAACTCAGTACACCTCACATACACATGGCACACAAGTATATCACACATCTCTACTTATCTGGTTCATGCAATTGTTTAGTAATGATTATCATGTCACTAGAACTAATGCCAAAATCAAGATGCACAGTGGTCACAAATAGATATAATTCACACAGTTACCAGATAGATAATTGGAGAGGTATTTATCATTCCAAGAAAAATCAACAAAAATATGTCAACTTCCCTAGATACTTATTTTTACTCCAGTTAACCACAACACATCACAAAACAATCACAATACGCCTAAACATACCGGCTCTACAAGGAACAAAACTCTGGGGAAAAGAGGCACGGCAACAAAAACCCCAAGAGGACATCAACACCCACAAGTAGTCCCATCCTCAACTTATAATCATGCATTGTCCCCAATGCATCAAACCAAACAAGAGAGTTAGAAACATATCTGTGGCACCATGGGTTATAAGATTTGATGTCAATCATATAATACAAATACAAACATCAAAATACCTTGGGTTGCCTCCCAAGAAGTGCCTAATTTAGTGTCGCGGCACGAATAGGTTATCTTGACTACTCATAATTCATCAAGATACCGTAAAAGTGCTTCATACTTTATGCCTCCACTTAGACAATTTGAATTTCACCCCCAACTTAGAGTTCATCTTCCTGCCTTAATCATAGGGGGTGGTACAAAAATTAAGAAGTCTAGTAATGGATTGAGCGTGGTAAACCACTCAACCTTAAAGTGAAGTGTTTTTTTATGTTGCTTGTCTAATGTAAAATCAAGAATATAGGATTCTTGTTCCTCATCTTCACACCCTTCTACTATTTTAAATGATTCCACAGACAAGATATCATCTAAATATAATGTAGAAAAATGCTTTGAGTGAGGCCCAACTAATTCTACTTCAAAATTTACACTATCTACTATACACTAACTTTTTTTTACCTTCTCAATGTCAGTCTCAAGATCAAGATGACAATCAAGTGGCTGTGTTTCTTGAGTTTTCTCCTCAAATTGGCTAATGTCCCCCTCATATTCTTCTTTGCTTAGCCACTGTAAACATGGTGGGAGTGGTAACTATTTTAGCTTTTCCCACAACTGTTCTTGATTCCCTAAGATTTGTTTCATTAATTTGTTTGCTTGAATCGTGACAGCACACATATCTTCAGTATGATCACTTTGACCACAAGCTAAACACTAAGTTATAGTAAGTAGGACAGTATCCACATCATATTGTTATGGTCCCATTGATGCACTTTCAGGTAAATTTGGACAGCAAGCCTCAAAATATGATCCCCCATAATAATAACAAGAATCATTACAAGAATTGTCATTACTCAAAAACCATATATCCAGGCTGACATCTCAAGAAAGGTGTGAGGAAAATAAAAATAAAATAAAATAAAATAAATAAATAAAAAAATAAACTAAACAAATATTTAAAAGTTTGAATTCAAGCAAGTAAACTAAAATTCCAAACCAACTCAATATGCCGAATTGTTCCTAGACAACGACGCCATTTTTGATAACATTCAACTTATACGTCAATTTAGTGCAAGAAGGTCGTCATCAATATATTTACCCAACTTTGGAGTCGGGGTCGAATACACAGGGAACAATGTGAATGATGATTAAACTAATTTGAAATTATAGCTACATGTTAAATTCAAACAAATGACACAAAAAGATAAAATGGGGATAATTAGACAATGGTTAAGTGTTCAACTTGTTTCAGAACTCAAAACTAAGATTTCAACGGTTCAAATCAATGATAGAGAGGAACTAGGGTTGTACTCACAATGACTATTAATCCTCCATTGAATAATAACTGTAGTACTGGGTTCTCATGACTTGTGGGAAACACCAAATTATCAATTTCAACAGTTCATCTAAGTGTTTCTCAACCTACCTAGATTGTTGGCTTCCTAATTCTCTTGAACTTAGGAAACCCTCATATTCATACTGATTTTATCTCAAGTTGGTCAATCTTATTATAGCATTAACCGTTAGATGTGAGCTTATCATTCCCAAATCCGTGTTGATAATTCATTACCACTCGTTTATTTCTCAGTTCGAGCAAATAAACATAAGGTGAGATCTATTGTTTGTAACCAACAAAAAATAATTAATACAAAAGAATTATCAAGATGTTCGCACAATTATTCAAACCATAGCCTACTATTAAATCAATAGAGGAATCATCATAGATCCCACAACCC
The DNA here is from genome assembly GCA_030864225.1 of Capsicum baccatum var. pendulum. Lineage (NCBI taxonomy): Eukaryota > Viridiplantae > Streptophyta > Magnoliopsida > Solanales > Solanaceae > Capsicum > Capsicum baccatum. The sequence continues at coordinate 86,972,606 of CM061557.1, forward strand.
TAGTTGTGGATTTTATTTCCACATGGAATAGAAATAAATAACAACAATTGAATCCATAACTCAAGGTAATTAAATTTACAAAATATGTAGTTAGAAGTTTATTCTCTAATAAATCCAAGAGGAATATCCCATAACTCAGTCAAAGAATTGAAAATTGAAATCAAAGTTAAGAGCTAAAACTACAGAGAAAAGTGACCAAGTCCCACCCTGCAGTTCAAGGTGCAGAACCCTCCTTATATAAGAAAACCCTAAATTATTCCTTAAATACTTTAGGCTAATTATGGAAATAAAATTACAGAGTGTAGTATTTTTCTCGAACAGGTGACAACATTTGTGACGCCTTATTAGGAGTCTGAGGACTTATCAGAAATGTCATCAGCTACTTTATCAGTTTTAGCACTTCCTATTTAAGGCTGACGATAAAACCTGATGGCTTATTAGATATGTGATGAGATATAAGAAATATCATCACTTTGTGACTCTAAATTTGATTCTCAGCCTAAGCTTTATGGCAATGCTGATGGCTTATGATGCTTCTGACAGCTTATCACACGATGTTGTCACTTAGTTCAGCTAAAGTCTATTTTTTATCTAGGTTGACGACAAATCTGATAGCCTATCATAGGGCTGACGACTTATCAGAAATGTCATCAGCCACACTTTCCTGCTATTTACATTAGAATTCATCTTTTTCACCTCTATTATTTTGGGTTCTCTTGCATCTTAACTTATAATGCAAAATCAAGGATAACACAATAAAAAAAAACAAAAGTTTCTTAAGACCTTGCAATTATTTAGAGTTAAAAGCCTTAAATGTGTTAGTATCTGCTCACACATCAATACCCTCAACTTAAAATAATTGCTTGTCCTCACACAACCAAAACACAACTAAGAGGATACAAAGTACAATTGGCAGCTAATCACTTATATCATCTCAAAATATCATCACCTTCTCCAAGGTCAATCAATTCAACAGCAACTGTGTGTATTATTGGAAAATAACTATGTAACACACCGGAATCAAGATATGTCCGAATTCAGCAACAACAATAATGCATGTATTAATATTACACTACCCAAACAAGTTAGCAACTAGTAACATACTCAATGTGCCTTCACAACAAATAAATCCCTTTTTTACTCATATCAGTAATAACATGTGTAGGTACAGGGATAATCGAAAGATACTCACTCTCAGAATAAAGTTCCAATCAATGTATGCCAAATGCCATAGGCTTGACCTTATATTCATTACTAAGGTTTTCAGATAGGTCAGTTAGGATTACTATAGGTCTTCTTCTGGCTTGTAATGTAGGCTAGGGGATGGTATGATATTCATGGACATTTAGAGTAACTACGCCTCCTTGGCACTACACTAACCTCTTGGGGACTCACTTCTTAAACGTTTTTTCCTTTATTGATTAAAGCACATTCAAGATAGGTGCGGTCTTTTTGACAATTAGTTTTTCTTTTTTCCTAACTTTTCTTTTCTTCTTCTTTTTCCACCACACCCAACTTTTTTTTTATTTTCTTTGCTTTTATTCTACTTTTGTTCATACTTATTTTTCATTATGCACCCTATGTTAGCCACCCTCAACTTACGCTATTTACCTAAGTCAAAGTGCACAATTTCCTAGGAGGACCAGGGCCAAAATAGGTTCATTGTGATATAAATAGGAAGGTGATAGGTATATTAAAAAGAATAAGCATTCAGGTTCAAAATTGAGATCAAGGGATATCATTCACACATGGAAGATCATTTAGGCTAAAAGTGGACTAATATCAAAATGGCCTATGATCCTTTCCTAACTCCTATTGTACAACCTAAGCAAGACTAACCGGGTAAGTTTTAGATTCAATCATACAAAGGAAACTCAGTATACCTCACACACATGGAACACAAGCATATCGCATATCGCTACTTATATAGTTCATGCAATTATTAAGTAATGATTATCATGTCGCTAGAACTAATGCCCAAATCAAGATGCACAGTGGTTACAAATAGATATAATTCACATAGTTACCAGATAGATAATTGGAGAGGTATTTATCATTCCAAAAAAAATCAACAAAAATATGTCAACTGTCCTAGATACTCATTTTTTTGCTAGTTAACCATAACACATCACAAAATAAATACAATATGCCTAAATATGCCAGCTCTACTAGGAACAAGACTCCAGGGAAAAGAGGCATGGAAACAAAAACCCCAAGAGGACATCAACACCCACAAGTAGATGCCAATCACACAATACGAATACAAATAACAAAATACCTTGGGTTGCATCCGAAGAAGCACCTAATTTAGTGTCGCGGCATGACTAGGTTATCTTGACTACTCAGGATTCATCAAGCTACCTTAAAAGTGCTTTATACTTTATCCGTCCACTTAGATGATTTGAATTTCACCCCCAATTTAGAGTCTATCTTCATGCCTCGATCATAGGGGCGGTATAAAAATTAAGAAGTCAAGTAATGGATTGAGTGTGGTAAATCACTCGACCTTAAAGTGAGGTGTCTTTTTATATTTCTTGTCTAATATTAAATAAAAAATATAGGATTCTTTTTCCTCATCTTCACACTCTTCTACTATTTTAAATGATTCCACAGACAAGATATCATCTAAACATAATGTAGAAAAATGCTTCGAGTGAGGCCCAACTAATTCTACTTCAAAATTTACACTATCTACTACACACTCACTTTTTTTCACCTTCTCAATGTCAGTCTCAAGATCAAGTTGACAATCGAGTGGTTGTGATTCTTGAGTTTTCTCCTCAAATTGGCTAATGTGTCCCTCATATTTTTTTTGTTTAGCTAGTTTAAACATGGTGGGAGTGGTAACTCTTTTAGCTTTGCCCACAACTGTTCTTGATTTTATTCAAATTCTTCATGAGGTAATGGTTTATCTTAGATTGATTCTCCTATTTTCTATCTTAGCTATCCAACCATCCTTATATCATTACATGCATTCATAAATTTAGTTCAATCCATGAGTCATGTTTCGGGTTCAATTACTTAATCATGATTAATCTTACAAGTATTCAATGCATGATCTCAGTATTTTTAGTATCTCAACTTAGAAAATTTTATTCAAGGATGAATGATCTAAAGGGAGAGATATTATAATACCCGGTAAGATCCTAGACACGTTTCCAACTACTAGTCACATGTTTGAAGGGTCTAAAGTCACTATTTCATACTAATTATAGGAGGCATGGACATTTTAGGACCCCAAGATTTCAAACATTTTCTTTCTAGCTTTTCCGAGTTCAAAACATTGAGTTATGAGTTGAAATATATTTAGGGATATTAAAAGGATCAATATAAGGAGTTTCAAAATTTTTAGAAGAGGTTTGGGGAAATTTTGGACCACGGAGGTAGTAAGCCTTAGTGATTTTAGCGTGCCACGAAGAATAGTCTCTATGATACACAAGGTGTCATGGAGGTTAGCCTCCACAGTAGCCTCCAGGCATAGAGGCTATATATTTTTGGCATCTTTCATCAAAAGTAAAAGGGGCATTTTTGTCCTTGCTCCTCTCCCTAAATGCCCTATTGGAAATTTCTAACCTAAGAGAGGTATTATTTGACCCATTCCTCATCTTTTAACAATGTTAAAGCATCCCCTATTCCCATGAACACAAAATTTCCTGTTTCTTCAAAGAATTCAACCATTCAAGGTACCAATTCCAAGTCTTCTTCAAGAATTCAAGCAACAAAGGTATATGGGGTATTCATCAATGGTTTCCTTCGACCCATTGAGTCCCAAGAATCCTTTGTACTTCATGTATGAAACTTTTCCCCTCTTTTTTTATGAAATTCCAATTTTAAGTATGAATTTACTCAATGTTCCATTAGTAGTTCTGAATTCAAGTTATGCCTATATGTTTCCCCATTTGAATTTCATAATAATATGCTTTAAATATCAATCATCCATGTCATATTTAGTTGACACCATGTTAACTTACAAATTTATGAAATAAACCATGCGAGCATGTTTTCCCCATAAGTTTAACTTAGTCCCATACTCACATTAATGGATTCCATGAGTTAGCGATATATTTTATCTTTTGGGTCTCTGAATCATCAATTCCCTTATAGTACTTTCAAGTGATGTCGTTGTTTTTATAGTATTATTTAGTGTTGGAGGGTTATGAACACTCGATGTTTATACGTCTATACATGTTTCCATTTTCAAGTAACAAGTTAGTCAGATCATGATTTTACTATACATGTTTCCATTTTCATGTAACAAGTTAGTCAAATCATGATTTTATTATCATATTCAGATTATCATGTTCATGTTGAGGACTTATTAGTATCATATCATGTTAATCGAATAATATTCCAATGTCATTCAGTTCATAGTAACACTTAGCACCGAGTAAATAGTAGGATAACAGCTCCTCCATCAATTATGCATGAGTCATTAGCAGTCCCTAAGTTCCAGACCTACGACACCTTCATAGATTATGAGGGGTCCCCCGTTAGTAGAGGCATGACACCCTCATCCTTTAGGACATTAGCCTTATGGATCAACTTCATTAGTCATGTGTTAGTATCCCTGGTAAGGTACCAACATTTTTCCAGTTGATGTTACATATTGGACACCGATAGCTCAAATTAGGGTATGTCAGTTGTAGTTGGATCCCACAGTATCAGTTCAGTATTCAAACCATATCTGCTCAGGTTTACATGACCAAGTGTTCAGTTTATCAGTTATTCAATTATTCAGTTTACAGATTATCTAAGTTAATGTTTTACTTGGTCTTGCATTCATTTTGCATGTTCATGTATTTATGCTTAGTACTTGGATGTATCTTGTTGTCCCTATCTCATGTACCAGTACAGTCAAAGTACTAACTGCATACTCTCTTTTACACTATGTTATCTTATAACATAAGTTTGGATGCTCAGTTTCTCGATTGCCCTTAGTCAGTTCAGTACCCCCTCAACAGTGGTTTTGGTGAGTTCTAATCCATTAGGGACAAGTATTCACAATCATTTTCATTATTTCCTTTGTTTCAGTCGGTTGGAGTTAGTTGGGGGCTTGTCCCATCAACTCTTCATGTCTTAGACACTTTTAGATATTTAGATATTATGATATTCAGACTTGTTTCCAATTTTATCGGTAGTTTAGAAATATTGGTATTTGTTTCAGTATGACACCTTAATAGAATTATATCAGTTTAGCTTTTGCACCTGATGTTTTATTATTATCTTATCCAGTGCTCATAATAGGCACTAGACCATGGGTTAGCTTGGGGTAACTTATGGCCTTAAGCACTGTATTATGACTAGGCATAGCCTTGAGTCGTGATTGATATTATCTTTAAAGAATAATTGGTATGATGATACAAATGACATAATCCTTAATGGATGATTTTTTGAATAATGAATGAGAATGTGTAAATATTTTAATTAGGATAAAAGAGGGTTGTGTATCTTGCTTTGAAGGTGGAGGTTATGAGGGATCGATACTGGAAACCTGTATTTTCCATCATAAGGGCTGGTCTCAATAATTGTGTGTATATGTCATACTATACATATATCTGTATCTAGGAATGGCATAGGTGTAACACCCCAAATCTGGTACCCAGAATGTTACACAGTACTTATAACCCCAAAGGACTACAAGCTAACCCATGACTGATATCTGTACCTGTATACTGCATATATACTATATAATATGAAAACATGAACTGAAAGGCCGTAAGGTTCAAAACTATAACATAAGATCTAATAAGTCATAACATATGGATGGGGTGTGAAATACCTAAAACAAAACAAAAATAAGCTATCTGAACATACTGTAGTCTAAAATGCCTCTAAAAATGATTGTCTAAATAAGGAGTTGATGGGACATGTCCCCACCTAACACCAACTAATAAATTAATTAATGAGATAATAAAATAATGATCGTGTACTCGAAAGATTAGGACTTACTTCTAACTCTGACTGCTGAGACTAGAATCTACTGATGCTCTGAAACTCGTGTCTCTGAACCTATGGTATAAGACACCATAGCGCAAATACATCAGTACTTTAAATATACTGGTATGCATGTGAGGTAAGTTGAATGCATGAGGTTTATATGCATGAACAATACTGGCTAACTGACTAATATGAACGTGAGAATATATGCATGCATACGTAGTAACTATATCTGAAATCGTGATCATATGAATTTACTGATAACTAACATGACTAATGATTGAGTTCTGATAACTGATATAATTGATAACATGAGTGACTATATCTGACAGTCTTGAATCTGATGGTACTAGCTGAGTTCCATACTGTATCTGAATTGACTATATCTGACTGTCCTGAGATTTGAAGAATGATCTGAGTTCTATTACTGAGACTGAATGACTGTATCTGACAGTCTTGATTCTGTAACATAAAATTGTGGGAAGTAGTCATCTAACCGATATGCCCTTAATATGCCATTATGGCTGATTTAGGGTCCAATTTGTAACCCTAATTCGATGGGTGTCAATGCCGCACCACTGGTAAGGACAAGCTGTAGGTAACCCTCATCTGATAGAGTCCCCTAAAAGAGAATGGTGGGACCCTCATTAGACAGTGTTTATCCACCTCATCAACCTTCATCGGACAGTGTTGATGTCTCAACCTATGCTGGCTACATAGTTCTGGAACGCAAGGATGATTTCTAAGAATCACACCCTCATCCGATAGTGTGTGTCCCCATCCTTGGGTTCACTCGGTGCTAATTCGTACTCCCATCTGATTTGAATCTGAACATGATTAACTGAACTGTAAATTGACTAGGTTTTCTAAATTTTCTGACTGATAAGATACTACTGATATCTGATAACTGACCGAGTTCATGGGATTTCTGAGGTTACTGAATTACTGAGCTTTCTTGATTCACATGACTGACTGAGTTCTATGGATCATGGCTTGACTGAGGATATTATGCAAACATGACATGGCTCTGAGCACACAACTAATATTTTCGGGTGCAAGTATCCCCAGGAATCGATGGAAAAAAACTGACAAAGCTTGACTTTCTTGAATACATAACCAACATCAACAATCCATAATACAATAAGTTGGGGATTTCATGAAGTACACGGTTATCATAATCCTATACATGAATGGGAATACATATCAACATACCAATATTTCATCAACTAGTCCCCTAAGTAATACTTCAAACATTCTTAATGCACAACAATATCATAAAAGTCATTGTCATAATAAAGGTAAAGTATGCATTTATCATTTGGATCGAAATTTAGCTGTAAGGCATAATTTACATCCCTTTTTGACATTTTATCAAATACCTTACATGCACAACTTAAGGCATAGGTGAAATCATCAAATTTCACAAATTATAAACCACCAAGTTAATGAATTTCAATTTATATGCTAACGTAGCTTCATAATTTCACATAAAGATCCCAACTTGGGAATCAAACAACAACCATCACATAAACTTGAACAACCAACAACATAATAACATGATTCATAATTTAAATAGGGTTCTTGAGCTTTATGGATGAAAAGAATCGATAAATCAACACAACAAATACCTTAGTTCTTGATCCTACGAAGATTGACGGATAAAATTCTTGAATTTGAATCCCCCAATTGGAATCCTAGCTTGTTCTTGAGAGGTTTTTAAGAAAATGAAGTATATTTTTCTTTAATTGGGGATAAATCTCAAGTTTGGGAGCTTATATATGGGTGGAAAAGGACCATTTTCCCCTTAAAATGACCCAAAATGGAGTGTTAATGTCACTTAGGCCATAAGATATGCGGCGCACACCTTATTGCGTAATGTAGGTTGTGCGGCGCACACCTTATCGTACACATTAGGTTATACATCGCACACCTTATGACATAAGTTTGGTTGTGCGCCGTATACCTTATGTTAGGCGACACACTCCACTTTGCAAAGCCATAACTTCTTGCTCGAGTGTCGAATTTTTATAAAATTGGTATTGTTGGAAAGATAATTCGATTCTATACAATTTGGAGGTTCTAAATCTATCAAAAATACCATATATACATTAAGTTATGCTTGTTCAAAGATGACCCTTGCAAAATCAAACACTAAAACTTGATGGATTCGTAAGCTCTTAGCTTTCCTTACTCTAAGTGACTCTTATCAACACGCTTAACACATTATAAGCTCTCGTCTCACTAGGATACTCATTGTAAGTCATGTACTCAAATATGAATCATTGGATAGGAGGTTTCATACGTAGGAACAATGGTTCATTTCCTAGCATAGAAATATACGGGGTATTACAATATCTCCCCCTTGGAAACATTCATCCTCGAATGAGACTAATTGAGAGGGGAGAAAATATAAACTGATGTACATACTAAACATAAACAACCAGAACATGATTTCATGACTGATAGGACTAATAACTAAGCATATCATACTAAACATACTTATCCGATGCTTGTGTAACTGATTCATGAATGCATGACTGAGTGTTTTGATGAACTAATGTTCTCACAATAAGAATGCATGTCTGATGGATGATTATATAAATGAACTAATACATGAATGCATGACTGAATATGCAGTGGTATTTAATACCAAGTTTGATGAACACTAAACATGAAACTGAGTAATCTTAAGGAGAACTGTTACCTTGAGCTTGATCTGAGTTGGCGGAGAAGAGGTGAGAATACTTGGTACACATGTCTTCTTCTGCTTCCAAAGTAGCTCCCTCAACGAAATAATTTTGCCAAAGAACTTTGACTAGAGGGAATTCTTTGTTCCTCAGTCTACGAGTCTAATAGTCTAGAATTTTGACTGAAATCTCTTCATAAGAGAGGCTATTTTGAACATCTATGCTCTGAATTGGGACTACAACTGCTGGGTCACCTATACACTTCTTGAGAAAAGATACATGGAACACTGGATGAACTACAGCTAGATCTAAAGGTAATTCAAGCTCATAAGCTACCTTGCCGAAGTGACTAAGAATTTTGAAGGGATCGATATATCGGGGATTGAGCTTTCCCTTCTGACCGAATCTCTTAAATCCCTTCATAGGATAGATCTTTAGATAGACATAGTCACCAAACTCAAACACGAGGTTCTTTCTACGAACATCTGTATAAGATTTTTATCAGCTCTAAGCAGCCCGAAGTCTTTCTCTGATCAACTGGACTTTTTCTAAGGCATCGAATACTAAGTCAGGCCCTATGATTGAGGCCTCACTAACTTTGAACCAACCAACTGGAGATCTGCATATCCTACCATAGAGAGCTTTGAATAGAGCCATCTTAATACTAGAATGATAGTTATTGTTGTACGCAAATTCAATCAAAAGCAAGTGGTCATCCTAACTTTCTTTGAAATCAATTGCACACGCCCTTAGCATATCTTCTAAAGTCTGAATAGTTCTTTCTGCTTGACCATCTGTCTGAGGATGAAAGGCTGTACTAAGATGAACTTGGGTACCAAGACCCTTTTGGAATACTTTCTAGAAGTGAGAGGTGAACTGAGTACCTTTGTCTAAGATAACAAATCATAAAACATCGTGCAATCTGGACAACTCTCTGATATAGAGCTTGGCATAATCCTCTATTGAATAAGAGGTATGGACTAGAAGAAAATGAGATGATTTGGTCATTCAGTCCACAATGACCCAAACTAAATCATGATGATGACAGGTACAAGGCAAACCCATCATGAAGTCCATGTTCACAATTTCCCACTTCCAAGTAGGAATACTAAACTCCTGCATGGATCCACTAGGCTTCTGATGCTCTATCGTAACCTGTTAATATGTAGAGTACTTAGCCACAAACTTTTCAACGACTCTCTTCATCCCACTCCACCAATAGATTTCCCGCAAGTCACGGTACATCTTTGTGGCCCCTGGATGAATAAAGTAGCGCACACCATGTGCTTCTACAAGAATTTGCTGCCTTAAGTCATCTACACCTAGAACACAGAGGTGACCCTGACAACGCAGAACACTATCTCTCCCTTGGGATAAAACCTCTACTTTTTTATTCTTGACTGACTCTTTTAACTTGACTAGGCTGGGATCCCTATCTTGCTTTTTTTTTTACCTCAGAAACTAGATATGATTCTGAACTATTCTAAACCTATATATCACCCTCCTCTATATCGACTAAGTGAATGCCTAGTCTGGTAAGTTGATGGACTTCCTGAGATAACTTGTTCTTACTGTCTTTGACATGAGTAACACTACCCATAGAAAGTCTACTGAGAGTGGCTGCCACTAAATTGTCCTTGCCCGAATGATAAAGGACACTCATGTCATAATCTTTCAAGAGCTCTAACCGCCTTCTCTGGCGAAGATTTAGATCTTTCTGAGAAAATGCATACTAATGGATCTTATGATCTATGATACATATACATGAACACCGTATAGATAATGCCTCCAAATCTTCAAGGTAAATACTACGGCTGCTAACGCAAGATCATGAGTAGGATAGTTCTTCTCATGGGGCTTAAGTTGTCTGGAGGCGTAGGCTATGACCTTACCATGCTGCATGAGGAAACAACCCAAACCTACTATGGATGCATCACAGTACACAATGAACCCATCTGAACCATCTAGAAAAGCTAGAACTGGAGTTGATGTGAGTCAAGTCTTCAACTTCTGAAAACTCTTCTCACAAAGATCTGACCATTGAAACTTGAATTTCTTCTGAGTTAATTTGGACATAGGAGATGCAATAGATAAAAATCTTTCAACAAACCGTCTGTAATATCCAGCCAAACCCAAGAAACTTCTGATGTCTGATGGAGAGACATGTCTAGGCTAGTTTCTTACCGCTTCAGTCTTTTGAGGATCTACTCTAAATCCATCACCGAAAATTATATAACCAAGGAATGCTACTATACTTAGCCAAAAATCACAGTTACTGAATTTGGAAAACAACTGATGATCTATGAGTGTCTAAAGTACAATTCTAAGATGGTCTGCATGATCACACTCACTACGAGAATAAACTAGAATATCATCTATGAAGACTATAAAAAACATGTCCAAGTGCTGCTTGAACACACGGTTTATCAAGTCTATGAAAGCTGCTAGGGAATCGGTAAGACCAAAGGACATGACTAAGAATTTGAAGTGACCATACTGAGTATGGAAAACTTTCTTTAAAATGTCACATTCTCTGACTCTAAGCTGATAATAGCCAGATCTGAGGTCTATCTTAGAAAAAAATGGCACTCTAAAGTTGGTCAAACAAGTCATTGATTCGGGGAAGTGGATACTTGTTCTTGATCGTAACTTTATTGAGATGATGGTTATAAATACATATTCTAAGAGAACCATCTTTTTTGCGCACGAATAAGACTGGTACGCCCCATGGGGACACACTGGGCCTGATGAATCCCTTATCTAAGAGATCCTTCAACTGCTCTTTCAGTTCTCTGAGTTCTGCTGGTGCCATTCTGTATGGTAGAATAGATATAGGCTGAGTATCCGGAAGAAGATTAATGCCGAAGTCTATTTCTCTTTTGGGAAGAATTCCTGGAAGATCTTTAGGAAAGACATCTGAATATTCATTCACTGCTAGGATCGATTCAAGACTGGGAGTTTCAGAACTAGTGTCCTTAACACAAACAATATGATAGACACATCCCTTAGATATCATTCACTGCAACCACATGAGGGGCATATCTAGCTAATTGAATAAACTTAAGAGAATACTCTTTCACCGTCATGTTGTACTGTATGAGGTTGATGAATTCTTGAACATTAGATTCTCTAAGATCTTGAGGAAAGAAACTGTATAAGAATGCAGAAAAACTCCTGCCACACTATAGGACCTGTATCATCCGACCTCTCTGACTTCCACTGTTTGAACCAAGTATGATCCACATCCTGCAACTGATATGTAGCTCGCTCAGCACTTTCAACAGTAGTCAGCCGTATGATATCTGTCACCTTCTGAACCTGATTGATGAATTCATGAGGGTCCTCATCTGCCTTAAACCTGAGAAAGGATAGAAGGTTCATTCGGGTGAAGTCCCGAATCGTGGCTGCAGCTAAATTGGCTACTGGGTTGACTGAAATGATAGTTGGTCATTCACTCTAAGCAGCAACTGACTGAGCAAGAGTAGTGAATGTGGCCCTGAACTCCTTATGAGAAACATGTTTATCCAAGGGATCTTCTTGGACAGGCTAGGTTCTTCTCTTGGGAGACATGTTCTGAAATAAAGAGAAGAAGCAGATTAGATTGAGAGATTAACTTGAGATTATGTTCACTGGCACGACATGAATACTAAATGAAGCAAAACTATTCCTGAAACATCTTATAGCCTCCTGCACATAAATGTGGTACGCAATACACCCATTTACAAGACTCTACTAGATGTGACTTTTATACTTCCTAGGACACTATTGAACCTTAGGCTCTGATACCAAGTTTGTAACAGCCCAAATCTACTAACAAGAATGTTACACGATACTCATGATTCCAAAGGATCACAAGCTAACCTATGACTGATATCTGTACCTGGATACTGCATACATACTGTATAATGTGGAAACATGAACTAAAAGGCCGTAACTTGCAAAACAATAATATAAGATCTGATAAATCATAACATATGGATGGGGTGTGAAATACCTAAAACAAAATTGAAATAATCTATTTGAACATACTGTAGTCTGAAAAGCCTTTAAACATGACGGTTTGAATAAGGAGTTGATGGGACATGTCCCTAAATAACTCCAACTAATAAATTAATTAACAAGATAATAAAATGATAATCCTGTCCTCGAAAGATGAGGACTCACTTCTAACTTTGACTACTGAGACTGAATCTACTGATGCTCTGGAGCTCGTGTCTCTGAATCTATGATATAAGACACCATAGCGCAAATGCTTCAGTATTTTGAATGTACTAGTATGCATGTGAGGTAAGCGGAATGCATGCGGTTCATATGCATGAACAATACTGGCTAACTAACTAATATGAATGTGAGAATACATGCATACATACATAGTAACTATATCTGAAATCGTGAGCACATAAATTTACGGATAACTAGCATGACTAATGACTGAGTTATGATAACTGATATAACTGATAACATAAGTGACTATATTTGACAGTCCTGAATCTGATGGAACTAGCTGAGTTCTGTACTGTATCTGAATTGACTGTATATGATAGTCCTGATTTTTGAAAAATTATTTGAGTTCTATTACTGAGACTGAATGACTGTATCTGACAGTTCTGATTCTGTAACATGAAACTGTGGGAAGTAGTCATATAACCGACATTCCCCTAATATGATATTATGGCTGAGTTGGGGTCCAATCTGTAACCCCAATTAGAAGGGTGTCAATGTCGCACCACAGGTAAAGACAAGCTGTGGGTGACCCTTATCTGATAGTGTCCCCTAAAAGAGAACGGTTGGACCCTCATTTGAAAGTGTTTATCCACCCCATCAACCCTTATTAGACAGTATTGATGTCTCAACCTATGCTGGCAACATAGTTCTGGAACGCAAGGATGATTTCTAAGAATCACACCCTCATCTGACAGTGTGTGTCCCCATCTTTGGTTTCACTCGGTGCTAATTCCTACTCCCATCTGATTTGACTCTGAACATGATTAATTGAACTGCACATCAACTGGGTTTACTAAATTCTGTGAGTGATGGAATACTACTGATATCTGATAACTGACTGAGTTCATCGAATTACTGAAGTTACTGAATTACTGAGCTTTCCTAAGTCACATGACTGACTGAGTTCTATGGACATAGGTTGACTGAGGATATTGTGAAAACATGACATGGCTCTAAGCGCACAACTAATCTCTCGAGTACAAGTACCCCCAGGACTCGATGGAAAGAAACTAACAAAGCATGACTTTCTTGAATACATGACCAACATCAATAATCCATAATACAATATGTTGGGGATTTCATGAAGTAAATAGTTATCATAATCCTGTAGATGAATGGGAATACATATCAACATACCAATATTTCATCAACTAGTCCCCTAAGTAATACTTCAAACATTTATAATGCACAACATATCATTGAAGTCATTTTGATAATAAAGGTAAAGCATGCATTTACCAATTAGATCTTAATTTAGCTATAAGGCATAATTTATATCCCTTTTTGGCATTTTACCAAACACCTTACATGCACAACTTAAGTCATAGGTGAAATCATCAAATTTAACAAATCATAAACCACCAATTTTATGGATTTCAATTTATATGCTAACATAGTTTCATAATTTCACATAAAGATCCCTACTTGGGAATCAAACAACAACCATCACATAAACTTGAACAACCCAAAACATAATAACATGATTCATAATTTAAATAGGGTTCTTGAGATTTATGGATGAAAGGAATCCATAAATCAACACAACAAATACCTTAGTTCGTGATCCTATGAAGATTGACGGAGAAACTTCTTGAACTTGAATTCCCTAATTGGAACCCTAGCTTGTTCTTGAGAGGTTTTTGAGAAAATAAAGTACATTTTTCTTCAATTAGAGCTAAATCCCGTATTTGGGAGCTTATATATGGGTGGAAAAGGACCATTTTTCCCTTAAAACGACCCAAAAATGAAGTGTTTATGTCACTTGGGCCATAAGATATGCGGCGCACACCTTATTGTGTAATTTAGTTTGTGCGGTGGACACCTTATTGCCCACATTAGGCTGTGCGTTGCACACCTTATGGCATAAGTTAGGTTGTGCGTCGCACACCTTTTGTGTAATGCCCCGGAAAATAGGTCCCGGAGCGTCACACGGTGCTTGAGGCTATGAGTAGCCCCAAGCTAACCCTTTGAGCCATTTTCATTCAGTTCAACACAAATCAATGGGGTTTCCATAAATAACCCTCAAATATTAACAGAGTAATCATCATCCAAGAATAAAAGAATTTCAGAAAGATAACAAAATACGACTTATTGGTCAACTCCCAACATCTATACTAGTCTGACAAGCCTCTAAGAAAATCAATAAAACCAGCGAGCAATTGAGACATGCCCCAACTGACTCATACTCAGTTATCAAATGTAACCGATTCTGTGAAACCAACAGCAGACATCACATTCTCGGAACATAAGGATTCACCACAACAGTGGATGTAGAATAGCATGCCCAAAGAATCACTGTTGAACCAGGAATTGATCACCTGAACCTACATTCCGAGAAAATACAGCCCACATCTGAAGATGTGGGTCAGTACCATAGAAAGGAACCAAGTATATAGGGGTGTATGCAGTTGTATAAACATCATTATTAAAAATATTTATAAGAAATATGCAGGATATATGAAAGACTCACATAGCCCAAAGAAAATCATCATAATCATGAGAGGATGAAATAAGACAATAATACATATGAGTCATCATATAATTTGTCAATAACTTTCAGTTCATCAAGAATATCAATTCTCATAATGTAAATATCATTTAAATCTTTCGAAAGAATAACTTTCACAATTGCACTTTCAAATCACTTCACCATTCACCATAGACACAAGGAAACACACACACACTGGGAGATCCTATAATCGACATAAACCATGTGAGCTACATAGAGTTCAACGTACAACCCACGTTGGGGAGAGCCGTCCTATCCTTGCCATCGAAGTAGGACTATCGAAATTAAATCCACACAAACTAGTGATCACTATATAAATAAGCCTCAGGATCACTCCCACGGGGGCACGTAGTTCTAAGGAAGTAAGGTCTCTTTATACCTCCCGCTCGGTGCTAAAGATTTCTCCCAGAATTAGCTCAGATCATTTCAAAGACAATCCACAACAACATAATTTCAGTAATATATAAATATACATCGGGAGCCATCATGCTTCCCATCTATCAAAATCAACCACGTTGTGGCTTTCTTTCACACTCTAGTTCAAAACAACTCCATTAAGACCAAAAAGTCAAATCATTTAAAATATCTCAAATATTCAACATCAACATGCTTATAACACACATTTTCTCAAAAAAATACAATTTCCAATGGGGATTCACGACCCAAATATCAAAATCATGATAAATATCGTTCAAGATTCATGCTTTATATCTCCACACATGTAAATTCATCTTTCAAAATCATAAACATCAAGATTTCATAATCATCATCATAAGATATGGGTTCATGCTTCAAATTCATAAAAATCAAATAAAAATTATGCCTTTGTAAAGAAAATTACTTTTGGGTACAAGAACAAAAGAGAGTTCTTGTTGAAAAACCCCACATACCTTGAATGATGAACTTTAGATCGATACTCGTTTTTGAGATGTTAATCATGCCATTAAATGATGGTTCTTGGAGTTCTTGAACTAGGACCTTGGAATCTTGAATAAATTTGTAGAATTAATGGTGAACTTTGGAGGTTCTTGAAGTTGGATGTAGGAGCTTAGGGTTTTTTTTCGAGGGAATTTGATGAAATATAACATATATTGCTTCTAATAGGCTTTAATATAGGGTTTGGATGGATTTTGGGTGAGGGGAGATGACCAAACCGCCCCTAAAAATCAAATAATTCTTAAATCTGTCCTTTGGTGGACTGTTTTGATAGTCTGAAGTAGATCAACCATAACATTTTACTTTGATATTCAAATTGGATGAAACTAATTTCATTAGATAGAGGACTCTCATATCTTTCTATTGATATATAGTATATCACCCAGATCATTGTGTCCGAGGAGTTATGATCGTTTGAAATTGACCCAAAAATTTGCTTTTGATAGGCTGAAGTAGATCGAGCATAACTTTTTGCTATGATAGACAAATTGGATGAAACCAATTTCATTGGAAAGAGGACTCGCAGAGCTTTCCGTTGATATATAGTAGATTACACATATCATTATGTACAAGGATTTGTGATTATTTAAACTTAGAGCAAAAATACTCTAGGCCTCAGTACTTTTTCCTGCAAGTTTTACTGTTCACTACTATTCACGGTTCTATCGGAATGTTCATAACTTGTTGCTTGGGTGTCTGTTTTGGATGATCCACATATAGCTGGAAAGATTAGTCGATACTCTACGTAATGGTGGGTCATAATCTAAGACATTTCACACGGAAAATTTATAATTCATTCTAGAAGATAGAACCCAACACGTTTACGCACAAAATTTTAATGAAAAATTTCCCGGGGTATTACATTATCCCCCCCTTGGAAACATTCATCCTCGAATGACGCTAGACATGCCAAGATTAGATAGGGAATAGAGCATACAGCTGAAACCATTCGTTAGAATCATCACCACATCATTTCTCACTCCGAATGCAATATAGAATGCATAAATTTAAGAAACTACAGCTGAACACATAATAAATGACAGCTGAACTGCTGCAACTTTTATCAAAAGTGAATGATTTAGGAAATAACGGTACCTTCGGCTTGATCGGAGTTCCCGAAAAATAGGTTCGGGTACTTAGATTGCATATCCGCCTCAGCTTCCCAAGTTACACCCTCAACAGATTGGTTTTTCCACAACACCTTGACCAAGGGAACTTCTTTGTTCCTTAGTCTTCGGACACTAAAATCAAGAATCTCAACAGGAATCTCATCAAAAGAAAGATTTTCTTGAATGTCAGCACTCACAGAGAAATCCACTACCACAGCATTGCTAATATGCTTTCTAAGCATGGAGACATGGAATATTGGATTAACAAAGGACAACTCGGAAGGCAACTCGACCTCATAAGCTACCTTACCAACACGGCTAAGAATTTCGTAAGGACCAACATAACGGGGACTAAGCTTCCCCTTCTTTCTGAATCTTTTCACCCCCCTCATGGGTGAAATTTTCAGATACACTAGGTCACCAACTTCAAACTCAAGGTATCTCCTTCTAATATCCGCATATGACTTCTGATGACTCTGTGCAGTTTTCAACCTTTCCCTAATCAACTTAAATTTTTCCATAGCCTCAAATAACGAATCAGGACCACTCACAGCCGCTTCACCCACCTCGAACCAACCTATAGGTGATCTACACTTCCTCCCATACAAGTCTTCAAACGGAGCCATGCCAATACTAGAGTCAAAACTATTATTGTAAGTAAACTCTATCAACGGTAAGTGATCATCCCAACTTTCCTTAAAGTCAAGTGCACAAGCTCTCAATATATCCTCTAAGGTCTGATGGTCCGCTCAGCCTGACCATCGGTCTGTGGATGAAAAGCAAAACTCAAAAGCACTTGGGTACCAAGACCCTTCTAAAAAGCTTTCCAAAATTGCGAAGTGAACTGAGTAACCCTATCCGAAATGATAGACAAAGGAACACCATGCTGTCTGACTAGCTCTCGGATATACAATATAGCGTAATCCTTAGCAGTATATGAAGTATGAACAGGCAAAAAATGAGAAGACATAGTTAATCTATCAACCACAACCCAAATGGAATCATGATGGTGTCGGAAAGGAGGTACACCAATCACGAAATCCATATTTATCTCTTCCTACTTCCAGGTGGGAATACTAAACTCTTGCATCATACCACCAGGTCTTTGGTGTTCAACCTTAACCTATTGGCATATTGCACACTTAGCTACAAACACTTCTATATCTTTCTTAATGCCACTCCACCAATAGATTTCCCGCAAGTCTCGGTACATCTTGGTGGCACCAGGATGAATAGAATATCGCTCCCCGTGCGCTTAAGCTATAATCCTCTATCTCAGATCATCAACATTCGGGACACACAATCTACCCTGTAATCTCAACACACCATCTCCCCCTTGGGAGAAAACCTCTACTTTTTGGTCCTTGACTGACTCCTTCAGTCTGACCAAACTTGCATCTAAGTATTGCTTTTCCTTTACTTCCGAAACCAAGGAGGATTCAGAACTACTCTGAACCCCTATACTACCTTCAACAGAGTCAAACAACTTAACTCCCAATCTAGCCAAATGATGTACATCACGAGACAACTCTTTCTTACCTTCTACCATATGCGAAACACTACCCATGGACACTCTACTTAGGGCATCTACCATAATATTGGCCTTGCCCGGATGGTACAGTATACTCATATCATAGTCCTTTAATATATCTAACCATCGTCTCTACCTAAGATTCAATTCTCTCTGGGTAAACACATACTGTAGACTCTTATGATCAGTGAAAACATCAACATGGACACCATACAAATAGTGTCTCCAGATTTTCAAAGCAAGCACAACAACAGCCAACTCAAGGTCATGGTTGGGGTAATTTTTCACATGGGGTTTCAACTATCTATAAGCATAAGCTATCACCTTACCCTTCTGCATCAATACGCAACCCAATCCAACCCAACCTTTCCATGTTTGTAACTTTGGCCCTATATTCTAAGTTAACTATTGGTAATAAGCCTTTTGTTTTCTCCTATAGAAAATTTGACATCCTAGATAAGTAAAAGGAAATTCTTTCATTAATATTCCTATTGCTATCTCTTCCATAATCACTGGACCAGCTGAGATACTATGATGCAAGTAATAGCACTATTTCCTTATTTACTTTCTGCCCTGACACCTACTCATATTACTATAAAGTTGTAGCTACTAACTACAAAGTTCTCATCTCTGCTTTACATAAGTTGATCATATCATCAGCAAAAGCAAGGTGATTGATCATTAGACTTCCCCTTGTCATCCCAAATCTTTTAAATCCTTTCCTGTCATTATCTTATACAAATCCCGTGACAACACTTCAACCTCTATAATAATTAATGTACGTGATAGGGGACCACCTTGTTTAGCACCTTTAGAAGATTTAAAAAGCCTTTAGGTATACCATTAAGTTGGACAAAATACCAGTTATTGGTAACTAGTCTGAAGATCATATCTATGATTCCTTCTGCAAAACTAGGTTTTCTCAACACCATCATCAGAAATATCTAGTACACCCTATCATAATATTTTATCATGTCCAGCTTGATAATAATATTAGTGGGCTTAACCTTTTTTGCTCATCTCATTAATTATCTCCTGTACCAAAATAATATTTTCCACAATACTTCTTCCCTAAACAAAACCTGCCTGTTCAGTTGAAATTATGCTAGGTAGTACTTTCTTGATTATCTCATAAAAATGTATTGACATTTGCCTTCTTAGGGATCAGTCTGATTTTTATATGTAATAAACTTTGGTAGATCAACCCCACAGTGAAAATCCTTCCCCATCTTATAAATATCTTTGCCTAGTATCTCCCCTGCCTCCAAAATAACATTTATGTCATACTATTATGTCCTCTAGCAATACATCTATTCAAACTTGTTACTGCATTTTTAACTTCTTCTTTCTTAGGAATTTGTTTTAACTCCTTGTTTTTATCCTCATTAATGACCTTTGTTAGTTCATAAAGCATATCAAAGTTATTCACTTCTTCTTGCTTAGTGAACTATTTCCTATAGAATTTAACTGCTTCATCTTCTATTTCATTCTACTTCTATAACCAAACACCTTCCTCATTTTGAATTCTTTTTACCCTCACTCATCTTCTTCACACATTGACCATTGCATAGAAGAAATTTTTATTTCTTTCTCCATCTTTAAACCATTCCATTCCTACCTTCTATTTCTAGAATTCTTGCTCTATATGTAAATATCTGCTACGCTTTGCTTGAGCTCTATATATCTTATCTCTATTCTTCCTTGTAGGATTCTCCACAAATTTTAACTCCATTACCTTTATTGTGTCTTCCAGTATTGCAATCTCTTGAAAAATATCTCAAAGGGTCTCTTTGCTCCATTTTGTAAAACCTTTCTTCACCTTCTTTATTTTATGGTAAAACACCATGAACGGATTCCTTTCAAAATCTATCTTATAATTTTGTCTAACCACCTCTTTGAAAGATTCCTCCTTGACCCAAAAGTTTAGAAACATAAAAGCCTTGATCAACTATTCACTACTGCTTCTAAGATTAATTAAAAAAAAAGCATGATCAGACCCACTTTTGATTTCATATTCTACCTGAATCACGAGATAGGATGTAAGAATCTTGTCTTTACAAAAAACCATATCTAGTGTTTTAAAAATACATTCTTTATCTGTTCTACCATCCCACCAAGTATACTTACTCCCCTTATATCTCATATCTTCTAATAGACAAATATTTATGCAATGGTTGAAGTCTTTTACCTCAACATCTATGACTGGTAATCCCCTCAGCTTCTTTTTATTGTTGAGAATTACATTAAAATCTCCACAACTAACCATGGTATATGTACATTGTTAGCCATCTCTTCCAAAGATTCCTATAGCTGATATTTATCCTCCTGTGTATCATTTGTATATGCCAAAGTTAGGAGAACCATCTCACCTTAATTATAATTAGACAACTACAAAGTTAAAGACTTCTCCTCATCCTTAACTATTGTAACTTTAATTATTTCATCTAAAAAGGTCCATGTCTTCCCATTTGCATTAGTTATTCATATTATAACCCCAGTTTCCTTCTGTACCTTTCCACTTACTTGTATCTTGAGAAGGCTCAATAGAACCATAAAATAAAAGTGATATTTCTTATGCATATTGACTAATCTAATGAAGGACTTTTGTGTATTCACTGATATGATATTCCAAATTATAGCATTCTTCATTGATTAGTTTTATTTGTTGTACCTCTTGTAACTCTTGTTAAGGCTTATGTGGCTCTTTTATCCCCTCTTTCTTCTTTTTCTTACCATGCTGGTCTTTTATACTATTAATCTTCTCTGGGGATAAATCTTCCAACTTAGCAATATTTTTAATATTCTTCTCTAAATCCACAGTATCCATGTCATCCTGTGATATTACTTCTTTCTCGCCTTTGTTGAATCATCTCTTACTACTAAGGGAAGTACTTTCTCATTGTCTACTTTAGATACTACCAGTTTTCCTACCTTCTGATTTTGATCTTTCACCATCTTTATTATTGCATATCTATAAACATCTTCTTTACTCTTCTTTTTCTGCTTTCTTTCTTTCTATTTTTGTCTCTATTTATCTATTAAATCTTTGAATTGAGATGTTGCCTAGTGAAAGCCATTTGTAACCCATTCCTTGAAGATTCTACGTTTTTATCACCTTGATCTTCTCCCTTATCTAGTTTTTTTTATTGTCTACTGGTTCATCCTCTTCTCTTAAATCATTAAAGGGATTTTCATCCCTGCTCTCTATTTCACCTTCAATATGCCCATATTATTTTTGTATTTATTCTTCCTTCGTTTCATCTATTCCATTTTATTCTGGTTATTTCCAACTATCTTACCACTTGTTAAAATTCTCCTTTGGGTTGCTGCTGAGCCAACTCGCTCTTCTTTCTTTTGCTTCTTAGCTTGTTTTCTTCTAATATTTCAAGGTGAGTTGTCCAATAATTTGTCTCATCATGTCCTTGAAAGCAACACTACTTATAGTACTTGGGCGTATAGTCATACTGGATTATAATCACTTAATCTCTCATGTGATATCATCTTCTTCATTGATTCTTACTCTTAGTTGTAGCTTGGCCACTAAATTACCTTATAACAACTGGACTTTTTTATTCTTAGTAGCCAAGTCATCTGTCAATGGCTTCCCTACTACTGATGCAATTGAGAAGATGATTTTCTTTGCCAAAAAAATTAGGTGGTAGGTTTGGTAAAGAAACCCATGCTTCTTCTATCGTCATTTCTACATCTGGTTCAAACCATGAATCCCATTTTGATGTCCTTATCTTCCAATACATCAGCTTTTTCTTTACATATAAAGCTGATGTCGATAGCAATTGCACATAGTCCTCCAATCTAGTCAACCTTATCAATGCATACCTTATATCCAATACTCCAATTATGCATTCACTCTTAATGCCATATTGTCCCGGTATGTTTCTCTTTAATTCCTTGATATCAAGCTTTCCATAAGAAAACTTTCCAATAATCGAATATTGCAAGTTTTCTTTCAAAATCAATGCTTTTACTTCAGATATTTTCCATGTAATATTTGGTTCCCCATGCAACATGACAATAGGTTTTGGTGGTACTATAGCTATCTCAGGGTTAGACTTAGGTTTAAACAAGTTTGAATAATTAGGGGTATTTTGTTCTGGTAATTCAAAAGATTCAGGGATGAGTATGCTTTTGATTAGTAAAATGGGGTTCTTTCAGCGGTATTTCCCCACTAGCGGTTATTGTAGCCATAAATTGCCAATGCTAGGGTTTTACAAAACTAATGGTATTTAAACAAAAACTATAAAAATATTAAAATTTTAAAACATTTTAGTGCCACATATCTAATTTTCTCAACAATGTGTTTTAATATACAAATTGAGGAAGCTCATACTTTATCCTTCCCCAATGAAGAATAAAAATTCTGAGTGAAAATTCTTCAATGCGAACAACATTAGCAAAATTTATCCTTAAAGAAATGTCTTTATCATAATGCTTCTGTTGTCTTATGTTTTCATGATGACTAGATGATACTCAGAGGACCAGGTCCGTTGCTTACTTTGCCCAAGCACAGGTGTCATACTCTGCACAGTTTTGTCCGCTAGTACAATAGCTGTACAGATGCACAATATACAAGAATGAACACATGCTCTAATAAAAATTTGATCAAACAATTCTACACTACGAAAAATACATAGGGATGCTTCTTCCTTAATAGTTTTTGTAATTTGAGTTTTCCAGTGTGGAGGTAAAAAGACTCATAGCTTAAGGTTACATATTCATTTTGCTCATAGTGTTGGTATTCTAGAGTCAAGTCTTGTAATTGATCTACTCTAAGGATTGAGAGTAAAGTTTTCATATTTCTTTTGAGTTTCTTAGGTAGAATTTCCTGAGGTTGTGTTGGATAGAGTTAGCTAGTGTTGAGAGAGATTTTGATAGAGTTGTGAAGAGAAAATTATGATAGAGTTATTACAATTTAGTTAAACTTAGAGTTAAGTTCTAATGGAGAATGTAATCATAATTTATTCTTATTATTGTCATGGTTAAGAGACTATGAGTGCAGGTCGTGGTTTTCCTTTATTGAGCAAAGATATTTCCATGTAAAAAGTGATTGTGTTCTTTATTTACTATTTTTCCTCTCTATGTTGCTGTTGTTGTCATGTCTTTTAGGGACCTAGTACCTTGATTGTGATCAATCCCGATGTTTCAATAATTGGTATCATAGTGAGGTCACTAAAAGGTTTACACCTAGAGTGTTTTTCTAATCATGGTTGCACCACCTAATCTGGAGGAAGGACAATTTACTACTATGACACCCCATTTCAATGGTCAATACTATGGGTGGTGGAAAACTAGAATTTATAACCTAATTATGGGTGAAGACAGTGAGTTGAGGATGTGACACTTGATGTCCCTTATGTTCTAGTAAAAGAGGTCAAAGAAGGTGAGATAACCAGGCAAGTATCTAAAACTAGAAGAGAGTATAATGAGGAAGATCGTAAGAAGATTGAAAAGAACTCCAAAGCTAAGAAGTTATTGGTATGTGGGATATTACTAGATGAACATAATCAAATCTCTCTATGTGAAAGTACCAAGGAGATTTAGGATTTTTGAAGGACTTCCCATTAGGGGACAAGTCAATTGAAGAAATCAAAAGTGAATATGTGGACTACTCAGTATGAAGCCCTCTCAACAAACGAGAGTGAAACTACCCAAGAAATGCACACCCGATTTATTGCGATCACAAATGAATTGTACTACCTTGGTGAGGTGATTCCACTTTACAAACAAGTAAGGAAGATTCTGGGATTTTCGATAAAGTCATGGGAGAGTAAGGTTGATGCAATCACTGAGGATATAGATTTAAAAACTCTTATAATAGATGAATTGATTGGGAACTTAAAAATTAAAGATTTTTTGGGTCATGAAGAAGAGTGAGAAGGATATTGATGATGCCTACTTTACCAAAATAATTGTCTGGGCTATAAAGAGGAGTGACATATTTCAAAAGAGAGGAAGCAACAGTAGGCAAGGAGGCACTGTTTAAGTCTGTTATAAACATAGAAAACCAGGGCATTGTATCAAAGATTGTCCTCTACAAAAAATTGATTATGAGGAGTATCTAAAGTCAGAGAAGATAAGGCAAAGAAGAAATACCAAGTCCTTGGTAAGTAATGGATGAAAGCTACAACTAATTTTGTAGTGAAGTAGGCATAAGTTGTCTGGGGAGATTCCATAAGTGAGTCTGAAGATGCAAAAAATCCTTAAAATGCATCCATGATTGCTGAGGAAGATTATAAAACCTATTATAACTTACTTTTTTCTCTCATAGAAAAATTATTTGATGAAGGAGAGAATGAGGTAACTCCTTTTAACATTAATAAGAATCTAAATAATTACACCCCTAAAAAGTTAAAGAAACTTCAAAATTTCTTGATAGAATCTGTATTTACTGCTGAGAAGGAGTTTCTTAAGGATAAGGTAGAAACTTTAGAACATGAAAAGTTGTTACACCTCGAATCTGGTAACCAAAATGCTACACGTTGCTTATGACCCCGAAGGACAAGAAGCTAACCCATGACTGATAACTGTACCTGAACACTGCAAAAAATACTATATAAATGTAGAAATAAATGTTGTAAGGTCGTAAGGTTCAAAACTAAGACATAATATCTATTAAAATATAATATCTGGGTGGGGTATAAAATACTTAAAACAACTGAAATAACTGTCTAAATATGCTAGTCTGAAAGCCTCTAAATAGTTTGAATAAGGAGTTGATGGGACATGTCCCCAACTGACTCTAACTACTGAAATAAATTAAATAATGAGATAATAAAGTAATAGTCATGTCCTCGAAGGAGGAGGACTCACTGCCAACTCTACCTGTTGAGACTGGAATACTACTATTGCTCTGGAGCTCATACTTCTGAACCTATGGTATAAAACACCATAGCGCAAATATGTTAGTATGTTTGAATGTACTGATATGCATGAGGTAGGCTGAATGCAAAGGGTTCACATGCATGAACTATACTAACTAATTGGATAACATGAACGTGAGAATACATGCATGAATACATAGTAACTATAACTAAATTTATGATAACATGATTACTGAGTTTGAGTACTGATGGAATAAGATACTGATAGATTTATAATAGAAATAACTGATACTAGCGACTGTATCTGACAATCTAGGTTCTGATGGAACTAGCTGAGTTCCGTACTGTTCTGAGTTAACTATATCTGACAATCCTGAATCCTGTAGAAATATCTAAGTTCTATTACTGAGACTGAATGACTGTATCTAATAGTCCTGATTTTGTACTGAAACTATGGGAATTAGTAATCTAACCAACATGCCCCAAATAACGCAATATAGCTGAGTTGGGGTCCAATCTATAACCCTAATTAGAACGGTGTCAATACCATGCCACTGGTAAGGACAATATTTTAGTAACTCTCATATAACTGGTGACTCTAGTGAGAATGATGGGAACCCTCATATAATAGGTTAAGCCACCTCATCTACCCTCATATAACAGGCTATGATGTATCAATCTATGTTGGCTACATAGTTCTAGTATACAAGGATTGCTTCTAAGAATTACACCCTCATATAACAGGTGGGTTCCCATATTTGGGTTCACTCGGTGCTAATTTATACTCCCATCTGAATAGACACTGAACATGATTAACTGAACTAACTAAACTGAGTTAACTGAATTTTTGTGGACTAATGGAATGCTACTGAGATTACTAAATTTCCAAGATTACCGATTTTACTAAATTTTCCTGAGTCACACAGCTGACAAAATTTCTATGAACATGGCCCGACTAAGATTATATTGAAAACATGACACTGGCTCTAGGTACACAGCTAATTGTCGGGTATAAGTGCCCCCAGGACTCGATAGCATGAAACTGACAAAGCATGACTTTCTTGAATGCATGATCAACGTCGACAATCCATAATATAATAAGATGGGGATTTCATGAAGTACAAGTGCTAAAGCACCACAATGGATACACATAAATCCATAATTCATTGACTAAGACATTTCATCAAACACTTAACATATATGAACTTGTACATGAATGGGGATTTCATATAATAATACTAGAATGGCACTTTTCCTTATCATAGGCATTTAATCAAACACATGGGAAGCATGCTTTGGTTATACAATCATCAACACATGTAATAATCATGGTTATATCCATCAACATGTAAATTTAAGGGTTTATCATGATTATTATGAAAATCATCACATCCTAGGGTCAATCATTGGAATATGTAATTTCAAACATAAATCAAAACCCCACAATATCATGAACATAGATTTTAATTCAATTTAAATCATGAACATTCATAAATACACAAATCTTGGATTTTGAAAAGAGATTCTTAAGCTTCATGGGTGAAAGGGACCAATGAATCAACACATAACATACTTGGGTTGTGAGTTTCTTAATTGAAGAACTTGGAATCTCTTAGTTTCTTGAAGAATGATGTGGATCTTGTTCTTGGGGATTATCTTCAAGAGAAAATCTTAATTTGATGTTGTAGACGGATAATGAACTTATGAGCCTTGATAAGATTTTATTAGGGGTTAAAATAGGTGGAAAAAGACCCAAATACCCTTTTAAAAATGACTATAAAATAACTGAATAAACTATGCGATGGTGGGTGCGATGGTATATTGCTAGGTCGACGGTCTGTCGGTTCTGACTGTCGCACCTAGGCAGAATAGGGTTTCACTGCCTCTACTGCGATGGCTTGGGCGACGGTCCATCACTAGCTCAATGGTTTGTTGGCCTCACTGCCTCCGCTGTGATAGTTTGATCGATGGTTCGTCACTAGGTCGATGGTCCATCGGCCCTCATCGTCGCACCTGGGCAGTTTTGACTGCTTTTAGTAAAATAACCATAACTTTCTATCCCGATACAGGATTTGGATGAAATTGGCATCGTTGGAAAGCTAATTCAATTTTACACATGATAAAAAGTGAACATCTTAAAAATTCCATGTATATAAAAGTGGATTCATCTTTCAAAGTAAGTTTCTAACATACTTGGGATGATTTCAAGCAAGGTAGAAGTATGGGGTATTACAATATCTCCCTCTTGAGAACATTCATCCTCAAATGAGACCGAGTGAGTGGGGATAATATAAACTGACGTAAATACTGAAAATGAATAACTGTAACATGATCTCATGACTGATATGACTGATAAGTGAATATATCATACTGAACATGCATATCTGGTGCATGTGTAACTAATTCATGAATGCATGACTGAGTGTTCTGATAAACCAAGGTTCTCACAATGAAAATGCATGTCTGGTGCATTATTATATAACTAAACTGGTACATGAATGAATAAATGAATATACAATGGTATTTAATACCAAGTTTATAATGGAATACTGAATAGGAAATGGATACCAAGATTGTCATTAAAATCTGAACATGTCATTGAAAAGCTTAAGGAGAACTATTAACTTGAGCTAAATATGAGTTTACAGGGGAATACATGAGGATACTTGGTACGTATGTCTACTTCTGCTTCCCAAGTAGCTCCCTCAACGGACTGATTTTGCCAAATAACTTTGACTAGAAGGACTTCTTTGTTCCTCAGTTTGCGAGGCTGATAGTCTAGGATTTCGACTGGAATCTCTTCATAAGAAAGGCTGTTTTGAACATCTATGCTATGAATAGGGACTACAACTGCTGGGTAACCTAGACACTTATTGAGCAAAGATACATGGAAGACTGGATGAACTGAGGTTAGATCTGAAGGCAATTAGAGCTTATAAGCTACCTTGCCGATTCGATTGAGAATCTTGTAGGGATCGATATATCACGGATTGAGCTTTCCCTTTTTTCTGAATCTCTTCACTCCCTTCATAAGAGAGATCCTTAGATAGATAAAGTCATTAATCTCAAACTCGAGATCCTTTACTGAACTCGCATGAACGGAACATCAGAACATGACTAATTCTATAACATGTGATATGGATTGAGTATCGTGAACTGAACTGAGCCATTGTGTACATGGCTTACGGATGATATTGGAGCTTGAAGGTCCACCTATGAGTACCCACTAATCCAAGATATTTTCCTTACATGAAGAGGGAATGACATGTTTAGGTAATAAAAGTTCAGGGGATTATAGTGTATCTCCCCCTTGGGACACTACGTCTCTCATAGAATGCTGACTTAGCCGAGATACTGAGGAGAGACTGGAATGATGCACATGGCACCCACAAATAGAATCATGACTAAATATCCAAGATCTGAGACCGTGTAATGAAACATAAATTGAGTTGAACACACAACTTGTTGATTGATCCATCATAGAATGGTTACATCCATGAGACTTTGAATAGTGCTACTAGGCAGACAGAATGGGAAAATATGTGAACTTGTTTATTTGATTGTTAGATTGAAGTACTGGTTGTTTAAACTAATTCCTACTGACTGTCTCATCTGATCTTCTGACTGACTGATGGCTGAGTACTGGGCATGTAAGATTGAACTGTACTTAATCTGAATAACTGGACTGAGAATATGGAGTTTCTATGAACATGAGAAAGGGACTAACTGAGTAACATGAGATAGCTAAGCATGAATTCATGAAATACTTGTATTGTCAGAGAATGCAAGACCAAGCATATAAGATGATTCAAAAATATTCTATAAGCTGAGGTACTGAAATACTAATAACATGCGTAACTGATAACTATACTCTATGGTCAAGTAAACCTAAAATTGGACTGTGGTACTGATCTAATTATTGAACTACGGCTGAGGCTAACACTATATCTAAGACTATAGTAGAGACTGCAACTGAATCTGTAATTGAGACTCATACTGGGACTAAATGTTGGTTTCTGATAATTGAGGTTTAGACTGGTACTGAAGTACTGAATTCTGATGGTTAAGTAATTTATAACTAAAAGCCATGGTCCTGTAGGACTATCTGAGTCCTTTACTGAATACCAATTACTGAACTAACGCTATAACCGAGGCTTGAGGGACAGAACATCGACACCACAGATTCACCGAGGGATCTAAACTGAAGGTATTCATGACATAACCTGAGTTTGGATGCTACTAGGAGTGGAATAAGAGTCATGTGGGTTGAGCATACTATAAATCACGACATGAGTACATGAGTCGTGAGCTGCGTGACCTGAATGTAAAGGTTTTGTATTCATGGGACATGATTCGTACTATTAAGTAAACTGAAACTCCTTATACAAGGAACTGGAAATGCATATGATTCTATAGAAGGTGCATAAATGTAAGTTGTGTTCATGGAACATGATTCGTACCACAGAGTAAACTGGGACTCCTTATACTGGGAACTGAAATCATACATGATTTTCACTAATGTGCACAAATATGTGTGATGATCATGGAGCTGACAGGTAGGACATGAATAGATATCATGATGCTTGATGGGTTTTAAGGATCTGTAATACTATTCTAAGACGGTAGGCATGATTATGTTCACTACGAGAATAGACGAGGATGACATCTATGAAGACTGTGATGAACATGTCCTAGTACTGCTTGAACATATGGTTCATCAAGTCCATGAGGGCTACTAGGGCATTGGTAAGACCAATGGACATGACTAAGAATTCAAAGTGATCGTACCCGATTCAAAAGGTTGTCCTCGGAATATCACATTCTCTAACTCTGGGTTGATGATAGCCTGATCTGATGCCTATCTTAGAGAAATAGCTGGCACCCTAAAGTTGGCCAAACTAGTCATTGATTCTGCGAAGTGGATACTTGTTCATAACCGTGACTTCATTGAGCTGACGGTAATCTATACACATTCTGAGAGAGCCATCTCTCTTTTGCACGAATAGAACTGGTGCACCCCACGGGGAAACACTGGGATAAATAAATCCCTTATCTAAGAGATCCTTCAAATGTTCTTTTAGTTATTTGAGTTCCAATAGTGGCATTATGTATGAAAGAATAGATAAAGGATGAGTATCTGAAAGAAGATCATGCTGAAGTCTATTTCCCTTTTGGGAGGAACTTCGAGAAAATTTTTGGGAAACACATCTGAATATTCATTAACTACTGAGACTGATTCATGACTGGGAGTTTTAAAACTAGAGTCCTTAACATGAAAAAGATGATAAACATATCCTTTAGATATCATTTTCCGTGCCCGAAGGTAGGAGAAAAGCTGATCTCTGAAAACATAAGTACTACCATTCCACTTTAGGATGGGTTCATTCAATAACTGAAACTGGACAACTTGTTTCTGCAGCCGACTGTGGCATAGCAGGAATAAAGCCAATCCATTCTAAGAATGACATCAAAATTAGTCATTTCTAATTTGACTAAGTCTACTAAGGTAACTTTCTGAAATATCATGACCGAGCAGTTCCTGTATACCCACCAGGCTATGATGGTTTTACCCACTGGGGTAGATACTAAGAAGGACTATGCTAGAATTTTGGGACTGACTCCAAAATCAGCTGCTATATAAGGAGTAACAAAAAACAAGAAAGCTCTTGGATCTAGTAAGGCGTAAACATGCACATGAAAGATCTGTAATGTACCAGTACCACATCAGCAGAATTTTCCTGATCCTGTCGGGACTGGAGAGCATAGAGTCTATTTGGGCGTTGCCCACTTGTAGTACTAGAGGTGTCACCCTACTGATTCAGGCAACCGAACTGATCTGAGGAATGGTTATGCTGACCTTGAAAACTTGATTGGGGACAATCTCTAACTCTGTGGCATAGCTTGCCACATCCAAAATAGACATCGTTGCCAACTCTGTAAATACCCTGATGGTTCTTACCACAAGTTTGACAAAGGGGAGGGGTTCGGGAACTACTAACACTTCCTTGAGGTTTTAGAGCCTGGCGCCCTATCCCTGTTGTCGTCTCTAAATTTTGGCACTAGAGCACTGGCTGAAGAAGGGGCTAGGACAATAGCCTGCTGATTACTTTGAGCTACAACTAAGTAAGATAAAGTGAGGGATTCAGTTCTGAATTCGCCATGAAAGGCATGCTCGTCTAGGGAATCTATGTGAATGGGCAAAGGTACTGACTGATTTTTGGTTCTCCATTTGTTCGCCCTTTTGGGAGACATATTTAGTAAATGAAATGGAAAAATGGATTTGACTAGGAGTCTACATTTGAGATTATGCTCACTGGTATGACATGAAAACTGAAAGAAGAGAAACTATTCCTAAAACATCTTATATCCTCCTGTCCATAAGTATGGTGCACAACACACCCATGCACAAGAATCTACTAGATGTGACTTTTTAGACTTCCTAGGACACTGTTGAACGTTAGGCTTTGATATCAATTTTGTAACACCCCAAATCTGGTACCCAAAATGCTACACAGTGCTTATGACCTTAAAGGACCATAAGCTAACCCATCACTCATATCTGTACCTGAACACTGCATAAAATACTGTATAAATGCAGAAATAAAGTCTGTAAGGCCATAAGGTTCAAAACTGAGACATAATATCTATTAAAATATAACATCTGGGTGGGGTATGAAAGTAACTATAACTAATTTTGTGATAACATGACTACTGAGTATGAGTACTGATAACATGAGATAATGATAGCTGTATAATTGAAATACAGATACTGAGAGACTATATCTAACAATCTAGGTTCTGATGGAACTAAATGAGTTTAGTTCTATTCTGAGTTAATAGTATCTAACAGTCCTGAATCCTGTAGAACTATCTGAGTTCTATTACTGAGACTAAATGACTGTATCTAACAGTCAAGATTTTATACTAAAACTATGGGAAGTATTCATCTAACTGACATGCCCCAAATAATGCAATATAACTGAGTTAGGGTCCAATCTGTAACCCAATTAGAAGGGTCTCGATACCCTCCACTGGGTACGTAGTTTTGGAATGCAAATATTGCTTCTAGGAATCACACCCTCATATAACAGGTGGGTTCCCATCCTTGGGTTTGCTTGGTGATAATTTTTACTCCCATATGAATAGACACTAAACACGATTAACTGAACTGACTGGACTGAGTTAACTGAATTTTCGTGGACTGACAGAATACTACTAATATTACTAAATTTCTTAGATTTCTGAGATTACTCAGTTTACTGAGTTTCCCTGAGTCACATGACTGGCTGAATTTCTATGAACATGGCTCGACTGAGAGTATCTTGAAAATATGACACTAGCTCTAGGCACACAACTAATTGTTGGGTACAAGTACCCCCAAGACTCGATAGCATGAAACTGAGAAAGCATGACTTTCTTGAATACATGACCAACATCGACAATCCATAATATAATAAAATGGGTATTTCATGAAGTACAAGTGCTAAAGCACCACAATGGCTACACATATATCCATAATTCATTGACTAATACATTTCATCAAACACTTAACATGCATGAACTTGTACATGAATGTATTATCATACAATAGTGGAACTTTTCCTTTACATAGGCATTTAATCAAACACATGGGAAACACGCTTTGGTTATACAATCATCACTACATCTAATATTCATGGATACATCCATCAACATGTAAATTTAAGGGTTTATCATGATTATTTTGAAAATCATCACATCCTAGGGTCAATCATTGGAATATGAAATTTCAAACATGAATCAAAACCCTACAACATCATGAACATAAATTTCAAGTCAATTTAAATCACGAACATTCATAAATACACAAATCTTAGATTTTGAAAAGTGATTCTTGAGCTTCATGAGTGAAAGGGACCCATGAATCAACACATAACATACATGGGTTGTGAGTTTCCTAAAGTTCCTGGACTTGAAGAACTTGAAATCTCTATGTTTCTTGAAGAATGATGTGGATCTTGTTCTTGGGGATTATCTTCAACAGAAAACCCTAATTTGATGTTGTAGACGGATAATTAAATTATGAGCCTTGATATGATTTTATTAGGGTTTAAAATAGGTTGAAAAAGACCCAAATACCCTTTTAAAAATAACTTTAAAATAACTAAGTGAACTATGTGACGGTGGGCAGAATAGGGTTCACTACCTTTGCTGCGATGGCTTGGGCGACGGTCCATCGCTAGCTCAACGGTCTGTCGGCCTAAGCCATCACCCTTAGGAAGAAGGTAGTTTCAGTGTCTCCGCTATGATGTTTTGGGCGATGGTTCGTCAGTAGCTCAAATTTCCATTGGCCCTCATCGTCGTACCTGGGCAGTTTTGACTACTTTCTGTAAAACAACCATAACTTTCTATCTCGATACCGGATTTGGATGAAATTGGTATAGTTGGAAAGCTAATTCAATTTTTCATATGACAAAAGGTGAAATCTTAAAAATTCCATATATATAAAAGTGGATTTATATTTCAATGTAAATTTCTAACATACTTAGGACAAATTCAAGCTAGGTAGAAGTACGGGGTATTACAAAAGCTAGCACTAACTATTTTAGCTGTCTAAAATAGGAGAACATTCCTGAAAATTGAAATTTGAAAAACAAAGATATGGTGAAAAAACTAAAAGTGTTAGCTGAATCTGATGCAAAAGATAAAAAATAAGCTACCAAGATACAAACTAAATTGGAAGAAAAGTTGAAAAACTCTCAAAACCTCCTTATGACTACTTTTTACAAGAATAAGGAAATGGAAAGAGGTCCAATCTGCATATAAAAGATCTTAACAAATCACTAAAATGGACAACATCTTCATAGATTCTTGAAAACCTAATAATTTAGGGGGTCAACAATGGTAGAGGTGTTGAGTATTAGAACAACACCCATTATCTTAAGCCCTAAGGAAAGTTTGTTTCTGTTGCAACAAAAAATTCCAACAATTCTCTATGCACTCCCTATTGTAGAGATGGTCATAAAAATGATCACTATTATGGATAGATTAGATTTAAAATAAATTAACCTAGGAATGTTCAACAGATTCATTCATTATCCAATGGATCATTTTCCTTGACCAACTTTAAGAAGGATAAACTACCTAGCTAGACCAAGAAAATTGTGATTACTCCTTTATCTTCCATTTGGGAACTTAGACTCAAATGGGCCCCCAAATATAACAAATGATCTCTATCTATAGATGGAACTAAGGGAAATCAGTCAAAGTTGGTTCATAGACAGCGGATGCTCAAGAATATGACTAGAAAAATTGACTATTTTCTCTCACTCATGGACCTTCATGGTGGAGTTGTCTCTTTTAAAAATAGAAATAAATGATATATTCATGGTGTTGGAAATATAGGAAAATATTTAAATCATGCTATTGAGGGTGTTTATTATGTAAATAGGGTGAAAACAGCCTTCTATGTGTGTCCCAAATTTGTGATAGAGGAAACAAAGTGAAGTTTTTATCTGATGGGTGCACTGTGTCCATCTTGGACACTGGAAAAGTTATAGTAAGAGTAAAACAATACAAGAACATTTATATGTCTAATTTAGACACAGTGGATAACATATTGACTTGCTTAAGTGCTCAAAGTTAAAATTTTGATATGTGGCCCAAAAGTTTAGGACATGTAAGTTCCTCTCTACTCAACAAACTGATTGCAAAAGTCCTGTTCTCTGGTGTTCCAAAGCTAAAATTTTTGGATAACAGGGTTTGTGATTATTGTGTCAAAGAAAAACAAACCAGATCATCCTTTAAGTAAAAGAAGCAGCTAAGCACCACAAGACCCTTTAGATTGTAGAACTTGAACCTATGTGGACCTGTTTAAGTTCAAAGTATAGGAGGAAAGAGATAAATGTTTTTTTATTGTGGAAGAATATTCCAAATTCACTTGAACAATGTTCCTAAGAACAAAGGATAAAACTTATGAAGTACTGGAGATCTTTGCCTAGAAAATTTAGGTAATCTTAATAGCAAGATTGCAGTATTCAGATCTGATCATGGAACTAAGTTTGAGAATGTCCAATTTGAAGAATTCTATGCTAAAAATGGAATCAGTAAAAAGTTTTATGTTCCAAGAACTCCCCAGCAAAATAAAGTGTTTGAAAGAAAGAAAAGTATAAACATAAATTGACCATACCACACGATTAATAGTGGTCTCCTAAAAGTTTTTGGGTTAAAGCTATTAATACTGATTGTTATGTGACAAACATATGCCTGATAAGATCCATATTAAATAAAACTATTTATCAACTTGTGATCTGAGGTGAATTTATGCACCTAAGTGTTGTTACCAATGCTTACTTAGCCAAGTTTTGAGGACATCTCATGTGCGTAATGATATATATTTTGCATAAATGAGAATATAAGTGTTGAGTTATGCTTTTTGTAGTGTTTAATATGTTTTCATAATAATTTTGGAGTCAAAACTCTATGTTAAATTTCAAACGCGAAAACTAGTACTCTTTGCTTGATCTATGTTCAATTCTAGTTCATGATGATGGATTCTATGTGGTATTGAGCTCTAATTTGTGTTGTTGGATGTCATAGGATGCTTGGTGAGTTGATAAAGATGATAAATGAATGATATAAAAGTTGAAAAACATGAACAAAAGTCACCAAAATGCTTGGACTTAAAGGATAAATGCACCGGACAAGGCATGACCAAATCTAGAATTTTAGGAATCATCGGCTTGCCATGGACCCCATACGCCGTGATAAGGTCATGGAAAGACCTTGGGTTTATTTTTAAATGGTAAAAAACATCTGGATTCTATGATATTAGAGTGCTACGGCCTCTAATCCATTCTATAAGGTCGTGGCATGAAGGCTATGTTCAATTCGGCAATTTTTGTCCTATTATAAATAGGACACTTAAACTCTATTGTAAAAACCTTGAGCGACCTTATGGATTGGAATAATGTTTGAGAAGGCTGAATTAGGGTTTTTATTGACATGGGTTCATCTATTATGATTATGTGTATGTCCATGAGCGGCTAAATACCCTTTTCTGGGTTTAAGATCAAGAACATAATTACTCTTGTTATAAAAAAATTGGTTTTGGTTATTTATAAATGTTGGTTGTTTATTTATCCTTGTGTTAACTATTTTAAGGATTTTATACCCTTATAATACATGATTAATTCTACCATGATCCCAGAAGGAGGAACGATATGATAGAACATAGGATAAATAGAATAGGATCGTAATTCCTTATTGAATGATGTTATGAATTTGGATTTAGGATAGGAATATACTTGTAATACCCCAAGGCTACCTCTTGGATTTCAAATGGCGTTTAGGATCATAAGTTATCCTAAGCTAACCCTTGTACGAGCATAACTCATGAGCAACTAAATAAGATACATAAATCTTGAAGAAATAAGCGGAAGAAAAGTCATTGGTTGAACATCTTCAAAACAAAACTATTAAAATAATCACACTCTAGTTATACAAAACAAAACTGAAATCAAATACATCGACACTACTAACTGTCTATGAATCCTATACTAATATTAACTATAAGTAGCCGGGACATGACCCTCAGCTATCCCAAATCAATACGACTGATTAAAGAAAAAAAGATGCTACTCGAACTATGATTGACTCAAGCCATCAAATCAAAAGGACTCATCACCTGCTGACTGGAAGCTGCAAACTATATGATTATGAAGTACGAGCTACAACTTGAACCTATATTACGAGAAAATGTAGCACATATTCATATATATGGATTGGTACTTTTGGAATTTAATGAGTATGTGGGGGTCAGTGCATAAGTAAAACAATAACTTAATATATTCATAGTCTTTCAAATAATGCATACTAAGTGTAAGTGACTCACCTTGACCTTGAATAAATCTAAAAGCTTAAAAATCATAAACCATGAATAATAGAGCATACTGAATAAACTTTATGAGCCACACACTTAGTTTCTAAAAGCTTTACTTTTACTATTTTTGTTGGGAGGTTCTTCTAACCGACATAAACCATGTAAGCTATTATGGAGTCCAACGTCTCACACCTACGTTGGTAGAGTTGTTCTACCCTTGCCATCGGTATAGAATCTAACTAGAGTGATCACTATACTTAACCCATATTGGGACTTAAATCTACAATGGCATGTAGTTCTGGGGCATGTGACCTTGGCCTCATACCCAACTCAGTGCTAAATACTACTCCCATATTACTTATATTCTCTCGCTTTAGGAAATCTCCTTTAAAATAGGATAAGGGTTTATAATAAAAACCAGTTATGCTTCTCTTTATTTTAAACTATAATCAAAATGAATAAATGTGGATTCCATCTCTTAGCTGGGGATCAAAATATCAATCTTGCTTTAAATATTGAAATAAGATTATCTAAGAATAATTGAAAGCATAATCTTCTTGAAATCTTAATATTCAACTTAGGGCTTAAAATTCATGCTTTAAACTCATGTCAATTCATAATAAAACATCATACTAAATATAATTCTTGAAATATTCCAACAATAACAAGTCATAATAGTGCAATCTCATTCATCGTATAAATGCTGCAAGTTAAAAACATAAACATAAGAACTTCTTGATATACATAAAGCTTTAAATCTCATAATAATCACATGCTTCAAGAATATATAAACATAGGTATGAACCCGACTTCAAAATAATTAAATAAAATCTTACAATCATACAATTTGGACATATGGGTGAAAAGATATCCTTGTTCATAACTCCACATACCTTATTAGGCTTAATTTGATATAGAAACTTAACTTTGAACACTTTGAGATGTTCTTGAAGGGGTCTTTCTTGAAGTTCATGGATGAAGAGCCTTAAATTCTTGATTATCTTAAAGAGTATATGAAGGAGTTTTAGAGTTCTTGAAATTAGGTTAGGGTTTCTTGGAGAGAAAGTTAATGGAGAATGGGTGTATAATACTTAAATTGATCTTTAATATTATGTTTATACGACTTGGGGTGATGGTAAATGACCTAATTTACCCTTTGGAGATTAAAGTCCCAATTGGAATGCCATTTGGGGGATGGGCGCAACATGATGACATGCTTACCGCTATGCCCGATGAGACGCGGTGGAATCGTGCTGAGCTGCTGGAATCGAAATCCAAACATGACCCAAACCTCATTCAAAAATTTTTAAACTTCCCCAAGCATGCTCCTTACACCCCCGAACATGAATCAACTCAAAAACCATTGTCTTGTTGCCCGAAAGGTCAACTTAAAAATCCTCAATGTTAAGAAGTCAAAATAAGGCTAATTCTTTAACACTAAGCTAAATTTTCAGGTTCTGAGTCTCTTATTCAAGCATTATGAGATGAACTAAACTAAGAACATATGGGGTAGTACAATATCTCCCCTTTGGGAACATTCATCCTCAAATGAGACTAGTTAGAATAAGAGTACTTTATTGAGGTAACTAAGATCATATACTGAACATGCACGACTTGGAAAATGATTGCCTTATTAAGTCTGAAAAATGATATCATGACTGAACTGATTTCTTGAATACATGCAAAGACATGAGAATGGTTATAAAACTGAGATACAAATGAGAGAGTCAACTTATGAATAACTATTACTTCAGGCTGGATCTCGTTTCATGAAGAAAGTTGAGAGGTTCAGAACATAAAAACTTAGGGTATTACAACATGTCTCCTTTTGGATAGTTCATCCCCAAATGATACTGATTTGGCTGAAATACTACGAAAAGACTGAGATGATGCACAAGACACTCACTAGCTAAATCATGACTTAATATCTGAATCTTAAACTAATGTCTGATGCATGAATTGAGATAAATTCATAATTTGCATAAATGTGAACAAACTACCTCTTAGAATGACCATACTCATGAAACTTTAGATAGTAAGACTAGATCAGAATATGGAAAAATTGTAAAAATTTGTCTGTCTGACTACCAAACTAGATTGCTGGCTATATGGACTGAATTATACTAAAAGCTTATACTCAACTATACATTCCATTTCAAAAATACACTTCACTTGAGGCTACTGAAAATATCCACATGGGCACTAATAACTCTACCTACTGAAGTCTGAGCTGAACTGAATTCTCTCACTATATTCAAGCCTATCCGAATCTACAAAGTGCACACTTCACACCGTAATACTAGTCTAAATCATGAATTCAATACACCATGCACTTTTATAACTTCTCATCTCATGAATAATTCTTGTTACCACTTTAACAACTACATTCAACCTTTTACTAGGAATTCACTAATGCAAAATACATTCATATACTTGTACACCAACATGACATTCAAGCCTATCTTCATAACCACATATGTACTTCTAAACAAACACCCATACAAGAATCTTTATCATATTATCTAATACCTCTATCAATAATAACTTCCATGCACTGTTCTTTGAAAGACTCGCATAAAAATTCTCAACTAACCAAGACATACACAAAAAGCTTCACCTTAATATTCTTTCAAAATTATAAACTTACATAAGACAAGCATACAAAAATCTTTCCTAACATGAAATATTTACTCTCGCCCATCTACATAATTGTTCATCATCACTATCTTGACCTAAGAGGAGGTCACTAAAAGGTTCGAATACGAGAACCTAAAATATGAATGAATTCTAAGCATAACTTGACACTTTACTGAGGCCTAAGGAATAGAGTATCAACGACATGGATTCATTACAGAGATCAAAACTGAGGATATACATGACAAAAATCTTACTTTCTCTGGTCACTAAGAGTGTAGGTCATGGGAACTGGGCATACAGCAAAGCATAAGTACATGACTTATGAGCTGCATGACCTGAGTTTGGAGTTCATAATTTCATGGAACATGATTCGTACTACTGAATGAACTGGGACTCCTCATACTCGAAACTGGGAAAGTACTTGATTCTCTATTATATGCATGAACATAAACTATAATCATAAAACTGACACATAAGGCATGAGTAGATATCGTAATAACTGAAGTACAAATACTGAAATAAGAATGGATTGGGCATCATCCTTTGTTAATGCTATTCTACAACACACTGATATTCCTATTATAATCTGAGAGCTTGACTAAGTTACTTGTTCTATCATCTCACCCTTAGCTTTAAGCCATAATTCTAAGTCTGTGGAACCCTTTACTAAACTCTAAACTGGACTACAATCACTGTACTCAAGATTCTGGGATATAACAATTCAGATAAATAATAAACTTACTCTGAAAGACTACACCAGAAAGTGTAAAACCCACTGCTAAAACTTATTTAT
This sequence comes from Capsicum baccatum var. pendulum, assembly GCA_030864225.1. NCBI lineage: Eukaryota > Viridiplantae > Streptophyta > Magnoliopsida > Solanales > Solanaceae > Capsicum > Capsicum baccatum. Next base: position 87,013,668 of record CM061557.1, read on the forward strand.
GAGATACTACTCTATCTTTTTATAGCCCTAATAATCATCATATAATCATTTGAACACTTACCTAGAATCTTCATGAGTACCACCACACCTAGAGTTCACACCATCTAAAGCTTCAACTCTTATTTCTATTAGCTCAATCTTCAAAGATTCAAACTTAGATTCTAACACTTAACATGGATATCCCCATACCTTTATTGAACAATACTACTTCCATCATAGCCTACTAATATCATATCTCTAAACTTATATTTTTCCCTAAACTATGAGAATCAAAATCATATCAAAAGGTTCAACATCGTCTATCCATAACACCTTAACTTAGCTATTAAGAACACCGTACACTAGATAGCTAGCCCTCTTCCTATTTATCAACTCAAGGGTACTACTAACCACGCACAACCTTTAATAATGTTAGAAAATAATGCAAACCCATATCACCTTAGGAACATCTCTACATCATACTTAATTACAAATATATGAACTTAAACTCTTGCATACATTGTTCAAGACTATTAGATCACTTTTATATAACTAGCATTGCTAATCAAGCAATCATTACTTCTACCTTTATAATCATCTACTGTTCAAACTTAATGTCTAGTGCTAGACATGATTAACAACCCAACCTCACATACCATTCTCACTTGGAAGCGATAAAATCAAGCATAAAGAAACACTAGTCCACTAAAACCTCTTAATAATAATAATTGATCACTATCATATGTCCTATATTATTATAATACATTAGCACATACTTCTACACATCATTACTATTCACCCATCTATACACCTAAATTTCTTTCATAGCTCTATAAGTTTCAACTAAACTCCTTGCAACCTCAAGAGAAGCCTAAATTCACAATACTCAACCACCGAATACTTTCATCAATAACTATACTTTTATAACACAATAACTACCATCAATAACTCCTTTCCTACTTTAAGCAAATGATAATTTATCTTAATAAATAATTTCTTATCTACCTTCCACAAAACTAACACACAAGGACATATCACCTCACTACTAACTCAATCACATGTAAAAGTTCATCTATAAACACTTGATCAACCACCATTACCACCTTCCTTACTACTACACTTCGAATCCCATACTTCTAACTATAAGAAGGTTCTACTACTTATGAATCAGAACACCTAATGTCATAATATCCCTAAAATGTAAACTCTATTTAACAAACTAGTTTTATTTTGTCTCCTCTCATAAGCACTATATGTATTGAAGGGTTAATGAGAAATCTAAATATATATCTTATTCTGTCTTAATTGAATAACTAAATTATATGAGGATGTAAAAATTTCAACTTAAGGAACTTATAACACACTAGCGAGCTCCTCTTAAGCCCCTTGTATGACTTCTAATATTCCTGATAGTAAACTTGAGAGCATCATCTTAGGAGGAATTATAATCTAGTACTTATATTACCTCAAAAAGTCAAAGATGGAGAATTATGGAGTAACACACGAATCGATAGAAGTTTGTAAAAGAACAACTTTACTACACGATCTAGAGTATAAAAGAAAGAAAACTTTTCTTAAATGCTCTCTAGCCTCTCAAAGAAAAGTACAGATGTCTCTGTACTATTCTGTAAGACTCTACTAGACATGGCTTCATAGACACCCTAGGACACTTAAACCTTGTTCTCTAATACCAAGTTTGTAATACCCTAAGACTACCCCTAGATGGTACACGGTGCTTAGGACCATAAGTGATCCCAAGCTAACCCCTGTACTGGCATAACTCATGAGCAACTGAATAAGATACATAAATCTTAAAGAAATAAGTGGCAGAAAAGTCCAAACATCTTTAGAACAAAACTATTAAAATAATTACAACTCTGGTTATACAAAACAAAACTAAAATCAAATACATCGACTCTGCTAACTATCTATGAAGCCTCTACAACTATTCACTATAGGTAGATGGGACATGACCCCCAGCTATCCCAAATCAATACGACTGAATAAAGAAAATAAGAGCTACTCAAACTATGATTGACTCTAGCCCTCAAATCAAAATGACTCATCACCTATTTACTTGAAGATGTAAACTATCAGATTATGATATGCGCCCTACAACTTGTACCTAAATTATGAGATAACATAGAACATAGACATATATGTGGATCAATACTTCTGGAATACACTAAGTATATGTGGGTGAATGCATAAGTAAAACAATAAATTAATATATTCATAGACTTTAAAATAATGCATGCTAAGTTAAGTGACTCACCTTGATCTTGAATAAAACTGAAAGTTTAAAAATCATAAACAATGAATAATAAAGCATACTAATTAAACTTTATGAGCCACACAATTAGCTTCTAAAATCCTTACTTTTACTATTTCTATTGGGTGGTTCTTCTAATCAACATAAATCATGTGAGCTATCATAGAGTCCAACATCTTACCTTTAAATTGGTAGAGTTGTTCTACCCTTGCTATTAAAATAGAACCTAACTAGAGTGATCACTATACTTAACCCATATTGGGACTTACACCTATGGTGGCATATAGTTCTAGGGCATGTGACATTGCCCTCATACCCAACTCAGTGCTAAATACTACTCTAATATTACTTATATGCTCTCTCTTTAGGAAATCCACTTTAAAATAGCATAAGGGTTTATAATGAAAATCAGTTATCCTTCTCTTTGCTTTAAAATTTAATCAAAATGAATAAATATGGATTCCATCTCTTAGTTGAGGATCAAAATATCATTTCTTGCTTTAAATCTTGAAATAATCTTATCTAAGAATACTTGAAAGCATAATCTTCTTGAAATCACAATACTCAAACTTAAGGCTTAAAAACCATGCTTTGAACTCATGTCAATTCATAATAAAACGTCATGCTCAATATAATACTTGAAATATTCCTACAATAAAAAGTCAAGATAGTGAAATCTCATTTAGAGTATAAATTATGCAAGTTAAAAACATAAACGTAAGCACTTTTTGATATTCTTAACTTTAAATCTCATAATAATCACATGCTTTAAGAATATATAAACTTAGGTATGAACCCGACTTTAAAACAATTAAATAAAATCTTAAAATCAAGCAATTTGGGTACTAAGGTGAAAGGATATCCTTGTTCATAACCCCACATATCTTATTAGGCTTAATTTGATGTAGAAGCTTGACTTTGAACTCTTTGAAATGTTCTTGAAGGCTTTTTATTAAAGTTTTTAGATTAAGAGCCATAAATTCTTGATTATTTTAAAGAGGATATGAAGGAGTTTTAGAGTTCATAGAATTAGGCTACAGTTTCTAGGAGAGAAAATTAATATAGAATAGGTGTATAATGCTTAAACTGACATTCAATCTTATGTTTTATGACTTGGGGTGATGGTAAATGATCTAATTTCCCCTCTAGAGATTAAAGTTACAACTAGAATGTTATTTTGGGGCTTGGCATAAAGCGATAACATGCTCATAGATATACTCAGTGCAATGCATTGGAATTGCGTTGAGCTGCTGGAATCAAAATCCAAACACAACATAAACCCCATCCAAAAATTCCAAAACTTCCTTGAGATATGATCCTTACCCCTGAACATGAATCAACTTTAAAATCATCATCTCAGAGCTCAGAAGGTCAACTTAAATATCCTCAAATTTAAGAAGTCAAAATAAGGCTAAGTCTTCAACACTTAGCTAAATTTTCAGGTTCTAAGTCTCTTATGCAAGCATTATGAGCTGAGCTGAACTGAACTAAGAACGTATGGGGTATTACAATACTAAGTGCCATATTTGGTTCAATTATAACATAGAATGTGAATTCTCTTAACTTAGTTCTTGCATCCCTTCTCAATGATGTAGTTGTAGGTTTAAGTTAGATAACTGATTGGAGGTTCAAAGGGACATAGTCATAGTATTGACCCCGTGGCCAACAACAGAGATATGTAACCTAACCAATAAAGTTACATAGCTTAGTATGATTTTTTCTGGTTCCTTAACCCTGTGTTTCTCTCTATTGTTTTTGAAGAACCTTTAATTACCGTATTGTATACTTTACTTTTAGTTTATAACTCTCAAACTCTTTTGGTTGTGTTTTCACTTATTTAATCTTCATATTAGATCTAGAGTGGGATAGTTGTTAAACATAAGTCCCTATGGGATCAATACTTTGCTTTATAAGGCCATTTTGCTACTTGGTGGACCGCGTATACTTGCATATGCGCTTGCACGCAATAGGTTTTTGGCTCCATTATTAGAAACTTGTAATTTGGTAACCACCTTTATTTAGTTTTGCTTTTTGATTTCGTAAGTGCTAATTACTTAATCTCAGCTTCTAAATTTGTAGGCACAAGTTTAAAAAGATAGTAGCTGGTAAGAGATAGGGAGTTAGTTGAACCAAATCCCGAACCTGAGCAATACTTACACCAACAAAAGAGAGAAGCAATACTTCTTTATAGAATCCCTCAAATTCAGAAATAGGATGATCATCTTGCACTTATGGCTGAAGATCCACCAGCCCATAGATAGTTCATTATGTGGCAATCCCACTTATGACTAATATTACCTCTTACATCTATAGACCTACTACAGGAGGTAGATTTGAGTTGAAATATAACATGGTGCAGATTTTGTACAACAGTAGGCAGATCACCGGATCGTCACAAAAAGATTCACTAGTTAACTTGCTGAATTTTGTAAAGATTAGTGACACATTCATACCCATAGAGGTATCCACTAATTATGTGAATCTGATACTCTTTCCTTTCTCTCTTTTGGGAGAAGTGAAAAAGTTGTTGAATGTTGATTCGACATGTTCTATAACCACATGTGATGAATTGGCCTAAAAATTTCTCATCCATTTCTTTCCATCCGACAAGACAACAAGACTATGCAGTAAGATTTTAAGCTTCACGAAAGATCTATAGGAGAACCTATATCATGCCTAGAAGAGATTCAAATATCATTTTTGAGACTATCTACACACCAATTGTCAAATAAGGTATTAGCTCACACCTATGTTGAAGATCTAGACCATAACACAAAAATTTTACTAGATTTAGATATAGGGTGGTCAGGTGCTGGGAAATACTTATGATAAGCTCTATACTTTTTTGAAAGATATTGCTCAAGGAAATCCTGATTGGAATGGTGGCATGTCCAGAAGCTCAGTGAAAGAGGTTGCTGGCATGATTAAAGTTAAAACTATCACAACCTTACCTGCCCAATTATCAGCTTTGCAGAATCAAATGATGACTCAATTAAGTAAATTAGGTAGCCATAGCTCATTTCATCTCTTAGTTGTATGCATAAGGGGTACAGAGCTTAGAAATTAGCCTAATTGTTGGGACTTAGTCATTTTCAAGGCCCGTAAAATTTCATGATCTTATTTTGGGTATTTTCTACCTCAGAATGTCAATTTTTAAGTTGATTTATGATTGTGGTTATTCAAGGCGTGTCTCAGGGGATTTTTGGATTTTTTTAGACGAGCATAGGGGCATGTATGGAAAAGTAAACTAGTGAGGGCACCAAGATAGGACTGCGGCGCGGGGCTTATCTCACCGTACTGGATCCCATAACGCAGGGCTTAGATCGTCAGTCTGGACCCCTTGGGAAGGGGCTTAGCTCACTGGGGATTAGCTCACCGGTCTAGAGCCTGCGTTGCCCCCTTCTTTATTCGCCCAGCTTTTGATCCTTGGTATTTAAGGGTATTTGGGTTAATTCCCCCACCCAAACTCGTCCATAACATAAAATTTAGGTCCTTAAGGAGAATTATTTTTCCCTTTATTCATAAAATCTCTCAAGAAAACCATCTTCTATCTCAAGACCAAACCCTAACCCTTACTCAAGCAATCAAGGAATTCAAGCTTCAAACCTTAAGAAATTACCAATAATCTTCACGAAATCATCTAGTGAAGTTTGTGTGATGTTCATCCATGGGTTCATTTCACCCATGGAGTCTAAGAATCACTTTTTTGTTTTAAATTATGAGTTTTCATATTTAAGTTGAAATATCTCTTTGAATCTCTTGTGAATTAAATTACAAGTTATGTTTATAAGTTTTTTTCTAGTGGGATGAGCCATTACATATTTTAAATGCTGTACTCTTCACGTTAAATCTCGAAGTTATAATTGTAGTACTGTAATCATGTTATTCTCACATGCTTTACCTATTCCCATGATTAAGTTCATGACTCTCATGTGTTTGATAAAATGCCTAAGTATTGGATTTTGAAAAATGATCCCCTACTATGATTTTAAAGCTTTTATATGGCATTCTTGTAAATTCCATTTAGTGCTGGTGGATAATGAACACCCAATACCTATGTGTTTTACATGAATTCAAATTTTCAAGTACCCAAAACAGTTAATCCATAACCCTTATCAATATACTTACATATTTATAATCATGATGAGCACTATCAGTTATGTAATAATATTTAGTCTTGTTCAGTCTATTCTAGTATTAGCGTCATTTTAGTTGGGAGTAGGATTTAGCACTGAGCAAACTCAGGGATAAGGGCTCACCTGATATGAGAGCGTATGACCCTTAGTGGCAATCCCCGAGTTTTAGAACTATATAGCTAGCATAGGTTAGAGATATTTACCCGCCAGTTGAGGGTTGACAAAGTGTTTACCTGCCATTTAAAGAAGACACATATCTCATTAGAGCACCTTCCAGTTTAGGGTGACTCCTTAGTCCTTCAGGATACTAGTTTAATGGATCTACACAGCTAGTGTTAGTACTCATAGCACGGTACTGATACTCTTCCTACTGGGGTTATAGGTTGGACCCCAATTTGCTCAGATTGGGGCATGTTGGTTATATGATACCTCCCACAGTCTTATTATAACATTCAGTATAGTTTTCATTCAGGTTTTCCTGACCAAAGCATATAGATTCATAGTTATTCAGTTATCAGATTTTAGTCTTTTTGTTTACAGACTATTTTAGATATATATATTTATGCTTGGTCTTGGATTCTCAGATGTTATAGTTTTCATGTATTCATTTTCAGTTATCTCATGCTATTCAATTAGTCCTTATTTCATATGCACAGTACCCCATGTATATCATCCTAACCTCATCTTATATACCAGTACATTAAAAGTACCAACCGTATGCTCTTATTTACACTATGATGTCTCATATCATAGGTTCTAATGCATAATTTCCCAACTACAGTTACACAACTCGACGTAATCTAGTAGCTGCAGTGGTGAGTCCTCATCCATCGAGGACATGTTATGTTTATTCAGTTATTTCAATTTTTTATTTCATTTAGTCAGCCAAAGTTAGTTGGGGGTTTATTGCATCAACTCCTTAGTCATTTTGATTTGATATTTCAGTAGTTAGATCTATATTCCCTTCTCAGTTTATCTTCCACACAAGTATTATGTTCATATTTATTTAGTACTCATAGTAGGTACCAACTTATGGGTTAGCTTGTGGTCACTTATGACTGTAAGCACCATTGATATGACTAGCGGGTAGCCTGGGGTCGTGACACAAGTCTGGCTTAAGACAATATAGTGCAACAGACCCTGAAATGGTATGAGATTTTTCACAATAGTAGCCACTCTATGGATTTGTATAGTGCAAATCCAAAATCCGTAAACTTTGTAGGCAATGCACATAAAACAACCTATGACAATGCCTAAAACCAAAAGCATCAGACTCAACCTAGTTATGCATCAGGAAATAATCATAATCACTAGTTTTAGTAGCAACATCACAATACATAGTCATGTAACATTGACAAAATTTTTTAAAATAATCCTGGGTAAGTAAGAAATAATGTTTACTAAAATTAAAAATCAGTAAGTGGATTAGCAGAAGTTAGAGAAGTGGTTGGGGAAACTAGCTCAGGAATGGAATACTAGGCCCAAGGTTAAGTTTCAAGTGATACATAGCATTTAAAACAAGTCATGTCAGTTACCTTGAGAAGTGATAAAGAGTAGAGTGATGGGATTCTAAAAAAAAATCCGGATGTGCAAGCAGAGTTGGTTCCTCAATAAGTTGCAAGTAAAGTTGCTGAAATAATGGGGAAGTCTAAGTACCCAACAACAAAGGTTGTTGAGAGTACACTAGAAATACTAACACCACCACTCTTGTTGAGGCTTAAGAAGGCCAAGGAGGATGCCTGCTTCAAGATATTTTTTTGGCACATTTAGAGAACTTCATATTAATCTTCCTTTGTTAGATGTTTTGTAGGGAATGCCCAAGTATGCTAAGTACTTGAAGGATATGGTGACTAACAAAATTAAGCTGCAGGTTATTGAGACAGTATCACTTATTGAGAAGCGTAGCTCTGTGTTGATGAGAAATATGCCTAAAAAATTAAAGGACCCAGGAAGGTTTACCCTCCCCATACAAATTAGGGATAATGTTGTACTCCATGCTTTGTGATTTGGGGGCAAGTATAGAATTAGTTCCCCTATTAGTGTTCAATAATCTTGGGTTGGGGAAGCTAAGACCATGTTCTATGGTGCTTTAGATAGAAGATAGAACCCAAGTTCATCATGAAGGAATTATTGAGGACGTGTTCATAAAGGTTTGTAAGTTTATTATCCCGTCTAACTTTATTGCTTTGGATTATAATATAGATGACAAGGTGCCAATCATTCTGGGACATCCATTCATAGTAATGAGAGGAGCGCTAATAGATATGAGAGAGGGCACTCACAAAATAAGTTTGGATAACAAAGAGGTGATATTTAAAGTTTATAAACCACTCAATTCACCTTCATACTACAAATATTTATGTATGATCACTACTATGGAAGTGGATAAATGTGTGGTAATAGAGCCTAAATCACCAATTAGCTATTTGGACATTCTAATTGAGTTGCCCAAACCACCACCTAAGACAGAGTTATGATGATTGAGAATATTGAGAATACTATTATTGAGAAAAATATAGACATTGACAGTACACACTCAAAGGGTCAGAAATGAGTGAGAAGATGGCCTCTAAGTAAGAGAAAAAAAATGAAGGATTACGGTTGAACTGTAGTGATATGGGTCATGCTGTAACAATAAATTAGGCATTTCTTGGGAGGCAACCCAAGTTAATATAGGTGTTTTATTTTATATTTTTGTTTTTACTTCACTTCAGATTTTATTTTGGTTGAGTCTTAGGTTGATGAGAAGTTTGAGTACTGGAGACATAAGCTGAGAAGCATGACAAAGACTGGGTGTGGGGTCCTTAGATCCTCTTGATGTTAAAAGATGCTACTATCTAGGCCTAAAGGTCTAAGAGAGTATTTCTATCTTTACTTTTGAGTTTACTTTGGGGGAAAAGTGAGTTTTTAAGTGTGGGGTGGGGAAATTCCCATGGTGTCGGGTGAAGTGATACCATATGATCTTTAGTTTAGTTGTTTTCTTATTTTTAACTTAAATTTGAAAAAAAATAAAAAATTAAAAAAAGATTTTTGTTTTTTAAGGTTTTAGTGGTTGGTGTCAGTTAGTAGGTGCACACTTCACCCATCCCGTGCTTGTTCTTTTTTGTTATTTTTCATGTGGGTTCCCTTTCAAACTAGTATCCATTTTTTTTTTGGAGAAAATTTTTAAATTTTGTGTTAGGTAAGTGAGATATTCTTATTGGTTCTATGTAAGGTTTCATGATGGAAGTTTTTTTGGTTTTGAAAACATGTTGATTGTGTTAAATACCTAATTTGGAGACTTCTAGGCTCATCAATATGTCTCTTGAACATTGTTGGTTTAATTCTGAAGTCAGGTGGTTTCTTGGTTTAGAGTCTTTGATGATCCTGCATGATTAAGCATGTTTCCATATGTGAGTGAGGTTTTTGTGTATTTCTTGTTGCATATTAATGTCTAGAACCTACCTTGTGTATGTGAAGCGAAATAAAGAGTGTGGGTTTAGGAGATAATGTAGGCATTTTGTTGATAGCCATATTTTACACCCTCTTTTATCTACTCGTATCCATAATCGTAGTTATCCCCACTGAGCCTTTAGCATCTATTCTTTGGTAGCCTTATATGTAGTCTATTCCCTTTCTTTAATTGACCTAAATTTAATCCAAAGATCCTGAGATCTTCAGTTAATAATTAATGAGGCTAAGAAGTAAGAAAAATTAGAAGGGAAAAGGTGAAAGTAAAGCCCAAGATATTAGCTATTAGTGTTGAAACATTGATAAGTTGTGATGGGGAGTTGTGTAATGAAAAGAAAGAAAAATGTATAAAAATTTAAACATGTGTGATAGAGCATACTCCCTACTATGTATTTATGAATGAACTTAATAAGATGGGGTAAAACAAGAGATATGTGTAGATGTTTATGGTGGAAATTGATTTTTAATAGAGAGATCATAATGTATAATGTGATATATTAATATGCTTAGGGAAGATAGTCACTATTCATGGCCAAATACTTCCTAGATGTCCCCTACTCTGTAATACAACCCTTAAAGTTCTATTTTTCCTGAGCCATAACATTCTAATATTAGTGGAGTTCTACACTAAGGGCAAGCCTATGGTTCATCTTGTGTGATTTGTGAATTCTTTACGAGAGTGAGCGTAATTTTATTGTTATACCCATTCTTGTGATAATTGCATCTCTGTGAGTGAATATGGGTAACTTTATTGTGGTGATAGAACATGTTTGATGATAGTTAGGTGAGTTGTATGATCTCTTATATTGAGAACTATTAATGAGTTTGCCAACTTGGTGAGTCAATTCTCAATGTTAGGATATTTTGAAGTAGTGTTCTTGAGCTCTAAACTGTACATAACATGCTTGTTTGTGAACCTTGCTATTTGTAGAGTCATTGTACTGCTAGCTTCAATGTTTTATTTGTAGTAATATTGTTGAAGTCTTTATTGATATGATTCTTAAAGGAAAGAGTTGTTCGAGGACGAATGAGGCTTTTAGTGTGGGGTCATGATCTTAGGTGGATTTATGCACCTAAGTGTTGTTATCTACGCTTACTTAGCCTAGTTTTGAGGATATATTGTGTGTAATGATGTAATCTTTATATAAATAAGCATCTAAGTGTTAAGTTGTGTGTTTTTATTTTTTAAGTTGTGTTCATAATGATTTTGGAGTCAAAACACTAAATTAAATTTCAAACGTGAAAACTAGTACTCAACTTGAATTACGTTCAATTCTAGTTCATCATGTTGGATTCTATGTGGTCTTGATATCTAATTTGTGGTGTTGGATGTTATAGGATGCTTGGTGAGTTGATCAAGATGATAAATGGATGATTTAAAATCTGGAAAACAGGAGTAAAAGTCACCAAAAAGCTTGGACTTGAAGGATAAATGCATGGGACAACGCATGACCAAATCTGGAATTTTGAGAATCAGTGGCGTGCCATGGACCCTATGCACCACGATAAGGGTGTGGAACGCCCTTGGATGCATCTTCAAATTTCACAAAATAGTGTGCCTCCATGATATTGGCATGCCACAACTCCAAAGCTATGTGATAAGGCCGTGGCACGGAGGCTATGTACAATTCGGTAATTTTGGTCCTATTAAAAATAGGGCACTTTAAAATCTATTGTAAACACCTTGGAAGACCTTAGGGCTTGGAAAAATGATAGAGAAGGATTAAATTAGGGTTTTTAATACTTTACTTTAGTTTGTCTATGGATTATTACATGGATTCATCTATTGTGATTACGTGTATGTCCATGAGAAGCTAAACACCCTCTTCTAGGGTTAAGGCCAAGAATGTGATTACTCTTGTTATGAATCGAATTGGTTTTGGTTATAAATCATTATTGGTTTTTTATTCATACTTGTGTTAACTATTTTAAGGATTCGTTACCCTAAGAATACATGCTTAATTCTACCATAATCCTTGAAGGAGGAATAATAGGATAGAATGTAGGATGAATAAAATAGGATCATAATCTACATTGAATGATGTTATGACTTGAATTTAAGATAGGAATATACCTAAGTTTCCTATTTGGTTTAATTACGAGAAAGAATGTGAATGCATTTAACTTAGTTCTCGCATCCCCGCTAAAACATTTAGTTATGGGGCTAAGTCAGATAATTGATTAGAGGTTCTAAAGGCCATAGTCATAATATCAACCCCGTAGACCAACAACCGAGATAAGTAACCGAACCAACAAATTTACATAGGTTAGTATGATTGTTTGTAGTGTCTTAACCCTAGGTTTCTTTCCATTGTTGCTTAAGAACAATTAATTTACCATATTTCTTACTTTACTTTCAGTTTATAACTCTCAAACTCTTTTGGTTACATTTTCACTTGTTTAATCTTCATCGTAAGACTAGAGTTGGGTATTTGTATAACACAAGTCCCTGTGGGATCGATACATGGCTTTTATAAGGCGATTTTAATACTTGGTGGACCATGTACATTTGCATGTGTGCTTCGACGCAACAACTTATATTCAGCAAAAATCCTAAACGTTTTATTTTTGACCCTTTGGTTGCAAGTAGTTTGTGATAAACAATGGGATGAATGAGCTTGGGAAGTTTGACTCCAAAGAGATGAAGCTGCATTTGTAGGTTACTCCTCAACAAGTAAAGCACATAGAGTCTTCAACAAAAGGACCTAGTGTGTGGAAGAAAGTTACTCCAGCGTCTAGTTCCCCTAAAGAGAAAACCTCACATTGGGGAGAGGTGTCATACTCTTGCCAAGGAGTATAACCTGAGCTGATTGATCACAATTTGTATCTATTATCCATATAAATAGGAATAATTTGAATTTGTACCTACGTTAACTCATAGTTCTGGGGAAGTAGGATGTGCTAAACCCACACTTTCGGTTGCCAGGGAGTATAACCGCGAAGTGATGGAATCGTGGTGAGCTACTGGAATGCTAACCCAAACATCATCCAATCCTAGTTCAAAAAATCTAAAACTTACCCGAGATATGCTACTTACACTCCTGAATATAAATCAACTCAAAAATCATTACCACGGGGCACGAAAGGTTAACTTAAATATCCTCGAAGTTTAAAGGGTGTTAAAAATAACTAAACCCCTTAACACTTAGATTTATTTTCAAGTTCTAAGTGCAATAGACACATGCTAGGGGATGAGCTGAACCAGGAACATATGGGGTATTGCAATATCTCCCCTTTGGAAAAATTCATCTTCGAATGACACTAATTAAGCTGAGGATACTGAGGAATAAAGACTATAAACTGGCTTGCACAACTGAAAGCATGACTAAATTGATTTGCAAATGCTTGAATTATTAAAAGAGTGACTATATAAAGCTTAAATTTAGAATGAAAATGAGATGATTTGAGGAAACTGTTTACCTTACACTAAATCCGAATCGGTGATGAAAAGATAAGGGTATTTAGTTTACATATTTGCTTCTGCTTCCCAAGTGGCGCTCTCAATGGATTGATTCCGCCAAAGAACTTTGACTAATTCCTTAATCTAAGAATTTGGCGATCCAGAATCTCAACTGGAATCTCTTCATCAGAGAGGCTATTGTGAATATCTATTCTTTCTAAGGGTACTACAACAGCTGGATCACCAAAACACTTCTTTAATAGGGATACATGTAACACAAGGTGGACGAATGACAAATCTGTAAGCAACTCAAACTCGTTTGCCACCTTTATAACATAGATCAAAATCCTATAAGGGCCAACATACCGAGGACTAAACTTCCATTTTTTTACAAATCTCTTCACCCCCTTATGGATGAAACCTTCAAATAAACTAGATCATTAATTTTAAACTCAAGATCCCTTCTCCTCATATTTGTAAAAGAGTTTTGATGACTCTGAGCTATCCACAACCTTTCTCGAACCAACTGAACTTTCTCCATGGCTTATAACACTATGTATGGCCTAATTAAAGTGGCCTCACCGACTTTAAACCAACCGACAGATGACCTACATCTCCTCCTATAATGAGCCTCAAACGGGGATATCTGAATGCTTGAATGATAACTTTTACTATAGGCAAACTCGATCAAAAATAAGTGTTTATCCCAAAGACCCTTAAAATAAAGAACAAATGCCCTCAACATATTCTCTAGGGTCTGAATGGTCCTCTCTGCCTGGCCATCTGTCTGAGGGTAAATAGCTGAACTGAGATAAACTTGGGTACCAAGACCCTTCTGAAAGGCTTTCCAAAAGTGAGAGGTAAACTGAGTACCCCTATAAAACATGATAGATAAAGGAAATCCGGTAACAAACTTACTGATACTCGATCTTGGGTCAACTATTAAATCAGGAGTATACTTAGACAACTGATTGAACTTAAGGCAGTACTCTGTCACTGTCATCGATCCCTGCCTCAGGTCCATGAACTCCTTAATCTTTCCTTCTCACAACTCACGCTGAAAGAACCTATCAAAAAATGCATCCTAAAATACCTTCTAACCACCCAATCATAAGAAATATCCTTTAGCTAGTAAGAAGCTAATTATAGACTCTCATCTTCAAAAACATGCATAATTTGGGTGATTTTTTTTACCTCATCAAGGTAAAGTTATGGGTCCTCACCTACTTTTGACCTACAAAATTCAGGCGAATTCATTCTCACATTGTTATGAATTTTGGATCCAGCTAAATCACCATTCTGCTAATGTGGGATTACAGCCTGATGGTTGCCCTGAATATTGGCAGTCATAGCTTGGGCCAACGCTTGAAAGGCAGCCTAAAATTCAGCATGGGATACATTCTCATTCAAAGGGTCAGCAGACTAGGGTGGTTAGTTACCATTCCAATGGCCATTAGATCTGCAAAGATGCATATTCTGTCACGTAAGAGCACGAGTTAAAAGGACATAAAGATAGGCGTAAGCATGATGGATCATGAAAGAAAAAGGGTGATTTCAAAAATTATTCTGTAGCCTATTTCTCTTAAATGTGACGTGCTTCACACCTATGATCAAGACTTTACGTAACACATCATGTCTGACTCCCTAGGACTCTTTAAACCTTAGACTCTGATACCAAGTTTGTAACACCTTGAAAATAGGTCCTGAGACGTCACACAGTGTTCAAGACTACGAGTAGTCTCTATCTAACCCTATAAGCCTTCTACTAAATTTGAAACTCATATTAGAGAAATTTAAGCATGCTATCAACAC
The DNA here is from genome assembly GCA_030864225.1 of Capsicum baccatum var. pendulum. Classification (NCBI taxonomy): domain Eukaryota; kingdom Viridiplantae; phylum Streptophyta; class Magnoliopsida; order Solanales; family Solanaceae; genus Capsicum; species Capsicum baccatum. The sequence goes on from CM061557.1 coordinate 87,028,717, forward strand.
CGAAATACTGAGTTCTGTTTGAATTATATTGAATTTAGATGAAAATAATGCCTGAGAATACTGTACATAAAAGTTTGGACAACCATTAGTTAAAATCTGAATTACAACTACAAGTTTGATAAGCCTCCACTACTAACAACTAAAGAGACACTGGGACAGACCCCCAGCTAACTCAAATTAATTAAAAACAATGAACAATTTACTTTAATAAATTGGAAATCTGAATTACTTGGTCCTCAAACTATGAGGATTCACCAGTTGTCAGGATATAGATGGAGATACTCGAGATCACTCACGCTACCTAAACTGAGCACCTGAACCTACATCATTAAACAATGTAGCACTTAGATTAGATGTGGATTAGTACTTTTAGAATATACTGAGCATGTGAGGGTGAATTCTTAGATGAAACAATAGTTCAATGTTAATAAAAATTCATGACAAGAATGAATGCTAAGTGTAATGACACACATTGGCTTGAATAGCTAAAAACTGAAATCACAAATCATGAAAAATAAAGCATAATGTGTAAGTCTTGTGAGTACATTTAGTTCTAAAATCTATACTTGCTTCTATTATTAAATCATGTAGGCTACATGTAGAAAGGACTCACTTTTATATCTATAAATTAAAAACTAAAATCTCATGACTAATATCAGATGTAAAGTATTATCTGAAAGAAACTGTGAGCCTTTACACTTAGTTTCTAAAAGATTTTTTGTTATTCCATTCTTGTAGGACTTAGGAAATTCTTATAAAAGCTTCTTTATAAGAGATAAAGTTTTAGGCTTTAGGGACGTTCTTCTAACCGACTGTAATACCCCAATCATTTATTAAGCCTAAATCCATCTTTTGAGTGAATATGTCTAACTTCCAAAGTGATTGATGTTTAAACCATGTTGTATTTATCTAATTTCTACTTTTTGTTATGTAGATCATTGAATAAAATTTCCATCGATACCAATTTCATTGAAATCCAACTTCGGATGAAGGAGTTATAATCATTTCACTCAACGATATCGGATCGCCCAGGTATGACGGTCGACCTGGCGGACCATCAGGTCCTTGGTGGACCATCAAGTATCCTGTCAAGCCAAGACAGTTACCCCTCTTCCTGGTCACCGTGTGACGGCCAATATTGTGGACTGTTAAAAAGTTGACGGACCGTCAAAGGGTCTGTCAGGTCGAGACAGAATGTCTCATTTTTGGTCCTCGAGTGACGGACGACTTGGTGGTCCATCAGTTTCTTGAAGGACCATCACGTCGAGGCATAATGGCCCATATTTGGTGCTCGAGTGATGGACGACTTGGTGGACCGTCAGTTTCCTGATGGACCATCACTTCGACATCACGTCGAGGCAGAACGTTCCAGTTTTGGCACTCGAGTGATGGACGATCTGGTGGACCGTCAGGAGACTTGATGAACCGTTAGATCGACCATCACAGGCCTCGATCAATGAATTTCAGCTTTTTTAAAAGGGCATTTTGGTTATTTCCGCTCCTTGTTGCCTTATATATACATCAAAGTAGTAAAGAGAAGATCATTTTCTCCTATTTTTCTCCAATTTCTCTAAGAATTTTCTAGAAAACTAGGGTTTTCTCTCAACCTAAAAATCAAAACTCCTTCCAAGAAATTTAAGGATCATCCATAGATTTCTCCAAGTTGTCCAAGAATTAAGCTCCCCTAGTCAAAGGCATCAAGGATCTTAGCTCAAAAGTGTAAGGAAGAAGTTCCAAACAAGTTTCTACATCTCCAAATTTATAATCCAAGGTATGTGGGGCTTGAACAAGAACACTCCTTTCGTTCTTATACCTAAAGATCTACTTTCTATTTTTGATTTACATGATTTTGCAAGTGGGTTTACACCCAAATTTCTTTCTTTATAATTTATGAGATTAGAGTTGAGTAAGTTTGGTACTTATGATTATTTCACCATCATGTTTCTTAAGTTGAAAATTTATTCCATAAGTTGTATATTATCATTATGTATTGATGATTTCTAAGCAATTTAAGACAAGTGTCATGAGTTATGCCTTTCCATGAGAAATTTGACTATTAAATATATATCGATATTTGAGATTGAAAGTCAAGAATGAGTCTTAAGATATTTCCTTGAAGCTGCTGATATTCGAAATGATTCAAAAAACAAATGTACTTGATGTTGGGAAAGATTGTGTTGAGTTGAGTCATGTTAGGAATCCACAAGATGTTTATGATTTACAGATGAGATATATATTTATGTTTTGGTCCTTATAATAGAACCATGATTTGATATTGATTAAGGTGTATTTCCTAACGCGTTCTGAGCTGAGTTTGGGAGGAGTATTTAGCACCGAGTGGGAAATATGGTATTTCCCTAAAACTACATGCCACCGTAGGATTGATGTTGATAATTATGGTCCAGAGGCCGAGTATGGGATTGTGATAATGAGATTAAGGTTGTAGTCCCTGGCAAGAGTACGATGCCCCCCGCCAATGTGGGATTCTCTCCCTAGGAGGGCAAAATATTGGACTCTATGTGGCTCACATAGTGTAGTTATGTCAGTTATAAAAAACTCCCATGTCCATAATGATCTAAGTACCATGAGTTACCGAGTCACTCTAAGTCATGAGTCAAAGAGTTTGAGTTGAGTTAAATGATTTATGAAGTATATGTTATTACTGATGACTTACGGAAATGATGTTTTAGATAATTCAAGCGAAGAGAGTTATTATTGTCAGCATGCATGATTTTCTTATACATTTATGGTATTATTTAAAATGTTGCATCCACCCCCACATACTCAGTACATTCCCAAGTACTGAATCTCATACTCTTTTGTATTCTATATTTCCTCATGATATAGGTTCAGGTGTTTAGTCTCACTAACGGTAGTGATCTTTGTGTACCTTCATTTACATTTCTGTGGTTGGTGAGTCCTCATGGTTCGAGGACCTGTGTCTCTGATTTTGTCTTGTTAATAGATGGGTATTTACTTTCAGTTCAGTATGAGTCAGTTGGGGATCTGCCCTAATGGCTCCTTAGTCCTATGTAGTAGAGGCTTTGTCAGACTAGTGTACCAGCGTGTACAGAGATTTTAGTATGTTATTTGTATAGGGTAGTATTACTGCATATTTCAGTATGATCATGACATGGTTATTCCTCTTTATCTTAGCATGATTTGCGCAATAATGAGTTCTAAAAGTGATGATAGGCTTAGAGGGTTAGCTTGAGGCCACGTGTTGCCTTGAGCACCATGTGACGTCTCGGGATAGGTTCTTGGGGTGTTACACTAACATACACTGTATGAGCTATCATAGTGTCTAATGTCTAGTTCCCCTAAGGATAAAACGTCATGTTACGGAGAGGTGTCATACTCTTACCAAGGAGTATAACCTGAGCTGGATGGTCACAATCTATATCTGTCATCCATATAAACGAGAAAAATTTGAATTTGTACCTATATTGGCTCATAGTTATAGGGAAGTAGGATGCGCTAAACCCACACTTTCCGCTTGGTGGTAAATACAACTCCCTTTAATCTATATTCTCATTCGGAAGGAAATCCACTTTAAAACTAGCATAGGGGCTTATAATGAAAACTAGTTATGTACCTATCTATTTAAAACTATAATCAAAACTAGCTGTGTGGATTCCGTACCTTGGCTGAGGATCAAAAGATCAAATCTTTTCTAACAATCTGGATATGAACTAGTCGTAGGGTACTTAAAAGCATAATCTTCTTGAAATTTCAGTACTCAAACTAGGGGCTTAAAACCCATGCTTTAACTCATGTAAATTCCTAGAAAAACATCATTCTTAATATACTTCTTGAAATATTTCACCAATATCAATATAATGAGATGAATATTACAATATCAACTTAAACTCAAATTTAAGATCTTAAATCAATGCCTTAAATCATAGTCATGGTATTCAAGTCATAAAAGAGAGTTCTTTAAATCAAGACAAATATGGAATTTCATACTTTAGTAACTTTATAAATTCATAATTCAAAACAAGATACTTTGGGTATGAACCCTAATTGCAATTCATTTAAGTTCATGTAAATTCATCATTAAAATCTAGTTTTGGGCACAAGGATGAAAGAAGTATCCTTGTTCATACCACCACATACCTTAATTGATTAAATTGATGAAGGCACTTGACTTTGAATTCCTATTTATGTTCTTGAAGATTGATTCTTGAAGATCTTGAACCAGGAACCTCAAATTTTTGGTTATCTTGGAAAAGGAACGGTAAATTTTGATTTCTTATAGTTTAAAATTGAAGCTCTACTGTTTTCTTTGAGATCAACTTAGTGAAAAATAAGTATAATATGCTTAGATGAGGTTTAATCTTCAGTTTTTCATGACTTGGGGGATTGGGAAAATTTTAAACTACCCTTGGCAATTTAAAACTTGGAACTGGAATGCCGTTTAAGGCTTCACTGTGATGCGGTGAGTAGTCATCGTGATACCCGCTGCGACGTGGTGGAATTGCAGTGGCTCCCTAGATTTGGACCATTGCTGATTTTGTCATCACAGCGATGCGATGATTGTGTCATCTCAATACCCACCGCGATGTGGTAGAATCGCGGTGACCCTCTAGAAATTGAAAATTGCCTTTTTACACTCCACCGTGATGCATGGACCTCTTGACGCCCTAGTTACCGCGATGGGATGGAATCATGGTGAGCTACTAGAATGCCAACAATAACAACATCCAATCTAAGTATGAAAAATCCAAATCTTACCTAAGACATGCTACTTACTCCCCGAAATATAAATCAACTCAAACATCATCGTCTTGGGCCTAGAAGGTCAACTTAAAAATCCTCAAAGATTAAAGGGAGACAAAAATTATTAAACCCCTCAACACTTAGCTTTATTTTCAGGTTCTAAGTGCTATCGGCCCATACTAGGGGATGAGTTGAACAAGGAACGTACGAGGTATTACAATATCTCCCTCTTAGAAATATTTATCTTCGAATGAGACCAATTAAGATAAAAATACTAAGGAACTGAGACTATAAACTGGCATGCACAACTTAAAGCATAACTAAATTGATTTGCAAATGAAAGAATTATCAATAAAGTGACAATATAAAGATAAAATTTAGAATGATAAAGAGACAATTTGAGAAAACTTGTTACCTTACACTGAATTTGAATCTGCGGCGAAAAGATGAGGGTACTTGGTTCGCATATTTGCTTCTGCTTCCCAAGTGCTGCCCTCAATGGATTGATTCCGCCAAAGAACTTTGACCAAAGGAATAGTTTTGTTCCTTAATCTACGAATCTTGTGATCAGGAATCTCAACTGGATTCTCATAATAAGAGAGGCTATCGTGAATATTTATGCTTTCTAAGGGTGCTGCAACAATTGGATCACTAATACATTTCTTTAATTGGGATACATGCAACACAGGTAGGACGGATGACATATCTGCAGGTAACCCAAGCCTGTATGCCACCTTCGTAACACGGCTCAAAATCCTATAAGGGCCAACTAATCGGGGACTAAGCTTCCCCTTCTGGCCGAATCTCTTCACCCCCTTCATGGGTGAAATCTTCAAATAAACTAGATCATTAATTTCAAACTAAGGACCCTTTATCCTCATATCTGCATAAGATTTCTGATGACTCTGAGCCGTTCAAAACCTTTCTCAAACCAATTGGACTTTCTCTGTGGCTTCTAACACCACATCCAGCCCAATCAAAGTGGCCTCACCCATTTCAAACCAACCGATAGGCGACCTACATCTTCTCACATAAAGAGCTTCAATTAGGGCCATCTAAATTCTAAAATTATAACTATTATTATTGGCGAACTCAATCAACGGTAAGTGTTAGTCCCAACTACCCTTAAAATCAAGAACACATGCCCTTAACATATCCACTAGGGTATGAATGGTCCCCTCTGCTTGACCATCTTTCTAAGGGTGAAAAGTTAAATTGAGATAAACTTGGGTACCAAGACCATTCTAGAAGGCTTTCCAAATGAAAGAGGTAAACTGAGTACCTTTGTTAGAAATAGTAGATAAAGGAACTCCGGTAACAAACTTACTCATACTCGATTTTGGGTCAACTATCAAATCAGGTGCATACTTTGACAATTGATTGAACTTAAGAAAGTACTCCATCACTGTCATCGAGCCCTACCTCAGGTTCATGAGCTCCTCAATCTTTGCTTCCCACAACTCATTCGAAACAAATATTCTAGAAATGCATCCTGAAATACTTGCCGACTCATAAGAGCTGCATTTTCACCTATACCATTCTTCCACATAACCACCTAATCATAAACAACATCTTTCAGCCTGTAAGAAACTCTCTTCTTTAGTAATATGCATAATATGGTGATCTTTTTCAACTCGTCATGGTAAATTTATTGGTCCTCACTTACTTTTGACCCAAAGAATTCAGGTGAATTTATTATCATAAATTCCTAAGTTCTGGCTGCAAAAAATCATAATATTTCTGAAGTAGGATTGAAGCCTGATAGTTACCTTGAACAATGGAAGTCATAGCTTGGGCCAATGCTGTAAATTAAGCATCGGATATAATCTCTTTCAAAGGGTCAGCAGGTTGTTGTGGCTGGTTATCATTCCTACAGGCATTTACTCTATGAGGAGGTAAATTCTTTACTATAATAGCATGAGTTAAAATCAGATAGAGACAGTTGTAAGCACGATGGACCATGAAAGAAAAAGGATGATTTCCTAAATCGTCTCATAGTCTCTTTTTCATAAATGTGGCACGCTTCACACCCTTAATCAAGACTCTACGTATCGCTCCTTGTTTGAATCCCTAGGACTCTTTAAAACTTAGGCTCTGATATCATATTTTTAATACCTCAAAAATGGGTCCCGAGACGTCACATGGTGCTCAAGACTATGAGTAGTCTTAAGCTAATCCTGTAAGACTTCTACTAAATCTAAAACTCATATTAGAGAAATTTAAGCATGCCATTAATATTGAAATACTGAATTCTATTAGAACTAAATTTAATTTAGATGAACATAATATCTCAAATACTTGACTTAAAAGTTTGGACAACCATTACTTGAAATTTGAATTATAACTAGCAGTCCGACAAGCCTCTACGACTAACAACTAGAGAGCCATTGGGACATACCCCGAGCTGACTCAAATTGATAGAAAAGAACTAAATAATCTAATTTAATAAACTGAAAATCTGAATAACTAGGTCCCCAAACTATGAGGACTCAGCAATTGTCGAGATGTAGATGGAGATGCTCGAGATTACTCACACTGCCAAAACTGAGTACCTGAACTTACATTATTAAATAATGTAGAACATAGACATATATGTGGATTAGTACTTTTTGAATGTACTGATCATGTGGGGGTCAATGCATAGATGAAACAATATTTAAATGTTCATAAAAATTCACGAAAAGAATGCATGCTAAGTGTAATGCCTCTCATTGGCTTGAATAACAGAAAACTAAAATCACAAATCATGAAAAATAAAGCATATTGTTTAAGTTTTGTGAGTTAACACATTTATCTCTAAAAGTTGTACTTGCATTCTATCTTTAAATCATCCAGGTTAAGTGTAGAAATGACTCACTTATATATATATAAACTAAAAACTAAAATATCATGACAAATAGCTGAAGTAAATTAATATCTGAATGAAATTCAGAGCCTTTACACTCAGTATCTAAAACTTGTTCTGTTATTCCTTTTTGTTAGGACTTAGGAAATTCTTTTGAAAGCTTCTCTGTAAGGGCTTAAGTTTTTGGATTTAGGGAGGTTAATCTAACTAACATACACTATGTAAGTTTTCATTTTGTCCAATGTCTAGTTCCCCTAAGGAGAAAATCACACATTGAGGTTAGGTGTCATACTCTTGCCAAAGAGTACAACCTGAGCTGAGTGATCACAATCTGTATCTGTCATTTATATAAATGGGAATAAACTAAATTTGTACCTACATTGGATCGTAGTTCTAGGGAATTAGGATGCGCTAAACCCATACATCCCGCTTGGTGCTAAATACTACTCCTTTTAATCTGTATGCTCATTCTGTAGGGATCCACTTTAAAACTAGCATAAGGGTTCAAAATGAAAACTAGTTATGCATCAATCTGTTTAAAATTGTAATCAAAACTAACTGTGTGGATTCCATATCTTGGCTAAGGATCAAAAGATCAAATCTTTTCTAACAATCTGGATATGAACAAGTCATACGGTGCTTAAAAGCATAATCTTCTTGAAATATCAATACTCAAACTAGGGGCTTAAAACCCATGATTTAACTAATGTTAATTCATAGAAAAACATCATTCTCAATATAATTCTTGAAATACTTCAAAAATATCAATATAATGAGATCAACATCACAATATCATGCTTAAACTAAAATCTGAAATCAATAATCATTGCCTCAAGTCATACTCGTGGTATTCGAATCATAAAAGAGAATTCTTTAAATAAAGACAAATATAGAACTTCTTACATCAGTCACTTTATAAATTCATAATTCAAAACAAGATACTTTGGGTATGAACCCTAATTGCAATTCATGTAAATTAGTCATTAAAAGCTAGTTTTGGGGACAAGGATGAAAGGAGTATCCTTGTTCATAACCCCACATACCATAATTGATTAAATTGATGAAGACACTTGACTTTGAATTCCTATTTATGTTCTTGAAGATTGTTTTCTTAAATATCTCAAACAGGGAATCTCAAATTTTTGGTAACTTGGAAAAGAAATGGTAAATTTTGGATTTCTTATTGTAATACCCCTGCTTTTTGTTAGCTTGAAAATCATCTCAAGGATGTTAGAACTTTCTTTGAAATAAGAATTTAATCTTATACACAAGATATTTCCATAATTTTCACTTCATATCACATGGGAAATTGAATAAGCTTTCCATCAATATATAATTCGCCCAAATTCAACACCTGGGCAAAGAGTTAGAGCCTTTTTTAGTGAGACAGCGTATCACCTGAGCCTTTAGCGCTTCGCGGAGATAGCTCCAATAGGAATTGTCAATTTATAGTGTTGATCCGCGATACTGGTGCGTCGTGCCAAACTTCTAGGTCTCAAACAAGGTGGCAACGCGATAACTCCACATCGCGCCACCATGCAGATTCCCAATTGTCCAGTTCCAGTGACTTGGTGCGATAGTGGCGCATCGCGCCACGGATGAAAATCGAGAATTTTATCAAAAATTAAATACGTGTCCTAGTGATAAAAGGGTCAATTTTCCACCCTATATAAACCTTATAACACGAGTTTTGGCCATAATTCAGCAGCTTATACTTATTTACTCACAAAAACTCTCAAGGACAAACCCTAGGGTTTTCATAGAAGGTTCAATTCCAAGGGAATTCACCATTAAATTTCAAGACTCTCTTCATCAATCTTTGTAGAATAACGAACTAAGGTATGCATAGTGTTCATTCATGAACTCCTTTCGTCCATGAAGCCCAAGAATCTCTTTTCTAAGTTTACATTTATGGATTTCTGTATGATTTTCATATTGGGTTTGCTTTGCTTATGTTGTGAATGATCAATTGAATTCAAATCTATGTTGGGAGATCAATTTATGTGGAATTGATTTGTATAGATGTATATTCATGTCAACCTATGAATAAACCCTAGATGATGAAATTAGAGATGAATCATGATAATTAATTGTTGTATAATGTTCTCTACATATGCTATGCCTACCATATGTTTGATTAAATGCCTAGATGAAGGAACAATGCCCAACTAGTATGATATTATAAAATCCCCATGTATGTACAAGCTTATGCATATCACATGGTGGATGAAGTGCTTCAATATATGAATTATGAATTGTGTTGTTGGTCCTGGGGGTACTTGTACCCAAACATTTAACTGTGTGCCTAGAGCTATGCTATGTTTTCATGATACTCTCAGTCAAGCTATGATTCATAGAACTCAGTCAGTTACGTGACTCAGAAAATCTCAAAAATCTCAATAATCTCAGTAGTTTGGTAATCTCAGTGATCTCAGAACTCAGTAGTAATCTCAGTAATCTTAGTATTCCCAGTCAGTCTTAATAACCTCAATACTCTCATTTATTCCTCAGATCTCAGAAGCATTCTGTCAGTTAGTGAAACTCAGTAAATTCAATTTAGCTCTGCTAAACAATACCACTAGTATCTGTTTAATTCAGCTAATTAGTTTAGTTTAATTAATTAGTTTAGCATAATTAATTAGTTCAGTGTCTATTTAGATGGGAGTAGGAATTAGCACCGAGTGAACCTAAGAATGAAAAGTCACCTATTATTTGAGGGTGCAATTCTTAGAAGCAATCCTTGTATTCCAGAACTATGTAGCCAACATAGGTTGAGACATACTATCCTGCTATATGAGGGTAGATGAAGTGTCTTAACCTGTTATATGAGGGTTCCTACCATTCTCGCTAGAGTTACCACTAGTTGAGGGTTACTCACGTGTTGTCCTTACCAGTGGTGCGGTATTGACACCCTTCCAAACAAGGCATAGATTGGACCCCAGCTCACCTGTTATAGCACAATTGGGGCATATCGGTTATATAAATACTTCCCACAGTCTCAGTTACAATCTCAGTCTCAGTAAAAGAACTCAACTAGTTCTTTAGATTTTAAAACTATCAAATACAGTCAATTCAGATACAGTACGGGACTCAGCTAGTTCTATTAGATTTAGGACTGTTAGATGCAGTCACTCATGTCATAAGTTATTTCAGTTCTCAGAATTCATGTTATTAGTCATATTAGTTATCAGAACTTATGTTATCAGTATTAAACTTCAGAACTGTTAGATACAGTCAACCAGACCAGTTCTTCATAATCAGAACTGTCAAACACAGTTATTTATGTATCCTAACATAGTATCAGTCCCTCAGTATTCAATAATACAGTATCATCTTTTCTCACTCGTTAGTGACTCAGATGTCTATATTAGTAAACTCAATAGTCAGAACTCAGTATTCAATCCTATCATAATATCAGTTATAGTGATGTAGTCATGTATGTATTCTTACATTCATGTTAGTCAGTTAGTTAGTATTGTTCATACATATAAACCATTTGAATTCAGCCTACCTCACTTGCATACCAGTATATTTAAAGTACTGATGCATTTGCGCTATGGTGTCTTATACCATAGGTTTAGAAGCACGAGCTCCAGAGAACTAGTAGTATCTTAGTTCAGCGATCAGAGTTAGAAGTGAGTCCTCATCCTTCGAGGACATGATGATTATATTAATATTTTAATTTTTAGTTTATTTTAGTAGTCGAAGTTAGTTGCGGACATTTCCCATGAACTCCTTATTCAGACAGTTTAGAGGCTTTCAGACTATAGCATGTCAGATAGTTATTTTAGATTTGTTTTGGTATTGCTATACCGCTTTCAGACATTATTTTTATCATATGTTTATCCAGTTTGAACCTTATAGACTTTCAGTACATATTTCCGCATTTATACAGAATATTATGCAGTGTTTAGGTACAAATATCAGTTATGGGTTAGCTTATGGTCCTTTAGGGTCATGGGCACCGTGTAGCATTTCAGTTCAGCAAATTGGGTCGTTCCAAACTTGGTATCAGAGCCTAAGATTCAATAGTATCCTAGGAAGTCTGAAAGCCGAATCTAGTAGAGTCTTGAACATGTGTGTGTTGTGCACCACACTTATGTGCAGGAGGCTATGAGATGTTTTAGAAATAGTTTCCCTTCTTTTATGTCTCAGATCGTGCTATAGAAAGGTTCTTTAAGAAACTCTTGTAGATTATCATAATGCTTCACGCATGTCAACTTTACCTTACTTTCAAGGTAAAAGAAGCAGTGAAGCTCTAGTCCTAGAGATAGGGCTTTCTCAGACAGACCCTACAGTCAGTTATAGGATTGCCCACAAGCTCAAAAGTATCCCACCAATTCAGTTATGTTGTAGAGTTGTACAACTCTTATTCATGATCATGAGAACTCATATGTCATCAGATCCCTTCTCCGAATTCTATGATAGCATATGACCTTAAGTTAGAAGCATGAACCCAGGCGTTTAGCAGTAGTAGAGTTGCGATAACATGATCCAGGTTGAACAGATTATGTATTCATGGGGATAGTTGTACCAAAGTGAATTAGTAGGTTTGAAAAGTATGAGCAAAAATTTAAGTTTATTAACATGATATTAGGCTTGAAGGTGTGGTTATGATATTAGCAGTATATGAAGAAATAGAACCAAATAATGTGTTTAGTAAGGCAAGTATGTGTCGAACAGAGCTTAAGTATGTGATGATAATTGCGGTTTAGTTCAGAGTTTAGTTAGTTTTTATAGACTTATGATAATGGCTTAAAGCCAAGGGGGAGATGATAGATCGAGTAACCCATTTCAGGCTCCCAGATTCTAGTGGTAGTGCCAGTATCTATAGAAAGTAGTAAGGGAAGACGATTCCCGACCCATCCTTATCTCAATACAGAGTTTTTCACTTTAGCGATCACGAAATCCACTCACGCCTTGTGTGTCAACTCTATGGTCACGAATCATGCTCATGCATTTTTCCATAAATCATGTACGGTTTCCGTGACTAGTATAAGGGGTTCCAGTTACCCCGTAGTACAAATTATTTCCATGAACACAGCCTACTTTCACGCACTTTCCACGTATTGTGTGAGTTTTTAGTTCCCAGCATAAGGAGTTCAGTTCCAGCTCCCTTAGTGTTATGAATCATGTCTCACAAATTCATAAATTTTAGACTCAGGTCATGCAGATCATGAACCATATACTCATGTCATGCTTTACAGTATGCTCAGTCCACATGACTCATGCTCTAATTCTAGTGAGCAGCAAAACTCAGATATGTCATGTATATCTTCAGTTCAAACCATTTTTGTGAATCCATGTTATTGATATTCTATTCCTCAAGCTTCAGTTTAAGTTTCTATTTCTCAAGCTTCAGTTTAAGTGTCAAGTTCAGTTAGTATCCATTCATGCTTCTGGTCTTCCTGATTTAACCTTTTAATGAGCTCTCTCTATGAAAATAGTGTAGTAATTAGCAATTTCTTAGAAGATAGAGAGTAAATAATTCATGTTAAGAGGGGATTTTTGCATTATTACTTTACACGAAGGTGCATTTATGATAATAGGCCTGAATGTTGTAGTAGCGTGCAAGTAAGTGGCTAGCAAGAGATTGCATTTATAAGTTAGGGAAAAGTATAGAGTGCAAGTATAAGTTCAGATCCTTTATCTATATCAGTCCTCATTATGCATCTATCCAAATTTAGTTACCATCTCAGTTATAGTTTCAGTGTTCAGTTTCAGTAATCAACATTCAGTCATAGAATTAAATAGTTCAGCACCAGTCTAAACGTCAGTTGTCAGAAATTCAGTCCAGTTTCAGGATAGCTTGACAATGTTATAGTTATCAGTTTCTCAGTCAGTAGTACCTCAATACCTCAATTTACATAATGTTCCCAATCACATTAGACGCTTAGCCTAGCATTCTTGAGGTAATACAATTTTCATAAATCCATGCCCAGTTACCTCATGTTATCCAGTCAATTATTATCTCCTATGCATAATGTTTTACATCCTTAGTCCAGTTATTCGAACTAAGTATAGACCAATCTCTCATACCCAGTATTCAGCTATCAGTTATCCAGTTAATCAGATAAGTTAGTATGTTTACGCATTCGTGCTCAACACCACGTGAATCTTTTTAGTAGTCTTAGTTGCAGTGCAAGTGGCTTAGTCATTTCATCTTAAATGGTGTTAGTAGGCCTCAACTCATCTTACCGAATATCAATCAAGTTATGATCTTCTTACTCAGCTTTCTTATACATATAAATTCATATAGTTTGGTTTCCATATCCGCAGCTATGTGCTCTAGCTGAAATCTTATGAAAGGATGTAATCATTCTAAGATGAGACAATCAGATAGGTGCAAGCTCAGATCAGTTCATGTATCATGCCTCAGTCTTAGATCTCAAATAATTAGCTACGACAAAGTTCCTAGGTGCCTTGTGCATCGCCTCAGTTTTCCTCAGCAGCTCAGCCAAACCAGTATTCCTTAAGGAGCCTAGTGTCCCAATGGGGAGATACGTTACAAACCCCAAAAGTTTCATGACAAGAACATCTCATTCGTTCTTCTCGAAAATAATCCAGTTTAGAGTAGAGGGTACTCATAAGTTGACCCTCAAATTCCCAACCTCAGCTTTAGGCCAAGTATTCAAAGGCTCAATTCCGTTCATGATGTTTAGTTTGTATGTCACGTATCAAACCAGAATCAGTTATGTTCTCAGTCCCTGATATATCGGTCCCTTCAAGATTCTCAGTTGTTTCGGCAAGGTAGCTTATGAGCTCGAATTGCCTTTAGATATAGCCTCAGTTTATCCAGCCTTTCATGTCTCTTTGCTAAAAAAATGCATAGGTGACCCATCATTCGTAGTCCCTATTCAGAGCATCAATGTTCAAAATAGCCTCTCTTATGAAGAGATTCCAGTCGAAATCCCAGACTATCATACTCTTATATTGAGGAACAAGGAAGTTCCTCTAGTTAAAGTTATTTGGCGAAATCAGTCCATCAAGGAAGCTACTTGGGAAGCAAAATTAGATATACAAATCAAGTATCTTCACCTCTTCCCTGCCAACTTAGATCAAGCTCAAGGTAATAGTTCTCCTTAAGCTTACTCAGTTTCATGATTAGTGTGCATCACTAACTTAGTATATATCATAATAATCTTGGTATAAAGTACCACCGCATATTCAAACATGTATTATTGTATCATATCAGTTATATAGTTATGCATCAGACATGCATTCTCATTGTGAAAAAACTTAGTTCTTCAGAACTTTCAGTTATGCATTTATGAATCAGTTACGCATGCACCAAATATGCATGTTCAATATGTTATGTTTAGCTTGTCAGTCACGTCCATCATTAGATCATGTTCCAGTTACTCATATTCAGTTCATGTTCAGTTTATTGTTTCCACTCTTATTCAGTGTCATTCGAGGATGAATGTTCTCAAGGGAGAGATATTATAATACCCATGCTTTTTCTTAGCTTGAAAATAATCTCAATGATGTTAAAACTTCCTTTGAAATAATAATTTATTCTTATACATGTGGTATTTTCATAATTTTCACTTCATATCATGTGGAAAATTGAATAAGATTTCCATCGATATATAATTTGCCCAAATCCAACACCCGGGCGAAGAGTTAGAGCCTTTTTAGTGAGATAGTATATCACCTGAGCCTTCAGCGCGTTGCGAAGATAGCTCAAATGGCAATTGTCAATTTCTAGTGTTGCTCCATGATAGTGGCACATCATACCAAACTTCCAGGCCTCAAACAAAGTGGCAATGCATAGCTCCGCATTACGGCACTATGTAGATTCCCAATTGTCTAGTTCCAGTGACTTGGCACGATAGTGGTGCGTCGCGCCAAGGATGAAAATCGGGAATTTTCTCAGAAATTAAATACGTGTCCTAGGGTTAAAAGGGTCAATTTTCCACCCTATATAATCCTTATAACATGATTTTTGGCCATAATTCAGTAGCTTATACTAATTAATCTCAAAAAATCTCAAGAACAAGCCCTAGGGTTTTCATAGAAGGTTCAATTCCAAGGGAATTCACCATCAAATTTCAAGAATCTCTCAATCAATCTTCGTAGAATCACTAACTAAGATATGCATAGTGTTTATTCATGGACTCCTTTTGTCCATGAAACCCAAGAATCTCTTTTCTAAGTTTACATTTATGGATTTATTTATGAATTTCATGTTGGGTTTACTTTGTTTATGTTGAGAATGATCAATTGAATTCAAATCCATGTTGGGTGATCAATTTATGTGGAATTGATTTGTATAGATGTATACTCATGTGAACATATGAATAAACCCTGGATGGTGAAATTAGAGATGAATCATGATGATTAATTATTGTATAACGTTGTCTACATGTGCTATGCCTACCATGTGTTTGATTAAATACCTAGATGAAGGAATAATGCCCAACTAGTATGATATCATGAAATCCTCATGTATGTACATGCTTATGCATATCACATATTGGGCGAAGTGCTTCAATATATGAATTATGAATTGTGCTGTTGGTCATGTGTTCAAGTAAGCCATGCTATGTCAGTTTTTTCTCATTGAGTCCTGGGGGTACTTGTACTCGAAAATTTAGCTGTGTGCTTAGATCTATGTCATGTTATCACGATACTCTCAGTAAAGCTATGATCCATAGAACTCAGTCAGTCATGTGACTCAGAAAATCTCAGAAATCTCAGTAATCTCAGTAGTTCAGTAATCTCAGTGATCTCAGTACTCATTAATCTCAGTAATCTCAGTATTCCCAGTAAGTCTCAGTAACCTCAAAACTCTCAGTCAGTCCTCAGATCTCAATAGCATTCTGTCGGTTAATGAAACTCAGTAAATTCAGTTTAGCTTCGCTAAACAATACCACTAGTATCTGTTCAATTTAGCTAATTAGTTCAGTTCAGCTAATCAGTTCAGTTCAGTTAATCAGTTCTGCACAATTAATCAGTTCAGTGTTTATTTAGATGGGAGTAGGAATTAGTACGGAGTGAACCTAAGGATAAACTCACCTATTATTTGAGGGTGAGATTCTTAGAAGTAATCCTTGTGTTCTAGAACTATGTAGCTAGCATAGGTTAAGACATTGTAGCTTGCTATATGAGGCTAGATGTGGTGGCTTAACCTATTATATGTGGGTTCCCAATGTTCTCGCTAGAGTTACCTATTATATAAGGGTTACTCATATATTGTCCTTACCAGTGGTGCGGTATTGACACCCTTCCAATCAGGGCCCAGATTGGACCCCATCTCAGCTGTTATAGCATAATTGGGGCATGTTTATTTGATGACTACATCCCACAGTCTCAGTTACAGTCTCAGTCTTAGTAAAAGAACTCAGATAGTTCTTTAGATTTTAGGACTGTCAAATACAGTTAATTCAGATATAGTATGAGACTTAGCTAGTTCCATCAGATTTAGGACTGTCAGATATAGTCACTCATGTTATCAATTATATCAGTTCTCAAAACTCATGTTATCAGTCATATCAGTTATTAGAACTTATGTTATTAGTATTTAACTTTAGGACTGTTGGATATAGTTAACCAGACCAGTTCTTCATAATCAGAACTGTCAGACATAGTTATTCATGTATTCATAACATAGTATCAGTCCCTCAGTATTCAGTAATTCAGCATCAGTCTTTCTCACTCATCAGTGACTCAGATGTCTATATCAGTAAACTCTGTAGTCAGAACTCAATATTTAGTCCTATTACGATCTCAGTTATAGTTATGTAGTCATGTATGTATGCTTATGTTCATGTTAGTCAGTTAGTTAATATTGTTCATACATATGAACCATTTGCATTCAGCCTACCTCACTTGCATACCAGTATATTTAAAGTACTGACGTATTTGCGCTATGGTGTCTTATACCATAGGTTTAGAAGCACGAGCTCTAGAGAACCAGTAATATCTCAGTTCAGAGATCAGAGTTAGTAGTGAGCCCTCATCCTTTGAGGACATGATAATAACATTACTATTTGAGTTTTTATCTTATTTTAGAAGTCGGAGTTAGTTGGGGACATATCCCATCATCTCCTTATCTAGGTAGTTTAGAGGCTTTCAGAATGTAGTATGTCAGGCAGTTATTTTAGACATGTTTGGGTATTGCTTTACTGCCTACAGACATTGTTTTTATCAGATGTTTATCCAGTTTTAACCTTATGATCTCTTAGTATATGTTTCTGCATACATACAGAATATTATGCAGTGTTTAGGTACAAATATCAGTTATGGGGTTAGCTTGTGGTCCTTCGGGGTCATGGGCACCGTGTAGTATTCCGGTTCAGCAAACTGGGTCGTTACACTTATAGTTTAAATTTGAAGTTCTAGTCTTTTCTTTGAGAGAAACTTGGTGAAAAATAAGCAAAATATGCTTAGATGAGGTTTAATCTTCAGTTTTTAATGACTTGGGGCTTGGGAAAATACTAAACTACCCTTGGAAATTTAAAACTCGCAACTGGAATCTCGTTTAAGGCTACACTGCGATGCGGTGATTGGGTCATTGTGATAACCACCGTAACACGGTGGAATCGCGCTAACTCACTGGATTTGGACCATTACTGATTTAGGAATCACCACGACGCTATAAGTGGGTCATACCGATACCCACCGCAATGCAGTGGAATTACGGTGACCCTCTGGAAATTGAAAATTTCATTTTTACACTCCACTGTGATGCGGTGGACCTCTTTATGCCCTACTCACCGCGATGCAATGAAATCGAGGTGAGCTACTAGAATGCCAACCCAAACAACATCCAATCCTAGTCCAAAAAATCTAAAAATTACCAAAGACATGATACTTACACCCCTAAATATAGATCAACTCAAACATCATCATCTCGGGGCCTAGAAGGTCAACTTAAGAATCCTCAAAGTTTAAAGGGTTTCAAAAATGACTAAACCCATCAACACTTAGCTTTATTTTCAGGTTCTAAGTGCTATAGGCACATACTAGTGGCTGAATTGAGCTAGGAACGTACGGGTGTTACAATATCTCCCCCTTAGAAATCATCTTCGAATGAGAGTAATTAAGCTAAGGATACTGAGGAACTGAGACTATAAATTAGCATGCACAACTGAAAGCATGAATAAATTGATTTGCAAATGCAAGAATTATCAAGAGAGTGACTATATAAAGCTAAAAATTATAATGAAAAAGAGATGATCTGAGGAAACTTGTTACCTTACACTGAATCTGAATCGGCAGTTAAAAGATGAGGGTACTTGGTTTGCATATCTTCTTCCAAGTGGTGCCCTTAATAGATTGATTATGCCAAAGAATTTTGACCAAGGGAACTTCTTTGTTCCTTTATCTATGAATCTGGTGATCAAGAATCTTAACTAGAATCTCTTCATAAGAGATGCTATCGTGAATATTTGTGCTTTCAAAGGGTACTACAATAGCTGGATCACCAATACACTTCTGTAATAGGGATACAAGAAACACAGGGTGGACGGATGATAAATCTATAGGCAACTCAAGCCCATTTTCTACCTTCCCAACACGGCTCAAAATCCTATAAGGGCCAACAAATCAAGGACTAAGCTTCCCTTTTTAGCCAATATCTTCACTTTCTTTAGGGTGGAAACCTTTAAATAAACTGGATCATTAATTTTAAACTCAAGATCCCTTATCCCCATATCTATATAAGAATTATGATGCCTCTGACCTATCCACAACCTTTCTCAAACCAACTAGCCTTTATCCATAGCTTCTAACACCATATAAAGCCCAATCAAAGTAGCCTCACCTACTTCAAACCAACTGATAGGCGACCTACATCTCTTCTCATAAAGACCCTCAAATGGGGCCATCTGAATGTTGAAATGATAACTGTTATTTTTTGTGAACTCAATCAATGGTAAGTATTCATCCTAAATACCCTTGAAATCAAGAAAATATGCCCTCAACATATCCTCTAAGGTCTAAATGGTCCCCTTTGCCTGACCATCTTTCTGAGAGTGAAAAGTTGAACTGAGATGAACTTGGGTACCAAGACCCTTCTGGAAGGCTTTCTAAAAGTGAGAGGTAAACTGAGTACCCCTATCAGAAATGATAGATAAAGGAACTTCAATAACAAACTTACTCATACTCGATCTTGGTTCAACTATCAAATCAAGAGCATACTTAGACAATTTATTGAGCTTAAGGAAGTACTTCATCACTGCCATCGAGCCCTACCTCAGGTTCATGAGCTCCTCAATTTTTACTTCCCATAACTCATGCTAAAAGAACTGCCTAGAAACACATCCTGAAATACTTTCGAACTCATGTTAGCTGCATTTTCATCTCTACCATTCTTTCACATAACCACCCAATCATAAACAACATTCTTCAACCTGTAAGAAGCCAATTCTACCCTCTCCTCTTTCGTAACATGCATAATTTTGGTGACCTATTTCACCTTGTAAGGTAAAGTTGTGGGTCCGAACCTACTTTTAACCCAAAGAATTCAGGTGAATTCATTCTCATAAAGTTACAAATTCTGGCAGTATCAAAATCACCATTTTTCTGAAGTAACACTGCAGCCTGATGGTTACTCTGAACATTGATAGTCATAGCTTAGGCGAACGCCTGAAATTTAGCATGGGATATATTTTCATTCAAAAGGGTCAGCAGGCTGGGGTGGCTGTTTATCATTCTTATAGGCATTAGCTCTGTGAGGAGGTATATTTATTCACGTAAGAGCATGAGTTAAAAGAAGATAGAGACAATTGTAAGTACGATGGACTGTGAAAAAAAAAGGATGATTTCCTAAATTATCCTGTAGCCTCTTTCTCATAAATGTGGCATGCTTCACACCTATGATCAAGACTCTATGTAACGTGGCTTGTCTAAATCCCTAGGACTCTTTAAACCTTAGGCTATCATACCATGTTTTTAACACCTCAAAAATGGGTCCCAAGATGTCACACGGTGCTCAAGACTATGAATAGTCTTAATCTAACCTTGTAAGCCTTATACTAAATCAAAAACTCATATTAGAGAAATTTAAGCATGCCATCAATACTGAAATACTAAATTTTGTCTAAACTAAACTGAATTTAGATGAACATAATGTCTGATAATAATTGACTTAAAAGTCTGGACTACCATTACTTGAATTATGAATTACAGATAGCAGTCTGACAAGCCTCTACAACTAACAACTTGAGAGCCGCTAGGACTGACTCCCAGTTGACTCGAACTAAATGAAAACAACTAAACAATCTACTATAAAACACTAGAAATCTAAATTACTAGGTCCCCAAACTATAATGACTCACCAATTATCGAGATGTAGATGGATATGCTTGACATTACTCACACTGCTAAAACTGAGCACCTGAACCAACATTAATAAATAATATAGCATAGAGACGGATATGTCGATTCGTACTATTTGAATGTACTGAGCATGTAGAGGTGAATGCATAGATCAAAAACTATTTCAATATTCATAAAAATTTATGAAAAGAATGCATGCAAAGTGTAATGACTCACATTGGCTTGAATAACAGAAAACTAAAATCACAAATCATGAAAAATAAAGCATACTGTATAAGTCTTGTGAGTTTTCACATTTAGCTCTAAAAGTTGTACTTGAATTATATCTTTAATTCGTGTAGGCTAAGTGTAGAAAGGACTCACTTTTATATCTATAAACTGAAAACTAAAATCTCATGACTAATAGCTGATGTAAAGTAATAGCTGAATAAAATTGTGGGACTTTACACTTAGTTTCTAAAAGCTTTTATGTTATTCCTTTCTGTAAGGACTTAGGAAATTCTTTTAAAAGCTTCTCTATAAGGGATTAAGTTTTTGGCTTTAGAGAGGTTCTTCTAACCAACATACACTATGTGAGCTTTCATAGTGTCCAACATCTAGTTCCCCTAAGGATAAAATCTCACGTTGAGGAGAGGTGTCATACTCTTGCCAAGGAGTGTAACCTGAGCCGAGTGATCACAATTTGTATCTGTCATCCATATAAATGGGGATAATCTGAATCTGTACCTACATTGGGTCATAGTTCTTAGGAAGTAGGAAGTTCTAAATCCACACTTCCCGCTCTGTCATAAATACTACCTTTAATCTGTATGCTTATTATGTAGGAAATCCAATTTAAAACAGCATAAGGGTTTAAAATGAAACCAGTAATGTATCTATCTGTTTGAAGCTATAATCAAAACTAACTGTGTGGATTATGTATCTTGTCTAAGGATCAAAAGATCAAATCTTTTCTAACAATCTGGATATGAACTATTCATAGGGTGCTTAAAGCATAATCTTCTTGAAATATCAATACTCAAACTAGGGGATTAAAACCCATGCTTTAACTCATGTAAATTTATAGCAAAACATCATTCTCAATATACTTCTTGAAATACTTCAAAAATTTCAATATAATGAGATCAACATCACAATATCAAGATTAAACTCAAATTTGAAATCTATAATCAATGCCTCAAATCATACTCATGGTATTCTAATCATAAAAGGGAGTTCTTTAAATCAAGACAAATATGGAATTACATACTTCAGTCACTTTATTAATTCATAATTCAAAACAAGATACTTTGGTGATGAACCCTAACTGAAATTCATGTAAATTTGTCATTAAAAGCTACTTTTGGGAAAAGGGATGAAATGAGTATCCTTGTTCATAACCCCACATACCTTACTTGATTAAATTGATGAAGACACTTGACTTTCTTGCCCTACTCATCGCGAGCGATGGAATCACGGTAAGCTACTAGAATGCTAACCCAAGCAACATCCAATCCTAGTCTGAAAAATCTGAAACTTACCCAAGACATTCTACATACACCCCTAAATATCAATAACCCCTAAATATCAATCCTAGTCTGAAAAATCTGAAACTTACCCAAGACATGCTACTTACACCCCTAAATAAATCAACTCAAACATAATCATCTCAGGTCCTGAAAGGTCAACTAAAAATCCTTGAAGTTTAAAGGGAGTCAACAATGACTAAAGCCCTCAACACTTAGCTTTATTTTCAGGTTCTAAGTGATATAGGAATATATTGGGGCCTGAGTTGAACAAGGAACGTACGGGGTATTACAATATATCCCCCTTAGAAACATTCATCTTCAAATAAGACTAATTAAGCTGAGGATACTAAGGAACTGAGACTATAAACTGGCATGCATAACTAAAAGCATGACTAAATTGATTTTCAAATGCCAGAATTATCAAGAGAATGACTATATAAAGCTGAAACTTAGAATGAAAAAGAGATGATCTAAGGAATCTTGTTACCTTACACTGAATCTGAATCAGCGGTGAAAAAATAAGGGTAGTTGGTTTGCATATCTGCTTCTGCTTCCCAAGTGATTCCCTCAATAGATTGATTCTGCCAAAGAACTTTGACCAAGGAAATTTCTTCGTTCCTTAATATACGAAACTAGTGATTAAGAATCTCAACTGGAATCTCTTCATAAGAGAGGCTATCATGAATATTTGTGCTTTCAAAGGGTACTACAACAACTGGATCACCAATACACTTCTTTAATAGGGATACATGAAACACATGGTAGACGGATGACAAATCTGCAGGAAACTCAAGACTGTATGACACCTTCCCAACACGGATCAAAATCCTCTAATGGCCAAAAAATCAAAGTCTAAGCTTCCCCTATTTTCCGAATCTCTTCACCCCCTTCATGGGTGAAACTATCAAATAAACTATATCGTTAATTTCAAACTTAAGGTCCCTTATCCTAATATTTGTATAAGATTTCTGATGACTCTGAGCTGTCTGAACCCTTTCTCGAATAAACTTGACTTTCTCCATGGCTTCTAACACCACGTCCAGCCCATTCAAAGTGGCCTCACCCACTTCAAACCAACCGATAGATGACCTATATCTCCTTTAATAAAGAGCGTCAAAGGAGCCATCTAGATGCTAAAATTATAACTATTATTATTGGTAAACTCAATCAACGGTAAGTGCTCATCCCAACTACCCTTGAAATCAAGAACACATGCCCTCAACATATTCTCTAGGGTTTGAATGGTCCCTTCTGCCTGACCATATGTATGTGGGCAAAAAGTTGAACTGAGATGAACTTGGGTGCCAAGACTCTGCTGGAAGGCTTTTCAAAAGTGAGAGGTAAACTGAGTACCCTTATCAGAAATAGTAGATAAAGGAACTCCAGAAACAAACTTAATCATACTCTATCTTTGGTGAACTATCAATTTAGGAGCATACTTAGACAATTGATTGAACGTAAGAAAGTACCCCATTACTGTCATTGAGGCCTGCCTCAGGTTCATGAACTCCTCAATCTTTGCTTCCTACAACTCATGCGGAAAGAACTGTCATGAAACATATTTGAAATACTTGCCAACTCATAGAAGCTGAATTTTAAACTATACCATTCTTCTACATAACCACCCAATCATAAATAATATCCTTCATCCTATAAGAGGACAATTCTACACTCTCCTCTTTAGTAACATGCATAATTTTTGTGATCTTTTTCACCTCGTCAAGGTAAAGTTGTGAGTCCTCTCCTACTTTTGACCCAAAGAATTCAGGTGAATTAATTCTCATAAAGTCAAAAATTCTAGCGGTAGCAAAATCACCATTCTGCTAAAGTGGGACTTCCGCCTGATGATTACCCTAAACATTGGCAGTCATTGCTTGGATCAATGCCTGAAATTCAGTATGGAATATATTTTAATTCAAAGGGTCAGTAGGATGGGGTAGCTAGTTATCATTTTTATAAGCATTATCCTTATGAGGAGGCATATTCTTTCACTTAAAAGAATGAGTTAAAAGCAGATAGAGACAGTTGTAAGAACAATGGACCATAAAAGAAAATGGATGATTTCCTAAATCGTCTCATAGTCTCTTACTCATAAATATGGTGCGCTTCACACCTATGATCAAGACTCCACATAATGCGGCTTGCCTGAATCCCTAGGACTCTATAAACCTTAGCCTTTAATACCATGTTTTTAACGCCTCAAAAATGGGTCCCGAGATGTCACATAGTGCTCAAGACTATGAGTAGTCTTAAGATAACCCTGTAAACCTTCTACTAAATCTAAAACTCATATTAGTAAAATTTAAGCATGCCATCAATACCGAAATACTAAATTTCATCTGAACTAAATTGAATTTTGATGAACATAATGTATGATAATACTTGACTTAAATGTCTGGACAAACATTACTTGAAATTTAAATTACAACTAGCAGTCTGACAAGACTCTATGACTAACAACTAGAGAGCCACTAGAACAAACCCCCAGCTGGCTCGAACGGACTGGAAACAACTAATCAATCTACTTTAATAAACTAGAAATCTGAATAACTAGGTCCTTGAACTATGAGGACCCACCAACTGTCGAGATGTAGATGGTGGTGCTCAAGATTACTCACACTATCAAAACTGAGCACCTAAACCTACATTATTAAATAATGTAGCACATAGACGTATATGTGGATTAGTACTTTTGGAATGCACTAAGGTGAATGCATAGATGAAACACTACTTCAATGTTCATAAAAATTCATGAAAAGAATGCATGCTAAGTGTAATGACTCACATTGGCTTGAATAACTGAAAACTAAAATCACAAATAAGGAAAAATAAAGCATACTGTGTAAGTCTTGTGAGTTATCACATTTATCTTTAAAAGTTGTACTTCTATTCTTTCTTTGAATCGTGCAGGCTTAGTGTAGAAAGGACTTACTTTTATATGTATAAACTAAAAACTAAAATCTCATGAGTAATAGCTGATGTAAAGTAATATTTGAATGAAATTGTGAGCCTTTACACTTAGTTTTTAAAAGCTTTTTTGTTATTTCTTTCTGTTAGGACTTAGGAAATTCTTTTAAAATCTTCTCTGTGAGGGCTTAACTTTTTGGATTTAGGGAGGTTTTTCTAACCAACATATACTATGTGAGCTATCATAGTGTCCAATGTCTAGTCCCTTAAGGAGAAAACCTCACATTCGGGAGAGGTATCATACTCTTGCCAAGGAGTACAACCTGAGATGAGTTATGAAAAAATGTATCTATCATCCATATAAATAGGGATAATCTGAATCTGTACCTACATTGGCTCGTAGTTCTTGGGAAGTAGAATTCACTAAACCCACACTTCCCGCTCGGTGCTAAATACTCCTCCCTTTAATCTGTATGCTCATTCTGTAGGAAATACACTTTAAAACTAGCATAAGGGTTTAAAATGAAAACCAATTATGCATCTATCTGTTTAAAACTATAATCAAAATTAACTGTGCGGATTCTGTATCTTGTCTGAGGATCAAAAGATCAAATCTTTTCTAACAATCTGGATATGAACTAGTCATAGGGTGTTTAAAGAATAATCTTCTTGAAATATCAATACTCTAACTAGGGGATTAAAACCCATGCTTTAACTAATGTAAATTCATAGAAAAACATCATTCTCAATATACTTCAGCAATATCAATATAATGAGATCAACATAACAATATCATGCTTAGACTCAAATTTGAAATCTGTAATCAATGCCTCAAATCATACTCATGGTATTCAAATAATAAAAGAGAGTTCTTTAAATAAAGACAAATATGGAATTTCATATTTCAGTTGCTTTATAATGTCATAATTCAAAACAAGATATTTTGGTTACGAACCCTAATTGAAATTCATGTAAATTCATCATTAAAAGCTAGTTTTGGGAACAAGGATGTAAGGAATATCCTTGTTCATAACCACACATACCTTAATTGATTAAATTAATGAAGACACTTGACTTTAAATTCTTATTTATGTTCTTGAAGATTGTTACTTGAAGGTCTTGAACAGGGAACCTCACCTTTTTTTTATCTTGAAAAATGAACGCTAAATTTTGGATTCATAAAGTTTAAAATTAAAGTTCTAGTGTTTTCTTTAAGAGCAATTTGGAGAAAAATAAGTATAATATGCTTATATGAGATTTAATCTTCAGTTTTTAATGACTTGGGAGCTTGGAAAAAGACTAAACTACCCTTGGCAATTTAAAAATAAAAACTAGAATGTCGTTTAAGGCTTTACCATAACGTGGTGAGTGGGTCATTGTGATACCCACTGCAACACAGTGGAATTGCTGTGACTCACTAGATTTTGACCATTGCTGATTTGGGTATCACCGCGACGTGATGAATGGGTCATCAAGATACCCATCGCTATGTTATCGAATCGCGATGGCCCTCTAGAAACTAAAAATTGCCTTTTTACACTTCACTGCGATGTAGTGGACCTCTTGACGCCCTTCTCACCGCGATGCAATGGAATCGCGATGATTTACTAGAATACCAACCCAAACAACATCCAATCCTAGTCCAAAAAATCCAAAACTTACCTAAGGCATGCTACTTAATCCCCTAAATATAAATCAACTTAAAAATCATCATCTCGAGGCCTGTAAGGTCAACTTAAAAATCCTCGAAGTTTAAAGGGAGGTACATACTAGGGAATGAGTTGAACTTGGAACGTACGGGGTATTACAATATCTCCCCCTTAGAAATATTCATATTTGAATGAGACTAATTAAGTTGAGGATACTGAGGAACTGAGACTATAAACTCGCATACACAACTGAAAGCAGGACTAAATTGATTTACAAATGAAAAAATTATCAAGAGAGTGACTATATAAAGCCAAAATTTAGAATGAAAAAAAGATAATCTAAGGAAACTTGCTACTTACATTGAATCTGAATCGGTGGAAAAAAGATAAGGGTTCTTGGTTCGTATATCAGCTTCTACTTCCCAAGTGGTGCCCTCAACAGATTGATTCCACCAAAGAACTTTGACCAAGGGAACTTCTTTGTTCCTTAATCTATGAATCTGGTGATCAAGAATCTCGACTGGAATCTCTTCATAAGAGAGGCTATCATGAATATTTGTGTTTTCAAAGGGTATTACAATAGCTGGATCACCAATTCACTTCTTTAATAGGGATACATGAAACACAGGGTGGATGGATCATAAATCTGTAGGCAACCCAAGACTGTATGCCACCTTCCCAACATGGCTCAAAATCTTGTAAGGGCCAACAAATCAGGGACTAAGATTCCCCTTTTTTCCAAATCTCTTCACCCCCTTTATGGATAAAACCTTCAAACAAACTAGATCGATAAGATCCCTTATCCTTACTGCTGCATAATATTTTTGATGACTCTGAGTCGTCCGTAACCTTTCTTGAACCAAGTGGACTTTCTCCATAGCTTCTAACACCACGTCCAGCCAAATCAAAGTAGCCTCACCCACTTTAATCCAATCGATAGGTGACCTATATCTTCTCTCATAAAGAGCCTCAAATGGGGCCATTTGAATGCTAAAATTATAACTATTATTATTGGTAAACTCAATCAATTTTAAGTGTTATGCCAACAACCCTTGAAATCAAGAACACATGCCCTTAATATATCCTCTAGGGTCTGAATGGTCCCCTCTGCCTGGCCATCTGTCTGAGGGTGAAAAGTTAAACTGAGATAAACTTGGTTACCAAAACCCTTCTGGAAGGCTTTCCAAAAGTGAGAGAAATATTGAGTACCCCTATCAGAAATGATAGATAAAGGAACTCCAGTAACAAACTTACTTATACTCAATCTTGGGTCAACTATCAAATTAGAAGCATACTTAGACAATTGATTGAACTTAAGGAAGTACTTTGTCACTGTTATCGAGCCCTGCCTCAGGTTCTTGAACTCCTTAATCTTTGATTCCGACAACTCATGCATAAAGAACTATCTAGAAACATATCCTAAAATACTTTCCAACTCATGGGAGTTGAATTTTCACCTCTATCATTCTTTAACATAACCACCCAATCATAAACAACATCCTTCGGCCTGTAAGAAGCCAATTCAACACTCTTCTCTTTAATAATATGCATAATTTTGGTGATATTTTCACCTCATCAAGGTAAAGCTGTGGGTCCTGACCTACTTACGACCCAAAAAATTCAGGTGAATTCATTCTCATAAAGTCAAAAATTTTGGCGCCAGCAAAATTACCATTCTGCTGAATGGGACTGCAAACTGATGGTCACCCAGAATATTAGCAGTCATAGCTTGGGCCAACCCCTGAAATTCAGCATGGGATACATTCTCATTCAAAGGGACAACAGGCTGGGTTGGCTGGTTATCATTCTTATGGGCTTTAGCCCTATGAGGATACATATTCATTCTCATAAGAGCACGAGTTAAAAGAAAGTAGAGACAGTTGTAAGCATGATGAACCATGAAAGAAAAATGATGATTTCCTAAATTATCTCGTTGCCTCTTGCTCATAAATGTGATGCGCTTCACACCAATGATCAAGACTCTATGAAATGTGGCTTTTCTGAATCCCAAGGACTCTTTAAACATTAGGCTCTGATACCATGGTTTTAACTTCCCAAAAATAGGTCCCAAGACATCACACGGTGCTCAAGACTATGAGTAGTCTTAAACTAACCCTGTAAGCCTTCTACTAAATCTAAAACTCATATTAGAGAAATTTAAGCATGCCATCAATACTGAAATATTGAATTTAGATGAACATAATGTCTAATAATACTTGACTTGAAAGTCTGGAACACCATTACTTGAATTTTGAATTACAACTAGCAGTCGACAAGCCACTACGACTAACAACTAGAGTGCCATTAGGACAGACCCCCAGCTAAATTCAACTAACTAAAAACAACTAAACAATCTACTTTAATAAACTAGAAATCTGAATAACTAGGTCCCCAAACTATGAGGACTCACCAATCTTCAAGATGTAGATGGAGATGCTCAAGATTACTCACACTATCGAAACTGAGTACCTGAACCTAAATTATTAAATAATATAACACTTAGATGTATTTGTGGATCAGTACTTTTGGAATCTACTGAGCATATGGGGTTGAATGCATAGATGACACAATATTTTAGTATTCATAAAAATTCATGAAAAGAATGCATGCTAAGTGTAATGACTCACATTGGCTTGAATAACCGAAAATTGAAATAAAAAATCATGAAAAATAAAGCATAATATGTAAGTCTTGTGACTTATCACATTTAGCTCTAAAATTTGTACTTGCATTCTATCTTTAAACCATGCAAGCTAAGTGTAGAAAGGACTCACTTTTATATTTGTAAACTAAAAGCTAAAATCTCATGACTAATAGGATATGTAAAGTAATATTTGAATGAAACTATGAGCCTCTACACTTAGTTTCCAAAAGCTTTTCTGTTATTCCTTTTAGTTAGGACTTAGGAAATTCTTTTAAAAACATTATCTGTAAGGGCTTAAGTTTTTGGCTTTAGGGAGGTTCTTCTAACCAAAATACACAATGTGAGCTATCATAGTTTCCAACGTCTAGTTCCCCTAAGGAGAGAACTTCATATTGGGAGGAGGTGTCATACTCTTGCCAAGGAGTATAACCTGAGCTGAGTGATCACAATTTGTATCTGTCATCCATATAAATGGGAATAATCTGAATCTGTGCCTACATTGACTCGTAGTTATGGGAAAGTAGGATGCGCTAAACCCACACTACCCATTCGGTGCTAAATACTACTCCTTTTAATTTGTATGCTCATTCTGTAGGAAATCCATATTAAAACTAGCAAAAGGGTTTAAAATGAAAACCAGTTATACATCTATGTAGTTAAAACTGTAATCAAAACTAATTGTGAGGATTTGTTATCTTGGCTAAGGATCAAAAGATCAAATCTTTTGTAATAATCTAGATATGAACTAGTCATATGGGGCTTAAAAGCATAATCTTTTTGAAATATCAATACTCAAACTAGGGTCTTAAAACCCACGCTTTAACGCATGTAAATTCATAGCAAAATATTATTCTCAATATACTTCTTGAAATACTTTAACAATATCAATATAATGAGATCAACATCACAATATCATGCTTAAACTAAAATTTGAAATCTGTAATCAATACCTCAAATCATACTCATGGTATTCAAATCATAAAAGAGAGTTCTTTAAATCAAGACAAATATGTAATTTCATACTTCAGTTGCTTTATAAATTCATAATTCAAAAAAAGATACTTTGGGTATGAACCCTAATTGCAATTCATCTAAATTCACCATTAAAAGCTAGTTTTGGGCACTAGGATAAAAGGAGTATCCTTGTTCATAACCTCACATACCTTAATTGATTAAATTGATGGAGAAACTTGACTTTGAATTCCTACTTATGTTATTGAAGATTGTTTCTTGAAGATCTTGAACAGGGAACCTCAAATTTTTGGTTATCTTGGAAAAGGAACAGTAAAATTTGGATTTCTTAACGTTTAAAATTGAAGCTCTAGTGTTTTCCTTGAGAGCAACTTGGTGAAAAAGAAGAATAATATGCTTAGATGTAGTTTAATCTTCAGTTTTTCATGACTTGGGGTCTTGGGAAAATACTAAACTACCCTTGGTAATTTAAAACTCTGAACTGGAATGCCGTTTAAGGATTTGGACCATTGCTGATTTAGGATTCACTATGACGCGATGAGTGGGTTATCACAATACCCAAGGCAATGTGGTGGAATTTTTTGTGACCCTATGGAAACTGAAAATTTTCTTGTAAGAATCCACAGCAATGCGGTGGACCTCTTGACGCCCAGCTCGCGCGACGCGATGGAATCACTATGAGTTACTAGAATGCCAACACAAACAACATCCAATCCTAGTTTGAAAAATCCAAAACTTACCTAAGACATGCTACTTACATCCCTCAATATATATCAACTCAAACATTATCGTCTTGGGGCCTAGAAGGTCAGCTTAAAAATCCTCGAAGTTTATAGGGTGTCAAAAATGATAAACCCCTGAACACTTAGCTTTATTTTCAGGTTCTAAGTGCTATAGGCACATACTAGGGGCTAAGTTGAACTAGGAACATTCAGGGTATTACAATATCTCCCTTTAGAAATATTTATCTTCGAATGAGACTAATTAAGCTGGGGATACTGAGGAAATGTGACTATAAACTGGCATGCACAACTGAAAGCATGACTAAATTGATTTCCTAATGCAAGAATTATCAAGAGAGTGAATATATAAAGATAAAACTTAGAATAAAAAAGAGATGATCGAAGGAAACTTGTTACCTTACACTGAATCTGAATCGGTGGTAAAAAGATGAGTGTACTTGGTTTGCATATCTGCTTTTTCTTCCCAAGTGGTTCCCTCAACGGATTATTTTTGCCAAAGAACTTTGACCATGGGAACTTCTTTGTTCCTTAATCTATGAATCTGGTGATTAAGAATCTCAACTGGAATCTCATCATAAATGAGGCTATCGTGAATATTTATGCTTTCAAAGGGTACTATAACAACTGGATTACCAATTGACTTCTTTAATAAGGATACATGAAACACAGGGTGGACGAATGACAAATCTGTAGGCAACTCAATCCCATATGCTACCTTCCTAACATGGCTCAAAATCCTATACGGGTAAACAAATCGGGGATTAAGCTTCCACTTTTGGCCAAATCTCTACACCTCCTTCATGGGTGAAACCTTCAAATAAACTAGATCATTAATTTCAAAATTAAGATCCCTTATCCTAATATTTGTATAAGATTTCTGATGACTATGAGCCATCTGCAACCTTTCTCGAACCAACTAGACTTTCTCCATGGATTTTAACACCACGTCCTGCCTAATCAAAGTGGCCTCACCCACTTTAAACCAATCGATAGGTGATCTACATCTTCTCCTATTAAGAGCCTCAAATGGGGCCATCTGAATTCTAAAATGATAACTATTATTGTTGGCGAAGTCTATTAATGGTAAGTGCTAATCCCAACTACCCTTGAAATCAAGAACACATCCCTCAACATATCCTCTAGGGTATGAATGGTCCCCTTTTCCTGACTATCTGTCTGAGGGTGAAAAGTTGAACTGAGATAAACTTGGGTACCAAGATCCTTCTTGAAGGTTTTCCAAAAGTGAGAGGCAAACTGAGCACTCCTATCAGAAATGATTAATAAAGGAACTCCGGTAACAAACTTACTACTACTCGACCTTGGGTCAGCTATCAAATCAGGAGCATACTTAGAAAAATGATTGAACTTAAGGAAGTAATCCGTTACTATCATCGAGCCCTTCCTTAGGTTCATGAACTCCTCAATCTTTGCTTCCCACAACTCACACAAAAAGAACTGTCTAGAAATGCATCCTGAAATACTTTTCGACTTATGGGAGCTATATTTTCACCTCTACCATTCTTCCACATAACCACCCAATCATAAGCAACATCCTTCAGCCTGTAAGAAGCTAATTTTGCACTCTTCTCTTTAGTAACATGCATATATTTGGTGATCTTTTTCACCTCATCGAGGTAAAGCAGTGGGTCCTCACCTACTTTTGACCCAAAAATTTAGGTGAATTTATTCTCATAAAGTCATAAATTTTGGCTGCAGCAAAATCACCATTTTCATAAATTGGGACTATAGCCTAATGGTTAACCTGAACATTGGCTATCATAGCTTGGGCCAACACCTAAAATTCATCATGGGATATATTCTCATTCTAAAGGTCAGCAGGCTGGGGTGGCTTATTATCATTCCTACAGGCATTAGCTCTATAAGGAGGCTTATTCTTTCACGTAAGAGCATGAGTTAAAAGCAGATAGAGATAGTTATAAGCACGATGGACCATGAAAGAAAAAGGATGATTTCCTACACGTCTTGTAGCCTCTTGCTTATAAATGTGTCACACTTCACACCCATGATCAAGACTCTATGTAACATGGATTGTTTGACTCCCTTAGACTCTTTAAACCTTAGGCCTTGATACAATGTTTTTAAAGCATTAAAAATAGGTCTCAAGAAGTCACACAGTGCTCAAGGCAATACGTAGTCTTAAGCAAACCCTTTAAGCCTTCTACTTAATCTAAAACTAATATTAGAGAAATTTATGCATGCCATCATACTAAAATACTAAATTCTATCTGAACTAAACTAAATTTAGATGAAAATAATCTATGATAATACTTGACTTAAAAGTATGTACAACTATTACTTGAAATTTGAATTACAACTAGCAGTCTAACAAGCCTCTACGACTAACAACTAGAGAGCCGCTGGGATAGACCCCCAGCTTACTGAAACTGACTGAAAACAGCTAAACAATCTACTTTAATAAACTGGAAATCTGAATAACTGGGTCCTCGATTTATGAGTACTCACCAATTGTTGGGATATATATAGAGATCCTCAAGATCACTCATACTATAGAAACTGAGCACCTGAACCTACATTATTAAATATTGTAGCACATAGACGTATGTGTGGATTAGTACTTTTAGAATGTACTGAACATGTAGGGGGTGAATGCATAGATGAAACAATATTTCAATGTTCATAAAAATTCATGAAAAGAATGCATGCTAAATGTAATGACTCACATTGGCTTGAATAACTGAAAACTGAAATTACAAATCATGAAAAATAAAGCATACTATGTAAGTCTTGTGAGTTATCACATTTAGCTCTGTAAGTTGTACGTGTATTCTATCTTTAAATCATGTAGGCTAAGTGTAAAAAGGACTCACTTTTATATCTGTAAATTGAAAACTAAAATCTCATGACTAATAGATGATGTAAAGTAATATCTGAATGAAACTGTGAGCCTTTACACTTAGTTTCTAAAAGCTTTTATGTTATTCCTTTTTGTTAGCACTTAGGAAATTCTTTTAAGAGCTTCTCTGTAAGGGCTTAATTTTTTAGCTTTTGGGAGGTTCTTCTAACCAACATACACTATGTGAGCTGTCATAGTGTCCAACGTCTAATACTCCTAAGGAGAAAACCTCATGTTGGGGAGAGGTTTCATACTCTTGCCAAGGAGTATAAACTAAGATGATTTATCATAATCTGTATCTGTCATCCATAGAAATGGGAATAATCTAAATTTGTACCTACATTGGCTTGTAGTTTTGGGAAAGTAGGATGCGCTAAACCCACACTTCCTGCTCAGTGCTAAATACTACTCCCTTTAATCTGTATGCTCAATCTGTAGGAAATCCACTTTAAAACTGGCATAAAGGTTTAAAATGAAAACCAGTTATGCATCTATCTGTTTAAAACTATCATCAAAACTAACTGTGTGGATTTCGTATCTTGGCTGTGGATCAAAAGATCAAATTTTTATAAAAATTTGGACATGAACTAATCATAGGCTGATTAAAAGCATAATCTTCTTGAAATATCAATACTTAAACTAGGGGCTTAAAAACCATGCTTTAACTCATGTAAATTCTTCACAAAATATTATTCTCAATATACTTCTTGAAATATTTTAGCAATATCAATATAATGAGATTAACATCACAATATCATTCTTAAACTCAAATTTGTAGTAAATAATAATGTAAAAGCATGCTATAGGTATGGGGTTGTATCATTGACCTGCGCAGTTTTGACTTTTAGTTTAACAAACTGTGCAGGTGAGCTTGTACCTATTAGGACACCTGGACCAATTGAATTTCTACCCTAATCATTATTTCATATAAAAGGAAAGAATGTTTCTCAATTGTTTGTGTTTTTATAAAATCCAATATCGAAAGAGGCGAAAACTCAACTTTGCAATATTTCTTAAGTTTATAGTTTTCTGTGTGTGATGAAATAGTGAGTGTTCTTGAGTCATGTTTGAGTCTGTAATTGAATTACTCATGTTGTAAGAGTAATGATGCTTTCTTTGTGTTCTTGAGAGTGCTTAGATAGAGGTACCTGAGTTTGATATTGATTAGAGTTAATCAATATCAAGGGAGTTCTTGACAGAGTTATCAAGGTAGGTTTGTAATAGAGTTGTTACAAACTAGTTGAGCATATAGTTAGGTTTAAATTGAGTTTATAATCAAGGGTTTGATTAGAGTGGATTGTTGAGCGCTTGTAAGGGCAAGCCATGGTTTTTCTCCCTTGAGCAAGGAGGTTTCAATGTTAAATAATTGTGGTCTTTACTTTCTTGCAAGGTTTTAATTTATTAGTGCTTTACTATTATATTTCCTATGTCTAACTCTAAGGGACCTGGTCCGCTCATAGTGTGGTGAAACCCCCTTAAGTTTCATCAATTGGTATCAAAGCCACTAGAATACTCTAAAAGGGTTGCACCTAGAGTGATTTGGTTATCATGGCTGCTTCACCCATTCTAGAAGAATGTCAACCTACCACTAGACCACTTAGATTTAATAGGGAGTTATATAGTTAATGGAAAACCAGAATGTATGACTTCATTATGACTGAGTATAGTGAGCTAATAAATATAATATTTGATGGTACTCATGTACCAGTTAGAGAGGTCAATGAAGGAGACATAGCTAGAATGATTGTTAAAAGTAAGTGAGAGTATAATGATGTAGATAGAAGGAAAGTTGAGAAGAATTATAAGGTCAAGAAACTACTAGTTTGTGGCATAGGGCCTGATGAATATGATGGAATTTCTGCTTTTAAAAATGCCAAGGAAATTTAGATTGTTTAAAAACTACTCATGAAGGAACCAGTGATGTAAAGGATTCAAAAGTTGATATGTTGACCACAGAGTATGAATCATTTACCATGAAAGAAGGAGAAACTATCCAAGAGATCATACAAAATTCACTTCAATCACCAATAAGTTGCACTGATTAGGAGAAGTAATTCTTTTATGCGAATAGGTAAGAAAAATCCTTAGGATTCTTTCCAAATTCTGGGAAAGAAAAGTGGATGTTATCATTGAGGTAAGAAACCTGAAAACTCTCACAATAGATGAAATTGTTGGTAATTTGAAGACTCGTGAGCTCAAGAAGCAGCAAGGACAAAACAAAAAAAAACAAAAGGAGAAAAACATCTAGATTTGAAGGCTACAAAGTCTAATTCAAGTGAAGAATATGAAAATGTTGCTTATTTGGTAAAAATAATTGTTAAATCAATGAAGAAAAATGATCAATTTCAAAGAAGAGGAAGTAGTAACAAAAATAAGGCACTGTGGAGGTTTGTCACATCGAGAATTTCAATAAGGACTATCTAATACACAAAATGGACTATCAATAATATCTCAAGACTGACATAACAAAGGAAAGAACAGGGACCAGGTCTTTGTAAAAACAAGAAGAAAGATAGTATCTTATTATGCAGTAAAGAAGAACTTAGTAGTGTGGGGAGATTTCTCTAGTGAATCTGATAAAGCTGAGCAGATGTAGATGTGTCCTACTAGCTATGGAAGATAGTGAGGTTATCTATGATTCCTTATTTTCTCTTATGGCCAACACTGAGGATGAAGAAGAAAGTGAGGTAACTCTCTCTAACATTAAGAAAAATTTAGATAACTACCCTGCTTGAAAGATAAAGAAGCTTGCAAATATGTTGATTGATTCCATGTGTGAACTAACTGCTAAAAAAAGCTCTAGAAGAAAAGATAGAAAATCAAGAGCTTGAATTAATTGTTTTAACTCTCCAAATATCTTAAATCGAGGAACGGGTTACTAAGCTGAAATCTAAAAATCTGAGTCTAGTGAGTCAACTAGAGAAAATAAATGATATTGATGATAAAGGGAAGAAAAATGTTTAAGAAGAGAAACTATAGAATTAGGAAATTGAATTAGTTGTTGTAACTCTCCAAATATCTGAAACTGAGGAACAAGTTGCAAAGTTTAAATCTAAAAATTTGAGTTTAGTGAGTCAATTGAAAAAAGTAAATGATACAGATGATAAAAGAAAGAAAGAAACTTTAAGGCTTTAGATTGAGCTTGAAGAAAAATTGAGGAATTCTCAAAAGCAGCTTATGACTACTCTCCATGAGAATGGTGAATTAGAAAGGGACCTGGTCCGTATAGAAGAAGAACTCAACAAATCTCTACAATTACCACATCCTTTTAAATCCTTTCCAATTTAACAGGTTAGAGTGTTAATAATAGTAAAGAGATTGGATATCAGTATCAATCCCAATCACTTGGGTCTCATGGGAAAGTTGTTCATTGCAGTAAAAACAAGGTCCAAAAACCTCTGTGCACTAATTGTGGAAGAGATGGGCATTTAAAGGAAAACTATCAAAGTTGCATAGAGATAAAATGAACATTGCTAGATCCATTCAGAAAGAAAATTCTTATCCTAAGGGTTTTATATCCTTAAAATATATGAAGAAGAACTCTCTACCTATATGGGCCATGAAAGATTTGATCACACCGCTGTCTTTCTACTAGGACCTCAAACTCAAGTGGTTTCCCAAATCTAATAAACAACTTATTTGTAGGTGGAACAAAGAGATTACAGTCAGAACTAGTTCTTTGATAGTAAATGTTCAAAGCATATGACTGGAAGGTCTGACTATATTCTCTCTCTTAAGATATTTTAAGATGAAAGTGTATTATTTGGAATAGGTAATAAGGTTAAGATCTCATCTGATGGAAGCACTATATCAATCTTGAAGTTTGGGTGAGTTATTCTCTAAGACAAGAGGATCAAAGATATGTATGTGGTTGATTTGGAGTCTATGACTGATGAGGAATTAAATTTCTTAAGTGTTCAAAGTGAAGATGCTGATTATGACACAAAATGTTGGGACATATAAAGTTCTCTTTGCTAAAAAAATTAATTTCAAAGAACTTGGTCCATGGGATGCCAAAGCTAAAATTTCTGTCAATAATGCTTAGAATGCTTGTTATAAGGTCATAACAAACCAAGTCTTCCTTTACGATAAATTGTAAAATTATTGAATTTAGATCTGATCATGGAACAAAAATAGTAAAGAAACAGATGAGGATGAGGATGAACAACCTCTGAGGTATCCTATGAAAAAATAAAGAAACAGTAAAGGCAAGGAGAAAATGATTAATTCTAGTTTAAATATTGCTATATCCTATTCTACTAAGGAATCTAAAAAGAGTGATTGGTTCTGGTGTAAAAGTTGATAGATCCTATTCTACTAGGGGATCTGATAAAAAGTTGTTAGTAGATGCAATGAAGGAGAACAAGTCTTCTACTACTAAAAGAAGAAGACCAAAGAAAGTTATTGTATTGAAGGAGGAAAATGTTAAAGTTGAAGAGGTTAGAGAGAATGAGGACATTGATTCTAATGTTACTACTGCAACTGAGAAAAGAAGAAAAGAAATTCATGTTATAGGAAGGACTAGGTCCTCTAGTTCAAAGTCTGGTAGCCCTGCTGGAAGCAGAAAGAAACATATTGTGGTTAAGAAGAAAAAGGTCTCTAAGGGGCCTAGTCTGAAAAAAAGAATATTGATTAAAATAGAGGAGCCAAGTAGTGATTCTAAAAAAAGAAAAAAGGAGGAAGAAAAAAGTCAACATCTAGAGAAATAAGAAATTCAATTTTGAAAATCCAAAGGTATTTTCTGGTGGAATGTTTGATCCCAGGATTTATAAGAAATCTGGAATTGTAGAGTTGGTTGAGTATGTAAGGCACCAGGGATGGTTACACCTCCTAAAGGAACCAACTCCCATGGTTTTTTAAGAATAATTAAGAGAATTCTATTACACAATAGACTTCTCAGATGATGAGTTAAGCTTGACTGCCTAGGTGAAAGGAAAAGAAATAAAGTTAGGTGAAGAGGCACTGGTAAAATTTTGGATATGCCTATTGTAGGTGTGAGGACTATTATCAAACAACATACCTCAACTGAGTTCCTGATTGATGCATCAAAGGTGGGAGCGATATCAATAGCTGGTGTGAGAAAGAAATTTCTCACAAGTGAGTTTTAGTTAGTGTTTGAATTTGTGAACAAGGGCCTTTTGCCCAAGTCAGAGAAAAGGACCATTGCCTCTGTTTTTTAGTTTTTATGGTCTTTGAAACATAATCACTTACTTCATGTTAAATATATTAGTTTACGTGTTTACACTTCAAAATCTGTATGCACTGTTGTTTTCAAAATACCATAACCTGAGCTTATTAGTTAACAGTGCATGCACCAGTTAGTATTCCACTGTCATTTAGTTGGGTGTAGGATTTAGCACTGAGCGAACCCAAAGATAGGGGCTCACCTACTAGTAGAGGGTGTGACCATTAGTAGTACTCGCTGAGTTCCAGAACTACGTAGCCAGCATAGGTTAGAGATAGGAACCTACCAGTTGAGGGTTGACAAGGTGTTTACCTGCTAGTTGAGGGTAACACATATCTCATTAGAGCACCTGCCCGTTGATGGTGACTCATTAGTTCTTTGGGACATTAGTTTAGTGAATCCACAGAGCCAGTGTTAGTACACATGGAACATTACTATCACCCTTCCAGCTGGGGTTACGAGTTGGACCTCGATTGGCTCGGATAGAGTTATGTTGGTTAGATAATACCTCCCACAGTTTCAATTAAATATTTAGTACAGAATTTAGTTTAGGTTTGCTTGACCATAGTAGACAATTCATTAGTTATTCAGTTACCAAATTTTATTATTTTAGTTTACAAACTATTTCAAAATCATGCTATATGCTTGGTCATGCATTCTTAGATTTTACAGCTTTCAGTCTTTCAGATTTATCTCAGTGACATAATAGATATACGCTTAGTCTTACATTCTCATATATCACAGTTTTCATGCATTCATATATTTGTGTATTAAGATCCTTGAGTTATGTCAGTTTCCACTCCGTAGTTTCAGACCCAGTATTCATACAATGCCCATGTCTTACTGTCTTCAGGTTCAGTTCTACTTATATTATAAAAGTAAACTTTTAAGAAACTAAGTACAGTGATTCACTAACTTATCAGATTATGTTTGTTACTCATGTTTTAAGGTATTTCAGATTTCAATTTATTTTAGTCTCTTGGTGAGTCTACTTACACTTAGCATGCATATTTTATGATTATGTATGAGATCAGTTTTACTTATTACATTTACTCTCGCTTACTCAGTACATTCCAGTAGTACCGATCCATATATACATCTATGTGGCTACATTATTTCATAATGTAAGTACTAGTTATAGTCCATACATCATGACCATACAGTTGTAGTTTCCAGCTAGCAGGTGATAAGTTCTCCTATTTTTAGGACTTCAGTTGGATGTTGTTCATGTACTTTTCTTTATTACTCATATGTATTAATTAGTGGTAGCTGGGGCCATGTCTCAGTTATCTATAGTCAGTATAGTAGAGGTTTTATAGATGTCAATCAGGGTTAGTCATGTAATTTCAATTCTCTCTTCAGTTTTATCATATTGTAAATTGTATCATTATTATGTTTTACCCAGATTCTATCATTATTATATTTTCGCATAGCAGAACCAACTATTTAATATATTATAAATTAGTTGCTTAACAGTATGGCAGTTCATGGGTTAGTTTGAGACTTGTGGTTCCAAGCACTGTGTTAGGACTAGAGGGTAGTCTCGGGTCATGATAATTTTGATTGTATCTTGACTCTTTTTAATTCTATTTATCGATGATATATTTATTTATTCCAAGAATGAGATCGATCAAGTAGAGCATTTATGGATTTTGTTTTAGAGATTGAGGGATGAGAAGATGTATGCTAAGTTCTCTAAGTGTAAGTTTTGGTTAGAGTTTTGTCTCTTTCTTGGGTCATGTAGTGACCAAGTATAGTATTATGTTGATCTATCCAAGATTGCAGCGGTTCGTGAATTGTCTAGACCTATTTCTCCTACTGAGGTTCAGAACTTTTATAATTTAACGGGCTAGTATTAATGTTTTGTTGAGGGGTATTCATATATTGTAGCTTCATTGACCAAGTTGACTCAAAAGAAGATTTCCTTTAAGTAGTCTGATGCTTGTGAAATGAGTTTTTAAAAGCTCAAGGATTTGTTGACTTCAGCTCTTATCTTGATTTTGCCAAGAACAACGTAGTTTTTATCATCTTCTGTGATGCTTGTAGTGTTGGGTTAGGTGTTGTGTTAATGCAGAAGGGTAAGGTAATTGCTTATATTTCTCATCAGTTTGATCCCTATGAGAGGAATTACCCTACCCATGATTTAGAATTATGTGTGGTTGTTTTTTCTTTGAAATTAAGAAGGCACTACCTGTATAGAATCTGTTGTGAGATTTTCTCGGATCATCATAGCCTTTAGTATTCTTTCACCTATCGAGATCTTAATATGAGGCAGAGTCGTTAGCTTGAGTTGCTTAAGAATTATGACTTGACTATTCTCTACCATCTGCACAAGGCTAAAGTGGTTATGGATGCCTTGAGCTGAAAATCGACTAGCATAGGTGGGTTGGCTTATCTTTTGACTAAGAATAGGACTTTGGCCTTGGAGGTTCAGTCATTGTCTAACTAGATGGTTAGTCTTGATGTTTCGACACTTGAGTGTGATCCTTAATGGAGCAGGTTCAGCTCATCAGTGTAATAATGTTGAGTTGAGAGTGATTTGAGATAAGGTGATAAGTGGTGAGGCTAAGTAGGCCTCGCTTGATCCAGATGTTGTCTTGAGGATTGTTAGCTGAGTTTATTTGCTGAGACTAAGTGAATGGATTAGATTGATTTTGGAAGAGGATCATTGTTCCAGGCATTCCATCCTTCAGGATTGACTAAGATATATCATGATTTGAGATAACATTCTGGTAGGGTGGTAGGAGGAAGGATGTTGTGGATTTTGTAGCTCGTTTCCTATGTTTTCTGCGGGTGAAAGATGAGCATTTGAGACCTGGTGGTTTATTTCATAGGTTACCCATTCCCCAGTGGAAATGGGAATGGATCATTAAGGATTTCATGACTGGGTTGCCTCATACTTTTCTTGGTTCTGAGATTGTTTGGGTCATCGTGGATTGATTCACCAAGTTTGGTCATTTCATTTTGATTCAGATCTCTTTTAGTGCTGAGAGGTTGGACCCTAGCTACATTTATAAGATAGTTCATCTTTATGGTGTTTCGGTATCATCATCTCAGATCAAGGTTCAGTATTCACATCCCACTTTTGGAAGACTTTCTAGGAAGAGATTGATACTCAAGTTGATGTTAATATAACATTTCACCCCAGACCGATTGTCAATCAGATCGGGACTATTCAGGTTTTTGAAGATATGCTCCCCGCTTGTGTGATAGACTTTGGTGGTCAGTGAGATCAACATCTAGCTTTGGTAGAGTTTGCGTATAATAATAACTACCATTCAAGTATTGAGATGGCTCTACTCGAGGCTTTGTGTGGTAGGTACTGTTGCTCTCATGTTGGTGTAAAAAATAGATCTTAGTCCTAGCTCAACCTCAAAAGCTAGCTCATGAGGGAAGGATTGCCCAAGACTATATAAGGAGACCAATTACCCATTCCTTTTCTGATATGGGATACTTAACACTCCCCCGCATGCCTAGGCCTCATTAATGGAGCATAGACAGTATAATATGGGGCCCAACATCAGAGAACAAACAGTTGGGATGAACCTGGCTCTGATACCACTTGTTAGGATTGAAATAATCAGGTGTCATGCGGAAGCTAGTAAAGAAAACCTCGAAAGATGCCACATAAGAAGATAAATGAGAAATACACCAAAATAGACACAAGAATTTGACGTGGTTTGGTCAATCGACCTATATCCACAAAAGGAGATGAGCAATCCACTATATAAAAAAGAGTATAAACTATTAAGAGAGACAACCTCACATAATTCACTAAGAATAAAAAGAGGTTCACACAAGTGATACCACAACACTTGTGTCTCACAAAGTTTCCCCCTAAACAAAACTCTCAAACCCCTAGGACTATATTATGAATGCTACCAATCTAGAAGAAAGGAGCCTCTATTTATAGAGTCTAGTGATAACATGTGAGAATTAAAGGAGAAAAACATTATCAAATTCTGAGAGAGTTGGTGAGCAACATCCGGAAAAAAAAAGTCAGTCACTGTGTGACAATTTTGGTGATTGATTTGTGTCATATTTTATATTGTGGGTTGTGTGAAAAATACAACACTACCAAGAGGATCGGAAAGATTAGGCAAGAAAAACCCGACCAAAACTGCCGAAATATTACCTGACACATGCCCCCACACGCCAACCAGAATCCTAAAATTCCGACGAGATCTCATCATGCGTTGGCACATGTGCCCATCTCCGTTCGAATTTTTGAGTTATTCTTTTTTCGTTGGGGTTGCCGATCTATTCCAACTCCGACCACTTACTCTTTTCCAAATTCCGCCAAGTATTTTAAGATTTTGATCGCCGAAACCTAGGTTCCGGCAACTTTATATTTTTTGGTAACTATTTTCAGATATTTAGTAATTGTTTCTTGGGATTTTCAAGTCAAATTTCCAAGATGTCTTTTGGGAAGCCAAAAATATAGGAATTGAAAGTTTAAGTCCTATGATCACTTCCGAACCTTTAATGGAAAGTTCAAATTATTTAGCCTGGGCTTCCTTGGTTGAGTTAGGGTGCAAAGGTCAAGGTGTCCAAGATCACTTAAAGAACAAGTCAAGTGTGGTAAATGAAAAGGAAAAATCTAGTGCTTAAGATGAAAAAGCTAAAGATCAATGGGAGAAAGTTAACGCTCAATTATGTAGTCTCTTATAGCGATCTATTGATTCCAAGTTGATGCTCTTATTTGATCGAGGCTAAATGTGTTATTTAGTTGGGGAAAATGCCCGTGCTTTATACACTAATGACTTATCTCATTTTTATGATGTGA
This sequence comes from Capsicum baccatum var. pendulum, assembly GCA_030864225.1. Classification (NCBI taxonomy): domain Eukaryota; kingdom Viridiplantae; phylum Streptophyta; class Magnoliopsida; order Solanales; family Solanaceae; genus Capsicum; species Capsicum baccatum. The sequence continues at coordinate 87,072,840 of CM061557.1, forward strand.
TAGCTCAAATGGACAACTTGAAGAAACAAGAATCCGATATGTCTACTTACTTGGGACAAGTACAACCAGCCATGAAAGAATTTGATACATTGATGTCTATCACTTTGGATGAGGAAAAACAACAAGAGCACAAACATGTGTTGTTTTAGTTCTTACACTTGCTGGACTTTCTACTGACCATGATGTTGTACATGATCAAATTTTAGCTAGTCCTACGGTTCATATAATTGATGGGTTATTCTCTCGTCTACTTTATCTTTTCGGTCCTCCTAATCACAAAGTAATTTCATCACCCACTGTTGACTCTTCTATTCTTGCATCTCAAAACATAGAAAAATAAAATTCTCAAACCCCTACAACTACATTGTGGATGCTATCAAACTAGAAGAAAGGAGCCTCTATTTATAGAGTCTATAACCTTTTCATATAAGAATAAGGATTAGCTAAATATGGAGAATATGTTTTCCTTTTTCTAAAAGAAAACTCAATTATGTTACCTAAAGGAAAACCCAATTATGGTAAGAAAGTTAGGACAAACACCAATAATTCCCCCCCTTAGCCTGAATTTCTGATAAAATAAATTTTCTCCACATTCTTCATGTAGTCTTAAACAAGTTCAATCTCCATCTCTAAAATCTCCTCCATTAAATCTTACCTCTACACAGAGTAACACTCTGATAAAATTTCTCAAACCAAAATCTTTATTATCGCCTAATAGGTTGTGACTAAAACTGAATCCGCTAAGAAGAACATGCAATTTTAACCTCGCTCTGATATCATGTAAAGAATGGATCTTAGGCCTAACTCAACCTCAATAGCTAGCTCATGAGGGGAGGATTGCCCAAGTCCTTTTAAGGAGACCAATCACCCATCCCTTTTTTGATGTGGGATACTTAATAGTTGATTGGTTTAATGTTTCAGAGATTAGACCTCAGGGTACGAACTTAATTTGTGATCCTTTTAATAGAGTTTGAGTCATTTAGGATAGATTTTGAGCGACTCAGAGTAGGTAGAAGTACTATGTAGATTGTCTTCATGCCTTTAGATTTAGTATTTGTGACTGTGTCTTTCTTCATGTATCTCCTATGAAGGGCATGATGAGGTTTGAGAAGATGGGTAAGCTTATCCCTACATATATTAGGCCTTTTGAGATTCTTTGAACTATTGGAGATGTGGCTTATGAGTTAGCATTACCTCCAGATTTATCAACTGTTCATCTAGTTTTTCATGTTTCTATGCTTCGACGATACATTCTTTGGTCTAAACAGTTGTTCTTGACTTGATATATATCCATTTGTTTAATCTTATTATATTTGTAAATAGTATATGTGTATATTTTCTCTTCTTTTCTATACCTATATTTGTATTATGTGCTTATAGTAGAACTATTAGCGGAGACAGTGTGGGCTACCGTTTGTGATATTTTTTTATTACAGGTGATGTGCCCATAGTTTGTGTTTATATGCTTTATTTTCTACTTTACTTAGTCAGCCTATGATACCTATTGAGTACAAATAGACCCTGCCCATCTCTTTTATGCCCTTTCGGTGTAGATCCAGGTACGATTGTGCCGAATGGATAGCTAATTCAGGTGGCATTTGGAGTCTATTCGAGGTCACGATTGATCTACGCATCCGGAGCTGGCCACTACCTTTTCTTAACTAGAATATGGCTACATTTGTTTTTATTAAGATTCAGACATTTGAATCTGAATGCATGATTCAGATATTGTCTTCAAATCTGAAAACTGAATGGTTAAGACTATTTATTTTTCAATATCTGAATATGCAAAATTTATTTATTTGCATATATAATAAAAAATATAATTCAAATAAAAATATTTATATATTAGAAAAATATTTAATTTAATACAATAATATTATTATTCGATTGAAAAAAATATTTATATTTATTAGTGTAATGGAGATGGTTTGTAATGGTGGTGGTTGGGGTAATGATTGATGTTAGTGATTAGTAATGTTGGTGGTGATAGTTGTGATGGTATAGATGTTTGATAGTGTAGTGAATGTTATGATAGTGCGATTGGTAGTGGTGGTGGTAGTGATGTGAAGTTGGTTGATATTAGTAGTTGGATGTGTTGATTGTGATAGCTTAAAAATGAATTCAGGATGGTTGATGGTGTGCTGGTGGTAGTTGGAGATGTTGTTAGCTGTGATGGTGGAGATGATTATTCTTAAAGATATACTATAGCAATAATGTTGGTTGAAGCGGTGGTACAGGTGGCAACACCGGTGACAATGATGGTGGCCAAAGAATGTGTGGATGCTGATGATGTGTTGGTGGTAGTTAGCAGTAGTTAGCGGTGGCGCTAGTTGTGTGTGATATATGAGTTGGATAGTAGTTGAGATTGACCAATAGTGGTTGATAATGGTGGTGGTGTTGGTGGTGTTGGCATTGGCGTTGGAGTTAATGGTGGTGATAGAAGCAGATATTATTAAAATAATGGAGGAGGTAGATATAGTAGCGGCTGAAAATAGTGGTCAGTAGAAATTATGATTATGAATAGTGGTTGTGATGGTGAAGGTGGTGGCTAGGTGGTAGTTGACAATGGTGGTGGTGGTAGAGGTGGTTAGTGGCGATAACTGATGATTATGAATAGAGTGGTGGTAAATATTATTCAACACAAGAATACCTCTTAATGATTAAGACTTAGTTCCATATTTGAATGATTAAGACCTATTCAGATCTACTACAAGTCAAAATCTTAATGAAAAACAAATCCACTTAATGGTCTAAAGTCTGAACCATTCAAATTTAGACCTCCATTAAGTGCAAACAAATGAGGCCTATATCTTATTGTATTCAGAGACAAAGTTTGTTCCTTTTTGAATATGCTTTGTATATTAGAATTTTGGGTTATATTAGTGGTTTTTACACCGTGACACCATATTTTAGGATTTGGTTTGATATCATTGATTATATTTTAGCAATTATCATATTTGTGTGGCTCGGGTTCTCTCTAGAAGCCTTGTCTTAGGTTTTGGTATTGATTTCCCTTGTTATATCAGTTTGGGTGATAGGCTTATTTGTCAAGGCTTGCAGCGACAAGTGTCATCATGACCCTTGGTTTCTGGGTCGCGATTAAGTTATTTTGTAGATTATAAATGTGGCTTCCTAAAACCTTTTAAAGATGTGGCTCAAATGAAAGTCTTCTATGCATAATGCAAGCCTTACTAAATCAGTTTACCAATAATAATACTTAATGATCAATAATAATTATGATCCCATTGTATCAATTTATTTGTTATGGTGAATCAGTCTGAAAGTCACAAAGCAGGAAGAGTTGTTGAATAAGAGAAACTTAGACATGTTAGTTGCGGTAAAACTTTAACGTCTATGATCTTTTGTTTGACATTGGCTACTACAAGACTATTGTTACATGCATTTCCATCTACTGAGTGCATATAAAATGCTCAAGTACCCAGAAATAGTTTCACAAAAAAAAAAAATTTGCACAATATTTAGCACAATTTGGAGAGGAGTTCTTTATCCTCTGGAACATGGAACACCAGTGTCAAAAGTCAAAACTCATAAAAGAAAGATAAAACAATTTGCACAATATTTAGCAGAGTTTGGAGATGAGTTCTTTATCCTCTGCAACATAAAACAACACTGTCAAAATTCAGAACTCATAAAAGAAGAAAGATACATGAGCTCCAACTAGACCAGTAACCTGATCTTATATGATGGACCATATTTAAGATGACAAGAGAATGCTGAACGCAACTGAAAGGAGAGATGCACTAAACTTTGTAACATTTACTTTAGAAAGTGTTTCATGAAGGTGTGGATATGCTTTTCTTCTAAGCCAGATTAGAAATCCCAGAGGGGTAGTGAAGCACAGTTCGAAACTCAATAGATAACATGCTCGCCTGCTCTACCCCTCCCCACTTACAGACCATGCTTTTGTTTGCAGCAGGATTTGAACCCATGACATATGTCTAGCCCACACCTCATATGTCATGCTCTTACCCCTATGGCTCTAATAAGGATAAATACCCATAGTATTGAACTATAGCTACCCCCGACTAGATGAACTCAACAGAGGGGGAAAGAGCCCATATTTCTTTTATAATGAAATAAAGCAAGCTTTTTCAGTTTCGTTGCAGCCAGAAGGGTTTCTGACTCGCCTGTAACTGTCTGCCAATGAAACTGTTGAAATAAATCATAGTTTAACAAGCAATAAGGAAATCTATGATCCAGGCGAGTCAAATTCTTAGTTTAACAAGCAATAATTCATGAGCTAAAAGGAAACCAATGGCCTTATTTTGCGAATTTGTTGGAAGCATATATCCAAGTCATGCTGATATGCCAATAAGGAATTACCAAATCCATAGTATGTAGGGTTATATGTTACCTGTTTAAAAAGAAAATCCATAATATGTAGGCGGAGCATATTAAAACATCAATGTATGTCACGGTTGTATGCCAGAGTGGAAGGAATACGGTGTATTCCTTATATGATCTATCAAGGATCAAGTGAGGTGGCTTGACTACTCCCCAAGCTCAAAAGTTGGGGGAGAAGTTGAAGGTGATGGGAATTTGGGAGAGTAGTGGGAATGATAGAAGTATGTGGGATAGGACATCAAATAGCATCAGAAAGTAGCTAGAGGTATTGGGAGTCTTGAGGGGGAATGCTGGTGGACATCCAGCGGACTCATAGTGGAGTGGATAGGTCCAAAGAAAAGTGGAAGCCACTAATACAGCTTAATAGAGTTGGTGGAGGAGAGGAGACAACAAATAGGAAGATATGTTAGGCAGCGAAGAAGGAAGCAAAGCTAGCGGTTACAACAGCTAAAACTGCATCACTTGAATTGATGTTTTCAGTAGTAACTGATCTTTGATGTTTCATTTACTTCAGTTATTATATTATTTTATCAATTCTATTGTTCTCTTATTCATTGATTTCAGCATGAGTTCTTAGCTATTGTAAATGCTTTACATGCTTGTTTTTTTATATGCTTCACTGAGCTGAGGTGTCTATAGGAAACAACCTCTCTACCTTCAAAAGAAAGGGGGTAAGGCTGCATATACACCACCCTTCCAAGATCCCATTTATAGGTTACATGGAGTGTGTTGTTGCTGAATATAGTGTATTCATATAGATGATTCCAATTAGTTTGAGACTGAGACATAGGTGATTGAATGTGTATATGGCATAATGGGACAAAAATAAGTTGAAAGCAAAACAAGTCACGTAAAATATTGAAGTGCTACAAGCGAAAATCTCAAAATTTATCCCCAGGCATATTCATTGTCATTTACAATCAACTAACAAAGAACAGTCTAAACATGACATACCATCCTCGGGCACCACTAGTTTCTCCTCCAGTTGTGCTATTATGCGTCTCAATGGTTGCATGGCCTCCTCCTTACATAATAACCGGATATCAGAACCTAAAAAACCTTTTGTCTTTTCTACCAACAGGTCATAGGGTAGAGTCTCCTCTTCAGATGTCAATGTTAACAATTCCTCAAACATGGCCCTCCTTGTTTCTGGCTCTGATAGAGGCACAAGAATCTAAAATTTCAGTTAGAAGGTGAGTAACAACTTATTGGTCAAGATGAGGTTACTTGTCAGATACACTTTTACATTGTAGGGATACAAATAAATAGAGTCGCACAAAATCGTTGTTTCATCTCTTTTGCTCTTCTCCTTAAATTATTCACATATCAAACATGTGTTTAGATAGAGATAACGGTAAAATTCCTGCTCATCAGTACCCACCCCTCAAAACTTGTGAAAATAAGGAAGAAAGTTATTACTCGATCAACAGTAAAAATATTGATTCACAATGAGACCAGCAACTGAACCAAACATTTGACTGGAAAAAGTACGAAGTAAAGTTAAAAAATTAACAAACAACTTTGTAGGCAAACTATTATGGCAACTAGTGGTGGACAAGGACTCAACTTTGGGTGAAATGGGTCCATGGTATTTACATGAAAAATGACTTGATAATCTGAGAACACAAAAACCCACAGGATTGTAGTTAGTATTGGAAGAAGTTGAATTCTTTGAAAGAGGGCATGAGATCATGGTATAAACAGGGAAGATACAATCTCACACCAGGGGGGAGTTACTCTATATCAAGGAGCTGGAGTTCAACTGGTATCGTAACCACGGCGTTTGGCCCAATAGTATATAATTAACATAATAAAACCTCATAACTCAGGAAACTACGGTGAATGAGCTACATGTCCATTCTTGGGGTTCAAAGGAAAATGGATATAGCTACTTTGGTTTGGAATAGGGCTGATCAGCTGAAACAGGGACTTATTGTTTGGCTTGACGCAAACAGAGAGGTTACTTACAAAGGCTAAACTGGTTCAACTTAACATTCCTGTGGATGATTCAGAATGTTGTCTCTGTAATTCCACTAATATAGAAACAGCTCATCATTTGCTTGTTGACCGTACATGGATGAAAATGGTTAAGGAAGCACTGGTACAATAGCTTGGCATCGGTATGCTATATGGTAATGTGGAATAGGTGCTTACCAAGATCAGGAGGAAACACTGGAGGCTTATCCAAAAGGAGATTGTAACTGCTATACTGGGGGCCAATGATATACCATACGTGGAGGGCTCAAAACTGGAAGATCATTAAGGGACAAATTGTACATGAAGAGACTGTCATTACACAGATTAAGAAGGAGCTTATAGTTAGGTTGAGTCTTCCTGATTTGTACAAGAAATTGTACAGGTGTAGCAGTTTTATGCAAAGGATATACATGTAACTAGTTTCTTTCTCGAGGCCTATACTCACCACCACCCTCTTGTAAAGCCATATACCACTTGAAAAGCTTCAATTGGCGCCAAATTTGGCAATTTCAACACCAATTTTACTAGGTAATGAAATGTGCATTGGCTTCAAGTTTCACTAGTTTGGTCCCAATATACTAGGAGTTCTTGAAACACAAGATCTGATAAAGCAAAAATGTGATCAAAATTTGTCGTATCACTCTTATTCTTTGCTACTTAGCCGATAGTTCATTAGCCCTTTTAGGAAACTGACTATCGAAAAGACTCGGAGAGTATGTTTCAGACTATTTGAAAAGTTACCTTCTTTTCAAGACACCTGAGCATATCTGTATCTAGTTCCCAGGGATGATTTGTTGCTGCCAGAACAAAAACAAGCACATTTGTGTGTGTCAAACCATCCATCTGCAATCTAATTCAAATATTTAATTTTGAGACAAGTATAACTATAGGTAAACAATTTCTTCGTTAGGACCATAGCAATGTGGAAGAAAAATTAATGTTTGAGATATTAGAAGCTTACTTTAGGTATGGTGTGATTTTATTTTATTTTATTTTTTGGCGGGATGAAGAGAAGGTGAGGGGTATAAAGTAAGCATGGATTATTCCTAGTCTCAGCATGGCTATTAGTTATCCCTGATGATGGGCTCAAATATTTGGTCAGATTTTGCTTATATCACGAAATTTCACACAGCAGTGACACTCTCATTTTAGTTCCTATAATTACCCTCTTAACTTGCGTTACCTCATGCTTACTCTTTTAAAGTAGTATGCCATGACAACGTACACATAATGAAACCATATGATAGAGCACATAATGTTGACCCTACTTAAAAGTAGTCTCTCAAATTCTTCTAGGTTAAAAATGGAACATGGAGATCATACAGAATGAAGTTTAATCAGATTTCAAATGTGAGCTCACTACCTCAAAAGGACTGGAAAATCAGCAGAATTCTTGGAGTTTGCTGATTTTTAAAGTGGACTCAGCATTTAATACCTTACATCTCGTCTCTCGGTGGGGGGAGAAAGGATTTTGTAAGATGAATCTCATAGGTTGATCTATCTTGAGAAATGTTTGAAGCATATCATGGAGTGTGACAACCTCCCATACCCCCACCATACAAAGAATAATGGAACAATGAGGACCATCATCTTCTAGGGTTAGTAAATGGCTTTTTTATTGTTGTCAACTGTGATATGGTGTGGTCACTTGCTAACAGGGACAATAATAAATCTGGGGCTAGAAAATTTGAGACTATTGCATGTCCACAGTTCACTTTCGAAAGTCAAGTATCACCTTATGAGGAATTTGGTTTTTAAATGCCTACTAGATTCATGCTCACTACGTGTTTCTCCACGTTGGCTGATGATTGCATCAATTTCATCCAGAAAAATTGTTAAAAGTGCATGATGTCTTGCGATGTCAAATAAAACTTTTACGTATCAATTTCCCTGAATCACCTGTATCACAGTAGAAACTTTCAAAGGGTATAACAAATTAATTTTTCTAGAATTCATGTATCTAACAACTTACTAAGGTATTAGCAGATACGATATTTGTGGGATGATCTCCCTAGACATTGACCATATAAAATTTAATATACATGATTAAACTACCTCTAACTATGTATCTCGTCACATTCTAACAGATAAACAAACAGGCTCACCAGTAAAAAATAAGAATCATACTTGTTAACTTTTTCTACAAAATCTGAACCATAGAAACCCCTGGCCTCAACCATACATAGGCTTTGAATTATGACTATAGCCCATGAGATGCCAATACCAATCGAGTTGACGCAATAGGAGCAGTTGACCTCAGTGTAGGAACACACAACTTTACTTACTTCGCTATCTGCTGCAACATAATTTCATTGATACTAGGTAAGAAGCTACATGATTATAACATGCGTTTGATATTATTTTATATATAGTTCATCAGAATACCTAATTTCCTGTAACTTCATTATCCCTACTTTGCTCAACAAATAAACCCTGTGACTTCCGTTGTTCACAGTTTCACCTAATTCAGAAATATTGGGCAACTTTCAAGAGGAGTAAACAATAAAACAGAAAATATAGATAAACTATAGCCACTTGAATATTTGTATTATGGTACTTACTCCACTTCAATTGAATACAATATTGAAGGAGAGAAAGAGAAAAAACAGACAAGAAAAAAGGGGAGAAAATCTGAGAAGTGGCAGTGATATTCATTCATACAACATACAGCAAAATATATAATACAAGTGGTCTGAAATATCCCTCAAAATCTACAAACATGTCTCCCTATGTTGTGCTTAAATAAAGCACCACAACACACTATAACTAACTTCAAAAAATCTTTAACTTACAACAGAAATAATCTAAAGATTACAACAAAATATCAAAACCAAGATGCCAAGTTGACAACAGTTAGCATCACACAAAATCAGTACCCTTCATCACTTTTCCTTGATGCAAGTGCTATTGGTTACTCCAAGCTTAGCTCTAAGAAGCTCAAATCTTTGTTTCTGTAATGCTTTTGTAAAAATATCGGCTAGCTAATCTTCACCACATCAATGCAGAATCTGAACTTCCTTCTCCCTTTCAGCTTCTTGAATGGAATGATATTTGATTTTAATGTGTTTAGTCTTTCCATGAAAGACTGGATTCTTTACCTTAGAAACTGCAGATTTGTTATCACAAAGGATTTCTATTGCTTTACTTGGCAGAAATGCCAAGTCGCTCAAATTTTTTCTTAACCATAAAGCTTGATTAACAGTACCTGAGGCAACAACGTACTCTGCTTCAGCATCTATTGAGCCACAGATCCCTGCTTCTTTGTGCACCAACAAATGACACCTGATCCTAGAGTGAAACAATATCAGGAAGTGATTTTCATGTCATCTTGTGACCCAGCCCAGTCACTATCAGTGAACCCCAACAATTTCATAGTTGTGGTTCTTTTATAGAACATACCATAATTAATGTTGCCCCGAATATACCTCAAAATTCTTTTTGCTGCTTTGAGGTAAATTTTAGTTCGTGAATGCATAAACCTTGACAACACACTTGTTATGTATATAATATCAGGACTCATGGCTGATAGATACAATATAGAACCAAGAAAACTTCTAATAAACGAAGCATCAACCAAACCAGATTCATCCCTTTTCGTTAGTTTCTCTCCTTGAACTGTAGGCATACTTACTGGTTTACATTTGTCAAGACAAAACTTCTTTAATATTTCGGCAGCATATTTCTTCTGAGCAATAAAAATTCCTTGAAAAGATTGACTAACCTCCATTCCCAAGAAATAAGTCATCTTTCCCAAATCATTCATTTCAAAAACCTTCTTCATTTGCTCTTTGAAGTCTATGATAGACTTTGTGCTACTGCCAGTCACCAACAGATCATCAGCATAGGGAGAAACTAGAAGAAAGTCATCAATTTGAATTCTGATATACTAGGTTGCTTCATTGAAGCTTCTACTGAACCCCAAATTCAGTAAGTAACTATCTATTCGTGCATACCAGGCCCTAGGTGCCTACTTCAGGCCATAAAGTGCTTTTCTTAACAAGTATACCTGATCGCCAAATCCTTTAAAACCTGTAGGCAGCTCTACATAAATTTTCTCTTCAATAAACCCATTAAGAAAAGCGGACTTTACATCCAGCAGAAATACTTGCCACCCTTGGTGTGCTGTAACTGCAAGAAGCAATCTGATGGTATCAGACCTTGCAACTGGTGAAAAAGTTTCATCGTGCTGTGTTAAACCAGCCTGATAACTTGCATGTAAAATCTAATAATTGATGTACCATCAACTGTCTTGTGGACTCATTGACGGATTTTGACTTTTACCTTTTGAGTCTCAGGATGTTGCCTTACTAATCCTTATCCTAGATCCCAGTTACCTATTACCTTTTGAGTCTCAAGTTATTAAATGAAAGATAATTACCTTAAGTAGATAATAATGATTATCCTAGATTGATAATTAATCTTCAAATTACTATTGTGATTGTCTTTTCCTAATCTCTACTCCTTTTGTGAAGTAGTGATATATTAGGAGGGATCCTAATGTTTTCAACCATTAAAAAAGTTATTAAATTGAATACAACCACAATACATTCAAGAATATCGGTTCAGAACAACTTTGCACTTTCCCTACATTAGTCCGCCAGGGTTCCTACGACCCTAGCTAAGGGAATTAGTCTCTCATCATTGTAAAACAATCAATGAAATTTATAATTGAAATCATTTAATTAATATCTAACTGAATAATGAATAAAACTCAAAGTCTCGAAGTTAATTATCAACCCAAATTAAGAACAAAGCAATTTTAAGATCAAAATCGAATCTTGAAATCAAATATATGTTTGTAAGTATGAAGAGTGCATAAACTAACTAAAAACTTCAAAAGGATATTTATAGAATTCAAGGAAAACCTAGAAAACTATTCCTGAACAAAAGAGGAAAATCATGATTGGTGACCACTTACTGGGCCACCTACAGGCCGTAGGTGGCGCCTACGAACTGTAGGTGGTCCCACATAGGTGTCCTGGTCTAAAATCTTCTGAATACTTCTCTAGATTTTGCTCCTCTGAGACATGCACTAGCACCTAGTGACCATAGGTAGCACTACGGGCCTTAGGTGCCCTCTATAAGTGCCAGGGTCTTCTTTTCCAGTCTCTGGATCTCACTTTTTTGACACCTCCTCTGGCATATATGCCCAGTAAGTAGTACCTACGGGTCGTAGATGCCCACTTTATTGGTCCACAACTTTAACTTACATTTTTTTTCTCCAGAATAGATCCAAAACCTGATTTCCTGCAAAACACAATACGAAGCATATCATATCTAATAAGAAGATCTATGTAACTTGTATATTTTCATTGTTTTAAGCATCAAAAGTTCTATAAAACCATAGCATATCAACATCCTCAACTTAGAACGTTTGCATTTCCTTAGAAAACACAACAAAGAAAACAATGACGCTTAACTAAGAGAAACCTAAGACATCTATGGCAATCAGTCATCAACTTTAGGCTCAAAACATTATCCATTCTCCTATTTTAACACTTCAAAACCAACTGTGTTTATCAATAAATCGCAACAATGTGACATAAGGGAATCAAGATATGGCATTATATTAGCAACAAACAACCATGTATATGTACAAGTTACTCGACCCAAACAAGTAAGCAGCTAAAAATACAACCCATGTGCCCTCACAACAAATAAGCCCAATCACTCATATGAAATCATGCAAGTCAATGCGGTAACGGTCAACAGACACTCACACTCACAAGAAAAGTTCACCAATGCGTATCAAATACCAAAGTTTTGCCCTTATATTGCCAGGTTATGATCACTATGGAACTTTATTTGGCTTGTAATACAGGTTTGGGGGGTGGCTGCTATGATACATATGGGTATTTTTAGTGACAAAGCCTCTTTTGCACTATACTTACTTTGTGGTCTACTTATCAACCAATTTTCTTTTAGATTCACCCTCATTTCTCTCTTTCTATTATTTTATAGTACATTCAGATGGGTGTGGTTTTTTTTATTCATTCTCTTTCTTTTTCTTTCTTTTTATATTGTTTTTTTTCTTTTCTTTTTCTACCACGCCCAACCCTACTTTCTTTTCCCTTGGTTTACCCTTCTCCATATTTATTTTACAATATGCACCCCTATGATACCCACCCTCAATTTAGGCGATATGTCTGAGTTGAGATACATAATGTCCAAGGAGGACCAAGGCCAAAACAAGTTCATTGTAATAAAATGAAAAGGTGAAAGGTGTAACAAGAAAAATAGGCTATATAGGCTAAAAATAGGGATCAAAGGATACTTATTCTTACATGGAAAGTCATTTAGGATAAAAGTGGACTTCTTTCAAAAATGGCCTATAATCTAACCAACTATCCTACAACCTAGGAAAGACTAACCAGGCAAGTTCTAGATTTAACACACAAAGGGAACTAAGTAGTATCTCACACATATGGCATTAGGTTATATCACAAGCTACTACCTATCTGATTCATGCAATTGTTAGCAATGATTTTCATGCCCCTAATCCTAATATCATAAGGAGATTCACAATGGTCACACATATACACATCACACAGTTCTAAGACAAATTCTTAGAGCGGTATCATTTTTCTCAATATCAACAAAAAAATATGTCAATTGTCCTAGATACTAAAAAATATCCTAATTACAAAAAACCACATCAAAATACAACATAATTTTATTATAAATGTGTTGTTTTTACAACCATACTACGGTTGAAAAGAAAAGAAGCATGGCAAAATAAATCAGCGGTGGCTATGGCATACCCCTGTCACAACCCGAGGCTAACCTCTAGTCGAGACAACAGTACTTACGGTCACAAGTGACCACAAGTTAACCCATGAGCTGGTACCTGCTGTGAGCACTGAATAAATATGAACATAACATTTGTGCGGAATATAAGCTTAAAATGTAGTATCTATATCTAAATACTAAAATATGAAATATTGATTATCTGAAACAACTGACAAGAACTTAAAGTAACTAACTAATTGTCTAACTGTTCTATCTGAATATCTGAAGCCTCTAAAGTGATTGAGGAATTGATGGGATAGACCCCTAACTAATTCTAACTGACTGAACAAAATGAAATGTTAAATTAAAAAAACAAACATAATATGTTCTCAATAGATAAGGACTCACCACTACGGTTGCTGGATTACACTAAGTTGTCTAACTGCGATCGGGAAACTGTGCGTCTAAATATATGATATAAGACATCATAGCAAAAAAAGAGTATGCAGTCAGTACTTTGAATGTACTAGTATTTGAGATGCAGTTAGGCTGATATACATAGGGTACTGTGCATATAAAATAAGGACTAACTGAATAGCACGAGATAACTGAACATGAATGCATGAAAATTGTAATATCTGAGAATGTAATACCAAACATAAATCTAAAATTTGATATAAGAATAAAATTTGAAAAGCTATAAAGTGTATAACGAAATAACTGAAGGTCTGTATGCTTGGTTAAGTAAACAGAATTGAGGATACACTGAAGTACTGCACTGAGACTATGGGAAGTATCATATAACTGGCATGACTCAATCTAAGCTAATTGTGGTCCAAACTATAACCCTAGTTAGAAGGGTGTCAGTACTATGCCACCGGTACTAACACTGGCTGTGTGGATTTACTAATCGAGTGTTTTGTAGGACCAGGATGTCAAGACAAAACTGATAGGTGACCCCAGAGAGAAATTAAAGCGTAAATTGATAGGTGACCACTCATCTCCTACATTGCCTACGTAGTTCTGGAATATGGGGACTACTAATAATGACTCTACCTACCTGACGGGGATCCCGCCATCCCTATATTTGTTCTGTGCTAAAGCCTACACCCAACTTAAATAACACTGGTAATGGACTAAACTAAACTCAAAGAAACATCATTATATAGTGCTCATCATAAATATGAATATCTGAGTATACTGATAAGAGTCATGAATTAACAGTCTGAGTACTTGAAAATTTAAATTCATGTAAATCACATAGGTATCGGGTGTTTATAACCCACCAGCACTGAATAGAATTAATAGTAATGACATATAAAAGCTTTAAAACCATGGTAAGGGATCCTTGTGATTACCAAACACTTAGGCATTTCATCAAACATATGAGATTGATGAACTTAAGAATGGGAATGGGTAAAGAATGGAAGAATAACATGATTACAAGACTAAAATCATAACTTAGGGATTTAACGTGAAGATTACAACATTCAAAATATATAATAGCTCATTCCACTTTAAAACACTTATAAACATAACTTGCAATTGAATTAACAATAGATTCATGGAAAAATTTTGACTTGAACATGAATACTCATAATTTAAAACCAATAAGGGATTCTTTGACTCCATGGGTAAAAAGAGCCCATGGGTGAACATCACAGATACCTCACTAGGTGAATTCGTAAAGATTCTAGAGGATTTTCTTGAACTTAAAGCATGGAATCATTGATTTCTTAAAAAGGAGATAGGGCTTGTTCTTGGGGAAAAGGGGCCTTTTCTTGAGAGGATTTATGAGAAAAGGGGCAAATAATGTTTCTTGGGGTCCCTAAATTCATGATATGGTTAAATTGGGTGAAGAAAAAAGACTCAAATACCCTTAAATGATATGTATAAAAAGTTAGACAATAGCAACCCAATGCGTCGCGACCCCTAGTCGGGTCATGCAGCAAATGTGGTGTGACCCCTGCTTGGGTCAAGCAGCCAATGTGGTGCGACCCACAGCTTTGGTCAAGCAGCCAATGCATTGTGGGGATATAGCAATACCCTTCTATTTTGGTCATCCAAACCTCGTCTAAAAGTCCTGAAACACTCCTGAGATACACTTTTGACCTCTCTCAATAAGAATTGATTTAAAAATCCTCATTTCAAGGTCAAAAAGGTTGATTTAAAAATCGGAATAGCTTAGGGGTCTTGAAAAAAGACTAAGTCCCAACACTTAGTGAAATTTCTAAGTCTTGGACACCTTTAACATAAAACCGTGAACTAAATTGAGCTAGGATCTTATAAGGTAATACAATATCTCCCTATTGGGAACATTTATCCTCGAATGAGGCTGGTTTAGCTGAGAGCACTAAAGTAACTGAGATCATATATTGTATATGCATGACTAGAAATATGGTTACATTACTGTCTGAAATATGATATGTGAACTGAACTAAATGTATTAAGGATATGAGATGGATTACATAGTTGGAACTGAGAATAGAAAAGAGTCAATTTGAGAAAAATCATTACCTTAAGCTGAATCTGAGTTCACAGAGAAAAGATGAGGGTACTGGGTTTGCATATCTATTTCTGCTTTCTAAGTGGCTTCCTTAATGTACTGATTTCGCCAAAGAACCTTTACCAAGGGAACTTCTTTGTTCCTTAGTCTATGAATCTAAAGATTGAGGATCTCAACTGGGAGCTATCCTGAATATCCATACTTTCTAACGAAACAACTACAACTGAATCACCAATACACTTCCTCAATAGGGAAACATGAAACAATGGATGCACTGATGCTAATTCTGCAAGCAACTCAAGCACATAAGACATCTTTCTAGAATGACTCAAGAGTCTAAATGAGCCATTATAACGGGGATTGAGTTTCCCTTTCTTTCCAAATCTCTTCCCTCCCTTCATGGGTGAGATTTTTAAATAAACCAAATCACCAACCTCAAATTCAAGATCTTGTCTCCTCACATCTGCATAGAATTTTTGATGACTTTGGATTGTATTCAGCCTCTCCCTATCAACCAAACTTTCTCTATCGCATGAAATACTGTATCTGACCCTATAAAAGTAGCTTTACCTGCCTCAAACCAACTAATAGGAGATCTACATATCCTTTCATAAAGATCCTCAAATTGAACAATTCAAATAGTAGAGTGATAATTATTTTATAGGCAAACTCAATCAAAGATAATTGATCATCCCAACTACTTCTAAAGTCAATGACACAAACCCTCAATATATCCTCTAAGGTCTGAATAGTCCTCTCTGCCTGACCATCTATCTGAGGATAAAAAGCTATATTGAGATGAACCTAGGTACCAAGACCCTTCTAAAAAGCCTTCCAAAAGAGAGAGGTAAATTGAGTACCTCTATCTAATATGATAGAAAATGGAAGCCCATGCAGCCTAACCTACTTCCTAAGATAGAGCTAGCATAATCCTCAGTTGAGTAAGAAGTATGAACTAGTAGGAAATGAGCTCATTTGGTCATTCTATCTATAAAGACCCATATCTAATCATGCTGACGATGTGTGCGAGGCAACAAAATCCAAGTTCATCACCTTCCACTTTCAAGTGGGGATACTGAACTCCTGCAATATGCCATTAGGCCTTTGATGCTCAACTTTAACCTACTGATAATTAGAACACTTAGCTATCAACTCTGCAATATCTCTCTTCATACCACTTCAACAATAGACTTCTTGCAATTCGCGATACATCTTAATAGCGCATGGGTGAATGGAATACTATGCACCATGCACTTCTTGTAAGATTTGTTGCCTCAGATTATATATACACGAAACACACAACCTACCCTAGAAATGCAACACACTATCTCCCCCTTGGGAGAAAATCTCTACCTTTTGCTCTCTAACCGCCTCCTTCAACTTAACCAAACTAGGATCTCTATCTTGCTTTTCTTTCTCTTTGGAATCCCACGATGATTCCAAAATATTATGAACCCATACACTACCTTCAGCTGAATCAACCAACCGAATACCTAATCTAGCAAGATGATGAACCTCCCTGACTAACTTCTTCTTATCCTCCTCAACATGAGCAATACTACCCATAGACAATCTACTAAGGGCATCTGCTACTACATTGGCCTTGCCCAGATAAAACAACACACTTATATCATAATCTTTTTACTACTCAAGCCATATTCTCTGGCGAAGATTTAAATTTTTTTGTGTGAACACATACTACATGCTTTTGTGATCTGTGGACACATCAACATGAACTCCATAAAGATAATGTCTACAAATTTTCAAGAAAAAAACAACAGCTCCCTACTTAAGATCATAGGTAGGATAATTCTTTCATAGGGTTTAAGCTGTCTAGAGGCATAGGTTATGATGTTACCTCTCTGCATCAATACACAACCAAGACCAACTCTGGAAGCATCACAGTAAACTACAAACCAATCTAAACCATCTGAAAAGTCAATACTGGAGTGAAGTAATTCAAGTCTTCATCTACTTAAAACTCTTCTCGCAAGAATCTGACCACTGAAACTTGACTTTTTTCTGAGTCAATCGAGATATGGGGGGCAATAGAAGAAAACCCTTCAATAAACCATCTGTAATAGCCATCCAAGCCTAAGAAACTCCTAATATCTGATGGAGAGATAGGTTTGGCATAGTTTCTCATTGCTTCAATCTTTTAAAGGTCAACTCTAATGCCATATTTGGAAATAATATGGCCAAGGAAATCTACTAATCTTAGCCAGAATTTTCACTTACTAAACTTGGTGAACAACTAATGATCTCCAATAGTCTGTAACATAATTCTGAGATGGTCAGCATGATTATTCAAACTATGGGAATATACAAGAATATCATCAATGGAGACCATAATTAACATGTCCAAGTAATTATTAAACACTCGATTCATCAACTCCATGAAAGTTATAGGGGAATTCATTAGTCCAAAATGCATAACTAGGAATTTGAAGTGTCCATACCGACTTATAAAGTCTGTCGTCAGAATGCCACATTCTCTACTTTAAGCTGATGATAGCCGGATCTAAGGTATATCTTAGAGAAATAACTAGAACCCTGAAGCTGGTCAAATAAGTCATCATTACTGGGGAGTGGATACTTATTCTTGATCATGACTTTGTCCAACTAATGGTAAGCAGTGCATATTCTGAGAGAATCATCTTTCTTACGCACGAATAAGACTGGCCAGCCTTATGGGGAAACACTGGGCTTGATAAATCCCTTATCTAAGAGATCTTTAAACTATTCTTTCAACTTCTTAAGCTCAACTAAAGCCATTCTGTAAGGTAGAATAGAGATAGGTTGGGTATCTGAAAAGAGATCTATTCTAAAGTCAAATTCCCTTTTAGGAGAAACTCCAAGAAGATTTTCAGGGAACACATTTGGAAATTCCCTTACTACTGAAACTGAGTCAGAAGTCTCAAAACTAGAGTCTTTAACTCGAACAAAATGGTACATACACACCTTAGATATCATTTTTTTTCTCTAAGTTATGAAATAATCTGACCCCTAAGCGATGAAGTACTACCTCTCCAGTCAATAACTGGTTCATTAGGAAATTAAAACTCAATAACTCTATTTCTACAATTAACAGAGACATAAAATGAGTAGATCCAATATATGCCAAGAATGATATCAAAATCTGTCATCTCTAACTCTACGAGGTTAACTGATGTAACTCTCTAGACCGCTTGGCTATAATAAAGTTACCTATTGGAGTGGACACTAGGAAAGGTTCTGCTAAGATTTAGTATTGACAACGAAATCGACTGCTATATAGGGGGTTACAAAGAAGAGTAAAGTTTTGAGGTCTAATAAACCATAAACATGGAGATAAACGACCTGTAACATACCCATAAACATATCAGGAGAACTTTCCTGATCTTGCCAGGATGGGAGTGCATATAATATATTCTGGCGCTAACCACCGGTGGCACTAAAAATGGTGCCCTTCTATGTCGGATGAACTTCTGGTGATACTGAAAAAGTATTCTGTCCTTGTTAGAAATCATTTCTATCTCTATGCATCACCAGTATACACTCTCGGATCCTATAGCCTGGTTTTCCACGACCAAAACATATGTCACTACCAGCCTTACATATACCCTAATGATTCCTACCATATTTTCTGCAAAGCAAATTAGTACGACTACTGTTCACACTACCCTGTGACTTAGAGCCTGGTACTCTATCCCAACTGTCATTCCTGCACTTTAGCACTGGCGCACTAACTGAAGATGGGGATAGGGATGAGAACTTCTGATGAAACTGAGAACAGTTTCCACCCCCTGACCTCGACTGAGAAAAGTTAAAACTACCTATTTTGGCCCTCCTACTCTCTCTTTCTTTCTCCTTAAGTTTCTCTTGATCAATCTACTGAGCATGAACCATTAGTCTAGATATATCCATCTTCTTAATCAATGTTATAGTCCTACACTCCTTGACCGTACTATTAGATACACCAGAAACAAACTTACTCATTCTAGACCTATTATTGACCATTAACGAAGGAGAATACCTCACTAACTTAGTGAACTTAAGCGAGCATTCATTCACACTCATATTACCTTACTTCAAATTGATGAAATCATGCACCTTAGCTTTCCTTAACACTAAAGGAAAGAAAATATCTAAGAAAATCATGGAAAACTCCTCCCACTATATAGGCCCTACCTCAACACCCCTATTCTCCTTCCAATTCTTATACCAAGTGTGAGATACATCCTATAAATGATATGCAACCAACTTTACACTATCACTCGAAGTGATGCCCATAACATCTTTTACTTTTTGAACCAAATCAAGAAACTCCTGTGGGTCCTCCTCAAACTTGGATCCCTAAAATAAAAGGCGATTCATCCACGTGAAATCTTGAATCCTTACCGCAGTTACACTTGCCACTGGATTAGCTGGGGAAAAAGCTTATTGATTATTCTGGGTAGCTACTAAGTGAGATAAGGTAGTGAAAGCAGCTCTGAGCTTTGCATAAGAGACATGCTCATTCAGGGGATCTTTCTGAAAAGGCGGTGGTATGGGCTGGTTCCCATTCCTTCTTCCATTGGTTGTTTTGTGTAATGCCCCGAGATCTCATCCCGAGATGTCTCATGATACTTAGGACCCCAAAGGACCAAAAGCTAACCCTTTACTGATATCTGTACTTGTACACTGCACAATGTTTAAAATAAATACAAAAACTAGCCATAAGGTTCAACACATCCACGAATACTCATAATACAGAAAACTGAATAATAATACATCCGTCTGAAAAGCCTCTAAAATGTCTGAACTGTGGAGTTGATGGGACAGGTCCCCAACTAACTCCGTCAACTAAAAATAACAAATTCTGAAACAATAATAGTAAAATGAGATTTGTCCTCGAAAGAAGAGGACTCACTACCACTGCTGCTGATGAGGAATGAACTGCTGAGGTTAATTTGGATCCTGTGCCTCTAAACCTATGGTGTCAAATAAAACACCATAGCACAAATGAGTTAGTACAAAAATATACCGAGTATATAGACGGGGCAGGCTAATGCAAGGGTTCATGTATGTGCAATATATAAACTGAGTAATCATGAAAATGTCGCATGAGAACACCTACATGAATGCACAGAACATGAACAGAATTATCACAGCTCTAGAAACTAAAACTCAGATACCACCTTACTACAGACTGAACTCACTACTGACACTGAGATACTAAATCACTGACTCATCTTATACTGATAACTGAGGATCTGGGTGTGCTTACATCAATGACTGAATTCTTAGACTTACTATTTTTGACTGACAAGATTAGAGTTCAACCTTTCTAATAGATGATTTCAAAAGATTTATCAATGATAAGAAATATGATTATATCTGAATCTGGCAACAAGAATACTCAATAGAAATCTGATACTGTGATCAAGCCTGTCTGACGGCATATCTCTGAATATGATATCAAATAACTGTATGTAAGACCAAGTCTATCTGATGGTATGGCTCGTAAATCAATGGAACTATATGAGTTCCTCATAATTATAGATGACTATATCTGACAGTCCTAATTTTTGAATACTGATTTTGAAACTTAGACTGACTCTGAAACTAAAACTGTGGGTGGTAGTCACTTAACCGACATGCCCTGACCTACCACAGGTAGGGTTCAACCTGTTCCCCAGTTGGAAGGGTGTCATTACCGCGCCACTGGTAAAGACAACTCTATGTGACCCTCATCTAGCAGGTCCTCAAGCGAGAACGGTGGAGCACTTATCTAGCAAGTTAAGCCACCTTATCTGCCCTCATCTAGCAGGTATAATGTCTCTTATCCAACCTCAACTAACAGGTGTGATGTCTCAACCTATGCTGGCTACGTAGTTCTGGAGCACAATTATTGCTTCTAAGAATCACACCCTCTACTAGTAGGTGAGTTCCCATCTATGAGCTTACTTGGTGCTAGTTTCTACTCTCAACTAAAAGACTCAAAACAAAATTCTCAACTGAACACTAGCTGAATTGAATCTAACACTGATCATATTACTCAAAAATTCTGACCGAGTTATGCTGAGTTCACTTAGTTCTGTATCTGACGGTAAAGATATCGAATTATGGTATCTGACTGACGATACATAGCTTGAATAAATTACTCAAATCATTTCTGAGATTAGAATTGAATCACTTGAATACTATTAGAACTGAGCTGATTGCAGGTCTGAGGCTAGATTACTAACGAAACAGAGATTACAGAGATTACAGAGCTTTATTATGCTTCGCACTTGTCTGAGGATACAGAATTCTATAGTTCACTGAGTTCTGAGAATCATGGCTCGATTAGAATTATCGAGAAACTGACACGGTCTCTAGACAATAACTATATTTTTGGGTATAAATACCCCCAGGACTCGATAACATAAAAGTAATACGTAATCATTCTTCATCACAAATCATTCATGCATCATCACGATTATCCATTCATTCATCATTACAAGCATTCATTCACATATTACAAGCATTCATTCATCATTACAATCATTCATGTATTATCACAATCGTTAAAGCATTACTTCAAGTAGTTGGGCATCATAACATACCTTCCCTCTCAAGATCCTTAGGACATTGCATTAAGCATTTAGGAAACATAGACCTCTATTCATCATCACAACCACCAAAGGGTCACTCTAAACCTTTAAGGATCATCAACATCGGTTCACCATCATATTTATAGCCTAGGGAAGACATGCTATTAGATTATACCCCATTCAATGAGATCTTACATCAAGTACTTCATACCTATATCAGTCTTGTCATATATTTGAATATCACTTGATTTGTGGAAAACTTCATACTAACACGTCACTATTTTCTTGTTAACCACTTGACATGTATTAAAAGCTTAACATATATCAAAGAGCACAAAATCGGGGAATCTTAAAACCATCATATCTCGACTTGTTCACTAGGGTCTTTCAACATTCACTAGACATGATCGATTTTACACCTACTTGGGAATTTCATGCTATTTGGAACATTTCACTCACTAAGGCATTTTATCAAACACTAGGTATGCATAGGCTAGCTCACATTTTGGAGTTTCACCTTCAACATATTGTAATGGCTCTTCTGTTTCACCTAAGCTCTTTACCAAACCTATGGGGAACATTCTTTACTTATTCAACCATTTCTATACCTAAAAGTCATGAACACATCACATGAAAAAAAACAACTTCAAGAGGGTCTATCACAAACATCACATGAGTTCTACATACTAGGATCAAAACTCATAAATCTTGAAGACAAACATAAATCAAAACTCAACAACACATTGAAAGTCAATTTCAACTCATAAAAATTATTAAAAATTCATAAACATAATAAATCTTTGAGTTTTAAGAAGGGTTCTTGTGCTTCTTGGATAAAAGGGGCCCAAGAATCAACATCTACATACCTTAACCTTTGAAATTGGATGAACTCTAATGTTTGAGACTCTATCCGCACTTATAATAAATAATTCTTGAAGCCCACACTATGAGAAACTTTATTCTAGAAGAAATCTTGAAGAATTTATGGATGATTTTTGGAAGATAGAGTTCTTGATTGAAACCCTAGTTATTTCTCTTCTCAAGAGAATCGAGATAATTGAAGGAGAAAAATGTTGAAATTAGGTTTTTAAAAGAGTTTCCCATATTTATAGAGGCTCAAAAAGGGTGGGAAATGATCAAAATACCCTTGCAAAAATGTCTTTAAGTTGCTGGAAAAAAATGGCTGACGACATTTGTGACAGGCCGTCAAATCAGTGACAGGCCGTCACAAAATGTCGTCACAAAAAGGGTGGATTTTATGATTTTATGCCCAGGGCTCTAACGACGTCGTCAAAAAGGTCTTCAAAAACGTGGTAGCCCGTCTGAAATGTCGTCACTGTTTTCCAGCTTGAAAGGCTGGAGTAAAATGGGCATAACTCTTTGCTGCGATATCGGATTTAGGCGAAATTGGTATCGTTGGAAAGCTAATTCAAAGATATTTCATTTGATATTTAGAAATCCACCCAGTTATATATATATATATATATATATATATATACATATATACAACTAGCTATGGTCAATTGAAGTTGACCCAAATTTTGACCGTCACTAAAACTTGAACTATAGGAAAGCTTTCCACTCGACCATGGGTTAGGGGACCTCTCTGATCTTAATTCATACACAAATGGATTCTCACATGATTTAAAGTATTTCATACTTGGGAGGATATTTTTGAAAAATTTTGACTCGGATTTTCTCTTTACCAAATACGTTCTAAGGCTCAGACTAGAAAAGGATTTTGTGGGGCATTACATTTTGGAAGACATCGTTTGTAAATGGAATGAAGGATGAGTTATAAAGAGAGTTTAAGTATAGATCATGCTCTTTCGCATGACATGAATACTGAAAGAAGGAAAACATTTCCTAAAATATCTTATAGCCTCTTGTCCATAAATGTGCTACGCTTCACACCCATGCATAAGGCTCTCTTCTATGCAGCTTTCAGACTCCCTAGGACACTTGCAAACTTTAGGCTCTGATACCATGTTTTTTCATGACCTGAGACTACCCCTAGTCGTGACAATGGTGCTTACGGTCGCTACTGACCACAAGCTAACCCATAAGATGGTACCTACTGTGAGCACTGAATAAATATAAACATAACATCTGTGCAAAATATAAACTTAAAAAGGTAGTACATATATCTGAATACTGTAATGAGAAATACTGAATATCTAAGACAACTGACAAGAACTGAAAGTAACTAACTGTCTAAATGTTTTGTCTAAATGTCGAAAGCCTCTAAACTGACTTAGGAGTAGATGGGATAGGCCCCCAACTAACTTTGACTGACTAAACAAAATGAAATACTAAAATAACTGAATAAACATAATATGTCCTCGATAGATGAGACCACACCACTACGATTGCTGGATTAAGCTGAGCTATCTAACTGTAGTCGGGAAACTGTGCATCCAAACCTACGATATAAGACATAATAGTTCAAAAAAGTATATGATTAGTACTTTGAATGTACTGGTATATGAAATGAGGTTAGAATTATATACATGGGGTACTGTGCAAATGAAATAAGGACTAATTGAATAGCATGAGATAACTGAACATGAATGCATGAAAACTGTAACATCTGAGAATGTAAGACCAAGCATAAATCTAAAATCTGATATAAGTCTAAAATCTGAAAAGCTGTAAATTGTATAACTGAATAACTGAAGGTCTATGTACTTGGTCCACCAAAACTAAGAATACACTTAAGTACTGCACTAAGACTATGGGAGATATCATATAACTAAGATGCCCCAATCTGAGCTAATTGGGGTCTAACCCATAACCCCGATTAGAAAGGTATCAGTACCGTGCCATGGGTACTAACACTGGATGTAAACATCCACTAATATGGTATCCCGAAGGACTAAGGTATCAAGCCTAAACTGATGGGTGACCCTTCACATGCTATGCTGGCTATATAGTTCTAGAATATAGGACTGCTACTAATGACTTTGCCAAACTGACGGGGAGGCCACCATTCCCGTATTCGCTCGATGCTAAATCGTACTTCTAACTGAACTGACACTGGTACTAGACTAAACTAAAATCAACTGAATGTCATATATAACT
Source organism: Capsicum baccatum var. pendulum (assembly GCA_030864225.1). Lineage (NCBI taxonomy): Eukaryota > Viridiplantae > Streptophyta > Magnoliopsida > Solanales > Solanaceae > Capsicum > Capsicum baccatum. The sequence goes on from CM061557.1 coordinate 87,098,058, forward strand.
GATAGTGTTCATCATGAATATAACTATTTGAGTATACTGATAAGAGTCATGAATTAACAGTCTGAGTACTTGAAAAACTAAATTCATATAAATCACATAGGTATCCAGTACTCATAACCTACCAGCACTGAATGGAATCAACAATAATGCCATATAAAATCTTTAAAACAATGGTAAGGGATCATTTCTCAAAACCCAACACTTAAGCATTTCTTCAAACATATGAGATTCATGAACTTAAGCATGGGAATGGGTAAAGCATTCAAAAATAACATGATTAAAAGACTAAAATCATAACTTTGGGATTCAACATGAAGATTACAACATTCAAAACATATAATGGCTCATTCCACTTGAAAGAACTTATAAACAAAACTTGTAATTGAATTAACAAGAGATTTATGGAGAAATTTTGACTTAAATATGAAAATTAATAATTTAAAATCAAAAAGGGATTCTTGGACTCCATGGGGAAAATGAGCCCATAGATTAACATCAAACATACCTCACTAGGTGAATTCATGAAGATTTCTAAGGATTTTCTTAAAATTGAAGCTTGGAATCATTGATTTCTTAAAAAGGAGATAGGGTTTGTTCTTAGGGAAAGAGGGGCTTTTCTTGAGAGGATTTATGAGAAAAGGGGTATATAATGCTCCTTGGGGTCCCCAAATTTATGTTATGGATGAATTAGGTAAAGGAAAAAGAGCCAAATACCCTTAAATGGCGAGGATAAAAAAGCTGAATGACACCACCCCAAAACAGGGTCAAGCAGCCAAAGCTTCGCGAGGCCATCACGATACCCTTTTATTTTGGACATCTAAACATGCCCCAAATCTCATCTAAAAGTCGTGAAACCCTTCTGAGATATACTTTTGACCTCTCTAAACATGAACCAATTTAAAAATTCATATTTCCAGGTCAGGAAGCTTGATTTAAAAATATGTGAAGTTAGGGGTCTTGAAAAAGACTATGTCCAACCACTTAGTGAAAATTCTATGTCTTATACCCTCTTAACATGAAATCGTGAGCTAAATTGATCTAGGATCTTACGGGGTATTACAATCCTATCCCTAACTAAAAGACTATACACTATCCCCAGTGTGTGAAAATAATATAAACTTAGGGAATATGGGTATACCTAGGACGCATTAGGCATCCGTATCATGCTAAAAAAGAAGTAACCTTAGGTTATCTCTGAAGCAACACTTTATTTACTATCGCGGTACGACTCAGCTACCTTGGCTACTCAAACTTTTCCAAGGTCCACATGAACACATACTTTTACTTCCTTAAGGTTTCCTAAATAGTGCTTCACCTGTTGTCCATTCACCTTCAATGAGGCTTCACCATCATGCTTCAATTCTATAGCACTATATGGGAATATCCAAATCATGATGAGTGGCCCATACCACCTATACTTCATCTTGCCAGGGGACAAGTGAAGTCTTGAATTATACAACAAAACCAAATCATTAGGTTCAAACACTCTTTTATTGATTTACTTGTCATGATAAAGCTCTATTCTTTCTTTGTACATGGCAGAACTATCATAAGAACATAGCTAGAATTCATCCAACTCATTTACCTTGCTCAACCTTAACTTTGTTGCATCACGCCACTCAAAATTTAGCTTTTTCAATGCCTATAGTGTCTTATGCTCAAGTTCGACCAATAAGTTTCATGCCTTTCCGTACACAAGATGACATAGGGAGGTGCCTATAGGAGTCTTATAAGATGTACAATAGGCCCACAAAGAATCATCTAAATTTCTCGACTAGTAAGTTCTATTGGCATTCATAGTCTTCGCTAATATGGACTTGATTTCTCTTTTGGAGACCTAAACTTGCCTGCTTGTCTGAGGATGATAAGGTATTTTCACCTTATGTTTTACACCATATTTATTGAGCAGAGCCTTAAACAGACAATTGCAAAAGTGAGACCCGTTATCACTAATAATCGCATGTGAAGTGTCAAACCAAAAATAATGTTTTTCAGAAAGACGGTGATACTTCTACCTTCATTATTTGGAAGAACAATTGCCTCCACCTATTTCAAAACATATTCATCCACCACCAAAATATACTTGATTCTATAAGTGCTTACAAATGGACCCATGAAATAAATTCCCCATAGAACAAACTGCTCCAACTCCAAAATAAGCATTATGGGGAGTTCATGGCGGCGCGAAATATTTCCTTGATGTTGACATTGGTCACTGACTTGTGAAGAATCATGAGCATCCTTATATATAGTAGGCAAATAAAACCCAAATTGTTGGATTTTTTAGGTTGTGTGGTTTCCACTATGATGACCCCCAATTGGTGATGAATGACAAGCTTCAAGAATGCTCATCATCTCTATCTCAGGGATACTTATCCAAATCGCACCACCGACACAAAACTTGAAAAGATATGATTTATCCCAAAAGAACTTTCTCACCTCATGCATAAATCTCTAGCCTGCTAGAAGGATAGGTCTTTTAGGATAAGATTACTTGCCAAATAGTTGGTAAAATTAGCAATCCAGGGGACTAAGTCTTGAGATGCTGCCAAGTCTTGTTCATCTAAAAAAGTATCATCTACGTCTAGATCATCCCCTCATTTATGAATTGCCTCTTTCTCAAGGAGAGACAAGTGATCAGCAACTTAGTTTTCTATGACCTTCCAGTCTTTTACCTCAAAGTCAAAATCTGATAGCAAGAGGACCCAATGTATCAACCTCGGTTTTACATCTTTCTTCAATGTTAGGTACCTTAAAGTCGTATGATTTGTGTGGACTATGACTTCGGTACCTATCAAATAGGATTGAAACTTCACAAAGGTAAAAAACACTGGAAATAACTCTTGCTCAGTAACTATGTAGTTCTTCAATGTGGGGTTTAATGCTTTGTTGGCATAATAAATCGGATGAAGGATATTCTCTAACCTTTAGCCTAGAATAGCACCCAAATCTACTCTACTTGCATAACACATAACATTAAATAGTGTAGACCAATCAAGGGACACAATGATAGGAGCCAAGAACAACCGCTTCTTAAAGTACTTGAAGGTTTTAAGACATGAATCATTAAATACAAATTTCACCTCTTTCTCTAAAGGCCTGCATTGAGAATTTGCAATTTTTAGAAGTCCTTTATGAACCTCCTATAAAATCCGGCATGGCCCAAAATTTTTTGTATAACTTTAACTGAAACAGGTGATGGAAACTTTCTAATTACCCAATCTTTGCTTTGTCCACCTCAATACCCTATTTTGAGATTTTGTTTCGGTACCAATACCCTTTTTTTTTACCATAAAATGGCACTTTTCCCAATTCAATACCAGATTACACTCTTCATATCTCTATAGTGCATTGGATAGATGGACAAAACAATCATCGAAGAAGTCCCCAATGACTGAAAATCATCCATAAATACCTCAATCATGTCCTCCACCATGTCAAAACATACAGACATCATCGAAACAGTTCCTAACAACTGAAAAGTCATCCATGAATACCTAAATAATGTCCTCCACCATGAAAAAGAATACAAACATCATGCCTCACTGAAAGGTGGCAGGAGCATTGTAAAATCTAAACAACATTCTCTTAAATGAAAAAGTCCATAGTGATAAGTAAAAGTCATCTTTTCTTGGTCCTCGGGAGCAATGGTAATCTAACTGTATCCTGAATACCCATCAAGAAAATAGTACCAACCCCTGTCTGCTGATCTATCAAGTATCTGATCCATGAATGGTATAGAAAAGTGGTCCTTTTGGGTCCAAATGTCCAGCTTTCTAAAATCTATGCAAACCCTCCAACCAGTGATTGGTCTCATGGGTACAAGTTCATTCTTCTCGTTGGGAACCATAGTGAGTACACCCTTCTTTGGCACACACTAAATCAATCTGTCCCACTTGCTATATACAACAGTTTTAAATACACCAACCTCTAACCACTTAATGATTTCTTTCTTCAAACCTCTTGGATATGAGGATTTAATTGATGTCGATGCTTAATTCTAGGAATACTATCTAATTCAAGTTGTATCTTATGCATGCAAAAATAGGGTGGAATACCCATAATATTTGTTGTGGTCCATCCTACATCTCTCTTGAACCTCTACAATACCAATAACAATACTCCAACCTGTGATTCAGCAAAATTTGCTGCAATAAGACCTGATAAGGTAATTTCATCCCCCAAGAATGCTTATCACCAGTAAAATGGGAGAGACATCAATTCTAAAATTGATGACTTTTTAGTAGATGATCTAGAAGGATATGTGGTATTTTTTTAAATCAAGATCCAGATTTTTGGGGCATAATTATAAAAACCTTTCCCATGCAATGCTTTATCCATCTCCTCATATTCATTAATGGCATCGCTCTCAAAATTCATAATGACCACGGCTTATGCCTCAACCCCAAGACTCTTTTCAATAGGCACAATCTCTACATCAGCATATTCATCAAGAGTTTCTATCAAAGATACTACCAACATATTATCTAGCTATCATATCGACTTGCATATATTAAAGATCATTTGCTTATCATTCATTTTGAACTTCATTGCCTTAAATCCATATCAATCAATGCCCCACCCATAGCTAGGAAGGGTCGAACCAAGTTAATATGGGCTTGGAAGTCCATTTCATAGTCAAGAATTATGAAATCAGTTAGAAATATGAAGGATGCCACCTTCACAAATACATCCCTCAGAATATTAACCAGCCTCTTCACGATGCAGTCAACCATCAATAACCTCATAGACATTGGTTTGGGTATCCCCAACCCTAACTGCTTGTATACTGCCAGTGTTATTAGATTGATACTGGCTTCTAAGACACATAAACATCATTTGATGTTGAAGGGCCCAATAGAACATGGAATAGTAAAAGCTTTGGGGTCCTCTTTCTTTTCTGCCGTAGATCGCAAGGTGATTGAACTATAATAGTGCACCACACCAATATCCTCAGTACGCATAACTCTCTTCTTTATCACCAGCTCCTTCATAAACATGGCATAACTAGGCATCTGATCAAGAGCCTCAAGAAGCTAAATGTTTAAGCTCAATTCTTTCAACATGGTAATAAACTTCTTGAACTTTCCTTCTTCCTTCTTCTGCTTGAACCTTTAAGGAAAAGATGGGAGTGGTCGTGGGATTGTCTTCACTTTAGTCTCATAAACATTTTCCTTCCCTTTATCCTTCTCAATACTACTATCAACACCTCTTGCTCTTTTGGACTCAACGTTAGGTGTCTTATCACACACAACTCTCTCATTTCTCAGCTCATCTAAAGTAGAAAAAGAGGGATCAATAGTAGAATTACCACTCTTAGTGGTGATATATAGACAATGACCATCATTTTTATGAATTCTGAACTATATTGCTCGAAAGGGTGCCCGATTGCCTCTGATTCAATGTTGTAGACATTTTCCAAAACTGCTGCTCTAATTGCTTTATCATAGTAGCATATGATTCTACCTTTTGGGTCAATCATGAAATATCTTCCCTAATATCCTTAAGGCATATTTCCTGACTTTCTTGACCCTTAACAAGTTTGGACAACATAGCCTCCATCCTTGGTTCAGTGTCACGACTGCCGGGCAAAACATACATGTCTCCCTTCTCCTTGAAGTCATCCTTTCTTCTTCAGTCACCATCACGCTCTCTAATTTGATCTCTATACCTATATCTATAATAATTTTGACCTTGGTTTCTTTTCCCCATGGCTCAAAAACCCACTAACTCTTGATCTGGGTACTTGGCCTCCTCTTCTAAGTTGGCATCATATGGTTTAGAGGCCTTACCTTATGAACCTATGACATTTACCTTCTCAGAATTCATTGTTACAAACTGCTTGTTTAGGAGCCTAATATCAGTTCTAAGTTGCACAATCTTTGTACCACAGAATTATCAACCGCTCTATACTTGACGGAAGCCCCAATTTCATAAATACTAGCACCCTTGTCCTCTCCCGAGTATTCCACCTTTAATTGGTGAGAAATATCTAGTCTAGAATAGCTGATGGTATATCCCAATGTAGACACATGAATGCTTCACTAGTTAATGTATCTGTCATTGTACTGGAACTAATAGTTGGGGATCAATAAAATATATCTAGCAAGTTTGTCCCTGATATACAATGATTGGGTAGCACGCTTAATTCTTATTAAACCAGAACCATGCCTCATACTTCTAATCAGAATATACCTGGTTGAAGTAATATATCTCATCTTTTAATTGCAATATTCCATCCAGAGGGAGGAAATGGTCTAGAAACTGCATGAGCAACTCATTCCAGGTAGTAATTAATCCTCGAGGAAGTTTCCCTACCAACAATAATGCTACTCAAATCAATGAAAAAAGGGAACAATCTCAATCTTAGTGCTTTCTGATCTATCCAGGTAAAGTGTAAGAAGTGTAGCTCCCAATGAAGTTTTCAAGATGCATATTTGTGTCATCCATATCCAATCCCCCAAACTCACCCTTTAGATTAAAAAGTTGGATCATATCACTAGTAATGTCAAACTTAACACCTGGTGGTAAAGAAGGAGGAATGATGGCTCCTATATCGGCAGGCTCAATGTATCCCATGTCATCTTCTGAATTATCATATGGCAGTAAGTTCTGATATTCTGGGATTACTTGAGCTCTACTACCTATAACTATATCTCTATTTCTACCAAGTGCTGCTCAATGATCTATTTCTTGCCTCTACCTTTCTAGCTCTACCTACGGAGAACCTACTTCTCTCCTCTGGTTAGTATTTTCTTATAATAACTACTCAGTTCTCTCATCAATAATGTTTAAACATTCCCAATAGGACGAGGCACAATATTAGGATCATCCTGAATTCCTTCAAGATGGCCTTCACGTATGTGTTCTGTCATCGTACGATTCAGCTATAGAATTCTCTGGGTTAAGATATAGTGGGAGTAAGGGATTGCCTTTACTCTTAGTGTTAGGCATACACCGACGTACACCCAACTAAAAATAGAAAATAAAAAACTGAAAACTTCAACAACTTCAATCAACAATCACATAGTAATTCCCCAGCAACGATGCCAATATGTTGATGTCACCTAAAGCTACAGCTCTAAACGAGGCTAAAAAAGTAGAAGCAAAATATAATAACCCAACTCATATTGAGTTTGAACCCATAAAGACTACGTGAATTATCTCTCTAGTTTGCTGAAGTCAACTGGCAGTAATAAAAAGTAAATGGGGTTTTTTTTGTTGTAATAGTGAAAAGTAATAAGTTGTGAGTGTTTTGATTGTAATCAACCAGAGACGAATAATAGGACTATGTTCCCTCTGGCTTCTTAACTCTGTAGGTTTATCGTGCTTTGTTAAAACAGTTCGATATCTTGCATGCAAAATATGAGAAGTTATGTACCATCAACTGTCTTATGAACTCATTAACAAATTTCACCCTTTACATTTTGAATCTTAGATGGTTGCCTTACTAACCCTTAACCTACAAGTTAAATATTACCTTTTGGGTCTTAAGTTAGTAAATGAAATATAATTATCTTAAGTAGATGATACTTATTAGCTTAGATCGATAATTAATATTTAAATTACTGTTGTTATTGTCTTTTCCTAATATTTAATCCTCTTGTGATGTAAGCAGTGATATATTAGGTGGGATCCTAATATTTTCAACCATTAAGAAAGATATTAAATTGAAGACAACCACAATACATGCAAGAATATTAGTTTAGAACAGCTTTGCACTTCCTTACTTTATCAGTTCGCTAGGGTTCCGAAAACCCTAGCTAAGGGAATTTACCGCTCATCATTGTGAATCAATCAATGGAATTCATAATTGAAAACATTAAATCAACATCACAATGAATAAAGAAAAAAATCCAAAGTCTCGAATTGAATAATCAACCAAAATCAAGAAGGAAGCAATCTCAAGATCAAAATTGAATCCATGAATCAAATATATATTTGTAAGTATTAAGAGTGTGTAAGCTAAATGAAAATGACAAAAGAGTATTTATAGAATATAAATAAACCCTAGGAAACTATTTTTGAACAACAGAGGAAAATCAAGGTTAGTGGCCTCTTACTAGGACACCTATGGGTCGTAGGTGGTACCTACGAATCATAGGTAGTTCCACGTAGGTGCCTTAGTCCAAAATTTTCTGAATGCTTCTCTGGATTTTTATTCTCTGAGACTTACATTGGAACATAGAACTGTAGGTGGAACCGACGGGCCACAGATGCCCTCCGTAAGTGGCATGGTCTTCTTTTTTAGCTCCTGAGTCTCTAGATCTCACTTTTCTAATACCTACTCTGGCACCTACGCCCAGTAAGTAGTACCTATAGGCCATAGGTGCCCACTTTAATGGTCCAAAACTTCAACTTTCACTTTTCTCTCAAGAATAGCTCTAAAACCTAATTTCTTGCAAAACACATCATATCTAACAAGAAGACCTAAGTAACTTGCATATTTTCATCGTTTGGCATCAAAAGTTATATAAAAACATAGAACATCAATGCATTTTGATGGTAACGATTCCCCCCTTTTTTGAAATAAAATTTTATCCACTAATCTCATCTTCTTTCAGACTATGAAATGGGTTAGGTGGTTTGGGTCGGTACTTGTCATAAACCAAACTAGGGCCTGGCAGTGACGAGTATTTCAAGTACCTCGAGGATCAGAGATCACCCCCTGCACCTAACCAAATCAAACACAACATCCGTCAATGTTAGATAAATTACGAACATATAATTAGATAGTATGCAACAAGATTAAATAAAGTCATAACGTGTTTATAACCAACGACTAATGACGAACAAACAATCGACCAATTTCACCTAATATCCACAGTAATCCAAACAAATCCTTCTCAATAAAAAACCAAAACAAATCTTGGTCACTGTATGTCCCCGACTCTAACAGACAACAATGAGAATGAAAATGATAATGTTAATTATAATGAAAGTATCCATCAACTCGAATCTAAGAATGAAAGTTGGTGAAATGCTTAAGACTTTCAAGGTATGTAAGCTCACCACTTTACCACAATGCAATGAACCGAGATGAGCAACCTAACTTTGCATAGGAAATGTAGAAGTAGCTTTGGTGCCTGCATTGTGTGGGGATACAACATCTAAAGACGGTTAGTGGGGTGAACACTAGCATGTAACTCAAGGATAAGGATAACATAATGCCATGATCAATAATTAAAAATCATTTAAAACCAATGCACACAATCAAATGGATATCCATACATATATATCACATGCCAGGATAGGGAATAAGGCTTAACATGCTCTTTAAAACTTTAGCTTGGATTGTGTAGCTCAACCGTCATAACACACGAAGTCACCTAGGTCTATATAGGCCCAAATCTCCCCTAACTGGTAGCGCCCCAGAGTGTATGTTCACACGAACTAAAAGGTATACATATACACTATGGGGGACTCGAACCTCCCTGCATATAAAGGCGACACGAGCACCAAATCATGTAATAAGATTTGGGGGACTCAAACCTCCTAATCAAATGGTAATAATAATAAGTGGGACTCAATCCTCTCAGTCATATAGACCCCTATATCGGCAACCACAATATCCAGTATTGGTCCCTTGGGATCTCCATTTTCATGACTCAGCTACACAACCTTATTAAACCGAATTAAAATAAGCATCACCCATTCTCATTCATTGAACCACATTATACATTAAGGCATACATTGTCGGTATCATCATACCAACTTCACTTGCAAGGTAGCATCAAAATGCCATACCAATTATCTTTTCTTGGGGGAATTCGCAACCCCCTTTGTTTAATTTTATAAATTCCCACATTTCTCATAACTAAAAAATAATTTCTCAATATGGGGTTGGGGTCATAACCACTTCAAAATTGACAAGTTTGGGGAAAATTACAATTTTCTAGTACATTCATCAAAGCCATGAATCCATAAGTTCAAAACCACAATTTAAGCATGAATAATCATACGTAAATCATGGGAAAACATTATTCAACAATAAGTGTTCAAAACCCTCAACCCATGTTTTCAAAATCAGCATAAATATGTTATGAACAACACTTTAAACCATATGATTTTACCAAATTTACAATGAGGGAAGAGTAACATGCTTGAAATACCCAATATTACAGAGAGAATTCAACTTTTGAAGCTCTACTTAACCCACTTCTTGGAAACCCTAAGTATGGCTTCTTGAGAAAATTTAAGAGAGCTTTTGAAAGTATTTAAGTGAGTTAACAATGCTAATGGGGTCCCTAATAGGGTTTTAAGTCTCGGGTTTCAATTGGGGTAAAGGCAAAATGTCCAAAGTACCCTTAATAAACAGACTAAAAATTTGTTGTAAGTAACTACAGGTCATTATACGAATCGTATAAACACATTACGACTTATCACAAGGAGTCATAGTCAAGATAGAACCAACAAGGACCTATACTAGTCTAGCTATGATCCATACCACCAATTCGTAACCATACTTAACGACTAATAAATGATTCTCGTACTCAAGACATCCATAATTTGGGATGACACAATGGACTCCCTATGATTTGGACATAATGACTCATCATGAGTCTTTACAACTTAGGGCCTCAAGTCGTAAAAAAGATAGTTTCTTGGGCCAAACTTTTTGGACCCCTTATGACTTGGTCTTTACGACCCGTAAGAATTCTTAATGATTAGCTGAGAGTCATTTGTAGTCAGAGTAGAATACTATGCCGCTTATTCTGATTATGTCACAACCGAATTCCTACGACCCTTCATGACTCCCTACAATTTGTCAGGGGAGTCGTAGTCAGAATAATGAGGATAAAATTTTAGAAATTTTTCAATGACCAAAAACCTAGGGTTTTATAGTACACATGGGGGATTCTTAACCCGCAAAATCTAAGATCTCTCACTTCGAATGTGATGGACAATACCTGAGCCAGTATGACATCAACAAGACACCAATTAGCATGCCAAATAATTTTTGCAACCTGTGAGCATCACAAGTTTTACCGATAAGGTTTTACAAGCTACATATAGGAATCTAATCATATGTGGAAATAATTATCTACTAATATGAGGATACCTATACTCACAATATCCCAGACATCATTAACTACTTCTGTAGTTAGTTATCCGATCCCTCATCTTCTAAAGAGGTGAAATCAAGTCTTTGTTCAACTTTATTTACACAACTACACTCAATACCTATATGGTTAGTGTAATAGATGGCTTGTGTAGATAAGTTAAAATATTTATTTTAGTCATGTTTCCTTTCTACTCGAATCTATCTATTCCAAATCAATGACTTTCCTAGACATGCACTGCATTGCCGAATTACTCATGGATATCAGTAACATGCTAAAGTAGCAACACCAATTGAAACTTCAAGAAATAATTAAAGGTATAAGGGTATTGCAATGAAAAGTTAAAATAAATTTGAAGGTCTCACACAATGAAGAAAGTGGATTCGTTCTTTCATTAACCCATTAGTCGCTAAGCACACGTGGTATGACATACGTGCTATAGTGTTCTTATCTTATATCAGTGCATGTGTCTCATTATTTTTAGCCATTCAACATCGTATAGATTTAAGTCTAGACATCTCTAAATGTCTAACCTGAGTTTCTTTCTTTAATAATCCTTAAACATATATTCTTAGAGAAACTCACATCTAGCTTTACAAAACAAGTTACAGTATGATGGTGGAAATTATCTCTTTATGTTCCTCAATGTAAGAGGCGATTGCTCATGTGAGAGACCCAATCTCGTGACTTGTTCGACATACTTTATCAATAAAATACATTTCACATTCATATGAGATTGAACATAAATTCAAGACTCTTATTTTGATAATAATAACAATTAAGTCATATTACAATACAGAAATAATCATATCCTATGTAATCCTAGAGCCATAGCATGCTTCTCAAACAAGTCTCTAATATCGCCTTTGTAAAAGGATCAACTATCATTTCTCGTCTAGGAATGTATTATAAATTTATTTCTCCATTTGCTACAATATCTCTCATAAAGTTATGGTTAATGTCAATGCGCTTGTTCTTGTTGTGATATTTAGATCTTTCATATATGTGATATCGACTTGACTGTCATAATATAAAAATATGAGACCCTTAGAATTCATTACAAGGTTCAAATACTCAAAGAATCTCTTCAACCAAACAAATTTTTGTACTGCAATGCACAAGACACAAATTCAAATTCCATGGTTGTGCAAGTTTGTTTCTTACTTTTTCATTAATTTGCACCACTATTTAATATGAAAGTATAACCAAAGGTTGATTTTCTATCATACCAGTCACCAGCTCAATCAACATCCATATAACCTTTTATGAATAAATCAGATCCACTATAGCACATTGAATAATCTATAATTCTATTTAGGTATTAAGAAATTATCTTTACTACTTTCCAATGATCTCTTCCAACACTGTATTGATACCTGCTAACCAGACCTATGGCATGGACAATGTCTGAGCGAGTACACATCATAAAATACATCAAACGCCCAAGTGCACTAGAATATAGTACTCAAGACATGTCTTCCTTTATAAGTCTTTGGATACATTTCAGGGCTCAAAGTTTCACCTCTTGCTATAGGAGTATCCATGGATTTTCAACTATTCAGTCAAAAGTACTTCAGAATTTTCCCTATGTATGTTTCTTGATAAAGACTCAAAATTTTCTTGGAACAATCTCTTTATATTTTAACACCTAATATATAGTCTTCTTCACCTATATCTTTCATGTCAAATGACTTTGAAAGCCATGACTTGACTGTTTTCACATACTCCAAATTATTTCCAGCTAATAAAATACCATCCACGTAAAGTGAAAGAATCAGAAACATTCTATTGGACCTTTTTACATAGATGCAATGGTCTTCATCGATAATGGTGAAATCAAATGAAATCACTTCCCTATGAAATCTCAGGTACACTACCTGATGACTATTTTGGCCATATATTGATCAATTTAATTTACAAACCTTCTTTCTTGGCCTTTAACAACAAAACCTAAATGTTGTTCCATATAGATTTCCTTCTTTAGTTCTCTATTGAGAAAAGCAGTCTTCATCTCCATTTGGTGTAGTTCTAAATCCAAACGTGCAACAATAGCCAGAACTAAGCGAATTAAGATGAATTTCACAACTAGTGAAAAAGTTTCCTCATAATTTATTCCAGCTTCTTGAGTAAAACCTTTTGCCACCAATCATGCTTTGTGCCTTTTTATTGACTCATGTGATTTGCGTTTAATTTAAGAAACCATTTTTCCCAATAGCTCTACGCCCAAAAGAAAAGTAAACTAGATAACAAACTTTATTGATTTTCATGGAGTCTTGTTCTTCTTTCATCACTTTTATCCATTCATCTTTTTTAAGGATCGGCACAACCTCAATCACAGAATTAGGTTCATCAAATCTGTGGGAGATACCAAGAAAATATAATCCTCAATCTCATAAGATCATTTTGATACACCTTTTCTGGTACTCTTATGTAATTAAAGTTCAGAGTCCTCAATAGGATTTTTGGTATCACAACTCCCACATAGACCAAGAATTATTTCTTGATATATTGAATTATTAAGCATGTCTGACTACATTATTTGATCATCTGAATTCAGCATTTTGTAAAGAGGCTCATTTTTCTTTATTTCACACTTTTTTGAAAAATTATTTTTCAGGAATGTGACATCTCGTGATTTAATCTCACTGGTACTTCCATATTCCAATTCACCAATGAACATATACACCTTGGAGTGGTTTGAGTATCTTATAAAGATACATTTCTTTCATTTTGTACCTAGTTCTCCGAATCACTTGCCAAATGATTTTTAACATATGATGTTTAACCCTAAGGTCGTAGATTATTAAAGATTGGTTTATTACAAGTCCATAGTTCATAAGAAGTAGAAGATACTGATTTCAAAGGCACTTTATTCAATATGTAGGTGATAGCTAATAACGTATCTCTCCAGAAAGAGATTAGTAAATTTGTATGCACCATCATGGACCTTGTCATATCTAATAATGTTCTATTCCTTCTTTCAGTTTCACCATTTCATTGAGGTGTATAAGGAGTAGTTAATTGTCTGATACTACGTTTCTCAATACATAATTCTTCACTGTTTTGACAAATATTCATGGCCCAATTTCTCAAGTCATGATGGCGCGTACCTTATCCCCTAGTAGGAAAGCCAAGCCATAGCCTAGAATAATAGGTAGTAGGCTAGCATGCAAAAACCAAAAAAGAAAGCATATAATGATAGCGGTACTAATGACAAGTGATAAACAAAAAGGAAATATATATAATATATCAAAATAAGAGAAGGACAAATGACCAAATATACAAACAAATGCTTCCCAAGACCTGCTAAGGTCAGTACTAGAGACACTACTAAAATATACAGAGAGTACTAGACAGAATCCAAAATATACCCAATATATACAAGCAGTCTCAAGTACAAAATACTAAACTGGAGTGGATAGAGGATGATCAGTCTCTAGCAACAAAAACCTCACCCTACTCTGAATAAGTACTGAAAGATAAGAATCTCATCAATGTCGGTTGCTACTACTCAATCTGAATTAGGGAAAAGCTGCAAAAGTGTAGTATGAGTACCAAAGAAATAGGTACTCAGTATGCATCATCGGTCGACTGAACTCAATACAGAAAATGTATAATTAAAATACGAGGTGTAATCTAAGTCAATAGTAAATAGGGATAGAAAGGTAACAACTACCAAGCTATACAAATGCGATAAAGGACTAACTATAAGAGATAGAGAAAATAGATAATGCAGTAATAACAGACAAATCAAACAAAAACTAACTAGGACACTATAAGCCCATTAGGCATACAGAAGAAGACAAGTAACCCAACCATAACCCCATAAGCCGGTGGGACACATAATAAGTAATAAAAATAAACATAAATAATCTGTAACTGAACTGATCCCAATAAATGAAAGTAGTCATCCAGATGTGCACCAGGCTTGAACCAGTACCAATGGGCAGTAACGAGAGGCTAGACGTTGGACTTGAACCCGAAGTAGTGAATAATAAAAAGAGGACACATGTCGGATTCAAATTGGAAATAGTAAGTAATAACAATAGGTCACAGATATAATATACAATAGTACTTATAATCAGATGCCAGAATCAAATCAAAACTCAGAGAAACCATAAATCCCTTAACAACCTTAATCAATACGAGAACTCCCAAATTGCCATAACTTGATACCAAACTTGAATCAAAACTCAGAGGAACAACAACTCTCAGAACAACCTTAATCAGTACTAGAATTCCAAAACCATCATAAGCAGATATTGGACGCAAATCCGAACTCAGAGAAACCATAACTCCCAGAACAATCATAATCAGTACCAGAACTACCAAATCATCATAGCCAGATTCTGAACTCGAATCGGATCTTAGAGGAACCATACCTCTCAGAACAATAGTAATCAGTACCAAAACTCCTAAACCATCATAACCAAACGTCAAACTCGAATTGAAACTCATAGTAACCATACCCAACTATAATATTAAAATCAAAACCATACCATAACCAATGCCAAAGTGGTACCAAATTTCACAATCAATGAAAAAAATAAAGTATATTCTGAACCTAAAACGAAACTAAACATATTTAATTAACCATTCGCATATATTAATTAAAAAGGAAAAAATCCTAATTTTTCCAATTTAATTTCATGTCCTAAAGTGATAGATGCTATATCGTATTGAAAGATAAAATACCAAAATTTACTAGAATGGGACCTTAATGGGATAAATAAGGCATGTTATATATATCAAATGGTATGAAACTACAAGTACTTATCAAAAACTAGCATAATAGTACATAATTTCCATAAATAAGATCAATCTAAAGGTAAGGTAAGCCTAACCTACCTGAACGGCAAAGCTAAAATATATTTTCGTGAAGTCTCCGGATAGTGTCTTGCTAGAACTCGGGTTGAATAAATGTAGCAGTATGTTAAAGTTTCCTCGATTAATTGATGTTGAGTTGCTAGTAGCTAGGGCCATAGTATTTGCAAGAACTTGAAAACATTTGAAAAATTATGTGTATACATTTTACGGAAAATTAGATTCAAAGAAAATAATAAGTTTTAAGGGTAAGAAAGACCATATTAATGTGTTACAAAATTATACTTTTGGTATAAGCTGTAAGGTTTATAATATGGCATTCTTCTTGTATTTTTTAGGTGGTATGAGGAAATAGTGTTGGGATTGTATACTTTACTGTTTTGTATTACATAATGATATATTTTCTTAACACTTTCTATCATCATTTGGCACTAACACGCTCACCTACTGACACCACATAATGTGGTGTCCTTCCACGCGGAGGGTGTGTGGAAACTCCACCCCATGCCCTCCGCTATATTCACACTCGGGTATTTTATAAGTTTGTGGTGAAATAATTATAATATTCTGAATATACCATAATGAATAGAAAGTTATTTCTAATAAAACCTCTATTATATAATAATAATTATAATTTAACATTTTTAGATTTACTATCTCCACTTAAAGTATTAATAGACTATAAAAAGCTATTATAAAGTAATATAAATATCCCATAACTTAAAGAATTTAGTCACTAAAGAAATTTTTTAAAAGGCGATAAATTATATTTCTACTAAATGCCAATTTAAATTAAGTATTCTATAATATATTTGGTATTACTAAAATTCTCAAAGCAACCACCCGGAACCAAACTATCAGTCCCAGTAAGTCGTAAATATCTTGGAGTAGTTATAGAAAAGCTCTAGACACTGAAAATGTATTAAAACAAGGTAAATGGTTGTGGGGGTCATTACAACATCCACTACTAAAACGACTTTCATCTGGGAAAGTAAAGAAGAAGGAAATACCTGAAGGCTCAAATAGGTAAGGATACTAGGCGCGCATATTATATTCAGGAGGAAGGCCAGGCAGGTCGGTCAGAACCACATCACGAAACTCATGAACCACAAGGACAGAGTCAAGCGATGGACTCTCAACACTAACATCCCAAACATATGCAAGACATGACTCAAAAACCTTAATATCAATCTCCTAGCCTGAATGTAAGAAATAATCCCCGTCGGTATGCGACTAAAAGAACCCTGCAACAAAACCAGAGGTACACCAGGCAAGGCTAAGGTAACGGTCTTAGAAAAATAATCCAAGACCGCATAGTCAGGAGATAGCCATTCTATTCCTAGAATCACATCAAAATCAACCATTTCTAGGACAATGGAATCAATCTGAGTATCAAACTCCCTTACAGTCACCAAATAGGATCTATATATTTGATCCACTACTAAAAAATCACCCACGAAGGTAGCTATATGCAATGGCATAAATAAGAACTCTGAACATAAACCCATCTGTGATGCAAAATAAACAAAAATATATGAAAATATAGAACTAGGATCAAACGAAGCAGAAGCTGGCTAACGGCATAGAAAATCATACCTATGATCACAACATCCAAAACCTCAGTCTCTAATCAACCTAGTACAATATGCAAATGACCCTGTCCACTACTAGATTGGGTGCCTATCCGACCACCGATCCTATCTCACTGTGAACCACCTCTAGAACCTTAGGGACCATCCCCATGAACCTGTGCACAACCCCTACCTAACAATGACACTAATCTGATCCGTTGTACAGTTAAAACTATAGGCTCAATCATTCTACGCCGAGGACACACATAGGCGAAGTGACCTACAACCTCACGGTCATAACATGTCCAAGGCACCTTGCTCTAACTCAGCCCCCAACCAAAACTCTAGCAATGGACTTGGGGTCTCGATTCTCAGCTTTCGTACCTCAAATCCTAGCTATCTACGTAAAGAGTTAATCAATAGAGATTAGAATCCAACTTAGACCCTACGCACAAAAATGGATCAAGAAAATGAGATTTTTCTAAAAATGCTCCATAGCCTCTTGATGACAGGGTGCAAATGTCTCCGTACTGATCTGCGGGACTCTACTAAACATCAGCTCTAGTACAAATAATACCGGTGAAACCTAGGTCTAATACCAAGCTATCATGATCCAATTTCTTAAGTCATAATGGCGACTACCTTATCCCCTAATAGGCAAGCCATCTTGGAATAATAGGTAATGGACTAGTAGGTAGAACCCATAAAAGATCATGTATAATGATAGTTGTACTAAGGAAAAATGATAAACAAAAAAGGAAATATATATAATATATCAAAATGAGAGAAGGAAAAATGACTAAATACACAAATGAATCCCTTTCAAAACCTAGTAAGGTTTGTACTAAAGCCACTACTAAAATATACCTAGAGTACTAAACAGAATAAAAAATATACCAAATATATGCAAGCAGTCTCAAGTACAAAATAATAAATGGGAGTAGATAGAGGATGATCATCCTTAAGCGACAGTAAGCTCACCTAATTGCAAATCAGTACTGAAAGATAAGAATCTCATCAATGTCAGCTGCTACTACTTGGATCTGCATCAGGGGAAAACTGGAAAAGTGTTGTATGAGTATCAAAGCAATGAGTACTTATTAGACATCATCGGTCGACTGAGCTCAATATAGAAGAGGTATAAATAAAATGTGAGGTGTAATCAAAGTTACTAGTAAACAGGGATGAAAAAGTGACAATTATAGAGCAATGCAAATGCCATAATGGACTAAATATAAGTGATGTAAAAAATAGATAATGCAGTAATAATAGATAAATCAAACATAACTTTAATGGGGCCCCATAATCTCGCTAGACACACTGAAGAAGACAATTAACCCAATTGTACCTAACGAGAGGCCAGACATTGGACTTGAACCTATAGTGATGGTTAATAACAAGAGGGAACATGCCGGATTATAATTGGAAATAGTGGGTAATAACAAGAGGCTACATATAGACAATACAACAGAACTCATAATCAAATGCCAGACTCGAACCAGAACTCAGAGAAACCACAACTCCTAGAAAAACCATAATTAGTACCAGAACTCCCAAAATATCATAACCAGCTTTCATACTCGAACCAGAACTCATAGTAACCATACCCAACTATAATATTAATATCCAAACCATATCATAACCAATGCCAAACTAGTACCAAAGTTCACAATCAATGGCAGAAATAAAGTATATGCTGAACCTAAACTGGGACTAACTACATTAAAATTAACCATTCACATATATTAATAAAAAAGGCGAAAATCTAAAGTTTCACAACTTAATTCCATGTCCTAAAGTGATAGATGCTATATTGTACTGAAACACAAAATATGAAAATTTACTAGAACAGGATCCTAATCAGATAAATAAGGTATGTTATATATATCAAACAGTACGCAACTATAAGTACTTATCCAAAACTAGCATAATAGTACATAATTTCTGTAAATAAGCTCAATCTAAAGGTAAGGTAAGCCTAGCATATCTAAATGTCAAAGCTAAAATGTCTTTAGCAAAATCTCCAAATAGAGTCCTGCTAGAACCAGAGTTGAATAAATGTACCAATATGTTAAAGTTTCCTCGATTAATTGATGTTGAGTTGCTAATAGCTAGGGCCAGAGTATTTGCAAGAACTTGAAAACATTTGAAAAATTATATGTATGCATTTTACGGAATATTAGCTTCAAATAAAATAATAAATTTTAAGGGGAAGAAAGACCATATTAAGGTGTTTAAAAAATTATACTTTTGGTGTAAGTTGTAAGGTTGATAATATGGCATTCTTCTTGGATTTTGTTCGTGGTATGAGGAAGTGTTGTTGGGATTGTATACTTTACTATTTTGTTTTATATAATGATATATTTTCTTAACACTTTGTACCATGATTTGGCACTAATATGCTCACCTAATGACACCACATAATGTGGTGTCCTTCCACGCAGAGGGTGTGTGGAAACACCACCTCATGCCTTCCATTATATTCATACTCGGGTATTGTATAGGTTCAGGGTAAATTAACTATAACATTTTGAATATATCATAATTTATAAAAAATTATTTCTAATAAAACCTCTATTATATAATAATAATAATAATAATAATTTAATATTTTTAGATTTACTATGTACGCTTAAAATAGACAATAAAAATCTATTATAAAGTAATATAAATATACCATAACTTAAAGAATTTAGTCATTAAAAAATATTTTAGAAGGCAACAAATTATATTTATACTAAATGTCAATTTAAATTAAGTATTCTACAATATTTGGTATTACTACAATTCTAGAATGAACTTCTCAAAACTGAATTATCAGTCCCAACAAGTCCTAAATAACGTGGGGCAGTTATAGAAAAGCTCTATACAACAAAAATTTATGAAAACAAGGTAACTGATTGTGAAGGGTCATTACACTTAAAGCTTTTATACTTTTATCTAATTGATTCTCAACTTCATTCATATATCTTTTGAAATATTCTAGTGCTTTAGATTTATGAGAGATCAACTAGACATAACTAAAGTGCGTGAAATCATCAATAAATATAATGAAATGTAAACCACCAGACCTTGCCCTTACATTCATTAAACCACAAATATTAGAATGGATTAATTATAGTGGGAGTTCATCTCTTTATCCCTCCTAAATGATTTACGTATAATCTTTCCGGAAAGACAATTTTTACAAGTTGGCATATCAATTTTGGAGAAAGAGCCTAGATGTCCTTCCTTTACCAATCTATTCATTCAATCTTCCCCTATGTGACCCAATCTAGAATCCCAAATAAGTATATCAACATCATTATTACTAGAATAACATGATATTACACAACGGTCAATATATTAGTCATAAGTTAAAGGATTACAATCTAAAACAATAAAGCAATCATGACGATGTCCAAAATCATACAAAAATATTATCTAGAGTTATTCTTACACTATTGTGACTACAAAACAAATGAAAACTAGCATCTAAACAAACAGACATAGAAACTAAGTTTCGTCAAATCTCTAGAGCATATAGGACGTCATGCAACATCAAAGACCGACCTTCACATAAGTTTATTTTGCAAGTTTCAATCCCATTAACTTCAAGTCCATTATGACCCGACACTGGGCCTAGCCGTGATGGGTATCTCAAGACCAGTGTGGGCTGAAGACCACCCCCATAGCGTGTCCAATCCAAACATAAACAAATATCTACAAAATAGATGACAACCAGAGAATGAAGATAAAATAGTAATGTAACTCAATATAATCTCAAAGAGCAAACAACATCATCCAACCCACACATGTCCACAAAACCCTCTAAACCAATCTAAATATAAAACTAGGTCAGGACATTCCCTCGACCATAACAGTGGCAATGAGAATGATAATGTTAATATGAACTCTTCAGTTTTAAACTATGAAAAGAAACTGATGGAATGGTTAAGTTTTCCAAAAGATGGAAGCTCATCACGTCACCGTAAACTCAAAGGACGACCGACACCCCCTAACACGGCACAGACCAATAGAAGAAAACTGTAGAAACCTACATTAAGAAAAGATGTAGTATTAGGGGATGGTTAGTGGGGTAAGTGCTAGCATATAACTCATGAAAGGGATAAAATAATGCCATTTCATAATCAAATCTAAACTCCATGTACATGTTCACATAAATGGATATATATATATATATATATATATATATATATATATATATATATATAAACATATTGAGATAGGGAATAAGGTTTAGCATGAGATTAAAATTCATTAACCTGGACTGTGTAGCTCTAACTGTTCTAAGGGAACCCATAAGCTATATGGGTTTAGATCCCCTACTGAAAGGGCTCCAGCGCATGTTAGCCACATGAATTGGAGAAATCCAAGGAAAGTTCAGGGAATCCACAACCCCATCCATTCCAAAAAATATAAATAAAGTGGGAGCTATACACACAGCCACCAACCCCTCATGCCAATAAACGTGATTTCCAATGTCAGACCCTCAGGGACCTCCCCCTTTCATGATGTGCTACATAACCCCCTTTAAACCCAAATTAAAATATTTACACATAACCCATCCATTTAATGAAGGATTCATCCATTTAGGCATTTATTGAATGGTTTCGTCATATCCATTAATTATGCTTGCAAGCAAATTTCATTAGGCCTTAGTCATAAGACTCCAAAGTTCCAATTTATGATCAATTCATGGACACCAAGAACTTTCAAAACCATTTTTATCCAATAATGCAATGCAAGAGTTTATTAAACTATGCAAAACTATGTAATTTTCCATATTTCAAAACTAATTATGCAAGTAGGTTGAGGTTAATACCAATTCTAAAACCATAAACCCTAAACTTGGGGGAATCCATGACCACCATTCCCTTTACCATGTCCATGCACTCGATGAGTTCCAAAATCTATCAATAAAACATAAACAAATGCATTTAAACCATCAGAATGCCATTTAAACAATATCATTTAAAACCCTCAATCCAAATATCAAAACCAAACATTAAAACCATATTAATAACAAATAATTGTATGCCAATATAGAAATACAAATTTAGGGAAGAGATACATGCCTGAAAACACAAAGAATTTAGAGAAGAAACCACAGTTTGAGTCCTAGATAACCAACCCTTAGAAACCCTAACTTTGTTCATGACTTAGGAATTTTAGAGAGAAGAGAGTGTTTATGTTATGTTTTAATGGGTGGAAGCAGGGCTAAGGGAATGTTTTATGTCATAGGAATTGTTTAAAGAAAGAGTAAAGACTGAATTGCCCTTAATGAAAAATGTGCAGGAAAATAACTCCTAGTCGCTACGAGGTGGGGTAACTACTCGTGGTCACTAGCCACGAGTCGTTGCCATAACTCATAGTCCGAGTAGTGACTTAGGACCGCCTTAATAGTTTGGTCACGAGTCTTGCCATATGAATCGTGACCTCATCCTATGACTCTTAGAGTCTAGTCATTACCAAGACAACAATATTTGGCCATCTCACTGTTAAGGTTATGAGCGACTCATGACATTACCTTAGAACTCGTAAGGTCCTAGTCATACTTAAGGCAGAAACACTAGACTATCTTGCTAGTTAGACCACGATTGGCACTATAAAACTCATGAGAAGTATTCACGACTCGTCACCTGAGTCGTACCCTAAGCAATAAGTACAATCGCTGAGAAACATTCAGAGTTCAAAAACTGGGGTATTACATTACCCTCCCCCAAGAGCATTCATTCTCGAATGAGGAGTAAAGGCACCCTTTTGCACAAATACAAGACAGAAGGCAACCACAAAACCACAAAAAAAATCCAAAAAATGATAAAAACAAAAAGGAAGCCATACCTGAACCACTTCCATCCAATGCAGTGAACAAGAATGGATATTTGGACTTTTATGTCCTCTTCCCCTTCCCAAGTAGCTTTTTCCACCTTTTGACTCCTCCAAAGGACTTTCACTAAATATATATCCTTTATCCTCAATCTATGGACTTGTCTATCCAAAATTTCAACTAGTACTTCCTCATAAGACAGGGAATAAAAAATACCAACATCATCAACAGGAACAACCAAAGAAGGAATGCCTAAACACTTTTTCAACATCGATACATGGAAAATCGGATGAATAGAACCTAAACTCAGAGGTAAATCTAAATCATAAGAAATATTTCTAACTCTCTTCAATATTTGATACGGACCAATATAACGATAGATGAGCTTCCCCTTCTTCTCAAACTGCATGACTCTTTCCACAGGAGAGACTTTAAAGAAAACACAATCCTCTACATCGAACTCTAACTACTTTTACCTCAAATCTGCATAAGACTTTTTGCAACTTTGGAAAGTCTTAAGGTTCTCCCTAATTACCTTCACCTTCTCCATGGCTTGGTAAACCAATTCAGGACCAAGCAACCTAGTATCACCAACCTCAAACCACCCAATAAGAGACCTACACCTCCTACCGTAAAGGGCCTCAAAAGAAGACATCCCAATACTACATTGATAATTGTTATTATACGGAAAATCGATGAGCGGTAAGTGATCTACCAAACTTCTCTTAAAGTCAATCATACAAGCCTTTAGTATATCCTTTAAGGTCTAAATAGTCTGTTCCTCTTGTACATTAATTTGAGGGTGGAAGCGGTGCTAAGGTTTACATTAGTCCCCAAAACTTTTTGAAATAAATGCCAAAAATAAGAGGAGAATTGTGTACTTCAATCTAAAATAATGGACATCGACGCTCCATGCAACCTAACTATCTCCTTAATGAATAATTTAGCATAATCCTTGCCAGAGTAAGTAATCCCCACAAGTGAAAAGATAGAAGACTTGGTCATCCTATCCATAATAACCCAAGTCAAATCATACTGATTACAAGACTATGGAAGACCTATAATGAAATCCATATTACTCATCTCCCACTTCCACACAAATATCTCTAAATATTGAGACACACCACTAGACCTTAAGTGCTCAGCCTTCACTTGTTACAAACCATATACTTAGCCATTAAGTTCGCCATATCCCTCTTCATATTATTCCACTAAGAGATATCCTTCAAATCATGATACATCCTGATTGAACCAAGATGAACTATATACCTTAACTCATGAGCCTAAGTCAAAATCCTTTTTCGTAGACCATAAACATCAAGAACACATAACCTACCTTGGTACCTCAGGATACCATCACCACCAATCTGAAAGGCCATAACCTTTTGTTGTCACATATCATCCTTGATCTATATAAGAATAGGATCTAAATCTTACTTCTCCTTCACATCAGCACTAAGTAATGATTTAACCACTTCATGAAAAATCACCCCTCCATCCTAAGAGTCTAAAAGATGAACTCTCAAATTATCTAATTAGTGAATATCCTTCACTAATCCTCTCTTCTCTTTATCCACATGAG
Organism: Capsicum baccatum var. pendulum; assembly: GCA_030864225.1. Taxonomy (NCBI): domain Eukaryota; kingdom Viridiplantae; phylum Streptophyta; class Magnoliopsida; order Solanales; family Solanaceae; genus Capsicum; species Capsicum baccatum. Next base: position 87,122,928 of record CM061557.1, read on the forward strand.
ATAATCTCCCTATGGACAAATGGAAAACCTGCTAAGAGCATCAACAACCATTTAGCTTTACCTGGGTGGTAGTGAAGACTCGCGTCATAATCCTTAAGTAATTCAAGCCATTGAATCTATCGAAAATTCAGCTCCTTCTGGGTAAATACCTACTGCAAGCTCTTATGATTCAAATACATGTCCACATGCACCCCATATAAATAATAGTGTGAAATATTCAAAGCAAAAACCACAGCCACCAACTCTAAATCATGAGTCGAATAATTCTTCTCATGAACCTTAAGCTTCCTATAAGCATAGGCCATCACTTTAACACGGTGCATCAAGACACAACCTAGTCCTATGCGGGATGCATCACAATACACCATAAATTCATTAGTACCCTCAAGCAAGGTCATAACTGGCATAGAAGTTAACTTATCATTCAACTTTTCAAAGTTACCCTCACATAAATCAGACCACAAAAACTTCACCTTATTCTGAGTCAACTTTATCAACGGAGCAACAATAGAAGAAAATCTCTCTACAAACCTCCTATAATACCCATCTAAGCCCAAGAAGCTTTGAATATGAGTTGGAGTCATGGGTCTAGGCTACCTCTTAACTGCCTCAACTTTCTGTGGATCCACCTTGATCCCCTCGTTAGAAACAAAATGCCCAAGAAAAGTTACAACATCTAACCAAAACTCTCATTTAGAAAATTTAGCATACAACTTCTAATCTTTAAGAGTCTACAACACAATTTAGAGGTGATTGACATGATCCTCGTCACTCTTAGAGTAATCCAAAATATAATCATTGAAAACAATAATAAATAACTCCAAAAGCTGCTTGAAAACTCAATTTATAAGATCCATGAAAGCATCCGGAGCATTAGTCAATTCATATGACATAACCAAAAACTTATAGTGACCATATCGGGTTTAGAAAGAAGTCTTGGGAATATTATACTCCATAATCTTTAACTGATGATAACCCAAACAAAGATTAATCATAAAAAAACATCTATTACCCTGAAGCCAGTCAAAAATATCATCTATCCTAGGAAAATGATGCTTATTCTTCACTATCACCTTATTTAACTGCCGATAATCTATACGCATCCGAAGAGACCCATCTTTTTATCACACAAAAAGCATAGGAGCATCCTACAGAGAAAAACTAGAGGGTATGAACCCTTATCAAGAATATCTTTAAAATACTTATTTAGTTTCTTCAACTTAGCCAAAACCATTCTATATGGAGGAATAGAGATAGGATCGATATCCAGTGGAAGATAAATCCCAAAATTTATTTTCTATTAGGAGGAATACCAGAAAGATCCTTAAGAAATACTTTAGGAAATTGATTAATCATGGGGATATATTGTAAAGAGGGAACCTTGGAACTGAAATCCTTAACCCAAACCAAATGATATAGATACCCCTTGAAAATCAATTTTTGGGATCTAAGATAAGAAACGAACCTCCCCTTAAGCATTACGGAACTCTAATCCCATTTGATTACTGATTTATTAGGGAATTGGAAACTAAATTTTTGAGTCCTGAAATCCAAAGAATCATTGGACAAATAAAGCCAGTCCATCCTTGGGATCACATTGAAATCTGCCATATCAAGCTTTACTAAATCCACTAATGTCTCTCTATGAAAGATAGACACCACACCACCCCTGCGGACCTTTCTAGCAACAGTAGAATCACCCACCGAACGAGACATAGAAAAAGGGTCAGAAATACTTTTGAGACCAAAACCAAATGCATAACACATATGGGTCACATAAGAAAGGGTGTACCCAAGATCAAGCAAACAATACACATCATGAGAGAAGATCTTTAATGTAATAGTAACAACATTAGAAGATGCATTAGATTCCTAGTGAGCCATAAGAGCATAAAGACGATTCCAACCAATACCGGTACCAAAAGTAGCACCCTTTGGTGTAGAAGCGAAAGAAGTGGCAACCAAAACATTATTAGCCCAAGTGGCTACCTTACTCATAAGGCAAACCTGCTGTATGTGACCATGTTGACCATAGTTAAATCATTGATTCTCCCTTTATCATAATACCCTATTAAAGCCGACCACAAAATCTACAAGGAAGATATAGTGGGGCTGACTGAGCTCCACTAGCCTTAGACTATGCACCTTGAGCCTTAAGTCCACTACTAGTGTGAAATTGATCATCACCAGACAACTTCAGCTAAGGAGTACTAGACGAAGAATATGAACCATAGTTTCTCCAAGTCTTCTTCTTTCTCTACTATTTACCATCTCTCCCACTAGCTTATTGACCTCCACCCTACTCTAAGTACCTAAACTTCTTATTTTGCTTCACTCTAATCTCTGCCTATTTCTACTTTTCATCATTTACCTCCTAATATAAACCAAAAGGTTGGACATATCCATATCATTGTTCAAAATTGTAGCCATATATTTCAATATTAAGTCATGAGACAAACCAAAAGAAAAATTCGTCATTATAGTCCTTATACTAGACACTAACTCTAAAGCATAGCGAGACAACTGATGGAATTTCAAGGGATACTCCTTCACACTCATCTTGGCCGACTTAAATTCACAAACTCTTATGCCTTTGATTCTCTCAACTCCTGAGGAAAGAAATGATCAAGGAAGGATTTCTGGATCTCATCCCATATAGTAAGCTCAGCATCATCTTCTCTTAACTGCTCCCACTCTTCATACCATTAATATACCATATCTTTTAACTGATATACAATAAACTCCACACTCTCCAAATCATAAGCATGCATCACCCTAAATATTTTCTCCATCTTATCAATAAATCATTGAAAAACCTCATCAACTATAGAAATAGTGAAGATTAGGTGATTAAACCTCATGAAGTGACCAAATCGAGTAACCTATGAAAAAAGAGCAATAGAACCACCCAAACCTGACTGGAGAGACTAGGAGGTCATCAATTGAGTCAATAGATGAATAGAACAAAGGAACTCCGTATTAGAGATGTCTCCTTGAGGTGACTAAGAGTGAGTGTTAGACCTAGATCTTTAATGCCCCCATCAGATACGGATCGGAGAGGGATATATTAAAGATGGGGAATATAGTGACAAAGACTATCCTGGCGTTCAATATAATTTCTAAAGTTCCCAAGTTAGCCATCCTCACTCCTGGAGGGAGAGAGGAAGAATGAGTTTGCATCCACCTCTGCTGATTGCAATCACGTGAGCCAACTTATATCTGTCATTAGTTTTCACTTCCCAATTTTATTACTAAAATCCTGTAAATATTATAGTTATAGTTTCATTTCCATTATCAGAGCCAGTGTTTTCCAGTATTGTAATCTGCGTCTTGTATATAATCGCATCGTAGTTACATTCTTAGATTTTAGAATAAATAGTTGTTATGTCCCATCCTCAGATTTTTAGCACAAATAATTGAGTCTTACTGTCCATAAATAACCAAAAGATTTTAATTTCATTCAGTCTTTTCCATAGAGCCTTAGAACAAATACATTGAGTCTTTATAGTCCAAAAATACAAAAATATATCTTTTTCTACAGCTTCTTCAACTTTGTTTGCTCCATGCCAATTTCTTCCTCAGCTAGCCAACCTCACAAACTTTATCATCTAAATATGACAATCTCTTTGAAGTAGAGATGCCACAGCCTGAACAAGATATACACTCCACATATATACCTCTACCTAACCCCTACTCTGCCTTTGTAAAAAAAGCATGTAATCCATGGATGCAGATTGATTCTTTGCATCAGAATAGGCTTAAAGGAGTTAAGGAGTACTTTGTGGCCACTACTCTTGACCATCATATCCTTACGACTCTAAATTAGAAATAGACAATAAAGAATAGAAACTAAGGAATTAGAAATTAATACAATAGATGTTGAAGAAACAGAAAATTATGATTTGGAAGATAGTGAAACATATACAGAAATCTTAACAAATACAAAAAAATTTAGGAATCAGTGGAAAACAAGAAGTAATTAATGAAGAAAACTTAGAAAATATAAACACGGAAATAAACACTCTTGATAAAAAAAGAAGATGAAAATATAATACCTAGAACATCAGAAATAAGAAAACCTACATATTATAAGAATAAGTTTAAAACATATTTATTATCTAGTAAACTTACGTATTTATTATCTAGTAAACTTACCGCACCTAATCCGTGCCCCCTACAAATGGTATCAGAGCCCAGTTATTTAAATAATACGGAAGTAGCATATATGTTTAAATTTACATTAGATTTACTTGAGATTAATTTATATTGATTAATTATGAGAAGATCATTTAAAAATAGAGAAGCTTTTAGAAAAATTAAAGAATCTTTAATTAGTAATTATTCAGAATATATAAGTCTAAATAAAATAAAAGAAAACCCACAAAAATTGGCCTACCTAATTACCTTAATATCTAGTGTTGAAGCAAAATTAATAATCCATTTAAAATCTAGAAGAATGAGACACATACCAATTAATTATGATAAAATCAGATTTACATACCCACCAAAATATTATAAATATGGTTTAAATGTATAAAGTACAAAAATACAAAGAATTAAAACAAATTATTTCTAAAAAACATAAAGAATTAAAAATAAGAATAGAAAGACTACATTATAATATACTTGCCGGAGTTAGTAAAAACTCAATAAATGCACAAAAAGATGAAATATCAAATTTAGAATCACAAATAGATAGTTTAGAATATATATATATATATATATATATATATATATATATATATATATACATATATCAACATGAACTATTTAGAATAAAATGAACAAAGAAGAATTCATAATAGATGAAAAAATATATGAAAATCATGAAGGATTAAAAATAAAAATAGTATTTTCTAATCTAGGAAGAACATATAAGAAAATAGGTGAACATTTATATTTAATGCTAGAAAAAGAAGAATCAAAATTAGAAAATAAATTGATAGCTATGGTGAGAATAGAAAAAGAAATACGAAAAATAGAACAAACTAAAAATAGTAGGATTGCTGAATTAGAAAAAGAACTACAAATGATAAAAGATCTGTATGAAAAAAGATAGCAAGAAAAAGAAGAAAAAGATAAAAACAAAAATTATTAAATGAGATAAATCAATTTAAAGAAAAATTAGAAATAAACAATAAAGAAATAGAAACCAAGGAATTAGAAATTAATACAATAGATGTTGAAGAAACAGATAATTGTAATTTGGAAGATAGTGAAACATATACAAAAATCTTAACAAATTCAAAAATTTTTGGAATCAGTGGAAAACAAGAAGTAATTAATGAAGAAAACTTAGAAAATATAAACACGGAAATAAACACTCTTGATAAAAAAGAAGATGAAAATATAATACCTAGAACATCAGAAATAAGAAAAACTACATATTATTAGAATAAGTTTAAAAGATATAATCTAAAGAATGAATATGACAAATGGACACCAAAACAAATAGTTAATAAAAATTATAACTTTTTAGACTTAGATTGTGTAATAGATACAGAAAAAACAATACAATTATGGATAAGATATATGACAAAACAATTATAGATAATAATATAAACGTAACAGATGCACCAGAATATATAGAAACAACACTAATAGAAACGGTGAAATTATGGTTTTCAAGTTTAATTGAAAATAGCAAGAAGGTATTAAGAAATAATAAACCTACAGAAGGAACATCATCAACAACTACAACTAAATTAACACCTATAGAATTATTACAAAAATATGAAATAGCTATAAAAGACGAATTTAGCAGCATGACAACAACAGAAGAAGAACAAAATGAAGAGAAAGATACAAATAGGAATTTAGTGTTAAAATTAGCAATATGTAATATGTGCTACATAGATGAATATACTTGCGCATTTAAAGAATATTATTATAAAGAAAAATATAATACAGAAGAAAGTAAAGAAATAAGAAAATTATATTTTAACAAATTACCTGAACCATTTAGTTCAAAAATAATAAAAAGTTGGGATGAAGGAAAAATAGTAGATACTCTAGGAGCAAGAATAAAATTTTTACAACAATGGTATAGAAACCTACGTGAAAAATATAGAGAAGAAATAAAAATGAAAAAAACATTAATAAAAAATTTAGCATGTTGCAAAGATTAAATAACACCTCAATTTGGATGCGAATAAAGATATTATAAGAAACGAAAAAGGCATAAGAAATATAAGAAATACAAAAAATCAAAATATAAGTATAAGAAACCAAAAAAAAGATATTATGTAAAAAATTATAAACATAAAAGACCATATAGGAAAAAGAAATCTATAAAGGAATGTACTTGTTATAATTGCGAAAAATTAGGACATTTAGCTAAAGATTGTAAATTACCTAAAAACCCAAAAAATAAAAAAATATCAGAAATAAAAATAGAAAATACAGAATATATGCAGATAGATTATAGATTACGAATTAGAAAGTGAAGACAGTATATATGAAATTTCAGAGAATGAAACAGATAATAAAATAGAAAATAATGAAATAGATAGTGAATTAGACGAATTAAATGACTGAAGAAGACATACAAATAAACCAAATGACTGAAGAAGATATAAAATAATAACAAAAGAAGACTATTTAAATAACGAAGGAACAGATCAAAAAATAATATTTGATAACAATGTATTTGATGAAATAAAAGGAAAAAAGTTAGACTTAAAGTGTAGAAAAAATATTTAAAATACCAACAATAAAAAATATATTTACTAGGAAAAAGGAAAAATATTACGTAGTAAGTCAAAAGGAACATGTAATAGACTGCAGATATGCAAAAGGTAAAGCTAGTATACCACTAGTAACAAAAAAGTTAATTAATAAAGAAATAAACGATATAAAAAGTAGAGGAGACCCAATAAAATATGTACACCTTGGAGGTATAGAGATATTAATAAAAGCATGTTTTAGAGAAGGAATAGATACACTAATAGAATTACATTTAGCAGATGATAGAATTATAAAACCTATAGAAAAAAGCATAATAACAGCGATTAAAGGAAATTTAATATACTAAAAATTTAAATTTATAATAAGTGCAAATTATTCAGTAGCAATAACAGATAAAAATATAGATAAATCATTAGTATTATATTGGAAAATATCAGAAATAGAACTAACCCCAGGAAGTAAAATATTTACAGCAAGATGTAAAAATCTATATGTATTAACAACAAAACATAAAATAACGGGAAAAAATAAAATTAATAAAATACAAATAGAAAGTCCTTTTGAACAATTCACAAAAACAATTGATAATAATGATTATAGTTACAGAAATATAGACATAAAAGAAGATTTAGAAATAATAAATGGTAGAATAAGTACAACAAAAAGAATAGCTTATGAAAAATCAGAATCATCAAATTCATCAAAAAGAACAAGTTATGAAACAAGTTCAATAGTTAATTTAAATCAATATTACATAACAGGAATAATAAACAAAAAAGAATATTTAATACTCTTAAAATACAGGACAAGAAGAAAATTACATAGCAAAATATCTAGTAAAGAATGAGGAAATAAAATCTGGTAATAATATATGCCCAGATCTACCAAGAAGCTTAATAAACACAAAAAATATAGAAGAAAAATAAATAATAATATGAGTTAGAAAAATGAAAATAGAATTTGAAATAAGGGAAGAAATGCAAAAGGCAGACATAATATTAGGAATTAAATGGCTAGAACAAGTAAAACCATACAATATAGAACATACACAATTATCTATAACATATAATAGGGAAAGATTATTCCTAAGAAGAGCTCTAACATGATATGAAAATATATGTATTAATGAAGATAGTAGTAGAAGGATATTATAGTAGGTATTATACGCCTATGATAGATACAGGAGCAGAAGCTAATTTATGTAGATATAATTGTTTACCAGAAAGCAAATGAGATAAATTAAAAACACCAATAATAGTTAAAGGATTTAATAACGAAGGAAGCTTAATTACTTATAAAGCTAAGAATGTAAAAACACAAGTATGGGATAAACTATTAACAATAGAAGAAATCTATAATTGTGAGCTAACATCAAAAGATATACTCTTAGGAATGTCGTTTTTAGATAAATTATACCCATATATAATAACTAGAACAGATTAGTGGTTTACAACACCATGTAAACAGAAAGTAAGAGCAAAAATAGTTATTAATAAAATAAGAAAGAAAACTGATTGGATAAAAGGAAGTAAAAAAATTATACAAAAATTAGAAAATATAACAAATACTGAAGATACAATAGAACTGGTCATATTTTTAATAAATAAAAAGGAAATATCTATATTTTCAATAAATAAGATAAAAATAATTAAGAAAAAATTAGAACAATTATATAGTGAAGATCCATTAAAGGGATAGGAAAAACATAAAACCACTATAAAAATTGAATTAATAGATAAAAATAGCATAATAACCCAGAAAATATTAACATATAATTTTGATGATTTAAAAGAATTTAAAATGCATATAGAAGAATTATTAGAAAAACAATATATACAAAAAAGTAATAGTAAACATAATAGCCTAGCATTTATAGTAAATAAACATAGTGAACAAAAAAGAGGAAAAAGTAGGATGATTATTGATTATAGAAATTTAAATGCAAAAACAATAACTTATAATTACCCAATACCAAATAAGATATTAAAAATAAGACAAATACAAGAATATAGCTATTTTAGTAAATTTGATTGTAAATCAGGATTTTACCATTTAAAGTTAGAAGAAGAATCTAAGGAATTAACCGCATTTACGGTACCACAAAGATTTTATAAATGGAATGTACTACCATTTGGATATAAAAATGCACCTGATAGATATCAACATTTTATGGATAGTTATTTTAAACAACTACCTAATTGTATAGTATACATAGATGATATACTATTATATACAAAGACCAAAGAAGAACATTTAAAATTATTAGAACAATTTACGGATATAATAGAAAAATCGGGAATAAGTTTAAGTGAAAAGAAAGCTGAAATTATGAAAAATCAGATAGAATTTTTAGGAATACAAATAGATAAAAGTGGAGTAAAAATGCAACAACATATAGTACAAAAAATAATAAATTCAAAAGAAGAATTAGATACAAAAAAAAATTACAATCATTTTTAGGATTAGTAAACCAAGTAAGAGAATATATACCAAAATTAGCAGAAAATCTAAAGCCCTTACAGAAAAAATTAAAAAAGGATGTAGAATATAATTATAATGAAGAAGATAAAAAAACAAGTTCAGAAAATAAAAATACTTTGTAAAAAATTACCAAAATTACAATTTCCAGATGAAAATAGAAAATTTATATATATAGTAGAAGCAGATGCTAGAGAATATAGTTATCGAGGAGTACTTAAATATAGATATGAAGAACAAACATTAGAACACCATTGTAGATACTACTACTCAGATACGTTTAATAAAACAGAAATAAAATAGGAAATAAATAGAAAAGAATTATGGTCATTATATAAATGTTTATTAGCATTTGAGACATATATTGTATATAACAAGTTTATTGTACGAACAGATAATACACAGGTACGTTGGTGGCTAACAGAGAAAATACAAAATTCAGTTACAACAAAAGAAATTCGGAGACTAGTCTTGAATATATTAAATTTCAAATTTATAATTGAAGTAATTAGTACTAACAAAAATGTTATTGCAGATTACATATCAAGATAAAGCTACACAGACTGATATAATAGAAGAGGATACTCTAGAAAAGATATTCAACACCCTAACTACGCTTTCAATAAAAGTGGACAGTATGAGTAATGAAATAGAAAAGCTAAAGACTAATGAAGTTAAACTGAAGTCTATAGCTACAAATCAGCTAACTCAGCAGTGTGCAGAGCTATGTCGATCGAAAGACATTAAAATTCCAGAGCTAGAAGGAGATGTTGGGACATTCCGTAAAACCCATAACATTTATCAATCTACAATTGCAGGTACAAGCAAAGGAGTTATTGGACAAAGATACCAGAATATGAACTTAAATAAGACATTTGAAAAACTATTTACACCAAAAATACAAAAAGACCTCTTGACATACCCCACAAATTATCATATATCGAGATAGTCTGAACCAAGATAAAAATTTTTATAACTATAAAGCCCAAAAATACATAGAAAATATCTACCGAGTACAAACTTTTCTAAACCTTAACCCCAGAGCTACAGATATCAAAGAACCTAACACAAACTATATAACCCAAAGATTACAAGGTCACAACAAGCTAATTGCACTACCCAAAACTAACCCAAGCCTGATAAAAACTTGTTTCGACTATGGATTATTAAATACCATATATACCCAAGATGGAGAAGAACTATCAGCTATGGAAGAATTACAAAAAATATTCAACACCTATAAAAGAGTAACCAAAGGAAATCTATTTTATGTAAAGTGCTATACTGCACCAGCAGAGATATTATAAGATGAAATAAAACCAGTTATACAAGTTGTAAAAATAGAATTAATCAGAGATATGATTGTACCAAAAGATATTGTGCAGCAGCCAGAGATACCCAGAATCGAGATACCTGATTTTTATGCAAACAAACGACTTATTGGACTAGCTACAATTATTCAAGAACTAGCAAACAATTATACCAATGGAAACCGAATATGGAGCTATTATTCAAGAGATCATCAGATGATTTATTCAAATTCAAAAGAACTACGACAAGCAGATATGGAAGATGTTAGACAATGGATAATGACATTACTAAACCCAGAAAAATAATCTACTGCAAGAGCAATTAAGAGAGGATTTATTTCAGATAGATTATTAACAAAATATTGAAAGATAATTGGACACAAATATCCAGATCATCAATGTTTGAGATATAATGGAGAAGATAATATTATCCCAGAAGTTCGCCTAGAATAAAAGAATCAAGAAGATAAGCATGCCAGCTGGAAAGAAGATAGAAAAACAGCAGATACGACAAGAAGAAGATATCAACGGAAGCAATAATGGTGATAAAAGATAAGCTATTAAATTGTGAAAGCGACATGTAACTAACTTTCACAATTTTCTACGTAACTTGTAAATTATTGTAAAGTTTTAGTTTTTGCCTTTTAGAAGACTTTTTTGTAAAGCATAATAATTAGGTTAGGTAGTCTAGACTTTTTAGTCTAGTTTTTACACTTTTTGTAAAGATAGAATAGGACGTAAAGTTAAAAAAAAAATGTGTAAAACATTAGTAAGGACTATGTAAATCATTCATTATAAATGAAGGCATCGAAGGCAGAAAAAGATAAGCCTTCATGAGTTGAAGCACAAATACTCTCTCTTGTCCACAACAAATATTTTGCTTATTTATTAAAAAACAGGTATATTTCAATGGAAAAATCTATGGAGGAACAAAGCTTAGAATTATCAAAACTACCAGAACAAGTATATTTATTTACTATTATGAATAGCTAAATTCATAAATTCCTAACAATCATGATATGATAAAATAAGTTCATGTTAGTTGCTTTATAGTTGAATTATTCGAAAAACAGCATGTTAAGAAGTTTATTAGCAAAGTGGAAAAGGAGAAAAATCCCTAAGAACTATGCCATCCTAAAGGTAAAACCAGTGATGCAAGAAAGCCGTGATAGGGGAATAACCAAAGTAGAGGCGCTGTTTAAGGGAAAAATATCCAGATTATCATGCAAATAGTGACCGAAAAATATGTTATTTAAGAATAATCTAGTATATAACAATCTAAAGTGATCATATTTTGTTATGTGCATGATTGAAGGGAATATTTTGAAAATAGCAATTTTATGAAAAATGGATAATTATTTGTCTGACGAAATGGTGGATAAATTTAAAATACTCGTTTTATATGTACTTAATGATATAGAAATAGTGGATATAAGAAAAATCATATTGGAAAAAATATTTGATAGATATTTTATGACTAGAATTAATTATATACCACACCTACCGAACTACTCTTATAAATACTTACATGCCAAACCCACACACTAACTATGATAAATTATGTATATTTAGAATTTTGGAATAAAGATATGAGAAACATACAATTAGTAGAAAAACAAATAAAAGCAAATTTAGACAAATACATGAAAACTAAAGATGTAAAATATATAGAATTCCTTAATGAAAATATGCAAGAACTACTTAGACTAAAACAACTGAAAAATATTATGAAAAAATATTTAATCAAGCCTAAATGACAGAAGATATTAAAATACTTGTTTTATATATACTTAGAGATATTGAAATTATGGACATAAAGAAAATAATATGGGAAAAATTACAAGATTATGAAGAGGATGAATTATTAAACAGTATAGAAAACTTACACATATATTATGAACAACAATATCATTTAGATTCAGATGGATATTATACAGACTAAAAATGTCAAGATATACTAAGAAAATTAGAGCAAACCAAGAAGACCTACTTACAGAAATTAATTATAGAAAACAAATTAGAGAAATAATGGAAAATCTAATAGAAAAATTAAAATGGATAGACAAAACCTTAAAAAATCTAGAAAAAAGCAAAGATAAAAGTTTAGATAGTTTAAAAAATTCATTAAAAAGAGAACAAGAAGAAATAGTTAGTAGCATAAATAACCTCAAACAAGATATTGAATATAGTACAAATAGAATAGATTATTATACATTTACTTTAGAATAAAATGAAAAACTACGAATATCTAAAATATTGGAAATAAGAAATAGATGAAATAAGATTAACAGAAAACCTCATAAAAATAAATTTAATTGAATACTTTAAAACAAAAAGATATAGATATTTAGAATATCTTAAAAATAATATAGAAGATTTACAAAAACTACGAGAAAAAACTAAAGAATATTATAGCAAAGCATTTAATCAACTACCATTTAATCACCCCCAAAATATGAATATCAGTAAAATTGAATATATTAATAAAATATATGAAAATAAAAAATACAAGAACGAAGAAAAATAGTTAATGAATATTACTACAAAGAATTTACCAATTACATAAATTAATGGACACATCTTTTGAAAAGAATAAATCATTAAAAGAAATAGAAACCCAACTATCTAGTTTATACCTAGAATACAAAAGGTTACATAATACTAACGAGGATCCTAAAACACTAGATAATTTAATTATGATAATATCTAATCTAGAATATGAATTAATAAAACATATTAAGTCAAGAAGATAAAAATGAAAATTATTCCAACCAATAATATTCACAAAATACATAATATAAAAATAAATAAATCTACGTATTTATTATCTATTAAACTTACGTATTTATTATCTAGTAAACTTACTGCACCTAATCCGCACCCCCTACAAATGGTATCAGAGACCAGTTATCACCTAATCTGCACCCCCTACAAAGGATATCCTTACCATCATATCCTTACCATGTCCCTTTTTGATCTAAGCTTAACCGAGGTGCTAAAGATCCAAGTTTAAATCCTTTAAACACCAGATGCTAGAACATACCCAATGATACATTATCTATCATCTTAGCAAGTACAAAACCACAAGGACATTGTCCATGCCAGGAGACCAAACCTTTTTGTCCTTAGTCATAAACGCTACCTTAAGAACCATTCTTGATGTACAAATTTCAAAGCAAGTGTGAAGGGAAGAATTACTCAAAGTCACTCCAGATTCATGAGTCAATTTTTATAAGAGGTTGAAATTCTAGTCTCAACATCTTCAAACTCTATCTGAAGCAACACCTCACTAGGAATCTCTTCCTATTAGCATGCTCATCCCTTCTAATATTTATCCAAAGGAAGAAAGATTAGATACTTGAAGAATTCATGAGAGATAATGATTGAATTCAACAGTTTAACCATGAGGGATACAATGTACACTGGTTCAAATGTCCTTTCACAGGACATTGTACATTGGTTAGTAACTGTAGCTGTGTAGCTGGTGAAGCAGCCAGTGATGATGATGGATATTGAGATTTTGGCCATGCTAAACTAATAAAGGTACTAGAAGAAAGGAGACAAGTTTTTCAGTCTGCGACCTATCTACTAGACACCTCAGTACTATCCTTCACTAGCCAGCAAAGAAGAGAAATGGCATAACTCAAAGAATAGATTACCCTATTAATATAAGACACCTAAAATCCAAAGAATATCCTAACATATGCCATACTTCCCACAACCACAGAGGCTACACGGGACCTTTTCCATGTCTCCATGAATATCATCCACCTCCGAGCTTCTTAGTCTGACTTAAGAAGATGAGTAAAGATTTGACCTTCCCAGAGTCATATGGAAAAAAAAGAAGGAATGATAGATTACCAGCAAGCCAAAAGAATGCAAGGACAAGTCAAAAGGAAGAAGGTCCCGTATGATGCTGATATGATGGACTCAACTGCTATCGCTCCACCACTAGATGATATTTTGGTTGAACTAGATGCTATAGTCTTAGAAGATAACCTACAGATTCCACATAAAGTGCCACATGATAAGTATTGAGATTTCATAATGCACAGTCTCCTTAATGATGACCATACATGTCTAGAATTATATTGGACGCTGATCCTCTTATGAAAGAACACGTCACCTCAGAGTTCATTACAATAGAAACAAAGAATTATAGTCCTTAATAATTCCATAGTGATCCTACTGATGAATATGAAATTCCCTCATTACCTTTGATGAAATCAACCCATAAGAGAAAGAAGTGCAATGGCATCCTCAATTAGCTAATTCGGTAAACATAATGATCACAAACTATAATCTAGATCCTATTTTTCCTGCAGAGGCTGACGAGACTACTAGCGTGATTACTACTAACCATGTTGATCTAGATACTAATTCATATGAGTCCCCCTTACTCTTATAACATCAGGCAAGACATAAAAGTTATATGTAGTACAAGCGGGCCAGGAAGAAGAAACCACTAGATAAGGAGTTAATGTTTGACAATTACGCTAGATCCTCCAGAAAGAAGGATCTAAGAAAAGCAAAGTTCTTTATCTTCTATGACAAAGGACACTTTGCCAAAATATGTCCTAAGTCCAAAAAGAAAAAAAGGGAGATTGTATCCTCAGAAGAAACAATGGAGGTTGACAAGTTCCCAATTGATGATGATGTTCTCCATTATAATCCAGACAACTTTCCTAAATTTGTCAGCAACATAGACTTAGGAGAGCTCAAGGAAAATCTATCTCTCTTTATTTATAGCCAATCTCAGCTCCTCATCATCGATGACTTCCTGGAGAAGATATTATCACCCATCAGTGAAGGTGAATTCAATTGGTTATCAAAACTAATGAAAAAGATAAACATGCTTATGAAAGGTATCAATATTATATTTAAGATGGAAAAACCTTATGTCAAACTCAACATATATCCATCAAGATGGGACAAGCCCCTTCAGTTCATCGCCTTTATAGAGACCGAAGCATCCACCTCATTACTGAACCTCGATATCATCCCCACCAATCAATAGGTTCCTCACTTCTAAAACTTTGGCACAACATCTAAAGGAGGAGTCCTCATAACCAAGGTGATCACGAGGTAGCCGATTATGATTGAAATTTTCTCAGGTGTACTCTACAAAACAAAACTCTATGACTTCAACATACCAAGGAAGGATCTGATCATTGGTTTCGACATCGACAAGCAGATTAAGAAACTTCTCAATATTCTGATGGAAGGTATAATCTTCATGGGCCAATAAGGCAATATTTCACTATACCTAGGTTGTCCTAATTTGTTGATAAAGATCCTGTAAAGAAGACAGAGCACCAACTGATGGAAGAATCCTCTATAGAATCTCATAAAGAGTTTCTCAAGAAGAATAAACATCCCTTATGGGTCAACTAGGACTTCTTTATCAGACTCTCATTCAAAAAGGGTGAAAATGTCAATCTTACAAAGGCAAGTCATTCTAGCATAAATCCCAAACATCTTCAGCTTACAAAGAAGGAGCGTGATGAACTTTTAGAGTTTGGGCTCATCGAGCCATCATATTCCTAGTGGGATTGTGAAGCATACTATGTCAAAAACTGTGTTGAACAAACAAGATGAAAACTCTGTCTTGTCATAATCTATCAACCCTTGAACCACTACCTTCTAATGATAAATTTCCTATTCCACAAAAGCTAGCATTGTTTTCACACCTAGTGAAATCCACCCACTTATTAAAATTCGACCTCAAATCTAAATTATGGCAGCTAGGAATATACCTAAAAGATAGAGCCATGATTGCCTTTTGCATACCCGATTGCCACTACAGTGGAAAGTTATGTTGTTTGGGCTTAAACCTGCCCTTTCACTCTTCCAAAAGACCAGGATTAGAATATTTAAGCCCATCCTTCATACATTCTTGGTTTACATAAATAATATACTACTCTTCAACAACACGATAGAGAAGAACCTTAATCTCCTTCGCTAATTCCATGACTTAGTACAGTAGCATGGCGTAATGCTCTTAACAAAAAAGATTACCCTCATGAAAGATGAGATTGATTTCTTGGGAATGCATTTTACCCATGGGTCTTACACTCCTGGACCACACATCTACCAAGAATTGATTAAGTTTCTAGATACTAACTTTTCAGTTAAGTAGCTTCAGCAGTTTCTTGGCATGATTAATTATGTCAGAGACTTCATCCCTAATGTCTCAACCTATATCTCCCCACTCATAAAGATGCTAACTAAAAATTCTCCAGCCTGGGGAAAATAGCAGGATAATGCGGTCCAAAAAATCAAAGTAATCTCCAACAATGTTAAGACACTCTATATCCCATCATACGGATAGATGATATTACAACTGGTGCTAGCAATGGCTATTGGAATGCAGTTCTCCTTAAAGAAAAAGACAGCCAGCAAAAAGTATGCGGACATACAAGTGGAGAATTCAAAGAGGCAAAACAACATTATCATTCAACCTTCAAGGAAATTCTTTTTTTTGAAGAATGGAATCAAGAAGTTTAAATTCTACCTTATTCACACTAAATTTCAAATCATGATAGATATGTGGGCTTTTCCCAAAATAGTTCAGCTAAATCCAAATATTATCCCATATCCATAGATTCTCTGATGGTCTCAATGGTTTTCTCCCTATAAATTTATATAAAAATACATTAAGGAAAAGTAGAACATCCTGGCAGACTTCCTATCAAGGCTAGAGGAATTCTCTTCAACATACTATTTGTCGATAGAGAAGAAAGAAACAACACTGGCCATCAGACTTATGCGACCATTCATCAAGCATAGAATTGATTGGTGGATGGAAGAAAGATATGCAGATCATCACCGCTAGCACCATCCAACACTGCCTGAACGATGACTTCAGATGACATGTGAAAGGAGTTACCCTCTCTTGTGGATTACCCTTCCCAGCGGGTTACCCTCTTTAGTGGGTTACCCTTTTCAGTAGGTTTTCCTTCCTCCAAGGAAACCCTATCAGATGGGTCACCCTCACCAGTGGGTTACCCATTCTAGTGGGTTACCCTCATCTCAAAGAATACCCTACGTAGTAGGTTACCCTTTTAGATAGGTTTGTCCTAAAGCTACTGACTCAACTACTTCAAAGACAAGAAGCTTATCCACCTACTTTCAAGATGCCTATGAAACTGCTTATGCACCGACTTGCAAGTTGCTGACTCACCTACTTGTACATGCTGTCACATGCAAACAACAAAGAGTGTTTTGTTTTTATTTGGCCCTCCACATGTTAGTAGGGCCCGATGTGAATAAAGATAAGGCTTATCTAGTTGTAACAGATAAAGCTTATCCCTTACAAAAGGATAAGACTTATCTAGTCATACGGATAATGCCTATCCCTCACATTATAGGATATGATTTTAATATTTTATTTCATTTTTATCCGTAGTCTAGCTTATATAGTAAGATTCCTTTACCTATAAAAGAAATCCTAGGACTTTAGGCAGAGGAAAAAATTCTCTCTACCCAGAGAGATTATCATTCACTCTACCTAAAAACCTCTTATATGGTTTCTTTGTTTTTAATAAAAATTTTTATTGACTAAACTCTCTGGCTCTTACTTTATCTCTTCCAAAGGCATGCATGCTTCGTCATTTAGGTCAGAGCGGTGGGGTAAGGAAATACTTTGGAGAGGTACTTGTTGTGCCTGCAACATGGAACTCCAAGGTACTTTCCATGAATATGAAACAAAGTTGGCATCATCCATATGACATATATATATAAGTACTTTCTATGTATATGAAACGAAATTGGCTTAGTCCATTCCATAGCTTTTCAAATTGATTGGATATCTGAGAAAGAAAATGTAAATTTGAGGTCTGCCTTAGTACTCCTTCTGTTCCACGAACATTTGAGGGCAACAGGCTAGGAAGAGCTGTTGTAAGACCCATTCATGTCATATATGGAATAGTCTTGTACTAAGGAGTCAAAGGATTCATTTATTCTAAATCTAAAAAGTCATGCAGACCCTCCGAGGATTACAAGGTTTGGTTACAAAGGTGAACCATTCAGTTGTGTAGCTTATGTTTCAAAGTTATGCCATCCCATTAAGGGTTATGAAGGCTTTGTTGCTAAAGAAAATTGTCCCTATGGAAGAGTAACATAGTCATAGGAATGTTTTGGTGTTTAGATTAAAAGCTTTGATTTCGTATGGCTTGCCACTTATATGGACGTGAATCGCCTATTGTGTTTGAAAGGCTAGGCTCTATGTCTGTGGTGTTGATGGAAGTTTCTATTTCGTATGGTGTACTGCCTACATAGTCATGAAACCACCTTTCTTGTTGGAAAGTTTGGAGTCTTTTGCTAGCCGCCTGGTTGCTCTCGCTTGCAGTCCTCTGTGCCCCACTGCCTCTCCATCTATTTATGCCTCCCCATGTATTTGGTACTCTCTTACTCTTTCTTTCTCTTTTCCAAATGGATGGTTGCTTCGGTCCTTTAGATTAGAGTGGTGGGGTAAGGAAATACTTTGGCGAGGTACTTATTATGACTATAACTTAAAACTCTAAAGGTACTTTCCATGAATATGAAATAAAGTTGGATTCATTCATGTGATGTTTATTTCTAAGTCCTTTCCATGTATATGAAATAAAATTGGCTTACTCCATGCCATAGTTTTTCGAAGTTATTCGATATCTGAGAACGAACATGCAGATCAAAGGTCTACCTTAGTACTCCTTTTATTCCACGGATGCTTCAGGGAAATAGGACGGGGAGATCCACTATAAAACCCATTTATGTTATATACATAACAGTCTTATACTAAGGAGACAAAGGATTCATGTTTTCTAAGATTGGAAAAGCCATGTCGACCCTCTGAGGGTTGTAGAGTCTTTGTTATAAAAGCAAACCATCTGAATTTTTAGCTCATGTTTCAAAGTCATACCATCCCGTTCAGGCTTGTGAAGGCTTTGTTTCTAAATCAAACCATCCTTATGGATGAGTAGCTTAGTCATAGAAAATTGTGGTGTATATATTAAAGGCATTGATTTCGTATGGCTTGCCACCTATATAGATGTGAATCGCCTATCATGTTAGAAAGGTTAGACTCTGTGTATGTGGTGTTGAAAAAAGCTTTGATTTCATACAGTTTGCCTTTGTAAAAAAGACTTCGTAACTCTCAGAGGGTCGGTATTACTTTGCCAGTCTTAGAACACATGAATCCTTTGTCTTCTTAGTACAAGACTATTCCATATATGACATAAATTGATCTTACGACGGCTGTTCTTGGCCTGTTGCTCTCAAGCATCTACAGAACAAAAGTACTACTAAGGCAAACCTCATATTTGCGTGTTCTTTCTCACATAGAGAATCAATTCAGAAATCTATGGCGTGGACTACACCAATTTCGTTGCCTATAGATGGAAAGGAATTAGCCATCTAAGTCACGTGGACAAAGACAACTTTAATTAATATTCATGGAAAGTACCTTCGGAGTTCTATGTTGCAATCACAACAAGTACCTCGCCAAATTATTTCCTTACCCCACCGCTCTGGCTTAAAGGACTGAAGTACCCATCCCTTTGGAAGAGAGAAATAAAAACAAGAGAGTTTAGCCAACAAACATTTTCATTGAAAATTGAAAAACTATACAAGAGGTTTTTAGGTAGAGAGAATAATGATCTCTCTTGGTAGAGATAATGTTTCCCTTTTCTTAAAGGCTTAGGATTTCTTTTAAAGGAGAAGGAATCTTACTATATAAGCTAGACTACGAATAAACATGAAATAAAATTTTATAATCCTAACCTATCAACTAAGTTATAGGCATTATCTATTCTTAATGGGATAAGTCTTATCACTTTTTAAGCAATAAGTTTTATCTATTCTGTTTAGATAAGCCTTATTTTATTCACATGAAGCCCTACTAACATATGGGGGCTAAATAATAACAAAACACACTATGTTGTTAGTATGTGACAACATGTACATGCAGGTGAGAAGGCAGCTTATAAGAAGGTGCATCAGCAGCTTCACAGGCATCATGCAAGCAGGTGGATAGCTCCTTGTCATTGAAGTATCTAAGTTAGCAGCTTTAGGAAAAACCCATCTGAAAGGGTAAACCCACTAAGAAAGTTTCCTTGGATATAAGGGTAACCCACGATAAAGGGCAACCCACTGGTGAGGGTAACCCATCTGATAGGGTTTCCTTGGAGAGGAGGGTAACAAACTAAAAAGGGTAACCTATTGAAGAGGGTAAATCTCTGTAGAGGGTAACTTCTTACACATATCATCTGATGTCATCTTATAGGTAGTGTTGGATGGTACCGGTGGTGATTAGCTCACGTATCCTTCTTTCATCCACCAAACTACTCTGTGCTTTTTTCTGAGGTGTTCTTGGCCTTCCAAGATTTACTTTATCTATCTAGTGAGGTAACTCCATCTGAATGATGAATCTTCACATTCCTATTTGGGAGCTTTCAGCCTTATGCGTTTGATAGAGTTGGTGACTTTATCTCTCGTGATTTCATACTATGGCTGATATTCTTTTACTGCTATCTTACTTCATCCCAGTGGGGATTATCATCGGCATAGTTCCACTTTCCCTATTCCTTTGTCTAGAAAATAATGCAATATGCTTCATAATATTCATCTTCCAGGGAGAGAATAGACACGGGAAATTTCCAGAGACGTAAAAATTTTGGTTGAGCCTGGATGTCATGGCCTGTGGTTCCCATAAGTTTATGAAGCAAGAATACCATTGCATCATAGGAATATTTGAAGGATCAAACCTAATATTCCCCTATTTTGAACCACAACATGTATCTCTTTAGAGCAGACTGGATTTTATCAAAATGCTTGAAGGCATCACACTTGAACTCCATGAGAATGTAGTACAAGAGGACCAGATACTATAATAACCATATGAGTTCTTGTGGGAAGTCATTAACTAGTGCAATGAATACATGGCAGAAAGGGCATTTAGGGTGCACTCCAAATGGCTTTAGGATGGATCCACCATACTTTCTGAATTTTTGAAGCACATAGAAAGTCCTTCTTTCTCAGAGGATGGATGATTAAAGGGATCCACATACTGTTTGAATAGTTTTGGAGGGTAATATGTTAACATGAAAGATAGTAATTTTGTCGTGTTGAGCATGGGGATCTGACTAGCCTGGTGTTGTTTGTCTTTTCTATTACTGGATATTAGGTAGAGATCATCGACATAGATATCACCTGATTCTTCATATATATCTATAGATAAGAGAGTTCCCTCTACTGGTTCTTCTTCCAGTGAGAGGACTAATTTGAGGTCGTTCTCTTTGCTAAGATAGATTCCCACATGATCAACTACCTTTTTAAAGAGATAGAGTCCTTCGACATCTTGGCTTGAGGACAATTTCTAGTATTTTGGTTAGGATTTTGATAGATGAAGAAGCCATTATTTTTCTTCATGTAATTTGATGGGCTCTTTCATTTGAAATACCTAGTTCGTCGGTTTGCCTCGCTTTTATCATAAGAAGGCCTCTGCAGTTTGAACATCCTGAATAGAAGACACCTATTTGATCTCATCTTATGGCATGGGCATGAGAAACTAGACTTTGTGACTAGGTCATCCTTGTTGTAGGTTTATTTGAGGGATGGCTTGTTCCAGACAATTTGCTTTAGTACAAACCACTTTGTGGATATGCTATCCAGATTATGAAAGATGGCCTGCTGGATATATCCTATCTACGGGATGGTTTGGATTTGAACTTTTCCTCCATAATCATCATCGTGTGGCCTACTAATATCTTTGGTAGTGATGATAGAAAGGCTTGCTTCAAGCTGGGATATCCGCCCAACTCAAAGTAGATCTTCGCCATATTTTAGAAGTAGATATCGATGATATTTTTGTCGAATGATAGGCACCTCAACTCGAAGAGCCTTTGTCGAATCTACTCCTATCTCTTGCATGTATCTCTGCAAAATACCCCGTGCAGGATCCTGATATTAAAGGCAAAGTCCTGGGATGTCAGATAAGTGTTTTTTTTTTGTAAATCCAAGAGCGTTCCACCATTCTTTAAGTATTTTGTAGAATGTGGATGTGAACTCCAAGAATGTCATGTATTTATCCTATTTAGCCAGATTCTTCATCACTATCCTAGTGTAAAAGTCCTGGATTCTCTAGGGCCAAGCTAAAATCTTGATGTCGTCGAAAGTGAAGGTGTGAAATTTAGTTCCCACAGTTTTCTTTGTCGGTGTTCCTGGATTTGGCCTCATTTTTGGGATTGGATCATTTGTCATCCCATCTTGGTCATCGACAACTTTAGAGACCTATGATTCCTTGGAGTGCTTAATATATATTGGTGGATAGTCTTCTTCTGGAAATTTAATTGATGGTTTAGGAGTGTCCTCAATGTACTATTATGAAATGGCAGACTCCTTGTTGTCTTCCACGTATCCATCTGCTGGAAATTTATCATCGGTGTCATTATAGTGCATATTAAAGTTATCTTCTTCACTTGATAAAGGACTAATGGGGTCAACTTCCTAGATCTGCTTGTTGCAATTCAGAGATTCTTTCACTAGATTAAGGAATATTGTGGCTTGTGTATCTTGAACTGCATCATCATCTATGTTCAAGCCATAGAGATTTTTAGACAAGCTGGTCTGAATCAGTATCTGGATCTCGATGGGATGGCAACCACCTATGATTTAAAAGGCCATCTTTTAGCATGGCATTCCATTCTTTTATCTTTGTATGGCACTTTAAGACTTTGGATTATTATATTTTCTTCTGGGAAGGTGATGTCATGGTCCGAGATCATCATGGTCTTTTTATCTATACCGGATTCTATTTTCCTCTTGGACTGCTCTTAAGTTTTATCGACTTTTCTTTTGGCAGTGATTGCATCTTTTCTTTCCCATGCCTTCTTAGCAATGTTAAAATCCTTTTCATCTTAAGATCCTGGTGATATAGGAATGTGGGAGCTTGTAGTAGGAGTGGGAAAGATGTGGCTCATTTTTAGTAGAGAGTATGTATGTAGTGACATAGGGAACAAGGTTGGCATTGGTAGTCAGCTATGGGTTCTGTGAATTTTAAACCCGTCGTGTTTCAACTGCTAGTTTGTTCTTTCAGAGAAGCCATTTCCTTTTACTATTTGTTAAAGAAATGAGATAGTGAGGTGCCTAGTAGACAAATATCATACTGCATCAATTGGATCTTGAGTTCCAACTGGTGGATTAAGTCTGTCATGATGAGAGGATGCTTGTTCTGCTCTCTTGTTCATTGCTTCAATTTTGCTTGCCAACTTATTTTGAGAGTGAGCAACAGTCCTCATGGCTTGGTTGAGACTGGACAACATCCTAATTTGGTATATGTCATTTTCATACTACCAATTGAGTGTTTCTTCTGTGTTGCTAAAAGGCATCTTCTCTTGAGATGGAAAAATAATAGTCTTAGCTGGTATCTTTGGAGTATGGCTTATCATATCCTTTTAAATGGGTTTGTTAGGTTGGAAGTCATCAGAGTGACCGGTGCCAGAGTAAGACATCATGAACAGTTTGGTTGTAGGCTGTTTATCTTTTGTTCTAGCAATTTTAGTTTGTACTGGAGTGGTTGAGTTATCTCCTTGGCACATATGGCATCTGCAATTCAACTTTCACGGACAGTGTCTGGGGAAAGGACATTTTCACCACATAGTATATCGGCCGTCATGACTGAAGTAGTGTATTCAATAGAAGGTTGGTATATATGGATTGAGAAGGTGGTTTTGGGAGGATTTTTTAGGTGTCAGTGGTTAAAACTAATTGTGATGGTGTTGTCACTCTTTCTGGCAATGGTTGGCTCTGTGGACTGGAGAGGTTGAGGATGGTCTCTCTACTTCTCATAGTTTGTGACCCATAAGTCCGGGAATGCTTTCACAAGTTTATCTCTTGGGATTTTCCTTGGGATCTTCATACTCTGAGTGGTTCCATTAGTGGTATCTATGTTCAGGAACAAGGCATTGCCACCATCTGGAAGAGATAGATCCATAGAATAATTATGAACTCACCAAGCTACCTGGTAGTAGAGAGTTGCCTGGATGGCATCTCTGGCCTATGGAGCTTCGAGAATCTGTACCTAGATATTCAACACCTCCATAAGATATCGATTAGGGAGAGACATATTGAAGTTGGGGAATATAGGAAAACGTTGACCAAGCACCAAAGTAACCCCATTGATGGGTGAAACCATTGTTTCTCCACTGTCGTAGAAAATCTTCCACTATTTGTAGTGTGATGAACTGTTCCTCCTAAGTTGAAAGAATAGGATGTTGATCTTGTTTTGAAACAGCAACATATTTTTTAACTCTTTTCAGTCTCTGCTATACCAAAGAATGGATCTGCAACCATGGGTTACATGCTTTCTTTGCAAAGGCAGAGTAAGGATTTAGGAGAGATAGATATGTTGAGGATATTTTCTATTCTGGGGGTAACACATCTACTTCATATAAGAAGTCATATTTACAGGACAATTTTGGTAACGACTGATGACATATTTACTTAAGCTAGAGATTTATACGGACTGGACATACTTGAAGAAGGCTGTGAAGACTTTGAGACAGACATATTTTTGTGTTTTTCTGGACTATAAGTACTCGATACATTTGTTCTAAATCTCTATGGACAAGACTTAATAAAATGTAAAATCTTTTTGAGCTTTTATGGACTGACTCTATATATTTGTGCTAAAGATCTAAGGACAAAACATAACAAATAAAATCTAAGAAAAGTGACTACGACTCGATTATGTACAGGTCGCAGAATACAATAACTAGAAAGCACTGACTCTAATAAGGGAAATAAAACTATGACTCAAATATATACAGGGGTATTAGAGGAAAACTGGAAAGTGAGAATTGGTAATGGATCTAAGAGTACCAACTAAGACAGAGTAAAAGTGAAAAAAAAATAAAAATAAAAATGTAAATTTGGCTCACAGACAGGGCCAAAACATGTTCATTGTAATACAAATGGGAAGGTGATAGGTGTAACAAGAAAAATAAGCGTACAGGCTCAAAATCGGGATCAATGGATATCATTACACATGGAAGATCAATTTTGCTAAAAGTGGACTAATATGAAAAATGGCCTATTATCCTTTCGTACCTAGCTATCCTAGACCTAGGAAAAATAACAGAGGAAGTTCTGGATTCGAACACACTGGGAAGTCAGTATATCTCACATGCACTTGCACGAGGCTATATTACTACGTACTAGTTATCCAACTACGAAACCATTTTGTAGCTCACTACTCTATCCCTAATACTACTGTTATTTTTAGATTCACAATAGTCTCACACATGTATACTAATCACACAATTATTAAAAAAAATTTCAAAGAGGGGATCAAACACAACTTTCTACAATAGCATTTCAAATAAACAGTGTGTCAATAATCATGAATTAAAAATCAAAACAAAATCTATCAATACAATCCAAATTTAATTTTTTGAAATCTTCAAAAAAAATCATAATAAAAAATAGTTTGCTTCCATAGGCACGCTGATCTACTTTCTATCTCAGCTGCCTGCATCAAACCTACAAGCAATAACAAACTTTTAATTTTTAGCTATATCTTATCGGCTACTTCCAATTTTTTTAAATAACCCCCACCCCAACTAAAAATCATTGCACTGTCCCCAGTGCTACAAAAATAAAAATAGAGTAAGTAAAAGGGTCATACCTAGGCACTCAAGGCGCCAATGCATCATCAGCCATACGTGGGCCAAATCTGATTAATCATACTGGGGTAGGCTAGTAATTCCTTTTGACCCCTACTACCCTATATCACAGTTCCCGAGACAAAATCTCACCAATATCAAACTCATAACCAACAATGAAACTGGCTATCGTGGCTGCTCAGTCTGGGCTTAATACTTCATCTCCTATAGTCGGGAACAACCTCTATCAGACCAATTTCCACCATGTTTTTTCCTTGAAGTTGAGGTTACTCTTTTTAATCTTCTAGGAGACCACCCTAGGGCCTCCCACTACCCAGACAAGATTTTCTCCAAATGTGGCAATCCATCTAAACATCACCATTTTGTCATCCAAACCTAAAAACCTCTTTGTAACTTTCCTCATCTCTGCCATCTAGTAATCTATCTCTTCTGTGTTGACCAAAGCCTGGTAATCTTGCATATATAAAACTCCTAACGGTATGGGGAGAGATGTTTACTCGAATGCTTCAAATCATTACTGACTCAATAGGATCACCACCCTTCCATAATTGACCTTGTGGATATTGCCACTTAATATATCCTTTGTATACAACATAAAATTCATGGACCAGTGTTTCATTATATTTTCTCGATGCCCGTGTCATCCAATCAAACCTATAAAATCTAAAGTACTCCTCAAATCTAAGTAATTCTGACATCCATATGATAGTCATTCATCTATCTAGATATATCACCTTTTCTATTTTGCCACTTGGAATCCTGAACAATCCACTGTTAAACATATCCTACATTCTAAGGTACTTTAATCATTCAACGGTGGGCACCGATGCATTGGTGAGTGCTAGTGGTGGGTCCATCAGGATATCGGTTGCACTTCATTCACATCTCTTGCATCTTTAACATACTCAGAATTTACCTCTTTTGAACTAGACAAAGCTTCATCATCATTATCATCTTTATCATCAACATTATTATCATCGAAAGGTGGTTGAGGTGTGTGGTGAGGTGATGTAGTAGTATTCTTCCTCTGTGGCTCTAATAATGCTCAAACTACACCTTTCTTACTAGAATGTAAGCGATCGTTGTCAATATATAACCCAACGATGTTGGGGTCGAATCCCACAGGGAATATGGTGTGAATTTGAGTTATCTGTGGGTTAATCAACTGATAGTTATCAGTTTCCTATGAATGGGGTTTTTTGGAAAGGTAACAATTAATTACTTCTCAATTCAGTGTTTAAAATCAATATGACAAGGAAAACTAGAGTTTTGTTCACTATGGGTGTTGGGATTTGATAGATACTAGTAACGGTTCAAGATTCTTGTGGTAGGTAGGAACAACAGACTACCTTGTCGAAGTTATGCCTAAATGTTTCTCAACCTATTTAGACATTTAACCACCTAATTCTCTCGAACTTAGGAAATTTATATTTCATAACAGGATGTTATCTCAAGTTAATTAATCTTGTTACAACATTAATTATTAAATGGAAGTTTTATTCTTCCAAGTCCATGTTGATAATTCATTTCTTACTAGGGTTGATTTCTTATCTCAAGCAAATCATCAGTAAGCAAGGCTTATTGCTTGCAACCAATAGTCAGAGTATAACATAATGGAATTAACAAGAAGTTTCTACCACCGTTAGAATCTTGAACACTTAGTTACGTTACAAACTCAAACCCATAGATCCTATAACTCGGGTTAAGGGAATTTAGCTACTCATAATAAAATAATCAAGACAAGTTGAATTCATAGTTTGATGTATGAACTTACAGTAAGATGAATAACAACAAGTGTTTCTCATATTTGATTCATTGTAGAAAATCCCAAAACAATTGTAATAATCTCTCCAAAAATAATTGTAAAGTTAAAGTCAAAAAACTAGAGAGAAGAGATTCTCAAAACGTTAGTTCCCCCTTTTATTAGAAAACCCTAACATATGATTTAAATACTTCAGCCTAATTATGGAAACAAAATCATAGATCATAGCATTTTTTCAGATAGGCGACGAAGTATGTGACG
Organism: Capsicum baccatum var. pendulum; assembly: GCA_030864225.1. Classification (NCBI taxonomy): domain Eukaryota; kingdom Viridiplantae; phylum Streptophyta; class Magnoliopsida; order Solanales; family Solanaceae; genus Capsicum; species Capsicum baccatum. The sequence goes on from CM061557.1 coordinate 87,151,088, forward strand.
ACTTAGCAGGAGCTTGGCGAATTATTAGGAATGTCGTCAGCTCCTCTTCACTTTTTACAATCTCTGCCTTAGGTTAATGATGAGACGTGAAGGATTATCAGACATATGATGACTTATCAGAATTTTTGTTGTTTCTTCACTCCAAATCCCATTCCTTGCATAAGACTAATGACTAGCCTAACGGCTTATCACAGTTCTGACGACCTATCATAGATATCGTCATGAATTCCATCTGAAGCTCATTCTCTGTCTAAGGCTGACGATAACTCTGATAACTTATCACAAGGCTGATAGTTTATCAAACACATCGTCAGCTATACTTCCCTCTCTACTTGCTAAGAAATTAACTTACTTCCATTATTGCTAGTTCTTTTGCATCTTGATTTTTACTGCAATATCAAACAGAAAACAATCAAAACATCCAAAGTTGCTTAAGACTTTGCAGTTATTCTTAGTTAAAACCCTCAAATGTGTTAGCATCTGCTCACACATCAACACCCTTAACTTAAAACAATCGCTTGTCCTCAAGCAACTAAAACACATCTAAGAGGATACAGAGTACATTCACCAGTCAACTATCCATATTATCTCAAAACATTTTCACCATCTCCAAGGTCAATTAATTTAAAAACAACAGCTGTGCATATTATTGAAGAACAACAATATGACACACAGGAATCAAGATATGACATCAATTTAGCAATAACAACCATGCATGTACCAAGATTACACTATCCAAACAAGTTAGCAACAAGCAATGTAACCAGTGTACCCTCACTACAAAGAAGTTCCACTTTACTTATATCAAACATCACATATGTAACCATGGGGATAATCAAAAAACACTCACTCTTAGAATGAAGTTCCAATCAATGTATGTCAAATACCGTACGCTTGCCCTTATTTTCATTACCAAGGTTTTTAGATAGGTCAGGTAGGATCACTATAGGTCTTCTCTTTGGCTTGTAATGTGGGCTAAGGGCTGGTATGATACTTGATGATATCTAAAGTGACTAAGCCTCCTTGACACTACACTAGATTCTGGGGTCTCACTTATTAACCTTTTTTTATTCTTTTCTTTTCTTGATCACACATGTTCAGGATGGGTGTGGTATTTTCTACATTCACTTCTTCTTTTTGACAACCTTTGTTTTCTTGTTCTTTTCCACCGCACCCAGCTTTTTATTCTTTTCTTTTATTTTACCTTTCTTCATACTCATTTTACATCACACACCCCTATGATAGCCACCCTTAACTTAGGCCATTTGCTTAAGTTAAGGTGCACAGTGTCCAAGGAGGACCAGGCCAAAACAAGTTCTTTATGATTTAAATAAGATGGTGGTAGGTATCATAAAAAACAAAATAGGCTATTCATGCTCAAAATAGGGATCAAGGGATATTATGCATACAGATAAGGTCATTTAGGCTAAAAGTGGCTAATATCAAAACGGCCTATGATCCTTTCCTAACCCCATCCTTCAATCTAGGTAAGACTAACCGGGCAAGTTCTGGACTCAACATACAAAGGGAACTAAGTAATATCTCACACGCACATAGAAGACAAATATATCATAAGTTACTACTTATCCAATTCATGCAATTGTTTAGCAATGATTATCAAGTCACTAAAACTGATACCATAACAAAATGCATAGTGGTCACAATTAGATGCAAATCACACAGTTAAACAATCAGACCATTTAAGAGGTGTTCACAAAATAACAAATCCATGTTAACTACCTCAGGTAATTGTATTTCTCCTAGTCAACTACAAAATGTTACAACATCAACTTACCCTACACCTTTAACTTAAAATAAAAGAAAAATTGAACTAAGGGTTAAGGTATGCCTGTAGTAGATCAAGCACGGGGATTATGGGTTTTCTATTAACCTTGAAGATGCTATCGTCTTTATTTTCAAGTTCTACTACTCTGAATGAGTATACTTTACTAACTCTAAATAGTCCTGACCACTTGGATTTAAGCTTAACTGGGAATAGTTTGAGTCTAAAATTAAACAGAAGCACCAAGTCACATTTTTGGAAATCTCATTTCTCGATCCTCCAATCATGATACTTCTTTATATTTTCTTTCTAAGGGTCTTCTCTTTTATATGCCTTGAGAAGGAATTCATCCATCTCATTCAGTTGTCCTATTCTTAGATCTGCTATCTCCTTTGAATTCAAATTTAACCTTTTGAGTACCCATAAAGCCTTGTGCTCCAGCTGTATTGGTAAGTGGCATGCTTTTTCATAGACTAACTGGAATGGTGACATGCCAATGTGTGTCTTTAAAGCGGTCTGAGATGCCCACAATGTATTATCGAGATTTCAAGACCAGTCTTGCCGACTAGCGTTCACCGTTTTGTCTAGGATGGCTTTAATATCTCGATTTGACACCTCCACTAGCCCACTAGTTTGTGGGTGATATGGAGTGGCTACTCTATGCTGTTTCACTCCAAATTTCTCTAAGGCAGCTCAAAATACTTTGTTGCAAACATGAGATCCTTCATCGCTTATAATAGTACATGGTACTCCAAAGCAAGAGAAGATGTTCTTCTTGAGAAAAGCAACAACTCTCTTTCCTTCAATATCATACAAGGAAACAGTTTCGACCCATTTTGATACATAGTCAACAACAACTAGAATATACTTCATCCCATACGAGCATACAAAAGGACCCATGAAATCGATGCTCCAGACGTCAAACAATTCCACTCAAGTATCTTAGTCAAAGACATATCCTGTCTTTTAGAGATCAACCTCTTCCTCTAAAATTGGTCGAGTTTCAGCATAAACTCGTAAGCATTCTTGAACAATGTTGGTCAATAGTAGCCACTCTGCAAAACCTTTTTAGCCATTTAATCATCTTCATGGTGACCTCCAACTGGGAAAGCATGAAATTCTTCCAATATACACAATACATCGACTTCTGGCATACATCTCCTTGTAATATTGTTAGTACATCACCAAAAAAGATACGACTCATCCCAAGAGTAATGTGTCACATCATGAAGGAATTTCTTTCTTTGATAGAAAGAAAGGTTTTCTGGAATGACCTTACTCACAATATAATTTGAAAAATCAGCGTACCAAGGAAATTTCTCCATAGTAGCAACCAAGATCTCCTCATCAGGAAATGCATCAATTATCTCCATTTCATCACTAGCTGCCTACTTACCTTCCATTCTAGACAGATGATCTGCAACTTGGTTTACGCAACCCTTTCTATCTTTGACTTCCAAGTCAAATTGTTGTACCATAACACCCATCTAATCAGCCTTGGTTTTGCATCCTTCTTAGCTATCAAATACCTCAAGGATGTGTGGTCAGTGTGGACCACCATCTTGGTCCTAAGCAGGTAAGCCCTGAATTTCTCAAAAGCATACACTACATCCAGGAGTTCCTATTTAGTGATGGTGTAGTTATTTTACGCTCCATTTAGTGCTTTGCTGGCATAATATATCGGATAAAATAGTTTGTCCTTCTTTATCCCAATATAGGTCCAAAGGCAACACCGCTTGCACACACATGATCTCAAACGGTTTTGACCAGTCCGATACAATAATGATAGGGGCCTCGACCAACATCTTTTTAAGGCATTCAAATGCCTTCAAAAAATCATCATCGAAGGAGAACTTTACTTTGATCTCCAAAAGTTTGCATAGTGGATTTGCAACCTTTCAGAAGTCTTTTATAAACCTCCGGTAAAAGCTAACATGTCAAAGAAAACTATGCACTCCCTTCACTAAAATGGGAGGTGGTAGTTTATTGATAAATTCAACCTTGTCTCTATAAACCTCTAACCCTTTTGTGAAAATTTTATGCCCGAGAATGATGCCCTCCTTTACCATAAAGTGGCATTTCTCACAATTAAGAACCAAATTAAATTCAACACATCATTGCAAGGCCATACTCAGGTTTGCCAAACATAGATCAAACGAATCTCCAACCACAGAGAAATCATCCATGAACACCTCTAAGGTGTCCTCCACCATATCTGAGAAAATAAACATCATGCATTATTGAAAAATAGCGGGTGCATTGCATAGCCCAAATGGCATCCTCTAAAATTCAAAGGTGTCATATGGACATGTGAATGTCATCTTATCCTGATCTTCAAGAGCAATACAAATCAGATTATATACATACTAACCATCCACGAAGTATTACCATCCCCTTCCGGCCAATCAATCAAGAATTTGGTCCATAAAGGGCATCATAAAATGGTCTTCCAAAGTCCATGAGTTTAATTTACGGTAGTCCATGCGAACTCTCCACCCATTCACAGGCTTGAGTGGAATCAACTCATTCCTTTCATTTGCAACAACAGTCATGCCCCTTTGTTTGGGCACATATTGAACTGGGCTCACCCATTTACTATTAGAAATTGGGTAAACAACTCCTGCATCCATCCACTTAATAATTTTGTTCTTAACTACCTCTTACATTGGTGGGTTAAGATTGTGTTGGTAACTCAATTTTTGGAGTACAATCTTTCTCAAGTTATATTTTATACGTGCAGATGCCAGGGGGAATGCCAATAATATCTGTGATAGTCCATACCATTGCTCTTTTGTACCCCTGAAGTACTAAAATAAGTACTTCTACCTTCTGCTCACCCAAAACAGCTATAATAATAATGGGTAAAGTGTTTCTATTGCCCAAAAACATATACCTTAAATGCCCTGGAAGTTTCTTCAATTCCAACAGCGGTGGCTCTTCAATGGATGGCTTAACCGGTGGTGTTGGTCGATTAGAAAGATCAATATCTAGCTTCTTAGGATCATAAGAGTATGAACCCATTCCTGACAAATCACAAATCGTCTCTACATATTTCTCAATACCTTCATGATCAAAATTCATCAGAACTGCGGCTAAAGGTTCGACAATAAGTTTCTCCTCTATTGACACCTCCTCCTAATCCTCATAATATACATCAACAATTGAGAACATAATCATTTATTTATGATGCTTCATTAACTGGCACACATCAAATTGCACCATCTCATCATTCATTCTAAATTAGAGCTCATTAGCTTACAAATCAATCAATATATTTTCAGTTGCAACGAAAGGTCGACCCAAGATTATGGGCACCTCGAAGTATACCTCGTAATCTATAATGATGAAATTCGCAGGAAATATAAAGTTATCTACCTTCACCAACACATCATACAAAATAATAATAGGTCGTTTTATTGACTTATCCGTCATCATGAGTCACATGTTGGTGGGCATGGGATTTCCCAAACCTAGATTTTTATATATATCTAGCGGCATCATATTAATGCTTTCTCCCAGATCATATAAGGCCTTAACAAATTCCAGAGACCCAATTGTACAAGGAATAGTGAATGCTCCTAGGTCTGCCATCTTCTACACCAAGGACCTCATAGAAATAGCACTACAATGATGGAGATTATCCTCTAATTCATAGCTCACCACTCTATTCTTCATTACAAGGTCATTTATGAATTTATCATACCCTGGTATTTTCTCAAATGCCTTTACCAAAGGCACATTTATTGTTAACTGCTTTAACATTGCCATGAATTTACTAATTTTCATGTAGTCAACCTTCTTCTTCAATCTTTTGAGGAAAGAGAAGTGGTTGTCTTGGGAGAGTTTTCACCAATACTTCATTTTCCTTCTCTTTTCCTTATTTTGGAGCATCACCAGAACCATCCAGCTTCCCAGACTCCACTGGACATTCTTCTTTGGATTCATCATCTCCTTCAATCACATCTTCAATCAAACTTTTGCCCACAGAAGGTCCAGGTAGTATTTTACCACTCCTAGTGGTAATTTCCATACATGAGCCATTATTTCATGGATTTTAAACTGTATCACTTGGTAACATTCCACTCTTCCTCTGGTTCAGTGCTGCGGAGAGTTGGCTTATTTGTTGTTCTAGCTGTTTGATCGAAGTGGAGTGAGAATTTACCAACTGACTCACAGAGGACAAATCGATCTTCATGGTAGTCACCCCTAACTTGGTATCCTCTACTCCCTTAACAATTTAGCCATCGTGTCCTCCAGGGACATCTTTTTAGAACTTGTTGTAGCAGCCTAATAATTTCCAGGAGGAACATATAACTCGCTCTTATCATTATTGCGTCTCAAATTAACTTGCTCCTGGTTCTTATATCTAGCCTTGTCATAATAAGTCTGACATTGATTTCCTTGGAAATTACCTCGGAAACCCCCTGATTATTTACATAGTTTACCTCTTCTTTTGATTCAAACTCCATTTTGATCTACAATCCCACGACCTTTACTTTCTCAGTTTTACCTGATAGTAAATGCTTGGTTAGAAAGTCCATCTACGTTTTTAAGTGAGCCATGTCTTGATCATGATCCTCATCTATTCTTCATTGTTCCACAGTCATACCAATAGAAACAGTGAGGTATGCTACCACAGAGTCTCTGGTATGCCATGTTCGACTCTGTTTGGTCATTTTCCCAAGCATTTCTGAAGCATCTAGGAATGTAAGATCAATAAATGAACCACCACCAACATTATCTAAATCAGTTTTGTCACAGAGTTAAGAGCCCTATACAAAGTCTCAATCAAGTGTATGTCCATCATGTTGTAGTTCGGACACTGCATCAGCTTTTTTTAAATCTCTCCCAGGTTTCATGCCAGGCTTTAGTTGGGAGCTATCTAAAGTTGTTGATATCATCCCTCAACTGTACCCTCTTGAAAGATGGAAATAACCTTTCTAGGAAAGATCCTTTCAACTACCTCCAGTTGGTTATAAAATTGGGTGTTAGCTCATTAAGCCATAATGTTGCCTCCCCAGACAGAGAAAATGGAAACAATCTCAAATGGATAGAATTCTGACCCACTCTTGGGTTATCAAAATATTTACAAATGGGGACAAATTTCACCAGATGCATGTGCAGATCATCCCCAAGAAGGCCACCAAACAACCCCTTCAGATTAAGGTGTTGAACAATAGTACCTATAATGTTGAATTTTTCCCTAGGTGCTAACAGTAGAGGAATAATTACACCCGTTACACCTGCTCTATCCATTTCATCATCATTATCATTGAGGTCATACTAGATCGACTGGTGATCTTTTGTTTCTCAGAATAGATGGTTCCTATTATCATTATGCTATACTAGTACAGCTATTTCCTCTGCACGGCTTAGGTTACCATGGTTTAGGAACTCCTCATCTCCCAAGTCGTCATTATTAGGATTTGGATGCCATACTTATTGACCATTATTTTGCTTCTTCACCGAAGCTCTAGCTAAGGCTGCTAACCTATCAGCCTTCTGCTGGTTTGCCATTCTGCCGATTAGTTGTGATTTCGGATTAAATGGTAATAATGATTATCCAGAGCTTCTGGTTCTTTTCATGCACCACAAAAGTCCTGGAGCAAACAAAAACAATAAATAAATGTAAAACTAGGAAACTTGACTAACAGTTAATTAGCGCAGACAACTTCAATTTACAATCGTATTCCCCAACAACAGTGCCATTTTTGATAATACTTAAACTACACCTATCTTACAATAATATAAGTGGTCGTTGTCAATATATAACCCAACTAGGTTGGGTCCAAATCCCATAGGGAATATGGTGTGAATTTGAGTTATCTGCGGGTTAATCAACTGATAGTTATCAGTTTCCAGTGAATAGAGTTTTTTTATGAAAGGTAACAAATAATTACTTCTCAATTCAGTGGTTGAAATCAATATGGTAAGGAAAACCAGAGTTATGTTCACTATGGGTTTTGAGATTTGACAGACACTAGTAATGGTTCAAGATTCTTGTGGTAGGTAGGAACAATAGACTATCCTTGTCAAAGTTTTATCTAAATATTTCTCAACCTATTTAGACATTTAACCACCTAATTCTCTCAAACTTAGGGAATTTATATTTCATAACAGGATGTTATCTCAAGTTAATTAATCTTGTTACAACATTAATTATTAAATGGAAGTTTGATGCTTCCAAGTCCCTGTTGATAATTCACTTCTTACTAGGGTTGATTTCTTATCTCAAGCAAATCACCAGTAAGCAAGGCCTATTGTTTGCAACCACTAGTCAGAGTATAAAATAATGAAATTAACAAGAAGTTTCTACCACCGTTAGAATCTTGAACACTTAGTTACATTACAAACCCAAACCTATAGATTCCACAACTCAAGTTAAGGGAATTTATCTACTCATAATAAAATAATCAGGACAATAAGTTGAATTCATAGTTTGATATATGAACTTATAGAAAGATGAATAGCAACAAGTGTTTCTCCGGTTTGATTCACAGTTGAAAATCCCTAACAATTGTAATAATCTCTCGAAAAATAATTGTAAAGTTCAAGTAAGAAATCTAGAGAGAAGAGATAATCAAAATGTCAATTCCCCCCTTTTATTAGAAAACCCTAACATATGCTTTAAATACTTCACCCTAATTATGGAAACAAAATCATAGATTACAATATTTTCTAGGACAGACGACGACGTGTGTGATAGCTTATCAAGAGTTTGATGATTTATCAGGAATGTCATCGACTCATATTCACTTTCAAAAATCTCTTCCTTAGGTTGACACTGAGACATGATGGCTTATCAAACATGTGATGACTTATGAAAATTATTGTTGCTTCTTCACTTCAAATCTCATTCCTTGCCTAAGCCTAACGATGAGCCTGATGGCTTATCACACTTCTGTAGGCCTAACACAGATGTCATCATGAATTTTAGATGAAGGTTATTATTTGTCTAAGGCTGATGGCAACTCTGATAGCTTATCACAAGGCTGATGATTTATTAGACAGGTCATCAACTATACTTCACTCTCTACTTGCTTAGAAATCAACTCTTTTACTTTCATTATTGATGGATCTCTTGCATCTTGACTTTTACTGCAATATCGAACAGAAAACAATCAAAAACGACAAAAGTTGCTTAATACTTTACAATTATTCTTAATTTGAAACCTCAAATGTGTTAGCATCCGCTCAAACATCAGGCTCCTTTGGGGTAGGTGAGTTTGAGTCATGGGAAACTACCTTCTTCCTCTTAGCCTTTGCAGTTACTTTTGATTTTTTTTTGTATTTTTATTTTTGGAGGTTCCGTCATAAACCTCCTCACTTCTTTCAGATACAATTTCATATTCAGACTCACTGAATTCTGCACTAGCCTCTTATGTTAGGTTAGAGTCCTTCTTCGCAACTTACTTAGATAAGGTAGCGTTCATTGGAGGCATGGTTCCTGCAAATACAAAATTATTATTAACTAAGTATGGAAAAGAAAAGAAAAATTTAAAACTAAAGTTCAATATGTTTGTTTTGATTCAGGTATGAGTGGTGGGTATTGGTCGTACCGAATGGGTACAACTCGTATAACTGAGTCGTATCATATATATTGTATGACCTTTTTTCATTGGTGAGTTTATGAATCTTCCTAACCAGTCGTACCAGTAGGGGTATGAATCATTTCTAATAGTCGTAAGCTAATCAGGGACATTTATTCTAAATTTAATTATCCCAGGTAGGTACGACTAATAAGTACAAGTCGTATGGTCTGGGTCTGACTCATATGGTCGAGTCGTATCCATTCTAGAACCTTAAATTTGCTATACTTTTATGTTTTCAGTAGGTACAAGTCCCATTATGACTCCCATACAGCTGGGTATAATTCGTAAGAGGTCTCGTATCCACTGTAACATAGAAGTCCAACTTTAAAGTTTGACACCTTAGCAATTTTCTAAACTATCCACTATAATTTTCAGCTATATACAACCTTTAATCATCCACAAACATATCAAAAACCATTTCCAAGCCCTAGGTTTTGCCCAAGTTCCTATTTTCCACAAAAATAACACAGATAGGGTACCAACAATTTAAATAATTACATAATTCTTACTCAAACCAAGTTTACAATATCACATACTACTCATTTCAACTAATAAGGTAGAGAAAGTAAGTTTTGGAACTTACTTGTTGAGTGATGAGTATAAGATCTTGATTTCGAATCCTATTTCCCAAAATTCAAGTTTAAATCACACAAATTAATAGATTTGGATTTTTTGGTAGATAAATCAAGTTTAAAACACTGAGATTTTGTTGATTGAATCTTGAAATTTGGGTGAGGAATGGAGTGGGTGCGAGTAGTTATAATTAGGTGCCGAATTGTGTTCTTTTACCTCTTTTATTTAAGCATTGGGTTGGGTCAACCCGATTGTTTGACCTACTAAGAATGGGTACGAGTTGTGCATACGAATCGTACCCAGGCTTACGGGTTATGTATTTGACTCGTATATCCCTCAAAACTTACCTGGGTTTCTAAACTTGATACGAATCAAGGTGACAAATTGTACCTTGAGGGTACAAATCGTTCTGGGATTCGTATCCTTTCTAGAAACCTTTTCCTGATAATGATTTTGTTCCCAGGTAAATACGACTCCTACTTACTAGTCGTACCCTCTAGATACAACTCGTAAAGAGTCCGTATGACCAAGAACTTCCTCAACTTTTCTAGATATTTCCTGCAATTTCTAACCCTGCACATTGAACAAACACATTACCCTATAAATGAAATAAGTACAAGAACATAGGTTGCTTTACAAGAAACGCTTGATTTAACATTACAGCATGACGTAATTCACTTGGTTACTCAAACTTTATCAAGGTTTATTTTAGCCACCTCATTTACTTTTTTAGATTTTCTCATATAGTGCTTTACTTAGTGTCTTTTTACATTGAATGGCCGATCACCATCCTTCTTTAGTTCTAAAGCACCATAGGAATAAAATCTTATGAATGTGAATGGACCATGCAACCTCAAACTTAGCTTACCTGGAAATAAATAAAGCTTGGAATTGTATAAAATCACCCGGTCACCTTTCTCGAATACCCTTTTCTCAATCTTACAGCCGCGATGCAACTTTATTTTCTCTTTGTGAAGTGTGGAACTTTCATATTCCTGGAGCCAGAATTCATCCAACTCATTTATGCTATTCATCCTTGACTTTGTTGTATCCTTTCATTCTAGATTCATCTTCTTTAATGCCCATAGTGCTTTATGTTCAAGCTCAACTGGTAAATGTCAAGCTTCGTCATACACAAGCTAATAAGGTGAAGCACATATGGGAGTCTTGTAAGCTGTGCAGTAAACCAACAAAGAATCATCTAAATTTCTTGCCAAATCAATTATATTGGCATTCACAATCTTTACCAATATGGACTTAATTTCTCTATTAGATACTTCAACCTATCCACTAGTCTATGGATGATAGGGTATTCCCACCCTATGGTTCACTCCATATTTTTCAAGCAGACTTTTGAATAGGTAGTTGCAGAAATGTGACCCACCATCACTAATAATAGCACATGGAATACCAAATTGAGAAAAGATATTCTTTCTCAAAAATGCAATGACACTACGAGCTTATTCATTTTGAAGCGCAATTGCTTCCACCCATTTTGACACATAGTCTACAACCACAAGTATGAATTTCATGCCACAAGAACTCACGAGAGGTCCCATGAAATCTATTCTCCATACATCAAAAACTTCCAATTCAAAAATAGGAGTCATAGGTAGTTCATGTCTTCTAGAAATAGTACCTTCTCACTGACATTGATGACAAGTATATGCAAAATCATAAGCATCTTTGTATATGGTTGGCCAATATTAGCCATATTTTAGGATTTTATGAGTTGTGTGGGCCCCTCTATAATGACCCCCAACTGACGATGAATGATATGCTTCAAGTATGATCATCATTTCTACCTCAGGTATGCATCTGCGAAAGATTACGTCAGTATAAATTTTTAATGATTCCTTTTGCATAGCTTTCTCCAGTCTAGACATGGTCTAAGGTTTCAATAAAAGAAACATAATTCGGTTCAAGTTGTATTTTGTGTGTGGACAAACCAGGTGGAATACCCACAATATCTGCAATGGACCATCCAATGGCCCTCTTGAATCTCTACGATATAGAAAATAATACTTTAACTTTTGACTGTCTCAGATCAGCTACAATAATAACCGATAAAGTGTTATTATCCCCAAAAAATGCATATCGCAAGTGAGATAGGAGAACCTTCAACTCTAACAGCGGTGGTTCCTTAATAGATAGGTGAGCAGATAGAGTAGTTCTATTCTTCAAGTCTAAATCAAGCTTCTTTGGTGCAAAATTATAACCACTCCCATGCATTGCACTTACTAGCTCCTCATACTCCTCGATACCATCAGAGTCAAAATTCATGATCACAGCTACTCGAGCTTCGATACCTTGTCTCTCTTCAATGGGAATACCTATATTAGAACCATCATGCCGCAGAGTAACTACATCAACATCATGGAATAAATCTGTCTCCTCATCTTATACATTAATCACATATACTACTCTCAATTCGTCAGGCAGCTTCATAGATTTTCATACATTGAATGTCACTTGTTTATCATTGAGTCGCAATATCAGATGTCCTTTCTCCAAATTAATCATCGTCCTACCTGTAGCTAAAAATGGTATTCCCAAAATAATTAGGACGTAAAAGTTTACTTCACAATCTATTATAACAAAATTAGCAGGAAATATAAAAGAAGACAATGTTACCAAAACATCATAAAGGATGCCAATAGGCTTCTTTATTGTTTTGTCAGCCATCACTAGTCTCATGGTAGTTGGTTTGGGAGCTCCAAACCCAAACTGCTTGAATACAATAAAGGGTATGAGGTTAATACTATCCCCTAAGTCACATAATACTTGGGTGAAGTTGAAAGACCTAGTAGTTCAAGGTATTATGAAAGAACCAGGGTATTTCTTCTTCTCTACCAAAGATCTAGTAACTATAACACTACAATGATGAATATTTTCAACTATCTCATAACTGACTAACCTTTTCTTGGTGATAAAATCCTTCATGAATTTTACATATCCTGGCATCTGCTCCAATGCGTTTACAAGTGGTATGTTGGCAGTCAACTCTTTTAACATAGACAAAAATTTCTGATACTTACCATCTTCGTGCTTAATTTTCATTCTTTATGGATAAGGTTGAAGGGGACTTAGAATGGGCTTCAGTATAGGCTTTGTAGCCTTCTTTTCTTCTATAGTCTTCTTGTTGCTGCTTCCAATATCAACCGACTCATCCTCACTCTTCTACTCATTAACTATGGGTACAGGTAGGTCTATAGTAACCTTACCACTCCAAAGTGTAATGGCATGGTATTGACTATCATTTTTGGGATTTACTATTGTATTGCTCGGAAGAGTGCACGATTGTCTCTTATTAAATATGGCTGACATCTGATCAAATTGCTACTCCAATTTCTTGATTGTTATAGCATGTGACTCAACTTTGTGGTTCAACCCAGACAGATCAGCTTTGATATGCTTTAGGAAGTTCTCTTGAATTTCTTTCCCTTTGACCAGCTTAGGCAAAAGTGCCTCTATTTTGGACTCTATATCTCGACTACCTGGTGGAATATACTTGTCATTCTTCTCCTTATAGTCATTTTACACCAATAATCACTATATCTATCTCTACTCCTATCTCTGTGTCTATCATTATAATAGCTCTGACCTTAATTTCCTTTCCCATGGGCTCAGAAATTTGCAAATCTATGATCAAGATACTTTACCTCTTCTTCAGATTCAATCTCGAATGGTTTGGAAGTATACCCTTATGCCACAACTATATTCACCTTCTCAGCACCCATTAATGTGAATTGTTTTGTAAGCAACCCAATATTTTCACGAGGATGTGCAACCTCTTGTGCTACTATGTTATTTACTGCTCCATAAGTCTTTTTTTCTCCAATAGCATATGTACCACCACCACATTCCAAATCTTGAGTATGCCATCTGATACACCCAAATTACACCTCTTTTACAAGAGAGTAAGCGATCGTTGTCAAATACAGAACCCAACTAGGTTTGGTGTCGAATCCCATAAAGAATACTGCGTTCACTAAGTATTGTGATTGTTATTAGACTGTTGATCAAAGATTCCTGAATAAGCAGGTTTTTTATTTATAAATTGTGTTCTAAGTAACTGTAACAGAGTTGTTCCAACTAATAATTTTTTCTGGTAGTAATAATTCAATGATATTAAACAAACTAGATTTATGGTTACCAAGATGTTTAAACAGTTAGGGCTGTGAATCACTTTTGAGTTTCACTCAACAACTTCAATTGCAAGAGCAGTTGAATTCTAGTGCTTACCCATTAGTTTCTCAACCCTAATGGATAGTTTATCCTTTAACTCTCTCAACTTAAAGAATATATTCATTATTCAACCATTTTTCTCATGTAGGTTAATCCTTGTTAAGGCATTCTCCATTAATCTAAAGATTTAGGTCACTAGATTTCATGTAAACTCTTTTTTCCAAAAAACACTTTTCTGTTCAAACAAGTGATTGTTCTTGGGTTCACTTTTTAAGTGTGCAACCAAGAAAAGTCATTAGAGTAAATAGGGGTTTATGCAACATCAATTACCTACATAAATTCAATTGGAATCACAACCCATATCAACTGTTTACATCAAGGCTCCCATAACCTTTGTTATGGGAGCTTGGCCACTCATCTCCAAAAAAGAAAGATAAAGAATACTTGTATTATTCATAAACAAATTCAAAGTTCACTTACAAAGGTTACAAGAATTAAATCTTAAACTTTCAATAGCAATGGAATTATTAGATCCACAAATATAATTTAATTCACAGATTTCTACGTTACAGAGAGTTTCAAAGATTAAAAACACCGATAAAACAATCTGTAAGATTCAGAATCTTCTCAATAAAACCCTAGATAGGTATTTATATGCTCGCAGGTTTAGAAGGTTTAAAATTTAAACTCAGAAAATTTTGCATCCAAATTGACGGTCTAACTGATGGTCCATTGGGAGTCTGACGGTCTATCACATAGACCGTTGCTGATTACCCCAGGATGTCATGTTCTGCTTAAGCCTGATGGCTACCTTGGTGGACCGTATATGGTCCGATGGTCTGTCTCATGGTTTATTGCTTAGGCTTCTAAAATATTTCATTCTACTTAAGTATGACGGCCAAGTTGGCAGTCCGCCGTAAGCTTAATGATCCGCCTCTTGGGCCGTCACATGGGTCTTCCATCTGGAACTATCTGTTTATCCCTAACGGTCTACCTGGCGGTCTGTTACATGACTGACAGTCTGCCTGAGTTATCTTCTTCAGCTGACTCCGCAACCTAAAATCACTCAAATCCACTATTAAATACAACTTTAGTTGCTTGAAAACTCATAATTTTCCTAAGAAAAAGATGCAAAATGTTCCATTAAAATCTGGAATATCAACACCCTCGACTTAAAATAATTGCTTGTCCTCAAGAAACTCAGTACCAGATTACAAATATGAGCAATACAATGACAGGTATTCAACTTACTGAACTAGTTTTCACAAAACCATTCACTTGTCCTCCTACTTATATGGCTCAACATATCAGAGTACATAACTGGAATTATTCTGTAATCAATACATATACACAAACATAGATATAAGAATCTACAGAGATCAGTCGAATTAAGTGTGACTCAAATTGCCCTCACAGTCAAGGAAATCCACTAGTCATTTTATTTTTTGGATACAAATTAGAACTCTCACACTCATCAAAGAAGTTACAAACATAGTACACATACCCATAGGTTGCCCTTATCATCTAACACTCCTTGATAGTTGATTCACCAAGATCAAGTAGGTCTTTCTCAGGCTTGTAATGAGGCTTCAGGGTTAGGTGAGGAAGGACTTCTGGGAAAAAGTGACTCAATACTAGGATGTAACTCTCTTTGCCCTCAAGTTCTACCTACCAATTCCATTTCTAAACTAGCTCATTCACCCCTTACTCATTCATTTACACTTTGCCATACCAAACCCCTTATATATATATTATATATATATATATATAATATATATATTTATATATATATATATATATATATATATATATATAAATATATATACAAGAATTAGCCACCCTCAACTTATGCTGATATAATTGTCAACATACACAATGTCTTGAGTAGACCAGGGATGGATACTTCTAACCATGCTCTAAACCAACTTTCTGTTAGACAACTAACAACTTTGAAAATAGCCACCCTCAACTTAGGTGTTTTGCCTAAGTTTAGGTTAACAATGCCTACTATTGGTTTAGGGCCAGAGCTAAGTATTTACAACATAAAGAGAGTTAACTAGAGTTATTGGTATTGAACAAAAAAATTAACATAGGCTCAAAGAGAGGGTTCAAAAATAGAAAATTATTTTTGGTGGGGTTAATTATTTTTGCTAAGTGGACTAAAAACCCAAGGTGGCCAACTATCATTTCTTATTTCATAAACTACAACACAGCATCCATTGAACTAGGAATGTTCTAGGTACTACACTATGTAAGAACTAATACAAATACTCGTAGACACAGTCAACTGAGTCAAACTCATTCTATTGTTCTTAAGATTTACATTACATGTCAAGCATATTCTACAAGTTAATGCCAACCACAGATTCACTAACAGTTGATTACATATACTAGAAGACAAAAGTAAACAATCATACAGACATAGTCAAACAATGATGCCAACATCATTCATCATCCATATTCACAACAATGTTATAACATAAATGGCATTTTATTTAATGGACTAACATTAACTACTGAATAGTACTTTAGAAAGAAAAGATGCAAACCTAAAATTAATCCTAGCAAAAGAAAAAAAATGTGAACTTAAATATAACCTTAGACATGCCGATTTTCCTAGATAGCACATGGGAGGAAAAGAATATCAGCAACACAACCCCCCTTGGTATAAGTACACCACCCCCCACAGAAAAATACATGCATTATCCTCAAAGTATCAAATAAAAGTAGAAATGAGTGGGTATACTTGTATTGCCTCTTATTCATCTAAGGCGTTGATGAAGTGTGGCGAGGAACCTGTGTCCTCACCTGCTGTAATGTTGACCACCATAGTGGCTGGGGTACTCAGAAACTCTCTCTCCAGAATCGAAGGTATAACATCCTAGACTAGGTCTGTAGTTTTCCCCCTAACTAGGGCAGAACAGCCAGACACTCCAACTATTTTATCTTCTACTCTCTTCTTCTTTTCTACTCATCTTTCCTTGACCTTCTCTTTGCTTTCTTCATGTCATGAAGCTCTTGCTCCTCCAAAATCATAGCCTCTCTCTTTCTTATCTTTTTAGCTTTTCATTCAACATGATCATCTACATGTTGCCTTTTTTTAATCTTTCACAGGTCTCCCTATCAGATTAACAATTCCTTCATCATTATCACTCTATACCAAGGCTGGATCAAAAGTGGGTTATTGTGGTTGCCTTCTCTTCAACTCTTCGATGTTAGCTTGTGCTTTCTTAAACTCTTTCATAACCTTGCCAGGTCTAGAATAAACAGTGAATCCAACCTTTTGTTGATTCTCTCTGCCATATGATCCATCCTTATCTAAATGTCTTAGAATAGACAGATTACGTTAGATATAATTCTATCAATAAAAGGCTTAAATTCTGTAGACTAAGTGTCAAGCTTCCTTTTGAATTTCTTTTGCAATTTCACCGACTTGTCAAAGTTTTCCTACGTCAACATATATTCTGTAAATTCTAGCCTACCTATTGGTAGTGCAGATTTTGACCCTAAAAATGCACTTGATGGCACAGAATCAGGTGGTACATAAGTGGTAATCGGTAACAACATACCTGTTGGAATCTATGAAGTATCTGGGGCTAGTGCTGACTGAGTTTGGTAGGCTGGTGGTTTGGTGACCCTCATTTCAAACTTTCAGTCATCCTTGGACTTCTCAATGTCATGCCTATATATTGCATGTACCTTATTATCCACCCCAAAAATTAGAGGTACACACCTCCTTGCCTGCATAATTCAGTGATTAAGCAAGGAAATGCTAGAGCGTTTTCCACCTTATGTGCTCTCACAAATAGCTCATCGGCAATAATCTAACCAAAATCAATCTTCATCCCTGATAGAAAACTAGCTACAAGTACAACGCGGTAAATATCCAAATTAGTGCCACCTTTCATTGGCATAAGTCTCAATCGAGCCACAACCCACCAAAAGTTAGCCCGAAAGATAAGGTATGACTTTGCTATGCGCTCACATGGGTTTGTATCCCAGGAAAGATTTCCATCATTAGTCAACACTTAACCCAACCATCTCGTTTGGGCAAATGAGTTACGCAGTTGATACTTAATTTTTGGAATAGCAGGTAAGGCTTCATAATCTGACCCAAATATCATCCTGTTGATGGTTTAGGTTGATATGTCAATGGTGACTCCTCGGACTGGCACTGACTCCTTATTCGGCAAATCAAAAATCTTTGATGCCTTAGGAATATCCTTTTCTACCTGTACCAAATAGTTAGCAAATAATTTCCTTACTAGATTCGGTTGATATAATTAGGAGGGCTTGCTCATCCGTGCCAATTCATACTCATTAAAACAACACTCTAACTCTGGATACTTTTGATACTTCGTTGTTACAATATGATACTCCTCGACAAATAGAGTTTTCACTAGCTACTTACTATTGTGCCAACCAATCATAAAATTTGTCCCTTTCTCTATTGAGTTTCCATACGATGGCCTCTCTGATTTGAGGATCCTTACGTCTGATCAAGTTGGCATCCCTAGTCTCAGTGTAAATATTGGCTGCTTTAGTTTGTGCCTATACAATGGTAGCCTTAGTTTCGGCCTCAACTTAATTGGGGCAAGATGTGACCACTCTTTTCCCGTAAGGGCTCGAGCTAGAGCTGCTGGTGCTGCTTTTACTCTCTTCTTTAGACTCAAAGAGTGTTGGAAGTGTCTGATCCCTTTGGCGAGTATTGGAGGCTGGTGCCTTCTCTTTCCTAAAAGGTTCGCTTTGGCCTCTCACCCGACCATTGTCTCTAGTCAATGGGAGTTTTTATGCCATGGTGCCTGAAAATAAAGCACAGAGTCAATTACAAAACCAAAAATATGCAAAAATAGTAACAAAAGTTGGCTTGACGGTCACACTGACAGGTCGTCGATGATGCGACGGTTTGCCGATTAGGCCATCAGGCCTTATCCAGTGAGTTCCAATTTTTAGTGCCTTGCGAAGGTCGAACTGGTGGTCTATCAGGTCACTGACGGTATGCCAAGTTGTCCATCGCGGGTTATTTAGTAAACAACTTCCTTTGGACATTTGCGACGGCCAACCTGATAGTCTATCACAGATTCCACGGTCCGCCAAGGTGACTGTCAGTCCCCATTTTCAATTTCAAACTTCTTTTTGGTATTTTATCGAACAAATGGTATACCTTATTCTATTTTCAGCACAACAAGAACAATAATTCCATGTTTTCACACACATTTTTCTACTCTAAACACATGGGTTACTCAGACTTCACCCAAGCAGCATATACCAAAGTTCAAAACTCAGAATATCAACAATTTAAACCACAAAAGGAAACAAGATGAAATTTTACATACCACAACTATTTTAATTATGTTTTGTACTTTGGAGAAGCAAGAAAATGGAAAAGAGGAAATCATACCTTGATGATACAGAAGTTTCACTCTAGTTCTTGTACTTCAAAAAGAAAAACTACTTATTACTTTAACTTGTGATTTCTTCTATTGTTGTGATGAGGAGAAAAGGGGGAAAAAACTTCTTTAAGTATAGGAAAAGAAAGAAGTTGGAGAGTACTAGAGGGAGTAACTACCTTAAGATACTATGAATCCAAAGAGAGTTAGACAGTTTTAGAATTTGAAGAGGTTACAACTTATGTAACTACCTTATTTTATCTTTTTAAAAGCTTTTAGGTCAAGTACGGGTCATTTAAATAGGCATCCAACTTAACGCGACCTAACCCATGACTAGGGTTACAATGATAGTTAACCCGGTAGTCCATTAAATTTTTGACAGTTTGCCAGGTTGATCGTCAGGTCTTACCAGAGACGTACCTTCTAGACCTTTCTGTGATGGTCACACTGACGGTCCATCAATTCTGCTGCAGTCCTTCGGTAACTTCATCAACCTCCTCACAACTGTGAAACTCCTTTCTTTCATGGTTTTCCGTTATGCACACTTTACAAACATATTAAATTACACAAAAATAAACCAATAAAAGAACTTTAGCTATGATTACAACAACACTTTGTGGTTTGCCTCCCACTGGCACCTAATTAAATATTATGGCATAACGCAGTCATCTGGATTACTCAGACTTCATCATGATAGATAGTGGATATGCACTTTGTCGAGTCCATTGAACAAATATACAACTTCAGTAATTTCCCATCACTTTGAAGACACTTCCATATTTGTTTGCAATTTCAACCACTCCAGACAAGTAGACTTGATTAACTTGAAATGCGCCTAACCATTTTGAGTTAAGCTTACCTGCGAACAGCTTCAGTCTGTAGTTTAAGAGAAACACCCAATCACCTTTCTGAAAATCTCTTTTTGCAATTCTCCGATCATGGTACTTTTTTATCTTCTCGTTGTATAGATCAACTCTTTCATTCTCCCTAAAATGGAACTCATCCATCTTATTTAGCTGCCCCAATCTTCATTGCGCTGCCTTATTCTAGTTCAAATTCAGCCTCCTAAGTGCCTACAATGCCTTATGCTCTAGTTCAATTAGTGAATGACATGCCTTGACATAAACCAACTGGTACAGTAACATGCCGATTGGTGTCTTGAAAGTTGTTCTGCATGCCCATAAGGCATCATCAAACTTCCTACACCAGTCTTGTCTACTAGCATTCACTATTTTAGCAATTATGGCTTTGATCCGTCTATTCAAAATATCCACTTGCCCACTAGTTTGTGGGTGGTATGGAGTCACTAATTTGTGTTTCTTAACACCATACTTTTCTAAGGCAGCTTGAAACACACGATTGCAAAAGGGAGATTCACCGTCGCTTATAGTGGTGCATGACACCCTGAATCGAGAGAAAATGTTCCATTTTAGGAACGTAACTACTCTCTTCCCTTCATTGTCAGCCAAAGCGATGGATTCAACCCATTTTGATACATAATCAATAGAAACTAGAATGCATTTCATCCCATATGAGTTCACAGAGATTCCCATAAAGTTGATGCCCCATACGTCGAATAATTCTACCTCTATCATTTCTATCAAAGGCATTTCATGGCGATTGGAGATTGACCCCTGGCTCTGACATTGGTCATATCTTCTCACAAACTCGTAAGCATATTTGAATAATGTCGGCCAATAGTAGCTTCTTTGTAGCACTTTTCTAGAAGTACAGTCACCGACAAGATGACCTCTAATTGGGAAACATGACATGCTTCCAATATACTCAACATATCTACTTCTGGAACACATCTCCTTATGATATTGTTAGCATATTGCCAAAATAGATACAGCTTGTCCCAGAAATAATGTTTCACATCATGAAGAAATTTCTTTCTTTGATGAAAATAAGGATTTTTCCGAATCACCTCACTCACCATATAGTTTGTGAAATCAGCGTGCCAAGGTATTTTATCCATAACAGTAGCCAAGATTTCCTCATTTAGAATACATCATTGATCTCAATTTCATATCTAACTACTTTCTCACTTTCCAGCCTGTACAGATGATCCACAACTTGGTTTTATCAATCCTTCCTATCTTTGACTTCAAAGTAAAATTTTGGAAGCAGCAACACCCATCTAATTAACCCTGCTTTTGCATCCTTCTTCGCCATCAAATATCTCAAGGTTGCATGGTCATTGTGGACCACCACCTTGGTTCCTAGCAAATAGGCCTAGAACTTTTCAAAAACATAGACTACTACAAGAAGTTCTTGTTCTGACATAGTATAATTCTTTTGAGCCCTATGTAGGGACTTGCTTGCATAATATATTTGATGGAAAAACTTCTTTTTCTTTTGTCCAAGAACAGCTCCAAGTGCCACTCCACTGGTATCACTCATAATCTCAAACGGCTTCATCCTATCAGAAGCAACAGTAATTGGAGCCTCCATTAGTTTTATCTTAAGTCATTCAAAAGTCCTACTGCAGTTATCATCAAAAGTGAACTTAGCCTCCTTCTCCAAAAGTTTGCAAAGCTAGTTTGCAATTTTTGAGAAGTCCTTTATGAATCTGTGATAGAACCTGCATGACAGAGAAAGCTACGTACCCCTTTGACTAAAATAGGGGGAGTTAGTTTCTCAATCACTTCAACCTTTGACTTATCTATCTCAATAGAAACCTCTAAGGTGTCTTCAACCATATAAAAAAATATCGAAATCATGCACCGCTAAAAAGTGGTGGGTGCGTAACACAAATTGAAAGTCATCCACTTAAAAACAAATATACCATATGGGCATGTGAATGTCGTCTTTTCCTAATCTTCAAGAGCAATATAAATCTTGTTGTAACCATAGTACACGTCTAATAAATAGTACCAAAACCTTCCCAATAGTCGATCAAGCATCTGATCCATGAAAGGCATTGGGAAGTGGTCCTTCAGTGTCGACGAGTTGAGTTTTCTGTAATCCATACACACCCTTCACTCAGTAACAGGCATGAGTGGGATCAACTCATTTTTTTCATTAGCCACAACTGTCATGCCCCTTTTCTTGGGCACGAACTGAATGGGACTCACCCATTTACTGTCTAAAATGGGGTATACCACCCATGTATCTAGCTATTTGATGATTTCCTTCTTCACCTCCTCTTGCATAGGTGGGTTTAGATGATGCTGGTGCTTAATAGTCAAGGCACAATCCTCCTCTAGCTGTATATTATATTTATATATACCAGGATAAAGATTGATGATATCTGCAATTGTCTAACCAATAGACCTCTTATATCTATTAAGAATAGAAGTGAGGTCTTCCACCTGTTGTTCACCCAGTTCGTCCGCAATAATAATAGGTAGTGTATTCCTACTTCCCAGGAACAGACACCTCAAATGGCTGAGCAATTCTTTTAGCTCCAAGGTAGGTGGCTTTTCTATAGAAGTCTTAGTAGGTGGACATAGATGATTTTTCAAGTCCACATCCAATTTCTTGGGTGCATATGAATAAGACCCTATGCCCATTAAGGCACACACCATATCCTTATAATCTTCTAAACCGTCATGATTAAAATTCAATAATACAGCGGATAAAGTCTCCATAGAAAATTTTTCTTCTATAGGCACTTCCTGCTCCTCCTTATAGCAGACATCCACAATAGAGAATATGCTCATATCTTTATGCTATTTCATGGACTGGCATACATTGAATTGAACTACCCCATCATTTAGCTTGAATAGTATCTCATTTGCCCTTAAATCAATAAGTACACTCTTGGTTATGAGGAAAGGTCGACCAAAGATTATGTGCACCTCAAAATCCACCTCACAATCAAGAATGACAAAATTAGCTAGAAATATGAAATTGGCCACCTTTACTAATGCATCATATAAAATCCCCACAAGCTACTTCACAGACCTGTCCACTATAAATAGCTTCATGCTTGTGGGAGTAGGATCCCCAAAACCCAATTTCTTATACACAACAAGCGACATCAAGTTTATACTATCTCCTCAATCATATAGAGATTTTCCAAAATTAAGAGACCCAATAGTGCACGGGATGGTAAATGCTCTAAGGTATGCCTTCTTCCGCACCAAAGACCTGATAAAGCTAGCACCATAATAATGGAGATTGTCCATCGGCTCATAGCTAACCGTACGCTTCTTCGTGACAAGGTCTTTCATGAACTTTTCATACCCGGGCATTTGTTCCAATGCATCCACCAATGGAAAATTGATCGTCAACATCTTAAGAATGGCCATAAATTTTCCAAACTTTGTGTCATCGGCCTTCTTCTTCAACCGATGGGGAAATGGTGGAGGTGGTTTTGGTAGAGAAGTCACAACTACTTCCTTTTCCTTTTCTTCACCTTTTTCCAATCCATCAGCCAATTGATAATTAGAAGGAACATCAATGTCATCCTGCTTCTCAGAATCTATGGGATTACTTTCTTCAAGATTGACATCTTCTTCGATCACCTCTTTAATAGCAACTTTACCCACAGAAGGGCCTGGTAATACTTTACCACTTACTATATTACCACTTCATATAGTAATTGCCATGCAAGAGCCATTATTTCAAGGATCCTGAACTGTATTACTTGGCAAATTTCTGCTCTTTCTATTATTCTATGTTGCTTAGAGTTGGCTCATTTACCGCTTTAACTAATTGAAAGAAGTAGAGTGTGAGTTTACCAACTAACTCATGAAAGACAAATCACTCTTCATAGTAGTCACCCCAGAGTTGGTAATCTCAATACCTTTTAATAATTTCTCCATCATATCCTCCATGAATATCTTACTTAAGCTTGTTGCAATATTATCTCTGCTTCTAGGAGGTACATACAGTTCACCCCAATCATTCTTGCTCTTCTAGTTCCCTTGAGCTATATCCTTGTAACCAACCTTGTCATAATAGGTTTGACCTTGCTTTCCTTGGCTATTACCATACAAGAATTGATTCTTGAATCTTCAATAGCAATAAAATGATTAGATCCACAAATGTAATTTAATTCATATATTTCTATGTTACAGAGATTTTCAAAGATGAAAAACTAAGATAAAACAATCTCTAAGATTCAGAATATTCTCAATAAAATCCTAGCTAGGTATTTATATGCTCCTAGGTTTAGAAGGATTAAAATTTAAACACATAAAACACCGCATCCAAATTGACGATCAAATTGACGGTCTATTGGGAGTCTAATGGTCCATCACATGGACCATTGTTGAGTGCCCCAAGATATCATGTTCTGCTTAAGCTTAACGACTACCTTGGCGGACTGTCAATGGTCCGATGGTCTATCACACGGTCCATCATTCTGGCTTCTAAAAACTTGCATTCTTCTTAAGTCTGATGGCCAAGTTGGCAGTCCACTGTAAGCTTGATAGTCTGCCAATTGGGCCATCACATAGAACATTCATCTGAAACCATCGGTTTAGCCCTGACGGTCTGCCTAGCAGTCCATCGTATGACTAACGAACCACCATTTGGGCCACCATTTGGGCCATTATTGACCTTTTTCTGCTATTGGGAACAATCTCAATCTCAATGATTCTTATTTAACCCCTGGAATATTATAATTTATGCATATCTCAAGAAAATATGTAAGGTGCATGTTTGCATCATCCTTAGATGCACTGAAAATACACCCTTCAAATTCATTAATTGGATCGTAGCACTAGTGATATAAAACTTCACATAAGGGGCTAAAGCAGGAGGAACAATGGCTCTAGACTTCATAGGACCCAGATCTTTATTTTCCTACTCATATGGGCCTATGTGTTGATATGCTGGAATAAATGGAGCTCTGACTCTCTAAACTCGACAATAAATAACCTATCTCGACCTTTCTAGTCCACCTTGCTAAGATACTGTCACCTCTGCAGCAAGTCTAGTTTCTTCTGCTTCTCTACGTTATTGCTCCAATAGTTGTTGTGTCTAAAAGTCTGCAATCTTCAGTGGATCTAAAGAAACACGTGGGACTTCCATATTTGGTTCCACTATTGAGGGATCTTGATCCCCTTCGCGAATGTGTCCTGACATCCTTCTCAATGTTTGAAGGATTCTCTTTGGTTCTATATCAAAAGGGAGTAAGGGGTTTCCTTTACTCCTAGTACTTGGCATACACCGGCGTATGCCAAAGCAAAAACAAAAATTAAAAACCCATGAAATTCTCCAATTCAATTCACTACTCAAACCATCATCCACGGAAATGGCACAAAAATTTGATATCACCCAAAACTACACTCCTCTCAAAAGTATAATGTAATCAATTGCAAATATAATAACATGACTAGGTTGGGGTCGATCCAACATGAAAAACATGAATAGTTTCTTGGCTTGATGTAATCCACAAGCAGTATATGAAAGTAAATGATTTGTAGTATCAATTATAAATATTAACCAAATCTTGGGTGTTTTTGAGTTATAATCAATAAAACATGAATACTAGGTCTGTGTTACCCCCGGATTCTAAACTCCATAAATTTTTGATGATCAACCCAACTATTCTGTTGTTTTGTATGCAAAGACTACAAGATAGGTATTATTAACTGCTGGGTAAGCTAAAAGATAAATTTCACCCTTTATCGGGTAAGTCTTAAGGTTTTGCCTTATTGCCCCTTGCTAAGACGTTAGTTCATACATCTGGGTAGGATCAAGTGATTACATAAGATGGAGGGAACTAAAAGGTGAAGATGAATCCTAAATCACTATCCATATCTTCTTTTCCTAATCGCAAGCTCTTTGGTTGGGATGGATATGAATACAAGTTATCTCAAGGTACTGTAGATACTTGAAATTAATTATTGTGAAAAAGATAAAGATACATGCAGAAACCCTAGAATAGTTGAATCTCACACTTCCTCTACGTAGCTGATCTGCCATAGTTCCCACAACCCTAGTCGAGGAGATTAGACCCTCATGTTTATGTAAGAAACCATGATTATCAATAAAGAACACATAAAATCAATTGCAGATGAATAAGATAAATAAACTACAAAGTCTTTAATTAAATTAAAACTAAAATCTCAAGAACAATTGTGAAAGTATTGTAATAATATGTAAAAGAATATAAAAGAACGTAACCTAATAAAATATAAGCCCTAAGGTATTTATAGTATCTCAAAATAAACTTAAAATCCTTATAAAATGGTAAAGGTAACATTAAGTTAATAGCCAGTACAACTCAATCTTCACTCGTATTAGCATCAGATGGGTCATACCCTGCCTTGTCATATCTGTTCATGTGTCTGATCAGCCCAAGGCTTCAGCTTTCTATTCAATATATGACTTCTTCTTATGAGTCGTACCTAATTTTATTACTCATTTCATTCATCTATATACAGTTGGGACTTTTATCCTTCCTAGTATTCAACACTAGTTTGTATACGATATCCTTTTATAAGTCGTACTCAGACTTCTGACTCATATACTTTTGATACTTTAATATCTGAATAGTAGCTTAGGTTCTGTTATGCTTAGGAATTCTCTGTACGTCTCGAATTCTTACTGTACGACTCATATGGATGAGTTATATTTTTTTTTCACTTGGTATTTTGTTTGGGTCTTTAATTTTGGAATGCTTACGATTGGTTAACACAACTCATATACTCATCTACGTGATTTGTATCTTAACCTCACTTGGCATTGGGCCCTGGTGTGTTTTCTTCTGTTATGGGTATGACACCTCCTATGAATCATTTGTTAAGTATAAGACTCATGAACTGACTCATATCATGATCAGTTTTGGTCTTTTTCTTCTTTTTTCATTCAAACACAGTTGTAAACCTATTTTACCTGCAATATACACCAAAGTTCATCATATATAATAAAATACACTACTTTCATGCATAAATTAACGATTTTAAGAATCAAAAGTGTCATGCTTCCTTGCCATATAACAAATTCATAGTGATCACATCAAATTTCGAAGGTTGTTTTCAAAATGCCGCAATCTCTGACTTAGAGATGATGATAGCCGAAATTGAGGTATATTTTAGAAAACTAATTGGCACCCTGAAGTTGGTCAAATAATTCATCAATTTTGGGAATGGGATACTTATTCTTCATTGTGAAAAAATTATAGAACCCCATAGATATACACTCGACCTGATAAAACCCTTGTTTAAGATATTGATTAACTATTCCTTCAGTTCTGTGAGCTTGGATAGAGTCGTTCTGTAAGGTGGAATTGAAATAGGTTGGGCATCTGGAAGGAGATCTATTTCGAAGTCAATTTCTTGCTCAAGAGAAACTCTAGAAAGATCTTCAGGGAACACTTTTGTAAATTCATTTACTATAGAGACTGACTCAAGACTCGAGATTTAAAACCTTCAGTCCTGTACTCAAACAAAGTGATAGATGAACCCTTTGGATATCATTTTTATTGCCTTAAGAATGAAATAAACCAACCAATAAGCACTGAGTTACTAACCTTCCATTCTAAGATTGGCTCATTTGGAAACTAAAACTGAACTACTCTGTTTCTATAATCAATTGAGGCATATCAAGAGTGAATCCATCTATGCCAAAAATAACATCAAAATTAGACATGTCTAACTCTATAAGATAAACTTAAGTGACTCTCTGGGATATTATTAATGTTCTACAGTAATATAGCACTTATGATTCTTAAACTTTCAGAATATGCATGTACTTAAGTCTATTATGTAAGATTTGAGGAGTTTTTGGGAGTGTTTTCTAGGAAATTAGGTTTTGGGATGGTAAATTCAAGAAGAACTATAAAAATTAGCTTGAGTCATACTCCGAAACCTATTTTTAGCCTTTACTGCCCAACTACAACTCCCGCCTAACAACCCTTAAGGAGAAATTATGAGTCATATCTTTGATAGACCATACAATCCGTATCTTGGATAGTTTCAACACAACTTCAATAGTGTTTCAGTATTTTGGCCATAACTTCTCACCCTAATATCGGATTAAGGAAAAAATTGTATAATTAGAAAGCTAATTCAATTCTATATCTGTTGGTGGGCCTTAAGATCAAAAATACCAAGTACAAAAAAAGTTATACTCGGTTGAGGATGAAAATAGTTATAATTTTCACACAAACTTAATCGTTAAGGGAAGTTTTCACTTGCCTATAAGCTAAGTGTTATTTGTTATCATAAATGCATCTAAATTCAGAGTTTAACTATTAGAATAATATGATTCAAAAGTTTGAATACGATTCATATGTTCAACTGTACACAAACTTGTGTTCGAAGAAAGAAAGAAAAAAGTCCCAACTGGATACGAGTCAAGGGGATGAGTCGTATGATCAAAGTTATGACTCGTGAGCATAATTCATAAGCCAAATAGAAGTTTGAAGCATGGAAGATAGTCAATGGAGTAGATATGAGAGCCTTGGTACAACTCGTATGATGATGGTACGAGTTGAAGAGTGAGTCATACCTTGTGCCGACATTACTTTTCCTATCCCATTTTAGTTAGGATTTGCTTCGTAGGATTTCCATGTATCGCAATTACACTCCTGTAATGTTTTTAGGTCCTATTATGTATGGTTAATTAAGTTTTCCTATTTTATTAAGGATTTTATTTCTAAGGTTTTTCTATTTTATTTAGGATTTAATCTCTAGGGTTTTCCTGTTTTACTTAGGATTTGATTTTTGTAATCTATAAATACCCTTTAGGCTTTATTTATTTATTAAAATTCTAATTCAAAAATAACTCTTTTTCTCATTCTCATTCATATATTGATTATTATTCTTGGTTTGTTATTCAATTTAAGACTTTGGAATTTATTTTTTCATTATTTTGAGATTGATTTTGTAATTTTGTTTATGGATTCCATGATTGATCTCAAAACTATAGCGGTTAGTTCCCTTAGATAGGGTTGTAGGAACCCTGATAGATTAATAAATTAGCAGAAGTGCTAAGTAATTCTAGATAAAGATTCTTTCATGTGGTGTGATTGTCTTTAATTAAATTAATTTATTAGCGGTGTCTAACATTAAGAACCTTCTGTATTTACTACTTGCTCTAAAAGAGAGGTAGATATTAGGAAAAAACATCACAACAGTAATTTGGGATTCACCCCCACCTTATAAACCCCACTATCTCATCTAATCACTTGATCTCAAAAGGTGATAGTGAACTGAGGCCGTAATAGGGAGCAATAAGGCGACTCCCTAAGACTAAACTGATAAAGGGTGAGATTTATCTTTACGTTCACAAGAGGGTTGATAATACATCTCTTCTAGACTTTACATGAAAAATATTAGAATAGTTCAACAGTGCACGATCAGTCTACTGAGTTGAGAAGCCATGGGGAACACAAGCCTAGTGTTCATATGAGATTGTTTAGAGCCAAAAGCAACCAATTCTTCTCCTTTTTCTACTTTAAAAAATCCCCCTTTTTACTTTCTTGTACTGCCTGGTAATTGTACCAAGTTCGAGAAGTATTTCTGACATATTTCCATGGGATTCGACCCTAACCTAGTTAGGTTACTATATTTTACATTGATCGCAGAATACTTCAGTTAGAGTTAGTTTTGGGTGATATCAAATTTTGGCATCTTTACCGGGGAATACAATCTTAAAATTATTGATTGAAGTTGTTTGAGTTATTGGGTTTTATTTTCTTTGTTTTTTGTTGACCTACTCTTCTTGAGATGATAGCTTGTCCAGAGAAAGTACGGAGTGGTGATGACTCCTTATTTATTGATCCATTTACTTTTGATATGGTACATTAGTACAGGAGTGTGATAAATATATTATTATAACATAATGAGAGCATACATGACACGTTAGCACTCCTGGAAAAAGAAGACAAAAGATTGTTCAAAAGGTTGATAGGTTTGGCTTGGATATTCACCACTTACAAGTAGAATTGGATGCAAAAGCTACTATGTGTAACGCCCAGCAACCTAGTTATGGAAAGTGTATACTGAAAAAAATTGAGAAGCCAACTTGAGGAGCTTAAATTTGAGGATTCTAAAATTGTTCATGCTCTTATGGATAGTGTCACTCTTAAAGTGAGCATACTAGAGTCATGTTGGGATGTATAGAAGACTGTAAATCATGAGTTGGGGCATATTTGACCTCATTCTAAGAATTTTTTCACATTGTGTTTGGATAGTCAGATCTTGATCGATCCATCCGAGCTTGTAGAAGAGTGCAAGGAGGATGAAACTTATCTCTATATTCTTGAATTTCCTGAGTTAGAATCAAAGAACTACATTACTCATGTAAGGGACAAGACTTACAACATTCCACATCTATTTCTTGGGTCCTTTATTTTTATACCTTCGCCTCATGAGCATAGTGGGAAATCAAAAAAATAAGTAGGTGTGCAATTCATAAATTCAAAGAGAAAAGAAAAATTTGAAGGCCAACTCTTGGGCTACCTTGATGAAGTCTGAGTAATCAAGGTATCCATGGAATTATTAGGGAAGTCTAAGTACCCAACAAAGTCCCGTTATTCCTTGATGTAAAATTAGGCGCTTCTTGAGAGGCAACCCAATGTATTTTGTTATTTTTAATTGTATTTCATGATTGACGTTAGATCTCTGCACCTATGGTGCCACATGAATGTTTATAACTCTCTTGTTTTGATTTGTGTTGTGTCTCTACACACATGCAAGTGTACGTGATCGTGCAAGTAATAAAATGACTCAGACTGTCATATATCGTTCCCTCGAGAATCAATAAACTAGAAATTTATTCAATATTTAGTTCAAGACAATTGAGTATTAAGTGTTTGATTGTATCAAGATCAATATGATTTTTTAAAGAAAATGTAAATTACTAAACAATAAATAATTAATGATGACTAAATCAAAGTAAGAAACGGTTGTAATCAATAATGAAGACAATTCAAGTTTTGAGGTATTTTGAAAAATTATACAATTCTCTATTCTTTTAAAAGTTTAATTGGTTATCGGGTTGACGGTTCGCAAGGGTTGTGCCATGATCTTGGTCTCCCGACCTCAAATCTTCTATATATTGAATGTTGTAACTATAACTCCCAAAGAGTTACAAAAAATCTTCTAGATTCATGAAGTTATCTTCCTGCAAGTGAACCAAGCAAGGCTTCTAGGTATATCCCTATCCTAGATGCTAATTCAAATTCCTTATTTTATAAAAGAATAAGAACCTTGCTCCCTAATTTCTTTGTTCTATCCTATGATTCTCCTCCCGGATTCACATAGAAATATAAATTTATTCTAATGGTGGACAATCATTAAAATAGTAAGCTCAATAACTTAAGAACAACCCATATGATAATCCAAAAAGAAACTATGAAAAAGAATATTAAATAATACTCATGTTCTTAGCCTCAACCCCAGATATAGGGTGTTTAACTACTCATGTTTGAATTCATCATCCAAAATAAGTAACAAATCATACCCAAATTAATTCTTTGAATAAAGAAATTCTAAAGAATGTTTAAGAACCCTAAAAGAGAGAAATTTCTGCTTTTCCGCCGCTCCTCTTCTTGAAAAGTCCTCACTACATTATCTTGGAATTTTTCTTTTATAGCTAGGATAAAGCACATAAAATATTCTCGATTTATCTACCCGGCGCGTCTCGGAATGACTTCGATTGCTATTTTCCCTTAAAATCTTGGAAATCGCACAGCTCAAGTGTTTACCAACAATTATAAAATGCACCATCACCGCGGCGCGCCACTATCGCGGTGAGCTACTAGATTGGAGCAATTGCAAAATAATTATCCTCTGCAACATGCTAAACCTTCAGGTCACCAAATATGATAAATAAAAATTCTCTGCGACACGGTAGTTTTTCAAACCTTCACAAAAATTTGACCATTGTTATTTTTTTTATTATCGCGACATAGAGAGTCTTCAACAGAACCATCCAGCTTCCCTTTTTCAGCATAATTTCAGTCCCTTGCATTCCTTCACTGCTTCCATATCCTCGTTGTATCCAATTATGAACAATTCTTCATGATTTTGATCTTGAAAGTACTAATCATATCCATTAGGCACAACTTGAAATAAAAACTAAATTATACTTAAGAATTCATACAAAAGTTCTTGAACTAAGTTCAAATCTGGGTGCATATTGGTTCTTTGAGCATATAAATATGTCCAAGATCACCACCCCACACTTAAAACCTTCTTCTTCCTCAAACACATGAATTCAAAAACATAATTACTTCCTTTTTTCATCACAATCTCAAAGTTATGTGGCCACGGGTACTCACACTTTGCAATACCAAATTCTTACATCATCTTGTCAAAATAGTTTTTTCAGCACATGAGTCAATTTAGTTCAAATTTTTCTATCTCACAAATGAATTTCTAACGTGTTGGCGAACTCAATTAAAGAAACACAATAAGCAATCTGGCTTTTAATCCGCCTGCATCCTCACTGAAAAAAATTTCTCCATATTACTTCACAACGATATGTATGCACAAATAGGGGAGTATCAAAATCAAATCGCTCGCTCTCAACAAAGAACTCATAGATGCTAGTAAACGAACCATAAGCTTTCCCTTAGTGTTCTACTTCATTAATAGTCAGATGTTTGGGTGAAGGATCAACTAGGTCTTTTTCGGGTTGTAATAAAGGCTTAGGGATAGGTAGGTACTATTTGCAAAAATAGTGACTATTGCTCCTAAGAGTTTAAATTCAAGAACTATCAATTCACTCTGTTTTCCAACACCAATTTATCCTTCTATTTCTACCCATCCTTTCCTTTGTCAACACCTTTTTCAATTAGCTTATTTTCTCAAACTAGCTTGGGAGTATTAATCATTTCTTCCATATTCTTGTTACGCACCCCTATTATAGCCACACCCTTAACTTAAGCTTAAAGGCCTTCATTAAGGTCCACATTATCCTACTTGACCAGGGCCAAAACAGGTTCATTGTAACATTTCTATTTACTAACTCCCAATTAACCCAACATCATCAAATATCAATAACCTCTACTTTAGGGCATCAACTGATTACCTTCTTTTTCTCATTTTTTGCTCTTAATCTTCTCTTAGTCTTATAATTAAAAACATTCAGGAGTTTATTTGGATCAAATTACGATTCAGAAATGAAGGGGTAAGGTTTCATAACAGGCTACCAAAGAAAAAGGCTTAAGGCTCAACGAGGTTGACTAAGATTATGCACCGAGGGAGGGCTTTTAAAGTTAAAAACAAGGCTGTCAAAAAACATTGCCTACATCACTTCCTGAACCCAACACCCTTTATTTCGCTTTGTAAACCCACTGGGAAAGTTCTAGTCATTTTTATTCACGTAGAATATATACTAATCCTCACACTCACAGTGTATGTACGAAATCAACCAAAAGTTCCCAATCATGTTCTTTATTGAATTTAAAATTAAGCCAACACATCAAATTTCATTCATCGAGATTGAATCCTCAGTACTTACAATAAAAACACTCATGCTTATTGATACTAGAATTAGTTTCAATTAATGCAAAGATGGACCATTTCACACACTCTTTTAAGATGGTGATTAGGTTCTCCGAAATTTCTTTACTTTCTATGACCACTCCCCTTAAAATGGTCGTCATCTATCTTTCATAGGGGATGACAACTAACTATGACTATTTATTCCTAATTACCAAAGAGGCAAAAGAAAACGTAACTACTTGAAACTAAACTTGCCAATGAGGGCAAAAATAACAATAACATAATACTTTAAACTGAAGCAATATGCGGTAAATCCCAAAGAGGGCAAATTCCAATCCACAAAATCAAAGTTACTAGCTATTATAGACTAGTGTTTGAAATAACTAGTACTTCAAACCAACACAACAAAATAGAAAAATAAAAACATTGTTCAGCCGATTAACTAAAAAAATGCAAGCGAATGCGAACCCACCACCTCACTATTAAAATAAAGCACAGTCCTTATGCTTCCAATTAAGTTAATGCTAGTGTGGTAGTATACTTCCTGATCACTCATATAGGTCTATAGTAGCCATGTCCTCTGGTTCCCCATCAACATCATTGCCATCATCGTCAGCTCCATCATCATGAGATTGCTCCTCTTCATCGGACTCCATGTATTAATCCCTATAACTGTGTTCTTCACCTATGGTCACATCGTCATCAACAAGCTCCACATAAACTTGGCCAATCCTCAGCATGGTCCTCGTATGATGGCCAAGTGGATATTTGAGCTCTACAGCATGGAGCTCCTCTAGCATAGCAGGTCTGCCTCCAGTCCATGTCATCATCATTATAAGGTAATACAGCCTACCCAGCACCTCATTAGTCTGTGTCTGTCACTCCATCATAGTCAAAATTGGGCCAGATACCGCAGATGTGCGTCGAGCAGTAGTGATATCCATAGGACGAGTGATCACCTCAGGTTTATAATCAAGCTCCTTTTCATCCACCCTATGACTCCTTAAAAATCTAGTCACCAACCAACCAAATCCAAAGCTACGACCCACCTGGTTACGTGCTTTATTCATAGCAGAAAAAATTACACTTCCCATATTAATTTCCACATCAGCACACATGAGGGCATAAATCAAACATACCCTATCCCTAGTCACCTCAGTCGTATGTTTTCCTTGAATCAAGTAGGCATACACAATACAACCCCACATTTTTACTTCCTTGTTCAACTAAACGTAGGGGAAAAAAGAATGCAAACCTGTAACTCGATGCCTCATCTAACAGGATGAGGATCACTGGCCATACAACAAATGCCTGAACTGTTCATAAGGAGGAGAAATAATAAACTATCGTAAAAAGTTTGGGTTCATATCTCGGATACCCAACAACTCGTTAACATCAGTAGTGGTGAATCGAATCACCTTCCCTCAAACCTTCAACAAATGTTCAAGATGGCTGGGGTCCCAATTGGCATAAAATTTTCGAACAATATACAAGTTGCACTTAGTCGGCTGATGTAAAATGAAATTCATATTGAGTGTCTCGATTCACCATACCATAGAAAGACACTCTCTCATCAAGCTATCCCGATTGATATAGACCTCTGGAATATACTTACCACTAGTATGGTTAGTATACCACTGCTTCCCATCCTTTCTTACAGCCTTGAAACCAAATTTTCGAACTTTTCCCCGCTGAAGTGGAGGGCTCCTTGGCACTCTAGTTAATTGCCCTTCAGATGGTCTGTTTCTCTTCCTCGCAGGGGCAGAAGGCCCTGCCTTTTCCTTGCCCTTGCTTGATTTTGCTTCCATTATGCCTGCAATTAAGAAAATGCAATAAACATATGCGAAGATTAAACTGAGTAGCTTAACTGAGCATGCATTATGAGTGTCTTTGCACCCCATACTTAGTTGGTAGTCAAGCACCTACGTTATCAACCAAGGTACTCAGAATTCCATTTGTGTAGGCCTAAATATCATATTCAATGACATCATATTACTCTTCAATACACATCATCCCTTATCAGTTCCTCAACCAATCACATAATACGAGACCATGAATAAGAACATGTTACTATAGCATCTCATATTCTAGAATTCTATGCAATCATCTTACATCAGACAACAAAGGTATATACATAGTGAAACGAAATCACCCTTAACTTCAAACACAGTCTAGCCTTACACCTCCCTCTCCTCTCAACTAGCATGAAAAATATTTACCCCCTAATCCCAACTACAAATACAATTCACTTTTTCTCTCATTGATTTAAAGTAATGATAAGTAGGCTAAGATATCACAAATTAGATAGAATATCATAGGCAATGCTAATATTGACAACTATTAGGAGAGGGAAAACTAAATTATGCATAAAAACACTATCATTCCTCACAACATACAACACAAAAGGTAATAAATAAATAAATAAATATTAACGAACATACCTCAACAATTAAGAGAAGGATGAGAGAAAGTGAAAAATTTGTACAGTTAATAGGGGAGGGAGTGCGAGGGCAGCATGTATGGTAAACAAAAGGGTTTACGGTTAGGGAGGTTATATTTATAGAGGGATAGGTCGGTTTAGGGTAATAAAAATTTTATGTCCGATTTAAGCCCCCTACGCGATGCGGTAATATCGTGTAGGCCTACTGGATAAAGCTGATTTCCATTTAAATGCCTACCGCAATGCGGTAAGATTCTTGTTCACTCACTGTAAATTGACAATTGGAAATTGTCCAAGTTTTGCATCGCGCTGGAAATTGCGACAATCTACAGAAATTTGACAATTATCAATTTACACTTCGCATCGCGATGAAATTTGCGTACCCTTACTGTAATTTGATAATTGTCAAAATACTGCATCGCACTGTTCATCAAACTCAAATTCCTTATGTCATTCTCACCCTTTTTTTACCTGGATAAATCCCCACTTACACAAATAACTTTGCAAACCTGATTGCATTCCTCAAATCTGGTAATCTCCTCATTTACTTTGAAATTCCCTGCAACCTCAAACGAAAACAACAAAAATTGTAACTAAAAATGGGTTTCCTCCCACTCAGCGCCTTAGTTTTGGTTGTGGCATGACTCATCTTTTTTGTATTTTTCTTTTACTTTTGATTTTATAAGCCAAAAATTAAACTACCTATTACAATACATGTGTGGGTATCCTCTCACATAGCTCCTTAGTTTACGTCATGGTACAACTCAGCTTTTCATTACTCATCAGTGAAAGAGATAGATACCTTGTACTTGTCCAGATGATCTGCCCAATAATGCTTTACACATTGTCCATTTACAAGGAACTTCTCTATTTTCTCTTTATTCCACAACTCCACAGCTCCATAGGGTGTCATGTGCACCACCTCAAAAGGTGCAGACTATTTCAATGGTAATTTACTTGGAAACAACTTAAACCGTGAATTAAACAACAACACTAGTTGTCCAGGTTCAAATTCCCAAACTTGAATGTGCTTGTCATGCCAACGTTTGGTCTTTTCTTTGTAAAGCTTAGCATTTTCATAGGCATGGCGTCTAAACTCATCAAGCTCATTCAGCTGCAACAACCTTCTTTATCCTATGGTAGTCATTTCAAAATTCAGCTTCTTCACAGCCCAATATACTTGGTGTTCTAACTCTACAGGAAGATGACAAGCCTTACCATACACTAAGTGATATGTAGATGTCCCAATGAGTGTTTTGTACATTTTTTGATATGCCCATAGTCCATCATCCAATTTCTCTGCCCAATCTTTTCTCTGCTCATTCACAGTCTTCTAAAGTATTTGCTTAATCTCCTGATTGGATACCTCAACTTTTCCACTCATTTGAGGATGGTATGCAGTGGCCACCTTGTGCCGAACACCATATTTAGCAAGAAGATTCTTTAACCAGTTGTTGATAAAGTGCGTACCTCCATCACTAATTATTGCTCTTGGCGTACCAAACCTGGAAAGTATGTTCTTCTTCACAAACTTCAGCACCACTCTTGCATCATTAGTCGGACTCTTCATAGCTTCCACCCATTTAGAGACATATTGCACTACAACAAGAATGTATAAATTACCTTTTGAAGGAAGGAAGGGGCCCATGAATTCAATCCCCCAAACATCAAAGACTTCTACTTCTAGAATATTATTCAAGGGCATATCATGACGCCTGGTTATAGTACCTATCCTTTGGCATTGATCACAACTTTTTACAAATACTACTGCATCTCTAAACAGAGTTGGCAAGAAAAAACCTGATTGCAACACTTTTCTCACAGTCCTCTCACCACCATGATATGCACCATTTGGAGATGAGTGGAAATTTTGTAATACCTTTACAAATTTAGCCTCTGGGATACACCTATGAATTACTCTATATGGAACCTTCTTGAAAAGGTACGGTTCATCCTAAATATAATCACGAGAATCATGGAGTAATTTCTTTCTTTGTTGTGAGGTGGTTTCGGGGGGATACACCCCAGAAACTATTAGGTTTATAATGTCAGCATACCATGGAAACTTAACTGCTTCTAATAACAACAACTACTCATCAGGAAAGTCTTCCTTGATACTCTTTAAGTCATCCACAATATGGTCTCGAATTTCCAGCCGTGACAAGTGATCAACAACCTAATTTTCTGCTCTCTTTGTATTAGGCACCTCAAGATCAAATTCTTGAAGTGGAAAAATCCACCTAATTAGTCATGGCTTTGCATTATTTTTTCTTCACAAGATACTTAATGGAAGCATAGTCTGTATGAACAATGACCTTGGTACCAATTAAGTAAGATCAAAACTTATTGAATGCATATACCACAACCAACATCTCTTTCTCTGTAACAGTGTAGTTCACTTGAGCATCATTCGGTACGTTACTAGAATAATAGATTGATCAAAATACCTTCTCTTTTCTGTGACCCAACACTGCTCCCACTGCAATATCACTAGCATCACACATTAGCTCAAAAAGGTAACTCCCAATCTGGTTCTATTAAAATAGGTTCTTCCATTAAATTCTTCTTCAGCTTTTCAAAAGCTTCATGACAATCAGCTCCAAACTCGAACTTGGCTTCTTTATCTAACAATTTTCATATGGGACTTCGGATCTTTAAGAAATCTTGAATGAATCATCTATAGAACCCAGCATGTCCCAAAAAACTTTGCATGC
This sequence comes from Capsicum baccatum var. pendulum, assembly GCA_030864225.1. Taxonomy (NCBI): domain Eukaryota; kingdom Viridiplantae; phylum Streptophyta; class Magnoliopsida; order Solanales; family Solanaceae; genus Capsicum; species Capsicum baccatum. The sequence goes on from CM061557.1 coordinate 87,190,125, forward strand.
CTTTTACTGTAACTGGATAAGGAAACTTTTCAATTACTTCAACCTTTACTTTGTCAACTTTTAGAACTTTGCATGACACTTTATGGCCTAAGACAATTCCTTCCTTAACCATAAAATGGCATTTTTCCCAATTCAACACCAAGTTTGTTTCTTCGTAATGAGCTATAACTTTGTCCAGATTTTGCAAACATATTTTAAATGAATTCCCATACACAAAGAAATCATCCATGAATACCTGTACAAATTCCTTCACCATATCCGAGATTATCCCTATCATGCATCTTTGAAATGTAATAGGTGCATTGCATAATCCAAAGGGAATGCATCTGAAAGCATACGTACCGTATGGGCAAGTGAATGTGGTTTTTTCTTGGTCTTCTGATGCTATGCTTATCTTATTATAGCTAGAGTACCTATCCAGAAAACAATAATACTCTTGATTTGCCAATCTATCCAGTATTTGGTCAATGAAAGAAATTGGGAAGTGATCTTTACGAGTTACTTTATTCAACATCTGATAATCTATACATATTCTCCATCCGGTAACTGTACGTGTGGGAACCAACTCGTTATCATCATTTGTCACTACTGTCATTCCTCCCTTTGTGATGCACATTGCACCGAACTAACCTATTTTCTATCAAAAATTAGGTAGACAATACCACTGTCTAACCACTTGATCACCTCTTTTCGAACTTCCTCCTTCATTAAAGAATTCAACCTCCTTTGTTGTTGCACTCTAGGTCTGTACGCTTCTTCCATGTAAATATTATGCATGTAAAATGTTGGAATGATTCTTATAATGTGAGGTATCTACCAGCCAATCACTTTCCTTCTCCTTTTGAGAACTGCTAAAGCTTTCTTTACCTATATATTGGATAATCCTACAGATAAAATAATAGGCAAGGTATCTTGATTACCAACAAAAACATATTAAAAGTGAGGAGAAAGAACCTTAAGCTCCAATTTAGGAGATTCTTCACCTGAAGGCCTAGGTGGTGGACAAATTGGTCTATTCAAAGACTCGATCACCATTTTATTTATCTCTATTATAGCCAAATTCATAATCTGGACCAATTCCAATAATTTCGAATCCCTATGCAGATTATAATCCATCAAAGCTCGCTCTAATAGATCATTAGTCAAGAGAAATTGCCAATCCAAAGTAAGATCAATAACCGATATTAAGGACAACTCCTTATATATGGCTGGCAATTTCAATGCTCTGTACACATCAAAAACCTCAACTTTATCGTGTGCTCGCATTTTTATTTTTCCATGTTCCACATCAATGAGTGACTGTCGTATTGTTAAAAATAGTCATCCAAATATAAATGGAACAATTGGATTGGCCTCAAATTAAAGAATCACAAAATCCACAGGAAAAATTAAAGATCCCACTTGCACCAGTACATCTTCAATAATACCACCTGGTCTAGTAAGTGACCTGTCTACCAACTGTAACATAATAGACGTGGGTCTGGGGCTTTTAAGACCCATCTTCCGATACCATGACGTGGGCATGAGATTTATGCTATCTCCCAAGTCACATAATCCACGTGTATAAATAGTCTGACCAAGGGTAATCTGCAATGTGAAACTCCCCGGATCCTTCAATTTCATGAGCAGTTTATTTTGAATTTCTGATATGCATTATTGAGTAAGTACAACTATAGCATATTCGATGAACCGATTCTTATTATCAACTATATCCTTTAAGTATTTCACATATTTTGGCACACTCTATAGAATGTCAACAAGAGGAAAGTTTAATTAAACTTGCTTAAACAAATCTAGAAATTTCTTAAAACTTCCTTTCTCTTGATTCTTTCTTGCCCTTTGAGTAATGGGCAAGGGAATAGTCTTCTTTTTGACATGAATCTCTTCACTATCCTCTTTTTCTTTTTCTTTTACTTCTGCCTTTTCTTGCAAACTATCATCAATAACCAAAGGATTATCCTTCTCCTTCACCATCTCCTTCGTTTGTATCCCACTCCTCGTTGGAACTACATTCACTTGTTTAGGATTAGCCTCAGTGTCGCTAGGCAATGCTTCTTGTGGCTTTGTATTCTGTGATCCTGTGATTTGACCTAATTGTATCTCTAGATTTCTTGTGAGTAATTGTTGACTCTTCAATTAATCTACAAACTTTGCCTATTGAGCCTTCATGTCCACTGCAAACTGTGCTTGTTGATCCATTAACTGCTTAAGCATCTCCTCTATATTACAATTCAAGTCAATCACCTGATTATTCTGAACTGGCTGTGGATTTGGTTGTGCTGGTCCCTTATACTGATTTGTATTCTATGTCTGATTCCCACCCCATAAGAAATTAGGGTGGTTCCTCCAATTTGAATTATATGTATTGCCAAAATTTTGTTGACCCTAACGATTTGCATTCCCTACATAGTTAACTGAATCTGGATTAATGAAACATGCATCTACTTTATGCTCACTACTGTCACAAACTTCATACCCTGCATATATCTATTGAACTACATTTGCTATGGTTGTTGGTTGTGCTGTACCCAACTTTAAGTTGTTAAGACGAATAGTCATATGGTTCTGCATTGCTTTAATTTATACTTGTAAGACGGTGAATTGATCAACCTCCAAAACCCCTAAAACTTTCTTAGGAGCATTCCTTAAGTCTGCATGCCAATTAGGATTTCCTTGTGTAATTCGATTCAGCAAGGTATACAATTCTTTATATCTTTTTTCCAAAGCTTTACCCCCTACTGCTGAATCTAATAGAATCTTTGTATTAGACTTAAGGCCTTCTATAAATGTATGCACTAAAACATCATTCGATTGAAGGTGATGAGGTTAACTTCTTAGCATACCCTTGAATCTCTCCCAAGCTTGGTAGAGATTTTCTCCATCTTTCTGTATGAAACTTAATATCTCACTCCTCAATCGAGCAGTTTTCTGAGATGGAAAAAATTGAATGAGAAACCTTCGAGAACATTCTTCCTATGTAGTGATGGATTGGTGTGGTTTAGCAAGTAGCTATCTCTTTACTTCCCCCAGTAGAGAAAAGGAAAAGAATGTCAATCTGATATAATCAGCATTCACATTTTCAGGAATATATGTGTCGCTTATCTCTAGGAAGATTTGTAAGTGCTACTGTAGATCTTCGTATGAAGTCACTGAAATTCTCCCATAGATCTCAACAATTGCACCATATTTTGTTTCAATTCCCATCGACCTCCTTATTTAGGCTTTAGAATACTATTAGTCACTAGGTGCGTAAGTTGTATTGCCACTTCTCGAATACGTCTTGCAACTTGTTGAATAGGAACAGATGGAGCTGGAACATTTCCAACATTTGGATCAGCAACTATAGGATTGTGTATTTTAGCCATCGATCCCTGTTGAGTGTAGTATTGAGCTTTCCGTCTCTGATGAAAAATCACTTTTGGTTCTGCAAAGGGCTCTACTAACTCTTTGTCTCTAGCCAATCCAATGGTCAACTAAACCTTCAAAAATTTAGTTGCTAAGATCAAATTGTCAACACTTAAACTTATGATCAAAAACCAAAAATCAAAGCAATTTACTAATTCTATTTGATCCCCGGCAACGGTGCCAAAAACTTGTTGTGTCACTATGCCCACGCAAGTGTACGTGATCGTGCAAGTAATATAATGACTTACAAATTCAGATATCATTCCTTCGAGGATCAATAAACTAAAAATTTATTAAATCTTTAGTTCAAGACAATTGAGTATTACGTGATTGATTGTATCAAGATCAATATGATTCTGTAAATAAAATGTAAATTACTAAACAATAAATGATTAATGAGGACTAAAGCAACGTAAGCAACAATTCTAATCAATAATGAAGACAATTCCAGAGTTGAGGTATTTGAACAATCATATAATTCTCTATTCTTTTCACAGTCTATTTGGTCATCGGGTTGATGGTTCGCAAGGGTTATGCCCCGATCTTGGTCTCTCGACCTCAAATCTTCTATCTATTGAATGTTGTAACTACAAATCCCGCAGAGTTTCAACAAATCTTCTAGATTCATGAAGTTATCTTACTGCAAGTGAACCAAGCAAGGCTTCAAGGTATATCCCTATCCTAGATGCTAATTCAAATCCCTTATTTTATAAAAGGATAAGAACCTCTCCCCCTAATTTCTTCATTCTATCCTATGATTTTCCTCCCAGATTCGCATAGAAATATAAATTTATTCTAATGGTGGCCAATCATTAAAATAGTAAGCTCAAGAAATTAAGAACAACCCATATGATAATCCAAAAAGAAACTAGGAATAAGAATATTAAATAGTACTCATGCTCTTAGCCTCAACCCCAGAAATAGGGTGTTTAACTACTCATGTTTGAATTCATCATCCAAAATAACTAACAAATCATACCCAAATTAATTCTTCGAATAAAGAAATTCTAAAGAATGTTTAAGAACACTAAAAGAGAGAAATTTCTGCTTTTCCGCCACTCCTCTGTTTGAAAAGTCCTGACTATATTATCTTGAATTTTTCGTTTTATAGCTAAGACAAAACACTTAAAATATTTCCAATTTATCCACCTGGCGCGTTACACCATTACTTTGATTGCTATTTTCCCTTAAAATCTAGGAAATCACGGACCTTAAGTGTTCCCCAACAATTATAAAATGCTCCCTCACCGTGATGCGCTACTATCACGGTGAGCCACTGGATTGGGACAATTGCTAAATAATTATCCTCCAAAATGCGCTAAACCTTCAAGTCACTAAATTTGATAAAAAATACTTCTCTATGATGTGGTGGTTTCGTAAACCTTTACTAGAATTTGACCATTGCTATTTTGTTTATCATCGCGACGTGGAGAGTCTTTAATGGAACCATCCAGCTTCCCTTTTTCAGCATAATTTCAGTCCCTTGCATTCCCTCACTACTTCCATGTCCTTGTTGTATCCAATTATGCACAATTCTTCATGATTTTGATCCTGAAAGTACTAATCATATCCATTAACCACAACTTGGAATAAAAACTAAATTATACTTAAGAATTTATACAAAAGTTCTTGAACTAAGTTCAAATCTGGGTGCATATTAGTACTTTGAGCATATAAATATGCCCAAGATCAGTTTGACTCATTCGGACAATGTATGATTTTAAGTTGAGGGTGGGGCAACTTGCGGGTCTTGATATCTTCTTGGGGTTTTTATTGTTGTGCCTCTTTTCCCTGAAGTCCTATTTAGGCGTACTATGTTTTGTTTTGTGTTGTTTTATGGTTAACTAGGAGGAAAAAAAGTATCTAGGGCAGTTGACATATTTTTGTTGATTTTCTAGATAAATGATAAATACCTTTATAATTGTCTATTTTTTAACTATGTGACATGTATATATATATGCAACTATTGTGAATCTTTTTATTATATAATTATTAGGGACATGATAATCATTGTAAACTTCTGCATGAATCAGAGAGGTGGAGCTTGCCATATAGTCTCTGTGCCATGTGTGTGAGATGCTACTTAGTTCCCTTTGTGTGTTAAATCCAGAACATTCCCGGTTAGTCTTGCTATGTTGTAGGCTAGTGGTTGGGAAAGGATCATAAGTTGGTTTTGATATTTGTCCAGTTTTAGCCTAATTGACCTTCCATGTATTAATAAGTATCCTTTGATCCTGATCTTTGGGCCTTATAGCCTATTTTTATTGTTAAACCTATCACCTTCCCATTTGTATTATAATGAACCTATTTTGGCCCTGGTCCTTCTTAGACATTGTAAACTTCAACTCAGGAAAATTGCCTAAGTTGAGGGTGGCTATCATAGGGATGTGTGATGTAAAAGGGATATGAAGAAGGGTAAAATAAGAGAAAACAAAGTAAGGTTGGGTGTGGTAGAAAAAGAAAATCAAAAGAAAAGAAAATTTGTGAAAAAGAGAAAAAGAAAAACTAAAAGACAACACCCAACCTAAATATGCTTTAAAATAAAGAGGGAGAAATAAGGGCGGAAATGAAGTAAAAAATTTGTTAAGTGAGGACCCTAAAAGTTAGTGTAGTTCCACGGAGGCTTAGTCACTTTAAATATCCATAATTATCATACCAGCCCCAATCCTACGTTACAAGCCGAAGAAAAATCCTATAGTAATCCTAACTTAACTGTCTAAAATCTTAGGTAAAGAAAGTAAGGGCAAGCCTATGGTATTTGACATCATTTATTGGAACTACTTTTTGAGAGTGAGCGTCTCTTGACCGTCCCCATATTGACATGCTTGATTTCATATATAAGTGAGGAGGGACTTCTTTATTGTGAGGGAACATGGATTGTATTGCTAGTTGCTTACTTGTTTGGGTAGTGTAACTTTTATATATGCATGGTTTTTTATTACTAATATAATACCATAGCTTGATTCCTTTGTGTCACATTGTTATTCTTTATTAATATACACAATTTGTTTTAAAGTTATTGAACTTTGAGAGGGTAATGTGTTTTAAGCTAAACTTAAGGATTGACTGCCATAGGTATCTCACGTTTCTATTGGTTAAGCATCGTTGTATTGTTTTATTATGTTCTATTCTCTAAGGACATGCAAAATTCTAAGTTGAGGGTCTTGATGTGCTATAGGAATAAAGAACTTACAATGCTTAAACTATGAGAATATGCATGTACTTCAGGCTATTTGGTTAGATTTGATGTGTTTTTAGGAGTGTTTTTTAGGAAATTAGGGTTTGAGATGGTAAATTCTAGAACTATGAAAAGTAGCTTGAGTTGTATTTAGAAATCTATTTTCAGACTTTAGTACCCAACTTACGACTCCCTCCTAACAACACGTAAGAAGATCTTACGAGTCATATCTTGGACAGACCTTAAAGTCGTATTTTGGAAAGATTCAGCACATCTTTAACAGTACTTCAGTATTTTGGCCGTAACTTCTCATCCCAATATTGGATTAAGGAAAAATTGGTATAGTTGGAAAGCTAATTTAATTTTCTATCTATTGGTGGGTCTTGACATCAAAAATACTAAGTACACAAAAGGTTATGCTCAGTTGAAGATGAATATAGTTATATTCTTCACAAAAACTTAATCGTTAAAGGATGTTTTTACTTGCTTATAATATATGAGCAATTTGTGACCTTACTATGAATCTAAATTAAAACTTGAACTATTGGAAGAATATGAGCCAGAAGTCTGAATATGACTCATATGGTCCAACCATACATAGACAAGTGTTCAAAGAAATAAAGAAAGAAGTCCCAGGCGGATACGAGTAAAGGCCACGAGTCGTATGATCAAGGTACGACCCGTGAGCATAAGTCATAAGCAAAATAGAAAGTTAAAGCCTGGAAGATAGTTGCTGGATTGAATATAAGAGACTTCGTGCGACTCTTATGATGATTGTACTAGTTGAAAAGCAAGTCGTATCTTGTGCTGACATTACTTTTCCTATCTAATTTTAGTTAGGATTTGTTTCTCTTTTTAAGTCCTATTATGTATGGGAAATTATGTTTTCCTATTTAACATAGGATTTAATTTCTAGGCTTTCCTATTTTATTTAGAATTTGATTTTTTTAATCTATAAATACCCTTTAGGCTTTGTTTATTTATTAATTGAAATTCTAATTCATCTATTAATTCTCATTGTCCCTCTCATTGCCATTCATATATTGATTATTATTCATTTTTTGTTCTTGGTTTGTTATTCAATTTAACACTTTGGGATTTATTCTTACATTATTTTTTGATTGATTTTGTAACATTGCCCGCGGATTCCATGATTGATCTCAGAACTATGAGCGGCTAATTCCCTTAGCTAGGGTTGTGGTAATCTTTGCAGATTAACAAAGTAGAGGAAGTGCTAAGTTATTCTAGATAAAGATTCTTGCATGTACTATGATTGTCTCCAGTTAAATTGATTTCTTAGTAGTGGCCAATGTTAAGAACCTTCCGTATCACTACTTGCTTTAAAAGAGAGGTAGATATTGGGAAAAGACATCACAACAGCAATTTGGGATTCACCTCCACTTTATAGTCCCCACTATCTCATCTAATCACTTGATCTTAAAAGGTGATAGTGAACTGAGGTCGTAACAAGGAGCAATAAGGCGACGCCCTGAGACTGAACCATTAAAGGGTGAGATTTATCTCCACGTTCACAAGACAGCTGATAATACATATGTTCTAGACTTTACATGCAAGATATTTGAATAGCTTGATAGTGCATGATAAGTCCATTGAGTTGAGAAGCCAGGGGAAACACAAGCCTAGTGTTCATCTTAGATTGTTTACAACCAAGAGAAACCAATTATTTTCCTTTTTCTACTTCAACAAATCCCATTTTTTATTTTTTTGCACTGCCTGGTAATTATAGTAAGTTTAAGAAGGATTTATGATGTATTCTCTTGGGATTCGACCGTAACCTAGTTGGGTTACTATATTTGACAACGACTGCTTTATCCTTCAATTGGAGGTGTACTTTTTGTGTTATCAAACTTTGGGACTTGGCAATTTCTGTATCCCCATTTTGCTATGATTGAACTACCAACTGGAGTAGAAATTGAGAAGGGTTCCATGATAATTTTGGGGTTGATACCAAAATCTACTGCCTTATAAGGAGTCACGAAGGAAAGTATGGCTCTAGGATCTAACAATTATAAACATGAAGGTGAAAGACTTGTAACATACCAGTAACCACATCAGGAGAACCCTCCTGATCTTATCGGTTCTGAAGGTCATAGAACCTATTCCTGAAACTATGCACTAGGTGCATTGGATGTAGCACCCTACCGAGTTAGACGACCTACTGGAACTGTTGAAAAGTTATATAGACTCTGCTGATGAACATCTTTACCCCTCTACGTAGTTAATAGGCACTCTTTCACTCTGTTTCCTAACTTGCCACACCTAAAACAAGCATCACTGCCAAGCATGCACTCACCTTTATGGTTCCTACCACATCTCTTACAAATAGGGTTGTTATAAGAACAATTCTCATTACCCTAGGACTTAGAGCCTGGCACTCTATCTCGAGTATCCTATATGTACTTTGTCACTGGACCACTAGTAGAGGATGGGGATGGAGCTGAAGAATTCTTGTAGAACTGAGAGTGATTTCCACTTTCGAACTCTGCTTAGAGAAATTGAATCTGACAGTTATGGACATTTTATTCTCCCTTTCCTTCCCTTCTACCTTTTCCTCCTCAGTCTGTTGAGTATGGACTATAAATTTAGAGATGTCCATCTCCCTAACTAAAATGGTCATCCTGTACTCCTTGACCATATCCTTAGAAACACCAAACACAAACTTACTCATTCGATCTCTATACTAAGCCACCATAATTGAAGCGTACTTTTCCAACTAAGTAAACTTGAGTGAATACTCCTTAACACTAATACTGCCCTATTTCTAGTAAATGAAATCCTACACTTCGGCTTCCCTCAACATAAGCGGGAAGAAATTTTCCAAAAAGGCTGCACCAAACTCATTCCACTCGACTAACCCTACCTTTACATCAATATCCTTCTTTCACTACTTAAACCAAGTGTGAGCCATTCCTTAAAATTTGTAAGAAGACAAGTAAGATCTCTCAGTAGAAGTTACACCCATATTCTCAATCACTTTCTAAACACTATCCAAGAAATCTTGTGGATCCTCTTCTGTCATGGATCCAAAGAATAGCAGAGGATTCATTCTAGTGAAGTCTTGTATTCTAGTTGTTTCTGTATTCACTACTGGGTTGGCTAGGGAAACAACCTGTTGATTATTATAAGAAGTCATATCTTGGTCTAATGCTATAAAAGCAGCCCTAAATTTAGCATAAGACACCTGCTCATTTAGAGGGTCTTTGGGAACTAGTGGTGGGGCTTACTGGTTCTCATTTTTTCTTTCGTTGGTTCTCTGAGGAGACATTTTCTATAAATGGATAGATGACTTGTTAGAAGAAGAATATCAATAGAGTTCACACTCTATTGAATGACATGAATCATTATAAAAGTGAGACTTTCCTAAAACATTTCATACCCTCACGCCCATAAGTGTGGCGCGCTTCATAACCATGAACAAGATTGTACTTAACACGGCTTTCAGACACCCTAGGAAACATTAAACCTGTTGATCTGATACATGTTTGTCATGAACTAAGAGAGCCCCTAGTCGAAACACGAGGCTTAGAGCCACAAGTAATGCCAAGCTAAAGAAAATTAACAAAATACTCGACAGAAAAAAAACTAAAAGTAAACTAATAATAAATGGTAATAGAATCAATGCTAATATTTTCTGAAATGCTCAACAGAATAAATACATATCTAGCTATCTAAAAACCTTCTAAATCATAATGATTTATTGGTAAAATCCCCCCAACTATATCCAATTAATGAAAATAAAATGAAATATTGAAATAAATAATGGATAACTAGTTGTCGAATGATAAGGGCTCACCAAACCGCTGCTGAGTGATATGGGAACGTGCTAAGTAGAAACTGGGTACTGAGCGTCTGAACCTATGTTATGAGACAATATATCACAAATAAGTATGCGATCACTAATTTAAATGTACTGAGTATGCGAGATGAGAGAACTAAGAAAACATAAGTTGAACATATATTCATGAACATGTACACTGAATGCAAAAGCAAGTATAAACATGTACTGGATGAAGCTAAATAACTAAATACTCAATCAGCCAAACCTAAACTAAAAATAAACTGAAACATGAACTAAGGAATGTGGGAGCTAACAATCACCAGATATACCCCAATCCGAGAAAATTAGGATCAAACCTATAGCCTCGATTGTAAGGGTGCTAGTACCTTACCAAGGGTATCAACACTGGATGGCATGGATCAACTAAATAATTTCCTAAAAGACTAGGACGCCAGTCCTAATCTGGCGGGTAAACCTTTATAACCTATGGTGGCAACGTAGTTCTGAAACTTAGGGAATTCTACTAAATGTCTCTGTCCTAACTAACGGGTGATTCTTCATCCATGTATTTACTCGGTGCTAACTACTCCCAAATAAATGACACAGAAAATTAATATATGCTTAATATAATAATACATTTAAAAATAGAGACATATGCATAATTTGAAGTAATCAAAACATGTCAACTGATACATACATAAAATCCTAGGTATCGGTTGTTCACAACCTACCAGCTCTGTCTAATGCATCTGAACATGATAATATTTTAAAACTAATCTTAATAAGGAAATTCACAAATAAAGCCCAAACTCAATAATTTATCAATAATAAGGAAATTTATGTTGGTGAGTAGGATAAGGTGCTAATCTTATGAGAAAACATGTACTTATAGTTGAATTCAATAATTAAACTGAAATTCCAAGGAAACTTATAACTATCATGGAACCCTAGGAAAAAAGAGTGAATTAAAGATGAGTGTTTGAAGAAATCTTTGGGAATCAATGGGTCAATGGAACCCATTGATGAAATCCCACATACCTGGAGGCAAACCTTTGATGAACTCTTGGAAATTGGACATCAATATTGAAGAAGCCTAATTTGCTTTTTAAGTTGAGAAAATCACGTCTTTTCTTATCGTTTATTGAGGTTAAGACTAAATGATTAATTTAGGGGAAAATAGACTTATATTCCACCCTTAAAGAAGCATAAACAACATGGGTTAGGAGTTAAAAGAATGGTAAAAGATCAAAAATCCTATCTTAAATTGTTCAGGAATTTTTGAGAAATAGTCATCACAGCTCGCGTAATGACTCGTTATGTCTATTCACAAGTCATGGCCTAAGTCATGACTTGAGGACTGAGCTTTTGGTTCCTTTCCTCTATCAAAATGACTTTCTCCTGATGACTCATTAGGTCCGATGATGAGTCAATATGAAAAGTCATAGTCAAGAGGTTAATTTCTTGGTCACTCTCTGTCGTGGACATGAGTCTAGGCTATGACTCGTTATGTATGATAATGGGTTATTTCTAAAGTTTAGTAGTTTGACAACCCCTTAGAAAATTTTCCACAACTTCTTACTACGATCTAGGATTAAGGCGAGACTAGAGACTTTGGAAAGCTAATTTAATGGGCAATTTTTTGGTGGGTCTAGAGCTTAAAAACATAGGGCATTATAATATCTCCCTCTTGGGATCATTTTTCCCTAAATAAAACTGACTATGCTAAAGTACTAGGGAAAAGCTAAGATTTTGCACTGAATGCTTACGACTAAACCATGAACTGATTTCTAATTCTATGATAGATGCGTAGATTGATCTGAACTCATGAATTCATGCTATGACATAAAAATATTTGAATAGCCTAAGATAGAAATGAAAGAACTAATTAATTAAGGGAAGTAATACCTCAAGTTAGGAATGATTTCAAAGAGAAAACATGGGGGGTACTTAGTTATCTTATATGCCTCTGATTTCCAAGTAGCTCCTTAAACTTACTGATTTCTCCATAAAACTTTACCAAAGTGATCTCTTTATTCCTCATCCTATGAATCTAACGATCAAGGATCTCAATTGGGACCTCCACATAAGAGAGGTTATTTTCCACGTCAAACCTTGCTAAAGGAACTACGAATGTTGGGTCACCAATGGATATTTTCATCAAGAAGACATAGAACACATGAGGCATTGATGCCAACTCGGCAGGCAATTCCAACTTGTAGGCTACCTTACCATATCGACTCAAAATCTTTTTAGGACCAATATAATGTGATCTGAGATTTCATTTCTTACCAAACCTCTTCACCCCTTTCATTGGAGAAATTTTTAAGTAGATGAAATCACCCTCATCAAACTCAAGCTCCCGACTTCTCACATCTAAATAAGATTTTTGATGACTCTGAGCAATCTTCACTCTTTCTCTAATAAGTTGAACTTTTACCATTACATCTTACTCTAGCTCTAGCACTATCAAAGCAGCTTTAGCAACCTCAAACCAACTAATAGGAGACCTATACATCTTATTATAAAGAGCCTCAAATAAGATTATATAAATACTGGAGTGATAACTACGATTGTAATCAAACTCAACAAAAGGCAAGTGATCATCTAAACTACCATTGAAATCAATCACACATGCCCTCAACATATCCTCTAATGTCTGAATGGTCCTCTCTACCTGACTATCTATTTGCTGGTGAAAAGTTATATTAAGGTAAACTTGGGTACCGAGACCCTTTTGGAAAGTCTTCCAAAATTAAGAGGTAAATTGGGTACCTCTATGTAAAATGATGGTCAAGGGGACTCCATGAAATTTCACCAACTACTTAAGATAGATCTTAGCATAATCTTTGGTTGAATCTAAAGTATTAACTGGAAAGAAGTAAGCTGACTTAGTTCTTTGGTCCATGATAACCCAAATAGAATCATACTGTTAATGAGTAAAAGGAAACCCTATAATGAAATCCATATTCACTATATCCCACTTCTAAGTAGGACTACTAAATTCCTAAAGCATACCACTGGGACTCTGGTGCTCTACCTTAACCTACTGGAATGTTTAGACACTTAGCCATGAATTCTTCGATATTATTTTTCATGTCATTCCACTAATATACTTCTCGCAAGTCACAAAATATTTTACTGGCTCCTAGGTGAACAAAATACCAAGAAACATAATCTTCTACTTACATTCACTACCTCAAGTCATCCATATCTAGAACACCTAATATTCCCTGACAACAAAGAACACCATCTCCCTCTTCAGAGAAAACCTCAACCTTCTGATTCTGAATTGCCTCTTTCAACTTTTGTAAAATAGGATCTCTTTCTTTGTTTTCCTTCACTTTAGCAACGAAAGAAGATTCTCAACCATTCTAAACTCAAAAACTACCTTCGATTGAATCAACCAACTAAACTCCCAACCTAGCAAGCTAATGAACCTCACAAACTAAATCTTTTATATCATCCACCACATGAGAAACACTCCACATAGATAACTTTCTAAGGACGTCGACTACAACATTAGCCTTACCCGAATGGTACAAGATACTCTTATCATAGTCTTTCAACTATCTAGCCACCTTCTAACTAAGATTTAGATCCTTCTGGCTGAACACATACTGAAGACTCTTGTTATCAGTGAATATATCAACATGAACCCCATAAAGGTAATGTCTCTAAATCATTAAGGCAAACACAAGTGCTTCTAACTTAATATCATGAGTCGAGTAGTTTTTCCCATAAGACTTAAGCTGCCAAGAGGCATATGCAATAACCTTTCCCCGCAGTATCAAGACATAACAAAGCTTAACTCTGGAAGCATCACAATATACCACAAAACCATCTGAACCCTCTGGCAGAGTCAAAACTAGAATGGAGGTGAGTCGAGTCTTCAACTCCTTAAAAATCGAACCCCTGGAATTTGACTTTCTTCTAAAACCATCTAGTCATGGGAGAAGTATTAGAGGAAAATCCTTGTACAAATCATTAGTAGTAACTGAATAGACCTAAGAACTCCTGATATCTTATGGATAGATATGTCTAGGCCAGTTCCTTATTGCTTTGGTCTTTTGAGAATCAACTTAAATGCCTTCATCAAGAATAATATAACCAAGAAATACTATTGATTTCAACCAGAATTCACACTTGCTAAACTTAGCAAATAAAAGGTGATTTTTAAGGGTTTGCAAGACAATCCTCAAATGATCTGCATGTTCACACTCACTCCAATAATAAACAAGGATATCTTATATGAAAACTATAATGAACATGTCAAAGTACTTCTTGAAAACCCTATTTATCAAGTCCATAAAAGTTGTAGGAGAATTTTTTAGTCAAAAAGACATAATAATAAATTCATATTATCCATATCGAGTTTTGGAGGTAGTTTTCGATATGTCATAATTTCTAACTCTGATCTGATGGTATCTGGATTTGAGATTTATTTATAAAAATAATTGGCACCCTAATGTTGGTTGAACAAGTCATCAATCCAAGGAATGGGATACTTATTCTTGATTATGACTTTGTTCATTTAATGGTAGTCAATGCATATTTTGAGAGAACCATTTTTCTTGCATACGAAATGAACTGGAGCACTCCATGGACCAATACTCAGCCAGATAAAATACTTTTCTAAGAGATCTTTTAACTATTCCATCAATTCATTAAGCTCGGATTGAGCCTTTATATAATGTATAATTTAAATAGGTGAGTATTTGGATAGAGACCTATTTCAAAGTCAATTTCTTACTCGAGATAAACTCTGGGAAGATATTTAGAAACTACTTCAAGAAATTTATTTACTATTAGGACTAACTCGAGACCCTAGATTACAAACCTTTAGTCCTTGACTCAAACAAAATGATAGATGTACATTTTTAGAGATCATTTTTCTTGCCTTAAGGAATTAAACAAACCAACCTATAGGCACTGAGGTACTACCCTTCCTTCTAAGACTGGCTCATTTAGAAACTAAAACTGAACTACTTAGTTTCTACAATTAACTAAGGCATAACAAGAATGGAGCCAATCTATGCCAAGAATAATATTAAAATCAGTCATGTCTAACTCTACAAGGTTGAATAAAGTGACTCTCTATGATACTGTGCAATTTCTGTACACCCATCTAGATATATTTGAACTACTGAATAGAGTAGAAACCAAGAAGGGTTTCGCGAGAATTTTGGGACTGCCACAAAAATCTATTGTAGTTTAAGGAGTCATAAAGGAAAATTTGGTTGTAAGATCTAACAATGTATATACATAAAGGTGAAAGAATTGTAACATACTAGTAACCAAATCAAAACAACCCTATTAATCTTGTTGGGCCTGAAGGGCATAGAACCTACCCAGACATTGTCCACTAGTTCCACTAGAGGTGGTACCTGTTGAGTCGAGCGACTTGCTAAATCTTCTGAAGAGTTAGACTGACTCTGTTGGAAAAACTCATTACCCCTCTATGTAGTTAATAGTCACTCTCTTACTCTATGGCCTAACTTTCCACACCAAAAATAATAATTACTACCAGCCATGCATTAACCCTTGTGGTTTCTTCCATATCTCTTACAAAATAGGTTGGTGAGAGAAATATTCACACTACCCTAGGACTTAGATACTAGAGCTCTATCTAAAGTATCCTATTTGAACTTGGGAACCAGAGCACTAATAGAGGATAAGGTTGGTGCTAAAGATTCTGGTGAAACTAAGAGTGATTTCTATCAATCGACCTTAGTTGAGAGAAATTAAATCTATCTGTTCTGGCCCTCTTCTTCTCCCTTTTCTTCTCTTTGATCTTCTCTTCCTCAATCTATTTAGCATGGAACATCAATCAATAGTTGTCCATCTCCTTAAATAATATGGCTATCCAGCACTCCTTGACCACATCCTTAGAAATACCAAACCCAAACTTACTCATTCGATCCCTAGAATCAACTACCATAGTCAGAGCATACCTTGACAATTGAGTAAACTTGAATGAATACTACTTAACACTCATATTACCCTACTTAAAGTTAATAAACTCTTTCTATTTGTCTTTTCTCAACTCAAGTGGGAAGAAACTATCAAAAAATATAGCAATGAACTCATCCCACTTGACTAACCCTATATCTATATCTCTATCCTTCTTATACTACTTAAACTAAGTATGAGACACTTCTTCTAATAGATAAGAAGCCAAGTCAGCACTCTCAATAGAATTTAGACCCATGATCTCAGTCACCTTATGAATACTATCCAAGAAATCATGAGGATCCTATTCTATTTTGTATCCAGAACACCAAAGGATTTATCCGAGTGAAGTCTTAGATTCTAGTTCCTGGCATATTCACTGCTACGTTGGCTGGCAAAAAAATATAGATTATTTTTAAAAACCATATATTTGGCTAATGTTGTGAAAGCAGTTCTGAATTCACTATGAGAGACCTACTCATTTAGAGAGCCTTCGAGAACTGGTCGTGGGGTTTGCTGGTTCTAATTTCTTCTTCTGTTGGTTCTCTTCGGAGGCATTTTCTGAAAATGGATAAAGGACTATTTAAAAAAAGAATCTTAATAGAGCTCACACTCTATTGCACAACATAAATCATTAACGAAGTGATACTTTCCTAAACCATTTCATAACCTCTCACCCCTAGGTGTGGTATGCTTCGCACCCATGGGCAATACTCTACTTAATACGACTTTTAGACACCTTAGAACACTTTAAACTTATTTCCTTGATACCAAGTTTGTCACAAATCAAGACATACCCTAGTTGCAATATGGTGCTTAAAGATACAAGTGACCTCAAGCTAACCCATGGGCTAACATACATTAGGATACTGAAAAAAATTAACAAAATACTAGACATAAGTCAAACTAAAAGTAAACTAATGATAAATGGTAATGGAAACAATGCTAATACTATCTGAAATACTCAACAAACTAAATACATATCTTGCTGTCTAAATCATAATGAGTTATTCAGACAAGCCCCTAACTAACTCCAACTGGCTGAAATAAAATGAAATTATGAAATAAATAACTAATAACTAGTCCTAAATAATTAGGACTCACCAAAATTCTACTCTGTGATATGGGAACATGCTAAGTATGATACAAGTACTGAGTGTCTAAACTTATATTATAAGATAATATAGCAAAAAGAAGTATGTAATCAGTAATTTGAATGTACTGTGTATGTGAGATTAGAGAATTAACTAAAATAAACTGAAAAAGTATGCATGAACATATAAATTTAATGAAAGACTGATGTTGGGTGTATTTATGTATTCTAGTATCACTATTCTATCTCTTTAGCCTTATTTTGAGGAAGATTCTAAGTTATATGGGTTGATAATGAGATAAACATGTATAAAAGTGTTAAATCATATGATTATGATGTCCAAAGAGAGATTCAAAGAAGTTTGTACTTAAAATATTCAATTAGAGTTCAACCTAGTGTTACTAGCTTGAGCTAGGTGCTTGTCTAGTTGATCTTGTTGGATTCTATTGTCTTTAATGTGTTCCATATGGTTTTAAATATGAGATTATAAGTGATATAACTAGTTGGTAGTGAGAGAATTTCAATTTGAGTGAGTGAACAGTTGGAGTAATAAGTTAAAGATCAATGCAAACTAGCCTAGTTTAGTTCTTGTTTTTATTCATCGTTATGAGTTGTGTGTTGTTTTTGTCTCCTAATTTATGTGGTGTGAGTTTGTAGGATGATTTGCGAGCTGAATATTATGATATTTTGAAGATAATAAGGAATAAAATCCATGGGAAAGACACCACACACTACCAAAAATTACCCTTATGGCAATGGTTCAAAAATCATTGCGGTAGGTATAAAAACCATTGCCATAGAGCTATCGCAATGGATTTATATGCGTTGCATAGGTCTCCATTGGGATAGGTATATATCAACGACATTTACAATGGTTACACAAACTGTTGCAATAGATCTATCTATCACAATGGTTCTGCAACTCCTATTGCGATGGTTCAAATTATCTATTGCAACGGGTCATGACCATTGCAGTACAATCTATTGTGATGGTTAGAAATTGTTGTAATAGACTGTATTGAAATAGTTGAGAGATATAGAAATAGACTCTATTACAAAGTTTAAAAATTGTTGCAATAGATTCTATTACAACGCCATAAAAGCATTGCAATAGCCATATTGCAATAATTATTGTCCTTTTGTAACGGTTTTTCACTACCTATGGCAACAATTTTTGACACCAATTGCAATGATTTTTGAATGTTTTGAAATAATTTTTTGCCATCTATTGTTACAACTAGTTTAAATACCAATTGATATATATAGAGAAAGAATTATATTAATACACAATTATATATACACATCACAACAAAATCGTTCATTAATAATTCAAATTAAAATATCCAACAAACTAGTAATCTAAATCCAAAAGTAAAATATCAAAGTCAAATGGGCATTAGTTTTCCCATAAAGTATCAAGTTCGAGTGGCGATATGTTTCACAAAATTCAACATAAAAAAGATCGATACTAAAATATCTATCAATAATTCAAAAAATTTCTCAGGTAAGGTCAATTTTTTCATCTCCTCCTCCATTTTGAACATCTATAAAAAGAGAAAATAATCTCAATTAGAACATAAATGACAACATATTTAATTTTCAATTAGAACATAGAAGAACACCTATAAATAGAGCATAAACAATCTTAATAGCAAATGAATAAATTATATATACAAATTGGTAGAAGAAATATTATTCACGAAAACTAAATCAAGAAACAAAAAAAAAGAGAAAGGAATAATTAGTTACTCAAGAACAAATTTATACTCTAAGAATGAACATACAAATGAGAAAGAACCACGCCACAATTGTAGAGCCACTGATGCAATACATAGAAAGGGAATACAGAAATGGTGAACAATTTGCTATGTAAAATTGGTCAAAGGGAATGTTGTACATATTTGAACATATATCAAGTGTTCAATTCATAAAGCGTTTAGCTATGGTATCTAAATCCCTCCAAATAATATACCATGAGTATGTTTAGATATTATTCGCTTATTCAAAATAAAGATGAAGGGAATCATCATTTCGACCATTGTAGTTTTAGCCATGATTAAGCTCATGTTTGAGCCAGGACAAGCCCTCACTTGTAGAAAACTAGACGCTTCTTTGGCACTGTGCATACCATACATTCTTTAAGAATTTAGATACAAAGATTCAAAATGCAACACACAATTGAGGAGCTATTCAGATCAAAATCTGATGAGAAAACCAATGTTAGTGACTAAATGAGAGGTGTTGGCAACATTTTTGGTTCATTGGTAGGTGTATTTTATGGTGAAGATAAGTCTAGCTCAATTTCTAGAGACTCATCACTTATTGATTTGAAACTTGGAAGGTTTCCTGATCACGTTAGTGCAAATATGTTCAAGTACCCTAAGATTATGCATAGTTTCACTACTGTTGTGTCCATTTTTCCAGCTAAAAGAATACAGAAGGCACAATTTATGTCTACCAAGGAAGAATTCAGTCTTGATACTTTACTTAGGTTTCATCAACTGGATGAGTTCTATTATGGCAAATAGAGCTACAGCAAACGTCTTATAGGTCATAATGAGCACCAAAGGAATCCCCATACTAGTATGCACTCGGGCTACAAGTTGTTTCTGTCATTTGCTATCAATGTAGTCCTTAATTTTGAGTATTGTAGTTCCACTCTCTAAAACAAAACTCGTTAGAGATGCTTAACTACTAGTTTTCTTGACTATTTCCTATAATCCATGTTCTATTACTATATTTTATCAACAAAACTAGCACCAAGAGGGTATTGAAATCTGTCCATGATTGAAGGACTTGATCTCCTATGTATATTGCATGGAATTAATCATGTAAAACAAGGTATCAGAATGATGTACAACTTTCATGTTATACCAATAGGTCAACGGATTATAAACATCTAGGATTTGTAACACTGTTATCATCTAATACCAAATGAACAGCTTAACAAAAACAACAAATACCAAATGCTTCAAATGCATACATCAACCTCACTTACCTTGTATCTCCGACATGTTCCCTTGATTTGCTGCAAATGATTATTCCAGACAATATCTTACAATATGAACAACACATTTCAAGCAATTTTCAGCAATTAGAATGATATAAATAAGCATGAATATAAGATCCATATGCAAAAGGTGCTAAGGAATGGATCATGCTAAGAAATCTATGTGTAACAGCTATATGTACTAAGATGGTGAAGATGGTTATGGAACCTACCACTTAGCTAATTGGTTTGTTTGTAGAATCTCCAACAGATGTAGGAGACCCTCCCATGCTATATGTTGACTTTATTCTATTGAGCATCCCACTATTGTTACCTTTCTATTCCATTTTAATATTACCCTTCTTGAGTGATGAAGACCTTTATGAAGAAGACCTTTGATCTCCTCTCTTTCCAAAAAGAGCAACTGAAGAAGGAAAGACAGAAATAGTTCTAGAGAGTGCTCTTGAAAAATATGCTACCTTCCTTAGGAGAGTTTCTTTTGATACTTTCAAAGGGGAAACAAAATATGGAACAAGGACAACAAAAAAGATTTGGTGAGCTCTAACGCGTATTTCGTGATCAAGTGGACCATAGCAGGGGGTAACTGATGAAATAAAGCCTCCGGTAATGCCTAAACATAAAGAGAAGTCACATTCTTAACTCAATATGAAAATAATAGTCTAATAAATTCAAATGACAATCAACCTTACTTTGTTTTGGTATGAAAAATTTGGCATAGAAGCTATGATTTGAGAAGCATGGTAAATAGCAGTAATAGTAGTTCTTGCTACCACTTGGATACTTGTGATGTTCTCTAACATTACTGCCATCACATCAAGAATCAGACCAACATCTCTAACCTAAGAGTCAAGAAAATGACTAATCTTCACTTCCAAAAGCACACCAATAATAATAAGTTTGATTAATATTTAGTCCTATCAAAAAGAGACTTTTGATTCCTATTTCAACTTAGAATGCAACTTATTTGTTATTCAAGTCCAATGAAAAAACAAAACTTGTAGGTTATAAAAATGACAAGATTGAATCCAATCAAGTTTTGGGAACTCAAGCCTAAAGTAAGAGACTACCCAAAATAGGAGAAGGAAGAATTGACCCCCAAGGGTATAGACCTTAAGGGACCAAGGTTCAAATCTTAGCAGAAAAGAAAACACTTAATGATTTCTTCTCATTAGCCCAATCCTTGGTATATCAAGTTACCCGATACCTACACTAGTCAGAAGTAGCAAGTACAAGTGCACATAAGATGGAATGGGCACCACCACTATCAAAAGGAAAAAATGAAGGGTGCAAGAATAAAATTCTCACTTGGTCAGAGAAGACTTCAGTTTTGGAACTGAATGCAAACATTGTGTTGTGGAGTCGTGTAGCATGTGTTTCCAAGATTAAACAATCCAACAGAATGACCCTAGAGAAAACAAAATTATAAAAATACCCATCACTCAGTTATCGATTACAAGGATAAAATGTGTTATACTAAATACATTTGATACTTCTTTAACATGCTGTAACATGGAAAAAATTCTGTGTAATGTAATGTTGCACATTCTTTTTGCTGCTTAACATTCCACTACACTAAGAAAAAATGTAACAATAATTTTCTCATTACTATTATTGCAACACCTTATGCCCATAATAAATTGAAAAACTTTTTATCTTAAAATAATTCACAATGTTATTTAAAATTCATAAGCATCTCACTTAGCAGAAACTACAACAGATCGGATATTTTCTGATAAGGTGATTTAAGCAAATCAGGTAGTTTCAAACTTTGATGATTATCAACACAATGTTAACTGGGATATATTGAATATGTGCCCCCCATCAACCTTGAGGCTACAAAAGATTATCGATCAATCAGATAGACTCGTTTAAAGACACTACCACCCACCTTGCTTTCCATCAAAACCACTATCACCTACTTTTTCCTCTATAAAAAACACTATCAACTAACTCATCCTGGATAGGTCTATACTAAAAATAACACCGATTTTCCATCCCAAGTAAGTCTTCATTCAAATCTAAGTTTAAGTATAATTAGATATTTAAAGTGCAATAAAAAAGAAAAAAAAGGTTAAGTAGAAAAGTACAAGTACTCACAGCTTTCTTATGCATGCTAGGTTCGATATGAATTTCTCATTGTCACATCATCAATGATTCATCGGTCTTCTACAATATAATTTAAAATAGAGATTTATTTCATTTGTACAAATCATCGAACACTTGAAAAACACATCAAATAAATACAAAAAAAATTGAGAAATGAAAGTTACCTAAACATTGTATCGAATCTTAGAAATAGTTGTTTTGTTCTACAGTGGAGAAAGTTTGAAATCGAGGTACGGTGGTCACACTTTCCAACTTTTTAAAGTGGTGGTTAGAGCAGCTTCAAAATCAAAGTATGGTTATTAGAGTAGTGATACAATGGTCGGAGCAGTGGTACGATGGTCAGAGTATAGGGGTCGGAGCAGTGGGATGGTGGTCAGAGAAGTGGAGGATTCGATTTGGTGATTTTTTTTTTGGTTTGAGATAGTGAGAAATTATAAAAAGGGTTTTTTTTGTGAACTCATCAAAATTTTGTTGTGGGAATAAAGAAACCAATAGGATAGCTTCTTTTTTAAAAAAATCAATGCCATAGCAGATTTTATAGCAACGGTTCAGACAGTCGTTTCTATAAAATAACCTATTGCAATGGTTATCAAACAATAGCAATGTTTATAGCATGAAATAGTTATATTAGAACAATTTTCTTTTGCAATAATTGAAACCGTTGCAATAGACCCTCTATGACAACTCTTTTGGAACCGTTGCTAAAAAATCTATTGCAATAGGGGTAATTTATAGTAGTGACATGACAAGGAACTAAGAGGGGATATGTAATACCCTGGGAAATGTTTCGTTAAAATTTTGTGCATAAACGTGTTGGGTTTTATCTTTTAGAATGAATTATAAATTTTCCATGTGGAATATCTTAGATTATGACCCACCATTACGTAGAGTATCGAATAATATTTCCAATGATATATGGATCATCCATAACGGACACCCGAGCGACGAGTTATGAACATTCCAATCGAACCGTGAATAGTAGTGAACAGTAAAACGTGCAGGAAAAAGTACTGAGGCCTGGCGTATTTTTGCTCCAACTTTAAGAGATCATAAATCCTTGTAAATAATGATCTGGGTGATCTACTATGAGTCCTCTTTCCAATGAAATTGGATTCATCCAATTTGTCTATCGGAGCAAAAAGTTATGGTCAATCTACTTCAGCCTATCAAAAGCAAATTTTTGGGTCAAATTCAAAAGATCATAACCCCTCGTACACAATGATCTGGGTAAGATACTATATATCAACGGAAATATATAAGATTCCTCTTTCTAATGATATTAGACATTATGGGTGATCTACTTTAGACTATCAAAATAGTCCGCCAAAGGACAGATTCGAGAATTATTTAATTTTTAGGGGCATTTTGGTCATTCCTCCTCACCCAAAATCCATCCAAACACAATATTAAAGCCCATTATAAGCATTATATGTTATATTTCATCAAATTTCCTCAAAAAGAAAACCCTAAGCTCCTACATCCAACTTCAAGAACCTCCAAAGTTTACCATTAATTCTGCAAATTTATTCAAGATTCTAAGTTTCTAGTTCAAGAAATCCAAGAACCATCATTCAAAGGAACGATTAACATCTCAAAAATGATTATCTATCTAAAGTTCATCATTCAAGATATGTGGGATTTTTCAATAAGAACTCTTTTTCGTTCTTATGCCTAAAAGTAATTTTCTTTACAAAGGCATGATTTTTATTAGATTTTTATGAATTTGAAGCATGAACCCATATCTTATGATGATTATTATGAAATCTTGATGTTTATGATTTTGAAAGATAAATTTACATGTGTGGAGATATAAAGCATGAATCTTGAAAAATATTTATCATGATTTTGATATTTGGGTCGTGAATCCCCATTGGAAGTTGTATTTTTTTTGAGAAAGTGTGTGTTATAAGCACGTTAATATTGAATATTTGAGATATTTTGAATGATTTGACCTTTTGGTCTTAATGGAGTTGATTTGAACTCGAGTATGAAAGAAATCCACAATGTGGTTGATTTTGATAGATGGGAAGCATGATGTCTCCCGATGTATATTTATATATTACCGAAATTATTTTATTGTGGATTGTCTTTGAAATGATCTGAGCTACGTCTGGGAGAAATATTTAGCACCTAGTGGGAGGTATAAAGAGACCTTACTTCCCTAGAACTACGTGCCCCCATAGGAGTGAGCCTGAGGCTAATTTATATAGTGATCACTAGTTTGTGTGGATTTGATATCGATAGTCCTACTTCGATGGCAAGGGTAGGAAGGCTCTCCCCAACATGGGTTGTACGTTGGACTCCATGTATCTCACATGGTTTATGTCGGTTATAGGAACTCCTAGTGTGTGTGTGTGTTTGCTTGTGTCTATGGTGAATGGTGAAGGGATTTGAAAGTGGAATTGTGAAAGTTATTCTTTCGAATGATTTAAATGATATTTACATTATGAGAATTGATATTCTTGATGAACTGAAAGTGATTGACAAATTATATGATGACTCACATGTGTTATTGTACGTATTTCATTCTCTAATGATTATGATGATTTTCTTCAGGCTATGTGAGTCTTTCATACATCCTATATATTTCTTATAAATATTTAGGATGATGATGTTTATACAATTGCATACACCCCCATATACTCGGTTCCTTTCTATGGTACTGACCACATCTTTGGATGTGGGCTGTATTTTCTTGAAATATAGGTTCAGGTGCTCAGTTCCAGGTTTGACAGTGATTCTTCAGGCACGCTATTCTACATTTTCTATTGTGGTGAGTCCTCATATTCCGAGGATGTGATGTTTGATGTTGGTTTTATGGAATTGCTTACATTTCATAACTGAGTATGAATCAGTTGGGGCATGTCTCAATGGCTCGCTGGTTTTATTGATTTTCGTAGAGTCTTGTCAGACTAGTATAGATGTTGGGAGTTGACTAATAAGTCGTATTTTGTTATCTTTCTAAAATTATTTTTTTCTTAGATGATGATTATCTGTTGATATTTGAGGGTTATTTATGGAAACCCCATTGATTTGTGTTGAACTGAATGAAAATGGCTCAAAGGGTTAGCTTGGGGCTACTCGTAGCCTAAAGAACCTTGTGACACTCCGGGACCCATTTTTTTGGGCCTTACAAACTTGGTATCAAAGACTAAGGTTTTAAGGTGTCCTAGGGAGTCTAACAAGCTGCATTAAGTAGTGTATTGATCATCGGTGTGTAGCACGCCACATCTATGAGCAAGAGGCTATGTTTTAGGAAAAAGTGTGAATCTTTCTTTCAGAAGTCTATCGTGCTTAAAGTGTCTCTGTCTGCTATTGATTCGTGCTCTCCTCTGTCAGAAATATGCCTCCACATTGAGCGAGAAGAAATAATGATGGTCAGAAACCTCAACCCTCTGACCCATTGAATGAAAATGTGTCTCATGCTAAATTTTGTGCAGCCTTTTAGGCGCTGGCCCAAGCTGTTACTACAAATGTTCAGGCCAACCTGGCCCCAACTTCACAGCAGCAGAGAAGTGATTCAGCTGCTTCCAAGATCTGTGACTTCATGCAAATAAATTCGTTGGAATTCTATGGGTCCAAGTCTTATGAGGATCCACAGTTGTTTTTAGAGGAGGTGCAGAAGATTACTCAGGTGATGCATATATCTGAGAAACATAGTGTGGAGTTGGCTGTGTATAGGTTGAAAGACCTTGCTTATGACTGGGTTGTTGCTTGGAGGAAAGGAAGAGGTGAGGGAGTTGTCTCTACAACTTGACAAGAGTTCCAGGATGCATTCTTGGATAAGTTTTTCCCTTTTGAGATAAAAAAGGCGAAGGTGGAAGAGTTTATAAACCTGGGACAGGGCTCTATGACTGTTAGGGAGTACTTTCTAAAGTTCAATCAGTTGGCCAAGTATGCTCCTGACTTAGTGGCCGATAATCGGGCTAGTATGAATAAGTTTGTGACTGGAGTGTCTAGTTATGAGGTTAAGGAGTATAGGTCTACTATGCTGAATGGTGAGATGAATCTTTCTAGGCTGATGACTCATTCCCAATAGATTGAGGTAGACAAGATTAAGGAGAGAGATAGAATGAGAAGGAATAAGAGAGCTAAGTCTGAGCAGCACGGATAGGGTTAGACTAGATCATAGGGAGGGAGTCACCCTCAGTATTAGGATTAATCATCTATACAAGTACCGTCATCTGCTAGTGCTCCCATGCCTAGAGGTAGGTAGGAGCAAGGTAGCGGGTCATATGCATCCAGGTCCCAATACAGTGCTCGTAGTAAGCGAAATCATCCCCTGTGTCCTAAGTGTGGTAGGGCTTATTTGGGTGAGTGTTGGGGTGATAAGAGAGGTTGTTTTTGGTGTGGTGACATTGGTCACAAAGTTAGAGATTGTCCATAGGATGGACAAGGGCGTCGTGACTATCTCCCTTAGACCCAGACTCAAACTGTTAGTGCTACAGTTCCAGTGATTCACCCATCCCCAGCTCAGGGCGCCTCTTCTAGCAATGTTGGCGGGCAGCGCTATAATAGATTCTGTGCTTTACCATCCCGCCAGGAATAGGAGGACTCTCCCAATGTTGTTACTGGCATGCTTCATATATTTCAGTTTGATGTGTATGCTTTGTTGGATCCTAGATCCAGTTTCTCATATGTTACACCTTTGATTTCTGTGAATTTTGAAATGAGTCCTGAGATTATTCTTGAGCCTATCCTAGTTTCTACTCCAGTGGGTGATTCAATTGTTGCCCAGAATATTGTATAAAAAGTATCGTGTTACTGTTCTTCATAGAGTCTTGTTGGCTGATCTGATTGAGTTAGACATGGTAGATTTTGATGTGATTCTAGGTATGGACTGGCTGTATTCTTCTTATGCCTCTATTGATTGTCAGACCCGAGTGGTCAAGTTTCAATTTCCGGGTGCATCCGTGTTTGAGTGGTCTGGGAATTTTGTGTCACCCAAGAGTCATTTTATCTCTTACCTCAAAGCTAGAAAGCTTATTTCCAAGGGGTGTATTAACCATTTGGTTAGAGTCAAAGACACTAAGTCGGAGTCTCCAACTCTCCAGTCTGTTAACGTTGTACATGAGTTTTCAAATGTCTTTTTAGATGATCTCCCAGGGATACCTCCTAATAGAGAGATAGACTTCGGTGTTGATCTTTTTCCTGATACTCAGCCCATTTTGATTCCTCTTATTGTATGGACCCAACAGAACTTAAGGAGTTGAAAGAGAAACTCAAGATCTACTAGATAAGGGTTTCATAAGGCCAAGTGTTTCTCCTTGGAGTGCTCCTGTGTTGTTTGTGAGAAAAAAGATGGCTCTTTGCGTATGTGCATTGATTACTGCCAACTGAATAAAGTCACCATAAAAAATAAGTACCCCCTTCTGAGAATAGATGATTTGTTTGACCAATTGCAAGGTGCAAGTTATTTCTCAAAGATAGACCTTCGTTTCGGCAATCATCAACTCAAAGTTAGGGAGTGTGACATCTCAAAAACTGCTTTCCAAACTCATTATGGCCATTTTGAGTTTCTTGTTATGTCTTTCGGGTTAACTAATTCCCCAACAGCTTTCAAGGACCTCATGAATCGAGTGTTCAGACCATATCTGGATATGTTTATTATAGTGTTCATCGATGATATACTGGTGTACTCCCGTAGTGAGGATGAACATTCTGATCATCTCCGAACTGTCTTGCAAACCCTTAGAGATCACAAGTTGTTTGCCAACTTCAGTAAGTGTGAGTTTTTGCTAAGGTCAGTTGCTTTTCTAGGTCATATCATTTCTTCCGAGGGTATTAGAGTTGATCCCCAAAAGACTGAAGCTGTTAGAAATCAGCCTAGACCTATTTCTCCGACTGATATCCAAAGTTTCTTGGGTTTAGCTGGCTATTACTGTCGTTTTGTTGAGGGTTTCTCCTCTATAGAGTCTCATATGGCTCGGTTGATCCAAAAGAAAGTGAAGTTCTTGTGGTCCGAATCTTATGAGAAGAGTTTTCAAGAGTTGAAGACTCGACTTACTTCAGCCCCTATTTTGACTTTGCCTGATGGTGTTAATGGTTTTGTGGTGTATTGTGATGCTTTGAGAGTTGGGTTGAGTTGACTATTAATGCAGAAGGGTAAGGTGATAACTTATGCTTCTAGATAGTTGAAACCCCATGAGAAAAATTACCCCACCCATGGCCTTGAGTTGGCTGTTGCTGTGTTTGCTTTGAAAATCTAGAGACACTATTTGTATGGTGTCCATGTTGATGTTTTCACTGATCATAAGAGTCTGCAGTATGTGTTTACCTAGAGAGAATTGAATCTTAGGTAGAGATGATGGTTAGAATTATTAAAGGACTATGATATGAGTGTGTTGTACTATTCGGTAAGGCCAATGTTGTGGCGGATGCCCTAAGTAGAGTGTCCATGGGTAGTGTTTCGCATATGGTAGAAGGTAAGAAAGAGTTAGCTCGTGATGTACATCTTTTGGCTAGATCTGGTGTTAGGTTGTTTGACTCTGCTAAAGGTAGTATAGGGGTTCAGAGTAGTTCTGAATCCTCCTTGGTTTCGGAAGTAAAGGAAAAGCAATACTCAAATGCTAGTTTGGTCAGACTGAAGGAGTCAGTCAAGGACTAAAAAGTAGAGGTTTTCTCCCAAGGGAGAGATGGTATGTTGAGATTGCAGGGTAGATTGTGTGTCCTAAATGTTGATAATCTGAGACAAAGGATTATGGATGAAGCGCACGAGGCACGATATTCGATTCATCCTGGTGCCACTAAGATATACCGAGACATGCGAGAAATATATTGGTGGAGTGGCATGAAGAAAGATATAGCAGCGTTTGTAGCTAAGTGTGCAACATGCCAACAGGTTAAGGTTGAACACCAAAGACCTGGTGGTATGATGCAAGAGTTTAGTATTCCCACATGGAAGTGGGAAGAGATAAATATGGACTTCGTGATTAGTTTACCTCCTTCCCGACGCCATCATGATTCCATTTGGGTTGTGGTTGATAGGTTGACTAAGTCTGCTCATTTCATGCCTGTTGATTCTTTATATACTGCTGAGGATTACACTAGATTGTATATCTGAGAGCTAGTCAAATTGCATGGAGTTCCCTTGTCTATCATTTCGGATAGGGGTACTCAGTTCACTTCACAATTTTGGAAAGCTTTTCAGAAGGGTCTTGGTACCCAAGTTCTTTTGAGTTTCGTTTTTCATCAGCAGACCGATGGTCAGGCTGAGCGGACCATCCAGACCTTAGAGGATATATTGAGAGCTTGTGCACTTGACTTTAAGGGAAGTTGGGATGATCACATACCATTGATAGAGTTTGCTTACAATAATAGTTTCCACTCTAGTATTGGCATGGCTCCATTTGAAGCCTTATATGGGAGGAAGTGTAGATCACCCATACGTTGGTTCGAGATGGGTGAAGCGGCTGTGAGTGGTCCTGATTCAGTATTTGAGGCTTTGGAAAAATTTAAGTTGATTAAGGAAAGGTTGAAAACTGCGCAGAGTCATCAGAAGTCATATACGGATGTTAGAAGTAGAGACCTTGAGTTCGAAGTTGGTGACCTAGTGTATCTGAAAATTTCACCCATGAGGAGGGTGAAGAGATTAGGAAAGAAGGGGAAGCTTAGTCCCTGCTATGTTGGTCTTTACAAAATTCTTAGCCATGTTGGTAAGGTAGCTTATGAGGTCGAGTTGCCTTCCGAGTTGTCCTCTGTTTATCCAATATTCCATGTCTCCATGCTTAGAAAGCATATTAGCGATGCTGTAGTAGTGGCTTCCTCTGTGAGTGCTGACATTCAAGAAAATCTTTCTTTTGATGAGTTGAGATTCTTGATTTCAGTGTCCGAAGACTAAGGAACAAAGAAGTTCCCTTGGTCAAGATATTGTGGCGAAACCAATCTGTTGAGGGTGCAACTTAGGAAGCTGAGGCGGATATGCGATCCAAGTACCCGCACCTATTTCCTGCGAACTCTGATCAAGACGAAGGTACTGTTCTTTCCTAAATCATGCACTTTTGATAAAGGTTGCAGCAGTTCAGCTGTCATTTATTATGTGTTCAGCTATAGTTTCTTGAATTTATGCATTTTATGTTGCATTCGGAGTGAGAAACGATATGGTGATGAGTCTAACAAATGGTTTCAGCTGTATGCTCTATTCCCTATCTAATCTTGGCATGTCTAGCATCATTCGAGGATGAATGTTTCCAAGGGGGAGATGATGTAATACCCCTGGAAATTTTTCTTTGAAATTTTGTGCATAAACGTGTTGGGTTCTATCTTCTAGAATGAATTATAAACTTTCTATGTGGAATGTCTTAGATTATGACCTACCATTTCTTAGAGTATCAAATAATATTTCCAACGATATATGGATCATCTAAAATGGACACCCGAGCGACGAGTTATGAACATTCCGATCGAACCGCGAATAATAGTGAACAGTAAAACATGCAGAAAAAAGTACTGAGGCCTGGCGTATTTTTTCTCCAACTTTAAATGATCATAAATTCTTTTACATAATGATCTAGGTAATTTACTATATATCAACGGAAAGATCTGTGAATCCTCTTTCCAATGAAATTGGTTTCATCCAATTTGTCTATCAGAGCAAAAAGTTATAGTTGATCTACTTCACCCTATCAAAAGAAAATTTTTGGGTCAACTTCAAACGATCATAACTCCTCATACGGAATGATTTAGGTGAGATACAATATATCAATGGAAATATATGAGAGTCCTCTTTCTAATGAAATTGGTTTCATCCCATGTGGATATCGGAGTAAAACATTATGGTTGATCTACTTCAGACTGTCAAAACAGTCTACCAAAGAACAGATTCGAGAATTATTTTATTTTTAGGGGCATTTCGGTCATTCTCCCTCACCTAAAATCCGTCCAAACCCTATATTAAAGCCTATTAGAAGTATTATATGTTATATTTCATCAAATTCCCTCAAAAAGAAAACCCTAAGCTCCTACATCCAACTTCAAGAACCTCTAAAGTTCACCATTAATTTTGCAAATTTATTCAAGATTCCAAGTTCCTAGTTCAAGAACTCCAAGAACCATCATTCAAAGGTACGATTAACATCTCAAAAATGAGTATCGATCTAAAGTTCATCATTCAAGGTATGTGGGGTTTTTCAACAAGAACTCTCTTTCGTTCTTATGCCCAAAAGTAATTTTCTTTACAAAGGAATGATTTTTATTTGATTTTTACGAATTTGAAGCATAAACCCATATCTTATGATTATTATTATTAAATCTTGATGTTTATGATTTTGGAAGATGAATTTACATGTGTGGAGATAAAAACCATGAATCTTGAACGATATTTATCATGATTTTGATATTTGCGTCGTGAATCCCCATTAAAAATTATGTTTTTTTGAGAAAGTATGTTATAAGAACGTTGATGTTGAATATTTGAGATATTTTGATTGATTTAACCTTTTGGTCTTAAAGGAGTTATTTTGAACTCGAGTGTGAAAGAAATCCACAACGTGGTTGACTTTGATATATGGGAAGCATGATGGCTCCCGATGTATATTTATATATTACCGAAATTGTTTTATTGTGGATTGTCTTTGAAATAATCTGAGCTAAGTTCCGGAGAAATCTTTTGCACTGAGTGGGAGGTATAAAGAAACCTTACTTCCCTAGAACTACGTGCCCCCGTAGGAGTGAGCCTGAGGCTGATTTATATAGTGATCACTAGTTTGTGTGGATTAGATATAGATAGTCCTACTCCGATGGTAAGGATAGAACGGCTCTCCCCAACGTGGGTTGTATGTTGGACTCCATGTAGCTCACATGGTTTATGTCAGTTATAGGATCTTCCAGTGTGTGTGTGTTTCTTTGTGTCTATGGTAATTGGTGATGTGATTTGAAAGTGGAATTGTTAGAGTTACTTTTGAAAGATTTAAATGATATTTACATTATGAGAATTGATATTCTTGATGAACTGAAAGTGATTGACAAATTATATGATGACTCACATGTGTTATTGTACTTATTTCATCCTCTCATGATTATGATGATTTTCTTTGGGCTATGTGAGTCTTTCATATATCCTGCATATTTCTTATAAATATTTATGATGATGATGTTTAACAACTGCATACACCTCCATATACTCGATTCCTTTCCATGATATTGACCCACATCTTCGGATGTGGGCTATATTGGCTCAAAATATAGGTTCAGGTGATCAGTTCAGGTTCGACAGTGATTCTTTGGGCATGCTGTTCTACATCCTCTTTTGTGGTGAGTCCTCATGTTCCAAGGACGTGATGTCTGATGTTGGCTTCACGGAATTGTTTACATTTAATAACTGAGTATGAGTCAGTTGGGGCATGTCTCAATGGCTCGCTGGTTTTATTGATTTTCTAAGAGACTTGTCAGACTAGTATAGATAGTGGGAGTTGACTAATAAGTCGTATTTGTTATCTTTCTGAAATTCTTTTATTCTTGGATGATGATTACTTTGTTGATATTTGAGGGTTATTTATGGAAACCCCGTTGATTTGTGTTGAACTGAATGAAAATGGCTCAAAGGGTTAGCTTGGGGATACTCGTAGCCTCAAGCACTGTGTGATGCTCCGGGACCCATTTTCTGGGGCATTGCAGGGTACTCAACACTTAACCAAAATTCAGAGAGCAACTTCTAGAGTCTCAGGGCGATATTAAGGCGCCGCCCCACTTGGAGTAGGGCTATGGGCGGGGCGCGGCCTCACCTACAGTGGCATTCTAGCGAAGGCTCAACCTCACTAGGAGTGGGGATATAGCTAGGGCAATTCCCCACCCATTCCCGGGCTCAATAACTGACAGTTTTAAATTCCAACACAGATCGGGATTGCTCATATACAATAAATACATGTTATATCACATTTTTAAATATCTTTGGACATATTTTTTAGATCAAGAAGATGTTACAACTTCTTATTTAAGTTTTTATTATTTTTATTTAGTTGCTTCATGTTTTTAGCCATTAATTACTACTTTGGGATTATGATTATGACTATGAGTGGCTAAACTCCCTTTTTGGGGTTAAAGACAAAGACATGAGTACTATTGTTTTGAGTTAAATTCGTTTAACTTTTCTTATCATTATTGGTTGTGTGTTCATCTTTCATTTAACTATTTTAAGGATTCACAACTCATAGAATATATTAAATGTCTATCTTTCGATCTCGGTAAAAGGAATACGGGATAAAATAAGGAGATGAACAAAGTTTGGATTTTTATTCTTTTATGAAATAAAGAATTTTGAACTTAGCACCTAGGACAAGGATGTACTTAGGAGCCAAACTTGATTCACATGTAGGATGATATCTTAACACACTTAAGTGGATGATTACATCTCTACTCAACTGTAATACCACATACTTCTACCTAGTTTAAAATCATCCCAAAATGTTAAAGTCTTGTTTCAAAGATGAATCCACTTTTGTACATGTGATATTTTTAAGATTTTTACTTGTTATCAAATGGGAAATTGAATAACCTTTCCATTGATACCAAATTCTCCCAAATCCAACACCCAGGTGAAAAGTTAGAGCCTCTTTAGTAAGACAGTGTGCCACCTGATCCATCAACGTGTTGTGAAGCAGGCCAAAATGGCAATCATCAAAATCCAGTGAGCCACCGTTATTATAGCGCGTCTCTCTAGGGATCAAACTCAGAATTGTCCTTTTTCTAGTGTCTCAACGCGATATCTCCATATCGCACCAAACTTCCAGGTCGCAAAAAAAAATGGCAACACGATAGCCCACATCGCTCCACCTAGCAAATTCCCAATTGTGCAGTTCCAGTGACTTGGCACGGTAGTGGCGCATCATGCCAATGATGAAAATCGGGAATTTTTCACAGAATTAGAATACGTGTCTAAGGGTTAAAAGGGTCAATTTCTCACTCCTATTTAAATCCAATAACACGTGATTCAGCCATTTTTCATCAAAAACATAATATTTCTCTCAAGTTTCTCTCAAGAACAAGTTAGAGTTTTCAATTGGGGATTCAAATCCAAGACTAAAATTCAAGAATCTCTTCATAAATCTATGTAGAGTCAAGAACTAAGTCACAGTATTCATTCATGGATTCCTTTCATCCATAAAGCCCAAGAATCAAGTTTTAAATCTTGTATTGTGAATATTTTGTTGTGGGTTGATTATGTTCATGTGATTATGGTTGTATGATTCCCAAGATGGAATCTTTGTGTTGTTCATGGACCTATGCTAATATGTGGTCTGAAACAGGTGAAATTGAGTTGAAATATGGTGTTTTATTGTTTTAATTTGATGGTCATGCCTATGACCTAATTCATGCATCCTAGGTGTTTGATAAATGCCTAAGAGCATAGAAATTATGCATTATAGCTTACTTATGACCCAAGTGATAAGTGTATGCTTAACCCTATGACTAAGAATGACTTCGATGATATTCTGTGCATTATGAATGGTTGAGGGAATGTCCATAAGATTAGGTTAATGAAAGTACAACATGTTGATATGCAATGGTTGAGGGAATGTCCATGAGATTAGGTTGATGAAAGTATGACATGTTGATATGCAATTCTATTCATGTACAAGACTATCATAACTATGTGCTTTATGAAATCCCCAAATTAATGTATTATGAATTGTTGATATTGGTCATATGTGCAAGAAGTGTCATGTCCTGTCAGTTTCATGCTATACCTGGGGGAACTTGTACCTGACAATTTAGCTATGTACCTAAAGCTAGTGTCATGTTTTCATGATATCCTCAGTCAAGCCATGATCCATAGAACTTAGTCAGTTATGTGACTCAGGAAAACTCAGTAATACAGAAATCTCAGTTCTATTCCATCAGTCAACGGAACTTAGTAATTCATTCTAGTTTGGTTCAGTAATACATGTTCAGTGTCTATTTAAATGGGAGTAGAAATTAGAACCGAGTAAACCCAAGGCTAGGAACAAACACTATTAGATGAGGGTGTGATTCTTAGAAGTCAACCTTGCATTCCAGAACTATATAGCCAGTATAGGTTGAGACATCAATACTGTCAAATGAGGGTTGATGAGGTGGATAAGAACTGTCAAATGAGGGACCCACCATTCTCTTTTGGGGACATTGTCAGATGAGGGTCACTCACAACTTGTCCTTACTAGTGGCGCGGTATTGACTCTTCTAATTGGGATTACAGATTAGACCCCAACTCAGCCATAATGGCGTATTAGGGGCATGCCAGTTAGATAACTACTTCCTATAGTTTCAGTTACAAAATCAGTACTATAAAATACATTCATTCAGTCTCAGTAATAGAACTCAGATAGTTCTTTAGATTTCAGGACTGTTAGATACAGTCAACTCAAAATGGTACGGAACCCAGCTAGTTACATCAGTATCAGGATTTTCAGATATAGTCACTCATGTTATCAGTACTCAGACTTAGTAATCATGTTATCACAAACTTAGTTAATAGTATATTAATTATACAAAACTCATGTTATCAGTATTCAGTTTCAAGACTGACAAAATAGTCAATCAGATCAGTTTTTCATAATCAGAACTATCAGAAACAATCATTTCTTTATTAGTAATATGACATTAGTTCCTCAGTATTCAGTAGACTCAGTCATTCAATATCCCACTATTAGTACTCAGATATTAGTAATTCCACATTATCAGAATCCATGTGTCAGCAATATCATGATCTTAGTTACAATTATGTATTCATGCATGTATTCTCACGTTTATGTTATACCGTCAGTTATTATTGTTCATGCATATGAAACCTTGCAATTAACCTACCTCACTTCCATAACAATATATTTAATGTACTGACGTATTTGCACTATGGTGTTTTATACCATAGGTTTAGAAGCACGAGCTCCCGAGCATTCTTAGTAGATCAGACGTTTAGCAGCTAGACTTACAATGAGTCCTTGTCATTGAGGATAACATGATTATTTTATTACTTTATTATTTCAATAGATTAGAGTTAGTTAGGGGCATGTCCCATCAACTCCACAATTTTCAAATAGTTTAGAGGCTTTCAGACTACAACATATGTTCAGATAGTTTATCTAAGTTTTGGGTATTGTCATACCCTACTACAGACATTGTTTTAAATTCAGTACTAGTTCAGTTTTGAACCTTATGGCCTTACAATTTATATTCCACATATTAACAATATATTATTCAGTACTCAATTACCGATATCAGTCATGGGTTAGCTTGTACTCCTTCAGGTTCATGACCACCGTATTGCATTTTGGGTACCAGATTTGGGGCATTACAAACTTGGTATCAGAGCCTAAGGTTCAACAGTTTCCTTGGAAGTCTAAAAATCCACATCTAGTAGAGTTTTGTCCATAGGTGTGTTGTGCACCACACTTATGCGCAGGAGGCTATGAGATGTTTTAGGAACTGTTTTCTTTCTTTCGTGTTTCAAATCATTTAATATAAAGGTTCTCTAAGAAATTCATGCAGGTTCTCATCATGTTCCACTCTGACAACTCCACTTTACTTTAAAGGTAACAAAAATAATAAAGCTCAAAGTCCTAGGGGTAGGGATTTCTTAGACAGTCCCAGTAGACAGTTATGGGATTTCCTACAGACTCAAAAGTATCCCATTAGTTTTGTTATGTTCTAAATTTATATAGATCTTATTCATAATCATGAGAACTTATTCCTGAACCCAAAATTAGATATGTCATCAGATCCCTTCTTAGAATCCTATGATAGTATATGAACTAAAGTTAGAGGAATGAACCTAGGATTTTAGCAGTAGTAGATTTGGGATAACGTTATCCAAATTGAGCAAATTATGTATTCATGGGGATAGTTATACCAAGGTAGAACAGTAGGCTTGAACAGTGCAAGCAAGAATTTAAGATTATTGATCTAAAGTTAAGTATAAAGGTATGAATGTGAATTAGGAGATGCAATATTAGTAGTATATGAAGAAATAGAAGATGATGATATGTTTAGTAAGGAAAAAATGTGTCGAATAGAGTGTAAGTATATGATGATGATTGCAGTTCAGTTCAGAGTTTAGTAAAGTGTTCACAGATTATGATGATGGCTTAAATCTAAGGGGGAGATGATAGATCAAGTGACCAATTAAGGCTCTCAGATTCCATTAGTAGTGCCAGTACATATAGAAAAGAAGAAAGGGAAGATGATTCCTGACCCATCCTTATCTCAGTGTAAAGTTTGGTACTTCAGTCAGTATGATACCTATACATACTTTACATCTTAGTTCCATGAACACAACTTATATTCACACGTTTTCCATAGAATCATTCACGATTCCAGTTCCCAGCATAAGGAGTTTAGTTCTATTCCCTTCAGTAATACAAATCATGTCCAACGATAGCAGAAAACTCCAAACTCAGGTCATGCAACTCATGACTCATGTACACATATCATGCTTTACAGTATACTCAGCTTCCATGGCTCATGCTATGCCTCTATTGATCAGTTAAATTTAGACTATGTTATGCATATCCTCAGTTTAGACCTTTTGGTGAGTCCATGATGTTTATATTTTATTCCTAAGGCTTCAGTCAAATGTCAAGTTCAGTTAGTGTCTATTCATTCTTCCGGTCCTCCTAATTTAACCCTTCAGTGAGCTCTCTTTGTTAATATAGTGTAGTGATGGGCAGTTTCGTAAAGGGGAAAGAGTAAATGTTACATGTTAAGAGAATATTGTTGCATGTTTGTATTACACGAGGGTGTAGTTATAAATATAGGCTTGAATGTCATATTAGTTTGCAAGTAAATGGCTAGCAAGATATTGTATTTAGAAGTTGGGTAAGTACAGAGTGTGAGTGTGTATTCAAATCTTTGACTTATGTCAGTCCCCGTTGTGTAACTATCAAAATTTTGTTGCCATCTCAGTTACAGTTTTAGTATTCAGTACTCAGTAATCAGTGTTCAGTCTTACAATTCAGTACCTCAGTACCAGTCTAAACCTTAGTTATCAAAAACCCGTATTTAGTCCCACCTACAGTCTTACTTATAGTTACAGTCTCAATTACTGTCTTATCTATAATCTTAATCCCAGTCCTAGTTTAGTAATTAGGTTGATAACTCAGTTTAGTTTCGGTTTTACTCTACCATATCATATAGTTATCATCTACTCAGTTGTCAGCCTTCCAATACCTCGGTTTACAAGACTGTTCTAGAAGCATGTTGTACTCTTGGTGTTGCATTCTCAAATAATACAATTACCCTTAGTTCATGCTCAGTATTTCATGTCAACTAGTCAGTCCTTATATCCCATACAAAATGTTTTACAGTTGCAATCCAGTTATTCAAGACTAAGTACACTTTCAGTCTTATATGCCCAGTATTCAGCTATTAGCTATCCAGTGAATCAG
This sequence comes from Capsicum baccatum var. pendulum, assembly GCA_030864225.1. Lineage (NCBI taxonomy): Eukaryota > Viridiplantae > Streptophyta > Magnoliopsida > Solanales > Solanaceae > Capsicum > Capsicum baccatum. Next base: position 87,229,020 of record CM061557.1, read on the forward strand.
ATAAGTTGGGGTATTTATTCACTCGTGTTTAGCACCAATGTGAATCTTTTCAGTATCCTCAGTTGCAGTGCAAGAGAGTTAGTCATTTCATCTTAAATGGTGTTCGTAGACCTCAACCCATCTTACCAAACTTTAGCCATGTGATGATCTTCTTATTCAGTTATCTTGTTTAGACAAAGCCAAGATTTTCTTTTTCCCTAAATCCACTAGAACTCGATAGAAAGAATGTTAAAGCAAGGCTCCAGTTGACCATAAGTTTTCATCATGAGTTAGTATGTAAAACCAGAAAGTCAGTCTATCAGTTAGACAGACAAGTTCGCATGGTTTGGGTTTCCATCCCTTCCATCTAGATGTACTATCTTAAGCCTCATGAATGTAACCATTCTAAGATGAATCGACTAGATAGATGCAAGCTCAGCCCAGTTCATGTATTATGCTTCAGTTTCAGATCCCAGATATTCAGTTAAGACTCAGTTCATAGATGTCTTGTGCATCAATTCAATTTTCTCAGCAACTCAACCAAGTCAGTATTCTTCGAGGGACATAGTGTCCCAAGGGGGAAATACACTATGAACCCCCAAACTTTTATGAAAAAAACATCCCCTTATTTCTTCACGTGATGAATCAAGTTTAGGAGTAGGGGGTACTTATATGTTGACCCTTAAGTTTTTATCTCAGCCGTGAGACATGTATTTAGGGGCTCGATTCAGTTCATGATATTCAGTTAACAGTATTCAGCTCATGTATCACGTTCCAGACCCATTTAAGTTCTCATGTTTTTGCTCATGCATATTTAGTAATTAAGCTTAGACTCAGCCCAAGGTAATAGCTTTTCTTAAGCTTATCAGGTTTCATGTTCAGGTTTAGTTACAAATGTGGTATTTAGTTCCATGCTCAGTTTTTATTTCAAACTTTGTATCATTACAATTACATGTTCAGTCGCATGTTCATGAGTTGGTTCAATTATGTATTCATGTATTAGATATGCGTGATCAGCTTATCAGTACTCTCAGTCAAGCATTTATGCATAAGCATAGTTATAAAATCAGGCATCAGATATGTATGCTCAGTATAAATCTCAATAATGTCAGTTAGGTAGCCACGTTTTAGTTGTTCATGTTCAGTATGTACTTCAGCTTATCGTTTATCCCATCTAAATTAGTCTCATTCGAGGACAAATGTTCCCGAGGGGGAGATATTATAATACCTCTTGCTTCTACCTAGCTTAAAATCATCCAAGAATTTTAAAGACTTGTTTCAAAGATGAATCCACTATTATACATATAGTATTTTCAATATTTTCACTTTTTATCATTTGGAAAATTGAATAAGCTTTCCATCGATGACAAATTTTCCCAAATCTGACACCCGAGAGAAGATTTAGAGCCTTTTTAGTAAGGCGGTATGCCACTTGAGCCTTAAATGCGTCATGGAGCAGGCCAAATGGCAATTGTCAAAATCAAGTGGCATACTTCCAGGTCATAAACAAAGTGGCAATGCGATAGCCCCGCATTGCGCCACCATGCAGATTCTTAATTGTCCAGTTCTAGTGACCACTATCGCGCCAAGGATGAAAATTGGGAAATTTTCACAGAATTAAAATATGCATCCAAGGGTTAAAAGGGTCAATTTCTCACCCCTATTTAAACCCAATAACACGTGATTCAGACATTTTCATCATAAACATAGTGTTTCTCTCAAGTTTCTCTCAAGAACAAGCTAGGGTTTTCAATTAGGGATTCAAATCCAAGACTAAATTCAAGAATCTCTCCATAAATCTTTATAGAATCAAGAACTAATGTATGCACAGTGTTCATTAATGGATTCCTTTAATCCATGAATCCCAAGAATCAAGTTTTAAATCTTGTATTCTGAATATTTTATTTTGGGTTGATTATGTTCATATGATTATAATTGTATGATTCCCAAGTTAGAATCTTTATGTGTTTTTCATGAACCTATGCCAGTATGTGGTCTAAAACAGGTGAAATTGAGTTGAAATACGGAGTTTTGTTGTATTAATTTGATGGTCATGCCTACGCCCTAAGTCATTCGTCCTAGGTGTTTGATAAATGCCTAAGAGAAATGAATTTATGCATTATAGCTTAATTATGACCCAAGTGATTAGTGTACGATTTACCCTATGACTAAGAATGACTTTCATGATATTTTGTGCTTTATGAATAGTTGAGGAAATGCCCATGAGATTAGGTTAATGAAAGTATGACATGTTTAAATGCAATTTCATTCATGTACAAGACTATGATAACCATGTGCTTCATGAAATCCCCAAATTAATGTATTATGAATTGTTGATATTGATCATATGTTCAAGAAGTGTCATGTCCTGTCAGTTTCATGCTATCAAATCCTGGGGTACTTATATCCAACAATTTAGCTCTATTCCTAGAGCTAGTGTCATGTTTTTACGATATCCTCAGTCAAACCATATAGAACTCACTCACTCATGTGACTCGGGAAAATTCAGTAATACAGTAATCTCAGTCCTATTCCGTCAGTCAACGGAACTCAGTAATTTAGTCCAGTTCAATTTAGTAATCCATGTTTAGTGTCTATTCAGATGAGAGTAGAAATTAACACCGAGTAAACCCAAAGATGGGAACATACACTGTCAAATAAGGGTATAATTCTTAGAAGTCATCCTTGCATTCCAGAACTATGTAGCTAGCATAGGTTGAGACATCAATAGAGTCAGATGAGGGTTGATGAGGTGGATAAGAACTGCCAGATGAGGGGCCCACCATTCTCCTTTGGGGACGCTATCAGATAAACCTCACTCACAGTTTGCCCTTACAAGTGTTGCGGTATTGACACCTTTCCAATTGGGGTTACAGATTGGACCCCAAGTAAGCCATAATAGAGTATTAGGGGCATGTCAGTTAGATAACTACTTCCTTTAGTTTAAGTAACAGAAGTAGGACTATCAGACAAAGTTATTCAGTCTCAGTAATATAACTCAGATAGTTCGTTAGATTTCAGGACTGCCAGATACAGTCAGCTCAAAATAGTGATGAACCCAGCTAGGTCCATCAGTTTCAGGACTGTCATATATAGTCACTCATGATATCAGTACTCAGATAGTGTAAATTTTGAAGTAGAATTAGTTGGGCCTTACGCGAAGAATTTTTTCACATTATGTTTAGAGGATATCTTGTCTGTGGAATCATCTAAAATATTGGAAAAGTGTGAAGATAAAGAACAAGAATCCTATATTCTTTATTTTACACTTGATAAGCAACATTAAAACAGACCTCACTTTAAGGCTGAGTGGTTTACCACGCTCAAACCATTACTCGTATTCTTAATTTTTATACTACCCCCTATGATCTAGGCAAGAAGATGGACTTTAAGTTGGGGGTAAAATTTATATACTTGAGGTGAAGGAAAAAGATGAGTATGGTCATGCCGTGATATTAAATCAGGTGCTTCTTGGGAGGCAACCCAAGGTATTTCATTGTTTGTATTCGTATTATGCGATTGACATTAGATCTTTACACGCATGGTTCCACAAGTAAGTTTCTAACTCTCTTATTTTAGTTTGACGCATTGGGGACATTGCATGATTTTAAGTTGAGGGTGGGGCTACTTGTGGGTGTTGATGTCCTCTTGGGGTTTTTGTTGCCATGCCTCTTTTCCCTGGAGTCTTGTTCCTAGTAGAGCCAATATGTTTTGGCATATTGAGATTTGTTTTAAAATATTGTAGTTGACTAAGAGAAATACAAGTACCTTAGGCAGTTAACATGTTTTTGTTGATTTTTGAACACCTCTCCAATGGTCTATGTTATAACTATGTGATATGCATTTATGTGTGACCACGGTGCATATTGTTATGGCATTAGTACTAGTGACATGATAACCATTGCAAAACAATTGCATGAAACAAATGGGTAGTAGTTTCTGATGTACCTTTGTGCCATGTGTGTGTGAGATAATACCTAGTTCCAGTTGTGTGCTACACCCAGAACTTGTGCGGTTGGTCTTGCCTTGGTTGTAGGATAGCATTTAGGAAAGGATCATAGGCTATTGTTTATCATAATCCACTTTTAGCCTAAATGGCCTGTCATATGTAAATAGTATCCCTTGATCCTGATTTTGAGCCTGAATGCCTATTCTTTTTATTATACCTATCACATTTCCATTTGTATCACAATACACCTGTTTTGGCCCTGGTCCTCCTTGGATATTGTGCACTTTAACTTAGGAAAATATCCTAAGTTGAGGTGGCTACCATAGGGGTGCATGATGTAAAATGAGTATGAAGAAAAGTGGAATAAAAGAAAAAAATAAAAAGTTGGGTGCGGTGAAAAAGAATAAGAAAAGAAAAGTTATGAAAAAAAAAGAAATGTTGGTCAAAAAGACCGCACCTATCCTGAATATGTGTGATCAAGAAAAGTGAAGAATAGAAAAAGGTTAATATGTGAGACCCTAGAAGCTAGGGTAGTGTCAAGGAGGCTTAGTCACTTTAAATATCATCGGATATCATACCATCCCCTAGCCGACATTACAAGCGAAAGAGAAGACCTATAGTGATCCTAGCTGACCTGTCTGAAAATCTTGGTATTGAAAATAAGGGCAAGCCTATGGTATTTTGCATATATTGATTGGAACTTCATTTTGAGAATGAGTGTTTTTTGACTGTCCCCATGGTTACATATGTGATGTTTGTTAAAAGTGAAATGGGACTACTTGTAGTGAGGGCACACTGGTTACGTTACTAGTTGCTAACTTGTTTGGATAGTGTAATCTTTGTACATGCATGGTTGATGTTGCTGAACTGATCCCATATCTTGATTCCTGTGTGTCATATTGTTGTTCTTCAGTAAAATGCATAGTTATTTTTAAATTAATTGATCTTGGAGATGGTAAAGATGTTTTGAGATAATATGGATGGTTGAATACCGAATGTACTTTGTATCTTCTTGGTTTTGTTTTAGTTGCTTGAGGACAAGCAATTATTTTAAGTTGAGAGTATTGATATGTGTGCAGATGCTAACACATTTGAGGCTTTTAACAGAGAATAATTGCAAAGTCTTAAGCAACTTTTGTCGTTTTGATTGTTTTATCTTTGATTTTGCAGTGGAAGTCAAGAGGCAAGAGAACCAACAATGATGGAAGTAAAAGAGTTGAAATTTGAAGAAAATAGTAAAGAAGTGTGGGTAACAACATTTTGAGATAAGTCATCAACACTCTGATAGGTTATCAGCTTCATCGTCAGCCTTAAATTGAGAATGGGATTCAGTTGGAAGAAGTAACGACAATATGTGATAACGACATCATCCTTATGATAAGCTGTCAGAGTCGCCGTCAGCCTTATACAGAACATGGGAGCTGAGGTGGATAAGTGACGACATTTTTTGATATGTCGTTACAGTTTTGATAAGACATCAAGATTGTCGTTAGCATAAGGCAGAACTTGAGAGCTAAAGTAAATCATCGACGACATTTGTTATAAGTCATCAAAGATCTGATAAGCCATCACGCTTCACCGTTAGCCTAAGGAAGTGAATGTCAAAAGCGAAGAGGAGCTGACAACATCTATGATAAGTCATCAGACTCCTGGTAAGGCATCACAGAATGTCGTCACCTGTTCGAGAAATTACTGAACTCTGTGATTTTGTTTCCATAATTAGGATAAAGTATTTAAAGCATATGTTAGGGTTTTCTAATTATAAAAGGAGGTTGAACATATCGGGAGGCTGAACATATCGGCTGGTACTCGACATTCTAAACCTATTTTTTAGAATGCACGTGTTTTGTTATTTTCTCTCTAGTTTCTTGTCTTAAACAGAAGAAGTAACTTTGAAGAGATTATCATCAATATTTTGGGATTTCTACTTTGATATAATCTGAGAAACACTCATTTCTATTTATCTGCTGTGAGTTCATCTTTCAAATTATGAATTCCACTTGTTGTATCGATTATTACATTATGAGTGGCTCAATCCCTTTTACCCGAATTATGGGATCTATGGTTTAGGTCTTGGTAAGTTGCTAAGTGTTCAAGATTCTAAAGGAAATAGGACTCCTTAATAATTCCGAGGTTTTAATTATTGTTTATTGGTTGCAAACGATATATAGCACCTTCTTTGATATGCTTAAGATAAGAATCAACTATAGTAGGAAGTGAATTATTGACAGGGACTTGGAAGCTACCAACCTTCCATTTAATAATTGATGTTGTAACAAGGTTAATTAACCTGAAGTGAAGTCTGGTCAGTGAATATAAATTCCCTAAGTCCGAGAGGATTAGGTAATTAAATGGTTAAGTAGGTCGAGAGAGATTTAGGAATAACTTTGTTAAATACAATCTGTTGTTCCTACCTATCGTGAGTTTTGAATCACTATTAGCATCTGTCATGTACCAAAACCCATAGTGAACATAATTTTGGTTTTCCATAAACTATTGATTACAAACACTGAAACTAAAGTGACCAACAATTATTCATTTGATCATCAAAAAACCCCATTTTATCTTTTCGTATCATTTGTTTGAATTCAACTTAGTTTCAAATTAGTTTAATCGTCACTCACATTATTTCTTGTGGATTCAACTGCGACTCCAAAGTTGGGTAAATATATTAATGATGATTGCCTTGTACTAAATTGAAGTGTAATTTGAGTGTTATCACCTCACTTGCATACCAGTACATTCAATGTACTAATGCATTAGCGCTATGGTGTTTTATACCATAGGTTTAGAAGAACGAGCTCCTGAGCATCATTAGTAGATCAGATGTTTAGTATCCAGACTTAGAATGAGTCGTCATCATTCGAGGATAACATGATTATTTTATTACTTTATTATTTCAATAGTTTGGAGTTAGTTGGGTCATGTCGCATCAACTCCACAGTGTTTAGATAGTTTAGAGGCTTTCAGACTACAACATGTGTTCAGACAGTTTATCTAATTTTTGGGTATTGTCATACCCGACTACAGACATTGTTTTAAATTTGGTATTAATTTATTTTTGAATCTTATGGCCTTACAACTTATATTCCATATATTTACAATGTATTATTCAGTGCTCAGTTACAGATATCAGTCATGGGTTAACTTGTAGTCATTCGGGGTTATGAGAATCGTATAGCATTCCAGGTACCAAATTTGGGGTGTTACATCAACAATGTAGTTGTAAGGTTCAACTTAGGTAATGAATTTAAGGTTAGGAAATCATAATTATGCAATTAACCCTATGAATCAACAACCAAGATAAGCAAGTTAATAAATGAAATTCAATACATAGTATGATTGTTTAAACTACTTTAACCTTGAGTTTATCCTATTGATTGTTTCAAGATCTTTATTTACGCATTGTGTACTTTATTTGCAAAAATTACAAACTCTCTTTTTAGTTAGGATATCATCAATTGAATCTAAATTGTGAATGAAAATAAAATTGTTGTTAAATCAAGTCTCTATAGGATCAATACTTGGATTCTTAAAGGTCACTTTACTACTTGATAAGACCACATACACTTGCGTGTGCGCTTAGGAACTGTCAAGTTTTTGGCGCCATTGTCAGGGACTTGTTATTTGGCAACTGTTTATTTTAGTTTTAATTTTAGATTTATTTAGTTTTTTTACGCTTGGTCTTGGTTTTGTGATTGTAGGGAACAGGTTTTAAGGTTAGAAGGCTAGCAAGAGAGAGGCATTTTATTAAACCAAGCCCCAAACTCGAACAACACTTCCATCAATGAAGAAGATATGCAATCCGTCTCCCCCAATATCCATAAATAGAAGAAGACCAAGAGAATCCTGCTATAATTGCTGCAGAACAACAAGAATGCAGGATAGTGAGGAAAGTGACAATCTCACTTTCAACGAACTTGACTTCCCCAATTAAAAGACCGACTGGTGGGGGGAATTTCTAGTTAAAACACAACATGGTGCAGCTTCTCATCAGCAGTGGACAGTTTTCAGGGCTTACACATGAGGATCCATAAGTCTACTTGCAGACTTTCATTGAGCTTATTGACTTATTCACTCCAACTGGTGTGAGTACAGATTATGTGAGACTGATATTTTTTCCCTGTTCATTGTTGGGGAAAGATAAAAGTTGGTTGAATGCGGAGCTAGCCAGTTCAATCACTTCATGGGATGACTTAGACAGAAAGTTCCTCATCAAATTTTATCCATCAGGCAAGATTGTGAGACTTTGTAGTGAGATAGTGAGCTTCAAATAGAAGCTTGATGAAAATCTATATCATACTTGGGAATGCTTCAAGGACCTTCTTCGGGTTTTTCCACACCACTAACAGTCTAATGAAGTACTTGCTCATACTTTTGTAGATGCTCTTGATCTCAATAAGAAGACTTTGCTAGATTCAGTCGCAGGTGGTCAAGCGCTGGAGTTGACTTATAATGAGTGGTACACATTGTTGAACTGTATAGCACAAGGGAATCCCAAATGGCATTCAGATTCTAGAAGTGCCATAAAAAGAATTGTGGGTGTATTGGAGGTAGACCAGTTTACTCCATTATCAGCTCAAGTTGCAGCATTGCAAAATTTGATAAACACTCAGTTCAGCAGCCTGAATTTAGGATTTCAAAAACCTATAGCTAGAATCAATGCCATCCAATAAGCTGCAGCTTGGTGTGAAATGTGCGGTAATAGTGGTCAATTAGCGGGTATGTGCGCTTCCAATCCAAAATCGATAATGTGTGTGGGCAAGGCTCAAAGGAAAAATTATGGTAACGCCTACAACATAAGGTGGAGGACTTAACCTTGGAACGTAGAACAAAAAAAATCCATAGCCACAGGCCCAAATGAATCAGTCAACTAGCAACATGGAAGAGATGTTGAAACAGTTTCTAGCTAGTTAGACATAATTGGTTACAGACATGAAAAATTTGCAAGCAGCTCATAAAAGCTTGGAGATTCAAGTGGGACAGATATAAAAAGCATTAAATACTTGGCCACAAAGGGGTTTGCCAGCAGATATTGAAAATCTAAAGAAGGTTATGGAAATTACCTTGAGGAGTGGCAAAGATCTTTATGAAGAACCTCCCAAGGCAATAAAAGAGGTAGATGCAAATTTGACTCCCCAAAAGGTTTCTTAAAAAGTTATTAATGTGTCAAGGAAGTCTGAGAACTTGAAAGTGACAGTTGTTGCTAAACCAGAAAAGAAGCAAGTGCCACCACTACCCTTTCCTCAACAGTACATAAAAGCAAAGAAGAACGCCATGTTTAAGAAGTTCTTTGATGCATTAAGAGAGCTTCACATTAACTTAACTTTGTTAGATGTTTTGCAAGGTATGGCCAATTACACAAAGTACTTGAGAGATGTGGTTGCTAATAAGGTGAAAGTTTAGTATGTAGGGGCAATAACACTCACTGAAGAGTGCAGCGCTGTAATAACCCTGAAAATCCCTAAGAAATTGAGATATCCAAGGAAGTTTACTCTCTCTATCCAAATTGGGAGTAAGGTGCTCCACGTATTGGGTGACTTAGGGGCGAGTATAAATTTGATTCCCCAATCTTTATTTGATACATTTGGTTTAGGAAAGTCTAAATCAACCAAGGTGGTTTTGCAGCTAGCAGATGGATCCATGGAATATATGGAAGAAATCATTGAGGATGTCCTCATAAGGGTTGTTAAATTTATTATTCCTGCTGACTTTATTGTTCTTCATTTTTAGGCAGATGAACAGGTACCAATCATCTAAGGGCATCCATTCTTTACAACTGGATGAGCGTTAATAGATGTTAGAGAAGACACGCTCAAAATAAGGGTAGAGCATAAAGAGGTGGCATTTGATATATACAAAGTACCTACACTAACGTCCTACTATAAGGATTTGTGTATGATCAATGTGATTGAAGGGGGTGAGAATGGGGTGGTTAGTCCACCAAAGACCTCTTCAGCTACCCAATTGAGCGGCCTAAGCTTCTACCACCTAAGCCTAATTTGATGCTAATTGATGAGCCTGAAAAGGCTAAAATTGAGAATTCTATTGCACATAAGAATTCACGCCCAAGAGGACCGAAGAGAATAAGAAGATGAAAACTAAGCATAAGGAAAAGAAGGAAAGAAAACAACTAAGTTGTTAGTTGAGTCGTGCTGCGACACTAAATCAGGCGTTGCTTGGGAGGCAATCCAAGTTAAGAAGGTATATTTTTTTCTTAGTTTTTAGTTTTTATTTCACATAGATTTTATTTTTGATTGAGTCGTAGGTCAATGTGAAGCCTGAGTACCATAAACTTGAGCTAAGGAGCATGTCAAAAATAAAGTGTCGGGTTCCACAGATCTTATTTATATGTAAAAATGCAACTATCTAGGCCTAGAGGCCTTAGGGGGTATTTTTACCTTTTACTTTTAAGTTCACTTTAGGGAAAAAGTAGATTTTTAAGTTTGGGGTGGGGAAATTTCCAATTTTTGGCTCAATTTAAAAATTTTTGGTGTAAGATATTCTTATTGGTGCTATTTTTTATTACATGATGCAAGTGGGTTTGTTTGTAGAAGCATGTAGAATAAGTGAATTGCTACTTTTGAGACTTTTAGGCTCATATATGTGACTCTTGTACTTTTTGGCTGAAATTTGAATTCATGTTATTATTTGGTTGAGAGTCTATAATGATCCTATTGAGTTAAGCACGTGCCATGTGCGTGTGAGATTTTTGATATATTCCTTGTTGTATGTGATGTATAGAACTTTCTCGGTGTGTGTATAAAGATAAATAAAGAGTGTGAGTTTAGGAGATGATTTAGGCATTTCTTTGATAGCCTTGTTTTATATCTTCTATTTGTCCTACCCTTTGTGCATTATCCTAGTTAACCCCCATTGAGCCTTTAACCTTTTCTTTGATAGCCTCATATGTAGCCTAATACCTTATTTTATAGACCATAAGTTGATTCAAAAAGCTCCTAAGTGCTTTAATGAAAAAAATATTGATTTGGTAAGGAGATTGAGAAATTAAAGAAGAAAAAGGTGAAATTGATGCCCCAAGGTAATAGTTATTTGTGTTTATATTTTAATTATGGTTGTTGGGAGTGATATAAATGGTTTTAGAAATATTCCAATAATTTTAGGGAAAAAATGGGGAGCCTAGTGCAATAAAGCTACCTCTATGTGCGGTGTTCAAGGAAGGGCCCCACCATAAGGGTGTACCGTTCGCAGCCTTACCTTCCATTTATGCTAGAAGCTGTTTTCAAGGCTTGAACACGTGACCTCCTGGTCACATGGCAACAACTTTACCAGTTACTCCAAGAAAAATTCCCATGATAGTAGAAACTGAGAAAAATTAAATATTGAAGGAATAAACAATATGACCACGAAGTGTTTGTGAAAATACTTAAAAGAGATGGGGAAAAAATAAATGAATGGGGTAGATAAAAATGGTGTATTTTGTTTGTTGGAAATTGGTTTTAAATGTATAATGTAGTGTATTAAAGTTCTTATAGAGGTTAGTCACTATTCTTAAATAGTTTCTACCCATTCATTAGCCTACATTGTAACCTAGAAAAGACCAATTTGATCATATACTTGACATTCTAATATTAATGGAGCACTACAATAAGAGAAATCCTATGCTTCATTGTGTGTAACTTGTTAATTCTGTGTGAGACTGAGCGTAATTAGATTCTTGTACTCATGTTATGAATTGCATAATTGTGAGTGATTATGGGTAACTCTCTTGTTGTAAGGGGCATATTTTTGATAAATGTGGGTGATTTGTATGATGTCCTTGATTGAATAATAAGCATAAGTTTTCCAACTAGGTGAGTCAATTCTTGAGGCTAGGTGTAATGACCCGCAATTCGGGCTACAATATAGACCATGATTTTGATGTGTTGCTAATCCCGAATCCATAAAAGTCCCATGCCAATACGGTATGTTAATTATTGCGTGGAATGTGAATCCACTCAAGATTGAATTTAGACCATAGAGGTCCTTCAACTCAAGGACGAGTTGAAACTATTTCGATCGACTAAGTTTTAGTGGATGTTGTAAAGTGTGTCAGCTTCCATCGACCATAACTCTTTGTATATGTCGAATTAGGAATCCTACTATATGTCAAATGATAGGTATTCGAGTTATATTTCCAACTATATCAATTTGGATAAAATCTAATACCCAAGCAAGAAGTTATGGCCCTTCAAAGTGATAAGCGTCGCCTAACCAATAGCCTATGGCCACTGGAAAGCACAGGCAATAGCCTAGGCGGTGCCTATGTAAACATAGGCGATATCCTAGGCGGCACCTATGTGAACATAGGCAATGGTATGGGCGGTGCCTATGTAAGGAATTTTGGTGATTTAAACACTTCATGTTGAGGACAAAGTGGTCCTTCTACACCCTTACTTAGCCCTAAAACATGAGATTTAGTTCCAAGGACCCCAAAATACATATTCTTTCATCAAAAGTTCTCAAGATTCTCCTTAGGGTTTCAAAATAAAAACCCAAATAGTTCAAGATTAGACCGTAGGTTTTCAAAGATAATTACATATTTGGAATCACCAATCCACAAGCTTCAAGAAACATCTATTATCCTTGGAAATAGAGGTACGTGGAGTTATCCGAAAATCTCATGGGTGTAGTTTTATGAACATGCATTCTTTTAAATGGGGGTTTTCAATGAAATGCTAATATATTACTTTCAACATGATTTCTAAGTCATTTTCTTTATGTCATGGGAATTGTTTGCCTATATACTCCAATGGTTGAAACCATTCATATGTGATTTGAAACTTTCCATGGAAGTTTGATAAATATGAATGAGAATTTTTTTTCAAATTCCCATGGTAATGTTTCGATACTCCATATTATATTGTGATCAACAAAAGAGAGCATGAATTTGAAATAAACATTGTTCACCACTTGTAAATGATGAAGCACCTTGGTTTTTACATGATTATGCATATGTCGACGTGATATTGATGACTTGCAAGTCGGGTATGACGATACCCTACAGAATACGACATGTGATTAAATAATATGAAATTTGAATGCATTGATTTTACATGAGAAAAGTGGATGCCTGAAGAAGGCATTTGAGATACAAGGGCTCATCGCTGGAAAAACCTATTTGCCGACATGAAATATTGGTACCAAACTAAGTGATCTTGTGTACTTGACTTTATGTCATTCCCGAATTGGGACTATATGTTGGATCTCGTGCCAAGTGATCTTGGGCACTACCATTGGGTCGAGACACTATGCTGTTTGATCTTGTGTGTCTCTCCCTCACTTATACTCTAATCTCGGCGGCAACCGAGGTTTAACAGTTGGTGTAAATTTGTAGGGTATTCCACCTAGCTCCGTTGCATTTCATGATTGTTGAGAAAAACTATTGCATTACACCCATGTGCTTTCAAATGATTAGATATATAATGGCTCTCAACTATATTTTATAAAAATATTATGTTTTGCTTTGATATCTCTGTATGCCACTACTTTTATGCTGACCCTCTCCCCTCTCCAACCTCCCAGGTTCAGAGGCCCAGTCTAGGGGTCAAGAGAATCAGTAGATCATTCAGACAGAGTTATAGAGATAAATAGTGAGCCTTCTATGTTTCGAAAGGTCTTATGTCCTACAATCTTTTTATCTTATATTCTGTTTTGGGGGTCTGCTGGGGGCCTTGTCCCAGTTTTCAGATAGACATTATTTCAGTCATGTAGTAGAGATTTTGCAAATGATTTTAGGGATATTAATTTAGATTGTGGGACACTATTCCCCATTTTTGTTTTCATATGATTCTTGACCATGTTTCTGTTATATTATGTTTCTTCCACATTACTTTGATCATATGAATTAAGTTCATGATTATCATACAGATAGGGGTGTTTTGGGCCTCCATGGTTCAAAATGCTCGTCATGGCTAAAACCTGGTTTGGTTCATGACAAACTTGGTATCAAAGCATGGTTCATGGTCCCAGGGTATCTACGAAACCACGTCAGGTCGAGTCTTGTTTATGGGTGTGTAGCGCTCCACACTTATAAGCAGGAGGCTGCTAGGCATTTATGAAATGTTTCCCTTCTTTGTGATTTAGTTTGTTCTTCAGAGTCTGAACTATCCCCTAATCAATGATCACTTGTGTTTCAGAAACACAGTTATGACTCCACGTTGTATCGTCGATCAGAATGCTCAGGCAGATAAGGTCCATCCCACCTATGGGATGCAGACCTATAATAGGGCTCACACTCCTAAATTTTTCCCTACTCTGAGAGTCTCTCCAGTCTCGACTATTCCACCTCGGGCTCCGCGGACTAATGCCAACCATCCCCCAACTGCTCAGGGAGATATTTCAAATGCAGAATTCAGAAGGTATATTCATATGCTGACATAGTTTGTAGCTAACCAGGATCAAAGATCGAAAGATGTTGGGTCTGTATCTATTACATCTTAGGCTACTAGAGTCAAACATTTCATGAAGATGAACCCACCTAAGTTTACTGGCACCAAGGTGGGGGAATATCCACAGGAGTTCGTGGATGAGATGGAAAAGATCTTTAAGGTGATGCATATGGATGAGGTTGAATGGGAGGATCTAGCAACCTATCAGCTCAAGGACGTTGCGAATCAGTGGTATGCCGACTGGGAAGATTAAAAAGGTGAAAGTGTTGAGCCCACAGTTTGGGGCAAATTTGTGGAAGCTTTCCTTGATCGATTCTTTCCTCTGGAGTAGAGGGAGGCCAAAGTGGAAGAGTTTATGAATCTAAAGCAGGGCAGTATGAGTGTCCAGGATTACACTTTGAAGTTTAATAAACTATCCCACTATGCACCAGAGTTGACTAGTAATATGAGGGACTCGGATGAGGAAATTTGCATTTGGCCTTGCTAATGACCTGGTACTTAAGTGCCAGGGGGCTATGTTGAATAAGGAGTTAGACTTTTCTCGACTGACAGTTCATATGCATCAAGTGGAAGAGAAGAAGAAAAAGATTACTGAATCTAAACAGAATGACAGACAGGCTAAGAGACCTAGATCTGCAGAACAGCACCAGTGTTAGCCGCAGAGTGCTAACTGGGATAATAAGTGGTCGAAGAAGAAGAATTTTTGGAATAATGCACAGTCAAAAGCTAGCGCCCCAGCACCCAGACCACCGACAGACAGACCAGCTCAGAGTTTTCAGACTCCTCATGGGTCCAAAGCTCTAGGTACACGGTATCGGGGCAGTGTGGCCCAGCAATGTCGTACTCATCTACAATGTGAGGTTTGCAGAAGGAATCATCTAGGGAATTGCTGGTTTAAGGGGAGGAACTGCTATACTTGTGGTAAAGTGGGTCAACTTCACAGAAATTTTCCATCTACTGGAGTAAATATAGGGAGGGGAGGGGGGCTAAGTCCCAAGACGCCTCCACAGCTCCTTTTCCTAAAGGTGCCCCTTCAGCTGCCAGAAGCGGTCGCAACCGGTTATATTATTTGACTAACCGCCAGGAGGCGGAAGCTTCACCGGTATGTTACGAATCTTTTCTCTAGATGTTTATGTATTGCTTGATCCTGGGTCTAATTTATCTTATTTGACCCCTTATGTGGCTGTTGGTTTCGGGTTTGAGCATGAAGTTATTGTAGAACCCTTCTCTGTTTCTACTCCTGTAGGTGATTCTGTTGTTGCTAGAAGGGTATATAGAAATTGTGTCATGTCTATTCATAGTAGGGAAACTGTGGCAGACCTTATAGAACTGGATATGATAGATTCTGATGCCATCCTGGGGATGGACTAGCTCCATTCGCGTTATACCACCCTTGATTGGAGAAACCGAAAGGTCACTTTTTCTTTCCCGAATGAGACACAATTTGTATGGGCAGGGAGTTCTGTAGAACCTAGAGCTCACTTTATCTCTTATATTAGAGCCCGAAAGCTTATCTCCAAAGGTTGTATGTATCATCTAATCTGAGTAAAAGATTCAAAAGTTGGAAACCTTCCTCTGCAATTAGTCCCTATAGTGAATGAAATCCCAGAAGTCTTTCCTGAAGATCTCCCAGGGATACCCCCTAATAGGGAGATAGATTTTGGCATTGATGTGTTGCCAGACACTCATCCTATTTCTATTCCGTCATATCGAATGGCTCCCGCAGAACTAAAAGAGTTAAAGGAACAACTTGCAGACCTTCTAGACAAAGGTTTTATTTATCCTAGTGTTTCCCAATGGGGTGCACTCGTGCTCTTCGTGCGAAAGAAGGATGGGTCCCATCAATTATGCATAGACTACTGTTAGTTAAATAGTTCACTATTAAAAATAAATATCCTCTTCCTAGGATTGATGACCTTTTTAACCAGCTTCGGGTGCCAAGTGCTTTTCAAAAATAGAACTTCGTTCGGGTTATCATCAGTTGAAAGTTAGGGAGTCAGACATACCTAAGACAGCCTTATGAACCTGATATGGTCACTACAAATTTCTAGTCATGTCCTTCGGATTAACTAATGCCCCTGCAGCCTTTATGGATCTTATGAATAGAGTGTTCCATCAGTTTTTTGACTTGTTCGTCATTGTATTTATTGATGATATTCTGACCTATTCTAAGAGTAAAGAGGATCATGCCAATCACATTCGAATTATCCTTCAAACCCTTAAGGATCATCAGTTATATGCCAAATTATCTAAGTGTGAATTCTGGTTTAGATGCTATTGCCTTCCGGGGGCATATTGTGTACGGTGACGGGATAAGAGTGGATCCCCAGAAAGTTGAAGCAGAGAGAAAATGGCTCAGACCCACAACTCCAACCGATATTCGAAGCTTTTTGAGTTTGGCGGGGTATTACAGAAGGTTCGTAGAGAGTTTTTCTTCCATAGCTGCTCCACTTACTAAACTGACTCAAAAAAAGATGAAGTTTGTATGCTCTGACTTGTTTGAAACTAGTTTTGAGAAATTGAAGGACAAGCTGACTACTGCTCCTATTTTGACCCTTCCCGAGGGTGTAGATGATTTTGTGGTTTATTGTGATGCGTCCCGTATGGGAATTGGTTGTGTATTGATGCAGCGTGGTAAGGTGATAGCTTATGCATCTAGGCAATTAAAGGTGCATGAGTGCAATTACCCCACTCATGACCTGGAGTTAGCAGTCGTGGTATTTGCACTTAGAATCTGAAGGCATTATCTCTATGGAGTGCATGTTGATATTTATACTGACCATAAGAGTTTATAGTATGTTTTCTCACAGAAAGAATTGAACCTCAGGAAGAGGCGTTGGATGGAGCTTTTGAAAGACTATGATATGAGTCTGTATTACCATCCGGGCAAGGCAAATGTTATAGCCGACTCCCTTAGCAGGTTGTCTATGGGCAGCCTTTCTCATGTAGAAGAAGGAAAGAAAAAGATGGTGAAGGATATTCACCGTCTTGCAAATCTGGGAGTGTGACTCTTACATTCCGAAGATAGAGGGGTGATTGTTCATTAGTTAGCTAAGTCATCTCTTTGTGCTGAAGTTAAGGAGAAGCAGGTTGAAGATCCCATCTTGATGCAAATCAAGAAAGATGTGGGTCAATAAAAGGTTATGTCATTTGAAATTGGTGGCAATGGTATTCTGAGATTGTAGGGTAGTTTGTGCATTCCGAATGTCAATGGGCTATGGGAAAGAATCCTTAATAAGGTGCACACTTCGAGGTATGTCATTCACCCAGGCTCTAATAAGATGTACCATGATCTGAAAACCTTGTATTGGTAAAATAACATGAAATGTGATATAGCTGATTTTCTGTCCAAGTGTTTAAACTATCAACAAGTAAAGGTAGAACACATGAGGCCGGGTGGTACATCCGAAGAGATAGCCTTGCCTTTATGGAAGTAGGAGATGATAAACATGGACTTCATTACAGGACTTCTAAGATCCTGAAACCAGTATGATTCTACATGGGTGATTGTAGATCGGTTGACCAAGTTAACCCACTTTTTACCTATGAGGACTAATTATTCAGGAGAGGTTTATGCTAAGATTTACATTGAGAAGATATTTTGATTGCATGGGGAACCAGTGTCCATTATATTTGATAGAGGTAAGCAGTTTTCATCTCAGTTTTGGAGATCCTTTCAGAAGGGTTTGGGTACACAAGTGAATTTGATCACAACTTTCCACCCTCAGATGGATGGGCAAGCTGAGCGTACCATTCAGACCCTCGAAGATATGTTGAGGGCATGCGACATTGATTTCAAATGGAGTTGGGTAGATCACCTTCCACTGGTTGAATTCGCTTAAAATAATAGCTACCATGCCAGCATCAAGATGGCTCCTTTTGAGGCTTTGTATTGGAGGAGATGTAGGTCTCTGATAGTATGGTATGAAGTGGGTGAGACTCATTGTATGGGCTTTATCTTTTTCATCAGGCGATGGGGAAAGTGAAAATTACTAGAGAACGACTCAAGACTGCTCAGAGTCGTTAAAAGTCCTATGCCGATCTTCGAAGAAGAGAACTAGATTTTGAAATTAGTGATTGGGTGTTTCTCAAGGTTTCTCCTATGAAAGGAGTTATGCGGTTTGAAAAAAAGGGTAAATTGATCCCTCGTTATGTAGGGCCATGTCAAATTTTGAAAAAGATTGGTACAGTTGCATATGAGTTAGAATTGCTTGCAAGTTTGGGTTCCGTTCATCCAGTATTCCATGTATCCATGTTGAAGAAATGCATTGGAGATCACTCTATGGTATTTCTAGTAGAGGGTATCAAAGTGACAGACTCCTTGTCTTACGAAGAAGAGCCCGTTGAAATTTTAGATCGCCAAGTTTGAAAGATGAGGAGAAAAGAGATAGCCTCGGTAAAGGTACTGTGGAGGAATCAGAAAGTCAAAGAAGAAACTTGGGAGTCAGAAGATGAGATGAGAATTAGATATCCCAATTTGTTTGCTTTGATGCAGGAGGAGATAAAGTACTATTCCTATCTTATCTTTCCTAGTCCTTTATTATGCTTGAAATCATGTTTGACGGTGTCCCGCATCATCATTCGGGGACGAACGATCCTAAGGGGGGATAATGTAATGCCTCACAATTCGGGCAACAATATAGACCATGATTTTGATGCATTGCTAATCCCGAAGCCATAAAAATCCCATGCCAATACGGTATGTTAATTATTGCGTAGCATGTGAATCCACTCAAGATTGAATTTATACCATAGAGGTCCTTCAACTCAAGGACGAGTTGAAACTATTTCGATCAACTAAGTTTTAGTGGACGTTGTAAAGTGTGTCAGAATCCATTGACCATAACTCTCAGTATATATTGAATTACGAAGCGTACTATGTGTAAAATGATAGGTATTCCAGTTAGCTTTCCAACGATACCAATTTGGCTAAAATCTGACACCCGAGCAAGAAGTTATGGCCTTTCAAAGTGATAAGCTTCGCCTAACTAATTGCCCATGGCCACTGGAAAGCACAGAAAATAGCCTAGGCGGCGCCTATGTAAACATAGATGATAGCCTAGGCGGAGCCTATGTGAATATAGGCAACGGTATGGACGGCGCCTATGTAAGGAATTCTGGTGATTTAAACACTCCGTGTTGAGGAAAAAGTGGTCCTTTTCTACCCTTACTTAGCCCTAAAACACGAGATTTAGTTCCAAGGACCCCAAAATACATATTCTTTCATCAAAAGTGCTCAAGATTCTCCTTAGGGTTTCAAAATAAAAACCCAAATAGTTTAAGATTTGACCGTAGGTTTTCAAAGATAATTACATATTTAGAATCACCAATCCGCAAGCTTTAAGAAACATCTATTATCCTTGTTTGCCTATATACTCCAATGGTTGAAACCATGCATATGTGATTTGAGACTTTCCATGGAAGTTTGATAAATATGAATTATAGATTGTTTTCAAATTCCAATGATAATGTTTCGATACTCCATATTATATTGTGATCAACAAAAGAGAGCATGAATTTGAAATAAACATTGTTCACCACTTGTAAATGATGAAGCACCTTGGTTTTTACATGATTATGCATATGTCGATGTGATATTGATAACTTCCAATTTAGGTATGATGATACCCTACAGAATATGACATGTGATTGAATAAGATGAAATTTGAATGCATTGATTTTACATGAGAAAGGTGGATGCCCAAAGAGGGCATTTGAGACACAAGAGCTCATCGCTGGAAAAATGTGTTTGCTGACATGAAATATTGGTACCAGGCTAAGTGATCTTGTGTACTTGACTTCATGTCATTCCCAAATTAGGACTATAGGTAGGAGCCCAAACCAAGTTATCTTGGGCACTACCATTGGGTGGAGACACCCTGATGTGTGATCTTGTGTGTCTCTCTCTCACTTATACTCTAATCTCGGCGGCAACTGAGGTTTGACAGTTGGTGTAAATTATGTAGGGTATTCCACCTAGCTCAGTTGCATTTCATTATTGTTGAGAAAAACTATTGCATTACACCTATGTGCTTTCAAATAATTTGATATATAATGGCTCTTAACTATATTTTGTAAAAATATTATGTTTTTCTGTGATATCTCTGTGTGCCAGTACTTTTGTGCTGACCCCCTTCCCTCTCCAACCTCCTAGGTTTAGAGTCCCAGTCTAGGGGTCAAGAGAATCAGTAGATCATTCAGAAAGAGTTACAGAGACAAGTGGTGAGCCTTCTATGTTTCGAAAGGTTTTATGTCCTGTAGTCCTTTTATCTTATATTCAGTTTTGGGGATCTGCTGGGGGCCTTGTCCCAGTTTTCAGATAGACATTATTTAAGTGATGTAGTAGAGATTTCGCAGACGGTTTTAGAGATGTTGATTTAGATTGTGGGACTCTATTCCCCATTTTTGTTTTCATATGATTCTTGACCATGTTTCCATTATATTGTGTTTCTTCTGCATTACATTTATCATATGAATTATGTGCATAATTATCAGACAGATAGGGGTGTTTCAGGCCTCCATGATTCAAAATGCTCATCACGGTTAGGCCCTGCTTTGAGTCGTGACACTAGGATGTTTTAGAGTAGTGTTCACAAGCTTTCAATTATGTTTGTAACAAGCTTAGTGTAGAAACTTGCAATCTATGTAGTCATGGAAGTACTAGCTTAAGTGTCTTGCATATAGTAGAATATTAGATTCTTACTCTCATAATGTTTATAGTTAAGAGTTGTTCGAGGAAGAACAAGGCTTTAAGTGTGGGGTAGTGATGTTAGGTGTATTTATGCATTCTAGCGTCACTATTCTAGCCTTTTTAGCCTTGTTTTGAGGATGATTCTAAGCTATATGGGTTGATAATGAGATAAATGTGTATCAAAGTGTTAAATCATGTGTTTATGATGTCCAAAGAGAGTTTCAAACAAGTTTGTACATAAAAGATTCAATTAGAGGTCTACCCAGAAAACTAGTGTTACTAGTTTGAGCTAGGTCCTTGTCTAGTTGATCTCAGTGGATTCTATTGTGTTTAATATATTCCTTATGGTTTTAAATGTGTGATTATAATTTTAATAACTTTTTGGTAGTGATAAAAGTTCAATTTGAGTGAGTGCACAGCGGGAGCAATTAGTTAAAGATCAATGTGAACTAGCCTAGTTTAGATCTTGTTTTGATTCATCGTTATGAGTAATGTATTATGTTTTTCTCCTAATTCGTGTGGTGTGAGTTTTTAGGTTGATTTGGGATCTGAATATGATGATATTTTGATGTTGATAATAAGGCTTAACATCCATGGGAAAGACACCACAAGACAAGGAACTATGAGGGGAGATCCAACACTTAACCAAAATTCGGAGAGCAACTTCTAGAGTCTCAGAGCTATATTAAGATGCCACCCCACCTAAAGTAGGGCTATGGGCAGGGCAGGGAACTAACCTACAGTAGTTATCTAGTTATGACTTAGCCTCACCTAGAGCAGGGCTATAGCCAGGGTGATGCCCCATGAAAGACCCCACAAAATTATGTTGTACTCTGAGCATTAGAGCGTGTTCAGTGGAGTGTAAATCTAGCCTTAAAAGGTTGATAAGTGTCTTCCCAAGTAATAAATAATTTTAACCATGTAGAATTTCCCTAATATCAACTTTTTGTCATGTAGAGCATTGAATAAGCTTTCCATCAATACCAATTTAGTCAAAATCCAGTATCGAGCGAGGAAGTTATGTCCAATTTTACTGAAAGCAGTCGCAACCACAGTCCATACCATCAAAAAAGTTGTAGGATTGTGTGAAGTGTTCGGTAATAGTGGTCACTTAGTAGCTATGTGTGCTTCCAATCGAAAATCAGAGATATATGTCTGCAATTCTCAAAGGCCAAATTATGGTAACTCCTCTAACATGAAGTGCCAGACTCAGCCTTGGAACTCACAACAATAGAAAATTCCACAACCATAGGCCTATTTTAACCAGTCAATGAGCACTATGGAACAGATGTTGAAGCAGCTTCTACCTAGTCAGACAATTGGCTGTAGACATAAAAAATTTGTAAGCAGCTCATAGAAGCTTGGAGATTCAAGAGGGGTACATACAAAAAGCATTAAACACTAGGCCACAAGGGGGTTTACCAGCAGATATAGAAAATCCAAAGTAGGTTTGGCAATCACTTTGAGGATCATTAAAGAGCTTCAAGAAGAACCTCCCAAGGCAACAAAGAAGGTAGAGGCAGATTTGACTCCCCAATAAATTTCTAAAAAAGTTGCTGATAAGTCAAGAAAGTCTGAGTACTTGAAATAAACAATAGTTGATGAACTAGAAAAGAAGCAAGTGTCGCCACTACCCTTTCCTCAAAAACACATAAAAGCGAAGGAGGACGCCATATTTAAGAACTTCTTTGATACCTTCAGTGAGCTTCACATTAACTTACCTTTATTAGATATTTTGCAGGGTATGCCCAAGTACGCAATGTACTTCTGGGATATGGTTTTTAATAAGGTAAAATTTTAGGATGTAGGGGTGATAAAACTCACTGAAGAGTGTATCACTGTAATGACACAGAAAATCCTTAAGAAATTAAGAGATCTGGGGAAGTTTACTCTCCCTATCCAAATTAGGAGTAAGGTGGTCCACGCATTAAGTGACTTAGGGGCGAGATAAATCTGATGCCCCTATCTTTGTTTGATACATTGGGCTTGGGAAATCCTAAATCGACCAAGGTGGTTTTGCAGCTAGCAGATGGATCCATGGCATATCCAAAAGGAATCATTGAGGATGTCCTCATAAAGGTTGTTAAATTTGTTATTCCTACTAACTTATTATTCTTTATTTTAAGGCAGACGAACAAGTACCAATCATCTTGGGGCATCTATTCTTAGAAACTCGAGAAATGTTAATTGATGTTAGAGAAGGAACACTCAAAATGATGGTAGAGCATGAATAGGTGGTATTTGATGTATAAAAAGTACCTACGCAAGTGTCCCAATATAAAGATTTGTGTAGGATCTATGTTATTGAAGGGAATGAGTGTTGGGTGGTTAGTCTACCAAAGACCTCTTGGAACTACCTGATAGAGCAGCCTAAGATTCTACTGCCTAAGCCTGATTTAATGCTAATTAATGAGCCTGAAAAGGATAAAGTTGAGAAATTTGTTGCATAAGTGAATTCACACCCAAGAGCGGTAAAGATAATAATAAGATGGAGACCAAGCCTGAGGAAGAGAAGAAAAGAGAACAACTAAGTCGTTAGTTGGGTTGTGCCGTGACACTACATCAGGAGATGCTTGAGAGGCAACCCAAGTTAAGTAGGTATGTTTTCTTTTTAGTTTTTAGGTTTTATTTCACGTAGTTTTTTTTTTTTATTGAGACACATGTTAATAGAAAGTCTGAGTATCATAAACTTGAGCTAAGAAACATGGAAAAAATAGAGTGTGGGATCCCACGAATCTCGTTTATATGTAAATATGCTACTAGCTAGGCCTAGAGGTCTCAGGAAATATTTCTACCTTTTACTTTTAAGTTCACTTTGGGGACAAAGTGGAATTTTAAGTGTGGGATAGGGAAATTTCTAATTTTTGGCTTAATTTAAAAAATTTTGGTGTAAAATATTCTTGTTGGTGCTATTTTTGATTATATGATGCAAGTGGGTTTGTTTGTAAAAGCATGTTGAATAAGTGAATTCCTACTTTTGGGACTCTTAGGCTCATATATGTGACTCTTGTACTTCTTGGCTTAAATTTGAATTCATGCTATTGTTTAGTTGAGAGTCTATAATGATCCTATTGAGTTAAGCATGTGCCATGTCCGTGTGAGATTTTTGGTATATTCCTTGTTGCATGTGATGTCTAGAACTTTCTCAGTGTGTGTGTAAAGCAAAATAAAGAGTGTAAGCTTAGGAGATGATTTAGGCATTTTTTGGATAGCCTTGTTTTATATCTTCTATTTATCCAACCCTTTATGCATTATCCTAATTTACTCCCATTGAGCCTTTAACCTTTTCTTTGATAGCCTTATATTTAGCCTGATACCTTCTTTGATAGACCATAGTTTGATCCAAAAATCTCCTAAGTTCTTTAATGACAAAAAATATATTTATTTGGTAAGGAGTTTGAGAAACTGAAGAAGAAAAAGGTGAAATTGATGCCCCAAGGTAATAGTTATTGGTGTTTATATTTTATTTGTGGTGGTTGGGAGTGATATAAATAGTGTTAGAAATATTCCCATGATTGTAGAAAATGAGAAAAAATTAATCTTAAGGGAATAAACAATACGCCTACCAAGTGTTTGTGAAAATGCTTAAAAGTGATGGGGCAAAAATAAATGAATGGGGTAGACAAAAATGGTGTAATTTGTTTGTTGGAAATTGGTTTTATATGTATAATGTAGTGTATTAAAGTGCTTAGAGAGGTTAGTCAGTATTCCCAAATAGTTCCTACCCATCACTTAGACGATATTATAACTTGAAAAAGACCTATTTGATCCTATACTTGCCATTGTAATATTATTTGAGCACTACACTAAGGGAAATCCTATGGTTCATTGTGTTTAATTTGTGAATTGCTTGTGAGAGTAAGCATAATTTGATTTTCGTACCCATGTTATGAATTGCATGATTGTGAGTGATTATAGGTAACTCTCTTATTGTGAGAGGCACATGTTTGATGAATGTGGGTGATTTTTATGATGTACTTGATTGAATTATAATCATGAGTTATCCAACTAGGTGAGTTAATTCTTGAGGCTAGGATATTTTGGAGTAGTGTTCATAAGCTTTCAATTGTGTTTGTAACATGCTTAGAGTAGAAACATGCAATTTATGTAGTCATGGTAATACTAGCTTAAGTGTCATGATTGTATTAGAAGTTTAGAGTCTCCATCTCATGATTTTTATAGTAAAGAGTTGTTCAAGGATGAACAAGGCTTTAAGTGTGGGGTGGTGATGTTGGGTGTATTTCTGCATTCTAGCGTCACTATTCTAGCCTTTTTATCCTTATTTTGAGGATGATTCTAAGATATATGGGTTGATAATGAGATAAATGTGTATCAAAGTGTTAAATCATGTGTTTATGATGTCCAAAGAGAATTTCAAACAAGTTTGTACTCAAAAGATTAAATTAGAGTTCAACCCGGAAAAATAGTGTTACTAGCTTGAACAAGGGTCTTGTCTAGTAGATCTTGTTGGATTCTATTTTGTTTAAAGTGTTCCTTATGATTTTGAATGTATAATTATTAATGGAATAACTTTTTGGTAGTGAGAAAATTTCAATTTGAGTGAGTTACAGCTGGAATAATAAGTTAAAAATCAATGCGAACTAGCCTAGTTTAGCTCTTGTTTTGATTCATCGTTATGAGTAGTGTGTTGTGTTTGTCCCCTAATTCGTGTGGTGTATTTTTTATAATAATTGGGATCTTAATATGATTATATTTTGATGATAAGAAGTCATAAAATCCATGGTAAAGGCACAACAAGACAAGGAACTAAGACGGGAGACTCAACACTTAACCAAAATTCAGAGAGCAACTTCCAGAAGCTCAAGGCGATATTGAGGTGCCGCTCTACCTGGAGCAGGTATTTGGGCATTGCACAGACTCACCTAGAGAAATTCTCTATCCAAGGCTGATCCTCACCTGGAGTGGGACTATAGCCAGGGCGATGCCCCACCCATTCCTGGTCTCAATAACTGACTGTTTTCAATTCCAACACGGATTTGGCTTGATCCTACACTATAAATACATGATCTATCACTTTTTTACATATATTTGGACATATTTTTTAGATAAATGGGATTTTACAACTTCTTCTTTAGGTTTTTAATATTTTAATTTAGTTCAATCATTTTTTTAGTCGTTAATTACTACTTTGTGATTACGATTATGACTATGAGTGGCAAAATGCCCTTTTCTGTAGTTAAAGCCAAAGACATGAGTACTATTTTTTTGAGTTGAATTCATTTAACTTTTCTTATCATTATTGGTTGTTTGTTCATCTTTTATTTAACTATTTTAAGGATTCAAGACTCTTAGAATATATCAATTGCCTACCTTTTGATCTCAGGAAAGGGGATAAGTGATAGAATAAGGACATGAAGAAAGTTTGGGTTTTTATACTTTTATGTAATAAAGAATTGAACTTAGCACCTAGTAAAAGGAAGTAGTTAGGATCCAAACTTGATTCACACGTAGGATGATATCTTAATACACTTAAGTGGACGATTACATCCCCCCTCAATGATGTAGTTGTAAGGTTTAACTTAGGTAAACGATTAGAGGTTGGGAAACCATAATCATTCAATTAACCCTATGAATTAACAACCAAGATAAGCAAGTTAACGGATGAAATTCAATACATAGTATAATTCTTTAAAGTGCTTTAACCTTGGGTTTTCTCCTATTGATTTTTTCAAGATCTTTATTTATGCATTGTTTAGTTTACTTAAAAAAATTTCAAACTCTCTTTTTGGTTACACTTGCATCAATTGAATCTAAATTTTGAACGAAATACAATCATTGTTAAATCAAGTCTCTATGGGATCGATACTTTGCTTCTTAAAGGCCACTTTACTACTTGATAAGACCGTGTACACTTGTGTGTGCTCTTGGGCGTTGTCAAAGACCAAGTAAAAATACTTACTGGATAAAACTAAATAATTGAATAATCAAGTAACTAAATACTCGGTCAAGAAAACCAGAACTAAACATAAAATGAAATAGGAATTGAGGATTGTTGAAGCTAACATTAACTGACATAACCTAATCTGATCAAATCGGGTCCAAACCTATAACCCCAGTTGTAAGGATGCTAGTACCTTGCCAAGGGTACCAACACTGGTTGGCGTGTATCCACTAACTGATATCCCTAAGGACTAGGTTGTCAACCCTAATCTGGTGGGTGACCCCTTATAATCTATGGTGGTGCCATAGTTCTAGAACTTAGGGACTTCTACTAAACGTCCAGTCCTAAATGATGGGTGAGCCTTCATCCCTGCATTTGCTCGGTGCTATAGAGTACTCCCAACTAAACGACACTGAAAACTGATATATGCTCAATATAGTAATATTTTTCAAAATATAAATATATACATAATTTTAAGTGCTCAAACCATGACAACTGATACATGCATGAAATCTTAGGTATCAAGTGTTCATAATGCACCAGTTGTCTAATACAACTGAACATGATAATATTTAAAAATTGATCATAAAAATAAATCACAAACTCAATAATTTATCAATAATATGCAAATTCATGATGATGAGTAGGAAAATGTGCTAATCTTATGAGAAAACATGTACTTATAGTTGAATTCAATAATTAAACTAAAATTCCAAGGAAACTCATAAATATCATGGAACCCTAGGCAAAAGGGGTGAATTATACTTGAGAGTTTGGAGAAATCATTTGGACTCAATAGGTGAAAGGAACACATTCATGAAATACCATATACCTGGAGGCGCAACCTATGATGAACTCTTGGAAATTGGATTTGATGATTGAAGAACCCTAACTTGATTTTGGAAATAAGAGAATCACTTTTTTTCTTGTTGTGTATTGAGTTTAACACTAAATGATGAATTTGGAGGAAATTGCCATATATTCCACCCTTAGAAATGCCTAAACAACATGGGAAATGAGTTAAAAAAAATGGAAAAGGACCAAAAAGCCCTTTTTAAAACATTCATGAAATTTTGAGAAACAATCATCATAGCTCGGGTAACGACTCATTATGTCTGGTCATGAGTCGTGGCCTAAGTAGTGACCTAAGGACCTGAAATTTTGGGTCCTTTCTATTATGAAAAAAACTTCCTCCTAATGATGCTTAGGTCTGATAATGGGTCGTTATGAGGAGTTGTAGTCAAGAGGCTATTTTTTTTGTCACTCACTGCCATGGAAATGAGTCTAGACTATGACTCGTTACGCCAGACATTGGATCATTGTCATTGTCGTTGTCACTGGTAGTCTAACAATGCCTTAGAAAAATTTCCATAACTTCTTACTATGATCTCATATTAAGGCAGAACTAGTGATGTTAGAATGCTAATTTAATGTCCTATATTTTTGTGGGTCTAGAGCTTAAAAACTTGGTGAATTATAAAAATTCTATAATGGCACCCAAGTAAGTGGAGGTAAAGCAGCCCTATACTTAATGAATGACCTCCATCGTTGCTTGGAATTTGACTACAATTGAAAAATAAACAAACTCCATATCAAGTATTTCAAAAATACCAATCTTATACGGGAGTTCATTACAAACTAAATAGAACACAAAAGAATTTTCAGACTTTGTTCCCTGAAATACTAGGGGTTTCATTTTCATGAGCTTAAAAAAGTCCACGTTCTTCATCAATTATCCTCCCTCTCTCTAAGCCCTCATCCATTTGGGTGCCACTGCAGTTGCATACTCTAAGGCTAGGGATAGAAATACTATAATAGCAGGAGTAGTATTGTTGCTAGACAAGCTTCCTAAGTGTCCCTACACTTGCTAAATCATTCCTGTAATCATAGGTACCTAGGCTGTAGCTTTTTCCACAAGCACTACATTTTTAGTGATGACTACTCTTTTACCTTAATTACCATCTACCCATCCAATTCTAACTCAGGATCACCCTATGGTAGGGGAGGAAAGGCAGTCCCTTGCCTAGTTGGTCCTCCAATTTCCTAAGCTCCACCCCTAATAGGTGTTTCTCATGTTCCTTCTATCCTAGCCCTTCCCCTCATACGTGGTATACCCAAAATACAACCTTAACGACTAGTGAAAGTGCTGCTATTAGTGGTGGTGCTGGGGCAGCTGTTTCTACTCTAAATAAATGTGTTCACTATCTACAAAACAAGAATTAAGGAGTTATATACCAATTTTGATCACCAAATACCAAATGCAATCAACTAATATCACGAAAGAAAGAAAGAAATTTTTGTTTCTTAAAGCCGTGTATCGTTTCAAAGAAAAGTACACACAACTCTGTAATATTCTGTAAGGCTCTACTATATCTATTCTTGTATGATGATATCTGCAAACCCAGTGCTTTAATATTATCTTTGTCATGACCCGAATGATCATGATTAGCGTCAACCCTAAACTATGGCAAGAGAACCATATTTAACCTAACCCTCACTTAACCAAGTGTTACATTCACAATAACCTTATACTAATTTCTTCATTAACATGTTCAAAAACTCTATTATTATTTAAATAAATAAAAATGTCCACCCATCAAAATCATTTAGACACTAATAGAGTGCAGAAATCCTCTATTTATTATATTCCTAGGACCTAAAGTCACCATACCAAAACATCTAAGAGTACTCAAGTCTATAACTAAAAGAGTATCCAAAATATAAAAATAAATAAAGGAGTGTCCTAGTAACAAAACAAGGGACATGGACATAAAACTATAAATCCAAAGGCAACCTGATCATGGTGCTCACCATTAAGTCAAAATCTGGAACTATTGGCTAGAGCCGAGGTCTCATATCAAACACTGGAACACGCTCTGCACTCAATAAGAAGAAGTAGACAGGTAGATTCAGTACATTAGGAACTCCTAGTAGGCATCATATACTGACCTAACTCAGCATAATTCAAATAAGAAAATCAAATATATGCAGCAAAGATCATCACATACCTCATAATCAAAGACAATAACACATATATATAACACTTCTCTTTAGAGAAAATATAGACTCATATTTATGTATGTCTACACTTAGCCAATTTGAGCAATAAGTAGCATCATTAATTATGATTATAGTTAAATATTCATAGGATATAAATTAATATATGAATGCAAGATTTTTTTGCATCTCTTTCTCTTCTTAATCTCATCAACATCATGATTACAATATCATCATCACTGTCATCATCTCATCATCATTAATATCATCAACAACATCATGAAAATTATGGTTGTAATAGAATAATCATCATCATCAATATGAATGAATATACAAATACAGTCAATAATCACAATAAGTGTTCAAAAGAAATCATAAATACTTAATTCATATATAAGCACAAAGTCAGCAAGTCTAATTGATACAATAAATCACAACCTACCATAATTCTTTGCTCAAATTCACTTCTAGTACACAATCTTTCCTTTTCTTTCTCTTTCATCTTGTTTTTGATCTATAATAATAGGGTTAAACACCCAATTCAATTATTTTCCCCTTTTTAACCACTAGGGATCAATAATTAACAAATTTAACCATAAAATTATCCTGGTTTATCATTTCAAGATTTTCTATTCCTTAAACCTCATGCTACCAACTTTATTTAGCATGACATCAAAAATTCTACTCCAATTAGTCTTTTCTAACACACTATCACCATTATCTACTTATATTATACTCATTCTCCCGATTTGTATTAAGTTTGTGAATTAGGGATAAACCCCAAGTTCCATAATGAACAAGTTTACTAATGATTTTCAATGATTTTAAGAAGTAATTAAAGTTTAGAATGTGAGGTACTTACCTCTAAAGAAGAAAACTTCTGAAAATTTGCAAGAACTCGCCTTCCACATAGCCTTGGTTAATGCTTGAAAATTGAGAAGTGAAAATGTGTTTTTAGATTAAAATTATAAAGACACCATGTTTTACCACTATAGCAATTTAGTTACTGCTAGCTTTGTTTACAACGATAGTAAGCTACTAATGCAGTTAATCTCGAGGAAGAATTCTGAGGCCTCTCCCAAATTGTGTTAGTTTTAAAATAAATCAATTGAAATATGACATCGTGAATTAACCCTTTCATTGCAAACTCTAAAACCAGAATTTTATAACTGTATTTATGTGTTGGAAGTTGCTATGACTTCCTAAACTCGTTATCTATTTATTAATGATGTCAAACACCCCTAAACATATTTAAATTAATACCAAATTTTCTTAGACTATTACGTCCTCAAAATTTTCTAAAACTAGGCTAGTCTTGAATT
Source organism: Capsicum baccatum var. pendulum (assembly GCA_030864225.1). Taxonomy (NCBI): domain Eukaryota; kingdom Viridiplantae; phylum Streptophyta; class Magnoliopsida; order Solanales; family Solanaceae; genus Capsicum; species Capsicum baccatum. Next base: position 87,260,251 of record CM061557.1, read on the forward strand.
TCTTAAAAATTATCTAAGGAAAGATTTGGAAAAAGTTTTACCCCTATTTCAGCGTAACAATGACCTAGGTCATTATAATTACATAAACCAAAAGGCATTATGTTGAATGCAAACATCCCATATAGATAAGTGAAAGTGGTCTTCTCTTGGTATTTGGGAGCAATCAAAATTGTATTGTAATACAAATAACCATTACTAAAATAATAGTATCCTCTACTAACAAAACGATCTAACATTTGATTCATGATAGGCATCTGAAAGTGATCATTCTCAGTCTATGCATTCAGCTTCCTAAAGTCCATACATAAACACCAACAGGTGACTTTCCTCATAGGAATAAACTCATTCTTCTCATTTTGAACCACAGTGATCCTACTCTTTTTTGACACACATTAAGCCAAGGTCACCTATTCTTGCCAGTAATAGAATAAACTACACCAGTATCCAAATATTTGATAATCTCCTTCTTAACTACCTTCTGTATAGGCGAATTGATTCTTTATTGATGCTCAATACTACAAACATAATTTGGATTTTGGGTGTGCAAATTCTAGGAAAATCCTAATAATATCCGCAATGGACCATCTAATGGCCCTTTTGAACTTCAACAAAATAGACACTAGAGCCTCAACTTGACAATCTACAAAATCAACCACAAAAACAATTGGAAAATTACTTTTGGATCCCAAAATTCCATAGTAAAGATGGTATGGAAGAGCCTTGAGCTCCAAGATAGGAGGTTCCTTAATAGAAGGCTTAGCTAGTGGGTTAACTATATTCTTTAAATCAAGATCCAACTTCTTTGGTTCAAAAGTGTGGGAACCTAAACTAGTAAGTCTGCACCATCTCATTTTCCTCATCAATGTCATCACCCTCAAAATTCATAATAACTATTATAAGTGTTTTGACTATAAGTCTCTCCTTAATAAGGACTACGAATTCACCCTCATCGACTATATCAATCACTGAGATCATGTGCATGTTTTTTGGATGCTTTATGGATTGACATACATTAAATTTCACTTCCTTATGATTTAACTAAGACTTCACCTATCTTATGTCCATATCACCCAATGCTCTTCCAGTCATAATAAATGGTCTCCCCAAGTTAATAGGAACCTCAAAGTCAATCGCGGGGTCAAGGAATATGAAATTAGCCAAAAAAAATAAAGGATTCTACCCTTACCAAAATATACATACAATTCCCATAGTTTTTTCACAGCACAGTCTGCAATGAAGAGTCTCATCAGAGTTGGTTTGGGCAATACCAACCCCAACTATTTATGACCTATTAGTGGCATCAGATTAATGCCACACCCAAGTCATATAAAGCTTTGGAAAAGTTGAAAGACTAATGGTACATAGAATCATGAATTTCCATATTATCAATTGGCTCAAAACTACAATCCTCTTCTTTGTCAACACGTCCCTCATAAGCGATGAATACCCCGACATTTTATAAAGTACCTTAACTAGAGGTATTTTATATATAAATATTTCAAAATTAAGATAAACTTATGATATTTTCCTACTTTAGATCTCTTCTTTATTCTTTCTGGAAAAAGAAGACGAAGTTGTGGAATGGGAGCAATACTTGAGGCACTTTCCTTTCCTTTCCCTTTCTAGACCTACCTCATTTTTAGTAACTAGAGGATTTTCAAGAATATTTATATGATCAACTATATTTTAATCTTTAGATATTTTCTCATCATTGATAATCACTAGCTCAATATTATTCCTTACAACCATAAACATAGGTGGATCGTCTGTCATCTTATCACTCTTAGTAGTAATTACTAAGCAATGACCATCTTATTTTGAATTCTAGATAGTGTTGCTTTGAAGTGTACCTTGATAGTATTGATTACTGCAGTGGAAATTTGACCAAAATATTGCTCAAGCTTCATAATAGCTGTAGCATGTGATTTATATTTCTAACTTATCCCAAAAATATCTTCTTTAATCTTCTTAGGGTAGTCTTCAGTCTTTTCTACCCATTTCATCATTATAGTAAGCAAGTCTTCAATTATGGAATTACTCAAATTTTTGCAGCAGTTCCTCGGAGCAACATAGAGGCCACTTCTACCTTGTTAATTATCCTTTATTTTCCAATCACCATATTTCCCTCAATTCATATCATTATACTTAGACATGTTGTACTTGTTATCCTTATAGTTGTTATGACCTTGATTTCCTTACCTAGAGTACAAATTTTCTTGATTAGACCCTTGGCCCTTGGCCTAAAATGTCCACTTGATTATCTAAGTACTCTACTTCATCTTTAGTATTAGATTCATCATGTGTAAATGCCTTACCTTGTGAACCAACCACATTCATTTTTTCTTCCCCTACCACTACAAATTGTATTGTCAAAAAGCTGAATTCAATCATTAGTTATGTTATTTCTTAAGCAGCCAAATCATTAACGATTAGTTATTTTATGGATGCTCCTATCATATAAGTATCCAAGGGCATGTTGGCCTCTAGAGTGTGCCAACCTTGGTTGGTTTTAGTAATCCTATCGAGAATCTCAGAAGTCTGATCCTAAAGTAAACTCTTATTTACTTTTCCAGTAACAGTGTCTACTACAAACTTATTATTTATATTCAAACCTTTATATAAGATCTCAAGCAAATTACTGCCTGGTATTCTGTGATTTGAAACATTCTACAGCTTCTTCTTAAACCATAACCAAGTTTCGTACAACATCTCTAAGTATTTACCTAAATTTATAAATCTTATTTTTTAACTAAAACATTCTAGATAGTGGGAAAAATTGCTCTACATATTGTGGTTTTTTCTCAAATCAGTTGGTGATTGACCCTTTTAGCAGCTTGATCAACCATATAGTGGCTTATCTAGACAGCGGTAAGGGAAAAAACCCATTCTAATAGAATCTTAACTCATAGCAAATAAGTCGTAGGAAGTTAAAATCCCCACAAAGTTTATCTTTGCATCAGCAGTAGCAAGGCCAGTAAACCACCAAAAATGGTTTCTTTTTTTCCAAAAATGATTAGGATTTGACAATGGTGATTTTAGGTGATATCCATCTATTTTTCATCATATTTCATTGTTAAGGTAACTAATTTATCCTTGTTAACTAGTAAATCTATAATCTAGCCTTAAAATTGCTAATTTGCATAGTTTAGAGAGGGTTAAGGGGATGAATTTTGTTAGTTTTTTGGTTCGAGGGAGTAAATTGAGTATAAAATCATTGGGTTTTGGTTAATTATTGTTATCTTACACTTTTATTCCATTAATTCACTAAATCGCCAATGGAAATCATAGTTTTAGGTGAATTAAGGTAGAAAGCCCTAAAATGGGGAAGAATGATCATAAACTTGGCCTTAGCGATTGGATGTGAGTTATAATCCCCATAATGGTAGGTAATTTCACACATTATGTGTATGTATGCATTTTATCCACTGAGATCAAGAAGAATTATATGGAAAGGAAAGGATATCGTGTAGTGAAGTTGTGCAAGCTTGATTTAAGGTAGGTGATGGTATTATAATATAGTTAATTTGTACAATATGTGCATGTTAACTATATTTTGGTATGGATTGTTAGTGCATGTTGTTTGGTGTGGTGAAGACATGAAATAAGTTAACCTAGCACCCACAGTTACTAAGTCTTTCCTAGTAACCAACACTTAGAGAAATTAAAAGAAACTATCCTATTAATAGTTTAAGAATCAACCAAATATAACAACTGAAAGAAATGCAAAATTAAACACTAAAAGGAAAACATCCCCAAAATTCAAAAGTTGATGTACCAAAATGGGTCTAGTGGAGTCTTATGGAATGGTACATAGATATTTGTACCTTTCTTTAGGATGCTATAGGACTTTAGGATTTTATTCTTTCTTTATTTGTGCTTTAAATTTATTCCAATTGGTATCTGGTGATCCAAATTGGTATCTAATTTTTATCACTCTTTTGTCAGCAAATGGCAACATCTAGGTCAAATAGAACCCAATCAACAACTTTTGCACTAGTGTTCTAGCTATAGAGTCAACTATAAGGGGAAAAGAATGAGTAAGAAGGAGATGCAGGGGAAAGAGGAGATGAGCCACACATACGAGAGGTAGATCTCAAGAAGCATCTAGTCATGTCTATAAAAGGTCAATAGCACCTCCCTCACCAGAGGATCTTTTGGATAAGATAGAGACAGTAGAAAAACAGGTAATGGAGCCTATGATGGTAGAACCAACTAGTTTTGTATCCTTACCCCCTATGTCTACTGAGGATTATTAACAATTGTTAGCTTTTCTAAGTAGGTTGGCTGGTACTGGAGCCACCCATATTGTGCCAGCTGTTTAGAATCCAAATGTGTACTCTACTGTTCCGATGGCTTCGAGTATTGATGAGGCTTCTAGGACTGATGCTTTTCTTAACTGATTTTAGGTTTTATGATTATTGGTACTAAACATAATGTTTTGACCATATTTTTGAAGATGAAGCCTCCAAAATTCTAGGGTACTAAGTCTAAAGATGCTTTTGATTCCATCACGAATTGTTATGACAAATTACACAAGATAGGTGTAGTATATCAACATGGAGTTGAGTTCATGATATTTCTATTTGAGAAGGATGCTAAGTAATAGTGGAGGGTGTATGTTGAAGGTCGGGAACTGGTTTTACCTACATTGACTTGGGAGAAACTTCGTTCTTTGTTTTTAATGAAGTATGTACCATGGGACCTCTAGGATAGCATGAAAAATTAGTTTTGGCATTGGAATCTGGTGATTTGGTAGTTGCGGCCTATGATGCTTGTCCCATGCTTTGTATAACTATTCTAATCAACTATTTTCTACTAAAGAGCAGAGGATTTGATGTTATGTAAATGGTTTGAATTATGATCTTTGGGTCTTGTCTGTGCATATGACCTATATAGAAATGGGGTTTAATAAAATTTTAGATTACGTTAAGAAGTTAGAAGGGGTGAAACAATCTGGTTAGAATAATATGTTAGCTAAGAAATCCCATAATGTTGGGAATTTCAACGTATCTTCATTTAAGGGACATTATCAGTAAGCCCACCCATCTTTCCCCATTCAATCAGCATTCTCAACTTTTATTATGGGTCCAGTTAAGGTCTTTTTTGGCCCACCCATCTTTTCCCATTCAGTCAGCATTGATAGCTTCTATTGTGGGTGCAGTTAAGGTCTTTTCTCAGTCATAGATTATTAAGAGACAAGGGGCTTCCTACTCTTATACTAGTCGACCTTTTCTTGATAAGGGATATTACTATTATGGTGTTGTTGGACCCTTTTAAAGAAATTTTCCTTTTGATAGATAAATTCCCAAGACAACAACAGACTCATACTATAGTTTAGTAGGTAGAGGCGGAGAAGGTAACGACAGGTTCGTCCATAGTGTGGATAGGAAAATTAGATGAATGGTTAGGGTGGTTGAGAAAATGGAAAAACAAGTGGAGGTGTGCATCTAGAGAAGGAGTTAGCTCAAAGTGATGACCGATCTCACTGTTTTGCATTTCCAGGAAAGATAAATGCCAAGGATTTTGATGTGGTGATCACAGGTACTATTTCTGTTTGTGACTGGATAGCTTTTATTTTATTTGATCTGTGATCTACTTATTCTTATATATCTGTCCAATTTGTAGTAGGTCTAAATTTAGCTTATGATGTACATCACTATCCTATTTATGTGTTTACTATAATTGGTGAGTCTGTGGTACTAACCCATGTTTACGGTTCTAACCTTGTTGTTTGTGGGCTTTCGACATAGGTAGATTTGATTATTCTCAATATGTTGGACTTTGATGTAATTTTAGATATGACCTAGTGATGTGGCATAGGAAAATAGCAATTTTCCTACTTAAAACCATGAAATTATGCTTGAACTTAGGTCATTTTAGTAGATATGGTGTGCTTTTATAGTTATTATAGGTAAAACAGGTCTAGCATAGTATTGGAAAGAAACTGGAAGAAAAAGATCAAAAAATACCAAGTTGTAGCAAGGTATGAGTCTCCTCATGAGTCGTCAACACCTCATACGACTTGGAGGCAGACTCTTAAGATCAACAGAAACTAAGCAAAAGAAGAAAATCCAAGTATAGAGAATATATGACTAAGAATACGAGCCGTATGATGAGGGTACAAGTTGTATCATGAAGTTGTACACAAAGCAGAACCCAAGGAAGCAAATTAGAGTTGAAGTCTCAGAATAATAGGAGTTGGAAGCCTGAGTACGACTAGTATGATTCAATCATAAGTAGACCCATGTTCAAGAGAAGAAAGGAAGAAGTCCCAGGTGTATACGAGTGAAGCACACGAGTAGTATAATCATAGTATGACTCGTGAGTAGTAGTCGTAAGTAGAACAAAAACTTGATCCCTGGAAGAGCATACACTGGAGTAGATACTATAGCCATGGTTTGACTCGTATGATATCGGTACGAGTTGAAGAGCGAGTCGTACCGTTTGCCAACCTAACTTTACTTTTTCCATTTTTAATAGAATTTCTAAGTATTTTTTAGATACTATAAATACCTTAGGTTTTATCCCTTATTACGTTACACATTCTCACAATAGTTACTTACTTTTACATACTTTTACAATTATTCTTGAGATTATGGGTTTTTTATTCAATTAAAGACTTAGGATTTTATTCATCTTATTATTGTGCAATTAAATACATGTCTTCTTAATTGATAATCATGGATTCTTGCATGAACACGAGTGGCTAATCTCCCTAACTAGGGTTGTGGAAACCCTGGAAGATTATCTATGTAAAGGAAGTGGTAGATTCATGTATTCTAGGGCTTATGTAGGTATCATAATCTTCTTCACAATAATTGACCTCGGTGCTACTGTAGAAGCTTGGGGATAACCTATATTTCCATACGTCCTCGCAAGGGAGTTTTTGATTGGGAAAAGAGGATTAAGATAGTAATTTGAGATTCACATCCATCTTATTATTCCATCATCTTATCTAATCACTTGAGACTCAAAAGGTGAAAGTGAACTTAAGTCGTAGACAAGGAGCAATAAGGTAATGCCCTAATACTTACAAGATAAAGGGTGAGATTTATCAACACATTCACAAGACGTTAATAATACATATCTTGTTAAATTTACATACAAATCAGTAAAATAGGTGGATTGAACATGAGAAATTCACGGAGTTGAGAATCCAAAGAGAACACAAGCCTAGTGTTCATCTTCTATTGTTTACAACACAAATGCATTCAAGATTTGATTACTAGTTACTAATAATTCCAAATTACCTCCATTTACTTTCCACATTGCTCATGAATTTCATCAAATTAATAAATTGTTCAATATTTTCCCTATGGTTTCAACCCCAACCTAGTTGGGTTACTATATTTGGCATCAACCACAACATCTTTTTTTGGAGGATATTTTTGGGCGACATCAAATTTTGGTGTCGTTGTCAGGGAAGATGATTTGAGTAGTTAATTGAATTGGTGAAGTTTGCAGTTTTATTTTCGGTTTTGAGTTGGCATATGCTGGTGTATGTCAAACAGTAGGATAAGAGCAATCCCTTACTCTTTTTTTATCCAGGGATAGAGAGAATTCTTTAAACACTAAGAAGAATGTCAGGACAAGTTTGTAATGGGGTTCAAGACCCTCCACCTATTGATCCTAATGTGGTATTACTATGTTCTCTAGTTGATCCATATAATGTTGCAAATTTATAGATGTAACAACTAATATCTGCTGTTGAGGAAAAGAGAAGAGAATCCAAAGAGGCTCGATTAACTGAAGAGGTTGGGTTATCTTCGGAAGAAGGACTCGCCAGACCTAGATAGAGCTGAGCATAGAGACAGATTTTAGTGAGCCAGAGCTCCATTGATTCCTGCATGTCAGCACTTACACCCATACAATGATGATGAGGATATAAGTTATGTTGAACCTGCCGAGACAGGATCCATCATTCCTCCTGCCTTACTCCCAAATGTGAAGTTTGATATTACAAGCGTCATGATCTAAGTGTTTTACTTGAAGGGTGTATTTTTGGGATTGGCTACTGATGATGCAAATATATATCTTGCTAATTTTACAAGGATTTGTACATCATATACTATTCTGAGGGAGGATCGGAAAGCTTTGAGATTAAGGTTGTTTTCTTTTTCATTGATGGGTGCAGAATCATTATGGTTAGGGAAACTTCCAAGAGGCTTAACCACTGCCTGGCATGAATTATGTAAATAGTTTTTGAATAGATTTTTCCCTCTTGCAAGGTGCTACAGTTGAAAGATGTGATTTATAACTTTAGACAATTACCACCAGAATCTTTGTATGAAGCATTGTTTTTATTCAACAAGAAGCTAAGCATGGTACCTAATCACAGAATTAGAGGATCAAATTTGTTGGAAATCTTTTATAGATCATTAAATGCCAGTTCAATAATAATGGCAGATATGATTTTGGGAGATACATTCATGTAACTTTAATGGGATGTTGTGCGGGATATGTCGGATGATATTTCAGTGACTAATAGAGTCTAGCATACTAGAGATTCAGAATGTGGTGAAGGTACTTATGCTATTAGATTTGTGAATGATTATGGAGCTGGTCTCATACTAATTAGAGATTCAGAATGTGGTGCAGGTACTCATACTAATATTGGGTTTCTTATAAAATAGTCCACAACAATGAGTGCTAAGAAAGTGAATACAATGGTGGCATGGGGATCGAGTTCTAGAACTTTTGAGATAGAATCTGAAGAAGAAGAAGAAGAAGAAAAAAAGTATCTTGATCATAGGTTGGTTGATTTTTGAGCCCAAGGGCAAGTGAATCAAGGTCAAAACTATTATAATGATAGATACAGAGGCAGAAGTAAGGAGAGAGATGGTGATTATCGACCGAAAGATGACTACAAGGAGAAGAGTGACAAGTATGCTTCACCAGGTAATCGTGATTAAGAAACCAAAATGGAAGCGTTATTATCGAAATTAGTCAAGGGGCAAGAAAGTCAAGAGATCTTCCTTAAGGATATCAAGGAAGACCTATCAGGGATAAACCAAAAAGTTGAATCATATGCTACAACAATCAAGTAGTTGGGACAACAATTTTCTTAGATATCAGTCATAGTAAATCAAATACATCCAAGCACTCTCCCAAGTAACACAGTGGCTAATCCAAAAAATCATGGTCACTGCCACTTTATTACCATCTGAAGAGTTAAATCCACTATACACCCACCTGTACCAGTTGTAGATGATCAAAAGAATAATGATGATCTTGTTGATGTGGATAGTAGTAGAAAGCAAGATAAATAAAAAGATATGGCCGAGGAGCCTATTTTGAAGCCTTTCTCAAGACCTCATCCTTCTTTTTCACAAAGTTTGAAAAAGAAACAAGAAGATGGTAAGTATCAAAAGATTTTAGTTAATGCTAAAAGAGTTATCTATCAACATCCCACTTGTAGAGGCATTATAGAAAATGCCTAGATATGTAAAATTCATGAAATATCTAATCACCAAGAAGAGTTCAGTCAGTTATAATCTAGTCAGCAATATTTACCATTGCAATGTTGTAGCAACTGGATCATTGGTGGAGAAGAAAGAGGATACTGGTGCTTTCACTATACCTTGCACCATTGGATTTTCCAACTTCGCTCGCTCTTTGTGTAATTTGGGCGCTAGCATCAAACTTATGCCATTTGCAGTATTTTAACAGTTGGGGTTGGGATCTCCTAAACCAACTACAACGAGATTAGTGATAGCAGACAGAAATGTGAAAAAGCTTGTTGGTATTGTTAGCCTACTAAGTTTATGTTTTAATAAAGACAAACAAACAAGTGTATCTTTATAGCTGCTAATGTTGGAAAGATAAAGAAAGTCAGCTCCAAAAATAGAAGGATATCAAGAATAGAAGGACATCCATGGTATCCAAGGAAAATCAATCTCAACAAGAAAGATGGAAGAAGAATCTTAGTTCTAAATATCACGAAAAATTATTTTAAAATATTGGTAGATATAAAAGATTACGGTATGGAAAATGGAACAGAAAAATAATTCATGAATATGGTAAGCAGATCAATCAAATATCATGGAAATAGAAGAAGAATCACAATCCCAAAAATCAAGGCAGACCACATCAATCAGGAAGAAAAGATCACGAGCACATTTGAAAAGAAATCAATCTCTTCAAAACCAAAAAATAGATCACGGACATATCTAATAAGGATGTGATCCAAATCTATATATGGACATATCTGATATGGAAATATCATACGGCTATATTCCTCAATCAAGTAATCAATTGACATCCTTGATTGAGAAGAAATCTCTTGGGTTTCCTTATGAAAAGTAGCAGCAGAAGACTATAAGAGATGAAGACCGAAGACATACATTTTTCATGCAACTTCAAGTAGAAAACTCAAAGTTTCTAATTCTAAGTCCTACAAAGCTCTATAACTTTAGTTTACAATTATTATAGAAAGATTATGATCGGTTTAACATTGTAAAATCAACTGAAGTTGTGTCACAAGATCTGAAGAGCAAAATAAGACTTCAAAACTTGTTTCCTATCATTTTACTTGAGACAAACTTTCAATGATCTAAGGAAACTTTGAAACCTAAGGGGACTAGACGTAGGCACTACATTGGTGTGCAAAATAGGATAAATCTTTGTGTTATTAATTAACATTTTTTATTTACTTACTTAACTGTTCTAAGTTTAATCTGTTTATGAAGAGTTCTGATCTACAGTTGAGCCGACTGTGAGGAGTCAGTAGTCGACTCATAGAAGAAAATTTCAACTCACCCTCCTTCCTATCTTGAATTTCAATTGGTATCAGAGTAGGTATCACAGATAGCATTGCTTAGCCGCAAGTGAGCAAAGATCAAATGGTTAATTATCAGATTCCCGTTGCACATCTTCAGGATGGTCACTGCTCTACAATACCACCATATTTTAATGAACAACATTACTCTTACTCGAAGAATAGGTTCAGGATCTTTGTCCAATCAAATGACCTCCAAGCCTGGGTTGTCATCAAGAAAGGTCCAAAGCAAATTCTAGGACTCTAGAAGAAGTCAAAGGACAAAGATAAAGAACCTAGTAGTTCTAACATAGAGGACCTTGAAAGTTTTGAGGTCACTAAAGAATAGTAAGAGGTTATTCAAACTAACGCATATGCTATAAGTTTACTTTTATATGCAGTTAGAAGAGAAGAATAAGACACGATTTCAAGGTGTAAAACTGCAAAAGAAATATGGGACAAACTGGAGGTAACCTATGAAGGAACCACCAAAGATAAGAAGTCAAAAATTTCTTCTGTTTTCAATGCATACGAGTTATTCAAAATGAAAGAAAATGAGGATATTAAAACAATGTTCGCCAGATTTAGTAAAATCATGTGTGAACTAAAATTGTTGAGAATGTTTCATTCTTACAGCCTGTAAGTCTAGAAGCTAGTCTAAAGTATCCCAAAAACTTGGGAAACCAAGGTTTCCATTCTAGAAGATAGAGATCTTCGTAATATGACATATGATGAACTGTGAGGTAACCTTATTGCATATGAGAAAAATTATATCAACAAGTTTCACAAAGATGAAAAGAATAAACCAGTACCCTAATGCTACTCCAACCAGAGAGAAGGACATTCTGGAAGATGCTAATACCGATGGAATAGCTCTTATTAACAGTGGGGTAAGGCAGATCATGAGACAGAGATATCAAAGATCTTGACGAGGCAAAAACGATGACTCAACTAGAAATAATAACCTCTTTTACTATTGTGGAAGGCTTGTACATTTCATATAAAACTGTCTAGAATTGAAATGATGATCTTCTATAAAATATCAAAAATTTTGAGCCTGGATCTATGAAGATAAAACTAGAGAAAAAATATAGGTTGCCAATATGTGTTTTATGGAAATGGGTGAACCAAGTGAGGTAAGATCACATGACTGTCATGACTATAATACTCTTGAGTGAAATCTGGATATATTAACCAATGAATTTCAAAAAATCATAAATGAATATATTAAGCTTTCTTAAGAGAAGAAAATTTGTGAAGCTCGATTTAAACAAAAACTCTTAGAGGAACGACGAAACTGGTAAATATAAATTGAAGCATGTATAGTTTAAATTGACTTATTTCATGAAGACATTGGTAATGAAAAATCAAAATTGAACAATCTTTAAAATTCCCCAAGCCACGGTTTTGTAGGAGCAAACTCCTTCAAAAGTAATCCGAGTTCCTTCTCAGGATTGTTTAAATTAGCTAAGATCTCCTATTTCTCTCAAGGACCCATCTACTTTACTTGTGGATAGAGAGGGTACAAATCTTATAGTTGTAGGCATAAGCCTAAAAGTGTGTGGGTTTTGAAGCCCAAAGAAAGCACATCTAACCCACAAGGACCCAAGACCACTTGGGTACCTAAATAAATTAATTTTCTTATTTTGCAGGACCAGGTCCGCAAGAGATATAAAAAATAAATATGGGTCATTAATAGTGAAAGAAGAACTTCTCCTTTCTAAAGAGAGTAGATGGGGGATCGGTCAAATTCATTGAAAATGCCAAAGGCAACATCATTGGAGTCAGCTCAGTGAGACTTAGCTTATCATGTGAACTCACCAAAGTATACCTAGTAGATGGTCTCAAATAGAATCTGCTCAGCATCAGTCATCTATATGATGCCAGATTTGGAGTCCTCTTTAAAGTTGAAAGCTGCTTTATCAAATACGACAAAATAAATATCTCCCTTATCGGTGAACGTATTGATAACATTTATGTTTTAAATCGTCCTAATTTTTCCACCTTAACTTACCTCCCTATGCAAACCAATGATACTTGGTTGTAGCACAAGAAGCTTGGGCATGCTAGTATTCACTTTATTGAGAAATTTTCTAGACTTAATTTGGTAAAAGGTTTGTCAAAACTCCAGTTTGAAAAGGATCACATCTGTTATGCCTTCCTACTGGGTAAATAGACTAGAACATCTTTCAAAGCTAAAGACATTGTCTCTACTACCAGACCTCTCCAAACAATCCACATGGATTTGTTTGGTCCCACCAAGACCATAAGCATTTGTGGAAAAAGATATGTTTTTCTCATAGTTGATGATTACTCACAATTTACTTGGTTATGTTTCTTTCACATAAACATAAAGGTTTCACAAACTTTGAGATTTTTTGTAGAAAAATAAAGAGAGAAATCGGGAACCTCATCAGTTACATTCATAGTGATCATAGAGGAGAATTTGAAAATAAGGTATTTAAGGAGTATTGTTCTCAAAAATGGATACTCTCAAAACTTCTGTTCACCGCGATCTCCTCAACAAAATGGTGTAGTTGAATGGAAGAACCAATCCCTCCAGGAAACTACCAGGACAATATTGTTAGAACATAATCTCTCAGATCAATTTTAGGTAGAACTAGTTAGTACAGCATGTCATATCATCAACAGGTGTCTAACCATACCTATTTTGAAGAAAACACCTTATGAACTCTAAAGAAGAAAGAATCCCAACATTGGCTACTTTCATCCCTCCGGAAGCAAATTCTTTATTCACAACAATGGTAAGAATACCCTAGGTAAACTTGATCCACGAAGTGACAAAGGTATTTTCCGTGATTACTCTCCCACTAGTCGTGCTTATAGGTCTTTTAATAAAAGAACTCTATGTGTTAAGGAATCTATGCACATTGTTTTTTATGAATCTAACCACCTCCCTACGAGTATAAGTGTTAATAAAGAATAGGTGACTAATATATAGATTAGAGAAAATCATAGTACAACTCTAGAACCCTCACAGGACAAGCCGACTACATACTCGATAGAGTCGACTCCTACAACAGAAATAGTGAAGCCAAATATTCCAAAACAATGGAAACATAATTCCAGCTATCAAAATGAACTCATCATCAAAAATCCAAAAGATAGAGTTCAAAGAAGAGCATCGTTAAGGATATAAGCATCAGTTGCCATTGTGTCCCAAATTAAACTAAAAAAAACTAACAAAGCTCTCAATGATGAATCATGGGTTGAAGCTATAAAGAAAGAACTAGATCAATTTGAATGAAATCTAATTTGGACTCTAGTTGAAAGACCAAAGAATTGCTTAGTAATTGGAACCAGATGGGTCTACAGAAATAAGGTAAAAAAAGAAGGTAAAGTTGTCAAAAATAAATCCAAGCTTGTAGCTTAAGGCTACTCTCAGTAGGAAGGTATTGATTATGATGAGACCTTTGACCCCGTGGCAAGGTTAGAGTCAATACAAATTTTATTAGCTTTTGCCATATTAAAATGGTTTAAGCTATATCAGTTGCACGTAAAAAGTGCTTTCTTAAATGGCTTAGTTCATGAGGAAGTTTTTGTAAAGCAACCCCTGGATTTGAAGATCCTTCATTTCCAAATCATGTTTTCAAGTTATCAAAATTACTCCATAGCCTTAAAAAAGCTCCAAAGGCTTGTTATGGGAGACGAGTACTTTTCTACTAAATAATAATTTTCAAAGAGATAAATTTTACACAACTCTATTCATTCAAAAGCTTGATTGAAACCTTCTCATTGTGTAAATTTATGTTGATGATATTATATTTGGTAGTTCTAACATCTCTATGTGGGATAATTTTTCTAATTTGGTGAACGAGGAATTTGAAATAAGTCTTATAGGCGAGCTCACATTCTTTTTTGGATTACAAATCAAACAAACTCCCAAGGTAACCTTCATCAGCCAAGCCAAATACACGAAAGAACTTATTAAAAAGTGCAGTATGGAAAATGGAAAGTCTTATGGAACACTTATGAGCCTATCCACAAGCATTGATACAGACTTAGCTAGAAGAGACGTTGATGAAAAAATATACCAGCTGATGATCAGATCTCTATTCTACCTAACTACAAGTAGGCCAGACATTATGTTCACTGTGTGTAAATGTTCCAGATTCCAGTCGAATCCTAAGGAATCTCATCTCACTATCATCAAATGAGTTATTCGATATCTAATAAGAACTCAAAAACTTGGTCTATAGTAACTCTGCTCCTCTCACTTTGATTTAATCAGATATTTAGATGCTTATTTTGCAGGAGAAAAAGTGACAAGAAGACTCCCAGTGGAACATATCAAATTCTTGGTGATGCTCTTATTTCAAGGCATAGCAAGAAACAAACTTTTGTTGCTCTCTCGACCACAGAAGTTGAATACATAGTTGTCAAAACCTGTGACACTCAAATCTTATGTATTATGCATCAGCTTCTCGATTTTGACTTATTTTTTAAATTTGTTCCTGTTAAGTGTGATAACACTAGTGCCATTAGCTTATCTAAGTATATTGTGCATCACTCTAGGGCTAAACATATTAATATCAAGCATCATTTCATTCAATACCATGTCGAAAATGGTGAATTTTGCCTAAATTTTGTGGACTATGAAAATCAACTAGAAGATATCTTTACAAAACCCCTGCTAGAAGAAATATTTTGCTCTTTACAAGAAAGGCTTTGTATCTTAGAATTCATGATATTTAAAACCTTTCTACATCGTTATTATGCATTTCTTTATCTACATATTTCCAGTGTATTATTTTTTTATTATGTCAAAGGGAGAAAAAGGAAGGAACATCATAGTAGCCTACCAATCAAGGGGAGCAGGTCAAGTTTAGATGTCAGCTAATACTTACACAAGTCAGGGGGAGCAAGCTGATAGACAGGGAAGTCAATTGATGTTTACTCTTATTGTCATTACCAAAAAGGAAGAGATTGTTAGTCTCCTAAGTTTATGTTTTAATAAAGAAAAACTAACAAGTGTATCTTTGTAGCTACTAATATTGGAAATATAAAAGAAGTCGGCTCCAAAAATAGAAGGATATCAAGAATGGAAGGACATCCGCGGTATCTAAGGAAAATCAATCACGACAAGAATAAATGGAAGAAGAATCTTAGCTCCAAATGTCATGGAAAATCATTTAAAAATATTGGCTGATATGGAAGATCACAGCATAGCAAATGGAATGGAAAAACAATTCAAGAATATGGTAAGAAGGTCAATCAAATATCACAGAAATAGAAGAAGAATCATAATCCCAAAAATCAAGTCACACCATATCATACATAAAGAAAAGATCACGAGCATATTTGGAAAGAAATCAATCTCTATAAAACCAAAAAAGAAAAATAGATCACAAACATATCTAATATGTACTTGATCTAAATCCATATATGGACATATCATACGGCTATATTCCTCAATCAAGGAATCAGTTTACATCCTTGATTGAGAAGAAATATCTTGGGTTTTCTTATGAAAAGTAGCAGTCGAAGACTATAATAGATAAAGACCAAAGACAGATATTTTTCACGCAAATTCAAGGAGAAAGATTAAAGTGTCTCATTCTTAGTCTTACAAAGCTTTGGAACTCTAGTTCATAATTGTTATATAAAAAGTAGGATCGAGTGAACTTTGTAACATCAACTGAAGCTGTTTTATATGATTTGAAGAGCAAAATAAGTCTTCAAAACTTGTTTTCTATCATTGTACTCGAGAAAAACTTTCAACGATCTACAGAAAGTTTGAAACCCAAGGGGATTGGATGTATGCACTATATTAGTGCGCCGAACTAGGATAAATCTTTGTGTTATTACTTTATGTTTTTTCTTTACGTACTTAATTGTCCTAAGTTTAATCTATTTGTGAAGTTTTCTAATCTTCAGGAAATTCAACTGTGAAGAGTCAGTGGTCGACTCACAAAAGAAAATTTCAATTCACCCCCTCTTGAACTTTAAGTATCTTATATATTTTATTGATAGGCTTATTTTATATTTCTTGTGGATATTGTGATATTATATTATGATGTGGACTTCCAATTATTTTGGGAAGACCATTCTTGGCTTTGGTAAGGACCTTGATTGGTTTAGAGCTAGTACATCTAATGTTGAGACTCAATGATGAATAAGTGATATTCAATGTATGTAAATCCATGAAGCGACCTGATGAGTTAAGAGTGGTATCCATGATTGATGTGTATGATAATGAAATGAATTCATTCTATGAGGTTGATTCTATTTTTCTTTGGGATGATGGTTTTGATATTGTTCCTATTGAAAAGAGGTTGGGTGTTGAAGCTCTTGAAGTCATGATCATTAACTTTGATAGTAATTGCATAAATGAGTAAGATGAGATGGTATGTGCACTTTATGGGAGTGGTTCATATACTTATTCACTAAAGAAGCTTGATTTGGATTTAAAGAAAAGAACTACACCACCTGCTCGCCCATCAATTGTCAATCCACCAGTCTTAGAGTTGAAGGCCCTCCTTTTTATTTACGATACTAATTTTTGAGGGCCAACAACACTTTGATGGTAATTATTATAGCAGATTTGATTATATCAAAAGTGGAAGCATTGTTATTAGTATTACAGAGATTTAAGAGGGCCATTGGATGGTCTGTTGCAGACAATTGGGTAATCAGTCTAGTCATTGTACTCATAAAATTCAACTTGAACAGGAGTGTATACCAAGTATAGAAAATTATTTTAACTTAATCCTTTGATGCAAGAAATGGGGAAGAAAGACATAATCAAGTTTTTAGATACTGGTGTAGTACATCCCATTGCTAACAACAAGTGGGTCAGTCAGATATAATGTTTTCCATAGAAAAGTGAGATTATTGTTTGCCTAATAAGAAAAATGAGTTAGTTCTGATGAAGCTAGACACAGGATGGAGAGTCTGCATGGATTATAGGAAACTGAATGCATTGACTCAGAAGTTTCATTTTCCCATTCCCTTCATGGACCAGATATTAGACAGTTTAGATAGTAGAGGATGGTAGTATTTTCTTGAAAGGTATTTAGGTTACAAACAAATCACTATTGCACATAAAGACCAAGAGAAAACTACATTCACATGTCCTCATGGGACTTGTGCATTTTGACGTATGTCATTCGGTCTATGTAATTCTCCAACCATATTTTAGAGATGTATGATGTACATCTTCTCTGATATGGTATAAGACACCATCAAAGTATTTATGGATAATTTTTCAGTAGTTGGTGATTCTTTTGATGACTGTCTAGTGCACCTGGCCAATGCTTTTAGAAGGTGTGAAGAATGCAACTTGTCACTTAACTGGGAAAAGTGTCATTTCATAGTTAAAGAAGGTATTGTGCTTGGGCACAAGATTTCAAAAAGAAGCATAGAGGTTGATAGAGCCAAAATAGAGGTGATTGAGAAATTACTTCAACAGATTTTGGTGAAGAGGATTCAGAGTTTTTTAGGTCATGTAGGTTTATATAGGGTTTTATCAAGGATTTCTCAAAGATTGCTAATCCTCCTTGCACTCTTCTTGAGAAGGAGGTAAAAAAATTTTGATGATGCATGTATGAAGGCTTTTGAAAGCCTAAAAGAGAAGTTGGTGTCGGCTCCAATCATTGTCTCACCTGATTGGTCCTTACATTTTGAGGTTATGTGTAACACAAGTGGAGCGGATTTAGGTGTTGTCCTAGGCCAAAGAAAATAAAAAATTCTTCATCCTATCTACTATGCCAGCAAGGCATTGAACCCTGCTCAAAAGAACTAAGCCGATACTGAACAAGAGTTGTTGGCAGTGGTTTTTGCATTTGAGAAATTTAGGATTGGGATGAAGGTAGTTGTGCACACGGACCATGCAGCATTGCGTAACTTGATGGCAAAGAAAGATGTGAAATCTAGACTGATTAGGTTGGTACTTTTACTACAAGATTTAATGTTGAATTTAAGGACATAAAAGGCATGGAGAACCAAGTTGCGGATTACTTGTTTGGACTTGAGGACGAGCCTATGTAGAAAGTGGAATCTGGGCTAGAGGTTGATGACAGTTTTCCAGATGAGCAGTTATTGGTAGCTTCTCAAGATCAAATTCCATGGTTTGCAGACTATGAAAATTATTTATCCAGTGATATAGTCCCAGAAGATTTTTCTTTCCAACAAAGAAAGAAGTTTATACATGAGGTAAGGAAATTTTTTTAGGATGAGCCTTATTTATTCAAAATATTTATGAATGGGATTATTCTCAGATGTATACCTGAGGTAGATGATGAGCATACTTGAGGCTTATCATTCTTTGGCAGTTAGGGGTCATCATGGAGGAACCCGCATAGCCCACAAAATCTTACAATGTGTGTATTATTGGCCATCAATCTATAAAGATGCACATGATTTTGCTTCTACTTGTGACCAATGTCATGCCAAGGTAATATCTCTAGACGCCATAAACTGCTAGTGACTCCTACTTTAGAATTGGAATTGTTTGATGTATAGGGTATAGATTTCATAGGACCTTTTCTGAGTTTGTTTGGCATGAAGTATATACTTGTGGCTATGGATTATGTAGCCAAATAGGTAGAAGAAGTTGTACTCTCCAACAATAAAGCATGTAGTGTCACTATATTCTTAAAAACGCACATCTTTCCTCGATTTGGCACACCACGTTCTATAATTAGTGACAGTGAGTCACATTTTTGTAATTGTCTATTCAAAAATATTCTTAAAAAGTATGGAATAAAACACAAGGTGGCAACACCTTATAATCCACAGCTAGTGGACAAATGAAAGTGTCCAATAGATAAATCAAATCCATCTTGGCGAAGACAGTGAATGTCAATAGGATTGATTGGTCATGAAAGTTAGATAATGCATTATGGGCTAAACGAACAGTATTTTAGAATCCAATTGGTGATTCACCTTATCAACTAGTGCATGGCAAGGCTTTCCACTTGCCTATTGATCTTGAGCATATAGCACTATGGGCTTTGAAGAAACTGAATTTTGAATGACAGGATGCAGCCTAGTCAAGGTTGAATAAGATGAATGAGTTGGATGAATTCTAACTTTGAACTTATGAAAGTTCTAAACTTTACAAAGACATGATGAAGTTTCATCATGATAGCAAAATTGAGAAAAGAATCTTCAAAAAATGTGACCAGGTAATGCGCTATAACTCAAGGCTTTGCTTGTTTCCAGGTAAGCTGAAGTCTAGATAGTATGGTCCCTTTACTGTGCTAAGAGTTTTCCTATATGGTGCGTTGGAATAAAAGAGGGCTGGTGAAGCCCCATTCAAGGTGAATGAAAAAAGAGTCAAGTACTATATGGGTAACACTAAGGAAATAAATATGATTTTTGAGATGGACCTTGGTGATGTCTGAGTAACCAAGGTCATTACAATGTGTCGTGACGTTAAATCAAGTGCTACATATGACAAGACCCACCCTAGGGCCTTATCATAATGGGCATCCCAAGTCTGACCAGCACCGAAGACCACCGTTACCCAACATTCAGCTAGCTGCCTTAAGTTGGCTGAATTTTGATCATGTAATAAGATATTGTAACAGCTCACATAAAGACTCTAGGGTAAGATCACAAATGTTACTGACCCAACCGAGTCCAACCATCCCATACCAATAATCCAACCATACCAAACCATAACAAAACAAGGGGCATAAACCAGGCCATAACAAAGGATGTTCCAAAACATAATAAAATTAATCCAAGAATGAAATATGATGGAACAGTGAGAAATTATGTCTGATGATGCCAGCCTCAATACCAATAATAATACTAAGGCTAACACTTATGCCAATCTCTCATTCCAACCCATAGAAGGACTACAAAGCCTCCAACCAAAAGAGTAATGAATTCTGGTGGGGATATTCCCCTAACCATAGTCAAAACATCTCTTCAAAATAAAATCAAAGTGTCTACAAATGTCCATAACATGAAATAGAGCCTTCCAAAAGGATGTAAACTCACTACTTCAATCCAAATGCTGATCCCCGAGTCAATAACTATGTAGGAGGAGTAAAACGGTTGGTTCCTGCATAGTGTGGGTTACATCCGCCAGTACATGGGATTAGTGAGTGAATGCTAGCATGATATTAGGGTAAGGATAAAATAATACCATTTATAACACTAAGTAAAACCATCCATATGCACACAACCATACATATATATAACCATGCAGGGAAAAGTGGTCGGGTTTAGAATGCCTTTAAAACCTTTACCTGTGATATATAGCTTTGCCGTCCTAAACCACCCATAGGCTATATGGGTTTAGCTCCCCCTGCTGAAAGGGACCTAGTGTGTGTAGCCGCATGACCAAGGAAGAAAACTTTTGGATGACTAGTACATCACCCAACATATAGTGTGACATCATGCACACGATCACCAAGACCAACCTCATATCGGCAAATTTGAGTTTTCAATTTTTGTCCTATTAGGAGCTCCACCTTCCATGACTTTGCTTCATATCTTGCCATTATTGCCTAGTTAAAACTAATTTCCAAATAACCAAACCATTTTCCATTTATTAACCAAGTCCATTGATATTGGTATTGTCAAACCAATCCTTACTTGCAGGTATCATCTATAGCCAACCACTTATAGGTTTAAGGGGACTTTCAAGTACCCTTTCCAATTACCATATTAAACCACTTGGGGGATTCCATGTGCCTCTCAAGCATAACCATTGGCCATTTACCATTCCAATCCATTTAAACCATTCATAATTCCTTTACTAAGTTTTAAAACATGCAAGAGTTCCATTAAAAGTAGTCAATGCAATGACCATATCTTTATAAGCATTTTGTCAAACACATTGGGGGCATAATATGACCAAAACCAACTCCAATTACCATTACCATACAATCTAATTATATAAAACCACCATTAATGCATATAAAAGCATAATTAAAACCATGGGAAACCATATCCAACCATTTAATGTCAAAACCCCCTAAATAATATTTGAAAACCAAAATCATACAATCATGGAAACATTCATAAAAATTATACCTTTATTTAGAATTAATAATAACGGAAGAGAAAATGTCCTAAACCAAGATGATGACAAAAATAAATCACCAAGAGAAGGCTCAAATTGATCCTTTAGTTGAAACCTTAGCTTCCCTTGCCCAAAAGCTTTTGAGAGAATTTTAGAGTGTTTAGAAAAGTTTCTAAGTGTTAATAAATGGAATAATAGGGTAAATAACCTCCTAAGTAGGTTAGAAGTCGTGGGACCTTATTAGGATAAGTGGGGAAATATCGAGAATACATCTACTTAAGTTTCACCAAAATCCTGTCACAGAGGTATGACTGACCCACATGAGTCGTACCCTCTGATACAAGTG
This sequence comes from Capsicum baccatum var. pendulum, assembly GCA_030864225.1. Lineage (NCBI taxonomy): Eukaryota > Viridiplantae > Streptophyta > Magnoliopsida > Solanales > Solanaceae > Capsicum > Capsicum baccatum. The sequence continues at coordinate 87,282,355 of CM061557.1, forward strand.
ATACCCTCTATCATACCCTAAGGCTCAACCTTTGGATCAAACACTGTCCAGCATACAACTCATCAAACCAAGTTGTATCCAAAGCACACGAGTTGTACCTTTCACCCGTATTGGTGGCAGATTTAAGCTCAAGGAAGATTCGAACACTGTCCACCCTACGAGTCCATGGTACGACTCATACTCTGGCTTACGACTTATGGTGAGCCACTAATACTCAGATCCCACCGAAGTAACCAAGTCTAAGATTAAGTTAAAGAACCAAATAATCTGTAACCACTAATACAACTCATTTTCTTAAGTCGTATCCATTCCAGTAACTAAAATCCATCCCACCAACCAACATTGGTCAGCATATGACAAGACCATACCATTCATACCCCATTATATGGTTCATTCCCATGAGTCGTATTGGGCCCAGAGATAAAAATTCCAGGAAATTTTCTATGGGTCGAAACCCAGAGTGTTATAGTCTCCCCCACTAGGAACATTTGTCCCCAAAAGACGGACAAGGTATGGGTAACCACACGCAAGAGTCATTTGCATTATCAAATATATTCCTACTGTTTAACAAAGTTCAAAAGCATAGAGGCAAAGATATTAATCTTTCCTTTAACAAACTCAAAAAAAAAAGATGTGTTGAAGACACATACCTTCCACATGAATCCCAGGAGCAGAAAACAAATACGGATATTTGGACTTTATGTACTCCTCCACTTCCCATATAGCTTCTTCCACATTATGGTTCTGCCAAAGAACCTTAATTGAAGCCACATACTTGGTCCACAATTGATGAACCTGCCTATCCAAGATCTCAACCGGGACCTCTTCATAAGACAAAAAATCTATGAGACCCAATCCTTCTAAAGAACAAGCGAAGAAGGATCACCAATGCACTTCCACATCATGGAAAAATGAAAGACCGGATGAACCAAGCTCAAGCTAAAAGGCAACTCCAACTCATAAGCAATATTACCAACTTTTTGCAAAATCTCATAAGGACCCACATACCGGGGACTGAGCTTTCCTTTCTTTCCAAACCACATTACTTCCTTCATGGGAGATATCTTGAGGAAAACCTTATCCCCAACGTCAAATTCCAAGTCTCTATGACTAACATCCACATAGGACTTTTGGTAACTTCGGAAAGCCTTAAGCCTATCCTAAATCACCTTCAGCTTCTCCATAGCCTGGTAAACCAAATCGGGACCAAACATATGCACCTCACCAAGCTCAAACTAACCAATAGGAGATCTATACCTCCTACCATATAATGCCTCAAAAGGGGCCACACCAATACTAGAATGATAGCTATTGTTGTAATCAAACTCCACCAAAAGTAGAAGCTTAATCCAATTGACACCATAATCAATACACAAGCCCAAATCATATCCTCTGATGTTAAAATAGTTCTCTTCATTTACCCATCCACGTCTGCGAATGGAAAGTAGTACTCAGACTTACCTTGGTCCCCAATCCTCTTTTAAAAGACTACTAGAAGTGATATGTAAACTGCATTCCACGATTAAAAATAATTAAAACAGGCACCCTATGCATCTTCACAATCTCCTGAAATGCATAGACTTAGTCAACCTATCCATAATGACCTAAATCGAATCATATTAATTTTGAGACTGAGAAAGGCCGGTAATAAGGTTCATATTGATTACTTCCGACTTCTATTCGAGTAAATCAATTTCTTGATACAACCCTCATGGCCTCATGTGCTCAACCTTAACCTGTTGACACACTATGTACTTGGCGATAAAATCAGCCACATCATTTTTCATGCCTTTCCACCAATAAATCTCCTTGAGATCAGGATATATCTAAGTCGAGCCGGGATGAACAACATAGCATAACTTATGCACCTCAGCCAAAATACTTTGTCATAACCTGTCAACATTATGAACACACAACCTCCCTTGGTATCGTAAAGTACCATCACCACTGATCTCAAAAACCATGACCTTTTGCCCATGAAGGTCACTCTTGATTTTCATCAAGATAGGATCTAGAACTTGCTTTTCTTTAATCTCCACAGCAAGAGATGATCAAACTACTTCTTGCACTATCACACCACTATTTTTGGAGTCCAAGAGAAGAACTCCAAGACTATCCAAACGGTGAATATCATTCACCAATTCCCGCTTTCCTTCATCCACATGATCCAAACTCCAAATGGAAACCTATTAAGAGCATCAGAAACCATATTAGCCTTACCTGGGTGATAGTGAAGACTTATATCATAATCTTTGAGAAGCTCAAGCCATCTTCTCTGCCGAATATTAAGTTTTTTCTGGGTGAATAGATATTGTAGACTCTTATGATCAGAAAGGATATCCACGTAAACACCATACAAATAATACCACCATATTTTCAAAGCAAACATAACCACCAACGGCTTCAAATCACAAGTAGGGTAATTTCTCTCGTGTACCTTCAACTACCTGAAGCATAGCCGATCAACTTCTATGTTGCATCAACACATAACTAATACCTACCCGAATACACCATAAGAAACCATGATCCGATCTTTTCCTTACGGCAAAGTCAAAATTGGAACCGAAGTTAACTTATCCTGAACTTATAGAAACTCTTTTCACAATCATTTGACCCAGAAACCTTGATCTTCTTCTAAATTAACTTAGTTAAAGGAGCAGCCATCGGTGAAAAGATTTCCACAAATCACCTATAATATACGGCTAAACCGAAGAAGCTCCAAATGTTAGATGCAGTCATGGATTTAGACCATATCTTCACCACAACAACCTTCTACGAATTATAACACCCCATAGAATTCTCGACTTAATACCACTCTTAGTAGCATGCATAGAGAACTTACAATGTGAAATTTTCTAAGTGATAAAAGACATAGTCATATTTTTGAGACCTTAACTCTAGTGATTTTTAAATTGATTTTATCGACCCCAAGACATAGATTTTTGAGTTGATTCATGTTCAGGGGTTTAAAGGGGATGTCTCGAGAAATATTTTGATTTTTTAGATAAGGGTTGGGATGTATTTGGATTTTGAAAATAGTAGGTCACGGCTATTGCACCGCATCACGGTGCCTATAGCGATAGGACCTCTGTCATGTTATGGTGAGTCCTAAAAATTGGTTTTAGTTGCGAATTTAAATTTTGAAGGGTCGTATCATCTTTCCCCATAACCCTAAATCACGATAATAGTAGATTAACTCATCATTAGGGCATTATATGCCTAAATTTACTTAATTTAGCTCAAGAACTAAACCTAACTCTTTGATAAAGATCAAGAATTCAACCTCTAAGTTTAAGATTTCAAGAAAAAGGTCAAGATTAGGGTTCCAATCTTCTAATTAAACAACATATGGTATGTGGGGCTATCCTTAAACTCTTAGGCTAGGATTTTAATATTTTATCAAGTGTAAGGGTTTATAATCATGTTACAAACTAAGGGTTTGAATATTGATTCAAAAAGCATGTCATGAAATCATTTTTATGGAAGTATATATATGTTGTATTGAACTATTTTTTGTGGAAATCAAATTATAGTCCCTTATGTATATACGTTTACAGTTTTGAAAAGTTTAATTGAGAGCATAAACAATGAATTCCCTCTTTTGTTACAAAACATAGTGTCAATTTGTATTGTGAGTGATTTTGAATGCATGAACTAAGGTTTGAAAGTAAGTTCCTTAACATCATGTTGCTTGACATGGTTTATGATATGAAGAGAGGAAGTTTTCTTTCTATAACAATAGTCTTTGCATTAAAAAGGAAGAATTGCATATGATTGAATAATTGACATGACCATCGCATGTTTAAGTCTTGCGAAAAGAGGATAATTTCATAAGTTTTCTTGAGATTTCAATATAATGACTCTCTTATGATGTTATAAATCTTTGGTGGTCATTTGCATGCTTTAAATGAGATATTTTATGAAATGACTACGATATGAATGACTTACAAGTCTGGATATGACGATACCCTGTGATGACATGCCCTTAACATATTAAACATCAAATAATTTTTCAAATGAATCATGATGTTTAAAGAACTAAAGTTAGGCCAAAAGAGAGGTAGATGGTTACCCAAAGAAGGTGTTGAGTGTAAGTTCTCATCGTTAAAAACCAAATTTTATTGGTTTGGGTGATATAATTAGCTATGGCCAATGTATACTTTCCCTCGAGGCACTGATATACTAGAATAGTGATTAGAACCCTAATCCTTGCAGTAAACTTGGATTTGGGGGCTTGGATGATGAGTAAATGGTAGACCCATATAGCCCATGGGTACTAGAAATATAGGGTGGACCATCTATCTCAGGAGTAAGTCAAAATGTTGAGTTTTGATTTCAAGAAAATACTTTGAAACTCTAAATTATGCCCATGTATTTTTATTATCTTATGTGTATGTTTTATGAAATGCTCACATCTATGTTGTGTACTAAAAATGCTATTATGGATTGTGTCACATACCAGTACAATCATATTGACTATATTTTAGGATCTGAGGCTCAGTCCCGGGGTCCCGCAAAGTGGTTGATTGATTTGTCGAAAGTTTACAGTTGGTGAGCCTTTCTTATTTTGGAAGGCCTTGTTTATGGAATAATGTTATTTCATTTTAGTTCATGGTCTGACTGGGGCCCTTATCCCAGTTTTTAGACAGATGTTGTTTTTTCATTGTAAGAGATTTCACAGACTAGGGGTAGAAGTTCTTGAATGTCTATGAACTCGTATTTGTATTTTTCAGTTGAAATAAAGAACGAAAATAATTCTATTTTGTTATGTTCTTTTCCACTTTTCTTTACATTTTATGAATGGTGTACATGATTGCCAGATAGAAAAGCGCACTTGGGCCTTATGGTTGAGGATGCTCGTCGTGGTCAGGGACTCAATTGGGGTCGTGAAATGGATCCTTCATGATCCCCTCACTAGAAATAATGTGATCCAAGAAAGTTATAGAGTTCAACCAAAACCCATACTTAGATAACTTGGCATTCAACTACTATCCCTTAGAGGTCCATAACACTACATGAAGGTGATTAGCATGATCCACCTCACTTTTCACAAAAACAAGAATGTCATCAATGAACCCAATAATGAAGAGATCCAAATACTAATGAAAAACCATGTTCATTAGATCCATAAATGCCGCCAGATCATTAGTCAACCCAAACTACATCACCAAAAACTCAAAGTGCCCATATCGAGTACGAAAAGTCATCATAAGGATATCCACCTCCTTAATCTTTAGCTGATGGTACCCAGACCAAAGATCTATCATAGAAAAGAACTTGGCACTGATGTGTGAGCTAATGCTAACATATTTGAGGCTTTTAACTAAGAATAATTGTAAAGTCTTAAGCAACTTTTGTTGTTTTTGATTGTTTTATCTTTGATTTTGTAGTAGAAGCTAAGATGCTAGAGAACTAACAAGGATAAATGCAAAAGAGTTAAAATCTAAAGCGAAAATAAGAGAAGTGTGGGTGACGACATTCCTGATAATTCATCAGCCTTGTGAAAAGTTATCAGCTTCATCGTCAACCTTAGACAGAGAATGGACCTGAGTTGAGAGTTGTGATAATATTTCATGATAAGCCGTTAAGGAGCTGATAGGTCGTCAAAATTAGCGTAAGCCTAAGGTAGAACATGAGAACTAAGGTAGAGACATGATGACATTTGTGATAAGTCATCAAGGAGATGATAGGTTATCAAAACTATCGTCAGCCTAAGGAAGAGAATACCAAAATCAAATAGGAGATGATGAAATTTGTGATAAGTCGCCAGCCTCCTGATAGGGCATTATGAATGGTGTCACCTGTCCGAGGAATTGCTGAACTTTATTATTTTGTTTCCATAATTAGGGTGAACTATTTAAAGCATTGTTTAGGGTTATCTAACGGGTTCCAGAACCTAAGTTTGAGACATATATTTTTGTTATTTTCTCTCTCTAGTTTCTTGGCTTGAAAAAGCAATTACTTTGAATAGATTTTAATCATTACTTTGGGATTTTCTACTTTATCTAATCTGGGAAACACCCATTTCTATTCATCTTGCTATAAGTTCATCTTTCAAATTATGAATTCAACTTGTTGTGTCAATTATTACATTATAAGTGGCTAAATCCCTTTAACCTGAATTGTAGTATCTAGGGTTAAGTCTTGATAAGGTGCTAAGTTTTCAACATTTGAAAGGTAATAGGACTCTTTGATAATTTCGAGGTTTTAATTATCGTCTATTGGTTGCAAATGATAGATAACACCTATTTTAATTTGCTTGAGAAAGAAATCAAATATAGTGGGAAGTGAATTATCAACAGGGACTTAGAAACACTAAACTTCCGTTTAATAATCAACGTTGTAACAAGGTTGATTAAACGGAGGTAAAGTATGGTTAAGAATATAAATTCCCTAAGTCCGAGAGGATTAGGAAATTAAATTCTTAAGTAGGTCGAGAGACATTTAGGCATAAATTCGATAAAGATAACTTGTTGTCCTACCTACTGTGAGAATCTTGAACTACTATTAGCACCTGTAAAGTACCAAAACCCCTAGTGAACATAATTTTTTGTTTTCCATAAACTTCTGATTACAAACACTAAAACTAAAGTGACTAACAATTATTTGCTAATCATCAAAAAACCCTTTTTTAGCTTCTCGTATCATTTGTTTGAATTCAACTTGTAGCTACAGTTTCAAACTAGTTTAATCACCTCTCACATTATTTCCCATGGATTTAACCCTAACTCCAAAGTTGTATAAATATATTGATGATGACCATCTTGCACTAAATTGATTTGTACGTTGAGCTTTACAAAAAATAGCGCCGTTGCCGGGGAACAATTTGGCATATTGAGTTGGTTTAGAATTTTAGCTTACTTGCTCAAATTCAAACTTGTAAATATTTTTTTAGTTTATTTTTTATTTTATTTTATTTTTTATCACACCTTTCTTGAGATGTCAGCCTGGATAGATGGTATTTTGAGTGATGATGATTCTTGTTATTATTGTGGGGGACCATATATTGAGGCTTGATGTTCATACTTACCTGGAAGTGCATGGACTGTACCTTCATAATATGATGCAAATACTGTCCTACTTACTGTAACTTGGTGTTTAGCTTATGGTCAAATTGATCATACTAAAGATATGTATGTTATTAAGATTTAAGCGAACAAATTGATGAAATGAATTTTAGAGAATCAAGAACAGTTGTGCACAGAGATAAAGGAGTTACCACTCCCACCATGTTTATAGTGGATAAACAAAGAAGAATATGAGGAGGACATTAGCCAATTTGAGGAGAAAACTTAAGAATTGCAACCACTTGATTGTCATCTTGATCTTGAGACTGACATTGAGAAGGTGAATAAAAGTGAGTATGTAGTATATAGTGTAAATTTTGAAGAAGAATTAGTTGGGCCTCACTCGAAGCATTTTTATACATTATGTTTAGATGATATCTTGTCTGTGAAATCATCTAAAATAGTGGAAGAGTGTGAATATGAGGAACAAGAATCCCATATTTTTTATTTTACACTTGATAAGAAACATAAAAACACACCTCACTTTAAGGCTGAAAGGTTTACTACGCTCAATCCATTACTCGACATCTTAATTTTTGTACCACCCCTATGATTGAGGCAAGAAGATAGACTCCAAGTTGGGGGTGAAATTCATATCCTCAAGTTGGAGGAAAAAGCTGAGTTGGGTCATGCCGCGACACTAAATTAGGTACTTCTTAGGAGGCAACCCAAGGTATTTTGTTATTTCTATTTGTATTATGTGATTGACATCAGATCTTCGCACCCATGGTGCCACAGGTATGTTTCTAATTGTTTTGGTTTGACACATTGGGGACATTGCATGATTTTAAGTTAAGGGTAGGGCTACTGGTGGGTGTTGATGTCCTCTTGGTGTTTTTGTTGTCGTGCCATTTTTCCCTAGAGTCTTGTTCCTAGTAAAGTCAGCATATTTAGGTGTATTATGATTTGTTGTAAAATATTGTAGTTGACTAAGAGAAATACAAGTACCTTAGGCAGTTAACATGTTTTAATTAATTTTTGAACACCTCTCTAATGGTTTATTTTATAACTGTATGATATGCATTTATGTATGACCACTGTGCATCTTGTTATGGCATTAGAACTAGTGACATGATAATCACTGCTAACAATTGCATAAAACTAATGGGTAGTAGCTTGTGATGGACCTTAGTGCTATGTGTGTGTGAGATTTTACTTAGTTATCTTTGTATGTTGAATTTAAGAACTTGGACGCTAGTCTTACCTAGATTGAAGGATAGGGGTTAGGAAAGGATCACAGGCCGTTTTGATATTAGATCACTTTTAGCCTAAATAACCTTCCCTGTGTGCATAATATCCTTTGATCCCTGTTTTGAGCCTGATTAGCCTATTTATTTTTATGACATCTGTCACCTTCCCATTTAGATCACAGTGAACCTGTTTTGGCCCTGGTCCTCTTTGGACACTGTACACCTTGACTTAGGCAAATGGCCTAAGTTAAGGGTGGCTATCATAGGAGTGTGTGATACAGAATGAGTATGAAGAAAGGTAGCATAAAAGAAAAGAATGAAAAGATGGGTACGGAGGAAAAGAGAAATAATAAGAAAAATTATGAAAAAGAATAAGTGATTGTGGAAAAGACCGCACCCAACCTAAATAAGTGTGATTAATAAAAGAGAAGAGTGTAAAAGGCTAATGAGTTAAACCCCAAAAAGCTAGTGTAGTATCAAGGAGGATTAGTCACTTTAAATACCATCGAGTATCATACTAGCCCCTACCCTACATTACAAGTCAAAGAGAAGACCAATAGTGATCCTAACTGACCTATCTGATGATCTGGGTAATAAAGATAAGGGCAAGCCTATGGTATTCGGCATACATTGATTGGAACTTCATTCTGAGAGTGAGTGTCTTGTGGTTTTCCCCGTGGTTATATATGTGATAATTGATATGAGAAAAGGGGTATTTCTTTGTAGTGAGAGCACAATGGTTACATCGCTAGTTACTGACTTGTTTGGATAGATTAAACTTGATGCATGCATGGTTGTGTTGTTGAGATGGTGCCATATCTTGATTCCTATGTGTTGTACTATAGTTCTTCAATAATATACACAGTTGTTCTTGAATTGACTGACCGTGGAGATGGTGAAGATGTTTTAGATGATATAGATGATTGACTGCCAAATGTACTTTATATTCTCTTAGTTGTGCTTGAGTTGCTTGAGGACAAGCAATTTTTTTAAGTTGAGGGTGCTGATGTGTGAGCTTATGCTAACACATTTAAGGCTTTTAACTGAGAATAATTGCAAGGTCTTAAGCAACTTTTGTCATTTTTGATTGTTTTATCTTTGATTTTTCAGTAGAAGCTAAGATGCTAGGGAACCAATAAGAATGGAAGCAAAAGAGTTCAAATCTGACGTGAAAAAAAGAGAAGTGTGGATGATGACATTCCTGATAAGTTGTCAGCTCTGTGATAAGTTATCAGCTTCATCGTCAGCCTTAGACAAAGAATAGACCTGAGTTGAGAGTTGTGATGACATTTTGTGATAAGTCGTCAAGGAGATGATAGGTCATAAAAATTGGCGTTAGCCTAAGGCAGAACATGAGAGCTGAGGTAGAGACGTGAAGACATTCATGATAAGTCATCAAGGAGCTGATAGGTCATCAAAACCATCGTCATCCTAAGGCAGCGAATACCAAAAGAAAATAGGAGCTGACGACATTTATGATAAGTCGCCAGCCTCCTGATAGGACGAAACGGATGGTGTCACCTGTCTGAGGAATTGTTGAACTTTATTATGTTGTTTCCATAATTACGGTGAACTATTTAAGCATTGTTTAGGGTTTTCTAACGGGTTCCAGAACCTAAGTTGGAGACACATATTTTTGTTACTTTTTCTCTCTAGTTTCTTGTCTTGAAAAAGCAATTACTTTGAAGAGATATTAATCATTACTTTGGGATTTCTAGTTTGATCTAATCTAAGAAACACTTGTTGCTATTCATCTTGCTGTAAGTTCATCTTTCAAATTATGAATTCAACTTGTTGTATCGATTATTACATTATGAGTGGCTAAATCTCTTTAACATGAATTGTGGGATCTAGTGTTAAGTCTTGATAAGGTGCTAAGTGTTCATGATTCGAAATATAATAGGACTCCTTGATAATTTCGAGGTTTTAATTATCGTCTATTGGCTGCAAATGATAGATAACACCTGCTTTGATTTGCTTGAGAAAGAAATCAAATATAGTTGGAAGTGAATTATCAACAGGCACTTGGAAACACTAAACTTCCATTTAATAATCAACGCTCTAACAAGGTTGATTAACCTGAGGTAAGTCTGGTTAATAAATATAAATTCCCTAAGTCCGAGAGAATTAGGAATAATGCTTACGTAGGTCGAGATACATTTAGGAATAACTTCGATAAAGATAACCTATTTTTCTACCTACTGTGAGAATCTTAAACCACTATTAGCATCTTTCAAGTACCAAAACCCCTAGTGAACATAATTTTTGATTTTCCATAAACTGTTCATTACAAACATTGAAACTAAAGTGACCAACAATTATTTGCGGATCATCAAAAACCTCGCCTTATATCTTTTCATATCATTTGTTTTAGTTCAACTTGTAGCTACAGTTTCAAACTAGTTTAATCTCCACTCACATTGTTCCCTGTGAATTCGAGCCCGACTCCAAAGTTGGGTAAATATATTGACAATGACCGCCTTGCACTAAATTTACGTGTAAGTTGAGCATTATCAGTCACCTTGGAATTGGTCAAACAGATCATCTATCCTTGGAAGAGGATACTCGTTCTTGACCATCACCTTGTTCAACTGCCTATAGTCAATGCACATCCGAAGGGAACCATTCTTCTTGCCATAAATAATAACGGTGCACCCCAAGGAGATACACTAGGACAAATAAAACCCTTATATAGAAGATTCTTAAATTGCTCCTAGAGTTCCATTTACTCAGTCGGAGCCATTCTATACAGTGGAATAGAAATTGGATAAGTGTCCGGAATTAGATCAATACTAAACTTTATTTCCCTATTTGGAGGAACACCAGGAAGAGCATCTGGAAAGACCTTAGGAAACTCATTAACCACTAGAACTTACTGGAAAGAAGGACCTTTCGAGTTAGAATCTTTAACCCGGACCATGTGATAAATACAACCTTTGGAGATTAACCTCTAAGCTCTAAGATAAGAAATAAACCTCCCCCTATGAGATAAAGAAACACCATCCCACTCTATAACTAGTTCACTAAGGAACCTAAAGATAACACTACGGGTCTGATAATCCAAAGATGCGTAACAAGAGTGCAACCAATTCAAACCTAGAATGACATCAAAATCTAGCATATCCAACTCAAATAGATCCATCAAGATCTGCTTGCCACCAACAGATACCACACACACCCTATAGACCCTTTTAGCAATAATGAATCACTTACAGGGGTAGAAATAGAAAACAGATCTGAAATAACTACTGAATTAAAAGCAAAAGATACAGCCACATAAGGGGTCACATAAGAGTAGACTCTAGATCAATCAAACAATATACATCATGAGAGAAAAGATGTAACATACCAGTAACGACATCAGGTGATGCCTCAGATTCCTATCGATACACCAAAGTATACAACCTATTCAGACAAATATTAGAACCAAAAATCATAATAGAAGTAGATGCAGCACCACCAGGTGTAGGAGCAGAAGATGAATCTACGGGTATCATATTTTCCCCTATAGCAACCTTATCAACCGGATAATACCTGAGCCGATGGCATGGCTAGCCACACTTGAAGCATTTATCCCTTCCTTAATTGCAATAACCCCGATGAAGAAGACCATAGAATTGACAAGGATGGAATAAAGAAATGGACTGACCTCCACTTGCCTGAAATTGGACACCCTACGTCCGAAAATTGTCATCACCATGATAACGCCTGTCGCCTGACTAGTAAGGAGCACTAGTAGAAGAGTAGGAACCAAAACTCTCCCACTTTTTTTCTACCACTTGTCACCATCTCGACCACTCTAAGACAGAGCACCTCCCTGGTCAGAAACCCTGCTTCTCTTACCCTGCCTATCCCCAAAATTTGCTTGTTTCCTCTTTTCATCCTCCACTTGGTGAATATGAATAGTTAACCTAGAGATATCCATATCTTTAATCAGCAAGGCTGTCTTGCTCTCTAAAATCAAATTCTGATTCAACCTAGAAATGAACTTCCTCATTCTACCCCACATGTTAGTCACCTAATCAGAAATATACCCTGACAATTGGTGAAACTCCAAGGCATATGGCATATTCCTTGATACTCATTCTCCCCTGCTAGAGGTTTACAAACTCTTCTATTTTTTCTTCCCTCAACTCATGGGAAATAAATGATCCAAAAAATCACTAGAGAAAGAATCCCAAAAGTATGACTCTTCCACATCTCCTCGATCCGTGTCTCACTCTTTATACTACTGATATGCAACATCTTGAGCTGATAAGCTACAAAGTTTACCCCCTCCACATTGCTAGCCTGCATCACCCAAAATATCTTTTTATTTTATATAAGAAGCCCTATGGAACCTCCTTCTCCTTCACTCAAGAAAGAATAGGAGGACTCATCTTCATAAATTGGCCAACCCTTGTGGACTCAGCAGATAAAGCACCAAACACATCCTGCTTAGCCTGAGCAACAACAAATTTAGCAATAGCATGAATAGACTAACAAAATTCTGCATTAGTCACCTTGCCTTGAGGAAGACTAGTAGCAACAAGAGGAACTCCAGACCTATCAGGGTGTAATACCCCGCATGTTCCTAAGCTAAGAAGTGAATAAGTAGTCCTACATATGAAATATTCTATCCTGTGATTCATACTTGAGTACATCACTTAAAATGAATATCCTAGTGACAGGATAGCTTATGGTGCATTAATCATGTTCATACGAGTCACTTAAGATAATACAAGCTAAGAGTTTTTGAATGCATCAAGTTTTAGTGTTTGATTTTGCAAGGGTCATCTTTGAAAGAGTATAACTCGATGTTAATATGGTATTTTGGCTGATTTAGACCTACCAAATTGTAGATAATCTTATTAGATTTCTAACGATACCAATTTTGCCTTAATCCAATACTCGAGCGAAAAGTTATGCCCATTTTCATGAGAGACAGTAAGCATAGGCGATTGGTTAGGCGCCGTCCAACCCAAGCATAGGCGATTGGTTAGGCACCGCCCAACCCAATCATAGGCGATTGGTTAGGTGCCGCCCAACCGAAGCATAGGCGAGCACTTGGGCACCGCCTAAGTCAATTTCAGGTGCCAAAAACACTCCATCTTGAGTTATTTTAAGGGTAATTAATTCTTTTAACACTCCTTACACATCCCTAAACTTAACCCTGTGAAATATATAGCTTCTAAACATAATACAACCCTATTTTCATCTCAAAGCTCATTATCCAAGAGCACTAAAAGAGAAAAACAACTAGGGTTGCATAATTAAGCTTGAAGATCCAATTTCAAGGAAATTCCTCCGTCAATCATCAAGAATCTTTCCTTCTAAGGTATGCGTGAGTTGATTTATGGATCCCTTTCATCCATAAAGCTCAAAAACCCTCTTTTTTATTATAAAAGTATGATTTCTATATTGTTGGATGTTGATGATCATGTTGTTGATATTGGGTGATTCCCAAGATAGAATCTTTATTTGTTTTTGTGAATTCATGATATCATATGAGTTGGAAACATGTAAATTTGGTTGTCCATGATGTATAATTTGATGATTTCACCTATGCTTAAGATGTGCATGTAAGGTTTTTGATAAAATGCCTAAGAAACTAGAAATTATGCAATATAGCTAAATTGTGACAAAGTGAAGGATTCATAATGTGACCCTATGTTCCAATGACTTCCGTGTAGTTAATGTGCCTTGTAAATGTTGTTGGAATACTCATGAAATATTCTTATGAGATCATGCTATGTTTACTTGCAAATCCTACTTATGAACAAGATGTATGATAACCATGCAATCCACATGAACCTCCAAGCTATTGGTATGTGTTGCCAATATGATTATGCAATAAACATGATATTAAGATTGTGCAAGTACTTCCATGTGATATGAAATCCTTTCCATGCAATACATTATTGATAACCATGCTTAGTATGAGATCCCTACTTATGATATTATAAATTATGCACTCTACTCTTATGATCAAGTCAGTCATGTGTGTTAATTTCCTTCCATCGAGTCCTGGGGGTACTTGTACCCGAAAACTATAGCTATGTGCCTAGATCCATGTCATGTTTCACGATATCCAAACTCAAACTATGATTTCATAGACTTCAGTCAATCATGTGACTCAGGAAAACCTCATGATCTTAGTCAATTGTTAGATATCAGTAACATTCCGCCAGTCAATGGAATTCAGTAAGATTAAGTCATGCACAGTCAGTTATTCATGTCCAATCCCTCCATATGGGAGTAGAGGTTAGCCACGAGTAAACCCAAGGATGGGAACTCACCTGCCAATTTAGGGTGTGATTCTTAGTAGTCATCCTTGTGTTCCAAAACTACGTAGCCAGCGTAGGTTGATACATCTTAACCCGTCAGATTAGGGTTGATGAGGTGCCTTAACCCATCAATTTAGGGATCCCACCATTCTCATTGAGTACCCACCGGATAAGGGTCACTCACAGGCTGTCCTTACCCATGGCACAATATTGACACCCCTCCAGTCGGGGTAGAGATTGGACCCCAGCTTATCCATAACGGCATACATAGGGCATGTCGGTTAAGCACTACTTCCCACAGTTTTAGTATCAATCTCAGTAAAAGAACTCAGGGCGTTCTTCAAATTTTAGTATATACAGGACTGTCAGATACAGTCGTCCATGTTATCAGTTATAGTATCAATTATGACAGTTATCAGTAAAACATCTATGAGTTTATAGGTTATGCTATCACATATTCGTGGTCCCAGTTTCTATATATGTGTGTTTGCACTTCCACATTCATATTAGTTAGTCAGTGTAGTTCATGCATGAAACCCTTTATGTTCAGCCTACCTTTCTCGTATACTCAGTTCTCCAGTTGTACTGACGTATTTGCCCTATGGTGCTTTCTTTTCATGTTACATCATAGGTTCCGAGACACGAGCTCCAGCCCAGCAGTAGTGGTAGCATTCTAGTCACAGAGACATAGTTAGTCCTCATTGATTTGAGGACAATATGATTTGATACATTTATTTATTTCTTCAGTTCAGTTTTATGGAGTTAGCTGGAGACATGTTCCTTCAACTCCTTATTCAGATAGTTTAGAGGCTTTCAGATTTATGTTTATATTTACGTTCAGATTGAGTTATTTTGGGTATTTTCACCCACATGGTTTTATTCAGTTGAACCTTATGGCCTTACAGTGCTATGTATTCCGCATTATTATAACATGATTAGCAGTATACAGGTACAAATATCTGTCATGGGTTAGCTTGTGGTCCCTTAGGGTCATGAGCACTGTGTAGCATTCCAGTTCAGCGAATCGGGGTATTACAAACTTGGTATTAGAGCCTAAGGTTCAATAGAGTCTTAGGAAGTCTAAAAGCCGCATCTAGTAGAGTCTTGTACATGGGTGTGTTGCGCGCCACATTTATGTGCGGGAGGCTATAAGATATTTTAGGAACAGTCCCCTTTCTTCATTATTCATGTCATGCTAGTGAGCACAACCACAAGTTAAACTCTCAGTCTAATCCATTCTTCTCTTATTCCAGACCATGGCCCAAAGAGAAGAAACTAGCCAGCTCCTCAGCCCGAAGAACCTTTGGGCAAACATGTTTCCCATACAGAGTTTAGAGCCACATTTACCACACTTGCTCAGTCCATGGCTGCACAGAATAAATAGCCACCAGTCATTCCAGCCAATCCAGTGGCCACTCCTAAAGCAGCTAGGGTTCGGGACTTCACCCGGATGAACCCTCCATCTTTCCATGGGTCTAAGCCTCAGGAGTTCATTGACAAAGTCAAGAAGGTCATCGATATCATGGGTGTTACTTCTATTAAAAGTGTTGAGTTAGCTGCCTACCAGTTATAGGATGTTACTCATGATTGTTACAAACAGTAGAAGTCTGAGAGGTTAGATGATTCAGGCCCTATCGAGTGGGAGGAATTTGTCACGACCTTCTTAGATAGATTCTTACCCCAAGAGCTGAGGGAAGCCAAATTTCTTGAGTTCATCAACCTCAGACAGAGGAATATAATGGTTAAGGAGTATTCTCTCAGGTTTACTCTGCTAGCCAGGTATGCTCCTCATGTGGCTGCAGAAAATAGAGTTAAGATGAGCAAGCTCGTGTCAGGGGTAAATGATAGCGTGGTAAATGAGTGTAGGTCTGCGATGCTGATCGATGATATGACCTTAGCAAGACTCATGACCCATGCCCAGAAAGTAGAAGAGCAGAAGTTTAAAACTAGGGAGAGGCAGAATAAGAGAGTAAAGTCAGGTAATTTCAACTTTGCTCACCCCAAGTCAGATGGAGCAAACTGTTCACAGTTTTGCTCCAAGTCAGCCATTCCATCTTCCTCGTCTGCCAGCGCTCCAGTGCCAAAGTTTAGAGACAGAAATAAAAACAAAGCGCCAGGCTATAAATCTCAGGGCAGTGTTAGCAATTCCTGAAAGAATCCCATTTGTCAGACTTGTGGTAGGAACCACAAGGGCATTTGCAGAGCCGGTAGTGATGTTTGTTCTGGTTATGGCAAGCCAAGCCACAGGATAAGAGAGTGTCTGCAGTCAAGTCTTCAGGGTCATCAAAATCATTCTACAGCTCAGTCCAGTCGACTAAACCAGCAGGGTGCCATTTTCAGTGCTACCTGTCGGCAACGCCCAAACAGACTCTATGCTCTTCAGTCCCGGCAGGATCTAGAAAATTCTCCTGATGTCGTTCCTGGTACGTTATAAATTTTACATGTTCATGTTTATGCTTTGCTAGACCCAGGTGCATCTTTGTCTTTTGTTACTCCATACATAACAGGCGATTTTGGAATCAGTCCCAAAATCCTAGCAAAGCCCTTCTTAGTCTCTACACCCAGTGGGTAAAACCACCATAACTCGGTGGGTATACGGGAACTGCCCAGTTATGATATCTCAAAAATCCACGTTAGTAGATTTAGTGGAATTAGAGATGATTGATTTTGATATAATTCTCAGCATGGATTGGCTTCATTCCTGCTATGCCATAATCGACTGTAGAAATAGGATAGTACACTTTCAGTTCTCGAATGAGCCCATCCTTAAGTAGAAGGGTAGCATTTTAGCATTCAGGGGTCAACTTATTTCCTACCTTCGAGCAGAGATTGGACCCTAGCTTAGCCATAACGGCATACATGGGGCATATTGGTAAAGCAGTACTTCCCACAGTTTCAGTATCAGTCTTAGTAAAAGAACTCAGGGTATTCTTCAGATTTCAGTATATACAGGACTGTTAGAAATAGTTGTCCATGTTATCAGTTTCAGTATCAGTCATGATAGTTATCAGTAAACCATGTATTAGCTTATAGGTCATGCTATCACGTATACACAATCCCAGTTTCTATATATGTGTGTTTGCACTCCAACGTTCATATTAGTCAGTCAGTGTTGTTCATGCATGAAACCCTTTATGTTCAGCCTACCTTCCTCTTATACTCAGTACTCGAGTTGTACTGATGCATTTGTGCTATGGTGCTTTCTTTTCATGTTACACCATAGGTTCTGAGACACGAGCTCCAGCCCAGCAGTAGCAGTAGCATTCCAGTCACAGAGACATAGTGAGTCCTCATTGATTCGAGGACTATATGATTTGATACATTAATTTATTTATTTAGTTCAGTTTTACGGAGTTAGTTGGAGACATGCTCCTTCAACTCCTTGTTTAGATAGTTTAGAGGTTTTAAGATTTATGTTCATATTTACGTTCTGATTGAATTGTTTTGGGTATTTTCACCCACATGGTTTTATTCAGTTGAACCTTATAGCCTTACAGTTCTATGTATTCTGCATTATTATATCATGATTTGTAGTATACAGGTACAGATATCAGTCATGGGTTAGTTTGTGGGCCCTCGAGGTTATGAGCACTGTGTAGCATTCCGGTTCAGCAAATCAGGGTGTTACAAACTTGGTATTAGAGCCTAAGGTTCAATGGAGTCCTAGGAAGTCTGAATGCCGCATCTTGTAGAGTCTTGTACATGGGTGTGTTCTGTGCCATATTTATGTGCGGAAGGCCATAAGATGTTTTAGGAACAGTCCCCTTTCTTTATTATTTATTTCATGCTAGTGAGCATAATCACAAGTTAAACTCTCAGTCTAATCCATTCTTCTCTTATTCCAGACCATGGCCCCAAAGAGAAGAAACCAGCCAGCTCCTCAGCCCGAAGATCCTTTAGGCGAACATATATCCCATGTAGAGTTTAGATCCGCATTTACCGCACTTGCACAGTCCATGGCTGCACAGAATAAATGGACACCAATCATTTCGGCCAATCCAGTGGCCACTCCAAAAGCATCTAGGGTTCGGGACTTCACCTGGATGAACCCTCCATCTTTCCATGGGTCTAATCCTGATGAGAACCCTCAGGATTTATTGACCAAGTCCAGAAGGTCATCGACATCATGGGTGTTACTTCTATTAAGAGTGCTGAGTTAGCTGCCTACCAGTTATAAGATGTTTCTCATGATTGGTACAAACAGTAGAAGTCTGAGAGGTTTGATGATTCAAGCCCTATCGAGTAGAAGGAATTTGTCACGGCCTTCTTAGATAGATTCTTTCCCAAAGAGGTAAGAGAAACCAAAGTTCTTGAGTTCATCAACCTCAGGAAAGGGAATATGAAAGTTAGGGAGTATTCTCTCAAATTTACTCAGCTAGCCAGGTATGCTACTCATATGGTTGCAGACCATAAATCTAAGATGAGCAAGTTCGTGTCAGGGGTCAACGATAGCTTGGTAAATAAGTATAGGTCTACGATGCTGATCGGTGATATGACTTTAGCAAGACTCATGAACCATGCCAGCAAGTAGAAGAGCAGAAGTTTAAGACTAGGGAGAGGTAGAACAAGAGAGCAAAGTCAGGTAATTTCAACTTTACTCACCCCAAGTCAGATAGAGGAAACCGTTCATAGTTTCGCTCCAAGTCAGTTGTTCCATCTCCTTCCTCTGCCAGTGCTCCAGTGCCGAAGTTCAGAGATGGAAATAAAAACAAAGCGTCAGGCTATAAATCTCAGGGTAGTGTTAGCAGTGCCCGAACAAATCCCCTTTGTCAGAATTGTGGTAAGAACCACAAGGGCATTTGCAGAGTCGGTAGTGATATCTGTTCTGGTTGTGGCAAGCCAAGCCACATGACTAGGGAGTGTCTGCAGTTAAGTCTTCAGGGTTAGCAAAATCATTCTACAGCTCAGTCCAGTCACCCGAACCAGCAGGTTGCTATTTTCAGTGCTACCAGTCGGCAGCGCCCAAACAGACTCTATGCTCTTCAATCTCGGAAGGATCAGAAAAATTCTCGTGATGTCGTTACTGGTACGTTATAGATTTTCCATGTTCATGTTTATGCTTTGATAGACCCAGGTGCATCTTTGTGTTTTGTTACTCCATACATAGCAGAAGATTTCGGAATCAGTCCCGAAGTCCTAGTAGAGCCCTTCTTAGTCTCTATCACAGTGGGTAAAACCATCATAGCTCAGCGGGTTTACAGGAACTGCCCGGTTATGATATCTCAGAAATCCCCGTCAGTAGATTTAGTTGAGTTAGAGATGACTAATTTTGATGTTATTCTCGGCATGGATTGGCTTCATTCCTGCTATGCCACAGTTGACTGTAGAAATAGGATAGTTTAGTTTCAGTTCCCGAATGAGCCCGTCCTAGAATAGAAGGGTAGCATTTAAGCGTTCAGGGGTTAACTTGTTTCCTACCTTCGGGTAGAGATTGGACCCCAGCTTAGCCATAATGTCATACATGGGGCATGTCAGTTAAGCACTACTTCCCACAGTTTCAGTATCAGTCTCAGTAAAAGAACTCAGGGCGTTCTTCAGATTTCAGTATATACAGGACTGTCAGATACAATCGTCCATGTTATCAGTTTCAGTATCAGTCATGAAAGTTATCAGTAAACCATGTATTAGCTTACAGGTCATGCTATCATGTATTTATGGTACTAGTTTCTATATATGTGTGTTTGCACTCCCAAGTTCATATTAGTCAGTTAGTGTTGTTCATGCATGAAACCCTTTATGTTCAGCCTACCTTCCTCGTATACTTAGTACTCCAGTTGTACTGACGTATTTACGCTATGGTGCTTTATTTTTATGTTACACCGTAGGTTCCGAGACACGAGCTCCTGCCCAGCAGTAGCAGTAGCATTCCAATCGTAGAGACACAGTGAGTCCTCATTAATTCGAGGACAATATAAGTTGATACATTTATTTATTTCTTCAGTTCAGGTTTACAGAGTTAGTTGGAGACATATTCCTTCAACTCCTTATTCAGATAGTTTAGAGGCTTTCAGATTTATGTTTAGATTGAGTTGTTTTGGGTATTTTCACCCACACGGTTTAATTCAATTGAACCTTATGGTCTTACAGTTCTATGTATTCTGCATTATTATATCATGATTTGTAGTATACAGGTACAGATATCAGTCATGGGTTAGCTTGTGGTCCCTCAGGGTTATGAGCACCGTGTAGCATTTCGGTTCAGCAAATTGGGGTTTTACACAGGGATAAGACCGTGAGATCAAATATGAACCCCAAAAGTAGGATCCATCCCTTTAGAATTGCCCCTTGATAGGATAGAAAAATTTCCTTATGTTTCAGATCTATGAGGCATGATCTGAAAGATGAACAAACAAGGATTAGAGAAGACTCCAAGACTGAGACTCAAAGCTTGAAAATAGAATACCAAGAAAGTGAAACATGCCTAAATCCCTTATAACCTCTCCCTTATGAGTGCGGAGTGCTACATACCCCAAAAAGAGACTCTACTCAATACGACTTTGTGGAATCCAAATTGACCCTGAACTTAGGCTTTGATTCTATCTTAACATGACCCGCCCTGGGTCCTTGTCATAATAGGCATCCCAAGTTCGACCAGGACCTGATACCATCCCCATTACCCAATCCAACCTCAAATCACCTGCCCTGAGTTGACTGAATTTTGAGCATGGACCAAGATAGTATAATAGCTCACATAAAGACTTTAGGATAAGATCACTACAGTGATTGACCTAACCAAGTCCAACCATCCCATGCCAATAATCTAACCATACCAAACCAACCAAAACAAGGTCCACAAACCAGGTTGTAACCAAGGATCTTCCAAAACATAATATAGTTTATCCCTAAATAAAATATGATGGAATAGTGAGAAATTATGACCGATGATACCAGCCTTAATAACAACACCAATGCTAAGGTTGACACCTATATAGATCCCATGCATTCCAACCCATAGAAGTACCACAAAGCCTCTAACCAAAGGAGTAATGAAATTCGATTAGGCCATTCACCAAACCATAGCCAAAACCATTATCAAAAATAAAATAAAAGTGTCTAAAAATATCCATAACATGAAATGGAGCCTTCCAAAAAGATATAAGATCACCACTTCAATCCAAATATTGATCCCTAAGTCAATCACTATCTAGAAGGAGTAGAACAGAAGGTTCCTGCATAGCATGAGTATACAGCCACTAGTAGATGGGGTTAGAGAGTAACCGCTAGAATGATCTTAGGCTAAGGATTAAAAAAATCCATTTATTAAACCAAGTAGAACCATCCATATTCCCAAAACCATACATATTTCTATAACTATGCTGGGAAAATGGATCTGGTTTAGCATGCCTTTAAAATTTTTACCTGGGGTTGTGTAGCTTTGTCGTCCTAAACCACCCATAGGCTATATGGGTTTAGCTCCCCCTACTGAAAGGTCCACATTATGTGTAGCCGCATGACCAGGGAAGAAAACCTTGGGATGACTAGTACATTCCTAAAAATACAGCATTACATCTTGCACAGGTCACCAAGAGAAACCTCATATCGACAAATATGAATTTCCAATTTTGGTCCCCCTGAGACCTCTACCTTCCACGACTTAGCTACACATTCTATCATTATTGCCCAGTCAAAACCAATTTCCAAATAACCAAACCATTTTTCATTTATTAACCAAGGCCATTGATATAGGTATCGTTATACCAATCCTTACTTATAAGTATTAACCATAGATAACTACTTATAGGTTTAAGGGGACTTTCAAGTGCCTTTTCTAATTACCATATTAAACCACTAAGGGGATTCCATGTGCCCCTCAAGACATATAAGAGCTCCATTAAAAGTAGTCAATGTAATAAACATATCTTTATAAGTATTTTGTCAAACACATTGGGGCCATAATATGACCAAAACCAATTCCATTTACAATTACCATGCAATCCAATTATCCAAAACCACCATTAATAGATATAAAAGCATAATTAAAACCATGGTAAACCATAACAAACCATTTAACATCAAACCCCCTAATCATATTTGATAACCAAAATTATACAATCAATAAAATCATGAAAACGTTCATAAAAACCATTCCTTTAGTTAAAATTAACAATGAGGAAGAGAAAATGCCTTAAACAAAGAAGATGATGGAAAAAAATACCAAGACAAGTCCCAAATTGATCCTTTAGTTGAAACCCTAGCTTCCCTTGCCCAAAAGGTTTTGAGAGAATTTTAGAGTGTTTAGAAGAGTTTCTAAGTGTTAATGAATGGAATAATAGGGTAAATAACCTCTCAAGTAGGCTAGAAGTCATGATACCATATTAGGATAAGTGGGGAAATATCCAAAATACCCTCACTTAAGTTGCACCAATATCTCATCACTGGGGTACGACTGACCCACACAAGTCGTACCCTCTGATACAAATGGTACCCTCAACTCATACCGTAAGCCTCAACCTTTGGATCAAATACTATCCATTATATGACTTATCCAACTAAGGCGTATCCAAATTATATGATTTGTACCTTTCACCCGAACCCCTGGTAGATTCAAGCTCAAGGAAGATTAATACTGTCTACCCTACGAGTCCACGGTACAACTTGTACCCTAGCCTATGATGCATGTTGAGCCACTTATACTCAGATCCAATCCAAGTAACCAAGTTTAAGATTAAGTTAAGGAAACAAATGATCCATAACCACCAAGACGACTCGTACCCCTAAGTTGTATCTATTCCAGCAACCAAAATCCATCTCACCAACCAACATGGTTAGCATACGATAGGACCATACCATTCTTACACCATCATACGGCTCATTCCCATGAGTTTTATTGGATCCAGAGATCAAAATTCCAGGAAATTTTCTAAGGGTCAAAACTATTCTTACCCTATCATACGGCTCATTCCTATGAGTTTTATTGGATCCAGAGATTAAAATTCTAGGAAATTTTCTGAGGGTCAAAACCTAGGGTATTTTAACATGGGAGGCAACCCATGAGGCTAGTTGGTAAAATCTGAGTATCCCACTTAGCCAAGTCATGATGTAACATTAAATAAAGCATAGTGTCGGAGGAAACCTATGTTTTGTACTAGTTTATATATATGTTAATATGTTTGTTCAGTGTGTAGGACTGAAGATTACAAAAATATCTAGAAAATTTAAAGAAGTTAGGTCATACAGAATCTTCACAAGTAGTGTCTTAATGGTATGACCCATGACAAAGAGTCTTAAGGACCTGGGAGACTAAGTAAATTTGGGTAAAAATTTTTGGAGTCTTTACGACTCTCAAAATGAGTCGTACCCATAAAGTACGATTTATCACAATGATTCGTATCCACTCCACAACACAAGTCCATATAAGTTAAAGAAAAATCCTGTATGCCTAGGTATGAGTTGTACCCACAACTCATACCCAAGCTTACCAGGTCTAGGGTCACGAGTCAACCCAACCCAAAACTAATTTAAAAGAAAAAAGGTAGACGATATGGGTACCTGAGATACAAAACAAGTTCTACACCATAATACCTTTATTTTTTAATGAATTTTAAGCTCCCAAGGCATGAACTCACTTAGAATCATATTAAAACATGCTCAAATTCTTCACATTGCAGGCACAAATTTGGGGAGGGAAATCATAAACGTGAGAACCCTTCATTTACAACTATTTGAGTAAGTTCTTGGACAAATTCTTTTTATTTCTAGTTGATATTGTAAATGTGTGGTATGGTAAACTTGCTTTGAGTTCATTTACACAAGTGTCGAAATTTGGTACCTTAAATCATAGAATTTTAGTTAAAAATGAAAAATAGGGGTGAATATGATTTTTGGTGTTAATATTGTGTGTTTGGACTGATTTGTCTGATATTGCTGCATAATGTAGGGGTAGTTTTGGAAATTTTAAATGGAGTCAACATTAAAGTTGAACTTCTATGTTGAAGTGGATACGAGACTCCTTACGACTCATATCCACTAGTAGTGGGGTTATAATGAGACTCGCACCCACAGACAACATGAAATTATAACTAGTTTTAAATTCTGGTACAGGTACGACTTAACTAAATAAGTCGTACCCAACTCATACGACTCATACACAAAAGTCTTAAGGGCCTGGGTAGATGTCATATTTTAGAATTTTGTTTCTGACCATCTTACGGGTGTTGGTAATGAGTTGTACCTTAGATTATGACTCGTTAGGAGGACTCGTAAGCAAGGCAATGAACACCCATGTATACACTGAGTATCATACAACTCAGTCATACGAGTCGTACCTAGTTCATACGACTAGTACCCTCCACTCACACCTTGTATAAACCATGCACACTGATAATTATTATCTGATTTTTGCTTTCTTTTCTTTATTTACTTACTAATTAATGTGTACTTTCAGGTACAATGCCTCCAAAAGGTGCATCTTTTTCCAAGAAAGTGGTGATGAAAGACAACAAAAAGGCAGTGTCTACTAGTTATGAGTCTATTGAGTCATCCAATAGTAGCGGTGGCTTATACGAATACCCAATAGAAGGCAAAGGTGATCAAAAAGAACCAAAGGCTACAAAAAAAAGAGTAGCGACCCTGGAGGACACACCTCCATGGGGAATAAATAGAAAGAATCCAAGTACCTCCCCTCCACACTCACCTCAACCTTCCGAGGCAAAAGAAAAAGTTGAATCTAGTTCTGAGGTAGAGAGTTTAGAGAATGTTGTGGAGAAAGTTGATGTGCCTTCGATTGATAGGAATCACCCTCCACTTACTTTTACACCTGCTCTGGTTCCCACCATTGAATGGTGGGAGTACCCCAGTATGCAGGCTATATATAATGACAAATTGAATAGACTCTAGAATAGAAAAATCAAATGAATTTTGTACCTCTAGTATAGGTTACTTACTATGGGGATGACTGAGCTACCTTTGTTCAAGGAGTGCTTCAGATAGTATGGGTTCGAGTAGATGACCTGGGCTTCTGGCAAATATAGTATATCACTAGTTTGAAAGTTCTATATGGCATACAAGGGTGAGCTACAAAGATAGTATCTGCAGGGCTAGTTGTAGAGAGATGGTGACCCCATTGCCTCATTATTTATTTGGGGTGTGTAGATAAATATCTCACCATGTACTATTTCCAAATTCTTATATAGGCCAGTGTATCAGCCTTAGATGAATGCTGGTAAGATGGAGTACAAACGCGAGAAGATATGGAAAATCACTATGAAACATATGGGTACAGATGACAAGATAGGGTATTTGAGGTAGATTGCCAGCTTTATATAGGCAAATAGTGAGAATTATCCTTCGGTAGTTGGAGGCCTGAGAGTGGTCCCCCAGAAGAACGAAAAGTATACTCTTAACTTTGAGGCCAAGTCATGGTGGACACTGGGCCAACACTGGTTGTGCCCCACTATTGGGGACAATGTGTTGAGCCTAGTGCGTGCAGCTTTGATAGCTAAGTTCATAGCTGACTGTAAGTTTAATAAAGGAGAGCCATTAGCTTGGGAGATAAGAGACTATGTTATAGAGGGATAAAAATAGTTGTTAGCATATTTATGTTTGATCACACAGTTATGTCTAGCTACTGAGGTACAGGAACTCCTGAGTATTAATAAGATGATAAAGGACACAAATAACTCAGACTTATGCCTGATCAGAGATGCAACCAACCTAATAGCCAGGCAGGCTAGGTAGGGAGTAGTTATGTTTTCTAAGATATACAGAAGCCTGATTGAGGCTATTGAGACTGTTGAGACTGCTGAGATGGGTGGACAGACTTAGATAGCACAAACTTTAGTTGTAAAGGGTACATCTAGTGCCCCACCTCTGGCGCAGTCTGTACATTCATAATTGAGAGGTATGCCTTTTGGATTTATTATGAATCCATAAGCAACATAGACTAAGGCGGTGACTAGACTGGTCACACTAGAGGCCAAAGTCCAAAATATGGAAGGGGGTGTAAAGCCCTGGGTTGATACACAGCTGGACAACCAAGATAGATGGGTGCAGCTGTGGTTATATGCTTTTGAGATGAGGATTACCCAATAGTTGGGTAGCGACCAAACCTCAAAAATAGATGTGAAGGCTGAGGTAGCTGAGACTAGGAGCATGGTGGATGATTTGTATGCTCCGTCAATTATGTCAGAGCCCGAGGTCACGACTATCATGCCTGAAGTTCATATTCTTAATATTTGGGTGGTTCTGGGCCTGGAAGAGGAGAGCCGATAGGAAATAAGGGAGAGAAAAAGGATAAAAGTCTATGAAGAAGGATAAGAAAGATAGCCTATAGGATGAGCAAGATCGAGAGGTAAAGGTTCGTTATATGCATGTTAGAGCTGGTGGATTGAGATCACCAACTGTTGATGCTGAGAGAGGTGGTGTGTCAGGCCTGCCTAGTGCCACCATTGCTGATTCAGTCCCCATAGCTGATGGGATACATACTGATAATAGAAGACCCGATCTGAGGGCCCACGTGATGATATTGTTTGAGTTAACGCCATATAAGCCCAGGTATATCCCATTCCCTTGTACTTAATTTTTACGTGCACTAGGGAAAAGTGCACATAATTTAAGTTGGGAGTGGGGGAGTACCAAGTTGCCTTGGGCTATACTTTTCGTGCTTCGAAGCCCACATCCACATTATAAAAATTTTAAAGAACTGGCATGTTATATATGTTTTGTTTATATTTTTTTGTTGTTAAGTATTTTGTGTGTATTGTGTGCTGGGAATATCTGAGATAAGAGGATAATTTATACTTATGGTAGTAGACTGTGTTTTGAATGAAAATGTTGAAAAATAGTCTGATTTGAAAAATTTTATGCTGAAAATTAACACTCGATCTAAATTTTTATGGTAATTGTGTGATTTGTATATGTGTGAGATAACTGAGAATTTGATAATGGTATTAGGATTAGGGTATAACAACTAGGCAAAAATTGAGCATAGCCATATAAGTAGTACCTAGCAGTATAACCCCGTGGAAGAGTGTGTGAGGTATTACTGAGTTACCGGTGTATCAGAATCTAGAACATGTCCGGTTGCTTTTACCTAGGACTAGGATAGTCGAGTAGGAGATGATAAGAGGGAGTTTTTGTTGTAAGTCCACTTAAGACTGAATTCCCAAACCAAATGAATGAATCCCTTCGATCCAAATATTTGAACCTTAATCGACCAATTTTGTTGTTTACACCTATTTCACCTACCCGTTTCTTCAATGAACCTATATTGGACCTGATCCTTCTTGGACACTGTGCACCTTAACTTTGGCAAATCACTTAAGTTCAGGGTGGCTATTATAGGGGTGCATAGGAAAAACAAGTGTGAAGAAAGAAGTATGCAAGAAAAAGGACAGGTGCGGTAAAAAAATAAGAGAAAACCAAAAGGAAAAAAAATTACAAATAAAAGATAAAGAAAAAGAAAATTGCACCGGGACACTGAAATGTGTGTTAAAATAAAAAGGGAGACATAAGGGTGGAAATAAAGGAAAAAGTGGAAAATAATTGGACCCCAAAAAAATGCATTGTTTCAAGGAGGGTTAGTCACTAAATAAAATTCCAAAAAGATATCATACCAGCCCCTAACCTACATTACAAGACAAATAAAGTCCTTTAGTGAAGCTACACCGACCGTCATAAAACTTAGCAAGAGAGAATAATGGCAATCCGATGGCATTCTGTATGCATCGGTGAAACTTCCTTGTGTTGAGAGCGCTGTTTGATATATCCCTAAATAATTTGCTTGATCACAACTAAGAGCAAATGGGATTTCCTTTATCGTGAGAGCACACGGGTTATGTTGTTAGGTTGATACACTGTCTAGATAATGTGGTTAGTTTCTATGCCTCGTTGTTTATTGTTAATTAATTCTATCATCATATTCCTTTTTGTCATGCCATGAAAGAAATCATGTGCACTGTTGCTTTTCAAAAAATTAAAATTAGGAGGGGGAGTAAAAAGGTTGAAATTGAATTGAAGGTTCACTGCCATAGGTATCTTAGGATCTTTCTGTTTAAGAATTATGTCGTTTTATGATAGTTTTGATTTCTGTTTTGCCTGAGGACACACAAATTTCTAAGTTAAGGGTACTGATGTGCATAGAAACATGAAACTTTTGATGCTTAAAATCATGAAATTATGTTTGAACTTAGATCATTTTAGTAGATGATGTGATTTTGTGGTTATTGTAGGTAAAACAGGTCTAGTATATTATTGAAAAGAAACTGGAAGAAAAGACCTAAAAAGACAAAGTTGTAGCAAGGTACAAGCCTCCCCACGAGTCATCAACACCTCATATGACTCGGAGGATAAATCATAATATCAATAGAAACCAAGTACAAGAAAAAAAATCAAGTATAGAAGATACTATTAAGAATACGAGCCGTATGATGAGGGTAAGAGTCGTATGATAAAGTCATACATAGATAAGAACCCAAGGAAGCAAATAAGAGTTGAAGTTCCAGAAGAATATAAGTCACAAGTCTGAGTACAACTCATATAATCTAATAGTAAGCAGACTAGTATTTAAGAGAAGAAAGTAAGAAGTCCCAAGTGGATATGAGTAAAGGACACGAGTCGTATAATCATGGTACGACTCATGAACAGTAGTTGTAAGAAGAAAAGAAAGTTGAAGCTAGGAAGAGCATATACTGTAGTGGATACGTGAGCCATGGTACGACTCATATGATGTCAATATGAGTTGAATAGTGATTCGTACCTTGTGCCAACTTAACTTTACCTTTTTCATTTTTATTAGGATTTTTAAGTATTTGTGAGATACTATAAATACCTTAGGGTTTATCTTTTATTAGGTTACACATTCTTAAAATAGTTACTTACTTTTGCATACTTTTATAATTATTCTTGAGATTTGGGGTTTTTATTCAATTAAAGACTTGGGATTTCATTTATCTTATTATTGTGCAATTAATTACATGTCTTCTTCATTGATATTATAGATTCTTGCATGAATATGAGCAGCTAGTCTCCCTGACTAGGGTTGTGGGAACCCTGTATTAGCTACATAAAGAATGTGGTGGGTTCATCTATTCTAAGGTTTATGCATGTATCTTAATCTTCTTCTCAATAATTGACCTCAGAGCTACTGCAGAAGCTTGGGGATAGCTTATATTTCCATACGTTCTCACAAGGGAGTTTGTGTTTGGGAAAAGAGAACTAAGATAGTAATTTGAGATTAACATCCATCGTACCATCCCATCATCTAATCTAATCACTTGAGACTCAAAAGGTGAAAGTGAACTGAAGTCATAAACAAGGAGCAATAAGGTGACAACCTAAGACTCACAAGGTAAAGGGTTAGTTTATCAATACGTGCACAAGACGTTGATAATAAATATCTTGTTGACTTTACATGCAGAGTCGTAGAATAGGTGGATTGAACACGAGAAATTTATGGAGTTGAGAAGCTGGGGGAACACAAGCCGAGTGTTCATCTTCTGTTATTTAAAACTCAAAAGCATTCAAGATATTGTTACCAGTTACTAATAATTCCAAATTCCCCTCATTTACTTTCTGTACTACTCATGAATTACATCAAATTAAGTAACTTTTCAACGTTTTCCCTACAGGTTCAACCCCAACCTAGTTAGGTTATTATATTTGGCATTGACCGCAGCATAATTTCTTTGGAGGTTAATTTTAGGTGACATCACCTGGTTATCTCCATATCATGTTGTCATAAATGGTAAAGCTATGATAGTTACTCTAGGTATGACTGGAAAAAAACAAGAGTGGGAAGGAGTGTATAAGGCCAAAACTGGTGAAAATTATATCATTTGTCAAGGCTAGATGGTTGGTGGAGAGGGGGTGTTCAACATTTTTAGCTCATCTCCAAAATGTGATTGTCGAGTCTTGTTCTATTTTGTCAATTTTGGTGGTTTTCAAATTTCGCAATATATTTCCTTCAGACTTACTAAGTATGCCTCCAAATATTTACATTTATTTCTGTATTGACTTAAAGTGATTACTCACCTATATATGATCCTTCCTATCAAATGGCTCCAATAGAGTTATGAGTACTCAAAACTTAATTGCTTGAACTATTTTACAAGGGATTATTAGTCCAAATATTTCACCCTGGGGTGCTATAGTCCTATTTGCGAAGAAAAAGGATGGTCGTACAAGGATGTGTATTGATTATAGACAATTGAGTAAGGTTTCTTTAGAAATAAATATCTTTTGCCACACATAGACAATTTATTTGACCAGTTATAGGGTGTGACATTTTTTTCTAAAATCAACTTGCTCAGGAAATCATCAGCTAAAAACTAGACCTGAGGCCATAACATATGTTTGGAACCCATTATTGCCATTATGAGTTGTTAGTGATGTCCTTCCAACTAAATAATATCCCAGCATCCTTTATGACCTTGGTAGATGGTATCTTTAAATGATTCTTCGATTCATTTGTTATTGTGTTCATTGATAATACTAGTTTACTCTAAAATTAAGAAGAAGCATGCAAGTCATCTTCGTATAGTGTTGGATATTTAAAGGGAGATATTGTTATTTGCTAAATTTTTGAAGTATGAATTCTAATTTTCGTCAGTTGCCTTTTTGGGGAATGTTGTTTCCAAAAAGGGGGTAATGATGGACCCCTAAAAGATTGAGAAAGTTAAGAATTGGATCTATCTTAGTTCATTGATCAAGATAAGGAGCTTTGTGGATCCCACTACTTACTACCGCAGGTTTATCTAGAACTTTGCATCCATCGCAATGAACTTAATGAGTCTGACTTAGAGGAAAGTGTCATTTGTTTTTTCAGATGAATAAGAAGAGATATTTCAATAACTTAAGTTCTTTACAACTATCATACTACATATTATTCAAGTAAGGCTTCTAGGTACATCCCTGTCCTAGATGCTAATTCGAAATCCTTATTTTATAAAATACTATGAACCTTACTTTGCTTATTCCCATATTCTATCTCCCTACTCCCTCTCCCGAGATCACAAGGTTGAAAATTGATGTACTCTAAGGGTACCTACTCCTTAAAATAATTAAAACAAGAATAAACAAACAACCAATAATGATAAGCAAATCAACAAACTTAATTTAAAATGAAAGTAGTCATGATCTTGGCCTAAACCCCAAATAGGGATTTTTAGCCTTTAATGGAAATATTTATCATCCAATCCCTTGGATTAATGATTCAAACCATGAAATAAACTAAAATTAAAGAGATATGAACCCTAAAAAGATGTTGTAGAAGCCCCCTTGATGTTCCAAGGACATCCAAAAGTAAATAATAACAAGTACAAAGATGTATTTATAGTGTCCAAGTAGTCCTAAGACGTGTAAGAATCAATTATCATTCTTTTCCGTGTATAAACTGTACCTCAAATCGTGAGTTGTACAAACGGGAATGAAAGTCACGACGCGCAGGCTGGAAATGGGAGTAAGGGTCACGTCGCAAGGCCTAAAAAGGATATTGAAGGTTGCGACGAGCCCTCATCATGATGGGTCCATTTTATGGGTAGCTTATGAAGCTTTTGGTACATATCACGGACCAATTTTCCTTCACATACTCCCTCACTTGCCCAAGACATTTCAGGTGTTAAAATTTGCATCAAGTTGTGTATTATGCTTCCGTGATCCATTCCAAGCCTTTTTGAGTTGTTTCCACTTGATTTGAAGCTTGTATATCATTGGTATATAGTAACAATCCATTCAAAATCATCATATAGCATTAAACACAACAATTTAGAGCTCAAAAAAACACAACATCCAAAACGACAAATTAGAAACACGAGCTAAGAATAGGCAATTTCATTTTGATCTTTAACTCATTGTTTCGACTCTTGTCTCAATCCAATTGACCCTTAAACATTATCAACAAGTTGTATCACATATAAATACACAATAACAACCTTATTAACTCATTAAAACGCATTATTACCTAACATAATAGAGTAGACAAGCACCTAGTTCAAGCTAGTAACACTAGTTTTCTCGGTTGAACTCTAAACGATCAATTTGAATCAAAACTCATTTGAAAACACCTTTAAAAAATGTAAACACATACATGGACAGTTATATACACATTTATAGAATTATCACACATTAAGCACAGGAATCATCCTCAAAACAAGGCTAAATAGGCTAGAATAGTAATGCTAGAATGCGTAAATACGTCCAACATCACCACCCCACACTTAAAGCCTTATTTATCCTCAAATAATTCTTAAATTTAAGCATCATGATATGAAGAGACTCCACACTTATACTACATGAAAGACACTCAATCTAGTACTACAATAACTACACATAATGCAAGGTACTACATTAAGCATGTTATACACAATTGAAAGCTCAAGAACAGTACTCCAAAATATCCTAGCCTCAAGAATTGACTCACCTAGTTGGAAAACCCATGATTATTGCTTAATCAAAGATATCATACAAATCACCTACATCCATCAAACATGTGCCCCTCATAACAAGAGAGTTACCCATAATCACTCATAATTAAGAAATTTAGTATATGATGGGTACAATAATCGAATTACGCTCACTCTCACAAAGAATTATGAACAATGAACCATATGTTTTCCATTAGTGTAATGCTCCACTAATATCATAATGTAAAGCTTTGGATCAATTAGGACTTTTACGGGTTGTAATGTAGGCTAAGGGACGGATAGAAACTATTTTGGCCAAGAATAGTGACTAACCTCTCTAAGAACTTTAATACACTACATTCAACATTTAAAACACATCTCAAATAACAAAATTACATTTTATTTTCATCCTTCCATATCTTTTGTTATTGCCCCATCTCTTTTAAGCATTTTCACAAACACTTGGTGGATGCTTCTTATACCTTCAAGATTCAATTTTTCTTATTTTCTATAATCATTGGAATATTATTAACATCATTTATATGATTAACATCCACCACAAATCAAATATAAACACCAATAACTATTACCTTGGGGCATCAATTTCACCTTTTTCTTCTTTAATTTCTCAAACTCCTTACTCAATTAATTTGTCATTAAAGAACTTAAGAGCTTTTTGGATCAAATTATAGTATATCAGAGAAGGGGTTAGGCTACTTATGAGTTTTCTGAAGAAAAATCTAAAGGCTCAATAGGGGTTAACTAGGATAATGCACTAGGATAGGACAAAAAGAAGGTATAAAACAAGACTATCAAAGAAATGCCTAAATCATCTCCTAAACCCACTCTTTATTTCACTTTTCACACACACCGGGAAAGTTCTAAACATTACATACAACAAGGAATATACAAAATTCTCACATGCACACGGCACATGCTCAACTCTATAGGATTATCATAGACTCCCAACCAAATAATAGCATAAATTCAAAATTAAGCCAACAAATACAAGAGCCATAATCATCATCCTAAGAGTCTCAAAAATAGTAATTCACAACAATCAACATGCTTTTACAAAAAAACTCACTTATAACATGTAATCAAAAATAGCACCAACAAGAATATCTCACTTATTCCTAACCTAAAAAATTTTAAATCAAGCTAAAATTTGGGAATTTCCCCCTACCCCACACTTAAAAAATCTTTGTTGTCCCCAAAATGAATTTAAGAGTAAGAAATAGAAATACTCTCTAAAGCCTCTAGGCATAGCTAGTAGCATCTTTACACATAAATGAGATCCATGGGACCCCACACTCAGTCTTTGTCATGCTCCTTAGCTCAAAAATATAGTACTTAGACTTCCCATTAACCTATTACTCAACAAAAAATAAAATCTACGTGACATAAAAACTAAAAAGTAAAAAGAAAATATACCTAATTAACTTGGGTTACCTCTCAAGTAGCACCTTATCGATTTAACCCAAAACTTCTTGGCAAACTCAACGGCACCAGTGTCCGATACGATAGACTTAGCATCAGAAATAGTAACGCCGAGCCGATCCAGTAATTTTCTGTACTGCAGGGCCACTTGTTTTAGTGCCGCGGCACTACCTAACTCCACTCAACCATATTCCTTCACCCTTTTACTATTTTTTGGGAGCCGATTTTTCATTTGTTTCGGACCTCTTTATCCTTTTAACATGTTGGGAATTGGTGGTTTCATCTTAGGCCGATCAATCAGGTATTTAAAAGAGGTCTTTAGTGGCTTAGGCACCCCATACTCATCCCTTTCAATCACATTAATCATGTATAAATCTTTCTATAAGGGATTTTCAATGAGGGTCTTGCAAACATGAAATACCACCTCTTCATCATCTACCCTCATCTTAAGTGTGTCTTCTCTAACATCAATCAAAGCCCCTTTGATCGAAAAGAATAGGCACTCCAAAATAATTGTTACCTGTTTGTCTGCCTCAAAATCAAGAACAAAAAGGTCAACAGGAATAACAAATTTACCAACCTTTATGAGGACATCCTTAATGATTCCGCCCGGATATGCTATAGATCCGTCTACGAGCTTCATAACCACTCATGTCGCTTTAGGCTCTCCCAAGCCCAATTTTCTAGACAATGATAGGGGCATTAAATTTATGTTTTCCCCTAAGTCACTCAGTGCATAAACCTCCCTACTCCTAATTTGAATAGGGATGGCAAACTTTCATTGACCTTTCAATTTCTTGGGGATTTTATGTGACATCACCGTGCTACGCTGTTCAATGAGTGTTATAGCTCTTACCTCTTGCAATTTCACCTTTTTAGCCACCACATCCCTCAAGTACTTGGCATACTTAGGCATACTCTGCAAAACATCTAGCAAAGTTAAGTTAATATGAAGCTCTTTGAATGTGTCAATGAACTTTTTGAATAAGGCATCCTCCTTAACTTTTATGTACTTTTGAGGGAAGAGTAGTGGTAGCATCTTCTTCTTCTCTAGTTTAGAAACTTTTTCATTCAAGTACTCATACGTCCTTGAATTTTTAGCAACTCTGGTAATTACCTTTTAGGTTACCACATCAGCATCTACCTCCTTAGCTGCCTTTAGAGGTTCTTCATGAAGCTCTTTACCACTCCTTAAGGTGATTATCATTACCTGTTTTGGATTTTCTGTGTCAGCTGGTAAACCACCTTGTGGCCTAGTATTCAATACTTGTTGTATCTGTCGAACCTGTAGCTCTAAGCTTCTCTGGGCTACTTTTTGATTCTATAATTGTGTTTATTGACTTTTCATATCTGCAAACAGTTATGCTTGACCAACTAAAAGTTATTTCAATATCTCTTCCATATTGCTCGTTGCTTGATTTGATTGGCCCTGTGCCTGTGGGGCATTTCATGGATGATTTAGTGGCTGAGTGTTCCACTTCATGTTGTAGGAATTACCATAATTTGGCCTTTGAGCATTGCCTACATACGTCACAGATTCCAGATTTGAAGCACACATGGTAGGCACATGACCGTTATTTCCATATACTTCACACCAACCTACAGCTTATTAGATGGCATTGAGTATGGCTGCATATTGTGTTACTCCCAACTTTATATTGTCGAATGTTGTGTTGATCAAATTTTACAATACAGAAACCTAAGTTGATAGGGTTGTGAATTGGTCCACCTCTAACACACCTGCAATTCTTTTCGTGGCACTTCTAGAATCTGAATGTCACTCTGGATTTCCTTGTGCTATGTAGTTCAGCAATGTGTACAGCTCATCATAAGTTAGCTCCAACGCTTAACCACCTATGGCTGAATCCAGAAAAATCTTTGTATTGTGATCAAGACCTTTTACAAAAGTATGAGCAAGTACCTCATTAGACTGTTAGTGGTGTGGATAATCCCAAAGAAGGGCCTTGAAGCATTCCCAATCATGATATATATTTTCATTAGGCTTATGTATAAAGCTCACTATCTCACTACAAAGTCTCGCAGTCCTGCCTGATGGAAAAAAACTAATAAGGAACTTTATGGCAAAGTTGTCTCATGATGTGATTAAATTGGCCGGCTCCACATTCAACCACCTTTTAGCTTCCCCCAAAAGTGAATAGGGAAATAGTGTCAGCCTCACATAATTTGGAGTCACCCTAGTTGGAGTGAATGAATCTGTAAGATTAATGAAGGTCAGCAAGTCGACTTGTGAATCCTTATGTGAAAGCCATGCAAACTGTCCACTGCCAATAAGAAGCTGCACCATATTGTGTTACAACTCAAAATTCCCATAGTTGTCGATCTTTGAATTGGGGAAGTCAAGTTCATTTGGAGTGGGACTGCCACTTTCCTAACCTTTCTACCAGCTATGCACTTGGTTTTCTTGGAATTTCGGAATTCTAGGGAGAAGATTGCTTCTCTCCTACATTGACAATAAAATTGCTTAGGTTCAGAGCTTGGTTCAACCAATTTATGATCCATTTCCAGCATTCTACATTGGAAACCTGTTTCCTCCAAAATCAAAACCAAGACCAAGTATTAAAACACTAAATAAATTTAAAAGTAAAATTAAAATAAACAATTTTCAAAATACAAGTTTCCGGCAATGGTGCCAAAAACATGACAACGCCTAAGCTCACATGCAAGTGTACGTGGTCTTATCAATTAGTAAAGTGACTCCTAGGAAGCCCAAGAATTGATCATTCAGGGACTTGCATTCACCGCTTATCTAATTCTAGTTTAACAAATTGAGAAGAGTAAAAAATAAAGTTTTAGGATTGTAAACTAATAATAAACTACACTAAAGTGGAAAAGTAAACGACTTTGGACAATAAAGGATAGAAGCCCAGGGTTAAGGCTTACAAATAATCCTACTATGTTATTAAACTCAATTCATTAACTTGCTTATCTTGGTTGTTGATTCGTAGGGTTAATTGCATGATCATGATTTCCCAACTCTAATCGTTTACCTAAATTAAACCTTAAAACTGCATCGTTGAGAGGGGATGTAATAGTTCACTTAAGTTTTTTACAAATATCATCCTACATATGATTCAAGTAAGGCTTCTAGGTACATCCATGTCCTAGATCCTAATTTGAAATCCTTATTTTATAAAAGACTACAAACCTTACTTTGCTTATTCCCTTGTTCTATCTCCCTATTTCCTCTCTCGAGATCACAAGGTTGATAATTTATGTATTCTAAGGGTAGCTACTCCTTAAAATAGTTAAAACAAGAATAAACAAATAATCAATTATGACAAGTAAATCATCAAACTTAATTTAAAATAAAAGTATTTATGATCTTGGCCTTAACCCCAGATAGGGAGTTTTATCCTTTAATGGAAATATAAATCATCCAATCCCTTGGATTGATGATACAAGCCATGAAAGAAACTAAAATTAAAGAGATAAAAACCCTAAAAAGAAGTTATAGAAGCCCCCTTGATGTTCCAAGGACGTCCAAAAGTAAATAATAACAAGTACAAAGATGTATTTATAGTGTCCAAGTAGTCCCAAGACATTTAGGGATTCAATTAGCATTCTTGTTTGTTTCTAAAGTGGACCTTATGTCGCGAGTTGTGCAAACGGGAATGAAAGTCGTGACGCGCAGGCTAGTAACGGGAGTAGGGTTATCTTGAAAATTAGATTTTAACTAGGGTTATCTTGAAAATTAATTCAAATGAGAAAAGTCTTGATTTAAATATAATTTATTCTGAGAAATAATTTATTTGAAAAATATATATTTGATTTTGTTAAACCAAGAGCTCTGGATTAAATCAGTTAATAATTTGTATCGGATCTTATTTTAATTTTAGCCAATTTAAAGAATTAGATCATAATTAAAATTAATTTGGCCATATCTGCAATGTAATTGGCCAATTTATTTTCAATATAATTTTAATTTAAATAAAATTGACTGAAATTATAATTTAGGGCTATTTAATAAATAAACTAGTCTTAAACCCCCAACCCTTTTTCTCATTCTTAGGCCAATTATACCAACCACCTATTACACTACCCCAGCTCAACCAGTACCGACCAAGCCCACCACCCTCTTCTCTTTTTTTACCCGATCCAGATTTAACAAAGCATCACCACCCATAAATAGAACAATGGCGAGACTAACAACAACTTTAGCGTATCAACCGACCAATAACTCCAGCAAATCATCAAATTCAAATCAACTCGATGACCTACCCTAGAACCCGATGACCAAACCCTTGATGCCTCCGCAGCCAATGTTAAAATTTCCATTTTTTCATACATAATTCATACATTTTATTGCCAGCTCATCCTCAGAGAAGATTTGGATTTTTCTCAATGAAATCCCCAAATAGACCTCCAATTTCCTAATCCCATATTGTTGATTCATCAAGAATCCTATTTTTAAAATCCCTATAAACATCCTTCTATTTCCATTAAAAAGAGATTGAAAAGAAAATATCCCCAATTTGAGCCTTTCTACTTCTTTAGAGGTAGAGGTATGGACTGCGTACATCTTACTCTCCCTAAACCTCACTATGTGGGAATATACTGGGTTTGTTGTTGTTGTTGTTGTTGAAAAAGATTTGTAGCTCATTGTCTCGATGAGCTACCCTCGAAAAAGTTGAACACACTTTTATTTTTAGTTTATTGTCTCTTCTTCGTCGTCATCCTTTCTAGTGCATCATCTTTTCTTCTTCGTATTATTCATAAATGTTTTAATGGCGGGACTATTTTTTGTAGAACGCTCGATGGACATAGGATTTTCAAGAGATAGTTATTCTTATTTCGCAAGTCAAATCAATATTTCTTTCCATAGTGGTTCATTTTAATGTTTAGTTTCGTGATTCTCGTTTGTTAAAGTCCACTATTTCATGTTGTTATTATAGTTCAATTCATTGTCCGTCTAATACTGTTCGGGAGGAATGAATATCTTGGAAAATATATGATTTGTTAATGTGTGGGCTATCTAATCTTTCTTATTTTTTGAATTTTTGAATGATTTTGATTATCATATTTGGTGTCAATTAATCTTATGTCTCCTCGAGGGCGTATTGACATTTAAATTTTTATGACGTATTAAAGATGTGCATGACTTCCCTAGTTTATGTGCATAACTATAAATTTTTGGTCTGACGTTCATTTTCTAATTTTTGATTTTCACCTGTATGTATATAACTTAGTAACCATTTGTAAGTAGTAGATGATTATTTTAGTCTTCAACTTGGCAGATTTGAAGCCTATTTTTTATTTGGGTTCAAGTGGATTAGTTATGATATTTCGCTAGTTCATTAAATATTATCTGTGGCATTGAATAGCCTAGGTGATTTTCCCGTTGATTTCTACTCTTTCTTCTGTTCTAGCCATGTCAGAAACTTTTTTCTTTAAAATAATTTGATGCAAACGTGGGCTATTTTTAAACATTTTTATGAAATTCTTGCTCCTTTTTATTTCCTTAAAGTTTACAAAGTGTGTATTTTAAAAAATACAACTTGTTGGCCTAACTTTTATTTCCTTTTGGTTGTTTATCGAAGTGTGTATTTAGATGCATTTAACATATAAGTAGTGGCAATTTCCAGGTCTCTCATTTATTATATGTTAAATAAACCTAAATATTTTTAAAATATGTTATTTCCTTGAGTTCATTCTACTACTAAGTTCTTATAAGTTATGTGAATCAATTTCGTTCTTTTTATTAACATTAAATCTGGTTTTATTAGTATCGTCTGCAAACTTGTTAGTTGAAAGAGTCTATTTGGACTCCCTTCTCCCTCGCTCTATCATCCTTGATTTAAAAGACTCAACCAAAGTCCAAAATGAACTAATACATGAAAAATCAAGTGTTAACAGTAATATACAGTGAATATGCATGATATACAAGTGGTGAAAGCTGATTTACAGGGTCAAAGAAGTAAAGAATGAATGAAGGAAGAAGGTATACAAAGTTACAAGATGATACACATTATGTATACAGCAAAAGCGTGAAAAAAATAACCTGACATACCGTGCGTATACAGCTAAAAAAGGGTTAAAGAAGGGTTCATTTAAATAGGCCCAAAACTTGGGCAGATTTGAAAATGAATCATAATGGAGCCCAAAAGTCATCCTTTATTCCTTTATTTCTTTGTTTTGATTTGATTATTTGTTTATAATTTAATTTAATCTAAATGAATCCTCGGGGATTAAATTATACTAAAACAATTCATTTATATTGGCTATATAATATTTTTAATTTTTAATTCCTCCATTTTAGGCAAACTTAGGCTCGAAGAATAACTTGAGGATCTACTTACATCACATCATAGTTATTATTGACTCAAGATTCACGCTTAAGAAGTTGGATTAGTTCTTTAGCCTAAAGTCTTAATCGGAATAAAATTGCTAATGTTAGAAATTTATTGGAACTTCGACATTTAGTTTATTTCATTACTTTGGAATAAAATGATTGGATAAGTTCTAATAAATGTTATTCATTTTTTAGCAAAGTTTTTTAAAATAAATTTAAGATTTTTAAATAAAATTGTTTTAAAATTATCCAAATAAATTTAATCCATCGGAAACTACACTTTGTGAATTTTTGAAAGTTCCTAACACCTTCTTTCGAATCTACTTGAATCCTTACCTAGACTCTGGTTATTTTTAATAAAAGGTTTTCTTTCAAAATCACCTTTCTTTAAATGGTTTCTTAATTTTTCTAAAATTAAGTGGCAATTCTAAATTATTTTTTAAAAATAAAATCAAATATACTTCTTTTATTTTTCACCGCGAAGTTATGGAACAATGTTCACTAGTTTTAAAAATGGATCGTAACTGAATGGAAACTCTACTGGGGATTCATCTAGGGTCTAACCATAAGAATTTTATGTGTTTGGCTTGTATTCGTATTAATTGTTATTTTTGTAATTATGTGTTTAAATTTTAGAAATTATAAACTATTGCATTCATGGCATCCTTCCGCATTATTATTAATAAATTGATTTGGGGTTTCACGGTTGTTACGGCTCCTATTGATCAATTCCAAATAAAGTGTTGGAAATACAATGGTTTATTGGCACATTAGACATTTGATGGCTGTTTGTATTTCCAAATTCAAGTTTTCCACTTGGGAACCTGGTTGAAAACCACTCTATACACCTAGGATAACGGAAAACCAAAACCTCTTTTTAGATAAGAGTCTAAAACAACCTGATGTTGGGTGTATTTATGCATTCCAGCGGTACTATTCTAACTTAATTTAGCCTTATTTTGAGGATGATTAGTATGCTATATGTGTTAATAATGATGTAAATGAGAATTTATGCATACAATAATGTGTTTACAATGTTTAATGGTTGATTCACATGAGTTTTGATTCAATTTGAGCATTTAGAGTTAAACCGAGAAAACTAGTGTAACTAGCTTGAGCTAAGTGTTTTTCTAGTCTATTGTATTGGGTTATAATGTATTTTAATGAGTTAATAAAGTTTTTATTATGTATTTATATGTCAAACAACTTAGTTATAATGTTCAAGGGTCAATTGGATCAAGAAAAGAGTCAAAACAATAAGTTAAAGCACAATGTGAATTTAGCTTATGTTTCTAGTTCATTGTAGAGAATGTTGTATTTTTTTAGCTCTAAATTATTGTGTTTAATGCTATATTATGCTTGTTTAATGAACTATTATGATATATGAAGGATTTACAAGCTTCAAATTAAGTGAAAACAACTCAAAAAGGCTTAGAATGGATAACGAAAGCACAAAACATAGTTTGATGCCTATTTTGAGACCTGAAAAGTATTGGGAGAGTGTGGTTGTATGAGAAGGAGTCTTGGCACATGCGACAAATAAATGGATTTATAAGGCACCCAAAACAGTGAACGAATAAGAACCAGACGCATCGCATCAATGTGCTCAACACGATAATCGATGCGGTGCGTCATTGGGTTCGCAGACAACCAAAAATTATTTCCTTGTTCAATAAGGCATGGGCTATTTCTTCCACTATAAATAGGACATTATTCATGTTTTTTAACTTACTTTTGGACATCCTTGAAAGATATTGGAGGCTACACAACTTCTTTTTAGGATTTTTATCATTCTTTTATTTTAGTTTCTTTCATGGTTTGTATCATCAATCCAAAGGATTGGATGATGAATATTCCCATTAAAGGCTAAAACTCCATTTCCGTAGTTAAGTCCACGATGATGATTACTTTCACTTTGAATTAAGTTTGTTGATTTGCTTATCATTATTGGTTGTTTGTTTATTCTTATTTTAACTATTTAAGGATTAGCTACCCTTAGAATACATCAATTGTTAATATTGTGATCTCAAGTGAGGGAATAGGGAGATAGAACATTGGAATAAGCAAAGTATGGTTCTTGTTTCTTTATAAAATAAGAAATTTGAATTAGTATCTAGGACAGGTATGTACTTAGATGCCTTACTTGATTCATACGTAGGATGATAGCTTTAATTAACTTAATTGGATTATTACATCCCCACTCAACAATATAGTTGTAATATCCACATTAGGTAAAAGATTACAGGTTAGGAAACCATGCTCATCCAATTAACCCTAAAAATCAACAACCAAGATAAGCAAGTTAATGAATGAAGTTCAATAATGTAGTATGATTGTTAGTAAGCCTTAACCCTAGATTTCTATCCTTTGATTGTCCAAAGTCATTTACTTTTCCGCATTAGCTTAGTTTATTTTT
Organism: Capsicum baccatum var. pendulum; assembly: GCA_030864225.1. NCBI lineage: Eukaryota > Viridiplantae > Streptophyta > Magnoliopsida > Solanales > Solanaceae > Capsicum > Capsicum baccatum. The sequence goes on from CM061557.1 coordinate 87,325,382, forward strand.
AGTTTTCAATTCTTAAACCTCCTTGTTTACTTTTTCTCAATTGTTAAACTAGAATTGTATAGGTGGCAAATGCAAGCCCCTGAGAGATCGATACTTGGGCTTCCTTGAAGCTACTTTACTACTTGATAAGACCATGTACACTTGCGTGTGCACTTGGACGCTGTCAAGTTTTTGGCGCCGTTGCAGGGGACTTGTAATTTAGCAATTTTTTATTTTAGTTTTACTTTTAGATTTATTTGGTATTTTTTTACGCTTGGTCTTGTTTTTATGATTTGCAGGAAATAGGTTAAACGGATAATAAGATGGCAAGGGATTGGGAGTTGGTTGAACCAAACTCGAAACCCGAGTAGCTTTACCATCAATGCAGGAGAGAAGTAATCTTTCTCCCAAGAACTCTGAAAATTTGAGAAGAACAAGACCATATTGTTCCTATGGCTGAACAACAAGTTGCTGGGAGGAAGGTTAGGGAAGTGGCAGTCCCACTTCCAACAAACTTGACTTCCCCAATTCAAAGACTGGCAGCTAGGGGTAATTTTCAGTTGAAACACAATAAGGTGCAACTTCTTATTAGCAGTGGACAATTTGTAGGGCTTTCATATGAGGATCCACAAGTCCACTTGCAAAATATTATTGAGCTTACTGACACATTCATTCCGACTAGGATGAGTACAAATTATGTGAGGCTGACACTGTTTCCCTATTCTCTATTGGGGAAAGCAAAAATATGGTTGAATGCAGAGCCAAACGTTCAATCACAACATGGGACGACTTAGCCAGAAGATTACTCATCATATTCTTTCCCTTAGGCACGACTGGATGACTTCACAGTGACATAGTGAGCTTTAAATAGAAGCTTGATAAAAATCTCTATCATGTTTGGGAATAATTCAAGGCCCTTCTTCGGGATTGTCCACATCTCCAACAGTCTAATGAGGTACTTGCTTATACTTTTGTAAAAGCTCTTGATCAAAACATGAAGATTTTGCTAGATTCAGCCGCAGGTGATCACGCGCTAGAGCTAACTTATGCAGAGTTGTACACATTGTTGAACCACATAGCACAAAGAAATCTAGAGTGGAATTTAGATTCTAGAATTTTCACAAAAAAAATTGCGGGTGTATTGGAGGTGGACTAATTCACAGCTCTATAAGCTCAAGTTTCTACATTACAGAATTTGATTAACACAATATTCACTACCATGAAGTTGGGAGCAGCACAACCTGCAGCCAAAGTCAATGCCATCCAACAAGTTGTAGGTTGGTGTGAGATATGCAGAAATAGTGGTCATACGGCTACCATGTGTTCTTCAAATCTGAAATGTGTGATATATGTAGGCAATGCTAAAAGGCTAAATTATGTTAATACTTACAACATGAAGTGGCAAGCTCAGCCACTAAATCAATCATGGAACACCCCACAGCCACAGGCCCAATTGAATCAGTCAACAAGAAATATGGAAGATATGATGAAAAAACTCATAGCTGGGCAAGCATAATTAATTGCGGATCTAAATAGTCAAAGGGCGGATTTACAGAATCAAAAAGTGGCCCAGAGAAATTTAGAGTTGTAGGTTGGGCAGATACAATAAGTGTTAAATACCAAACCACAAGGTGGTTTGCCCATTGATACAGAAAATCTCAAGCAAGTCATGGAAATTACTTTGAGGAGTGGTAAAGAGCTTCGCGAAGAACCTTCAAAGGCAACTAAGGAGGTAGATGCTGATGTGGTGACCCAATAGGTAAATAACAGAGTTGTTGAAAATTTAAGAAAGTGTGAGTACTTGAATAAAAAAGTTGTTGAACCAGAGAAGAAGAAGATACTACCATTACCCTTCCCTCAAAAGTACATAAAAGCGAAGGAGGATGCATTGTTCAAAAAATTCATTGACACATTCAATAAATTGCATATTAATCTACCTCTGCTAGATGTTTTGTAGTGTATGCCTAAGTATGCAAAGTACTTAAGGGATGTGGTGGTGAAAAAGGTGAGATTGTAAGATGTGGGAGAAATAACACTCACTAAAGAGTGTAGTGCAGTGATGACACAGAAAATCCCCAAGAAATTGAAAGATTAAGGGAAGTTTGTCATCCCTATTCAAATTAGGAATAAAGAGGTTCATGCATTGAGTGATTTAGGGAAAAGTATAAATTTGATTCCCTTATCTTGGTTTGAAAAATTAGGCTTTGGAAAGACTAGATCGACCACCATGGTTTTGTAGCTAGCAGACAATTCCATGGCATATCCAGAAGGAATAATTAAGGATGTCCTCATAAAGGTTGGTAAATTTGTTATTCCTGCTGAATTTCTTATTCTTGATTTTGTGGCAGACGAACAGGTACAAATTATTTTAGGGCGCCCATTCTTAGCAACCGGGGGGGGGGCTTTGATTGATGTTAGAGAAGGCATACTCAAGATGAGGGTAGATTATGAAGAGGTGGTATTTGATGTTTACAAGGCCCCCATTGAAAATCCCTTATATAAAAAGTTATGCATGATCAGTGTGTGTGAAAAAGATGAGTGTGGGGTGCCTAATCTACTAAAGACCTCTTTACAATACCTGATTGAGTGGCCTAATATGAAACCACCAATTCTGAATATGTTAAAAGGTAAAAGAGGTAAAAAATGAATGAAAAAATGGCTCCCAAAAGGGAGTAAAAGAGTGAAGGAATATGGTTGATTTGATATGGGTCGTGCCGCGAAACTAAATTAGACATTGTTTGGGAGGCAAACCAAGCTAAGGTATGTTTTCATTTTAGCTTTTTTTAGTTTTCACTTCACGTAGTTTTTGTTTTTGATTGAGTCACAGGTTATTGTAAAGTCTGAGTACCATAAACTTGATCTTGATGCATGGCAAAGAATGAGTGTAGGGTTCCATGGATCTCCTTTATGTGAAGATGCGACTAGCTAGGCCTTGAGGCCTCAGGGAGTATTTCTATCTCTTACCTTTAAATTCACTTTAGGAACAAAGTAGATTTTTAAGTGTGGGGTGGGGGGGAATTCCTAAATTTTGACTCAATTTAAAAAAATTTAGGTTAGGAATAAGTGAGATATTCTTGTTGGTGCTATTTTTTTATTATATGATGCAAGTGGGTTTGTTTGTAAAAGCATGTTGAATGAGTGAATTGCTATTTTTGAGACTCTTAGGCTCAAGTTTGTGACTCTTGTATGTTTTTGGCTTAATTTTGAATTCATGCCATTGTTGGGTTGGAAGTCTATGATGATCCTATTTAAGTTGAGCATGTGTCATGTGTGTAAGGTTTTTTTTTGTATAATCCTTATAGGATGTGATGTATAGAACTTTTCTGGTGTGTCTGTAAAGCGAAATAAAGAATGTGGGCTTACGAGATGATATAGGCATTTCTTTGATAGCCTTATTTTTTTACCTTCTTTTTACCTACCCTTGTGCATTATCCTAGTTAACCCCCATTGAGCCTTTAGATTTTTCTTTAAAAACCTCATAAGTAGCCTAATTCCCTTATTTCATAGACCATAATTTGATCCAAAAAAGCTCCTAAGTGCTTTAATAAAAAAAAAACAAGAAAGGAGCTGAGAAATTGAAGAATAAAATGTGAAATTGTGCCCCAAGGTAATGGTTATTAGTGTATAATTGATGTGTGGTAGATGGTTCTGATATAAAGTATGCTAAAAATATTGCAATGATTGTGAAAAAATAGAGAAAAAAATTGATTCTTGTGGTAATAAACTATATGCCCACTAAGTGTTTGTGAAATGCTTAAAAGAGATGGAGTAAAAATAAAAGTATGGGGTAGACAAAAATGGTGTAATTTGGTTGTTGGAAATTGGTTTTAAATGTTTGATGTAGTGTATTAAAGCGCTTAGAGAAGTTAGTCACTATTCCCAAATAGTTCCTACCCTCTCTTAGCCTACAATACAACCTGAAAAAGTCCTACTTGATCCTAAACTTTACATTTGACTATTAGTGGAGCACTACACTAAGATCAAGCCTAGGATTCATTATGTGTAACTTGTGAATTCTTTGTGAGAGTGAGCATAACTTGATTTGTATACCCATTGTGATAAATTACATTATTGTGAGTGATTATGAGTAACTCACTTGTGGTGAGAGGCACATGTTTGATGAATATGGGTAATTCTTTTGATGTCTTTGATTGAGCATTATGCATGATTTTTTCACATGTGGAGTCCATTCTTGAGTCTAGGATGTTTTGGAAGTAGAATTCTTGAGCTTACAATTTGTATAACATGCTTTATGTTGTAAACTTACATTCCGTGTAGTCATTGCAGTTCTAGCTTGAATCTCTTGTGTGTATTAGAAGTGTGGAGTCTCTTTAACTCATGGTGTTTGTAGTTAATAGTTGTTCGAGGATGAACAAGGCATAAGTGTGGGGTGGTGATGTTGGGTGTATTTATGCATTCTAGCGCTACTACTCTAGCTTATTTACCCTTATTTTGAGGATGATTCTTATGCTATATATGTTAATAATGATATAAATGAGATTTTATGTGTCCAATAATGTGTTTACAATGTTTAATGGAGGATTCAGATGAGTTTTGACTCAATTTGATCATTTAGAGTTCAATCGAGAAAACTAGTGTAACTAGCTAAAGCTAGTTGTTTTTCTAGTCTATTGTGTTGAGTTATAATGTATTTTAATGAGTTACTAAGGTTATTATTATGTATTTATATGTGAAATAACTTATTTATAATGTTCAAGGGTCAATTGGATCAAGAAAAGAGTCAAAACAATAAGTTAAAACTCAATGTGAATTTAGCCTATGCTTAGCTAGTGTTTCTAGTTCATCGTTGAGGATGTTGTGTTGTTTAGAACTCTAAATTGTTGCTTTCAATGACATAAGATGCTTGTTTAATGGACTATTATGATATATGAAGGATTTATAAGCTACAAATTAAGTGTAAACAACTCAAAAAGGCCTGTAATAGATCACGGAAGCACAAAACACAGCTTGACGCCAATTTGGATGTCTGAAAAGTATTGGGAGCGTGTGGGAGCGTGAGAAGTATTATTGGAGCGTACGACATATAAATGGACTCAGAATTCACCAAAAATAGTGAAACAATGAGAATTCAACGCGTCGAGTCGATGTGCTCAACGTGATAATCGATGCACGCGTCACTGGGTTCTCAGACGACCAGAAACTGTTTTCTTGTTCAACAAGGCATGGGCTATTTCTTCCACTATAAATAGGACATTAATCACGTTTTTTTACTTACTTTTCGACATCCTTGGAAGATATTGGAGGCTACAGAACTTCTTTTTAGGGTTTTTATCATTCTTTTATTTTAGTTTCTTTCATGGTTTGTAGCATCAATCCAAGGGATTGGATGATGAATATTACCATTAAAGGCTAAAACTCCCTTTGCGGGGTTAAGGCCACGATCATGATTACTTTTATTTTGAATCAAGTTTGTTGATTTGCTTATCATTATTGGTTGTTTATTTATTATTGTTTTAACTATTTTAAGGATTAGCTACCCTTAGAATACATCAGTTGTCAACCTTGTGATCTCAGGAGAGGAAATGGGGAGATAGAACATAGGAATAAGCAAACTATGGTTCTTGTTTCTTTATAAAATAAGAAATTTGAATTAGTATCTAGGACAGGGATGTACTTAGATGCCTTACTTGATTCATGCGTAGGATGATAGCTTTATTTAACTTAATTAGATTATTACATCCCCGCTCAACGATGTAGTTGTAATATCTACATTAGGTAAAAGATTATAGGTTGGGAAACCATGATCATGCAATTAACCGTACGAATCAACAACCAAGATAAGCAAGTTAACAAATGAATTTCAATAATGTAGTATGATTGTTCGTAAGCCTTAACCCTAGGTTTCTATCCTTTGATTGTCCAAAGTCACTTACTTTTTTGCATTAACTTAGTTTATTTTGTAGTTTACAATTCTTAAACCTCCTTGTTTAATTTTTCTCAATCGTTAAACTAGAATTGGATAGGTGGCGAAATCAAGTCCCTAATAGATCGATACTTAGGCTTCCTTGAAGCCACTTTACACTTGATAAGACCACATACACTTGCGTGTGCACTTGGGCGCTGTTACAACCAAATACTTAAGGGGGTATTGGGCCTATTATAAAACCTACCTTCCATCTATTAACCAGGAATCATAATAGACTATCATCCCTTATGTGTTAAATTGAAGGATATAATGATAGGTTGTACATACCATGGTCCCTTGGGTTTGAACATTTTATTTATGTAGTTTCTTCATCTGAAAGGTATTCAGAAATATCAAGAAGTTTAGGATTGAAGGACCCCCAAGGAGGTTTAGTTTAGGTTTGCTCCCCTACGTGGGACTGGTATCATTTATTTCCTATTTCCCTTATTTTGTATCCCTATTTGATTTATCCATTAAGTCTTAATATATTTTGGGGGCAATGAAATTCCTTACAAATGACATTTATATCATTCGAAATCTAGGCTTACCTTTGGCTTGAAAGGTGTCATGTATTCTAGGATAAGTGAAATTATTTATGTGCTAAAGTGTTTCATTATTTTGTTGTCTATATTTGCTTGATAAGCTTACCTTTGGCTTGAAAGGTCCCATGTATGCTAGGACTCGTGAAAATTATTTATGTGCTAAAGTGGTTCATTATTTTACTTTATCTATATTTTCTTGATTTGTGTGTTTAAATAAAAAATATATTACTTTGACCAATTATTACAATTAATGAACTAATACCTTATGAGTGTTTTCTTTTCTTTTACAGAGAGGCTAATTTGTGTTGGTAATTAAACTTGTTTGCTTCACAAAGATTAAAAGCAAAGTAATCATTGGCAGAACATCAGTATTTCACCCGGTCTAAGGTTAAGAGAGCAAAAATAGACTCATTAGTTCTTACTTAGGCTGACAGAAAGACTCGTTCAACTATGGATCCTAGTTTGATTAGCACAAACATTTCATCTGAGTATGTTCCCACCTTGTTTATGGCAATAGACCCTAGTCCCTCAAAAGAAATAGAAATAACCCAGAGTTTGTTGCTGGTTTTAAATAACAAATTGACGAACTAAGGATCATGTTTATCTAGAGTAGAACATCTTCTCAGACTCCTCCAAATATGACTCTGTCTCATGATGCTTGACAAAAGGGGCCTATGTTTTCGACAACAAAAGGAGTTGATCAGGGAGGTCATTTTATCACTTCTTAGAATGTTCATCCTTCCCAGAATTCTCCTTTTGTGTACAATTTTATCATCCAAAGTTTCAAAACATAACACTGTTGCATCACACTCCGATAGTGTACACCTATGCTACCGCCCCACCGATGACACAAACTTAAGGGCTATACCGCCTAGATACTAGTCATTATGTTGAAATTAAGAAAGATCCAATGATGTGCAGTGATGAGACAGGGAATAGAATGCTTAAGGCTTTGGAAAATGCAATGAGAAGCCTTAGAGGGCTTGGAAGTAATCAAAGTGTGAAGTATGAAGATTGTTTGCATTTCTCGAGATTGAGTTTCATCCTGGATAAAAGATCTCAAAATTGTAAAAGTTTGATGGGTCTAGAAATTCCTTCTTTTATTTGTAAAATTATTGTGAAAAGTTGATAGGTATGGAAAAATTAAGGAATACGAGTCTAGCTATTTAGTCAAAGTTTGAGTGGAAAGGCTCTAGAATGGTACGCTAAGCAAGATGTGACTAAATGGTGCACTTGGGATGACTTGGAAAATGCTTTTGTGGAATATTACAAGTATCATGAAAATATTATTCTTGACAGTATCTCAATCACAAAGCTAAGGCAGAAATCAACTAAGATTTTTCATGAATATGCCAAGGTAGAGAAAAGAGGCAACCAAGGTACACCCCCTAAAGAAGTAGTTGAAATGATCAGTTACTTCATCCATGCATTAAGTCCAGAATATTTTGACTACATGGTGATGATGGCTGGAAAAATATTTACTGATATTGTCAAGACTAGAGACTGATTGAGAATGGCTTCAATACAAGGAGATTAAATCTAACAAAATTACAATACACTCACAAGGACTTCAGGACTGGCTCTTTTGGAAATGGAAGAAAAAGAAGAAAGAAGTAATGGGGGTGATGACTCAAGAAAGTTCATCCAACTACAAGCAATATCCATAATAGTGACCAGTGTTTGGCATGTCCACTATTCGGTAGACAGTGCGTAAGTAGTATATCATGCACAACCTCCACTACAAAACTATCAAAATAATGCTCCTCGTACCACTATGAAATAAAGCCTCCCAGAATCTTCACTCCATTAGCAGAATGACTTACTCAGCTTTATGAAAGGTTGAAAGAAGCAGGTCTACTTCATCTAATGTAAGCAAAGCCTGTGAACACTTTCGCTAATTGGTATGATCCAAACAAGCGATGCGCTTACTACTCTGGAGTTGTTGGACATGATACTGAAAAACATATCTCTCAAGCACAAAATTCAGGATTTGATTGATAACAAGGTGATAAAACTTACAGAAGCTCAAGCCAATGTCAAAAATAATCCATTGCCTAATCACAAGAAGTAGTCATTAGAATCAGTCATAACAAAGAATGAAGTTACCTCAAAGAAACACTTTTGGCGTTCTTCTATCTTACATCTTGAAGTTATTCTTTTATTTTCTTGTAATCGTACTTTCTCATTTTGATTTCCTTGCAATCACACTTTGTAATTTTCTTAAAATCATACTTTTTAGTTTTAATGAACTACGTTTGACCTGATTTTCCTAGTGGAATACGTAGACGGACTATATTGGCATTGGTCACGTTATCAAAATATTAAATATTCATTTAGCATGACGAACTGCATTGGACCTAAATTTTTAAGAATGGAATACGTAGGGTGTATGTCGACTTGGATCAACCCTATAAAAAAATTATTTTTTCATCTTATGGTGGACCTACATTTGATATAATTCCTACCCCAATGGAATATCTAGACACGCCACTAGCTCGATCATATTCCCCATAAGATTTTTATAGAATCAGGGATAAATTTTAGAGAGGATCTCAAAATTTTATCAAGAGGATTTTTTTAAAGTTACATAAAGATAAAATTGGAGCATGTAACTAGGGAAGAAATTTTTGAGAAGGACCTAAATATTTAACAAAACTCAACATTTGCTACAAAGGTGACCACCAGACGTTGTTAAAGTTGAAATTGGGGCATAGTTTTTAAGAAGTTATCAAATTTCAAGCTAAATTACATAAGAAGAACCCAAGTATTTTGCATTCTGGACTGGGAAGAATTTCTAAGAAATATCAAAAATTCCATACTAAATGATTTCATAAGTGACAAGAAAGTTCAAGAGTTTCTATGTTTTAAACTAAGGCAGAATTTTTTAGAAAGATCCTCAAAAATTCCACAAAATGATGCTTCATGATCAGAATTCAATAATCAATCGGGTGCATCAAGAGAGCAAGAAAAACCAACACGGTCATTCTATAAAAATTAAGACTTTTATTTGGATGCAGGAACGGTGAAGTCACAACGTTGACAACATTAAGCATGACAAAGGGCATTACCTAATCCACCATCCATAATAATATTGACAACTTCTTCTCTCCCTTTTCCTCTTGATTTATGTTTATGTTACTTCGTTATGATATCTAACACTTTCTTTAATGTTGTAGGGAAATTATCAGTCATAACAATTGAGATTCAAATCACTATCTCTAAATCATCATAAGTCACAAGACTATCTTTAAACGCTATTTTCTATTACACTCTTGGCTTAGATACAACAAATTGTTATGTTATTAATGATTGTTGTATGAGTTATGCAGTGATGTTATGCAAGACTAACTCTAAGAAATAACACAAACAAATCCTCTCAAAGTTTGAGAATTCAATCCAGAAGATCATGACATGCACAAGTTCTTTTAAGGATTTCTGATTCAAAGGATGAAGTTCAACAAATAAACTTCTATATTTTCTTATATGTTAGGGTTTTCTACCCTCCAAGAAAATTATTAGATTGTCAACCTATTCAAGATGACGTATCTTATTATATTTGGGTCATCCACCATTTCAAGAGGACATACCAAATTGTCACTTCGTTCGAGGTGACACATTTTATTATATTTGGATCATCCACCCTTTCAAAAGGGCACATATTATTATATTCCTATTTTTCATCCTTTAGGAGGATGCATTGGACCATTACTTTATTTGATACATCATGTTATTATGTTATGGATGGTCAGCTCCTTCAGAGTCACATGTTATTATGTTATGGATTATCACCTCCTTCAGAGTGACATTTTATTAAGTTATGGAGTGTCACCTCCTTCAAAGTGACATGTTATTATGTTATGGAGCATCACCCCCTTCTAAGTAATATATTACTACGTTATGTACCCTCACCTCCTTTAGAGTGATATATTTTTATATTATAGGTTATCACCTCCTTCAAAATAACATATTATTATATTATGAATCATCACCTCCTTCGAAGTGTCATACTATTATATTATGGACCGTCACCTCCTTTAACATGATATGTTATTATATAATAGACTATCACCTCCTTGAGAGTGACATATTATTATATGGATCATCACCTCCTTCGGAGTGGCATGTTATTTGACTATCACTTCCTTTAGATGACACATTATTATATGGATTGTCACCTCTTTCAACATGATATGTTATAGATTGTGACCTCCTTCAGTGTGCATACTAAAACAAGGTTTTCACAATTACCCTTATATTATATTTACTAGTAATAAGTTTAGTGCAGGTGATTTATAGACACGTTGGACCATCACCCTATTCAAAGTGACATATTATATTTAAGATAGGTTGTCCACCTTTCAATGAGACACATTGTACTGTCGTTCCATTCAAAATGGAAGTTTATATTCAAAATAGGTCATCCGCCTTTCAATTAGACACTTTGGACCGCCACTCCATTCAAAGTGGCATGTTATATTCAAAATAGGTCATTTGTCTTTCAATGATACATGTTGGACCATCATTCCATTCAAAGTGGTACGTCACATTCAAAATAAGTCTTTCGCCTTTCATGAGAAATATTAGACCATCACTCCATTTAAAGTTGTATGTTACATTCAAAATAGGCCATCCATCATCTGCGTTTCAATGAGACACATTGGATGGTCACTCCGTTCAAAGTGGTATGTTACATTCAAAATAATTCATCCGCATTTCAATGAGAAATATTGGATTGTCACTTCATTTTAAGTGGTATGTTACATTTAAAATAGGTCGTTCGTCTTTCAATAGGACACGTTGGACTGTCACTTTATTCAAAGTGGTATGTTACATTCAAAATAGGTCGTCTGCCTTTCAATGAGACATGGTGGACCATCACTCCATTCAAAGTGGCATGTTGCATTCGAGATAAGTCATTTTGCTTTTACTAGACATATTGGGTTGTCACCCCATTCAAAGTGGCATAGTATTTTTAGAACAGGTTGTACAAATTAGTTCATCAACTATCTTAGAATAGCATGTTCAAATAGGTTTGAAACAATTTAAGTTTGTGCTATGCTACATTTAGAACTCATCATTTGTTTGAGTTTTTGTCGAGAGCATCGAAAAGGGTGAAATTTTCAAATCAAAACCATAGGTGCGGATGACTCCAAAAAAGATGCAGCACAACATAGAACTTTTTATTAGCAGCAAACTGGGATATAGTCCGAAGAGGAATATCAAACTCTTTGGAAACGAGCTGAAGGACGACTTCTACCATCATCAAACCACGCCCATTTTAGAAGGCATGTGGGGTACTTCAGGATATTCTGGTTTCAGTTTCACTTTCAGGATATTTCTAAACTCTTACTGGAAGTACCCTTCTCTTTCTTTCAAATCTAGGTGATAACACTTTTTGAGTTTTGGAAAATATGTCTAGCTAAATTCTTACCTACAAATGTGAAGGATCCCAAATTGATGGTTAAGAGGTTACAAGCCTCTTTTCCTTAACTCAATTCACCAATTACTCATCCTAAGCCAAAGATCGTCTAAAATAAAAGACTACCTTTTTTATTGATCGAGTCAAACTACAAGCAGTTTGATTCCCTAAATCATTGGGATATGTAGGTTTGGCTCCGTGTTGAAAACTCGATTGCATTCCAACCTCCCCCAATCCTCTTATTCTCTAGATTTTCAATTTTACCTGAATTTAAAAACCAAAATAGCTTATTAATTCTTTCAAAATTATGCTTTAAAACAAGATTTATGAACTACAAGTGGCCTGAATTCTCATGAAACTTAAGATATTTAGGAAATACGATGCCTAGGTCCGGCTATAACTTCTCGAAATTTATGTGAAAACCAACTTTTTTCAAGAAATGAATTTGTGGTTGGACAAAATTAGGAACATCAACCTTTCTTTGTCCAGGGTTACTTACATTCGCCCTACCCAAAGAGAGGGGGCAGTTGTTGATACCTAATTTTGGCCCTCCACGACTAAGTTTAGTTCGAAGTTTCTTTGGTTTTAAATAAAATTACAATATATATTTTATTAGGATAAAAATTTTCAAATATATATTTATCTAGGTAACTTTATCATTTTAAGTAACAATTATATATTTTTGCATTTGTACATAAGAGATCATATAATTTTGTTACTTAAATAATTATAGATTTTAACCAAGGTTATCTTAAAATTAATTCAGATGAGAAAAGTCTTGGTTTAAATATAATTTATTCTGAGCAATAATTTATTTGAAAAATATATGTTTGATTTTCTTAAACCAAAAAGCTCTGAATTAAATCGGTTAATAATTTGTATCAGATCTTAATATAATTTTAGCCAATTTATTGAATTTGAATATAATTGAAATCAATTTGTCCAGGATTACAATGCAATTGGCCAATTAATTTTAACTATGATTTTAATTTAAATAAAATTCACTGAAATTATAATTAGGGCTATTTTTAAAATAAACTAGTCTTATACCCCAACCCTTTTACTCATTCTTGGGTCAATTATACCTATAGCCCATCATACAGCCCTAGCCCAACCAACACCAACCTGGCTCACCACTCTCTTCTCTCCTTTTACCAAATCCAACTTTAACAAAGCACCAGCAACAACCTTAAAATAGAACAACAGTGAAACCAATAACAACTTCAGCCCAAACAACAACTCCAGCAAACCGTCAAATGCAAACCGATCCGGCAAACCAACCCAGTGGCCTGCACCAGAACCTAGCAATGCCTCAGTAGCCAATATTTGAAATTCAAATTTTTCATACACAATTCATACAATTTATTTCCAGCTCATACTTTATCCTCAAAAGATTTGGATTTTTCTCAATGAAATTCCCAAGAGCCCCATAATTTTCCTATCCCACATCGATGATTCATCAAGAATTCCATTTTGAAAATCCCTATAAATAGCCTACTATTTATATTGAAAAAAAATAAGGTTGGATAGCAGAGATCCCCAATTTGTAAGGTATTTTAGATATCGAAAAAGATTTTTAGCTCGTTGTCCTGATGAGCTGCCCCAAAAAAGGTGCACACACATTTCTTGTTTATTCATTGTCTCTTCTTCGTCATCATCCTTCCTTATTCGTACTATTCATAAATGTGTTAACGGTGGAACTGTTTGTTGTACAAGCCTCGATGGATGTAGGATTTCCGTGAAATAGTTATTTCTACGGTACCTGTGGAATGCAATATTTCTTGCCATAGTGGTTCATTTTAATGTTTAGTTTCATGATTATTGTTCTTTAAAGTCCGTTGTTACATGTTCTTATTATAATTCAATTCATTGTCCGTCTAATATTATTCGCGGAGGAAGGAATATGTTTGAAAATATATGATTCAATTTGTATGATGTATTAAAGATGTGTGTGACTTCCCTAGTTTATGTACGAAGTTGTTTGGGTCTTACGTTCATTTTCTAGTTTTTTATTTCCAGCTCTGTGTATATAACTTAGTATCCATTTATAAGTAGTAGATGTTTATTTTAGTCTTCAACTTGGTAGATTTTAAGCCTATGATTGATTAGGGTTCATGTGGATTAGTTATGATATTTAGCTAGTTCATTAAAGATTATCTGTGGAATGGAATAGCCTAAGTGATTTGCCCATCGATGTCTACTCTTTCTTTTGTTCTAGCCATGTCAGAATCTTTTTTCTTTAAAATAATTTGATGATAGCATGGGTTCATTTTAGACATTTGTAGTTATACAATTCTTGCTCCTTTCTGTTTCCTTAAAGTTTACAAAGTGTGTATTTTAAAAAGTGCAACTTGTTTGCCTAACTTCTATTTTCTTTTGGCTATTTACCGAAGTGTGTATTTAGATGCATTTAACATATAAAGCAATGGCGATTTCTGGATCTCTCATTTAGTATATGTTAAATAGACCAAAATATTTTTAAAATATGCTACTTGCTTGACTACATTCTACTACTAAGTTCTTATAAGTTATATGAATCAATTTTGCTTTCTTTGATTAACATTAAATGTGTTTTTAGTAGTATTATTTGCAAACTTGTTAGTCTCAGTAGGATCTTTCTTAGATTAGTCACTAATTCCTTATTTGCTTTACTGTTCTTGTAAACTCCCTTGAACGAGTCTATTTGGACTCCCTTCTCCCTGACATCTATCATCCTCGAGTTAAAAGCCTCAACCAAAGTCCAAAATGAACTAATACATGAAGAAACAAGGCTGCATATAGTGATATACAGCGAATATACATGACATACATGTGATTAAAGTTGATTTACAAGTTCAAAGAAGTAAAGAATGAAAGAACGAAGCTGGTATACAATGTTGTAAGCTGATATATACTATATATACAGTCAAAACGTGGAAAAAAACTGATATACAATGGGTATACAACTGAAAAAGGGCTAAAGAAGGGTCCATTTAAAAAGGCCCAAAACTTGGGCAAATTTGAAAATGGGTCATAAAGGGGCCCAAAAATTCATCATTTATTCCTTTCTTTCCTTGTATTGATTTGATTATTTGTTTGTAATTTAATTTAATCTTAATGAGTCCTTGAAGAGCTAATTATATTGAAACTATTCATTTAAGTTCTTTATTTTATGTTTTTAATTTTTAATTCTTCCATTTTAGGCAAACTTAAGCTCGAAGAATATTGAGGATCTACTTAAATCCTTTCATAGTTATTATCGACTCAAGATCCACGTTTACGAAGTTGGGTTAATTTTTTAGCCTAAAGTCTTAATCGAGATAAATTGTTAAAGTTAGAATTATATTGAAACTCCGACATTTAGTTTATTTCATCACTTGGAATAAAATGAATGGATAACTCCTAATAAATGTTATTCATTTTTAAGTAAAGTTTTTAAAGTAGTTTTAAGGCTTTCAAATAAGTTTAAGATTTTTAAATAAGATTTTTTAAAAGTAATTTTTCAAAATTAGCCAAGAAAAATTAATCCATCGAGAACTACACTTTGTAGATTTTCTAAAGTTCCTAACACCTCCTTTTAAATTTACTTAAACTCTTATCCAGAATCTAGTTATTTTTTATAAAATGTTTTATTTAAAAATTACCTTTATTCAAATGATTTCTTAATTTTTTTAAAATTAAGTGGCGACTCTAAGTTATTTTTTTAAAATAAAATCAAATAGACTTCTTCTTTTATTTTTTGTCATGAAGTTATGGAACGTTTTTTACTTGTTTTGAAAACTGATCGTTACTGGACTTATAATCCAGAAGGCTCGATCAGCACACAGCATACAATAACAACAACTCATAACTCATACCTATGCAACCCACCCACCCTCCACCCCAAAAGGCTGATAGATAAAGGAATCAAGCAATATATTTGTAATAGGCAATGCACGTGCAACAATGAAATCAAACTAAGTCCAAAATATCATTACTAGTCAAAGTGTCATAAAGTAACCTAGTGTATACACCTCCTCTATCTCAAAGTCCCGCAAAGGCAGGACCTACGGTGGCCTCTCGTCTCTAGTACGATGGCTTGTAGATGTAGAGGCCCCTAAGGGATTCGGGAGTACTCATATACACCGACCTAGCTTGGATCCAAAAAACAATGGAGGATTCATCTGAGTAAAGTCTTAAATCCTAGCTTCTATCGTGTTCACTAATGGATTGACTGGGGCAATAGCCTGCTGGTTATTCTGAGAAGCCATAGTCTGGGCCAAAATAGTGAAAGCAGTCCTGAATTCAGCAGGGAAACATATTTGTTCAGAGGGTCTTCTTGAATAGGTGGTGGTGCAGGCAGATCCCAGTTTCTTCTTCCATTATTTCTTCTGGGTGGCATTTTCTATAAATGAATGAAAGACGAGTTAGAAAATGGAATTCAATAGAGCTTATGCTCCTTCACACACTATGAATCTTGTAAGAAGGAAAAATTTTCCTAAAACTTATCATAACCTCTTACCCATAGGTGTGGTGCGCTTCACACCCATGCACAACACTCTACTCAATGCATCTTTCAGACATCCTAGGACACTTTGAAGCCTTAATATCTAATACCATGTTTGTCATAACCTGAGACTATCCTCTGGTCGTAACACGATGCTTAAGGTCATAAGTGACCCTAATCTAACACATGAACTGGTATCTATTTTGAGCACTAAATGAGGTAATAATAAAATATCATATGTGGAAGCTAAATAAATGAGAAATTAGGTTAAGATGTAATACGAAAACACTATCTAATATGTCTGAACTACTGATGAAACTGAAAACAATTATAAATATTTAAAAATCTCTAAAGTATGAGGAGTTGATAGGACAAACCCCGAACTAACTTCGACTGACTTAAATAAAGGAAGTATAGAGAAAAACTAAAAATAACTTTTCCTCAATGGATGAGGACTTGCCATAATTGCTATTGAGTGGCACTAAACCGACTAAGGGCGATTGGGGAACTGAGCATCCAAACTAATATTATAAAACAACATAGTACAAAAGAGAGTATGCGGTCTATACTTTTAACATAATGGTACGTGAGGTAAGGACTATTTGAAGTGCATATAGATACTGAGCATGAATGCATAAACATATACAACAAAAGAAAGACCAATTAAAGCATGCACTGAAATAATCTGCAAAATTGACTGACTAAATAACTGATAAACTTAACATTTGGTCCTGCAAACCTGAGCTGATATAACTTGAATACTGAATACAAAATGTGGGAGCTATCATATAACTAACTAGCCCTAATCTGAGATTATTAGGGTCGAACCTGTAACCCTAGTTAGAAGGGTGTTAGTACCTTGCCAAGGGTACTCACACTGGTTGTGTAGATCCACTAAACTGGTGTCTCAAAGGACTAGGGTTCTAGTCCTCTACTGGAGGGTGACCCCTAATAGATTGTCATTCCTCTACTGGTGGGTGACATCTCATAACCTACGTTGGCTACATAATTCTAGAACTTAGGAACTTCTACTAAAGGTCTCAGTCCTCCAATGGTAGGCGAGCCTTCATCCTTAGGTTCGCTCAATTCTAGATCCTACTCCCAACTAAACTAACAGTGGTACTGATCAAAGTTAACATGACTCATAATTGATAATTACTCAACATGAACATGAAAATCTGAATATGTTGGTAAAATTATAATCTGACTAACTTGTTACTTAAAATCGGAAGCATGCATAAACATCTTGGTATCGGGTGTTCATAGCCCACCAACACTGAATAATATATTAAATACAATAGCATCATCATAATATTTTAAGAAATTTCATGATTCGTAGACCCAAAACATAGTATATTTCACTAAACTAATGAAATCCGTGATTATGAGTATGGGAATAAGTTAATCTTATGAGAACAATATGCTCCCATGGTTCAATTCATAAATTAATAAATTAACATGGTGGTAACTGAAAATGATATGGGTGACTAAGTTTATAAAGCATGTAAGAAAATAATTCACATGGGGGAAACATATTGTCATGGTTTGAATTCAAACTATTAAGAGAAAAGTAAGTAAATTCATACTTGACATTGCAATTTTCATAAAAAGAGGGAAAAAGGGTTTATAATTAAAAAGCAAGGGATTCTTGGCAATCAATGGATGAAAGGAATCCACTGATGAATATCTCACATACATGAGTTGCTTGAATTTTGAAGAAAGCTTGGAATTGAGACCTTGGATGATGAATTCTTGAAATAAGCTTTTGATTTGTCTATGTTCTTGAGAATGGGAGGATATTGAGTGTCATTAACTGATGATGAGTGGGGCAAATAATGCCCCTCTTGGGTTTTAAGTCGTGAGTTGGGTTCTTAGGGAGAGGAAAAAAAGATGAAAATGCCCCTCGCCCCTTAATGAAAGCTGCAAGATTTTACACTGTAGCATAGAGCGATGGCTACGTAGAGGCTAGCCTCAGTGACACACTGCGTATCATGGAGAATATCTTCTGTGACAAGTTGCTTATTAAGGAGACTATCCTCCATGACACGGTGAAATAGCAGAGGCTTACAGCCTCCGTGGTCCAAAAACACCTTGAATATTTTCCAAAAATTCCAAAACTCTCTCGAATCACCCTTTTAACACCCCTAATCATATTTTGACTCATAAATCAATGTTTTGAACACGGAAAGGCAAAAAATAAAATGTTCAAAATCTTGGGATGTTAAAGTGGCCATATCACTTTCACTTAGTGTGAAATAATAGCTCTGGGGCCTTTAAACATGGTATGAATAGTTGGAAATTTATCTAAAATCTTGTAGGGTATTACATAGTGAATGCCAAAAGTAAAGTGTGCAAGAGTTGAAAAGTAGGAGGATTAGAAGACCACATTATATAGTCGTAGGCAGAAGTCATAAAATCATACTTTTCACTAGAATAGAACTGAAGGCTACAAAGTCCATAACAAAACCACAAGCACCAAAGAAAGATTGTGGTATCAAATCACAATCATACCTTCCACTCATCCGAGATGACCGACTTAGATTTCCTGTTCTATTTAGGATAGGTTTTACTTTTGTCTATAAATACTCTTGTTCCTTTTGTTGTACGAATTTACAATTTATTACATTATTGTAATATTCTAAGGCACATTCTCGGGCTTTGAATTGTAAACATCAAATTTTAGGAGTTTTATTTAAGGTGAGATCTTGGAGTTTATTTTCCCATTATTGTAAGTGCATGGCTATGTCTTCTTATCAGATTTATTCCTGTGTTCATGCAAGTATGAGTAGCTAAACACCACAACTAGGATTGTGGGAACTATGCTGAATTAACACAGTAGGTTAAGTGCATAGTAATTCTAGATCGGTGTGCTTGAATGTATTGGTATTTTCTATGTTATGATTATTTTATAATGGGTGTGCATGTTAGAACTTGCATAATTCTAGACTTGTTTGAGATAGAAGTAGATATTAGGAAAAGAAAATAACAACAGAAATTTGAAGCTGCAATCTTATTATAATAACTTAAGCTGTAGTAGGGAGAGTTAATCTAAGATCAAGAACAAGAATTAGAAGTGCAACACCCAAAGACTAATAAAATAAGAGTAATATTCATCTAATCAAGGTCGATAGATGTTTAGATTAACCTATCTTTTTAGATTTTGCATGAAATGAATCAGAAGAAATTGCTAATACAAAGGACTTGTGGAGTCAAGAAGTTATAGGAAACACAGTCCTGGTGCCTTTCTCATACTGATTACAAATCCAAAAACTAAAAAACTATTACCACTAAATTAATTAATTACAAAATCCCCTTATTTCCTTGGAAATTATTATTGATTACATCAACTACACATTGATTGATATTCTTACTTATTCTCTATGGGATAAACCCTAATCTTGGTTGGGTTCTATATTTGACAATGACCATTTTATACTTCACAATGAGGTATAGTTTAGGATACATCAAGTACCTTATGAGAATAATGTTCCAGCAATAGCTTGGGCCATGGTCATTACTCACTTTGTTTTTAGGCAAATGTATGTGAGTCTAGGCTCTACTACCAATTGAAAGAGTAAGAGGGGGTGAATTACTTTTTTCTATTTGTTAGTCGAATTGTCGACTTGACTTTATGGTTAGTTGACTTCTAAAATGATGTAGTAAAATCAATAGAGGTATTGAAATAGAAATTAAAGAAAGTAAATTTGAAACCAAATATTTATACTGGTTGGGACCCTAAGTAGGTCTTACTCTTTTCCTCTTGGATTGCAAGGATTCTACTAGCTCTCTTTTTGGTGAATGAAATATTACAACGTTTGAGTAAAACTTTTTGGCATTTCCTCACACTCTTATTTTCTTTTCTCACTTGATACAAAGCCTTACCAACTATGTGTTTTTGTCCTCTCTTTTGAATGGTAAGCTTTTAAAGAATACATTGCTTAATGAAAATAGAGCAAAAAGCTAGATAAGCTTAAGACAAGTGTATATGTCTTTCTTAATCTTTCATCCTATAAAAACTAAAGATAGGGCTTCTATCCATTTGGAAGATCTAACAATAGAAAACAACCCAAGAGATTTGATCCTTGGAATGGTATACAAAATGTTCGATTTCCAAGAATAAGGTTAGATCATACTATTGATCCTTAACTACCCAAAATCCTCTTTCCTTTGAATTGTGCAACGCCTTTAATGGTTGGTATAAAATTTAATAATCCTTTATGTCGGTGCAAGATGTTGTAATTAATTCTTGAAGGAGTGGCATATTTCTTTTCCTTTATGGCAACAATTTTGATACCTTTTACTTTTTGCTATTTATCCAATAATCCTTGATTATTTATTTTACCATAATCCTTCAAAGGTCATTCATTAAAATAAAATATCATAAAGCCATACCCTTACAAATTACACGTCTTCAAATAAAGTATTCAAAGACTTGATAAAACCTCAGAACATATAATGCAGAAGAAAGAAGGCCTCCTTGCTTTAATCCCCTGATTGACTGAAAGAAATTCTATTATTGACATTAACCACCATTGAGTACCAATTGTTAGAAAACAACCTCCATAACAAGTTAATAAAATCATTTGAGAAGCTTATCCTTCTTAGAACTTTCATTAGAAGAAACCAAGATACTCTGTTATAAGCTTTTGCTATATGAAGTTTAATAACCACATTAGCAGGCTTACTTCTCTTCCTAATATCTGTAACAATCTCTTGAGTGAGTAGTATGTTTTTAAGAATGCTTCCACCTTTCAAAAATAATCATATTGGTTTCAATAAATCAAAGTGGAAAGAAGAGTCTCAAGTTTTTTATAAATAATTCTATATAGGATCTTATTAATGAAGTTACTCAAACTAATAGGTCTCAAGTTATAGAAAAATAATACATTTTCTTTCTTAAGTAAAAGAACAAAATTAGAATGAGTAATGGACTTAGAATATGAGTTATCTTGAAATAAATAATGTACTATTGTTAAAACATCATTCCCAAAAATATCCCAAATACATTGGCAAATCTATCAGTCAAACCATTAGTACCACTAGCACTGTCTCCGTTTAAATTAAACATAAATTTTTTACCTTAGCTAATTTTGGAATCTTGCATATTTCTAAATTCTCATTTGCATTGATGGTTCTAGGAATATGCCTCAACAATGAAGAATCAGTAGCATCCCTCTCTTGTATATATTGCTTATGCTAAAACTCAATAAATTCAACAGTTATATCACCTGTTTCGTCCAACCAAACCCCTAACTATTCGAGATTCTCTTCAAATGTAGTCTTTTTCTTCTGTCCTTTACTATGCTATAAAAAATCTTGTATTTCTATCCGCATTTTCTAACCAATCATACCCTTTTCTTATTGCCAAAAGATCTTTTCATAATGAATATAGCTTTTAAATTCATCTTGAGCCCTTTACAAACTATTCTATTAATAGGATTTGACACTTCTTCAAACAACTTTCTCTAGTGATCAATTGTTTAAAGTTGTCACCATATATATCTTTACTCCATTTGGTTAATACAATTTTTCTTTTGATATTTTCCTTAAAAGCTATGGATTTTTAAAACTATTAGTAAACCAAGTTTGTCTAACAATCTTCATAAAATACTCATGTTTAGTAAAAAAATTTAGAAACTTGAATGATTCGTATATATGGAACTATTTTCTTCATAAGTAACATAGGAGCATGGTCAAAACTAGTTCTTGATAAATATTCCACCTTAGTATGACTAAGCCAGTTATTCTTTTCCTGATGGTGCACACATCTCTTCCCGAGGAGCATACCTACAATATCGTCAAAAGTGTGGTCCTTCACAATATACACATGGATCATCAAGATAAGATTTCCAACCACCAAACTGACATTCCTTCTAATATTCCATAGTGAAAAGTAAATAAAAACAAAAATCTACCTAACACAATAATCAAAAGAAAATGACACACAAATATTTACAAGTTTGAATCCAAGCAAGTAGGCTAAAATTTCAGACTAACTCACTACACCAAATTGTTCCCAGGCAACGTTGCAATTTTGATAACGCTTACCTATACCATGCAATTTGGTAAATGATGGTCATTGTTAATATCCCAACTTTTGTTGAGGTCGAATCCACAAGGAGTGAAATTAGAATTTTATTCTTATGGGTCTCAACTCTTACTAAGAAAACACCCAAAGTGTAAATAATTTAAAAAGTATGATTAAAAATAGGGGCAGTTGGTTTTGGAAAAGTATTTGTCAATAGTAACTCAAGTCCGAAAACTACACAATCATTGTAATTTAACTTTGGTATAGAGAGATCTTAGGATTATGTCTACCTAAGGGAGAATTAGGTATGGGTATGTGTATATTTGGTGTACTTTCTAGTTGTTACCATTATGGTAAGGTAGATCTAAGATCCTTGAGGCTAGCTTATCAACAAAACCTCAAGAATTTCACTTATTAAACCTTTCGGTTAACTAACAAGTGTGTTAATTATATTCACCTAATAACTCAATTGGGTATAGCTATTTCTATGAAAATACCCAAGGTATATTAAACTTCATAATCACTCTTATGTCTAAGATGGTGATAATTAGCAAACTTAAACCATTCATTGTCTACTATTTCCTTGGTTCCCACATCCCTCTTTCAAGGATGATGTGGGTTCTAAAAGTTCACACAAACCCCTCTTTCAAGGATGGTTTGAGCTTTCAGGAGTTTAAACTTTTTACCCGCAAACCCATTTTGGGTATTTGGGGCTTTCACCCACAATCCCAACCAATTAAATCAAACAATAATAGAGCCCATCATCAACTAACTAGCATATACACAAATATATCACAACTCGCAACTAATTGCACTTTAGTTCAACATAATCCCAAGATAATGAAATTTAGCTACTCACGATGGAAGAAGAGAAAAATATGCCATAAGGATTTTCCAAAGCATCCATTCTTCAAGAAATTACTAAATTTAAAGTCTCTAAATGAAATTACAATTCTTTACCAATTTAGGGTTTCAACTTCAAAATGTTCCAAGAATCTAGAATGCTTAAAATGGGAAAGGGTTTTAGGCTTTTAATGGATTTGGGGTCGGCTGCTAAAAATTACAAAACTTCCCCTGGACCTAATCCCACGTTTTCAAGATTGCACCAGATTTGCTGCAGTCATGGCTACCACAAATGCAGTTGCTGACCTTCTTGATTGGTCGTGATTGCAGCCCTCTGACTGTGATCATGGTAACTAAGCCTTGTTTGGTATATGGTCCTTCAACTGTGCACTTTTCTTCTTCTCTTTGTTACTTTTCACCTCAATTCCACATCCTTCTATCTCATCACCTGTATGCCTGTAAAATATGAAAATTAGTTTATTTAATCACAATGTTGTCTCATTTGTCTTCAAATCATAGTAATATGAATGAATGATAAGTGCAAATGAGCTATAAATTCACCACTCATCAACACCCCCAACTTAATGCTTTGTTTTCCCTCAAGCGACACTACTTTTTACCATGAGACTATGCACATATATGCCCAAATTGAACGACCCAATGATCATAATGACTTCAAGATTAGTTATTACCACAATTTAGCTTTTAGAACATGGGCAAAACTATTTCCACCACACCCCTGATCAAAAAATGTAATTTTCAAAGGTATAAAAGACTTTGAAGAGCAATCATACAACAATCATCAATATTCTAAAAGTGACTCACCTTTTACCTCAACTCCACTATACTCTTTTGGCCTTATTTTTTGGGAGATGGAAAAATCATCCACCTCAACATGTTTACATGCCTCCTCACAATATGTAAAATCCCACACACCAAGTTACCGAATATGCAACAAGGGATATAAGTGCAAAACTCTCTCTCTCCCAAAGACTCTCGATGAAAACAAGCACCATGCCATAGGCTTGCCTCTATTTTCAATATTCACTGCAATGAATACACTTGGTTAGAGATCTTGAAGGGATTTTGATTTTATAACGTAGGCTCGGGGAATGGTAGGATAACATTTAGGCACAAAGTGGATTTACCCTCCTTGAATATCCACATCACACAATTTCAATTAACTAGTGACTATGGACCACTTCTTTTGTTTTCACACTTTACACATGCCTAATTTAAGAGCCTTGATTTTCAGAACATTTTAAGGGCAACATCCTTTCACTTATATCTTTTGCAATCTATGCCTCATTTTTCTTTTAATCAGTCCTTTCTTTACATTTTTCATTACTTGGCTCAAAAGCGTCCACTTACACCACCATGGCCTAAAGCCAACTCTTTTAAACTTACCACCCCTAATTTAGGCATTTAGCCTTAATATTTATTTTTCATGTTCAAGGAGGGTCGGGTTCAAGAGAGGAACAAATTTTTGAATGGTACACGACTTGTAACATGGTTGTTAAAGAAAGGTTTGAAGGCTCGAATTTGGGAAATAAGGGTCCTATTCTATGCATGGGTAGGCTATTTTGGCTTAGAGTGAGTTCCTAATTCACAGAGATAGCATAGGATTATATCACCAATCAAGTATAATCAAAATTATCCTTGAGAGACTAAAGGGGCAAGTTCTAGATGACACAAGTAAGCATGATATTTAGACAAAATAAGCTCACTTCACATGGCATGCAAATTCATCAAGGAGGCTCATTTTCCCCACCTGCTAGAGATAAAAATGGAATATCTACCAATTTTTTTTACAAGACAAAATTTTGGAGTCACAAAAAGAGAAAAAGTATTGATACACAGTAGCTCACATCCATGCACTTAATTTTGAAAATTTTTGGACGGAGGTGGATGCTTGATTTGCATTTGCACCATGCACAATTTGCTAATTATAGTACCAACATAAGCCTTCGTCTCATATTTTAGTTTCTATACGGGCAAACCATATGGCTACTCAGACTACACCATAGGTATAAGTGAGATTCCAAATCCTCAAATTCCATAGGTACTTAAATTTCCCTTGCATTTTATGATGCTACAGGTACTCAAACTTCCCCTAAATCATGACTCAAAAATCTATCACGACGAGCTTTTCTTAAGAATATCATCACTCAATTTATCATAGGGAGAGGTTTGTCCAACATCATTATTAAACGGAAGAGAAATTAACAATGAAAGCAATCGATTCACAAAATTTCCCTGCTTTATTTGAACTAAGTTCGAGTACAACAAGCCAATGAATACACCCAAGGGTAGCGCCATACCCCTAACTACAAGACTTGTAGTGACCTCAATACATAACACAAAAGCATAACAAGGTTTAAAAGTCTCCCTGAAACTGCAGTGATAACCAAGGTGTAGGCTGGAGAAGCTATCATGATCGTTGCATAGTTGGAGCAATCACGATATCGCTATCACTATCCTCAGGTTGTAATTGCAGTCCTTGAGGCAGTTTGTTTGCCTATATTGCCTTATTTTTTACAGGGCTTCCACACTTCTTAAACTTGGTTTCCCTATGTTTTTGGATTCAAACCTGTCCAAAACACCTTTAAAACACTAAGATTTTGTGACTTATTAAAAAATAAATAGTGTAAACATAAAAATGATGGGTTGTCTCTCATCTAGCGCTTGATTTAACATCGCGACATGATACCTCTTTAATTATCATTTATGTCTCTACTTAGAGGATTTGAAGCGAGCCCCAACGTTAGATCAATACATCTTTATGGTACTTGGGGCATATGTTAGGGCACAAGGATACATGTTCAATCTTGCCACTTTGAAGAATTGAACCTTTTACCTAGCTTTACATCAAACTTTTGAATAGGCTCGTTGGGTATCGGTGAGAGCATCAAAGACCTACTTGTCAAACTTTGAATTTTGCACCTGTTAGCCATCAAGTGAGGACGTCACTTCTCCCATTTAAAATGACAAACTCCAAAATATAAGGATTTTGTACCACACCTCCCAAGTTTGTCATTTGCATGGATAGTTTGACTTTCATCATATCCACCAAGCATAATGTCGAAAAGTGTTTTGAATAAGGTCATCTTCCCAATTCTGAAGTTGCAATCTTCTTAAAGTTCTAACCCATAAATGAACTAGAGCCTTCACAAAGGATTTGCTTGGCTTCTTCTTTCGACTCTAGTACCATTTGCTCATTTTAGGCATCATCTCATACATTTGGTTTGGTTGGTTGGGAAATCATCAAGAATTCTTCAATATCAAACTCACCATAATCTATGTGGCGTGACATATTTTCTTCTTTAACCTCATTTTGTAGAGTGGGTATGTTCACGGTTTTTGAGATGTCGGACTCATTACACATTTCTTCTATCATTTTGATTTTCATTTTATATGCTCCCATCGTTTGATGCATGATATGTATTTTATCCACATTGTTTCCACCTAATCCAAGATAAGTTGAAGCATTGCTTCAACACTATTGTATTCGGTATATTGTTCTTTCTCTTTCTCATAATAAGACCTATCAAACTCATAAGAAGAACTAGCATTTGGGTTAGCACAATGAGAGGAAGAGGCATTTGGACAATCACTCTAATATCCGTCCTGATCACCACACAAAAACAATCATACTCCCAATAGGATCAAGATGGTGCACACACCTCTTCCCGAGAAGCATACCTATAATCTCGCCAAAAGTATAGTCTTTCGTAATATGGACATGGATCATCAAGATAAGATATCCAACCACCAAACTCACATTCATTCCAAGATTCCATAGTGAGAAGTAAACAAAAACAAAAATCTACCTAACATAATAAACAAAAGAAAATCACACACAAATATTTACAAGTTTGAATTCAAGCAAGTAGGCTAAAATTTTAGACTAACTCAATACACCAAATTATTTCCTTTCAACGATGCCATTTTGATAACGCTCAACTATACCATGCAATTTGGTAGAGGGCGGTTGTTGTCAATATCCCAACTTTCGTTGAGGTCGAATCCACAAGGAGTGAAATTAGAATTTTATTCTTATAGGTCTTAAATCTTACTAAGAAAACACCCAAAGTGCAAATAAATTTAAAAACATGATTTAAAATGGGGGCAGTTGGTTTTGGGAAAGTGTTTGTCAATAGTAACTCGAGTCCGCAAACTACACAGCAATCGTAATTTAACTTTGGTATAGAGTGAATCATGGGATTATGTATACCTAAGGGAGAATTATGTATGGATATGTGTAGATTTGGTGTACTTGCTAGTTGTTACCACTATGATAGGCTAGATCTATGATCCTTGAGGCTAGATTGTCAACGAAACCTCAAGAATTTTACTTATTAAACCTTTTGGTTATCTAACAAGTGTGTTAATTATATTCACCTAATACCTCAATTGGATATTGCTATTTCTACTTCATAATCGCTTCAAACTTTATATATACGTTAACTTGATTATAGAGATTTTAGTGGTTATGGAATTGATCAACCATTGTAGGGTTTAAAATTAGGGGCTTTAAGTCATGATAGTCATTCTGGGTTAGCAGGACCCTCTAGTAAGGGCAAGGTACCTAGGCGTGCTTTAACTCTAGAATCATTGGTTACTTTTCCAAGGAGTGTCCCCAGCGTGGGGTGATTTGGTCTTTAGCGTAGATAGTCCAACCCCTTAGAACAATGGTGCCACTATATGGAGATGGTTTCTAGAGTGTTAGGGGTGGTTCCCAATATGCTCGTAGAGGTGGTCGCT
This sequence comes from Capsicum baccatum var. pendulum, assembly GCA_030864225.1. Lineage (NCBI taxonomy): Eukaryota > Viridiplantae > Streptophyta > Magnoliopsida > Solanales > Solanaceae > Capsicum > Capsicum baccatum. The sequence continues at coordinate 87,353,348 of CM061557.1, forward strand.
GGGTAGAATAGGTGGTTAGATCGATTCTTAATTTGGCAGTGGTCGTGGATGTTGTATGCCTGCAGATATAACTTGAGAAATGAGTAAATTCCCAATCAATTTATGTGTAAAATCATCATTTCTCAAGGAGTAACTACCACTACTCAAATTCACCAAAACTAAACAAGTTTTATAATTGTAACTCAGTAATCAAAGGAGCTAACTCTAGTACCTAGACATAAATAGTTATCTATAACAGTTCCTAGTAACAATACTCCTAAGAAGCCAAACCTACTTCTTGTTACAAGCCTCACCTACTAAATTACACCTAATAGTGATCAATAAATAACTCAACTCTGAGTTCTTATTGAACCTTCAATGGATGTTTGCTTGATATTTTCCAACTGCTTAAAAGTTATGCTATCTTTGTATATACAACATGTGAGTCAATATTATCTTGTTCTTCTCCTTTTACTGATGGTCCTAGTTGAGTAGGAAAACCGACTCCAAAACCTTTCCCTATTTATTATGGACACACTCTTTCCTTGCTTAACATGGAAATAAACAATACTTACCATAACTAGAATATGTCCATAAATATAATCTTATTTGACTATCATCAAAACTTACACGACAAGGAGTCTTCATTTCTTAGTTGTGTTCTAGACCAACTCTGAACATCCCTCCTTTATTTTTGCTTTTATTCTATGATGAACTCTTACTCCAATGAATGTAACTACAGTTCTCCCTATAAAACAATATCCATTGTTAAAATCTTGCAATTTTATTTTTAAAAAATAAATTAATTAATAAAGAAAATTTTAATAAGAAATATTTAAATATATTTAGATAATATGTATTTTTTCCATCAATTGACATTCAAGATTTTTTCAGATAATTGGTTAAACATAAATGATTTCTATCATATAAAATAGAAATGTTTCTCAAATATTGATTAAACATAGATTGTTAATTTGTGAATTCCCTGAAGTACTTCTATTAATGTTCTTTTACAAACTTACTAGTAGAAAATAAATGGATTTGGAGGTGATGAATGGATTCTAGTCAATCTATAGTAACAAACCTGAACAAAAGAAGAAATTTATTTTTACAAACTTACTGGTAAAAATTGAATAGATTTAGAGATTGATGAATGGTTTTGGGTCTATCTTGGGGATAAAATCCACTACATATATGGAAATCAACAAAAATTAAAAGGAATAACATGGTACAAGATTTTAATGTGGAAAACCCTTCTAAATAAGGGAAAAACTATGGGCCTGAGAAGAGAAAAATAATCTAGTATAATGAGGAATTTACACTTTGAAAGTTCGAGTAAATACTCCAAGAACCGCTACATACTCAAAAGAAATAACCCTCTTTTGATTTTTTCACCTGACTATAATACACCTGACACTCTCTATTTTCTCTCACACGTTATTTTCCTAACACTGTATGTCAAATTCTCTTGACAACTCTTAAAATCTTCTTTTATTTGTATGTTCAAAGAGGGAGCTAATGTTTTCTATTTATTGGAGAAATGGACAACACTTCTACCAATCAAAATACTTGTTTGGATATTGCTAGTTGCTGCTCAATATGCACTATTGCAACTTGTTCCCAAAATACGTTTTAGCAACATTTTGTCACAATAATTTTTGGCAATTTGTTATAATATCAACTTGCCTTTTTTGTTATTCTTTTTGTTTTCCTTTTACATTGAATGGTATGGACCCCACCAATCTCCTTCTCCAGACCCATTCACCGGAAGGAGTAACAACAGTCTTTTAGCTTGAGTGTATGTCGACAGGTTCTCTGAACAATTTAAACTTGTCCCTTGGTACCACCTTGATTAATATATCTGAAGGAATCTCACTTGTAGGGATCTTCTTGATTTGCATAGATCTATCTTCTATCTTTTCTCAAATTCAGTGATATCTCAAGTTGATATGCTTTATCCTTTGATGATACATGATATTTTTTATTAAGTCTATTACACCTTCACTATCACAATAGATCACATACTCTTTTTGATGCAAGCCAAGCTCTTGAAGGAACTATTTCAGCCATACTATTTCCTCGCCAGTTTTAGCACGAGCAACATACTTTCCTTTAGTTGTAGATAGTGCAACACACTTACACAACCTTAGTTTCCACGATATAGCTTCCCTTAAAAAAGAAAATAAATATCCAGTAGCGGGTTTTTGATTATCAAGGTCACCAACCATGTTAATATTAATATAGCATTTAAAGATTGGTTTTGATCCTACAAAACACAAACAGTATCTAGAGGTACCTCTCAGGTACCCAAATATCCACTTGACTACTTCCAGTGTTCTTTCTAGGATTTTCAATAGACCTACTAACAACACCAACTGCGTAAGAAATATCATATCTAGTATATGCCAACATACATCAAACTCCTGATTGCTAAAGAATAAAGAACTTTAGACATACTCTCTTTATCCTCCTAGTGTGCCCAAGTACACACGCAAGTGTTCTTAATCCACCAAGTAGTAAAATGGCCTTTAAAAAGATAAGTATTGATCCCACGGGGACTTATGTTAAACAACAATCTAATTCTAGCTTCACTGCTAAGCTTAAACAAGTTCTAAAGTAACCAAACATATTTAAAAGTTTAAGATTAAAAGTAAACTTAACAATACTGTAATGTAAAGGTCTTAAACAATGATGGGGAGAAAACAAGGGATAAGGCACTACGAACAGTCCTACTTATCTGTATAATCTTATTGGTTTAGTTTATTTTCTTAGTTGTTAGTTCGCAGGGTTGATTACATGATTATGGTCTTCCGAGCCTCTAATCAACTATAAAACTTAGCCTTACAACTATATCATTGAGCGTGGATGCAAGTACTAATCTAGATGAATTTGTATTTCTTCTTGTATATGAAACAAATAGAGTGAACTAGGTATATCCTATCCTAAATGTAAATCATAACTTCAATTCATTAGAAGGTTACATTCCTATCTCACATATCCCACGTTCTATTCTATCGTTCCTCATTCCAGGCTCCTAATAGAATTATGCATTTATCCTAAGGATCGTAAATCCATAAGATATTTAAAACATGGATACATGAACAACCAATAATGATAATACACATAAAAAACTCAATTCATAGCAAAAGTAATCATGTTCTTAGACTTAACCCTGAATGAGGGTGTTTAGCCAGTCACGGACTTACAAAGAATCATAGTTATGGAATCCATGTAATAAACCATAAATAAACAAAATTAAGAGTAAAAACCCTAGTTAAAGCGTCATCAATTGTGTTTCAATCCCTACAAGCCATTAAATACAAAACAATTGGAGTGTTCTATTTATACTAGGACCTAATTTGCCAATTTTAACTTAGCCTCTATGCCACACACCTATCACGCTGCCTAGGCAATGTGGCACGGCAAAAACTTGGAGGGATACTTGAAAAAAAATTATCCTTATGAAAAATAGCGTGGCATGCTATTATAGCGGTGGCTAGGCACTGTGGGATGCCCCTATGCGTAAAAATTCCAGATTTTGTTGTACTTTACTAGATGCATTAAGTCTTTTAGTCTTTGCTTTATGGTAACTTTTCCTATTCAATTACAGCTTGTATGTCATCCCAAAATCAATTTAAATATCTCACCGTGCTTCATATATCATCAAACACCACAAATTAGAGCTCACAGCACCATAGAAGCAAACAAGACAAGCTAGAATAACACATAACTCAAGCTAAGAGTACTAGATTTCTCATTCGAATTCAAATTGAATGTTATACTTCCTAACTTATTTGAACACACATTGAAAAATCATTAAAGCATAACTTGACACTTATATGCTTATTTATATGAAGATTTACTTATTATGCACATAAGAAGCCCTCAAAACTAAGCTAATTAAGGCTAGATAACAACACTTAGGTTCAAAAATCTACCTAAGATCATCACCCCACACTTAAAGACTTATTTGTACTCAAACAAATCCTTGCCCTCAACACCATAATAAAGGAAGACTTCAATATTAATACTACAAGAAATACATTCAAGCTAGTGCTACAATTATTACACAGATAACAAGTTCCACACAAAGCATATCACATACACCAATGAAAGCTCATGAACAATACTTCAAAACATCCTATCCTCAAGAATTGACTCACCAAGTTTGCAAAATCATGCACATTACTCAATTAAAGAAGTCATATAATTACCGTAACTATTATCAAACACGTGCCCTCACCACAAGAGATTTACCTATAATCACTCATAAGGATGCAATTAATCATAAGAATAGGTATAAAAACAAATTATGCTCACTCTCTCAAAGAATTCACAAGTAATACAAGATGAACCGTAAGCTTTTCCTAAGTGTAGTACTCCATATATATTAGAATGTTAAAGCATAAGATCAAATAGGATTGTAAGATCCTTAAAATTTTTATCATTTTATTTTTTAACTTATTGCGTGTGGAATATCAATTTTTCACTTGAATTGTATTTATGGAGGTTAAAAAGGTAAGTTGATCTTGTAACCTTGTTCGGTGCTTTACTTTGTATTTGTGTGGTATCTGGTGTTTTGTGTCTTGAGCCGGGGGTCTATCGGAAACAGCCTTTCTACTTCTTTAGAGGTAGAGGTATGGACTGCGTACATCTTACCCCCCCAGACCCCACCAGGTGGGAATACACTGGGTTTGTTGTTGTTGTTGTTGTTGTTGTAAAAAGGTAAGTTGAGAAAGTTTGGGAATTTTTGAAAGGGGGTCGGGGTTATTTTGAAGCCTCGAGGCAGTAGGAGTCCGCGATATCACCGTGTCATGAAAGTTACCCTCTGTGATATTAGCGTGACATGAAGGATAACCTTCACAATATTGGTGTGCCACGCCAAGGTTTTTTTTTGTCCAAACCTTTTTTTTTTCAGTTAAGGGTGAGGGGTTTTTGGTTTTTTCACCTTTTTCATGAATTTTAAACATAAAATAGTCCCATTCCCATCAGTTTTCAAAAATTAAATCCCCATATTTCACTCTCAAATACAAAACTCAAGAACATTCATGGGTTTCAGTGTGCATTCATCATTCGAGCTTCAAACTTCTGTGTTTCAGGCATGTATCTCTTTCCTAAATTAATTTTATACAAAAAAATGTGTTTAATTATTGACCATGTAGTTTAATTGTTAGATTTTAAATATGGGTTGAGGGATTTGGAATGGGTGTTAAATGAATTGAATTTCCATGGTTTTGAATTGTTTTTTTATGCTTTATTTTCAAGATTTTGAACTAAATAAATACATGGGTGAGGGAGTTGGAATAGAGGAACATGTTTTTCCCTAAATTTTATGGTTTAAAGGTTTTGAATTGGTTTTAACCTCAACCCAATTGGTGAAATTGGTTTTGAAACATAGATATATGCATAATCTACTTTATTTTTGAAAGCTTGCATTGCAAAAAAAAGTTAATGCAACATAAATGGGCTTTAAAGGGCCCTGGTGGCCATGGATTAGTTTTCAATTGGAAACTTTAGAGTCAGTTTGGCTAATTGATTTTGGTATGGCATAATGGAATTGGATTGCAAGCTTAACTTTATTGGGTATGCCGATACCAACGGTAAATGCCTAATTATAAGATTTCTTGGTTGATGGATAGAAATATGCGTAAATGGTTTTAATTTGGGCTTAAGGTGGTTATGTATCTTGTTATAGGAGGTGAAGGTCTTATAGGGACTGATATTGAAAACTACATTTGCCGAAATGGGGTCCTTATGATCGTGTGCATAGTTCACACATTATATATATATATATATATATATATATATATATATATATATATATATATATATATATATATATATATTTGGAATGGTTGGAGCATTGGTGACTTTGTACCTTCCTTGGATTTCTCTAATTTATGCGGCTAACATGCTTTGGGGCCCTTTCAGTAGTAGGAGCTGAACCAATATAGCCTATGGGTGCTCTTAGGACAGATAGAGCTACATAGTCTAGGATAATGGTTTAAAATATCATGCTTAAACATTGTTCCCTATCCCGACATCTTATGTATGTATATACAATGGATGCATGTGGTTTAATTTAGTTTTGGGCATGGCATTGTTTTATCCCTATCTTGAGTTACATATTAGTGCTTATCCCACTGACTGCCCTAGGATGCTACATTGTTTCATTATGTAGTATCTAAAGACACTTTTTTTACCCCTGTGCAGCGTTAGGTGGATTAGCACTACAATCAAGTTGCTATGAAGTGGTGAGATTCAATCCTTTAAAAAGCCTTATTATTTCTATATTATTTTTTTTACTCAGTACTTTTGGATTATTTTGGTCATGGTTAGGGTCATTTCTCGACCCATTTGGTAGTCTATTTTTAGAGGCTATTATGGATACATGTGGGTTAATTAGTTATTGTTTTGACTCTTAGTTTCATTAAGTCATTTATTCATCACTTTATTTCCATCTTGAGTTGGCTTTTGCATTGTTATTATTATTATTATCTTTATGGTTGTTTTTGTGATTATGAGATTAGGCGATAAGGGTGGTCTCCAGTCCATAATAGGCTTGAGATACCCATTATCGTCAGACGCTAGTTTGGTCGTGACAAACTTGGTATCAGAGCATTATTTAGAGTCGTTAGGTATCCACAAATGTCATATCGAGTAGAGTTCTTTTTATGGGTATGTAGTGCACTACACTTATAAAGAGTAGTCTACAAGGCATTTATAAATGTTTCCCTCTCTTTTATTCTATTTTGAGCTATGAAGACTAGTGTTATAAAACTTTTCTAACTCCTGGCTTTCTTAAATTTTAGATCATGTCTCCTTGAAGATCTGATGTTTGTAAAAACTCTGCTAGGAAATCTGTCCTACCTGTGGATAATGTGTAGGGGACTCACCTTATGTATGGAGTGTAGACTCGATCTAGGGCCCCTGCTGCAGATTGTGTCACTCCACGTAGAGTTCCACTTATCCCCACCAGTCCTCCTTGAGATTTTTGGGATAGTGATGCTTATGATCAGCCGTCTTAGGGGGACATCTCTAATGTGGAGTTCCATCAGTCATTCGATTTGCTTACTCAGTTAGTGACATCTCAATCTCATCGATCGGGTTGTGTTGGTTCTGTTGCTCCTTCATCTAAGGTCGTTTGAGTTTGCCAGTTTATGAGGTTGAATTCCTCAACCTTTATAGGATCTAAGGTTGAGGAGGATCTGCAGGGGTTCATTGATAGGATGAAGAAGATTTTCAGAGTGATGTATGCTACTGATGTAGCTTATCAGTGGTATAAAAAATGGGAAGATACGAGGGGTGGCGACGCTGAGCAGGCTTTGTGGGATAATTTTTTAGGGGCCTTTCCTGATCACTTATTTTCTCAAGAGTTGAGGAAATATAAGGCTAGGGAGTTTGTAAATTTGAAGCAGAGTGCGATGAGTGTAAAAGAGTATGATCTAAAATTTTAGAAGTTGGCTTGGCCCGATATACTTCTGAATTAGTGTCTAGTCAGAGATCCAAGATGAGAAAGTTTGCTTCTGGCTTGTCTTGTGACTTAGTATTGGAGTGTAAGGCTGCAATATTGAACAATGATATGGACATCTCTAGACTTATGGTTTATATGCGGCAGGTTGAGGATGAGAAATATAATAGGTAGAGATTAGAGAGAGAAAAAATAAGAAGTCTAGTTATTTCGAGTATGGTGGGAATCAACAGAATAGTAGAAGAAATGGTAGGTAGTGGACCAATAATAATAATTGGGGTAATTCTTATTCGTCTGCTAGTGCTCCCTATCCTAATTCATTGGGTGATTATCGTTTTCAGGCTAGTGGAGCTCAATTAGCTCTACCTTATCCTCCTTGTTATTTTTATGGATAACTTCATTGTAGTTTTTACGAGAAAGAGATAAATTAGTGTTATAATTATGGTCTGCTTGGTCACATGCAGTGGGATTATCCTTCAGCCAAGGTTCCTACTGGAGCTAATAAAGTTTTGATTGCCACATCTTCAGCTCCCATGCCCAAGGGTGATACTTCTTGTACCGGCACTAGCTGAAATCGTCTCTATGCTCTTGTCACCCATCATGAATCTAAGGCATCTCCTGATGTTGTCAATAGTATGTTATAGCTTTTTTCCCATGACATTTATTATTTGCTTGATCTGGGATCTACTCTTTCTTATGGGACCCCTTATGTGGCTGTGCATTTTGGATTTGGTCCCAAAAGTATTTCCAAAATCCCTTTTCTGTGTCTATTTTAGTGGGTGATTCTATAGTTGCTAAAAAAGTCAATCGGGGTTATGTGGTGTCTATCTTTCATAAAGAATCATTGGTAAATTTGATAGAGTTAGATATGTTGGATTTGATGTTATCTTGAAAATGGATTGGCTTCATTCATGCTATGCATCTCTAGATTGTAGAACTCAAAAGGTCAGATTTCACTTTCCTAATGAGCCAGTATTCGAATGGGAGGGGAGTTCCTTAGTACCTAAAGAGTGGTTTATTTCCTATCTTAGAGCTTAGAAATTAATTTCTAAAGGGTGTCTATATCATCTAGTTTGAGTTAAGGATTCTACCTCCGAAAGTCCTTCATTACAATCTATCCCTATTTATAGTGAGTTTCCTGAAGTGTTTCCTGAGGATCTTTCTGGAATTGTTCCTGATAGGGAAATAGATTTTGAGATTGATCTTCTATCGGATACTCATCCTATTTCCATTCCCCCATATAAAATGGCTTAGGCTGAATTAAAGAAGCAGTTAAAAGATCTTCTTAATAAAGGGTTCATTTGTCCTAGTATTTCTCCATGGGGTGCTTTTGTACTTTTGTTTCTTAAGAAAGATGGGTCTCTTCGAATATGTATAGATTATCGTTAGCTGAATAAGGTGACAAGGAAGAAAAAGTATCCTTTTCCTAGGATTAATGATCTTTTTGACCAGATTCAAGGTGGTAGATGATTCTATAAGATTGATCTTCATTTGGGCTATCATCATTTTAAAATTAGGAAGGCTTATATTCCCAAGATTGCTTTCCAAACCTTATATGGTCACTATGATTTTTTGTTAATGTTATTTGGATTGACTAATGCTCTGACTATATTTGTGGATCTTATGAATTGTGTTTTTAGGCAGTTTTTAGATTTTTTTGTTATTGTCTTCGTTGATGATATTTTGGTGTATTCTAAGAGTTAGAAGGATCTTTCCAATCAACTTTAAATTATGTTGCAAACTCTCAAGGATCAAAAGTTGTATGCTAAATTTTCTAATTATGAGTATTGGTTGAACTCTATGACTTTTCTTTAGTATATTGTTTCTGGTAAAGGTATCAAGGTGGATCCACAGAAAGTTAAGAAGATTAAGAAGTGGCCTAGATCCATTACTCCAATTGACATTAGGAGCTTCTTGGGTTTGACAAGGTATTATAGAAAATTTATGGATATTTTCTCTTCTATTGCTACTCCATTGATCAATTTAACTCAGAAGAAGGTTAAGGTTTTGTAGTCTAATGCTTGTGAGGGTAGTTTTGAGAAGTTAAAGGATAAGCTGACTTCTACGCCAGTTTTGACCCTACCAGAGGGTACTGATGGTTTTGTTATGTTTTGTGATGCATCCTGTATGGGACTGGGTTGTTCTTTGATGTAGCATGGTAAGTGGTGGCCTATTCTTCTAGGCAACTTAAGGTTTACGAGAGAAACTATCCAACTCATAATTTGGAATTGGCATCCATGGTTTTTTCTTTGAATATTTGGTGCCATTATCTATATGTGGTGTATGTGGATATATATTCGGATCAAAAGAGCTTACAATATGTGTTTACTCAGAAGGAATTGAATCTCAGTCAAAGACATTAACTGGAATTACTCAAGGATTATGACATAATTCTTCACAACCACCTAAGTCGAGCTAATATTGTTGTTGGTTCTCTTAGAAGGTTGTCTATGAGGAGATTATCCCGTGTTGATGAAGAGAAAAAAGGATTAGTAAAGGACATTCATAGGTTATCTAACTTAGAAGTCCATCTTTTGGACTCTGAGGATGGATGAGTGATTGCTCATAATGTGGTTAAATCATCTCTTGGTGTTGTGGTAAAAGAGAATAGGCATTGGATCCCATATTTATGTAGATTAAGAATGATGTGGGTTACTAAAAGGTTAAGGCATCCGAGATTAGGGGAAATGGTATTCTAAGATACCAAGGAAGGTTGAGTGTTCCTAATATTGATGGGATGCAGGAAAGGATTTTGACTGAGGCTCATGAGTCTAGATATACATTTCATCTAGGCTCAACAAAGATGTATCACAACATAAAGGAGATCTATTTCTAGAGTAATTTGAAGAGGGATTTGGAAAATTTTGTTGCTAAATATATAGTATATCAGCAAGTAAAGGTTGAACATTAGAGGCCTGGTGGCGTGTCTCAAGAGATAGAGTTGCCCATGCAGAAGTGGGAGTTGATCAATATGGATTTTGTTATGGTTCTTTTGCAGTCACGCAATTAGTATGATTCGATTTGGGTCATTGTGGATGAGATAACTAAGTTCTCTCACTTATTGCCTATGAGGTTTAACTACTCAAGAGAGGATTATGCAAAGTTATTCATTCAGGAGATTGTGAAATTTTATGGTGCGCCAGTGTTTATTATTTCAAACCGAGGTATGCAGTTTTCTTCTCACTTATGGCATTCTTTTATTATTTCTCTGTTATCCAAAATTACAGAATCTGTAAACTGAATAATGAAAAGTGATAATGATTAATTATGCTGAAAAATTCAGCAATAAGGTTTTTATAATATCCTTGTCCCCTAAGTTGCTACTGCATCCTTAAGTATTTAAAAATACTAGGTTTGCCCGGGAAAAAGTTCTCATGCATCACTTTCAGTCCAAAAGCTGCCTTCCCTCTAATGTGAAGTTTTCCTTTGCTGCTCACAGCTCCATAAAGTGCTGAAATCTTCATCATTAGTACCTGAAAACATTCTGATCACATAGGTCAGCTCATTTAAAGGAAAATGGACTAAAAGTGCAGGAATTATATATTTTGTCCTCAAAACTTAGCTAAAATATGGGTAAATTATGGTTCTTAGGGGTATAAATACGCCCAACATCACCACCCCACACTTACAGCTTTGTTTGTCCTCGAACAAAATATTACATCCATGCAAACACTCAACTAAAATTTCACAATAGCAACACAAAATGTTCAACAAGACATACACGACAATTATTAACAAAGAGTAGGTTTCTTGATCACTACTAGAAACAATTCAACCTCCAACATAGACTCGTGAGGATGGTTAATTCGTATCCACAAGTTAAGCCACAAAGAATCATACAAAACTACCCAACAATCATCAACCATGTGTGTCTCACACAAGATATCACCCATAATCACTTACAGTTTTACATTTTTTGAAACATGGGTATAAGACTCTCCTTCCTCTCACTCTCACAAAGAATTCTTATGTTGTAACTGATGACCATAGGCTTGCCCTTAGTGTAATGCTCCACTAATATCAGAATTCTAAGCTTAGGATCAAATAGGTCTTTACAGGTTGTAATGTAGGCTAAGGGACAGGTAGGACTATTTTGGCCAGAAATAGTGACTATGTTCCCTAAGCGCTTTAATACACCACATTATGTCATTTACACTATCTTTTAACAACCACTCTACCTTTATTTCATCTACCAACCCCTTTTCACCTATTTTGTTATTCAATCATAAACACAACTATCTTTTTATTTTTCTATTTCTTTTTTTTTTTTTTTTATAAAGCACCTCTATGATAGCAATTTTGTTTCACAACATTTTCAAGTACCAATACACTCTGAGGCATCACTCTCACCATTTTCCTCTTATCTTGTCACATGACTCTACAATTTAAAGCGCTTAGGAATTTGGATCAAATTATGGTCTTGAAAAAAATAGATTAGGCTACATATGAGGCTGCCAAAAAAGATAGCTAAAGGCTCAAAGGGGGTTTACTAGGACAATGTACAAAGGTAGGTAAAAAGAAGGTAAACAATTTCAGGGCTGCCAAAGAAATGCCTAAATCATCTCCTAAACTCACACTCTTTATTTCCCTTCACACACACACAAGGAAAGTTCTAGCATTAGTCACAACAAAGAATATACAATAATATCACACACACAAGGCACATGGTCAACTTAATTGGGAGCATTATAGATTCTTGGCCCAACAGATGAATGAATTAAACCACAAAATTATCACACATTGAGTCACACGTAGAGCCTAAATGTCTCAATAGTAATGATTTAGCACAAACTCTTGTTATAATACCATGTCTTCTATCAGAACAATTTCATGCAAAATCAAAAAAATCTAAAATTTAACTAACTAATTACAACTAATTAAAACACACAAGAACAAGAATAAATGTAGGCAAAGAAGTACACTACAACATACAAATACCCTCACCCCACACTTAGACGGGACACACTTCCCTCAGTGGAAAAAAATAAGGAAAACCTGATTAGTCGGACTCCTCTTCTATGTCTGGGGTCATACCCCCTGCGTCGGAATCATCATCAGAGTCGTCGTCATCAGAGTTGTCCTCCACATCTTAGTCTGGAATTCGGCGATCATCATCAGTCGGTACGTCATCATCTAGAGGTTCCTCAAAATATACCCCCACTCCACACATCGCCCACGCATGCTCATTCAGCGGGTAGTCATAGTCCAAATGCTGAAGCTCTGCATCAGTCAGAATACGAACCCCACTCATCATGGTAAACCTAGTCATGTCATATAGATGGCAAAAGAAACTTTCATCTCGAGCATGTCTTTTTGTAGTAGTAAGGTTGATGCCATGATCAGTTTTAGGCTCTTTAACTTTCGTGAGATCAACCTTCTTCGGGTTGTGTGGAAGCTTATGATCTGCAGGTTCCTCTTCAATGTACTCCTTCCTTAAGATCGCAGTCAACAAATTGCCAAAGCTGAAATGAGACCTTTTGTGCAGCCTTGCTTTACGCATTGACGATCGTATAACCGCACCAATGTTGATGGGAATATTCATCATCAGAGCGTACACCAAGCATACTCGATCACGTGTGATCTTTGTGTACTGTGTCCCAGGAATCAACCAAGAGTTGACTATCCTTAACCATATATGAGCTTCTCTGTTCAAGGAAGCATACGGGAAGGTATTGTGCCGACCGTTATCCTTGTGACGAATCCATCGGTCCATGGACCTTGTTCCGCATAGTATGTGTCTGATTACCCTGTAGGGAGGTCTGTGATAAAGCTCCTTGAGCGGTGATGGATCCACAGATGGAAGGCCTAGAAAAGAGTTGAAGAACTCCGCATTCAGTTGCAAGACTTGGCCCCAAATCTTTACTTCACTTCCGATAGTCTTTGGGGACCAATTGGCATAAAACTCTTGCGTTAGATCCAGATTGCATTCCCCCATATCTCGGAAAATGAAATCAAGATTTAGTGCCATGATTTTAGCCAAAATACGGGGCTCTCTCTTTGCTAGACTCTCCTTCTGCATCAAATCCACGTGAACATATTTTTTTACTTTGTTGTTCTTGTACCACTCCTTTTCTTCCTCCTCTAGGACCCACTTTATCCCAAAAGTGCGTCGAGGCACTTGCAAAGAGGAGGACGCAGCTTGCTCTTTTCTTGACCTTTTCTGTCCTTTATGTGAGGTGGATGTTTTTTCTTTTCCTTGTCATCCTTTTGGGGCCATTCTTCCTGAGATCACAATAGAGTCATGTTAGCTTCATCTCGGAAGATTCAATCGAAAAAACAAACAGTAATGGCACCACCCCACACTTAATTTGTTGGCACAGACTAATTAAGTGAGTGATGTCTATTACTCAGACTTCATCAACATACATTTAGGCGATATGTTCCAACAACATGTTTAGCATAGTCATACTTACATGTAATCTTGACTATACTTTCATGTTTGGATTAATGCACTTTTTGAACAAGACTACCACATAGAGATCCTATCATGTTATTACATAGAAATAATCACACCATCTTATTCTTGTGGTCAATCATGATCGGTATCTCGATGAATGAGTCATTCAAACATTCAAGATTTCAACTTTCAAGATTATGTATAACTTCACAATTTCAACTTCATAAAAATATGATAGTGTATAACAATCAAGTGCAAGTCGGAACAAAGTCAAGAACACCCACACGTATTTTTTCACTCAACTAGATGTATCATAACAACCCAACAACATTCTTATCACCAAACACCACATCAAAATCTAATAAATCATTATAAACGTAGCATTTCAACAACTACGAAATATAGAAGAGTAACTTACTTGGTGATGGTTCGGAAAGATGAGCTTGCAAGATTAGATGAGAAAAAAGAAAAACTTTGAGAGAATTTGGAAGCTTGGGTGGCGCCTATCTTGAGCAAACAATGGAATTGTGTTCTAAGATTGAGGATCTATTTATAGACTAAGCCATGGGTCGGGTTTGATCCATGTACAATCGGGTTAGGAGACAAAAAGGCATAAGTAGGCGACGCCTAATGCTTTGCCTATGCTTAGCATAGGCGGCGCCTTTGTCAATGCCTAGTTGGGCATAGGCAGCGCCTTTGTCAATGCCTACTTGAAACAGTGAGCATAGGCAATGTCATAGGCGGCGCCTATGGTATTGCCTAGATTGGCATAGGCGGCGCCTATGGTATTGCCTAGATTTGCATAGGCAATGCCTTATCTGTTTCCTATGTGAGGCAGTGAGCATAGGCAATGGTATAGGCCTTCCCTTGTCCATTGCGTAGATTGGCATAGGCATTTCCTTGTCCATTGCCTAGATTAGCATAGGCATTGCCTTGTCCATTGCCTAGAGTACCATAGGCAATGCCTAGCCGATAGCCTTTGCTCCTTCATTCTTAGCTTACCACCTTTAGCATGGCTTACTTTCAAATCAAAATTTTGGGACTAATCCCCTCCTTTGTACGTCTTGCACCTACACTTAATCAAAAACAACAAAAATGATTAGAAGGATGGGTTGCCTCCCACCAAGCGCCTTAGTTTTGGTCGTGGCTCGACTCTTCTTTTTGGATTTTTATTTAACAAAAACAAACTCCTAGTAAAACAAAGTGATTAAAAACGATGGGTTGCCTCCCATTTAGTGCTTGATTTATTGTCGCAGCACGACATGGTTATCTCAATTACTCAAACTTCATCGAGATATATGGACCATCGTTTTCTGAATGAATTCAGACAACGCTGATGCTTAATAGTAGGTACACAATCTTCCTTTAGATGAATCTTGTGCATACATATCCCAGGAGGGATACCAATTATATTAGCAATAGTTCAACCAATGACTCTCTTATACCTCTTTAGAACAGAGATGAGAGCCGTTACTTGCTGTTCACCTAAATCAGCCGCCACAATAACCGAAAGTGTATTTCCACTTCCCAAGAACGCATACTTTAGATGACTGGGGAGCTCTTTCAATTCTAGCACTGGTGGCTCTTCAATGGATGGTTTCGCTGGTGGTGAAGGTCGATTCTTAAGGTCCAAGTCCAGTTTCATAGGGGCATGAGAATAGGACCCTATTCCTGTTAGAGCACAAATAGTTTCTTCATATTCTTCAACATCCTCACACTCAAAATTCAAAAGCACAGCAGACAATGGATCAACAGTAAGCTGCTTCTCTACAGATAACTCTTTCTCATCCTCATAATAAACATCAGCTACAGAGAACACATTCATATCTTTAGGCTGCTTCATTGATTTACATACATCAAAATGGACCACTTCGTCATTCAACCGAAATAAAAGCTCATTAGCTCTTAAATCAATAATAACACTTCCTGTTTCGAGGAAAGGGCATCCCAAGATTATGGGAACTTTAGAATCCACCTCGCAGTCCAAAATAACAAAGTTTGCAGGAAAAATAAAGGAAGAAACTTTCACCAATAGATCATATAAGATACCAACAGGTCATTTTACCGACCTATCTGCCATCACGAGCCGCATGTTGGTTGGTGTAGGATCACCCAACCCCAACTTTCTGTAAATGGATAGCGGCATCAAATTGATGCTAGCCTCCAAATTGCACAATGCCTTAGCAAAATCCAAGGATTCAACCGTGCAAAGAATAGTGAAAGCACCAGGATCTGCCTTCTTCTGTACTAAAGATCTCGTGGCAATCGCACTGCAATGATGAACATCATCTGCCAGTTCATAACTTGATGACCTTTTCTTTGTCAAAAGGTCCTTTATGAATTTGGTGTACCCTGGCATCTGCTCCAGTGCCTCCACCAAAGGCACATTAATAGTCAGCTGCTTCAACATGGTCATGAATTTATTAAACCTGGTGTCCTTAGCTTTCTTCTTCAGTCTCTAAGGAAAAAGTGGTGGTGGAAGGGGAAGAGTTTTCTACACCACTTCCTTTTTATCTTGCTTCCGATTATCAATCTTTTCAGGCTGGTGACATCTAGGTGTAGAGTCATGAACGTTCTCATTCTGATTTTCAGCTTCTACCGAATCATCACAAACTGCTTCAATAACATTCTCTTCTATATTATCAACCACCAGCTTGCCTTTAGATGGGTTTTCCAACACCTTAACATTCCTGGTAGTAATAGCAAAAAATGATCCATCATTCCTTGGATTTTGCACAGTGTCACTAGGTAAAGTGCCAGCTTTTCGTTGATTGAATGCCACCGATAGTTGACTCATTTGTTGTTCCAGCTTTTTTATTGCAGTGGAATGCGAGTCAACCAATTGCTTCATTGAGGACAAATCATTTTTTACCTCAGTTAATCCCGTGTTGGTTTCCTCTACTACTTTTAACAGCTTAGCCATCATGTCCTCCATGGACATCTTCCCAGAGCCAGATGTAGCAGCTTCACAATTTCCAGGAGGAACATACAAACCACTCCTATTAGTCTTATTCTTCCAACTCTCTTGGTCTCGGTCCTTGAATCCAAATTTATCATAATAGTTCCTACCTTGATTTCCTTAGGCATTGCCTCGGAAATCCCCCTAATTACTCAAGTAGTTTGCTTCCTCCTCAGAATCGGAGTCATCTCTTCCCTGTTATACAACAGCTTTGACCTTTTCTGTCTTCCCTGATAATAAATGCTTGGTAAGAAGGTCCATCTGGGTTTTTATGTGAGCCATAGCCTGGTCACTTTCTTCTTCTCTTTGCCTTTGCTCTGCCGTCAAGCCAATAGATACAGTAGAGCTTTCTACCTCAGAATCCCTGATATGCCAAACTCTACTCTGCTTTGTCATACGATCTAGCATATCACTTGCCTTAACAAAAGTAAGGTCCATGAATGACCCACCCGCAGCATTATCGACCACTGGCTTTGTCACCGAGTTCAAAGCCCTGTATAATATCTCTATCAAGTGGACATTGGTCATATGATAATTTGGGCACCGCATAAGCTTCTTCTTGAACCTCTCCCATGTCTCGTGGAGAGCTTCAGCTGGAAGTTGTCTAAAATTGCTTATCTTATCTCTTAACTGTACTCTCTTGGATGGTGGAAAGAACCTTTCTAGGAAAGCTTCTTTCAGTTGCCTCCAATTAGTAATAGAGTCAGGAGTTAGCCCGTTTAACCATAGAGTTGCCTCTCCAGATAGAGACAAAGGGAATAAGCGCAACCGGATTGCATTCTGCCTAACCCCTGGATTGTCAAATGATTTGCATGTTGAGATAAAATTAATCAGATGCATATTCGGATCGTCGTCTGCAAGTCTACCAAATAACCCTTTGAGTTGCAATAGTTGTATCATGGTGCTAGTAATATTGAACTTGGCTCCGGGTACCAAGGGCGGAGAAATAATAGCCCCTGTGGCACCAGCCCCATCCAAATCGTCATCATCATCATCAAAAGGAGCCTGCACAGCTCGGCGTTCAGGTCTCATTCTAGCTTGACGATCTCTCCTGTTCACAGGTGCCGCCACCTCATCAGCACACCTTGGATTTAGTAACTCATCATCACCCAGGTCCTCTTCTTCAGGATTTGTTGCCCGACCTGGGTTATCAATATTCTGTTGATGCACTTGAGCAGCTGCCAATGCAGCTAATCTATCTTGCTCCTGTTGAGTAGCCATCCGTTCAAGGTTTTGTTGCACATCTATTCTGCCAATAAGATGTGGTCCAGGATTTATAGGTAATAATGGCTGACCAAAACTTCGTGTATTTGGCATGCACTCAACCGAACCTGAACAAAACAAAAACAACAAACAAAAAGTAAAATTCGAGAATCATTGACCAAAGGGTCTATTAATTATCACAAACTTAGTTGACAACTGTATTCCCCGGCAACGGCACCAAAATTTGATAATCCCAAATTACAACTCTCGTTAGAAAGTGTAAGCGGTTGCTGTCAAATATAGAACCCAACTAGGTTGGGTGTCGAATCCCACAGGGAATACTTGGTCACTAAGTGTTGATTATGAGTGAACTAATAGTATCAAAATAACGAATGAGACGATGTATTTAGTAAGATTTAATCAGAGAGAATAATGAGTTAGGGTTATGTCCACCTTGCAATTTCTACTAATCTATTAACTATGAGTAATGCAGAATTTAGACATGCATGCACTTATAGAGATTTGTATTCTAATTGTAAATCCAAGTGTTTCTCAAACATCAAGGATTTATTTCCCTTTAGCTCTCTCGAGCCTAAAGTGTATAACTAATGGTACAAACTCTCCAAGAACGTTAATTCGGTTAAGGCATTAACGTGTAAACAGGGGTTGGAAACCCTATTTTCTTATCACACTCTCTTTTTCAAATATGTAACTTTTCTCTCGAATAAGTTGATTGTATAATGGCGTGTTCTCTATGTTTGCAACCATGAGAATTCAATTAAAACGAAGAGAGTAATGATATAAGTAGCATACACATCAAGAATTCACAAACTCATAGCAATAGATAGTATCTTACAAGGTTTCCATAACCCTAACAGAGAAGTTTAGCTACCCATGATTACAACGGAAGTCACAATAGATATAATCATCATACCACAACTAGAATAGTCTTGGCGATGGAAGTGATTTGCGACAACAAGAGAGAATAACGTGTTTCTCTCCCTCCGTTGGTGTCGTAAACCGTTTCCTCTATTATCCGAAATTACAAAATCTGTAAACTGAATAATGAAAAGTGATAATGATTAATTATGCTGAAAAATTCAGCAATAAGGTTTTTGTAATATCTTTGTCCCCTAAGTTGCTACTGCATCCTTAAGTATTTAAAAATACTGGGTTTGCCCGGAAAAAAGTTCCCATGCATCACTTTCAGTCCAAAAGCTGCCTTCCCTCTAATGTGAAGTTTTCCTTTGCTACTCACAGGTCCATAAAGTGCTGAAATCTTCATCATTAGTACCTGAAAACATGCTAATCACGTAGGTCAGCTCATTTAAAGGAAAATGGACTAAAAGTGCCGGAATTATATATTTTGTCCTCAAAACATAGCTAAAATATGGGTAAATTATGGTTCTTAGGGGTATAAATACGCCCAACATCAGTAACTGTATCTAACAGTCCTAAATCTGAAGGACTATCGGAGTTCTAGACTGAACTGGATGACTG
Organism: Capsicum baccatum var. pendulum; assembly: GCA_030864225.1. NCBI lineage: Eukaryota > Viridiplantae > Streptophyta > Magnoliopsida > Solanales > Solanaceae > Capsicum > Capsicum baccatum. Next base: position 87,372,857 of record CM061557.1, read on the forward strand.
TATCTAACAGTCCTGATTCTGATCGAACTAGCTGAATTTCATTTTGAGTTGAGCGACTGTATACAAAAGTCTTAATATCTGTAGAACTGAACTGAGTTCTATTACTGAGACTGAATCTGAAACAGAGATTGTGGGAGGTAATCATCTAACCGACATGCCCCAAAATAGAACTGGTGGGGTCTAACATGTAACCCCAGCTGGAAGGGTGGCAATACCGTGCCATGGGTAAAGATAAGCTATGAGTAAACCTTATTTGGCAGGGAGCTCTTCCATCAACCCCTCTATAATGCCCCAAGATCCCATCCTGAGACGTCACATGGTGCTTATGGACCCAAAGGACCACAAGCTAACCCTTTACTTATGTACCTGTACACTGCATAATATATGAAATAAATATAGAAACTGCCCATAAGGTTCAACACAACTATATATCCTCAAAACTAAAAACTGAATACTAATACATCCGTCATCTATCTGAAAAGCCTTTAACTATATGAACTATGGAGTTGATGGGACAAATCCCTAACTAACTCCGTCAACTGAAAATAATAAAAAAATTTGATGTAAATAATAGTAAACTAAAACTCGTCGTCAAAAGAAGAGGACTCACTACTATGACTACTGCTACTGACTAGGATTGAACTGCTGAGGAAAATCTGGGTCCTGTGCCTCTGAACCTATGGTGCCAAATAAAACACCATAGCACAAATACGTCAGTACAGGGATGTACTGAGTATATAGATGAGGTAAGGCTAAATGCAAAGGCTCATGCATACACAATATCTAAACTTAATGATCATAAAAATGTCGCACGAGAACACATACATGAATGAACAGACCATAAACACAATCACCACACCTCTAGGTACTAAAACTCGGATACCACATTACTACAGACTGAACTCACTGCTGACACTGAGATAATGAATCACTGACTCATCTGATACTGAGAACTGAGGATCTGGATGTAGTTACATCAAGGACTGAATTTTGAGCTTTACTTCTTTTGACCGACAGGATTAGAGATCAACCTTTCTAGCGAATGATATTCAGAAACTATTATCAATGATAAGAAATATGATTACATATGAATCTGACAACAAGGATACTCAATAAAATTTGAGACTGTGAATCAAGCCTGTCTGGAGGCATATCTCTGAATATGATATCAAATAAATGTATACGTCACCAAGCCTATCTGTTGGGATGGTCCATGAATCATTGTAACTATCTGAGTTCCTCATAATGATAGATGACTATATCTAACAGTCCTAATTTCTGAAGATTAATACTAAAACTGAAACTGTGGGAAGTAGTTACTTAGCCGACATGCCTGATGATAGGCGAATTTACACGCCTATAGTGCTATATTTTACCCATATTTTAGCCTAGTTTTGAGAACAAATTATATATTTCGTGCACTTTTAGTCCTTTTTCCTGTAAGTGAGCTAATGAACATGATTAGCAAAGTTTCAGGTATAAAGGATGCAGAATTCAGCATTTTATGGATTACTTGACGCCAAAGAAAGCTTCACGAAAGGAGGAAAACAAATCTTGGGCGCCAAGGACCAAAAGTAGCGCATGGAAAATCTGTCCCGGGCAAAAACAACATTTCTGAAGACTTTGGGGACCAGCAGTAACCTATTAGGATTAGGATAATAATGCAGTAATTTATTAGGATTAGGATAATGATACATTAACCTAGTAGGATTGGGTTAAGTAATGCAGTAGCTTAGTAGGAATAGGATATGGGTGTTATAAATATCCTATTTTGCTAGAGATTTTAATACATTCCTCACATTCCACACAATTCACCCATTCATCCACCCATTCCATCAATTCCCATCCATCCACCATCCATCCATCAAAAAAATTTTCTTTATTAATTCATTGTTGACATTATTTTTCATCTATTCGATTCTTAATTTCCACAACAAGAGAAATTCTATTCTAAAAGGAAATCACGCCACAAGCACTACCAAACAATACTACACGCAAGATCTTTATTTTGGTGTGATTATAATGTCTATTGTGATTTCCGTTGCACTCATGAGTAGCTAAACTTCTCTGTTAGGGTTATGGAAGCCTTATGAGATACTATCTAAGGCTATGAGTTTGTGAATTCATGACAAGTGTGCTGCTTATATCATTATTCTCTTCATCTTAATGCAAATTCTTGTGGCTGCAGACGCATAGAATAACGCCAGTATAGCATTAACTTTTTCGAAAGAAAAGTTATATGTCTGGAAAAGAGATAATGTCAAGGTAATAGGGTCCTATCCCCTATTAAAAAGTTAGTGCCGTAACTGGATTAACCTCTTGGAGAATTCGTACCGTTAGACACGCTTTAAGCTCGAAAGAGTTAAAGTGAAATAATCCTCGAATAGGTCGAAAGACGCCTGGATTTACCATCGAATACAATTCTCTATAAGCACATGCATGTCGGAATTCAACACACTCATAGCCAATAGAGACGTATAACTCAGAAGGTGGACGTAACCCCAACTCCTCAATTCTCATTGTTTTACAACTTACTAAACATTCTTTCTTTTTACGTTGCTATTTTCAGTTTTTACTTTAATATTTTGGTTACACATTATAATCCCCCCTTTTTACGAGACTTGCACTAAAAGTCTAGTAATCGTTGCTTACTTGTTGACCAAGCTATTCCCTGTGGGATCGATACCCAACCCAGTTGGGTTCTATATTTGCTAACGACCGCTTTACACTCCTACGAGAGCTGTAGATTGAGCGTTATCAATGCCCCAACCTAACACAGGTGGGGTCCAACCTATAACCCCAATTGAAAGGGTGTCAATACCGTGCCATGGGTAAAGACCTCTCTCTGGTTAATCCTCTCTGACAGATGACTTTACCAGGCAGTCGACCTAACGTAATATAATAGTCAAATACTCTTTCACTGGAGGTGACAATCTTTTATGGAAGTGACTCCATAGTATTCAATCATGGTATCTGACTGACGATACATAGCTTGCATAAATTACTCGAATCGCTTTTGAGATTAGAATTGAATCACTTGAATACTATTAGATCTGAACTGATTACAAGACTGAGGCTAGATTACTAGCGTTATAGAGATTATAGAGATAACTGAGATTACTGAGCTTTCTTAAGTTCTACAACTGTCTGAGGATACAGAGTTCTATAATTCACCGAGTTCTTAGAATCATGGCTCAATTGGAATTATTGAGAAACTGACACAGGCTCTAGGCAACAGCTCTATTGTCGGGTATAAATCCCCCCAGGACTCGATAACATAAAAGTAAAGCATAATCATTATTTCATCATCACGACCACAATTATTCATTATCACAATCACATAGGCATCTCTTTACACGATCGGGAATCATAACATACATTCATCCGTATAATCATCAAGACATTACTTCAAACATTTAGGGATCACTATCATTTATTCATCATCACAATTATTAAGGGTTCGCTTCGAGCATTTAGGAATCATCAACTTATACTAGCATAGGAATAATAGGCTACTAGATTATACTTCCTTCAACAAGGCCTTACCTCAAGTACTTCACACTTAAATCAGTCTTGACATGTATTTGGATATCATATGATTCGGGAAAACTTCATACTATCACATCACAACTTACTTTCTAACCACTTGGCATGTATTAAAAACTTAGCATACATCAAAGAGAACATAATTGAGGAATTTACTACTATCACATCTTCACTTGTTCACTAAAAGTCTTCAACAAACACTAGTCATACACGAGTCCACACATATTTGGTGATTTCCTACTATCATGGAATAATTCATCCACTTGGGCATTTTATCAAACACTAGGCATGCATAGACTAGCTCATACTTTGGGAATTCCTATTCAACATAATATAATAGCCTTTATGTCTCACCTAAGCTTTTCATCAAACCTATGGGGGACATGCTCCGCTCATTCAACCATTTCTATACCTAAATATCATGAAAACATCACATAGAAAGCAACATAAGGATAATTCATCACAAATATCACATGGATTCCACCTAATAGGGTCAAAGCTCATGAATCTTGTAAACAAACATGAATCAAACTTAACAACACATGTAACATCAATTTCAACTCATACAAATCATTAACAACTCATACAAATCATGGAATCTCACAAACATAAAATCTTTATATTTTAAGAAGGGTTCTTGAGATTCTTGGATGAATGGAACCCAAGAATCAACATCTACATACCTTGGAGAAACTTCTTTCTTGAAGGTTCTTGGAGAGATTCTTGATTTCTTGACTGCTCTTGATTTTTCTTGAAGGAGAAATAATGGTTTTGATCTTACAAATAAACCCTAATTTGATGTTTTGGATGAATAAGAAGTTATATGACTTGATTTGGGGTAATTGAGTGTTAAATAGGGTGAAAAATGACCCAAAAATCTCTTTAAAATAGTGTTTCAGCGTTGTCTCAGACAAATCTGACGGTCAGAGTGACAGACTGTCACTATGGTGACTAACCGTCACTCCCACCGTCACTTTTGGTCCATAAAAGGGCGTCAATGCTTTACTTTTGACGGCCAAAGTGACGGACCATCACTGACTTGACGGTCCGTCATTTTGTCCTTCACTCCTGGACAGCTCGGATAGCTCTCGGTAAAACGGCCATAACTTCTTACTCTGATATTGGATTTTTGCTAAATTGGTATCGTTGGAAAGATAATTCAATTATATATATTTTGGTAGGTCATAAGATCAAAAATTCTTTGTAGAATGGGAGATATACTCGTTTGAAGTTGACTATGGCAATGTCCTTCTCAAGAATTCAATTGGTAAAGGATGTTTTGATTCGTCTAATAGCTAGGACGTATTTAAGGACTTAATACACATCAAACATGCTCATAAAACTACCAAATAACTAAGATTTATTTATCATAAGCTTGAATCATGGTTCTATTATCAGTTGGGATTCCCGGGGTATTACAATATCTCCCCCTTGTAAACATTCATCCTCGAATGTCGCTTGATAGACTGATAATACGGATCAACAGAAATTACTCAAGAAATGAAAATATCTCAAGGCATGACTACACAACTAGAACAACTGACATACTGAGTTCTCACACTGGGCATGCATATCTAATGCAGGGAATACTCGACTGAACCTACTCATAGCTGAATTCTCATAACACACATGCATATCTAATGAATGGATATCCGGCTAAGCTGATTTTTGAAAGAAAGACTTGACAATGCAATAATGACTGATTCTAACTCCATAAATAAAATTTGAACATGCATATGGATGAATATAATGACATGCAACATCATAATACTATGGGGTATATCCTCTTTAGGACTCTATGTCCCTCTAAACACACTTCGCTAAAATATTGGGGCGGTGCTCGAGGCACCTACAGACTAGGTCATAATTCATCGACTTAGATCTGAAACTCATGCATGACTCATGCTAGCATATAATCTCAAAATGGAAGCAAAGGACCTAACAATGCATATCATAAAGATGAAGGGCTCATAACTTACCCGGGTCTATTTTAGGGAATCCTTCCCGATCAAGGCGAGCTTGAAGCGCCTGGAGTCTACCCCTTTGAGTCAGCGCTCTACATTCTTTCATTCTATGGCCTGGATCACCACACCCAAAGCACACATCATTACCGGCTCTACACATACCATGGTGGCGCCTGCCACACTCTTTACAACGCGGATGGGTATGAACACCACTAGCACTACTATGGGCTTTGGAGCTTGGCGCTCCCTCATATCTGACACCCCCAAACACAGGAGTGGGTACACTAGCTAAAGATGGAGTTTGGGATAAAAATATCTGAACATGCTGAGAACTACTGCCACCCTGGGACCCTGACTGTGAGAAACCACGACTACCTATCTTGTCTCTCTTACTCACTCTCTCTCTTTCCTTTATCTTATCTGCCTCAATCTATTATGCATGTATCATTAGCCTAGAAAGATCCATATACCTATTGATCATAGCATCTCTACACTCTTTCAACATATAACTCGATACCCCAAACAAAAATTTACTCATACTCGCTCTAGGGTCAGCTACCAAGTCAGTAGCATACTTAGCTAATTGGTTAAATTTAAGAAAATACTCTTTCATGGTCATGGAACCTTGCCTTAATTTTATGAACTCTTCTACCTTAGCCTTTCTCATTTCTAGCAGAAAGAATCTATCTAGAAAGGTACTCTGAAACTCTGACCCAAGTCACAGGAGCTGTATTCTCCCCTCTACTCTTTTCCCACATCACTACCCAATCATGAGCAACATCCTTTAACCTATAGGATGCTAACTCAACACTCTCCTCCTTAGAAACATGCATAATATGGGTGATCTTCTTTACCTCCTCTAAATAAAGCTGCGGATCTTCACCTACTAGTAACCCAAAGAATTCTATATAGTTCATTTTCATAAAACTTCTAACCCTGGCTGTGGCAGAATCCCCATCTTGCTGAGGTAGGACTGTAGCCTGACGATTACTCTGAACATTAGTCACAGCTTGGGTTAGCGCCTAAAAAGCTACCCAAAACTCTGCATGTGACACACTCTCATTCTCGGGATCTACTAGCTGTGGGGGCTGGTCATCAACTCCGTGAACAAAATCTCTGCGAGGAGGCATACTCTGTAAATAGAAGGAAGAAGTAGATTAGACTGAGAACCAACTTGAGCTCATGCTCACTCGCACTACATGATCACTGAAAGAAGGGAAACTTCTCCTAAGAACATCCCATAGCCTCTTGTATATAAATGTGGCGCGCACACACTCATGCACAAGACTCTACTAGATGTGGCTTTTCAGAATCCCTAGGACACTCTTGAACTTTAGGCTCTGATACCAAGTTTGTAACGCCCCGAGATCCCATTCCGAGATGTCATACAGTGCTTATGGACCCGAAGGACCACAAGCTAACCCTTTACTGATATCTATACCTGTACACTGCATAATATATGAAATAAATGCAAAAACTAGCCGTAAGGTTCAACATATCTATACATACTCAAAACAGAAAACTAAATACTAATACATCTATCATCTGTCTGAAAAGTCTCTAAACTGTATGAACTGTGAAATTGATGGGACAAGTCCCCAACTAACTTTATCAACTGAAAGTAACAAAAAATTTGATAAAAATAATAGTAAACTGAAACACGTCCTAGAAAGAAGAGGACTCACTGCTATGACTACTGCTGCTGACTGGGATTGTACTGCTGAGGAAACTCTGGGTCCTGTGCCTCTGAACCTATGGTGCCAAATAAAACACCATAGCGCAAATATGTCAGTACAGGAATGTACTGAGTATATAGACGAGGTAAGGCTAAATGCAAAGGCTCATACATACACAATATCTAAACTGAATGATCATGAAAATATTGCAAGAGAACACATACATGAATGCACAGACCATAAACACAATCATCACAACTCTAGGTATTAAAACTAGGATTTCACTTTACTACAGACTGAACTCACTACTGACACTAAGATACCAAATCACTGACTTATCTAATGCTGAGAACTGAGGATCTGGATGTACTTACATCAAGGACTAAATTTTGAGCTTTACTACTTTCGACTGACAGGATTAGAGATCAACCTTTCTAATGGATGATATTCAGAAACTATTATTAATGATAAGAAATATTATTATGTACGAATTTGACAATAAGGATACTCAATAGAATCTGAGACTATGAATCAAGCCTGTCTGGTGGCATATCTCTGAATATGATATCAAATAAATGTATACGTGACCAAGCCTATCTGTCGGGAAGGTCCATGAATCAATGGAACTATCCGAGTTCCTCATAATGATAGATGACTGTATCTGACATTCCTAATTTTTGAAGATTGATACTGAAAGTAAAACTGTGGGAATAGTTACTTAACCGACATACTCCGACCTACCACAGGTGGGGTCCAACCTGTAACCCCAGCTGGAAGGATGTCAATATTGTGCTATAGGTAAAGACCTCTCTCTGGTCAATCCTCTCTGACGACTGACCCTACCAGGCGGTCGACCTAAGGTAATATAATAGTCAAATACTCTCTCTCTAGAGGTGATAGCCTTTTTTGGCGGTGACTCCTGTATCCTGCACTGGCCATGCAGCTCTGGAGTTCAGGAATTGCTACTAACAACTCCAGCCTCTCTCTCTTGCTGATGGGAGGAGCTGCTATCCCTTTCCTCGCTTAGTGCTCATTTCTACTCCATACTAAAAGACTATGAACTGAATTCTTAACTGAAAGCAACTAAACTGAATCTGATACTAATCATGTTTTTCAAAGGATAAGAATGAATAAGCTGAAATCACTTAATTTTGTATCTGCCAAAAATAGTATTCAATCATGGTATCTGACTGACTATACATAGCTTAAATAAATTACTCAAATTGCTTCTGAGATTAGAATTGAATCACTTGAATACTATTAGATCTGAACTGATTACAAGACTGAGGCTAGATTACTAGAGATATAGAGATTACAGAGATAACTAAAATTACTAAGCTTTCTTAAGTTTTGCAATTTTCTGACGATACAGAGTTCTATAATTCACTGAGTTCTTAGAATCATGGCTCGATTGGAATTATTGAGAAACTGGCACAAGATCTAGACAACAGCTCTATTGTCGGGTATAAATACCCCCAAGACTCGATAACGTAAAAGTAAAGCATAATCATTCTTTCATCATCACGATCACGATCATTCATTATCACAATCACATAGGCATCTCTTTACGCAATCGGGAATCATAACATACATTTATCCGCATAATCATTAAGACATCACTTCAAACATTTAGGGATCACCATTATTTATTCATCATCACAATTATTAAGGGGTCACTTTGAGTATTTAGGAATCATCAACTTATACTAGCGTAGGAAAAATAGGTTACTAGATTATACTTCCTTCAACAAGGTATTACCTCAAGTACTTCACACCTAAATCAGTCTTGACATGTATTTGGACATCATATGATTTGGGAAAACTTCATACTATCATATCACAACTTACTTGCTAACCACTTGGCATGTATTGAAAACTTAACATACATCAAAGAGCACATAATTGAGGAATTTACTACTATCACATCTTCACTTGTTCACTAAAGTCCTTCAACAAACACTAGTCATACATGGGTCCACACGTATTTGGGGGATTTCCTACTATCATGGAAGAATTTATCCACTTGGATATTTTATTAAACACTAGGCATGCATAGACTAGCTCATACTTCAGGATTTCCTATTCAACATACTATAATAGCTTTTATGTTTCACCTAAGCTTTTCATCAAACCTATGGGGGACATACTCTGCTCATTCAGCCATTTCTACACCCAAATATCATGAACACATCACATAGAAAGCAACATAACGATAATTCATCACAAATATCACATGGATTACACCTAATAGGGTCAAAGCTCATGAATCTTATAAACAAACATGAATCGAAACTTAACAACACATGTAACATTAATTTCAATTCATACAAATCATTAACAACTCATACAAATCATTAACAACTCATACAAATCATGAAATCTCACAAACATAAAATCTTTAAATTTTAAAAAGGGTTCTTAAGCTTCTTGGATGAACAGGACCGAATAATCAACATCTACATACCTTGGAGAAACTTTTTTCTTGAAGGTTCTTGGAGAGATTCTTGATTTCTTGACTTCTCTTGACCTCTCTTGATTTTTCTTGAAAGAGAAATAAGGGTTTTGATATTGGAAATAAACCCTAATTTTATGTTTTGGATGAATGAGAAGTTATGTTCCTTGACTTGGAGTGATTGGGTGTTAACTAGGGTGAAAAATAACCCAAAAATATTTTTAAAAAGGTGTTTCAGCACTGTCTCGGATAAATCTGACGGTCAGAGTGACGGACCGTCACTATGGTGACTAACCGTAACTCCCACCATAACTTTTGGTCCAGAAAAGGGCCTTAATGCTTTAGTTTTGACTGCCAAAGTGATGGGTCGTCACTGACTTGACGGTCCGTCAGTTTGTCCGTCACTCTTGGATAGCTCGGATAGCTCTTAGTAAAACGGCCATAACTTCTTACTCCGATATTGGATTTTGGTGAAATTAATATCGTTGGAAAGCTAATTTAACTATATATCTGTTAATAGGTCATAATATCAAAATTCTTTGTAGAATAGAAGATATGATCACTTAAAGTTGACTATGGCAATGTCCTTGTCAAGAATTCAATCGGTAAGGGATGTTTTGATTCGTCTAATAGCTAGGACATATTTAAGGCCTTAATACACATCAAACTTGATCATAAAACTACCAAATAACTATAATTTATTTATCATGAGCTTGAATCATGGTTCTACTATTGGTTGGGATTCCCGTGGTATTACACCCTCCTAGTAGGAAAACTCAAATGAGGTGTATAATTCCTAAACACATCGGGTACATATCAACCTACGCTGGCTACGTAGTTCTAGAATGTAAGGATTTCTTCTAAGGATCACATCCTCTATAGACTGATAGGTGAGCCATCATCCTTGGGTTCACTCGGTGCTGAATCCTTCTCCCAACTGAAGAGACACTGAACTGATTTAAACTAAACCAAACTGTTACTAATCATATTGTTTAACTGATTAGAACTAAGTTAACTAAATTTCATTAACTGAAGGAATACTACCGAGATCTGATGACTGTCTGAGATTACAAAGATCACTGATATTACTGACATTTACTGAGGTTACCGAGTAGGACTGCACTGTTAAATATTGAATTTACTGAGTTTTCCTAAGTCATATAACTGACTGAATTCTACTGATCATGGCTTGACTGAGAGTATCTTGACAACTGACCCTGGCTCTAGGAACACAACTAGATTTTTGGGTATAAGTACCCCTAGGGCTCGATAGCATGAAACTGACAGGACGTGACACTTCTTGAACACATGACCAATATCAATAATTCATAACACAATAACTTAAGGATTTCATAAAGCACATGGTTATCACAATAACTTAATACGTCACACCATAATCCCACCAAACTTTAATGATTTTGGCTTTGTCAACCTATAATAATGTTAACCAATGCGATAGGATATGCAGCGCGCCGAGATTGCATTGGTCCACTATTTTGGGATATGAAACGTGGTCTAAATGAGGTCTGAAAATTCTGAAACTCGTCCGAAAACACCTATTGACCTCTCTGATCATAAATTAGCAAGAATACCGACCATTAAAGGACATTAAGGTCGCGAAATAAGACTGCCAACTTTTGAAGGCCAAAAATAAATTAAGTCTGAAAACTTAGCTAGAATTCTCTTAGTCTGGGAACCCCATTAACAAGCAGAAATGGACTGAATTAAGCTTAGAATTTTACGGGGTCTTACAATATATCTTCCTTGGGAATATTCATCCTCGAATGAGACTGACTGAGATGGGGGAACTGATAAGCTGAAGTACATGCTAAACATGACCAACTAAAACATGAGTACATAACTGACATCACTGATTTGCTGAGATTTATTCTGAGCATGCATATCTGATGCGTGAATACATGACTGAACTGAGGCATGAAGATATGACTGAATATGCAATGGTAATTGATACCAAGTTTATAATAGAATCAGAATATGGAACTGAGTGAATTCATGGAAGACTGTTACCTTAAACCGAAAATACTAATAAACTCGAGATCACTTACTGGGCACGCGCGAATGGGAACATGGGAACATATCTGAGCCTGAATTATGGTATATAAATTGAATATTGTGATCTGAACTGAGCACCTTAAATACGTGTCTTGCGGTTGAGGTTGGAGTTTGAGGGTCAACTTATGAGTATCCCCTATCCCAAATTGGATTCATTACGAGGAAAGAGAGTGGCATGTTTATGTTATGAAAGTTTGAGGGATTATAGTGTATTTTCCCCTTAGGAAACTACGTCTCTCGAAGAATATTGATTTTGCTGAGATACTGAGGAAAACTAAGAAGATGTACAAAGCATCTATGAACTAAATTGTGACTGAATATCTGGGATCTGAAACTAAGACATGATACATAAACTAGGTTGAACACATAACTACTTGGTTAGTCCATTTTAGAATGATCATATTCACAAGACTCTGGATAGTACGAATAGATGGAAAGGTGGGAAACCACACCATCTGAACTTCTCTGGATGGCTGCTAAACTGAATTACTGGTTTCTTAACTAACTCATACTGTAAACTTCTACTCGACTGGAGCATTCCTATGACACTCTTTCTGTAGAGTTCAAGTGACTGAAGGGAGAAAGCAAATCTTGGCCTGATCTGACAGGACATCAGAATAACAGATTGCTACATGACTGGGATTCTTGTATTAGGAGACAAAGCCTATGAAACATCATCTATGATAAAGTGACTAAGCCTTATGCACTGCAACTGAGACTACTAAAAAGATTCACATGGGTGCTAAGCATAAATGCATAAATATACTAACTTATCTGATTAATTCAATGACTGATAGCTGACTACTAGGTCTATAAGGCTGAACTGTACTTAGCCTAAAAGGATGGACTTAGACTATAGAGTATTATACATAAAAGGTAATGACTGACTGGGTAATGTGAGGTAACTGAGCATGAATGAGTGAAAAAATGTATTACCTTAATAACGTAAGACTAAGCGTCCAACATGATTCAAAAACATTCTATAAACTGAGATACTGAAATACCATTGACTGGATAACTGATGGCCATATGCTATGGTCGAGTAATCCTAAAAGTGAACTGAGTTTATGATTTGACTAGACTAGGACTGGGATTGAGATTACAGCTAAGATAGTAATTGAGACTGTAACCATAACTAAGACTGTAACTGGGACTGAATGCTGGTTCCTGATAACTAAGGGTTAGACTGGTACTGAAGTACTAAATTTTATGGCTAAATAACTGATAACTAAAGACCATGGTTCTGTAGGAATATTTGAGTCCTTTACTGAATACTAATTACTGAATGGTGCTATAACTGAGGACTAAGGGATAGAACATCAACACCATGGGTTCACCAAGGGGTCTAAACTGTGGATATACGTGACATAGTCTAAATTTTTAATTGATCATTAGGAGCATAGCATGAGTCATGTAGGCTGAACATACTATAAAACATGACATGAGTAAATGAGTCATGAGCTGCAGGAACTAGGTTTGGAATTTCTAAATCGTGGAACATGATTTGCAACACTTGATAAATTTGGACTCCCTATAAGAGGAACTCGAAACATACACTATTTTATGAGAAGCGCATCAATATAAGTTGTATTCTTGGGAATGAAATGTAAAGCACATATAGGTATTGTGGTGACTTGAATAGGCCCTGTTAACATTCAGTATGACCTTAAAGTTGAATTCTATGTAAAGAGTTACAAAGAAAAGAAGCTCTTGAATTTGACGAAACGTAAACATGTAAATAAGGGATCTGTAACACACCAGTGGCCGCATCAGCAGGACTTTCTTGATCCTGTTGGGACTGAAGTGCAAAGAGTCTATCTGGGTGTTTCCCACTGATAGCGCTGGAATTCGTGCCCTACTGATTTTAGCGATCGAAATGATCTGAACGATGACCGTGCTTACTTCTAGGGCCAAGCCTAGGACAATCTTGAACCTTGTGACCTGAATCACCACATTCGAAACATACATTACTGCCTGCTCTACACATGCACTTATGATACTTACCATACTCTTCACAAAGAGGATGAGTGCAAATAATGCTTGCACTATTCTGGGATTTGGAGTCTGGCGCCCTATCCCTACGGTCATTTCTGAACTTTGGTACTGGGGCACTATCTAAAGAGGGAACTGGGACTGAAAACTTCTAACTATGCTAAGAACAGTTACTACCCTGCGACCCTGGCTGAGAAAAACTAGAATTGCCTTTTCTGGCTCTCTTATTCTCTCTTTCCTTCTTCTTAAGTTTTTGCTCTTCAATCTATTTATCATGGAACATAATCCTATATATGTCCATCTCTTTAATCAACATCATAGTCCTACACTCTTTAACCACTCTACCTGAAACCTCAGACATAAGCTTTCTCATTATGGATCTACTGTCTGCTACTAAATGGGGAGCATACTTGGATAACTGGGTGAACTTGAGGGATTATTCTTTCACACTCATGCTACTATCTGAGATTAATGAACTCCAACACTTTGGCTTCTTTCTGCTCTAGGGGAAAGAATCTATCTAAGAAGGTCATAGCAAACTTCTCCCATTCTATGGGCCCTGCATTTGTACCCCTGTCTACTTTCCACTACTTAAACCATGTATGGGCTACATCTTGTTGCTGATAGGTGACTAACTTGGCACTCTCACTGGTAGTCACTCCCATGATATTTGTGACTTTTTGAACCTGGTTGAGAAAATCCTATGGATCCTCTTTGGATTTAGAACCGAAGAATAGGGGAGGATTCATTCGGGTAAAGTCCCAAATCCTGGTTGTAATAGAATTATCCACTGGGTTGGTTGGAACAATAACTGGCCGTTCATCCTGAGCGGTGACTGAATTATTAAGAGTAGTGCATACAATTCTGAATTCTGTATGAGAGACGTGCTCATCTAGAGGATCTGCCTGGACAGGTTGAGGTGGTGACTAATTCCCTATTCCTCTTTCGTTAGCCTTTTTGGGAGGCATGTTCTGTAAATGAAAGAGAAGAAAGGATTAGACTGAGAGTTAAATTCAAGCTTATGCTAACAATAACGACATGAATACTGAAAGAAGAGAAACTATTCCTAAAATATCTTATAGCCTCTTGCACATAAGGGTGGTGCACAACACACCCATGTACAACACTCTACTAGATATGAATTTTTAGACTTCCTAGGACACTGTTGAACTTTAGGACCTGATACCAATTTTGTAACGCCCCAAATTTATTACCCAAAATACTACACAGTGCTCATAATCTTGAAGGACGACAAGCTAACCCATGACTGATATCTGTAACTGAGCACTAAATAATAATAATAATATTGAAAATGCAAAAACAAAAATTGAAAGACCATAAGGTTCAATATTGATACACAACTAAAAATATGGTATAATAATACCAAAACAACAGAAATAACTGTCTGAACATGCTGTAGTCTGAAAGCCTCTAGAACTGACTGAACTGTCTGAATAAGGAGTTGATGGGATATGTCCCCAACTAACTCCAACTACTAAAATAAAATAAGTAATTAAATGATAAAGAAATGATCATGTCATCAAAGGATGAGGACTCACTGCTGACTCTGACTGCTAAGACTGGAATGCTACTAATGCTCTGGAGCACGTACTTCTGAACCTATGGTATAAAACATCATAGCTTAAATGCGTCAGTATGATTGAATGTACTCGTATGCATATGAGGTAGGTTGAATGTAATAGTTTATATGCATGAACAATACAAACTGACTGAATAACATGGACGTGAGAATACATGCATGAATACATAACTATAACTGATATCGTGATAACACTGACTCATGAATTCTGATAACGTGGATTTACTGATATCTGAGTACTAATACTAGTATACTAAATGAATGATTCCATTAATGATATGAATTATGGAGTTTACAGGTAACCGATATCTGAGGTTACTGGTACTATATTACTGATAACTGATAAATGAGTATACTGATACTGAAAAACTATCTAAGTTCTTTACTGGACTGGGTAACTGTATCTAACAGTCCTAAATCTAAAGGACTATCTGAGTTCTAGACTGAACTAGATGATTGTATGTGACAGTTCTGATTCTGATGGAACTAGCTGAGTTCTGTACTGAGCTAAGCGACTGTATCGAACAGTGCTGATACCTGTAGAACTAAACTGAGCTCTATTACTGAGACTGAATCTGAAACTAAGACTGTGGGAGGTAATCATCTAACCTACATGCCCTAAAACTAAATTGGTGGGTCCAACCTGTAACCCCAACTGGAAGGGTGGTAGTATCATGCCACGGGTAAAGACAGGGTGTGAGTAAACCCTATCTGACAGGGAGCTCTTCCATCAACCCCTCCTAGTAGGAAAACTCAAATGAGGTCTATAATCCCTAAACTCGTAGGGTACATCTCAACCTACGCTGGCTACGTAGTTCTGGAATGCAAGGATTTCTTCTAAGGATCACACCCTCTACTGACTGATAGGTGAGCCCTCATCCTTGGGTTCATTCGGTGTTGAATCCTATTCCCAACTGAAGAGACACTAAACTGATTTAAACTAAATTGAACTGTTACTGATTGTATTGTTTAACTGATTAGAACTGAGTTTACTAAATTCTGTTGACTGACGAAATACTACTGAGATTTGATAACTGACTGAGATTACAAAGATCACTGAGATTACTGATATTTGCTGTGGTTTTCGAGTAGTACTGGATTGGTAGATACTGAATTTACTGAGTTTTCTCGAGTCATATAACTGATTGAATTCTACTGATCATGGCTTGACTTAGAGTATCTTGACAACTGGCACTAGCTCTAGGCACACAACTAGATTGTTGGGTACAAGTACCCCTAAGACTCGATAGTATTAAACTGACAAGACATGACACTTCTTAAACACATGACCAATATCAACAACTCATAACACAATAACTTGAGGATTTCATAAAGTACATGGTTATCATAATGTTGTACATGGATAGTAATACATATAAACATATAATACTTTCATCAACCTAATCTCATGAACATTCCATCTAACATTCATAATTCACACAATATCATAGAAGTCATCCTTGATCATAAGGGTAAAGCATGCATTTATCACTTGGGTCACAATTGAGCCATAATACACAATATTTATTCTCTTAGGCATTTTATCAAACACCTTACATGAACCTCTTAGGGCATAGGCATAATCATCAAATTAAAACATCATAACCACTAAGTTCATAGTCTTTAACTCGCATGCTTACATAGTTTCATAAAAATAAATAAAGATTCCAACTTGGGAATCATACAATCATAATCTCATGAACATAATCAACCCACAATAAAACATTCACAATATATGATTTAAAAACTTGATTCTTGGGCTTCATGGATGAAAAGAATCCATGAATGAACACTATGCATACCTTAATTCTTGAATTTATGAAGACTGACGGAGAGATTCTTGAATTTGAATCCCTAATTGAAAACCCTAACTTGTTGTTGAGAGAAATTTGAGTAAAACACTATATTTTGGGTAAAAAAATGGCTGAATCACGTGTTATTGGGTTTATATAGGGGTGGAAAATTGACCCTTTTGCCTTTGAAGATGCGGATATTTAATGACTGAAAACTGAGCATCGATACGATTGGCGACGCGATGTATCAATGGCACCGACGCGATACTCGACACGTCATGCCATGATCATTCCAAGCCTTAGTACTTTTGGCTCTAGTAACCTGCAACAATATTAACCAACGTGATAGGTGACGCGGTGCACCAAGATCGCGTTGGTCCACTATTTTGGGACACCAAACGTGGTCTAAACGAGGTTCAAACATTCTAAAACTTGTTCGAGAATACCTATTGACCTCCCTGATCATGAATTAGCAAGAATACCAATCATTAAAGGATATTTAGATCGCAAAATAAGATTGCCAACTTTCGAAGGCCAAAAATAAACTAAGTCTAGAAACTTAGCTAGAATTTTCCAAGTTTGGGACCGTTAACAAACATAAATGGACTTAATTAAGCTTAGGATTTTATGGGGTATTACATTACCCAAGCTTAGAAAGAATACTTCTAATCCTGTGCTTCAACTAATGAAGGAAATGGGGGACATCAAGAAATTCCTCAAGTCAATCAAAGAAGGGTTGTTGAGTTTTAAAGAGTAGACTAGCTGACTAATACAACTGAGTAAAGATACCAGCATCGATGTGATCAAATTATGCCTGACGATTGATGGTTTTGAAACTAAAGGTGTTAAGCTTTTTAATATGTTATTTTATCAGGTTGACTCCATCAAATCTAAATCTAACTTCTTCCACAATGAGCTTGCTATATCAGTCCAGAACTCCTATTCCAGCTTCTCCAAAAATGTTGAAAAATCCTATGAATAATTTTATTACTATATGCACAACACCCTCACCTCTCTCTTGACTTCTCATTCAAAGGGGGCTTGCCCCCTTCACTCCCTTAGTTTGTACTTAAGATTTTTTGACATAAACTCTACATGCCCCCTGTCTTTTGTGTGATTTTGGAATGGACATCATCTGTTTACCTTTTATATATGGTTTTCTTGCTTTTTATAGTTGTCTATTGCTTTGCTTGAGCTATTCTTTTTTATTATGTCAAAGACGGAGAATGTTTACAAATATCAGATACAAAAGAGGTCTCCAAGTAAGAGGGATCCAACCAAATATATACAAGGAATTCAACTGATGATGATAGAAATTAGTAAGGAAAAGAGGGAGAGCCAGTTGACCATATACAGGTAAGTCAACTAATGATGACAGAAAAAAGTCAGCAAAAAAAAGCCAGCCAACTGTGTAAATAGGAAAGTCAACTGATGTTTATTGTTTTTTCTTATAAGAAAAGGGAGATTGTTACCCTCCTATATTAGCATAATATGTTTTAATAATGACAGACTAGTAAAAAAATATGTAGGTCACACTACTGATGCGAGCAAGGTGGGGATTTTCGTAGAAGGACCATCCCAAAGCTATAATTAGAATAACATCACAAGAACCTTCTTGCCTAAAGTACTAAGGAGATTAGGTTCATTAGAGAGAAGAGTGATGAATATTAAGTAGGTCATACAATCATGGGTTAAGAGGAAGATCCAAAGCTAGGTTTAGGGTATGTAAACCTAATTTGATGGGTTTGAGTGGTGGATTAGTCAAAAGTTGGTGGGCATTTAGGCCTCAAATTTGATGGGTATGCATGAGGAGTTGGTCGTGCTTTGGGAGACAGTAAAGGATATGCATGCAAGGTTATTCCCTACTTACCTATTATTAAGGAGATACTGCTCGAGGAGGTGCTGGATATTAGAGGCACAAAGGGAAAGAAAAATCTACTGAGGGAGAATATGGTGAGAGACTAAAAAAGAAGCAAAAAGGAAGAAAGAAGAAGGATGATATTGAGGTGTCCAAGGTGTCCAATGTTCAGTCTATGTAGGACCACCAAACGAGGATCCATAGGATCGGGGTGGGAGATGGTAGCTCTCGAGTGGTTAATATGACAGTTACAGTTGCAGCAGATTTGAGTGGGAGTAATGCTCTAACTCCAGGGATACTACTGAGCGCACTGACCACCGTTGGTGCCACTATTGATGTGAGTGTCCTAGTCTCTACTGGGCCACTATTTATGATAGTGGGGCCCGTTCTGTGGCCCTCATGCTGAAACATTATAGGCTGGTGCCTAGTGCACCTAAGTATGTCTTCACTCCCTAATTTTACTTTTTAGATGCACTAGGGATAGTGCATAAGCCTTAGTTGGGGTGGGGTATACCACACCCGCCATGGTTTCTTATTGTTATGATTCTTTTTTCATCAGTTATGGTATAATAGTAGAATTGGTATATCTAGGAAATATAGTGTTGTATTGTGTTTTGTTCCATGTTGTTTTATGTTACTTTTTGAACTAGGAGAAAATAAGTACCTAAGGGGATTTGAAGTATTTTTTATGCTTAATTGTGTTGGAAAAATGATACCCCTCCAAAAAAAAATTTCTCTACTGTGTGATATGTATATATATATGACCACTGTAGATCTTATTATGACATTAGAATTAGGGACATATTAATCATAGCTAGTATTTGCATGAACTGTATAGATAGTAGTTTTGTGATACAATATTGTGCTATGTTTGTGTGAGATACTTACTTAGTTCCCTTTATGTATTGAATCCAGAACTTGTCCGATTGGTCTTTCCTAAGTTATAGGATAGTTGATTAGGAAAAGATCAAAGGTCGTTGTTGAAATTAGTCCACTGTTAGCCTAAAACGACCTCTCAAATAAGAATAAGTATCCCTTGATACCTGTTTGAGACTATATGGACCTATTTTCTTTGTTTTAACCTTTCACATTCATATTTAGTTACGATAAACCTATTTTAGCCCTGGTCCTCCTTGGATATTGTGTACCTGAACTCAGGTAAATCGTCTAAGTTGAGGGTGGTTATCATAAGGTTATGTGATTAGAAATGGGTATGAAGAAGGGCGTAAATAACAAGAAAAAAGTAAGACTGGGTGTGGTAGAAAATGAGAAAAAACAAGAAATGGAAAAAGAAAGTAAAAGAGAAAAAAATATAATAAATAAACCCCACCAGCCTAAATAAGCAATAAAAAGAAAAAAACAAGAAATAAGCACAGAATAAAAGAAAGAGTTGGTTGATAAGTAGACCCCTAGAATACTTGTAGTTCCAGGGAGGCTTAGTAAAAAACTCTGGTTTTTGAACCTAAGAACATTTCTTGGAATTCTGATCTCTGGATCCAATACGACTCATAGGTACGAGCCATATGTTAGGGTACATGTAATACCCCATACTTTTCCTAGCTTAAATTCGTTCCTAAAATGTTAAGAAATAGCTTCCAAAATGAAGAATATTTATTTCGAGTGGAATTTTCCATATTTAGACCTCCCATTGTGTGGGAAATTGAATAACCGTTCTATCTATACCAAATTTACCTAATTCCGATACTCGGTTGAGGAGTTAGAGTATTTTTAAGTTGACAATGTGCCACTTGGACACTTGGCCCATCACGGAGGTGGGTAAAACGATGATTTTCAAATTTTAGTGGCCATCCACAATAACCACGCATCCTAGAGAGGGCTAATTTCCCATTTGTCGATTTCCAGTGGTCCTTCACGATAGCCACGCATCGCGGAGAGTGCTAATTTCCTAGTTATTGATTTCCAGTAGCCCGATATGATATTAGCGCATCGCGCCAGTGGCTAAAATGGCATTCCAAAGTGGCACCGTGATGGTGGCGCATCATATAGTCAGCCCAGTTCCCAATTGTCCTATTTTCAGTGAGCCACCACAATTGTGGTGCGTCGCGATGGCCACCCAAATCGGAAATAAATTATGTTTTCAGTTCCACCTAGGGGTTTAAAGAAGGCATTTTGGTCAATTCCCAAGGCTTCAATTAGTCCAAAACAAGGAATTAAAATCATTCTAAGCACTTTATACCTAATTTTATCCATACTCTCCCAAAGCAAAACCCTAAAACTCCAAAGCTTCTTCTCTAAGAAATCAAAATCCTCCATTGATTCTCCAAGAAAGCTTAAGATAGAGGATTCCTAAGGAAGATAATCAAGAATCCATCTCTAAGAACTCAAATAGGAATCAATAATTCAAGTTTCTCCATCTAATCATCAATCAAGGTATGTGAGTTTATGAACAAGGATCTTCTTCCATCCTAGTGCCCAAAATCAAAATTTTACATTAAATTCATATGATTTTTGAATGATATTAGATGATTTTTTAATTAGGGTTCATACCCATTGTTGCTATTTGCAAAGTTAAGAGTTTCTGAGATATTTTAAAGATGAATGGCATGTCTATTTTCATATTTTCATTCCTATTGCAGTAAATTAAAAATTTTGAGATGAATTATCATTATTTTCATTATCAAGCATGATTATTATGATGTTTTGACATGAGATTGAAGCGTGGGTTCTTATCCCAAGATTGAATATTATTATTTCAAGAAAGATGATGCTTTAAGCATTCTATTATTAGTTTATTTATAGATTTTTAGTAAAGCTTTGATCTTTCGATCACCAGATGAGTTTTAGAATCCACTTTACAAATTTATTATAGATTACGAAAAGTAAAATAGCTTCATTTACAGATTGATTTAGATAAATGCATAACTAGTTTCATAATAAACCCTTATGCTAGTTTTAAAGTGGATTTCCAACAAGATGAGCATAACAAATAAAAAAAGAGTAGTATTTAGCATCGAGTTGGGTATGATTCCAAGGTCTCATACCCCAAAACTACGTGCCACCATAGATTTGAGATTAAAGGGCCCATAGTGGGCTGAGATAGTGATCACTAAAGCTGAGGTTATACTCTCTGGAAAGATTATAACACCTCTCCCCAACGTGAGATTTCTTTCTTAAGAGGACGAGATGTTAGACTCTATGTAGGTCACATGATTTATTTCGGTTAAGAGAACCTCCGTTGCAGAATAAGTTTTCCCTAATAGTAAAGCCTAACAGAAAAGATTTACTGAAATGCTTTTAGAAAACTAAGTGTAAAGGCTCACAAAGTTTACTCAGATTATGCTTTACAGAAAGATAGTAGTTATAGACTTCAGCTTTTATATTTGAGATTTCAGAAGTGAGCTCTTTCTACACGTAGACAGTATGATTTACAAACAGAATACGAGTATAGCTTTCAGAACTAAAAATTATGACTCACTAGATTTATAAAGTATTATTGATTTATTATTCATGATTTCAGTATTTTAGATATTCCAGCTTAAGTGAGTCATTTACATTTAGCATGCATTATTTTATAAATTATGATGATGAGATAATGTCTTACTTGTGCATTTCAACCCCATATACTCAGTACATTCTCAAAGTACTGATCCACATATATGTCTATATGCTACATTGTCTCATAATGTAGGTTCAGGTACTTAGTATCAGCAACGTAAGTAATCCAATCATCTTCATCTATATTCGACAGTTGGTGAGTCCTCATAGTTTAGGGACTTGTTCACTCAGATTTTGAAGCTTATCAGTTTACATGATTTAGTATTCTTTTCAGACAGTTTGAGTTAGCTGAGGGTTTGTCCCAGTGACTCTCTCGAATTTAGTAGTAGAGGCATGTCAGACTACTAGTTGTGATTCAGCTTATTCAGTATTGATGTTTCATACATTATGTTTAGATTATTCTTAGTTATTTCAAACAGTTTCCGCATTCAGCATGACTTTGATGTCTATATTACCCTGATTATGAGATTTATATCTAGTAGAAGGTAGATAGTGTTAGCTTAAGGCTGCTCATAGTCTTG
Source organism: Capsicum baccatum var. pendulum (assembly GCA_030864225.1). Classification (NCBI taxonomy): domain Eukaryota; kingdom Viridiplantae; phylum Streptophyta; class Magnoliopsida; order Solanales; family Solanaceae; genus Capsicum; species Capsicum baccatum. Next base: position 87,395,848 of record CM061557.1, read on the forward strand.
ACCACCATGTGACATCTCAGATCAAATTTTGGGGCATTACAAACTTTGTATTAGATCCTAAGGTTTTTAAGAGTCCTAGGGAGTTAGACAAGCCACGTTATATAGAGTCTTAATCATGGGTGTGAAGCGCGCCATATTTATGAGCTAGAGGCTATGGGACATCCTTAGGAAATCATCTCTTTCTTTCATGATCTATTGTGCTTACAGTATCTCTATCTACTTTTAACTCATGCTCTTACATGACAGTTAAATATGCCTCTTCGTCGATCTAACACCCGTAGAAATGATAACTAGCCACCCCATCCCACAGACCCTTTGAATGAGAATGTATCCCGTGCTGAGTTTGGGGCTGCCTTTTAGGCGTTGGCCCAAGCTGTGACTGCCAATGTTTAGGGTAATTATCAAAATTAGGCTGCAGTCCCACTCTAGCAGAATGGGGATTTAGTAGCAGCTAGAATCAGAGACTTCATAAGAATGAATCCGCCAGAGTTCTTTGGGTCAAAGGTAGGCGAGGACCCATAACTTTATTTAGATGAGGTGAAGAAGATCACCCAGATTATGTATATTTCTAAGGAGGAAAGTGTAGAGTTAGCATCCTATAGATTGAAGGATGTAGCGTATGATTGGGTAGTAATATGGAAAATGGTAGAGGTGAGAATATTGTTCCTATGAGTTAGCAGGTATTTTAGTATGCTTTTCTAGATAGGTTCGTCCCATGTGAGATGAGATAAACTAAGATAGAAGAGTTTGTGAATTTGAGGCAAGGCTCGTTGATAGTGAAGGATTACTGTCTTAAGTTCAATTAGGTGTCTAAATATGCCCTTGATACGATGGTTGATCCTAGGACTAGTATGAGTAAGTTTGTTACTGGAGTGTCTAGCTTAGTAGTCAAGGAGTGTAGGACTGCCATGCTTATTAGAGACATAGATCTTGCTAGATTGATAATGCACGCTTAGTAGATTGAGGCAAAGAAGTTAAAGAGGAGATATGGAAATAATAAGAAGGCTAGGATATGATAGTTTGAGTATGGTCAGAATAGGTTTTAAGGAGAAAATTGTTTGTAGTTTCAGAAAATTGTTTGAGTATGCCAGCATCATTTTCAGCTAGTGATCCCACTGCCAGAGGTAGACAGGAGCAGTGGGGTAAGTCTTCTATGTCTAGATCTCAGAATAGTGTAAGTGGAAGACCTCGTTATCCTCCCTATGCTAAGTGTGGTAGGAATCACCCCAGTGAGTATTTGGCTGGACAGAAGGGTTGTTTTGGTTGTGGTAAGTCGGGTCATGGAATTAAAAAGTGCCCATATTGATAACGCTCAATCTACAGCTCGCGTAGGAGTGTAAAGCGGTCGTTAGCAAATATAGAACCCAACTGGGTTGGGTATCGATCCCACAGGGAATAGCTTGGTCAATAAGTAAGCAACGATTACTAGACTTTTAGTGCAAGTCTCGTAAGTAGGGGGGATGTGTAACCAAAATATAAATTAAAAACTAAAAATAGCAAAGTAAACAGATAGAATAGTTATTAAGTTGTAAACAATGAGAATTGAAGAGTTGGGGTTATGTCCACCTTCTGAGTTATACGTCTCTATTGGCTATGAGTGTGTTGAATTCAGACATGCATGTGCTTATAGAGAATTGTATTCGATGGTAAATCTAGGCATCTTTCGACCTATTCGAAGATTATTTCACTTTAACTCTTTCGAGCTTAAAGCGTGTCTAACGGTACGAATTCTCCAAGAGGTTAATCCAGTTACGGCACTAACTTTTTAATAGGGGATGGGACCCTACTACCTTGACATTATCTCTTTTCCAGAAAGATAACCTTTCTTTCGAACAAGTTAAATGTTATACTGGCGTATTCTTGCGTTTGCAACCACAAAGAATTTAGGTTAATACGAAGAGAATAATGATATAAGCAGCATATGTGTCACGAACTCACAAACTCATAGTAATAGATAGTATCTCATTCGGCTTCCATAACCCCAACAGAGAAGTTTAGTTACCCATGATTGCGAAGGAAATCACAATTGACATTGTTATTATACCACAATAAAGATTTCGTGTAATAATGATGTGGTAGGCGTTAGGCGTGAATTTCCCTAGCAAGTAACGTTTCTCTTGTTGTGGAAAAATAGATGAATAGAAGAAGAATAGAAAATAGATTTAGTGGAGAAATTAGAAGTAGTAGTGAATGTATATTAGAAAGATGGAAAGAAGATGTAAAATCTCTAGCAAAATTGGGTATTTATAATACCCATCTCCTATTCCTACTAAGCTAATGAAATACTTAACCAAATCCTAATAAGCTAATGAAATACTTAACTAAATCCTAATAAGCTAATGAAATACTTAACCCAATTGTACTAGGTTAATGTATCATTATCCTAATCATAATAAATTACTGCTAGTCCCCAAAGTCTTCAGAATTGCTATTTTAGCCCGGGACAGGTTTCCCATGCATCACTTTTGGTCCTTAGGCGTCCAAGACTCCCTTTTCTCCCCTCGTGAAGCTTTCTTTGGCATCAAGTTATCCATAAATGCTGAATTCTGCATCATTTATACCTGAAACTTTGCTAATCATGTTCGTTAGCTCACTTACAGGAAAAAGGACTAAAAGTGTATGATATATATAATTTGTTCTTAAAACATGGCTAAAATATGGGTAAAATATAGCACTATAGGCGTGTAAATTTGTCTATCATCAACACCCCACACTTAAAGCTTTGTTCGTCCTCGAACAAAATATCATGTCCCTCTAAACATTAACTTAAGGTTTCACAGCAACAACACAAAATATTCGTCAAGACAAGCATAGCAATCATTAACAAAGAGTAGTTTTTTGCTCATTAGTAGAAACAATTCAACCTCCAACATAGACTCGTGATGGTGTCCAACTCATATTCAAAAGTTAAGGCATAAAGAATCATACACAACTACCCAAAACTCATCAACTATGTGTGTCTCACAATATATTACCCATAATCACTCACAAGTATAGCATCTTTTTCAAACATGGGTATGAAAGTATCCTTGCTCTCGCTCTCACAAAGAATTCATATGTAGCAACTGATGACCATAGGCTTGCCCTTAGTGTAGTGCTCCACTAAATGTCAGAATGCTAAGCTTAGGATCAAATAGGTCTTTTGATGGTTGTAATGTAGGCTAAGGGACGGGTAGGACTATTTTGGCCAGAAATAGTGACTATATTCCTAAGCGCTTTAATACATCACATTGTATCATTAACACTTTTCTTTGAAACAACCTTTCTACTTTCTTTTATTCTACCACCCTTTTTCTCCTCTTTTGTTTTTCAATTTTAAGCAACTTTTCAGCTTTCCTTTCCTTTTTCTTTTCATAATATACCTCTTATGATAGCAAGTCTTTTTCATAACAAATTCAAGCACCATTACATTCTAAAGCATCATACTCACCCAATTTCCTTTTATTTTGTCACTTGACTTTACACTTTAAAGCACTTAGGAATTTGGATCAAATTATGGTCTTGAAAAATGGATTAGGCTTTCATATGAGGTTGTCAAAGAAAATAGGCTAAAGGCTCAAAGGGGTTAACTAGGATAATGTCCATGGGTAGGTAAAAAGAAGGTAAATAATCATAGGTTGCCAAAGAAATGCCTAAATCATCTCCTAGACTTACACTCTTTATTTTCGCTTTACATACATACCAGGCAAGTTCTAGCATCAACCACAAACATAGAATATACAATATCCTCACACACACAAGGCACATGGTCGACTTTATTGGGAGTAGTATAGACTCTTGCCCCAACAGATGAAGGAATTGAACCACACAATATCACATAGTGAGTCACAATTAGAGCCTAAACGTCTCAATAGTCATGATTTTAGCACAAACTCTTGTTATAATCTCATGCTGCCTATTAGAATAATTTCATGCGAAGCTAAGTTAAAAAAAAAAACTTAACTACTAACAAAACGGAAAAAATGAAGAAAAAAAAAACTAAGCAAACAAACATAAATAAATGCAAATGCGGATAGAGAAGTAAAGCATGCAAATACCACCACCCCACACTTAAACGGGACACTGCCCTCAGTGGAAAATAAATACGAAGAACCTGGTCAGTCGGACTCCTCCTCTATGTCGGGGGTCATACCCCCTTCGTCGGAATCATCATAGGAGTCGTCGTCATCAGAATTCTCCTCCACGTCAGAGTCTGGCATACGTCGATCATCATCGGTCGGCACATCATCATCAAGAGGTTCCTCAAAGTATGTACCTACTCCACACATCTCCCTCGCATGCATATTCATTGGATAGTCATGGTCCAGCTGTTGGAGCTCTGCAGCAGTTGGAACACGACCTCCGCTCATCATGGTGAACCGTGTCATGCCATAAAGATGACGGAAGAAACTCTCATCTCGAGCATGTCTCTCCGCAGTAGTAAGGTTGACGCCATGTGTTGTTTCAGCATCTTTGACCTTTGTGAGGTCAACCTTCTTCGGGTTATGTGGGAGTTTGTGGTCAGCTGGTTCCTCTTTGATGTCTTCCTTCCGCAAGATTGCTGTCAACAGATTGCCAAAGGTGAAGTGGGACCGCTTGTGTAGTCTAGCCTTCCGCATTGTAGAACGAATGATTGCCCCAATGTTGATAGGCACATTCATCATCAAAGCGTAGACCAAACACACTCTATCTCTTGTTATTTTGGTGTACTGGGTCCCAGGAATAAGACAAGAGTTGACAATACACAACCATATTCTTGCTTCCCTATTCAAAGGAGCATAGGGGAAGGTGTTGTGTCGTCCGGTGTCTTTTTGTCTGCTCCACCTTGCCATGGATCTACTTCAGCAAAGTGTGTGTCGAATTGCTCTATAAGGAGGTCTGCTGTACAGCTCTTTGAATGGTGCTGGATCGACTGAAGGTAAGCCAAGAAAGGAGTTGATCAAATCTGCATTGAGTTGTAGAACTTGGCCCCGAATCTTGACTTCGCTTCCTGTGATTTTCGGTGACCAATTGGCATAAAATTCCCTTGTTAAATCAAGGTTACATTCTCCCATGTCGCGGAAGATGAAATCCAGATTTAATGCCATGATTTTCGCCAACATGCGCGGCTCCTTCTTCGCTAGGCTGTCCTTGTTGATCAAGTCGACATGAATGTATTTTCCTTCCTTGTTGTTCCTATACCATTCCTTGGCTTTCTCCTCAAGAACCCATTTTATTCCAAATATGCGGCGTGGTAATTGCATTGAGGATGATTCTCCTTGGTCCTTGCGACCTCTTTTCTTGCCCTTTTGGGCAGTGGTAGCCTTATCTTGTCTTGCTTTGGGTGCCATTGTACCTGATATTTAAACAATATTCATATTAGCATCATCTCGATGTATACAATCTATACACAAGCAGTAGGGGTACCACCCCTCACTTAGGTTGTTGATACAAATTAGTGAAGTAAAAGTAGTCGATTACTTAGACTTCATCGACATGCGTTTTAGGGGATATATTCCGACAAGAAAATCAGAGATGTATTACTTCTTGCAACCTTAGAAATACTTTCATGTTAGGTATAATAAGACTACTACATAGGGATTACATCTTGGTATAGTTTCTATCAATAATCACAACCTCCTATGTCGGTAGGCAACTATAAGTCTTATCCCGATGAACGGGATATTCTAACATTTAAGTATTCAAGTGACATGATTATGCAATGTTTATGACTATATCAATTCCGCAATTAGTATAACCATGCATAAAAATCAAATTCAAGTCGGAAATAGTTTAAGATCATCCTAACGTATATGTTCATTCACATGGTTTTGTATCAATCAATTCAAACACATTAACATCACCAATATTTCTTCAAGATGTAGCAATTCATAATAGACATAGAAATATAGTACTTACGAGAAATAGATGAAGAACAAAAGAGTACTTACATGATTGAAGCCTTTGGAGATGTTCTCGTGAAGTGGCAGAGCAAAAAAAAAGAAAAGTTTTGGGATGTTTTGGAGAGTATGTGCGGCGCCTAGGTCAAGTTTCCAATGTGTTTATGATTCAAGACTAAGTCCCCTTTATATAGGAAAAGAATGGGTCGGGTTTTGACCCATTTAAAATCGGTTTTGGAGACAAAAAGTGACCATAGGCGGCGCCTATAGCTTTGCCTATGCATGGTATAGGCGGCGCCTAATGCAAAGCATTTGCTAGCATAGGTGGCGCCTAGTGCAATGCCCTTAGTGACCATAGGCGGCGCCTTTAGCATGGCATATGAGATTCTGAGACCAAATGCTTTAGCATAGGCGGCGCCTATGCTATAGCATACTTGAGCATGGGCGGCGCCTATGCCTTTGCACACTAGATTCCGAAACCTTAGGGTATAGTATAGGCGTTGCCTTGTTCGTGGCCTAGTTTTACCTAGGCTTAGCCTTGCTCGATGCCTATTTTGTCATGAGAAATGCTCAATCCATAGCCTTATGCATCTTAATTCCTAACTTACCACCTTTACCATGCAATACGTCCAAATCGTCATTTGAAACCAATCTCCTCGTTGAATACCTCTTGCACCTACATTTGCTTCAAAACCAATGAAAACGATTAGTACGATGGGTTTCCTCCCACCAAGAGCCTTAGTTTTGGTTGTGGCACGACTCTTATTTTTGGATTTTCATTTATCAAAAGCAAAACAAGTACTAGAACAAAAGAAAGACAAAACGATAAACGATAAATGATAAACGATGGGCTGCCTCCCATCTAGCGCCTTATTTATTGTCGCGGCTCGACATAGTTACCTCGAGTACTTAGACTTCGTCGAGATAAGTGATGGCCATATAATTCATCGAGTCAAGAGGACCGATATAAGGTTTAACACGTTGACCATTCACCTTGAAGACAACACCATTATTGTCTTCCAATTCGACTACTCCAGACGAGTAGACTTGGATAACTTTGTATGGACCAGTCCACTTAGACTTTAAATTACCTGGGAATATCTTCAATCTGGAGTTGAAGAGAAGCACCATATCATCCTTTTGAAAATTTCGTCGAACAATCCGCTAATCATGATACTTCTTCATCCGCTCCTTGTATAGGTCCGATCTCTCATAAGCATGGAGACGGAACTCATCTAATTCGTTCAGCTGCTCCAACCTCAGATTCATCGCATCATCCAAATTCAAATTCAATTGCTTCAATGCCCACAATGCCTTATGTTCGAGCTCAATGGGTAAATGACAAGCCTTCCCATAAACTAGTTGATAAGGGGACATGCCAATGGGTGTTTTGAATGCAGTCCCATACGCCCACAGTGCATCATCTAGCTTCCGAGACCAATCCTTCCTATTAGCATTTACCGTCTTCGCAAGGATTTGCTTGATCTCCCGATTGGAAACCTCTACTTGTCCACTCGTTTGTGGGTGATAAGGCGTGGCTACCTTATGTTGCTTGACACCATACTTGGCCAACATGGATTTGAATAGCTTGTTGCAAAAGTGAGATCCTCCATCACTTATGATAGTACGTGGTACTCCAAAGAGAGAAAAGATATTCCTCTTCAAAAATGCTACAACACGCTTTCCCTTGTTGTCGGCCAACGCTACAGCTTCAACCCATTTCGAAACATAATCTACAGCAACTAAGATGTACTTCATTCCTAACGAATTCACGAATGGACCCATGAAATCAATGCCCCACACATCAAAGAGTTCTACCTCAAGAATTTTCGACATGGGCATCTCATGGTGTTTCGAAATAGCACCTTGTCTTTGGCATTGGTCACATCTTCTAACAAAGTCATAGGCATCTCTAAATATCGAAGGCCAATAATATCCACTTTGCAATACTTTCCTTGCTATCCGATTACCTACGTGATGTCCACCAACTTGGGAAGTGTGGCATGCTTCTAATATATTAGGCACCTCTACATGGGATATACATCGTCGAATAATACCATCCGCACATCGTCAAAACAAATATGGCTCATCCCAATAGTAGTGTTGTACGTCATACATAAACTTCCTCTTTTGATGGTATGATAAATTGGCAGGTATTACATTACTCACCACAAAATTTGCAAAGTCGGCATACCATGGTAACTTTTCTGTTATCGTCGCTAGGATCTCTTCGTCAGGGAATGCATCATCAATCTCGATATCAGGCTGTGCCACATGCTCATTCTCGAGTCTAGATAGATGGTCGGCCACTTGGTTCTCGCAACCTCTTCTATATTTAACTTCGAAATCAAACTCTTGCAGTAGCAATACCCATCGAATTAATCTTGGTTTTACATCCTTCTTTGTCATTAGATACCTAAGAGTTGCATGGTCTGTATGAACGATCACCTTAGTACCCAATAGATAGGCACGAAACTTCTCAAACGCATACACAACCGCTAGGAGCTCTTGTTCTGTCACAGTGTAGTTCCTTTGGGCTTCATTTAGGACCTTACTCACATAGTAGATAGGATGAAATAATTTCTCCTTTCTCTGACCAAGCACAGCTCCAACGGCTACACCACTAGAATCACACATGACTTCGAACGGGAGAGACCAATCTGGTGCTACCATGATAGGGGCTTCAATGAGTTTTCCTTTTAGGCATTCGAATGCCTTTAAGCAATCTTCATTGAAGTCAAACTTCGCATCTTTCTCCAAGAGTTTGCACAATGGACTAGCAATTTTGGAGAAGTCTTTGATGAACCGACGATAGAAACCTGCATGGCCGAGAAAACTACGAACTCCCTTCACCAAAATTGGAGGTGGTAGCTTCTCAATGACTTCGATTTTCGCTCGATCAACCTCAATTCCTCTTTCAGAGATTTTGTGCCCAAGAACGATTCCTTCTTTAACCATGAAGTAGCACTTCTCCCAATTCAGCACTAGGTTGAATTCTACACATCTTTGCAACGCCATACTTAGGTTTGCCAAGAATGCTTCAAAAGTCTCACCAACAACTGAAAAATCGTCCATAAATACCTCCAAAGTGTCTTCAACCATATCAGAAAAAATTGACATCATACATCGTTGAAAGGTGGCTGGTGCGTTACATAGCCCGAATGACATACGTTTGAAGGCAAACATACCATATGGGCATGTAAACGGTGTGTTCTCTTGGAATTCGGGTGCAATACAAATCTGATTATAGCCTGAATAACCATCTAAGAAGCAAAACCATCCTTTCCCCGCTAATCGATCTAGCATTTGGTCCATAAATGGCATTGGAAAGTGATCTTTGAGTGTCCAAGAATTCAACTTTTGGTAGTCCATGCATACTCTCCATCCAGTGACGGGTCTGAGTGGAATAAGCTCATTCTTCGCATTCGTGACCACCGTTATGCCTCCTTTCTTGGGAACACATTGTACCGGGCTTACCCATGTACTATCAGAGATTGGATACACAACCCTCGTGTCTAACCACTTGATAATTTCTTTCTTCACCACTTCTTGCATAGGTGGGTTTAGACGTCTTTGATGCTCAATGGTGGGTGTGCAATTCTCTTCAAGCTGAATTTTATGTGTACAAATCCTAGGTGGAATACCAATAATATCCGCAATGGTCCATCCAATGGCTCTAATATACTTCCGTAGAATAGCAATGAGAGCTGCAACTTGTTGCTCACCCAAATTTGCTGCAACAATGACTGGAAGTGTGTTTCCGCTTCCTAGGAATGCATACTTTAAATGTCTTGGCAGATCCTTTAATTCTAATGTGGGTGGCTCTTCAATAGATGGCTTAGCTGGTGGTGTGGGTCGATTCTTGAGATCAAGGTCCAGCTTCTTGGGAGTATGACGATATGCCCTTAATCCTGATAGAGCACAAATAACTTCTTTACAATTTTCAGCATCTTCATTCTCTCCATTCATGAGCACAACCGCCAAAGGGTCATCAATAATTTGCTCTTCTTCAAGTAATTCTTTCTCATTATCAAAGAAAACATCAGCCACCGAAAATACACTCAGATCTTTGGGTTGCTTCATTGATTTGCAAACATCAAAGCGAACTACTTCGTCATTTATTCGGAACGAAAGCTCATTAGCTCTCAAATCAATAAGTACGCTTCCCGTAGCAAGGAAAGGACACCCCAAGATTATGGGAACTTCTGAGTCTACCTCACAATCCAAAATAACGAAGTCTGCTGGAAAGATAAATGAAGAAACCTTTACCAAGACATCACATAGAATACCAACAGGTCGTTTTACCGACCTATCCGCCATTACGAGCCTCATGTTGGTTGGAGTAGGATCACCCAACCCCAACTTCTTATAGATAGATAATGGCATCAAATTGATGCTGGATCCTAAGTCGCATAATGCTTTGGCAAAATTCAAAGATCCAACGGTGCAAGGAATAGTGAAAGCACCGGGGTCAGCCTTCTTCTGAACTATTGATCGGGTAGCGATTGCGCTGCAGTGATGAACATCATATTTCAACTCATAACTTGCTGCCCGCTTCTTTGTCAGAAGATCCTTCATAAATTTCGCATACCCAGGCATTTGTTCAAGTGCCTCCACCAATGGAATATTAATGGTCAGCTGCTTCAACATAGTCATGAATTTGCTGAACTTTGTATCATCTGCCACCTTCTTCAATCTCTGAGGAAAAGGTGGTGGTGGGTATGGAATTGTTCTCTCCATGGCTTTCTCCTCCTCTTACTTCCATTTTTCAGATTTTTCAGGTTGCAGTCCATTGGGATTGACGTCATGGACGTTGTGCTCTTTTTCTGTGGATTCTTCTCCTTTCGCCTTATCATCAATGTCCACTACTTCGTCATCCACTTTCTTGCTTTTTGCTGAAGTTTCCAGCACCTTACCACTCCGGGTAGTAATGGCCATGCATGACCCATCATTCCTTGGGTTTTGCACAGTATCGCTAGGTAAAGTGCCAGCCTTTCTTTGATTGAGTACTGCTAAAAGTTGGCTCAATTGCTGCTCTATTTGCTTGATTGAAGTGGAATGAGAATCAACTATTTGTTTCATAGAGGACAAATCATTTACTACCTCCATTACTGTAGCGCTTGTTGTTTCCACTCCTTTCAATATTTTAGCCAGCATGTCTTCCTTACTTCTAAAACTAGGTGTGGTGGCGTCACGTCTTCCAGGGGGAACGTACAAACCACTCTTTTCATTCTTGTTCTTCCAACTACCTTGGTCTATGTTTCCAGATTTATCATAGTAGTTTCGACCTTGGTTTCCTTGGGTATTCCATCGGAAACCCCCCTGATTGTTCAAGTAGTTGGCCTCTTCTTCCGAATCAAATTCATCTCTTCCTTTTGATGCAATAGCTTTCACTTTTTCGGTCTTCCCTGATAATAAATGCTTTGTAAGAAGATCCATTTGTGTTTTTATGTGCGCCATATCTTGATCACGTTCTTCTTCTCTTCTTCTTTGGTCTACAGTCATGCCAATCGATAAAGTGGGGCTTGCTACCTCAGAATCCCTGGTATGCCAAGCTCTACTTTGCTTCGTCATACGATCTAGCATATTGCTTGCTTGACCAAAGGTGAGGTCCATAAAAGATCCTCCAGCTGCATTATCCACCACTGGTTTAGTTATTGAATTCAAGGCTCTGTATAATATCTCCATTAGGTGAATATTAGTCATATGATGGTTTAGGCATCTCGCTAGCTTTGTCTTGAACCTCTCCCATATTTTATGAAGGGCTTCAGTTGAAAGCTAACGAAAGTTGCTGATTTCATCTCTCAATTGTGCTCTTTTGGATGGCGGAAAGAATCTTTCTAGGAAAGCGTCTCTCAATTGCCTCCAATTTGTAATAGAATCAGGAGTCAGCCCATTCAACCATAGAGTTGCCTCCCCAGACAGAGACAATGGAAATAGACATAATCGAATTGCATTTTGACCAACACCAGGATTGTCAAATGACTTGCATGTGGAAATAAATTTGATGAGATGCATATTCGGATCATCTCCTGCTAGTCCACCAAATAATCCCTTGAGTTGCAATAACTGAATCATGGTGCTTGTGATGTTGAACTTGGCTCCGGACGCTAGTGGTGGAGGAATTATGGCTCCAGTGGCTCCGGCTCCATCAAGATCATCATCATTGTCATCAAAATCTGGTTGCATGGGTTGGCGATCATACCTAAACCGAGCTTGACGACCTCTTCTGTTGGCAGGTGTTGCAATTTCAGCATCATGCCTTGGGTTTAGTAACTCGTCATCACCTAAATCCTCATCGTCAGGATTTGTTGCTCGCCTAGGGTTACCAATATTTTGTTGTTGAACTTGAGCAGTGGCAAGAGCAGCTAATCTCGCCTGCTCCTGTTGAGCAGCCATTCTTTTGATTTCTGCTTGTGCTTTCATTCTGCCAATAAGTGGTGGTTCAGGATTGATAGGTAATAACGGTTGACCAGAACTTCGAGTATGGGGCATGCACTAAATAAAAACCTGCAGTAAACAAAAACAAAAACTAAAAGTAAAAGTACGAGAATCTTTGACCAAAGGGTCTAGTAATTATCACAAACTTAATTGACACTTGTATTCCCCGGCAACGGCGCCAATTTTTGATAACGCTCAATCTACAGCTCGCGTAGGAGTGTAAAGCGGTCGTTAGCAAATATAGAACCCAACTGGGTTGGGTATCGATCCCACAGGGAATAGCTTGGTCAACAAGTAAGCAATGATTACTAAACTTTTAGTGCAAGTCTCGTAAGTAGGGGGGATGTGTAACCAAAATATAAATTAAAAACTGAAAATAGCAAAGTAAACAAAAAGAATAGTTATTAAGTTGTAAACAATGAGAATTGAAGAGTTGGGGTTATGTCCACCTTCTGAGTTATACGTCTCTATTGGCTATGACTGTGTTGAATTCAGACATGCATGTGCTTATAGAGAATTGTATTCGATGGTAAATCCAGGCGTCTTTCGACCTATTCGAGGATTATTTCACTTTAACTCTTTCGATCTTAAAGCATGTCTAACGGTACGAATTCTCCAAGAGGTTAATCCAGTTACGGCACTAACTTTTTAATAGGGGATGGGACCCTACTACCTTGACATTATCTGTTTTCCAGAAAGATAACCTTTCTTTCGAACAAGTTAAATGTTATACTGGCGTATTCTTGCGTTTGCAACCACAAAGAATTTAGGTTAATACGAAGAGAATAATGATATAAGCAGCATACGTGTCACGAACTCACAAACTCATAGTAATAGATAGTATCGCATTCGGCTTTCATAACCCCAACAGAGAAGTTTAGTTACCCATGATTGCAAAGGAAATCACAATTGACATTGTTATTATACCACAATAAAGATTTCATGTAATAATGATGTGGTAGGCATTAGGCGTGAATTTCCCTAGCAAGTAACGTTTCTCTTGTTGTGGAAAAATAGATGAATAGAAGAAGAATAGAAAATAGATTTAGTAGAGGAATTAGAAGTAGTAGTGAATGTATATTAGAAAGATGGAAAGAAGATGTAAAATCTCTAGCAAAATAGGGTATTTATAATACCCATCTCCTATTCCTACTAAGCTAATAAAATACTTAACCAAATCCTAATAAGCTAATGAAATACTTAACTAAATCCTAATAAGCTAATGAAATACTTAACCCAATTGTACTAGGTTAATGTATCATTATCCTAATCATAATAAATTACTGCTAGTCCCCAAAGTCTTCAAAATTGTTGTTTTAGCCCGGGACAGGTTTCCCATGCATCACTTTTGATCCTTAGGCGTCCAAGACTCCCTTTTCTCCCCTCGTGAAGCTTTCTTTGGCATCAAGTTATCCATAAATGCTGAATTCTGCATCATTTATACCTGAAACTTTGCTAATCATGTTCGTTAGTTCACTTATAGGAAAAAGGACTAAAAGTGCATGAAATATATAATTTGTTCTCAAAACATGGCTAAAATATGGGTAAAATATAGCACTATAGGTGTGTAAATTATCCTATCATCAGATATGCTAAGCAGGGAAATAGAGATAATTGTCCCCAGATTCAGACTGTTAGTGCACTAGCTCCTGTAGGTTGCCCAGTTCCTTCTCAGGGCACATCATCCAATACCGGTGGCGGTCAGAGCTAGAGTCAGTTTTATTCTTTACCATTTGTCAGGAGTAAGAGGATTTGCCAGATGTTATTAGTAGTATGCTTCATGTCTTTCGCCTTGATGTTTGTGTATTGTTAGATCATGGGTCGAGTTTCTCTTATGTGACCCCATTAGTTGCAGAAATTTTGAGATTAGTTCTGAAAATATCCCTAAGCCTTTCTTGGTATCTACCTCGGTGGGTGATTCAGTTATTCCTAAACAGATCTATAGAAAGTGTCCTATCACTGTCCTTCATAATGTCATGTTAGTAGACCTAATAGAGTAAGATATAGTTGACTTTGATCTTATTCTTGGTATGGATTGGATCCATTCTTGTTATGCCTCTATAGATTATCGCACCCAAGTGGTGAAGTTTTAGTTTCCAAATAAGCCAGTTTTTGAGTGGTCAGGTAATTCAGTGTCTCCTAAAAGTCATTTCATATCTTATCTTAAAGCCCAAAAGTTGATCTCCAAAGGGTTTATCTACCATCCTGTTCTAGTTAAAGACACTAAGTATGAGGCTCCAATAGTTCAACCAGTCAGTGTAGTTAATGAGTTTCCAAATGTCTTGCCTGAGGATTTGTTAGGGGTACCTCCTAATAGGGAAATAGAATTCGATATTGACTTTCTTTAAGATACTCAGCCTATTTTTGTACCTCTATATCATATGGCTCCCTCCGAGCTTAAGGAGATGAAGGAACAACTCAAATATCTTTTAGATAAAGGTTTTATAAGGCCTAGTGTTTCTCCATAGGGCGCTCCCATCCTATTCGTGTGAAAGAAAGATGTTTCTTTGCGTATGTGCATTGACTATCGTCAGTTGAATAAAGTTACAGTGAAAAACAAATACCCTCTTCCTAGAATCGATGACTTATTTGATCAACTCCAAGGTGCTAGTTATTTCTTAAAGATAGACCTTAGATCCTTCTATTATCAGCTTATAGTAAGGGAATGTGATATTCCAAAGACATCTTTCAGAACTCGTTATGGTCATTTTGAGTTTCAAGTAATATCTTTTGGGCTAACCAATGCGTCACATCTTTCATGGACTTGATGAACAGAGTGTTTAAATAGTATTTGGACATATTTGTCATAGTCTTTATTGATGATATTCTTGTCTACTCTCATAGTGAGTATGATCATGCAAACTATCTTAGAATTATGTTACAAACCCTTAGAAATCACAAATTTTCGCCAACTCCAGCTAGTGTCAATTTTGGCTAAGGTCTATAGCTTTCCTTGGTCATATCATTTCCAGGGAAGGTATTAGAGTTAATTCTCAAAAGACAAGAAGCCTTAAGAAATTGGCCTAGACCTATTTCCCTGTCAGACATTAGGAGTTTCTTAGGTCTAGCTGACTATTACAGTCGTTTTATTGAGGTTTTCTCATCTATTATGTCTCCGATGTATACATTGACCCAAAAGAAAGTTAAATTTTAGTGGTCAGATTTCTGCGAGAAGAGTTTTTAGGAGTTGAAGACTCAACTCACTTTATCCCTAGTTTTAGCGTTGCCTAATGGTACAGATGGTTTTATGGTTTATTATGATGCCTCCAAATTTGGTTTGGGTTGTGTTTTGATGCAGAGAGGTAAGGTCATAGCCTATTCCTCAAGACATCATAAGCCTCAAAAAAACAAATCCACCCAACCATGATCTTGAGTTAGCTGCTATTGTGTTTCCTTTGAAAATCTAGAGACATTATTTATATGGTGTGCATGTTGATGTGTTCACAGATCACAAAAGCTTGCAGTATGTTTTTACTCAAAGGGAGTAAAATCTCCATTAGAGAAGGTGGTTAGAATTATTGAAGGATTATGATATGAGCGTGTTGTACCATCCAGGCAAGGCCAATATAGTGGCAGTCGCCCTTGGTAGACTGTCTATGGGCAGTGTTGATCATGTAGAGAATGATAAGAAAGATTTAGTTCAAGAAGTACATCGATTAGCTAGATTCAGTGTTAGGTTGGTTGACTCAACTGAAGGGAATGTTTGGGTTCAAAGTAGTTCTGAATCATCCCTAGTTTTGGCGGTGAAAGAGAAGCAAGATAAGGATTTTAGTTTGGTCAAACTAAAGGAGTCAGTTAAAGACCAAACGGTAGCGATTTTCTGCCAAGGGAGAGATGGTGTGTTGAGATACCAGAGTAGGTTGTGTGTGCTATGTATTGATGATTGGAGGCAACAAATTATGGCAGAAGTGCATGGTGCGCGTTATTCTATCAATCCAGGAGCCACCAAGATGTACCGCGACTTATGGGAAATCTATTGGTAGAGTGGTATGAAAAGAGTATAGCAGAGTTCATAGCTAAGTGTGCAACTTGTTAATAGGTTAAGGTAGAGCACCAAAGACCTGGTGGTGCATTTCAAGAGTTTGGCATCCCCACTTGGAAGTGGGAAGAAGTGAATATGGATTTTGTGATTGGTTTACCCCATTTGCATCATCAGCATGACTCGATTTGGGTTATTATAGACAGATTGACTAAGTCAGCGCATTTCTTACCAGCTGAAGATTATGCTAAGTTGTATATCCGAGAGATTGTCAGATTGCATGGAGTTATTTTATCCATCATCTTAGATAGGGGTACTCATTTTACATCTCAGTTTTAGAGAGCCTTTCAGAAGGGTCTTGGTACCCGAGTTCATCTTAGTTCAGCCTTTCATCTGTAGACAGATGGTCAGGCAGAGAGGACCATTCAGATTTTGGAGGATATTTTGAGGGCATGTGTTCTCGATTTCAAAGGTAGTTGGAATGATCATTTTTCATTAATTAAGTTTACTTATAATAACATTTATCATGCTAGTATTCAAATGGCTCCATCTGAAATACTTTATGGGTGAAGATGTAGATCGCCAGTTGGTTGGTTTGAAGTGGGTGAGGCCATTTTGATTGGTCCAGACATGGTGTTTGAGGCCATGGAGAAAGTTCAGTTAATTAGAGAGAGATTAAAAGCAGCCCAGAGTCATCAAAAATCTTATGCAGACGTAAGAAAAAGAGATCTTGAGTTTGAGGTTAATGATCTTATGTATTTGAAAGTTTCACCCATGAAAGGGGTGAAGATATTTGGCAAGAAATGAAAACTTAGTCCCCATTATGTAGGTTCCTTCCATATTTTAAGTCGTGTTGGGAAGGTAGCGTATGATCTTGAGCTACCCACAGATTTATCCTCAGTCCATCCAGTATACCATGTGTCCTTATTAAAGAAGTGCATGGACGATTCAGCAGTTATAGTTCCTCTAAAAAGCACAAATGCTCAGAATAACCTTTCTTAAAAGCACAGATGTTCAGAATATCCTTTCTTAAGAAGAAGTACCAGTGGAGATTCTTGATCATCAGATTCGTAGACTAAGGAACAAAGAAGTCCCTTGGTCAAAGTTCTGTGGAAAAATCAGTCCGTTGAGGGTGCTACTTGGGAAGCAGAAGCAGACATGCATACCAAGTATCCACATCTTTTCTCCACGAAATCAGATTCAACCGAAGGTAATAGTTTTTCTTCATTCAGTTCTTTTCCAATTTCAGATTCAGCGATATATAGTTATCTTCATGAGAATTCATGCACTCTCAGATCAGTTCAATAGCTCATTTTAATTGAGATTCAGTCATTCAGTTTATTTTAGTTGTGCATGATAGCTTATAGCCTCAGATTCCTCAGTACTTTCAGCTTATCTAGCAATATTCAAGGATGAATGTTCCCAAAAGAGAGATATTGTAATAACCCATACTTTTCATAGCTTAAATTCGTTCCTAGAATGTTAAGAAATAGCTTCCAAAATGAAGAATATTTATTTCGTGTGGAATTTTCCAGATTTAGACCTCCCATTATGTAGGAAATGAATAAGTTTTCTATCGATACCAAATTCGCCCAATTCGGATACTCGGTTGAGGAGTTAGAGTATTTTTAAGTTAATAGTGTGACACCTGGGCACTTGGCGCATTACGGAGATGGGTAAAATAATGATTGTAAAATTCCAGTGCACCTCCGCAATAGCCACGCATCGCAAAGAGGGAAAATTACCCAATTGTCGATTTCCAGTGGCACTCCGCGATAGCCACGCATCGTGGAGAGGGCCAATTTCCCTATTGTCGATTTTCAGTAGCCTGACGCAATATTGGAACTTCGCGCCAATGGCTAAAATGTCATTCCAATGGGGCACCGCGATGGTGGCGCATCGTATAGTCATCCCAGTTCCCAATTGTCCTATTTTCAGTGAGCCACCACAATTGTGGTGCGTTGCGATGGCCACCCAAATCGGAAATAAATTATGTTTTCAGTTCCACCTAGGGGTTTAAAGAGGGCATTTTGGTCAATTCCTAAGGCTTCAATTAGTCCAAAACAAGGAATTAAAATCATTCTAAGCACTTTATACCTAATTTATCCACACTCTCCCAAAGCAAAACCCTAAAACTCCAAAGCTTCTTCTCTAAGAAATCAAAATCCTCCATTGATTCTCTAAGACAGCTTAAGATTGAGGATTCCCAAGGCAATATAATAAGGAATCCATCTCCAATAACTCAAATAGGAATCAATAATTCAAGTTTCTCCATCTAATCATCAATCAAAGTACGTGGGGTTTATGAAAATGGATCTTCTTCCATCCTTGTGCCCAAAACAAAGCTTTTACATTAAATTCATATGATTTTTGAATAATATTACATGAGTTTTGAATTAGGGTTTATTCCCATTGTTGCTATTTGCAAAGTTATGAGTTTCTGAGATATTTTAAAGATGAATTGCATGTCTATTTCATATTTTCATGCCTACTGTAGTAAATTATAGATTTTGAGATAAATTATCATTGTTTTCATTATCAAGCATGATTATTATGATGCTTTGACATGAGATTGAAGCGTGGGTTGTTACCCCAAGATTGAATATTATTATTTCAAGAAAGATGATTCTTTAAGCATTTTATTATCGAAATATTTATAGATTTCCAGAAAATCTTTGATATTTTAATCACCAAATGAGTTTTGGAATCCACTTTACAGATTTATTATAGATTACGAAAATCAAAATAGCTTCATTTATATATTGATTTAGATAAATGCATAACTGGTTTCATGATAAACCCTTATGCTAGTTTTAAAGTAGATTTCCAACAAGATGAGCGTAGCAAATAAAAAAGAAGTAGTATTTAGCACCGAGTTGGGTATGATTCCAAGGTCTCATACCCCAGAACTGCGTGCCACCATAGATTTGAGATCAAAAGGCCCATAGTGATCCGAGATAGTATCACTTAAGATGAGGTTATACTCCCTGGCAAAAGTATGACACCTCTTCCCAAACTGAGGTTTCTTCCTTAGGAGGATGAGATGTTGGACTCCATGTAGCTCGCATGGTTTACGTCAGTTAAGATAACCTCTCTTGCATAATAGTTTTTCCCTAATAGTAAAGCCTAACAGAAAAGATTTACAAAATAGCTTTTAGAAAACTAAGTGTAAAGGCTCACAAAGTTTACTCAGATTATGCTTTACAAAAAGATAACAGTTACAGACTTTAGCTTTTAGATTTTAGATTTTAGAAGTGAGCTCTTTCTACACTTAGATAGTATGATTTACAAATAGAATATGAATATAGCTTTCAGAACTAGATGTTATGACTCACTAGATTTATAAAGTATGATTGTTTTATTATTCATGATTTTAGTATTTTAGATATTCCAGCTTATGTGAGTCATTTACATTTAGCATGCATCTTTTTATAAATTATGATGATGAGGTGATGTATTACTTATGTATTTCACCCCTATATACTCAGTACATCCTCAAAGTACTGATCCACATATATGTCTATGTTCTACATTGTCTTATAATGTAATTCAGGTGCTCAGTATCAGCAGCATGAGTAATCCAATCATCTTTATCTATATCCTACAGTTGGTGAATCCTCAGTGACTCTTTAGATGTTAGTAGTAGAGGCTTGTCAGACTACTAGTTGTGATTCAGCTTATTCAGTATTGATGTTTCATACATTATATTCACATTATTCTTAGTTATTTCAGATAGTTTCCGCATTCAGTATGAATTTTATGTCTATATTACCGTGATTATGAGATTTATATCTAGTAGAAGGTAGATAGGGTTAGCTTAAGGTAACTTGTAGTCTTGAGCTATGTGTGACATCTTGGGATAAGATTTTGAGGTGTTATAGTACAGATGGTATGATCCAGTCATATGCTGACCAGTGTTAGTTAGTGGGATGGATTTTTGTTACTGGAATGGCTCCGACGTAGGGCTATGAGTTGTATTGGTGGGTACAAATCATTTGGTGCCTTAACTTAATCTTAGACTTGGCTACTTAGGTTGGATCTGAGTATGAGTGGCTCACCATGATCCGTAAACCAGGGTATGAGTCATACCCAAAACTCATATGGTGGATAGTATCTATATCTTTCTTAGGTTTAAATCTACCGGGGCTACGGATAAAGAATTTGAATCGTATGCTTTGGATACAACTTGGTTAGATGAGTTATATGCTGGATAGTCTTGGATCCAAAGGTTGAGGCTAGGATACGAGTGGAGGGTACAACTCGTATTGAAGGGTATGATTCTTAAGAGTCAGTCATGCCCCTAGGACTGGATTTTGTGCAACTTAAGTGGGGGTATTCTGGATATTTCCCCACTTATCCTAATAAGGTCCAATGAATTTTAACCTACCTGGAAGGTTATTTACCCTATAATTCCATTTTTTAACACTTAGAAACTCTTCTAAAGCACTTTATAATTCACTCAGAATCTTCTGGGCAAGAGAAGCTACGGTTTCAACCAGAGGATTAATTTAGGGCTTGTCTTGGTGATTTATTTCCATCACCATCTTAGTTTAAGGTATGTTATCATCACTAATTGTTAATTCTAACTAGAAGCATGGATTTTATAAATGTTTTCATGACTTCATTGATTGTATGATTTTGGTTTTCAATTATGAATTGGGTTTTTGATATTAAATGGTTAGTTATGTTTTTCCATGGTTTTAATTATATTTTATGTGCATTAATGGTGGTTTTGGATAATTTGATTACATGGGAATGGTTTAATGGTAATTGGTTTTGGTTATATTATGCCCCCAATGTGGTTGACAAAATGCCTATAATAATGTTTTCATTGCATTGAGTATTTTAATGAAACTCTTTCTTGTCTTAAAAACTTGGTAAAGGAATTATGTATGGTTTAAATGGATTAGAAAGGTAAATGGCTAAATGGTTATGCTTGAGGGGTACATGGAATCCCCTTAGTGGTTTAATATGGTAAATGAAAGTGCACTTGGAATTCTTCTTAAACTATATATATGGTTAGCTGTGAATAGTATTTGGAAGTATGGTCCGTATGATGACCATACCACTAAATGGACTTCATTAATAAATGGTAAATGGATTTATTGGTTTCTTGGTAATAGTTTTAATTTCCAATAATAGCGGGGTGTATATCAAAGCCGTGAAAAGTGGAGGTCCTGAGGGGACCAAGATTGGAAACTCATATTTGGCGATGTGAGGTTGGTCTTTGTGACAATGTGCATGATGTCACACTATATTTTGGGTGATGTACTAGTCATTCCAGGTTTTCTTCCCTAGTCAGGAGGCTATACACACTGAGGCCCTTTCAGTAGGGGGAGATGAAATCATATAGCCCATGGGTGGTTTAGACCAATAAAGCTACATAGCTCAGGTAAAGGTTTTAAATGCATGCCAAACTCAATCCCTTTTACGGACATAGTTATATTATATATGTATGGTTGTGTGCATATGGATGGTTTTACATGGTTTTTAAATGGCATTATTTCATCCTTATCCTGAGATAATGTTAGTGTTCACCCGCTAACCTATTTATTGGCAGCTATATACCCATACTATGCAAGAATCGGCTATTTTATTCCACTACATAGTGATTGATTCGGGGATCAATATTTGGACTGAAGTAGTGAGGTTTCATCCTTTTGAAAGGCTCCATTTCATGTTATGAATATTTTTTGACACTTTAATTTTATTTTAGATATTGGTTTTGGTCATGATTGGGGGCATGTCCCAATTGAATTTTATTACTCTTTTGATTAGAGGCTTTGTGATACTGCTATGAGTTGGAACAGGCGAGATCAGTATAGGTGTCAACCTTAGCATTGGTATTGGTATTGAGGCTGACATCATCGGTCATACTTTCTCACGGTTCCATTAAATTTTTGTGAGATTAATTATATTATGTTTTGGAACATCTTTGGTTATGGCTTGATTTGTGGCCTTTGTTTCGGAATTGGTTTGGTATGGTTGGATTATTGGTATAGGATGTTGGAGTCGGTTGGGTCGGTCATGGTTTTGATCTTATCCTAGAGTTTTTATGTGAGTTATTGCATTATCTTGCTACATGCTCAAAATTCAACCAACTTAGGGCAGGCGGCTGGAGTTGGGTTGGGTAACAGGGGTGTTCTCTGGTCCTGATCAAACTTGGAACACCCATTATAACAAGGCCCCTGGTCGAGTTACGTCAAGTTAGTATCAGATCCTTGGTTCACGGTCAATTAGGAGTCTACAAAGCCGTGTCGAGTAGAGTCTCTTTTAGGGGTGTGTAGCGCGCCACACTCATAAGGGAGAGGCTGTAAGGCATTTAGTAATGTCTCACTTTCTTCGTATTTTATTCTTAATCTTGGAGTCTCAGTCCTAGAATTATGTCTAATCCTTGTTTGTTCATCTTTTAGATCATGCCTCATAGATCTAAAACACAAGAAAATTCTTCTATCCTATCTGGGGGTAATGCTGAAGGGGTGCATCCTACTTTTGGGGTTCATCTTCGATCTCATGGTCCTATCATTGATATTTCTAGAGTTCCACCAGTTGCTACTATTCCTTCTTAAGGTGAGGTGACTAACGTAAAATTCTGTTAGTCTATTCATGTTATTGCTCAGATGATTGTTGCTCAGGCAAAGCGAGGTACGATGGGTGCTTTATCTACTGAGGCCACAAGGGTTTCTCAATGTATGAAGATGTTCCTCTTACTTTTTCTAGAGTGAAGGTGGAGAAAGATCCACAGGGCTTCTTAAATAAAATAGAAAAAATATTTAAGATGATGCAGGCTATCAATGTGGAGGGGGTAAAATTTGTAATTTATCAGCTCAAAAATATTATATATCAGTGGTATAAAGTGGGGGATAGGGATAGGGGTGATATAAAAGCATCAATCTTGTGGGATACTTTTTTTAAGCCCTTTTTGGATCGTTTCTTTCCTGAAAAGATGAGGGAAACAAAGATGGAGGAGTTTGTGAACCTTAGGAAAGAGAGGATGTCTATCAAAGAATATGCCATAAAGTTTCACCAATTATCAAGGTATGCTCCTGATTTAGTTGCCAACATGCGGGCGAGAATAAGAAAGTTTTCTTATGGGTTGAATTGGGATCTAATTTTAGAGAGCAAGACTGACTTATTGATTAAAGATATGAACATATCTAGGTTTGACGGTTCATAAAAAACTAAGTGGAGGATAAAAAGAGAAAGATGGCAGAGTTTGGGGATAGACAGGGTAAGAAGAGAAGGTTTTATGACCAGGAGGTGCTCAGTGTTAGGGTGGTCAAGATGGTGGCAAATGGTAGAAAAAGAAATGGGGAGTTTTGGTTCCTACTCTTCTGCTAGTGCTCCTTACCAGGCGAGCGACAGGCGTCAACAAGGTGGTGATAATTTAGGAGCACAGGGTGCCCAATCTCAGGCAAATAGAGGTCGATTAGTTTCTTTATGCCCTCCTTATTGGTTCTATGATCGTCCTCATTGGGGTTATTTCTATTAAGAAAGGGACAAATGCTTTAAGTATGGCTAGGCAGGCTATTGACTCGAGAATTATTCGGTTAATAAGGTTGCTATGGGGACGAATAAGATTTTGTGGTGTCATCTTCTTCTCCTACACCTGGTGGTGTTACATCTAATTCTGTTATTGCTCCTGGTTTTAGTATTGGTTGGAATAGGTTGTATAATTTGGCATCTTGATAGTAATCCAAGGCATCACCTGATGTCGTTACTGGTATGTTATAACTTTTCTCTCGTGATGTATATTATTTGCTTGACCTGGGGTCCACTCTCTCCTATGTAACTTCTTACGTGGTTGTGTCTTTTGGTTTTAATACAGAAGTTATTTCGGATCCTTTTTTTGTTTCTACCTTAGCAAGTAACTCAATTATTGCTAAGAGAGTATATAGGGGGTATATGGTATCTGTTGGTGGAAAGTAGACCTTAATGGATTTGTTTGAGTTAGGTATGGTGGATTTCGATGTCATTCTGGGTATGGATTGGTTGCACTTTTGTTACGCATCTCTGGATTGTTCGACCTATAGGGTTATCTTTAGGTTTCCTGGTGAGTTGGTTATAGGATAAAAGAATGGTTCTTTAGCTCCTAGGGGGAGATTTATTTCTTATCTTAGAGCTCTGAGGTTAATCTCTAAAGTTTGTCTTTATCACTTGGTCCGAGTTAAAGATTCTAACTCGAAAGGTCCTTCTTTCTAGTTAGTTCCAGTAGTTAATGAGTTTCCAGAGATCTTTCCGGATGATCTCCCTGGTGTTACTCCGGATAGGGAAATAGAGTTTAGTATTGACTTGGTTTCAGACACTGGTATTTGTATTCCTCCGTATAGAACGACACTAGATGAGTTGAGGGAACTCAAGGAGCAACTTATGGTTCTTCTGGATAAGGTTTTATTTCATTCTAGTATATCCCCATGGAGTGCACCAGTGTTGTTTGTGCGTAACAAAGATGATTCCCTTCGAATGTGCATTGACTATAGGCAGTTGAACAAGGTGACGGTCAAGAACAAGTATCCTCTTCCAAGGATAGATGTTCTATTTTACTAGTTGCAAGGTGCCAAGTTCTTTTCTAAGATAGATCTTCGATCTGGGTACCATCAACTAAAGATTAAGGAGGTGGATATCCCTAAGATAGATTTTTGTACTCAGTATGGGTATTTTGAATTTTTGGTGATATCATTTGGATTGACTAACGCTCCGATGGCATTTATGGATCTGATGATCAAGGTTTTTATTTAGTATTTAGATCTTTTTATTATTGTGTTTATTGATGACATTTTAGTTTATTCAAAGAGTGAGGTGGATCATACTAATCACCCTCTTATGGTGTTGCAGACCTTAAAGGAACAACAGTTGTATGCCAAGTTCTTTAAGTGTGAGTTTTGGTTAAACGTTGTAACTTTCTTGGTTCATATTATTTCTAGTGAGGGGATCATGGTTGATCCGTAAAAGGTTGCTGTGGTGAAGAGGTGGCCTAGACCTATGACTCCATCTGACATTCAGAGCTTCTTGGGTTCAGCTGGGTATTATAGGCAGTTGCTGGAAAGATTTTCATCGATAACTGCTCCTTTGACTAAGTTAACTTAGAAGAAGGTTAAGTTTTCTTGGTTGGATGCTTGTGAGGGAAATTTTAAGAAGTTGAAAGATAAGCTAACTTCAGATCTAATTCTGACTTTGCCAAAAGGAAATGATGGGTTTATGGTTATTGTGATGCATCTCGGGTGGGGCTTGGTTGTGTGTTTATACAGCATGGGAAGGTGATTGCCTATGCTTTCAGGCAATTGAAAGTGTATGGGAGAAATTATCCTACTCATGATTTAGAGCCGTTGGCAGTTGTGTTTGCTTTAAAAATATGGCGGCATTATTTGCATGGGGTGCACGTGGATATCTTTTCTGATCATAAGATTCTATAGTATGTGTTCACTCATAAGGAGCTTAATCTTAGGTAGAGAAAATGGCTCTAACTTCTCAAGGATTATGATATAAGTCGTTACTACCACCCAGGTAAGGCTAATGTGGTTGCTTATGCTCTTAGCAGGTTATCCATGGGGAGTTTCGCTTATGTGGAGGAAAGAAAGTGGGAATTGTTAAAGGATATTCACCACTTGGGTAATCTTAGAGTTCACCTCTTGGACTCCAAAGATGGTGATGTGATACTATAAGAAGTGTTTTGATTGTCTCTTTGAGTGGAGATTAAGGAGAAGCAAGTGCTAGATCCTATCTTGATGAAAATTAAGAGTGATGTTGGTGGGCAAAAGGTTGTGGTGTTTGAGATCGGTGGTGATAGTACTTTACGGTACAAAGAGAGGTTGTGTGTCCTTGTGTCGATGATTTCCGACAAAGGATTTTGGCTGAGGTACACAAATTATGCTATGTTGCTTATCCCAGCTCAACTAAGATGCATCATGATATCAAGGAGAACTATTGGTGGAATGGCATGAAGAGGGATGTGGCTGATTTTATGGCTAAGTACATAGTGTGTAAACAGGTTAAGGTTGAGACATGAGGCCAGGAGGGTTATATCAAGAAAATGATTTGATCGAGTGAAAATGGGAAGTGATCAATATGAACTTCATTACCCCTCTTGCTCATTCTCAAAATCAATATGATTCGATTTAGGTTATCATGGATAGGATGACTAAGTCTTCCTACTTTTTGCCAGTGCGTACTACCTTCTCGGTGGAGGATTTGCGAAGCTGTTTCTTCAGGAGATTGTGAAGTTGCATGGGGTGCCTATTTTGATTTATCTGATCATAACAGGCAGTTTATGTCTCACTTATGGCTTTTGTTTAGAGAAGATTGAGGACTAAGGTTAGTCTAAGTACTACTTTTCACCCATAGATAAATGGGTAAATGGAGAGAACTATTCAGACATTGGAGGATAAGCTTTGGGCTTGTGTGATTGATTATGGTGGCAATTGGGTTCAACATCTACCTTTGGTTGAGTTTTCTTACAATAGTAGCTATCAACAGTAGTTGTTATTCTAGTATTGGTATAGGCCCTTTTGAGGAATTGTATGGTTGGAGGTGTAGATCTCCTATAGGTTAGTTTGAGCTTGGTGAGGCGAATATGTTTTGTCCCGACTTGGTTTACCAGGCTATGGAGAAGGTGAAGATAATTCAGGAGAGGCTTAAGGCTGCCCAAAGTCGCCAAAAGTCCTAAGTGGATATTAGGTGTAGAGACTTGGATTTTGAGGTTAGGAATAAGGTTTTCCTCAAGGTATCTCCCATGAAGGAAGTAGTGTAGTTTGGTAAAAAGGAGAAGCGTATTCCTCGGTATGTTGGCAGAACCATAAGGTGGAAAAAGCTACTTGGGTAGTGAGGGAGGACATAAAGTCCAAATATCTACATTTGTTTTCTGCTCTTGGGATTCGTCCGGAAGGTATGTGTTCTTCAGCACATCTTTATTTTCAGAGTTTGTTAAAGCAAAGATTAATATCTTTGTCTCTTCATTTTCAAACTTTGTTAAAGATTGGAAATATATTTGATAATGCAAATGACTCATACGTATGGTTACCTCTACCTAGTTCGTCATTCGGGGATGAATGTTCCTAATGGGGTGGGCTGAAATACCCTAGTTTCTGGACCTTAGAAAATTTCCTGGAATTCTGATCTCTGTACCTAATATGACTCATGGGTACGAGCCTTATGTTGGGGTAAGGATGGTATAATTCAGTCGTATATTGACCAGTGTTGGTTGGTGGGATGGATTTTTGTTACTAGAATGGATACAACTTAGGGGTACGAGTCATATTGGTGGGTATGAATGATTTGGTTCCTTAACTTAATCTTAGACTTGGTTACTTAGGTTAGATCTGAGTACGAGTGGCTCATCATGAGCCTTAATCTAGGGTACGAGTCGTTCCCAAGACTCATATGGTGAACAGTGTCTAAATCTTCCTTAGGTTTAAATCTGCCAGGGGTACGAATAATGGGTACGGATCGTATTCTTTGGATATGACTTGGATGGATGAGTCGTATGCGGGAAAGTCTTAGATCCAAAGGTTGAGGCTAGGATACGAGTGGAGGGTACCACTCGTATTAGTAGGTATAACTCATGAGGGTCAGTCGTACCCTTAGGATGGGATTTTGTGAAACTTAAATGGGGGTATTCTGGACATTTCCTCACTTATCCTAATAAGGTCCCATGACTTCTAACCTACTTTTAAGGTTATTTACCCTATTATTCCATTCATTAACACTTAGAAACTCTTCTAAAGCACTCTATAATTCTCTCAAAAGCTTTTGGCAAAGGGAGGCTAGGGTTTCAACTAGAGGATTGACTTGGGGCTTGTCTTGATGATTTCTTTCCATCATCATCTTAGTTTAAGGCATGTTCTCTTCCCTCATTGTCAATTCTACCTAGAAGCATGGTTTTTATGAATGTTTCATGACTTTATTGATTGTATGATTTTGGTTTTCAAATATGAATTGGGGGTTTTGATATTAAATGGTTGGTTATGGCTTTCCATAGTTTTAAGTATGCTATATGTGCATTAATAGTGGTTTTGGATAATTGAATTGCACGTGAATGGTTTAATGACAATTAGAATTGGTTTTGGTTATATTATGCCTCCAACTATATATATGGTTGGCTGTGGATAGTACTTGCAAGTATGGTCGATATGATGATACCACCACTAAATGGCTTGGTTAATAAATAGTAAATATATTGATTGGTTTCCTGGTAATGGTTTTAATTTGGAAATAATAGCGAGGTGTATAGCAAAGCCGTGGAAGGTAGAGGTCCCGGGGGAACTAAAATTGGAAACTCATATTTGCTAATGTGAGGTTAGTCTTGGTGACCGTATGCATGATGTCACACTATATTTTGGGGGATGTACTAGTCATCCCAGGTTTTCTTCCTTGGTCGTACGGTGCACTGGGCCCTTTCAGTAGGGGAGTTGAACCCATATAGCCCTTGGGTAGTTTATGACGACAAAGCTACACAACCTAGGTAAAGGTTTTAAATGCATGCTAACCCGATCCCCTTTCCTGACATGGTTATATTATATATATATATATATGGTTGTGTGCATATGATTGGTTTTACTTGGTTATATAAATGGCATTATTTTATCCTTATCCTTAGATCATACTAGCATGCTAGCTCCTACATAGTGATTGACTGGGGAACTACATTTGGACTGAAGTGGTGAGCTTCCATCCTTTGGGAAGGTTCTATTTTATGTTATGGTTATTTCTAGACACTTTGATTTTATTTTGGATATTAGTTTTGGCCACAGTTTGGGGCATGTCCCAACCAGATTTTATTACTCTTTTGATTAGAGGTTTTGTGGTACTGCTATGGGTTGGAATGGGTGAGACCGTTATAGGTGTTAGCGTTAGCATTGATATTGGTATCGAGGCTGGCATCATCGGTCATAATTTTTCATTGCTTCGTTATATTTTATTTTGGGATTAATTATATTAAGTTTTTGAACATCTTTGGTTATGGCTTGGTTTATGGCCCTTGTTTCGGTATTGATTTAGTAGAGTTAGATTGTTGGTATTGGATGGGTGGACTCGATTGGGTCGGTCACGGTTTTAATCTTATCCCAAAGTCTTCATATGAGTTGTTGCACTATCTTACTACATGCTCAAAATTCAGCCTACTCAGGGTAGACGACTGAAGGTTGGATTGTGTAATGGGGGTGGTCTCCGATCCTAGTCGGACTTAAGATTCCCATTACGACAAGGCCCCCAGTTGGGTTGTGTCACTTAGTCACTAAATTTCCAAATGAACAATACCAGCCCCCAAGCCTACGTTACAAGCTGAGTAAAGTCCTGCAGTGATCCAAGTCCGACTTTTCAAAAACTAAGGTAACAAAAATAAGGGCAAGCCTATGGTATTATGTTCACATTGTTGGAAATTTTGAGTGAGTGTTAGTGTCTCGTGATCATCCCCGTATTAACATGCATTATGCTATTGTGTTGGTAGGACTTCTTTGTCCTGAGGGTCATAAGTTGTGTTGCGATCTTCTTATCAGTTTAGGTAGTGTAAATTGTACATATGTGTTATTATTTTTTGCTAATAAAATTCCATAGCTTGATTTCCCTGTGTCATATTGTTGTGCTACATAGATCTGCACAACAGGTTTTGAAAAGTTAAAATAGGAGGGGGAGATGTTTTTGAGTTGAATTTGAAATTGACTATTATAGGTATCTTACGTTTCTTCTAGTTAAGCATCATGTTGTGTTTTGTTTTATTTTATTGATTGAGGACATGCAAATGTTCTAAGTTGAGGGTGTTGATACGTCATCGTTTATGTCACTTTCGATGCTTAAAATGATGAAAATATGTAAATATTTAGGCCATTTTATTATATATAATATGTGATTTGTGTGTGTTGCAGGAGAATTAGGTTATCAATGGAGTGGACAAGAATAGGATGAAAAAGCTCTAAAAATCAAAGTCAATGACTAGACTACAACTCGTTGGGTTAAAGTTGAGGTTGGATAAGACTCGTTGGGTTTGACAATGAGTCGTATATGGAGTCGTTCTGGGCAAATCAGCAAAAGTCCTGTAGATAGCCAAGTGATGCCCCATGGAAACGGAGGATAACTACGAGTCGTTATGATAGGATATGACTTTTAGTGATGGGTTGTTATGATAATAATAAAGGATGCTCTGCAAGGTGAAAATCTACTGGAGTGACAACGAGTTCAGCCGCGACTCGTAGGGTCTGACTACGAGCCATTATCACTGAGTATAGAACAGAGCAACAGATGCTGACAAAGAGTCATCCCCATTCTAGAAGACTCATTGCCTAAGTTGTAGGCACTACTGACTTTAGTTTCCAAGTTTGTTTTGGTAAGATTTTCTTTGTTATTTTAAGGCACGATAAATAATCCTTTGATATTTTTGTAATATTTTATGCACTCATATTATTCACAAACATATATTAAATTTTAGGATTAACTTTTGATCTTGGAATCTCTTTGTTCTTGTTTTTTTGGTTTATTAATTGATTTGAGACTTTGGATTTTATTCTACCATTGTTGTGAGATTGCTTCTACACTTTCTTTATTAAATTCCATAGCATTTCTTGCAACTATGAGCGGCCAAATCCCTTATATGGGTTTGTGAGAACCCTGGCAGAATAACAAAGTAGGGATGTATGAGATTTGTCTAGATCATTGTTTACACTTGCATTGTGATCTTCAGTCTAATTGTTTTCTTACCAGTGGTCAACGCTGAGAACCGCCAGTATTTAAGATCATCTTTACAAGATACTTTGAGATTAGGAAAACAAGATTACAACAATGATTCAGGGCTATCAAACCTCGTCTAATAACTTGATACCTAAAAGGTTATAGTTAAACGGGATCAAAGACAAGGTTTCCTAAGGCGACACGCTGAGACTCTCAAGATGAAGGGTGAGATTTATCAAAGCATTCACAAGATAGTTGGTAATACCTATCTTGTCAGATTCTGCATATGTGGATAGCATGATAGTCAGATTGAGCATGAGAAACCAACAGAGTTAGGATACCGAGGGGAACACAATCCTAGTGTTCATCTCAAATTGACTACAACCGAAACCAATCATAACTTGTGACTTTTTACTATTTACTACAAATTCCACCCATTTACTTTTCTGCACTATCGGCCACTTCAGTAAGTTTGAGAGATTTAATCGATTCACTATGGGATCGACCCTGGGTTACTATAATTTGATAGCGACGACATTATATCTTTTTAGAGGGTATAGTTTGGGAGACATCAGGTACCATTGATATGATCTGAGAAGTGAAAGCTATATGTCACATTGAATGTTACTCTCTCAAAACCGGAACTATTTTTCTCTAAACATTGTATGGAATGTTCTTTTCGGGGGAGAAACTTAGTGGAGAACAGAGTGTAAATGATTGAGAGAATTGGTCACTTTTCAAAGATAATACAATTTTTAATGACAAAACCTGCTTAATGAAAAAACCTCTAAAGCATAGTGATAATAATCCGTCTTTGAATGACACGGTTGACTTGATAAAAGAATTAAAAAGAATATAGTGTGAGGTATACGAAAGGATGTGTAGGAGGGTTCAGAATATACATATGAGCTACTGATAGAACAAATTATCACTCAAAGCTTAGTAACACACAAAGACCAATCTCTTGAGTGCATTGTTGAGGTATAATCTATGAATTCTACTAATAATAATGAACAAGATAGTCCTTCCACATGTAAAATCCCTTCAGGCATATTCGAGGAAAGTCACCAAATCGATACTCTCCATATCTTAAAGGAAAAAAGAAAAATACACAATAGTTAACTATGTTACCACAACATAGTAAATATACAAGTTGTCAACATATATTCCAAGCACTGTACAGTACGCCTTGAGTAACTCAAAGTGGACTCAAGTAATAAAGGAAGAAATAAAAGCACTGGATAATATGAATACATGAAGACTAGTATCGGTACCTAAATAATATAAAGTGGTAGGATGCAGGTGTGTGTTCACTATCACATACAGGGATGATAGATTGATTGATTGTTACAAAGAGAGACTTATGGCTAAAGTATACACTTGATCTTATGTTATAAATTATACAACAATTTTTCCTCCTATAGCAGAACTAAATATTGTGAAAGTACTACTATCACTTCTGCTACTTTAAATTGGCAATTACATTAATATGATATGAAAATGCTTTCTTACATGGTGATCTTGAAGAAGAACTAAATATGAAAATTCTGCAAGGCTTTGTTGCTTCACAAGCAAGAACTATATGAAAGTTAAACAAAGCAATATATGGATTAAAACAGTCACCAACAGCGCAATTTGAACCCTTTATCTAGGCCATGAAGAAATGTGGTTACAAGCAAAACAATATTGATCACACCTTTTTTTGAATCACCAAAGAGATATGGTGGTAGCCTTAATTATCTATTTTGATGGTATGAAAATTATAGTAAATGATAAAGAACAAATTATGAATTTAAAAAGGAATTAAGCTATAGAGTTTGAAATGAAGAACCTTGGAGGGCTTAAGTATCTTTTTGGGATAAAGGCGGCTCGATCTAGAGAAGGAAAGCATGTTCTTGACTTATTGATAGAAATAGGAATGCTTAATTATAGACCAGTTGAAACTCCTATAGTCCAAACTCATGGACTAAAAGAGTATCTGAATCAGATGCCAACAAACAAAGGGAGGTACCAATGACATGTTGGAAAGCTGATTTATTTATCCCATACAAGTTCAAATATATCTTATACAGTGAGTTTTGGTAGTTAATTCATGCATAATCCTAGTGAAGAACATATGGGAGCAATCACTCATATTCTGCAATATTAGAGTCGTCTCTTAGAAAAGGATTTATGTTCAAGAAACACAATCATATAAATTTTAATGGACATACATATACAAATTAGGCTAGAAATGTAACAGATAGTGGATCAATATCAGGTTATTTGATCTTTGTTGGAGTAAACTTAGTTACTTAGAGAAAAAAGAAATAGAACATGGTGGCTTTATCTAGTGTAGAGGTAGAATTTAGAAGTATAGCAAAGAAATTTGTGAACTTCTTGGTTGAAAAGGTTATATTATAAATAAGTCTGGACTCAAGTTCAACAATAAAGATGTTTTGTAATAACAAGTCAGCTATAGAGATAGCTTCGGAGCATATTTAACATGACAGGACAAGACATATTGAAGTAGATTGGTATTTCATTCAAGTGAAACTTCAATTGAAAATAATATGTTCCTGATATGCCCACACTATAACTATTCGAAATAGTGTAAGCGATCATTGTCAAATATATAACCCAACAAAGGTTGGGGTTGAATCCACAGGGAATAAAGTGTTAATAAAGTTGTATGCAGCTTAATAAGCCTTTTAATTAGAAGTTTCCAAAGATTGGGGGTTTTTGGTTTAAGTTTAATTGAATGACTACAGTTTAGTAAAAACTAATATCGTCTTATCACGTGTTAACAATAGAGAAATGGTAAAATAGGGTTATGTTCACCTTGGTATTTCAATTCTTTCTCTCTATAGGTTATGCGAGTTCATACTTATGTTTGTGATTATACAGAAATGTAGATAAAATTCCATCAAAGTGTTTTCCAACTTTCAAATATATATTCACAGATTCTCCAAAGGATTAAATCCACAGAATCTCCAAGAGATTAATCCAGTTAAGGTATCAATTTATAAATTAGAGATTGAGAACTCTAATTTCTTGTCACTATTCTCTTTTTCGAACAACAACTTCTTTATTCAAGCAAGTTATATTTAAGTCACATTCTCAAGTTTGCAACCATGAGAATCCTACAAAAATAAAGAGAATGTGATATAAAAACAACTCAAATATAAACTCAACAACCCATAGCCTAAAATTTAGATTACACCAGAGCTCTCGTAACCCTAGTTATGGAGCTTTAGACACTCATGATTTGAATTAACATCAAAGAAATAAAAGTATTCATTCTAAATATTCAAGACTGTTAGAGATTACTAAGATGAACCCTAATGGAATAAGCTTAGTGTCTCTTCTCTTCTTCAAAAAATTCATAACAAATGCTCAAAATTAGGCTTGGGGTGTTTATAAATACATGGTGAACTTACCCCCTAGCCCCTTGACTTAATTTAAATAGGACATACTGCATTCACATCACACAACATAACGCATGCCCTAGGGGTCACGGCGTGGAGCCTAGCGTGCAAGGTATTCATGCAAAGTATTGGGTTGGTTCAAATTAGCACGATAAACCTATGGATTTTAGAATCTAGGGGGAAGTAATTCTAGTATTCACCTACAACTGATTACAACCAAATTTAATATTGTTACTTTCTCGAGATTACTACAAATAAATCCCCCTATTTACTTTCTAGTATTGCCTGTAGACTACAAATGTTGATAACTGCAATTCCACGTGCTCCCTTAGGATCTAACCACAACCTTAGTTGGGTTACTATATCTTGAAAATGATCATATCATCACCTGAAAAGAGGCGTTGCTTGAACGTCATCAAGAAATTGATGCCGTTGTCAGGGAGTATGGTGTTGATTTATGGCTAGAATTCATTACAGTTTTTCATTTTTTCTTTCTTCTTAGTTGGACATACTTCAATGTATTCCTAGGACACAGAGTAAAGGCAATCCCTTACTCCCACTGATTTTAGAAAAGATCCTACAATCATATAGTAGGATGTCAAAGTTGAAGAAGGACAATCTCCCTAAAGATAAAGTTCAGGAGATTATTGATAAATACAATGGTGAGATGTTAGCTTAGGCAAATTAAGCTAAATATAGAAGGACAGTAGACGACCGAGCAATACTTGGTGGAAATTAGAATAGAGGCTGACCTCAAGTAATCCCAACATATTAGTATGTTCAGCCATATGTTGATGATGAAGATGGGGGATACAATGACCCGACTGATACCGGAGCTATTATCCCTTATACTTTACCTCCTGATGTTAAGTTTAATATATCTAGTGCTATGATATATCTATTTCACTTGAAGGATGTGTTTACGGGTTTGCCTACAGATGACGCAAACATACATCTGGCAAACATTACTGGGATATGCACTTTATATACCATATCGGGGGTAGATCAGGAGGCATTGAAACTGAGGTTGTTCCCTTTTTCACCTAAAGAAGAACCATCATTATGTATTGAGAAACTTCTAAAAGAATCTATTACTACATAAAATGAGCTACACAAATAATTCTTGAACAGGTTCTTTCCTTCCTTCAGGGAATTGTAGCTCAAGGGAGAGATTTACAATTTCAGGCAGCTACAGTTAGAGTCTATGTATACGGCATGGTTCTAGTTTAATAAGAGGCTTATCATGGTACCCAACCACAGGATATCAGGGACAAACTTGTTGAAGATATTCTATAGAGCCCTAACTACCAATTCCAGAGTAATGGCAAATAATATTTCGGGAGTAGCCTCTATGAGATTACAATGGGAGATAGCTGTGGGTATTATGGATTGGATCTCAATAACTAACCAAGGGTGGAAAACTCAAAAGGTTAATAGAGGTTCTGCTATTTATGCCATTGGAGCTTCCAGTGAATAGAGAGTAACTGAGGATGTTCTATTTCAGGAGATTTCACTATTACGGATAGAAATTGGTGAGTTGGTCAAGTAATTTACAACCATAAATTCTTCTAAAGTACATGACTTTGGGATATCAGAGGAGGCAAAGTATGTAGATTGTCAGTTGGCGGGTTTTTGAGCCCAAGGGCAAGGAAATCAAGGTCGAAACTATTGTGATGAGATAGATATGTACATTCTGCATAGAAGATAAGAGGCGAGTCTAGAATAGAAGAGATGTTGACCATGCTAATAAAGGTTCAAGAGAGTGAAGAGGCTTGCCTTAAAGAACTTAAAGCTGAAATATCAGGATTAGCCCAAAAGGTTGAATTACATGCGATTGCTATTAAGCAGTTGGAGCAGCAGTATGGGTAAATCTCTATTATTTTAGCTGAGAGATGGTCAGAGGCATTGCCTGGCGATATGCAAAATCCTTCGAAACTTTTTCATTGCATGGTCATTGACACTAGATATTACTCCTTACCTGATGAGCACTATTTTCCTACTACTAATGAGTCCGAGAAGGAGAATATTAATGTTGATAAGCCACCTGAGGCAGAGTTTGAGAAGATAACCTATAGTATTGTTGATTTTGATAGTAATTGCGATATTTCTTGGATTGGAGAAGATTTCCAAAACATAGTGCAATAATTTAGCTCATACTTTCAAGCAACATGGGTAGAAAAGAAAGAAGACCTAGGTGGAGTGATCATCCCATGTTCTATTGGGATTTATGATGTTAATCAGTTTCAATGTGATTCAGTAGCAGTAATAAATGTTATTCAACTAGTGATATACAAGGTGTTAGGGTTAGGAGAACTCAACCCTACATCTGCAAAGTTTATGATGGCTGATTCATTTGTAAAGAAGCCAGTGGTTATTGTGTGTGGCGTGGAAATAAGAGTAGCATAATTCACATATCTAGAAGATTTTATAGTTTTAAACTGTAAAGTGGATAACCATTCTCCCATCATATTGGGTAGACCCTTCTTGTCTACTGGACGAGTATTGATTGGCATGGATTTGGAAGAGATCACTTTCAAGTGGAATGATCAGAAAATTATGTTACATATATGCATGAACATACAACAACCAGATGACATGAGAGTAATGGCAGTTATAGCTGCGGTGGATGATGACATGATCACAGTTGATGTGTCTATTAAGGAGAGATTAAGAGTAAAAGTATTAGCTACGATGATTATAAACTTTGAGAGTGATGGGATACCAGACTATGATGAGATCGTTATTGCATAACATGGCATAGGCTCTTACAAATTTGCCCCTAAGAAGATGGATCATGACTTGAAGAAGAGAACCACACCTCCCAAGAACATCGATTGAATAACCACCGGTATGGGAATTGAAGTTCCTTCATCCTCATTTGTAGTATGCATTCTTGGGGGCCAACAATACCTTCCTGGTTATTATTGCAGTAGATTTGGAAGGAGCATAGGTGAAGGCTTTAATATCAGTCTTATGAAAGTTCAAGATAGCTATTGCGTGGACCATTGAGACATTGTAGGGATCCCACCAGGTATTGGCATACATAAGATACATCTTGAGCCAAACAACATTCCCAATATTAAGAATCAAAGACAACTAAACCCTCATATTCAAAAAGTGGTGAAAAATGAGATAATCAAGTGGTTAGACGCTGGAGTGGGTTTTTCATTACAGACAGCATGTGGGTTAGCTCGGTTCAATGTGTACCAAAGAAAAAGGGAATCACAGTGGTTCCAAATAAAAAGAATGAGTTAGTACCAATGAGGCCAGTAACCGGTTAGAGAGTACGCATAGATTATAGAAAGTAGAACAAGTGAACACAAAAGGACCACTTCCTGATGTCGTTCATGGATCAGATGTTGGACAGACTCGTAGGCAGGGGTTGGTACTATTTTTTTGATGGAATTTCAGCTTACAATAAAATCATGATTACTCCTGAAGACCAAGAAAAGGCTACCTTTACTTTCCCCTATAGGACCTTTGCATTCAAGACGATGTTGTTTGGACCTTGAAATGCACCTACCACTTTTAAAAATGTATGATATCCATATTCTCTGATATGGTGGAATATATATTTGAGGTATTCATGAATAACTTTTCAGTGGTCAAAGATTCTTTTGATGATTGTTTGGCCCGCCTATCTGACCAGTGCACTGTATAGATGTAAAGAGTATAATTTGGTGCTAAATTAGGAAAATATCACTTCATGGTGTGAGAAAGTGTTGTTCTAGGCCACAAAATCTCCAAACATGGTATTAAGGTGGGAAAATCAAATATTGAGGTGATTGAGGAATTTCCACCACCGGTATCAGTTAGAGGTATACAAAGCTTTTGGTGTTATGCAGGTTTCTATAGAAGATTGATCAAGGAATTCTCTAAAATTGCAACTCCCCTATGCAAAAATTTAGAGAAGGAGGTGAAATTTGTATTTTATGATGAGTATCTCAAAGCTTTCAAATGCTTGAAGGAGTGGTTGATTTCAGCACCCATTATTGTGTCGCCTGACTAGTCCACACCTTTTGAGGTTATGTGTTATGTGAGTGGAGTGTCCTTGGGTGCTATCCTAGGCCAAATATAAGATACGATCTTTCTTCTTATCTACTATGCCAAAAAATCTTTAAACCCCACACAGAAAAATTATACATTTACAGAACAAGAGCTGCTTGCGGTGGTTTTTGCTTTTAAGAAGTTTTTATCTTATTTGATTGGGACCAAAGTGATATTTCACACTGACCATGCAGCTTTGAGGTACTTGATGTTGAAGAAAGATGCCAAACTATGATTTATTCATTGGAGACTCTTGCTACAAAAGTTTGATTTTAAGGTCATGGACTGGAAATAAAAGGAGAATCAAGTTGCAGACCACTTATCCAAACTTAAAAAGGAGACCATTAAAAACTAGGGAATAATCTTGAGATAGATGATGATTTTCCATATGAGCATGTGTTAGCAATATCTCATGATTTGATTCCCTGGTTTTCTGATTTTACAACCACTTGGAACGCAATCTTATTTCAAAAGATTTATCCTTTCAGCAGAGACGGACATTTATGCGTGAGAAAAGGAAATTATTTTGGGATGAGGCATATTTGTTTAGGATTTGTTCTAATGGAGTAATCCAAAGATGTATACCAGAGATGAAGCTTATGAGCATTCAAGAGGCTTGTCATGTATCACCAGTTGGGGGTCATCACAGTGGTACACAAACAACCCATAAAATTCTACAATGTGGGTTTTATTATCCTAAAATCTAAAAAGATGCTCATGATTTTGCATAGGCCTGTGACCAATGTCAGCATCAAGGAATTATTTCTCGATGCCATGAACTCCTCATGACACTTATTTTGGAGTTGGAGTTGTTTGATGTATGGGGGACTGATTTCATGGATCCGTTTGTGAGCTTCTATGGTATTACATACATTTTGGTAATGGTCTACTATGTATCAAAATGGATGGAGGCAGTTTCACTTCTAGACAATGAAGGCAGAAGGGTCACCATTTTTCTTAAAAAAATATCTTTTCCAGATTTAGCACTCCACGTGCAATTATTAGTAATGGTGGTTCTTATTTTTGCAACCAATTGTTAAATTTCTTGCTAGATAGATAAGGTGTGAGGCATAAAATGGAAACACCTTACCATCCTTAGACAAACGGGCTAGTGAAATTCTCCAACAGAGAAATAAAGATTATCTTAGCGAACACTGTGAATGCCAAGAAGACTAACTATTCTAGAAAGTTAGATGATGCATTGTGGGCATACCTTATAGCTTATAATACTCCCATAGGTGCCCCTCCATATCATATGGTGTATGGCAAAGTATGTCACCAACCGTTTGAGCTTGAGCATAAGGCACTATAGGCGTTAAAAATGATAAATTTTGAGTAGCACGATTCAGCGAAACTGAGGTTGATCAAGGTGAATGAGTTGGATTAATTCTGAATTATTGCTTATGAGAGCTCAGTCATATACAAAGATAAAAATAAAGTTGTATGATTTGAGGTGGATTTATGCACCTTAGTTGTTATCTAAGCTTATTTAGCCTTATTTTGAGAATAGCTTTTGTGATTAATGTTTTAATGATGATATAATTGAGCATCTAAATGCTTAACTATTTGATTACAATGTTTAAGGTGTTTTCCAAACAAGTTTGTACTTAAATTGGTCACTTAGAGTTCAAATAAGAAAACTAGTGTTACTAGCTTGAGCTAGGTGTTGTTCTAGTTGATCTCGATGATTCTATTATGTATAATGAGTTCCTAAGGTTATTATTGTGTAATTATTTGTTGAAAAACTTTTTTATAGTGCTTAAGTTTCAATTGAATCAATCTTAGAGTCGAACAAGAAGTTAACGATCAAAGAGCACAGAACTAGTTCTTAGCTTAGGTTTCTAGTTCATTGTCTTGAATATTGTGTTGTTTTGAGATGCTATAGGATGCTTGGTAAGTTAATTATGATTTTATATGGATGATTAAAAATCTAGAAATCAAGTGGAAATAACACCACAAGGATTGGGATGGAAGGACAAATTCTTAAGACAAGTTTAGACGTCAAAAAGGTGAATTCCAGTGAGGGTATGGGAATAGCCCCACGGCTCAACCCCTACTCCCATGGAATGACCCACTCAAATCAAAACCTACTCCCATGGACTGACCCATACAGTGCTACCCCTTCTCCCATGGACAAAGCCCCGCGACGCAGAGGTGGCTCCCAACACAACCAAAATTTTCCTCCTATAAATAGGACACTTAAACACATTGCAAAACACCTTGGAAGACTTTGAAGCTTTAAGAAGGGATGGAAAATAATTCAATTAGTATTTTATCTTTTTACTTTAGTTTTCTAATGTATTATATCATGTATTTATTCATCTTGATTACAATTATGTCCATGAGTGGCTAAAAGCCACCTTTCCGGGGTTAAAGCCAAGAAAATGATTACTATTGCTTTGAATTGATTTGGTTTTGATTTCTTATCATATTTGATTATTTATTAATCCTTTTTATAACTATTTAATGGATTTGAAACCTTTAGAATACATCCATTGTAATCTTTGTGAGCCTGGAGGGGAGGGGATTAGAGGATAAAATATAGGAGATAAATAGAGCAAGGTTCTTATTCTTTTATAAAATAAGGGATTGGAATTAGAGTCTGGTATAGGGATATACCTAGAATCCTCGTATGGTTCACTTGCAATATGACATCTTAATGCATCTAAATGGATCATTGCATCTCCGCTTAATGATATAGTTGTAATGTCAAGTTAGGTAGAAGATTAGAGGTCGGGAGACCATGATCATATGACAAACCCTGTGAATCAATAGACAAGATAAGTAATCTAACCAATGAAGTTCAATATCTTAGTATGATTGTTCGCAGTGCTTTAAACCTAAGTTTCTCCTTATTTGTCGTCCAAACAAATTACTTTTACGTACTGTTTACTTTACTTTTAGTTTATAAATCAAAAAATCTTTTGATTACGTTGCATTATTTAATCTCAATTGTGAACTAAAATTCGATAGTTGCTTAACACTAGTCCCAGTGGGATTGATACTTGGCTTCTAAAGGGTCACTTTACTACTTGGGTGCAACAAGTTTTTGGCGCTGTTACCAGAGACTTAAAAATTGGCAACTATTTTAGTTTTAGTTCTACTTTTTTTATTTCTTTGGTGCTTTATACTTGGTATTCGTATTGAATTTACAGGAAACATGTATACAGACTAGTAAGCTAGCAAGGTATAGGAAATTAGTTAAACCAAGCTGCAAACCCGAGCAACGCTTTCACCAATTAAAGAGAGAAACATTCCTTCTCTACCTCATCCCACAAATTCACGAGGAACAAGACAATTCTGCTCTCATGGCTGAAGATCTACCAGCCCGCAAGACAGTTTGTGGAGTGGCAATCCCACTTTCGATGAATTTGACCTCCCCCTTTCAAATACGGACTACTGGAGGTAGCTTTGAGCTAAAACAGAACATGGTATAGCAATAAGCAATGGATAGTTTATGAGGCTTTCACATGAAGATCCATAAGTTCACCCGAGGAACTTTTTGGTCATTAGTGACACACTCATCTCTAAGGGTGTGTCAACTGATTATGTTAGGTTGACACTTTTTCCCTTTTCACCGTTAGGGGAAGCAAAGAAGTAGTTGAATAGTGAGTCGACAAGTTCAATTACAACCTAGGATGACTTATCTCAGAAATTCCTCATTTGATTCTTTCCATCTGGCAAGACAACAAAACTGCATGGTGAGATTGTGAGCTTCAAACAAAAGCCAAAT
This sequence comes from Capsicum baccatum var. pendulum, assembly GCA_030864225.1. NCBI lineage: Eukaryota > Viridiplantae > Streptophyta > Magnoliopsida > Solanales > Solanaceae > Capsicum > Capsicum baccatum. Next base: position 87,437,968 of record CM061557.1, read on the forward strand.
AAGAACTTATATTATGAGTGGGAGAGGTTCAAAGCTATTCTTCGGGACTCTCCATATCATCATCAGTCAAATGAGGTACTAGCTCACACTTCGGTTGAGGTACTTGATCAAAACACGAAAATTTTGCTAGATTCAGTTACGAGTGGTCAAGCATTGGAATTGACGTATGATGAGCTATACACCTTGTTGAGCCAAGTTAGACAAGGGAATCCTGAGTGGCATGCTGACTCAAGAAGTGCTCCAAAGAAGGGTGCAGATGTGTTGAAGATGAACTAGTTTACTGCTATATCAGCTCAGATTGCTACACTAAAAAATTAGTTAACTGCTCAGCTCAGCAATATAAAATTGGGGATTACATAGCCTGCAGCAACAGCTTATGAAATTCATTAGACACATAGTTGGTATGAAGTTTGTAGTAACAAGCAGCCATGTGTGGTGCAAATACTGAGTCAGTGATGTTTGTGGGCAATGCTCAAAGGCCGAATTATAGGAACGCCTATAATCAAAGTGGCAGACTCAACCACTAATTCCATTATGGAACAACCAACAACAATAGTTTCAGTACCAACAGGTTTAAGAGAATTAAGCCATAACTCAAATTAGCAATATAGAAGAGAGGTTGAAAGAAATTCTAGCTTCTCAAGCACAATTGGTAGTAGATATAAAGAGTCGGCAGAGTATTACAAAGAACTTAAAGATACAGGTTGGGCAAATACAGTAGGCACAAAATTCCAAGGCTCAAGGTGATCAGCAAGTAATACTAAATCTCCTAAATAAGTAATGGCAATCACTTTGAGGAATGGTAAAGAGTTATATAAAGAACCTCCAAAGACAACTAAGGAGGTAGATACGGAGTTGGTTCCTAAGTAGGTTGATGACAAAGTTGCTAAAAAGGTAAAGCAGAGATTACCAACATCTTTCCCACAGAGGCTTAGAAGAGCAAAGGAGAATGTGTTCTTCAAGAAGTTCTTTGACATGTTCAGAGAGCTTCACATTAACCTCCCTCTTTTAGATATTTTGTAGGAAATGCACAAGTACTCTAAGTACTTGAAGGACGTGGTCACTAACAAAGTTAAGCTGCAGGATATTAAGACAGTAGCAGTCACAGAGGAGTGTAGTTCTATGGTGATGTAGAAGATACCCAAAAAGCTCCAAGATCTTGGGAGTTTTATGCTACCTATTCAAATTGGCAATAGTGAGGTGTTCTACGCACTTAGTTATTTGGGGCAAGTATCAACTTGATGCCCCTCTCCTTGTTCAACACTTTGGGCTTGGGAAAACCAAAACCGAGCCTATGATACTCCAATCGGTAGACCGAACCCTATCCTACCCTGAAACAATCATAGAGGATGTTCTCAACAAGTTTTATTTTAAGATTTTTAAGTATATTAAAGAGTGTCAGTCATCTTGGGACATCCATTCTTAGCGACGGGAGGAGCATTGATAGAGGTGAGAGAGGTCACACTCACAATGAGGCTAGATGATGAAGAGGCAGTTTTCAAAGTATAGAAACCACTTAACACAATATCCCACTATAAAGATTTATTCATGATTATAGTGATTAAAGGGGATAAGTGTGAGGTGGTGGAATTTAGTCCACCAAAGGCCTCTTTATACTTCCTCATTGAGCGGCCCAAGATACAACTACCCCAACCCAAAATAATACAGATTGATGAGCCTGAAAAGGCTATTGTTGAGAGATTTATTAACCTTGAGAGTTCACACTCAAGAGGTAAAAAATGAATAAAAAAATAGAATCCAAGTAGGAGAAAGAGGATGAGTCAAACATTACGTCATGCCGTGATACTAAATCAAGCGCTGCTTAGGAGGTAACCCAAATTAAGATAGGTTTTATTTTTAGTATTTTAGTTTTTAATTCACTATTTGTTTTGTTTTTTTGAGTCACAAGTTGATGGGAAGTCTGAGTACCGAAAAATCAAAGCTAAGGAGCATGGCGAAGACTAAGTGAGGGGTCCCCGAACCCTCTCAACGAAAAAAGATACTAATAGCTAGTCCTAGAGGCCTCAGGGAGTATTTTTATCTCTACATTAAAGTATACTTTAAGGACAGAGTAGATTTTTAAGTATGGGGTGGGGTAATTCCCATTTTAGGAGTAATTTTAAAATTTTGTGTTAGGAATAAGTGGGATGTTCTTGTTGGTGCTATGTGTGATTGCATGATCCAAGTGTATTGTTGTAAAAATCATGTTGATTGTATGAATCACTACTTTTAAGACTCCTAGGCTCATGATTATGACTCTTGTACTTGTTGGATTAATGTTGAATTCATCTAATTATTTGGTTAAGAGCCTATAATGATCCTACTTGAGTTAAGCATGTGTCATTTGTGTGTGAGGTGTTTGTAAATTCCTTATTATACTTGATGCTAGATCTTGCCTGGTGTGTGTGCAAAGCAAAATAAAGAGTATGGGTTTAGAATATGATATAGGTATTTCTTTGATAGCCATGTTTCATACCTTCTTTTGACCTACCTTTGTGCATAATCCTAGTTAACTCCATTGAGCCTTTAGCTTATTATTTGGTAGCCACATACGTGGCCTTATCCCTATCTTTGATTTACCTTAATTTGATCCAAAACTCCTAAGTGCTTTAGTGTAAAATTAATAGAGTTAAGGAATTTGGAATTCCAGTAGCAAAAATGTGAAGGTAAAGCCCCAAAGTAATAGTATTGGTGTGTGCAATTGATGTGTTATGGGTGGGAGATAGAGAAACTTACGCTAAAGAAATTTCCATTTTAGCCCATTTGTATTGCAATGAACCTATTTTAGCCCTGGTCCTCCAAGGACATTGTACACCCCAACTAAGGCAAATTGCTTAAGTTGAGGGTAGCTATCATAGGGGTGCATAATGTAAAGTGAGTGTGAAGAAGGGTAAAATTGAATCATGAATGAATAAAAAATACTCCCACCATGGCGTATATGAATAAGCTTAATGAGATAGAGCAAAACAAAAGATAAGGGTAGACAAAAGTGGTGTAAATGAGTTGTTAGAGGTAAATTGAATGAAAAATTGTGATGTATTAAAATTCTTAGGAAAGATAGTCACTATTACTGACCAGAATAGTTCCTCCCATCCCTTAGCCTATATTATAACCCTTAAAAACCTATTTGATCCTAAGTTTCATCATTCTGGTATTAGTGAAGTACTACACTAAGTGAAAGCCTGTGGTTTATCTTGTGTAACTTTTGAATTACATGTGAGAGTAAGCGTAACTTGATTCTTGAACCCATTTTGTGATAAACTGCATCTATGTATATGAGTGATTATGGGCAACTATCTTATGGTGAGGGCATAAATTTGATGATAGTTAGGTGAATTATATGATTTCTTTGATTGAACAATATGTATAAGTTTTCCAACTGAGTTAGTCAATTCTTGAGGCTAGGATGTTTTAAAGTAGTATTTTTGATCTTTCAGTTATGTATGTAACATGCTTAGTGTAGAAACTTGCATTCTGTGTAGTCATTGTAGTATGAGCTTGAATTTCTTTATTGTAGTATAAGTATGGATTCATCTCATCTTAATATTCTTAGAGTAAAGAGTTATTCAAGGACGAATAAGGCTTTAAGTGTAGGGTGGTGATTTGAGGTAGATTTATGCACCTCAATGCAGTTATCCGAGCTTATTTAGCCTTATTTTGAGGACAACTTATGTGCTTAATATGCTAATGATGATATAATTAAGAATCTACATGTTTAAGTATTTTATTACAATGTTTAAGGTGTTTTCCAAACAAGTTTGTACTTAAATTAGTCACTTAGAGTTCAAACGAGACAACTGGTGTTACTAACTTGAGCTAGGTGTTGTTCTAGTTGATAGCGATGATTCTAATGTGTATAATGAGTTCCTGAGAGTATTATTTTGTAACTATGTGTGTAAAAACTTGTTTATAGAGTTCAAGTTTCAATTGAATCAAGCTTAGAGTCGAGCAAGAAATTAAAGATCAAAGAGCACAAAGTCTTAGCTTAAGTTTCTTGTTCATTGTCTTGAATGTTGTGTTGTTTTGAGCTCTAATATGTGGTATTTGATGCTATAGGATACTTTGTCATTTTACTATGATGTTATATTAATGATGAAAAAACTAGAAATCAAGTGGAAATAACACTACAAGGATTGGGATAGAAGGACAAATGCTTAAGACAAGTTTAGACATCAAAAAGGTGAATTCCAGTGAGGGTATAGGAATAGCCCCACGGTACAACCCCTACTCCTATTAAATGACCCATGTAGAGAAAACCCTACTCCCATGGACTTACCCACATAGTGTGACCCCTGCTCCCATGGACTGACCCTCGCGGCGCAGAGGTGGCTCCCAACACGTCCAAAATCTTCTTCCTATAATAGGACACTTAAACACATTGCAAAACACCTTGGAAGACTTTGAATCTTGGAGAGGGGATTTTAAATACATTTCTAATGGATTTTATCATGCATTCTTTTATCTTGATTACGGTTATATCCATGAGTGGCTAAAAGTCCCCTTTCCGGGGTTAAGGCAAAGAACATGATTACTATTTCTTTGAATTGATTTGTTTTTTTATTGCGTATCATATTTGGTTGTTTGTTTATCCTTTTTATAACTATTTTAAGAATTCATAACCCTTAGAATATATCTATTGTCATCTTTGTGAGCTTGGGAGGGGGAATACGAGAATAGAACGCAACGAATAAATAGAGCAAGGTTCTTATTCTTTTATAAAATAAGGGATTGAAATTACTGTCTAGGATAGGGATATACCTAGAATCCTTGAATTTTAATGCATCTAAATGGATTATTGCATCCCCGCTCAATGATGTAGTTGTAATATCCAGTTAGGTAGAAGATTAGAGGTCGGGAGACCATGATCATACGACAAATCCTGCGAATCAACAACCAAGATAAGTAATCTAAAGTTCAATATCTTAGTATGATTGTTCGCAATCTTTAACCTCGGGTTTCTCCTTATTGATTGTCAAAGAAATTTACTTTTATGCACTGTTTACTTTACTTTTAGTTTATAAAACAAAACACTATCGATTTATGTTGCACTGGTTAATCTTAATTGTCAACTAAAATTCGATAGTTGCTTAACACTAGTCCCGATGGTATCGATACTTGGATTTTAAAAGGCCAATTTACTACTTGGTGAGACTAAGTACACTTATGTGTGTACTTAGGCGCAACATTGTACTATGACAAAAAAATTGAGAAGAGAATATTCAAACCGGATGATTTAGTCTTGTTATACAATTCAAGACTACACTTGTTTCCTGGCAAGCTAAAATCAAGATGGACTGGGCCATTCACTGTGGTTAAGGTGTTCCCATATGGTGTTATTAAGGTAAAGTGTGATGCTGACGTTCCATTTAAAGTGCACGGGTAGCGAGTGAAACACTACATGGGAAACCTGGAAGAAGTTAGAGTTTGTACTGAGATAGACCTTAGCGAAGTCTGAGTATCCAAGGGAACTGAGTTGTGCTGTGACAGTAAATCAAGTGCTTCTTGGGAGGCAACCCAAGGTATTCTGTTGTTTGTTTTCGTATTACGTGAGTAACGTCGGATCTTTGCACCTATGGTGCCGCAGGAATGTTCCTACTCTCTTATTTTAGTTTGATGCATTGGGGACAATGCATGATTTTCAGTTGGGGGTGGGGCTACTTGTAGGTCTTGATGTGCTCCTGAGGTTTTTATTGCTCTGCTTCTTTCCCCGGAGTTTTGTTCCTAGTAGAGCCATCATGTTTAAGCGTATTGCGTTTTATTTCATAATGTTTTGTGTAATTAGGAGATTTTTAAGTATTTAGGATAGTAGTCATGATTCGATTGATTTTTTATACCCCTCCAAAATTTGTGTTTTAGAATTGTGTTGATGTATATATGTGTGAACTTTGTGGATCTTGTTATGACATTAGAATTAGGGATATAATAATCACTATAACAATTGCATGAACTGCATAGGTAGTAGTCGGTGATATTGACTCTGTGGTACGTGTGAGTGAGATACTACCTAGTTCCTTTGGTACATCGAATCTAGAACTTGCCTGGTTAGTTTTGCCTAGGTTGAAGGATAGTCGGTTAGGAAAGGGTCAAAGGCCATTTTTTATTAAAGTCCACTTTTAGCCTACATGACCTTCCATGTGTGAATTATAACCTTTGGTCCCAATTTTGAGTCTGAATGCCTATTTCCTTATTTTCACCATTCACTTTTCCATTTGTATTATAATCTACCTATTTTGGCTTTGATCCTACTTGGACATTGTGCACCTCAACACAGGAAAAATGCCTAAGTTGAGGGTGGCTATTATAGGGGTGCGTAGTGTAAAATGGGTATGAAGATGGGTAAAGTAAGAAAAAGTTAGTAGTGTTAGGTGTGGTAGAAAAAAAAAGAAAAAGAAAAAGAAAACAATTATTAAAAAAAGCGAAAAAGAAGGAATAAAAGACCACACTCAACCTGAATATGCATAAAAGAATAAAAAGGAGAAATAAGGGTGGAATAACAAGGAAATTGGCAAGTAAGCGAGAACCCAATGTTAGTGTAATGCCAAGGAGGCTTAGTCATTTTAAATGTCCATATATACCATACCAGCTCCCAAGCCTACGTTACATGCCGATAAAAGTCCTATAGTGTTCCTAAATTGACTATTTGAATGTTAAGGTAAAGAAAATAAGGGCAAGCCTATGGTATTTGACATGTATTGATTGGAACTTCTTGGTTGAGTGAGCCCTAACTAAGACTAAACTAAGGTGTTCAACTCTTAAACAGAGGACTTTCAATATTTCAATATTTTAATATTTCATCATTCATAAACTCATGAGAAAAGACCTAAAATGTTCTATTTATATTATTACAAGACAAGACAAAAATGACAACAATACCCGTAATGGGTGAGGTATCCATGGAGTGCATTTGGGCCAAGTGAAGTGACCAAAATGCCCTTAATAAGGTGACCAAACCATGAGCCATTAAGTGTTATCCAAATCGTGAGTCCTCAAGTCTTCAATGCTCCAACCAATCTCCCACTCATGGCCTTGTTTATGCTCAAAATGGGTCCTCCATGCATGTCCATGTGTCCTCGAGGTGAACACGTCTTGATTTTATAGGTGTTGGCCTCTAAAGATGTCATCAAAAGATAAAAGAGTCATTTGGCTTTTATTATCCTCCCCTTCTTGAAAAGGATTCAACCTCGAATCAGAACCCTGCAAAACTGAAGAGAGGACAAGCAAATAAAAAATTCTCATAGCATTACGGTTAGGGTTAGCAAAACAAATCATCTCAACATGCCAAGGTTGCTCATATTTGAAATATAACCAAGGATCCTTTGAATTAAATATTAAAAGCTCAATGAAAGTTTCACAAAGGATTTGGTTACGGGAATCACCAATAGATAAAGAAGCTACAAGGGTCTTAATGGCATCACTTGGTCCAAAAGTTAGAATTAGGATCTCATGAGCCGCAAGACACAATTGCCATTTTATCCCTTCAAGACACCACAAAAAGGGTGGTGATTTAATTAGTTCTAAAGTCCACGAGATCCATATAGCATTATTACTCACACAAGTGGACTTACCAACAAATTTCCTACCTCTACATAAAACAAATCCAAAACTAGTATGGATGTCATCATAGGCAAAGAGGTAGTATAAGAAGTAATCAAGTGTAGAGGCATACACGGATGAATACAAACCTTTTAAAAACATACACTTTCCTTCCTTCAAACAAATAAACAACTCGGCATCCACAAGTTGATATTCATGAAATTTAAGCACAAGTGTGTCAAGCAAGGATGCACATTTAGAAACATTACCCCAAGGAGACAATGACACCTTTGTCCTCGAGTTTTCAAGAAGGACTACACATTCCTTACCCTTAAGAGTACTCTCATCTTTCAAAAAGTGATTTCCATCTTTAGGAGGAATGTTGTCACACCATAGTGGGTTAGCATATCGACTATAGCTTCCAATGCTAGATATACTATCATTATCACTACTAGGTTCATTAGGAGTGATTATATCATCTTCAAACAAGACATTATACCTAAAGAGAGCATGATCTAACCCACGGGCAGATTTGGAACAAGTAAGTTCTTTACTCTTTAAAAGACAATTGTCAAGTTTCAAGGAGGTTTCACGCATAAGATTACCCTAAGAATAGCTCTCGGGTTCACTCCCATCTTGTTGGCCAATAATTTTAAGTATTTCACTCACTTGCGTTCTATTAATCACATCACACACATATTCAAGTGGTGGACAATTTTTACAAATAAGTGGGTCAATGGAATTTTCACAAGATGATGTACTTTCATTCAACACAATAGCTTCAACACTAGGTAGACACAAATCGACCTTACGAGAAGAGTCAATTCGGTCATTTATAGATCAACTAGTGTATCCACTCGTAAAACAGTACATCATCCATAAGTGGCAACAAATCATTAAACTCACAAGTAAGTAAGCTACAACTCATACTCAACGGGCTACTAGCCACACAATTATTAATCACAACTACCAAAATGTAAGAGTTAGCTATTTTACCTTAAAGATCTTGAGTAGATTCTTCTTTGCCGGGGTGTGAAGATCTACCACAAGCTTGGGCAGCAACTTCCTTTCGGCATTGTTCGACTTTTCTTGCCATATTGGTAGCTACACAAATGTTCTTAGAAATAGAAGGACAACCAATGTTAGCACGGTTTGCTGGTAATCCCCTTACTTCACTCCACACAACCTCTCTTTTTTCCACTCTCGAATTACCACCTTGTACTCTTTTACTCCTCTAAATCTTTTGTCTCTCATAATAATTCAGATTGGAGGAGGTAGACATTTCTCTTTGCGACTTGGGCAGTAAGTAAGTCATGAGGTGATTCCCACATTGGTCTCTTACAACATTAGGCCAATTTTGCAAGTTAGGAACTTGATGCCGTGCAAGCCAATTAGCACCTAAGTATACATGACTGTAGGCCAAGGGAAGGATATTGCACCATACTTCCTCATGGTATTTATATTGGGAGAAGACAACTTTTACCCTCTCGGTAACCTTGAAACCATCCAATGAGTATGGAACAAGTAAAGGCTCTCGAAATAACCCCAAGTAGTCGACCATGGACGGAAGGATGTAGTTTCTATAGTACCTATCATTCAACACAATAAGGCAGCCCGGTATCCCACAAATGGTCACCTTTCCATAGTTTACACTCCTTCTCAGATCAATATTATAAGGCACACAAGTACCCCTCAGTTTTGGAGATGCACCCCCTCTTCTTCTCGTTGGACAACCTCCATTTGAACTAGTATAACCATTCACACTATATTGACCTTGATAAGAAGTACTACAAGGTGAAGAATATGAATCTTCACACTCCTCATGTGTACTCTCATCATATCTCTCACAAGCTTTGTGACTAAAAGGGTTATACCTAACACCAAATCTAGGTTCAGAGTGGGCAGTGTAAGACTCCTCATATGCACCAACGTCATCATAAGAACCATTAAGAGGTCCTACATAATCTCCAAATTCACCATAAGCACTAGGTACTTCATTCCCCTCATTTTCTCCCTTAAAATTGTGTCCCTCAATCTGCCCAAGTTTTGATCATGGCTATTTTCATAGCCTCCGCAATCTCTCTCAACTTCGTAGCCACAAAACCCCTCACTACAATCATAGTATCCCATGTTGTAGTCACATTAATCCCTGGTTATCGAAGACATGTTCCCCTTATATCACCTTTGTATCTACACAATGAACAAATAATATTAGTAGTAAAAGCTCCTCACCAACACTCGTATACACTCACATTTGTGATTCTCATAATTGGAGCGGCGAATATTGAAAGTTACTTATACTATAGTAGTCAATAGGATGTCAATTCTACTTGGCGGCTGGAATGGTTTCTTGTTTGATCGACTCAAAACACAAAAAAAAAGTTACTTACAAACTTGAAAGAAAGAAGTTACTACGAGTTAAAAATGAGAAAAGCACACAAATAACGAAAAAATGAAAAAAACGGATTCAACAATTAATCAACAACTAAGTAGGTGATAACTAGTTGTTAATTAATTCTAGAATCAAGATATGAAACTAATGAAACAATAAAATGAAACTAAGTATCTAAAATTTGAGCTTAATTAAAGTTGCGTGAACAGTAAAATAATGATGTGGCAGCCACGTATTGGTTGCAGTTTTTACAATTTTCTTTTTCGAAGTCCAAGTCTTGACCCATTTTAAATTTGGATTGGTGGAATTTGTTTTAAGGAGGGAAGAATAAGTCTTGGATCCTTTTTTTCAAGTTTCAAATTTCAAAACTTGACTTTTGTAGTACTTTCCTTAAAATATGGACCCTTGTATCACAGAAAGTTGTTGGGAAATGGTTGATAAAGTTTTTGGTGGTTGTAGTGTATTTCAAGACTAACAAGTCACACACCTTTTTCTTTTACCTTTATGGATTTAAAGTTCACTTTATCTTCAAAAACATATGAAGGTGGTGATGAACACAAAGAACAACAACAACATCCACCAAGAACAACAACAACAATCTTCAAAGAACAACAACAATTTCACATGAACACTTCTAAATTCCACAATAACAATATCTTTAACACTTGGCCAAGACAACTACAACTTTAACAAAATGGTTCTTAGGACACCAATTAACAACAAAATCACGTGGTCAAACCTAGATCAACAATAAGGTGAATACCACACGGCCAAAGTGAAACCACAACAACAATAACATCCAAAACACTTTCAAGTTTTCAAGTTCAGAACAACATCAACAATGTAAGCTAAAACTTAGATTTAGACTCAAATTGTTAGTGAAGGATAAAACTAACACTAGAAACACTCAAGACAAGTAAAAATCTCGGCCAAGACACAACAAGAACACACTTTCGGCTAAGACCACAAGAATGGATAGATTTGTTTTTTTTTTAATTTTTCAGATTTCAACACTCTTTTTTTTTCAAATAACAAGCCCAAGATTGAAATTGTGGGAACAAGATCAAGCCATGCTCTAATACCAAATGATACAAGAAAATAAGAAACTCACGAAGTGACTCAAAACAGTCCACAAACACACTCCAAAACAGTCCACAAATCACTAAGATCCTTGGACCAATTGGAGATCTCTCTCGGATTCACAACACAACATTAGAATGAGAAGATAACAAGGTGTTTGACACCTATTTCAGCCAACCCAAACTAGCTTAGAAACATATAAAATGAAGAAAAAGAAAGCAACAATTTTGGCCAACAAGAACAAACACAAACCAAGAGTAGAGAACAAGAACAACACAACAAGTTTGCAAGAATGAAAAGGGTAGATAATGAGACAAAGATTATTACAAGATTAAGAATCAAGTGTATTTCAACACCAACCCTTAATAAATGTAATAATCAACACCACACTCTTACGGTGACTGCCAAGGGAACCAACGCACCTCAAGATCCACCATTTCCAAGAAAAGGTCAAAACTAGCTTTTCCAAGCCCTAAACTAAGACTAAACTATGGTGTTCTACTCTCAAAGAGAGGGCTTTCAATGTTTCAATATTTCATCTTTCATAAACTCATGAGAAAAGACCTAAAATATTCTATTTATATTATTACAAGACAAGACAAAAATGACAACAATACCCTTAATAGGTGGGGTAGCCATAAAGTGTATTTGGGCCAAGTGAAGTAACCAAAATGACCTTAATGAGGTGACCAAACCACGAGCCATTAAGTGTTATCCAAATCGTGAGTCTTTAAGTTTTTAATGCTCCAACCAATCTTTCACTCACGGCCTTATTTATGCTCAAAACGGCCCCTCCATGCATGTCCATGTGTCCTCGAGGTAACCACTTCTTGGTTTTCTAGGTGTTGGCATCTAAAGATATCATCAAAAGATAAGACGACCATTTGACTTGTATCAGCACTTGAGTCATGTTGCTAGCTATTTGCTTATTTCAAGTAGTGTAATTTGTACATACAAGTGGTTGTCTATTGCTAATGTAATGACATAGCTTGATTCCATTATGTCACATTGTTGTGTTTCATGTTTATGTACAGTTGACTTTGAAAAGAGATACAGGAGGGGATGTTGTGATTTGAACTTAATATGATGACTGACTGCCTTGAATAGCGTAGATTCTCCTAGTTAAGCGTCATTTTTATTTTGTTGTGTTTTTGTTGCTGATGATAGGCGAATTTACACTCCTATATCAATATATTTTGCCCATATTTTAGCCTAGTTTTGAGAACAAATTATATATTTCATGCACTTTTAGTCCTTTTTCCTGTAAATGAGCTAATGAACATGATTAGGAAAGTTTCAGGTATAAATGATGCAAAATACAGCATTTTATGGCTTACTTGACGCAAAAGAAAGCTCACAAAGGAAGGGAAGGAAGTCTACACGCCTAAGGACCAAAACTGCTGCATGGAAAATCTGTCCTGGGCTAAAACAACATTTCTGAAGACTTTGGGGACTTACAGATACAAAGCTGGATTTTGACAATGATACATTAACCTAGTACAATTGGGTTATGTATTTCATTAGTTTATTTGGATTAGGAGAATGTTACATTAACCTAGTACAAATGGGTTAAGTATTTCCTTAGTTTAGTAGGATTTGGTTATTTATTTCATTAGCATAGTAGGAGTAGGATAGGAGTATTATAAATACCCTATCATGCTAGAGATTTTTAATTAAGTCCTCCCTTAGTGGAGAGGGAAGTCCTCCCTTAGTGGAGAGGCAAGTCCTCCCTTAGTGGAGAGACACATTCTACTTCTCAATTACAACTCTTCTAATCTTTCCATTAATTCTATTCTTAAATTCCACAACAAGAGAATCGTTACTTGATAAGGAATCACGCCACACGCCTATCACCTAACCCACACGCCATTACTCAACAATAACAATGCAAATCGTGATCTCCTTCGCACTCATGGGTAACTAAACTTCTCTGTTGGGGTTATGGAAGCCGAATGAGATACTATCTATTGCTGTGAGTTTGTGAGTTCGAGACACGTATATTGCTTATATCATTATTCTCTTCATCTTAATGCAAATTCTTGTGGCTGTAGACGCATAGAATAACGCCAGTCTAACATTTAACTTGTTCGAGAGAAAGGTTATTTGTCTGGAAAAGAGATAATGTCAAGGTAGTAGGACACCCTTTCCTATTAAAAAGCTAGTGCCGTAACTGGACTAACCTCTTGGAGAATTCGTACCGTTAGACACGCTTTAAGCTCGAGAGAGTTAAAGTGAAATAGTCCTTGTTTAGGTCGAGAGACGCTTGGATTTACCATCGAATACAATTCTCTATAAGCAATTGCATGTCAGAATTCTACACACTCATAGCCAATAGAGACGTATACCTCAGAAGGTGGACATAACCCCAATGCCTCAACTCTCATTGTTTACAAACTTACGTAACAATCTTTCTCTCTTTACTTTGCTATTTTCAGCTTTTACTTTATTGTTTTGGTTACACATTACAATCCCCCCTCATTACGAGACTTGCACTAAAAGTCTAGTAATTCTGCTTACTTGTTGACCAAGCTATTCTCTGTGGGATCGATACCCAACCCAGTTGGGTTCTATATTTGCTAACGACCGCTTTACACTCATACGAGAGTTGTAGATTGAGCGTTATCAGTTGCCTGACGACATACAAATGTTCTAAGTTGAGGGTGTTAATGTACTATAGAAATATAACACTTTCGACACTTAAAACAAGGAAAATATATAAGTTTTTACAGCTTTTTTATTAGATATGATCTGTTTTGGGTATGTTTTGTAGGAAATCATGTTTTAGATGCTAAGTTCATGAAAAAGGTGTTTTTGGATACTTTTTGGAGCATTATGGATGCTTGAGATATTTTTCATATTGATCGTGATCAAAGCATGTTCGAGAATCGAAGAAGAGATGAAAAACTGACTCCTGGCACTTACTAAGTTAACCCATGGACCGTAGGTAGGACCTACAAACCGCAGGTAGACAAAGTAGGTGCCAGAAGTCCAAAATACTAAGAGCTGACTTATAGGATTTTTCCCATCCGACACATGTAGTCCGTACCTGCATCGGTGTCAGACCGCAGGTAGTACCTGCGCTCGTGACTAAACCGCAGGTGCAGACCACATGTGGCCACCAACTCTGTTTTCTCCTATTTCGTTCGGGCTTTGTTTTTAGGGTTTTCTCAGGTATTATAAATATTCTTTATGTACTTTTTAGTAGGAGTTACACACTTTTGATACTTATAAACATATTTTAATTTCAAGATCCGATTTTGATCTTGAAATTCTCTTGTATTAAGTTCAGCTGATTAATCAAGTTACGGTTTTGAGTTTTTATTCTTGTCATTGTGATTTCATCTAAGATTTCAACCATGAATGTTATTGATTTCTTCACAAGCATAAGCGGCTAAAAAACCATAGCTAGGGCTGTGCAAACCCTGGCAGATTAACGAAGTAGGAGAAGTGCAATTGTTGAATTGAACCAATGCCGATGGCATGCATTGCATTATCTTCAGTGTAATAGCTGTCTTAGTGGTTGCAAATATTAGGATCTCGCCTAGATATTGCTACTTACTCCAAAAAAGGAGTAGTGACTAGGAAAAGATAGTGACAACAGTAATTTAAGGTTTAACTGTCGATCCACGCTATTAGGTGATATCTAAGTAAGATGGTTAGATTTCATCTAATAACTAGAGACTCAAAAGGTCATAGTTAACTGGGATCAAGATAGAGGTTAGTAATGCGACATCCTGATACTCAAAAGGTAAAGGGTAATCCTTTTACACATCCAAAAGACTGGAGAAGGTATATAATTTATCGATTCTGCATGCAAGGTATTGGGTTGGCTCAACATAGCAAGATAAACCTATGGAGTTGAGAAGTCAGGGGGAACACAATCCTGGTGTTCACCTATAACTAATTACAACCAAAGTTAGTGTTATTACTTGCTCGAGATTACTATAAATAAATCTCCCCATTTACTTTCCAGTATTGCCTGTAGTTACAACTGCTGATAACTGCAATTCCACGAGCTCCCTTGGGATCCGACCTCAACCTTAGTTGGGTTACTATATCTTGACAACGATCGTATCATCATCTAAAAAAAGGTGTTGCTTGGACGTCATCAGTACCCATACCATACGACTCGTGACTATGAGTCGTACTAAGACAGTGATTAGGACCCCATACATTGCCCACTTTACTACTCTACCAACCCATTCATAATGAGATCTTATGACTCGTAAGGTCTCGTCGTGAGAAACACAGAACCCAAATGAATTGAACACTGGACATCCTACGATTCGTGTCCCCAAGTCATAACTAGGATAAAAACTCAAATACCACTCATTGGACACCTTACGACTAAGACTCGTGAGGTGGGTCGTAATCAAGGCAGTAAGCTCAAAGCTCAACAATTTTTCAAGGGCAAAAAATATAGGGCGTTACAGGGGGCTAAAGCCCGAGCTCTCAATATGCTTGTGGAACGTCTTCTCTTTGATTATGGCAGATAGTGCACGCCTCTGGCGTGCTTCGGCTTATGTGCACTCCGAATGCTGGCCTGTGGGCTCCTTATTCGACCCGTCTTGAAACACAGATCAGTGAGTCTGACATGTGTATGAGTTAACGGGCGATTAAACCCATAACGCGTAAGGAAGCTAATTGTTGGGATTCCCCTGAGGGGTGCACCGTCCACCGTTAGAATTGAAAAATAAAGACTGGCAGACTTTTCTTATAAATCCAGTGGAACTAAAATAATGAAACAGATGTGTCAAGAAAATCATTGAAAGCACGTAAAAAAGAAAAACTCAATTTGTGACTTTCTGAAACATAAACCCAAAAACATGTAACTTGAAATGCTATCATGAATAAATTTTTACCAACCATCATAAATAATACCTAAGTATGAGAAAATATTAAATCTTTCAAAATTTGGGAAATTTTCTCTTAACCGACATATACCATGTGAGCAATCATGATGATCAATGTCTTGCCCAAGTCGGGAATATCCATCCTATACTTTGCCAGAGTTTAGGACGAAATGTGAAACCATGGATCCAATCTGAGCCCTTTAGGCTAAAAATGAACCACCCTAAGTGCGGCCCCACACTTTGATCAGATCAGATCAATGGTGCCTCACTCGGAGGTAGGGCCTCTTTCAAGAGAGGCTTTTGTCCGATTTTACAAACATTCGTTATTTACAGAAAAGTGAAATATTTCGTTCGGATGCCAATGGTGTTTCGTTAAATACTTTTTTTTCAAAAATGGTTTTTAATACTCTCCAGAAGAGAAAAAGAAATAAAAAACGCCCGACCAAAATAAGAATCTGAGGAGACGAATATCTCTACGTGGCACACCAGCTTCCATATTTTATTCACTGTCCATATAAGAAATACTCAGTTTACGTGGCGGATTGATCAGATCGCTGCTTTATTCACATTCAAGTTTTATGTGGAGGAAATTTTACACTGTCACCATCAATCATGACTTGGCACCCTTGCCAGTTGCCAATTCCTAACCTCCCACTTGATCTTACTAATTTCACAACACAAAATTGTATTCTGATTTCTGGCAATTCAAGTGCAAAAATTCGATTGTACAAAACAGAAAATTTCTCCCTTCTTTCCAAATGAGTGCCGCTACTGCGACATTCACTCCTGTAGCATTTAGCAACAGCAATTATGATAATCCAATATGGAGAAAAAAACCAAATTCACTACCAAATCCAGTATGCAAACTCTCCAACTATTCTTTTGTTACAAAGGCAACTTCATCATCTTCAAATCCGGAAAGTGACAATGGAAAGAAAACTAAGAAGAAGAAAAAGAAGTTAGTAATTGAAAACAAAGAGAAAAAAGTGCAAGAGCAAGAACCAGTTGCCCAGGAGCAAGAGCAACAGTTACAATCTTCTTCAGTTTCTGTTATAAAGAGATTGGATGATGTTAATCCAGTGGGATTAGGAAGACGTTCTCGTCAAGTGTTTGATGAAGTGTGGCGAAAGTTTTCGGGATTGGGGCAGATTTCGCGAACAATACGTTCTGATGATGAGAGTAGTTTGCTTATTAGAGAAGGTGGACCGATGTGTGAATTCGCTATACCTGGTGCTCAAAATACTACTGTGCTTGTTGTTGGTGCGACTAGCCGTGTTGGTAGAATTGTTGTGCGTAAGCTCATGCTTAGGGGCTACACTGTCAAGGTCCATTTTACCTTTTGCCCCGTTGTTTACTTTTATTTCCGGCATAATATATAAACATGCCCTTTGACATTTATGTCCTTCAACATTGGATGTGCAAAAAGACACTTAAACTATCATAAAGTTCAACAAGCAGGCATATTCATCCCATGTGGAAAATCTCAAGCAATTTGACATGGTCGACACGTGCATCTCACACGATTTGCCACGTAGGACGCGTGTGTTTAGCTGTTCAATTTTATGATAGTTTAAGTGTCTACTTATGCATACCCGAAGTGGAGGCCTGGAGGGTATAGATGCTAACTAAGGCCAACTTAAAGGGGATGTTTATGTAGTATGTCTTTGTTTCGTTTTCCTTAATAATTACATTTTTGTGTATATAGTGTATCTTTTGCATAATACATAAATGGACACTTAAACTTGGTCTCAACTGGTAAGTAAGTACATCAACTCTGAGAGTGGATATCTCTAAATACCTTAACTCGTCTACATTGTGCCAGTGACTACCCCAACTTACAAAATTGTTGGGCCGTGGGCCATTATCCAG
Source organism: Capsicum baccatum var. pendulum (assembly GCA_030864225.1). Taxonomy (NCBI): domain Eukaryota; kingdom Viridiplantae; phylum Streptophyta; class Magnoliopsida; order Solanales; family Solanaceae; genus Capsicum; species Capsicum baccatum. Next base: position 87,455,695 of record CM061557.1, read on the forward strand.
CCAAAGGCCCATGGCCTAATCCTATTCTCTTTTGGTTTCCAATCCTATTTGGAAAAGGATTCAGATTTCTATTCCTATTTTGAGTTGGTTTGGCTTTAGGGAAAGCACCACCTATCATCTATAGATAGGACTATTTAAGAGAGAATTATTCATGCTTATTGGTATTTTGTTTTTGAGAGACATCAACACATAAGAGAGGTTTTGAGAGAGCTTTCACCAAAGAGAGAGAGAGTTTAGTTGCTGCAGTTCAGATTGTGGTTGCCAGTTCGTTCACTGTTGGATTGAGCTGAAATTTTGACCGAGTGTTCCTAACATTTTATTGTTTGATTTGATCGGTGGAGATCCGATTTGGTGGTTCGTACCATCTGTTTTTGGGTTCCAAACAGTACTGTTTCGGGTGATTTCTCTTGATTTACTTTTGATTGGTGTAGCTATTGCTTCTCCTGGTTTGGCTCTTGTTCTGTGGCCATTAGGAGAATATTTGTAACCCTCTTATTGTTATAATGGAGCAATTTGGATCTCTGTGATCCCATGATTGTTACCTTCGACTAGAAGGATTTTTCACGTTAAATTTGGTGTTCTTTACTTTCTTTGTTTTCGTATTTACCTCCTCCTATCATAACAAGTGAAATCAAAGCCTGTTATCTATCAAGGATTTTGGGATGGAGGTAAATATGAGCAAGATGGTATGTTTAAATGGGAGCAATTGCAACATACAGAAGAGCAAGATGAAAGTTCTTTCCATTTTTACTTCTCATAAACCCGAGAATGTAATTGATGAGAATTGAGACTTTGAGCACCAACAAGTGTGTGGATATATAAGGAAATGGGTTGAAAACAATGTTCGCAATCATATTGTGAATGAGACACATTCTAGAACATTGTGGGAAAAGTTGGAGGCACGTTACACTTCAAAAACAGGCATAACAAGTTGTTTCTACTAAAACAATTAATGACCTTTAAATATAAGGAGGAGAATCCTATTCTTGACCATATAAATGATTTTCAAGGTGTCATTGATCAACTTTTTGGAATGAGTGTTGATTTCGATGATGAAATACAAGGACTTTGGCTTTTGAATGCTCTACCAGATTCTTAGGAGACTCTTCTTGTTTCTTTAACAAATTTAGATCCTGGTGGCAAAGTGACTATGGAATTTGCCTACAGTGGTGTTTTGAATGAAGAAGTAAGAAGAAAACCACAAGGCTCATCTTCACACTCGGATGTTCTATTTACAGAAGACTGGGGGAGAGACAAAACAAGAAATGCAAGTAATAGAGGAAAAAGCATAAGCAAGTCAAGGTTAGGGTATGCGAGTCGTTCATGCTATCATTGTGGCAAGAAAGGACATATTAAAAGGTTTTGCAATAAGTTGAAGCAAGAGAGTAGAAAAGGAAAGAAAGAAGAAAATAATAAAAATAATGTTGTTGTTGTTGTCCGAGATGACCTTCTCGTTGCTTGTGATAAAAGCGTCGTCAATTTTGTATCCCATGATACTAGTTGGATCGTAGATTCTGGAGCTATATCTCATGTCACACCGAGGAAAGACTTCTTTTCATCTTATACTCCTCTTAACTATGGAGTGTTGAAGAAGGGCAATGCTGGTGAAGTCAAGGTGCTTGATTTTGGCACAGTCTGTTTGAAGACTAATATTGGTACAATGTTAATCCTTTAGAATGTCAAACATGCTCCTGACATTCCTCTAAACTTGATATCTGTAGGGCAACTAGATGATGATGGCTACCATAATGACTTGTCAATGGCCAGTGGAAGCTCACCAAAGGCGCATTAGTTGTGGCTCGAGGAAGAAAGTATTCTACTTTATACGTGACTCAAGGATCTGTCCTCGGTGACTATGAATTTGGTGGAATGTGATTCCTCTCTCACTCATATGACTAAGCCTATTGTGCCACAATTCTGATAAAGTGTCACTTTCCACCAAATTCAAGAAAGCCTGAACTATTGGAGCTAGTACACTTTGATTTGTGTGGCCTTTTAAAGTGAAGTCACAAGTTGGTGCACTTTACTTTGCGACTTTCATTGATGATCATTCTCGCAAGCTCTACTTGATGTGTTTAAGGAATTTCAAGCCTTATCTGAGAGTGAGAGACAAATAGGGAAGAAGCTAAAATGTATTTACATTGACAATAACAGTGAATATATTGGTCCTTTTGATAACTATTGCAAATCGCAAGGAATTTGTCATCAGAGAACTCCACCCAAGGCGCCTCAATTGAATGGCTTGGTAGAAAGGATGAACAAAACTCTAGTTGCGAGAGTAAGATGTGTACTTTCAGAGGCTGAACTTCCAAATTCCTTTTGGGCGAAACACTTAATATTGTTGCTTATGATATCAATTTGTCTCCTGTAGTGGCTTTGGATGGTGATGTTCCAAATAGAGTTTGGTTTGCTAAGGATGTTTCTTATGATCACTTGAAAGTTTTTGGGTGTAAAGCTTGTGTGCATGTTCCAAAAGATGAGAGATCAAAATTAGATGCCAAAACTAAGCAATGTGTATTCATTGGTTATAGTCAAGATGAGTTTGGGTATCGCTTTTGTGATCCAGTTGATAAGAAACTTATTAGAAGTCGTGATGCTGGGTTCTTTGAAGACCAAACTATTGAAGATATTGACAAGACTAAGAAAACAAATTCTCAGAATAATGAGAGCTTAGTTGATGTTGATCCAGTTCCTATTGCTGATACATCTATTGGACATTGAGAAACCCAAAATAATAATGTAGATGATGATCAAGAGGGTGTAAAACCTATAGACGGTTTGATTAATGATGTTGTGGTTGGTCAACAACCAACTTTTGCTCAGGTAACTATTCAGATGTTCCTGAAACCTCTTGTAGAAGATCTTCTAGGGAGAAGCAAAAGTCAAGACGTTATTCTCCAAATGAGTATGTACTCTTGATAAACATGGGAGAACCCGAAGATTATGAAGAAGCCATGCAAAATACTCACAACGATGAGTGGGTAGAAGCTATGGAAGATGAGATGAAGTCACTCCACGAGCATGACACATATGAGTTAGTGGAATTACCGAAAGTTAAGAAGGCTCTAACAAACACATGGATCTTCAGATTAAAGTAAGAGAAACATACCTCTGCGCCTAGGTATAAGGTGAGACTAGTTGTCAAAGGCTTTGGCCAGAGTAAGGTTGTTGACTTTGATGAAATTTTCTTTGTATTATGAAAATGTCTTCTATTCATATGGTGCTAGGCTTAGCTGCAAGTTTAAAAATTGAGAAGATATACACTGATAACAATCCTACGAATATCCTAACGAAAGTGGTGGTCGTAGAGAAGAATGAGTATTGTAGAACTTTGGCAGGCATGAAGCTTGTCATGAGTTCCTCCGCTTGAAGAGTCATTTGGCCCCTTGGCCGGAGAGAGAGTTTGTTAGGCCATGGCCCATGATCCAGCCAAAGGCCCATGGCCTAATCCTATTTTCTTTTGGTTTCCGATCCTATTTGGAAAAGGATTCGGATTTTTATTTCTTTTTGAGTTGGTTTGGCTTTAGGAAAAACACCACTCATCATCTATAAATAGGACTATTTGAGAGAGAATTATTCATGGTCATTGGTAATTTTGTCTTTGAGACACATCAACAGTTAAGAGAGGTTTTGAGACAATACTCTCTAAACCCCTAGGACTACATTGTGAGACATCAGGTGTTCATGAGACACAATGAGGACGAGTAGACACAATGAGGACGAGTTGGAGTGTTTAGTTACCAGTTGTGATGTCTAGATGCGCACTCTCAAAGTTAGAGTGCTTACTTGTCAGTTGTGGTCAAGTTTGAGTGCCTGCTTATATATTATGCCGAAACATGATTAGTGAGCATTTATATAGTTGGCTACAACTTGTTTGAGAATGTTGTGTAGTTCTATTATTGTCTTTATGGTTGTATTTTTCTATAAAAAGTTTTAGTATAAAGTTTGAGAATGTTGTGTAGTGTTGTCGTTGTTGTGATTGCATTTGTATGCATATAGGAAGTTTTATTATAAGGTTTCAAAATTGAGAGTTGAAACACTTACATTTTGTGTAGTATTTGACAGGAGCTTTTAAGTTTTGAAAGAGATTGTATGACAACGTAGGGATATGGGTGAGATTTAGAGATTCTCTATTTTTGAAGAATATTGGAACAGTTAACGAAATGGGCCAAATGGAGTGGATAGAATATACATAATTCTTATAGCTGACCCTAACTAGTTTTGGGATTAAGATATAGTTGCTTTAGTTGTGTATATATAAGGAATCAACAACGTTTGAATTCTAATCCACCTCTGAGTGGTGCCTTCCCGTTAACTATATATTCTCTTTTTCTTTGGTTGAATATATTTACTTGATATTACACTGAGATGCTAGTCTTCACTTTACATTCGCAGGCTCTAGTAAGGAAAGCTGAACCGGAAGTGGTTGACATGCTACCAAGGTCTGTGGAGCTGGTGACAGGGGATGTTGGTGATCCTTCCAGTCTTAAAAATGCAGTGCAAGGTTGCAACAAAATCATCTATTGTGCCACTGCTCGGTCTTCAATCACTGGGGATCTCATCAGAGTTGATCATCAAGGGGTGTACAATCTCACCAAAGCCTTGCAGGTATTTGGTTTTCCCCCCCTATCTTGTTTGGGTCCATTTGTGGCAAGGTTACACTAATTACGTTTCCATGTTGTCCTCTATGCTCATATTTTATCTCCAGGAATGGAGAGGATTAAAGAATCAGAAAGCCCAAGGATTGGGTTTGATGTATGACAGTAGTTTGGATACCAAATCTTCCTCTCAAAATGCTGCATAATATGCTTGTACTAATACCGCTAGCGCTAGTCAAGCAGCATTGAGTAACATATTTTGTTGTCATTAAATGGTGTGAATTTTCGTGTACAGTCATATATATTTTGATCCGGTGGAAATGTAGGCTGCCACGACATAAGATATCTGTCCTTTAATTTGACACAGTTTAGGCAAGAAACTAGTAGTGGAGTATCAAAGTGATATCAGGAAAGGGCAACTCATCATATACGATAGTTGATTTTTAGTCATCTTAACTAAAATAAAATTATGTCTAGTAGTAATATTAATATCTATATTGAAGTAATTGTTTTTCGGAGGAACTGACACACGCCCGATAACATTTTTTTGGAGTCCGAGCAACATGGGACTAATCAAATCTATTAAAGATCGTGGTACTAAATTCTGTATAACAAGCTTCAACTTTCAGGAAAAAGAACATCTGTCCTATGAGAAGATTTTAAATTTTAGATAGCTTCCCAATAATATTGTGATGTTTTGCTTTTCTTTGTTAAGGGAGAGGGTTATCTTTTTCTTAGTTAACTGTGCTGTTAGTGTACTTTGGTTTTAACTAAGAAACTGAAAAATATTTTTCAGAAATGCTTTAAATTCCTGCATCTAAAACAATGTAGGACTAAAATCTCAGGCAACTATTATCTGTGCATTTCAGAATATTCCTTTGTTCAGATGATCAGTCTGTTCAAAAAATGTAGGACTACAACAATAAGCTAGCACAACAACGAGCTGGAAAGAGTAGCAAAAGCAAGCTTTTAATTGCAAAATTCAAGTCTGAAGATTCCTTGAACGGGTGGGAAGTCCGTCAAGGGACATATTTCCAAGATGTGGTTGTTTCTAAGTATGATGGAGGAATGGATGCCAAGTTTGAGTTTACTGAAAGCGGAGAGGCTATTTTTTCAGGTACCCAGGGAAGATGATCCCCGGTCTTGAAAGCATCTACGCTTTATTAGTGAACATATTAAGGGTCTTGTAGTCCCATTTATTGCATTATGGTGCTAAGAAACGTTTAAAGATATTTGTCAAATATTGAATTTCAGTGATCCAATTTTTTGATCCCTGTTTCTAAGTGTTCTTTCTCGTGGCTCATGTAAGGGTATGTTTTCACAAGAGGAGGCTATGTTGACTTGTCAAGAAAACTCTCACTCCCTTTGGGTTACACTCTTGACAGGTATATACTGTAAAATTTCAGTTTTTCCTTTTATTTTTTTTTGGTAGCAATTTTTCCTTTTATTCTTTTCTCATACTTGATGCTATTTTTCTCAGTTGTTGAGTTATTGTAGACGTTTTAGGGTAGAGGAGGTTAGAGAGGCTGTTCGCAGGATGCGGAGGGGTAGGGCGATGGGGCCGGATGAGATACCGGTGGAGTTTTGGAAGTACGTTGGAGAGGCTGGGGTAAGGTGGTTGACTGGTCTGTTTAACGAAATCTTCAAGACGGCAAAGATGCCCGAGGCATGGAGGTGGAGTACCATAATCCCTCTCTATAAGAATAAGGGTGACATCCAGAGTTGCAATAACTATAGGGGGATTAAGTTATTGAGTCACTCTATGAAGATTTGGGAGAGAGTCGTCGAGGGGAGGCTGAGACGGATAGTGTCTATTTCGGAAAATCAGTTCGGATTTATGCCTGGGCGCTCGACGACGGAGGCAATTCACCTGGTACGGAGGCTGGTGGAACAGTATAGGGAAAGGAAGAAGGACCTGCACTTGGTGTTTATCGATCTAGAGAAGGCTTATGACAAAGTTCCCAGGGAGGTTCTTTGGAGATGCTTGGAGGTGAGTCGAGTCCCGATGGCTTATATCAGAGCAGTTAAAGATATGTATGATGGAGCGAAAACTCAGGTGAGGACGGCGGGAGGAGACTCAGAGCATTTTACTGTCTTGACAGGATTGCATCAGGGATCTACTCTTAGTCCTTTTTTGTTTGCTTTGGTGATGGATGTGTTGACGCGGAGTATTCAAGGGGAAGTGCCTTGGTGTATGCTTTTTGCAGACGATGTAGTTCTGATTGACGAGACCCGAAAGGGTGTGGATGACAAATTAGAGGTGTGGAGACAAACTCTTGAGTCTAAAGGGTTCAGGTTGAGCAGAAGCAAGACAGAGTATTTGGAATGCAAGTTTAATGACGTGAGGTTGGAGGATGAGGTGGTAGTGAAGCTGGAATCGCAGGAGGTATGTAAGAGGGATAGTTTCAAGTATCTCGGATCCGTGATTCAGGGTAACGGTGAGATTGACGAGGATGTCTCGCACCGTATTGGGGCGGGATGGTTGAAGTGGAAGCTCGCGTCGGGGGTGTTGTGTGATAAGAAGGTGCCGCCCAAGCTTAAAGGCAAATTCTACAGGATGGTAGTCCGTCCGGCCATGTTGTATGGAGCGGAGTGTTGGCCAGTTAAGAACTCCCACATCCAAAAATTGAAGGTGGCGGAAATGCGAATGTTGCGCTGGATGTGTGGGATGACTAGAGGGGACAGAGTTAGGAATGAGACTATCAGGGAGAAGGTTGGGGTGGCTCCAGTGGAGTGCAAGTTGCGGGAAGTCCGATTGAGTTGGTTTGGACACGTGAAGAGGAGGGACATGGATGCCCCGGTTCGTAGGTGTGAGAGGCTAGCGTTGGATGGTTTTAGGCGGGGTAGGGGTCGGCCGAAGAAGTACTGGGGAGAGGTGATTAGACGGGACTTGGAGCAGTTACAGCTCACCGAGGACATGACCCTAGATAGGAAGGTCTGGAGGGCGAGGATTAGGGCAGAAGACTAGGCCAGTTTGGGGGCACAAGGGTAGGGAATTTTTTTGGTGGGGTTTATTCCTGTTATTCTTCCTACTCTTATTTTTATTCCTATTCCTATTCTTCTTCTTGTTATGATTTCGGTGTTCCATGTTTTATTAGGTATCTGAGTGCTTCCCGATGTTTCCTACTACCTATGCGTTACTTTATATTTATATTTATATTTATATTTATATTTATATTTATATTTATATTTATATTTGTGTGGCGACTGTCTTGAGCCGGGGGTCTATCGGAAACAGCCTTTCTACTTCTTCAGAGGTAGAGGTATGGACTGCGTACATCTTACCCCCCCCAGACCCCACTAGGTGGGAATACACTGGGTTTGTTGTTGTTGTTGTTGTTGTTGTTGATTTATCCTCACTGCATATACTTGTGTCACTATTTTTTTTTTTGTTTTTTGACAAAGGTAAAGTATATACTTGTGTCACCATTGTTTCTTTTTAATACTTAGGTATGAGGGTCTAGTATTCTCTGTTGGTGGAAATGGGAGATCTTATGTTGTAATTCTTGAAGCTGGTCCCTCAGCAGACACAACACAAAGCAAACTGTATTTTGCCAGAGTTAGCACAAAAGCAGGATTTTGCAGGGTGAGCTCAGATTTACAACGTAGAGGAAAATCATTAATTGAGTAGTGCCTCCATTCTGAACTCTATTATTACTTTATATACTTAGTTTAATGTTTTTACGTATGCACATGTTTTCACAGGTGAGAGTTCCATTTTCTTCCTTTCGGCCAGTGATGCCAGATGATCCGCCATTGGATCCATTCCTTGTGCATACCTTGACCATTCGCTTTGAGCCTAGAAGACAGGTCTGCCTCGACCGTAGCATTCCCTTCTTCATTGTTGGCATTTCACTTCTTCAAAACTTTTAAACAATTTCATCTACTGTTACAATTGAGTTACCATAATTATCGAATGCCACATGTTGATTTATATTGAATCAAATTGCTTATACACTCGAGTCCACTCCACATTATTCAAGTACAGGGCAGGAGCACAATTTTTATATGAAAAAAATATATCAAGTGAACCAACCTTGATGTTTACACATGGATAATTGAGGAGTTATTTTCTTAGTTCTTGTTTGCATATTTAGGGAACATATCATATTTATTACGGAGGATGGCCTTGGCTCAGCGGTAAGCTTGCTTACCGTGGTGTGCCAGGGTCAGGGTTCGAAACGCCCCTCCAGCAAAGCTGGAGTGAGGGCGCGTAGGTCAGGCCCGGTGTGGTCCCCCCTCCCCGACACCTACGGAGTAGGTATGAATCGGGTCGTCCCTTATATCATATTTATTGCTAAAGCATTTTAGTATTTTCTCTTTTTTCTCCTATTTATGCGGACTAAACATATTACTTTACAACTCAACTTCATCCCCCCCCCCCCCCCCCCCCCCCACCCACACGCACCCACCCATCCAAAGGAAACAAAACTATTTTCTTTTGTGAAGTATTTGGCAAATTATGCTATGAAAGAGGAGCTATTTTAACTAGAAGATCCAAGCCTCGTAACACAATCCGTAGTGCTACCTGCGAAAACCCTGTTCGAGGATAGATACCTTAAGTGCATACTTTGACATGAATCCTTAAAATGTAGAATCAACCGTTTTCCTGTGCTAGTTGCTGATACTTGGCATGGTTATTTCTACAGAGGCCAATTGAAGGACCTACCGGGATGAACCAAGATTTGAGAAGCTTTCAACTAATTATGGAATATATTAAGGCTTTGCCTGTAAGTTCAGTTGACTGTTTGTGCAACAGCATTACGTGAGACTTTTGTTATCTTCCATTTTGTTCTTGTGCTCTGCATATAATAGTCATAATCTAAGAGAAGCCAGGAATTTGACTAGTAATCGTTTTAGTATCTTCAAGATAATTTACAGTCTAGAGAGTTCCTGATAGAACTCCATCCCACTTTCAGCTTTATTTTCTATATTTACCTCCATTGGCTGCAAAAGTTTGGAGTTCGGTCAATTTGGTTCAACCTGTAAAATGTGCTAGTTCTTGGATAAACTTAAAATGCACGTAGTTAACGTGCTAAAAGTTATTGATGCCCAAGAGTTAATTTAAGTCGTACTCTGTAACCGATGATCATTGTTAATTAATGCATTGGATTAACCCAGTACTACCTGTTAGGTGTCATATCAAGACCAGTACTGAAACAAAGGATCACTCAATCTTCCTTCTTAGAGCTACTCAGTTCCCCATATATGTGCTGGATGGTAACTTTAATCAATTAATCTCCATTCTAGCTCTATCGTCATTACTGTAGCAAGTCTTTGTCACTGTAAAAGAGAATACTTGTTATTTTTCTTGAGAAGTGACGTATATTTGGAACATATTCTATGATAATCGGACACTCCTTACTCAACATTTTCTTAACCATGCTTACATAGAAACAACAGTAATAAATATACCTCAATCCCATAGTAGGTTTGGTGGAACTCTAAGGACCTACCGGAGGCGTGTCCATTTGATTTTGACATGGTTCTTACATTGAGAGTGGAAGTACTACAGTGCTATAAAGATAAATGGTGCCAACAATCCTAACTATGAATTTCTAAACATAATATGTCGTTTAGTGATACGAAATGTTAGATTGTCCTATATTGGTTGAGGATATATGTAGTACTATTATTTGTTTTTGGATCCTACCTCATGAGCAAATTTTTGGGTCGAGTTAGTCTCAAGGTCCATTTTCTTACCATGGTATCAGAGTTAGACATGTCCCTATTATTGGTGGGCCCCTGTGGTATATCTCCATGTTTCAGATGTCTACCCTAGGGGTGGGGGGAAGTGGTTAGAATGTCCTAGATATGTTGCGAGAATACCGTCTATCTTCTTGTATTTTTTTGATCAATACTCATGAGCTAGCTTTTGGGGTTGAATTCTGCCCAGTTTTCATTCTTCTCAACTGGGGTTCGTGATGAACCATTGCATACAGTTGATGTAAAGGATAGAATAAGACAGGTAGAATGATGGAGTAAGCAAAAATGAAAGAGTTCAACTCCTGCAACCCTGCTGACCCAACACTTTCCTTTATAGCTTTCATGTGCTGTGTTTCTGAGAATATTGTCATCGAGCGAGTCCTAGAGAGAAATATGACTCACGTCTTGATGAATTGAATATGTGATTGGGAAGATAAATGGCTGCTGTCTTGTTCATCTGGTTATTATGTAGACTAATTTACTTGCTATTTGTCATGTTTGTGCCTATTTAGTTTTTAATTGGTTGCTTTTTGTTTGTCTGGTTCTTAATATCAGCATATATTTACCACAAGTTGTGCCAACTCAATTAACATCAAACAAAACATTTGCACTCCAATTCTAACTGAAAGAAAAATCAGTATTTTGCTTATAACTGGTCATATCATTGGATGGGCAGAAATCTCTTGCACAAAAAGGCCATGAAAGGAAAATATTTATGTGTTCTTTATTTGGGACAAGACACATCCCACATGATACATTTTTTAGTTCTCATTACTTTAAGGCATTTTGGTGAAACATGAGTTTCTTACTCCTGTATGCTTTTCTCTTCTTATTTTTCAAAAAAAGAATTAGTATCTATAGGAATTGGTCTGCTTGTTACTATTTCATCTACTTTAACCAATTTATTTTGTAGCTCCTACCTAGAATTCTCTGACCAATCTTCACGTTTCTTGTGTGTTTATGTGCTTTAAAAAATACAACAGAGGAAATTTAAAATGTAGCTTTGGATTCAGTGTTTTAAATCTTGACAATCAAGGAGTGTGCAAATTGTCTTAGACACCACCATTGAACATCCCCCTACCCCCCCCACAAAAAAAAAAAAAATGAAAAGCTCTAAATTTTGTCACATTTGTGCGTTGAAACACTGTTTGCAAATTTTAGGTGACTTTTGATCGAATGCAACTTATAGATCTCTATGCTCTTTGGTAAAAAGTAATAAAGTTCATCCAGGAAATATTCATTTTTTCTGGACGGTGCTATCACATTTTTTCATCAGTTTTCTTCAATATGATGATTTGGTTGAGGAATCATTTGATAGAAGAATTACATTGGAAATAATATTTACTGGCAGAAGATTGTAAATTTTGCAGGCTGGGCAAGAGACTGACTTTGTCTTAGTATCATGTACGGGGTCAGGAATAGAGCCTACCAGACGGGAGCAAGTTTTGCGAGCAAAGAGGGTCAGCTGTTGGTCATATACTTCCTTCATGTAGTTTTCTTGTATATATACTGGATCCCTGATTATTTGAATATTCGTAGGCTGGTGAAGATTCATTAAGAAGGTCCGGCCTCGGATACACAATAATTCGTCCAGGTCCATTGATGGTAAATATGTTTTCCAGCACTGGAAATATTGAGTTAGTAGTTAGCTATCGATTGGACTGGCCTTGAGCAATAAGGCTGATTCAAATAAGCTTCTGCTTTGCTTAGAATTAGATAGTCATATAGGCAATTTAATTGCAGATCAGCATGTTTTATGATAGATTGTATTTGGACTTCGAGTGGGATAGCAAGAAGTGTTTGTTCCCCATATTTATCAGAAACAAGTGTTAAACTATTGCTTAAGAACAATGCTCTAAAGTTAGCTGGAAGTTAAATTAATTGCAAATGGACTACTCTTGGAACCATATAAGGCTTAAGCGGATTTATAAGAAGGGAATCTTCAAGTGGTTAAATTAAGTCAAAGTGGGACGGAATTAGTTATAAGAGTGGTGTCACCGATATATTTCTTTGGAAAGTTCTGCCTAGCAGCTGTCAAATAATGTATGTTTCTCCCTAACTGGTAAAGTTGCTGCCATGTGATTAGGAGGTCACGGGTTTAAGCCTCGGAAACAGCCTCTGGCAGAAATCCAAGGTAAAGTTGCGTACAATACACCCTTGTAGTGGGGCCCTTCCCTGGGCACCGCGCATAGCGGTAGCTTTAGTACACCGGGCTGCCCTTTTTTACGAATCAAATGCTAAAGGAAGTGAGCATGGTTCAGCAGTTTTACCATAAATTGATTGAAATATTATAGATGTAATGATATACCACCCAAAATATTAGATTTTAGCAAAATCTGTATATTTCTAACGATTGCTTTCTGCAGGAAGAACCAGGTGGTCAACGTGCCCTCATATTTGATCAAGGAAATCGCATCTCTCAGGTAAGAGTCTTACTGTATTTATGAGAGTAGTGCTGCATTTCCAATTGAGCTTACCATCATAATGGTAAATACAGGGAATCAGTTGTGCTGATGTGGCTGACATTTGTGTGAAGGCATTGCATGATTTGACAGCCAGAAACAAGAGCTTTGATGTGAGTAATGCTCTACTTGTTTTGATGGTAGAGTTTGGCAAAGGAATAAATTGACCCTATTCCCTGATTAGGTATGTTATGAATATGTCGCTGAGCCTGGAAAGGAGCTGTACGAGTTGGTAAGGCCATTAACAAATTTTATCAATTAAAAGATCAAAGGCTAACTATTGTACAGCATTTCCTTCACTTTTTGTATGAATTGCTTTTGACAGCAATAGTAGCTAAACTTTTACTTCATTGCCGTTTCCCAAAGTATCTTTGTTTCTCATTCAGGTTCTTATAAAAATTGCAGGTGGCACATTTACCTGACAAAGCAAACAACTACTTGACACCAGCACTCTCGGTACTGGAGAAAAATACATGATCGTGCCTCCCAAGTTCAAGTTACAATCTTGGTGCAATCTCCAACAGAAGGTATTGGTGTGAGATTTACCAAGATTTTTTTGACTATGAGGAATATTCTCTGTATTTTGTTCTCAAATATATCATATATATATATATATATATATATATATATATATATATGATAGTAGCATTTTTTGTTACTCATGAGTCATGGCTGTGTATATATTAAAAGCAAGCACATTCCAATAAATTATTTTGTTTAAGATGACTGGAGAACACTCATTTGTCATTACCAAGTGAATAACAGTCCAACTTGTTCATCCTTCTCTTTATCTTCCTCAGAAAATGGAAGGAACCAATGTCTTCAGCTTAATAGAGAGAGACCAGGATGATCGCCACGTATTCATATGTAATTAATAATCATGTTAGTTGGACTGCAATTTTCCAATTATCGGATAGCCCAATCTAGGCCCTGTCAGAGCATGCTGCAAAAAACTTGAGTGCACCCGTGTTCACATCAAATTAATAGTTGCGTGTGAACCTTTATCACTTAAGAAAGGTTGAGTGATATCTATTTAACTCTGAGATTACACTGCTTAGTTTGATATAAATGTTTGATAAAAGTAGGGGTTTGGCCATTAAATCCAAATTGAAGTTGGAATTTAAGTTGGCGTTGTGTTGGCAATGAATACAAACTGGAGCTGTTTTGAATGATTATAAGTAAATTGGAGTGACAAAAGTAAAAACACAGTTTTACTTGTTTTTCATATTCTGAAATTCGACGTCAAATTAAATTCTAAAAATTTTCAAAATTTTATACTCACACACGTTTTTCGAAATTGAAGTGCGGAAAAAAGTGAATATTTTTCATGGCATATTCCCTCCTAAATATTTTTTCAATCACACTCGTGATGACCAAAGGCAAAACAAGTTAGAAGTCCATGCATGGCATATTCCCCCTAAATATTTTTTCAATCACACTCGTGATGACCAAAGGCAAAACAAGTTATAGAAGTCCTTGCAACTATAGAAACTGCTCAAAGATATGGCTACATTTGGAGCTAAGTCTACTTTATTTGAATCGGGAGATGATATTGTGAATAAAATGTGCCACCGAAATAATATTTATGGTAATAACAATGAAATAATAATATAACACTGAGAGTTGGTAATCAACAAAAATTAAAATAACGAGGACACAAATTTTAACATAGAAAATCCTTCTGAATAAGGGGGAAAAAACACACGACCCTATGAGAAACAAAGTAATGCTCTATAATGACAAATTTTACCTGTAGTCCCGAATAAATTTTCCAGAAACCACCACACACTTAAAAAATAACACTTTTTGATTTCTCACCTCACTATCGTATGACCCACACTTACCATTTTTTACACATACTATTTTTTTTTTTTAAATCTATGAACTATTTGAAACTCATTTGTTGTTTCTATTTCTGTGTACAAATGACCCGTGAAGCCTTCCTTTTTACAAGCAAGGCCACATATCCTCCAAAATCAGATGAAGGAAATGTCAACTTGCACTTGCAGATTGTAGCCACAAGAAGTTCTGCAAAATTGGCAACTTGTTTTTGCCAAAGTTTATAACACCCACTTATTTCTTTTAATTATTTCTGTTTATTTTTTATAATGGGTGTGGACCACATTAATCTCCCCCTGTGAACTCATTCGCCAGAAGGAGATGACATTAAGTTTTTAGTTTGAGTGCATGTCGACAAATTCTTTGCATACTTTGATCTTGTCCCATGATATCACCTTGATCAGTGTATCTACAGGATTTTCGATTGTTGTGATATTCTCAACATGCATAGATTTGTCTTCTACTTTTTTCTTGAATCCAGTGATATGTTACACCTATGTGTTTCATCCTTGCATAGTGCATGAAGTTCATGCTCAATTCTATTGCACTTAGACTATGGCAATAGATGACATATTCCTTCTGATGTAGTACAAACACTTGAAAGAACAATTTCAACCATATCATCTCCTTGCCAGTTTCAGTATTGGCAATGTATTCTACTTTAATTGTAGAGAGTGCATAATTCTGCAATCCCGACTACCATGATATAGCTTCCCCTGAAGAGGTAATTAATATCTAGCAGTGGATTTTTATTATCAAAGTTACCCACCATTCAATAACTATATAGCCCTTCAAGATTGGTCCAAATCCACTATAACACAATGTCACGATCCGATTTACAAGTCATGATGACACCTACTTTAATTCGCCATTAGGTAAGCCAAATTGTAACGCCCCGATTTTCGGAACCGGAATGCTACACGGTGCTCAGGACCTCGAAGGGCCACAAGCTAATCCATAACTGATATCTGTACCTGTACACTGCATAATATATGAGTATAAATGCGGAAACATGAACTGAAAGGCCATAAAGTTCAATACTGAACATAATCTGAATAATAACAATGTCTAAATAAAGTGGAATCACAATACCAAAACAAAACCGAAATATTAAAGTATGAATCTAGTCTGAAAGACTCTAACTGTCTGAAGTAGGAAGTGGAAGGAACATGTCTCCAACTAACTCTCGACTACTGAAAGCCAAACTAAAATACTGAAGTAATAAAGTAGTAATTATGTCCTCAGAGAATGAGGACTCATTGCTAACTCTGATTGCTGAAATCTGCAATGCTACTGCTGCTATGGAACTCGTGCCACTGAACCTATGGTGTAACATAAGAGAAAGCACCATAGCACAAATGCGTTAGTACGTCTGAATGTACTGAGTATACGAGTGAGGTAGGATAAATGCAAAAGGGTTTATATGCATGAACAATGTGGACTAATATGAACGTGAGAATACATACATGCATAAGTAATTGAAACTGAGCTCGTGGTAATACTAACTACTGAGTCTGAATATCAACAACATGAGTTTACTGATACTGAGATACTGAATATATGAATGACTATTTATGACAGTTCGAATTATGAAGAACTGGTCTAATTGACTGCGTCTAACAGTTTTGAAACTGAATACTGATAACGTAAGCTATGACGACAGATCTAAGAGATATAACTGTGATGATCGGCCTAACCGATGTAACTGATACTGAGCGACTGTATCTGACAGTCTAAATCTTCTAATAATGATTAGGAGTGACTAAGCTTGAGATCAGGCCTAACAAACGGGTGATCTCTGTAACTGATATTGAGAATACTAAACTGAATTTGAGATTGAGATCAAGCCTATCTGATGGGTGACCTCTGTAAGTACTGATACTGAATAAATTTATGTTAGACCAAACCTATCTAGCGGGTGATCTATGAATCTGTGGAATTATCTGAGTTCCTTACTGAGATTGATGACTGTATCTGACAGTCCTGATTTCTGAGTTCTACTCTGAAGATTGATATTGAAACTGTAATTGTGGGAGTGCTCACTTAACCGAAATGCCCTGAATCTAAACTGGTGAAGTCCAAACTGTAACCCCAGCTGGAAGGGTGTCACTACCGTGCCACGGGTAAATACCTCTCTTGTCAAGCCTATCTGATGGGTGACCCTCATAGGAAGTCAAGCCGAAGGCAGTATAATAGTCAAGCCTCTCTGACGGATGACTCTTACATCCTGCGCTGGCTACGCAGTCCTGGAGTTCAGGGATTGTTGATAATAACTCTGCCTCTCTAACGGGGAGTTGCCATCCCTGCACTCGCTCGGTGCTAGCTCCTACTCCCAACTGAAAGACTCTGAACTAATTCTTAGAACTTGTACTTGAACTGAACTGAAGCTGATACTGAGTTTCTTTCTTGACTGAGCTGAGCTCACTTGGTTTTGTTATATGACGAAATACTACTGAATCTATTATCTGACTAAATGATACTAAGTTCTGAATTGATTTCTTGAATGCTACTGAGATTTGAGATGAGTACTGAACTAAAGCTGGAATGATAAGGATACTTAGATTACTGAGATTTCTTAAGTTCTATAACTATCTGAGAGTTCTGAATTCTGTAACTGACTGAGTTCTACTGATCATAGCACGGCTGAGATTATCTTGAGACTGACTCGGCTCTAGGTACACAGTTATATTTTTCGGGTACAAGCTCCCCCAGGACTCGATAGAAGGTAACTGACACACATGATACTTCTTGATCATAGGAATAACATCCACAATTCATAATACCATAAGTAGGGGATTTCATGCTACACATGGTTCTTAACACCTTATACATGAAAGGGAATACATATAATATGGGTATACTTGCATACCTCAATATCATGGACATTCCATATCACAACAGCAACTCATAACAATAACACATATCAATAACATGGAATTCATGTGGAAATATAAGGAATAAAATATGGACTTGTCATTTAAGCACTATTAAGTCATAAAAACATAGATTCTATCTTTCTTGGCATTTTATCAAACACCTTACATGCACAACTTTGGGCATAGGTGTACTTATCAATTTGACAATCTTAATCCATCCAAAATTCATGGGTTTCAACTAACCTACTCACATGCTTCATGAAAAATACATCAAGATACAGCCTTGAATTGAAACAATAATCATCAACATGAATATAATCATAACACAACAAGAAAATCATAATTTATAATTTAAAACATGATTCTTGAGCTCCATGGATGAAAGGGATCCATGGATGAACACTACGCATAACTTAGAAAGGAAACTTTGATGAGTTGCTGGAGAGTTCTTGGATTGTGAAACTTAATTCTTGATTATCTTGGAAAAAGGCCTTGAATCTTGCTTTTGGGAGATGATTTTAATAAAAACCCTATATTGTGTTTGAAAGTGTAAGAGAGGGATTTTGAGATGTTTAACTAAAGAAATTTAAGAGAAAGTTACGTCCCTTGAGGTTTATAAGTCGCGGGAGGTGAAGGAAAAGACCAAAATACCCTTACAAAACCACTTCCCAATTGCTGAAAATCTTAGCTGACGACCAACGCTGAAATGTCGTCAGATTTGTGATATGTCATCGCAAATGTCGTCACTTGGGAGATGATTTTTGCCTAAGGATGACTACGTTTGTGATAAGTCATCATACCTGTGATAAGTTATCACGAATGTCGTCACTCAGTTTTTTGGGCTGACATGCTAGAGTAAAATGGTTATAACTTTTTGCTCTAGTATCAGATTTTGGCGAAATTGGTATTGTTGGAAAGATAATTCAAATATATTTCATTTGATATATAGTAGGTCTTCTAATTCAATATATAAAAGGAGTTATGATCGATTGAAGTTGACCTAAGTTTTGACGCTCACTAAAACTTTAACGATAGGAAAGCTTTCAACTTGTCCTTGAGTTAGGGGACCTCTATGATTTAAATTCATGCTCAAATAGATTTCCACACTACATAATTGATTAACACACTAAATTTACATAGGATGCAAGGCTTTTGGAACATCTACGCATATGAATAATGGATTTTCATTCTAGTTTGAAATATGGGGTGTTACATTATCTCCCTCTTGGAATCATTCATCCTCGAATGTCGATTGATAAGTTACGAGTACTGATCAACTAAACTTACTTAAGGGACGTGAATATCTAAAACATGACTATATGATGGAAATTACTGACACACTGAATTTTCCACTAGAGTATGCATGTATAGCTGATGTATAGAATACCCGGATGAGACTATTGATAAGCTGAATCCTCATAAAAGACATGCATATCTGATGCATGGATACTTGACTGAGTTTTTCTCATGAACGTATGACTGAATATACTGATAAGCTGAACTTTATCTACTGAACATGCATATCTAATACATGGAGGTCTGACTGAACTTACTCTTGAAAGCATGACTGACTGTGCAATGATAACTGATGCTAACTCATAATAGGAATCTATGCATGAAACTAAATAGGTTTACAGAATTGATAACTTCGGGGAGTTATAGAGCATCTCCCCCTTGGGACACTATGTCTCTCTAAAAACACTTATATCACAGGAATACTTGAGGACTACTGAGGCGGTGCACAAGGCATCTATGAATTGGATCATGACTAAACATCTGAGAGCTGAAGATAATGCATGATGCATGAATTGAGTTATACTCACAACTACTAAGGTACTCTGTCTTGGAATAGTTACCTTACTGAGATTTCTAATTATATGACTAAATGGAAAGATGGGAAAACAAACTATCCGAATCTGATTGTCTGACTGCTAAACTGAACTGCTGGCTTTATTGACTAACTCATCCTGAAAACTTAAGCTTAACTAAAGCACTGCTTCTGCATTCTTTCAACTAAACCTTCCACCTTAGCCTCAAGTTATCATTATAAGTCTGGGAACACTTTACTAAACTTTGAACTGAACTACAATCATTCTACTCTAGGGTCTGCGGTACAATAATGTACCTAAATGATAACTCATCCTGAAAGTCTGCACCTGAAAGTATAAAGCTCACAGCTAATACTATCCTAAAACTATCTGCGGGGACTGCCTGAGAAAGCTCTATCTGTAGGACTTTGGGCTTCACTACTTCTGCTACCTTAAGAGTAAGGTACGGAAGACATGAATAGAACATGATGAGAATCCACATAAGTTTCGTAGAGAACCTTTCTATAGCATGATCTAAGATATGAAAAAAGGGAAACTGTTCCTAAAACATCTTATAGCCTCCTGCACATAAATGTGGTGCGCAACACACCCATGTACAAGACTTTACTAGATGCTTTAAGATTTCCTAGGATACTATTGAACCTTAGGCTCTAATACAAAGTTTGTAACGCCCCAATTATCTGAATCGAAATGCTGCACAGTGCTCATAACCCCAAGGGACCACAAGATAACCCATGACTGATATCTGTACCTGTACACTACATAATAAATGAATATAAATTCAAAAACATGAACTGAAAGGCCATAAGGTTCAATACTGAACATATTTTGAATAATAACAATGTCTAAATAAAGTGGTATCACAATACCAAAACAAAACCAAAATACTAAACTCTAAATCTAGTCTGTAAGCCTTTAACTATTTAAAGTAGGGAGTGCAAGGAACATGTCACCAACTAACTCCCAACTACTGAAAGACAAACTGAAATACTGAAGTAATAAAGTAGTAATCATTTCCTCGAAGAATGAGGACTCACAACTAACTCTAACTGCTGAAATCTGCAATGCTACTGCTGCTCTAGAACTCGTGCCTCTAAACTTATGGTGTAACATAAGAGAAAGCACTATAGTGTAAATGCGTCAGTACGTCTGAATGTACTGAGTATACGAGTGTGGTAGGCTAAATACAAAAGGGTTTATATGCATGAACAATACGGACTAATATGAATGTGAGAATACATACATGCGTAAGTAACTGAAACTGAGCTTGTAGTGATACTAACTACTGAGTCTGAGTACTGACAACATGAGTTTACTGATACTGAGATACTGAATAGATAAATGACTATTTATGACAGTTTGAATTATAAAGAACTGGTCTGATTGACTGTGTCTAACAGTCCTGAAACTGAATACTGATAACATAAGCTATGACGACTGATCTAACTGATATAACTGTGATGATTGGCCTAACCTATGTAACTGATACTGAGCAACTATATCTGACAGTATAAATCTTCTAATAATGATTAAGAGTGACTAAGCATGAGATCAGGCCAAACTAATGACTGATCTCTGGAACTGATATTGAGACTACTTAGCTGAATCTGAGACTGACATCAAGCCTATATGATGGGTGACCTCTGTAAGTACTGATAGTGAATAACTTTATATTAGACCAATTCTATCTAGCGGTTGGTCTATGAATCTGTGCAACTATCTGAGTTCCTTACTGAAATTAATGATTGTATTTAACAATCCTGATTTCTGAGTTTTACTTTGAAGACTGATAATGAAAATGTAGCTGTAGGAGTGCTCACTTAACCTATATGCCCTAAATCTGAATTGGTGGGGTCCAACCTGTAACCCCAGCTAGAAGGGTGTCAATACCGTGCCACAAGTAAAGACCTTTCTGGTGAAGCCTATCTGATGGGTGACCCTCATAGGAAGTCAATACTAAGGCAATATAACAATCAAGCCTTTCTGATAGGTAAATCCTAAATCCTGTGCTGGCTACGCAGTTCTAGAGTTTAGGGATTGCTTCTAACGACTTTGCCTCTCTGATGGGAAGCCACCATCCCTGCACTCACTCGGTGCTAGCTCCTACTCCCAACTGAAAGACTCTGAACTAATTCTTAGAACTTGTACTTGAACTGAATAGAAACTGTTACTGAGTTTCTTACTTGACTGAGCTATCCGAGTTTACTTGGTTCCGTTATCTGATGGAATACTACTGAATCTATTATCTGATTGAATGATACTAAGTTCTGCATTAATTTCTTGAATGCTACTGAGATTTGAGCTGAGTACTGAACTAAAGATGGAATGATAACGATACTTAGATTACTGAGATTTTGTAAGTTCTATAACTGTCTGAGAGTTCTGAATTTTGTAACTGACTGAGTTCTACTGATCATAGCACGACTGAGATTATCTTGAGACTGACTCTGCTCTAGGTACATAGTTATATTTTTTGGGTACAAGCTCCCCCAGGATTCGATAGAAGGTAACTGACACACATGATACTTCTTGATCATAGGAATAACATCCACAATTCATAATACCATAAGTAGGGGATTTCATGCTACACATGGTTCTTAACACCTTATACATGAAAGGGAATACATATAATATGGGTATACTTGCATACCTCAATATCATGGACATTCCATATCACAATAGCAACTCATAACAACAACACATATCAATAACATGGAATTCATGTGGAAATATAAGGAATAAAATATGGACTTGTCATTTAAGCACTATTAGGTCATAAAAACATAGATTCTATGTTTCTTGGCATTTTATCAAACACCTTACATGCACAACTTTGGGCATAGGTGTACTTATCAATTTGACAATCTTAATCCATCCAAAATTCATGGTTTTCAACTAACCTACTCACATGCGTCATGAAAAATACATCAAGATACAACCTTGAATCGAAACAACAATCATCAACATGAATATAATCATAACACAACAAGAAAATCATAATTTATAATTTAAAACATGATTCTTGAGCTCTATGGATGAAAGGGATCCATGGATGAACACTACGCATACCTTAGAAAGGATACTTTGATGAGTTGCTGGAGAGTTCTTGGATTGGGAAACTTAAATTTTGATTATCTTGGAAAAAGGGCTTGAATCTTTCTTTTGGGAGATGATTTTAACAAAAACCCTAATCTTGTGGTTGAAAGTGTAAGAGAGGGTTTTTGAGATGTTTAACTAAAGAAAAAGAAGAGAAAGTTAAGTCCCTTGAGGTTTATAAGTCGTGGGAGGTGAAGGAAAAGACCAAAATACCCTTACACAACCACTTCCCAATTGCTGAAAATCTTAGCTGACAACCAAGGCTGAAACGCGTCAGATTTGTGATAAGTCATAACAAATGTCGTCACTTGGGAGCTGTTTTTGCCTAAGGATGACGACATTTGTGATAAGTCATCACACTTGTGATAAGTTATCATGAATGTCGTCACTCAATTTTTGAGGCTGACATTCTAGAGTAAAATAGGTTTAACTTTTTGCTGCGGTATCGAATTTTAGGAAAATTAGTATTGTTGGAAATATAATTCAAAGAGATTTCATTTGACATATAGTAGGTCCTATAATTCGATATATACAAGGAGTTATGGTCAATTAAAGTTGACCTAAGTTTTGACGCTCACTAAAACTTGAATGATAGGAAAGTTTTCAACTTGTCCTTGAGTTAGGGGACCTCTATGATCTAAATTCATGCTTAAATAGATTCCCACACTACATAATTGATTAACACATTAAATTTACATAGGATTCGAGGCTTTTGGAATATCTACGCATATGAATAATGGATTTTTATTATAGTCCAAAATATGGGGTGTTACATTATCTCCACCTTGGAATCATTCATCCTCGAATGTCGATTGATAAGTTACTAGTACTGATCAACTGAACTTACTTAAGGGACATGAATATCTAAAACATGACTATATGATGGAAATTACTGACACACTGAATTTTCCACTAGAGTATGCATGCATAGCTGATGTATAGAATACCCGGATGAGACTATTGATAAGCTGAATCCTCATGACGGATATGCATATCTGATGCATGGATACTTGACTGAGTTTTTCTCATGAACGTATGACTGAATAGATTGATAAGCTGAACTTTCTTTACTGAACATGCATATCTAATGCATGGAGGTCTGACTGAACTTACTCTTGAAATCATGACTGACTGTGCAATGATAACTGATGCTAACTCATAATAGGAATCTATGCATGAAACTGGATGGGTTTACGGAGTTGATAAATTCGGGGAGTTATAGAGAATCTCCCCCTTGGGATACTATGTACCTTTAAAAACACTTACATCACTGGAATACTTTAGGACTACTGAGGCGGTGCACAAGTCATCTATGAATTGGATCATAGATAAACATCTGAGAGCTGAAGATAATGCATGATGCATGAACTGAGTTATACTCACAACTACTAAGGTACTCTATCTTGGAATAGTAACCTTACTGAGATTTCTAATAGTATGACTAGATGGAAAGATGTGAAAACAAGCTATATGAATCTGATTTTTTGATTGCTAAACTGAACTACTGGCTTTACTGACTAACTCATGCTAAAAACTTAAGCTTAATTGAAGCACTGCTTCTGCATTCTTTCAACTAATCCTTCCACCTTCACCTCAAGTCATTATTATAGGAATGGGAACACTTCAATAAACTTTAAATTGAACTATAATCATTCTACTCTAGGGTCTGTGGTACAATAATGTACCTAAATGATAACTCATCCTAAAAAACTGCACCTGAAAGTATAAAGCTCACTACTAATACTATCCCAAAACTATGTGCGGGGACTGCCTGAGAAAGCTCTATCTGTAGGACTTTGGGCTTCACTACTTCTGCTACCTTAAGAGTAAGGTAAAACTGACATAAATGGAATATGATGAAAATCCACATAAGTTTCTTAGAGAACCTTTCTATAGCACTATTTAAGACATGAAAGAAGGGAAATTGTTCCTAAAGCATCTTATAGCCTCCTACACGTACATGTTGTGCGCAATACACCCATGTACAAGACTCTACTAGATGCGGCTTTCAGATTTCCTAGGATAGTATTGAACCTTAGGCTCTGATACCAAGTTTGTAACGCCTTGATTTTCTAAGCCAGAATGCTACACAATGCTCATGACCTCGAGGGACCACAAGCTAACCCATGACTGATATCTGTACCTGTACACTGCATAATATATGAATTTAAAGGCGGAAACATGTACTGAAAGGCCATAAGGTTCAATACTGAACATAATCTGAATAATAATAATGTCTGAATAAAGTGGTATCACAATACCAAAATAAAACCAAAATACTGAAGTCTGAATCTAGTCTGTTATCTAGTATAAAAGCCTCTAACTGTCTAAAGTAGGGAGTGGAAGGAACATGTCTCGAACTAACTCCCGACTACTGAAAGCCAAACTGAAATACTAAAGTAATAAAGTAGTAATTATTTCCTCGGAGAATGAGGACTCACAACTAACTCTGACTGCTGAAATCTATAATGCTACTACTATTTTGGAACTCGTGCCTATGAACCTATGATGTAACATAAGAGAAATCACCATAGCGCAAATACGTTAGTACGCCAGAATATACTGAGTATACGAGTGAGGTAGGCTAAATGCAAAGGAGTTTATATGCATGAACAATGTGGACTAATATGAACGTGACAATACATACATGCATAAGTAACTGAAATTGAGTTCGTGGTGATACTAACTACTGAGTCTAAATACTGACAATATGAGTTTATTGATACTGAGATATTGAATAGATGAATGACTATTTCTGATAGTTCGAATTATAAAGAACTGGTCTGATTGACTGTGTCTAATAGTCCTAAAACTAAATACTGTTAACATAAGCTATGACGACTGATCTAACTGATATAACTGTGATGATTGGCCTAACCTATGTAACTGATGTTGAGTGACTGTATCTGACAGTATAAATCTTCTAATAATGATTAAAAGTGACTAAGCATAAGATCAGGCCTAACTAACGAGTGATCTTTGGAACTGATATTGAGACTACTCAGCTGAATCTGAGACTGACATCAAGCCTATCTGATGGTTGACCTCTGTAAGTACTGATACTGAATATCTTTACGTTAGACCAATTCTATCTAGCGGGTGGTCTATGAATCTGTGGAACTACCTGAGTTTCTTACTGAGATTGATGACTGTTTCTGACAGTTCTACTCTGAAGACTGATACTGAAACTGTAACTGTGGCAGTACTCATTTAACTGATATGCCCTGAATCTTAACTGGTGGAGTCCAACTTGTAACCCTAGCTGGAAGGGTGTCAATACTGTGCCACGGGTAAAGACCTCTCTGGTCAAGCCTATCTAATGGGCGACCCTCGTAGGAAGTCAAGCCTAAGGCAGTATAATAGTCAAGCCTCTCTGATGGGTGACTCCTACATCCTGCACTGGCTATGCAGTTCTAGAGTTTATGGATAACTACTAACGACTCTACCTCTCTGATGGGGAGCCTCTATCCCTGCATTCACTCGGTGCTAGCTCCTACTCCCAACTGAAAGACTCTGAACTAATTCTTAGAACTTGTACTTGAACTGAACAGAAGTTGTTACTGAGTTTCTTACTTGACTGAGCTGGTTGAGTTCACTTGGTTTTGTTATCTAACAGAATACTACTGAATCTATTATCTGACTAAATGATACGAAGTTCTACATTGATTTCTTGAATGCTACTTAGATCTGAGATGAGTACTTACTTGAAGATGGAATGATAATGATACTTAGATTACTGAGATTTCTTAAGTTCTATAATTGTCTGAGAGTTCTGAATTTTGTAACTGACTGAGTTCTGCTAATCATAGCACGACTGAGATTATCTTGAGACTGACTCAGCTCTAGGCACACAGTTATATTGTTTGGGTAAAAGTACCCTCAGGACTCGATGGAAGGAAACTGACACACATGATACTTCTTGATCATAGGAATAACATCAACAATTCATAATACCATAAGTAGGGGATTTCATACTACACATGGTTCTCAACACCTTATACATGAAAAAGAATACATATAACATGGGTATACTTGCATACCTCAATATCATGGACATTCCATATCACAACAACAACTCGTAACAACAACACATATCAATAACATGGAATTTATGTGGAAACATAAGGAATAGAACATGGACTTGCCATTTAAGCACTATTAAGTCATAAAAACATGGATTCTATCATTCTTGGCATTTTATCAAACACCTTACATGTACAACTTTGGGCATAGGTGTACTTATCAATTTGACAATCTTAATCCATCCAAAATTCATGGGTTTCAACTAACCTACTCACATGCTTCATGAAAAACACATCAAGATACAACCTTGAATCCAAACAACAATCATCAACATGAATATAGTCATAACACAACAAGGAAATCACAATTTATAATTTAAAAAATGATTCTTGAGCTCCATGGATGAACACTATGCATACCTTAGAAAGGAAACTTTGATGAGTTGCTGGAGTGTTCTTGGATTGGGAAACTTAATTCTTGATTATCCTGGAAAAAGGGCTTGAATCTTGCTTTAGGAGATGATTTTAATAAAAACCCTAATCTTGTGGTTAAAAGTATAAGAGAGGGTTTTTGAGATGTTTAACTAAAGAAAAAGAAGAGAAAGTTACTTCCCTTGAGGTTTATAAGTCATGGAAGGTGAAAGAAAATACCAAAATATCCTTACGAATCCACTTCCCAATTGCTGAAAATCTTAGCTGACGACCAAGGCTGAAATGCCGTCAGATTTGTGATAAGTCATCACAAATGTCGTCACTTGGGAGCTGTTTTCTGCCTAAGGCTGATGACTTTTGTGATAAGTCGTCACACTTGTGATAAGTTATCACGAATGTCGTCACTCAGTTTTTCGGGCTGACATGCTGGAGTAAAATAGGAATAACTTTTTGCTTTGGTATCAGATTTTGGCGAAATTGATATCGTTGGAAAGATAATTCAAATATATTTCATTTGACATATAGTAGGTCTTCTAATTTGATATATACAAGGAGTTATGGTCGATTGAAGTTGACCTAAGTTTGACGCTCACTAAAACTTGAACGATAGCAAAGCTTTCAACTTGTCCTTGAGTTAGGGGACCTCTATGATCTAAATTCATGCTAAAATAGATTCGCGCACTAAATAATTGATTAACACACTAAATTTACATAGGATTCGAGGCTTTTGGAATATCTACGCATATGAATAATGAATTTTTATTCTAGTCCGAAATGTGGGGTGTTACATAGACCATAGTCTAAAGCTAGATGCAATAGGCTAACTTGGTGAAAATGTCCTAAAAGTCGAACGTCAATAACTTAAAGATTCTAGTAATGATGAAACTATCATAAAGATCTACTAGATAGATAGAAACCACCAAATATTTCAAGACTCAGTAATGTCGATGCAAGAGCTAATACAAAAACTATGAGTACTAAATAGACAAATAAAATCCGTCTCAAAAATAAAAGACTAGACATAGATAACTCGAAGGAAAAATGATAACTTCGACTCCAAGAGCTCACCCAATTTCTGAAATCAACTCTGCACGAACGACGAATCTACGACGACAACTAGTACTCGAATCTGCACCAAAAAGGTATAGACGTGTAGTATGAGTATCAAAACCACGGTTACTCAGTAGTCATTATCAATCGATTGAGATAATTCATGATATAAACATAATAAGATACAAGATAACATAAGCTAAAATCAAGATAAAAGGACAAACCTGGAAGTAACCTCTAACAAAACTGTACATACATAAATAAATAGAATCGGAATAATAACAAAATAATCATACACTTATAACAACTAAATTGACCCCCATAAGCCATAAGTGTGGAAAGTAAATAATCCAATACAGACCCTTATAAGCCTGTAGGATACAATCAAGGAAACTAACTACCGGATAACCAAAGTTTACCAACCGCTATGCCATAACCAAGAATCTATATGTTCTGCATTACATCATGAATAATCCTTAATGCCAGAATCGAACCGAAACTCAATAGAATTATCATTATTATCATCAATTTTCCCAGACTTGAATTGGAACTTATATCATCAATATCATCGGTAATTGCCGAACTTGAAGCAAAACTCATAATTATAAATCACATCAATGAACCATATTATTGAGTCACTTAAGTAGGCTATACTCAATAGATTATACCAATAATTCATTGCAATAGGTCATCCCTTTACTCATAGTTATAAATCGAACAAGGAATCATATTCGCAGGTCTCATCCATAATCGTGTCTATAAGTCCTATTTTAGCCATATCCAAAGACCATATCAATACTAACATTCATAAGCAATATTCCTATAACTTATCAGAAATTCATAATAATAACAATATCTATAGGTT
Organism: Capsicum baccatum var. pendulum; assembly: GCA_030864225.1. Taxonomy (NCBI): domain Eukaryota; kingdom Viridiplantae; phylum Streptophyta; class Magnoliopsida; order Solanales; family Solanaceae; genus Capsicum; species Capsicum baccatum. Next base: position 87,484,470 of record CM061557.1, read on the forward strand.
ACCCATCTTTTCTATAGGCCGTCAATTCTATCTATATGCCCTATCATCTCTATGACGCATATTATATCTACAAGCCATTACTTACATCTATAGGTCATATTCCATCTACGAGCTGAATCATGATTATAATCCATATAACATCCATGAGCCATATCATATATATAGGTCATATCATATCGATAAGACACATTATATCTATATAAGTCATATCATACCCATAAGGCATATTATTTATCTACATAAGTCATATCATCCAAACAAGCCATTAACCTTTAATTATACCAATATCCATAACGTTAAGCATATCAGTAGACCATGTTATTAATCATATGCGGAAGTCATACCTGCAATCACATGCATAATTCATAAATCATACTTATAAATTATACCATTAGTCACGCATAAGGACAGTATCATTAGCAATACTCGGAATTTGTATCCATCCTTCCATATCCACTTAACATACTCAATAATTATATACAACCCTCTCAAGTTTCAAACTACCTTTAATAAGTGTATATTATACGCAAATGAGTCTACAAGGTTATCAAAAGTCTTGGCCTAAGATTGGCCGGAGGGGCCCACTTCTAATCTCAGAAGATTCTCTTAGGCAAATTTCTGCCCATGACCAGGCTAAGGTATCTAAGTTCATTCCTAGATGTAAAGTAATCCATAATTACCCCAAGGATATATTTCCTCCCCAAACATAATTAACTAAGGCTATCCTACCTAGAACGATAGAAACTAGGCCAATTCCCCCTAACTTAAGCAATTTATAATAATTCTACCCTATCATGAATAACTAGGCAATTTTACCTACCTTGAGTAATTAAAGCATTTCCATCTAATTATATACCGTAAATACTAATTCACCATAGCCATGACTAACTACACTAACAACTCCACATCTAAGGTTTCAAAGTATTCAAAAGGTCCAATTAACCCAAATATTTTCATTCACACTTCCAACACCTAAAATTTACCCCATATCTAGCATAATATCATAGTTATACTATGAGATGGCTCAATCTATAAAGTAGGTAAACCTAGCCAACCTAGGCACCGAAGAAAGCCCAATAAATCCACTAAATCACCTATTTTCCTTGTCGAGAAGCTTCCGCAAGGTGCCATACTATTAAAATCACAATCTATGCATCAAAATGATAACAATGATACCCATATTGCACTATTATGCTTTGGATCCAAAATTACATAAAAATCTCTTATGGGGCCTGTTTACGAAAATCGCATCTTCGAAATCAATCCAACATTCCTCTATGATCAAGAAATATTTATCCTAAAAAATGGGAGAAATTCGAGTTATATTAGTGCTAAAATCAAGCCACTAAGCTTTTAGGGATTTTAGATAAGAGTGAAAAAATCAACCATGAAAATGATGAAATCTTAACACAAATTTGAAAGAGAATTGTGTAATAAATCCTTTTCCAAGCTCCCAAAATCACCCTCCAATATTATCCCCAAGCTCTCCCATTTTCTAGGGTTTAATTATCTTAGAGATGGATGAGAAATGGTGAAAATGGGTTGTAGGGGGTATTATACCCTTCATAGGTACACGAGTATCACATACACAATTCATCGATTGCATACAAGATACCTAGCCTAATATGCAGAAGTCTCTTATGTGACAATAGTATCATGTATGTGATACCTATGGCCTGGAACAGACATCGCTTACATGACAAATAGTATCTCTTATGCAATACATGTCTGTTGCCAAAGGGAATTGCTTACACAACTACTAATGTCGCTTACACGACACTTGCGGGTGCCTTCCAGGTCGCATACACAACTAGTGGCTCACCAATACGGGTGCACTAGCACCAGTTGAGACTTGGAAATTTCCAAGTCTTCTCCAACCCCTTGGGATTCATCCAAAATCTTGTATATGCAAATGGACTATGCTACCCTATCAAATTTGATGTTTCAAACTCAATGACACAGTCAAAATTTTCATCCGATGTTGTTTTGATAAAAAGTGAGATTTTTATTTTTCTTAATGTTCGACAATAGCACAAAATGAGTTCGAATGCCTTAGGACCCGAACTAAGAACCGACCTAGCCTAAAATTGATATGACGAAGCTGTTGGAATAGTCAAAATCAACATATGAGATCATTTAACTAAAGTTTTTGGTTGGTAGCCAATTTGAACCAATGAAGACTTCAAAATCAGGAATTGGCTCAAAAAACCATACAAACTGCCCGATAGCCGAACTATCAGTTCCGGTAAGTCATAAATGACTTAAGGAGGCCATGGGAAAACTCTAAATGGAAAAAATAACCATAAATATAGAAAATGATCTAAAGGGTCATTACAATAGCCACTACTAAATAAACTTTCATCTACAAAAGTAAAGGATTAGGATGTATCGAAAGCCTCAAACAGGTGAGGATACTAGGTCCGTATCTCACTGTCAATCTCCCAAGTAGCCTTCTTTACTAGGCAATGCCTCCATTGAGCCTTAACTACAGGAATCTCCCTGATGCGCAACCGCCTGACATCACTAGAGAAAATGAGCACAGTCTCCTCCACGAAAGTCGATTGCTCATCCAACTAGACTTAGTCCTATCTGAGCACATGAGATGGATCAGGAATGTATCATCACAACATGGAATTATGGAAAACCAGATGGAAAATAGTGAAATCTGGGGGTTAGGTAACTCATAAGACACCTCACCAACTATGAAAAGAATCTCAAAGGGTCGAATATATCTGGGGTTGAGCTTACCCTTCCAACCAAACCTCATCACACCCTTCATGGGCGATAGAAGGAAGAATTCCCGATCACCAACTCTAAGTATCAAAACACCAAGTATACAATCTGCATAAGACTTCTACCTACTCTAAGCTGTCCTCAACCTATCCTGAATCACCCTAACTCTACCCAACGACTCCTAAAGCAAGTCAGTACCATAGGGTCTAATCTTGAAAGTCTCAAATCACCCAATTGGGGAACAATATCATCTACCATATAAAGCCTTAAAAGGCGCTATCTTAATACCTGAATGGTAGTCATTATTATATGTGAACTCTATCAAGGATAAGTGTTGTAACCACTGATATCCAAAATCCATAACACCGGCTCGAAGCATATCCTCAAGAACATGAATAGTCTACTCCGACTGGCCATCAATCTAAGGATGAAAGGTTGTACTAAGATCCACCTGAGTACCTAAATCCTTTTAAAAATCTCTCTAAAATCTAGAAGTAAACACTGAACCCTGATTAAAACTGATAGATATAGGTACGCCATGCAAATAGACTATCTCATTAACATAGATATGAGCCAACCTTTCAACACTAAAGGATATTTGAATAGGAATGAAATAGGCTGATTTGGTCAACCAATCCATAATGACATAAATAACATTAGAACAATGAGAAGTATGCGGCAAACAACTAACAAAATCTATGGTAATCCTCTCCCACTTCCCCTTGGGAGTGGGCAATCTCTAAATTAACCCATTCGATCGCTGATGCTCGGCCTTCACCTGTTGATAACATAGGAAACAAGATACAAACTCCATTACAGCTATCTTTATAAAACTCCACCAATAATGTTATCTCAAATCTCTATACATATAGACTATACTCGGGTGAATGGTATACCTATAGCTGTGAGCCTTACTCAAAATTGACTGAATCAAGTCACCAACCCTCGAAACATAAATATGGCTACAAAATATCAAGACACCCTCAGAATCTATTGTATCCCTCTTGAATTCACCACTCAAAACCTGATTGTGAATGGTGCAGACTCTCTTATTCTCAAACCGGCAATCCCAAATCTACTTAAATAGCGAGGACTTTTCCTTAACAGTAGCATGAATTGACAGTGCCCAAGCACATGCGCAAGTGTACGTGGCTTATCAAGTAGTAAAGTTATTGATCCCACAGAGATTTAATTCAACAATAATTCTATTTTAGTTCATAGTTTAGATTCAGCTGATGCAAATGTAATCAAAAAGAGAGTTTGTAATTTATAACTAGACAAAAGTAAACAATATGTAAAGTAAAGATCTTGAAACAATCTATAGGAGAAAACCCAGGGTTAAAGAACTTTGAACAATCATATTACATTATTGAACTTCATTCGTTAACTTGCTTAGCTTAATTGTAGATTCATAGGGTTAATTGCATGATCATGGTCTCCCGACCTCTAATCCTTTACCTAAGTTGAACCTTACAACTACATCGTTAAGCGGGAATGTAATAGTCCACTTAAGTTATTTAAGCTATCATCCAACGTAATAATCAAGTAAGGTATCTAAGTACATCACTTTCCTAGACACTAATTTGAATTCCTTATTTAATAAAAGAATACAAACCATACTTTGTTCATCTCCATGTTCTATCCCCTATTCCCTCTCCTGAGTTCAAAAGGTGGGTAATTGATGTATTCTAAGGGTATCTAATGCTTAAAATAGTTAAATAAAAGGTGAGCACACAACCAATAATGATAAGAAAAGTTAAAATAACTTAATTCAAAACAATAGTACTCATGTCTTTTGCTTTAACCCCAAAAAAGGGCGTTTAGCCACACATAGTATTCACAAGGTGGTAATTAACGACTAAGAACATGTATGAACTAAATTAAAATAATAAAAACATAAATATGAAGTTCTAGAAGCCCCTTGATCTCTAAAATATGTTCAAAGATATGTAAAAAATGTGACCATGATGTATTTATAGCACAAAAGTGAACCTAGGCCATGTAGGAGTAGAATTCCTCAATTTTGTGAGCAAGGGTGTAGAGGGGGTGCCGCCCTGGGTTGAGCGCCGCTCCATGTAAGGATTCACCCTAGGTTGAGACACGCTCCAGGTGAGGCATTTCCCTGCCCATAGACCTGCTCCAGGGAATGCGTTGTGGGCTTATAGCCTTGGCGCATTGGAAGTTTCTCTCTCAAATTTGGTTAAGTATTGAATCTCCCATCATTGTCCCTTGTCTTATGGTGTATTTCCCATGGATTTTCGACCTTTTTAACATCAAAATATCATCATATTAAGATTCCAAAGCTTCCTACACAATAAAACACCACAAATTAGAGATCATAACAATAAACTATCCATGATGATAAATCAAAACAAGAGCTAAGACTAGGCTAGTTCATGTTATTCTTCAACTTATTGTTCCACCTCTACACTTAATCAATTCGAACTTTTCACATTACCAACAAGTTGTTCCACTCATAATTACACATTTAAACCATAAAGAACTCTTTAAACACAATAGAATCCAATGGGATCAACTAAACAAGCACCTAGCTCAAGCTAGTAATGCTAGTTTCCACGATTGAACTCTAAATGACTCTTTGAAGTAAAAACTTGTTTGGAATTCAATTTGAACATTATAAACACATGCTTTAACACTTATATGCACATCCTCTCATTATATACCCATATAGAACATGAATCATCCTTAAAACAAGGCTAAAAAGGCTATAATAGTGACACTAGAATGCATAAATACACCTATCATCATGAATCCTCCTAGGCTCTAAAATATCAAGTTGCACTAATAAGTTAGATAAGGACTGAATTTCCCACACTAACAATCTTTGAGAAACTGAAATACAAGCCAAGCTATCCATACTCACTGCCTTCCAGCTCAAGGCGTTTGCCACCATATTCGTTTTGCTCGAGTGATACAAGATAGAGATATCATGATCCTTAATTAACTTCACTATCTACACTGCCTAGAATTAAGATCTCTTTGGGTCATAAGGTACTGAAGACTGTGATGGTTTATAAAAATCTCATAATACACACCATAAAGATAATGCCACCAAATCTTAAGCGCAAAAACTACCATTACCAACTCCAAATCATGAGTGAGGTAGTTGCGCTTGTGTACCTTTAGTTGCCTCAAAGTACAAGCAATAACACGACCCTGCTACATCAAAACACAACCCAAACCAATACTAAAGGCATCACAATACATGGTGAATCCCTCATGATCAATATAAAGTACCAAAATAGAAGCCAAAGTAAGAAACTCGTTGAGCTTTCTAAAGCTCGACTCACACTTCTCGAACCATCAAAAAGGAACCTCCTTTAAAGTTAATAGAGTCAAAGGTGCTGAAATAGTAACAAAACCCTCAACAAATTATGTATAATAATCAGCCAAGCCAATAAAGCTATGAACCACAATAGCAAATATAGGCCCGACCCAATAACGAATAGCCTTAATCTTTGTCGGCTCTACCATAATCCCATCCGTGATACCACATGATAAAGGAATGCCACAGACTTTAGCCAAAAATTACCCTTAGAGAATTTTGAAAAAAGAAAATGACCTCTCAAAGTCTAGATCACAATCCTTAATATTGGGCATGCTCCTCTCTACCCCTTGAGTACACAAGGATGTCGTCGATTGATGTGCTATAGAAATGAAGAACTTTTAATGCTTAAGACTATGAAAATATACAAGTTTCTTAGGTTATTTTGTTAGATATGATGTGTTTTGGGTATGTTTTGCGGGAAACTAGGTTTTGGATGATATGTTCGTAAAAAAAGATGAAAAATGGAGTTTTTAGATACTTGATCAATTTAGGGTATTTGTGACACTTTTGAATGTACGTGTCCAAAGCATGTGATGAAAGTTAAAGATTTGAAGTTTGGTTGCAATTATTAGAAGGTCTAGAACTTACCTATGTCTACATGTGGACACATGTAGCACATGCCGTCTGTATGAGATTAAGGTAAGTACCAAAATTAAAGATCAGAGAGTGAAATAGATGTAAAAGAACTTTTGAAACTTACTTATATCAACATGCGGACTGCATGTAGCACATGTGAACTGCATATGGGTAGGGTAAGTGTTTAAAGTCCAACATCCCAAGAGCTGAAGAAGCACAAAATTTTTCTGGCAGTTATATGTATCTATATGCTCCCAGGGTAAGGCTGCATGTGGCACATGCATTCAAGGTCAGGCCATCGACACATGTAATTGTCCACCGACCTTTTTTCATCCCTTTTTATCCATTATTTGATTTTACGATTTCCTCATGCACTATAAATACCCTTTATGTATTTCTTAGTATAAGTTACACACTCTTGATACTTAAAAATATATTTTGATTCTGAGATTTGATTTTAGTCTTGGAATTCTCTTGTATGGACTTTGGTTAATTAATTTATTTAAAGTTTTGGGTTTTCTAGTTATGATTGTTGTGATTACATCTTATCCTGTCAATCATTAATGTTGTTGATTCTTTCACAAGCATGAGCAGTTAAAATCCCTTAGCTATAGTTGTGGAAACCCTAGCGGACTGACAAAGTAGGGGAAATGCTATTCTAAACTGATACCCATGCATGCATTGCATTTTCTTTACTTTAATAGTTATCTTAGTGGTTGCCAACGTTAGGATCCCGCCGTCTTTCAGATTACATATTATCTCAGAAACATATTTATACTTGGTCTTGAATTCTCAGATATTATATGTTCATGCATTCATGTTCAGTTACCTATGCATTTCAACCAACCCTCATTTCATATAAAGTACATTCAAAGTACTGACCGCATACTTTTCTTTGCGCTATGTGTCTTATAACATTGGTTCGAACACACAGTTTCCCAACCTTTCTTAGACAGCTTAGCATTACTCAGCAATAATAGTGGTGAGTCCTCATCCATTAAGGGCACGATATGTTTTCCCCAGTTACTTTAGTATTTCTTTCTTTTCAGTCAGTTGGAGTTAGTTGGGGGTTTCTCCCATCAACTCCTCAGGCAGTTTGAGGCTTTCAGACAATCAATCGATTCTTTCAGTATTATCAGTTGCTGAGACAGATAGTTTGGTTACCAGTATTCTATCAGATATTTTAGCTATGTTCTTATAGCGTATTTCAGTATTCAGTTTTACATTAACTTGTCAGTTTATTTTCCACTCATGTATTATATTACTACTTTAATCAGTGCTCACAGCAGGTACCAGCTTATGGGTTAGTTTATGACCATGGTTATTGTAAGCACCGTTGTCGAGACTAGGGGGTAGCCTCGGGTCGTGACACCCACCATCATGATTAGATATCAAACCCCGCCATTATTGCCTAATTATAACCATTTGCAACTAACCAATCCATTATTCCATTGATTATTAACCAGGGCTATTAATAGTGGTATCAATATACCGACTATAACTTACAAATATTGTCCTTAGCCAAACCTTTTTGGGTAAAGGGATTCCTGGGTACCCATTTACCAAGTTAACTTGGGGGAGTCATATGTACCCCATAAGTTGTTCATTAATATGTTTACTTGGGGGATTCTATTGTACCTCACGAGAAGTTCAATTAACCATAACCATAACCACCAAACCATTCCATTTAATCATTTAAACCATTTAGAGTTCCATTACCAAACCATACCATGCAATAGTTTCATTAAAAAGTTTAATAATAGAGTAAAAGTATTCTATTAGGCATTTTATCAAACATATTGAGGGCATAGTGTTTCGAAAACTAAAATCAAATATCAATTACCCATTCCCATGTAACCAAGTATCCAAACAACCATTAAAACATGTAAATACATAATTACAACATGGAAAAACCATAACCAAGTCATTATAAACAAAACCCCCAATGTATATTTGAAAACCCAAAACCATATAACAATTATGCCATGAAAATAATTTAAAAATATGCCTTTAGTTGGAACTAACAATGAGGGAAGGAGTACATGCCTTAATTGAGAAGATAATGGAGAGAAATCATGTAATGCCCTGAAATTTCCATCCTGAGACGTCACACGGTGCTTAGGGATACACATAGCCCCAAGCTAACCCTCAGAGCCAGACACTATCTCAAGGAACTTAATTCAATAATAGTCATGCATAATAAAGAGATATTATGTTAGATATGATGTGTTTTGGGTATGTTTTGCGGGAAACTAGGTTTTGGATGCTATGTTCGTAAAAAAGATGAAAAATGGAGTTTTTAGATACTTGATCAATTTAGGGTATTTGTGACACTTTTGAATGTACGTGTCCAAAGCATGTGATGAAAGTTAAAGATTTGAAGTTTGGTTGCAAGTATTAGAAGGTCTAGAACTTACCTATGTCTACATGTGGACACATGTAGCACATGTCGTCTGTATGAGATTAAGGTAAGTACCAAAATTAAAGATCCAGAGAGTGAAATAGATGGAAAAGAACTTTTGAAACTTACTTATATCAACATGCGGACTGCATGTAGCAGCTGTGAACTGCATATGGGTAGGGTAAGTGTTTAAAGTCCAACATCCCAAGAGCTGAAGAAGCAGTAAATTTTTCTGGCAGTTATATGTATCTATATTCTCCCAGGGTAAGGCTACATGTGGCACATGCATTCAAGGTCAGGCCATGGACACATGTAATTGTCCACCGACCTTTTTTCATCCCTTTTTATCCATTATTTGATTTTACGATTTCCTCATGTACTATAAATACCCTTTATGTATTTCTTAGTATAAGTTACACACTCCTGATACTTAAAAATATATTTTAATTCTGAGATTTGATTTTAGTCTTGGAATTCTCTTGTATTGAGTTCGGTTGATTAATTTATTTAAAGTTTTGGGTTTTCTAGTTATGATTATTGTGATTACATCTTGTCCTGTCAATCATGAATGTTGTTGATTCTTTCACAAGCATGAGCAATTAAAATCCCTTAGCTATAGTTGTAGAAACCCTACCGGACTGACAAAGTAGGGGAAATGCTATTCTAAACTGATACCCATGCATGCATTGCATTTTCTTTACTTTAATAGTTATCTTAGTGGTTGCCAACGTTAGGATCCCGCCGTCTTTCAGATTACATATTATCTCAGAAACATATTTATACTTGGTCTTGAATTCTCAGATATTATATGTTCATGCATTCATGTTCAATTACCTATGCATTTCAACCAACTCTCCTCATTTCATATAAAGTACATTCAAAGTACTGACCGCAAACTTTTCTTTGCGCTATGTGTCTTATAACATTGGTTCGAACACACAGTTTCCCGACCATTCTTAGACAGCTTAGCATTACTCAGCAATAATAGTGGTGAGTCCTCATCCATTAAGGGCACGATATGTTTTCCCCAGTTACTTTAGTATTTCTTTCTTTTCAGTCAGTTGGAGTTAGTTGGGCGTTTCTCCCATCAACTCCTCAGGCAGTTTGAGGCTTTCAGACAATCAGTCGATTCTTTAAGTATTATCAGTTGCTGAGACAGATAGTTTGGTTACCAGTATTCTATCAGATATTTTAGCTATGTTCTTATAGCGTATTTCAGTATTCAGTTTTACATTAACTTGTCAGTTTATTTTCCACTCATGTATTATATTACTACTTTAATCAGTGCTCACAGCAGGTACCATCTTATGGGTTAGTTTATGACCCTGGTTATTGTAAGCACCGTTGTCGAGACTAGGGGGTAGCCTCGGGTCGTGACACCCACCATCATGATTAGATATCAAACCCCGCCATTATTGCCTAATTATAACCATTTGCAACTAACCAATCCATTATTCCATTGATTATTAACCAGGGCTATTAATAGTGGTATCAATATACCGACTATAACTTACAAATATTGTCCTTAGCCAAACCTTTTTGGGTAAAGGGATTCCTGGGTACCCATTTACCAAGTTAACTTGGGGGAGTCATATGTACCCCATAAGTTGTTCATTAATATGTTTACTTGGGGGATTCTATTGTACCCCACGAGAAGTTCAATTAACCATAAGCATAACCACCAAACCATTCCATTTAATCATTTAAACCATTTAGAGTTCCATTACCAAACCATACCATGCAATAGTTTCATTAAAAAGTTTAATAATAGAGTAAAAGTATTCTATTAGGCATTTTATCAAACATATTGAGGGCATAGTGTTTCGAAAACTAAAATCAAATATCAATTACCCATTCCCATGTAACCAAGTATCCAAACAACCATTAAAACATGTAAATACATAATTACAACATGGAAAAACCATAACCAAGTCATTATAAACAAAACCCCCAATGTATATTTGAAAACCCAAAACCATATAACAATTATGCCATGAAAATAATTTAAAAATATGCCTTTAGTTGGAACTAACAATGAGGGAAGGAGTACATGCCTTAATTGAGAAGATAATGGAGAGAAATCATGTAATGCCCTGAAATTTCCATCCTGAGACGTCACACGGTGCTTAGGGATACACATAGCCCCAAGCTAACCCTCAGAGCCAGACACTATCTCAAGGAACTTAATTCAATGATAGTCATGCATAATAAAGAGATATTATGTTAGATATGATGTGTTTTGGGTATGTTTTGCGGGAAACTAGGTTTTGGATGCTATGTTCGTAAAAAAGATGAAAAATGGAGTTTTTAGATACTTGATCAATTTAGGGTATTTGTGACACTTTTGAATGTACGTGTCCAAAGCATGTGATGAAAGTTAAAGATTTGAAGTTTGGTTGCAAGTATTAGAAGGTCTAGAACTTACCTATGTCTACATGTGGACACATGTAGCACATGTCGTCTGTATGAGATTAAGGTAAGTACCAAAATTAAAGATCCAGAGAGTGAAATAGATGGAAAAGAACTTTTGAAACTTACTTATATCAACATGCGGACTGCATGTAGCAGCTGTGAACTGCATATGGGTAGGGTAAGTGTTTAAAGTCCAACATCCCAAGAGCTGAAGAAGCAGTAAATTTTTCTGGCAGTTATATGTATCTATATGCTCCCAGGGTAAGGCTACATGTGGCACATGCATTCAAGGTCAGGCTATCGACACATGTAATTGTCCACCGACCTTTTTTCATCCCTTTTTATCCATTATTTGATTTTACGATTTCCTCATGCACTATAAATACCCTTTATGTATTTCTTAGTATAAGTTACACACTCCTGATACTTAAAAATATATTTTAATTCTGAGATTTGATTTTAGTCTTGGAATTCTCTTGTATTGAGTTCGGTTGATTAATTTATTTAAAGTTTTGGGTTTTCTAGTTATGATTATTGTGATTACATCTTGTCCTGTCAATCATGAATGTTGTTGATTCTTTCACAAGCATGAGCAATTAAAATCCCTTAGCTATAGTTGTAGAAACCCTACCGGACTGACAAAGTAGGGGAAATGCTATTCTAAACTGATACCCATGCATGCATTGCATTTTCTTTACTTTAATAGTTATCTTAGTGGTTGCCAACGTTAGGATCCCGCCGTCTTTCAGATTACATATTATCTCAGAAACATATTTATACTTGGTCTTGAATTCTCAGATATTATATGTTCATGCATTCATGTTCAATTACCTATGCATTTCAACCAACCCTCCTCATTTCATATAAAGTACATTCAAAGTACTGACCGCAAACTTTTCTTTGCGCTATGTGTCTTATAACATTGGTTCGAACACACAGTTTCCCGACCATTCTTAGACAGCTTAGCATTACTCAGCAATAATAGTGGTGAGTCCTCATCCATTAAGGGCACGATATGTTTTTCCCAGTTACTTTAGTATTTCTTTCTTTTCAGTCAGTTGGAGTTAGTTGGGCGTTTCTCCCATCAACTCCTCAGGCAGTTTGAGGCTTTCAGACAATCAGTCGATTCTTTAAGTATTATCAGTTGCTGAGACAGATAGTTTGGTTACCAGTATTCTATCAGATATTTTAGCTATGTTCTTATAGCGTATTTCAGTATTCAGTTTTACATTAACTTGTCAGTTTATTTTCCACTCATGTATTATATTACTACTTTAATCAGTGCTCACAGCAGGTACCAGCTTATGGGTTAGTTTATGACCCTGGTTATTGTAAGCACCGTTGTCGCGACTAGGGGGTAGCCTCGGGTCGTGATACCCACCATCATGATTAGATATCAAACCCCGCCATTATTACCTAATTAAACTATTTGCAACTAACCAATCCATTATTCCATTGATTATTAACTAGGGCTATTAATAGTGGTATCGTTATACGACTATAACTTACAAATATTGTCCTTAGCCAAACCTTTTTGGGTAAAGGGATTCCTGGGTACCCATTTACCAAGTTAACTTGGGGGAGTCATATGTACCCCATAAGTTGTTCATTAATATGTTTACTTGGGGGATTCTATTATATCCCACGAGAAGTTCAATTAACCATAACCATAACCACCAAACCATTCCATTTAACCATTTAAACCATTTAGAGTTCCATTACCAAACCATACCATGCAATAGTTTCATTAAAAAGTTTAATAATAGAGTAAAAGTATTCTATTAGGCATTTTATCAAACATATTGAGGGCATAGTGTTTCAAAAACTAAAATCAAATATCAATTACCCATTTCCATGTAACCAAGTATCCAAACAACCATTAAAACATGTAAATACATAATTAAAACATGGAAAAACCATAACCAAGTCATTATAAACAAAACCCCCAATGTATATTTGAAAACCCAAAACCATATAACAATTATGCCATGAAAATAATTTAAAAATATGCCTTTAGTTGGAACTAACAATGAGGGAAGGAGTACATGCCTTAATTGAGAAGAGAATGGAGAGAAATCATGTAATGCCCTGAAATTTCCATCCTGAGACGTCACACGGTGCTTAGGGATACACATAGCCCCAAGCTAACCCTCAGAGCCAGGCACTATCTCAAGGAACTTAATTCAATAATAGTTATGCTTAATAAAGAGATAAATCACATCGGGTTCAAGAGAGATACTGGAGAATACTAAACTATACAACCAAAGTATATATTGAATGTCTGTACATACCATCCCTCTAGTCTGACAAAGCCTCTATACATCAAAATCAAGGAGACTTTAGGAAAAACCCCCAACTGACTCAACAGTACTGAAACCAATAACAACAAAATGATATCACAAAAAGACACTGTCCTCGAACCATGAGAAATCACCATTGAGGAAACGTAGTGAGGCATTCGAATATCGCTAGCGCGGCTACGACTGAGTACCTGAACCTACATTACAAGAAAATACAGCCCATAGAAAAATATGTGGGTGTAGCACCCCAAAAAATGGGTCTCGGAGCATTAAATGGTGCTTGAGGCTACGAGTAGCCCCTAGCTAACCTTTTGAGCCATTTTCATTAAGTTCAACACAAATCAATGGGGTTTCCATAAATAACCCTCAAATATCAAAAGAGTAATCATCATCTAAGAATAAAAGAATTTCAGAAAGATAACAAAATACGAATTATTAGTCAACTCCCAACATCTATACTAATCTGACAAGCCTTTAAGAAAATCAATAAAACCAGCGAGCAATTGAGACATGCCCCAACTGAATCATACTAAGTTATCAAATGTAAATAATTTCGTGAAACCAACATCAGACATCACGTCCTCGGAACATGAGGACTCACCATAACAGAGGATGTAGAACAGCATGCCCGAAGAATCACTGTCGAACCTGGAACTGAGAACTTGGACCTACATTTCGAGAAAATGCAGGCCCATCCGAAGATATGGGTCAGTACCATGGAAAGAAACCGAGTCTATGGGGGTGTATGCAGTTGTATAAACATCATCATCATAAATATTTATAAAAAATATGCAGGATGTATGAAAGATTCACATAGCCCGAAGAAAATCATTATAATCATGAGAGGATGAAATAAGTACAATAACACATGTGAGTCATCATATAATTTGTCAATCACTTTTAGTTCATCAAGAATATCAATTCTCATAATGTAAATACCATTTAAATCTTTCGAAAGAATAACTTTCACAATTCCACTTTCAAATCACTTCACCAATCACCATAGACACAAGGAAACACACACACACTGGGAGATCCTATAACCGACATAAACCATGTGAGCTACATGGATTCTAACGTACAACCTACGTTGGGGAGAGCCATCCTATACTTGCCATCGGAGTAGGACTATCGATATCAAATCCACACAAACTAGTGATCACTATATAAATCAGCCTCAGGCTCACTCCTGCGGGGGCACGTAGTTCTAGAGAAGTAAGGTCGCTTTATACCTCCCACTCGGTGAAAAAGATTTCTCCCGAACTTAGCTCAGATTATTTCAAAGACAATCCATAACAAAATAATTTCAGTAATATATAAATATACATCGGGAGCCATCATGCTTCCCATCTATCAAAATCAACCACGTTGTGGATTTCTTTCACACTCGAGTTAAAAACAACTCCATTAAGACCAAAAGGTCAAATCATTCAAAATATCTCAAATATTCAACATCAACGTGCTTATAACACACACTTTCTAAAAAAAATACAATTCTCAATGGAGATTCATGACCCAAATATCAAAATCATGATAAATATCATTCAAGATTCATGCTTTATACCTCCACACATGTAAATTCATCTTTCAAAATCATAAACATCAAGATTTCATAATAATCATCATAAGATATGGGTTCATGCTTCAAATTCATAAAAATCAAATAAAAATCATGCCTTTTTGAAGAAAATTACTTTTGGGCACAAGAATGAAAGAGAGTTCTTGTTGAAAAACTCCACATACCTTGAATGATGAACTTTAGATCGATACTCATTTTTGAGATGTTAATCGTGCCTTTGAATGATGGTTCTTGGAGTTCTTGAACTAGGAACTTGGAATCTTGAATAAATTTGCAGAATTAATGGTGAACTTTGGAGGTTCTTGAAGTTGGATGTAGGAGTTTAGGGTTTTCTTTTTGAGGGAATTTGATGAAATATAACACATAATGCTTATAATAGGCTTTAATATAGGGTTTGGACGGATTTTGGGTGACGGGAAATGACCAAAACGCCGCTAAAAATCAAATAATTCTTGAATCTGTCCTTTGATGGACTGTCTTGATAGCCTGAAGTAGATCAACCATAATATTTTACTCCGATATCCAAATTGGATGAAACTAATTTCATTAGAAAGAGGACTCTCATATCTTTCCATTGATATATAGTACCTTACCTAGATCATTATGTACGAGGAGTTATGATCGTTTGATGTTGAACCAAAAATTTATTTTTGATAGGCTGAAGTACATCGATCATAACATTTTACTCCGATATCCAAATTGGATGAAACCAATTTCATTTGAAAGAGAACCCGCAGAGCTTTCCGTTGATATATAGTAGATCACCCAAATCATTATGTACGAGGAGTTATGATTATTAAAGTTGGAACAAAAATACGCCACGCCTCAGTAGTTTTTCTTGCACGTTTTACTGTTCACTACTATTCATGGTTCGATTGGAATGTTCATAAC
Organism: Capsicum baccatum var. pendulum; assembly: GCA_030864225.1. NCBI lineage: Eukaryota > Viridiplantae > Streptophyta > Magnoliopsida > Solanales > Solanaceae > Capsicum > Capsicum baccatum. The sequence continues at coordinate 87,500,711 of CM061557.1, forward strand.
TCGTCGCTCGGGTGTCCGTTTTTGATGATCCATATATCGTTGGAAAGCTTATTCGATACTCTACGCAATGGTGGGTCATAATCTAAGATATTCCACACGAAAAATTTATATTTCATTCTAGAACATAAAACCCAATACGTTTACGCACAAAATTTCAATGAAAAATTTCCCGAGGTATTACATCATCCCCCGTTGGAAACATTCATCCTCGAATAATTCTAGACATGCCAAGATTAGATAGAGAATAGAGCATACAGCTGAAACCATTTGTTAGACTCATCACCACATCGTTTCTCACTCCGAATGCAACATAGAATGCATAAATTCAAGAAACTACAGCTGAACACATAATAAATGACAGCTGAACTACTGCAACATTAATCAAAAGTGCATGATTTAGGGAAGAACGGTACCTTCGGCTTGATCGGAGTTTGCGGAAAATAGGTGCGTGTACTTGGATCGCATATCCGCCTCAGCTTCCCAAGTTGCACCCTCAACAGATTGGTTTCACCATAACACCTTGACCAAGGGAACTTCTTTGTTCCTTAGTCTTCGGACACTGAAATCAAGAATCTCATCAAAAGAAAGATTTTCTTGAATGTCAGCACTCACAGAGGAATCCATACCACAACATCGCTAATATGCTTTCTAAGCATAGAGACATGGAATATTGGATGAACAGAAGACAACTCGGAAGGCAACTCAACCTCATAAGCTAGCTTACCAACATGACTAAGAATTTTGTAAGGACCAACATAACGGGGACTAAGCTTCCCCTTCTTTCTGAATCTTTTCACCACCCTCATGGGTGAAATTTTCAGATATACTAGGTCACTAACTTCAAACTCAAGGTCTCTCCTTCTAACATCCGCATATGACTTCTGACGACTCTGCGTAGTTTTCAACCTTTCCTTAATCAACTTAACTTTTTCCATAGCCTCAAATACTGAATTAGGACCACTCACATCCGCTTCACCCACCTCGAACCAACCTATGGGTGATCTACACTTCCTCCCATATAAGGCTTCAAACGGAGCCATGCCAATACTAGAGTGGAAACTGTTATTGTAAGAAAACTCTATCAACGGTAAGTGATCATCCCAACTTCCCTTAAAGTCAAGTGCATAAGCTCTTAACATATCCTCTAAGGTATAGATGGTCCGCTCAGCCTGACCATCGGTCTGCGGATGAAAAGCAGAACTCAAAAGCACTTGGGTACCAAGACCCTTCTGAAAAGCTTTCCAAAATTGCGAAGTGAACTGAGTACCCCTATCCGAAATGATAGACAAGTGAACTCCATGTAGTCTGACTAGCTCTCGGATATACAATCTAGCGTAATCTTTAGCAGTATATGAAGTATAAACAGGCAAGAAATGAGCAGACTTAGTCAACCTATCAACCATAACCCAAATAGAATCATGATGGTGCCGGGAAAGAGGTAAACCAATCACGAAGTCCATATTTATCTCTTCCCACTTCCAGGTGGGAATACTAAACTCTTGCATCATACTACCAGGTCTTTGGTGTTCAACCTTAACCTGTTGGCATGTTGCACACTTAGCTACAAATGCTGCTATATATTTTTTCATGCCACTTCACTAATAGATTTCCCACAAGTCTCGATACATCTTGGTGGCACCAGGATGAATAAAATATCACGCCCCGTGTGCTTCAGCCATAATTTTCTGTCTCAAATTATCAACATTCTGGACACATAATCTACCCTACAATCTTAACACACCATCTCCCCCTTGGGAGAAAACCTCTACTTTTTGGTCCTTGACTGACTCCTTCAGTCTGACCAAACTAGCATCTAAGTATTGCTTTTCCTTCACTTCCAAAACCAAAGAGGATTTGGAACTACTCTGAATCCCTATACTACCTTCAATAGAGTCAAACAACCTAACCCTCAATCTAGCCAAATGATGTACATCACGAGCCAACTCTTTCTTACCTTCTACCACATGAGAAACACTACCCATGGACACTCTACTTAGGGCATCCGCCACAACATTGGCCTTGTTCGGATGGTACAACACACTCATATCATAGTCCTTTAACAATTCTAACCATCGTCTCTGCCAAAGATTCAATTCTCTCTGGGTAAACACATACTGCAGACTCTTATGATCAGTGAAAACATCAATATGGACACAATACAAATAGTGTCTCCAAATTTTCAAAGCAAACACAATAGCAGCCAACTCAAGGTCATGGGTGGGGTAATTTTTCTCATGAGGTTTCAACTGTCTAGAAACATAAGATATCACCTTACCCTTCTGCATCAATAGGCAACCCAACCCAACTCAAGAAGCATCACAGTACACCACAAAACCATCAACACAATCAGACAAAGTCAAAATAGGGGCTGAAGTGAGTCGAGTCTTCAACCCCTGAAAAATTTTCTCACAAGATTCAGACCACAAGAACTTCACTTTCTTTTGGGTCAACCTAGTCATAGGAGATGCTATAGAGGAGAAACCCTCAACAAAATGGCAGTAATAGCCAGCTAAAACCAAGAAACTTTGGATATCAGTCGGAGAAATAGGTCTAGGCCAATTTCTAACAGCTTTGGTTTTTTGGGGATCAACTCTAATACCCTTGGAAGAAATGATATAACCCAGAAAAACAACTGACCTTAGCCAAAACTCACTCTTACTGAATTTGGCAAACAAATTTTGATCTCTAAGGGTTTGCAAGACAGTTCGGAGATGATTAGAATATTCATCCTCACTATAGGAGTACACCAGTATATCATCGATGAAGACTATGACAAACATATCCAGATATGGTCTGAACACTCGATTCATGAGGTCCATGGAAGATGCTGGGGCATTAGTTAACCCGAAAGACGTTACAAAAAACTCAAAATGGCCATAACTAGTTCGAAAAGTGGTTTTCGTAATGTCACACTCCCTAACTTTGAGTTGATGATAGCCGGAACAAAGGTCTATCTTTGAGAAATAACTTGCACCTTGCAATTGGTCAAACAAATCATCTATTCTCGAAAGGGGGTACTTATTTTTTACGGTGACTTTATTCAGTTGGCGGGTAATCAATGCACATACGCAAAGAGCCATCTTTCTTTCTCACAAACAACACAGGAGCACCCCAAGGAGAAACACTGGGCCTTATGAAACCCTTATCTAGTAGATCTTTGAATTGCTCTTTCAACTTCTTAAGTTCTGCAGGGACCATATGGTAAGGAGGAATAGAAATGGGCTGAGTATCGAGAAGAAGATCAATCCCGAACTCGATCTCTCTATCAGGAGGTATCCCTGGGAGATCATCCGAAAAGACATCAGAAAACTCATTGACGACGTTAACAGACTGGAGAGTTAGAGTCTCAGACTTAGTGTCTTTGACTCTAACCAAATGATAAATACACCCCTTCAAAATAAGCTCTATAGCTTTAAGGTAAGACATAAAATGACTCTTGGGTGATACAAAATTACCAGGCCACTCAAACACGGATGCACCCGAAGACTGAAACTTGACCACTCGGGTCCAACAATCAATAGAGGCATAAGAAGAATACAACCAATCCATACCCAGAATCACATCAAAATCTACCATGTCTAACTCAATCAGATCAGCCAAAAAGACTCTATAAAGAATGGTAACAAGACACTTTTTATACACTTTCTGGGCAACAATCGAATCACCCACTGGGGTAAAAACTAGGATAGGCTCAGGAATAATCTCAGGACTCATTTCAAAATTCACAGCAATTAAAGGTGTAACATATAAGAAACTGGATCCAGGATCCAGCAAAGCGTACACATCAAACTAAAATATACAAAGCATACCAGTAACAACATAGGGAGAGTCCTTCTATTCCTGGCGGGATGGTAAAGCATAGAATCTATTCTGGCGCTGCTCGCCAGTATTGCTAGAAGAGGCACCCTGAGCTGGGGCTGGATGAGTCGCTGGAACTAGAGCACTAACAGTCTGAGTCTGGGTCTGAGAGCGATAGTCACGATGCCCTTGTCCATCCTGTGGACAATCTCTAACTCTGTGACCCATGTTACCACACCGGAAATAACCCCTCTTTTCACCCCAACACTCACCCGAATGAGCTCTACCATACTTACGGCACAGGGGACGATTTGTCTTACTGCCAGCACTGTACTAGGACCTAGATGCATATGAGCAGATGATGGTGCTGGCATAGATGAACGATCTTGATACTGAGGGCGACTCCCTCCCTACGATCTAGTCTGACCCTGTCTGTGCTTCTCAGACCTAGCTCTCTTATTCCCTCTTATTCTATCTCTCTCCTTAATCTTATTTGCCTCAATCTGTTGGGCATGACTCATTAGCCTAGAAAGATTCATCTCACTATTCAGCATAGAAGACCTACACTCCTTAACCATATAACTAGACACTCCAGTCACAAACTTACTCATACTAGCTCGATTATCAGCCATTAAGTTATGAGCATACTTGGCCAACTGATTGAACGTTAGATAGTACTCCTTAATAGTCATAGAGCCTTATCGTAGGTTCATAAACTCTTCCACCTTCGCCTCCCTCATCTCCAAAGGGAAAAACTTATCCAAGAATGTATCCTGGAACTCTTGCCAGGTTGTAGGGACAACTCCCTCACCTCTACCTTTCCGCCAAGCAACAACCCAGTCATAAGCAAGGTCTTTCAACCTATACGTAGCCAACTCCACACTATGTTCCTCAGATACATGCATCACCTAAGTAATCTTCCGCACCTCCTGTAAAAACAACTGTGGATCCTCATCAGACTTGGACCCATTGAATTCCAGTGGATTCATCCACATAAAGTCATGGATCATGGTAGCAGCTGAATCACCTCCCTGCTGCTATGGAGCTGGGGCCGAGTTGGCCTGAACATTTACAATAATAGCTTGGGCCAGCACCTGAAAGGCTGCCCTAAATTCACCATGATACATGTTTTCATTCAATGGGTCAGCGGGTTGAGGTTGCTGACCATCCTTATGTCTTCTCGCTCAATATGGAGGCATATTTTTGAAAGAGGAGAGCACAAATCAACTGCAGAGAGAGACACTTTAAGCATGATAGACTTCTGAAGGAAAGAATCACACTTTTTCCTAAAATATTTTATAGCCTCTTGCTCATAGATGTGGCGCGCTACACACCAATGATCAAGAATCTACTTAAAGCGGCTTTTCAGACTCCCTAGGACACCTTAAAACCTTAGGCTCTAATACCAAGTTTGTAATGCCCTGTAATATGGGTCTCGGAGTGTCACACGGTGCTTGAGGCTATGAGTATCCCTAAGCTAACCCTTTGAGCCATTTTCATTTAGTTCAACATAAATCAACGGGGTTTCCATAAATAACCCTCAAATATCAACAGAGTAATCATCATCCAAGAATAAAAGAATTTTAGAAAGATAACTAAACACGACTTATTAGTCAACTCCCAACATCTATACTAGTCTGACAAGCTTTAAGAAAATCAATTAAACCATTGAGCTATTGAGACATGCCCCAAATGACTCATACTCAGTTATCAAATGTAAACAATTCCGTGAAACCAACATCAGAAATCACATCCTCGGAACATGAGGACTCACCACAACAAAGGATGTAGCACAGCGTGCTCGAAGAATCACTGTCGAACCTAGAACTGAGCACCTGAACCTGTATTCTGAGAAAATGCAGCCCACATCCGAAGATGTGGGTCAGTACCATGGAAACAAACCAAGTATATGGGGGTGTATGCAGTTGTATAAACATCATCATCATAAATATTTATAAGAAATATGCAGGATGTATGAAATACTCACATAGCCCAAAGAAAATCATCATAATTATAAGAGGATGAAATAAGTACAATAATACATGTGAGTCATCATATAATTTGTCAATCACTTTCAGTTCATCAAGAATATCAACTATCATAATGTAAATATCATTTAAATCTTTCGAAAGAATAACTTTCACAATTCCACTTTCAAATCACTTCACCATTCACCATAGACACAAGGAAACACACACACACTGGGAGATACTATAACCGACATAAACCATATGAGCTACATGGATTCCAACGTACAACCCACGTTGGGGAGAGCCATCCTATCCTTGCCATCGGAGTAGGACTATCGATATTAAATCCACACAAACTAGTGATCACTATATAAATTAGCCTCAGGCTCACTCCTATGGGGCCATGTAGTTCTAGGGAAGTAAGGTCGCTTTATACCTCCCACTTGGTGCTAAAGATTTCTCCCGGACATAGATTAGATCATTTCAAAGACAATCCACAACAAAATAATTTCAGTAATATATAAATATACATCGAGAGCCATCATGCTTCCCATATATCAAAATCAACCACATTGTGGATTTCTTTCACACTCCAGTTTAAAATAAATCCATTAAGACCAAAAGGTCAAATCATTCAAAATATCTCAAATATTCAATATCAACGTGCTTATAACACACACTTTCTAAAAAAACACAATTTCCAACGGGGATTCACGACCCAAATATCAAAATCATGATAAATATCGTTCAAGATTCATGCTTTATATCTCCACACATGTAAATTTATCTTTCAAAATCATACACATCAAGATTTCATAATAATCATCATAAGATATGAGTTCATGCTTCAAATTCATAAAAATCAAATAAAAATCATGCCTTTGTAAAGAAAATTACTTTTGGGTACAAGAACGAAAGAGAGTTTTTGTTGAAAAATCCCACATACCTTGAATGATGAACTTTAGATCGATACTCATTTTTGAGATGTTAATCGTGCCTTTGAATGATGGTTCTTGGAGTTCTTGAACTAGGAACTTGGAATCTTGAATAAATTTGCAGAATTAATGGTGAACTTTGGAGGTTCTTGAAGTTGGATGTAGGAGCTTAGTGTTTTCTTTTTTAGGGGATTTGATGAAGTATAACATATAATGCTTCTAATAGGATTTAATATAGGGTTTGGACGGATTTTGGGTGAGGGGGAATGACCAAAACGCCCCTAAAAATTAAATAATTCTCGAATCTATCCGTTGGTGGACTATTTTGATAGTTTGAAGTAGATCAACCATAACGTTTTACTCTGATATCCAAATTGGATGAAACTAATTTCATTAGAAAGAGGAATCTAATATATTTCCATTGATATATAGTATCTCACCCAGATCATTGTGTACAAGGAGTTATGGTTGTTTGAAGTTGACCCAAAAATTTGCTTTTGATAGGCTGAAGTAGATCGACCATAACTTTTTGCTCTGATCGACAAATTGGATGAAACAAATTTCATTTTAAAGAGGACTCGTAGAGCTTTTTGTTGATATATAGTAGATTACCTAGATCATTATGTACTAGGAGTTATGATCGTTTAAAATGTGAGAAAAAATACGCCAGGCCTTAGTACTTTTTCCTGCACGTTTTACTGTTTGGTACTATTCACGGTTCGATCAGAATGTTCATTACTCGTCGCTCGGGTGTTCATTTTGGATGATCCACATACCATTGGAAATCTTATTCTATACGCTACGTAATGGTGGGTCATAATCTATGACATTCCATACGGAAAATTTATAATTCATTCTAGAAGATAGAACCCAACACGTTTAAGCACAAAATTTCAACAAATATTTTTTTGAGGTATTACAAATACTTCTAGAGTTTGCCTTGGTCGTGTATTGATACTCTAAGGAAAGGTCATAAACTATGCCTCTGGACAACATAAACTCCATGAGAAGAATTAACTGACCATGATTTTGAGTTGGCTGCAGTTAACTTTGCCTTAAAGATTTGGAGGCATTAACTTTATGGGGTTTATGTTGATGTTTTTATAGATCATAAGAGCTTACAAAATATGTTCACACAGAAGGATCTAAATCTTCTCTAGAGAAGGTAACTTGAATTGTTGAAAGACTAAGATATAAGTGTATTGTATCACCAGGGTAAGGCTAATGTAGTGGCTGGTGCCCTTATTAGATTTTCTATAGGAAGTGTTGTGCATTTTGAGGAGGGTAAGAAGATTTAGTCCGTGAGGTTCATCAGTTTGACAGATTAGGTATTCGATTGTTTGATTTGGATAAAGATAGTATATGTGTTCATAATGATTCAAAATCTTCATTGGTGGTCGAAGTGAAAGAAAAGCAAGACAGGATCCTATTTTGGGCAAATTATAAGAGGCAGCTAGAGATCAGAAGGTTGAGGTTTTCTCCTATGGGGGATATGGTGTGATTCATTGTCAGGGCAGGTTAAGTGTTCCATGTGTGAATGATTTAAGACAATGAATATTACTAGAAGTGCATAGTGTATGATATTCTATTCACCCAGGAGTTACTAAGATGTACTGTGATTTGCCGGAAGTCTATTGGTTGAATGGTATGAAGAAATATATTGTAGAATTCATGGCTAAGTGCTCGAATTATCAGTAGGTTAAGGTTAAGCACCAAAGAACTAGTGGTTCACTTTAAGAGTTTAGCATCCCCACCTAAAAGTGAGAGGTGGTAGATTTTGTTACAAGGTTACCTCATATGCGCCATAACATGATTTAGTTTGGGTCATTGTAGATAGAATAACCAAGTCAGCCTATTTCGTAATAGTTCATACTTTGTATTAAGCTGCTAGACTCTATCTCAAAGAGTTGGTAAAGTTACAAGGGGTTTCATTGACCATCATTTTAGATAGAGGTACCCATTTTACCTTTCACTTTTGGAAGGCTTTTCAGAAGGGTCTTGGTACCTGAGTCCATATCAGTACAACTTTTCATCCTTAGACAGATAGTCAGGCTGACCAAACCATTCAGACTTTAGATGACATGTTGAGAGTTTGTCTTATCGACTTCAAGGGTAGTTAGGATGAACACATACCTTTAATAAAGTTTTCATATAACAACAACTATCACTCTAGTATTCAAATGGATTATTTTGAGAATCTCTATGGAGGGAGGTGTTGAAGTAGGTGTGGCTAATTTGATACAACCAGATTTAGTGTATGAGGTGATGGACAAGGTTTAGTTGATTTGATAAAGGCTGAAGACAGCCCGAAGCAAACAAAAATCCTATGCTGATGTGAGGAGAAAAAATCCAGAGTTTGATGTTGGTGACTTAGTTTATTTTAAAATTTCACCCATGAAAGAGGTGAAGAGGCTTTGTAAGAAAGGGAAGCTCAGTCCCCGCTTTGTTGGCCCATATAGGATTTTAAGCTATTTGGGAAGGTATCTTATGAATTGGAGTTGTCTGCCGAATTAACATTAGTGAATCTGGTGTTTCATGTCTCTTTGCTAAGGAATGCAATAGTGACCCAACTTTTATCATTCCCTTAGAGAGTATGGACATAACATATAGCCTTTCCTATGAAGAAGTCCCAGTTAAAATCCTTGATCGTTAGATCTGTAGGTTGAGGAATAAGGAAGTCGCATTGGTTAAAGTTCTATTGAGAAGTCAGTCAGTTGAGGGAGATACTCGGGAAACAAAAGCAGATATATGAGCTAAATACCCCTACCTTTTCTCTATGAAGTCAGATTTATCTTGAGATAATGGTTTCCCTTAAGTTATTCTCTCATTTTCTATCTCAGCTATATAACCATCCTTGTGTAATAGCATGTATTCATGAATTCAGTTCAGTCCATGGATCATGTTTCAGATTCAGTTATTTAGTCCTAAATCAGCTCATAAGTAGTTAGTACATGATTTCAGTCTTCCTAGAGTCTCAAATCAGACAATTTCATTGGGTGAAGAATGATCCCAAGGGGGAGTATGATAATACTCGATTTGCACTTCAATTTAAGTGAAGACGGTCATCGTCAATATATTTACCTAACTTTAGAGTCGGGGTCAAATCGATGAGGAACAATGTGAGTGGAATTCAAGTTAATTCGAAATAATAGATGCAAGTTAAATTCAAATTAATGGTACAAAAAGATAAAAATAAGGGAGATAGGTATCTACACTAATGTTTCTTTTTGGGGTTTTTAGTATAAATTTGGGGCTATGAATAATTAAAGTTTTAACAATTATGTATCGATCTTTGGATTATGTGTTACTAAGGGAATGATATATGGGTGTTAGTAATCAACATCAATTTAGTAGATCAAATATGGGTAGGTTCGGTTATAGATTTTGGTGCTAGTCTTTCAACAAAACACCAAACTTTCACCCATTGATTCTTTCGAATACCTAACGGGTGTGTTTAACATTTGGTAACCAAACCTCAATTTAGGCCTCCCTATTTCTATGATTATACCCATGGTATAGTTAAATTGACAATCACCCCTATGTCTAAGATAAATTTAGCAAAGCACACACACAATTGTCTACCATTGATTCGGTTCCCACATCCCTCTTTTAAGAATGATGTGGATTCCTAAAGTTCATCCAAAACCTTTCTTTCGAAGGTGGCCTTGAGCTTTCTAGAGTTTGCGGCTTTCACTCATCAAACTCATGTGGGTATTTGGGGCTTTCACCCATAAATCCAAACTAAGTTAGAATAGCAATGATAAAACCCATAAGTATGAACTACCAAATAGAGGCTAACAATAACAACCCATACTTATTTTAACCCCTATTCACACATAACCCCAAGAGGGACATCTAGCTACACATAAGATAAATAAGCGTAGATATGCCCATAATCTCCATTGAAATATCTTGTTGAAGATTAAGTGAATGTTACTTAAAACTTTGTACTCCCACAAATCAACAATGGAAGTGACCTATTGCTCCACTTAGAAGGTCTCCTATGTATTCTTCACTCAAAATTTATACAATATTTTCTTCTGCAGGTATAAATGTTATCCACTCAAAAGCTAAAACCTAAAAAGTGGGGAAGATGGAATCTCATGAATAATTCAAGGATTTGAGTTATTTTTTCAATATTGGGATCAGCCACATGCATTTCCAGACTTAACCTTGGGCTGAACTCTTCCGCTAAGCTATGATTGACCAGCTTAGCCGTGACGACGGCCTCCATGACCTTGATCGACTTACGCTACCGCGGTTTATTGACCCTGCATGACTTCTGTAATTATGGTCAGCAAACTATGACCGCGGTAACTGAGGCCCTTCTGCTCCAGGTCTTCAGCTGCACTTTCTTTCTCTCCTTTTGATTATTTTAAGCTCCAATCCATATCTTTCTATCTCCTCAACTCTATGCCTGTAAATAGTGGATATTAGTGAATATAATCACAATTATGTCTCATTTATTCATCCAAAAAAAGTTAATATGTACAAATATTGAGTGCGACTGGGTGGTAAAATCACCACTCATCAGTGTGATACGCACTGTGTCATGGAAGATAGTCTCTATAAAATAGAGTGTGTCATGGAGCCTAGACCCTATGATAGCTACAGTATCACGCTGCAGTGTAAAATCCGGCAGCTTTCATTAAGGGTGAGGGGTATTTTGGTCTTTCGCCCTCACTCTAAGCACCCAACTCATGACTTAAAACCCAAAAGGGGAATTATTTGCCCCATTCATCATCAGTTAATGAAACTCAATCTTCTCCCATTCTCAAGAACATAAAAAAATCAAAATCTTCTTCCAATAATTCATCATCCAAGGTCTCAATTCCAAGATTTCTTCAAAATTAAAGAAAATCAGGTATGTGGGGTATTCATTAGTGGGTTCCTTCCACCCATTGGGTCCCAATAATCCCTTGTTTTTCAAGTATAAAACCTTTTTCCTCTTTTTATGAAAATTTCAATGTCAAGTATGAATTTACTCAATTTTCTCTTAATAGTTTTGAATTCAAACCATGACAACGTATTTTTCCCATGTATATTATGTTCTTACATTTTTTATAAACTCAATCACCCATATCATTTTTAGTTGAGACCATGTCAATTTATCAATTTATGAATTGAACCATGTGAGCATATTGTTCTCATAAGCTTAACATATTCCCATACTCATAATCATGGATTTCACCAGTTTAGTGAAATATACTATGTTTTGGGTCTACGAAGCATGAACTTCCTTATAACATTATGATGATGCTCTTGTATTTAATGTATTATTCAATGCTGGTGGGTTATGAACACCTGATACCTAGATGTTTTGATTTCAAGTAACAAGTTACTTAGATCATGATTTTACCATCATATTCAAATTTTTATGTTTATATTGAAAATTATCAGTTATGAGTCATGTTAACTTTGATCAGCACCAGTGTTAGTTAAGTTGGAAGTAAAATTTAGCATCGAGCAAACTTAGGGATGAAGGATCACCTGCTAGTAGAGGACTGTGACCTTTAGTAAAAGTCCCTAAGTTCCAGAACTACATAGCCAACGTAGGTTATGAGATGTTACCCGTGAGTAGAAGACTGACACTTTTAGAAGTCACCCTTCAGTAGAGGATTGACACCCTAGTCCTTTACGACACTAATTTAATGGATCCATACCGATAGTGTTAGTACCCATGGAAAGGTACTGACATACTTCTAACTAGGGTTACAGGTTGGACTCCAATAATCTTAGATTAGGGAATGTCAGTTACATGTTAGCTCCCATAATTTTAGTTCAGTATTCAGGTTATATCAGTCAGGATTTCATGGCCAAGTGTTAAGTTTACTAGCTATTCAGTTAGTCAGTTTTGTAGATTATTTCAGTACATGCTTTACATGGTAGTGCATTTGTTGTACATGTTTATGCATTCATGCTCAATATCTATATACACTTCAGTTAGTCCTTACCTCACATACTAGTACATTTAAAGTACTGACTGCATACTCTCTTTTGTAGTATGTTGTTTTATAATGTAGGTTTAGACGCTCAATTCCCCAATCGCCTTTAGTCAGTTCAGTACCATTCAACAACAGTTGTGGTGAGTCCTCATCCATCGAGGATAAGTTATTTGTAGTTATTTTCAATACTTTCTTTATTTTAGTCAGTCAGAGTTAGTTGGGGGTTTATCCTATCAACTCTTCATGATTTAGAGGCTTGCAGATATTCAAAATTATTTTCAGTTCTATCAGCAGTTCAGACATGTTGCTTATTGTTTCAATATTACATCTTAATACAATTTTTTATCAGTTTAGCTTCATCATATGATGTTTTATTATTACTTTATTCAGTGGTTACAACAAATACCAGTTCATAGGTTAGCTTGGGATCACTTGTGGCCTTAAGCACCGTGTTATGACTAGAGGGTAGTCTCGAGTCGTGACATAATACCACAATCACATGGTATCCAGTCATCTGATCCTCTTCAAACTTGGCTTCTGCAAACATGTTTCGAAGAAGCCCATTCCACTATCAGGTGGTACGATTGTATGATCGATGTGTGATCATGGGAATTGGTATAATTATTACTCGAGATGCACTCTTCAATTTCTTCATACGATGCCCAAGTACGACCATGGTCAGATCTCATGATCGTGGAAATGGTTTTTTAATGCCCATTTTGTCCAAAAACTAGCTCTCAACTTCTCCAATTTTGTTTGACCTACATATACCTAAAACACATCAGATCCACATAAAAATACCATCGTACTTGTAAATATTCATGGTTTTAATCATCTCATGTATTGTAAGTTCATGGTACATTAACACCCTCAACTTAGAATGTTTGGGTAACCTTAAGAAAGTAAAATATATTTTACTATAATGACTCGTAACTAGGATAAAACTAAGAATACTGGGACAACAAATTTTTACCACAAGCTATTTTTAGCATGCATCAACTGCATTATAGTTCAACACCTTCTAATATCATTATTATTAAAAATCTATAAGTATAAAACATACATAAACCAATCACCATAACACAAATGGATCAAAAGTTGGCATCACATTGCCAATGGACAACCCGATATTCAGACTAATGACACTACCCAAACAAGAAACTACCACAATATAGCCCCTATGCCCTTACAATACAGAAGTCACTATCATTCAGATGATGTAATAATTGACAACCATTGAGGCTGAATCAAATCTCTCACTCTTATAATAAAGTTGGGTTGTGAGCGTTTGATACCATAGGTTTGCCCTTATTTTCCATGCCTTAGCTTTTGAACAATTGGATTAGGATCACTATAGAATTTTTATTGGCTTATAGTGTAGTATTAGGGATGGGTATGATGCATATGGATATAGTGGTTCGATCTTTCTTGGCACTATAATATTTTTGGTTCCACTTTCTTATTTTGTTTTAATCCTGTCCTTTTTTCAATCATCCGGACCCTAGGTCTGGTTTTATTTTCAAGACTTCTCTTTTTTTGAAAACTGCTTGTTGTTTTCTTTTATTTTGTATTTATTTTTTCTTATCATACCATACCCAAATCCCTTTTTCTATTTTCCTAACATTTTTGGCACACCCAATCTTCTATGCACTCCCATGATAGCTACCCTCAACTTAGGTAATTTGCTTGAGTTGAGGTGCATAGTGTCTAAGGGGTACTGAGGCCAAAGCAGGCTCATTGTAAGAATCGAGAAGGTGAATAGGCTAGTTTTAAAGAAAAGAATCTAATTAGGGTTCAAGGGATATTTTATTCTTTTGGTAGGATTTTAAGCTTTAAGTGGACTATTTCAACAACGACCTATGATTAAGTTAGCCCAATCACTTAGCTCAAGGATATGTATTAAGTTACTCCTTATCTGGTTCATGAAAGTTATGCTAGGTTACCACATTTATAATCATAATGGCATGTAAAGATCCAAACATTGGTTATATTTTATGTAATCACACAACACAACACAACACATAAGAACAAATTTTCAACGAGGTATCATTCAAACTGTTCAACCATAAGTTTGAATGCTATTTTATTTTAATTGCATTAAGTTTCTCATGTTTTCTCTAAGTTAAACATAAAAATAATAATAAAAACACCAAACATGTTCGTTCTAACTAATATAGTGCAACCTATGGAAAATAAATACAACAATTAGAACCCTTGGATATGGTACACCTATAAAATAAATACAAGAATTAAAACCCTAGATATGGTACACCTCTACCCTAACTTAGAAATCATGCAATGTCCCCATTGCATGAAATCATGAAAAAAATGTAAAACAAGGGTATGGGATATACCTGTGGTGCACTAAATACCAGAAGTACTCTGATTAGGTAAAGTCGTAGATTGGACCCACCAATTTTTTCAACTCTTGTGGCCTCAGGTATGGTCGCACTATTTGAAAAGTGGGCACAACGGTGACCAGTGCACTCAATGAATCTACTATGGAGGAAGTCTCACTAACCTCTAAAATTTTTTCAACCACCTCAACCGTAGGCGGTATCTTAACACCCTCTAGAATGCACATCTTGCAGGTCATCTCACTAACCTTTTTATCTTTATCTTTCTTCTTTTATTTGTCACTCATCTCACCTTTATCTATCTTTTTCTCTTTTCTTCTTTCTCTTCATCTCTTCTTCTAGGGATGCAAATCATCACCTATCTCTTCAATATCAATATCATTACCCTAAATATCATGGCTTATGAGTAAACACCAGGGAATAAATAATCCACATCAACTACTAACTCAGCCAAAGATGACATACGTGGAGGTAGAGGAGACAACTAGGACGGTCTACTCTATAAGCTCCTTGACTGATTTCTTTAAATCTACCTTGTTTATAGTTATATCACACATATCTGTGGCCTAAACCTCATCTAACCTAACCATTATCGGGCTTTCAAAATGGTCAACGAAAGTATGAACCACTGATATAGCTGTCTGTATCTCATCTTTCATGTAGGGCTTTACCCTTATATCTAACTAATCTGAGCATCATGAAATAGATTGTTCTAAATAATCTACTCTAACTATGCTACAATAATCAAAGTGTATTAGACAGGCACCCATGGGTGCTCGGCTTACTGTAAAGAGAAAGAAGTAGCACCGATATCATATGTCCGTTCTTACTAGGTGTTGCACCCCTTCTACATCCAGTGGTATGTTAGGTAAAGAACTTTAGGCTGGATAAGTTGTTTTCCTCAAATTACTAATTAAGTCCATATATGCATTTTTCATAGGTTGCATAACCTATTAACAATTGGAATAGAATGCTTATTCAAATTTTGCATTTGCTGGGTCAGCAAACATGGAAATGGAAAAGTAGTTCTGAAATTTAGTACTCTGTATCTAATCTGCTCCATAATAATGCATGCAATAATTAGATCCAATGTTTTTGAGAAAGCCGCTACAAGGCCTATATATTTTCAACCTTCATTGGCCGTGGGTGCAATGAAGTGCTTCACAATGGACCACCATACCGTGTCATTGAACTTTAATATGCTTATAAATAGTTTTCCCACTGATCCAAGCCACTCTATCACCAACCTCAACAATATGGTATTCCAACATCTTGTAATGCATCAATTTATCATTGATAGCTAATTTCTTTACCTTTCTTAAGTCATTCATCCAGTAGTCATATTCTGAAGTCTCTTAAACTATTATAAAATCATCTTTAAACAAGTCCTTAGAGATATCCTTAGTGAAGATATCCCCTACCTTACCTAAAACTATAAAACCCTTCAATTGAGGATGAATTTTTCTATCTTTGATATTGCCAGAGAGAGTTATGTTCCGGATTGTAGGGCTACAGAGTGTGGAAGCGTGATAAATTCAACCAAAGATTCCGAGAAATTAATAAAAATAGTAAAATTGACACCAAGGTTTTAGGTGGAAAAACCCTCTTTAAATAGAGGTAAAAACCCACCGGCGAGAGAGCCAAAGATTCCACTAATATTGACGAGAGTACAAAATATTTTCTCGGTACTAACAATACAAAATAGCCCCTTACAAATTCTCTACGAGCATAGAAATACTCAACCAAGAAGTAGAGAAAGAAGAAAATATAAAGGAGAGATTTGGCTATTGAAATGTTGTGTGGGTGTGTTTTGCAAATGAAGTAGCATTGGCTTTTATAGCCAAATCTGGACCTCAAAAGTCTTGCCTTCATGTATGAATGCAGCCACCGATGTTGAAAACACAAAGTCACAAATGTCTTCATCATCCACAATTGTTGAAATATGAGCAACAATTGTTGACAAAAGGAGAGCAACAATTGTTGACCAACAAATCTCCACCTTGATCTCCTTTTGACCGGAAATACTCTCTCGCCATGAAAACCTGTTAACAATGAATAATACCAGCTAAGTCCATGCAATGATCGAACTTAGCGGCTGGAAGTGGTTTGGTTAACATATCTTCACCCATATCTTGTGCAACAGTCAATGCATAAGCAATGTTGGCAGATTCTGTGATCAGTCTTTGAGTTGGTTTTCTTGGCCTTTGTTGTGGAAGTTCTTGAGCCATAGACCATGGTTGTGGTAAACCTCGACGTTGAGGTGGATGTTGTCGTGGACTCATTTGTTCAGCAGTGACTTCATCTTCTTGAGTGGTGGAGGAATTAGGGATATTTGCTTCCAGAATGGGAGCTTCAGTCTCAAACTCCACCTTCTCTCGAACATCCTCCTGATCACCTGTATCAGTGGAGGGAACAACAGTATCTTTTCCAGAAGATAGCATACCATTTTCATTAAAGGTTACATTCCGACTATGAAATATTTTGCGAGATTCAGGGTCATACAAACGATAGCCTTTAACCCCTAGGCCATAACCTAAGAAAATGCATTTCTTAGCACGAGGTTCCAATTTTCCCTCGTTCACATGAGAATAAGCAGGGCAACCAAATATTCTAAAATTAGAATAATCAACAGGGTTACCTGACCAAACTTCTTCTGGAATTTTGCAGTCGAGTGATCGATTTGGTGAGCGGTTTATCAAGTAGCATGATGTTGAAGCTGCTTCTGCCGAAAATTCTTTCCCCAGAGTAGAATGGGAGAGCATACAACGAACTTTCTCCAAGATAGTTCTGTTCATCCTTTCAGCAACTCCGTTTTGTTGTGGAGTTCTTGGAACGTTGAAATGTCTGGCAATACCTTCTTTCTTGCAGAAATCATTAAACTCATTAGAACAAAATTCGAGGCCATTGCCTGTCCTTAGCCTCTTGATCTTCTTGCCAGTCTGGTTCTCAATTAATAATTTCCACTCTTTAAAGGTGGAAAAAGCTTCATTCTTTTGCTTGAGAAAATATACCCAGAGTTTACGTGAAAAATCATCAATAAATGTCAGCATATAATGACATTTACCTTTGGAGGGAACTCTCGATGGACCCCAAAGATCTGAATGGATGTAGTCCAAAGTACCTTTGGTCCTGTGAATGGTTTTTGAAAAGCTAACCTTTCTCTGCTTACCAAAAATGCAATGCTCGCAGAAATCGACCTTACCGGTATAATAGTTGCCAAGATAGCCTTTCTTTTTGAGAATTTGGATTCCCTTCTCACTCATGTGGCACAACCTCAAATGCCACAACTTCGTGTTGTCTTTGTTGGATGAGGCGACGGCTGCAGAACCTATAACAGTTGAACCCTGAAGCAAATACAAACTACCAGATCGAATTGCCTTTAGTAACATAAGAGCTCCTTTGGACACTTTTAAAACTCCACCTTCAGCTGAGTATCTACACCCTTGAGATTCAAGAGTGCATAGGGAAATGAGATTCCGTTTCAAATCAGGGACATGTCTGACACTGGTCAAAGTTCTAACGACTCCATCATGTGTCTTGATTTTGATTGTGTCTTTGCCGACAACTTTGCATTGACCATCGTTGCCCATTAAGACAAGACCACCATTAAAAGATTCATAGGTGGTAAACCAGTCTCTATTAGGAGACATATGAAATGTACAACCAGAATCAAGAACCCACTCATTTTTTTGACCTTTGATCAGTACCAGAAGCAATAAAACACTCTCCATCAGATTCGGTTTCTACAAAACTAGCTTCGGCAGATTTTTCGGGTTGCTTACCCTTATCTTCTCTGTTTTGCTTATTTTTCAATTTGTAGCACTCAGAGATTTCATGATTTCTTTTCTTGCAATAACAGCAATACTTAGAGTTTTTACCTTTGGATTTGGATTGGTTTTTACCACTAGGACCTACTTCGTGGTTTCTCCCTCTAACTACTAGTCCCTCACCCGAACTTTCAGAATGAATTTGGGTATCAAATTTTTCTTTGGACAGTAGGTTAGACTTGACATCATCAAAGATCAAGGTAACATTATTACCATATAGCATAATTTCTTTGAAATGTCTATATGAGGGTGGCAAAGAAACAATAAGTAGTACGGCTTTATCCTCATCATCAATTTCGACATCCAGATTTTCCAAATCAATTATGATGGAATTAAATTCACCAAGATGAGATTGGATGGGTGTACCTTCAGACATACGGAGTGTGAAAAGTCGCTCCTTTAACCGGAGTTTATTTGCAAGACTTTTGGTCATGTACAGAGACTCCAATTTACTCCATATGCCGGCTGCAGTTTTCTCATTGATGATTTCGCGTAGAACCTCACGGGACAAGCATAATTGGATTGTGGATAACGCCTTTTCATCCGTCTCTTCCCACTGCTCCTCCGTTGTAGTGGCTGGCTTTGCCGATTTGCCGGACAGAACCTTCTTTAGGCTATTCTGGGTAAGAACAGCCAGCATCTGGACTCGCCAGATAGCAAAACTAATTTTACCATCAAATTTCTCAATATCATACTTCGTCAACATTTTTAATAAAAAAAAATCCCGATTGAATTATCGTGGCTCTGATACCAATTTGTAGGGCTACAGAGTGTGGAAGCGTGATAAATTCAACCAAAGATTCCGAGAAATTAATAAAAATAGTAAAATTGACACTAAGATTTTAGGTGGAAAAACCCTCTTTAAATAGAGGTAAAAAACCACCGGCGAGAGAGCCAAAGATTCCACTAATATTGACGAGAGTACAAAATATTTTCTCAGGACTAACAATACAAAATATCCCCTTACAAATTCTCTACGAGTATAGAAATACTCAACCAAGAAGTAGGGAAAGAAGAAAATATAAAGGAGAGATTTGGCTATTGAAATGTTGTGTGGGTGTGTTTTGCAAAGGAAGTAGCATTGGCTTTTATAGCCAAATCTGGACCTCAAAAGTCTTGCCTTCATGTATGAATGCAGCCACCGATGTTGAAAACACAAAGTCACAAATGTCTTCATCATCCACAATTGTTGAAATATGAGCAACAATTGTTGATAAAAGGAGAGCAACAATTGTTGACCAACACTGATAGCGGCTTCATAGTTTGCATGGAACTCCCTTATAAGTTCTAATCCATATAAAGTGTCCAAGTAATCCACCCTAATTGATACTTCTCGAACACCCAAACTACTTTTGGGACTTTCTGCAATGACTTTTGTAAAACTTGAGGCTCCTCGTAAATGGTTCTCTTTTGGTCGTCATTATCTTTGATGGAAATAACATCTATATAATAATCTCTGGAGTTTGGTATACTCCAATGTCTTAGATGGAACCTTTGGGACTAGGGTAACAACAACACCCTTAGAGGATTTAGGGTTGGATATTTTTTCTATTAAGGAACTTACCTTATCTCCAACATCACTTTACTCAACCCCGTTAAGGTTTGAGTGTTACATTCTATTTTTAAATTAGAGAAGGTTTATAGGGTTAGCTGCAGGCACTAAGGAGGTTGATTTTTCATCTATATCGTTTTCTTTATACAGTTCCTTTGCCTTTGCTTAAGTGGTCCGAGTGGTGTGTATCATTAAAGGAACTTTTAAAGTACTCCACCTCGGTATGACTTGATTTATTAGACTCACTCTCCAAAGCTTGAGGTATATGTCTGGGTATTTGCTTCTTTGAGATTTTCTCTCATTTCTTCTTCTATGTTATGGGAGGCATTGTAAGTGTATAGGAAAGAATTAGTCTCAATTCCTAAGGTATTGATATAGGTGCTAGAAATAACTCAAATGTCCTTCCCTACAATTGTGTAATAAAGTTATAATTACACCTTCTGACTATAGGAACAACCTTATTTTACTGAGCATATGTCTCATAAGATGATCTTATACCATGATTGTACCTAGATAGGATAATCATGGCATTGCTCGTAAGATAATCTCCTATAATTTGGACAATGACACCCATAATGATCCAACATATGATCATATATTAACAATATAATAGTAGGTTATGTCAGGGAGTGTGCACAGATAACAAATTTTAAGCAAATAATTTGACCTTCATTGACCAAAATGGGTACTCAGACTTCCCCACTATTATTACTCATTCAAAAATTCATACACATTATTTATTTTAATAACATCATTGACATGCTACTCCCATGAACCTTAATTTTCACTCAATACTAAAGCCTTTAAACAGATGGAACAATAACACTTACAAGTTTTCCTTTCAAATTCAAACACTTGAACAGTGAATGAATTTGAAAACTTAGGATTATATTAAAAACGTGAATCAGAGGTAGAATTTTCATACTCTATTGCTATTTTGACTGATTGAATTTACATAAATTAGGGTTAAAATGAGTTGCAATCTACATTGGGTCTTAGGTATAAGGTACTAGGGTTAAATTTTGATCTAGTTTAGGATGAGTTTGTGTTTTCATTAAAATAGCTGGACCCAACAGACATCTCAATCTTACGATTATGGAATCAAACCATGACCATTACTTCTTCTTGTACCAAGTGGTTTTTAGAAGACTTACCAGGGAACCTACTACGCTTAAGGACTATCGTGATGTTTAAGCATAATCATTCCTTAAAATCATAGGCTTGATATCCTGCATGTTGATTCTCAAGAGTTGGATCAAATGATTGATACAACTATATTGGCATTATAGTATGATCATGACAACCAATCGTAGGATAACTCCTCATTTCACTCCTTTAGACTTTGTGTAGACGACTGAACCCATGATTATGGGTTCTTTCCATAATTATGCAATCCTTTTATGGGTTCATACTATTTCCAGTTATTCAACTTCTATTCTACATAATCTCCAAAAATAATAACACGCATTAACCTATAACTTTAAAAAAATATAAAATTATGGGTTGCCTCCCAAGAAGCGCTTGGTTTAACATCGTAGAACTATATGACTTGGTTGATTAGTCAGACTCTAACAACTATCCCATGGGTTGCCTCCCATGAAGTTCTTGATTTGACATTTTTTCTGACTTAACTCCCTTGATTTCTTAGACTTATCAATAGTGTATATGTCAATTGTTTTAATATTTTTCGTGCTTCTAACATAGTGCTTTACTTTAAACTAAACATCATTCTATCTTTTTAGTTCAATTTACCTATGGGGAAATACTTTTACCATAGAATAATCCAGACTATTTAGATCTTAAATTTCCAAGAAACAAGCAAAGTCTAGAATTATACAAGGCTAAATTGTATTTGTTCAATATTTTGATCATGGTGCAACTTTTTTCTTTTCTTTTAAGAGGATAAACTATCATATGCACAGAGATGAAATTGACCCATTTAATTTAATTGCTCCATTTTTAGTTTTGTCACATTATTCCAATCTTGATTGAACTTCTTAAATACCCACAATGCCTTATATTCATGTTCAACTGGCAAGTGATGTACTTTTTGTAATATCCCAAGTTTTGGACTCTAGAAATTTTGGGTTTTGTTCATCACTATTTAGGGTATAACTCAGGTGATGGGTCATGAAGACTCCTCATGAGTCGTATAGTTCCAAATCAATGTCTGACCAGTAGGTTGCTCAATGTTTTTATGTTGAGTACGACTAAGACCTTATAGGTGGTAAGGTTTGGTCACAAGTCATAGGGTGTCATGAACATACCAGTAAAGAGGCCCAAAATTTCTACTCAAGCTATGAGTCATGGTGATGACTCGTCACTAGTGACCACGAGTTGTTAAGAGACCCATAACAACTAGGAGTTATATTTTTTTACCCAATTTTATTTAGGGCATTGTGGTCTTTTCCTCTTATCCCACTACTATTATATGGCATATAACATTCCCTTAACCCTATTTCCATCCATTTAATATAACATAATCATTATCCTCTCTCTCAAATTCCCCAATCAAGAATAAGCTAGGGTTCAAAGGGGTTGGTCATCTAAGCTTCAATTTGTGGTTTCTCTTCCAAATGCCTTTGTGTTTCAAGCATGCATCTCTTTCCTAACTTGGTTTTATATAAAATAAAATGTTTAATCATGGTTTATCTAAATTTAGTTATGGGTTTTGAATAGTGGGCTGAGGTTTTTGTATGGTTACTACTTGGTTGGTTTTTCCATGGTTTTGGAATTGTTATTGTTATTGTTATTGTTATTCATGCTTTATCTCATAGTATTTGAATTAAATTTATGCATAGTTATGGTGGATGGGAAGAGGGTTGTGGCATTCCCCAAATTAATGGATTTTGGTATTGAAATTGGTATTAAACTTAGTCCACTTTGTAAATTGGTTTTGGAACATAGAAATATGCATGATTTAACCTATCTTTTAACTATTGCATTATCTAAAAGGTTAATGGAGCATAAATGATTTTGGAAAGGACTTGGTGGCTATGGTCTGGTTTTAAATGATTTTATCAGGCCTTGGCGGCTATGGTATGGTTTATAAATTAGAACTTAGGGGTCATGGATTCCCTTAGTATGATGGATAATTGGAATGACATAATTCTATAAGCTTGCAAGCATATTGGTATGACAATACCAATGGTAAATACCTTTATAAATGATTGTTGGACTAATGAATGGGTTATGTGCGAATATTTTAACTGGACTTAAAGTGGGTTATGTAGTTCATCATAAAAGTTGAGGTCCTAGGAGGACCGATACTGGAAATAACATTTACCAGCGTGAGGGTCTGTATGACTGTGTGCATAGTTCACACTTATATGTATATTAGATTGGCTGGGGTCAAGGTATTCCCTGGCTTTTCCTTGGATTTCTCTGGTTCATGGGGTTAACTTGCACTGGAGCCCTTTCGATCGGAGGAGCCAACCTATATAGCTCGTGGGTGCCCTTAGGATGGCTTGATACTACATAGTCTATGCTAATGATTTTATATCTCATGATAAACCTTGTTCCCTAACCCAACATTTTATATATATGTGTATATGCATGTATATTGAGTTTGGATTTGATTCTAAAATGGCATTATTTTATCCCTTTCCTTAGTTACATGCTAGTGACCTCCCCACAAACCATCCTCGGATGCTACATCCTTTCATAATATAGGGTCCTATAAGGTTATTTTATTGGTTTATGCAATGTTAGGTAGTGCGATCGTCTATCAGGTTTACGGTGAAGCGATAAGGTTCCATATTTCTAAAATCTTGGTTCTTTCATAAGTTTTTCTTCTATATTTTAGAATTGAAAAGTTCATATTATCATTATCATTATCATTATCACTATCATAGTCGGGGACATATCCCGACCTAGTTTGATAGTCCAGTTGGTGTAAAGGATTTTATGGACATGCATGGGTTAGATGGTGTTGTTGACTCTTAGAGCTTATTCTTGAGTTAAATTAACTATTTTATATTTATTCTCTAGTTATATTCCACTTTGTTATTATTTGGATTATGCTTGGAATGACCCAATAATGAGGGTGGTCTCCGGTTTTTGATCAACTTGAGATACCCATCATGGCTAGGCCAGGGGTTCGATCATGATAATATTAGAATCGAAACATAGGTTCAAGGTCATTGGGTATCCATAAAGTTGTGCTGAGTAGAGTCCCATTTATAGGTATGTAGCATGCTATACTTATAAGGAGGAGATGCAAGGCATTCTAGAATATTTTCCTTTCTTGTGTTTTATTTTAGGTTATAAAGTCTAGTGTCATAAAATCTCTCTAACCTTAGTTTTCTCACATTTTAGATAATGCTTTCATGAATATATGACAGTTGTAGAAACTCTGTTGGGACCTCTACCTCACTTGTGGGGAACATGAACCTGGTCTAAGGTCCTTGCTCTTGATTGTTCTACTCTCCTTGGGATTCCACCAACCCCTACTAGTCTTTTTCTGATTTGTGATATCCATGATCAGCCATATCAAAGAGACATCTCTAATGTGGAGTTCCACCATTCTATTCGTCTGCTTACTAAATTGGTGACATCTCAATATCGTCAGATTGGTCTTGTTGGTTCTATTTTGGTTACATCTGAAGTTACTCGGGTTGGTCAGTTCATGAGGTTGAATCACCCAACTTTTATTAGCTCTAAGATTGAGGTGGATCCTTAAGGTTTTAATAATGAGGTGGAAAAAATCTTTAGGGTGATGCATGCTATTGATATAGAAGGTGTGGAGTTTGCTGCATATCAGTTGAATGATGTGGCATGTCAGTGGTATAAAGAATTGGAGCAGTTGAAGGGTGATGATGCTGAGTAGGCTATGTGGGAGGAGTTTTTTCGTGCTTTTTTTGATCGTTTCTTTCCTCAGAAGTTGAGGGAATCTAGGGTAGAAGAGTTTGTGAACTTGAGGTAAGGTAGGATGAGTGTGAAGGAGTATGCCCTAATATTTCATTAGTTGTTACATTATGCTCTGGAGTTGGTGTCTAGTATGAGGGCTAGAATAGGTAAGTTTACTTCTGATTTGTCTCATGACTTGGTATTGGAGTGTAATGCTGCGATGTTGAACAATGATATGGTTATCTCCAGGCTTGTAGTTTTATATGCAACAAGTTGAGAATGAGAAAAAGAAGTAGATAGAGATAGGAAAAAGGTAGAATAAGAAGTTTAGTCATTCAGAGAAGGGTGAATGGCAGTAGAATAATGGGAGAGATACTGGGTAGTGGACTAAGAAGAAAAATTTGGGGAGTTCTAATTCCTACTCGTCGGCTAGTGATCCTTATCCTAGGACATCTAGTGATCATCGATTTTAAGATAGTAATTTTCCTAAGGCATAGGATGCCAAGTCTCAGGCTAAGGGATCTCAGTCATCCCCACCTTACCCTCTCTGTTGATTTTGTGATCAGCTTTACCATGGTTATTGTGATGAGGGTTACTTGTGTTTCAACTTTGGCCATCCTAGTCATATTCAAAGGAATTGACCTTTAGCTAAGACTACTTCAAGGGGCTAATAAGGTTCTAGCAGCCACTTCATCAACTCCCTCACCAAAGAGGGCTACTTCTCGTACCGGTACTGGCCGAAATTATCTCTATGCACTACTACTCATTAGGAATCTAATACATCTCTTGTTGTTGTCACTAGTATGTTAATTCTCTTCTGTCATGATGTATACTATTTACTTTATTTAGGGTCTACCCTTTCTTAAATGACCTATTATGTGGCTGTAAATTTCGATTTTGGTCCTGAAATTATTTTTGACCCTTTTTCCATGTCTACTTCGGTAGGTGATTCTATTGTGGCTAGAAAGTTCTTGGCAGATCTAGTAGAACTTGACATGGTAGATTTTGATGTAATATTGGGAATGGATTAGCTTCATTTGTGCAATGCTTCCTTGGATTGTAGGACCCAAAAAGTTAGTTTCCAATTCCCTAATGAATCGGTAATTGAATGGGAGAGAAGTTTCTTAGTAACTAAATGGATGTTTATTTCTTATATTAGAGCCAAAAGTTGATTTCCGAGGGGTGTTTATACCACCTATTTTGGGTTAAAGATTCTAGTTTGGAGGTTCACTCTTTCCAATCTGCCCCTGCGATTAATGAATTTCCTAAGGTTTTTTCTTGATTATCTTCTTGGGGTCCCTCCCAATGGGAAAATAGACTTTGGGATTGATATTCTACTGGATACCCTTCTCATTTTCATTCCTCTTTATAGAAGGGCTCTGGCTAAGCTAAAGGAGAAACTAAGGGATCTTGTTGATTAAGGCTTTATTTGTCCTAGTGTTTCTCTATAGGATGCTCTTATTATTTTCATATAAAAAAGATGGGTCTCTTCGGATGTGTATTGACTATCGCCAGTTGAATAAGGTAACAATGAAGAATAGATATCCTTTTCTTAGGATTGATGATCTTTTTGACAAACATTAGTGTGCTTGATGCTTCTCTAAGATTGAACTTCGCTCGGGTTATCACCAGTTGAAGATTAGAGAGGTGGATATTCCTAATACTTCTTTCTAAACCAAGTATGGTCAATATAAGGTTCTGGTTATGTCATTTAGATTGACTAATATTCTGACTTCTTTATGGATCTCATGAATCTAGAATTCAAGAAGTTTTTGGATATGTTTGTTATAGTGTTTATTGACAACATTTTAGTGTATTCTAAGAGTAAGGACAACTATGCCAATCACTCTAATTTGTACTGCAGACTCTTAAGGATCAAAAGTTGTATGCCAAATTTTCTAAGTGTGAGGTTTGGCTGAATGGTGTGACTTTTCTTGGGCATGTTGTTTCTAGTGAAGGGATCATGGTGGATCCACATAAGGTTGAGGTGTTTAAGAGGTGGCCTAGAGCCCCGACTCCAACCGACATTTGGAGCTTCTTGGACTTGGTCGGGTATTATAAGAGTTTTTCTTCTATCACTATTCTGTTGACAAAATTAACTCAGAAAAAAGTTAAGTTCTTATGGTCCGGTGCTTGTAAGGGTAGTTTTGAGTGAAGGATAAGTTGACTTTTACTCTAGTTTTGACCCTACCCAAGGGCATCGATGGGTTTGTTGTTTATTGTGATGCATCCCGTGTGGAACTGGGTTGTGTTTTGATACAGCGTGGTAATATTGTGGCTATGCTTCTATAAAGCTTAAGATTCATAAAAGGAATTATCCAACTCATGATTTGTAGTTGGTAGCTGTGGTTTTTGCGTTGAAGATTTGGCGCCATTATTTGTAACGGGTGTATGTAGATATCTTTTCTGATTATAAGAGCTTGCAGTATATGTTTACTTTGAAGGAGTTGAATATCAGGCAGAGGTGGTGGCTCAAATTGCTTAAGGATTATGACATGACTCTTCATTACCCTCAAGGTAAACCTAATATGGTTTATGAGAAGAAAATAGGATTGGTAAAGGACATTCATCAGTTGGTTAATTTGGGGGTTCATCTTTTGGACTCCGAGGATAAAGGGGTGATTGTTTAAGAAGTGGTTAAATTATCTCTTGGTGGTGATGTGATAGAGAAGAAAGCATTGTATTTCATTCTTATAAAGATTAAGGATAATGTAGGATAGCAAAAGGTTATGGACTTTAAGATTGGTGGTGATGGTATCCTAAGGTATCGTGGTAGATTGTGTGTTTCTAATGTTGATGGAATGCGAGAGGGGATCTTGACTAAGGCTTATGAGTTGAGGTATACTGTTCATCAAGGTTTGATGAAGATGTACCAGGACTTGAAGAAAATCTATTGGTGGAACAACATGAAGTGAGATGTGGAAAATTTAATGGCTAAGTTTATGGTTTGTCATCAAGTCAAAGTTAAGCATTTGACTCCTGGTGGTTTGTCTTAAGTGATAGAGTTGCTCATATAGAGGTGGGAGATGATCAATATGGATTTTGTTACAGGTTTTTTGTAGTCTCACAATTAGTATGATTCAATTTGGGTCATTATGGATAGAATGACTAAGTCTACTCACTTCTTACCTATGAGGACTACATACTCTGGAGAGGATTATGCTATGTTATTCATTGAGGAGGTTGTTAGATTGCATGGTGCACCAATATACATTATTTTAGACCATGGTATGCATTTTTTTTCTCACTTCTGGTGTTTCTTTTAGAAAGGTTTGGGAACTAAGGTGAACATTAGCACCACCTTCCACCCTCAAATAGATAGACAGTCGGAATAGACTATTCAGACTTTGGAGAATATGCTAAGGGCTTGTGTGGTTGACTTTACCAAAAGTTAGGTGGATCACTTACCTCTTATTAAGTTTGCATATAACAATAGTCATCACTCTAGAATTGGAATCGCTCCTTTTAAGGCTCTTTATCGTAGGATGTATAGGTCACCTATTAGGTGGTTTGAGGTTTGCGAGACTTTATTATTTGGTCCCGACTTGTTTTACTAAGCCACCAAGAAGGTGAAGGTGATTAGGGATAGGTTGGTTCACCAAGCAATTAGTGTTTGAGATTAGCAATTGGGTGTCGTTGAAAGTGTCTCCTATAAAAGAAGTGATAACATTTGGAAAAAAGGGGAGGCTCAGTCTCTATTATGTTGGTCCGTATCAAATTTTGAGAAGTGTTAGGAACATTTCTTATGAGTTAGAGGTACCTTCGAGTTTGGGTTCTATTCATACGCTGTTCTATTTATTAATGCTGAAGAAGTGTGTGGGTGATCCCTTCTTGATTGTTCCTTTGGAAGATGTTGGTATTTCAGATTCGTTGACTTCTGAGGATGCTCCCAGATGAGATTTTGGATAGACAAGTCTGTAGGTTAATTACTAAGGATGTGGATTTAGTGAAAGTCCTTTGGAGAAATCAAAAGATGGAAGAAGCTATTTGGGAAGTTGAAGAGGACATGAAGTCCGAATACCCATGCTTCTTTCACGCGTAGGATGAGAGTGATTGAGGTATGGGTTCCTTTTTGTTTTTATCACTTTTCAAATTTTTATTTTAGTTGTGGTTATGATTTGTTATGTACTCATGCCAATGGATGCCCAAAATTCCTCATTTGAGGATGAATGATCCTGGGGGGGTGGGGGGGTGGGGTAATATAATACACCAAGTTTTGGACTTTGGAAATTTTTGGGTTTTTGGTCGTCACTGTCCAAGTTACGACTTAAGTGAAGATTTGTAAAGACTCCTTATGAGTCGTATAGTTACAAATCATTGTATGACCAGTACGATGCTCAATATTTCTGTCTTGATTACGACTAAGACCCTACAGGTCATAAGGTCTAGTCATGAGTCATAGGGTGTGACTCGTAACCATACCAATAAAGGAGACCAAAATTTCTTCCCAGACTATGAGTCACGGTGATGACTCATGACCAGTAACCACAAATCGTTATGAGATCCGTAGCTACTAGAGTTGTATTTTTTGCTCAATTTCATTAAGGGCATTGTGGTATTTTCCACTTATCCCACTACTATTCCAAGACATAAAATGTTCTCTTAGACCTATTTCCACCTATTTAACATAACATAAACACTTTCTCCTCTCTCAAATTCCCCAATCAAGAACAAGCTAGCGTTTCGAAGGAGTTGGACATCTAAGCTTCAAATGTGGTTTCTCTTTCAAATTCCTTGTTATTTTAGGCATGTATCTCATCCCTAACTTGGTTTATATAAAAGCATATGTTTAATCATGGTTTATGTGAATTTGATGTGCATTGAGGGTTTTGTATGATTACTACTTGGTTGGTTTTCCTATGGTTTTGGAATTATTATTCCTGCTTTATTTCATAGTATTTGAATTAAACTTGTTCATAGGTGTGGTTGATAAAAAGAGGGTGTGGCATTCCCTCAAATTGATAGATTTTGGTATTGAAATTGGTATTAACCTCAACACACTTTGTAAATTGGTTTTGGAACATGGAAATATGCATGGTTTAACCCACCTTTTAACTAGAATTACCACTCACCACAATGCAGGGCTAGTTTTCCGCTTCTAGGTCCGCGATGCGGTCTTGTCATCCTAGGCGTTCTATTCCCTTCACGTTGTGTTTTGTGCTTTCGTTACTCCATTCAAGCCTTCTTTTTTGTGTTGTTTCCTCTTGAATTGTAACTTCTATTTCCTTTAAATGTTATAATAATCAAATCACTAAGCATCTTATAACATTGAACACAATAGATTAGAGCTCAAAAGATCACAACATTCAAGACGACGAACTAGAACTTAAGCTAAGAATACTAGTTTTGCCCCATTTTTTCTCTTTCACTTAGGTTTGACTCTTGTCTTGATAAAAATACCCATTAAATATTATTATCAAGTACTTGAACACTTAGATGCTCAATTATATTGTAATTAACACATAAATCACACAAGAAGTCCTCAAAGCAAGGTTAAATAAGCTAGGATAACAACACTAAGGTGCATAAATCCACCTCAGATCATCACCCCACAGTTAAATCCTTGTTCATCCTCAAACAACTCTTTACTCCAAGCGTCATAAACTGAGGTAACTCCACACTTATATTACAAGAAATACACTCAAGCTATCACTACAATGACTACACAGAATGCAAGTTTCTATACCAAGCATGCTACATACACAATTGACAGTTCAAGAACCCTACTCTAAAACATCCTTGCCTCAAGAATTGGCTCACCTAGTGGAAAGCTTATGCATATTTCTCAATATAATACATTATTTAAAGCACCCAACAATCATCAAATATGTGCCCACACAACAAAAGAGTTACCCATAATCACTCACATAAAAGCAATTTATAATAGAATGGGTACAAGAATCAAATTTCGCTCACTCTCACAACGAATTCACAAGTTAAACATAATGAACCATATGCTTTCACTTAGTGTAATACTCATCTAATATCAGAATATTAAAGCTTAGGATCAATTAGTCCTTTAATGGTTGTAATGTAGGCTTAGGGACTAGTAGGAACTATTCTGGTCGGCAATAGTGACTATCTTCCCTAAGCGCTTTAATACATCACATTATACAGTCAAGACCAATCTCTAACAACCAACTTCCACCTCTAATACCTTCACACATCTTTTGTTTTAACCCATATCCTTAATCTTATTCACATATAATATGGTAGGAGTATTGTCTATTGGTTCATGATTCAATTTTTAGCACAATTTTTTTTCCACTCCCCACCACAACACATCAAATTTAAAAACCAATAACTATTTCTTTAGAGCTTCGCTTTCACCTTTTCTTCTCTTATTTTTTCAACCTCCTTAATCAATTAATTTTATACTAAAGCGCTTAGGAGTTTTGGATAAAATTAAAGTCAAATAAAAGAAGGGATTATACAAATGAGGCTAACAAAGAAAATAACTAGAGACTCAATGGGGTCAACAAGATTATGCACACGAGTAGGTCAAAAGACGGTATGAAACATGGCTATCAAAAAGTGCCTATATCATCTGCTAAACCCACACTCTTTACTTCATTTTGCACATACACCAGACAAGCTCTAGATATCACATACAACAAAAAATATACAAACACCTCACACATACATGGAATATCCTCAAATTAAGTGGGGATCATCATAGACTCTTAACAAACAACCACATGAATTCAAATTAAGCCAACAAGTACAAGAGTCATAATCATGATCCTAGGAGTCTAAAAAGTAGTCATTCACACAATCAACATGCTCTTTGTTGTAACACAGAGCTCGGTCTTGGCTTCCCCAAGCCCAAAGTGTCAAACAAAGAGAGGGGCATAAAATTTATGCTTTTCCCTAAATCACTAAGTGTATGGACCACCACACCATTCCCAATTTGAATGGGGAGGGTGAACTTCCCAGGGTCTTTGAGCTATTTGGGTATTTTCTGCGTCACCACAGAACTACACTCCTTAATGAGTGCTACTATCTCAACATCCTGAGGCTTAAATTTGTTAGTGACCATATGTTTCAAGTACTTAGCGTACTTGGTCATTTCCTACAAAATATCTAAAAGAGGTAAGTTAATATGGATCTCTCTAAATATGTCAAAGAACTTTTTGAAACATGTATCTCCCTCTGCCTTTATATGCTTCTATGGGAAAGGTAGTGGTGGTCTCTCCTTTACCTGTTCAGCAACCTTGGTTTTTGAGTACTCAAACTTCCTAAAATATATAAAAAATCTATCATCTACCTATTTAGGAACCAAAGCAATATCTACCTCATTAGGTTTCCTTTGAGGTTCTTTATTGAGAACCTTACCACTCCTAAAAGTGATTACCATAGCTTATTTAGGATTTTAGTATCACTTGGCAAACCACCTTGAGGCATGGTATTCGACACTGCTAGAATCTGACCCATATGTAACTCTAAGATCCTTGTAGTCGCTTGTTGGCTTTTTATATCTGTTGCCAATTCTACTTGAGAAGCTAAGATTTGTTTCAGTATCTCTTCCATATTGCTAGTGGCCTAATTTACTTGATCCTATAGTTGCTAAAACTACTACTGTTGGGCATTCCATTGCTAATTTGGTGGCTTATTCTGATGCTTTAGATTGTAGGCGTTCCCATAATTTGGTTTTTGAACATTGCCATCAAACATTACTAACTCAGGATTTGCAGAACACATATCTGTAGAATGGCCACTATTGCCACAAATCACGCACCAAGTACTTGTCTGCTGAATTGCATTCACTATTGCTGCAGGCCGTGTAACCCCCAACTTTATATTGCTGAATTGAGTTGTTAACTAATTCTGTAATATAGCAATCCCAGCGAATATTATGGTAAATTGATCCACTTCCAACATTCCTGCAATCTTCTTTGTAGTATTTCTTGAGTCAGAATACCATTCAGGATTTCCTTGTGCAATCCAGTTCAATAAAGTATATAGCTCATCATACATCAATTCCAGTGCTTGACCACCTACAGTTGAAACTAGTAAAATTTTTGTGTTGTGATCAAGTGCCTCAACAAATGTGTGAGCTAGTACCTCATTGGACTGCTGATGATGTGGATAGTCCCAAAGAAGAGCTTTAAATATCTCCAAAGCATGATATAAGTTCTCGTTTGCCCTTTGTTTGAAGCTCAGAATCACACTATGTAGTTTTGCAGTCTTACAAGATGGAAAGAATCGGATGAGGAATTTCTATGCTAAGTCTTCCTAGGTTGTGAATGATCTTGCTGGCTTAGTGTTCAACTAGTTATTCACTTCCCTAATAGTGAAAAGAGGAAAAGTATCATCCTAACATAGTCAGTTGACACACCCATAGGGATGAATATGTCATATGGACTTGAGAATCATCATGTGAAAGCCCCGCAAACTGTCCAATGCTGATCAAAAGCTGCACCATATTCTGTTTCAGCTCAAAGTTACCTCCAGCAGTCGGTTTTTGAAAAAAGGAGGTCAAATTTGTTGGAAGTGGGATTTCCACTTTATGGCTGCACTGCGGGCTAGTTAATCTTCAGCCATTAGAGCAGAATTGTCTTGTTCCTATGGAAGTTGCGAGATATAGGGGATAAATATTGCTTCTCTCCTTCATTAATAGAAACGTTGCTCGGGTTCAGGTCTTGGTTTAACCAATTCCATATCCCTTGCCATCTTACTAGCCTGTAAACCTTTTTCCTACAAAATCAATCCCAAGACCAAGAGTAAAGCACCAAAACAATCTAAAATTTAAAACTAAAACAAAAATAGTTGCCAATTTACAAGTCCCCGGTAACGATGCCAAAAACTTGTTGTGCCCAAGCGCAAGTGTATGTGGTCACACCAAGTAATATAATGGCCTTAAATAAAGCCGACTATAGATCCCTATAAGGCTTATGTTAAACAACTATCCAATTCTAGTTTAACAATTGATATTAAATAGTACAACTTAACCAAAAGAGTTTTGAAAGTTAAAAAGTAAAATAAAGTAATGCGGAAAAGTAAAGACTTTGGAAAATCAATGGATTAAAACCCAGAGTTAAGACACTATGAACATTCATACTACCCTAATGAACTTTATTCGTTATATCACTTATCTTGGTTGTTGTTTCGTAGGGTTTATCTTATGATCATGTTCTCCCGATCTCTAATCATCTACCTAACTTGGACATTACAACAACATCATTGAGCGGGGATGTAATAGTCCAATTAGATGCATTAAGCTATCCTCTTACATGTGAACCAAGCAAGGATTATAAGTATATCCCTATCCTATATGCTAATTAAATTCCTTATTTCATAAAATAATAAGAACCTTACTCTAGTCATCCCCATGTTCTATCTTCCTATTCCCCCTCTTGAGATCACAAAGTCGACAATATATGTATTCTTAGGTTTGCAAATCCTTAAAATAGTTTTAAAAAAAGGATTAAAAAACAATCAAATATGATAATAAATCCAAAAAAACTTAATTCAAAGTAAAAGTAATCATGTTTTTGGCCTTAATCCCGGATAGGGGGCGTTTAGCCACTAATAGACATAACCGTAATAAAGATTCTTGAATACATGATAAAATCCAACAAAAAGATAAAGTAAAGAAATAAAAACCCTAATTGAAGTGTTTTAAAGCCCCTCTCTAAGTTTCCAAGTCGTCCAAGGTGTATAACATAAGTACAAGTGTCCTATTTATAGGAGGACAAAACTGCCGCATTTTTGCACTTCACTGTGACGCAAGGCTAGTTTTACGCATCTAAATTTATGACACGGCCTTATAATTATTATTTAATGGATTGTGACACTTTACAATTACCCCTCACCATGAAGCAGGTCTAGTTTTTTGTGTCTAGCTACGCGACGTGGTGTTGTCATCCCAGGCGTCCTATTCTTTTAACATTGTGTCTAGCGCTTTTGTTACTCCATTCCAAGCATTTTTTGTTGTTTACACTTGATTTGAATCTTGAATTTCCTTCATATATTATCATAATCAACTGTCCAAGAATCCTATAACATTTAATACAATAGATTAGAGCTCAAAACATCATAACATCATAACATTCAAGGCGACGAACCAGAACTTAAGCTAACAATATTCATTTTGCCCCTTTTGATCTTTCACCTAGTTTTAGCTCTTGTATTGATGAAAATACACCTTAAATATTATAATCAAGTAATTTAACACTTATATGCTTAATTATATCACCAATAACACATAAATCACAGAAGAAGGCCTTAAAACAAGGCTAAATAAGCTAGGATAACAACACTAAGGCGCATAAATCCACCTCAGATCAGAAATATGCATGATTGAAACTACCTTTGAACTATTACATTGTCTTAAAGGCTAATGGAACATAAATGGTTTTGGAAGGGATTTGGTGTCCATGTTTTGGTTTCAAATAATTTTATAAAGCCTTGGCATCCATGATACGGTTAATAAATTAGAATTTGAGGGTTGTGGAATACCCTAGGATGATGGAAATTAGAATATCATAATTATATAAGCTTCAAGTGTATTGGTATGATGATATCAATGGTAAATTCCTTAATAAATGATTTTTGAACTAATGAATTGGTTATGTGCAAATGTTTTAATTGGGCTTAATGGGGGTTATGTAGCTCACTGTGGAAGGTGGAGGTCCCGAGGGAACTAATACTGGAAACAAAATTTGTTGTTCTAGGGGTATTTACAATCGTGTGCATAGTTCACACTTACATATATATTTTGGATTGGTTTGGGTTGAGGCATTCCCTGACCCTTCCTTGGATTTCTCTGGTTCATGAGGCCAACACGCACTAGAGCCCTTCCATAGGGGGATTCAGACTCATATAGACCATGGGTACCCTTAGGATGGCTTGATGCTACACAGTCTAGGTTAATGCTTTTAAATCTCATGATAAACCTTGTTTTCGATACCAACATCTTATATATTTGTATATATGCATGTATGTGAACATATACATTAAGTTTAGATTTGATTTTGAAATGGCATTATTTTATCCCTTTCCTAATTTAAATTCTTGCGCTTTTGCTGCTAACCTTCCCTGGATGCTACATCCTTTCATGATGTAGGGTCTTAGGGGATTCTTCTATTGGTTTGTACAGTGTCAGGTAGTGCAGCTGTCTATCAGAATTATAGTAAAGTGGTGAACTAATACGCCCAAATTACAAC
The DNA here is from genome assembly GCA_030864225.1 of Capsicum baccatum var. pendulum. Lineage (NCBI taxonomy): Eukaryota > Viridiplantae > Streptophyta > Magnoliopsida > Solanales > Solanaceae > Capsicum > Capsicum baccatum. The sequence continues at coordinate 87,537,111 of CM061557.1, forward strand.
TCTCGTAAGAAAGTGTAACCAGTCGCTGTCAAATATAGAACCCAACTGGGTTGGTTGTCGAATCCCACAGGGAATACTTGGTCACTAAGTGTTGCAATTATTAGTAGACTGTTGGTCGAAAATTCTACAGAAAAGGGGGTTTGATTTATGCGTGAACTAATAGTATCAAAGTAACGAATGAGACGAAGTATTTAGTAAGATTTAATCACAGAGAATAATAAGTTTGGGTTATGTCCACCTTGTAAGTTCTACGTATCTATTAACTATGAGTAATGCGGAATTAAGATATGCATGCACTTATAGAGATTCGTATTCTAATTGTAAATCCAAGTGTTTCCCAACCATCAAGGATTATTTCACTTTAGCTCTCCCGAGCCTAAAGTGTGTAACGAATGGTACAAATTCTCCAAGAAAGTTAATCCGATCAAGGCATTAACGTGTAAACAGGGGTTGGAAACCCTATTTTCTTGTCACACTCTCTTTTCCAAACATGTAACTTTTCTCTCGAACAAGTTAATGCTATGCTGGCATATTCTCTATGTTTGCAACCATAAGAATTTAATTAAAATGAAGAGAGTAATGATATAAGTAGCATACACATCAAGAATTCACAAACTCATAGTAATAGATAGTATATTACGAGGCTTCCATAACCGTAACAGAGAAGTTTAGCTACTCATGATTACAACAAAAATCAATTAAGACATCATCATCATACCAAAGTTAGAATAATCTCACGATGGAGATGGTTTTAGCGTCAACTAGAGGTTGACGTTTTCTTGCCCTCTAGCCGTTCCACAAGAAAGCCGTGTTTTTCTCTGTCTGAACTTACAGAATCTATAAACTGACTAATGATTTAAAACTTATCATGCTGAAAAATTCAGCAATAGGGTTTTTATAATGTCCTTTTTTGCTAAGTTGCTACTGCGTCCTTAAGTATTTAAAAATACTGGGTTTGCCCGGGAAAAAGTTCCCATGCATCACTTTCAGTCCAAAAGCTGCCTTCCCTCTAATGTGAAGTTTTCCTTTGCAGCTCAAAAGTCCATAAAGTTCTGAAATCTTCATCATTAATACCTGAAAAATATGCTAATCACGTAGTTCAGCTCACTTAAAGGAAAATGGACTAAAAGTGCAACAATTATATATTTTATCCTCAAAACTTGGCTAAAACATGGGTAAATTATGGTGCTTAAGCGTGTAAATACGCCCAACATCAACACCCCACACTTAAATCTTTGTTCGTCCTCGAACAAAATATAACATCCATGCAAACACCTAATGTAGAATTTCACAACAGCAACACCTAACTAGAATTTCACCATAGCAACACAAAATTTATCCTCAAGACATGCACGACAATTTTTAACAAAGAGTAGGTTTCTTGATCACTACTAGAAACAATTCAACCTCCAACATAGAATCGTGATGATGGTTAATTCGTATCCACAAGTTAAGCCACAAAGAATCATATATCACTACCCAAAAATCATCAACCATGTGTGTCTCACACAAGATATCACCCATAATCGTTCATAGTTTTGCATTTTTTGAAACATGGGTATAAGACTCTCCTTGCTCTCACTCTCACAAAGAATTCTTATATTATAACTGATGACCATAGGCTTGCCCTTAGTGTAATGCTTGATAACGCTCAATCTACAGCTCTTGTGAGTGTAAAGCGGTCGTTAGCAAATATAGAACCCAACCTGGGTTGGGTGTCGATCCCACAAGGAATAGCTTGGCCAACAAGTAAGCAAAATTACTAAACTTTTGGTGCAAGTCTCGTAAAAGGAGGATTGTAATGTGTAACGAAAACAATAAAGTAAAAGCTGAAAATAGCAAAGTAAAGAGAGAAAGATTGTTCCGTAAGTTGTAAACAATGAGAATTGAAGCGTTGGGGTTATGTCCACCTTCTGAGGTATACGTCTCTATTGCCTATGAGTGTGTAGAATTGTGACATGCATGTGCTTATAGAGAATTGTATTCTATGGTAAATCCAAGCGTCTCTCGACCTCAACAAGGACTATTTCACTTTAACTCTCTCGAGCTTAAAGCGTGTCTAACGGTACGAATTCTCCAAGAGGTTAGTCCAGTTACGGCACTAGCTTTTTAATAGGAAAGGGTGTCCTACTACCTTGACATTATCTCTTTTCCAGACAAATAACCTTTCTCTCGAACAAGTTAAATGTTAGACTGGCGTATTCTTGCGTTTGCAACCGCAAAGAATGTAGATTAAGATGAAGAGAATAATGATATAAGCAATATACGAGTCATGAACTCACAAACTCACAGCAATAGATAGTATCTCATTCGGCTTCCATAACCCCAACAGAGAGGTTTAGTTACCCATGAATGCAAAGGAGATCACGATTGACATTGTTATTATATCACAATATTGAGTAATGGCGTGTAGATCAAGTGATAGGCGTTAGGCGTGAATTCCTTAGCAAAGTAACGTTTCTCTTGTTGCGGAAATTAAGAATTGAATAGATGAATAGAAGAAGAAAAATAGAATTAATGGGAAGATTAGAAGAGTTGTAGAATTATTGTGGTGGAAGAAGAGAGGGATGGAAGAATGTATTGTGGTGAGGGATGAATTCTCTCCACTAAGGGAGGAGTTAATTAAAAATCTCTAGCATGATAGGGCATTTATAATACCCATATCCTACTCCTACTAAGCTAATGAAATAAATAACCAAAAATCCTACTAGACTAATGAAATACTTAACCCAAATGTACTAGGTTAATGTAACATTATCATAATCCAAATAAACTAATGAAATACATAACCCAATTGTACTAGGTTAATGTATCATTGTCAAAATCCAGCTTTGTGTCTGTAGGTCCCCAAAGTCTTCAGAAATGCTGTTTTAGCCCAGGACAGATTTTTCATGCAGCAGTTTTGGTCCAGGTCCCCAAAGTCTTCAGAAATGCTGTTTTAGTCCGGGATAGATTTTCCATGCAGCATTTTTGGTCCTTAGGCGTCCAAACTCCCTTTCCTTCCTTCGTGAGCTTTCTTTTGCGTCAAGTAAGCCATAAAATGCTGAATTCTACATCATTTATACCTGAAACTTTACTAATCATGTTCGTTAGCTCATTTATAGGAAAAAGGACTAAAAGTGCATGAAATATATAGTTTGTTCTCAAAACTAGGCTAAAATATGGGCAAAATATATTGATATAGGCGTGTAAATTCGCCTATCATCAACACCCCACACTTGAAGCTTTGTTCATCCTCGAACGAAATATCATGTCCTTCTAAGCGTCGACTTAAGGTTTCACAGTAATCACAAAACATTCGTCAAGACAAGCATAACGATTATCAACAAAGAGTACTTCCCGATTATAAGTAGAAACAGTTTAACCTCTAGCATAGACTCGTGATGGTGGTCAACTCGTATGCAAACGTTAAGGTACAAGGAATCATATATAACTACCCAAAACTCATCAACCATGTGTGTCTCACAATATATTACCCATAATCACTACAAGTATAGCATATTTTTCAAACATGGGTATCAACAATATCCTTGCTCTCGCTCTCACAAAGAATTCATATGTAGCAAATGATGACCATTGGCTTGCCCTTAGTGTAGTACTCCACTAAATGTCAGAATGTTAAGATTAGGATCAAGTAGGTCTTTTGATGGTTGTAATGTAGGCTAAGGGACGGGTAGGACTATTTTGGCCAGGAATAGTGACTAAGCTCCTAAGCGCTTTAATACATCACATTGTATCATTGACACTTTTTTCTTTCAACCTTTCTTCTTTCTTTTATTCTACCACCCTTGTTCTCCTCTTTTGTTTTTCAATTTTAAGAACAACTCACTTTTCAGCTTTCTTTTCCTTTTTCTTTTCACAACATACCTCTTATGATAGCACTTTCTTTTCCATAACACATTCAAGCACCATTTACAATTTAAAGCATCATACTTACCCAATTTCCTCTTATGTTGTCACATGACTTTTTTAATTTAAAGCACTTAGGAATTTGGATCAAATTACGGTCTTGAAAAAAATGGATTAGGCTTACATACAAGGTTGTCAAAGAAATAGGCTAAAGGCTCAAAAGGGTTTAACTAGGGATGATGTCCATGGGTAGGTAAAACTGAAGGTAAAGAAATATAGGTTGCCAAAGAAATGCCTAAATCATATCCTAACTTACACTCCTTATTTTCGCTTAGCATACATACCAGGCAAGTTCTAGCATCAGCCACAAACATAGAAGATACTATTAATCTCACACACACAAGGCACATGGTCGACTTGATTGGAAGTAATATAGACTCTCGACCCAACAAGTGAAGGAATTGAATCACACAATATCACATAATGAGTCACAAATAGAGCCTAAATGTCTCAATAGTCACAATTGTAGCACATACTCTTGCTATGATCTCATGCTGCCTATCAAAATAATTTCATGCGAAGCTAGAAAAAATTTTAACTACTAAAAAAAAAAACAAAATGAAAAAAAATAAAACAAAACAAAAATGAAACAAAAGAAAACAAACATAGATGCGAATAGAGAAGTATAGCATGCAATACCACCACCCCACACTTAGTCGGGATACTGTCCTCAGTGGAAAATAAATACGAGGAACCTGGTTGGTCGGACTTATCCTCTATGTCTGGGGTCATACCCCTTGTATTCTAATCATCATTAGATTCGTCATCCTTAGAAGTTCCTCATAAGTATCCCACTTAATTCCAAGCATGAGTCAAGGTGTTTGCAGCGGGGAGGGTTCTCCTTGCTCTTTGCGGCCTCTTTTCTTGCCCTTTTGGGAAGTGGTAGCCTTCTCCTTGCCTTGTCTCTCTTTAGGTGCCATTGTACCTGAGACTTGAAATAGTGTTAATGGTAGCACAATCTCAAAGGATACAATCTATACATAAGCAGTAGGGGTACCACCCTACACTTAGTTTTGTTAACACAAATCAGTGAAGCGAAAGTGGTCGATTACTCAGATTTCGTCGACATACGTTTTAGGATTGTATTCTGACAAGAAAATCAGCAATGCATCACTTACTTGCAGCCATTGGACTACTTTCATGGTAGATATAGCAACACTACTACATAGGGGTTACCACATGGAATAGTTATTCTTACAACAATCACAACCTCTTATGTCGGTAGGCACTATAAGTCTTATCCCGATGGCTGGGATAGTCTAACATGTAAGTATCCAAACAACAATCTTAAGCACTATTCATAGCCATAGTAATTCCGCAAATAGTATAACAATGCTATTAAAACCAATTTCAAGTCGGAAATAAGTCAAGATTTTCCTACGTACATATTCACTCACATGATTTTGTATCAACAATCCAAATACATGAACATCACCAACAATCTTATACGATTGAGCAATTCATAATAGACATAGCAACGTAGTACTTACGAGAAATAAATGAAGAATAAGAGAGTACTTACTTGCTTGAAGCTTGTGGAGATGGTTTTGTGAATTGGAAGAGCAAAAAGAGAAGTTTTGAGATGATTTGGATGTATATGTGGCGCCCTTAGGTCAATTTTTAGTGTGGTTGTGTTGTAAAACTAAGTCCCCTTTATATAGGAAGAGAATGGGTTGGGTTTTGACCCATTTACAATCGGTTTTGGAGACAAAAATACCACATATGCGGCGCATAATGCTCGGCATATCAATGACATATGCGGTGCATTGTCTATAGCATAATGGGACATATGCGCCGCATAGTCTATGGCATTTGTAGACATATGCGCCGCATAGTCTATGGCATATGAGATACTGAGACCAAATGCCATAGCATAGGCGGCGCATAGTCAAAAGCATACCTAGGAATAGGCGGCGCATAGTGTATAGCACACTAGATTCTGAGACCTTAGGCTATAGGATAGGTTGTGCATCGTTCATGGCCTGGTTTTACCAAGGTCTAGCCTTCCTCGAAGCCTATTTTGGTATGAGAAATGCTCAATCCATAGCCTTTTGCATCACCATTCCTAACTTACCAACTTTACCATACAATGCGTCCAAATCGTCAATTGAAATCAATTTCCTCGTTGAATACTTCTTGCACCTATTTTTGCTCAAAACAAATGAAAACAATTAGTACGATGGGTTGCCTCCCACCAAGTGCCTTAGTTTTGGTTGTGGCACGACTCTTATTTTTGGATTTTCATTTATCAAGTACTAGACCTAAAGAAAAACGATGAAACGATAAAATAATAAAGCAATAAAACGATGGGTTGCCTCCCATATAGCGCCTTATTTATTGTCGTGGCTCGACATAGTTACCTCGAGTACTCAAACTTCGTCGAGGTAAGTGATGGATCGTTTTCTGAAAGGATTTAGACGACAATGAGGCTTACCTGTGGGCATGCCATCTTCTTCAAGATGGCTCTTACATTTTCCCGGAGAATCTCCAATTATATCATGAATAGTCCAATCCATAGCTCTCTTGTATCTCTTCAGAGCAGAGATGAGAGCTTCTACGTGCTATTCACTTAAATCATCTGTACTCTCCGGAAGTATATTTCTACTTTCCAAGAACACATACCTTAGATAATCGGGAAGCTCTTGCGATTCTAGCATTGGTGGCTCGTCAAAGAGAGTCTTCGCTTTTGGTTGATTCTTGAGATCACAATCTGGTTGCTTAAGAGTATAAGGCTCTATTTCTGTTAGAGCACTCATAAGTTCTTCATAACCTTCATTATCTTCATGCTCAACTTTCAGTGTCACAACAGACAATGACTCAACAATAGGCTGTTTCTCTATAGATAATGCTTTCATATCCTCTTGATGAACATCAGCTACAGATAACTCATTCAAATCGCTGGGCTGCTTCATGGCTTTGCATATATCAAACCGTACTACTTCGTCATTAATTCGAAATAAAAGCTCATTATCTTTCATGTCAATAAGCACACTTCCAGTTGCAAGGAAAGGACGTCCCAAGATTATGGGAACTTCAGAATCCTCCTTACAATCTAGAATAACAAAGTCGGCAGGAAATATGAATGAAGAAACCTTCACCAACACATCATTCAAGATACCCACAGGTCATTTTACCGACCTATCGGCCATCACGAGCCTTATATTGGTTGGTGTAGGGTCTCCCAACCCCAACTTTCTGTAGATAGATAGTGGCATCAAATTTATGCTAGCACCTAGATCGCACAATGCCTTAGCAAAATCCAACGATCCAATTGTGCAAGGAATAGTGAAAGCTCCAGGATCTGCCTTCTTTTGAACTAGCGATCTTGTAGCGATTGCACTACGATGATGAGCATTATCCGCCAAGTCATAACTTGTTGCCTGCTTCTTTGTCAATAGGTCCTTCATAAACTTCGCATATCCAGGTATTTGTTCAAGTGCCTCCACCAATGGAACATTAATGGTCAGCTGCTTGAGCATAGTCATAAATTTGCTGAACTTAGTGTCATCCGCCACCTTCTTCAATCTTTGGGGAAAAGGTGGTGGTGGGTACGGAAGTGTTCTCTCCGCGGTTTTCTTCTCCTCTTGCTTCCGTTTTCCAAATTTTTCAGGTTGCACAGTGCTGGATGTGGCTTTGTTGACGTCAGGAGTAGTAGCTGCGGCATCTTCTCCTTTTGCGTTGTCATCCATGTCCGCAACTTCGTCAATCACTTGCTTGCCTTTTTCTGAAGTTTCCAGCACCTTACCACTTCTGGTAGTGATGGCCATTCATGACCCATCATTCCTTGGGTTTTGCACAGTATCGCTAGGTAAAGTGCCGGCCTTTCTTTGGTTGAGTGTTGCTGAAAGTTGACTGAATTGCTGCTCTAGTTATCTAATTAAAGTGGAATGTGAATCTACTAATTGTTTCATGGCGGACAAATCATTAATTACCTCCGTAACTCCCGCGCTCGTTGCTTCCACTCCTTTCAATAATTTAGCCATCATGTCTTCCATACTTCCAGAATTAGATATGGTGGTATCACGTCTGCCAGGGGGAACGTACAAACCACTCTTTTCATTCTTGTTCTTCCAACTACCTTGGTCTTTGTTTCTAGATTTATCATAATAGTTCCGACCTTGGTTTCCTTGGGTATTCCCTCGGAAACCCCCCTGATTGTTCAAGTAGTTGGCCTCCTCTTCCGAATCAGATTCGTCTCTTCCTTTTGACGCAATCGCTTTCACTTTTTCAGTCTTCCCTAATAGATGCTTTGTAAGAAGGTCGATTTGGGTTTTCATGTGCGCCATATCTTGATCACGTTCTTCTTCTCTTCTTCGTTGGTCTGCAGTCATGCCAATAGATAAAGTGGGGCTTGCTACCTCAGAATCCCTGGTATGCCAAGCTCTACTTTGTTTCGTCATACGATCTAGCATATTTCTTGCTTGACCAAAGGTGAGGTCCATAAAAGATCCTCCAACTGCATTATCCACCACTGGTTTAGTTATTGAATTCAAGGCTCTATACAAGATCTCCATTAGGTGAACATTGGTCATGTGATGGTTTGGGCACCTCGCTAGCTTTGTCTTGAACCTCTCCCATGTTTCATGAAGAGCTTCAGTGGGAATCTGACGAAAGTTGCTGATTTCATCTCTCAATTGCGCCCTCTTGGATGGCGAAAAGAATCTTTCTAGGAAAACGTCTCTCAATTGCCTCCAATTTGTAATAGAATCAAGAGTCAGCCCATTCAACCATAGTGTTGCCTCCCCAGACAGAGACAATGGAAATAGACGTAATCAAATTGCATTCTGACCAACACCAGGATTGTCAAACGACTTGCATGTAGAAATAAAGTTGATGAGATGCATATTCGGATCATCGCCTGCTAGTCCACCAAATAATCCCTTGAGTTGCAATAACTGAATCATGGTGCTTGTGATGTTGAACTTTGCTCCGGGCGCTAATGGTGGTGGAATTATGGCCCCAGTGGCTCCGGCACCATCAAGATCATCATCATCATCGTCGAAAGCTGGCTGCATAGATTGGCGATCATACCTAAACCGAGCTTGTCGACCTCTTCGGTAGGCAGGTGTTATAATTTCAGCATCACGCCTAGGGTTTAGTAACTCGTCATCACCTAAATCCTCATCATCAGGATTTGTTGCTCGCCCAGGGTTATTAATGTTTTGTTGGTGTACTTGGGCAGCGGCAAGGGCAGCCAATCTTGCTTGTTCCTGTTGAGCAACCATCCTTTCGATTTCTGCTTGTGCTTCCATTCTTCTAATGCGTTGTTGTTCGGGATTGATAGGTAATAACGGTTGACCAGAACTTCTAGTATGGGGCATGCACTGAATAAAAACCTGTAATAAACAAAAACAAAAACTAAACGTAAAAGTACGAGAATCTTTGACCAAAGGGTCTAGTAATTATCACGAACTTGATTGACACTCGTATTCCCCGGCAACGGCGCCAATTTTTGATAACGCTCAATCTACAGCTCTTGTGAGTGTAAAGCGTTCGTTAGCAAATATAGAACCCAACCTGGGTTGGGTGTCGATCCCACAGGGAATAGCTTGGCCAACAAGTAAGCAAAATTACTAAACTTTTGGTGCAAGTCTCGTAAAAGGGGGGATTGTAATGTGTAACGAAAACAATAAAGTAAAAGCTGAAAATAGCAAAGTAAAGAGAGAAAGATTGTTACGTAAGTTGTAAACAATGAGAATTGAAGCGTTGGGGTTATGTCCACCTTCTGAGGTATATGTCTCTATTGCCTATGAGTGTGTAGAATTGTGACATGCATGTGCTTATAGAGAATTGTATTCTATGGTAAATCCAAGCGTCTCTCGACCTCAACAAGGACTATTTCACTTTAACTCTCTCGAGCTTAAAGCGTGTCTAACGGTACAAATTCTCCAAGAGGTTAGTCCAGTTATGGCACTAGCTTTTTAATAGGAAAGGGTGTCCTACTACCTTGACATTATCTCTTTTCCAGACAAATAACCTTTCTCTCGAACAAGTTAAATGTTAGACTGGCGTATTCTTGCGTTTGCAACCACAAAGAATGTAGATTAAGATGAAGAGAATAATGATATAAGCAATATACGTGTCATGAACTCACAAACTCACAGCAATAGATAGTATCTCATTCGGCTTCCATAACCCCAACAGAGAGGTTTAGTTCCCATGAATGCGAAGGAGATCACGATTGACATTGTTATTATATCACAATATTGAGTAATGGAGTGTAGATCAAGTGATAGGCGTTAGGCGTGAATTCCTTAGCAAAGTAACGTTTCTCTTGTTGCGGAAATTAAGAATTAAATAGATGAATAGAAGAAGAAAAATAGAATTAATGGGAAGATTAGAAGAGTTGTAGAATTGTTGTGGTGGAAGAAGAGAGGGATGGAAGAATGTATTGTGGTGAGGGATGAATTCTCTCCACTAAGGGAGGAGTTAGTTAAAAATCTCTAGCATGATAGGGTATTTATAATACCCATATCCTACTCCTACTAAGCTAATGAAATAAATAACCAAATCCTACTAGACTAATGAAATACTTAACCCAAATGTACTAGGTTAATGTAACATTATCATAATCCAAATAAACTAATGAAATACATAACCCAATTGTACTAGGTTAATGTATCATTGTCAAAATCCAGCTTTGTGTCTGTAGGTCCCCAAAGTCTTCAGAAATGTTGTTTTAGCCCGGGACAGATTTTCCATGCAGCAGTTTTGGTCCAGGTCCCCAAAGTCTTCAGAAATGCTGTTTTAGCCCGGGATAGATTTTCCATGCAGCATTTTTGGTCCTTAGGCGTCCAAACTCCCTTTCCTTCATTCGTGAGCTTTCGTTTGCGTCAAGTTAGCCATAAAATGCTGAATTCTGCATCATTTATACCTGAAACTTTACTAATCATGTTCGTTAGCTCATTTATAGGAAAAAGGACTAAAAGTGCATGAAATATATAGTTTGTTCTCAAAACTAGGCTAAAATATGGGCAAAATATATTGATATAGGCATGTAAATTCGCCTATCATCAATGCTCCACTAATATCAGAATGCTAAGCTTAGGATCAAATAGGTCTTTATAGGTTGTAATGTAGGCTAAGGGACAGGTAGGACTATTTTGGCCAGAAATAGTGACTATGTTCCCTAAGCACTTTAATACACTATGTTATGCCATTAACACTCTCTTTTAAACAACCCCTCTACTTTCCTTTCCTCTACCAACCCCCTTTCACCTATTTTATTATTCAATCATAAATACAACTATCTTTTTATTTTTCTATTTCTCCCCTTTTTTTTTGTATATAATTTTTTTTTTATAAAGCACCTCTATGATAGCCACTCTTTTTCACAACAATTTCAAGTACCAATATACTCTGAGGTATCACTCTCACCATTTTCCTCTTATTTTATCACATGACTCTTCAATTTAAAGCGCTTAGGAATTTGGATCAAATTATGGTCTTGAAAAAAAAATGGATTAGGCTACCTATGAGGCTGTCAAAGAAAATAGCTAAAGGCTCAAAGGAGGTTAACTAGGATAATGTACAAAGGTAGGTAAAAAAAAGGTAAACAAATTAGGGCTGCCAAAGAAATGCCTAAATCATCTCCTAAACTCACACTCTTTATTTCGATTTACACACATACCAGACAAGTTCTAGCATCAGTCACAACACAGAATATACTATAACCTCACCCACACAAGGCACATGGTCGACTTAATTGGGAGCACTATAGACTCTTGACCCAACAGATGAATGAATTAAACCACACAATTATCACACAGTGAGTCACACTTAGAGCCTAAATATCTCAATAGTAATGATTTAGCACAAACTCTTGTCATAATACCATGCCGTCTATCAGAACAATTTCATGCAAAATCTAAAAAAAATATTTTTTAACTAACTAGACGGGACACACTGCCCTCAGTGGAATATAAATAAGGAAAACCTGATTAGTCGGACTCCTTCTCTATGTCTAAGGTCATACCACCTTCGTCGGAATCATCATCAGAGTCGTCGTCATCAGAGTTGTCCTCTATATCTGAGTCTGGTAGCCGGCGATCATCATTAGTCATCACGTCATCATCGAGAGGTTCCTCAAAATATACCCTAACTCCACGTATGGCCCGCGCATGCTCATTCATCGGGTAGTCATAATCCAACTGCTGGAGCACTGGATCAGTCGGAATACGACCTCCACTCATCATTGAAAACCTAGTCATGCCATATAAATGGCGAAAGAAACTTTCGTCCCGAGCATGTCTTTCTGCAGTGGTAAGGTTGATGCCATGACCAGTTTCAGGATCTTTAACTTTCGTGAGATCAACCTTATTCGGGTTGTGTGGAAGCGTATGATCTGTAGGTTCCTCTTCAATGTGTTCCTTCCTTAATATCGCAGTCAATAAATTACCAAAGCTGAAATGAGACCTTTTGTGCAGCCTACCCTTACGCATTGACGATCGTATAATCGCACCAATGTTGATGGCAATATTAGTCATTAGAGTGTACACCAAACATACTCTATCATGTGTGATCTTTGTGTACTGTGTCCCATGAATTAGGCAAGAGTTGACTATCCTCAACCATATACGAGCTTCTCTGTTCAAGGAAGCATACGGGAAGGTATTGTGCCGACCGTTATCCTTGTGACGAATCCACCGTGCCATGGACCTTGTTCCGCACAGTGTGTGTCTGATTTCCCTGTAGGGAGGTCTGTGATAAAGCTCCTTGAGCGATGATGGATCTACAGATGGAAGACCCAGAAAGGAGTTGAAGAACTCTGCATTCAGTTGTAAGACTTGGCCCCGAATCTTCACTTCACTTCCTGTAGTCTTTGGAGACCAATTGGCATAAAACTCGCGTGTTAGATCAAGATTGCATTCCCCCATATCTCGGAAAATGAAATCAAGATTTAGTGCCATGATTTTAGCCAAAATGTGGGGCTCTCTCTTTGCTAGACTCTCTTTCTGCATCAAATCCTCGTGAACGTATTTCTTTACTTTGTTGTTCTTGTACCGGCCCTTTCCTTCCTCCTCTAGGACCCACTTTATCCCGAAAGTGCATCGAGGTATTTGCAGAGAGGAGGACTCAGCTTGCTCCTTTCTTGACCTTTTCTGTCCTTTCTGTGAGGTGGACGCTTTTTCTTTTCCTTGGCGTCCTTTTGGGGCCATTCTTCCTGAGATCACAATAGAGTCATGTTAGCTTCATCTTGGAAGATTCAATCGAAAAACAAATAGTAATGGCACCACCCGACACTTAATTTGTTGGCACAGAATAATTAAGTGAGTGATGTCGATTACTCAGACTTCATCGACATACTTTTAGGCGATATGTTCCAACAACATGTTTAGCACAGTCAAACTTTCATGTAATCTTGAATATCCTTTCCAACTCTATTTCATGTAATCTTGACTGTACTTTCATGTTCGGATGAATGCACTTTTTAAACAAGACCACCACATATCGATCGTATCAAGTTATTACATATAAATAATCACAACATTTTATGCTTGTGGTCAATCATGATCGGTATCCTGATGAACGAGTCATTCAAACATTCAAGCTTTCAACTTTCAAGATTACGCATTTATTTCACAATTTTGACTTCATAAAAACATGACAGTGTATAACAATCAAATACAAGTCGGAATAAAGTCAAGAGCACCCACACGAAGCATTTCACTCAACTAGATGTATCATAACAAACCAATCATATTCTTATCAACAAACACCACTTCAAAATCTAAAATACCATTATAAGCGTAGTATTGCAACAACTACGGAATATAAAAGAATAACTTACTTGGTGATAGTTCGGGAAGATGATCTTGCAAGACTAGATGAGCAAAAAGAAAAACTTTGAGAGATTTGGGAAGCTTAGGCGGCGCCTAGGTTGAGCAAACAAGTGTATTTTGTTCTAAGGTTGAAGATCAATTTATAGACTAAGCCATGGGTTGGGTGTTATCCATGTAAAATCGGGTTAGGAGACAAAAAAACATAAGTAGGCAGTGCCTAATGCTTTGCCTATGCTTAGCATAGACGAAACCTTTTGCTTCGCCTACATAGGCATAGGCGGCGCCTTGCCTATCGCCTAGTTGGGCATAGGCGGCGCCTTGCCTATCGTCTTGTTGAGACTGTGAGCATAGGCAATGGCATAGGCGGCGCCTATGGTATTGCCTAGATTTTCATAGGCAGCGCGTATGTTGTTGCCTAGATTTGCATAGGCAATGCCTTGTCCGTTGCCTAGTTGAGGCAGTGAGCATAGGCAATGACATAGGCCTTGCCTTGTTCGTTGCCTACATTCGCATAGGCATTGCCTTTTCCATTGCCTAGATTAGCATAGGCAATGCCTAATTGAGAGCCTTTGCTCCTTTATTCCTAACTTACCACCTTTAACATGGCTTGCATTCAAATCAAAATTTTGGGATTAATCCCCTTCTTTGTACGTTTTGCACCTACACTTAATCAAAAACAACAAAAACGATTAGAAAGATGGGTTGCCTCCCACCAAACACCTTAGTTTTAGTCGTGGATCGACTCTTATTTTTGGATTTTTTGTTTAACAAAAACAAACTCCTAGTAAAACAAAACGATTAAAAACGATGGGTTGCCTCCCACGTAGCGCTTAATTTATTGTCGTGGCACGATATAGTTATCTCGATTACTTAGACTTCATCGAGATAGATGGTGGCCATACATTTAATTGATTCAAGTGGATCGATATATGGCTTCACTTGTTGGCCATTTACCTTAAAGACACCACCATCATTGTTTTCTAACTCCACTACTCCAGACGAGTAGACTTGGCTAATTTTAAATGGACCAGACCATTTCGACTTCAACTTACCTGGAAGTAGCTTCAGTCTGGAGTTAAAAAGAAGTACCATATCACCTTTCTGAAAGTTTTGTTAGATAATTCTCCGATCATGGTGCTTTTTCATCCTTTCCTTGTAGAGGTCTGCTCTTTCATACGCATGTAGACGGAATTCATCCATCTCATTCAGCTACTCCAATCTCAGATTAATAGCGTCATCCCAATTCAGGTTAAGCCGCTTCAACGCCCACAGTGCTTTATGTTCGAGCTCAATTAGCAAGTGGCAAGCCTTCCCATAAACAAGTTGGTAAGGTGACATGCCAATTGGTGTCTTGAATGCAGTCCTATAAGCCTATAAGGCATCGTCCAGCTTTCGGGACCAATCTTTCCTACTAGCATTTACAGTCTTAGCAAGGATCAGCTTGATCTCCCGATTAGAAACCTCTACCTGCCCACTAGTTTGTGGGTGGTAAGGTGTAGCTGCCTCATGTTGCTTGACCCCATATTTCACCAACTCTGAACAACTTGTTGCAAAAGTGTGATCCTCCATCGCTTATAATGGTACGTGGTACCCCAAAACGAGAGAAGATATTTCTCTTTAAGAATGCTACAACACACTTACCATCATTATCAGCCAGCGTTACTGCTTCGACCCATTTGGATACATAATCCACAGTAACAAGGATATATTTCATCCCAAACGAACTCACAAATAGGCCTATGAAATCAATACCCCACACATCAAAGAGCTCTACTTCAAGAATTTTAGACATGGGCATCTCATGGTGCTTTGAAATCACGCCTTGACTCTGACACTGATCACATCTTCTCACAAAATCATAGGCATCCTTGAATAATGAAGGCCAATAATAGCCGCTTTGCAATACCTTCCTGGCTTTTCGACCACCTGCATGGTGACCCCCAACTTGGGAAGTATGACTTGCTTCCAATATTCTAGGCACTTCCTCATCTGATATGCATCGCCTAATAACACCATCAGCACATCGTCGAAAGAGATATGGCTCGTCCCAGAAATAGTGTTTCACATCATGCATGAACTTTCTCTTTTGATGAAAGGAGAGATGCTCAGGAATAACTTTACTTACCATAAAGTTTGCAAAGTCTGCATACCACGGTAAGTCTTTCACCATAGTAACTAAGATCTCTTCCTCGGGAAATGCATTATCAATCTCAAGGTCGGGTTGCGCTATGTGCTCACTCTCAAGTCTAGATAGATGATCAGCTACTTGGTTTTCGCAACCTTTTCTATCCTTTACCTCGAAATCAAATTCTTGAAGCAATAACACCCACCGAATTAGCCTTGGCTTAGCGTCCTTCTTTGCCATTAAATATCTCAGAGCTGTATGATCTGTATGAACCACTACTTTGGTTCCCAACAAGTAAGCACGGAACTTTTTGAAAGCATAAACAACTCCTAGAAGCTCTTGTTCCGTGATAGTATAGTTCATCTGGGCTCCATTCAAGGCCTTGCTCGCATAGTAGATTGGATGAAATAGCTTTTCTCTTCTCTGACCAAGTACAGAACCCCAAGCTACCCCACTTGCATCACACATGACTTCAAACGGTAGAGACCAATCGGGTGCTACAATAATAGGAGCTTCAACTAGCTTTCCTTTGAGGCATTCAAATGCCTTCAAGCAATCTTCACCAAAGTCGAACTTTGCATCCTTCTCCAAAAGTTTGCATAATGGACTGGCAATCTTGGAGAAGTCTTTAATAAGCCTCCGATAAAAACCTGCATGACCGAGAAAACTACGAACTCCCTTTACAGAAATTGGAGGTGGTAGTTTCTCGATAACTTCAATTTTGGCTCGATCAACCTTGATTCCCCTTTCAGAGACTTTATGCCCAAGAAAAATGCCTTCGTTAACCATAAAATGGCACTTTTCCAATTTAGCACCAAGTTGAATTCAACACATCTCTGTAACGCCATACTCAGATTAGCCAAGCACGATTCAAACGACTCACCTACAACTGAAAAATCATCCATGAACACCTCCAAGGTGTCTTCAACCATATCAGAAAAAATGGACATCATACAACGCTGAAAAGTGGCGGGTACGTTACATAGCCCAAATGGAATACCTTTGAAGGAAAACGTACCATATGGGCATGTAAAAGTGGTCTTCTCCTGATCTTCAGGAGCAATGTAAATCTGATTATATCCAGAATAACTATCTAAGAAATAGAACCATCCTTTCCCTGCTAATCGATCAAGCATTTGGTCCATGAATGGCATTAGGAAGTGATCCTTCAGCGTCCATGAATTTAGATTCCGGTAATCCATGCACACTCTCCACCCTGTGACAGGTCTAAGTGGAATTAACTCATTATTTTCGTTTACAACTACCGTCATGCCCCCTTTCTTGGGTACACATTGCACCGGACTTACCCATTTACTGTCTGAGATTGGATACACCACCCCTGCATCTAACCACTTAATAATTTCCTTCTTCACCACCTCTTGCATAGGAGGATTCAAACGTCGTTGATGCTCAATGGTGGCCACACAATTTTAGTTGAGTTGAATCTTGTGCATACATATCCCAGGAGGGATACCAATTATATCAGCGATAGTCCAACCGATGGCTCTCTTGTACCTCTTTAGAACAGAGATGAGGGCCGCAATCTGCTGTTCACCTTAGTCAGCCACAACAATAACCGAAAGTGTATTTCCACTTCCGAAGAACGCATATTTTAGGTGACTGGGTAGCTCTTTCAATTCTAGCACTGGTGGCTCTTCAATGGATGGTTTTGCTGGTGGTGACGGTCGATTCTTAAGATCAAGGTCCAGCTTCTTAGGAGCATGAGAATAGGACCCTATTCCTGTTAGAGCAAAAATAGTTTCTTCATAAGCTTCTACATCCTCACGCTCAAAATTCATAAGCACAGCAGCCAATGGCTCAACAGTAAGTTGCTTCTCTAACGATAGTTCCTTCTCATCCTCATGATAAGCATCAGCTATAGAAAACACATTTATATCCTTAGGTTGCTTCATTGATTTGTATACATCAAAACGGACCACTACGTCATTCAGCCGAAATAAAAGCTCATTAGCTCTTAAATCAATAAGCACACTTCCAGTTGCGAGGAAAGGGCATCCCAAGATTATGGGAACTTTAAAATCCACCTCGCAATCCAAAATAACAAAGTCTGCAGGAAAAATGAAGGTAGAAACCTTCACCAGTACATCATATAAGATACCAACAGGTCATTTAACCGACCTATCTTCCATCACGAGCCGCATATTGGTTGGTGCAGGATCGCCCTACCCCAACTTTCTATAAATGGATAGCGGTATCAAATTGATGCTAGCCCCCAAATCGCACAACGCCTTTGCAAAATTCATAGATCCAACCGTACAAGGAATAGTAAAAGCCCCAGGGTCTGCCTTCTTCTGTACTAAAGATCTCATGGCAATCGCACTGCAATGATGAACATCATCTGCCAGTTCATAGCTTGTTGTCCTCTTCTTCGTCAATAGGTCCTTCATGAATTTGGCGTACCCAAGAATCTGTTCCAACGCCTCCACCAAAGGCACATTAATATTTAGCTGCTTCAACATGATCATGAATTTACTGAACCTGGTGTCATCAACTTTCTTCTTCAGTCTCTGAGGAAAAGGTGGTGGTGGAAGGGGAATAGTTTTCTCCACCACTTCTTTTTTATCTTGCTTTCGATTATCGATCTTTTCATGCTGCAGATATATATGGGTAACATCATGAATGTTCTCTTCAGCTTCTAAAGCATCATCACAATCTTCTTCAATAACATTCTCTGTTATATCATCAACTACCTGCTTACCTTTGGATAGATGTTCCAGCACCTTACCACTCCTGGTAGTAATAGCCATACACGATCCATCATTCCTTGGATTTTACACAGTGTCACTAGGTAAAGTGCCAGCCTTTCTTTGGTTGAATGCCGCTGATAGTTGACTCAGTTGTTTCTCCAGCTGTTTTATTGCAGTGGAATGTGAGTCAACCAATTGATTTATTGAGGACAAATCATTCTTTACCTCAGCTACTCCCGTGTTGGTTGTCTCCACTCCTTTCAACAGCTTGTCCATCATATCTTCTATGGACATCTTCCCAGAGCGAGACGCCACAGCCTCACGATTTCCAGGAGGAACATACAAACCACTCCTGTCATTCTTATTCTTCCAACTCCCTTGGTCTCGGTTCGTGTATTCAGATTTATCATAATAGTTCCGACCTTGGTTTCTTTGGGCATTGCCTCAGAAACCCCCCTGATTATTCAAGTAGTTCGCTTCTTCTTTAGAGTCAGATTCATCTCTTCCCTTTGATACAACAGCTTTGACCTTTTCTGTCTTCCCTGATAATAAATGCTTGGTAAGAAGGTCCATCTGCATTTTCATGTGAGCCATATCCTGGTCACATTCCTCTTCTCTTCGCCTCTGTTCTACAGTCATGCCAAAAGATACAGTAGAGCTTGCTACCTCAGAATCCCTGGTATGCCAAGCTCTACTCTGCTTTGTCATACGATCTATCATATCACTTGCCTCAATAAAAGTAAGGTCCATGAATGACCCTCCTGCAGCATTATCAACCACTGGCTTAGTCACCGAATTCAAAGACCTGTATAATATCTCCATCAAGTGAACATTGGTCATATGATGATTTGGGCACCGCATGAGCTTCTTCTTGAACCTCTCCCATGTTTCGTGGAGAGCTTCAGTTGGAAGCTGTCAAAAATTGCTTATCTCATCTCTTAATTGGGCACTCTTGGATGGCGGAAAGAATCTTTCTAGGAAAGCATCATTCAGTTGCCTCCAATTAGTAATAGAATCAGGAGTTAGCCTGTTCAACCATAGAGTTGCCTCTCCAGATAGAGACAATGGAAATAAGCAGAGCTGAAATTCATTTTGTCCAACTCCTAGATTGTCAAACGACTTGCATATTAAGATAAAATTGACCATATACATGTTCGGATCATCGCCTGCAAGTCCACCAAATAACCCTTTGAGTTGCAATAGCTGAATCATAGTGCTATTGATATTGAACTTGGCTTCGGGTGCCAAGGGCGGAGGAATAATAGCCCCTGTGGCACCATCTCCATCCAAATCGTCATCATCATCATCAAAAGGAACCTGTATAGCTCGGCGTTCAGGTCTCATTCTAGCATAACGATCTGTACGCCGGGGATTTAGTAACTCATCATCACCCAGGTCCTCTTTATCAGGATTTGTTGCCCGACCTGGGTTATCAATATTTTGTTGATGCACTTGAGCGGCTACCAATGCAGCTAATCTAGCTTGCTCCTGTTGAGCAGCCCTTCTTTCAATGTCTCGTTGTGCATCCGTTCTGCCAATAAGTTGTGGTTCAGGATTTATAGGTAATAATGGCTGACCAAAACTTCGTTTATTTGGCATGCACTTTACCAAACCTTAACAAAACAAAAACAACAAACAAAAAGTACAATTATAGAATCTTTGACCAAAGGGTCTATTAACTATCACAAACTTAGTTGACAACCGTATTCCCCGGCAACGGCGCCAAAATTTGATACGCCCAAATTACAGCTCTCGTAAGAAAATGTAAGCGGTCGCTATCAAATATAGAACCCAACTGGGTTGGGTGTCGAATCCCACAGGGAATACTTGGTCACTAAGTGTTGCAATTATTAGTAGAACGTTGGTCGAAAATTCTACGGAAAAGGGGGGTTTGATTTATGCGTGAACTAATAGTATCAAAGTAACGAATGAGACGAAGTATTTAGTAAGATTTAATCACAGAGAATAATAAGTTAGGGTTATGTCCACCTTGTAAGTTCTACGTATATATTAACTATGAGTAATGCGGAATTTAGACATGCATGCACTTATAGAGATTCGTATTCTAATTGTAAATCCAAGTGTTTCCCAACCATCAAGGATTATTTCACTTTAGCTCTCCTGAGCCTAAAGTGTGTAATGAAGGGTACAAATTCTCCAAGAAAGTTAATCCGGTCAAGGCATTAACGTGTAAACAGGGGTTGGAAATCCTATTTTCTTGTCACACTCTCTTTTCCAAACATGTAACTTTTATCTCGAACAACTTAATGCTATACTGGCATATTCTCTATGTTTGCAACCATAAAAATTTAATTAAAACGAAGAGAGTAATGATATAAGTAATACACATCAAGAATTCACAAACTCATAGTAATGGATAGTATATTACGAGGCTTCCATAACCCTAACAGAGAAGTTTAGCTACTCATGATTACAACGAAAATCAATGAAGACATCATCATCATACCAAAGTTAGAATAATCTCACGATGGAGATGGTTTTAGCGTCAACTAGAGGTTGATGTTTTCTTGCCCTTTCGCCGTTCCACAAGAAAGTCGTGTTTTTCTCTATCTGAACTTTCAGAATCTGTAAACTGACTAATGATTAAAAACTTATCATGCTGAAAAATTCAGCAATAGGGTTTTTATAATGTCCTTTTCTACTAAGTTGCTACTGCGTCCTTAAGTATTTAAAAATACTGGGTTTGCCCAGGAAAAAGTTTCCATGCATCACTTTCAGTCCAAAAGCTGCCTTCCCTCTAATGTGAAGTTTTCCTTTGCTGCTCAAAAGTCCATAAAGTGCTGAAATCTTCATCATTAACAGCTGAAAAATATGCTAATCACGTAGTTCAGCTCACTTAAAGGAAAATGGACTAAAAGTGCAAGAATTATATATTTTATCCTCAGAACTTGGCTAAAACATGGGTTAATTATGGTGCTTAGGCGTGTAAATACGCCCAGCATCATGAACTTCCATATTTAAGAAAGATTGGTCATTCCATTAATCTCTTTCCATATTTTAGAATTGAAGAGTTCACATTAACATTATTATTGTCATTGTCACTGTCATGGTCGGGGGCATGTCTCGACCTAGTTTGATATTTAAGTTGGTTTAGAGGCTTTTATGGACATGTGTGGATTAGATGGTGTTGTTGACTCTTAAAGATTATTCTTGAGTTACATTAACTATTTTATCTTTATTCTCTGGTTGTCATCTGCTTCGTTATTATATGGATTATTCTAGGATTGGACTGGCTTTGGGGTTGGTCTCCAGCCCTCAGTGGGCTTGAGATACAAAACACAGCTGGGCCCGAGGTCAGGTCGTGATGCTTTTTATACACAAGCTGATATGGGGACGCAACCATAGGGGTCTTCAATGATTTTTTGTAAGCCCATAATGTATTAGTTAACTTTCTATCCTAGTGCGTTATATGAGTATTCACAGTCTTCACCAAGATGGACTTGATCTCCTGATTAGAGACCTCAACTTGCCCACTTATATGAGGATTATAAGGTACTTCCATGTTATGGCTTACATCATATTTATAAAGCAAGGATTTGAACAAACGATTGCAAAAATGTGAGCCTCACCGCTAATGACGACCCTTGGTGTCCCGAACCTAGAAAATATATTCTTTCACAAGAACATTATGACCCTCTTCCCCTTGTTTTTTGAAAGTGCAACTATTTCCAGCTATGTTAAAACATAGTTGAAAACTACCAAGATATATTTCATACCACGCGAGCTTATAAAAGAGACCATGAAGTCAATTCTATATACCAAGCTTAAGATTTATGGTTATTGGAAGTTCTTGCCTTAGGGAGATATTTCCTTGTCTTTGACATTGGTCACATACCCTTGTATAATCTTGTGCATCCTTGTAAATGGTCGGCCAATAATTTTCGTTGTAAGATCTTATGCATAATCCATGTACCACTATGATGAGCCCTAAATAGGGATGAATGGCATGCTTCGAAGATACTCATCATCTCAACCTCAGGAACACATCTTTGAATCACTAGTTCTACACAAATTTGGAACAAATATGGCTCGTTCCATAAGAACTTCCCCACATCATGCATAAAATTCTTATGTTGTTGAAAGAACAGGTCCTTAGGAATCACATCACTTAATAAATAATTTGCAAAATCTGAAAACCATGGAATCAAATTATGCGATGTGGCTTACACCTATTCATCCAAAAAATATCATCAATCTCAACCTTGTCCTTTAGTTTTAGCATGGCCTCTTATTTAAGGTTTGATAAAGGATCTGCCACTTAATTTTCAGTGCCCTTTAAATCCTTCACCTAAAGGTAGAATTCCTGTAAGAAAAGTAACCAACGAATCAACATTAGCTTCACATCCTTCTTTTCTATAAGGTACCTAAGAGCTGTGTGATCAATATACATAAACACTTTGTGCCCATTAAATAGGATAAAAAATCCTCAAATGCAAACACCACAACAAGCAACACTTGTTCTGTCATAGAATAATATCTTTTAAGATGGGTTATGAACTTTCCTAGCATAGTATATGGGATGTAAGATCTTATCTTGCCTTTATCCTAGGAATTCCCCTATCACCACGCCACTAGCATCACACATATCCAAAAATGGCAAGGACCAATAAATATAAACAAAGATAGGGACTAAAATTAATTTCCCTTTCAAGCACTCAAATACCTTTAGATATGTATCATCAAACAAAATCTTCACCTTTTTCTTCAACAACTTGCATAAAGGATTTGCAGTTATAGAGAAGTCCATAATGTATCTTCAACAAAAATTTTACATGTCCCAAAAAATCTACGAATACCCTTCTGAGAAATTGGTGGAGGCAACTTTTCAATCACCTCTATCTTTGCCTTGTCTACTTCAATCTCCTTCGTTGAAATCCTATAACCAAGCACTATTACTTCTTTAACCATGAAGTGACACTTTTCTCAATTCAAAATCAAGTTACATTACTCGCATCTCCTCAAAACATTAGCAAGATGTGCTAAGGAATCTTTGAATGAATCACCAATAATTAAGAAGTCATCTATGAACACCTTAATAGTGTCCTAAACCATGTCTTAAAATATAGCCATCATGCAATGCTGAAATATTGTGGATACATCACACAAAGAAAAGGGCATATTTTTTAATGCAAAAGTCCTATATGGTCAAGTAAAAGTGGTTTTGTCTTAGTCTTTGGGGACAATAACTCGAATAAACATCAAGAAAATAATACCATTCTCTACCAGTGAGACGATCAAGCATCTGGCCCAAGAAAGACATCAAGAAATTTTTCTTTTCAATCCATAGATTCAACTTCGTATAGTCGATGAAAATAAGACAACCAGTGACTAGCCTCAGAGAAATATGATCATTATTCCCATCTGAAACCACAATGATTCCACCCTTCTTTAGCACATATTAGATTGAGCTTACCTACTTTATTTCTAAAATTAGGTAAATGACACCCTGTCTAATCACTTGATTATTTATATCTTCAACATCTCTTACATAGACGAATTTAACCTTCTTGGCTACTCAATACTAGGAACACAATTTGGTTTAAGTTTGATTTTGTATGTGCAAATTCCAAGTGAAAGACCAATGATATTAGCAATGGACCATTGAATGGTCCTGTTGAACCTCTTCAACATAGATACCAAAGACCCCACTTTCCAATCTACCAAATCAGCTGCAATAATAGTTGGTAAAGTATTTTTGGCTCCTAAAAATGCATAACAAATATGGTATGGAAGTTCTTTGAGCTCTAAAGCTAGAGGATATTCAGTAGAAGGCTGAGTTAGTGAGGTCACTATGTTTTTTAAATCAATATCTAACCTTTTTGATAAATAATGAATGAACCCCTACCTTTAAGTATGCTAACTATCTCATCTTATCCCTCAATATCAACAACTCTCAAAATTCATAATGACTGCTACAAGGTCCTCAAATATATTTCTCTTCTCCATAGGAGCTGCCAATTCATCCTCCCCGACTATATCTATCTCCGAGAACATAAACATATCATGTGACTACTTTATAGACATATACACATTAAAGGTAACCTGCTCATTGTTTATATGCCATAGTTATGGCACTTACAATGCTTAAACTTTGAGAATATGCATGTACTTAAGACTATTTTTAGGTTAGATGTATTTTGGATTGATATTGCATGAAACTAAGTATTTGAAGATAACCAGAGAAAATAGAATGAAAAGATGAAAAGTGACAACCTACCTAGGTGCCTATGAGGCATAGATACAACCTACTAGTCCTAAGTGAAAGTATAGGTGACATAAAATGGATTTTTAGAGATTTTGAAGCCACATAAGTGGTATGCTACCTATGTGGGACCACCTATTAACCATAGATGCTACCTACGGCTCGTAAGTGGCCACCAACTCAAGTTTTCCTCTTTGTTTATGATTTGATTTCTATAGTGTCCATTTAATTTGTAAATATCCTTTTAACATTTTGTATTAGTTTATGCAAATAGAGCCTTGGAAATTCTCTTTGGGGCTAAGTTTATATCATACTATTCACCAACATCTTTTGATTTCAAGATTGACTTGTGAACTTTGAATCTTATTATTCTTGGTTTTTTCTTGGTCTGTTATTAAATTTAAGGCTTTGGATTTTTTCTTTCGTTAATATAAGATTGATTGTATGATTTGTATATGAATCCCATGAATTATCTCATAACTATGAGCGGCTAATTCCCTTAGCTAGAGTTGTGAGAACCCTGACGAGATAACAAAGTCAAGAATGTGCCAAGTCATTCTAGATAAATATTCTTGAATGTATTATGGTTTTTGTCAATTTTATTTATTTCTTAATGGTGGCCAACATTGAGAACCCACCTATATTAAATAAGAGCCTAATCATGAGGTAGAGATTGGGAAAAGGAGATCACCATAGTGATTTGGAGTTTATTCCCAAAATAATCTTACCTATACTATCTAAATAAGATGATTATCTTTCATCTAATAACTTGAGACTCAAAAAGTAATAGTAAAACTAGGATCCAAGATAAGGGTAAAATACCCTAGTTTTTGGATCTTAGAAAATTTCCTGGAATTTTGGTCTCTGGACCCAATATGACTTATAGGTACGAGCTGTATATTTGAGTACAAATGGTATAATCCAATCGTATGTTGATCATTTTTGGTTGGTGGGATGGATTTTAGTCATTGGAATGGGTATGACTTGGTGGTATTAGTCGTATAGTCGAATATAGATCATTTGGTTCCTTCACATAACCTTAGATTTTGTAAATTAAGTTGGATCTGAGTATAAGTGGCTCACCAAGAGCCGTAGGTTAGGGTACGAGTCGTACCCAGGACTCGTATGGTGGACAGTGTTCAAACCTTCTATGATTCTATCTTGTAGGCTATATGGGTGGAAGGTACAAATCTTATGTTGCCAATATAACTTGGGTAGGATGAGTCATACACTGGAAAGTGTTGTGTCCAAGGGTCAAGGCTTAGGATTTAAGTTTTGGGTACCACTCGTATCGAACGGTACGACTCGTGAGGGTCAGTCGTACCCATGTGACGAGATTTTCCGCGACTTAAGTAGGGGTATTTTGGATATTTCCCCACTTACTCTAATAAGGTCCGACAACTTTTAACACTTTTGGGAGGCTATTTACCCTATTATTCTATTTATTAACACTTAGAAACTCTTCCTAAACACTCTATAATTCTTTCAAAAGCTTTTGGGCAAGAAACCCAGGGCCAACCAGAGGACTAATTTGGGGATCTTGTTGGTGGTTTATCTCTATCTACTTTTTAAATTAAGGCATTTTCTCTTCCCTTATTATTAGTTCCAACTAAAGGCGTGGTTTTATACAATGTTTGTTTTATTTGAATGTTGTATGATTTTGGGGTTTTATCTATGATTTGGGGGTTTTGGTTATAAATGCTTCATTATGATTTTCCCATGTTTTAATTATTATTTTATATGCATGAATGGTGGTTTTGGATATTTGGTTGCATGGGAATGGTTCTTTGGTAATGGACTTTGGTTTTGGAAATACTATGCCCCCAATGTTCTTGATAAAAGGTCTTTAACAATGTTTCCACTATAATATTGGTTTTTTCAATTGAAATTATGCATGGTTTAAACTTGGTAATAGAACCTTAAATGGTATGAATATTTTAAATGATTTTACATGGATCGAAAACGCCTTGGTGACCATGGTTTTGGTTAATTGGAAATCATGAAGGGTACATGGAATCCCTTAAACCTATATATGGTTGGCTATAGACAAAACTTGTAAGTTATTGTTGGTATGATGATACCACTATTAATGGCCTTGGTTAATAAATGGTTAATGGATTACTTAGTTCCTTGGTAATGGTTTTAATTAGGTAATAATGGAAGGCTATGTAGAAAAGTCATGGAAGGTGGAGGTCTCGGGGGACAAAAATCGGAAACTCATATTTGTCGATGTGAGGTTGGTCTTAGTGACCATATGGATGATGTCATACTTTATATTGGTGGGATGTACTAGTCATCCCAGGTTTTTCTTCCCTGGTTGTGTGGCTTCACAAAATGGGACCCTTTCAGTACGGGGAGCTGAAACCATATAGTCCATGGATGGTTTAGGACGACAAAGCTACACAACCCAGGTAAAGATTTTTAATGGCATGCTAAACTCGATCCCTTTTCCCAACATGGTTATATATATATGTGTGTGTGTGTATTAAATGTGTGTTGTGTGCATATGTTTGGTTTTATAAATGGTATTATTTTATCCTTATCCAAAATTCATGCTAGCGATCACTCACTAACCCATCTTGGGGTGGTTGTATACTGATGCTATGCAGGAACCAACCATTCTACTTCTCCTCCATAGTGATTGACTTGAGGACAACTGTTGGATTTAAGTGGTGAGTTTTTATCTTTTTAGAAGGCTCTATTTCATGTTATGGATATTTTTAGACATTCTAATTTATTTATGGATATTGGTTTTGGCTATGGTTAGGGGCATGTACCAGCAAGACATTCTTACTCTTTTGGTTAGAGGCTTTATGGTACTGCTATGGGTTACAATGGGTGGGACCGGTATTGGTGTCGGCCTTAATATTGGCATTGAAATTGGGAATGACACATTGGACATAATTTCTCACTATTCTATCGTATTTCATTATGGGATTAATCATATTATGTTTTGGAACTCATTTGGTTTTGGCCCTTGTTTTGGTATTGGTTTGGTTTGGTATGGTTGATACGGTTTGGTGTGATGGGATGACTTGGTATGGTTGGTTTGTGAATAGAACTATCCCAAAGTTAGTCCTTGTTTAGTTATGCTATCTTGTTATACGTTCGGTATTTAGCCAACTCAAGGTATGCTAATGGTGATTGGGTTGGGTAATAGGAGGTGGTCCTTGGTCCCAATTGGACTTGGGCTGCCTATTACGACATGGCCCTCGGTCGGGTCATGTCAAAGGGTTAGTAAGCAACACCCTAAGACTCAAAAAGTAAAGGGTGATATCTATTAATAAGTCCACAAGATATTTGATTTTACAAAACTCATTAGATTCTATATACAAGGTATTAGAATAGTTCGACAATGCATGATAAATTTCAAGAGTTAGAAGCCAGTGGGAATGCTAGCCTAGTGTTTATCTTAGATTGAATGTAAAACATGCTCCCTCACATCAAATAAGTCTCATTCACTCATAATAAATCATACATGTCAATGCAGGGATGGTCAAGAGACATTCACACTCACCAGAGAAGCTCCAATCAATGTGCATCAAATACTATAAGCTTGTCCTTATTTTCATTACCTTAGCTTTCAAACAATCCGGTTAGGATCACTATAGGACTTTTATCGGCTTGTATTATAGGCTTGGGTTATGGTATGGTACATATGGATATTTTAGTGACTAAGCCTCCTTGGAACTACACTTACATTGGGGGTCCTAACCTAACAACCAATTTCTTTTTATTGCACCCTTATTTCTCCTCTTTTATTCCCTTATTGCACATTCAGGTTGGGAGTGGTTTCTTTTACAAAGATTTTTCTTTTCTTTTTCTACCATACCCAGCCTACTTTATTTTCTCTTGCTTTACATTTCTTCATACCTACTTCATATTACACACCTCTATGATAGCCACTCTCAACTTAGGCGATTTGCCTGAGTTGAGGTGCATAATGTCCAAGGAGGAGCAGGGCCAAAACAAGTTCATTGTAACACAAATAGGAAGGTGAAAGGTGTAAGAATAAAAATAGGCTCTATGTAATACCCAAAATTTTCAAGCTCTAGAATCCTTAAAAGATAGTCGATAAAGTTAGCTTTCTAATGCTTTAAGTCCCGCCTAAATGTGATGTCGTGGAAAAAAGTTATGGAAGGTTTCCCCTAAGTACCTGATACACTGCCATGACTACAACTCAAGAAATGAGTCATAATAACTCATGATGAGTCATCACAAGTGAGTCTTAGTCTCAACGATGTGTTACCCAAGACCTACTCCAGTGGTTATGAGTCTAGTATACGACTTATAGTCTGACATTATGCATCGTATAGGGACTTGTAGCCTAACTAGTAGTGATCCATGAACTCAACCTAAGACTATGACTTCACCTAATGACTCATAAACAGTCTCAACAAGTTATAGGGTGGTGAGTCATAGTCATGAAAGTGAAGGCCCCAGCCTTAGAGTTTCAGCCTATAACACAGACTATGACTCGTAACCAGTCGTGATGAGTTAAAAGATGAGTCGTAACAACTTGAACATGGATTTTTGTACAATTTTATAGGGGCTTTTAAGTCTTTTCCACTTATTTTAAAGCCTAAACATGTCATTTTGGCTTCCCAAAAGGGGGATATAAAAGACCCCAAACCCTCCCAAAGTTCCATCATTTATCATGATTTAACTTATAGAAATCAAAAGGAGTAGTTTCCTTCCCCTCAAGAGAATTAAGGTTTCTCAAAGAATAAGACCAATTTCTCAAAGAATAAGACCAATCTCAAGGATTTCACCAAATATTTTACTTCAGGTATGTGAGACATTCATCAATGGGTCCCTTCCACCCATTGACTCCCAAGAATTCCCTACTTTTACAAGTATAAGATTTTTTCCCCCAACTGGTGAAATTTCATTTAGATTATGAATTTTGGAAATCTCTTTACAATTTCTTTGATTGAAACCATGAAAATATATTCCCTAATGATAATGGGGTTTCCAGATGTTTGATAATAAAAATGTCCACTTCATGATTAGTTAGTGATATATAGGGTGTTCATGATTTTTCCTGTACCATAGATTGTTCAGTTTTGCATTAGGTAGTGCTGGTGGGTTATGAACATGCGATACCGAAGAAAATCATGTAGACATTTATCAAATGATTTTCACACAGTATTTGTTATTTTCCTTAATTATTTATAATTTGTTCCAGATTATGGGTTAGCTTGGGGTCACCCATGGCCTTAAGCACCATGTTACAACTAGGGGGTAGTCTCGGGTTGTGATACTATACTAGCTGAAAATAGGGATAAATGGATACTTATTCACACATGGAAGGTCATTTAGACTAACAGTGAAATTATTTCAAGAATGTCCTATGATCCTTTCCTAATTGACTATCCTACAACGCACGCAAGACTAACTGGGCAAGTTCTGGATTCAACAGACAAAAGAAACTAAGTAGTATCTCACACACACATGGAACAGAGTTACATCATAAGTTAATACCTATCCGATTCATGCAATTGTTAACTATGATTATTATGTCCCTAATCCTAATTCCATAACAAGATTCACAATAGGCACATATATACATATATCACACAGTTCAAAAACAAAATTTTGGAGGGGTATCATTTTTCTCAAAAGTTAACAAAAAAATATGTCAACTGCCTAGATACTTATTTTTCTTTTGCTTAAACACAAAACATCATGAAACAAAACACCATACACCTAAGCATGTTGGCTCTACCAGGAACAAGACTCAGTGGAAAATATGCATGTCAACAAAAACTCCAAGAGAACATTAAGACCCACAAGCAGCCCCGCCCTTAACTTAAGAGATGTATTGTCCCTAATGCATTGGGACATTACAAAAAAAGAGAGTTAGAAACATACCTATGGTACCATAGGTGAGTAGATCTTTCATCAATCATAATAACACATACAAATAACAAAATACCTTTGGTTTCTTCCAAGTAGCACCTGTTTTAACATCGCGACATGATGGGGCTTTGTTGGTTACTATCACTTCACTAGCAAGCCTATGGGTACCTTGATTACTCAGAATTTATCAAGGTAAACCCAAAGTTGTCCTCTAATTTTTCTTTTGTCCACTTTGAACTTATGAATTTCACCACTAATTTTTTTTTCTAGTTTCCCATTATACTCAAGGGATGGTGGTATAAAAACAAAGGACCCAAGAAATAGATAAGGCATGTTTTACTTCTTGGACCTTATGAGAGGAATGTAACTCTTTGATTTTGGATCAACAAATTCAAGAATTTAAACATATGTTTCCTTTTTATTGCATTCTTCTTCAGTTTTGGATGTCTCTATCAATATCTTACTATCCAAACATAATATGGAAAAATGCTTTGAATGAGGTCCAATATGACCCAACTCAGGAATTACAGTCTTATTTACATCCCCACATAACTCTAGTATGCTCTCCTTAATAGTGACACCATCCATAAGAGTATGGGTGATTATTGACTCCTCTAATTTCAGCTCCTCAAGTTAGCTTTTCAAAAAATTTTCAATCACACACCACCCATAACTAAGTTGTTGGGCATTACACATAGTAACTTTAGAATTTAACTCTACATGTAAGTGGTGAATATCCAAGCCAATCCTGTCAAAATTTTAAACTAGCTTATGATTATTGTTTGCCAAGTATGTTAATGTTTCCATCAGGCTCTCCTTGTCTTCCCACACAATATCTACAACACTCCTACAATAGCACATCATATCAAAAGGATAAAGATCAATAATAAATTAGTATTCATCACTCCACACTTTCTCTGGATAATTTTTCATATCAAAAAGAGTAGGCATACACTAGCGTATGCCTAAGAAGAATAGAAAAAGAAAACCTGACAATTTCAACAACTCCAACCAGTGAATCTACAACTATATTCACTAACAACAATGCCAAAATTTTGATAATGCCCAAATTACACCTTTAATTAAAGGATAAAATGATCTCTATCAAAATATAGTAACCAAACTAGGTTGGGGTTGATCCCACGGGGAATATATCAAAAATATTGCTAGCTACTACAAATCCCTTTTTTACCTTTTTTATACTGCCTGGTGATTTTCACAAGTTTAAGTAATATTTCCAACATATTTCTTATGTTATTGACCCCAACTTAGTTGGGTTACTATATTTTGACAGTGACCACTTTATCCTACAATCGGAGGTGTAGTTTGGGCGTTATCAATTATTCAATCATAATTTCAACTTCCCAACTCCATATCAACCAATCCAAGCCCAATCATAATGAGTGGCCTTCCAAGGATAATAGAGACATCAAAATGAACCTCACATTCAAGGATGATAAAATAAAATGGAAAGAAGAAGTTTTCAATCCTCACTAAATCATCACATAAAATTCTGACCGACTTCTTCATAGTATGATCTGCCATGAAAAGTCTCTTCAAAGTAGACTTAGGTTCCCCTAATATATAAGACCGCACAAAATATTAACTAATTTATTTTGGACCCTCCCACATATGTAATGATAATTCTTTAGTTGAATATTTATAAAAGATGTTCAAGAGGTGTTTTGAGAAAGTTTTGGAATTCTTGAAAGGGGTTCGGGATCATTTTAGGACCCCGAGGTAGTGAGGGTCCATGATAGTGGTGTACCATGCCACTAAGCCTCCACGATAAGAGTGTGGCATGGTGGAGATGCTTTGAAATAGCAACGTACTACTTTGCTATGTAATTTTCATATAGTTCATTATTTTTATGCTTGGGGTGGGGGATTTTTGGTCCTTTCTACTTTAAAAACATTATAAATGCCCCAACCACATAAAAGCACAAATTTATCAAATTATTCATTGCTCTCTCTTCTCCAACTTCCAAGATATGAAACTTAATATTTTCTCAAGGATTTTCACTATCCGGGCTCTAAACCTCATTTCTACCTCAAATTCTTCTAATTTTTAGGCATGTTACTCACTCCCTAACTTGTATTTTATAATGTCGCATCAATTTTTTAAATATTCATATGTTTTGAAGGTGGGTTTGAAATTGAGTTTAGATTTTTGGTTGTTAACACTTACATTATTTTTCCCATGTTCTTAATGGGATTTTTATGGTTTATTTGATGGCTTTTGGAATTGAATTGGTGAATTATATAATGGTTGAAATGGGTGACATGGGTTTCAACAAATTAATGAACTTTTTATATGATAAAGGTATTAAATTCAACCCATATTGTAATTTTAGTTTTGAATATGGATCTTTTTTACATAATGTAACTTATATCTTGAAAACATTACATTACATTAAAGGATAAGTGGATAAACAAGATTTGGATGTCCTTGGTGGCTATGGTTTGGATTTTTAAACTAATAGTTAGAGTTAATATGGTTATAGAAATTGGTTTGGCATAAATGGCATATCTTGAAAGCATATTGTATGATGATACCAAGTTGGAAAATACCTTAATATAAGGTTCCATAGTTAATGGTTGGTTTATGTGCCAATTATTATAATTTAGGCTTAAAAGAAGTTATGTAGCTTACCAAGAAGGTATAGTCTTGGGGGGGACCAACACTAGAAACAATGTTTGTCAATGTTGGGGGTATATATGACCACTATATCTTATGCACACATTATATTTTAGATATATATTTCCTTGGTGTCTTTAGTCATTCCTTAATACATGTAGCTAATATGAAATGGGACCCTTTCGGTGGGGAAGTCAAACTCATATAACCTGTGGGTGCCTGGAATATCAGTACGAGCTATATAGCTTAGGATAATATTTTAAACTATCATGTATCGTGACTCTTGTCCCTATCCAAGCATCCTAAATATATGTAAAAATATTGTGGATGTGGTTTATGATTGGATTTTTTGTAAATGCATTAATTTATCTATTCTCTTGGGTTGCATGCCATTGATCACCCTACTGACCCACCCCAAATGATATATCATTTCATGATGTAGTTTTGAGGGCTTTTTTGATAATCCTATGCAACATTAGGTGGTTTGGTCTTACTATTGATCAGTTGTGAAGTAGTGAGCCTCTATCCTTAAGAAAGCCTGGTCATTTCCTTAGTTTTCTTTATATTCTTAGTTTTTTTGGATTCTTTTATCATAGTCAGGGGTATGTCCATACTTAGTTGGTATTCTTAAGTTAGAGACTCTTGTGGATAGTATTGGAATATTATAGTTATTTTGTTTTGACTCTCAAATTTTCATTTAAATTATCTATCTCTTTTATTACTTTGGTTGGGTTCCACTATTTACTTTTTATTGTGCTCTTAAGGAAAGGCTGAGGGGGTTTTCTTCAACCCATGGTGGGCTTGAGATGCTTTACATAGCCAAGCCTGGGTCTGGGTCATTACAAGCTTAGTATTAGAGCACGGTTCACAGTTGCTAGGTGTCCATATATGATGTCGAGTAGAGTTACTTTATGGGTGTATAACACGCCACACTTACAAGGGGGATACTACAATGAATTTTGGAATGTTTTCCATCTTTGTGTTCTATTTTATTCTAGAGAGTTTAGTTGTTATGAAACCTCTCTAACTCCTAGATTACTCATATTTTAGATCATGCCTCCTCAAAGATTTGATGGTCATAGGAACTCAGCTGGAACCTTTATCCCACTTAGGGAAAATGCAAAGCGAATTCACCCTACCTGTAGAGTGCCAACTCATTCTAGGACCCCTGCTCCTAACTTTTCCACTCCATCTAGTGTACCACTAGTTCCTACTAGTCCTTCTTAGGCTTTTTGAGCTAGTGATACTCATGCTCAGTTGCCTCTGAAAGATATTTCAAATATAGAGTTTTGTCAGACTATCTATATGCTCGCTCAGATTGTGGCATCATAGTCTTGTTGTTCTAATTATATTAGTTTTATGGCTAGTTCATCTGAGGTTACCCAGTTTGGTTAGTTGATAAGGTTGAATACCTCAACCTTTATAGACTCTAAGATTAAGGAGGATCCTTAGGGGCTTATTAATGAGATAGAGAAGATCTTTAGGGCGATGCATGTTAGTGATTCAGTAGGTTTGGAGTTTTCTTTTTATCAGTTAAATAATATGGCTTACCAGTGGTATGAAGAGTGGGAAATACTGAGGGGTGCTGATGTTGAGCTGATAGTGTGGGATGTATTTTCATTTACTTTTATGGATCATTTCTTTGCTCAAGAGTTGAGGGAGGATAAGGCGAAAGAGTTTGTGAACATAAAATAGGGTAAGATGAATGTTAAGGAGTATACACTCAAGTTCCTACAACTGTCATGTTATGATTCAAAGATGATGTGTATTATTAGGTCCAAGACGAGGAAGTTTGCTTCTAGTTTGTCTCATGATTTGGTATTAGAGTACAAGGCTTTTATGCTGAATAATTATATGAATGTATCACGGATAATAGTGTACATATACGAGCTGAAGGATAATAAAAAGAAGCAAATAGAAATAGGAGAAAGGAAGAACAAGAAATTTAGGTATGTAAAGTAGAATGCAAATCATCAGAGCAGTGGGAAGGATGGTAAGAAATGGTCTAACAATAAGAACTGGGGAAATTCATATTTGTCTACTAGTGCTTCTTATCCTAAGACTTCAGGTGATTGTCATTTTTAGTCAAATAGTGGTCCT
Source organism: Capsicum baccatum var. pendulum (assembly GCA_030864225.1). Taxonomy (NCBI): domain Eukaryota; kingdom Viridiplantae; phylum Streptophyta; class Magnoliopsida; order Solanales; family Solanaceae; genus Capsicum; species Capsicum baccatum. The sequence continues at coordinate 87,572,457 of CM061557.1, forward strand.
AAGGCACAGGGTGCCCACTTTCAATCCAGTGGAGCTCATTCTGCCCCATCTTACCCCCCTTGAAATTTTTATGGACAACTTTATCATGGATATTATGAAGAGGGAAGGAATTTGTGCTTTAATTATGGTCAGCATGGTCATCTACAGAGAAATTATCCTAGAGCTAGGGTTTCCACTAGAGCTAATAAGGTCTTGATTTCCACTTCTTTAGTTCCTGTACCTAAAGGCATTGGGTATTAATAATTGCTGAAATCACCTCTACGCACTTGCTACTCATTAAGAATTTGAGGCATCCCCAAGTATTGTCACTGGTATTTTAGAGCTATTCTCCCATGATCTTTATTATTTTCTTGATCTGGGTTCTACCCTATATTATGTGACCTCTTATGTGGTTTTAAACTTTAGTTGTGGTCCTAAAAATATTTTTGAGACTTTTTCTATTTCTACTCCGGTGGGTGAGTTTATTATTGCTAGAAAAATCTATAGGTATTGTGTAGTGTCCATTATTAATAGGGATACATTGGTGGATTTGATAGAACTTGATATGGTAGATTTTGATGTAATCTTGGGGATGGATTGGCTTCATTTATGCTATGCTTATCTGGATTGTAGGACCCAATAAAAGTCACCTTTCATTTTCCTAATGAACCAATATTAGAATGGGAGGGGAGTTATCTAGTTCAAAAAAAAGTTTATCTCTTGTAGGACCCAATAAAAGTCACCTATCAGGTTAATGATTCTGACTCTAAGAGTCCCTCTTTGTAATTTGTCTTTATAGTTAATAAATTTCCTAAAGTTTTTCCCGATGATCTTCTTGGAACTCCTTCCGATACGAAATACATTTTGAAATTGACCTTCTATTGGATACCCATCCTATTTCCATTTTTTCTTATTAGATAGCTCTGGCTAAATTAAAGAAACTAAAGTAGTAGTTTAAGGACCTTCTTAATAAGGGTTTCATCTATCCTAGTATTTTTCCGTAGGGATCTCCTGTTCTTTTAGTGAAAAAAAAAGATGGGTCTCTTTGAATGTGTATAGACTATCATTAGTTGAATAAGGTTACAATGAAAATAAGTACCCTTTCCCTAGGATTAATGACCTTTTTGATTAGATTTAGGGTGCTACATATTTCTTAAAAATTAATCTCCATTCGAGCTATCATCATTGAAAATAAGGCGGTTGATATTCCCAAGACTACTTTTCGGATCCAGTATAGCCATTATGATTTCTTGGTTATGTCATTTGGGTTGACTAATGCTCCGGTTGCATTCATGTATCCCATGAATTAGGTATTCAGAAAGTTTTTGGATTTGTTTGTTATAGCCTTCAATGATGACATTTTGGTGTGCTCCAAAAGTGAGGAGGATCATGTCAATCACCTCCCAATTGTATTGCACTCTTAAGGACCAGATGTTGTTTGCAAAATTTTTTGCGAGTAAATTTTTGCTAACTGCTTTAACTTTTCTCAAGCATGTTGTTTCTAGTGAAGGAGAAACACCTTTGTTTCTGGACCTTAGAAAATTTCCTAGAATTTTGATCTCTGGACCTAAACAACTCGAGGGTACGAGCCGCATGATGGGGTACAGATGTATGGTAAAGCTGCATGCTGACCAGTATTGGTTGGTGGGATGGATTTTGGTTACTAGAATGGGTACAACTTAGGGGTATGAGTCGTATTGGTGGATACATAATGTTTGGTTCCTTAACTTAATTTTAGACTTGGTTACTTAGGTTGGATATAAGTACGAGTGGCTCACCATGAGCCGTAAGCCAGGGTACGAGTCATACCCAGGTCTCGTATGGAGTACAGTGTCTAAAATCTTCCATGGGTTTAAATCTGCCAGGGCTATGGATGAAGGGTACCGATAGTATGCTTTTGATACGACTTGGTTAGATGAGTAGTATGTTGGAAAGTGTTTGATTTGAAGGTTTAGACTAGGATACGAGTAGAGGGTACCACTCGTATTGGAAAGGCACAACTCGTGTGGGTCAGTCGTACCCCTGTGACAAGATTTTGGTAAAACATAAATTGGGTATTCTGGACATTTCCCTACTTATCCTAATAGGGTCCCATGACTTATAACCTACTTGGAAGGTTATTTACCCTATTATTCCATTCAATAATACTTAGAAACACTTCTAAACACTCTAAAATTCTCTTAAAAGATTTTGGGCAAGGAAAGCTAGGGTTTCAACTAGAGGATTGATTTGGTGCTTGTCTTGGTGATTTCTTTCCATTAAAATCTTGTTTAAGGCATGTTCTCATCCCTCATTGTTAATTTTATATAAAGGCATAGTTTTTATGAATGTTTTCATGATTTTATTAATTGTATGATTTTGGTTTTCAAATATAAATTAGGTGTTTTGATGTTAAATGGTTGGTTATGATTTCCCATAGTTTTAATTGTACTTTTATATGCATTAATGGTGGTTTTCTAATAATTGGATTGTAAGGGAATGATTTAATGGTAATTGGAATTGTTTTTGGTCATATTATGCCCCTAATGTATTTGACAAAATGCTTATAAAGATATGTTCATTGCATTGACTACTTTTAATGGAACTCTTGCTTGTTTTAAAACTTGGTAAAGGAACTATGCATAGTTTAAATGGGTTGAAATGGTAAATGGCTAATGGTTATGCTTATGGGGTACACGAAATCCCCCAAGTGGTTTAATATGGTAAATGGAAGGGCACTTAAAAGTCCCCTTAAACCTATACATTGTTAGCTATGGATAATATTAATAAGTAAGGGTTGGTATAATGATACCAATATTGATGGCCTTGGTTAATAAATGGATAATGGTTTTGTTATTTGGAAATTAGTTTTAATTAGGCAATAATGATGGGATGTGTAGCAAAGCCATCGAAGGTGAAAGTCCTGGGAGGCCAAAACTAGAAACTCATATTTGCCGATATGAGGTTGATCTTGGTAACCGTGTGCATGATGTCACACTATATTTTAGGGGATGTACTAGTCATCCCAAGGGTTTCTTACCTGGTCGTGTGCTATATGTACTGGGGCCCTTTTAGCAGCGGGAGCTGAGCCCTTATAACCCATGGGTGGTTTAGGACGACAAAGCTATATAGCCCAGGTAAAGGTTTTAAAGGCATACTAAACCCAATCCCTTTTCCTGACATGGTTACATATACATATATAGGTATGGTTGTGTGCATATGGATGGTTTTACTTTGTTTTATAAATGACATTATTTTATCCTTATCTTGATATCATGATTGAGTTCACCCATTAACCCATCTATTGGCAGTTGTATAGCCACATTATGTAGGAATCACCATTCTATTCCTCCTACACGTAATTGACTTGAGAACATCATTTGGACTGAAGTGGTGTGCTTCCATCCTTTCAAAAGGCTTTATTTCATGTTATGGATATTTTGACACTTTGGTTTATTTTTGGATATTGGCTTTGGCTATGGTTGGAGGCATGTCCCAACTTGATTTTATTATTCTTTTGGTTAGAGGCTTTGTGGTACTTATATAGGTTGGAATGGGAGGGATTGGTATTAGTGTTGGCCTTGGCATTGGAATAAGCTGGTGGGATGACATCATTAGGTAATATTGTTGGTTGTCCCATCCTATTTCATTTTGGGATTAATTATACTATGTTTTGGAATATCTTTGGTTATGGCCTGGTTTATGGTCCTTGTATTGGTATGGTTTAGTATAGTTGGATTATTTGTATGGGATGGTTGGACTAGGTTGGGTCAGTCATTGTTGTGATCTTATCCCAATGTCTTCATGTGTGCTATTGAACTATCTTTCTACTTTCTCAAAATTCAGCCAACTCATTGCAGGTGGCTGGAGGTTGGGTTCGGTAACAGGGATGGTCTCTGGTCCTGATTGAACTTAGGATGCCCATTACGACAAAGCCCCCAGTCGGGTCACATCAAGTTGGTATCAGAGCCTAGGTTCATAGTCAATTGGGAGTCCACAAAGCCATGTCGAGTAGAATCTCTTTAAAGGGTGTGTAGTGTGCTACACTCATAAGGGAGACACTACAAGGCATTTATGAACATTTCACTTTCTTGGTATTCTATTCTCAAGGTTGGAGTCTCAGTCCCGGAATCTTCTCTAATCCATGTATGTTTGTCTTTCAGATCATGCCTCATAGATCTGAAACACAAGAAAATTCTTATATCCTATATGGGGGTAATGCTGAAGGGGTGCATCCTACTTCTGGGATTCATCTTTGATCTCACGGTCCTATTCCTAATAGTTCTGGAGTTCCACCAGTTATTACTAGTCCTCCTCAAGGTGAGGTGACTAACGTGGAATTCCATCCGTCTATTTATACTATTTCTAAATAGGGTTTTGCTCAGGTTGAGCGGGATATGTCTGGTGCTTTGTCTCCTGAGGCCACAAGGGTTGGATGATTTATGAAGATAGGTCCTCCCATTTTTTTTGGATTGAAGATGGAGGAGGATCTACAAGACTTCTTGGATTAAATGGAAAATATATTTCAGGTGATGCAGGCTACTAATGTAAAAGGGGTAAACTTTGCATCTTATCAGGTCAAAGACATTACTTATCAGTGGTATGAGGAGTGGGATAGGGATAAAGAAGATATAGAGTAGTCATCCTTATGGGATGCCTTCTATGGTATTTTTCTAGATCATTTCTTTCCCTAAGAGTTGAGGGAAGCAAAGATGGAGGAGTTTGTGACCCTCAAGTAGGGGAGGATATCTATCAAGGAATATTCCTTGAACTTTCACCAGTTGTCAAGGTATGCCCCTGACTTAGTGGCTGACATGAGGACTAGAATGAGGAAGTTTGCTTCTAGGTTAAGTCGGGGGCTGATTTGGGAGAACAAGACTGCCTTGCTGATTAAAGATTTGGATATCTCTAGGTTGACTGTTTATATGTAGTAAGTGGAGGATAAAAAGAAAAAGCAAGTAGAGTTTAGAGATAGGCAAGGTAAGGTAAGAGGAGCAGGTTTTCTGACCATGAAGATGCTTAGTATCAAGGTGGTCGAGATGGTGGCAATTGGTATAAAAAAAGTGGGGGAGTTCTGGTTCCCGCTCTTCTGCTAGTGATCCTTACCAGTCAAACAACAGACGTCATTATGATGGTGATAATTTCCAGGCACAGGGTGCCCAATCTCAGGCAAGCGAAGGTCATTCAGTTTCTTTATGTCCTCCTTTTTGGTTTTTGCGGTCATCCTCATCGGGGTTATTGTGATGAAGATAGGAAAAAATGCTTCAAGTGTGGCCAAGTAGGCCATCGGCTCAGGGATTATCTGGTTAATAAGGTTTCTACGTGGGCGAATAAGATTTTTATGGTTTCATCTTCAGCTCTTACACTTGGTGGTATAGCATCTACTTCTATTACTGCTCTTGGTTCTAGTGTTGGCTTAAATAGGTTGTATTCTTCAGCACCAGATAGGAATCTGAGGCATCACCTAATGTCGTTACTGGTACGTTACAATTTTTCTCTCGTGACATATATTATTTGCTTGATCGGAGGCCCACTCTCTCCCATGTGACTCTTAATGTGGCTGTATCTTTTGGTTTCAATCTCAAAGTTATTTTGAATCCTTTTTCTATTCTACCCAGTAGGTGACTTGATTATTATTAAGAGAGTCTATAGGGGGGTGGTATCATTTGGTAGAAAATAGACCCTAGTGGATATGTTTAAGTTGGGTATGGTGGATTTTGATGTTATTCTAGGAATGGATTGGTTACATTCTTGTTATGCGAACTTGGATTGTCAGACCCATGGGGTTATCTTTAGGTTCCCTGGTAAACCACTTATAGTACCAGTTATTGAATGGGAAGGCAATTTGCTTAGCTCTTACGGGGACATTTATTTCTTATCTTAGATCTCAAAGGTTAATCTCTAAAGGTTGTCTTTATCACTTGGCCTAGGTTAAAGATTTTAAATCGAAAGGTCCTTCTTTCAAGTTAGTTCCTGTGTTTAATGAGTTTCTAGGGGTCTTTCTAGATGATTTTCCTTATGTTCCTTGGGATAGGGAAATTGAGTTTGGTATTGATCTAGTTTTGGACACTCGTCCAATTTCTATTCCTCCGTATAGAATGGCTCCGACCGAGTTGAGGGAGCTCAAGGAGAAACTTATGGATCTTTTGGATAAGGGGTTTATTTGTCCTAGTATGTCCCTATGGGGTACACTGGTGTTTTTTGTGCACAAAAAGGATGGTTCCCTTCGGATGTGCGTTGACTATAGGCAACTAAACAAGGTGATTGTCAAGAACAAGTATCCTCTTCCAACGATAGATGATCTGTTTAACTAGTTGCAAGGTGATAAGTTCTTTTCTAAGATAGATCTTCGGTTTGGGTACCATCAGCTAAAGATTAGGGAGGTTGATGATATTCTAGTTTATTCAAAGAGTGAGGTGGATCATGCTAATCACCTCTGTGTCGTGTTGCAAACCTTAAAGGAATAATTGTTGTATTCCAAGTTCTCCATGTGTGAGTGTTGGTTGAACGCTGTAACTTTATTGGGTCATATTATTTCTAGCGAGGGGATCATGATGGATCTGCAAAAGGTTGTTGTGGTGAAGAGGTGGCCTAGATCCATGACTCCATCCAATATTCAGAGCTTCTTAGGTTTAGCCGGGTATTATAGGTGGTTTGTGGAAAGATTTTCATCGATAGTTTCTCCTTTGACTAAGTTAATTCAGAAGAAGGTTAAGTTTTCTTGGTCATATGCTTGTGAAGGAAGTTTTGAGAAATTGAAGGATAAGTTGAGTTCGACTCCAATTTTGACTTTGCTGAAAGGCAATGATGGGTTCGTTGTGTATTGTAATTCATCTCGGATAGGGCTTGGTTGTGTTTTTATACAGCATGGGAAGCTGAGTTCTTATGCTTCCAGGCAGTTAAAGGTGCATGAGAGGAATTATCCTACTTATGATTTAGAGTTGTTGGTGGTTGTGTTTGCTTTGAAAATATGGCAGCATTAATTATATGGTGTGCACATGTATATCTAAATCAGAGGGAGCTTAATGTTAGGCAGAAGAGATGGCTCAAGTTTCTCAAGTAGTACGATATGAGTCTACACTATCACCCAGGTAAGGCTAATGTGTTTTCTGATGCTCTTAGTAGGTTATCCATAGGGAGTTTTTCTTATGTAGAGTAAGGAAAGAGATAATTGGTGAAGGATATTCACTACTTGGTTAATCTTTGCCTCTTGGACTTCAAGGATGGTGGTGTAGTGGTGTAAGAGGTGGTTTGATCATTTCTTGGTGCGGAGATTAAGGATAAGCAAGTGCTAGATCCTATCTTGATGAAATTCAAGGGTGACGTTGGTTGGCAAAAGGTAGTTTTGTTTGAGATAGGTGTTGATGGTACTTTATAGTACTAAGAGAGGTTGTGTGTTCCTGATGTAGACGGTTTGTGATGGAGGATTTTGGTTGAGGTGCATTAGTCACGCTATGTTTTTCATCCAGACTCGACTAATATGTATCATGATCTTAAGGATATCTATTGGTGGAATGGCATAAAGAGGGATATGGTTGATTTTATGGCCAAGTGCATGGTGTGTCAACATATTAAGGCTGAGAACATGAGGGTTGTATCAAGAAATTTATTTTCCCGAAGGAAATAGTAAGTAATCAATATGGACTTTATTACCGGTATTTCTCGATCTCGAAATCAATACTATTTGATTTGGGTCATTGGGGATAGGATTACTAAGTCTGTGCATTTTTTGCCAGTGTAGACTATCATCTCGGTGAAGGATTATACGAAGCTGCATCTTCAGGAGATTGTGAAGCTGTATGGGATGCCTATTTCAATTATTTCTGATAGTGGCACGCAGTTTACATCTCACTTCTAGCGATCTTTTCAGAGAGGGTTGGGAACTAAAGTTAGTCTGAATACTTCTTTCCATCCACAGACAAAAAGGCAAGCCGAGAGAACTATTCATACATTGGAGTATATGCTTCAGGCTTGTGTGATTGGATATGGTGGTAATTGGATTGAGCATCTACATTTTGTGGAGTTTTCTTATAAAAATTGCTATCATTTTAGTATTTGTATGGCCCCTTTTAAGGCATTGAACGTTAGGAGGTATAGATCTCATATTAGTTGGTTCGAGCTTGGTGAGGTGGACTTATTGGTCCCGACTTAGTTTACCAGGCTATGGAGAAGGTGAAGGTGATTCTGGAGAGGCTTAAGGCTCGCCAAAAGTCCTATGTAGATGTTAGGCATAGAGACTTAGAGTTTGAGGTTGGGGATAAGTTTTTTCTCAAGGTATCTCCCATAAAGAGAGTAGTGTGGTTTGGCAAGAAGGGAAAGCTCAGTACCCGGTATGTGGGTCCTTATAAGGTTTTGCAGAGAATTGGTAATGTTGCTTATGAGCTGGAGTTGCCTTCTAGTTTAATCTTGGTTCATCCAGTCTTTCATGTTTCCAAGCTAAGGAAATGCATTGGTGATCCTTCTTCAGTTATTCCTTTGGAAGGATTGGGTATCTCGAATTCTTTATCTTATGAAGAGGTACCGATTGAGATCTAGGATAGGACGGTTCATCGGTTGCGGACCATAGATGTGGCTTCAGCTAAGCTTCTATGGAAGAACCATACGGTGGAAGAAGCTACATGGGAAGCGAAAGAGGACATAAAGTCTAAATATTTGCATTTGTTTTCTACTCCTTGGATTCCTGTGGAAGGTGTATTAAACACATTTTTATTTTTAGAGTTTGTTAAAGGAAAGATTAATTTCTTTGCCTTTTTGTTTTCAAACTTTATCAAAGATTGGGAATATATTTGATAATGCAAATGACTCTTGCGTGTGGTTACCCTTACCTTGTCCATCATTTGGGGATGAATATTCCTAGTGGGTGGGTGGGGGGACTGAAACACCTTGGTTTCTAGACCTTAGAAAATTTCTTGGAATTCTGATCTCTGGACCTAATACGACACGAGGGTACGAGTCATATATTAGGGTAAGGATGATATAGTCCAGCCATATGCTGACCAATGTTAGTTGGTGGGATAGATTTTGGTTACTGGAATGGGTACGTGTCATATTGGTGGTTACAGATTATTTGGTTCCTTAACTTAATCTTACACTTGGTTTCTTAGATTGGATTTGAGAATGAGTGGCTCACCATGAGCCGTAAGCCAGGGTATGAGTCGTACCGAGAACTTGTATGGTGGACAGTGTCTAAAATCTTCCTTAGGTTTAAATCTAACAGCGGTACGAATGAAGGATACAGATTGTATGCTTTGGATACGACTTGATTAGATGAGACGTATACTAGACAGTGTTTGATCCAAAGGATAAGGCTAGGGTACGAGTGGAGGGTACCACCTATATTGGAATAGTACGACTTGTGTGGGTCAATCATACCCCTATGATGGGATTTTGGTGCAACTTAAGTGGGGGTATTCTTGACATTTCTCCATTTATCCTAATAGGATCCCATGACTTCTAACCTACTTGGAAGGTTAATTACCCTATCATTAACACTTAGAAACTCTTCTAAGCACTCTAAAAATCTCTTAAAAGCTTTTGGGCAAGTAAAGCTAGGGTTTCAACTAGAGGATTGATTTGGGGCTTGTCTTTGTGATTTCTTTCCATCATCATCTGGGTTTATGGCATGTTCTCTTCCCTCATTGTTAATTTTATCTGAAGGCATGGTTTTTATGAATGTTTTCATTATTTCATTGATTGTATGATTTTGGTTTTCAAATATGATTTGGGGATTTTGATGTTAAATGATTGGTTATAGTTTCCCATGGTTTTTATTATTTTTTATATGCATTAACGGTGGTTTTGGATAATTGGATTGTATGGGAATGGGTAATGGTAATTGGAATTTGTTTTGGTCATGTTATGCCCCCAATATGTATGACAAAATGCTTATAAAGATATGTTTATTGCATTGATGACTTTTAATGGAACTCCTTCTTGTTTTAAAACTTGGTAAAAGAACTATGCATGGTTTAAATGTCTTGGAATGATACATGGCTACTGGTTATGCTTGTGGGGTACATGAAATCCGCCAAGTAGTTTAATATGGTAAATGGAAGGGCACTTGAAAGTCCCCTTAAACCTATACATGGTTGGCTATGGATATTACTTGCAAGTAAGGGTTGGTATGATGATACCAATTTTAATGGCCTCGCTTAATAAATGGATAATGGTTTGGTTATTTGGAAATTAGTTTTAATTAGGCAATAATGGCGGGATATGTAACAAAACCATGGAAGGTAGAGGTCTCGGGGATCGAAACTGGAAATTCATATTTGCCAATATGAGGTTGGTCTTGGTGACCATGAGCATGATATCATATTATATTTTAGGGGATATACTAGTCATTCGAAGGGTTTCTTCCTTGGTCGTGCGGCTACACGCATTGGATCCCTTTCAGCAGGGGAAGCTAAACCCATAAGACCCTGGGTGGTTTCGAACGACCAAGCTACACAGCCAAGGTAAAGATTTTAAAGGGATTCTAAACCTGGTTTCTTTTCCCTGCATGGTTATAGGTATGGTTGTGTGCATATGGATGGTTTTACCTTGTTTTATAAATGGCATTATTTTATCCTTATCCTTATATCATGCTAGTGTTCACCCACTAACCTATCTGCTGGCAGTTGTATACCCACACGATGCAGAAACCGACCATTCTATTCCTCCTACATAGTGATTTACTTGGGGATAACATTTGTACTAAAGTAATGAGGGAAGGCTACATTTCATGTTTTGGATACTTCTAAACACTTTGGTTTATTTTTGGATATTCATTTTGGCTATGGTTGCGGGCATGTCCTGACTGGATTTTATTACTCTTTTTGCTAGTGGCTTTGTGGTACTTCTATGGGTTGGCATGGGAATGATCGGTATTAGTGTCGGCCTTGGCATTGGAATATGCTGGTGGGCTGATATCATTAGACAGTATTGTTAGCTATTCCATCCAATTTCATTTTGGGATTTATTATATTATGTTTTGGAACATCTGTGGTTATGGCCTAGTTTATGGCCCTTATGTTGGTATAGTTTGGTATGGTCGGATTATTGGTATGGGATGGTGGAACTAGATTGGGTCAATCATGGTTGTGATTTTATCTCAGAGTCTTTATGTGAGCTGTTGCACTATCTTTCTACATGCTCAAAATTCAGCCAACTCATGGCAAGCGGCTAGAGGTTGGGTTGGGTAACGGGGGTGGTCTTCGGTCCCGATCGAGCTTGGGATGCCCATCATGACAAGGCCCCCGGTCGGGTTGAGTCAGAACGGATCAAGGTAGATCCACAAAAGATTAAGGTGGTTAAAAAGTAGTCTGGACCCACTACTCCAACCAACATTAGGAGCTTATTGGGATTGGGTGAAAAAGTTAACTCAGAAAAAGGTTAAGTTATTATGGTTTGATGCTTGTGAAAGTAGTTTTGACAAGTTAAAGGATAAGCTGACTTTTGCGCCTGTTTTGACACTGCCCGAGGGCACTGAGAGATTTGTTATGTATTGTGATACATCCCGTGTGGGACTGGGTTATGTTTTTATATAGCATGACAAGGTGGTAGCCAATGCTTCCTGGTAGCTTAAGGTTCATAAGAGGAATTACTTGACTCACGATCTAGAGGTTGTGGATGTGGTCCTTGCTTTGAAGATTTGATGCCATTATTTGTATGTGGTGTGTGTGGACATTTATTCAGATCATAAAAACTTGGAGTATGTAGTTACGTAGAAGGATTTAAATCACAGTCAAAAGTGGTAGCTCGAATTGCTTAAGGATTATGACAAGAGTTTGCACTACCATCCAAGTAAAGATAATATGTTTTCTGATGCTCTTAACAAGTTGTCTATGGGCTTCTTATCTCACATTGAAGAGTGGAAAATACGACTAGTGAAGAATATCTATAGGCTGGCTAACTTTGGAGTTCGCCTCTTAGACTTCAAGGAAGGAGGAGTGCTTTTTCAATAAGTGGTTAAATCATATCTTGGTGTTGGGGTCAAGGAGAAGCAGGTTCCAAACCCCAAACTCATGCAAATTAAAGATGATGTGGCTCAATAAAAGGTTATGGCTTTCGAGATTGGTGGAGATAGTACCTTGAGAATATTAGGAAGGTTGTGTGTTCCTGATGTAGATGGGTTGTGGTAAAGGATTTTTACCAAAGATTATATGTCTAAATATACAGTTAATCCGGGTTCAACCAAACTGTATCATGACTTAAAGAAAATCTACTGGTGAAATAATATGAAAGAGATGGAAAATTTTGTTGCCAAGTGTATAGTATGTCAGCAAGTCAAGGTAGAATATTAAAGATTGGGTGTTACTTCCTAGGAGATAGAATTTCCTATATGGAAATAGGAGATGATTAATATGGATTTGTTACTAGTCTTTTACGGTCTTAAAATAAGTATGATTTTGTTTGGGCCATCTTAGATAGAATGATAAAGTTTGCTCACTTTTTTCCTGTGAGGACTAGCTACTCAGGAGAGGGTTATACTAAGTTGTTCATTTAGGAAATAGTAAAGCTTAATGGGGAATCGATGTCTATCATTTTAGACCAAGGTACTTAATTATCTTCTCACTTCTATCATTTTTTCTAGAAAGATTTGGTTACATAGGTGAACCTTACCACTATTTTTCTATAGTCAAATGGATGGACAAGTGGAATGTACTAGTCAGACTTTGGAAGATATGTTAAGGGCCTGTGTGATTGATTTTGAAGGTACTTGGGTTGACCATTTCCTTCTTATTGAATCTTCTTACAATAACAGTAATCGTTACAATATTCAAATATCCCCTTTTGAGTCCCTTTATGGTAGAAGGTGCACGTCACCTATTGGATTGTTGAGGTGGGTAAGTGTAACGACCTGAAATTTAATAAAATAAGTAAGATTTGTGATTTTTTGTGGTTTGACTATTTTACCCCTCCTCAAAGTAGCATTGTGGTATTTCTGGGGTATGGGGGTGATTGGCATAGTTCTCAATGCATTTTGGTACCATTTATGCGATATTGTGGTTTATGGTGGCTTTGAGAGCATTATTTTGTACTATTGTGGTTATCATTTGATCCGTGCGATGGATGGATGAAAAAAATATGCCATCATATGCAGAACGTCGATTTTAGGGTAATAATATGGTTGGTGTGGTTTTATGGCTTTTAAATTCATTTACACCCTTAGTTTGGAAAATGGTGATTTTGGATTTTGGGGGTTGACATTGTGAAAATAACATTTTTTTTTTGAAATTTTGATAACGTCATTGAGTCTGGAGCATCAAAATTTGTGTGTTTGCATAGTTTGTTTGCGCATATCGAATTCCAAATGAATCCCGGGCACCCACTCAAAGTTCGTTTTGGACATAGAAAATCTGGTGCACCAAATTGCTGGTGCAACCTGGATTACAAAGGGTAAAACTCATTTGAGGCATGTGAGTTATGACTTATGTACCTGGTAACCTAGTATATGTATAAACAACCCCTTTTTACCAGATTTTGCTCATTTTTCATCTTGCCTCTTATGAGCTAAACCCTAAAATAGTGTGAGAGCTTAAAAGTGAAACTACTGGGTGCTTGGGAATTCGGCTTAACATCTATTTCTTCATTCTTTTACGGATATTAGGTGAGAATTCACTCTTTTCTTTATCAAATTTCTTGATTAATATTCAAAAACTCCAAAACCTTAGTACTTGATTTTTTCCCAAATTCTAAACTTTTTCACTTGAATAATGTTCTTAATACTACAATTACTAGTTTTTTTTTCTAATTTTATCTTCAAAAAAACTTCAATTCTTAATTTTAAAATGGATTTCAAAAGTTTTACCTAGTAAAATTCAAAAATGATTTTTTTCACTTTGAACATCATTTTTTACTAGATTTCACTTAGATTTCAGTTGTAGATTCCGGTAAAAAGGGGAACATATTTTAGAAATAAAGTTATGATTTTGCCCTTACTTTTCCAAAAGCCCATTTTAGGGGTCCGTTTTGACCCCGAACCAAAAGTAGGCAATATGAATATTTTTATCCTTGTTTTGATGCATAGATTATATATTTCTTGTATTTCAGTTGATTTTGAGACCGTTCGAGAGAAGTAGGGCTCTGTGGTTGAAGTGTTGCAGATCGATTTTGGCCTTCGAGGTAGGTTATGGCTTAACTCTTTCAGACTGGGCTGGGTTGTAAATATTGGTAAAAAAATCCACGTTAAGGGTGAGATATAATAATTATAAATGACTATCTTTGTTTTGTGACCGTGTGGGGACCTATATGTATGTAATAGCTGAATTGGAGGTATTATGTGATCTATGTGTGTCGTGTGAGGTCCTTTGTGATGTTGATAACCTTGATTACATGTGAATAATTTTATTGTGTTATTGTGTGGTACTATTGGAGTATTGTGATATATTCATACTTTTTGGCATATGATACATGTGGAAATTGATGGATGGTTGGAAATAATGTGTGGATAATTGTCTCACATGATTGATATATTGGTTGGTTATGGAAATGCTCATTGTGGTTGGTTGTGGAAATACTGTTTTGCAATTGATAGTGAACATTGAATCATCATCCTCATGACATCATACATATGATTTGACTATTTGTTGTATGTTTTGTATATATTTTTGGTGTTGTTTGTCATACTTCATTTGTGTGTTATGTGCCTTGGAAACACTGGAAATATTGAAAACACTGGAAATTAAACACTGGGAACATCATCTTTTATATACCTTCTCTGAGGAATATGACAGAGAAGAATCATGGAGAGTGGTATTGGGTATTGGATTTTATAGACCTCTCCAAAGGATATGCCCAAGAAGAGTCACAGATATTGGTTGTATATAGGTTGACGAACACCCCCATAAGTTCTACATCAGGAGGCTTACCTCCGTAGTTGTATAAGGGGTAGTATATGGGTTGAAGAATACTCCATAGGTCCCACATCGGGAGGCTTCCTCCGTAGGTATATACGGAGGTTGTGCGACAACCTCATGCTTCACCCTCATTATCATTATAATCATCATCATCTCTATCATCATCATCATCATCATATACATTGCACTTACTTTATTGTGTTTCTGTCATGCTTGTATTGTCATATTTACTTGTCATCTATCTACTTGTTCTACATATTAACTTGTCATTTATCTAATTGTTCTATTTTTCATTATTAAAAGGGTAGGCAGTACAAAATGAAAAACAATGACTGGTAGCACCCTAGGTCTATAAAAAGGGCAAAATGTAAAAGGAAATGAACTTTGATCGAAATGCTACGCTCCGATGAAATAACAATACAGATCCACTCAATCCACTACTAATAGAAATCACCTATAGGGGTAGACACATAAGCATAAAAATCTACATAGAGACTACAACATATAACATAGTAATGTCAAGGCATAAAATCAGTGATGGGTGTAAAAACCCCAACTTAACTCAAATGAAAGGTAAAAGATAGTAAGAAAATCGAATATATATCGAGCGAGTTCAAAGTTATACCCCTAATGTGCCCAAAATAATATGAATCTGAGCAAGTTAAAGCCCAGACTAAGTGTCTGAATGACCAACTGAAATGCCAAGTATACTGCCTCTAATCAAACATGCCATGACTATATTAGACCGATCTAGCTGCACGTAATGACTAATAATCCCACGCCGAGGACACTCTCTAGACAAATATATATATATATATATATATATATATATATATATATATATTCTTCTTTTGATCTTCTTGTATGTGGTAAATTGTATATTTTTGGTCTTTTTCTTGTATTTATTGCAATATATGTGATATATTAGAACTGTTAGTGCAAGCAGTGTGGTCTACCATTGTGGGAAATTTCCAGATTGAAGGTGACGTGCCCTTAGTATATATTTTGTATGCTTTATTTTCTACTTTTCTCGGTCGGACGTGATACCTACTGAGTATAAGTGGACCATACACACGCCTACTACTCCCTTTCAATGCTGTCTGACATGACCCGCCCTGGGGCCTTGTCATAATGGGTGTCCTAACTCTGACCACGACCGAAGACCACCCCTGTTACCCAACCCAACCTTCAGTAGCCTACCCTTAGTTGGCTGAAGTCCGAGCCTGAAACATAACAATGTAATATCTCACACAAAGACCTTGGGAATAAATCACAACCGTAACCAACCCAACCGAGTCCAACTTCTGGTAACCATAATCCAATTATGCCAAACTATACCAAACAAAGCCATAAACCAGGCCATAACCAAAGACATTCCAAAACATAATATAATTAATCCCAAAACTGAAATAGGATGGAACAACCAACAATATCGTCCACTGATGTCAACCCACCAAGTTATTTCAATGCCAAGCCTGACACCTATACCAATCCCGACCATTCCAACCCATAGAAGTACCATAAAGCCTTTATCCAAAAGAATAATAAAATCCAGTTGGGACATCCCCCTAACCATAGCCAAAATCAATGTCCAAAATAAACCAAAATGTCTAGTAATATCCATAACATGAAATGATGCCTTCCAAAAGGATGGAAGCTCACCACTTCAGTCCAAATGTTGATCCCGAGTCAATCACTATATAGGAGGAATAGAATGGTCAGTTCCTGTATATCGGGGGTATATAGATGCCAGTAGACGGGGTTAACAAGTGACCACTAGCATGATTTTAGGATAAGAATAAAATTATTCCATTTATAAAACCAAGTAAACCATCCATATTCACACAACCATACATATATATATATATATAACTATGCCGGGAAAAAGGGACCGGTTTTAGCGTGCCTTTAAAACCTTTACCTTGGTTGTGTAGCTTTGCCATCCTATACCACTCACGGGCTATATAGGTTCAGCTCCCACTACTGAAAGGGCCCCAGAGCATGTAGATGTACTACCAGGGAAATATCCCATGGGATGACTAGTACATCCCCAAAATAAAGTGTGACATCATGGACACGGTCACCAAGACCAACCTCATATCAACAAATATGAGTTTCCAGTTTTGGTCCCCCTAGGACCTCCACTTTCAACATAAGCATAACTAATTAGACTTTAACCTTACAAACCATTTAAACCATGCATAATTTATTTACCAAGTTCAAAACATTCAAGATTTCCATTAAAAGAAGCCAACACAATGAACATATCTTTATAAGCATTTTGTCAAACACATTGGGGACATAATATGACCAAAACCAATTCCAATTACCAATAAACCAGTCCCATACTCAATTATCCAAAAACATCATTAATGCACATAAAATCATAAATAAAACCATGGGAAATCATAACCAACCATTTAACATCAAAACCCCCAAATCATATTTGGAAGCCAAAACCATATAATAGTAAAACCATGAAAACATTCATATAAACCCTGTCTTTAAGTAAAATTAACAATGAGGGAAGAGAAACATGCCTTAAACCAAGATGATGATGGAAAGAAATCACCAAGACATGCCCCAAATTGATCCTTTAGTTGAAACCTAGCTCCCCTTTCCCAATAGCTTGTGAGAGAATTATGAAGTGTTTAGGAAGAGTTTCTAAGTGTTAATGAATAGAATAATAAGGTAAATAACCTTCTAAGTAGGTTATAAGTTGTGGGACCTTATTGGTATAAGTAGGGAAACGTCCAGAATACCCCCATTTAAGTTGTACCAAGATCTCATCACAGTGATAAGACTGACCCACACGAGTCGTAGCCTCTGATATGATCTGTACCTAACACTTATAACCTGGCCTTAACCCTTCGATAAAACACTGTACCATATATGACTCATCCAACTAAGTTGTAACCATAACATACAAACTGTAACTTCTATCCGTATCTCTAGAAGATTTATACCCAAGGAAGATTTAGACACCATACACCATACAAGTCCCTGGTACAATTCGTACCCTGGCTTATGGCTCATGGCGAGCCACTCATGCTCAAATCTAACCTAAGTAACCAAGTCTAAGATTAAGTTAAGGAACCAAATGACCCGTAACCACCAATATGAGTCATACCCCTAAATCGTCTCCATTTCAGTAATGAAAATCCATCCCACTTACCAATACTTGTCAGTATACGACTCGACCATGCCATCCATACCTCAACATATGTATCGTACCCATGAGTCGTATTGGGTCTAGATATTGGAATTCTAAAAAAAATTTCTAAGGTCCAGAAACTAAGGCATTTCAGTCTCCCTCTCTAGGAACATTCATCATCGAATGATGGATAAGTTAGGGGTAACCACACGCAAGAGTCATTTGCATTATCAAACATATTCCCAATATTTAACAAAGTTAAAAGACAAAGAGACAAAGATATAAATCTTTCCTTTAACAAATTCTGGAAACAAAGATGTGTTGAAGACACATACCTTCCACACGAATCCTAAGAGCAGAAAATAAATATGAATATTTGGACTTCATGTCCTTTTCCGCTCCCAAGTAGCTTCTCCCACCTTATGGTTTCTCCATAGAACCTTAACCGAAGCCACATCCTTGGTTCGCAACTAATGAACCTTCCTATCTATGATTTCAATTGGGACTTCTTCATAAGACAAAGAATTCGCGAGACCTAATCTTTCCAAAGGAACAACCAAAGAAAGATCAGCAATGCACTTCCTCAACATGGAGACATGAAATACTGGATGAACCAAACTCAAGCTAGAAGGTAACTCCAACTCATAAACAACATTACCATCTTTTCGCAAAATCTCATAAGGACCCACATTATGGGGACTGAGCTTCCCCTTCTTGCCAAGTTGCACTACTCCCTTCATGGGAGATACCTCGAGGAAAAGCTTATCCTTAACCTCAATCTCTAAGTCTCTACGCCTAATGTATGCATAGTATTTTTGGCGACTTTGGGCAGCCTTAAGCCTCTCTCGAATCACCTTTACCTTCCCCATAGCTTGGCAAACCAAATTGGGACCAAACTGTACACCTCACCAAGCTTAAATAAACCAATAGTAGATCTACACCTTCTACCATACAATGCCTCAAAAAGAGCCATACCAATACTAGAATGATAATTATTATTATGAGCAAACTCCATTAAAGGTAGATGTTCAACCCAATTGCCACCATAATCAATCACACAGGCCCGAAGCAAATCCTCCAATGTCTAAATATTTATCTCCACTTGTCCATCTGTCTGTAGATGAAAAGCAATACTCAAACTCACCTTGGTCCCCAATTATCTCTGAAAAAATTGCCAAAAGTAAGATATAAACTATGTGCTACAATAAAAAATAATCAAAACAGGCACCCCATGCAGCTTTACATAATTCTCTACTGAAAAGGTAGTCTGCACTGGCAAAAATTGTACAAACTTAGTCATCCTATCCACGGTGACCCAAATCGAATCATATTAACCTTAAGACCAAGCAAGATCAGTAACAAAGTCCATATTTATTACTTCTCACTTCTATTCAGGTGAATTAATTTCTTGATACAACCCTCCTGTCCTCATGTGCTCAACCTTAAACTGTTGACAAATTATGCATTTAGCCACAAAATCAGCCACATCCTTCTTCATGCCACGCCACGATAGATCTTCTTGATATCATGATACATCTTAGTCGAGTTGGGATGAACAACATAAAACGAGTCATATGGCTCAGCCAAAACCTTTTGCCGTAAATCATTGACATCAAGAAAACATAACCTCCCTTGGTACCATCAAGTACCATTACCACTGATATTAAACACCACTACCTTTTACCCACCAACGTCATTCTTGATTTTTATCAAGATAGGATCTAGCACTCACTTCTCCTTAATTTCCCCACTAAGAGATAATCAAACCACTTTTTGCACCACCACACCACCATTCTTGGAGTCCAAGACACAAACTCTAAGATTAGCTAAACGGGTGAATATCCTTTACCAATTTATATTTTTCTTCCTCCATATGAGTCAAACTCCTCACAGATAAACTGCTAAAAACATCAACAACCATACTAGCCTTACCTGGGTGATAGTGAAGACTCATATCATAATCCTTGAGAAGCTCAAGCTATCTTCTTTGCCTGAGATTAAGCTCTTTCTAAGAGAACACATACTATAGACTCTTATAATCAGAAAAGATATCTACCTAAACACCATACAAATAATGCCACCATATTTATAAAGCAAACACAACCGCCAGTAGCTCCACATCAGAAGTAGGATAATTTCTCTCATGTACCTTTAACTATCTGGAAGCATAGGCATTCACCTTCCCATGCTGTATCAACACACTACCATGCCCTACCCGAGATGCATCACAATAAACCACGAACCCATCATTGCCTTCTGGAAAAATCAAAATTAGCGCCGAAGTTAACTTATCCTTTAACTTCTTAAAAATCTCTTCACAAGCATCTGACTAAGAAAACTTAACCTTTTTCTAAGTTAACTTAGTCAAAGAAATAGCTATCGATGGAAAGCTTTCCATAAACTGCCTGTAATGCCCGGCTAAACCTAAGAAGCTTTAAATGTTGGATGGAGTCGTAGGTCTAGGCCACCTCTTCACCACAGCAACCTTCTATGGATCCAGCATATTTCCTATACTAGAAATAAGATAACCCAAGAAAGTTGCAGCATTTAACCAAAACTCACACTTAGAGAACTTAGTATACTACCATTGATCTTTTAAGGTCTACGACACCATACGAAGGTGATTAGCATGATCCACCTCATTCTTTGAATAAACTAGAATGTCATCAATGAACACGATAATGAAAGATCTAAATACTAATGAAAAACTCTGTTCATCTGATCCATAAACCTCGTCGGAGCATTAGTCAACCCAAATGACATCACTAAAAACTCAAAGTACCCATACTGAGTATGAAAAGTTATCTTAGGGATATTGACCTCCCTAATCTTTAGCTGATAGTACGCAGACTGAAGATCTACCTTAGAAAAGAACTTGACACCTTGCTATTAGTCAAACAGATTATCTATCCTTGGAAGAGGATACTTGTTCTTGATCGCCACCATGTTCAACTACCTATAGTCAATGCATATCAAAAGGGAACCATCTTTCTTGCACACAAACAACACCGGTGCACCCCAATGAGAAACACTAGGATGAATAAACCCCTTATCTAGAAGATCCTTAAGTTGCTCCTTGAGTTTCCTCAATTCAGCCAGAGCTATTCTATATAGAGGAATAGAAATTGGATGAGTGTCAAGAATTAGATCAATACCAAACTCTATTTCCCTATCGAAGGAACACTAGGAAGATCATCCAGAAAGACCTCTGGAAACTCATTAACCACTGGAGCTAATTAAAAAGAAGGACTCTTCGAGTTAGAATCTTTAATCTAGACCAAGTGATTAAAACAACCTTTAGAGATTAACCTCCGATCTCTAAGATAAGAAACAAACCTCCCACTAGGAGCTAAGGAAACACCCTCCCATTCTATAATTGGCTCACTAAGGAACCTAAAGATAACCCTATGGATCGGATAATCCAAAGATGTTTAACAAGTGTGTAACCAGTCCATGCCCAAAATAACATCAAAATCCACTATATCTAGCTCAAACAGATCCACCAAGGTATACTTTTCACCAATAGATACCACATATCCCTATAGACTCTCTTAGTAATAATTGAGTCAACTACCAGGGTAGAAACAGAAAAAGGATCCAAAATAACTTCTGAATTAAAACCAAAAGATATAGCAACATAAGGAGTTACATAGGAGAGAGTAGACCCCAGATCAAGCAAATAATATATGTCATAAGAGAAAAGTTGTAATGTACAAGTAATGACATCAAGTGATGCCTTTGATTCCTATCGGGATGCCAAAGAATATAACCTATTTTGACCAACACTAAAACTAAGAGCAGTAACAGAAGAAGATACCACATCACCAGGTGTAAGAGCAGAAAATAAAGACATAGGAATCTTATTCGCCACTGTAGCAACCTCATTAGTCGGACAATCCCCGAGTCGATGACCTGCCTAGCAAAACTTAAAGCATTTGTCCTTTCCTTCATTGCAATAAACCCAATGAGAAATACTACAAAACCTACAAGGAGAATATGAAGAAACTGAGTGATCTCCACTTACCTGATATTTGGTACCCTGCGCCTGATAATTGTCACCACCATGGTGATGCCTGTCGCCCGACTAATAAAGAGTACTAGCAATAGAGTAAGGACCAAAACTCCCCAACTTCTTTTCTACCACTTGCTACCATCTCAACCACCCTGAGACTGAGCACCTCCTTATTCAAAAAACCTGGTCGTCTTATACTGCCTATCTCTAAACTCTGCCTACTTCCTCTTTTCATTCTCTACCTGTTGTATATGAACAGTCAACCTAGAGATGTCTATATCCTTAATAATCAAGGAAGTCTTGCACTCTAAAATCAGATATTGATTCAATCAAGAAGAAAACTTCCTCATTCTAGCCTGCATGTTAACCACTAAATCAGGAGCATACCTTGAAACCTGGTAAAACTTCAAGGCATATTCCTTTACAGACATTTTCCTCTTCTTGAGGCTTACAAATTCCTCCATCTTAACTTCCCTCAACTCTTGGGAGAAGAAATGATCTAGAAAAGCACTAGAGAAGGCATCCCATAAAGATGACTCCTTCATATCTCCTCTATCCTTATCCTGCACTTCATACCACTAATATGTAACATTTTAGAGCTGATAAGCTGCAAAGTTTACCCCCTCCCTATTAGTGGCCTGCATTACTAAAATATCTTTTCCATCTCATCTAAGAAGCTCTGCAGATCCTCCTTTACCTTTACTCAAAATAAGTGGGAGGAACCATCTTCATAAATTGGCCAACTTTTGTGGCCTCAGTAGATAAAGCACCAGATATATCCTGCTCACCTTGAGCCCAATTTTGCAATAACATGGATAGACTGACAGAATTCCATATTAGTCACCTTACCTTGAGAAGGACTAATAACAATCGATGGAACTCCAGAATTATCTAGGATTAGACCGTGAGATCAAAGATGCACCCTAAAAGTAGGATGAACTCCTTTAGCATTACCCCCAGATGGGATAGAAATTTTTTTTTGTGTTTCAGATCTACGATGCATAATCTGCAAAACGACCAAATAAATATTAGAGAAGATACCGAGATTGAGAATTCAAGCTTAAAGATAGAATACCAGGAAAGTGAAACATCCCTAAATTCCTTGTAGCCTCTCCTTTATGAGTGTGGCATTCTTCACAGCCCTAAAAGAGACTCCACTCGACATGGCTTTATGGACTCCCAATTGACCATGAACCTAGGATCTGATACCAACTTGACATAACTCACCTGGGGCCTTGTCATAATGGGGTTCCCAAGTTCGACCAAGATCGGAGACCTCCCCTATTACCCAACCCAACCTTCAGTCGCCTGACTTGAGTTGGTTGAATTCTTAGAATGAAACATAATAGTTTAACAACTCACACAAGGGAATAGATCACAATCGTGACCAACTCAACTGAGTCCAACAATCTCATAACCATAATCCAACCATACTAAACCATACCAAATGAGGACATAAACCATTCCATAACCAAAGACGTTCCAAAACATAACATAACTAATCCTAAAAAAAATAAGATGGAACAACCAATGATATCATCCAATGATGTCAACCCACTGGCTTATTCCAATGCCAAGGCTGACACATATACCGATCCCACTCATTCTAATCCATAGAAGTACCATAAAGCCTCTATCCAAAAGAGTAATGAAATCCAATTGGGACATGCCACCAACCATAGCTAAAACCAATGTTTAAAATAAAACTAAATTGTCTAGAAATATCCATCACATGAAATAGTGCCTTTCGAAAGGATGAAAGCTCAACAATTCTGTGCAAATATTAATCCCAAGTCAATCACTATGTAGGGGAGGTAGAATGGTCGATTCCTGCATAGCTTGGGTATACAATCGCCAATAGATGGGGTTAGCAAGTGACCGCTAGCATGATCTCAAGATAAGGATAAAATAATGCCATTTATAAAACCAAGTAAACCATCTATATGCATACAACCATACATATTATATATATATATATAATATGTATACATATATATAACCATGTTGGGAAAAAGGGACCGGGTTTAGCATACCTTTAAAACCTTTACTTGGGTTGTGTAGCTTTGTCATCCTAAATAATCCATGGGCTATATAGGTTCTGCTCCCCTTGCTAAAAGGGCCCAGTGTGTGTAGCCGTATAACCAAGGAAATTTCCCATGGGATGACAAGTACTTCCCAAAAATAAAATATGACATCATGCACACAGTCACTAAGACCAACCTCATATTAGCAAATATGAGTTTGCAGTTTTGGTCCCTCCCAGGACCTCCACTTTCCACTACTTAGTACATCTCCCATCATTATTGCCCAATTAAAACCGATTTTCAAATAACCAAACCATTATCCATTTATTAACTAAGGCCATTGATATTGGTATCATCATACCAACCCTTACTTGTAAGTATCATCCATAGCCAACCATTTATAGGTTTGAGAAGACTTTCAAGTGCCCTTCTATTTACCATATTAAACTAATTGGGAGACTTTCATATTCCCTACAAGAATAACTAATTAGTCTTTAGCCTTTCCAAACAATTTAAACCATGCATAATTCCTTTATCAAGTTTAAAACATGCAAGAGTTTTATTAAAAGAAGTCAATGGAATGAACATATCTTTATAAGTATTTTGACTAACATATTGGGGGAATAATATGACCAAAACCAATTCCAATTACCAATAAACCATTCGTATAAAATCAAATTATCCAAAACCATCATTAATGCATATAAAAGCATAATTAAAACCATGGGAAACCATTTAACAATAAAACCCCCAAATCATAATTAAAAGCCAAAACCATGTAACAGTAAAATCATGAAAACATTCATATAAACCATGCCTTAAAGTAAAATTAACAATGAGGGAAGAGAAACATGCCTTAAACCAAGATGATGACGGAAAGAAATAACCACGACAATCCTCAAATTAATCCCTTAGTTGAAACCCTAGCTCCCCTTGCCTAATAGCTCTTGAGAGAATTATGAAGTGTTTAGGAAGAGTTCAAAGTGTTAATGAATAGAATAATAGGGTAAATAATCTCCTAAGTAGGTTAGAAGTTATGGGACCTTATTAGGATAAGTAGGGAAATGTCAAGTATAACCCCACTTAAGTTGTACCAAAATCCCATCACAAGGATACTATCGAACCACACGAGTTGTACCCTCTAATACAATCGGTACCCACCACTCATAACCTATCCTCAACCCTTAGAACAAATACTATCTAGTATACGACTCATCCAACCAAGTCGTACCCACATCATACGATCTATACCCTTCATATATACCCTTGGAAGATTTATACCTAAGGAAAATTTAGACACTATCCACCATATAAGTCCTTGGTATAGTTTGTATCCAGGATTTCAGCTCATGGTGAGCCACTCATACTCAGATCCAACCAAAGTAACTAAGTAGAAGATTAAGTTAAGGAACCAATGATGTAGCACAAGTTTAAAGGAATTCTGTAATATGCTAAATAAAGTAAACGACACAATTTGTTAAAGGAACAACTTCAACGTGTTGTAAGATAATGCTTTAAAGACAATCCAAATCCTTGGATAACAAGAGCTTAATCCAAAGACCTTAAAATACAAGATCTAATACAAGATCTTAAAAGAAAACACAAAGTTTTATTAGTAGAAGAGTTGAACTAAAAACTACATAGCTTGAGATAATTGTCTCTATTTATAGGCTTCAAAAGCCTTTGTACAACTCATACACAACTCATTGGCAACTCATACACAACTCATTGACAACTCATTTTCTTAATAGCTAAGTATTCTAGAATTATGTAAAAGATAAAATTGACAACTACTAGAAAAGTTCAATTTGACTTTCTCTTTCTATAAGTAGCAAAATTGATTTTTGATTCATGAAGGTTCTGGACTAGGTTTAGGATTTTAATGTTCCTCATCATTCTCCTCTACTTCTTTGAAACTCGACCTAGAGTTTTCTTCATAAAGAGTTTGCTCTGGATGATAGAGTGATAGGTCAGCTACATTAAAAGTATTTGAAATATTCATCTCACTTGGAAAATCTACCACATAGGCATTTTTGTTGATCTTCTTTAGAATAGTGTATGGGCAGTATTTCTTTTGCCTTAATTTTTCATGAACACCAGTAGGCAATCTCTCCTTTCTAAGGTATACCATTAATTGGTCATCAACTTGAAATGATATTAGCCTCCTATTCTTTTCTGCCAACTGCTTGTATTTCTTGTTTGATGCTTCTAATACATCTTGAACCTCTTTAAAAAATTCTGAATAGTTTTTTCCAAAAGTCATAACTGATCTTGAATTCTCCCTTGTTGATAGATTCACTAAATCAACCACATGTCTTGAAACTCTAGTGTACATAATGGAGAAAGGGCTACGACCCATAGACCTATGCTTAGAATTATCATAGGCAAACTCCGTAAGAGATAAATTTAAATCCCATTGTCCTTTCTTATCTCCACAGATACATCAAATTAAATTTCCTAGAAATTTATTCACCACTTTAATTTGACCATCTGTTTGTGGATGGGTAGTGCTCGAAAACTTCAATTCTGTGTTGAATTGTTTCCACAAAGTAAGCCAAAATACAGTAAGAAATTTGCTATCTCAATCTAAAATAATTGATCTTGGAACACCATGTAGTCTGACTACTTCTCTAAAGAAAAGATTATCTACATGATGGGCATCCATTGTCTTATGGAAAGGGATAAAATAAGTCATTTTGAAAAATCTATCTACTATCTTGTAAATAGCATCATGTCCTCTCCTTGTCGTTGGTAAGCCAAGTACAAAATCAATTGATAGGTCTTCCCAAGTTGCACTTGGAATGGGTAATAGCATATAGAGTCCGATGTTTTGAACCTGCCCTTTGTTTGTTTGGAAAATGGGACACCTTTGCATAAATTTGTCGGCATCTCTCTTAAGTTATGGCCAATAGTAGCGTGCTTCCAAATTAGCAATAGTTTTATAACGCCCAACATGGCCACTAAAATTACATGAATGCATTTCTCGAATCAATTTTTCTCGTAGAGAACCTCTAGGAATCCATAAGTGGTTTCCATTAAAGAGATATCCATCTTGTACTATAAAATTCTCTTCTAATGGTAAACCTTTCATTTGTTTCACCCAGATTTGCCCGAATTCTTCATCATTTTCATATAGTTCTTTTATTTGGTCTACTCCTTATAAGTCAGCTTCAAAAGAAACCATGATACTTGTACATCGGCATAAAGCATCTGCCACTTGATTAGTTACTCCGAACTTATGGACAATAAGATAATTAAATCTCTCCATGTATGCTGCCCATCTTGCTAACATGTGATCCACATGTTTTTGACTTCTAAAATGTTTCAAGGATTAATGATAAGTGTAGACAATGAATTATTTAGGCATTAAATAGACCTCCCATGTCATTAATGCTCTATAAACAGAATACAACTCTTACTAGTATGCACTCCATTTTTGTCTTGCTTCACTTAGCTTCTCGCTGAAGAAAGCAACAGGTTTTATTTCTTGTGATAAAACAGCCCCAATGCCTACTCCACTAGCATCACATTCCAACTCAAAGGTCTTGTTGAAATCTGGTAACACTAATACAAGAGCTTGTGATAGCTTTTCCTTAATTTTTATGAAACTAGCTTCGTCTTTTCATCCTATTTGAACTTCCCTTTCTTTAAACAGTCAGTGATTGGTGCCATGATAATACTATAGTCCTTTACAAATCTTCTATATAAAGTGTCTAAACCATGGAAGCTCCTCACCTCAGAGATAGTTTTATTACATCTATTTTAGACTTATCAACTTGAATCCCCTCACTTGAGATAATTAAGCCTAAGAAAACTAGTTTTGTTACAAGGAATACATACTTCTTCAAGTTAACATAGAGCTCATTCTCCTTTAATAAATTTATCACCTTTTTGACATATTCAAAATGTTCCTCCATATTTTTGCTATAGATCAATATGTCATCAAAATAGACAACTACAAACTGTGATAAGAATGGACAAAGAACCTGGTTCGTTAGGCATAAAAAAGTACTAGGAGAATTATAAAGTCCAAATGGAATAACGAACCATTCATAAAACCCTTCTTTTTTCGTGAATGTAGTCTTTCATTCATCATCAGGTTTAATTCGTATTTGGTGATATCTGCTTCTTATATCAAGCTTCGAAAACACCTTTGCTCCACTGAGTTGGTCAAGCATGTCATATATTCATGGGATATGAAATCTGTACTTTATAGTGATTTAATTGATAGCCCTACTATCCATGCACATCTGCCAAGATCTATCTTTCTTTGGTGTGAGTAGTGTTGGTACATTGCATTGACTTATGCTTTCTCTAACATGTTACTTACGCAATAAATCTTCTACTTTCTCCCTTAGAATTGCATGCTCTTTTGGGCTCATCCTATAGTATGGTAGGTTGGGAAGACTAGCACCTGGAACAAAATCTATTTGATTTTGAATATTTCTTATAGGAGGTAGATGTCGAGTCTCTCCAAGTATGATTTGGTATTCAGATAACAAACTTTTCATCTCTACTAGAATTTCTTTTGTTGGTTGCTCATCTCCTTTGACGACTAATACGGCATATAATTTTGATTTCTTCAAGTGTTGAGCAAATTCTTTTAGATTTTGAGTAGTGGTTAACATACTCTTCTCCTCTACTTTAGAGACATTATTAGTAGTCTTGTTTGGAAGTATAATGATTTTTTATTTGTTCCAAATGAAAGAATACCAATTGTCTTTTCCTTTATGTATGTGTTAACATCATATTACTAGGGTCTTCCAAGAAGAACATGACATGCATCCATATCAACTACATCACATAGAACATTTGATTGATAATACTTACCCAAAGAAAGTGGTAAAACACATTGTTTGGTGATCCTGATCTTCACTCCTTTCTTGATCCATCCAACAGTGTATGGATTCGGGTGATAATGTGTCTTAAGATTTAAGTGTTTAACCATATTTTCAGAAAGTAAATTCTCATAGCTACAACTATCAATTAACAACTTGTATACCTTTCCATTCACAGTGTATTTGCTTTTGAATATCCTCTTTCGTTGTGTCTCTTCAAGTTGCATGGTTAAGTATAAAAGGCGTTTAACCACACAAACTATTTCTTATCCATCTTCTTTACATATTTTGGGTCTACCTTCACTTTAATAGTCGTCCACCTCTTTACACTTTCATCACGATGAGTGGTGTTGACAAACTTCCACATTGGACAGTTGCTTGATATGTGTCTCTCTTGGCGGCACTTGTAACACTTGATCGTATTAGATGGTTGCTTATCATTATTTTTGCTAGAAGATGGTGCCTTTTTATCTTTCTTTTCTTTAGATGGAAAAAACTTTCCCCCCTCTTAGCGTGGAGAACTTTTAGATATACTTTATAGGCTAGAATAAGATGCGGCTTTATAAGACTTCTTGGTCTTTATATATCTCTTATTTTAAGGCAAATGTTTGAGCTTGATCTATTGGCCAAATTTTTTGTATGCCAATATGTTCTTGGATAGAATCATTTGGACCATTGATATACCTTGCGATTTGTTGGTCTTCATTTTCACAAAGATTGCACCTTACTTGTAATCTTAAGAACTCCTCTGTATAATCAGAAACAAATTTATTAACTTGAACATAGTTATGGAGCTATAGGTACAAGAGTTGTTCATAATCCGCAGGTAAGAACCTAGCCTTTAAAACTGCTTTCATTTATGGCCAATATCTTACACGATTTTCACCCCTTAAACAAAACTCTTCTTTATGATGATGCTACCAAGCTCCAACACCTCCTTTCAATTTATATGCCATCAATGGTACTCGATGATCTGGAAGGATGTTCATAATCTCAAAGAATGCCTCTACCTCATAGATCCAATCAAGAAACCCTTCAATGTTTACATTACCATTGAAAGTTGGGATTTCATCCTTAATCTTGTACATATCTCCACCATTTGCATGACCTCTTCTTGGTTGGGCATAAAGATCATGTTCCTCCACATCATCTTCCTCTTCCACATATTAAGCTCGATGTTGTCTCTGATTTCTAGCAACACCCCCTTGATTGTTTCTCACTAATATAATAAGTTTTTCAAACCTCCTAGTGAGTTCTTCATGAAGAGTAGCAATTTATTGATCCAATCTTTATTCTAGGTTATTCACCCTCATTATAAGATCCCTCATTGCTCTGATACCAAACTGATATAGCATAAATTTAGAGAAGCTCTCTAATGTGCTAAATAAAGTAAACCACACAATTTATTGAAGGAACAACTTCAACATGTTGTAAGATAATTCTTTAAAGACAATCTAAATACATGGATAACAAGATTTTAATCAAAATCTCTTACAATAAAAGATCTAATCCAAGATCATAAAATAAAACACAAAGTTTAATTAATACAAGAGTTGAACTAAAAACTACATAGCTAGAGGTCATTGTCTCTATTTATAGTCTTCAAAAGCCTTTGTACAATTTATTGACAACTCATACACAACTCATTGGCAACTCATACATAGATCATTGACAACTCATAGTTGAGAACTCATTTTCTTAATAGCTAAGTATTCTAGAATTGTGTAAAAGATAAACTTGACAACTAGTAGCAAAATTCAAATTGACTTTCTCTTTATATAAGTAGAAAAATTGATTGTTGATTCATGAATGTTCTAGAATAGGTTTAGAATTTTAATGTTCCTCATCACCAAATGACCTGTAACAACCAATACGACTCATACCCCTAAGTCGTATCCATTCTAGTTACCAAAATCCATCCCACCAACCAACACTGGTTAGTTTATGACTTTACCATACAATTCGTACCCCAATATATGGCTCGTATCCATGAGTCATATTGGGTCTAGATATTGGAATTACAAGAAATTTTCTAAGGTCTAAAAAAAGACAGGCATTTCAAGGTCCTTGTTTGAGTGTACCCCAACTTGGTTGATTTAAGGGATATTTGGTGCCTTCAAGGTAATGGTTGACTTTTAGGAATCTGAATGCACTCTTATACCTTTCTCCTTAGATTGTGTCTTCACTTTCATTTTGGAGACAAAGTTTCTCTTGTATTTGGATATCTTATGTATTTTATTGGATTCTAGTTGTACTAGATACGTTCTTATACTATTGACATCAAGTTTTAGGAGTTATGGCTATATTGTTTATTTTTTATTACTGCATTTATTATACTTAATGGTTTGGCTTTGGTCTAGAAGCCTTACTTAGGGGGTATTTACATTTTTTCCCCTTGGTGAATCAGTTTGGGAGATAGGCTTACTTATTAAGGTACACCGCGACAAGTTCCATCATGACCCTTATTTTTGGGTTCTGAAAAATTTGTATTAGAGTAGCCAGGTTTCATTAGTCTCAATGGTGTAAGAATGACATGTCCAATAGAGTCTCGCAAATTGCTACATAGATGTATGTATCCATCTTCGAGAGGCTATAGTATATCTTTAGGAAACTTCTTTCAATTTATTCCTTATCATGTGAACTTCATGTATACCTTGTGTCCTGTATTACGTTTTAATATTTCTATGTAGATGGTGTCGGCCAGGTCCAGCATTATTATAGATGCGGAGCCTTTACCAAGAAAGTGAGCCTCAAGTCTTGGACAGACTCAGGGAAGTGGACAAGTCTGTGGATTAGCCCCATCCAGAAGTACTGCTAGGGGACTTTCCCCTGAGCCTTATGTTGAGTATGTTGTAGGTGTGGGTTCCACTCCAGTTCGTTATAGTTCTTTTACCTCAGTCTTGGTGAGACTATTGGTTTGTTTGTTGACCTATTTTAAGGGTGCTCCTTTGAGTTCGTTTGGTATTTCCCCAGATCTCCAGTCAGGAGTGTGGATCCCTCAGTTGCACCTATTTTTATTTTGGGTACTCCTCACACCCTGAGTACTATTCCTCCATCAGCATCGGCATTTGAGTATGGTGTTTTGAGATTAAGAGTTCATCTTAAATTTATGTTACCCCTAGTAGGGCCTTACCCAACTAGACTTTCTATGCCTTCTACTTTTCAGCAATCCATAACATATATGGTAGTATTTAGGGCATCCTTTAAGAGTATATGTGGTCAGTCGAGGTTGCATCGATCTACTCCTCGAGCGTCTCATAGAGGCGCCAAGAGAGTGTGCTGCCAGGATAGGTTTAGCAGTTCTTTGTATGTCATGAGTTTGGCCATATAGACAAGGACTATCCCCATCATGTGGTTTGAGATACTCCTATTTCAGCTGTGAGAGGTAGGGGTTTTACCATAGGTTCAAGAGGTAGGGGTAGAAGAGCCTGTGGTGGTGGTAATAGGGCTATTAATTTGGTTGGTGTTTAGGGATGATGCTATGCAATACCATCCAGACCTGAGCAAGAGGCTTCAGATGTTGTGATCATAGGTATCGTCTCCATTTATTTTAGATCTGCATTTTTGTTATTTGATCTCAGATCGACTTTCTCCTATGTGTTTATGTATTTTTCTTTTGGTTTTGATTCTATTAGTAAGCCCCTTCCCATGACTATTCATGTATCTACCCAGTAGGTGATTCCTTAGTCGCGGATAGGGTGTACTTATCCTGCATTATGACTTTTGCTGGGCATGAGACTTTTGTAGACTTGCTTATGTTAGCTATAGTTGATTTAGATGTAATTTTAGGTATGGATTGGTTGGCTCCTATTATCCTGTCCTAGATTGTTTTACTAAGACAGTGACTTTAACCTCCCCGGGTGTACCAAGGATAGTTTGGGAGGATGTTCTTCATTCATGTCCTAAGTGGGTCATATCTTATGTTCAGGCTCATAGGTTGGTTGAGAGAGGATGTTTATCTTATTTGGCTTATATTTGTGGTACTAGTGTTGTTTCACCTCCTTTCTTGGATTTTTTTTGTGTTGTTCATGAGTTTTTCCTGTTATGCCTTTGGATCATGATATTGATTTTTATATTAATGATAAGACGGGCACCAAGCCCATTTTTATTCCTCCTTATAGGATGGCCCCATTCGAGTTAAAGGAATTGAAGGATCAGTTGCAGGAGTTGCCGGATAAGGAATTTATCTGACCTAGAATATCTCCTTGGGTGCACCTGTTTTGATTGTGAAGACGAAGTATGGTCTATACGGATGTGTATTGATTATCGGTATTTGAACAAGGTTACAGTTAACAATAAGTATCCTCTTTCTTTCATTGATGATTTATTTGATCAGCTTCAGGGCGCTGCAGTGTTTTTGAAGATTGATTTTAGGTCCATCTATAACCAATTGTGTCACGACCTGATTTTCGAGTCTTGATGGCACATACTAAAACCCACCATAAGGTAAGCTTGACGTTGTAACCCAAATCTAAGGCAATGGGTTACCTTGGTAGAAATGTCCAACTTGGACCAAATATACGAACACAATATAAGCAGCAGTTTTCCACATAAAAGAAGACAACCAACATACGAATACCAATTCCCATGACCTGGTAGCATTAGTACAAAAGCATCTAAGTTCGACAATAGGAGTTACAACTCAAAGTCTAAATAGTCTTAAATAGTCTTATACATTCGTCTCGAATACAAAAGATAGAATAGAGATTGAGAGGCAATAGGAGACTCAAACTCCAAAAGCTCACCCTGTCTCTGGAAAATCAACGCAAAGCAATCTAAACTCAATGGAGGAAACTACTACTCGAGTCTACACCAAAAAGGTACAGATGTGTAGTATGAGTGCCAAAAAATGGGTACTCAGTAGGCATCATCGGCTGACTGGGCAAAATTGTGATTTAAAGTAAGACAATAACTATAAGTTAAGGTACAGAATAGAACCTGAATCGTCTCTTTCATCACTGTACAAATAACTAGTCAACTAGAATAATAATAGAATACCTTATATCAACACACATCACAATCTTCAAATAAAATGAGTAATCGATTCGGAAGCATAACTATGACATATATACAATAACAATCATGTAAATACCAAGTTCAACACGCATACAATCATTAGAGAGTAAAATAAAAGAACTTACCACGACGTCCCATACCACTGGGAAGTACATACAAAAGGAAACAAAGTAAAGAATTCATCATGGTGTCCCATACCACAATAGAGTGCATTAAAAGATCAATTTATCAACATAACAGACACAAATACGTACACAACTCACATTAACCCGCAGTTTCCATATTTTCATTATGGTCTCTCACCGAGATCCACAATCATTATCAACTACCACGAATTGATACAATGGAACCAATGTAATCAAAACATAGTTATATAGTTATTTAGATCTCTAACTCATTAATATACTCTATCTAGTCTATATTAACTAGGCAACTTTTATAACTAAGCTACTAGTTTGCTAGTCATCATTAGGTCTCCAACCATTAGCCTAACCAATTTCTCATATACTCCTTCTTCATGAGTAACAAATAATTATGATTCATTAGATAGACAACATCCATATCTAGACAAAATGCACCATTAAACCATAACCACTATTTAAACAACTTGTTTTTGGTTATCACAAGTATACTAGTCATTACATAGTGAGAAGGTAACTATCACTAACATACTTATCTAATTATTAACCATTGCCATTTTCTATTTAGCACCATAATTATCTAAGTTCTTTTTAAGACACCAACGGCATTACACGTTAGACATATACACCATTAACCATCAACAAATCTAAGTCTATTACCATCATTAGCCAATTGACAACCATAACAACTAGTTACCATATTCTAACTAAACAAGGTCAACGAACTGGTATTCTAGGATTTTATCTATGAAGTAACATAACCACTTTAGATAGACAACTAGTTATCAAGATAACCCATTTTAATAGGCAAATTTCATAGCGTAACCATTTATTTAAGCTAAGTATATTTGCTAGGTGAATCTTTAATTCTACACATTATTACACTTACCAATTAGTCTTAACTTAATATTCGGCATGTTCTACATCTATTCACTATTTAGTATTAATAAGAGCCACGCCACTCAACTAGTGGTCAATGGTAGAGAATTATAGACAACTTTCCAATGAAAACATCATGTCCTAAATACACACAATGACTTAATCGTACCATAGCATAACTACACATATACCTATATATTCATTTATTCTTACCACACATAGTATCACCATAAATCAATATGCCCTCCAGATTCACCGGGCATCATCATAACATCAATACCTCTTACGAATTCAAAGGGCATCACCATATCATTGATATATCCTCTTGATTCACCGGACATCATTATAACATCAAAACCTCTTTCGGATTTACTAGGCATCATCATATCATCAATATATCCTCCGAATTCATCGAGCATCATCATATTATCAATACCTCTTTCGAATTCACCGAGCATCATGATATCATCACTTTATCCCCTGAGTTCAATGAGCATCATCATAACATCAATACCTTTCCTGGATTCACCAAGTATCATATCATCAATATATTCTCTGGATTCACCGAGCATAATCATATCATCAATATTCATCATGAGAATAACAATTGCATACATATAGCTAAAGCAAGAACATGTGCAAGCCATAATGAATAGAGTGTAAGAGAGGTAAGGAAGTGCATATCAAAGTATTTTACAATTAATCATCACCATATTGTATGAGTAAATGCATGGGAATGTATATCTAAATGATATGAGCAATCACCACTATTAGACAATTATAAGTCATGGGTGTACCTTCTAGAATCCTTCTTTTACCCACATGGTTCACATTACTAGCACAAGAGATTCTTTTACACAACATTATCTTAGTCATTAAGCTTGAATCATGACAAGAGTTGTGACATAACTCAAGGCTCACATAGTAAACTAGCCGATAATTTATATGATAGCACAACTATTGATTCAAATCACAAGACTTTCCAGTGTTATCCACATCATGACAATAAGATAATTAATTGAGTTTATGCATTATCCCAACATCGACAACATACATAGACTATTTACCGAGTTTAGCCATCATATCACCAAAAGCATAATCTAGGTGTTCATAAAGTATCTAGGTCATTAAAGAAGTCACATAGTTCAAGATTAAGGCGGGTTAAGTTCCGCTTCTAAAAATCCCTAAAGAGCTCTTTTACAAGTCTCACTTCTACCCGAAATTAGGCTAAGTTATCTAAATCATACCTTCAGGTCTTAACAATCCTCATTAGTTCTATAGGACAATGCTTCTTCAAGGATTAATCCTTAGTCACCCCAAGCACCAAAAGTCATTCCACAACTATGCATATCTAGGTCAACATACTCTTAGGGTGAGTTAAAAGGGTCACACTTATCTACTAGAGAACTAGAGTATTCTCATGCGATTCATGATATTACAAGTACAATTAACCAAGGTTCTAGGTTATAGGTCAAGCATCACAAGCATCACACTTTACAATTTTAATAGCCTAAGTAATTCAACTAATCCCAAGCATTACCACCTACCAATTCAATATCTAAGACCCCGCCCAATCTTATCAAGATATCACAATTTATATTACAATACGGCTCAATCTAACACAAGTAAGCCTAACCTACCTAGGGTCCAAATATCTCATGAACCAACAAGCTTCGCATTCTCTTTCCTCAAAGCTTCTTCCATGAGCCAAGCTATTAACAAAATAATTTATGCATTATCACGAGACTAACAACACCCATATTGCATCATTGTGCCTTGGGTCTAAAATAACAGCAAAAACCCCTTAGTGGGTCCCACATATGGAAAATGAGTTTTTGAGACAAACCCATTGTTCAAATAACATAAAGAAGATATAGCCCACAAGAAATTTGTGCAAAACAACCATATTTGAGGCTAAAATCAAGCCTCAAGATATTTGGAGTTTTGGGTATAAAATTTTATGGAATTTAACACCAAAATTTAAAAGATTCATAGCTTAGATTCATAGAAAAACACGAATACACAAGAAATTCAACCTCCCAATCAACCCACAAGACTCAGTTTAAGGATTTTACACTCTATTAGGGTTTTAAAGCTACAGAGTTAGGCACAAATAAGAAAATTCTTGGTCAAGAAAACATTTAAATAGTCCTTGCCCAGGACTCAAGATGCACGATAATGCATACGCGCTAGGTCATGATCGCAGCTCACACATTCGCTCTCACCCACTGCAATTGTAGTGTCTCTCTCTATTTCAGTCGATAGCTAAAACATAGAATTTGATTCCAAGTTTCAGCCAATGCTTTGGGATGCATCTGGAATCTGATACGAGAAAACCAAATATGCATCCATATGGATTTAGATGCTTTGAACGTGTAAGAGAAGTCGGATTTTTCATCCAATATTGTTTTACTAAAGTTTTGGCTCGGTGGACATTTTGAACCAAAAAAGACTTCTAAATGAAGAAAGAGTTCTAACAACCAAACAAACTGCCAGGCAATCAAACTATTAGTTCCATCAAGTCACTAATGACTTATGGCAGCTATGGGAAAGCTCTAATAGTGAAAATAAGTGGAACATAGAAAATGACTAGAAGGTTCATTACAAGTTGAGGATTAAAGCTTTGAACATTCTGAAGATGGCTTTTTGAACTCGATATGGTCACTATGTGTTCTTGGCCATGTCCTTTGGTTTGACTAATGCCCCTTCTGCATTCATGCAGTTGATGAATTGACTATTTTAATTGTATCTCAACTACATTGTTATTATATTTATAGATGATATATTAGATTATTCCAATAGTGGTTGATCATGAGGAGCATTTATGGATTGTACTTTAGTGATTAAGGGATGAGATGTTGTATGCTAAGTTCTCTAAGTATGAGTTTTGGTTTGAAGTGTGTTGATCATGCCAAAACTATACCTCTCAAAAAAAGGTTATTACGGTCACTGTCAAAGTATAGTAACTCAACTCAGGTTGGGGTCAAACCCAAGGGAATATATGGAATTCTAGCTCTTACTTTCTTTAATCAGCTGATAGAACTGGAAAAATAAATGGGGGTTATTCTATCAATGGTAACAAAAATCAAAAGCTTTGGTTGTAAGAAGTTAGAGATAAACACCAGGCTTGCATTCCCCCTGGCTTCTAAATCAGTTGGCTTCTCGTATTCAGCCCAACTATTCAACTGATATGCATGTAGAGTTTTGTAATATAGGTATCACCAACCACCTCTCAATATACTTTGGTGAATTTCACTTATCTCCTCTTAGTCTTAGAGCATTGTCTTACTAACCCTTACCTTGGCCATAGTTTCAACCATCTCCTCTCAGTTTTAAGTTGATTAGATGGAGGTTTGTAGGCTTAAGAAGATAATATAGATAAGTTTATTTTGGCAGTTAACTCCAAATCACTATTATGATCTCCTTTTCCTAATATCTACCTCCCTTTTAGGTTCATAGTAAATGCAGGATGGATCCTAACATTGGCAACTGTTAAGAAAGTAATAAAATCAAAGAAAAACATAATACATGCAACAATAACTAGCTAGGATTATTTAACACTTCCCCTACTCTGTTATTTAGCCAGGGTTCTATAACCATATCTTTGGGTTTTTGCTGCTCATGCTTCTAAAATGATCAATGGAATTCATATTAAATAACATTAAGCAATGACAAAAGAATAACAAAATAAAAATCAAAGTCGATAACTAAATTATCAACCAAAAATAAATACCAAAGATCAAATTCATATCTTCGAATCAAAATATATGTTGTAAATGTTAAGAGTGTGGCACCTAACTACAAATCATAAAAAAGGTATAGATAGCAAACAAGGAAACCCTAAAAAATTAAATGCCAAATGAAAAAGGAAAAAAAAAGGTCGGTGGCCACTTACTTAGGCCATATACAGATCATATATATCATATACGAACCACATGTGGACATGGGTAAATGCCAGAACTCAAGTATGGATCCTGTAGCTCTTTGGGCTTTTGATTTCTGCACTATCTTGGGTCTCATACAGATCGTATGTACCACATATGGACCGTATATTGACATAGGATAGTATAGAGTCTTCTTTTTTCTACTTTTGAGCCTTTGGACTTTAATTTCTGATACATACTTAGGTCACCAATGCCCAATAAGTTGCACATACGCCCAAAACTGCCTCAGTAAGTAGCCAAATACTTTAATTTTTATCTTTTTCTGTAGGTTATCATTCAAAACCTGATTTCCTACAAAACATACCCAAAATACATCATATCTAACAAAACAACCTGAGAAATTTGCATATTTTCATCATTTTAAGAGTCAAAAGTGCTATATTTCTATAGCGTATCAACACCCTCAACTTAGAATGTTTGGATTTCCTTAGACAGCACAACAAAATAAAACAAAAATACGATGCTTAAATAGGAGAATGTAAGTTATCTAAGGCAGTTAAGCATTAGTTTAAGCTCAAAAAAAGTTACCACCTCTTATTCCATCTAGTCAAAACCAGTTGTGTAAACATATGAATCACAAAAATATGACATAATAGAATCAAGATATGGAAATTACATTAGCAATAGAGATACATGTATATACATATGAGATATACTGTAATACCCCAATCGTTTCTTAAGCATAAATCCATTTTTTGAGTGGATATGTATGACTTCCAAAGTGACTGATGTTTAAACCATATTGTATTTCTCTAATATCTAATTTTTGTCATGTACAGTATTGAATAAGCTTTTTATCGATACCAATTTCATTGAATCAAGCTAAAGGTACTATTTCTTTAATTTAGCTTCCTCCTAATCTAATGTATCCAGCAATATGGTTATTCCCTCTATGATTCATGCATTTGGTGAAGTACTAAAAAGTTGAGAGTAAAGTGAGCCCTTAGATGTGAGTCGTTCCAGCTATACGTCCTCATTTTCTGTTGCACTTGGCCTATCTGGCAACATTCAAGGATGAATGTGTCCAAGGGGAGATGTTGTAATACCCCAATCATTTTTAAGCATAAATCCATATTTTGAGTAGATATGTATGACTTCCAAGGTGATTGATGATTAAACCATATTGTATTTCTCTAATTTCTACCTTTTGTCATGTAGAGCATTGAATAAGATTTCTATCGATACTAATTTCATTAAATCAAGCTGAAGGTACTATTCCCCTAATTTAGTTTCCTCCTAATCTACTGTATTCGGATATATGTCTATTCCCTCTATGATTCATGCATTTGGTGAAGTACTCAAAAATTGAGAGTAAAGTGAGCCCTTAGATGTGAGTCGCTCCATCTATACGACCTCATTTTCTCTTGCTCTTGGCCTATCCGGCAACATTCAAGGATTAATGTGTACAAGGGGGAGATATTGCAATACTCCGATCATTTATTAATCCTATATCCATCTTTTGATTGGATATGTATGACTTCCAAAGTGGTTGATGTTTAAACCATGTTGTATTTCTCCAATTTCTACTTTTTCTCATGTAGAGCATTAAATAAGCTTTCCATCGATACCAATTTCATTGAATCAAGCTGAAGGTATTATTCCCCTAATTAAGTTTTCTCCTAATATATTACATTAAGCTATATGGTTATTCCCTTTATGATTCGTGCATTTGGTGAAGTTCTAAAAACTTGAGAGTAAAGTAAGCCCTTAGATGTGAGTTGTTCCAGCTTTACGTCCTCATTTGCTCTTGCTCTTGGCTTATCCGACAACCTTCTAGGATGAATATGTCCGAGGAGATATTGTAATACCCCGACCGTTTCTTAAACCTAAATCCATCTTTTGAGTGGATATATTTGACTCTTCCAAAGTGATTGACGTTAAAACCATGTTGTATTTCTCTAATTTCTACTTTGATTCATGTAGAGCATTGTATAACCTTTCCATCGATACCAATTTAATTGAATCAAGCTGAAGGTACTATTCCCCTAATTTAGTTTCCTCCTAATCTAATGTATTAAGCTCTATGGTTATTCCCTCTACGATTCGTGTATTTGGTGAAGTACTCAAAAGTTAAGATTAAAGTGACCCCTTACATGTTAGTCATTCCAGATATACGTCCTTATTTTCTCTTGCTCTTGGCCTATCTGGCAACATTCGAGGATGAATGTGTCCAAGGGGGACATATTGTAATATCCCAATCATTTCTTAAGCCTAAATTCATCTTTTGAGTGGATATGTATGATTTCCAAAGTGATTGATGATTAAACCATGTAGTATTTTTTTAATTTCTACTTTCTTCCATGTAGAGCATTGAATAAGCTTTCCAATGATACCAATTTCATTGAATCAAGTTGAAGGTACTATTCCCCTAATTTAGCTTCCTCCTAATCTAATATATTCAGCAATACGGCTATTCCCTCTATGATTCGTGCATTTAGTGAAGTAGTCAAAAGTTGAGAGTAAAGTGAGCCCTTAGATATGAGTTGTTCTAGCTATACGTCCTCATTTTCTCTATCCAGCAACATTCGAGGACGAATGTGTACAAGGGGGAGATATTGTAATACCCCGATCATTTCTTAAGACTAAATACATCTTTTGATTGGATATGTATGATTTCCAAAGTAATTGATGTTTAAACCATGTTGTATTTCTCTAATTTTTACTTTTTGTCATGTAGAGAATTAAATAAGCTTTCCATCGATACCAATTTTATTGAGTCAAGCTGAAGGTACTATTCTCCTAATTTGGTTTTCTCCTAATTTAATGTATTCAGCTATATGGTTATTCCCTCTCTGATTCGTGCATTTGGAGAATTTCTCAAAGCTTGAGAGTAAACTGAGCCCTTAGATATGAGTAGTTCCAGATATACGTCCTCATTTTCTCTTGCTCTTAGCCTATCTTGGAACATTCAAGGACGAAAATGTCCAAGTAGGAGATATTGTAATACCCCAGCCATTTCTTAAGCCTAAATCCGTCTTTTGAGTTGATATGTATGACTCTTCCAAAGTGATTGACTTTTAAGACATGTTGTATTTCTCTAATTTCTACTTTTTGTCATGTAGAGCATTGAATAAGCTTTCCATTGATACCAATTTAATTGAATCAAGCTGAAGGTACTATTCCCCTAATTTAGTTTCCTCCTAATCTAATGTATTAAGCTCTATGGTTATTCCCTCTATGATTCATGTATTTGGTGAAGTACTTAAAAGTTGAGATTAAAGTGAGCCCTTGGATGAGAGACATTCCATATATACGTTCTTTTTTTCTCTTGGTCTTGGCCTATCTAGCAACATTCGAGGATAAATGTGTCCAAGGGAAAGATATTGTAATATCCCAATCATTTCTTAAGCCTAAATTCTTCTTTTATGTGGATATTTATGACTTCCGAAGTGATTGATCATTAAACAATGTTGTATTTCTCTAATTTCTACTTTTTGTCAAGTAGAGCAATGAATAAGCATTCCATCGTTACCAATTTCATTTAATCAAGCTGAAGGTACTACTTCCCTTATTTAATTTCCTCCTAATCTAATGTATTAAGCTATCTGGTTATTCCCTTTATGATTCGTGCATTTGGTGAAGTACTCAAAAGTTTAGAGTAAAGTGACCCCTTAGATATGAGTTGTTCCAGCTATACGTCCTCATTTTCTCTTGCTCTTGGACTATCTGGCAATATTCAAGGACGAACGTGTCCAAGGGGGAGATATTGTAATACCTCGATCATTTCTTAAGCATAAATTCATCTTTTGAGTGGATATGTATGACATCCAAAGTGATTGATGTTTAAACTTGTTGTAATTCTCTAATTTCTACTTTTTGTCATGTAGAGCATTGAATAAGCCTTACATCAATACAAATTTCATTGAATCAAGCTGAAGGTACTATTCTTTTAACTTAGTTTCCTCCTAATCTAATGTATTCAGCAATATGATTATTCCCTCTATGATTCGTACATCTAATGAAATACTCAAAAGTTGAGAGCAAAGTGAGCCCTCAGATGTGAGTCGTTCCATCTATATCTTCTCATTTTCTCTTGATCTTGGCCTATCTGGCAACATTCCAAGACGAATTTGTCCAAGGGGGAGATATTGTAATACCCCAA
The DNA here is from genome assembly GCA_030864225.1 of Capsicum baccatum var. pendulum. Classification (NCBI taxonomy): domain Eukaryota; kingdom Viridiplantae; phylum Streptophyta; class Magnoliopsida; order Solanales; family Solanaceae; genus Capsicum; species Capsicum baccatum. The sequence goes on from CM061557.1 coordinate 87,615,364, forward strand.
TCTTTTCTGAAGCCTAAATCCATCTTTCGAGTGGATACGTATGACTTCCAAAGTGATTGATGTTTAAACCATGTTGTATTTGTCTAATTTCTACTTTTTGTCATGTAGAGCATTGAACAAGCTTTCCATCGACACCAATTTCATTAAATCAAGCTTAATGTACTATTTCCCTAATTTACTTTCCTCCTAATCTAATGTATTTAGATATATGGTTATTCCCTCTATGATTCGTACATTTGGTGAAGTACCCTAAAGTTGAGAGTAAAGTGAGCCCCTAGATATGAGTCTTTCCAGCTATACGTCCGCATTTTCTCTTGCTCTTGGCCAATATGGCAACATTCGAGGATGAATGTCTCCAAGGGGGAGATATTATAATACCCCAATCATTTCTTAAGCCTAAATCCATCTTCTGAGTGGATATGTATGACTTCCAAAGTGATTGATGTTCAAATCATGTTGTACATCTCTAATTTCTATTTTTTTATCATGTAGAGTATTGAATAAGCTTTCCATCGATAGCAATTTCATTGAATCAAGCTGAAAGTACTCTTCCTTTAATTTAGAATCGTCCTAATCTAATATATTCAGCTATATGGTTATTCCCTCTATGATTTGTGCATTTGGTGAAGTACTCAAAAGTTGAGTGTAAAGTGAGCCCTTAGATGTGAGTCGTTACCGCTATACGTCCTTATTTTTTCTTCCTCTTGGCCTATCTAGCAGCATTCAAGGACGAATGTGTCCAAGGAGGAGATATTGTAATACCCTAATCATTTCTTAAGCCTTAATCCTTGTTTTGAGTTGATATGTATGACTTCCAAAGTGATTGATGTTAAAACCATGTTTTATTACTCTAATTTCTAGTTTTGTCATGTGAAGCATTGAATAAGCTTTCCTTCTATACAAATTTCATTGAATCAAGATAAAGGTACTATTCCCCTAATTTAGTTTCTTCCTAATCTAATGTATTTATCTATATGGTTATTCCCTCTGTGATTCATGCATTTGGTGAAGTACTCAAAAATTGAGGGTAAAGTGAGCCCATAGATGTGAGTCGTTCCAGCTATACGTCCTCATTTTATCTTGCTCTTGGCCTATCTGGCAACATTTGAGGACGAATGTGTCCAAGGGAGAGATATTGTAATACCCCGATCATTTTGGAAGCCTAAATCAATCTTTTGATTGGATATGTATGCTTTCCAAAGTGATTGATGTTTAAACTATGTTGTATTTTTCTAATTTCTACTTTTTGTCACGTAGAGCATTGAATAAGCTTGTCATAGATACCAATTTCATTGAATAAAGCTAAAGTTACTACTCCCCTAATTTAGTTACTTCCTAATCTAAAGTATTAAGCTATATGGTTATTCCCTATATGATTCGTGCATTTGGTGAATTCCTCAAAAGTTGAGTGTGAAGTGATCCCTTAGATGTGAGTCATTCCAGCTATACGTCCTCATCTTCTCTTACTTTTGGCCAATCTGGTAACATTACTGGACGAATGTGTCCAAGGTGGAGATATTATAATACCCCGATCATTTCTTCAGCCTTAATCCGTCTTTTGAGTGGATATGTGATTGATGATTAAACCATGTTTTATTTCTCTAATTTCTAGTTTTGTTATGTAGAGCATTGAATAAGCTTTCCATCGATACCAATTTCATTGAATCAAGCTGAAGGTACTATTCCCCTAATTTAGTTTTCTCCTAATCTAATGTATTCAGGTATATGATTATTCATTCTATGATTTGTACATTTGGTGAAGTACTCAAAAGTTGAGAGTAAAGTGAGCTCTTAGATGTGAGTCGTTCCTGCTATATGCCCTCATTTTCTCTTGCTTTTGGCCTATTTGGCAACATTCCAGGATGAATGTGTCCAAGGGGGAGATATTGTAATACCTCGATCGGTTCTTAGGCCTAAATCTATCTTTTGAGTGGATATGTATGACTTCCAAAGTTATTGATGTTTAAACCATGTTTTATTTCTCTAATTTCTACTTGTTATCATATAGAGGATTGAATAAGCTTTCCTTCCATACAAATTTCATTGAATCAAGCTGAAGGTACTATTCCCCTAATTTAGTTTCCTCTAATCTAATGTATTCAGCTATATGTTTATTCCCCTTATGATTCGTGTATTTGGTGAAGTACTCAAAAGTTGAGAGTAAAGTGAGCCCTTAGATATGAGTCGCTCCATCTATACGACCTCATTTTCTCTTGCTCTTGGCCTATCTAGTAACATTCGATTACAAATATGTCTAAGGGGGAGATATTGTCATACCCCGATCGTTTCTTAAGCCTAAATCCGTCTTTTGTGTTATGTATGACTTCCAAAGTGATTGATGTTTAAACCATGTTATATTTCTCTAATTTAACTTTTTGTCATGTACAGCATTGGATAAGCTTTCCATAGATACAAATTTCATTGAATCAAGCTGAAGGTACTATTCCCCTAATTTAGTTTCCTCCTAATCTAATATATTTAACTATATGGTTATTCCCTCTATGATTCATGCATTTGGTGAAGTACTCAAAATTTAAGCGTAATGTGAGCCCTTAGAAGTAAGTCGTTCCAGCTATACGTCCTCATATTTTTTGTTACTATTGGCCTATCTGGCAACATTCCTGGACAAATGTGTCCAAGGGGGAGATATTGTGATACCCCGATTGGTTCTTAGGCCTAAATCTATCTTTTGAGTGGATATGTATGGCTTCCAAAGTTATTGAGGTTTAAACCATGTTGTATTTCTATAATTTCTACTTTTTGTCATGTAGAGCATTGAATAAGTTTTCCTTCCATAAAAATTTCATTGAATCAAGCTAAAGGTACTATTCCCCTAATTTAGTTTCCACCTAATCCAACGTATTCAGCTATATGTTTATTCCCCTTATGATTCGTGTATTTGGTGAAGTACTAAAAAGTTGAGAGTAAAGTGAGCTCTTAGATATGAGTCACTCCATCTATACGTCCTCATTTTCTCTTGCTCTTGGCCTCTCTGGCAGCATTCAATTACTAATATGTCCAAGGGGGAGATATTGTAATACCCCGATCGTTTCTTAAGCCTAAATCCGTCTTTTGAGTGGATATGTATGACTTCCAAAGTGATTGATGTTTAAACCATGTTGTATTTCTCTAATTTCTACTTTTTGTCATGTGGAGCATTGAATAAGCTTTCCATAGATACAAATTTCATTGAATCAAGCTAAAGGTTTTATTCCTCTAATTTAGTTTCCTCCTAATCTAATGTATTCAGCTATATTGTTATTCCTTCTATGATTCATACATTTTGAGAAGTACTCAAAAGTTGAGCATAAATTGATCCCTTAGAAGTAAGTCGTTCCAGCTATACATCCTCATTTTCTCTTACTCTTTGCCTATCTGGCAACATTCCAGGACAAATGTGTCCAAGGAGGAGATATTGTAATACCCCGATCGTTTCTTAAGCCTTAATCCGTCTTTTGAGTGGATATGTATCACTTAGAAAGTGATTGATGTTTAAACCATGTTTTATTTCTCCAATTTCTAGTTTTGTAATGTAGAGCATTGAATAAGCTTTCCTTCGATAAAAAATTCATTGAATCAAGATGAAGGTACTATTCGCCTAATTTAGTTTCCTCCTAATCTAATGTATTTATTTATATAGTTATTCCCTCTATGATTCATGCATTTGGTAAAGTACTCAAACGTTGAGGGTAAAGTGAGCCCATAGATGAGAGTTATTCCAGATATACATCCTCACTCCTCTTGCTCTTGGCTTATATGGCAACATTCGAGGACGATTGTGTCCAATGGGGAGATATTGTAATACCCCGATAATTTCTTAAGCTAAAATCTGTCTTTTGAGTGGATATGTATGACTTCAAAAGTGATTGATGTTTAAACCAAGTTGTATTTCTCTAATTTCTACTTTTTGTCACATAGAGCATTGAATAAGCTTTCCATAGATACCAATTTCATTGATTCAAGCTGAAGGTACTATTCCCCTAATTTAGTTTCCTCCTAATCTAATTTATTTAGTTATATGGTTATTCCCTCTATGATTCATGCATTTGGTGAAGTACTCAAAATTTGAGCGTTCCAGGTATACGTCCTCATTTTATCTTACTCTTGTCCTATCTAGTAAAATTCTAGGACGAATGTGTCCAAAGGGAGATATTGTAATACCCCGATCATTTCTTAAGCCTAAATCCGTATTTTGAGTGGATAAGTATGACTTCCAAAGTGATTGATGTTAAACCATGTTGTATTTCTCTAATTTCTACTTTTTATCACGTAGCGCATTTAATAAGATTTCCATCGATACCAATATCATTGAATCAAGTTGAAGGTACTACTCCCCTAATTTAGTTTCCTCCTAATCTAATGTATTCAGCTAAATGGTTATTCCCTCCATGATTCGTGCATTTGGTGAAGTACTCAAAAGGTGAGAGTAAAGTAAATCCTTAGATATGACTCATTCCAGCTATACGTCCTCATTTTCTCTTGCTCATGGCCTATCTTGCAACATTCGAGGACGAATGTGTTCAAGGGGGAGATATTGTAATACCCCAATCATTTCTTAAGACTAAATCCATATTTTGAGTGGATATGTATGACTTCCAAAGTGATTGATGTTTAAACCATGTTGTATTTCTCTAATTTCTACTTTTTGTCATGTAGTGCATTGAGTAAGATTTCCATCGATACCAATTTCATTGAATCAAGCTGAAGGTACTATTCCTCTAATTTAGTTTCCTCCTAATCTAATATATTCAGCTAAATGGTTATTCCCTCTATGGTTCGTGCGTTTGGTAAAGCACTCAAAAGTTGAGAGTAAAGTGAGCCCTTAGATGTGAGTCGTTCCAGCTATACATCCTCCTTTTCTCTTGCTCTTGGCCTATCTGGTAACATTTGAAGACGAATATGTCCAAGGGGGAGATATTGTAATACCCCGATCATTTCTTAAGCCTAAATCCATCTTTTGAGTGGATATGTATGACTTCCAAAGTGATTGATATTTAAACCATGTTGCATTTCTCTATTTTCTACTTTTTCTCTTGTAGAGCATTGAATAACCTTTCAATCGATACTAATTTCATTGAATCAAGCTGAAGGTAGTACTCCCCTAATTTAGTTTCCTCCTAATCTAATGTATTCAGCTATATGGTTATTCCCTCTATAATTTGTGCATTTGGTGAAGTACTCAAAAGTTGAGAGTAAAGTGAGCCCTTATATGTGAGTCGTTCCAGCTATACGTCCTCTTTTTCTCTTGCTCTTGGCCTATCTGGCAACTTTCGATGACGAATGTGTCGAAAGGGGAGATATTGTAATACCCCAATCGTTTCTTAAGCCTAAATCTGTCTTTTGGGTGGATGAGGGAGTTATGGACATTTTACGAAATGTTATCGGATCGTCTAGGATTGACGGTCGACTTGGCGGACCGTTAGGTCCCTAGTGAACCGTCAAGTACCCTGTCAAGCCAAGGCAGTGTCTCCTTTTTTAGGCCATCGTACGATGGCCAAGTTGGTGGACCGTCAAGGGGTCCGTCAGGTCGGGACAAAATGTCTGTTTCTGGCTCTCGAGTGACGGATGACTTAGTGGTCCATCAGTTTCCTAACGGACCATCACGATGAGGCAGAACGTTCCATTTTTTGCACTCGAGTGTCGGACGATCTAGTGGACCGTCAGGAGACCTGACGGACCGTAAGATCGACCGTCATGGGCCCCGATCAGTGAATTTCAACTTTTTCAAAAGTACATATTGGTCATTTCCGCCCCTTATGGTCTTATATATGTATCCTTGTAGAGAATAGCCATTCATTTTCCTCATTTCCTCTTGCAAGAAATATCTAGAAATTAGGGTTTCTTCTAAAACCCAAAAATATTCAGTCTTCTTCCAAAAAATTCAAGGGTATTCCATAGATTTCTTGAAGTTGTTCGAGAATTAAGTTCCCCAAGTCAAGGAGATCAAGAATCTTGGTCTAAATGTGTGACAAAGAAGTTCCAAACAAGTTTCTACATCTCCAAAATTATAATCCAAGGTATGTGGGGCTTAAACAAGAACACTTCTTTCGTTCGTGTGCCTAAAGATTTACTTTCTATTATTGATTTACATGAATTTTCAAGTGGGTTTACACCCAAATTTATTTATTTATGATTTACGAGATTTGAGTTGAATAAGTTTGATATTTATGATTATTTCACCATCATGTTTCTTAAATTGAGAATTTATTCCATGAGTTGTATATTGTCATTATGTATTGATGATTTCTAAGCGATTTAAGACAAGTGTCATGAGTTATGCCTTTCCATGTGAAATTTGACAATTGAATACATATCAATATTTGAGATTGAAAGTCAAGAATGAGTCCTATGATGTTTCCTTGAAGCTTTTGATATTTGAAAATGATTCGAAAAGCAAATGTACTTGATGTTGAGAAAAATTGTGTTGAGTTGAGTCGGGTTAGGAATCCATAAGATGTTTATGATTTACAGATGAGATATATATTTATGTTTTGGTCTTTAAAATAGTCCCATGAGTTGATATTGATTAAGGTGGATTTCCTAACGTGTTCTGAATTGAGTCTGGGAGGAGTATTTAGCACCGAGCGGGAAATGTGGTATTTCTCCAAAACTACATGCCACCATCGGATTGATGTTGATAATTTTAGGCCAGAGGCCGAGTATGGGATTGTGATAACGAGATTGAGGTTGCACTCCCTGGCAAGAGTATGATACCCCTGCCAATGTGGGGTTCTCTCCTTAGGAGGGCAAAATGTTGCACTCCATGCGGCTCACATGGTGTAGTTATGTCGGTTATACGAAACTCCCACGTCCATAATGATCTAAGTACCATGAGATACCGAGTTACTCTAAGTCATGAGTCAAAGAGTTTGAGTTGAGATAAATGATTTATGAGATTTATGAAGCATATGTTATTACTGATGACTTACAGAAATGATGTTTTTAGATAATTCAATCCAAGAGAGTTATTATTGTCAGCATGGATGATTTTCTTATACATTTATGATATTATTTAAAATGTTGCATCCACCCCCACATACTCAGTACATTCACAAGTACTGACTCCCATACTCTTTTGTATTCTATATTTCCTCATGATATAGGTTCAGGTGCTCAGTCTCAGCAGTGACAGTGATCTTTGAGTACCTTTATCTACATTTCTGTTGTTGGTTAGTCCTCATGGTTCGAGGACCTGTATCTCCAATTTTGTCTTGTTAATATATGGTTGTTTACTTTCAATTCAGTACAATTCAGTTGGGGATCTGTCCCAATAGCTCCTCAGTCCTATGTAGTAGAGGCTTTGTCAGACTAGTGAACCAGCGTGTATAGAGATTTTAGTATTTTATTTGTACAGGGCAGTATTACTTCGTATTTCAGTAAGTTCATGACATGGTTATTCCTCTTTATCTTAGAATGATTTGTGCTATAATGAGTTCTGAAAGTGATGACAGACTTAGAGGGTTAGCTTGAGGCCACGTGTGGCCTTGAGCACCATGTGATGTCTCGAGATAGGTTCTCGGGGCGTTACATATACTTCCCAAAAAAGTAAGCAACTAGTAATGCAACCCATGTGCCCACACAACAAAGAAGTCCCACTCACTTATATGAAATAAGCATGTCAATGTGGGGACGGCTAAGAGACACATATTCAAAAGAGAAGTTCAACCAATGCGTATCAAATACCATTGGCTTGCCCTTATTTTCTTTACCTTGGCTTTCAGACAGTCAAGTTAGGATCACTATAGGATTTTATTTGGTTTGTAATGTAGGCGTGGGGGATGGTATGGTACATATGGATACCAAATAACTAAGCCTCCTTGGCACTATACTAACTTTGGAGTTCACACATAAATTTATTTTTATTCCACCTATATTTCTCTCTTTTATCCTTTAATGAGCATTCTGGTTGGGTGTGGTATCTTTTATTATTTTTTCTTTTCTTTTTCACATTTTTCTTTTTTTTCTTTTTTTGTCTCAGACTTAGCCTTACTTTCTTATTTTACCCTTCTTTATACCCACTCTATATCACACACCCCTATGATAGCCACCCAAAACTTAGGCAATTTTCCTGAGTTGAGTTGCACAATGTCCAAGGAGGAGCAGGGCCAAAATAGGTTCATTGCAACAAAAATGGGAAGGTGAAAAGTGTAACAAGAAAGATAGGCTAAAAAAAATAGGATCAAGGGATACTTTCACATTGGAAGGTTATTTAGGTTAAAAGTGTACTAAAATAAAAAAGGGCCTATGATCCTATCGTAATCGTCTATCCTACAACCTAGGCAAGACTGACCGGGCAAGTTCTAGATTTAACATGAGAACTAGGTAGCATCTCACACACATATGGCACAGAGTCACGTCATAAGCTACTAACTATCCGGTTCATGCACAAGTTAGCTATAATTTTCATGTCCCTAATTCTAATGCCATAACAAGATCCACAAAAGTCACACATATATACGTTCACACAGTTCTAAGAACCAAATTTTGAAGGGGTATCATTTTTTCTCAAAATAAATCAACAAATATGATAATTGCCCTAAATACTAAAAAATCTCCTAATTACACAAAAACAAACACAGTACAAAACAAAATACTATACAACACAAATTTTAACCTAGACATACCTGTTCTACAACCATACCATGACCGACAGTAAAAGAAGCACGACAACAAAAACCCGCAGTGATTTTGGTATACCTCACCCCAACTAAAAATTGTGCACTGTCCCCAATGTGCTAAGTAAATTTAAGGCAAGGGAATAAGGACATACCTAGAACATACTTGACATCTGTATACCTTGGTTTTCCTCCCAAGTAGTGCCTGATTTAGCGTCGTGGCACAACTCAGCTACCTCAGCTACTTAGATTCACCATGGCTAACCTCATCAATTACCTTCACATTTTCATGATTCCCAAATAGTGCTTCATATGATGCCCATTCATTTTGAATGGGGTTTCACCATCTCCTCTTATTTCTACGACACTATGAGTTAATTCCCTAATCACGTGAATGGTCCAGACCACATAGACTTTAGCTTTCCAGAAAACAAGTAAAGTCTTAAATTACATAATAATACCAAATCACCGAGTTCAAATACCTTTTCCTCAATCTTCCCATCATGATACATATTTATTTTTTCTATGTACATGGAGGATCTCTCATAAGCATAGATCCAGAATTCATCCAACTTATTCACCTTACTCAACCTCAGATTTTCTGCATCACACCACTACAAATTTAGCCTCTTCAACGCCTATAGTGCCTTATGCTCAAGTTCAATTGGTGAGTGGTATCCCTTGCCATACACAAGTTGATATGGGAGTCTGATAGGTTTTATGGTAGGCCCATAATGCATCATCTAAGCTTTTTTACTAGTCAATCTTGTTGGCATTCATAATTTTTGTGAATATGGATTTGATCTTTCTATTGGAGACCTCAACTTGCCCTCCAGTATGAGGATGGTAAGGTGTTTCCACCTTACGCCTTACACCTATATTTATCAAGCAAGGCCTTGAATAATTAGTTGCAAAAATGAGACCCACCATTGCTAATAATTACATATAGAGTACCAAATAGAGAAAAGATGTTTTACTTAAAAAAGGCGGTGACACTTGCACCTTTATTCTCTGGAATTAAAACTTCCTCAACCTATTTTGAAACGTAATCAACCGCTACAAGAATATACCTTATGCTATAGTATATCACTAACAAACCGTGAAGTCAATCCCCCACACACATCAAATAGCTCTAACTCCATAATAAGTGTCATAGAGAGTTCATGGCATCGTGAAATTTTGCCTTGATGCTGACATTGGTCACAGGCTTGAAAAATCATGAGCATCCCCATATACTGTAGGCCAATGAAACCCACATTGGAGATTTTTATGGGCTATGTGGGTACCACTATTATGATCCTTAACTGGTGATGAATGATAAGTTTTAAGAATACTCATCATCTCTACCTCGGAGATACAACTTTAAATCAAACCATCTTCACAAACCCTAAAAAGATATAGCTCATCCCAAAAGAACCTCCTCACCTCATGCGTAAATCTTCTCCACTGCTGGAAGGATAGGTCTTTGGGATAAGATCACTTGCCAAATAATTGGCAAAATCAGCAAACTATGGGATTAAGTCTTGAGATGCTACCAAGACCTGCTCATCTAGAAAAGTATCATCTATTTAAATCTCATCCCCTAGTTTTTTCATTTCCTCTTATTCAAGCCTAGAGAAGTGATTTACAACTTGGTTTTCAGTGTATTTTCGATCTTTAACTTCAAAATCCAACTCTTCTACTCAGAGAACTCAACAAATCAGTCTCTGTTTGGCATTTTGTTTGACATCAAATACCTCAAGGATGCCTGGTCTATGTGGACTATGAATTTAGTCCCAATTAATTCTTGCTTAGTAACAGTATAGTTCTTTTGTGCGGGGCTTAATTCCTTGTTAGCATAGTAAATGGGTTGAAGTTTCTTCTTTCTCTATTGGCCTAGGAGAGCACCCCAAGGCCACTCAATTCGTATCACACATTACCTCAAAGGGTGCAGACCAAGCAGGGGACACAATGATAGAAGCCAAAGTCAACCACTCCTTAAGGCACTTGAAGGCTTTCAGGCATGCATTATCAAACACAAATTTTACAGTTTCTCTAAAAGAATGAAAAAAAGATTTGAAATCCTAGAGAAGTCCTTGATGAACCTTCTATAAAAGCTTGCATGGCCTAAAAACTCCATACACCTCAAATTGAGACTAGTGGTGGTAACTTTTTAATTACCTCAATCTTAGATTTGTCCACCTCAATACCTTATTTGGAGATCTTGTACCAGATAACAATACCTTTTTTTAATATTAAATGACATTTTCCCCAATTCAACACCAAGTTGCATTCTCTATATATTTGTAATGCACTGGCCATATGGGCCAAGCAATCATAAAATGAGTACCCAACTACTGAAAAATGATCCATGAATACCTTGATCATATCCTCCACCATATCGGAAAATATAGACATTATGCATCTCTAAAAGGTAGAAGGAGTGTTGGATAACTCAAAGGGAATTCTCTGGAAGTCAAAAGTCCCATAGAGGCAAGTAAATGTTGTCTTTTCTTGGTCCAGGGAGCAATAGTGATATGATTGTAACTCAAGCACCCATCAAGAAAACAATACCAACCCTGGCCTGCTAATCTATCAAACATCTAATCTATATAAGGCTTGGGGAAGTTGTATTTTCCTGGTCTAAGCATTCATCTTTCTATAGTCCATGCAAACTCTCCAACCTGTTATGGGTGTCATGGGCACAAACTCATTCTTCTCATTAGGAGTTATAATAATTCCATCTTCTTTGGCATGCATTGAACTTGGATAACCCATTTACTGTCTATAATAGGGTAAACCACTCTATTATCTAACTATTTTATAATTTCTTTCTTCACAACCTCCTGACTAAGAGGGTTCAATCTACACTGATGCTCAATATTAGGAACATATTTTGGTTTAAGTTGTATTTTATGAGTAGAAATATTAGTAAAATCCCCATAATATCTGTTATAGTCCAACTAATAGTTCTTTTAAATCTCTTTAATAGGGATATCAATGCTTCTACCTATCACTATGGAAAATCTATAGCAATAATCACCTGTAAGGTATTATTAGCCCTCAGGAATGCATACTACAAGTAAGATGGGAAGGCCTTTAATTCCAATACTAATGGCACCTCAACGGATGGTTTTACAAGAGTTGTGGTTCTATTTTTTAGATCAAGATCCATTTTTTTGGAGCATAAGTATAAGAATCCTTACCATGCAATGCTTTAACCATCTTATCATTTTCTTTGATGCCACCACTCTTGAAATTCATGATTACTATAGCTAATGCTTCGAACCTAAGTCTTTATCAATAGGCACAGTCTCTACATCAACATCATTATCGATAGTGTTTATCACCAACATCACTTGCCTATCATCTGGTTGTTGCACTGTCAGACAAACGTAAACACAACTTGTTTGACATTTATTTTAAAGGTTATATCCTCTAAGTCTATATCAAAAATACCCTACCTAATGATAGAAAGGGTCCACCTAATATAATAAGGACTTAAAAGTCTACTTCACAGTCAATAATTATGAAATTTGCTGGGTATATAAAGAATGCCACCCTTACTTCAATGTCACATAAAAAAACCCACTATTTCATTCACAAATGAATCAGCCATTAGCAGCCTCTTGGATATAGGTTTATGTACCCCTATCCCCAATAACTTATATACCATCAGTGGCATCAAATTGATGTTGGCTCTTAGATTACACAGAGCATTATTGCTATTGAAAGGCCAATAGACCACGGAATGGTGACTGCCCCAGGGTCCTCCTTCTTTTCTATTAATAGTCCAGAAGGAATCACACTACAATGTTTCACATTATCCTCGAGGTCATTGGAGACCCAGTCATCCCCATAATCACTCTCATAATCATCATTACAACATGTCAACTTCTTAAACTTTGTCTCATATGTCTCATATGTCTTATCAATTGTAATACCATTATCTTTTGACTACTTAGTAGTAGGCATAGAGAGATCATCAGTAGGAGCACCACTCCTAATGGTAACATCCAGACTATGAATAATGTTTGAAGGGTTTTTCACTGTGTTACCAAGAAGGACACCTGGCCACCTTTGATTTAAAGTAGCTGACATCTACCTAAATTGGTCCTCTAACTTCTTGATAATAGTTGCATGAGACTCAACTTTTTGGGTCAAACCTAAAATATCATGCTTGATCCTTAAGGCTGGCCTCTTGACTTCCTAACCCTTCACCAGTTTGGTCAGCATCACTTTCATTCTTGATTTTGTATCCCGACTGCCTAGAAGAATATACCTATCTCTCTTCTTATTGTAGTCATCTTTCCATCTCTAGTCACCATCTCACTCCTTACTATGGTCTCAATATCTATCTCTATTGTAGTTTTGACCTTGGTAGCCTTACCTTTAGGCTTGGAAACCCGCTAACAATCACTCCGGATACTTAGCCTCCCCTTCTAATTTAGACTCGTAAGCTCTAGAGGTTGTACACAGCTCCTACTGCATTAACTTTCCCAGAATTCATGATTGTGAACTACTTTTCCAGCAACCCAATATCAGTCCTCAACTGTGCAATCTTTTGTGCTATAAAATCATCATCCACTCTATGGTTAATAGAATGTCTAATGGAGTAAGTTCAATAGCCCTTCTTATCCTCCCGAGTTTTCCACCCTAGACTAGTTAGAGAAACCTTGTCAAGAATATCAAGAGCTACCTCCCAGCATAGTGTCATAAAAGCTCCTCCAAAGATAGTGTCTGCCATGGCTCTAGAACTGATGGCAGGGCTCGATAAAATATCTCCAATAAGATCGTCCCTAAAATATGATGGTTGGGCACCATACTCAACTTTTTCTTGAATCTGAACTAAGCCTCGTACATAGACTCAGCCTGTAACTATCTAAAATTATATATCTCATCCTTGAGTTGTAATATCCTAGTTGGAGGAAAGAATTAGATCATGAATTGCCTGAATAACTCATTCCATGTAGTGATAGATCCTCTTGGGAGTTCCTCTAACTATAAATATGTTTTTCCTATTAGCAAGAAAAGGAACAAACTCAATCTAAGTGCCTCCTGATTCATCCTTGGATTGGTATAAGAACTATAGGTCCTACTGAAATTTACAATTTACATATTTGTGTCATCAGTAGGAAACCCTATAAATAAAAACTTCAAGTTTAAGATTTGGATCATGGCACTAGTTATATCAAACTTAACACCTGGGGGCAACAGAGGCAGAATGATCACTCCTATTTCTGTCGGCTCAAGTAACCCAAGTCCTCATCGTCACCATTATATGGCTACAAATACTGGTACGCTGGGATCACTTGAGCTCTTCCATCTCAAACTCTGTTCTGATCACCACCGAGTGCTACTCGATGGTCTACTTTCTATCTTTTAGCAACTAGCTCTACCTCCCAAGATACATATTAAGCATCTTTTTCCCTCCTGTTGTTAGAAGCTTATGCTAACAGCTCCTCAGTCTATTCATTAACAGTGTATTAAACTCTATGTTAAGGAGAGAGCGTCACCTAGTGTATACCATTACTCACTACAAGAAAAGTGCTTATTACCTGGGGTTTTCATAGGGATAATCTGGTAAAATCCCCAAGTAATTTGATTACCTGCGGATTTTCTTACTAATTAGAATCCAAAGGAAATACCTTCGTATGTAATTATTATCTGTGGATTTATAAAATACCTAAGTAATTTAGTTGAGAAAATAAAACCGCAGGCATGTTATTTCCAGATTTATTTGCGATTAACTATCAAAATTTTGAATGAATTATTTGGTAATATTTCATAAAAAAGGATTTTACCTGCAGATTTCCACGAAAAAATTCACAAATTATTCCCCACAAAGATTTCCAAGTAAATCTGAATGAATTTTAAAGGTTAAATCCCCAATTAACAAAAGAAAATTTCTTGCCGATATTTATGAACTATTTGGCAAGAAAATTCGTATAAAATGCCCCAAGTAAATCCGCAAGAAGAAATTTTCTCAAGAAAATTTTCATGAATATTTAGCATGTACATCCCCATAGAAATTCCTAAGTAATAATTCACATATAAATTGCTAGAAACATTTTACAATTTATCAAAAATCTATTCAAAACCTCCAATAATTCTTAAAAACATCATTCAATACAAGTCTAATGTAAACCATTAGACCTAACAAAAAACATAATTCATAACATCCACATCAATAATGTATGATTCTTAAATGGTCCAAAATAAAATATTTCAAACTTGAATCCTTAATAAAACTATCAACCATTAGGGTTAGAATCACTTTCATCCACATTATCAGGATTAGAATCACTTTCACTCACGTCGTCAAAGTCCTCATCACTTTCATCCTCATAAGTTTGGTTGACCTCTTGAGATGGGCGTTCATTATTTAAAGATGATTTCTTATATACATGCTTCATCAACAAGTCCAATTCCTTTCTCATCCTCCTTCCATAATTGATGCACTTTGAGCAGCTAATATTTCTTGTTTCTTTCTTTCAAACTCATTTTGCATAAGAATATGTTAATTCAGGCCATAAAAGTGCTAAAAATATATTATTTGCATAAATTATATGACATTATCGTATCAAATAAAATATAACAATCAAAAAATATAAACATGTATATATTAGCATATAAAGCATTATAAACTCAAAGTTGATTTTCTAGATTATTGTGACTATTGTTATGACTTGTTCTATTAAGATAAAGGAGGATGAAATTAGAAGAATAAGAGAACAAGAGGAAGGTTTCAAGTGGTGTAATATATTTAACACTTATTGTGAAGAAAACTCTTTTCTTATTTGTTAAAACTTTGTACCCGATCAAATGGATGATACAAGGTACACTGCAATAGATAATACATTGTCAAGTACACTGCAATTGATTATGCAATAAGATTTACTCAATAGGAAATTCTCAAAGAAAAAATATTTTCATATAACCAAACATATTTATTTTGTAAATATACTTTATTATTTTCAAGTTATTAGTACACATTTCAAGTGACTATACTTGACCATTTTCAAGTCACAAGTTCACTGTTTCAAGTAACTACACTTAACCATTGTCAAGTCACAAGTTCACAACTTCTAGTAACTACACTTAATCATTTTCAAGTCACTACACTTAATAATTTTCAAATAACTTATTCACATTTCAAGTCACTAGTACACATTTCAAGTCACTTCGCTCAAACCATTTTCAAATAGCTATTTGACATTTCAAGTCACTGTACTTAACCATTTTCAAGTAACTACATTAAACCATTTTCAAGTCACTAGTATACATTTCAAGTCACTACACTTGACCATTTTCAAGTAACTAATTCACATTTCAAGTCACTATACTTAACTATTTTCAAGTCACTAGTACACATTTCAAATCACTACACTTAACCATTTTCAAATAATTAATTCACATTTTAAATCACTAAACCATTTTCAAGTAACTACTTCACATTTCAAATAATTATACTTAACCATTTTCAAGTAACTACTTCACATTTCAAATAACTATGCTTTATCATTTTCAAGTCACTACACTTAATCATTCATTTCAAGTCACTATACTTAACCACTTTCAAGTAACTAATTCACATTTCAGGTAACTATACTTAACCATTTTCAAGTCACTAGTACACATTTCAAGTCATCATACTTAACCATTTTCAAGTAACTACGCTTAACAATTTTCAAGTCACTAGTACACATTTCAAGTCACTACCCTTAATCATTTTAAAGTCACTAGTATACATTTCAAGACACTACTTTTAATTATTTTCAAGTGACAAGTTCATAATTTTAAGTAAGTTCACATTTCAAGTGATTACACTTAACCATTTTCTAGTCACAAGTAGACATTTCAAGTCACTACACTTAACCATTTTAAAGTTACAAGTATACATTTCAAGTAACTACACCTGATTATTTTCAAGTCACAAGTTCACAATTTCAAATGACTACACTTAACCATTTTAAAGTCACAATCATACTTTTTAAGTCACTACACTTAACCATTTTAAAGTCACAAGTATATATTTCAAGTAACTACACTTAATCATTTTCAAGTCAAAAGTTCACAATTTCAAATGACTAAACCATTTTCAAGTAACTAATTCACATTTTAAGTAACTACACTTAACCATTTTCAAGTCACTACTACACACTTCAAGTCACTACACTTAACCATTTTCACATAACTAATTCACATTGCAAGTCACTACCCTTATAATAATTTCAAGTCACTAGCACACATTTCAAATTACTACACTTAATTATTTTCAATTAACTAATTCACATTTCAAGTCACTATACTTAATCATTTTCAAGTAACTATACTTTATTATTTTCAAGTTATTAGTACATATTTCAAGTGACTACACTTAACTATTTTCAAGTCACAACTTCACAATTTCAACTAACTACACTTACCATTTTCAAGCCACAAGTTAGCAATTTCGAGAAAATACACTTAATCATTTTCAAGTCACTACACTTAATAATTTTCAAATAATTTATTCACATTTCAAGTCACTACACTCAAACTATTTTCAAATAGCTAATTGACATTTAAAGTCACTATACTTAACCATTTTCAAAACACTACACTTAACCATTTTCAACTCTCTAATTCGCATTTCAAGTGACTAAACCTAACCATGTTCAAGTCATGAATTCATATTTCAAGGGCCAACACTAGACCAATTTCAAGTAATGAATTTACATTTTCAAGTGATTACACTTTACTAATTTGCAAATACAAGTTCACCTTTCAAGTAACTACACTAAACCATTTTCAAGTCGCTAATCCACTTCTCAAGTGACTACACTTGATCATTTTGAAGTCACTAGTACACATTTTAAAACACTGCACTTGACCATTTTCTACCTCCAATTCCTAGAAAATTCATGGATTCACCTCCAATTTATATATGAAGAGAGTGTATGAACACAAATATGTAAATCACACAATTGACCAATACACAAGGAAAATATGAAGTGCATATATTATTATGCGAGTTCTTCTATTAGGTTAGAAGATCCTTCTAGTTAAGAACCAATAACCAGAAACAAAGAGCTAGCAGGAATGCTCTGAAAACACGTATAGTATTTGTCAGGAGACTTGACTATAAAGCTTGAGATTTAGAAACTTCTAGTTGTAGAGAACTTTTAATTTGCTTCAAAAGACAACTGATTCAACATTGGATTTATAAGGGAGTGGAACTGTTAAAGGAATCATATAGCCAACACAACTAGTTTGGGATTTAGGTATAGTTTGATTGTCCGATTACCAGATTGATTGATGCAAATTTAATTTCTTTACTAATTGCCGAAGAAATTGAGGGGAAAAGGTTTTAGATACTCTAACTCGTAGTCCTAAATCATTATTCATCCCTCTACAAACCATAATTATGTTTGGAAATCTATCAACAAGATCATTTTTTTCTAAAAAAATGCTTAAATAAACACTTCAGGACTTATCAACCTGTACAATTAAAGGATCTTACCCTAGCTTGTCACCGGCAATAGCGACAACGATGAAGGTGACCGGAGAGAGTAGAAAGAAAAGATGTTGCTGATGTTTTTAGAGTTAGATTAGGGTTTTGGTATTGTGGTGTTTTTTAAATGAAAAACAAGATTTAATCTCAACTGTTAATCTCATAAGATCAATGACTATGATTAAAATTAAAGAATTGAAATTTAGTGTAAGAAATGAACCAAATTGAATTCAAAAATAGGTTAAAATTCATATCAATTAGATACAAAGTTGGCTAGAATTTAAATAAAATTGAGAAGAATATTAAATTAACTTAGCCTGCTATTTAAATATAATAATAAATTCATAGTAATAATAAATTAAAAAATATTATAAAAATTGTTATTCTTACAAATAAATTACGTATGTCACATAAAAAATATTATATTAAAATTACAGATAATAAATTTGAAATAAATTTAGCATAAATATAATAATAATAATAATAATAATAATAATAATAAATAAATAAAAAAATTAAACTCAATTGACACAATTGAGCATACAATGGCTAGAATTTAAATAAATTAGGAAAATTAAATTGAATTAGGTTGATATTTAATAAATATAGTAACTATATAAAATTAATATTAATAAATAAATAAAATTATTATTTTTAATAATTGAGTAGGCTGCTATTTAATAAATGTAGGAAAGATGTAATAATAATCATAACAACAACAACAACAACAACAACAACAACAACAACAACAACAACAATAATAATAATAATAATAATAATAGACAATTTTTACAAATTATGGGCATGTATAATTGTGGAAATTTAATAAATAATTGCAAAATTATGTAAAATATTATCTAATGTAAAAAATAATAATTTAAAAATAAACTAACTCTATGTAGTCTCACAAATTGGGGTCTGTGGAGGGTACAGTGTATGCATACCTTACCGCTAAAGTAGATAGGTTGTTTCCAATCGACCCTCGGTTAAAGAAAAATAGTCTGGAGCAGTCCAATTTCAAGAAAAAAATAGTGAAAGTTGATTTAATAGTGGTCATTGATCAAATATGATGAACGACTGAGATTAAAATTGAGGAGATGGGCCAAATTGGGATTAAAAATTTGGTTAAAAATAATTAAATTTGAGATTTCGATTGGGTTAATACAATGTATTATTTGTACAAAATCGACGTTGCTTGTCGCTCTTCAAAAATTTATATATTTAATTTAATTTTTTACAATATAAATATTAATTATTTATTAGTAAATTAAAAATATCAAATATTGATGGACAATGTCATTTTTATATAGTTAAGTTTTATTAATTTTTAACTAAAGCAACACTATCCATCGTTTTTTGTAAAAAATATAAAAAAATCAAAAATAATTAAAAATTGCGACGGATAGCATCGCTTTTCTAGATTTAATATTTTAAAAATAAAAAATTATGGCAAAATTGTCCGTCACATTTTGTAAAAAATACAAAAAAATTAAAAAGAATTAAGCATTTCAGCGGATAGCGTTGCTTTTCTAGAATTAATATTTTAAAAAAAAATTATAGCAACGTTGTCCGTCGATTTTATTAAAAATAAAAAACTAAAAATTAAATTTAAAAATCGACAGACAACGTCTCTTTTGAAAATTTAAAATAATGACGCTATCCATCACATTTATTAAAAAAATATAAATTATTTGTTAATTAGTTGGCGTAATAATCCGTGAAAAAAAGTGATGGATATTAATACTCGATATAAATGTGCTAATAACATAGTAATAAATAAATGTTGATAAATACTGAGATCTAAAAATTAAGAATTTGGTAAAAAATATTGAATGAAATTTAAAATTGAGTTCAATTGGACACAATTTGGGCTAGGGTTGTAATAGATTAGATAAAATTAGACAAAAATTGTTATAAATTGGCAAAATCAGGATAGAAAATAACTAAATTAAAAAAAATTAAATCGACTAAGGTTGCAGATTAATAAAATAATAATAATAGTAAAATAATTAATGTAGTTATTCTCAGATTAGTTATGAATAAATTGTGTAAATAAAAATACTACACATAATATATTGCGTTAAAATCTACGATAATAACAATTCAAAATAGACACCTATAAATTGTGAATAGAAAATTTAAAATTGTTGATAATAATAATAATAACAATAATAATAATAATAATAGACAATATATTAGTAATTTATGAGTGTGAATAGTAAATAAAATTTTAACAAATCACATAAAAATATTACATTTAAATTGATAAATTGCAAAAAATGATAATAAAAGTAATAAAATGCTTTGTATATTTTTTAAATCATGATGTGACATATCAATTTTTATTTGATACAAGAATAATGTGTAAAAATTATTAATATTTGAAATTAATAATTTTGACAAAATAATGGCCTAAAAAGAGTATCGGACAGTCAAAACTGGGTGTCAACACACACAAAACCAGAACCTTCGGCTTCAAAAGGATCGAGTGGAGACCTTTGCAAATGCAAAAGTATCGAGTTTACCGTAGAAGCTAAAGAAACTAACCTTTGATTTCGAATGTCTCTCAAAAAATTAAAGTCTTCTCGTTGTCTTCTTAGTGAAAATTTAATTTTGATTTTTATTTTTCAATTTTTTGGATCTGTTATTTTTTAAATTTTAGAAATTCGGTTAAAATAGTAGGTTTTTGATTTTTCAAAAAATTGATTAAATCAAAAAACAAAAATTATATAAATAATATATATTTTATTATATATATAAATTTTATAATTATATATATACATATATACATATATATTATATTCATTTTAAATAAAAAATTTTCGTTATTTCATTTCATCCATGCTGAGTTATTTATATTTAAAAATGAAAAATAGGTTTGAAAAAAAATATTTTTTTCTAGAAAAAATCACAAATTTTAAATGCCCGGTCATGACAAAGAAAGACGCACTACTTTAATCTTCATATAAAAATCGAACCAAATCGAATTTATTTTGGTTTTATTACAATTGCCATTTTTATCAATCCAAAAATCAAAATAACAAATCGATATTAATCAAACAAATCGAACAAATAGAATGCCCTTCCCTAATGTCATCATATATATAATTCTGAAACTACCTAATACTTTCAACTCAATGTAAAATAAAATATTTTTTGAGAAAATACTCTATTACCAACTTGAACTATACGCGAAATGGTTGAGACACACCCTAACTTTAGGAGGGTCCTATTCCCCCCGAACTAATTAAAATCATATTTTGACAACCTTAGTGCCTACGTGGCACGACACACTGAAGGGTTTACGTAGGCACATGTGTGTGCCATGAATGTTCCACGTAGGGACAAATATTGTCAAAAATACAATTTTAATTAGTCTAGGGGGATAATAGGACCCTCCTAAAATTCGGGTGTGACTCAACATTTTAGCGTATAGTTTAAGGTGGTAATAAAGCCTTTTCCATAATCTTTTTGAGCATCTTTTGCTTGATTATACTTGTCTACCGATTTAATGTCTAATTTCTTTTTATTTTATATTTTTTATTCTTCAAGTTTATACTTATCTTATTTAAAATTTTCAAGTCACAAAATCCTACATAAATCCCCAAGAAATAGTTTCAGCTAAATTTATAGCAACACAATTCCCCAATAATTTTTCAAGTAATAATTTCGTAGGTAAATCCCCAAAAACAATTTCAGCTAAATTTGTAGCAACACAATCCCCCAATAATTTCTCAAGTAATAACTTTGTAGGTAAATCCCCAACAAAATTCGCAGCAAATAATCCCCAAATAATTTTTCATGTAATAAAATCTGTCACATAAATTTCCACCAACTATCTCTACGTAAATGCTAAGGATAAATTACCTAGGGATTTTTCTATGAATTTTAAAAATATATATATTTATCCATGTACCTGCGGATTTATCTAGGGATAAAATACCTACCGATACATTTCTCCAGGTAATGTTGCAAGTACCAAAATTGTGCAATATGACGCCAAATTTACCTGGAGAATTTATTGGAAATATATAGTTCACAGGTAACATATTCTAATGTTGAGAAATTTAAAATTTTAACAGATAAATTCGCATATATTTCTTGCGATAATTTTCCTAGGTAAGATCCCTAAGTAATTGATAGTTTTCTAGTAGTGACTAACCTCTTTAGGAACGTCATGTCTCTTAGGCTCTTCCATCGTACTAGTTGGCTATAGGATTCTCTTTAGATTCAGATTCAAAGGGAGTAAATGATTAACATAACTCCTAGAGCTAGGCATGCACCGGTGTATACCTAATTAAAGACTAACCAAAGACCAGCAAACATGAACAACTTCGACTCACAACTCAAAACCATATTCCCCGACAATAGTGCCAAAATTTTCATCACGCCCAAACTATACCTCCCAAAATGGCTATTGTAGTCACTGTCAAAATATAGTTACACAACTTAGGTTAGGGTTGAACCCAAAGGAATATGTGGAATTGTGGCTCTTACTTGATGTAATTAGCGGGCATAACTTGAAAAAGAAATTAGGGGTTATTGTATCAATGGTAGTAGAACTCAAACGCTTTGGTTGTAAATAGCCGAAGACAAACACTAGGCATGTGTTCCCCTAGCTTCTAAATCAGTAGGATTCTCGTATTCAACCCAACTATTTAACTGCTGTACATCTAGAGTCTTGTAAGATATGTATCACCAACCATCTCTCAACATACTTTAGTGAATTTCACTTACCTCCTCTTGGTCTTAAAGCATTATCTTACTAACCCTTACCTTGGGCCAGTTTCAACTATCTCCTTTCGGTGTCAAGTTGATTATATGGAGGCTAACTGTCTTAAGAAAATAATATAGATAAGCTTATTTTGGCAGTTAACTGCAAATCACTATTGTGATCTTCGTTTCCCAGTCTTTACCTTTCTCTCGGGTTCATAGTGAGTGCAGGTTGTATCCTAAAATATAATGCATACAATAATAACTAGGTAGGAAGATTGAACGCTTCCCCTACTTTGTTATATAGCCAGGGTTCCCACAACCCTAACTTTGGGTTTTAGTTGCTCATGCTTATGAAATGATCAACGGAATTCATATTGAATAACACTAAGAAATATCACAAAAATAACTAAATAAAACTCAATGTCAGTAACTGAGTTACCGACCAAAAACCAAAGCAAAGAAATCCCAAGATCAAATTCGAATCTTGGAATTAAAATATTCGTTGTAAGCATTAAGAGTGTGTCACCCAACTACAAATGTAAAAAGGGTATATATAGTAAACAAGGAAACCTTAAAAAATCAAATTTCAAACGAAAAAGGAAAAACAAGGTCGGTGGTCACTTACTTAGGCCACGTACATATGGTGTCTACTATATACGAACTGTATTTAGACATGGGTAAGTGCCAAAACTCAAGTACAATCCTGTAGCTCTTTGTACTTTTGATCTCTACACTATTCTAGTTTGCAAACGGATTGTATGTACCATATATGGACATCGGATAGTACAAAGTCATTTTTATTGTTTTGATCCTCTGGACTTTAATTTTGGATACATACTTAGGTTATCCATGCCAGGTAAGTGGCACATACACCCAAAACAACCTTAGAAAGTAGCCAAAAACTTTAATTTTCATCTTTTTCTTCAGTTTATCATACAAAACCTAATTTTCTAAAAAAATACCAAAAGTACATCATATCTAACAAAACAACCTAAGAATCTTTCATATTTTTATCATTTTAAGCATCGAAAGTACTATATTTCTATAGCATATCATCTGTTCCTTTCTTGGATCATGTGGTGACTAATGATGGTATTATGGTTGATCTATCCAAGATTGCATTGGTTCATGATTTGGCTATACCTACTGCACCTATCGAGATTTAGCATTTCATTTGCTTGGCCAAGTATTATCAGAGTTTTGTTGAGGGTTTCTCTTCTATTATAGATCCTTTGACTAAGTTGACTCAGAAGAAGATTTCCTTTTGGTGTTTCGATACTTGTGAGGCAAGCTTTCATAAGCTCAAGGATTTATTGACTTCAACTCCTATATTGAATTTTCCTAACATAGGCGTCGGCTTTATCA
This sequence comes from Capsicum baccatum var. pendulum, assembly GCA_030864225.1. Classification (NCBI taxonomy): domain Eukaryota; kingdom Viridiplantae; phylum Streptophyta; class Magnoliopsida; order Solanales; family Solanaceae; genus Capsicum; species Capsicum baccatum. The sequence goes on from CM061557.1 coordinate 87,639,535, forward strand.
TATTCTGTGATGCTTTGGGTGTTGGATTGAATGTTGTGTTAATGTAGGAGGAAAAGGTGATTGCTTATGAATCTATACAATTAAAGCCTCATGAGAGAAATTACCCAGCCCATGATTTGGAGTTATGCGCAGTTGTTTTTCTTGGAAGTTATGAAGGCACTACTTATATGGAGTCTATTGTGAGATCTTCTCAGATCATTGTGGTCTTCAGTAATTCTTCTCCCAATGGGATCTTAATGTGAGGCAACATTATTGGCTTAATTTACTCAAGGATTATTACTTGACTATTCTCTATCATCTGGGCAAGGCTAATAGAATTGCAGATGCCTTGAGCTAGAAGTCGACCAGCATGGGTAGCTTGGCTTATATTTTTACAAAAGAGAGACCTTTTTCTTTAGATTTTCAGTTGTTAGCTAACCAGATAATTAGGCTTGATAATTTGAGATCTAGGCATATTTTGGCCTTTGTGGAGGCTAGTTTTTTTTTTATGAAGCAGATTCGAGCTCATCAGTATAATAATGTGGGATTGACATTGATTTAAGATAAGGTTTTGAATGGAGAGGCTTATGAAGCCTTACTTGATTCAAATGGATTTTTGAGGATTGGAGTTTGAGTTTGTGTGCCGAGAGCAGGTGACTGGATCAGGTTGATCTTGGAAGAGGCCTATTATTCTAGATATTCAATCTATCTAAGTATGACTAAGATGTATCATGACTTAAGACAACATTTTTGGTGGGGTGGTATGAGGCGAGATATAAAAAATTTTATGCCTTGTTTCCTATGTTGTCAACAGGTAAAGACCAAGAATTTACGGCCTTGTGGATTGCTTCAGCAGTTACTAATTCTTGAGTATGAGTAGGAACGGATCACTATAGACCTCATGACTGGTTCTCCTCATACATCTCTTGGTTTTGATAGTGTTTGTGTATTCATGGTTAGATTGACCAAGTCAAGCCATTTCATTTTGGTTAAAGTCTCTTTCAGTGCTGAGAGGTTAGTCCATATCTACATTCGTAAGATTGTGCGCCAACATGGTATGCCCGTGTCATTTATTTTAGATCAATGTTTGGTGTTCACTTCTCACTTTTGAATGACTTTTCAGGATAAGTTGGGTACTCGAGTTGATCTTAGCATAGTATTCTACCCCCAGAATAATGGTCAGTCAGAGTGGACTATCCAGATTTTAGAGGACATGGTCCGCTCATATGTGATGGATTTTAGTGGCTAATAGGAGCAACATTTGGCCTTAGCAGAGTTTGCACATATTAATAATTATCATTTTAGCATCGATATGGATCCTTTTAAGGCATTGTATAGTAGGTATTTTCTCTCTCTAGCGAGTTGGTACGATGTTTCAGAGGTGAGACCTCGAGCTATGAACTTACTTCTTGAGTCTTTGGACAGAGTCCCAATCATTTAGGATAGACTTAGAGCGGCTTAAAGTAGGTAAAAGTGTTATGCAGATCGTAGGCTTCATGCCATAAGATTTGGGTTAATGATCGTGTTTTCCTTCGAGTTTCAACCATGAAAGGTGTGATGAGGTTTGGGAAGAGGGGCAAGCATAGCCTCAGATATATTGGTCTATTTGAGATTATTTAGTTTATTGGTGATATGGCTTATGGGTTAACCTTGGCTCCAGATTTATTAGCTTTTTATCCATTTTTTAATGTTTCTATGCTTCGCCATTACATTTTGGATGAGTCTCATGTCATTCATTAGGAGCCAGTTCAGCTAGATGAGGGATTATTCTTAGCCCTAGATCTTTGTGGATTCAAGTACATCTTTTGCCTTAAGTTTGAGGACGAACTAGATTTTTAGTGGTGGATAATGTAATGACCTTAAATTTGATAAAATATGTGAAACTTATATTTTGTGTGATTTAACTATTTTACCCCTCCTGTAGTTGCATTATGGTATTTCTAGGGTGAGGGGGAGATTGGCACAGTTCCCTATGCATTTTGATATCATTATGCAATATTGTGGTTTTAGTGGCTTTAAGAGCCTTATTTTGGACTTTTGTTGTTCTCTTTTGATCCGTGCGATGGTTAGCTGAACAAACTACAACAGAAGATTCGGAACATTAATTTTAGAGTGATAAATAGTTGGTGTGATTTTATGGATTTTGAATCTCATTTTGACCCTCGATTATGGAAAATTGTGATTTTTTGTTTCGGTGGTTGAATTTGTGAAATGATTTGTTTTCAAAATTCTGATATTGCAATTGAGTCTAGAGCATTAAATTTAGTATAGTTACATAGTTTTTTTGCATATGTCAGATTAGAATGAATCCCGAGTACCCCATCAAAGTCTTTTTTGGATTTATAAAATCTAATGCTCCAGATTGTTGGTACAACCTTGATCACAAAGGGTAAAATTTATTTGAGGCATGCATTTTATGCCTCATGCACCTGGTAACCTGGTATGAGTATAAATAGACCCTTTTTACCCGATTTTACTTATTTTTTATCTTGCCTCTTGAGAGCTAAACCCTAAAATAGCGTGAGATCTTAAAAGTGAAGCTTGGGGGTTCTTGGGAAGCTAAACTAACATCTATTTCTTTATTATCTTATAGATTTAAAGTGAGAATTTATCCTTCTCTTTATAAAATTTCTTGATTATTTGTCCACCCCCAAAAACTTAGTACTTGATTTAGCATAGAATTTTAAACCTTTTCACTTGAATAATATTCTTAATCCTATGATTACTCGTTTTTCTTGAATTTCATCTTCAAAACAACTTAGATTCTTGAATTTAAATAGAGTTCAAAGGTTTTATGCGGTAAAGCTTAAAAATGATTTTTCTTCGATTTGAACCTTGTTTTTTACTCGATTTATCTTGGGTTTTCAACTATAGATTCCTAAAAGTATGAGGAATACATTTTTGAAATAAAGTTATGATTTTGACCTTTCTTTTCTGAAATACCATTTGGGGGTCTATTTTAACCTTGAATAAAAAGTAGGCAATATGGGTGTTTCTTAGTTTTAGTTGATTTTCGAATCGTTCATAAGAAGTAAGGCTTTGTGGTTAAAGTTTTGTAGACCGGTTTTATCCTTTGAGGTAAGTTATGGCTTAACTCTTTCAGACTGGGCTAGGCAGTAAATCTAGGTACAAAATACATGCTAAGGGCGGGAACTAATCATGATAAATGGCTATCTATGTGTTGTGCCCATGCGAGGGCCTATATGAGATGTAACTGCTGAATTTTAGCTATTATATGATATATATGTGACCCTGTGGGCTGTTGATAGCCTTGACTACATGTGAATAATTGTATTGTGTTGTTGAAATTGCTTAATGTTGTATTATTGGAGTATTGTGATATATTCATACTTGTTGCATATGATATATGTGAAAATTTATAGATGGCTGGAAATAATGAGTGGATAATTGGCTCATGTGATTGGTATATTGGTTTGTTATAAAATGCTCATTATGGTTGGTTTTGGAAATACTATTTGCAGTTGGTTGTGAACATTGCATCATTATTTTCATGGCATCATATGCATTATTTCACTATTTGTTGTTTTGTATATGCTTGTTTTTGTTGTCTATGATACTTGAGTTTGTGTTATGTGCTTTAGAAACACTAGAAATACTAGAAACACTGGAAATTTTAGAAACACAGGGAATATCAGATTTATAGACCTTCTACGAGGGATATGTCCAAGAGGAGTCACGGATAATGGTATTGGATATTGGATTTTATACACCTTTCCAAAGGTTATGTCGGAGAAAATTTATGGATATTGGTTGTATATGGGTTGACAAACCTCCTATGAGTCCTGTGTCGGGAGACTTCTATTCGTAGGTATATATGAGGTAGTATATGGGTTGATGAACCCTTCATGGGTCCCACGTTGGAAGGCTTGTCTCCATGCGTGTATATGGAGGTCGTGCAAAAACCTCATGATTCACCCTCATTATCATTATTATCATCATCACTATCACCATCATCATCATCATATGTATTGCACTTACTTTTTTTGTGTGTATGTTGTGTTTGTATTGCCATATTGATTTATCATCTATCTACTTGTTCTACATCTTGACTTGTCATTTATCTAATTATTCTATCTTTCGTCGTTTGTACTTGATGATCTCGTATATATATATATATATATTCTTCTTATGATCTTCTTGTATGTGGTATATTGTATCTGTATGTTTTTTTTCTAGTGTTTATTGCAATATATATGATATATTAGAGCTATTAGTGCAAATGGCGTGGGATACCATTGTAGAACATTTTCTACTTGCAAGTGACATTATCATAGTATATATTTTCATGCTTTTTTTTTCTACTTTTCTCAGTCGGCCTATGATACCTATTGAGTACAAGTGAATGGTACTCATGACTACAGTGCCTTTTTTATGTAGGTCCTATTTCAAGTGTGCCCTAGCTTGTTTAATTTATGCGATATTTGGTACTTTCAAGGTAGTGGTTTACTTTTAGGTGTCCAAATGTATTTGACTACCTTTCTCCATAGACTGTATCTTTATTTCCATTTCATAGACAGATTTTCTCTTGTATTTGGATATATTATGTATTTAATTTGAATTTGAGTTGTACTAGATATGTTCTTATATTGTTGATATCATGTTTTGGGAGTTATAGTTGTATTGTTAGTTTTATTCTTTCCACATTTATTATAATTAAATGGTTCGACTTCATTCTAAAAGCCTTACTTTGGGGGTATTTCTATCCTTTTTTCCCTTGGTGTATTAGTTTGGAGGATAGTTGTTTGGCCCAGACTTGGTTCACCAAGTGATAGAGAAGGTAAAGGTAATATAAGAATGGCTTAAGACTGCTCAAATTTGTCAAAAGTCTTACGCATATGTGAGGTAGAGGGAGTTAGAGTTTGAAGTTAGCGGTAGGGTATTCTTAAAGATTTCTTCTATAAAAAGAGTCATGAGATTTGGGAATAAAGGGAAGCTCAATCCCTGTTGCATTGGTTTGTATCAGAATGTGAGGAGAATTGGGAATGTCTCTTATGAATTAGAATTACCAGTGAGTTTTTCCTTGATTTATATCATTTATTACATATATCTATGCTTAAAAAGTGTGTGGGTGACCCTTCTTTTATAGTACCCATTGAGGATGTTGGCATTAAGTATTCGTTGTCCTATGAGAAAGTCCCAGTTGAAATATTGGATAAGGAAATTCGTAAATTAAGGACTAAGGAAATGACTTCAATAAAAGTGCTTTGGAGAAATCAAAAGCTAGACAAGGCTAAATATGAGTCAGAAGAAGATATGAGAGCTAAATACCCGTTTTTGTTCCCAACGTTGGGTGAAAGTTCTTAAGGTACGAGTTTCATTTTCATCTAGTCGTATTTTGAATTTGTGCTCTTTCTATTATCATACTAAAAATATCATAACTTCTTATTCAAGAACGAATGACCCAAAGGGGGGATAATGTAAGACCCCACAAAATTTCAACCAATTTATTTTTGACCCTCCCGCGTTATCATGAAATATTTTTACTTAAATCTTGATAAGGGATGTTAAAGGGGTGTTTTGGGAAAGTTTTAGTATTTTGGAAGGGGTCCGAGGTCATTTTAGGACTTTGAGGTAGTGAGGGGACGTGATAGTGGCGTGTCACGCCACTTAGACTCTGCGATAAGAGTGTGGTATATTGGCTACGCTACACGATAGCAGCATTCCATGTTGCTATGTAATATTCATGCAGTTTGTTATTTTTCAGCGTGGGGTGGGGACTTTTTTGTCCTTTCTACTCTAAAAACATCATAAATGCCTCCAACCCCACAAAACCCCTAATTCAATAAATTATACATTACTCTCTCTTCTCCAACTTTCAAGCCAAGAAAATCAAGGTTTTCTCAAGGATTTTCATTCTCCAGGCTCTAAACCTCAGTTCCACCTTAAATTTTTGGGCATGTTGCTCACTCCCTAACTTGTATTTTACATTGTGGAATAAATTTGTTCAATATTCATGTGTTTTGAATGTTGGGATTAAAATTGGGTTAAGGGTTTTTGGTTGTTAATACTTACATTCCTTTTGCCATATTTTTAATGGGTTGTTCATGCTTTCATTGATGGCTTTTTGAACTGAATTGGTGCATTTTTATAATGGTTTAAATGGGTGACATGGGTTTTACCACATTGTAATATTGGTTTTGAATATGGATTTTTACATAATTTAACTTTTGAAAACATTGCATTGCATTAAAGGATATATGGATAAAAAGGATTTGGATGCCCTTGGTGGCTATGGTTTGGATTTTTAAATCGGTAATTAGAGTCATTTTGGTTTTATGGATTGGTTTGGCATAAATGGAATAGCTTGCAAGCATATTGGTATAACAATACGACTTTGGAAAATCCCTTAATATAAGACTCCATGGTTAATAGTTTGTTTACGTGCAAATTGTTTTAATTTGTGCTTAAATGGAATTGTGTAGCTCATCGAGAAGGTGTAGTCCAGGGGGACCAAAACTGAAAACCACGTTTGCCAATGATGGGAGTCTATATGACAATTGTGTTTGATGCACACATTATATTGTAGACGGGTATCGCCTTGGTTTCTTTAGCCATTCCTCGATATATGCAGCTAACATAGACTGGGCCTTCCAGAGGGGGAACTAGACCCATATAGCATGTGGGTGCCTAGAATATCGGTATGAGCTACATAGTTTAGGCTAATGTTTTAAACTATGATGTTTCATGACCCTTGTCCTTATCTCGGTATTTTATATATATAAATATATATATTTGTATAAATGTTGTTCATGTAATTTATGACCAGATTTTTGTTAAATGTATTAATTTATTCCTTCCCTTGGGTTGCATACCACTGCTCGCCTCACTGGCCTTCCCCATATGCTCCATCATTCCACTATGTAGATTTTGAGAATTTTTTTGGCGATCCTGTGCAGTATTAGGTGGTCTGGTTCTACTGTTGATCAGTTGTGAGGTGGTGAGCCTTCATCCTTTGAAAGGACTGGTCATTTTCTTAGTTTTTTTAATATTCCTTGTTATTTTGAATTCTTTTGTCATAGTCAAGGGCATGTCCTGACTTAGTTGATATTCTTGGTTTAGGGACTTTTGTGGATAGTAATGGGATGTTATGGTTGTTTTGTTTTGACTCTTAGATTTTCATTCGACTTATCTATCTCTTTTATTACTTTGGTTGGCTTTTACTATTTACTTTTATTGTTCTCTTAAGGTAAGGCTAAGGGGGTTATCTCTAGCCCATGGTGGGCTTGATATTCCCTCATGGCCAGGCCCAGGTTCGGGTGTTAACACAACCCTAATTGTACATAAATAGCTATAGGCATCAAGTTAATGCTAGCGCCCAAATCACACAAAACTTTGGAAAAGTTAAAAGACCCAATAGTGCATGGGATCAAGAAAGCTCCAGGGTCTTCTTTCTTCTGAACCAAGGAATAGAGGCTATTTTACTAAAATGGTGCATATTGTCAATAGGCTCATAACTCACTATCCTATTCTTAGTCATCGAATCCTTGATAAACTTTGCATAATTAGGAATTTCTTAAAGTTCCTTTATGTGCCATGAATTTATAGCATTTTAGATGCTTAAAACTATGAGAATATGCATGCACTTAAGGCTATTTGGTTGGATTTTCTGTCTTTTTGGACTTTGTTTGCAAAAAACTAGGTTTTAGATGCCAAATTGAAGAAAAAGATGAAAATTAATGTTTTTGGCTACTTACTGAGGCATTTTTGGGTGTATGTGGCACTTACCGGGCGTATGTGACCAAATCATGTACCAAAATTTGAATTCCAAAGTCTTGGTTGTAGGAATTTGAAGACTCTAGCACTTACCTGAGTCCACTTGTGGACCATATGTAGTACTTGTGGACAGTATATGTCTAAGGTAATTGCCAGAATGCAAGATCCAGAGAGTGCAAAGCTACTGGAAATTTTTTTTGCCACTTACCTGGGTCCACTTGCAGATTGTATATAGTACACACGGGTCGTATGTAGCCCAAGTAAGACTCCGCTTTTCCTTTTTTCGTGCGGTCTTTGATTCTAATGGTTTTCGTGTAACATAAACACACTCCTATGATGTTTTTAAGTTTTATTATGTATAGTTAGTTAAGTTTTCCTATTTTATTTAGGATTTTATTTCTACGGCTTATTTATTTATAAATACACTTTATTCTTTGTTTAGTTTATTGATTCACATATTGAGAGGGTGCTCTAGCATAATCCCTCTAGGGCTAAGTCACAAACATCCTTTGATTCCAAGATTGACATGTGATCTTGGGATCTTATTTTTCATGTTTTTCTTGGTTAGTTATTCAATTTTATACTTTGGTATTTCTTCTTTCATTATTGTGAGATTGATTCTGTAATTTTGTCTATGGATTCCATGATTGATCTTATAACTATGAGCGGCTAATTCCCTTAACTAGGGTTTTAGGAACCCTGGTAGATTAATGAAGTAGAAAAATTATCAGGTTGTTCTAGATAAAGATTTTTACTTGAATTGTATTATCTTGAGTTTGATAGTTGTCTTGGAGGTTGCAAACATTAGGATCTCTCCCAGATTATTCTATTCACTCTAAAAGGGGAGTATGAACAAGGAAAAGATAATGACAATAGTAATTTGGAGTTAATTTCTGAAACAAGCTTACTAGTATTATCTTCTTAAGATAATTAGCTTCCTCTAATAATGTGAGACCCACAAGGTGATAGTTAACTGGGATCTATTATAAGGGTTAGTAGAGCGACACCTTGAGACTAAAAAAGTAATGGGTGAAATCCATCAATGAGTCCACAAGGAAGTTGATGGTACATAACTTATCAGATTCCGTATGCAAGATATCATAATTGTTCAATAGTGCACGAAAACTCTACGGAGTTAGAAGCCTAGAGGAACACAAGCCTAGTGTTCGTCTTAAATTGTTTACAACCAAAATCAACCAATTTTTGTCCCTTTTATTATTTTACTAAATCCCGCATTTTACTTTTCTGCACAGCCTAGTGATTTTAATAAGTTCAAGAAGGATTTCTGACGTTTTCCCTATAGGATCAATCCTAACCTAGTTGGGTTACTGTATTTGACAAAGAAAACTTTATCCTTCTAAGGACGGATAGTTTTGGTGTTGTCATGCCTCAACAATAAGGATAGTAATTGTACACTCCTTCAGTATAAAGATAAAATTTTGGCACTTTTCTTCCTCGACATTCTTCTTTAGTCCTTTCAAAATAGGAAGAGAAGGTCGTGGAATAAGAGTCTTTGATTTTGAGACCTCCTTGTCCTTTCCTTTTCTGTCATTAGTCTTATGATCATTAACTAGAGCCTTTTTAGATGTCTTCTCATCCACCACTATGTTTTCAGATTCAATAACTTTTTTTCATCTCTTACCACCAATTCTATTTTATCGTTAATAATCACAAACATATGTGGATTTGCAATCATCTGCCACTTCTAGTAGTGATAGTCAAGCAGTGACCATCATTCTTTAGATTTTTGATGGTGTATCTTGGGAATGTACTTCATTGATGCTGGTTCAAAGCCATAGAAATATGACCAAACTGTTACTCAAGTTTTTTTTATAGTGGTAGCATGTGATTCAACTTTCTAATTAAATCTCCTTAAGGCACCCTTCCACTTTGTCCACCACCTTTACAATATTTAGAATTATGTTTTCCATACTTGAATTACTTGATCTAGTATCACGGTTCCCAATGGAACATAAAGTCCACCCTTATCCTTATAGTCATCTTTTCTCCTCCAATCACTATCTCGATCCTTACTCTTATCTCTATACCTTTACTTATTATAGTTATTGTCTCTATAGTAGTTCCGACCTTGATTCCTTTTCTGAGAGTTCTAGTTGTCTTGGATAGACCCTCGGCCCTTGGGTTGAAAACCCACCACCTCTCTATCGAGATACTTCACTTCTTCTTTAGAATCCAAATCTTCATTCCTATAGGCCTTACCTAGTACACTAATCGTATTCACCTTCTTTGCTCGTGCTGCAGCAAATCATTTTGTAAGTAGCTCCATCTCATTCTTTAGTTGCGGAACCTCTTGAGCTTCTCTGCTCTATAGATTCTATAATTTAATAAGTATCTACGAATCTATCCCTATCACTTATGTGTCACCCATGGTTTGTCTTTGTGATTCAATCTAGGATCTCATAGCCAAGCTCTTAATGTAGACTCATGAATGCCCCACCATTGATAGTGTCAGCTAAAACCTTGGTATTTGAGTTCAAGGCTCTGTAGAATATCCTAAGAGAATTTTTAACAGTCATCCCGTGATTTGGAACATCTGCAACTTCTTCTTAAACCTCAACCAAGTCTTATATAGTGCCTCCGAATACAACTACTTAAAATTATAAATCTCATCCTTTAACTATAGTATTTTGGAAGGTGGAAAAAATTAGTTCAAGTCATTTCCCATTTTCCTTCTCTGTTTGTCCCTCTCATCAGGTGCAACTATACAATTAGCATTTTCTTGTCTATCCTTCTATTCTCTTGTTGCTTACCTGAAAGCTTTCGCCTAGCAATTTCCTTAGCCATCAACTGAGCAGCGACTTATTCCATAATTTCCTGACCATCATGTTGTTGCAGTGGTTGATTCAAAATTGTTGAGTCATTATGAATACTCTCAAGTAGGGCTCCTTGATCATGATCTCCTTTTCACCATTCTCTAATTTTGTCTCAAAGTTCTCTCAAGCTCTGTATCAAGTGGAATTCGGGAATTTACTTGACTCTAAGTATTGGTCATACACTAATGTGTTCCCTGAAAATAATAGAAAAGTAAAATTAGGAAATAGAAACCAATAACCCCAACAAACATACTTAAATCAACTCCATAATCATATTCCCCGACAAGGGTGCCAAAATTTAGTGTCCTAAATTACACCTTATTATGAAGTATAAAGAGGTCTCTATCAAACTTAATATCCAATTAATGTTGGGGTCAATTCCAGAAGGAAAATGTAAAAATATCAGTCAATGTGTAGTCGAGGTAACCAAGAACAAGTAACAATTTCCATTGAAAGAGGGGGATTAATTAAATAATTAATTTAGTGGTAACAGTTGTTGAATTTTTGGATTTGTAATCAGTATGAGAAAGACACTAGAATTGTATTCCTAGTGAATTCATAACTCCATAGGTTGTTTGTTTTGGCAATCTATTTTGATGCATCGCATGCAAAAGCAAACAATATAAGTTTATTAAGATGTCTCTTGACCTTGATTAGATGAATATCACTCTTCTCTTCTCGGTGTCTAATTGTTGCACTTCTAACCCTGGTTCTTGATCTCGGATTAACTCTCCCAACTATAGCACAAGTTATTATAAGAAGGTTGCTTCAAATTTATATTGTTATTTTCCTTTCCTAATATGTACTTCTCTTTCAAACAAGTCAAAAATTTAAGCAAGTTCTAATGTTGTGCACCCATTAGAAAGTAGTCGTGACAACAAAATACCGATACATGCATGCACACAGGTCTAGAATTACCATGAATTTAACCTACTTTTTTAATTCATCATGGTTCCCATAACCCTAGTTATGGTGTTTAACTACACAAAATTACATGAACACAAGAATAAATCGGCTAAGAAGACATAACCATGCACTTACAACAATGAGTAAATAAACTCCAAGATCTCACTTTATATAAAAACCCTAGAAGTTGATGTTTATGATTTAAAGCCCAAGAATGTACCTTAGAACCTTACAATAATGTAATAGAATGTAAACCGATACAATTAAATAAATAAGAGTATTTATAGACAAAAGTAAAACCTATCCTAAACAAAATAGGAAATCTAAATCCATCATCTCAGATGAGTCAAAGGTATGATCGTGGTTAAATACCACAACCATCTTTTGGTGCTCGTAGTTTGCTCATGGACTTTGTAAATCTTAGGTCTTTTATGGTGTGATCCTTAGTACCTCTCCATGAATTATACCTATGACTGTATAATGTAGTTGTCTAATCATTCTATACTTAACTCCTGCAGACTTCACTTCTGACCATTAGTCCCACGACCTCATGGTATGGCTGTTATTTCTAGGTATGATTATGGTATCCAATCATCTGATCCTTTCATACTTAGCTCTTACAGGAATGTTTTCATGAAGTACTTCCCACGATCAAGTTATATGATCGTATTATGGATATGCAATCATGGGAACTTTTGTCTAATTAACATCTGAGAGTCACTCTTCTATTTCTTTATATGATGCCCAAGTACGACCATGGTCACAGTAATGGAATCGATTATTTGATGCCCATTATTTCCAAAATCCAACACTCTACTTCTCCAAACCTATTTGAACTGCACATAACTAAAAACATATCATATACACATAAAATACCCCCGTACTTGTAAATATTCATGGTTTTAATCATCTTAAGTGTTGTATGTTCACCACACATTAGTACTTCTGAAACCAAACCTGTTTTCTTTAATGAAAAATGTTTTTCTTATTTGAAGATAGGGATGGAAACCTTCATAAAATCCAATGATGTGAAAATATGAAGAGTAATAAACCTTGGTGATCTTTCACTTGTTCTTATTAAAAGAAGGAAAACAATTATATGATGGCCAAGCATCAGCTGAAAAATATCCAACCACCATGGAGGACTACACGAATGAACAAATAGAAGACATTCAAATCAACTCAAAGAAAAAGATATGTTGTATAATGCGATCAATGGTGAAGAATATGAAAAGATCTCTCATTATGAAACTACAAAAGAAATATGGGATAAACTAGAAGTCACATATGAAAGAACTAAGAAGGTCAAAAAAAATCTGTTAAGTCTATTGGTTTATGAGTATGAACTATTCAAAATTAAGGATGGAGAATCCATTGAAGAAATATTTGCCAGATTTGGTAAAATTATTGGTGAATTCAAAGCAGCAGAAAAGACTTAACTTGTAGTAGACTATATCAATGAAATTCTCATAACCTTACCTCTTCAATGGCTTTCCAAAGTTATGGATCTCAAAAGTATGAATTTGAAAAATATGAATTATGTTTAAGTAAGAGGATATCTTACTCCCTTCATAAAGCTTATCTGAACAAAAAAGATCAACTACAAGATGAAAAGAAAAAGAAGAATATGGTTTTCAAGGCTATAAGTGAAGAAGAAGATGATGCCAAAGATGAGGATGAACTTGTTATCATCACCAGCATAGTTGTTTTCAACTACACGAGATCAAAAATCAAAGAAGAGGGAAATAAAAAGAAAAAAACTTGGTGAGTTCAATAGGAATAAAGGTAAGCTATAACTATAGTAAATATTGTCACATTACTTATGATTGTTCGGAAGCTAGAAGAGGACCTTCAAAAGAAAGTCAAAAAGCTTTCTGTAGTTAGGGATATATAGACCACTCTGAAAATGAAAGTAACAAAATTGGAGTTGTCTGTGTCATGGCTATTGGAGAATCAAGTCAGGTAAGAACCGAATCCTATTATGAACATTCAAATCTGTAAAATATTTTAGATTGTGCCATAGTTGATTCAAATAAAGCTTATAAAGAAACAAAAGATTTATTAAGAGAAAAAATAAACTGGTAGATCAAACTTGAAGTTTGTGAAATTGAAAAGGATTTTCTAAAGGAATTAATGAACTAAAATTGAGATTAATAGTTTTGAAAAATCTTCTAGCCATAGTATTGTCAGATCCAATTGGTGGACTAACTCCTCCAAGTTAGATAATAAGATATGTAGCAATGGTAGATCCACCTATGACAATAGATATTATAATTGTGAAGGTTCATAAAGGTCAACTAACTCCAACACGTTGACTACGACAACTATTCATAGTCATAATACTTATCATAGCTGCTCAACCATAAAAAAGTACTTTTATTATTCATGTTGTCATTATGGAAAACCTGGTTAAAAAATTACAGTTATAGATTTTGTTCCAAAAGTCATGGCAAATTGGTTTGGAGACCCAAAACCGAGCCTACCAATCCAAGTACTAATCTTAAAGGACCCAAGAATACTTGGGTACCAAAAAATAAGTGATATTTTTGTTTTACTAGAACACCACTCAAAGCCTAAATGGAAATGGTATCTTGATAGTGAGTGTTCAAATCATATAACTAGGAACAAAAGCCTATTCAAATCTATAGCTTACTCTGATAGAGGTGATATCAACTTCGGAGATAATTCCAAAGGTAAAGTAATAGGTATTGGTACTATATATTTTAATAAATCATGTGATATTAATAATGTTTATCTTGTCAAAATCTTGAATGACAATCTGTTAGAGTATATGTTAGCTATGCAATGCTGGTCTTAAAGTATGATTTAAATAGGATGATTGTATAACTGAAAATCTTGGAAAGCCTTTTCTTCCTAGAAATAGACATAGAAATGAATATGTCCTTGAATATATCAAAAGGATAGAAGAACACATAGGTTTAGCCATCATATCAGAAGATCCTTGGATTTGGCATAAGAAACTTAGGCATGCAAGCATTAGGTTGATTGAAAAACGAGTCAAAAATGAACTTGTTTCTGGTCTTCTTAAACTTCACTACAAGAAGGCACATATCTATGATGTATGACAATTTAATAAGAAAACTATCAATTCTTTTTCGACCAAAGATATTGTTTCTACTACTAAACAATTGCAGCTACTTTACATTGACCTTTTTGGTTCAACTAACTGCTAGCATTGGTGAAAAAAGGTATGCCTTTATTATTATTGATGTTTATTCTCATTTTATCTGGGTTATGTTTCTTTCTAAAATAGTTGATACTTTAAGGAAGTTTGAAATTTACTATTAAAAGATTAAAAGCGATAAAGGCTACTATATTTCATTTATAAGAAGTGATCATCAAGGAGAATTTAAAAATAAAGGGTTTGAGGCCTTTTGTAATAGACAAGGCTACACTCACAACTTCTCTGCTCCAAGGTCACCTCAACAAAATGTAGTTGTGAAATGAAAAAATATAATTCTTCAATACAAGACATGAACTACGATATCTTAACACTCTTTGCCTAACAAATTATTGGTAGAAGCTATAGGTACTGCTTGTTATATTTTGAACAAGTGTTTGATTAGACCAATCCTGAAGAGAAATCCACATGAACTATGGAATAAAAAGAAACCCAAAATTAGATACTTTTATTTCTTTGGTTGTGAATTTCTTGTTCATAACAATGGTAAGGACAACTTGGTAAATTTGATACCAAAAGCGATAAATGTATATATGGGATACTTTAATTCTAGTATATCTTATAGAGTTTTCAATAAATGCACTCTTTGCATTTAAGAATCTGTACATATTATCTTTGATGATTTTAATTGTATTGTTGAGAGTATTAGTATTGTAGATGATGAGAATAAACAAGAAAAAATTGTTAAAGCTTTGCCCATAAAAGTCAGCTCTTCATCTAAGTTAATTAAACTGCAGGTGATCTGTCAAATCTTACTCTAAATAATCGATTGGCAGTAGAAACTATTCCAACTAAATGAAGAGGTGAACTCAAATATCCAAAGTAATTCATCATTAGAAATCCCAAAAAAGAAATTAAAATAAGAACTTCAAGAAAGAAAGTGCAAATGTTATAGTTATATCTCAACTTGAACCCAAAAAGGGATAAAAAACCTTGAAGGATAAAAGTTGGGTCAAATAAATGAAAGAGGACCTTGAGAAATTTTAGAGGAACTTCAGAAATTTGATAAAATAATGTTTGGACTCGTCCAAAGCATAAGAACACATCAATCATAGAAAAAATGGGTATTCAAAATCAAAATGGATGAATCAGGTAAGGTGGTTCAAAATAAAGCTCATCTAGTAGCTCAAGGCTACTTACAACAAGAGGGAGTCAAATATGATGGAATTTTTGCACTCGTGGTAAGGTTAGAATCTATCAAAATCTTAATTGCATATGAATCTCACAAAGGTTTCAAATTATTTCAAATAGACATCGAAAATACTTTGTTAAATGATTTTATTGATGAACAAGTTTTTATAAAATAACCTCTCAGTTTTGAAAATCTAAAATTGCCTTATCATATGTTTAAATTATCAAAATCTCTCTATGTATTATAACAAGAACCCCATACTTGGTCTGGTAGATTGATTAACTTTTGGACTTGCAATGATTTTAGAAGAGAAAAATTGATACAACTCTTTTCATCAAAAGAACCTCCTTTGGAAATTGTGTTATTGATATAATTTTTGAAGTAATAATGTTGAATTGTGCAAGGATTTCTGTACTTTAATACAAAGTAAATTTGAAATGAGAGTGATATGTGAGTTGACATTCTTTTGGGGACTATAAATTCTTAAGTCAACTGAAGGAACCTTTATTTGTCAAAGTAAGTATACTAAAGAACTCGTTGAAACGTTTGGAATAAAGGATGCTATGTCCACTAGAAATCCAATGAGCTCTACATGTATCCATGTGTCAGCTAAATATCGTGGTATGATTAGTTTACATCTTTATCTTACTGCTAGTCTACCAAACATTCTATTTAATGTTTGTAAACGTACAAGATTTTAGTCAGCTCCTAAGGAGTCTCATCTGACTAAAGCCAAGAACATTATTAGATATTTGAATAGAATTGTGTCTTATGGAATATGGTATTCTAAGTCAAAAAAATTATATCTAAAAGGTTTTCCAAATGCAGATTATCTCGGTGGCAAAGATGATAGAAAAAGCACTAGTGGCACTTGCCAACTTATGAAAACATCTCTCATATCTTGGAACAACAAATAGAAAAATTGTGATTCTCTATCTACCACTGAATCTGAATATATTTACATTGGTTTATGTTGTGCTCAAATTCTTTGGATGATTCATCAACTCAGTGATTATTAAATTTCAGTTAAATTTATGAAAATTTTGTGTGATAACTCAAATTCTCTCTCTCTTTTAAAAAAACCCTATGCATCATTCTAGGGTAAAGAATATTTATATTAAGAATCATTTTATTAAATTTCATGTTTTATAAGGTGATGTTGATATGTTATTTGTTAGCACTAATTTTTTTTCAGCAGATATTTTTACAAAATTCTTACTAGAAGAGCAATTATTTTTTGAGAGAAAATCTCTTGGTATAATTGCTAAATTCTTTTAATTTTATTTCCTTCCCTTTTTTGTGTGAGTATGTTTTATTTAATTATTTATGTTACAGATGTACTTATCTTATTTATTTCCATCGTTCTTTTGTCGCCTGGGACAATATTTTGCATATATGAAGTAATTATGGCATATCTTCCAATTTTCTAGGGGCCCTTTTCCTTCCATCTTTTCACTTCCTGTCCTTGATATTCTTGTCATATTAACTCTTCCATTTTCTTTATTCTGGTCTTGTCATATCTCTTCAATAGAAAAGAATTCAGAAGCCCTTCCATGGTGAAAAGGAAAAGTTCTTACTTTGAAGAAAAAGGTAAAGATTCCTGTCCTATTCCACTTGACTCTGATATTGTAAAACAAAATCTCCCCAGGATTCCTTTGGTTCCTCCCACTCTCTTATGGGTAAGCGTTCTTCTATTCCTGATGACTCTGACTGTTCTAAGAAAAGGGTAAAATTTGACTTTTATAGTTCTCAAAATATCAA
The DNA here is from genome assembly GCA_030864225.1 of Capsicum baccatum var. pendulum. NCBI lineage: Eukaryota > Viridiplantae > Streptophyta > Magnoliopsida > Solanales > Solanaceae > Capsicum > Capsicum baccatum. The sequence continues at coordinate 87,657,083 of CM061557.1, forward strand.
AATTAATTTTTAGAGACACTCAAATGAATACTTTTTCACTTAATGAAGGAATTATCCATGGTTCATGGTAGAATAATAGATCTAGATCTATTAGAGTCTCTTCATTGCCATATTAAGTCTTTGTTTGAATTCTAAGGGTGGGTAAAAATCATATCTTCTACCCCTAAGCATGCCTATAAGTCCCTCATTAGACTCTTCTATGCAAATCTTTTATCTTCTCAAGGTGGTGAACTAGAAACATTTGTGATGGGTAGGAGAAACTTTTCTTGATTGTGCTATTTTGAAATAAACTACTCTGGTTTTTCTATTACCTTTAGGAATCCACGGCACCTAATTTTGATGTTCCTTTCAAATAAGTGAAACACTTTATTGCTCTTGATAACTTTGAATCTCTCCCCTCTCCTCTTAGTCCTATGTATTTGTCCTTTAAAAATCATGTTATTGCATACATCATGGATACTAATTTCCTCCCTCATGCTATCTTGTTTTCTACCTTATCTCAGTATGATACTCTGCCCACTTACTATACTTCTTTTTATTAAAAGGTAAATCTCTCATCCTTCATCATCAATCACATAATTGAAGCCTTTCTTGATCCCTCCATCCTTTCTTATGGGTTAATCATACCCGTATCTTGGAAGCAAGAAACTTTTCTTTTGAGGTTGTTACTTCAATTATTGCGAAACAATTTTCCAGTACTAAAGCTTCTTGTAGTATAGGGTATGTTTTAATTGATGATATCTGGGTTCCTAAGTCCAAAGGTTTTTCTATTGGTACTTTCTTTTCCCTTAAGTTAAGGTCCTCTTCTCCACCTACTCCTAGCTCATTATCTTTTGATTTTACCATTCATCTAACATCAATGGATTTAAAACTCAATGCAATCAAAGATCTTCTCCTTGCTTCACACTTCCATCTTGAAAAAATCAAAGATGTTAGCAACAAAACTAGTATGCATATTACTCATCTCAGGGTAAGATTGGACCATGTGATCAAAGAATCCACAAAAATTTCTACCACGATTCAAATCATAATATATACTCTCTTCACTTCCATATCCACTCAATTCAAAAATTTGAAGCATGCCATTAATCAAACATTGGTATAATTCTTTCATCACTTTAAGAATCGTCTTCTTCTACCTCTTGCTCCTACTCTTTGACAGTATTATGTTTGCATTTTAAGAAATATTTTATGTTGGCGTGTATCTAGGTATAAGCCCATGACAACTTTAATTATGTTTTGCTATATTATCCTAGATATTATCTTTTTATCTTTCTTTCTTGCTAAGCTTCCTTTTTTATTGATGTCAAAGAGGAATAAAAATTATATATAGTTATACAGGTTGACTATTGGATAATGCAACAATTTAGGGGGAACTATGTTCATAAAGCCAATCACCCAGAGGGAGAGTAATAGGGAAGTCGACTATATTATTTCTTTCTATTATCATCCATCAAAATGGGGGCGATTGATAATGTTAGATTTTAATAAATGAATTCTTTGCAGGACTAAGGTAAAATAAACTATCAAGGATTCTTCGCTAACGAGGAAAAAGGATGAAGTATCAAATTAGCTGCAGAAAAGGAAAAGAAATATGTCACTCCTTCAAAAATTAATAACAATATCTTGCACCAATGGAAAGAAGTATAAAATCATATACCAAGCATGAAAAGCATTTCAGACTTTAAAGGAAAGAGGATTATAGGTAGTTAAGGACCATAAGTTTGATCCAACCTTATTCTTATATTTAGGATATTTCACATCTTATTTTCAAGGATCAAGTCTCTTGGATTGCCTTTTATATTTAGATCTTCCAACTGGCTAGTAGTCCTACGCTTAGTACGTATAGATGAAAGATTAAGGAAGAGACATAGAATTTTCTCAACCTTCTTTAGATCTTTGCTCTACTTTAATTAATCAATACATTCTATGGAAATTTACTATGTAATTCAAAAGAGAGAAAATAAACACATAGTTAGTGATTCTCTGTATCAAATGGGAAAAGAAAAGAAGAGTGAGTAAATGCCAAAAAACTTACTCAAACCTTGTAATATTTGATTCCCTAAAAGAAGAGCTAATAGAATCCCTTGCAACATAAGGTGACTGGAATAAGACCTATTAGAGGTCTCATATTTGGTGTAAAGTTTACTTCCTACAATTTCTATTTCAGAACTTATATCACTTTCACTACACTATCTCAAAAGTCGACTGATCATCAAGTCCAGTCAACTAACAAATAAAAAGAAGAGTAATTTACCCCAACCCCTATTACTACTTTCATGGCTTACCAAAGTGGAATGAATATCTTAATCGCCTTGTTTATTGATACAAGCATAAAGAGTACAAGGATTACAAGGTATTGTCAAAGGTTCACACTTCAGATTGTCAAAGGATCAAGTCTCGGATTTGAAAATGCTTGAAGACGTTTTGGAACCATTACAAAGCCTTGTTCAAGTTGAAGATTGGAGAAAGGGTCCTTACACTCCAAGGCTGCCTATACTTGGGATTATTAAGGGAAATATTATCTTTTGATGGCTCTATTTTACACTCCCAAGGAGCACCCTTCATTAAGGGTATTTTAGTCATTATTATGTAATAGTATAAATAGACCTATTAGCTTCTATTTTCCTTAGACTTTGATGTTAAAATTGAGTATTACTCTTAGTGTAGTTTCTTTCCTTAACGTAGGGCTTGGAAAAGCCATCTTATAGTAAGTCTTGGAAAAGACATCCAAACTTGAGAGATTAATACATTTGATGGATTTCACTTGTGTTGATCAATTAGCAAGAAAGGTGTTATTGAGGAGTGTGAATTCCTTTGGTCCATCTAAAAGTGAGGTTTGAACTACCATTGATGAGGTGTGTTTGAAGGTTTGATACACTTTGTTGTGATAATCATTGGTGATAATAAGGGTCTCATTACCTATCTTTACTTTTATGCATATCTTCTTCATCCCCTTTCTTGTTGTGTTGTTTTTTTCTTGTGGTTGCTAATTTTTGTTTCTTTAGTGTCCATTTTCGGCCTTAGTAGTTTATTCTTGTATCATTTGGTGTCAAAGCCTTGTTTAGTGTTGTTCCAACATCCCTAAATCTTGGTTTTAGTGTTCTTATTAAGAAAATCTCAACAAAAAGAGTCAAAAATCTGAAAATCTCAAAACAAAAATGGTGTCAAGTTGTGTTGTGTTGTAGATCCGAAATTTATTTCTTATATCTACATAATTTTATTGTGTTTTGTTGGTTTCTTGTACTAGATCCTTGCTCTCTAGTACCTAAGGAGTCTAGATCTACTTTTAGAGTGAAGATTGTTTTTTTTTGAGATAGATCCACCATTGTTGTGACTTGTTTGAAGCTTTCTATTAAGGTTGAAACCTGTGGGTTGTGATAGTTGAACATTTTTATGGCTGATTCGTTGTTATTTGTGCTTGCTTTGGCAAAGGGAATCGAGATCTAAAAGAAAATTTGAATTTGGGGTTCATTTGCCTAGTGGTCAAACTGTGGTCAACTCTTGAATATTCATCTTGTTCATCCACCATCTATTGTTAATCACTTGGTAGGAGTAAAGGCCTTTTCTACTATCTTTACATTTTATGCATTCTCTTTCATCTCCCTTTCTTTTAGTTGCTGTTTTTTGTTCCTTGTGTGTCCATTTTCGGTTTTAGCCTTCCTTTAGGCTATCATTTGGTTCAAAGTCTTGTTTAGGGTTGTTCCAACACCCTTAAATCTTGGTTTTAGTGTTCTTATTAAGAAAATCTCAACAAAAAAGAGTCAAAAAGCTGAAAATCTCAAAAAAAAAAAAGCAGTTGTCAAGTTGTGTTGTGTTGTGTTGTAGATCTGAAATTTAATCCTTAGATGTACTAAAATTTATTGTTTTTTTTTGGTTTCTTGTACTAGATCCTTGATCTCTAGTACCTAAGGAGTTTAGATCTACTTTTAGAGTGAAGATTGATTGAGTTTGAGCTAAGATCCACCATGGCTCTGGAGTTTTGAAGTTTTTAAGCCAGATCTAAAAATTACCCTTGTGATTTGGATTTGTGTTGTGGCTGATTTTTTAGTGGATTGGGTTTGTTTTGGCCTAAGGAACCTAGACCTACAAAAAAATCAGATATGTAGTTCATTTGCTTGTTGGTCAAACTTGGTCAACAGTTGAATATTCGTCTTGTTCATCCATCATCTTCATATCTTACTGAAGAAGAATATTCAAATGTGTTGTTTGATCCAAAATAGGTAAGAAAGAGAGTGAAAAGATTGTTAGTCTAAGAGCACAAGATATTATCTAAGGGTCAAGGCTTCGGAATTAGCAAGCAATTGAACACGTTTTTAGAGTATTTTGAAGCCTTGTTCAAGAGAAGAAAGGAGGACTTATACACTTCATAGGCGCCTCAAGTGAAGGGCATTTAAGACATTTTGCACTCTAAAGCTACACTCAAGAGGCGCATCTTTTGGGAGTTTCATTAAGGGCAATTAAGTCTTTTATTATGTAATAGTATAAATAGATACCTTAGCTCTTATTTTCCTTAGTTTTTGAGATAATGAATTGAGTGACTTTTAGTTTTTGAGATAATGAATTGAGTGACTTTTAGATTGTAATTTTAGTGGTAGATTGTAGTCTTCTCCTTCTCCTCAAGAGAGGAAAATCGAAACTTGAACCTTGAATACATTTGGAATACATTTTTCACTTGTATTGGGTTATTTGGCAAGAAAGGTGTGCTTGAGGAAGTGTGAATCCTTTGGGTCACCTAAGAGAGTGGTTTAATCTTACATTGGTGATGTGTGTTTGAAAGTTTTGATACACCTTCTAGTGTTATTCATTGGTGGAAGTGAGGGTCTCTCTATCTATCTTTACATTTATGCAATCTTCTTCTTCATCTCCTTCTAGTGTATTGATTCCCTTTGTTTGCTTTCTGATTTTTGCATCTTAGTGTCAATTTTCGTGTGTTTGATAGTTTTAGGCTATCATTTGGTATCAAACAGAGAGCAACCATGGGTTGATGATATAAGTGTGGTACTAATACTAACCCTCCTTCCAAGAGGATTGTGTGTTTGTTTTGCTCTCTCTTTGGTTTTGCAAGATCTGAATTTGAGGACAAATTCATTTTAAGATGGAGAGGTTGATACAAGCATAAGGAGCACCAAGAGCACAAAAAAAGTGGACTGCCCAAGCCTTACCCGAGGTGACTTTGCTACTCTAAGCACTTTTTTGAACTCAAAATGTTATGATTTAGTGTCAAGTGAAGTGGTTTTAGGTTTGCAAGTGCATAGCTATTTCCTTATTAACTCTTTTGTTATGAATAATGATCAACTTTCTCTTAAAACTAGTTCACTACTTAAGCATTACAATAGTATGTTTGAGAATTTCCAAGTTAGTGATGATGCTTGTATTGATGATCTTGGTATTGAACATGGTCCTTTGATCTTGTTTAATGAAATCCATGATATTAGTCTTGGTCCTAGTGGCCTTGTGTATGTCAAAGTTGTGTGTAATACCTTGAATGATTGTGAGCAAATTAGCCTAATTAAGGGAGTGGATCATCTCGGCTTAGATCGTTACCCATTTGATCCCGAAATTCCTTTGCGATATGGGTGGAATAACTTCTAGTCATGTGTATTTATTTTTTATGTTGATTCCATTCATGTCTTTGGTATCCTTTATGCTAAGATTTTTATGTCAAACACCAAGGATATATGGGGGTATCTCAAATGTGAACCACCTTGGAGTTATCACTATGTTAATTCTAAATTGTTATTATGTAGAGGTAAGAATTTTGATGGATGGTTTTCATGTTGGAATGATAATGATATGTGGGTGAGGTGAACCTTAAGATCAATAGTGGCACCATACTTGATAAGGTCCTTTGTAGAGATAATGCAATAAATGAATCTTAAGGTTCCTAATCCAAAGGTAGTCTTACCTTTTGGGTATAGTAAAGCCATTAAGACTATTGTATTTTCCTTATCTCTTGATATTTTTCAAAGCCACTTCCATTGTTCCATTCATGTTAAGCTCTTCATGTCACACACAAAGGACCCGTGGATGTATTTCAAATGTGAACAACCTTGGCTAGATGATATATGTGATAGTATTGGATTGTGTTCCTTACTCCTTGATGTCTATATTGGCCATATCCTTTGTAATGATCATACTAAATATTTCATTGTCAAAACAAAGGATTGCTGGTTGTATATAAAAAAATGTACCCCCTTGGCATGCTTATATCAATTGTTACACTAACCCTAACCCTTCTATCTTAAGGAATGTGTGCTTCTTTTCCCTCTCTTTGGTTTTACAAGGTTTGAATTTGAGGTCAAATTCTTTTCAAGATGGAGAGGATGATACAAGCATAAAGAGATCAAGGATTACAAGGTCTTATCAAAGGTTCATGCTTCAAATTGTCAAAGGTTCAAGCCTCGGATTTGAAAATGCTTGAAGACATTTTGGAACCATTACAAAGCCTTGTTCAAGTTGAAGATTGGAGAAAAGGTCCTTACACTCCAAGGCTACCTATACTTGGGATTATTAAGGGAAATATTGTCTTTTGATGGCTCTCTTTTACACTCCAAAGGAGCACCCTTCATTAAGGCTATTTTAGTCATTATTAGTAATAGTATTAATAGACCTATTAGCTTTTATTTTCCTTAGACTTTGATGAATTGAAATTGAGTATTACTCTTAGTGTAGTTTCCTTCCTTAGTGTAAGGTTGGGAAAGCCACTTTAGTCCAGGTCTTGGAAAAGGCATCCAAACTTGAGAGATTAATACATTTGATGGATTTCACTTGTGTTGATCAATTGGCAAGAAAGGTGTGATTGAGGAGTGTAAATTCCTTTGGTCCACCTAAAAGTGAGGTTTTAACTACCATTGATGAGGTGTGTTTGAAGGTTTGATACACTTTCTTATGATAATCATTGGTGATAGTAAGGGTCTCATTACCTATCTTTACTGTATGCATCTCTTCTTCATCCCCTTTCTTATTGTATTGTTTTCTTTGTCTTGTGGTTGCTGATTTTTGTGTCTTTAGTGTCTATTTTCGGTTTTAGTAGTTTATTCTTGTATCATTTATACAAATTATACTATCATATTTTCTTGGGAAAAGGCGTCGTTTCCACCCCAAACTATACAAGAAAAGTCTAAGCCATACCTAAACTATCTAAGTGACCTATTTCACGCCTAAACTATATAAAAGTGATATTATTACCTCTCCGCTACACCCATGCCCATGTTTAATGAGCGGAGTGCACTCCACTCGCCCTCTTGTGTTGCCACATGTCTAATTAATTTTTCTATTTTATTAAAAACTTAACCTGACCCTATTACTCTTTTAACCTATCTAACCCGACCCGACCCATCTCTCATATTTTACCCTAGCTATATTAAAACATCCATCCAAACTAAAATTCATCTGATAAGAGAAGAAACCCAATACAAGATTCACAAAAATTATGCAATACCACATACCCCCTTCACACATTCTCTCGAAACCCTAAAATAATTTTCCCCCCTTTTCCCCTTTTAGATTCCCTCAATCTCCATGAAAATTCTCCAAATCTCTATATCCAAATTCCCCATAATCCTAAATTAATGATTCTCTAACTTTTAAAAAAAAAAAATTTTGTTAAATTTGGTAAAAAAATTTTGAATCGATGGAGGGCTTTGTAATGGATGATCTCGAAGGCCCACCAGAGTCATGGGAGGTGTGTAACGCCTTGAATCTTACCTGGAATGGTACACGATGCTCATGACATCGAAGGACCACAAGCTAACCCATGACTGATATATGTACCTGTATACTGCATAAAATACTTAATAATGCGAAAACATGAACTGAAAGGCTATAAGGTTCACATAATTGAAGTAAATATAACATCTAAACAGGGTATGAAATACCCAAAATAAAACTAAAAATATGGAAGTCTGAAACATAATAGTCTAGAAAGCCTCTAACTGACTGAACTGTCTGAGTAAAGAGTTGATAGGACATGTCCCCAACTAACTCCAACTAATAAACTAATTAATGAGATAATAGAGAAATAATCATGTCCTCGAATAATGAGGACTCACTTCTAACTCTGACTGCTGAAACTGGAATCTACTGCTGATCTGGAGCTCGTATCTCTAAACATATGGTATAAGACACCATAGCGTAAATGCGTCAGTACTTTGAATGTATTGTTATGCATGTGGGGTAGGATAAATACATGGGGTTCATATGCATGAACAATACTGGCTAACTGACTAATATGAACGTGAAAATACATGCATGCATATATAGTAACTATATCTGAAATTGTGATAATATGAGTACTGAATCTGAATACTAATAACATGACATACTGATAACTGATATAACTGATAACATGAGTGATTGTATCTTACAGTCTTGAATCTGGTGGAACTATCTGAGTTTTGTACTGTGTTTGAGTTAACTGTATCTGACAGCCCTAAATTCTGAAGAACTATCTGAGTTCTTTTACTGAGATTGATACTGATACTGTGGGAGGTATTCATCTAACCAACATGCCGCAAATGATGCATTATAGTTGAATCAGGGTCCAATCTATGCCCTGATTGGAAGGGTGTCAATACCGCACCACTGGTAAGAACAACATGTGAGTGACCCTAATATAACAGATAACTCTAGTGAGAACGGTGAGAACCCTCATATAGCAGGCTATGATGTCTCAACCTATGTTGGCTACATAGTTCTGGAACACAAGGATTACTTCTAAGAATCACACCCTTATATGATAGGTGAGTTCCCATCCTTGGGTTCACTCGGTGCTAATTTCTACTCCCATCTAAATAGACACTGAACATAATTTACTAAACTGAACATGGACTGAGTTACTGAATTCCACTAACTGACAAAATATTACTGATATTTGATAACTGACTGAGTTCATGAGATCATAGAGATTTCCTGAGTCATAAGACTGTCTGAAGTCTAAGGTTTCATAGCTTGACTAAGAGTATCATGGAAACATGACATGGCTCTAAGCACACAGCTAATGTTTCAGGTACAAGTACCCCCAGAAATCGATGGATGGAAACTGACCAAGCATAACTTACTTAAACATATAAATAACATCATAATCCATAATACATTTATAGAAACATTCCATCAAAACATGTGATAGGCATAACTTGTACATACATGGGGATTTTATGATATCATACTAGTTGGGCATTATTCTTTCATCTAGGCATTTAATCAAACACATGGTAGGCATAGCATGTGTAGACAATATTATACAACAATTAATCATCATGATTCATCTCTAATTTCATCATCCTAGGGTTTATTCATAGGTTCACATGAATATACATCTATACAAATCAATTCCATATAAAATTGATCACCCAACATGGATTTCAATTCAATTTATCATTCTAAACATAAACAAAACTAACCCAACATGAAATTCATAAACTTAAACTTAGAAAAGAGATTCTTGGGCTTCATAGATGGAAGGAGTCCATGAATGAACACTACGCCTACCTTAGTTCGTGATTTTGTGAAGATTGACAGAGAAACTTTCTTAGAATTGGATCTTCTATGAAAACCCTAGCTTGTTCTTGAGAAGTTTTTGAGAGAAGAGAGTGTATTTTGGGTAAAGAGTGGCTGAATCACGTGTTAAAGGGCTTAAATAAGGGTAGGAAGTTGACCCTTTTAACCCTGGACGCATAATTTTAATTTCAGTTAAATTTTTTTGAACTGAACCCCTGGCACCACGCGGTGCTATCGCGTTGTGTCACTAGAATTTAAAAATTGAGAAACTGAGGAATGGCGCGATGCGGATCCATCACGTTGCCCCTTCTTTTGTGACCTGGAACTTTGGCGCGAAACGGAGGAAATCACACTAAGACAGTGAAAAAGGACAATTCTGAATTTGGGCCCTAGTGCGACGTGCCATAATCGTGGACCTATACTAGAATTTTCCAAATGACATTTCCTCTTGTGGCGCGGCGCGCCACTAACTAATATGGAATTGTTTTACGATGGAAACTTAAAATAGTCGTAACTTCTGACTCGGCTATCGAATTTGGGCAAATCTTATATTAATGGAAAGCTTATTGAATTTTCCACATGAAAAAAGTAAAAATATTGAAAATTCCTCATGGAATAACCATCATTCAATTTAGAAGATAATACTAGACATTCTTGAGATGAAATTTGCTAGATAAAGTACGGGGTATTACAAGGTGGCTGACTTAGATACTAGTATGAGGAGATTTATATTTTCATTGTCTTCAAAGAAGAACAAGTATAATATTGATTCTTCATTTGTTGATAATAATAATGATGATCAATCTGAGCTGATTGATTCTTCGGGTACTGATACGGGTGATGGTGGTGGTGGTGGTAGTGGTTCAGGAAGTGTGTCGTCGGAGGATGTTGTTAATACTATAGATTAATTTCTTCATGAGGCTTTGCAAAATCCTCGTGAATGCCTTTCCGGTTAGTAATATTTAATGATTTCTTATTATTGTACTGATTTACAATAGGTTTAGGATTTTTAGCTGATATTATGCTTATTTATGATAGGTTTAGGATTTGTTAGTTGATTGTTATGTTGATTTACGCTAGGTTTAGGATTTTTTAGCTGATTATTATGCTTATTTATGATAGGTTTAGGATTTGTTAGTGGATTATTGTACTGATTTATGCCAGGTTTAGGATTTGTTAGTTGGTTGTTATGCTATTTTACGATAGGTTCAGGATTTGTTAGCTGATTATTATGCAAATTTTTGACAAGTTTAGGATTTGTTAGATGATTATTGTGCTAATTTATGATGGGTTTAGGATTTGTTAGCTGATTGTTCTGCTATTTAGGATTTATTAGCTGATTGTTATGCTAATTTATGACAGATTTAGGATTTTTTCATTGATAGTTACACTAATATACTACAAGATTAGGATTTTTTAGCTGATTATTATGCTAATTTACGTGAGGTTTAGGATTTATTAGTTGATTATTATGCTAATTTACATCATGTTTAGGATTTGTTACTTTTGTACTTGTTTAACATGTGGATAATTCTATTTTGTGGTTGTATAGTCGCAGATGCGTTGGTGTTAGTTCTTTCAATTAGTTAACTAAAACAAAATTGTAAATTAGTTGGTGTTGGATGCAGGAATCAAGAGTGAATGCAATGTTACTATAATTATAATTTGATGAATTGTAGTAGCTAGTGTGTTATTAGTAGTTTTTACTGAAACCCCAAACCCGTACATAGCGGGAGCTTTAGTGCGCCATGCTTCCCTTCTTCTCCTCGACAACACCTTTTTAGTTTGTATTAATGATTATTATGCAAAATTGCATTAGTTTTAGGACTTGTTACTGATTTTTGTTCTAGGATTTGATTTTCTTATTTTGTGTAAGTGAATTTTCTCGTATAGTCATGGCCACTTTATTGTTAATCATGTTAATCAGTTAGCTACAGCTGAACGGTGAATGCAATATTCCTGTAATTTGACAAATTGTAGTAGCTAGTAAGTGTGTTATTAGTCCCTTTACTATCTAAATTTTATTTACTACAATTTATATAAATATTAACACTTTTTTCATTTGAGCAGTCGGGAATGCCTAGTAAGATATTCAAACTGCCAAATCTTCAGCAATTGTGACTAAAAATCTCGGATATACACCTAAAACTGGTGTAAAATAAAAAGGAAAGAAATTTATGGCCTCCAGGCAACTACAACAAATGAGAGGCAAAAAATAAATGAAAACAAGGTCCAAGGCTGCACACTTGAGTCAAGAAAGCTCCAATGTTCAATCTTTATAAGTAGTTGGTGTAGACTGATAGTTTCCCTTGTACAAATGTTGACAGTTGTGACTGTATTTAGACTATGTTTTTGATAATTCACTAATGTTGGTAGCTGAGCTGGCAACTATGACTGCATTTAAGACTTATTTTTGGTAGTTCATTGATGTTGGCAGTTGTGGCTGCTTTAAGAATAATTTATTAGTGGTAGCTTTGACTGCACTTTGTAACTGTAATTAGTTTAACATTACTGATTTTTTTGTAAATATATTTGGCAACAAGATGTAATTGCACTCATTTTTGGTTAATGATTATGCAGTTGTAAATTTATTGTTGCTGAAATTTGTGTTTGTGCTTATGCAACAGCTGTGACTGCATTTATTAATGTTAAATTTGTGTGGTGAGAGATATGATTTACTGGTTTCAGGTTGTGTAATTAACATTACAATTTGTGTTTATGCTTGTGCAGCAGTTGTGACTGCATTTATTAATGCTAAATTTGTGTTGTGAGAGATGTAATGTTTCTGTATACAACATTACAATTTGTATACAACCTTAAATTTGTGTTGTTAGAGATGTTTTCCTAAACCAGTAATTTTGTATACAAATTGCAACACAAAGAACCACAGAAAACAAAGCCAAAACAGTCAAGTTCAACATTACAATTTCATTACACAACAATTTAATTACACAACCTGGCAGTTTTGTCTAAGGTAACACCTAATAATTGATACAAATTTCAGCCCCTTAAAATATAACAAAAACAAAGCAACTCAGTTTAGGGCAGCCTTCTTGGAGCTCCTTTCAAGAACATGAATTGAAATAGAAAAATAACACCCAAAATAAATACATAAATGAGAGTATTCCAAAATTATTTTTCCCTTTTCTTGGACTTAGCCAACTTGATCTTTTGTTTTTTCTCATTTGTCTTCATCATCCTAAAAATTATCCATTTTCAACTCTATTTTATTCATGTCTATTTTACTCTCCACCGATTTGGTTGTCCTAGTAGTCTTGTCATCAACTATTTTGTGTTCATAAAATACACAATTTGTCGAAGATTCAACTTTTTTCTCAAGCTCCCCAATTCTTTCCAATAATTTAGGAATAACAAATTTGGATCGTTCATCAATAGAATAATCCTTTCAAAGCCAAAAATCACATGATCTAGTATTCTAAAATGAAAGCAATTAGATTCATATAAACTATTCAAGATCAATGTTTGAAGGAAAAACTCACTTACCCCATAGTAAGGACAAGTCCAATATCATCTACCCAAATTTCATGAAGTCCATGAAGTCATCAAAGGAAAAACATATCCATGTTTGCATCGAACCTCGTCCAACTCATTATCTTCTTCTTGCTTACAAAGTCTACTCAAACTTATCTTAGCCATTAAAGTACCTTGATTAAGAAACCAAGTTTCAAGAGAGGTTGGACAAACACTTGAGGGAAGAAAAAAATTATCAAAATGGCAACAAAATTAAGACAAAATAATCATCAAATATCAAGAAATCGAAGGATTAAAAAGATTTATTTACCAATTCTTCATACAAATGATCTTCAATTTCGATTTTTAAAGACAAATTTGGGAATTGGGCTTCTTAGTTTTGAGCCCCAAATTGGCTTAAAAAAGGGTAGATATGTTAGGAATTAAAAGTGATGTAATTTTCATGTTTTTAGACATTTAATTTTGTTATTTAAAAGGCTGGACGCGCCTAAAATGAGTGTAAAAAATGCACCATAGAATTAGTGTCACGGGGAGGTAATAATATTACTTTTATATAGTTTAGGTATGTATAGGTCACTTAGATAGTTTAGGTGTGGATTAGACTTTTCTTGTATAGTTTGGGATGGAAACGATGCCTTTTACCTATTTTATTTAGCTAACAAATATTCTTTGGAAAAGATAGTATCAACTTTGCAGGAATATGAAGCTCAATCAGGTTAGAAGATTGATAAAGATAAAAGATCATTATATTTTATCTTGGACTCTACATGTATTTTTAGAGGCCATTTATCGATACTTAGAGGGCTCTACATGTATTTTTAGAGGACTCTACATGTATTTTTAGAGGCCATTTACCGATACTTAGGTTTCCTCATTACTCATACCAAAAAAAGAATAAACATTATGAAGATGTCACTGTAAAAGTGAGGATAAGCTTCAAGCTTGGAAAGATAACATGCTATGATTTAGGGGTAAGGAAGTATTAATATTCAGTATTTTACAAAGAGTACTTATTCATGTTTTGTCTACTATATTCCTCATATGTGTGTTTTGAAATAACTTTATAGAATTTCTGAAAATTATTTTGGAGTAATAAGATTCTTGGTCGGAGCTAACATTGGGTCGTTTAGGAAAAGGTTTGCTTACTAAATTTGAAGGTGTTTTGTTTTTTAGATCCATGTTGGACATATGTCAAGCTATGTTTGCTAAGCTTTGATGGAAATTTAGATCTCAAAGTTCTAAATGGGAAAACTTCATGTGGAATAAGTAATGTAAGAAATGATTTTCTACTTTTGTTTAATGAAAAGGCGGGCCATAAGTGTGGAAACATATGTTAGAGAATAGAAATGTGATAAAACAAAACTTATGGTGGGAACCAAGGGGAATAACATCTAATATTTGGTTTGACAGATAGACCCACCTTGGCCCATTATATCCCCACCCTACTAAAGTGCATGGTTGTCATTCCTTGGCAAACGTTATTTTTTCTGAAGGAATATAGCATGGACTTTGAGATAATGCAGGACCGCATACCTATTAATATTATTAATCATGTTAGACAAATATGGGTTATATTAGACAATCAGATTAGGTAGATAAACTGCGACACCTCATATTTTTGGGGCTAGAATTAAAACGTTTGTTCCTACGTGTATAAACTCTAATCCCATAATTTGTATATGAATATAAGTGTCGTGATATTTTACCTGGTGTGTAAATTTCTATAAATCAAAAAAAAGTCCATAGGAAACGCTTAGAGCAAAGTGGAGTCAAGAGATTTTGTTATCAACCCAAATTAATGTATTCAATTCTAATAGTGTCAAATTTGAACATGTGTAACTTTGGAATTTATAAAATTTTGGAGCTTAAGACCCACCAAATTATAAATAAATGTGTCCTTCCAGGGCATTCAATTTTTCCTTAATCTAATAACCGGGCAAAAAGTTATGAGCATTCTTGTAAGGAACTAGTGAGGGTCCACGATTTCAGCGTGGCATGGACTTTGTACTCCGTAATATGCAGCGTGTCATAGACCTTATGCTCCATGATAAGTAGTGTGACATGGACCTTACGCTCCTCTATAAGTACCGTGGCATGGACCTTATGCTCCGCTATAAGTACCGTGGCATGAACCTTGTACAGAGACACTAAAATCCACATTTCTTTTACGTTTTTCAAGGGTAAACAATTTTTTTCATCCTAAATGACCCTATAATTGATAAAATCACATTTTACCTTATTCTTTGAACTAAAATCATTAATTTCTCTCCTCTCAAAACACTCAAGAACACCAACACAAAGGTTTTTCTAAAATAATTCAACCTTAAGGGCTTCCAACTCAAATGTTCTTTCAAGAAACCATCAAGTCCAGTTATGTGGGGCATTCCTTAGTGGGTTCCTGATGAGTGGTGATTTTACCACTCATTTACACTTAATATTCCTACACAATACCCTTTTTTAAATGAATAATGAGACATAATTATGATAAAATACCCTAATATCCACTCTTTGCAGGCATAGAGTTGAAGGGATTGAAAGATGTGGATTTGATCTTAAAATGATAAAAAGAGAGCAAGACAGTACAAGTGAAGACTTGGAGCAGGAACTTTCCTCAGTTACCACAGCTGTAGTCTGGTGGCGCGATCGTGGCAGTCAAGTAGAAGTCAAGCAACTGGGGTCGTGAAAGATATTTGCGGTCACGGCTAGACCCGCACAATCATGATTTAGCAAAAAATAAGAGCCCCAGGGCAAATTTGGAATGCACGTGGCTGATCCTAAATTTTTGGCAAAAATGCTCAAACCCTAAGTCATTCATGAGATTCTATCTTTCCCAATTTTAGGTTTAGCTCTTGATTTCATATCCTCCATACTTGAAGAAGAAAATATTGTATATATTTTGGGGTAAAGAATACATTGGAGACTTTCTAAGTGGAGAATTAACTCACTTCCATTGTTGATTTACGGGAGTGCAAAGTTTGAAGTAACATTCACTAAATCTTGAACAAGTCATTTCTAGAGATTTTGGGTATATCTATGTTTATTTATCTTATGCGTAGCTATATCTCCCTCTTGATGTTATGTGTGAATAGGGGTTAATAGTATGTATGGTTTGCTATTGTTAGCTTCTATTTGGTAGTTCATGTTTATGTGTTTTATCATTACTATGCTAACTTGGTTGTGAGTTGTGGATGAACTCCCCAAATACTGACATGGGTTTGATAAGTGAAAGGTCCATACTCTATAAAGATCAAGTCCATCTTTGAAAGAAGGGTTTTGGGTGAACTTTAAGAACCCACATTATGCTTGACAGGGTGATGTGGAGGCCAAAGCAATGATAGACAATTATGTGTACAGTTATCTAAATTTTCACTATCTTAGACATAAGGGTGATTGTGAAGTTAACTATACCATGGGTATCATTCTAGAAGTAGGGATTCCTAGATTAAAGTTGTGGTTACCAATTATTAAACACACCCGTTAGGTATTCAAAAGAATAAATGGGTGAAGGTTTGGTGTTTTGTTGAAAGACTAGCATCAAAACCTAGAACCAAACCTACCCACACTTGATCTACTAATAATTACATTTGCTATTAGCATCCACATGTCACTCCCATAGTAATGCATAATACCAAGATCCGTGCATAATTATTAAAACTCTAATTATTCATAGCCCCGAATTTATACTAGAAAAAACTAAAAAGAAACATTAGTGTAGACACTTGTCTCCCCTATTTTTATATTTTTGTACCATTGGTTTAAATTTAACTTATATCTATTATTTTGAATTAAATTGATTGCCACTCACATTGTTCCTCGTAGATTCGACCCCGACTCTAAAGTTGGATAAATATATTGACGACGACTACCTTGCACTTAAATTGACGTGTAAGTTAAGCATTATCAAAAATGGTGCTGTTGTCGGGGAATAATTTTGCCTATTAAGTTAGTTTGGAATTTTAGCCTACTTGCTTGAATTCAAGCTTGTCTATATTTTCTTGTGATTTTCTTTTGTAGGTATATTTTTATTTTATTTTATTTTCTGTATGGCATCTTCTGACAAGTATGATGTCGATAGTTTGAAATCCTATCATGATAACCCATGTCCAATTTATGAAGGACCCCACTTCAGGAGAGATTGTAACTATGTTTCTCGGAGAGAGATGGACCCACTATCTCGATCCTATGGGAAGTATAGTTGTTCTTGATGTAGTGGTCGAGAAGGACATTAGGATGACCATCCAAATGCACCTCCCCCTATTTTTCTAACTGTGTTGCTAGTTCTTCTTATGAGATTGATAGGTCCTATAATGAGAAGAAGAAAGAACAACATACCAAGTCCAATAGCTTTGACACAAGGCTACAAGCTATTTTCGATCACATCTATGCAAAGGGGAGAGTATACAGGCCATGCAACAAGAGGCATTAGGATGGAAAAGTGTCAAAATGGGGGAAATGAGTAAAGAAGAAAAGCTTGAAACTATCACTACCTTGCCCATTTCCCTAGAGGAGGTTCATCAAGAAGAGAATCCAACCTATAATGATGACTTAATAGCGAAGACTCCTCGGTGACTTCTTATTCTACCGTATCATATGAGAAAGAAGAAGCCAAAATAAAATAAATAGTACTAGAGTCAAGAGAAGAATTAAGGCAAATATTTTATGATAAATCTAGTTCATTTCAGGGTGAAGATGCTTCGAAGGAGGCTAATCCAAAATTAGTGGTTGGGCCTCGTTCAAACTACTTTTCAAAATTATGCATAGAGGATGTGATAAAGATCCATCCCTCTGAACAAATGGTGGATCATGGGGAGAAGAAGTCTGATTCTTATATTTTGGAGTTTGATATTCCAAAGGAGCATATGCAACCCTACCCATCAATGTCCAAGGAACTTAACTTTCCATGTACAAGGAATGGCCTATTGATGTACACACTTTTACCCAAGCAGCCAAACTAAAAGTTCGACGTAAAGTTTGGTAAAAGTTTTAAATCTTCAAAATTATGAGATCAAAGATTGTTTGCCATTTCACCACCTCTTCCAAGCCTTATCTTGGAAGATCTAACTCTTCTGTTCGTCTTCCACTCATTGTATATTAAACAACAGCTGGGATAGAGATTTAAATCTTCTAAGTGCAATCACAAAAATAAGTAGTGAAGGAATTGTGCTACAACGTTAAACTAACAAATCGATGGGAGGCACCTCATTATGCCACAAAAAAAGTCACATATCCTTTTCAATTTATGTATGGTAGAGTTGATTTTGTTTTATTTATGCATGCATAATCCATGAAATGTTAGTGCTACGAGGAATTTTGATTGAATTTGAAAAATAAACATGTGAAGTTAGCAGTTTGGACTAAACAAAAAGTGCAGGATACCCAGTTGTTTGGTCAGAGTTACTGTAACCGCAGTCCGTGCCACCATGATCATAGAGGCCGCATGACCACGATCGCGGAACTAGGACCACGATCGCAGTCAAATTAGTTTAAGTGACCATCCAAATGCTATTTTTCCCATGCTTCTCACTCAATTTCTCTCAAAATTTATGGCTCTGCATTGCATATCCAAGTGTCATTTTATTCCAATTTCATTATCTAACTTGGTAAGTTGTCTCAACTCCCTTGATTTGGATAATTATATGCTTAGAACTTGTAGTTTAGGGAAGGCGTGAAATGATGTTTTCATTATTAAATGCATGCTTATTTATGATTATTGTTGTGGTTAGCTATTGTAATTAGTGTACACACTATTGGGGAAGTTTTGTGTACCCAAATTTAAGCTTTAAATGGTTGAAATGATAGTGTAAATGATGTGTTTGATTTAATGCCCCAATGAGTTCAATTTGAATTATTTCAAGTTTAGGGCTGTAATTACACATACTAGGCTTAAATTCTTTGCTTCTAATGTTGATATGCCTAGTTGAAACAAAGAATTGGGGTTAAAATTATATTTTGAATAGAGTGAAAAACCTGTTGAATATAGTCTCAAGTACCGCGATCGCGGTCTCAATGATTGCATTTACAACACCGAAATCGTGGTCCCTGATCTGTTATCGCCATACCAGAGGACTGTTTTTGCAGGAACCCAAAATTTTTGCACAACCATTTCAGCCCCCAATACTTTCTATTACATTGCCACGAGAGTTTATCTTCTTGATCTGAAATATTTTTGATATGATAACATTGATGCTGTCATGAGTTTCATTGTTTATAGGTTCTAAGCCTAAAAAATGGGATATTTTGATAACACTAGGTTCATGACCGCACAAGGCTAACACCACTACTATACAAATTTTCACATGACTAAGTTACTCCCAGAAGGGGGTATCTTCTTTGACAAAGTAGAGGAAAAGCTCCCATTATTCCATGCCCAACTCAATGTTACCAGGTGGATATGCTTTGACCTAGACCCTGCTATGCAAACGAGAATTGAGTACGGAGTTCTATGCAAACCTTAGCATAGTTTCTCTCACAAACCTAGTGATGAAAATTTAGGGAAAACAAATAAACTCTGGAGCATATTAATGAGGTATATGGGCTGCCGAATGCGGACATGGAGCAATTCCATGCAAATTCATGTGAGTCAGAGATGTGGATGGAAAATATTTTATATCCTGGAAAAGAAGTTCCCTAGTCCATAACCAAGAGAGATATTTTGATGAACGAATTCACAACAGAGACCAGGCTTTTGCTGAATATAATATGTAGCGAAGTATCGCCATGCACTCATATGACCATTGTCATAGATTTTTGAGCTCGGATGGCTGCTTTTATCCTATCTTGAATCCCACTCAATGTTGGAGAGATTTTTTTTCAAAGTGGCAGTATTGCAAAAATCATGGAGGTACGCATCTTTTTTTCCCTTCCCTTATCACTAAGCTTTGCAAGAGGGCAGAAGTGGAGGAGTAAACTACAGATACTTGGGTGCACCCAGGTCCCCGTATCTTCCCACTTAAATTTAGGGGTGAGGGTACCCCAGGTCAGAGCAAGTAAAGGAAGATGGACTCTGACAAATCAGTCAAACAGGACACAAATTCTTATAGACCTTTGTCATCCAACCCCCTTATAACATCTTAGGTCAAATGAGAAATTTTAAGAAGCTAGTTTCCAGATTGCCTCAGGGACCAGGAGAACCATCTAACGCTTGCCACTCATATGTGAGTCGGTCAGATTATAACATATACCGTAAGGAGCAGAAGAAGTAGGGAGACACTATTTCTGAATTAGAGAGAGCCTACTTATAGTCTTAGAAGGATCACATAGGGACCTCAAGGAGTCACATGTGAAGATAGTAAAGAGAAAAAAAAAGAGATAAATTCTTTAAGAAGCTGTGGAAGGGGGTAAATGGCATTTTTAAGATGCTCAAACCCAATGATAGACCACCTTCACCTAGGGTGGACAGTGAAGATAAGGCCCCAATTGGTTGATCTGCCGATGATGCTGATGGTGATGATACAGAGTCAGCAGAAGAGAGCAGTTCTTGATGCAAATTTAGGGAGACCCCTCTTACTCTTGATTTATTGCACAGGCAGTGAGGACACTACATTCCTTTTTAGTTAGGGGTTCACCCAGATTTGTATTTTTGTGATGTTGTATTGATGAATATTTCATTTTATGTTGTTGTTTTAGGATGACACCTTGGATATTATTTTGGTTTGTTTTTTTGATACTGTATTTTTGGGCACTCTAATGGTGCCCACGTTTTATAGATTATCATGTGGTTTTAGTCTTAGTTTTTTTCTTACTATAGTTCTATATTGATTTTGATGATACATGACTAGCTTTTCCATATGATAGATTGAGTGACAACATTCTTAAGGGTAAAGCGTCGTGATTGGATTTTGAGACATAGATGGAGGGGAATTCTGAGTCCCGTAGCATTGTTGATTTGGGATCATGTTATACACCATTGGTGAAGTTTGAGTATCCATATGAATGTGAGGCTAAGGCTTTGGTTGTTGCCTTAGTTTAGCAAATTGTGTGTGGTACTAATGTAAAATGAACAACCCTCTTCGTCCAAAAATTTTCAAAACAAAATCAAGGGCATTGACGTGAGCAATTTTGTAATAAAAATTATTCTTTTTTGTGGCTCCGTAAATTTTTGACTTGCGAATAAAAATAGATACTCAAGAATTATCTCTAACGGGAGCGACATTTGAGCTCCCTTGACAAATATTTGCATGCCATGTGTGGTGAGCTCTTTGCATTTATCTCCTGTATACTTATTTATCTAGAACTTGCCCCATTAGTCTGTCAAAGCTAATTTTGATTGTATTTGGTTGGAGAAATGATCTTAGGTCTTCTTTGTGATATTGGAAGCCACTTATCCTAAAAAGCCTACCTAAGCATGAATATAATCCTTAGTTACCCACTTTGAGCCTTTGTGCCTTTCTTTGGTAATTATATTAAAAGCAGTGAACCATCCTTTTAATCCCTTTTTTGAATCATACCCTTTTTTAAATTAAAAATGCAACCTGAGGCTAAAAGCCTATGTTAGAGGTGGAAAAGATTTATGGAAGTAAGTTTGGGACCATAAAGTTGTAAGTGAAATGCCTAATGTGATTTAGCATTGTAAGAAAATGAAAAGTATACAAAGAGGATCCAATAAAGGAATGAATTGCACGAAAGTGGAAAGAAAAATAAATGAAAGAAATGGGTGAACAAAGGAAGCAAAAAGTAGTTATGATAAAAGAGAGAAAACAAAGAAGAGTGGCCCATAGTCGAAAAGACGAATTCAATAGGGTGACGTGAATGTTCAAGGAAGGGAGTAGCAATGTTGCTCCCAAATGATATCCTACCCTAACTAAAACCTATTTTACAAGCTTAGAAAGCCCTTTGCAATCTCTGACCATTTACTTTCTTTATAATGGCGATGAAAAATAAGCGCAAGTCTATGGTATGACATTTGTTTCATAGAGATTTCTTTTGTGAGTGAGAGACTTTTTGCACCTAAAATTCCTTATTGCACATTTGGTAGTTTGGTGAGAGAAATTCTCTTTCTTGTGAGGTTGTCATTTGAACAAGTTGAGGTGGGTGATTGTGTCACCTCCCAAAAAATAAGGAAAATGGAGTATAGCTAAGTTGTGGTAAAAAAAGAAGCCACTACTAGAGTATTAGTTCTTGTTGCTTGGTTGCTCTTTAAAGTTTTATGCATCTTTAGATATTGCTATTTTATAATAAAAGGTGTAGTGAAACTAGCCTAGCTTATGTGCAACGAGATACCTTTGGTGATGACTAAAGTTTAGGTCATTAGGATATTTAAGGCATAAAGTTTGGGCATAGGCGAATATGTCTTATAGTAAGAGGTAGTGTTGCTTAAGTACAAGCAATAGCTTTAAGTTGGGGATGTTTATGAGTGGTGATTTTACCACTCATTTGAACTTAATATTCGTGCATAATACCTTGTTTGAATGAATAAATAAGACATAATTGTGATTAAATGCATTAATATCCACTCTTTGCAGCCATAAAGTTAAGGGGATAGAAAGATATGGATTGGAGCTTAAAGTGATCAAAAAGGGAGAAAGACAGTGCAGCTGAAGACCTGGAGCAAGAAATGGCCTTAGTTACCGTGGTCGTAGTCCGCTGACCACGGTCGAGACAGTTTACCAGAAGTAAAGCAACCGCGGCCACGGAAGATATTCATGATTGAATGGCCGCGGTCGCGATTTAGTGAAAAATGGTAGCCCAAGGAAAAATCTAGAAATGCATGTTCTGATCCCAAATTTTTGGTGACTTAAAAACCCTAAGTCATTCTTGAGATTCCATCTTCCCCAATTTTAGGTTTAGCTCTTGAGTTCATAGCCTCCATACTTGGAGAAGAAAATATTATATAAATTTTGGGGTAAAGAATGCATTGGAGACTTTCTAAGTGGAGGATTAGCTCACTTCCATTGTTTATTTGTGGGAGTGCCAAGTTTAAAGTTACATTCACTTAATCTTCAACAAGTCATTTCTAGAGATTTCGGGTATATGTATGCTTATTTATCTTATGTGTAGCTAGATCTCCTTCTTGGGGTTATGTGTGAATAGGGGTTAATATTGTGTGTGGTTTGTTATTGTTAGCTTATATTTGGTAGTGCATGTTTATAGGTTTATCATTGCTATGCTAACTTGGTTGGGATTCGTGGGTGAAATCCCCAAATACCCACATGGGTTTGATGAGTGAAAGCTCCATACTCTAGAAAGCATAAGGCCTTCTTCGAAAGAAGGGTTTTGGGTGAACTTTAGGAACCCACATCATCCTTGAAAGAGGGATATGGAGGCCAAAGCACTGATAGATAATTATATGTGTAGTTTACTAATTTTTTACTATCTTAGACATAAGGGTGATTGTGAAGTTATTTATACCATGGGTATCATCCTAGAAGTAGGGATGTCCCGATTGAGGTTGTGGTTACCAATTATTGAACACACCCGTTAGGTATATGAAAGAATCAACGAGTGAAAGTTTAGTATTTTGTTGAAAGATAAGCATCGAAACCTATAACCAAACCTACCCACACTTGATCTACTAATAATGAAGTAAGCTATTAGCATCTACATGTCACTCCCTTAGTAGTGCATAATCTCAAGATCCAGGCATAGTTGTTAAAACTCTAATTATTCATAGCCCCAAATTTATACTAGAAAAAATCAAAAAGAAACATTAGTGTAGAAATTTATCTCCCCCATTTTTATCTTTTTGTACCATTGTTTTGGATTTAACTTGTATCTATTATTTCAAATTAACTTGATTGCCACTCACATTATTCCTCATGGATTTGTCTCTGACTAACAAATTGGGTAAATATATTGACGAAGGTTGCCTTGCACTTAAGTTGACATGTAAGTTTAGCGTTATCAGTTCCTTCCACCGATTGAGTCCCAAAAATCCCTTGTTTTTCAAGTATAAACCTTTTCCCTCTCTTTATGAAATTTCATTGTCAAGTATGAATTTACTCACTTTTCTCTTAATAGATTTGAATTCAAACCATGACGATGTGTTTTCCCATGTAAATTATGTTCTTACATGCTTTGTATTATCAGTCAACCATATCATGTTCATTTGATATCATGTTAATTTATCTATATGTCCTCATAAGTTTAATCTATTTCCATACTCATAATCATTGATTTCATTAGTTTAGTGATATATTCTATGTTTTGGGACTCTGAATCATAAATTTGCTTATAGTGTTTCAAATGATGTTATTGTATTGGAAGTATTATTCAGTACTGGAGGGTTATTAACACCCGATACCTAGATATTCATGCATGTTTTCAATTTCAAGTAATAATTCAGTCAGAATCATGATTTTATCACCATATTTAGATTATCATTTTCATAATGAAAACTCACCAGTATTACTTCATGTTAAATACATCAGTTTACATGCTCGTGATTTTAATAGATTTTACATTCACTGTTATTTTTAAAATACCATGACTTGAGCATATTTGTTTTCAGTGCATATACCAGCTTACGTTTCAATCTTTTTTAGTTGGGTGTAGGACTTAGAACCGAGCGAACCTAAGGATGAAGGCTCACCCGCCAGTAGAGGATTGAGATCTTTAGTAGAAGTCCCTAAGTTCTAGAACTACGTAGCCAACATAGGTTATGAGATGTCACATGTCAGTTTAGGACTAACACTCTCTTATGGGTCACCCGCCAGTTTAGGACTAACATCCTAGTCGTTCGAAACATCATCTTTGTTGGATACATATTGTCAGCCATTTATTGGTACCCCTGGTAAGGTACCAACACCCTTCCAATTAGTGTTATAGGTTGGACCCCGATTATCTCAGATTGGGGCATGCTGGTTACATGATAACTCCCATAGTTTCAGTTTAGTGCTCAAGATATATTAGTTCAAGTTTACATGACCAAGTGTTCATTTTATCAACTATTTAGTCAGACAATTTTACAAATTATTTTAGTACAGGTTTTACTTAGTCTTGCATTTATTTTACCTGTTCATGCTTTCATGCTCAGTATTTATACATGATTCCCAGTACGATTTTGCAACCTATTAAGCCTTAACTTGAGATTTACATATAGTACTCATGTTTCTACTGCTTTCTAGCTTGTAGAAATTTTTTTAGCTTATGATTTAGAAATTTCACCATGTGTTATAGCTTTTACGTGCAGCCATGATTTAAATATATATTTCAGCAAATAGCTTATGTTCTCAGTTTGAAAGCATATATGAAGTATTTCCATGATTTACTACATGCCTCACATACTCAGTACATTCCAAAGTACTGACCACATATATGTGTTTGTGACTATATTCTTCATGATGTAAGTACATTATATAGTCCACACACCAGGTTCAGACAGATTGTAGCTTACGACCAGTAGGTGATGAGCTCTATTATTTTGAGGATACAAGACAGTTGAAGTTCTTCTATTGTAACTTTTTTCTTATTCTTATTTATAGATTTGGGATAGTTCCAGGCATGTCCTAGCTACCTATAGTCAGTATAGTAGAGGCTTCATAGATGGTCAATCAGAGTTAATACTTATAATTTAAGTTTCTCTCTCTCAGATTTTAGTGTTGTAAACTCTTATCAATTATGTATTGAAATAGCTTATCTCATGTTGATTATCCTTCTACTTAATTATTTAGCGCATATATATATATATATATATATATATATATATATATATATATATATATAAAATCAGTTGCTCAAGAAATATGATAGTGCATGGGTTAGCTTTGGATCACTTGTAGTTCTAATCATCGTGTTACAATTACGGGGTAATCTCGGGTCGTCACATAATGGATTAAATCTAGAATTGGTTATTTTATTATAAATTATCCCTAGGATATAATTAAAATTAGGGTTGAATATTCTAATGACTATAAGAAGATATGGGTGAAGAATCACCTTTCAAAATATCTTTCTTTAAATAAAGGGTCTTGTCTTATTGAGTTCTTAATGATATAATTATGGGAACTTGGAATCCTAATATTTTTTTTTTGTCAATATTGCATAGTTCCTATATGAGAAACCATTGAACATTTATTTTTACTATAGGAGGTGGTAGCATTTATTTGGGATTACAATTCTAGGGATATTGGTATTATAGGCCCTTGTGTGTAGGTTAAACGGACTATGAAGAAGCAGTTGGATGCAACAAGTAATGTTAGGACGAAAGTAGTTTTCCAATCTATTGCTAATATCATCCTTTAGTTTGTGTTGCAGTTGGATGCAACAGGTAATGCTAGAAACAAGGTTGTGTTGGACATCAATTCTACTATTTACTAGTTTACTATGTTAAAGTCCAATTACACAATTTTTTCTAATACTTGGCCTCAAATAGTAGTTCTTCTAGAAAATTATAGACCAATGTTTCAGTTTAAAGTAATTAGTCGGATCCCCCTACCTCATCATGACCCAAAAGTTTAGAGGTTATAATGCCACCAACTTTTGTCCAACCTTGGTAGATAAGCCCAACACAAAAAGATAGAATAAATTGAAAGGATATTAATAATGAAGTAAAAACTTAAGACTTTAGAATAAAGTCAAACTAAAAGCAACAACAAAACAATTCCTGGATAATATAACTTGAACATCTCATTAAACTAGTATCATAAGTAAGTGCGACTGTAAAACTGTCATAGAATATGAGTACACAAATGTCTATCTCCAAAATAAGGTAAATACATAGGTAAAATAGATGAATCCATGAACTCTCCATATTGGTAGCTCATCACAAATTTGATAAACATAGTTACCTGATCATGATCCGCAAATAGCAAGTGAACTAGGATCTGCACCAAAAGGATACAAAAGTATGAGTGCATAAACAATAGGCATCATAGCCGACCAAGCTAGGCAGATAAGATCCAATCTTAATAACAATATATAAAAATAAATACCGCGTATGAAGGTATCCAAAACATATATCACCCAAATGACATATATCATTGTAGTGCAACACGATGGCATGGAATCAATGCAATAACCAAATGCTCTTTTTGTATACATCTTCCAAACCTAACTTCTAGGAGAGGACCCATGGAGGATTCACAACCCATATAACAATCACAATTTCATTAATCAACCTTACCGCCACTTTTCTTGGCTTAGAAATTTGATAAAATTCTCTATTTTCTTTTCTAAAGAATCCAAGTTGCATAGTAATATCAGTTCCATGAACATGAATGATGAATGATTATGTATGATCATGACAAAATCAATAATGTACAAGATTCAACTCAATAATGGAATAAATGAACATAAGTCAACCAAATTTTATTAAATTGTGATATAAGATCCTCGCTGAAACACAATATTAAAGAACCATAAAAGACACCAATTAAGTAACACAAGCCCCCATTTGAGCATCACACTGATAACAAGGCCTCTAGCCAATAATAAAGTCAACATAAACCCTCACTCAGGAGTCACAGTGATAATAATCAACTCTAAATAATATAACACCCAATCCATAGCATGATTTTCATGATTACTTCTTTACCGAATCAAGTTTGAAGAAATTCACGTCATAACTCATCTCGAAACTGAAAACAAGCCTTAAGACCCACATACAAAGTTTTTCCTTTTCGAGTGGATTCAAAATTATCCCTCCATCAAAATGGTTTGTGCATTTAAATATGAGTCTATTGATACCCATATTGGGATACTTTGATTTCAAGTCCAAAAATTACGTTGAAAATCAACACTAAAAATAAAATGATAAAACTTAAATTTTAATACAAGATCAATTTGCCCATAGTTTAAGGATTCTAAATCTGAAATGCCATTGAAAGCCAAGTTGAAATTGGGTTATAAATTATCGAAAAACTTATTTTTTTTTACTTTATAGAGAAAATTCCAAAATCTCAAGTTTAAAATCTATGTTTTGAAGTTGTCTTTTGCAATGTAATCAATAGAAAGCATTAGAAATAGGTTTAGAATCTTAACCAAATAAAAGATGATGAAAACCCCTAATAGATTCTCCCAAAATCGAGCCCCCAAACCTTGGAAATAGTGAAATGAGGTTAAGAGTTGAGAATGGAATTTATATACTATTATAGTGACTAATGACTCATAATTTCAAACCTACCCTCGTGATCAACGTTGACTACCACTTAGTTTCTCTTCGTAATTATGGGAGTGGGCTACTCGATCGAAATGCATAAAAAAAGAAAACTTTTGTAATCATGACACCTGCCTCACAATCGCAATAGAAAAAAGCCCAACCCTCCATGATTGTGACCCCATCCATGCAATCATAATGAAAAATGTCTAGTGCACCGGTAGTTGTGCACCAATAATAATCCAAGGATAAAATCACTAGAAATAGGCCCTCGATATTTGTTTTATAGAAATAAATCAATAATGCTACTAGACTAATTTCAATGTTCCAGGTCAATTGAACCATCAAATTTATTAAAGGAGGTCGTTATCAATAACTTTCACCCAAGAAACTTTAGGCCAATAAAACTAGTGTTAGGCCTTGGGGTACTGACTTGTTGAAATATTAGATGAATCGAGTAAGACTGATCTAGTAGAGGCTTATGGCAACTAGAGTAGAGAGAAGAGTTACTCCAACTGATCAATTTTTGATGTGAAGTTTATATAGAGTGAGTGGATTTTGATGAAAATATCACCCATGAGGCTCAAAAATAAAGGAAAGCTTAGTCCAAGATTCATTGGACCTTTTGAGATTCTTGACAAAGTTGGGGAGGTGGAGTATAGGTTGCCCTTATCTCTAACCCTATCAATTATTCATCTGTTGTTTCATATTTCAATATTAAATCAATACTATCCTGATGATTGTCATGTGATCTTGTAGGATTTAGTGGCTTTAGAGCATGATTTGACCTTTGAGGAGGCTATAACTATTTTGGATAGGTAAAGTGTTGAGGTCCAAGAATATTTACTCAAAAAAGTAAATGGATATATTATTTGATTGAGAAGGTTGCATGGGAGGTTAAGTAGATATGCCTATCTTTTCATTGATTCAAGTACTTTTCTTGCTGTACATTTAGGAACAAATGTGTGTTTTAGTGGTAGATAATTTAATAACCATTATTTTGATTCATAGAGTTTTTTGTGTTTTAATTATTTTGCCTATTTTTTTTTGCGGCCTTATAGCATTTGTGAGTTGTGGAAATGGTTTCTAGTACTCTTTGTGAGTTTTTGGGTGTTGAGAAACTTTTATGTTGATATTATCAAACTTCATCAAATTTCAAGATCCAAGCATTGGATGATAACTTTGTCAGTTCTATCAGTTTTGAAATGTTAATTTTAGGTTAGCAGAGCGGTTGGTTTGGGTTCTGAGGTGCTATATGACTTGTTAAGTGTTTGGAGAGATATAGGTTTAGAATCATAGCCAAATAAAAGATGATGAAAACCCCTCTTAGATTTTCCCAAAATCGTGCCCCAAAACCTTAGAAATAGTAAAAATGAGGTTTAGAGTTGAGAATGGGATTTATATACTATTTTAGTGAAAAATTCCTTACGATTGTGAACCTACCCTCGTGATCAATGTTGAATAACACTTAGTTTCTCTTTCTAATTGTGGGAATGGGTCATTCGATCGCAATGTACAAAAAAAGTAAACCTTTGTAATCATGACACTTGCCTCACAATCGTAATGAAGAAAAACACAACCCTTCATATCCATATTAGCTGGTCATTTTTTACAGGATTGTTAAAAATCTTAAATAACAAGGTAAGTTTACTAATTCACCACTTAAAAACTTCTTAAAAATTTTACAAACAAGTGTGAACACTTTCAAAAAGAATTAATTGCAAGAAAAATATGAAAAATTTAATTAATGCTTTCTTGATTTAGAAAGTTGGACAACTAATTTGGAACAACTACTTTTAGTAAGATGAGCAACTAATACGGGATGGAGGAAGTACAACTAAGACAACCTATTCATTGACTTAGAATTTCTTTTTCATCTTCCTTAACCCGTTTAGTATTCAATATTTGGTTGCTTTCAACTTTCTTACAGTTATTTTACAATTTCATATACATATTCAATGTCTTTTTGTTCTTTTCAACATATAACTCTAAATTTAAAATAATATAAATTGTCAAATGTAACTATTGAACCATTGCAGATCCATTAAGCTTTGTTTGATTCTGGGAGGTTTAATATGTCTCTTTCTCCTCTTTTTGATTGCTTCATATACACTACTATGCTTTCACATTAATATCCATAGTTCATTATAATTTTGAGATTAAAGAAAGATGGTACGATCAATATTCGTTAGTTTACCTTTGTTGTACTTCTACATTCTAATATCTGTAGGAAAGAGCGTGTATATATGTATGTTTATCTTTATTTATATCTTGATTTTTTCCTTTTTTTTATTTGAAGAATCATGAATCTTATAATATATGTATTTGCAAGATACGATCAATGAACAACTCCACTATTTCAAATATTTTCACCTTTTCCTCTGTTCTAAACTTTGTATTATATTTTTAGGAATGTTGTCTAATATGTATTTGCAAGATAAGATCACCTTTTCAAATGGAAATATGTTGAGATTGGCTGGTACAGATAGATTTCAAGAGTCACAACTACTCGTGGAGTAGACAAAGGGTGTGGATGGCCTTAGTAAAGTTGTGCTTCAAACAAGGAATTTCTTGGTCATTGTCATGTTCCCCTTGAAGTTAGTGTAGATTTCTAGTCTTATACAAGTGGAGAAGAATATTTATTTTCTATCATGAATGCATGATTTTTTCTTAAATTTTGGTGGTTTAGTCGGTTAGCTTTTATGACTTTTCTTTTGGTTCATTCTTATTTTGAGTCATTTAATAATTTATCATTAGATTGATATGAATCAGTTTTGTTATAAATAAATATGAACGATCATCCTTGCAATTAAATTTTAGGTTCATGTGTATTATTATATATTCTTTTAGTTTTTTCATGTGTTTATTTGTGTAGTCAATGGAGAAATTTGTTGCAAAGTTTGTGTAGGAAGGTTTATTGTGTCTTGAAATAGTTATAGTGGTTTGTTTTTAAGTTACATATGGTTACTCAACTAATAATTTTTATCTCAAAAGATAGTTCAACTTTATTTTCTAACACAAAAGTGATTCAACTAATGTAATTATCTCATAAAGTCAAGCAACTTTATTTTGATTGAAAAAGGTGGAGGCTATAATTTCATAGAAAGAAGGCAGGAAGTTTAAGGCATGAAATATTTAGCAGTAATGTCAACCTTCAATTTCTTAGAAAGAAAACAAAAGTATAAGACATGAAGTATTTTGTACTTATGTGAGTTGTGACATTAAAATATGAACTCTTGTCAAGTTGAATACTTAATATATGATAAGAATTGCATAATTGAAGTAGTTTGAATATTATCTTTGATATTCATAATAGAGCATATAATTTATACAGTTACATTTGTATTTGTTCATAAGAAGTGTTTTAGAAAGTGAGTTTGTCCATATATATATAGAGAGAGAGAGAATGACTCTTCACAAATTTTCGTAGGATACATATGCAATGTACCTATTCAGAACTAGTATATACAATGTTACAAACATTATCGACATGAATTTAAACAACTTACTATATTAAGATACTAGATTATTAAGTGATTGAAGTGACAAGTGGAAGCATGTCATGATCTACACCAGGGTTTGGGATGACACCTGCCGTACCCTCTAGTATAGGTAAGTCTTTCCCAATAAAAAATAATTATCAAAGTAAAATCAAAAGTAAAAGTAAGGAATGGAAAAAATGCCCATATAAAAGAAGTATCATATCCACACAATATCTTCAACCTAGTGGTCACTAGTTGTCATACCCCAAATCCCATTGGAGCGGACTGACATCCGTAGCCGAGGAGGCCCGGGAGAACCCGTTCATAACCTATACTTTCACATTTACATTACTTATGAAAATTAGAAATTTGGGCAGCACTTCGTTGTAAATAGAAGAAAACAGTACCTGTATCAGCCCAGCAGGCACGCATAAATATATATATGAACAGTAATTGGCCGTCAGAGCCATCACGTCTATCAACCAAACACTCCTATGGCTGTACAATATGTCTACAAAAGCCTCTACATAGATACACAACTGAGTTGGGGTCGGGACAAACTCCCGCCCACAAAAGACTTTATACAAATACCAAAATAACATATAGAGACGACTTGGGATGCCCCGAAACAACTGGATCTCACCACTAACAACAGAATGTCCTGGCTCTTACTGCGGAGGTGTATGACCTGAAGTACCTGTTCCTGCAGGCATGAATACAGGTCCCCCGTGAGGGACGTCAGTACGGAAATATGTACTGAGTATGTAAGGCAGTGAGTATCAAGATGAGATACAAAAGGTCAACAGAACCCAGATACCAGTGAATAAACAGTATGAGTAGACGACACTTAAAAGAACTGATGGGATACCTGCACATTACTTTCATATCATTACTTCCCGTAATCTTTATCAATACATAACATATGTCATACAATGGCCAACTGATCAGTGGTACTAATACAATACATCAGGGACCACCCCTGGAATAGCATATATACATAATCTTTATAATACAATGGCCAACTGATCAGTGGTACTAATACAATACATCATATCATCAATTTAAAATACAGACATTCCATTTCTTAATTCAATTAATCTTTAAGATTGGTTACTTTGTGGTCAAACTTTATGGAACTTGAAACCATGATACCTCAATAGGAAAAACATGTAAATAGGTAATCAATATCATCAAAATGAAGTAGAGAATCATGGATACCTCATTAAACCATTTCGGAGTCAACAATAGTATATGGACATTTTTTTTGACTAGCCGGACATCTTAAAAGTGAAAACAAGTTCCATTGGTAGTGTCGAAGATCATATGATGTTACTATATATCATGTGTCATAGGACAATGTTGGAAGCTTACTTGAGAGTGCCATGGGTCATTATTCATGCCAAAGATTAGATAGAGTATGTCTTACATATCTTGATATAACCACTTCAATACAAGTGACTTCCCGTACTCTTCGAACACTTATCTACAATAAGTCATTTGTGGCATACTAGTATTAGCAACCAAACCTTACCATTTAGGTATTAACTTCACCAAATAATGTCTAGGAATTAATCCTTTAGCTCATCAATAAGAGTACTACATACATCCTCTTATACTCTTATTACATTCACATATCATGCATTTTCATGAAATATCCCTCAACATCACTCTTAGCCTTTATTTCCCTTCTTAATCACCATCCAATACCAACATGATCACTAGGCATACATAACCACTAATATAATGATATATCACCACAATTCATCCTCCATAATCCAATACAACAACTTCCATAATTTAATACTAACAATTTATACACAACAATTCATAACTATGTTTCTAGTTATCTCCCAACATCAAGACAATACTCATAATCCTTTATCAATACTTATTCATGGATAAGAATCAAGAATAAACAATATTCATACCTTAACAATGAACTCTTGTATTTAGAATCCTCCTTACATAATCAAGGGGTGCTTCTCGAAGCTTTCGAGATGGTGAACACAACTACGGAA
The DNA here is from genome assembly GCA_030864225.1 of Capsicum baccatum var. pendulum. Classification (NCBI taxonomy): domain Eukaryota; kingdom Viridiplantae; phylum Streptophyta; class Magnoliopsida; order Solanales; family Solanaceae; genus Capsicum; species Capsicum baccatum. The sequence continues at coordinate 87,690,607 of CM061557.1, forward strand.
CCAATTCGAATTTTCTACGGTTGAATCACAAAATATTTGAAGTTGAAATTAGGCTAGGGTTTCACCTTCTCTTAATAATTGGATGATATTTGATATATGAGGCTAAGTGCAGGTTTATAAAGACCAATTTTCGTCCAAGAGGTAATAGAAAATGACCATTTTGCCCTAAAGATTTAAATAAATCCCGAATCTGTCCCCAGTGGACAGTTTCGACAGGATGAAGTAAATCGATCATAACTCTTTTCTCCGGTATCGTATTTGGGTGAAACCAATTGCATTTGAAAGATAATTCAATGGGCTTTCATTTTCATATAAATTATACCACCCAATTCTTCCTTTAAAAGGAGTTATGGTCGTTTAAAGTTGACCCAAAAATCTGTCCCACAATTCTGTTTTTTTTGTAGGCTGTACTAAAACGGGCATAGATCCTTACTTAGACATTGGATTTGGATGAAACCAATTTCATCGGAAATAAGACTCTCGGAGCTTTTCGTCGATATATAGCAGCTCATACAGTTCTTTTTGTACAAGGAGTTATGATTGTCTAAAGTTGGATTGCCTAGCTGCAGTAATTTTCCTGCAGAATTACTGTTCACAGGCTTCCCGGCCACCGATTTGAAATTTCGAATGTGCTCGCTTATATGAAATACTCCTCTGTTTTGGGAAAAATTTATATCGTTGGAAAGCTTATTCCAATACCTACACATACAACTATTGGCGGGATACTTCCGAACACCATACACTTAATTTAACCCATACGCAAGCCTTTAGGATTCCATATAATCGCGATAAGTGTACGAAAAAATTTACGGGGTGTTACATTATCCCCCCCTTAAGAACATTCGTCCTCGAATGTTAGCATAGTTACTCAATTAAGACATGTCCAAGCTTACAATTAACATACTCATCATCATAACATACTTGCATAAAAATAAACACTTACTTGTTATTGTTCTTTTTCCGTCTCATGAACTTGCTCCTCATCGTTGAATAGGTAAGGGTACTTAATCTTCATCGCTTCCTCGGCTTCCCATGTGATCTCCTCAACTTGTTGATTCCTCCAAAGTACTTTTACCGATGCTATCTCTTTATTCCTTATCTTTTTAATTTGGCGATCAAGAAAAGCAATAGGCATTTCTTCAAAAGTGAGATCTTCTGTAACTTGTACATCTTCCGTATTAGTGATGTGCGATGGATATCCGATGTACTTGCGAAGCATCGAAACATGAAATACGGGATGAACTGCTGAGAGCTCTTGAGGTAACTCTAACTCATAAGCAACTTGTCCAAATCTTTGAATGATCTTATACGGACCTATGTATCGTGGACTTAACTTTCCTTTCTTACCAAACCTCATCACTCCTTTCATTGGTGATACTTTCAAGAATACTCAATCGTCGATAAAAGACTCAAGTCCTCTTCTTCTAACATCCGCATAAGATTTGTGTCGACTTTGAGCTGTTGCAAGCCGTTGTTGGATCACTTTAACCTTCTCCATTGCTTGATAAACATGATCCGGTCCAAACAAGACCGCATCACGTGCTTCAAACCATCCTATTGGTGATCTACACTTTCTTCCATACAATGCTTCATATGGTGCCATTTTGATACTTGAATGATAGCTATTATTGTAGGCAAACTCGATAAGAGGTAGGTGATCATCCCAGTTGCCTTTGAAATCTAATACACATGCTCGTAGCATATCTTCAAGTGTCTGGATGGTACGTTCCACTTGTCCGTCCGTTTGAGGATGAAAAGCCGTACTTAGATTAACTTGTGTCCCCAAACTCCTTTGAAAAGACTTCCAGAAATTCACGGTAAATTGGGCTCCTCGATCTGATATAATGGAAATTGGAACTCCATGTAACCGAAAGATCTCCTTAATATACAACTTCACATACTCTTCCGCCGTATAAGTTGTCTTAACTGGTAAAAAGTGCGCAGATTTGGTAAGCCTATCAATGATCACCCATATGGAATCAAACTTCCGATATGTACGAGGCAAACCCGTGATGAAATCCATATTGATCTTGTCCCACTTCCAGAATGGAAAATCTATACATTGCATGTAACCACCGGGTTTCTGGTGTTCTACTTTGACTCTTTGACAATTCGGACATTCGGCTACAAATTCGGCAATATTCTTCTTCATGTCATTCCACCAATATATTGTTTTCAAATCTTGATACATCTTAGTCGACCCTGGATCGATGGAATACCTTGAACAGTGTGCTTCTGTCATAATTCTCTTTCTTAGCTCAACTACATCAGGTACACATAAACGATTCTGACACTGAAGCACTCCTTCTCGCGTAAGCTCAAATGCCTTTGTCGCGCCACTCTGCACATCCTCCTTAAGCTGCAATAAAATTGGATATGCATACTGCTTCTCTTTCACTTCAGCTATCAATGAAGATTTCGCTGCATTACGTACAATAACCTCTTCATCTGGAGTTTCGAGAAGTCGAACTCCCAAATTAGCTAGTTGGTGAAGATCCTTAATCATCCCCTGCTTTTCTATAGATGCCATTTTAGACTTATGACTCAGTGCGTCCGCTACCACATTCGCTTTCCCTGGATGATACAAGATATCAACATCATAATCTTTCAACAATTCAAGCCATCTCCGCTGCCTCAAGTTTAGATCTTTCTGACTGAAAATATATTGCAGGCTCTTATGATCAGTATATATGTCAACATGAACCCCATATAAGTAGTGGCGCCATATCTTCAAAGCAAATACAACTGCAGCTAGCTCAAGATCATGCGTGGGATAATTCCTCTTATGTGGTCGCAACTGTCTAGAGCCATAGGCTATTACTCTACCATGTTGCATTAGTACGCATCCTAAGCAAATTCTCGAAGCATCACAGTACACTGTATACCCTTCTGTGCCTTCAGGAAGTACCAATACTGGTGTAGAAGTCAACTTGCTCTTCAGATCCTGGAAACTATTTTCACAGGCATCATTCCATTGAAACTTGGAGGCTTTATGCGTCAACTTAGTCAAGGGTGCAGAAATAGAAGAAAAACCTTCAACAAACCTTCTATAATAACTTGCCAACCCGAGGAAACTACGAATCTCCGTAGGCGTCGTGGGTATTGGCCAACTCTTCACAGCCTCAATCTTCTGAGTGTCAACTTTTATGCCTTTACTGGATACAATATGGCCAAAAAATGCCACTGACTTGAGCCAAAACTCACATTTAGAAAACTTCGCATACAGCTTACGATCACAAAGAATCTGCAACGCCTGCCTTAAGTGATTAACATGGTCCTCTTCTGATCTAGAGTAGACCAGAATATCATCTATGAAAACTATCACTAACACATCTAGAAACGGCTTAAACAACCTATTCATCAGATCCATAAAAACTGCGGGTGCATTTGTCAGCCCGAATGACATAACCAGGAATTCATAATGACCATACCGTGTTTGGAAAGGTGTCTTGGGTATATCTTTATCCTTGACTCTCACTTGATGATATCCTGATCTCAAGTCAATCTTGGAAAAACACTGGGCACCCTGCAACTGGTCAAATAAATCATCAATTCGGGGAAGAGGGTATTTATTCTTGATAGTCACCTTATTCAATTGCCGATAGTCAATACACATCCTCAGCGAACCATCTTTATTACGCACAAACAATACTGGTGCTCCCCAAGGGGACATACTAGGCCTGATGAATCTCTTCTCTAGCAAGTCTTTCAGTTGCTCTTTCAATTCTCGCAACTCTGCTGGTGCCATTCTATTAGGAGGAATTGAGATTGGTTGTGTGTCTGGTAACATATAATTACCAAACTCCACTTCTCGTTCAGGAGGTAAACCTGGTAGTTCTTCAGGAAATACATGAGGAAATTCATTCACAACCGGAACGGTCTGAAAAGTTGGCGGCTCTGCCTTTGTATCCCTTACTCTAACCAGATGGTATATGTACCCCTTGAAAATCATTTTTCTTGCCTTAAAGTAAGAAATAAATCTACCTCTCGGCGCGCCAACATTACCCTTCCATTCAAGGACTGCCTCATTTGGGAAATGGAAATATACCTTCTTAGAACGGCAATCTACTGTAGCATAACAAGACGCTAACCAATCCATGCCCATAATAACATCAAAATCTACCATTTCTAACTCAACAAGATTGGCCATCGTATCACGACCACAAATATTCACAACACAATTTCGATAAACATTCCTAGCTATAAGAGATTCCCCCACTGGCGTTGATACTTCAAATGGCTTGGCTAATAATTCGGGTGTTCTTCCGAACCTTCCCGCAACCAAAGGAGTAGCATACGATAATGTAGAACCAGGATCAATTAAGGCATACACATCAAATGCAAAGATAGACAACGTACCTGTAACCACGTTTGGAGAAGCCTCTAAATTCTGCCGATCTACTAGGGCATACACACGGTTCTGAGCTCCGCTAGCACTAGCTGCTCCTCTATCACCTCTACCGTGACCCAAAAGTTGTGCACCCCTACTCAAAGGAGGCACCGAAGATGACACAACAGCTGATCCGGTAGGTCGTGTTATACCAAATATGGTCCTGCGTGGGCAATCTCTAGCCATATGCCCCGGCTTACCGCACCAAAAGCAATTGTTTGTCCCAAGCCGACATTCGCCAAAGTGAAATTTTCTACATATGGGGCACGGGTGTTGTGGAGGTCTCAATTGACTCATACTCCCTTGCCCTTGATACCCCACTGTTCGCGAACTCTGATTTTCACTGCTTTGCCCAAACTGATTACCTCTGAACCTTTGAAATTGCGGTGGAGCACTAATTGCAGGATAAAAAGATAATGGGCTAGGTAATCTATGAGAGAACGAAGGCCTAAAACCTCCCTGAGATGCCATAAACTGCCCTATAGCTCTGGCCCGCTTAGAATATCCTTTTTCTGATTCCTGGGTTCTTCTTCTTTGCCTCTGATCTTCCATCTTCTGAGCGAAAGCTTGTATCCTCGCTATATCCATGTCCTTGTTCAAAGCAGCAATGGTACAATCTCTAACCAAGTATGGTTCCAATCTATCCACATAGTGATGAACTCTGTCATCCATAGTAGCTACCACATTAGAAGCATATCGAGACAAGGAGTTAAATCGAAGACTATACTCCCTTACACTCATATTACCCTGACGAAGATTTAAGAATTGATCTGCACGGGCCTGACGAGTCTCAAATGGAAGATAATGATCAATAAATGCATCTTTGAACTCTCCCCATGTAGTTGGAGGTGCATCAATACCCCTAGATCGTTTCCAATCCTCGTACCACAATATAGCCTCTCCTTTCAGTCTATATGCTTCTAGCTCAACCATCTCCTAACCGAATATGTGCATAACATCTAGAGCCCTTTGGGTTTGATCGACAAAGTCCTGCGGGTCTTCGTTAATATCTGATCCGGTAAAAGTAGGAGGATCCAGTTTCAGAAAATCCTATGTCCGAAGGCTAGCTGCTCTATCCGTACCACTAGAACTCGTGGTAGGAATAGCTTGCCCTTGAACTTGACCGGCAACTATACGTATCAGAAGTTGTACTATATCCCTCAAATCTCGATCAACAACATTAATAGACAGCCCTTCCAGAGGAGAAGAAGCGCCTGATATATGCTCAGCTTGAGACTCACTTTGTTCAGCTTGTGCCGGTGGTGACTTACTAGTACCTTCTCCAGCCACTACATCTACTCGCTTCCACTTATTCTTTCTCCTTGTAACCGGCATCGTCACTATAATAAATAAAAAATAAACAATTGGATTAAGCGATTGATTATGAGTTTATCTCTAATATGGGATCTATTGCACGATCTAAGAAATGGAGAGTGGAAACAATCCCTAAATGTCCAATAGCCTCCTGTTTATAGATGTGGTGCACAACACACCGATAAACGAGATTCTACGTAGACACAGCTTTGTAGACTCACTAGGACGAACTTCTCTGATACCACTTCTGTCATACCCCAAATCCCATTGGAGCGGACTGGCACCCATAGCCGAAGAGGCCCGGGAGAACCCATTCATAACCTATACTTTCACATTTACATTACTTATGAAAATTAGAAATTTGGGCAGCACTTCGTTGTAAATAGAAGAAAACAGTACCTGTATCAGCCCAGCAGACACGCATAAATATATATATGAACAGTAATTGGCCATCAGAGCCATCACGTCTATCAACCAAACACTCCTATGGCTGTACAATATGTCTACAAAAGCCTCTACATAGATACACAACTGAGTTGGGGTCGGGACAAACTCCCACCTACAAAATACTTTTATACATATACCAAAAGTACATATAGAGACAACTTAGGATGCCCCGAAACAACTAGAGCTCACCACTAACAACAGAATGTCCTGGCTCTTACTGCGGAGGTGTACGACCTGAAGTACCTGTTCCTGCAGGCATGAATACAGGTCCCCCGTGAGGGACGTCAGTACGGAAATATGTACTGAGTATGTAAGGCAGTGAGTATCAAGATGAGATACAAAAGGTCAACAGAACCCAGATACCAGTGAATAAACAGTATGAGTAGACGAAACTTAAAAGAACTGATGGGATACCTGCACATTACTTTCATATCATTACTTCCCGTAATCCTTATCAATACATAACATATGTCATACAATGGCCAACTGATCAGTGGTACTAACACAATACATCAGGGACCATCCCTGGAATAGCATATATACATAATCTTTATAATACAATGGCCAACTGATCAGTGGTACTAATACAATACATCATATCATCAATTTAAAATACAGACATTCCATTTCTTAATTCAATTAATCTTTAAGATTGGTTACTTTGTGGTCAAACTTTATGGAACTTGAAACCATGATACCTCAATAGGAAAAACATGTAAATAGGTAATCAATATCATGAAAATGAAGTAGAGAATCATGGATACCTCATTAAACCATTTCGGAGTCAACAATAGTATATGGACATTTTTTTTGACTAGCCGGACATCTTAAAAGTGAAAACAAGTTCCATTGGTAGTGTCGAAGATCATATGATGTTACTATATATCATGTGTCATAGGACAATGTTGGAAGCTTACTTGAGAGTGCCATGGGTCATTATTCATGCCAAAGATTAGATAGAGTATGTCTTACATACCTTGATATAACCACTTCAATACAAGTGACTTCCCATACTCTTCGAACACTTATCTACAATAAGTCATTTGTGGCAAACTAGTATTAGCAACAAAACCTTACCATTTAGGTATTAACTTCACCAAATAATGTCTAGGAAGTAATCCTTTATCTCACCAATAAGAGTACTACATACATCCTCTTATACTCTTATTACATTCACATATCATGCATTTTCATGAAATATCCCTCAACATCACTCTTAGCCTTTATTTCCCTTCTTAATCACCATCCAATACCAACATGATCACTAGGCATACATAACCACTAATATAATGATATATCACCACAATTCATCCTCCATAATCCAATACAACAACTTCCATAATTTACTACTAACAATTTATACACAACAATTCATAACTATGTTTCTTGTTATCTCCCAACATCAAGACAATACTCATAATCCTTTATCAATACTTATTCATGGATAAGAATCAAGAATAAACAATATTCATACCTTAACAATGAACTCTTGTATTTAGAATCCTCCTTACATAATCAAGGGGTGCTTCTCGAAGCTTTCGAGATGGTGAACACAACTACGGAACCAATTCGAATTTTCTACGGTTGAATCACAAAATATTTGAAGTTGAAATTAGGCTAGGGTTTCACCTTCTCTTAATAATTGGATGATATCTGATATATGAGGCTAAGTGCAGGTTTATAAAGACCAATTTTCGTCCAAGAGGTAATAGAAAATGACCATTTTGCCCTAAAGATTTAAATAAATCCCGAATCTGTCCCCAGTGGACAGTTTCGACAGGATGAAGTAAATCGATCATAACTCTTTGCTCCGGTATCGTATTTGGGTGAAACCAATTGCATTGGAAATATAATTCAAAGGGATTTCATTTTCATATAAAGTATACCACCCAGTTCTTCCTTTACAAGGAGTTATGGTCGTTTAAAGTTGACCCAAAAATCTGTCCCACAATTCTGTTGTTTTTTTATAGGCTATAGTAAAACGGGTATAGCTCCTTACTTAGACATTGGATTTGGATGAAACCAATTTCATCGGAAAGAATACTCTCGTAGCTTTTTGTTGATATATAGCATCTCACACAGTTCGTTTTGTATAAGGAGTTATGATCGTCTAAAGTTGGATTGCCTAGCTGCAGTAATTTTCCTGCAGAATTACTGTTCACAGGCTTCCCGGCCACCGATTTGAAATTTCGAATGTGCTCGCTTATATGAAATACTCCTCTGTTTTGGGAAAACTTTATATCGTTGGAAATCTTATTCCAATACCTACATATACAACTATTGAAGGAATACTTCCAACACCATACACTTAATTTAACCCATACACAAGTCTTTAGGACTCCATATAATCGCGATAAGTGTACGAAAAAATTTACGGGGTGTTACATTAGTGTAGGGACGGGGATACATAACGCCTGCATTCACTTAGGAAAATCCCACATCGGTAGTGAAGGGGAACGAAGTGTGCCTTATAGGTGCATGGATACCTTCCACGTATGTGACGCATTTTAAAACCGTGAGGGGTCAAGGCTCCAAAGCGGACAATTTCGCATGCGCCGGTGGCCTGGGCTGTTACAGTTGGTATCAAATCCAGCACCGGTGACGGTGGTGGGGCAAACCTCAGCGAGGACGCTGAGTCCCTACGAGGGGTGAGTGTAGGGACGGCGATACGTAACGCCTGCATTCACTTAGGCAAATCCCACATCGGTAGTGAAGGGGAATGAAGTGTGCCTTATAGGTGCATGGATACCTTCCACGTATGTGATGCGTTTTAAAACCGTGATGGGCCGAGGCTCCAAAGCGGATAATTTCGCATGCGCTGGTGGCCTGGGCTGTTACACTAGTACAAGCCTCTTATACTGGATACAATAAAATAGTAAAAAGTATCTTAAATGTGACTAATGTATGAGATAAAATAAGGAGTGAACTGAGTAAGCTCTACGATCCAATAGCTATTACTTCGATCTTAAGAAATATGATACTCAGAGACACAATAAATTATTAACCACTCACTCAATACCTGCACGTGTGCAGACAAAATAGGGGTGAGTGGGAAAATGTGTCCTAGCAAGCATAACAAAAAATCAACCATAATCCAAAGTGATAGCAAGAACCACCACACCAACTATCCAAGATTACCCCAAATAAACCTACACTTAGAAAAGTCTCGGCCTATTCAAGAAGATAGAAATAATTAACAAGCTAGCTAAATCATTTCAATTAAGATAGACATGCACATGTTTCAGATAAAAAAATAATAATAATATGTCACATCAAGAGGGAATTTCACCAACACAATATATTATATTCATTCACCATGCCAAACCATCAGTCCACTGGATAAAGTAGGAAAAATTCATATCACACAACCAACGAATGTGATGCAACAATCTTACTAGATCAATTCACAACTAATACACAACTTATAATCATATCTCAACCACAATATTACCTGGTAAAAAGTGACATGTAATTCAATATAGTAATATCTGCAATGACCAAAGTACAACTTGTATACATATTCCAAGCCCAAGCTTCCAGGAGAGGACCCTTGAGGGGTTTGCAACCCAAATACTATCACAATTTCTAAAATTAACCTTTCTTGCACATTCCTCAGCTAAGGCATTTTTTAAAATGGTTTTTCTTTTGATAAAAATTCAAATTTCATAGTAGTACTACATGAATATGAGTGTGCAGGATTATGTCAAAATTAATAATGCACAATAATCATCTCAAAAATTGTATAAATAAACCCAAGTCACTCAAATATCAGTGGATCATAATACAAGGTCTCAAATGGATACTATAATAGCGAAAGAAACAAATAAGACACCAATAAGGTCAATGTAACCCCCAGGCATGATAATGATAATAAGATCTACTCTAATCAATAATAAGGTCAACCCAAGCCCCTAACTAGGCATCACAAAAATAATAATTTCTCTATATAGTAATAAAGTTAGCACAAGCTCTCGCTCAAACATCCAATAATAATAGTCAACTAAATTAATAAAAAATTTCACATAAGACCACATGGGTATTACAATATTGATAATCAATCTAACATGATAAAAATTGAGAATTCACTCAAATAGTAGCATACTTTACATGATAAGTTACCTATCTTTCCAATTATGACAAAATTTAACTCTGATACTCACAAGGGAATTATACTCGTCAACAAGAATGTTAAAGAAGTCTGATTCCATTCACAATACATAGTATGTTAAAGAAGTTTGCTTCCATTCACAATACATAGTGATCATACCAAAATCTCTCTCTTAACTTTCTTATTTTTAGATAAGGTCTTTTTGTACATTAAATAGATAGTAACTCTAATTATTCTATCAAATTCCGCTAAACATGATTTGAATCCTCCAATATCAGTTCCTTCATGATCTATAGGTCATATATCAACAAAATTTGTCATAAATAAGTCAATAAGTAGAGAAAATATTCATGTTGCTCCTTTTATTACTTTTAACCCCACAATAAACATGGTACCCACATAAAACTCATTATCTCATCTATATGGAACCTCCAAATACTTATTCATTCACTGTATATAAGAAAGTAGAACATAGAATATAAAAACCTCAAAAAAAAGTTAAGGTAAATCTCAATTTGTCTTAAGAAGACCCACACAGCCAAATCACAACCCAAATAATAAAAAAAGCCCTACTCTCTCAAAATTTCTTTGAACGAGAATAATATATTCAAATATTATATTTACACATACATACGAGAACAACAATACCCATATTGATATACTTTAGTTTTGATTGTAAATTACCTCAAAAATTCATTCTAAAAACTAAAGGGTGAAACTAAAATTTTAGTAGAAAATCACTTGACCAAAAATCTACGCTTTTCAAATCTAAAATCTCATTGAAATTAAGCCATAAATCAATAAAATATCAATATTTTACTGTGACACCCCAAATAGTGGCGACTAAAAAATTCTAAGTTTTGAACTCACTATCTTGACTACGACTCACCCTGCAAGTCGTAGTGTGTCTTCATAGGTCATAGAACAAAAATTATATAGTGTCTAATAAGTTTTACATTAGTCAGTTCCTCGGTAAAGACTTGAGGTCACGAGTTGTAAAGACTCATTATGATCCATATAGCCCCCTTTGGTAGCCAAACCAGTATGATGCCTAAAGTGTTCTTCCTTGAGTTTGACTAGACTTAACTAGTTGTAATGACTCCAAATGAGTCATAAGGTATAAATCGTAGGGTGACCAATGTGTACCCAAAAGTTCCTATCTTGATTATGACTTGGACCCTACGAGTCAAGTGAGTCCTTACGAGTCGTATAGTGACCCATGGTCACTAGTGACCATTTTTCAACTTTCTTATTAAGGGCATTTTTTATATTTTCCTTTTCCCCTTAACATAACCTACAACTTTAAAACCTTATTGGGACCCCATTATCACCCATAACACACCAAAAGAACTTTTTTTTCTCATAGATTCTCACAAGCAAGAGCATTAAGATTTTCTCAAGATTGATTGTCTAGAGCTTCCAAGGGTAAATTTCCTCTAAAATTGTGATCCTTTCAAGCATGTAGCTCTTTCCCCAAAACTTATTTAGTTAAAAACATGTGCTTAAATGGTTACTCAATTGGTTTAATTATTGGTTTTTAGATATGCGCTGAAGGTTTTGAATGATTGTTGTTTATGTGATGTTTTATAATTACATATGCATTATTTAAGTTTTAAATTACATTATTTAAACCAATTAGATGCATAGGTGTGTGAATTGAATGGTAAATGTGGTTTTCTTTAAGTTTGATTAGTTAATGATTTGAAGTTTAAAATAACCTCAACCCAATTTTGTGAAATTATCGTTGAACTTGAGAATATGCATATTGAAAAGTATTTTGAAACCTTGCATAGTATAAAAGAGTAATGGAGCCTGAATTGACTTTAAAGAGGGCTTGATGGCCATGGATTGATTTGAACTAAGAAGTTTGGAGTCCTATCAGCCGAGGGGTTAAAGTCCCATTTGGCTAGATGATTGGGTTCCTACTTGAGAATTTTGATTCCCATTGTCTAGTTGGGTTAGAGTTCCACTTGGTTACATAGTTTGGTTCTTACGTGGAACTTTAGAGTCTCCTCGACTAATTGGGTTAGAGTCCCATTGGCAAATTGATTGATTTGACAAACTGATATGTGCTTGCAAACTACAGTCAGTATGATGATACTACTTGATAATGCCTTAATGAATGACTCCCTCATTGATAATTGAGAAATTTTAAAAAGTAATGTGTAGCTATGCTGTAAAATTGGAGGTCCCGATGGGCCAATACTAGAAACTGTGGTTGCCGATGCAGGGATATAAAAGACTAGGTAGTCCGAGTCCCCTATGTTATATGACTGAGTTCTTAAATCACTTTTGATACATGTCGGGTGGTTCACTTTCCCTATAGTGCATATGTATATGTAATTATTCTCTAGTTCGTGCGGCCACACGAATTGGGGCCCTTTTAGCTAGGGAAGATCTTGACCCAAATAGCCTGTAAGTGCCTTATTATGATGGTTATGCTACACAGTTAGGGTTAATGATTTTAAAGTGCATGCTAAACCTTGTACCCTATCCTGTCATTTGATATATATGTATATGCATATAATCATGTGTGTTGGATTTTAATGGATTTTAAACTGTTGATATGGAATTATTTTACCCCTTACCCCTAAGTTACATTCTAGTGCTAAACCAACTAACCATTTTTGGATGATGTATCCACATGCGATACAAGGTCAGGAAGAAATCCTGCTTCCTGCTCATTTTTAGGTGGATTAACTTGATTGTTCAATCATTTTTGGTGAAGTAATAAGCTTCTATTGTCTAAAAAACTTGATCATTCCATTGGTTTCCCTCCATATGTTAGAAATAATGATTTCACATTAATATTATCATTGTAATTGGCATTGTCTTTATGGTATAAAGGCTTTGTGGATTAGTGTGTATGGGTTTTGGTTGTTGACATTCATAGAATTTTGAGACATTGTTTACTCTATATTTTTATATGTTCAGAATTCATCCACTAGGTTATGTGTGTTCTGTATGGTTAGGCAAAGGGGGTGGTCCCCAATCCTCGACAGACACAGGATGCCTGTCATGGCTAGGCCCTAGTTTGGGTCATGAAAATATATTATCAAAGCCTAGTTTTGGTATCATTAGGCATCCATAAAGCCATGTCAAGTATAGTATTTTTTTATGAGTGTGTAGCACGCCAAACTTTTAAGAGAGCGGCTACAAGACATCTAGGAATGTTTCCCATTTCTCGTGATCTAATTTAGGGATATAGAGTCTAAGGTCTTGAATATCCTCTAATGCCAATTTTTTCGTAGTTGAGATCTTGCCTCCTCAAGGATCTTATGTAATTGGAAACTCTTTTGTCCCATCTAAGGATAATGTCGATGAAGCTCATTCTACTTATGGAGTACAGACTCAGTCTAGGGCCTCTACTTCTAATTTCTCTCATAGGGTTCCACTGGTTCCCAATGATCCTCCTCCGGTTATTAAAACTCATACTCAGTCACCCCAAGGAGATATTTTTAATGTGAAATTCCATTGCTTGATTTATTTGTTAACTCAGTTGGTGACCTCTCAGTCCTATCAGTCTGAGCATGAGGGTCTTGTTGCTCCTTTTGTTGATGCCCTAAAGCTACAAATCATATGGTGACCAGTATGTACCCTAAAGCTTTTGTCTTAATTACGACGGACCCTACGAATCGTAGTGAGTCCTTATGAGTTGTATAGTGACCCATAGTCAATGGCGACCATTTTTCAGCTTTTAAATTAAGAGTGTTTTGGATATTCCCCTTTTTCCCTAAACATAATCCACGACTTTAAAGCCTTATTGGGACCCCGTTCCTATCCATAGTACACCAAAATAACTTCTCTCTACTCACAAATTCTCTTAAGAAAGAGCATTAGGGATTTTTCAAGGATATTGTCTAGATCATCCAAAGGCAAATTCCCTCCAAAATTGTGATCTTTCAGGCATGTACCTCTTTCCCCAAAACTTATTTTGTTAAAATCATGTGCTTAAATGGTTACTCATATGTTTTAATTGTTGTTTTTTGAATATGGGTTGATGGTTTTGAAAGATTATTTAGTATGTAATTTTTCATGTTTACATATGCATTGTTTATGTTTTAAATGGTAGTTTTGAAACCAATTAGATGCATGGGTCTGTTAATTGAATGTGGAATGTGGTTTTCGGCAGGTTTTATGAGTTAATGGTTTGAAACTTACAATAACCTCAACCCAATATTGTGAAATTGGCTTTGAACGTGAGAATATGCATATTGAAATGTACTTTGAAACCATGCATAGTAAAAAGAGTAATGGAACTTAAATTGACTTTAAAGAGGGCTTGAGGGCCATGGATTGAATTTGAATTGAAAACTTCAGATTTTTATCATCTGAGGGGTTAAAGTTCCACTTGGCTAGATGATTTGGTTCCTACTTGGGAATTTGGATTACTATTGGCTAGTTGGATTAGAGTCCCACTTAGCTACATGGTTTTGTTCCTATGTGGAACTTTGGAGTCTCATCGGCTAATTGGTTTGGAGTCTCATTGGCAAATTCATTGATTTGGCAAAGTGACGTGTGCTTGCAAGGTATAGTCAGTATGAAAATACCATTTGATAATGCCTTAACGAATGACTCCTTGAGTGATGATTGGGAATGAGTGAAAAGTGTTTTAATTAGGATTTGAATGAGGGTTATGTAGCTATGTTGTGAAAGTGGGGGTTCTAATGGGACGATACTGGAAATCGTGGTTGCCGAGGTGAGGTTCTATATGACCGGGTGGTTCGAGTCCCCCATGTTATATGACTGAGTTCTTAAGTTACTCTTGATACATGCCGAGAGGTTTGAGTCCCTTATCGGTCATATGTATATGTGATTATTCTCTGGTTCATGAGACCATACACACTAAGCCCTTTCAGCTAGAGGAGAGTTAGACCCATATAGCCCGTGGGTGCCTTATTATGACGGTTACGATTAATAGTCTAGGTTAAAGATTTTAAAGGGCATGTTAAACCTTGTATCCTATCCCAACATTTGATATATATGTATATGCATATGATCGTGTGCGTTGGATTTTTATGGATTTTAAACTGTTGATCATGGCATTATTTTACCCCTTACCCCTGGAGTTACATGATAGTGCTTAACCCACTAACAGCTTCTAATGTTGTATCCCCACATGATACAGGGTCTGGAGGTAATCCTATTTTTCCTGTGCAGTGTTAGGTGGATCAGCTCAATTCATTGGTTGTTTGTGGTAAAGTGGTGAGCTTCCATTTTCTGAAAGGCTTTATCATTCCATCAGTTTCCTTCCATGAGTTAGAATGTAAGATTTCACATTAACATTACCATTATCATTGTCAGAGTCAAGGGCATGTCCCGACGTAGGTTGTCTTTATGGTATAGAGGCTTTGTGGATTGTTGTGGATGGATTTTTAGTTTTTGTCATTCATAGGCTTTTGAGTCACTATTTACTCTATCTTGTTATATGTTTGGAACTCATCCGATGTCATGTGGTTATGTGTGTTTTGTATGGTCAGGAAAAAGGGGTAATTCCTGATCCTCGGCAACCTTGTGATGCCCGTCATGGCCAGGACCTAGTTCGGGTCGTGACATTTACTTTATTGAGAGACCCCCAAATTTTCATGTTCAAAAGCGGTTTAAAATGTGAAAATAATTGATAAATCAGTAAATTTTTATCAAAATCCATTTACTAAAGCGTAAGGATGATAAATATGAAATTTTATCAAAAATCGAGTCTGAGTTGATAAAATCCCAATTTTTCAACAATAAATTCATGGATAAAGAAAGGGGACCATCATAAGAAATTATGGAAAAATAAAACCTAAACATTGTATACTTTCTTCCTTAATAAACCTAGAAAAATGTCACAGAAATCACTTGATTTTGAGCTCTAGAACTCCTGATATGTTTAAAATACCATATAAACACAATCTAAAATATAAAATACCCAGTTAAAAAAAGTTGCACCAGCTATTTAAGCACCAGAATTTTTGCATCAACAGTATTTTTTCTCACTAAAAAGGTTGTAAATTTCTCATACGATAGCAAAATGCGCTGCTTGTTTTTCCTATATTTCTGTAATGATGATACAAAATACTCATTCAATCAAAACTTAATTTCATGCTTGCCTGCTCAAACAGATATTATTTGTACTCATTAAAGAATTATTTCATGTTCTGCAATATAAACTCAATCTCGACTTATCATAATTAAACCAAACTTTCTAGATTATCCCCATAGGTCATGCATGGCATTTAAGAGTCTTGAAATAATTTTTCAATTTCTAAAACTTAACGCACTTTTTGGTTGATAGATTTACTTAAACAAGGCCAAAGAAGCCAACTGCAACATCCCAAGTTTTGGACTCTAAAAATTTCTGAGTTTTGAGCTCACTTTCCAAATTACAACTTAGATGATGAGTCGTGAAAACTCCTCACGACTTGTAAGGTGCTAATCGTTGCCTGACCAGTAAAGTTGTCCATGGTTTCTACTGAGGTCATGACTCGGACCTCACGAGTCGTAGGGTAGAAATCGTGACCCTAGCAGTAAGGTATCCATGAGTCACTTCCCAAACTACGAGTCCAGGCAATGACTAGTATCTAGTCATCACGAGTCGTGAAGTGACCCATAACCACTAGCGATAAATTTTTCCTATGCTTTAATTAGGGGAACTTTGGTCATTTCCTTTAATCCCTAATCAGAACCCATGACATAAAACACCCTAAAGAACCCTATAACTCCTCATTACTCATTCAAATACACTTCTCGCTTCTCTCAAATCCCCAAGTTAAGAACAATTATGGGTTTTTAAGGATTGGTCATCTAGGGCTCAAGTGTGATTTCTCCTCCAAAATTCTTGATGTCTCAGGCACACATCTCTTCCCTAACTAAATTTGTGTAAAAATCATGTGTTTTATTATGGTTTATATGGGTTTAAATAATAGGTTGATGGTTTTTGAATGCATATCAAACTTGTTATTCATGTTTTATTGATGAATTTTGAAAATCATTCGGTGCATGGGCATGGTGAATGGGATGGTGGTTGAGGAATTCCCAAATTTTTACGGAACTTGAATTGGAATCGTCTAACAACCTATATTTTTGTGCTAGAATTCTAACTGTCGTTTCTAAACGTATAAGCTCTAATACAAATGATTCTCATGTGGATATAAATTTCATGATTATTATCCTAGTGTGTAAAGTTCTCTCGAGGTGAAAAATTTTCATAGGAAGCAATTAGAGTGAAGTTGAGCTAAGAGCCTTTGATTCGGCAATATCTTTGCATTCGATTCTACTAGGGTCGACTTTGAATGTGTATAACTTTTTATATACATAGAATTTTTCAGTTAAAGACCCATCAAATTATAGAAAATTGAGTTATCTTTCAAACTATACCAATTTCTCCTTAATCTGATACCCGAGTAAAATGTTATGGCATTTTCGTGAGAGGCAGTAAGTCGACGCGATAGAGACGTGACGTGTTTTTTTCCCCAAAGCGATAACCAGGATGATACAGATCTATTTCACATGCTACTTCAGTTCCTAAAGGATCTCGGGTCACTTTTGTCAATTCCCCTCACCCAAAGCCATCCATAACACATAATTTCATCCCCTAAAAGCATTAGATACATTATTATTCATCCTTTCACTCCAAGAAGACCCTAGCCTCCCTTAAGAACACTAATTACTTCATCAAATTTTCTTCAAGAAAAGTAAGAACCAAGCTTCCTAATTCAGTAACTTCAAGAAGAAGCTTTAAGAACACCAGTAGAGATTCAAAGTTAGATCTTTACATCTAATTAATCAAATAAGGTATGTGGGGTTATGAACAAGGATACTCTTTTATACTTGTGCCAAAAACTAGTTTTTAAAGATGAATTTACACGAATTGCAATTCGTGTTCATACCTAAAGTATCTTGTTTTAAGTTTTGGATTAATAAAGAGATTGAAGTATGAAAGTCCATATTTATCTTGATTTAAAGAATTCTGTTTTATGATTTGAACACCATGATTATAATTTGAGATATTGATTATAGATTTCCAACTGAGTCTAAGCATGATATTGTGATTTTGACTTCATTATCTTGATATTGTTGAAGTATTTCAAGAAATATATTGAGCAGGATGTTTTGCTATGAATTTACTTGAGCTTAAAGCATGGGTTTTAACCCCTAAGATTAAGTATTGATATTTCAAGAAGATCATGATTTTAAGCCTCTTTGATAATTATTACTAAGATTTAAGAAAAAATTAATATTTTGATCCAAAGCTAAGATAAGGAATCCACATTGTTCATATAATTGGTGATTAAAATAAAGAAGCATAATTGGTTTTCATTTTAAACCCTTTTACTATTTTATGGTAGATTTCCTAAAGTTCTGAGCAAAAGAATGGAAGGAGTATTTAGCCCAGAGTTAGGTATCTTTCCAAGGTCTCATGCCCAGAACTACGTGCCACCTTAGGATTAAGATTAAGTTCCTATAGTGGGCTAAGTCAGTGATCACTTAAGATAAGGTTATACTCCTTGGAAAGAGTATAACATATCTCCCCAACTTGAGGTTTTCTACTTAGGGGAATAAGACATTATACTCTACGACGGCTCACGTGGTTTATGTCGGTTACAAGAACCTCCCAAAGTCCCTAAATTCTAAAATAAAATGTCAGAACAATTTTGAGAAAACTAAGTGTAAAGGGTCACAAATTTACTCAGATACTGTCTTACCTAAGACTTCATTATAAAAATTCATCTTTAAGTTTTAAGATTGATAAAAGTGAGCCCTTTTCACTTAGCCTGCATGATTTAAAGAACAGAATTAGAGTACAGTTTTATTAGAACTAAGTGTGATGGCTTACAAAAAATTCTTTTATGTTTTATCACTCATGGTCTATGATTTGTCAGTTTTGATCATTCAAGCTAGGGAGAGTCACTCACCTTTAGCATGTAGTTTGGAAAGTTTATTTGAATTATTGAATTATTATTTTTACTTATGTATTCACCCCCACATGCTTAGTATATTCCAAAAGTACTGATCCACATATAATTCTATGTGTTATATTGTCTTATAATGTAGGTACGAGTTGTAGCACATACATTATATTCAGACAATTTGCAGCCTCCAATCTATAGGTGATGAATTCTTTTGATTCAAAGTCTTGAGTCAGTCATAGTTTGAATAGTTTTTTATTTTTTTTATTCAGTCTTATTGATTCGGGATAGCTGGGGGTCATGTCTCAACTACCTACAATCAATACTAGCAGAGGCTTCAGAGATAGTCAGTAGAGTTGATGTATTTAATTCTAGTTTTGTTTTGTATAATCAGGGTTGTAATCATTTTAATTTAGTTTTTTATTGATCATATTTAGAAAATATTCATTTTCCACTTATTTCATTTAGATTTATGTATTTTATTCAGTTGCTCATGAGCCATACCTGTACAAGGGTTATCTTAGGATCAATTGTGGTCCTAAGCACCTTGTGACATCCAGTGGGTAGTCTTGGAAAGTTACAAACTTGGTATCATAGCACAAATTTCAAGTGTCCTAGGGTGTCTATGAAGTCTTGTCTAGTAGAGTCTTATGGGATGGTGCAGAGATGTCTGTACTTTTCTTTGAGAGGCTATAGGGCATTTAATAAATGTCTTCTTTCTTTCATTCTATAGAACATGCTATAAAGTTTTTCTCTCAAAAACTTTTATCGATTGGTGTGTTTCTCCATACTTCTCTATCTATGTTATATTCTTGAGATAACATGATTAGAAAATTTCAATTCCTCTTAAGATAACACTCTCGTATTTATTATTAGTAATTTCAGAAGTCATACAAGGGGCTTGAGAGGAGCTTGCTAATGTGTTACAAGTTCTATAAGTTGAAAGTTATGTTCTCATCCTTATGAGTTATTTAGTTGAGATATAATAAGTTATGGATTTAGATTCCTCATTAATACTTCTATATAGGTAGCACTCATAAGAGGAGATTGTATGAACCTAGAGTGTTATGATTCATAAGTAGTAGAACCTTCTTATAGTTGAAAGCATGGGTATAGAAGTGTAGTGGTAATAAAGGTGGTGATGGCGATTGATTGAATGTACATAGATGAACTTTTACATATGATAAGAGTTAGTAGTAAGGTGATATGTCCTTGTGTGTTAGTTTAGTGGAAGGAGGAGAATGAGTTATTAGTTAAGGTGAATTGTTGTTTCCTTGAAGTATGAAAGGATTTATTGAGTTAGAAAATTATGAATTTTTAATAAAAGTATTTGGTGGTTGAGTATTGATAATTTAGGCCTCCCTTGAGGTTGCAAAACTTTAGTTGAAATTTATAGAGCGATGAAAGTAATTTAGGTGTATAGATGGGTAAATAGTCATAATTTATAGAAGGAGGATGTGCTAACAGATTTTAATAAGGTATACCATAGGATTGTGATCGATTATAGTTGTATGGGGTTCTAGTGGACTAGTGTTTCTTTATGTCTTATTTTATAGCTTTCAAGTGAGAATAGTATGTGAGGTTGGGTTTTTAATCATGCCTAGCCATAGACACTAAGTTTGAATAGTAGATGGTAATCAAGGTGGAAATAATGATTGCTTGGTTAGTGATGCTAGTTATATAGAAGTGATCTAGTAGGCTTGAACAGTATATGCAAGAGTTTAAGTTCATTTATTTTTAATTAAGTATGATGTTGTAAGTATGATTTAGAGGTGTGCCCAAGGTGATATGGGGTTGCATTATTTTCTAAGGTTATTAAGTGTTGTGTGTGGTTAGTAGTACCCTTGAGTTGCTAAGTTGAAGAAGGATAGTTATATGGTACATAATGTTCTAAATAGCTAAGTTGAGGACTTTTGGATATATTGTGTTGGGTCTTTTAAGTATTATTTTGATTCTTATGGTTTGAGAAGAATTTAAGTGTAGAAGTGTGATCTTGGTAGGCTATAATCATGTGTTTAGTGAGGCAGGTATATTTGTCGAGTTAATAGAGCGTAAGTCTATGATGATGACTATTAAAGATAGAAAGTTAAGGATGGTATATAAAAGGGGTTGTCCAAGAATAAAGGCAGTAAGTTCAAAATATAGGTTAATTTTGTGAGTTTAGCATTTATGTGTAGACAATATAATGAAGCAATTATGGCCCAGTCTTGAGGATATAGAGTATACCCATAAGCTTAGAATGTCAACTTTGATCTAAGGGGGAGATGGTAGGATGAAGAACCAAATCAAGTTTTGAGAATTAAATTGTGATGTAAGTCAATAAGAGTTGTGATGAGATAGTGATCCCTTCTTACTCTAGAGTATTCCTTGGATTTCAGTCATTATCACACCAACTCCATGTCTTGCATGATAGATCCATGCCAAAGGCCAATGCTTATACACTTCATATGTATTCAAGTTCATTCTCAACTTCTAGCAAGCAAGTAACAACTTCGCACTGTGATTCGAGTTATCCCTCATGAAACTATGAACTGCAGTCTTATATTGAATAGATTATGATAAGTATGAACTCATTCGGAGTATGATCAGTTTTCAAAAACTCATGACCCTAGTAAAATCTAGTTTATATCATGTATGCCCTTAGTTTAGATCTCTTTAATGAATCCATACCTTTTACATTCTATTCTTTAGGCCTTAGTTAAGTGTCAGAGTTATGTATAGTATTCTTTCATGCTTTAATTCATTATGTGCTAGACCTTCAGTCACCTCTTCCTACATTAAGATAGTGGTAATGATAATAGATAAACAATGGTTTAGATAAAAGAGATTTGATGACCCTCATTACGAAAGGTTACTTATGCTTTTCTATCTAAGGCTAAAGTGTGAAGTAAGATTGAGGCCAAGTCTTTGATACATGTCATGGTCAGGTGAAAATTGGTATGTATATTCTTAAGAATAGTGCAAGAAAGTTGTTGTTAATAGTGGTTTAGAGAATATGTGAAGTATGCCTTTATGGGTGTTTACCTTGAAGTTCATACGTGGTTATAAAGATAGTCTTGAATGTCATGTTGGGATATAAGTGAAGGAATGCAATATGCTCAAGTGAATCCATAGTAAGAGTTCAAAGTTAGTCATTGAAGTGGTAAGGCACGTTATGCTTAGGGTGTAAGCTCTGGAAGAGACATTGAAGATTGAATCATGTGGTTTAGACTAGTATTATGGTGTAGCTTGTTGTATGTTGTGATTTTGAGTTAGGATTGATCACGGTGAGAGGAAGTAGTTTAGTTTAGATCTTAGTAGATTGATTTATCAATGCCCATGTGAGAAATATAAGTTGCATCAAATGTGTATGATATTTAAGGGGAATAATATAGTTGAGGGAGTATTCGAGAAGTGTTGCTAAGCTTGAAAGTAAGAAGTTGCATTGCCTAAGGCCTAGTAATTCTATCCTAGCTTATACTTTATATGTCTACATTCTATGCTTTAGAGTTGTGTTAATTTACTGATTTCGTAGTCATATGTCTTGTTTAGATCATGACCAAAATTCTTTGCTCCCTAACATTAGTAGAATTTTGTAGAAGAGTGTTGAAGAAATACTCTATTCGAGTATAAGTGGTCACTATAAACCAGTCTATATGGCCTGCAACCCAGTTTAGCAATCAATTAGATAAGCTCCTATAGATTTCTGACTTTCCATCTAGTCTTACTATCCAATGTTTTATGAGTAAGGCCATTTCATGAGGTAATTCAATTCAGTCTATGCATCATATCTACAATTCAGATATTTAGTCATGATTTATTTCATAAGTATTCAGTGAATGATCTTAGTTTTCAAAGTATTCCAGCTAAGACAGTGTAATACCTATTGTATGATCTTAGTCTCATTGTCTCGTGATTCGTGCTTACATAAGTTGTCACTCTATAGATCTATATGTGTGATTGTATTATGAACACTTGCGAATTCTAAACACTCAGCATGAATCAACTCCTTAGATAAGTAACAGCAAGTCAACTCAAAAATCAGTTTCTTTATAGAGAATTTCAATGTTTTATCTCAATTATATCTTTTCGTAGCATATACATCATGTCTACATTACTCCATACTTCTATGACTTCAAAAAGTTCCTATCCATCATTCGAGGATGAATGATTCTAAGGGGGAGATAATGTAACACCCCGTATTTTTGTGCTAGAATTCTAACCATTGTTCCTACACATATAAGCTTTAATCCAAATTATTCCCATGTGGATATAAGTTTCATGATCATTATCCTAGTTTCTGAAGTGATCTCTAGTTGAAAAGTGTTCATAGGAAGCACGTAAAGTGAAGTTGAGCTAAGATCCTTTGATTCAGCAAAATCTTTGCATTTGACTCTACTAGGGTCGACTTTGAATATGTATAACTTTTTATATACATATAATTTTACATTTAAAACCCACCAAATAATAGAAAATTGAGTTATCTTTCAAACAATAACAATTTTGCCTTAATTTGATACCCGAGTAAAATGTTATGGCATTTTTCGTGAGAGGTAGTAAGCCGACGTGATAGCGATGCAATGCATTGCTGTCCCCGACGCGATAGTCAATGCACTACAAAGCTATTTCACATGCTTCTTCAGTTCCTAAAGGATCTAGGGTCACGTTCGTCAATATCCCTCACCCAAAACCATCCATAACACATAATTTCAGCCCCCAAAAGCATTAGATATATTATTATTCATCTTTTCTCTCCAAGAAAACCCTAGTCCTTCTCAAGAACACCAAGAACTTCATCAAATTTTCTTCAAGAAAAGAAAGAACCCAAGCTTCCTAATTCAAGAACTTCAAGAAGAAGCTTCAAGAACACTATTAGAGATTCAAAATTCAAGCTTTTACATCCAATTAATCAAATAAGGCGTGTGAGGTTATGAACAAGGATATTCCTTTCATTCTAATCCCCAAAACTAGTTTTTAAAGATGAATTTACATTAATTTCAATTAGGGTTCATACCCAAAGTATCTTGTTTTGTGTTTTGGATATATAAAGTGTTTGAGTATGAAAGTCCATATTTATATTGATTTAAAGAATTCTCTTTTATGATTTGAACACCATGAGTATGATTTGAGACATTGATTATAGATTTCCAACTGAGTCTAAGCTTGATATTGTGATTTTGATTTCATTATCTTGATATAGTTGAAGTATTTTAAGAAATATATTGAGCATGATATTTTTCTATGAATATGCATGAGCTTAAAGCATGGGTTTTAAGCCCTAAGATTAAGTATTGATATTTCATGAAGATCATGATTAAGCCTCTTTGATGATTGTTTACTAAAATTTAAGAAAGAATTGATCTTTTGATCCTAAGCTAAGATAATGAATCGATATTGTTCATATAGTTGGTGATTTAAAGAAAGAAGCATAATTGGTTTTGATATAACACCTCTCCCCAAAGTAAGATTTTCCCCTTAGGGGACAAGACGTTGGACTCCATTATGGCTTACATTGTTTATGTCGGTTAGAAAAACCTACCATAGTCCCTAAATCTAAAAACAAAATGTCAAAAAAGTTTTGAGAAAACTAAGTGTGAAGGCTCACAAATTTACTCAGATATTGTATTACTTAAGACTGTAGTTATCAGATTTCAGTTTTAAGTTTTAAGATTGATAACGGTGAGCCCTTTTCACTTAGCCTGCATAATTTAAAGAACAAAATCAGAGTACAATTTTATTAGAACTAAGTTTGATGGCTCACACGAATTTCTTTTATGCTTTATCACTCATGATCTATGATTTGTCAGTTTTGATCATTCAAGTCAAGGTGATTCACTCATATTTAGCATGCAGTTTTGAAAGTTTATTTAAATTATTGCATTATTATTTTTACTTATGCATTCACCCCTCCACATGCTCAGTACATTCCAAAAGTACTAATCAACATATATGTCTATGTGCTACATTATCTCTAAATGTAGGTACGAGTTGTATCATGCAAATCATATTTAGACAGCTTGTAGCTTCTAGTCAGCAGGTGATAAGTCCTTTTGATTCAATGGCTTGAGTTATTTATAAGTTGAGTAGTATTTTATTTTTGTTTATTAAGTCTTATTGATTTGGTATAGCTGGGGGTCATGTCCCGGCTACCTAAAATCAATACTAGTAGAGGCTTCATATACAGTCAGTATAGCTAATATATTTGATTCGAGTTTTGTTTCGTATAATTAGGGTTGCAATCAATTTAATTTAGTTTTGTATTGATCATATTCAGAAAAGATTTATCTTCTGCTAATTTTGTTTAAATTTATGTATTTTATTCAGTTGCTCATGAGTCATGCTAGTACAAGGGTTAGCTTGGGATCACTTATGGTCCTAAGCACTGCGTGACGTCCAGGGGGTAGTCTCGGGGTATTACAAATAGGTATTAACCTCAACCCACATGCATAATTGTCTTCTAACTGGGGGTTTTCCCACTTATCTAAACTACTAACTTGCATAAATGGTTAATGGAATATAATTGGTTTTAAAAAGGCCTTAGTGTTCATGGTATGGTTTCAAATTAGATGCTTGGGATCCATGGATTTCCTTAAGTTGATGGTTAATTAGAATGGCATGATGGAATTGACTTATAAATTCCACTAGTATGATGATACCACTTAGTTATTGTCATAGATAACTCCTTAGTTTAATGGATAGGTTATGTGTAAATGTATTACTTGGGATTAAAGAAGGTTCTGTAGTTCACCATAGAAGGTGAAGGTCATGGGAGGACCTATAGTGAAAACCATGTTTGTTGGTGTGGGGGATTTATGACCTTTGCACAATTCACACTATTTATATATATATATATATATATATATATATATATATATATATATATATATATTGGAATGGTTGTGGTGTGATAGACTACTTAGCCCTTCCTTGGATTTCTCCAATTAATACGGCTCAAGCACTAGGGCCCTTTTAGCTGGGGGAGTCTAACCCATCTAACCCGTGGGAAGTAGTGTTTAACCGACATGCCCCATGTATGTCGTTATGGCTAATCTAGGGTCCAATATCTGCCCTGACTAGAGGGATGTCAATACCGTGCCATAGGTAAGGATAGCCTGTGAGTGACCCTTATCTGGCGGGTACTCAATGTGAACGGTGGGAACCCTAAATTGACGGGTTAAGCCACCTCATCAACCCTAATCTGACGGGTTAAGATGTCTCAACCTACGCTGGCTACGTAGTTCTGGAACATAAGGGTGACTACTAAGAATCAAACCTTGAACTGGCGGGTGAGTTCCCATCCTTGGGTTCACTCGGTGCTAACCTCTACTCCCATCTGGAGAGACTGGACATGAATAACTGACTGTGCATGACTTAATTTTACTGAATTCCGTTGACTGGCAGAATGTTACTGATATCTGACAACTGACTAAGAACATGAGGTTTTCGTGAGTCACATGACTGACTGAAGTCTATGGAATCATAGCTTGAGTTTGGATATCGTGAAACATGACATGGCTCTAGGCACACAGCTATAGTTTTTGGGTACAAATACCCCTAGGACTCGATAAGAGGAAACTAACACACATGACATGACTTGATCACAAGATTTGAGTCCACAATTCACAATATCATAAGGCTTTCATAATAAGAATGATTCTCAACAAACTATCACATGATCGGGAATACACACAACATGTATATACTTGTATGGCTTCAATAACATGGTCATTCCATATCGCAACAATATCATGAGCATCTCGTACAACTTCTTCAATTCAAGACAATAGCATGGGGATCACGTTGAACATAAACTTAGAACATGAAATAGTCATTTAGGACTTATTATGTCATAAAAGCATGATTTCTATTCCCTTAGGTATTTTCACAAACACCTTACATGCAAATCTTAGGCATAGGCGGATTCATCAAGATGACAAATATTCAACCACCAATTTCACATATTTATACGTTAAATACCACCATATCCTCACAATAAACATACAAAGATCCCATCTTAGGCATCATCAAACTTCAACCACATGAAAATAAACCACCAACAACATAAACATCATAATACAAAATTTAGAAGATGGTTCTTGAGCTTCATGGACGAAAGGAGTCCATGAATCAACTCATGCATACCTTAGAAGGAAGATTCTTGATGATTGACGGAGGAATTTCCTTGAAATAGGATCTTCAAGCTTAGTTACGCAACCCTAGTTGTTATTTCTCTTTTAGTGCTCTTAGATGATGAGCTTTGAGATGATAATAGGGTTGTAATATGTTTAGAAGCTATATATTTCGTAGGGTTAAGTTTAGGGACCTGTAAGGAGTGTTAAAAGACTTAATTACCCTTAAAATAACTCAAAATGGAGTGTTTTTGGCACTTGGAACTGACTTAGGCGGCGCCCAAGTGATTGCCTAAGCTAGGTTGGGCGGTGCCTAACCAATCGCCTATGTTTGGTTGGGCGGTGCCTAACCAATCGCCTATCCTTACTGTCTCTCACGAAAATAGGCATAACTTTTCGCTTGGGTATTGGATTAAGGAAAAATTGGTATAGTTGGAAAGATAATTCAATTATCTAAAACTTGATGGGTTTAAATCAGCCAAAATACCACATTAATATTGAGTTATACTCGTTCAAAGATGACCCTTGCAAAATCAAACACTAAAACTTGATGGATTAAAAAACGCTTAGCTTGTATTACCTTAAGTGACACATATGAGCATGCTTAATGCATCATAAGCTATCCTATAAATAGGATATTCATTGTAAGTCATGTACTCAAGTATGAATCACAGGATAGGAGATTTCATACGTAGGAATACTTATTAACTTCCTAGCTTAGAAACATGCGGGGTATTATAATATCTCTCCATTGGGAACATTCATCCTCGAATGAGAATTTACTGAGAAGGGATACAAGACAATAGGACCTGAACTGAACATGAATAACTGAAACTTAATATCATGACTGACATGCTAAACATACTGAACTCGTGCATATCTGATGCACGGACTACTGACACATGAATGCATGACTGGGTATGAAACAGTTAATAGGTACCAAGTTTATACTGGAAACATGAATGTGAAAATGAATAAGCTTAAGGAGAACTGTTACCTTGAGCTTGATCTGAATTGGCGGGAAAGAGGTGAGGATACTTGGTATGCATATCTGCTTCTGCTTCCCAAGTAGATCCTTCATGAGATTAATTTCGCCAAAGAACCTTGACTAGAGGGACTTCTTTGTTCCTCAATCTACGAGTCTGATAATCTAAGATTTAGACTGGAATCTCTTCATAAGAGAGGCTGTTATGAATGTCGATGCTCTAAATAGGGACAACAACTGTTGGGTCACCAATGCACTTCTTTAGCAAAGACACATGGAAGACTGGATGGACTGAGGCAAGATCTGAAGGCAACTCAAGCTCATAAGCTACCTTGCCAAAGCGACAAAGAATTCTGAAGGGACCGACATATCGGGGACTGAGTTTCCCTTTCTTGCCAAACCTCTTCACTCCCTTCATGGTAGAGATCTTAAGATAGACATAGTCATTGACCTCGAACTCGAGATCCTTTCTACGAACATCTGCATAGGACTTCTGTCGGCTCTAAGTAGCCAGGAGTCTCCTCTGATCAACTCAACTTTCTCTAAGGCGTCGAATACTAAGTTAGGACCTATGATTGAGGCATCACTAACTTCGAACCAACCAATCAGAGATCTACTTCTCCTACCATAGAGAGCTTCAAATGGAGCCATCTGAATACTAGAATGATAGCTATTGTTATATGCAAACTCAATCAAAGGCAAGTGGTCGTCCTAACTTCCCTTGAAGTCAATTGCACATGCCCTTAGCATATTTTCAAGAGTCTGAATGGTCATCTCTACTTGACCATCTATCTGAGGATGAAATGCTGTGTTGAGATGGACTTAGGTACCGAGACCTTTTTGGAATGCTTTCCAAAAGTGAGAAGTGAACTGAGTACCTCTGTCTGAGATGATAGATAGTGGAACACCGTGTAACCTAAATAACTCCCTGATATAGAGTTTGGCATAATCCTCGGCAGAATAACAGGTACGAACAGAAAGAAAATGAGCTGACTTGGTCATTCTATCTATAATGACCCAGACTGAATCATGCTGATGACGAGTTCTAGGCAAACCCATCACGAAGTCCATGTTAACTTCTTCCCACTTCCAAGTAGGAATAGTGAACTCTTGAATGGAACCACTAGGTTTCTGATGCTCTATCTTAACCTGCTGACATGTAGAGCACTTAGCCACAAACTCTGAAACATATCTCTTCATCCCACTCCACCAATAGATCTCCCGTATGTCGCGGTACATCTTAGCGGCCCCTGGATGAATAGAGTATCGCACACCATGCACTTCTGCAAGAATTTGCTGCCTCAACTCATCTACACCTGGAACACATAGACGACCCTGACAACGAAGAACACCATCTCCCCCTTGGGAGAAAACCTCAACTTCCTGATTCTGAACTGACTCGTTGAGCTTGACAAGGCTAGGATCCCTGTCTTGTTTCTCTTTCATCTCAGAAACTAGAGATAACTCTAAACTACTATGAACACATACACCACCCTCTGAAGAATCGACTAAGCGAACGCCTCGTCTGGAAAGCTATGGATCTCCTGAGCCATTTTTTTCTTACTATCCTTAACGTGAGAAATACTACCTATGGAGGGTCGACTGAGAGCATCGGCCACAACATTGGCCTTGCTCGGATGATAAAGAACACTCAAGTCGTAATTCTTCAAGAGCTCTAACCACCTTCTCTGGAAATGATTGAGATCTTTATGGGAAAAGACATATTGGAGGCTTTTATGGTCTGTGAAGACATCTACATGAACTCCATAGAGATAATGCCTCCAAATCTTCAAGGAAAAAACTACCGCTCCTAACTCAAGATCATGAGTAGGATAATTTTTCTCATGTGGCTTTAACTGTCCGAAGGCGTAGGCTATGACCTTACCATACTGCATGAGGACACAACCTAAACCCACTCTAGATGCATCACAATAGACTGTAAAATCATCTGAACCATCTGGAATAGCTAGAACTGGAGCTTAGGTGAGTCGAGTCTTCAACTCTTGAAAGCTCTTCTCGCATGAATCTGACCACTGAAACTTAATCTTCTTCTGAGTCAATATGGACATAGGAGATGCAATAGAAGAAAATCCCTCGACAAACCATCTGTAATAGCCAGCCAAAACCAAGAAACTCTTAATATCCGATGGAGATACAGGTCTGGGCCAGTTTCTTACTGCCTCGGTTTTCTAAGGATCTACTCTAATGCCATCACCGAAAACAATATGGATAAGGAATTCTACTGATCTTAGCCAAAATTCACACTTGCTAAACTTAGTGAATAACTAGTGATCCCTGAGAGTCTGAGGAACAATCCTGAGATAGTCTGCATGATAATGCTCTGTGCGAGAATAGACTAGAATATCATCTATAAAGACTATGACAAACATGTCCATGAACACACGGTTCATCAAATCTATAAAATCTGTAAGGGCATTGGTAAGACCAAATGACATGACTAAAAATTCAAAGTGACCATACCGAGTATGGAAATCAATACATATCCTGAGAGAACCATCTTTCTTGCGCATGAATAATACTGGCGCACCCCATGGGGAAACGCTAGGTCTGATGAATACCTTATCTAAGAGATACTTAAACTGATATTTCAGTTCCTTGAGTTCTATTGGTACCATTCTATATGGTGAAATAGAAATAGGTTGAGTTTCTGGGAGAAGGTCTATGCCGAAGTCTATTTCCCTTTCGGAAGGAATGCCTGGAAGATCTTCGGGAAAGACATCTGAGTATTCATTAACAACAGGGACTATTTCTAGGCTGGGAGATTCAGAACTGGAATATTTAACATGCACGAGATGATACACACACCCCTTAGAAATCATTTTTCTTGACTGAAGGTACAAAACAAGTTGACCCCTGAATGCTGAAATGCTACCTTTCCACTCTAGGAAGGGCTTATTCGGGAACTAAAATTGAACTATCCTATTTCTGCAGTCGACTGTGGCATAGCTGGAACGAAGCCAATCCATGCCAAGAATGACATCAAAACCAGTCTTATCTAACTCTACTAAATCTACTGACATGGATTTTTGAGATATCATAACCGAGCAGTTCCTGTATACCCGCTGGGCTATGATGGTTTTACCCACTGGGGTAGAGACTGAGAAGGACTCTACTAGGACTTCATGACTGATTCCAAAATCAACTGCTATGTATGGAGTAACAAAAGACAAAGATGCACCTGATCTAGCAAAGCATAAACATAAACATGGAAGATCTGTAACGTACCAGTAACGACATCAGGAGAATTTTCCTGACCCTGCCGGGACTGAAGAGCATAGAGTCTGTTTGGGTGTTGCCCACTAGTAGAACTGGAAATAGCACCCTACTGGTTCGGGCTACTGGATTGAGCTGTAGAATTATTTTGCTGACCCTAAAGACTTGACTGCAGACACTTCCTAATCCTGTGGCCTGGCTTTCCACAACCAAAACAGACATCACTACTGGCTCTACAAATGCCCTTGTGGTTCTTACCATAAGTCTGACAAAGGGGATTCATTCAGGCACTGCTAACACTGCCTTGAGATTTAGAGCCTGAAGCTTTGTCTCTATTGCCATCTTTGAACTTCGGTACTGGAGCACTGGCAGAGGAAAGAGCTGGAATGGCTGACTTGGAGAAAAACTATGAACAGTTTCGTCCATCTGACTTGGGGTGAGCAAAGTTGAAGTTACCTGACCTTGCTCTCTTGTTCTACCTCTCCCTTGTCTTAAACTTCTGCTCTTCTACTTGCTGGGCATGGGTCATGAGTCTGGCTAAGGTCATATCACCGATCAGCATCGCAGACGTACACTCATTTACCATGCTATTGTTTACCCCTCACACGAACTTGCTCATCTTAGCTCTATTGTCTGTAACCACATGAGGAGCATACCTGGCTAGCTAAGTAAATCTAAGAGAATACTCCCTAACCGTCATATTCCCCTGCCTGAGGTTGATGAACTCAAGAACTTTGGTTTTCCTCAGCTCTTGGGGAAAGAATCTGTCTAAGAAATCTGTGAAAAATTCCTCCCACTGGATAGGGACTATATTATCTAACCTCTCAGACTTTCACTATTTGTACCAATCATGAGCAACACCCAGTAACTGGAAGGCGGCTAACTCAGCACTCTCAATAGAAGTAACACCCATGATGTCAATGACCTTCTGGACTTGGTCAATGAACTCTTGAGGGTCCTCATCAGACTTAGACTAATGGAAAGATGGAAGGTTCATCCGGGTGAAGTCCCGAACCCTAGCTGTTTTGGGATGGGCCACTGGATTGGCCGAAATGACTGGTGGCCATTCATTCTGTGCAGCCATAGACTGATCAAGTGGGGTAAATGCGACTCTAAACTCCGCATGGGAAACATGTTCACCCAAAGGATCTTCGGGCAGATGAGCTGGCTAGTTTCTTCTCTTTGGGGCCATGGTCTGGAATAAGAGAAGAATGGATTAAACTGAGAGTTTAACTTGTGATTACGCTCAGTAGCATGACATGAATAATGAATAAAGGGTATTTTTCCTAAAACATCTTATAGCCTCCCGCACATAAATGTGGCGCTCAACACCCCCATGTACAAGACTCTACTAGATGCGGCTTTCAGACTTCCTAGGAATCTATTAAACCTTAGGCTATGATACCAAGTTTGTAACACCCCGATTCGCTGAACGAAAATGCTACGCAGTGTTTATGACCTCGAGGGACCAAAAGCTAACCCATGACTGATATCTATACCTGTATACTGCAAATCATGATGTAATAATGCAGAATACATAGAACTGTGAGGCCATAAGGTTCAACTGAATAAAATTATATAGGTGAAAATACCCAAAACAACTCAATCTGAAAGCTAAGTCTGAATATAAATCTGAAAGACTCTAAACTATCTGAATAAGGATTTGAAGGAACATATCTCCAACTAACTCCGTAAAACTAAACTAAAGAAATAAATAAATGTATCAAATCATTTTGTCCTCGAATTAATGAGGACTCACTACGTCTCTGCGACTAGAATGCTACCGCTACTGCTAGGTTGGAGCTCGTGTCTCGGAACCTATGGTGTAACATGAAAAGAAAGCACCATAGCGCAAATGCATCAGCACAACTGGAGTACTGAGTATACGAGAAAGGGAGGCTGAACATAAAGGGTTTCATGCATGAACAACACTGACTGACTAATATGAATGTGGGAGTGCAAACACACATATATAAAAACTGGGACCATGAATACGTGATAGCATGACCTGTAAGCTAATACATGGTTTACTGATAACTATCATGCCTGATACTAAAACTGATCACATGGACGACTGTATCTGACAGTCCTGTATATACTAAAATCTGAAGAATACCCTGTGTTCTTTTGTTGAGACTGATACTGAAACTGTGGGAAGTAGTGTTTAGCCGACATGCCCCATGTATGCCATTATGGCTAAGCTGGGGTCTAATATCTTCCCCGACTGGATGGATGTCAATACCGTGCCATGGGTAAGGACAACCTGTGAGTGACCGTTATCTGGCGGGTACTCAATGAGAATGGTGGGAACCCTAAATTGACGGGTTAAGCCACCTCATCAACCATAATTTGATGGGTTAAGATGTCTCAATCTACGCTGGCTACGTAGTTCTGGAACACAAGCGTGACTACTAAGAATCACACCCTGAACTAGTGGGTGAGTTCCCATCCTTGGGTTCACTCGGTGCTAACCTCTACTCCCATCTGGAGGGACTGGACATGAATAACTGACTGTGCATGACTTAATCTTACTGAATTCTGTTAACTGGCAGAATGTTACTGATATCTGACAACTGACTAAGATCATTTGGTTTTCCAGAGTCACATGACTGACTGAAGTCTATGGAATCATAGCTTGAGTTCAGATATGGTGAAACATGACATGGATCTAGGCACACAGCTATAGTTTTCGGGTACAAGTACCTCCAAGACTCGATAGGAGAAAACTAACACACATGACATGACTTGATCACAAGATTTGAGTCCACAATTCACAATATCATAAGTAAGGCTTTCATAATAAGAATGATTGTCAACAAACTATCACATGATCGGGAATGCACACAACATGTATATACTTACATGGCTTTAATAACATGGTCATTCCATATCGCAACAATATCATGACCATCTCGTACAACTTTTTCAATTCAAGACAATAGCATGGGGATAACGTTGAACATAAACTTAGAACATAGAATAGTCATTTAGGACTTATTATGTCATAAAAGAATGATTTCTATTCCCTTAGGTATTTTAACAAACACCTTACATACATATCTTAGGCATAGGTGGATTCATCAAGATGACAAATATTCAACCACCAATTTCATATATTAATACGTTAAATACCACCATATCCTCACAATAAACATACAAAGATCCCATCTTAGGAATCATCAAACTCCAACCACATGAACATCAACCACCAATAACAAAAACATCATAATACAAAATTTAGAAGATGGTTATTGAGCTTCATGGACGAAAGGAGTCCATGAATCAACTCACACATACCTTCGAAGGAAGATTCTTAATGATTGATGTAGAAATTTCCTTGAAATTAGATCTTCAAGCTTAGTTATGCAACCCTAGTTGTTTTTCTCTTTTAGTGCTCTTGGATGATGACCTATGAGATGATAATAGGGTTGAAATATGTTTAGAAGCTCTTTTAGGGATGTGTAAGGAGTGTTAAAAGATTTAATTACCCTTAAAATAACTCAAAACGGAGTGTTTTTGGCACCTGGAACTGACTTAGGCGGCACCCAAGTGATTTCCTAAGCTAGTTTAGGCGGCGTCTAACCAATCGTCTATCCTTACTGTCTCTCACAAAAATGGGCATAACTTTTTGCTCGGGTATTGGATTAAGGCGAAATTGGTATCGTTGGAAACCTAATTCGATTCCCTACAATTTGGTGGGTCTAAATCAGCTAAAATAACACATTAACATTGAGTTATACTCGTTCGAAAATGACCCTTGCAAAATCAAACACTAAAACTTGATGTATTCAAAAACTCTTAGCTTGTATTACCTTAAGTGAATTATATGAACATGATTAATGCAACATAAGCTATCCTATCACTAGGATATTCATTGTAAGTCTTGTACTCAAGTATGAATCACAGGATAGGAGATTTCATACGTAGGAATACTTATTCACTTCCTAGCTTAGAAACATGTGGGGTATTACATAACTTGAATTGGAATCGGTATTTCATCAACCCACAAGCATAACTAGATTTGAACTACAATTTTTCCTACTTATCTAGACTATTGCATTTCATAAATGGTTAAAGGAATATAATTGGTTTTAGAAAGGCCTTGGTGGCCATGTGTAATACCCCACTCTTTTCCTATTTCAAATTTATCTCTAGAACATCAAAGATCTTTCTTAAAAGATTAATATATTATATTCCGTAGAAAATCGAATAAGCTTTCCATCAATACCAAATTCGCCCAAATTCGACACTCGGGTGAAGAGTTAGAGCCAATTTAGTGAGACAGTGTACCACCTGGTACTTTGGTGCGGTACAGAGTCAGCCAAAATGGCAATCGTTAAAATCTGGTGAGTCTCCGTGATTCCACCGCATCGCGGTGTATTTCCAATTCGTAACCAAGGTGGTAACGTGATTTCCACCGCATCGCACCATTAAACAGTTTCCCAATTGTCCAATTTCTAGTAAGCTGGCATGATTATGGCGCATTGCGCCAACATGAAAAATTGGGACTTTCAGATTCCGCTATTTAATTCCAAGGGCATCTTAGACTTTTTTCATGACCTCTATCATCCCTAAACACAAAATAAAACGCCCAATAAGCCCTTATTCCATTATTTTTCTCACTTTTCTCTCAAGAACATTATATTTTCTCTCAAAGGGTAAAGAACCCTAGCCAAGAAATCAAGAACAAGACTAAGGATTTTCTTCAAGATCCTTAAAGAAAGAGTCTTCTAAGGTATGTTAGATGTTGATTCTTGCGTTCCTTCCAACCAAGAAGCTCAAGAATCCTTTTCAAAATTTTGAGGTTTACATATTTATGAGATTTCATGATTTATGTGTATTAGAGTTCATGATTTTGTATTGTTGGGATTTAATTCATGATTTAGACTACCAATTTCAAGAGTTGATTCTAGTATGTGATGAATTGTATGATGTTCATGATAAACCCTCTTCAAGTTGCATGATATTGATGTATTCATGATGATTAAGTATAAAATCTGTGGTATAACCAAAGCATGCTCACCATATGTTTGATAGAATACTTAAGTAAAGATAATAGGGCCTATTCAGTATGTTAAGCATGAAATCCCCAATTTTGTGATAACTTGTGCATGCTAAGTGTTTGTTGAAATGCCTTAGTGAATGTATTATGATAAGTTGCATGCATTCTTATCCATGTGTATACCTTACTGAACAACTATGAGATATTAGTTTGTATTCCCTATATATTTACATGTGTATGAAATTCAAGTGATTGATGAGATATCATATTGATTGTGTTGTTAATGAAAGTCCATGGTCATGACTATTAAAGAATAGTTATGTTTTACTTTTATGTTATCAAGTCCTGGGGGTATTTATACCCGACAAATTAGCTGCTGTCTAGAGCCAGTGTCAGTTTTCATGATAATCTCAGTCAAGCCATAATCCTTAGAACTCAGTCAGTTACAAAATTCAGTACTCTCAGACAGTTACAAAACTTAAGAAATCTCCGTAATCTAAGTATCATTAGCATTACAACTTCAGTTCAGTACTCAACTCAGATCTTAGTAGTATTCAAGAATTCAGTTTCAGACCTTAGTAGAATTCAAGTAATCAATTCAAAACTTAGTATAATCTAATCAGATAACGCGATTCAACAGTATTCCATCAGATAATGAAATCAAGTAAACTCAGTCAGATCAGTCAAGTAAGATAATCAGTAATAGATTCAGCTCAGCCTAGTACAGTCCAAGAATCAATTTAGTGTCTTTCAGTTGGGAGTAAGAACTAGCACTGAGCGAGTGCAGGGATGACGGCTTCCCCGTTAGAGAGGCAGAGTCATTATTAATAGTCCCTGAACTCCAGAACTGCATACCCAGCACAAGACTAGGAGTCACCCGTTAGATTAAGGCTTGACTATCATATTGCCTTAGTCTTGACTTCTTGTTTAGGGTCACCCATTAGAGAGGTTTGACCATAGCATAGGTCTTTACCTATGGCATGGTATTGAAACCCTTCCAGCGGAGGTTACAGATTGGACCCCACTAGATTAGATTCGGGGCATGTTGGTTAAGTGAGAACTCCCACAGTTGTAGTTTCAGTATCAGTCTGCAGAGTAGAACTCAGAAATCAGGACTGTCAGATATAGTCACCCATCTCAGTAAGGAACTTAGATAGTATAAAAGATTCATGGACCACCCGCTAGACAGGCCTGGTCGAACATAAAGTTAATCAGTATCAGTACTCACACTTAGAGAACTTAGCATACTTCTCCTCCCTCAATCTCTGAAGTACAATCCGCAAAAGCTTATCTCGATTGACCTCACTCTTGGAATAAACCAAGATATCATCTGTAAATATAATACCAAAAATGTCTAGATACAGTTGAAATACCTAGTTCATCAACTACATGAATATGGATGGGGCATTGGTCAACTCGAAGGATATGACCAAAAACTCATAATGATCGTAAAGAGTTTGAAAAGTTGTCTTCAAAATATCTGAAGCTCTAATCCTCAATTAGTGATACTGGGATGTCAAATCAATCTTTGAAAGAACTGATGCACCCTAAAGCAGAGTAAATAAACCATCAATATGAGGAATAGGATACTTATTCTTTACTGTCCCCTTGTTCAACTGCTGATAATCAATACACATACACATAAACCCATCCTTTATCATTACAAACAAGATAGGCGAACCCCAAGGTGATACACTAGGATGAATAAATCCTTTATCCCAAAACTCCCGTGATTGATCTTTCAATTCCTTCAACTCTATTGAGGCAATCCTATAAGGAGAAAAAGAGATATGTTTAGTGCCCAACTTAGCATCACAAGAAATGTCAATATCACAATCCATAGGCATACCAGGAAAATTCGTAAGGAAAACATCCATGAAATCATGGACAATATGAACAGAATCCAAGGAAGGCAGAGAATCAACACTAGTATCACAAATATAGTTCGAATAAGAAAAGCATCCCTCTTTACCAAATGATAAGCTTGAGGAAAAGATGCAACTCTTTTGTGACCTGAATGAAATGCACCCTTCTAAGTTATCCTTGGCACACCTGGTGGAGCCAATGACACCACCTTAGAATAATACTTTAGGACAATATGTTAAGGAGCCAATCAATCCATACCCAAGATGACGTTAAAATCTACCATATCAAGAATAATTAGATCTACCCAAGTCCTACTACCCATAAAAGTTACAGAACAGTATCGGTGCACCTAATCCACCATTAAAGAGTCTCCTACAAGGGTAGATACATCGATAGGAATGGAAAAAGGATCACTAGTAGAATCAAAACCCAAAGCAAAATATGTAGACACATACAAGAAAGTTGACCCTAAATCAAATAACATAGATATAGATCTAAAACAAGTATAAACAATACATGTGATAACAATGTCGGAAGCCTCTATTTTATGATTTGGTAGGTATAACATAGCACTGTCCACAACTACAACCATTCTGAGTAGCCCCGCAGCCACCACCACGATTACCACCACTTTTTTCTCTCGGACCTCTAGTAGAACCGCTATCTCTCACAATTGATATAGAAGTAGTCCTAAATATACGATAGAAAAAGCCTTTGGCAAAATGGTCAGCCTCTCACACATAAAACAAACCCTATGGCCCAACTCAATAGGAGGAGGTACAGATGAACTATAAGGAAGAAGTAAAGTTTCTAAACTAGAACACCCACGACATGAACCCTACAAAGCTACCTGCACAGGTCTGCCATGATACCCACAAAAACCTTTAGAATTTTTGCCATGAGGAGTATCACCTCTGAACTCACCCTGGCGTTGCACCCTCTTGGGTATACCTAAAACTCTCAAAGAATTTACTTAATTATCTTAGCATGATCCATTATACTCGAAAATAATGCCCCTGACACTACCATCTAAGAATAAGCTAGCTGGAGAAAAACATCAAACCTCTTCACAAACTTTTGAATCTTCTCAAACTCGATGGCAATACTGGTATAAGAATATCTAAACAAGGAATGAAAATGTGCCTCATACTCCACAGCAGTCATAGACCCTTTCTCTAAGTGGTCAAACTAATATCTCATTTGATCCCTCGGACTAAAAAGAACAAACCTATCAAAGAAGGCCTAAGTAAATTATTCTCAAGTCACCTTTAGTGAACCAAGAGGTCTGCAACTAACAAGTGACCTCCACCAATCCCTGATAGCATCTCTCAATTGGTAAGTAGTTTAACCAACTCCATGCGACTCAAGCGATCCAAGACTATGCAACTTCTCACAACACTCAATCAAGAAATCAGAGGCAACCTCCCCCACAACACCACTAAATCTGGGCAAACCCAAATGAGTGAAGCTCTTAAACCTCTTCTGACCCTCAGAATACATAACTATACTCGCAATAATATGAGGCATAGTGAAATTAGGGTTTAAATAAAATATTTACTAATTTAGTCCTTCCATGTGAAAATCCCCAAATCTCACCTTTTGAAACCGAGTTTAATAAGATGTAAATGACAAGAATTGAGGAAAATAATTAAAATAGGGATCTAGTGTTTACCCAAGCTTGAAAATGAAAGAAATCATCCCAAAACTTAAAAGCCCTAAGCTCTAAGTCTCAAAATTAGTGAAAAATCAAGAAAAAAGGAATTATATGTATATAAATATAAATATATATAAATGACAAAAATCAAGGAAAAATAATTAAAATGGGGATTTTGAGCTTACCCAAGCTTGAAAATGGAAGAAATCATCCTAAAACTCAAAAACCCTTGGATCAAAGTCTCAAAAATATTGAAAAATTGAGAAAAGGGATATATATATATACATATATCACCAGGCATCACTCAAGAGACCACTGGTCTCTTAAAAGGACATCACTTAAGCTACTAAGGGTAACTAAAGCCACACCCGTTGGTAAACTTTAGCGTCGTGTAAGCAATCCCCTTGCTTCTAAAGTGAAAATATCTTATGCAATGGGGTACTCTCTTATGCAAGATCCACAGTACTGGCAGTCAGGTTGCTTAAGTGATCGGCTAGATGCTTAAGATATTGCACCAGCCAAGTAATGCATCATTTGGAGACTTAAAGAATTCCAAGTCTCCACGGACCCCTCTTGGGATTTCTCTAGAATCCCATATATAGAAATAAACTATTCTACACTATCAAATTTAAAGCTCCAGACTCATTAGAAATATCAGATTTTAAAAAATGTCATTTCCACAAAGTTAACCTATGAGACACAATTTCACCAATTTTTAGTCTGAAGGTCAAAATTAGATACAAAAATCATAAAACTACACTAACTATGTTACCAACCTAGAATAAAAGTTTTGGACCTGCTGGCACAGTCTGTTTTGCCATCTGACACACAGAATAGTAAATTTTTACTGAAGTCAACTATAAAGCCTTTATAACATCTAAAAACCACAAACTCACACAAATCACATGAAAATGCATTTGGAACCGTGCCAATCATCCCCACAACCCAGAGATACTACAAAGCAACCAGGGGGAGAGGTAAAACGGTCCAGTCACCCAAAACTAAATAAGTCACAAAAATCAAGACCTAAAATTTCTTCATATTTTAACTCTAAAGGCCACAACTCTAATATCTAAAATCAAATTTCTCTATGTATTCAATTTTCATATTTATGCACTATCTATATACCCAATAACTGAGTTGATTGAAATAAAGGTCCTAAACATACCCGATTTACTTGAATCCATCATAGACACCACAAGTCACTATCTATACAACAAAACCAATGTCATCACTATAACAATAAGATGTGGAAGAACCTATTGAACCATATTGTTACTCTTCACATTATTAAATCATAGCTTCTTCTATCTCAAAAGAACTTTTTGTTGTTTTCTAAGACACTATATATATGTTTTGACTCAATCACACTTACCCAATTACCATAAATGTCAAATAGGATAGCACTATCTCCTCAAGCTAAAACAACTAATTTAGAATTCAATATCGATTCCATATAATTTCTTAATTGTCAAATCTTTGGAAAGTCACCACTAATTTCTTCAGAAATCATTGTTGAACCATACTGGCAAGACTTTGAATTCCCAACTTATACCCAAAATACATTTTAAATATCTCAAAATTTCCTATGTACAAGTTCTTTATCCTTTTCCTTAACTCGTTCACCATTGTGAATTCTTCGACATAAGACCCAAGAAATAGTACCTCATATTCTAACTCCAAACTCTTTAATAGAAAATAATATTAGCCCCTTTTAACTTCCAAAGCAATAAATTCTACAACCCATGTTATTTTCCATACACAAGTTCTTCAGAGTCCTTTAAAATCGACATATGCAAACTTTCTTATCTTTCCAAACCATACAATAGAATAATCTACAACAACATTATAGCCTTACCATAAGAACCCAAAATTCTAACCCTAACCCAAATAAACAACTTTCTTTTTTGAACCACAACAACCCATTAAAAACATAAAGTGCTACTATCATAATGTGAACCAAACCTAAGTAATCATGCTGCTCTGAACACAAGTATCAATCCTTGAAGATTAAACCATAAAATTTGAACTCAAAAGAAATACCCCCTATAGGTTGAATTCCTTCAAGTCTACTCGAGAAGTATGCCATAACAGCATAATCCTTTCCTCACAAGCAAAGCTAGTTACCAAAGTAATAGCATATTACAAGGCTGGATCGCCTAAAAATCTTTCCAACCTAACTAGAATCCTTTATTGCAATCATTCTTAGCTAGTCCTATCACAATCAAATTTATCGCAAGGACTTCTTTCCCAATCTAATTAATATCCCTAGTCGTACCACAAGGCAAATCATATTATTAATATGCTAACCCAAACCATAGATATATCAATTAGACCCTATAAGACAAAGAACTTAGTCATGCATACTTTTACTAACTCTTATAAATAATTATGCATATGTACACTAGTTGCAAGCTTTATTTATTCATAACTCACTATACTAATGATTCCAAAACATTCTCGATCTAAATTTATATCATATACCATAAGTAAAACTTTAAAATACATTCCATAATCTGAACAAACCAATTTTTACAATCAATCCACCACTATTCTATATCATGACCATCGAGAATACCATACCAAGATCTAAAATATCTAGAGAAATCCAACTTAACCCAATAATAGGCACTAAATGACTGACAACACTAGATCGACACACCCAATCCACCACTAAAAAATCAACTACTGGGTAGTAACTAAGTATAATGACAAGAAACTTAGTTACTTAACATGAAACCTAGTAGCTTAACACCATAAAAACAAGGTACCTGAGTAACTAGGTTACTTAAACTATGATTGTGCTTATCTAAATAAAGATCTTGTATTATGCTATAGTTAAGTAAACCATAGCCTAATAAAAGAGATATCATATATGCTAAAATAAACATTCTATGTGACTTAAGAAAATATATACGTGAGATGTCTTGAAGGGGGCCACATGACCTACCCCACATGAGTTCAAAGAATCTTGCTTTGTAACCTTGTAAGTGGTTTGTTGATTGATGAACTGGTAGCTACTTTAAAGAATGAACCTCTCTACTAGAAACTTCTTGCAGATATACCCTCCTTTGCTGCAACTTGTTGTTTCTATTTGATTTCATTCCTATTTTTAGAAGGACCAAAATCTTTAATAAGTTCTTGACATACCTCTTCCTCCTCTTCTTTATCTTCTATTAATTGGTTGTCACAGTCAAATTCATACTCTGGGTGAATGACCCTATCAATAGGAGAAGTAGACTTATTCTATGTACATATATCCTTGAAGCTAGCGGGCTTTTTTTCAATTCTTCGAAGGGGTGGAAAATGTTATCTATTTGTTCTGCAAGTAAAACAACTTTTTTTACCCTTATGCTTCTTATCTCTTTTCTTGGCCCTATTCTTATTTTTCCTCCTCTTTCTCTATTTTATTTTACTTTATTTCCAATGGTTCCTTCTTTTTTCTACTTATATGGTCAGTAGATGCACTGACTAAATCAGTAGGTGTACCTATAGCACTGTCTTCCCCATTTTCCACCTCTATTTCTTGTCTCAAATACTAAACTTCAGATGTGTTTATCAAACTAGGAACCATATGATTCAGGTTGACAAGAGGTTGGTTTACACTATTCACACCACCACCAGATTTATGTACAAAACCAGCCACACAAGCATTGGGATCACAAGGACAAAGTGCAAGACAGTCAATATCGGGGTTCTCAAATCCAATTTGTTGTGTTCAACTTTATTGGCATTCATATTTGCTATTTTTTCATCTTTTTATTGTTTTTTAGCATACATATTCTGAGAAGCTTGTGAATCTTTGGGTTTATATGTTTTTTGTTGGTTTTATTGCTTATTTTTTTGTTATTGTTGATGGTTTTTACTTTTTCTTTTCCTCTGGGTCTACCAATAGTCTTGTACCTACACTTGCCCATTTTATTTTTATTTTTCTTGAGTTGCTTTTGGTTGAGTCAAAGGTTCTTATTGTTCCTGAGGTGGTAGTAGATCTTTGGTGTTTTCATTACTATGCAATTCTTTAGATTCAACATTCTCTTCTTTCTCTTTACTTCTCTTAAATTCATCATCCCTTCTCTTAATTGTACAATTCAAATGGTTATGTCCTTGATGCTTGTAGTAAGAACAAAATTGAGGAACCCCTTCGTATTGCACTTGCTTCCACTTGCCATACCCATTTTAATCCTCATCATAACCTAACCACACATGATTTTTTGTAGGTTTAATAAGGTCAATATAGATTTTGACCTTAGTCATACTTCCCCTAGTCTTTTTATATGTAGCCAAGTCCAAAAACAAGGCTTTACCAATAGGTGATTGTTAAGGGACAATTATTTCTATACAATAACAATGCCAAGGCAGCTCCAAGAGTATTGCCCATAACAGGTGCCAAAGGTGTTTCTTCATCAGGTTTAAAAGTTGGGATCCATATGTGAATCCTCATTAGTTGACCTTGTATGTACATTATCCCTTTGGTTCACATGATGATATTATCAAACTCATTGTCAAGATCAATGTACATATGTTTTGAATTTAAATGAGATAATTTCACACCCCCTCTAAGCTTTGTTTGCATCAAAAATTCCTTTTCTATCACCTCCATATTTGGCATTGTATTTGTAAATTTACCTATTAGAGTATACTTATATCTTTGAGCCTACTTATCCAAATAATCCCTTGGTTT
The DNA here is from genome assembly GCA_030864225.1 of Capsicum baccatum var. pendulum. NCBI lineage: Eukaryota > Viridiplantae > Streptophyta > Magnoliopsida > Solanales > Solanaceae > Capsicum > Capsicum baccatum. The sequence goes on from CM061557.1 coordinate 87,735,287, forward strand.
AAAAACCATAGCTAGATGTCCTTATTTTATCATGATATTTGGTAGGTTGCTATCAGTAGGGGAAGATTTTAGCATTTCCTTACTTTGAGCTTGGTAATCATGGACTGACAAATTAATAGTGTAGGTGATTCAGGTTTGGCTAGTGTTAATAACTAAAAAGTTGAAATACTCTCCATTAGAGTCTACCAAGCCTAATCTATGTAACTTATCATGGAAACAAAATAAGATGACATAAGAATCAAACTTACAATTTGTAATTAACTGAGGGAGGAAACCCTCTTAAACTCTATAAAACTACTAGATCCTTTTATAAACATAGTAAGTAAAGTCACTAGATGTGGAGAAATGTGGAGTAATGTCACATCAACACTAAGAAAATCTGTAGCAACAGTCAATTATGTATCTAGAGTATGAAGCCCTAAAATAACATACTAAAAGAAAGTGTAAGCCATCTCCTCAAGGAATCCAACAACCATACTAAAAGATCCTCAAGAATAGATACAGAAAGAAAATAGTCATTGCCTGACATAGGCTCAATCCCTTTATCTCAATAGACCTATCAACATAAATAATCCCTGAACCTAAGAAGTGAACCCTAGCCTAACCTTTAACTAGTTCGGGTACCCTACTACAACCGGTCCCATGACCCTTATCCCAGACACATACCAAAGGTATGGTCTCTAAGCCTCTGGATAAATAAGAATAGGTCTTCATCATTAATGAGAGAGTCTATAAGGGATTTTCAAGTCACATTACAAGCTATGAATATATGACATAGAATAAAGAAGTGGATTTTTCTGAAGTCTTATAGCCTCTGAAAGATATATAATGGACTTCTCTGCATAAATTCATAAAACTCTACTACACTCGGCTTGTACTTATGAGATTAATGAACCTCCAAATTTAATATAAACTTATCATAACACAAAATAGGGAATGTAGTGGCACCTGTCATACCCTCTAGTAAAGGTAATCCATTCCCAACCCAAACATAATTATCAAAGTAAAATCAAAAGCAGATTAAATAGGAAATTAGAATAATCCCTAAATGATATAAAAGAAGTACCATATCTAAATAATATCCTAGGTCTGGTTGTCACTTATATCTGATATAATGACATAGTTTGAAGTATCTTAAATGAAAATAATGCATAATAAAAAATAATAAGAAATCTAAATCAGCTCTATGATCTAACAATCACTACCTCAATCTCTAGAAAATCTAAAATAAGAGTTACAATCAATGTTGAGCCACTCTCTTAATAATTCATAGTGTACAAAAGATAAGAAACGCAATAGTAGGTACAAAGTACGTGTACTCATTAAGAATCATCAAAAATCCACGCTAATCTAAAGTGATGGTGAGAACCACTACATCAACTATCCAATATTTCCCTAAATAAACCTACACTCAAAAAATTCCTATCCTATTATAGTAATAGCAATATTTAACAAGGAAGCTAAATCAGTTTAGTTAAGGAAGACATGTACATGCATAACATCAAAAATTACAGTATCAGGTCATATCATGGAAGATTTCATCAATAGAGTTTATTGCATCCACTTACCATGCCAATCCAATAATATAGGATAAAGTGGTGAAAATGCATATCATGTAACTAATAGCTATGATAAAATAGTATCAATAGATCAATTGACAACTAATGCATAACATATAATTGTATATCAACCATAATATTACCTAAGAGAAAGTGCAATTAAATATAGTCATACGAAATGAAATGCAATGTCAAAAGTAAAACTTGTATACATCTTTTGAGCCTAAGATTCTAAGAAAGGACTCAGGAGGTTTCACAACATATATACTAACAATAATCACATCAATAAACCTTGTTGTCACTTCCTTTGGCTATAGAAATTTATAAAATGATTTATTTTATTTTGTGAAAAATACATGTCCTATTATAGTACTAGCTCCGTGAAAATGAGTGGTAAATGACTAAGCATAATAATAAAAAATCAACAATGCCCAATAATCAGCATAATAATGATATAAATGAACCCAAATCACTCAAAGATAAGTGAATCATAATACTAGGCCTCAACATGGCCACCACAATTATTAGGGAAACAAATTAGAAAGCAATGAGGTTAACAAAAAGCCCCCCACTCGAGCATCACAGTGATCATAAGCTCTCTAATCAATAATAATACTAACAAAAGGTCCTCGCAGGCATTACAAGGATAATAAACTCTCTAAATAATAATAAATTCAACATAAGCACCTACTCAGCATCACAGTGATTAATAATCAACTAAATCAATAATAAAGTTCCCTCTATCCCTACAAAGGTATCCCAATACTGATAATAAACTCAAAGAAGGTAAACCTTGCGAATTTACTAAACCCATAACATACTTTACATGATAAATTTCCCAATCTTACCCAAATATGATGTAATTAGACTCTGATACTCACAAGAGGATTATACTTGTCATTAAGAATGTTCAAAATTTTACTTTTATTCATAGTACATAGTAATCACACCAAGATCACTCATTTAACTTTTTCAACTATAACCACAATCTTTTTATACATTAAATAGCTACTAACCCTAATTATTCCATCAAATTTCACTAAACATGATTCAAACCCTCAAGTAGATACTCACTATCAATTCATTCATGATCAATAAGCCGTTTACCAACATAATTTATCATAAATATGTCAACAAATAAAGAGAATAGTTAAGTTGCTTATTTTGCTAATTTAAGCTCATAACACCTCAGAAGTCTCTCAGATTATATATCAGACTTAGCTTAGAAAAATAGTTGGAAGCCAATATTCTCTCTCTCTAAATAATTGAAGACTACGACCCATTATAGGATAGGATGAGTCATTTTTCATTCATTTTGAGAAACCTTGGGTCAAGTCTTGAAATATGAAAATTTGCCTCGATGGATACACAGGGATATCATGACCCATTGGAAGATCCCATGAGTCATGGGATATTATTGTTGGTCACTAGGCAGCTTTATCTAGGAATCAATAATTAGCTTAGAGTGACTCATTGTGATAACCAATTAATCATTCACAACAAAAAGGTCCTAAAGACTACAAGTCAAATCTATGACTGGTTAGTCTATAGGATGAATGATTTTATGGTTTATCCGATGTGATCAATAGTTTTTAAAAACAGCTTTGTCAATAATATTTTAGTATTTTTCCAATAGTTTAACCCCTAAACCATGTTGTTTTGATATTTTAATAAGGGATATATAAGCCTAAACTATTCCTAGTCCTTCATTACCTCTAAACATATGATAAATTTACAAAAAATAAGCAATTCAAGTTCTAAGTCAAAGAATTATGATTCTTAATTAGAAAGTTTAAGTCACTCCTATCCAAGTTCAAACCTTATCAATTCCAAGATATGGTGCATCCATTCACCCTCATTCCCAATGTGTGATTCAAAGTATAGCTTTATGTGACTTCCATAATTTAGGTCAAGGTTCTAGATGTCCCAATTTATGATCCTTCTAGTATCCATGTTCCAGAATATCTTACGATTATGAGTAACACTTTTATGTATGATTTTAAATATTTTTTCATAAATGTTTGGCATTTTATGAACACAAAATCTTATATTCTTGTGACATTAGCATGAACTATCCTATTGGGGCATATTTTTAAACAGTATTTAGCACATTATATTACCATGAGTTTCATAAAATCATAAAATGCATATTAGTTCTATAATTTTAGTCCTATTCAATATAGTAAATTGAACTAGTTCATGTGTTTTACTCAGATGTTCAGTATGATTATGAGCATAAAACTATGGGTATAGGGGTAGTACATAGCACTGAGATAACACTAGTTTACTCAACCCATGTACCAAACTATGTGACACTATTGGTTAAGGGGTTCTTATCAGTTGAGAGTGTCTTCCATTAACTTTATGGTCTCACAAATGGATTCATGCCAATCGTGGTTCTTAACCATGGCTAGGTATTGAATACCCTCCCAACTTAGGTTATAGGTGTGAATCTATGTTGCTCATCTGTTTATGTCGGTTATGAGAACCTCCCATAGTTTTAACCATAATATTTGTACATGAAACTTAGCTCAGTTAATTTACTTAAAGTTATGACTTTTTCACATTATTATTTTGTATCAGCATATATGCATCTCAGATATATTCATTGTACTTTAGTTTAGTTTTACATTCACTTTTGCATCTTGATATTGATTTTATTCTTGGCATAGATTGGTCACACTCCTATTATGCCTTAGTACAATATAGAATCGGAGTTGTTAAGCTCCAGTTTCTAAATAAACTAGCCTTAGAATGGAAGGGTAGTACCATAGCTCTTGAAATTCAATTCGTCTCTTACCTTAAGGCCAGGAAAATAATCTCCAAGGGTTGTATATACTATTTTAGAGTTAGATACTCTAAGTTTGAAACTCCAACCCTTCAGCCAGTACTAGTTATAAATGAGTTTCAAAAAGTGTTTCTTGAAGATATGCCTTAAGTCCCTCCTGAGTGGGAGATAGACTTTATAATAAACCTTCTTCTAAATATCTCTCCTATCTCAACTCCTCCGTACATATTATCTCCAGTTGATCATAAGAAATTAAGGAAATAGTTAAAGTACCTCTTAGATAAAGGCTTCATCAGACCCAATATCTCTCTGCAAGGTGTTCTAGTTCTCTTTGTGTATAAAAAATGGTTCCCTTATAATGTACATCAATTAGTGGTAGTTGATCAAATTCACAGTTAGGAATAAGTATCATATTTCTAAGATTGACTTGTTAGACCAACTTTAGGGTGCCAGTTGTTTTTCAAAGATAGACCTCAGATCCGGCTATTATCAACTTAAATTTAGAGAGTGTGACATTCTAAAGACAATATTTAGAACTCAATATGGTCACTATAAATTTATTGTTATTGATTTTGGACTAACGAATGCCCCTACAACTTTTAGGGACTTAATGAATAGTATGTTCAAACAATACTTAGACATGTTCATTGTTGCCTTTATAGATGACATCCTTATTTATTCTCAAAATGAGAATAAACATGTAGATCGTTTATGAATTATCATGAGCTCTTAAAGATCACCAATTATTTTTAATTTTAACAAGTGTGAATTATGGTTGATAAATAGCATTCCTTTTTCATATCATTCCCAGTGAGGGGATTTGGGTTGATCCTCAAAAGATTAAAGTAGTTAGGAAATAGGCTAGACCTATCTCTCCCTTAGACTTTAGGATTTTTTAGGCTTATACATCTACTACAGATGGATTGTAAAAGAATATTCATCTATTGCTTCTCCAATGTCTAAACTAACTCAGAAAAATTTAAATTTTAGTGGTCCAATGGTTGTAAGAAGAGATTTTAGGTGCTTAAGATCGACTAACTTTTGCTTTAGCTTTGACTCTAGTAGTGGGTATAAATAGGTTTATTGTTTACTATGATGCCTTTAGAGTTTTAGGGTGAGTGTTATACAGCATGGTAAGGTCATAGCTTATGCTTCTAGTAGCTCAAAGATCATGATAAGAATTATCGGACTCATGGTCTTGAGTTGGCAGGTGTAGTTTTTTCTTTAAAAATTTAGAGGCACTATCTTTATGGAGTTTATGTAGATGTGTTCACTGATCTAAAGAGACTTTAGTATTTTTTATGTCAAAAAGATCTAAATCTTCATCAAAAGAGATGGCTTGAGTTATTCAAATATGATGACATAAGTGTTTTGTACCATTTGAGTAATGTCAATATAGTGGTTAATGCTCTCAATAGGCTTTCTATGGTAGTGCCACTTATGTAGATGATGAAAAGAAAGAGTTAGTTTATGATATTGTAATGACTCAGGACTACCCCTTGTCGTCACATGATGCTTACGACTCTGAAGGACCACAAGATAACCTATGAATGATATCTGTTACGAGCACATAATAATAATACTGAAATTAATGTGAAAAATGGGCTGAAATGCCATAAGGTTCAAAACATCTAAAATACTGATAAAATATAACATCTGTAAAACTAAATACTGTCTAAAAATCTAGTCTAAAAAGCCTCTAATTGAATCTGTCTGAAAGTGGAGTTGATGGGACAATCCCCCAACAAACTCCATCTACTGAACTACTACATCTACTAAAAATATGAAAGAATAGAATATCCTCGAATGATGAGGACACACTACTAAATTTATTGTAGCTGGCTGAATCTGAATCTACTATGCATGGCTGGGAACCTGAGCGTCCGAACCTATGATATGAAACATCATAGCGCAGAAAAGTATGTGTCAGTACATGGGAATGTACTATTATTCTAGATGAGGTAAGGACAAATGCAAAGGTTCATATACATGAACAATAACCGACTAAATAATATAGAATAACTGAACATGAGAGTACATGGATAATTTGAACTACGACAAATACTGAGTATGCAATATTATGTGTTTATATACTTGCTGTAACTTAGCTTTTCTGAAGCTAAGTACTGAATTCTAATAACTAAGTAACTGATACCTAAGTTACTGATAACTGAATTACTGGTTCTGAATTGGCTTTGTCTAACAGTCCTGATTCTATAGAACTGAACGGAGTTCCCTACTTAAGATCAAAACTGAAATATAAATTGTAGGAGGTATCATCTAACTGACATGCCTCAATCTGAGCTAATTGGGGTCCAACCTATAACCCCAGTTGGAAGGATTCTAATACCATGCCATGGGTACTAATACTAAAAAAATAGGATGCTAAGCCTAACTGGTGGGTGACACCTGGGCAGAGCGAAGCCTTATCTGACGGGTGACTCCTGGGAGGTTGTCAAGCCTAGTTTGATGGGTGACTCCTCATCCTATGTTGTCTACATAGTTCTGGAGTACAGAGATTGCTACTACCAACTATACCTATCTAACGGGGAAGTTGTCATCCCTGCACTCGCTAGGTACTAAATACTACTCCCAATTAAAAGACACTAAACTGAGTAGACTGAACGGGACTGGAGTGAGACTGAGTTTTCCTGAGTTCTGTAATTGATAGAGTTCTATTGGGTTCAATAACTGACTGAGAGTAATACTTGTCATGACATGAATGATACTATTCTATAACTAGCACTGGCTCTAGGTAAACAACTAAATTACCGGGCATTATATACCCCCTAGACTCGATAGTATGAAAAGTAAGGAAAAGCATAATCTTGAATAACATAACAATGTTCACTTGGTCACAATTCATTCATATAGATATTTCATCAAACACTTGAAATGCATTAACTTGTACATGATTAAGATCTCATAATAATATCTCATGATTCCTCTATCTACTTTATATAAGCATTTTAGCAAATACTTGGAGAGTATGAGTATTTCACATGATAATGGTCATCACATAAACATCATGAATGCAATACCTAATTTCAAATTCAATGGTTTAGCATGTAATTCATATAATTCCCCCTAAATACTATTCAATTTTTCATGAATCTTTTCATAATAATGGATTGTAAACCAAATTAACATCATAGATGCATTAATCACTTTGTACATTCAAGGGTTTATCAAGATAATCCCATATTCATCACACATGTTATTTAATTTTATTAAACTTGCCTTTAAATCATGGATTGGAACCTAACTAATATAATGATCATGAATTCAATCCAACTCAAATGTGGAAATCATAAATCTGAGATCTTGTAGGTTTAAAAAGGGATTTTTGGACTCTATGGGTGGAAGGAACCCATAGATGAACATCTAACATACCTTAATTTTTGAGATTCTTGAAGTTCTTGAAGGATTTCTTAGGCTTGACCTTGATTTCTTGAACTAGGGTTTCTGCCTCTTGAGAGAGAATAATTTTGTTTTTGAGAGAAAGTGAGGGAAAAAATGACATAATAGGGTATTTACGGCATAATTTCATGTTTAAAAGTTGAACTGGGTCATGGGAAAAACCCTATTTCCCCTAGAAAGATTTTAATTTTTGTCACGAAAAACTCGAGTTGGGTACCTGGTGCGACACGGCGCTATCATGTTGTATCACTGGAAACTGATGATTGGGAACTTGGTTGATGGAGCGATAAGGCGCCATCAAAATACCTCACTGGTTGCGAATTTTACCTTTGGCGCGATGCACCATGATCGTGGGGTCACACTGAAAAGTTAAAATTGGGAAAAAGGATAATGGCGCGATGTGGTGGTATCGCATTATCTCACAGGAGAAAGACAAATGCCATTTGGACTGCTTCCACAATGCGCTAGAGTACCAGGTGGTTTACTGTCTTACTAAACTGACTCTAAATCTTCGCCTGGGTGTCGGATTTAGGCGAATTTAGTATCAATGGAAAGCTTATTAAATTTTCCATATAATAAAAAGTCAAAATATTGAACATTACACATGTATAAAAGTGTATTCATCTTTAAATAAAGTCTTTGACATTTTTGGGATGAATTTAAGCTAGGTAAAAGTACGGGGTGTTACAATATCTCCACCTTGGGAACATTCATCCTTGAATGAGACTAATTAAGCTGAGGACTACTGATACACTGAGTCTATATGTTGGACATATATATTTGATGCATGGAATACATGACTGAACTGATTAATAAATGTGTGACTGAATATGCAACGATAACTGATACTAAGATTATAGTTGTAACTGAATATGGAACTGAGTAGATCTAAGAAAGAATGTCACCTTAAACTGAGAACACTGATAATCCTAAGATCATTTACTTAACATGTATGAATAGTAACTTGATAGCATGAATAAGTCTAAAACGTGATACACAAACTGAATATCGCGAACTAAATTGAGCCCTTGAGTACATAGGTTACAGCTGAGATTGGAACTAGAGGATCAACTGTGAGGACCCATTACTCCAACTGGATTTGTTACGTGAAGAGAAAATAAAAGGTTTAGATCATGATAGCTCGGGGGTTATAGTGCATCTCCCCTTGGGACACTAGGTCCCTCAAAGAAAGTTGACTTGACTGAGATACTGAGGAAAAGCTGAGACGATGCACGGGGCACCTATGAACTAAATTGTAACTGAATATGTGGGATTTGAAACTGAGACATGATACGTGAACTAGGCTAAACTCGTTACTACTAGGATTCTCTATCTTGTAATAGTTATATTCATGAAAATTTGGATAGTAAAACTAGATGGAAAGATGGGAAACCATACGAACTTGTCCGCCTGACTGCTAACTAAATTACTGAGTTTACAGACTAACTCATGCTAAAAACTTATACTCGATTAGCGCATTTATTGACACTCTTTCTATAGTGTTCTAGTGACTTTAGGGAGTAAGGAATCTGGGCATGGTCTGAATAAGACATCTGAATCACAACATGGCTCCAATTCTATAACATAGACTAAGGCCTACAAAACACCTTCTAAGATAGAGTTTCTAAGCCTTATGTACTGCAGCTATAAATTTTCAAGCTTAGACACATTTTTTAATACTTTCTCAACTATACTCTTCACCTTAGCGCAACACTTCATCTGAAATTACTAATATTTACACGGGCGCTGAGCACGAATGCATAAACATACTAGCTTATATGATTAACTAAATGGCTGATAGCTAAATATTGGTCATGTAAAATTGAACTATTTTTAACCTGAATAACTGGATTGAAACTATAGATTACTATGCATATGAGGTAAGGACTGACTAAAGAACATGAGGTAGCTAAACATAAATTCCTAAAAATTGTATTATCCGGGAATGCAAGACTAAACCATGACATGATTCTGAAATACTGAGATACTAATAATTGAATAACTGATAACTGTACGCTTTGGTAAAGCAACCCTAAAACTGGACTGAGTTTTGATAGCTCCCGTGATGGGGACTGGCATTAATCAAGGATCTGAATGTACACTCCAACTCTACATTTTCTAAACTTCTTATCTCATGAAGGATTCTAATTTTTCCTCTAATAACTAAAAACAACTTCTTGCTAGCCATTTACTTGCACACTAACCTGACATCCAAGTCTATGTTTATAACTATAACCTCGGGTAAAACAAGCATGCACCAATCTTTCCTTAATAAGAAATATTTACCCTACTCTCTCCCTTCTAAGCAATCGCTCATCACTGTATTATCTTATAAAGTGAGTTCACTAAAAGGCTAAAACATGAGGACCTAAAGCATAAATGGACACTACACCAAACTTGATACTTAATTGAGGCCTAATAAATAGAATATCAATATCGTGGATTTATCAATAGGTCTAACTGAGGGTATACATGACATAATCTGAATTTAGCTGATTATTGAGAGCATAGCATGAGTAATGGAATTGAACATACTATAAAGCATAAGTACATAAGTGATCTAGAACTAAGTGACTTGAGTTTGGAGTTTCTGTATTCTTGGAACATGATTTGTAAAACTAAGTGATATAGAGCTCCTTATACTAGGAACTATAAGCGTACATAATTCTTGTTAATATGCATGAATATAAACTATGATCATAGAGCTGACATGTAAGGCATGAGTTGATATTGGGATAGCTGAAGTACAAGACTTAGCACTGAGGTAAAGATGGGCTGGGCATCATCTCCTCCCACTGCTTTTCTACCCATAATGACATTAATACTAAAATCTAAAAGTATGACTTGGTTACTTGTTCTACCATCTCCCCTTTAGCTTAAAGCTATTATTCTAAAACTGTGAACCAATTAATCAATAACCCTAAACTAAACTATTACCACTTTACTCTAGAGTGTAGGGTATACCAATACTTATAAACACTAAACTCATTCTGAAGGACTACACCTGATAACGAAAGGACCACTACTAATACTTTCTTTAGATAGACAATTATTAATTTTCTATAGCCCCAACAATCATCATATAGCAACCTCAACACTGATAAGCTTAGAATTCTTACTCTTCTTTCTATTAGCTTAATCTTTAAAATTCAAACTCAAATCAACTGAAACTAAGGTACTACTCTTTCATTCAAAGATTTGCCCATCGAAAACTAAAACAAAATAACTCTTTTACTAGAAATCAATTGAAGAAATTTTTTGGAGTACTGTTATTGATAAATTTTTTTATATACTCGTCTGACTGGGATAGGTTTATCTACTGAGGTAGGAACTAATAAAGTTTCTTTTAAGATTTGATCTGACCTTAAAGATTACTACTATGCAAAAAGATACGAAGACAAAGAATCTCCTAGATCTGATGAGGTATAAACATAAAAATAGGAGATATGTAACGTACCGGTGGACATATTAGGAGAACTTTCCTAATCTTGTCTGTACTGAAGTTCATAAAGCCTGTTTGGACATTACCCACTGGTGGCACTGGTAGTGGCACCCTGTTGGGTCGGGCAATCGGACTGAGCTGAAGGATGGTTGGAATGACCCTGAGGACCTAGCTAAGGACAATCTTTGACCTTGTGGCCTAGCTTTCCACACCTAAAACAAATATCACTATCAGCTCTATAGACACCCTGATGGTTTCTACCACATTTCTGACAAAGAGGGTAGGTACGACCTCTTTTCAAGCTACCTTGAGGCTTAGATTGACGTGCTACTTCGAGTGTTATTTCTAAACTTTGGCACTGGTGCACTAGCTATAGAAGGATTTAGGGCTGAGAATTTCTAATGGAACTAGAAGTGGTGACCACCCTCTAACCTTTTCCTAAAACCACTTGTTCTGATTCTCTTATTCTCTTTATCATCCCTCCTACGCTTCTCCCTCTTGCTCTGCTGAGTATAAACCCCAAGACTAGATAGCAAGAAAATATATAGGTTGTTCTGAGAAACTACTGAATAGACTAAAGTAGTGAAAGAAGATCTAAATTCTGTATGAGTGACATGCTCGTCCAGGGGATCTTCTTGAACGGGTTGAGGTGCTAACTGATTTTCATTACTTCTTTCATTCGCTTTTCTGGAAGGAATGTTCTGGAAGCATGAGGAAGAGATGAATTAGACTGAGAGTTTAACTTAAGCTCATGCTCACTTGCACGACATGAATACTGAAAGAAGGGAAACATTTCCTAAAACATCTCATAGCCTTCTATCCATAAGTATGGCGCGCTACACACCCATGCATAAGAATCTACTTGATACGGCTTTCAGACCCCCTAGGACTCTGTTGAACCTGGGTATGATACCAAGTTTAAATGACCCAGGACTACCACCTAGTCATCACATGATGCTTACGACCCCGAAGGACCACAAGCTAACCCATAAATAATATCTGTTATGAGCACTGAATAATAATACTGTAATTAATGCAGAAACTAAGGTGAAATGCCATAAGGTTCAAAATATCTAAAATACTGATAAAATATAACATCTATAAAAATGAATACTGTTTGAAAATCTAATCTGAAAAGTCTCCAACTAAATCTATCTAAAAGTGGAGTTGATGGGATATTTCTCCAACCAACTCTATCTACTAAACTACTACATCTACTAAAAATATGAAATAATAGAATATTCTCAAATGATGAGGACTCACTGCTAAATCTACTGCTACTAACTGAATCTGAATCTACTATGCATGGTCAGAAACATGAGCATTTGAACCTATAATATGAAACATCATAGTGCAGGAAAGTATACATCAGTACATGGGAATATACTGGAATGATAGATGAGGTAAGTATGGATTTAAGGCTTCATATGCATGAACAACAACTTACTAAATTATATAGAATAATTGGACATGAGAGTACATAGATAATCTAAACTACAAAAAATACTGAGTATGCAATACTGTGCATTTATATACATGCTGTAACTAAGCTAAGTACTAATTCTAATAACTGAGTAACTGATATTTGAGTTACTGATAACTGAATTACTAGTTCTGAATTAACTGTGTTTGACAGTCCTGATTCTATAGAACTGAACTGAGCTCCCTACTAAAGATCAAAATTGAAATAGAAACTGTGAGAGGTATCATCTAACTGACATGCCCTAATCTGAGCTAATTAGGGTCCATCCTGTAACCCTAGTTAGAAGGGTGCTAATACCATTCCATGGGTACAAATACTAGAAAACTAGGATGCCAAGCCTAACTGATGGGTGACACCTAGGCGGAGCCAAGCCTAACTGACGGGTGACCCCAGGGAGGTAGTCAAGCCTAGTCTAATGAGTGACTCCTCATCCTGCACTATCTATGTAGTTCTGGACTATAGGGACTACTTCTAACGACTCTGCCTATCTGACGAGGAAGTCGTCATCCATGAACTCACTCGGTACTAAATCTTACTTCCAACTGAAAGACACTGAACTGTATACTGAACAGCACTGGACTGAGATTGAGTTTACTGAGTTTTCCTGAGTTTTTCAATAGACTGAGTTCTATTGAGTTCTATAACTGACTGAGAGTACTACTGGTTATAACATAACTGATACTATTCTGTAACTGACACTGGCTCTAGGTAAGCAGCTAAATTATTGTGTATTAAATACCCCCATGACTTGATAGCATGAAAAGTAAGGCAAAGAATAATCTTAAATAACATAACAATGTTCACTTGGTCATAATTCATTCATAGAGACATTTCATCAAACACTTGTAATACATTAACTTGTACATGATTAAGAACTCATAATAACATCTCATGATTCCTTTATCTACTTCACATAGGTATTTTAGCAAATACTTGGGGAGCATGAGTATTTCACATGATAATGGTGATCACATAAACATCAAGAATACCATACTTAATTGTAAATTCAAGGGTTTAGCATGTAATTCATTTAATTTCCCCTAAATACTATTCTATTTTTTTATGAATCTTATCATAATCATGGATTGCAAACCAAATTAACATAATAGATGTATTAATCACTTTGTACGTTCAAGGGTTTATCAAGATAATCCCATATTCATCACACATGTTATTTAATTTCATGAAACTTGCATTTAAATCATGGATTGAAACCCAACTAATTTCGTGAACATGAATTCAATCTAAATCAAATGTGGAAATCATAAATCTGAGATCTTGTAGGTTTAAAAAGGGATTCTTGGACTCTATGGGTGAAAAGAACCCATAGATGAACATCTAACATACCTTAATTTGTGAGATTCTTACAGTTCTTGAAGAATTTTTTGGTCTTGACCTTGATTTATAGAACTAGGGTTTCTTCCTCTTGAGAGAGAATGATTCTGTTCTTGAGAGAAAGTGAGGAAAAAAATGACATAACAGGGTATTTAGGGCATAATTTTGTGTTTAAAAACTGATCTGGGTCATGGAAAAAGACCACATTATCCCTAGAAAGTTTTTAAGTTTCATCACTAAAAACCCGAGTTAGACACCTGGCGCAATGCGGCACTATCACGTTGTGTCACTAAAAATTGATGTTTGGAAACTGGGCTGATGGCGCGATGTGGCACCATCGTGGTGCCTCACTGGTTGTGAATTTTCCCTTTGGCACGATGAGCCATGATTACGGGGACATATTGGAAAGTGACAATTAGGAAAAAGGCTAATGGTGTGACCGATGGTATCACGTTGTCTCACTGGAAAATGAAAAATACCATTTGGACTGCCTCCGTCACGAGCTAGAGTACCAGGTGGTACACAGTCTTACTAAAGTGGCTTTAACTCTTCGCCCCAGTGTCAGATTTCGGCGAATTTCATATCGATGGAAATCTTACTCAATTTTCCACACAATGAAAAGTCAAAATCTTAAAAATTACACATGTATAAAAGTGTATTCATCTTTAAAGCAAGTCTTTGACATTTTTGGGATGAATTTAAGCTAGGTAAAAGTACAGGGTGTTACAGATATTCACAGACTTTATAGATTGGGGGTTATTCAGGTTAATTCAGTTGAAGATAGTGTTATGGTTTAGAATCTTCTTCAGTAGCAGAGGTGAAGGCAAAGCAGGATAGTGATCCTATTTTTCTTAAGTTGAAAGAAATAGTCTAAATTCAAAATTTAGAGGTTTTATCTGAAAGGAAAGATGGTATACTTAATTTTCAGGTCCACTTATGTGTTATAGATGTACTTGACTAAAGATAATGGATGTTAAAGAATCTCACAGCTCTCGATATGCCATTAACCCAAGTTCCACCAAGATGTACCATGACCTATAAGAAGTGTATTGGTGAAATGGCATGCGTAAGGATATAGCAAAACATGTAACTAAGTGTTTAAATCGTTGGTTGGTTAATGTTAAGCACTAGAGACAAGGTAGTATGACTCAAAATATCAGTACTTAAAAGTAGGAAAAGATCAATATGGACTTCATTATAGGGTTACCGCATACACGCCAATAGCATGATTCTATATGGGTTATAATAGACCATATTACTAAGGCAGTGTATTTTCTACCTGTTAATACTACAGATTTGTTGAGGATAATGTTAGGATCTATCTTCGAGAGTTTATCAATTTTCATGGAGTTTCTTTGACCATCATTTCTGATAGGGGTACTCAGTTTATTTCATAGATTTGGAAGTCTTTTTAGAAGGGTCTCGGTACCTAAGTTTACCTCAGTATAGCTTTCTACTCGTAGACTGATGATCGAGTAGATCAAACCATTTAGACCTTAGAGAAACGTTAAGGCTTGTGTTATTAATGTTAAAGGTTGTTAGGATAATCACTAAACTCTCATCAAGTTTGTTTATAATAATAGTTATCACTCTAGTATTTAGATGGATTTGCTTGAGGTGGTTTATGATAGGAGATGTATATCTCCTAGTAGTTGGTTTGAGGTTGGTGAAGAAACTTTGATAGGCCCTGACTCAATTTATGAGGCTATGGAGAAAGTTAATCTAATTAGAAAAAGGCTAAAATAGTTAAGAATCATAAAAAATCTTATGTAGATGTGTAGAGAAAAATCCTTGAGTTCACGATTAATTATTGGGTTTATCTAAGAATTTCACCTATGAAAGGGTGATCAGTTTGGCAAGAAAGGAAAGATCTGTCTTCCATATGTTGGTCTATTTAAGATTTTAAGGCGCATTGGCTATGCAGCCTATGAGTTATATTTTCCTATAGAATTAGCATCGGTGCATCTAGGCTTCTATGTGTCTTTATTGAAGAAGTGTATTGGTGATCCAGCCATAGTGGTGCCATTGGCAAGTGTGGGTGTGAAAGATAGTCTCTCTTATGAGGAGCTTCTAGTTGATATTCTTGACTATCAGGTTCATATGCTAAGGAAATAAGTAAGTCTCTCTACTAAAAGTTTTTTGGAGGAATTATCTAGTTGGGGGATACTTGGGAAGCAGATATAGATATGATGACAAAGTACCCCCACATTTACCCTCTAACTTAGCTCCAGTGTGAAGCAATAGTTTCCTTCATAATATTCCACTCACTTTTATGTCGCTCAGTTGTTTTCGTGTCAATAGTTTCCTTCATAATATTCCACTCACTTTTATGTCCCTCAGTTGTTTTCGTGTTTTAGTATGTAGGCATGATTTATAAGTTCAGTTCAGTTGATGTCCTAATTAGAAAGCAGTTGCTATATTAGAAAATCTAGCTTTTAGACCTCACTAATAGGATTGTAGCTCTTTTCCTATCTTTTCAGCTTAGTTAGTCTTCATTCAAGGATGAATGTTCCCGGGGGGGATATTGTAACACCCTAAAAGTATCTAAGATAATATGTCAGACTTAGTGCAGAAAACCAGTTAGGAACATAAAAATTTTCTCTCAGAACGATCAGTGACAACAAACTATTGTGGGATGGAATGAGTTATTCTGTCACTCATTGTGAGCAACCTTAGATCAACTCTTGAAACTTGAAAATTTGCGTCATTAGACATGAAAGGATGCCATGACCCATTAGGATATCCTTTGAGCCATGGGATGTTGTCATTGGTCACTAGGGAATTTCAATCCAGAACAAACGATTAGCTTAGAATGACTCATGGTGACAACTAACAAGTCATTACATGTGGTCATTTTTACATATCCAGAAACCCAACAAAAAGGTCCCAGCTAACATGAGTCATACCCAAAACTCATTGATCCATGGGATACTTCATTTTGTGTCTCATCCGATGTGATTAATAGTTTTTAATAATTATTTTGTCAAGGGTATTTCAATCCTTTTCCACAATTTAAATCACTAAACTATGTCATTTTGATGTTTTAAAGATATTTATATAAATATATATATATTAATATAATCCAAAATTAATCCTAACCCCTCAATTACCTCTAAACAACGACAAACTTAGAGAAACCAATTTATTTAGTTTAACTCAGAAAATAAGGGTTCTTCACCAGAATGTTCAAGTCTCACCAATCCCAATTCAAACCCTGTCAATTTCAGGTATGTGTGTATTCAGTGATCGTCTCCTTTCACCCTTCTGCCCAAAGTTTGTTTCAACGTTTAGTTTTATGAGAATTCCATGAATTAAGGAAATATCCCAATTATGATTCTTTTAGTATCCATGTTCCAGAATATCTTAATACTGTGAATAAACTTCTATGCATGATTGTAAATATGTTTTTCATAAATGTATGGAATGTTATGAATATACGATCCTAGATTCTTGTGAAATAAACATGAATTATTCAATTGGGGTATACTTTCATACAAGTATTCATCTCACCATGTTTCCATGATTTTTATAAAATAGTAAAATGCATATAACTAGTTCCATGATTTTAGTCGTATTCAGTAACAGTAAATTGAACAAGTTCATGCATTTTACTTAGATATTCAGTATGATTATTAGGACAAATATGTAAGTATTTGAGTAGTACTTATCACCAAGAGGTCACAGGTTCAATCAACCCAACTCTCAAATTATGTGTTTTGCCATAGGTTAAGGGGTCCTGGTTAGTTGAGTATGTTTCCTTTGTCTAAATGGTCTCATGAGTGAATTCATGCTAGCTATAGTTCTTACCCTTGGAAAGGAATAGACACCCTCTCAACTTGGGTTACAAGTTAGATTCCATGTTGGTCATATGGTCTATGTTAGTAACGAGAACCTCCCACAGTTTTAGACTCAATATTTGTATATGCCCCTTGGCTAAGTTTATTTGCTTAAACTTTTGACTTTTCAAATTATCATTTTGTATCAATATATACAATCACAGACCTGATCGTTATACTTTAGCTTGGTTTGCATTTATTTTGTATCCTAGTATAGTATTTTAGTATTTTTCAGCATGTTCAGGTTATTTTAAGTTGCATCTCTCACATGCTCAGTATATTCCAAGTACCGATTTCATACTTTCTCTCTACATTGTATCATTTTATGATATATGTTCAAATGCTTGACATTAATTTCACAGTTAGTATGCTCCAATTCTATCTCAGCAAATGTCAGTTGTGAGTCCTCATTATTTGAAGACAGGAGTCTTTATATTACTTTGCTTTCATACATTTAGCGTTAGCTAGAGATTTTTCACAACAACTTATTGGTTAGCAGAGTCTTCATGCAGATAGTAGACATCTCAGCTTTATGGATTGTTTCAGACTTGGTATCAGATATTTTAGTATTTTGTTTCAGTATCAGTATATTGTTAAGACTTTTTTTATTTCAGTATTTATCCTAGATGCAGTTTATCTTCCGTTCAATATTACATATAGTCAAAGTAACTAGTGTTATGCCATTCATGGGTTAGTTTAGCATTGTTTGTAGCTTTAAGCATCGTATTGCATCTAGGGTGTAGATTCGGATCATGACATAATTCGGGAATAAACATCGGTACTTGCATAAATTCTCATCATCTTATCTATTCAGGACCTCAAAATACCTAGTTATTCACAATATAGAAGAAAGTAGTACATAACACATAAACACCTCAGAAAAGAGTCAAGGTAAATCTCAATTTCCCTTAAAGAAAACCCATAAAGCCAAATCATAGCCCAAAGACACACTAGGAAGCTCCACTCTTCTGAAATGCTCTAAATAAACCCAATCTATTAAAATATGAGATCTGCACATATATACAAAACCTATATTCCCAAATGGAGATACTTTAGTTTCGCATCCAAAATCACCTCGAAAATCAACTTCAAAGGTAAAAGGATAAAACTAAAATTGTATAAGAAAAATACATTATCTACAATCTAAGGATTTCAAATATAATGTTCCATCAAAAATGGAGATGAAATTGAGTTGAAAATTATCAAAATATCAATATTTTACTTTTTCGAGAAACACCCAGATGACCATGTTCAAAAGCGATTTAAAAATGAAAAATTATTGATAAATCGGTTATTTTTTATCAAAATCCACTTGTCCATAATATAAGGATCGTAAATCTGAAATTTCATTAAAAATCGAGTCTGAATCGATAAAAACCCATTTTTTCTCGAATAAACTCATGGATCAAGATGAAGTCATGAAGGAATACCAATCAAAGTATTAGCTAATTTTTCCCTTGATAAACCTAGAAGAATGCTACAAGAATCACTTAATTCTGAGCTCTAGAACTCTCAATATGATCAAAATACCAAATAAACATCAAATAAACACAATCTGAAATTTAAATACCCTACTCAAAAAATCTGCACCAGCTATTTAGGCACTAGAATTTTTTCACCAACAATATTATTTCTCACTTAAAGGATCGTAAATTCTCCATATGATAGAGAAATGTCACAATTTTTTTGTAATTTTTAAATAAGGATACGAATGTACCCATTCAAAGAAAACTCAATTTCATGCTTGTTTGCTCAGTCTAATATTTATTTTTATTTGTTAAAAAGTTATTTCATATTCCATAAAAAAAAACTCAATCTCGACCTATTAGAATTACACCAAACTTTATAGATTAGCCATATTATTCATGCATGACATTTCAAAAGTCTCAAAATATTTTTTTTGATCTTTAAAACTAATAACAAACCATTTTGTTGGAAGATTTTAGTTAAACAAGGCCAATGCATTTTGTAGGGGGGTGCGGATATATGCGGGTAACTAACTTATGAAATAGATTTGTTATATGTGCAGATATATGCGGGTAACTAACTTATGAAATAGATTTTTTATATGTATAATGAATCTATTTTTCTTTGTGCGTGGATATTTCTTAAATTTTGTTTCAATATCTTTTAATGATTTATTCTTTTCGTAAGATGTATTCATTAATTTGTTTGGTTTATTATTTTATGCTATAGTAATTGCAGAGTTACAAATTTCTGTATAATAATTTATCCTAACTGTACTGTAATGTATATCTAATTCTAGTTTTTCAATGTTATTTATTATCTTGTGTTGTTCTTCTCGTAGTGAGTTTTTCAAATTATATAAACTATCACATGTACTTTTTTCTAAATTTTCTAAGGTTTCTTCTATCCATATTAATTTTTCTTTTAGATTCTCCATTATTTTTCTAATTCGGTTTCTATAATTAATTTCTTTATTTAGATTATCTTGATTTTCTCTAGTTTTTCTAATATATTCTAACATCTCTTAATCTGAATAATATTCTTCTGGGTAAATTTCTTGGTATAACTGTTCTATCCAATTTATGGTTTCAATTTCATAGTCTATTACCTTTTCTAATATTATTCTCTTAATATCTATAATTTCTATATCTTTAAGTATATATAAGACTAAGACTTTAAGATAATCTAGATGATCTATCTTTTAAAATTGATTTTATTATAATATTTTGTAGTTGTTTGTTTTAGCCTTAGTAGTTCTTTCATATTTGTATTAAGAAATTCTATATATTTTATATCTTTATTTTTCATGTATTTATCTATATTTATTTTCATCTGTTTTTCTAGTAACTATATGTTTCTCATATCTTTTTCTAAAAATTCTATGTAATTTTTCATGGTAAGTATTTGTAAGAGTAGTTAGGTAGGTATGGTATATAATTTACTCTAGTCATGTAATATTTATCAAATGCTTTTTCTAATATAATTTTTCTTATATCTACTACTTTTATATCTTTAAGTGCATACAAAATAAGTATTTTAAATTTATCTACCATCACATCAGATAAATAATTATTCATTTTCATAAAGTTGCTTTTTTCAAAATATTTCCTTCAACCATGTACATAACAAAATATGGTCATCTTAGATTACTATATACTAGATTATTCTTAAATAACATGTTCTTCGGTCACTATTAGCATGGTAATTTGGATACTGCTTCCCTTAAACAACGCCTCTACTCTAGTTACTCCCCGCCATGGCTTCTTGCCTCCATGGCTTCTTGCCTCATTGGTTTCACCTTTAGGATGGCATAGTTCTTAGGGATTTTTCTCCATTTTCACTTTGCTAATAAACTTCTTAACATATTATTCTTCGAATAATTCTACTATAAAGTAACTAATATGAATTTATTTTATCATATCATGATTGTTGGGAATAATGAATTTAGCGATTCATAATCATAAATAAATATACTTGTTCAGGTAGTTTTGATATTTCTGAAGTTTGTTTCTCCATAGCTTTTTCCATTGAAATATGTCTGTTTTTTTAATTAACTGAGCAAAATATTTGTTGTGGACTGGAGAGAGTATTGCTTCAACCAATTCCTTCGGTTTCTTTCATTTATAGAATGAAAATCTTTACAAAGTCTTTACATGAGTCTTTATTCATTTAAAAAATTCTAATACTAGAATCCTAAGTGTCATAGCCTTTTGAAAAGTCAAAAAGGCTAGGAGGCTAAAAAAGAAAAGTCTATACAATAAAAACTAAGTGCCATAGCCTTTAAAAAAGGCTAGGAGGCTAAAAAAAAAGTCTAGTCTATACAATAATTCTAACAATTATAACAATTTTACGTAAATAATTTAATATCTTGTTTTCTTCCATTGGTATCTTCTCGTTTGTCGTATCTATTGCTTCTTATCTTATCTTTCCAGCTGGCATGTTCATCTTTTTGATTTTTATTCTAGGTGTACTTCTGGAATAATGTTATCTTCTCCATTACATCTTGAACATTGATGATCTGGATATTTGTGTCCAATTATTTTACAATATCTTGTCAGTAATCCATCTGAAATAAATCCTTTTTTAATTGCTCTTGCGGTAGATTGTTTTTCTAGGTTAAGTAATGTCATTATCCATTGCCTAACATCTTCCATATCTGCTTGTCGTAGCTTTTTTGAATTTGAATATATCATCTGATGGTCTCTCGAATAATAGCTCCATATTGGGTTTCCATTAGTATAATTATTTGCTAATTCTTGAATAATCGTAGCTAGTCCAATGAGTCATTTATTTGCGTAGAAATCGGGTATCTCAATTCTGGGTATGTCCAGTTGCTGTGTAATATCTTCTGGTATGATCATATCTCTGGTTAGTCCTATTTTTACAACTTGTATAACTAGTTTTATTTCGTCATATAATATCTCTGCTGGTGCAGTATAACACTTGATGTAAAATAGATTTCCTTTCGTTATCCTTTTGTAGGTGGTGAATATCTTATGTAATTCTTCCATAGCTGTTAGTTCTTCTCCGTCTTGGGTGTATATGGTGTTTAATAATCCATAGTCAAAACAAGTTTTCACTAGGCTTGGGTTGATTTTGGGTAGTGCAATTAGCTTGTTATATCCTTGTAATTTTTAGGTTATATAGTTTGTGTTTGGTTCTTTGATATTTGTAGCTCTAGGGTTAAGGTTTAGAAAAGTTTGTACTCTATAGATATTTTCTATATATTTTTGGGCTGTATAGTTGTAAACTTTTATCTTGGTCCAGGCTATCTCGGTATGTGGTGATTTGTGGGGGTATGAACAAGGGGTCTTTTTGTGTTTTTGGTATAAATGATTTCTCAAATATTTTATTCATATTTATGTTCTGGTATCTTTGTCGACTAACTCCTTTGCTTGTACCTGTAGAAGTAGATTGATAAATGTTATGGGTTTTATGGAGTGTCCCATCGTCTCCTTCTAGCTCTGGAACTTTAATGTCTTTCGATCGACATAGCTCTGCACACTGCTGAGTTAGCTGATTTGTAGCTATAGACTTCAGTTTATCTTCATTAGTCTTTAGCTTTTCTATCTCATTACTCATACTGCCCACTTTCATTGAAAGCGTAGTTAGGGTGTTGAGTATTTTTTCTAGAGTATCTTCTTCTATTATTTCAGTCTGTGTATCTTTGTCTTGATATGTAATCTGCAATAACATTTTTGTTAGTACTGATTACTTTAATTATAAATGTGAAATTTAATATATTCAAGACTAGTCTCCGAATTTCTTTTATTGTAACTAAATTTTGTATTTTCTTTGTTAACCACCAGCGTACCTGTGTATTATCTGTTCGTACAATAAATTTGTTATATACAATATATGGCTCAAATGCTAACAAACATTTATATAATGAACATAATTCTTTCCTATTTATTTCCCATTTTATTTCTGTCTCATCGAACGTACCTGAGTAGTATCTACAATGGTGTTCTAATTTTTCTGGTTCATATCGGTATTTAAGTACTCCTCCATAACTATATTCACTAGCATCTGCTTTTACTATATATATGAATTTTCTATTTTAATCTGGAAATTATAATTTTGGTAATTCTTTACAAAGTAATTTTATTTTTTGAACTTGTTTTTTATCTTCTTCATTATAGTTATATTCTACATCCTTTTTTAATTTCTTCTGTAGTGGTTTTAAAGTTTCTGCTAATTTTGGAATATATTCTCTTACTTGGTTTACTAATCCTAAAAATGATTATAATTTCTTTTTTGTATCTAATTCTTCTTTCGAATTTATTATTTTTTGTACTATATGTTGTTGAATTTTTACTCCACTTTTATCTATTTGTATTCCTAAAAATTCTATCTGATTTTTCATAATTTCAGCTTTCTTTTCGCTTAGACTTATTCCCGATTTTTCTATTATATCTGTAAACAGTTCCAATAATTTTAAATATTCTTCTTTAGTTTTTGTATATAATAATATATCATCTATGTATACTATACAATTGGATAATTGTTTAAAATAATTATCCATAAAATATTGATATCTACCTGGTGCATTTTTATATCCAAATGGTAATACGTTCCATTCATAAAATCCTTGTGGTACCGTAAATGCGGTTAATTCTTTAGATTCTTTTTCTAACTTTAGATGGTAAAATCCTGATTTACAATCGAATTTGCTAAAATAATTATATCCTTGTATTTGCCTTATTTTTAATATCTTATTTGGTATTGGATAATTATATGTTATAGTTTTTGCATTTAAATTTCTATAATCAATAACCATCCTACTTTTTCCTCTTTTTTGTTCATTATGTTTATTTACTATAAATGTTGGACTATTATGTTTACTATTACTTTTTTGTATATATTGTTTTTCTAATAATTCATCTATATGCATTTTAAATTCTTTTAAATCGTCAAAATTATATGTTAATGGTTTCTGGGTTATTATGCTATTTTTATCTATTAATTTAATTTTTATAGTAGTCTTATGTTTTTCCCATCCTTTTAATGGATCTTCACTATATAATTGTTCTATTTTTTTCTTAATTATTTCTATCTTATTTATTGAAAATATAGTTATTTCTGTTTTATTTATCGAAAATACTACTAGTTCTATTGTATATTCAGTATTTTTTATATTTTTTAACTTTTGTGTAATTTTTTCACTTCCTTTTATCCAATCAGTTTTCTTTCTTATTTTATTATTAACTCTTTTTGCTCTTACTTTCTGTTTACATGGTGTTGTAAACCACCAGTCTGTTCTAGTTATTATATGTGGGTATAATTTATCTAAGAACGGCATTCCTAAAAGTATATCTTTTGATGTTAATTCATAATTATAAATTTCTTCTATTGTTAATATCTTATCTCATACTTATTATAACACCCCGTAAATTTTTTCGTACACTTATCGCGATTATATGGAGTCCTAAAGACTTGCGTATGGGTTAAATTAAGTTTATGGTGTTCGGAAGTATCCCGTCAATAGTTGTATGTGTAGGTATTGGAATAAGCTTTCCAACGATATAAAGTTTTCCCAAAACAGAGGAGTATTTCATATAAGCCAGCACATTCGAAATTTCAAAATAGATTTTTGTGAACAGTAAATTAGCAGGAAAATACTGAGGCCTGCCAGTTTTTGGGTCAACTTTGAACGATCATAACTTCCTCAATATAATGAACTGGTCGAGCTACCATATATCAAAAGAAATATCTTTGAGTCTTCTTTCTAATGCAATTGGTTTCATCCAAATCCAACATCTGCGTAAGGAGTTATACGCGTTTTACTTCAGCCTCTCAAAATAGATTTTTTAGGGTCAACTTCAAACGATCATAACTCCTTGTACAGGACGAACTGGGTGGCCTAATTTATGTGAAATGAAAGACCTTTTAATTATCTTTACAATGATACCAATTTCACCCAAATCCGATATCGGAGCAAAGAGTTATGATCGATTTACTTCAGCCTGTCAAAACTGTCCACTGGGGACAGATTCGGGTTTTATTTCAATTTTTAGGGCACAATGGTCATTTTCTATTACCTTTGGACGAAAATTGGTCTTAAAAACCTGCACTTAGCCTCAATTTCATCAGATTTTATTCAAATTTTAGGAAAGGTGAAAACCCTAGCCAATTTCAACCTCAAATATTTTGTGATTCAACCGTAGAAAATTCAAATTGGTTCCGTAGTTGTGTTCACCATCTCGGAAGCTTCGAGAAGCACCCCATGGTTATGTAAGGAGGATTCTAAATACAAGAGTTCATTGTTAAGGTATGAATATTGTTTATTCTTGATTCTTATCCATGAATAAGTATTTATAAAGGATTATGAGTATTGTCTTGATGTTGGAAGATAACTAGAAACATAGTTATGACTGGTTGTGTATAAATTGTTAGTAGTAAATTATGGAAGTTGCTGTATTGGATTATGGAGGATGAATTGTGGTGATATATCATTATATTAGTGGTTATGTATACCTAGTGATCATGTTGGTATTGGATGGTGATTAAGAAGGGAAATAAAGGCTAAGAGTGATGTTGAGGGATATTTCATGAAAACGCATGATATGTGAATGTAATAAGAGTATAAGAGGATGTATGTAGTACTCTTATTGATGAGCTAAAGGATTACTTCCTAGACATTATTTGGTGAAGTTAATACCTAAATGGTAAGGTTTGGTTGCTAATACTAGTTTGCCACAAATGACTTATTGTAGATAAGTGTTCGAAGAGTACGGGAAGTCACTTGTATTGAAGTGGTTATATCAAGGTATGTAAGACATACTCTATCTAATCTTTGGCATGAATAATGACCCATGGCACTCTCAAGTAAGCTTCCAACATTGTCCTACGACACATGACACATAATAACATCATATGATCTTCGACACTACCAATTGAACTTGTTTTCACTTTTAAGATGTCCGGCTAGTCAAAAAAATGTCCATATACTATTGTTGACTCTGAAATGGTTTAATGAGGTATCCATGATTCTCTACTTCATCTTCATGATATTGATTACCTATTTACATGTTTTTCCTATTGAGGTATCATGGTTTCAAGTTCCATAAAGTGTGGCCACAAAGTAACCAATCTTAAAGATTAATTGAATTAAGAAATGGAATGTTTGTATTTTAAATTGATGATATGATGTATTGTATTAGTACCACTGATCAGTTGGCCATTGTATTAAAAGATTATGTATATATGCTATTCCAGGGGTGGTCCCTGATGTATTGTATTAGTACCACTGATCAGTTGGCCATTGTATGACATATGTTATGTATTGATAAGGATTACGGGAAGTAATGATATGAAAGTAATGTGCAGGTATCCCATCAGTTCTTTTAAGTGTGGTCTACTCATACTGTTTATTCACTGGTATCTGGGTTCTGTTGATCTTTTGTATCTCATCTTGATACTCACTGCCTTACATACTCAGTACATATTTCCGTACTGACATCCCTCACGGGGGACCTGCATTCATGCCTGCAGGAACAGGTACTTCAGGTCGTACACCTCCGCAGTAAGAGCCAGGACATTCTGTTGTTAGTGGTGAGCTCCAGTTGTTTTGGGGCATCCCAAGTCATCTCTATATGAACTTTTGGTATTTGCATAAAAGTCTTTTGTGGGCGGGAGTTTGTCCCGACCCCAACTCAGTTGTGTATTTATGTAGAGGCTTTTGTAGACATATTGTACAGCCATAGGAGTGTTTGGTTGATGGACTTGATGGCTCTGATGGCCAATTACTGTTCATATATATATTTATGCGTGTCTGTTGGGCTGATACAGGTACTGTTTTCTTCTATTTACAACGAAGTGCTGCCCAAATTTCTAATTTTCATAAGTAATGTGAATGTGAAAGTATAGGTTATGAACGGGTTCTCCCGGGCCTCCTTGGATACGGGTGCCAGTCTGCTCCAATGGGATTTGGGGTATGACAGAAGTGGTATCAGAGAAGTTCGTCCTAGTGAGTCTACAAAGCCGTGTCTACATAGAATCTCGTTTATCGGTGTGTTGTGCACCACACCTATAAACAGGAGGCTATTGGACATTTAGGGATTGTTTCCATTCTTCATTTCTTAGATCGTGCAATAGATCCCATATTAGAGATAAAGTCATAATCAATCGCTTAATCCAATTGTTTCTTTTTTATTTATTATAGTGACGATGCCGGTTACAAGGAGAAAGAATAAGTGGAAGCGAGTAGATGCAGTGGCCGGAGAAGGTACTAGTAAGTCACCACCGGCACAAGATGAGCAAAGTGAGTCTCAAGCTGAGCATATATCAGGCGCTTCTTCTCCTCTGGAAGGGCCGTCTATTAATGCTGTTGATCGAGATTTGAGGGATGCAGTACAACTTCTGACGCGTATAGTTGTCGGTCAAGTTCAAG
Source organism: Capsicum baccatum var. pendulum (assembly GCA_030864225.1). Classification (NCBI taxonomy): domain Eukaryota; kingdom Viridiplantae; phylum Streptophyta; class Magnoliopsida; order Solanales; family Solanaceae; genus Capsicum; species Capsicum baccatum. Next base: position 87,763,009 of record CM061557.1, read on the forward strand.
GGCAAGCTATTCCTACCACGGGTTCTAGTGGTATGGATAGAGCACCTAGCCTTCGGACTCAGGATTTTCTGAAACTAGATCCTCCTACTTTTACCGGATCAGATATTAATGAAGACCCGCAGGACTTTGTCGATCAAACCCAAAGGGCTCTAGATGTTATGCATGTATCCGGTAAAGAGATGGTTGAGCTAGCAGCATATAGACTGAAAGGAGAGGCTATATTGTGGTACGAGGATTGGAAACGATCTAGGGGTATTGATGCACCTCCAACTACGTGGGGAGAGTTCAAAAATGCATTTATTGATCATTATCTTCCATTTGAGACTCGTCAGGCCCGTTTAGATTAATTCTTAAATCTTCGTCAGGGTAATATGAGTGTAAGAGAGTATAGTCTTCGATTTAACTCCTTGTCTAGATATGCTTCTAATGTGGTAGCTACTATGGACGACAGAGTTCATCACTATGTGAATAGATTGGAACCATACTTGGTTAGAGATTGTACCATTGCTGCTTTGAACAAGGACATGGATATAGCGAGGATACAAGCTTTCGCTCAGAAGATGGAAGATCAAAGGCAAAGAAGAAGAACCCAGGAATCAGAAAAAGGATATTCTAAGCGGCCCAAAGCTATAGGGCAGTTTGTGGCATCTCAGGGAGGTTTTAGGCCTTCATTCTCTCATAGATTGCCTAGCCCGTTATCTTCTTATCCTGCAATTAGTGCTCCACTGCAATTTCAAAGGTTCAGAGGTAATCAGTTCGGGCAAAGCAGTGAAAATCAGAGTTCGCGAACAATGGGGTATCAAGGGCAAGGGAGTATGAGTCAATTGAGACCTCCACGACACCCGTGCCCCATTTGTAGAAAATTTCAATTTGGCGAATGTCAGCTTGGGACGAATAATTGCTTTCGGTGCGGTAAGCCGGGGCATATGGCTAGAGATTGACCACGCAGGACCACAGGTAGTATAACACGACCTACCGGATTAGCTGTTGCGTCATCTTCGGTGCCTCCTTTGAGTAGGGGTGCACAACCTATGGGTCACGGTAAAGATGATAGAGGAGCAGCTAGTGCTAGCGGAGCTCAGAACCGTGTGTATGCCCTAGCAAATCGGCAGAATTTAGAGGCTTCTCCAGACGTGGTTACAGGTACGTTGTCCATCTTTGCATTTGATGTGTATGGCTTGATTGATCCTGGTTCTACATTATCGTATGCTACTCCTTTGGTTGCGGGAAGGTTCGGAAGAACACCCGAATTATTAGCCAAGCCATTTGAAGTATCAACACCAGTGGGGGAATCTCTTATAGCTAGGAATGTTTATCGAAATTGTGTTGTGAATGTTTGTGGTCGTGATACGATGGCCAATCTTGTTGAGTTAGAAATGGTAAATTTTGATGTTATTATGGGCATGGATTGGTTAGCGTCTTGTTATGCTACAGTAGATTGCTGTTCTAAGAAGGTATATTTCTATTTCCCAAATGAGGCAGTCCTTGAATGGAAGGGTAATGTTGGCGCGCCGAGAGGTAGATTTATTTCTTACTTTAAGGCAAGAAAAATGATTTCCAAGGGGTATATATACCATCTGCTTAGAGTAAGGGATACAGAGGCAGAGCCGCCAACTTTTCAGACCGTTCCGGTTGTGAATGAATTTCCTGATGTATTTCCTGAAGAACTACCAGGTTTACCTCCTGAACGAGAAGTGGAGTTTGGTATTGATTTGTTGCCAGACACACAGCCAATCTCAATTCCTCCTTATAGAATGGCACCAGCAGAGTTGCGAGAATTGAAAGAGCAACTGAAAGACTTGCTAGAGAAGGGATTCATCAGGCCTAGTATGTCCCCTTGGGGAGCACCAGTATTGTTTGTGCGTAAGAAAGATGGTTCGCTGAGGATGTGTATTGACTATCGGCAATTGAATAAGGTGACTATCAAGAATAAATACCCCCTTCCCCGAATGGATGATTTATTTGACCAGTTGCAGGGTGCCCAGTGTTTTTCCAAGATTGACTTGAGATCAGGCTATCATCAAGTGAGAGTCAAGGATAAAGATATACCCAAGACAACTTTCCGAACACGGTATGGTCATTATGAATTCCTGGTTATGTCTTTCGGGCTGACAAATGCACCCGCAGTTTTTATGGATCTGATGAATAGGCTGTTTAAGCCGTTTCTAGATGTGTTCGTGATAGTTTTCATAGATGATATTCTGGTCTACTCTAGATCAGAAGAGGACCATGTTAATCACTTAAGGCAGGCGTTGCAGATTCTTCGTGATCGTAAGTTGTATGCGAAGTTTTCTAAATGTGAGTTTTGGCTCAAGTCAGTGGCATTTTTGGGCCATATTGTATCCAGTGAAGGCATAAAAGTTGACACTCAGAAGATTGAGGCTGTGAAGAATTGGCCAAGACCCACGACGCCTATGGAGATTCGTAGTTTCCTCGGGTTGGCAGGTTATTATAGAAGGTTTGTTGAAGGTTTTTCTTCTATTTCTGCACCTTTGACTAAGTTGACGCATAAAGCCTCCAAGTTCAATGGAATGATGCCTGTGAAAAGAGTTTCCAGGATCTGAAGAGCAAGTTGACTTCTACACCGGTATTGGTACTTCTTGAAGGAACAAAAGGGTATGCAGTGTACTGTGATGCTTTGAGAATTTGCTTAGGATGCGTACTAATGCAACATGGTAGAGTAATAGCCTATGGCTCTTGACAGTTGCGACCTCATGAAAGGAATTATCCCACGCATGATCTTGAGCTAGCTGCAGTTGTATTTGCTTTGAAGATATGGCGCCACTACTTATATGGGGTTCATGTTGACATATATACCGATCATAAGAGCCTGCAATATATCTTCAGTCAGAAAGATCTAAACTTGAGGCAGCGGAGGTGGCTTGAATTGTTGAAAGATTATGATGTTGATATCTTGTATCATCCAGGGAAAGCGAATGTGGTAGCGGATGCACTGAGTCGTAAGTCTAAAATGGCATCTATAGAAAAGCAGGGGATGATTAAGGATCTTCACCAACTAGCTAATTTGGGAGTTCGACTTCTCGAAACTCCAGATGAAGAGGTTATTGTACGTAATGCAGCGGAATCTTCATTGATAGCTGAAGTGAAAGAGAAGCAGTATGTAGATCCAATTTTATTGCAGCTTAAGAAGGATGTGCAGAGTGGCACGACAAAGGCATTTGAGCTTACGCGAGAAGGAGTGCTTCAGTGTCAGAATCGTTTATGTGTACCTGATGTAGTTGAGCTAAGAAAGAGAATTATGACAGAAGCACACTATGTACCTGATGTAGTTGAGCTAAGAAAGAGAATTAAGCTTCCTTTATTATTAAATCTTTTAACTATTATTGGTGTTTTTAATTTATCCCATTTACTTTCTGGTAAGCAATTATATCTACATAAATTAGCTTCTGCTCCTGTATCTATCATAGGCGTATAATATCTACTGTAATATCCTTCTACTACTATCTTCATTAATACATATATTTTCATTTTATGTTAAGGCTCTTCTTAAGAATAATTTCTCTTTGTTATATGTTAAGGTTAATTGTGTATGTTCTATATTATATGATTTTACTTGTTCTAGCCATTTTATTCCTAATATTATATCTGTTTTTTGCATTTGTTCTTTTACTTCAAATTCTATTTTTATTTTTCTAACTCCTATTATTATTTCTTTTTCTGCTATATTTTTACTATTTATTAAACTTCTTGGTAGATCTGGGCACATATCATTATCGATTTTTATTTCTTCATTTTTTACTAGATATTTTGCTATATAATTTTCTTCTTGTCCTATATTTAAGAGTATTAAATATTCTTTTTCATTTATTTTTCCTGTTATGTAATATTGGTTTAAATTACTTATTGAATTTATTTCATAACTTGTTCTTTTTTATGAGCTTGATGATTCTGGTTTTTCATCAGTTATTCTTTTCGTTGTACTTATTCTATCATTTACTATTTCTAAATTTTCTTCTATATCTATGTCTCTATAGCTATAATCAATATAATCTATTATTTTTACAATTTGTTTGAATGGGCTTTCTATTCGTATTTTGTTAATATTATTTTTTCCTGTTATTTTATGTTTTGTTGTTAATACATATAAATTTTTGCATCTTGCTGTAAATATTTTACTTCCTGGGGTTAATTCTATTTCTGATATTTTCCAATATAATACTAGTGATTTATCTATATTTTTATCTGTTACTGCTACTGAATAATTTGGACTTATTATAAATTTGAATTTTTGATATATTAGATTTCCTTTTACGGCAGTTATTATGCTTTTTTCTATAGGTTTTATAAGTCTATCATCTGCTAAATATAATTCTATTGGTGTATCTATTCCTTCTCTAAAACATGCTTTTATTAATATTTCTGTACCTCCAAGGTATACATATTTTATTGGATCTCCTTTACTTTTTATATCATTTATCTCTTTATTAATTATTCTTTTTGTTACTAGTGGTATACTAGCTTTGCCTTTTGCATATCTACAGTCTATTACATATTCCTTTTGGCATACTACATAATATTCGTCCTTTTTCCAAGTAAAAATATTTTTTATTATTAGAATTTTAAATATTTTTTCTACACTTAAATCTAATTCTTTTCCTTTTATTTCATCAAATATGTTACTGTCAAATATTATTTTTTGTTGTGCTCCTTCATCATTTAAATATTCTTCCTTTGTTATTATTTTTATATCTTGTTCAGTCATTTGATTCATCTATTTCACTATCTATTTCATTATCTGTTTTGTTGTCTGAAATTTCATATATACTATCCTCACTTTCTAATTCATAATCTATATAATCTATCTACATATATTCTGTATTATCTATTTTTATTTTTGATATTTGTTTATTTTTTGAATTTTTGGGTAATTTACAATCTCTAGCTAAATGGTCTAACTTTCTACAATTATAACAAGTACATTCTTTTATAGATTTTTTTTTTCTATATGGTCTTTTGTATTTATAATTTTTTACATAATATCTTTTTCTTGGTTTCTTGTATTTATATTTTGATTTTTTATATTTCTTATGTCTTTTTCTTTTCTTATAATATCTTTCTTCACATCCAAATTGGAGTGCTATTTTATTTTTGCAACATGCTAAATTTCTTATTAATGTTTTTTCCATTTTTAATTCTTCTCTATATTTTTCACATAAGTTTCTATACCATTGTTGCAAAATTTTTATTCTTGCTCCTAACGTATCTACTATTTTTGCTTCTTCCCAACTTTTTATTATCTTTGAACTAAATGGTTTTAAAATAATATTTTCTCAACGTAACTAGACTTACTATCACCGTTAAAATATCAATAAATTGTAAAAACTCTCATAAATAATAAAAATAAATAAAACATAACTAAAGATTTTTTTCATAAATATTTTAGATAATTTTTTAGAAGGGAAGAAAAATAAAAGTTTTTACCAAATTCTAAATTAAATCAAATATTTTCAAATGTGCATGGTATTAATAAAATTCTCAATTTTAGGCTCTTAAGCCTTCAACATGGGATGAATGACGTCTCAAAATACTCAGGGTGTTACTTCCTTCCCCTTTAGGAACATTCATACTTGAATGTGAATAGTACATATGATTAAAGCGAGGAACTTCTTGAATTTCCAATAAAGCCTCTCCTAAACGCTGCGTTACACTACACATACAGGACAACCTAGAAAACAAGCTACATTCCCTATAAGGCCTCTACTGATTCCGAAAACTGAAACAAGCCCCATGCAACAAGCAGTGACACACATAATAGGGATCAAAACTTACCTAAACACAAGTAACTCTATCTTTGGAAATGCAATGAGGCCCGAACAAAAATCAGCCTCTCCCCAGACTCTGTTGAGGTCTAATGATTGCAAATCTCTATCGACTTTAGCAACTCAACTCTTAAGATTCAGTTCAATAGAATGATTTAGAAGATAAAGGAATGGTAACAATTCTAAATGTACTATAGACTCTTGATTGTAAGTGTGGTGCAAAACACATCCATAAATAAAACTCTACTTGACATGACTTGTAGACTCCTACGACACAACTAAAATCTAATAACAAGTTTGTCATGCCTCAAAATTGGAAAGGCAAAATGGTTACCTGATGACGCACTTGATCTAGCAAACCAATATAAAACAACCAAGAAATATCGGTAGGGTGTCAAGGCCAATCCAAATGAAATGCAATGCAGCAGAAATAAGCTCAAATAAACAAAAATTAATGCAAGTTAAACCAACTTACAATTGGCTACCAAACCTATAGCAGATGTCTATAAGCCTCTAAAATCACAAATCCCTAATCACGAGTTAGAACAGGGCCCCAACGTACCCATCAGATACACAAAGTAAGAAAGAACTATAGACTCAGCAACTCCAGAAAGAACGATGTGTACCAAACATCAGTTGAACTCAACCTCATGCAATGAGGACTAATATCTACCTAATAATCAGCAAGCATGAATGTAATGTCCCCAAGTATTAGATACGTCAGTACGAAATAATGTACCGAGTATGTAAGGGAATAAAATAACCAAAATTGTATAAATCAAATAGATACCATGCTACCAACGCCCCTTTTACCTATTCATGATGCAATCAACTATAATAAGCAATTCAATTATGAAACAACAAGCTAGACGATCCCCGATAAGCTCAGCTGCTGCCTTCCATAATCACATAATAATAAATGCAATACAATCAGAAAAGAACAAAAAATAACCTTAGACCCATACCTGTCTTTACATGAGATCTCCCAGTCTAGCAACTACAATATTAATAAGTTGTCCTAATGCAATGACATCAAAAAGACTAACTTACCTGCCCAATCTCCAAGCCCCACAACTACCACAGACCATATATCTCATTAAAAACACAATATATACCTAACTAGAAAATGTGCATGATAAGAACACATATAAGGAAAAGCAATACACATGTCCCGACCTACCAGAAATGGTCACATCTTTACAAGATAACAAAGGAAATAAGCTTAACCCCTCAAGACATACTCACGGCTTTATAGGATCGCAAAATATAGGTGTGACCCTACTGGACACACTCACTGTCTTAAAGGTTTTCATAGAGCCCCTAAAATAGTACAAACAAAGTATACAACAAATATATGAATACATATAAGTTAACAAAATAGACCACGACAACCACAAGAAGTCCGTCACCCAAGCTCTACCAGCCATGACATACCAGTAACCAACTACGTATATCTAGCCAACTCCAAGCTATATAACCAAACATAAGCCTCAACCTGTAATGACCTAGCTTTTGATGATTTATGTGAAATGTTTATTTTTTTATGATTTGACCCTTTTACCCCTCCCCGTGGTTTCTTTATGGTATTTCTGGGGTGTGGATATGCTTGTCATGGTTTCCAATGCATTTTGGTGGGCTTTGTGCGAGTTTGTGGTTTTTGGTGGCTTGAAAGGCCTTATAGTTGACTTTGATCAACAATTGTTGATCCGTGCATCGAATGGAAAAATGGTCTATGCCAGTAGATCCAAAATATCAATTTTAGGTTGGTGACATAGTTGATGTAGATTTATGACTTTTATATCTCATTTCGACCCACGGTTCGAAAAGTTGTGAAACTGAGTTTTGGGGATCAATTTGATGAAAATAATATTTTTTTAAATTATGACCATGGAGTTTGGAGCATCAAACTTGATAGGGTATCATACTTTGCTGGTGTACAGGGGGTTTTGAATAAATCTCGAGGGGTCCATAGAGACTTGGAATTTTCCAAGTCTCTAGCTAGTACTGGTGCACCCGCATTCGCGACTTAGCTAATCAGACCCAAGTGTTGCATATGTGACATCTTGGTCACAATTGAAGGACCCACATATGTTATGGGCCAGTCGCATAAGCGACACCAAGTCCCTTTACGTCATTTTTCCCCATTTTTTAGACTAGAGCTTAAGGTTGTGTGAGTTTGAGAAGTTTCTATCACGTTTAAGCTTGGGCTGGCTCCATAACACTTATTCCAACTATTTTCTTCAGATATTATCATATCATTCTTGTTTAAACATAAATCAAAAAGGTGGAAATTAGAGATTTTGGCCCGAATGGCCTAAAAATTATATTTCTTCGATTTCAACCCATTTTTACTTGGGTAAGTGTCTAATTTTATAATTATCAATTATTTTGAATTTAATCTTTAAAACAACTTCAATTTTTGGATTTTTTAAAATGAATTTTGAGGATTTTGCCAGTAAAGCTTAAACATAGTTTTTCTTTTATTTGAACCTCATTTTTGGTTCGGTTTTAAGCTGTAAACTCTTATAAATATGGGGAACATGTTTCAAAAATAAAATTATGATTTTACCCTTCTTTTTCCAAAACCCATTTTGGGGGTCCATTTTGTCCCTGACACAAAAATAGGCAATATTGGTATCATTGGCTTTCTATTGATTCATAGAATTTATATTTGTATGATTTAGTTAATTTTGGGTCCTTTCATGAGGAGTAAGGCTTTGGATTGAAGTTTCTTTGGACAGATTTGAGGTAGGTTATGGCTTAACTTTCTTCAGACTAGTTGGGTAGTTAATGTTGATACAAAAGCATGTAAAAGGTATAGGAACTAATCATGAAAGTGGCTATAATAATCCTGTTGTGCCCATGTGAGGGCCCACATATTGATGTATGTGGTGGTTTTTGGAACATTATTAGCAACCATGGGGAGGGCCCATATTTTGAGGAAGCAATTGGATTCTTGCTTTTGAATTTGACTACTAATTTTCTTTATTTACACCATGTATTTATTCGTATAGAGATAGGGTTATTCCTGTTTTGGATATCTTATGTATTTTGATCTCGCGTTGTACTAGTGATGTTCTTACACTGTGACACCAAGTTTTGGGATTATGTTATTATTGGTTAAATCTTTTCGCTTTACTAAATTGCGTGGTTCGGCTTCATTCGAGACGCCTTACTTTGGGTTATTAATATTATTTCCCTTGTGTATGAGTTTGTATGATAGGCTTACTTCTCAAGGTTTACCACGACAAGTGCCATCATGACCCTTAATTTTTGGATCATCACGAATTGGATCAGAGAGACCATGTTCATTAGTTTTAATAGTGTAAGAATGGAATGTCGAATAGATTCTCGCAGATTAGTATGTAGACGTCTATATCTATCTTCAAGAGGATATAGGATATCTTTAGGACTTTTTCTTATTTTGCTCCTTATTTTACGGATTTCTTTCATACCTTTATGCTAAGTCATATTTCACTCTTTTCTGCGTAGATGGTGATGACTAGATCTTGTAAGGTTAGAGATGTCAAGCTTTTTTTCGAGAGAACCCAATTTAGAGGATGAGTTGTGAGTCATGGATGGGTTCGAAGTATTGGACCAACACGTGGATCTACCTCATCTAGAAGTAGTGCTAGGGTACTCTCCCCAGAGCCCCATGTTGATCATATTGGAGGTATGGGTCCTACTTTGGTTCCACCAAGTTCTTCTACCCCAGTCTTGGAGGGGTTGTTGGTTCGCTTGTTGACCTATTTGTAGGGTGCTCCCTTAAGTGTGCCATATGCTCCCCCAGCTTACGAGTATTGTACCTCTGTATTTTCCAGAGTCTGCTTATGTTGTTACTCCTAGCCCAAATATTGAGCCATCTATAGTACCTACTTCTGCTTTTACTACTCCACGGGCTCTGAGTGTTATTCCTCCTTCAGTATCTGTATTTGTGTAAAGTATTTTGAAGTCAGAAGTAGGGGTGTACAAACCAAACCGTTAAGTCAAACCGAACCGATAAATCAAGCCAAACCAAGGAAAAAACCGACTTATGGTCTGGTTTGATTGGTTTGGTGTTGGCAAAAAAAACCCGATCATTCTTGGTTTGTTTTGGTATTAGAAAAAATAAAATAAAATCGAACCCAAACCAAACCGACGTAATACATATATAATTTTAATTATTTATACGTAAAAAAATATTACTTATAATCTACTTTCTAATTAATTTTATTATTTTTTTATATTCAAAAAATAGATATATATTCTTGGACCTTTAATTACAGTATTTTTCTATTAATAACAAATTAATACAAAGCCCAATATCTATATCTATATCTATATATATATATATATTTATATTTATAATCTATATCTATAATATATTAAAAGTGTGAAGGGCCTTAGAAATATTGTTTGAACTTTTTGTCATTCACTAAAAATTTTTGCTTTAGACAAAATCGTCTTTTCACTATTTTTTCTAATTTTTAAAAGTTAATAATTAATTAATATATATTTATGGTAAAACCTTTTCTTATTAGAAGTCGTCAGAATTAATGAGAACTAATACTTTTTTCATTAGTTTAAGAATTATAAAACAACTAAATTTGATTTTAATAAGATTTGAAAAATCTAGAAACAAATATAAAAGCCTTAGAATAAGAAAATTTTAATAAGAATTAAATTTTAAAAAGTTTTAAATACATAATAAGAAATGTCTTTTTGTTATTTTATCAAATTCTTATTTAACTATTTTTACTAAAAAACACGCCCACCTCAAAAAGAAATAAAAAAGTAGTGTCAGATTGTAGTTAGCATATGACCTAATTTCTTTCTTTTAAGTATGATTTTTGATTTAATTAGGAGTCCTTAATTTTCTTTTCTTTTAAGTTTTGTTTGTCTTGATTTTCTATAATAATTATTTTTTTTATGAAAAAAGTTTCTCAAATTAGATTAGATTTCTTCCATGTTTTAGCAACTCTTTCTTAAAAGGACAAAAAAATCATACATCTTTATATAGATCTTTCCTTTTTCCAATAAATAATAGGATAACATTCACAATTTAATTGTTAAAGAGTATGTTCAAAAGAAGATTAGTTTTATGTTCTTTAATATTAGTTTTTAATTTGTAGGTCAACGATATTAAATATTATGCATCTTTTATTAATGTTTCTTTATCGTATAATTTATTGTAATTTTAATTGTTGGCTTTCACATGATGTGCAGGTAAAGAAAAATTATGTGAGTGTGTGGTTGAGACTTCGTGCCGATTACGAGAGGATTTAAAGGTGTGTTTATTTTAAAAAAGAATTATTTTACATGTTCTGCTCTTTGATTCGATTTTATCAAATTTGAATTCAATTCTTTAAATTACAATTTTAAAAAGTAGACATCGAACACCGAATCAAACTATTTCAGTTTGGTTTGTTTTCTTTCAACTTTGTTTTTATTTGATTCGATATTCAGAAATATTTAAACTTTTTGTCCTTCGTTAAAAGTGTCTTCTTTAGACAGAATTATTTCTTCAATATTTAAGAATTGAAAATTTATTAAATATTTTAATAAAACATATGTTATGTTTGCGCTATTTTATTAAAGTGTGAAGGATCTTTGAGAAGTGATTTAAATATTTTGCTCTTCATTAAAATTTTTTCCAATAGACAAGATCATCTAATTTTAAATAATCAAATGTTACACGTGCTAGACACGTGGGGTTTAACTAGTTAATATAAAAACCTAAAATTCTTTAATTGCTTCACTTTTTACATTTTACTTTCCAAGTTTTCAGAGAGTTCTTATAATTTTCTCATCTTACTTTCATCTTACTTTTCTCATTCGTCAAGTTGTGATTTAGGTTTGTTTCTCTTCTTTCTCTTTTTATGGAATTGTGTTATAATTAATTACTCTATGGAGTTAAGTTTTTAATAAGTTATTTAATTCTTCATTCTTTTCTGTGCTCACATTTTATGTGAAGGAAACTTTTAGACAAGCTACTGTGACTAGTGACTTAGAAATTGAACTACTTAGGTATCCACATAATACTACTTTGAGAAATAGTAGTTTAGACGTCTTAGTAATTTACCAACTTAATATTTATTGGAACTACTCTATGACCATTATTTTTTTTTTTATCTTTTTAGTGAAAACATTTAATTTTTTTCTTCAATCGCATTATAATTGTAAAAAAACCGAGAAAACCAAAAAACTAAAAAAAAAAAAAACTCGACAAAAATCGATTGCATATTGGTTTAATTTGGTTTATAGATTTAGAAAACCGCATTATTGGTTTGGTTATATTTTAATAAAAAATCGAACCAACCCGACCTATATACACCCCTAGTCAGATGTTTGGCCTTCATCTATGTTACCTCTTTAGGTGGGATCTTAGCCAGCCAGATTTACCATGTTCCCCCTTATTGTAAGTACAATTATCTCTTTTGAGTATCAAAAGACGTTTGAAATGTTCACTCATTTAGGTCCGTCTAGGTTTAGTGGTGTTGCAGGCGAGGATGCCTATGATTTATTGGTTGCCTGTCAAGAGAAGTTGCACAACCTGGGTTCGTCAGATCTGGATAGAGTTGCATATACTACTTATCAGTTGAGGGATTCTGTTAGATATTAGTTTAGGTCACTTGTTGGTTGAAGACCTCTCGATTCTCCTGAGATGACTTAGGATCAGTTTGCTGAGGCCTTTTTGAAGAGGTCATGCCTTACAGTCTGAAGAATCAAATGAGAGATAAGTTTTATCACCTAGAGCAAGGATCCATAACAGTTGCATAGTATGAGGCATGCTTTTATACTTTATCGAGATATTCTTATGCCAGTAATGCCACCGAATCTAAGAAGATTCCAAAGTTCATGAAGGGGTTGGATATTTCTCTTTAGTTAGTTACATCTCAAATGGTAGTGTTTAGAGCATATTTTTAGAGTATAGTGGATCATGTTAATATGACTAAGGGTATTCTTCGACTATCTTAGTGAGGCGCCAAGAAGGGGCACCATATGGGAAGTTCAGAGGTCACACTTCTCGAGGTAGAGATTTTAGAGGTTTCCATTGGTATCATGATAGACTAGTGCATGAAGCCTTGTAGAGTTCAAATCATAGTTCTTCTGGTTCAATAGTTTAGGATGATCATTTTTATCCATCCATATCTTTGCATATTGAGTCAGGTCGTATAGTTTGCTATGTGTGTGATAAGGCTGGCCATTTGGACAAGTACTGCCCTATCACGTGTTTAGAGCCACTCTAATTTCAGTTGTGAGAGGTAAGGGCTCTATAGAGGTATGTGAGGCATGGTTAGTAGAGCCCGTGGTGGTGGCTGTTTGGCTACTAAACTAGTTGGTCGTCGTGGATGGTACTATGTTATACCTATCTTAAAGAGGCAGAGGTATCCGGTGTTGTCAGCATAGGTATCATCCCTATTTATTTTAGGTTTGCATGAGTGTTATATGATCTGGGATCGACTTTCTCCTATGTATCTGCATATTTGATATAGGTTTTGATCATGCTAGTAAGCCTCTTATTAAGCCTATTCGTGTATCTACCCCTATAGGATATTCTTTAGTGGTGGATCGGGTGTACCAATCTTGTGTTGTGACTTTTTTGGGGAATGATAATTGGGTAGATTGATTGTCTTAGACATGCTTGACTTTGATATTATTTTGGGTATAGATTGGTGTCTCCTAACCATGTTATCCTAGATTGTTAGGCTAAGACTGTGACTTTAGCTCCGCTGGGTATTCCAAGGATATCTTGGAACGGCGTGATTCATTAGGGACCCAAGAAGGTCATATCTTATGTTCTGACTCATTGCTTGGTTAAGAAGGGATGTTTGTCTTATATGGCTCATATCTGTAATACTAGTGTGGTTTCACTTCCCTCTTTAGATTTTGTTCATGTTATCGGTGAGTTTATTAATATGTTTCTGATAGATTTGCGTGGTATGCCTACAAATCATGATATTAACTTTTCCATTGATGTTGAGTCGGGCGCCAACTCTATTTCTATTCCTCCCTATAGGATGGCCTAAGACGAGTTGAAGGAATTAAAGAATCAGTTGCATGAGTTCTTGGATAAGGGATTCATCCAATCTAGTGTATCTCCTTGTGGTGCACTTATTTTGTTAGTGAAGAAAAAAAATAGGTCTATTCATATATGTATTGATTAATGACATCTGAACAAGGTAATGATTCAGAATAAGTATCCATTTTTCGTATTGATGATTTGTTCGATCAACTTCAGGTAGCTTCGGAGTTTTCGAAGATTTATTTAAGATTTATGTATCACTATTTGAGGGTTAGATCTTCGAATATTCCTTAGATAGTTTTTCGAAGTCGGTACGGTCATTATGAGTTTTTGGTCACGTCCTTTGGGTTGTCCAATTCCCCGGCCGACTTCTTAGAGTTGACGAACCGGGTATTTTGATCATATCTCATCTCTTTTTTATTGTATTTATAAATGATATCTTGGTCCATTCTAAGAGTGAGGCTGACCACGAGGAGCATTTGTGGATTGTGCTTCAGAGATTGAGGGATAAGAAGTTGTATGCTACGTTCTCCAAGTGTGAGTTTTGGATGAAGTCTATCTCTTTCTTGGATCAGGTAGTGACTAAGGAAGGTATTATGGTTGATCCAGCCAAGATTACAGTGGTTTGTGATTAGGATCGTCCTACTTCGCCCACTGAGAATTGGAATTTTTTTGGATTGGAAAGTTACTAATGACGTTTTGTTGAGGGTTTCTATTGAAACCCTGGGGGTTGCACCACACAGTAAGGGACCTAGTCTCTTAAAGTTAGTCATATCAAATAAGGTTGTAAATCAACCAAGCACACTAAAAAGTGTAGGAAACTTAAACAACACAAGATTTAACGTGGAACCCCCCCTTTCTCAGGGAAGGAAAAACCATGGCTTGCCCTCACAAGCACCTCATAAATTCACTATAATCAACCTATTGATTACAAACTCAATTTCAGCCTAACTCTAGGCTCCTCCAACTTGTAGTAACTCTACTACAACCTAACCTTAGCAACTCTTCCAAGACTCCCTCAACACTGATTAACTCTAACCAATTTTGGACTTAGGCAACTCTACCTAAGCACTCTCAAATAAAAAATGTAAGATCATTACTCTTATAGAATGAGTAATACATTTACAAACCAATGACACGCTCAAGAACTCTCTCTAACTTCAGTAAATTAAGAAATTGAGAACTTGAGCTAAACTCGAGAAATAGAGCAAGGTTACATTTTCTCTTCTTTTACTTGTCAATTTCTAGAATATGAAAACTCACTCAAATGAAAAGCATTTTTTTTCTTTCAATAGAAGAGTGATGATTAGGGTTATAATGTGATTGGACCAAGTGTCCCAAATAATACAAGAAACACCTGCTCAATTTATTACACAAGAGGACAAAATTATGCGAATGCAAACCAACTCTACTATACTCTTGAATATCCAGGGACCTGGTCCCTTGTAGTCATCTGTTCATCATCAAAACATGATACAGAAATTTTTCCCCTTTTTTATGATGACAAACCAATCGCATAGCTTTGAGTATCAACATTTATTCATCATATTTAATCAGAGTGATTACCACTGCGGAAGATGAATGTTCCCCTATCATTCAATCAACATTCTTCCACCTCTATGTAATATAGGGACCTAGTCCCTTGTTATCAGTTGATATCAAAAAATATCATTTTCATATCTAATCATTCATTCACATACCTTGACACTATACTCACTTCTCGATGTCATTATGTCTTTCTTTATTTATCTATTCAGCTCATCACTTACTACCCCTATCAACATGTCATGTATATCTACAAATTCAACACTATCAAATCTTACTACACTTAGCACCTGGTCCCTACCACATAAAATTTGTATTCCCTCTTTTGGCATCATTAAAAAAGTGAAAACAGTAAATCAAGAGTAAAATAAGCACAAATTAGTTAACTCATAGCCACTGGGTCAATCACTAATATGAATAACAACTATGTAATTTAAAGGGAACAAATGTAACATACAAAACAAGGATTCCTTCATAAGTAGAGGATAAGTATCAATGCAGTGCATAATTTAAATTCTAGAGAAAAAGCCACAGAAATTAAGAAAAATTAACAGGTGAAGGGCTGGGAAAGAGATTTTGGAGGAGTAGGGTCATGTTTTTGGTAAGATGCCTTATCTCTGCATTTAAGTGAAGGACCTCATCAGTTAAGATTGAAACTCTTTTCTTTAGCTCAGAATTCTCAGTTCTAAGCATTTAAGAGATATATGGATTTCTTTTGGAGAAATGTTGAATTGTCACATAGATCTTGCTAATTTCTCCATCCTTGGCAGCGGAGTTGAACTTCAATGCCTCTATTTCCTTGTTGAACTCCCTTGAGAAATACTACTCAATTTTGAGTAGTGTCTTCATACCAAACATTTATAGCATAGTTCCATGGGCTCCATTTTCAAAGATAATACCAAAATGATCAAAAACTTTGTTCAACCAATATCCATATGGCATGTCATATTTTCCATTTTTCCCAAGAAATACTTTATGAAATGTTCCATCATTAATGCAGGTAGATTAATGAATTCAAAGATACTAAGGCATTCCATCATATACAAATCAGAAGCTGAAGAAATTTCTCTTTTATGATCTAGGTAGAATCACCTTGTTCACAAAGTCAAAGCCAATTGATACTCACTCTTGAGTGATTTCCTATTCACTGCAGGCACAAATTTCTCTTTCACCCTTGATATCTTTGCTAAAAACTCTATTGAAGGTTGTTGCTTTGAGACAATCCTTACACTACATAGAGGAACTTCCAGAATTCTTTCAAATGTTTATTTATTAAGGTTTATTTTCTTTCCTTAGACCTGTGCAGTCAGATTCAACCCATCTTCTTAGAAATCCAATATGGAATAGAATTTCCAAGTAACACCTTTTGATTTTTCAAGAACTTGTTTCTAACTTCCTTAGATACAACCTTACTTTACTCCCCATTCTTTCTTCTTCTATAAGTAATCACAGATTTTTTTTTAGCATTTTCCTCTTTTTAGAACCAGATCCCTCAAGAATTTGCTGCTTTTAGTAAAACTTCCAAACTTTTCACCAGAAATTCTTGGTGTCTTACTAATATTGTGTTTCTTAGGACCAATTATGCTCTTTCCTGGGCTATTTGATAGCAAGATGAGATTTTAGAAACCCAGGTCTCATCTATCTCTACATCACCAGAGCAATTTTCAGGGCTCAGGAACGATTTTTCATCAACAACTTGAGTGAAAAATGAGTTTGGCTTTGAAAGAGTAGGAGATTAAAGGTGTTTTCAGAAAGATTTGGGAGAAAAATTTTACCAATGCTAAGCTATAAATCCCTTGAAGGATATAAAATTGAGGTGTTACAGCCATCAGGAAGGTCTTTTTTCTCAGAAGGGTTATTTGGGACTAGATTTTTCCTTTTTGACAAAAGAAGAAATGGATGCAAAAAGATTTAAAGGAACAAATAAGCACAATAAGAACAAGGAAGGGTTTTTTGTGGAAATGAGATATAATCAATTTCAAATTTTTGGATGACTTATCTACTTTTTTGGAATAAGACAACCTTTTCTGACATGAAGAGAGAGGGGATGTGGCTTTTTCCTAACAAAATGAACAAAAATTGCATATACATGATACTAAATTGAGAGACAAGACTAGGCCCCTCTTTGGTTTGAGTAAATCTTATGTCTTGTGTATATCACATCTATCCTCCTCCACAGTTGTTTCCATATGTGTATACCTGTAAGGGTATGGTACTTAGTTAGACTAAGATGGACTTACCTTATCAAGAACACCTGTCTCATTATCATAGCCAATTTTGTGAAGAGACACTGATTCAAATGATAGTAGGTTAGGTTAATCTGATCAATCCTAGCCTCATCTTGTTAGATTTATTACACCCCTTGTACCACAAATTTTTCTGGAAATAAGTCTAAGGACGACTTTCCATACTTCCAATATCCAAACTTCATTATTCATTACTTTGACCCTGTCAGCATCTTTCCAAATCTATTACAGCTTTGGAGCTCATTTTTGGGATAGGAATGTTGAAACATCAATGATATTTTTTACTTGGGCTCCTCTTTACACTCCTGCCATCAGATTAAAATGTTCAGGGGGATGAGAAGATATATGCTTCCAGTTTGATCTTCTAAAATAAATTCCACTGGGACCAGGTCCCTATAAAATTTTGACTAGACACTTCTTGAGATTCTTTTATTTGAGTTGATGTTTGTGATGAGGTCTTGTATCACTATCACTATCATTACTCCCCATGCATCAGATTTGTCATTAACCTTCATCTTCATCAATATCTTTCTTGTTTAGGATTAGCCCACACATACATATTTTCTTAATCTTTTTTACCTTTTCCATATAAGACACCTCTACTAAGAAGAGCCATGAGAGAGAGAATACAATCATACCTTCCAGTCATAGCTTAGAACAATTACATTCAAAAAGGTAGTTTTGACTGCAAACCATTTCTCCTTTCTTTAAGAAAAATAATTTGTTAGATTTGGGAACTTGCTTGAGTTTGAGTTCCCAATAGGAGGACAGAGGTGTGATTAAATCCTTCTTTTCCTAACTAGGAAATGATAGCCTCTTCTTATTTTTCAAAGGTTTGAAACCTTTATGATTGATATTTACTTTCTATATATATCTATCATTGATTATTCTTGCTCTATTCCAACTTTGAAAATGTTCCTTCATGTTTCCTCTCTTCCATAGTGAGTGCACAAAGATTTATGAACTTTTTTTTTGATATCTTTAACTACTTTGCCTTGTGACCCAGATGACTGTGTTTTGTACTGATACCCAAGGCCCTTACCATTATTAATTCCTTGAACAGTTAAGTTAGAAAGGATTTGTGAGAATGAAGTCCATTGAAGAGATATTTTGAGCTCTTCCCTAAAAAAAACCAAGTCCCTCTCTAACTCTTCATTCTTTTAGAGTGCAGTCTAACATGCCTTTGATAATCCTCTAATTTTTCTTCAAGCTCAACCTAAAACTTTAATGCTTCTTTCTTTTCTTTACTCTCAGAAGCATCTATTTTCTCCAGTTGGCTTACCAAACTCATGTTCTCAAATTTCAGCTTAGCAACTTGTTGTTCAGTTTCAAATATCTGGAGAGTCAAAGATATTAATTTAAGCTTCTGATATTCTAATTTTTCTTCTAGAGCATTATTCTTCTCTTTATCACAAGCGCCGTCTCTTTTCTCCAATTTACTTACTAAATTTTGATTTTTAGATTTTAACTTAGTAACCTGCTCCTCAGTTCAGATACTTGGAGAGTTAAAGCAATTAACTCAAGCTCTTGACTTTCCAACCTTTCTTATAAAATAATTTTTTTCTAAGTCATCTAACACGTAGACTTAATCAGCACATTTGTAAGCTTTTTTATCTTTCTAAAAGAATATTTGTCCTTTTTTTTTTAAGGTCAGAAAATGTTACCTCGTTTTCTTCTTCATCTTTAGTGTTTGCCAAAACATTAAATATGGAATAAAATTTCATTTTCTCATCCTCCACTAAAATCATGTAAACATCTACAGACTTCTCAGCTTTATCAAATTCAATAGGGGAGTCACCCTAAATAGCTAAGGCTTGTTTAACTGCAAAATAAGTTGTAGCCTATTTTCTTGATTTTATAGGGACCTGGTCCCTAATTTTTTCTTTGTCACTTCCAACGTTGAGATATTCATGATAATCCATTTTGTGCATTGGATAATTTTTAATTAAATTCTTAGTACTACTACATTTGTAACACACTTCCATGGTGACTCCTTTTCTATTTTTGCTTCCACTTCTTTGGAATTGGCCACTTTTCCTCATAGCTGTAATAATGTTTTCTTGCTAAGTAGGCAACATCAGTGTATTTTTCATTTAAATCTGACCTTGAAGCTTTTAATGCCAAAGATTTTTCCCTTTTTACTTCCTTCTTCTCTTCCCCTTTCTTCTTCTTGAGTTCATGGGTTTTCAGATTGCCAATAAGTTCATCTATAGTGAGGGTCTTTAGGTTTCTTGCCTCAGTTATGGTATCCACTTTGCTTTCCTGGGACTTAGGAAGAACTCCCAGAATCTTCCTTACTTGCTCATACAATGGAATTATTTCTCCTAAGCAGTGTAGCTTATTTATGATGGAAGTGAATCTTGTATGCATTTCCTGTATTGTCTCTCCTTATTTCATGGTTAAGGATCATACTATGTAGTCAACATGTCAACTTTAGAATCCTTTACATTTGTAGTTCTCTTATGAGCTATTTTTAAGCAGTCCCTGATTTCTTTAGCATTTCACATATAGAAATCTTGTTGTATTGATCTGGTCCTATACCACACACAAGCAGTTTCTTTGCCTTATTGTTATTTTCAACTTTGTTTCTATCTTGAAATCCCTCATACTTTTGACAACCATTCTTGTAACATCTCTTTCTTTTACTTCTCTCACAGGTCCATGATGATAGGCGAATTTACGTGCCTATATCAATATATTTTGCCCATATTTTAGCCTAGTTTTGAGAACTAATTATCTATTTCATGCACTTTTAGTCCTTTTTCCTATAAATGAGCTAACAAACATGATTAGCAAAGTTTCAAGTATAAATGATGCAAAATACAGCATTTTACGGCTTACTTGACGCAAAAGAAAGCTCACAAACGAAGCAAAAGGGAGCTGGACGCCTAAAGGACCAAATCTGCTGCATGAAAAATCTGTCCCGGGCTAAAACAGCATTTCTGAAGACTTTGGGGACTTACAGACACAAAGCTGGAATTTTACCAAGATACATTAACCTAGTATAATTAGGTTATGTGTTTCACTAATCTATTTGGATTATGATATTGCAACCTTACCCTAGTACATTTGGGTCAAGGATTTCATTAGTATATTAGGATTTGGTTATTTATTTCATTAGCTTAGTAGGAGTAGGATAGGAGTATTATAAATACCCTATCATGCTAGAGATTTTTAATCATCTCCTTACAATTAAGACATCTTCTTACAATACATTCTTAATTCTTCATTCTTCACTTAATTAATTTTCTTCCATCCTTCTCATCTTCCACTACAAACACTTCTAATCTATTCTTCTATTCTTAAATTCCACAACAAGAGAATCGTTACTTGCTACGGAATCACCAAAACCACACGCCTAACACCTCTTTTACACGCCATCCACCATGCAAAACGTGATATCCTTCGCATTCATAGGTAACTAAACCTCTTAGTTGGGGTTATGGAAGCCGAATGAGTTACTATCTATAGCTATGAGTTTGTGAGTTCAAGACAAGTATATTGCTTATATCATTACGCTCTTCATCTTAATCTACATTCTTTGCGGTTGCAAACGCAAGAATACGCCAGTCTAACATTTAACCTGTTCGAGAGAAAGGTTATTTGTCTGGAAAAGAGATAATGTCAAGGTAGTAGGACACCCTTTCCTATTAAAAAGCTAGTGTCGTAACTGGACTAACCTCTTGGAGAATTTGTACCGCTAGACACACTTTAAGCTCGAGAGAGTTAAAGTGAAATAGTCCTTGTTGAGGTCGAGAGACGCTTGGATTTACCATCGACTACAATTCTCTATAAGCAATTGCATGTCAAGACTCTACACACTCATAGCCAATAGAGACGTATACCTCAGAAGGTGGACATAACCCCAACGCCTCAATTCTCATTGTCTACAACCAACGTGATAATCTTTCTCTTTTTACTTTGCTATTTTCAGCTTTTACTTTATTGTTTTGGTTACATATTACAATCCCCCCTTCTTACGAGACTTGCACCAAAAGTTTAGTAATTTTGCTTACTTGTTGGCCAAGCTATTCCCTGTGGGATCGACACCCAACCCAGGTTGGGTTCTATATTTGCTAACGACCGCTTTACACTCCCACGAGATCTGTAGATTGAGCGTTATCAAAAATTGGCGCCGTTGCCGGGGAATACGAGTGTCAATCAAGTTCGTGATAATTGCTAGACCCTTTGGTCAAAGATTCTCGTACTTTTACGTTTAGTTTTTGTTTTTGTTTATTGCAGGTTTTTCTTTTAGTGCATGCCCCATACTAGAAGTTCTGGTCAACCGTTATTACCAATCAATCCTGAACCGCAATGAATTAGAAGAATGGAAGCACAAGCTGAAATCGACAGGATGGCTGCTCAACACGAGCAAGCAAGATTAGCTGCTCTTGCCGCTGCTTAAGTCCAACAACAAAACATTGATAATCCTGGACGAGCAACAAATCCTGACGATGAAGATTTAGGAGATGACGAGTTGATAAACCCAAGGCATGGCGCTGAAATTGCAACACCTGCCAATCGAAGAGGTCGACAAGCTCGGTATAGATATGATCGCCAACCTTTGCAACCAGCTTTCGACGATGATGATGATGATGATCTTGATGGTGCCGGAGCCACTGGAGCTATAATTCCACCACCTTTAGCACCCGGAGCCAAATTCAATATCACAAGCACCATGATTCAGTTATTGCAACTCAAGGGATTATTTGGTGGACTAGCAGGCGATGATCCGAATATGCATCTCATCAACTTTATTTCTACATGCAAGTCTTTTGACAATCCTGGTGTTGGTCAGAATGCTATTCGATTACGTCTATTTCCATTGTCTCTGTCTGGGGAGGCAACATTATGGTTGAATGGGCTGACTCCTGATTCTATTACAAATTGGAGGCAATTGAGAGACGCTTTCCTAGAAAGATTCTTTCCGCCATCCAAGAGGGCTCAGTTAAGAGATGAAATCAGCAACTTTCGTCAGCTTCCCTCTGAAGCTCTTCACGAAACATGGGAGAGGTTCAAGACAAAACTAACGAGATGCCCAAACCATCACATGACTAATGTTCACCTCATGGAGATCTTGTATAGAGCCCTGAATTCAGTAACTAAACCAGTGGTGGACAATGCAGATGGAGGTTCTTTTATGGACCTTACCTTTGGTCAAGCAAGCAACATGCTAGATCGTATGACGAAACAAAGTAGAGCTTGGCATACCAGGGATTCTGAGGTAGCAAGCCCCACTTTATCTATTGGCATGTCTGCAGACCAAAGAAGAAGAGAAGAAGAACGTGATCAAGATATGGCGCACATGAAAACCCAAGTGGATCTTCTTACAAAGCATCTATTAGGGAAGACTGAAAAAGTGAAAGCTATTGCGTCAAAAGGAAGAGACGAATCTGATTCGGAAGAGGAGGCCAACTACTTGAACAATCAGGGGTGTTTCCGTAGGAATGCCCAAGGAAACCAAGGTCGGAACTATTATGATAAATCTGGAGGTAAAGACCAAGGTAGTTGGAAGAAAAATAATGAAAATAGTGGTTTGTACGTTCCCCCTGGTAGACGTGATACCACCACATCTAATTCTATGGAAGACATGATGGCTAAGTTATTGAAAGGAGTGGAAGCAACGAGCGCGGGAGTTAAGGAGGTAATCGACGATTTAGCCTCCATGAAGCAACTAGTTGATTCTCATTCCACTTCTATCAAGCAAATAGAGCAGCAATTAAGCCAACTTTCAGCAGCATTCAATCAAAGAAAGATTGGCACCTTACCGAGCGATACAGTCCAAAACCCAAGGAATGATGGGTCATGTATGGCCATCACTACCAGAAGTGGTAAGGTTCTGGAAACTTCAGAAAAAGGCAAGCAAGTGGTTGACGGAACAGCAGATATGGACGCCACACCTAGTGACGCCACTAGAGAAGATGCCGCAATATCTACTTCCAACGTCAAGGACGTTTTACCTAGTGATGTGCAGCCTGAAAAAAATGATAAACGGAAGCAAGAGGAGAAGAAATCCATGGAGAGAACACTTCCATACCCACCACCACCTTTTCCACAAAGATTGAAGAAGGTGGCCGATGACACTAAGTTCAGCAAATTTATGACCATGTTGAAGCAGCTGACTATTAATGTCCCATTGGTAGAGGCACTGGAACAAATGCTTGGGTATGCGAAGTTTATGAAAGATCTTTTGACTAAGAAGAGGGCAGCAAGCTATGAGCTAAAAGATGATGTGCATCATTGTAGTGAAATTGCTACCCGATCCATAGTTCAGAAGAAGGCCGACCCCGGAGCTTTCACTATTCCTTGCACCGTTGGATCTTTGGACTTTGCTAAAGCATTGTGTGACTTAGGAGCCAGCATCAACTTGATGCCGTTATCGATCTATAAGAAGTTGGGGTTAGGAGATCCTACACCAACTAATATGAGGCTTGTGATGGCGGATAG
The DNA here is from genome assembly GCA_030864225.1 of Capsicum baccatum var. pendulum. Taxonomy (NCBI): domain Eukaryota; kingdom Viridiplantae; phylum Streptophyta; class Magnoliopsida; order Solanales; family Solanaceae; genus Capsicum; species Capsicum baccatum. The sequence continues at coordinate 87,787,032 of CM061557.1, forward strand.
GTCGGTAAAACGACCGGTTGGTATTCTATGCGATGTCTTGGTAAAGGTTTCTTCATTTATCTTTCCAGCAGACTTTGTCATCTTGGATTGCGAAGCAGATTCAGAGGTTCCCATAATCTTGGGACGCCCTTTCCTTGCTACGGGAAGTGTGCTCATAGATTTGAGAGCTAATGAGCTTTCATTCCGAATAAATGATGAAGTGGTTCGCTTTGATGTTTGCAAATCAATGAAGCAACCCAAAGATCTAAGTGTATTTTCTGTGGCTGACGTTGTCTTTGATGATGAGAAAGAGTTACTTGCTGAAAAGCAAATTCTTGATGATCCTTTGGAGGTTTTGCTCATGAAAGAAGAGAATGATGATGCTGAAATTTCTGAAGATGATATTTGTGCTCTATCGGGATTAGGAACATATCGTTATACTCCCAAGAAGCTGGATCTTGATCTCAAGAATCGACCCACACCACCAGCTAAGCCATCTATTGAAGAACCACCCACGTTGGAATTGAAGGAGCTGCCAAGCCATTTGAAGTACGCATTCTTAGGAAGCGGAAACACTCTTCCAGTCATTGTAGCAGCCGATTTGGGTGAGCAACAAGTTGCAGCTCTTATTGCAATCCTACGCAAGTATATTAGAGCTATTGGATGGACCATTGCGGATATCATTGGTATTCCACCTGGGATTTGCACACATAAAATTCAGCTTCAAGAAAAGTGTACACCCACCATTGAACATCAAAGACGTCTAAACCCACCAATGCAAGAAGTGGTGAAAAAGGAGATTATTAAGTGGTTAGACGCAGGAGTCGTGTACCCTATTTCTGACAGTACATGGGTAAGCCTAGTACAATGTGTTCCCAAGAAAGGAGGTATGACGGTGGTTGCGAATACAAAGAATGAGCTTATTCCACTCAGGCCCGTTACTGGATGGAGAGTATGCATGGACTACCGCAAGCTGAATTCTTGGACGCTCAAGGATCACTTCCCCATGCCATTTATGGACCAAATGCTAGATCGATTAGCGGGGAAAGGATGGTTTTGCTTTCTTGATGGTTATTCAGGTTATAATCAGATTTGTATTGCACCAGAAGACCAAGAGAAGACAACGTTTACATGCCCATATGGTACGTTTGCCTTCAAACGTATGCCATTCGGGTTATGTAACGCACCAGCCACCTTTCAGCGATGTATGATGTCTATTTTCTCTGATATGGTAGAAGACACTTTGGAGGTATTTATGGATGACTTTTCAGTTGTTCGTGAGTCTTTTGAAGCGTGTTTGGTAAACTTGAGCATGGCATTACAAAGATGTGTAGAGTTCAACCTTGTGCTGAATTGGGAGAAGTGCCACTTCATGGTAAAAGAAGGAATTGTTCTTGGGCACAAGATCTCCGAAAGAGGAATAGAGGTTGATCGCGCCAAAATAGAGGTAATTGAGAAGCTACCACCTCCAATTTCGATGAAGGGAGTTCGTAGTTTTCTTGGCTATGCTGGGTTTTATCGTAGATTCATCAAAGACTTCTCCAAAATTTCTAGTCCATTGTGCAAACTATTGGAGAAAGATGCAAAGTTTGACTTTAATGATGATTGCTTAAAGGCTTTTGAATGCCTTAAAGAAAAAATCATTGAAGCCCCTATCATGGTAGCACCAGATTGGACGTTCCCGTTCGAAGTCATGTGTGATGCTAGTGGTGTAGCCGTTGGTGCTGTTCTTGGACAGAGAAAGGAGAAATTATTTCATCCTATCTACTATGCGAGTAAGGTCCTCAATGAAGCCCAAAGGAACTACACTGTCACTGAACAAGAGCTCTTAGCGGTTGTGTATGCGTTTGAGAAGTTCCGTGCCTATCTATTGGGTACTAAAGTGATCGTTCATACAGACCATGCAGCTCTTAGGTATCTAATGACAAAGAAGGATGCAAAACCAAGGCTGATTCGATGGGTATTGTTGCTGCAAGAGTTCGATTTCGAAGTCAAAGATAGAAGAGGTTGCGAGAACCAAGTGGCTGATCACCTATCTAGACTTGAGAATGAGTATGTGGCGCAACCAGAAAATCAGATTGATGATGCATTCCCTGACGAGGAGATACTAGCGACAACAATGGAGAACTTACCATGGTATGCCGACTTTGCAAATTTCGTGGTGAGTAATGTGTTACCTTCCAATTTATCTTACCACCAGAGGAGGAAGTTTATGCATGACGTTCAGCACTACTATTGGGATGAGCCTTATTTGTTTTGAAGATGCGCGGATGGTATCATTCGACGATGTATATCCCATGAAGAAGTGCCTACTATATTGGAAGCATGCCACACTTCTCAAGTTTGAGGACATCATGCAGGGAATCGAACGGCAAGGAAATTCTTGCAAAGTGGTTATTATTGGCCTACAATATTCAGAGATGCACACGACTATGTGAGAAGGTGTGACCAATGCCAACGTCAAGGTGCTATTTCAAAACACCATGAAATGCCCATGTCCAAAATTCTAGAGGTAGAACTCTTTGATGTGTGGGGTATTAATTTCATGGGACCATTCGTGAATTCGTTTGGAATGAAGTACATCTTGGTTGTTGTGGATTATGTGTCGAAATGGGTTGAAGCTGTAGCATTGGCCGATAACGAAGGAAAGCGTGTGGTAGCGTTTTTAAAGAAGAATATCTTCTCTCGCTTTGGAGTACCTCGTACTATCATAAGTGATGGAGGATCTCACTTTTGCAACAAGCTATTCAAATCTGTATTGACCAAGTATGGAGTCAAGCAACACAAGGTAGCTACGCCTTACCATCCCCAAACTAGTGGACAAGTAGAGGTTTCCAATCGTGAGATCAAGCAAATCCTTGCCAAGACGGTTAATGCGAATCGGAAGGATTGGTCTCGAAAGCTATATGATGCACTATGGGCGTATAGGACTGCATTCAAGACACCCATTGGCATGTCACCTTATCAGCTAGTTTATGGGAAGGCTTGTCATCTACCCATCGAGCTTGAATACAAGGCATTATTGGCATTGAAGCACTTGAATCTGAATTGGGATGATGTGAAGAACCTGAGGTTGGAGCAGCTGAACGAACTGGATGAATTTCGTCTCCATGCATATGAAAGATCAGATTTATACAAGGAGCGGATGAAGAAGTATCATGATCAGCGGATTGTTCGACGAAACTTCCAAAAAGGTGACATGGTACTACTCTTTAATTCCAGACTCAAGCTCTTCCCAGGTAAGTTAAAATCAAAGTGGTCTGGTCCATTTAAAGTCATTCAAGTCTACTCGTCGGGAGTAGTCGAATTGGAAAACAATGAGGGTGTTATCTTCAAAGTGAATGGCCAACGTGTCAAGCCATATATCGGTCCTCTTGACTCGATGAATGACATGGCCATCACTTATCTCGACGAAGTCTAAGTACTCGAGATTACTACATCGAGCCACGACAATAAATAAGGCGCTAGATGGGAGGCAACCCATCGTTTTATTGTTTTATCGTTTTGTCGTTTTATCGTTTTAAGTATTTTTCTTTTTGATAAATGAAAATCCAAAAATAAGAGTCGTGCCACGACCAAAACTAAGGCGCTTGGTGGGAGGCAACCCATCGTACTAATCGTTTTCATTGTGTTTTGAGCAAATATAGGTGCAAGAAGTATGCAACGAGGAGATTGATTTCAATTGATGATTTGGTCGCATTGTATGGTAAAGTCGGTAAGTTAGGAATGGTGATGCATAAGGCTATGAATTGAGCCTTTCTCACGTCATAATAGGCTTCGAGGAAGGCTAGGCCTTGGTAAAAATAGGCCACGAACGATGCACAACCTATTCTATAGCCTAAGGACTCGGAATCTAGTGTGCTATACAATATGCGCCGCCTATTCCTAGGTGTGCTTTTGACTATGCGCCGCCTATGCTATGGCATTTGAGATACTGAGACCAAATGCCATAGACTATGCGGCGCATATGTCTAGAAATGCCATAGACTATGCGGCGCATATGTCCCATTATGCCATGGACAATGCGCCGCATATGTAAGTGATATGCCGAGGGATATGCGCCGCATATGTGGTGATTTTGTCCCCAAATCCGATTGTAAATGGGTCATAACCCGACCCATACTCCTCCTATATAAAGGGGACTTGTTTTTATGTCACAAACATATTAGAAGCAACCCTAAAGGCGCCGCATATCATCCCAAATCCTCTCAAATTTTTCTTCCTTTGTTCTTCCAATCCACAACAACTTCTCCACAATCTTCAAGCAAGTAAGTGCTCTCTTATTCTTCATCTATTTATCGTAAGTACTACGTTGCTATGCTTATTATAATTTGCTAAATCATGTGAGATTGGTGGTGATGTTCATGTGTTTGGATAATTGTTGCAAAATCGTGTGATTGAATATATACGTATGGAATTCTTGACTTGTTTCCGACTTGACTTTTGTTTCAATGGCATTGTTATGATACTTGCTGAACATATGTGGCTATGAATATTGCTTGAGAGTGTTGTTTGGATGCTTGCATGATTAACCATCCCGGCCATCGGGATAAGGTTATAGTGACTATCGACGTAGGAGGTAGTGTTTGTTGTACGAATAGCAATTCCATGTGGTAACCCCTATGTTGTAGTGTCGCTATATGCACCATGAAAGTCGTCCAAATGGCTGCACATAAGTGATGTAATGCTGATTTTCTTGTCGGAATACAATCCTAAGACGTATGTCGACGAAGTCTGAGTACTCGACCACTTTCACTTCACTGATTTGTGCTAACAAGATTAAGTGTGGGGTGGTACCCCTAGTGCTTGCATGTAGATTGTATAAAGTGAGATTGTGCTGCAACTAACATTATTTCTAGTCTCAGGTACAATGGCACCCAAAGCAAAGCTAGGCAAGGAGAAGGCTACCACGACCCGAAAGGATAAAAAGAGAAGCCGAAAAGACCAAGGAGAATCATCTTCAGCACACCTACCACGCAGAATGTTCGGAATCAAATGGGTTCTTGAGGAAGAAGCCAAGGCATGGTACAGCAGCAACAAAGAAAAGAAATATGTGCACGTCGACTTAATCAACAAGGAGACCTTAGCAAAGAAGGAGCCGCAAATGTTGGCTAAAATAATGGCTTTAAAGCTGGATTTCATCTTCCGTGACATGGGAGAGTGCAATATTGACTTGACAAGAGAGTTTTATGCCAACTGGTAGCCAAACACAACAGGCAACGAAGTCAAAATTCGGGGCCAAGTGTTACAGCTTACAGCAGATTGGATCAACTCTTTTCTAGGCCTACCTTCGGTCGACACTACACCATACAAAGAGCTGTACAGCAGGCCTCCTTACAGAGCAATAAGACACACGCTTTGTGGAAGCAGATCAATGGCAAGATGGGGCAGACATAAGGAAACAGGCCGTCACAACACATTCCCCTATGCTCCACTAAATAGGGAAGCAAGAATCTGGATGCGCATTGTCAACTCATGCCTTATTCCTGGGATGCAATACACAAAGATATCGAGAGATAGAGTGTGTTTGGTTTATGCGTTGATGACGAATGTCCCTATCAACTTTGGGGCAATCATCCGATCTACCATGAGGAAGGCCAGACTCCACAGAAGGTCCCATTTCACATTCGGCAATTTGTTGACAGCAATGTTGCGGAAGGAGGATATAGAAGAGGAACCAGCTGACCACAAACTCCCACATAACCCAAAGAAGGTTGACCTCACCAAGGTCAAAGATGCTGAAACAACGCATGGAGTCAACCTTACTACTGCGGAGAGACATGCTCGTGATGAGAGTTTCTTCCGTCATCTCTATGGCATGACACGATTCACTATGATGAGTGGTGGACGTATTCCAACTGCTGAAGAGCTCCAACAGCTGGACCACGACTACCCAATGAACAGACATGCCCGGGAGATGTGTGGAGTGGGCGTATATTTTGAGGAACCTCTTGACGATGACGTGCCAACTGATGATAATAGACGCTTGCCTGATTCTGATGCTGAGGAGGACTCTGACGATGACTCTTATGATGATTTTGACGAAGGGGGTATGACCCCCGACATTGATGAGGAGTCCGACTAATCAGGTTCTTCGACTTTATTTTCCACTGAGGGCAGTGTCTAGTCTAAGTGTGGGGTGGCAGAATCTGCATGCTATACTTCTTTGTTTGCACCTATGTTTGTATGTTTGCTTGTTTTACTTTGTTTTAGTCCATTTTTTTTGTTTTTTTTTCGTTTGACGTTTTTTTAGTTTTTAGGAGTAAAATTTTTCTAGCTACGCATGAAATTATTTTGATAGGCAGCATGAAAATAGAACAAGAGTATGTGCTACAATTGTGACTATTGAGACATTAGGCTCTAGTTGTGACTTATTATGTGATATTGTGTGATTCAATTCCTTCACTTGTTGGGTTGAGAGTCTATATTACTTCCAACCAAGTCGACCATGTGCCTTGTGTGTGTGAGATAATAAGTATATTCTATGTATGTGGCTGATGCTAGAACTTGCCTGGTATGTATGCAAAGCGAAAATAAGGAGTGTAAGTTTAGGATATGATTTAGGCATTTCTTTGGCAACCTATACATGTTTACCTTCAGTTTTTCCTACCCATGTAAATCATCCTAGTTAAACCCTTTTGAGCCTTTAGCCTATTTCTTTGACAACCTTGTATGAAAGCCTAATCCATTTTTTTTCAAGACCATAATTTGATCCAAATTCCTAAGTGCTTTAAAGTGAAAAAGTCATGTGACAACATAAGAGGAAATTGGGCGAGTATGATGCTTTAAATTGTAATGGTGCTTGAATGTGTTATGAAAAAGAAAGAAAGTGCTATCATAAGAGGTATGTTGTGAAAAGAAAAAGGAAAAGAAAGCTGAAAAGTGAGTTGTTCTTAAAATTGAAAAACAAAAGAGGAGAACAAGGGTGGTAGAATAAAAGAAAGAAGAAAGGTTGAAAGAAAAAAGTGTCAATGATACAATGTGATGTATTAAAGCGCTTAGGAGCTTAGTCACTATTCCTGGCAAAATAGTTCTACCCGTTCCTTAGCCTACATTACAACCATCAAAAGACCTACTTGATCCTAATCTTAACATTCCGACATTTAGTGGAGTACTACACTAAGGGCAAGCCTATGGTCATCAGTTGCTACATATGAATTCTTTGTGAGAGTGAGTGCAAGGACATTTTGATACCCATGTTTGAAAAATATGCTATATTTGTGAGTAATTATGGGTACTATATTGTGAGACACACATGGTTGATGAGTTTTGGATAGTTGTATATGATTCTATGTACCTTAACGTTTGCATGCGAGTTGATCACCATCACGAGTCTATGCTTGAGGTCAAATTGTTTCTACTTATAATCAGAAAGCTACTCTTTGTTGATAATTGTTGTGCTTGTCTTGAAGAATGTTTTGTGTTGTTGCTGTAAAAACCTTAAGTCGATGCTTAGAAGGACATGATATGTTGTTCGAGGACGAACAAAGCTCTAAGTGTGGGGTGTTGATGATAGGCGAATTTACGTGCCTATATCAATATATTTTGCCCATATTTTAGCCTAGTTTTGAGAACTAATTATCTATTTCATGCACTTTTAGTCCTTTTTCCTATAAATGAGCTAACAAACATGATTAGCAAAGTTTCAGGTATAAATGATGCAAAATACAGCATTTTACGGCTTACTTGACGCAAAAGAAAGCTCACAAACGAAGCAAAAGGGAGCTGGACGCCTAAAGGACCAAATCTGCTGCATGGAAAATCTGTCCCGGGCTAAAACAGCATTTCTGAAGACTTTGGGGACTTACAGACACAAAGCTGGAATTTTACCAAGATACATTAACCTAGTATAATTAGGTTATGTGTTTCACTAATCTATTTGGATTATGATATTGCAACCTTACCCTAGTACATTTGGGTCAAGGATTTCATTAGTATATTAGGATTTGGTTATTTATTTCATTAGCTTAGTAGGAGTAGGATAGGAGTATTATAAATACCCTATCATGCTAGAGATTTTTAATCATCTCCTTACAATTAAGACATCTTCTTACAATACATTCTTAATTCTTCATTCTTCACTTAATTAATTTTCTTCCATCCTTCTCATCTTCCACTACAAACACTTCTAATCTATTCTTCTATTCTTAAATTCCACAACAAGAGAATCGTTACTTGCTACGGAATCACCAAAACCACACGCCTAACACCTCTTTTACACGCCATCCACCATGCAAAACGTGATATCCTTCGCATTCATGGGTAACTAAACCTCTTAGTTGGGGTTATGGAAGCCGAATGAGTTACTATCTATAGCTATGAGTTTGTGAGTTCAAGACAAGTATATTGCTTATATCATTACGCTCTTCATCTTAATCTACATTCTTTGCGGTTGCAAACGCAAGAATACGCCAGTCTAACATTTAACCTGTTCGAGAGAAAGGTTATTTGTCTGGAAAAGAGATAATGTCAAGGTAGTAGGACACCCTTTCCTATTAAAAAGCTAGTGCCGTAACTGGACTAACCTCTTGGAGAATTTGTACCGCTAGACACACTTTAAGCTCGAGAGAGTTAAAGTGAAATAGTCCTTGTTGAGGTCGAGAGACGCTTGGATTTACCATCGACTACAATTCTCTATAATCAATTGCATGTCAAGACTCTACACACTCATAGCCAATAGAGACGTATACCTCAGAAGGTGGACATAACCCCAACGCCTCAATTCTCATTGTCTACAACCAACGTGACAATCTTTCTCTTTTTACTTTGCTATTTTCAGCTTTTACTTTATTGTTTTGGTTACATATTACAATCCCCCCTTCTTACGAGACTTGCACCAAAAGTTTAGTAATTTTGCTTACTTGTTGGCCAAGCTATTCCCTGTGGGATCGACACCCAACCCAGGTTGGGTTCTATATTTGCTAACGACCGCTTTACACTCCCACGAGAGCTGTAGATTGAGCATTATCAGTCCATAAGGACCATCAAGAATTATGTCCATTACCTTACAATCTTCAGCCATAATAAAGTCAAACATCCTAGTTTTCAACCACCCATAATATTTTCCATTAAATCTAGTTGGTCCAGTGGTAGATTGCCCTACTTACCTATTAGGTGGAGAAGGAAGGATAACCATGAAACTCTAGGTGAGAACCTTTTAGAGTGAATAGGCTTTGATATCAATTGTTGAAACACTAGGGGTTGTACCACATAGTGTAGGACCTATCCCTAAAAGTGAATCACAACAAATAAGGCTATAAATCAACTAGACAAACTAAATTGTGTAGGAAACTTAAACAACACAATATTTAACATGGAACCCCTTTGCTCAACAGATAAAAAAACATGGCTTTCCCTCACAAACACATCAGAAATCTACTATAATCAACCTCTTGATTAAAAACTTGATTTTGGCCTAACTATAGGCTCTTCCTTCTTGCAGTAACTCTACTACAGCCTAACCTTAGCAACTCTGCTGAGACACCCTCAATATCGGTTAACTCTAACCAACTTTGGCTGGTGAAAACTCACTCAATTAAGAAGCATTTTTTTTAAATAGAGGAGTGATGATTAGGGTTATAATGTGTTGGACCAAGTATCCCAAATAGTACAGGAAACACCTGCTCAATTTGTTACACAAGAGGACAAAACTGTGCAGACACGTGTCAATTGTACTGTACTTTTGAATATTCATGGACCTGGTCCCTTGTAGTCAGTTGCTCATCATCAAAATATGATATAGCAGTTTCTCATCTATTGCAGCCCCATTTACTAAGTTGACTCAGAAAGATATTTATTTTTTGTGGTTCGATGCTTGTGAGGCGAGCTCCAAAAGCACGAGGATTTGTTGACTTCAGCTCCTATCTAGACTTTGCCCAAGGAGGGCGTGGGTTTACCATATTTTGTGATGCTTCAAGTTTTGGGATAGGATTTTTTGTTGATACAGAAGGGTAAGATGATTGTGTATGATTCTTGTAAGTTAAAGCACCATGAGAAGAATTACCCTACCCATGATATGGAGTTATGTACGGTTGTCTTTGCCTTGAATTTGTAGAGGCACTACTTTTATGAAGCTCATTGTGAGATCTTGTTTGATCATCATAGCCTTCAATAATTCTTCACCCAATGATAACTTTATAAAAGACAGCGTCATTATATTAAGTTGCTTAAGGATTGTGACTTGACTATTCTCTATCATTCGGGCAAGGCTAATATGGTTGTAGATTCCTTGAGTGGGAAGTCGACTAGAATGGGTAGATTAGTGCATCTTTTGTCCTAGGAGAGGTAATGTGTCATGGTTTCATGGCACTTTCAATGCTTAAAACAGTGAAAATATGCATTTACTTAGGTCCTTTTATCGGATATAATGTCTGTTTTATGTATGTTGCAGGTAAATTAGGTTGGAATGGCATTAATTATAAAATTATTAAAAAAACTCCAAAAAATTTAAAGTGCGAACTGGACAATGAATTGTTTACTCACCTAATGACTCGTTTCCTAACTCGTGAGGAGAATAGTGGCTATTGCTGATTTCTAGGTTTGAAGTAAAGACTGGCCACGAGTCGTTATGAGTGACAACAAGTCATGGTATAAAGTCACTCTGAACATTAAAGGAAAAGTCCTGAAAGTTAAGAAGTTGGAACCTAGTGGAAATGGATAAAAGCCATGAGTAGTTACAACTGACAACGACTCATGGTGAGAAGTCCTTAGGAGAACAGAAGATAAATGCTAAAAACTAAAAAGTCACTGGAGTGACAACTAGTCCTAGCTAATAACTCGTTAAGTATTATAATGAGTCATTTCCACTGAATATAGAAGGGAGCAACGATGGCAGGTAATGAGTTATTAGCAGTCATAATAACTCATTACTAGAGATGTGACAACTGCTATCTTAGTTTTCATATTTTGATTTGGTTAGGTTTCCTTTGTTATTTAGAGACTCTTTAAATACTCTTGAGGTACTTTTGTGATAGTTTACATACTTTGACGTATTTTTACACACTTTATACACTTATTCTTGGTTTTTCATTTTGTAATTAATCTGAGACTTTGGATTTTATTCATTTATCATTGTGCAATTAATTCTATGCTTCATTTATTGAAATCCAAAGATTGTTGCATAACTATGAGCGGCTAATTTCCTTAAATAGGATTGTGGGAACCTAGTCGGATTAACAAAGTAGGGTAAGTATGAGATTCGGGTATATCATTGTTGCCACATGTAGTGTGATCTTCTTTGTATTGATTTCCACCTTAGCTACTGCAGAAGCTAGGACTTGTCTGTATTTGCGATCATACTTACAAGGGAGTTCAAGATTGGGAAAAGAAGATTACAACACTGATTCGAGGCTATCAACCCTAGTCTAGTAACTTGATACCCATAATGTGATAGTTAAATTGGGATCAAAGACAAGGGTTAGTAAGACAACACCCTGAGACTCACAGGTTAAAGGGTAAGATTTACCAACGAATCCACAAGACAGCTAGTGATACATATCTTGTCAAAATCTGCATGTGTAGCATTGAGAAGGTTTGATTAAGTATGAGAAGCTTACGGAGTTTATAATCTAAGGGTAACACATTCCTAGTGTTCATTTCTGACTATTTTACAACCAAAGACATTCAAAGGTTGTTATATTTTATTGATTACTTCAAACCCCCATTTACTTGCCCTCACTTTTGAATATTTTAGCAAGTTTGAGATATGAGTTTGACCTATTTCTTATGGAATTGACCCCAACCTAGTTTGGTTACTATAATTTGACAGTGACCGCATTATACTTTGTGGAGGTGTAAGTTTGGGCGACATCAAATTTTGGCACCATTGCTAGGGAATATGATTTACGAAGTTATTGATTGAACTTGTTAAAGTTTTTGAGTTTTGTTTTTCAATTCTTAGTTGGGTGTACGCCAGTGTGTGCCTAACACTAGGAGTCAAGGAAATCACTTATTCCTACTAAATCCTAACCCATAGAGAATTCAATAGTTGAATCGTATGATGACAGAACATATACGTAAAGGCCATCTTGAAGAGGTTCAAGATAACCTAAACATAATGCCTCCCCATCCTCCCAGAGATGTTTAGGACATTGTTGATTAAAGAATGGAGCAGTTATTAGCAGAAGCAGCTAAGCAGAGTAGGGAAGCAGGTGCCCAGAGTATAACTCAGACGGTAGAGCTAGCAAGGCAAAGATATTAGTTGGTTGTAAAGCAGCACTTAATGGAAATCAAGATAGAGTTAGAGGTGATAAAGCTCAAGTACTCCCAGCCTATCAATACTTACACCATATAAGGATCCAAAAGAGGACCTAGATTATGTTGAGCCTATCCAGACAGGAGTTATCATTCCTTCGGTATTGCCACTGAATATGAAGTTTGATATCACGAGTGCCATGATCATGCTATTGAATCTGAATGGTGTGTTTATAGGCTTACCGAATGATGAAACAAATATACACCACACAAACTTTCTTAGGATCTGTACTTTATACACTATACCAGAGGTAGATCAAGAGGCTCTTAGGCTTAGCTTGTTTTCTTTCTATATATCTGGTGAAGCTACTTTGTGGTTAGGAGAACTTCTTGAGGATGGATTACCACTTAAAATTACTTTCATAGGTAATTTTTAGATTGTTTATTCCCTCCATATAGAATGTTGCAGTTAAAAGATTAGATATATAATGATAGTACCCAATCATCAAATTTCAGGGACTAATTTTTTGAAATATTCCATCGAGCCCTGAATTCTAGTTTTAGAGCTATGGTAGATATGATTATTGGTGGAGCATTTATGTTCTTGCATTAGGAGGTAGTATCGGATATATTAGATTAGATCTTTCTCATCAAAAAAGGATAGAATACTCGGAAGACAGAGAGGGGTGTTGGCAATTATGCTATTGGTGCCTCTAGTAAGAACAGAGTTACTGATGACACAATGGCATAAAAGGCTGCTCAATTTAGGTTAGAAGTAGGGTTATTGACTAAGCAGTTTGCAATGATGAATTTTGGAAAGGTGAATATTGTGGGTTCATAGGGTAAGGCCTCTTCATCATATAATTTTAATGTAGAAAAATATCTAGATTGAGTATTGGCAGGTTTTTGAGTTAAGGGGCAAGGACAACAAGGTCATAACTATTATGAGGATAGATATAGAGATCGAAGCTGAGATAGAGATGATGAATGGAGATGTTATAATACCCCATATTAGAATTTGCTTGGTTCAGCTCCTAGTGCATGCATAAGACGCTTAAAGCCTAAAAATTTAGCTAAATGTAGGGGACTTAGCCATTTTAAGACCTCCTAACTTCAAAGATTTTTATGTTAACCTTCCAAACTCTGAGATGGTGGTTTTTGAGTTAATTCATGTTCAAGGGTGTAAGGAGCATGTCTTGAGGAAGTTTTAGATTTTTTAGACGATAATTGAGGAACGTTTGGATTTCAAATATAGAGCTATATCGAGATACTAGTGCGTTGCGGTGGGTATAGTGATGGGCCATTCACCTCATCGCGGAGTCCCTCCAAATGGAATCCCAATTACAAATTCAATCTTTTGAGGGGCAATTAGGTATTTTCCAATCACCCCAAGTCGTAAAAACATGAAACTAAATGTCAGCTATGTTACAAGTTATATGAAAGAAAGCATGAGATTCAAAGGCTTTAAGTGCATCAAGGTTACACATGCTCATGTTTTTATTTATAAAATTCAGATTGTTATTTTGATTTCATTATCTTGACTAAAATTATTAAAGTATTTCAAGAATATTATTGATCATAAAATATTGTTAATAAATTCTAAGAATTTAAGCTTATATTATAAGTCCTAAGTATAAGTTTTTGAGATTTCAAGAAGACTATGCTCTAAAGTTCCTTTGGTAAGTTATACCAAGATTTAAAGTAAAGATTGATCTTTTGATCATAAGATAAGACATTGAATCCACATTTGTTCATCTTGATTTTGATTTAAGGCAAAGAGAAGCATACATGGTTTTCAGTATACAAACCTTGTGCTATTTTAAGGTGGATTTCCTAAAAGTATGAGCATATAAGTAATATTTGAATAGTATTTAGCACCGAGTTGGGTATGATTCCAAGGTTACATACCCTAGAACTATATGCCACCATAGGTTTAAGTCCCATTATGGGTTAAGTATAGTGATAACTTAAGTTAAGGTTCTATTCCAATGGAAAGGGTAGGACAACTCTCCCCAACATAGGTAAGATGTTGGACTCCATGATAGCTTACATAGTTTATGTCGGTTAAAAGAACCTCCCTAAGAAAGAATAAAAGTAAAGCTTTTGAAACTAATTTCTATGGCTCACAAAGTTTATCATTATGTTTTATTACTTTTGTTTATTATTTCATAGTTCTGATATTATTCAAGCCCAAGGTAAGTCATTCACACTTAGCATACATTATTTGAAAATCCAAGTGCACATTGAGTTATTGTTTTTCTTATGCATTCACCCCCACATTCTTAGTCCATTCCAGAAGTACTGATCCATATATACGTCTATGTGCTACATTGTTTCATAATGTAGGTGGTGGTGCTTAGTTCTAGTAGCGTGATTGACTACGGCCATCTCTACCTATATCCTAATGTTTGGTGAGTCCTCATTGTTTGAGGACCTATTTTATCAGACTTTTATATTGATGGAGTAGTTTAATCATTTAATTTCTGTTATGTTCGGGTCAGCTAAGGCTTGTCCCAGTGGCTCTCTAGTTAGAAGTAGAGGCTTGTCTGACTATTTTCTATTTTAGATTTAAAAGTATTTGTTTTCAAGATTTCTAATTTTAAGACATTCAGTTTAGCTATTAATTTAGTTATCTTAAGATTTCATATGTCAATTTTACCTTTATCATGAGTTTCAAGTTTAGATGGCTTAAAGGGTTAGCTCGGGACTACTTGTAGTCTTAAGCACCGTGTAACATCCAAGGGCTACATCCGAGGCATTAAAAACTTTATATCAAAGACTAAGGTTTTAAAGATTCCTAGGGAGTCAGACAAGTCGCATTACGTGGAGTGTTGATCATAGGTGTGAAGTGTTCCATATTTATGAGCAAGAGGCTACGAAATGAGTTAGGAATCATTATTTCTTTCATGATCCATCATTCTTACAGTTTTCTCTATTTTCTTTAAATCTTGATTTTATGTGATAAAATATGCCTCCTTATCGAGCCAATGAATATAAAATTGTATGGGTGGAAGGCCTAGTTATCCGACATATGCAAAGTGTGGCAGAACCAATCCTGGTAAGTGTTTAACGGGAAAGAGGAGTTGTTATGGGTGTGAAAATTTGGGCCACTAAATTTAGGAGTGTCCATATGCTTAGCATAGAAGTAGGGATGTTCATTCCTAGACTCAGGTTACTAACACATCAGCTCCACCAGGTCACCCAGTTCATCCTAAGGCGCATCATCTAGTACCAGTAGCGGTCAGTGACAGAATAGGTTCTATGTTTACCTTCCCGACAGGAGCAGGAGAGTTCGCCAGATGTTGTTACTGGTATGTTTTGTGTCTTTCATCTTGATGTATATATGTTGTTAGACCCAGGATCAAATCTCTCTTATGTGACTCCATTGGTTGCGGTAAATTATGGGATAGGTCCTGAAAAGCTCTCCAAGCCCTTCTTAGTTTCCAACCCAGTGAGTGAGTCAGTTGTTTCCAAGTGAGTCTATAAGAATGGTCCTATCACTATCCTATTTAATATAATACTAGTAAACGTAACAGAATTAGAAATGGTATATTACAATGTTTTTCTAGTCATGGATTGTCTCCATTCATGATATGCATCAATAGATTGCCACACCCATTTGGTAAAGTTTCAGTTTCCTAATGAGGCAGTTTTTGAGTGGGAAGGTAGTTCTGAATCTCCCAAGAGTCATTTCATATCTTATCTTAAGGCCAGAAAGTTGATATCGAAAGGGTGCATTTATCATTTAGTTCAAGTCAAAGATACAAAGTCTAAAGCTCTAACAGTTTAATTAGTCCGTGTAGTTAATGAGTTTCCTGAGTTTTTTCCCAAAGATTTGCCAGCGGTACCTCCCGATAGAGACATAGAATTTGGTATTGATCTTCTCCCTGATACTCATCCTGTCTCCATCCCTCTGTATCACATGGATTTGGCCGAGCTTAAAGAGTTAAAATAGCAACTTAACGACCTCTTAGATAAAGGTTTCATAAGGCCTAATATTTCTCCATGGGGCACTCCAATCTTGTTCATGCGTAAGAAAGATGGCTCTGTACAAATATGCATCGACTGCCACTAGTTGAAAAAACTCATAATCAAGAACAAATATCCTCTTCCTAGGATTGGTGACTTATTTGATAAGCTTCAGGTTTTCCCCATTTGCATCATCAGCATGATTCTATTTGGGTTATTGTAGATAGAATGACTAAATCATCTTATTTCTTACCAGTTCATACATCCTATTTTACCGAGGATTATTCCAGGCTCTACTATAGAGAGTTTATCAGATTGTATGGAGTCCTATTTTTTATCATTTTCTACAGAGGTACTCAGTTTACCTCTCACTTTTAGAAAGCTTTTCAGAAGTGTCTTAGTACCCAAGTTCATCTCAGTACAAATTTTCACCCTCAGACAGATGGTCAAGCTGAGAGGACCATTTATACCCTAGAGGACATGTTAAGAGCATGTGTTATTCACTTTAAGGGTAGTTGGGATGATCACTTGTCATTATCGAGTTTGCCTACAATAACAGTTATCACTCCAGTATCCAGATGACTCCATTTGAGGCACTCTATGGGACGAGATATAGATCTACCATTAGTTGTTTTGAGGTAAGTGAGACTATATTTACAAGGCCTGATTCAGTATTTGATGCGATAGAGAAAGTTTATCTAATCAGGGAAAGGCTTAAGACAACCCAAAGTCAACAAAAATCCTATGCAAATATAAGGAGGAGATATCTAGAGTTTGATGTTGGTGACCTGGTGTATTTGAAAATCGCTCCCATGAAAGAAGTGAAGAGATTTGGTAAGAAGGGGAACCTTAGTCCCCTATATATTAGTCCTTAGAAAATCTTGATTCATTTTGGAAAGGTAGCGTATGAGCTTGAGTTGCCTGCGGATTTAGCATCAGTGCATCCATTGTTTTATGTCTCCTTATTAAAGTAGTGTATTGGTGACCCAGTTGTTGTATTTCCATTATAAAGCACAGATGTTCAGGATAGCCTTTCTTACGGATAAATCCCAGTTGAGATTCTAGATTGCCAGATTCGAAGACTAAGGAACAAAGAAGTCCCCTTAGTTAAAGTTCTTTGGCGGAATTAGCCTGTTGGGGGAGCCACTTGGGAAGCAGAAGCAGCTATGCAAACCAAGTACCCTCATCTTTTCTTTGCAAGTTAAAACTTAGCTTAAGTTAATATTTTTTATTATATTATCTCTTTTCCATTCTCAGTTCCAACTTTATATAATCATTTTCATGTCATTTCATGCATTCACGAATTAGTTCAGTCATGTAATCATGTTTTCAGTTATGCAAGTTCAGTAAATAATCTCAGTTTCTCAGTATTCTTGGCTTAATCAATCTCATTCGAGGATGAATGTTCCCAAGGGGGATATATTGTAATACCCCGTATTAGACTTAGCTTAATTCATCTTCTAGTGCATGCATAAGGGGATTAAAGCCTAAAAATTTAGCTAGCATTGGGGACTTAGCCATTTTAAAACCTCCTAACTTTGAAAATTTTTAATTTTATCTTTCAGACTCTGATACGATGTTTTTTGAGTTAATTTATGCTCAGGGATGTAAGGAACATGTCTCAGGTAAGTTTCAGAATTTTTGAACGAGAATTGAGGCACGTTTAGATTTTGACTCTAGAACCTCACTATGATAGTGGTGAATCATGGTGGGTATAGTGATGGTCCATTCACCGCATCATGGTGTCCCTTTAAACAGCATCCTAGTTATAAATTAAATCTTCTGAGGGGGAGTTAGGTCTTTTCCCATCGCTCCAAGTCATAAAAGGACGAGATTAAACATCAGTTAGGGCATTATTTGCCCACATTCTCCAATTTTACTCTCAAGACCAAACCCTAAACATTCCCCCCACCCCCCAAGTTCATCGATTCCATCATCTTCCCTTCAAGAAAAACCAAGAATTTAAGTTCCCTAATCCAATAATTTTCAAGAAAACTTTCAAAATCATCTCAGAGGCTTTCAAGGTCAAGGTTTCTCCACCAAGTCAAGTCTATTAAGGTATGTGGGGTTATGAACAAGGATACTTTTTCATCCTTGTTCCCTTAAAGTTAATATTATGTGATTTACAATTAGGGTTCATACCCAATCTATCATGTTTTGAGGTTATGGATTTATAAAGTAATTTAAGTATTAAAGTGCATGCTTATTCTCATCTATTTATGTTTTGACTTAAAGATTCTCTATTATGAATTGTATATCATGAGTCTGATTTGAATATTGATTAAAGATTTTTAGTTGAGTTTTAAGCATGTTATAATGTTACAAGTTATATGAAAGAAAGCATGAGATTCAAAGGCTTTAAGTGCATCAAGGTCACACATGCTCATGTTTTGATTTATAAAATTCATATTGTGATTTTGATTTCATTATCTTAACTAAAATTATTGAAGTGTTTGAAGAAGATTATTGATCATGAAATATTGTTAATAAATTCTAAGAATTTAAGCTTATATTATAAGTCCTAAGTACAAATTTTTGAGATTTCAAGAAGACTATGCTCTTAAGTTTCTTTGGTACGTTATACGAAGATTTAAAGTAAAGATTGATCTTTTGATATTAAGATAAGACATGGAATCCACATTTGTTCATCTTGATTTTGATTTAATGCAAAGAGAAGCAGACATGGTTTTCATTACACAAACCTTGCTATTTTAAGGTGGATTTCCTAAAAGTATGAGGATATAAGTAATGTAGGAGTAGTATTTAGCACCGAGTTGGGTATGAGTCCAAGGTCACATGCCCCAGAACTATGTTCCACCGTAGGTTTAAGTCCCATTATAGGTTAAGTTCCATTATGGGTTAAGTATAGTGATCGCTTAATTTAAGGTTCTGTTCCATTGGAAAGGGTAGGACAGCTCTTCCCAACATAGGTAAGACGTTGGACTCCATGATAGCTCACATGGTGTATGTCAGTTAGAAGAGCCTCCCTAAGAAAGAATAAAAGTAAAGCTTTTAGAACTAAGTGTTATGGCTCATAAAGTTTATCATTGTGCTTTATTACTTATGTTTATTATTTCGCAGTTCTGTTTTTATTCAAGCCCGAGGTGAGTCATTCACACTTAGCATGCATTATTTGAAAATCTAAGTGTACATTGAGTTATTGATTTTCTTATGCATTCACCCAAAAATGCTCAGTACATTCTAGTAGTACTGATCCACATATACATCTATGTGCTACATTGTTTCATAATTTAGGTTCTGGTGCTTAGTTCTAGTAGCGTGATTGGCTACGGGTGTCTCCACCTACATCCTGATATTTGTTGATTCCTCATAGTTTAAGGACCTATTTTATCAAACTTTGATATTGATGAAGTATTTTAGTCATTTGATTTCTGTTAAGTTCGGATCCCAGTGGCTCTCTAGTTAGAATTAGAGGCTTGTCTGAGTGTTTTCTATTTTAGATTCAAAAGTATTTGTTTTCAAGATTTCCAAGTTTAAGACTTTTAGTTAAGATATTAGTTAAGATATTAATTCAGTTATCTTAAGATTTCATATGTCAAGTTTACCTTTATCATGAGTTTCAAGTTTAGAAGGATTAAAGGATTGGCTTAGGACTACTCGTAGTCTTGAGCACCATGTGACGTCCAGGGGCTACTTCTGAGGCATTACAGATATAGGGATGATTACAAAGAATAGAGTGTTTTGTATGTTCCACCAGGTGGTCATGACACTGAATCGAGGATTGAGGAGATGTTGTCTTGTCACGACCTAATTTTTGAGTCATGATGGCACCTACCATAATCCACCAATAGGTAAGCCAACACCATAACCCAGAGCTAATGTAATGGGTTACCTTGGTAGGAACGTCCAACATGGACCCTATATGGGAACACAATATAACAAAGACATTTAACAAGGAACAACTAATATCTGAATACCAATCCCATGAACTGATAGTATTAGTACAAGAGCATCTTTACATTCAATAATAGAATTTACAAATCAACATCTAATAGTCTTAAATAGTCTTATGCATTTATCTCGAATGAATAAGGATAGAAGGGAAAAAGGGCAACTCAAACTCCAAGAGCTCACCCTGTCTTCTAATGATCAACACCGTACGATCTCAACTCAAGGCGGCAACTAGAACTCGGGTCTTTACTAAAAAGGTATAGAAGTGTAGTATGAGTACCAATACACGAGTACTTAGTAGGCATTATCAGACGACTGAGCTAAATTATAATATAAGGACGATATAGAGTAAGACAATAACTAAAATCAAGGTACAGAATCAAACACGAATCTTCTTTGATATCACTGTCTGAATAACTAATCAACTATAACAATAGTACAACATTCCATGTCCATATATACCATAACTTTCATACAATATGAGTAATCATTTTGGAAGCGTAAAGCCACATATGTACAATAACAATCATGTAATTACCATAGTCAATACAACTACCATTATTAGAGTATAAAGCAAAAAAACTTACCACGACGTCCCATACCGTCGGGAAGTACACTCAAGGAAAACAAACAAGAACAACATCCCATACCACCAGAGAGTACACAAAAATATCAATTTATCAAGTCATAGTCATTTATTAGAGACAACTAGTTATCACATAAGCCACTTTACTAGGAGGAATTCCATAACATAACCATTTATCCAAGTCAAGTAGATTTACTAGGTGAGTGTTTGGTTCTAAACAAGATTACACATATCAATTAGCCTTAACCCAATACTCCGCATAATCTACTTCTAGCTACTAATTAAAGTTAACAGGGGTCGCGTCTCTTATCTAGTACTTAATGACAAAGAATGAATAACAAATCACCAAGTAAGATATTATATCCCAAGTACACGAATGGGTTTATCCATACATGGCATAAACTCACATACAACCATGAATTCATATGTACTCACCATACATAACATAATCATAACATCTTTACCTCATTCGGATTCATCGGGCATCATCATAACATCATTATATCCTTTGGGTTCATCGAGCACCATCATAACATCATTATATCCTCCGAATTCACCAGGCATCATTATAACATTATTATATCCTCCGAATTCACCGAGCATCATCATAATATCATTATATCCTTCGGATTCACCGAGCATCATCATAACATCATTATATCATCTGGATTCACCAACTATCATAATAACATCATTATATCCATCGGATTTATCAGGCAACCTCATTATATCCTCCGGATTCACCGGGCATCATCATTATATCACTATATCCTTCGGATTCACCAGGCATCATCATAATATTATTATATCCTCCGGATTCACCAGGCATCATCATAAATTAATTATATCCTCTGAATTCACTAGGCATCATCATAACATCATTATATCCTCTGGATTCACCAGGCATCATCATCACATTAACACATCTTTTAAGCCAATGATATACATATACATATATAGCCAAATCACTAACCATATACAATCGACAATGATAAAGTATAAGTTATGTAAGGTAACGCATAACATCATATTTTTCTATTAGTCATCACTACATAATATAAGTAGATGCCTGAGCATGAGTATCTAAATGATATATGCAATCACCACTTTTCCAAGTTAACAAGTTTATTAGCAAGTCAATTATGAGTCACGTGCATGCCCTCTAGATACCTCTTTTACTCCCACTTTTTACAATACTAGACCCAAAGGAAAATCCTTCACATAAACATTAGCTTTATCGTTAGGCTTGGGCCATAGCAAGAGTGGTAACATAATTAGAGGTTCACTTGGTGAAATCATCAATAATCATAACCATAGGTTTAATTTATAAGACTTTTCAAAGCTATCCATATCATGACAACAAGATAATCAATAAAGTATACATATTATCCAACCATCGTCCATATGCATAACTGACAATCAGTTTTAACTATTATAACCTCAATAACGTAACTTAGACATTCATCAAGTATCTAGGTCACTAAGGAATTACATAGTTCAAGATTAAGGTGGGTCAAGTCCCACTCCTAAATCCCAATAATGTCAATGTTAACTTCTACAAGACTAACTTCTACCCGGAATTAGGCTAGGTTACCTAAATCATACCATAAGAGCTTATCAATCCTTACTAAGCCTATAAGGGAAAAATCTTCTTTAAGTATCCTTTCTAAGTCACCCCAAACACTAAAGCCAATTCATAACTAGTCATATCTAGATCAACTTACTTTTAAGGTCAGTCAACAACATTATTCTCCTCTACTAGAGCATCTAGAGTATTCTCATACTATTCATGAGACTATAAGTAGTACTATCAAAACTTCTAGGCTATAGTCAAGCATCACATTATACAAGTTTAATAGCCTACGAGGATCAACTAATCCCAAGTACCATCATTCACCCATTTATCATCTAAGACGCCGCCCAATCTAACAAGATATCAAAAATATACTACAATTAAGATAAATCTAACTACAAGTAAGCCTAAACTAACTTGAGTTCAAGTAGCGCATGAACCAACAAGCTTTGTCTTCCCTTTTCTTGAAGCTTCTTCCATGAGCCAAGCTATTAAAAACATAATCTAAGCATTATTACAAGATTAACAACACTCATTATGGCACCATTATGTCATGGGTCCCAAAAAATGACACCAAACCCCCAAGTGGGTCCTACCTTTGAAAAATGAGTTTTTGAGACTAACCCATTGCTCAACTAACATTAAGGAGATATAAACCTTAAGAAATTTGAGTAAATCAATCACATTTGTGGCTACAATTGAGCCTCAAATACTTAGGGGTTTTGGGTCTAGAAATCAAGAAATTAACACCAAACTAGAAGGAATCGTACCATAGATTTGTAGAAAAAATGGACTTCATAAGTTGTTAAAGCTCCTAATCAACCCACAAGACTCACTTTGAAGATTTTCACTATATTAGGGTTCTAGATCTCAAGAGAGAGGCACAAATGGCCAAAATTTTGGGCAAGACAACCTTTAAATAGCTTTGCCCAAGCCTCGAGTAGCGCAGTCACACACCTCGTTTGGTTGTGGTCGTGACTTATGTGTTAGCACCTTACCCACAATGATTGTGGTATCTCTCTCTAAGTCAGGCAATGGCTGAAGCTTGGAACTTAGTTTCAGACTTTGGCCAATGCCTCAAGATGCATTCGGAGTCCGTTTTGAGCAAATGAGATATGTAACCACATAGATTTTGACGTTTCGAACGCGTTGCCAAAGTCAAATTTTGCATTTAAGGTTTTTTACTGAAGTTTTTACTTGGTGGTCAATTAGAACCAATGAAGACTTCAAATTGGTAAAGTGGTTCTAAAAAACAAACAAACCACCAGGTAATCAAACTATCGGTTCCAGTAAATTAATGACTTGGGGAAGCTATGGAGAACATATATTAGTAAAAATAAGCAAGAATGTGAACAATGACCTGAAGGGTAATTACATTTCTAAACTAGTAAAGGGTCAGGTAGGCCTGGGTATAAAATACCAAAAACCAAATTACCGAACCGAACCAAAATATTTGGTAATTGTTATTTGGTAATTTGGTAATTGGTATGGTATTTGGGAGTAAAGTTTTAATATTTTAGTATTCAAGATTGGGTTTGGTACAAGATATTAAAACCATTTGGTGCGGTATTTAGCGAATATCAAATATATATATATATATAACCCAACTCGATAGACAATAGTACTAGTCATCCCAAAGAATCTCTTGGACCTTGGTAATATATTCATAAAAAGCAACAAAAAAAATACTAAATAGGGTTTGTATTAAATATACTCTTTGAAGTTTAAACGTACATGTGCACATGTCCAACTTTAATATGGTATTACCAAATACCATACCAAACCAAAGTTTAATTTACTACCAAAATACCGAACTGATGTTTATACGTATGGTATATGGTATCTATGTTCAAATATCAATTATCGAATTACCAAACCCAAACTTTGAAAATACCAAACCAAATATCGAACGCCCACCCTAGGGTTAGGAGAGTTTAGAAAATTTCCTTAAGGAAATTAAGGCTAATATCTGAGGTTTGATCTAGAAGGTAGAGTCACATGGAATTGTAATTAAGCAAATGAAATAGCAATTTGGACAAATGTCTATAACTTTTAATCAGAGGCAGACAGGTACCCTTCTGAGCAACACAGTGTAGAATCCCAAAAATGATGATCATTATTTAGCCATCACCACTAGGAGTGGTAATACAAATATTCCTCCCCCATGCCTACAGTTAATAAGCCAAGTAATAATAGTATTGATTTTAATGAGGCACCTAAAGCATAGTTAGAGAAATCGACAGGTATTGATCATAGTTATGAGAATACAAAAGGTATGGGTAAGGTTAATAAGCCGATTTTGAAGACTATTCCATGACCCCCCCCCCCCCCCTCTTTATTCCTCAGATGTTGGAAAAAAAGCAAAAGGAAGGAAAATATCATAAGTTCCTATCAATATTGAAGGAACTGTCTGTTAATATCCCTCTTATAGAGGTGTTGAAGAAGATGCCTAGATATGAGAATTTAATGAAAGATTTGGTCATAAAGAAGCAGACTATGTGCTTTGAGCCCACTGATAATATGCATTATTATAGTGTTGTTACTTCCAGATTGTTAGTAGAGAAGAAGGAGGACCCTGTAGCTTTCACTATCCATCTACTAATGTGTCTTTCAGCTTCGCTTGGGATTTTTGTGACTTGGTATCCAACATAAATATGATATCGCTAATAGTGTATAAGCAGTTGGGGTCGGGGGAATAAAAATTGATATTTATGATTTTATTGATGGTTGACCGCACTATGAAAAAACTGGTTGGTATTCTTTATGATGTGTTGGTAAAGGTGGCATCCTTCATATTTCTAGTTGACTTCATTATTCTTGATTGGGAGGTGGACTTCTAAGTCCCTATCATCTTGGGCAGACCCTTTCTAGTGACGGGTAGGGCATTGGTTTATATAGAGTTAGGATAGAAGAAGTTTAGTCTCAATGATGAGCAAGTGATATTTAATTTGTATTAGTCAATATGGTAGCCTGATGATATGTAGGGAGTTTATGTGACAGACACTTTTGATAATAAAATTGATATAGTGATTGTGCCCATTAAAGAGAGACTTGGAGTTGAGGCGTTAGCAGCGGTGATCATGAACTTTGATGGCGATAGTATTCATGAATATGATGGGATGGTGGTTTCATTGTATGGTTGAGGTTCTTACAGTTATGATCCAAAAAATCTTGATCTTGATCTAAAAAATAGAACTACTATTCTAGCCCGATTGTCTATTGAGCAGCCATTGGTCTTGGAATTAAAGGCCCTCCCATCTCACTTGCGATATGCATTCTTGTGGGTTGACAATACCTTATCAATGATTATTGTAGCTGAATTAGTGAAGACCAAGGTATAGGCCTTGATATTGGTTTTGCAGAGATTTATGAAGTATAATAGATGGACCATTACAGATATTGTGGATATTCCACCAGGTATATGTACTCATAAGATATAGCTTTAGCTAAAAAGTGTTCCCAGCATTGAGCATTAATGGATATTAAATCCCCCTATATGGGAGGCTGTGAAGAAAGAAATTATCATTTGTTTAGATACTGGAGTGGGTTAACTTGGTTCAATGTATTCTTAAAAAAGGTGAAATTACTATGGTTACCAATTAGAAGAATGAACTTGTGCCTATGAGACCGAACACTAGTTGGAGAGTCTGCATGGATTATAGGAAGTTGAAAACTTAGACTCAGAAGGACCATTTCCCTATGCCATTCATGGATCAAATGCTTGATCGACTTACAGGCAGGGGTTGGTACTATTTTCTTGATAGGTATTCATGATGCAGTTAGATCACTATTCCTCGCAAAGACCAAGAAAAGATGAATTTTCCCTATCCTTACAGGACTTTTGCATTTAAAAGGATGCGATTTATATTGTTCAATGCTCCCGACATCTTACAGAGATGCATGATGTTGATATTTTCTATCATGGTGAAAGATACCACTGAGGTGTTCATGGATGACTTTTCTATAGTTAGGGACTCTTTTTTTATAGCTATTTGGATAATGCGCTCTATATATATGAGTAATGCAACTTGGTCTTGAATGGGGAGAAGTGTCATTTTATGGTAAAAGAAGGTATTTTTCTCTGGCACAAGATCTCAAAATGGGGTATTGAGGTATATAAAGCAAAGATTGAGGTAATTGAAAAACTACCACCACTGATATTAGGGAAGGGTATTTGAAATTTTCTAGGTCATATTGGTTTTACATGAGATTCATCAAGGACTTCTCAAAGATTGTTAATCCTCTATACAAGCTTTTAGATAAAGAGGTGCAATTTGTATTTGATGATCCAAGTGTTAAGACTGTTTAGTGCTTGAAGGAGCAATTTGTGTTAGCCCCTATAATTGTATCCCCCAATTAGTCTTCAATATTTGACATTATGTGTGATGCCAATTAAGTGGTCTTAGGTGTTTTCCTAGGACAAAAGAGAGAGAAGATCTTTCACCCAATTTATTATACCAACAAGGCATTAAATCTCTCATAAAAGAACTATAAAGTTACTGAACAAGAGTTGTTTATGGTAGTTCTTGCCTTCGAGATATTTTGGTCCTATTTGATTGGGACCAAGGTCATATTTCACATAGATCACGTAGCTCTGACATACATGATGTCAAAAAAGGATGCCAAACCATGATTGATTCGTTGGGTCCTCTTGCTGTAAGAATTTGACTTCAAAGTAAGGGATCGAAAAGGCACTAAAAACCAAGTTGCATATCACTTGTCTAGGCTTGAGGAAGAGGTCATGAACAATATAGGGGATGCGCTTAACATAGATAATACTTTTCAAGATAAGTGGGTCTTGGCAGCTAATCAAGACTTAATCTTCAATTTTGCTAATTTTGCCAACTATTTGGCAAGTGATCTTGTTCTAGAAAACCTATCCTTCCAATAGTGCAAGAGGTTTATTCATAATGTGAGGAAGTTTTTCTAGGATGAGCCTTACCTTTTTTGAATTTGTGTGGAGGGTGTGAATCGTAGATGTATTCCTGAGGTGGATATAATGAGCATCCTTGAGGCTTGTCATGCATCACCAGTTGGGGGTCATCATGGTGGAACCTACACAACCCATAAAATCCAATAATGTTGGATTATGGCCTAGATCTTCAAGGATGCTCATAATTATGAACAAGTCTGTGACTAATATCAATGTCACGATAATATTTCACGATGCCATGAACTCCCCATGACACCTACTTTGGAGTTGGGGGTGTTTAATGTATGGGAAATTGACTTCATGGCCCATTCGTGAGCTCATTTGGCATGAAGTATATTCATGTAGCAGTTGACTATCTCTTCAAATAGGTGGAGGTGATTGCGCTTCCAACCAAGGAAGGTGGAAGTATCACTATATTTTTGAAGAAAAATATCTTTTCCCAATTTGGCACTCCACGTACGATCATTAGTGATGGTGGGTCTCACTTCCGTAATCATTTGTTTAAGGTCCTACTAAAAAAATATGGTGTAAATCATAAGGTGGAAACACCTTACCATCCTCAGGTGGGTGGGAAAATTGAGGTCTTCAATAGAGAGATCAAGTCCATATTAGCAAAGATTATGAATTCTACTTGCCGGTTGAACTTGATTATAAGGACCTAAAGGCGTTGAAAAAAATTAATTTGGAGTGTCATGATACAACTACATTGAGGTTGATCAAGGTGAATGAGTTGGATGAATTTCATCTCCGTTCTTATAAGAGTGTGTATCTATATAAAGAAGGGATGAATTTATATCATGACAAGAAAATCAAGAAAAAAGTCTTTGAGCCCGGTGATTTGGTGTTGTTATATAATTCAAGACTTCGCTTGTTTCTTGGAAAGTTAAAGTCTAAGTGGTATGGAACATTCACCATGGTTTGGGTGTTTCCACATAGTGTTATAGAAATAAAGGTGAATGGGCAGTGAGTGAAGCACTATATGGGAAACCTTTATAAGTTGGAAGTGGTTGATGATATGAGCCTTGGTGAAGTTTAAGTAACCAAGGCAACTGTGTCATATCACGATGTTAAATCTGGCGCTTCATGGGAGGAAACCCATGGGATGGTTGGTAAATACTGAGTATCCAACCTAGCCATGCCATGCCATGATGTTAAATCAAGAACTGCGTGGGAAGAAACCAATGTTTTGTACTTATTTCATTATAGTGTAACATGTGTGTTCAGTGAGCAGGGCTAGACATTGCAGAAAGAAACTAAAATAAATCTAGATCCAGGTCCCCATGACTCACCTAATGAGTCATTATCACTCCTAACGACGCATTACCAGAGTCATAGGAAGAGCGAGTTTAGGACACTTTCAGGTAAATGGTCTCTAGAGGCATAACGAATCTCAAAATAAGTTATTTCTAGTGACAACGACTTATCACACTAAGTCGTTATGACTAGAAACCCTGGTAAGGTTCCAGTCATAATGGGGGGAGTCAGCGACTCATCAGCAGTGATAATGAGTCATTATGATAACCTGTTACCAGCATTTACAAGCCGTTACAATGACTTGTTACAGGCCCAACTTCTCGGGCCTAGCGGGTTAACCTGGTCTAGTACAATTTGTTAAATAAGGAAATTAAATCCTAATTATTAAATTTTTTATTTTGAAATTGGCGTGAATCCCTCCATTCCTAATAACTGCTCCTTAAACTTCTCAAATACACTCAAAAATCATCCCCAAATCATAAAACAATCAAAATTTGACATTCTCTCCCAAAGTTGACTATCAAGAACTAAGGATCAAAGTCATAATCTTCCAAGGAAACCCTAAACAAGAAATCAAAGTAAGTTGAATGCTCTATTATGTTTATCTCATGAGTTAGTAGTCAATTTGTTAAAAATTATGTGGATTCCTTGATTAAATTTTGAGAAGTGAATTAAAACCTAACCTTGTTCTTGAGAAACCCATGATGTACTAATCACAAGGGGAGTAAAATGTATTTTATGATAAATAATGGCTTGTAGGGATAACTTAGGAGCATGATGAACTTGCTTAAAAGAATGGGAAGTCTAAGGACCCATTGGGTATGTAAGAGTCGCGAACAACTCCTCTAAACATACATATTACAGTCACTACAAGACTACATATGACTTTTATGGTCACCTAATGAGTCATTACATGACTCGTAGCCACTAATAACATGGGTATTTAGAGGAGTGTGGGTTCATTTGACATAGCGACTCATGGCATGAGTCATTGTCTCACTATACGACTTGTGGTGAGTAATAGTGATGACTAGAAAGGGAAATACACAAAGAGAATAGTTCTAGTCAGATAACGAGGATTGGTAATGAATAATTTTCGAAATTAAAGACTCATTAGGAGGACTTATTACCTGGCTTATGACCATTACTTATGTACAGTCTTACCTAATAAATCTTATAATAACTTGTTACCAGTGTTAACGAGTTATACCCTAATCGTAGGGTACCCTTACCCTATAACACTTATGTTAATTATTCTTGTTTTTGTTTTCTTTTCTTAGATTTACTAACGTGTGTGCTTCTTCCAGGTACAAATACTACCAAATAATGACTTAACAAAGAAACAAACTCCCAAGAAGCAGACCCCCGCCCCCTTTCGTCATCTCAAAAATTAACCCATTGATGATAAGGAATCAAGTGGATCAATAGAGGAATATCCTATTTGAGGGGTGGTCGATCCATGAATGAATTTTCCTCGGGGTGCCAAAGCAACTCTAGAAGAAGACAAACTACCCAGGGCCAGGCCTAAAGTGAAAAAACATAGCCAATCACCACCTCACTCACTATACCGGTCTGAAGAGGAGGTAAAAATGAGGATGGTAAAGATACTAAAGATGAGGATGATGAATATGATGAAGATAAGGAGGCCGGACCCAAGGAGGAGAATGGGGACGATGATTATGAGTTCAAACATGAGGGGTATGAAAATAAAGAGGAGGGTGAGAGTGAGTCAAGTGATACCTCATTTGAGATACAGCCCCTCCACCACCAACTCCTTCTACACTACTTTTTAGAGCCAGTTTCATTACCCATCATTGAATGTTGAGGGTACCCGAATACATGCCTTAACAGTTCCCTAAACCCTGCCATTGAAAATCCAAATAGGGGACTATATTTAGAGCCCAAGTTGAGTGTTGTCGGAATGTCTGAGATGCCAAGATTTGAGGTAAGATTCAGGTAGTACAACTTTGTGGGAAGGATAAAAAAGGTGTTTTTGGCTACTTATGGGAGCAATTATGGATGTTTGGGACACTTTTCAGATTGATCATGATCAAAGCATGTGCAAGAATTGAAGAAGAGCTAAAGAAACTTTTGGTATATGCCAAGTCAACATGTAGACCCCATATGGGAGAAGCATGTGTCAGAAGTCCAAATTCCCGAGAGCTAAGCTGCAGGAATTTTTGGACTAGCACATGCAGTCTCTACATGCTGCAAGTCGCATGTACTACCTGCACCCAAGAACAGGGTGCATTTCGGGACCACAAGTAGCCACCAACCCTTTTTCCTCCTATTTTATTCGGGCTTTGGTTTTAGGGTTTCCTCATGTACTATAAATACCCCTTATGTGTTTTTTAGTAGAAGTCATGTACTCTTGATATTTACAAACATATTTTGATTTTAAGATTCTAACTTTATTCTTGGAATATTCTTGTATTGATTTCAGTTGATTAATTCAGTTATGATTTTGGGTTTTCACTTTTTATTATTGTGATTTCATCTTATTATTTCAATCATGAATGTTGTTGATTACTTCACAAGCATGAGCAACTAAGAACCCTTAGCTAGGTTGTGAAAACCCTGGCGAATTGATGAAGTAGGGGAAGTGTTATTGTTGTTCTGAACCGATGCCCATGCATGCATTGTATTATCTTCACTGTAATTGTTTTCTTAATGAGTACACAGATTAGGATCCCACCTAATTATTTTTACTTAC
Organism: Capsicum baccatum var. pendulum; assembly: GCA_030864225.1. NCBI lineage: Eukaryota > Viridiplantae > Streptophyta > Magnoliopsida > Solanales > Solanaceae > Capsicum > Capsicum baccatum. The sequence goes on from CM061557.1 coordinate 87,818,143, forward strand.
TCAAAAAGGGGATTATTGACTAGGAAAATAAAATGACAATAGTAATTTGTAGTTTAACTATCGATCCACGCCACTAGGTTTTATTTACGTAAGATGGTTAGATTTCATCTAATAACTAGAGACTCAAAAGGTAATAGTTAACTGGGGTAAAGATAAGGGTTAGTAAGGCAACATCCTAAGACTCAAAAGCTAAGGGATGAAATCCTTCTGCTTATCCAAAAAGATATAAAAAGTACATAGCTTATCGATTCTGCATGTAAGGTATTGGGTTGGTTCAACAGAGCATGATAAGCCTACGGAGTTGAGAAGCTAGGGGAATACAATCCTAGTGTTTACCTATGAATGATTACAACTGAAGTTGATATTCACCACTTGTTTAATATTGATACTCAAAAACCCCTCATTAAGTTTTCCAGTTTCGCCCATTGATTACAACAGTTGAAAACATGATTCCATGTATTTCCTTGATATACGACCCCAACCTCTGTTGGGTTACTATATTTTGTAGCGATCATATCACTTACTAAGAGGAGATATATCTTGGACGTCACCCTGGGGCTAAGTCATGGGTGCAGCGAGAGATTAAAAGAGAGATAAGGAGCATATAGACCCAATTTGATGGGCTAGAGATATGGATCAACCATAAGCAGGCAGATGTATAGTCCCCAGATCTAAAGGGGATACTTGAGAAGCTGGTCGCACTCCTGGATACCATTGAGGATATGAATGCCACACCCTTCCCTTCGATGCCCATCATTGAGGAGATTGTTTAGAAAGATATGCCCAAAATATGGGGCATTGGTAAGCCAGACACTGTTGAGTAGAGAACTAGGAAGAAAAGTAAAAGCAAAAAATAAAGGATAAGAATATTGAGATTGCGAAAGAAACTAGTGTTCAGGAGGAGCTAGATCGTCAGATGAGGGTCCATGAGATAGCGGCGGGAGCCGGTAGCTCCCAAGTTACTGAGGTTACAGATTTGAGCAGTAAAAACCGCTATATCTCCAGATGTACCACTAGGCACACTGGGCATAGCTGGTTTCGCTACTAATGTGAGTATCCCAGGCACTACTGGACCACTGCTGAGGAGAATGGGGTGCATTTTGAGGTCCCCCACACTGATATTTCAGGAGTTAGCACCTAGTGCACCCTGGTATGTCTTTACCCCTTTTCGTTTTACTTTATAGTCACTCACTAGGGATAGTGCATCAATTTTAGTTAGGGTCGGCGCGTATTATGACACCAGGTGTTTTTATTGTTGTGCTTTTTTCCTGTCGGTCACGGTATAGTTGTGGAATCGGCATGTATCGGATAAAATTATTTAGTGTTATGTTTATTTTTTCTCGTTTTGTATTTTTGTTTAACTAGGAAAAATAAGTACCTAAGGCAGTTGATATATTCTATTGGATTGTACTTTAATTGAAATAACCCACTAAAATTTTTGTTTTAAAATGTGTGTGATAGAGATATATGTGACCACTATAAATCTATTTATGGCATTACGATTAGGAACATGATAATTGTGGCTAATAATTACATGAACCAGATAGACAGTATTGTGTATTATAACCCTATGTCAAGTGTGTGAGAGATGACACTTAGTTTCCTATGTGTGCAAAATCCAGAACTTGTCTGTTTAGTATTGTGTATTATAACCCTATGTCAAGTGTGTGTGAGATGACACTTAGTTTTTTATTTTCTTATTTACACCATTTCACCTTCTAATTTTTTTCACAATAAACCTGTTTTAGCCCTGGTCCTCCTTGGACATTGTGCACCACAACTCAAGAAAATCAACTAAGTTAAGGGTAGCTATCATAAGGGTGCATGATTTAAGGTAGATATTAAGAAGGAGCGCAAATAAGAGAAAATAAAGTAGGGTTGGGTGTGGTAGAAAAAAAAGATGAAAAAATAAAATAAAAGAAACCACACCCAACCTGAATGTGTAGTAAAAGAATAACAAGGAAGAAATAAGGGTGGAATAAAAGAAAATTGCTTAAAAAGTGGACCCCAAAAACTAATGGTAGTGCTAAGGAAGTACCAAATATATCATACCAGGCCACAAGCCTACGTTACAAGCCAAGTAAAGTCCTATAGTGATCCTAACCCAACTATCTGAAAACTAAGGTAAATAAAATAAGGGTAACCTATGGTATTCTGTCCATATTGTGGAACTTCTTTATAGGTGTGAGTGTCTCGTGATAGTCCTTGTATTAACATGCATAATTTATTTGAGTGAGGAGGACTTCTTTGATGTGAGTGTGCATGGGTTGTGTTACTAACTACTTTTTTTTGCTAAATTAATTTGTATATATGTGTGATTATTTATTGCTAATGTAATGCCATAGCCTAATTCTTTTATTTCACATTGTTTTGCTTCATTAATTCACACAATAGTAGTTTTGAAAAGTAAAAGTGGGAGGGGGTAATATTTTTTAGCATAAAATTGAAAATTGATTGTCATAAGTATCTTTGGATCTTCCTATTAAGCATCGTGTTCATTTTATTTTGTGTTATTTCCTGAGGAAATACAAACGTTCTAAGTTAAGGGTGTTAATATGCCATGGTTTTATGGCACTTTCGATGCTTAAAATAGATAAAATATGCATTTACTTAGGTCTTTTTATTGGATATGATATGTGTTTTGAGTATGTTGTAGGTGAAGTAGGTTGGAAGTGGCATTGATTAGAAAAGTATGGAAAAGCTCCACAAAATTTAAAGTGCAGAGTGGACAATGAGTTGTTTAGTCACTTAATGACTCGTTGCCCAAGTCGTTAGGAGTATAGTGACTATTGCTAATTTCCAGGTTTGAAGTGAAGACTGGCCATGAGCCATTATGAGTGACAAGGCATGGTGTGAAATCATTCTGAGCAGTAAAGGAAAAGTCATGAAAGTTGACAAGTTGGAGCCCAATGGAAACAAATGAAAGCAACGAGTCACTACGACTGACAACGACTCATGATGAGAAGTCGTTAGGAGAATAGAAGATAAATGCTAAAAGCTGAAAACTCACTTAAGTGACAACGATTCCCAGCTAATGACTCATTACGTATTAAAATGAGTCATTACCACTGAAGACCGAAGGAAGCAATAATGGCAGGTACCGACTCATTAGCTATCATAATGACTCATTACCTGAGGTGTAGCCACTGCCAACTTTCTTTTCCTATTTTGCTTTGGTTAGGTTTCCTTTGTTATTTTGAGACTCCATAAATATCCTTGAGGTACTTTTGTGATATTTTTCATACTTTGACATATTTTTACACACTTTATACTCTTGTTCTTGGTTTTTGGTTTTGTAATAATTTTGAGACTTTGGATTTAATTCTTATATCATTGCACAATTAATTCTATACTTTATTTATCAAAATCTATATATTGTTGCATAACCATGAGTGGCTAATTTCCTTAGATAGGTTTGTGGGAACCCATGCAAATTAATGAAGTATGGGAAGCATGAGATTCAGGTAGATCATTGTTGTTGCATGTAGTATTATCTTCTTCATATTGATTTCTTCCTTAGCTAGTTCAGAATCTAAGGAATTGTCTGTATTCGCGATCATCCTCACAAGGGATTTCAAGATTGGGAAAAGAAGATTATAACAGTGATTCAAGTTTGTCAACCCTAGTCTAGTAACTTAAGACCTATAAGGTGATAGTTAAATTGGGATCAAAGATAAGGGTTAGTAAGACGATTCCCTGACACTCACATTGTGAAGGGTGAGATTTACTAATGAATCCATAAGACAATTAGTGATACAAATCATGTCAGATTCTTCATGCGTAGCATTGAGATAGTCAAATTAAGTACGAGAAATATATGGAGTTGGGAAGCCGGGGGAACACAGTCCTAGTGTTTGTTTTAGACTGTTTTACAACCAAATACATTTAAAGCTTGTTACTTTTTTATTAATTAATGAAGACCCCCCATTTATTTTCCACCCTTTTAGATATTTCAACAAGTTTGATATATGAGTTTGACCTATTCTCTATGGGATCGACCCCAACCTGGTTGATTTAATATTATTTGATAGTGACTGCATTATACTTTGCGGAGGTGTAACTTTGGGAGACATCAAAAATCCTTTTGCCTTAGAGGTTCAGTCATTAGTAAACTAAAAGGTTAGGCTTGATATTTCAACACCAAGGTATATTTTGTCAGTCATGGAGGCTAGGTTTTCTTTAATACAATATATTTGATCTCATCACATTTATGGTGTTGGATTGAGGCTGATTTAGGATAAGGTGTTGAGTGGTGAGGCTAAAAAACCCTCATATGATTCAGACGGTATTTTTAGGATTGGATGCCAAGTTTGTTTGATGAGAGCGGGTGGTTGTATTATATTGATTTTAGAAGAGGCCCATTGTTCCAAGTATTTCATCTATCTGAGAGTGACTAAGATGTATCGTGACTTAAGAAAGCATTGCTGGTGGGGTGGTATGATGAAGGATGTAGCATATTTTGTAGCTCGTTTCCAATGTTGCCAGCAGATGAAGGTCAAGCATGTGAGATAGGATGGTTTACTTCAGAGTTTACCATTCCCCAGAGGAAATGGGAACCGATAACTATAGACTTTGTGATCGGTCTGCCTTGTACTTTTCATGACTCTGATAGTGTTTGGCTCATCATGGATCGATTAACCAAATATACACATTTTATTCTAGTTCAGGTTTTTTTTAGTGCTAAGAGGTTAGCCCGTATCTATATTTGTGAGATTATACATCTTTATTGTATGTCAGTGTCTATCATCTCAAATCGAGGTTTAGTATTCACATCTTATTTTTGAAGACTTTTTAGGATGAGTTGGTTACTTGGGTTGATCTTAGTACAATATTTCACCTCAAACTAATTGTCAGTCAGAGCGGATGAAACACCCTTAAATTTCAAGCAATTTAGTTTTTACCTTCCCATTCTTGAAATATCAATTTTTTACCCAAATTATGTTTGTAGATGTTAAAATGGGTAACCCGAAAGAGTTTCAAAATTTTCAGAAGAGGTTCGGGTCATTTTAGGTCACGGAGAAAGTAAGCCTCCACTATAGCCCTGCGATACAGAGGTTGTGATCAACAATAGGGTCCGCTACACGGAGGCTAGACCTCTGCAATGAGGTCTTTGTCACGGACCCATGCATTTTTTGCAATTTTTTGGGTTATTTAAATGGGGTGAGGTCAATAGGGTATTTTCAATTAAAATGACCCATAATCACCATATAATCCAATTCTCATCAGTTTTCACGATACTAAGGTCTTTATTTTCACTCTCAATCATTTTCCCTAAAATCCCCTTTTCAACTTAAGGCTAGGGCTTAAGTAGTTGATCATCTCTTTGAAATTCATGGCAATTGAGGCGTGTATCTCTTTCCCCTGAACTTATATTTTATTAATGGCATGAAATTAGTTATTATTCATGGTTTTAATAATAGGTTTTGAACTATGGTTTTAGGTTTGTGCATGTGTTTGTTATGCAAAAAAATCATGCTTTATTAATGTTTATAAACATTATGGATGAATGAGAATGATGATTTAATGGAGGGGTCATGGTTAATCCCTAATTTGATGATTTTACCTTGGTATATCATTTGGAAATAATGTGCCCTCAACCTGTTTGTGAAATTAATAATGAATATGATTTTATCACATAGTTTGACTATTCTTGAAATCCTTTCATTACATAAATGGTAAATGGAACATGAATTGGTTTGGGTTGGTTTTCAAATGGTTTTGGCAAGGCCTTTGTGGCCACGGTTTTTTGTTTAATTGGAAACTGTGGAGTAAAATTTGGATTAATGGTTTTATATGGTATAAAATGATAGACTTGCAAGCTTTAATTTTGGTAAGACGATACCAACGGGTGATGCCTAATTAAAAGACTCCTTGGTAAATAGTTGGGAATATGTCAATGGTTTTAATATGGGCTTAAAGGGGGTTGTGTAGAAAAGTTGTGGAAGGTGGAGGTCCCAGGGGACCAACACTGGAAACTCATATTTCCCATATGAGGTTTTGTTATGGTGATCTTGGTCATGAGATACACTTTATATTTTGGGGATGGCATTAGCCTTATCGGGTTTTCTCTGGTACGTGCGGCTAACACGCATTGGGCCCTTTCATAGAGGAAGTTGAACCCATATAGCCCGTGGGTGCATTTAGGACAGCAAAACTACACAATCCAGGTTAATGTTTTGAACATTTATATTATGTCTTTCTTCCTATACCACATGGTATGTATATATATATATATATATATATATATATATGCATTCGCATATAGTTACGTGCACTAGATTTTGACTGGTTTTGAATTATTATGTATGGGATTATTTATTCCCCTATCCCTGATCAACATGCTAGTGCTCCAACTGCTAGCTATATTCAGATGTTTTATCCCCACACAATGCAGGAACTAGCCATACTTTTACTCCTCTTGCACAGTGAATAGGTGTTCATTATTGGTTCGTGAGGTGACTTGAAGTGGTGAGTTTCCATCATGCAAAAGACTTTATTTTATATTTGGTTTCTTAATTCATAAAGTTTAGTTCATATTTTTTTGGCTATAGTCGGAGTCATGTCTCGACACTTTATTGGTACTTTGTTTTGTTAGAAGCTTTATGGATACTGTGGCCATGAGTATTGTGGATAGACTTGGATTTTAATTTTATATAGACCTTTGAATTTATCTTTCATATCTTACTTTATATTGGTATTCATCTGCTGCTAGGTGTTTTCTGTCATATTAGAATAGGCTCAGGGGGCAGTCTCCGATCCTTGGTAGACTTGAGATGCTCATTCTAACCAGGCCCTACTCCGGGTCATGACAAAGCTGGTATCAGATCCTAGGTTTTGGTTTTATGGGATGTCCACAAATCTGTATCAAGCAAGTCTCTTTTAAGGGTGTGTAGCGTACCACACTTATAAGAGAGAGGCTATGAGGCATTTAGGAATGTTTCCTTTTCTTGTTGTCTACTTTTTGAGCTATAGAGTCTAAGGTCTTGGATTCCTCTAACTCTCATTTATTCGCCTTTCAGATCACACCTCCTAGATGATCTGAAGCTCATGGAAACTCATTTGTGCCGCCTGAGAACAATGTTGGTAGATCTCATCCAACTTATAAGGTATAGACTTGGTCTAGGGTTGCTACATCTGATTAACCTCATAGGGTTCCACCTTTACCCACTGATCCTTCTTCGGCTGGTGGAACTCATACTCAGCTACTTCATGGAGATATTACTAATACTGAGTTTCACCAATCCATTAATCTGTTGACTCAGTTGGGGACATCTTAGTCACGTCAGAAGAGTTTTGTTGGTATTGTTGAGAGTTCATCTGAGCCTACTAGAGATGTCTAGCTTATGAGGTTGAGCCCTTCGAATTTCACTGGTACTAAGGTTAAGGAGGATCCTTAAAGTTTTATAGATGAGATTAAGAAGATCTTCGGGTTATACATGCTACTGAGGTAGAGGGCATGAAATTTGCTGCTTATCAATTGAAGGATCTAGCATACCAATGGTACTAGTAGTGAGAGTAAATTAGGGGTGATGATGCTGAATCTGCTTTGTGGAATGATTTCTCTAGATCTTTGTTGGATTGCTTCTTTCCTCAGTAGTTGAGGGAGGCAAAAGTAGAGGAGTTTGTGAATTTAAAGTAAGGCAAGATGATAGTGAAGGAGTATGTCTTGAAATTTCACCAGTTGTCATGGTATGATCCTGAGCTAGTGTTTAGCATGAGGGATATAATAAGGAAATTTTCTTCTATTTTGTCTCGTGAATTGATTTTGGAGAGTAAGGCTACCTTGTTGAACAAGGATATAGACATCTCTAGACTTGTGGTATTTATGCAGCAGGTTGAGAAGGAAAAGAAGGGGCAAGCAGATATAGGGGAGAGACAAACTAAAAAAATTTGGTATTCAAAATAGGGTGGAGGTCAGCAACAGAGTGGTACAGATGGTGGGAAATGAACAAAGATGAAGTAGGGCAATGATACGCCCAAATTACACCTCTCTTACAAGAGCGTAAGCGGTCATTGTCAAATATATAACCCAACTCAGTTAGGGTCGAATCCCACACGGAATATGGTGCTAATTAAATTGTATGCAGATTCGTTGACTTTTAATCATTTGTTTCCGTAAAACAAAAGGGGGGATTTGATTCAGTTCACAAATTAATTGTTTCAGTTTAACAAGATGAAGTATGTGTGGTAGTGTTCAAATTTAGAGAAATAGCAAGCTAGGGTTATGTACACCTTGTAGTTTTCAATACTTTCTAACTATGGGATTTACGAATTCATATATACATCATGCTTAAAGAGAATCGTATTGTATTTAATAACATAATCCTAGTGTTTCTCAACTATCAAGGACTAATTCACTTTAGTTCTCTCGAATCAAAAGTGTTTAGAAAAACAATACGAAATCTCCAAGTAGTTAATCCTGTTAAGGCATTAACATATGAAATAGGGGTTGGAAATCCTATTTTCTTGTCACTACACTCTTTTCTGAACAACAACCTTTCTCTCGAACAAGTTATGTTTTAAGGCACATCCTCTAAGTTTGCAAGCACGATAATTCAAGATAAATGAAGAGAGTATGATGTAAACAAATTAATGCATAATGAATTCAAAATCCAAAATAATAGATTGTATGCTACAAGGCTTCTATAACCCTAACTAACAAACTTAGCTACACATGAATAAAATGGAAATCACAATAGAAATATTCATCATACCAAAAACTAGAAGATGATCTTGGTGTGCAAAGAGTGAAAACAAAAGAAAAAAAAATATTTTTCTCTCTCTCCCAAGCTAAGTTGCCCCTCTCCTCTTCAAAAACTAAAACAGAATAATGAATAATGATAAAAATTCAGCATCAAGTCTTTTTAATAATCTTTTCTCGCATATTTGCCTACTAAGTCCCTGAACTAATTATAAATGACAAATTAGTCATGGACATAGTTTCTAGGCACCACATTTGGTCCAACAAGCAATTTTTCTCTTATGTCATATGTCATCCGCATTTTATAGTCCCATTATGTCTCCGTCTATCTCTTTAATACCTGAAATCATGTTAATCACATTGGAACAAGATGCTCAAATAGGCTCACGCGACAATTATGAACAAGAAGTAGATTCATTAATCATTACTAGAGACAACCTACCCTTAAGAATAGACTTATTAAGTTGGAAAATTCATGTATACCATTTAAGCAAATAAATCATATAAATTACCCGACCTTCATCAACCATGTGCCCACATAACAAGAAAGTTACCCATAATCACTCATTATCATGCAATTTCTAACAATATGGGTATAAGAATCAAGTTACACTCACTCTCACAAAGAATTCTCAAATTACAACTGATAACCATATGCTTGCCCTTAGTGTAATGCTCCACTAATATCAGAATGCTAAGATTAGAATCAAATAGGTATTTTACGGGTTGTAATGAAGGCTAAAGGATGGGTAGAAACTATTTTGGCCAGAAACAGTGACTATCTTCCCTAAGCTCTTTAATATACTATATTATGCAACTAAGACCAATTTCTAACAACCAATTTACACCACTTTCATCTATTCATATCTTTTGTTTTCACCCCATCTCATTAAACTTAATTAATAACACTTTGGTGGGAGTATGCAACCCTTTCAAATATATTTCTTTTTTTTTCACCCATTTCACATTACGCACCCCTATGATAGGCACCCTCAACTTAAGAAATTTGCCTTAGTTGAGGTACACAATGTCCAAAAAGGACCAAGGCCAAAACAGGTTCATTGTAACATGTCAGGGATAAAATTTTGAACTTTTTTCAACAATTTTTGCTACTCCCAACAACATCAATTGCACACGCCAATAACTAGACTTTGAGGCATCAACTTCACCTTTTTCCTCTTATTGTCAAACTCCTAACTCAAATTAATTTTACATTAAAGCGCTTAGGATCTTTTGGTTCAAATTATGGTCTATTCAAAAATGTGTTAGGCTAAATATGAGGCTAACAAAAGAACAAGATAAAGGCTCAACAAGGCTGGCTAAGATAATGTACAAAGGTAGGTCAAAAGAAGGTATGAACAATGGCTATCAAAGAAATAACTAAATCATCTCCTAAACTCACAATCTTTATTTCACTTTGCACACACACCAGGCAAGTTCTAGCATCAATTGCAATAAGGAATATACAACAGTCTTACATACTCATGGAATATGGTCAACTCAATTAGGAGCATTATAGATTCTCGACCCAATAATTAAATGAATTCAACTAAAACCAACAATCACAATAAAAGTCACAACTAGAGCCTAGGTGTTTCAAATGTAATGATCCATCGCATACTCATGCTATAATGCCATGTGATCCATAAGAACATTTACATACAACAAATGACTAATTTTCTCTTGAAACAGTCGTCATCCATCTATCATCTAGAAAAGAACCTAACTATGACTAAATCAAACAAATATCTAATAAGAAACAAAATAAACAAAATAGCTAATCCTATCACAGAAGTTTACTAAGGAGAATGTACTAATTTCTTACAAAACGAGCAGCAAAGTAACCATCCACCCCACACTTAATCTAGGCATTGTCCCCAGTACAAATAACAAGCTAAAGAACCTGGCTAGTAGTACTCTTCATCCATATTAAGAGTCATTCCACCTGTATGGAGATCATCATTGGAGCCATTTTTCCTGTATTCATCACATCACCCATGTTAACCACGCATAATAAAACTAACTACAATTAAGATGAAGGTGGTAAAGTCACCACCCCATACTTAATTTGTTAGTATAAACCAATTAAGTGTTATTATCGGATACTCAGACTTTGCCGACGAACACTTTGATATGGTGCACCAACATTAGTCATAATATAATTCACTCACTTTAGTTCCACCAATTTTACTTCAATGAAACAATGTTTAAACAAAGTTATGCCTTAGAGCTTCAACATATCAATATACAAAAAACACCATCACTTTCACACGATTTAACCAACACCATGTTCCATCAAGTAAGTTGTGAAATTATGGCCACACAACTAAACTACGTTAGACATGAATAATTCAATCATATGTAAAAACTCAAAGTACTACAACCATGGTGTCTACTAAACAATGATGTTTATCTTCCCAAGATGCTCAAAACCTCTCTTTGACATAGCCATGGCAATAATTTAATCTATAACCCTCAAGAAATCAAGTAACTATACATAAAGTCACAATAACTAATGATTAAGAAAGTAAAACTTACCTTTGAAGATGGAAGATTGAGGAAGGAAGGGGGAAATTCTAGAGATTGTTAAGCAAAGAGTAATCTTAAAGAACAAACAGAATGGTGAGGGAGAAAGCTTGTATGGCTTGAGTGTGAAATAAGGATGAATTTGGGAATTTACGGTGTGGATTCTATTAAAAGAATGAAATCCGGGTCTGGTTGACCTAATTTAAAGAAGGATGTATGTTGAAATTGGAAGGGTGTACGACGCACAAGTTATCGCATAAGTTTAAGTGTATGACGCATTGGTCATCGCACATGTGAAACAGTGAGCCTATGCATTATGGTATGCGACGCACATGTTATTGCACAAAGGTAAGTGTGCGGTGCATATGTTATCTAACAAGTTTAAGTGTGTGCCACCCAAGGTATCACATAAGTGAAAAAGTGAGGGTGTACGATTGGGTGTGCAAAGCACAAGCTATTGTCAATATTAAGGTGTGCGCCGCATAAGGTGTTGCACAAGTTAAGGTGTGTGCCACACATGGTAACGCCTACTTGAGGCAGTAGGCTTAGGATATGTCTTAGGTGACACCTTTTCCATGGCCTATGTAAACATGGACACCACACACCCTATAGTACACTTAAACTCGGATACCATGCACCCCATTCTTCATATAAAGCATTGAAAATATAAGCCATGCACCCAATCGGCCCGATCCCTATGCTACCACCACAGACCTCCTTAAAAATCACAAAATAAAGTCACACCACAAAACTTTAGGGGGGATTAACATAATTTGGGTCACAACTCTAACACGAGTCATGACTCGAGCCTTTACATTTGACCACTCTAACATACCTGTAATATCACTGTTACTCCTAACTTACCACCATTTATATGGCTCAATTCCAAACCAAATTTTGTAATAATCACCTCCTTAGTACTTCATGCACCTACACTTAATCAAAAATAACTAAAACTGATTAGAAGGATGGGTTTCCTCCCACCAAGCACCATAGTTGTGGTCGTGTCTTGACTTTTATTTTTGTATTTTTATTTAACATGATAAAATAAAAATAAAATCATGGGCTACCTCCCATACAGTGCCTGATTTAATGTCGCGGCACAACTCGATTATCTTGACTACTTAGACTTCGTCAAGATACATCGATGAAACCATTTATACCTCATTTGTTGGATCAAGAAAATACTTTATTCCAAGTCCAGCCACTTTGAATTCACTCACATCCTTGCTTGCAAGATCAACCAAACTAGTTATGGTATCCACAGTAGGTCTATCCTTAACTGGTACTTTGTAGAATACATCAACAATTGAAAAGACACGCATATCCTTTTGTTGTTTCATGGATTTACATACTTTAAAACTAACCTCTTTACTGTTGAGCCAAAATTTTAGCTTATTTAACTCCAGGTCAACTAATACTCTCCCAGTTGCTAAGAACAGCCTACCCAAAATTATGGGTACTTCAAAGTCCACTTTGCTATCAAGAATTACAAAGTTGGCAGGAAATATAAAATCGGACACATTTACAAGTACATCATGTAGAATCCCAAATGATATTTTCACCGATCTATCTGCCATTACAAGTCACATATTTATGGGTGTGGGGTTTCCCAAACCCAACTTCTTATAAATAGCTAGCAGCATCAGATTGATGCTAGCTCCCAGATCATATTAGGCCTTAGCAAAATCCAAAGACCCAATCGTACAAGGGATGGTGAATGCTCTTAGGTTTGCCTTCTTCAGCACCAGTGACCTTGTAGAAATAACACTACAATGATGAAGATTATCCACTGATTTGTAGCTTACCACTCTTTTCTTCATCATAAGATCTTTCATAAATTTAGCATATCCTGGCTATTGCTCAAGTTCTTCAACTAAAGGCACATTCACTGTCAATTGTTTCAACATAACCATAAATTTATTAAACTTTTATTCATGTTCTTTCTTCTTTAATCATTATGGAAATAAGGGCGGTTGCCTTGGGATTTCAACTAGAGCAACTTTTACCTCCTTTCTTATATCTTGCTCCATATTACTAACATACTTTGGATTAGGTGGTTGTTCCACTTCCGCACTCTTCTTTTTTGAACTTCCCAACTCCATAGGCATTACTAAAGATTCATCAACCATCTTCTAATCTATTTTGACCACATCAGTATGAGAGGATACTCCCAAACATAGAATAGATAACATCTTACAGCTCCTAGTGGTAATAGCTATACACAATCCATCAGTCCTTGGATTCTGAACTGTATCACTTGGTAGAGTCCCATTATATCTTTGGTTAAATGTTGCAGATAATTGGATCATATGCTACTCTAGTTATTTAATAGCAATTGAGTATGAATTTACTAGTTGACTCATGGATGATATGTCACACTTCATAGTAGTCACCCCAGAATTGGTCGCCTCAACTCCCTTTAATAGGTTATCCATCATGTCCTCCATGGATATTTTTCCTGAACTAATGGCAGCATTATCACGGCTTTCAGGAGGTACATACAGTCCACTCTTGTCACTTTTATTCTTCCAATCTCCTAGATGGTTCCAACCTTAGTTTCCTTGACCACCGGTCCAGAAAACCCCTAGTTATACAAGTAGTTAGCCTCTTCCTTAGTGTTTGATTCAGCTCTCTTACCATAGGACCCCATAGTTTTTACCTTTTCTACATTCCCTGATATTAAATATTTTGTGAGCAAATCCATCTGGGTTTTCATGTGAGCTATATCCTAATCACGCTCCACTTTTCTCCTACACTGCTCTATTGATATTACACTAGACCCAGTATTACTTGCTACCACAGAATCTTTGGTATTCCAAGATCTACTTGTCTTAGTCATTCTTTCTAACATGTTCGCAGCCTCAGTAAAGGTGAGCTTCATAAAAGCTCCTCCTGCAGCATTATCCACTATTGGCTTTGTAAGTGAGTTCAAAGCCCTAAATAATATTTCCAACAAGTGTTCATCAGTCATTTTATGGTTTGGGCATTGAGTTAACTTTTTTTTAAACCTCGCCTAAGTCTCATTCAAAGCTTCATTAGCTAATTATCTAAAGTTGTTGATTTCATTCCTCAACTGTAACATTATGGAGGGCGGAGAGAACCTTTCTAGGAAAGCTCCTTTCAATTGACTCCAGTTTATTGTAGAATTAGGAGTCAGCTCATTCAACCACATAGTTGCCTCTCTAGATAGAGACAGTGGGAATAATCTTAAAAAAATAGCATTTTTTCCCACTTCGAGATTATCAAATAACTTATAAATACTAATAAAATTAACCAAATATATATTTAGATCATCACCAGGTAATCCACTGAAGAGTCCTTTCAGATTTAATAGCTGGATTATAGTACTGGTGATGTTTAATTTTACCCCAGGAGCTATTGGTGGTAGAATTATTTCCCCTGTAGATCTGGTTCCATATAAATCGTCCTCATTATTGTCAATATCAAACTGCGCAGCTTAGAGGTCTAGTCTTCCTTTGAATGGATGATTTTGATTTACAAGTGCAACTACCCCTATTGCATGCCTCCTATTATCCAGTTCAATTAAATCATTATCTCTCAAGTCTTCTTTATCTAGATTAGGTACCTGACCTGGAATATCTGTATTCTATTGATTTAATTGAGCATTAGCCAAAGCAGATAATCTTTTAGCTTACTATTGGTTAGCCATTCTTTCAATGAGATGAGGTTCAGGATTGAAGAGTAATAATAGTTCTCCTAAACTTCTGGTTCATGGCATAAACAACAATGAGCCTGTAATGAACAAAAACAACAACTAATGTAAAATAAGGAAACTTGACCAACAGTTAATTAATACACATAAACTCAATCGACAACTGTATTCCCCGACAACAGCACCAAAATTTGATACGCCCAAATTACACCTCTCTTACGAGAGCTTAAGCGGTCATTATCAAATATATAACCCAACTCGGTTGGGGTCAAATCCCACAGGGAATATGGTGCTAATTAAATTGCATGCAGATTCGTTGACTTTTAATCATTCATTTTCGTAAAAAAAAGGGGGGGGATTTGATTCAGTTCACAAATTAATGGTTTCAATTTAACAAGATAAAGTATGTGTGGTAGTGTTCAAATTCACAGAAATAGCAAGCTAGGGTTATGTTCACCTTGTAGTTTTCAATACTTTCTAACTATGGGCTTTACAAATTCATACATGCATCATGCTTACAGAGAAGCGTATTGGATTTAATAACATAATCCTAGTGCTTCTCAACCATCAAGGACTAATTCACTTTAGTTCTCTCAAATCAAAAGTGTTTATAAACACAATACGAAATCTCCAAGTAGTTAATCCTATTAAGGCATTAACATATGAAATAGGGGTTACAAATCCTATTTTCTTATCACTGTACTCTTTTCCAAATAACAACCTTTCTCCCGAACAAGTTATGTTTTAAGGCACGTCCTTTATGTTTGCAACCATGAAAATTCAAGATAAACAAAGAGAGTATGATGTAAACAAACCAATGCATAATGAATTCAAAATCCAAAGTAATAGATTGTCTGCTACAAGGCTTCCATAACTCTAACTAATAAACTTAGCTAATCATGAATAAAATGGAAATCACAATAGAAATATTCATCATACCAAAAACTAGAAGATGATCTTGGTGTGCGAAGAGTGAAAATAAGAAAATATTTTTGTATCTCTCCCAAGCTCTGCCGCCTTTCTCCTCTTCAAAAACTAATACAGAATAATGAATAATAATAAAAAATTCATAATCAAGTCTTTTTAATAATCGTTTCTCTCATATTTGCCTTCTAAGTCCCTGAACTAATTATAAATAACAAATTAGTCTTGGACATAGTTTCTAGGCATCACATTTGGTCCAACAAGCTACTTTTCTCTTGTGTCATATGCCATCTGCATTCTCTAGTCCCATTATGTCTCCATCTACCTCAGTTAGCTCAATTACATAGAAGTAGAGTAAAAACATAAGAAACTAGACACTTTGTTCTCCCAACTTAGCTAAAATATGGGTAAGCTATGATGCTTAGGTGTATAAATACACCCAAGATCAGGCAACTCAAGTTCATAGTTGATGGCTAGTGCTCCTTATCCAAAGCTATCTGGAGATAGTCTTTTCAGAGTGGATATGGTTATAGGGTGCCAGGTGCCCAATCTTTGGCCAGTGGGTCCTAGTCTTCTCTTCTATATCCTCTTTGTAGATTTTATGGTCAGTTGAATCATGGTTTTTTTGATGAGAAAAACAATAGGTGTTTTGGTTATGGCCAACTAGGGGAAATGCTAAGGGATTTCCCTAGAGAAAAGGTTGCTTCGGGGGATAATAAGGTTCCTATTGATACTTTATCATCTCCTACACCAAAGGGTGTCACTTTTGGCTCTGGCACAGGTCATAATCACTTGTATGCTCTTACTACCCATCAAGAGTCTGAGGCATCACTTAATGTTGTCACTAATATGTTAAAACTCTTCTCTTATGATATGAATTGTTTACTTAACCTGAGGTCTACTCTTTCTTATATGACTCCATTTGTGGCTGTGTATTTTGGTGTTAGTCTCAAGTGTATTTCATATCCCTTTTCTATTTCTACCCCGTGTGTGGTATCTGTTGGTGATAGGGAAACCTTGATGGATTTTTTTGAATTAGACATGTTAGATTTTAATGTTATCTTAGGAACGAACTGGTTTCAGTTGTGCTATGCCTTTTTAGACTGCCATACCCATAAGGTCATCTTTAAATTCCCTAATGGGCCGGTTAATTGGGAAGGAAGTCCCCTAGTGCCTAAGGGAAGGCCCATATCGTATCTTAGAGTATAGAAATTGATTTTCAAGTGACTTATTTATCATTTGGTTGGTTAAATATTCTAACTTGAGGGGTCCATCTTTACAATCTGTTCCTATGGTTAGTGATTTCTTGAGGCTTTCCCTGATGATCTTCCTGGTGTTCCTCCTAATAGGGAAATTTATTTTGGGATTGATCTTATTTTGGACATTTATCCTATCTATATCCCTTTTTATAGAATGGCTCTAGCTGAGTTGAAGGAGCTTAACAAGCAGTTGAAGGATCTTCTTGACAAGGATTTTATCTTCCTTGGTATGTCTCCGTGAGGTGCTCTTGTTCTCTTTGTGCGTAAGAAGGATAGTGCTATTCAAATATGTATTGATTATCATCAATTGAATAAGGTGACTGTGAAGAATAAGTACCCTATTCCTAAGATTGATGATCTATTTAACCAACTTTAGGGTGCTAAGTATTTCTCCAAGATTGACCTCTGTTCGGGCTATCATCAGTTAAATATTAAGGAGGAAGATATCCCTAAGAATGCCTTCCATACTTGATATGGATAGTTTGAGTTCTTGGTCATGTATTTTAGGTTGACCAATGCCTCAGTGGCATTTATGGATCTCATAAACTGGGTATTCCATCAGTTCTTAGATTTTTTGTGATTGTGTTTATAGATGATATTTTGGTATATTCAAAGAGTAAGGTGTATCGTGCCAAACACCTCAGTATTGTGTTGCAAACCCTACATGAACAACAATTATATGCTAAGTTTTCTAAGTGTTAGTTCTGCTAGAATGTTGTTACTTTTCTAGGTCATGTTGTTTCTAGTGAAGAGATCGTGGTGGATCCACAGAAGGTTGTGGTGGTTAAGAAGTGGCCAAAGCCCATGACTCCAATTGATATTCAGAGCTTCTTAGGTTTAGTGGGTTATTATGGGAAGTTTGTGGAGATCTTTTCATTGGTTGTTATATCTTTGACTAGGTTGACTCAAAAGAAGGTAAAGTTTCTATGGTCTGATGCTTGTGAGGGGAGTTTTGAGAAGCTGAAAGATAAATTAACTTCTGCTCTAGTTTTGAATTTTCCCGAAGGTAGTGATGGGTTTGTCATTTATTATGATGTGTCTCATGTGACACTTGGTTGTGTATTGATGCAACATGGAAAAGTTGTAGCGTATACTTCTAGGCAGTTAAAAAATCATGAGAAGAATTATCCAACTCATTATTTGGAGTTTTTAGCTGTGGTGTTTACATTGAAGAATTGGTGGGATTATCTATATAGTGTTCATGTCGACATCTTTTCAAATCATAAGAGCATGCAATATGTATTCAACCAGAAGAAGTTTAATCTCATGTAGAGAAAATGGCTTGAATTGCTCAAAAACTATGACATGAGTCTCTACTATCATCCATTTAAGGCTAACATGGTTGGTAATGATCTTAGTAGGTTATGTATAGGGAGATTGGCTCATATGGAAGAGAAGAATTAGGATTTGGTGAAAAATATTCACCGTTTGGCTAATCTTAGAGTTTGTCTCTTAGATTTTGAGGATGGTGGTATGTTTGTACAAGAGGTGAAAAAATTATCTCTTGGTGCTGAGGTAAAGGAGAAGTAGGTGTCAGATCCTACCTTGATGCAAATCAAGAATGATGTGGGTGGGCAGAAGGTGATGGCTTTTAAGATTGGTGGTGATGGTTTCTTGAGGTACCAAGGGAGGTTGTGTGTTCTTGATGTGGGTGGGAAGAAGGTGATGGCTTTTGAGATTGGTGGTGATAGTCTCTTGGGCTGTGAGGTAGAATTTTGGTCGAAGCTTATGAGTCATGTTATTTGATTCATCCTAGTACGATAAAGATGTATCATGGCCTTAAGAAGATTTATTAGTGGAATAATATGAAGAGAGACTTGACCAATTTTATGGCCAAGTACATGGTGTGTCAGCAAGTAAAAGTGGAACATTTGAGGCCGGATGGGTTGTATCAAGAAATTAAGTTGCCTGTAAGGAAATGGGAAGTGAAAAATATGGATTTTGTTACCAGTCTTCTATGGTCTTGAAACCAATTTGATTCTATTTAGGTCATCATGGATAGGATGAGTAAGTCTCCTCACTTCTTTCCGATAAGGACTAATTTTTCTGCTGAGGATTATGTGAGGCTGTTTATTCAGCAGATTGTGAAGTTGCATGGTACTCCAATTTCCATTATTTTTTATTGTGGTATTCAGTTCTCATCTCATTTTTGGCAGTCATTTCAGCAAGGTTTGGGGAATAAAGAGATCCTTAGTACCACTTTCCACCCGCAGATGGATGGATAAGAAAGGATCGTTTAGAATTTAGAGGACATGCTTTGAGCTTGTGTAATCAACTTTGGTTATAGTTGGGTTGACTTCTTAACTCTTGTAGAGTTTGCATAATATAATAGTTATCATTCTAGCATTAGTATGGCACCATTTGAGGCTTTGTATGGTAGGAGGTGTAGATCCACTATTGGGTTGTACAAAGTTGGTGAGGCAGGGTTGTTCGGCCGTGATTTAGTTCATCAAGCTATAGATAAGGTAAAGGTGATTAGGGATCGGCTTAAGACTGCCCAAAGCAGCCAAAAGTCCTATACGGATGTAAGGCAAAGAGGTTAGAGTTCGATGTTGGTGATTGGGTGTTCTTGAAAGCATCTCCCATAAAGGTGCTACTGTATTTTGGAAAGAAGGGGAAGCTCAGACCCCATTACATTGGTCCTTATTTGATTTTTAAGAGAGTGGAAAGTGTTGCTTATAAGTTAGAATTTCCTATTAGTTTGGGTTTGATTTACCCTATGTTTCATGTGTCCATGTTGAGGAACTGCATGGGTGATCTTTCCTTGGTGGTTCCTATTGATAATGTTGGTGTCTCAGATTTCCTATCATAAGAAGTGGTCCTTAAGAGGAACCATAAAGTGGAAGTAGACACTTGGGAGGTGGGACAAGATATAAAGGCAAAGTATCTATTTTAATTCCATCTGATGGATGAAGAACTTGAAGCATGAATTTCATTCTTTCTTGTTATTATTCAGATTTATCCCTTGATTCATGTGCATTGTTATGGTTAATATCATGCAAAATATGGTCTAGTTCATCATTCGAGGAAGAATGATCCTAAGGAGGGATAATATAACACCCTAAAATTTTGAGCAATTTATTATTGAGCTTTTTATGCTTGAAATAATGATTTTTCACCCAAATTATGTTTAGGGATGTTAAAAAGGGTAACTCAAAAGAATTTTGGAATTTTTGGAGGGGTTTTGGGGTAGTTTTGGGTCATAAAGGCAGTAAGCTGTCGTGGTAGCCCCGCGACATGGAGGCTGTGATCCGTATTAGAGTCTGACACAGAGGTTGGACCTCTGCGATGAGGTCCGTGCCATGGACCCATGTATTTTCCTATGGTTGTTTGGGTTATTTAAATGGGATGAGGGGAAATGGGGTCTTTTCACTTAAAATGACCCTTAAGCACTATATAAGCCAATCCTCATCAGTTTTCACAACACTAAGGTCATTATTTTCACTCTCAGACATTCTCTCTAAAATTCCCTTTCAACTCAAGGATAGGGCTTAAGGAGTTGATCATCTAATGTCCTAAGGGAGATATTTTCTTTGAAATTCATGCCAATTGAGGCATGTATCTCTTTTCCCTGAACTTGTATTTTGTTAATGGCATAAAATTGGTTATTATTCACGATTTTAATAATAAGTTTTGATGTTTGGGTTGAGGGTTGTGCATATGTTTGGTTTAAATGTTTTTTCATGGTTTGTTATGCAAATTCATGCTTTATTAATATTTATAAACATTGTGAGATTCATGGGAATGATGATTTAATAGAGGGGTCACGGTTAATCCCTAATTTGATGATTTTGCCTTGGTATATGGTTTGGAAATAATGTTCCGTCAACATGTTTTTGAAATTGACAATGAATATGTTTTTGTAACATAGTTTGGCTATTCTTGAAATCCTTCCATTACATAAATGGTAAAATGGAACATAAATTGGTTTGGTTTGGTTTAGTTTTCAAATGATTTTGGCAAAGCCTTGGTGGCCACGGTTTTGGTTTAGTTGGAAACTTTGGAGTCAAATTTGGTTTAATGGTTTTATATGGTATAAAAGGATAGACTTGCAATCTCTAATTTTTGTATGATGATACCAATGGAAAATAACTAATTAAAATACTCCTTGGTAAATGGTTGGGAATATATCAATGGTTTTAATATGGGCTTAAAGGAGGTTGTGTAGCAAAGCCATGGAAGGTGGGGTACCGAGGGAACCAACACTGGAAAGTCATGTTTTCCTACGTGAGGTTTGGTCATGGTGATCGTGTGCATGAGACCCACTTTATATTTTAGGGATGGCATTAGCCTTCTCGTATTTTCTTTGATACCTGCGGATAACACGCACTGGCCCTTTTAGCAGGGGAAGCTAAACCCATATAGCCCATGGGAGCCTTTAGGATAGCAGATCTACACAATCCAGGTTAAGGTTTTAAACATTCATGTTAAGCGTTGTTCCCTATCCCAACATGGTATATATATATATATATGTATATATGTATTTGCATATAGTTATGTGCATTGGATTTTAATTGGCTTTGAATTATCTTGTATGGCATTATTTGTTCCCTTATTCCTGAGTTACATACTAGTGCTCTAACTGCTAATCATCTTCAGACTCTATATCCCCATGTGATGCAGGAACTGGCCAAACTTCTACTTCTACTACACAGTGATCAGGTGTTCGTCGTTAGTTCATGAGTTGACTTGAAGTAGTAAGGTTTCATCCTTTGGAAGACGTCATTTCATGTTTGGATTCTTATGTTATAAATTAATTTCATAGTTTTTTTTGCTATGGTCGGGGGCATGTCCTGACACTTTATTCGTACTCAGTTTTGTTAGAGGTTTATGTATACTGTAGACATGGGTATTGTGGATAGATTTGGATTTTGGTTTTATATAGATCTTTGAGTTTATCTTTCATATCTTACTTTATATTAGTATTCATCTACTGCTAGGGTATGTCCTGACACTTTATTGGTTCTCAGTCATATTGGAATAGGCTCAGGGGTCGATCTTTTGTCCTTAGTGGAATTAAGATGCCCATCACGACCAGGCCCTTATTCGAGTCATGACAGTGAACTATTCAGGTTTTGAAGGATATGCTCTGCACTTGTGTGATGTATTTTGGTGGTCAGTGGGAGCAGCATCTAGCTTTGGCGGCGGTTGCGTATAATAATAGCTATAACTCTTGTATTAATATGACTCCATTTGAGGCCTTGTATGGCAGATATTGTCGCTCTCCAGATGGTTGGTTTGAGGTTTTTGAGAATAGTTCTTGAGGTACGAACTTACTTTATGAGTCTTTGGATAGATTTTGAGTCATTCGTGATAGAATTTAAGTGGCTCAGAGTAGGCAGAAGTGTTATGTAGATCGTAGATTTCGTTACTTAAGGTTAGGAGTTGGTGATCGTGTTTTCTTTAAATTTTGCCCATGAAGGGTAATATGAGGTTTGGGAAAAGGGGCAAGCTTAGCCAAAGGTATATTGGCCCATTTTGGATTCTTTGAACTGTTGATATGGCTTATGAGTTGGCATTGCCCCCGATAATCAATTGTTCATCCAGTTTTTTATATTTTTATGATTCACCATTACATTCTGAATGAGTCTCGTGCCATTTGTTAGGACGCGGTTCATTTAGATGAGAGGTTGTGTTTTGTTGAGGAGTTTGTCTCTATCTTGGCTAAGGATGTTAGATGATTGTGTTCTAGAGATATTCTAGTGGTTAAGGTCCAGCAGAAGCAACGACCTATGGATGAGGCTACTTGGGAGGTCGAGTCTGATATGTGTTGTTCCTACCCCCATCTCTTTATTGATTCAGGTATTTCTCTTGCCTTTAGTTTGAGTATGAAGTAGATTTTTAGTGGTGGATGATGTAACAACCTGATTTTTGATGATTTATGTTAACAACTATTTAACCCCTCTTGGTGGTTCCTTTATGGTATTTTTAGGGGTGTGGGGATGCTTGACATAATTCCCAATACATTTTTGTGGGCTTTATGCGAGTTCTGATTTTTGGTGGCTTGAAAGACCTTATAGTTGACATTGGTAAACATTTATTGATTCGTGTATAGAATGGCAAAACGGATTGCGTCAATAGATCCAGAACGTTGATTTTAGGTTGGTAACATGGTTGGTGTGATTTTATGGATTTTATATCTCATTTCGACTCTCGGTTCAGAAAGTTGTGATATTGGGTTTCAGGGGTCAAATTTGTAAAAATGACATTTTTTTCAAATATTTGATATCGCCATTGAGTTTGAAGCGTCGAATTTAATAGGGTAGGATAGTTCGTTTGCATTCATGGAGTTTCAAATGAATCCCAAGGGGTCCACGGAGACTTGGAAAACTCCAAATCTCCAGCTGGTACTGGTGCACCTGCATTCACTATTGGCTAGTCGCATACGCGACTTGTCTAATCAGCCCCAAGTGTCCCATATACGACACCTAGTCCCTTTATATACTATGTTATGTCCTTTTGCACCATTTTTTAGACTTGAAGCTTAAGATTTCATGATTTTGAGAAATTTCTTCCATTTTTAAGCTTGGGTAAGCTTCATAACAACTATTCGAACCATTTTCTTTAGATTTTATTGCGTAATTCTTGTTTAAACGCGAATCAAAAAGGTGACAATTGGGGATTTTAGCCCATAAGGCCTAACAATTATATTTCTCCGATTTAAATCCCGTTTTCACTTGGGTGAGTTTCTAATTTTATAATTATCAATTTTCTCTCAACTTCATCTTCAAACAACTTTAATTCTTGAATTATTAAAATGAATTTAGAAGATTTTGCCGGTATAGCTTGAATATAGTTTTTTTGTAATTTGGACCTCATTTTTGTTTAGGTTTTTAGTTGTAGACTCCTTTAAATATGGGGAACATGTTACAACATAAAATTATGATATTACCCTTCTTTTTTGAAAACCCATTACGGGTGCCTATTTTAACCCTGACACAAAAATAGGCAATATGGGTATCGTTGGCTTCTTTTTCATGCATAGATTTTATATTTGTATGATTTAGTTGATTTTGGATCCGCTCGTGAGGAGTAACGCTTTGGATTAAAGGTTTTTAGACTGATTTTTGACATTTGAGGTAGGTTATGGCTTAACTTTCTTCAAACTGGAATGGGTAGTTAATTTTGATACAAAAGCATGTTAGGGGTGCAGGAATTAATCAAGAAAATTAGTATAATTGTCGTGTTGTGCCCATGTGGGGACCCTTATATTGATGTATTTGGTGTTTTTTGGAACATTATTAGTTATGTGTGACCGTACGGGGTCTTATATGATATTGTTTGCCTTGTATACGTGAAATTAATTATATCTTGTTAATGAAAAAGCCTAATGTGGTATTAATGGTGTAATTTAATTATATTCTACTCTATTGGCATGTGGTTCATGTTGGATTTCATGGATGGTTGGAAATATTGAGTAAATTATTAGCTCGCTTGGTTGATATATTTGTTGGATATGGAAATTCTCATTATGGTTGGTTATAAGCATAACATCATAATATCATATACATTATTGGTACCATTATGGAAATACTCAAAATACTGACTTTAATTTTTCTGACAGAAAATGTGACATCTTAAAACCCTCTATCGAAGGATGTGTCGGAGAGGAGATATGAATATGGTATTGAATATGGATTGTAAAAGGGTTGAGGAAGCCGCCATGGGTCCTACGTCAGTGATGAGGTTCAAACTACACCTTCTCTCATAAGATGATACGTTCGCTGTCAATATAGTAACCTAGTGAAGGTTGGGGTCGAATCCCATGAGAACACGTGAAATCGTGGCTATCAGCAGTTGTAGTCAATGGGCAGAACTGGAAAAGTAAATGGGGGGATTTTGTGTAGTAATCTCGAGAAAATAACTATATTAACTTCGGCTGTAATTAAACGTAGGTGAATACTAGGATTGTGTTCCCTCTAGCTTTTTAAATTCGTATGATTATCGTGCTTTATTGAACCAAGCTAATACTATGCATGCAGAATTGATAAGTTATGTACCTTATACAATCTTTTGGACGAGTAGAAGGATTTCACCTTTTACCTTTTGAGTCTCAGGATGTCACCTTATTAACCCATATCTTGGTCCCAGTTAACTATTATCTTTTGAGACTCTAGTTATTAGATGAAAGCTAACCATCTTACTTAGATATTACCTAGTAGCGGGGATCGACAGTTAAACCTCAAATTACTGTTGTCATTATCTTTTCCTAGTCACTACTATTCTTCTGGAGTAAGTAGCAATAATCTAGGCGGGAGCCTAACATTTGCAACCGCTAAGATAACTATTATAATGAAGATAAAGCAATACATGAATGGGTATCGGTTCATAACAACAATAGCACTTCCCCTACTTCGTCCACCTGCCAGGATTTCCACAACCCTAGCTATGGGTGTTTAGCTGCTCATTCTTATGAAGAAAAC
This sequence comes from Capsicum baccatum var. pendulum, assembly GCA_030864225.1. Taxonomy (NCBI): domain Eukaryota; kingdom Viridiplantae; phylum Streptophyta; class Magnoliopsida; order Solanales; family Solanaceae; genus Capsicum; species Capsicum baccatum. The sequence goes on from CM061557.1 coordinate 87,843,652, forward strand.
AATAACATTCATCATCGAAAGAATAGATGAAATCACAATGATAAGAAGTATAAAACCCACAATAATAACTGAATTAATCCACTGAAGTCAATACAAGAGAATCCCAAGATCAAAATCGAATCTTGGAATCAAAATATGTTTTTGAGTATCAAAAGTGTGTAACTACTACTAAAAAACACATAAAGGGTATTTATAGTATATGAGGAAATCCTAAAACCAAAGCCCGAACAAAATAGGAGAAAACAAGGTCAATGACCACATTGTAGTCTGCACTTGCACCCTGAACCTGGGTGTAGGTAGTAGCTGTTGTCATCAACATAGGCGCAGGTACCAGGATTTAAAAATCATGCAGGTCAGCTCTCGAGATTTTGGACTTTTGGCACTTGCTTTGCCTACTTGCGGTCCACATGTTGACTTAGTAAGTGCCAGGAGTCATCTTTTTAGCTCTTCTTCAATTCTTGAACATGGTTTGATCACAAACAAGATGGAAAGTATCCCAAACATTCATAATTGCTCCAAAAAGTAGCCAAAAATACCTTTTGGACTACCTTTTAAGCATCGAAAGTGTTATATTTCTATAGCACATCAACACCCTCAACTTAGACTGTTTGCATGTCCTCAGGCAACAAAATACAATAAAAACAAAAATGGCACTTAACTAAGAGAATCTAAATTATTCAAGGCAGTCAGTCAACACTTTAAGCTCAAATTACAACACCCCTTCCTATCTCACTTTTTAAAACCAACTATGTATAAACATGAAGCACAACAATGTGACACAATGGGATAAAGGTATGGCATTACATTAGCAACAAACAACCATGCATATGTACAAGTTACACAACCCGAAACAAGCAAATAGCTAGAAATATGACTTAAGTGCCCTCACAATAAAAGATGTCTCACTCGCTCATATAAAATAATACATGTCGATGTAAGGACAGTCAAGAGACACTCATACTCAGAAGAAAAGTTCCAATCAATATGTATCAAATACCATAGGTTTGTCCTTAATTTCTTTATCTTAGCATTCAGATAGTCAAGTTAGGATCACTATAGGACTTTTCTTGGCTTGTAATGTAGGCTTCGGAGAAGGTATGGTACATATGTACATATCAAGTGACTAAGACTCTTTGGCACTACATTAACCTTGGGGTCTCACTTACTAGCCAATTTCCTTTTTATTCCACCCTTATTTTTCCCTTTTCAATCTTTATTGCACATTCAAGTTGGGTGTGGTTTTTTATTTTTTATTTTTTGGTTTTTCATAATTTTTCTTTTCTTTTTTCTACCACACCCAGTCCTACTAACCAAAGCAAAAATTGGTTCATTGTAATATAAATGGGAACAGGAATGGTGCAACAAGAAAAATAGGCCTATAAGGCTCAAAATAGGGATCAAGAGATATCATTTACACATGAAAGGTCATTTAGGCTAAAGTGGACTAAAATTAAAAACGGTTTATGATCCTTTCCTAACTGACTATCCTTCAACATAGGCAAGTTCTGAATTCAATACACAAAGGAAACTAGGTAGTATCTCACACATACATGGCATAGAGTCAATATTACCAACTACTACCTATCCAGTTCATGAAATTGTTAGAAAGTAATTATCATGCTCCTAATTATAATGTCATAAAAAGATTCACAATGTTCATGTATATCTATATTCACACAGTTCTTAAACATAAAATTTTGGAGGGGTATCAAAAATCAATCAAAACATGACTACTGCACTAAATACTTAAAATCTCCTAATTACAAAAAAAAAAAACACAATATGAAATAAAAGACAATATGACACAAAATTATCCTAGACATACCGGTTCTACAAACATACCACAGCCAATAGGAAAAGAATCACAACAATAAAAATCTGCGGCGGCATGGCGTGCCCACCCCCAACCAAATATTGTGCACCGTCCTCAATGCGCTAAAATAAAATAAAATAGAGGAAAGTGAGAACATACTTGGGATGCACTAGGAGTCCATGTACCTTGGGTTTAATCCCAAGTAATTCCTAATTTACTATCATGGAACAACCCAGTTCCCTTAGCTACTCAGACTTTACCAAGGTCTATTTCAGCACAAACTCTTACTTCTTCCAAGTTTCCCATGTAGTGTTTCACTCGCTGCCCATTTACTTTAAATGGGATATCACCATCATGATTTATATATATAGCACCATGTGTGAACACCTTAACTACAATGAATGTTCCAATCTATCTTGATTTTATCTTACTAGGGAACAAGCGTAGTCTTGAATTAAATAACAAGACCAAATGATCGGGTTTGAATATTCTCATCTCGGTCTTCTTGTCATGATAGAGTCATTATTTCCATGGCCAAGCTCTCATAATCACGGAGTCAGAATTCATCCAACTCATTCACCTTGTTCAACCTCAAGTTTGTTGCATCACGCCACTCAAAATTTAGCCTTTTCAATGCCCATAGTGCCTTATGATCAAACTCAACCAGCAAGTGGTATGATTTTCCATACACAAGATAATATAGAGAGGAACCTATAGGGGTATTATAGGCTATCTGGTAGTCCCACAATGCATCATCTAATTTTCTAGACCAATTAGTCCTGTTGGCATTCATAGTTTTTGCCAATATAGACTTTATCTCTCTATTGGAGACTTTCTCTTGCCCATTTGTATGCGGATAGTAAGGTGTCTCCACCTTATTCCTTACACCATATTTATCAAGTAATGCTTTGAACAAATAGTTTCAGAAGTATGACCCACCACCACTGATAATTACATGCAGAGTGCCAAATTGAGAGAAGATATTTCTCTTCAAAAAGGTGGTGATGCTTTTACCTTCATTGTCTGGAAGTGCAACTACCTCCACCCATTTTGATACATATTCAACCACTACCAAAATTTATCTCATGCCATAGGATCTCACAAATGGTCCCATGAAGTCAATCCTTCATGTATCAAATAATTCCAACTCTAGAATAGGTGCATAGGGAGTTCCTCCATGAAATATTTCCTTGACGCTGACATTAGTCATAGGCTTTTCCAAAATCATGAGCATCCTTGTAAATTGAAGGCCAATAAAACCCACACTATAGAATTTTGTGGGTTGTCTGTGTGCCACTGCGATGACCCCCAATTGGTGAAGAATGACAAGCTTCCAGAATGGTTCTCATCTCCACCTATGGAATACATCTCTAAATCACACCATCAGCGGACATCCTAAACAAATATGACTCATCCCAAAAAACTTCCTTACCTCATGTATAAATCTTCATTATTACTGGAAGGATAGATCTTTTAGGATAAGATCTCTTGCCAAATAGTTGACAAAATTAGCAAACTAAAGAATCAAATCTTGAGATGTTTCTAACACTCGCTCATTAGGAAAAGCATCATCTATCTCAAGATTATCCCTTAGTTAATGTATGGTCTTCACTTCAAGTTTGTGTAAGTGGTCTGCAACTTAATTTTATTTCCTTTTTTAGTCCTTGACTTCAAAATCAAACTCTTACCATAAAAGAACCCAATGAATAAATTTGGGTTTGGCATCTTTCTTCGCCATCAAGTACCTCAAGGATGCATGGTCAGTGTGCACTATAACCTTAGTTCCAATCAAATAAGATAAAAAAATTTCAAAAGCAAAAACCACTATAAGTAGATCTTGGTCTGCTGTGTAAATTTTGTGTGGGTTTTAAATCTTTATTAGCATAGTAGATGGGATGCAGTATCTTTTCTCTTCATTGGCCTATAACAGCTCATAAGTCCACTCCACTCATATCACACATTACCTCAAAAGGTGCAGACCAGTCAGGATACACAATAATTGGTGATGAAATCAACCATTTCTTTAGGTATTTAAAAGCCTAGAGACAAGCATCATCAAATATAAATTTCACCTCCTTTTCTAAAAGCTTGCATAGAGGAATTTCAATCTTAGAGAAGTCCTTGATGAACCTTCTATAAAAGCTTGTATGACCCAGAAAACTCGGTATGCCTCTATCTAACACTAGTGGCGGCAGTTTTTTAATCACCTCAATTATTGCTTTGTACACATCAATACCATGTATGGAGATATTTTGCCCTAACATGATACCTTTTTTCACCATGAAGTGGCATTTTTTCCAGTTTACTAAGTTGCATTCTTTACATCTCTGCAGTACACTGGACAAATGGGCTAAGCAATCATTGAATAAGTCCCCAACCATTGAAAATTCATTCATGAATACTACAATAATGTCTTTCACCATGTCGGATAATATGGATATCATACATCATATCAGGCACATTACATTACCCGAACGTCATCCTTTTGAATGCAAAGGTCCTATAGGGGCAAGTAAAAGTAGTTTTTTCTTGGTCTTTGAGATTAATCATAATTTGATTATAACCTAAATACCAGTCAAAAAAATAATACCAACCTCTGCCTGCTAATCTATCCAGCATTTGATCCATGAATGGCATAGGAAAGTGGTCTTTTTGTGTCCACTTGTTCAGCTTTCTATAGTCCATGCATACTCTCTAACTGATCACTGGCCTCATTGGTACTAATTTATTTCTTATTTAAAACCATTGTGATTCCTCTTTTCTTTAGCATGAATTGAACCAGGCTCACCCACTTGCTGTCTGCAATGGGAAAAACCACCCCAGTAGCTAACCACTTGATTATCTCTTTTTTCATTACCTTCTACATAGAAGGATTCAGTCACCTCTTGTGCTCAATACTGGAAATGTTGTCTAGATAAAGTTGTATATTGTGTGTATATACCTGGGGGAATCCCTACAATGTCTACAATGGTCCACCCAATAGCTCTCTTAACTGATATTAAAGCTTCCACCTATACTCCTATAAAATTTGGGCAATAATTATTAGTAAAGTAATATTGGCCCCCAAGAATGCATACTACAAATTAGGTGGGAGGGCCTTTAATTCTAATATCGGTGGTTTTTCAATTGATGGTCTTGCAGGAGGTGTGGTTCTATTTTTTAAGTCAAGATCCAGCTTTTTAGGGGCATATTTGAAAGAACCTATGCTATGTAGTGCATGAACCAGCTCATGATATTTATCTATCCCATAACTCTCAAAGTTCATGATCACTGTTGCTAATGCTTATACCCATAATCTCTCCACAATAGGTACAGCTACTGCAACCACATTATCATCCATAGCATCAATCACTACTACCACTCTTATATCATTAGGCTGTTAAACTGTCATGCATATATTCAACACGATTTGCTTATTATTCCATTTGAAAGTAATCTTCTCTAGGTCTATATCAATCAACACCCGACTAGTGGACAAGAAAGGTCTACCCAAGATAATCTAAGAGTGGCATCTACTTCACAATCTAAAATCATAAAATCTGTTGGATGAGTGAATAATGCCACCCTCACTTCCACATTGTGCACAATACTCACTGGCTTTTTTACAGATGAATCAACCATAAACAACTTTCCATATGTAGGCTTGAAATCACCTATCCCCAATACCTTGTATATCACCAATCGAATTATATTTATTCCTGCTCTCGAATTGTATAGGGCCTGATTAATGTCATAAGGCCTAATAGTGAAAAACCTAGACTTTGAACCATTGAAAGATAACTTCATTTTAGTGTCTCTAAGTTGTCTACAACTAGAGACTTGAGTCGTACCCTTGGTCATGACTCGTACTCATGTTGCCCTCCCCTCTTGTATCCTAGGCAGTATGGTGAGGGTCACTCACTGTCCTAGGTACGAGTGACCCTTCCTCAATTATAACCTATGTATATGAGTCATATCTAGGGAAATGGTATAAAGTAAGACTTGAGCTTAAGGTAAACTGTCTTACATACAATTGAAGCTTATGACTAGGGGGTGAGTAGTACCCTTTGGATATGACTCATGGGTGTGTTATCGTACCCTTAATAGGTTTTGTCACCTAGGAGAATCCTAGGGTACAATCACTAATGGAATCGTATGGGGGAGTCATACCCCTGCACAAGCTCATTTTTCAGCTTTTAACTAAGGATATTTTGGTCATTTCCCTTGCCTAAGACCCTAACCCCTATCACTATATAAGGCATTGTATCCTCCTAAGTCTTCATTTTACAAGACTCAAACACTCCAAAACACTCTAAAGGCTTCTTAAAGCAAGAGCGAGTCAACATTCTTGGTGAATCAAGTTGTTTAAGGCATGTATCTCTTCTCCTTATTAAATGACACTAAAATCCATGTATTTCACACTTGAATTTGTAAGTGTACATGGTGGTTTTGAAATCAAATGAAAAGGGTTTTGTTGCTAAACGATGAACAATGATGTTTCCTACTTAGATTTGTGTTTATTTATGTTATTGATGTTGATTTGCATATGTGGATGATTTTTGTATGTGTTATAACATGTGTTGAAGGTAATCACATAAGGTGTTTGTGAAAGTATCTAAGTGAATTGTCTAGTCACATGTTGGTGATATTTTAAACTAGGGCAATGGTACAATATATATATATATATATATATAAATGAGTAATAAATGATATTGTAAGGTCATTATGAGCCATGTATTGAGGAATTGATAATCATGTTTCTTGAAGGCTTAGGAGAGGGTAAATCCCTAGGCATAAAGATAAACTAGAATTATGTATTGAACCAAGTGTAGAGAAAATATGATATAATGTTGTTAATGAAATTTGAATGTTTGTGTGGCTCTTGAGGACCACAAATTGAATTGTATGGTGAATTGAATAAAGGCATTAGCCTATTGGGGTGGTTGAGCAATAAAGGCTCTCATGAGGACCGGGTGGTCATGTATAATGTTGAATTGGCTAAATAAGCCAAAGTCTTTAAATATGATATAAATTGTATGAGTGTAATGCAAGAACTAATGGGTAAAGAGTATGAATGGCTACTAATAATGATGGCCGGCTAGAGTTCCTCTTCTAAGGATATGACTAATAATTTGAGTTCCTAGTCCCATGAATGGCGGGTGATTTGAGTTCCTCATCTAATGACACAGCTAGTGATTTGAGTTCCTATACCGGTGATATGACTAGTGATTTGAGTTCCTAGTCCGAAGAGATCTCTTGAGGTTAGAATACCCCATTAAATGACATGGCTAATGATTCGAGTTCATAGACCGGTGATACAACTAGTGATTCGAGATCCTAGATAAATAAAATAAAATGGCTAGTGATTTGAGCTCCTAGACAAATAAAATAAAATGGCTAGTGATTCAATTTCCTAGACTAGTGAAATGACTAGTGATTTGATTTCCTAGTCTAATAAAATGGCAATGAGATTGGTCTAATGAGCTATCTTGGTTGAAAGTTCTTCACTCTATATGTCATGAATGAATAATTTTAGAATGCATGCTAAATCATTTTCCCTTATGGCATAATAGGACCATATTGTGCATATTCATGTGTATGAGTATATGTTCCAGAATGATGTTGAGTCTTGGTCACTTGATTATCATGTGAAATACCTAAATGCAAGGATAATTGTATCAATATGATTGATGATAATATATTAACTTGTTGTCAAATGATGATGTTCTTTTATCCTTACGCTTGAGTTACATGCTAGCTTTCCAACTGCACTAACCATGTCCAGACACTATGTCCCCACGCAACATAGGAGCTGGCTCATCATGTTCTTTTCTTGCACAGAGATTAGTGAATCAAAGTAGTTCATGCATTGACTTTGGAGTGGTAATCTTCCTTACTTCAGAAGACATTGACTTGGTTTAGCTATCATTGGGGGATTGTCCTAACGTATACATTTATAAACTTTAGTTTGTATAGAGATATTGTGGATGACTATGGGCTTGGGCATATTGGGCTAGAGTGTTGATAATTGTAAAATGGTTGGTCATGTTAAGCCTTGACACATGTTCACATTCCCGGTATCTTATTATTATAGTTGGATTGTATCTAAACCTTATGGATTGTTGTTGATGGATAGGTTGGGTTACGAGGTGACCTTCAATACATGTGTGCTTGAGGTGTATCTACGACATGACCCAGTTTTAGACTGTGTCAAATAAAACATGAAATGATGACTGCACCTGGGTCTCCCTTCTTTTCTACTGATGGTGTATAAAAATCTACACTAAACTGTTGTACTATATCTTAAAGCTCTTCTTCTACCCAGTCATCATCGTTATCACTCCCAAAATCATCATCACTATAAGTCATCTTTTCAAATTCAGCTTTATATCACTCATCCATAACAATATTATCCTTCTTTGACTCATTAGTAGCAGGAAAAAAATGCTCATTATGTGGGGAATCAATCCTCATGTTAATATCTACACAATGAAAAAGTGTTGGAGGATTCAGCATATTGTCAATAGAAAGTACCCTTGCCTGATGTTAGGCCAAAATGGCAGAGATTTGCCCATACTGTCGCTTCAACTGCTTAATAGTAATTGAATATGATTCAACCTTTTGGGAAAATCCTAAAACATCGGCCTTGAGTTCTTTAAGGAAAGTTTCCTGACTCTCTTGACCCTTTTATCAGCTTAGCCAACATCTCTTCTATTTTTGATTATGCATCTCGTCTGCAAGGGGGAATGTATTTGTCTCTATCATCATAGTTCCAACCTTGATTCCCCTTCTCTTAGGCTCAGAAACCCACCAATAAATGATCAACATACTTTGTCTTCTCTTCTAACTCAGACTCATACATCCTAGAAGTTGTAGTTTACGCCCCTACTGCATTAATCTTTAAGGAATTAATTGTTGTAAATTGTTTGGCCAACTCAGCAATCTTTGTCCTCAATAGTGAAATCTCCTGAGCTACAGCATCCTCAGCTACTCTTCATTTACTAGAAGCTTCAATGTCATAAATGCCAGACCCTTTTTCCTCAATAAGGCTAATATTATTGTTAATGCTCTTAGCAGGTTATCCATAGGGAGTTTACCTTACCTGGAAAAGAAAAGGCGTGAGTTGGTGAAGGATATTCACCGTTTGGTTAATCTTGGAGTTCATCTCTTGGACTCTAATGATGGTTGTGTGATGGTACAAGAAGTGGTTCGGTTATATCTTAGTGCAGAGATTAAGGAAAAGCAAATGCTAGATCCTATCTTGATGAAAATCAAGGGTAATGTAGGTGGTAAAAAGGTGATAGTATTTGAGATTAGTGGTGATGGTAATTTGCAGTACCAAAGGTGGTTGTGTGTTCCTGACATCGATGGTTTACAGCAAAGGATTTTGGCTGAGGTGCATGAATTGCGCTATGTTATTCATCTCAGTTCAACAAAAATATATCATGATCTCAAGGAGATGTATTGGTGAAGTGGTATGAAAAGGGATGTGGCAGATTTTCTAGCCAAGTATCTAGTATACCGACAAGTTAAAATTGAGTACATGAGGCCTAGAGGGTTGTATCAGGAAATTAAGTTGCCCGAATAGAAATGGGAGGTAATCAATATGGATTTTATTAGTGATATTCCTCAGTCTCGAAACCAATTTGATTTAGTTTAGGTCATCATAGATAGTATGACAAAGTCCGCTCACTTCTTACCAGTGCAAACTAACTATTCGGCTAAGGACTATATGCGGTTGTATCTTCAGGATATTGTAAAGCTGCATGGGATACCTATTTCTATTATCTCTGATTGTGGTATGCAGTTTTTATCTCACTTCTAGCGGTCTTTTTAGAAAGGGTTGGGGACCAAGGTTAGTCTGAGTACTATTTTTCATCCACAAATGGATGGGGAAGTAGAGAGGACTATTCAAATATTGGAGGACATTCTTTGTATGTGTGTGATTGATTATGGTGGCAATTGGGTTGAGCATCTACCTTTGGTAGATTTTGCTTATAACAATAGTTATTATTCTAGCATTGGGATGGCCCTTTTTGAGGCATTGTATGGTAGGAGGTTTATATCTCTTATTAGTTGGTTTAAGCTTGGTGGGGAAGATATATTTAGCCCAAATTTGATTTATCAGTCTATGAAAAAGGTAAAAGTAATTCAGGATAGGCTTAAGGCTGCTAAAGACGCCAAAAGTCCTATGCAGATATAACGTGTATAGACTTGGAGTTTGAGGTTGGGGATAATGTGTTCCTAAAGGTATCTCCCATGAAGGGAGTGATATGGTTTGGCAAAAAGAGGAAGCTTAGTCCTCGGTATGTTGGTCATTATGTGATTTTACGGAGGGTTGGTAGTGTGGTGTACGAATTAGAGTTGCCTTATAGTTTGAGCTCCATTAATCTAGTATTTCATATCTCTATGTTTAGAAAGTGTCTTGGTGATCCTTCTTCAGTGGTTCCTTTGGAAGGAATGGGTATCTCAGATTCTCTATCTTATGAAGAAATCTCGACTGAGATATTAGATCAGTAAGTTCATGAGTTACGGACCAAGGATGTGGCCTTGGTTAAGGTTTTATGGAGGAACCAAAAGGTGGAAGAGGATACATGGAAAGCGAAAGCATACATGAATTCCAAATATCCTGTAACGCCCCAGATGTGGTACCCGAAATGTTACATGGTGCTCATGACCCCGAAGGACCACAAGCTAACCCATGATTGATATCTGTATCTATATACTACATAATATATTGTATGATTGTTGAAACATGAACTGAAAGGCCATAGGGTTCAAGACTGTAACATAAGTTATAAAGATATAACAGCTGAATGGGGTATGAAATACCCAAAAAAAACTAAAATAACATGATAGTATGAACAAGATAGTCTAGAAAGCCTCTAACTGAATGAACTGTCTGAATGAAGAGTTGATGGGACATATCCCCAAAAACTCCAACTAATAAATTACTTAACAAGATAATAAATAAATGATCATGTCCTTGAGAGATGACGACTCAGTGATAACTCTTACTACTGAGACTGGAATGCTACTGATGCTCTGGAGCTCGTGTTTTTGAACCTATGGTCTAAGACACCATAGCACAAATGCGTCAGTACTTTGAATGTACTGGTATGCATGTGAGGTAGGCTGAATGCATGGGGTTCATATGCATGAACAATACTAGCTAACTAACTAATATGAACGTGAGAATACATGCATGAATACATAGTAACTATATCTGAGATTGTGATAACATGAATTTACTGATAACTAACATGACTGATAACTGAGTTCTGATGGCTGATATAACTGATAACATGAGTGACTATATTTGACAATCTTGAATCTGATGGAACTAGCTGAGTTTTGTACTATTTTGAGTTAACTGTATCTGACAGTCCTAAATTGTATAGAACTATCTGAGTTCTAATACTGAGACTAATTGACTGTATTTGATAGTCCAAATTCTATAACTGAAACTATGTGAAGTAGTTATCTAACCAATATGCCCAAAATAAAGCATTATAGCTGAGTTGGGGTCCAATCTGTAACCCCAATTGGAAGGGTGTCAATACCGCGCCACCAGTAAGGATAAGATGTGAGTGACTCTCATCTAATAGTGTCCCCAAAAGAGAATGGTGGGGACCTCATCTAAAAGTTTTTATCCACTTCACCAACCATTATCTGATAGCTTTGATGTCTCAACCTATGTTGGTTGCATAGTTCTGGAATGCAAGGATGACTTCTAAGAATCACACCCTCATCTGATAGTGTGTTTTCCCATTCTTGGGTTCACTCGATGCTAATTCCTACTCCCATATGAATAGACATTAATCATGGATTACTGTACTGAACTGGATTGAATTAACTGAGTTCTATTGACTGATGGAATAGTACTGAGATTACTGTATTACTGAGCTTTCCTGAGTCACATAATTGACTGAGTTCTATGGATCATGGCTTAATTGAGGATATTGTGAAGACATGACACAGACTCTAGGAACACAGGTATATTTTTCGGGTACAAGTACCCCCAGGACTCGATGGAAGAAAACTGACAAGGCATGACATTCTTGAATACATTAGTAACATCAACAATCCATAATACAATAACTGAAGATATTTCATGGGCATTTGATTATCATAGCTTGGTACGTGAATAAGATAGCATGTATACATAGCATAATTTCATATGGCTAACTCATGATCAATCCAACAAACAATTTCAATACATAAGAAAAGCATGGAAGTCATTTTGGATCACAATTAAGCTATAGTGCATAATTTCTATCCTCCTAGGCATTTTATCAAACACCTTGCAAGCACCCTTAGGGCATAGGCCTAATCATCAAATTGACACATTATAAATAATTCAATTTATGGATTTCACTCACTTGCTAATGTAGTTTCATGAAAACAGACATAAATACGCCAACTTGGAAATCATATAATAAGATAAACATGGTTACAACCAACCCACAACATAAATATCATGATTCATGATTTGAAATAGGGTTCTTGAGGTTTATGGATAAAGTAAATCCATAAATCAATACAACGCATACCTTAGTTCATTATTTAATGAAGATTGATGGAGAGACTTTCTTGAAATTAAATCCCCAATTGAAACCCTAGCTTGTTCTTGAGAGAAAATTGAGAGAAACTAGTATATTTGGGTTTCCAAATAGCTGAATCTCTGTTAAAGGGCTTAAATAGGGGTGGGAAATTGACCTTTTTAACCCTGGATGCATATTTTAATTTTAGTGAAATTTTCCTGAATTGAACCCCTGGCGCGATGCGGCGCTATTGCACCATCTCACTGGAATTTAACAACTGGGAAATTGAGGGATGGCGCGACGCGGAGCCATTGCGTTGCCACTTCATTTGAGACCTAGAAGTTTGGCGCGACAAGCCACTATTGTGAACCCCTACTGGAATTCTAAAATTGTTATTTTCTCCTATGGCGCGGTGCGCCACTGACTAATATGGCGCTGTTTTACGATGAAAACTTGAAATAGTCATAAATTCTTACCCGGTTATCGAATTTAGGCAAATTTTATATTTATGGAAAACTTATTGAATTGCCACATGACAAAAAGTGAAAATCTTGAAAATTCCTCATGGAATAAACATCATTCAATTTAGAAGCTAATACATAACATTCTTAAGATAAAATTATCTAGGAAACTTTGATGTATTACAATATCTCTCCCTTGGGAACATTCTTCCTCGAATAAAACTGACTGAGAGAGGAGAAACGATAAGCCGAAGTACATACTAAACATGAACACTAAAACATGAGTACATAACTGATATTTTGGAGAGTCATATAGAGCATGCATATCTGATGCATGATTTTATGACTGAGCTGATACATGAATGCATGACTAAGAGTACTGATAAGTTGATCACACATATCTGATATATGAATACATGAGGAACTAATTACATGATTGAGATTTCTAATAACTGAGTCTTCTCACAAGGAGAAGGCATGAACACATGACTAATCTGATGCATGAACATATAATTGGATTTGCAATGGTACTTAGTACCAATTTTAAAAAAATAAAATCCTAAACATGAGGCTGATACCAAGTCATAACTGAAATCTAGACATGAAAACTGAAAAGCTTAAGGAAAACTATTACCTTGAGCTCGATTTGAGTTAGCGGAGAAAAGGTGAGGGTACTTGGTACGTATGTCTGCATTTTCTTCCTAAGTATCTCCCTCAATGGACTAATTCTGCCAAATAACTTTGACTAGAGGGACTTCTTTGTTCCTCAGTCTATGAGTATGGTAGTCTGAATTTCGACTGGAATCTCCTCATAAGAGAGGCTATTCTGAATATATAGCTCTGAATAGGGACTACAACTGTTGGGTCACCTATACACTTCTTGAGCAAAGACACATGGAAGACTGAATAAACTGAGGCTAGATCTGAAGGTAATTCGAGCTCATAATCTACCTTGCCGAAGCGACTGAGAATTTTAAAAGGACCGACATATCAAAGACTGAGCTTTACCTTCTTCCCGAACCTATTTCACTCCCTTCATGGGAGAGATCTTTAGATAGACATAGTCACCAATCTTGAACACGAGATCCTTTCTATGTACATCTGCATAAGACATCTGTCGGCTCTGAGCAGCTCGGAGTCTTTCTCTGATCAACCAGACTTTGTCTAAGGCATCGAATACTAAGTCAGGCCCTATAACTGAGGTCTCACTAACTTAAAACCAACCGATTGAAGATATGCACTTCCTACCATAAAGAGCTTTAAATGGGGCCATCCGAATACTGAAATATTAGTTATCATTGTATGCAAACTCAATCAAATACAAGTGGTCATCCCAACTATCCTTGAAATCAATGCACATGCCCTTAGCATATTTTCTAGAGTTTGAATGGTCCTTTCTTCTTGACCATCTTTCTAAGGATGAAAGGATGGAGGACTCATTCGGATGAAGTCCCAAACCTTAGCTGCAGCTGAGTTGGCCACTGGGTTGGCTGAAACGACAATTGGTCATTCATAGAAGTAACTGACTGAGCAAGAGTAGTGAATATAGCTCTAAACTTTGCATGAGAAACATACTCTCCCAAAGGTTCTTCAGGCTGAGGGGCTGACTGATTCCCATTTCTTCTTTTAGGAGGCATGTTCTGTAGAATAAAGGGAGAAATGGATTAGACTGAGAGATTGACTTGATATTATGCTCACTGGCACGACATGAATACTGAAAAAAGGGAAACTGTTCCTAAAGCATCTCATAGCCTCCTGTACATAAATGTGGCGTGCAACATACCCATGCATAAGACTCTACAAGATACGTCTTTCAAACTTTCTAGGACTCTATTGAACCTTAGGATCTGATACCAACTTTTTAATGCCCCGAATCTAGTGCCCGGTATGCTACACAGTGCTCATGACCTTGAAGGACCACAACCTAATCCATCACTAATATATGTACTTGTATACTGCATAATATAATATATGATTGCGGAAACATAAATTGAAAGGCCATAGGGTTCAAGACTGTAACATAACTGATAAAGATATAACATCTGAATGGTGTATGAAATACCTAAAACAAAACTAAAATAACATGATAATCTAAACATGATAGTCTAGAAAGCCTCTAACTGACTGAACTGTCTGAATGAGGAGTTGATGGAACATTAATAAATTACTTAATGAGATAATAAATAAATGATAATATCCTCGAGAGAGGAGGACTCACTGCTAACTTTGACTACTGAGACTGGAATGTTACTAATGCTTTGGAGCTCGTGCTTCTAAACCTATGGTATAAGAGACCATAGTGCAAATGAATCAATACTTTGAATGTACTAATATGCATGTGAGGTAAGTTGAATGCAGGGGGTTCATATGCATGAACAATACTAGCTAATTGACAAATATGAACATGAGAATACATGCATGAATACGTAGTAACTATATTGAGATCGTGATAACATGAATTTACTGATAACTAACATGACTGATAACTGAGTTTTGATGGCTGATATAATTAATAACATGTGTGACTGTATCTGACAGTCCTGAATCTGATGGAACTAACTGAGTTTCGTACTGTTCTGAGTTGACTATATCTGACAGTCCTGAATTCTGTAGAACTATCTGAGTTCTAATACTGAGACTGATTGACTGTATCTAACAGTCCTAATTTTATAACTGAAACTGTGGGAAGTAGTTATCTAACTGGCGTGCCCCAAATAATGTATTATAGCTGAGTTGGGGTCCAATCTGTAACCCTAATTGTCAGGGTGTCAATTCTGCACCACTGGTAAGGACAAGCAGTGAGTGACTCTCATCTGACAGTTTCCCTAAAAGAAAATGGTGGGGCCCTCATCTAAAAGTGCTTATCCACCTCATCAACGCTCATCTAACAGTATCGATATCTCAACCTATGCTGGCTACATAGTTCTAGAATGCAAGGATGACTTCTAAGAGTCACACCCTCATCTGACAGTGTGTGTTCCCATTCTTGGGTTCACTAGGTGCTAATTCCTACTCCCATCTAAATAGACTCTGATCATGGATTACTAAACTAAACTGAACTGAATTAACTTAGTTTCGTTGACTGACGGAATAATACTGAGATTACTATATTACTGAGCTTTCCTGAGTCACATAACTGACTGAGTTTTATGGATCATGGCTTGACTGAGGATATCATGAAAACATGACACGGACTCTAGGCACAAAGCTATATTTTTTGGGTACAAGTACCCCCAGGACTCGATGAAAGGAAACTGACAAGGTGTGATATTCTTGAATACATGACTAACATCAACAATCCATAATACAATAATTGAAGATATTTCATGGGAATTTGATTATCATAGCTTGGTACGTGAATAAGATAGCATGTATACATAGCAAATTTCATATGGCTAACTCATGAGCAATCTGACAAACAATTTCAATACATAAGAATAGCATGGAAGTTATTTTGGATCACAATTAAGCTATAGTGCATAATTTCTATCCTCCTAGGTATTTTATCAAACACCTTGCATGCACCCTCAGGACATAGGCCTAATCATCAAATTAACACATTATAAATAATTTAATTTATGGATTTCACTCACTTGCTAATGTAGTTTCATGAAAAACACATAAATACTCCAACTTGGGAATCATATAATAAGATAAATATGGTTACAACCAACCCACAACATAAATATCATCATTCATGATTTAAAATATGGTTCTTGAGCTTTATGGATTAAAGGAATCCATAAATCCTTACAATGCATACCTTAGTTCTTGATTTAGCAAAGATTGATGGAGGGACTTTCTTGAAATTGAAACCCTAGCTTGTTCTTGAGAGAACATTGAGAGAAACTAGTATATTTTGGGTTTTAAATAGTTGAATCTTGTGTTAAAGGGCTTAAATAGGGGTGAAAATTGACCCTTTTAACCCTAGACGCGTCTTTAAATTTCAGTAAAATTTTCCCGAATTCGACCCGTGGCGTGATGCGGCGCTATCGCTTCGTGTCACTGGAATTTGACAATTGGGAAATAGAGGGATGGCGCGATGCAAAGCCATCGCGTTGCAACTTTATTTGCGACCTAAAAGTTTGGCACGATGCGCCACTATCGCGGACCCCTACTAGAATTTGACAATTGCCATTTTCTCCTGTGACGCGGTGCGGCGCACCACTGACTAATATGGCGTTGTTTTACGACGGAAACTTAAAATAGTCATAACTTCTTACCTGGTTATCGGATTTAGGCAAATTTTATATCAATGGAAAAGTTATTTAATTTTCCACATGAATAAAATTAAAAATCTTAAAAATTCCTCATGGAATAAACATCATTCAATTTAGATGCTAATACTTGACATTCTTGAGATAAAATTATCTAGGAAACTTTAGGGTATTACATATCCACATTTATTTTTTGCTCTGGATATTCATGTTGCAGGTATGTTCTCTTGATCATATCTTTGTTTTCTAACTTGGTTAAAGGTTGGATTAATGTTTGATATTGCAAATGACTCGTGCTTGTGTTGACTTACCTTGTCTGTCATTCAAGACGAATAATCCTAGCGGAAGAACTGAAACACCCTGGGTTTAGACCCTTAAAAAACTTCTTAGATTTCTAGATTCTAGAAATCCTACGACTTATGGGTTCCAGTCGTTTGATAGGGTGCGTCTGGTATGCTCTTGTTCGTATGCTAACCAATGTTGGTTAGTAGATTGGATTGGTTTCTGGAATAGGTACGAGTCGTATGGTCGGTGATGGGTCGTGTGGTTTAGGTTTTCATTCACTTAATTTGAGACTTAGTAAACTTAACTTACATCTGAGTATGAGTGGCTCACCATGAGCCGTAAGTTAGGGTATAAGTCATACTACTGACTTGTATGGTAAACAGTGTTCAAACTTCCTTTGATTCTATTATACCTGGGATACAGTTTCGGGGTACTGATCTTATAGTTGGCTACAACTTGGTTTGGGTAAGTTATATATTGGATAATGTTGGGTCCAAGAGGGAGGCCTGGGGTATGAGTGTTCGGAACCACTTATATGGAAGGGTACGACTGGTATGGGGGAGTCATACCATCTAACGGGAACTTTTAGCAGTTTAAGTTGGGGGTAATCTAGGTATTTTCCCACTTAACCTCTTAAGGACCCATGACTTATAACTCTTTTAGGACATCATTTACCCTAATAGTCTAATATAAAAAAATTAGAAACTCTCCCTAATTCTCTCTAAGGCTCTTGGGTAAAGAAAGGCTAGGGTTTCATCTAGAGGAATCAATTTGGGGATTGTATGGGTGATTTATCTCCATAATCTTTGTCATCTAAGGCATGTACTCCTCCCTCATTGTTAGTTCCAACTAAAGGCATGTTTTATACAATGTTTTTATGGCATTATTATTGTATGTTTTGGGGGTTTTCAAATATATATTGGGGTTTTGGTATTAAGTATTTAGTTATGGTTTTCCCATGTTTTAATTATAAAATTACATGCTTTAATGGTGGTTTGGACAATTGGTTGCATGGGAATGGTTAATTAGTAATTAGATTTGATTTTGGAAACATTATGTCCCCATCATGTTTGATAAAATGCCTATAAGAATGCTTACACTATATTATTGGACTTTTAGTGGAACTATTGCGTGCTATGGTCTTGTAATGAAACCCTACATGGTATAAATGGTTTGGAATGGCTAAATAGTAAGGTTTAGTGGTCATGGTTAAGGTTAATTAAACTTCTTTATGGGGAACAAGAGAATCCCCCAAGTAAATATGTTAATGAACAACTTGTGGGGTACATAGGATTCCCCCAAGCAAACTTAATAATCGAACACTTATGGGGTACACGAGATTTCCTCAAGTTAACTTGATAATGTAATCTATGGGTACGTGGGAATATCTTTACATAAAAAGGTAGTCTAAGGACATTACTTGCAAGGTATAGTCTGTATGACGATATCACTACTCATAGACTTGGTTAATAATAATGGAATGATATTTTAGTTGGATGATAATGGTTTTAATTGG
The DNA here is from genome assembly GCA_030864225.1 of Capsicum baccatum var. pendulum. Lineage (NCBI taxonomy): Eukaryota > Viridiplantae > Streptophyta > Magnoliopsida > Solanales > Solanaceae > Capsicum > Capsicum baccatum. The sequence continues at coordinate 87,862,467 of CM061557.1, forward strand.
TCAATAATGGCGGGGTGTGATAGCTAACCATGAAGGAGCGAGTCCAACGAACGAACACAAAAACTCATATTTTCTGACATGAGGGTTGGTCATAGTGACCATATATGATACAGTGAGTTACATGTAAATCTTCTAAGTACATTGTACATATGTATTATGGAGAGTGAAGGGTACTTGAAAATCCCCTACTCTTATGGTATCTCTAGTTTGTGTAGCTACACGCATTAGGGCCTGCTCAGGAAGTTACACTGGACCCATATAGCCCGTGGGTTGTTCTAAGATGGTTAAGATACATATACCCAGGTTAGTGGTTTTAAAGACATGCTAAACCCTGCTTTCTTTCCTAGCATAGTTGTATGTATATATGTATGGTTGTGTCCATATGGTTTGTTTACTTGGTTTTACTAGATGGTATTATTTTATTTTTATACTGAGTTCATACTAGTGTTCACCCACTAACCTATCTTCATACGGTTATATCCCCACGCGATGCAGGAACCATCCATTCTACTCCTTTTGCTTAGTAATTGGATTCGGGATTAGCTATTAGATTAAAGTGGTGAGCTTCCATAGTTTGGAAGGTTTATTTTATCTCATGGATGTCTTTACATACTTTAGTTATTTTATGGATATTGATTTTGGTTATGGTTGGGGGCATGTCCGAACCGGATACTATTTTTCTTTTGGTTAGAGGCTTTGTAGAACTACTATAGGTTGGAATAGGCATTGTCAGTAGTGGCGTCAGCTTTAGTATTGGCATTGGTATTGGGGATGATATAGTTGGACTAAATTTATGATTGTTCCATCATTTTATGTTTTGTTATGGATAGGAACTTGGTTTTTAAATTGGTTTGGTTATGGTTGTCGATTGGTATTGGATGGTTGGACTTGCTTGGGTTGGTCTCGGTTATAGATCTATCCTAGAGTATGGCATTGTAATAAATGCTATCTTGATATACGTTTGGAATTATCCAACTCAGGATATGCATATTTGGAGGTTGGGTTGGGTAATGGGGGTAGTCACCGATCCTGGTTGGACTTGGGATGCCCATTACGACAAGCCCTGGTTCGAGTCGTGTCATAGACCCTCTTGGAAATTCCCCTAGCCATAAAGATGTTTCTCTAGTCAGCGAAAAAATAAACAACCTCAGTCTCAATGTCTCCTGATCTACCCCAGGTAAGGTATACGAAGTGTAGATCCTAGTAAAATTTACCAGATGCATATTTGCATCGTCTATAAGCAACCCTGCAAACACGTCTTTCAAGTATAAAGCTGAATCATAGCACTAGAAATGTTGAACTTGACATCAGGAAAAAATAAGAGAAATGATAGCTCCAGTTTCTATTGACTCAATGTATCCTAGATCTTCTTCATCATCAACATATGGTTGCACGTATTGTTATGATGGGACTACTTAAGGATGGGCACCTCTGGCTCTGTTCTAGTTTCCACCGAGTATTGCTCGGCGGCCTGTTGTTTGTCTCTGCTCATCTTACTCTGCTTTCTAAGCGATGCGTTGAACTTCTTCTACTACCCTCCTCTCATTTTCATCTTGAGCTAAAAGCTCACCAGTCTAACGATCAATAATATCTTGAACTCTTTCAGAAGGAGGGAGAGGAAAATTATCTCTTTCTGGTCCCGTCATTCGACTAGGTATTTATAGGATCCTTTCTGGATTTGAATTTAGTGGGAGTAAGGGATTGCCTCTACACTATGTTCTAGGCATACGCCGGCGTATGCCCAACTAAGAATAAAAACAAAAAGAATAACCCAAAAACTGCAACAACTTTAAATCACAAAGCAACACCGTGTTCTCTAGCAATGGCGCCAAAATTTTGATGACGTCCAAACTACACCTCCTCTCAGAAGATGATACAGTCATTGTCAAAATATAGTAACCCAATGAAGGTTGGGGTCGAATTTCAAGGGAACATGTGAAATCATGGCTATCCGTAGTTGTAATTAATGGGCAGAACTAGAAAAGTAAATGAAGGGATTTTGTGTAGCATTCTCGAGCAAGTAACTATATTAACTTCGGTTGTAATCAGTCATAGGTGAATACTAGGATTGTATTACCTCTGGCTTCTCAACTCTGTAGGCTTATCATGATTTGTTAAACCAACCCGATAATTTGCGTACAGAATTGATAAGTTATATACCTTCTACAGTCTTCTGGACGAGCAGAAGGATTTCTTTCTTTACCTTTTGAGTCTTAGGATGTCGCCTTACTAACCCTTATGTTGATCCTAGTTAACTATTATCTTTTGAGTCTCTAGTTATTAAATGAAAGTTAACCATCTTACTTAGATATTACCAAGTAGCGTGGATCAAAAGTTAAACCTCATATTACTGTTGTCATTAGCTTTTCTTAGTCGTTACTCCTCTTTTGGAGTAAGTAGCAATAATTTAGGTGATATCCTAACGTTTGCAGCCGCTAAGATAACTATTATAATAAAGATAAAGAAATACATGCATGGGTATCAATTCAGAACAACAATAGTACTTTCCCTTCTTCATCAATTCGATGGGATTTCCATAACCCTAGCTATGGGTTTTTAGTTGCTCATGCTTGTGAGAAAATCAATAACATTCATAATCAAAAGCATAGATGAAATCACAATGATAAGAAGTATAAAACACACAACCGTAACTGAATTAATCAACTAAATTCAATACAAGAGAATCCCAAGATCAAAATCGAATCTTGAAATTAAAATATGTTTATGAGTATCAAAAGTGTGTAACTCTTACTAAAAATACATAAAGGGTATATATAGTACATAAGGAAACCTTAAAACTAAAGCCCGAACTAAATAGGAAAAAATTGGGTCGGTGGTCACATGTGGTCTGCACTTGCCCCCTAACCCTAGGCGTAGGTAGTACCTGCGGTCAGCAGGGTGGGCGCAGGTGCAGGGCGCAGGTACTAGGATTCAAAAATCCTACAGTTCAGCTCTCGATATTTTGGACTTCTGGCACTTATTTTGCCTACTTGTGGTCAGTAGGTCCTACTTGAAGTCCACATATTGACTTAGTAAGTGTCGGGATTCATATTTTTATCTCTTTTTCAATTCTCGAATATGCTTTGATCATGAACAAGCCAAAAAGTGTCCTGAGCATCCATAATGCTCCAAAAAGTAGCCAAAATACCTTTTTTCATCTTTTTCAGGAACTTAGCATCCAAAACATGATTTTCTGCAAAACATAGTCAAAATGCATCATATCTAACAAAATAACTTCAAAAACTTGCATATTTTCCTCATTTTAAGCATTGAAAGTGCTATATTTCTATAGCACATCAGTCGGGAACCTTTAGCTCCATAGGTGTATACGGAGGTTTTGTGACAACCTCATGCATCATATCATCATCATCATCTTCGTTGCATTTGTATTTATATTATACTTTTACCTGTGTTGTATTATCTATCTTGATGCATACATGTCTATGTGTATTCCTTCCTTCGTACTTGTATGTGTGATATATGTATACTTGTATGTGTGACATCCGTTTGGGACATTTTCTGGTTACACGTGACATGCTCTTAGTGTGTATTTTGTATGCTTTATTTTCTACTTTGCTTAGTCGGCCTATGATATCTACTAAGTGTAAGTGGATCGTACTCACCCTTATTGCGTTCTTTCGGTACAAATCTTGGTATGAGTCTGCCTCACAGTGGTTCACTTCAGGCGATACTTTGGAGTTATTTGAGGTAGCGGTTGGATTCTTTCTTCTAGAGTTGATTACTACCTTTCTTTATTTAGACTAAGACTTTATTCGTATTCAGAGACAAAGTTATTCCTGTTTTGGATATCTTTTGTATTTTGATCTCGAGTTGTACTAGTGATGTTCTTACACTGTGACACCAGGTTTTTGGATTATGGTATTGTTGGTTATATATTTCCGTTTTACTATATTGTGTGGTTCGATTTTATTCTAGAAGCATTACTTCGGGTTATTGTTATTATTCCCTTTTGTATCAGTTTTGTGTGATGGGCTTACTTGTCAAGGTTTACCATAACAAGTTCCATCATGACCCTTCATTTTTAGGTCATGACACAACCAAACCTAACATCATGATGATAACAATCTCAGCTAACCAAGTAGTTTTGAACATAAATATACAAATTGCTATGCGAGCCGATGAGACCACTAGAATATCTATATATATGTAAGTATCTATATGGGATGACAAGGCCACTATGACATCCAAATGTATGCAAGTAAAGTAGGACCATGTATGTATACGAAATAGCAATCCCATAAGTAACCCATATACCGTTGTTCCCCCTCCTGGTAATGAGCTCAATCGAGTGAATCAAATCGACATCGTAAATGTGAAACTCAACAACACAAAATAAGGATAGATAAGAAATCCAGATGAGAATAGAAGAAATGAAGATGAGAAAACGATGAAAAAAAGGCTCAACTGAACAATAATTAAATGAAGGGAGAAAGAGAACTTTATTATCAAGAAATTGAGAAACAAATTTGAATCCACAAATGAGTAACTCTTGTGAAATCAAGGTTAAGAGAGTTTGAATCAACGATGAGAAACCGCCCATCACTAACATTGATTTAGCTACACTAAACTAGACTAAAGGTATTCTACTCCAAATCTTCAAGAGCAATATTCTCAAATCATCAAAGATTGAGGAAGAAAATAACTAAGATCACTATTTATAGTTATTGCTTTCATAAAAATAGCTTATTACAAAAAATACCCAAAAGTGACTATTTCGAAAATAACCCACAAGGGCCTTTTTGATTGTTCAAAAGGCATCTTGATCACCCATGGTCTTGTGTATTTATTGCTCCATTGCTTTCGCTGGGCTTTAAGCTATCATCTATATGTGGAAGCCCCTCCTAATGTGCCCTAAGCTAACTATGCTCGTATCACTTCCTTAGCACAATGATAATACCACGATTAACCTAATAATCAACATAATCCTATGATCACATCCATATATACACCTCTTTCTATTCCCAACTTAACACTGAAGCAATATCACCGGATATGAGTTTTTAACAAGAATAACACCAATAACAATTTAGAGATATCTAGAACCCGATTCTTTGATAGCACGCTAGACCCCAAAACCACATATCTTAAGGAATCATCCAAAAAAAAAAAAACATTAGCATACTTAGAATCCAAACTCAAATAACTTGATTTAGATCATTTTCTTCCTGTAACCGTATATTGCATTAAATATTAATCCTTCCAACGAAATTCTTCTTTAGAATGCAAAACTACAGATGTATATATTAGGGTACTATATAATTTACTGCTTTTTTTTACTCTATATAATAAGAGGAAATGTGAGGAGCTTAGGGTCAGGTGTTTACGCAAGGGCATTCTTGAAATTTCATGTGAGGAAGTGTTTGCATCATCAGCTTGTACAGGTGAGCTCTTAGTGTTGTACATTTCCTTGGATAGTAAAAAAGAAATCAATTCTTTTAAGATAATTGCCATCTCTATCGTAGGAGTAATCAGTTGCTACAAAGGTAGTTCAAACATCTAACTTTTTAAAAGCACTGCAGCCTTTTGTACCTAATGAATAAAAGATGAAACTTCTTTAGTTGCTTAACTTTGCCCTGGTTTTTGAATTATATTGTTTCAATAGGATTAAAAAAATATTTTTTAGCTTTAAGTGATTAAAAATATAAAATAATTACCGATAAATTAACCAGATAAATGTTTGGATAGAAATGCTAAAATTAGGAAGAAAAATTGTTAGTGTGTTTGGTAAATAAGTGATTTTAAGCATTTTTTGTTATCAAAATAACTTAAATATCCTTAAAGTTGTTAACACCGTAAATAAGGTAAATTACATATAATTTTTAATTCTAAAAACTTTTTTGACAAACTTATGATGTAATGATGGATTCGCTGAAAACAAAGGAGAAATATAAAGAGGAAATTGGAGGAAAAAGATAAAGCGAAGCGGTAAAAAAAAAAGCATATATTAAAGGACTATAAGTTTAGGATATTATTGAAATAGAAAAAAAACATAAGAGATAAAAAAAAAAAAAAAATTAATCCAAAATCTAAAAGAATCTTCCTACTTTTTTTTGAATCAAATTTTAACTTTTTTAATCACTTTTTAATTTTATCAAACACTAAAAAAAATTTAAAAAAAATCAAAATTAATTTGATCAAATTTCACTCCATATCCAAATGAACTCTCAGTCTGGTTGAGTTCTGTGGACCCACAACCTCAATCAGCCGTAATTTTTCCAAAATAAATGGCGTAAAACATGGGCTCACACGACAACAAAGTAGAGAAAAGGAAATGGGCATGGAAATATGTACGGAAGCTATACAACATAAGTGCACACTGTATAAGATGACGTACGTTATATATAATGTGTTTAAAAGATGAGATTCATAAATCTACGGTGAACCTTTTTTGAGAAAATTATCCTTAGTATTATTAGATCTAAAATAATAAATTTTAGCAATACTTAGATAATTATATTAATAGCAATTTAGTTACAAGTTATAGCAACTTATTAAAAATATATTATTTTAATTATATTTTTAAATTTATTTTTAATTATATAATTTAAAATCAGTATCATATTTATAGGGTTGTAATCAATATTTTTCTTAAATTATGTATTGATAATTATGGTAAATATATATTATTTTTTATTTAAAAGATTACACACTTTTATCAGATAACTTCATTGAAAAAAGATTACGTGTAAATCAAATTAATGTTCCATAAAAGTATAAAAGTATCGGAATCACCACTCTCTTTCTCCATTCAAATTTTCTAATCTTCAAAATTTTATTCTTTTTCTCCATTATAATACTCAACCTTTTAAAACTTTATTGAAACTTGTGTTTTCGTTAACTTACTCAAATAATATTCATATTCTTCCCTTGAAAATACAAGATTGAAAAAAGTGGGCTTCATATTATATTCATCTTCTTCGTTGAAAAAAATGGGTTTCATAGATAATATTCATCTTCTTTCTGAAAAAACACAAAATTGATATATTTATTTGTTTCATTCTCCATTGTAAATCATGTCTAAACCAAAATTGGATTCTACCCATTCGCGTAGAAGTCCTAGAATAATCAAAAATAGTAGCCTCATTCATCTTTCTAGACCTTTGTTTGATTTAGGTTGTTTCACTCCTTCTCCTTTATCGAAGAGTAAGAAAAAATTGTTGAAAGTGAGTCTTACAACAAGAATCAAAATCAGTGTTTGCCCGATAAAATTGAAGTTTTCTTTGTTCATGTACCATCGAAGAAGTGAAATTTGAACAAAAAGGTTGAGATTCCTCGAGGGATGTTCCCCAACATGCTCCTCAGTCTAAGTACGTATATTTATATTATTTGGATTACTATTTTATAATTATATATATTAATGTACTAAACTTTTTATTATTATTATTATTATTATTACAGTGATTGCGGTATGTATGTGTGTGCATTTGCAGAGTTTATCAGTCATGGATTGTTTCATATTTCAACCAACATGTTTAATGCTACCAATCATCGTCTGAGATATGGTGTGTTACTTTGGGATTATGCTAGGAAAAAGCAAAACGATGATGCTATAAGCAAAAGTGATGTGACTGGCAATGTTACAAGCAGACTCGGTGGTCCAAAGATATTGAGAGACTTAGTTAGTCCAGTCATTACAAAACCCAGAAATACATAGGCATTTGATATTTAATATTGTTTGGAGATCATTAGTGACGTCTTCTTTAAATTTTTGGTACGAACAAAGTTTAGTTTGATATTTATGTATGATATTTTGGTACTTTTAACAGTTATTTCATATTTGAACTTGTTGAATGAAATCGATATCATTTCGTTTTATTTCATCATACATGATTTCGGCTAATACACATATACATGAATTTTTTAGTTCTTAACTTTTTTTTATGCTCATTACTGTTAACTGACTTACCATTATTGGTATGCAACATTATTTTTTATTTTTAAGTACTACATTTATACAATTATATAATGTTACGATAGTTTAACACTGATTTGAATATTTTATGCTCATTACTGTTGTATTATTATAATGGTTGGTATGAAATAAAAAATTCTTCTCGTTTTGAAGCACTATATTTGTACACTTATATAATGTTATGATACTTTAATAGTTATTTTGTATTTCACCTCGTTCAACATATTTGATATCAACTTGTTTCATTTATTTTATTCACAGCATATATGTTTATTGAAAAAGTCATATAAAACACCAATATAAAGTTAAAAATGAACACAAAAATATTAAACGTAAAGAAAAATTGCATTATTTATTAAAAATATCCAAAAAAAAAAACATAACAAAATCATACTTGAAAAATATTTTTTTAAAAAAAAAACTTATTAAACTGGAGGAGCATGTTTATGGCATGTTTTCCTGTTGTGTCCTTCTATATGGCAGCTACTACATGTAACCCTGACTCTTTTGCACTTATCTTAATTTGGTGCTTTCCACCTCTCATAACATGGACGTCCGGGTGGTCTTTTAGAATCAAGCGATAATACAATTTCATCCAACACTTCTTGAGGTATATTCTATGTACTCTCACAATGAAGAGGCTCAACTGGTATTGTATAAGCATCCTTAAAACTTTTATTGTTGTAGTATGCAGAGCAATAGTCTTCTCCATTTTGATTATGATATGTAATAACCGCCATTGCATGTGAGCAAGGTATCTCATCTAATTGAAATCGACCACAACTACATTTTCTACTTTGCAGGCATACAACAAACCTTTTAACTCCCGCGGTAACTGTATGCAAAAATTCATTTGAAGCTCGTACCTACAATGAATTTCATTATTAATAAATTTATCATATAAAAAAACGTAACAACATAATATGATAAGTACATATTTGCAGTTTAGAACATTATCATTAAAATAAAATAAACAAACCAAAGATAATGTAAATACAATAACGAACAACAAAGTCTTTTAAGAAATTTATTCAAGATTGTAATACAATTAAATTTAAAACATACCGTCATATTATGTGATTGTTGTTTGTTATCATTGAGAATATCATTGTATCTTTTTGTTAGCACTGTCAATGTATTTTTTTCTTCCTCGTTGTGTTTGCATTTCATGATTCAATAGTTAACCTCATGGAATTCAACACAGAAACAACAGGTAACCTTCTGACTTTCCTGTTTGTATTGTTTATAGATTCAGCAATGTTTGATGTTAGAATCCAAGTACGCTTTATCGTAGAATGAACCCTTGCACATTTATCATAGCGTGTAACCTTTGGAGTGAACCATTGCCTCTTTTCAGAAGAGGAATGTTGTGGCTATATAAACCTGGTTTCTTCCACAGGTTTAGTATGAAATTTTTAGATTAAAAATTCTCTTCTTGTCTCAAAAATATTCTGTGTGATCACTCAAAACGTTCTGTGAGTTCGAAGATATTCCAACCATTTGAGGCACCGCTACTGTTGGTCTAATAGCCATTTTATCCTGGGAGAAAAAATTCCACAACCTAGGGTACAGTGAGGAGAATTATTTCCTTAAGGAAAATTCGTGAATTCAGATGACTTGGTTATTTTCTGTTTCATCTTAATTTCTGCAAAATAAAATACACCTCTTGGAAAGGTCATTTTGATCTTGTGTTGAGAGTATTTGATATACTTCATTGTGTTCTTGTTTATACTTGAACTCAAATTGAAGTTGGTGTTGTAATATACAGATTTTGTGTGCTCGAAGTACAAATGAAGTAACAATCTTAAGAAAATAATTACTATTATAGAATCTGTATTGCATGTTTTTGGAGATTAAAGTTTTAATTTTCTACTCTGTCTAAACTTAACTAGTGATTTGAAGTCATAAAAACTTCGTCACAAGTTAAAAATCATTCGGTTGACAATTGGAAGTCATAAAAACTTCATTGTTAACTAGAAACAAAGAATTTTTTTTTTTTAATTTTTATAAGTAGCATTCTGAAAATACTAAGTATTTTTTGTCTTGTGGTGACAGAAAATTGACAACTGAAAGTCAAATGATTGATGCGACAACGTCTATGGGGGCAACTAATATTGCCACATCAAGTCGCACAAATGCTCCTCCAACAATGGCACAGGCGGAGCAGCCTAAAAAAATTTTGGGCGTTGACTTCAAGTGGTGGCAGTAAAAGATGTTCTTTTATCTCACCACTTTATGTCTACAACGGTTCACTAGCGAAGACGCTCCTGAGGTACCCAAGGAAACCTCAGACAAAGACCGTTTCATTATTGTAGAAGCTTGGAAACATTCGGACTTTATTTGCAAGAATTATATGCTGAGCGGTCTCCAAGACGACCTCTACAATGTTTATAGTGGAACCAATATATCAAAAGAACTGTGGGGGACACTTGAATGAAAATATAAGACGGAGGATGCGGGAATAAGAAATTCCTTATTGCACAGTTCCTGGACTTCAAAATGATAGATAGCAAATCTCTTGTCTCTCAAGTACAGGAGTTGCAAGTCATCATGCATGATCTCCTAGCAGAAGGTATATCTTTGACAAATACCTTAGTTGAACAAATTAAAAATGTTCTTAATACTCACATAAACTGTTTTGTAGGTTTAATTGTGAATGATGCTTTCCAATTAGCAGCGATAGTTGAGAAGCTACCACCTTTGTGGAAAGACTTCAAAAATTATTTAAAGCATAAACGCAAGGAGATGACTGTTAAAGATCTTATTGTCCGACTTCGTAATGAAGAGGATAATAAAGTTGCCGAAAGAAGGTCAAAGGGGTATTCTACAATCAATAGAGCACATATTGTAGAAGATGACCAAAACAATTCAAAGAAAAAAAAGAAAGCTGAACAAGGAAGCAATCAACCCAAGAAAAAGTTCAAGGGAAAATGCTTCAACTGTGAAAAGATTTGCCACAAGTCCACAGATTGTCGTGCCCCAAAGAAAGGAAAGAAGAAGGATCAAGCAAATATGATTGAATCCAACAAAGAATGCGATGATCTGTGTGCTATGTTCTCAGAATGCAACTTGACGGGGAATCCTCCCAAATGGTGGATGGATTCTGGTGCCACCCACCATGTATATGCCAACAAAGAGTTGTTTTCATCATTTTCTCTGGCTCAAGCAGAATAAATGATCTACATGGCTAACTCCGCTACCGCTAATGTGGAGGAAATAGGAAAAATTTGCTTAAAGATGACTTCCGGCAAGGTCTTGACACTGAACAATGTGTTATATGTTTCGGAGTTACGTTGGAACTTAATTTCTGTTTCACTCCTAGATATGAATGGATTCAAATGTGTAACCATTTCTGGAAAAATTGTAATTAGCAAAGGAGAAATGTATGTAGGAAAAAACTATCTGACCGAAGGCCTTTATAAGATGAATGTAATCACTATTGAAATAAATAAAAGTTTGAATTCTTCTTATTTTCTTGAGTCTTATGATTTATGGCATGAACGTTTAGGCCATGTTAATTACAAAACATTATGAAAAATGATTAACTTAGAAGTTTTGCCAAAACTTTGAATACAATAAATCAAAGTGTCAAACGTGTGTGGAATCGAAGTATGCAAAGCATCCTTATAAGTTCATTGAAAGGAATTCCAATCCTTTAGACTTAATACACACTGAAATTTGTGATATGAAGTTAACACCATCACATGGTGAGAAAAAGTATTTCATAACTTTTATTGACGATTGCACTAGATATTATTATGTCTATTTGCTAAATAGTAAGGATAAAGCACTAGATGCGTTTAGTCAATATAAAACTGAAGCTGAAAATCAGTTAGACAAAAATATCAAAATGATAAGAAGTGATAGGGGTGGATAATATGAATCTTTCTTTGTGCAAATATGTGTAGAGAATGGAATAATCCATCAAATTACTGCCCCATATTCACCTCAATCTAATGGAATTGCGGAAAGAAAAAACCGAACTTTGAAGGAAATGATGAATGTCTTACTTATAAGTTCTAGTTTACCATAAAACTTATGGGGTGAGGCTATCCTTACGGCATATCGTATACTCAACAGAGTTTCCCATAGTAAGACACAATCAATTCCTTACGAAAAATGGAAAGGAAGGAAACCCAACTTGAAATATTTCAAAGTGGGGCGGGGGGGGGGGGGGGGGGGGGGGGGTCTAGCGAAGGTTCAAGTTCCTATACCTGAAAGGGTTAAGATAGGACCTAAAACGGTGGACTGTGTGTTCATAGGATATACTAAAAGTAGTAAAGCATGTCAATTTTTGGTTCATAAATAACATCCAGATATTAATGAATATACGGTAATTGAATCAGACAATGCTAAGTTCTTTAAAAATATTTATCCATATAAAATTAGACATGAACAATCTATTGGAGGATCTAAACGACCTCGAGATGAACCAAGTGAGAATGTACATAATGAATAAAATCCAAGACGTAGTACACGTCAAAGAACGTCAACTTCGTTTGGATCGAATTTTGTAACATATCTCTTAGTAAATGAGCATCAAATATTTAAAAAAGCGATGTCATTGTCAGATTCATCCTTTTGGAAAGAAGCAGTCAATAGTGAGATAGATTCAATCTTAAGAAACCATACATGGGAATTGGTTGACCTTCCTCTCGAAAATAAACCGTTAGGTTCTAAATTGATCTTCAAAAGGAAAATGAAGGCGGATGATACTATTGACAAATACAAGGCAAGACTTGTAGTAAAAGGCTTCAAACAGAAGGAAGGCCTTGATTATTTTGATACATACTCGACAGTAACAAGGATAACCTCGATTCGAATGTTAATTTCCTTGGCGGTGGTATATGATCTTCAAATCCATCAAATGGATATAAAGACCGCATTCCTAAATAGAGATTTAGAGGAAGAAATATACATGGAACAACTTGAGGGTTTTGTAGTTCCAGGAAAAGAAAATAAGGTGTGTAAACTTGTTAAGTCACTTTATGGACTAAAACAAGCACCTAAGCAATGGCATGCAAAGTTTGACCAAACCATGTTGGCAAACGAATTCAAGATAAATAAATGTGACATGTGTATATATTAAAGACACACCAAATCACCAAGTCATTGTTTGTTTATATGTGGATGATATGTTGATCATCAGCAGAGATATTTGTGACATAAATGCAACTAAATGAATGCTCGAGAGCAAGTTTGATATGAAAGACCTTGGAGTTGCAGATGTGATCTTAGGTATAAGAATCCATCAAAATCTACAAGGATTAGCATTGTCACAGTCTTATTATATCAAAAAAGTACTTGACAAGTTCAAGGATATGGAATTCGGTATTGCCAAGACTCCATTGGATGTGAACTTTGCACTTCGAAAGAATGAAGGTGAAAGTGACTCACAATTGGAGTACGCAAGAGTATTGGGATGTTTAATGTATATAATAAACTATACACGCCCAGACATAGCTTGTGCAATTAGTAAATTGAGTCAGTACACGAGTAATCCCAACAAAACTCATTGGATGACAATGAAAAGAGTTTTGGGGTATCTTAAATACATTGAAGGATATAGTGATGCAAATTGGATCACCGGATCGAACGAAGTAAAATCCACAAGTGGATATGTATTTACTATCGGTGGAGGAGCAGTTTCTTGAAAATCATCCAAATAGACTTATATCGCTCGCTCTACAATGGAATCTGAATTTATCGCATTAGATAAAGTTGGTGAAGAAGCAGAATGGCTTCAAAATTTCTTGGAAGATATTTTGTATTGGCCCAAGCTAGTGGCACCAGTATGTATTCATTGTGATAGCCAAGCAGTAATAGGTAGGGCAGGGAGCATGATGTACAACGATAAATCTTGTCACATACGACGGAGACATAATACCGTTAGGGAGCTTCTCTCTAGTGGAATTATCACTATTGACTATGTAAAGTCAAAGGATAATGTGTCGGATCCACTTACAAAAGGCCTATCTAGAGAAGTAGTGGAAAGAATATCCAAGGGAATAGGTTTAAGGCCTAGGACGAGTCAGCATGGCGATAACTCTACCTAGCAGACTGGAGATCCTAAGAGCTAGGTTCAAGGAGATCAAACAAAGTTGTGTCTGACAGGTTCAACATTGTCAATTACCCAACTCATTCTCATGATGTAAACAATGTATAGTAAACTAGGATGAGACTTAAGGTGAAAGGTCTTTTAATGATTATCTAAATTTGACATATTTGATCAAATAGTTTAATCTACAGGATTGAACATTTAGAAATCACCTATGCGAGGGTGAAGTGAAAGTCGCTTCAAAGAGAATGTTAGTAAAGGCCTATTCTCTAAGCTCTCATGAAACCGGGACGTGTTCATGGCTGAAAAGAATAAAACCATGAGAACCATAAACGTTAAAATGTTGATTGTGTGACATGTATTGTCTAGGTGTACATTAAAGCTAGACGATTCAAAGATGTCTAATCTACCAATTGACCGAGTGCATCCGATGTATGTTCACTACGGACAGTTCAAAGGAAAACCCACTTATCCAGATGCAATCAGTATTTGCTTGATGATCACATACTTGTCTGTAAAAGTTTTATGAAAAATAGTCATTCCGCATTCATGTGGGGGATTGTTGGGTTCATAGTATATGAAAAAAGTGTGAATGGAAAAATAGAGAATAAAATGGTGGAGGAGAAGGAGACCCTAAAATGGAAAGTGTACTCCCAAATTAGAAAGTTTACTCTTTCTCCCACATTGGTGGAAGAAGAGAACTTGAAAGTATTTATAATCAAGAACACTTACTCCACATGAAAAGTGAGACAAGAAATAATAGATGTCTCGCGTCGTCGTCGTCATTGCTCACTCGGCTCGGCTTCGGCTTCGAATTTGTATTTGGATTTGGCAAATGATCGATCGATGAGATCTATCTTTTTGGACAAACTTTATTTGAATTTCGAAGAATGCCAAGGAAAAATGCAGTAAAAAATTTTCTGCAGTTTCGGACCTCCATTTATATATACATGCAGTAACAGTTGCACTGTTTCAAGTGAACTATTGCTTCAGAAATAATACATTGTTCTGAACTGAGGCTACAGATGGTTGCAATGGTTCGAAATGATGCTTCAGAAGGATGTAATTCTTCAATGAAGTGACACACTGATTCATGAAATGAGATGACTGTTCGGGAAAAGATGTAATCTTTGATGAACAAACATGAACTTACAATAAAGGTGTAACCTTTGAAGTGAACCATTGCCTCTTTTCAGAAGAGGCATGTTGTGGCTATATAAACCTGGTTTCTTCCACAGGTTTAGTACGAAATTTTTAGATTAAAAACTCTCTTCTTGTCTCAAAAATATTCTGTGTGATCACTCAAAACGTTTTGTGAGTTTGAAGATACTCCAACCATTTGAGGTACCGCTACTGTTGGTCTGTTAGCCATTTTATCCTGGGAGGAAAAATTCCACAACCTAGGGTATAGTGAGGGGGATTATTTACTTAAGAAAAATCCGTGAATTCGGACGACTTGGTTATTTTCTGTTTCATCTTAATTTCTGCAAAGTAAAATACACCTCTTGGAAAGGTCATTTTGATCTTGTGTTGAGAGTATTTGATATACTTCATTGCGTTCTTGTTTATACTTGAACTCAAGTTGAAGTTGGTGTTGTAATATACAGATTCTGTGTACCTGAAGTACAAACGAAGTAACAAATGGGACCATGAGTTCTTGAATGCAAAGGATTGTGATGGCCTCAACATTCTGCATTTGGCGGTTGCTGATAAGCAAATTGAGGTATATGGTTTTGCTCCTTTAGCAATAAATTTTCATTTTCTTCTAGTAGTAGCTAAACTACCTACCAATATTTGCAGACTGCCAAGTACTTGCTAAAGACCAATCAAATAGGTGTGAATGAAATGGATGATAATGGGAATACAACATTAGATATTTTAGCACAGAGTTAAGAGGGATATGAATGATTTATCCATTGGAGAGTGTCTTAGAGAAGCTGGAGGCTTAAGGGCAAAGGATATTTCAGCATCCATCATTCAAAATATTATAAAAATTCCCAAAGACTGGTGGAAATAACCATTCTCAGTATCTTCATCACCAGCATATTTAGGAGAAAATCAGTCGAAAAAGCCCCCATCAAAAGGCGATTGGCTTTCCAAGAAACGCGAGACAATAATGGTGGTGGCCTCACTAATTGCAACCATGGCATTCCAAGCTGGAGTGAACCCTCCAGGAGGTGTTTGGCAAGAAAATGGAAAATTGAACGCTCAGGGAATACCCTCACATAAAGCAGGGGAAGCAGTAATGGCTTATAATCATGCCAGATCGTATCGATATTTCCTTCGTGCCAACACCATTGCCTTTGTCTCTTCTCTCAGCACAATCTTGCTGCTGGTAAGTGGATTGCCCTTCAGGCGCAGGCTTTTCATGCGGGATTTGATGGTTATCATGTGGTTGACAGTTACCTCAGTAGCACTCACTTATGGAATATCAATTTACATCCTCACGCCTAAGAAGAACAGTGAACCACTTGGTCAGATCATTGAAATTGGAATTACAGTATGGTGTGGCTTAATGGCACTACTCCTACTCGGAAACACAATACGTTTGTTGCGGATATGGCAGAAAAAGAAGCATGAAATAAGATCATCAGCAACACGAAAATTTGTAAATTCAATTTATGTCAATGTTTTGATATGCTGCATTGATGAGTAGGTCTCAGCCATTACAAGAAATATTCATGTTTGATTTGAGAATCTCATTTCATTGTATATGTTAGTTCACAAGCATACTCAGAAGAAACAAAATTAATAGCCATTCTTTCTCAGTTTTCACCGTATTAGCATTCGAATAGGGAAAAAGAAAAAGTTCATCAAACAGAAACTTCTTCCAGGCTTTTGAAATGGCTTAGCTTCACTGTGCATATGGTTTATACGTGCACTTTGAATACATAGTCTATTGGGATTATAAATAAGTTCTCTTAGTTTTTGTTCAAAATTTATTTATTCAACCACAAGAATGCAACCAGACAATTTTTACAAATGAGTAGTTCACATAACAATTGAAATCGCAACAGAGATTTATATGCATTAAACCTTCTCCTCATACCAACCAACACGGGGATTTTTTTATAGATATGAGTGAAATAAAAGAGAAGAAGGCAGAATCAAGAAAGATCTGCAAATCTGATTCATTCCAATATTTGATAAGTCCAATATCTAGGCTCTGTAGCATGATCCTATTGAAAATAGAATGTGATGTTTTGGATTTTTGACTTACATCTGTTAAATTCCTTTAGTCTAAGAATATTATAAAGTCAGTGTTGGAAAACATTAGGAACAATAGAAATTGTAGTAGCTTGAGGCCTGTGGAGGATTCAGAATTTTCATTGAAAGGTTAAGAAGTAAATATTTGAACTAACCGGAGAGGGTTCAACATCTAGCGTATATACATTAAAAATATTTTCAATCATGTAAAAGTAGTACTCCATAAAGATAGTATAATTTTCGTTGAAGGGGGTTCAGATGACCCCCTGGAGTTAAGGTGGCTCCATCCCTGTTCGAAGTGTGCATGTGACATTGTCATTTAGGATACTTCACTCGGTATAGATGTATCACCCAAATTCAACAAGCTCTTCTAGTATAAAACTAGGAATCAGAATCTAACTAATATTTTAAATTAGAATTCGTATAATCTAGTGCAAAGTTAAGTTAATATGCATCTGCAGCAGATCTACGTTTTAGCGTGGAGTGCCATGGCACCCACACATCTCGATTAAAATTGGGGCAAAGACAAGAACAGGCTATCGGCCAAAAAAAAAAAAAACACGAAAACAGCCCATGAATTTAAAATCCCATTTTTTAGCCATTTTGCAAGCTGTGAAGCTTTCTTTGACTTTTCTTTTTTTTTTTTTTTTAATTTTGCTGATTTTGTATTTTTTGTTTTACTTTTGCTGATGCTCTTTTTGATTCTTTTATTATTATTATTATTATTATTATTATTATTATTATTATTATTATTATTATTATTATTATTATTATTATTATTATTATTATTATTATTATTATTATTATTATTATATAAAGTGTACAAATTGTATTTGTTTTTGGTTGTGTTTTTCGAGTTGGTTTTTTGTTTTTTCTTTCTGCTAGTTGTAGTTTTTTTCCTTTCTCCTTTTTTTGGTTGTGCTCATTTTTTTTCCTAGAAAACTGATATTTGTATTTATTGTTTAATTCTATCAATAAAACAATCAAATAAATTTTTTTTGTTTATTTTAAACAATCAAATACAAATTTATAATATCGTAACCAAATAAAATTTTATAGTTTTTTAAAATACAATTTTTTAAAAATAACATATTTTAATAGCACATAGACATGTTTTAATAAACTATGATAGAATTTTTACACACATCTTGTATATATACATATTCTATACAATGATGATATAATTTCTATACGCATGTTATACAATATTTCATACAACAACTATACATTTTTATACAGATTCTATAGAACCTTTAGCTATAATTATACATATTTTATCTAATAATTATACATTTTTTATACAATGATTATACACAGTGATCCCATTTATATAAAATAATTATATAACTTCTATGCAACAATTATACAAATTGATACAATTTCTATAAAATAATTATATAATTTCTATACAATAATTAGGCTAATGGATATTCTACACAATAATTAAACAGTTTCATAAAAATATTATACATATACATATCTATATAGTAATCATTCAATTTCTATACACATTGTATACAGTTCCTATACAATCTATACAGTTTCTTTGGAAATCTTAAACAAATACATACTATATACAATAATTACTCAGTTTTTATACAACATTCATTTCTCCAATTACTAAGAATTAAATTTAAAAAGTGAAGGAAATCAATTGTTCTAATTATCTCCATCATATTAACTACAAACAACATCCCCAAATATAAACCCACAAACGAGATCGGAAGAGGGTAGAATGTACTCACAATAAGTAAACACCTGACCATCAAAATATATACTTCCACTAGAATTTCAGTCCAAAAATGTAATTTAGTCTAGAATTTCAGAACAATTATACTGCCACTTTTTCTCAACATACAATTCTGAATTTCAAACTGAGATTGCTACAATACATCATATATAACACAAAATTCAATGTAGACAAATCGATTTTCAAGAAACAAATAAAACACTCAATACAATTTTAATCAAAAACACTTGATATAGTGACCAAAAAAGATATTCAAATCACACCGCAAAAACTTCACTATTTTATTTTATTTTTTTAAAACAAACAAAAAATTACAATCTGAAGCAAAGAATTAAAGGGCTTACCGGAGAAGCAATGGAGAGGAGCAACTAGAACAATAGATGTTTTTCCTTTTTAAAAAAAAGAGTAGTGAAAAACGAGAAAATAAATAATACTAGTAAAAAAGGAAAAAAAGAAAGGAGAAGCAGAGCACAGAGAGAGAGAGAGAGAGAAAGCAAAAGAGCATGAAAACAACTCAAAATATAATTGGCTATTTCTTGAAATTATATTGACCGACAGGTCATGTTATGTCCAAAGGTCCAATCTTGGGCCATTTGGTTTATAGTGGACCATGCAGTTTCCTTCATCCATTAAAATTCTCTCTCCCTCCCTCCCCCCCCCCCCCTCTCTCTCTCTATATATATATATATACACACACATATATATAGGGTGTTTTTCGCAAATAGGGTTTGCGAAATTTTATTTAACTTAGTCAGTGAAATACTTTTCATCATACAAATAGTATAATTCATCATCACTATCTATATATGAATAATCATTTATACACCATTATTTTTTAACAAGGTTATCTATGATTTTTTTCAAGAATTTTCACTTGTAAATCTTTATTTAATTTAATTACCATTAAAATGGTGATTAATATTTTTTTATCAAGAAAAATAGTATAATAACTCATTGAAATATTAAAAATTTCATGATAGCGTTTATTCCCTATCGGTACTTAGTATCATATAGTATGTATGAAGTATCATATAGTATGTATGAATAAGTATTTAAATGATATGAAGATAGATTTCTTCTTATGCTAATAGTTTCATGAAGCGCGGAGTTTAATATTTATACCTTTCAACTTCTTCTTTTGCTAGTTGTATTAGTACCGCAGCACTTCTCCTTCTTCGCAATGAAAGATTGTTTAGCCTATGATGACACTTAGTCTGAGGCTATCCTATTGTCTTTCTTCTGATAAGGCGAAAGATCGGAACCTTCACTTATGGCTAACATATGAATTGGACAGAAGATATATAAACAAAACTCTTTATTTTATGAAAATATTACATAAGAAAAATCTTTAATCAGATCTTCCTTATACTTACATATAAACTATTTAGATATCTTTCCTTAATGAAAGAAGTGTTTTACTCACTCATTTTTATGACACCTAACATTCGGAAAGTTTCAGAGAAAATGTAGTCTGCCTTTGTTGAGTTGCTATTGCTCCTTTTATAGATGTAAGGAGGGGTAGAATTACAATTATCTATTTTCTTGGGTCATTCTTCAGAAGTCTTTTATTTATTTTTTGGTCCCTTAGCTGGATAATATTCTTTTTTTCTTTTGTGGCTGCTTTTAAACAAAGTGGTCCAATCTTTTTTTTTTATTTTGTCTCTTTGTGCCGACTAATATTTTGACGTAAGTGCTTACGTCTTCTGCTCTATTATTGCCTTTCGACTGTTCTTACAGCTGTAATTTACATTTCTTCTGACATTGATGTGTTGTCTTCATCTTCTTCTTTGTTATGCTTGTGCTTCAATAATTTGCACGCTATTACCCATATTTTTGGGGTGACCTGAAATTAATGTGTTTCAAATTCAGTAATTTTCTCCTTTAGAACTACTGACTTTGATTTTCCTCTGGTCATTAAAAACCAATGTCTATCCCTATCAAGGAGTTTATAATTATCTTCATAATGTTTTTTAAGGATGTTGTACAAGGCCTTCATCCCTAAAGCTCTCCTTGTTTGAATCCACTGTGAGTTCAAATACGGAAGTTTTTTATCTACACCTATTGCGCTGATATTGAAAGTCTTTAATTTTTCCACTGAGATGTAATTAATCATTGAAAAAAATAATTTTTTGTCTTGAAATTCCATGAATATGCTGTAAAATCTGCAATAGAATCCATGTCTTTCAGCATAATTTCTTATTGAACTTGTTAATTAGTTTGGTAATTTCATTAATTCAGATAAATCTGAATTGGCATAAACTCGATCCATATATCCGAATTCAAATAGTTTAGCTGTGAAGCTAGGACTTCCACCTGGGAATATTGAAATTCTCGGATACAAACTTTTTGTTCCTAGAATTTCAAAAGTTTTCCCACTTTCACTTGGTAGATTGTAAATCTGTCTGGTGAATGCGATGTATTCTTACTCTTTTGGATAGATTTTTCTGACTTGAAAAGAAGCAAATCTTTTACCTGCAGAAGAGTTACTCATTTTTTCTGATTTATAAAAAGTTTTTTCAGTTTTCACTGATGTTGTTTCTATAGGGAATTTTCCCTGTGCTCAGCTTTTATCTGGGGTCGAAGACTCAGCCATTGGCATATTCGGGCTTACCATCGAGATGTTTTTGGCACTAGGTTCTAGTGGGACATTCCTGACACTTTGTTAGGGACTTTTGATCCCTTAGATCTGGTATCCAGATGTTCATAGAGAAGTTGAAATTCTGTGATATTTTTAGCTTGATCAGTGTTAAGCTGATTTAGTTCATATTGTAATTTTTTTGCCTTTTCAGACAAGGTTGATAGTTCATCACGAATGTTAAATAACATATTACTTTTTTCATTTATGGCTTCTTCAATGCTATTCATTCTTTGAAATATTCTGTTGACCAACACCTGGGTTCTATTGTCCATATTGGACATTTCTTGAAAGAAAATCTACAAAAATATTGTCAAATCATTTAATATTTTCTATTTTAAAAGAATAGAATGACAACAATACCTGTCATCTGTGTACCCTTCTGTATAGTGGTTCGAAAGGTAATTTATTAAATATCAAGCTTGATATTTATGTGTTATCTATTTTTTCCACAAATAGTTTTGATAATAAAAATGCTGAAAACTTTTGTATTCCTTTTATTACTGCTAGTAATTCTTTTTTATTTGTGGACTAATTAACTTTTGCTTCGTTAAAAATTTCACTAGTATATCTATAGATTTAATTTAAATATGTTTGTAATAATGCTCCCCAATGATAGTCGGAGGAATCTGTTTGTAAGACTAAATTGTCTTCTGGTTCAGGTAGTCTAAGCTTTGGAAGCTTAGCACATTCTTCTTTTAGATTTTGAACACAAAGAGTATGTTCATTGGTCTATCCTAGATGATTTGACTTCCTAATTAGTTTTTGCAAAGAATTTATTTTCTTTACAAAATCCGGGATGAATTCACCGGCATAATTTAAACAACCAAGAAATTTTTGTATCTTTTGTTTCGTTGTTAGTTTATCAGAAAATTCTGTCTGTAACTCAATTCCATTTTTTAAAATAATCATGCCAAGAAATTTTATTTCATTTTTATTTATTTCAGCCTTTTTTGGGCTAAAAATAATTTCATTTTTAACACAAATTTTTGAAAATTGTTTGAGATGTGCTAAATGTTCTTGGTAGTTTTCTGAGCATAACAAATATCGTCTATGAGGACAATTAAAAAAAAATCAGAGAATATTTTATTCATTTCTCTTTGGAAAATTCAGGGCTCATTTTTTAATTCAAATGGCATTACCAACAATTCATAATGTCCATTAGGAGTGCTAAATGCTATTAGAGGGATTGATTCATCTGATAATTTAATTTGTCAAAAATCACTTATACAGTCAAATTTGGAAAAGTAGATTTTTCCTTTAGCAAGGTGGATAAGATTATTTTTATTTGGAATAAAATATCCATCAAAAACACAATTTTATTTAGATCTTTATAGTTTATTACCATTCGAACTTGTCCTTTTTTTTGCCCCACATGATTTCTAACCATGAATGCGGGACTGCTATGTGGACTTCTGCTTCCCCTTATTAATTTGAGATTAAGAAGTTCCTGTATCTGAACCTTAAATTCAGTTTTATCTTCTTCATTGTAAAACATGGGTTTAACTTTTATAATGATACTAGGATCTTTAAGAGTTAAAGCTACCTTTTCATGATTATTGTCCATTTTTTCAATGAATTTTCTCCATAAGAATGTTGTAAATCTTGTTTTATTTTTTCAAGATTAAGACATTTACATGAATAATTTTTTGGGTTATCCAAAAATCTTTTATTAAAGATTTCCCTTTCTTTGGTCAAAACGTATTATGTTTTCTTGGGATTTTTATAAAATGATTACATGGAGTTTTGAAAGTAACCATGTATATTGTTTGATGATAATCCTGAAACTATTGTATAAAATCATTTCCTAGTAACAAATCAATTTCTAGTTTATCATAAGCATAAACATGTTTTATCAAAATAATTTTCGATCCTAAAATTATTTCCATATTTTCTTTATAATGTGTGAGCATTTCCCTATCACCTGTAATATTGACAACAGAAGCATTAACATTATTAGTTTTCCAATCTTTTGTAAAATTTTTTTAGCTAAACTGGCTTCAAAACCATTATCTATCTAACAACATGATGTCAATTTTGTTTCATAGGTAGTAAATTCTACGAATATTGCTACTCTAAAAGAGAATTTTTTTGGTATTTAAATTTTAGGGATAAAACAAGTTTTTCTCCTAAGGTTATTTTAATTCTTTCTTTTTAGATATTATATTAATCCAAACTGTTGAGAAATCCTCCAAATGGCCAAAAGCCCCTCCAACCCTTACCCCAAATCTCAACTACACATGTATACTTTGCGGGGGTCCTATGACCCCCTGAACATTTTTAAAATGAAATATTATCCCACCTAAAAGCTCATACCCAGATTTTGTTTCAAGTAGTGGCCTGCACGCGCTGCCACGTCATGCCACACCATTTTTTTCTTTTTTTAATCTAAAAAATCAGTTAGTTTACTTTATATATTTTTCTTTTCTCTTGATATATTATTTTCTCCT
This sequence comes from Capsicum baccatum var. pendulum, assembly GCA_030864225.1. NCBI lineage: Eukaryota > Viridiplantae > Streptophyta > Magnoliopsida > Solanales > Solanaceae > Capsicum > Capsicum baccatum. The sequence goes on from CM061557.1 coordinate 87,886,500, forward strand.
CAACAAAATTTCTCTCTTTCCCATTCCCCCTTTTTGATCCATTTTCTTCTTCAACTCAATTTTATTTCTATAGATCCTCAAATCAAACAATTCTAAACTCCACAAGAGTATAAACTAAACATTCCAATGGCTTATACGAAGAAAACAACTCCTAAATCAATAGGAGGCAAAGCACCAAGGAAGCAATTAGCACAAAGTCAGTAAGAAAATCAACACTTTAAACAATTAGCAAGCTTCCATTCTAGCGATTGGTTTGTTAAATTGCTCAGAACTTTAAGACGGATCTAAAGTTCCAAAGCTCTGCTGCTGCTACATTACAAGAGTGGCAGAAGCGTATCTTGTGGGGTTATTTGAGGATACAAATCTTTGTATGATTTATGGTAAAAAGGTTACGATTATGCCAAAGGATATTCAGCTTGCTAGGAGAATTAGGGGTGAAAGGGATTAAAATGTGTTGTTTTGTTTTGACTTGTAGCTCTTTGAATATATAAATTGATGTTTTTTCTATGGTTTGAATTAGGATTCTGAATATGTTGTTGTATCAAGAGTTGTTTAATGAAATATCTGTCCTTTTATTTAAAAAAACAACAGTTTTTCTAATTTGATCTTGGCATTTCATCAAATGTGTGGTAGACAGGAACATGACAGTGAGCTTATGTGGGTATTGTTGCATTTTGAATGTTTGAAATGTGTTTGAGATTATGTGGGTATTATTATGATCTGCTCCTCTGTGGAATGTTTGAAATGCATTTGAGCCTATGTGGATATTGTTGTTATCTGCTCTCCCATCGAATTCTAGTTTGAGGTGGTGTAGCAGTGGTGATCTTTCTTTTGTGGTAAACCAGCTTTGCACCCTTGATGTAGTGGTTGTATTTTTTTTTCTTTTATAGCAACCAAGAAACAAGAGCAGGTACTGTTCGACATTCTCAATAATGCACTGGTATATCAATAATTTGGCGTCTAAAGGGAACTAGTTAAAGCCATTTTGTCAAAAAATTATCTAAAAGGACATTTGAGCAATCCTCTCAAATAATCAAGAAATATTCTTGATTTTCTGGCAAGAATTCAAGAATTTTTCGGTGGTGTCACTATTAAGTGAGAGTTTATTTGGATTTGGGTTTGACCCGATTTGAAAAATGGAATTTTTTGAGTGTTCTAAATACCAATTTGACCTCAAGAATTATGAGTTGATTAAAAAAAAAATTTCAATATTCTTTGGGCGCTCACTCTCTTAAAGGGAGTGAGTTTCACTCTCTTAAAGGGAGTGAGTTTCACTCTCTTTGCTATGTCAATAGTTCAGGGGGATCATAGGACGCCCGCAAAGTATAGGTGTGTAGTTGGGATTTGGGGTAAAGTTTGGGGGGGCTTTTGGCCATTTTCTCTATTTATTATAATCATTTTCATGATTGGTAATATAGTAAGGAACAATTATTCTAATTAATTCAAACTGAAGTGATAGTTTTATCATTTTTGAGAAGTTGTAGCTGTTTTCTTCAAATGTTTTATAAATGTATGGGGTACCTTCATACGTGGTTAAACCATCTAGGATACTTTCCTTAACATGATTTGTTGAAGATCCTGTTTGAATTAAGACGGTTTGTTTATTCCAGTTGCTTCCATTAAAGTATCTTTCTGAAACTTTAGTAATGTTGTTAGAGTTTTCATTGGTAATTCTTCTAGAATTATCTCTTCTTATGGAATTTTTATCATACTCTATAGAGAGTCTCGGATTTGAGGTATTTGAGCTTTCCATTTCTAGGGCTCCTCCAACCTAAATTTCATATTCATTCGGGATTTCTGCCTGTTGAACTTTTGCTTCAACTATTCTGGCTATCCCTGGACATTCTTGATCAATTTCAACCAATCTTTTATTTTTATAGATATTTTCATAATTTGAATTGGTAACTGTATATAGAGCTTGATAATAAATGCTCATAATATGGTTACCTGATTTAAATAAATCATCTCTTTTTACCTGAAAATATAGACTTAAGACTTCATTAAAGTTAGCGTCCTTCAGTGATATACAATACCTTGGATAGTAGGTAAATAATAATTTGATGTAAGCCAAATTTCCTTCAACAATACCTAGATTTCCTTTCCTGGTGTTAATAAATCTTCCGTCCAAAAGGTTGATAACTATTTGATAGTTAATTCCTTCTTTGAAAATGGATTTTATCATTATTTGGATTCCTCCAACATGAACGTAATTCATCTTCTTTTTTTTTCTTTCCAAAATTTTTCTTATGATTTGGTCGATCATTTGCTTTGTTAATAGTTAAGCTTATGTCTTCCATTGGTTTGAGTAATCTTTATTGCCTTCTAAATTTCTTGATATTTGTGGTATGAGATTTTATCTCTTGAAAAGGTTCTTTGTAACCTATTGAACGGATTGTCTTCAGTTCGAAGGTTAAATTTTAATCCTTGAATTTTTCTTAATAATTATCCATCGAATGTTTCTTTTAAAGCATATCCTCGCTGATCTTCTTCAGCTTCTATAACTTGATTGGTTTCTTCTATATTCTCAATCTCTTGACTTATTTTTCTAAATCAGTACTTGAATCTGAAAATTCTTCATAGAGTTCTACGTAAAAGTCCTCACTTTTGATAGATGTTACTGAATCCAAGTCAGAATCAATTTCGTGTCTATCAATTTTAGAGATTTTAACTTTCTTTTTGTTACACTCATAACTTTTGTGGCCTTACTCTCCATAATTATAGCACTTACATTTGTCTGTAGACTTTCTTTTTCATTTTTTCATTTTTTGAAGTACCTTTTTCTTGGTACATAATTTCTTTTGAAAATATTTTTTCTTTTAATTAATCCTTTATTTTTTCTTTTTCTTTTTAAATAATTTCTTTCATGACATTCCCATTGTGATGCTGCTTCTGTATCTTCACAGCAAATTTGGGTGTTGATTCTTTGGCTTTTCTTTATATATTATGTAACATACAAAGCTGGCTAATTCTTTGATTAAGAAATGAAAGTTTTTTCCCTAATGAATCACCCGTTTGATCTTCTTTAGCATACTCTTACCTGAAATAATTAGCCCAAAATCCTGGTAGTTTTTGGAAGTATTTATCCATATATGACTTCATGTTTATGCTACTATCAAACAGATTGTAGTAGTATTCTTCAAATTCACAGGTATATTCATGAATATTGCACATTTTACAAATTTGAAGTTTCTCTAGCCATTCTGCTGTTAATAGCCTTTGTTTTTCTTTTCCTTTAGAGACATCTCTTTAGATACCTGAGAATTCACATCCAACATATTTTACTATATGGTTTATTCCTCCCCTAGTTGATTTTTCAAACTGCTCTAGGACTTCAATTTTAAAATATTTTTTTAGGATCTTCTGATAATCCTCTAAACCAATTGTTTAACTTTCTAGTAAAGGTGTTAATAGCAATTAAATATTTTTCTTCACTGGTATAATTTACTCCTTTTCCCATGATGAAGAATAATTCTTGGTTTTTAACCCATAAATCCAAAAATTCTCCTAGTTTTCTTTTATAATCTAGATTTAAAAACTGAGTAGATTCAGCATCTCCTATTGGAAGTCTATTAGGCATGTATTTGGCCTTATTGTTGTTATGATATTGACTGTTATAGTCTTTTCCTTTTTTGGATTTAGGTAAGAAATTACCCTTTTGCATAGGCTCTGTAGAAGAGTTTCCTTCTTCTTTAGGACTCCTAAAGTTTCATTGTGGTCCTCCTGTATCTCCTCTGTTCATAAAAACATGATAATCTTGGTCTTTTAGATCAAGTTTTTCTAATGCATAAACTAATTCGTCTATGTCATTCATTTCATTCTTCTATTTTACTTTTTGAACTAGAACATTCTTCTAATTTGGAACTAGGATTTTCTTCTATTTTAGGAGTAGATATCTCCTCTATTTCCTCCTTTCATTTTTTTTCTAGAAAGCTAGATATAATCTTTTCATCAAGGCTTCCCTTTTGATATGTACCTTTATTAGAGAAGGTAGGAGAAAAATTTCTCTCCTAATTTTCTTTCCTAATTTTTTATCTAAGGCTTCAGCCCTTTCAATAAGGTTATTTACCCTTATAGGTGAACTATCTTTGATAAGCTTGATTTCCTTCTCTATTAGGTTGATTTTAACAACTAGATACTTTTGCATGTCAATAAGGTCATCAAGCTTTTGTAAAATTTCGTTATAACTCATAGCGAGTTAATATAGATTATGCTTGAGCTTATTCTCATAGTGAAAAATTTCAAGTTCCAATTGAAGTATAACTTTCCTTTGAGAGAATAGTAATTTTTCGCAAATTCTTGCGAATGAATTATATTCATAACGATTTTTTTGAATAATAAGATCTTGTTTTTTATTCTAAAGCAATTTTAAAATTTGTTCTTTATTTTATTCTTTATTAATTTATTTTTATTTCTGAACTTCAGATGTCCAATTAGTTTATACTCTAATCTAGAGATTATGGTGATTAGCTGATCTAATCTCATTGTATTTTCTTTTGTATTGTTAAGTCTTTTATATTCAAAATAAAGACTTTTTATTTCTCTCTTGATTTCTCTATAATTTTTAATATTTTTATGAGGTCTTCTCATAGAGTATTTTAATCTTGTTGGCTCTGGTACCAAGTTGAAGGGTGCTGTTCGCAAACAGGGTATGCGGAATTTTATTTAACTTAGTCAGTAAAATAGTTTTCATCATACAAATTTTTGGGTCATCCTTCAGAAGTCTTCTATTTCTTTTTTGGTCCCTCACCTGGATAAGGTTCCTTTTTCCTTTTGTGGCTGCTTTTAGACTAAGTGGTCCAATCTTCTTTTTTATTTCGTCTCTTTGTGCCGACGAATATTTTGCTGTAAGTACTTACGTCTTCTTCTCTATTATTGCTTTTTGGCTATTCTTACAGCTGTAATTTACATTTCTTCTTACATTGATGTGCTGTCTTCATCTTCTTCTTTGTTGTGTTTGTGCTGCAGGAATTTGCACACCATTACCCATGTTTCTAGGGTGGCCTAAAATTGATATGTGTATATATACACACACACACTAGTTTAACCACACATGTATCGTACGTTTAACGTTTGATTATTTAAAATTAAATAATTTTATTTATTCAAAGATTTTTAATGAAGTGTAAAAGTTTAAACCACTTTTCAAAGATTCTTCGCATTTTAATATAATAATTTATATCTATCTATACTACCTTACAAGCACCAACTCAAAAAACTTAAAGTGAAATTACTAAAATACCCCCAACTTTAAAAAACCCAACTTTATATATTAAATAAAAAAATAAAATAAAAATAGACATACCCTAAAACATAAAGGCTACAAACAAAGGGTCACCTCCAACAATCACAAACTCCAGGGATGCCAACGTAAACCATAACAAGCAACTTTTTAGCCCCTACGACATCACGCTAGGGAAGAGTCTTGCCTTTAACGTTCACAATCCGAAGGGACGCCAAAAGGTATGCCCTGTTACTTCTGCTTAACGAAACATACTCACTTACGTACAATCTCTAACATGTTCCTGTAGTATGCTAGCAACAAATTCATGGGAGAAACAACTGTTCCCGGGCTTGATGTTGAGTTTTTAATTCAATTTAACAATCAGGAGGTTCCCAATTCGGACGGCCACCAAAAGGTATGTCCTGTTACTACTGCTTAACCAAACATACTTACTTTCGAATCAGAACATGTTCTTCACTTTTAATTTTGGAGTTCATTTTTTACACCAAATCTCCAACATGTTCCGCTGGTATGGTAGCAACAACTTTATGGGGGAAACAGATGTTCGCAGGCTTGAAATGGAGTCTTTATTTTAATATAACAATTAGAAGGTTCACAACCCGGACGGGCGCCAAAAGGTATGCCCTATTACTCATGCTTAAACAAATCTCCAACATGTTCTACTGGTATGGTAGAAACAACTTCATGGAAAAAACAGATGTTCGCAGTCTTAATCTGGATTCTTTAATTCAATTTAACAATTAGGAGGCTATAGTCTATATAGGTAAGCCCTATTACTCATCCTTAACCAAAACGATGTGTGCTTTCACTAAAATAATTGTACTTCACATTCTTTATCTTCTTCCATTTTCCATAAACTTGTTGCACACTCGGTTTAACGTAGTTATGGTTATTGTTCCATTGTCTGTAAATCACTCTTTCACATATTGATTACATGATTTTTCCTTTGTCAGTACTAGGCTTTTATCCATTGCAGTTCACATAGTCAGATTATATTGAACTTCTTTGTCAAACAGGCATGACCTCTTGCTCCTGTTCACCCATTTTTATTATTTTTAAATTAATAAAATCCATTATTCTCTACTTCACGTTGTGTTTACGATTTTCGGTTGCCATTAAAGCACTAAACATAGGATGTGTGCTTTCACAAAAATAATTGTACTGCACACTCTGTACTTCTATCTCTACTATGTTGGTACTACTTTATTTTTTGCTCGGGAATATGTCTCATCTGTGTCTCCTCCGTGGTTGCAATCTTGTCGAACATGTTTTATAAAGAGCACAGTTCTGGTTATGCAGAAACATGCTAAAGTTCTATCTCTTCTATGTTGTTTATTGCTTTCGTTTGGAAATTAACTTATTCTCAATTCCCTTATTTGACCATGACCCATTACAGTTTAATTTATCAGGCCATAATGTATCATACTAATGATTGACCAGGTGGCCTAATTCGATCTGGAGTCTTAAATTAAATTTAACAATTAGAAGGTGCCCAATCTGGACGGACAAAAAAAGGTATGCCGTGTTACTATTTCTTAACCAAACATAATCACTTTCGAATCAACATGTTCTTCACTGTTAATTTTGGAATTCATTTTTGGACGTCAAATCTCCAACATGTTTCACTGGTATGGTAGCAACAACTTCATGGGGAAACAGATGTTTGCAGGCTTGATCTGGAATTTTTAATTCAATTTAACAATCAGAAGGTTCACAATCCGGACGGATGCCAAAAGGTATGCCCTATTAGTCCTACTTAACCAAACATACTCACTTTCCTATCAAAACATGTTCTTTACTGTTAATTTGTGAATTCATTTTTGGACGTCAAAATCTCAAACATGTTCCGTTGGTATGGTAGTAACAAGTTCATGGCTGAAACAGATATTCACAGTCTTAATCTGGAGTCTTTAATTCAATTTAACAATCAGGAGGTGAGAGCTATATAGGTATGCCCAGTTACTCATCCTTAACGAAAAGGATGTGTGCTTTCACTAAAATAATTGTACTGCACACTCTGTATCTTCTTCTTTTTTTTAGAAACTTGTTGCACACTCGGTTTCACGTAGTTATGGTTATTGTTAAATTGTCAGTACATTATTCTTTTCCACATTGGTTAAATTATTTTTCCTTTGTTAGTACCGGGCTTTCATCTATTACAATTCACATAGTCAGATTATATTGAATTTCTCCGTAAAACAGGCATGCCCTCTTACTCCTGTTCACCCATGTTTACTATTTTTAAATTAATAAAATCCATCCTTCTCTGCTTCACCCTGTGTTTACGATTTTGGGTTGTCATTACAGCACTAAACATAGGATGTGTGCTTTCACAAAAATAATTGTACTACACACTCTGTATCTTCTTCCGATTTTTCAGAAACTTGTTACACTTCTATCTCTACAATGCTGGCACTACTTCATTTTTTGCTCGGGAATATGTCTCCTCTGTGTCTCCTCCATGGTTGCAATCTTGTCGAACATGTTTTAGAAAAGTGCAGTTCTAGTTATGCAGAAACATACTGAAATCTTCTCTCTTCTATGTTGTTTATTGTTTTTGTTTGGAAATTAACTTATTCTCAATTCCCTTCTTACACCTTGACCCATTATAGTTCAATATATCATGTATATCAGGCTATAATGCATCATACTAATGATAGACCAGGTGGCCAATGAAATAGAACCACCTGCAAAGCTTAATACACATATACCTCATGTATCTATGTGACAACAGTATGTATAAGATCCTTTCCCTACTTGTGCCTATATAAAACCTTGTGACTATATTTTAATTTGTTCTATAAAGAAATCCCGCTGAGTACGCTAATAAATTGTCAAGTGTTTAATGTGATTACAGTAAACAAATGTGCATACGAATCATTCGTTATCGTTCTCATAGAGTGAATAAGGCTAATGTATAAGCTAAGGATGTTATGGAAAGTCTCTGGATGAATAAGAAATATGATTACAGTAATGCAAGCTTCCTTACTTCTACCCCATTCAGGACTAAATGATTATAACCATTAAGATAGAACAGAAGGAATTAAATAGATGTGACATTTTGAAAGTTAAGGTATCCACGGTTATTCCATAGGTCACGCGAAGGTTTTAAAATGATAATATCTTCCTATATCCTTATCTCTCTTATGCTCAAATGTTTCCAGCCCTACAACATCATGCTAGGGAAGAGTCTTGCCTTCAACTCTCACAATACAGATGGACGGCCAAAGGTATGCCCTATTCATATCTATACGACATCTCATTTATGTTCCACGTATTTACATAATGTCAAACTTCATTGCTAAACAATTATGCTTTATGCTTATAAATACCTAAGTCCACACTATACGCACACGACAAATAAGAGAAAAACATGTTTATAAGTTCACATGATAGTACAAAATGATATGACTTCCCGTAATGGCCAAAGACGGTCGTATATGTTTATTTCCCCTTTTCATGTTGTTATACTAGTTGAGGGCCCTATAACACATGTATATCTATTTCTGATGCACTGGTATATTTTGGAACATCCTATTTATGGAGGAAAATTTGCTTTTGAAATTTGGGACTTTAATCCAAATAAGGCAAGTTTCAGTTTCATTGCCAAGAAAAGTAGCTGTTGCAACATGATAGAGAGAAATTGAGAATAGAAACACAACATAGATTGCAAGAAAGGTGTGGAAATTAACACTCGCTGGGAAAATTTCCTTTTTGCAAAATGTCAAATAAAAAGAGATGACGCATCTAAGAAATATTATTTAAATTGAACTTGTCGTGTGAAATCACATGACAAACAACCCAAACGAAAAAAATACTATTCCTGAGAAATCACACGACTAAAATAAAATAAAAAACAGGAACCATCGGGAGTCATTCATCTTTCAGCTATAAATAGCCAAACATAACAAAAAAGAGAATTAGAAAAACGGAGTTGGTAGATTGACTTAAAACTCGCCTATAGGGGAGGAAATTTTAGCTGACAAAAAAGTAAATTTGTAATCTTGAATTTATAAATATAAATTCGATATGCAGTATGGTTAAGGATGTGAAACAAGGCTTACCTCTTGGTAATTGACAAGTTTGGGAGCATTGGAGGCGACTACTATTCGTTATGGATTTAATTGGAAGATTGAGACAACATCTGTCCATTTGCATTCTGCACAAAACAAAAATACAAACACAGTGTAAAATTTGTTTTATTCCAAGGCAGTAAGTATGGATTAGGTGTAAGAAATAGTACCTATTGGAAACTGTCGAATTTGTGACAGTTGGAGGTGACGATTCTTCGCTAAGGATTTTATAGCATGTTAGAGATTGGTGTCTGTCGAGTTGTGTCCATCAACTTGCATCTTTCCAGATGAGAGTATTGGAAGTGATAATTCTTAGGAAAATTTAAGCAGCGCATGATGTTGTAAGGCTATGGGTTTTTAAAGCTAGGGGTAATTTAGTTCTCTTTAAAAGCAACAAACACAGATGGATGTTCCAACAAATCTCCAACAAAAGCGTAAACCAACCATGTTAGCCCTACTATCCCTACTTAATCAAACCTAGATACTTTCAAAATGAAAATTCTTCTTCATTATCTTACACGTCTTCTTACCCTGGCAGATTACGATCATCACCAGCATTGCCTCTCTTACAATCAACAAGTTCAGATATCATTTAATGGCGCCTACATTTGCGCCCCTGTAAATAAGCTCTATAGTTTAAATTATATATTTTAGGAAGCATTCAATTTATTTGTCCCCAGACAACTATATTAAAGTATATTAGCAGAATTAGTCGTAATTTATCCTTCCTCTGGATATCATAAACACCATAAACAAAATCATTTTCTTTATCCATTATGGTAAAAGAAAAACAGAGCGTTAGATTCGCCGAGTTTTTCCCGTTATCTGTGCCAATGTTTAAGAAAATGGTGAATCCTTAAGTATACAGATTTGAAATAAAAACTATTAAGTCTTGACAATAAATATGAGTCATTCTTTACTAGGCTCAATTCCAACCAAAACAGCCGTCTCACATGTCAAACCATATAAGATCTTGTAGGGCTACAGAGTGTGGAAGCGTGATAAATTCAACCAAAGATTACGAGAAATTAATAAAAACAGTAAAATTGACACCGAGGTTTTAGGTGGAAAAACCCTCTTTAAATAGAGGTAAAAAAACCACCGGCGAGAGAGCCAAAGATTCCACTAATATTGACGAGAGTACAAAATATTTTCTCGGGACTAACAAGACAAAATAGCCCCTTACAAATTCTCTACGAGTATAGAAATACTCAACCAAGAAGTAGAGAAAGAAGAAAATATAAAGGAGAGATTGGCTATTGAAATGTTGTGTGGGTGTCTTTGCAAATGAAGTAGCATTGACTTTTATAGCCAAATCTGAACCTCAAAAGTCTTGCCTTCATGTGTGAATGCAGCCACCGATGTTGAAAACACAAAGTTAAAAATGTCTTCATCATCCACAATTGTTGAAATATGAGCAACAATTGTTGACAAAAGGAGAGCAACAATTGTTGACCAACAGATCTACTGGCAACAACCAGAGGATTTTATTTCATATTTTCAAACAACTCACAAATATTGCCAATAGAGTTTGTGCTAATGCCTTTCTCCCCCAATTCTTTCTCTACAATGTTCCTTGTCTATCAAATGGCACACCTATATAATAGGCCAAAACATTAGTGCCAGGTGAGGAGATGCGAAGAATGCCATCAAGAGTGAAGAATTCCATCAAGAGTACAACTAATATAAAAAAAAAGCTCTGTGAGCATTACACTGACAATAATCCTTAGCACGCTTAGACCCATCGAAGCTAAAATTATCCGCATTCAAGTAGCAATGAACAATTTTAGAAGCTCGCACTCCACCAAATATCTCCATTACAACTGGTATAAGCCACTAATATCCATATATTGCTTGATTTCGACTAAAGCTCATCAGCCATATCAAATTATGTTCACTTGAATATTATCCTTCAACCACATATTTGTACAAGAAGATCTTATATACTAATGCATTACAAAAGTCATGACGTAATCCATTGCGTGCCATCGAATCTACGATATCAATAAGACCTTATAATGTGTAACCACTAGGGACCACAACTTGAATTACACTGGAATAGAAAAACTAAATCCAGGAACAATAAAAAAAGGTAACACCATTGAATATTTTATTTTTTAAATCAAATCTTCACCGCATTGTACAGAAAAGAGTATGGGGGTCGACGATTAGCGAACATATTAAAAAGGTAGATACCGAGAGGGTTCGATGTTGATACAGAAAAGAGTGAAGTAGATGAGTTCAAGAAATCATGAATTCACTAACGTTTACATTTATACAGGAAGGACTTGTCGGTACAGGTTGAAGTCCAATCAAAATTCACCAATATAAATATGTTGTGCTAATTATATTCCGATGACTTATGTAGATATTCATAAAAATAATAAAAGATAAAGTTTTGTACAAGGAAGGCCCATAGATTAAAAATTAAATTACAATTTCATCATTGTAAGTACTCTGAAAAAACCTAATTACTTTAATAAAATCTAATAATCATACACAACATACAAAATAACACTTCAAAATTCAAGACAAGCATCACACGTAAAGCAACGCATCTCACACATCTTCTTCCTCTCATTAGTTGCATACTCTGGGAATCCCAAGCGTTGCCATCACTTCATTTCAACATCTATATAACAAAGCAACCAATGAAAATTCATCATCAAAATCCATTTTCTGTGAATAATTTAAGGTTCGATTAACTTTTTCAGGCACCTTCACAATGCTTTGAGTATACACTTTTATATTTTGGCATCATGGGGGTTTGAGCCACAGGTGACAAAAGAATTTTAAAATGAGGTGTAGGTGACACAAGTCTTAATTATTAGTTGGAGGTGATAATTACTTTATTATGTATTAAGAAAGTTGGGAAAGTTTTAAAATAACCCATAAGTTTTTAAATTTACACTTTGATCCCAATGTATACCTAAAATAACGGAAAACGGAGGGAAAACGGCGTCTTTCTCTCTCTTCTCATCCATTGTTGTTTTCTCTCTCTTAGCGATTTTTTTTGTTAATTGTTTCTATTTCTGCGGCTTTATTCATCATCTTCTGCTTTATCTTCTTCTTGTCGACCATTTGTTGTTATTGTTGGTACAGCGCTACTGCTGCTATCTGACCAATTTCTTAGGTCAAATTTTGTTTACTACATCACTTTCCACTTTGGCATTACTTCATAGGTTATTTTGGTAAGTAAAATTATGATTTTTATTCGTATTTATCATCTAGGTACACTTCTGTTTTTTCAACAATGGATAGAACCCCGATTATGAATCCAGCACAAGTGTCCACAATTTAAACAGACCAATCATCTGGTGCATCAGATGAGTAATCTGTTGCATCAGACTATTTATCTGTTGCATCATCGTATTATCTATTGCATTAGACGTATTATCTGTTGTATCAGGATGTTTATCTGTTGCACCAGACTAATTATCTGTTGCAACGAATGATTAATCTTTTTGAAACAACACAAATCAAACCCTGCCACAAACCCAACAGATAAATCTTGTTATTGCTACTGGATTCTAAATTATTCCTTTTTACGTCGAATCGTCGAAATATTTGTTGAGAAGATAATAGACAGAATAAAAATTAAATATGGATTAAAACGTCAAAGATCAAACATAATTTATTTATTAAACAAATAAAAATACATATAATAGACTAAAAGAAAAATAATAGTCTAATTATTATTATTATTATTATTATTATTATTATTATTATTATTATTAGCATCATCATTGCCAGCCGACCAATCTTCAACCAGAAGTAGCAAGACCCTCCTCAGCCTGCGTATCTCGCGGAGCATTCTTGATCTAAATCCTCCCAATTTTCATTGCAAATCACGAAGTTGATTCCAAAGTTCATTCACAGTGTCTTACAGAAAAGCAACGTCCCACACTGGGTTAGCCATAATCTTATCTTCTAGAGTGTAATATGCAAGACGAGATGCAATAAATAAATAGAGTGTGTATTTGAATGAACGATTGAGTAAGGACGGACCTATTTATATAGGATTGAATTTGAATAAGAGGCAAAAAGGCGCGACTATTCACCTCCATACATTAATAAAATTTTTGATTAAATTAAGAAAATAAATATTGTAATATAAGTCATGAATTTTCAGATTATTATTATTAATTAATCTTTCGAAGAACCATTTTTATTGAGTTGTGGCAACAAATTCTATATCTGTTGCATCAGATAACACATCTGTGACAACAGATATATTATCTGTTGCAACAAATATAAAATATGTTGTATCAGATAACATATCTGTTGCAACATATAATCTAACTGTTCACCTCCATTTATTAATTATATTTTTTATTAATGTGAAAAGTAATGAATTAATTAAATTAAGAAATATTATGATAAATCATGACTTTTCAAATTATTATTATTAATTAGTTCTTTCCAAGAACTGCTTTTATTGAGTTGTGACTCGATATAGGTTGCATCAGATAAATCATCTGTGACAATAGATATATCATCTGTTGCATCAGATAATTTAATTGTTGCAACATATAATCTACTTTTTTAAAAAATAACTATATCATCATATCATTAATTCAAATTTGCTTATTTTTTATTTTATAAATAAAAAAATATCTTTTCAAATTCCTTAATAAAATAATAATCATTTTATTATATAATAAATAATTTAAAAAAATGGTGAAAAGTCATGATTAGTTATTAAAATTGTGGTTATAAATTATGTTTATTATTTATTTCCTTATTATTTATTTATGAAACATTTTTCATATTGAATAATTGAAACTCCGAGTCATTCTTTCTTTTCACCCTCTCAATAACAACAATAGCCCTTTTTTATTAATAATCGCCAGGTGCAACATATGATCGATCTGTCATAGCAGATTAACCTCTAACTATTTACAGGAATTGCTGCTCAATCCCTACCACCAACCGTCGACATGTTGAGAACAAGAAATAAACAGAATGATTATTATTAAATACTAAATAAGAATTAAAAATTCAAAGTCGACAATAAAATGAAATGAATGTTCATAGATTTTTGAATCCCTTGGGTAGATTTGATATACAAAAGAAGGAAAATAATCACTAAAATAAAAAATATTACCTAATTATTATTACTACTATTATTATTATTATCAATCAGACATCTTTCATTCATCTGGCAGCCTTGCTCCGAAGTCAGTCAAATATCTCTCTGGAGTTCATCAATCAAATTGCCTTTGAAGTTCACGCAAGGAATCGATATGAATATTCTTGTATGAATCTGGATCATCCATATTTATAAGGAGGGACCTATTTATAAATTATTGTATCTCGAAAAGGAAAGAAAATTGCTTTAAAATAAATCTAACAGATGGGTAATCTGTTACAAAAATATATTCTTTATGTTAGATAACTTACAACATACTGGCAATATTTTTGCAACAGATGTATATATCTATTTGATTTCTGAAACAGGTTGATCACTGTCGTAACAGATGTCTCCAATTGCTTGACAATATAAATAGATGTGTTATCTGTTGTAACAAACTAGTCATCTATTTATTCAATTTAATCCATAGATGGGCTAGGAAGAATAAGGTGTGTGCAGACGGATCCACTATCATATGTGTGGGAGTTAAGCATGTATTACTGATAAGGTTATCGGGATAACACACACAAAGTACAATGTTTTTGTGAATGCAGTTTTTAACCGATTAGGCATTGATCATTCAAACAAGATCCTGTATTATACCATTAAGTTTGATGGGTTCGAAATTGATAAGTCCGAGGACTTCATGAAGATGGTGCGGATACCCTGTTACGAATTACTGACGGCTGGTGATCGTGTTTATGCGTGTTAAGTTTTGAGAAGGGATCAATATTTTTCATCACTACAGAGAACCAATAGAGATTGGACTTAACTTTAAGTGTGCATTGGACCCTTAGAGGGCCCTCGAAGCCTCACACTGCATTAAAAAAGAATGAAAAACCAATATAGTTATTGCCCTGGCCAAAATTTATATGGTTGGGTTGCTCGCTCGGGTTGATGATTATATTCCAGAAGGTGCGGTAGGAGAAATCTTTTGAAGGAAAATGGGTTGTTGATGGAAGACTATATCATCTGAGAGCTAATTGAAGAAGAGACACAGGGTAGAAAGTAACTTCTAATGAATCTGGCCGATGGAATTATCTTAACAGCTGCGAAATCTGAATCAAGTGCAAATATGAAAGTGTATCCGGTAATGTAATTTCGTCTGTTGTATCTCTGAAAGAAAAACAATACAGATGGATACTTTGCTAGGGAGCTGCATGGTCGGGATTATCACCTAGGTAGAAAATAGGAGAAGACTAACAAAGCAGCCTCGCGGGCATCAACGGTAGAAATGATGTTCAGTAAGTCTATAAAACTTACGCCAACAACAACTGCAGTGAAAATAAGGAAACTAAGCGAAGGTGGAAATTTTTGAATTTTAAATTTCATCCCATCTTCTTGTTTGTGTTTCCGACCAGGTCCACTGTTGTTGACCTGATCGGAACCACAAATGAGATTAAAAGGCAAATAGAGTATCATTGCTTCCTTAGCAATATGGTTATAATTGATCGTATTTTCTTTCCTTGACATGCTTTCAACATTTCTTGGAGAAGATCAGATGCTTGCTATCCCGATAATTTTCAAGCTTGCCTCTAGCTTGTTGATTCTGTATTCAAGATGGTCGTTACCATCTTCGAAGTTGGTAAGGAGTTCCTCGTCTCTTGTGAGTTCGATCAGGAATACTACCTTCAAATGTGTGGCATTCTAGAAGCCCTTCAGAATAATTTCTCTTCAGAAGCTTTAAAGGATACATGGAGGGTCGCTGTGTTTGTTTTAGGTCAAAATATGCTGATGCACGTTGAAGATGTGGTCCCAACAGTTGAACAACACACTTTTATCGAGCATTTCTCCATGCATCTTGCTCAACCAATTTGATAAATTAGTAAGAATGGAGTTACGTAGCATGTAATTTAAACCGGCTCTACCAAGCCTATCAAATGTTACGTAACTCCAAGCTCATTACCCTATCAAAACAATAAGCCCGAGTTAGTGCACATAGAAAAAAAGCCCAATCTGTCAACCTTTCTACTGATCACTCTTCTCCAATATAAATGACAAGATATCTGCTATGCAAAAGTCTACACCATCGCTAGACATGATTGCCTGGGAACATGTCTGGCGAGGGTGTAGACTTTTGCATAGCAGATATCTTGTCATCTATATTGGAGAAGAGCAATCAGCAGAAAGGCTGAGAGATTAAGCTCGTTCGATTTGTGCACTAACTCGATCATATTTTTTTGATAGAGTAATGATCTTAAAGTTATGTAACATTTGATAGGCTTCGTAGAGCAGGGTTAGATCACACGCTACATAACTCCATGCTTACTAATTTATCAAATTGGTTGAGCAAGATGCATAGAGCAACCCAAGATAAAAGTGTGTTGTTCAACTTTTGGGACTACATCTTCAACGTGCATTAACACATTTTGACCTAAAACAAACACAGAGACCCTCCATGTATCCTTTAAGGCTTATGAAGAAAGTGTTCTGAAGGGCTTCTAGAATACCACAACTTTGAAGGTAGTGTTCCTAATCGAGCTCACAAGAGACGAGGAACTCTTTACCAACTTTGAAGAGGGCAACAATCATCTTGAATACAAAATCAGCAAGCTGGAGGCAAGCTTAAAAATTATCGGGATTTACATACTACAGCTAGCATCTGATCTTCTTCAAGGAATATTGAAAGCATGTCAAGGCAAGAAAACACAATCAATTATAACCATATTGCTAAGGAAGCAATGATACTCTATTTGCCTTTTAATCTCGTTTGTGGTTCTGATCAGGTCAACGACAGTGGACCTGATCGAAAACACAAACAAGAAGGCATGGGATGAAATTTAAAATTCAGAAATTTGCCGCCTTCACTTAGATTCCTTATTTTAACTGCAGTTGTTGTTGGCATAGGTTTTCTAGACTTGCTGTACATCATTTCTACCCTTGATGCTCGTTAGGCTTCTTTGTTGGTCTTCTCCTATTTTCTATCTAGGTGATAATCCCGACCACGCAGCTCCCTAGCAAAGTGTCCATCTGTATTATTTTTCTTTCAGAGCCACAACAGATGAAATTACATTACCGGATATACTTTTATATTTGCACTTGATTGAGATCTCACATCTGTTAAGATAATTCCACCAGCCAGATTCATTAGAAGTTACTTTCTCCCGTATGTCTCTTCTTCAATTAGCTCTCAGATGATATAGTCTTCCATCAACCACCTATTTTCCTTCGAAAGCATTCTCCTACTGCACATTCTGGCGTAAAATCATCACCCCGAACGAGCAACCCAGCCATATAAATTTTGGCCAGGGCAATAAATATATTGTTTTTCATTCTTATTAGATGTAGTGCTAAGCTTCGAAGGCTCTCTAAGGGTCCAATGCATCCTAAAAGTTAGTCTAATCGATATTGAATCTCTTTACAATGACATAAAAATTAGATCCCTTCACAATGCTTGACAAATAAACATGAGCAACAATCGACATTAAATCTTAACAGGCTATCAGAACCATATTCATGGTCTCTCAGCCTTATCAGTTCGGACCTACCAAACTTAACTGTAAAAAATTACAGACATCTTGTTTGAACGATCTATGACTAATCAGTAAAAACATTATTCACAAAATCAGTGCACTCTATGTGTGTTTCCACAATAACATTATTAGTAATACATACGTCCCACATATGAAGTGGTTCTATCTACAAGCAGCTTATTTTTCTGACCCCATCTTTAGTACAGCCTCTTGAGATAGTCCATCAAAAGTTGATCAACCGTCAGTTCCTTATATCTACAAAGAAGAGAAAAAAAATTAATGTCACAAAAAGAATATTGTCCATCTGTTGTATCAGATGTGGAGTCTGTTGTAACAGATGTGGAGTCTGTTGCAACAAATGTGGAGTCTCATGGAATACATCAAACCAGCCTTTCTGGTGGTTTTATTTGTTCCAACAGTTTCTCCATCTGTTGCAACATCAACAACAACATAAACATCAATAAAAAAGAAACAATATTTGTTCCAACAACATCATCAACAATAAAAAAACAACATCCTTTATGCCAGAACCATCAACAACACCATAAGTTCCAACAATGCCAACCCCACCAACAACATCAATAACTACATCAAAAATAATGAAACAAACAAAATACATACAAAAAAAATGATACTTCCAACATGGCTTTTAAACTTCTCCCAACAGATGACTTTTTTTTCATATTGTAATAAAAATTCTCGGATTGTTTATTCAACACTTACAAGTTCCTTAAATTTTTTTTAATAAATATGACATGGGTAAATAGTAATTAAATAAAAAACAGATGTAAATAACATGCAAAGAACAAGACGAGAATGAAAAAACAATAATGAACCATACCTTAATATCAAAAAGGGGATCAAAATACAAAATTTAAGTCGATAAAATATATGGATGGGTTTAGATCTGAAAAGATCTTTATGAGAATAGAAGAGAAAAGAGAGAGAAAAGTCTGACCCTAAAGAGGAGAGAGAAAAAATAAGAGTTGAATAAAATATACTGTAGCTGAAGGAAGACATGAGATAATTCCTATAGATGTATTGTGTACGTAGACATGGTGGTTTTCAATATTCATGAATTAATATTCATTAATTTCATTAATAATTTAAGGGGCACGAGGAAGACTAATACTACTGACATTGAAAAGACAAGACAAGATTGCTCAATGAATTCACTTTTAAGATATCTAAGAAATATTTTTTACTTCCTTTAGTAATAAGTACTACTACTTGATATTATCTACTCGGACCAGAAGCTTCTTGCTTTAAAATTAAAAGAGATAAAAAGATTTTCAAATAGATATGTCATCTGTTGCAACATATATAAATATCTATTTAGAAATCCAAACAGCTTAGTCATCTATTACAACAGATATAAATATCTGTTTAAAAATCTCAAAAGCTCAGTCATCTGTGACAACAGATGAAAATATTCATTTGATAATTAATAAAATCAGATATATCATCTGTTACAATAGATATAAATATTTTTTTGAAAATTTTCAATAGCTCAGTCATCTGTCACAACAAATGCAAATATCTATTTGATACTTAAATCAGATATGTCATCTATTGCAATATATATGTACCTGTTTGAAAATTTTTAACAGCTTAGTCGCTTGTTGCAACAGATTTCATCGCAATTAATTTAGGTTGAACTAGGGATGAATGAATGAGCTCACAGGTTCAACTACAAATCCAATTGAGTCTTTGTAATTGTATGGCATTGGTATTGCATTCATACCGACCCGAGTCATCGATCAATTACTCTGAGTTAAAATGAGTTCTCATCAACTCAATGTTAGGGTAGTGATAGTACCTAAGTTGATTTAGGTGGAACTAGGGATGAATGAGTAAGCTCATAGGGTCAACTACAAATCCAATTGAGTCTTTGCAATTATATGGCATTAGTATTGCGTTCATCCCGACCCGAGTCATTGATCGATCACTTTGAGTTGAAATGAGTTCTCATTAACTCAATATTAGAATAGTGATAGTACCTAAGTTGATTTAGGTAGAGCTAGGGATGAATGAGTGAGATCGCAGGGTCAACTACAAATCCAATCAAGTCTTTGCAATTGCATAGCATTGGTATTGTGTTCATCCCAACCTGAGTCGTCGATCGATCACTCTGAGTTGAAATGAGTTCTCATCAACTCAATGTTATGATAGTGATAGTACCTAAGTTGATTTAGGTGGAACTAGTTATGAATGAATGAGCTCGCAGGATTAACTACAAATCCAATCGAGTCTTTACAATTGCATGGCATTGGTATTGCGTTCATCCCAACCCGAGTCGTCGATCGATCACTCTAAGTTAAAATGAGTTCTCATTAACTCAATGTTTGGATAGTGATAGTACCTAAGTTGATTTGGGTGGAACTTGGGATGAATGAATGAGCTCGCAGGGGCAACTACAAATCCAATCGAGTCTTTGTAATTGCATGGCGCTGGTATTGCGTTCATCCTGACCTGAGTCGTCGATCGATCACTCTGAGTAGAAATGAGTTCTCATCAACTCAATGTTTTAAAAACTATATCTTTTAAATTTTTTAAAATCAATTAAGATCAATTTGGACCAAGTTAGCAATTTCAAAACTTGTCTCAATTCGGACCAAATTAGCAATTTCAAAACTTGTCATTCTTTTTCAAAATTATAAATCAATCCATACAAATCATCCATTTGCGCAAAAAACTTTTCATTTCAAATCTTAAGTTCTCTCTCTCTTCTCTCTCTCTCTCTCAGGGTGTCCTCTTCCTCTCAACATTATAAATAATACAAACAACAACTACTCAACATATTGCTCAACCCTTCAATACAGGTCAATTGTTTTCCAATTTACGACTACATATAGTTATTTTTTTGACTTCATTCCCACTTGTATCCATTTTTTTCTCTATCTTCACATGTAACAGAGTTTGAGAAGAGTTCTACATTTGTTCTTTATTCTAAAAAATAGGATTTTTAGTTAATGATAAAAAAGAAGACTTTTAGTTGTATCATCTTCAAGAATGGGTTAATAATTGTGAGTTTTGATGCTAAAAAAGTAGGAAGCACCCGAGAAAACCCTAGTTTTTCTCTCAGTGTTTTGTTGATTATCGTGGTATTGTTGGATGGTGTTTGTGGTGTTGTTAGTGGCTGTTGTTGGTGGTGTTGGTATTTGTGTTTTTTGGCGGTGGTGTCGGTGGTCTTGGTGTTGGTATTGGTATTGGTATTGGTGGCATTGGTGGTGGTCTTGGTGGTATTGGTCATGGAATTAGTTGTGGTGGTGGTGGCCCATCTGTTGCAACGGGTGGAAGATCTGTTAGGAGATATTAAGTAGGTCTTCAAATAGATTCCCCATATGTTCCAACTGATGGGTTATCCGTTGAAGTATTTTCTTGTAATGTGGCAGAGAATAATTTATTGAAATTTCTTCACCTGTTGCAATAGGTGGAATATCTGTGGGGAGATATTAAATAGGTCTTCAAACAGATTCAGGTTCCCCATCAGTTCCAATTGATGGGTTGTCCGTTGGAGTATTTTTTTTGGTTATGTGGTAAGAATAATTTATTGAAATTTGTCTCACCTTTTTAAAAAAATTATGCAGACATCAAATGCAATATATTTTTTGTTTTTCTTTTGTTCGTAGTTAAAAGAAGTCTCCCAAAAGAAAAAAAATAGAAAGTAGAGAAAGTGGATCAACTTCCGATCACCAAACAAAAAAGGCTAGAGTACAGATAGATTCGGAGGAACTTCCAGAACAATCTCAGTCAGGGCAAAATGAAGCCGAGGAAAGTGATAACTCCTCCTCACCAATGGGGTGTGAAATAATATTGAAATTCCAGTATCATTCTATCAAAACCATTAGTATTGAGAAGTTTCGAGTTGCGATGCCGATGAATAACCCTAATACAATATTTGGTGATCTTGTACTTAAATGTCAGTTGGGGAATCCTTTTGACGAACTTAGGAGTATTATGAAGAATGAAAATATAGATGGACTTTTGATAACGCTCAATCTACAGCTCTCGTAGGAGTGTAAAGCGGTCGTTAGCAAATATAGAACCCAACTAGGTTGGGTATCGATCCCTCAGGGAATAGCTTGGTCAACAAATAAGCAACGATTACTAGACTTTTAGTGCAAGTCTCGTAAAAAGGGGGGATTGTAATGTGTCACCAAAATATTAAAGTAAAAACTGAAATAGCAAAGTAAACAGAAAGAATGTTTAGTAGGTTGTAAAACAATGAGAATTGAAGCGTTGGGGCTATGTCCACCTTCTGAGTTTACGTCTCTATTAGCTATGAGTTATGCGGAATTCAGACATGCATGTGCTTATAGAGAATTGTATTCGATGGTAAATCCAGGCGTCTTTCGACCTATTCGAGGATTATTTCACTTTAACTCTTTCGAGCTTAAAGCGTGTCTAACGGTACGAATTCTCCAAGAGGTTAATCCAGTTATGGCACTAACTTTTTAATAGGGGATGGGACCCTACTACCTTGACACTATCTCTTTTCCAGACAAATAACTTTTCTTTCGAACAAGTTAAATGTTATACTGGCGTATTCTTGCGTTTGCAACCACAAAGAATTTAGATTAAGATGAAGAGAATAATGATATAAGCAGCATACGTGTCACGAACTCACAAACTCACAGCAATAGATAGTATCTCATTCGGTTTCCATAACCCCAACAGAGAAGTTTAGTTACCCATGAATGCGAAGGAGCTCACGGTTGACATTGTTATTATACCACAATACTGATTAATTTTGTGTAGCACAGGTGGTAGGCGTTTAGGCATGAATTCCTAGGCATAGTAACGATTCTCTTGTTGCGGAATTTAAGAATAGATGAATAGAAGAAGAAAGATAGAATTAATGGAAAGATTAGAATTGTTGGAAGAGTAGAAAAGATTAATAGTTGAAGAATGAATATGGCTCCCTCCTAAAATCTCTAGCATGATAGGGTATTTATAATACCCATATCCTAATCCTACTAAGCTAATGAAATACTTAACCAAATCCTACTAAGCTAATGAAATACTTAACCCAATTGTACTAGGTTAATGTAACATTATCCAAATCCAAATACACTAATGAAATACTTAACCCAATTGTACTAGGTTAATGTATTATTATCCTAATCCAAATAAGTTACTGCAAGTCCCCAAAGTCTTCAGAATTGATGTTTTAGCCCGGGACAGATTTTCCATGCATCACTTTTGGTTCTTAGGCGTCCAAGCTTCCTTTTCTCCTTCCGTGAAGCTTTCTTTGGCATCAAGTAATCCATAAAATGCTGAATTCTGCATCATTTATACCTGAAAACTTGCTAATCATGTTCGTTAGCTCACTTACAGGAAAAAGGACTAAAAGTGCATGAAATATATAATTTGTTCTCGAAATATGACACAAATATGGGCAGAATATATTGATATAGGCGCGTAATATCGCCTATCATCAACACCCCACACTTGAAGCTTTGTTAGTCCTCGAACAAAATATCATGTCCTTCTAAACATCAACTTAGGGTTTCACAGCAACAACACAAAATATTCGTCAAGATAAGCACAACAATTATCAACAAAGAGTAGCTTTCCGATCATTAGTAGAAGCAGTTTAACCTCTAGTATAGACTCGTGATGGTGGTTAACTCATATTCAAAAGTTAAGGTACAAGGAATCATATACAACTACCCAAAACTCATCAACCATGTGTGTCTCACAATATATTACCCATAATCACTCACAAGTATAACATATTTTTTCAAACATGGGTATCAAAATATCCTTGCTCTCGCTCTCACAAAGAATTCATATGCAGCAACTGATGACCATAAGCTTGCCCTTAGTGTAATACTCCACTAAATGTCAGAATACTAAGCTTAGGATCAAATAGGTCTTTTACAGGTTGTAATGTAGGCTAAGGGACGGGTAGGACTATTTTGGCCAGAAATAGTGACTAAGTTCCTAAGCACTTTAATACATCACATTGTATCATCAACATTTTTTTTTCAACCTTTCTTCTTTCTTTTATTCTACCACCCTTGTTCTCCTCTTTTGTTTTTCAATTTTAAGCATAACTCACTTTTCAGCTTTCTTTTCCTTTTTTTCTTTTCATAACATACCTCTTATGATAGCACTTTCTTTTTCATAACGCATTCAAGCACTACTTCAATTTAAAGCATCATACTCACCCAATTTCCTCTTATTTCATCACATGACTTTAGAAATTTGGATCAAATTACGGTCTTGAAAAAAATGGATTAGGCTTACATTGTCAAAGAAAATAGGCTAAAGGCTCAAAAGGGTTTAACTAGGATGATGTCCATGGGTAGGTAAAATGAAGGTAAACAAGTATAGATTGCCAAAGAAATGCCTAAATCATCTCCTAAACTAACACTCCTTATTTTCGCTTTGCATACATACCAGGCAAGTTCTAGCATCAGCTACAAACATAGAATATACTATTAATCTCACACACACAAGGCACATGGTCGACTTTATTGGGAGTAGTATAGACTCTCGACCCAACAAGTGAAGGAATTGAACCACACAATATCACTTAATGAGTCACAATTAGAGCCTAAACGTCTCAATAGTCATGATTTTAGCACCTACTCTTGTTATGATCTCATGCTGCCTATTAGAATAATTTCGTGCGATGCTGAGTAAAAAAATTACTACTAAAAAAACTTAACTTAAACTAAAAACCGAAACACACAAAAAAAAACGAAACAAACAAAATAAAGTAAACAAAGTGAACAATCATAGATGTGGTAGAGAAGTATAGCATGCAATACCGCCACCCCACACTTAAACGGGACACTGCCCTCAGTGGAAATTAACTACGAAGAACCTGGTCAGTCGGACTCTTCCTCAATGTCTGGGGTCATACCCCCTTCGTCGGAATCATCATAAGAGTTGTCGTCAAAGTTCTCCTCCACGTCGGAATCTGGCAAGCGTCGATCATCATCGGTCGGCACATCATCGTCTAGAGGTTCCTCAAAGTATGTGCCTACTCCACACATCTCCCGTGCATGCATATTCATTGGATAGTCATGGTCCAGCTGTTGGAGCTCTGCAGCAGTTGGAACACGACCTCCACTCATCATTGTGAACCGTGTCATGCCATAAAGATAACGGAAGAAACTCTCATCTCGAGCATGTCTCTCCGCAGTAGTAAGGTTGACGCCATGTGTTATTTCAGCATCTTTGACCTTTGTGAGGTTAACCTTCTTCGGGTTATGTGGGAGTTTGTGATCAGCTAGTTCCTCTTCGATATCCTCCTTCCGCAAGATTGCTGTCAACAGATTACCAAAAGTGAAGTGGGACCTCTTGTGTAGTCTGGCCTTCCGCATTGTAGAGCGAATGATTGCCCCAATGTTGATAGGGACGTTCGTCATCAATGCATAGACCAAACACACTCTATCTCTTGTTATTTTGGTGTATTGAGTCCCAGGAATAAGGCATGAGTTGACATTGCGCAACTAGATTCTTGCTTCCCTATTCAAAGGAGCATAGGGGAAGGTGTTGTGTCGTCCGGTGTCTGATCCACCTTGACATGGATCTACTTCCACAAAGTGTGTGTCAAATTGCTCTATAAGGAGGTCTGCTGTATAGCTCTTTGAATGGTGCTGGATCGATCGAAGGTAAGCCAAGAAAGGAGTTGATCAAATCCGCGTTGAGCTGTAAAACTTGGCCCCGAATCTTGACTTCGCTGCCCGTGGTTTTCGGCGACCAGTTGGCATAAAATTCTCTTGTCAAATCAAGATTACATTCTCCCATGTCGCGGAAGATGAAATCCAGATTTAATGCCATGATTTTTGCCAACATACGCGGTTCCTTCTTCGCTAGGCTGTTCTTGTTGATCAAGTCGACATGAACATATTTGCTTTCCTTGTTGTTCCTATACTATTCTTTGGCTTCCTCCTCAAGAACCCATTTTATTCCAAACATTCGGTAGGGTAATTGCATTGAGGATGATTCTCCTTGGTCCTTGCGACCACTCTTCTTGCCCTTTTGGGATGTGGTAGCCTTATCTTGTCTCGCCTTAGGTGCCATTGTTCCTGAGATTTAAACGATATTTCATGTTAACATCAACTCAATGGAAACAATCTATAAACAAGCCATCGGGGTACCACCCCACACTTAGGTTCGTTGATACAAATCAGTGAAGTGAAAGTGGTCGATTACTTGGACTTCGTCGACATACGTTTAAGGAGCTATATTCCGACAAGAAAATCATTGATGTATCACTTCTTGCAACCTTTGAAATATGTTCATGTTAGGTAAAACAAGACTACTACATAGGGGTTTCATCATGGTATAGTTTCTATCAACAATTACAACCTCCTATGTCGGTAGACAACTATAAGTCTTATCCCGATGAACGGGATAGCCTAACATGTAGGTATACAAGTGACAAGACTATGCAATGTTCATAACCATAGCAATTCCGCAAAGAGTATAACAATGCAATTAAAACCAAATTCAAGTCGGAAACAAGTTAAGATTATCCTAACGTACATGTTCACTCACATGGTTTTGCATCAACAATTCAAACACTTTATCATCACCAATATTTCTTCAAGATGTAGCAATTCATGATAGTCATAGTAACGTAGGACTTACGAGAAATAGATGAAGAATAAAAGTGTACTTACGTGATTGAAGCCTTTGGAGATGTTCTTGTGAATTGAAAGAGCAAAAAGAAAAATTTTGAGATGATTTGGAGTGGATGTGCGGCGCCTTTAGGTCAAGTTTCAATGTGTTTATGTTTCAATACTAAGTCTCCTTTATATAGGAAAAAAATGGGTCGGGTTTTGACCCATTTAAAATCGGTTTTGGAGACAAAAAGGGACCATAGGCGGTGCCTTTAGCTTTGCCTATGCATGGTATAGGCGGCGCCTAATTCAAAGCATAAGCTAGCATAGGCGGCGCCTAGTGGAATGCATAAAGGGACCATAGGCGGTGCCTAGTGCATGGCATATGAGATACTGAGACCAAATGCTTTAGCATAGGCAGCGCCTATGCTATAGCATACCTGAGCATGGGCGGCGCCTATGTCTTTGCACACTAGATTCCGAGACCTTAGGCTATAGTATAGGTTTTGCATTGTTCGTGGCCTAGTTTTACCTAGGCCTAGCCTTGATCGATGCCTATTTTGTCATGAGCAATGCTCAATCCATAGCCTTATGCATTTTTATTCCTAACTTACCACCTTTACCATGCAATACGTCCAAATCGTTATTTGAAACCAATCTCCTCGTTGAATACCTCTTGCACCTATATTTGCTCAAAACCAATGAAAACGATTAGTACGATGGGTTGCCTCCCACCAAGCGCCTTAGTTTTGGTCGTGGCACGACTCTTATTTTTGGATTTTCATTTATCAAAAGCAAAACAAGTACTTAGAATGAAAGAAAGAAAAAAATGATAAACGACAAACGATAAACGATGGGTTGCCTCCCATCTAGCGCCTTATTTATTGTCGTGGCCCGACATAGTTACCTCGAGTACTTAGACTTCATCGAGATAAGTGATGGCCAGATAATTCATCGAGTCAAGAGGACCAATATAATATTTAACACGTTGGCCATTCACCTTGAAGACAACACCATTGGTGTCTTCCAGTTCAACTACTCCAGACGAGTAGACTTGGAGAACTTTGTATGGACCAGACCACTTAGACTTTAACTTACCTGGGAAGAGCTTCAATATTGAGTTGAAGAGAAGCACCATATCATCCTTTTGGAAGTTTCGTCGAACAATCCGCTGATCATGATACTTTTTCATCCGCTCCTTGTATAGGTCTGACTTTTCATATGCATGGAGACGGAACTCATCTAATTCGTTCAGCTGCTCCAACCTCAGATTCATTGCATCATCCCAATTCAAGTTCAATTGCTTTAATGCCCATAATGCCTTATGCTCGAGCTCGATGGGTAAATGACAAGCCTTCCCATAAACTAGTTGATAAGGGGACATGCCAATGGGTGTTTTGAATGCAGTCCTATACGCCTACAGTGCATCATCTAGCTTCCGAGTCCAATCCTTCCTATTAGCATTGACCGTTTCGCAAGGATTTGCTTGATCTCCCGATTGGAAACCTCTACTTGTCCACTAGTTTGTGGATGATAAGGCGTGGCTACCCTATGTTGCTTGACACCATACTTGGCCAACACAGATTTGAATAGCTTATTGCAAAAGTGAGATCCTCCATCACTTATGATAGTACGTGGTACTCCAAAGCGAGAGAAGATATTCCTCTTTAAGAACGCTACAACATGCTTTCCTTCGTTGTCAGCCAACGCTACAGCTTCAACCCATTTTGAGACATAATCAACAGCAACTAAGATGTACTTCATTCCAAACGAATTCACGAATGGACCCATAAAATCAATGCCCCACACATCAAAAAGTTCTACCTCAAGAATTTTCGACATGGGCATCTCATGGTGTTTCGAAATAGCACCTTGTCTTTGGCATTGGTCGCACCTTCTAACAAAGTCATAGGCATCTCTAAATATCGAAGGCCAATAGTAACCACTTTGCAATACTTTTCTTGTCGTCCGATTGCCTGCATGATGTCCTCCAACTTGGGAAGTGTGGCATGCTTCCAAAATATTAGGCACCTCTACATAGGATATACATCATCGAATAATACCATCCGCACATCGTCGAAACAAATATGGCTCATCCCAATAGTAGTGTTGTACGTCATGCATAAACTTCCTCCTTTGGTGGTAAGATAAATTGGCAGGTATCACATTACTCACCACGAAATTTACAAAGTCGGCATACCATGGTAATTTTTCCATTGTTGTTGCTAATATCTCCTCGTTAGGGAATGCATCATCAATCTGAATTTTAGGTTGCCCCACATGCTCATTCTCGAGTCTAGATAGGTGGTCGGCCACTTGGTTCTCGCAACCTCTTCTATCTTTGACCTTGAAATCGAACTCTTGCAGCAGCAACACCCATTGAGTTAATCTTGGTTTTGCATCCTTCTTTGTCATTAGATACCTAAGAGCTGCATGGTCTGTATGAACGATCACCTTAGTACCCAATAGATAGGCATGAAACTTCTCAAACGCATACACAACCGCTAGAAGCTCTTGTTCTGTCACAGTGTAGTTCCTTTGGGCTTCATTTAGGACCTTACTTGCATAGTAGATAGGATGAAATAATTTCTCCTTTCTCTGACTAAGCACAGCTCCAACGGCTACACTACTAGCATCATACATGACTTCGAACGGGAGAGACCAATCTGGTGCTACCATGATAGGGGCTTCAATGAGTTTTCCTTTGAGGCATTCGAATGCCTTTAAGCAATCTTCATTAAAGTCAAACTTTGCATCTTTGATAACGCTCAATCTACAGCTCTCGTAGGAGTGTAAAGCGGTCGTTAGCAAATATAGAACCTAACCTGGGTTGGGTGTCGATCCCACAGGGAATAGCTTGGCCAACAAGTAAGCAAAATTACTAAACTTTTGGTGCAAGTCTCGTAAGAAGGGGGGCAGTCTTGTCGCGCAAGTAATGTAAACAAAAGCTGAAAATAATAAAGTAAAGAGAGAGGGATTGTTACGTGAGTTGGAAACAATGAGAATTGAAGCGTTGGGGTTATGTCCACCTTCTGAGGTATACGTCTCTATTGGCTATGAGTGTGTAGAGTTTTAACATGCAACTGCTTATAGAGAATTGTATTCGATGGTAAATTTAAGCGTCTTTCGACCTCAACAAGGACTATTTCACTTTAACTCTTTCGAGCTTAAAGCGTGTCTAACGGTACGAATTCTCCAAGAGGTTAGTCCAGTTACGGCACTAGCTTTTTAGTAGTAAAGGGTGTCCTACTACCTTGACACTATCTCTTTTCCAAACAAATAACCTTTCTTTCAAACAAGTTAAATGTTAGACTGGCGTATTCTTGCGTTTGCAACCGCAAAGAATGTGGATTAAGATGAAGAGAATAATGATATAAGCAATATACGTGTCACGAACTCACAAACTCACAGCAATAGATAGTAACTCATTCGGCTTCCATAACCCCAACAGAGAAGTTTAGTTACCCATGAATGCGAAGGAGATCACGATTGACATTGTTGTTATACCACAAGATTGAGTAATTTTCGTGTAGCTTAGGTGGTAGGCGTGTGGCGTGAATTCCAAGGCAAAAGTAACAATTCTCTTGTTGCGGTAAATAAGAATAGATGAATAGAAGAAGAAAAATAGAATTAATGGAAAGATTAGAAGAGTTGTAATTGAGAAGTAGAATGTATCTCTCCACTAAGGGAGGATTGTATCTCTCCACTAAGGGAGGAATGTATCTCTCCACTAAGGGAGGAATGTCTCTCTCCACTAAGGGAGGAATGTCTAGAAATCTCTAGCATGATAGGGTATTTATAATACCCATATCCTACTCCTACTACGCTAATGAAACAAATAACCAAATCCTACTAGGCTAATGGAATACTTAACCCAAATGTACTAGGTTAATGTAACATTATCATAATCCAAATAAACTAATGAAATACATAACCCAATTGTACTAGGTTAATGTATCATTGTCCAAATCCAGCTATGTGTCTGTAAGTCCCAAAGTCTTCAGAAATGTTGTTTAAGCCCGGGACAGATTTTTCATGCAGCAGGTTTGGTCCTTAGGCGTGTACACTCCTTTTCCTTTCTTCGTGAGCTTTCTTTTGCATCAAGTAAGCCATAAAATGCTGAATTTTGCATCATTTATACCTGAAACTTTACTAATCATGTTCGTTAGCTCATTTACAGGAAAAAGGACTAAAAGTGCATGAAATATATAATTTGTTCTCAAAACTAGGCTAAAATATGGGCAAAATATATTGATATAGGCGTGTAAATCCGCCTATAAATAACACCCCACACTTAGAGCTTTGTTCGTCCTCGAACAACAAATCATGTCCTTCTAAACATCAACTTAGGGTTTTTACAATAACAACACAAAACATTTATCAAGACAAGCACAACAATTATCAACAAAGAGTAGCTTTCCGATCATTAGTAGAAACAATTTAACCTCTAGCATAGACTCGTGATGGTGATCAACTCGCATGCAAACGTTAAGGTGCGTAGAATCATATACAACTATCCAAAACTCATCAACCATGTGTGTCTCACAATATAGTACCCATAATCACTCACAAATATATCATATTTTTCAAACATGGGTATCAACATATCCTTGCTCTCACTCTCGCAAAGAATTCATATGTAGCAACTGATGACCATAGGCTTGCCCTTAATGTAGTACTCTACTAAATGTCGGAGTGTTAAGATTAGGATCAAGTAGGTCTTTTGATGGTTGTAATGTAGGATAAGGGACGGGTAGGATCAGCTATTTTGGCCAGAAATAGTGACTAAGTTCCTAAGCACTTTAATACATCACATTGTATCATTGACACTTTTTTCTTTCAACCTTTATTCTTTCTTTTATTCTACCACCCTTGTTCTCCTCTTTTGTTTTTCAATTTTAAGCATAACTCACTTTTCAGCTTTCTTTTCCTTTTTTTCTTTTCATAACATACCTCTTATGATAGCACTTTCTTTTTCATAACACATTCAAGCACCATTACAATTTATAGCATTATACTCACCCAATTTCCTCTTATGTTGTCACATGACTTTTTCACTTTAAAGCACTTAGGAATTTGGATCAAATTATGGTCTTGAAAGAAAATGGATTAGGCTTGCATGCAAGGTTGTCAAAGAAATAGGCTAAAGGCTCAAAAGGGTTTAACTAGGATGATGTCCATGGGTAGGTAAAACTGAAGGTAAACAAATATAGGTTGCCAAAGAAATGCCTAAATCATATCCTAAACTTACACTCCTTATTTTCACTTTGCATACATACCAGGCAAGTTCTAGCATCAGCCACATACATAGAAGATACTATTAATCTCACACACACAAGGCACATGGTCGACTTGATTGGAAGTAATATAGACTCTCGACCCAACAAGTGAAGGAATTGAACCACAAAATATCACATAATGAGTCACAACTAGAGTCTAAATGTCTCAATAGTCACAATTGTAACACATACTCTTGTTATAATCTCATGCTGCCTGTCAAAATAATTTCATGCGAAGCTAGAAAAAAGTTACTCCTAAAAAAACTTAAAAAAAAAAAAAAACGAACTCAAATAAAAAACTTAAAAAAACAAAAAAACGAACTCAAAGAAACAAAGTAAAACTCAAATAAACAAAGTAAACAACAAACAAACATAGGTGCAAACAGAGAAGTATAGCATGCGATACCGTCACCCCACACTTAAACGGGACACTCCCCTCAGTGGAAAATAAATACGAAGAACCTGGTTAGTCGGAATCTTCCTCAATGTCGGGGGTCATACCCCCTTCGTCTGAATCATCATAAAAGTCGTCGTCAGAGTTCTCCTCCTCGTCAGAATCAGGCAAGCGTCGATCGACATCAGTCGGCACATCATCCTCTAGAGGTTCCTCAAAGTATACGCCCACTCCACACATCTCCCGTGCATGCATGTTCATTGGGTAGTCGTGGTCCAGCTGTTGGAGCTCTTCAGCAGTTGGAACACGTCCACCACTCATCATAGTGAATCGTGTCATGCCATAGAGATGACGGAAGAAACTCTCATCACGAGCATGTCTCTCCGCAGTAGTAAGGTTGACACCATGAGTTGTTTCAGCATCTTTGACCTTGGTGAGGTCAACCTTCTTTGGGTTATGTGGGAGTTTGTGGTCAGCTGGTTCCTCTTCGATATCCTCCTTCCGCAAGATTGCTGTCAACAAATTTCCAAATGTGAAGTGGGACCTTTTGTGGAGTCTGGCCTTCCTCATGGTAGATCGAATTATTTCCCCAAAGTTGATAGGGACATTCGTCATCAAAGCATAGACCAAACACACTCTATCTCTTGATATCTTGATGTATTGAGTCCCAGGAATAAGGCATGAGTATACAATGCGCATCCAGATTCTTGCTTCCCTATTTAGTGGAGCATAGGGGAAGGTGTTGTGTCGGCCGGTTTCTTTATGTCTGCCCCACCTTGCCATCGATCTGCTTCCACAAAGTGTGTGACGTATTGCTCTATAAGGGGGCCTGCTGTACAGCTCTTTGAATGGTGCTGTGTCGACCGAAGGTAAGCCAAGAAAAGAGTTGATCCAATCCGCGGTGAGCTGTAACACTTGGCCCCGAAGTTTGACTTCATTGCCTGTTGTGTTCAGCGACCAGTTGGCATAAAACTCTCTTGTTAAATCAAGGTTTCATTCTCCCATGTCGCGGAAGATGAAATCCAGCTTCAATGCCATTATTTTTGCCAACATACGCGGCTCCTTCTTTGCTAAGGTTTCCTTGTTGATCAAGTCGACGTGAACATATTTTCGTTCTTTGTTGTTCCTGTACCATTCTTTGGCTTCCTCCTCAAGAACCCATTTTATTCCAAACATTCTGCGGGGTAGTTGTGCTGAGGATGATTCTCCTTGGTCCTTGCGACCTATCTTTTTGCCCTTTTGGGAAGTGGTAGCCTTCCCCTTGCCTTGCCTTGCTTTAGGTGTCATTGTACCTGAGACTAGAAATAGTGTTAGTGGCAGCACAATCTCAATCGATACAATCTATAAACAAGCATTAGGGGTACCACCCCACACTTAGTTTTGTTAACACAAATCAGTGAAGTGAAAGTGGTCGAGTACTCAGATTTCGTCGACATACGTTTTAGGATTGGATTCCGACAAGAAAATCAGCAATGCATCACTTAATTGCAGCCATTGGACTACTTTCATGGTAGATATAACAACACTACTACATAGGGGTTACCACATGGAATAGTTATTCTTACAACAATCACAACCTCTTATGCCGGTAGGCACGATAAGTCTTATCCCGATGGCTGGGATAGTCTAATATGTAAGTATCTAAACAACAATTTTAAGCAATGTTCATAGCCATAGTAATTCCGTAAATATCATCACAATGCTATTGAAACCAAATTCAAGTCGGAAACAAGTCAAGATTTTCCTACGTATATGTTCACTCACATGATTTTGTATCAACTATCCAAACACATAAACATCACCAACAATCTTATACGATTTAGCAATTCATACTAGACATAGCAACGTAGTACTTACGAGAAATAAATGAAGAATAAGAGAACACTTACTTGCTTGAAGCTTGTGGGGATGGTTTTGTGAATTGGAAGAGCAAAAGAAGAAAATTTTGAGAGGATTTGGATGTATATGTGGCGCCCTTAGGTCAATTTTTAGTGTGGTTGTGTTGTAAAACTAAGTCCCCTTTATATAGGAAGAGAATGGGTTGGGTTATGACCCATTTACAATAGGTTTTGGAGATAAAACTCCCACATATGCGGCGCATAATGCTTGGCATAGACATGACATATGCGGCGCATTGTCTATAGCATAATGGGACATATGCGCCGCATAGTCTATGGCATTTGTAGACATATGCGCCGCATAGTCTATGGCATATGAGATACTGAGACCAAATGCCATAGCATAGGC
This sequence comes from Capsicum baccatum var. pendulum, assembly GCA_030864225.1. Lineage (NCBI taxonomy): Eukaryota > Viridiplantae > Streptophyta > Magnoliopsida > Solanales > Solanaceae > Capsicum > Capsicum baccatum. The sequence goes on from CM061557.1 coordinate 87,920,927, forward strand.
GGCGCATAGTCAAAAGCACACTTAGGAATAGGCGGCGCATAGTGTATAGCACACTAGATTCCGAGACCTTAGGCTATAGGATAGGTTGTGCATCGTTCGTGGCCTAGTTTTTCCAAGGCCTAGCCTTCCTCGATGCCTATTTAGGCATGAGAGATTCTCAATCCATAGCCTTATGCATCACTATTCCTAACTTACCAACTTTACCATACAATGCGTCCAAATCGTCATGTGAAACCAATCTCCTCGTTTAATACTTCTCGCACCTATATTTGCTCAAAACCAATGAAAACAATTAGTATGATGGTTTGCCTCCCACCAAGCGCCTTAGTTTTGGTCATGGCACGACTCTTATTTTTGGATTTTCATTTATCAAAAACAAAACAAGTACTAGAACGAAAGAAAGACAAAATGATAAACAATAAATGAAAAATGATAAACGATGGGTTGCCTCCCATCTAGTGCCTTATTTATTGTTGTGGCACGACATAGTTACCTCGAGTACTTAGACTTCGTCGAGGTAAATGGTGGATCGTTTTCTGAAAGGATTTAGACGACAATGAGGCTTACTTGTGGGCATGCGATCTTTTTCGAGATGGCTCATACGTTTCTCCGGAGAGTCACCAATTATATCATCAATAGTCCAACCCATAGCTCTCTTGTATCTCTTCAGAACAGAGATGAGAGCCTCTACGTGCTGTTCACTTAAATCATCTGCACTCTCTGGAAGTATATTTCTACTTTCCAAGAACACATACCTTAGATAATCGGGGAGCTCTTGCGATTCTAGCATTGGTGGCTCGTCAATGGGAGTCTTCGCTGTTGGTTGATTCTTGAGATCACAATCCGGTTGCTTAGGAGTATAAGACTCTATTTCTGTTAGATCACCCATAAGTTCTTCATAATCTTCATTATCCTCATGCTCAACATTCAGTGGCACAGCAGACAATGGCTCAACAGTAGGTTGTTTCTCTATAGATAATGCTTTCATATCCTCTTGATGAACATCAGCTACAGATAACTCATTCATATCGCTGGGCTGCTTCATGGCTTTGCATATATCAAACCGTACTATTTCGTCATTAATTCGAAACAAAAGCTCATTATCTTTCATGTCAATAAGCACACTTCCGGTTGCAAGGAAAGGACGTCCCAGGATTATGGAAACTTCAAAATCCTCCTTACAATCCAGAATCACGAAGTCTGCAGGAAAGATGAATGAAGAAACCTTCACCAACACATCATTCAAGATACCCACAGGTCTTTTTACCGACCTATCAGCCATCACGAGCCTCATATTGGTTGGTGTCGGATCGCCTAGCCCCAACTTCTTGTAGATGGATAGTGGCATCAAATTTATGCTAGCACCTAGATCGCACAATACTTTGGCAAAATCCAACGATCCAATAGTGCAAGGAATAGTGAAAGCTCCGGGGTCGGCCTTTTTCTGAACTATCGATCGGGTAGCAACTGCACTACAATGATGAACATTATTCGCTAACTCATAACTTGATGCCCGCTTCTTTGTCAACAGGTCCTTCATAAATTTTGCATATCCAGGCATTTGTTCAAGTGCCTCCACCAATGGAACATTAATGGTCAGCTGCTTTAACATATTCATGAATTTGCTGAACTTTGTATCATCCGCCACCTTCTTTAATCTTTGGGGAAAAGGTGGTGGTGGGTATGGAAGTGTTCTTTCCACGGTTTTCTTCTCCTCTTGCTTCCATTTTTCCACTTTTTCAGGTTGCACAGTGCTGGATGTGGCATCCTTGACGTCAGGAGTGGGTGCTGCGGCATCTTCTCCTTTTGTGTTGTCATCCATGTCCGCAACTTCGTCAACCACTTTCTTGCCTTTTGCTGAAGTTTCCAGCACCTTACCACTTCTGGTAGTGATGGCCATGCATGACCCGTCATTCCTTGGGTTTGGCACAGTATCGCTAGGTAAAGTGCCGACCTTTCTTTGATTGAGTGCTGCTGAAAGTTGGCTCAATTGTTGCTCTATTTGCTTGATAGAAGTGGAATGTGAATCAACTAATTGTTTCATGGAGGACAAATCATTGATTACCTCTGTTACTCCCGCGCTTGTTGCTTCCACGTCTTTCAATAATTTAGCCATCATGTCTTCCATACTTCCAGAATTAGATGTGGTGGTGTCACGTCTACCAGGGGGAACGTACAAACCACTCTTTTCATTCTTGTTCTTCCAACTACCTTGGTCCTTGTTTCCAGATTTATCATAATAGTTCCGACCTTGGTTTCCTTGGGCATTCCCGCGGAAACCCCCCTGATTGTTCAAGTAGTTGGCCTCATCTTCCGAATCAGATTCGTCTCTTCCTTTTGACGCAATAGCTTTCACTTTTTCGGTCTTCCCTGATAATAAATGCTTTGTAAGAAGATCCATTTGTGTTTTCAAATGCGCCATATCTTGATCACGTTCTTCTTCTCTTCTTCTTTGGTCTGCAGTCATGCCAATAGATAAAGTGGGGCTTGCTACCTCAGAATCCCTGGTATGCCAAGCTCTACTTTGTTTTGTCATACGATCTAGCATATTGCTTGCTTGACCAAAGGTGAGGTCCATGAAAGATCCTCCAGCTGCGTTATCCACCACTGGCTTAGTTTTTGAATTCAAGGCTCTATATAATATCTCCATTAGGTGAACATTAGTCATATGATGGTTTGGGCATCTCACTAGCTTTGTCTTGAACCTCTCCCATGTTTCATGAAGAGCTTCAGAGGGAAGCTGACGAAAGTTGCTGATTTCATCTCTCAATTGAGCCCTTTTGGATGGCGGAAAGAATCTTTCTAGGAAAGCGTCTCTCAATTGCCTCCAATTTGTAATTGAATCAGGAGTCAGCCCATTCAACTTTAGTGTTGCCTCCCCAGACAGGGACAATGGAAATAGACGTAATTGAATTGCATTCTGACCAACACCAGGATTGTCAAATGACTTGCATGTATAAATAAAGTTGATGAGATGCATATTCGGATCATCGTCTGCTAGTCCACCAAATAATCCCTTGAGTTGCAATAACTGAATCATGGTGCTTGTGATGTTGAACTTGGCTACAGGCGCTAATGGTGGTGGAATTATGGCCCCAGTGGCTCCGGCACCATCAAGATCATCATCATCATCGTCGAAAGCTGGCTGCATAGGTTGGCGATCATACCTAAACCGAGCTTGTCGACCTCTTCGGTTGGCAGGTGTTATAATTTCAGCATCACGCCTAGGGTTTAGTAACTCGTCATCACCTAAATCCTCATCGTCAGGATTTGTTGCTCGCCCAGGGTAATCAATGTTTTGTTGTTGGACTTGAGCAGCGGCAAGAGCAGCTAATCTTGCTTGCTCGTGTTGAGCAGCCATCCTGTCGATTTCAGCTTGTGCTTCCATTCTTCTAATTCGTTGTGGTTCAGGATTGATTGGTAATAATGGTTGACCAGAACTTCTAGTATGGGGCATGCACTAAAGTAAAAACCTTTAATAAACAAAAACAAAAACTAAATGTAAAAGTACGAGAATCTTTGACCAAAGGGTCTAGTAATTATCACGAACTCGATTGACACTCGTATTCCCCGGCAACGACGCCAATTTTTGATAACGCTCAATCTACAGCTCTCGTAGGAGTGTAAAGCGGTCGTTAGCAAATATAGAACCCAACCTGGGTTGGCTGTCGATCCCACAGGGAATAGCTTGGCCAACAAGTAAGCAAAATTACTAAACTTTTGGTGCAAGTCTCGTAAGAAGGGGGGCAGTCTTGTCGCGCAAGTAATGTAAACAAAAGCTGAAAATAATAAAGTAAAGAGAGAGGTATTGTTATGTGAGTTGGAAACAATGAGAATTGAAGCGTTGGGGTTATGTCCACCTTCTGAGGTATACGTCTCTATTGGCTATGAGTATGTAGAGTTTTAACATGCAACTGCTTATAGAGAATTGTATTCGATGGTAAATCCAAGCGTCTTTCGACCTCAACAAGGACTATTTCACTTTAACTCTTTCGAGCTTAAAGCGTGTCTAACGGTACAAATTCTCCAAGAGGTTAGTCCAGTTACGGCACTAGCTTTTTAGTAGGAAAGGGTGTCCTACTACCTTGACACTATCTCTTTTCCAGACAAATAACCTTTCTTTCAAACAAGTTAAATGTTAGACTGGCATATTCTTGCGTTTGCAACCGCAAAGAATGTGGATTAAGATGAAGAGAATAATGATATAAGCAATATACGTGTCACGAACTCACAAACTCACAGCAATAGATAGTAACTCATTCGGCTTCCATAACCCCAACAGAGAAGTTTAGTTACCCATGAATGCGAAAGAGATCACGATTGACATTGTTCTTATACCATAAGATTGAGTAATTTTCGTGTAGCTTAGGTGGTAGGCGTGTGGCGTGAATTCCAAGGCAAAAGTAACAATTCTCTTGTTGCGGTAAATAAGAATAGATGAATAGAAGAAGAAAAATAGAATTAATGGAAAGATTAGAAGAGTTGTAATTGAGAAGTAGAATGTATCTCTCCACTAAGGGAGGATTGTATCTCTCCACTAAGGGAGGAATGTATCTCTCCACTAAGGGAGGAATGTCTCTCTCCACTAAGGGAGGAATGTCTAGAAATCTCTAGCATGATAGGGTATTTATAATACCCATATCCTACTCCTACTACGCTAATGAAACAAATAACCAAATCCTACTAGGCTAATGGAATACTTAACCCAAATGTACTAGGTTAATGTAACATTATCATAATCCAAATAAACTAATGAAATACATAACCCAATTGTACTAGGTTAATGTATCATTGTCCAAATCCAGCTATGTGTCTGTAAGTCCCAAAGTCTTCAGAAATGTTGTTTTAGCCCGGGACAGATTTTCCATTCAGCAGTTTTGGTCCTTAGGCGTGTACACTCCTTTTCCTTTCTTCATAAGCTTTCTTTTGCGTCAAGTAAGCCATAAAATGCTGAATTTTGCATCATTTATACCTGAAACTTTACTAATCATGTTCGTTAGCTCATTTACAGGAAAAAGGACTAAAAGTGCATGAAATATATAATTTGTTCTCAAAACTAGGCTAAAATATGGGCAAAATATATTGATATAGGCATGTAAATCCGCCTATCATCAATCTTTCTCCAAGAGTTTGCACAATGGACTAGCAATTTTGGAGAAGTCTTTGATGAACCGACGATAGAAACCTGCATGGCCGAGAAAACTACGAACTTCCTTCACCGAAATTGGAGGTGGTAGCTTCTCAATAACTTTAATTTTTGCTCGATCAACCTCAATTCCTCTTTCGGAGATTTTGTGCCCAAGAACGATTCCTTCTTTTACCATGAAGTGGCACTGCTCCCAATTCAGAACTAGGTTGAATTCTACATATCTTTGCAACGCCATACTTAGGTTTTCCAAGAACGCTTCAAAAGTCTCACCAACAACTGAAAAATCGTCCATAAATACCTCCAAAGTGTCTTCAACCATATCAGAAAAAATAGACATCATACAGCGTTGAAAGGTGGCTGGTGCATTACATAACCCGAATGGCGTACGTTTGAAGGCAAACGTACCATATGGGCATGTAAACATTGTATTCTCTTGGTCTTCGGGGGTAATACAAATCTTATTGTAGCTTGAATAACCGTCCAAGAAACAAAACCATCCTTTCCCCGCTAATCGATCTAGCATTTGGTCCATAAATGGAATTGGGAAGTGATCTTTGAGTGTCCAAGAATTCAACTTTTGGTAGTCCATGCATACTCTCCATCCAGTGACGGGTCTGAGTGGAATAAGCTCATTCTTCGCATTCGCGACCACCGTCATGCCTCCTTTCTTGGGAACACATTGTACCGGGCTTACCCATGTACTATCCGAGATTGGATACACAACCCCCGCGTCTAACCACTTGATAATTTCTTTCTTCGCCACTTCTTGCATAGGTGGGTTTAGACGTCTTTGATGCTCAATGGTGGGTGTGCAATTCTCTTCAAGCTGAATCTTGTGTGTACAAATCCCAGGTGAAATACCAATAATATCCGTAATGGTCCATCCAATGGCTCTAATGTACTTCCGTAGAATAGCAATGAGAGCTGCAACTTGTTGCTCACCCAAATCTGCTGCAATAATGACTGGAAGTGTGTTTCCGCTTCCTAAGAATGCATACTTTAAATGTCTTGGCAGCTTCTTCAATTCTAATGTGGGTGGCACTTCAATAGATGGCTTAGCTGGTGGTGTGGGTCGATTTTTAAGATCAAGGTCCAGCTTCTTGGGCGCATAGCGATATGTCCCTAATCCTGATAGAGCACAAATAGCTTCTTCACAATTTTCAGCATCCTCATTCTCTCCATTCATGAGCACAACCGCCAAAGGGTCATCAATAAGTTGCTCTTCTTCAAGTAATTCTTTCTTATCATCAAAGCAAACATCAGCCACCAAAAATACACTCAGATCTATAAGTTGCTTCATTGATTTGCAAACATCAAAGCGAACTACTTCGTCATTTATTCGGAACGAAAGCTCATTGGCTCTCAAATCAATGAGCACACTTCCTGTAGCAAGGAAAGGGCGCCCCAAGATTATGGGAACTTCTGAGTCTACCTCACAATCCAAAATATTATGGGAACTTCTGAGTCTACCTCACAATCCAAAATAACAAATTCTGCCGGAAAGATAAATGAAGAAACCTTTACCAAGACATCACATAGAATACCAACAGGTCGTTTTACCGACCTATCCGCCATTACGAGCCTCATATTGGTTGGAGTAGGATCACCCAACCTCAACTTCTTATAGACAGATAATGGAATCAAACTGATGCTGGCTCCTAAATCACATAATGCTTTGGCAAAATTCAAAGACCCAACGGTGCAAGGAATAGTAAAAGCTCCGGGTCGACCTTCTTCTGAACTATTGATCGGGTAGCGATTGCGCTGCAGTGATGAACATCATCTTTCAACTCATAACTTGCTTCCCACTTATTTGTCAGAAGATCCTTCATAAATTTCGCATACCCAGGCATTTGTTCAAGTGCCTCCACCAATGGAACATTAATGGTCAGCTGCTTTAACATAGTCATGAATTTGCTGAACTTCGTGTCATCCGCCACCTTCTTCAATCTTTGGGGAAAAGGTGGTGGTGGCTATGGAATTGTTCTCTCCACGGCTTTCTTCTCCTCTTGCTTCCGTTTTTCCACTTTTTTAGGCTGCACGTCGCTGGGTGTGACGTCCTTGACGTCTTCCGCGAACTCCTCTCCTATTGCATTGTCATCTAAGTCCGCAGCTTCGTCAACCACTTGCTTGCCTTTTGCTGAAGTTTCCAGCACCTTACCACTTTTGGTAGTGATGTCCATGCATGACCCATCATTCCTTGGGTTTCGCACAGTATCGCTAGGTAGAGTGTCGGCCTTTCTTTGATTGAGTGCTGCTGAAAGTTGGCTCAATTGCTGCTCTATTTGCTTGATTAAAGTGGAATGAGAATCAACTACTTGTTTCATAGAGGACAAATCATTAACTACCTCCGTTACTGCAGTGCTTGTTGCTTCCACTCCTTTCAATATTTTGGCCAGCATGTCTTCCATACTTCCAGAGCTAGACGTGGTGGCGTCACGTCTTCCAGGAGGAACGTACAAACCACTCTTTTCATTCTTGTTCTTCCAACTACCTTGGTCCTTGTTTCCAGATTTATCATAATAGTTCCGACCTTGGTTTCCTTGGGTATTCCCATGGAAACCCCCCTGATTGTTCAAGTAGTTGGCCTCTTCTTCCGAATCAGATTCGTCTCTTCCTTTAGACGCAATAGCTTTCACTTTTTCGGTCTTCCCTGATAATAAATGCTTTGTAAGAAGATCCACTTGTGTTTTCATGTGCGCCATATCTTGATCACGTTCTTCTTCTCTTCTTCTTTGGTCTGCAGTCATTCCAATAGATACAGTGGGGCTTGCTACCTCAGAATCCCTGGTATGCCAAGCTCTACTTTGCTTCGTCATACGATCTAGCATATTGCTTGCTTGACCAAAGGTGAGGTTCATGAAAGATCCTCCAGCCGCATTATCCACCACTGGTTTAGTTATTGAATTCAAGGCCCTGTATAATATCTCCATTAGGTGAACATTAGTCATGTGATGGTTTGGGCATCTCGCTAGCTTTGTCTTGAACCTCTCCCATGTTTCATGAAGGGCTTCAGTTGGAAGCTGATGAAAGTTGCTGATTTCATCTCTCAATTGTGCTCTTTTGGATGGCGGAAAGAATCTTTCTAGAAAAGCGTCTCTCAATTGCCTCCAATTTGTAATAGAATCAGGAGTCAGCCCATTCAACCATAGAGTTTCCTCCCCAGATAGAGACAATGGAAATAGACATAATCGAATTGCATTCTGACCAACACCAAGATTGTCAAACGACTTGCATGTAGAGATAAAGTTGATGAGATGCATATTCGGATCATCGCCTGCTAGTCCACCAAATAATCCTTTGAGTTGCAATAACTGAATCATGGCGCTTGTGATGTTGAACTTGGCTCCGGGCACTAATGGTGGAGGAATTATGGCTCCTGTGGCTCCGGCTCAATCAAGATCATCATCATCGTCGTCAAAAGTTGGTTGCATGGTTTGGAGATTATACCTAAACCGAGCTTGACGACCTCTTCTGTTGGCAGGTGTTGCGATTTCAGCATCATGCCTTGGGTTTAGTAACTCGTCATCACCTAAATCCTCATCATCAGGATTTGTTGCTCGCCCAGGTTTATCAATGTTTTGTTGGTGTACCTGGGCGGTGGCAAGAGCAGCTAATCTCGCCTGCTCCTGTTGAGCAGCCATCCTTTCGATTTCCGTTTGTGCCTCCATTCTGCCAATACATTGTGGTTCGGGATTGATAGGTAATAACGGTTGACCAGAACTTCTAGTATGGGGCATGCACTGAATAAAAACCTGCAGTAAACAAAAACCAAAACTAAATGTAAAAGTACGAGAATCTTTGACCAAATGGTATAGTAATTATCACAAACTTAATTGACACTCGTATTCCCCGGCAACGGCGCCAATTTTTGATAACGCTCAATCTACAGCTCTCGTAGGAGTGTAAAGCGGTCGTTAGCAAATATAGAACCCAACTAGGTTGGGTATCGATCCCTCAGGGAATAGCTTGGTCAACAAGTAAGCAACGATTACTAGACTTTTAGTGCAAGTCTCGTAAAAAGGGGGGATTGTAATGTGTCACCAAAATATTAAAGTAAAAACTGAAATAGCAAAGTAAACAGAAAGAATGTTTAGTAGGTTGTAAAACAATGAGAATTGAAGCGTTGGGGCTATGTCCACCTTCTGAGTTTACGTCTCTATTAGCTATGAGTTATGCGGAATTCAGACATGCATGTGCTTATAGAGAATTGTATTCGATGGTAAATCCAGACGTCTTTCAACCTATTCGAGGATTATTTCACTTTAACTCTTTCGAGCTTAAAGCGTGTCTAACGGTATGAATTCTCCAAGAGGTTAATCCAGTTACGGCACTAACTTTTTAATAGGGGATGGGACCCTACTACCTTGACACTATCTCTTTTCCAGACAAACAACTTTTCTTTCGAACAAGTTAAATGTTATACTAGCGTATTCTTGCGTTTGCAACCACAACGAATTTAGATTAAGATGAAGAGAATAATGATATAAGCAGCATACGTGTCACGAACTCACAAACTCACAGCAATAGATAGTATCTCAATCGGTTTCCATAACCCCAATAGAGAAGTTTAGTTACCCATGAATGCGAAGGAGCTCACGGTTGACATTGTTATTATACCACAATACTGATTAATTTTGTGTAGCACAGGTGGTAGGCGTTTAGGCGTGAATTCCTAGGCAAAGTAATGATTCTCTTGTTGCGGAATTTAAAAATAGATGAATAGAAGAAGAAAGATAGAATTAATGGAAAGATTAGAATTGTTGGAAGAGTAGAAAAGATTCATAGTTGAAGAATGAATATGGCTCCCTCCTAAAATCTCTAGCATGATAGGGTATTTATAATACCCATATCCTAATCCTACTAAGCTAATGAAATACTTAACCAAATCCTACTAAGCTAATGAAATACTTAACCCAATTGTACTAGGTTAATGTAACATTATCCAAATCCAAATAGACTAATGAAATACTTAACCCAATTGTACTAGGTTAATGTATTATTATCCTAATCCAAATAAGTTACTGCACGTCCCCAAAGTCTTCAGAATTGTTGTTTTAGCCCGGGACAGATTTTCCATGCATCACTTTTGGTCCTTAGGCGTCCAAGCTTCCTTTTCTCCTTCCGTGAAGCTTTCTTTGGCATCAAGTAATCCATAAAATGCTGAATTCTGCATCATTTATACCTGAAAACTTGCTAATCATGTTCGTTAGCTCACTTACAGGAAATATATAATTTGTTCTCGAAATATGACACAAATATGGGCAGAATATATTGATATAGGCGCGTAATATCGCCTATCATCAACTTTTTAAGAAGAGCTGCTTTGCACACTTTCTTGAGCTGTCTGGACCCCGCCCTTGCTATTTCCCAATGATCATGGTATATGGCCTTCTCAAGTGTAGGATCATGTATGCGGTGGATGATGGAGGTCCAAAGGAGGGCGGAAATAAGATGTATGAAGTTTGGATCAACTACTGTGGCATGCCGGTTTGTTTTGGATTGAAAGAGTTTGCCATTGTGACAGGCTTGAGATGCGATCGTCCAGAAGAACCTGCCATCAAGAAAACACCCCACAAAGGGTCCAACAAATGTAAGGTAAAAAAACATGGGTTGTTGAGAATTGTTGGACCTAGCTACAAAGTGAAGGATTTGATAGCGGATCTCAAGAATAAAGACATGCCAAAGCACTATAGGGAGAAATTGTGCTTAGTTTGATTTGTCCATTCCGTTTTATTGGCAAGAGACATCAAGAAAGTCATAAAACATGATTTTTTGGTGCTTGCTGATGATTTTGGGAGATTCAACGATTATCCCTGGGTCTACGACAACTACTACTTGACTGTCAAATATTTACTGAAAGAGCTAAAGCCAAAGACGACCATATTATACGGCTTTCCTTGGGTTTTCATGGTAAAATTGATCACTATTTTTACTCATTCATTAATTTATATTGAATATAATTGTGACTTTTTTTTTCTTGCTTTTTGTTTACAATTTTTAGGCTTGGGCATGTGAAGCCATTCCTCCCCTCCAAAAGTATTTCACGAATTACACGAATAAGGTTTCTCATCCGAGGATCCTTACGTGGTTAGCTGCAGTAGAGAGCGGCAAAATAAATATTAATGAGGTTTTTCTCTTTAACCCTTCATATGATGCAGTATGTCTTCTTTCAACTAACATAATTTGCCTCAAAGAAAGATATTGAAACAGATGTTCCATCTGTTGCAAGAGATTACCTATCAACTGCAACTGGTGCAATGGGTAATCTGTTGCAACAGATGATCCATATTTTGCAACAGATTAACCATATGTTGCTCTGTTCTCTGAACCCTACTCAACAAATTACCCATCTACTATAAATTATGCAATAGATGGGTATTCTGATGCAATATATTATCAATCTGTTTTAACATAGAGATCAGCTGTTGTGGTAGCTAGATCATCTGTTGTATAAGTTGGTTGTGATAACATAACCCGAGCCCCATGTAACCCAACTTACTGTAAATTATTATTATATGATTTAAATTCCTCCTATCATTTTTTTATAGGTTGTGCATCCTTGTATCGCGCCAACTATTGATGATCTAGGGATGACTTCTTTTCTTACTCTGGGTCTTGTTGATACAAAAGAAGACCCAACGATAGAGTTAATAAAGAAGGAATTGGATGGAGCAACATCCATAAGAAGAGAAGTTGGGCAAGGTCAGTATAATGTTGAAGCTCTTCACGACCTAACTCAAACTGCAACAGATCAGGGTGCTTCTTCTTGGGGTGTTGCTGGTGGAGTTATTTGTGATGGTGGCAGCCATCCTGCTTCTGCTTCTGCTGCCAGTTGTGATTATGAGCATGTTGGTGCTCAGCAAAAAATAAATATATTTGAAAATACCCCTTGCACAGGTCCTCCCTCTCACCCCTACACCGGTCTCTCCCACCCTTACAGTGGTCCCTCTCACCCCTCCTCACCCTCATGTTCTCATTGCAAATGTAAAGTGTATAAGGACAGAGAGGATAAACTCCTCGACAAGCTAGAGGCTATTGTTGAAACTGCTGAGGAGTTGAAATCCAGGAGGGCTGTCATACTATCCAACAAGCTGAGGGATCCATGCACTCCTACAGTGGAGGTTAGGAGGAAGAGAATAAAAATTAGACAAATTCTCTTCGTTCTGAAATCAGCAAAAAATGCAACTCCCCTCGCTCCAATAGTTGTTGAAGTTCAGGGGCCGCCGAAGAAGGTGGACATATTTGCGGTGCTTGGCAAGGAGAAGAAGAAGGAACTGGAAGAAGTCATCAAGATGAAGGTTCAAAAAGAATACACCATGCATTCATTTGCCACCAAAGACTTCTCGAATATGACAAATATGTGCATGTGGTACGAGGATAAGGTAAGTTTACTTTTGCTAACCTACTCTTCCAATATACTCCATGAAGATGAATCTACGCAGAAGATGTGTAATCTATTGCAACAACTTGGTATTCTGTTGCAACGTAATACACATCTGTTGCATAAGTTGCGTTGGCAGGGTAATCTATGAACTGATTCAGAGAACCGTCTGCATCAGATTCTTTCCATTATGTTTTTATTCTTTATAATTACTAACCTATTTAAAAATTATCTTCTTATACCACAGTATGTTGATGAAATTCTCTGCATCATGAGGGGCAGGCAATTAGCGTACCCAGATGCTTATGATGCTGCTGATAGGATAATGGGCCTCAACTTCTACAATAATTTCAAAGATACGTACGTTGATCTTCTTAATCTAGCTGATTTCTATGGCCTGGGATTTGATCAGTTAGTTTCTACGTTCCAATGGGATGAAGAAGCGATTAAATATGTTAGAGGGAAAAGGCCATATCCATACGACAAGAGTTGGACCAAGGAAAACAGAATCCTTGCAGGCATGAATGTGGATGTCACCCATTATCTCACTGTTGAGATACTACTATACGAGGGAAATATTAAAGTTTATGATTGCAACTTACCTGTGTTCAATGAGAAGACGTTTTTAACCCACATGCAGCCACTCTTGAAGTTGTTGCCCAAGTTGTTGACGTAGAGTAAGCAGATGGATCATTTGCCGGCTGAAGTCTTGGTGAAGGAATCATGGGTTTTGGAAGGTCAAAATAAGAACATCCAGCTCCCAAAAATACAACCGGTGAAGCGTGCGAGCCATACTCGCTTGCATACATGGAGTGTTTGCTGACCGGCACACAAATGACCGGTTTGTGCGACACCGTTGTTGGAAAGATGCAATGGGTCTAGGCATATGGGGTACTACCTAAATGGTTGGAGCCCGTGTATAAAAAAGAACATGTATAAAGACAGAGACGAACACAATAACAAATTTTCGTTTCAAGCTAATTCTCTATACATATAGGGGCAGTAATTTTTATGTCTGGCAAAGTTGAATTTTTATAATGCAATAGATTTTATATCTATCTTAACAGATATAGTACCTTTTGTGATAGATTGATTATCTATTGAAATAGGTTGGTCATCTGTTGCGTTATGCAAATGTTTCCCGTCTGTCTATCACAACAGATTTATGATCTGTTATAACATATAACTTATTTGTTGCAACTGATCGGTAATCTGTTGGAGCAAATCAAAAAAGTAGGAAGACCTATTATATAATTCCAGCAGATGACCTATGTGTTGCATCTCATGTTACAACATATGTATAAATCTGTCTGATAAGATATGTCGTCTGTTGCAGCAGATGTATTATCTGTTGTGATATTTGAATTTAGTACTCCATTTCAATTAACATGTTCAAAACTCAGAATTAATTATAATCATAGACAGAATAAAATAAATTGAAGCCTTCAAAAATTACATGAAATAAAATAACTCAACAAATAAATAAAATATAAAAAAATCATTATGAGTACAAATGATCTGCTCTACAAATAAATCAAGAAGTTAAACCAATGAGGATAGGTTATTACATTGGCAGACTCGAGCTATAAAGATCTAATCAATATGGACAAGTTGTTCTTCATCCAGTGCTATGGAATTTGGCTTTGGTCATCGTGGATCTTTAACATCGGTTGCGTATGGCTTCTGAGCTTTTGCTTCTCCATATTCCCATAAAAGAGCAACATATCTTTTGTAGAGTAATCCGGCATCAAGTTCATCATTTGACACTTATAATCCATCGCTCAAATACTTGGTATAGGCGGCAACAAAAGGACCGCAATCCCTGTGTTATAAAAAACAGATAATCCATATCTTGCAGTTCATGCAAACGTTGTGAAATTTTTGAAATGAAACTAAATCATGACACTTAAACTTACAAGCTACCAATGGTTTGTTGAGCAATTCCGTCAACATATTGTACATCAAATGGATTAGCCATTTTATCCCGGTATGCTTCAATCGTCAACCAATCATTACGAACCTTTTGATCTTAAAAACCACTCATATCAAGGTAATTAGGCAATATTTTGGCTATCTTTTGTATCTCAGACGATGGCCCAAAACGTCTCCTTCGCGACATCGAGTCATAAACTCGGATGTGCCTCTCTTTTAGAATGATGACAGCCAACACCCAATGGAATTCATCACCACAATTGATTAGGATGTACACTTTGTCGATGAAATGCCAAGGTAAGCCAGCCGGAATGCTAAAACCTTTGATGATGTTGATTAAGCATTCCTCATTTTGGAAAACTTCCGGCTGCTGTTGACAATACCTATCGTAGGCATTATTGATGTAAACTTTGTACAAACAATTGCCTGTTGTGTATCTGTATTATTCTTATATTTGCAACTTGGCCTTCTTTCAGAGGTAGTAAAAAATAGCATCGATGTGCTGCACATATTATCAAATATTTTAGATTACATGATGAAAAATCAATATGCAGATGCAATTAAATAAACTATTAATTAATAGTAATATGTATGGCCTTTAAACCTCATCATTCCAGCAAGTTTGGGGCTATGACATCAAATAGAACCAATTCCGCATTCCAGGATGTGCAACAACAAAGTCGAACATATCACAATCAAGACTCGATTCGTTTACTTTGTAGCACTCATCATTTTGTTTTCAACATGATGATTTGTATGTGTTAATGTTAGGTTCTTACAACAAGAATTGTATAAACCAATATCCATAAAATTAATTTATGTACCTACCGGCATGATGCTTTAATAGCCCATCGACAATCTATTCTGAATAGTCGTTGATCAACTGTATTAGTTTTTTGGCGCCTCGTTCGAGATGTTGAACCCTTTAAACGGGTAATTCTTCTGTTCTCCCAAACTGACAGGATCTACTTTTTTTTTCATCTCTGGAAGCAGTTGATGGATTATCAACTGTCATATTATGCTCTTCGGTAGTAGCTGTGACATCCACCTAGAAAGCCAGAATTGTCAATGCTAAGTAGAGATATACAACAGATTTTCCATTTGTTGCAATAGATGATTCTTATGTTGCATCAGATAGATTATCTGTTGGGATAAATTTGAATAGGTAAATCAGAGCAGTACAATAATTTCAAATAGATGACCCATCTGTTGCAACATAAGACTCATCTGTTGAAATAGATAATGAATCTGATGCAACAGATTAGACAACAGCTGCAACAGATGTATACATCTGTTTGATAATTTTCAGTAGATGTATCATCTGTTAAAACAGATATGTGCTTGTTTGTTTTTTGGAACAGATGATGTACATTCTCCTTCTTCAGTTCATGCTGCTCTTCTGTGTCCCTTGCACACTGAACATCGATGCAAGACAAAGATAGTCGCATTGCAATCTTGCTTTTTTTATGATTGATGATGCCTTGGAAGTGTCTTTCCTTCTCCTCTTAGCCGCCTTGATCTCTAGTGGAGTGTCTGGATATGAAATCCTCTTTGATGGAATGACACCCTTCTTAGATGTCATTTCCTTTACAGAAGCAGTTAGTGCATTAATAGCATTAATAAATCCATCGTGTTTCGCCTTGCAGTCTTGACATTTACATGAAGAACATTCGCTAGATGCGGTAAAATCTGGAGAAAAATCTATACAACCATTATAATCATAATCATTAGGCATGTTATTTTATAAACTGTAAGAGGAGTATCATTAGCCCCACTCTCCAAAATTGTTTTTCTTGTGATGGTTGTTGCTCCAAACAATTCCATTTTTATTCCATCAATGACCTTAGGGTCTGATAAAGTTTGCATAGACCGTAAAGTAAGAAAAAATGACATCTTCAACTTTTGGTTGGTCAGAATAAGCCACAGATGGACAATCTAAAATAAATCGGTACATATATTAAGAATGATGATGAAATCATTTAATCGTTAATTAAAATAAAAAATTAATTAGAATTGGACTTATGCTTCCTTGGGGGGATTGAAAAGATCAAGAAATTTTACATTTTTATCGATTTTGGCCGATAACTATCTCAGAATTCTTGGATAGAAAACTTCTTGCTGGTAGTTCACTTATTGTCTCAAATAAGGAATGGATTTAAATGCCCAAGCCTATAACATAACGCCAATAAATCAAAAGCATTATTGAATAAAAAAATGATGAATCATATCATTATAAAAGAAATATTTACCATGAAGGCCCATGGAAAACCATATAAGTTGACTATTTTTGGCGTTAACGGAGTCAATAAATATTCAACAGTCATTTTGAAGCTTTCATAACTCCAAGGATAGCTGTTAAATACCTCAAGATCCTCGAAGAGAATTATTAAATCAAGGCTTATGTTGTTTTTAACGTCTCTTGCCCAAAGAACATTATGTACAAACCAAACCAAGCATAATGATTGCTTGTGCTTCTTTGAAAGTCCTTTACCTTTCAACGCTTCAATTAGATTTTTGTTTTTGAAGCTTGGACCAACAATAGACACCAGGTCATCACGATCACTCAACTTGCCTTTTCTTTTTTTGGGTGTGCGAGGTACTTTTTTGTGGGTCAGAGTAGGTATAACTTAAGAAGAAGAAGGAGGATAATATTTTAGTCCGGTAGCTATGGAAAACTCCTCCCAACCAAAAGAAACAGGCATGCCACAGTAATTTATCCATACCTCATCCTTCTTATCTTTGTTTTCATACATAAACCTGCGCTTGAGAAGATCATATACCATTTTCATCTGAAAACGAGCATTGTTGTCCTCCGACAAATCAAGATATTTCCCAAAGCTGCTTTCCCTAAAATAAGAATCCAATTTTTGTTCTCGAAGTATTTTTCTGGAGGTGTCAAAAGATTTTTCCATGACTGACTTAACCGCAAGATCACCCGTTAAATCTGTGGCACCATCTTACTGCATTCTGACAGGGTAACGATCAATGCTGAAGGTTTTGACCAACTCTTCGACGGAAGGGCTATTAGCATTTGGATCATCTCTTTTGAAAGATTTCTCCTCCTCGTGTTCATTATCTTCTGCTCCTGATTGAGATAATGCTTGTAAAGAAAGCTCATAGAGTGATGGATGTAGCTGAGCTGCTGCACTTGTTCCTTTACTTGGACTTGATTCGATTTCTTTTATTTTGGGAGCCATGTTATCTTAAACTAACAGGAACATAACATAGATTATAATTGATTAATGCATAAAAGTAATATAACAGTTCCAACAAATAACTAATTTGTTGCACCAGGTATGTTATCTGTTGCAACGGATGAGTAATACATGAGAACCATAAAAATAACACTATCTGTTGCACCTGGTATTTTATCTAATGCAACATATAATTGACCCATTACAACGGATGAGTAATCTGTTGGAAATAATAAAAATAGATCACTAATCTATTGCACCAGGTATTTTATCTGTTGCAACATATAACGGACCTGTTGCAACGGATGAATAAATCATCGGAAATAATAAAAATGGATCACTAATATGTTACACCAGGTATGTTATTTGTTGCAACAGATAATTGACCTGTATAAGTAAACTGTTGGAAAGAATAAAAACAGTCCTAATCTATTGTAAAATGAAGAGTAAACTGTTGGAAAGAATAAAAACAGATCACTAATAAGTGTCTGTTGGATCAATATTATTTAGATTTCTTCCAAACAGAAGAGTCTTCTATCGCAACAGATGAATAATCTGTTAGATTGTTCACCTGTTGCATCAGATTTTCATAGTTGCATCAGATTTTTAATCTGTTGCATCAGATTTTATAATGAAAAGTAAACCATTGGAAAAAATAAAAATAGATCACTAATCAGTTATCTGTTGGATCAATATTGTTTAGATTTCTTCCAAACAGAAGAGTCGTCTGTCACAACAGATGAATGATCTGTTAGATTGTTCACCTGTTGCATCAGATTTTCATAGTTACATCAGATTTTTAATCTGTTGCATCAAATTTTCATCTGTTGCATCATATGTTTAATCTATTACATCAGATGTTTTAACTGTTGCAATGCCAATTCAACCAAGACAAACAATAAATCAACCTAGCAACACCAATATATCACACACACACATACACACTAAGAACATTAACTATAAAAAAAATCACCAACAAATTTGAATCAATAGTACGACAACGAGAAAAAGAAATAAAGAAATGCCAGAAATTAGGATTTTATTCAGTCCACATTTTAATACCAGAAGAGTAGTTGGCTCAAGTTCCTCTATTTCTTCATAATTTTTTACCTGTGAAAAAGGAAATGGGAGGACGAAGAACTCGAATTTGTTGTCACCGAAGAAGTATTCACGTCGATTGACGATTGAAAGTTAAAAAAAAACTCGCCCGACTATTTGTCGCCAGAGGTTGAAGGGAGAAATTTTACAGAACTGTTGGTTGGGAGAAGTTGGAGAGAAAGAGTGGTTGATTAGGATTGAAGAGGGGTGTGGGTTGGGTTGATTTGTATTTTTGAAAAGATTATAAAGTTTTGAAAATATTAATCATGTCCACAATTAACTTAATCAAGTTTCCTAATAATGTTTGACCCTATCTGTTGGTCAATGTCACCAATCTTTCACTCAAGACTTAAAAGACACCTTTCCTTCAATTTTCTCTGGCATCATCACTATTAATTACACTTTTAGAATATAACGGAGCTTTATTTTTGCAATAGGATCTTAGTATCAAAGCTTGCCGGATCATCTGTTCGACTGCCACTTTTTTCTACTCTGCACTACTTTTAAAGTTCTTTACAACAACGGCCTTTGCAAATAAAAAATTGTAAGTTTAATTCAATTTCGTTAATGTATCAAAGTATTCAAAAACTCATTTGCCGATGATATCTCTCCCCTTTTATGAAGAATGAATTTCAATTTTATCTTTAAACGTATATCATAAACAACGGATAAATATTTTGCATTGTACATCATAGTAAAAAAATGTTATTCATTTGTACATCTTTACCCATTACTTATGACCGAAATTAAAAAAAATATCCCTAAGTATACGAGTTTACCGTCAAAGCTTAAGTCTCATGAAATAAAAACACCACTCATTGCTTGCTGCGCACAACTCTGGCCAAAATTACAGCCAGTCTAATATATATAATCATAGTATATTCCAGTATGCTTGAATCCTACCATGTTATTTGGCTATATAATTTTGCTCACCGTGTAATTTCTATATTTATAATTTTTCTTTGTCTTTGAAATAACAATTCTGTTGTATTCAAATATCTATAATTTTTGGTTTCTTTGCTAAGGTAACTTTGTTTAAACTATGTATCTAAAACATTCAGGTTCAAACAATATGCCGACAAAATGCACCTATTAATAGGATTCCCAAATATCCTGTAGACTGGGTTATGAAGTATTTATTATTCGAAGGGGATCAATAATACCTTATAAGAATGCAAGAAATGAAGGCTCTTTCAGGACTATAATATTAGTCGACGAAGAGGTAATATCATTTTTTGTTATATTAGTTATACTATCATTCATATTGACTTTATTGATGGCATAAAATGTTTTTTAAATCAATAAAAGGTGACAGAGATTCAGACAACCTTATTCAATAAGTATATTGAAAAATAGAAGGACTCTTTGAAGCTAAATAAAAGCTACTACATTGCTAATGGTCGGGATCGCATCAACCCCAACTACTCTTCAGTTCACAAAGAACTAGAATTGTCATTTATAGATAACACCATCATTAAGGACACTATTCATGACTTTCAACCCACAACTTCTCTAATGGTTTTGTATCATTGGAGGATCCAAAAAAATTTGGAGACGACACTTTATTTGGTAATGCTTTACATGTATATCCCTTATTTTTGTGCTCAACTACATATGCATGTCTCAAATTTAATTTCCCAATTTTCATATTTGATTTGCATGTTAGCGACAGTAAATCCCATCATCGAAAAAGGAATAGGAAAAGAAGAGAGATTATTCTTACTAATGAAAGATAATTTATAATTACTCATATACTTAAGAACGCATAGAGATATGGTGATGTATTTACTATACTATTCTAACTAAAAATTTAGCCAGGAGAAAATAACTATTACTCTATGGGGAGATTCGCGGAAAATAATGGTGCATTTCTGGAAAATCTAAAAGATAATAAACCTTTTCTTGGTTTATGTTATGTAAGAGTATCAATCTATAAAGGTAATCCTCAACCTATTCTATGCTTAATATAATAACATATTTCATGAGATGTATATTCAATGAATTTAATATAACCCTATTGAAATTAGTAATTTTTGGGATATCAACAATACCTACGAGTAGTGTACTGATCAATTCAATCTTTCAAAAAGATATTAATCTTCAAACCTGGTACAATACATGAATTAGCTTATATCATAATTATCTTGAGCTATGCTTATAACATACTTAACTCGAATTGCATATCATATTTAAGTAACCTAGTAGGAACTGTAGGCCTGATATCATAAAGGCCGATCAACCAGATATTTCAGTTATGCCAAGTAAGTTAATGAAAAAATCAAAAAAAGTGAAATTGGATAATATTATGGATGGGTTGCTATCTGAAACACAGGTACTACTCACCACCGGTTTAACATTTTTCAAAGGATCATTATTATGTATAGAATATAAAATATAATGTAAAATATCTTTTACTATCGTTGATTAGGAATTATTTTACAAGTTTAAAGCAACGATTATAGAGATTCTCAATAAAGATGAGTCGTGGTTTTATTCTTACAAAAAATGTCGCAGTACAGTAGAAGTTATAGAAGTTACTGCAAATTGCAGTAATTATAGCATCGAAAATATTGATTATGAAATAAGATGAGATTCACAATTATGGAATTTCAATATTACCGTATATGTGACTCATATTCAACTTATGTATGAAATATTTTAACCTTATTTAGAAACTCCTTAAGGCTAGAAGTTTCTGATGGAGAACGACGTGGACGAGTTATACTATTTGAAGCAACAAGATTTTTCTTTAGTTACAACGTCAAAGAGTACATTGATTCAACCTCTGTAAAGGTATGAAATCTATTTACAACTACTTATACTAACTAATTATTAATTATTTTAATTATTATGAAAAACATATCAAATTTTTTATACTTATTATAGAAGAAAGAAAGTAAGAACTATTGCAATTTGGTGTTAAGTAAAGAGAAGCAATACAATTTTCTTGTTAGGGTTGATATGAATAACTCAAATCCAAGAAGAAGTCTAGTTGTTCAAGAGATACAAGAAATTCAAGATGCAGGACCAATAGTTTTGGAGGAAGAAGTTAAATCAACGAGGATGCGCAGGAAGAGAGGAAAAAAACCAATGACACTCAACTGCGTATCAATAATAAAAAGATCAAAATGGAAATATAGTTTACCTAATTGATAGCATCTATATTATGTATTTTATGTGTGAATTTAGATTATTTATGAATCTTTTATATTATAAGATATATAGTTATTGTTGTGCTACCAATATGAACTATGTTACTTATTATATATAATGTTGTGATTATAGACTTTAATTATTCTTCAAATGCGCATAACTAACTTAACCTAACAAGCAAGTTGTAACTTCTCATCCCACAAAACTAAAAATACAATGAAAAGCCTTCGATCAATGACATTAAATAAAGTCACGCTGGTTAAGCGATGCACTAAATATTCTTGAGAGACTATTTAATGTGATAGGTATTTACATAGTCTATAGTTTATCAACGAAAAAGATTAATTGTAAATAGAATTAAGAAATTACTATCGGAAACAGCCTTTCTACTTCTTTAGAGGTAGAGGTATGGACTGCGTACATCTTACCCCCCAGACCCCACTAGGTGGAAATACACTGGGTTTGTTGTTGTTGTAAATAGAATTAAGAAGAGAGATAAGAGACAATAAAAAGTCAAAGCATCAACATAATTCGCAAAAAAACTCCTGCTAGAAAAGAGACATTGTAAATAAAACTAAGAAGGGTGTAGAGAGACAACCAAAAATACAAGCGCTATCAAAATTCGTATAAATTCACCTAAATAACACCAAATCCCTTTCAAACAGCTTCACTCAGTACTTGGGACTAAATACCAAATAAAATTTCCCAATAATGTAACAAGACCAAAAGAATTAGCTTAAAATAAGAATCATATATTCTATATCCAAAAGACACACAACTTAACGCTTCAAAACTCCCCTTTTCAATTGCATCCCATCTAAAAGAATGCCTCCACAAAAGCTGCTACCATAATGTTTCCCAACCCCGCTCCTATCCTTAAAAACAAATACCATGATAAAATCTCATCATTAAATTTCAATCTCACTGGAAAAACTAACGATTGAATTAGATACCAACTTTGGATTTTCTTAAAGGTTTTTCGCATCACGCATTTTGGTAATTATTGGTTCTACAACATCAAAGTTTCTACTCTGATCGGCTATCAAAGTTCTTTGCGAAATATTTCTTTGTCAAAATTGAAAGGTATTCTTTCTATCTATTTTCATAGTTAAAGTGTGGTCAGTTTGTTCTCCCCTGAATTTGAATTGTAAGTTTTCCCAGAATTATATAAATTTAAAGTTCATACATGTATGTATTCCTTATTTCATACATAAATGTTTCTGTGTATTTCAAAAATCAATTATGATACGGAAACACCTTAGTTTCTGGCCCTTAGAAAATTTTCTAGAATTCTAATCTCTGGACCTACTATGACTCATGGGTATGAGCCGTATGATGGGATAGGTATAGTATGGTCCGGTCGTATGTTGATTAGTGTTGGTTGGTGGGATGGATTTTGGTTACTAAAATGGATACGAGTTAGGGGTATGAGTCGTATTAGTGGTTACAAGTCATTTGATTACTTAACTTAATCTTAGACTTGATTAATTATGTTAGATATAAGTATGAGTGGCTCATTATGAGCCGTAATCCAAGGTACGAATCATACTAGGGAATCGTATGGTAAATAGTTTTTAATTTCCCCAGGTATTTTATTCTGCCAAGGATATGAGTCATGGATACGGATCGTATGATGTGGTTACAACTTCGTGGACAGTGTTTGAACCAAGGTTCAAGTCTTGGATATGAGTGACGGATATCAATCGTATTAGGAAGGTATGACTCGTGAGGGCCAGTTGTATCTCTGTGATGGGATTTTGTGCAACTTAAGTGGGATTATTTTGGATATTTTCCTACTTATCCTAATAAGGACCCATGACTTCTAACCTACTTGGTAGGATGTTTACCCTGTTATTCTATTCATTAATACTTAGAAACTCTTCCTAAACACTTCATAATTCTTTTAAGAGCTATTGAGCAAAGGGAGCTAAGGTTTCAACTAAGGGATCAATTTGGAGCTTTTCTTGGTGATTTATTTCCGTCATCATCTTGTTTTAAGGCATATTTCTCTTCCCTCATTATTAATTTAATTAAAGACATGGTTTATATGAATGTTTTCATGGTTTTACTATTGCATAGTTTTGGCTTTTAAATATGATTTGGGGGCTTTGATGTTAATTGTTTAGTTATGGTTTTCATAGTTTTAATTATGCTTTTATATGTATTAATGATGGTTTTGGATAATTGGATTGAATGGAAACGGTTTATTGGCAATTGAAATTGGTTTTGGTTATATTATGCCCCCAATGTGTTTGATAAAATGCTTATAAAGATATGTTTATTGCATTGACTTCTTTTAATGAAACTGTTGTAGGTTTTAAACTTAGAAAAAGGAATTATGCATGATTTAAATGGTTTGGAAAGGCTAAAGGCTAATTGGTTGCGCTTGTGGGTAACATGTAAGTCTCCCAAGTTGTTTAATATGGCAAATATAAGGGCACTTGAATGTCCCCTTAAATCTATAAATGGTTGGCTATGGACGATACTTGCAAGTAATGGTTGGTATGATGATACCAATATCAATGGCCTTTGTTAATAAATGAATAATGGTTTGGTTATTTGGAATCTCATTTTAATTGGACAATAATGGCAAGATATGTAGCAAAGTTGTGGAAGGTGGAGGTCCCAAGGGGACCAAAGCTGGAAACTCATATTTGCCGATATGAGGTTGGTTTTTTTGACTGTGTGCATGATGCCATACTTTATTTTGGGGATGTACTAGTCATCCTATGGGATACTTTTCTGGTCGTGTGGCTACATGCACTGGGGTCCTTTTAGTAGACAGAGTTGTACCCATATAACCCATGGGTGGTTTAGGACGCTAAAGCTACGCAACCCAGGTAAAGGTTTTATAGGCCTGCTAAACCGAGTTTCTTTTTGCTGACATGGTTATATATATATGTATGGTTATATGCATCATGGATCATTTTACTTGGTTTTATAAATGGCATTATTTTATCCTTATCCTGAGATCATGCTAGCGCTCACTTGATAACCCCGTCTACTGGTGTTTGTATACCCACTCTATGCAGGAATCGATCGTTCTACTCCTTCTAGATAGTAATTGACTCGAGGATAATATTTGGACTAAAGTGGTGAGCTTCCATCCTTTCGAAAGGCTCCATTTTATGTTATAGATATTTTTAGACATTTTGACTTTATTTTGAATATTGGCTTTGGCTATGGTTGGGAGCATAGCCCAACCAGATTTCATTACTCTTTCGGATAGAGTCTTTGTGTTACTTCCATGGGTTAGAGTGGGTGGGATCTATATAGGTGTCGGCCTTGGCATTGGAATAGGCTGCGAGGCTGACATCATCGAACATAATTTTTTACTGTTCTGTTATATTTTATTTTGGGAATAATTATATTATGTTTTGGAACATATTTATTTATGGCTTTGTTTGGTGTGGTTTGGTATGGTTGGATTATGGTTATGGGATGGTGGGACTAGGTTGGGTTGGTCACGGTTGCGATCTATTCCCAGGATTTTTGTGTGAGCAGTTACAATATTATATTTCATGCTTAGAATTTAGCCAACTCAGGGTAGGCGGTTGGAGGTTAGGTTGGATAATGAGGGTGGTCTTCGATCCTATTTGGATTTAGGACGCCCATTACGACAAGGCCCTAGGACAGGTCATGTAATATTGGTATCATAACGTAGGTTCATGATCAATTGGGAGTCCACAAAGCCGTGTCGAGTAGAGTATCTTTTAAGGGTGTGTAGCGCACCACACTCATTAGGGAGAGGCTACAAGGCATTTAGTAATATTTCAGTTTCTTGGTATTTTATATTCAAACTTGAATTCTTAGTCTTGGAATCTTCTTTAATCCTTGTTTGTTCATCTTTCAGATCATGCCTCATTAATCTTGCACATAAGAAAATTCTTCTATCCCATCTGGGGTAATATTTAAGGGGTGCATCCTACTTCAGGGGTTCATCTTCGATCTCACTGTCCTATCCCTAATAATTTTGGAGTTCCACCGATTGCTATTAGTCCTCCTTAAGGAGAGGTGACTAATATGGAATTCCGCTTATCTATCCATGCTATTGCTAAATTAGTTGCTTGTCAAGCTGAGCGGGATAGGTCTGATGCTTTTTCTTCTAAGGCCATAAGGGTTGGCTAATTTATAAAGATGGGTCTTCTACTTTTTCTAGAGTAAAGGTGGAGGAGGATCCATAAGGCTTCTTAGTTGTGATGGAAAAGATATTTTGGGTGATGCAGGCTACTAATGTAAAGGGGGTAAACTTTGCAGGTTATTAGCTCAATGATATTACATATCAGTGGTATGAGAAGTTGGACAGAGATAGAGGTAATGTAGAAGAGAAAAGTTGTGGGAGGCCTTTTTTAATGCCTTCTTGGATTGGTTCTTTCTCCAAGAGTTGAGGGAAGCTAAGATGGAGGAGTTTTTGAACCTCAAGCAAGGGAGGATATCTATAAAGGAATATGCCTTAAAGTTTCACCAATTGTTAAGGTATGCTCCCAATTTAGTGGCTAACATGCGGGCAATAATGAGGAAGTTCGCTTTTGTGTTGAATCAGGATCTGATCTTGGAGAAGAAGACTGACTTGCTGATTAAAGATATGGACATCTCTAGATTGACTATTCATACGCAACATGTAGAGAATGAAAAGAGAAAGCAAGCAGAGTTTGGGGATGGGCAGAGTAAGAGGAGCAGGGTTTTTTTATTAGGGAGGTGCTCAGTCTCAGAGTGCTCGAGATGGTGGCAAATGGTAGAAAAAAATGAGGGAGTTCTGGTTCATACTCTTTTGCTAGTGCTCCTTATCAGTCGGGCGACAGGCGTCATCATAGTGGTGATAATTCTCGGCCACTGGGTGCCCAATCTCAAGCGATCAGAGATTAATCAGTTTTTTTATATCCTTCTTGTTAGTTTTGTAGTTGTCCTCATTAGGGTTATTGCAATAAAGTAAGGGACAAATGTTTTAGGTGTGGCCAGACAGGTCATTGACTTAGGGATTGTCTAGTTAATAAGGTTGCTACAGGGGCAAATAAGATTCCTATAGCTTCATCTTCTGCTCCTACACCTGGTGGAGTAGCATCTATTTCTATTACTGCTCCTAGTTCTATGTTGGTCAAAATAAGTTGTATGCTTTGGCATCCCGACAGGAATCTGAGGCATCACCTAATATCATTACTGGTACGTTACAACTTTTCTCTTATGACGTGTATTATTTCCTTGATCCGAGTTCTGCTCTCTCCTATATGACTCCTTATGTGGCTGTATCTTTTGGTTTTGATTTGGAAGTTATTTTGGATCCTTTTTCTATATCTACCCTGGTAGGTGACTTAGTTATTGCTAAGAGAGTCTATAGGAAGGGGTTATCTATTGGTGGCTAGCAGATCTTAGTGGATTTATTTAATTTGGGTATGGTGGATTTTGATATTATTCTGGATATGAAATGTTTACACTCTTGTTATTCATCTTTGGATTGTCAGACCTGGAGGGTTATTTTTAGGTTCCCTGGTGAGCCGATTATAGAATAGGAGGGTGTTTCTTTAGCTCCCAGGGGGAGGTTTATTTCTTATATTAAAGATCGGAGGTTAATCTCCAAAGGTTGTCTTTATTATTTGGTTCGGGTTAAATATTCTAACTAGGAAGGTCCTTCTTTCAGTTAGCTTCTGTGGTTAATGAGTTTCTAGAGGTCTTTCGAGATGATCTTCCTGGTGTTCCTTTGGATAGAAAAATAGAGTTTGGTATTGATTTTCTTCTGGACACTTGTCTAATTTCTATTCCTCCATATAGAATGCCTCCGACTGAGTTGAGGGAACTCAAGGAGAAACTTAAGGATCTTTTGAATAAGGGGTTTATTCGTCCTAGTGTATCTCCTTGGGGTGCACTGGTGTTGTTTGTGCGCAAGAAGGATGGTTCCCTTCGGATGTGCATTGACTATAGGCAATTGAATAAGGTGATGGTCAATAATAAGTCTCCTCTTCCAAGAATAGATGATTTGTTTGACCAATTTCAAGGTACCAAGTTCTTTTCTAAGATAGATCTTCGGTCTGGGTACCATCAGGTAAGGATTAGGGAAGTGGATATCCCTAAGATGGCTTTTCGTACTCGGTATGGGCACTTAAGTTTTTGGTGATGTCATTTGGTTAATACTCCGACAATATTTATAGATCTAATGAACGGGCTATTCAGGCAGTATTTAGATCTCTTCATCATTGTGTCCATTGATGATATTCTAGTTTATTCGAAGAGTGACGAGGATCATGCTAATCACCTCCGTGTGGTGTTGCAAACCTTAAAAGAACAATAGTTGTATGCCAAGTTTTCTAAATGTGAGTTTTAGTTAAACGTTGTGGCTTTCTTGGGTCAAATTATTTCTAGTGAAGGGATCATTGTGGATCCGCATAAGGTTGTTGTGGTGAAGAGGTAGCCTAGACCTTCGAATCCATCTGATATTCGAAGCTTCTTGGGCTTAGACAGGTATTGTAGGTGGTTTATGGAAAGTTTTTTGTTGATATTTTCTCCTGTGACTAAGTTGACTCAAAACAAGGTCAAGTTTTCTTGGTCAGATGCTTGTGAAGTGAGTTTCGAAAAGTTAAAGGATAAGTTAACTTTGCCTCTAATTTTGACTTTATCAAAATGCAATTATAGATTTGTGGTTTATTGCGATGCATCTCAGGTAGGTCTTGGTTATGTGTTGATGTACTATGGGAAGTGGCTGTTTATACTTCCAGGCAGTTGAAGGTACATGAGAGCTGTTGGCGGTTGTGTATGCTTTGAAAATATGGAAGCATTATTTGTATGGTGTCCACGAGGATATCTTTTTTTATCATAAGAGTCTACAGTATGTGTTCACACAGAAAGAGCTTAATCTTAGGTAGAGGATATGGCTTGAGCTTCTTAACGATTATGATATGAGTCTTTACTACCACCCAGGTAAGGCTAATGTAGTTGCTGATGCTCTTAGTAGGTTATCCATAGGGAGTTTAGCTCATGTGGAGGAAGGAAAATGGTAATTAGTGAAGGATATTCACCGCTTGGCTAATCTTGGAGTTCTTCTCTTAGACTCAAAGGATGGTGGTGTGGTGGTGCAAGAAATGGTTCGATCATCTTTTGGTGCGAAGATTAACGAGAAACAAGCGTTGGATCTTGTTATAATAAAAATCAAGAGAGAGATTGGTGGGCAAAAAGTAGTGGTGTTTGAGATCAGTGGTGATGGTACTTTAAGATACTAAGGCAGGTTGTGTGTTCCTGATGTCGATGGGTTACAACAAAGGATTTTGGCTGAGGTGCATGAGTCACACTATGTTGTTCATCCCGGATTGACTAAGATGTATCATGACTCAAGGAGATCTATTGGTGGAATGGAATAAAGATCGATGTGGCTGATTTTTTGACCAAGTGCATGGTGTGTCAATAGGTCAAGGTTGAACATATGAGGCCACGAGGGTTGTATCAAGAAATTGATTTGCCAGAATAAAAGTGGGAAGTGATCAAAATATACTTCATTACTAGTCTTCCTCAGTCTTGAGCCAATATGATTCAATTTAGGTCATCGTGGATAAGATGACTAAGTCTGTGCACTTTTTGCTAGTACGGACTAGCTTTTAAACGGGGGATTATACGAAGCTGTATCTTCAGGAGATTTTGAAAGGGCATGGGGTGCCTATTTCAATTATTTTTTATTGTTGCATGCAATTTATATCTTAGTTCTGGTGAGATTTTCAGAAAGGATTGGGGACTAAGGTGTTTCTGAGTACTAATTTTTATCCACAGATGAATGGACAAGCAGAAAGAACAATTCAGACATTAGAGGATATGCTTCAGGCCTGTGTGATTGATAATGGTAGCAATTGGATTGAGCATCTACCTTTGATGGAGTTTGCTTACAATAATATCTATCGTTCTAGTATTGGTATGGCCTCTTTTAAGGCATTGTATGGTAGGAGTTGTAGATCTCCTATTGGTTGGTTTGAGCTTGGTGAGGTGGACATGTTTGGTCCTGATTTGGTCTACCAGGCTATGGAGAAGGTGAAGGTGATAGGGATAGGCTTAAAGCTTCCCAAATTTCCAGACGTCCTATGTGAATTAGGTGTAGAGACATAGAGTTTGAGGTTGGAGATAAGGTTTTCCTCAAGGTATCTCCCATGAAAAAAGTGGTGCGATTTGGAAAAAAAGGAAAGCTCAGTCCCCGGTATGTGGATACTTTTGATATTTTGTGGAATGTTAGTAATGTTGCTTATGAGTTGGAGTTACCTTCTAGCTTGTGTTTGGTTCACCGGGTCTTTCATGTCTCCATGTTGAGGAAGTGTTTTGGTGATCCTTCTTTGATTGTTCCTTTGGAAGGATTGGGTCTCACGTATTCCTTGTCTTATGAAGAAGTCCCGATTGAAACATGGATAGGCAGGTTCATCAGTTGCGGACCAAGGATATGGCTTTGGTTATGGTTCTTTGGCGGAACTATAAGGTGGAAGAAGCTACTTGGGAAGTGGAAGAGGACATGAAGTCCAAGTATCCACATTTATTTTTGGAGTTTGTTAAAGGAAAGATTTACATCTTTGCCTCTTTGTTTTTTGAACTTTGTTAGAGATTGGGAATATGTTAGATAACATAATACAAATGACTCTAGGGTGTGGTTACCCCTACTGTGTCTGTTATCCATGGACTAATATTCCTAGTAGGGGAGACTGAAACACTGATGTTGGGTGTATTTATGCGTTCTAGCGTCACTATTCTAGCCTTTTTAGCCTTGTTTTGAGGATGATTCATGTGATATGTAGGTGGATAATGAGATAAATATGTATCAAAGTGTTAAATCATGTGTTTATGATGTTCAAAGTGAGTTTCAAACAAGTTTGTACCTAAAAGATTCATTTAGAGTTCAACCCAGAAAACTAGTGTTACTAGCCTGAGCCAGGTGCTTGTCTAGTTGATTTCGGTAGATTCTATTGTGTTTAAAGTGTTCCAAATGGCTTTTATGTGTAATTATATGTGAAACAACTTGTTTTTAATTATCAAGGGTCAATTGGATCAAGCCAAGGTTCAAACCAATGAGTTAAAGATCAAAGTGAAATTAGCCTATGCTTAGCTCGTGTTTCTAGTTCGTTGTGTTGGATGTTGTGTTGTTTAAAGCATTAAATTGTTGTATTTAATGCTATAGTATGCTTAGTGAATGGATTATGATGATATATGAAGGATATACATGCTTCAAATCAAGTGGGAACAACTTAAAAAGGCTTGAAATGGCTCAACGAAGGCACAATATGCAGATTGATACACTTTAGGACCCCTGGAATGTCTTTAGCGCGTGTAGATTGTAGGAGGTGCCAATGGACACGTTCTAAACAACAATTGATTTAGAAGAGGCTCAAAATAGTAACTATATGGCGCGTGGTGAAACTAAAGCCGATTAGCCTGCGATGTGGGATCATTTCGGTCTCCCTTACCTTAGAAAATTTTCTGAAAACAAATTCCAGAGAGGTAGGGCAATTTGGAGGCGACTCCGTACCTGGAACGGGGCTCAAACCAGGGTGGCACCTCACCCACTCCTGGGCCCAATAACTGAAGGTTTTCAACTCCAACACAGATTGGGCTTACTCCTATACTATAAATACATGTTATATCACGTTTTTACATATTTTTGGACATCTTGGAGCATTGGAGGCTACCACAACTTCTTTTTTGGCTTTATCATTCTTTAATTAGTTTTTTTATGATTTGTATCATCTATCTGAAGGATTGGATGATAAATATTTCTATTAAACGCTAAAACTCCTTTTCCGGGGTTAAGGCCAAGATCATGACTACTTTTGTTTTGAATTAATTTCGTTTAATTGCTTAGCATTATGGTTGTTTGTTTATTCTTGATTTAACTATTTTGAGGATTGATCACCCTTAGAATACATCTGCCATGACTCGAAATAGGATCATGACAGGCGATAAGGAGTTTAGGATTCCAAAGTAAGCCTCGTCAGATTTCTACAGACAATCGGACAAAGTTTTCTTTGTTTGGGGCCTATCAAGAAAATTACCTATCTCAAATCAATAGCACCACAATCAACACATCAATAACACCAACACAATCCACTCCAAACGATCAATAGGTCTCTAACACCACCAAATAACAATATAAAATCCATCTCCAAAACATGAGAGGAGTTTAAATACTCCACAAATTCAAAATAATGGAAGAATACTCAAAACTCTAAAGACATGACTATGGAGAAAACTAAGAGTTTTCAAGAAAAAGAAACACAACGAATAAATAAACTATAGCCTATTCGAACAATTGCGGGACTCACCAGGAATATGCCATTCGGATCCTCTAGCCAAAGTGATCCTCACCGTCACCTGCTTTCTCTGAGAAATATTAGCGAGGAGTGAGACGCTAGCTCAGTGAGTAATAACACTTAACCACAATCGTTTAAATGGGGACAAGTCATAAAATATCATGAAATAAATGCCCTTTTAGAAAACAGTAACAATAAACAATATCATTTGTTTCATATAAGTAAAGTGAATTAATTGTTCAGTCATAAACTCAATAAGTGTTCTATCATATCAAATAATACATATTGGGAGGTTTCCAAGAATGAATCATGTAATCAGTGTGACATTCTTCTTCATCAAGAATAACCCATAACAGTGGACCCCTCATAAAGAAGTCAAATATCATATTAGTATCAGTATGCTAGTTCTACCTTTCCATTAGCGAGGGTTGTAACAGTCATCAGTAAATACAAGGTGCACGAGGTCTAACCATCCCGCCGTTAGCTACGGGATTCAATCAAGGTCTACTCACATTCATAATTCTTTGAAAACAATAGGATATTCGTATGAAAATATTTTTCAGAATAGAACATAACTTTAAAATTCACATCAATAATAATACATGTAAACTTGAATCAAACATATATCAAAAATACTTATTTTTCATGTAAGTGAAGAATATTCACAATATTAATATCATATCTCAAATAACCATATCAATATCATATTAAGTAAAGAACTTGTCCCACGTGCAAATTTTCAAAACATTCAATAACTCTTGTTTTCATCAAAACATGGTATAAATATGCAATTTAAGAAACATAAATTGTGGCAAAACCCTTAAGCTTTCTTTTCTTTTCACTGAATGAATAATTTAATCCTCTTTTTCTTTCTATTATGTGAGATTAGGCAGATAGCAATTCTGCCTTTGGATAAAGATGTCGTTCTTCCAGTGATGGAAAAGGCAATGCCTTTTATTATAGGTTAAATGGGTTTTAAAAGACTACACAATCACTTTCCCTTTTCTATTTAATATGGGTTTAACCCATTAACCCAGTCCTTTATTTATTTATTTTCCTTTTTCAACTAAAACTTTGGGTATTACATTCTCCCTACCTTAAGAAATTCGGTCCCCAAATTTAGAATAAGTGCATACCTGAAGACTAAAAATAAGTGAGGGTACTTGATTCTCATATCTTTTCTAACTCCCACATAGCTTTTTCAATGGTATGGTTCTTTCATAAGACTTTCACGGACACAAACTCTGTTGACTGTAACCTTCTTACTTATCGATTAATGATAGTCACTGGTTCCATCTAGAATGTTAAGTTCTCATCAAGTTGCAAGGTCGGTGCTTCGAGCACGCAAGAAGAATCTGATATACACTTTCTTAGCATAGAGACATAGAATACTGGATGGATGAAGGATATCTCGGGAGGGAGTACCAGATGATATGACACTCCTCTTATACACTCAAGTATCTCATAAGGTCCTACATACCTCGAGCTCAATTTACCTTTTTTTTTAATCGCATCAAACCCTTTATTTGAGAGACTCGTAGAAAAAACTTATCCCTAACTGCGAACACCAAATCTCTTCTTCTCTTGTATTCATAAGATTTTTTTTTGCTTTGAGCTGTGATCAACCTCGGTCTAATCAATTGGACCTTGTCCATAGCATCCTTACCAAGTATGTTCCTAAAACCTTAGCCTCTCCAACTTTAAACCACTCGATAGGAGAACGACACCGCCTACCATACAAGGTTTCATATGGAGCCATCTGAATGCTTGACTGAAAACTATTATTGTAAGAAAATTCAGCTAAGGGTAAGTAAGTATCCCAACTACCTCCAAAGTCAAGAATGTAGGCTCTCCACATATCTTCCAAAATCAGTATAGTAAACTTGAACTGGCCGTCCGTCTGTGGATGAAAAGCAGTACTAAGATCTACTCAGCTACCCAATGCTTCTTGAAATGATCTCCAAAATCATGAAGTAAACTGTGACCCTATATCAGAAATGATGGACAATAGAACTCCATGAATTCAGAAAATTTCATTCATAAATAACTGAACATATCTCCCTCCACTATATGTAG
Source organism: Capsicum baccatum var. pendulum (assembly GCA_030864225.1). Taxonomy (NCBI): domain Eukaryota; kingdom Viridiplantae; phylum Streptophyta; class Magnoliopsida; order Solanales; family Solanaceae; genus Capsicum; species Capsicum baccatum. The sequence goes on from CM061557.1 coordinate 87,955,175, forward strand.
TCTTAACTGGCAGAAGGTGAGCTGACTTATTAATTCGGTCTAATACTACCAATACAGAGTCATGGCCTTTAATAATTCACGATATCCCAATTACAAAATCCGTGGTAACTCCTTCCCATTTCTAATCTGGAATCCTGATCTCTTGCAATAATCCTGCTGGTCGTTGATACTCCTCTTTAACCTGTTGATAAGTCAAGCAATTAGAAACAAAGTTAGCAATATCTTTCTTCATACCTTCCCACCATTACAACTGCTTCAGGTCATGATATATCCTAGTGGAACCAGGGTGAATGGTATATCTGAAGTTGTGAGATTCCTCAAGAATAGTTCGTCTTCACCCATCTACAGCTGGTACACATAATCGATTACCCACTTAAAGAATACAATCACAATCAACACTCATTGTCTTACTTTCACCAGCTAGGACCTAATCTCGATATTTACATAACTGCATATCCTTAAATTGAGTCACCTTTATGTGCTCTACTAAAGAAGATTTAGCTTGAACACAAGCCAACAACACCCCTGACTTTCCAACACCAAAACTGATACCTTTTCCTTTAAGTTTCTACATATCTTTCACAAGTTGCCTCTTTTCAGGAGCTATATGTTCCAAACTACCCATAGATTTTTTTCTTAAAGCATCATCCACAACATTATCTTTTCCAGGATGATACAAGATAGCACAATCATAATATTTGAGTAACTCCATGCACCAACGCTGTTGAAGATTTAAATCTCGCTGCTGAAAAATGTACTTCAAGCTCCTGTGATCGGTATAAATCTCACAAGTTTCACCGTATAAGTAATGCCTCCAAATCTTAAGAGCAAAAACCACAGCGGCCATCTCTAAATCATGTGTAGGATATTTTAGCTCGTGCTTCTTCAACTGTCTTAAAGCATAAGCTATAACATGATTATGTTGCATGAGAACACATCCTAATCCAACCCTCGTAGCATCACAAAATACCTCAAATCCTCCAGAACCTGATGGTAAGGCTAAAATTGGTGCAGTGGTCAAACATATTTTGAGTTTCTGAAAGTACTACTCACACTCTTCCGTCCACTGGCGCTTTACATTTTTCTGTGTCAATCTAGTCAATAGAGCTGGAATTTTAGATAAATCCTACACAAAACACCTATAGCAATTAGCCAAACATATAAAGATGTGAATCTCTGTTGGTGAAGTAGTTCTAGGCTATTTTTGCACTGCTTTTGTATTTTTATAATCCACCGTGATACTTTCTTTGGAGATAACATGCCCCAAAAAAGATACTGAGTCGAGCCAAAATTTGCACTTTAAGAGCATAAAGCTTATGTTCCCGTAATATCTGCAATACAGCTATCAGATGGTTCTCATGTTCTTCCTAGCTATGTGGATATATCAGAATATCATCAATAAATACTATCACAAATTTATCCAAATACGGCATGAACACCCTATTCATCAAGTCCATGAATACAGCAGAAGCATTAGTCAACTCGAAAGGCATCACAAGAAACTCATAATACCCATATCGAGTTCTGAATACTGTCTTCAAACTTATTCTAAGATAATGATAACCAGATCAAAGATCAATCTTCAAAAAATAAACAACCCCTTGTAACTGATCAAACAGATCCTCTATATAAGGAAACAAATACTTATTACGTATTGTTACCTTGTTTAGATATCTGTAGTTAATACACATTCTTAAAGACCTATCTTTCTTCTTTACAAACAAAATGGGTGTACCTCATGGTGACACACTTGGTCTGATGAAACTCTTATCTATCAAGTCTGCAACTAATGTTTGAGTTCCAGTTTGGGTTGCTAGTGTAGGTAATTACTTGGTGAGGGTATTATTCTTGTTATGATACCTTGTTTCATGCTTTATTACGAATCTATTTACTTTTCTCTGTTTTCTATTACTTAAGGGTGTCGTATTTATGTTATGCCATCTTGTTCCATGCTTTACTATGTATTTGTGTAGTATTCTGTGTCTCGAGCTGGGGGTCTATCGGAAATAGCCTTTCTACTTCTTTAGAGGTAGAGGTATGGACTGCGTATATCTTACCCTCCCTAGACCCCCCACTATGTTGGAATACACTGGGTTTGTTGTTACTGTCTATTTTTTTCTCTCTCTTCTCTCTAACGTTAAAACCCTAATGTTTTATTTTAACTCTCACCCTTAACGTACTTTTCATCATACCGGTAGACTCTGACGCTGGCGATGGTGTAGATACGCCAGAAGCAGGTAAGGATTACTCTCTCTCCATCTTTCTTTCCCCCTTAGTTCTTTTCCTCCAGTTCTCTCTATTTTTTTCCCTCTTCATTTCCATTCTCTATCTCGTCGCTGCTATCACCGGTGGTATTAGGTACCGCCGAATCAACTCCGACAACAGTGTATGTGTCCATCAGTGGTAAAGCAGCTTGGTACAACATAAGTCGGCACCCAGATTCCAGCAGTACCATAAAGAGTCGTCTGCGACACTCCGGCGATGCACCAGCAATGTTCTTCCAGGTGACTTTATTTTGGCTACTAGTTTTGACATCATAATTACCAAAAACAGCAGCACGCAGGAGCACCGGTGACATCTAAACTTTCACATCTTAACTTTAATATTTATTCATTACATATAGTTTTGTTTTCTATATTATTTTATTTCTGTTGTATGTTTTCTATTTTTGTTCTTTGATTTTGTTTTTGTTTCTTATTTTCTATTTGTTGTGTGTTTATTCTAGCTGCTAGAAGGATCAGTACACTTTGTGTGTGCCTTCCTTTACTATTTTTGTATCGTTGCTTTATTCATTTTGTGCATCAGTTTGGGGCTTTATTTTGGGTTTTGAGTAGTGGCTAGAGGGGTCGATGGTGGATTAAGGTCATATCCAAGAGGGTTAGGGGTGGGGGAAGCTTTGGGAGGGGGTGAGAAGGAAAGGGCTGGGGTGGGTGTAGGGCGGGTTCGGTGAAGGGTGTTAGAGGTGGGCGAGAGACGAGAGAAGATAGGTGAAGGGTAGGGTTTTAGAATATTGGGACCCTTCAGGATAAGTCCATAGAGTTGGTGAAGATTCTTAAGAAAAGAAGTATTAATATTGTGTGTGTGTAGGACACTAGGTGGGTGGGATCTAAGGCTAGGGATGTGGATGGGTACAAGTTGTGGTACTTAAGGAGTGATAGGCATCGGAAAGAAGTGGGTATCTTAGTGGATGAGAAGCTTAGAAGGGGTTTTTTGTTTCATATGCGTAGTGTGTATGGGCTTGGATAAGGAGGCAAAAACAAATTTTTAGGAGGACTTGGATGAGGCAGTGAGAAGTGTGCCTAGCTCGGATTGTCATAGCAGGGGACTTCAATGGCCATATTGGGGTCTTACCGGGAGGTTATGATGATGTGTATGGAGGTTATGGTTTTGGTGACAAAAACGGTGAGAGAGATTCTATGTTGGATTTTGCGAGGGTCTTTGGGATGGTGGTAGTGAATTAAAGTTTTTCGAAGAAGGAGAATCACCTAATTACCTTTTGAAGTGCGATGGCGAAGACCTAGATTGACTTTCTGCTGCTTAGGAAGGGGGATAGGGGGTATGTAAGGACTGTAAAGTCATTTTGAGTGAGCATCTTTTGACCTAGCACAGGCTTCTAGTGATGGACTTGTCTATCAAGAAGTGCAAGAAGAGAAGGGCCGAGAAGTGTCATCCTAGAATTAAGTGAGGAGGATTGACACCGGTTAATGCTTTGGAGATAAGGGAAAAGGTGGTGGGATTGGGGGCGTGGGTGTGCAGGGGGGATATGGATACTATGTGGGATAAGGCTATCAGCTACATCACGGAGACTGCCAGAGAAGTATTGGGTGTTTCAAGGGATCGGGAAGGACGTCATAAGGGGGACTGGTGGTGGAATAAAGAAGTTAAGAACAAAGTATAGTTTAAGAAGGAGACGTATGTTAAGTTGATTAAGAGTAAAGATGAAGAAGAGAAACGGGCGAATAGGGAGTTCTACAAAGTAGCAAGAAAGGAGGTTAAGTTAGCAGTTATGGCTGCTAAGTCGGCAGTATTCGAGAGCTTGCATGCGGGGTTAGAGGAGAAAGATAGGGAAAAGAGGTTGTATAGGCTTACTAAGGCTAGGGAGCGAAGGGTTCGTGACCACAAGCAAGTGAAGTACGTCAAGGGGAGGATGGTGGTGTTTTGGTGGAGGATGCTCACATTAAGAAGAAATGACAAGAATACTTTCATAAACTTTTGAATGGGGAGGGGGACAGAGGCATTGAGTTAGGGGAGCTGGTGCACTCGGAGGAGAGCCGTGATTTTAGTTACTATCGGCATTTTAAGGTTGAGAAATTCAGAGAGGCTATTCATAGGTTACGGAGGGGTAGGGCGACGGGGCCTGACTAGATCCTGGTGGATTTTTGGAAGTATGCTGGTGAGGCAGGATTAAAGTGGTTGATTATTTTATTTAACGGTATTTTCAAGACTACGAAAATGCTTGAGACTTGGAGATGGAGTACGTTGATTCCACTATATAAAAACAAGGGTGATATTCAGAGTTTCAACAACTATAGGGGTATTAAGTTGTTGACTCACACTATGAAGATTTAGGAGAGTGGTTGAGCGGAGGTTAAGGAGGGTCTTGTCTATTTTAGAGAATCAGTTTGGATTTATGCCTGGTCGTTTGACTACAGAGGCAATCCACCTGATGAATATATTGGTGGAGCAGTATAGAGAAAGAAAGATAGATTTGCATATGGTGTTCATCAACCTAGAAAAGGTATATGATAAAGTCCCGACGGTGGTTCTATAGAGATGCTTGGAGGTGATAGAGGTTTTGGTGGTGTACATCAGAGCTATTAAGGACATGTATAATGGAGGGAAGACCCGTGTAAGAATGGCAGGAGGAGACTCAATGTATTTTTTTATTGAGATAGGGTTGCACCAAGGATCGACTCTTAGTCTGTTCTTATTTCCATTGGTCATGGATGTATTGACGTGAACCATTCAAGGCGAGGTGCCTTGTTGTATGTTATTTGTAGATGATGTAGTGCTAATTGATGAAATATGGAGGAAGGGGAGTAAGGGGTGTAAATAACAAATTAGAGGTTTGGAGGCAAACCCTTGATTCCAAGGGGTTCAGGTTGAGTAGGTCCAAGACGGAGTATTTGGAATGCAAGTTTTGTGACTTAAAGTAGGAGAATAAAGTAGTGGTGAAGTTGGACTCCCAGGATGTCTGTAAGATGGACAGTTTTAAGTATCTTGGGTCTATAATTCAGGGGAATGGTGAAATCAATGAAGATGTTTCTAAATGTATTAGAGCAGGTTGGATGAAGTAGAGGCTCACCTCGAGAGTGTTGTCTGATAAGAAGGTAGCCCTTAAGCTTAAAGGCAGATTCTATAGAGTGGCAGTCCAGCCGGCCATGTTGTATAGGGTAAAATGTTGGCTAGTCAAGCACTCTTATATCCAAAAATTTCAGGTGGCAGAAATAAGAATATTACATTGGATGTGTAGGCTTACTAAAGGGGACAGAGTTAAGAATGAGATTATCCGAGAGAAGATGGGGGTAGCTTCAGTAGATGATAAGATACGAAAAGAAAGACTGAGATGGTTCGGGCATGTGATGAGAAGGGGTACGGATGCCCCAGTCCAGAGGTATGATAGGCTAGATATGCATGGTTTCAAGAGGAGTAGAGGTAGGCTGAAGAAATACTGGAGAGAAATGATTAGATATGATATGGATCGGCTCCAGCTGACTGAGAACATGACCCTAGATAGGTAGGTGTGGTCAAGAATATGGGTAGAAGGCTAATAAGAGTGTATAGGTTATAGCTTGCAGTCCGGGGTGTTATGGTGTAGCTGGGTTAGTAATCTGAGGCTTGCACATAGGTGTCCTTGGTTTGTGTGTGTATGTTACGACTATGTGGGGGCCCTATGTCATATGTCTTAGTCCTTATTTTCTTTTTTTGTGTCGCTCTTATTTTTGCGTATTTCGTATTTCTCTGAATTTCAATTTACTATTTCTTATTCCTGATTTTATTATGTCATCAATCCACTTGTTACCATCCTTTAGCTTGATCTAAAGGTCTATCAGAAATAGTCTCTCTACTTCTTCGAAGGTAGCGATATCGTCTGCATATATCTTACCCTCCCCAGACCCCATTTTGTGGGAATACACTAGGTTTATTGGTGGTGGTGGTGGTGGTGGTGGGAGTCTATGAGATATTAATAGAAGTTCTTCACTTTTTTCCCTCATATCGTGCTAAGAGTCTGAGCTAATTTGTAGAAGCATTTCTTTGAATTTAATCTTTCGCAGATGGCTAGGACACGTGCTACCACTATACAAGATGAGGGTCCTAAGGTCAAGCCTAGGTATCCTACTCTTGCTTATGGATAACCTAGATATTATGGATAGCCTCGTGATATGTCCCCAGCTAAGGACATGATAGGCTGCCTTTCCTAGACCATATTCCTTCACCTGATCCAGAGATTCTTCCGCCACAACTAGAGCTGTTCTAGGGACCAACCCAGGCTCCACCAGGGTTAATTTTCTCTTTATTGCTTAGAGATATATTGATTCAGCTTTTGGGGGTAGTTGGTGGTGTGTCATCTGATGGTGTACATTCTAGTCTACTAATCAGAGTGGTAATGAGGCAGGGACGAAGCCTGTAGCTATGACTCCTAATTTCAAGGTTCCTCGTGCACTAGTAGTTGTTCGGCCAGTGGTTATCCTGCTTGTTCTATCTTCTGAGAAGTAAAAGATATTGAGTAGATTCTTGAGATTGGCTCCGCTTAGGTTTTCTGGTGCTCTAGGCTAGGATGTATGTGAGTTTCTGACTATTTTCAATGACAGGCTTCGTGTTTTGGGCCTTTTGAGACTCGTGGTATGGAGTACACTATATTTCAATTGGACTTATCTACTTGTTATTGGTGGAGAGGTCATATGGATTCTAGTCTATTTGGATATTCTTCTTTGTCATGGACTCAGTTCTCTGAGATGTTCTGGAGAAGTATATGCCTCACAGCCTTAGAGATCATTTGAGGGATCAGTTCTCTAGATTGGAGCAGGGCTTTATGACAATTGCAGAGTATGAGGCTCAATTTCATGAATTGGCTAGGCAACCGACTTCTATTTTGGACACTGAATTTAAGCGAGTGTTAAAGGATTAAGACTCTCTATTCATATGTCTACTTAGAGTTTGGTTGATGCGGGTAGATCTTTTACTGAGGTTTTGGATCATGCTAGGGTAATGGAGGAGATGCATCATGAGTCCCAAGGAGGCAACGATAAAAGGTCTAGACATGGGCAGTTTCAATGGGAGTTGTAGTAGTTCCCGATTCAGAGGTAGTAGTTCTCATGGTGGTTATTCTCTGTATCCATCCTATCAGCCTCAAGGTCAGCCTAGTCGACCGATCCAGGTAGCTCTTCAAATTACTAACAAAGGTCAGTCTAGTGCGAGTTATCGCCCTTGTCAGGGCAGTGGTCAGTCTTTGAGAGGTGTCTTCTAGTTATTTTTGTCGTGTTGGTTATTTTGGGTTATCCATTTATTGGTTATGGTTTAGCCCCTAGGGTATGTTATGTTTGTGGGTTTTTGATCATTTTGTACGTTAGTGCCCTAGTCATGAGGTGATTGTTGTTTTAGCATAGGGTAATTTTTCTATTAGGTAGTTTATCCCTCAGCTAAAGGTAGTTCTCATGGTCACAAGAGTGGTTCTCAGGGTACTCAAAGAGGTTCTTAGGCATAGGAGAGAAGGTCAATCAGGTGTCCAGCCAGGTGACATCCATGGTCAATTATATGCAATACCTACTGGACCCGATGCTGAGACATTGAATGTTATTGTTACATGTAAGATTTTAGTGTGTTGCAGTCAGCCCTTACTTTGTTTGATCCAGGATCCACTTATTCTTATATTTCTGCTTATTATGCACCATTGTTGGAGTTAACCAGTGACTTATTATTTTTTCCATTGCACGGGTCTACTCTCGTGGGTTATACTTTAGTAGTTGATCACGTATTCAGATCATGTGTTGTGACAGTTAGTGATGTTGATACTTATGTTAATCTTATTATTCTAGATATGGTGGATTTTGATGTAATTTTGGACATGGACTAGCTATCCCACTATCATATGGTCATGGATTATTTTGTCAAGATCATTACCTTATCCATGTTTGATATACCCTAATCGTGTGGCAAGAAGCTGTTAGCCGCGAGACGACACAGGGATTATCTCTTATATGTGTGCTAGTACACTTATTTCCACAGAGTTGCAAGTCTAATCTCGCTCGTATTTATGATACTAGTGTGGAGAGTCCGTCGCTTAACTTTTTTCTTGTTGTTTGTATGTTTCTTGATGTGTTTCCTACCAACCTGCCTGGCATTCTCCCTATCCATAAAATTGAGTTTTCTATTGATCTCGAACCTAACACCTACCTATTACTATGGCACCTTACCATATTGACACTGCCTAGCTTAAGAAGCTGAATTTTCAGCTTCAGGATCTTTTGGGTAAGGATTTTATTAGATCGAGTGTGTCCCTATAGGGAATTCTTGTATTGTTAGTAAAGAAGAAAAATGGTTCCATGCATATGTGTATTGATTATAGACAGCTAAATAAGGTGACGGTGAAGAACTGTTACCCCATCCCTTGCATTGATAGTTTTCTTAACCAACTTCATGGTATATCCGTGTTTTCTAAGATTGACTTGTGATCTAGTTACCATCAATTGAGGATTCGGGCTGAGGATGTCCCAAAGACAGCTTTTAGGACCCTTTATAGTCATTATGAGTTCTTAGTGATGTCTTTTGGATTGACTAATGCCCCAACAACATTTATGGATTTGATGAACTGAGTGTTTCGACCTTATTTGGACTCCTTCTTCATCGTGTTCATTGATGACATCCTTGTGTGTTCAAGGATTAGTAAGGAGCATATGCAGTATTTGAGGATCATACTCCAGACTTTGAGAGATCATATGCTTTTTACCAAGTTCTCCAAGTGTGAGTTTTGGCTCGAGCAAGTGACATTCCTTGGACATGTGGTGTCTAAGGAGGGAATTATGGTAGACCCAACCAAGATTGAGGCTATTGATGAGTGGGTTAGACCAACATCTCCAACTGAGCTTCATAGCTTCATTGGTTTGGACGATTATTATAGTCACTTTTTTAGGGTTTTACCACTATTTTAGCCCGCACGTCCGAATTGACTAGGAAGGAGGTTTCTTTTTTATGGTTTGAGGAGTGTGAGTCGAGCTTTGGAAGGCTCACGGACTTTTTCACTTTAGCTTTTGTGTTAGTTCTTTATGTTGAGGGTAAGGGATTCACCGTGTTTTGTGATGCTTTGGGTGTTGGTCTAGGTTTTTTACTGATGCAGCAAGGTCATGTTATTTCTTATGCTTCTAGACAGCTTAAGGTGCATGAGCACAACTACCCTACTCATGATTTGGAGTTGGCGGTGGTACTTCTTGCGTTTAAGATTTGGAGGTATTATCTTTATGATGTACATTGTGAGATTTTCATCAATCATCGTAGTTTTCAACACCTTATAACCCAGAGAGAACTTAATGCTCGCCAGTGTAAATGGGTGGAGTTTCTTAAGGACTATGATATTTTTATCTTGTATCACCCGAGCAAGGCAAATATGGTAGTAGATTCCTTGAGTCAGAAGACAGTTAGTATGGATAGCTTGACTTATATTTTAGTTTCTTAAAGGCCGTTAGCACGAGACATTCAGTCCTTAGCTAATTTGATGTTTCACCTTGAGATTTCAGTTCCTAGGAGGATTTTAGCTAGTGTGGAGATAAGGTCCTCATAATTTGAACAGATTCGTGATCGTCAATATAAGAATAGCAAACTTTGCTTCCTTTGTGATCGGGTGTTGAGTGGTGAGTCCGAGAGCCACACTATTAATTCTAAGGGTATCTTGAGGTTTGATGGCATTATTTGTGTTCCTCAGCTTGATGACTTGATTCAAGTGATTTTGCATAAGTCGTACAGCTCTAGGTATTTTATTTACCACGATACAGCCAAGATGTACAGAGACTTGAGAAACTATTATTGGTGGAGTGATATGAAGAGAGATGTGGCAAAATTTGTAGGTCATTGCCTTTGTTGTCATCAGTAAAGGCCGAGCATCAGCGACCAGGTGGTTCGACTCAGAGGTTACTCATTCTTGAGTGAAAATGGGAATGGATTACTGTGGATGTTATTAGTGGTTTGCCTCGTTCTTCCTGTGGTTCTGATGGTTTTTGGGTCATTGTGGATCGTTTGACCAAGTTAACACATTTCATTCCTATTTGGAACTTTTGATTCGTGCCTTGAGAATTGGAGTTGGTGACCATGTAATCCTCCGTGTGTCGCCTATGAAGGGTGTGATGAGATTCTGGAGAAAGGGTAATCTCAGTTTGAGATATTTTGGACTCTTTGAGATTCTCCGCGCAGTTGGTGAGGTAGTTTATGAGTTAGATTTACCTCCAAATTTTGTTTCTGCTCATCCAGTTTTCCATGTCTCTATGTTGTGGCGATGTATTCCTTATCCTTCTCATGTGCTTAGATGGGACTCATTCCTGTTAGATGAGCATTTGACCTTTGTAGGGGAGCCTATGCTCAATTTGGCTAGTGGTGTAAGGAGATTGCGCACTAGAGAGATTCTTGTATTTAAGGTTCAGTGGAGACACCACCCAGTGAAGGAGGCCACTTGGGAGATCGAGAGCGAGATATAGGCCCAGTATCTTCACTTGTTTAAGACTTCAGGTATTTCTAATCTTTGTCTTTTGGGGACGAAAGTTCTTTAGTAGTGGATATTGTAATGACCCTTCAGGTCATTTTCCATATTTCCATTTATTTTTTGCTGTTAGAGCTTTTCCATAGCTGCCCCAAGTTATTTATGACTTGCTAGAACTGATAGTTTGATTATCGAGCAGTTCATTTGATTTTTAGAGCCAATTCCCTATTTAGAAGTTTTCATTAGTTTCAAATCGCCACCACGCAAAAACATCAGTAAACAATCTCGGATGCAAATTCTGACTATGCCAACAACTCCAGAATATTATTTTAGGCTAGGTAGACCTTTGGTCCAAGTCCCGATGCACACAAGCTCAATTCAATCTGTTGGACAGAATGTTAGAAAACTGAAAATTTGGGTGTGGGACTCACATTTGGTTGAAGCAACCTTGGATGGAAAATCTGACTTCACCATTACATCCAAAACATCAAATTTAGTGTGATTACATAGTTCATTTTCATATTTTGGATTTTGAATGAATCTCGAGGCCCTAGCAAAAATTGAGAATTTTCTAAGTTTCAGCTTCAGTTGGCATCTAGTGTGGGGCTGCAATCGCACCTTATGTGCAGAGGTAGTGTAATCACACAGAGGGAGTATTTCAATCGCAACATCTCCTCCTGCAGCTCAGTGTGCGATTGCAACCTTCCATGTGCGATTGCAACACCCGAAAACCTAATATGGGTATAAATAGACCCCAATGTCATGAAACTACTCATTTTCACTCATCCTTGAGAGCCATAAAACCCTAACAAAGTGTGATAACTTCAAATTGAGTCTTGGAGGTAACTCGGGAGCATGATTAACATATATTTTCACAAATATCTTCGAATTTAAAGTAAAAATCCTTCAAATTTCATGCTCAGATTTCTTGAATTTTTTACCAAAGCCCCAAATCACTTAGGGCTTAATTTTAGCCCAATGTTTGCTTGATTTTCACCCATTTCTGAGGGTTTTGATTCCTTGAGCTTGATATCATGTTGGATTGGTCTTAGAAATATGTATTTCCAAAAGTGGGACCCATATGGGAGTTTTGATATCATTTTAGACCCGAAGCACAATGGTATAATATGGGTATCGATATTCTCATACAGATGAGTAGAATGTGTTTTTGATAGTGTGGCATCTTGAAGAAGCTTCTCAAAATGGAAAAATGAAGGTTTAGTGAATTGTTAAACGTTCTTTGGAATTGAGGTAGGTTAGATTTAGCCCTTGTTAGATTGAGCTACTCCATAGTATATTATGATATTGTGTTGGATTAAGATAGGTTTTAGGTGTTGGTTTGATGAATTGTAAGACTTGGGGTTAGTTGAGCCATTTAGGCTATTTTGATATCGTATGCTTGAATCCTTTAGCTTGTTCGCTCATGCTTTAGATGAGTTGAACTTCTTTCCTCAAGCTTAGCATAAAAATGTCTTAAATACTCAAATTAGGCATAATCTACCTAGTTATTCATGTTATAGGGAAATTTTCTATCTTAGGGATAATTAAGGCTTGTTGATATCTAAAAGTTAAATTAGATACCTTAATCCTAGTCCGGATAGAAATTTGCCTAAAAATGGAACTTGAAGAGTAAAAGTGAACTTTTGAACCACCTTATGCTATGCCATGCTAGATTTGGTGAACCTTTACGCTTATTAGACTCTTTAAAGGGGTGTATTAAGGTAATGTTGAGGAATCTTTATACTTGATAATTATGTTGATGAATGTGAGGAGTAATTCTATTGTTAATTATCCTATTAATGATGCTATGATAATAATTATATATTTATAACCCATTTAATTTTTAGTCTTGATGATATTATGACCAGTTCAATTCTGAGTCGTGATGATATTTATGACCAGTTTAAATTTGGAGTGTTGATGATATTTATAACTGATTTAATTCTGAGTCTTGATGATATTTATTACCTGTTCAATTTCGAGTTTTAATGATATTTATGACCGATTTAATTTTGAGTCTTAATGATATTTATGAACGGTTCAATTTTGAGTCTTGATGATATTTATGATCAGTTCAATTACCGATGATGATTATCAATATTCTACAATAGCCAAAGATAAATAATGCTAGTGGTTGGAAGTGATTAATGGATAACTAGTGGATTGTGGGATAGTGTTGGTAAATAGCTAAGTGATGGTATAATCTCAAATGATGATAAATAGTGAAATGATGGTTAAATTATGGCAATGGTTAGTGTAAATGAGATATGCATAATTTATTCTATTCTTGTGTGTACTCTCCAGTAGTATAAGATGTTGTGATGAGTTCTTTTACCCTTTGGAACAATTGGCGTATGGGAGCCAATTTTGTAATCATGCTTGCTTGTGTTTCATCTCTTTATGTTATGTCATTACTATTATTTTGATTTATTTTCTAATTACGTACGATGATGCCTCGACTTATATAAGTTATCTTGCTCTTTATTGTTCTTATATCATGGTTTAGCTCAGTCGATCGATGATGCCTACTGAATACCCGTTGTTTGGTACTCATACTACGTAACTATACCTTTTTGGGGCAGATCCGAGTACTAGTTGTCGTTGTTGACAGTTGTTCGTGCGGTGATTAATTTTCAAAGGTAGGGTGAGCTCATGGAGTATGAGTCGCCCATTTTTCTTCTACCTTTTATATTTAGTCTTTAGTATTTGAGACGGATGTATTGACTATATTCCGATTCTTTGGGTTGTATTATCGACATTAGATGCTCTTGTATTGGCTCTAACTAATCTTGGGATTGGTATCTTATGATGACTGTTTATCTATTTAGAATACTTTGTTTATATTTGTACTTGTGTTAATTGATTTTGGCCTATGTTGGGCATTTCCTACCAAATTAACCCATTTTGTTAGCTCTGAGTTACGATTCGGATTACTTACTGGCGGGGACTAGTAGGTGTCATCATGACTCATAAATCGAGTCGTGACAAAAATAGGCCAAAAACTTAGTAAGAAATTGCAAGAAACCTTTTTTATATAAAATGCCACTTGGTTATTTTCCTAACAAAAATAACTTTTTTCCTAAATTTTTGACTACTTTTCCAAATAAAAAAATGTCAGTATTACTTCTATACTTTTCATAAAAAGGGTCGTTATTGCTTCTATATAAGCCATGCAAGATCTCTCGGACTGCTAAAGCTCATTATGTAACCAAAGCTGTATTCTCATTTTATATCCCATGCTGGAGGTAAATTGAGTTGTGTAAATTATAGCCATAGTACCCCCATTACAAATCTCGTGCAACCTGATTAGTTCTCACTATAAAGAATTTATTGATGCTTATTGATTTCCCTTTTTTTGACTTGTGCGTTAAATTATTTCATATGTTTTTGCCGAACAGAAGAATGAAGGGTGTTCAGGCCTTAATTAGAGGTATTATTCATAAAAGCATGAAAGTTAGCGAAGAGAAGAGGAAAATAATGATAATTTACTTGGTATATTGCAAGAATATCCTCTTATGATGTTTTCTGTGCAGTTTTTATTTCAATCGTTTTGAAAAAATAGGTTTATGTGTTTCACAATTTATTTAAAGTATTTGCGATAGGTGTTGTGCCAAAACTGTAATGTTATTACTCTCTTGGTAGATGACTTTCAGTTTGTTCTATCGCAACTTTCAGGTGTCATTTTTTGCTCTATCTAATCCTTTCTTTTCTATTTTGAGTGTGTTTTTGTGTATTTTATTATTTTATCTTTCTTTATTGAACTATGTAAAAACTTTTAGTAATATTTAGAAATTTGGGATTGAGTAGAATTTTAGTTATGTAATCGTGTAAGTTACAAAGATACTTAATTTTCTTCCTCTGGGTGCAAATCAAATCAAAGAGAAAGAGAAGACAATTTAAAGTAAATCCCTCTTGATTTTTGTTATCCACAGGGATCTCAATTGTGGTAATGTCTTCATTATTGGCAATATTGAGCAGATATATTATAGTCTATGTATCTTATATCATGTTTTGTCGAGTTGAGGGTCATCAGAAACTCTCTTTTTATCCTGACAAAGCTAAGGGTAAGTTGATGTGTCATGGAAACATGGCACATTCGATGCTTAAAAAAAGGAATTTAATCTTGGACTTAGCTTGTCTTGTTGGATATGTTATGGTTTTATTCGTTGTTACAGGTGAAATAAGTTAACATCGGTGGTGGACTGAAAAGAAGGAAGAAAATTCAAAAAAAGCTGATGAACTAGTCAGGCTACGAGTCGTCAAGACACTATACGACTCATAGACACACTCGTCATGAAACCAGAAGCAAGAGTGAGGCTGAGCAACCAAGTAAAGAGTGACCACAACTCGTAAGAAGTAGCTACGAGTCATTGAGAACAATTGTAAAGTGATCAGAAGCAAAGCCAAAGTCCAGAGGAAAAGTCATAGAAGACTACAATTCGTAAGGTCTGATTATGACTCATAGTGGAAAATCGTAATGAACCAGTGTTCAAATCCCTGAAGGTTAAGGAATAAGTGATAACAAGTGAAGGCCACACGTCGTAATGACTCACTACGACTCGTGATGATGAATTGTAATGAAAATAGAAGCTTGAATCCTGGAAGATGAGAATTCACAGGAATGCCTACAACAGACAACATAGGACTCGTAAGGAGACCTTACGAGTCACAATGAGTTTCAACTTACTTTTACTATTCCATTTTTATTAGGATTTATTTATTATTTTGAGATACTATAAATACCTTAGGGTTATCCCTCTATTAGGTTACACACTTTTACATTACTTTAGATACTTTTAGCATACTTGATCATTGATATTTTGTTCTTGAGATTTTGGGTTCACATTCAATTGGAGACTTTGGATTTTCTCTTTACATGTGTTCTTTATTGATTATCATGGATTGTTGCATGAACATGAGCGGCTAATTTCCTTGACTAAGGTTGTGAGAACCCTAGTGGATTAGCTACGTAAGGGAAGTAGGGATTCATCTATTCTACTGTAGTTACGTGTATTGCAATCTTCTTCGTAGTTATTGAACCTAAGCTACTGCAAAAGCTTGGGGATTTCCTGTATTCAAGAAAGTCCTCAAAAAGAAGTTTAAGATTTGGAAAAGGATATTACAACAGTGATTCAAGGCTACCAACCCTCGTCTAATTAATTTGAGACTCAAAAGGTGAGAGTTGTACTGAGGTTATAGATAAGAAAAAATAAGACAACAACCTGAGACTCACAAGGTAAAGGGTGAAATCTATCAATGAGTTCATATGACGGTTGATAGTACATATCTTTTTAACTTTGGATGCAAAATAGGAGGTTAGGTACATTGAGTACGAGAATCTTACGTAGTTGTGAAGCCAGGGAAACACAGTCCTAATGTTTGTCTTCTATTGTTTACAAACTCAAGCATTCAAGTTCTGCTACTTGTTACTTTTGACTTCAAATTTTCCCCATTTACTTTTCCACATTGCTTGTGAATTTTGTCAAGTTTGATATACTATTCAACATTTTCCCTATGGGTTCGACCCCAACCTGAGTTGGGTTACTATATTTGGCATCGACCGCACCATACTTCTTTGGAGGTTAGATTTTGAGCGACATCATAAGTTCAGCATATATCTTATCATTTTAGACCCCATTTGTGGGATTACGCTAAATATATGATTGTTGTTGTTATTGATTTTAAAGTTTGAGTTTGATTCATGATTGATTTGTAATGGTATGATTTTGAAATGTCATGATATATATATATATATTATATATATATATATATATGACTAATTTGTGTGATTTTGACTTGAATATATGATCTTTGAGAGTGATTTTTGTGATGGTAGAGGTAATGTAACATGAAAGCGTTTCTTTTAGAGTGATTTTTTGGCTATTGCAAAGAGTTTTACTCATTTAATTCTATACTTATGTGAACTATATTGAAAGTCTTAACATTGAGGACTTATCGTGTAGATCTCACATTGCTAGTCATTAAACTAAATAAGAGGGTTCTGTGGAATCCTCACAATATATAATGTATTGCCTAAAAGGATTTTGCTTAAATGAAACGACATGATCAATAAGAATTTATATAGATGAATCAACTTGCTTTGGATGTACACATTGTTAACATTATTGTTATTTTCTAAAGGTTGTCTTGTAGGTTTAAATGGCTATGATTTTACAAGGAAAAATAATTGTTCTCTTCTCAATGCAGTACCACACATGTTGGTGGATAAAGTGACATAGGATAAAAACAAGCTAGACATAGGAAAATCATTTCTTGGAGTAGAGAAAAGGGAATTTTTTATGATGATCATTATGCAGCACAAAAAGAATTCTACTTGGAACCCAAATTTTAAGTTAAAGATGATTCAAATCCTTAACAATTATAAATGATCATGCTTAAGAATAAGAACATGTGCATTTGCGTAGGATAAGTGTCTAAAAAATAGGCTCGGGGCCTGACAGTAAATTTTTGTGTTTAAGGTGCATGAACCAACTATTAATTTTTTATAGTTTCACAACTTTACAAGGTCACATAGGACTACCCTTAAAGGAAGTTTTTATGGTAGTGTAATTTGGATAGTACATTAAGTAAACAAGAACAGAATTGAAAAAGGAAAGTTGGATTAGTCATCATGTGTTAAGAACATTGAATAAGCATCCTGACTTATTCTTATTCTTTACCTCAGATCAATGCCACATTTGCTTTTTCTGGTGGGTATCATTATCCAACGAGGGGCATGTTAGACAATTCAATAAAAATAACCAAAAATAAAAGATTTATTGTATTGTTTTTCTTTGTTTAATTATGACTTAGTTTTAATTATATTTGGTATATTCAAAGATTTCTTTGAAGACGGATCAAAGATTCCTAATTAGACAATACTAATTTGATACTTTTAATTTAAACTAAAAACATAATCAATTTAGATATAATATTATAAAACTTTAAAATAAAACACCTAAAAACAACCAAAAGAGATGTAGAAAATGCTATCCTATTTAGACCAAAAACACAATCAATTTAGATATAGTATTACGAACAGAGAAAAAAATATCAAAAGAAAAAAACCGAAAAATAACTAAAGGGGATGTAGAAAATGACACAAGTTACATGTATGGTTTTATCTTAAATTAATGTATATTTGAGAGGATCAATACAAATTAATTATATTATGTACAACAATATATCCAATTTAGTTTCACAAGTGAGGTCTAGAGAGGACGATATATATGTAGTCTTACCCCTAATTTGTAATGAGAAAGAGATTATTTTTGATAATTGCAAATCTAATCTCCTAATAAAACTCTTGATTGTAAGATTTGTTTAAGGAAAAAATTAATTCTTATGGAGACTCCAAATTTTAAGCAATAAAATTTGAGAATCTTCCTTTTATCAATTTGTAAAGGTCCTCTAACTTGTCTTGGAAGGTTGTTAATAGATGTGTAGACTCAATGGAAGTCCAAAATATAGCTTAGGTGTAGCAAACTTATCTACAACTTGATTTGCCTCCCTGTAACAGTTAAGAATGATCCATTTACATGTCGAATGGCATTTTGTATGCCTTTGATAATAGAAGTAAGTTGCCATGAAATTTTGAAGACTCCCTTAATACTAGATTTGAGGACAATTGAATCTGTTTTATATCAATAATTCTTATCCCAAGTTAATAGCACCAACTCAATTCATAAAGTAGAGTTTAGGCTTCTGTTGTGATGCTGGAAGTTCCTTTGGTGATTGTAAAATAAATTATGTAAAACTGAGAAAGTCAAGTTTCTTCAATTGTTGTAGAATACGTCATGTAAAAGTGTGAGAGTCATTAGAAATGTGATTTGAACTATTTAACATAATTATAAATCTTCCATATTACTATTACTATATTTAAACAATGAATACACAAATACATACAACTTTTTTTTTAAATTTGACACACGTACAACCTATGTATCCTAAACTAGTATCCATAAAATTGTGGGACATCACGACAAGATGAAGGCGTGCATCAAATACCGCCTTTGTCAAAGTTTTGTCCAACAAGAGAGAAGAATCAAGGAAATAAATAGATTTATACGCATATTATTTTTTAATAAAAATATGCTTATTTATAATTTATTTGTGATTGTAATTTACTTTTTATCACATTAACATTTATTGTAAAGGAATTGGCATGTCTATGGAGGGAATATCTCCTTTCTTCCCCACTTACAAATCAGATCTACAAATTGGAGTCACAAAATCATAATGCTAAAAGCTTCATTTTAATGGATGCCTCAAATCTCGTCTTTGAGTTTCAAGCCTAAGCACTGACTAGCCTTGAAGCAAGAGGCATTTATAGACATCCATATCATGTAAGACTCTACAAAATGAGCACAATGTATGTTAGGATTTCTTAGAGGCTACTCCACTTTAAACCCTAGGTCTTGCTTATATTAAAGGTAATATACTCCCTTGAAAAGACACGTTGAGTATTTGATAAATTTCTAAGTAAGTATATTCTTATACCCATTCATATGATATTGTGCATACTTGTGAATGAATATATATAATTCACTTGTTGCGAGAGGCACATATTGAAGAAAGATAGGTGAAGTATTTTGACATCTTAATTGAGTAATATTTGAGTGTTTTCTACTATCATAGAGTCAGTCCTTGAGCCTAGGTAGTCTTGAAGTAGTTGATCATGAGTTTTAAAATATTGAATGAATGAAACTTGTTGTAATAAGGTTGATGCGCTAGCATTTTGTTAGCACATTTAAGACTTTTAACTCGGAATAATTGTAAGTTTTTAAGTAACTATCATTGTTTTTTATGATATTTCTTTGATATTGCAGTGAAAGGCAAGATGCAAGAGAACCTAAGACAATAAGGAAAAAAAGAGGTGAATATGGAACAAATAGCCAAGAAATTGCAGAGGAGCAGTTGACGACTTTTATGATAAGTCATCAACTCGGTGATAAGTTATTAGGTCCATTGTCAGCTGGAGCCAGTGTGATGAAGTTGGAGCAGACGTGTAACGACATCCCCTGATATGTCATCATAAATTTGATAAGCCATCAAGTTTTGTCATCAGCCTAGAGCAGAGAATGGACTTCAGCTAGAATCCGTGACGACATTGGTGATAAATCGTCAAAGTTCTGATAAGCCGTCAAGTTTTGTCGTCAACCTAAAGAAGAGAATGTCAAAATTGAAGAGGATCTGACGGCATTCATGATAAGGCGTCAGAACCCTGATAAGGTGTCACGCATGTCGTCGTCTATTCCGAGAAAAAGTTGTAACCTATGATTTTTGTTTCCGTAATTAGCCTAAGTATTTAAGGAAAAGTCTAGATTTTCCTTAAGAGTTTGAGTCATCTAAGGGACGAATTTCAGAAATTTTAATTCTGAACTCCCTTTAAGTTATAGTTATAAATAGAAGCTTTTAGGGTTTCATTAAAGAGAGAGGAGAAATCTTAGACATCTTGAACTTCACAAACTTTAGTATTTCTGTCTCTAGTTTTGGATACACTGTCACCATTAACTTGTGAGAGATTACTATTGCTTTTTACGGAGTTATTTAGTGATTGAATCGAAGAAACAATTATTGCTTTTCATTACTCAATAAGTTTATCTTTCAAATCATAAATTTAATTATGTGTTTCATTCGTTACATCATGAGTGGCTAAACTCCATTAACCTGAGTTATGGGATCTAGGGTTAGGTCTCGATGAGGTGTTAAGTATTCAAGATTCAAAAGGTGGTAGGATTTCTTGATAATTCTAAAGTTTTAATTAACGTTTGTTGGCTGCAAATAGTAGACACACCTGCTTTGATTTGCTTGAGAAAGAAATCAAATATAGTAGAAAGTGAATTATCAACAGGGACTTGAAAATACTTTGTTTAATAATCAGCGTTGTAACAAGGTTGGTTAACCTGAGGCAAAATCTGAGCAGTAAATAGAAATTCCCTAAGTTCGAGAGGATTAGGGAATTAAATGCTTAAGTAGGTCGAAAGACATTTAAGCATAACATCGATAAAGATAGCTTGTTATCCTACCTACCGTGACAATCTTGAACCACTTTCAACATCTATCATTTACCAAAAGCCCTAGTGATCATAATTCTGGTTATTTCATAAACTCTTGATTACAAACACTAAAACTAAAGTGACCAACAATTATTTGCTAATCATCAAAAAATCCCATTTTATCTTTTAGTATCATTTGTTTGAATTTAACTTATAGCTTTAGTTTCAAACTAGTTTAATCGTCACTCATATTTTTCCTTGTGGATTCGACCCCGACTACAAAGTTGGGTAAATATATTGATGACGACTGCCTTGCACTAAATTAAAGTGTAAGTTGAGCGTTATCAAAAATGACGCCGTTGCTGGGGAACAATTTGGCATATTGAGTTGGTTTAAAATTTTAGCCTACTTGTTTGAATTCAAACTTGTAAATATTTTTTTTTAGTTTTCTTTTATTTCTGGTGTTAGGTAGATTTTTATTTTAGTTTACTTATTACTATGGCATCTTGAAATAAACATGAGCTTGGTGGTTGAAAATCGTATCTTGATGATCCATGTCCATATTGCGATGGACCTTACTTTTGGTAAGATTGTAGATATGTTTCCCGGGAAGAGATGTGTGCACCATCTCCATTTTACTGGGAGTATGATTGTTCTTTATGTGGTGGTCAAGATGGACATTGGAGTGATTTACCAAATGCCCCCTCCCCCCGGTATGCGAACCCAAATTCTAGTTCTTCTTATGATTTTGATAGGTCTTATGGTCAAGAATAGAAAGAACAAAGCACCAGAAAGAGTGGCATTGAAGCTATGCTTCAACTAATATTGAAGTGTGTGGACATAACGAATGAAATCATACATGATATACATCAATACATAAGGGTAAATAACGAGGAAAGAAGAATGATAGAGGATATGGATATAGAGGTCAAGCATTCAAAGAACTTTTTCACATTATGTTTAGATAATATCTTGTCTGTGGAATCATTTAACATAATGGATGAGTGTGAAGATGAGGAGCAAGAATCTGATGTTGATAATGAGCTTGATATTGAGCAACCCTCGATGATTTCCCAACCAACCGACCATTTATGAATGAAGATGCCAAAGACGAGGAGATGGTACTAGAGTCAAAAGAATAAATCAAGCACAATCCTTATGAAGACGCTAGTCCATTTCAGGGTAGAAATACTAATAGGGATGCTACTCCAAAATTGAGAGTTAGTACTCATTCAAACTACTTTTCAACATTATTCTTGGTAGATGTGATGAACGTCGAATCATGCAAGCAAATGATGAATTTTAAAAATGAGGAGGAAGACTCTTACATTTTGGAGTTTGTCCTTCCAAAAGGGTATACTACAACCCTAATCTTGAAGGCCAAGAAGCATAAAGATCGATGTCTATTAAGTGGATGTTTAAGATTCTCACCATTGCCAAATGAGCCCACGCAGAAGTTCAATGCAAAATTGGGCAAGCAGTTCAAGTCTTCAAAGTGACATCATAGAACATTCCTCATCATGCCCTCACATTTGCCCAACACACCCCGAAGATGTATTGATCAAAATTTGGGTCGACGTTTCAAATCCTCCAAGTAGAGACATAAATAATTATCAACAAGGTATCTTGATGAAGTCTGAGTAGTCAAGATAACTGAGTCGTGCTGCGACACTAAATTAGGTGCTTCTTGGGAGGCAACCCAAGGTATTTTGTTGTTTGTATTCGTATTATGTGATTGACATCAGATCTTCTCACCCATGGTTCCACAGGTATATTTCTAACTCTCTTTTTTTAGTTTGATGCATTGGGGACATTACATGATTTTAAGTTGAGGGTGGGGCTACTTGTGGGTGTTGATGTCCTCCGTGGGTTTTTGTTGTCGTGCCTCTTTTCCCCAGAGTCTTGTTCCTAGTAGACCCGACATATTTAGGCGTATTGAGTTTTGTTTTATGATGTGTTATGGTTAACTAGGAGAAATATAAGTAATGAGACAGTTAATATATTGTGATTTTAAGCACCTCTCCAAGTGTCTATTTGTAATACTGTGTGAATTACATTCATTTGTGGCCACAGTGCATCTTTTGATGACATTAGTTCTGGTAACTTGATAATCAGTGTTAAACAATTGCACGAACCGGATAAGTAGTGATGTGCGATATAGTTGTGTGCCATGTGTGTGTGAGGTATTACTTAGTTCCCTTTTTGTGTGAATCTAGAACTTGCCCGGTTAGTCTTACCTTGGTTGTAGGATAGGGGTTAGGAAAAGGATCATAGGCTATTTTTTTATCGTAACCCACTTTTAGCCTAAATGACCTTTCCAATATGAATAATATCCCTTGATCCTTGATTTGAGCCTATATGTCTGTTTCTTTCTGTGAAACCTCTCACCTTCCCATTTATATCATAATGAACTTGTTTTAGCCTTGGTCCTCCTTGGACAGTGTGCACCTTGACTTAGGAAAATAGCCTAAGTTGAGGGTGGCTATCATAGGGGTGTATGATGAAAAATGAGTATGACGAGAGGTAGAATAAGAGAAAAGAATAAAAATCCGAGTGTGGTGCAAAAAGAATAAGAAAAGAAAAAGTTGTGTAAAAGATGAGAAAAAGATAATTTGGTTTTTGAAAACATAGCACTCACCTTGAGCATGTGTGATCAATAAAAGAGAGGAAGAGAAAAAGGTTAAGAAGTGAAACCCCAAGAGGTTAGCATAGTGTCAAGGAGGAGTGTCACTTTAAATACCCTTGAATATCATACCAGCCCCTAGACTACATTACAAGCCAAAAAAAGACCTATAGTGATCCTAGCTGACCTGTCTAAAGACCTTGGTACTGACTATAAGGGCAAGCCTATGGCATTTGACGTACATTGAGTAGAACTTTATTCTGATAGTGAGTCTGGTGATTATCCCTATGTGTATATATGTGATTTCTGATAGGAGAGAAAAAGGGATTTCTTTGCTGTGAGGGTACACAAGTTATGTTGCTAGTTGCTAACTTGCTCGGATAGTGTGATCTTGGTACATGCATGATTGTTATTGCTGAATTTATCCTATATCTTGATTTCTGTGTGTTGTATATTATTTTTCAATAGTATACACAATTGAGTTTGAATTGATTGACCTGGGAGAAGGTGAAGTTGTGTTGAGATGATACAAAAAATTGACTGCCGAATGTACTTTGTATTATCTTAGTTATATTTTGGTTGCTTGAGGACAAGCAATTGTTTTAATTTGAGGGTGTTGATGTGCTAGCATTTTGTTTTTGACGATATTTCTTTGATATTGCAGTGAAAGGCAAGATTCAAGAAAACCTAAGAAAATAAGGACAAAAAGAGGTGAATATGGAACAAATAGCCAAGAAATTGCAAAAGAGCAGTTGAAGACTTTTGTGATAAGTCATCAACTTGGTGATAAGTTATCAGGTCCATCGTCAGCTGGAAGGAGTGTGATGAAGTTGGACTAGAAGTGTGACGGCATCCCCTGATATGCCGCCACAAATTTGATAAGCTATCAAGAGCGTCGTCAGCTTTAGATAGAGAATGAACTTCAGCTGGAATACATGACGACATTGGTGATAAATTGTCAAAGTTCTGATAAGCCATCAAGTTTCATCGTTAACCTAAAGTAGAGAATGTCAAAATTGAAGAGGATCTGACAACATTCCTAATAAGGCGTCATGCATGTCGTCGTCTATTCTGAGAAAAAGCTATAACCTGTGATTTTATTTCCATAATTAGCCTAAGTATTTAAGGACAAGTTTAGGTTTTCCTTAAGAGTTTGAGTTATCTAAGGGACGAATTTCGAAAATTTTAATTCCGAATTTCCTTTAAGTTATAGCTATAAATAGCAGCTTTTAGGGTTTCATTAAAGGGAGAGGAGAAATCTTAGACATCTTGAACTTCACGAACTTTAGTATTTCTCTCTCTAGTATTGGATACACTGCCACCATTAACTTGTGAGAGATTACTATTGCTTTTTATGGAGTTATTTAGTGATTGAATCAAAGAAACAATTATTGTTTTTCATTTCTCTATAAGTTTATCTTTCAAATCATGAATTCAATTATGTGTTTCGTTCGTTACATCATGAGTAGCTAAACTTTTTTAACCTGAGTTATGGGATCTAGGGTTAGGTCTTGATGAGGTGCTATGTATTCACG
This sequence comes from Capsicum baccatum var. pendulum, assembly GCA_030864225.1. NCBI lineage: Eukaryota > Viridiplantae > Streptophyta > Magnoliopsida > Solanales > Solanaceae > Capsicum > Capsicum baccatum. Next base: position 87,980,015 of record CM061557.1, read on the forward strand.
ATTCAAAAGGTGGTAGGATTTCTTTATAATTCTAAAGTTTTAATTAATGTATGTTGGTTGCAAACAGTAGACACACCTGCTTTAATTTGCTTGAGAAATAAATCAAATATAGTAGGAAGTGAATTATCAACAGGGACTCAAAAATACTTCGTTTAATAATCAGCATTGGAACAAGGTTGGTTAACCTGAGGTAAAATCTAGGCAATAAATAAAAATCCCCTAAGTCCGAGAGGATTAGGGAATTAAACGCTTAAGTAGGTCAAGAGAAATTTAAGCATAACATCGATAAATATAGCTTGTTATCCTATCCACCGTTAGAATCTTGAACCACTTTTAATATCTGTCATTTACCGGAATCCCTAGTGAATATAATTCTGGTTATTTCATAAACTCTTGATTACAAACACTGAAACTAAAGTGACCAACAATTATTTGTTGATCGTCAAAAACCCCCATTTTATCTTTTCGTATCATTTGTTTGAATTTAACTTGTAGCTTTAGTTTAAACTAGTTTAATTGCCACTCACATTATTCCCTGTGGATTCGACCCCGACTCTAAGTTGGGTAAATATATTGACGACGACCGCCTTGCTCTAAATTGAAGTGTAAGTTGAGCGTTATCAGTCTTGTCATCCATTATAGTTATTGTAGCCTTAGCTTAAGTTATCTTATTTCAATCGGTGTAATTGTTGTAAAGTCGTAGTAATATGGTAGATCTTACTTGAGGAAAGACAAGAGTTTTGTTAGGTTTTTGCCCTAATTTTCTTACCCACATTAATTTTTGATTTTTTGGTAAGGAAAATAAAAGTAATACCATAATTACTTTAATTTTCCTAAAAGAAAAATATAAAACTCTTCCATATTTGGCTAACATCTTTTTTGGAGTAAAGTTTTTGAAAATCTATAAATAGAAGACCCCTATTCTCATACCATAACACAATAACATTCATGCGGTCGTTGAAAGAGTTTTGTTTAGGTAGAGATTTTCTCCCAATAGATTTTAAGTTTTTCAATATTATTTTAAACATGTAGGTTGCTTGACCAAACCATATGAATAATATATTTTTTAATATGTTTTTGTTTGTTGTCTAAGTCATCACTTCTATGGTTTGCAAACTATTAGCTTCTGCATGATGCCCGCTCGATTTTGAATCCAAAAAGTGATATCAGAGCTTATGGTTCAACGATCCTATAAGTCCAATAGCTCAAAGGTTCGAAAGGTTCAAATTGAACACATGTCAAGATTAAATTTACAATTAATTTGATGATAATGAAGATTTTATCCAACTATATGTGGAGAAGAAATCTCAATCATATTTTCAATAATCCTGCTGCTCCATCTTTAAAATAAAATTAATTTTCAACTCATGTTTATGGGCTCCAACTTTCAACTCTTGCTTAATTTTAACGCTTGGGCTCCTTTAAACTCATGCATATACTTTTAATGCATGAGCTCCATTTTTAATCTATGTTTACTTTCAATGCACAAAACTCCACTTTCTACCCTATTTACTTATAACATATGGCTCTAATAATATTAGCATGTGCTTTTATTTTTAACGCATAGGACTTTAATTTTTAAATCATATTAATTTTTACTCATGGTAAGCAACAATGATATATGAAGATTGAGTGAAGAAGAAAAATCAAGATTATTTTGTCAAGAAAATCAAGCCAAAGAGGGGAGATTTGTTAGGATTTTTGTCTTGATTTTCTTACCAAAATTAAGTTTTACTTTTCTTGGAAGGAAAATAAAAGCAATACCATAATTATTTTTACTTTTCTTAATTGGAAATATAAAACTCTTCCATATTTGGCTAACCTATTTCTCAAACAAAAGGTTTTAGAACTCTATAAATAGAAGACTCCTCTTCTCATACCATAACCCAGTAACATCCACAATGTAATTGTTTAAAAAGTTTTGTTTAGGGGGATATTTTCTCCCAATAGGTTGTATGTTTTCCAACATTATTTTCAATATGTAGGTCATTTGACCAATCATATTAATAATATATTTTTAGTAGGTTTTTCTTTGTCGTCTGAATTATCGCCTCTATGGTTTGCAAATTATTAGTTTCCACATGACACCCTCTCGATTTCGAACCCAATAAATTTATGTGTGGGATCTTGATGTGAGGCTAAAATTCATCATCTATAATATCATTTGCCTCACATTTATTCACTTTTGAAGATTGTTTTAGCCTATTTTGACGTAAATTGCATTTATGTGACGTATTTTAACTTATCTTATAGAGATTGATGAAAAACAAGCATAAGTGGAGTACAATTAAGTTTCAAAGTCTAAGTGGAATCCAAATATATTAATTCCAATTGTATACAAAGGTGTTGTACCAAGATGGGATCTTGCTGAGAGAAAGACATGAAGAAAAGATGAAAAACACACTACGAAAAGTCTCTAGGCATCACTATAGTGCAAAACGATGCCCTTAACTTGCCTAAGAGTGTGTACTATCCAAATGCCCAGTGGCCACAACTTGCGCACAACCATAGGCCCTCCACAATACAAATTCTAGGTCAAAATTATCCTGAATCTTTCAGACGATCTAAAAATCAACTCAAGCCATTTTGTAAATTTATAAATACTATTTTAATCCATTTTTCTTTATTTTCAAGAGAGGTAAACATAAGTAACATGAGAGGAAGATCTACACTTAAGTTTCTTCTCTTTTCATGACTTCTCATTATTGAATCTCTATCTATTCATGAATCATTATCTTGTAATTAGTTCTTGAGTTGTTAAAACGTAGTATCTAGGATTGTGATTGAATACATGAAACTTGTAGTTTGTATATCATATTGTTTGATTTTCTTTATTTTATCGAGTTTTTTATCTTCTTTTGGTCTTAATTATTTGAAAACTTGACAACCTCTCAAACACTATCTATGGTACATAGTTTGTATTAGGAATAGAAAAACATACGCAATAATGAAAGGTAGCGCTTTGATGTGAACTCTATTGGGAAGAGGAAATACTTCGCTAACATAGATAGGAATGTACCCATTAGCTTTGCTTAGTCGATATGGAAGAGAAATCATGCACTTTAGTATCAACCAATAACCATAGAACTATAGGTGTTAGGAATAGTCGAGTAGGTATAGAACTATTTGGAAAGACACTCAAGATTGCAAACATCAATCGGCAAGTAGTAACTCAGGAAATCATCTAAACATATGATTTGAAGCACCAACTAAATTGTCGAGATACCATAACCCTAGGTCGTCCCTTTAATCTGAATTTCAAACTAATAATCTACAAGTTTCTCCAATTTACTTTTATTTACTTTCAAAATACAAAATCAGTCTTTATTATTTTTTTTACTGAATATTAATAATAATAATTTAAACTGGTTAGTCAATTGATCAAATTCCTAATGAATCGATATCTAAACTTACAAGTTCTATATTACTTATCAAGCCGCACACACTTATGTTTATATTTGGATGCAACAATCCGTGAGCTTATTGATAACGCTCAATCTACAGCTCTCGTAGGAGTGTAAAGCGGTCGTTAGCAAATATAGAACCCAACCTGGGTTGGGTATCGATCCCACAGGGAATAGCTTGGTCAACAAGTAAGCAAAATTAATAGACTTTTGGTGCAAGTCTCGTAAGAAGGGGGGATTGTAATAAGTAACCAAAGTAATGAAATAAAAGCTGAAAATAATAAAGTAAAAAGAGAAAGATTGTCACGTTGGTTGTAAACAATGAGAATTGAAGCGTTGGGGTTATGTCCACCTTCTGAGGTATACGTCTCTATTGGCTATGAGTGTGTAGAGTCTTGACATGCAATTGCTTATAGAGAATTGTAGTCGATGGTAAATCCAAGCGTCTCTCGACCTAAACAAGGACTATTTCACTTTAACTCTCTCGAGCTTAAAGTGTGTCTAGCGGTACGAATTCTCCAAGAGGTTAGTCCAGTTACGGCACTAGCTTTTTAATAGGAAAGGGTGTCCTACTACCTTGACATTATCTCTTTTCCAGACAAATAACCTTTCTCTCTAACAAGTTAAATGTTAGACTGGCGTTAGTCTATGCGTCTTCTTTTCTAGACAAGTAACCTTTCTCTCGAACAGGTTAGATGTTAGAATGGCGTGTTCTTGTGTTTGAAACCGCAAAGATTGTAGTTTTAAGATGAAGAGAATAATGATATAAGCAATATACGTGTCTTGAACTCACAAGCTCATAGCAATAGATAGTAACTCATTCGGCTTCCATAACCCCAACTAAGAGGTTTAGTTACCCATGAATGCGAAGGATATCACGTTTTGCATGGTGGTTGGCGTGAATAGTAGGTGTTTGGCGTGTGGTTTTGGTGATTCCTTAGCAAGTAACGATTCTCTTGTTGTGGAATTTAAGAGTTGAATGTTTGTGGTGGAAGATGAGAGAGATGGAAGAAAATTAATAGTTTAAGAATGAATTTCTTGAATTAAGGGAGGAGTTGCCTCCACTAAGGGAGGACTTGACTTAAAATCTCTAGCATGATAGGGTATTTATAATACTCCTATCCTACTCCTACTAAGCTAATGAAATAAATAACCAAATCCTAATAGACTAATGAAATCCTTAACCCAAATGTACTAGGGTAAGGTTACAATATCATAATCCAAGTAGAATAGTGAAATACATAACCTAATTGTACTAGGTTAATGTATCTTTGTAAAATTCCAGCTTTGTGTCTGTAAGTCCCCAAAGTCTTCAGAAATGCTGTTTTAGTCCTGGACAGATTTTCCATGCAGTCCCCAAAGTATTCAGAAATGCTGTTTTAGCCCGGGACAGATTTTCCATGCAGCAGATTTGGTCCTTTAGGCGTCCAGCTCCTTTCCACTTCGTTTGTGAGCTTTCTTTTGCGTCAAGTAAGCCATAAAATGCTGTATTTTGCATCATTTATACCTGAAACTTTCCTAATCATGTTTGTTAGCTCATTTACAGGAAAAAGGACTAAAAGTGCATGAAATAGATAATTAGTTCTCAAAACTAGGCTAAAATATGGGCAAAATATATTGATATAGGCGCGTAAATTCGCCTATCATCAACACCCCACACTTGAAGCTTTGTTCGTCCTCGAACAAAATATCATGTCCTTCTAAACATCAACTTAGGGTTTTACAGCAACAACACAAAACATTCTTCAAGACAAGCACAACAATTATCAACGAAGAGTAGCTTTCCGATTATAAGTAGAAACAATTTAACCTCAAGCATAGACTCGTGATGGTGATCAACTCGCATGCAAACGTTAGGGTGCATAGAATCATATACAACTATCCAAGACTCATCAACCATGTGTGTCTCACAATATAGTACCCATAATCACTCACAAGTATAGCATATTTTTCAAACATGGGTATCAAAATATCCTTGCACTCACTCTCACAAAGAATTCATATGTAGCAACTGATGACCATAGGCTTGCCCTTAATGTAGTACTCCACTAAATGTCGGAATGTTAAGATTAGGATCAAGTAGGTCTTTTGATGGTTGTAACGTAAGCTAAGGGACGGGTAGGACTATTTTGGCCAAGAATAGTGACTAGGTTCCTAAGCACTTTAATACATCACAGTGTATCATTGACACTTTTTTCTTTCAACCTTTCTTTATTTTATTTTTCCACCCTTGTTATCATCTTTTGTTTTTCAATTTTAAGCACAACTCACTTTCCAGCTTTCTTGTCCTTTTTCTTTTCACAACATACCTCTTATGATAGCCCTTTCTTTTTCATAACATATTCAAGCACCCTTGCAATTTAAAGCATCATACTCACCCAATTTCCTCTTATGTTGTCACATGACTTTTTCACTTTAAAGCACTTAGGAATTTGGATCAAATTACGGTCTTGAAAGAAATAGATTAGGCTTACATACAAGGTTGTCAAAGAAATAGGCTAAAGGCTCAAAAGGGTTTAACTAGGATGATGTCCATGGGTAGGTAAAACTGAAGGTAAACAAATATAGGTTGCCAAAGAAATGCCTAAATCATATCCTAACTTACACTCCTTATTTTCGCTTTGCATACATGCCAGGCAAGTTCTAGCATCAGCCACACACATAGAATATACTATTATCTCACACACACAAGGCACATGGTCGACTTGATTTGGAAGTAATATAGACTCTTGACCCAACAAGTGAAGGAATTGAATCATACAATATCACATAATGAGTCACAACTAGAGCCTAAACATCTCAATAGTCACAATTGTAATACATACTCTTGTTATAATCTCATGCTGCCTATCAAAATAATTTCATGCGAAGCTAGAAAGATTTTACTCCTAAAAAAAACTAAAAAAACGTCAAACAAAAAAAAAAAAAAAAAAACTCAAATAAACAAAGTAAACAAACAAACATAGGTGCAAACAGAGAAGTATAGCATGCAATGCCACCCCCACACTTAGACGGGACACTGTCCTCAGTGGAAAATAAGTACGAGGAACCTGGTCAGTCGGACTCCTCCTCTATGTCTGGGGTCATACCCCTTGCGTTGGGATCATCATAAGAGTCATCATCCTCATAAGTTCCGCATAAGTATCCCACTTAATTCCAAGCGTGAGTCGAGGTGTTTGCAGCGAGGAGGGTTCTCCTTGCTCCTTGCGGCCTCTTTTCTTGCCCTTTTGGGAAGTGGTAGCCTTCTTCCTTGCCTTGTCTCTCTTTAGGTGCCATTGTACCTGAGACTTGAAATAGTGTTAATGGTAGCACAATCTCAATGGATACAATCTATACACAGACAGTAGGGGTACCACCCCACACTTAGGGTGTTGGCACCAACTAGTGAGGTGAAAGTGATCGATTACTCAGAATTCATCGACATACGTTTTAGGATTGTATTCCGACAAGAAAATCAGCAATGCATTACTTACTTGCAGCCATTGGACTACTTTCATGGTATCTATAGCAACACTACTACATAGGGGTTACTATATGGAATAGTTATTCTTACAACAATCACAACCTCTTATGTCGGTAGGCACTATAAGTCTTATCCCGATGGCCGGGATAGTCTAACATGTAAGTATCCAAACAACAATCTTAAGCACTGTTCATAGCCATATCTATTCAGCAAATATCATAACAATGCTATTGAAACCAAATTCAAGTCGGAAATAAGTCAAGAATTCCCTACGTATATGTTCACTCACATGATTATGCAACAACAATTCAAACACATGAACATCACCAACAATCTTATATGATTTAGCAATTTATAATAAGCATAGCAACGTAGTACTTACGATAAATAAATGAAGAATAAGAGAGTACTTACTTGCTTGAAGCTTGTGGAGACGGTGTTGTGAATTAGAAGAGCAAAAGAAGAAAATTTTAAGAAGATTTGGAAGGTTATGTGGCGCCTTTAGGGTGTTTTCTAATGTGGTTGTGTTGTAAAACTATGTCCCCTTTATATAGGAAGAGTATGGGTCGGGTTATGACCCATTTACAATCGGATTTGGGGACAAAATCACCACATATGCGGCGCATATCTCTTGGCATATCAATGGCATATGCGGCGCATTGTCCATGGCATAATGGGACATATGCGCCGCATTTCCTATGGCATATCGAGACATATGCGGCGCATATCCTATGGCATTTGGTCTCAGTATCTCAAATGCCATAGCATAGGCGGCGCATAGTCAAAAGCACACCTAGGAATAGGCGGCGCATAGGGTATAGCACACTAGATTCCGAGTCCTTAGGCTATAGAATAGGTTGTGCATCGTTCGTGGCCTATTTTTACCAAGGCCTAGCCTTTCTCGAGGCCTATTATGACGTGAGAAAGGCTCAATTCATAGCCTTATGCATCACCATTCCTAACTTACCGACTTTACCATACAATGCGACCAAATCGTCAATTGAAATCAATCTCCTCGTTGCATCTTTCTTGCACCTATACTTGCTCAAACAAATGAAAACGATTAGTACGATGGGTTGCCTCCCACCAAGCGCCTTAGTTTTGGTCGTGGCACGACTCTTATTTTTGGATTTTCATTTATCAAAAGCAAAAACAAGTACTAGAATGAAAGAAAACGAAAAAATGATAAAACGATGGGTTGCCTCCCATCTAGCGCCTTATTTATTGTCGTGGCTCGACGTAGTTACCTCGAGTACTCAGACTTCGTCGAGGTAAGTGATGGATCGTTTTCTGAAAGGATTTAGATGACAACGAGGCTTACCTGTGGGCATGCGATCTTTTTCGAGATGGCTCATACGTTTCTCCGGAGAGTCACCAATTATATCATCAATAGTCCAACCCATAGCTCTCTTGTATCTCCTCAGAGCAGAGATGAGAGCTTCTACGTGCTGTTCACTTAAATCATCTGCTCTCTCAGGAAGTATATTTCTACTTTCTAGGAACACATACTTTAGATAATCGGGAAGCTCTTGCGATTCTAGCATTGGTGGCTCGTCAATGTGAGTCTTCGCTGTTTGTTGATTCTTGAGATCACAATCCAATTGCTTAGGAGTATAAGACTCTATTTCTGTTAGATCACCCATAAGTTCTTCATAATCTTCATTATCCTCATGCTCAACATTCAGTGGCGCAACAGACAATGGCTCAACAGTAGGTTGTTTCTCTATAGATAATGCTTTCGTATCCTCATAATGAACATCAGCTACAGATGACTCATTCATATTGCTGGGCTGCTTCATTGTTTTGCATATATCAAACCGTACCACTTCGTCAACCACTTGCTTGCCTTTTGCTGAAGTTTCCAGCACCGTACCACTTCTGGTAGTGATGGCCATGCATGACCCATCATTCCTTGGGTTTTGCACAGTATCGCTTGGTAAAGTGCCAGCCTTTCTTTGATTGAATGCTGCTGAAAGTTGGCTCAATTGCTGCTCTATTTGCTTGATAGAAGTGGAATGAGAATCAACTAGTTGCTTCATGGAGGACAAATCATCAATCACCTCCTTAACTCCTGCGCTCGTTGCTTCCACTCCTTTCAATAACTTAGCCATCATGTCTTCCATACTCCCAGAATTAGATGTGGTGGTATCACGTCTACCAGGGGGAACGTACAAACCACTCTTTTCATTATTTTTCTTCCAACTACCTTGGTCTTTGCTTCCATATTTATCATAATAGTTCCGACCTTGGTTTCCTTGGGCATTCCCATGGAAACCCCCCTGATTGTTCAAGTAGTCGGCCTCCGCTTCAGAATCAGATTCGTCTCTTCCTTTTAGCGCTACAGCTTTCACTTTTTTTGTCTTCCCTGATAATAAGTGCTTGGTAAGAAGATCCATCTGCATTTTCATGTGAGCCATGTCTTGGTCACGATCTTCTTGTCTTCGCCTCTGCTCTGCAGTCATGCCAAAAGATACAGTAGAGCTTGCTACCTCAGAATCCCTGGTATGCCAAGCTCTACTTTGCTTCGTCATCCGATCTAGCATATTGCTTGCCTGCACAAAGGTGAGGTTCATAAATGATCCACCTGCCGCATTATCAACCACTGGCTTAGTCACCGAATTCAAAGCTCTGTATAATATCTCCATCAAGTGGACATTGGTCATATGATGGTTTGGGCATCGCATTAGCTTCGTCTTGAACCTCTCCCATGTTTCGTGGAGAGCTTCAGAGGGAAGCTGACGAAAGTTGCTGATTTCATCTCTCAATTGTGCTTTTTTGGATGGCGGAAAGAATCTTTCTAGGAAAGCGTCTTTCAATTGCCTCCAATGAGTAATAGAATCAGGAGTCAGCCCATTCAACCACATAGTTGCCTCCCCAGACAGAGACAATGGAAATAGACGTAATCGAATTGCATTCTGTCCAACTCCAGGATTGTCGAATGACTTGCATGTAGAAATAAAGTTGATCAGATGCATGTTCGGATCATCGCCTGCTAGTCCACCAAATAATCCCTTGAGTTGCAAAAGCTGAATCATGGCGCTAGTGATATTAAACTTTGCTCCGGGTGCCAATGGCGGAAGAATAATAGCTCCGGTGGCACCAGGTCCGTCCAGATCGTCCTCATCGTCAGGATTTGTTGCTCGCCTACGGTTATCAATATTTTGTTGATGCACTTGAGCAGCCATCCTTTCAATTTCACGTTGTGCCTCCATTGATGCACTGAATAAACCTAAATAAAACAAAAATAACAACTAAAAGTAAAAGTACGAGAATCTTTGACCAAAGGGTCTAGTAATTATCACGAACTTGATTGACACTAGTATTCCCCGGCAACGGCGCCAATTTTTGATAACGCTCAATCTACAGCTCTCGTAGGAGTGTAAAGCGGTCGTTAGCAAATATAGAACCCAACCTGGGTTGGGTATCGATCCCACAGGGAATAGCTTGGTCAACAAGTAAGCAAAATTAATAGACTTTTGGTGCAAGTCTCGTAAGAAGGGGGGATTGTAATAAGTAACCAAAGTAATGAAATAAAAGCTGAAAATAATAAAGTAAAAAGAGAAAGATTGTCACGTTGGTTGTAAACAATGAGAATTGAAGCGTTGGGGTTATGTCCACCTTCTGAGGTATACGTCTCTATTGGCTATGAGTGTGTAGAGTCTTGACATGCAATTGCTTATAGAGAATTGTAGTCGATGGTAAATCCAAGCGTCTCTCGACCTAAACAAGGACTATTTCACTTTAACTCTCTCGAGCTTAAAGTGTGTCTAGCGGTACGAATTCTCCAAGAGGTTAGTCCAGTTACGGCACTAGCTTTTTAATAGGAAAGGGTGTCCTACTACCTTGACATTATCTCTTTTCCAGACAAATAACCTTTCTCTCTAACAAGTTAAATGTTAGACTGGCGTTAGTCTATGCGTCTTCTTTTCTAGACAAGTAACCTTTCTCTCGAACAGGTTAGATGTTAGAATGGCGTGTTCTTGTGTTTGAAACCGCAAAGATTGTAGTTTTAAGATGAAGAGAATAATGATATAAGCAATATACGTGTCTTGAACTCACAAGCTCATAGCAATAGATAGTAACTCATTCGGCTTCCATAACCCCAACTAAGAGGTTTAGTTACCCATGAATGCGAAGGATATCACGTTTTGCATGGTGGTTGGCGTGAATAGTAGGTGTTTGGCGTGTGGTTTTGGTGATTCCTTAGCAAGTAACGATTCTCTTGTTGTGGAATTTAAGAGTTGAATGTTTGTGGTGGAAGATGAGAGAGATGGAAGAAAATTAATAGTTTAAGAATGAATTTCTTGAATTAAGGGAGGAGTTGCCTCCACTAAGGGAGGACTTGACTTAAAATCTCTAGCATGATAGGGTATTTATAATACTCCTATCCTACTCCTACTAAGCTAATGAAATAAATAACCAAATCCTAATAGACTAATGAAATCCTTAACCCAAATGTACTAGGGTAAGGTTACAATATCATAATCCAAGTAGAATAGTGAAATACATAACCTAATTGTACTAGGTTAATGTATCTTTGTAAAATTCCAGCTTTGTGTCTGTAAGTCCCCAAAGTCTTCAGAAATGCTGTTTTAGTCCTGGACAGATTTTCCATGCAGTCCCCAAAGTATTCAGAAATGCTGTTTTAGCCCGGGACAGATTTTCCATGCAGCAGATTTGGTCCTTTAGGCGTCCAGCTCCTTTCCACTTCGTTTGTGAGCTTTCTTTTGCGTCAAGTAAGCCATAAAATGCTGTATTTTGCATCATTTATACCTGAAACTTTCCTAATCATGTTTGTTAGCTCATTTACAGGAAAAAGGACTAAAAGTGCATGAAATAGATAATTAGTTCTCAAAACTAGGCTAAAATATGGGCAAAATATATTGATATAGGCGCGTAAATTCGCCTATCATCACTTATTAATAGAGCCGAGAGAAGATTCATTTAGGGAACCACTGATATTAAAAGAAAATGTACTTGGCGGAATGGGAAACCTTCACAAGGCCTTGTCACACCCTCTTTTTTAACTGAAAAAGATTATGGCTTTAAAGTTTGAAAGGGTTTTATTATTAAAGTGACAAAAGATGAAAATTTGTTTTGGAAAGGACTTTTTATATTCAAAACTCAGAGTCGCCACTTGGCATAATCGGGTGTGCCAAGTCACCTTTTGAAACCCTTTTTCAAAACGGTTTTGACTCTAAAACTGATCCGCGAATAGAGATTCCAGCTAAGGAATTCTGTTGACCTAGGGGAAGGTGTTAGGCACCCCCCGATCCCGTGGTCTTACCATGGTCGCTTGGTGAAGCGTATTGGCTAATTTTAGCACAAAGGGTGTATAAACCACATAAAACACATAAACAAGCATCCAAACACACAAAACAAAATAAATCTAAATTATAGTGTTCAGTCCAATTATACCATCCAAAATAAATGAAAATGCGAAAATAAATCCTATCTAACCTACACTAATCCTAACTACGCTCTCATGCTTTACCCGATGACGCGAACCTTCATCACGAACATCTTTCTCCAACATAGTATGTCGGGGCATTCCCTGGTGAATAAATACAATGTGTCTCGGGGTATTCCCTGGCTAAATGACTATATTTGAATTAAATACGATAAACTAGAAAGAAAAATTCATACTCATATTCCAACATTAAACTAAAACAAGTTCTAAAATTTGCCTACCCGAACCTACATTACTTATCCGTTTCAACACATCATAAAGCTATCACGATTCATATCAATAATAAATCAAAATTAAACCAAATCTATCCTTTTTGTCAATTTTCAATTCTCACCCCAACTTTATTTTTTATCAATCACACCCATGCTTCGATTATCAATTCACTTTTCAAAGTCCGAAACCAACATCAACCAACACACAACAAAGATTCAAACACACCAAACAATAAATAATTCACATTATGTAAATTAAAAGGAGAAAAGATAGAATAAAACCTTTGAAGAATCGATTTTATTGATAATAATGTTAGAAAACCCAAACTTAGAATTCCAAATAGAACCTCAACCACAAACCAAACTCTAACTCAGTATTTGAGGAATGACAATTTGAACTGATTGAGATCGAGAAAGTATCCAAAGTTCCAAAAACCAGCATGAAAATCAATGAACCCCGAATAGAATAGCAATAGAATGAATCAAACTTTGCACGGGTTTTTACTATTGAAAGAAAACTATGTGCAACATTTCCGGTGAATCTATGTGTTTTTAGGCCGGATTAGCATAGGAATAAAAGGGAAACGAAGAAAATTTTGAGCTTTTGAGGACTGGAACAGTCGAATGATGAACCAGATGTCAATTTCGATGATATTTTTCGCTGGAGAAGCTCAAAACGCGGACGAATCTCATTGGAGAAACTTGAAACAGGACCAAATCTCTAACCCGTTCCTTATTTCGATCGTTCCCTCCCTCTTTCTAATCCATTTTTTGATCATTTCTCTTTTATTTTTTGGCTTTTTACGGCCAGTTCGCCCTCTCGATCTTGAGTCTCTCTCTCTCTGTTACTCCCTCTTCTGATCTAATCCCTTTTCTGTGTGGTCTCAGTATTTATCGGTGAGGGTGTGTTCTTCAGTTGTATGATCCGTGTGTGAGGGTCAGTGAAAGAAAAATAAAAATGGAGAGTGGCATGAATTTTTTTTGTGCCTGTGATGTTCTCTAGAAGAAAAAAATGGCCTCCTTGTGTGTATGTTGTGTGTATTAAATATATGGGTGTCTATGTGTTGAATCCAAAGAAAAGAAAAATCCCTATTCTCGTATTCTCTCTGTATATGTTGAATTGAGATCCTTTTCTTTATGGTCACTGTGATGTGCGTCAATTCCTGTAGGTGTGTTATTATGAGATTGTATATGGGTATTGTTGTTCCCCTTTTTGCTTTGTGGACAAGAAAAGGAGAGGGTGGGGGTCACGTGAGAGGGGATGGTGGTAAGGTGGTTTAGTGAGTGGTGAGGTGTTGTTTTTTAATTGGGAGGGTAGGGGTTAGGTGTCCATTTTTTATTGGGTGGGGTTGTTGGAATGTTAGAATGAGACAAAGTTTATTATGACTTGTTATTTTTGGATAAAAACTAAACAAAAATAAATAAATAAATAAAAGATGGGGTGGTTATTTATTTTCTTGGGAAAAAATTATAAGAATGGGGTTAAATTGTGTGATATCGGAACAAGAAATATATTTGACGGGGCAAAATTACGTGTCTACATCATGCCCCCTTTGAATGCAAACACCTAATGTTTTCATACAAATCAGTAGATGACGAGGCAGAATTTCGTTCCGATCATTATTCGAAGAAAGAAACAGAAGAAAGAAGGGCAACCGGATCTTGACAGACAACCTACCTACCCAAATTATAAGGGAATCAAGTGACCAGTATCTTACAAGATCGGAAGGAGGTGGACTATACCGAGTTGGAGAGTCGAGTGAGGTTCCATCGAGGTTATTGTCCGCGGCTCTATCATTACATCAAAAATGAAAATTACAAGTTAAAACATAAATGAAATTACAAAATCCTATCTATCCAGCTTTTCTTGACTCTTGACTCGAGTTTTATCACCCTATTCTTCAGGCGGGCTCATGACTTGCAATTTCTTTTAACTTGTTGATTGGTTTTCCATTTCTTCACTTCGTTTCTTGAATTTCATTTATTTGCCTTGCCCTTCAGGTGTGCTTCTGACTTGCCATTTTTGTCTTTCAATTTCATCACTCTGTTCTTCAGGTGTGCTTTTGACTTGCCATTTTTGTCTTTTAATTTGATTACTCTGTTCTTTAGGCGGGTTCCTGATTTGCAATTTCTTCAATTTCTCATTTCATCACCCTATTCTTCAGGTGGGTTCCTGAAATCAAAATAAAACTAGAACAAAAATTATCCAAAACAAAAATTAATATAAAGAAAGATTTCATTTTTCAAAAGTAAAGTCCCATTCTTCAAGAGGGTCCTGGACAGAAAGTAAAATCCTATTTTTCAGGAGGATCCTGAACAGAAAGTAAAGTCCCATTTTTCAGGAGGGTCCTTAACATAAAGTAAAATCCCATTTTTCAGGAGGGTCCCAAACAAAAAGTAAAGTCCCATTTTGTAGGAGGGTCCTGAACAGAAAGTAAAGTCCTATTTTCCAGGAGGGTCCTAAAGAGAAAGTAAAATCTCATTTTCCAGGAGGGTCCTGAACAGAAAGTAAAGTCCCATTTTTCAGGAGGGTCCTGAACAGAAAGTAAAATTCCATTTTTCAGGAGGGTCCTAAACATAAAGTAAAATCTCATTTTCCAGGAGGGTCCTGAACATAAAGTAAAGTCCTATTTTAGGAGGGTCCTGAACAGAAACTAAAATCCCATTTTTAGGAGGGTCCTAAACATAAAGTAAAGTCCCATTTTTCAGGAATGTCCTGAACAAAAAGTAAAATCTCATTTTTCAGAAGGGTCCTAAACAAAAAGTAAAATCCCAAATATTCCTTCCCAATGGTAGATGAACTTGCTGGAAAAAAATTTGCCCCTGTTTCATCAAAGACAATTTTGTCAGTTAAAAACTTAGTAGTGGTTTGCATCACTTTGGCTTTCCTGATATTTACTGCAACACTTGTTCCTTTCATCTTTGTTTCAGATTGTTAACATTTTCCCCTGTCTTGTCGCATCATTGACCCGAATCCAGATTGAGAGAAATGTGTTCTGACTCAAACAATGAATTTTCATTTTACTATGCCTCTGAGATGCACCCTTTTCAAATCTGAATACCCACACGAATCCAGTAGCCTGTCGGTTGATAGACTTTCTTTGCTTTGTGTTGAATTACGATCATATTTTTTTCATGTGTTGGTCCTTGGTTTTTTCTCATACAATTGGAAAGACTGGTAGCAAGTTTTTAAAATCCTTTCTCGCTTGTTTTGACACAGACTTGACTTAAAGTGTAAAGAAATGACGGTGACTTTTATTTTGATAAATGACAAAAAAAGGACAAACATATGATTGTATAAATGAAAGAAAAGGGCAATGTCTCTCTTTTTAACAAAGAAGATAACTTATCTGAAGATGGTAACCAACTCCAATGACTATGACATACATTTTGGATTAAGCTGTCTGATCTACCTATCCAAACTTCCCATTTGTTGTTGAGTTCGTGCCTTTACCGCTACTGCTGCCGCTTCTTCAGACCCATCAGACTTATATATCTCATTCAATTGACGACATCTTGAAAGATTTTTGCCATAAACCTGTTTCCTTTTTACTTTCCTCTCGAACTCACCATCGCCTTACGATGCCTGTGGGGGTTTTCACCAATAAGACTCTCTCATTTTTTATTTCTCTCAACTCACCATTGCCTTATGGTGCCCGTAAGGGTTTTCACCAATAAGACTCTCTCATTTTATTTCTCTCAACTCACCATCGTCTTATGGTGCCCGCGAGGGTTTTCACCAATAAGACTCTCTCATTTTTATTTCTTTCCTAATTTTTTATGCTGAGGAAGACAAGTGATACCCTAAAATGCATCATCATATCCATTGCATGCTTAGCCTTAACATTATCAAAGATTGATCTGAAGGTCTTTCTTTGATTGTAACTTGGCTTTTGGATAAGGTTAAAAGAAAAGGATAGCAAGAGGCTCAAATGACACTTGAAACGGGATGGGACTTACAACTTTTGCAATTGACTCAAACAACACATTAACTCATGCCCCAGTTTTGTTGACTGGGTGACTCTAAAAATTTTATTTGGTTGGACCGAGCCCAAAATAGGCCAGCCTACGTATCTCACTCCCAAGAGAGGAGAATCAAGTCGCACGTAGTTTCATCAGCTTATTCTTTGTTTTGATTTGATTTTTATTCTTCTCTTTTTTTTCTTCTATTTTCAAACTCTTTATTTTATTCTTATTTTCTTACATTTATCTTTGACTCTATTCTGATTCCAAAAGAGGAATATGAAAGAAAAAATAAAACTAAGCTCAAACAGGGTAAACAAAGGATGACACAATGTTTGGATAGCAGAATGAAATGTCTTCACCATATCAATCTTCAAAAATGAAAGTACTAAACATCCAATAGGACCAACAAAGGATAAAATATCATACATAATATCTTTTGACTGCATCAGCATTGATATCCATCTCTGCCATTTTGCCTTCAATATCTGTCAAATATAAGGCTCCATTGGGCAATACTTTCTTCAAAATAAAGGGACCTTGCCAATTTGGGGAGAACTTACCTTTTGCTTCAACCTGATGAGGAAGGATACGCTTCAACACCAACTGACCAACTTTAAAATTTTTGGGCCATACTTTTTGTTATACGCTCGAGCCATTCTCTTATGATATAATTGGCCATGACATACCGACATCAATCTTTTTTTATCAATCAAGCTCAACTGTTCCAATCGTGTTTTGACCCACTCATCATAATCAATCACTACTTCCATAATAAATTAAAGAGAGGGAATTTTAACTTCTGCGGGAATGACTGCTTCTGTCCCGTACACCAGTAAATATGGAGTTGCCCCTGTTGAAGTGCGAATGGTAGTGCAATAACCTAGCAGAGCAAACGGCAACTTCTCATGCCATTGTTTAGACCCTTGTATCATTTTCCACAGTAGCTTCTTGATATTCTTATTGGCGACTTCCACAGCATCATAGGCCTTTGGACGATATGGAGTGGAATTTCGATGTGCGATCTTAAACTGTTGGCACACTTCTTGCATCAAATGACTATTGAGATTGGTAGAATTATCCTTAATGATTATCTTTGGGATTCGGAACCTACCAATGATGTTGGTATGAATGAAATCTACCACCACCTTCTTTGCTACTGACTTGAACATTATTGCTTCTCCCCACTTTGTGAAGTAATCTATGGCCACCAAAATAAATCTCTGCCTATTTGACACTTTTGGATCAATCGGTCCAACACGTCCATCCCCCAAGCTACAAAAGGCCATAGAGAAGACATCACGTGTAAATTAGCAGGAGGAGAAAGTATCAGATCACCGCGTACCTGACTTTGATGACATTTTCGAACAAATCGAATAGAATCACTCTCTATAGTAAGCCAATAATAACCTGCTCGAAGAATCTTCTTTGACAAGAAATAACCATTCATATGAGGCCCGCATACTCCAGCGTGTATTTCAACCATGATTGTCGAGGCTTCTTTTGCATCTACACATCTCAAAAGTCCCAGATTTGGGGTTCTTTTGTATAAGATTCCCCACTTAAGAAAAATCCGCTAGCCAAATGCTTAATAGTCCTTTTTTGATCACTGGTGGCATATATTGGGTATTCTCCTGACTGAATTATTGCTTGATATCAAAGAATCAAGGTTCGCCATCGAGCTCTTCTTCAACTGTATTACAGTAAGCATGTTGATCACGATTTTGTATATGTACTGGATCGATGTAGGCTTTATCAGGATGTTAGAGCATTGAAGATAGAGTGGCTAAAGCATCAACAATCTCATTGTCTATTCTTGGAATATGCCTAAATTTTACTGACACAAATCGTTGACACAGCTCTTGCAAGCATTATTGATATGGTATGAGCTTTAAGTCTCGCGTCTCCTATTTGCCTTGAATATGATGGACGAGAAACTCTGAATCTCCCAATACTAATAGCTCCTGGACTCCCATATCAATAGCTAACCTCAAACCAAGAATGCACGCTTCATATTCCGCCATGTTATTGGTACAACAAAATCAAAGTTGCACTATTACCGGGAAATATTTCCTCAATTTAGAGATAAGAATTGCATATATTCTGACTCATTTCATATTAACAGCTCCATCAAAGAATAGTTTCCAACCTGGATCAGCCTCTATAATGACTTCCTTGACACACAATACCTCTTCATCAGAAAAATATGTCTTTAGCGGCTCATACTCTTCATCAATGGAATTCTCAGCAAGATGATCTGCCAAGGCTTGGGCTTTCATGGATGTTCGAGTCACATATACAATGTCGAACTTGGTAAGAAATATTTGCCACTTTGTCAATCGACCTGTCGGCATAGGCTTCTGAAAGATATACTTCAAAGGATCCATGCGAGAAATGAGATAAATAGTGTAGGACGAAAGATAATGCTTCAACTTCTGTGCTACCCAAGTTAGGGCGCAACACGTCCTTTCAAGAAGAGTTTACCTGGCCTCATATATAGTGAACTTTTTGCTAAGTTAATAAATAGCCTGCTCTTTTTTTCCTATTATATCATGTTTCCCCAATACACAACCGAATAAATTGTCCATAATCGATAAGTACAAAATCAAAGGCCTGGCATTCTTCAGTCCACTCAACCGCGGCATTTTTTTTCAGCAACTTGAATATTGGCTCACACGTGGTTGTGAGTTGAGCAATAAATATGCTGATGTAGTTCAGTCTACCCAGCAAACTCATCACCCTCGTCCTATTCTTGGCGGGGGAAAATCCTGAATGGCTTTGATTTTTTAGGGATCCAATTCAATTCCTCGACGGCTGACTACAAACCCTAACAACTTTCCAGACGAAACTCCAAATACATATTTTGCCGGGTTAAGCTTGAGATTATACCTATGAAGCCTTTCAAAGAACTTTCTTAAATCTTTAACATGGTTAGCCTGACTCCTTGACTTAATAATCACATCATCTACATAAACTTCAATCTCCTTATGCATCATATCATGAAACATAGCGGTCATGGCTTTCATGTATATTGCTCCAGCATTCTTCAAACCAAACGGCATCACTCGATAGCAATAAGTCCCCCATGGTATGATAAAAGATGTCTTTTCCACGTCTTCATCCTCCATAATGATCTGGTGATATTCGGCATAGCAATCGACAAAAGAGGCAACCTCATGTTTAGCACAATTGTCCAGCAAAATATGGATATTGGGCAATGGAAAATCATCCTTCAGACTTGCTCTGTTCAAATCACGGTAATCAACACATACTCAAATTTTGCCATCTTTCTTTGGGACAGGAACAATATTGGATAACCACATAGGACAACGAGCCACTCGAATGACTTTGGCTTCAAGTTGTTTCATGATTTCCTCTTTGATTTTGATTCTTATGTTAGTTTCAAACTTTCTCAACTTCTATTTCACAGGGAGGAAGGCAGGATCAGTTGGCAATTTATAAGCCACTAATTCAGTGCTTAAACCAGGCATATCATCATAAGACCATGCAAAAATATCCTTATAATCAATTAATGCTTGAATCATTCCATATTTTAGTTGTGGCAAAGCATGTACACTGGTTTTAGTTTCCCTAACATCTTCTTGATTTTCTAGATTAATTGGCTCAGTTTCATTCAAATTAGGATTCGGTTTGTCTTCAAACTATTCCAAATCTTTGCTTATTTCTTCTAGTGCCTCTTCTTCATCAGATTCTCCATCTTGATTTATTATATCTTGATTAGTTTGGATTTTAAGATCAGACTGAAAATTTCGCATGCAAGTCATGTCATTAGAATCACCATAAAGAGAACTGTATAAAGAAAAAGACAAAAATAAGATATATTAGACACAAAATAAAGGGGGACATTGCATTTCATTAAAAGGGGAAAATAGGAGGGTTTAAACACAAACAACAACAGAATATAAACAAGCTAAATTCCAAGTTACAACCCTGAAATAACTCAAAAAACTGAAAGGAAAACAAAATGAACTACCAAAACTCCCTCCTGACGGGAAGAGAAGTGACTTCCCAATTGTTGAGATAGACAGTTGGGCCTATGAACTGCACACCTGCCTTACTGGTACCTTCTCCTACTTCAACCATGTCAACTTCAATCAACAGGTTTTGGAAGTCATCAACCAATTCAGCTTCAAACCCTACAGGCTTTGTGACACCGCTCTTGACAAATGATTCACTGAGTAGTGTCATTGGGCGAGGGAGTGACCATTCTTCCTTTTTCCTTCCCTTGGACTTCTTCAGATCTTCAGCCGTAGGTTTAAATCCCAGCCCAAAAGTTCCCATGTTCTCATTCGGACATATGGCATGAACCAACCTTGCAGAGACACTCCCAAACCCCTTCCTGGCTCGAATCCATATTTTAACATTTCATTTATCATCATGACAGAAGCGGCAGATAATTGTGGCCCTGGAATAACCTTCCCTTCAAAGATACGATGCACCGATACTGTATCAAAAGTCTGATAGACAAATATCTCCTCTACATTATTTGCTTCAATGAGAGACAAGGGAGAATCTTCGTAGGCGGACAAATCCCCTTCACCATAAATAACCACTTCTTGCCTGTCATGCTTAAATTTAATTATCTGGTGCAGTGTAGATGCAACCGCCTTGGCCTTGTGGATCCATGGTTTTCCCAACAACAGATTGTAAGAGGTATTGATATTCAGCACTTGAAACTCTATGGTGAATTCAACCGGCCCTATAATCAACATTAGTTCTATTTCGCTAATGCAGTTGGATTTTCCTTCATCGAAAGCCCTAACACATACATTATTTGGCCTGATCCTCTCAACACCGATATTCAACTTTTGCAAAGTGGAAATAGGGAAAATATTTGCACCTGAACCTCTATCAATAATGACATGAATAACCTAGAAGTCTTCACACTTTACTGTAATGTAAAGACTCTGGTTATGCCCCGTACCTTCAACAAGTAATTCA
This sequence comes from Capsicum baccatum var. pendulum, assembly GCA_030864225.1. NCBI lineage: Eukaryota > Viridiplantae > Streptophyta > Magnoliopsida > Solanales > Solanaceae > Capsicum > Capsicum baccatum. The sequence continues at coordinate 88,001,489 of CM061557.1, forward strand.
TCATCAGAGAAGATGATTCGATTGGCCTCAAAGATTTTTCCAACCATTTTCTCAAGCTGATTTACTGTAATCTCCCAAGGAATATATGTTTCATTTAATACCTTCAATATAATATCACCATGTTCTTTGGAATGCAGCAACAAAGATAAGAGGGAAATTTGAGCAGAGGTTTTCTTCAACTGATCTATTATTGAATACTCTGGCAACTTCATCTTTTTCAAAAATTCTTCGGCTTCTTCTTCGATGACAGGATTTTTGATAGATAAAGGCCCACTCACAATTGGCTTGGACTTCCTTAAACCTTCCAGCACGAAGCATCTTCCTGACCGAGTCAAACCCCCTACCTCATCTACAGCTTCCACTACTTCCTTCCCCTGATAAGTCATCAAAGTCTGTTTATAGTTTTAGGGAACCTTTTTCATATCAACTATCGAAGGTTGGATCACTGGTTTGATAATAATAGGCATTGCAAATGCCCCTTTCACCATCAAGATAGTATTACCCGAAGCTCCTACCACCGTCAACTTAGGTTTGTCCTAACTTAAACCGACATCTTTTCTGGTGCCTTATACTGTGATCACAAGTTTCTTTTCACTCTCTTGGACTTTAACTTCTTTCATTTCTTTCTAGCTCAATTATATTGCTTTTAATGAGTCTGCCATATTTACTAATTTATCCTCATCGGTCTGTATTTTGACAATAAGCTTATAACACCTTGACAAATCTTTCCCATCATATACTAATTCTAACATATTAGTTTTAGAATGGGTTGGCAACGGATTCTGGTTAATGTTTGGAACCTTCGGGTCCTGGACCAAAATCTAATTTGCATCGATCAAATCTTGGACGGCTCTCTTTAATTACCAGTATTTCTCGATATCATGGCCTGGAATGTCAGAACAATATACACACCTTAAAGAATAATCAAGATTCCTGGGAGGTGGATTTGAAAGCCTTCCTTGAATCGGGCTTAAGACCTTATTCTTTCTCAACCTATCAAACAAGCTAGCATATGTCTTCTCGAGAGGCGTGAACTAATTTTTGACCGACTTCTCTTTCTTGTACTCGGGCCTGGGTTAGAAACTGGGTCTGGAGGGGCTTTGGTAATTTAGTGGAGCTGATAGATGATTTTGTGGAGCTTGCATACGCCATTGCGGGTAAGAAGGGGTTTGGGCATATGGTTATGTGCTATATACTTGGTAAGGAGGGGGTAGAATAACATATGGTGGGTTTTACGGAGGGTAGTAATAGTTGGGAGGAATATATGGAGCTTGGACATAGGCTTGGGCTTGAGATTGGTGATAGGAACAAGGCGGTCTTTTGGGATAGGAATGGGGTCCAGCAATAATAGTCGCCACATCCTCTTTTTTCTTTTTACCTTCAAACGCGCCAGATCCACCTTGAATCGCTTGTGTGGTGGCTTTCAACGAGACAAAACTCACTATTCGACTGGTCTTAATTCTGTCCTCTAGCATCTCTCCCATTTTGAGGACTTCAATAAAAGACTTTCCCATTGCCAAAAGTAAATGTTGAAAATAGGTCTCATCCTGTGGGTGAATAAAGACCTCTACCAGCTTACTCTCCTTCATTGGAGGCTTTACCATGGTGGCCGATTCACGCCACCTTATCGCGTATTCCCTAAAGCCTTCAGTGCTTTTCTTCTTTATTTTGACCAAGGATTTTTCATCAGGAATCAGGTCGACGTTATACTGAAAATATTGCACAAACTCAGAAGCTAAGTCATCCCAGCTATTCCACTTGTCGATATCTTGATTGAAAAACCATTCTAAAGCCAGATCGAAAAGACTCTAGCCAAAGAAAGTCATAAGCAACTCTTCCCTTCCCCTTGCAGCCCTCAACTGGTTGTAATAATGTCTCAAGTGTGCCACGGGATCACTGTGCCTAGCATACTTCTCAAATTTAGGCATTTTAAAACCGAAAGGAAGGTTAACATCTGGGAACATGCAAAGATTTTTATAGGAAACGCTCTTATAACCTCCGATTCCTTGCAAATTCCATATGGCCTGTTCCAAACTTTTTAATTTCTGCACTACGACTTTCAATTCTTCTGTTGCGACAGGCTTCTCCATATCAAATGTAAATACAGGTGGATGAGTGTACCCATACGATTTATTAATCCTCAAAGTAGGCTCCGTGGTATAATACTGATTATCTGAAATCTTCAATACTGACTCACTAACAGACCGAGGAAGCACTATTGTCGAACGCACAACATAGGTGGGAGCTTCAGGTGGTGGTGGATCCATGAAAATAGGCGTTGGTGGTGGTGTCGGCTGAGCAGTGGGCCTTGGTTGGGGAACTGCCAAGGGCACACTAGAAGTGCCAGGATAATATTATTGTGGAGTGAATCCTAGCGCATGTTTCGGTGACTCTGTGGAAGCAGAGAATTAAGCTTGAAAAAGCGGTGGGCAGTTAGAGATATTTCCAAGATCTTCAAGGAGTGGAAGAGAAGGCATGCCACTAGCCCATGCTCGGTGCAGATCTATTAATATTTTCCTGAGTTTTAGAACCTCATCATTGCGTTTTGAACTTTCCTCCCAGAGATCCTGATCTGGGTCAATGAGCGAATTTTCAATCTCCCTACTAACCATGGTGAGATTTGCTTTTGATCTAGTGAAGTACGGGTGACTAGCCAGAGTGCTGCAAACCAACCACCGTTATCTGAAAGAAGATTCTCATCAAAGACAACACCCGTTAGGATTAGGTCACGCAACAAGCATGGGAATCACATTGGTAAAATTGACCTAGATTCATGTTTATTTCTACCAACCTTTGAGGTTAGTGAGGTCATTTTAACATTATCTCGATTTTCATCTACACTCATTTGCTTCTTTCCTCCAACCACACCTCTTTTAACATATCAGTTCTTTCGCTTTCTTGTCTTATCATCTTTTCTTTCTTTTCTTCTCTCTCTATCTACCTTTATTTTATCATTCTTTATGGCTTTTGCTTTTCTTTAAAAGAGGAAAAATAATGAAAAACACCAAAACAAAATGATTAGATCAAACCCAGAAATAGGTTGCCTACGTATCATGTTGTACATAAATCAGATCTTGCATAGTTCGGTGATGTTGGGCGTATTTACACGCCTAAGCACCATAATTTACACATGTTTTAGCTACGTTTTGAGGATAAAATATATAATTCTTGCACTTTTAGTCCATTTTCCTTTAAGTGAGCTGACCTACGTGATTAGCATGTTTTTAAGGTATTAATGATGAAGATTTCAGCACTTTATGGACTTTTGAGCAGCAAAGGAAAACTTCACATTAGAGGGAAGGCAGCTTTTGGACTGAAAGTGATGCATGGGAACTTTTTCCCGGGCAAACCCAGCATTTTTAAAGACTTAAGGATGCAGCAGTAATTTAGTAGACAAGGACATTATAAAAACCCTATTGCTGAATTTTTCAGCATCATAAGGTTATTATTCATTATTCAGTTTACAGATTCTGTAAGTTCAGACAGAGAAAAACACGGCTAAGTCTTGAGGAACGGCTAGGGCTAATCGTCAATCTCCTATTGACGCCAAAAATCAACCCCATCACTAAGATTATTCTAGGTTGTGGTATGATGATTATGTCTATTTTGATTTCCGTTGTACTCATGAGTAGCTAAACTTCTCTGTTAGGGTTATGGAAGCCTTGTAAGATACTATCTATTACTATGAGTTTGTGAATTCTTGATGTTTATGCTACTTATATCATTACTCTCTTCGTTGTAACTGAATTCTTATGGTTGCAAACATAGGGAACACGCCAGTATAGCATTAACTTGTTCGAGAGAAAAGTTACATGTTTGGAAAAGAGAGTGTGACAAGAAAATAGGGTTTCCAACCCCTGTTTACACGTTAATGCCTTGACCGGATTAACTTTCTTGGAGAATTTGTACCATTCGTTACACGCTTTAGGCTCAGGAGAGCTAAAGTGAAATAATCCTCTATGGTTGGGAAACACTTGGATTTACAATTAGAATACGAATCTCTATAAGTGCATGTATGTCTAAATTCCGCATTACTCATAGTTAATAGATACGTAGAACTTATAAGGTGGACATAACCCTAACTTATTATTCTCTGTGATTAAATCTTACTAAATACATCGTCTTATTCGTTACTTTGATATTATTAATTCACGCATAATCAAACCCCCCTTTTTCGTAGAATTTTCGACCAACAGTCTACTAATAATTGCAACACTTAGTGACCAAGTATTTCCTGTGGGATTCGACACCCAACCCAGTTGGGTTCTATATTTGACAGCGACCGCTTACACTTTCTCACGAGAGCTGTAGTTTGGGCGTTATCAAATTTTGGCACCGTTGCCGGGGAATATGGTTGTCAACTAAGTTTGTGATAGTTAATAGACCCTTTGGTCAAAGATTCTATAATTTTACTTTTTGTTTGTTGTTTTTGTTTTGTTCAAGTTTGGTAAAGTGCATGCCAAATACACGAAGTTCTGGTCAGCCATTATTACCCATAAATCCTAAACCACAACTTATTGGTAGAATGGATGCACAACGTGACATCGAAATGAGGGTTGCTCAACAGGAGCAGGCTAGATTAGCTGCATTGGCAGCTGCTCAAGTGCATCAACAGAATATTGATAACCCAGGTCGAGCAACAAATCCTGATGATGAGGACCTGGGTGATGATGAGTTACTAAATCCAAAGCGTGCAGATGAGGTGGCAGCGCCTGTGAACAGGAGAGATCGTCAAGCTAGAATGAGACCTGAACGCCGAGCTGTGCAGGCTCCTTTTGATGATGATGATGATGATCTGGATGGAGCTGGTGCCACAGGGGCTATTATTCCTCCACCCTTGGCACCTGGATCCAAGTTTAATATCACTAGCACCATGATTCAGCTGTTGCAGCTCAAGGGGTTATTTGGTGGACTTGCAGGCGATGATCCGAATATGCATCTGATCAATTTTATCTCAACATGCAAGTCTTTTGACAATCCAGGAGTTGGACAGAATGCAATTCGGCTGTGATTATTTCTGTTGTCTCTATCTGGAAAGGCAACTCTATGGTTGAACAGGCTAACTCCTGATTCTATTACTAATTGGAGGCAATTGAAAGACGCTTTCCTAGAAAGATTCTTTCCGCCATCCAAGAGAGCCCAATTAAGAGATGAGACAAGAAATTTTCGATAGCTTCCAATTGAAGCTCTCCACGAAACATAGGAGAGGTTCAAGAAGAAGCTTATGCGGTGCCCAAATCATCATATGACCAATGTCTACTTGATGGAGATATTATACAGGTCTTTGAATTCGGTGACTAAGCCAGTGGTTGATAATGCTGCAGGTGGGTCATTCATTGACCTTACTTTTATTGAGGCAAGTGATATGCTAGATCGTATGACAAAGTAGAGTAGAGCTTGGTATACTAGGGATTCTGAGGTAGCGAGCTCTACTGTATCTATTGGCATGACTGCAGAACAGAGGCGAAGACAAGAGGAACGTGACCAGGATATGGCTTACATGAAAACGCAGATGGATCTTCTTACCAAGCATTTATTATCAGGGAAGACCGAAAAGGTTAAGGCCGTTGTATCACAGGGAAGAGATGAATCCGATTCTGAGGAAGAAGCTAACTACTTGAATAATCAGGGGGGTTTCTGAGGCAATGCCCAATGAAACCAAGGTTGGAACTATTATGATAAATCTAGATACAAGGACCGCGATCAAGGTATTTGGAAGAATAAGACTGACAGGAGTGGTTTGTACGTTCCTCCTGGAAACCATGAGGCTGTGGCATCTGGCTCTGGGAAGATGTCTATGGAAGATATGATGGCTAAGATGTTGAAAGGAGTGGAGGCAACCAACACAGGAGTAACTGAGGTAAAGAATGATTTGTCATCAATAAATCAATTGGTTGATTCGCATTCCACTTCAATAAAACAGCTGGAACAATAAATGAGTCAACTATCAGCGGCACTCAATCAAAGAAAAGCTGGTACCTTACCTAGTGACACTGTGTAAAATCCAAGGAATGATGGATCATGTATGGCTATTACTACCCGGAGTGGTGAAGTGTTGGAAAATACATCCAAAGGCAAGAAGGTGGTTGATAATACAGAAGAGAATGACATTGAAGCAGATTGTGATGATTCTATAGAAGCTGAAAATCAGAATGAGAATGTTCATGACACTACACCTAGACATCACCATCCGAAAAAGATTGATAATCGGAAGCAAGATAAAAAAGAAGTGGTGGAGAAAACTATTCCTCTTCCACCACCACCTTTTCCTCAGAGACTGAAGAAGAAAGATGATGACACCAGGTTCAATAAATTCATGACCATGTTGAAGCATCTGACTATTAATGAGCCTTTGGTGAAGGCGCTGGAACAGATGCCTAGGTACGCGAAATTCATGAAAGACCTTTTGACAAAGAAGCGGGCAGCAAGCTATGAGCTTGCAGATAATGTTCATCATTGCAGTGCAATAGCTACAAGATCGTTAGTTCAGAAGAAGGCAGATAGTGGTGCTTTTACTATTCCTTGCACTGTTGGATCTTTGGATTTCACTAAGGCATTGTGCGATTTAGGAGCTAGCATCAATTTGATGCCGCTATCCATTTACAGAAATTTGGGGTTGGGCGATCCTACACCAACCAATATGCGGCTCATGATGGCAGATAGGTTGGTAAAATGACCTGTTGGTATCTTATATGATGTACTGGTGAAGGTTTCTACCTTCATTTTTCCCGCAGACTTTGTTATTTTGGATTGCAAGGTGGATTCTGAAGTTCCCATAATCTTGGGATGCCCTTTCCTCACAACTGGAAGTGTGCTTATTGATTTAAGAGCTAATGAGCTTTTATTTCGGCTGAATGACGAAGTGGTCCATTTTGATGTATGCAAATCGATGAAGCAGCCTAGAGATATGAATGTGTTCTATGTAGTTGATGTTTAGTATGAGGATGAGAAAGAATTATTTGTAGAGAAGCAGCTTACTGTTGAGCCATTGTCTACTGTGCTTTTGAATTTTGAGCGTAAGGATGTAGAAGATTATGAAGAAACTATTTGTGCTCTAACAGGAATAGGGTCCTATTCTCATGCTCCTAAGAAGCTGGACCTTGATCTTAAGAATCGACCATCACCACCAGCGAAATCATCCATTGAAGAGTCACCAGTGCTAGAATTAAAAGAGCTCCCCAGTCACCTAAAGTATGCGTTCTTGGGAAGTGGAAATACACTTTCGGTTATTGTTGCGGCTGATTTAGTTGAACAGCAAGTAGAGGCTCTTATCTCTGTTCTGAAGAGGTACAAGAGAACTATTGGTTGGATTATTGATGATATAATTGGTATGCACAAGATTCAGCTCGAGGAAGATTGCGTGCCCACAGTTAAGCATCAGCATCGTCTGAATCCATTCAAAAAATGAGAGCCACCATCTATCTCGATGAATTCTGAGTAATCGAGGTAACTATGTCGTGCTGAGACAATAAATCAAGCGCTACATGGGAGGCAACCCATCATTTTTAATCGCTTTATTTTACTAGGAGTTTGCTTTTGGTAAATAAAAATTCAAAAAAAAGAGTCAAGCCACGACCAAAACTAAGGCGCTTGGTGGGAGGCAACCCATCCTTCTAATCGTTTTTGTTGTTTTTGATTAAGTGTAGGTGCAAGACGTACAAAGGAGAGGATTAGTCCCAAATTTTGATTTGAAAGTGAGCTATGATTAAGGTGGTAAGTTAGGAATGAAGGAGCAAAAGCTATCGGTTAGGCATTGCCTATACTAATCTAGGCATTGGACAAGGAAAGGCCTATGCTAATCTAGGAAATGGACAAGGAAAGGCCTATGCTAATCTAGGCAATGGACAAGGCAAGGCCTTTGCCATTGCCTATGCTCACTGCCTCACATAGGCAACGGACAAGGCCTTGCCTATGCAAATCTAGGCAATACCATAGGCGCCGCCTATACCAAACTAGGCAATACCATAGGTGCCACCTATGCCATTGCCTATGCTCTCTGTTTCAACTAGGCAATAGCATAGGCGCCGCCTATGCCCAACTAGGCGATAGCATAGGCGCCGCCTATGCTAAGCATAGGCAAAGCATTAGGCGCCGCCTACTTATGCTTTTTGTCTCCTAACCCGATTTTCCATGGATCAAACCCGACCCATGGCTTAGTCTACAAATAGCTCACGAATCTTAAAACACAATCCTATTGTTTGCTCAAGATAGGCGCCGCCCAACCTTCCAATTTCTCTCAAAATTTTTCTTTTTACTCATCTAATCTTGCAAACTCATCTTCCGGATCTGTCACCAAGTAAGTTATTCTTTTATATTTCATAGTTGTTGAAATGATACGTTTATAATGATTTGTTAGATTTTGAAGTGGTGTTGGTGAATAGAATGTGGTTGGTTTGTTATGATACATCTAGTTGAGTGAAAGAAAACGTGTGGGTGTTCTTGACTTTGTTCCTACTTGTATTTGATTGTTATACACTGTCATCTTGTTGTGAAGTCAAAATTGTGAAAGTAATGCATAATCTTGAAAGTTGAAATCTTGAATGTTTGAATGACTCGTTCATCGAGATACCGATCATAATTGACCACAAGCATAAGATGTTGTGATTATTTATATGCAATAACTTGATACAATCTATATGTGGTGGTCTTGTTTAAAAAGTGCATTCATCCAAACATGAAAGTATAGTCAAGATTACATGAAATAGAGTTGGAAAGGATATTCAAGATTACATGAAAGTATGACTGTGCTAAATATGTTGTTGGAACATATCGCCTAAAAGTATGTCGATGAAGTCTGAGTAATCGACATCACTCACTTAATTAGTCTGTGCCAACAAATTAAGTGTGGGGTGGTGCCATTACTGTTTGTTTTTTGATTGAATCTTTTGAGATAAAGCTAACATGACTCTATTGTGATCTCAGGAAGAATGGCCCCAAAAGGACGACAAGGAAAACAAAAAGCGTCCACCTCACAGAAAGGACAGAAAAGGTCAAGAAAAGAGCAAGCTGAGTCCTCCTCTTTGCAAATACCTCAACTCACTTTTGGGATAAAGTGGGTCCTAGAGGAGAAAGGAAAGGAGTGGTACAAGAACAACAAAGTAAAGAAATATGTTCACGTGGATTTGATGCAGAAAGAGAGTCTAGCAAAGAGAGAATCCCGCATTTTGGCTAAAATCATGGCACTAAACCTTGATTTCATTTTCCGAGATATGGGGGAATGCAATTTTGATCTAACACGTGAGTTTTATGCCAATTGGTCCCCAAAGACTACCGGAAGTGAAGTGAAGATTCGGGGCCAAGCCTTGCAACTGAATGCGGAATTCTTCAACTCTTTTCTGGGCCTTCCATCTGTGGATCCATCACCGCTCAAGGAGATTTATCACAGACCTCCCTACAGGGCAATCAGACATACACTGTGTGGAACAAGGTCAATGGCACGGTGGATTCGTTACAAGGATAACGGTCGGCACAATACCTTCCCGTATGCTTCCTTGAACAGAGAAGCTCGTATATGGTTGAGGATAGTCAACTCTTGCCTGATTCCTGGGACACAGTACACAAAGATCACACGTGATAGAGTATGCTTGGTGTACGCTCTGATGACTAATATTCCCATCAACATTGGTGCGATTATACGATTGTCAATGCGTAAGTCTAGGCTGCACAAAAGGTCCCATTTCAGCTTTGGTAATTTGTTGACTGCGATATTAAGGAAGGAACACATTGAAGAGGAACCTACAGATCATAAGCTTCCACACAACCCGAAGAAGGTTGATCTCACGAAAGTTAAAGATCCTGAAACTGGTCATGGCATCAACCTTACCACTGCAGAAAGACATGCTCGGGATGAAAGTTTCTTTCGCCATCTATATGGCATGACTAGGTTTACGATGATGAGTGGAGGTTGTATTCCGACTGATGCAGAGCTCCAGCAGTTGGATTATGACTACCCGATGAATGATCATGCGCGGGCCATGTGTGGAGTGGGGGTACATTTTGAGAAACCTCTCGATGATGACTTGCCAACTGACGATGATCGCCGACTGTCAGACTCAGACGTGAAGGACAACTCTGATGACGACGACTCTGATGATAATTTCGACGAAGGGGGTATGACCCCAGACATAGAGGAGGAGTCCAACTAATCAGGTTTTCCTTATTTATTTTCCACTGAGGGCAGTGTGTCTCGTCTAAGTGTGGGGTGCTGGTATTTGTATGTTGTATTATACTTCTTTGCCTACATTTATTCTTGTTTGTTTGAATTAGTCGTAGTTAGATTTTTAGATTTTGCATGAAATTGTTCTGATAGACGGCATGGTATTATGACAAGAGTTTGTGCTAAATCATTACTATTGAGACATTTAGGCTCTAAGTGTGACTCACTGTATGATAATTGTGTGGTTTAATTCATTCATCTATTGGGTCAAGAGTCTATAATGCTCCCAATTAAGTTGACCATGTGCCTTGTGTGGGTGAGGTTATAATATATTCTGTGTTGTGACTGATGCTAGAACTTTCCTAGTGTATGTGTAAAGCGAAATAAAGAGTGTGAGTTTAGGAGATGATTTAGGCATTTCTTTGGCAGCCCTAATTTGTTTACCTTCTTTTTACCTACCTTTGTACATTATCCTAGTTAACCTTCTTTGAGCCTTTAGCTATTTTCTTTGACAGCCTCATATATAGCCTAATCCATTTTTTTCAAGCCCATAATTTTGATCCAAAAGCTCCTAAGCACTTTAAATTGTAGAACCAAGTGAGTAAGGAGTGTGGCAAAATAAGAGAAAAATGGTAAAAGTAATGCCAAAGAGTGTATTGGTACTTGAAAATAAGGTGAAAAGAGTGGCTATCATAGGGATGCTTATAAAAAAAGAAAAAAAATAATAAAAAAAAAAAAAAAATATATATATATATATATATATAAAAATAATAGAAAATAAAAGAAAAAAAATATAAATAAATAAATAAGAGAGTTGTACATTCTCATCTTTGTGTTTCTGAGTGAATAACTAATTGGATGAAAAGGGGTTGGTAGATGAAAAGAAGGAAGAGGGGTTGTTAAAAGCTAGTGTAAATGGCATAATGTAGTGTATTAAAGCGCTTAGGGAACATAGTCACTATTTCTGGCCAAAATAGTCCTACCTGTCCCTTAGCCTACATTACAACCCTGTAAAGACCTATTTGATCCTAAGCTTAGCATTCTGATATTAGTGGAACATTACACTAAGGGCAAGCCTATGGTCATCAGTTGTAATATAAGAATTCTTTGTGAGAGTGAGATCAAGGAAATTCTTATACCCATGTTTCGAAAAAATGCAAAAATATGAGTGATTATGGGTGATATCTTTTGTGAGCACACATGGTTGATGATTGTTGGGTAGTTTTATATGATTTTTGTAACTTAACTTGTGTATACGAATTAACCATCATCACGAGTCTATGTTGGAGGTTGAATTGTTTCTAGTAGTGATCAAGAAACCTACTCTTTGTTAATAATTGTCGTGCATGTCTTGAGGATAAATTTTGTGTTGCTATGTTGAAATTCTAGTTAGATGTTGCTGTTGTGAAATTCTAGATTAGGTGTTTGCATGGATGCTATATTTTGTTCGAGGACAAACAAAGCTTTAAGTGTGGGGTGTTGATGTTGGGCGTATTTACACGCCTAAGCACCATAATTTACCCATGTTTTAGCTAAGTTTTGAGGATAAAATATATAATTCTTGCACTTTTAGTCCATTTTCCTTTAAGTGAGCTGACCTACGTGATTAGCATGTTTTTCAGGTATTAATGATGAAGATTTTAGCACTTTATGGACTTTTGAGCAGCAAAGGAAAACTTCACATTAGAGGGAAGGCAGCTTTTGGACTGAAAGTGATGCATGGGAACTTTTTCCCGGGCAAACCCAGCATTTTTAAAGACTTAAGGATGTAGCAGTAATTTAGTAGACAAGGACATTATAAAAACCCTATTGCTGAATTTTTCAGCATCATAAGGTTATTATTCATTATTCAATTTACAGATTCTGTAAGTTCAGACAGAGAAAAACACGGCTAAGTCTTGAGGAACGGCTAGGGCTAATCGTCAATCTCCTATTGACGCCAAAAATCAACCCCATCACTAAGATTATTCTAGGTTGTGGTATGATGATTATGTCTATTTTGATTTCCGTTGTACTCATGAGTAGCTAAACTTCTCTGTTAGGGTTATGGAAGCCTTGTAAGATACTATCTATTACTATGAGTTTGTGAATTCTTGATGTGTATGCTACTTATATCATTACTCTCTTCGTTTTAACTGAATTCTTATGGTTGCAAACATAGGGAACACGCCAGTATAGCATTAACTTGTTCGAGAGAAAAGTTACATGTTTGGAAAAGAGAGTGTGACAAGAAAATAGGGCTTCCAACCCCTGTTTACACGTTAATGCCTTGACCGGATTAACTTTCTTGGAGAATTTGTACCATTCGTTACACGCTTTAGGCTCGGGAGAGCTAAAGTGAAATAATCCTCTATGGTTGGGAAACACTTGGATTTACAATTAGAATACGAATCTCTATAAGTGAATGCATGTCTAAATTCCGCATTACTCATAGTTAATAGATACGTAGAACTTATAAGGTGGACATAACCCTAACTTATTATTCTCTGTGATTAAATCTTACTAAATACGTCGTCTCATTCATTACTTTGATATTATTAATTCACGCATAATCAAACCCCCCTTTTTCGTAGAATTTTCGACCAACAGTCTACTAATAATTGCAACACTTAGTGACCAAGTATTCCCTATGGGATTCGACACCCAACCCAGTTGGGTTCTATATTTGACAGCGACCGCTTACACTTTCTTACGAGAGCTGTAGTTTGGGCGTTATAATTCGGGAAGCACATGCACAAAGTTGAAGTTTATTTTTTTCATTTTTTCATTTTTTCATTTTTTTTTTGAAAAACAAATAAAAGAAAGAACAATGCAACAATACTACATTTCATAAAAGAGACAACTCAAACATATTTCAAATTTAAGACAACCTTAAAACTAATCAACGAGGACTAAACAATACTCTAGACCCACAGGACAACATGCGTAACATTCCTTATAAAGATCCTAACATTAAAACAAAGTTGACACCGACTTAACGAAGACACAACACTATAATGGTAGAAAAGTAAAGGACTCAAACTAAACAAAAGATAGGAAATGCTCTTTCAAACTGGTGCTCTATGTGATGACCCTGGCTGAGATGGACCTGTCTGTGAAATTCTCGCTTTTCCATTCAGACTTTGCAACATATCCTGCAATGACGCTTTGATACTCGGGAATAAGCTTCTCGCACGTATCCCTGCCTCTTGGAGACTACACCCAAAAAAGTTTTTCTGACACACTTCCACTGTTATGATCAAACCTGACAGCTGAACTCTCAAAAGCTCCACTTTGGCACCAGGATCTTCCTGCTCATCGTCCTCAACCACAATTGCTTCTCTTATTTGCCCTCTAAGTTGAGATGGTAATGGTCTACTAATGCCGCGGGATATAGATTGTAGCTAGATTTCATAGTTTTGAGTGCACCTCAGATTATCCAAACCTTCCACGAGGGTATCGACATCTAGACTCATTGCGTTATTCCAGAATTGCTCATATTTGCTTTCCCCCAAGGCTTGGTCTTTAAAATACTCTACGTCCTTTAGAAGGTCCATTATCGGTGGGACGTCTTGCACCCTACCCAACTGACACATCACCCTTCTTGGACTGCAAGGTCTAGTGTAGTTAAGTCCTATCAAAACTAGAAAGAGTTGCATTTGATATCCAATCAAGATTCTCTTAGGAAGAAACCATATATAGATCCAAAAAATATTGTCCGGAGTTCTTGATTCAATAAATTCAATCCAGGCATTGACTCCCACAGGTAAAGAAAATTTATCAAAACGTATTCTCTCTTGCATGGCTTGCACTCGATCACCCAGACAACGTCGATCACATCTGCTTTAATCAAAGAAGGCATATGCAAATGCTCCATTATCCACAACTACAATATCAGATTACTCCCCTCAAAAAATCGTACCCCTCCTTTTACTTCGGTTAAAGCCTTATATATTTCTATTAAGATCATTGGTACAATGGTAACCTTATATTTTTTCTTGAATAAAGCTATCACCACTGATTGTAGATGAGTATTGATACACCTCTCATCTAACGGGAACACTAAGTTGCCCAACAATGATAGACAGAAAACCTCAAGATGACGTTGTTCCCAGATTTTTTTGGTAGTACAGAATTCATCCCAAAAGCAGTCAAAACCTTCTAAGGACCCAAATCTAGCAAACAAATAGTCAAAGGAAATCCAAGATTGTTTGAGACATCCCAGCTGTTTGTTGTCTTTCATTCCATAGAGTCGAAGAAATCTTTTGCGAGTATGGTTGCGGGCTAAAATCATTTGTTCACCCATATAAGACAATTGAAACAAATGAGATATTTCTTCCAGGGTAGGAGTCAACTCACAACTTCCGAACCTAAACACCAAATTGTTTGGATCCCAAAAGTTAACACATCTTCTATTAGATCCGTACGGGGCGTGAAATCTAAGAGTGCTGCAAGATTTCCTAACACTTTCCTCACTTCGTGCTTTCTAGAGTAGTTGAACGTGCCCCACCACTTGATCAACTTTTTAGGTACCTTGACGACCATAAAGACCCTAGACTTTATGGACAGAATCATCCTGTAATAATAGATAAGACATTATCTCAAAAAAAATAAGAAGAGCAAAATATTCCCAACCCTTGGGACTTTGACACGGACATATGTTGAGGAGACAGACCACTTCATGACTCCAATTCGCTGAACAGTAATACTGAATAAAATCATCCTACTTGGCTAAGACCCACTCACAACACTAAATTACGAAGAGGAAAAACTAAGCTAAGACTAAGACAAAGGCCAAAAATAAAGATTACCGGACCCACCGAGGGTTGCCTACGTATCCCGTCTTGAGGGACAGGAATCAGGTATGCGTAGTTCATCCAGATTGGACAATTAAGGATTAAGGAACCGACTGAACCCTGACATTAAGAGACGCAACCACAAACAGAAGATGAAAAACAAAAAAAAAATCTTTTTGAGTTTTCAGTTTGACACTTCACATAAAACTGACACAAACAACTAGGAAAGGAATTTTTTTTGGTATTTTCGTTGTACAAAACTTTTGGCATCTTTTTTTTTTTTTGAATTTTTCTTTTATAAAAATCTCCTAAAAGTGATTTTTTTTTCAATTTTTGAATTATGAATGTATACTAAAGGAGATAAAGGGAAAAAAATTTTGAGGTTTTTTTTTTTATTTTTGAGTAAATGCGTGCAAAAGGTAAGAAAGTCTTTTTGAATTTTTGAATTGTGAAAAATAAAAACCATAAAAAACTCTAAAAATAAACTACAAAGCTCTTTTTTTTACTCATTTTTCTTTTCCTCTTTTTTTCAATTTTAATTGCCTACACACTTTACTTCTAACATATGTTTTCTCCAAATCAGTTCGTCAAATGACCACGTTACCCTCAGAGATACAACATTTAGCACGTAGGGATGCTTTAACGGTGAGTCTCCTACAAAGGACCGTGTGGGCCTCTCTAGGTCTCAATATGATGCACATAAGAATGACCTAAAGGCCGACCTACATTGTGGTTTACTAACAAGGCCGTTCGGGGAAGCATATGGTCGATAGTGGCTGCTTTGCTTTCCACCTACTCCATACATCCAACGGCTCCCCCCCCTAAAATAAGGGTAACTCAACTAGAGTTCGTGCGCACAACGTGCACTCCGGGACTTGTTGCAGAAAGAATTGACTCGAGTTATGCAAATGATGTCAAATATAAAGCGGTAACACACAAGAGAAAAACTGTAAACCCGTAGCACTCAAAAATGATAAAATAAACAAAAAACGATGACACAAATAATGTTTATACACTCATAATGTCAAATTAAGCCGATACAACTCCAAAATTAAGATCAAATTCTGAAAAGATCTCGAGCAGAGTCGCCAAAGCTGTCACACCTTTTTTTTAACTGAAAAAAAAATTATGGATTTAAAGTTTGAAAGGGTTTTATTATTAAAGTGACAAAAGATAAAAATTTATTTTGAAAAAGACTTTTTATATTCAAAACTCAGAGTCGCCACTTGGCATAATCGGGTGTGCCAAGTCACCTTTGGAAACCCTTTTTTAAAATGGTTTTGACTCTAAAACTAATCCGCGAATAGAGATTCCAGCTAAGGAATTCTGTTGACCGAGGAGAAGGTGTTAGGCACCCCTCGATCCCGTGGTTTGACCACGGTCGTTTGGTGAAGCGTATCCGCTAATTTTGACACTAAGAATGTATAAACCATATAAAACACATAAACAAGCATCCAAACACACAAAATAAAATAAATCCAAAATATAATGTCCAGTCCAATTATACAGTCCAAAATAAATAAAAATACAAAAATAAATCCTATCTAACCTACACTAATCCTAACTATGCTCACATGTTTTACCCGATGCCTCGGGCCTTCATCACAAATATCTTCCTCCAACATAGTACGTCGGGGCATTCCCCGATGAATAAATACAATGTGTCTAGGAGCATTCCCCGGCTAAATGAATACATTTGAATTAAATACGATAAACTAGAAAGAAAAATTCACACGCACATTCCAACATTCAACCAAAAAAATAAGTTCTAAAATTTGCCTACCCGAACCTACATTGCCTATCCGTTTCAACACATCATAAAGCTATCATGATTCATATCAACAATAAATCAAAATTAAACTGAATCTATCCTTTTTGTCAATTTTTAATTCTCACCCCAACTTTATTTTTTATCAATCATACCCATGCTTCGATTATCAATTAACTTTTCAAAGTTCGAAACCAACATCAACCAACACACAATAAGAATTCAAACATACCAAACAATAAATCATTCACATTACATAAATTAAAAGGGAGAAAAGATACAATCGAACCTTTGAAGAATCGATTTCGTTGATAATAATATTAGAAAACCCGAACTTAGAATTTCGAATAGAACCTCAACCACGAACCAAACTCCAACTCAGTATTTAATGAATGAAAATTTGAACTGATTGAAACCGAGAACGTATCCAAAGCTCCAGAAAACAGCATAAAAATCAAAGAACCCCAAATAGAATAGCAATAGAATGAACCAAACTTTGCACAGGTTTTTACTATTGAAAGAAAACCAAAGAAAACTATGTGCAATGTTTCAGGCGAAGCTATGTGTTTTTAGGCTGGATTAGCTTAGGAATAAAAAGGAAACAAAGAAAATTTTAAGCTTTTGAGGACTAGAACAGTCGAACGATGAACCAGAGGTCGATTTCGGTGATAGTTTTTGCTGAAAAAGCTCGAAACGCGGATGAATCTCACCGGAGAAACTTGAAACAGGTCCAAATCTCTAACCCGTTCCTTATTTCGATCGTTCTCTCCCCCTTTCTAATCTATTTTTCGATTCTTTCTCTTTTATTTTTTTGGCTTTTTTCGGCCAGTTCGCCTTCTCGATCTCGAGTTTCTCTCTCTATTGCTCCCTATCCCGATATACTCCCTTTTTTGTGTGGTCTCAGTGTTTATCGATAAGAGTGTATTCTTCAGGTGTATGATCCGTGTGTGAGGGTCAGTGAAAGAAAAATAAAAATGGAGAGTGTCGTGAATTATTTTTATGCCTGTGATGTTCTCCAGAAGAAAAAAATGGCCTCCTTGTGTGTTTGTTGTGTGTATTGAATATATGGATGTCTATATGTTGAATCCATAGAAAAGAAAAATCCCCATTCCCGTATTCTCTCTGTATATGTTGAATTGGGATCCTTTTTTTTATGGTCACTGTAATGTGCGTCAATTCCTGTAGGTGTGTTATTGTGAGATTGTATATGGTTATTGTTGTTCCCCTTTTTTTACTTTGTAGACAAGAAAAAGAGGGGGTAGGGGCCACGTGAAAGGGGGTGGTGGTAAGGTGGTTTGCTGAGTGATGAGGTGTTGTTTTTTAATTAAAGGAGTAGGGGTTAGGTGTCCATTTTTTTTTTGGGTGGGGTTGTTGGAATGTTAGAATGAGATAAAGTTTATTATGAATTGTTATTTTTGGATAAAAACAAAAAAAAATAAGTAAAAGATGGGGTGGTTATTTATTTTCTTGGGGAAAAATTATAAGAATGGGGTTAAATTGTGTGATATCGGAATGAAAAATATTTTTGACGAGGCAAAATTACGTGTCTACAGGCCTAAGAAGGAGATAGGCTAGAAATGACACCATGTTGAGCTATATAGCCTGGAGAATTGTTAAAAAATGGAAAAAATACAAAAACTAACATACTTAAGACCTTAATTACAATAAATAGCAACATTTTCTCAAAATCACAAGTTACAGAAAAAGTAGCAATATTTTAACCATTATATTAAAAAGCACGTGGGATTCACCCATTTTTTTATCTTTCTCTATTTTCACTCCACTTTTTTCAATTCTCTCTCATATTTCACTCCACTTTTTTCAATTCCTTTCCTTTTTTTTTAAATTGTGCTCCACCAAATAAGGTAAGTTGCTATTTACAATATTTCATATTATCTTTTCATATAATTTATATTTTTTGCATTTTTTTCTTCATTTTTTTTGGGGGGGGAGGTGATTTTTTTTTGTTAAAAGATTGTGGAGGTTTGTTATAATGGAAGGATACGTTATTTGATGGAGGTCTGCTATAATTTTTCCTACATTATTTGATGGAATGGTTGTGAAGCTAGACTCTCAGGCCATCTAGAAGAGGGAGAGTTTCAAGTATCTGGGATCTATAATTCAGGATAATGGTGACATTGATGAGGATGTCACGCATCGTATTAGGGCAGGGTGGTTGAAGTAGAGGCTCACTTCAGGATTCCTTTGTGATAAGAAGGTGCCTCCGAAGCTTAAAGGTAAGTTTTACAGAGTGGTAGTCCGAACGGCTATGCTGTATGGAGCGAAGTATTCGCCAGTTAAGAACTCCCACATCCAAAAGGTGAAGGTGGCAGAGATGCAAATGTTGCGATGGATGTGTGGACATACCAGGAAAGATAGGGTGAGGAATGAGATTATTCGAGAGAAGGTGAGAGTTGCCTCGGTGGAGGATAAGTTGAGAGAAGTGAGGCTACGTTGGTTCAGGCATGTGATGAGGAGGGGCCCTGATGCTCCAGTGCGGAGGTGTGAGACTTTGGCTATGGATGGTTTTTGGCGGGCTAGAGGTAGACCGAAGAAATATTGGAGGGAGGTGATTAGGCATGATATGGAGCAATTACAGCTTATAGAGGACATGACCCTTGATAGAAAGGTGTGGAGGACGCGGATCAGGGTAGAGGGTTAGGGGGTGGGAGCACGGCGGTAGTAATTGGGGAGTGCTCCTTTGGGTCTGAAGTTTCTGGTTCGTAGTGTTGCGGTTGTAGTTTTTGGGGTTAGTGTTGTTGACTTTTTTGTATCCCGTACTAGTTTATTATGCACTTATCTTTTGTGTTTGTTATACTGTTAGTTTGTTTTGTGTACCATACTAGTTTGTATCCGCTTACTTTTTGTATTTGTTATACTGTTATTAGTCCTAAGCCAGGGATCTATCGAAAATAGTCTCTCTACTTCTCTTGAGGTAGTGGTATGTCTGCGTACACTCTATCCTCTCCACACCCGACTAGGTGAAAATACACTGGGTATGTTGTTGTTGTTGTTATTGTATTATTTGATGGGGTTTTGTGATTTTTTTGTTGAAAGATTATGGGGTTTTGTGTTAAGTTGACTTCTACTCCTATTCAGCTGAACAGAAAAGTTGGCATAGAAGAGGTGAGATCGAAGCATTGACGAGCCAAAAAATATTAGAAAAATCATGAAATGGAAAACATTGAAAAAAATCTTCATCTCCAAAATTCCAAAAAGTGCAAAAATATGTGAAAAAGAGGAAGTCAAACGAAAAGGAAGAATATATATTTTTTCAGTTGTGCATATGTATTTATGAGTAATGCGTATGTGTTTTTTCAGTTATATATATATATTTATGAATAATACATATGTATTTATGACTAATGCATATGTATTTTTTCAGATATGCATATGTATTTTTGAATAATACATATGTATTTTCTAATTATTCATACGTTTTTCTGGGGATGCATGCTATATTTATTGATTTGGAAATATATTTTTAGTTCTTAGGTTTTTATAGATACATATATATTTATGAATAGTACATATATACTTTTTCAATGTGCATATGTATTTATGACTAATGCAATGTATTTTTCCAGAAATCTATATGTATTTTTTCAGTTATGTATATCTATTTATGAATAACACATAGGTATTTATGATTAATGTATATGTATTTATGGATGATGCATATTTTTTGTCATGATAATATTTTTGATGTCTACATCATGATGAAGAAATGTGTAGTTCAAGTGCAATTAGGCAAATATATTATGTCACTTTTTGTTATAGAGATTTTGTGTCCTATATGTTTATATATACATATTAGTCAGATATGTATTTCTGTAGATACATATGCAAATATATATTTATGTTTTGTACTGTAAATAAATATGTAGATCCGTGTATCTATGTATTTTGTATATTTTTTGAATATGTATACATGATATAGATATGTGTCTTTTAAAAATAAAAGCGAGAAATGGAAGAGTAAAAAAATGGAAAAAAAACAAAATAGAAAAAGAAAAGAAAAAGAAAAATTCAAAGAAAAATAAGTGAAAAACGAAAAAAAAGAAAAGAAATAAAAGCTAGAAAATATAAGTATAAAAATAAAATCAAAAATAAAAAAATAAAAAATAAAAATAGAAAAATAAGAAGAAATCGAAAATAGAAAAAGAAAAAGAAAAATATGAGAAAAGAAAAAAAAAGAAAACGGAAAAGAAAAGAAAAATAAAGAAAAAAATGAAAAGGGATAAAAAAGAAGAGAAATAGAAGAGTCAAAATAAAGTGGAAAGAAAAAAAGAAAAGAAAAATAAAAAAATAAAATGATAAAAAAAACGAAATGAAAATAGGAAAAGAAAAAGAGAAATATGAGAAACGAAATAAATAAGAAAACAAAAAATTAGAAAAAAAAAAAAGGAAACGGATAAAAAAATAAGAGAAATAGAAGAGTTATATTAGGAAAAAAGAATCTGTATAATTA
Organism: Capsicum baccatum var. pendulum; assembly: GCA_030864225.1. NCBI lineage: Eukaryota > Viridiplantae > Streptophyta > Magnoliopsida > Solanales > Solanaceae > Capsicum > Capsicum baccatum. Next base: position 88,022,659 of record CM061557.1, read on the forward strand.
AATACAACATGAATTAAGCACATTACTTCCCTTATTTAACTCTAGCTGATGAGAGTTAAAATAGGAACTATTATTCAATTTATATATGTATTTATATAACAATATTTTACTTAAATACAAAATACAATTTATTATTTTTCGTAATTATGAAGCAATAGCTATAAAAATTATATGAAACAGTTTCGTAATTATGCTACTTTTGAAAATTTCCCCTAAAAAATTTCCACTGAACCCCCTCTTCTTCTAAACCGGACTCAATGACTTGCCCACAAACCAATTTTTTTCAAAGTCATATCAAAATACATACAACACATGCACAATTGTCAATTGCGGACACCAATATGTTTCTCAAAACTAAAAACGATTAAACCTCTAATTAATACATCATTTCAGCTTGTTTGGATGGTGTTTTACACATATATAGTTTCTTAATATGTCATGTTATATTATATGCTGGACTGTATTATTTTGATGAAGATAATGTTTGAATAGATTGTATTATTTCTCGTCATAATATAATGCCACATATTATAATCTAAAAAGTAAACTTACAATTTCATAAAGAAAAGTAGGACATGGGGTAGGATAATTAGAGGGAAAAAATGTGAAGTAGATGATAAAATAGAATTATCAAAATATAAACAGCATGGGAAAAAATTAACTACTCAACCAAATCAAATCAATTGTTACCTAAAATGAATTTTGTCATTGTATAACAATAAACCTAACAATACAGTAAGAATATTTAAGATAGATTCAAAATAAATATTACATTTAAAAATAAGAATACGATAAGTAACAACCATCCAAACAAGTTGTTACATGTCTGAATTAGTGGAATTTGGTGTTGATACTTTTCTTCACTAGTAGTCCTTTTTACTCAATGTTGTCCTCGTTGTAAGTTCATGAAATTTCTCTTTCAAACGTTTTTTACTACTGTTAGCATCTAGTACTATAAGATTCACCAAGAGAATAATATATAGTAATAATTGCCATCTTGAATTTCCCTTTTGGAGTTTTGTTGGAAAAGGATTTGGTGAGGTAGGAAAATTTGTACTCAATCTCTCCAATATCATGTTGTTCCCTCTATTTTGCCATCAGCTTCCTCCTCTTTTTATATCCACAAGAAAATAACTTTACACTTGATGGTTCCATCAAATTAGTAAAAACATAAAATGTTTATATATATTCCTAAAGAAATTTAATGTTTAATGTTAAAGGCATAAATAGAAAAGACATTAATAGGAATATACAAAATGTTTAAAATTGCTCTTTATTTAAAATTGCTCTTCTATATAGCACATATTACATAAAATGTTTAACATTAAACCTAACCGAAGCAAGTAAAAAAGTATTAAGATCTGATAATAAAACAGAAGGAACATCAACAACTACTAAAATACTACCAACAGAAATATTGAAAAAATATGAAATAGCTATAAGAGATGAATTTAGCAGTGTAACAACAGAAGAAGAAGAGCAAAATAAAGAAAAAGATTAAATAGAAATTTAATGTTAAAACTAGCAATATATAATATGTGCTATATAGATGAGTATACGTGCGCATTCAAAAAATAGTATTATAAAGGAATATATAATATAGAAGAAAGTAAAGAAATAAGAAAATTATATTTTAGTAAATTACCTGAACCATTTAGTTCAAAAATAATAAAGAGTTGGGATGAAGCAAAAATAGTAGATACCCTAGGAGCAAGAATAAAATTTTTACAACAATGGTATAAAAATCTATGTGAAAATATAGAGAAGAAATAAAAATGAAAAAAACATTAATAAGAAATTTAGCATGTTGTAAAGATAAAATAGCACCTCAATTTGGATGTGAAGAAAGATACTATAAGAAAAGAAAAAGACATAAAAAATATAAGAAATACAAAAAATCAAAATATAAATATAAGAAACCAAGAAAAAGATATTACGTGAAAAATTATAAATATAAAAGACCATATAGGAAAAAGAAATCTATAAAAGAATGTACTTATTATAATTGTGGAAAACTAGGACATTTAGCTAGAGATTGTAAATTACTAAAAATCCCCAAAAAAAAAAACAAATATCAAAAATTAAAGTAGATAATACAGAATATATGCAGATAGATTATATAAATTACGAATTAGAAAGTGAAGATAGTATATATGAAATTTCGGAGAATGAAACAGATAATGAAATAGATAGTGAATTAAATGAATCAAATAACTGAAGAGGATATAAAAATAATAACAAAAGAAGAATATTTAAATGAAGAAGGAACAGACCAAAAAATAATATTTGATAATAATACATTTTATGAAATAAAAGGAAAAGAGTTAGACTTAAGTGTAGAAATAATATTTAAATACCAACAATAAAAAATATATTTAGTAGAAAAAAGGAAGAATACTACGTAGTAAGCCAAAAAAAAACATGTAATAGACAGTAGATATGCAAAAGGTAGAGCTAGTATACCACTAGTAACAAAAAGAATAATTAATAAAGAAATAAACGACATAAAAAGCAAAGACCCAATAAAATATGTACACCTTGGAGGAACAGAGATATTAATAAAAGCATGTTTTAGAGAAGGAATAGATACACCAATAAAATTATATTTAGCAGATGATAGAATTATAAAACCTATAGAAAAGAGTATAATAACTATCATAAAAAAAAAATTAATATACCAAAAATTTAAATTTATAATAAGTGTGAATTATTCAGTAGAAATAACAAATAAAAATATAGATAAATCATTAGTATTATATTGGAAAATATCAGGAATAGAACTAACCCAGGAAGTAAAATATTTACAGCAAGATGTAAAAATTTATACATACTAACAACAAAACATAAAATAATAGGAAAAATAAAATTAATAAAATATAAATAGAAAGTTCTTTTGAACAATTTATAAAAATAATTGATAATAATGATTATAGTTACAAAGATATAAACATAGAAGAAGATTTAGAAGTAATAAATGACAGAATAAGAACAACAAAAAGAATAGCTCATGAAAAATCAGAATCATCAAGCTCATAAAAAAGAACAAGTTATGAAACAACTTCAACGGTTAATTTAAATCAATATTACATAACAGGAACAATAAATGGAAAAGAATATTTAATACTCTTAAACACAGGACAAGAAGAAAATTATATAGCAAAATATCTAGTAAAAAGTGAAGAAATAAAATCTAATAGTAATATATGCCCAGATCTACCAAGGAGTCTAATAAACATTAAAGATACGGCAGAAAAAATAATAATAATAGGAGTAAGAAAAATAAAAATAGAATTTGAAGTAAAGGAAGAAATATGAAAAGCAGATATAATATTAGGAATAAAATGGTTAGAACAAGTAAAACCATACAATATAGAACATACACAATTATCTATAACATATAATAAAAAAAATATTCATAAAAAGAACTTTGACATGGCATGAAAATATATGTACTTATAAAAATAATAGTAGAAGGATATTATAATAGGTATTATACACCTATGATAGATACTGGAGCAGAAACAAACTTATGTAGATACAACTGTTTACCAGAAGGTAAATGGGATAAGCTAAAAGTACCAATAGTAGTCAAAAGATTTAATAATGAAGGAAGCTTAATTACATATAAAGCTAAGAATATAAAAATATATATATGGGATAAAATAATAACAATAGAAGAAATCTATAATTATGAACTAACATCAAAAGATATGCTTTTAGGAATGCCATTTTTAGATAAATTATACCCACATATAATAACTAAAATAGATTGGTGGTTTACAATACTATGTAAACAAAAAGTAAGAGCAAAAAGAGTTATTAATAAAATAAGAAAGAAAATTGATTGGATAAAAGGAAGCGAAAAAATTACACAAAAGTTAAAAAATATAAAAAATACAAAAGACACAGTAGAACTAGTTGTATTTTCGATAAATAAAAAAGAAATAACTATATTTTCAATAGAAAAGGTAGAAATAATAAAGAAAAAATTAAGACAACTATATAGTGAAGATCCATTAAAAGGATGGGAAAAACATAAAACTACTATAAAAATTGAATTAATAGATAAAAATAGCATAATAACTCAAAAACCATTAACATATAATTTTGACGATTTAAAAGAATTTAAAATGCATATAGATGAATTATTACAAAAATAATATTTACAAAAAAAAAATAGTAAACACAATAGTCCAGCATTTATAGTAAATAAACATAGTGAACAAAAAAGAGGAAGAAGTAGAATGGTTATTGACTATAGAAATTTAAATGCAAAAATTATGACATACAATTATCCAATACCAAATAAGATATTAAAAATAAGATAAATACAAAGATATAACTACTTTAGTAAATTTGACTGTAAATCAGGATTTTACCACTTAAAGTTAGATGAAGATTCTAAGGAATTAATCGCATTTACGGTACCACAAGGATTTTATGAATGGAACGTATTACCATTTGACTATAAAAATGCATCAGGTAGATACCAACACTTTATGGATAGTTACTTTTATCTAATTGTATAGTATACATAGATGATATACTACTGTATACAAAAACTAAAGAGGAACATTTAAAATTATTAGAACAATTTACAGATATAATAGAAAAATCGGAAAAAAGTTTAAGTGAAAAGAAAGTCGAAATTATGAAAAATCAAATAGAGTTTTTAGGAATACAAATAGATAAAAGTGGAGTAAAAATGCAACAACATATAGTACAAAAAATAATAAATTCAAAAGAAGAATTAGATATAAAAGAAGAAATTACAATCATTTTTAGGATTAGTAAACCAAGTAAGAGAATATACCAAAATTAGCAGAAAACCTAAAGCCATTACAGAAAAAAATTTAAAAAGGATGTAGAATATAATTACAACCAAGAAGATAAAAAACAAGTTTAGAAAATAAAAATACTTTGTAAAGAATTACCAAAATTACAATTCCCAGATGAAAATAAAATTTTTATATATATAGTAGAAGCAGATGCTAGTGAATATAGTTATGGAGGAGTACTTAAATATAAATATGAAGAGAAAAATTAGAACATCATTGTAGATACTACTCAGGTACATTTAATGAAACAGAAATAAAATGGGACATAAATAGAAAAGAATTTTGTTCATTATATAAATATTTATTAGCATTTGAACCATATATTATATATAACAAATTTATTGTGAGAACAGATACTACCCAGGTTCAATGGCGGTTAACAAGAAAAATACAAAACTTAATTACGGCGAAGGAAATTCGGAGATTTGTATTGAATATATTAAATTTTACATTTACGATTGAAGTAATCAAGACTGACAAGAATGTTATTGCAGATTACATATCAAGACAAAGCTACTCAAACTGATTTACCAATGGAAGAAGCTGATGTCCAAGATACCCAAACAGACTTAATATTACAAGTGTTTGGACAAAGGAAGTTATTACAAGAAAGAGTTATCACATTAACTACTGAAGTTACAAATGTAAAAGTGCAGGTTGAGCACTATATAAAACAAGAAAAAGCTATTAGCAAAGATACTATGTAGGAAGAGCACATTAAAAAACTAGACCTAGAAGGTGACGATGAGAAACACCTAAAAACTCAAATTACTGACGAAATTACAGTTACACCTGCAGGCGCAGATGATGTATCCAAGGGAAAGAATATAGTCACTCAAAATAAACCTGAACCACCAAAGAAAAAGAATTATAACCGCAACCAGATATTCTCAAAATCATATACACCAAATATACAAAAATCAGAGTCATCTATACCTCCCCAGATACACATATATTCCAAATCACTCAATCAACAAAAACAAACTTATAACCATATCACTCGTACATATATTGATAATATTTATACTTTACAAAAATTATTAAATACAAAACCTATCCAGAGTAAAGATTTAGCAAAACAACACCAAGGATATATTACACAAAAATGTTAGAACTATAACAAACTTATTGCTTTGCCTGGATTCAATGCAAACTTAATTGCTTCATGTTACTATTATGGACTATTATCTACAGTCTACATAACTACTGGAGAAGAGTTAACAGGAATTTCAGATATTTACAAAAGATTTATGAATTATAAGAGGATTATGAAGGGACAGTTATTCTATGTCCGTTTCTACTCAGCACCAGTCGAAATATAGTTTTATGAAATAAAATAGACAATTACTGTTGTCAAGATAGGAATGACATGAGATTATATTATCCCTGAAGAAATATGCAAACAAGAAGAGATAACCAAAAATCAGATTCCGAACTTCTACCGAAACAAGAGAGTTATTGGACTTAGCAGTATATTGACTGAGTTAACAAATAATTATATAAATCAAAACCCAGTTTGGATTTACTATAACAGAAATCAATTATTGGTTTACTCTACTTGTAAAAATATTAGAGAAAATGACAGAGAAGAGATAAGAAAATGGGTTATGACGATCCTAAAATCAGAAGAGTTACCAGTCACAAGATCTATTACGAAAGGAGTTATTTCAGAAGAAGCTATGGATCAATTCTGTAAACAAGTTGGCCAAAGATACGATGACCACTTATGCAGCAGATGTTGTGGCAGACACAACTTTATTCCAGATGTAATGTTACAATAGCAAGAAGATAAAAAAAAGCAGCAAATACAACAAGAAGAAGATAGAGACAACAATGGAAGAAAATCAACTACGAATGAAGAAAGAAAAAGTCATTAAAAAGCAATTAAAGTTATTAAAAGCGACATATGGAAAATAAGATAGCTTTTACGTAAATTATTACGTAGTAGCTTTAGCCTTTTTGACTTTTCTTATCATTTATTAGTCTTTTTTGGCAAGTAATGCCATTATTAGTTTAGACTTTTGTAAAAGTAGCTTTAGGACTTTGCAGAAATATTTTTTATACTTTTGTAGAATAGATGACAGGTGTAAAGTAAAATAGTATACGCGTTTTCATTCTTAGATTATAAATAGACGAGCATCCGCTCAGATAAAAGGCAAGACTTCATGAGTTGAAGCAAGCCTTCTCTTGTACACAAACAACTTTTGAATATTTAATAAAAACAAATATATTTCAAGGCAAAAGCTATGGATGAACAAAGCTTAGAATTATCAAATCTACCGGAACAGGTATTTTTATTGACGATTATGAATAGCTAAATTCATAAATTCCTGACAATCATGATATGATAAAATAAGTTCATGTTAGTTACTTTATAGTAGAATTATTCGAAGAATAGCATGTTAAGAAGTTTATTAGCAAAGTGGAAAAGGAGAAAAATCCCAGAGAACTATGTCATCCTAAAGGTGAAACCGGTGAGGCAAGAAAGCCGTGATAGGGGAGTAGTCAGAGTAGAGGCGCTGTTTAAGGAAAAAGTATCCAGATTACCATGCTAATAGTGACCGAAGAACATGTTATTTAAGAATAATCTAGTATATAGTAATCTAAAATGATCATATTTTGTTATGTATATGATTGAAGAAAATATTTTGAAAAAAGCATCATATGAAAAATGAATACTTATTTATCTGACGAAATGGTAGATAAATTCAAAATACTTGTTTTGTATGTACTTAAAGATATAGAAATTGTAGATATAAGAAAAATCGTATTGGAAAAAATATTTGATAAATATTTTATGACTAGAATAAATTACATACCACACCTACCTACCTACTCTTACAAATACTTACATACCAAACCTACACATCAACCATGATAAATTATGTATATTTAGAATATTGAAAAATGGATATGAAAAATATACAATTAATAGAAAAACTAATGAAAACAAATCTAGAAAAATATATGAGAACTAAAGATATAAAATATATATAATTCCTTAATGAAAATATACAAGAATTATTAATATTAAAACAAACAACTAATAAATACTATGATAAAACAATTAATTACTAGAATCCAATTCCAAGTTATCCAAGCTACTCGTAGAAACCTAAGCATAATATGAATAATATGACAAGTTATATATCTGATGAAACTAAGATACTTGTTTTATATATCATAAAAGACTTAGAATTATAAGACATAAAGAAAATAATATGGGAAAAAATATTTGATTTTGAAGATGAGTTACTAAATACTAATTGGATAGAAGATGAATTAAAAAATGTAGATTTCTATGGTAGAAATTATCATTCGGATAGTTATTATTTAGATGGATATTATACAGATTAAAAATGCTAGAATATATTTAAAGAGTTAGTGAAAAATAAAGTTGGCTATATGAAGAAATTAATTATAGAAACTAGCTTAGAAAAGGAAGAGAACAATTAAAAGAAAGATTAATTTGGATAAATAAAACCATAAAACAACTAGAATTAAAAGACAGTTTAGAATATGATTTAGACATAAAATTATTTATAGACAAAAAAGACAGGATAATTAACGAAATAGATAACCTAAGATTTAATATCAGATATAGTACAATTAGAATAAATTATTACAAAGAAATTTGCAGTATCACAACTACTTTAGGATAAAATGATAGACTATGAGTATTTAAAATGTTGGAGACAAGATATGGAAGAAATAAGAGCAACAGAGATACTGATGAAAGAGAATTTAATTGAATATTTTAGAACAAAAGATATAGAATATTTAGAATACCTCCAAAATAATATACAAGAATTACAAAGAATAAGAGAAAAAACTAAAGAATATTACAGTAAAACATTTAATCAAATACTATCCAATCACCCCAAGATATGAACATTAATAAAATTAAAATAAATAAACTAAAAATAAAAATGTTTAGAGAAGTTAAGAAATATCCACACACAAATAAAAATAGATCCATTAGGCTATAATAAATATATTTAAATTATCCAATTTATCCACACCCCTATAATTGGTAATATTACCCTCGCCGTTAGAAAAACGATCTCATTTTGTGTTTCCTTTGACATTTAATGGATCTCCAACCTGCGGTTAAATTTAACGGATAATCAAAAGCTGAAGTTAAAGTCGGACATGCATTTATCTAAAAAAAAAGAAAAAGAAAAAAGAAAAGAACACTTCTAATCCACACATTTTATACTAGAACTTTATTAATGGCAAGGAAAATCAGAGTGATTTGTTTCAAGAATATGAGTGGATCAAAAGTTTAATGCATGATAAAGTTATTATTTTTTTAATAATACATGAATAAATTTAATCATCAATGCGCAGATCGTTCAATTTTATTACTGTTCATAATAAAATACTAAAATTTAATGTAAATATAAGATATGTCAAAAATATATTAGAAAATAACTGTGTCACAACTCTTCACAAATGCGGCACTTTTGGGCTGTTTCTTTAGTATCCAATCATGAATTGGACTTAATATGGGCCAAGCCCGTTGGTCGGATCGACCTAGCCTATAATTTAATTTAAAAATTACACAAAACAACTTATATTTTCAGTATTACAAAATATCCCAACTCCCTAAACATATTATAAAAATTTTAATATATACACAGAATGCTATGTATATTTCAGCTATGTTATGTATATTAATAGGAAGAGAGAGTAAAGTAACTAAAAAAGTGAAAGAGAATGTAATTACTTGGTATTAATGTTATTTTACTAATTTAATAGGAATAAGCTACGATTTTCACAACTTATTTAAGAACAGGATTTTATTGTTCGGCCCGTATAAGCCCGTTGGTCATGAGGCTTGAGCAATATCGGCTGGGCTGGTCCGTGGACCAAACAAAAAATGATTAAAATATAGAATAGGATATTACGAATTAAAAAAAAAAATTCAAACTCAAAGTCTATTTGGACCATTATAGATATTTAAATCTTAAATATGTTTATAAAATATATAAATAATTAAAATATAAAATACTAAAATTTTTAAGGAATTAAATATGTTTGATGAAGATGATGTGACGGTTGAACACGCCATAAGTGCCATGAGAGTTTTTTTTAGGAGTTCATTTTCACTTCTGATGGATTAAATATTGACATTTCTTTGTATTTTATTGTCATCAATTAAAACTAAATTAGGTTAATATTGCTATTTGGCTAGTTATTTTATTACACATTAACAGTTTCGTTTATTTTTAAACATCTCTATTTGGTTTGAATTTGATGTCAAAAGTTAATTAATTTCACAGATTATTAATTTTTTTTTTTTGTAAATTTGAGACTTGATTAACAAGTAGTAACTTCATGTAATATTATATTGTAAATATATGTAACTAATAATTTAAAATTTAAATCAAGATTATAAAAATAATATATTTTAAAAAGTGGATTGGCTCGTGGAGACCCATAGTCCGCAGCGTAATGGCTTGAGCTTGCTATTTTCTGGCCTATCATGTTGATGGATTAGCCCAGCCCGACCCGTCAAACTTCAAAACCCATATGAACTAATTCGAATGGATTAGGTCAATCCGTATTGACAACTCTAGAAACTAGTGCATTTAGAATAGTTAAATTTCTATCATCATGATCTTCACCGGCGAGGTACTACTTCTCTGTGACATGTGACTACAAACTAATAGGAAGCATTTTTGGTGAGGTTTTCTTCAGAGATTTTGCATCCAAAAAATTTAAAGGGGAAATTTCAAAAGATAAATGCAAATAGTGATTAAAGAGGAGTTTGAATTGAGTTATTTTTAAGTTTTAAATTTTTAAGTATTTTTCTTAATGTTGGTGACGTTTGAAAAAGTTGAAAAATACTTAGAAACACTTACTTTCACGTCAAAAAATATAAAAACAAGCCAAATAGCCGGAAGTTCACTCCTTGGAAGTTCTTATCCAATTGAAAAGCTCTTTGAATTTTTTCTTTCCAAACGAATGATCCCCCTCCCCCTCCCCCCCACCCCACCCACTCCCCACACCCCACCGAGATTTTTTTTTAACCGTCATTCGACTTTTTGGATGGGCGATGGATTTGGAGTTTTAGTAGATGTTTAACCTTCTGCCATGAAAATCATAATTTTTTGGAGTTGAAGTTGAAATTGAAGTTGGAGTTGTGTTTGACTATGAATATAAATTAAAGTTATATTTGAAATTTTGCGAGAGAAGTATGAGTGAAAAAGTGAAAACAAGTTAACTTGTTTTCACTTTACCAAATACAATTCTCCAAATACAATTCTAAAATTATATTTGAAATTTTCATAGTCACATGCATCTTGTTTTCACTCTTTTTTACTAAAGTGAAATAATTTTTTTTTTTTAAAAAGAAATAATTTTCATGGCCAAACGACTACTTATTTTCATCTAATGATTTGAAATAAATAGATGAAATTAGTATTTGAACATGTAATTTAACGTTGATTTCATCTCATGATTTCAAATCAAGAGATGAAATCTCAAATTCTCCAAAATGCTTGATTTGAAAATTTCATATTATGATTTGAAAATTTTCAAATACAAAAATTCAGCCACAAGTTTATACTTTATAAAAAAAAACTCCATAATTTATATCTAACAAAGTATTTAAGTTATATGTTAATAAAATTTCATATTATTATTCTTTAAATTATTTGTATCTCATGTAATCATTACTCTCGCCAACATAAAATTTACTATTACTTCAAACCAACTCCATTTTACCATTTATTAGAAGTAACAATATTAGTTCGTCTTCTCGGTTATTGATTGAGAAATGCAAGCACGCTCAATATGAGGAGATTATTGTACTATGTGGGAGGATTATATTAAAGATAATACACTACAACTTTTATTCAATTTACCTTTTTATTAAACTGAAGTTCAATCAATAAATATTATATTTGTTTAAAAATAGTTTTGTGATCGTGCATTATACTTTTGTTATACTTATTTGATAAGATTGTATAAAGAATTGGGACAATTTTGATAGTTTTCACGACTTATGAAGATTTTATATTTATAAGAAAATATACAACATAAAAAATCCAAATTGCATGTCCAAACAAAATTTCAACATCATCTCATGATTTCAAATCGTGATTTTATCTCTCGTAGCTAGACGTGCCCTTAATTGATTGCTACGAATATCAATGGATGCTCATCATGGGGAGTTCAAGCACATTAATGATCTAAACCCAAAATCATATTGAGATCTTAGATTTTTAAGAAAAATTAATGAATGTTTATAGAAAGTATATGCTTCTAGTTTCTTAGATGCAAAGTTGTTAATAATTAATTTTTTAATAATTTTTTAATTGATAATATAACAAATCTATTTAATCTTTCTTAAATCACAACACTTCCCTTATGTTTACGTTATTTTGATAATTCTTTTCTTGTATATGAAAAGCTTATTTTTCCAACAAATAGTACTCAATATTTGTTTTTTTTTAAAGAAGCAAAACTATAATCTATTAATGCTTTAAAAGAAAAGGACGGACCCCTACAAATTTGGGGTCTAAAGCACTTGTCTTTTTTGAAACTTTGTAGAGTCAACACTGATGCTTATTGGGTAGTTCGACTCAATTTTTAATGTTATCGATTCGTGAATTAGCTATCAGTTCATTGTATATTTGAAACAGTTGCAGAGTCATTAAAATATTGATTATTATCGATAATGATTTGATTATTGATTTAACTGTTCAAATTATTTTATTAAAATAATCACTTAACCTAATAAAGCTAAATAATACATGTGTAGTGTGGACATTAAAAATTGAATATATTATCAACCTAAATATATTACCATTATACTATTAAATAGAATAAGTCCACTTTAGTGTTGCCTACTTGGCAATTGGCCACTACTCTGTGATGACACAAATAAAGAATCGTAAATTATTAAGTAGAATGATAGTCAAGTTAATATCTTAAAAGGTAACTGAATTATGAAAGTTTATCTTGCAAAGTAACTTAGTTTTGTTTTATATCAATAAAATCACTTAAGTTAAAGTTTGTATCTTCAAAAATCACTTATTTATATTTATCATCATTAAAATAAATTTGTCATGAAAAATAAATTATTTTTTATGCAATTTAAATATGAATCTAATAGATAAACAAAATTTGAAAAAAACCATAATGCTTCTTCTCTCTTTTTTTTTTTTTTTTTATTTCTCCAAATTCTCACCGGAAAAAAGGAGAAACAAACAGGAGCCCCACAAATAAATAAAACTAAAAGAAACTCATTGTGCGTCTTCTCCTTCTTATTGATATGATTCTTTATTAACCAAATATATTAATTGTAGATTTTTAAGTACAGGGCCTTGAAGTGTTATGCTCAACTCTAGTCATTGTTGTTCTAATAATATTACGAAGTCAGTGCTGAGGTTTGTACTAATGTTCTTGTTATGTTTTCTATTATCATTCATAATACAGTAAAAGAAAGTCTAAATTATTGCTTATTCTTATGCCATGCTAAAAAATGGGTCATGATGACATATATATCGCGGCTCAGCCTTGATAAGTAAGCCAATTACCCAAACTGATAAAGGACAACTGATAACAACGATAGTATAATCCAAGGCAAGACTTCTAGAATAAAGTCAAACATAACAAGCATAATAATAGCGTAAGTCTGAAAGAAATGTTATAAATCACCCAAACCTGGTGCCGTAATGTAAGAGCAATTTAGTGCAATATCTGTAATACCTCAAATTTTTCAACCTCTAAACCTCTTAAAAGATGGGCCACAGAGTTAGCTTTCTAACACTTCAAGTCTCTCCTTAATTTGATGTCATGGCAAAGAGTTCTGGAAAGTTTCCCTTAAGGACCCGATACACTGGTATGACTAAGACTCAGGAAAAGAGTCGTAACCACTCAAAACGAGTCATCATGAGTGAGTCATAGTCACGATAGTGTGTTACCAAGACCTACTCTAGTGGTTACGAGTCTATCATGCGACTTGTAGTCTGACATTATGAGTCATATAGTGGACTCGTAGCCTGACCAGTGAGTGACCTAGAAACCCAACCTCAGACTATGACTCTACATAATGACTCATATCCAGTCCCAATGAGTCATAGGGTGGTGAGTTGTAGTCAAGACAATGAAGGCCCTAACCTCAGAGTTCCAGCGTACGACTCAGACTACGATTCATAATCAGTTGCGATGAGTTGTAGCGACTGGGAACCCAAATTCCTATACGATTTCCAAGGGCTTTTATGTTTTTTTCCACTCCTTTAAAGCCTAACCCACGTTGTTTAGGCTTTCCAAAAGGGGGTATAAAAGACCCAAAACCCCCCAAATTCCTTCAATTATCATGATTTCACCCAAAGAAAAACAAAAGGAGTGATTTTTTCTTCCTCTAGAGTAAACTAGGGTTCTCAAGAACAACGATCAAGTTTAAGAAATTCACCCAAGGCTTTCATTCCAGGTATGTGGAATATTCATTAATGGTCTCCTTTCACCCATTGAGTGCTAAAGTTCTCCAATTTTTTTTAAATTTAATTTCTTTTTTGTCTAGGGTTCTATGGGAAGTATGAATTTCATAATTTATTCAGTTAAACTCTCAAGTTTCTCCCTGAAAATATATTCCCTCGTGATAATTGTGTTTCCATATGTTTGATAATGCAAATGTCCACTTCATGATTAGTTATTAATTTGGGTGTTATTCATGATTTTTCCATACCATGGATTGTTCATATTTGTCAAGATCAGTCTGCATTAGATAGTATTGGTGGGTTATGAATACTCTATACCTAGATATTCATATATATCACATATGTCAAGTTACAAGTCATTTAGAGCATACTTGTATCATTAAATTCAGAATACTATCATGTTGAGCATATGTTAGTATCAATCATGTTAAGCCTTTCATCAGTATCAATGTCAGTTTTGTTGGGAGTAGAACTTAGCACCGAACGAACCTAGGGATGAAGGCTCACTCACTAGTAAAGGACTAAGACCTTTAGTAGAAGTCCCTAAGTTCCAGAACTACGTAGCCAGCGTAGGTTATGAGAGGTCACCCATTAGTTGAGGACTGACACTCTTTTAAGGGTCACTCACCAGTAGAGGACTGATACCCTAGTCCTTCTGAACATCATGTTAGTGGATCCACAAAGCCAGTGTTGGTACCCATTGAAACACCTTGGCTTTGAACCTTTAGAAAAATTTTCTAAGTTTGAGATTCTGGGTAGGGTATGGTTTAAACATACCTTTCATATGCTAGGGTACATCTAGTACCCACTCTCTCATATAATGATTAATTTAGGTTGATAACATCCTGTCCAAGGTATGATTTGGCCTCTCTTTAGTCGTATATTAGGGTGCTAGTTGTAAGTTGGCAAGTCGTATGATGTCTTGAGCTTGACCTAGTGTAATCTGCCTAGGGTACAAGTTGTAGGGTACTTCTCTACCTTAGGGTATGAGTTAGACTAGCATGATCGTATGTTGGAAAGTTTGGAGATCCATGGCGAGGCCTAGGGTACGAGTTAGGGTACCACTCATACCCTAGGATACAATTTAGGTGTGGAAGTCGTACCCTCCTGGGTTCAATTTTCAGCTTTTAAGCTGAGGACTTTTTAGACATTTCCCACCCTAAAACCCCTATGACCCATGACTTATAACATTGTTTGGACCTTCATTCTTCACTTGGAAAATATCAAAACATTCCAAAAACTCTCTAAACTTCTTCAATAAGATTGGAGGCTAAGGTTTCAAGAGGTGTTCTTCTAGAGGCTAAAGGGGTCAAGTTATTTTCGTGAATTATCTTGTATAAGGCATGCGACTCTTCCCTCATTGTTATTTCTCAAATATCATATGTTTTAAACATTGATTTTGATTCTTGAATGGTGGGTTTTGAAACCAAATGTTGAGGGTTTTGATGCATAGTGATGAGTATTGTTTACTCTTGTTTAAAATTGTGTTTATACATGTTTTTGGTAATGGTTTGCACATGTGGGTGCTTGTTGATTGTGATTTAACAAATGAGTCATGAGTAACCCTAAGCTTGATGATTTTTACTTTGATTTTGGTTATGGTAAAGGTATGCCCTCAAGGTGTTTGTGAAAATGTCTAAGAGAAATAACTAGTTACATGTTAATGGTATTTTGAGCTAAGGCAGTGGCTTAATGAGTAATACTGATTGGTAAATGACTTTGTAAAGGCCTTGTTGGGCATGTAATGAGTTAATTGTAACCTTGGTGGTTTTGATTGGTTAAAAAGGGTTTGAGTCCTTAAGCATGAAGTTGAATTGTGTTTGAACTAAAGCTTGGTGTAAGAATGCTAATGAAGAATGAATGGCTTGGTAAAGGTCTTGATGACCACAATTTGACTTGAATGGTGCTTGAAACTAAAGCATTGGTCTATTAAAGTGATTGATTAGTAAATGGTTCATAAAGACCTTGTGGTCATGTATGGTGTTGAATTATAGCCTTGATGGCTTGAATTAGCTAAGTAGGCTAGAGTCCTTAAATGTTGAACTGAGTGGATGTGAATGCATGGACAAAGGGTTAGAGTCCCAATTTTGACTAGTAATGAACATGACAGCTTGTGGTTAGAGTCCACTTTCTTTAAAAGACAGCTTGTAGTTAGAGTCCACTTGTCTAATAAAATTGCATATGGTTAGAGTCCACTTGATTAATATAACGGCTTGTGGTTAGAGTCCACTTGCTTAATCAGGCGGCTTAAGGTTAGAGTCCACTTTCCCAATATAACCAGGAAGTTCAAACTTCCTAACCTATGGGAATGAGAGGTTATAGTCCCTCACCTCATGTATCATGAATGGGTGCTTTGAAATACATGCTAAGGCCTTGTTTTCTTTTTCGACACTTGATGTATGCCTATGGATATAAATGTGGTTGCTTATGATGGTTTGTCTTGGTATTGAATAATAGTACTATTTTATCCTTACCCTTGAGTTACATGCTAGCATTCTAACCGCTAACCATCTCCGAACGTTGTGTCCCCATGCAATACAAGGGCTGGAGCTTCTTCTTCTCTCCCTGCACAATGACTAAGTGTTCGAGCGAATCATGTATTGAATTTGAAGTGGTGAGTTTCCATACTTCAAAAGACATATATTTCATGGTCCTTTTATCTTATGTCATCGACTTTTTTTAGACTTGGTTTTTGGCTATTGTCAGGGACATATCCTGGCATATTATAGACATTATATTTGTAGAGGCCTTGTGGATGACTGTCGACTTGGGTATGTTGTTTAGTATGTTAACATTAATGGATTTATTAGACACTTCTTAAGTGATGATTATTAGTCTTGTTTCCACTATTTTGTTATATGGTCGAAGTTCATCCTATACTTGTGGATTGATGTGATGGTTAAGTTAGGTTGATGGGGTGATCTACGGTCCTTGCTGGGCTCGAGATTCCCATACGACAAGGCCAAATTTTGGGTCGTGTCATCCGTAGTAAGGTAATGATACCCTTTCAACTAAGGTTACAAATTGGATCCTAATTAGCTCAGATTAGGGAATGTCGGTTATATTATAGCTCGTATAGTTTCAGTTCAGTATTCAGATTATATCAATTTTGGTTTGCATAACCAAGTGTCCATATATTAGTTATTTCGATCGTTTCAGTACATATTTATACTTGGTCTTGCATTCGATATTCATGTTCATGCCTTCATGCTTAGTATATACGCATATCAAGTAATATTCATCTTATATACTAGTACATTCAAGGTACTGACCGCATACTCTCTTTTGTGCTATGTTGTCTATAACATAGGTTCGAATGCTCAATTCCCCGATCATACTTACACAGTTTGTATGCCACTCAGCTGCAACATTGGTAAGCCTCAGTAGTTGAGGACTAATTATACTATTTATCATGCTTTCCAGTATTCAGTTCATGTTTATTTCAGTAGTCAGAGTTAATTAGGGACCTGTTCGAACAACTTATCATGTATAGAGGCTTTCAGACAGTCAGACAGTTAGTTATTTCTTCAGTAATGTATTTTAGACTCTTTTATTATTGACTTGATTACATAAATATTTATTTAATGACTTTCACATAATATTTTGTTATTTTATTTTAGTATTCATGGCTTGGAGACACTTGTGACCTTAAGCATCGTGTTGCAACTAGGGGATAGCCTTGGGTCATGAAAAACTTAGTATCAGAGTTGGTTTGAAATATCCTAGGGTGTCTAAAATCCATGTTAAGTAGTGTCTTATTAATGGGTGTGAAGCACGCCATACTTATGGGCGAGAGGCTACGAGATGATTTAGGGAAGTTTTCCTTCTTTTAGTATTCATGTCGTGCGATGAAGCGTGAGCTCTATTAAATTTACTTTTTTTGACTTGTCCTCTATCCATTTACAGAAAAATGCCTCCTAGAAGGAATAACAAAAGGAGAAACGGGGACCATTCCACATTGTCATCTATTTAGGAAGACCTTCTGAATGAGCAAGTCTCTCATGATGAATTTAGGGTTATTTTCATAGCCTTGTCCCAGTCTATGGCTACTCAGAATAACCAGCAAGCTGTTGCTCCAGCCAATCCAGTAGTAAATATGGTAGTACCTAGAATCCAAGATTTCACTCGGATGAATCTCCAATATTTTTTGGATCCAAGTTTGAGGAGGACCCATAGGTGTTTTTGGATTGTGTACAGAAAGTGACTGACATCATAGGTGTCACTTCCATTGAAAGTGCAATGGGTGGCTCACACCTGCTTACCAATTGCAAGGGGTGACTCATACCTGGTTTAGGTAATGGAAGGAGGATAGGGGTATTGAGGCAGGGGCAGTAGAGTGGGATGAATTTGTTACATCTTTTCTAGATAGATTCTTTCCACTCGAGTTAAGTGAAGCCAAGGTGCAAGAGTTCATAAATTTAAAGCAAGGTAATATGGGCGTGAAGGAGTATTCACTCAAGTTTACCCAATTAGCAAGATATGCTCCAATTATGGTGGCTAATTCCAGGTCCCGAATGAGTAAGTTTGTTTCTAGAGTTTCTGAGGATGCGGGCAAGGAGAATAGGACCACCATGTTGATTAAAGAGATGGACCTTTCCAAATTAATGGTTCATCCTCTGCAGATTGAGAAGAAGAAGCTTATGAATAAGAAAAGAGAGAATAAAGGCCAGAACGGGTAACTTCAAATTCTCTTGGTGGGAATCATTTTAAATTTTGCCATAAATTTTTAGACCCAGCCCCATCTTCTACTAGTGATGCAGTACCTAAGTTCAGACAGGAAAGTCGGGATAGAGCACCAGGCTGTAAGTCCTAGAGTAGCATAGATAGTAGTCGTACTAACCCCGTCTATAGGAGGTGTGGTAAGAACCACAAGAGTGAGTGCATGGCTGGGAGTGATGTTTATTTTGGATATAGTAAGCCAGGTTATAAAATTAGGGATTGCTCAGTGGTTGCTCAGAAGGGTAAAGATTTTCATCCTCAGGGTCAGGCTAGTTCTTCAGTAGCGCCAGCAGGGGCCACTCGATTTAGTAAGGCGCCACTTCTAGTACAACTAGTGGACAGCCTCAGAATTGACTCTATGCCTTTCAGACTTGATAATATCAAAAAGGTTCTCCAGATGTGGTAATGGGTATGTTTCAAATCTTCCACCTTCATGTTTATGCATTATTAGATCCCGGATCCACATTTCCCTTTGTGACTCCTTATATAGCAGTAGAATTTGGTGTCAACCCAGAATTTCTTGTAGAGCCCTTCTTAGTATCTACTTTAGTCAGTAGTTTTACTATAGCCAGATGGGTATACAAAAATTTCCCGATCACAGTATCTCAGAAATTTACTTTAGTTGATCTCATAGAGTTAGAGATGACCAAATTTGATGTTATTCTTGGCATCGATTGGATCCAATCCTGCTATGCCTTAGTTGACTATAGAAACAAAATAGTTTAATTTTAGTTCCCTAATGAGCCATTCCTAGAATGGAAGGATAGTACCTCAACCCCTATAGGTTAGTTTATCTCTTTCCTCAAAGCGAGAAAAATAATTTCTAAGAAGTGTATCTATCATCTCATTCGAGTTAAGGACTTATGTTCCAAAATCTCACATCTTGATTCAGTTACAGTAGTAAATAAATTCCTAAAAGTGTTTCCTGAGATCTTCTCTGAATTCCTCCCAAGAGGGAAATCAACTTTAGAATAGATCTTCTTCCAGACACCCAACCTATTTCAATTCCACCTTATAGAATGGCTCCAGTTGAGCTTAAAGAATTGAAGAAGTAGTTAAAATATCTCTTATATAAGGTTTTCATCAGTCCTAGTGTTTCCCCATGGGGTGCTCCAGTTCTCTTCGTGTGCAAAAAGAACGATTCTCTTAGAATGTGCATCAACTATTGTCGGTTGAACAAAGTCACAATAAAGAGTAGGTATTCTCTCCCCAAGATTATTGACTTGTTTGACCAATTTCAGGGAGTGAATTATTTCTCTAATATAGACCTCAAATCTGACTATCATCTTCTTAGAGTCAAATAATGTGACATTTCGAAGACAACCTTTAGAACTCGGTATGGTCACTTTGAATTCATATTTATGTCTTTTGGGTAATGAATGATCCTGCAGCTTTTATGGACTTGATTAACAGAGTGATCAAGTAGTACTTGGACATGTTCATCATAGTCTTCATAGATAATAATTTCGTCTATTCTCATAGTGATGGTGAGCATGCCGATCATATGAGAATTGTTTTGCGGAACCTTAAGAATCATCAGCTATTCAGCAAGTTCAATAAATGTGAATTCTAGTTGAAATCAATAGTTTTCCTGGATCACATTATTTTCGGTGAAGGCATTCAAGTCGATTCATAAAAGACAGAAGCAGTGAGAAACTGGTCTAGACCTATCTCTCCATCAGACATTAGGTGTTTTCTGGGTTTGGCCGGTTACTATAGATGGTTTGTTAAAGGATTCTCCTCTATTGACTCTCTCATATCCATACTAACTCAGAAAAAAGTCAAGTTTCAGTGGTTAGATTCCTGCGAGAAGTGTTTTCAGGAGTTGAAGATTCGACTCATTTTTGCTCCGATATTGACTTTACCCAAAGGTTTAGATGGGTTTGTATTGTGATTCTTCCAGGGTTGGTCTTGGGTGTGTGTTGATTCAATAAATTAAGGTCATAGACTATGCCTCTAGATAGCTCAAACCTTATGAGAAGAATTACCCGACTCATGATCTCGAGTTGTCAACAATTGTCTTTGCCTTAAAAATTAGAGGCATTACCTCTGTGGTATCCATATGGATTTGTTTAGTGATCATAAGAGCTTACAATCTGTATTCATGTAGAAATACCTAAATCTTCATCAGAGAAGATGGCTTGAATTGTTGAAAAACTATGATATGAGTATGTTGTATCACTCGGGTAAGGCCAATGTTGTGGCCGATGCCCTTAGCAGGTTGTCTATAGGAAGTGCTGACCATGTTGAGGATGATAAGAAGGAGTTAATTTACGAGGTTCATCAGCAGGCTAAATTGGTTATTCGGTTGGTTAATTTAGCCGAAGGTAGTGTTTGAGTTCAGAATGGTTCAAAATCTTCCTTGGTTTCTGAGGTAAAGGAAAAATAAGAAAAAAGATCCTATTCTGGTTAAGTTGGAAGAAATAGTTCGGGATTAAAAATTTGAGATTTTCTCCCAGAGAGAGATGGTGTGTTTTGTCGTCATGTTAGGTCATGTGTTTCGAATGTGGATGGTTTGGGGTAGAGAATGTTAGCAGAAGTGCATCGCTCGCGATATTCTATTCATCTAAAAGCCATTGAGATGTACCACGATTTGCAGAAAGCCTATTATTGGAATAGTATGTAAAAAGATATTACTAGATTCTTGGCTAAGTGTTCAAATTATCAGCAGGTTAAGGTTGAACATCAGAGACCTAATGGTACATTTCAGTAGTTTAGCATCCCCTCTTGGAAGTATAAAGTGGTGAATATAGATTTTGTTACATGGTTACCTCGTATGCAGTATCAACATGATTTGATTTGGTTCATTGTGGATAGAATAACCAAGTCAACCTATTTCTTGCTAGTCCATACTTCATATTTAGTCAAGAATTATGCAAGACTCTATCTCAGAGGGCTGGTGAAATTACATGGGGTTCCTTTGACCATCATTTCAGATTGAGGTACCTAGTTTACCTCTCATTTTTAGAAAGCTTTTTAGAAGGGTCTTGGTACCCAAGATCAACTTAGTACAGCTTTTCACCTGCAGATAGATGGTTAGGTAGAGAGGACCATTCATACCTCAGAGGACATGTTAAGGGCTTATGTTATTGATATCAAGGGTAATTGGGATGATAACTTGCCATTAATTGAGTTTGCATACAATAACAACTATCTCTCTAATATCCAGATGACTCCATTTGAGACTCTCTATCGTAGGAGGTGTAGATCTCCTATTGGTTTATTTGAAGTTGGTGAAGCTGCTTTGATAGGGACAGATTCAGTATTTGATGCAATGGAAAAAGTTCAATTGATTCATTAAAGGCTGAAGATAGCCTAGAGCCGTCAAAAATACTATATAGATATGAGGAGAAGAGAGTTTGAATTTGATTTTGGTGACTTTTTGTATTTAAAATTTTTTTCCCATAAAAGGGATGAAGAGGTTTGTTAGAAAGGGGAAGCTCAGTCCCCGCTATGTTGGCCCATATAAGATTTTGAGTCGCTTTGAGAAGGTAGCCTATGAGTTAGAGTTGCCTGGAGAATTAACATTAGTGCACCCAGTGTTTCATGTTTCTATCCTAAGTAAATGCATTGTTGATCCAGCTTCAATAGTTCCTTTAGAGAGTGTGGGCTTGAAAGATAGCCTCTCATATGAAGAAATCTCAGCTGAGATTCTTGACTGTTAGATTCGTGGGTTAAGGAATAAAGAAGTTCCCTTAATTAAGGGTTCTATGGAGAAGTTAGTCCGTTGAGGGAGCTACTTGGAACCGATATGTAAGCCAAGTATCCCTATCTCTTCTCTACAAATTTAGATTCAGCTTGAGGTAATGGTTCCTTAGATCAATTCTCTTATTTTCTATCTTAGCTCTTTAACTATCCTCATGTCATAGCATGCATTCACGAGTTTAGTTCAGTTCATGTATCACATTTTTGATTTTAGACATTTAGTCATGATTCAGCTTCTAAATGTTTCATGCATGATCTCAGTCATCTTAGTGTCCCAACTCAGTTAGTTTAATTCGAGGACAAATGATCTCAAGGGGGAGACATTGTAATACCCCAAAT
The DNA here is from genome assembly GCA_030864225.1 of Capsicum baccatum var. pendulum. NCBI lineage: Eukaryota > Viridiplantae > Streptophyta > Magnoliopsida > Solanales > Solanaceae > Capsicum > Capsicum baccatum. The sequence goes on from CM061557.1 coordinate 88,045,712, forward strand.
TTTTCATGCTCTAAACCTCTTAAAAGATAGGCCACATAGTTAGCTTTCCAATGCTTCAAGTCTTCCTTAATCCGTTGTCATGACTATGACTCAAGAAACGAGTAGTAACCACACGTGACGAGCTATCACACATGAGTGTAGTCACAATAATGGTTTACCAATACCCACTGTAGTGGTTACGAGTCCAGCATGCAACTCATAGTCTGACATTATGAGTCATATATTGGACTCGTAGCCTGACCAGTGAGTGATCCAGATTCCCATCCTCAGACTACGACTCCACCAATAACTCATAACTAGTCCCAACAAGTCATAGAATGGTGAGTCTTAGTCAAGACAATGAAGTCCCCAGCCTCAAGTTCTATCCTACGACTCAGATTGCGATTCATAAGATGAGTCATAACAACTGGGAACCTAGACTCTTGTGTGATTTTCCAGGGGCTCTTAAGTCTTTTCCCACTCTTTTTAAAGCCTAACCCACGTCATTTAGGCTTTCCAAAGGGGGGTATAAAAGACCTAAAACCCCTTAATTCCTTCAATTATCATGATTTCACCCAAAGAAAAGCAAACAGAGCAATTTGCTTCTTCCTCTAGAGTAAACTAGGGTTATCAAGAACAAAGATCAAGTTTAAGAAATTCACCCAAGGATTTCACTTCAGGTATATGGGATATTCATCAATAGGCTTCTTTCACTCATTGAGTCCTAAAGTTTTCCAAAATTTTTTAAGTTCATCTCCCTTTTTGTATAGGGTTCCATAAGAAGTATGAATTTCATAATTTATTTAGTTAAACTCTCAAGTTCGTCCATGAAAATATATTCCTCGTGATAATTATGTTTCCATATATTTGATAATACAAATGTCTATATCAGATTAGTTATTTATTTGGGTGTTATTCATGATTTTCCAATACCATGGATTGTTCAATATTTGTCAAGATCAGTTTGGATTAGATAGTGCTGATGGGTTATGAACACCCAATACTTAGATATTCGTATATGTAACAGATATCAAGTTACAAGTCATTCAGGTCATACCCGTATCATTAAATTTAGAATACGATCATTAAGCATATGTCATTATTAGTCATGTTAATCCTTTCATCAGTATCAATGCCAGTTCAGTTGGGAGTAGAACTTAGCACCAAGCGAACCTAGGGATGAAGGTTCACCCACCAGTAGAGGACTGAGATCTTTAGTAGAAGTCCCTAAGTTCTAGAACTATGTAGCCAGCATAGGTTATGAGAGGTCACTGGCCAGTTGAGGACTGATACTCTCTTAGGGGTCACCTACCAGTAAAGGACTGACACCCTAGTCCTTCGGTACATCATGTTAGTGGATCCACACAACCAGTGTTGGTACCCGTGGCAAGGTATTGACACCCTTCAAGCTAGAGTTACATGTTAGACCCCAATTAGCTTAGAGTGAGGCATGTCGGTTATATGATAGCTCCCATAGTTTTAGTTCAGTATTCAGATTATATCAGTTCAGGTTTCCATAACTAAGTATCCATATATTATTTATTTAGATCATTTCAGTACATGTTTATACTTGGTCTTGCATTCGATATTCATGTTCATTCATTCATGCTCAGTATATACGCATATCAGGTAGTCTTCATCTCACATACCAGTACATTTAAATTACTGATCGCATACTCTCCTTTATGCTATGCTGTCTTATAACATAGGTTTGGAAACTCAGTTTTCCAATCGTACTTAGACAGTTTGTGTGCCACTCAGCTGTCGCATTGGTGATTCCTTATTAGTCGAGGACTAATTATACTATTTATCATGTTTTTGAGTATTTTAGTTCATGCTTATTTTAGTAGTCAGAGTTAGTTGGGGACCCGTCCCAACAACTTATGATGTTTAGAGGCTTTCATACAGTCAGATAGTTATTTATGTCTTTAGTGATGTGTTTCAGACTCTTTTGATATTGACTTTATTACTTAAACATTTATTTAATAACTTCCGCACAGTATTTTGTTATTTTCTTTCAATATTCACATCTTATGCCAGCTATGGGTTAGTTTGGGGTCACTTATGGCCTTAAACACTGTGTTAATACTAGGGGGTAGTCTCGGGTCGTGACAATATCCAAAAACAAAAAACACACATCTACCTCTGAAAATCAAAATAAAGACAAGTAGAGATAGATGAGGTCCAAATTAGCCCCAAACTCTAGAGTGAATCAATACCTCAAAATTTGGAATATTCGTATAAAATCAATCGCTACATGAGGTACTCATGCTAAGATCTGTATCTAAGGGGCACAGTAGAGGTGAGTTGTAAGATCCCGTAAATTTCTAAGTCTAAAATTCAGCTCCCTAATCTTTACAATCTCCAACACTTAGAAATCTTAGCTAAGTGTTCAAAACTTAGTCTCATTTTAGACTTTCAAACTTTGGGGATTTATTTGACAACCTTCCCGACCTCCGTTTTTAGATTTTTAAGTTGTGTTGTGATGGGGCAAGGTCGTAGTACATCCCGGGTGAGTTTCAAAATTTTTGGAGTAACGTAAGGGCACGTTTGGTATGCCAAACCAGTAGCCTAGGGTTATTAAGGGGCGTCGCCCATGGCATAGCCTTTGTGGGAAAATCAGTCCAAAGGCGCCGCCCAGGGTGCAAAAGGCTCTATCAAAGGCGCCGCCCTTTGTGTAACCTTTGTACTTAGTTTTTTAGCATTACACTTCTGTGTCTTGAGGGTTAATTTGGTCATTTTCCCACCCCTATATGTATCAAAAACACGTGATTAAGGCACTAAAACACTAAAATATACTTCTTTTCATCAATTTCTCTCAAGAATAAGAGCAAGGGTAACAATTTGAAGACCCAAATCTAAGAGATTTCACCGTAGATCATTTTGGAACTTTCATATAAGGTATGCATTGTGTTGATTAATGGATTCCTTCCATCCATAAAGCTCAAGAACCCTCTTTTAAATTATGAACCTTGTTATTATGTTGTGGGTTGATTTGTTCATGTAATTAATGTTGTAAAATCCCCAAGTTAGGGTCTTTGTGTGTTTTTATGAAGCTATGATATCATATGAGTTAGAAACATGTAAATTTGGTTATTCATGATGAATAATTTGATGATTACACATATGCCTAAGTTGTGTATGTAAGGTGTTTGATAAAATTCCTAAGAGATTAGAAATCATGTATTATAGCTAAGTTGTGGCCTAAATGACCAATGCATGCTATACCCTTATGAAAATGACTTCTATGATATTGTATGCATTATGATTATTGATGGGATGTTCATGAAACTAGATTTGATGGACTTATGAAATATTGTTATATGCATTCCCTTCTATGTATAAAATTTTGAAGACTATGGGTAGTATGAAATCCCCAACTTATGGCACTAAGAATTGTGGGCTTTATTCCTATGATCAAGAATTGTCATGATATGTCAGTTTTCTTCTATCGATTCTTGGGGGTACTTGTGCCCGAAAAATATAGCTGTATGCCTAGGGCTAGTGTCATGTTTTCACAACACTCTCAGTCAAGCCATGTTCAGTAGAATTCAGTCAGTCATGTGACTCAGAAAAGTCAGTATCTCAATAATCTCAGTAGTATTCTGTCAGTCAACGGAACTTTATGAACCCAGTCAGTTCATTTCTGTTAATCATGTTCAGAGTCTATTTAGATGGGAGTAGGAATTAGCACTGAGCGAACACAAGGATGGTAACACACATTGTCAGATAAGGGTGTGATTCTTAGAAGTCATCCTTGCGTTCCAGAACTATGTAGCCAGTATAGGTTGAGACATCAACACTGTCAGATGAGGGTTGATAAGGTGGATACGAACTATCAGATGAGGGCCTTACCATTCTCTTTTGGGGACACTGTCAGACAAGGGTTACCCACAAGTTTTCTCTACCAGTGGCGCGGTATTGACACCCTTCCAATCAGGGCATAGATTGGACCCTAACTCAGCTATTATAGTGCATTTGGGGCATGTCGGTTAGATAACTACTTCCCATAGTCTCAGTATTGATGATAGGCGAATTTACGCGCCTATATCAATATATTTTGCCCATATTTTAGCCTAGTTTTGAGAACTAATTATCTATTTCATACACTTTTAGTCCTTTTTCCTGTAAATGAGCTAACAAATGTGATTAGGAAAGTTTCAGGTATAAATGATGCAAAATACAGCAATTTATGGCTTACTTGACGCAAAAGAAAGCTCACAAACGAGATGGAAAGGAGCTGGACGCATAAAGGACTAAATCTGCTGCATGGAAAATCTGTCCCGGGCTAAAACAGCATTTCTGAAGACTTTGGGGACTTACAGACACAAAGCTGGATTTTTGCCATAATACATTAACCTAGTGCAATTAGGTTATGTGTTTCATTATTCTATTTGGATTATAATTTTGTAACCTTACCCTAGTATATTTGGGTCAAGGATTTCATTAGTATATTAGGATTTGGTTATTTATTTCATTAGATTGGTAGGAGTAGGATAGGAGTATTATAAATACCCTATCATGCTAGAGATTTAGACATTCCGCATCCAATACATTCTTCACTTAATTCAACAATTAATTTTCTTCCATCCCTCTCATCTTCCGCCACAAACATTCTATTCTTAAAATCCACAACAAGAGAATCGTTACTTGCTAAGGAATCACTAAAACCACACGCCAAACACCCACTATTCACGCCATTCACCATGCAAACCGTGATATCCTTCGCATTCATGGGTAACTAAACCTCTTAGTTGGGGTTATGGAAGCCGAATGAGTTACTATCTATTGCTATGAGCTTGTGAGTTCAAGACACGTATATTGCTTATATCATTATTCTCTTCATCTTAAATCCACATTCTTTGCGGTTCAAACACAAGAACACGCCATTCTAGCATCTAACCTGTTCGAGAGAAAGGTTATTTGTCTAGAAAAGAAGACGCATAGACCAACGCCAGGCTAACATTTAACTTGTTCGAGAGAAAAGTTATTTGTCTGGAAAAGAGATAATGTCAAGGTAGTAGGACACCCGTTCCTATTAAAAAGCTAGTGCCGTACCTGGACTAACTTCTTGGAGAATTCGTACCGTTAGACACGCTTTAAGCTCGAGAGAGTTAAAGTGAAATAGTCCTTGTTTAGGTCGAGAGACGCTTGGATTTACCATCGACTACAATTCTCTATAAGCAATTGCATGTCAAGACTCTACACACTCATAGCCAATAGAGACGTATACTTCTGAAGGTGGACATAACCCCAACGCTTCAATTCTCATTGTTTACAACCAACGTGACAATCTTTCTCTTTTTACTTTATTATTTTCAGCTTTTATTTCATTACTTTGGTTACTTATTACAATCCCCCCTTCTTACGAGACTTGCACCAAAAGTCTATTAATTTTGCTTACTTGTTGACCAAGCTATTCTCTGTGGGATCGATACCCAACCCAGTTGGGTTCTATATTTGCTAACGACCGCTTTACACTCAAACGAGAGCTGTAGATTGAGCGTTATCAAAAATTGGCGCCGTTGCCGGGGAATACAAGTGTCAATCAAGTTCGCAAAAATTACTAGACCCTTTGGTCAAAGATTCTCGTACTTTTACGTTTAGTTTTTGTTTTTGTTGACTGCAGGTTTTCCTTTTAGTGCATGCCCCATACTAGAAGTTCTGGTCAACCGTTATTACCAATCAATCCGGAACCGCAACGAATCCGAAGAATGGAAGCACAAGCGGAAATCGACAGGATGGCTGCTCAACACGAGCAAGCAAGATTAGCTGCTCTTGCCGCTGCTCAAGTCCAACAACAAAACATTGATAATCCTGGACGAGCAACAAATCCTGAAGATGAAGATTTAGGAGATGACGAGTTGATCAACCCAAGGCATGGCGCTGAAATGGCAACACCTGCCAACAGACGAGGTCGACAAGCTCGGTACAGATATGATCGCCAACCTTTGCAACCAGCTTTCGACGATGATGATGATGATCTTGATGGTGCCGGAGCCACTGGAGCTATAATTCCACCACCATTAGCGCCCGGAGCCAAGTTCAACATCACTAGCACCATGATTCAGTTATTGCAACTCAAGGGTTTATTTGGTGGACTAGCAGGCGATGATCCGAATATGCATCTCATCAACTTTATTTCTACATGCAAGTCTTTTGACAATCCTGGAGTTGGTCAGAATGCTATTCGATTACGTCTATTTCCATTGTCTCTGTCTGGGGAGGCAACATTATGGTTGAATGGGCTGACTCCTGATTCTATTACAAATTGGAGGCAATTGAGAGACGCTTTCCTAGAAAGATTCTTTCCGCCATCCAAGAGGGCTCAATTGAGAGATGAAATCAGCAACTTTCGTCAGCTTCCCTCGGAAGCTCTTCACGAAACATGGGAGAGGTTCAAGACAAAGCTAGCGAGATGCCCAAACCATCACATGACTAATGTTCACCTCATGGAGATCTTATATAGAGCCTTGAATTCAGTAACTAAACCAGTGGTGGACAACGCAGCTGGAGGTTCTTTTATGGACCTCACCTTTGGTCAAGCAAGTAACATGCTAGATCGTATGACGAAACAAAGTAGAGCTTGGCATACCAGGGATTCTGAGGTAGCAAGCCCCACTTTATCTATTGGCATGTCTGCAGATCAAAGAAGAAGAGAAGAAGAACGTGATCAAGATATGGCGCACATGAAAACCCAAATGGATCTTCTTACAAAGCATCTATTAGGGAAGACTGAAAAAGTGAAAGCTATTGCGTCAAAAGGAAGAGACGAATCTGATTCGGAAGAGGAGGCCAACTACGTGAACAATCAGGGGGGTTTCCGTGGGAATGCCCAAGGAAACCAAGGTCGGAACTACTATGATAAATCTGGAGGTAAAGACCAAGGTAGTTGGAAGAAAAATAATGAAAATAGTGGTTTGTACGTCCCCCCTGGTAGACGTGATACCACCACATCTAATTCTATGGAAGACATGATGGCTAAGTTATTGAAAGGAGTGGAAGCGACGAGCGCGGGAGTTAAGGAGGTGATTGACGATTTGGCCTCCATGAAGCAATTAGTTGATTCTCATTCCACTTCTATCAAGCAACTAGAGCAGCAATTCAGTCAACTTTCAGCAACACTCAACCAAAGAAAAGCCGGCACCTTGCCTAGCGATACTGTGCAAAACCCAAGGAATGATGGGTCATGCATGGCCATCACTACGAGGAGTGGTAAGGTGCTGGAAACTTCAGCAGAAGGCAAGCAAGTAGTTGACAGAACAGCAGACATGGACGCCACACCTAGTGACGCCACTAGGGAAGACGCTGCAATATCCACTTCCAACGTCAAGGACGTGTTGCCTAGTGACGTGCAGCCTGAAAAAAATAATAAACGGAAGCAAGAGGAGAAGAAAGCCATGGAGAGAACACTTCCATACCCACCACCACCTTTTCCACAAAGATTGAAGAAGGTGGCCGATGACACTAAGTTCAGCAAATTTATGACCATGTTGAAGCAGCTGACTATTAATGTCCCTTTGGTAGAGGCACTTGAACAAATGCCTGGGTATGCGAAGTTTATGAAAGATCTTTTGACTAAAAAGAGGGCAGCAAGCTATGAGCTGAAAGAAGATGTGCATCATTGTAGTGCAATAGCTACCCGATCTATAGTTCAGAAGAAGGCCGACCCCGGAGCTTTCACTATTCCTTGCACCGTCGGATCTTTGGACTTTGCTAAAGCATTATGTGACTTAGGAGCCAGCATCAACTTGATGCCATTATCAATCTACAAGAAGTTGGGGTTAGGAGATCCTACACCAACTAATATGAAGCTTGTTATGGCGGATAGGTCGGTAAAACGACCGGTTGGTATTCTATGCGATGTCTTGGTGAAGGTATCTTCATTCATATTTCCAGCAGACTTTGTCATCTTGGATTGCGAAGCAGATTCAGAGGTTCCCATAATCTTGGGCCGCCCTTTCCTTGCTACGGGAAGTGTGCTCATAGATTTGAGAGCTAATGAGCTTTCATTCCGAATAAATGATGAAGTAGTGCGCTTTGATGTTTGCAAATCAATGAAGCAACCCAAAGATCTAAGTGTATTTTCTGTGGCTGATGTTGTCGTTGATGACGAGGATGAGTTACTTGCTGAAGAGCAAATTCTTGATGATCCTTTGGAGGTTTTGCTCATGGAAGAAGATGATGATGATGCTGAAATTTCTGAAGATGATATTTGTGCTCTATCGGGATTAGGAGCATATCGCTGTCCTCCTAAGAAGCTGGATCTTGATCTCAAGAATCGACCCACACCACCAGCTAAGCCATCTATTGAAGAACCACCCACATTAGAATTAAAGGAGCTGCCAAGCCATTTGAAGTATGCATTCTTAGGAAGCGGAAACACTCTTCCAGTCATAGTGGCAGCCGATTTAGGTGAGCAACAAGTTGCAGCTCTTATTGCAATTTTACGCAAGTATATTAAAGCTATTGGATGGACCATTGCGGATATCCTTGGTATTCCACCTGGGATTTGCACTCATAAAATTCAGCTCCAAGAAAAGTGCACACCCACCATCGAACACCAAAGACGTCTAAACCCACCAATGCAAGAGGTGGTGAAGAAGGAGATTATCAAGTGGTTAGACGCAGGAGTTGTGTATCCTATTTCTGATAGTACATGGGTAAGCCCAGTACAATGTGTTCCCAAGAAAGGAGGTATGACGGTGGTTGCGAATGCAAAGAATGAGCTTATTCCACTCAGGCCCGTCACTGGATGGAGAGTATGCATGGACTACCGCAAGCTGAATTCTTGGACTCTCAAGGATCACTTCCCCATGCCATTTATGGACCAAATGCTAGATCGATTAGCGGGAAAAGGATGGTTTTGCTTTCTTGATGGTTATTCAGGTTATAATCAGATTTTTATTGCACCAGAAGACCAAGAGAAGACAACGTTTACATGCCCATATGGTACGTTTGCCTTCAAACGTATGCCATTCGGGTTATGTAATGCACCAGCCACCTTTCAGCGATGTATGATGTCTATTTTCTCTGATATGGTAGAAGACACTTTGGAGGTATTTATGGACGACTTTTCAGTTGTTGGGGAGTCTTTCGAAGCATGTTTGGTGAATTTAAGCATGGCATTACAAAGATGTGTAGAGTTCAACCTTGTGCTGAATTGGGAGAAGTGCCACTTCATGGTAAAAGAAGGAATTGTTCTTGGGCACAAGATCTCCGAAAGAGGGATAGAGGTTGATCGCGCCAAAATAGAGGTAATTGAGAAGCTACCACCTCCAATTTCGGTGAAGGGAGTTCGTAGTTTTCTTGGCCATGCTGGGTTTTATCGAAGATTCATCAAAGACTTCTCCAAAATTTCTAGTCCATTATGCAAGCTATTGGAGAAAGATGCGAAGTTTGACTTTAATGATGATTGCTTAAAGGCATTTGAATGCCTTAAAGAAAAACTCGTTGAAGCCCCTATCATGGTAACACCAGATTGGACGCTCCCGTTCGAAGTCATGTGTGATGCTAGTGGTGTAGCCGTTGGTGCTGTTCTTGGACAGAGAAGGGAGAAATTATTTCATCCTATCTACTATGCGAGTAAGGTCCTCAATGAAGCCCAAAGGAACTACACCGTCACTGAACAAGAGCTATTAGCGGTTGTGTATGCGTTTGAGAAGTTTCGCGCCTACCTATTAGGTACTAAAGTGATCGTTCATACAGACCATGCAGCTCTTAGGTATCTAATGACAAAGAAGGATGCAAAACCAAGGCTGATTCGATGGGTGTTGCTGCTGCAAGAGTTTGATTTCGAAGTCAAAGATAGAAGAGGTTGCGAGAACCAAGTGGCTGATCACCTATCTAGACTTGAGAATGAGTATGTGGCACAATCAGAAAATCAGATTGGTGATGCATTCCCTGACGAGGAGATACTAGCGACAACAATGGAGAACTTACCATGGTATGCCGACTTTGCAAATTTCGTGGTGAGTAATGTGTTACCTTCCAATTTATCTTACCACCAGAGGAGGAAGTTTATGCATGACGTTCAGCACTATTATTGGGATGAGCCTTATTTGTTTCGAAGATGCGCGGATGGTATCATTCGACGATGTATATCCCATGAAGAAGTGCCCACTATATTAGAAGCATGCCACACTTCGCAAGTTGGAGGCCATCATGCAGGGAATCGAACAGCAAGAAAAGTCTTGCAAAGTGGTTATTATTGGCCTACAATATTCAGAGATGCACACGACTATGTGAGAAGGTGTGACCAATGCCAACGTCAAGGTGCTATTTCAAAACACCATGAAATGCCCATGTCCACAATTCTGGAGGTAGAACTCTTTGATGTATGGGGTATTGATTTCATGGGACCATTCGTGAATTCGTTTGGAATGAAGTACATCTTGGTTGCTGTGGATTATGTGTCGAAATGGGTTGAAGCTGTAGCATTGGCTGATAACGAAGGAAAGCGTGTTGTAGCGTTCTTAAAGAAGAATATCTTCTCTCGCTTTGGGGTACCTCGTACTATCATAAGTGATGGAGGATCTCACTTCTGCAACAAGCTATTCAAATCTGTATTGGCCAAGTATGGAGTCAAGCAACACAAGGTAGCTACGCCTTATCATCCCCAAACTAGTGGACAAGTAGAGGTTTCCAATCGTGAGATCAAGCAAATCCTTGCCAAGACAGTCAATGCGAATCGGAAGGATTGGTCTCGGAAGCTAGATGATGCACTATGGGCGTATAGGACTGCATTCAAGACACCCATTGGCATGTCACCTTATCAGCTAGTTTATGGGAAGGCTTGTCATCTACCCATCGAGCTTGAATACAAGGCATTATGGGCATTGAAGCACTTGAATCTGAATTGGGATGATGTGAAGAACCTGAGGTTGGAGCAGCTGAACGAGCTAGATGAATTCCGTCTCCATGCATATGAAAGATCAGATTTATACAAGGAGCGGATGAAGAAGTATCACGATCAGCGGATTGTTCGACGACACTTCCAAAAAGGTGACATGGTGCTACTCTTTAACTCCAGATTCAAGCTCTTCCCAGGTAAGTTAAAATCAAAGTGGTCTGGTCCATTTAAACTCACCCACGTCTACTCGTCTGGAGTAGTCGAACTGGAAAATAATGAGGGTGTTATCTTCAAGGTGAATGGCCAACGTGTTAAGCCATATATCGGTCCTCTTGACTCGATGAATGACATGGCCATCACTTATCTCGACGAAGTCTAAGTACTCGAGATTACTACGTCGAGCCACGACAATAAATAAGGCGCTAGATGGGAGGCAACCCTTCGTTTTATTGTTTTATCGTTTTGTCGTTTTAGTATTTTTTCTTTTTGATAAATGAAAATCCAAAAATAAGAGTCGTGCCACGACCAAAACTAAGGCGCTTGGTGGGAGGCAACCCATCGTACTAATCGTTTTCATTTGTTTGAGCAAATATAGGTGTAAGAAGTATGCAACGAGGTGATTGATTTCAATTGACGATTTGGTCGCATTGTATGGGAAAGTCGGTAAGTTAGGAATGGTGATGCATAAGGCCATGAATTGAGCCTTTCTCACGTCATAATAGGCTTCGAGGAAGGCTAGGCCTTGGTAAAAATAGGCCACGAACGATGCACAATCTATTCTATAGCCTAAGGACTCGGAATCTAGTGTGCTATACCCTATGCGCCGCCTATTCCTAGGTGTGCTTTTGACTATGCGCCGCCTATGCTATGGCATTTGAGATACTGAGACCAAATGCCATACCATATGCGCCGCATATGCCTAGATATGCCATACCATGTGCGGCGCATATGTCCCATTTTGCCATGGACAATGCGCCGCATATACATGTGATATGCCGAGGGATATGCGCCGCATATAGGGTGATTTTGTCCCCAAATCCGATTGTAAATGGGTCATAACCCGACCCATACTCCTCCTATATAAAGGGGACTTGTTTTTATTTCACAAACACATTAGAATCAAACCTAAAGGCGCCGCATATCATCCCAAATCCTCTCAAATTTTTCTTCCTTTGTTCTTCCAATCCACAACAACTTCTCCACAATCTTCAAACAAGTAAGTGCTCTCTTATTCTTCATCTATTTATCGTAAGTACTACTTTACTATGCTTATTATTAAATGCTAAATCATGTGAGATTAGTGGTGATGTTCATGTGATTGGATAATTGTTGCAAAAATCGTGTGATCGAATGAATACGAATGCAATTCTTGACTTGTTTCCGACTTGAATTTTGTTTCAATGGCATTGTTATGATACTTGCTGAACATATATGGCTATGAATATTGCTTGAAAGTGTTGTTTGGATGCTTGCATGATTCACCATCCCGGCCATCGGGATAAGGTTATAGTGACTATCGACGTAGGAGGTAGTGTTGGTTGTTTGAATAGCAATTCCATGTGGTAACTCCTATGTTATAGTATCGCTATATGCACCATGAAAGACGTCCAAATGGCTGTTCATAAGTGATGTCATGCTGATTTTCTTGTCGGAATACAATCCTAAGACGTATGTCGACGAAGTCTGAGTACTCGACCACGTTCACTTCACTGATTTGTGCTAACAAGATTAAGTGTGGGGTGGTACCCCTAATGCTTGCATATAAATTGTATAAAGTGCGATTGTGCTGCATCTAACATTATTTCTAGTCTCAGGTTCAATGGCACCGAAAGCAAGGCAAGGCAAGGAGAAGGCTACCACAACCCGCAAGGACAAAAAGAGAAGCCGAAAAGACCAAGGCGAATCATCTTCAGCACACCTACCACGCAGAATGTTCGGAATCAAATGGGTTCTTGAGGACGAAGCCAAGGCATGGTACAGCAGCAACAAAGAAAAGAAATATGTGCACGTCGACTTAATCAACAAGGAGACCTTAGCAAAGAAGGAGCCGCAAATGTTGGCTACGATAATGGCTTTGAAGTTGGATTTCATCTTCCGTGACATGGGAGAGTGCAATCTTGACTTGACAAGAGAGTTTTATGCCAACTGGTCGCCAAACACAACAGGCAACGAAGTCAAAATTCGGGGCCAAGTGTTACAGCTTACAGCGGATTGGATCAACTCGTTTCTAGGCCTACCTTCGGTCGACACTGCCCCATACAAAGAGCTGTACAGCAGGCCTCCTTACAGAGCAATAAGACACACGCTTTGTGGAAGCAGATCAATGGCAAGATGGGGCAGACATAAGGAAACAGGCCGTCACAACACATTCCCCTATGCTCCACTAAATAGGGAAGCAAGAATCTGGATGCGCATTGTCAACTCATGCCTTATTCCTGGGACGCAATACACAAAGATATCGAGAGATAGAGTGTGTCTGGTTTATGCATTGATGACAAATGTCCCTATCAACTTTGGGGCAATCATTCGATCCACCATGAGGAAAGCCAGACTCCACAGCAGGTCCCATTTCACATTCGGCAATTTGTTGACAGCAATGTTGCGGAAGGAGGATATAGAAGAGGAACCAGCTGACCACAAACTCCCACATACCCCAAAGAAGGTTGACCTCACCAAGGTCAAAGATGCTGAAACAACGCATGGAGTCAACCTTACCACTGCGGAGAGACACGCTCGTGACGAGAGTTTCTTCCGTCATCTCTATGGCATGACACGATTCACTATGATGAGTGGTGGACGTATTCCAACTGCTGAAGAGCTCCAACAGCTGGACCACGACTACCCAATGAACAGACATGCCCGGGAGATGTGTGGAGTGGGAGTCTATTTCGAGGAACCTCTTGATGATGACGTGCCAACTGATGATGATAGACGCCTGCCTGATTCTGATGCTGAGGAGAACTCTGACGATGACTCTTACGATGATTCGGACGAAGGGGGTATGACCCCCGACATTGAGGAAGAGTCCGACTAATCAGGTTCTTCGACTTTATTTTCCACTGAGGGCAGTGTCTAGTCTAAGTGTGGGGTGTCGGCAGAATCTGCATGCTATGTTTGTATGTTTGCTCTCTGCATGCTATGTTTGTATGTTTGCTCTTGTTTATTTTGTTTTGATTTTTTTTTTTTTTTTTTTTTTTCGTGTTTTTTCGTGTGACGTTTTTTTTTATTTTTTAGGAGTAAAATTTTTCTAGCTACGCATGAAATTATTTTGATAGGCAGCATGAGATTAGAACAAGAGTATGTGCTACAATTGTGACTATTGAGACATTTAGGCTCTAGTTGTGACTCATTATGTGATAGTGTGTGATTCAATTCCTTCACTTGTTGGGTCGAGAGTCTATATTACTACCAATCAAGTCGACCATGTGCCTTGTGTGTGTGAGATTAATAGTATATTCTATGTTTGTGGCTGATGCTAGAACTTGCCCGGTATGTATGCAAAGCGAAAATAAGGAGTGTGAGTTTAGGAGATGATTTAGGCATTTCTTTGGCAACCTATACATGTTTACCTTCAGTTTTTCCTACCCATGTACATTATCCTAGTTAAACCCTTTTGAGCCTTTAGCCTATTTCTTTGACAGCCTTGTATGTAAGCCTAATCCATTTTTTCAAGACCATAATTTGATCCAAATTCCTAAGTGCTTTAAAGTGAAAAAGTCATGTGACAACATAAGAGGAAATTGGGTGAGTATGATGCTTTAAATTGTAATGGTGCTTGAATATGTTATGAAAAAGAAAGTGCTATCATAAGAGGTATGTTGTGAGAAGAAAAAGGAAAAGAAAGCTGAAAAGTGAGTTGTGCTTAAAATTGGAAAACAAAAGATGAAAACAAGGGTGGAAGAATAAAATAAAGAAAGGTTGAAAGAAAAAAGTGTCATAGATACAAAGTGATGTATTAAAGTGCTTAGGAACTTAGTCACTATTTCTGGCCAAAATAGTCCTACCCGTCCCTTAGCCTACATTACAACCATCTAAAGACCTACTTGATCCTAATCTTAACATTCTGACATTTAGTAGAGTACTACATTAAGGGCAAGCCTATGGTCATCAGTTGCAACATATGAATTCTTTGTGAGAGCGAGAGCAAGGACACTTTGACACCCATGTTTGAAAAATATGCTATATTTGTGAGTGATTATGGGTACTATATTGTGAGACACACATGGTTGATGAGTCTTGGATAGTTGTATATGATTCTATGCACCTTAACGTTTGCATGCGAGTTGATCACCATCACGAGTCTATGCTTGAGGTTAAATTGTTTCTACTTATAATCGGAAAGCTACTCTTTGTTGATAATCTTTGTGCTTGTCTTGAAGAATGTTTTGTGTTGTTTCTGTAAAAACCTTAAGTCGATGCTTAGAAGGACATGATATGTTGTTCGAGGACGAACAAAGCTCTAAGTGTGGGGTGTTGATGATAGGCGAATTTACGCGCCTATATCAATATATTTTGCCCATATTTTAGCCTAGTTTTGAGAACTAATTATCTATTTCATACACTTTTAGTCCTTTTTCCTGTAAATGAGCTAACAAATGTGATTAGGAAAGTTTCAGGTATAAATGATGCAAAATACAGCAATTTATGGCTTACTTGACGCAAAAGAAAGCTCACAAACGAGATGGAAAGGAGCTGGACGCATAAAGGACTAAATCTGCTGCATGGAAAATC
This sequence comes from Capsicum baccatum var. pendulum, assembly GCA_030864225.1. NCBI lineage: Eukaryota > Viridiplantae > Streptophyta > Magnoliopsida > Solanales > Solanaceae > Capsicum > Capsicum baccatum. The sequence continues at coordinate 88,061,274 of CM061557.1, forward strand.
TGTCCCGGGCTAAAACAGCATTTCTGAAGACTTTGGGGACTTACAGACACAAAGCTGGATTTTTGCCATAATACATTAACCTAGTGCAATTAGGTTATGTGTTTCATTATTCTATTTGGATTATAATTTTGTAACCTTACCCTAGTATATTTGGGTCAAGGATTTCATTAGTATATTAGGATTTGGTTATTTATTTCATTAGATTGGTAGGAGTAGGATAGGAGTATTATAAATACCCTATCATGCTAGAGATTTAGACATTCCGCATCCAATACATTCTTCACTTAATTCAACAATTAATTTTCTTCCATCCCTCTCATCTTCCGCCACAAACATTCTATTCTTAAAATCCACAACAAGAGAATCGTTACTTGCTAAGGAATCACTAAAACCACACGCCAAACACCCACTATTCACGCCATTCACCATGCAAACCGTGATATCCTTCGCATTCATGGGTAACTAAACCTCTTAGTTGGGGTTATGGAAGCCGAATGAGTTACTATCTATTGCTATGAGCTTGTGAGTTCAAGACACGTATATTGCTTATATCATTATTCTCTTCATCTTAAATCCACATTCTTTGCGGTTCAAACACAAGAACACGCCATTCTAGCATCTAACCTGTTCGAGAGAAAGGTTATTTGTCTAGAAAAGAAGACGCATAGACCAACGCCAGGCTAACATTTAACTTGTTCGAGAGAAAAGTTATTTGTCTGGAAAAGAGATAATGTCAAGGTAGTAGGACACCCGTTCCTATTAAAAAGCTAGTGCCGTACCTGGACTAACTTCTTGGAGAATTCGTACCGTTAGACACGCTTTAAGCTCGAGAGAGTTAAAGTGAAATAGTCCTTGTTTAGGTCGAGAGACGCTTGGATTTACCATCGACTACAATTCTCTATAAGCAATTGCATGTCAAGACTCTACACACTCATAGCCAATAGAGACGTATACTTCTGAAGGTGGACATAACCCCAACGCTTCAATTCTCATTGTTTACAACCAACGTGACAATCTTTCTCTTTTTACTTTATTATTTTCAGCTTTTATTTCATTACTTTGGTTACTTATTACAATCCCCCCTTCTTACGAGACTTGCACCAAAAGTCTATTAATTTTGCTTACTTGTTGACCAAGCTATTCTCTGTGGGATCGATACCCAACCCAGTTGGGTTCTATATTTGCTAACGACCGCTTTACACTCAAACGAGAGCTGTAGATTGAGCGTTATCAAGTATCAGTCTTAGTAAAAGAACTCAGATAGTTCTTTAGAATCCATGACTGTCAGATACAGTCAACTCAGATACAACACGAAACTCAGCTAGTTCCATCAGATTCGGGACTGTCAGATACAGTCACTCATGTTATGAGTCATATTAGTCATCAGAACTCAGTTACCAGTTATGTTAGTTATCAATAAATTCATGTTATCACAGTCTCAGCTATAGTACTATGTGTTCATGCATGTATTCTCACATTCATACTAGTTAGTTAGCCAGTATTATTCATGCATATGAACCCTATGCATTCAGCCTACCTCAAATGCATACCAGTACATTCAAAGTACTGACGCATTTGCGCTATGGTGTCTTATAGCATAGGTTCAGAGACACGAGTTTTAGAGAATCAGTAGAATCCAGATATCAATAGTCAGTCAGCAGTGAGTCCTCATCCTCTGAGAATGATATAATCTGTTACTTCATTATTACAGTACTTAGTTATTTCAGTCGGTGGAGTCAGTTGGGGACATATCCCATCAACTCATTATCCAGACCGTTATATTTTAAAGGCTTTTCAGACTATTATGTTCAGAAAATTATCTCAGTTGTTTTGGGTATTTCATACCCCACCAGATGTGATGTTTTATCATATTTGAACCTTATGGCCTTTTAGCCTTTATTTCCATATTTATTCAGTATATTATGCATTGTACAGGTACAAATATCAGTCATGGGTTAGTTTGTGGTCCTTCGGGGTCATGAGCACCATGTAGCATTTTGGATACCAGATTCGGGGCGTTACATGAGTACAGTTCACTTGTACTCAGTAGGCATCATAGGTCGACTGAGAAAAGGAAAAAATAAGGCAAGTAAAATGACACTATAAGAACGTCACCTGTAAGTAGAAAAGTCCCAAATGGTAGATCAAGTTGTATCCACTAATAGTTCTAATATATATATATATATATATATATATATATATATATATATATATATATATATATATATATATTGAGAGAGAGAGAGGTAGAGAGGGAGAGGGAAAGAAATGAAAATGACATAATTATACATGAAAATACACTGAAACTATGCACAAGTTCAGGAAGCAAAAGAAACCATGACGAATCCATATACAAATGCAGCGCAATGCAATATAGATAGGATGAACGGTGAAAGTCATCGCATGACTTTCTGTATACACCCACCAAGCTCGCATCTCCAACATAGGATCCATGGGGAATTCACAACTATATCTCATATCTCAATCTCAACTCACCTATCCGAATCATGTTCATAGAGAGGGAGTTTTCATAAAAGTGGTTCATCAGTTCATTTTCTTTCAAAATCAGTGTTTCCCAATGGTACGAGTATCTCATGAATGTATATGTATGGAATGAGGATGTAATGCTCACAATCAATGCAATATGATGATCTCCAATCCATCCAACATGTATATATAAGTGAGCTAAAAAAATCAACTCAATATATCCACAATTCATGATTACCAACTTTAATTAGGCACCATCAAAATAAATATACATGTAAGGAACCATTAATAACATATCAATCCCTAACTCTATTAATTCTATCATGATAAGGAAACCAACAGTTAAATAAGGTCTATACTAACAAAATAATTCCTCACATGTGTAAAATATCTATAATGAAGGCATTTAAATGCACACGTAAGGCCAATAATGTCAAATAAAACCCCCACACGGGCAATACGTAGTATCAGATATCACAAGCCAACAATAAAATATAATTTCCCACACAGTCACATGATAATAATAATAATAATATCAAAATATAAACCTTATAGTTATTTTCCCAACCCATAGTATGCTTTACTTATATAGTAACTACCCAGCTCAATCTGAAAGAAGTCATAACCTACCTCTAAATAATGAAATCCCAATCTAATATTCTTTAACATAGAGTTTTTTCCTTATGAACAACCTCAAAATCAACTACAACTTTTAAATGTAGCATTTATGCATTAAAATAAGGCTGATGATACTCATATTACCCATATTCGAGTCAGGTCCAAAATGGTCTCAAAAGATGAGTTTGAAAATGAAAGGAGTAAAACTAGAATTTTGTTTTAAAAACACACTTACCAAGGTTATAGAAGTCTACAGGAAAAATTTCACGCAAAAATGGGTTAAAAATGAGCTCCAAATCAAAGAAAAATCTTTTTTAAGCTTTACTAGTAAAATCCTCAAAATTCCATTTTGAGATCATGATTTAAAGGTATTTTTGATGATATAATCGATGTAAAATAATGAAAATAGGGTTTTAGAGCTTATCCAAGCTCAAATGGTGAATAAATTCTCAAGAATCGCACAAACCCAAAGCTCAAAGGTCTAAAAATAAAGGAAAAATTAAAAAATAAGCTATATATACTAACACAACTTTGTCATCTTAAACTGTCAAATGACTGCTAGAACGTCCTGGCCTATGTGTCTAGGCCCACTAAAACACTCCCCTTCTGCTAAAGTGGCACCAGCTAAAGTGATGAAGTACCCGCTTTAGCGGCAGGCAACTGGTCAGGCTTGACCCCTTAAGCAGACACTGCTAAAATGGTACTTTTTCCACTAAAGTGGTTGTACCAAAACTTTATTAAGTTGCAAAGTTGTTGGTCAATCCCTCGAGATTCTTTTAAAATCCTGTGAACGCAAACAAACTATGCTACTAGGCTAATTTTGGCATTCTGGGCTTAATGGAGATGTTGAATTAAAAAAAAGATTGTTTTCACTAAATTAACCCCTTGGATCCCTTTTCACTATTTTCCATAAAAAGGTCAAAATACAAGATAAAGGTCCCAAATCCAAACCAACTATGCAACTAATCCAAAATTCAATATTTTGAATCTACTGGTGTAGTCTAAATTGCCATCCAATACTCAAAACAATGAGTGTTGATCGAAGTCAACTATATGGCTTTTCAAGCCTCTAAAAACTACAAACTCACACAATTCATTCGTGATAGAATTAGGAACCGTGCCAACCATCCCCAAACCCAAAAATCTACATGTGAAAACTATGAGAATGGGAAAAATGGTCAAAACATATAAAAATAAAATTCACAAATTCAGGTCATTACAACATCTACCTTCAAAATTCTAGTTCAACCTTAACTAAGAGGCCAGGAAATACTTGAATTAAAAGAAGAAGAAGAAGAAGAAGAAGAAGAAGAAGAAGAAGAAGATTAAGAGGGTAAATACCATGCATATCGAACTTGAACTCCTAAGTAGCCTTCTAAATAGGATGGTGTCTCTACTGAACCTTAACCACATGAATATCTCTATAATGTAACTGTCTGACATCCTTGGATAAAATACAGATTACCTTCTCAAATAAATATCAGCCTCTCATCCTACTGAATAGAGTCCCAACAAAACATATGAGACTCACTCAAAATATAGCGTCAAAACATAGATACATGAAAAATTAAATGAACAACTAAAAATTTTGGAGGTAAGGCCAACTCATAATTAATCTCCTTAAAAGTTTAAAGAATATTAAATAGTCTAATGTACCCTGAGATAAGATTTCCCCTTTTCCTAACCTCATCATGCCCTTCATAGGTGACACACAAAGGAGGAATCGATCATTAGTCCCAAACTTCAAGGCACATAGACTACAGTCTACACAAAAACTATTGCTCAAGCTGCTTAATAGTAGTTGCATGTGCCTCTACCTTCTGGATCAAACCCAAAATATCTTCCTTAATTTTCTTAAGAAACTCTCTTGTCTCTCCGAACCTTTCATAAGCTTTACAAGTAACACTTTTATTCTTTAACTCCCAAACTCAGCATCTCGATTCCCTAGTAGAACAAAAGGCCATTGTTACCCATGTAGTCATCTTTCCTCCGCCAATTACCATTATTATCCCTACTCTTATCCCTATACCTATCTCTATAGCAGTTCTAACCTTGATTCCTTTTCCTCAAGTTTTTAATTGTCTTGATTAGACCCTTGGTCCATGGCTCAAAAAGTTGCTATCTCTCTATCTATAAAAATAGCTTCTTCATCAGAATTTGACTCTTTATGTATAGAAGTCTTACCCCGTAAACCCACTATATTTACTTTTTTTGCTCCAATCACTGCAAATTTCTTCATAAGTAGGTCAATCTCAATTCTTAATTATTTTACTCTTGAGACACTGACTCATCTGATGCTCTTTGCTCACTGGAAGCACCAATAGCATAAGTACCGATTGATCTATCCATCTCTCGAGTATGCCACCTTTGATTTGTTTGAGTGATCTGGTCTAAGATTTCTGAAGCATGCTCCCATTGAAGAGTCATAAATGCTCCTCCTATAATAGTATCAACCACAACCTTAGTATTAGTATTCAAGGATCTATAGAATATCTCAAGAAAGTTTCTCTCCATGATTTTATGGTTTGGAATATTCTACAACTTCTTCTTGAACCACAACCATGTCTCATATAATGACTCTAAATACAATTGCCTGAATCATAGATCTCATCATTTAATTGTAGCATTATAGATGGTGAGAAAATTTAGTCAAAGAACTTTATCCTCAACATATTCCAAGTGGTAATAGATCCACGAGGCAACTCTTCTAACCATAAAGTCCCCTCTTCTATTAGAGATAATGGTAACAACCTCAGTCGTATAGAATTTTAACTCACCCCAGACAGATTGTACGAACTACAAGTCATCACAATGTTCATAAGGTACATTTTTGCATCATTAGTAGGCATAGTAGAAAACGTCCACTTCAAGTTTAGCAGCTGGATTATCGCACCCGTAACATCAAATTTAGTGCCTTGAGGCAATTTTGGAAGAATGATTGCACCGATTTCAACTTGTTCAACATACTTGAAATCTTTATCTGGATCATCATACATTGTCAGGTATTGCTCGATGGGTTATTTACCTCTGTTTTTTCTAATTCTGTCCCTGTCAAGTGTAGCTTGATGCTCTTTCTCCTTCTGTCTATCCCGTTCTTCCCTATATGCTCTACGGGCAGCTGCTTGCCTAGTAGTTTCCTCAAACATTAAGATAAAAGTAACCTACTTTATAGTCTTCTAAGCATCTTGCTAAAGTATATGATTCAATATTGTTGGGTTACTATGAACCCCTTCGAGCAGGGATCTTTAATGATTCTATCTCAGAGTTCTTTCAAGCTCAAAATCAAATGGAATCATAGGATTGGCTTGACTCCAAGTATTGGGAATACACCGGTGTATGCCCTAGAAATAGTAGAATAGAAGAAATCAACAAATGAAACCAAAAACTTCAATATACTCAATCTTTAAATTTGTAACTATATTCCCTAACAACGGTGCCAAAATTTGATGTCACCCAAATTACACCATTGAGAAATTATAAAGTATTTGCTAAATCAAATATAGAATCCAACTAGGTTGGGATCGATCCCATGGAAAATAGGATAAAAGTTTGTCAAGAGTTTGTTGATGTAATAGGAAACTATGTAAATAAAAAAAGGATTTTGTAATAAAAAGAGTAATAGTAACAATTACTGGTTAATTGGATTGTGATTCATAGGAGATAAGCATGAAGATTGTCTTCCCCATGACTTCATAACTCTACGACTATTCGTGCTTATCAGACAATCCTAATGCCTTGTATGCAAAATCTAACAAGATATGTATCACTCAACTATCTCTCGACCTTGGTTTCGATGAATTTCACTTATCTCTTCTCAGACTTTGAGCATTGCGTTACTTTCTTATTTTGTGATATTAGATAAACTTTCCCAATTACAGCTCAAGTTAATTAGATAAAGGTTGGTAGCTTTAAATTACTGTTGTTATTTACTTTTCCCAGTCTCTACCTCTCTCTCGAGAAAATCTAGAATTCCAATAAGTTTCTAACACTGGCAACCATCAAGAAAGCAATCAAATCAAAAGAAATACCAATACATATAATAACGCCAGTCTAGAATGACTTTTCACTTAACTTGCTTTGCTAGTTCATCATGGTTCCCAAAACCTTAGTTATGGGATTTTGATACTCATGATCAGAAGATCACATGAAGATTTCATAGGTGAAAGCATAATGTTGAACTTACAAGAATAAGATGAAAAACTAACATCTCAAGTTGATTATAAACCCTAAAAACCAATGTTAGTAATCCCAAGATCAATAATGCATCTCATAACTTAAAATAATGTAAATAATATACAAAGTGTGCAACCTAATAATAAAACATAAAGGGAGTATTTATAGATACAAAATAAATCCTATCCTAAACTGTGTAGGAAAACTAGTTCGACAACACCTACAACTCGTGGGTTGAGTTGTGGAATCAATCGTGGGAATTAGTGTTAGTCTTCAACTTATAAAATATGGTTCATAACTCCAACTCATGTGGATCGTAGGTTGCCTTCATGGAAATTAAGCTTGGCAATCAACTTTAGAACTTAAGTCACGTCCCCAACTCATAAGGCATAGGTTCAACCCATGTGTCATGGGTCACCAGTTCATAAACTCTTCATCCTTATTTATCATTTTTTCCTCCAAATCATGTTTCTTGCAAAATCAACATAAAACACATTATATCTAAAAAGAATACCTATGTTCCTGCATAATTTCCTTATTTTAAGCATTGAAAGTGCCATGAAACTATGACACATCACCTCTTGAGTATCACTTAAGATAGAGGTACAAATTTACCTCTCAATTTTGAAAGGCATTCTAGAAGGGTCTTGATACCTAAGTTTATCTCAATATAGCTTTTCACCAGCAGATAAATGTTTAAGAAGAGAGGACCATTCAAATCTTAGATAAAATATTGAGAGCATGCCTAAATAATTTCAAGGGTAGTCGAGATGATCATCTACCTTTGATTGATTTTGTGCACAATAAAAGCTATCACTCTACTATTCAGATGGACCCATTTGAGACACTTTATAAAAGAAGGTATACATCTCCTGTCGGTTGGTTTAAAGTTGGTGAAGTTACATTAATAAGACCAGACTCAGTCCATGAGGCTACAAAGAAAGTTTAGTTAATGAGAGAGTGGTAGAGAATAGCTCAAAGTCTCCTTAAGTCCTATTCAAATATAAGGAGTTAGGAACTTGAGTTGCTGTTGTTGATTTTATCTACTTGAATATTTCAACTATGAAGGGGGTGAAAAGGTTTGAGAAGCAAGAAAAAATCAGTCTCCGCTATTTGGTCCTTATGATATTATAGTTTATTTTGGAAATGTAGCCTATAATCTAGATTTTTTGGCAGACTTATCAGTTGTGCATTTAGCCTTTTATGTTTCCTTGCTAAAGAACTGCATTAGTGATCTTACATCAGTTGTACCTTTAGAAAGTCTGGGCGTGAAACATAGACTCTCTTACGAAGAGGTCCCTATGGAAAACCTTGACTGTCAGGTTCGTAGGTTAAGGAATAAAGAGGTTGCATTTGTAAAGGTTCTTTCACGAACTTAGTTAGTTGAGGGAGCTACATAGGAAATAGAAGAAGACATTAGGACCAAGTACCCCTATATTTTCCCATTAAACTTAGTCCCAGCTTGAGGTAATAGTTTTTCCTTAATTAATTAATTCCTTATATTTCATGTCAATCGGTTATTCCCATGCCATGGCATGCGCCCATGAGTTCGATTTAGTTAGTTACCGACCTTGTACCATGTCAGCATTTAGATTATAGAAACTCAGTATAGGAATTTTAGGTACAGATATTGTAAAATGGTTACAATAATATTAGGATAAATGGTGAATAAAATATTAGAATTCTTTTTCCCCTAACCTTCCAGCTTAGTCAATTTCCATTCAGGAATGAATGACCTTATTGTAATGACTCAGAAAATGTAAGCCTAGGCTAGAACAATGCTTCAAGTACATGAAGGGTAAATCATAAAGATTTATCTGTATGAGAGGGGATTTAGCCAAGTACCAAGTCCACAAGAACCCCCTATCCCTTAACCAAGCCAAAACCTTCCTTATCGATTGATCCCTAAAGAGGTGATCAACTTTAAATGAGTGTAACATCCAAATTCAGATGCATATTTGATTGCATAACCATAAAATGATAGAAATTTGAATTATCTTTCCAAATCATCTACTTTTACATAATCTGACATCGAAGTAAAAAGTTATGCTCTTTTAAGTAAAACACTACTCTAGAGTGAGACACCATGAACCAAACCATGGTTGTAGTTATGTTGTATGACTGTGTAATAGAATTGACTAATCAAGAAAACCCAAACTTCTAAAAGTTAACAAAGTATACCCTCATTCCATGAGAGAGAACCAGAATTATGCTTTGAAACCACGATCTGCTGGCACGATCTTGAGTCCCACAAATACCCTTGATGTAACCAACAAACATGCAAAGCAAGGTATGACCGTAGGTAGATCCCACAATCATACCAAGGCTCGCCTGATCATGTTTAGAGATCTATCAACCAGATCCAAACAATGAGTGCAACCCATGATCATAGGTTGGTCCCACGATTGTAGGAAGGTCTCATGCGTCCCTTCCCATATTTTTTAGTTATAAAATTTTAAGGGGAATATCAATCTTTTTCCACTTTTTAACATCCCAACGACGTTATTTTGGGAATATCTAGGGCCATTAGTGGGGTTTATATGACCCTAAGCTATCATTATTTAGAATATCATCTAATACTTAGTTATTTCAAAGGAGAAAGAAGGTGATTCCTTTTCCCAAGGTAGAGTTGATGACGTCTAAATAACACCTTATCTTAGATGATGATACGATCATTGTCAAAATATAGTAACCCAACTAAGGTTTGGGTCAAATCCTAAGGGAACATGTGAAATCATGGGTGTCAGCTCTTCTTTGATTCTCGAACATGCTTTGATCACGATCAAGCCAGCAAGTGCTTTGAACATCCATAATTTCTTCAAAAGTAGTCAAAACTATCTTTTTTCTCCTTTTCACAAACTTAGCATCCAAAACATAATTTCTTGCAAAGCATACCCCAAAAGCATCATATCTAACAAAATAACGTCAAAAACTTGTATCTTTTCTTTGTTTTAAGCGTCCAAAGTGCTATATTTGTATAGCACACCAAAACCCTCAACTTAGGGCCTTTGCATGTCCCCAAGTAACAAAACATAACAAAAACAAATCTATGCTTAACTAGGAGAATCTAAGCTATTCAAGGTAGATTGTCAACACTTAAGGCTTAAAACACTATATCCCCCTCTAATCTTATTTTTTAAAACCATCTGTTTATAAATATGAAGCACAACTTAAACACCCTAGGTTTGGACCCTTAGAAAATTTCCTAGATTTTTAGATTTTAGACATCATATGACTTATAGGTACCAATCATATGATGGGGTACGGTTGGTATGCTCTTGGTTATATGCTAATCAGTATTGGTTGGTGGGTTGGATTGGTTTCTAGAATGGGTACGACTTAGTGGGTACGAGTTGTATAGTTGGTAATAGGTCATATGATTTGGGTTTACATTAACTTAATCTGAGACTTAGTAACTTAACTTAGATCTAAGTATGAGTGGCTCACCATGAGTTGTAATTTAGGGTGTGAGTTGTACCATCGACTCGTATGGTAGACAGTGTTTAAACTTTCTTTGATTTTAATTTGCCAAGGAAATGGTTTAGGGGTACTGGTCATATGGTTTGGGTCTGACTTGGTTTGGGTAATTGATATGGTGGACAGTGTTAGGTCCAAGGGAAAAGCCTAAGGTATGAGTTGTGGGTACCACTCATATTGAAGGGTACGTCTGGTATGGGGTAGTCCTACCATCTTACGAAAATATTAAGTAGTGTAAGTTGGGGGTAATGTAGATATTTTCCCACTTAACCACTTAGGTCCCCATGATTTATAACTATTTTGGTGCATTATTTACCCTATTATTATAATCTAAAGCACTTAGAAACTCTCTCTAGTTCTGTCTAAGGCTCTTGGATAAAATAAAGCTAGGATTTTATCTAAAGGATCAATTTGGTAATCTAAGGCATATACTCCTCCCTCATTATTATTTCCAACTAAAGACATGTCTTATATAATATATTTATGGCATTATTATTGTATGGTTTTGGGGTTTTCAAATATATGTTAGGGTTTTGGTATTAAATGCTTGGTTTTGGTTTTTCCATGTTTTAATTATGTATTACATGCTTTAATGGTGGTTTGTACAATTGGTTGTATGGGAATGTTTAATTTGTAATTGTATTTGGTTTTGGAAACACTATGCCCCGACATGTTTGATAAAATGCCTATGATAATGCTTTTACTATATTATTGGATTTTTTATGGAACTATTACATGGTATGGCTTGGTAATGGAACCCTAAATGGTATAAATGGTTTGGAATAGTTAAATAGTAAGGTTTGGTGGTCATGGTTATGGTTAATTAAACTTTCTTGTAGGGTACAAGGGAATTCCCCAAGTAAACATGTTAATGAATAACTAATAGGGTAAATGGGATTCCCCAAGCAAACATAATAATGGAATGCTTGTGCGCTACACGGTATTTCCCCAAGTTAACTTGATAATGTAATCTATAGGTACATGGGAATCTATTTACATAAAAAGGCTGGCTAAGGACATTGATTGCATGCTATAGTCGGTATAACGATACCACTACTCATAGCCTTGGTTAAAAATAATGGCATAATGGTTTGGTTGGATGATAATGGTTTTAATTGGGCAAAAATGGTTAAAAATAATGGTATAATGGTTTGGTTGGATGGTTATGATTTTAATTGGGCAAAAATGGTGGGTAGGATGACTAACCGTGAAGGTATGATTCTAATGGATGGACACTAAAAACTCATATTTTCTGACATGAGGGTTGGTCATAATGACCATAGATGATACTATGAGGTACATGGGAATCCTCTAACTACACTGTACATATGTATCATGGAGAGAGAAGGATACTTAGGAATCCCCTACTCTTATGGTATCTCTGGTTCATGCAGCTACATGTATTGGTGCCTATTCAGGGGGTTAAACTGGATCCATATAGTCCATGGGTGATTCTAGGACAATTAAGCTACACATATTTAGGTTAATGATTTTAAAGGCATGCTAAACCTAGAATGGTTGTATATATATATATATATGTATGGTTGTGTGCATATGGTTGGTTTACTAGGTTTTACTGGATGGCATTGTTTTTTCCTTATCCTGAGTTCATGCTAGCATTCACCTGCTAACCCATCTTTGGGCAGCTGTATCCGACGCGATGCAGGAACCAGTCGATTTACTCCTCTTGCATAGTGATCTGATTCGAGATCAGCTATTGGATTGAAGTGATGAGCTTCCATATTCCTAAAGGATCTATTTTATATCATAGATGTCTTTATATACTTTGGTTATTTTATGGACATTGGTTTTGGCTATAGTTGGGGGTATGTCCCAATCGGATATTGTTTTTCTTTTTGTTAGCAGCTTTGTGTAGATACTATATTGGAATGGGCGATGTCGGTATTGATGTTAGCCTTAGTACTAGTGTTGGTATTAGGGATGATATCATTGGACTAGATTTGTTATTGTTCCATCCTTTTATGTTATATTTTGGACAGGAACTTGGTTTTTATATTGGTTTGGTTATGGTTGTTGGTTGGTATTGGATGGTTGGAATTTCTTAGGTTGGTCCCGGTTATAGATCTATCCTAGAGTATGGAATTGAAACAATCGCTATCTGTTTGTATGTTTGAAATTTATCCGACTTAAGGTATATGTATTTAGAGGTTAGGTTGGGTAACGGGAGTGGTCCCCGATCCTAGTTGGACTTGGGATCCTTATTACAACAAGGCTCTTGTTTGGGTTATGTCAAGTTGGTATCAGAGCTTTAGGTTTATGGTAAATTAGGAGTCCACAAAGTCATGTTGAGTAGAGTCTATTTTATGGGTGTGTAGCGCATCACATTCATAAGAGAGAAGCTATAAAGGATTAAGGAATGTTTCTCTTTCTTTGTGTTCTATTTTCAAGCTTAGGGTTTGAGCCCTAAAATGTTCTCTAATTCTATTTATTTGCTTTTCAGATCATGCCTTGATGATCTGAAGTTCATGGAAACTCCTCTATCTCAATTGGGGATGATGGGAGACGGTCTACTCAGGGGATCCATACTCAGTCTAGGGTTCTAGTCCCTGATATTTCTAGAGTTTTGCCAGGTCCTTCTAGTCCTCCTTAGGATAATGTGACAAATGCAGAGTTTCATCAGTCGATCCATATAATTGCTCAGTTGGTAGCTTCTTAGGATGAGCGTGGTGCATCGAGTATTGCATCATCTGAGGCCATAAGGGTTGGCTAGTTCATGAAGATGAGTCCTCCAACCTTTACTGGAGTTAAGGTGGAGGGGGATCCTCAGGGTTCCTAGATAAAATAGAAATGATTTTAAGGATTATACATGCTATGAATGTGGAAGGGGTGGAGTTTCCAGCTTATTAGCTCAAAGATGTGGTATACCAATGGTACGAGGAATGGGATAGGGCAAGGGGAGATGTTGAGGAATCATCCTTGTAGGAGACTTTCTCTAATGCTTTTCTGGACCGCTTCTTTCCTCAAGAGTTGAGAAAAGAAAAGGATGAGGAGTTTGTTAATCTAAAATAGGGGAAGATGTCAGTTAATGAGTATGCCTTAAATTCCACCAGTTGTCTAGGTATGCTCTGGAATTGGTGTCTGATATCAGTCCCAAGATGAGAAAGTTTGCTTCAGGATTATCTTGAGATTTGATCCTTGAAATCAAGACTATATTGTTGATCAAGGAAATAGATATTTCTAGGTTTGTTGTTCATATGCAATAGGTGGAGGAAGAAAAGAGGAAGCAAGATGATATCAATGAACGACAGGGTAAGAGGTTCAGGTTTTCTGATCAAGGTAGTGGTCAACAACAAAGTGGCCGGGATGGTGGTAAGTGTCCAAAGAAGAAGTGGAGGAGTTCTGGTTCCCTTTCTATAACTTATGCTTCTTACCCAAAGTAGTCGGGTGATAGGCGTCAGTAGGGTGGCGATAACTTTAGGGCACAGGGTGCTCAGTCTCAAGAAAGTAGGGCTTTGTAGACCTTATCATGATTTCCTTGTTAGTTCTTTGGTAGGTTCCATAGGGTCTTTTATGATGAGGGGAGGGATGTGCTTTAAATATGGTTAGCCAGGCCATATGCTGAGAAATTATCCGGTTGGTAAGGGTGCTTTAGGAGCGAGTAAGGCTTCGGTTGGTTCATCTTTTACTCCTGCACCAAAGGGTGTTGCTTTTGTATTTGTTTCTACTTCTGGTACTGGCGCAGGTCGGAATATGCTATATGCTCTTACTACTCGATAGGAATTTGAGGTATCACCGAATGTCGTGACTGGTACATTACAACTTTTTTCTAAGGGTGTATATTATTTACTTGATCTGGGGTCCACTCTCTTCTACGTGAACCCATTTTTGGTGATTTATTTTTGTTTTTATCCCAAGGTTATTTTGGATCCTTTTTCTATTTCTACCTCGGTAGGTGACTCTATGATTGCTAAAAGGGTCTATAGGGGTTGTGTGGTATCTGTTGGAAGTAGGGAGACTTTGGTGGAGTAATTTGAACTTGATATGGTGGATTTTGATGTTATTATTGGTATGGATTGGTTACACTCTTGCTATGCATCCTTAGATTATCGGACCCATAAGGATGTCTATAGGTACCCTGGTGAACCGATTATTAAGTGGGAGGGTGGTTCCCTAGCTCCTGGGAGGAGGTTTATTTCTTATCTTAGAGCTCGAAGATTAAGCTCCAAAGGGTGTCTCTATCATTTGGTTTGGGTTAAAGATTTTATTGGAAAGTCGTTCTTTGCACTAGATTTTGGTAGTGAACGAGTTTTTTGAGGTCTTTTCGGATGATCTTCCTGGTGTTCCCTTGGATAAGGAGATTGAGTTTGGGATTGATTTGGTTCTGGACACTCATCCAATATCTATTCCTCCTTATATAATGGATCCAGTCGAGTTGAGAGAACTCAAGGAACAACTTAAGAATCTTTTGGATAAGGGTTTCATCCATCCTAGTATATCCCTGTGGGGTGCTCCTATGTTATTCGTGCGAAATATGGATGGTTCCCTTCAGATGTGCATTGACCGTCGACAATTGAATAAGGTAACAATTAAAAACAAGTATCTTCTCCCAAGGATAGATAACTTATTTGGTCAGTTGTAAGGTGCCAAATTCTTTTCTAAAATAGATCTTTGGTCTGGGTATCATCAACTTAATATTAGGGAGGTGTATATCCATAAAACGATATCTTGTACTCAGTATGGGCACTTTGAGTTCTTGGTTACATCATTCAATTTGACTAATGCCCAGTGGCACTTATAGATTTAATGAAAAGGGCTATTAGGTAGTTTCTGGATCTTTTTGTTATTGTGTTCATTGATGACATCCTGGTATATTCTAAGAGCGAGGTGGATCATGCCAATCACCTCCGTATGGAGTTGCAGACCTTAAAGGAGCAACAGTTGTAGGCTAAATTCTCTAAATGTGAGTTCTGGTTGAACGTTGTTTCTTTTCTTAATCATATTATTTCTAGTGAGGGGATCATGGTGGACCCACAAAAATAGCGGTGGTTAAAAAATGTCCTATACCCACGACTCCAACCGACATTCGAAACTTCTTAGGTTTGGCTGGGTATTATAGGCGGTTCGTGGAAAGTTTCTCAACGATAGCTGCCCTTTTGACTAAATTAACTTATAAGAAGGTAAAGTTTTCTTGGTTGGATGCTTGTGAGAGGAGTTTTGAGAAGCTTAAGGATAAGCTAACTTCGGCTATGATTTTAACTTTGCCTGAAGGCAATAAAGGGTTTGTAGTTTACAGTGATGCATCCCGTGTGGGACTTAGTTGCGTTTTGATGCAGAATAGAAAGGTAATTGCCTATTCTTCTTGGCAGTTGAAGGTGCATGAGAGGAATTATCCTACTCATGATTTGTAGCTTTTAGCAGTGGTTTTTGCTTTAAAAATCTGGCGGTATTATTTATATAGAGTGCACGTGGGCATCTTTTCTGATCATAAGAGTCTACAGTATGTGTTCACTCAGATAGAGCTTAATCTCAGGTAGAGGAGATGGTTGGAGCTTCTCAAGGACTATGATATAAGTATTCACTACCATCCAGGTAAAGCTAACATGGTTGCTGATGCTCTTAGCAGGTTGTCCATTGGTAGTTTAGCTAATGTAGATAAGGAGGGAGAATTGGTAAAGGATATTCACCGTTTGGATAATCTGGGAGTTCTCCTTTAGGACTCCGAGAATGGTAAAGTGATGGTACAAGAAGTGGTTCGGTCGTCTCTTGGTGCAGAGATCAAGGAGAAGCAAATGCTAGATCTTATCTTGATGAAAATCAAAGATGATGTAGATGGGCAAAATATGACAGTATTTGAGATCAGTAGTGATAGTATATTGTAGTACCAAAGGCGATTGTGTGTTCTTGATGTCGATGGCTTGTGATTAAGGATTTTGGCTGAGGCGCATGAATCACGCTATGTTGTTAAAACTGGTTCGACAAAAATATATCATGATATCAAAGAGATATATTGGTAGAGTGGAATGAAAAGGGATATGGCTGATTTTATGGCCAAGTGTAAGGTGTGCCAATAAGTTAAAGTTGAGCACATAAGGCCTGGAGGGTTGTATCAGGAAATTGAGTTGCCTGAATAGAAATGGGAGGTAATCAATATAGATTTTGTTAACGGTCTTCTGTGGTCTCGGAACCAATTTGATTTGGTTTGGGTCATCATGGATAGGATGACAAAGTCCGCTTACTTCTTGTCGGTGCAGACTAATTTTTTGGCTTAGGACTATGCGTTATTGTATCTTTATGAGATTGTAAAGCTGGATGGGGTACCTGTTTTGATTGTCTCTGATCATGATACATAATTTTTATCTCACTTCTGGTGGTTTTTTCAGAAAGGGTTGGGGACCAAGGTTGGTCTGAGTACTGTTTTTCATCCACAGATGAATAGGTAAGTAGAGAGGACTATTCAGACATTGGAGGACATGTTTTGCGTTTGTGTGATTAATTATGGTGGCAATTAGGATGAGCATCTACCTTTGGTAGAGTTTGCTTACAACAATAGCTATCATTCTAGTATTAGGATGGCCCCTTTTGAGTCATTGTACGTAGGAGGTATAGATCTCCTATTGGGTGGTTTGATCTTAGTGAGGTGGATATGTTTGGTCCAGATTTGGTTTGTCAGGCTATAAAAAAGGTGAAGGTGATTTGGGATAGGCTTAAAGCTGCCCAAAGTATCGAAAAATCCTCTGCGGATGTAAGTCATAGAGACTTGGAGTTTGAGGTTGGGGATAAGGTTTTCCTAAGAGTATCTCTTATTAAGGGAGTGATGCGGTTTGGTAAAAAAGAGAAGCTCATCCCCCGGTAAATTGGTCCTTATGTGGTTTTACGGAGGGTTAGTTATGTGATGTATGAATTGGAGTTGCCTTCTAGTTTGAGCTCCATTCATCCGGTATTTTAGGTCTCTATGTTAAGAAAGTGTCTTGGTGATCCTTCTTCGGTGGTTCCTTTGGAAGGATTGGGTATCTCAAATTCTCTGTCTTATGAAAAATTCCCGATTAAGTTATTAGATAGGCAGGTTCATCGGTTGCAGACCAAAGATATAGCCTTGATAAAGGTTCTATGGCGGAACCACAAGGTGGATGAGGCTACATGGGAAGCGAAAGCGGACATGAAGTCCAAATATCTCCATTTGTCTTCTGCTTCAAATATTCATGTGGAAGGTATGTGTTCTTGATCACATCTTTGTTTTCTGACTTTGCTAAAGGTTGGATTGATATTTGATAATGTAAATGACTCGTGCTTGTGTTTGACCTACCTTGTCCGACATTCGGGCACGAATGATCCTAGTGCGGGAGACTGAAAAACCCTGGGTTTGGACTCTTAGAAAATTTTCTAGATTTCTATATTCAAGATATCATATAACTTATAGGCACCAGTCGTATGATGGGGTACGGTTTGTATGATCTTGGCCGTATGCTAACTAGTGTTGGTTGGTGGGTTGGATTGGTTTCTAGAATGGGTACAACATGGTGGGTACGAGTCATATGGTTAGTGACAGGTCGTATGTTTTGGGTTTTCCTTCACTTAATCTGAGACCTAATAACTTAACTTGGATCTGAGTACGAGTGGCTCACCATGAGTCATGAGTTAGGGTTAGAGTCGTACTATCGACTCATACGGTAGACAGTGCTCAAACATTCTTTGATTCTAATCTTCCAAAGATACATTTTAGGGGTACTAATCGTATGGTTTGGGTACGACTTTGTTTGGGTAATTCGTATGGTGGACAGTGTTGGGTCTAAGGGGGAGTCCTAAGGTATGAGTGGTGGGTACCATTCGTATTAAAGGGTACAACTGGTATGGTGTAGTCATACCATTTGATGAGAATTTTAAGCAGTTTAAGTTGGGGGTAATCTAGACATTTCCCCACTTAACCGCTTAAGGTCCCACAACTTATAACTCTTTTGGGACATCATTGACCCGATTATTCTAATCTAAAACACTTAGAAACTCTCTCTGATTCTCTCTAAAGCTCTTGGATAAAAGAAGGCTATGGTTGCTTCTAGAGGATCAATTTAGGGCTTATACGGGTGATTTATCTCCATCATCTTCGTAATCTAAGTCATGTACTCCTTCCTCATTGTTAGTCCAACTAAACGCATGTTTTATACAATGTTTTCATGGCATAATTATTGTATGGTTTTGGGATTTTCAAATATACGTTGGGGTTTTGTATTCAATGCTTGGTTATGGTTTTCCCATGTTTTAATTATGTAATTACATACTTTAATGGTGCTTTGGACAATTGATTGCATAGTAATGGTTAATTGGTAATTGGATTTGTTTTTGGAAACACTATGCCCCTAACATGTTTGATAAAATGCCTATGATAATGCTTTTACTATATTATTGGATTTTTTGTGGAATTATTGCGTGATATGGTTTGGAATAGAACCCTAAATGGTATAAATGGTTTGGAATGGTTGAATGGTAAGGTTTGGTGGTCATGGTTATGGTTAATTAAACTTCCTTCTGGGGTACAAGGGAATCCCCCAATAAAACATATTAATGAACAACTTGTGGGGTACATGGGATTCCCTCAAGCAAACTTAATAATGGAATACTTGTGGGGTACACAGGATTCCCCCAAGTTAACTTGATAATGTAATCTATGGGTACATAGGAATCTCTTTACATAAAAAGTTGGCTAAGGACATTGCTTGCAAGCTATAGTCAGTATAACGATACCACTACTCATAGCCTTGGTTAAAAATAATGGCATAATGGTTTGATTGGATGGTAATGGTTTTAATTAGGCAACAATGGCGGGGTTGGATAACTAACTGTGAAGGTGCGTGTCTAATGGAAAGACACTGGAAACTCATGTTTTCCGACATGAGGGTTGTTCATAGCGACCATATATGTTACTATAAGGTACATAAGAATCCTCTAACTACACTGTACATATGTATCATAGAGAGCGAAGGGTACTCGGGAATCTCCTACTTTTATGGTATCTCTGGTTCGTATGGATACACACATTGGGGCCCTTTCTGGGAGTTACATTGGACCCATATAGCCCATGTTTGATTCTAGGACGGTTAAGCTACACATACCCAGGTTAATGGTTTTAAGGCATGCTAAACCCGACTCTGTTTCCTAGCATGGTTGTATGTATATATATATATATATAGAGAGAGAGATGTATGGTTATGTGCATATGGTTGGTTTACTTAGTTTTACAAAATGGCATTATTTTTTCCTTATCCTAAGTTCATGCTATAATTCACCCGCTAACCCATCATCGGGCGGCTGTATCCCCACGTGATACAGGAACCGGTCATTCTACTCCCCCTGTTTAGTGATCGGATTTGAGATCAACTATTAGATTGAAGTGGTGAGCTTCTATATTCTAAAAGGCTCCATTTCATATCTTGGATGTCTTTACATTCTTTGGTTATTTTATAATATTGGTTTTGGCTATGGTTGGGGGTATGTCCCAACTGGATATTATTTTTCTTTTTGTTAGAGGCTTTGTATGGATACTATGGGTTGGAATGGGCGGTGTCGGTATTGGTGTTAGCCTTAGTATTGGCATTGGTATTGGGGATAATACCATTGGACTTGATTTATGATTGTTCCATCCTTTTATGTTATGTTATGGACAGGAACTTGGTTTTTATATTAGTTTGGTTATGGTTGGTGGTTGGTACTGGATGGTTGGACTTTCTTGGGTTGGTCCCGGTTATAGACCTATCCCAGAGTTTGGTATTGTAATAAATGTTATCTTATTATACGTTCGGAATTCATCTGACTCAAGGTATGCATATTTGAAGGTTGTGTTGGGTAACGGGGGTGGTCCCCGGTCTTGGTAAGAATTGGGATGCCTATTACGACAAGACCCTGGTTTGGGTCGTGTCAACAACACTGTGACACAATGGGATCAAGGTATGAAAATTACATTAGCAGGAGAAAACCACTCATATATACAAGTTACACTACCCGAAACAAGAAAATAGCTAGAAATATGACTCAAGTGCCCTTAAAAGAAGGATGTCCTACCACTCACTCGTATGAAATCATGCATGTCAATGCAGGGATGGCCAAGAGATGCTCACACTCAGAAGAGAAGTTCCAATCTATGCATGCCAAATACCATAGGCTTGCCCTTATTTTCTTTACCTTAGCATTCATCCATGCATGTCAAATACCATAGGCTTGCCCTTATTTTCTTTAACTTAGCATTCAGATAGTCCAATTAGGATTACTATAGGACTTTTGTTTGCTTGTAATGTAGGCTTGGGGGCTAGTATGTTACATATGGACATATCAAGTAACTAAGCCTCCTTGGCAGTACACTAACTTTGGGGTCTCACTTACTAGCCAATTTTTCTTTTTTTTTTTCTCCCTTATTTCTCCTTTTTTATTCTTTTATGCACATGCAGGCTGGGTGTGGTCTTTTATTCTTTCGTTTTTCCCAGATTTTTTCTTGTCTTTTTCTTTTTCTTTTTCTACCACACTCAGCCCCTACTAACTTCTTCTCTTATTTTACCCTTCTTCATACCCATTATACACTACACACCCCTATAATAACCACTCTCAACTTAAGTATTTTGCTTGAGTTGAGGTGCACTACGTCCAAGGAAGAACATGGCCAAAACTGGTTTATTGTAATATAAATGGGAAGGTGAATAGGTGAAACAAGCAAAATAGGAAATAAGGCTCCAAATAGAGATCAAGGAATATACTTCACACATGGAAGGTCATTTAGGCTAAAAGTAGACAAAAATAAAAACAGACCTATGATCCTTTCCTAACAGACTATCTTTCAATCTAGGCAAGACTAACGAGGCTAGTTCTTAATTCAACACACAAATGGAACTAGGTAGTATCTCACACACACATAACGCAAAGTCAGTATTACCAACTACTACCGATTCGGTTCATGCAATGTTTAGCAAGTGGTTATCATGTCCCTAATACTAAAACCATAACAAGATCCACAATGTTCACATATATATACATTCACACAGTTCTCAAACACAAATATTTAGAGGAGTATAAAAAATCAATCAAAACATGATTACTCCCCTAAATACTTAAAAATCTCCTAATTACATAAAAACAAAACATAATACAAAATAAAACACTATATGACACAAAGTAATCCTAGAAATACCAGTACTACAACCATACCATGGCCAATAGGAAAAGAAATACTACAACAAAAACCTGCGGTGGCATAGTATGCCCACCCCCAACTAAAAACTGTACACTGTCCTTAATGCACCAAAATGAAATAAAATAGAGGGAAGTGACAATATACCTGGGATGCAATAGGAGTTCGTGTACCTTGGGTTTCCTCCCAAGCAGTGCCTGATTTACTATCGCGGCACGACTCAATTCCCCTGGCTACTCAGACTTCACTAAGGTCTATTTCAGCACAAACTCTGACTTCTTCCAGGTTTGTTATGCTGTGTTTCACTCGCTGCCTGTTTACTTTAAACAGGATATCACCGTCATGTTTTATATCAATAGCACCATATCGGAACACCTTAACCACAGTGAATGGTCCAGTCCATCTTGATTTCAACTTGCCAGGAAACAAGTGTAGTCTTGAATTATATAACAAGACCAAATCACTGGGTTTGAATTTCCTCTTCTCGATATTTTTGTAATGGTATATCTTCATTATTTCTTTGTATATGGCCAAACTTTCATAATCATAGAGTTGGAATACATCCAACTTATTCACTTTGCTCAACCTCAAGTTTGTTGTATCACGCCACTCAAAATTTAGCCTTTTCAATGCCTATAGTGCCTTATGGTCAAGCTCAATCGGTAAATGACATGCTTTGCCACACATAAGCTGATATGGAGAGGCACCTATGGGGGTCTTATAGGCTGTTTGGTAAGCCCACAATGCATCGTCTAACTTTCTAGAACAGTTAGTCCTGTTGGCATTCACAACTTTCGCCAATATAGACTTTATCTCTCTATTTGAGACTTCCACTTGCCCATTTGTTTGAGAATGGTAAGGTGTTTCCACGTTATGCCTTACCCCATATCTATCAACCAGTGCTTTGAACAAGCGTTCGTATGTTATGGCATGGAAACACGATACTTTCAATGCTTAAAACCATGAAATTATGCTTGAACTTAGGATATTTTAGTAGATATGATGTACTTTTGTGATTATTGTAGGTAAGATAGGTCTCGCATAGTGTTTGAAAGAAACTGGAAGAAAAGTAACCTAAAAAGACCAAAGTTGTAGAACGTATGAGTCTTTTGACGAGTCGTCAACACCTTATACGACTCGTACGCTAACTCGTCAGCACAACAAAACCCAATCCAATCTGAGAAGCCAAGTATGGAAAAGATATGACTGGAGAATCCAAGTCATAATATTGGATACGGATCTTACCATGAATTTGTCAAGACAACAAAGCCCAAGTAACAAATTCATTGTTAAACTAACAAAAGAATACGAGTCAAAATTCTGAGTACGACTCATATAATCCAATCGTAAGTAAACCAGTGTTTAAAAGAAGAAAAGAAGAGGCCGCAGGTAGATACTAGTTAAGGCCATAAGTCATATGATTAAGGTATGACTCGTAAGAAGGAGTTATAATACGAACCAAAAGTTGAATCCTAAAAGATCATACACTGGAGTGGATTCGAGAGGCACAATACAACTCATATAATGACGATACAAGTTAAAGAGCGAGTCAAATCTTGTGCTGAAATTTCTTTTTCTTTTTCATTTTTATTAGGATTTCTAAGTATTTTTTAGATACTATGAATACCCTAGGGTTTATCTTTTATTAGGTTACTTACTTCGATATAATTTTACATTCTTTTTACATTATTCTTACATTATCTACAATTACTATTGAGACTTTGGAGTTTTTATTCAATTGAAGACATGGGATTTTATTCATCTTATTGATGTGAAATTTATTACATGTATTCGTCATTGATAATTATGGTTTCTTGCATGAACGTTAGTGTCTAATCTCCCTGAGCTATATAACAGAAGTGGTAGATTTATCAATTCCAGGGTTTATGCATGTATCTTAATCTTCTTCACAATAATTGACCTCAGAGCTACAACAAAAGCTTGAGGATAACCTGTATTTGCAAACATCCTTACAAAGGAGTTTGTATTTAGGAAAAGAGGATTAAGACAGTAATTTGAGATTCACCTCCATCACATCATTCCATCATCTCATCTAATCACTTGAGACTCAAAAGGTGAAAGTGAATTGAAGTTATAAACAAAGAGCAATAAGGCGATGCCTTGAGACTCCAAGGTAAAGGGTGAAAATTATCAACACATTCATAAGATGGTTAACAGTACATATCTTGTTGACTTTACATATAGAGCAGTAAAATAGGTGGATTGAACACGAGAAATTTATCAAGTTGAGAAGCCAGGGGAACACAGGCCTAGTGTTCGTATTCTATTGTTTACAACTCAAAAGCATTCAAGAGTTGATTACTCGTTACTGAAAATTCCAAAACTCCCCCTATTTACTTTCTACACTACTCGTGAATTACATCAAGTAAAACGATTATTCAATATTTCCCCTGTGAATTTGACCCAAACCTAGTTGGTTTACTATATTTGGCATTGACCATAACATACTTCTTTTGGAGGTTAGTTTTGGGAAACATCATATTTTGGCATCGTTGTCGGGGAAGATGATTTGAGTAGTTAATTGACCTGGTGAAAATTGTGGGTTTTATTTTCTATTTTGATTTGGCATACATCAGTGTATGTCAAACACTAGGAAAAGAGGCAATCCCTTACTCCCTTTTGATCCAAATCCATAGAGAGTTCTTCAAACACCACGAAGAATGTTAGGGCAAGTTTGTGATGGGGTTCAATACCCTCTACCTATTGATCCTAACGTGGAACTCCCGCGTGCTCTAGTGATCCACAGACTATTGCTGATTTATAGATGCAATAACTAATAAATGTTGTTGAGGAAGAAAGAAAAGTAGTCAAAAAGTCTCGATTAGCAAATCTGGTTGGGATAGCTCAGCATGGAAGACGATCCAGGCCTAGACAGGTAGCTGAGCATCGAGATAGAATTTAGAAAGGTAAAGCTCCATTCATTCCTGCATATCAACACTTATACCCATATTATGATGATGAGGATATGGGTTATGTTGAACCTACCAAGACAGAAGTCATCATTCCTCCTGCTTTACCCCCTAATGTGATGTTTGATATTACAAGTACCATGATCCAATTGTTGAACTTAAAGGGTATATTTTCGGGATCAATGACTGATGATGCAAACATACATCTTTTAATTTTACTTAGATATACACATCATATACTATTCTGGGGCGAGATTAGGAAGCTCTGGGATTGAGGTTATTTCTATTTTCATTGATGGGTGAAGCATCACTATGGTTAGGAGAACTTTCGAGAGGCTCAATCACTACTTAGAATGAGTTGAATAAATATTTTTTGAATAGATTTTTCCCTCTGCACGGATATTGTAGTTGAAAGATGAGATTTATAACTTCAGAAAGTTACCTACAAAATCCTTGTATGAGGCATGGTTTATATTCAAGAAAAAGCTAAGCATGGTACCTAATCATAGAATCAGAGGATCAAATTTGTTGGAAATTTTCTATGATCATTGAATCAGTTTGAGAGCAATGGCAGATACGATTTTGGGAGGTGCATTTATGCATCTTCGATAGGTTGCTGTGCAGGATATGCTGGATGATATTTTAGTGACTAATAAAGGTTGGCACACTAGAGATATAGAACTACGATATTGGAGAGGCCAATGATTATAGAGGTGGTCAGTATTTGGTAGCACAAGATATTGCACAGCTTCGTATTAATATTGGGTTACTTACAAATAGTTTGCAATAGTGAGTGTTGAGAAAGTAGATGCAGTTTCAGCACAGGGATCTACTTTTAGAACCTTTGAGATTGAATATAAAGAAGAATTAAAGTATCTTGATCGTAGGTTGGCGAATTTTTGATCCTAAGGGAAAGGGAATCAAGGTCAGAACTATTATAATAATAGATACAAAAGTAGAGAGAGATAGTGACTGGCGATGGAAAAATGACTACAAAAAGAAGAGTGACAAATATGTTCCACCAGGTAATCGTGATTCGGAATCCAGGATGGAGGCATTGTTGCCAAAATTAGTCAAGGGGCAAGAAAATTTAAAAGGGTTGTCTTAAGGTTATCAAGGCAGATCTATCAGGGCTAAACTAAAAAGTTGAGTCACATGCTATAGAAATCAAGCAGTTACAACAACAATCTAATCAGATATCAGCCATAGTAAATCAAAGACAGTTTGGCACTCTCCCGAGTAACATAGTGGCTAATCTAAAGAATAATGGTCACTGCCAAGCCATTACCACTCAAAGTGGTAAATCCACCATAGACCCACCTGTACCAGTTGTAGATGAGTAAAAGAATGATGATAATCCTATTGATATGGATAGTAGTAGCAAGCAATATCAAGAAGATAAAGCCGGGGAGCCTATTTTAAAGCCTATCCCAAGAAGTCGTCCTCCTTTTCCTCAAAGGTTGAAAAAGAAACAAGAAAATGCTAAGTATCATAAGTTTTTATCAATGCTAAAAGATCTAACAGTCAATGTGCCACTTGTAGAGGCATTAGAGCAAATGTCAGGATATGCAAAATTCATGAAAGATCTAATCCCCAAGAAGAGATCAATCAGTAATGAGCCAGTCGATAATATTTATCATTGTAGTGTTGTAGATACTAGATCATTGATGGAGAAGAAGGAGGATCCTGGTGTTTTCACTATACCTTGCACATTGGATCCTCCAACTTCGCTTGTGCATTATGTGATTTGGGTGTTAGCATCTACCTTATTCCAATTACAGTGTTCAAATAGCTAGGTTTTGGAGTTCCCAAACCAACTACTATGAGATTATTAATGGTAGACTGGACTGTGAAAAAACCAGGTTGTATTCAATGTGATGTATTGGTGAAGGTGGCTTCTTTCATTTGTTTTGTGGATTTTGTGATATTGGACTGCAAAGTGGACTTCCAAGTCCTAATTATTTTTCAAATTCCATTCTTTGCTATAGGAAGGGCGTTGATTGATTTGGAGATAGGACATTTGATGTTGAGACTTAATGATGAACATTAGTGTTCAATGTATGCAAATCCATAAAGCGGCCTAATGAGTTAAGAGTGGTATCTGTGATTCATGTGTATGATAATGAAATAACTTCATTCTATAAGATTAATTCTATTAATCTTTAGGATGATGGTTCTGATGCTGTTGTTCCTATTGAAGAGAGGTTGGGTATTGAAGCGCTAGCAGCAGTGGTCATGAACTTTCACAGTAATGGAATTGAAAAGTATGATGGATATGGTAAGTGTACTTTATGGGAGTGGTTCGTACATGTATGCACAAAAGAAGCTTGATTTAGATTTGAAAAATAGAAATACTCCACTTTCTCGTCCATCTATTGAAAAGCCACCGGTCATAGAGTTGAAGGCCCTCCCTTCTCATTTGTAATATGCATTTTTGGTAGCCAAAAATATGTTGTCGGTAATTATTACAACCAATTTGATTGACTCAGAAGTGGAAACATTATTATTAGTATATAGTGATTTAAGAGGGCCATTGGATGATCCAACACAAACATTATGGGTATTCCTCCTAGTCTTTGTACTCATAAAATTTAACTTGAATCAAAGTGTATTCTAAGTATAGAACATCAGCGTTGACTCAATCCTCCTATTTAAGAGCTAGTAAAGAAAGAGATAATCAAGTGGTTAGATATTGGTGCAGTATATCCCATTGCTGACAACAAATAGGTTAGTCTGGTATAATGTGTTCTGAAGAAAGATAGGATTACTATTGTTCCTAATTAAAAGAATGATCTAGTGCCGATGAGGCCAGTCATGGGATGAAGAGTATGCATGGATTACAAAAAATTGAATGCATGGACTCAGAAGGACCATTTTCCCATGCCCTTCAAAGACTATAAATTAGATAGGTTAACGGGCAGAGGATGGTACTATTTTATTAATGTGTATTCAGGTTACAACCAAATCACTATTGTGCTTGAAGATCAGGAGAAGACTACCTTCACATATCCTTATAGGACTTTTGTATTCATATGTATGCCACTTAGGCTATGTAATGTTGTAGCCATATTTTAGAGATGTATGATGTCCATCTTCTCTGATATGGTAGAATACACCATCGAAGTGTTTATGGATGATTTTTTATTTGTGGGTGATTCTTTTGAAGGCTGCCTAATGCACTTGGAAAATGCTCTTAGAAGGTGTGAAGAATGCAACTTGGTACTTAATTGGGGAAAATGCCATTTTAAGGTCAAAGAAGTATTATGCTTGGGTACAAGATTTCAAAAAGGGGCATAGAGGTAGATACAGCTAAAATAGAGGTGATTGAGAAATTAACTCCACCAATTTCTTTGAAGAGAATTCGGAGCTTTTTAGGGCATGCAGGTTTTTATAAGCGTTTTATCAATGATTTCTCAAAAAGTTATAACCCACTTTTCAAGCTACTTGAAAAGGAGGTGATTTTTTATGATGCATGTATGAAGGCTTTTGAAAACCTAAAATAAAAGTTGGTGTCGGCTCCAATCATTGTATCACTTGATTGGTCCTTGTCTTTCGAGGTTATGTGTGATGCAAGTGGAGTGGCTTTAGGTGTTGTCCTAGGCTAAAGAAAAGAAAAGATTCTTCATCCTATCTACTATGCCAGCAAGTCATTGAACCCTGCTCAAAAGAACTACACAGTGACTGAACAAGATTTATTGGCAGTGGTTTTTGCCTTTGAGAAGTTTCGACCTTACTTGATTGGGATGAAGGTAGTTATGCACACAGATCATACAGCATTATGGTACTTGATGGCAAAGAAAGATGAAAAACCTAGACTGATTAGGTGGGTACTTTTGCTGCAAGAATTTGATTTTGAAGTCAAGGACATAAAAGGCACGAAGAACCAAGTTGCGGATCACTTGTCTAGACTTGAGGAGGAAGCTATGCAGAAAGTGGAAGATGGACTAGAGATTGATGAGCAGTTATTGGTAGCTTCCCAAGAACTAATTCCATGGTTTATAGACTATGCAAATTATCTAGCCAGTGATCCAGTCCCAGAAGATCTTTCCTTCCAACAAAAAAAAAAGTTTATGCATAAGGTAAGGAAATTTTTCTGGGATGAGCCTTATTTATTCAGGATTTGTACAGATGGGATTATGCATAGATGTATATCTGAGGTAGAGATGATGAGCAATACTTGAGGCTTGTCATTCTTTGCTAGTTGGGGTTCATCATGGAGGAACCCGAATAGCCCACAAAATCTTTCAATGTCGGTATTATTGGCCAATAACCTATAAAGATACACATGACTTTGCTTATACTTGTGATCAATTTCAATGCGACGGTAATATCTCTAG
Source organism: Capsicum baccatum var. pendulum (assembly GCA_030864225.1). Lineage (NCBI taxonomy): Eukaryota > Viridiplantae > Streptophyta > Magnoliopsida > Solanales > Solanaceae > Capsicum > Capsicum baccatum. The sequence continues at coordinate 88,090,424 of CM061557.1, forward strand.
AAGCCATGAATAGCCTATGACTCCGATTTTAGAATTAGAATTATTTGATGTATGGGGTTTAAAATTTCATGAGACCTTTTGTGAGTTCGTTTGGCATGAAGTATATACTTGTGGCTGTGGATTATGTATCCAAATAGGTGGAAGAGTTGCACTCCCTAACAATGAAGCATGTAGTGTCACTGCATTCTTGAAAAAACACATATTTTCTTAATTTGGCACCCAGCATGCTATCATTAGTGACAAGGGGTCACATTTTTGTAATCGCCTATTCAAAAGTCTGCTTGAGAAGTATGGAGTAAGACACAGGGTGGAACACCTTATCATCTACAGACTAGTGGACATATTGAAGTGTCTAATAGGGAAATCAAGTCCATCTTGGTGAAAACAGTGAATTCCAATAGGACTGATTGGTCACAAAAGTTAGACGATGCATTATGGGTTTATCGAATAATATTCAAGACCCAAATAAGTGCTTTACCTTCTCAACTAATGTATGGCAAGGCTTGTCACTTGCCTATTGAGATTGAGAATAAAGCACTATGGGCCTTAAAGAAGCTGAATTTTGAGTGGCAAGATGCACCCAAGTTAAGGTTGAACATGATGAATGAGTTGGATGAATTCCGACTCCGGGATTATGAAAGTTTTGCACTTACAATGAAAAGATGAAGCTACATCATGATCGCAAATTTGAAAAAATAATCTTTGGAAAAGGTGATCAGGTATTACTCTACAACTTAAGGCTTCACATGTTTCCAGGTAAGTTGAAGTCTAGATGGTATGGTCCCTTTACTATCCTAAGAGTGTTCCCGTATGGTGCTTTGGAATTGAAAAGGGATGGAGAAACCCCGTTCAAGGTGAATGGGAAAAGAGTCAAGCAGTATATGGGTAACATTAAGGAAATAAATGTGATTTTTGAAATTGACCTTGGTGAAGACAGAGTAAATAAGGAAATTACGTCGTGTCGCGAAGTTAAATCAAATGTTCAAGGGAGGCAACCCATGAGGCTGGTTGGTACAATCTAAGCATCCAACTTAGTCTTGTCATGCCGTGATATTAAATTAAGCGTTGCGTGGGAGGCAACCCATGTTTCTACTTATTTATTCATAGGGTAATGTGTTTGTTTAGTGTGCAGGGCTAAACATTACAGAAATGAGACTAAAAGTTCAAGTAAATAGGTCATACGTACTCTTTACGAGTTGTATCTTATGGATATGACTCATGCGTAAGAGTCGTAAGGACCTGGGACACTAAGCAGATTTAGGTAAAAGTTTCTAGAGTCTTTACAACTGTAAGAACGAGTCGTACCCTCAAGGTATGACTCATCAAATTGGGTTGTATCCACTCTAGAACCCAGGTAAGGTTCCAGGTCCACACAAGTTGCAGGAAAGACCCGTAAGACTGGGTACGAGACATACCCATGACTCATACCCAAGCTTATTAGGTCAGGGGTCACAGGATAACTCGACCCAAAACTTGATTTAAAACAAAAAAAAGGTAACCTGTCGGGGACTCGATACCCAAAACACACACACACCTTCATTATTGACCAAATTTTGAGCTCCCAAGGCAAGAAATCACTTTGAATCCCTTAACATCTTGCTCGAATTCCTCATATTGCACAAATTAGGTACGAATTTAGGGGAAGAAAAGTTAAAACCAAGAAAATCTAAGAACTCAACCCAACAAGTAAGTTTTCAAACTCAAAATCCTTACATTTTAAGTTGAAATTACAAATATGAGTTATCTTCAACTTGCTTTAAGTTAAAATTATGTGTGGGTTGAATTTTGGTATCCTAGTTCATAGGTTTTTAGTTGAAAATGGAAAATAGGAGTGAAATTGATTTTAGGTGTTGATATTATGTGTGTTTGAACTAGAATTGGGTGATATTGTTGCATAAAGTAGTGGGTGGTTTGGGAATTTTAAATTAGAGTCAACTCTAAAGTTAAACTTTTATTTTGCAGCGCATACGAGAATCCTTATGACTCATACCCACTTGTAACGATGTCATAACGAGACTCATTCCTACTAAAAACATAGAAGTTTAACTAAGCTTAAGTTTTGGTATGGGTATGATTCGCCTAAAGGAGTCGTACATATCCCATACGACTCGTACACTTAAGTTGTAAGAACCTGGGTAGATATTATATTTTTGATTCTGACCTGCTTACACGTGTTGGTAATGAGTTGTACCTTAGTTTATGACTTATTAGGAGGACTCGTAAGCAAGCTAGTGAAAACCAATACATACACTGAGTATCATACCACTCGGTCATACGAGTAATACCTAGTTCATAGGACTTGTACCCCCTACTCGTACCTTGTCTAGAACATGTACACTGATAGTTATTTTCTTTTTTTTGCTTTATTTTCCTTAGTTAATTATGAATGTATGCATGTGTTCAGGTACAATGTCTCACAGAGGTGCATCTTCTTCCAAACAAGTGGCTAAAAAGGGAAACTAAAAGGTACAATCTTTAAGTTCTGAGGCTACTGAGTCATCTAGAAGTAGCGATGACCTGTACGAATACCCAATGAAGGGAAAGGTTAACCCAAAAGACAAAAAGGCTGTAAAGGGAAAGAAAGTACCAATCTTAGAGGACATATCTCCATGGGGAATAAGAATAAAGAACCCGAGTACCTCCCCACCTCACTCACCTCAACCTTCAAAGGTGACAGAAGAAGTTAAATCTAGTTTTGAGGCAGAGAATTCAGAAAATGTTGTGAAAAAAGATGACGTACCTTCGATTGATGTGCAGCACCCTCCACTTGCTCTTGCACCTGCTCCAATGCACATTGTTGAACGGTGGGGGTACCCTAAAATGCAAGAAACATATAATGATGGCCAGAGCAGACTCAAGATCAGAAAAAACAAAAGGAACATATATCTTGAGTGGCACTTGATTACTAATGGAATGCACGAGTTGCGAAGGTTCGAGGAGCAATTTTGATAGTACGGGTTTGAGTAGATGACTAGAGAGCTCGGCAGATACAATTTTGCACTAGTAGTAGAGTTTTATGTAACATATAAGAGAGAGCTGCAGATACAGTATTTGTAGGGTGGAAAGGTGGAGACCCCATTACCTCATTGATAATTTGAGGGGTATGGGTCAATATCTCTCCATATATTATTTCTAGCTTTTTGTATGGACTGGAATTTCAGCCTCCAATTAACACAGGTGAGATGGTGTACCGCATGGATGAGATGCAAAAAATCATGAGGAAGCAAATGGGATCTGACGATAAGATGGGCCACTTTTGGTGGATGGCCGATTGGATTGCTTCAAATGGGAAAGACATAGTCTAGGTAGTTGGTGGCCCAGGTGATGATAGGCGAATTTACACGCCTAAAGTACTATATTTTACCCATATTTTAGCTAAGTTTTGAGGACAAAATATATAATTCATGCACTTTTAGTCCTTTTTCCTGTAATTGAGCTAACAAATGTGATTAGCAAGTTTTCAGGTATAAATGATGCAGATTTCAGCATGTTATGGATAACTTGACGCCAAAGGAAGCTTCACGAAAGACGGAAGGGAAAGCTTGGACGCCAAGGACCAAAAGTGACGTATGAAAAGTCTGCCCCGGGCAAAAACAGCAGTTCTAAAGACTTTAGGGACTAGCAGTAACTTATTAGGATTAGGATAATGATGAAGTAACCTAGTAGGATTGGGTTAAGTAATGCATTAGCTTAGTAGGAATAGGATATGGGTGTTATAAATACCCTATTTTGCTAGAGATTTTTAATAATTCACTACTACTTCTAATTCTTCCATTAATTCTACTTTTTATTCTTCTATTCATCTATTCAATTCTTAAATTCCACAACAAGAGAAACGCTACTTTGAAAAGGAATTCACGCCTAAAGCCATACCACACCATACTACACGTGATATATTTATTGTGGTATAATAATAATGTCTATTATGAGTTCCATCGCACTCATGAGTAGCTAAACTTCTCTGTTGGGGTTATAGAAGCCGTATGAGATACTATCTATTGCTATGAGTTTGTGAATTCGCGACACGTATGCTGCTTATATCATTATTCTCTTCATCTTAATGCAAATTCTTGTGGTTTCAAATGCATAGAATACGCCAGTATAGCATTAACTTGTTCGAAAGAAAAGTTATATGTCTGGAAAAGAGATAATGTCAAGGTAATAGGGCACCAACCCCTGTTAAAAAGTTAGTGCCGTAACTGGATTAAACTCTTGGAGAATTTGTACCGTTAGATACGCTTTAAGCTCAAAAGAGTTAAAGTGAAATAGTCCTTGTTAGGTCGAAAGACGCTTGGATTTACTATAGAATACAATTCTCTATAAGCACATGCATGTCTGAATTCCGCATAACTCATAGCCAATAGAGACGTATAACTCATAAGGTGGACATAACCCCAACTCTCAATTCTCATTGGTTAACATCGTACCAAACATTCTTTCTTCTTACTTTGCTAATTTCCGTTTTTACTCTATTATTTTGGTTACACGTTAAAATCCCCCCTTTTTACGAGACTTTCACCAAAAGTCTAATAATCTTTGCTTACTTATTGACCGGCTATTCCCTGTGGGATCGATACCCAATCCAGTTGGGTTATATATTTGACAACAACCGCTTTACACTCTTACAAGAGCTGTAGATTGAGCATTATCAAAAATTGGCGCCGTTGCCGGGGAATACGGGGAATACGGTTGTCAACTAAGTTTGTGATAATTACTAGACCCGTTGGTCAAAGATTCTCGTACTTTTACTTTTAGTTTTTGTTTTTGTTTTCTGCAAGTTTTTATTCAGTGCATGCCCCATACTCGAAGTTCTGGTCTACTGTTATTACCTATCAATCCTGAACCACAACGTATTGGCAGAATGGAGGCACAACATGAAATCGAAAGGATGGCTGCTCAACAGGAACAGGCGAGACTAGCTGCTCTAGCAGCCGCTCAAGTGTATCAACAGAATATTGATAACCCTGGGCGAGCGACAAATCCTGACGATGAGGACCTAGGTGATGACGAGTTACTAAACCCAAGGCGTGATGCTGAGATAAAAACACCTGCTAACAGAAGAGATCGTCAAGCTAGGTTTAAGGTTGAACGCCGACCTGTACAACCAGCTTTTGATGATGATGATGATGATCTTGATGGAGCCGGAGCCACAGGAGCCATTATTCCTCCACCATTGGCACCCGGATCCAAGTTCAACATCACAAACACCATGATTCAGTTATTGCAACTCAAGGGATTATTCGGTGGACTAGCAGGCGATGATCCGAATATGCATCTGATCAACTTTATTTCTACATGCAAGTCATTCGACAATCCTAGCATTGGACAGAATGCAATTCGGTTGCGCTTATTTCCATTGTCTCTATCTGGGGAGGCAACTCTATGGTTGAATGGGCTGACTCCTGATTCTATCACTAATTGGAGGCAATTGAAAGATGTTTTCCTAGAAATATTTTTTCCGCCATCCAAAAGAGCACAATTGAGAGATGAAATCAGCAACTTTCGGCAGCTTCCAACCGAAGCTCTTCATGAAACATGGAAGAGGTTCAAGATGAAGCTAGTGCATTGCCCAAACCACCATATGACCAATGTTCACCTAATGGAGATACTATACAGATCCTTGAATTCAATAACTAAACCAGTGGTGGATAATGTGGCTGGAGGATCTTTTATGGACCTCACCTTTGGTCAGGCAAGCAATATGCTAGACCGGATGACAAAGCAAAGTAGAGCTTGGCATACCAGGGAATCTGAGGTAGCAAGCCCCACTTTATCTATTGGCATGACTGCAGACTAAAGGAGAAGAGAAGAAGAGCGCGATCAAGATATGGCGCACATGAAAACACAAGTGCATCTTCTTACAAAGAATCTCTTATCAGGGAAGACCAATAAAGTCAAAGCTGTTGCGTCAAAAGAAAGAGACGAATCTGATTCGGAAAAAGAGGCTAACTACTTAAACAATCAGGGCGGTTTCCGAGGCAACACCCAAGAAAACCAAGGTCGGAACTATTATGATAAATCTGGAAATAAGGACCAAGGTAGTTGGAAGAACAAGAATGATAAGAGTGGTTTGTATGTTCCCCCAGGGATGATGCCACTATATCTAGTTCTGCAAATATGGAAGACATGATGGCTAAACTGTTAAAAGGAGTAGAGGCAACCAACGCGGGAGTAACTGAGGTAATAAATGATTTATCCTCGATGAAGCAATTGGTTGACTCACATTTCACTTCAATAAAATAAATAGAGCAGCAATTGAGCCAACTTTCGGCAATACTCAATCAAAGAAAGACTGGCACCTTACCTAGCGACACCGTGAAAAATCCAAGGAATGATGGATCATGCATGGCTATTACTACTCAAAGTGTTAAGGTGGTGGAAACTTCATCTAAAGGCAAGCAAGTGGTCGACAATGTAGCGGACAACGATGATAAGGCTAATGGAGAAAACGCAGTAGAAGCCAATCACGACGTCCATGACGTCACACCAAGTATATTGCAGCCTGAAAAGACTGAAATACGGAAGCAAGAGAAGAAGAAAGCTGTGGAGAAAACAATCCCACTTCCAACACCACCTTTTCCTCAAAGATTGAAGAAGATTGCGGATGATACAAGGTTCAGCAAATTCATGACGATGTTAAAGCAGCTGACCATAAATGTTTCGTTGGTGGAGGCACTAGAACAAATGCTTGGGTATGCGAAATTTATGAAAGATCTTTTGACAAAGAAGCGGGCAGCAAGCTATGAGTTGAAAGATACTGTGCATCATTGCAGTGCAATTGCTACCCGATCACTAGTTCAAAAGAAGGCCGACCCCGGTGCTTTCACTATTCCCTGCACAGTTGGTTCTTTAAATTTTGCCAAGGCATTATGCGATTTAGGAGCCAACATCAATTTGATGACATTATCTATTTACAAAAAGTTGGGGTTGGGTGATCCTACTCCAACCAATATGAGGCTTGTAATGGCGGATAGGTCGGTAAAATGACCTGTTGGTATTCTATGTGATGTATTGGTAAAGGTTTCATCATTCATCTTTCTGGCAGACTTCATTATTTTGGATTGTGAGGCAGATTCAGAAGTTCCTATAATCTTGGGGCGCCCTTTCCTTATAACAGGAAGTGTGCTTATTGATTTAAGAGCTAATGAGCTTTTATTCTGGATAAATGACGAAGTAGTTCGCTTTGATGTGTGTAAATCAATGAAGCAACACAAAGAGCTGAGTGTATTCTCGGTGGCTGATGTTTACTATGATGATGAGAAAGAATTACTTGAAGAGGAGCAAATTATTAATGACCCATTGGCGGTTGTGCTCATGAATGTTGAGCATCAGGATGCTGAAAATTATGAAGAGACTATTGATGCTCTAATAGGATTTGGATCATATCCTCATGCTCCCAAAAAGCTGGACCTTGATCTCAAAAATCGACCCACACCACCAGCTAAACCATCTATTGAAGAGCCACCCACGTTAGAATTGAAAGAGCTGCCTAGCCATTTAAAGTATGCATTCTTAGGAAGCGGAAACACACTTCCAGTCATTGTGGCGGCATATTTAGGTGAGCAACAAGTTGCAGCTCTCATTGCTATTCTACGGAAGTATATAAGAGCCATTGGTTGGACCATCGCTGATATTATTGGTATCCCACCTGGGATTTGTACACACAAGATTCAGCTTGAAGAAAATTGCACACCCACTATTGAGCATCAAAGACGTCTAAATCCACCTATACAAGAAGTAGTGAAGAAAGAAATTATTAAGTGGTTAGATGCAGGGGTAGTGTATCCAATCTCTGACAGTACATGGGTAAGACCGGTACAATGTGTTCCCAAGAAAGGAGGCATGACGGTAGTAGCGAATGAGAAGAATGAGCTTATTCCACTCAGACCCGTCACCGGATGGAGAGTATGCATGGACTACCGAAAGCTGAATTCATGGACGCTCACAGATCACTTTCCAATGCCATTCATGGACCAAATGCTTGATCGATTAGCGGGAAAAGGCTGGTTTTGTTTCTTAGACGGTTATTCTGGCTATAATCAGATTTGTATTGCCCCCAAAGACCAAGAGAAGACAACGTTCACATGCCCATATGATACGTTTGCCTTTAAACGTATGCCATTCTGGCTATGTAACGCACCAGCCACCTTTTAGCGTTGTATGATGTCCATCTTTTTTGATATGGTTGAAGATACTTTGGAGGTATTCATGGACGATTTTTCAGTTGTGGGCGAGTCGTTTGAATCGTGTTTGGTAAACTTGAGTATGGCATTGCAAAGATGTGTAGAATTCAACCTAGTGCTGAATTGGGAGAAGTGCCACTTTATGGTTAAGGAAGGCATCGTTCTTGGGCACAAAATCTCCGAAAAAGGAATTGAGGTTGATCGAGATAAAATTGAAGTCATCGAGAAGCTACCACCTCCAATTTCCATAAAGGGAGTTCGTAGTTTCCTCGGGCACGTAGGTTTCTATCGGCGGTTCATCAAAGACTTCTCCAAAGTGGCTAGTCCATTATGCAAACTTCTGGATAAAGACGCAAAGTTTGACTTCAATGAAGATTGTTTGAAGGCATTCGAATGCCTCAAAGGGAAGCTAATTGAAGCTCCTATCATGGTAGCTCCAGATTGGTCCCTACTGTTTGAAGTCATGTGTGACGCCAGTGGGGTAGCTTTGGGCGCTGTACTTGGCCAGAGAAGGGAAAAGTTATTCCATCCTATCTATTATGCGAGAAAGGTCCTGAACGAAGCCCAAAAGAACTATACTGTCACATAACAAGAGCTCCTAGCGGTTGTGTATGCTTTTGAGAAGTTTCGTGTTTACTTGTTGGGAACCAAAGTGATCGTTCATACAGACCATGCAGCTCTGAGATACCTAATGACGAAGAAGGACGCAAAGCCGAGGCTAATTCAATGGGTATTGTTGCTGCAAGAATTTGATTTCGAGGTAAAAGATAGAAGGGGTTGCGAGAACCAAGTGGCTGACCATCTATCTAGACTTGAGAACGAGCATATGGCGCAGCCTGAAATCGAGATTGATGATGCATTGCCTGACAAGGAGATCTTAGCCACGATAATGGAAAAGTTACCATGGTATGCCGACTTTGCGAATTTTGTGGTAAGTAATGTCATACCTGCAAATTTATCTTTCCATCAAAAGAGGAAGTTTATGCATGATCTAAAACACTACTTTCGGGATGAGCCATATTTCTTTCGCTGATGCGCGGATGGTGTTATCCGACGATGCATATCTCATGTAGAGGTGCCTAATATATTGGAAGCCTATCACACTTCCCAAGTTGGAGGACATCACGCAGGTAATCGGACAGCAAGAAAGGTATTGCAAAGTGGATATTATTGGCCGTCGATATTTAGAGATGCCTTCGAATTTGTGAGAAGATGCGACCAATGTCAGAGACAAGGTGCGATTTCAAAACACCATGAGATGCCCATGTCGAAAATTCTTGAAGTCGAGCTCTTTGATGTATGGGGTATTAATTTCATGGGTCCATTTGTAAATTCGTTCGGAATGAAATACATCCTAGTCGCTATATATTATGTTTCAAAATGGGTTGAAGCAGTAGCGTTGGCCGACAATGAGGGAAAGCGTGTTGTAGCATTCTTGAAGAAGAATATCTTCTCCCGCTTTGGAGTACCACGTACTATCATAAGCGATGGAGGATCTCACTTTTGCAACAAGCTATTCAAATCCGTGTTGGCAAAATATGGTGTCAAGCAACATAAGATAGCCACACCTTATCACCCACAAACTAGTGGGCAGGTAGAGGTTTCCAATCGAGAGATCAAGCAAATCCTTGCAAAGATGGTAAATGCTAATAGGAAAGATTGGTCTCAGAAGCTGGACGATGCACTATGGGCTTATAGGACTGCATTCAAAATGCCAATTGGCATGTCCCCGTACCAACTAGTTTATGGGAAGGCTTTCCACTTACCCATTGAGCTCGAGCATAAATCATTATGGGCGTTGAAGCGATTGAATTTGAATTGGGATGATGCAATGAATCTGAGATTGGAGCAGCTGAACGAGATGGATGAATTCCGTCTACATGCTTATGAAAGATCAGACCTATACAAGGAGCGGATGAAAAAGTATCATGATCAGCGGATTGTTCAACGAAACTTTCAAAAGGATGATATGGTACTCCTCTTCAATTCCAGATTGAAGCTATTCCCAGGTAAGTTGAAGTCCAAGTGGTCTGGTCCATACAAAGTTAACCAAGTCTACTCGTCTGGAGTAGTTGAGTTGAAAGACAATAATGGTGTTGTCTTCAAGGTGAATGGCCAACGAGTAAAACCTTATATCGATCCTCTCGACTCAATAAATTATATGGCCATCACTTATCTCGACGAAGTCTAAGTACTCGAGGTAACTATGTCGTGCCGCGACAATAAATCAAGCGCTAGATGGGAGGCAACCCATCATTTTTAATTATTTTTGTTCTTTTTGTTTTCCTAGGATTTTGTCGAGCCACGACCAAACCTAAGGCGCTTGATGGGAGGCAACCCATCGTTCTAATCATTTTTGTTGTTTTTGAGTAAATGTAGGTGCAAGAGGTGTAAAGGAGGAGATTGGTTTCAAATTTTGATTTGGAAGTATTGCATGTTGAAGGTGGTAAGTTAGTAATGAAGAAGCAAAACGCTATGGATTAGGCATTGCTTATGAAAATATAGGCAACAAACAAGGCTAGGCCTATGTAAAACTAGGCCACGAACAAGGCAAGGCCTATGCTATGGCCTAAGCTCTCGGAATCTAGTGTGCCATAGCATAGGCGCTGCCAATGCCCAAGTATGCCATAGCATAGGCGCCGCCTATGCCAATGCCTTTTGTCTCTGAATCTCATATGCTATGCAAAAGGCGCCGCCTATGCCTAACAATGCCATGGCATAGGCGCCGCCTATGCTCAACAATGCTTTGCAAAAGGCGCCGCCTATGGTCACTTCTTGTCTCCAAATTTGATTTTAAATGGGTCAAAACCCGACCTAAGCCTCTCCTATAAATAAGAGACTTAGTCTTTGACCAAAAACACATTGGAAACCTAGCATAAGCGCCGCCTATAGTCTCCAAATCCTCTCAAAAATTTTCCTTTTGCTCTTTCAACTTTGCAAAAACATCATCCAAAGGTATCAACCAAGTAAGTATTTCTTTGTTCTTCATTTATATTCCGTAAGTACTAAACTACTACGCATATTATGAATCGCTAAATCTTGAAGCAGTATTGGTGATTTGAATGTGGTTGATGTGTTGTGATACAACTAAGTGAGTGAAAGAATACGTAAGAATGATCTTAACATGTTTCCAACTTGAATTTGATTTTGATGCACTGTCATACTTTTGCGGAATTAACATGGTCAAGAAAATTGCATAATCTTTTCAATAGAAATCTTACATGTTGGAATGACTTGTTCATCGAGACAAGAATTATGATTGACTACCAACATATGAGGTTGTGATTATTTCTAGATGCTATACCTTCATTCAATCACTATGTAGTAAGTCTTGATATATAAAACATAAAAGTATTGCCAAGGTCACACGAAGTATGACTGCACTGATTTTATTGTTGGAATATAGTGCCTAAAACGTATATCGATGAAGTCTGAGTAATCGCCAACTTTCACTTCACTAGTCTGTACCAACAAACTAAGTGTGGGGTGGTGCCACTACTGCTTGTTTGTTGATTGTATCCACCGAGATGATGCTAACATGACTATTGTTTTAATCTCAGGTACAATGACACCCAAAGCAAGACAAGGCAAAGATAAAGCAACCACTTCACAAAAAGGCAAGTAAAGAGGACGAAAGGAGCAAGGAGAATCCTCCTCGCAGCAAATACCTCACCGTATGTTCGGAATAAAATGGGTCCTCTAGGAGGAAGGAAAGGAATGGTATAGGAACAATAAAGATAAAAAATATGTTCATGTGGAGTTGATAAACAAGGAGAGCCTAGCAAAGAAAGAACCTCGTATGTTGGCCAAGATAATGGCGTTACATCTTGATTTCATCTTCCGAGATATGGGAGAGTGCAATCTTGATTTAACACGAGAATTCTATACCAACTGGTCTCCGAAAACTACAGGGACTGAAGTAAAGATTCGGGGCCAAGTTCTGCAACTAAATGCGGAGTTCGTCATCTCTTTTCTAGGTTTGCCATCTGTTGACCCATCACCATTCAAGGAGCTGTATAACAGACCTCCGTACAGGGATATTAGACATACATTATGTGGACCACGATCCATGGCACGATGGAGTAGACACAAAGACACCGGTCGGCACAACACCTTCCCATATGCTCCTTTGAATAGGGAAGCTAGGATATGACTGCGAATAGTCAACTCTTGCTTGATTCTAGGGACCCAGTACACAAAGCTAACACGATATAGAGTGTGCTTGGTGTACGCATTGATGACGAATGTCCCTATCAACATTGGAGCAATTATTCGATCTACAATGAGTAAAGCTAGGCTACACAAGAGGTCCCACTTCAGCTTTTGCAATCTGTTGACTGAAATATTGAGGAAGGAGGACATCGAAGAGGAACCTGCTGATCATAAACTCCCTCACAACCCGAAGAAGGTTGACCTCACAAAGGTTAAATATGTTGAAACCACGCATGGCGTCAACTTTACCACTGCAGAAAGGCATGCTCGGGATGAGAGTTTCTTTCTCCATCTTTATGGAATGACTCGGTTTACAATGATGAGCGGAGGTCGTGTTCCAACTGCTGCAGAGCTCCAACAGCTTGATTATGACTACCCAATGAATGAGCATGCAAGGGCGATGTGTGGAGTAGGTGTGTACTTTGAGGAACCTCTTGAGGACGATGTGCCAACCGATGATGATCACAGAATGCCAGACTCTGACGTGGAGGAGAATTCTGATGAAGACGACTCCAATGATGATTCCGACGAAGGGGGTATGACCCCAGACATAGAGGAGGAGTCCGACTAACCAGGTTCTTCTTATTTATTTTCCACTGAGGGCAGTGTGTCCTGTCTAAGTGTGGGGTGCTGGTATTTGCATGCTATACTTCCTTATCTGCATTTGCTTATTTATGTGTGTTTTGCTTATTTATGTTTGTTTGTTTTTTTTTTTTTTAGGAATTTTTTTTTACAAACTTTGAATAAAATTGTTCTGATAGGCAGCATGGTATTATGACAAGAGTCTGTGATAAAATCATTACTATTGAGATGTTTAGGCTCTAAGTGTGACTCACTGTGATAATTGTGTAGGTTTAATTCCTTCATACGTTGGGTCAAGAGCCTATACTGCTGCCAATAAAGTCAACCATGTGCCTTGTGTGTGTGAGATGATAGTATATTCTATGTTTGTGGCTGATACTAGAACTTGCCTGGTATGTATGTAAAGCGAAATAAAGAGTGTGAGTTAGGAGATGATTTAGGCATTTTTTTGGCAACCTATGATTGTTTACCTTCATTTTATCTACCCATGGACATTATCCTAGATAACCCCCTTTGAGCTGTTAGCCTATTTTCTTTGACAACCTCATATGTAAGCCTAATCCATTTTTTTTCAAGACCATAATTTGATCCAAATTCCTAAGTGCTTTAAATTGTAAAGTAATATGACAAAATAAGAGGAAATTGGGTGAGAATAGTTCCTTAGAATGTATTGGTTCTTGAATTTGTTATGAAAAATAATTGTTATCATAAGAGCTGTGTTATGAAAAGAAAAAGGAAAAGAAAAATAAAAAGTTAATTCTGTTCAAAATTGAAAAACAAAAGAGGTGAGAAAGGGTGGTAGATTAAAAGAAAGTAGAAAGGTTGTTTGAAAGAAAGTGTTAATGGCATAATGTGATGTATTAAAGTGCTTAGGAACATAGTCACTATTTCTGGCCAAAATAGTCCTACCTGTCCCTTAGCCTACATTACAACCTGTAAAAGACCTATTTGATCCTAAACTTAGCATTCTGATATTTAGTGGAGCATTACACTAAGGGCAAGCCTATGGTCATCAGTGGCAGCATATGAATTCTTTGTGAGAGCGAGAGCAAGGATACTCGTATACCCATGTTTCAATAAATATACTATACTTGTGAGTGATTATGGGTAATATATTGTAAGACACACATGGTTGATGAGTTTTGGGTAGTTGTGTATGATTCTGTGTACCTTAACCTTTGAATACGAACTAACCATCATCACGAGTCTATATTAGAGGTTAAAATTGTTTCTAGTAATGATCAGAAAACTACTCTTTGTTAATGATTGCTATGCCTGTCTTGATGACTATTTTGTGTTGTTACTGTGAAACCCTAAGTAAATGTTTAGAAGGACATGATATTTTGTTCGAGGACGAACAAAGCTTTAAGTGTGGGGTGTTTATGCGAGGCGAATTTACACGCCTAAAGTACTATATTTTACCCATATTTTAGCTAAGTTTTGAGGACAAAATATATAATTCATGCACTTTTAGTCCTTTTTCCTGTAATTGAGCTAACAAATGTGATTATCAAGTTTTCAGGTATAAATGATGCAGATTTCAGCATTTTATGGATAACTTGACGCCAAAGGAAGCTTCACGAAAGACGGAAGGGAAAGCTTGGACGCCAAGGACCAAAAGTGACGTATGGAAAATCTATCCCGGGCAAAAACAACAATTCTAAAGACTTTGGGGACTAGCAGTAAATTATTAGGATTAGGATAATGATGCAGTAACCTAGTAGGATTGGGTTAAGTAATGCATTAGCTTAGTAGGAATAGGATATGGGTGTTATAAATACCCTATTTTGCTAGAGATTTTTAATAATTCACTACTACTTCTAATTCTTCCATTAATTCTACTTTTTATTCTTCTATTCATATATTCAATTCTTAAATTCCACAATAAGAGAAACGCTACTTTGAAAAGGAATTCACGCCTAAAGCCATACCACACCATACTACACGTGATATCTTTATTGTGGTATAATAATAATGTCTATTATGAGTTCCATCGCACTCATGAGTAGCTAAACTTCTCTGTTGGGGTTATGGAAGCCGTGTGAGATACTATCTATTGCTATGAGTTTGTGAATTCGCGACACGTATGCTGCTTATATCATTATTCTCTTCATCTTAATGCAAATTCTTGTAGTTGTAAACGCATAGAATACGCCAGTATAGCATTAACTTGTTCGAAAGAAAAGTTATATGTCTGGAAAAGAGATAATGTCAAGGTAATAGGGCACCAACCCCTGTTACAAAGTTAGTGCCGTAACTGGATTAACCTCTTGGAGAATTTGTACCGTTAGACACGCTTTAAGCTCGAAAGAGTTAAAGTGAAATAGTCCTTGTTAGGTCGAAAGACGCTTGGATTTACCATAGAATGCAATTCTCTATAAGCACATGCATGTCTGAATTCCGCATAACTCATAGCCAATAGAGACGTATAACTCATAAGGTGGACATAACCCCAACTCTCAATTCTCATTGGTTAACATCGTACCAAAAATTCTTTCTTCTTACTTTGCTAATTTCTATTTTTACTCTATTATTTTGGTTACACGTTACAATCCCCCCTTTTTACGAGACTTTCACCAAAAGTCTAATAATCTTTGCTTACTTATTGACCGGCTATTCCCTGTGGGATCGATACCCAACCCAGTTGGGTTATATATTTGACAACGACCGCTTTACACTCTTACAAGAGTTGTAGATTGAGCGTTATCACCAGGTATGACTTCTCAGAAGATAGAGAGGCATACCCTTAATTTTGAGGCCAAGGCATAGTGGATGCTGACACAAAACAGGCTTTGTCCCACTACTGGGGATAATGTGTTAAGTTTTGAATAATCATCTATGATAGTTGACTTCATAGTCGACTATGAGTTTGATGTTGGAGAGTTCCTAGCTCGGGAGATGAGAGACCAGGTTATAGGAGTGAGAAGTTGTTTTTGGCATATCCATGTATTATTATGCAGTTGTATTTAGTTGCGGGGGTGCAGGAACTCTCGGGTATTGATAAGATGACAGAGGCCACAAATACCTCAGACTTGGGCCTGATTAGAGATGCAACCAACCCAATGGCCAGGCAGGTAAGACAGGTGAGGCAAGGAGAAGATATGCTTGTAGAGATGTTTATACAGAGTATTCATATCGAGGCTACTGAGACTGCTAAATTTGTTGAGAAGGGTGGATAGACTGAGCCAACACAGACTTCAATTTAGAGGGTACATCTAGTGCCTCACCTCTAATGCAGTCTGTACCACCATACCCAAGAGTTATGCCTTATGTATTTATTATGATTCCACAGGAAGTATGGACTAATGATATAATGAGACGGGGCACATTAGAAGCCAAGGTCCAAAATATGAAAGGGGCATAAAGCCTTGGGTTGATACATAGTTGGCAAACCAGGATAGATGGGTGCAGCTGCAGTTAGATGCATTTGAGGCAAGGATGATATGACAGTTGGGTAGAGGCCAAACCCTAGATATTACGGTGGTGAATGCCTAAGTTGTTAAGATAAAGAGTATGGTAGATGAGTTGTACGATAGACCAGTTATGTCAAAGCCTATGGTCATGATAGTCATGCTCGATGTTCATATTGATAATATTTGGGTTGTTTTGGACCTAATAGAGGAGAATCAAGAGGATACTCAAGAGGAGAAAAGGGAAATAAAGAGGAGAAAGTATGAAGAAAAAGAGGCTACAAAGAAGGCTAAGGTAAATAGCCTACAGGATTTGCAGGACCGAGAGGTAAGGGTCTGTGAGATAGCTACTGGAGTTGGTGGTTTGAGACTTCTAGATGTTGATGTTGAGTGAGGTAGTATTACAGACCCACCTAGTGCCACTTTTGTTGATTTAGTCCTCATAGCTGATGGGACACATGTTGAGGATGGTGGGACTGCCCTGAGGGTCCACGTGCTGATATTGTATGAGATGGTGCCTTGAGTGCCCTTGTATGTCCCCATTCCCTTGAATTTTATTTTTATATGCACTGGGAACAGTGCATAAGCTTTTAGTTGGGGGTGGGCAATACTAAGTCGCCATGGGATATGCTTGCCATATTTCGAAGCCCATGGCCATATTCTACAAATTTAAATAACTAATAGGTTTTGTTTATGTTTTGTTGATTATTTTGTGAGCTGGCAATTGTTGAAATAGAAGGAGAGTTAGTACTTATGGCAGTAGACCGTGTTTTGAATGATTATGCTTAAAATGATCTGATTTGGAAAAAAAATTATGCTAATAAATTGACACCCCTCTTAAAATTTTTCATTTTTGTGTGATTGTGTATATGTGTAAGACGACTGTGAATCTGATAATGGCATTATGATTAGGGATAGAACAACTAAGGCAAAATTTTGCATAGCCGGATAAGTAGTTCCTAGCAATATAACCCTGTGCGCGTGTGTGTGAGGTATTACTAAGTTCCTGATGTATCAAAATCTAGAATTTGTCTAATTGCTTTTACCTAGGCCTAGGATAGTTAAGTAGGAGATGATCATAGTCCATTTTTTTATAAGTCCACTTGAGCCTAAATGCCCAACCAAATGAATGAATCCTATTGATCTAAATATTTGAGCCTTAATCGACCAATTTTGATTATTTACACCTATTTCACCTACCTGTTTCGACAATGAACTGATATTTGCCCTGGTCCTCCTTGGACACCGTGCACCTCAACTAAAACAAATCACCTAAGTTGAGAGTGACTATTATAGGGGTGCATAGAAAAAACGAGTGTAAAGAAAGAAGTGTGCAAAAAAAATAAAAAAGGACAGGTATGGTAAAAATAAGAAAAAACAAAAGAAAAAGAAGAAAAGTTGCAATAAAAGAAAAAAAAAAGCAATTTAGAAAAAAACACTGCACCTGGACCATGAAATGTGTCTTAAAATAAAAAGGGAGACATAAGGATAGAAATAAAGAAAAAACTAAAAAATAAGTGTACCCCAAAAATGCGTAGTGTCAAGGAGGCTTAGTCACTAAATAAATTCCAAGAAGATACCTTTCCAGTCCCTAGCCTACGTTACAAGCCAAACAAAGTCCTTTAGTGATCCTACCCCGACTGTCTTAAAACTTAGGAAGAGAGCATATGGCCAAGCCTATGGTATTCTATATACACCAGTGAAACTTCTTTATGAGCAAGAGCGTTGTTTGATATATCCCTGAATAAATTGCTAATCTTACATGAGAGTGAAAAAAGTATTTTCTTTGATATTGAGCACACTTGAGGTATGTTGTTAAGTTGCTAGACTAGTCGGCGACTATGATTTATATATGCCCAGTTGTCTGTTACTAATGTAATTCCATTATCAAATTCCTTTTTGTCATTCTATGTACCATATCGCATACACAGTTTGATCTTGAAAAGTTGAAATTAAGATGGAGAATAAAAAAGGTTGAAACTGATTCAAAAATTCCCTGTCATAGGTATCTTAGGATCTTCCTATTTAAGCATCATATTATTTTATGATAGTTTTTTATTTTTGTTATGCCTGAGGACACACAAACTTATAAGTTGAGGGTGTTGATATGGTGTGGAAACACGACACTTTCGATGCTTAAAACCATGAAAGTATGCTTGAAATTAGGTTACTTTAGTAGATATGATGTGTTTTTGTGGTTATTATAGGCCAAAAAGGTCTAGCATAGTGTTGGAAAGAAACAGGAAGAAAAAGGCCTGAAAAGACCAAAGCTAAGTATGGAGAAGATACGGCTGGAGCATTCGAGTCATAATATTAGATATGAATTGTACCATGAAGTCGTCAAGACAATAGAACCCAAGGAAGAAATTCAGAGTTGAAGTGTTAGAGGAATATGAGTCAAAAATCTAAGTACGACCTATATGATCCAATCATCAGCAGACTAGTGTTCAAAAGAAGAAGTCCTAAATAGATATGAGTGAAGGCCATGAGTTATACGATCAAGGTATGACTTGTGAATAGGAGTCGTAAGATAAACCAAAAGTTGAAGCCTGGAAGATTCGATGCTAGAATGGATATGAGAGGCACAATATGACTCGTATTATGATGGTACGAATTAAAGAGTGAGTCGTACCTTGTGCCAACATTACTTCACCTTTTTCATTTATATTAGGATTTCTAAGCATTTTAGATACCATAAATACCCTAGGGTTTATATTTTATTAGATTACTTACTTTGACATACTTTTACATACTTTTTCTATTATTCTTACATTATCTATAATTACTCTTGAGATTTTGGGTTTGTAGGAGACTCGATCATTGCTGAATGGGTCTATAGGTGGGTGTTGTATCTATTGGTGATAGGAAAACATTGGGGGATCTATTTAAGTTGGGAATGGTGGATTTTGATGTGATTTTGGGTATGGACTAGTTGCATTCTTGTTATGCATCTTTAGACTGTCAGACTCGTAAGGTCATCTTTAGGTTCCCTAGTGAGCTAGAAATAGAATGAGAGGGTTGTTATTTAGCTCCTAGGGGGAAATTTATTTCTCATCTTAGAGATCGATGGTTAATCTCTAAAGTATGTCTTTATCACTTGGTCTGAGTTAAAGATTCTAACATGGAAGGTTCTTCTTTGTAGTCAGTTTTGGTAGTTAATGAGTTTCCAGAGGTCTTTTAGGATGATCTTCCCAGTGTTCCTCCGGATAGGGAAATAGAGTTTGGTATTGATTTGCTTTCGAACACTTGTCCAATATCTATTCCTCCGTATAAAATGGCTCCGGTTGAGTTAAGGGAACTCAAGGAACAAATTAAGGATCTTCTGGATAAGGTTTTTATTCATCTTAGTATTTTTTCGTGGGGTGCACCGATGTTGTTCGTGCGTAAGAAGGATGTTTCCCTTCGAATATGCATTGACTACAGGCAGATGAATAAGGTAATGGTAAAGAACAAGTATCCTCTCCCAAGGATAAATGATCTATTTGATCAGTTATAAGGTGCCAAGTTTTTTTTCAAGATAGATCTTCGGTCTGGGTACCATCAGCTTAAGATTAGGGAGGTGGATATCCCTAATATAGCTTTTTGTACTCGGTATGGGCATTTTGAGTTCTTGGTGATATTATTTGGGTTGACCAATACTCCGACGACATTTATGGATTTGATGAATAGGGTGTTCAGGCAGTATTTGGATCTTTTTGTCATTGTGTTTATTGATGACATTCTAGTGTATTCTAGGAGTGAGGTTGATCATGCTAATCACCTCTATGTGGTATTGCAGACCTTAAAAGAACAACGATTGTTTGCCAAGTTTTCTAAGTATGAGTTTTGGTTGAATACCATGACTTTCTTGGGTCGCATTATTTCTAGTGAGGGGATAATGGTTGATCCTCAAAAAGTTTCTGTAGTGAAGGGATGGCCTAGGCCCATGACTCTATCTAATGTTCGGAGCTTCTTGGGTTTAACTGGGTATTGTAGGTGGTTTGTGGAAAGCTTCTCATCGATAACTTTTCAATTGACTAAGTTAACTTAGAAGAAGGTCAAGTTTTCTTTATTGGATGCTTGTGAGGAGAGAGTTGATAAGTTGATGGATAGGTTGACTTCGGCTCTAATTTTGACTTTGTCGATAGGCAATAATGGGTTTTTGGTTTATTATGATGCATCTCGGGTAGGGCTCAGTTGTGTTTTGATGTAGTATGGGAAGTTGATTGCCTATGATTTCAGGCAGTTGAAGGTACCTAAGAGGAATTATCCTACTCATTATTTGGAGTTATTGGCGTTCATGTTTGCTTTAAAAATATGGTGACATTATCTGTATGGTGTTCACATGGATATCTTTTCTAATCACAAGAGTCTTCAGTATGTGTTCACTCAGAAACAACTTAATCTCAGGCAAAGGAGATGGCTTGAGCTTCTCAAGGATTATGATATGAGTTTTCACTATCACTTAGGTAAGGCTAACGTGATTGTTGATGCTCTTAGCAGGTTGTCGATGGGTAGTTTGGCTCATATGGAGGAAGAAAAATGAGAATTGGTGAAGGAGGTGATGGTACTTTGTGGTACCAAGGAAGGTTGTGTGTTTTGAATATTGATGGGGTTGCTACAAAGGGTTTTGGATGAGGTGCATGAGTCGCTCTATGTCATCCATCCTGGTTTGACAAAGATGTATCATGACCATAAGGAGATCTATTGGTGGGATAGTATGAAGAAATATGTGATTGATTTTGTGGCCAAGTGTATGGTGTGTCAACAGGTTAAGGTTGAGCACACGAGGCATGGTGGGATGCATAAAAAAAGTCTCAGAACCAATTTGATTCGATTTAGGTCATCGTGGATAGGATGACTAAGTCTGCTCATATTTTGCCAGTGAGGACTATATTTTTGATAGAAAATTATGCGAAGTTATATATTCAAGAGATTGTGAAGTTGTATGGGGTACCGGTTTTGATTATTTATGATCTTGGTAGATAGTTACATCTCATTTTTAGCAGTCTTTCCAGAAAAGATGGGGGACTAAGGTTAGTCTGAGTATGGCTTTTCATCCGCAGTTTGATGGGGAAGCGAAGAGAATAATTCAGACATTGGAGGATATGCTTCGGGCATGCACGATTGATTATGGTAGCAGTTGAGTTGAGCATCCACCTTTGGTAGAGTTTTGTTACAATAATAGCTATCATTCTAGTATTGGTATGGCTCCTTTTGAGGCATTTTATGGTAGGAGGTGTAGATCTCTTATTGGATAGTTTGAACTTGGTGAGGTGGATATGTTTGGTCCTAATTTGTTCTATCAATCTATGGAGAAAGTAAAGGTGATACAGGACAGGCTTAAGGCTTCCCAGAGTTACTAAAAGTCTTATACGAATATTAGGCGTAGAGATTTGAAGTTTGAGGTTAGGGACAGGGTATTCCTAAAGGTGTCTCCCACGAAGGGAGTAGTGCAGTTTGGCAAGAATGGAAAGCTTAGTCGTCGGTTTATTGGTCCTTATGTGATTTTATGGAGAGTTGGTAATGTTGCTTATGAGTTGGAGTTACTATCTATTTTGGGTTTGGTTCATTAGGTCTTTCATGTTTCCATATTGAGGAAGTGTATTGGTGATTCTTCTATGGTCGTTCCCTTGGAAGGGTTAATTATCTTAGATTCTCTGTCTTATGAAGAGGTCTCCATTGAGATATTATATAGAAAAATTCATCGGTTATGGACCAAGGATGTGGCTTTGGTTAAGGTTATATGGCAGAACATAAGGTAGAATAAGCTACGTGGGAAGTAGAAGAGGACCTGAAGTCCAAGTATGCATTCTTGTTTTCTGCCTCTAGTATTCGTGCGGAAGGTATGTGTTTTTGAACACATCTTTATTTTCTGTGTTTGTTAAAGGAAAAATTGATATCTGTGACTCTTTGTTTTTGAACTTTGATGAAGGTTGGTAATATGTTTGATAATTCAAATGATTCTGTGTGTGGTTACCCCTACCTTATCCGTCATTCAGGGATGAATGTTCCTAGTAGGAGAGAATGTTACATCCTGGGTTTTGGCCTTAGAAATTTTCCTCGAAATCCATTCTCCAGATCCAGTACGACTCCAGGGTATGAGCCGTATGCTGGGATACGAGTGGTATAGTCCTATCATAAGCTAACCAGTATTAGTTTATGGGATGGTTTTGATCACTGGAATGGTCACGACTTAGGGGTGCGAGTCGTAAGGATTGATATGAGTCGTATCGGTGACTCAAATATGTCCAATGTTTGATCCTCCTGGTATTTCATTCTTTCAGGGATACGGATCATGGGTACGGATCGTATGCTAAGTTTACGACTTGGTTGGATGAGCCATATGTTGTACAGTGTCTGATCTAAAGGTTAAGGCCTGGGTACGACTGGTGGAAACCAACCGTATAGAAGGGTAAGACTCGTAAGAGGGTCAGTCGTATCCCTGTGATAGGTTTTTAAGGGACTTAAGTGGGGGTATTCTAGATATTTTCCTACTTTTCCTAATTATGACGCACGACTTCTAATACACTTAGAAGGTTATTTACCCTATTATTCTACTCATTAACACTAAGAAGACTATTTCAAAACACATCATAATCCTCTCAAGAGCTTTTCCAAGAGAGTTAGGGTTTCAACTTAAGGATTGCTTTGGGGCTTGTTTTTGTGATTTTCTTCCACTATCTTTCTCCGTTTAAGGAATGTGTCTCTTCCCTACTCCTTAATTATAAAAAGTCATGGATTTTATTGATGTTTTCATGGTTTCAATGTTGCATGGTTTATGGTTTTTAACTATTAATTGAGGGCTTTGTTTATAATGGCTTGGTTATGGTTTCCTATGGTTTAATTAAGCTTTTATGTGCATCAATGATGGTTTTGGGCAATGGTTTGCATGGTAATGGTTTAAGAGTCTTTGGAATTGGTTTTGGTTTTATTATGCCCCCAAGATGTTTGATAAAATACTTACAAAGATATGCCCATTGCATTGACTTCTTTAAATGGAGCTCGTGCTTGTTTTCAGCTTATATATGAAACTATAAATGAGTTTTTTAATGAAATTTTAAGGGCTGAGCATCACCCCCAGGCCTTAAAATTTATTCAAAAGAATCTGTACAAATGGAAGGGGCGTAACTTGACCTCCAACAACTGTATACAATTTTTACTAAACAATAAATATTTGAATATGAAACAAGTAAAACTATGTAATAAATTATGGTGTGTGCTATACAAAGGGGATGTTGTTCTATACATTACATTACTATGGGGGTTTGTGTAGTCATTTCAATCTCCTTCTCCTGAAGCTTGTAATGCCTAGCTTGTCCATCTATAGACATCCTTTTACTTCTGGTGGGAATTGGCTGTAGTAGAAATAATGCTGGGGATATCGGATTGATGACTGAACTTGGATAGAGAGTTTGCTACAAAATTAGCCTCCCTGTATACATGTCTACAAGCACAGCGTTGAAACATAGAGATAAGGTTGAGGAGAAAAGTAATTACAGGTTGTAGATGCCAAGGGGGTGCTTTCTGAGCCCTGATCCATCTAACAAGTAGTTCATAGTCAACCTCCATGACTACTTGTTGTATACCATTATTTAAACACCAAGATAAACCCCAATAGCAGCCTCCACTTCTGCCTGATTATTTGTCCTATGCCCAAGGGGAGTAGCATATGAAAAAATGAGGTCACTATGTTTGGACCAGTATACAGGCCTCACAATTGTCTCTTGTCTACTATATATAAATGGTTTCAATGGCTTACAAAGGTTAAAGGATAATTGGGTATGCTTGTGGAGAACATGGTAGTCTCCCAAGAGGTTAATATGGTAAATGGAAAGGGCACTTGAGAGTCCCCTTAACCTAAATGGTTTGGCTATAGATAAATCTTGCAAGTAGGTTGGTATGACGATACCACTAATAATTGGCCTTGGTAATAAATAGTAATTGGATTGTTTGGACATGGATTTTAATTTGAGCATTAATGGCATGATGTGTAACTAAGCCATGAAAGGTGGAGGTTCCGAGGGAACCTAAGCTGGAAACTCATAATTGTCGATATGAGGGGTCTTCAATGACCACGTGCGAGCGTAATATTTTATGTTGGAGGGATGTACTAGTCATCCCATGGGATGTTTCCTGGTCATATGGTTACACGCACTGGGACTCTTTTAGTAGGGGAGCTGAACCCATACGGCCCTTGGGTATGGTTAAATGGCAAGGTTACACAGCCCAAGTTAAAGGTTTTAAATGCATGCTAAACACAGATTCCCTTTCCCGACACTTATATGTATGTTTGGTTGTATGCATTATAGATGGTATTACTTGGTTGTTTAAGTGGTATTACTTTATCCTTATCCTGAGATACATGCTAGCAGTCATTCGTTAACCCATCTACTGGCAGTTGTATACCCATGCTATGCAGGAATCGACCGTTCAACTCCTCCTACATAGTATTTGATTCGGGGACAGCTTTTGGATTGAACTGATGAGCTTCCATCTTTTCGAAAGGCACTATTTCATGATATGGACAATCATAGACATTTTGCTTTTGATTTGGATATTGGTTTTGGCCATGGTTGGGGGCATGTCCCAACCGCATATTTGTATTATTTTGGATAGAGAATTTATGGTACTTCTGGGGGTTGGTATGGGTGAGATCAGTATTGGTATCGGCCTTCGCATTGGCATTGGTGTTGGGGTTGACATCAGGGACGATATTATTGGTTGTTCCATCATATTACATTTTGGGTTTGATTATCATATTATGTTTTGATATTCTCTTTGGTTTGGTATGGTATGGATGTTTGGTTTGGTAAGGGTAGACTCGGATGGGTCGGTCACTATTGTGACCCTATCCCAGAGTTTTCATGAGAGCATTTACGCAATCTTGTTATATGCTCAAAATTCAGCTCATCTAAGGATGTGAAAGGTGGTTGGGTTGGGTTAAGGGAGTGGTCCCCGGTCCTGGTTGGACTTAGGATGCCTATTACGTCTAGGACCTAGTTCAGGTCTTGACAGTGTGGTTCATACCTGCGGTCTGGCATCGAGTGCAAATAGTACCTGCAGTCCTGACCCAAGGCGAAGGTATAAACCTTAAGTACCGGATGGAAAAAATCTTACACGTCAGCTCTTGGGATTTTGGATTTCTAGCACTTGCTTTGCCTACCTGCTGTCGATAGGTCCTACATACGGTCCAAAGGTTGACTTAGTAGGTTCCTAGAGTTATCTTTTCAGCTTTTCTTTGATTCTCGAACATGCTTTGATCACAATTAAGCCGAAAAGTATCCCGAACATCCATAATTGCTCTAAAAGTAGCCAAAAACACCTTTTTTCTCTTTTTCATAAACTTAGCATCCAGAACACGATTTCTGGCAAACCATACCCAAAAAGCATCATATCAAAAAAATAACCTCAGAAACTTGCTTCTTTTCCTTGTTTTAAGCGTCGAAAGTGTTATATTTCCATAGCACATCAAGAGTTGGGGTTCATCTTCTTCAGGCATCCAACTCTAAAGAATTCTTCAGGGTTCTCATCTCCAGATGTGTGAGATTTTATCAATGGTCTCCTTTTACCCATTGAGTCCCGAAGTAAACTCAACTCCAATTCAATTCTCGTTTATAATTTAGGCTTATGGATATCGATAAATTCATTGATATCTCAGTATTTTGATGTCATTGAGTTATAATCCCCATTTAGCATGAATTTTTATGTTACAATTTGACCATGATCCAAAACCTTCGTTACATTGTCAATTCCATAAATGTAGGACCTGAGTCATTGAATTCTGTAATTTGGTACAGTTAACAAAATTGATATAGTAGTTGAATTCTTCAGAGATGGCATAATATAAACACCCTATGGCCTAGGATTTCATGAATACAAATTTGGATGTTATATTTCTTGTTACATATTTTGAATGCTTTCAAATAGTACATTTATTTTTATCCTCAGATTATTATCATCAGTGAGCAACAATTATCAGTGTCCATTAGTTGGGAGTAGCACTTAGCACTGACCGGATGCATGGATGAGGGATCATCCTCCAGTTAGGCTGAGACCTTTAGTCGAAGTCCCAAAGTCCCAGAACTATGGTGCTACCATAAGTTATAAAAGGTCACCCCTAAAATCAGGATTGACACCTTAGTCCCTTTGGACATTATTTTAGTGGATCCACGTCAGTCAATGTTCGTACCCTTGGGAAGGTACTGAACACCCTTTGAGCTTGGTTTACAGATTGTACCCCGATTAGCTCACATTATATTATGTCGGTTATTAATAACTCCCACAGACCACAGTTTATAGTTCAGATTCAGATTCTTGCATGTCATTGTATTTAGTTATTTAGTTTATGTTACAACATATGTTCATTACTTGGCCTTGCACTAGTTCATATTACATGTACCATGTTCAGTTCATATCAGTTATTTTTCTATCTCGCATACTTAGTACATTCAAAGTACTGATCACATACTTTCATTTTTACTATATTGTCTTATAATATACGTATTGATGCTCAACATCCAAATCTCTCCCAATACGATCTCTTCTTATATCAGTAGCAACAGTTTTGGTGAGTCCTCATCATGCGAGGACCAAAGTCAGCATTTTACTTTATTTTGTCTTTGTTGTTCCTAGTTTACAGATAGTTAGAGTTAACCGGTATCTTATCCCAGTAACTCGGCTTAGTAGAGGCTTTTCAGACTTATAGTTAGATATTCAGCTTGTGATCTCAGACTTGGTTATTTATAATTTCAGTTAACTGGTATTTTGTCCCAGTAACTCGTCTTAGTAGAGGCTTTTCAGACTTATAGTTAGATATTCAGCTTTTGATCTCTGACTTGGTTATATATGATTTCATTTCTTTGAATATTTATATATTATTTAGTTCAGTTTCGTCATAAGTGTTATTTTATTAGTTTTTATCTATATTTGTAGTGTTTAGCTGGTCATGGATTAGCTTAGAGTCACTTGTGATTCTAACCGCCATGTTATGACTAGGGAGTAGTCTTGGGTCGTAACAGGTATGAGAAGGGGAGACATAATAGAGGTTTTCTTCAGGATAGAGGTCTTGTCATGGACGACATGGAAGATGAGTTACCCGAGTTTAGCAACCAGCTGAAGGTTTTTAGGTGGGATATATTGACCAAGACGATCCCGAGTGCAACCTGGTTTTGGTCTGGAAATTTTATGCCATATTCCTCACAATGGAGTAGTCTATACCTCCCACTTTTATTCAAATTATGAAAATTAATGTGCCTGTGGATTCTGCCACCATAATAAGGTCTTGGGGAGTCCCAACCCTTCCAATAGAGCCTTCAAGGAAAAGGTTAAGGAGTTAGATTTGAAGTGTGCGGCCCAAAACTTAACATCGTAGGTCAAAGCTGGTGAGGTGAAGTGGTTTAAATAGTGATGAACCAAAAGTGAATACTTTGGTAGAGGCTAAAATTTGGTAACAGTTGGTGTCCCAGCAGATTTATCCCTCCAAAAAATATTACGAATGTGGCATTTTATCGAGCAATGGTGGTGGAGTTTATTTTGGAGGGGATCAAGGTGAATGTGGGGGAACAGATCATGGATAAGTCAAACTACTTCTATGTTTGGGATAGGTCAGCAAGGGATCTGTTCCTGCCTTCCCTGATTAACGATTTATGCAAGCGAGTAGATGTCCCCAAGGAAGACCATGATACCTTGGCGGAGTATGACATGCCATATAACCCGCTAAAAGGTATGAGTACCCAGGGTGAGGTCAAGAAAAACAAAAAGACAAGAGAGGAAGGCAGGTGCCCTAGCTAGATTTAACTCCTTCAAGCTCAACTGCACCAGTGGACCCGACTTGTTACTTACTCTGAGCTTCTAAGTTAGCTAGATGAGGTGAAGAAAAAATGGTACCCCCAGGACTGTATGCCCGTGAGGATGTGGAAGGCTCTGAAATTCATATTTGTGTGCACCTCCCCTAACAAAAAGCTCCCAAAGTTGTCTAAGAAGGATGCCGAGGGTACTTATTCCTTAATAAGATGAAGGAGGAGGGTTTGAATGCCTCGATCCTCGGAGATAGTTCCATCATCTAGATGTCCTCTTTCCTCGCTCCTCCTTCTTACTTATATTTTTATTGATTTTGGATTTGGGTTGCCCCCGTTTGGGGCATGTAACAAACAATTTCTTTTTCTTTACTTTTTTTAAGTTTTAAGACTTTCATCATTACCACACCCTTAATAATAATTACCTTAGATTATGATGCTTAGATTGATTTTTATCATTTTGTTATTTCAAAAATAGGGTTGCTTTACAACAATTGCAAATTCATAAGAATAGGGGAACCCTTGGTAGCTCACTACCTAGAGTCGCTGCAGTTGTTAATTCTACTGCTGCAACAGTAACCGCAAGTAGTCCCACTTTTCTTTTTTCCCTAACTAGTTCTAGGTTTTTCCCCACACTACGCCATCCCTTGAACAATATTATAGTTTTACGGTCTCACGTACCAGAGTTTTTAAAACCTAAATTGACTATATCACTGCTCAAACCATCGTAAACGCAATTAATTACCCAATTTAAATAGTTTTTAACATACATATTCCTTCCTTTCCTCCCAAGAACCACACCCACATGATATTTTCCATGAACGGCAAGGCACTCGGTAGTTCGTCAAGATTCAGATTGAACTAAGGAATACTCCAAATCACGGATAGATGAGACATGGCACAAATCACAAAAATAAAGATAAACCTCGAGATCATACTAATCCTCAAAATACCAAGGTCCCCTAGCCACACAACATATAATTTAACATAAATCTAAACTTTCCATAAGTAAGGAGTTTGACAGTCCGACCGCCAAGTAACAGTTAGACAAACCAATTAGCATATATGTAAATAATAAATGGTTATTAGATGATACCACGACAACTCATATTAGGCACCAGTATTTTAAGATAATATCAAGCGAATTTTACAAAATAATAATTCAAGAGATATGGTTTGTATTGACCTTTACTAGTTGGAATACCCTGTTCCAACCTCTCAAAATTCATGAGATACCAATTGGGACCAACCAGTCCCAATCATGATGGTTGAGATACCAATTAGACTCAACTCGAGGTAATAACACTGAGATGGCATGATAGGGAGAAGAAAGTGAAATAATTTCCTATATGCCTCAGCCTCCTACGTATTTGATGTGGACGTCAACACACCAATCCGTGGGATTCTACTCAATATTTGAACTTGTATTGGGATATCAATGGCTCAAATACCATCTTGTCACAACCCAACTAACCGAATTATGCGGGCACCTACCTAACATTAATCCCAGACAAGAGAACCCTTATGAATCGACCATTCATTTAATGCGTAAGTTAAACCATTCATTTTCAATGGGATAATCAATTAACTAATATTAAAAAGTTTATCACACAATCTATTATACAGCTAACATTAAAATAGAATCTGGTTTAATACATTAAATATGTAAAAGTGATATGGAAAATAACCAATAATGAATCATCAGAAACTAGCTCAAACTGAAATAAGAGCATTGGATAAGGGATAAGAGAGTAAATAAAAATGGATGGGAGAGTAAATAACACAATATCTATGTAGATTAGAGAGGGTAGGAGCTGTTACTGAATGATCACCATCAATTCTATAGAAACCCCAACTGCCCAACACCATGGCTATATCCCCAGTAGGAGATATAGTAAGTATAGCATCAGTACAACCACACGTACTGGTAGGTGTCATCATCAACCGACTAAGGTTAGAAATATATAAAATTTAGAAAAAATAGGGAGAAATCATAAACATCAAGTAAGGTTTTGGTATCTAGATCATAATTTATGTGTTTATTCGGACCATACTTTCAGCTTCTCAGTGACCTACTTGTCATTTAATATTTTTATATATCTTTTTCCTTTAACCATTATTTTTAAATCAAGTCCACTTGACACATAACTAAGCTATTACCTTAAGTTCCTCTACTCCTTGTCCATTGTAAATTAGATCTATAAACCTCGTGAAATTACAACTTAAGACAACTATGAATGGACCAAACCCACCTTAATACCCTGCCAATGCAATACACTATAGGTTTTCAACCACTTAGGCACTTATGACTTAACAAAACCAAGCGGGGAGGGGCAATATAGTAAAATAAACTTCTATAAATATATACATTAGACAATTAACATTAACTTTAATTAAGACGTACCTTGGAATTACAAAGTGCCACAATATTTCATCAATTTTGCCGACAGATTAATCCACTCAAGAACTCAACAACAGTACATAAACATAATAGAATATCAACTGATTCATATAAATAAGTTCATGCATGCAAGATGTACACATCATCTCTCCTATTCTCAACCTCATCAACATCATAAACATTACTAACATCATGAACATTATGGGTTGCATATCAACATCATTATCATAATTGAAACATCAACATCAATAACATTATGAACGTCGTGATTTTAGTAATATCATCAATATCTCCACCATCTCACCTACACAATATCGTATGTATAAATATGCATTATAGTCAATCATCAAAGCAATAACAATTATTATTCCACATACAATCATAGGATATCCATTGTAGTATCATACGCCTACCTAGGTATATATGTCATTAACTATTTCACTCTATACCCCAAACCTAAATGGGGTGGTACACCTAAACGCGATTACTCATCTCTTTCATTCACAACTCTCATTCATATTCCCAGCCTAATACCCAACTCTTTCCCAACACATTTTTGGAACTCTCATACTTGACCTTACATCCCTGCCTCGATTACTTAATCAATTTCACCCACTCAAATTTGCTTATTGGTCACCTAAAATTCTTTATTAAGCTAAATTCAACCTCTACTCCTTATTTATACCTTGTTAACAATATTTAGCACAAGATATAAACACCAAATTTAACAAGAGCACCCTCTATTACCCCCGGAATAATACTACTCTTTTTTCTTACAATACGTACACTCTGTTTATGAGTTATAGTGTTTACTCTATTATTAACCATTCTCACAAGGTTCAATTGATTTTCAAACCATAAATATAATATAAATAGGGTTTTGCATTGGTTAATCACAATATTAATGCCTAATCGAGTTTTATCATTTTTGTCCTTCCAATCACTGAAGGCCTAATGCATGATAACTCCTAATATTACTATTAATATTGAATGAAATTAACATAAGTTTATTTCCTTCAATAAATTATGAACCATAACCAACCTCTTAGTTAGATTATTGAGAGAAGAGAGTCATCCTGCTAGTGCTAAGCGCCTTCTTATGTCAGGTTCCCCCGATGGGTGTGCCTCAAAACTGCTCTCACAAACCTCGATCTATGAAATATCATGCTTGGGGAAGTGTGGTTCCTTAGAGTGTTTTTTTGGGAATGAAGCAACTTAAGAATATAATAAAGAAGAGGGTTTTAAAAAATTTACTTGGGCTGGCTACTATCGAGAACTATCAGTACAACAGTTATCCTACCACTACAGTGGTAGGTGGCCAACCTGCCAAAATTTCTTTTGGGTCTTTTGGACAAATCCCTTTGGGGCCTCATTTTACCTTTCCATTTTAATTTTTCCCCGCCTAATTTAATCATACTATTTATTAAAGATTTTTTTGGAGGCATTTTCACACCTAACAATGGTTTGGATCATTACAATTTTAACATACTACTACCATTAGAATAAATTTCTAAATATTGTATGAACTCTATAGGAGGAACATTAGGTTAAAATAATACGTAAGGAATGAGTAAACATAAGGAATGGGTTCTTTTATTTAAGAGAAACTGAAGAAAGGATTTGTATTTAGGATAGGAATATACTTAATACACCTTATTTGGTTCATAGATAGGATGAAGTATAAATGCGTTTGAACTAAATCCTCACATCCTCGGCTCAATGATGTAGTTGTGAGACTATAAATAGATGATTAGAGGCTTGAAAGATCATAATTATGATATTAACTCCGTTAATCAACAAGCAAGATAGATAACATAACTAATGAGAAAGTATCACTATACATGAGTGTGGACTGAGTTGTGACCCTTTAATGCTCCATGATAGTACTTACAACTCAATTTAATTGCGGTATTACTTACTAATTCTCCTTGATATTATCAACAACAACTCTTTTGTTATGATCGCACTTGTCTAAGTTTAGAATATTAATTGGATTGAATTATTTGCTAAGTACCAAGTCCCCATAAGATTTATATCTGGATCGCAAGATCCAGTTTATTATTTGTACGACCACATAAGCTTGTGTGTTTATTGGGGTGCAACAAGTTATTGGCGTCATTGTCTGAGACTTGAAAAATTAACAAATTTCTAATTTTCAGTTTTACTGTTTTAATTGATAAGTACTAATAACTTAGTCTTAGTCACTGATCTTACAAGTAAAAGTTTGAATACATAGCAATCTAGAAAGGGAAATGGATTTGGTTGAACCTCATCCTAAACCTAAGCGACGCTTGTAACAGTTAAATAGAGAAGCAACACTTCTTTATCTCGGTTATACAGCATATTCCGCAGGATCAAAAGGATGTGGTTGTTCTTAAAGTAATAAAAGCAAGATTAGTTCATGTTGTGTCTATTCCACTCAATAAAGACCAAAGCCAGAGGTTAATTTAAATTAAAGTAGAATATGGTGCAATTGTTGCACACTAGTGGGCAATTTATAGTACCACACATGAAGACATATAATATTATTTACACAACTTTTTGGAGATAAGTAGTACATTTATTCCCAATAGAGTCTCCACAAATTATATGAGACTTAGGCTTTTTCAATTTTTACTATTGGAAGAAGCCTAGAAATGGTTGAAGGTCGAGCTTTCAAGTTCAATCACCACTTGAGATGACCTTGCTAAGAAGTTCCTCATTCAATTTACCCCTTTATCAAAAATTCAAGGTTGAGAAGTGAGATCCTAATTTTAAAGCAGAATCCAGACAAATTAATGTTGAATGGCATGAGAGGTAAATAGAAAAAGTGCACAACCTAC
Organism: Capsicum baccatum var. pendulum; assembly: GCA_030864225.1. Lineage (NCBI taxonomy): Eukaryota > Viridiplantae > Streptophyta > Magnoliopsida > Solanales > Solanaceae > Capsicum > Capsicum baccatum. The sequence goes on from CM061557.1 coordinate 88,123,811, forward strand.
AAAGTAAACCTATCCTATGGCAGAAAAACTTGAATATGATCTTAGGGTTTATTTGAAGTAGAGAAAGAGGGAAATATTGATGGTGATCTCATAAGAATTAATAAAAGAAGATAGTTAAACCAGAGAGAAAGAAAACAAGGAAGGAATCCGAAAGTAGTGGTGACCTCTGTTGTGCCGTGATATTCAATTAGGCATTGCTATGGTGGAAACCCAAATTGTAATAAAGTTAGATTCTCATTTAATTTTATAGTGTCACCTATTTTATGTTTGTTTTGTTGGTTTTGTAGATTAGCAGAAGCCTGAGTACCCAAAACCTAAGTAAAGAGCATGGCAAAGCTTGAGTGTAGGGTCCTGGGCCACTAGGATGGAAATTTTGAGAAAGTGACATGCTAGCTAGGCCTAGAGGCCTGATAGAGTATTAATAACCCTTGTTTTAATTTTCATATATGATTTGGGGATAAAACATCATTTCAAGTGTGGGGTGGAAATCTTTTTATTTATTTTGGGTAAAGTGTCTTATAGGATTCTTTTGAAATTTTATGTTGTCTAAATCCAAAAACACAAAGAAAGTTTTTTTGTGTTTTGTTTGTTTTTAACTTTATAGTCTTTCAGTAAAAGCATATTTCATCCACCCTCTTGATTTTTCTTTTTGGTTTTTTTTAGGTGGAGCCCTTTGAGCTGACTATCCTTTATTTATTTAGGAGTACGCTTAAAATTTTAGTCATAATAAGGGAATTTTTCTGATGATGGATGGATAACAGCCGTATTAAGGGAAAATTTGTCATTCAAACACATAGAACCCTTTAATGAATGGATGTTAGATGTTTTTATGTGGTTTTGCTTGATTGATTGAAGCAAGTTGATTTTGGATTCAAAAGCATTTTGTGAAAATTGAATGACTTTAGTTGAGATACCTAGTCTCTTTTATGATTTTGGCTTAAAGTTGAATTCTTGTAGGTTGCTTGATTGAGAATCCATACGTATCCGTCAATATTTGAACATGTGACATGAATATTAGGTACTTGTGATACTTCATGCTTTCATGTTGATGTCTAGAACTTACCCTGTGTGTTTGCAAAGCAAAATGAAGAATGTTGAGTTTAGGAGATGATATAAAAATTTTATTGATTAGACATGTTTTTATCCTCTATTTTACCTAACCTAAAAGATGATCTGTTAGCCCATTGATCCTTTAGCCTATTCTTTCGTAAACATATGAAACTTATTCCTTTTTCCAGCTGACTTTAATTTGATCCACAAATCCTAAGAACTTTGATTGAAAAGTAAGTGTTGGATGGAGGAAGAACTGATAGGGAAGAATAGTTGACTTTAGAAGCCAATAGAAAAGACTGATGTTGTAAGTAAAATTCTTTTTCTATGGTAGGGAGTAGAAAAAGAACAAAATATTTGTAAAAGTATTTGACAATTGAGTACTCCCTACCAGTGGTGTGTAAAATTACTTAAAGAAAGTCTTTAGGTATGAAGACTTGAGAAAGAAAATGATTGATTAAAGAGGGTATTTGATAAGAATTGTGATGTATTGAAGTACTTAGAGAAGATAGTCACTATTACTGGCCAGGATAGTTCCTACTCATACCTAACTTACATTACAACCCATAAAGTCCTCTATGATCTTGAACTTTGATACTCTTATATTAGTGGAGTGGTACACTAAGGGCAAGCTTATGGTCCATTATATGTGCTTGTGAAATTCTTTGTGATAATGAGTAAAATAATATCTTTGTACATATTCTTGTAATGAATTGCATATTTGTGAGTGTATATGGGTAACTCTCTTATTGTGAGGTCACATGAATGATGAAATATAAGTTATGTATTAGATCTCTTAATTTAGTAACGTGCATGAGTTTGCTAATATTAAAGAAACTCTTCTTAGGGCTAGGAGGTTTTGAAGTGGCTGTTAATGAGTTTTAAAGTGTTGAATAGAGCATGTTTGATAAAAACTTGTCATCTATGTTAGTCATTGTATTCTTAGCTTGAATAATTGTGTTCAATTGGTGATGTTGAAGCTTTCCTTGTAGCATGGGATATAAGAAAGTTGTTCAAGGATGAACAAGTCTTTTAGTGTGGGGTGGTGAACTTGAGCATATTTTTTACATCCAAAAATCATTTATTTTCCATATTATACCTTGGGTTGAGAACTGATTTGATTATATTCTCATGTATTTTTATTGAAATGTGTCCATGAACTACCAGATGTGATTAGTCACCTTTGTAGGCTGAAATTTCATGTGAAGTGAGCTAGTCTTAAATCAAAGGCCCAAATCTTGATGAGTGAAATTAAATGCGGATCATGGGACACTACAGTAAAAATTGGTATATGTAGTCAAATTTGTAGCACAAAAGAGACATAGAACATCCATCCATAGCATGGATTTGGAACACAACAATTCAAGTAAAGTAGAAGTTGCCTCATAAGTACTTATATGCAAAGAGGTTGTGACATAGATTAACATAACAATTAAGTTAATGGGAATCTGTTTAACTCTGTACATTTATGTCAAAGTTATGACATAATTCATGGATGAAATTGAGCAAAAAAGACAAGTTCAAGTAAGTGGGAACTATCCTAACTAATGCATAATTGTAACAAGTAGTGTGGCACAGTTTTTAACCATAATGAAGAGAAGTGAGGCTGCAAAATAGTAAGTTACCATGATATTAGGATGCCACGGAGGCTTGTCTACATAAAAAGGCCATGCCACAGAGCTTAGGCTCTGTGATATTGAAGTGGCATAAATCTTGATCTTTTCAGGTACAAATTGTCCTACACTATAAATAGGACATTGTTACGACCTGAACCAAGGCCTGTACGTGACGAGTATATTAAGTCCTTCGATGATCAGAGACTACCCCTATTTCCTTGTCATAGAACACATCACACACTAACATGGACTGAAGTCCAAACATATAATAAGATAGAGTAACATAAGTTTAAATATTCTAGGTTATATCAATAACCATCAAACGATACGGATAACCAATACCAACAACCATCATAACACCCAAGTCCACAGTACCCATAAAGCCTCTAATAAAACCAAGTGTTGGTACATGCCCCTGACCATAGCCAAAAACAAGTCTAGGACATAAGAAACAAAAACATGAAATTAAATCTTCCAAAGATGGAAGCTCACCATTTTAATTCAACTCACAAACTATCCACGAACACCTGATCACTACGTAGGAAAAGTAAAAGAAGTTTTAGCGTCTGCACCATGTAGGGATACAGAATCCAGATACGGTTGGCGCTTGGAGTGCTAGTATGTAACTCAAGGATAAGGAATAAAATAATTCCATGGGTAATAATTCAAAATCAGTCCAAAATCTAGTGCAAATAATCGTATGCAAATACACGTATACATAATATCATATGTCGGGGTAGGGAACAAGGCTTATCATGAACTTTGAAATCCTTATCCTGGATTGTGTAGCATAACCATCATGATAAAGGAACCCACGGTCTATATGGGCCCAGCTCTCCCCCAACTGGAGGGGCCCCAGTGCGTGTAGCCCCACTAACCAGAGGATGATCATATGTCATATGCCTTATGGGGTACTCAAACATCCCAAAAAAATCACAGTGACCTAAACACCAATTTATATAACATGGGGAACTTTAACCTCCCAATCATATAGTAATAAGTGGGACTCAAACCTCCCGGTCAATTAGACCCCCGCGCCTGCTAGCGCGGTTTCTGGTGTTGGTTTTGGATCTCCACTTTCACGGCCCAGCTACACAACCCTCTTTTAATCCCAATCCAATTATTGAACCAATTATGCATTAAGGCATCCTGTAGGTATCATCATACCAACCCCACTTGCAAGCTCATGATCATGCCACAATCTATTAACCATCATACGAAAAATTTATAACCCCTTTGGGTTCAATTAAATTCACACAGGGAATCCACATACCCCAAGATTCAATAAAATCATGCCATGGTTCATTAATCATTTATGACAATGCATTAATTCAAAGAAGTAAGTCAAAACATGTGACAAAACCATTTATCATTCAATTTCACCATTAAGTTGAGGGCACCCCGTTTCCAAAGCCACAAGTTAAGGCAAAACCATTAAATTTGGGGAAAATATAACCCCTATATATATCAAACAAACCCATTCATCCCACAAGTTTCAAAATCCTTAATAAAGCATGAATAATGCATAATAAACCTTAGGAAATCAATTATATGACCATTCCTATCAAAAGCCCTCAACCACCTCAAAACCCTTGTTTAAATCCTCAAAATTAACCATGTACATTCATGCATTTAACAAAAATAAGTTAACGGTAGAGTCACGTTCCTGAAATACCTAAGATTTTGGAAAGAATTCAACCCTTGAAGCTCTACTTAACCCACTTCTTGAAAACCCTAAGTATGGATGCTTGAGTGACTTGAGAGAGAAGAAAGAATGTTTGAAGTGAATTATGGATGAAAATAGGGTCCTAATTATGAAAAATAAGTCATGGGTTATATTTGGGATAAGAGGAAAATGTCTAAAATACCCTGATTAAAAAGCTGGAAAATAAATCGTTAGTCATCACAAGTTACCTTATGACTCATTTCCCCCAGTCGTAGTCTGGAAAGTGTCCAGGACCCCAAACAGTGGTTTGTTTATGGAGGAACCTTACAACTCATGAGTCCATATGACTAGTTATATCCTAGTCATAATTAGGGCAGAATACTTCGGGTATCATATTAGTTTCCTTACAAAAAGGACTATACAAGTCATTTAAAGTCCTTACGGCTAGTGTCATAGTAGTCGTAGTCACATCAAAAAACTTAAGGTAATACACTGGTTACACGACGAGTGGATATAACGACTAGTTCGAGGTGTTACAGTCACTTAGCTTTAGTTCTAATTAACTCTTTGATGATTTGGGGCCCAAAATGCATAGAGTTTTAATTCTTCTCTATTCCACTACTTAATTTTTGCATGAACTACAATAATTTTGTAATTGTGATTAGATTATGTGGCTAAAAAATCCTATTTCTAGGGTTGAGGCTATAAAACATGATTATATACATGGTTTTAACTTGGTTAATGTTTCTTATCCTTTTTGGTTGTTCGTATGTTGTTTTTATTGCTATTTTAATGCTTAGATATCATTAAAATAAATCTATAAATCTTATGTGAACCCAAAGTAGAAACATTAGGTTAGAGTAAAGAACGTAAGGAATGAGTTCTTGTCTTTAACATAAACTAAAGATAGGATTCACATTTAGGATAGGAATATACCTAATGTGCCTAATTTGGTTCATAAATGGGATGAAATATAAATACATTTGAATTAGATCCTCACATCCCCGCTCAATGAAGTATTAATGAGGCTAGTTTGAATGGATAATTAAAGGGTCAGAAGATCATATATTAACCTCATGAATCAACAACCATGATAGATAACTTAACCAATGAGAAATTATCACTATACATGAGTGTGGAGTAAGGCTTGACCCTATAATTCTCCTTGATAGTGTTTACAACCCAATTTATTTACGTCATTACTTTTACTAATCATTTTAGACATGTAAAAACCAACAACTCTTTTGTTACAATCATACTTGCCTAGTTTTAGAGTATTAATTGGATTGGATTTTTCTATAAGTACCAAGTCCCAGTGGAATAGATATTCAGATCACCAGAACCACTTTATTACTTCTACGGTCGCATACACTTGCATGTGCATTTGGATGCAACACCTATCTATGTTTAATACATTTGGCGTAAGGGGACTAAGGCCTTCTAAAGTAGTTCTAAAGCTTGCTGATAGATCTAGAGTGGCTCCTAAAATGATCATCAAGGGTGTTCTCATTAAAGTTAGTAATTTTGAAATCCCAAAATAATTTATTACTCTTGACAATAAAGCAGATAACAGGGTGCCAATCATACTAGGATGTCCATGTTTAGAGATAGAAAGCTTTGATTGATGTGAGGGAAAGTAATTTAAATATATGGGTGAATGGTGAGAAGGACACTTTTAGAGTGTATAAGGTCCTCAATAGGCCATCACACTACCACATTTGTGTATGATCAGAGTGGTACAAGAAGATACGTGTGGGGTGGAGTAACGTGAGTGTAAAGGTGTTTCCAAGTTGCTAAAAGAACTTAAGATCATGCTAGAGAAACCTGAATGTGATCTTGGAAGGGATTTAAGATAATAACGAGGGAAAATCTCAATGGTGAACCCTTGAAAATTAAAAAAGAAAAAAGAAAATTAATGTCACGACTCGAACTAGGTCATGGTCATGACAGGTATCTCAAGTCCACCGTGGATCGGAGACCACCCCCTTAACCTAGCCAACCAGAACACAATATGAAATAATAATAGCGGAAGCAACAAAAATATAGAGATAAGAAAATTAATGAAACTCAAATGGAACTAGGAGTTCAAAACAGTGACCAACCTAGAATTTGTCCACAAAACCTCTAACAAAACCAAATATCATACTATATTGGAACATGCCCCTGACCATGGCCAAAAAGGGAATATAGAGTATGAAAAAAAACTTATAGGATTTCGATACTCATAAGGAAAGTAATGAAATGCCTGGCCTTCCAGAAGATGGAGGCTTACCACTTCAACACGGACCAACCGACGAACTAGAATCCACTTAACGCTGTATAGTCTCCCTATTCTTCAACTGATAATAACCCAAATGAAGATCAATCTTAAAGAACCATCTAGCACCCTAAAGCTGGTCAAAGAGTACATAAATCCTAAGAAAAGGGTACTTATTCTTCACCGTAACCTTATTCAACTACCGATAAAATATACATATATGAAGAGATCTATCTTTCTTACACATGAAAAGCATAGGATAACCCCATAGGGAAATACTAAGTCAAATGAAACCTCTATTAAGGAGATCCCTTAACTGCTCTTTCAGCTTCTTCAACTCAGATGGATCCATTCTATAGGGATGAATAGAGATAGGATAGGCATCTGGTAGAAGATCAATCCCAAAGTTTATTTCCCTATCGAGAGAAATGACAAGAAGATCCTCAGGAAATACGTCAGGAAAACTCATTAACAATAGGGACAAATTCCAAAGAGGGCGCCTCAAAACTAGAATATTTAACCCGAACCAAATGATATAGACATTCCTTGAAAATCAACTTCTGGCTCTAAGATAAGAAATTAACCTCCCTTTACACACTAAGAAACTCCCCTCCCATTTGATTACCAGTTCATTAGGGAATTGGAAACTGACTTTTTGGGTCCTACAATCCAAAGAAGCATAGCACAAATAAAGTCAGTCCATTCCCAAAATCACATCAAAATCTACCATATCAAGCTCTACCAAATCTACCAAGGTCTCCTTAAAAAGGATAGACACCACACAACCCCTATAGATATTTCTAACCATAATGAAATCACCCATCAGAGTAGAAATAGAAAAGGGGTCGGAAATACTTTCAGGACCAAAACCAAAATAAATAGCCACATAAGGGATCATATAAAAAAGGTTATACCCCGAATCAAGAAAATAATACACATCTCAAGAGAAAATCTTTAACAAACCAGTAACAACATCATGATATTCTCGGATTCCTGATAGGTGGAAAGAGCATAAAGACTATTTTGGCCAATGTCGATACTAGAAGTATCACTCTTTGGTGCAGAAGCCAGAGAAATGGCAACCAAAACTTTATTAGCCCAGTGGCTACCTTAGACATATGCTAATCCCGCTGCATGTCACCAAGCCGATAATAGTTAAAGAACCGATTTCACCCCTCATCATAATAACCCTGAATAAGCTAACCATAAAATCTATAAGAAGGATATAGAGGGGTTGACTGAGCTCAACTAGACTAAGACTGGGCACCCTGTTCCTTAGGACCGCTACTAGTTTGAAATAGATGATCCCAGACGGCTTTGGATAAGTATCACTATACAAAGAATATGAACTAGAATTTACCCAAGTCTTCTTCCTACTCCATTATCTACCGTCTCTCCCAGTGGCTTTCTGACCTCCACCCTACCTGAATACCTTAACTTTTTGTCCTGCCTTTCTTCAATCTTTGCATATTGATAATGCTCAACTTACTCCCATGTTTAAGAGGTAAGGAGGTCGTTATTAATATCCCAACTCGCATTGGCGTCGAATATACAATGAGTTAAATAAAAAATTCAAGTCCTATGGGTGCTCTAATTACTTAAAGGATACCCGGAATGAAAACAAACACAACATATAATAAAAGTGGGGGGATTTGGTTTGTATCAACTTTTGAGTTATAACAAGCTATAATGACACTTTTGGTGTAAAAATCAAGTTTTGGAGAATCTTGGGATTATGTCTTTCTAAAGGTATAAAGTGTGTAAGTTAGAGATGGTTCGTCATGATATCTTGTTGTTGAGTGAGAGATAGTCTAGGTCAAAAGTCTTTGCGGCTAGTTTTTCAACTAAACCTCAAAGATTTCACCCATTAGCTCTTTCGAGCACCTAACAAGTGCACCATTCATAGTCACCCAATACCTCATTCGGGCATCCCTATTTCTAGGAAGATGCCCATGATATGACTTACATTTCTAAGATTGCAAAAGGTAGTAAACCACATACTTAATTGTCCACCATTCGCTTGTCCCCCTATATCCCTTTTTCAAGGATGCTATGGGTTCTCATGGGTTCACTTTCATCTCTCTTTCAAGGATGGTAGAGGTTTTCTAGAGTTTGGGGTTTTCACCCGTCAAACCCATTTGGGGATTTGGGGATTTTACCCATAAAATTCAAACTATTAAACTCAAGCAATTGTAAAATTCATACTCATTAACTAGAGATCATGTAAACACATCAACATCCACACACAAATACACTTTAGTTTAACATAATCCCAAGATGAATATACTTAGATACTCATGAAAAGAGTAGAGAAAGATATACCATAAGGATTATCCAAAGAATCCATCCTTCACAAATCACAAAGAATTCATCTCTCAAAAATTAGTTATAATCTTTCCCAATTAGGGTTCTTGTTTGAAATTTTAAAATATCTATGAGGTAAGAAATACCCAAAGAAGAAAGGGTTTTTGCCGATGTACGGTTTAGGATTTGGCCAAGTGAAATTACAAAACTGCCCTGGGCAACATTCCCGCTTAGCCACGATCGCATGAGGTTGTCCGTTACCACAGCCAATGCGAGAACGGTATGGTTCCGCAATCATGTTCTATTAACCATATTGACTGATCATGACCGCGGTCTTTGGCCCACGATCGCGGTAACTGGGGCTGATGATTGTTCCAGGTCTTCAGCTGCACTTCTTTGCTTCCATTTGATCTCTTTTAGCTTCAATCCACATCTTTCCATCTCACTAACTCTATGCCTACAAAATATGGATATTAGTGCATTAAATCACGATTATGTCTCATTTATTTATACAAAACTTAGTAGTGTTCACGAAAGTTAAGTGCAAATGAGTGGAAAAATCACCACTCATTAACACCCCTAACTTAAAACCTTATTTGTCCTCAAGCAATACCACCCCTTATCATGAGACAATTTCATATGTACACCCACATTCTATTACCCAATGATCATGATGACTTTAACTTGATTATTACCATGAAAAGCTCTTCACACATGGGCAAAATAATTTTGACTACACCCCTTAACATAAAAAGACAATTGAATTACGCAATAGACTTTAAGGATAAACTATGTGACAACTACTAACTCTAGAAATTACTCATTTCTTGACCTCAACCATATTATACTTTCTTTAGTCTCATTGTTTGGAAGGTGACAAAATCACCCACCTCCTCGCAAGAAAGAAGATTTTTCATACCTAGCTATCAACTATTCAATAAGGAATTAAGTGAAAACACACTCTCTCTCTCTCTCAAGAACTCTCAATTCTAACAAGTACCACGCCATAGGCTTGCCCCTATTTTCAATTTCTTTCTACTTCTCTTTTTCTTCTTTTTTTGTGCATAATTTATGCATTTCCTTACTTTGTTGGATCCTTTCTTTCTTCTAATCATTTTTCTTTATTTTTTTAAGCATATCAGCATTTTCTTATGACTTCATAGCCCAACGACACCTCTTTCAACTCTATCCACCCCCAACTTAGGCTTTTAGCCTCGAATTACATTCTTAATCTCAAAGAGGATAGGGTTTAAGAGAGGGATAATAGAAGGGTCATGGCTTGCAATGTGTTTCCCAAAGAAAAGTTTGAAGGCTCAAAGTGGGTGACTAAGGATTATATCTATGTATTGGTGGTCTTTTTAGGTTAAAGTGGGCATCCAATATCACAAGAATGGCCTAGGATCATTTTACCAACCAAATACAATCAAAATTTAGCCTTGAAAGACTAATGGGACAAGTTCTAGATGGTACAAGTACACATGAGATATAGACAAATACGCTCCCACATATGGCATGTGAATATCGTCAAGGGGGTTCAATTACTCATCCCTCTCAAGACAAGTAATTTTCCTAAGTCAATTTATAGAGTCATAAAAAGAGAAAAATTTTTGTTACAAAGTTTCTCACGTCCGTGCCCTTGAGTTTTGCAAAAGTTTTAGAGGGGAGGTGTGTTTTCTTTGCATTCGCACCATGCATAATTTTCTAATCATGGCAACAACCCTAGCTCTTGTCTCACATTATGGCTTTAATACAGGCTACCCACCCATATGGCTACTTAGACTTTGTCAATGGTTATGAATGTGATCCCAAATAAAAATGCCATAGGTACTTAGACTTCCCATGCATCCATGACTAAAACCCAATCACTATGCTTTCCCCTTAAGAATGTCATTACTCAATCTATCATAGGAAAAAGATTGTTAAGTGACCAAAATTAAATAAAAAAATAATCTAGGAATAAAGTAACTTATCCATGCAAATGAGGGCACCATTAGGGTGATCGAATATTACAACCCAAATAAAAATAAGAATCATCAAAAATAGCAGAAAAATACACAAAAATATCAATAATACAGGCCCAAATCAAATGAATATGGAGACAAGCACCCCCAACTTAAAAGGTAGAAATTATCCCACTGTATAAATAATCAAGGATAAAAGAGATAAGGGTGCTCCCTGAAACCGCATCAAGGGCTGATGTCACTCTCAGACTTTGCATCATCATTATTCTCTTCAAGATCGGACCAATCAGTTAGGGCCGCATCATTACTCTCTATATAGGAGGAAGGAAGTCGATCTCAGGGTTTTAGGACCTTCCATAGGCCCTTCACCCCCTTCCACATCTTGTTAAAGAACTCATCTCTCTTATTCTCCCTTATGACCATCTTTTCATATGCAATCTAGAGATCTCAATGTGATTCCTCCAAAGATGAGTAGGATTTATCAAGCCTGGAAATGGCAAATTACTACTTATTTTAGTCCTTTATGTACTTCTCATAATCAGATCGTGACACCTATGAGTGATGAGTGGTAGAGGGCTCTCCCAGTCCCTGGGGAAAACTAGACACAAGCTCCCTGATGGCAGTAATATCAACTCCAATATCCTCAAGAGGACGGTGGTGGATGGCCTATGAAACTCAAGCTCAATACATTTTGACTTCCCCAAGTCAATCTTTCACTTTTTACCTTTGCCAGGTGCGCCCTCTCCTCAAATCCTCAAGGGGTAGATGGAGGGGCCAGGGAGTACCCAAGTATCTCCAGCACACTTCTCAACCCCGCTCTCCACCAAAGATTATTAATCAATTAGGGAAAGAAGACATATGTACCACCTTAGTCCTTAAATTGGTCTATTTCATTAACTACGAGCTGACCAACATCTAAAGGAATACCATCTAAAGTGAAAGCAACAGTTCGAGTACACAGATCTGGGACTGCTGTCATGTGGGTAAAGAGGAGACTCAGCTATATATATTGTGTAACAAAATTCAAGCCTTGAAATTAAAGTCATTCATGGAGATGTTGCTTTTTGTTTTCATCCACAAGACTTTCTTTTCGGGACATAATTTTTCAGCCAACCAACTTCCTGACTTACACCCTTTTTCTTTGAATTCCCCCATGTCTGCATGTGGGAGCCTGTAAATATTATTGATTTGCTTCACCCTAAATCACACTAATTTTACCCAGATCTTAATAGTTATGTTGGATGGATCCGAGAAAGAAACTATGCTAACGTTGAAATAGAATTCATGCACCCATTGCTCATGTTCCTTGTATGGATACGGGGAAAAACACCTCCACCCTGTGGCCTCAAGCTTTTCATGAAATGTCGAATACTTTTCCAGCACATTGTCTAAGTAAATCCCTCTCTTCGAGAGCAGCTTTTTCCTCAGAAGTTCACTATAGTAGTGAATGTGGCACTCGGGTGCCATGAATGGATATGATCATACTTGTCCATAAGATTATACCAAAAGCACTAGGCACAAATGACATTAATGATTGATATTTTTATGCATAAATTATGCCACATTGTTCACTAAAGCTTACTGAATGGGCACTTAGTGATGTCTGGCCAAAAATTTAGGGTACAGGATTTTTGGGTATGCAGGAAAATAGCCTCGGTTACCACGATCGCAAGCCATGACCATGTTTGTGTTACCGCGATCGTGGTCCACTGACCGCAATAACTGAGGCTGATTTCATACTAGATTTTCAAAATTTCCCAATATTTAGGTAACAGGCATGTTCTACAATATGGATTCACATAAAACCAAAGAACAAGAAATTTGTTGCTCGATTATGCCCTTTGAATTCAAAAACCTTTATTGAAAACATCATTCGGGAAATACATTAAACACTTGGAGTGCACACTCTATGTGTATCCATTTCGTACATATTTTTGGGTACTCAAGATTTCTCCACTCATGTTCACACCATATTCTAATAGCAAAACACCACACAAGTACCAAGTATGAAAACATGGAAACATGAGAATCGAAGACTTAGGCCCTTTCTACATCATTCAATCTTTGGCCTATTTTCAAAAATCAAAGCATAAATTCAAGGCACCTACTAGATTTGTGATGCAAAAGGGATGCAAGGATGTTGTTGGACAGCTCACAAACTTAGCTAGAATTTGATCTAATTAGAGAGTAATATTTGAAAAGGGAGTGTAAGGGAAATGGGGGATGTAGTTGGTCATGTAGCTGAAGCAACTACGATCGTAGTTAAGTGACTTCGATTGCAACCAAGGGCCTGCGATCGAGGTAACTGAGAGCATTTCTGCTCCCTGTTTTCCCCTGTTCAGCTCAATTCACAAATTGACAGCTTTTCCCCTATTCAGTTTTCAATAGAAAAATTTCACACTTTTCCTATTTTTTAAGCTCATCCAATGCACTCTATAGTTCCACGGATGCATGGGTTATTGAAATGACAAAACCAAAATCTAAGCTATAACATCATAAATAAAGGATACGAGCCACTTTCATGGCATTTATGGGTTGCCTCCCACACAATGCCTTAGTTAACTTCGTGGCACGATGCCTTCCTTTTTTCATTCTCAATATGGGTCCTCAAGCCCCCTTTATTTCACCTCCTCAATCTCAACATCCACCATGGACACAACTCGAAGCTCCACGGATTGCTTCTTCATCTTACAAACCTTGAAAGTGACTTTATCCTCTTGCACCCTAAACTCCATCTCCCCAATTTCTAAGTCGACAATGTCCCTTTCGGTGGCTAAAAATGAATGACCAAGGATAATGGGTACCTTGTGGTCTATTTTACAGTCCAACACCACCAATTCCATTGGGATTATAAACTTGTCCACTTTGACAAGGACATCAAAAAAAATCTTCACCGGCCTTTTGATAGACCAATCCACCATTAAGAGTTGCATAGATATCGGGGTAAGAGCATTCAAATTAAGCTTCTTATAGATGACAAAGGGCATGAGGTTGATACTTGCACCAAGGTTGCATAGAGCTTTTACAAACACATGCATTCCAATGGTACAAGTAATTGTCAAAGCTCTGGGATCATCTTTCTTTTCCGCAATCGTACTATCACAATAGCACTACAACCATGGGTGACTTCAATGGTGTCACCTTCAACAAGCTTCTTTTTCGACATCAATTCTTCATTAGCTTAGCATATCCCGGGATCTGTTGGATTGCCTCAAGCAATAGGATGTTTATCGATAGATTGCTAAGCTTGGCCATGAATTTTTTTAGCTTATCACCCTTCTCTTTTTTTTGCAATTGTTGAGGGAATGGGGGAGAAACTTTGATTTTATGCCTTGTTTCACTTTGTGGCTTTTCAACCTCAACCACTTATTCATCATCTTTATCTTCTTCTTCTTGATTTTGAGGTAACACATCCCTTGGATTAGCCTTAGGCATCTTCCCACTCGAGTCCCCTTTCAAGTGCTTATCAAGGGTCTTCGCACTTCTAGTGAAAAATGCTAGGACTTGAGCATCATTATTTGGATTAGCAATCGTGCCACTAGGGAGTCTACCTTTAGGCCTAGCATTTAATTGCATGGAGATTTTCCCAATTTGGGTCTCTAATTGTTTGATAGAGGCGGAGTGGGCCACCATGGTTTGGGAGAGTTAAGAGAAGTCACCTTTTAATTCATGGACCATCTTGTCTGTACCTTCCAACCTATTGAAAATTTAGGTCAACACATCCTTGGTCTTGAACTTTTTGAGGTCAATAGAGTTTGACTCTTGGTTCTTAGCTCGATCATGGAGGCACATAGAAGTCATAATCACCCTCTCTATCCCTTCAATCCCTATCACACTCACGGTCCATCCAACCTTGATTTCTACCTTGCTTTTGCTAGGTGAGGTGGGAAACCCCCGAATAGTTTTCTAAATACCAGAACACTTCATCCAACTTCTTAGCCTCATCATCATACTCATAGGCCTTAGATGTTATAGAGTTTACCACTTTCACAGGTGCACCCATAATATGCTTTGCCAAGATTTTAAGTTGGGTCATCATCTTTGCCATGCTCTCCTCTTTTTCTTTATCCCGCTTTCTATGTTCTTTGTCAACCACGGAGAGCTTTTGGGAAAGCTTTTGGGAACTTTGGTATCTTGGGTATGCCAAACCCAATTTTGCTTCATCACCTCTCCCAATAATTGAATTGTTGCATAGTAGTGCATCTTTACTAGGGAACCGTAGCATTGTCCACCATGTTTTTATTAAGAGGATCAAGGACCCGATAGGAGATTTTGAGAAGCATTTTCTCTGGGTCCTTGTGGTTTGGACATTTTGCCAATTTTCCATTGAATCTTTCCTATGCTTCAAATAATGGTTCCCTACTTAATTACCTAAATTTATGATTTATCCCCGCATTTGGAGCATTTTGGATGGTGGAAAGTATCGACCAACAAAAACTGTGGTAAGCTCTTCCCAAGAGTGATTGAATCGGGTGGTAGTAAACTAAGCCACAAAACTGCCTCACTCGTTATAAAAAAAAGAGAAAAGGTGAAGACGAATAGACTTTTAAGTGATGTTTGCGATGTTGAAAGGTGCACACACCTCCACAAAATTCTTTAAGTGAACATTGGGGTCCTCATATGCTTGACAACCATATAGCCCCTTCATTTATAACATGTGTAAAATAACACTAGTTATATGGAAAACTCAGTTCCCATTAATTGGTGGAATACGGATTACACTCATTTGGCCTGCATCATTGATTTGTCCCTCGTCATCGAAAGGAATATAAAAAGTCCCCATGTTACTAGCGTTGTCACTCATTGTTGCATTAATACTAAGATCACCTACGAAAATCAAAAACAATAAAGAAAGTAAATCACACCACCCCGGGTATACCGAAGTAAAAATCCACCGCACGAGTGAAATCTATATTCCACTCCCAGGCAACGAAGCCATTATGATAACTCTCAACTTACTCCCATGTTTAAGGGGTAAGGGGGTCGTTGTCAATATCCTAACTCGCGTTGTGTTCAAATCCATAAGGAGTGAAATGCAAATTTCAAGTCCTATAAGTGCTCAAAATTTCTAAAAGGATACCTGGAATACAAGCGAACACAACATATAATAAAAGTAGGGGGTTTTAATTTGTATCAACTTTTGAGTTATAACAAGCTATAATGACACTTTTAGTGTAAGAATCTAGTATGGGAAGAATCTTAGGATTATGTCTTCCTAAAGGTATAACGTGTGTAGGTTAGAAATGGTTCATCATGATATCTAGTTGTTGAGTGAGAGATAGGCTAGGTCGAAAGTCTTTGCGGCTAGTTTTTCAACTAAACCTCAAAGATTTCACCCATTGGCTCTTTCGAGCACCTAACAAGTGCACCATTCATAGTCACCCAATACCTCATTCGGGCATCCCTATTTCTAGGAAGATGCACATGATATGACTTAAACTTCATTTACACTTATTTCTAAGATTGAAAAAGGTAGTAAACCACATACTTAATTGTCCACCATTGGCTTGTCCCCCTATAGCCCTTTTTCAAGGATGCTACGGGTTCTCATGGGTTCACTTTCATCGCTCTTTCAAGGATGGTAGAGGTTTTCTAGAGTTTGGGGTTTTCACCCATCAAACCCATTTGAGGATTTTACCCACAAAATTCCAACTATTAAACTCAAGCAATTGTGAAATTCATACTCATCAACTAGAGATCATGTAAACACATCAACACCCACACACAAATACACTTTAGTTTAACATAATCCCAAGATGAAATTACTTAGATACTCATGAAGAGAGTAGATAAAGATATACCATAAGGATTATCCAAAGAATCCATCCTTCACAAATCACTAAGAATTCATGTCTCAAAAATTAGTTATAATCTTGCCCAATTAGGGTTCTTTTTTGAAATTTTAAAATATCTATGAGGTAAGAAATACCCAAAGAAGAAAGGGGTTTTGCCTATATAAGATTTAGGATTTGGCCAAGTGAAATTACAAAACTGCCCTGGCAACAGTCCTGCTTAACCGCGATCGCATGAGGTTGTCCGCGACCGCGGCTAATACAACTGTGGTATGGTTCCGCAATTGCATTCTATTGACCATCTTGACTGACTGCAACCACGACTGCACCCTTTGGCCCGCGCTCATGGTAACTGAGGCTAATGACTGTTCCAGGTCTTCAGCTGCACTAAATTTCTTCCATTTGATCTCTTTTTGCTTCAATCCATATTTTTCTATCTCACTAGATCTAAGCCAACAAAATGTTAATATTAGTGCATTAAATCACGATTATGTCTCATTTATTTATACAGATTTGGTAGTGTGCATGAAAGTTGAGATCCAAAGAGTGGAAAAATTACCACCCACATAAGTTTCTTCTTTTCATCCTCTACCTGTTGTATATAAACCACAAGTCGAGAGATATTCATATCACTGTTCAACATTGCATCCTTACACTCTAATACCAAGTAGCGAGACAAGCCAAGAGCAAACTTCCTCATTCTATCCCTCATACTAGACACCAACTCCTGAGCATAACGAGACAACTAATGGAACATCAAGGAATACTCTTTCACACTCATCCTACCCATTCTTAAGTTTACAAACTCTTCAGCCTTGGCCTCCTTCTACTCTTGAGGAAAGAAACAACCAAGAAAAGCACTAGAAAACTCCTCCAACATTTCCATCTCAGCATTATCACCCCTTGACTGCTCCCACTCCTCATACCATTGATAAGCAACATCTTTCAACTAATAAGAAAAAAACTCCACACCCTCTATATCAGTAGCATACATCACCCTAAAGATTTTCTCTATTTCATCAATGAATCCTTGAGGATCCTCCTTAACCTTAAAGCTAGTAAAGTTTAGGGGATTCAACCTAATAAATTGTGCAACTGAGGAAACCTCAGATGTAACCACCACAAAACTAATAGGATTAGACTGACGATATTGAGAGGCCACCAACTGAGTAAGAAGGTGAATAAACCAACAGAACTCCGCATTAGAGATATCACCTTGGGGTGACTAATCATGAGTGTCACCAGTTGGGGAAGGACTAATAGGGATCAGTGGAACTCCTCGTGGGGTAATATAATTAGGAGCGGGGACCCTAGACCGGGTCTGCATCCCATAAGCAGTCGAGTTCCATATACATTATCCTCAGGTAAGATTGAGGGCTAAGAAGAGTTCCTACGAATATCAGATCTTTGGGGAGGCATGATCTGAAATATAAGTAAACTGGGAATTTGGGAATTTCATAACACCAAACTCTATAGCCTGAAATAGAATACAGGAAAGAGAAACATTCCTAAATGCCTTGTAGTTTCCCCTTTATAAGTATAACGCACTGCACACCCATAAAAGGGACTCTATTCAACATGACTTTATGGACATCCAAGGACCCTGAACATATTCTCTGATACCAAGCTTGTCACGGCCCAAACCAGGGCCTGGTCATGATGGGTATCTCAAGTCCATCAAGGATTGGAACCACCCTCTTAGCCTAGCCAACCAGAACACAGTATGAAATAATAATAGAAGAAACAAACAAGAATATAAAGATAAGATAGTTAATGAAACTCAAATGGAACTAAGAGTTCAAAATGATGACCAACCCACAATCTGTCCACAAAGCCTCTAACAAAATGGAATATCATACAAGGTCGGTACATGCCCACAACCATGGCTAAAAATGAATCCAGAATATGAAAAGAAACTTATAGGATCTCAAAACTCATAAGAAAAGCAATAAAATGTCAGACCTTCCAGAAGATGAAGGCTCACTACTTTAACGCAGACCAACTGATGAACCAGAATCCACCTAACATTGCACAATGGTAAAAGAGGTATTTTTTGGACCCTACATTATGAAACAATGTAGTGTCATAGGATGGTTAATGGGGTGAGCTCTAGCATATAACTTAGGATAAGGTATACAATAATGTCAATTCCCAAAACAAAACAAAATCTCAATATGTATGTTCACATATATGCATATATATATATATATATACATATAAGATGTCAGGATAGCGTATAGGGTTTAAGCATGATATTTAAAACCATTAACTTGGACTGTGCAACTCTAACCGTCATAAGGGTACCCATGGACTACATGGATTCAGCTCTCCTTGCTAAAAGGGTCCCAGCGCGTGCAAGCCGCACGAACCAAAATATTCGAGAAAGGTACAAAGCCACCGAGGCTTCAACAATTAAAAAATGTATATGTGTAAAGTGTGAACTATGCACACGGCCATTAAGTCCCCCACGCCAGAAAATATGGTTTCCAATATTGTCCCTCTCGGACCTCTACCTTCCATAGCGATGAACACAACCCCCTTTAAACCCAATTAAAATATCTGCACATAACCTATCTATTTAACCAAGGAATCATTCATTTAGGCATTTACTGAATGGCATCATCAAACCAATTTATTATGCTTTCAAGCCAATTTAATTATGCCAAACCAAATCAATTAGCCATAAGACTCAAAAGTTCCAATTTAAAATCAGTCCATGTCCATCAAGGCCTTTCAAAACCATTTTTATTGTTTTAGACATTAAAGCAATGCAAAGGTTTAGTAAAGTAAGCAAAACTATGTAATTATCCATATTTCAAACAATTATAAAAGTGGGTTAAGGTTAATACTAATTCTAAACAAAAAACCATAATTTTGAGGGATGACTCAACCCCGTTCCCATCCACCATACCCATGCACAACTTTAGTTCAAAGACCAAGAGATAAAGCATGAATAACAATTCAAAAATAATGAGAAAACTAACCAAGTAGCAATCATACAAAACCCTCAACCCATCATTCAAAACACAACAATTAAATTCACATAAATTATCATTAAACACATGTTATTAAATAAAACCAAGCTAAGGAAGAGATACATGCCTAAAAATACCAATAATTTAGAGAAAAAACATAATTGGAAGCCTAGATGATTAATCCATTGAAATTCTAGCTTTGTTCTTGACCATGGTAGTTTGAGAAAGAAGAGAGTATTTATGTTATAGGTGGAAATAGGGCTAAGGGAAAGGTTTTAGGTCGTGGAATGGAATGGGATTGAAGGAAAATATCACAATTCCCTTTATAAAATTGTTCAAGAATTATAACTCTCAGTCTCTATAGGTCTCGTAAGGGCTCATGATAATCGATCGTGAGTCATCACCACGACTCGCAGTTTGGTCAATACCCAGGACCACCACCACTGGTTTCGTCATGAGTCACACCTTACAACTCGTGACCTCAAATTACAATTGGTAGGGTCATAGTCATAACCATAACAGAAATAATGGATCATCTTACTAGTTAGATCATATTTGGCACTATACGACTCATGAGGAGTCTTCATGACTAGTCACTTAAGCAGTACCCTGGACAGTGATGACCAAACCTAGAAATTTCACCTAGGATGTTATAATTAATCCTGAGAAGGAATAAAAGGTTATGAGAATTTTAAAATTGATTGTGACTTTCATCACTCTATAATATTAAATCAGGCACTGCTTGGGAGGCAGCCCATATTGCACTAAAGTTAGATTTTTTATTTATTTTTATAGTGTCGCTTTTATTTTTTTCTCTTATTTGGTTTTGCAAATGAGGGCAAATCTGAGTACCCAAAATCTAAGCTAAGGAGCACGGTGAAAGCACAAACATGAGGCCCTCTGGCTCCTATGATGAAAATTTTGGAGAACTACATGTTGTTAGGTAGGACTATAGGCCTTACTAAGTATTCCTAAACCTTGTTTTAACTGTGATGATTTGGGTACATAGGATCTTTTCAAGTGTGGGTGGGAATCCTTTGATTTGTTTAGGGTGAACTGCGCTAAATGATTCTTTTAAAAAAAAATTAATTTATTTGTCTAAATCCAAAAATAAAAAATATATTTTTGTGTTGTTTGTTTTAAGTTGTTTTAGTCTTTTAGTAGAAGCACATTTCACCCACCCATTGATCTTTCATTCGGATTCTTTACTTGGGGGGAGGGGGGCTTTGCACCTAGTGATCTTAGGTGTATTTATACACCTTAGTGTCATTATCTACACGTGTTTAGCTTAGTTTTGAGGATAAATTGATGTGATTAATGAGGTATAAAGTGTGTATTTATGTGTTAATTTACATTTTTATAGTTTTTAATGTGAATTTGAAATAATTCAAGAGTCAAAATGATCAAATAGAGTTTAGATAAGAAAATTAGTTAGGCTAGCCGAAGCTATGCTTGCTCTAGTGTACTTTCATGAGCTCTATTGTGTTGTATGAACTAATGATAGTTATGAGTCATTGTAGGATTCCATTATATCATATATTGATGCTAAATTAAGCCTACACATAATCCACAAGATATGGGGAAACAAGGAACAAGTTGGCGTGAAGCATAGAGTAGCTTCTAGGCCAGAACGACATAGGGGGCTGTAGAGGCGTGTGGACCCAAGGACTAAAATTCATAAAGAACTCCTGGGTTCCTAGAGAGGCTCATGGAAATAAGCTAAAATTTCCAGGAATCCACTAGAGTCTCTACAGGAGGCACCAATCACCCATGATAAATCCAGACGCAAGTCTTATTCTACATGGGAGAAGTGAGTTCAAGTCCTAGAATGAGTTAGAAAACTTATGGGTACCTATACCTAATGCTTTTAGGTCTTTTTTTAAATGACATGGAGGCTTTAAATACACATTATACACACAAAAAGGGTCATCCATCACACCACACGATATCAAAACACACACATTCCAAAATTAAGTAAAACTCGATTTTCTATTTGGTTTAAATTGAGGGCAAAGTGGTCAATACATATATTTCACGTGGGAAATATTATGGAAAATATAAATGTCTGTATAAATAGAACTTAACCATATTTATAGGATACTTTTGGAACAATACACGTTTGGATAGAGGAGAAGGCATCAAGGGCTCTACATTAGGTTTTTTCTTCCTTTAACTTTTAGTTTTCTTGTAGTTTTACTTATAAATTCATTAATGGTGATTATTTGTATGAAAATGAGCGGATTAAACCTATATTTCTAGGGTTGATTCTATGGCATGATTTTTTACCGTACTTTCAAGTAGGTTAAAGTTGATTATCAAATTTAGTTCTGTTTATGTTCTTGTACTTACTATCTATTGATTCGCAACCTTTAGAAGACATATATATTTATTTTATGAGCCCGGAAGGAGTAACATTAGATTAGAATGTGGAACATAAGGAAATGGGTTCTTGTCTTTTAGATGAATTAAAGATAAGATTCGCAGTTAGGATAGGAATATACCTAATTAGCCTTGTTTATCTCAAATATGGGATGAAATATAAATATGTTCGAATTAGTTCCCACATCTCTGCTCAACGACGTAGTTGTGAGGCTAATTTGATTAGATGATTAGAGGATCAGGAGACCATAATCATAATATTAACCTCGTTAATCAGCAACCAAGATAAATAAATTAACCAAGAAATTGTATAGCTTTGCATGATTTTTTGAGATGCCTGGACCATTGAATCCTCCAAATTATACAACCCCAAGTTTCACAACATTAGTATAGTTTAGTGCCTTGTACTTTTTAAACTTAATGCACCATTGGTTTTCACTTGAATAAATAATCAAGAACTCATTTAGTCTAGTAAATAATTAATCAACATGTCCCTGTGAGTTCGACATCCGATCTCAAAGAGTCACTTTATTACTTGCACAACCACATAAACTTGCATGTGAGGTTGAATACAGTCGAGTTTTTAGGACCATTTTCAAGGACTTTGGTAGTAATTGAATATCTTTATTAGACATTTTCTTTTTATTTGTTTGAGATATATAAAGTTTATTTTTGTACAAAATTTTAGTTTACTTTCCTATCACTTTTCTTGATAAGTCAGCCTGGGAAAAATTATGGTTGAATGATGATAATTCTTATTGTTTTTATGGAGGATCACACTTGCATGGTAATTATCATAATGTTCAAGATAAAAGGTTGTGCGCACCAACACAATCTTTAGAATTTAATACATGTCAAATGTGTGGTAGTCAAGATGGTCATTAGAAGGGTTACCCCAGCTTTTATTCCCCTCCCTTAAACCCCTATTATGATAAGTTTTTTATTTGTGATATAGGCAGGGCTAATGGATAGAATGAGTTAAAACATGAACCTCACCTAATACATAGGTTGAATTTGATGTAAAAGCTACAAGCACAATAACTAGAATCCATGAGGAAATCCATAAAAAAGATGAGTTCCTAAGCCACAGAGCTATAAATAAGAATGATACTTTTCTCATCAGCAGAGTATAGTTTTATCCAACACTCAAGAGGATATTCTAATTGATGAAAAAATGAATCACTAATACAAAAAAGTTGTGATAAAGCAAACATAGTAAGCCAAGATTGGCTAATGAAACTAGAGAAACAAACTAAATTTCAAGAGTGTCTCTGAGATAGTCTTACAATTATGGAAACCTGGCTAAAAGAGGGGAAAGATGAGTACATGCAAGATATAGATCAATTTGACATAGATATACATAACTTAGAATCCCATTTAAAAAAATAGAGAAATATGATGTCCAATCAGAAATTATTATGGATAATAACAAACCTATGGAGCAAATAGAAGAATTCTAACAATTCAATTGTCATATTTTTCTTAAGACTGACATTGAGAAGTTGTGCAAAAGCGAGCATGCTACACATGGTATACGTTTGAAAGTTGGATGTATTAGACTTCACAAAATCACTTATCCACATTATGTTTGGACAATGTCAAATCTATTTAGTCATTTAAACTAGTGGAGGAGTGTGTAGATAAGAACAAAAATCCTACATTTTTTAATTCGCACCAGAAAAAAAAAAGAACATGCCTCATTGCAAATCCAAGTGATTCTACAGGAACCATCGAGTACTTGGTTCCTTCATATTCTTACCACTACCCGATGAACAAAGTAAAAAGATGTATGAGATATTAGGGGTGAAATTTATATCCTCAAAATGGATGAAAAAGTTGATAGGTTGTGTTGTGATGTTAAACCAGGCACTTGTGAGAGGCAACCCAATATTTAGTAAATAGTACGTTCTTATTTTGTTTCTTTATTAGTGTAACCATTTTATGTTTTTTTTGTGTTTGCAGATTAAGAAAATTCTAAATACCCAAAATCTAAGATAAGAAGCATGAGGAAAGCATAAGTGTGGGGGATGATACTATCTTTGCCTAGAGGCTTTAGAAAGTATTTCTAATCCTTGTTCTTAATTTGATATATACTTTGGGGTCAAAGAATAACTTTATGTGTGGGTCGAGAATCTTCAGAATCTTTTGATTTATTTAGGGTAAAGTGCGTTATAGGATTGTCATTTTGATTTATTTACAAGTTCTTGACTAAATTTTTAAAAATTACACAAAAAAATTATCTTTGTTTATTTTCAGATTTTGTTGTTTTGACTGTTTAGTAGAAGCGCGCTTTACCCACCCCTCGATTTTTTTTGGTTCTTTTTAAGGGAAAGCCCTTTCAACCCAGTATTTTTTTTATTTTTAGGAGTAATTTAAAAATTTGTGTCATTAGGAATAAATAGAAATGCTCTAGCTAGGGCTACACATGATTACTTGTTGAAAGTGGTGTTGCATTCTAAAGCATGATGTGAAAATTTAATGACTTCTACAAGACACCTAGCTATTTTATTTAACTCTTGTGTGATATTGGCTTAAATTTGAATTCTTGCAATTGCTTGGTTGAGAATCTATAGAGATCCATCTTGAAAACATGCCAATTTGTGATGAGGTTTCTATTATATTTCGTGTTTACATATTGATACCTAGAACTTGCCCGGTGTGTTTGAAAAGCGAAATAAAGAATGTTGAGCTTGGGAAATGACATAGGTATTTCATTGATAAGCAAGCTTTATACCTGCTTTATCAACCCTTTCTATTTGACCATAGTTAGCCTCATGGGGCCTTTAGCCTATTCCTTGGTATCCTCATATGTAGCTTATTTTTTTTATTTTAATTAACCAAAATTTTATCCGAAATGCCTCAGTGCTTTAGTTGAAAAATTAAGGTTGATAAGGAGTAAGAAATGAAGAAGAAAAAACCAATGAAAGTGAATCCCCAAAATGATAAATATAGATGTGTTTAAAAGGTTTATGTGTTGTGGTAGAGAGTAGAGTATGTAACGACCTGAATTTTTGATGAAATATGTAAAATATGTATTTTTGTATGATTTGACTATTTTACCCCTCTCTATAGTTGCATTGTGGTATTTTTAGGGTTTAGGGGTGATTGGCATAATTCCTGATGTATTTTGGTGTCATTTGTGCGATATTGTAGTTTTTGGTGGCTTCAGGGGCCTTATATGTGACTTCATTCGATATATTTTGATCCACGTGATAGATCACCAAACAAACTACACCAGTAGATTTGAAACACCAATTTTAGGGTAGTAACATGGTTGGAGTGGTTTTATGGTTTAAAATTTCATTTCCATTCTCGGTTTAGAAAGTTGTGATTTTGGGTTGTGGGAGTCAACTTTGTGAAAATGATGTTTGTAACGCCCCGAAAATGGGTTTCGGAGAGTCACACGGTGCTTGAGGCTATGAGTAGCCCCAAGCCAACCCTTTGAGCCATTTTCATTCAGTTCAACACGAATCAACGGGGTTTTCATAAATAACCCTCAAATATCAACAGAGTAATCATCATCCAAGAATAAAAGAATTTCAGAAAGATAACAAAATGTGACATATTAGTCAACTCCCAACATCTATACTAGTCTGACAAGCCTCTAAGAAAATCAATAAAACCAGTGAGCCATTGAGACATGCCCCAACTGACTCATACTCAGTTATCAAATGTAAACAATTCCGTGAAACCAACATCAGACATCACGTCCTCGGAACATGAGGACTCACCATGAAAGAGGATGTAGAACAGCGTGCCCAAAGAATCACTGTCGAACCTGGAACTAAGCACCTGAACCTACATTCCGAGAAAATACAACCCACATCCAAAGATGTGAGTCAATACCATGGAAAGGAACCAAGTATATAGGGGTGTATGCAGTTGTATAAATAACATCATCATAAATATTTATAAGAAATATGCAGATTGTATGAAAGACTCAAATAGCCCGAAGAAAATCATCATAATCATGAGAGGATGAAATAAGTACAATAACACATGTGAGTCATCATATAATTTGTCAGTCACTTTCAGTTCATCAAGAATATCAATTCTCATAATGTAAATATCATTTAAATCTTTCAAAAGAATAACTTTCACAATTCCACTTTCAAATCACTTCATCGTTCACCATAGACACAAGGAAACACACACACACTGGGAGATCCTATAACCGACATAAACCATGTGAGCCATATGGAGTCCAACGTCCAACCCACGTTGGGGAGAGTCGTCCTATCCTTGCCATCGGAGTAGGACTATCGATATCAAATCCACACAAACTAGTGATCACTATATAAATCAACCTCAGGCTCACTCCTACGGGGGCACGTAGTTCTAGGGAAGTAAGGTCACTTTATACCTCCCACTCATGGCTAAAGATTTCTCCCAACTTAGATCAGATCATTTCAAAGATAATCTACAACAAAATAATTTCAGTAATATATAAATATACATCGGGAGCCATCATGCTTCCCATCTATCAAAATCAATCACGTTGTGGATTTCTTTCACACTCGGGTTCAAAATAACTCCATTAAGACCAAAAGGTCAAATCATTCAAAATATCTCAAATATTCAACATCAACGTGCTTATAACACACACTTTCTCAAAAAAATATAATTTCCAATGGGGATTCACAATCCAAATATAAAAATTATGATAAATATCGTTCAAGATTCATGCTTTATATCTCCACACATACAAATTCATATTTCAAATTCATAAACATCAAGATTTCATAATAATCATCATAAGATATGGGTTCATGCTTCAAATTCGTAAAAAATCAAATAAAAATCATGCCTTTGTAAAGAAAAGTACTTTTGGGCACAAGAACGAAGAGAGTTCTTGTTGTCAAAAAAAAACCCACATACCTTGAATGATGAACTTTAGATCGATACTCATTTTTGAGATGTTAATCGTGCCTTTGAATGATGGTTCTTGGAGTTCTTGAACTAGGAACTTGGAATCTTGAATAAATTTGCAGAATTAATGGTGAACTTTGGAGGTTCTTGAAGTTCTTGAACTAGGAACTTGGAATCTTGAATAAATTTGCAGAATTAATGGTGAACTTTGGAGGTTCTTGAAGTTGGATGTAGGAGTTAGGGTTTTCTTTTTGAGGGAATTTGATGAAATATAACATATAATGCTTCTAATAGGCTTTAATATAGGGTTTGAACGGATTTTGGGTGAGGGGGAATGACCAAAACGCCCCTAAAAAGCAAATAATTCCTGAATCTGTCCTTTGGTGGACTGTTTTGATAGTTTGAAGTAGATCAACCATAATGTTTTACTCCAATATCCAAATTGGATGAAACTAATTTCATTAGAAAGAGGACTCTCATATCTTTCCGTTGATATATAGTATCTTACCTAGATCATTGTGTACGAGGAGTTATGATTGTTTGAAGTTGACACAAAAATTCACTTTTGGTAGGCTGAAGTAGATCGACCATAACTTTTTGCTCCGATAGACAAATTGGATGAAACCAATTTCATTGGAAAGAGGACTCACAGAGCTTTCTATTGATATATAGTATATAACCCAGATCATTATGTACAAGGAGTTATAATCGTTTAAAGTTGGAGAAAAAATACGTCATGCCTCAGTACTTTTTCCTGCACGTTTTACTGTTCACTACTATTCACGGTTCGATCGGAATGTTCATAACTCGACGCTCGGGTGTCCATTTTGGGTGATCCACATATCATTGAAAATATTATTCGATACTCTACGTAATGGTGGGTTATAATCTAAGACATTCCGCCCAGAAAATTTATAATTCATTCTAGAAGATAGAACCCAACACATTTACGCACAAAATTTCAACGAAAACTTTCCCAGGGTATTACATCATCCCCCCCTTGGAAACATTCATCCTCGAATGACACTAGACATGCCAAGATTAGATAGGGAATAGAGCATACAGCTGAAACCATTCGTTAAACTCATCACCACATCGTTTCTCACTCCGAATACAACATAGAATGCATAAATTCAAGAAACTACAGCTGAACACATAATAAATGACAGCTGAACTGCTGCAACTTTTATCAAAAGTGCATGATTTAGGAAAGAACGGTACCTTCGGCTTGATCGGAGTTCGTGGAAAATAGGTGCGGGTACTTGGATCGCATATCCGCCTCAGCTTCCCAAGTTGCACCCTCAACAGATTGGTTTTGCCACAACACCTTGACCAAGAAAACTTCTTTGTTCCTTAGTCTTCGAACACTGAAATCAAGAATCTCAACAGGAATCTCATAAAAAGAAAGATTTTCTTGAATGTCAGCACTCACAGAGGAATCCACTACCACAGCATCGCTAATATGTTTTCTAAGCATGGAGACATGGAATATTGGATGAACAGAGGAAAACTCGGAAGGCAACTCGACCTCATAAGCTACCTTACCAACACGGCTAAGAATTTTGTAAGGTCCAACATAACGGGGACTAAGCTTCCCCTTCTTTCCAAATCTCTTCACCTCCCCCCCTCATGGGTAAAATTTTCAGATACACTAGGTCACCAACTTCAAACTCAAGGTCTTTCCTTCTAACATCCGCATATGACTTTTGACGACTCTGCGCAGTTTTCAATCTTTACCTAATCAACTTAAATTTTTCCATAGCCTCAAATACCAAATCAAGACCACTCAAAGCCGCTTCACCCAGCTCGAACCAACCTATGGGTGATCTACACTTCCTCTCATGTAACGCTTCAAATGGAGCCATGCCAATACTAGAGTGGAAACTATTATTGTGAGCAAACTCTATCAATGGTAAGTGATCATCCCAACTTCCCTTAAAGTCAAGTGTACAAGCTCTCAACATATCCTCTAAGGTCTGGATGGTCCACTCAACCTGACCATCGGTCTGCGGATGAAAAGCAAAACTCAAAAGCACTTGGGTACCAAGACCCTTCTAAAAATCTTTCCAAAATTGCAAAGTGAACTGAGTACCCCTATTCGAAATGATAGAAAAGGGAACTCCATGCAGTCTAATTAGCTCTGGGATATACAATCTAGCGTAATCCTCAGCAGTATATGAAGTATGAACAGGCAAGAAATGAGCAGACTTAGTCAACCTGTCAACCACAACCCAAATGGAATCATGATGGCGTCGGAAAGGAGGTAAACCAATCACGAAGTCCATATTTATCTCTTCCCACTTCCAGGTGGGAATACTAAACTCTTGCATCATACCACTAGGTCTTTGGTGATCAACCTTAACCTGTTGGCATGTTACACACTTATCTACAAACGCTGCTATATCTTTCTTCATGCCACTCCACCAATAGATTTCCCGCAAGTCTCGGTACATCTTGGTGGCACCAGGATGAATAGGATATCGCACCCTGTGCGCTTCATCCATAATCCTCTGTCTCAGATCATCAATATTTGGAACACACAATCTACCCTGCAATCTCAACACACCATCTCCTCCTTGGGAGAAAACCTCTACTTTTTGGTCCTTGACTGACTCCTTCAGTCTGACCAAACTAGCATCTAAGTATTGCTTTTCCTTCACTTTCGAAACCAAGAAGGATTCGAAACTACTCTAAACCCCTATACTACCTTCAGCAGAGTCAAACAACCTAACCCCCAATCTAGCCAAACGATGTACATCATAAGGCAACTCTTTCTTACCTTCTACCACATGCGAAACACTACCCATGGACACTCTACTTAGGGCATCCGCCACAACATTGGCCTTGCTCGGATGGTACAGCACACTCACATCATAGTCCTTTAACAATTCTAACCATCGTCTCTACCAAAGATTTAATTCTCTCTGGGTAAACACATACTGCACACTCTTATGATCAGTGAAAACATAAACATGGACACCATACAAATAGTGTCTCCAGATTTTCAAAGCAAACACAACAGCAGCCAACTCAAGGTTATGGGTGGGGTAATTTTTCTCATGGGGTTTCAACTATCTAGAAGCATATGCTATCACCTTACCCTTCTGCATTAATACGCAACCCAACCTAACTCTTGAAGCATCACAGTACACCACAAAACCATCAACACTATCAGGGAAAGCCAAAATAGGGGTTGAAGTGAGTCGAGTCTTCAACTCCTGAAAACTCTTCTCACAAGATTCAGACCACAAGAACTTCACTTTCTTTTGGGTCAACCGAGTCATAGAAGACGCTATAGAGGAGAAACCCTCAACAAAATGGCGGTAATAGCCAGCTAAACCCAAGAAACTTTGTATATCAGTCGGAGAAATAGGTCTAGGCCAATTTCTAATAGCTTCGGTCTTTTGGGGATTAACTCTAATACCCTCAGAAGTAATGATATGACCCAAAAAAGCAACTGATCTTATCCAAAACTCGCACTTACTGAACTTGGCAATCAACTTATAATCTCTAAGGATTTACAAGACAGTTCGGAGATGATCAGAATGTTCATCCTTACTATGGGAGTACACCAGTATATCATCGATGAACACTATGACAAACATATCCAGATATGGTCTGAACACTCGATTCATGAGGTCCATGAAAGCTGCTGGAGCATTAGTTAACCCAAAAGACATAACAAGAAACTCAAAATGGCCATAACGAGTTCAGAAAGCAATTTTCGAGATGTCACACTCCCAAACTTTGAGTTGATGATAGCTGGAATGAAGGTCTATCTTTGAGAAATAAGTTGCACCTTGTAATTGGTCAAACAAATCATCTATTCTCAGAATGGGGTACTTATTTTTTACGGTGACTTTATTCAGTTGGCGATAATCAAAGCACATACGCAAAGAGCCATCTTTCTTTCTCACAAACAACACAGGACCACCCCTAGAAGAAACACTGGGCCTTATGAAACCCTTATCTAGTAGATCTTTGAGTTGCTCTTTCAACCCCGTAAGTTCTGTGGGGGCCATACGGTAAGGAGAAATACAAATAGGTAGAGTATCGGGAAGAAGATCAATCCCAAACTCTATCTCTCTATCAGGAGGTATCCCTGGGAGATCATCCGAAAAGACATCAGAAAACACGTTTTCATTCAATAGGTCAGCGGGTTGAGGTTGCTGACCATCATTATTTCTTCTTGCTGGACGTGGAGGCATATTTATGAAAGATGAGAACACAAATCAATAGCAGAGAGAGACACTTTAAGCACGATAAACTTCAGAAAGAAAGAATCACACTTTTTCCTAAAATATCTTGTAGCCTCTTGCTCATAGATGTGGTGCGCTACACACTGATGATCAAGACTCTACTTAATATGTCTTGTCAGACTCCCTAGGATACCTTAAAACCTTAAGCTTTGATACCAAGTTTGTAACACCCCAAAAATGGGTTCCGGAGCGTCACACGGTGCTTGAGGCTACGAGTAGCCCCAAGCTAACCCTTTGAGCCATTTTCATTCAGTTCAACACGAATCAACGGGGTTTCCATAAATAACCCTCAAATATCAATAGAGTAATCATCATACAAGAATAAAAGAATTTCAGAAAGATAACAAAATGCAACTTATTAGTCAACTCCCAATATCTATACTAGTCTGACAAGCCTCTAAGAAAATAATAAAACCAGTGAGCCATTGAGACATGCCCTAAATGACTCATACTCAGTTATCAAATCTAAATAATTCTGTGAAACCAACATCAGAAATCACATCCTTGGAACATGAGGACTCTCCATGACAGAGAATGTAGAACAGCGTACCAAAAAAATCACTATCAAACCTGGAATTGAGCACCTGAACCTATATTCTGAGAAAATGCAGCCCACATCCAAAGATGTGGGTCAGTACCGTGGAAAGAAATCGAGTATATGGGGGTGTATGCAGTTGTATAAACATCATCATCAATATTTATAAGAAATATGCAGGATGTATGAAAGACTTACATAGCCCGAAGAAAATCATCATAATCATGAGAGGATGAAATAAGTACAATAACACATGTGAGTCATCATATAATTTGTCAGTCACTTTCAGTTCATCAAGAATATCAATTCTCATAATGTAAATATCATTTAAATCTTTCAAAAGAATAACTTTCACAATTCCACTTTCAAATCACTTCATCGTTCACCATAGACACAAGGAAACACACACACACTGGGAGATCCTATAACCGACATAAACCATGTAAGCCATATGGAGTCCAACGTCCAACCCACGTTGGGGAGAGTCGTCCTATCCTTGCCATCGGAGTAGGACTATCGATATCAAATCCACACAAACTAGTGATCACTATATAAATCAACCTCAGGCTCACTCCTACGGGGGCACGTAGTTCTAGGGAAGTAAGATCACTTTATACCTCCCACTCATGGCTAAAGATTTCTCCCAACTTAGATCAGATCATTTCAAAGATAATCTACAACAAAATAATTTCAGTAATATATAAATATACATCGGGAGCCATCATGCTTCCCATCTATCAAAATCAATCACGTTGTGGATTTCTTTCACACTGGAGTTCAAAATAACTCCATTAAGACCAAAAGGTCAAATCATTCAAAATATCTCAAATATTCAACATCAACGTGCTTATAACACACACTTTCTCAAAAAAATATAATTTCCAATGGGGATTCACGATCCAAATATAAAAATTATGATAAATATCATTCAAGATTCATGCTTTATATCTCCACACATACAAATTCATCTTTCAAATTCATAAACATCAAGATTTCATAATAATCATCATAAGATATGGGTTCATGCTTCAAATTCGTGAAAAATCAAATAAAAATCATGCCTTTGTAAAGAAAAGTACTTTTGGGCACAAGAACGAAAGAGAGTTCTTGTTGTCAAAAAAAAAACCCACATACCTTGAATGATGAACTTTAGATCGATACTCGTTTTTGAGATGTGAATCGTGCCTTTGAATGATGGTTCTTGGAGTTCTTAAACTAGGAACTTGGAATCTTGAATAAATTTGCAGAATTAATGGTGAACTTTGGAGGTTCTTAAAGTTCTTGAACTAGGAACTTGGAATCTTGAATAAAGTTGCAGAATTAATGGTGAACTTTGGAGGTTCTTGAAGTTGGATGTAGGAGTTAGGGTTTTCTTTTTGAGGAAATTTGATGAAATATAACACATAATGCTTCTAATAGGCTTTAATATAGGGTTTGAACGGATTTTGGGTGAGGGGGAATGACCAAAACGCCCCTAAAAATCAAATAATTCTCGAATCTGTCCTTTGGTTGACTGTTTTGATAGTCTGAAGTAGATCAACCATAACGTTTTACTCCGATATCCAAATTAGATAAAACCAAATTCATTAGAAAGAGGACTCTCATATCTTTCCGTTGATATATAGTATCTCACCCAGATCATTGTGTACGAGGAGTTATGATTGTTTGACGTTGACCCAAAAATTCACTTTTGGTAGGCTGAAGTAGATCGATCATAACTTTTTGCTCCGACAGACAAATTGGTTGAAACCAATTTCATTGGAAAGAGGACTCACAGAGCTTTCCGTTGATATATAGTAGATTACCCAAATCATTATGTACAAGGATTTATGATAATTTAAATTTGGATCAAAAATACGCCAGGACTCAGTACTTTTTCCTGCACGTTTTACTGTTCACTACTATTCATGGTTCGCTCGGAATGTTCATAACTCGTTGTTTGGGTGTCTGTTTTGGATGATCCACATATCGTTGGAAATTTTATTCGATACTCTACGCAATGGTGGTTCATAATCTAAGACATTCCACACGAAAAATTTATAATTCATTCTAGAAGATAGAACCCAACAACTTTACGCACAAAATTTCAACGAAAAATTTTTTGGGGTATTACAATGTTCTTTTGAAATTCTAATATCGCCATTGAGTCCAAAGTGGAGAATTTGATAGGGTTACATAATTATTTTGCATTCACGGGATTTCAGATAAATCTCGAGTGCCCGTGGGGACTTGGATTGAACAAAATCCCTAGTTGGTGCACCTATTTTCTAGTGCACCTACGATCGTAAGCTAAGTTATCGTGATCGTAACTGGGCCAGCAGAGCTAATCATGCGATCATGACCCTTGTCTTTGATTGCAACACCTCCATCTTTCAGGGTACTGTGATCGCGACCAAAGGTTTGCGATCACGGAACCTGGTATATATTACCTGATTTCATCATTTTTCACTATTTTTTAGACTTGGGGCTTAGAGTTTTATGGTTTTGAGCAAATTTATCTATTTTTAAGCTTGGGTAAGATCCATTATACTTATTTCAACTAATTTTCTTAATATTTAACATTAAATTCTTGTTCTAAATGTTGATTACAGATGAAATTTTGAGATTTTGGCCCATACAGCTTGATAACGCCCAAAATACACCTTTACTCCGAAGATTATTACGGTCATTGTCAAATATAGTAACCCAATAAAGGTTAGGGTCGAATCCCTAAGGAATATGTGGTCTTGCGGATCTTAGATGTTGTAATCAACGAGCAAAACTAGAAAAGTAAATGGGGGGATTTGAATAGCAATATCGAACAAAGAGAAAATATCAAATTCAGTTGTAATCAGTATTGGTGAACACTAGGATTGTGATCCCCTGGCTTCTCAACTCCATTGGATTATCGTGCTTGGTTGAACCAACCCGATACGTTGCATGCAAAATTAATAAGTTATGTACCTTCTACAGTCTTTTGAATGAGAAGAAAGATTTCACCCTTTACCTTTTGAGTCTTAAGATATTGCATTACTAACCTTTATCTTGATCCCAGTTAACTATTACCTTTTGAGTCTTTAGTTATTAGATGAACTCTAACCATCTTACGTAGATAATACCTTGTAGCATGGATAAACAGCTAAACTCCAAATTACTATTGTCATTATCTTTTCCTAGTCACTACACCTCTTTTGGAGTAAGTAGCAATAATCTAGGCAGAATCTTAACATTGGCCACCACTAAGAAAACAACAAGAATGAAAAAAACCCAATACATGCAAGAATCTTTATCTAGAAAGACTTGGCACTTCCTCTACTTCGTTAATCTGGCAAGGTTACCACAACCATAGCTAAGGTAATTAGCCGCTCATAGTTATGAGATCAATCATGGAATCCATATACAAAATTACAAAATCAACTCACAATAATAAGAGAAGAAATCTCAAAGTCTTAAATTGAATAACAAACAAAGAACAACAAGATGTTTGTGAACTTGTCCCCAAAGAGGCCTCCTTCTGAATTAATCAATATGTGAATGTGTTTTCTGCATAATCTCAATTGATAAACTAAACAAAGCCTAAAGGGTATTTATAGGTTACAAAAAACCCTAGAGTTCAAATCCTAACTAAAATAGGAAAACTTAATTACCCATACATAATAGGCTTAAAAACATCATAAGAGTGTAATTGGGATACATAGAAACCCTAGGAAATGATTTTGGAATAATCCAAAAAAGTTGAGGTCGGTGGCTACTTACTCTCTGTAGAGTGGGCGCAAGTAGTACCTACGGTCAGCATAGTGAGCGTAGGTATTGGGCGCAGGTACCAGAAATCAAAATCCTTCAAGTCAACTCTTGATATTTTAGACTTATAGCACTTGTTTTTCCTACTTGTGGTCCATAAATCCTACTTGTGGTCCACATGTTGACGTAGTAAGTGTCGGGAGTCATCTTCTCAGCTCTTCTTCAATTCCCAAACATGATTTGGTCACAAATAAGATGGAAAGTTTCACGAACATCCATAATTGCCCATAATTGCTCCCATAAGTGGCCAAATCACCTTTTCCATTTTTTTCATGAAATTAGAAACCAAAACATGATTTCCTACAAAACACTCCAAAAACACCATAAATCCAACAAAATAGCCTTAAGTACATGAATATTCTCATAGTTTTAAGCATCGTCAGTGCTATATTTCTATAGTACATCAAGACCCTCAACTTCGAATGCTGCAACAAAACATAACAAAATAATACGATAATGCTTAACCAAGAGAAACCTAAGATACCTATGGCAGTCAATTATCAAATTTAAGGTCAAGATCATTACCCTCTCCAAGTTTAATACTTTAAAACCTAACTGTGTATATTAATTAAGCACAAAAATATGATATAAAGGAATCAATCTATGGCATTACATTAGCAACAAACAACCATGCATATATACAAGTTACACTACCCAAACAAGTAAGCAGCTAGCAATACAACCCATGTGCCCTTACAGTAAAGAAGTCCCACTCACTCATATATGAAATAAAGCATTTCAGTATAGGAATGGTCAAGAGATACTTACACTCATAAAAGAAGTTCCAATCAATGCATGTCAAATACCATAGGCTTGCCCTTATTTTCTTTACCTTAGCTTTCAGACAATCAAGTTAGGATCATTATAAGACTTATAAAACCCTCCCCGAGGGATATTCTGGGGAAGAGATATGATATATGGATTATATATGAGTTGATGAAACCCCCATGGGTCCTATTTCAGAAAGTTTTAGCTCCATTGGTGTATACAAAGGCAATGTGACAAAATCTGAGACTGTGCAATAGCCTCGGGGTTGTACGACAACCTCGTGCATCATCATCATTATTCTTATTATATTTACTTCATAATGTTTGTGATGTTACTGTATATTATGGCTTGACTTATTATCTATCTATTGTTCTACCTTGTCTTATTTGTATGTAATGCTCTCGTTTATATTATTTTCCTTAACTTTGATTATACATGGTATAATTGTATACTTGTATTCCTTGTTGGTGATTCATTTTATTATATGTGGATATTGTAGAATTGTTAGTGCAAGCAGTGTGGGCTATCATTATGGGACATTTTTTATTACGGGTGGCGTGCCCTTAGTGTGTATTTTGTATATTTTATTATCTACTTTGCTCTATCGGCCTATGATACCTATTAAGTACAAATAAACATTACTCATTCCTACTATGCCCATTCGGTGTAGGTCCTAGTTCTAGTACACCCCATCTTGGTTGATTCGGATGACCTTTGGATCCTTTTCAAGGTAGCAGTTGATTTCAGGCATCTGAAATTCACTTCTATCTTATCAATATTAGACTATGTCTTTATTGTATTTTAGAGACAAAGTTGTATCCTATTTTGGTTGTCGTTGTATTGGAATCTTGAATTATATTAGTAGTTAGTACACTGTTGAAATCGGGTTTGGGGAGTTATAGATTGTTATTGGCTATATTCCTTTTTTGCATTTATTATATTTGTATGGTTTGGCTTCGTTTGAGAATCTTTGCCTTGGGGTTATTTCTGTGTTTTCCCCCTTGTGTATTAGTTAGGGTGATAGTCTTATTTGTCAAGGTTTATCGCGACGAGTGCCATAATGACCCTTGTTTTTGGGTAGTGACAAATAGTATCAGGGAATCTAGGTTCATTGATCTCAACAATGTAAGAACGAGATGTCTAATAGAGTTATGAATCAGTACGTAGACGTTTGTATCCACCTTAAAGAGGCTATAGTATGTCGTTAGGAAACTTTTCTCATTTTATCCCTTATCGTGTGAATTTCTCTTATACCTTATGACTTGAGTTTTGTTTCAATTTTTCTGGGCAGATAGTGTTGACTAGGTCCCCTGAGAGTAGAGATCCAGAGCCTTCACTCAAAAGGCAACCCTTAAGCTGTGGATGGGGTTGAGGGAGTGGACGGGCTCATGGATTACCCCCATCTAAAAGGAGTGTTAGGGGACTCTCTCTTAAGTCTCGGGTTGAGCATGTTGGGTGTAAAGGTTTAACTCCAATTCCTCTGAGTTTGTCTGCCCCCGTTTTGGGGATGTAGGTTCAACTCCATTTTCTTGGGGTTATTTCTGTCTTTCCCCCCTTGTGTATCAGTTTGGTTGATAGGCTTAATTGTTAAGGTAAGCCGCAACGAGTGCAATCATGACCCTTGTTTTTGGGTCGTGACATGTAATGAAAAGAAAAGTTGATCAAAAGATATGAATCGTGTGTTGATGTCTAGTACTCTATACTAAAGATGTGTAAGCTAGCGTATAGAGATAGGGCAAAACAAAAGAGAGGTGGGAAGATAAAAGTGACAGAAAATAGGTTGGCCAGAGATGAGTTTAATATAAAGTGTAGTGTACTAAAATATTTAGGAAAAATAGTCACTATTATTGGCCAGAATAGTTCCTACTCATCCCTTAGCCTATTTTACAACCCTTAAAGTCTTACTTGATCTTGAGATTTTGATAACGCTCAATGTACAGCTCTCGTAGGAGTGTAAAGCGGTCGCTAGCAAATATAGAACCCAACCTGGGTTGGGTATCGATCCCACAGGGAATAGCTTGGCCAACAAGTAAGCAAAATTACTAGACTTTTAGTGCAAGTCTCGTAAGAAGGGGGGATTGTAATGTGTAACCAAAACAATAAAGTAAAAACTGAAAATAGCAAAGTAAAAAGAAAAGGATTGTTACGTAAGTTGTAAACAATGAGAATTGAAGCGTTGGGGTTATGTCCACCTCCTGAGTTATACGTCTCTGTTGACTATGAGTGTGTAGAATTCCGACATGCATGTGCTTATAGAGAATTGTATTCGATGGTAAATCCAGGCGTCTTTCGACCTATTCGAGGATTATTTCACTTTAACTCTTTCGAGCTTAAAGCGTGTCTAACGGTACAAATTCTCCAAGAGGTTAAACCAGTTACGGCACTAACTGTTTAGTAGGGAATTTAGGGTGTGACCCTACTACCTTGACATTATCTCTTTTCCAGACAAATAACCTTTCTTTCGAACAAGTTAAATGTTATGCTGGCGTGTTCTTGTGTTTGCAACCACAAAGAATGTAGATTAAGATGAAGAGAATAATGATATAAGCATCATACGTGTCACAAACTCACAAACTCACAGTAATAGATAGTATCTCAGTTGGCTTCCATAACCCCAACAGAGAAGTTTAGTTACCCATGATTGCGAAGGAGATCACGATTGACATTGTTGTTATACCACAATAAGGATGAATTTTGTGTGGCTCAAGAGGTAGACGTTAGGCGTGAATTTCCTAGGCAACGTAACGTTTCTCTTGTTGCGGAAATTAAGAATAAATGAATAGAAGAAGAAAAATAGAATTAATGGAAAGATTAGAAGAGTTGTAGAATTGTTTGTAGCGTAGAATGTAGGAAGATGTAGAATGGTTGAATGTTGAAGTCTCTAAAATCTCTAGCATGATAGGGTATTTATAATACCCATATCCTAATCCTACTAAGCTAATGAAATATCTAACCAAATCCTACTAAGCTAATGAAATACTTAACCCAATTGTACTAGGTTAATGTAATATTCTCCTAATCCAAATAAACAAATGAAATACTTAACCAATTGTACTAGGTTAATGTATCATTATCCAAATCCAACTAAGTTACTGCAGTCCCCAAAGTCTTCAGAAATGTTGTTTTAGCCCGGGACAGATTTTTCATGCTTCACTTTTGGTCCTTTAGGCGTCCAAGCTCCCTTTCCTTCCTTCGTGAGCTTTCTTTGGCGTCAAGTAAGCCATAAAATGCTGAATTCTGCATCATTTATACCTGAAACTTTGCTAATCATGTTCTTTAGCTCACTAACAGGAAAAAGGACTAAAAGTGCATGAAATATATAATTTGTTCTCAAAACATGGCACAAATATGGGCAAAATATATTGATATAGGCGCGTAATATCGCCTATCATCAACACCCCACACTTGAAGCGTTGTTCGTCCTCGAACAAAATATCATGTCCATCTAAACATCACTTAGGGTTTTACAGCAAAAACACAAAATATTCGTCAAGACAAGCACAACAATTACTAACAAAGAGTAGCTTTCTGATTATTAGTAGAAACAGTTTAACCTCTAGCATAGACTCGTGTGGTGGTCAACTCATATTCAAAAATTAAGGCACAAGGAATCATATACAACTACCCAAAACTCATCAACCATGTGTGTCTCACAATATATTACCCCTAATCACTCACAAGTATAGCATATTTTTCAAACATGGGTATCAAAATATCCTTGCTCTCACTCTCACAAAGAATTCATATACAGCAACTGATGACCATAGGCTTGCCCTTAGTGTAATACTCCACTAAATGTCAGAATGTTAAGATTAGGATCAAGTAGGTCTTTTGATGGTTGTAATGTAGGCTAAGGGACGGGTAGGATCTGCTATTTTGGCCAGAAATAGTGACTAAGTTCCTAAGCACTTTAATACATCACATTGTATCATTGACACTTTTATCTTTCAACCCTTTCTTTCTTTTATTCTTCCACCCTTGTTCTCCTCTTTTGTTTTTCAATTTTTAAGCATAACTCACTTTTCAGCTTTCTTTTCCTTTTTCTTTTCACAACATACCTCTTACGCTAGCACTTTTCTTTTTCATAACACATTCAAGCACCATTACATTTTAAAGCATCATACTTACCCAATTTCCTCTTATATTGTCACATGACTTTATACTTTAAAGCACTTAGGAATTTGGATCAAATCACAGTCTTGAAAAAATGGATTAGGCTTACATACAAGGTTGTCAAAGAAATAGGCTAAAGGCTCAAAAGGATTTAACTAGGATGATGTCCAAGGGTAGGTAAAATGATGGTAAACATATATAGGTTGCCAAAGAAATGCCTAAATCATATCCTAAACTTACACTCCTTATTTTCGCTTTGCATACATACCAGGCAAGTTCTAGCATCAGCCACAAACATAGAATATACTATTATCTCACACACACAAGGCACATGGTCGACTTGATTGGAAGTAATATAGACTCTCGACCCAACAAGTGAAAGAATTGAACCACAAAATATCACATAATGAGTCACAACTAGAGCCTAAACGTCTCAATAGTCATAATTGTAGCACATACTCTTGTTATAATCTCATGCTGCCTATTGGAATTATTTCATGCGAGGCTAAAACAAAAATTTAAAAACTTAAAAAAACATAGATGCAAATAGAGAAGTATAGCATGCGATACCGCCACCCCAAACTTAAACGGGACACTGCCCTCAGTGGAAAATAAATACGAAGAACCTGGTCAGTCGGACTCTTCCTCAATGTCGGGGGTCATACCCCCTTCGTCGGGATCATCATAAGAGTCGTCGTTAGAGTTCTCCTCCTCGTCGGAGTCTGGTAAGCGTCGATCGTCATCAGTTGGCACATCATCGTCTAGAGGTTCCTCAAAGTAAACGCCCACTCCACACATCTCCCATGCATGCAAGTTCATTGGATAGTCGTGGTCCAGCTGTTGGAGCTCTGCAGAAGTTAGAACACGTCCACCACTCATCATAGTAAATCATGTCATGCCATAAAGATGACGAAAGAAACTCTCATCACGGGCATGTCTCTCTGCAGTAGTAAGGTTGACACCATGAGTTGTTTCAGCATCTTTGACCTTTGTGAGGTCAACCTTCTTCGGGTTATGTGGGAGTTTGTGATCAGCTGGTTCTTCTTCGATATCCTCCTTCCACAAGATTACTGTCAACAGATTACCAAAAGTGAAGTGGGACCTTTTGTGGAGTCTGGCCTTCTGCATTGTAGAGCGAATGATTTCCCCAAAATTGATAGGGACATTCGTCATCAAAGCATACACTAAACACACTCTATCTCTTGATATCTTGGTGTATTGAGTCCCAGGAATAAGGCATGAGTTGACAATACGCAACCAGATTCTTGCTTCCCTATTCAATGGAGCATAGGGGAAGGTGTTATGTCGTCCGGTGTCTCGGTGTCTGCCCCACCTTGCCATGGATCTACTTCCACAAAGTGTGTGTCGTATTTCTCTATAAGGAGGCCTACTGTAAAGCTCTTTGAATGGTGCTGGGTTGACCGAAGGTAAACCAAGAAAGGAGTTGAGCAAATCCGCGTTGAGCTGTAACACTTGGCCCCGAATCTTGACTTCGTTGCCTATGGTTTTCGGAGACTAGTTGGCATAGAACTCCCTTGTCAAATCAAGATTACATTCTCCCATGTCACGGAAGATGAAATCCAGTTTCAACGCCATTATTTTCGCCAACATACGCGGCTCCTTCTTCGCTATGGTGTCCTTGTTGATCAAGTCGACATGAACATATTTCCGTTCCTTGTTGATCTTGTACCATTCTTTGGCTTCCTCCTCAAGAACCCATTTTATTCCAAACATTCGGCGGGGTAGTTGCATGGAGGATGATTCTCCTTGGTCCTTGCGACCTCTCTTCTTGCCCTTTTGGGAAGTGGTAGCCTTATCTTGTCGCGCTTTAGGTGCCATTGTTCCTGAGATTTAAACAGTATTCATGTTAGCATCAACTCAAAGGAAACAATCTATACACAAGCCATCGGGGTACCACCTCACACTTAGGTTCGTTAATACAAAACAGTGAAGTGAATTCATACATTTTAGGAACTATGTTCCGACAAGAAAATCAGCGATGTATCACTTACTTGCAGCCATTGCACTACTTTCATGTTAGTTATAACAACACTACTACATAGGGGTTACATCATGGTATATTTATTTTCAACAATCACAACCTCCTAAGTCGGTAGGCAACTATAAGTCTTATCCCGATGAACGGGATAGTCTAACATGTAAGTATCCAAGTATCAAACTTAAGCAATTTTCATAACCCTAGCAATTCCGCAAATAGTATAACAATGCTATTAAAACCAAATTCAAGTCGGAAACAAGTCAAGATTATCCTAATGTATATGTTCACGCACATGGTTTTGTGTCAACAATCCAAACACATTAACACCACCAATAATCTTTCAAGATGTAGCAATTCATGATAGCCATAGCAACGTAGTACTTACGAGAAATAGATGAAGAATACAAGAGTACTTACGTGATTGAAGCCTTTGGAGATGTTCTTGTGAATTGGAAGAGCAAAAAGAAAAAGTTTGAGATGATTTGGAGAGAGTATGCAGCGCCTTTAGGTCAATTTCTAATGTGGTTATGTTTCAAGACTAAGTCCCCTTTATATAGGAAGAGAATGGGTCGGGTTTTGACCCATTTACAAACGGTTTTGGAGACAAAAATGCCCTATATGCGGCGCATAATGCTTGGCATAGTCATAGTATAGGCGGCGCATAGTGTATGGCATTTAGGGACATATGTGGTGCATAGGTCATGGCATTTAGGGACATATGCGCCGCATAGTGTATAGCATTTGAGATACTGAGACCTAATGCTATAGCATAGGCGGCGCATAGTGTATAGCACACTTAAGAATGGGCGGCGCATAGTGTATAGCACACTAGATTCCGAGACCTTAGGCTATAGTATAGGCTTTGCATTGTTCGTGGCCTAGTTTTACCTAGGCCTAGCCTTCCTCGATGCCTATTTTTGCATGATCAATGCTCAATCCATAGCCTTATGCATCCTTATTCCTAACTTACCACCTTTACCATACAATACGTCCAAATCATCATTTGAAACCAATCTCCTCGTTGAATACTTCTCGCACCTATATTTGCTCAATACCAATGAAAACAATTAGTATGATGGGTTGCCTCCCACCAAGCGCCTTAGTTTTGGTCGTGGCACGACTCGTATTTTTGGATTTTCATTTATCAAAAGCAAAACAAGTACTAGAATGAAAGAAAGACAAAACGATAAACGATAAACGATAAAATGATGCAACGATGGAACGATGGGTTGCCTCCCATCTAGCGCCTTATTTATTGTCGTGGCTCGACATAGTTACCTCGAGTACTTAGACTTCGTCGAGATATGTGATAGCCATATAATTCATCGAGTCAAGAGGACCGATATAAGGTTTAACACGTTGGCCATTCACTTTGAAGACAATGCCATTATTGTCTTCCAATTCGACTACTCCAGACGAGTAGACCTGAATAACTTTGTATGGACCAGACCACTTAGACTTTACCTTACCTGGGAATATCTTTAATCTAGAGTTGAAGAGAAGCACCATATCATCCTTTTGAAAGTTTCGTCGAACAATCCGCTGATCATGATACTTCTTCATCCGCTCCTTGTATAGGTCTGATCTCTCATAAGCATGGAGACGGAACTCATCTAATTCGTTCAGCTGCTCCAACCTCAGATTCATCGCATCATCTCAATTCAAGTTCAATTGCTTCAATGCCCACAATGCCTTATGCTCGAGCTCGATCTCGATGGGTAAATGGCAAGCCTTCCCATAAACTAGTTGATAAGGAGACATGCCAATGGGTGTTTTGAATGCAGTCCTGTACGCCCATAGTGCATCATCAAGCTTCCTAGACCAATCCTTCCTATTTGCATTAACCGTCTTCGCAAGGATTTGCTTGATCTCCCGATTGGAAACTTCTACTTGTCCACTAGTTTGGGGATGATAAGGCGTATCTACCTTATGTTGCTTGACACCATACTTGGCCAGAACTGATTTGAATAGCTTGTTGCAAAAGTAAGATCCTCCATCACTTATGATAGTACGTAGTACTCCAAAGCGAGAGAAGATATTCTTCTTTAAGAATGCTACAACACGC
Source organism: Capsicum baccatum var. pendulum (assembly GCA_030864225.1). Taxonomy (NCBI): domain Eukaryota; kingdom Viridiplantae; phylum Streptophyta; class Magnoliopsida; order Solanales; family Solanaceae; genus Capsicum; species Capsicum baccatum. The sequence goes on from CM061557.1 coordinate 88,168,199, forward strand.
TTCCCTTCATTGTCGGCCAAAGCTACAGCTTCCACCCATTTTGAAACATAATCTACAGCAACCAAGATGTTCTTCATTCCAAACGAATTCACAAATGGACCCATGAAATCAATACCCCACACATCAAAGAGTTCTACCTCAAGAATTTTGGACATGGGCATTTCATGGTGTTTCGAAATAGCACCTTGACGCTGGCATTGGTCGCACCTTCTAACATAGTCATAGGCATCTCTAAATATCGAAGGCCAATAGTAACCACTTTGCAATACTTTTCTTGCCATCTGATTGCCTGCGTGATGTCCTCTAACTTGGGAAGTGTGGCATGCTTCCAATATAGTAGGCACTTCTTCATGAGATATACATCATCGAATGATACCATACGCGCATCTTCGAAACAAATAAGGTTCATCCCAATAGTAGTACAGTACGTCATGCATAAACTTCCTCCTTTGGTGGTAAGATAAATTGCCAGGTATCACATTACTCACTACGAAATTTGCAAAGTCAGCATACCATGGTAGTTCCTCCATTGTTGTCGCTAATATCTCTTCGTCCGGGAATGCATCATCAATCTGATTTTCAGGTTGCGCCACATGTTCATTCTCAAGTCGAGATAGGTGATCGGCCACTTGGTTCTCGCAACCTCTTCTATCTTTGACCTCAAAATCGAACTCTTGTAGCAGCAACACCCATCGAATTAACCTTGGTATTCCATCCTTCTTTGTCATGAGATACCTAAGAGCTGCATGGTCTGTATGAATGATCACCTTAGTACCAAATAGATAAGCACGAAACTTCTCAAACGCGTACACAACTGCTAGGAGCTCTTGTTCAGTAACAGTGTAGTTCCTTTGGGCTTCATTTAGGGCCTTACTCGCATAGTAGATAGGATGAAATAATTTCTCCTTTCTTTGTCCAATTACAGCTCCAATGGCTACACCACTAGCATCACACATGACTTCGAATGGGAGAGACCAGTCTGGTGCTACCATGATAGGGGCTTCAATGAGTTTTCCTTTAAGACATTCGAATGACTTTAAGAAATCTTCATTAAAGTCAAACTTTGCATCCTTCTCCAATAGTTTGCACAATGGACTAGCAATTTTGGAGAAATCTTTGATGAACCGACGATAGAAACCTGCATGGCCAAGAAAACTACGAACTACCTTCACCAAAATTGGAGGCGGTAGCTTCTCAATAACCTCTATTTTTGCTCGATCAACCTCTATTCCTCTTGCGGAGATCTTGTGACCAAGAATGATTCCTTCTTTTACCATGAAGTGGCACTTTTCCCAATTCAGCACAAGGTTGAATTCTACACATCTTTGCAATGCCATGCTCAAGTTTTCCAAGCACGACTCAAAAGATTCACCAACAACTGAAAAATCATCCATAAATACCTCCAATGTGTCCTCAACCATATCAGAGAAAATGGAAATCATACAGCGTTGAAAGGTGGCTGGTGCATTACATAACCCGAATGGCATACGTTTGAAGGCAAACGTACCATATGGGCATGTAAATGTTGTCTTCTCTTGGTCTTCGGGGGCAATACAAATCTGATTGTAGCCTGAATAACCGTCCAAGAAGCAAAACCATCCTTTCCCCGCTAATCGATCTAGCATTTGGTCCATGAATGGCATTGGGAAGTGATCTTTGAGTGCCCAAGAATTCAGCTTTCGGTAGTCCATGCATACTCTCCATCCAGTGACGGGTCTGAGTGGAATAAGCTCGTTCTTCGTATTCGCGACCACCGTCATGCCTCCTTTCTTGGGAACACATTGTACCGGGCTTACCCATGTACTATCTGAGATAGGATACAAAACCCCCGCGTCTAACCACTTGATAATTTCTTTCTTCACCACTTCTTGCATAGGTGGGTTTAGACGTCTTTGATGCTCAATGGTGGGTGTGCAATTCTCTTGAAGCTGAATTTTATGTGTGCAAATCCCAGGTGGAATACCAATAATATCCGCAATGGTCCATCCAATGGCTCTAATATACTTGCGTAAGATAGCAATAAGAGCTGCAACTTGTTGCTCACCCAAATCGGCTGCCACAATGACTGGAAGAGTATTTCCGCTTCCTAAGAAGGCGTACTTCAAATGACTTGGCAGCTCCTTCAATTCTAACGTGGGTGGCTCTTCAATAGATGGCTTAGCTGGTGGTGTGGGTCGATTCTTGAGATCAAGATCCATCTTCTTGGGAGCATAGCGATATGTCCCTAATCCCGATAGAGCACAAGTAGCTTCTTCACCATTTTCAGCATCCTCATTCTCTCCATTCATAAGCACAACCTCTAAAGGGTCATCAATAATTTGCTCTTCTTCAAGTAATTCTTTCTCATCATCAAAGAAAACATCAGCCACCGAAAATACACTGAGATCTTTGGTTTGCTTCATTGATTTGCACACATCAAAGCAAACCACTTCGTCATTTATTCGGAATGAAAGTTCATTGGCTCTCAAATCAATGAGCACACTTCCTGTAGCAAGGAAAGGGCACCCCAAGATTATGGGAACTTCTGAGTCTGCCTCACAATCCAAAATAACAAAGTCTGCCGGAAAGATGAATGAAGAAACCTTTACCAATACGTCACATAGAATACCAACAGGTCATTTTACCGACCTATCCGCCATGACGAGCCTCATATTGGTTGGAGTAGGATTACCCAACCCCAACTTCTTGTAGATCGATAATGGCATCAAATTGATGCTGGCTCCTAAGTCACATAATGCTTTGGAAAAATTCAAAGATCCTACGGTGCAAGGAATAGTGAAAGCTCCGGGGTCGGCCTTCTTCTGAACTATCAATCGGGTAGCAATTGCACTACAATGATGCACATCTTCTTTCAACTCATAACTTGATGCCCGCTTCTTAGTCAAAAGATCCTTCATAAATTTCGCATACCCAGGCATTTGTTCAAGTGCCTCCACCAATGGAACATTAATGGTCAGCTGCTTTAACATAGTCATGAATTTGCTGAACTTTGTGTCATCCGCCACCTTCTTCAATCTTTGGGGAAAAGGTGGTGGTGGGTATGGAAGTGTTCTCTCCACGGTTTTCTTCTCCTCTTGCTTCCGTTTTTCAGTTTTTTTCAGGTTGCACAGCAATGGGTGAGGCGTCCTTGACATCAGGAGTAGGTGTTGCGGCATCTTCTCCTTTTGCGTTGTCATCCATGCCCGCAACTTCGTAACCACTTGCTTGCCTTTTGCTGAAGTTTCCAGCACCTTACCACTTCTGGTAGTGATGGCCATGCATGACCCATCATTCCTTGGGTTTTGCACAGTATCGCTAGGTAATGTGCCGGCCTTTCTTTGATTGAGTGTTGCTGAAAGTTGGCTCAATTGCTGCTCTATTTGCTTGATAGAAGTGGAATGTGAATCAACTAATTGTTTCATGAAGGACAAATCATTGATTACCTCCGTTACTCCCGCGCTCGTTGCTTCCACTCCTTTCAATAATTTAGCCATCATGTCTTCCATACTTCCAGAATTAGATATGGTGGTGTCACGTCTACCAGGGGGAACGTACAAACTACTCTTTTCATTCTTGTTTTTCCAACTACCTTGGTCTTTGTTTCCAGATTTATCATAGTAGTTCCGACCTTGGTTTCCTTGGGTATTCCCACGGAAACCCCCCTGATTGTTCAAGTAGTTGGCCTCCTCGTTCGAATCAGATTCGTCTCTTCCTTTTGACGCAATGGCTTTGACTTTTTTGGTCTTCCCTGTTAATAAATGCTTTGTAAGAAAATCCATTTGTGTTTTCAGATGCGCCATATCTTGATCACGTTCTTCTTCTATTCTTCTTTGGTCTGCAGTCATGCCAATAGATAAAGTGGGGCTTGCTACCTCAGAATCCCTGGTATGCCAAGCTCTACTTTGTTTCGTCATACGATCCAGCATATTGCTTGCTTGACCAAAAGTGAGGTCCATAAAAGATCCTCCAGCTGCGTTATCCACCACTGGTTTAGTTATTGAATTCAAGGCTCTATACAATATCTCCATTAGGTGAACATTGGTCATGTGATGGTTCGGGCATCTCGCTAGCTTTGTCTTGAACCTCTCCCATGTTTCATGAAGAGCTTCAGTGGGAAGCTGACGAAAGTTGCTAATTTCATCTCTCAATTGTGCTCTTTTGGATGGCGAAAAGAATCTTTCTAGGAAAGCGTCTCTCAATTGCCTCCAATTTTTAATAGAATTAGGAGTCAGCCCATTCAACCATAGAGTTGCCTCCCCAGAAAGAGACAATGGAAATAGACGTAATCGAATTGCATTCTGACCAACACCAGGATTGTCAAACGACTTGCATGTAGAAATAAAGTTGATGAGATGCATATTCGGATCATCGCCTGCTAGTCCACCAAATAATCCCTTGAGTTGCAATAATTGAATCATGGTTCTTGTGATGTTGAACTTGGCTCCGGGCGCTAATGGTGGAGGAATTATGGCTCCAGTGGCTCCGGCACCATCAAGATCATCATCATCATCGTCGAAAGTTGGCTGCATAGGTTGGCGATCATACCTAAACCGAGCTTGTCGACCTCTTCGGTTGGCAGGTGTTATTTCAGCATCACGCCTAGGGTTTAGTAACTCGTCATCACCTAAATCCTCATCGTCGGGATTTGTTGCTCGTGCAGGGTTATCAATGTTCTGTTGTTGAACTTGGGCAGCGGCAAGGGCAGCCAATCTTGCTTGTTCCTGTTGAGCAGCCATCCTTTCGATTTCTGCTTGTGCTTCTATTCTACCAATACGTTGTGGTTCAGGATTGATAGGTAATAACGGTTGACCAGAACTTCGAGTATGGGGCATGCACTAAATAAAAACCTGCAGTAAACAAAAACAAAAACTAAAAGTAAAAGTAGGAGAATCTTTGACCAAAGGGTCTAGTAATTATCACAAACTTAATTGACACTTGTAGTCCCCGGTAACGGCGCCAATTTTTGATAACGCTCAATGTACAGCTCTCGTAAGAGTGTAAAGCGGTCGCTAGCAAATATAGAACCCAACCTGTGTTGGGTATCGATCCCCCAGGGAATAGCTTGGCCAACAAGTAAGCAAAATTACTAGACTTTTAGTGCAAGTCTCGTAAGAAGGGGGGATTGTAATGTGTAACCAAAACAATAAAGTAAAAGCTGAAAATAGCAAAGTAAAAAGAAAAGGATTGTTACGTAAGTTGTAAACAATGAGAATTGAAGCGTTGGGGTTATGTCCACCTCCTGAGTTATACGTCTCTATTGACTATGAGTGTGTAGAATTCCGACATGCATGTGCTTATAGAGAATTGTATTCGATGGTAAATCCAGGCGTCTTTTGACCTATTCGAGGATTATTTCACTTTAACTCTTTCGAGCTTAAAGCGTGTCTAACGGTACAAATTCTCCAAGAGGTTAAACCAGTTACGGCACTAACTGTTTAGTAGGGAATTTAGGGTGTGACCCTACTACCTTGACATTATCTCTTTTCCAGACAAATAACCTTTCTTTCGAACAAGTTAAATGTTATGCTGGCGTGTTCTTGTGTTTGCAACCACAAAGAATGTAGATTAAGATGAAGAGAATAATGATATAAGCATCATACGTGTCACAAACTCACAAACTCACAACAATAGATAGTATCTCAGTTGGCTTCCATAACCCCAACAGAGAAGTTTAGTTACCCATGATTGCGAAGGAGATCACGATTGACATTGTTGTTATACCACAATAAGGATGAATTTTGTGTGGCTCAAGAGGTAGGCGTTAGGCATGAATTTCCTAGGCAACGTAACGTTTCTCTTGTTGCGGAAATTAAGAATAAATGAATAGAAGAAGAAAAATAAAATTAATGGAAAGATTAGAAGAGTTGTAGAATTGTTTGTAGCGTAAAATGTAGGAAGATGTAGAATAGTTGAATGTTGAAGTCTCTAAAATCTCTAGCATTTATAGGGTATTTATAATACCCATATCCTAATCCTACTAAGCTAATGAAATATCTAACCAAATCCTACTAAGCTAATGAAATACTTAACCCAATTGTACTAGGTTAATGTAATATTCTCCTAATCCAAATAAACAAATGAAATACTTAATCCAATTGTACTAGGTTAATGTATCATTATCCAAATCCAACTAAGTTACTGCAGTCCCCAAAGTCTTCAGAAATGTTGTTTTAGCCCGGGACAGATTTTCCATGCTTCACTTTTGGTCCTTTAGGCGTCCAAGCTCCCTTTTCTTCCTTCGTGAGCTTTCTTTGGCGTCAAGTAAGCCATAAAATGCTGAATTCTGCATCATTTATACCTGAAACTTTGCTAATCATGTTCTTTAGCTCACTAACAGGAAAAAGGACTAAAAGTGCATGAAATATATAATTTGTTCTCAAAACATGGCACAAATATGGGCAAAATATATTGATATAGGCGCGTAATATCGCCTATCATCAGATTTGATATTCTGATAGTGGATTACTACACTAAGGGAAAGCGTATGATTCATCTTATGTGATATGTGAATTTGTTGTAAGAGTGAGCAGAATTTAATTCTTACTCCCCTTCTTAGGTAAAAGTGAATATGTGTGAGTGAATATGGGTGACTCTCTTGTGGTGAGGGCACATGTTAAGAGATGGATAGGTGACTTATATGATCTCTTTGTTAAGTAACATGCATGAGTTTGCCAACTTGGTAGAGTCAATTCTTAAGGCTAGGAAGTCTTGAAGTAGTATTCATATGTTTCAATAGCAATATGACATGCCAAATCCAGAACATATTATTCATGTAGTCCTTGTAGTTCTAGCTTGAGTGTATTAGATCTAGTAGTTATGGTTGAGTTTTCCTTGGTTGTTTCTAGCGTAAGGAGTTGTTGAAAAAGAACAAAGATTTAAGTGTGGGGTGGTGATTTTAGGCGTATTTATAGACCTAAGTGTCATTAGCTACGCGTGTTTAACCTAGTTCTAAGGATAACTTCATGTGACTAATGAGGTATAAAGTATGTATTTATGTGCTAACGTCACAACCCGAACTAGGGCCTAGTCGTGATGGGCATCTCAACTCCCACATAGACGGGAGAGAACCCCCTGCACTAAATAATTGAACACAACATCCCCAACGTCGGATGCATTCCGAACATATAACAAGATAGAACAAAGTAAGATAAAAGAATAAAAGATAAGTCTATGACAGTAACCAGTAACCGGCCAAAACAACCAACAAACATCACCCAAGTCCACAATAATCCAACAAAGCCTTCTAACAAAAGAATCAAAATCAATCTTGGTCAGGATATGTCCCCGACTCTGATAGATGACAACGAAAATGATGATGTTAATGATAATGAAAACTCTCAATTATAATCTATGATAAGAACGGATGAAATATCTAAGTCTTTCTAAAAACAAAAGCTCACCACTTCACCCTAACAAATCGACGAACCAAGACAATCTACCTAACTCTGTTCAAGAAAATTAGAGGTATCTTCGGTGCCTGCATAGCATTGGTTTACAGCATCCGAAGATGGTTAGTCGGGTAAACACAAGCGTATAATTTAGGGATAATGATAACATAATGTCGTGATCAACAGTTTAAATCATTCAAATCCAATGCACATAATCAAATGCATACACAAATATATATGACATGTCGGGATAGGGAACAAGGCTTAACATGCATATTAAAACTTTAGCCGGAATTTTGTAGCTCAACCATCATAAAATAAGAAGGCACCCACGGGCTATATGGGCCCAGCTCTCCCCCAGCTGGCAGGGCCCCAATACATGTGGCCACACAAACCAGAGGGCATACATATGCAGTATGGGGGACTCAAACCTCCCGACATATCAAGGTGACACGAGCATCAAATCATGTAATATAATATAGGGGACTCGAACCTCCCAATTATGTGATAATAATAAGGGGGACTCGAACCACCCGATAATATAGACCCCCGCGTCAGCAACCGCAGTTTCCAGTATTGGTCCCTCAAGACCTCACTTTCACGACTCATCTACACAACCCTTATTAAAGCACAATTAAAACAATTATCACACATTCCCATTCATTTAACAACGATACACATTCAGGCATACATTGTTGGAATCGTCATACCAACTATACTTGCAAAGTAACATCAACATGCCAGACCAATTATCATCACTTGGGGGAAATTCACTACCCCCTTGGTTCAATTATACATTAGCTTGGGGAAATCACACAACCCCATAAGGTTCAATTTCAAAACCATTATGCTTCTTTAGCTTTTCACTTTATGCAAAAGTTCAAGAGTAGTTTAATATGCATACTTTTCATATTCAAAAACCAACTTCACAATATAGGGTTGAGATCATAACCACTTCAAAAGCCACAAGTTTGGGGAAATCATATCCCCTTGTTTACTCACCATACCCATGCACCCACAAATTTAAAAACCATAATTAAAGCATGACTGATCATATGTAAACTATGGAAAAATATTGTTCAACAACAAGCATTCAAAACCCTCAACCCATGTTTCAAAACCATCATCAATACCATATGAACAACACTTTAAAACATATGCTTTAACAAAACTAGCAATTTGGGAAGAGTAACATACCTAAAATATCTAAGTTTATGGAGAGAATTCCACCCTTGAGCCCATGGAAGACCTACTTCTTAGAAACCCTAAGTATCTTGTTTGAGAGACTTGAGAGAATTATTGAAGTGTTTGATTACGTTATAACTGAGAAATAATCCCTTTAAGTTTTTTATGAACGTGGGGTTCTAATTAGGTAAGGGGGAATTGTCCAAAGTGCCCTTAATTTAAAAGCTGAAATTTAGTCGTTACTGAATACGAGTCACTCTACGACTCGTAAGTTCTCATTATGACTCGTTACTACGAGTCGTAACCAAGACAGTTTCTAGGTCACCCATACATTGTTGACCCAGCAACTTAACTGCTAGGACTCGTAAAAGGACCCTACAACTCATAGGTTCCAGCGTAATCAACACAGAACCCATTAGGGGTAAACACTAGACATCCTACGATTTGCACCGAGCTACTCATAACAAGTCCTTACAACTCTTTGTGAGCCACTCATGCTCAGAGAAAACTTAGTCACGCACTTATTTTTTAGGTTACGATTTGATTCCAACGACTCGTCAAGAATCCCTACAACTTAAGGGTAAGTCGCAGTCAAGGCAGTGAAGATAAAATTTCAAAAATTTCCAATGTCCAAGAACCCGAGATGTTACATACTCCCCCTAGGATCATTCGTCCTCGAATGACAGGACAAGTCATTTATAGGCACGATTTGACTCCAAACATAACTACACTTTCCTTTAACTAAGAAAAAAACAAAGATACCAAGGAAATCACAATTTCCTTTAACAAAGTCAGAAAATAAAATGTTAAAGAATACACAAACCTCCAGCATGATTTTTCGAAGCAGGGAACAAGAACAGATACTTGGACTTTATGTCCTCATCGACTTCCCAAGTAGATTCCTCAACCCTTTGGTTCCTCTAAAGAACCTTTACCGAAGCCACATCCTTAGTCCGCAATCAATGGACTTGCCTATCCAAAATCTCAATCGGGACTTCCTCATAGGACAAGGAATTTGAAATACCCATCTTATCCAGAGTAACGACCGTCGAAGGATCACCCACACACTTTCTCAACATCGAAACATGGAAGACCACATGAATGGAGCTTAAGCTAGAAGGCAACATTAATTCATACACAACATTTCCAACCCTCTTCAAAACCAAATTTGGACCAATATAACGGGGACTGAGCTTTTCCCTCTTACCAAACTGCATCACTCCCATCATGGGAGATACCTTCAAGAACACCCAATCACCCACCCTGAGATCCAACTCCCTTTACCTCACATTCGTGTAGGACCTTTGGTGAATTTGGGCGGCTTCAAGTCTATTTCGAATCAGCTTCACCTTCTCCATGGCTTGGTGAGCCAAATCAGGTCAAAATAACTTATTTTTACCAACCTCAAACCACCCAATAGGAGACCTACACCTCCTACCATATAAGGCCTCAAACGGGGTAACACCAATGCTAGAGTTATAACTGTTGTTGTAGGTAAATTCTATGAGAGGCAAGTGGTCAACCCAACTTCCACCAAAATTAAATACACATGCCCGAAGCATATCTTCCAGCGCTTAAATGGTCCTTTCTGCTTGCCCATCCATCTGCAGGTGGAAAGTTGTACTAAGGGTTACCTTAGTCCCCAAACCTCGATGGAACAACCTCCAAAAGTGAGATGAGAACTGGGTACCTCGATCAAATATGATGGAAATGAGAGCATCATGCACCTTCACGATCTCCTCAATGAATAACTTGGCATAATCCTCAGAAGAAAAATTAGTCCTCACTAGCAAGAAGTGAGCATGCTTAGTCATCCTATCCACGATGAATAGAATCAAATTCTTGGCGAGACCACAAAAGACCGATAATAAAATTAGTATTAATTAATTCTCATTTCCATATCGACAGTTCAATCTCTTGAGTCAATCCACTGGGTCTCAAGTACTCCACCCTCACTTTTGGACAAACCAAGAACTTAGAAACAAAATTGTTCATATTCTGCTTCATATTATTCTACCAATAAATTTCCTTAAGATTATGTTACATCTTCATCAAACCAGGAAGAATCGTATAACGCGACTCGAGAGCTTCGGCCAAAAATTTTTCTCGCAACCCATCAACTTCAAGAACACATAATCTGCCTTGGTATCTCAAGATACCATCACCATTAATTTTGAAAACCATCACCTTTTGCCTACCCACACCATTCTTGATTTGCTTCAAGATAAGGTTCAACATTTATTTCTCCTCTACCTCCGCTCCAAGAGATGACTTTGCAACCTCTTGAATAATTACATCATCATCCTCAAAATTGAAGAGACGAACTCTAAGATTATCCAAACGGTGAATATCCTTCACCAAATCTTGCTTCTCCTCATCCACATGAGATAAGATTTCTATGGACAACCTGTTATGAGCATCAGCAACCATGTTAACTTTACCTGGATGATAGTGAAGACTCATATCATAGTTTTTGAGCAACTCAAGCCATCTTCTTTGCCTAAGATTTAGCTCCTTCTGAGTGAACACATATTGCAGGCTCTTATGATCAAAATAAATATCACTATGAACCCCATACAAATAATGTCGCCAGATCTTCAATGCAAACACCACAGCCAACAATTTTTTTCATGAAATTTCAACTGTCTAGAAGCATAAACAACCACCTTGCTATGCTGCATCAACACACAGCCCAATCCCACCAGGTATGCATCACAATAGACAATAAAACCATCATTTCCATCGAGCAGAGTCAAGACGGTAGCTGAAGTTAACTTATTCTTTAACTTCACGAAACTACCCTCACAAGAATCAAACCATAAGAACTTTACATTCTTCTGAGTCAACTTAGTCAATGGGGCAGCAATAAAAGAAAACTTTCTACATACCTTCTGTAATAACCGGCTAAACCCAAGAAGCTTCGAATATCGGTTAGGGTCATTGTACTAGGCCACTTCTTAACCACCGCAAATTTCTGGGGATCTACCATGATCTCTTCACTCAAAACAACATGACCCAAATAAGTCACAACATTCGACCAGAACCCACACTTAGAGAACTTAGCATATAAACTTTGATCCTTTATGGTCTGCAACACATGGTGGAGGTGATCGACATGATCCGCCTCACTCTTGGAATACATTAAAATATCATTAATAAAGACAACAACAAACAAGTCTAGAAACTGATGGAAAACCCGATTCATAATATCCATAAATATTGTCGGGGCATTAGTCAATCCAAAGGACATCACTAAAAACTCAAAATGACTGTATCGGGTTTGAAAAGCAATCTTAAGGATATAAGACTCCCAAATATTCAATTGATGGTACCCAGATCAAAGACCAATCTTATAAAAGTACTTAGCACCCTGAAGCTGATAAAAGTGATCATCAATCCTTGAAAGTGGAGACTTGTTCTTTACGGTCACCTTATTCAATTGGCAATAGTCAATACACATCAGAAGAGAGCCATTCTTTTTATACATGAAGAGCACGAGAGTACCCCACAAAGACACACTAGGGCAGATAAAACCCTTAATCAAAAGATCTTTCAACTACTCCTTTAGTTCTTTTAACTCAATCAGAGCCATTTTGTAAGAAGGGATAGAAATAAGATAAATATCTGGAAAAAGATCAATCCTAAAATCAATTTCCCTATAGGGAGAAATACCAGGAATATCATCAGGGAATACCTCAAAAAACTCATAGACCACATGGACAGTCTACAAAGAAGGATCTTCGAATCTAGAATACATAACATTCACTAAGTGATAAACGTACCCCTTAGAAACTAATTTTTGGCTCTAAGATACGAAATGAACCTTCCCTTAGGCGCTAAGGAACTAACTTCCCATTTAATAATTGGCTCATTAGGGAAATGTAAACTGACCCTTTGGGTCCGACAATCAAGAGACGTATAGCACGAATGCAACTAATCTATCCCCAAAATTATATCAAAGTCTAGAATGTCCAAGTCTATTAGTTCCGCCAAGGTCTCCTTACAATAGAACAACATCACACAACTCTTATAGACCCTTATAGCCACAATGAAGTCATCCACCAAGGTTGACACAGAGCAGGGATCTGAAATACATTAAGGGTCAAAACCAAAATGAATAGACACATAAGGATTCACATAAGAGAGGACAGACCCAAGATAATATAGACAATACACATCAAGAGAAAAGAGTTTGAGTGTACCAGTAACAATATTGGGGGACGCCTTAGAATCCTGGTGGGTGACAAGAGCATACAGATAGTTCTGACCAGTGGTGGAGCCAGAGGCAGAAGTAGCACTCTTTGGTACAGAGGCAGATAAATTAGCAACAGGAATCTTATTCTCCCTAGAAGCAACCTTAGAAGGACATTTCCTCTGCATATGGCCAATCTGACATTATTTAAAGCATGTGTTCATCCTCTCTTCATAAATACCACGATGCACTTGCCATAAAATCTATAAGAAGGATATGATGGAGATGACTAAGCCTCACTAGACTGAGGTTGGGCTCCTGATGCTCTAAACCCAATATCATACTAGGAAGGATGATCATCCAACGACTTTGGACAAGGAGCACTAGCCGTAGAGTAGGAACCGAAATTGCCCCACTTCTTCTTAGACCACTTTCTACTGTCTTTACAACTCTGTTGCTGACCTCCGCCCTAATCTAAAAATTGAATCTCCTTACTCTGCCTATCACTCATCTTGGCTTGTTTCTTATTTTCCTCTTCCATTTGTTGCTTATACACCATAACTCTATAGATATTCATATCCTTGTTCAACAAGGTTACCTTACTCTCCAAGATCAACTCATGGGATAACCCAAAGGAAGACTTTCTCTTCTAGCCCTCATGCTAGACACTAACTCAGGGGCATAATATGACAGCTAATGAAACTTTAAGGCATACTCTTTTACTGTTATCTTACCTTGCTTTAAATTCACAAACTCTTCAGCCTTTGCCTCCTTTAACTCTTGAGGAAAGAAAAGAACAAGAAAAGCACTACAGAAATTATCCCATAAAGTGAACTCAGCATCATCGCTCCTAAGCTGCTCCTACTCCTCATACCATAGGCATGCTACATCCTTCAATTAATAAGCAACGAATTTTGCACCCTCTATATTAACTGGATGCATCACACAGAAGATCTTTTCAATCTCATCAATGAAATTTTAAGGATCTTTCTCAACCATAGAACCAGTGAAAGTAGTAAGACTCAACCTCATAGATGGTCCAACTCCACTGGCCTTGGAGGATGTAGCAACAGAAGTAAGTCGCTTAATCTAGGAGGCTACCAATTGTGTAATCAAATGAATCGACTAACAAAACTCAGAATTAAATATATCAACTCGAGGTGCCTGAGGAGGGATAGGGGGAACCGATGGAGCTCCATTAGGGAAATCAAAAATAGTGACCCTAGACCAGGTCTAAACTCTTGGAGTAGGACAAGCTCCATCCACATTGTCCTCAGACGAGACAAAAGAGTTTTCATGAGCATCAAATCTTCTGGGAGGCATGATATGAAAAATGAACATACAAGAATTAGAGAAGATTACAAACCATAGACTCTATAGCCCAACATAGAACAATAAGAAAGGGAAATATTCCTAAATGCCGCGTAACCTCTCCCTTATAAGCGTGGCAGCTAACACCCATAAAAGAGACTCTACTTAACATGAATTTATGGACACCTAATAACACCAAACCTAGGCTCTGATACCATCTTTGTCATGATTGTGTCAGAGACATGACGGCAGATTGTGTGCTTAGCATGAGCAGCTAAACACATAATCTATCTAGAGCATGAGCAAAACTATGTTCGTATAAGAACATATTACTTTAATCTGGTATGAATTAACTTAAGCTTTAATTATGTTTCTATATCTTGTCTTATAATGGGGTTTTAATTCAAGTATGGGGTATCTGTTTACTGTTTAAGTGTTTGACGGAACCGATTAATCTCCGGTTAGGACGTTGGTCAGCCTGAAAGTAGGTCGTAAGCTTAGGAGAAGCGTGTTAGACCTTGTTGGTGGTCCCGTCACTAAGATAACACTTAGCAGTCTATAGTATAAAGCCATTAAAACTTGTTAGATCCCATAAGCCATAGATATTTTCACATAATTGGTTTTCGTTGTTTCATACCTGTTTACTGTGATATGCCTTCTTGCATGAACATGTACGTTTGCTCTGTTAGTCTCTAGACAGCGTGTTTTCAATATGAGCCATCATATTAAAAATACTGTTAATCTATCTTCTCAGGCAACTCCGATTGCCACTATTGAAAATGATCTTCAAAACTGGAGTATTCCAGAAGAATCTTTCAATACCATTTATCAAATTGGTAAATTTAGTTTTTTGAAAAAACATAATATCAAGACCTCTGAGTCTACTGTTGCTATTAATAATTCTTTAGAAATTATTCAATTGTTCAACGAACTAGATATAAACAGATTTAAAAATCAGTTTAATTATCTGCATGTTGGACTTGTTCAAGTAGCTATTAAGCCTCTTTTCAGACAGGGACTTGATATCCCAGTCTGTGCTATCCTAAGAGACGCTCGTCTACTTAATTTTGACGATTCACTCTTAGGCGTAATTCAAAGTAACCTAGACGACGGCCCGGTATACTTTAATTGCTACCCAAATTTCTCTGTTGATATAAATGATCCTAACATCATGGATGTTTTAACCCTTAACGTTAAAACAAAGAACATGAATAGTAAGGAAAACACCAGAGAAATAGCGATTATATACCATGTATATTATCGCCTCATGGGTACTACTCTAGCACCTAAAGCTAGATTTACGAGTCCTAAAGGGGTTACCACCCTAATGGAAGCAAACAAAGATCGTAGCACAGTCTTTGTTCCTAAGGCTCTTGTTTGGAATGATATCCTTCATAGCAATGATTTGCACTTTGAGGCTATCACCCAACCTATTCGGATTTAATCCAAAAATTCTCAGATCGAAAGGGTTATTCAACACCCGAATGGATCTATTGATTTAAAATTTCTCGGGCATGACTCGTCTCAGCACTCTTCGTTTCGGCGATCCGTCTCCACTCGTGCCTCAACTTCCAAACCCCGGGAGGGAAGTGATGAACATGAGCATGATAATGACAAGGGAAAGGTTAGAGGAGTTGACTTCTCTGGACCTGTCCCAAAAGTCTATTATCAAAATACTAGGGTCAATGAACCCAAAAACCTCTATGAGCCAGGAAGCCCTACGGCCTCAGAAATGGCTCCTCCTCCTCCACAGAGGGTTAGAACTGACCCTAGTCTTCTCGTCATCAAATCAGACGATGAAGAATATTCCCCAGACCTTAAATCCTTGAGTGTCCGATGGAACCATCCGAAGGACGCTCTTAAAAGAAATTGGTACACCAGTACCTATTCTAGGGAACAACAGAAGGAGTTAGGAAGGCTATGGATAGCTGACATGAAACGACTCCGATGCGATATGGAATTCTTCTTCTTGTTAGAGAAAACCGGAAAGATAAAAAATCAAATTGACTCGCTAAACGTTATGGTTACCAAATGGTATACACAACGTAATACAGTTGTAGAGTCTATTACTCCTCCTCTCGAAGGCCTTAATATTCCTTACTCCAATGAAGTCATTAAGGCTTCACCCTTCAAAACTAAATCTGATAGAGGATCCATGACTCCTCAATGCAAAGATCTTGATAGAATAATTGAGCAAAACAATTATACTAATCAAGTCCTCCATACCATATCTCAGCAAATTGAGGAAACTAAGGGAACTACTCTTCCTGTTCCCCTACCTGTCAAGAGCACTCCTAGCTCTAAACCTCTGTCTAATCCTATTTTCAAGATACCTGAATTTCAAAAGGAAAAGTTTCCTGACCTTAATGATGATTTCAAAATCTCTGAACAGAATTTAGAAAAAATCAATTCTAAACTCACAAGGTTTAAAATCGCCCAGCAAGGAGAGACTAGTTCTTCAAAGAACTCTCTTTCCAAGCTTACAAGCGAAAGATATAGTCTCAAGAAGAACTATTACAAAAAAACCCTCTCCTCCCGATGTTCAATACGAAGAGCATCCTTACCTCTCCACCTGCAATCATGATGGAAGAGGAATTAATGAATGGAATATTGATGGTCTGGCAGAACACCAGATCTACAATAAGCTCCATGAAATGGTTGTATCAATTACCGCCTACAAAATCAAAGGTTCCTCTGACAAAGGAGCTGCTACCATGGTTGTCTCGGGTTTTACCGGAATGATTAAACATTGGTGGGATAACTACGTCTCTGAGGAAGAAAAACACCTCATCTATAATGCTACAACCACTGGACACACAGTGAGAGTTGTAGATGGCAAAGAAACCCTTGTAGAGGAAGCACAGGAAGATGTTTGCGCCACCCTCCTCTATCACATAGCTAGACATTTTGTAGGAGAGCCCAAACTCTTCCAAGATAGGAGCCTAGAAATCCTAAATAACCTTCGTTGCAAGAACTTAGCAGACTTTAGATGGTACAAATATACCTTCCTGGTCAAAGTCCTGATCAGGCCGGACTACAATAATGATTTCTAGAAAGAAAGATTTATCAGTGGTCTTCCTCCTCTGTTCGCTGATAAAGTGCGAACATCCATTAAGAATAGGTTCGATGGCCAAATTCCCTACAATAGGCTTACTTACAGTGACATAGTAAGCTTTATCACCTCCACTGGGCTAGACCTTTGTACGGACCTCAAGCTTAAGCAGCAACTTAAGCAGAAAAGTAAATATGGTCTAGGAACCTTCTGCCATGATTATGGTTTCACTGATATTTCTTCCCATAAGAAACGAAGAAAGAAACCTTTTAAGACCACTAAAAGATCTTCCCCTACCAAAAGGAATTACGAGAAAGAGTCCTATAAACCTAGTAGAAAGACCAAACGAAAGTCTTCCAAAAGCACCAAAGACACTTGCTGGACTTGTGGCAAATCTGTCCATAGGGCGAAGGATTGCAAATCCAGTAAGAAAAAGAAGATCAATCAACTTGATCTTTCTGACGAAGCTAAAGAAAAATTATTTTCTATAATGGAAAATGATTCTTCCACGGCTTCAGACTCTTCTTCCTCTGACGAAGACTATAGCGATGAAGAATATATCAACGCCGCTTATGAGTCTGATAATTCCCAGCCTGGACAAGATTTTGAGTGCACTGGCACTTTCTGTACTTGCTGCAACAAAGCTATTAATGTCATAACTGGAAAACCCAAGGAAATTCTATTTGACATTATTGAGCACATTATCGATGATGAGCTACGAAGCAAATATCTTCAGGAGCTCAAACGACTGCTTTCTCAGGAAGAAAGCCCCCCTAAAGCCAAACCAATTGTTCAGCCCTTCAACATGCAAAAGGTTATGGCTAGATTCCAAACTTCTTCAGAACCTTCTATTTCTGACCTTAAAGGAGAAATCGTCGGTTTAAAGGGAGAAATTAAAAATCTCAAGATTAGACTGTTTAAGTTTTCTCTAATTCTTATTATATTGTTTTAAATTTCCGCTATAATATTCACGATCCTTTTTCTGGTATCTAAGCCATGACGGCAGATTGTGTGCTTAGCATGAGCAGCTAAACACATAGCCACCATTCATAAAACCATCTTGGTATGATGGCTTCCATCATAGTGGGGCAATATTTAACAAACCAGGTATGGCCTGGGCGAACGAACAAGAAGTTGAACCATGCCGACTTATAGTCGTGCCAATTGTGTTTCTGCGGCCTGTGAGGCATTGATAGTGCAACTGGTGTGTGTAGGTGGTCGACAAACCAGTTGAAAGAGGTTAAGACCCTCTTAATGGTGAACTTGGAATAGCCGATATGTTCTGGATATCCTTCATTTACTGAGTGTTCGACTTCAATAGAATCAGTGTCTACCAGAATAGCTTCGTAATACCGGCGAGTTTTGAGTGGATCTTCAGTGTCCACAAAGTTGTTGTTAGTGTAAACCGGCTTGATGAGCTGGTTCAGATGATACCCTTCGTATGCTTTGTCTAATGCAATTATGGGACATACGCGGGTAGTTATAAATTTGAACTCCCCCTTGACTGGAGATGCTGGAGTGGCTTTGGCTGTTGTTGGATCAACCGCTTCGGCGAAGGTTTCTGGAGCCTTCATTGCGTAGCTTTGTTTGGTTTGTACCGAGGAGCTAGAGGCTTGCCCCTGGATTATGGGCAAATTTGTTTTAAGATCTACCAACTTCGTAGGCGTTGGCGGAGGTAATTTTGGGATCTGTTGTTCTGTTAGGGCAGTGAACCTATTGTGGATAGGAGATTGGATCTCCGTTTTGAGAACTGGCCTTTGAGGAACTGAAGGCCGAAGTGGATTTAGGGTCGCTGAAGAAGCGTCGAATTGTCTAGCCATTCGGGCTTGTTCCTGCTTGGGGTTCTTCCCCAGATTTGGTCTCATGGCCCTGTAGAAATTCTCTTGTTAGAAAATCGGGAAGGGAGTTATGTTCTCCTTTGATAAATTCAATTTGAAAATCGAAGCTAGATAGGAGAGCTTGCCATCTAGCAAATATCTGTTTTGAAACGAGATTTTTAACATCTTTTTGTAAAATCTCTTTAGCTGATTTGCAATCAACACGAAGAAGAAATTCCTTATTAATAAGGTCATCTTGAAATTTTGTGATACATAGCACTATAGATAAAACTTCCTTTTTAACAGTGCTATAATTTTTCTGAGCGGCATTCCATATGCCAGAGGTAAAACGAACTAGTTGTTCGGGAGAGGCAACTTCTATCCTTTGCTTTAGGATACCACCATATCCTATGTCTGAAGCATCTGTTTCTACAATCATGAAAGCTTCAGGATTAGGGATACCTAGACAGGGAAGGTTTTGAACTAAAGATTTAATCTTTATAACAACATTGGTTTGTTCAGCGCTCCACGGGACTGGATTCTTCTTAAGTCGTTTGTAAAGAGGTTCACAGACCTGCCTAATGTGAGGGATAAAATCAGCAACATAATTTAGGCTTCCTAAGAACCTTTGAAGTTGAGTTTTATCGGTAATTTCATTAGGGAATTTAGAAGAGAACTCTATGGCTCGACAAATGGGTTTGTGACTACCCTAATGCAAATCATGACCTAAAAAATGAATAGAAGTTTGAAACAACTTCATCTTTTTAGCACTAACGACTAAGCCATTTAATTTTACAATCTCAAAGAATGTATTAAGATGTTTGAAATGTGAATCAATGTTCTCAGAGAAAATTAACACATCATCAATGTAAACAATTGACATATAGGAATATTCATTGAAAATATTATTCATGATATTCTGGAATTCAGAGGGAGCATTTTTAAGTCCAAATGGTAAGACATTCCATTCGTAATGCCCAAAGGGGACATTGAAGGCAGTCTTGTATTTATCCTTTTCAGCAATTTGAATTTGCCAGAATCCTGACTTCATATCGAATTTGCTGTAAAGTATAGGTCCTTTTGAGAAGATCCCTTTTGTTAGGAATCGGATGTCGAATCCATTTTAGGACAGCATTCAATGGCTTGTAATTAATAACAAGCCTAGGAGTTCCTCATTCCTTTTCTGCACTATTATTTACATAAAATGCAGAGCAACTCCAAGGAGAGTTAGAGGGTCTAATGATACCCTTTTGAAGAAGATGGTTTATTTCTGTTTTGCAGATTTCCATCATTTCTTGATTCATTTGGATTGGTCTGGCCTTCGTGGGAATATGTTGTTCGTCGAAGCTAGCAATGTAAGGAAGTTCCACGAGATGCTTCTTGCGTTCCCAAAATGCGTTAGGCAATTCGGAGCAAATCTCATTTTCAAACTTCTTTTGGAGAAGGGTTATTTTTTTGACCATCTCCGGGGTTTTTAGAGTTTGCTCAATATGCTTGAGCTGAACTTCCTGTTTAAGAAAGCAAAGATGAGAGGATAAACGGTTTATTTTAAACACAGTTTCCTCCTTAATACGTTGTCCGTCTTCTTTTGAAAGGGGACGAAGCAGGGGAAAGAATAGCTCAGTATTCAAGAGGTTCGAGCGAATAACATCGTAATCGCTCCAATAGGGGCGAATCTGGTTAACGAAAGGTATTCCAAGAATGATATCTTCAGTGATATCGTCAGTAATGACAAAATTGTTAACAAGGCAAATGCCATTGTTACAGACATGAGCTTTAGGAAGCTCATAACTAATTTTCATTTTTTCTCCAGTAGCAGAATATAATTGAGATTTACTCTTCTGGAGGTACCTGGTAGGGATAAGGCCCTTGACAATACAGTTACTGTCTGCGCCGGTATCGAATAAGGCGACTCTATTTAGAACAAAGTCTTTGTCAATGACAATTTTTACAACGATATGTTCGCTGTAAGCTTTAATGGAGGAAATGGCCTTTCCAGAGGAAGATGGAGCGTCTTCTCCAGGGAAAAGATCAGGTCCTTGAAGGTGATCAGTAGGACTGGTCGGAAGATATCGGGGAGACTCAGGTGCCTTTTCCGAGGGTAAGGCAGATTTAACAACTTGGTCAGTAAGAATATTGAGTTCTACTTGATCAAGTCTAATCTTGAGATTTTTAATTTCTCCCTTTAAACCGGCGATTTCTCCTTTAAGGTCAGAAATAGAAGGTTCTGAAGAAGTTTGGAATCTAGCCATAACCTTTTGCATGTTGAAGGGCTGAACAATTGGTTTGGCTTTAGGGGGGCTTTCTTCCTGAGAAAGCAGTCGTTTGAGCTCCTGAAGATATTTGCTTCGTAGCTCATCATCGGTAATGTGCTCAATAATGTCAAATAGAATTTCCTTGGGTTTTCCAGTTATGACATTAATAGCTTTGTTGCAGCAAGTACAGAAAGTGCCAGTGCACTCACAATCTTGTCCAGACTCATAAGCGGCGTTGATATATTCTTCGTCGCTATAGTCTTCGTCAGAGGAAGAGGAGTCTGAAGCCGTGGAAGAATCATTTTCCATTATAGAAAATAATTTTTCTTTAGCTTCGTCAGAAAGATCAAGTTGATTGATCTTCTTTTTCTTACTGGATTTGCAATCCTTCGCCCTATGGCCAGATTTGCCACAAGTCCAGCAAGTGTCTTTGGTGCTTTTGGAAGACTTTCGTTTGGTCTTTCTACTAGGTTTATATGACTCTTTCTCGTAAGTCCTTTTGGTAGGGGAAGATCTTTTAGTGGTCTTAAAAGGTTTCTGTCTTCGTTTCTTATGGGAAGAAATATCAGTGAAACCATAATCATGGCAGAAGGTTCCTAGACCATATTTACTTTTCTGCTTAAGTTGCTGCTTAAGCTTGAGGTCCGTACAAAGGTCTATCCCAGTGGAGGTGATAAATCTTACTATGTCACCGTAAGTAAGCCTATTGTAGGGAATTTGGCCATCGAACCTATTCTTAATGGATGTTCGCACTTTATCAGCGAACAGAGGAGGAAGACCACTGATAAATATTTCTTTCCAGAAATCATTATTGCAGTCCGGCCTGATCAGGACTTTGACCAGGAAGGTATCTTTGTACCATCTAAAGTCTGCTAAGTTCTTGCAACAAAGGTTATTTAGGATTTCTAGGCTCCTATCTTGGAAGAGTTTGGGCTCTCCTAAAAAATGTCTAGCTATGTGATAGAGGAGGGTGGCGCAAGCATCTTCTTGTGCTTCCTCTACAAGGGTTTCTTTGCCATCTACAACTCTCACTGTGTGTCCAGTGGTTGTAGCATTATAGATGAGGTGTTTTTCTTCCTCAGAGACGTAGTTATCCCACCAATGTTTAATCATTCCGGTAAAACCCGAGACAACCATGGTAGCAGCTCCTTTGTCAGAGGAACCTTTGATTTTGTAGGCGGTAATTGATACAGCCATTTCATGGAGCTTATTGTAGATCTGGTGTTCTGCCAGACCATCAATATTCCATTCATTAATTCCTCTTCCATCATGATTGCAGGTGGAGAGGTAAGGATGCTCTTCGTATTGAACATCGGGAGGAGAGGGTTTTTTGTAATAGTTCTTCTTGAGACTATATCTTTCGCTTGTAAGCTTGGAAAGAGAGTTCTTTGGAGAACTAGTCTCTCCTTGCTGGGCGATTTTAAACCTTGTAAGTTTAGAATTGATTTTTTCTAAAATCTGTTCAGAGATTTTGAAATCATCATTAAGGTCAGGAAACTTTTCCTTTTGAAATTCAGGTATCTTGAAAATAGGATTAGACAGAGGTTTAGAGCTAGGAGTGCTCTTGACAGGTAGGGGAACCGGAAGAGTAGTTCCCTTAGTTTCCTCAATTTGATGAGATATGGTATGGAGGACTTGATTAGTATAATTGTTTTGCTCAATTATTCTATCAAGATCTTTGCATTGAGGAGTCATGGATCCTCTATCAGATTTAGTTTTGAAGGGTGAAGCCTTAATGACTTCATTGGAGTAAGGAATATTAAGGCCTTCGAGAGGAGGAGTAATAGACTCTACAACTGTATTACGTTGTGTATACCATTTGGTAACCATAACGTTTAGCGAGTCAATTTGATTTTCTATCTTTTCGTTTTTCTCTAACCAGAAGAAGAATTCCATATCGCATCGGAGTCGTTTCATGTCAGCTATCCATAGCCTTCCTAACTCCTTCTGTTGTTCCCTAGAATAGGTACTGGTGTACCAATTTCTTTTAAGAGCGTCCTTCGGATGGTTCCATCGGACACTCAAGGATTTAAGGTCTGGGGAATATTCTTCATCGTCTGATTTGATGACGAGAAGACTAGGGTCAGTTCTAACCCTCTGTGGAGGAAGAGGAGCAATTTCTGAGGCCGTAGGACTTCCTAGCTCATAGAGGTTTTTGGGTTCATTGACCCTAGTATTTTGATAATAGACTTTTGGGACAGGTCCAGAGAAGTCAACTCCTCTAACCTTTCCCTTGTCATTATCATGCTCATGTTCATCACTTCCCTCCCGGGGTTTGGAAGTTGAGGCACGAGTGGAGACGGATCGCCGAAACGAAGAGTGCTGAGATGAGTCATGCCCGAGAAATTTTAAATCAATAGATCCATCCGGGTGTTGAATAACCCTTTCGATCTGAGAATTTTCGGAGTAAATCCGAATAGGTTGGGTGATAGCCTCAAAGTGCGAATCATTGCTATGAAGGATATCATTCCAAACAAGAGCCTTAGGAACAAAGACTGTGCTACGATCTTTGTTTGCTTCCATTAGGGTGGTAACCCCTTTAGGACTCGTAAATCTAGCTTTAGGTGCTAGAGTAGTACCCATGAGGCGATAATATACACGGTATATAATCGCTATTTCTCTGGTGTTTTCCTTACTATTCATGTTCTTTGTTTTAACGTTAAGGGTTAAAACATCCATGATGTTAGGATCATTTATATCAACAGAGAAATTTGGGTAGCAATTAAAGTATACCGGGCCGTCGGCTAGGTTACTTTGAATTACGCCTAAGAGTGAATCGTCAAAATTAAGTAGACGAGCGTCTCTTAGGATAGCACAGACTGGGATATCAAGTCCCTGTCTGAAAAGAGGCTTAATAGCTACTTGAACAAGTCCAACATGCAGATAATTAAACTGATTTTTAAATCTGTTTATATCTAGTTCGTTGAACAATTGAATAATTTCTAAAGAATTATTAATAGCAACAGTAGACTCAGAGGTCTTGATATTATGTTTTTTCAAAAAACTAAATTTACCAATTTGATAAATGGTATTGAAAGATTCTTCTGGAATACTCCAGTTTTGAAGATCATTTTCAATAGTGGCAATCGGAGTTGCCTGAGAAGATAGATTAACAGTATTTTTAATATGATGGCTCATATTGAAAACACGCTGTCTAGAGACTAACAGAGCAAACGTACATGTTCATGCAAGAAGGCATATCACAGTAAACAGGTATGACACAACAAAAACCAATTATGTGAAAATATCTATGGCTTATGGGATCTAACAAGTTTTAATGGCTTTATACTATAGACTGCTAAGTGTTATCTTAGTGACGGGACCACCAACAAGGTCTAACACGCTTCTCCTAAGCTTACGACCTACTTTCAGGCTGACCAATGTCCTAACCGGAGATTAATCTGTTTTTTCAAACACTTAAACAGTAAACAGATACCCCATACTTGAATTAAAACCCCATTATAAGACAAGATATAGAAACATAATTAAAGCTTAAGTTAATTCATACCAGATTAAAGTAATATGTTCTTATAGACCACATGGACAGTCTACAAAGAAGGACCTTCGAATCTAGAATACATAACATGCACTAAGTGATAGACGTATCCCTTAGAAACTAATTTTTGGCTCTAAGATACGAAATGAACCTTCCCTTAGGCGCTAAGGAACTAACTTCCCATTTAATAACTGGCTCATTAGGGAAATGTAAACTGACCCTTTGGGTCCGACAATCAAGAGACGTATAGCACGAATGCAACTAATCTATCCCCAAAATTATATCAAAGTCTAGAATGTCCAAGTCTATTAGTTCCGCCAAGGTCTCCTTACAATAGAACAACATCACACAACCCTTATAGACCCTTATAGCCACAATGAAGTCATCCACCAAGGTGGACACAGAGCAGGGATCTGAAATACATTAAGGGTCAAAACCAAAATGAATAGCCACATAAGGATTCACATAAGAGAGGACAGACCCAAGATAATATAGACAATACACATCACGAGAAAAGAGTTTGAGTGTACCAGTAACAATATTGGGGGACGCCTTAGAATCCTGGTGGGTGACAAGAGCATACAGATAGTTCTGACCAGTGGTGGAGCCAGAGGCAGAAGTAGCACTCTTTGGTACAGAGGCAGATAAATTAGCAACAGGAATCTTATTTGCCCTAGAAGCAACCTTAGAAGGACATTTCCTCTGCATATGGCCAATCTGACATTATTTAAAGCATGTGTTCATCCCCTCTTCATAAATACCACGATGCACTTGCCATAAAATCTATAAGAAGGATATGATGGAGATGACTAAGCCTCACTAGACTGAGGTTGGGCTCCTGATGCTCTAAACCCAATATCATACTAGGAAGGATGATCATCCAACGACTTTGGACAAGGAGCACTAGCCGTAGAGTAGGAACCGAAATTGCCCCACTTCTTCTTAGACCACTTTCTACTGTCTTTACAACTCTGTTGCTGACCTCCGCCCTAATCTAAAAATTGAATCTCCTTACTCTGCCTATCACTCATCTTGGCTTGTTTCTTATTTTCCTCTTCCATTTGTTGCTTATACACCATAACTCTATAGATATTCATATCCTTGTTCAACAAGGTTACCTTACTCTCCAAGATCAACTCATGGGATAACCCAAAGGAAGACTTTCTCTTCTAGCCCTCATGCTAGACACTAACTCAGGGGCATAATACGACAGCTAATGAAACTTTAAGGCATACTCTTTTACTGTTATCTTACCTTGCTTTAAATTCACAAACTCTTCAGCCTTTGCCTCCTTTAACTCTTGAGGAAAGAAAAGAACAAGAAAAGCACTACAGAAATTATCCCATAAAGTGAACTCAGCATCATCGCTCCTAAGCTGCTCTCACTCCTCATACCATAGGCATGCTACATCCTTCAATTAATAAGCAACGAATTTCGCACCCTCTATATTAACTGGATGCATCACACAGAAGATCTTTTCAATCTCATCAATGAAATTTTAAGGATCTTTCTCAACCATAGAACCAGTGAAAGTAGTAAGACTCAACCTCATAGATGGTCCAACTCCACTGGCCTTGGGGGATGTAGCAACAGAAGTAAGTCGCTTAATCTAGGAGGCTACCAATTGGGTAAGCAAATGAATCGACTAACAAAACTCAGAATTAAATATATCAACTCGAGGTGCCTGAGGAGGGATAGGGGGAACAGATGGAGCTCCATTAGGGAAATCAAAAATAGTGACCCTAGACCAGGTCTAAACTCTTGGAGTAGGACAAGCTCCATCCACATTGTCCTCAGACGAGACAAAAGAGTTTTCATGAGCATTAAATCTTCTGGGAGGCATGATATGAAAAATGAACATACAAGAATTAGAGAAGATTACAAACCATAGACTCTATAGCCCAACATAGAACAATAAGAAAGGGAAATATTCCTAAATGCCGCGTAACCTCTCCCTTATAAGCGTGGCAGCTAACACCCATAAAAGAGACTCTACTTAACATGAATTTATGGACACCTAATAACACCAAACCTAGGCTCTGATACCATCTTTGTCATGACTTGAACTAGGTCCAGGCCATGACAGGCATCTCAAGTCCCACATAGACTGGAGACCACCCTTTGCACCTAACAAATTGAACACAACATCCCTAACATCTGATGAATTCCTAACATATAACAAGATTACACAAAGTAAGATTAAAGAATAAAAGATAACTCTATGACCGATAACTAGTAACCGACCAAAACAAGCAACCAACATTACCCAAAACCACAGTAATCAGACAAAGCCTTCTAATAAAAGAATCAAAAATACTCTTGGTCAGGACATGTCCCCGACTCTAATAGATGACAATGATAATGATAATGATAATGATAATGAAAAATCTTGATTATAATCTATGATAAGAACTAATGAAATATCTAAGTCTTTCAGAGAATAGAAGCTTACCACTTTACCATAATGAACTAATAAACCGAGTTAATCCACCTAACTCTA
The DNA here is from genome assembly GCA_030864225.1 of Capsicum baccatum var. pendulum. Classification (NCBI taxonomy): domain Eukaryota; kingdom Viridiplantae; phylum Streptophyta; class Magnoliopsida; order Solanales; family Solanaceae; genus Capsicum; species Capsicum baccatum. The sequence continues at coordinate 88,195,374 of CM061557.1, forward strand.
CACAAAAAAGTAGAGGCATGTCTGGTGTCTGCATCGTATGGGGATATAGTATTTGGATATAGTTAGTGGGGCGAATACTAGCATTCATCCCAAGGATAAGGATAACATTATGACATGATCTACAATTCAAATCATTCAAATCCACTGCACATAATTAAATGCATATCCAAATACATATCATATGCTAGGATAGGGAATAAGGCTTAACATGTACTTTAAAACTTTAGCCTGGATTATGTATCTCAACCATCATAACATAAGAAGGCACCCATAGGCTATATGGACCTAGCTCTCCCCCAGTTGGTAGGGCCCAGAGTGAATGGACGCATAAATCAGAGGGTATACATATGCACTATAGGGGACTCAAACCTCCCAGCATATCAAGGTGACACGAGCACCAAATCACGTATTATAATATGAGGGACTCGAACCTCCCAATCATGTGATAATAATAAGAGGGACTCAAACCACCTAGTTATATAGACCCCCGCATTGGCAACCGCAGTTTCCAGTGTTGGGCCCTCGGGACCTCCACTTTTACGACTCAGCTATACAACTCTCATAAAGCCCATTTAAAATAATTACCACACATTCCCATTATTAAACCATGATATGCATTCAGGCATACATTGTTGGTATCGTCATACCAACTATAATTGCAGGTAACATCAACATGCCAGACCAATTATAATTACTTAAGGTAAATTCACAACTCTTTTAGTTCAATTATACATTAGCTTGGGGAGATCACACAACCCCATTGATAACGCTCAATCTACAGCTCACGTGGGAGTGTAAAGCGGTCGATAGCAAATATAGAACCCAACCTGGGTTGGATGTCGATCCCACAGGGAATAGCTTGGTCAACAAGTAAGCAAAATTAATAGACTTTTGGTGCAAGTCTCGTAAGAAGGGGGGATTGTAATAAGTAACCAAAGTAATGAAATAAAAGCTGAAAAATAGCAAAGTAAAAAGAGAGTATTTCGTAGGTTGTGAAACAATGAGAATTGAAGCGTTGGGGTTATGTCCACCTTCAGAGGTATACGTCTCTATTGGCTATGAGTGTGTAGAGTCTTGACATGCAATTGCTTATAGAGAATTGTAGTCGATGGTAAATCCAAGCGTCTCTCGACCTAAACAAGGACTATTTCACTTTAACTCTCTCGAGCTTAAAGCGTGTCTAACGGTACGAATTCTCCAAGAGGTTAGTCCAGTTATGGCACTAGCTTTTTAATAGGAAAGGGTGTCCTACTACCTTGACATTATCTCTTTTCCAGACAAATAACCTTTCTCTCGAACAAGTTAAATGTTAGACTGGCGTTATTCTATGCGTCTCTTTTCTAGACAAATAACCTTTCTCTCGAACAGGTTAAATGTTAGAATGGCGTGTTCTTGTGTTTGCAACCGCAAAGAATGTATATTTAAGATGAAGAGCGTAATGATATAAGCAATATACTTGTCTTGAACTCACAAACTCACAGCTATAGATAGTAACTCATTCGGCTTCCATAACCCCAACTAAGAGGTTTAGTTACCCATGAATGCGAAGGATATCACGTTTTGCATGGTGAATGGCGTGAATAGTGGGTGTTTGGCGTGTGGTGTTGGTGATTCCGTAGCAAGTAACGATTCTCTTGTTGTAGAATTTAAGAATAGAAGAATGAAGAATGTATTGTAGGAAGATGTCTTAATTGTAAGGAGATGAATTGTAGATGCCTTCACTAAGGGAGGAGTTGCCTCCACTAAGGGAGGACTTGATTAAAATCTCTAGCATGATAGGGTATTTATAATACTCCTATCCTACTCCTACTATGCTAATGAAATAAATAACCAAATCCTACTAAACTAAGGAAATACTTAACCCATTTGTACTAGGTTAATGTAACATTCTCCTAATCCAAATAAACTAATGAAATACATAACCCAATTGTACTAGGTTAATGTATCATTGTCAAAATCCAGCTTTGTGTCTGTAAGTCCCCAAAGTCTTCAGAAATGCTGTTTTAGCCCGGGACAGAGTTTCCATGCAGCAGTTTTGGTCCAGGTCCCCAGAGTCTTCAGAAATGCTGTTTTAGCCCGGGACAGAGTTTCCATGCAGCAGTTTTGGTCCTTTAGGCGTCCCACTTCCTTCTCCTTCGTTCGTGAGCTTTCTTTTGCGTCAAGTAAGCCATAAAATGTTGTATTTTGCATCATTTATACCTGAAACTTTACTAATCATGTTTGTTAGCTCATTTATAGGAAAAAGGACTAAAAGTGCATAAAATAGATAATTAGTTCTCAAAATTAGGCTAAAATATGGGCACGATATATTGATATAGGCGCGTAAATTCGCCTATCATCAACACCCCACACTTAGAGCTTTGTTCGTCCTCGAACAACATATCATGTCCTTCTAAGCATCGACTTAAGGTTTTTACAGCAACAACACAAAACATTCTTCAAGACAAGCACAACAATTAGCAACAAAGAGTAGCTTTCCGATTATAAGTAGAAACAATTTAACCTCAAGCATAGACTCGTGATGGTGCTCAACTCGCATGCAAGTGTTAAGGTACATAGAATCATATACAACTATCCAAAACTTATCAACCATGTGTGTCTCACAATATAGTACCCATAATCACTCACAAATATAGCATATTTTTCAAACATGGGTAGCAAAGTATCCTTGCACTCACTCTCACAAAAAATTCATATGTAGCAACTAATGACCATAGGCTTGCCTTTAATGTAGTACTCTACTAAATGTCAGAATGTTGGGATTAGGATCAAGTAGGTCTTTAGATGGTTGTAATGTAGGCTAAGGGACGGGTAGGATCAGCTATTTTGGCCAGAAATAGTGACTAAGTTCCTAAGCACTTTAATACATCACATTGTATCATTCACACTTTTTTTCTTTCAACCTTTCTTTACTCTTTTATTCTACCACCCTTGTTCTCCTATTTTGTTTTTCAATTTTAAGCACAACTCACTTTTCAGCTTTCTTTTCCTTTTTCTTTTCACAACATACCTCTTATGATAGCACTTTCTTCCTTTTTCATAACACATTCAAGCACCATTACAATTTAAAGCATCATACTCACCCAATTTCCTCTTATGTTGTCACATGACTTTTTCACTTTAAAGCACTTAGGAATTTGGATCAAATTATGGTCTTGAAAAAAATGGATTAGGCTTACATACAAGGTTGTCAAAGAAATAGGCTAAAGGCTCAAAAGGGTTTAACTAGGATGATTTACATGGGTAGGAAAAACTGAAGGTAAACAAATATAGGTTGCCAAAGAAATGCCTAAATCATATCCTAAACTTACACTCCTTATTTTCGCTTTGCATACATACCAGGCAAGTTCTAGCATCAGCCACAAACATAGAATATACTATTTTCTCACACACACAAGGCACATGGTCGACTTGATTGGTAGTAATATAGACTCTCAACCCAACAAGTGAAGGAATTGAATCACACAATATCACATAATAAGTCACAACTAGAGCCTAAATGTCTCAATAGTCACAATTGTAGCACATACTCTTGTTCTATTTTCATGCTGCCTATCAAAATAGTTTCATGCGTAGCTAGAAAAATTTTACTCCTAAAAACTAAAAAAAACGTCAAACGAAAAAAAAACAGTAAAACAAGCAAACATACAAACATAGGTGCAAACAAAGAAGTATAGCATGCAGATTCTGCCACCCCACACTTAGACTAGACACTGCCCTCAGTGGAAAATAAAGTCGAAGAACCTGATTAGTCGGACTCCTCATCAATGTCGGGGGTCATACCCCCTTCGTCAGAATCATCATAAGAGTCGTCGTCAGAGTTCTCCTCAGCATCAGAATCAGGCAAGCGTCTATCATCAGCAGTTGGCACGTCATCATCAAGAGGTTCCTTAAAATATACGCCCACTCCACACATCTCCCGGGCATGTCTGTTCATTGGGTAGTCGTGGTCCAGCTGTTGGAGCTCTTCAGCAGTTGGAATACGTCCCCCACTCATCATAGTGAATCTCGTCATGCCATAGAGATGATAGAAGAAACTCTCGTCACGAGCATGTCTCTCCGCAGTAGTAAGGTTGACTCCATGCGTTGTTTCAGCATCTTTGACCTTGGTGAGGTCAACCTTCTTTGGGGTATGTGGGAGTTTGTGGTCAGCTGGTTCCTCTTCTATATCCTCCTTCCGCAACATTGCTGTCAACAAATTGCCGAATGTGAAATGGGACCTTCGGTGGAGTCTGGCTTTCCTCATGGTAGATCGAATGATTGCCCCAAAGTTGATAGGGACATTCGTCATCAACGCATAAACCAAACACACTCTATCTCTCGATATCTTTGTGTATTGCGTCCCAGGAATAAGGCATGAGTTGACAATGCGCATCCAGATTCTTGCTTCCCTATTTAGTGGAGCATAGGGGAATGTGTTGTGATGGCCTGTTTCCTTGTGTCTGCCCCATCTTGCCATTGATCTGCTTCTACAAAGTGTGTGTCTTATTGCTCTGTAAGGAGGCCTGCTGTACAGCTCTTTGTATGGTGCTGTGTCGACCGAAGGTAGGCCAAGAAAAGAGTTGATCCAATCCGCTGTAAGCTGTAACACTTGGCCCCGAATTTTGACTTCGTTGCCTGTTGTGTTTGGCGACCAGTTGGCATAAAACTCTCTTGTCAAGTCAAGATTGCACTCTCCCATGTCTCGGAAGATGAAATCCAGCTTTAAAGCCATTATTTTAGCCAACATTTGTGGCTCCTTCTTTGCCAAGGTCTCCTTGTTGATTAAATCGACGTGCACATATTTCTTTTCTTTGTTGCTGCTGTACCATGCTCTGGCTTCTTCCTCAAGAACCCATTTAATTCCGAACATTCTGCGTGGTAGGTGTACTGAAGATGATTCTCCTTGGTCTTTTCGGCTTCTCTTTTTATCCTTTCTGGTCGTGGTAGCCTTCTCCTTGCCTAGCCTTGCTTTGGGTGCCATTGTACCTGAGACTAGAAATAATGTTAGTTGCAGCACAATCTCACTTGACACAATCTATATGCAAGCACTAGGGGTACCACCCCACACTTAATCTTTTTAGCACAAATCAGTGAAGTGAAAGTGGTCGAGTACTCAGACTTCGTCGACATACGTCTTAGGATTGTATTCCGACAAGAAAATCAGCATTACATCACTTAGGTGCAGCCATTTGGACGACTTTCATGGTGCATATAGCGACACTACAACATAGGGGTTACCACATGGAATTGCTATTCGTACAACAAACACTACCTCCTACGTCGATAGTCACTATAACCTTATCCCGATGGCCGGGATGGTTAATCATGCAAGCATCCAAACAACACTCTCAAGCAATATTCATAGCCACATATGTTCAGCAAGTATCATAACAATGCCATTGAAACAAAAGTCAAGTCAGAAACAAGTCAAGAATTCCATACGTATATATTCAATCACACGATTTTGCAACAATTATCCAAACATATAAACATCACCACCAATCTCACATGATTTAGCAAATTATAATAAGCATAGCAACGTAGTACTTACGATAAATAGATGAAGAATAAGAGAGCACTTACTTGCTTGAAGATTGTGGAGAAGTTGTTGTGGATTGGAAGAACAAAGGAAGAAAAATTTGAGAGGATTTGGGATGATATGCGGCGCCTTTAGGGTTGCTTCTAATGTGTTTGTGACATAAAAACAAGTCCCCTTTATATAGGAGGAGTATGGGTCGGGTTATGACCCATTTACAATCGGATTTGGGGACAAAATCACCACATATGCGGTGCATATCCCTCGGCATATCTCTTACATATGCGGCGCATTGTCCATGGCATAATGGGACATATGCGCCGCATAGTCTATGGCATTTCTAGACATATGCGCCGCATAGTCTATGGCATTTGGTCTCAGTATCTCAAATGCCATAGCATAGGCGGCGCATAGTCAAAAGCACACCTAGGAATAGGCGACGCATAGTGTATTGCACACTAGATTCCGAGTCCTTAGGCTATAGAATAGGTTGTGCATCGTTCGTGGCCTATTTTTACCAAGGCCTAGCCTTCCTCGAAGCCTATTATGACGTGAGAAAGGCTCAATTCATAGCATTATGCATCACCATTCCTAACTTACCAACTTTACCATACAATGCGACCAAATCGTCAATTGAAATCAATCTCCTCGTTGCATACTTCTTGCACCTACATTTGCTCAAAACACAATGAAAACGATTAGTACGATGGGTTGCCTCCCACCAAGCGCCTTAGTTTTGGTCGTGGCACGACTCTTATTTTTGGATTTTCATTTATTAAAAAGAAGAAAACGATAAAACGATAAAACGATACAACGATGGGTTGCCTCCCATCTAGCGCCTTATTTATTGTCGTGGCTCGACGTAGTAATCTCGAGTACTTAGACTTCGTCGAGATAAGTGATGGCCATGTCATTTATCGAGTCAAGAGGACCGATATATGGTTTAACACGTTGGCCATTCACTTTGAAGATAACACCCTCATTATTTTCCAATTCGACTACTCCAGACGAGTAGACTTGGGTGACTTTAAATGGACCAGACCACTTTGATTTTAACTTACCTGGGAAGAGCTTGAGTCTGGAATTAAAGAGTAGTACCATGTCACCTTTTTGGAAGTTTCGTCGAACAATCCGCTGATCATGATACTTCTTCATCCGCTCCTTGTATAAATCTGATCTTTCATATGCATGGAGACGGAATTCATCTAGTTCGTTCAGCTGCTCCAACCTCAGGTTCTTCACATCATCCCAATTCAGATTCAAGTGCTTCAATGCCCACAATGCCTTGTATTCAAGCTCGATGGGTAGATGACAAGCCTTCCCATAAACTAGCTGATAAGGTGACATGCCAATGGGTGTCTTGAATGCAGTCCTATACGCCCATAGTGCATCATCTAGCTTTCGAGACCAATCCTTCCGATTTGCATTGACCGTCTTGGCAAGGATTTGCTTGATCTCACGATTGGAAACCTCTACTTGTCCACTAGTTTGAGGATGATAAGGCGTAGCTACCTTGTGTTGCTTGACTCCATACTTGGCCAATACAGATTTGAATAGCTTGTTGCAAAAGTGAGATCCTCCATCACTTATGATAGTACGAGGTACTCCAAAGCGAGAGAAGATATTCTTCTTTAAAAACGCTACAACACGCTTTCCTTCGTTATCGGCCAATGCTACGGCTTTAACCCATTTCGACACATAATCCACAGCAACCAAGATGTACTTCATTCCAAACGAATTCACGAATGGTCCCATGAAATCAATACCCCACACATCAAAGAGTTCTACCTCCAGAATTTTGGACATGGGCATTTCATGGTGTTTTGAAATAGCACCTTGACGTTGGCATTGGTCACACCTTCTCACATAGTCGTGTGCATCTCTGAATATTGTAGGCCAATAATAACCACTTTGCAAGACTTTCCTTGCCGTTCGATTCCCTGCATGATGTCCTCCAACTTGCGAAGTGTGGCATGCTTCCAATATAGTAGGCACTTCTTCATGGGATATACATCGTCGAATGATACCATCCGCGCATCTTCGAAACAGATAAGGCTCATCCCAATAGTAGTGCTGAACGTCATGCATAAACTTCCTCCTCTGGTGGTAAGATAAATTGGAAGGTAACACATTACTCACCACGAAATTTGCAAAGTCGGCATACCATGGTAAGTTCTCCATTGTTGTCGCTAGTATCTCCTCGTCAGGAAATGCATCATCAATCTAATTTTCTGGTTGCGTCACATACTCATTCTCAAGTCTAGATAGGTGATCAGCCACTTGGTTCTCGCAACCTCTTCTATCTTTGACTTCGAAATCAAACTCTTGTAGCAGCAATACCCATCTAATCAGCCTTGGTTTTGCATTCTTCTTTGTCATTAGATATCTAAGAGCTGCATGGTCTGTATGAACGATCACCTTAGTACCCAATAGATAGGCACGAAACTTCTCGAATGCATACACAACTGCTAGGAGCTCTTGTTCAGTAACAGTGTAGTTCCTTTGGGCTTCATTAAGGACCTTACTCGCATAGTAGATAGGATGAAATAATTTCTCCTTTCTCTATCCAAGAACAGCACCAACGGCTATACCACTAGCATCACACATGATTTCAAACGGGAGCGTCCAATCTGGTACTACCATGATAGGGGCTTCAATGAGTTTTTCTTTAAGGCATTCAAATGCCTTTAAGCAATCATCATTAAAGTCAAACTTCGCATCTTTCTCCAATAGTTTGCACAATGGACTTGCAATTTTGGAGAAGTCTTTGATGAATCTACGATAAAACCCAGCATGGCCAAGAAAACTACGAACTCCCTTCACCGAAATTGGAGGTGGTAGCTTCTCAATTACCTCTATTTTGGCGTGATCAACCTCTATTCCTCTTTCGGAGATCTTGTGCCCAAGAACAATTCCTTCTTTTACCATGAAGTGGCACTTCTCCCAATTCAGAACAAGGTTGAACTCTACACATCTTTGTAATGCCATGCTCAAGTTCACCAAACATGCTTCGAAAGACTCACCAACAACTGAAAAGTCGTCCATAAATACCTCCAAAGTGTCTTCTACCATATCAGAGAAAATAGACATCATACATCACTGAAAGGTGGCTGGTGCGTTACATAACCCGAATGGCATACGTTTGAAGGCAAAAGTACCATATGGGCATGTAAACGTTGTCTTCTCTTGGTCTTCTGGTGCAATACAAATCTGATTATAATCTGAATAACCATCAAGAAAGCAAAACCATCCTTTTCCCGCTAATCGATCTAGCATTTGGTCCATAAATGGCATGGGGAAGTGATCCTTGAGAGTCCAAGAATTCAGCTTGCGGTAGTCCATGCATACTCTCCATCCAGTAACAGGCCTGAGTGGAATAAGCTCATTCTTTGCATTCGCAACCACCGTCATACCTCCTTTCTTGGGGACACATTGTACTGGGCTTACCCATGTACTGTCAGAAATAGGATACACGACTCCTGCGTCTAACCACTTGATAATCTCTTTCTTCACCACTTCTTGCATTGGTGGGTTTAGACGTCTTTGATGTTCAATGGTGGGTGTGCACTTTTCTTGGAGCTGAATTTTATGAGTGTAAATCCCAGGTGGAATACCAATGATATCCGCAATGGTCCATCCAATAGCTCTAATATACTTGCGAAAGATTACAATAAGAGCTGCAACTTGTTGCTCACCTAAATCAGCTGCCACTATGACTGGAAGAGTGTTTCCGCTTCCTAAGAATGCGTACTTCAAATGGCTTGGCAGCTCCTTCAATTCTAACGTGGGTGGTTCTTCAATAGATGGCTTAGCTGGTGGTGTGGGTCGATTCTTGAGATCAAGATCCAGCTTCTTGGGAGTATAGCGATATGTTCCTAATCCCGATAGAGCACAAATATCATCTTCAGAAATTTCAGCATCATCATCCTCTTCTTCCATGAGCAAAACCTCCAAAGGATCATCAAGAATTTGCTCTTCAGCAAGTAACTCATCCTCATCATCGACGACAACATCAGCCACAGAAAATACACTTAGATCTTTAGGTTGCTTCATTGATTTGCAAACATCAAAGCGCACCACTTCATCATTTATTCGGAATGAAAGCTCATTAGCTCTCAAGTCTATGAGCACACTTCCCGTAGCAAGGAAAGGGCGTCCCAAGATTATGGGAACCTCTGAATCTGCTTCACAATCCAAGATGACAAAGTCTGCTGGAAATATGAATGAAGATACCTTCACCAAGACATCGCATAGAATACCAACTGGTCGTTTGACCGACCTATCTGCCATAACAAGCCTCATATTAGTTGGTGTAGGATCTCCTAACCCCAACTTCTTGTAGATTGATAATGGCATCAAGTTGATGCTGGCTCCTAAGTCACACAATGCTTTAGCAAAGTCCAAAGATCCGACGGTGCAAGGAATTGTGAAAGCTCCGGGGTCGGCCTTCTTCTGAACTATCGATCGAGTAGCAATTGCACTACAATGATGCACATCATCTTTCAGCTCGTAGCTTGCTGCCCTCTTCTTAGTCAAAAGATCTTTCATAAACTTCGCATACCCAGGCATTTGTTCAAGTGCCTCTACCAATGGGACATTAATAGTCAGCTGCTTGAGCATAGTCATGAATTTGCTGAACTTAGTGTCATCGGCCGCCTTCTTCAATCTTTGTGGAAAAGGTGGTGGTGGGTATGGAAGTGTTCTCTCCATGGCTTTCTTCTCCTCTTGCTTCCGTTTATTTTTTTCAGGCTGCACGTCACTAGGTGAAACGTCCTTGACGTTGGAAGTAGATGTTGCGGCTTCTTCCCTTATGACGTCACTTGGTGTGGCGTCCATATGTGCTGTTCCGTCAACCACTTGCTTGCCTTTTTCTGAAGTTTCCAGCACCTTACCACTTCTGGTAGTGATGGCCATGCATGACCCATCATTCCTTGGGTTTTGCACAGTATCGCTCGGTAAGGTGCCAGCCTTTCTTTGATTGAATGCTGCTGAAAGTTGGCTTAATTGCTGCTCTATTTGCTTGATAGAAGTGGAATGAGAATCAACTAATTGCTTCATGGAGGCTAAATCGTCGATTACCTCTTTAACTCCCGCGCTTGTTGCTTCCACTCCTTTCAATAACTTAGTCATCATGTCTTCCATAGAATTAGATGTGGTGGTATCACGTCTACCAGGGGGAACGTACAAACCACTATTTTCATTATTTTTCTTCCAACTACCTTGGTCTTTACCTCCAGATTTGTCATAATAGTTCCGACCTTGGTTTCCTTAGGCATTCCCACGGAAACCCCCCTGATTGTTCAAGTAGTTGGCCTCCTCTTCTGAATCAGATTCGTCTCTTCCTTTTGACGCAATAGCTTTCACTTTTTCAGTCTTCCCTAATAGATGCTTTGTAAGAAGATCCATTTGGGTTTTCATGTGCGCCATATCTTGATCACGTTCTTCTTCTCTTCTTCTTTGGTCTGCAGACATGCCAATAGATAAAGTGGGGCTTGCTACCTCAGAATCCCTGGTATGCCAAGCTCTACTTTGTTTCGTCATACGATCTAGCATGTTGCTTGCTTGACCAAAGGTGAGGTCCATAAAAGAACCTCCAGCTGCGTTGTCCACCACTGGTTTAGTTACTGAATTCAAGGCTCTATACAAGATCTCCATGAGGTGAACATTAGTCATGTGATGGTTTGGGCATCTCGCTAGCTTTGTCTTGAACCTCTCCCATGTTTCGTGAAGAGCTTCAGAGGGAAGCTGACGAAAGTTGCTGATTTCATCTCTTAATTGAGCCCTCTTGGATGGCGGAAAGAATCTTTCTAGGAAAGCGTCTCTCAATTGCCTCCAATTTGTAATTGAATCAGGAGTCAGCCCATTCAACCATAATGTTGCCTCCCCAGACAGAGACAATGGAAATAGACGTAATCAAATAGCATTCTGACCAACACCAGGATTGTCAAAAGACTTGCATGTAGAAATAAAGTTAATGAGATGCATATTCGGATCATCGCCTGCTAGTCCACCAAATAATCCCTTGAGTTGCAATAACTGAATCATGGTGCTTGTGATATTGAATTTGGCTCCGGGCGCTAATGGTGGTGGAATTATAGCTCCAGTGGCTCTGGCACCATCAAGATCATCATCATCATCGTCGAAAGCTGGTTGCAAAGGTTGGCGATCATATCTGTACCGAGCTTGTCGACCTCTTCGATTGGCAGGTGTTGCAACTTCAGCGCCATGCCTTGGGTTTATCAACTCGTCATCTCCTAAATCTTCATCGTCAGGATTTGTTGCTCGTCCAGGATTATCAATGTTTTGTTGTTGGACTTGAGCAGCGGCAAGAGCAGCTAATCTTGCTTGTTCGTGTTGAGCAGCCATCCTGTCGATTTCAGCTTGTTCTTCCATTCTTCTAATTCATTGCGGTTCAGGATTGATTGGTAATAACGGTTGACCAGAACTTCTAGTATGGGGCATGCACTAAAAGAAAAACCTGCAATAAACAAAAACAAAAACTAAACGTAAAAGTACGAGAATCTTTGACCAAAGGGTCTAGTAATTATCACGAACTTGATTGACACTCGTATTCCCCGGCAACGGCGCCAATTTTTGATAACGCTCAATCTACAGCTCACGTGGGAATGTAAAGCGGTCGATAGAAAATATAGAACCCAACCTGGGTTGGATGTCGATCCCACAGGAAATAGCTTGGTCAACAAGTAAGCAAAATTAATAGACTTTTGGTGCAAGTCTCGTAAGAAGGGGGGATTGTAATAAGTAACCAAAGTAATGAAATAAAAGCTGAAAAATAGCAAAGTAAAAAGAGAGTATTTCGTAGGTTGTGAAACAATGAGAATTGAAGCGTTGGGGTTATGTCCACCTTCAGAGGTATACGTCTCTATTGGCTATGAGTGTGTAGAGTCTTGACATGCAATTGCTTATAGAGAATTGTAGTCGATGGTAAATCCAAGCGTCTCTCGACCTAAACAAGGACTATTTCACTTTAACTCTCTCGAGCTTAAAGCGTGTCTAACGGTACGAATTCTCCAAGAGGTTAGTCCAGTTATGGCACTAGCTTTTTAATAGGAAAGGGTGTCCTACTACCTTGACATTATCTCTTTTCCAGACAAATAACCTTTCTCTCGAACAAGTTAAATGTTAGACTGGCGTTATTCTATGCGTCTCTTTTCTAGACAAATAACCTTTCTCTCGAACAGGTTAAATGTTAGAATGGCGTGTTCTTGTGTTTGCAACCGCAAAGAATGTATATTTAAGATGAAGAGCGTAATGATATAAGCAATATACTTGTCTTGAACTCACAAACTCACAGCTATAGATAGTAACTCATTCGGCTTCCATAACCCCAACTAAGAGGTTTAGTTACCCATGAATGCGAAGGATATCACGTTTTGCATGGTGAATGGCGTGAATAGTGGGTGTTTGGCGTGTGGTGTTGGTGATTCCGTAGCAAGTAACGATTCTCTTGTTGTAGAATTTAAGAATAGAAGAATGAAGAATGTATTGTAGGAAGATGTCTTAATTGTAAGGAGATGAATTGTAGATGCCTTCACTAAGGGAGGAGTTGCCTCCACTAAGGGAGGACTTGATTAAAATCTCTAGCATGATAGGGTATTTATAATACTCCTATCCTACTCCTACTATGCTAATGAAATAAATAACCAAATCCTACTAAACTAAGGAAATACTTAACCCATTTGTACTAGGTTAATGTAACATTCTCCTAATCCAAATAAACTAATGAAATACATAACCCAATTGTACTAGGTTAATGTATCATTGTCAAAATCCAGCTTTGTGTCTGTAAGTCCCCAAAGTCTTCAGAAATGCTGTTTTAGCCCGGGACAGAGTTTCCATGCAGCAGTTTTGGTCCAGGTCCCCAGAGTCTTCAGAAATGCTGTTTTAGCCCGGGACAGAGTTTCCATGCAGCAGTTTTGGTCCTTTAGGCGTCCCACTTCCTTCTCCTTCGTTCGTGAGCTTTCTTTTGCGTCAAGTAAGCCATAAAATGTTGTATTTTGCATCATTTATACCTGAAACTTTACTAATCATGTTTGTTAGCTCATTTATAGGAAAAAGGACTAAAAGTGCATGAAATAGATAATTAGTTCTCAAAACTAGGCTAAAATATGGGCACGATATATTGATATAGGCGCGTAAATTCGCCTATCATCAACACCCCACACTTAGAGCTTTGTTCGTCCTCGAACAACATATCATGTCCTTCTAAGCATCGACTTAAGGTTTTTACAGCAACAACACAAAACATTCTTCAAGACAAGCACAACAATTAGCAACAAAGAGTAGCTTTCCGATTATAAGTAGAAACAATTTAACCTCAAGCATAGACTCGTGATGGTGCTCAACTCGCATGCAAGTGTTAAGGTACATAGAATCATATACAACTATCCAAAACTTATCAACCATGTGTGTCTCACAATATAGTACCCATAATCATTCACAAATATAGCATATTTTTCAAACATGGGTAGCAAAGTATCCTTGCACTCACTCTCACAAAAAATTCATATGTAGCAACTAATGACCATAGGCTTGCCTTTAATGTAGTACTCTACTAAATGTCAGAATGTTGGGATTAGGATCAAGTAGGTCTTTAGATGGTTGTAATGTAGGCTAAGGGACGGGTAGGATCAGCTATTTTGGCCAGAAATAGTGACTAAGTTCCTAAGCACTTTAATACATCACATTGTATCATTCACACTTTTTTTCTTTCAACGTTTCTTTACTCTTTTATTCTACCACCCTTGTTCTCCTATTTTGTTTTTCAATTTTAAGCACAACTCACTTTTCAGCTTTCTTTTCCTTTTTCTTTTCACAACATACCTCTTATGATAGCACTTTCTTCCTTTTTCATAACACATTCAAGCACCATTACAATTTAAAGCATCATACTCACCCAATTTCCTCTTATGTTGTCACATGACTTTTTCACTTTAAAGCACTTAGGAATTTGGATCAAATTATGGTCTTGAAAAAAATGGATTAGGCTTACATACAAGGTTGTCAAAGAAATAGGCTAAAGGCTCAAAAGGGTTTAACTAGGATGATTTACATGGGTAGGAAAAACTGAAGGTAAACAAATATAGGTTGCCAAAGAAATGCCTAAATCATATCCTAAACTTACACTCCTTATTTTCGCTTTGCATACATACCAGGCAAGTTCTAGCATCAGCCACAAACATAGAATATACTATTTTCTCACACACACAAGGCACATGGTCGACTTGATTGGTAGTAATATAGACTCTCAACCCAACAAGTGAAGGAATTGAATCACACAATATCACATAATAAGTCACAACTAGAGCCTAAATGTCTCAATAGTCACAATTGTAGCACATACTCTTGTTCTATTTTCATGCTGCCTATCAAAATAGTTTCATGCGTAGCTAGAAAAATTTTACTCCTAAAAACTAAAAAAAACGTCAAACGAAAAAAAAACAGTAAAACAAGCAAACATACAAACATAGGTGCAAACAAAGAAGTATAGCATGCAGATTCTGCCACCCCACACTTAGACTAGACACTGCCCTCAGTGGAAAATAAAGTCGAAGAACCTGATTAGTCGGACTCCTCATCAATGTCGGGGGTCATACCCCCTTCGTCAGAATCATCATAAGAGTCGTCGTCAGAGTTCTCCTCAGCATCAGAATCAGGCAAGCGTCTATCATCAGCAGTTGGCACGTCATCATCAAGAGGTTCCTTAAAATATACGCCCACTCCACACATCTCCCGGGCATGTCTGTTCATTGGGTAGTCGTGGTCCAGCTGTTGGAGCTCTTCAGCAGTTGGAATACGTCCCCCACTCATCATAGTGAATCTCGTCATGCCATAGAGATGATAGAAGAAACTCTCGTCACGAGCATGTCTCTCCGCAGTAGTAAGGTTGACTCCATGCGTTGTTTCAGCATCTTTGACCTTGGTGAGGTCAACCTTCTTTGGGGTATGTGGGAGTTTGTGGTCAGCTGGTTCCTCTTCTATATCCTCCTTCCGCAACATTGCTGTCAACAAATTGCCGAATGTGAAATGGGACCTTCGGTGGAGTCTGGCTTTCCTCATGGTAGATCGAATGATTGCCCCAAAGTTGATAGGGACATTCGTCATCAACGCATAAACCAAACACACTCTATCTCTCGATATCTTTGTGTATTGCGTCCCAGGAATAAGGCATGAGTTGACAATGCGCATCCAGATTCTTGCTTCCCTATTTAGTGGAGCATAGGGGAATGTGTTGTGATGGCCTGTTTCCTTGTGTCTGCCCCATCTTGCCATTGATCTGCTTCCACAAAGTGTGTGTCTTATTGCTCTGTAAGGAGGCCTGCTGTACAGCTCTTTGTATGGTGCTGTGTCGACCGAAGGTAGGCCAAGAAAAGAGTTGATCCAATCCGCTGTAAGCTGTAACACTTGGCCCCGAATTTTGACTTCGTTGCCTGTTGTGTTTGGCGACCAGTTGGCATAAAACTCTCTTGTCAAGTCAAGATTGCACTCTCCCATGTCTCGAAAGATGAAATCCAGCTTTAAAGCCATTATTTTAGCCAACATTTGTGGCTCCTTCTTTGCCAAGGTCTCCTTGTTGATTAAATCGACGTGCACATATTTCTTTTCTTTGTTGCTGCTGTACCATGCTCTGGCTTCTTCCTCAAGAACCCATTTAATTCCGAACATTCTGCGTGGTAGGTGTACTGAAGATGATTTTCCTTGGTCTTTTCGGCTTCTCTTTTTATCCTTTCTGGTCGTGGTAGCCTTCTCCTTGCCTAGCCTTGCTTTGGGTGCCATTGTACCTGAGACTAGAAATAATGTTAGTTGCAGCACAATCTCACTTGACACAATCTATATGCAAGCACTAGGGGTACCACCCCACACTTAATCTTTTTAGCACAAATCAGTGAAGTGAAAGTGGTCGAGTACTCAGACTTCGTCGACATACGTCTTAGGATTGTATTCCGACAAGAAAATCAGCATTACATCACTTAGGTGCAGCCATTTGGACGACTTTCATGGTGCATATAGCGACACTACAACATAGGGGTTACCACATGGAATTGCTATTCGTACAACAAACACTACCTCCTACGTCGATAGTCACTATAACCTTATCCCGATGGCCGGGATGGTTAATCATGCAAGCATCCAAACAACACTCTCAAGCAATATTCATAGCCACATATGTTCAGCAAGTATCATAACAATGCCATTGAAACAAAAGTCAAGTCAGAAACAAGTCAAGAATTCCATACGTATATATTCAATCACACGATTTTGCAACAATTATCCAAACATATAAACATCACCACCAATCTCACATGATTTAGCAAATTATAATAAGCATAGCAACGTAGTACTTACGATAAATAGATGAAGAATAAGAGAGCACTTACTTGCTTGAAGATTGTGGAGAAGTTGTTGTGGATTGGAAGAACAAAGGAAGAAAAATTTGAGAGGATTTGGGATGATATGCGGCGCCTTTAGGGTTGCTTCTAATGTGTTTGTGACATAAAAACAAGTCCCCTTTATATAGGAGGAGTATGGGTCGGGTTATGACCCATTTACAATCGGATTTGGGGACAAAATCACCACATATGCGGTGCATATCCCTCGGCATATCTCTTACATATGCGGCGCATTGTCCATGGCATAATGGGACATATGCGCCGCATAGTCTATGGCATTTCTAGACATATGCGCCGCATAGTCTATGGCATTTGGTCTCAGTATCTCAAATGCCATAGCATAGGCGGCGCATAGTCAAAAGCACACCTAGGAATAGGCGACGCATAGTGTATTGCACACTAGATTCCGAGTCCTTAGGCTATAGAATAGGTTGTGCATCGTTCGTGGCCTATTTTTACCAAGGCCTAGCCTTCCTCGAAGCCTATTATGACGTGAGAAAGGCTCAATTCATAGCATTATGCATCACCATTCCTAACTTACCAACTTTACCATACAATGCGACCAAATCGTCAATTGAAATCAATCTCCTCGTTGCATACTTCTTGCACCTACATTTGCTCAAAACACAATGAAAACGATTAGTACGATGGGTTGCCTCCCACCAAGCGCCTTAGTTTTGGTCGTGGCACGACTCTTATTTTTGGATTTTCATTTATTAAAAAGAAGAAAACGATAAAACGATAAAACGATACAACGATGGGTTGCCTCCCATCTAGCGCCTTATTTATTGTCGTGGCTCGACGTAGTAATCTCGAGTACTTAGACTTCGTCGAGATAAGTGATGGCCATGTCATTTATCGAGTCAAGAGGACCGATATATGGTTTAACACGTTGGCCATTCACTTTGAAGATAACACCCTCATTATTTTCCAATTCGACTACTCCAGACGAGTAGACTTGGGTGACTTTAAATGGACCAGACCACTTTGATTTTAACTTACCTGGGAAGAGCTTGAGTCTGGAATTAAAGAGTAGTACCATGTCACCTTTTTGGAAGTTTCGTCGAACAATCCGCTGATCATGATACTTCTTCATCCGCTCCTTGTATAAATCTGATCTTTCATATGCATGGAGACGGAATTCATCTAGTTCGTTCAGCTGCTCCAACCTCAGGTTCTTCACATCATCCCAATTCAGATTCAAGTGCTTCAATGCCCACAATGCCTTGTATTCAAGCTCGATGGGTAGATGACAAGCCTTCCCATAAACTAGCTGATAAGGTGACATGCCAATGGGTGTCTTGAATGCAGTCCTATACGCCCATAGTGCATCATCTAGCTTTCGAGACCAATCCTTCCGATTTGCATTGACCGTCTTGGCAAGGATTTGCTTGATCTCACGATTGGAAACCTCTACTTGTCCACTAGTTTGAGGATGATAAGGCGTAGCTACCTTGTGTTGCTTGACTCCATACTTGGCCAATACAGATTTGAATAGCTTGTTGCAAAAGTGAGATCCTCCATCACTTATGATAGTACGAGGTACTCCAAAGCGAGAGAAGATATTCTTCTTTAAAAACGCTACAACACGCTTTCCTTCGTTATCGGCCAATGCTACGGCTTTAACCCATTTCGACACATAATCCACAGCAACCAAGATGTACTTCATTCCAAACGAATTCACGAATGGTCCCATGAAATCAATACCCCACACATCAAAGAGTTCTACCTCCAGAATTTTGGACATGGGCATTTCATGGTGTTTTGAAATAGCACCTTGACGTTGGCATTGGTCACACCTTCTCACATAGTCGTGTGCATCTCTGAATATTGTAGGCCAATAATAACCACTTTGCAAGACTTTCCTTGCCGTTCGATTCCCTGCATGATGTCCTCCAACTTGCGAAGTGTGGCATGCTTCCAATATAGTAGGCACTTCTTCATGGGATATACATCGTCGAATGATACCATCCGCGCATCTTCGAAACAGATAAGGCTCATCCCAATAGTAGTGCTGAACGTCATGCATAAACTTCCTCCTCTGGTGGTAAGATAAATTGGAAGGTAACACATTACTCACCACGAAATTTGCAAAGTCGGCATACCATGGTAAGTTCTCCATTGTTGTCGCTAGTATCTCCTCGTCAGGAAATGCATCATCAATCTAATTTTCTGGTTGCGTCACATACTCATTCTCAAGTCTAGATAGGTGATCAGCCACTTGGTTCTCGCAACCTCTTCTATCTTTGACTTCAAAATCAAACTCTTGTAGCAGCAATACCCATCTAATCAGCCTTGGTTTTGCATTCTTCTTTGTCATTAGATATCTAAGAGCTGCATGGTCTGTATGAACGATCACCTTAGTACCCAATAGATAGGCACGAAACTTCTCGAATGCATACACAACTGCTAGGAGCTCTTGTTCAGTAACAGTGTAGTTCCTTTGGGCTTCATTAAGGACCTTACTCGCATAGTAGATAGGATGAAATAATTTCTCCTTTCTCTATCCAAGAACAGCACCAACGGCTATACCACTAGCATCACACATGATTTCAAACGGGAGCGTCCAATCTGGTACTACCATGATAGGGGCTTCAATGAGTTTTTCTTTAAGGCATTCAAATGCCTTTAAGCAATCATCATTAAAGTCAAACTTCGCATCTTTCTCCAATAGTTTGCACAATGGACTTGCAATTTTGGAGAAGTCTTTGATGAATCTACGATAAAACCCAGCATGGCCAAGAAAACTACGAACTCCCTTCACCGAAATTGGAGGTGGTAGCTTCTCAATTACCTCTATTTTGGCGTGATCAACCTCTATTCCTCTTTCGGAGATCTTGTGCCCAAGAACAATTCCTTCTTTTACCATGAAGTGGCACTTCTCCCAATTCAGAACAAGGTTGAACTCTACACATCTTTGTAATGCCATGCTCAAGTTCACCAAACATGCTTCGAAAGACTCACCAACAACTGAAAAGTCGTCCATAAATACCTCCAAAGTGTCTTCTACCATATCAGAGAAAATAGACATCATACATCACTGAAAGGTGGCTGGTGCGTTACATAACCCGAATGGCATACGTTTGAAGGCAAAAGTACCATATGGGCATGTAAACGTTGTCTTCTCTTGGTCTTCTGGTGCAATACAAATCTGATTATAATCTGAATAACCATCAAGAAAGCAAAACCATCCTTTTCCCGCTAATCGATCTAGCATTTGGTCCATAAATGGCATGGGGAAGTGATCCTTGAGAGTCCAAGAATTCAGCTTGCGGTAGTCCATGCATACTCTCCATCCAGTAACAGGCCTGAGTGGAATAAGCTCATTCTTTGCATTCGCAACCACCGTCATACCTCCTTTCTTGGGGACACATTGTACTGGGCTTACCCATGTACTGTCAGAAATAGGATACACGACTCCTGCGTCTAACCACTTGATAATCTCTTTCTTCACCACTTCTTGCATTGGTGGGTTTAGACGTCTTTGATGTTCAATGGTGGGTGTGCACTTTTCTTGGAGCTGAATTTTATGAGTGTAAATCCCAGGTGGAATACCAATGATATCCGCAATGGTCCATCCAATAGCTCTAATATACTTGCGAAAGATTACAATAAGAGCTGCAACTTGTTGCTCACCTAAATCAGCTGCCACTATGACTGGAAGAGTGTTTCCGCTTCCTAAGAATGCGTACTTCAAATGGCTTGGCAGCTCCTTCAATTCTAACGTGGGTGGTTCTTCAATAGATGGCTTAGCTGGTGGTGTGGGTCGATTCTTGAGATCAAGATCCAGCTTCTTGGGAGTATAGCGATATGTTCCTAATCCCGATAGAGCACAAATATCATCTTCAGAAATTTCAGCATCATCATCCTCTTCTTCCATGAGCAAAACCTCCAAAGGATCATCAAGAATTTGCTCTTCAGCAAGTAACTCATCCTCATCATCGACGACAACATCAGCCACAGAAAATACACTTAGATCTTTAGGTTGCTTCATTGATTTGCAAACATCAAAGCGCACCACTTCATCATTTATTCGGAATGAAAGCTCATTAGCTCTCAAGTCTATGAGCACACTTCCCGTAGCAAGGAAAGGGCGTCCCAAGATTATGGGAACCTCTGAATCTGCTTCACAATCCAAGATGACAAAGTCTGCTGGAAATATGAATGAAGATACCTTCACCAAGACATCGCATAGAATACCAACTGGTCGTTTGACCGACCTATCTGCCATAACAAGCCTCATATTAGTTGGTGTAGGATCTCCTAACCCCAACTTCTTGTAGATTGATAATGGCATCAAGTTGATGCTGGCTCCTAAGTCACACAATGCTTTAGCAAAGTCCAAAGATCCGACGGTGCAAGGAATTGTGAAAGCTCCGGGGTCGGCCTTCTTCTGAACTATCGATCGAGTAGCAATTGCACTACAATGATGCACATCATCTTTCAGCTCGTAGCTTGCTGCCCTCTTCTTAGTCAAAAGATCTTTCATAAACTTCGCATACCCAGGCATTTGTTCAAGTGCCTCTACCAATGGGACATTAATAGTCAGCTGCTTGAGCATAGTCATGAATTTGCTGAACTTAGTGTCATCGGCCGCCTTCTTCAATCTTTGTGGAAAAGGTGGTGGTGGGTATGGAAGTGTTCTCTCCATGGCTTTCTTCTCCTCTTGCTTCCGTTTATTTTTTTCAGGCTGCACGTCACTAGGTGAAACGTCCTTGACGTTGGAAGTAGATGTTGCGGCTTCTTCCCTTATGACGTCACTTGGTGTGGCGTCCATATGTGCTGTTCCGTCAACCACTTGCTTGCCTTTTTCTGAAGTTTCCAGCACCTTACCACTTCTGGTAGTGATGGCCATGCATGACCCATCATTCCTTGGGTTTTGCACAGTATCGCTCGGTAAGGTGCCAGCCTTTCTTTGATTGAATGCTGCTGAAAGTTGGCTTAATTGCTGCTCTATTTGCTTGATAGAAGTGGAATGAGAATCAACTAATTGCTTCATGGAGGCTAAATCGTCGATTACCTCTTTAACTCCCGCGCTTGTTGCTTCCACTCCTTTCAATAACTTAGTCATCATGTCTTCCATAGAATTAGATGTGGTGGTATCACGTCTACCAGGGGGAACGTACAAACCACTATTTTCATTATTTTTCTTCCAACTACCTTGGTCTTTACCTCCAGATTTGTCATAATAGTTCCGACCTTGGTTTCCTTGGGCATTCCCACGGAAACCCCCCTGATTGTTCAAGTAGTTGGCCTCCTCTTCTGAATCAGATTCGTCTCTTCCTTTTGACGCAATAGCTTTCACTTTTTCAGTCTTCCCTAATAGATGCTTTGTAAGAAGATCCATTTGGGTTTTCATGTGCGCCATATCTTGATCACGTTCTTCTTCTCTTCTTCTTTGGTCTGCAGACATGCCAATAGATAAAGTGGGGCTTGCTACCTCAGAATCCCTGGTATGCCAAGCTCTACTTTGTTTCGTCATACGATCTAGCATGTTGCTTGCTTGACCAAAGGTGAGGTCCATAAAAGAACCTCCAGCTGCGTTGTCCACCACTGGTTTAGTTACTGAATTCAAGGCTCTATACAAGATCTCCATGAGGTGAACATTAGTCATGTGATGGTTTGGGCATCTCGCTAGCTTTGTCTTGAACCTCTCCCATGTTTCGTGAAGAGCTTCAGAGGGAAGCTGACGAAAGTTGCTGATTTCATCTCTTAATTGAGCCCTCTTGGATGGCGGAAAGAATCTTTCTAGGAAAGCGTCTCTCAATTGCCTCCAATTTGTAATTGAATCAGGAGTCAGCCCATTCAACCATAATGTTGCCTCCCCAGACAGAGACAATGGAAATAGACGTAATCAAATAGCATTCTGACCAACACCAGGATTGTCAAAAGACTTGCATGTAGAAATAAAGTTAATGAGATGCATATTCGGATCATCGCCTGCTAGTCCACCAAATAATCCCTTGAGTTGCAATAACTGAATCATGGTGCTTGTGATATTGAATTTGGCTCCGGGCGCTAATGGTGGTGGAATTATAGCTCCAGTGGCTCTGGCACCATCAAGATCATCATCATCATCGTCGAAAGCTGGTTGCAAAGGTTGGCGATCATATCTGTACCGAGCTTGTCGACCTCTTCGATTGGCAGGTGTTGCAACTTCAGCGCCATGCCTTGGGTTTATCAACTCGTCATCTCCTAAATCTTCATCGTCAGGATTTGTTGCTCGTCCAGGATTATCAATGTTTTGTTGTTGGACTTGAGCAGCGGCAAGAGCAGCTAATCTTGCTTGTTCGTGTTGAGCAGCCATCCTGTCGATTTCAGCTTGTTCTTCCATTCTTCTAATTCATTGCGGTTCAGGATTGATTGGTAATAACGGTTGACCAGAACTTCTAGTATGGGGCATGCACTAAAAGAAAAACCTGCAATAAACAAAAACAAAAACTAAACGTAAAAGTACGAGAATCTTTGACCAAAGGGTCTAGTAATTATCACAAACTTGATTGACACTCGTATTCCCCGGCAACGGCGCCAATTTTTGATAACGCTCAATCTACAGCTCACGTGGGAATGTAAAGCGGTCGATAGCAAATATAGAACCCAACCTGGGTTGGATGTCGATCCCACAGGAAATAGCTTGGTCAACAAGTAAGCAAAATTAATAGACTTTTGGTGCAAGTCTCGTAAGAAGGGGGGATTGTAATAAGTAACCAAAGTAATGAAATAAAAGCTGAAAAATAGCAAAGTAAAAAGAGAGTATTTCGTAGGTTGTGAAACAATGAGAATTGAAGCGTTGGGGTTATGTCCACCTTCAGAGGTATACGTCTCTATTGGCTATGAGTGTGTAGAGTCTTGACATGCAATTGGTTATAGAGAATTGTAGTCGATGGTAAATCCAAGCGTCTCTCGACCTAAACAAGGACTATTTCACTTTAACTCTCTCGAGCTTAAAGCGTGTCTAACGGTACGAATTCTCCAAGAGGTTAGTCCAGTTATGGCACTAGCTTTTTAATAGGAAAGGGTGTCCTACTACCTTGACATTATCTCTTTTCCAGACAAATAACCTTTCTCTCGAACAAGTTAAATGTTAGACTGGCGTTATTCTATGCGTCTCTTTTCTAGACAAATAACCTTTCTCTCGAACAGGTTAAATGTTAGAATGGCGTGTTCTTGTGTTTGCAACCGCAAAGAATGTATATTTAAGATGAAGAGCGTAATGATATAAGCAATATACTTGTCTTGAACTCACAAACTCACAGCTATAGATAGTAACTCATTCGGCTTCCATAACCCCAACTAAGAGGTTTAGTTACCCATGAATGCGAAGGATATCACGTTTTGCATGGTGAATGGCGTGAATAGTGGGTGTTTGGCGTGTGGTGTTGGTGATTCCGTAGCAAGTAACGATTCTCTTGTTGTAGAATTTAAGAATAGAAGAATGAAGAATGTATTGTAGGAAGATGTCTTAATTGTAAGGAGATGAATTGTAGATGCCTTCACTAAGGGAGGAGTTGCCTCCACTAAGGGAGGACTTGATTAAAATCTCTAGCATGATAGGGTATTTATAATACTCCTATCCTACTCCTACTATGCTAATGAAATAAATAACCAAATCCTACTAAACTAAGGAAATACTTAACCCATTTGTACTAGGTTAATGTAACATTCTCCTAATCCAAATAAACTAATGAAATACATAACCCAATTGTACTAGGTTAATGTATCATTGTCAAAATCCAGCTTTGTGTCTGTAAGTCCCCAAAGTCTTCAGAAATGCTGTTTTAGCCCGGGACAGAGTTTCCATGCAGCAGTTTTGGTCCAGGTCCCCAGAGTCTTCAGAAATGTTGTTTTAGCCCGGGACAGAGTTTCCATGCAGCAGTTTTGGTCCTTTAGGCGTCCCACTTCCTTCTCCTTCGTTTGTGAGCTTTCTTTTGCGTCAAGTAAGCCATAAAATGCTGTATTTTGCATCATTTATACCTAAAACTTTACTAATCATGTTTGTTAGCTCATTTATAGGAAAAAGGACTAAAAGTGCATGAAATAGATAATTAGTTCTCAAAACTAGGCTAAAATATGGGCACGATATATTGATATAGGCGCGTAAATTCGCCTATCATCACCCATACGGTTCAATTTCAAAACCATTATGATTCTTTGACTTTTCACTTTATTCAAAATTCAATAGTAGTTCAATATGCATACTTTTCATATTCAAAAACCAATTTCAAAATATAGGGTTGAGGTTATAACCACTTCAAAGATCACAAGTTTGGGAAAATCACAATCCCCTTGGTTATTCACCATAGTCATGCACCCATACCATAATTAAAGCATGAATGATCATATGTAAACCATGGAAAAATATGGTTCAACAATAAGCATTCAAAATCCTTAACCCATATTTTAAAATCATCATTAATACCATATGAACAACACTTTAAAAAATATGATTTTGCAAAATTAGCAATTTTAGAAGAGAAACATGCCTGAAATATCTAAGTTTAGGGAGAGAATTCCACCTTTGAACCCTTGGATGACCTACTTCTTAGAACCTTTAAGTATCTTGCCTGAGAGACTTGAGAGAGTTTTTGAAATAATTAATTATTTTAGGACTGAGAAAGAACCCTCTTAATTTCTTTATGAATATGGAGTTTGAATTGGGTAAGGAGGGAATTGTCCAAAGTGCCCTCAATTTAAAGCTAAAATTTATTCATCAGTGATTACGGGTCACTATATGACTCGTAAGGTCTCATTATGACTCGTTACTAGAGTCGTAGCTAAGATGATTTCCAGGGCACCCACATACTATTAACCCTATGACTCAACTTCTACAACTCATAATGGAAACTTACAACTTGTAGGGTCCAATCGTAGTCAGCATAGAACCCATTAGGGGTAAACACTAGACATCATACGATTTGCATCCAACGACTCGTAACAAGTCCTTATGAATCATAGTGATCCACTCATACTCAAAGCATAACTTAGTCACACACTTACTATTTAGGTTATGATTTGAGTCCAACGACTCGCTAATACTCCTTTTGACTTGTAAGGGTAAGTCTTAGTCAAAGTAGTGAGGATAAAATTTCAGAAATTTTCAAGGACCAAAAACCTGGGGTATTATAACTAATTTATAAGTTTAGAGTATTTAAGGTGAATTTTAAACAATTCAAGAGTCAAATTGAATAAATAGATTTTAGACGAGAAAACTAGTTAGGCTAGCTTAAGTTATGCTTGTTCTGGTGTACTTTGATGAGCTCTATTATGTTTGATGGACTAATGTTTGTTATAATTTGTTGTATAAAACCATTGGAGTAGATATTTAAGATAAATTAATCTTACACACAATACATAATATGTGGGGAAACAAGGAACAAGTTGACGTGAAACATAGAGTTGCTTCCAGGCAAGAACGACGTAGGGGACTGTAGAGGCGCATGGACCCAAGGCCTAAACTTCAGCCAGACATCATAGGCACCTATATAGGCACATCTAACCAATATAAAAACTCTAGTAAGCATCTAGAGGTGCATTAGGAGGCGCCCAACACCTAGGACAAATCCAAAGGCAAGTCCTTTCTAAACAGGAAAAGTGAATTCTAGTCCTAGAATGAGTTAAAGAATTATGGGCACATATACCTAATACTTTTGGAACTTTTTTTAAAAGCCTTGGAGGCAAAAAATATACATTACACACACAGAAAAGGGCCATACATCATACCAAATGAAATCAATAAGCACACTCTAAAATCTACTAAAACTTGGTTTTCTACCTGGTTTAGTTGAGGGCAAAGTGGTCAATGCATATATTTTATGAGGGACATCTTGTGGATGACCTAAAGGATATATAAGGAGAACTTAGCCATAATTATAGGAGAATTTTAGAACAATACATGTTTGGAGAGAGAAGAAGGCATCAAGGGCTCTACATTAGGGTTTTTCTTCCTTTAACTTTTAGTTCTGATAGTTTTACTTTTAGTTCTTATAGTTTTACTTATGAATTCATTAATGGTGATTATTTGAATGACTATGAGTGGATAAAAACCCTGATTATATGATTGAGTCTAAGAACGTGATTGCTTAGCATACATTTAAATTGGTTAAAGTTAATTATCATATTTGGTTGTTCTTATGCTCTTGCACTTACTATTTTATTAATTTCCGACCTTTAGAATACATCTATATTGCTTTTATGAGCCTAGAAGAAGTAACATTAGATAAGAATGGGGAAAATAAAGAATGGGTTCTTGTTTTTTTGCATGAATTAAATATAAAATTCATGGTTAGGATGTGAATATACCCAATTCACCCTGTTTAGCTCAAATATGGGATAAAATAAAAATGTGTTTGAATTAGATCCAACATATTCGCTCAATAGTGTAGATGTGAGGCTAATTTAAATATACGATTAGAGGCTCAGAATACCATAATCATAATATTAATCATAATATTAACCTCACGAGTCAACAACCAAGATAAATGACTTAAACAACAAGATTGTATAGCTTTGAAAGATTGTTTGAGATGCCTTGACCCTGGAATCCTTCAAATTATTGCTGCAGCCCCAAGTTTATCATTATTAGTATAGTTTAGTTCCTTGTTTTACCTTTTAAACTTAATGCATTTGTGGTTTTGTTGCTTGAATAAATAATCAAGAACTCATTTATTCTAGAGAATAATTAATCTATAAGTCACTGTGGGTATGATATTTGGCACTCAAAGAGCCACTTTATTACTTGCATGACCACGTCCACTTTGCATGTACAGTTGGACGCAATCACCCTATATCTTTTTTTATTTATATGAGTAAATTTAAATTTTTCAGGCATAGTTAGGGACTTTCTCCAATGATAGGAGGATGACAACCATCATGAGGGAAAAATAGTCATTAGGAATAAATAGAACCCTTCACCAATTAAATGCTAGATGCTCTTGTTAGGTGTCA
Organism: Capsicum baccatum var. pendulum; assembly: GCA_030864225.1. Lineage (NCBI taxonomy): Eukaryota > Viridiplantae > Streptophyta > Magnoliopsida > Solanales > Solanaceae > Capsicum > Capsicum baccatum. The sequence goes on from CM061557.1 coordinate 88,223,247, forward strand.
CACATGATTGATTGATGTAAGTTGGTTCAGAATTTGATACCATACTGTGAAAATTGAATGAATTCTATTGAGACACCGAGGCTCATTAACTTAACTTTTGTACGATTTTTGGCTTACAATTTTAACTCTTATGGTTTGCTTGATTTAGAGTCTGTGGATCCTTCTTGATTTAAACATGTGCCATGAGTGTTAGGTATTTGTGATATTCTATGATTTCATATTGATATCTAGAACTTGCTTGGTGAAATTACAAAGCAAAAGGAAGTATGTTGAGCTTAGGAGATAATATAGGCATTTCTTTTATTATAGACCTATTTTAATTCTTTGCTTTACCTACCTGCAATGGATAAACCTAGTTAGCCTCATTGAGTTTTTAGCACATTCGTAGTAGCCATATATGATACTTATTCATTTTCTTCCTACTGACTGTTTCAATTATCCTAAACTCCTAATCGCTCGATTGAGTAAATAAAGGTTAGAAAGAGGAGAACCAAAAAAGGGAGATAATTGATTTAGAAGCCTATAGAAAAGATTGAGGATGCAAATTAAAATTTTCAGTTATTAGTGGTAGGGAGTAGAAAAAAGAAAAGAAAAAAATGGTTAATACATAAAAACTCCATACCAGTGACATGTAAAATTACTTAAAGAAATGGGAAAACAAAGAGAGTCCTTGGGGGAGAAGAGAAGAGAAAGGAGAAGGTGATTGACTGGAGAGGGTGCTTGACAAAAATTATAGTGTACTAAAGCACTTAAAGAAGATAGTCACTATTACTGGACAAAATAGTTCCTACTCATTCCTTAGCCTACATTACAACCTATAAAGTCCTACTTGATCTTAAATTTTGATGTTTTTATATTAGTGGAGTAATATTCCATGGACAAGCTTATTGTTCATCGTATGTAGTATGTGAACTTCTTTGTGAGAGTGAGCCTATTTTATTCATATAGCCATTCTTTTGATAAACTATATATCTATGAGTGAATATAGATGACTACATTATTATAAGGTCACATGGTTGATGAAATAACGGTAATGTAGTTGGTCTATTAGTTGGGTCACTTGCATGATGTTTGCTATGATCATATAGTTAGTTCTTGAGTTTAGGAGGTCTTGAATTTTATTGGATAATACATGTGTGATAAGATTTTGTCATCCATGTTAATCGTTGTAACCTTAGCTTGAATGATCTTATATAGATTGATGATGATTAAATCTTTCTCGTAGCATGGGATATAAAAGAGTTATTCGAGGATGAACAAGGCTTTAAGTATGGGGTGGTAATCTTGGACGTATTAATAAACTCAAGCATCATATTTTTCCCATGTTTTAGCAAATTTTTGAGAATAAATTGATATACTTTCATACATTCTACACTATGATCAATATAAATAGCCTAAGATACATAATTTGTAGTTGTTCGGGTGGAAATGCAGCAAGAAATCAACCAAAATAATAGAGAAAACATGAGATGAATATGTAATCAAAGGGAAACTTAGATGTTGAAGGATCTCATGCGCCACATAGCCAAAGCTACCTATGTTGGCCTCTGAACCGTACAACCAAAGAGAAAAGGTTTCTACCTGGCCTGCTCTAAGGTGGCGCCACATAACTCCATCCTGCATATTGCCCTCTATAAAGCACACCCCCATTTTAACAAAATTTCATTTCTTAATACGCACAATTCCTATAGGATAGGGATTAAATTAACCCATCTCTATAAATATCCTAGGGCCGACTCTCACTTAATTATGCATGAACTTGGGCGGAAGAACAACTTCAAGGAGGCTCTAATTAGGGTTCTTATTTCTTTTCTTTACCACTCTTTATTGTTACATATTTAATTATAATTTTATGATTTTGTATAAAACTATGAGTGGCTAAAATCAATAATTTCAGGATTAAGACTATAACATGAATGGGTATCATTAATATTAGTTGCTTTGGATTTGTTTATCACGTATTAGTTATTCTTACATTCTTGCTTTTACTATTTTGAAAGATTCATGGACTTTAACATAAATCTTTGAGCCGGAAGTGAACTGGTGGTTAGAATGAAAAATGTGAGAGATGAGATCTCGTCTTCAATAATTAAGAAATTGATTAGCTTTTTAGATAGGAATATACCTAATTTGACTCATTTGGGTTCTATAGGGTAAGAAATATAAAAGTGCTTGAGTTAAATCATTCCATCCCCACTCAACGTGTAGTTGTAAGACTAGTTTAAATAAACGATTAGAGGATGTCAATTTTCAAATCATGTTATTAACTCCATGGATCAATAACAAATATAGATAATTAACCAAAGAGAAAGAATTGTTACATATGATTGCGAATTATGCCTTGACCTTACAATCCTCCTTAATATTGTTTACAACCCATTTTATTACACCTTTGCTGTTATTGTTCATTTAGAAATATAGAAATCAACATGTTTTTTGCAATAAATTACACTTGTTCAATCATAAGTATTACTTGAATTGGGAATTTGCTAATCCATATGGGTTCGACATATAGCTCAAAAGAGCCACTGTAATAATTGTATGATCGCATACACTTGCATGTGCATTTGGACGCAACATTAACGTAGCAAACTATATGAATTTTACTTGGTAATACTCTAATTGTCCATCATAATATATAATAGTCATAATGATTGGCCATTCATTACCTTAACAAAGTTTTAGAATTTCCTTGTGTCATAAATTCTCAAGGTATTATGGTTTCCATAGAACAAACTTTTCATGATTCTTAATATCAATATCCAACGATATCCCACCTTATCTTCTTTTACACAAGTTATCAATTGTTCGCTAACTATTCCAAATCTAAAGTTCCTAATTTGGTATCCATTCATTTCATTTCATTTCATTCTCAATCTAATATTGTATATTCATATAGAGGCCATTGGACCTTCCTAGCTATCACTCAAGCAACTAGTGTCATCACTCGACTATCACGTCTTAAACTTGTTATTTTTCTTCACTAATTTTGTTTGAAATTCAAGATGAAATAGAAGTTTACTCATTGATCAAGTTTTAACACATGATCTAGAGTTAGAAGAATGAATGAGACAATTCTAATATCTGCATAGCCTTCTCGACATAAATATATTTCATTGCACATCAATAAGGAGAACTCTACTAGACACAGTTTTATAGACTTCTTAGGACTCGTATTTATAATCTAGGTGTTCTAATACCAATTTTGATATATTTCAAATAATAGTTCTTGATATATGGAACTTTATCCTATTTGAGCTAACGACATAAAGTAATAATTCCTACTTAGCACCCAAATTATGAATGTGGAAGCTTTTAAAAGAATCTAAATCCATTAAGCATTAAGAATTATGCATGAATATCATCATATATTAACCATATTTCATTTTTAATAAAATATTTATAAAAGTAATAAAGTCTCATACATGCATGTCATATGAATAATCATAACTACAATATGAAAAAATTACTATCATCTGTGAAAACTTTGCGATAAAGATTAAGATAGTCAATTGAGACATTTACCAATGACTCAAAAATAAAATACAATAGCATAAGTTTCACAATAAGAAAGTTAAGTCTCACCAAAAATATTCAATTGAAAGAAGTGGAGTTGTCCTAACTGCACAGTTCAAGATGGTCAATCATAATCTTAAAATAAAAAGTTGAATGACTACACGGACTAAGCTCCACATGACTAGTATGTATCATACAATTGTTTTTTTTTTTTTAAAATGAGACAATATTTAAAGAAATCAAGTAGTATGCAAATAAGATATAATAAAGAAGCATTTATATCAATTCTCTATTTAGATAGTGAAATGAATTATCAAAGTAAACTCATTTTGAAATCCTAACTTTTTAACATAAAGGCTTAATCAAAATCATGTGAGATTTCATCTTTTACTAGAGTACTATACCGTCACTGACACAAGATGTAGAATAAATTAGGTTATGTACCTAACAACAAGTATCATACACCCTACTTGTACAGATCATCTCATCATAGTGTTGTATGAATAGACTCATCCATACTAATAATATAGCATAATAGTACCTTCTTATGGGACACTATATTGTAGTTTAGAGCTATAACGTAGGTAATATGCCTACACAAATACATGTAATTTCATGGCATCACACAGATCATGTCCGAAATCAATTATAATGAATTCAAGTAACTCTCCAAAATACATACATTTATCAACCTTGACCTTTATAGCTAGTTCAACCATTTGACCAAAAATCAAAAAAAACTTTCACAATTCATGATAGAAATATTAACAAACAAAATTCATCTTTAAAGATTCAACAATTTCTATTTCAATTGCATAAGTTTTCAAAAATATTTGCACTTCATACTTTAAAAAATATGAAAAAAATAGTACTTAAATTACTAATAATTTAAGGAGTCGCGCAATTTCAATATGCTCATCCCCAAACGCTAAGATTCATATTAAATCATATTCTAAAATCAATTCAATAATATGAACTTTTGAAAAAATCTGGAAGAGATAGTAAGTTTCAACAGACCTCGAATTTCCCTAAATATTACCCTGATGAATCCAATGATATCAACTATTCACAATCTTTCTCTCTCATTATATATATATATATATATATATATATATATATAGAGAGAGAGAGAGAGAGAGAGTTAAATTCTTGAGGTTTAACTCTAATTCATTTATAACACGTGTTATGAAATTTAGTTATTTTTTAAAAAATTCAAAATGGATATCATTCAAGTTAACCAAACACTATTCATCTCTCTTAGCAATAAACTTTTCAATTTCAAAACTAGCTTTGGGATTTCATGAATTGATGACTAAATTCAAATCTTTTTTTGAAAGTGTAGTTTGGGATGCCCATGAGGCATAATATACAAGATTGTAGAGAAGATATTATCTCTTTCTCAAATCACAGAAACTTTAAGACTTAAGTTCTTGAGACATTTTTGTGATTTTTTTCAATAATCTATAATGTTAATGATGATGAAGAGTTAAGAAAAGTATTTAAAGAACCAAATGTACCAAGCAATGTATTTAATACTCACCTCAAAGTAGTAATTTATGTAGTAGAAGTATTTTCTTCTCTCTAACTCCCAAGAACTTAAACCAAACTAAAAAAACATCTCACCATTAAGATCTTTAAAAGCTTCAATGCCTGCATGTGGTGATAGGCGCGAGGCGTGACATGCATCCTATCCCAGACTCTAAAAAAAGTTAATGTATTGATATGCTAGCTTTGTGTTAGCACATTTAAGGCTTTTAACTTGAAATAATTGTAAGTTCTTAAGTAACTATTGTTGTTTCTCATTGTGTTTCATGTGATTTTGCATAGAAAGTCAAGATGCATGAAAACCTATGAAAACTATGTCAAGAAGGACATTTTTGGTGAAATAGCTATGAAGCTAAGTTTTGAAGAGTTTAGGTGATGACTTGTCTAATAATTCATCAACCTGGTGATATATCGTCAGAGGAAGCCATCACCCATAGATAAGAATCTATATGCTGAAGAAGTTGAGTTTATGACTTGTCTGATAAGTCGTCAACCTATTGATAATTTATCAGAGGAAGTCATCACTTGTACACAGAATGCGTGTGTTAGAAAGAGTTATTGATGACTTGAGTGATAGGTCGTCCACCTACTGATAAGCCGTCAAGTGAAGTCGTCAGCTATGGTGCGGAAAATCTAGAGTTTGAAATTCAAATCCTGAAGGTTATGGGTATTTATAGAAAAACTTTAGGTTTTCATTAGCATCTCGAACATACTTAAAAATAGCAGCTTCTACATTTGGATCTCTTAAGTTTGAATTCAGTTTTTGAATTATTGTTTTAGTTTTTGGGATTCTAGTTTGAACTTTAAGGAGAACAATCTTTAATTCCGTCTTTTGTAAGTTAATTACTTTTGAATTATAGATTTAATCTATACTATCTCTTTCTATCTTATGAGGAACTAAATCCCATAACTGGAGTTGTGGGATCTATAAGTTTTGTTTTACTGGTTTAATAGTTGGCTAAGATTCGATTAACTGAGGGAACATCTTGATAATTCTATTATAATAAATGTTTTATGTTGGTTTCAAACAATAGATCTAGCCTTAAGTTGGTTTGCTTGAATTGAGAAATCAATTAACGAAAGTGAATTATCAATGGGGATTTGGAAAGACCAATTTTCCATCTAACTATTAATGTTGTAATAAGATTAATCAACTCGAGATAAAATCAGTGTGAATAGGAGATTTTCCTAAGTTTGAAAGAATTAGGAAATCTAGTATCTAAGTAAGTTGAAAGACGCTTGGATCAACTATCGATAATGATAATTTGTTATTTCCCGTATGTTATGAGAATCTAACGCTATAACTATTATTCAATAAGCACCAATACTCATAGTGATCACAAATCTAGTTTTATTATATCATTGATTTGAAATATTGAAATATTGAGTTTGAGTTACTAAAACAAAGTAAACAGTAACAATTGATTGATTGATAAAAAAAACCCCAACCAAAGGGAACCGTTAACAATTAGTCGATTAAAGCACAAATAGTCTTGATTAACACCATATTCCCTGTGGGATTCGACCCCAACCTAGTTGGGTTATATATTTGACAACTACCGCGTACTCTCTCATCAGAGAGGTGTAATTTGAGTGTATCAAATTTGGCGCCGTTGACGGGGAATACGGTTGTCAATTGAGTATATCTGTGATAATTGACTCTTAGTTAAGTTCCCTAATTTTACTTTTATTCATAGTTTTTGATCATTGCAGGCTGTTACTATATATTCCATGAACCAGAAGGTCAAGAGGACTATTATCTTTTGACCCAGAACCTCAACTAATCGGGAGAATGGCTGACCAACAAGAAGCTAAAAGATTAGTCGCTTTGGCTAAGGCACAACTCAATCAACAAAATATTGATAACCTAGGTCGAGTGGCTAATGCAAATTATGATGACCTGGGGAATGATGACTTGATTGAACCTATGAATAGAAGATGTGCAAAGAATATAGCTACATTGGTGAATCAAAATTGGCCATTTAGAGGGAGTGCAAACCTCCAGGCCACTGTGCAGTTTAACCTGGATGATGAGGTTGACGTTGATTTAGATGAAGTTGGTGCCATAGGAGCAATTATACCACCACCATTAGCACTGGGAGTGAATTTCAACATCGCAAGCACTATGATACAGTTGATAAAACTCAAGTGGTTATTTGGTGAACTTCCAGGGGATGACCCAAATATGTATCTGGTAAACTTTATCAACATCTGCAAATCCTTTGATAATCCTGCAGTGGGGCAGAATGTAATTCGTCTGCGACTATTTCCATTTTCTCTGTCTGGGGAGACAACCCTGTGGTTGAATGAGCTAGCACCCAATTCTATAATAAATAGGAGGCAACTGAAAGGATCTATCCTAGAAAAAATATCTCCACCTACCAGAATGTTACAGTTGAGGGATGAGATTAGTAATTTCAGGCAGCTGCCGAATGAAGCACTTCATGAGACATGGGTGAGATTCAAAAAAAAGTTGACACGGTGCCCTAATCATAAGATAACTGATGATCACTTGATGGAGATATTTTATAGGGCTTTAAACTCTATTACAGAGCCAACTGTGGATAATATTGTAGGAGGAGCGTTCATGGATCTTACTTTCATTGAAGCTATGGAGATGTTAGATAGAATGACTAAGACAAGTAGGGCTTAGCATACCAAGGATCCTATAGTAACGAGCAATACTGGGTCAAGTGGAATGTAAATAGAACAGTGCAGGACAGAAGAGAAGCGTGATCAAGACATGGCTTACATGAAGACGCAGATGGATTTACTTACAAAGCATTTGTTATCAGGGAAGGTAGAAAAGATAAAAGCTATGGGGTCACATAATAGAGGAGCTAAATCAGATTTTAAGAAGGAGGCTAACTGTTTGAATAATTAGGGGGTTTTCGAGGCAATGACCAAAGAAATCAAGGTCAGAATTACTACGACAAGGCTGGTTATAGAGATAGTGACCAACACAGCTGAAATAACAAGACTGGTAAGAGTGGTTTGTATGTACCATCTGGGAGTTGTGACACTGTAGCTACTAGTTCTGATAAGATATCGATGGGGGATATAAAGTATAAATTGCTGAAAGGAGTGGAATCAATAGATATTGGAGTCAGGGAGATAAAAAGTGACTTATCAATGATGAGTCAATTAGCAGACTTACATTCCACGTCTAATAAGTAATTAGAGCAATAGATGAATCAGTTGCCGTCAGCATTCAATCAGAGAAAGAGTGGATCATTGCCTAGTGCTACGGTGCAAAACCTAAGAAAAGATAACGCATGCATGGCTATTACCACTACAAGTGGTAAAGTGTTATCGAGCCCTTGTTTAGGCAAACCTGTTTTAGATGATGTCGTAGAATTAGAAGTAGAAGCAGATGGAGATCATCCAGTAGAGTCTGAAAAGCTAGAAAATATGGAGGATCCATCTAAATAGAAGCAGGTTGATGATTTGGAGAAAGACAAGGGAAAGAAAAGAGAGAAGGCTATTTCAAGATTACCAAAAATACCTCCTTTATTTCCACACAGATTGTAGAAGAAGGCGGATGAGACTAAATTTAGCAAGTTTATGGCCATGCTAAAGTAGTTGACAATAAACGTGTCTTTGGTTGAGGCGCTGAACAAATGCCAGGCTATGCTAAGTTTATGAAGGATCTTGTGACAAAAAAGCAAACTATGAGCTATAAACCGGTGAATAATCTTTACCACTATAGCACTATTGCTACAAGATCTTTAGTGCAGAAGAAGGTGGATCCTAAAGCATTCACTCTTCTATGTACCATCGGATCACTCAATTTTGCCAAGGCCCATTGTGATCTTGGGGCAAGTATAAATATTATGCCATTGGCGGTTCTCAAGAAGATGGATTTAGGAGATCCTACACCTACCAAAATACGGGTTCTAATGGTTGATAGATTAATGAAAAGGCTATTTGGGATTCTTTATAATGTTCTTGTCAAGGTGGCCAGCCTTGTTTTCCCAGGACTATGTAATCCTAGATTGTGAGGTGGATTTTGAGGTACCCATAATTTTGGGTAGACCGTTCTTAGCAATCAAGAGTGTATTAATTGACTTGCAGACAAATGAGTTAAAATTTAGGTTCAATGATTAAGACGTTAGTTTTGATGTCTATCAATTGATAAAGTAGCAAAAAGAGATGAATGTTTTCTCAATAATTGATGCATTCTATGAAGATGATCAAGAAGTACCGGTTGAGGAAAGATTTGTTATGGGGACATTAGCTACAGTATTAATGAACTTTGATAGTGAGGGAATCAAAGAGTATGACAAAACTGTGTGTGCTTTGACAGGGATGGGGTCAAATTCTTATGCGCCCAAGAACCTACAGTTGGACCTTAAGAATCGTGCAACACCACTAGCCAAACCTTCTATCGAGGAACCACCGGTGTTAGAACTGAAGGAGTTTCCAGGATATTTGTGGTATGTGTTTCTAGGAAGTGGAAATACCTTACCGGTTATTATTACAGCAGACTTGGAGGAGCATCAAGTTGAGGCTCTTATTTCTGTGCTTAAGCAATACAAGAGGGCTATTGGTGTAACGCCCCAAGAACCTATCCCGAGACGTCACATGGTGCTCAAGGCCACACGTGGCCTCAAGCTAATCCTCTAATCCTGTCATCACTTTCAGAACCTATTATATCACAAATCATGCTAAGATAAAGAAGAATAAACACGTTATGAACATACTAAAATATGAAGTAAGACTACCCTATACAAACAACATACTGAAATCTTTGTACACATTGGTACACTAGTCTGACAAAGCCTCTACTACGTAGGACTGAGGAGCCATTGGGATAGATCTCCAACTGACTCGTACTGAACTAAAAGTAAACAACCATCTATTAACAAGACAAAATCGGAGACATAGGTCCTCGAACCATGAGGACACACCAACCGCAGAAATGTAGATGATGGTACTCAAAGATCACTGTCGCTATTGAGACTGAGCATCTGAACCTATATCATGAGGAAATATAGAATACAAAAAAGTATGGGAGTCAGTACTTAGGAATGTACTGATTATGTGGGGGTGGATGCAACATTTTAAATAATATCATAAATGTATAAGAAAATCATGCACGTTGACAATAATAACTCTCTTCGCTTTAATTATCTAAAACATCATTTCCGTAAGTTATCTGTAATAACATATGCTTCATAAATCTCATAAATCATTTAACTCAACTCAAACTCTCTGACTCAAAACTTAGAGTGACTCGGTAACTCATGGTACTTAGATCATTATGGACGTGGGAGTTTCTTATAACCGACATAACTACACCATGTGAGCCGCATGGAGTCCAGCGTTTTGTCCTCCTAAGGAGAGAACCCCACATTGGCGGGGGTGTCGTACTCTTGCCAGGGAGTACAACCTCAATCTCGTTATCACAATCCCATACTCAGCCTTTGGCCCATAATTATCAACATCAATCCTACAGTGGTACGTAGTTTTGGGGAAATACCACAATTCCCGCTCAGTACTAAATACTCCTCCTAGACTCAGCTCATAATGCGTTAGGAAATCTACCTTAATCAATATCAACTCATGGGTCTATTTTAAAGACCAAAACATAAATATATATCTCATCTGTAAATCATAAACATCTTGTAGATTCCTAACCCGACTCAACTCAACACAATCTTTCTCAACATCAAGTACATTTGTTTTTCAAATTATTTTTAAATATCAAAAGCTTCAAGGAAATATCGTAGGACTCATTCTTTACTTTCAATCTCAAATATCGATATATATTCAATAGTCAAATTTCTCATGAAAAGGCATAACTCATGACACTTGTCTTAAATCACTTAGAAATCATCAATACATAATGACAATATACAACTCATGGAATAAATTCTCAATTTAAGAAACATGATAGTGAAATAATCATAAATATCAAACTTATTCAACTCAAATCTCATAAATCATAAATAAAGAAATTTGGGTGTAAACCCACTTACAAAATCATGTAAATCAATAATAGAAAGTAAATCTTTAGGCACGAGAACGAAAGGAGTGTTCTTGTCCAAGCCCCACATACCTTGGATTATAATTTTGGGAATGTAGAAACTTGTTAAGAACTTCTTCCTTACACTTTTGAGCTAAGATCCTTGATGTCTTTGACTAGGGGAGCTTAATTCTTGGACAACTTGGAGAAATCTATGGAAGATCCTTGAATTTCTTGGAAGGATTTTTTATTTTTGGGTTGAGAGAACCCTAGTTTTATAGAAAATTCTTGGAGAAATTGGAGAAAAATGGGATAAAATGATCTCTTTACTACTTTGATGTATATATAAGGCAACAAGGGGCGGAAATGACCAAAATGCCATTTTGAAAAAGCTAATATTCATTGATCCGAGCCTGTGATGGTCGATCTGACGGTCCATCAAGTCTCCTGACGGTCCACCAAATCGTCCGTCACTCGAGTGCCAAAACTAGAACGTTCTGCCTCGACATGACGGTCGAAAAGATGGTCCGTCAGGAAACTGACGGTCTACCAAGTCATCCGTCACTCGAGTGCCAAATCTAAGCCATTCTACCTCAACGTGATGGTCAAAGTGATGGTCCATCAAAAACCTGACGGACCACCAAGTCGTCTGTCACTCGAGGTCCAGAAATGAGATATTCTATCTCAACCTAATGGACCCATTGACGGTCTGTCAACTTTTGACGGTTCACCAACTTGGCCGTCGTACGATAGCCTGAAAAAAAGTCACTGCCTTGGCTTGACGGGGCACTTGACGGTCTACCAGGACCTGACGGTCCGCCAGGTCGACCGTCAAACCTGGGCGATCCGATAACGTTTAGTAAAATGGTCATAGCTCCCTCGTTTGATGTTGGATTTTGATTAAATTGGTATTGATAGAAAGCTTATTCAATGCTTTACATAACAAAAAGTAGAAATTAGAGAAATACTATATGATATAAACATCGATCACTTTGGAAGCCATACATATCCACTCAAAAGACGGATTTAGGCTTAAGAAATGATCAGGGTATTACAATTGGTGGACTATTCTTGATATTATAGGTATTCCACCGGGCATTTGCACACATAAGATCCAGGTAAAGGAAGAATGTATACCTATAATTGAGCATCAGCGTAAGCTGAACACACCAATGTAAGAAGTGGTGAAAAAAGAGATCATAGAGTGACTTGATGCAGAGGTAGTGTACCCAATCTTCGACCACAAGTGGGTGAGTACAGTACAGTGCGTGCCTAAGAAAGGAGGCATAACCATTGGTGTAAATGAAAAGAATGAGTTGATTTCTCCTAGACCAGTGACTGGGTAGCGAGGTTGTATGGACTGTAGGAACTGAACTCGTGGACGCTAAAATATCATCTCCCAATGCCCTTCATGGATCAAATGCTTGATTGATTGGTAGGGAGGGGTTGGTACTACTTCTTAGATGGGTATGCAGGATATAATTAAATCTCGATTTCCCCAGAGAACCAAGAGAAAACGACCTTCACATGCCCATATAGAACTTTTGCATTCAAGTGAATGTTTTTCATATTACGCAATGCACCAGCCACGTTCCAAAGGTTCATGATGTTGATTTTCTCCAATATAGTTGAGGACACTTTGGAAGTGTTCTCCGATGACTTCTCTGCAATGGGCGACACATTTGAATTGTTCTTGGTAAATTTAAGCAGGGCACTACAGAGATGTGAAGAATTCAATCTTGGGCAGAATTGGGAGAAATGCCACTTTATTGTGAAGGAAGGCATAGTGCTGGGATATCAAATTTCAGCTAAGGGGACAGAAGTTGAACGGGCTAAGGTAGAATTTATCAAAAATATACCCCCTCCTATATCAGTGAAAGGGCTTTATAGTTTTCTGGGCCATGCAGGATTTTACCAAAAGTTCATAAAGAAGTTCTCGAAGATTGCACATCTACTTTGCAAATTATTGGAGAAGTAGATGAAGTTCTTATTTGATGATAATTGTATGAAGGCATCCAATGCCTTAAGGAGAAGCTGGTTGCTGCCCCTATTATTGTTGCTCCGGATTGGTCTAAACCATTTAAAATAATATGTGATGCAAGCGGGGTAGCACTTGGGGAAGTTCTTGGTCAGAAAAAAGAGAATTTATTTCACCCCATCTCGTACGCCAGCAAAGCATTGAATAGGGTGCAAATAAACTACACAGTCACTGATAAGGAACTTCTAGCAATTATTTATGCATTTGAGAAGTTTTGGGCTTATTTGTTAGGCACCAAGGTGGTGATCCATACCGAACATATGGATTTGAGATACCTGATGGCTAAAAAAAATGTCAAACCAAGGCTTATTAGATGGGTATTATTGCTACAGGAATTTGACTTTGAAGTCAAAGACCACAAGGGGTGTGAAAATCAGGTCGTGAATCACCTATCCAGACTAGAGAGAGAACAGTCTACTATAGAGAAGCTTGATATTTATGATGCTTTTTCAGATGACCAAATTTTAGAGGTTGCTCTTAAAATGGTGCCTTGGTATGCTAATTTTGCTAACTTTTTTGTTAGAAACATTATTTTGGAGAACTTATCTTTCCATCAGAAGAAGAAATTTCTCCATGATGCTACGAGATATTCTGGGATGAGCCAAACTTGTTTAGACATTGTACAGACAACATCATAAGAAGGTGCATCCCAGAAGTTGATATGCAAAGCATTTTGGAAGTCTGCCATACTTCCCCAGTTGGGGGACATCATACAGGCGATCGTATGGTGAGGAAGGTATTGCAAAGTGGTTACTATTGGCCAACTATTTTTAAGGATGCTTATGAGTTTATAAAGAAATGTGATCAGTGCCAAAGGCAAGGTTCGATCTCAAAACATCATGAGATGCCAATGGCAAAGATAATAAAGGTTAAATTACTTGATGTCTGGGGTATTGACTTTATGGGACCGTTCGTAAGCTCTTATGGGCTTAAGTATATCTTAGTAGTTATGGACTATGTGACCAAATGGGTTGAGGCCATTGCTTTAGCTGACAATGAAGGTAAAAGAGTGGTAGCATTCCTGAAGAATAAATTTTAAGGATATACGAAATATACAGTTACTAGAAAAACAGATAAAAATAAATATAGACAAATACATGGAAAATAAAAAATATATAAAATCTCTTAATATAAATATGCAAGAACTACTAAGACTAAAACAAATAACTATAAAATATCAATTTTAGAAAATAGCTCATTTAGACTACCTTAGAGTTTTAATCTTATATATACTTAAAGATATAGAAATAATAGATATTAAGAAAATGATATTAGAAGAAGTAATAAACTACGAAATAGAAATGATAAATTCGCTAGAACGAATATACGACGACATTTACCCAGAAGGATATTATTCAGATCAAGATTGTGGATGTTAGAATATATTAGAAAAACTAGAGAAAACCAAGATAATCTAAATAACGAAATTAATTATAGAAACCGAATTAGAAAAATAATGGAAGATCTAAAAGAAAAGTTAATATGGATAGAAAAAACCTTAGAAAATTTAGAAAAAAACACATGTGATAGTTTATATAGTAGAAAAAACTCACTACGAGAAGAACAACACAAAATAATAAATGACATAGAAAATCTAGAATTAGATATATACTACAGTACAGAAATAATAAATTATTACACAGAAATTTGCAACTCAGCAGTTACTACAGGATAAAATAATAAACTAAAATAAATTAATGAACACATCTCACAAAAAGAATAATTTATTAAAACAAAATTTAAAAAATAACCACGTACAAAAAAGAATAGATTCATTACCAATAAATCTATTTATTATCCTAGTTATCCGCACCCCCCTACAAATGGTATCAGAGCACAGTAATTTAAAAGATACGGAAGTGATATACGTGTTAGAGTTAGTTAAAATAGCTAGGTTGGAATTAGTTAAATTAGTTAAGTTAGATTTAAATTTAGCTAAGTTAGATTTAGTTATTTATTAAATTAATTATGAGAAGACCATTTAAAAATAGAGAAGCTTTTAGAAAAATTAAAGAATCTTTAGTTAGTAATTATTCAGAATATATAAGTCTAAATAAAACAAAAGAAAATCCACAAAGATTAGCCTATTTAATTACATTAATATCTAGTATTGAAGCAAAATTAATAATCCCTTTAAAATCTAGAAGAATGAGACATATACCATCTAATTATGATAAAATTAGATTTAGATATCCACCAAAATATTATAAACATAATTCAAATGAATAAAGAGCAAAAATACAAAGAATTAAAACAATTTATCTCTGAAAAACGTAAAGAATTAAAAATAAGAAAAGAAAGATTACATTATAATATATTTGCCGGAGTTAGTAAAAATTCAATAAATATACAAAAAGATGAAATATCAAAATTAGAATCTCAAATAGATAGTTTAGAATATATATATATCAACATGAACTATTCACAATAAAATGAATAAAGAAGAATTTATAATAGATGAAAAAATATATGAAAATCACGAAGGATCAAAAATAAAAATAGTATTTTCTAATCTAAGAAGAAGGTATAAGAAAATAGGAGAACATTTATATCTAATGTTAGAAAAAGAAGAATTAAAATTAGAAGATAAGTTAACAGCAATGGTAAGAATAGAAAAAGAAAATGAAGAAATAGATAGAAAAAAGGAAATAGAAAAAATTAAACAACAAACCACGAAAGAAATACGAAAAATAGAAGAAACTAAAAATAGTAGAATTGCTGAATTAGAAAAAGAACTACAAATGTTAAAAGATTTGTGCAAACAAAGACAAAAAGAAAAAGAAGAAAAAGATAAAGAACAAAAATTAATAAATGAGATAAATCAATTTAAAGAAAAATTAGAAATAAATAATATAGATATTGAAGAGACAGATAATTATGATTCAGAAGATAGTGAAACATATACGGAAATATTAACAAATATAAAAGATTTAGAAATTAACGAAAAACAAGAAAAAATTAATGAAGAAAACTTAGAAAACACCAATACAGAAATAAATACTCTTGATAAAAAAGAAGATGAAAATATAATACCTAAAACAACAGAAATAAGAAAACCTATATATTATAAAAATAAATTTAAAAGATATAATGAATATGACAAATGGACACCAAAACAAATAGTTAATAAAAATTATAACTTTTTAGATCTAGACTGTGTAATAGATACAGAAAAAACAATACAATTATGGATAGGATATATGACAAAACAATTATTAGACAATAATATAAACATAACAGATGCACCAGAATATATAGAAAAAACACTAATAGGATCAGTAAAATTATGGTTTACAAATTTAACTGAAAATAGTAAGAAAGTATTAAGAACTAATAAACCTATGGAAGGAACATCATCAACAACAACTAAATTAACACCTATAGAATTATTAAAAAAATATGAAACAACTATAAAAGATGAATTTGGTAGTATGACAACATTAGAAGAAGAACAAGATGAAGAAAAAGACACAAATAGGAATTTAATGATAAAATTAACAATATGTAATATGTGTTATATAGATGAATATACTTGCGCATTTAAAGAATATTATTATAAAGGAGCATATAGCATATAAGAAAGTAAAGAAATAAGAAAATTATATTTTAATAAATTACCCGAACCATTTAGTTCAAAAATAATAAAAAGTTGGGAAGAAGCAAAAATAGTAGATACATTAGGAGCTAGAATAAAATTCTTACATCAATGGTATAGAAATTTATGTGAAAAATATAGAGAAGAATTAAAAATGGAAAAAACATTAATATGAAATTTAGCATGTTGCAAAAATAAAATAGCACCCCAATTTGGATGCGAAGAAAGATATTATAAGAAAAGAAAAAGACATAAGAAATATAAGAAATATAAAAAATCAAAATATAAATATAAGAAACCAAGAAAAAGATATTATGTAAAAAATTACAAAAATGAAAGACCATATAGAAAGAAAAAATCTATAAAAGAATGTACATGTTATAATTGTGGAAAGTTAGGACATTTAGCTAGAGATTGTAAATTACCCAAAAATCCAAAAAATAAACAAATATCAGAAATAAAAATAGAAAATACAGAATATATGCAAATAGATTATATAGATTATGAACTAGAAAGTGAAGATAGTATATATGAAATTTCAGAAAACGAAACAGATACTGAAACAGATAGTGAAATAGATGAATCAAATGACTGAAGAAGATATAAAAATAATAACAAAGGAAGAATATTTAAATGACGAAGGAACAGAACAAAAGATAATATTTGACAGTAATATATTTGATGAAATAAAAGGAAAAGAGTTAGATTTAAGTGTAGAAAAAATATTTAAAATACCAACAATAAAAAATATTTTTAGTAGGAAAAAAGATGAATATTATGTAGTATGTCAAAAAGAACATGTAATAGACTGTAGATATGCAAAAGGAAAAGCTAGTATACCACTTGTAACAAAAAGAATAATTAATAAAGAAATAAATGATATAAAAAGTAAAGGAGATCCAATAAAATATGTACACCTTGGAGGTACAGAAATATTAATAAAAGCATGTTTTAGAGAAGGAATAGATACACCAATAGAATTATATTTAGCAGATGATAGAATTATAAAAACTATAGAAAAAAGCATAATAACTGTCGTAAAAGGAAATTTAATATACCAAAAATTTAAATTTATAATAAGTGCAAATTATTCAGTAGCAGTAACAGATAGGAATATAGATAAATCATTAGTATTATATTGGAAGATATCAGGAATAGAATTAACCCCAGGAAGTAAAATATTTACAGCGAGATGTAAAAATTTATATGTATTAACAACAAAACATAAAATAACAGGGAAAAATAAGATTAACAAGATACAAATAGATAGCCCATTTGAACAAATTGTAAAAACAATAGATTATAATGATTATAGTTATAGAGACATAGATATAGAAGAAAATTTAGAAATAGTAAATGATAGAATAAGTACAACAAAAAGAATAGCTAATGAAAAACCAGAATCATCAACCTCATAAAAAAGAATGAGTTATGAAACAAATCCAATAATTAACCTAAATCAATATTACATAACAGGAAAAATAAATGAAAAAGAATATTTAATACTATTAAACACAAGACAGGGAGAAAATTATATAGCAAAATGTCTAGTAAAAAATGAAGAAATAAAAACTGATAATGATATATGCCCAGATCTACCGAGAAGTTTAATAAATAGTAAAGATATAGTAGAAAAAGAAATAATAATAGGAGGAATTAGAAAAATAAAAATAGAATTTGAGGTAAAAGAAGAAATGCAAAAAGCAGATATAATATTAGGAATAAAATGGTTAGAAAAAGTAAAACCATATTATATAGAACATACACAATTAGCCATAACATATAATAGGGAAAGATTATTCTTAAGAAGAGCCTTAACATAAAATGAAAATATATATATTAATGAAGATAGTAGTTAAAGGATTTAATAATGAAGGAAGCTTAATTACTTATAAAGCTAGGAATGTAAAAGCACAAATATGGGATAAGATATTGACAATAGAAGAAATTTATAATTATGAACTAACGTCAAAAGATATACTTTTAGGAATGCCATTTTTAGATAAACTTTACCCACATATAATAACTAGAAACGATTGGTGGTTCACAACACCATGTAAACAGAAAGTAAGAGCAAAAATAGTTAATAATAAAATAAGAAAGAAAACTGATTGGATAAAAGGAAGCGAAAAAATTACACAAAAGTTAGAAAATATAAAAAACGCTGAAGATACAATAGAATTAGTAGTATTCTCGATAAATAAAACAGAAATAACTATATTTTCAATAAATAAGATAGAAATAGTTAAGAAAAAATTAGAACAATTATATAGTGAAGATCCATTAAAAGGATGGGAAAAACATAAAACTATCATAAAAATTGAATTAATAGACAAAAATAGTATAATAACCCAAAAACCATTAACATATAATTTTGACGATTTAAAAGAATTTAAAATGCATATAGATGAATTATTAGAAAAACAATATATACAAAAAAGCAATAGCAAACATAATAGTCCAGCATTTATAGTAAATAAACATAGTGAACAAAAAAGAGGAAAAATTAGAATGGTTATTGATTATAGAAATTTAAATGCAAAAACTATAACATATAATTATCCGATACCAAATAAGATATTAAAAATAAGACAAATCCAAGGATATAATTATTTTAGTAAATTTGATTGTAAATCAGGATTTTACCACCTAAAGTTAGAAGAAGAATCTAAAGAATTAACTGCATTTACGGTACCACAAGGATTTTATGAGTGGAATGTATTACCATTTGGATATAAAAATGCACCAGGTAGATATCAACATTTTATGGATAATTATTTTAAACAATTACCTAATTGCATAGTATACATAGATGATATATTATTATATACAAAAACTAAAGAAGAACATATAAAATTATTGGAACAATTCACAGATATAATAGAAAAATCAGGAATAAGTCTAAGTGAAAAGAAAGCTGAAATTATGAAAAACCAGATAGAATTTTTAGGAATACAAATAGATAAAAGTGGAGTAAAAATGCAACAACATATAGTACAAAAAATAATAAATTCGAAAGAAGAATTACATACAAAAAAGAAATTACAATCATTTTTAGGATTAGTAAACCAAGTAAGAGAATATATTCCAAAATTAGCAGAAAACCTAAAACCACTACAGAAAAAATTAAAAAAGGATATAGAATATAATTATGACGAAGAAGATAAAAACAAGTTCAAAAAATAAAATTACTTTGCAAAGAATTACCAAAATTACAATTTCCGGATGAAAATAGAAAATTTACATACATAGTAGAAGCAGATGCCAGTGAATATAGTTACGGAGGAGTACTTAAATATAGATATGAAGCAGAAAAAATAGAACACCATTGTAGATACTACTCAGGTACGTTCAACGAGACAGAAATAAAATGGGAAATAAATAGAAAAGAATTATGTTCATTATATAAATGTTTGTTAGCATTTGAGTCATATATTGTATATAACAAATTTATTGTGCGAACAGATAATACACAGGTACGCTGGTGGCTAACAAAGAAAATACAAAATTCAGTTACAACAAAAGAGATTCGGAGACTAGTTTTAAACATATTAAATTTTACATTTATAATAGAAGTAATCAGTACTAACAAAAATGTTATTGGAGATTACATATCAAGACAAAGCTACACAAACTGAAATGATAGAAGAAAATATACATGAAAAGATACTCAACGCCCTGACTACGCTTTCATTGAAAGTGGACAGTATGGGTACCGAGATGAAGCTAATGGGTACTGAGATAGAAAAGCTAAAGCTAAAGACTAATGAAGATAAACTGAAGTCTATAGCTATGAATCAGCTAACTCAGCAGTGTGCAGAGCTATATCGATCGGAAGACAATAAAATTCCAGAGCTAGAAGGAGATGTTGGGATACTCCATAAAATTCATAACATTTATCAATCTACTTCTGCAGGTACAAGCAAAGGAGTTAGTCGACCAAGATACCAAAATACGAACATGAATAAAATATTTGAAGAACCATTTACACCAAAAATACAAAAAGACCATTTATTCATACCCCCACAAGTTAACACATACCGAGATAGCCTGAACCAAGACAAAAAAGTTTACAATTATACAGCCCAGAAATATATAGAAAACATCTATAGAGTACAAAACTTCCTAAACCATAACCCAAAAGCTACAAACACCCAAGAACCAAATACCAACTATATAACCCAAAAATTACAGGGATATAATAAGCTAATCGCACTACCAAAAACTAACCCAAGCCTAGTGAAAACATGTTTTGACTATGGACTGCTAAACACCATATACACCCAAGACGGAGCAGAATTGACAGCTATGGACGAATTATATAAGATATTCACGACCTATAAAAGAATAACAAAAGGCACTCTATTTTATATAAAGTGTTATACTGCACCCGCGGAGATATTATATGACGAGATAAAACCAGTTATACAAGTCGTAAAGATAGGATTAACAAGAGATATGATTATACCAGAAGATATTGCGCAGCAACCGAAAATACCTAGAATCGAGATACCAGAATTCTATGCAAATAAAAGACTTATTGGACTATCTACAATTATACAAGAACTGGTAAATAACTATGCTAATGGAAATCCAATATGGAGCTACTACTCGAGAGATCACCAAATGATTTACTCGAATTCGAAAGAGCTACGACCAACAGATATGGAGGACGTAAGACAATGGATAATGACGCTACTCAATCCAGAGAAACCATCTACTGCACGAGCCATTAAAAAATGATTTATTTCTGACGGATTACTAACAAGATACTGTAAAATAATTGGGCATAAATATCCAGATCACCAATGTTTGAGGTGTAATGGAGAAGATAATATTATTCTAGAAGTACATCTAGAATAAAAAATCAAGAAGACAATATGACAGCTGGAAGATAAGATAAGAAGCAATAATGGAGATATGGCAGATACGACAAAATCAACGGAGACAAGATATTCATTGTACAGATTTTATTTACACAAAAGTCTTTAGAATTATTGTAAGTTACTATTTTTTTCATAGACTTTTTTCTTATGTAGACTTTAGGATCATTTAAGGCTACATAGACTTTTAGGTAGCCTATGTATAGCCTTTAAAACTTTTAAGGCCTTTTTTGTTTTTTAGCTTTTTAGCCTTTACGTAAGGTTGTAAAACATGTAAAGTGTTCTATAAATAAAGAAGCAAGAAGGCATTGCAAGGCAAGCCTTCTCACATTAGCCAAAAAACTCTCTCCATTCCGTTCAAAAATATTTAGCCCAGTTAATTAAATATATACACTGCAATGGAAAAAGCTATGGAACAACAAACCTCAGAAATATCAAAGCTACCGGAACAGGTATATCTATTTATGATTATGAATAGCTAAATTCATAATTCCCGACAATCATGATATGATAAAATAAATTCATATTAGTTACTTTATAGTAGAATTATTCGAAAAATAATATGTTAAGAAGTTTATTAGCAAAGTGGAAATGGAGAAAAATCCCAAGGAACTATGCCATCCTAAAGGTGAAACCAATGAGGCAAGAAGCCGTGGCAGGGAGTAACCAAAGTCGAGGCACTGTTTAAGGGAAAAGTATCCGAATTACCATGCTAGTAGTGACCGAAGAACATGTTATTTAAGAATAATCTAGTATATAGTAATCTGAGATGACTATATTTTATTATGTATATGGTTGAAGGGAATATTTTGAAAAAAGCAATTTTATGATAATGAATGATAATATATCTGATGTCATGGTAGATAAATTTAAGATACTTATTTTGTATGCACTTAGAGATATAAATGTTGCAGATATAAAAAAAATTATATTAGAAGAAGCATTTGGAGAAAATTATACGGATAGAATAAGTTATATACCACACATACATAACTACTCTTATAAATATTTATTATGTTAAGATCAGGCAGAAATTTTAAGGATATACGAAATATACAGTTACTAGAAAAACAGATAAAAATAAATATAGACAAATACATGGAAAATAAAAAATATATAAAATCTCTTAATATAAATATGCAAGAACTACTAAGACTAAAACAAATAACTATAAAATATCAATTTTAGAAAATAGCTCATTTTGACTACCTTAGAGTTTTAATCTTATATATACTTAAAGATATAGAAATAATAGATATTAAGAAAATGATATTAGAAGAAGTAATAAACAACGAAATAGAAATGATAAATTCGCTAGAACGAATATACGACGACATTTACCCAGAAGGATATTATTCAGATCAAGATTGTGGATGTTAGAATATATTAGAAAAACTAGAGAAAACCAAGATAATCTAAATAACGAAATTAATTATAGAAACCGAATTAGAAAAATAATGGAAGATCTAAAAGAAAAGTTAATATGGATAGAAAAAACCTTAGAAAATTTAGAAAAAAACACATGTGATAGTTTATATAGTATAAAAAACTCACTACGAGAAGAACAACACAAAATAATAAATGACATAGAAAATCTAGAATTAGATATATACTACAGTACAGAAATAATAAATTATTACACAGAAATTTGCAACTCAGCAGTTACTACAGGATAAAATAATAAACTAAAATAAATTAATGAACACATCTCACAAAAAGAATAATTTATTAAAACAAAATCTAAAAAATATCCACGTACAAAAAAGAATAGATTCATTACCAATAAATCTATTTATTATCCTAGTTATCCGCACCCCCCTACAAATGGTACCTCGAACAAACATAAGCGATGGGGGATCTCACTTTTGCAACAAGATATTTTAGACGGCATTGATGAAATATGGTGTGAAGAAACACAAAGTGACCACTCCATACCCATAAACTAGTGGGCAAGTGGAGGTCTCAAATAGGGAAATCAATGTAATCTTGTCCAAGACAATGAATGCTAGCAGAAATGACTGGTCATGGAAGCTCGATGATGCTTTGTGGGCATATTTAACAGCTTTCAAGACACCCATTGGATGCTGCCATATCAGTTGGTTTATGGTAAAGCATTCCACCTTCCAATAGAGCTGGAACACAAAGCTTTGTGGGCGCTCAAGTGGTTGAACATGGACTGAAAGGAGGTAGTAGAATTAAGATCGGGATAGCTGAATGAGATGGGTAAATTCCGTCTTGGTGCATATAAAAGGGTTGACTTGTATAAAAAATGAATGAAGAAGTACCATGATCAAATAATTGAGAAGTGGGACTTTCGTGTCGGTTATTGGGAAATATTGTTTAACTCTTGACTCAAGCTCTTTCTAGGCAAGTTGAAGTCAAAATGGTCGGGACCCTTCAAAGTAAGTTAGATTTTCCATCAGGGGTGGTGGAACTTGAAAATAAAGAAGGAAGTTTCTTTAAGGTTAATGAGAAAAGAATCAAAAGTTATATTGACCCAATGTATGAAGCTAATTTATTGTCCAAGGTGTATCCCGGTGAATTCTAAGTAGCCAAGATAACTGAGTCGTACCGCGACGTTAAATTAGGTGCTATTGGGAGGCAACCCAACTTTTTGTGTTGTGAGTATTTCATTTACTTTAAGGTTTGATTTTTAAGTCATATATTGCTAAGATGTGTAGGAATAAAGTTGGGATTAAATATTGATGCTGGATGGAATTGACGACAAAAATTAATGGGCCATCAACAAGTTGACGGCCCATCACCCGTAGTCATCAATTGAAGCAAAGAAAGGTGCATACACTGGATAGATTTGACTATCAGGTTGACAGGTTATCAACAAGTTGAGGACCTATCATTTGAAGTCATCAACTAAAGCAAAGATTGGGTACTTTATAGATAAGGGTGACGACAAGGCTGATAAGCCGTCACCCAAGTGACGATCCGTCACTCCTTGTCATCAGTTGAAATACAATTATGCAGCATTTTTACTTAAGTTAACGAGCTAAGTGATGTTCTATCAACCAATTGATAAGTCTTCACTTAAATTTTGGGCCCAGATAAGTCATTTTAACCCAAATCCAAAGCCATGAACCGATCCGAACCAATAACCCTTGGCTTTTCAAACTCCTGTGAATAAATTTCTTTCCCCACTTTTATTTTTTGTATATTTTAGTATTAATTAGTCTTTAATAATAATAATAAGAGAAAAATTAGAAAACAAAAAAGATGCCTATATCAGTGCAAACTCTTCATATTTCCCGTCACTTCCTTTTTCAAACTCTTAACATTCATTTCTCCTCTTTAAGTTCTCAAAGCAAAGTAGATAACCACTTGTACTTCTCTCTTTTGTGTAAAACATTGAAACATATAAAGCCTAAGTGTTTGAAGTTCTTGTTTGTTGGATTAAAGTTTCGTATTCTCAAGAAAAGTGTGCAATCTCAAGTCGACTTCAAGGTATGTTCTAAAAGATTGTCTTTTCTCTAGTGGAAGGTAATGAGAATTTCATGCAACTCAAAGCATAAAAGATTATGAAGTGTTCATGAATAAATTTAAGTAATACAAAGTTGATTGGGTCACCCAAATCAACAAAATGTTGTATTGCTAAAAGATGCTCATTAATAACTTCTCATCAAGTTGTGAAATTCATCATTGTTGGTGGAAGATTTAAGTTTTACTTGAGTAAAAATCACTTGTACCCACAATTTTTAAGCTTTATTGAATAAAAATGGGTGAAGTGTCTTGTCTAGGAATCGATAATTAGGGTTAACAAGTTGAAAATTGGGCATCAAGTTCGAATTCTTAGCCTATAAATCAGCAATGAATGAATTTGTAAGTATGATTTGGGTTAATTGTTATGTTGATAAGTCGTCAGGCAAGGTACAACTTATCAATTAAGTCATTACTCAAACATTTGAATAGCTGAGGATTCTATTTTAGGCCAACGACAAGGATGATAATCCATCACTCAAGTGACGACTTGTTAACCAAGTCGTCACCTAAGTTGAAAAAGTCTTGAATTCTGCTTTAGGCTGACGACGAGGCTGATAAGTCATCACCCAAGTGACGACTAATCAACCAAGTCGTCACTTATTATTCTGAAGTATGTTTTGATTCTTCCAAAGGCTGATGACAAGGCTAATAAATCGTCACCTAAGTGACGACTTATCAACCAAGTCATCACCTACATAATAAGTGTGTTTGGTCCCTTTTCAAGATTGATAATGAAAGTGATAATATTTGACTAAGTGCAATGAAAAGAATTAGATGCGTAAACCAATATGTTATTTAAGATTATAATTCTTTGTATTTGTTTCATCTTGGATGCAAATTGATTCCCTACTTTTGATGTAGATAAGTATATGCCTCCAAAGGGTTAAGCTAAGAAGACCAGCAAGAGAACTGGCAAAAACACCTCCACTCGGAGGTTGTTCACTAAGTCTGAAAGTAAACATGAGGTAGTAGAGCAATAAGGCTACCGTACACAGTAAAGAATCCATCTATCAGAACCACCTCCCCAGTCTGAAGAGAGAGAGGTTGAGGAAGAAAGCTTTGAAGAAGAAGATTCTTAATCCTCTGAGCAACCTTCTTATGAGCAACCAATGGAAGAAGACACTCAGATACGGGGTGATGTGATAAAGATTAAGAACCCTAGAATTTGATACAACATTCGGTAAAAAATTGAAAGAGCCTCAAAGATCTACCATGGGGGATTGGTACCCATAGGCAGACCAAAAATAAAGAGGCCCATTTGTGAAGAAGTTAAAATAATCACATTCGGGTTGAGCAGATACCTACAACTGGAAAGGGTTTTCAGAGATTATGATTTATCATGGATCACCAAGGAAGGAAAAACATACTGTCTAATGTTGGTAAGAGAATTTTACGACAAGTACACAGCAACCTTGGAAAACATATCTAAAAAGGGAGAAAAACCTACAGAGAAGCCCAACATAAATCAGATATCAGTTCGAGGAGTGATGGAAGATTTATCTGGCCGTATGATCAACAGGTTTTTGCAAGGTCCCGACTTCGTTCCTCTAGTTACCTCTTTAGAGTTCTATCACAGAATAACTGATAGAGCAAATCAACACCTTTGGTTAGCACAGGTCATAGCAGATGGGGAGCCAGAATGGTTGAACAATCTAAGTGCGGGGATTTTTAAGGCTTCATTGTCTTAAGAAGCAATATTTTTGTGGGGAGTGGTAAGGTGCAGGCTAATGCCTACTGTGGGAGACAATATCCTGGGTGAGGATAGAGCAGTGCTCGTAGCAA
Source organism: Capsicum baccatum var. pendulum (assembly GCA_030864225.1). Taxonomy (NCBI): domain Eukaryota; kingdom Viridiplantae; phylum Streptophyta; class Magnoliopsida; order Solanales; family Solanaceae; genus Capsicum; species Capsicum baccatum. The sequence continues at coordinate 88,250,066 of CM061557.1, forward strand.
GCTTATTATCCAATTTCCACTTGAACTTTAGGGAAATCATCGCAGATGAAATCAAAATTTAGGCAATACGACTCGATACATCATATTTATTCCTTTGTCTGATTACAATATTATGCGAAGCGGCCCATGCTTCAGTCATCACTGGTATAGATAATGAAGTCCAGTCTAAGAATACTCACAATCCTAAAAGATTTGATGAGAGTAGGATTGCACTGGTTCTGGATAAAGGAATGGGTATGGAGAGTGAAAATATTTTTTCAGAGAGAGTTGAAACACCTGTAACTACCACAGGCTCTATGTAAAATGTGCAACTGTCATTACCAGAGTCTGCTCAGGCTACTTTTTCTGTATGTGTTGTACCTATTCCAAAAAAATAAGAAAATATCATAATCACAAAATCGGTGTCTGAGTATGCATTGACAGAACAAAATTTCAAGAAGATAGTTAAGTAGGGAAAAAGGTTTGAAGCCAAGTTGAGGTTGTTTGCTGACAAAATTGAGCCAATTATTGATAAGAAAGTAAAAGTTATTGTTGCACCCTTCCTGAATCTCTATGGACATATTGACGAGATGGAAGTCGAGTGAATAAAAGGCTAAAAGAGATATCGGTACCTGATTTTACAGTATTTGAGGTAGCCTTGGTAAAGGAAAAAAATGATATTACGGCTTTACAGAGCCATCAAATGTTGACATTCTCAGTTCTTGTTGAGGGAGAATTGAAAGAGGAAGAAGTTGCACTGTTTGACATTACAGGAAAACCAGAAGATAAAAAGACAAAGGCAAAAGAAAGAGAAGTAATAGTGATGAAAAAAGGATACTTGAAAAGAGATCAAAGAGAAAAAAGGAGAAGAAAAAGTTGAAAGAAACATTGAGGAAGTCGAAAGCGTATGGTGAACCGCTAGAGCAAGCATTGAGGGTTCGAGCTGTGAGAGTCTCTGCTAGTGAACCTCCTGAAACTGTTGGGGAGTTCTTTACTCCACCAACCATCCTTGTTGATGCATCAGTTCACCCTGATGACATGGATGATACTCTTCCCATTGATGATGCAACAACAAAGTCAGCGTCTCATTATACAAGAGCTTAAGGTGCTGCAAGTATTTCCTCACCCTTGTAGTTATAATTCGATATATTTGCATTAAGGATAATGCATATTTTTGTTTGTGGGGATGGGATTACTTGCAACCTCAAGGGTATATTGTCTGTGTTCTATGCCCTTGAGTACTATCTAGGGAACCGACATATTTAGGATTTGTTTTTGGTTTGTTGTTTGTTTTTAGTTGTGTGTTATGTATGCATGAAGAGTAAATATGACTTAGTGGCAACTGCATGAGTTTGAGAGTTTGAAAAGTATGATTTAAAAATTATGAGCCATTAAAAAAGAATTATTTGTGAGATTGATTGCTAGGTGCATGGGAAACCATTTTTGTCTACGAAAGTATACAAATATGTCATTCCCTGCTTGAGCCTGGGTTTTGATTAAGTAATTGGTGATGTCCGCACAATTCCACGCCATGAGAGAGTAAGTTTTTTCTGTGAATATGTTCTTATTGTGTGCATACATCTAGAACTTGCCCAAATCATTCTGTCAGGATTGTAAATAGTCATGTGAGAAGTGATCACAGACCGTTTTTTATAAGTAAGCCATTTAACCAAAACAAACAACCTTTAGGCATAGAATATATCCCTTTTTATCCCTTTTTGAGCCATTAGAATATTTTCTTTGTTTCAATAAATGGACCACATTTCACTAAAGTTCTAAATTAAGTCTTGTTCTAGTCAGTCCTCTCTTTGGATATTTTACATATCAACTTAGGCTAATTGCCTAAGTGGAGGGTGGATAAAGTAAAGGGGAAGATAATTGAAAGGTGCAAAAGATGTTGTGAAAGTTAGCATTCTTAAAAAAAATAAAATTTTTAATTTTGTAATAATAAGTAAATAAATGGTGCTAATGTGAATGCTGAGAAGGATACAAAAGTTGATTTGGAGAAGAATACAAAAGAATAAGTGGTTGTAGCCAAGTGGTGTAAGTGAACAAAGAGAGGCTAAGTCACTAATACTAAATCAACTTTCCTAGCATTTAAACCATTACTTCAAGCCGAGAAAGCCCTGTAGTTATCTTAGTCTGACTACTAGATGAACCAAAGGGAATGATAAGGGCAAGCTTATGGCATTGTAGGTCCACAATTTGAAACTTCAATCTAAGAGTAAGACCTTTGATGTCTAGTTCCAAAAAGAACAAAGAAATATGTGAAGTAAAAAACTTCTTACTTTGATGTAAGGGCATGTGAATAGTAGTGGAAATCGCTAAGCATTTTGTTAAATACTCTAAGTTTAGGTAGTGGTCTGTTTGTTTGAACTTTAAAGATATGTATGGAATCTTGATGTTGCTTAGTAAAAAAAGATCACATATTTCTTGATGGGTTCAAAATGTAGAAAACAAGTGATACTCTTTCCATTGATGCTCTTAGTGGGTGCATAATGCTGTGTTAGTTGCTTGAGGACAAGCAAGTGTTTTAAGTTGAGGGTTTTGAGGTCCTAGCTTTATGTTAGGGCATTTAAGGCTTTTATCTCGAAATAATTGTAAGTTCTTAAGTAACTATTGTAGTTTTTTTATTGTGTTTCATGTAATTTTGCAGGGAAAGTCAAGATGCATGAAAACCTATGAAAACTATGTCAAGAAGGACATTTTTGGTGAAACGGATATGAAGCTAAGTTTTGAAGATTTGAGTTGGCGACTTGTCTGATAAGTCATCAACCTGATGATAAGTCATTAGAGAAAGTCGTCACTTGTAGACGGAATGCATGAGTTGGAAAGAGTTGTTAACGACTTGAGTGATAGGTCGTTAACTTGCTGATAAGTCATCAGCTATAGTGCGGAAAATCTGGAGTTTGAAATTCAAATCCTGAAGGTTATGCGTATTTATAAAAAAAATTTAGGTTTTCATTGGCATCTCGAACTTACTCAAAAACAACAGCTTTTACATTTGGATCTCTTAAGTTTGAATACAGTATTCGAATTATTGTTTTAGTTTTTGGGACTCTCGTTTGAACTTGAAGGAGAAAAATCTTCAATTCCATCTTTTGTAAATTAATTATTTTTGAATTATGGATTTAATATATACTATCTCTTTCTATCTTATGAGGAACTAAATCCCATAACTGGAGTTGTGAGATCTATGAGTTTTGTTTTACTGGTTTAATAGTTGGCTAAGATTCAATTGACTGAGGGAACATCTTGATAATTTTATTGTAATGAATGTTTTCTGTTGGTTGCAAATAATATATCTAGCCTTAAGTTGGTTTGCTTGAATTGAGAAATCAATTAACTAAAGTGAATTATCAATGGGGATTTGGAAATACCAACTTTCCATCTAATGATTAATGTTGTAACAAGATTAATCAACTCGAGATAAAATCAGTGTGAATAGAAGATTTTCCTAAGTTTGAAAGAATTAGGAAATCTAGTATCTAAGTAGGTTGAAAGACGTTTGGATCAATTATCGATAATGATAATTTGTCATTTCCCGCATGTCATGAGAATCTAATGCTACAACTATTATTCAATAAGAACCAATACTCATAATGATCACAACTCTAGTTTTATTATATCATTGATTTGAAACATTGAAATATTGACTTTGAGTTACTAAAACAAAGTAAACAGTAACAATTGACTGATTGATAAAAAAAAACCAATCAAAGGGAACTGTTAACTATTAGTCAAATAAAGCATAAACAGTCTTGATTAACACCATATTCCCTATGGGATTCAACCACAACCTAGTTAGGTTATATATTTAAGGATGACCGCTTACTCTCTCATTAGAGAGATGTAATTTGGGTGTATCATGTATTATTTAGCATAATTACAAAGAGTCACTATCCTATTTCGTTAATTTAGCCACGTAAAGAATTTTACATCCTTGACATCTATCTCTTATGCTCCTTTATAAAATCTACATTTATATCATTACCTAGCTAAAATCCTTACTTTTAATTTTGTTTTTTGAATATACAGTTCCCTCGAGGTCTTAGTGTTGTAGTTGACCAAACCCTTGATCACTTGACACGTAGCATCCTTTTTTTCCAATTCTTTAGTCCTTTGTTCTATCACATATACTAACTAGTATTTTTGTTTTCATAACATATCAATGGATAATCAGTGAAAAATAATCACTCCTATAAATTATCATTTAATCATTGATCATTAGTTGTCCTACTAATAACACCGATTCATTCAATTAATTCATCAACAAATTATATCATCAAGTTGTAATTTATTCTAAGCTATATCAATGTTAATTATAAATGTTTCATAACTTTATTAATCTCATAATCTCACTTGTCATGAATTCGAATAAATCACATAACTGGAAATTATTTTGTATCAATTTTAAAAATTCACGGATACATCAAATTTGATTTCAGTATGAGAGATATTAGTATCATTTGATATCCGTCATATACCGAATACTATTTTTTTATTCGGTAGAGATGAAATTTTTCGTGGTTGAATTATAAAGTAATAAATGAATCTCATTACTAAAGTTTTTAACAATCTGAAACACTCTTTTTTTCATTTTTGATTGATTTCTTTCTCTTTTGTGTCATATATTTGTAAAAATTTCATCATTTTGGTCTTACTTGGAAAATTTTGATATATAGTTCGAGAAATTTGTCAAAACTTTGATTTGCTTTTATCCTCAATGAGACTCGTACGTTTCAAAGGTTGATTTTCTTTTTTCTTTTAATTTTATTTTTTGTTGTTTCTTTGAGCGGACGGGAAAGTTGTATAAATTTTATTGAACATTTGCTCTAATTTTTTTTCGTTTTTAATTTTTTTTTCTAAAGATGATAGTTATTTGACAATCATAAAACTAGTGTATTGATGTTTTCAACTTATAACTCCAAAGTGAATTATAAAATGGTCATTGGTCAAATAAAGAATCCAATCGAGATTGAGATCGATCCCACATGGAATATGATCAAGACTTAGATCAATGTGGTTATCTAAGATTTTAATCAATTATTTTAAAGGGAGGTGAGGATTTCAAGTAACAAGTAATTGAGAATCAATGTAACAACTAATATGTAACAAGCAATAAGTTGATGTTGCTTGTAATAGTCAGAATAATGGACTAGGATTTGTTCTTCATGATTTCATAACTTAGCAAGTGTATCGTACTAGTGATCTGTCCTGGTGCTTGCTATAAAAAATTGATAAGTTAAGTTCACCTAAATAGTTGGTCCCCTATTTAGATGAATATCACTATGCAACTTGATTCGTCTATGAGTGTTTGTTTTACTAATCCTTATTCTAGATCCCGGATTAGTTATTTTTGAACAGAGCTCAAGATATTAGATGAGGGTTGCTTGCCTCAAATCTTTGTTGCTAATTTCTATTCTTATTCTCTACCTCTTTGGTTCAACAAGTAAAGAACTAAGGCGAGTTCTAACATTATCGGTCATTAAAAAACAATCAATACAAAAGGAAGGATAATGCATACGTAAATACCACTCAAGAATCACTAAGTACTTTAGCCTACTTTGTTAATTCTTCATAATTTCCACAACCTTAGTTATGGGTATAAGAAAATAACCAGAAAAAGATGACGAATTCATGATCATAAATGATGATAGGCGGATTTACACGCCTATATCAATATATTTTGCCCATATTTTAGCCTAGTTTTGAGAACTAATTATCTATTTCAAGCACTTTTAGTCCTTTTTCCTGTAAATGAGCTAACAAACATGATTAGGAAAGTTTCAGGTATAAATGATGCAAAATACAGCATTTTATGGCTTACTTGACGCAAAAGAAAGCTCACAAACGAAGTAGAAGGGAGCTGGACGCCTAAGGACCAAATCTGCTGTATGGAAAATCTGTCCCGGGCTAAAACAGCATTTCTGAAGACTTTGGGGACTTACAGACACAAAGCTGGATTTTGACAATGATACATTAACCTAGTACAATTGGGTTATGTATTTCATTAGTTTATTTGGATTAGGAGAATGTTACATTAACCTAGTACAAATGGGTTAAGTATTTCCTTAGTTTAGTAGGATTTGGTTATTTATTTCATTAGCATAGTAGGAGTAGGATAGGAGTATTATAAATACCCTATCATGCTAGAGATTTTTAATTAAGTCCTCCCTTAGTGGAGAGGCAAGTCCTCCCTTAGTGGAGAGGCAAGTCCTCCCTTAGTGGAGAGACACATTCTACTTCTCAATTACAACTCTTCTAATCTTTCCATTAATTCTATTCTTAAATTCCACAACAAGAGAATCGTTACTTGCTAAGGAATCACGCCACACGCCCATCACCTAATCCACACGCCATTACTCAACAATAACAATGCAAATCGTGATCTCCTTCGCATTCATGGGTAACTAACCTCTTAGTTGCGGTTATGGAAGCCGAATGAGTTACTATCTATTGCTGTGAGTTTGTGAGTTCAAGACACGTATATTACTTATATCATTATTCTCTTCATCTTAATCTACATTCTTTGCGGTTGCAAACGCAAGAATACGCCAGTCTAACATTTAACTTGTTCGCGAGAAAGGTTATTTGTCTGGAAAAAAGATAATATCAAGGTAGTAGGACACCATTTCCTATTAAAAAGCTAGTGTCGTAACTGGACTAACCTCTTGGAGAATTCGTACCGTTAGACACACTTTAAGCTCGCGAGAGTTAAAGTGAAATAGTCCTTGTTTAGGTCGCGAGACGCTTGGATTTACCATCGACGACAATTCTCTGTAAGCAATTGCATGTCAAGACTCTACACACTCATAGCCGATAGAGACGTATACCTCAGAAGGTGAACATAACCCCAACGCTTCAATTCTCATTGTTTACAACTTACGTGACAATCTTTCTCTTTTACTTTGCTATTTTCAGCTTTTATTTCATTACTTTGGTTACATATTACAATTCCCCCCTTCTTACGAGACTTGCACCAAAAGTCTATTAATTTTGCTTACTTGTTGGCTAAGCTATTCCCTGTGGGATCGACACCCAACCCAGGTTGGGTTCTATATTTGCTAACGACCGCTTTACACTCCCACGAGAGCTGTAGATTGAGCGTTATCAAAAATTGGCGCCGTTGCCGGGGAATACGAGCGTCAATCAAGTTCGTGATAATTACTAGACCCTTTGGTCAAAGATTCTCGTACTTTTACGTTTAGTTTTTGTTTTTGTTTATTGCAGGTTTTTACTTTAGTGCATGCCCCATACTAGAAGTTCTGGTCAACCGTCATTACCAATCAATCCTGAACCACAACGAATTAGAAAAATGGAAGCACAAGCTGAAATCGACAGGATGGCTGCTCAACACGAGCAAGCAAGATTAGCTGCTCTTGCCGCTGCTCAAGTCCAACAACAAAACATTGATAATCCTGGGCGAGCAACAAATCCTGACGATGAAGATTTAGGTGATGACGAGTTGATAAACCCTAGGCATGTTGCTGAAACTACAACACCTGCCAACAGAAGAGGTCGACAAGCTCGGTATAGGTATGATCGCCAACCTTTGCAGCCAGCTTTCGACGATGATGATGATGATCTTGATGGTGCCGGAGCCACTGGAGCTATAATTCCACCACCATTAGCGCCCGGAGCCAAGTTCAGCATCACAAGCGCCATGATTCAGTTATTGCAACTCAAGGGATTATTTGGTGGACTAGCAGGCGACGATCCGAATATGCATCTCATCAACTTTATTTCTACATGCAAGTCTTTTGACAATCCTGGTGTTGGTCAGAATGTTATTCGATTACGTCTATTTCCATTGTCTCTGTCTGGGGAGGCAACACTATGGTTGAATGGGCTGACTCCTGATTCAATTACAAATTGGAGGCAATTGAGAGACGCTTTCCTAGAAAGATTCTTTCCGCCATCCAAAAGTGCACAATTGAGAGATGAAATCAGCAACTTCCGTCAGCTTCCCACTGAAGCTCTTCATGAAACATGGGAGAGGTTCAAGACAAAGCTAGCGAGATGCCCAAACCATCATATGACTAATGTTCACCTCATGGAGATCTTGTATAGAGCCTTGAATTCAATAACTAAACCAGTGGTTGATAATGCGGCTGGAGGATCATTTATGGACCTCACCTTTGTTCAGGTAAGCAATTTGCTAGACCGGATGACAAAACAAAGTAGAGCTTGGCATACCAGGGATTCTGAGGTAGCAAGCCCCACTTTATCTATTGGCATGTGTGCAGACCAAAGAAGAAGAGAAGAAGAATGTGAGCAAGACATGACGCACATGAAAACACAATTGGATCTTCTGACAAAGCACTTATTATCAGGGAAGACCGAAAAAGTGAAAGCTGTAGCGCTAAAAGGAAGAGACGAATCTGATTCTGAAGAGGAGGCCAACTACTTGGACAATCAGGGGGGTTTCCGTGGGAATGCCCAAGGAAACCAAGGTCGGAACTATTATGATAAATCTGGAAGCAAAGACCAAGGTAGTTGGAAGAAAAATAATGAAAAGAGTGGTTTGTACGTTTCCCCTGGTAGACGTGATACCACCACATCTAATTCTGGGAGTATGGAAGACATGATGGCTAAGTTATTGAAAGGAGTGGAAGCAACGAGCGCAGGAGTTAAGGAGGCGATTGATGATTTGTCCTCCATGAAGCAACTAGTTGATTCTCATTCCACTTCTATCAGGCAAATAGAGCAGCAATTGAGCCAACTTTCAGCAGCATTCAATCAAAGAAAGGCTGGCACCTTATCAAGCGATACTGTGCAAAACCCAAAGAATGATGGGTCATGCATGGCCATCACTACCAGAAGTGGTAAGGTGCTGGAAACTTCAGCAAAAGGCAAGCAAGTGGTTGACGAAGTTGCGGACATGGACATTACACCTAGTGATGTTACAAAAGGAGAAGAAGTCGCAACAACTACTCCCAACGTCAGGGACGTTTCACCTAGTGACGTGCAGCCTGAAAAAGTGGAAAAACAGAAGCAAGAGGAGAAAAAAACCGTGGAGAGAACACTTCCATACCCACCACCACCTTTTCCCCAAAGATTGAAGAAGGTGGCGGATGACACAAAGCTCAGCAAATTCATGAATATGTTAAAGCAGCTCACCATTAATGTTCCATTGGTGGAGGCACTTGAACAAATGCCTGGGTATGCAAAATTTATGAAGGAACTCTTGACAAAGAAGCGGGCAGCAAGTTATGACTTGGCGGATAATGTTCATCATTATAGTGCAATCGCTACAAGATCGCTAGTTCAAAAGAAGGCAGATCCTGGAGCTTTCACTATTCCTTGCACAATTGGATCGTTGGATTTTGCTAAGGCATTGTGCGATTTGGGAGCTAGCATCAATTTGATGCCACTATCCATCTACAAGAAGTTGGGGCTAGGCGATCTGACACCAACCAATATGAGGCTCGTGATGGCTGATAGGTCGGTAAAACGACCTGTGGGTATCTTGAATGATGTGTTGGTGAAGGTTTCTTCATTCATATTTCCTGCCGACTTCGTTATTCTAGATTGTAAGGAGGATTCTGAAGTTCCCATAATCTTGGGACGTCCCTTCCTTGCAACTGGAAGTGTGCTTATTGACATAAAAGATAATGAGCTTTTGTTTCGAATTAATGATGAAGTGGTACGGTTTGATATATGCAAAACAATGAAGCAGCCCAGCGATATGAATGAGTCATCTGTAGCTGATGTTCATCATGAGGATACGAAAGCATTATCTATAGAGAAACAGCCTACTGTTGAGCCATTGTCTGTTGTGCCGCTGAATGTTGAGCATGAAGATAATGAAGGTTATGAAGAACTTATGAGTGCTCTAATAGAAATAGAGCCTTATACTCCTAAGCAACCGGATTGTGATCTCAAGAATCAACCAACAGCGAAGACTCCCATTGACGAGCCACCAATGCTAGAATCGCAAGAGCTTCCCGATTACCTAAGGTATGTGTTCTTGGAAAGTGGAAGTATACTTTCGATAAGTGTGGTGGATGATTTAAGTGAACAGCACGTGGAGGCTCTCATCTCTGCTCTGATGAGGTACAAGAGAGCTATGGGTTAGACTATTGATGATATAATTGGTGACTCTCCGGAGAAACGTAGGAGCCATCTCAAAAAAGATCGCATGCCCACAGGTAAGCCTCATTGTCGTCTAAATCCTTTCAGAAAACGATCCATCACTTATCTCGATGAAGTCTAAGTACTTGAGGTAACCATATCGTGCCACGACAATAAATAAGGCTCTAGATGGGAGGCAACCGATCGTTTTATTGTTTTATCATTTCATCGTTTTTTCGTTTTATCGTTTTTATACTTGTTTTGTTTTGATAAATGAAAATTCAAAAAAATAAGAGTCGTGCCACGACCAAAACTAAGGCGCTTGGAGGGAGGCAACCGATCGTACTAATCGTTTTCATTTGTTTTGAGCAAATATAGGTGCAAGAAGTAGTCAACGAGGAGATTGATTTCAATTGACGATTTGGACGCATTGGATGGTAAAGTTGGTAAGTTAGGAATGGTGATGCATAAGGCTATGGATTGAGCATTTCTCACGCCAAAATAGGCATCGAGGAAGGCTAGGCCTTGATAAAACTAGGCCACGAACGATGCATGACCTATCCTATAGCCTAAGGTCTCGGAATCTAGTGTGCTATACACTATGCGCCGCCTATTCCTAGGTATGCTTTTGACTATGCGCCGCCTATGATATGGCATTTGGTCTCAGTATCTCATGTGCCATAGACTATGCGGCGCATATGTCTACAAATGCCATAGACTATGCGGCGCATATGTCCCATTATGCTATAGACAATGCGCCGCATATGTCATGACTATGCCAAGCATTATGCACCGCATATGTAGCATTTTTGTCTCCAAAACTGATTGTAAATGGGTCATAACCCGACCCATTCTCTTCCTATATAAAGGGGACTTAGTCTTGAAACATAACCACACTAAAAATTGACCCAAAGGCACCGCATATACATCCAAATCCTCTCAAAATTTTCTTCTTTTGCTCTTCCAATTCACAACACCATCTCCACGAACTTCAAGCAAGTAAGTACTCTCTTATTCTTCATTTATTTTGCGCAAGTACTACGTTGCTATGTTTATGATGAATTGCTAAACCATATAAGATTGGTGGTGATATTCATGTGTTTGGATTGTTGTTACAAAATCATGTGAAGTAAACATATACATAGGGAATTCTTGGCTTGTTTCCGATTTGAATTTGGTTCAAAAAGCATTGTTATGATAATTGCTGAATTGATATGGCTATGAATATTGCTTAAGACTGTTGTTTGGATGCTTACATGATAGACTATCCCGGCCATCAGGATAAGGTCATAGTGCCTATCGACTTAGGAGGTTGTGCTTGTTGTCAGAATAACGATTCCATGTGGTAACCCCTATGTTGTAGTATTGCTATATCCACCATGAAAGTAGTCCAATGGCTGCAAACAAGTGATGCAATGCTGATTTTCTTGTCGGAATACAATCCTAAAACGTATGTCGATGAAATCTGAGTACTCGACCACTTTCACTTCACTGATTTGTGCTAACAAACCTAAGTGTGGGGTGGTACCCCTAGTGCTTGCATATAGATTGTATCAACTGAGATTGTGCTGCAACTTACATTATTTCTAGTCTCAGGTACAATGGCACCTAAAGCAAGGCAAGGCAAGGAGAAGGCTACCACGTCCCAAAAGGGCAAGAAGAGAAGTCGAAAAGACCAAGGAGAATCATCATCAGCACACCTACCACGCAGAATGTTTGGAATAAAATAGGTTCTTGAGGAAGAAGCCAAATCATGGTACAGCAGCAACAAAGAAAGAAAATATGTGCACGTCGACTTGATCAACAAGGAGACCTTAGCAAAGAAGGAGCCGCGAATGTTGGCAAAAATAATGGCTTTGGAGCTGGATTTCATCTTCTGCGACATGGGAGAGTGCAATCTTGACTTAACAAGAGAGTTTTATGCCAACTGGTCGCCGAATACAACAGGCAATGAAGTGATAGCCTGTGTTATTGACTAAGTGATAGTCTGTGTTTGTTTTTTCTAGTCCTATTTCATTTATAAATTCGTCTTCTCCAGAGTCTAAAGAATCAGTATTATCCTTTTCTTCTTCAAAATCTTCCATACTTCTGATAGAGTATATACTTTCATTATCTGACATATATTCATCTACACTTATCAAATTCTCATTCAAATCCTCTATTAATTGTGCATTTCTAGATCTATTATTATTTCTTTTTGGACAAGTATTTGCTAAATGCTCTACACTTCCGCAAGTAAAGCATTCTAATTTATTCTTATAGGTTCTACCAGTGTTATATTTTCTCACATGTTTATTCTTATCTAAGTATGGTTTTTTCGCATTTGATCTTCTCAAGTAATATTTCTTCCTAAGGCGATAGTCTTTTTTATATGTCTTTTTATATTTTTTCTTTTTATAATCTTGGTCATAATGTTTAGTAGTATATATGGTCTTATAAAAATCTGCATCACTTCTTTTTAATTAATTTTTTATCGGTATATTTGTACATTTTTCTTGTAATATATCCATTACATGTTGTATTCTTTGTCCTATTGACCATGGGTTGTTTGAGTTTTGTATTACTCTTTCTCTTTTAGACCATTTTTCTTTTATCTCTCTTTCTAAAGCTCTTGGTAATTTATTAAATAATCTAGCTCCTAGAGTCAGATTAAATGAGTCTCCATTAATTGTACAATAATAAAAGTAATCATTTAAAAATTCTTTAATTCTTGACCAATGATTAATACTTAATTGTTCTAAATTTATTAAAGCTCTTTGTTGTAATACTACCAATCCATTATTGGGATCCTGACTTGTTAGTAGAGTATGTACTTTGTTTACAAAATTGTATGGATTTGAGCCTAGTTCTACTAATTCTTGAAAGTCTTGTGGGAATATTATTTTATAAGCTTCCCAAAGTGCTTTAGTACTTTCTCCTAGAAATATTTCTAAATATCTATACATAATTTCTGCATCTGGTTCTTGATTACCCTATATATGTTGTATGTAGTCTGCTACAACTACATTTTTCCATATGTCTATTACATGATTCCATGCCTGAGGGTCATAGGCTGGCAAGTTTACAATTTTTCCTTTACTACTTCCTTCTTGTAATCTAATGGGTTCTTCTATTGACATTCTTTTTCCTTTAGGTTTTATGTCTTGTTCTGTTAGAGTGTTTGGGTTTGTTCTAAATACTCTACGTCTTGGTAAATTTTCTGTTGTTAATGGTACGTTTTGCATACCGGTTGTTCTTTGGAAAGGGCTTGAGGAACTTGCTGTGCTTTCCATAATTTCCTTTATACTCTCTTCTATACTATAATTTGATTCTTCGTCTTCACCTTTGAGTTTCTTTTTTCGTGTATAACCATAATTATCTATTCTTAATTCACATTTTATAAAATGTTCTTTCATTCCTTCAAGTTTTAAATTCCTTAATTAACAACCTGTACATTTAAATACGCTAGTGCTATTTATTTCATATAGAGCTTCTGCTTTTATTATAGCTTTATTTACTTCAAAACCTTTTTCTAATATTTCTATATTTATAAAATTAGTATTTTCATATTCTTCAATTTCTTCATCAGTTTCTTTTTCATTTGTATATTGGTAGTCTGTGAATCTTACTGAAACTTTTCCTTTACTGTTTATATACATTAAATGATCGGTTGGCTTTAATATTTCTTTTTTATTAAATTTTTCTAAGTTCCATTCTAATCCTGCATATTTTTCTGGGTTTATTTTCTGGGGATGCTGAAAAAAGGTCCATGGTTTTGACTTAGTTGGTATAGTTATTTTAGCTTCTTTTAATTCTTTTTGAGGGGTTATTTCTATCTTTTTTAGTTGTTCTAATAATTCTTTTATATTTTTATCTTGACTATCTTTTGATTTTTATTTTTCTAGGATTTTTTTTCTAGGTTCTTATTTAGTTCTAATAGTAACAAAATTATAATATTATTTTTTTATGATTAACGAGTCTGCTTTTCCCTGGGGTTGATGGTTTGATAATCCTTCGGGATTTGGTTGGATCCGTGCTGCCTTTTTTAATATTGCTAGATAAAGTTTATCTTGGAGTATATCATTCATAAGAGTATTATATTTTTTATTTTATTAATTTCTTTTTGTACTTCTTGTAATACTAGCCTTATTTCAAGATTTTTCAAATTACCTTTGTCTTTATTAATTAAATCTTTGAATTTCTTTTCTAATTCTGCCTGTTGGTTCTTTAAGAAATCAAAATTTAATTCTATTTTATCTAACAAATTCTTTTTTTTGTTTTACAGGTCTTCTAATATCTCTAGAGTTTTTAATATTTTTGTATTTTCTTGTTGAGTCTTTTCTCTTAGGTTTATTATAAAATCTGTAATAGTATTTAATTGTGGATTTTCTTCATGTAAAGCATGTTCTCCGTTATTAAAATTATAATAAGAGAATTATCTTTTAAACGTCTATATTTCTTTTCAACTGAGATTGTTAGATCTAAATATTCTATCTTCTTTAAATTATCTATTTTTATACTACTGTTCTTTCTTATCCTAAAGAGGGTGTAATGTTACTACACCGTTTTCTAACTGTCTGTATTCTAAAATTCCTATAGTTTATACAATATCTAATACTTTCTAATCTACACTTTAGCAAAATTATATGATTTATGCAATTTACTAAATTTATAAAGTCTGAAATAATGATTGCTTCTGGTAATTCTGTAGTTTCTAATATTTCTATTTGATTTATTGGTCTTTGTTCTATTCTTAAAATATCGTTTCTCTGTCTTGTTTCTTTTTAATTTTATAAGTCATCTATTATTAAAAAATTAATATTAAAAAATTATTATAAAGTCATTTAAGTATTAAAAAGATTAATAATATTTAATATTAAATCAACTTGATGTCTTATATGAGGTCTACTTAAATTGTTTTCCTACAAGTAATTTTTATAGTAATTTTGTTATAACATTTTTAATTAGTTATTATAAGTCATTTAAAGACATATCTGCTTCGCTGCTTCAATCATGATTATATTCTATCACTCATAATTAATTATTATGACCATCTAAGCATTGTACCATTTAAACTGGAATAGAAAAAAATATCATAAATCAGACTAACTAAAATATTAAATTATTTTAAAATATATAATTGACTATCAGTGCCCTAAAATTTTGGACAAGCAGAGCAACATATATTATTTGAAAATTATATAAAAAGTATTATAAATTACAATAGTTAACAACTTAAAATATCTAAAGTAACATATATTATTTGAAAATTACACAAAAAAATATTATAAATTATAATATTTAATAGCTTAGAATATCTAAAAAGAAATAATCTGTTACATATTCAAAGAAATACGTAAAAAAATTTATATATATATATATCACAATAATTAACAATTTAAAAAGTTTAAAAGATATAATATATTTGATTGACTGTCGAAATTATATTAGTGCTACTTAAATTTGAATGATAAAAAATATAATTGACTATCAGTGCCACAAAATTTGAACAGGGGAGTTTCTCATGTATTATTTGAAAATTACATAAAAAGTATTATAATTACAATATAGTTAACATCTTAAAATATCATTAAAAAAATAATTTTTTATATATTTCTAAAAAAATACTAGAAATCACAATAATTAACGATTTAAATTTTTTAAATATATAAAATATTTGGTTTACACTCAAAATTATATCAGTGCCATTTAAATTGACATATTAAAAAGTATTATAAATCTCAATAAAAATTTAATTATTTTTAAAATATAATTGACTATCAATGTCACAAAAGTTTGAACAAGGAGAGTAACATGTATTATTTAAAAATTACATCAAAATATTATAAATTACGACAATTAACAATTTAAAATATCTAAGATGTGTTAAAAATATAATTTTCTAAATTCTATTTGTGACACATAAATTAAGACAAGAAAATAACATATATTGAGCCCGTGCTAGCACGAGCCTTCAACATCTAGTAGTATTAATACGTATCACCAAATATTTTATCAAAATTTACTAAAGTATAATTTACTGTTACTTTAGTAAATTTTAAAAGTTTGATATTGATTATCAAAATAGAATTTTAAAAATATCAAACTCCCATCCCTAGTTATACTCCAGAAAATTACATGGGATAACCCTCATAATGGATGACTTTGTATTTTTGTTCCCCATAAGAAAAGTCTTTAAAGACTCACATTATTTTTATTTTATTTATAGAACAAGTACATTTTTGTCCCTCTACACTTCAAATATTTTTATACTTTGCATGCTCATTTGTTTCTCAACTTCTATTTTTTTTCTCTTTTATATTTTTTTCTTGATTTTTCTTTTTTCTTTCCTTTTTCTTGTTTTAGTTCATTTGTCTCGACCTTTATTTTTCTTTAAATTTTTATTTTTTTCAAAAATTATTTGTTTTTTATCTCTCTTTCTTTTAAAAAATTCATTTCTTTCAACCTTTATTTTTCTTTTATTTATTTATTTTTATCATTTCTCATTTTTTCTTCTTGTTTTTTCTTTTTCTCAAACTTTATTTTTATCTTTCTTCTCACTTTTATTTTTCTCAATCTTTATTTTTTATTATTCTCCTTCTTCTTTTTTCTTAACCTTTATTTTTTTTTCTTCTTCTTTTTTTCTTTTTTATCAATCTTTATGTTTTTCTCTTTTTTTTCTTATCTTTTTTTTCCCAACTTCTATTATATTTTGCTAATGTACAGAAAGTTGGATAATTCGCAAAGAGGATCTTCTTTCTTTGACATTAAAGCAAATTTAAGAATGTGACCTGTTGTTTCAAAGTTTTTTGAGATAAGTCTTGCCTCTAAGGCAAGAATTATAGAACTTCTCATAAATTAAAACACAATGTGGTAGTGTCAAGTCTTGTCCATGGGGCGTAACTTGTTCTTTAAAAGTCTTTGTGCTAAGTCTTGCCTCTAAGACATGATTTATAGAACATCTCATAAATCAATACTTAATGTGGTATTGTCAACTCTTGCCCATGGAGTGTAATTTATTAATTGAAAATCCTTAGGCTAATTCTTGCCTCTAAGGCAAGAGTTATAGAACATCTCATAAATCAAGACACAATGTAATAGTGTTAACTCTTGCCCATATGACATAACTTATTGTTTGAAAGTCCTTGGGCTAAGTCTTTGTCTCTAAGGTAAGATTTAAAGAAAATCTCACAAATCAAGGCACAATGTGGCAGTGTCAATTATTCCCCATGAGGCATAACTTGTTGTTTGAAAGTCCTTGATTTATAGAACATCTCATAAACCAAAACACAATGTGGCAGTGTCAACTAATGCCATGAGGTGGAACTTGTTAATTAAAAGTCCTTGGGCTAAGTCTTACTCTAAGGCTAGAGTTATAGAGCATCAAAATCAAAACACAATGTGATGGTGTCATATAACGTCTCGGGACTACGGCCTAGTCGTCACACGGTGTTTACGACCCCAAAGGACCACAAGCTAACCCATGAATGATATCTACTGTGAGCACTGAACAATAATACTGCCATAAATGCGGAATAATAGTCTGAAATGCCATAAGGTTCAAAACATCTAAAATGCTGATTAAATATAAAATTTGCAAAACTCTGAAAAGCCTCTAACTAAATCTGTCTGAAAGTGGAGTTGATGGGACAATTCCCCAACTAACTCTATCTACTAAAATATTGCTAAGTTGAAGTACTGAAATAAAAACATATTCTCGATAGATGAGGACTCACTGCTAAATCTGATACTGCTGGCTGAATCTGGCTAAGCGCGGTCAGATTCTGAGCATTCGAACCTATGATATGAAACATCATAGCATAAGAAACGGGTATGCGATCAATACTTGGGAATGTACTGGTATGCTAAATGAGATAATACTGAATGCATGGGTTTATATGCATGATCAATAACTAACTGAATGATATGCAAGAGCTGGATTAGCATACATGGAGGATTTGTAACTACTGAACATACTGTGCCTACTGTGACTGAGTATACTGGAACTGAATTTGATAAATGATAATTGAATATACTGATAATCTGAATTACTGTTAACTGAGTAACTGTATCTGACAGTCTTGATTCTATAGAACTGAACTGAGTTCTATTCTAAAAACTGAGACCGAAACTGAAACTGTGGGAGGTAATCATCTAACCGACATGCCACAAATAAGATAAGATAACTCAGCTGGGGTCCAATCTGTAACCCCAATTGGAAGAGTGTGAGTACCGTGCCACGGGTAAAGATAAGCTGAAGAGTACTAGTAGGTTCCCTAAACGAGAATGGTGGTACCCTCTACTGGCAGGTAGAGTACCTCATCAACCCTTAACTGGCAGGTTTGATGTCTCAACCTACACTGGCTACGTAGTTCTGGAACACAAAGATTGCTTTTAAGGATCACACCCTCTGCTGGCAGGTGAGGCCCTTTACTTAGGTTCACTTGGTGGTGAATCCTACTCCCAACTAAAAAATACTGAACTGTTATACTGGACTGAACTGGACTGAGTTCACTGAGATTTCTGAGTTTTCCTAAGTTCTGTAACTAACTGAATTCTATTGAGTTATGTAACGAACTGAGAGTACTACCGACCATGACATGAATGATACTATTTTGTAACTGACACTGACTCTAAATAAACAACTAAGTTGTTGGTATTAAATACCCCCAGGACTCCATAGCATGAAAAGTAAAGAAAAGCATAATCTTGAATAACATAATAATGTTCATTTGGTCATAATTCATTCATAGAGACATTTCATCAAACACTTGTAATGCATTAACTTGTACATGAATGGGGAATACATGTTAGCATGATATAATGACATTATTTCATTCTCATAGACAATTTATCAAACACATAAGAAACATAGTTGGTTTATCAAATCATAAACACTTAGGGTTAACATGGTTACAACAATCATGGATTAAAACTCAAACAACATCATGAACATGAATTCAATCTAATTCAAACATGGAAATCATAAATCTTATATTTTGAAAAAGGATTCTTGAGCTCCATGGAAAGTAAGGATCCATGGATGAACATCTAACATACCTTAATTTGATGAGTTCTTGGAGAAATTCTTGGGACTGGCCTTAATTCTTGAGAGTTAGGGTTTGTTTTCTTGAGAGAGAATTATCTTTTGATTTTGGAGAAAAGTGAATAATGAAGGGTTTTACACGTTTTTAGGGCTTAAATCCCACATCTGGGCGGAATAAAATCATAGAAAAGGACTATTTTAACCCTGAACGCAACTTTAATTTTTTGAGAAATTTTCCTAATCTGGACCCCTGGCGTGACGCGCCACTATCGCGCTGGGCCACTGGAAAATGACGACTGGGAAATTGCATGGTGGCGTGACGCAGTGGTATCGCGTTACCACTTTGTTTGTAAACTGTGCATCGCGATGCGGTGAAATCGTGTTGGTACACTAAAAATTGACAATTGCTATTTTAATACACTCCGCGATGCGCTACTGGCCTGAATGATGATGTTTAACGACTGAAACTTAAAATCGTCATAACTTCTTATCCGGTTGTCAGATTTAGGCGAATTTTATATCGTTGGAAAACTAATTGAATTTCCTACGCAATGGCAGGCTCAAATCTAAAAATTACGAAGTATTTCAAAAATTTTATTTAGGATAATCCATGTACTGAGGGTTAATCTAGGCTAGGAAAATACAGGGTATTACATGTCAGTTCTTGCCCATGAAGCGTAACTTGTTGTTTGAAAGTCCTTGGTCTAAATCCCGCCTTTAATGTAAGACCGTAAGAATTATAGAACTTCTTATAAATTAATATACAATATGGTAGTGCCAACTCTTACCCATGAGACATAACTTGTTGTTTGATGGTCCTTAGACTAAGTTTTGCCTCTAAGGAAGAAGTTATAGAGCATCTTATAAATCAAAACACAATGTGGTAGTATCAACTTTTTTTCCTTGGGCATGAGTTGTCGTTTGAAAGTCCTTGCGTTAAATCTTTCCTCTAAGACAATAGTCATAGAACATCTCACAAATCTAAACACAATGTGGTAGTGTCAACTCTTACCTATGAGATGTAACTTATTGTTTGAAAGTCCTTGAGATAACTTCTGTCTCTAAGACAAAATTTATAAAACATTTCATAAATCTAAACACTATACAGTAGTGTTAATTCTTTTCTATTGCGTGTAACTTATTTTTTGGAAGGAATCAATGAAAATAAAAAAAATAATAAGAGTTGAGGAAAAATAAAAAAATGAAGAAAAATATTTTCAAACAAAGAAAAAAAATTAAAAAGAAAATATAAGTTAAGAGGAGAAAAGGAAAAGAACTAAAAGAAAAAATAGGTTGAGAAAAAAGAAACAAAGACAAAACAAAAAATAAAAGAAAAATAATGATTAAGATTTTTTTTAAAAGAGAAAATAAAAAATTAAAAAATAAAAAAGAGAATAAAAACAAAAATTGAGAGGAGAAAAGTGAAAAAAAGTAGAGATTGAGAAAAGCTTAAAAAAAGGGAAAGAAAAGAAAAAATTAAAATAAAATAAAAGAAAATAAAAGTTGAAAGAGATAAGTATAAAAAATTATTTAAAGTATAAAAAGACAAATAGATAAAAATTCTCTCTCTATATAAAAAAGTTAATTTTATGTAATTTTTCTAGGAACAATAAAACAAACAAAGCCACCTACTATTTAATTTGTTTACCCAATACATCCAGCTTTTTAATGAATCTCTTCTCGGTCCCAAAGCTAAAAAAAGAAATAAAACTAAAAGAAAAGATTAAGAAAAGCAAAAGAAAATGAAAAAAAAAGTCAGGGTGTACATGGAAAAAAAAATGAGGATCTGCTGAAATAGTTGATTTAGACCAGTGTCCCTTTTAATTTGACTAATTTTGACCTACACAAAGTTCACCGTTTCCCTTCTGTGAGCTTTGTTCCTCTCCATCGCGTTTCCTCTGCCGAACTCCCCGCCGGTCACCTTCTCCGGCGAAATCGATCTGTACGTTTTCATATCCTTCTCTCTCTTCCTCTTTCTCTGTTTCTCCAGATTTGCTACTTTCTGTCTCTCACTAAGCTAAAAACCCTAACTATGGTACAATGCTAATTGCAAGTCGTATTGTCTTTGCTTTTACCAATGCACAAAGAAATCTACAGTACGTGATTTTCCCATATTGATCTGTGTTGTTATTTTGTTGTAGTACTGTTCTGCTACTGTGGGTTGTTTTTGTTACTATCTATTCCATTTTGTGTTTTTTCTATACTGTTTTTGTCTTGAGCCGAGGGTTTTTTGGAAACAAACTCAGTAGCTCACCTCTGATGTAGAGGTAAGATCTGCGCACACTCTATCCTTCCTGGAGCCTACTTTGTGGGACTACGTTGTGTATGTTGTTGTTGTAAGACATAGAAAAAGCAGTTGTCATTTTTTACAATGCACAAAGAAAGCTACAGTTCTCAATGTGTAAATATTCTTCTGTGATTTTCCCAAATTGATCTGCATTGTTATTTGTTGTTACTTTATTGTAGTACGGTTCTGCTACTATCTTGTTTTTGTTTCCATCTATTGTGCTTTGTACCTCCATTACATTTTGTCTTGAGCCGAGGGTCTATTGGAAACAGTGTAGGGTTTGACATACACTCTACCCTCTTCAGACTCGACCCCACTTTGCGGGACTACACTGTGTATGTTGTTGATTTGCGTTGTTATTTGTTTCATCGGATGTTGCCTCCAAAGTTGTGGTGGTAGACTACAATAACTAACTAATTTTTCTTTAACATTTCTCTCAAAAAGGGAAGAAAATAAATTATTAAAGGGTTTTGTTATTTTGGTCTTTGAAGTTAAAGAATGAGCTTTCTTTCGTTTGTTGATGTGTTTAAATTGTTTGTTTTTATAACATATTTTTGACTTGGCATTACTCTACATTGTTTGAAATGCATGATTAGTATATTTTTGATAGATGTTTGCCACTATGCCTTTTTTTTTTCTGCAGTTGATGGAGATTTCATCCAGTGGAAATCGATTTCGGAGAATACCACACCACTCTATTGCTGGTTCCTTGAATTTAGATCCGCTGGTGAGTTTGGTATTCAAGTGTGTGGACTTACTAAAGCTTCTTTGTTTAGATAGAAGCGGATAGAAATTGGAAGGAAATGATCCTTAGTCTCGTTTATTATCTTTCTTTTAACTCTAGTCTTTTTCATTGTGAATAAAGAATTACAAGGATGAGATGTTTAAGCTTAATTTTCCTAAGAACTAAGACAGAAGGAATCCTTTTTGTGCTGCAAGTTAGTGATGGCCAAATTACTAAGGAAGCCACTTTGTTTGGCCCACAAAAATGCTAAAAGGATCACTGCTTCCCTAACCAGCTTCTTCATGCATTTATCTCTGTATTCCCTACATTGATGTAATTGTCCTCAAAGTTCCCCTTTAAATGTTTACCTCCTTCTTTCTGGAAAATGCTTGCGTTGATGTAGTGCCTTTTGCTATTTCTATTGTCAGTACCCTTGGATACCAAATTGCCTTGTGCTTGGGTTTCTATCCAACTTATTTCTCGTTCTGTTGGAAAGTCTACCAATTATATTGGGGGCACACTTTTGTGAACTGTGGTTGCCTTTGGTGTGGGTATTTGAGCTATTCTGTTTAATAGACTTGTGGGTCTTTCGCATTAGGCCTACTTTTTTTGCGTATTTGGTATCTTTTGATATTTAAAATCTTTGCGCCTGCCATTCTCTTTGCTCTAATCATTTGTCTTTCTAACACCTAGTTGTAGCAATTATTTTTGCTTAAATATGTATTGCCTACAACGTAAAGATTGATTATGATACTTATCCGTGATGCTCTACAACTAGCTTCATTTGGAGTGTACTCAGGTTTAGCCATCACATAGATCGTTAACTTGCCAGAATAAATCCATGCACTATAGATGATGAATGGGGAGAGAAATAATTTTCTAAATCCAGTGGGCCCCGATGGATAAGATCACCATCTGCCAGAATAATTCCATGCAGTATAGATGAATGGGGAGAGGAATAATTTTCTAGATCCAGTGGGCCCTGATGGATAAGATCACCATCTGGCAAAAAGAAATGGCTTATACATTTATTGACCTCTTGTTTTTACACCGTTTGACCTCGATTTAATTGTTAATTGAAAAAATAGGAAGTAGGTCTAATCTGGTGGTTGCTTCACCATCGTAATCATTTTAAGGATCCATCTAGTGGTCAAATCTCCCACAAGTGTTCAAGAAGTTTCTTTGCCTTTTAATTCATTTGGTGACAACTGAAAACATAACATAAATAGTTTTTTTGCGCTGGAAATACTTGTCAAGGAATAACATTGGCCATTGTTGTTGGTTCTTTGTATATGTCAATCATGCGATAATACATCTATATAAGTTGGACCTTGTGAAGGTTTATGACCAATAGAATTGGAAGTTTTTGGACTTCGTTTGGTGAAAGATGAATTTGGGGACAATGACATTCTTAAGAAAAAAGGATAAGAAAAAAGATCTGGTATTTAGGAACAAGTAGAAAAAGTTGATGAACATCTCCTATGATTTATTTTAGTGATGGAAGCTTTGAGTAAGATGATGGATTAAGTTGTGGCAAAAGGTTTCTTGAGGGGCTTCGAGGCCTTAATCATGAAAAAAAACTATGTTAGTCACATATTTATTGTTTGCGGATGATATTTGTAATGTGATGCAAGCACCTCAGTTGAGATAGATTCTCATGTGGTTTCAGGTGGTGCTAGGAATCAAGCAACTTGAGAAAGTGCAAGATCATTTTAGTGGGTGAAGTGGCAGGTATCCTATGGATTTAGTTGAGGTGCACGAAAGATGGCCCAAACACCACAGTTATCAAAAAAAAATTTCAGTGTTAGCACAATGGCAAAATATGTACTTGTCAAAAACAAGGACGCAACTACTAGGTAGAAGCACATTGTCTTGCATGCCTTTACATTGCATGTCTCTCTTCTCAACTCCAAATTAGTGTGATAAAAAGTTTGGAAATGCTCCATAGGAATTTCTTGTGAGAGTTGGCCGCTGGAACACAAAAGTTTCACCTAGTTAGCGGGTAGTTACTTCCCCAAAAATATGAGGAGCGTTTAGGATGAAAGACCTCCTCAGAGTTTTCAACTAGGCAATACTTGGGAAGTGGTTGTAGAGAATCAAGATTGAGGAGCCAAAATTATGTAGGGAGGTGATAGCAGAAAAATATGGAGTTGTGTAGAAGGGATGAAGTTAACAAATTATCGTATGGATGTGATTTATTTTAGTTTTTTTTTTGAAGGAATATCATGAGGATGGGAAAAGATTCAATGACTTATTTACTTGTTGAGTAGGGTATAGAATTAGTGTCAATTTTTTTAAAAACAGAGATGGTGTGGAGAGAGTATGTTGAGGATGTTCTTCCCCATAATTTACTTAGAGTTTGGGATAGAAAGAGATAATGGTGTAACAAATTCAGTTGGTGCAAGAAGGGGAGTTCATGGGACTTGAGATTCAAAAGGAATTTACAAGAGAATGATGTGAATTAATTCTTAATGTTGATTGTACTACTATACTAACGGGATGCCACTCATTAGTGAGGACTCATGGAGGGTTTGGTGGTGGTGGTGGTGGGGGAGTAAGTGCTAATGTATTTTAAGTCAACTTATACTACCATAAACTTTTGTCGTGAGAGGTGTCAAGTTTGTCGTATGTGTCTTTTTTGATTTTTAAAGCACCTAGTAAGGTCCTCTCTTTACTCATGGGTAAAGGACGACTCTAGCAAAGAAAATCATGAGAAAGAGCAGTAAATGCTTCATGTATAGATGTTTAGGAGAAGACGTGTTATCACCTTTTGTAATGTTGCCAAGTGGCTTCACACATGTGGTGGTTGACCTGTTTCATGGTAGTGGATAATGGCCGGCACATGCTAAGGGAAGGATGCACGCATAGTTGGGTCGCTAGAAGAAGAAAGAGAAGACTCACGACATGAGACGTTTCATTACTATCCATTATAATGGGTCTTGTGGAAAGAGAAATAACAGAGCTTTTGAGGTGTTATAAAGTGATTTTGCATATTTAATTCATAGCCTCTTGTTCTTAGATTTTGGTGCACCTATGAGGTTTCTATTTGGATAAAAGATCGAGTGACATGTATAGAGAGCTATATATTGTATAGGTTTTGTACTTTTGGTATGCGACTTGTATACAAGAGTGTATCCCACGTTATTAGTATTTTCTTTAAAAATAAGATGATATTTTGCTTCGTATTAACATAGGCTGGGGAATGCCTTTCTTGGCTAGTCCTTCCATATTGAAAGTCCTTCCAATGTAATGAAAATACTGTAGTTAATTGGAAAAGGATGTGTTCTCTTTATAGATGATGATAAGGTGTGAGATTGATGCTTTCTTACTGTTAAAGACTCAAAGTGAAAAACTCTGGTTGCTCTAGAACCCAAGCTTATTCATATTGAGGAGGATCGATATATGTATCTTGATTGTTATCCACTCTTGTTTCCAAGAACGCTCTGAGGACCTAGATGTTCACATTACTTAACAAAAGAATGCTATTGGCTTTAATAAGTGTTAAAAACTATTATGTCATCAATGACTGAGATCAACACATGAGAAAACAAGGGTCATTTCTTTTTTGGCACAAAATTTTTTTGAAGCGTTTGAAGCTTGCTTTGAAGTTGCATGGGTAATAGGAACGCAATTAGGCTAGAAATCTCTAATTGGGCTTGTAAATATAATAGCTTAGATTGGTTATCAAAAAAATATAATAGCTTAGATTGAATGAGAAATTCTTGAGGTAAAGGAGTGATGAGAGATCTGTGTTCTCTATGTTTGAGAAGGGCCGTAAATTCAAAGATAGAATCACGTTGAGAGTAGAATTGAGTCGTTGATTTTTCTCGATTGGTAGGGTACTAGAGAAAGTTGATATGTCGACAAAGGAATATATGGGTGAAATGCTAAATCAGTATTCAAAATTCTATGATAAGAGAGTTACCTTCATCTCACAAAAGAAAAATTCAAAGATAATATTTTCCTGCTAGAGGTTGCTTGAGGAAGGAAGCAACGAAACATTTTAGTTCATAGAATGGTCGTGAATGTGGTTACAAGTGTATCTAGACTACTACATCAAAGAGTTTTTGAACAAGGTTTTAGTTTCATCTGGGTTTATTGTCAAAAAATAGAGGGTAAACAATCAAGCGGGCAAGGCAGCTTGATGCATAAACCGATGTGCGTTACGCAAGGTCCGTGGAAAGACCGCACCGAATAAGGTGTGGTGTAGGCAACCTGCCCCGACACAGTTTCTTACTTTTTTGCTTACAACTTTCTTCATCGAGATTGTGGTGGGAGATGAAAGAAAAATTGATCTCTGGGAAGATCAACGGATTGTCCAGAATAGCATGAAGTTCAACTTTCCTGTTCTGTAGTCAATATATGTACTCAAAAAAGGTTATGACCAATCAAATATGGAGTCAACAAGGGTGGGATTTAACTTTCAGAGTTGCTCTCAATGATTGGGAAGTTGGAATATTATCTACATTGCTTAATTTATTGGAATCTTCTGGTGACTTATCTAACCGCCTAGATAAGGGGTGGGTGTTCGGTTCTTTAGTTTGGTTTTATCAAAGTTTAGTTCTTCGGTTTGGTTTTATCAAAGTTCGGTTCTTTGGTTTTGCAAAAAATTAGCACCGAACACCGAACCAAACTAATTTGGTTCGGTTTTTTGAACATCGGTTCGGTGTTTTTTGAACTTCAGTTCTGTGGTTTTGAACTTCGGTTCTGTTTTTCGAACCAAAGTCCCTAGGGAGATTTTGTGGAGGTGCTTGGAGGCTAGAGGGGTGCCCGTGGCTTACATTAGGTCGATTCAGGGCATGTATGACGGTGCGAAGACTCGTGTGAGGACAGTAAGAGGAGATTCAGAGCACTTTCCTGTTTTGACAGGGTTGCATTAGGGATCGACTTTTAGCCTTTGTGTATTTGCCTTGGTTATGGATGTTTTGACGAGACGTGTTTAAGGCAAGGTGCCTTGGTGTATGTTCTTTGCTGCCGATGTTGTATTGATTGACGAGACTTGGGGAGGAGTTAATGTTAGGTTGGAGATTTGGAGTCAGACCCTTGAGTGTAAAGGATTTCGGTTGAGCAGTGCCTAGATGGAGTACTTGGAATGTAAGTTTAGTGAATTTGTCGCATGAGGCTGACGTGGTAGTGAAGCTGGATTCTCAGGCTTTTCAGAAGAGGGAGAGTTTCAAGTATCTTGGGTCTATAATTAGGGGAATAGTGAGATTGACAAGGATGTCACGCACCGTAGTGGTGCAGGTGGTTGACAAGGTAAGTTCTACAGAGTGACAGTTCGATCAGCTATGTTTTATGGAGCAAAGTGTTGGCCAGTTAGGAACTCCCACATCCAAAAGTTGAAGGTGGCGGAGATGAGCATGTTGCGATAGATGTGTGGCCTACCAGGAGAGATAGGGTTAGAAATGAGATTATTTGGGAGAAGGTGGGAGCCGTGTTTATGAATGTGTTCGCATCGTCGCATAATGCGATGATGCGAAGCGATGTGAGCCCCTCACGTTGATTTTATTTTTAGGGTCAACTTCAAATTAAAAAGAACTCACTTTGTGTTGATTTTATATTTAGGGTCAATTTTAAATTTTAGAAAAAGTCTCTTTTGCAGTGACTACCACTGCTACAATTTTCTGAGGTTAACTTTGAAGTCCACTGTTGCGCCTTCTTCTTGTTCACTGTGCAACTACCACCACTGTGACTTCTTCTTCTTCTTCTTCATTGCTGCTTCACTTCAATAATGCGCTTGCATTGCTTCACACTCTGCGTAGTGCGTGATGTGGAGCCTTGTCGTTTTTTCCGCATCACGCTTCCCTGAACATTGCTTGGGAGTGGCTTTCGTGGAGGACAAGATGCGGGAATTGAGGTTAAGTTGGTTCGGGCATGTGATGATAAGGTGCTCGAATACTCCAATACGGAGGTATGGGAGGCTGACTCTATATGGTTTTAGGCAGAAAAGAGGCAAGCCAAAGAAATATTGGAGGTAGGTGATTAGGCATGATATGGAACAGTTATAGCTTATGGAGGACATGACCTTTGATAGGAAGGTGTGGAGGATGTAGATTAGGTTAGAGGGTTAGTGGGTAGGAGTTCGTCCATAACTGTATGGAAGAGTGCTTTGTCTGTGTTTGGAGTTTCTAGTTTTTTGTTCGCGGTGTTTCGGTGATGTCTATGATTTCGAATATATAGTTTATAGTATTTTCTCGTGGTTGTCTTGTTTCCTGCATTAGCTAGCAATGTGTTATCTTATTTTGTTGTGTGCTTTTATGTTTTTTTGTTATACTGTTATCTGTCCTGAGTCGGGGGTTATCGGAAACAACCTCTCTACTTCATCTATGGTAGTGGTATGGACTGCATGCTCATTACCCTCCCTAGACCCCACTATATAGGAATATACTAGGTATGTTGTTGTTTGTTAGGTGTTTCTAAGTCAGTTTTTTCGGTGCAAGTGAGAAACAAAATTATCAAAAGTTCAAAACATACCCAGTCCCTAAAACTAGGCATTAGGCAGTAAAACTAATATCACGAGTCACAACTTAAGGCACTAGGCAGTAGCAGGCCGGCCACTCACGAATAAAACTAATAGACCCTCACTGACTCACGTCTCACACAACGTCACGAATTAGGCAACAAGTAATATTAGGCTGCACTACTAATAGTTTTTCTGCACAGTTACAACTACTAAGTAATATTAGTAGGTCACATCAGCACATTTACAACTACTAAGTAATAGTAAACAATGACAAAGAAAGTCTGCTAAATCTATCATCATCTGCACAATTGCATTATGTAATCTATACAAGATATCAAGAGCTAAAGATCATAGACTTAGGGAACGTCGGGGTGTCGGACTTGCGCCTGATAGGATATTACTCCCTCCGTTTCAAAAAGAATGAGCTACTTTGACTTGGCACAAAGTTTAAGAAAATAAAGAAACTTTTGAATCTTGTGGCCTTAAATTAAAGTTGTGTCAAATGTACCAAAATACCCCTTAATCTTGTGGTTCTAAACATGCCATATGAAAAGTTGAAATTAAAGTATTGCCAAAAAAGGAAAGGGGTCATTTTTTTTGAAATAGACTAAAAAGGAAAGTAGGTCATTCTTTTTGAAACGAAGGGAGTATGATTTTTAGGGCTTGGACCGTTGGACTTGGGTCTTTATCAGGCCAGCATATATATTAAATATTAAATTTAATATAAATATTTCTTAAAAATTTAATTAGAAAAAGTTTGGTTCTTTGGTGCACCGAAGAACTGTTACCCTTTACCAAACACTGAACTGAATAACTGAACTACGAAAAAAAACTCGAAACTGAACCGAAGAACCAAGTTAATTCTCGTTTTTTTGGGTTCTTCGTTTTTTATGCCCAGATCATCAAATTTAAAAGATAGCTGGCCATGGAAGGTGAATAAACATTCATGGTGCATCTCAAGTCTTGCAAAAGAGAGGTTTCACTATCTTCTCAGGTGCATGATGCTAGACGCGGGCGATGATAAGTCAAAATTCGTGGCACTACAGTGGGAGATGTTGAAGTAACCATATTTTTCTCTAAGGTTGGTGCGGGTAAGACCGGAGGTATGGGTAAGACCTCAAAGTTATCAAGATGATCAGAATATTTGTAGTAAGGTTGAGATTCAAAGAATGTGACATCGACGGACATAAGGTAGCGATCAAGATAAGGTAAATAACATTGATACCCATTTTGAACTTGATAGTAACCAAGGAAGATACATTTGAGAGCATGAGGGGATAATTTATTTATGAACAAAACATGTGCTCCCAAAAACACGAGGGGAAAGGGGGGATAGAGTAGAGCTGTGACCAAGGAAATCGTATTGAATGGGGAACCTAATTCTCAACCGAAGATGATGACATTCTATTAATGATATAGTAAGATGCGAGGACTGCATCACCTAAAAAACGCAATGGAACATGGGATTCAATGAGAAGAGTGCGAGCAGTCTCAGCGAGATGCCTATTTTTCCTTTCTGCTATATCGTTATGCTGAGAGGTGTATGGACATGATGTCGGGGAATAATTCCTTGGTGAGTCATAAACTGCTGAAACTGGGAGGATAAATATTCTAAGGCATTATCACTACGAAAAGTACGTATATAAACACCAAATTGATTTTGTATTTCAGCACAAAAACTTTTGAATATAAAAAGTAATTCAGAACAATCTTTCATTAAGAAAACTCAAGTATATCTTGAAAAATCATCAATGAAACTAACAAAGTAACACGAAATCCTAAGGGTGATTTAACTCTCCTAGGACCCAAATATCAGTATGAACTAATGAGAAAATAAACTCTGAACGATTCTTAATACTACGTGAAATTGTAGTACGGATGTGTTCCCCAAGCTAACACGACTCACATTCTAATGTGGATAAACTAGATAACCTAGGCACCATCTTTTGTAGCTTGGATAGACTCGAATGTCCCAAGCGTTTGTGAATAAGGTCTGGAGGGTCTATAATGGAGCATGCTGTGAATGAATTTGAAGGGGCAAGATGGTAAAGGCCTTGTGATTCATGTCCTGTGCCAATCGTCTGTCCCGTACTGCGGTCCTGCATTAGAAAAAGAATCTTAAAAAAAGTTATACTACAATGAAGGGCATATGTCAAACGACTAACATATACAAAGATTTAAAGGACAACCAAGGACATAAAGAAAAGAGTCTACAGTGACAAAAGATAGGGGTTTGTCTTATCCAACTTCTATTGGTTTTGTTCGGATCCCATTGGCTAAAGTAATAGCAAGAAGAGATTATGAATAAACAATATCAAACAGAAGTGGTTTGTTACTAGAAATACGATCAGAATAACCTGAGTCCACAACCCATGATTCAAAGGTACGAGATTGTGCAGTTGAGGCTATTGGTAGACATATATGCTTGCTCGATACTCATTATATTTCTTGTCAAATAAATATACCCATTGATTAACTGTGGTGTTAGACTGTGCAACATGAACGTTTTTAAGTGGTTGACCATGTAAAGAATAACATATTCCACGTCTATGTCCAAGCCTATTACAATAACTACATATAGGTCAAGAATAACATACGTCACGCGTATGTTCAAGCCTTTTACAATAACTACACCTAAGTCGAGATCTTCCAAATTGACGCACAGTAACTGTCTGATTGAGTTTTCTTTCCGGTAAGTTCCTTCTCATATTCCAACAAATACGATAATCGAAGTACAAGAAGCAACCATGTAGTACCAGAGATTAAAGAAGTAGAAATTTACGAGAATAATACTAATACTATTGGTATGAAAGGAGAAGTGGATACGATGCTACAAACTACTACCAGGCCTATCCCACCGTAAAGCAAGACATCGCTCAATTACCCAATACCCTTCTACGTTAATTTGCGACCTCCATATCCCCTTTCCAAGGTCATGGTTTCGGTAAGCTAAACTTGCGCTATGTCCCGTCTAATTCCCTCTCCCTTATACTTTTTTGGCCTCGCTTTACCTCTCCTTAAACTCGCCATTGCCAATCTGTCACACCTCTTTATTGGGGCATCTGTGCCTCTCCTCTTCACATGCTCGAACCATTTCAGTCTTGCTTCCCTTTCCTTGTCCACCACGGGGTCACTCCCATTGTCTTGGACATCGTCATTCCTAATCCTATTTCTCGTAGTGTGTCTACACAATTATCCCACATCCTCATTTCCGCAACTGTATCTTCCGAACATGGGAGTTCTTCACGGGTCAGTCCAACCACCACTTTGTAGAACTTACCTTTAAGTTTTGGTGGCATGTTCTTGTCACACAGGACTCCGGATGCAACCCTCCTTCTCATCCACTCCGCACAAATACGATGTATGACATCACCGTCTATTTCCCCATTGTAGAATATATGTTCTGTATGGAAATACATCTTGTAGCAAGATTTTTCCCAAATGACCAAAAAGTTACATTTCCTGTATTTTTGGCGCCAAATCTCAGTTTAACTTGGGTAGCACATATACATATTCCTTATTAAGCGCTTGAAAAGCCTTCCTTCATAAACCTTGTGCAGAATTTACAGTCTGCAGTTTAAGCATATAACTTGATGGTCCCTTTGGATTGTTGCATCGTGCAATTCATGTATGGTCCCTTTGGATTGTTGATTGAACGTGGAGGCAGATAATGTGTATACCCACTTTGATATAAATATTATAGTATATTGACAGTTTATTCAAAAATTATCTGTACAACCTTGTCATTCTTATTGACCACTTGATAAATTCCTTTGTCCTATTATCTTGTTCTCATTATTCTTTCCTTTTAATTGCAGCTTGATGAAAATTTGGAGCAGTGGCCACATTTAAATGAACTTGTGCAGTGTTACAGAACCGACTGGGTAAAAGATGAGAACAAGTATGGTCACTATGAAAGCGTCAGCCCGACTTCATTTCAGAGTCAAATATATGAGGGTCCTGATACAGATATTGAAACAGGTGAGATACTCTACTGGTACAACTGTTTTCTGTGTATGTGAAGATTAAAGGTTAAGGGTCACTCATATTCTGATGTATCTGTGTGTATTTGTGAGTAGATTTTGTTAAACATGTTTTAAAGGGGCACAAACTTGAACGGAGAAGTATAACATGTCATGTGCATCTATCCCACTCTTTTTCAAGCAGGACATCTTCAATGCTCCTCATTCATCCATTCCTACAGAACCTGATGATTCCTTGCATTCTGAAGCTCTTGTACTCATCTCTTCCAAATTAAACATCTTAGTCGTGCAATAAGTTTAGAATTGTCCACCACTCGTTTTTGTGCATACTATCTTTAAATTAAGAAAATAAAGTAATAGTATAGCAAAATCTTACTAAATACAACTATTTTTCTGAAGTATATTTCAATAAAACAAAATATATTAAAAAATTCGAATACCATTTTTTTGTTTCCAAATATTAAAAAGAAGAAATACTCGATTAATATGGAAATTCCGTTGATCGGCTTAGTCTAGCACAGTGTTATAAAAGGCACTTGTCACGTCGGCAATGGCGAATGACGAGGCGAGGCGAGGCATAGTCGCCTCTTGTCGTCGTGGCGATGAGATATTCAAAAGGCAACGCCTTTGCGAGAAAGGCGACATGGCGAGGTTGTCGCCTTTTTTTTTTTTTTTTTTTAAATTAGGGTTTTAGATATTAAAGGTAATTTTAGGGCTTATTTTCTTATTTTGGCTCTACCAACTTACTCGATTGACGACTGCGTTGCTACCATCTACCATCTCACAAGTTCGACTTCGACTCCAGCGACTCCAACTACTTCGGTAAGTACTGATTTTTATTATGTTTTCTTCTTTCTTCTTCTTTTTACTCCGATGACTCAATTGAGTTTTGGCATAGTGATTTTTTTTTTCTTCCTCTTTTTCTCTTCTTCCTATATTTTCCTTTCTATGTAACAGTAATACAGTGTTACACGTGTCACTCTAATGTAACAACAACAACAACAAACCCAGTATATTCCCACTATTCCCACATAGTGGGGTCTGGGGAGGGTAGTGTACGTAGTCCATACCACTATCTCTAACGAGGTAGAGAGGCTGTTTCCGATAGACCCCCGACTCAAGATAAAAGGCAGTACAAAAGGCAGTATACAAAAAATCAAAAGCATAGAACATGATAAAATAACATAGATACGGCATCCACAAAAAGTATATTGCCAAACAAAGGACACCACAATTCCCCTACCTACTGACTACAACTCAACCAAACCTTTAGCCCTCTATCCTAATATTTTTCCTCCATATCTTCCTATCCAGGGTCATGTTCTCAGTCAGCTGTAACTGCTCCATGTCACATCTAATCACTTTTCTCCAGTATTTCTTCGGTCTACCCCTACCCCGATTGAAATCCTCCAAGGCCAACTTCTCACACCTACGAACTGGGGCATCCACGCCCCCTCCTCATCACATGACCAAACCATCTCAACCTCACTTCCTGTATTTTATCCTCCACTGATACCACTCCCACCTTCTCCCGAATAATTTCATTCCTAACCTTGTTTGCCCTTGTGAATCCACACATCCAACGTAACATTCTCATTTCCGTCACCTTTAACTTTTGGACATGAGAATTCTTAACCGGCCAACACTCTGCTCCATACAACATAGCAGGCCGAACTGCAACTCTATAGAATTTGCCTTTAAGCTTGGGGGCACCTTCTTATCGCATAAAATTTTCGAAGCGAGCCTCAATTTCATCCAACCTGCCCCAATACGGTGAGAGACATCCTCATCTATCTCTCCATTCCCCTGAATCGTAGACTCGAGATACTTAAAACTATCCCTCTTTCAAACCGCTTGAGAATCCAACTTTGCTACCACCTCCTCCTCATGTCTCGAGTCATTAAACTTGCACTCCAAGTACTCCGTCTTGGTCCTACTCAACCGGAAACCTTTAGACTCCAGGATTTCTCTCCAAATCTCCAGCTTATCATTAACCCCTTGTCGCGATTCATCAATCAAAACTATATCATCCGCGAAAAGCATATACCTAGGCACCTCGCCTTGTATATTTCGCGTCAGCACTTCCATCACCAAAGCGAATAAAAACGGACTAAGAGTTGATCCCTGGTGCAACCCTGTCAAGACTGGGAAATGCTCAGAATCTCCTCCCACTGTCCTTACCCGAGTCTTCGCCCCCTCATACATGTCCTTAATCGCTCTGATGTACGGCACCGGAACCCCCTCGCCTCCAGGAATCTCCAAAGAACCTCCCTAGGGATCTTGTCATACGCCTTTTCCAGGTCTATACTGCTCTACCAGTCTCCGCAGAAGGTGAATTGCCTCAGTCGTGGAGCGACCAGGTATAAAACCAATTGGTTCTCCGAAATAGACACAATCTTCCTCAACCTCCGCTCCACCACCCTATCCCAAATCTTCATCGTGTGACTCAACAACTTAATACCCCGGTAGTTGTTGCAACTCTGAATGTCACCTTGTTCTTATATAGAGGAATCATCGTGCTCCATCTCCACGCCTCAGGCATCTTTGCTGACTTGAAAATATTGTTAAACAAGTTGGTCAGCCATCTCAACTCTGACCCGCCAGTGAACTTCCAAAAATCCACTGGAATCTCGTTGGGCCCCGTCGCCCTGCCCCTTCGCATCTTGCGAATAGCCTCACTGACCTCCTCTACCCTAAATCGACGACAAAAGCCAAAATCGCGACACTCCCCGGCATGCTCCAACTCTCCTAACACAACACCTCTGTCCCTCTCATCATTCAAGAGCCTATGGAAATACGACTGCCATTTTCCCTTAATGAGGGCGTCGTCAACCAAAACTCTGCTATCCTCCCCCTTAATGCATTTCACCTGATCCAGATCACGACCCTTCCGCTCCCTAACCTTGGCAAGCCTAAACAACCTCTTCTCCTCGCCTTTCTCCTCTAACCCCTTGTACAAACTCTCAAAAACTGCCGTAACAGATAACTTAGCCTCCTTTTTAGCTACCTTGACCTTGTACTCCTCCCTGCTCACCCGCATCTCTTCTTCATCCTTACACTCAACTTAGCCTCCTTTTTAGCTACCTTTTACTCCTACCTTGTACTTCTTCTTCATCCCTGTTACTGTAATGTAATAGTAAGCATAAATGTATTATGTAAAAAAATCTTTTCTTTAATAACTTATTTAATATAGATTAATATATTAGTGCTATCAATTTTTAATTCTTGACTTTAACTATTTCCTAATATATTATTGCTATTGAATTTTTGATCATTTATATATTATTTTATATTTTCATATTAATTGTCGCCGCACTTTCAAAAGGCGATCGCTTCGCCGTCGCCTCTTGTCGTCTTTCGCCGTCCAAAACACTGGTCTAGCATAGTGTTGTAAAAGGTGCTCGCCACGTCGCCAATGGCAAATGGCGAATGGCGAGGCGAGGCCTGGTTGCCTCTTCACGTCGTGGCGTTGCGAAAATCAAAAGGCGACGCCTTTGCGAGAAAGGCGACATGGCGAGGCAAGGCGACGAGGCGACAATGGCGTTGCCTTTTAATTTTTATTTTTTAAAAATAGGGTTTTAGGTATATAAGCTAATTTTAGGGCTTATTTACCATTTCAACTCTACCAACTTACTTATTGGTGACTGTGGCTGCTACCATTCATCTCACAAGTTCGATTCCGGCGACCGGGTACTTATTTCGGCAACGTATTCCGGCGACTCCGGTAAGCAGTCAACTATAGTTTTCTATTCTTTTTCTTCTTTCTTCTTAATCCAGCGATTGGACTTGTATCTTGGTGCTGTTCCTTCCTCTTTTTCTCTTCTTCTTCTTCTTCTATTTTCCTAATATATTAGTTTTATTGAAATTTTGATCATTTATATATTATTTTAATTTTTTTATATATATTGTCGCCATACATTCAAAAGGCGCTCGCCTTGCCGCTCGCCTCGCTGCGTGGCGAGGCGGGACCTTGTCGCCTCTTGTCGCCTTTCGCCGTCCAAAACACTGGTCTAGCATAGAATTTTCAGTCCTTGAATATCTAAAATTGTCCTCGTGAAAATAGTTTACATATCGTTTAATAAGCATCTTGCATTTCATTCAATCATATTCTTCTTTTGTTGAACATCCAGAATATAAGTAGACAGCTATGAAGCATTTCAATTCTTTCCCACCATGCAAACTAATGAGAATTGTTTTCTTATACATCTGGTCTTGTTAACAGGCAAAACATCTTTGCCAAGGATTTGACATTAAAGTTCCTTTCTAATATTTTTTCTTTTATCAAGAGAATTGTTGACATGCCTCCTGTTAAATTCGCATGGTAGGATCTGCTAAAGATTATAGCTACTATGGAGTTGTGCTTTCAGCTAATTGCACCTTTTTGATTAGCTGAAAGTAAAACATTTAAAAATATAGCTACAGCCCACTGCCCACTTTGCAATATTATCACCTTTCTTGGTACTAATAATGGTTATATGCTGATTTGTCCGTAGAGATGCATCTTGCAAATGCTAGGCGGCCTAAGATTGAGGATTCAATTGATGGTGAAATGCCTAGCACTTCCGGGACACAACTCTCTGAAGATAATTTCTCTGACCTCTCAAATGCCGAAGTCTCTAAGGTTGTTTCCGGTTACACAAATGCAGGACTACGTTTTCGGACTCTCTAAAAATGCAGTTGGTTGTGTGTGGATCCTCCAAAAGTGGTGCAGTTTTGGAGGATCTGACACGGGTGTGCCAAAAATTGGAGAGTCTAGCAACGTAGATGCAGGTCTTTTAAAATGCTTTTTTCCTTAGAATTGACTCAAATCATTAACTGGCAGCATTTTGGTGAATCCCCTCTACCGACTTATGAACCAGTTTTTGACTGGGAAAGTGAAAGGACATTAATATTTGGGCAAAGGATTCCTGAAGCTCATATGTCCCAGTATACGAGGTTGTAATTCATTTATTATTCCTTTTGTCCTCTCCCTCCTTGAAATCTTTCTTATCAATTAAATGACTGGTTATAGCGGTCTGAAGATTGCCGTAAAAGTCCTATCATTGTCATTTCAAGCTGGACTAGTTGGTGAGTTTATATTATTGAATACTGATCTTGATTGTTAAAAAGATGTGTCTGCTTAAGATTTTTCTATTCATTTGAGCCTTTGAGCTTCCAGGACTCCTTATCTGAGTTTCAGGAGTTTTTTTGTAGAGCCGTTTTATGGCACAATTTGTTTATATAATAGGGAGCGAAGAGAAAAACTTTCAGAGGATTTTATTTTCCATGTATTGCCTATCGAAATGCAAGAAGTAAGTTGCTTCAGTTTTGCTTTTCTGTTTCTTGGTTTTCGTTTTTACTTCGCTAGTTTCTTCTGATGCTAGCCTGTTGTAATCTCTGTTTATTGTGGATCCATCTCCAGGCAAGCAGCTCCTATGAAAGGCGTTGTATTTTCCATCTAGATGCTCCATCAGCATCTATTTGTCTGCTAATCCAACTAGAAAAACCTGCCACTGAAGAAGGTGGAGTGTCTCCTTCTGTTTACTCACGAAAGGAGCCAGTAAGTTTGACGCCTTTTTTTTGTTTGGTGATAGAATGTTGCTCAAGTTTGATGTTATCCTTTATATAACTACCTTGTATAAGCCACATTATCTTGCTGTTACATTTGGACTTCCCCTTTAAAATATTGAATTGTCAATCTGGCAGCTTTAAGTATGTCTAGTCTGTTTGTACTTTCCAAAAGAGGAATGGACTTTCTTGAGACATCTGATTAATATTGGAAAGGACTCCCATCTGTTTTAGTTTCTGTGAGAAGTAAATCTCTTGCTACTTTCTTGCAATTTGGTTTGTGGTGATTGTATAATGTTACTTTACCAGCTCTTCTACCAAGTACACTCTGAAGATGTGCTATTCTTGAGGTTTAACTATGCTATTTCTTCTCAAGTGCTAAGAATATACCTTTACTGTATTGCTGCAAATGTTGTTTTGCTTATGTCGAAGCACACCAGCTTTTTTGTGTGGATATGTTTCGTTTATGCAGACATCTTGCATGTACTAGTATACATTTTTTTTTTATAATTGTATATCTCTATCTGTAAGTAGGTTCATCTGACAGAGAGGGAGAAACAGAAACTACAAGTATGGTCACGGATCATGCCTTATAGGGATTCCTTTTCCTGGGCCATCATTCCACTCTTTGATAGTAACATAGCTTCTGTGGGTGGCTCTGCTTCTCCCAGCAGCCCTCTTGCTCCAAGCATCTCTGCTTCAAGTTCTCAAGAGGGTATCGCTGAGCCACTTTCAAAAATTACAACGGATGGAAAGCTTGGATATTCAAACGGAAGCTCCATCGTCGTTGAAGTGTCTAACTTAAACAAAGTCAAAGAAGGATACACTGAGGAATCTCTCCAGGTCTTTTTCATTCTCCATTTGTTATCTTTATGATTCATATTTACTCATTGGTTTAAAGAATAATTTAGTGGCCTTTGATGCAATCTAACTTCAATTTTGCCATTTCTTTTTTTTTGTATGTATAGTATGTTGACACTTCTCCTTTTAGCTGCAAGATGTAGTGATGTAAATACAATTACTATTTTTGGACCACATATTTTTTTTTGAAAAGGTAATGTATTTTGTAATTTTCTATATTATAGAAGAGCCAGTCTCACGCCTGCTTGCTCCGTGATTTTACTATGTCACCCTTAATTAATTATTATAAATTATTTATATATTAAAAAAATAATAATGTTTAATTAAAAAAATAAAATAGACATTTATGATATATCTGTTTCAACTGCTTCAATCGTAATTTTACTACATCACCCCTAATTAATTATTATAAGTCACTTATGTAATAAAAAATTAATAATATCCAATTTGTGATATTACTATATCATCCCTAATTAATTATTACAAGTCATTTATGTATTAAATAAATCAATAATATTTAATTAAAAATGGTAAAATAAATATTTATGACATGTCTGCTTCAGCTGCTTCAACCGTGATTTTACTGTAGCACCCCTAATGAATTATTGTTAGTCATTTGTGTATTAAAAAATTAAAAATATTTAATTTAAAAAAAAAGTAAAATAGACATTTATGACATGTTTGATTCAGCTGCTTCAACCATAGTTTTACCAAATATCATCCCTAATTAATTATTATAAGTGCAGCAACCATAGTTTTACTAAATATCATCCCTAATTAATTATTATAAGTCATTTAAGTATTAAAAAATTAATAATATTTAATAAAAAAGGTAAAATAGATATAAAATGATAAATTAACTTTTGGTGTTTTAAATTAACTTGACGTCTTATATGAGGTCCACTTAAATTTTTTTCACAAGTATTTTTATAGTAATTTTACTATGTCACCTCTAATTAGTTGTTGTAAGTCATTTAAGACATTTATGCTTTGCTGCTTCAATCGTGATTTTACTATATCACCCCTAATTAATTATTGTGGTCATCTAAGCATTGTACCACTTAAATTGAAATAAAATATTATAAATCACAATAATTAAAACTTTAAATTATTTAAAGAATATAATTGACTATCGCCGACACAAAACTCTGTACAAGGAGTAACATAAATTCCAATAGTTAACAACTTAAAATATCCAAAAACAGTTTAATCTGTTACATATTTCAAAAAAATACGTAAAAAACACTATAAATCGCAATAATTAACAACTTAAAAAATTTCAAAGATATAAAATATTTGGTTGACTCGAAATTATATCGTTGTCACTTAAATTGGCACAGAAGAAAAGTATTATAAATCACAATAATGAAAAACTTAAATTATTCTAAAAATATAATTGACTATCAATGCCATAAATGTTTGGACAAGAAAAGTAACATATATTATTTGAAAATTACATAAAACATCTACAGAAGTATATTTTATCGTGTTCTCAAAGTCAAATAACTTAAATTAATATGACATATCGTGTTCTCATAGTCAAATGACTTGACTTAATATGACATATCGTGTTCTCAATGTCAAATAACTTAAATTAATATGACAAACCGTAACTTATAGTTTTCTTTTTTATATAATTTTTGAAATACTTAAAATTTAAATTTAAAATATTAATTTAATTTAACTTTAAAAAACAAGTTGACAAATAAAAAAGAAGGAGAAATGAAAGTAAAGGATGTTTATTTCGGCTTAGTAGGGGAGTACAATGCAATTTTGAATTATTAATTGCAACCCATATGTGATGTAATATGCAATGACTAGATAACCTTTTATCTTTTTCAACAATTTTTTTTTTTATACAACTAGTGTCAAGTCTTATGTATCAATTTTAATCTTATACTTTATACTTAATGTAGCAAATCTCAGTCATATAATTAAAGATCTAAGCTTCAAAATGCATCAAATTTTATTATTTATATGAGTAACTTATACATAATTATCTTGTGAGGCAATTTGGCTTCTTGAAAAATACTATCAAATAGTTATATGTTTTGTGTATTCATGTTTTATAATCCATAATTTAAATTTATATTAATCTAACTTATCGTTCATAGTCAAAATATCTTAATGTTGGGCCCGTGCTGACACGGGCCATGCTCCACTAGTTGTATATACACATATCACAACTTTAATTTGTAAATACACACATCACAACTTGTGCTGGAATGAAAATGATTTGTTACATCAGCCTTGTTCTTCTTACGAGGATCCTAACATTTATAAAATTACATCATTATATCTATTTATTCAGACTTGCACCAAATTGGAAAAAAAGGATACAATTTGTTTGGTCTTCTGTGAAGTGCAACTTGTATCTTCAAAACAACTAGAGTTTTTTTTATTCCAAATTGTCCGCCGGATGCTTTCTGTCTTTGTTACACATTCCCTTCATTCCAGCTCGCTTGAACTTCAACAATGCTGCCTGTCATTGTCCATCAAACATTTGGGGGGGGTGGATTTTACATGTTAAAAATGGGGCATGTGAACCCGTGGTTTCTCCATAAAATTAGGTATTTATGTGTATATATTTTCTAAAATTGGTATAATATTATATGTTGGCACCCATTATATAAGAAAGCTAAATGGTGCACTTGGTTAGATGCTAAGTTATTTACCCGGAGGACTAGAGATCAATTCCCACTTAATGCATTTTTATCCTTCTTTCTTTTAGTGGGGCACCCATGTTCTAAAAATCCAAGAGTCGCCTTTGAATTCTAACACCCCTAAGATTTAGGAACATATCCCATAGCTGGCTTGTGATTTTTCAATATAAAAATAGATGGTTAATTGTCTTTGCATCCACACAGATAACATCTTGAACAAAGTTGTGTGCCCCTCTTTTCCATATGCTCTAGCCTTGGTGGATCGAGTAACATGGTATTTAATGCTGGTGGGAGGTGATATATATCCCGTGGAATTAGTCGAGGTGCGCACAAGCTAGCCCCGGCACCATA
Organism: Capsicum baccatum var. pendulum; assembly: GCA_030864225.1. Classification (NCBI taxonomy): domain Eukaryota; kingdom Viridiplantae; phylum Streptophyta; class Magnoliopsida; order Solanales; family Solanaceae; genus Capsicum; species Capsicum baccatum. The sequence goes on from CM061557.1 coordinate 88,292,026, forward strand.
GTTATAAAAACAGAGAGTTGTATGCCCCTCTTTCTAAGGTTCTTCTGAGTAAAAACAACTTCGTTGGCTACTGACCAAGCGAAACAAGCCACCTTATATAGAATTTCAACTTTGCATATGTGTTTCCCAGTCCAAAAGATTAAATTGTATTTTGTATTTTGGAATTTTATGCGTTAGTGACAATTTAATGTTGACATGGATTAAATTAGTCTTTCATACATCATAAAAATTCTCAATGATTTCATCCCTGGTTTCATCACGCAATGTCTCTATACTAGTAGAAGATGCTCATCTCCTTCTTCATCCCTAATTTTTCATGAATTATTTATTTAAAATTAAATATTCGAGAAAAAATTTACAAGTACTGTCAAAATACAATTTAATCTTGTAACATGATTCACCTGGCATTTGTTAACATATCCATCACTAACGCAAACAAAAATGGGCTAAGAGTCGATCCCTGATGCAACCCCGTCTAAATAGGGAAATGCTCTGAATCTCCTCCCGCTGTCCTTTCCCAAGTCTTTGCTCCATCATACATGTCCTTAATCGATCTGATGTAGGCCACCGGGACTCCACTTACCTCCAAGCATCTCTAAAGAACCTCTCTAGGGACTTTGTCGTATGCCTTCTCCAAGTCGATAAACACCATGTGTAGGTCCTTCGTCCTTTCCCTATACTGATACTGCTCCACTAGTCTTCGCATCAGGTGAATTGCCTCTGTCGCCGAGCGATCGGGCATAAATCCAAACTGATTCTCTGAAATAGACACTATCTTCCTTAAACTCCGCTCGACCAATCTCTCCCAAATCTTCATAATGTGACTTAATAACTTAATACCCCTATAGTTATTGCAACTCTGGATGTCACCCTTGTTCTTATTTAAAGGAATCATGGTACTCCATCTCCAAGCCTCGGGCATTTTTGCAGTTTTGAAAATACCGTTAAACAATTCAGTCAACCACCTTAAACCAGCCTCAATAGTAAACTTTCAAAAATCCACAGGAATCTCGTCAGGCACCATCACCCTTCCACTTCGCATCCTGCGAATAGCTTCTCTGACCTCCTCCACCTTAAAACGCCTACAATAACTGAAATCACAATACCCCTCTGAGTGCTTCAGCTCCCCTAACTCAATGTCTCTGTCCCCCTCATCATTCAAGAGTCTATTCAAGAGTCTATGAAAGTACAACTGCCATCTTCTCTTAATATGAACGTCTTCCATTAGCATACTTCCATCCTCCCCCTTAATGCACTTCACTTGATCAAGGTCACGACCCTTCCTCTCCCTAGCCTTAGCAAGCCTATACAACCTTTTTTCCCCGCCTCTCTCCTCTAACCCTGCACACAAGCTCTCAAATGCTGTCGTCTAATTAAATAAAATTAAAATTTTAATTAAAAATATTATCATAGATATTTAAAATAAATTTTCTCTATAAATTAATTTTAGTAGTAAAAGTCTATTGATACATGTCCTTTTTGGTCATTTGTCTCAAAAAAGCACTTCTTGAAAAAGATTATCCAAACACAATATATTTATCAAAAGCACTTTTCAAATGAATTCACCAAACACAAATTGCTTTTTTTTAAAAGCACTTTTCTGAAAAGCTATTTTATAAAAGTGATTCACAAATAAGCAGTTTTCTAACCGCAATCCCAAATGGGCTTTAATTAAAGTCTTTTTGAGATAATGGTAACTTTATATTCACGAAAAACCCATCATTCAAATGATGATGGGCGGGCATTTACAACTCACAAAATGTGGAAATCTTCCTCGAAAGGATTGCAACTAGACTTTACAATTTTCCTATGAAATCTACTAATTCTACTGTATACCCCAACCAATCCTGTTTACACCAAACATATAGCATGTTAAGGTATTGCATCTTGATCCTCTGAATGTTGCTCCTCGTGTCTCCAAAACATTTGGAGTTTCTATCCTTCCAGTGTCCACAGACACAATCTTGAGTGGTTTTCCACCACTCTTCACTAGTCCCTCTTCTGCCTATTCCTTTCCAGCTATTAAGGAAGACCAAAGTAGACTTGGCATTACCCAACTAACTCATAGGATAGGAAGGAACATATTCCACAGGTGTACAACTGTCTTGCAATGCAAGAATTGATGATCGTTGACCTCTACATCTTGATCACACGTAAAACACCTTGAGCAAATTTGGAGACCTCTACTTTGTAACACTGCATGAGTTAAGCAAGCTACCCTGACCACCAACCAAACAAAACAACAATCTTTTAGAGGGCTTTTTACCTTCCATATTTGTTTCCATGGCTAGTCTCTTATCAAGTCCCGTCTATTCCTCTCCAAGTAGCATGATCTAACAGTGAAGACAACTATACTGTGAAGTAGCCACACTGGGTTATCTGCATTTGCTGAAGTACCTGGAAACAGGTTCAACATCTATAGTAACCTTGAAATTTCATCCACTTCCCAGTCATTCAAAACCCTCCGGCATAGTAGGTTCCACCCTTGGAGACTCCACACTTGTGCTACATAGGAGTTTCTTTGTAAGCTTAGAGTATAGAGATGAGGAAATAAGACTCCTAAGCTGTCATCCCCTACCCAATGTTCATTCCAAAAATTCACCTTCATTCCATTTCCTACTTTGAGTGAGATGTTGGAGTTGAAAAGTGGCCACAACCTTCTTATAGTTTTCCATACACTGCATCCAAATGTACCCATGGCTTCCTCAAGTTACCCATTGACTCAGTAACCCATACTTCTCAGTGATGAATCTTCTCCACAAAGCCATGTCCTCCATACAGAATCTCCAGAGCCATTTCTGTAGTAAGCATTCATTCCGGAGATGGAGTTTTTTAATGCCCAGATCCCCTTGGCTTATATTGAGAGTTAAGGTTTCCCATTTCACCAGGTTGTACCTTTCTTCTCCTTGTTTCCTTGCCATAAGAAAGATCTTCTTTGTCTGTTAATTTTCCTCTCAATACTCTTGGAGATTGGGAACAGACTCATCATGTATGTAGGGAGAGCATCTACCACAAACTTAACGAGTGTCGGTCTACCTACCACCTGGTGATAAGTAATGACTTTTCTATCTTGCTAGCTTCTTGTCACACCTTTCCAAGACTTTATTCCAAATTTCTAACTCCTTGTTCTTGGCAACCAAAGGCATACCCAGATACTTGGTTGGCAATGAGGCTATCTGGAATTCTATGTTTTCAGCTAGGAGTTTTCAACTTTATTCCAGTCTCTTTTGCTCCTGGATTCTTTGGAATTAATGCTATGAAAGTAGCAGACAGACTTTTCAAAGACTTCATTTTGATGGAGGTTATGAATAGTCTGCATAAGGTTCTTTTTCAGGATGTCCTAGCAACTGAAATAGAATTTCATATCAAAGCCATCCGGCCCTGGAGCTTTATCCCCATCTGCTTCTGTGCTTGACCTTTGGAGCCATTCCCGTTCCTCCATTGTGTTTGTGGGTGCAATTCACCATCTGGAAAGTTGGTCTTCAGGCTTTTGATTCCGAATACAACTGGCTATAAAAATCTATCATGGCCATTTTAATCTCTTCGGACTCCTGGATTTCTTCCCATGTACCACCACCATGTCAATAGTGTTTTATCTCATGTGTATTGATCTTTGGAAGAATCTGGTGTTATTATCCCCTTCTTTCAACCATAGTACTCTGGACTTTTGCCTCCAGCTTGCCTCCTCATTCTTAGCCAAGTCATCCAGTTCTACTATGATTGTAGCTCCAACCATCGTCTCCTCTTCAGTCAAGACCCTGCTTTCTAAGGCTAGATCAAGTTCTGCTGGTTCATTCAACAAACTATTCTTTTTGTTGATTCTCTCTCCAAAAGTAGTTTTACTCCAGTCTTTAAGTCTTCGCTTCATCCTCTTTAACTTGACAGTAAACTTGTAGTCTGGACATGGTTCTACCACTATTTCATTCCACTGACCGCTTATCGGTTCACTGAACCCCTCCACCTTAAGCCACCAGTTCTCAAACATGAAGTTGTAAAGAGTAGTGTTTTGGACTACCTAGTTTACTTTTGGTGTACTTGCGAGGTCCCAATTTGTATAGAGGATTGGACCTCTTTTGTTGAGAACCATATTTTGGTGTAGGTTCTCCACTTTTGGTATATGTATACGGGGTTTCCCTCCAAAGTGTTAATAAAATTGTTTACCGTATCCCAAAAAAAAAAAATCACCATATGAACCTGCCAAAATCTCAAAACATGAAACAGAGTAGTAAACCTCAAATGAAGGGTTGAGTTATTGCCAAACACAGATTGCTTTTCCTTAAAAGTACTTTTATGAAAGTGATTTTATTTAAAAAATGCTTCTCCAAATAAGTTGCTTTTGGTAGCTTGGCCTAACAAACTCTTCTCATGTTAGATGACTTCTAATATTGTTTTTTACTATTATTACGTACATTTAACTTATTTTCACATTTATTATTATTATTATTTAATTATTTAATTATTTAATTTGCTATGATGACATGATTTGGGCTTTAAAGGAAATAGTGAGGATTTAGATAGCCGACCCCAACCTGTTTGGGACAAGGCATAGTTATAGTTGTCCTTCCTTCACCATAAAGCATTGGTGTAGAGGAATTTAATGTTGTATCGGTAAAAGAATTGGATCTCGGACCTAACTCAACCCGAAAAGCTAGCTTGTGAGGTGAGGATTGCCCAAGTCCATATAAGGAGACCAACTACCCATCATTTTTTCGATGTGTGGGACTCTTAACAGATAACCCCCCTCCCCGGGGGCACTCCCAGACCTAGTTAACTGGAGCATGGACAGTGTAATATAGGACCCAACATCGGTGAACAAAAAGTTGGGATGGGCTTGGCTCTGATACAACAACAACATACCCAATGTATTCCCACCTAGTGGGGTCTGGGGAGGGTAGTGTGTACGCAGACCATACCACTACCTCAGGAGAAGTAGAGAGGCTGTTTCCGATAGACCCCCGGCTTAGGACCGATACCCATATACCAACCCAAATATAAGTGTATATAACTAGTATGGTACACAAGACAAACTAACAGAATACTAAACACAAAAGATAAGTATATATATAAACTAGTACGGTAAGCAAAATAAACTAACACCGCTAGCCACGAACAAAAAACTCCAGCCCTCGAGGAGCGCACCCCTACTATTACCGACGCCCTCCCACCCCTAACCCTCTACCCTAATCCGCTTCCTCCACACCTTCCTATCAAGGGTCATGTCCTCCGTTAGCTGTAACTGCTCCATATCATGCCTAATCACCTCCCTCCAATATTTCTTTGGTCTACCTACCCCGCCTAAAACCATCCATAACCAGTGTCTCACACTTCCGCACAGGAGCATCTAAGCCCCTCCTCATCACGTGCCCGAACCAACGTAACCTTACTTCTCGCATCTTGTCCTCCACCGAGGCAACTCCTATCTTCTCTCGAATAATCTCATTCCTTACCCTATCTTTCTTGGTATGCCCACACATCCATCGCAACATTCTCATCTTCGCCACCTTCAACTTTTGGATGTGGGAATTCTTAACTGGCCAACACTCCGCTCCATACACCATAGCCGGCCAGACTACCACTCTATAGAACTTACCTTTAAGCTTCGGAGGCACCTTCTTATCACATAGAACTCCCGAAGCGAGCCTCCATTTCAACCATCCTGCCCCTTCACGCATCGTAAAGAAATGGATCTTGGGCCTAACTTAACCCCAAAAACTAGCGTGTGAGGGGAGGATGTCCAAGTGTCCATACAAGGAAACCAACTACCCGTTCCTTTTTTGACGTGGGACTCTTAACAATATCTATCCCTGTGCATGAGTTTTTCCTCTCATTACTCGATTAAAGTAGCTTGTTTTTCTGGTTTCTTTTGTTTAACTAACTAATTTACACATTTTAATTCTACATCCCTTGTGTTGGTTGATATTTTATTTGATTAAATTTCAGGATCCAAAGAGAAAGGTTCATAAACCAGTAAAAGGTGTCTTGAAATTGGAAATCGAAAAGCTGCCAGCTAGCTCTGCTGAAGCTGAAAATGCTTTGGAGAGTGGGAATCTGATCTATGATTCTCTTGATCATGGTGATCATTTGAATGATTCGACTTTTATGAAATGCCCTACTAATGGTTCCTTTTCCAAGTCTAAATCCTCTGCGATGAAAGAGCTTATTAGGGATGGTTCAGCTACTCATGAAAATATGGAAAATACTGTTGATGATGTAAGTATGATCTTTCAGATCAATGTTTTTTGTGTTTTAGTTCAAGAATTTTTACTTTTGAACTGTTTAAGTGTTTATCGGCCATGTTTCAGTGTTGTTGTTTGTTTAGTTCTATAGTCTAAACTCTCTTATAGGGAACCCTCAGCAGTCGCTTTGATGATCTGGTACTTCTTTGTCTAAAGATGATACTATGCTCATCTAAGATTGGATACTAAATTAAATTTGTGCTCATATAATGTGACCAAATCACCTTTCAGTTATTGCAAGGGCTTAATTGTAGAGCAACATGATTTTTCCAAATCTCGCGATATAGATCACTTGGCCTGTTGGTCTTGTGCCTGTGGACTTGTTCGATGAGGTTTGATTCATTTACCGACTGATTCAGAATAAATTGTATTTGTGTGTACAGTTTGAAGCTTTTGATTTCCGCACGACGACAAGGAACGAACCGTTCTTGCAGCTCTTTCACTGCTTATATGTCTACCCATTGACTGTTAGTATGAGTCGGAAACGAAACATGTTTATACGAGTTGAACTGAGAAAGGATGACACAGAGATTCGAAAACCACCTCTAGAGGTCTGTATTTTTGCTTACAGAACAGTTTATCTTGTAGATTCCATGTGGTTGGATCCCTATCTAACTGTTTATCATTAGGCTATGCATCCAAAGGAACCAGGTGTACCACTTCAGAAATGGTCTCACACACAAGTTGCTGTTGGGGCTAGGGTAGCCAGCTACCATGATGAGATCAAAGTTTCTTTGCCTGCTATTTGGACACCATCACATCACCTTTTGTTTACTTTCTATCATGTTGATCTTCAGACAAAACTTGAAGTACCAAAGCCGGTAAGTCGATGTTAATTGGCCTTTGAGGGGTGCACCATCTTGGTTAGTATGCTTAAGTTCTTATTCTTGTGACAATTAAACTGGCAGTTTGAACCTTCCTCTCTTCACCCTGCATGTGCGTATTTCCACATGTTAAGAGTTGGTACACTTGTTGATGGTAGACTCCTTATAAGTTGCTCTTTTCTGTGTTTACTTCTGTCAGGTGGTAATTGGATACGCTTCACTTCCATTATCAACACATGCGCAGTATGTTTTTCTATTCTTCGACTAAAGTGTCTTTTTTTTTCCCTTTACTTTAATATCCATGTTTTTCAGTATCTAGCTGGATTTTTTGCAGCTTTGCTTGCAATGTGTCCTCACTATCAAGAAAATCTTTTGTAATGGCAACATGGGCATAGTTTCCAAATGAGGTTTTAGGAAAATATATAGGATATTGTATGTGCCTGTACTTATTTTGCATTCAAATTTATTATCCATGTCAGTCGAGCTGTCGTGACCATCTCTGCCATGATCTTCAGCCATACACTAAAAGCTTGTCCAATGGTATGATGTAGTAGTAATCTCCGTCCTGACTCTAGCAAATGAATTTTCCGTCTTATAAATATGTGACAGCAAATTAAAAGGTTGAAATAGGAACATTTTCCAAGCACAAGTGATGTAAAAATGTCTGGTTTGAGATGGATAGGTTTTGCCAGCAAAAGTAACTAGTGATAGACTTGATAAACAGGGAAGACTAAGATAAGAAAAAAGCCAACATATTTTGGCTTGGTTAACGACTTTTAATGCGAATCAAACAAAAGACAAAGCTCATGGAATGTTAGAAACCTTGAATGAAGACAAAGATGAGCTTCACTTGAAAATGCCTGAACATTTGATATCATTTTATTTATAGTGGAGAGAGTTAGGAAGTCATTTTTTCATATTGGTGATATATGGTTGGCAAACGATGGAAACAATACGGATATGTATGATCAAAATCTAATAGGCAATAAGTGAAGGAAAGGCATTTTCACTCGCTTGTTTAATTTCTTACTAGCTTAGTGTATGTGCTCTGAACTTGTGTATCACGTTTATATAAAAGATCGCATACAAAAAGAATGAAGTATGTAATATTGCAATTGAAGTTACAATATATGCAATATTATATTCATTGAAATAGCAAAAATGTCACGTTTATTGATTAACATTAAATACATACAAGAAGAATATATACATATTTTGGTCAAACTTACTTTAAACATCAAATGAAATATATACATATTTACCATGTGCATTGCCTTTATATAGTAACTTATGCATGTATTTTCTTATTTTAGTTAAATGAGAAGTTGGGGTATTAGAAGCTTAGCATTCAATTAGTCAAATGATCTGGTAGTGATGATATAACTGATGGGAAATCAAGAAAAATTAGAGAAATTTTTGAAGGAGCATCACAACAAGAAATGAATGTATTGTGTCGAATGAATGTTTTGTGTCAATCAAGGGTTAAATGATAAAAAATATCTAGATAGAGTGAAAAGATGTCTCTCAAAGAAGCCTTAGCTTGCCATCTCTAGATTTAGGTGGTAGATGCCGGAAGAAAGAGTGTTGTCGAAGGAATATATTTTGAGGAAAAAGTGTTTTTTGAACTTATGCTTGGTTGGCTCCTTCGTTAAATGGGTTGGGTCTCCGGAGGCGATTAGGAATTGGGCGGCTGAAGGATGAGGTGTAGCTGAGGGGTTGAAGATTACTTAATTGAATGATACCCATTTCTTATTTCGTTTTGTGGATGAAGAACAAGCTTTGAAAGGTCTTCATGAAGGCAGAAGGTGCTTTGACAATAACTTTATGCTGCGGGAGTGGTGGTTGGGGCATGAAGGTTGTGTTGATCCACGCTTTTCAGTTAACTCGGTGGTGGTTAATCTGGTGGGATTTCCCGTGCATTTGGTGTATTGATCTCTTTAGAAAGGTCGGAGAACTTTGGGGGGATTTTGTGACCGTAGTTTGTGGTTTACATGATATGTCTAGGGTGAAAATTTTAATGAAAAATGAGGTAAGGTTCCTGTTTCGATTAAGGTGGATGATGGTGAAGTGGAGTATAAAGTTTGGCTCGTAATAGATTTTTGTCCTATGAAGCTGCAAGTAGTAAGGAATGAAGTTTCTAGTGAGAGAAGAGAAGAGTTTAGAGCTGACAAGGGGTATGGGGGCTGATGAGGTCAAAAGCCATAGGAAGGCAAACGAATATGGGGAAAAAGAAAGGGAGGGATGATTTTTTTGAAAATTGAAAAGGGAGGCGAAAGCCTAATGTTGGGAAAAAACATCCCTACCTCTAGGTAAATGTAAAAAGTTGGAAAGGAAGAGTACAAAGGTTTAATAATAATTATAGAGAGGTGAACTGTAACTCTTTTAATGAACCGACCGATTCTTTTTCTCAAAGAAAACGTGTTTTCATACTCCCAAATGGCTTGCGTCGGAGTTCGATGGTCTGCCTCCAAAATCGATAGATCGAGGCTTGAATTTGAATAAAGAGCCAAGCAATGAAGATGGACTCTATTTTCAGCGAAGGAGGGAAGCAACGGGAGATTTCTAGCTTAATGTCACCGCCTTTCGGCCGAAAACACTGTCCTGACAACAGAGATCGAGTTCGATTTCTTGCCAGGTGTGTTGGAACAGTGTTTCTAGGCCATCAGCAACGTCGGGCGACGCTATTCCAACTGGTTTAAGGTCTGGAGGTAATTTGGTTGTCTTGCCGGTGTCGAAAATTGATTCTGCCGTTGCGGGATCTTATTTGGTGGCCTTTCGCTTGGATTTCAACCCTACTTATTCTGAAAGGCTTGGGTGGAGTTGCACTTATCTCAATTTTGATTTAAATTTGGGTGAAAGGGTTCTTTTACATTCTCTTCCCTTGTCAGTTGGTTCTAAAGATGATTGTAGTGATGTTCAAGGAGTAAATGCAATACCTCTGGCGTGTTTTCAGGTAGGAAAAGGCATGTCTAGATGGGTGGATGGGAAACATCTCAAATTTAGGGAATTTTTGGAGGAAAGGAGAATAGGGTGCTAGATTTGCTTTAAGGCATTGAAAAAGAAGCAAGAGGGGTTAGAGAAAAGAAGCAAGAAGGGCCCAGGAAGGGGAGGCAATGGGGTCCAGTTAAGGATAATGAGAGAAAGAAAACTAATAGTTTATAAAAGGAGAGATAAAAGTAAGAAAAATGATGGGGTTTTTGGGAAGGAGAGGGGTGGGGAAGAAGTTACTTCTGGTATCCGTGGATGTTAAAATTATTTCTTGGAATGTAAAGGGCTTGAACGACCCTAATAAGAGGGCCACCATAAAAGTAGGGTTTAGAGAATGGGGGTAGATGTGATATGTATCCAAGAAACAAAAATGAAGACTGACTGAGAGATCAGGAGTGTATGGGGAAGGTGGGTGAAGTGTGATAATATTTCTGCTCGGGGAAGTGCTGGTCGAATTCTTTTGCTTTGGGATGATAGAAAGGTGGAATGTCCAGAGGTCTACTAGGGGGAGTTCATGTTAGGGGCGCGTTTTAGAAACATTGGCAATGGGTCAGAGTAGAGTGGGGTTTTGGGGGCATCTTAGTTTTTGTGAAGAATTAGGAGGAGATGGCTTGGAGAGGGGGGATATTCCTTGGGTGCTAGGTAGGGATTTTAATACCGTTAGCTTCCTAGAAGAGAGAATGAAGGGTAGGGTGATCTCGAGGATAATAGAGGAGTTCTCGGAGTTTATTGATAATCATTCTCTTGTCTATTTGCCTTTGATCAAAATTCCTCTTCCAAGATTGGTTTCAAATCATTATTCTATTTTGTTGGATTGTAGCAGAAGGAGATGGACGAGGTCTCCTTTTAGAATTGAGAACATGTGGTTAAGAATGGATGATTTCAACGATAAGAGTGGTCGGATGATGGAGCAGTTATGCACCGGAGGAGAGGCCTTCTTTTAGGCTTGCCAAAAAGCTGAGATTGCTTAAGAAAAGACTTAAAAGGAGTGGAATAAAGAAGTGTTTGGTGGGGTGGCGGTGAAGATGAGAGAGATTATGTTTGAAGTGGGGGAGTTAGAGATGTTTGAAGTGGGGAAGGAGCTAAAACTGAGGGAGAAAGAAAAGTGAGGTTGAAAAGAGAGCTAAAGGTGTTGGTTTTAGCTCAGGAGATCAGTTGAAGATAAAAATCGAGGGCGTTATGGTTGGAGGTAAGGGATTCTAATACAAAGTTTTTTCACTAGGTAACGGTCGCAAATAGAAGAAGGAACTTTGTAGAATTAGTGCAGGTTAATAGGGTTGTGCACGTTGGGAGGAGGAAGTAAAAAGGGCAATTGTAGACTATTACAGACGATTGCTTAGGAAGAAACAAACTGGACGTCAAAGTTGGGGGAGATTAGGTTTTAGTCATGTTGACGAGGAGGTGTGTGAGTGGTTGGAAAGGGCAATCAAAGAGGAAGAGGAGTAGAGGGCGGTGGAGGGATGTGCGGGTGACAAACCTCCAGACTTGATGGTTTCTCTTTGGCTTTTTTCCAGAATTGCGGGGATAGTCAAACTGATGTGGTGGATACTATTGCTGAGTTTCCAGAGAGGAGTGAATTTGAAAAGAGCTTGAATGCTTCGTTTGTTGTCATTATCCTTAAGCGCGAGAGAGCTTCGTGCACAAAGGGTTATAGACCTATTAGTCTAGTGGGCAACATTTATAAGATCATTTCTAAGGTGTTGTCTATAAGACTTAAAAAGTTGTTGGATGTGATTGTATCTACTTTGCAAAATGCTTTTCTACAGGGTAAACAGATTTTGGATGCAATTTTGGTTTCAAATGAAGTGGTTGATTCAAGGAGAAAGCAAGGAGTGCCAAGCAAGGAGTGCTGGGTGTGTTGTGCAAGCTTGATCTTGAGAAGGCCTACAATTATGTGTGCTGGAGTTTCCTAGATTACATCACAACTCAAATAGGATTTGGGGGAAAATAGATCAACTTTTGCATTTCTTCCGTGAGATTTAGTTTTGGTGAATGGCAATCCATGCGGATTTTTTTTGGAAGTTCCAGGGGCCCGAGACAAGGGGATCCTTTATCTCTGAGCCTGTTCATCCTTGTTATGGAAGCTTTGAGTAGGATGATAGACAAATCTGTCTTAGGAGGTTTTTTAATGGGGTTTAATGCAGTGATTGAGGGTGTTGGAACAGTGCTGTTTTCTTATTATTTGTAGACAATATTGTGGCTTGTTGTGATGCATATATGAACCAACTGGATCATTTAGGACAAACGCTTGGTTTCAGGTGGTGTCGGGCCTTAAAATTAATTTGAGTCAGTGTGCTATTTTTCCAGTCGAGGACGTGGTTGAAATTGCGATGCTTGCTCAGGTTTTGAACTGCAGGGTGGGGGAGCTCCCGACTACCTATCTTAGACTACCGCTGGGTGCCTCAAAAAAGGATGTTTTGGTGTGGAATTTGGTTCTTCGGAGGGTTGAGAAGAGATCAGCGGGAGAGACACTTGTCCAAAAAAGGAAAAGAGGTGCTTATTAAGAGCACTTTATTGAGTATACCCACTTACTTCATGTCTTTGTTTCAAGTTCCGGCTTTGGTCATAGGAAAACTAGAGAGGTTGCGGGGAAATTTCCTTTGGGATGGATCGGATGGGAAAAGGAATTTCACTTGGTGCATTGGAAGAATGTCACTTCTCCTAAAACATGGGGAGATCTTAAAATTAAAGATTTGGCGGTGTTTAACAAAGCTTTGTTGGGAAAATGGCTTTGGTTTTTCGGGTTGGAGGTTCAAGCCTTTTGGAGATGGGTGATAGTTGATAAATATGGTGTAATGGAAGGGGGGTTGGAGAACTAGAGATGTCACTATGCCTTTTGGATGTAGTTTGTGGAGGAATATAATGAAAGGATGAGATGATTTCAATAGAAATATCTCATTCAAGGTTGGAAATGGGAGGAGAGTTCACTTTTGGGGACAGGTGGTGTGGGGATAGCTTGTTGAAAGATGATTTCAGATTTTGTATTGAATGTCGTGCCAAAGAGACATGTCGGCCAAACAGATAAGGGAGATTCATGATGGAGAGACTTTTTGAGACTTGAGATTTAGTAGACATTTCCATGATTGGAGGTGACCGACCCCCAAAGGTTGACAACCACCCTTCACCTGCTTTGTGGTGGGTTTGATGAACAATGAACTTTCTCTGGTAAATCTTTCTACGAGAAACTCCTACCTGGGAAGACGTCATATTTCCATGAGACGCAATTTGAATAGCGTTTTGTTGAAAAAGAGGGATTAGGAGAAGACATGGGACTTGGAATTTGATCCCTCTTGCGTTGATGTGGGTTATTTGGTTAGAGAGAAGTAGGAATGCATGCTTTTGAGGGGGTAGAATCTAGTTTTTCTCGAGTGAGGAAGAGCCTCCGTCTCTCATTTTCTTTTGGTGCCTTGTATAGAAGAATGGGTGGACTCGGTAGAGAATCAGATTTTGTGTGTTCTGTAGTTTGTCTTTTTCCATTGTATATGGCCAACTTGGCCTTGTTTATAAATGAAATACACTACTCCCCTTTAAAAAAAAGCAACAAAACTATCTTTGATTTATTGTGAAAAATACAAGGTAAGGTACCTTGCTGCATATCTAAGATCCTCTAGGAATGTTCTATCAAAGAGATAATAATATGAAAAATGAGATTCTTTGCTATCGTTTGAGGTAGTAAATGTTTGGTTATTTATGCAAACACATAGTGTTTTGGTCTCTTCTAGGATTTGAACCTGTGACCTCAAGTTCTCAACCCACTTTATTGACCACTAGGCCACACCCTTGGGTGCTACGCTTTCATTATGTTTTAGAGGTCTTTTATGAGCTTGCAAGACATACTATAACCACACACAAGTCATACTGATGGTACAACTGTACCAGATATCTCCTCTCTTTGCAATATGTAACAATTTTTTATATAATTTAACTTTATTGAATTTTTACATTGTAACATAAGTTTTTCACTATTGCAAACTTAAATTAGATTCATTTGTGTGTATATATGAAAGCAAGATTACCCCAAGGTATATGGGTTGTCAAACACACAATATTCTTGTTGTTCTTAGCCTCAATCTGTATGTTACATTTTCCCCAGTTGAAAAGAATTGGGAGGGGGGGGGGGGGGGGGGGCTGGATCGCGGGGCGGGGCGGCTATTAGTGCTATATATGGTAAGGTCCTTGCACCTAAGGCTAGAGCTCAACTTTCTCAATCCATTGGAGAACAATTACTATTTCTGTGATGCAAAATATACATATATGCCGGTATATTTTGCTCCCTACAAAGAGGAAGATTGTGAGATACCACCCAACAAAGTTCCATCGAGATGTGGCACGATAGCTGCAAGCTCTAAGAGGACATAAAAATAATTAAGTATTTGCATTCTTCTTCTAGAAATATTGTAGAACACATATTTGAGAAGGCAATTGGTATGATTTTGAAGACATCCACTGCTGTAACATTGAATTCAAAGGGATATCATACTTGCTATTATTACCATTCACAATTACATTAAAGTGGAATGAAAGGTGGATGATGCACTTTGAACTGTGAAAGTGAGATATGTTCCACTTCTTAATCCTGATGTTAGCATATCAAGTGGAAAATCAAAGTAATGATTTGTGTACGGTTATATGTGGTTTGATTGCTAATAATGCTTGTAAGATGGTAATTTTTAAAGGAGAAACTATGCTTTTCCCAAAAATGTTTGGTGAGGTACTTCTTTTGGTATGGTTGCCTTTTCTTTTTGGTGGAAGTAGCCAAGACACGTGTAGTTTTCATGTGAATATTTTGCACTATTTAAGTATGTTTTCCCTTGCAAACATTAGTTATTATTGTTTATTTAATCAAATAATTTATATTTATAAAAAACAAGCTTGTCTAAATAATTTAGAACTTAAAGACAGTTTAGTTTGTAATCGAATCTATTTGCAGAAAATTTTCCATTCGATTTATATGTCCATGCTATGCACGAAGGCCCGGATACAACAAATAGTTTAGAATGGGAGATCTTTTAATAACTTACACACTTCTAGTATTTTTGGAATTGTACTTACCTACTTCTAGTATTAAGAGTTCTAAAGACATTTTAGTTATTTTAACAGGCATCAACTACTTATTTTTTGTTTTAATGCTTATATCCAAACACGTAACCTTATTTGTATAATCATTTCCCAGGATTGAAGTTTAAAAGTTACTTTCATTTCTTGAGCCGAATGTCCCTTATTGCTTTGGGTCAATCCAATGGAGATCATTCTTTTAAACGCTTATTCAATCCAATAAAGGTTTTCACCTAGGACCAAATGGGGAGTGAATATGTAAATTTGGTCTTGTGGACTAGGCACTAGGCATTGTAGATGAGAGTTCGAAACAAATACTAAGCACTCAATGAGAGGGTGAAGGACTACGATAATTAACTTGGATTATGAAGGTGGAGATGGAGGAGAATAATGGGAATATATGATAAAATAGTGATAACGTTAATCTAAAGAATCATAATGGAGCCAAGACAAGTTTTTTATTCAATGAGTTTTGAATTATGCGCCAAACTTTTCAGTTATAAGATACAACAACAACAACAAACCCAGTGTATTCCCACCTGGTGGGGTCTGGGGGTAAGATGTACGCAGTCCATTCCTCTACCTCTAAAGAAGTAGAAAGACTGTTTCCGATAAACCCCCGGCTCAAGACACGAGATACCACACAAATACATAGTAAAGCACAAAACAAGATTACAAGATTAGATAACATAAATACGGCACCCATAAGTAAAAGAAAACAGAGGAAAGCACCCAGATTCGTACTAAAACAAGGAACACGGAATCATAACAAGGGTACTACCCCCACCAAGTAATTCCCTACACTAGCGACCCAAACTGGCCCTAGTCTTCTGTCCTAATTCGCGTCCTCCAGACCTTTCTATCTAGGGTCATGTCCTCGGTGAGCTATAACTGCTCCATGTCCCGCCTAATCACCTCACCCCAGTACTTCTTCGGCCTACCCCTACCCCGCCTAAAACCATCCAACGCTAGCCTCTCACACCTACGAACCGGGGCATCCATGCCCCTCCTCATCACGTGTCCGAACCATCTCAATCGGACTTCCCGCATCTTGCACTCCACTGGAGTCACACCAACCTTCTCCCTGATAGTCTTATTCCGAACTCTATCCCCTCTAGTTAGCCCACACATCCAGCGCAACCTCCGCATTTCTGCCACCTTCATTTTTTGAATGTGGGAGTTCTTAACTTGCCAACACTCCGCTCCATACAACATGACCGGACGGACTACCGCCCTGTAGAATTTGCCTTTAAGCTTGGGCGGCACCTTCTTATCACACAACACCCCCGACGCGAGCTTCCACTTCATCCATCCCGCCCCAATACGGTGCGAGACATCCTCGTCAATCTCGCCGTTACCCTAGATCACGGACCCGAGATACTTGAAACTATCCCTCTTACATACCTCCTGTGATTCCAACTTCACTACCACCTCATCCTCCAGCCTCACGTCATTAAACTTGCATTCCAAATACTCTGTCTTGCTTCTGCTCAACCTGAACCCTTTAGACTCAAGAGTTTGTCTCCACACCTCTAATTTGTCATTCACGCCCCCTCGAGTCTCATCAATTGGAACTATATCGTCTGCAAAAAGCATACACCAAGGCACCTCCCCTTGGATACGCCGCGTCAACACATCCATCACCAAAGCAAACAAAAAGGGACTAAGAGTAGATCCCTGATGCAATCCTGTCAAGACGGTGAAATGCTCTGTGTCTCCTCCCGCCGTCCTCACCTGAGTTTTCGCTCCCTCATACATGTCCTTAATTGCTCTGATATATGGCTGCGGGACTTCACTCACCTCCAAGCACCTCCAAAGCACCTCCCTGGGGACTTTGTCGTATGCCTTCTCCAGGTCGATAAACACCATGTGCAGGTCCTTCTTCCTTTCCCTATACTGTTCCACCAGCCTCTGTACCAGGTGAATTGCCTCCGTCGTCGAGCGGCCAGGCATAAATTCAAACTGGTTTTCCGAAATAGACACTATCCGTCTCAGCCTCACCTCGACCACTCTTTCCCAAATCTTCATAGAGTGACTCAATAACTTAATCCCCTATAGTTATTGCAACTCTGGATGTCCCGCTTATTCTTATAGAGAGGGATCATGGTACTCCACCTCCAAGCCTCGGGCATCTTTGCCGTCTTGAAGATTTCGTTAAACAATCCAGTCAACCACCTTACACCAGCGAACTTCCAAAACTCCACCGGTATCTCATCCGGCCCCGTCGCCCTACCCCTTCGCATCCTGCGAACAGCCTCTCTAACCTCTTCTACCTTAAAACGTCTACAATAACTAAAATCCCGACGCTCCTCTGAGTGCTCCAGTTCCCCTAACACAATAGCTCTATCCCCTTTGTCATTCAAGAGCCTATGAAAGTACGACTGCCATCTATTCTTAATGTGGCCGTCCTCCACCAGCACTCTATCTTCCTCCCCTTTAATGCACCTCACCTGGTCGAGGTCACGACCCTTCCTCTCGCTAGCCTTAGGATAATGCACAAAATAGTGATGGTCGAATTTTTGAGCGGCAAGTGGTACACGGAGGATTTCTAGGTAGAAACTTTGCAGCAATCTTGATACAAGATGGAATGTGCGGAATGGAAATCCTGGCACTAGAATGAGAAATTAAAGAAGGGGCACGGGTGTCCCAGTTCGTAGGTGTGAGAGGTTGGCCTTGGATGGTTTCAAGCTGGGTAGGGGTAGACCGAAGAAATAATGAAGAGGAGTGATTAGACGGGACTTGGAGCAGTTACAGCTCACTGAGGACATGACCCTCGATAGGAAGGTTTGGGGGAAGAATATTAGGATATAGGGCTTAGGTGTGTGGTCAAGTCTTAAGCTGTAGTTAGGAGAGTTTGGTGTAGCTTGGTTGGTAATGCTAGGGTTGGGGGGAGGGGGTGTCCTTTGTTGGTTAATGTACTTTATTTTTGTGGTTGTTGTATCTCTGCTATTGTTATTATGTTGTATGCCTACGACTTTTGTCTACGGTCCTTTGTCTTGAGCTGGGGGTCTATCGGAAACAACCTCTCTACTTCTTCGGAGGTAGTGGTATGGATTGCGTATATTTTACCCTCCCTAGACCCCGCTATGTGGGAATATATTGGGTTTTTTTTTTTTGTTGTTGTTGAAAGATAAAAGGATAGAAAGGTAGAGACACAAATTGAAATCAAGGGAACCAATACTATAATAAAGTAAAGACCTTAATATTCAGGATAAATATCTAAACCTCAAAAGCAAGACACAAGAATGGGACTAATAGACAACCATGATTATACTAAAATCAAGACCTCCTGTTAAGAACACCAAACAAACATCTATACTATCAACACTCTCAAGAGGAATGATATCCTCAAGCAAGCAATCCTATCAACATTTTCTAGCAACTATGGCCTTAACCTCAACTCTCTCAAGAGTTCCACTCATCAATTTTATCGTATCAAAATAGTTTATCTCAAATGAGTTAATCTCCTTTATTTATAGCCTACACTAATAATTATAAAATACTCTTAATGAAATAAGAGTCTTCTAAGTATGAGACTTACATGTCAAGAATAGCCACTTTGTGCCCATAGCCTTTTTCTCTCTTTAGATTCGAGGACAAATCCTTTTCAAAAAACGAAGAATGATGCAAGTCAAGTTTCATCAATATCATGAATTGAAGAAGAATCTGCTAAACTGGGAGTACAAGGAATAAAGGCAAAAAAAAAAAAAAATAGAAAAGGGCTATGGAGGCAAAGTTTCTATTCTTGACATGCAAGTCTTATGCATAGAGACTCTTATTTCATTAGGGTTATTTTTGTAAGTATTAGTATAGATTATAAATAAGGGAGAATAACTCATTTGAGATAGACTATTTTGATATGAGGCTAAGACCATAGTTGCTAGGAAATGTTGATGGGATTGTTTGCTCGAGGATATCATTCCTCTGAGATGTCTCGATAGTACAGGTGCTTGTTTGATGTTCTTAATAGGAGGTCTTGATTTTAGTATAACCATGGTTGCCTATTAGTTCCATTTTTGTGTCGCTTTTGAGGTTTAGATATTTTTCTTGAATATTAAGGAGATCTTTACTTTAATATAGTATTGGTTGCCTTGATTTCAATTTGTGTCTCTACCTTTCTATCCTTTTTCTTTAATTTCTCGTTTTAGTGTCAGGATTTTCATTCCGCACATTTCGTCTTGTGTCATTTGGTATCAGAGCCAAGTTAGTGATTCACTTCTATGGATCTCAATCCTAGGTTCTTAATTTCAAAAAAAAAAAATAAAAATAAAAATTCATCAAAAACACAAATCAAAAAACTTTTGTGTTTAATTTGTTGTTTTTGACACTAGATTCGTATTCTCTAGTGTTTTTTGTGTTTAGATTTGAAATTTGGATTGATTTCGAGGTGTTTCTAAATTTCACCGTTGTTGAGTTTGAAGAAGGTGAAGTGGATTTGTAGATCTAGGTGAAATTGGAGGCTCTTTAGTATTGAGGTTTGTTCTCCTTCACATTTGGAGTTCAAATCTGAAATTTGAGTGGAAAAGGAGTAGAAATCCATTAGGATTTTGATTTGAGTGTTGTTCATGAAGTTCTTCATGACTTGAAGAAATTGCAAATGAGTTTCTAGATCTGAAAATTTTAGCTTGGAATTGGATGTTAAAAGGTGTTGGAGGTGGTTTTCCACGATGAGGGGAGCCTAGATTTCAAATTTATCAAATTTCGAGTTGAAACGAACAAGTTGTAAATTTTAAAGTTCATTGTCTTCTTGAGTTTTCTTCATAATCTTCATGTCTTGAAGAAGAATATTCAAAAATCTGTGTTAGATCCAAAAAGAAAGAGAGAAAATGTTTTGGGTGTTGATCCAAACAGAGAGGAAAAATACATGGAAGGAAGTACAAGGGTACAATTTCTTGGCAGCTTCTCAAGTTTTCTTTTGTTGTGCATTTTGGGATAATTTTCAGCTTTTTTTCAAGATTTTTTTCCACATTGTTTGAGCATTTTCTCCTTAGATTTCAACTCAGTTTCTTCCCAAATGAATTTTTTAGTTCAAATCTTGGTACAAAGGAGTTGGAAGAAGAACATTTAAATGTTTGGGGGTTTCTCATCCCAAGGTAAAGAAGATCTTTCATGTGAGCTTCAAGGTTTAGATTCGAGGACGAATCCTTTTAAAAAAGGGAGAATAATGCAAGTCAAGTTTCATCAATATCATGGATTGAAGAATTGAAGCTCGAGAATATGCTAAAGTGGAAGTACAAGGAATAAAGGCAAAAAAAAAATAAAATAGAAAAGGGCTATGGAGGCAAAGTGACTATTCTTGACATGCAAGTCTTATGCACAGAAGACTCTTAATTCATTAAGGGTATTTTTGTAAGTATTAGTATAGGCTATAAATAAGGGAGAATAACTCATTTTAGATAGACTATTTTGATATGATGAATTGATGGGTGAAACTCTTGAGAGAGTTGAGGCTAAGACCATAGTTGCTAGGAAATGTTGATGGGATTGCTTGCTCGAGGATATCATTCCTCTGATATGTCTCGATAGTACAGGTGCTTGTTTGATGTTCTTAATAGGAGGTCTTGATTTTACCATAACCATGGTTGCCTATTAGTCCCATTTTTGTGTCTTGTTTTTGAGGTTTAGATATTTATCTTGAATATTATGGAGGTTGTTACTTTAATATAGTATTGGTTGCCTTGATTTCAATTTGTGTCTCTACCTTTCTATCCTTTTATCTTTAATTTCTCATTTTAGTGTCAGGATTTCCATTCCGCATATTCCGTCTTATTTCAAATCTTGAGCATCTCCTGGCTATGGAGATTTGGAATAGAGGAGCATGCACTATGGAATGAGGGGATACCAAAAAAATATGGAACTATGGAAAGGGGTTGATGAACTATAAACATTATTACTCCTTTACGGGTGGCTCTTTGGAAAATTACACTAAAGGGGTATTAAAAGAGCTTAATGAGCTATATAACTTCCAAGGTTGGGAATAGGAGTTGGTTAGTACCTGGAGATAATAGTGGTGTGGGGTTAACATTTTGAGAGGAAGTTTCCAAAGCATCTTTAAAAATTTCATGCCAAAAGGAATTGACAGTCCAAATTTTCAGAGATCACAACTGTAGCATCTCCATTTAAGTAGAAACCTTCAGGATTGGGAGAGAAAAGAATTTCTAGTTTCAAGAAATGCTTTATAAACAAAACTTGTCATAAGATACACATAATTCATAGAGATGGAAGTTAGAGAATGACATGTGTTTATGTTAAGATGCTAGCCAGAGAGGAGAACCTCCCTGCACTTCGCTGTTTGGTTTCCAGGTTGCCTAAAGTGTTTTTTATATGGCTGGCGGCTAGAGGAGTGATCTTGACAGTCGACAACCTGAGTCAAAGGAGGATCATCCTATGTTGGATGGTGTTTCTTGCACAAAAATTCGCGAGGGTGTGGAACACCTCCTAGTTTTGCCATGTAGCATCACGGTTATGGTCAGAGATTCTAGGATGGTTTGGTCTTATGCGGACTATGCTTCGGACGATAAGCGATGTTTATTCAGTGGGAATGGCATATTGTTTCATTGGCTCTTATGTGTGTTGTGTGGACCGTGAAGAGAGAAATATCATAGCTTTTGAAGGAACTGGACATGATTTTGTACATTTTAAGAATAGCCTTTAATCTCTCATCTTTTTGATGCACCCATGGATTTGTTTGTATCAAGGAATGAAGTGTCATTTGTAGATAACCATGTATTTTTGTAGTTTTCTACTTTTCTGGTATGGGACTTATATACCGGAGTTTCTTGTAACTAACGAAAGCTTTATTTACTTTATTAATGAATATATGACCTAGAAACTAAAATTTCAGTGCACTCCTCAGCGAAAAAAATTTCCAGGATCTCTTCAACCAGTTCTCGCATAGAGAAGAAATTGGAAGGGCCAAAGCAATAGGCGGTTAGTGTGAAATCGTTCCATCTCATACTTGTTAATTGATGATATAAATTCCTCCCAGAGCAACATGACTTCCATAGTACCCCGGAAAGCTTTTATGTTTTGGTCTGGTTGGTGGAAAGCCATACTCACTTAAGAGAACATTAGAAACTGGAACATTGTTTATGTCAATCTATGCTTCAAGCGTAACCCGATGACTTCTAACCTTTGCTATTTCAGTATTTCATTCCTCGTATTATGCTAGTACTATCTCCTGTATCATGACTAGTGTTTGATTTGTTGATATTGTCTGTTGTCGTATCTTGCACTGCTTTTATTGGGTTATCGGCTCTGGGCTCTGTTTGGGGCTTTGGGTGTTGAGCCCAGTGGTGTTTGCTCTCTATTTGACTTTAGTTTTGTTTCTTCATTATTTCTTCGTATTTGTGTGAGCCTTGTATTTCTTGCTGCTGCTTTGTTTATATTCTCTTATATTTGCTTGTAGTAGTGGCTGTGGGCGGTGATGGTTGGATAGGGTCATGTCCGAGGGGGTTGGGGCGTGGGGCTGTTGTGGGGGCGGGGGATGAGGAAAGGGCGGGAGTGGGAGGGAGGTCAAGGTTTGGCCTCAGGGGTGGTAGAGGAAGACGTGGGGATAGTGAGGGTAGGCTGAGGGTTGGGTCTTGGAATATAGGGACCCTTCAGGGTAAGTCCATAGAGCTTGTGAAGATTCTTAAAAAGAGGAGGATTAATATTGCGTGTGTTCAAGAGACCAAGTGGGTAGGGTCTAAGGCTAGGGATGTGGATGGTTACAATCTGTGGTACTCTGGGAGCGAGAGGCATAGGAATGGAGTTGGCATCTTAGTAGATGAAGAGCTTAGGGATCAGGTAGTAGAGGTGAAGAGGTTCAACGACAGGTTGATGACTATTAAGTTGGTCATTCGGGGGTTTACCCAAAACGTGTGTAGTGCTTATGCGCCGCAAGTGGGTTCGGAGGGGGAGGAGAAGAGGCGGTTTTGGGAGGCTTTGGATGAGGTGGTGAGAGGCGTGCCTAGCTCGGAGAAGATTGTTGTAGCAGGAGATTTCAACGGGCACATCGGGGCGTTACCGGGAGGCTTTGGTGATGTGCATGATGGTTTTGGTTTTGGGGAAAGAAATGAAGAGGGGGCTACTCTATTGGATTTCGCAAGGTCCTTTGGGCTGGTGGTGGTGAACTCAGGCTTCCCGAAGAAGGACGATCACTTGCTCTCATTTCGAAGCGCGATAGTCAAGACCCAGATTGACTTTTTGTTGCTTAGGAAAGGGGATAGGGTGTTGTGTAAGGACTGTAAGGTCATCCCAAGTGAGAGCCTTTCGACCCAGCATAGGCTCTTGGTTATGGATTTGGGTATAAAGAAGAATAGAAAGAGGTGGGGTGAGGAGTGTCGACCTAGAATTAAGTGGGGCGGCTTGACGCCAGTGAATGCGTGGGAGATAGGGGAGAAATTGGCGGGAATGGGGGTGTGGGAGTGTAGGGGGGACGTAGATAGTATGTGGGATAGGGTGGCTAGGTGCATCAGGGAGAATGCAAGTGAGGTGTTGGGTGTTTCTAGGGGCCGGGAATGAAGAGGTTAAGAAGAAAGTGGGGACCAAGAAAGAGGCGTATGATAAGTTGGTTGAGAGTAAGGACGAAGAAGAGAAGCGGGTGAACAGGAAAGAGTACAAGCTAGCTAAGAAGGAGGCTAAATTAGCAGTTACGGCGGCTAAGACGGCCGCTTTTGAGAGCTTGTATGTAGGGTTACAGGGGAAAGGAGGGGAGAAAAAGTTGTTTAGACTCGCTAAGGCTAGGGAGAGGAAGGGTCGTGACCTCGACCAGGTGAGGTGCATTAAGGGGGAGGACGGTACAGTGCTGGTGGAGGACGGCCACATTAAGAATAGATGGCAGTCGTACTTTCATAGGCTCTTGAATGACAAAGGGGATAGAGCTATTGTGTTAGGGGAGCTGGAGCACTCAGAGGAGTGTCGGGATTTTAGTTATTGTAGACGTTTTAAGGTAGAAGAGGTTAGAGAGGCTGTTCGCAGGATGCGAAGGGGTAGGGCGACGGGGCCGGATGAGATACCGGTGGAGTTTTGGAAGTTCGCTGGTGTAAGGTGGTTGACTGGATTGTTTAACGAAATCTTCAAGACGGCAAAAATGCCGAGGCTTGGAGGTGGAGTACCATGATCCCTCTCTATAAGAATAAGGGTGACATCCAGAGTTGCAATAACTATAGGGGGATTAAGTTATTGAGTCACTCTATGAAGATTTGGGAGAGAGTGGTCGAGGTGAGGATGAGACGGATAGTGTCTATTTCGGAAAACTTGCTTGGATTTATGCCTGGTCGCTCGACGACGGAGGCAATTCACCTGGTACGGAGGCTGGTGGAACATTATAGGGAAAGGAAGAAGGACCTGCACATGGTGTTTATCGACCTGGAGAAGGCATACGATAAAGTCCCCAGGGAGGTGCTTTGGAGATGCTTGGAGGTGAGTGGAGTTTCGCTGGCGTATATCAGAGCAATTAAGGACATGTATGATGGAGCGAAAACTCAGGTGAGGACGGCGGGAGGAGACTCAGAGCATTTCACTGTCTTGACAGGATTGCATCAGGGATCTACTCTTAGTCCCTTTTTGTTTGCTTTGGTGATGGATGTGTTGACGCGGCATATTCAAGGGGAGGTGCCTTGGTGTATGCTTTTTGCAGATGATGTAGTTTTGATTGATGAGACGCGAGGAGGTGTGAATGACAAATTAGAGGTGTGGAGACAAACGCTTGAGTCTAAAGGGTTCAGGTTGAGCAGAAGCAAGACAGAGTATTTGGAATGCAAGTTTAATGACGTGAGGCTGGAGAATAAGGTGGTAGTGAAGTTGGAATCACAGGAGGTATGTAAGAGGGATAGTTTCAGGTATCTCGGGTCCGTGATCTAGGGTAACGGCGAGATTGACGAGGATGTCTCGCACCATATTGGGGCGGGATGGATGAAGTGGAAGCTCGCGTCGGGGCTGTTGTGTGATAAGAAGGTGCCCCCCAAGCTTAAAGGCAAATTCTACAGGGCGGTAGTCCGTCCGGTCATGTTGTATGGAGCGGAGTGTTGGCCAGTTAAGAACTCCCACATTCAAAAAATGAAGGTGGCAGAAATGCGGATGTTGCGTTGGATGTGTGGGCTGACTAGAGGGGATAGAGTTCGGAATGAGATTATCAGGGAGAAGGTTGGTGTGACCCCAGAGGAGTATAAGATGCGGGAGGTCCGATTGACATGGTTCGGACACGTGATGAGGAGGGGCATGGATGCCCCGGTTTGTAGGTGTGAGAGGCTAGCGTTGGATGGTTTTAGGCGGGGTAGGGGTAGGCCGAAGAAGTACTGGGGTGAGGTGATTAGGCGGGACATGGAGCAGTTACAGCTCACCGAGGACATGACCCTAGATAGGAAGATCTGGAGGACGCGAATTAGGGCAGAAGGCTAGGGTCAGTTTGGGTCGCTAGTGTAGGGAATTACTTGGTGGGGGTATTATTCTTGTTATGGTACCTTGTTCCATGTTTTATTACGAATCTGTGTGCTTTTCTCTGTTTTTTATTACTTATGGGTGCCGTATTTATGTTATGAAATCTTGTTCTGTGCTTTACTATGTATTTGTGCGGTATCTCGTGTCTTGTGCCGGGGGTCTATCGGAAACAGCCTTTCTACCTCTTTAGAGGTAGAGGTATGGACTGCGTACATCTTACCCCCAGACCCCACTAGGTGGGAATACACTGGGTTTGTTGTTGTTGTTGTTGTTGTGCTTCATGAGTAAAAGCACAAGGAAACATGTGAATCATGTTCTGCTTCATTGCAATTGGTGCATGACTATGGACTACAATTTTGGGTCCTCGTCGTAAAGAGGGTATGTCAAGAGCGATTAGAGAGTTATTTCACAGTTTGGCTTCAACATAGAAAGGAGAAGAGCCATGGGAAATTGTCCCTTTGGCACATATCAGGACAACATGAAGAAAAAGAAACTGGCAAGCTTTTTAAGGCATACTGATTTGCTTCATATTGTTTAAAGAGTATTTTTATTTGCCACCTCCTTGGCGTGTGTTCAGGTCCCAATTGATGTGGGTTATCGATGTAGGGTGTCATATTTGTCTAATATTTTGTTGTTGTGTGTTGTATACTAGAGTTTTCTCCTCCTATCATACATCAATAAAATCCTTGCCCTATAATAAAAGGAGATTGTCACTCAAATGAGAATGATAGTAGATACAGAGAACAGTGTTTACTATAGCAACAAACAAAAGAATATTGAAGAACAGCTCTGGTAGATTTAGTTGCTTTTAGCTTTATTTGCTGCATAAATAAATGTAGCATTCTAGAGTTAGTTGCTAGTTGTTGTGAGTGGCTTGAGCTCGAAACCTTCTTATGTCATTATGCTCTTTAGCTGCGCGAACTGATCGTGGGTTGATGCATAGTCGATTTCTTTTACTGCTTAAATGTCAATACATAATGCGGCAGCTCTGGGTTAGTTTTTGGGATAACAGGATTTCTTTTGTGTAGATTATTTCCATGGCCATCCCATCCAACAGAACATGAATTAGGGTAACATGTATGAGAAAACTCAATTTACCTTGTTCAAAAAAAAAACATGTATGAGAAAACTCTTAGATCTGCTACTTATTGTAATTTATCACTGCCAATCATTTGTTTATTTTCCTTTCTGGGAAAACATTTAGACCTGCTACTTTTGCAATTTATTGTTACGACAATTACTTATTCGTTTCCCTTTGGGGGGCGTGTGCGTGTTCTGTACTAGTTGTTCTGCTTACTTTTCTTTGGGATGATAATTAAAGCTCTATCTTGCCAATGTATATTCTCTTGAGAAGTGTGAGATTTTGACTTGCTCGATTTTCATGCAGGTTCAGATCTGAGATATCCTTGCCAATCATGAAAGAATTGGTTCCGCATTATCTTCAAGAAAGTGGCAAGGTTTGTTTCAAATCATGTTTGGTATTGTTAACCTTCCATCCATACTCTTTATGATCTAGTTGTGCTTGGTGTATGAACTGATATTCTAATGTTTCATTGGGGAGTTTATTTCGTTGTTCAGCTTCTTATTTCATCTCTTCTTCTGGGAGTTCAATTTCTTTTCCTTCTAGACTGATGGTTTATAGCTGCAGTACTAGGGCTAGGGTAGCTCGTCAGTGTTCGAGATTGAAATCTTCTCTATTTGAATATTCCAAGTTATTTTGCTTTTTGTGGAAAAGTTTTACACACTTTTTCACGAAGATTATTTTGGGTATGATGAGGAAAGCACTGCATCAAGGTATTCACAAAAAATAAAAGAAGTAAAGAGCCCTATAGGAACATGATATTTTACTTGGAGCATCCAATCACCAACACTGATTGGAAAGTATATATAATCGAAATATGGAAAAAATCATGAAGATTATGCTAATATCTACATAATTGTTTCACTTCCTTCATACTCTATCCTTTTCTTTCTTTCCACATTGCCACATGAGCGCCAAAAGTGCTACTTGAGATGTTCTCTTTTGCTCCTCCTTTTGAACTTCCACTAGATTGACATCTCTGTGATTGTTAATGGCATTACCCTGTCAATGCCAATCCCAAACGTTCATTGCATTAACACTTGTATGCAATTGTGCAATGAAAGCAATAAGTGCGGAACGTCCTCCACCTTAATCTTGCCATGAAGATGTGAATACCAAAAGATATAGATTGTCCTACTTTTCCTCAAGGTTTAAGCGACTTATAGTGGTCTACTGCAATCTGTTCTTAGTGTGATTTCTTTTTGACGAACATGTCGTCCATATTTCTACAAATTTTGAACACCTCTTACAATCTCTAAAGTAACCTACTCAACCTACCTATTCTTATGGAGACATACTCAACCTATGTGCTCTTAATTGACTCCTTAACTGCTCTAGAAGAATCTTAGAACTCTAAGAATCAGTATGCTCTTTATTGTTTACTCATTGTGATATTGAGTCGTAGACTCAACAAGCCTACTATAGCCAGTAATCTTTGACTTGATAGTTTTGAAGTATCTGATGGGTGTTACGAACTTTTGAATAGGTGGTTTGTTCCATGTGCCGTATCCTTGGTGGATAGAGTTATCTTGGTATCTGTTGTTGATGGGAGGTGACAGGTATCCCGTGGATTTAATCGAGGTGCGCGAAAGCAGACCTGGACACCACGGTTATTTAAAAAAAATGAACTTGTTGAACTTTCAATGCCATACCTTCTCTTTCCTGTTGCTTTCGTCCTGCACATGAAATCTTAATCTTTCTCTTTCCAGATTCCCTTTTCATATTTTTTTTAAACCTGATGTACCAACTGCATCACAATGCTCGCCAATCTTCAACAATGAGTTATTTTCGAATTTCCTGTCTCTATCTTTTGAAGAACTACTGTCAGATCATTTTGATTGTGAACCAGACATAGCCTACACTTTTCTTTAGTTTCCTTTCGTATCTTTTGAATTAAAATTCGTTAGATAGGAAGGTGTGGAGGACACGACTAATGGTAGAAGGTTAGTAGGTGGGAGTGCGTCCACGCTAACATGTAAGATTGCTTTGTCTTGTTTTCCTTACTAGTAGTCATAGTTCTACGCTTGGAGTTTCTTGTTCTTGGATTTTTGTTGATATATGTTGTTTTGGGTAGATCAATTGAGTTTTATTTTGTTGTAGTACCGTTTTGTTACTATCTGGTGTTTTGTTACTACTAAACTTATTATCTCTTTGTAATTCGTTTAAGTCTTTTTCTAGACACTTTTTGCCTTGAGCCGAGGCCTATCCGAACCAGCCTCTCTACCTCACCTCTGAGGGTAGAGGCAAGGACTGCGTACACTCTACCCTCCCCATAAACGCAAACCCACTTTCTGGGAATACACTGCGCATGTTGTTGATGTTGTATCTTGAATCACTATTTTTTCAGCGGAGATAATATCTGGAACAGCTATATTGCTCTTTCTCTTCCTAGCCATAGATAATTGTTTTTTTTATTAGGCATCTTCCACCTGATGATTAGTTTTCGTCCGACCTTAGCCATTTGGTCAACTCCCACTGGATTTTACTCTTTTGGTTATGTTCGTTTTATTTTTGACAGGTAACACGCATGATAGTCCTGATGACGTGATAATTTCTTTATGTTTCCTTTCTTGTAGGAGAGGCTGGATTACTTGGAGGATGGAAAGAATATCTTCAAGCTTCGGTTACGACTATGTTCATCATTATACCCAGTGAGTGAGCGCATTAGGGACTTTTTCCTCGAGTATGATAGGCATACTCTACGGACAAGCCCCCCTTGGGGATCTGAGCTTCTTGAGGTAACATAACTAGTGTTGCATTGACCGTACTGTACAATAGTTGGGACTTCATTCCCCTTTTCTGTTTGTTGATTTATTTGAAAAGTTAACTGAAGAGGACTGAATATTCCTGGAACTTAAAAATCAACGGAAATATAGAGAAATTGGTAGTAGGGAACTATCTTGGTAATGAGAAAGGCCCCATTTGTTTGGACTTTTGGCTATATTTGTTTTTATTAAGATTTAGACGCCTGAATCTGAATGCATAGCTGATAATTAAGATGTTGTCTCTAGATTCGAACACTGAATGATTAAGAGACTCTTTGTTTCTTAACATCTGAATGTAATAATTTATTTATGTATAAACATAATAAGTATACAATTCAAATAAAACAATTATTAATTTTAAAAAATATAATTTAATAAAATAAATTTCGTATTTGAACAATAAGACAACATTAAGATAATTGATATAGTCCCTCAAAATAAAATTTTAATAATATACCAGAAATATGTATTATATCAATATTATATTTTTAGAAAATGTTAATATAATAAGATCATTAACTAATAAAATATAAAATGTATAGTTAATAGTTTCTCTGTCCATTTTCACTTGTCTACTATTGACTTGACACAATTTTAAGTAGCAATAAATAATAGATATAATTTTACTATATCACACTTTGAATATAATAAATTTAGTGTTTGGAATAGTTTTTAATAATAAAGATAAAATGGACACAAAATGAGAAATTATCCATTATTTTTTAAATTGGATAAATATTATTGAACACCTATTTTTAGTATAATGGACAAGTAAAAATAAACTGATGGAGGAATAATTTAAATTATATTAAATATTAATATTAAAGCAATATGATTGTTGTATCAAATGGTTTGCCGAAGAAGCGTCATTAGTTGTTAGTATTTAACATTTTGCGTAATAAAGAGCACTGAATTGGTCTTCATACTTTAGCGCGGGTCTGACCAATTCAGACCTAATAAGACCCATTAAGTGGTAAAAAAATAAATAAACTTTATGTGCTGAAGTCTGAATAAATCAGATTTAAACCCCATTAAGACTTCCTATTTTTGCACTTAACGGAGGTTTGAATCTAAATAGCCATTAAGTTCATTTGTTTTTTAATTTTTTTTACCATGTAATGGGTCTTATTAGGTTTGAACCGGTCAGACCTACGCTAAAGTCTAAAGACCCATTCAGTGCTCTTTATTACACACAATGTTAAATGCTAATAACTAATGACGCTTCCCCGGCAAACCATTTGATACAACAATCATATTGTTTTAATATCATTATTAATATAATTTAGAATATTACTCCCTCTGTTTATTTTTACTTGTCTAGTACACTAAAAATAGGTGTTCAAGAATATTTGTCCAATTTTAAAGAGCAATGAATAATTTATCATTTGTGTCCATTTTATCCTTATTAGTAATACTATTATTCAAAACACTAAATATATATTCAAAGTGCGATATAGTAAAATTATATTTATTATTTATTGTTTCTTAAAATTTATGTCAAGTTGATGGTGGACAAATAAAAAAGGACGGAGGGACTATCAACTATATATTTTATTAGATAATGATGTTATTATATTATATTATATTATATTATATTATATTATATTATATTATATTATATTATATTTTCTATAAATATATTTTGATGTAATAAATATTACTAGTATATTGTTAAAGTTTTATCTTGAGGGGCTATATCAATTATGTTATTGTTGTTGTATTGTTCAATTACCAAATTTATTTTTTAAATTATATTTTTCATATTAGTTAGTGTTCTTTTTGAATTGTATATTTATTATATTTTTAAATAAATAAAATATTTACATTCAGATGCTAAAATCAAGCCGTTTTAATCACCCAGTGTCTCAGATCTAGAGACAACATCTTAATCATCAAATGTGCATTCAGATTCAGACGTCTTGATATTAATAAAAACAAATGCAGCCTTAGAAAAGAGTCTTAATGGTATTTAGAATCTTTTAAACATGCTAATTTATTTACAACCTTTATAACTGGCACATTAATAAGCACATCTGGCAATTAGCTTCCTCTTAGCTTGGCCAAATTCTTCTTAAAATCTAAGTAGCTTCCATTTAGTTTGGCTGTTCTTTTAAATTAGTTTATTGTTTTACTATTCTTTTATTCCCCATGGGCCACGACTATTCTGGCTTCAGCTCGTCACTTTTCTTCGTCCATCTATCATGTTCTTCGTCATTCAGCTCGGTTTTGATTCATTTTTTCAAGATGCAAACAATGGTTATAACCTCGTCCTTTGTCTTTCATACACGCAATCTGAAATTTCAACTCCATCTCTGTTTCAGTCCTATGTGCCTTCACACCCATGGAATATTTTGACAATATTACTCCAAGTTAGCGGACCTGTCAAATCACTACTCGAATTCTGAGTATTCCTCAATCTTATAAGATAATTTATCAAGCCAGCAGTTTGCATCAGTTGATTTGTCTGGTCTACCTCTATTTTTCGTTAGGGAAATATCATCCTCACATAATCGGCTAGTTGGCACCATGGATTGCCAGCAATGTGCTCAAACTGGTAGCATACATATCCTTAATCCAACCATTTTTTATCGATTAACTGTCCCACCATGGCCAAGTTAGTTGCTCGGCAATGCCAAGTCCGTTTTGTCTCAGGGAAGTACTAAGCTAACTTTATTTCTGACCTCCTGTTCAAATTTTAATATACAAATTCAATGGTTATGTCATTGATGAAGTCAAGAGAATAACTAAGAATAAGATATTCTAATTAGGAACCCGAAGAACTTGGAAGCTTTGCTTGTTTCATGTAACTTGTACCTCCTGCATAAGGAGCGCTCTTGTTAGTTTTTGATGACCAGTTCAGTAAAAGTTCTCTCTTTCTCTCTTTCCAAAGCTGTCATGATGTTTAATTCAGCTTGTAGGGTGAAATTCATCTTCTATCCCTGATAATGTTCTGCTTGGTAGTCGCTGAAAAGAATTGGAAGCTCTGAACCTGTTGCTTTTCAACTATGCAGTGTGATGAAATGGTACTTAAAGTTATCCAACTTTTGCAGGCTATCAATAGTTTGAAGAATGTTGATTCCACTGCTTTGCTTCAATTTCTTTATCCAATCTTAAACATGCTTCTCCATCTTATTGGTAATGGGGGAGAGACTCTTCAGGTTTGAGACAATCATTGCTGGTGCTTATCATGATACCCGCCTTTTTGTTTCACTTGCTTCTCAAATACTGTACCTCTTTTTCTCCCTTCACAATTGTTTTCATCTGTTGGGTTCTGCAGCACAATTCTAAATGGTAAATACTGAGCTTTCTTTTTTCACTTTCTACTTTCAGGTTGCTGCCTTTAGAGCTACGGTTAATATTTTAACAAGGTATATTTTATAATTTCTCTATGGCTTGGTTTAAAAGATAGTAAAAAGGTTTCAGGAGTAAGAAATTATATTGCACTCACACAGCTATGTTAACATGGTTATCCTCTATTAATAACATTAGATCTCTACCTGTAGGGTGCATCAAGAGTCGGTTGATGAAGCTGAGAGAAATGCTTTCCTAGTTAACTTTGTTGATTATGCTTTTGATGATTTTGGGGGCCACCAGACGCCAGTCTATCCTGGTTTGTCCACAGTGTGGGGAAGTTTGGCTCGCAGTAAGGTAAAATTAGTGACTTGCACTTCTTTTTGGGGTGTGTGTGTGTAGGTGGGTGTGGGTGGGTGAGGTGTTTAGCCTTAAATTCAAGTTGATGCTTACTGGAAAGCTAATGGCAATGAAAGGATTAGAAACTCAAAAGAACTTTATTTTCTTTGGTTTCCCTCCCGGTGTCCATATTCGTATTGAAGCCGACAATTAGAAGAAGGTCTCGTAATGTGATTCTAGTGTTCTTGTACTTAGACCATATAATACAATGCAAAAACTCAAATATAAAATAAGGAACCTTCAAATATAAAGAGAGCAATTGTTGTGCTGCTTCATCTTAATTTAGCTGCAATGCTGCATGTGTCATAGAGTTAATATTTAAGCTTTACTTTTATTGCTAAAAGAAAATACGTAATATTATACAAATTTTAGATGGAGTATGTTTTGATGAGAATATGTTTGTGGTGAATCTCAGGGACTGTTACACCATTAGTTAATTTATTTAACGCGTTTCCTTTTCTCTCTCTCTTTTTTTTTTTTTTTTTTTTTTTTTGTGTTTTCTGGCACTCCAACTTGTAGAAATAGGGCAGGAAAGCTGGCAAGAGATGGAAACTGATAATTCTCTCAATGCTTAAAAGGGTGAATTTTGATATTGTAATTTGTAACCCTTGTGGTTCGAGGCAGCTGCTTGTTGCTAGTTGTTTGTCTATGCAGCATTGGTGCTGTTAGTCTCGGAGAGTTCTATCTTGGGTTTCTGACAACTAGTCTTCTGTTATCTACCTTTTCCCATCCAGTCACCGTTCATGATCCTCTTCAGGGAAATGTTCACAAACAAGTATTTCGGTCATTGTTTTGTTCTCGAATCTCTCACCATCCTTCTGCAATTATTATCAATCACTTTATATACTAAATAGAATAGAAAGTTATATCTAGAGGAGAAAGATTTGGTACTGTCGTGGATGATGAGAAATTGGTGAATGAAAATTTATACACTCACTGAACAGCAGCAAACACACAATAATTTGGCCCAGCCATCCTTTTGTTTTCAACTGTCAATACTCAATGTAAGGTATGATGTATCCGGTCTTTCAACTGTGATCTGAATGGATGTTGAGGTAAAGTAGCATAGCTAGCTCGTCACATAAGTTTCAGATAACTATTTGTCATTTGTTTGGGTGGAGCGGCTGGATTTCCAGGTTTGAAAATCTTCTTTAATAGTAGCTGAATTATAGAGATTTAAGTGCAAAATCCGAAAGGATAAAGCAACTTTCTTAAGGAAATGAAGAGAAACTGTAAGGTAAATAATTGCTTCTAGGTTCAGAAAGCCTATAGGGCATAGAACTCTTCATCCAGTAAAACAGAAAGAACCCTGTGGCAGTGTATTCATAAGTGATACGTAGCCCTAGTCTTGACCTAGCACCGTTACATGGTTTATACTAATCAATTAGGACAAAAAGAAAAGGTTTGTTAGTTAGACATAACATTGACAGCATCAGGGAAAACACAAAAAACTCAAAAGGGAGTTAGCAGGGGTCTATCAAATCAGAAAGTTCTCTTCAAGATTCTCCTGCATCATTAGTCTTATTTAGTAGGTATCTGTTGGATCCTCATATATCATGTTGTCTGCATGTCATTGCTAGCTTAGTTTACTGGATATTGAATAATAAATATTTATTTTACCTTTATAGAAAAAAACATTAGTGTCATAGGAAAGGACTCATGTACATGATGTCTGATGTTTGGAAACAACGGAACTATTCACTTCTTTTTGTTTTCTGTATTATTGTTTTAACTACTTTGGTTTCTGTTACAGGCAAAAGGGTACCGCGTTGGGCCTGTCTATGATGATGTCCTGGCAATGGCTTGGTTTTTTCTTGAGCTAATTGTCAAGTCAATGGCACTGGAGCAGGCTCGATCCTTTTATCACAATCTTCCATCGGGTAATTGCCTATTGGGCATGTTACTATGTTCATTATTATTATTATCATATGTTTTTGTAATCATCTAATCCTGCTTCTTCTTAAATCCCCTTGCCTGAAAAGTGCATTCAAATAAGGTCTTTATAACAACTATATTCATTGTTTTCCTTGTGTGTCAACAACAATAACAACAAAGCCACTTATTAACATTTGGAGGGAAAACCCGATATACATATGCCAAAAGAAGAGAACCTACACCAAAATATGGTTCTCAATAAAAGAAGTCCAATCCTCTATACAAATAGGGACCTCGGAAGTACACTAAAAGTAAACTAGGTACAAAACCCTACTCTTTAACTTTACGAAATCAAGTTCTACCCCTTCAAAAGCCCTCCTATTCCTCTCTTTCCAAATAATCGACATGACTACGAAGGGGACAACACTCCATGCTCTCTTGCTTTCCTTCCCTCTTTTGAGAGTCCAACTTTGCAAAGCCTCCTTCACTGTGCCCGTTATGACCCATTGCGTCCTAAACAATTTTAGGACCACCCTTCATAACCGAATAGCCACCAATGCAGGAAAAGATGATCTACACTTTTGCCGGTACTTTTACATACGAAGCACCAATTGACATGAGTGATTTTCTTCTTTCTCAGATTCTTCGTTGTTAATATCACCCCCTTGCCGCCAATCATAAAAAGAAACAAACCTTCCTTGGTGCTCTATCTAAATGAATTCATTAGGAAAGGTACCTTCCACTCTCACTATTAAACCTCTTATAAGAAGAGCTAATAGTGAATAAGCTGTCATCACTCTCCTGCCACCTTTATGCATCTAACAAGTTGTTCGATGTGTCTAGCCAATACAAACGCTCTAACGGACTGTGAATTCTTTCCATCTCCCAATCATGAAGGTACCTTTTGAATCTTAAATCCCAGTGAATAGCACCCTCATGAAACCTACAAGTTTGTTGGACTGTCATCTCTCTATGGCAAGAAATGCGGTATAAACTAGGAAAAGCTTTCTTCAACTCGACCTCCCTACATCACTTATGTACCCAAAAAATAATTCTAATTCCACCCCCAACCTTAAACGAGATGCGTTGATAAAAAGCTTCCCACCCCATCATGATACCCCTCCACAAACCACACCCGAATGGAGTTACAATGTTTCTCGTTCTCCATCCACCATCCATTGTATCATATTTGTCCGCTACCACCGCCCCCCCAAAAGCATTTTCCTCCATCCAATCTCCAGATCCACTTTCCTAACAAAGATTTGTTGTACACCTGGAGATCTTTCACTCCAAGCCCCCTTCCCATTCCGTTGGAGGTGTGGTAACTCCCAATTCACAAGATGAAACTTTTTAATGCCTTCCATTGAGTCCCATGGGAAGTTACTGTGAAGTCCTTCAAATGTTTCAATCACTTTTTAGTATATTCCCACAAGTGGCAAGTTGCAATAAAGAAGAAAAATGGGGAAATTACAATATAGGAAAAAAAAGAAGTAAACTGATCTTTTGTATATGATCAAGGAAAAGCAGTTGTGGTGTTTTGTAATTATATTAGTGATCTTAATTGGATGGTCTTTTTGTTACGACCCAAATTCCCCTAAACCATGATGTCATCTACAACCCAAACCTGTAGGCAAACCAATTCCGAACTTTTCAGATATATGTCAAAACTTGCTCCCGACACGCTGACACTCACCCGAGCCTCTTCAGATGCAACCTAAACATGCAAATAACTCTGAAATCACCCTGCTCACTTGTTGGAGCTCTCAAATCACCATTTCAAGGTCGTCCGGAGACACATATTTGACCGTGATCAACTCTTAATCTTCAAAATAACTAGTTTTCAACTTAAAATGCTTGAATTACTCCCAATCCTCTCGGGATCCATCCAATTCATCCAACAAAGTTCTAAATTGTCATACAAACCTATTGGAACTTTCAAGCCATGATTCTAAGCTCGTTTGCTTGATGCAATTTTGTTTCCGCTCATTAAGGATTTAATGGCACGTTTCGCGTTGAAAACCCGAGTGAGACTTATCAGAGTGACACTAAACTTTTCAGATCACTCCTATAAATCATTCTCAAACTCACAGAAGTCTCAAAATTAAATTTCGATCTCTAGAATTGAAATCTTACCTTTGAGTTGTTATTACACTTTTATGCTCAAAACAACACCAAACCACTAAACGCATTCAAAACCCGTCCTGAAACTCATCGGAATGAAATAAAAAATTGCAGATCACATTTAAACATCATTGCAATTTTCGTCTAACTATCGGATTCTCATTTGGGCCTCACATGCCCGGAATGACAAACTATTGCAGAAATCTGACCAAATGATGTTGGTTTCCAGACAAGTTCAAATTCTTCACGTGGACTTACCATAACCTTTAAATCATGCATCTAAGCTTGTTTACTCAAATTGTTAGACTTTGGTCAACTCTACGAACTCAAGGCCACTAGTTCAGGTTCAAATGCTCCAAAACGCTCCGGAGTTCCTCGGGACCCATGCCACCTATACTCACAAGTCATATCTCATCAAATGAACCTACTGGAAGCCTCAACTAAGGAAAGAGAATTCTTGAACTCAAAACAATTGGTTGGGTAGGTACACTTTTAGCCTAATCTCCTTTTCCCAACAACACAACTTTATTTGGTGTGAGATAATCCCCTGGAACTGTGATATCATATTAGGTATTTAGGGAATGTTGTTGATGTGACTTTGGATAGCTTGGAGTCTTGGATTGCACTGAAGCACAGAATTCAAAATTGTAAAGATAAAGCATCTCTGTGTTGTTTCATGTTTTCTTCTAAAAATGTGATTTCTTGTTTCGTTTACTAAATTGGTTTATTATTTCTTTCCAAGAGTAGTCGTCTTGTTTCCTTTTCTGTGTTGGTTTCTACTTCCGTTGTTGTTCCCATAGGAACTTTCTTTTCCTCTTTGCATTTTATCTTTTCCTTATTTATAGCTATTTCTTTTCATTATCAAAATAGGGATTGTGTTTGCCTATTCTTTTCAATAGTTATAAATACTTGGTAGAATTATCTTTGGGAGGAGATTTTGCATATTCTAATTACAGTCTAATTACAGTCACCTGAGATTGGGAATCCTTTTTCCAGATTGAACTTAAAAAATTAATTTTCAACAAGAGCCCAAGATATTACCAAGTTCAATCCGAATTATAAGATTTCCAAAGGTGTTTGTAATCATACAACAACGACGACGACAACAACATATCCAATATATTTCCACCAAGTGGGGTCCGGGTAGGGTAAGTGTATGCAGTCCATACCACTACCTTAGAGGTGAGATAGAGAGGCTGTTTTCGATAGACCCCCTGCGCAGTGTTGTAAAAGATGCTCGCCACGTAGGCAATGACGAATGGAGAGGCGAGGCGAGGCATAGTTGCCTCTTGTCGTCGTAGCGCTGCGACATCCAAAAGGCGACGCCTTTACGAGAGGCGACATGGTGAGGCGACACTGGCGTCACCTTTTTATTTATTTTTTAAATGTTAGGGTTTTAGGGTTAAAGGCTAATTTTAGGGCTTATTTTCCTATTTTGGCTCTACCAACTTACTCGATTGGCGACTGCTACCATCTACCATCTCATAAGTCCGACTTCAACTCCGGCGACCGGCGACAACTACTCCGGCGACTCCAGCTATTCTGGTAAGTATTGATTTCTATTTTTTTTTCTTCTTTCTTCTTCTTCTTAATCCGACGGCTCCAGCTACTCGATTGACATACTGTTTTTTTTTTTCCTCTTTTTCTCTTCTTCTTTTTCTTTTTCTATTTTTCTTCCTCTGTAACAGTATTACAGTTTTAACAAACTGACAATGAGCATATGTATTAAAAATTGTTTTTTGATCATTTATATATTATTTTAATTTTTTTGTATTAATTGTCACCGCACTTTCGAAAGGCGCTCGCTTCGCAATGTGGCGAGCGTCACCTCATGTCACCTTTCGCCGTCCAAAACACTTCCCCAGCTCCAAGATGAGCCTACCAAGTTTTTATAGCTATCACATAAAGTTAGGAAAAGACAACCCCTATTCTAAGAAAAAAAGGAAACAACAAAAAATAAGGGAGGTTAATGATAAGTACAAGGAAAGTAAAGTCCTTATTGTACCAGGAAAACAATATGCAAAGTGTAAACTTATCAATGAGGTGCCTATTTTTCCTTTCTGCTAAAGGATTTATGGTCACAATGTTTGATGAATAATTTCTTGGTGAGTCATAATCTGCTGAAACTAGGATAAATATCTTAAGGCATTATCAATATGAAAAGTACAAATAGAAATGCTGAATTGATTTTGTATTTCAGTACAAAACACTTGATTATGGAAAAAAATCTCAAAATAATCTTTTATTAAGAAAATCCAAGTACATCTTGGATAATTATCAATGAGATTAACAAAATATCGAAATCCGAAGGTTGAGACCCCAAATATCAGATGGACTAACGAACAAATTGACTCTACACAACTCTTAAGAGTGTGTGAAGTTGACACATCACACAATTTAATGTGGACAAACTGGGCACCATATTTTGTAGTTTGGATAAATTTGGATGTTCCAAAAGTTGGTGGATCAAGTCTGGAGGGGTTGTAAATGAACATGCTATGGAGGAAATCAGGATAGGTAAGGTAGTAAAGGCTTTGGTATTCATGTCATATGCCAATTGTTAGTCTCGTATTGCGGTCATGCATAATAGAATAATCATCAAGAAATATTATGGCACAATTTAGGCCACGACGGATAGATGCAAGATTAAAAGGACAAATAGGGCCATAAAGAATAGAGTTTATAGTGATGAATGACAGGGGATTAGCTTGTTTAACTCCTTTTGCTTTTAAAGTAATGGTGGGAAGAGACTTGAATAAATAATACGGGATAAAAATGATTTATAACCATTAATAGGATCAAAGGTGCTCGAGTCCACGACCCACCCATGGTCCAAGATTATTAGACTGTGAAACACCTAGCAAAAGAATTACCAACAATGGAGGTATTAGGCTGAGCAACAGAGGTTACTTGTAGAGACGTTTGCATACTTGTTCGAAACTGTAGGAACTCGTTATATTCCCGTTCCTATGTATAAACTTATTGATTACCTTCTGTGTTAGTCTGAGCAACATGAGCATTCTTGGGTGACCGACCATGCAGAGAATGTCATACTTCACGTGTGTATCCAAACCTATTACAATAATTACAATTAGGTCGAGATCTTTCCAAATGACCACGTCATCGATTCTTCATCAATTGTGATGTTTGATTTTTTGTTCTCATAAAGGGTTTTGAGGTAATCATAGAACTTGAATTTCCAACTCTCATATTTTTAAAGTAAAAACAACAAATCCAAAATATATGGTTGAATTGAAGAGAGTTCCAAGCAAATAATCACAAATTATAACTCAGAGGTTTGCAGGAAATGATTGGTAGTTGCTGTTAAAGTCGGGAAATAATGAGGGTTGTAGGCACTTTAGTCAAGATCCACAATGCAAAGAAAAATTTGAGATACCATCAGAAAGCGCATATTTTACCGGAAAAATGAATCCGATTGAACCCTAGATCAACGATTGGTGGTCTCTGCTCGAAATAGTTGGACAGCCTCGACTCAAAGCAACGAATGGAAAAAGTTGGAAAAGCTAAAAACTTTGTCGGAAAACTCAATCTGCCTACTAGAGAATGTTGGGATAGGGATTTGATTAGTGGGGTAGGGTTTGAATCACTACGTGACCCTAATAGAAAAAAAAATTCTTGAAAACAGCCTCACACGCTTGTACGTGTGTTAGACGCGTCGCCAATGTCAGAACTTAGACAGGCGCGTGCGGGCTCATGAGTTTTTGCGGGAGATTCTTCCGTGTTTGTTAAACTTGCTGGATCCAAGGGTGGTGTTGGTTTTCACACAACACACCCCGAAAGTTAAGTGACGTAAATTAAACCCGAGGAGTCACCCGAAAGACGCACGAACAGCCCTGTTTTTTTCTTACTGTGGCTATAATACCATGTGAGGAAAAGACTTGAAAATATTGTTAATGTTAGAGTTATTGCTTTTGAATTGCAGTAATTTTATGTTGCTGCTTTAGTTTTTTGAATAAATCCTAGTTAATAGGTTGTTAGTTGGATTTTCCTATTTCTTAGTTACTAGTTAAAAATGTTTTCTGAAGATATTCTAGGCTAGTTTATTATCATATTTTTAATGCTTTTTTTCTCATAAATGTAGAGTTCAACAAAGCTGAATAAAAATAATTCCCTTTGGCGTCATGGCAGTATTTTTCTCTTAATATTTTTTCTCTGTTATTTTCCAATGTCTCTGATAAAAACCAATGGTTAAGATGTGTTGTTTTACATTATTACATTGAGCCTTATATATAGACGCTACATTACTACTCTTTTACCTGCAGGACATTATGTAGAATCCTATTCCTATTCCTATTCTAACTGAAATGATGTTTTTACTTGGGAGTTTTGTAACTCCAACTGATAAAATGGATGTTGAGTTGAAACTTGGGGAGCGCAGGAGGTGGAGTGATGAACAAGAACTTTTGTCTCCACTCTTAGGTTTTCCATTTATTCATTGGGTTCGTTCGAGTGACGAAGGGTTGTAGAAGGGAATCTCTTCTCACTTATGATAATATTTTCTTGGAATGGGATGTTCTAGTGTAATGCTAGATGAATAATGAAAATTTTACAATGGAAGTTGGTAGTTTTGCTCACACCTTGCTACATATGTCTCTTATACATGATAGTCTCTAATCATTTTCATTTAAGGTTGAAGCTAGGTAGTCTAATTCATCTATGTCCGTTGTGAATGATGAGCCTTCATTTGCTTCACATTGCTCGACTTTGTTTTTTTGAGTTAATAACCATGGCTTCCATTACAAGAATGCGAATTCAGAGGTTGGGTTTTGGAGTCTTAGACTACTCATTATTTTTAATCTGTTTGAGTGCGTAATAGGACTTTTCAAATTTTAAATTTACAACTGCCGAATAGTTGTGTTTTAATCACCAATTGAGGCATTATATTGATAAGCTGCATGTTTCATTCTTTCATGCACAGGTGAGGATGTCCCGCCAATGCAATTGAAAGAAGGCGTTTTTAGATGTGTTGTTCAATTGTATGATTGCCTTTTAACAGAAGTTCATGAGCGCTGCAAGAAAGGTCTAAGCTTGGCCAAGCATTTAAATAGTAGTTTGGCTTTTTTTTGTTATGATCTTTTATCCATCATCGAGCCTCATCAGGTTTTTGAACTGGTAAGCTTTTGAACTCAACTGTTGCTCATTATTCTGATTTATTCTTCCCTAATTGTTGTTACTGCTGTTCTTCACTTCTTAGCCCTCTCAGTCCTCTCTACTTCAGTCAATGTGTGAGACCCAATCCATCATCTTGGTTCCTGCTGGGCTCTTCAAAGAATGTTTACCCCAGTATTCGTATACTTAGGAAATCTGGGACCTCTCAAGTGATATTTCCAAATGTACTAAGCAGTCATCTGCTAATATATGTCGCCCCTACTGCAGAGAATCCTCTGCCATCACAACTGTGTTCCCCAAGATTTGCTGATCCTTCCAATAATTTAGCTTCAACGTCCAATCCTTTATTCAGTGCTACTGCATTTACTTATCTATTAGTCATCGGCATAAAGGTGGGATATTTGCTGTTATTCTAGCCTTCCTTAGTAACTTAAAATCTTTTGAACCACATCCAACCGGCCAGGGTTAGAGCTAATCTCAAGATGATTACTGATGATCTCTCTCCCTCCCCCATTATTATTTCAATCAGAATAAACCACCCACACCTATTGAAGTTCTGTATTATCCTATATTCGTATACTAATTTATTTTTGCCTATCAGCCACAAATCTTTTCTATGCCTTCTGATGGTAGATGCAGAACACTACATCTGACATACAAAACAATAATAACAGCCTCAGTCCAAACTAGTTCGGTTGGATATTTGTAACCTAGAAGTACATTTGGGCCTGATTTATAACGTGCATATCTTGAATTTATGTTATCAACCCTTATACTGCTAATGCTAGCATGATTTCTTCTTTTCGCTCACCAGCACATACCAACAACAACAACAAACCCAGTGTATTCCCACCTGGTGGGGTCTGGGGGGGGTAAGATGTACGCAGTCCATACCTCTACC
This sequence comes from Capsicum baccatum var. pendulum, assembly GCA_030864225.1. Taxonomy (NCBI): domain Eukaryota; kingdom Viridiplantae; phylum Streptophyta; class Magnoliopsida; order Solanales; family Solanaceae; genus Capsicum; species Capsicum baccatum. The sequence goes on from CM061557.1 coordinate 88,335,114, forward strand.
TCTAAAGAAGTAGAACCAGCACATACCAATAATTGCAATTTTCCTTTAGTTAGTTGGCTCAAAAAGATGTTTCTCGAGGACACTTGAGTTGACCAAAACCCTATAAATCTACACCGAATTCTCACAACCTTTATACTGCTTACATGGTTCCTTCTTTTCCCCAGAATGTACCAATCAGTGCAATCTTCCTTTAGATCAATTAACAAAAAAGATTTCCCTCCTGCTTTGACTCGGAAAAATAACAGAAAGAAAGTCGATTAGGTATGCTGAACCGACATCATTTTCATTAAGATGTTCATGCAATTGTTGTATTTAATTTACAAGGCAAACTTACATTTTCTTCAGCCCTGCTGCAGCTGCTATTTTGTTTAGCGCCAAGTGGAGTTTGCTTGATATCATTATGTTGTGTGATGTTACATTAAAAAATTGTTCTAATTTTTATTTCCCCACTGTTTAATAATTATACATCTTCCTCGTAATTGCTCTCATTTACAGGTGTCCTTGTACCTCGATAAATTCTCTGGAGTGTGTCAAACAGTGCTGCATGACTGCAAGCTTACCTTTCTACAAATCATATGCGATCACGATCTTTTTGTTGAAATGCCTGGACGAGATCCTTCTGATCGGTAAATGTTCTAATATGTTCAATCACTTCTTTGTTCAAATACTGCATAGTTTACCATGTTTATGCTGCTATAGTGTTACCCTGTTATGTAAGACATCTTCAAGGTCTGATGATTCAAAACGTAAAATCTCTAATTTTATTACATATTGAGTTAATTCCTTATATAATGACTCAGTAAAGTCACAAATAAAATCACTCATGTTTTATGCACTGTCCTGCAAAATAACTCCTACTATGGGAAGCACCAGAGAATGACATAGATGGTCCCTTAAGTTTGAGGGTAGGTCTAAGTTGTCCTATAAATATACCTTTGTGCATATTAAATCCTTTGTAAATGGAGTTTCTTCTCCATTCCATTTTATCACATGACAGTTTTAGTTGGAGCTCAGAGCAAGTATAGAGTGTCAATAGCTTTACAAATTTGTAGACGTAGCAGATTCTTAACTTATTTTAGTTTCTTTTTTATATTCGTTGTTTGGAAAACATATATCTATTTCTGCTGTTGGTATCCCAAAATGATCATGAAGAATATAGAGTTGATATTATATTACTACTCAAGATTTCCCATGATTTCTTATGCTGTTGAGTTCGTTCGTATGACCATCTAATCTCTTGTTCTTCATTATTTTAAGAACATGCAGGTGAATTTAAAATACTTTTTTCTCTAGAAACTACCCTTCAAGAAGTAACTCTTCTCATAAACCATACACATCCCTTGTTGATTCTAGTGAAAAGTAAAAAAAGAAAAAAGATGAGAATAAACCAATCCTTTTCTCTATGTCTCCTCTCATGTTACTTCTAATTATATTGCAGGGATATTAATTTTGACTTCACATGATACAAAATACAACCATCTATTACTATTTGATGAGTCATATAATATCTTCTTCGATTGTGGTTTTTTTAGCTCTTTGATGTGGTTGTTCGTAGTACCTGTAAATACTATGTTTTTTGTGAAACATTTGATTATAGATATTTGAGATTGAATTTGAAAATTTTGATCATGGTACTAGGGACCATCGTTATTTTGGAACATGGAACAATTGTTACACCTTGTTAGGTGTCACTATATTGATGTTGTAGACTTTACCTTCTTTTTTTTTTTTCCAAAAGCTACAATTTCCCTTTATTTGTCAGGATTTAATTACCATGCAGGGGAAGTAGGGGGGGGGGGGGGGGGAGGAGGCTGTTGTTTTTAATAGCTCAGAAATGTTTAGTTCTGATAAATTTAAAGGATCTATTGACTTTACTGAGTCATTTCTGTAACTTGGGAGACCATCCAAGCAATTAACTCTTATATATTTCAAACTCAAAAACCTTGAGAATTTAAATGCCCTTTAAATGAGAAAGTAGATCATTGCTCCAAGTAGATCGTAACTAGGATAATTGAAGACTTTTACGGTGAATTGGAACATGAATGATCCCTCTTATAAGTTTTCTGGATTGGAACATGCTAACTATATAGTGAAGGGGTACCCGCCTAGTACATAAAGGCTACTAAAATACACGGACAAGGAATTTAAAAAATATAAGATTCTCTCTATATAGAGAGTCTGTCTATACTAGCAGTAACCTGTCATAAGTAAGATTGCTGGGCAATGAAGCTTTGATCACCTAGAGAAGCAGAATGGAGAACTCTGCAAAGAATAGGCCTTGAATGTGTGTATCTTCATTTTGATCCCCCATACAAAACTGCCATAGGCATATAGGAATGGTTTGTCACATGTCTAACCTTATAGTAAAACCACCAAGTGGAAAGATATCTTTGTAGAGCTCAGTGTTTTCCATCGGATGCCCCTTACAAGAGTAAATCAGTGATCAGCAATTTGAAGCCTGAAATAGCCTAGAAAATGTTTTGATCGTTTCTTCAACTTTTTATAAGACCCAACTAATTTATCGATTTACAGTTAGTTGGTTTAGTTATATGTATTCTCTATATCCGTTTCACTTTATTTGGATTTAGTTTCATGGTAATATGGTTAGTCTTTTAAAGAAAAAAAGTAGGGTTCCTTGAACTTAGATTTCTAGGTCACATACTTATCCCTGACATACTAGTCTTTAATCAAATAAAAAGACTTCTAACGAGCATTGGGTTTAATGTAAGTGAATATTAGTATATTACAACTGCCACTTAATCTTAACTTCTTGGTGTTGAAGTATTTGCTTCCACAGTGTTTTGTTCTTGGCTTAGTTTGCATTTATTTTGCGAGATTGTAGGTCTCGATTTCCCTCTCGCTGATTTTAGGTCTGCCTCTTTCAGTTTTCGCAATTTCAGTTGTTACGGTGGAACACCTTTGGAATTTGGAGATCTGCGTAGGACATGACGAAAAAATCTTTTGTCTACGTTGTGTCTGCTGTGATTGTTGCTAAATTTGTCCACACTTAAATGGCCACATATTTATTTTAATCTGTGTATTTCCACGACTCTCATCTTGTGGATGTGTTGGATTAGTCTCGACATTCATTCTCGTGTAAAATTGGTCATTTTTATCTTATCATTGCATTGAACTTCTGTAGCACTCGTCATTTCAAACATCCCTTTTTAACTATATGTTGTGCATCTTCATATAACATGCTATTTCCCTGGAAGACTCTGCCTAACTATATCCAAATTATCTAAATTTGGGCATCACAATCTTGTCCAATCTCACTTCACCTTTTGTTCCTCATGTAGTAGTTCATTAGTTAAACTTGCAGCGCATGTATAGTATCATCCTTCTATATCTTAAGATCCTGCTCTCCAGAATCCTTTTCCATTATTCTGGGGTTTTATTTAGTTCGTAGGTTTGTCCAGAAATACATGTCATTTACAAAAAGCATCCATCAATGATACACATCTTGTATGACTAGGTTAAAGAAAGTTAGATCTCTATAAACCAACAGGTGGGAGAGACTTGTTTGAATCATCTCTGGTTGTTTCAGACTTGTTATTTCTCCTTCTGAATACCATTTGTAGCACCGTCCAAGGACTTCTCTTGACAACAACCTAAAGTACATAGGACCTAAGTTGCTTGGACTTGAGTGCGAGTATCTGTCATGGATGTGGATCTGAGGGTCTGATTCGCAAAATCTAATTTTAAGATTCCTGTGTATGGATCCACGGTTGCTGCGATTCAGCCAAAAAAGTTCAATAGAAAATAGAGCTATAAAGATATTATGTGGAGAACTTACATGTATGTTGTAGAATTCAATCGTTTATTCTCCAATTGAGCGTTAAAAAACATAAACTAATTGTCGAAAAATCAACATACTAAAAAGCTAAAAAAGACTGAAGGCATGCCATTTCCCATGTCTTAAATTTGTTTTATCTTTTGAGGAATCTGTGAGAAATATAAGTGAAGATTATTACTGAATTGTAGTTTCTACATTATTACATCGAGACCCTGTTTATTTTTTATTTTTTTTGAAACTGGTAACTTCTTATATATTCAGAACAAGGTTGTACACAACCATATTTACAAGCGTCCTACCAAAATCTATGATCCTATATCTATAATGACTCTAAAACATTAGTAATAGAGATAGGATCATTTGACCATATTTGGTTGCACCAAAAACACAAAATCAAGATACAATTTAACTTGATTTGTTGCACACTATTTTCTACATTTTCAAAACACCTGGAATTTCTTTCTTTTCAGATTGACCACCAAATGCTAGCTGGGACTATCCTCCATTTGCTTCTACGCTTTGCTTGCATTCCAACTAGATCCCAGCTTGATAAGGCTTCTGTAATCTTCCCTGACATACACCATGATACACCTCTAAGGTTCAAAAACACTCTCCACAGCTGTCTTGTTATCTTGCAATGCAAAAACAAATGGTTAACTGTTTCTTCGTTCTCACCACATAGGAAGCACATAGGAAGCATTTGGGGCATGTAGTTATTCCCCTTTTCATGAGATTCTCCTGAGTAAGAACTGCCTCCCTTGCCAAAAGCCATACAAAACATGCCACTTTGTATGGAATTTTGGCTTTCCAAATATTCTTCCATGGCCACCTTTAGCTGCATGTTGGAGTTGTTCAACCTTCTGTAAGCTTTGGTCACCTTGAAAGAGCCTTTTTCACTGCCTAGCCACCGTAGTTCATCACTTCCTTCTTTCAACCCACTAAAGTGTTCAATTTGACTTATGAATTCTTCCATTCTTTGTACTTCCCAATCATTGAGTTGCCTTCTGAAACTGAAATTCGACCCCTCTTGTGTCCAGAGTTCGGGTATTGTACTATGTCGGTGATTCGCTATGGAGTGTATTTCTGGAAACCTAGTTTCCATATTACCAACCTCATGCCAATCATCATTCCAAAAATAGGTTTTTCTCCCATTGTTCACTTTGATCCTGGAGAAACATTTCAGCTCATTCCATAGAATTCTTATGGATCTCCATAAATTAACTCCATATGGAGTTGTAACTTCTTTAGTCATCCATCCATCTTCCTCTTCATACTTGGCTTTTATCACTTTCCCCATAAAGTTTGTTTGTCATTAGCATATTTCCACAACCATTTCATTCTGAGTGCTTTGCTATGATACTCCAGATTCTTGATCCCCAAACCCCCTAGCTTTTTGTCACAGATAAGTGACTTCCACTTGACTAGGTGATAACCTTTTCTGTCTTTATTACCTTGCCACAGGAAATTCTTTCTCATTTTGTCTAATCTGCTAATGATTCCTGCTGGAATAGGGAACAAGGACATCATATAAGTGGGCAAGGAGTCTAAGACTGAATTGATGAGAGTTAATCTCCCCCTTAATGACAAGTATTGTCTTTTCCATCTAGCTAATTTCTGTTTACACTTTTCAACCACATTGTTCCATATCTCTTTTGACTTTGATTTTGCTCCTAATGGCATACCTAGGTACGTGGTCGGCAAACCACCAATTTCACCACCCAGAATAGCATTTAGGGAATCCATGTTTGAGACTTTATTGATAGGTTACAAGAAACTCTTTCTCCAGTTAATGTGTAGTCCAGACATGCCCTCAAATAGGACAAGGTTTATCCTTAGTACTTTGAGCTATTCTTCATCACCGTCACAAAAGATTAGTGTATCATCTGCATACTGCAGATGAGTCACTTCCAGGTTGTCTCTTCCTTCTCTAGCTACATTAAAACCTCTTAGCCACCTATAAATATTTGCAGATTTAACTATACTATTGAGGCCCTCCATTACTAGTAAAAACAAAAAAGGAGAGAATGGATCTCCTTGTCTGAGACCCTTCTGTGATCTGTTGGGGTACCATTGATAAGAACTGAAAAAATCACTGTTGAAATGCAATGCCTGATCCAGTGAATCCATTTTTGCCCAAATCCCATCCTTCTCAATACCGCTAGCAGGTAAAGCCCAACCGACATTGTCATAGGCTTTTTCGATGTTTAACTTGCAAAGTATTCCTGGTTTTCCTTGCTTCTGTCTAGATCCCACAGCTTTATTAGCCACCAGTACTGCATCTATAATTTGTTTGTCTTTGATGAAGGCCATTTGTTGAGAGTCGACAAGTTTTCCCATCACCCTTTTCAACCTTTCAGTGAGAACTTTGGAAAATATTTTATATATGCTACCAATCAAGCTAATTGGTTTGACATCTCTCAATTCTTTAGCACCTTTCTTTTTTGGGATTAAAGCTATAAAAGTGGCATTGTAGCTCCCCTCAAACATTTTTTGCTCATAAAAGTTGTGGAATGCATTCATGACATCTGTTCTTACCACTTCCCAACACTTGCTGAAAAACCCCATAGTGTAGCCGTCGGGTTCTGGAGCTTTATCTGTTGCACATAACGTTATACTTTTGGTTACAGATTGCACTGTTTCAGTTACAGATTTTGGTTAAAATCTATCATCTCCCCTTCGATTCTCGCAGAATCCTGAGTGAGTTCTCCTTGTACGAGCAACTGGTCTATGTTATTATACCTTTTGTGAGAATTTGCAACTTTGTGGAAGAACTTTGTATTCGTGTCCCCCCTCCTTTAGCCATACAGCTCTGGACCTTTGTCTCCATGCGATCTCCTCCCTTTTAATCAATTCCTCGTATTCTAGCATTAACCCTTAACCCTGCTTTCTTTGAATCTCTTCTTCAGTAAGAATTCTATCTCTTGATACTGAATTCTGATTCTGCCAACTTACTTAACAGGATCTTTTTTTGGACACCTAAATTCCCATGCTCACCTTTGCTCTACTCTTTGAGTTTGCTGTTCAAAGCTTTCATCTTGCATGCTAGAATGTAATCTAGTCTACTAGCAAAATTAAAGTTGGTCCACCATCCCCTAATTCTGTCAGTGAATCCTTCAGTGTTCAACCACCAATTTTCGAACTTAAAGTAACTTTTTTTCCTATTCTAAGCTCCACCTTGAATGGCAATAGGAGTGTGATCAGAAGTTTTCCTCTGTAATGGCATTTATTTCAAGTTATTAAAAATTCATCCTATTCTTCGGATATTAGAATCCTATAACTGTGCTAAACTTTCCGAACCAGGGTCGAGGAGATTGTTTCAAACCATAGAGTGACACTTTCTCTCCCGTGGTTAAAATAGCATCTGTCCGTCTTTTTCTCTCTATGGCTGCCGTTTGTCATTAGCCTCTTTATCAGTTGGACATTAAGAATGCTTTTCTGCATGGTGATCTTGAGGAAGAAGTTTATACGGAGCAACCACCTGGTTTTGTTGCTCAGAGGGAGTCTAGTAACCTTGTATATCGATTGCACAAGTCACTCTATGGTTTGAAACAATCTCCTCAAGCCTGGTTCGAAAAGTTTAGCACAGTTATTCAGGAGTTTGGCATGATTCATTCTTTTTGCTATCCTGCAGCTATCTACTTGCAGTAATAGTTCCAAAACTTCCTCATGGCCCAAAAAATCAGCTCCTAGTAATTTGACTAATTTTAGCAGATTTTGTCGCACCCAGAAAAAAGTTTCCTTCTTTTTTTCTTTGATCAACAGTTGTGTTTGAACTCGCAGGGGCTCTACATCTTCAATCTCCCAATTCTCCATTGTTGCAGCTTCATCTTGGACCCCTATTTCTATCGAGATTATATTTGTGTTCACAGGCACCTTTCTCGACATCCCCTGTACTTCTAATTCCATTAATTCCTTGGTAGAATCATCATCCCTGACCTCTCTTATATTGACTACTGCTTTATCCAAGTTTTTCGGGCTATTCTCCTTGGTCTGCATGGTCTTTTGATCGAAGCTCTGAGAGAAAGGTTCTTTCGCGTTATCACAAAAGAGTTCTGTTGTGATTTGACTAGGCCCCTGTGCTGATCTCTTATTAAATATCACATGGGCTGCAGAATCAGGCGCATCTTCTGAATTAAAAGATGATATATGTACTGATCTCTCATTAAATATCACATGGGCTGCAAAATCAGGCCCATTTTCTGAATTAAAAGATGATATATCATTGTACTTCCTGATCCGGCCCAATTGTGGGGTTTCATTTAAGTTGGTAGTGTGCCTCTCACATGTGCTTTCTGTTTCACGTGATCCAGTTGTAAATTGAGGAAAACCTATGTGGTTTCTGTAGATCGAATCCGTAGATTGATGGGAATTCAAATTCATAGTAGACTGTTGCCTCTGTTTAACCTCTGGGTAAAAGGATGGATTGTGTAACCGTCAACATCGTCATCTTTGGTAGCTTCCTTGGGCAACTCCGGCTTTCTTTTGCATCTGGGTTTGTTCTCGGCCCAAATCGAGATGAAAAAAGTGTTGCCGTTATGAGCTATTGATACTTCAGTGGGTATCTTTCTTCCATCATTAGCCACCAAAATTCTTGCCTATTTCATGTGATTTCTGAGCTCCGTCTCTTCTTTTGTGTCCACCCAACCTCCACACATTTGTCCAATTTCATAGAAAACCTTTTGCGACCATAGGTGCAGAGGTATTCCAATTGCTCTGATCCATGTCTCCTTTCCTACAATGGATGGTAACACAACCTGCCATTAGAGACCATCTTTCAAGGTTGAATCTTTTCTTCTTCCAGGTCCATTGACCTTGTAGCACTTGCTCTGCCATGTATCTATTTGGAAATTCAAAAAGGAACACGTCTCCGTACATCTCATAGATGTTCATCCCAAAAACATTTTTCCAGGTTTGAGATGACCATGCCCTCATATCAACCAGCGTGGGCTTCTCCTTGCAGATCATTTCTAGGCTACCAACAAGACATCTACTCAACAGTCCCTCCTCTTGAGACTATGAAGAGCCTGCAATTTCAATTCTGCCTGCCGAGCTATTCACTTCAGCTTCTCGAATGTCTCTAGATTGCCATTTACTTTCCTTAACTGCTTTTGCAAAGGGGTAGTTAGCTTCTGTTAACATTGAGGGACCAACATTTTCCTGCTTTTTAGGGTCTTTAGTGAAGTTCTCAATCTTAAATGCTATGTCACATCAACCTGCATTTAATGTTATCTCTGGTAAAATTAATACTGACCTCCCTCCCTTATTTACTGAGAGAATACTCATGTATCTCCCATGTTCATTCTGCTTCCTTGTGCGAAAAACTATCTCATCTCTTTTTGAGGTTTTCCATCTTCTGACCACCTTCTTCTGATCTTTGGAAGCTTCTCTTAAAGTAAAGCAAATCCACTCTATTATCTTGCTGCTCATTGATGTTCTTCTCATTAGTCTTCTAGTCTTCTCAACCAATTCGTACCAAACTGCATTGTCTGAGTTCCATCTAGTAATGTCATATGACTTAAATCCAACATTGAAGTAAATCCTATTCCTGTCCATCTTGAATGAAAACGGCTCATCGAGACCCTATTTATAGACACTATATTCCAATTCTTTTCCAAATAGGACACTAAATTACAATCCTTTTTCGAGCAAAATTTTATATGTTATTCCTATTCTTACTCATGTTCTAACACTTTCCCTCAAGTCGGTGCATAAAAAGCATATGTACCAAGCTTGTTATGGATGTAACTAATATGAAGATCAGGGACTTGGTGGACATATCTGCAGGAAAATTAGTAAGGACTGCTCTGGTCAGTTGAAAGGAACAAAATGAAAAAATGGTCGAAAAAGTAGTAAACATCGTCAAAAAGTTGATCCGTCACTAGAAAATTGTCGGAAAATGGTGTAAAATATATAGGTCATCTCGAAATCAAGAGATGAGTAGATCTTGAATAAGAAAGTCACTGAAAAACTGAATGGAACATGCTCTCATGCCGGATTATTAGATATGATGTCTGGAAAGTTGTCACAATCTGAGAAAAATTATATGGGTAGGGTCGAAATAATGGCTCAACCCTACTAGAAAATATAAATTATATGAGTAGGGTCGGAATGATGGCACGACCTTACTGAAAAAGAGAAATTATATGGGTAGGGTCGGAATGTGGGAACAATCTTGTTGAAACGACAAATTATATGGGTTGGGTCGGAATGACGACACGACCCTACTGTAAAAGAGAAATTATATAGGTAGGGTTGGAATGATGACACGACGCTACTGAAAAGGAGAATTATATGGGTACGATAAGAATAACGGCAAGACCCTACTGAAAAGGAAAAATTATATTGGTAGGGTCGGAATGATGGCACTATCCTACACAAATCTGATATGAGAAGTCATCGGAAAGATGCACAGAACTACGCAAATCAAACGAGGAGTCACAGGAAAGATGCACGGTGCTATGTAACTCTGATATGAGAAAGTAGTTCAGAAAGATGCACGGTACTATCCAAATTAAACATCAGAAGTAGTCTAGAGAGATGCACGGTACTACACAAATCAGATATGAGAAAGTAGTAATCGGAAAGATGCACGGTGCTACACAAATTAGATATGATAAGCCACTGGAAAGAAGCACGGTGACCCAAGTTTTGCTAATATGCTCGTTGGCCAAACGGGTGACATAAATGGATTATAGCCGCCCGTCGGGAGCGGAAACTCTTTGATTCTCTTCCAAGATCGTAGAGACTTTGATACCATGTGAGAAATATAAGAGAAGGATATTGTTGAATCGTTGTTTCCACATTATTAAACTGAGACCCTAATAGACACTTTATTCCAATCTTTTTCCAAATAGGACATTACACTACAATCCTTTTCCTAGTTGGATTCTATATGCTATTCCTATATCTACTCATATTCTAACAAATCAAAATCGCAGCATTACCCCCAGATATTTCCATGGACTATGTTCAAAGTACCTGATGTGGAGTGACTAAATCCCACACAAATCCCGCACCCATGTCATGTCGATATGGGCGACAAAAAATGAAGAGTCTGCACAACTTAGCTTAGGACAACATGAATGTGGAAGCTATTCTAAAAATTGCATAATTCCTTTTAATTTGGTAACAAAGGAGGTGCTTGCTCTTGTTATTCAACTATATTCGTGATGATACATTTCATGTCTTTGATCGTAAGTAAAATGATGCATGTGATAGAGCCAGGGGCTGATGCAACTATATAGCTGCGGGTTCACCTAACCAGTACTTCCAGTGCAGATGATAAATTAATGTGTATAAATCTTTTAAAATTGCAATAGATAGTAGGTTTGAACCCATAATTTTTAAAATACAAATGATTTCAAATACTAAAAATTATGATGATTGAACCCATACAACTAAAATGCTAGATCCCCTCTGGTTAGAGCAAGTGCAAGTGAATGGACATAGTTAAACGAAAGCAGGGTTAAGCCTTGAATGTGGGCTAATTTCGAGAAGCTCTTGTGGTTGTTGAAAAAGGTACATAAAGTTAAAGGCGAATGATATTGATAGCAAGATGTCTGATAATTCAATAATTGTATCAATCCCTATTGCAACGAACTAGATTCTAGAAACTCTAATTATTGTCTAGATTCCAGATATTTATTGATAAGAAATATGATGGCGAAACCTTGCATAATAAATATAATAAGAGACCAAAAACTCGTAAGCAAACGTCGAGGTCCGCGCAACCTGGCCCGGTCACCACTGCTTTCAAAAAAATAAATAGACTAGAAACCTGCACGCACACATGGCTTTGTGCAATGGCAGCTGATCATCAAGGCAAATTGGAATATCATTTGTGCTCCTACAAGTACATAGAGCAGAAACTTTTTCACTAATACCTACACAAGTGTTTCTCAATAAATCACACTTCTATTTCTCTTCTTTAGTACTTTTCATTTGAATTCTAGAGGAGTCATGTCCCATGCTTTTCTTCTATTCCTTTTCTTTCTGCATTGTCATCTGAAAGGCTGCTCCCTAATAATTCTTGGTATTACCCATTCAATTCCAAATATATTCCCAAATCTACAGTCTAACCTAGATTCATAAGATGATGGAGCATTAAATGAGTTACATCCTCTCCTGCATTCTTGCACATGAAAGTACCAGCTAATATTAAGTAAATTTGGTTTTCATCGAATTTTCAACTGTTAGGATGGATTCCCGTGCATTTCTTGGTGCTTTAGGAATCCAAATTATGGAATATGGGAACTACCTGTCACAGAGTTCTCATTTTTCCAATTAGGGAGACTTTTCTGTGTAAGTGCAAGTCCTCCAGTTTCCCGCAATATCTGTCTATGTTCGATGTTTAATGATTGTAAGGTTGTTCTTGTAACGTGAACACTTCCATCTCCCAGTTCTCTAAGTTTCTTACTGAAGTTCAAGTCCCATGACTCCCACTCTTTGCAGATCTTTACGACTACTGCTATCCGCTGTGTAAAGACCTTCGATATAGGTCAATAACATCCAAATAGACGGCGTCAAGACACAATTTCTTCTTCTAAAAGTTGCATTGCGGCTCCATTTCCTAGTTTAGATCTCGCAATTTAATGGAATTCATCTTCCTCTCTGTTGTCTTCCTCCATGCTGCTATTCCATATGATTGCTTTACCTGATATAAAATGTTACCTAAAATATGAACAGTATTTCATTGACAAAGAAGTTTATCTAAACGTCTGTCTTTTTATGTATTCCCCAATGCTTTTACTTATCAACAACAACAAAAGTACCATTCAATGCTTAATGCCCTTCTGTTTCCCATAGCAACCGCATGGAATGGCAGTAGCAGCATGCTTCTTGATTTGAACTTCTTTTTTTGATTTGCTTGTAGTGCCAGTTGACAATGCTGACAATGTTTCACTGTGCTTTCCCATTTTTTGTTAATCACTTGGCCTGATAGACTGTTGTAATTTGTGGTGTTGTATTTTTATATACAGGAATTATCTTTCATCTATCTTAATCCAAGAGATTTTCCTTACATGGGATCACGATGACTTGTCAATGAGGGCAAAAGTGAGTGCGTAGCTTGATGCTGATATATTTATTCAAAATTTCCTCCTTATAGTCCTTTGCTCTTTGTGGGGAATTCTGTGCAATTAGTTTACCTAGCTAAGGATTTCTAGCTGCACGTTAAACGTTCACTTTTTATATTTTTAGGCTGCAAGAATCTTGGTGGTCCTCATGTGTAAGCACGAGTTTGATATTCGCTACCAAAAGCAAGAGGATAAATTATATATTGCTCAATTATATTTTCCCCTTGTTGGTCAGGTTGGTAATTGTACTAAGCAATGTTTTATAAGCTTTAATTTTCCCTGAATGATAATGTTGTTTTCTTGCGCATCTTGTTCAAAAATACTTCGTGTTAGAAATTTCCTTGCAAAGCGTCTATAGTGCTCTACATTACAAGGTTTTGGTGAGCATATTTACCAATTGTGAGAATAAAGAGAGTTTGAGAGAAAACTCAACTTGATTTTTCTGTCAAGCTAATGGGGTTTAAATAACTATGTTTACATGTTCTAAAAAAAGGGAAGTAAATCACTACCTTATTACGACAGGAGTTAATTAAACTACCTACTATACATATAACCTTGAATATTCAAGAGGATTCTAACACACCCCTCAAGCTAGTGCATACAAATTATATGTACCATGTTTGCTACATATATATCTTGTTCCGGGACCGGCTAGGGACTTTGGTGAATATGTCAGCAAGCTGATCATTTGGCCGCACAAACTTTGTGATGATGTCTCTGGATAGTACTATCTCTCTGACAAAATGGCAATCACTCTTATGTGTTTGGTCCTCTCGTGAAACACTGGAATCGATGTACTGTGAACTGCAGCCTCATTATCGCGCACAAGTTCCATTTTTTTAATCTCTCCAAATTTCAACTCCTTTAGTAATTGCTTGATCCATATTAATTCACATGTTGCCATTGCCATAGCTCGATATTCTGCTCCTGCCCTCAATTTAGCAACATATTTTTTTCTTACTTTTCCACGACACCAAATTTCCCCCACTAGAACACAATATCTTGAAGTGGATCGTCTCTCGGGGATCCTTAGTTTGCATCTGTATATCTTATAATTTTCTTGTGCTTGTAAAATAGTCCTTTTTCCGGGAGCAAATTTTGTGGATCAAATATTCTAATGACTGTCACAGTGAGAATCTAAAAACTGACTTACAAAACTAACTGCGAAAGCAATGTCATGGCAAGTTACAGTTAGAATTCAATTTTCCTACCAATCTCCTATATCCTCCAGGATCATTGATAGGCGTTCCCTGACCTGGCAGGAGCTTAATATTTGGATCTATTGGAGTATCAATAAGCCTACAATTTGATATCCATGTCTCCTCAAGAATATAAAGTCTGTAGTTCCTATGTAAAATGTCAATTCCTGATTTGGATTGAGCAACTTCAATGCCCAAGAAGTACCTCAATCAACCAAACTACTCCGTCTGGAAGTGCTGATAAATATGTTGTTTCAACTTGGTTATTCCTTCGTAGTCATTGCATGTGATAACTATGACATCAATGTAAACTGCCAAGTACATGCATAAACCTGGAGTTAAGTTGTGATAAAATGTAGAATGATCAGCTTCAGCAAACCATGTCAAACTCATGAATGACCAATCTTAAATTTTCTGAACCATGCTCAATGAGACTGCTTCAAGACATAAAGTAATCATCATTGTTTACATGCCGAGTTGCTAGATGCCCTGAGCAACAAAACCGGTGTTTGCTCCATATACACCTCATCTCCGATATCCCCATGTAGTAAAGCATTTTAATATTCAACTGTTACAGAGGCAAATGGCGAACAACAACCATAAATAAAAAGAGACGAACTCAAACAATCTTATTAGCTACAGGAGAGAAGGAATCACCATAGTCAAGATAAAAATCTGTGTAAAAGCCTTGGTGACTAGTCGTGCCTTTTGGAGATCAATCTGTTCATTGGGCCCAACCTTCACGTTATATCTCAACGAAAACCCTATGTAGGCTTACCTGGGGGTAGAGGAACAAGCTCCCAAATGCCACTATAGTGTAAGACAGATATTTCTCCAATCATAGCTTATTGCCGGCCTGAATGAGGAAAGCTTCACCTGTAGTCTTTGAAATTGAATCGGTTGATAATAATGATATAAAGGCAGAATGATCTGGTGATAAACAATGATAGCTCAAAGAAGTATAGGTAGGATGGGGTTGCACGTAGAACGAATACCTTTTGGAGTGACAATTGGAGAACTTTGTGTAGACAAGTCTGCAACAGGCAAGAGTCTGCAGCGAACGTTAATTGTTTGGGACGGATGAGAAGTGAAGATGACGATGATAAGTCAATAGTGATGGAGGTAGAGTTGAGGAAGATGGAGTTGTAGAAGATAAACCAATTCTAACAGGTTCTAATGAATTAGATGAAACTATTTGGGGCTCTAGCCAAACGACGGATTGCAATAAGGCTGAAGGGACAATCAAGGATAACAAGAACACTATTCAGATTAAAGGAAGGAAACATTTGACGAGAGCTACTCCAGTTGCTATGGTTTGAGAACCATTAGCTAGTGGGACGGAGCTGAAAATGAACACTATTAAACATTAAATACTGGAAATGTGATTAGAAGCGCCCTAGTCCATGAGCCAAGGACCAATTTTGGCGATAGGAGATACAAGCAACGAGATGACTAGTTTGAGCAACAAAAGCTATTGGTGGAATGTCTGCCTACTCGCCAGATGCTAATAAAAGTCGGTATATTCTACTTCAGATACAGAGAACAATTGATTGGGTGGAGTATCAGTGGATTCACTCTTAGCAACATTAACAGTTTTTTGGTTTACCATGTAGAGAGAGGCATGCATCATGGGTACAACCTAACTTATTACAACAGCTACACCTTCACCGAGGTTTCCCAGAACAGCCTCCTTGTCAATTTCCAGGCAGAAATGCAGCTTGGGATGCTAGAACAGAACATTTTGTAAATGTTACTCGCCTGAATGATTTTAATGATTTTTCCTTAGCTTGATGGACAGGTTTTTACTTTATTTATTCCAATCAGTTACAATTTTTGAAATTCTTGGTCCTCAGTTGCTGTTTGTATATATTGTTATTTATTCTTTTATTGCATATACATTATCTTGTTTTTTGTCATTTGCTTAATCTTGTGTTTTGCACTTAAATATGCTGTTCAAACGTTGAGTTTTTCTATGTTTTCGCCTTCTGTGACATTTTTATATGTGTGTGCAGATCCTGGATGAGATGCCTGTCTTTTACAATCTGAGTACAATTGAAAAACGTGAAGTCTTGATTATCTTTCTGCAAATAGTGCGCAACTTGGATGATGAAACACTTGTTAAAGCTTGGGAGCAGAGCATTGCCCGAACCAGATTATTCTTTAAACTCTTAGAAGAGTGCTTGATGCATTTTGAGGTTGAAATCTGAACTGCCAAATCATTAAACATTCAGAATACATTCAGCTTGAAGCTCAGATTTCATGTTCATTTGACAACCCGTGTGGTTGCATCCTTGAAAAGATTTCGGTAGCCAATTTAAGAAGATTTTCTATGCGTTTAATGATACAAATTTCTTATATGCTGCCCAAACATAGGCGTCTCATGAGAAAATTGGAACATAATGTAGTTGGATGACATAAATTAGGTCTTTTGTGCCGTAGGATGAGTGTTTCAATAGCAGTGGTTTGGTTTTAGCTTACTTGTTTGTCAATGTGGTCTTCCAAGAAAAACGAAATTCATTATGTCAATTGTTAAATGTCGTGTGTTATTTTCCTGATCAAATTTTAGAATAGTGATATGCTTCAGGAACCAACTTAAACTACTATAGGTGATTTATAGGAGAAAGTGGTACTCCCTTTGTTTCGATTTGTCCGTCTTACTTCCCTTTTTAGTCCGTTTCCAAAGGAATGACTCTTTCCTTTTTCGGACAACTCCTTAATTCTAACTTTCCGTATAGCATCATTAAAACCACAAAATTGAATGACATTTTGGTACATTCTACATATCTTTAGTTTAAGACCAAAGGATTCGGTAGTCTTCTTTATTAAACCTCGTGCCAAGTCAAAACCGGACAAACAAACTAAAACAGAGGGAGTTTAGATTAAAAGGTTCTGTCACACCACTAAATCGGTTAATTGTTCTAGAAGAGGGTATGCCATTGGACCTTCTTGGGAAATAATTTGCACCAGCAATTTTGCCCTCTAAAATGCTGGTGTTTGGTGTTATTTGTCTGTTACAAGACTGTTTGGCTCTGCGGTACTCATGTTGGTTCTACATATTTTGCAGCATAGGAAACCTGCTGATGGCATGCTTGTTGGTAGTAGTTCTCGTAGTGTGATAGGGGATGGACCTTCATCCCCAAAATATTCTGACAGACTTTCACCTGCAATTAACCACTATATGTCTGAGGCAGCAAGGCAAGAAGTCAGAGTACGTTATATGCGTTCAAAGTTGACCAACCCTTTTGAGCTTCCCAATTTTTTAGTGTTGCACATGCAATCTTTCTCTCACCCTCCGTTTCTTTTGTGATAAAACTGTCTTTCCTTTTCTCTTCTGTGGTGCTCAGCATCTAATATCTATACATCTTCAGGGAACTCCAGATAATGGTTATTTGTGGCAGAGGGTCAACTCCCAGTTAAGCTCACCTAGTCAGCCATATTCTTTGAGAGAAGCCCTAGCTCAAGCCCAGTCCTCCAGAATTGGAGCTTCAGCACTAGCATTAAGGGAATCGTTGCACCCAATCTTAAGGCAAAAGCTGGTACTCCTTTTATGGGTTTTATTTGTTTTACTTCCTACACTGAGAAACCTTGGAATATTTCCTATCGCTAGTCAGAAGTCATAAACCTTGTTATATATACATTTGCAGCATTTGGCTCTTTATGTTTCTTTCATAATTTAGTTTCTGTCGTCGGTAATAGTAAGATTGTTTCAGGAACTTTGGGAAGAGAACCTGAGTGCTGCTGTTAGTCTTCAAGTTTTAGAAGTTTCTGAGAAGTTCTCACGGACTGCCGCAATGAAGCGTATTGCTACTGATTATGGGAAACTTGACTGTATCGCATCCATATTTATGAATGTATTCTCACGAAATCAACCGCTCTCTTTCTGGAAAGCACTCTTTCCTGTCTTCAACAGTGTCTTTGAACTTCACGGAGCTACATTGATGGCAAGAGAAAATGATCGTTTCTTAAAGCAAATTGCTTTCCACCTTCTCCGGCTTGCAGTGTTTCGAAATGACAATATCAGGAAAAGGGCTGTAATTGGGCTGCAGATACTTATTCGGGTTAGGGTTGTAACGGAAGTTTGTATATTGTTGTTTCTGTTCACTTTCAATAATCTTTATGTATTGATTGCTGAACTTAGTTTTGTTTCGATTTGCAGAGCTCGTTCTCTTATTTTATGCAGACGGGAAGATTAAGAGTCATGCTAACCATTACATTGTCAGAGTTAATGTCTGAAGTTCAAGTAACTCAAATGAAACCTGATGGAACACTAGAAGAAAGTGGTGAAGCTCGTCGTCTTCGAAAATCTTTGGAGGAAATGGCAAATGAGGCTAAGAGTTCCTCCTTATTAGTAGAGTCTGGGCTCCCAGGAAATGCACTGGTTACTGTTCCAGAAGGATCAGCAGAAAACCGCTGGTCCTGGTCTGAGGTGAAATTTCTTTCTGAGAGTCTTCTTATGGCTCTTGATGCCAGCCTGGAACATGCACTTCTGGTAAGTTTGGCCTCCTTAATCACTGCTCTAATTTCAACGTATTAAAATTCTTCAATGATGTTTTGTCATTAACTCTCTTGTAATTCACTTGCACTATTTTCCTGCAGGGCTCTGTTATGAATGTCGACAGATATGCAGCTGCAGAGAGCTTTTATAAACTAGCGATGGCATTTGCTCCTGTGCCAGATCTTCACATAATGTGGTTACTGCATCTTTGTGAAGCTCATCAGGAAATGCAGTCTTGGGCTGAAGCTGCTCAATGCGCTGTTGCTGTTGCTGGTGTAGTGATGCAGGTAACTTCGATTAGATAGCCTTCCTGTTTCTTGTAGTGATGTTTGGAGGTGGAAGTTGGTAATCGTGCTTCATCAAGAAAAATTATCTTTTGTTATTTGTTTCCAAGTTAGTGAGGGAAATCCTTTCCTTATTTGTTTCCTAGTTAATTGGGATTCATACATTTTTTCTTTATGACTGCGACTGATCGTCCAATTTTCATAAAGATCAGCATCTAGACTTGGATTTACGGTTTTGTAGGTAGGTACTCTTTTATGTTAAAGCATTTAATTCATTCTGCAGTTACTTGATTTTTTGTTGCAGCTGAGAATGCAATTTCTGCTGATCTCCTTAACCTCATTCGTGTACCATTTACTTAACACTTCAAGTTAAGTAAGGTTACAATAACATACCCAGGGATACCCCACAAAGTTGGGTCGGGAGAGGGAAGAGTGTACTCAGTCGTTAAGGTAAAGAGGCTGTTTCCGGATAGATCCCCGGCTCAAGATGAAAACAGTCGTAATAAAAGTACAAGAAACAATAGGTAGTAACAAAACAACAGATAGTAATAGAACAAGAACAAGATTATGACCAAATAATACTATAATTGATCTACACGAAACAATAGACATCATCAACACACTAAGAACAAGAAACAACAAACGTAGACGCTCTCCTACAAACTAACATTCTATGCTAATTCACGTCTTCCACACTTTTCTATCTTGGGTCATGTCCTCTGCAAGCTGTAACTTCACCATGTCCTGACTAATTATCTCTCCCCTATATTTCTTCGATGTACCTCTACCGCTCCTAAATCCATCCATGGCCAACATCTCACCCTTCACACTGGGGCATCCGTGCATCTGCTCATCACATATCTGAACCATCTCAACTTCGCTTCTCCCATCTTGTCTTCTACCGAAGTCACTCCCACCATATCTCAGATATTCTCATTTCTAATGCATCCATCACAACATTCTTATCGTCGCCACCTTCATCTTTTGGATGTGAGAGCTTTTGACTAGCCCCATATAACAAAGCTAGTCTAACCACCACTCTGTAGAACTTGCCTTTAAGTTTAGTAGACACTTCTTATCACACAAAATTCCTGATGCGAGCCTCCATTTCATCTATCTTGCACCAATATTGTGAGTGACATTCTTGTCATTCTCTCTGTTCCCAAGATACTTGAAATTACCTCTCTTAGGAGTCTTTTATAGAGTTTATATTCTAGTTTTGAGATTTGTGCATATGTGTAGGGATAACCTGGAGATTGAACATCTAGCTTTAGAGAACAACTAATTTGCTCTAAAAGGAAAATATTGGTATCCAATGAAATATATCTTGAATAGATCTGAATGTATCAAAGGAATAGTTGATTGACGGATGTAACAAAACAAAATGATTTCTCATCACTTCTATTCAAACTTTGTACACTTGATACTTATGCAATATATATGCTTCAGTTTATCAATGACTTTGGTCTTGAATTTAGAACTTAGATTCATCTTTGTCCATGTTAGAATTGGAGTAGGAACATGAGTAGTATATAGAATCCTAGATTGAAATTGTATCAGAACCTCTACGATCTTGATAGAGAATCATTGAGTTTCCGCTGTCGACAGATGACTATTACCCATATATGCTGCCCGCCTGACCAATGATCATGTTAGCAGAAGATTGGGCCACCATGCTTATATTTGGCGACTATTTTCTCATATTTGATTTGCATAGTACCGTGCATCTTTTCGGCAACTACTTTCTTATATCTGGTTTGCGTAGCACTGTGTATCTCTCCACTACTTATATTTAATTTGCATAATACCGTGCGTCTTTTCGTCCTACTTTCTCATTTGAGTTGCATAGCATCGTGTCTTTCCAGTGACTTTTCAGATCTGGTTTGCGTAGTTCCCTGTGTCTTTTCGGTGACTCCTCAGATCTGATTTGCATAGGGCCAAGCCATCATTCTGCCCTATCTATATAATTTCTCTTTTTTCAGTAGGGTTGTGCCATCATTTCGATCCTACCCATATAATTTCTCTTTTTCAGTAGGGTTGTGCCCTCATTCCGATCCTATCCATATAATTTCTCTTTTCTAGTAGGGTCATGCCATCATTCCGACCCTATCCATATAAATTTTCTCCAATTTTGACCATTTTTCATCTGTCTAATCTAACAATCCGGCGTGTGAGCATGTGTTTGCCATTTTTTCGATGAAATTTCTTGTTCTAGATCTACTCATCTCTTGATTTTAAGATGACCCATATATGTTATACAACAACAACAACAAACCCAGTATATTCCCACATAGTTGGGTCTGGGGAGGGTAGAGTGTACGCAGTCCATACCATTACCTCAAAAGAGGTAGAGAGGTTGTTTCCGATAGACCCTCGACTCAAGATATATATGTTATACTAGCTTTCGGTAAATTTTTAGGGACAAATCGACTTGCCGACGACGTTTACTACTTTCTCGACCACTTTTCTCCGTATGTTCCTTTCAACTGTGATCACCCAAACGTCCTAACCATTCTTTCCCAAATTTCTTGCAGATATCTTCACTAAGTTCGTCACTGGTCCCTGTATTAGTTACATCTATAACAAGCTCGGTGTATATTGACCTCTATGCACCAGCTTGACGTGGAGTGTTAGAATTGAAGTAGAAACATGAATACTATTTAGAATCCTAGTTGGAAAAGGAGTTTAATATAGTGTCTATAAATAGGGTCTCCATGTAATAATTTAGACCAGTGCTCAGAGATGCGACTGCATCATCGCATTATGCGCTGATGCGATGCGGGCTCCCAGTGAGTCGTATCTTTGATGCGGCGCAATCTAAGAATTGCAGGTGCATCAAGCCCTGTTGCGTGATGCGACGCGATCACATTATGGATTTTTTTATTTTTAGGCAATTTTTATAATAAAAAAAGGGTTGGAAGTGATTTTTTTTATGACCAATTTTTAAATTAAAAAAAAAGGGTCAGAAGTTTAAGAAAAGACCGATTAAAAAATTTAGGGTTTTTTTTACCTTCGTTCTCACTTCTCCACTGAACCTACGCTGTAAAAACTCTTTCTCCATTGAAGCTGCGACCAAGTACCAACAGATGAGTTTCTTCTCCTTCTTTCTTCTTTCTTCATCCTTCTTTTTTTTCCTTCTTCTCCTTCATCCTTTTTCTGCTCTGTTTTCTTCATACACTGCTACCATTTTTTTTGAATTTTCAACTGATGCTCTGTTGTTTTTCTCCACTCAACAGAGCTTCTTCTTCTTCTTATACTCTTTTTTTTTTCTACAGTGATAGTCTTTCATCCGATGCTCTGTTTTTGTTCTTCACTGCTGTTCTTTTTTTTTCAACCAATGCTCTGCTTTATGTTTTTCCTTTTAAATATGATTTTTATATGATTTATTTTTTATGTTTTCTTTACAGTAATTTAAAAATGTCAGATCCGGCTTGGAAATATGGTGAAAAGGCGAGACCTATAGAAATAAAGTCACATGTATTTTTTGTGGCTTGACGTTTAATGGAGGAATTTCTCCCCATAAACAATATTTTATTGAGAGTAGTAGTTATGTGCAACAATGTAAAGTGTCCAGATGTGGTGAGATAAGAAATAAAAGACTATGTCGAGCGAAAAAAGGACCTGAATTGTCAAATGTTAGCTCTCCTCCACAAGTTGCTGATCTTGATGATGATGAAATGGAGGAAGGAGAAGCTGCCGATTTGTCACTTCCTTCAAATCACAAAAACACTCACAAAATGCATCAATTTCTTCAAGTGATGGATCAACGAGTACAAAAGGTCCAATAGATACTTTCCATTGAAGCCAGGAAATGATTCGGGAAAAAGTGGTAAAAATTTGCATGCTATGGCCAAGGGAATTTTGAGGGATCGTGCCGTTGCGGCCTTTTCAAGGTGGTTTGTATGATGCAGGGTAGCCCTTTAATTGTGTCAATTATGAAACTTTTGCAGACATGATCGAGGCCATAGGCCAATATGGTTCGGGGATGAAGACACCCACTTATCACGAGGTTAGTGTCATTTATTTAAATAAAGAAGTGGAAGAAACACAAAATTGTGGGGGAGAATTGAGTGGATTGGAACAAGTTTAGATGTTCCGTTATGATGGATAAGTGGATAGCAAGAACCGGAAAAATGATCATGATGTGTTGGTCAATTCTCCGAGAGGAAGCTTGTTTCTTGAGTCAATTGATACCAGCGACTCCACTGATTCCATCAAAATATTCTCTTTGTTTAAGAATATCATAGAGAAGATTGGACCAGAGAATGTTGTTCAAGTGGTTACAGATAATGCATCTGAAAATGTCAAGGCAGGTTCTATGATAATGGGAGTGTTCCTTCACATATATTGGACTCCATGTGCAACCCATTGTGTGAATTTGATATTCGGGGATATTTTCAAACAAAGGCCTTTTCAAGGTGTTTTCACCAAGGCAATTAAGGTACATTCTTACATTGTTCAAAGGCCTTTGTTGTTGACTATGATGAGAAGATTTACTAATCAAAGAAACTTGCAAAACTAGATTTGCTACTGCTTTCTTGACCTTACAGAGATTGTTCAAGCCAAAGTCAAATTTGAGAAGCAGGTTCATTTCAGAAGAATGGAATAAAAGTAAGTTTCCAAAAGAAGTGTTGGGAAAAGAAGCTGCACGAATAATGCTTTCATTCCACTTTGGAATAATGTTGCTTATGCTCTTAAAATATGTGGCCCTTTGGTTACAGTTCTACGTTTGGTAGATGTGAGGCCAAACCATCAATGGGTTACATTTATGAAGCAATGAGTAAGGCTAAGGAGGCTATTAAAAGCTTTTTCACTGAGGAGCATAAATATGCAAAGATTTTTGAGATTATTGATAAAAGGTGGAGTGATCAACTCCACTGACCATTGCATGCAGCTGGCAATATCTTGAATCCAACACTTTATTATAATCGTGAGGATGATTTACTGAATAAGAATTTGATGACGGGATTTCATACTTGCATTGCAAACATGGTTGTTGATGAAGATATGCAAGATAGAATAACCGATCAAATTAGTTCTTATCAAAATGCCGAGGAAATTTTTGGTATAGCAACCGCCATAGACAAAGAGACAAGAAGTCAGCAGGTGAATGACTCTTATGTAGTTATGTTTCCAATAAATTAACACTTTTAAGTTTTTTCTTTATGATTACTAATTTTGAATAATTACTTTACTTTAATAGTTGAATGGTCGAGACTTTATGGTTCAAAAACTCCAGCGTTACAAAAGCTCACCATCAAAATTTTGGGTCTAATTTGTAGCGCATCTGGGTGTGAAAGAAATTGAAGCGTGTTCGAACACGTAAAAGTTAAAGAAAAACTTTAATATATTGAGATAAGTATATTATATATCAAATGTTTTGACTTTTGACTTGCCAATATTTATTTGCAGATCCATACCAAAAAGAGGAATAGACTAACTCTAAAACGCCTCAATGACTTGGTGTTCATAAAGTACAATAGAACTTTGAGGCGACAACGTTCGCAATTGGATTTGATCCAATTAGCTTGGACAACATTGATGATGCCAATGAATAGCTAACTGGAATTGAGAATGTTGAAGATGAATTAGTTTTTGATGGAGATACTTATTTCACTTGGAGTGTTGTTGCTGAGGCAAGTGGAGTTGATGAACGTCTTTATGGTTTAAGGGTTAGTACTTCAAGCTCATACGATAAGGGAAAAGAAGTTGCCACTTCAACAAGAGATGAGGAAGTTGAAGATGATGAGCATTGTGTTGATACTCAAGAAATAAAAGAATTGGACAATCTGAATGAACTAGAAGAGCTTTAGATTGAACCATTATTAATTTAGATTTGATTCTTTTTCTTTTTTTGGGTTTGTTTTGCTTTGTTGAACTGATTTGTTGGTGTTTCATTAGAACTTTTGCTTAAACATATTGTCTTTATTGTTGATTATATAGTTGTTGTGGTCTTTTCAGTTATAACTTACTAGTTGAATGCTTTATAGGTATTTTTTTTAATTAAATTGCGCTTCACTTTAATGATGCGGCCGCATCGCATAATGCGCGATGCAGAGCCTTGTCGCTTTTTTCCGCATCACGCTTCCCTGAACACTGATTTAGACACTACATTGGACTTTTTTTTCGATTAGGACACTACATTACACTCTTTTTTCAACTAAGATTCTATGTACTATTCATGTTCTACTCCAATTCTAACACTCTCCCTTAAGCTGGCGCATACAAGTCAATATGTACCGACCTTGTTATAGATGTAATTAATACGAGAATTAGTGTGGAAATTGGTGAAGATATTTGGAAGAAAAGTATTACAACGTCATTCTAGTGATCAGAGCATTGGTGAGAAAAGTATCGCTATACATCATTCCAGCTCAATTGTCATTGTGCAATTTTCCGGTGACTTAACCTTCTCCATTAGGGTGTTCTTTTTCTTTTTTTTTTTTCTAGAAAATCAAACCCACCACTAGTTTTGGATTTTTCCAGCGACAAAACCCAAGCCAGGATTGCCGAAAACAGGTGCAACACGCACTGCTAGAAGCAGTTCTTCGGCGAGTACGTCAGATTCATGCGCCGGCGCGTGAGGCAGTTTCCGACCACTTTTTCCTGTATGTTCTCTAGAACTCTTTCTAGTAGGATCACCTCTTCAATCCAAGGCTGCCCATATAGTTATTTGTTGATTCTGATTATGTTTCGACAGACAAACCTAATTTTGTGGCGACGGAGCACTTTATTTTAAGATTCCGACAACCGATACAGTCTTATGTTCGATTTATACAACGTATTCTCATAATTTTGGTGCCAAAAACTATCAACCCTAAAAGACATCTTGTGAAATCAGAACTTTGTAGCCAAAACTTTTTTGGCAACAGATTTCCAATTTTTTTGCTTGGTTTAGCCTTATAATTAAGTCTGATCTCTTAATGAGGAGATTAGATAATCAAATGTTACAGTCCATGAAGAATCGACGAGGGAGTTGTTTTCAAAGGTCTCGACCTAGGTGTAGTTATTGTAAAAGGTTTGGACACACTTGTGGCATATGCTATTTTTGACCTAAATGTAGTCATTGTAATAGGCTTGGTGGAATACTCTTGGAATATGCTATTCTTTGCATGGTCGATGAGAAATTAGAGGGAGAAGAGGAGAGTTTGAGAATTTGTGTCTTCATGATTCCCTCAAGCAAGTAAGTTTAAATAATATTACAGAGAATGAGAAAGAAAACTAATAATAATATACACTATTCTAAGTGCCTAATTGTGGGGATTTGAGGATATCCCCACATCTACACTATTTAAATATAGAGATATTTTCATTTTAAATTATCTAGTAGTGATATCATATTTAACACTCTCGCTCAAGCTGGAGCGTATAAGTCATATGCTCCTAGCTTGCGACAAATATAGTCAACTCTGGATCTTCGTACGGATTTTGTGAAAATATTCGTCGATTGATCTTTTAACAACAACAACAAAGACAACATACCTTGTGTATTCCGAAAAAGTGAGGTTTGGGGAGTGTAAAGTGTACCCAGTCCATACCACTACCTTAGTTGAAGTAAAGAGGCTGTTTTTGATAAACCCCCGGGTTAGGGCAAATAACAAATATAATCAAACAAAAATCATAAAAGCAACCAACAAAAAGTGATATCACACCTTTAGATAGTAAAGGAAACGGAACACCAAGCAATATTATAAACTAACTATACGAAATCATAGACATCACCAAAATACCGCGAACAAGAAGCTATAAGACTCAACAAACATGAATAAAAACAGAGCACTCTTCCCTACTATTACGAACGTACTCCTACCTGCTACCCCTCACCCTAATACGCATCCTCCGCACTTTCCTATCAAGGGTTATGTCCCCTTTAAGCTGTAATTGTCCCATGTCCTGCCTAATTACTTCTCTCCAATATTTCTTCGGCCAATCTCTACCCCGCCTAAAACCATTCATAGCCAACCTCTAAAACCTCCGAACTGGAGCATCCGTGTCCCTCCTCATCACATGCCCGAACCGACGTAAACTCACTTCTCGCATCTTGTCCTCCATTGAAGCCATTCCCACCTTCACTCGAATTGTCTCATTTCTAACCCTATCCATCCTGATAAGTCCACACATCCATCGTAACATCTTCAGCTCCGCCACCTTCAACTTTTGAATGTGGGAGTTCTTAACTGGCCAATACTCCGCTCCATAAAACATAGCCAGTCGGACTGGCACTCTGTAGAACTCACCTTTAATCTTGGAGGCACCTTCTTATCACACAAGACTCCCGAGGCGAGCTTCCATTTCAACCACGCTGCACCCAGTGTTGTAAAAGGCGAGCGCCTCGTCGCCAATGGCGAGGCGAGCCTATGTCGCCTCTTCAGTCCATGGCGTGGTGAAAAACAAAAGGCGATGCCTTTACGTGAAAGGCGACGTGGCGAGGCAAGGAGAGGCGGGAGAAAGGCGACGCCTTTTAATTGTTTTTTAAAAAATTAGGGTTTTAGGTATATAAGCTAATTTTGGGGTTTATTTACACATTTTAACACTACCAACTCTGCTACCATTCATCTCACAAGTTTGATTCCGGCGACTGGCGACGAACTCCGGCGACTTCCGAAACTCCGGTAAGCAGTGATTTCTATTTTTTTTTCTTCTTTCTTCTTCTTCTTCTTAATCCAGCAACTAATATGCCTTTTGGTGTTGTTATTTTTTTTCCTCCTCTTTCTATCTTTTTTTTTCTTATATTTTCCGGCGGCCCGCATCATCTATAACAATGAACTTGTGACATGCTCACATGCACTGTTACAGTGTTACTGTTATAGCCAGTGGCAATATTAATATACTTATTATGTAATTTTTTTTAATATACTTATTATATTAATATACTTAGCCAGTGGTAATATTAATATACTTCTTTTTCTTATAACTTATTATGTAATTTTTTTAATAACATATGTAGATTGTAGAATTAACATAGCATGATGGTAATATTAATATACTGATTAAATTATTTGATCATTAATAACTTTCAATTTCAATGGCATCTCAATCTACTAGTAACAAACAAAAGGACATAGGATGGAATTATGGTACACAAGAACCGACAAAAGATGCGGTGATTTGTAATTTTTGTCGACGTACCATGAATGGAGGCATTACTCGATTCAAACAACACTTGATAGGATATTGAATTGTTGAGTCATTTAAGTTCTAGACTTTTAGTATCTGTATGCTATATATTTTTACTTCTTGACTTGAAATATTTTCTAATATATTAGTGTTATTAAAATTTTGATCATTTATATATTATTTTAATTTTTTATATTAATTGTCGCCGCATATTCAAAAGGCGTTTGCCTCGCCGCGGCGAGGCGGGGCCTTGTCGCCTTTCGCCGTCTAAAACACTGGCTGCACCAATGCGATGCGTGACATCGTTGTCAATCTCACTTTTCCCCTAAATCATAGACCCAAGATACTTAAGCTCTCCCTCTTCTAGATGGCCTGAGAATCCAACTTTACAACCACATCATCTTCATGCGACAAATAACTAAACTTACCTTCTAAGTACTCCATTTTGGTCCTGCTTAACCTAAATTCTTTAGATACGAGGGCCAGTCTCCAAATCTCGAACTTATCATTAAGTCCCCCAGAGTCTCGTCAATCAGAACAACATCATCAACAAATAACAGACACCAAGACACCTCTCCTTGAATACACCAATTGATCTTTCGAGTTGACAAAACTTGTGAAGATATATCTTGACTCAATCTTCTCTCGAATGAAGTGACAATCTATGTCAATATGCTTCGTTCTTTCATGAAATACAACCGTAGAAGCGATGTGTGATGCATCTTGGTTATCACAAATCAATTTCATCGGTTCAACTCCTCCCATCTTTAATTCCTCGAGAAGTTGTCTCAACATAAAAGCTCACACGTAGCCAATGCCATGGCTCGATAATCTGCCTCTACACTTGATCTAGCCACAACATCTTGCTTTTTACTTTTCCAAGATATTAGATTACCGCCTATTAGAACATAATAAACTGAAGTGGATCACCAATTAGAAGGAGACCCAGTCCAATCTACAACAAAGGCAACAAGGCCCCGCCTCGCTATGCGGCGAGGCGAGCGCCTTTTGAATGTACGGCGACAATTAATATATAAATGATCAGAATTTCAATAACACTAATATATTCGGAAATATTTCAAGTCAAGAATTAAAAATAGATAGTAGATAGATATTAAAAGTCTAGAACTTAAATGACTCAACAATTCAATATCCATAAAACAAGTGTATTATTCTTCAAGATTTGCATAATCTTCAATTCCGACATGCATTTCATTATATTGCCCCTCATCTTCTTCCTTTTCGGATTCTTCATCAACTAGGGATCAACTAGGGCCAGAGTCTGGCTTGAACTTGTCGCTTTTCCCTTGTCATGTGACCTTGACCTTGACTTTCTCCTTAGATCATAGATATTATCTTCATCAGCTCCAGCTGCCATACTAGCAGTGCCCCAATTAAGATCACCTTCCTCATACACTAGTTTATCTTCTTGATCTTCGGGGCCAACAAGTAACCATTCATTCGCATCTTCAATATTTTCCAAGATAATAGGATCAATGGTGTCGCGAATATCATAGCGACGTGCCAATGTTCTATTGTACTTAACGTACACTAGATCATTGAGACACGATAACTCAAGCCTATTTCTCTTCTTGGAATGAATCTGTACATAATAAAGTAGTTGCTAATTAGATTTGAATAATAATCGCTTTAATATAGAAAGTTGAATATAATAACTCGTTCTCAAATGTTCAAAGACACTCCAATTCCTCTCGCATCCAGATGCACTACAAGTTAAACTCAGAACTTTTATGGCAAATCTTTGCAAATTTGGAGTTCCGCTGCCAAATAGGGACCACCACTCAACTATAGAAAAAAATTGAAGGTTAACAAGTATAAAAAAGTCAATAACTTTAGTGCTTTAAAATAAACATAGCTAAACCAATTCAATATTCACTAACCCGGTGACCTTGTGTCTCTGGCTCTAACAGCTTGACCAGAACCCAACAATCCATCCGCACTCTTGTACTTAGCAAGCTCAGCAACTAGTAAATCTTGTGTGGTAAGATCGGGGACCATCGTCTTAACACAAGTGTAGTAACTCTCCCACACTTTAGCAATTTTCTCCTCACTCATCATTGATTCAAAGTACAATCCCGGATTCAAAATATACCCAGCGGAGTGCAACGGTCGCTTGAGTTGGTCAGTCCACCTTGAATCAGTTATTTTGAGGACTTTCTCATAATACCTCAAAACTCCATCAAACCCCCATTGAATAGTTTCCTTCGCCTTATCCATTGCTTCAAGCATATAGCCCATTGGGGTTCTTTTTTCCCTATCCAGCAAGCGAAGAAACGAGACCAAAGGACCACAAACTTTAAGAGCCTTGACTACATCATTCCAAAAATATGCAGAATAAAGAATGGCAAGAATGGCATGGCAGAAACTTTTTCCCCAAAACTTCCTTTGCAAATTACTAGAAGTCCATTCATTGGAGATGATCAAGGTTCTCAAATTCTTCCTTTGTTTGTACATAGCTTCCAAAGTTGAAAAGGTCGTTGCGAATCTTGTCTTGGCCGATTTCACCAATTTTTTCTCATCCATTAGCTTAATAAATATTTAGACTTTAGTAATAAGTAATAACTAAAAAAAAAAGAGGTGTTAAGGATTACCTAAGGCATATGGATTAATCTTGAATATGTCATGCAACATCAGATTGATGCAATGAGCAGCACATGGAGCACATGGAGTCCAGATATGTGGGTACACAACCCTCATAAATTGCCCCGCTTTTACATTCTCACTGGTATTATCAGTTACAACTTGTACAACATTTTCCGGTCCAATATCCTCAATTGTCTTCTCAAACAAGCTGTACATCTTAGTGCCAGTGGTGGACTCATTGCTAGCATCAACAGAACCAAGAAAGATGCTCCCTAGCAGACAATTGATCAAAATATTAATGATCATTTTTCCATTACGAGCTGTCCATTTATCCATCGTAATGGAACAACCATATTTTTGCCATTGCACCTTATGCTTCTCAACAAGTTCATCAACTTTCTTTACTTCTTTAATTGAGAAACTCTAACTTCATGATAGGTAGGTGGCTCCATTCCCGGGCCATGTTGTCTTGCCGCTTCTATGAAGTTAGTAAATGAATCATAATTAATACAATTAAATGGGAGGCCTGCATCATACATCCATACCGCGAAAGCATTTACCGCCCACTCCCTTAAAAATTTTTGTATCATTAATTCCTTGTCCTTCTCCTACTCTTTTGTGGCTAAAAATTATCCATGGGGCCTTTCGTCATATGTGCCGAGGATGATACACTACCACCACTCGAGACTGGCATATATCGTTGATTCTTTGGATTTGTTGCGGCTTTGCTATCAACAAATGCCTTTACTTCATCCCTAATGTTTGCCGGACAAGTTTGACATATCCTCACATTTTTGTTTCCACCTATCAAGTGTTGTTTGAATCGAGTAATACCACCATTTATGGTATGTCGACAAAAATTACATATCACCGCATCTTTTGTCGGTCCTTGTGTATCATAATTCCATCCTATGTCCTTTTGTTTGCTACTAGTAGATTGGGGCGCCATTGAAATTAAAAGCTGTTAATGATCAAATAATTTAGTTAGTATATTACTATATTAATATTACCATAATAAGTTATAAGAATTGAGAATTAAGGAATGACATTGACCATTGGTTACTGTTACGGTAACACTATGACAGTGTATGCCACAAGTTCACTATTACAAATGATCAACAACAACAACAACAAACCCAGTATATTCCCACATAGTGGGGGTGTACGCAGTCCATACCACTATCTCTAAAGAAGTTGAGAGACTGTTTTCAATAGACCCTCGACTCAAGATAAAAGGCAATATACGAAAGCATCAAAAGCATAGAACATGATAAAATAACATGACATCCATAAAAAATTTGTACATTGCCAAAAACACCAAAGTCCACCTAAATACTGCCTATGACTCATCCACACCCTTATCCCTCTATCCTAATGCTTTTCCTCCATATCTTCCTATCCAGGGTCATGTCCTCAGTCAGCTGTAACTGCTCCATGTCACATTTAATCACTTCTCTCCAGTATTTCTTCGGCCTACCCCGTTTGAAACCTCCCAAGGCCAACCTCTCACACCTACGAACTGGGGCATCCATGCCTTTCCTCATCACATGACCAAACCATCTCAACCTCACTTCCTGCATTTTATCCTCCACTGACACCATTTCCACCTTCTCCCGAATAATTTCATTCCTAACTCTGTCAGCCCTTGTGAATCCACACATCCAACGCAACATCCTTATTTCCGCCACCTTCAACTTTTGGATATGAGAGTTCTTAACCGGCCAACACTCTGCTCCATACAACATAGTAGGCCGGACTGCAACTCTATGGAATTTGCCTTTCAGCTTGGGGGCACCTTCCTATCGCATAAAATTCCCGAAGCGAGCCTCCATTTCATCCAACCTTCCCCAATACGGTGAGAGAGATCCTCATTTATCTCTCCATTTTTCTGAATCGTAGACCCAAGATACTTAAAACTATCCCTCTTGCAAACCACCTGAGAATCCAACTTTACTACCACCTCCCCCTCTTGCCTCGAGTCACTAAACTTGCATTCCAAATACTCCGTCTTGGTCCTACTCAACCTGAAACCTTTAGATTCCAGGGTTTGTCTCCAAACCTCCAGCTTATCCTTAACCCCTTGTCCCGACTCATCAATCAGAACTATATCATCCGCAAAAAGCATGCACCAAGGCACCTCGCTTTGTATATTTTGCGTCAACAAATCCATCACCAAAGCGAATAAAAACAGACTAAGAGTTGATCTCTGGTGTAACCCTGTCAAGATCGGGAAATGCTCAGAATCTCCTCCCACTGTCCTTACCCGAGTCTTTGCTCCCTTATACATGTTCTTAATCGCTCTGATGTACGCCACCGGGGACCCCCTCGCCTCCAAGCATCTCCAAAGAACTTCCCTAGGGACCTTATCATACGACTTTTCCAAGTCAATAAACACCATATGAAGATCCCTCTTCCTCTTTATATACTGCTCTACCAGCTTCCGCACAAGGTGAATTGCCTCAGTCGTGGAGCGATCAGGCATAAAACCAAATTGATTCTCCGAAATAGACATCATCTTTCTCAACCTCCGCTTCACCCCCTCTCCCAAATCTTCATCGTGTGACTCAACAACTTGATACCCTGGTAGTTGTTGCAACTCTGAATGTCACCCTTATTCTTATATAAAGGAATCATCGTGCTCCATCTCCATGCCTCAGACATCTTTGCCGACTTGAAAATATTGTTAAACAAGTTGGTCAGCCACCTCAACCCTAACCCGCCAGAGAACTTCCAAAAATCCATCGGAATCTCGTCGGGCCTCGTCGCCCTGCCCCTTCGCATCTTGCGAATATCCCCACTAACCTCATCTACCTTAAAACGCCGACAAAAGCCAAAGTCGCAACACTCTCCGGTATGCTCCAACTCCCCTAACACAACACCTTTATCCCCCTCATCATTCAAGAGCCTATGGACATAGGACTGCTATCTTTTCTTAATGAGGTCATCTTCCACCAAAACTCTACCATCCTTCCCTTAATGCACTTCACCTGGTCCAGAGCATGACCCTTCCGCTCCCGCAAGCCTAAACATCCTCTTCTCCCCGCCTTTCTCCTCTAACCCCTTATACAAACTCTCAAATGACTGCTAATTTAGCCTCCTTTTTTGCTAACTTGTACTCCTTACTGTTAAAGATGATGCCGACCGGAAAATAGAAGAAGTAAAAAAATAATAGCAGACGTATCCTGGATTAAGAAGAAGAAGAAGAAAGAAGAAAAAAAAATAGAAATCACTGCTTATCAGAGTTTCGGAAGTCGCCGGAGTTCGTCGTCGGTCGCCAGAATCAAGATGAATGGTAGCAACCACAATCACCAATTAGTAAGTTGGTAGTGTTAAAATGTGTAAATAAGCCCTAAAATTAGCTTATATACCTAAAACCCTAATTTTTTTAAAAACAATTAAAAGCCGACGCCTTTGTTGCTACCTCGCTTCGCCTCGCCACGTCGCCTTTCTCGCAAAGGTGTCGCCTTTTGATTTTCGCCATGCCATGGACTGAAGAGGCAACATAGGCTCGCCTCGCCATTTGCCATTGGCGACGAGGCGTTCGCCATTTACAACACTGAGAGAAAGAGGTGAAGTTGGCGGTGGATTAGTTGGAATTAGAAGAATGGTTGATATGGTCTTTAGATTTTCCATATTAGGAGAAAATTATGGAGAATAATCAAAGAAGGTAACATCTGCTGGGATCAAGTACTTATTAGTAGAGGGGTTAAAGCATTTGTAACCTTTTTGTACACGAGAATACCCGAGAAAGATACATTTAAAAGGCTTGTGTTGAAGTTTGTTTTTCTCGAGGGTGAGGGTAAGGTTATGAACAAAACAAGTGCAAGGAAGGGGAAACAAATTATGGTCCGAATGGAGGATTAAGTACTGCAAAACAGAGGAAGGCATACGATTGATTAAATAACAGGCAGTAATAACGGCATCACCCCCAAAACCTAAAGAGACATAATTGTGAATAAGTAATGTCCTAGTTGCTTCAGTTAGATGTTTGTTCTCACACTCAACAACTTCATTTTGTTGAGGAGTATGAACGTGAAGACGAGTGCAATATGCCATGAGATGACATAAAAGAAGAGAAAGGGGTAGAAAAATATTCTCGGGCATCATCACTGATTAACTTCTTAATGGCAGTACCAAATTGATTGCAAATTTCAGCACAAAATTTCTGAAAGATGGAGAATAACTCAAATCTATTTTTCATTAAGAATAACCACGTGCATCGAGAATAGTCATCAATGAAAGTCACAAAATAATGAAAACCTAAGGAAGAGTTGACACAACTTGGACCCCATATATAAGAATAAACAATTTCAAACATAGAGGTGGTCCCATTATTAATGCGCTTTGGGAAAGAGGAACGAGTATGCTTCCCATCTTCTGTAGTTTCAACAGACTCGGATGACCTAGTTGCTTATGGAGCAATTTAGAAGTAGTGGAAGTGAAAGTAACATGTGGTTGTGGGGTGGATAATATATATAATCCCTATGACTTATGTCCTTTTTCAATTATTCGTCCGGTCCCAGGCCCGCAGAATAAGAAAATCATCAAGGAAGGTTACAACACATTTCTGGTTTTTTGTTAATTTACTAATGGAAATAGGATTATGCAGACATTCAGGTACAAAAAGAACTGATTTTAAAGATATAAAAGGCTGTCAGCTATACGTATTCCTTTTACTACACTTTTTGATCCATTAGCCAAAGTCACAGTAGAGAGGATAGAAGGGGTAGTAAGAGGAGAGAGAGTATTTTATTACCATAAATATGGTCTGAAGCACTAGAATCAAGAATCCATTGTTCCTAAGATGAAGACTGTGACATAATCAAAGGAGTTACTAGGTTGCATTGTGCAAGCAACTGATGAAGTTGATGATTGTTGCCTTGATGCTTTGTACTGTAGGTAGTCTTCTGTGGTTAAAGTGAGAGATATAGATGATCCATCCCGGTAATCTGTTGTGGGCAAAATACCATTTCGCTATGAGCCATATTTGTTGTGTATCTAGGATGGTCATAATCGTGTGGAGATTTATGATAAAAAAGATGTAGAAACCAGTTGTGACAAAAAACTGACAAAGATCTTTTTATTTTTGCGATTCTGTTTTGCAGCATCTATTTCTGCAACTCTGTTTTGCAGTTTTTTGTTTCTGTAACTCTGTGTTTTGCAGAATCTGATCTGTAATTCTGCTTTGCAGAATCTGTTTCTGCAATTTTGCTTTGTAGAATCTGTTTTGAGAAAAATAAGAAAAATTAGAGAAAGGAGGGTTATGATACCATGAGAAATTAAAGGGAGAAGAGAAGAGAATTTGAGTCCTGATTATTCGCTCAAGCTCGTGGGTTTAAATAGTGTTAGAGAGTGTAAATAAGGAATAAGAACTAATAAGAATATTATACAATATTCTAAGTGCCTAATTGTGGGGATTTGAGAATATTCCCACATCTACACTATTTAAATATAGAGATATTCTCAGATTTAAATTATCTAGTAATGATATCATATTTAAAAGTCGACCACCTAAAAAAAATGCTCATGTTGCTCAGTGTAACACCACAGGTAATCAATGGGTGTAGTTATCTAAAGAGAAATATAATGAGTATCTGGAGTATCGAGCAAGCAAGCAAATATCTCTACCAGTAGCCTGAACTGCACAATCTCCTACCTTTGAATCCTGGGTTGTCGACTCTGGCGCTTTTGATCATATTCTAGTGATAAATCACTTCTGTCAAATATTATTTATTCACACTCTTCTGGCTATCACTTTAGCCAAAGGTAACCAAGCCAAAGCAATAGGAGTTGGACAATCGAATCCCTTATCCCTTGTTACTTTAAATTCTGTTTTTATGTCCCTAACTGTCCTTTTAATCTTTCATCGGCCAGTCATTTGATTCGTGCCCTAAATTATGGCATACTATTTCTTGAGGACTCCTTTGTCATGCATGACCGTAGTACTGGACAATAATTGGTGTAACAATTGATATAGGATATGAATTACAAGGCCTCTACTACGTTACTTCTCCTAGTTCCTCCATAGCATGTCCACCTCTGAATGTAATTCACAAATGTTTTGGACATCCTAGTTTGTTCAAGCTACAAAAGCTGATGCTTAGTTTGTCTAGTCTATCCACATTTGGGGTCATAGTAGAGTCAGTTTAGAGTTAGGGTTCCATTATTTTGTTAGCTTCATTGATGATTATTCAAGATGTACTTGGATTTTTTTAATGAAAGATTGCTCTAAATTATTTCCTATATTCATGAACTATTGTACTGGAATACAAAATGAATATTATATAGAATCCTAGTTGGAAAAGGATTGTAATGTAGTATCCTAGTTGGAAAAGGAGTCTAATGTAGTGTCTATAAATAGGGTCTCAATGTAATAATTTAGGCATGACAATTCAATAATGTTCTTCTCCTTGATAGTTCACTTGCAAATTTGTTCTATAGCCTTATTCGCAAAACCTTTTTGGAGTCGTCATTTTGCCTCTATTATTTAGAGATCTTTATTTCCTGTCATCTACTTGGTCCTTGGACATAGAGAGGCCCAAAATCAAAATGACCTCTTGTGAGAAGGCCTCCAAAATTCATCTATCAAAATTGTTGCCTTATGTGCAAGAATAATGAGATCTATTCTCATTTATTTGAAGAGTTATCCTTCTTCACAAGAATCATGGAGATATCTATACAACCTAAATGACACTACATGATTCCTTTTTCCATTGGTAAATTTCTCTGTCAAACTAAAATATTATAATATGATGAGTGGTAGGTTTTTCAAAAGAGTGCTTGATTGGTTAAGATGTGGTGATTTTATATATGACATAGTGCTAGAGAATGTTCCACGGTTGGTTTATATCCTAACATTTTTGAAACATATAAGGACATGTTGTTAAGCTTGATACCCATTCTATCAATGAGAGAGTTTTAAGTATCTAAGGTCTATGATTCAGGAGAACGGAGAGGTTGACGAAGATGTCACTCATCGGATTGGGGTAGGGTGGATGAAATGGAGTGTCGACTCTGGAATCTTGTGTGTACCTCCTAAACTTAAAGGCAAGTTCTATAGAGTGGTGGTTAAACCGACTTTATTATATGGAGCGGAGTGTTGGCTTGTTAAGAAGACCCACATCCAAAAGATAAAGGTGGCGAAGATGAGAATGCTTCGGTGGATGTGTGGGCCTATTAGGAAAGATAGGATTCGACATGAGGTTATTCGAGATAAGGTGGAGTGGCTTCGGTGGAAGTCAAGATGAGGGAAGCGAGGTTGAGATGGTTCGGTCATGTGATGAGGAGGGGTACGGATGCCCCAGTACGGAGGTGTGAGAGGTTGGCTAGGTATGGTTTTAAGAGAGGTAGAGGTAGACCAAAGAAATATTGGAGGGAGGTGATTAGACATGATTTGAAGCAGTTCCAGCTTACCGACTTACCGAGGACATCACCCTAGATAGGAAGTTGTGGAGGAGGCGGAATAGGGTAGAAGGTTAGTATGAGTTTAGGATGTTGTATCATTTGTGTATTATTTGGTGTATCTTGTATATGGTGTTATTGGATATGTTGATTTCTATTGTATCTTATCCCTTTACTATTTCTTGTCTAGATTGTTTTATTTTGAGCCGAGGTCTATCGGAAATAACCTCTCTATCTACCATCTGAGGTAGTGGTATGGACTGCGTACACTTAACATCCCTACCCAGACCCTACTTGGTGGGAATATACTGGGTATGTTATTGTTGATAAGGATTCCATGTTGTATGTGGTGTAAACCAGTAGGTCTTTCATGACACCCTTTGACGATTGGAGGGCCTTCTTAGTCTGATGATACTCTTAATACTCTTAATGGGTGATAGAGTTCTTAATGGGTGATAGAGTTCTTTCCCAGAAGAGACATGGAAGTACTTAATGACTTCTCTGAATGCTGTTTTGTTGTCCCTATTATAATTGCGATGACTTAGGATTGTGTTAAACCATGGGAATGACGAAGAGGAGTGTTTTACATGAATTGCATGGAGCATTGTCTAATTTTCAATATATAACTTGAAGTATTCTGTTACATTATTGGAGCAAAAATCTATTTAGGTGCTACCAATTAGTTTAAAATTTAATTACCAAATAAAAGCAAAATTTGCATTAGGCTTGACGTTTGATAGAAATTTGGGTAGTTTGTTTGGAGATTATATGTTATTGAAGGGATAAGTGTGTGACCTTAAATATCTGTGTAGTTTTGAAGAATCCATAATTTGTCCTAAAAGACAAGTTATTGTGTTACAAACAAATAGTCACAAATGAAGGGAAGTAGTTATTTAGAATTTGTAGAGCCGACCTGGCTAGTTTAAGATTGAGGGATAGTTACTTTTATATGAATTTTGTCTCTACAGATGTGCTTCAAGTCTTCACTCTGGTACTCTGGTACTGCATGATGCCTGTGCATCTACATCTATTTCTCCTGACACTTATGGTTATGGTTTCAGGTGAGGTGGAGGTAGACCGAAGAAATACTGGAGGGAGGTGATTAGACGTGACATGGAGCAGTTACAACTTACTGGGGACATGATCCTAGATAGGAAGGAGGTTTGGAGGACACGAAATAGATTAGAAGGCTAATGCGTGTGGGTGAGTCGTAGCTGGTTGTTAGGAGAGCTTTGGTGTAGCCAGACTTGTTGTCTTAGGGCTGTGTCCATTGGTTGGAGCTGCTAGTTAGGAGAGTTTGGGTGTGGTGGGTGCTTTTGGTTTGTTGGTTGTTAGTGTTATGGTATTACTTTGTGGGTGTCTTACTTCCTATTTCTGTTATTCCATTTTGCTTCATGTTTTACTACGACTTTGTTTATTGTCCGTTGTTTTGAGCCGAGAGTCTATTGAAACAACCTTTCTATTTCTTCGGAGGTAGTGGTATGGATTGCGTACATTTTACCCTCTTCAGACCCCATTATATGGGAATATACTAGATTTGTTATTATTGTACTCAATTACAGTTAACCTTTTTTTTTGCAACACAAAAATGATACTGAGGGGTCGTTTGATGTGAGGTATTAAAACATCTTATCCTGGAATAAAATAATAGTCCCGGAATAAATTTTTTGATGCTATGTTTGGTTGTCAAATTTGGGATAACTTATCCCGGGGTTAATAAATAGTACCTGAATAAGTTATCCCACCCCACCTAAGGAGTGACAAATAATCACACCATATTATAACTCGGGATAAAGTCATAAAATGAAAAAATTACCCTCCACATCCTTTAATTATCACTTTTAATATACACACACACACACACACAACTTTACTACTATATATAAGAGAGAATGCAACATTTTGATAGTTCTTGCATTAAAATTTTTTGACAATTTTATCCATAATTTGAATTTTAATTACTCTACAAATTTTCGCTCATTTTGGTAAATTTGAACAATTATATGGACTTAAAATATATATATTACTTTACTACTATATATAAGAGAGAACGTGGAATTTTGATAGTTCTTACATTAAGTTTTTTTGATAATTTTATCCCTAATTTAAATTTTAATTACTCTACAAATTTTCGTTCATTTTGGTAAATTTGACCAATTATATGGACTTAACTATTTATACAATCAAATTCAATGTTGATCCAAGGGTTTATTGTCTTTTTATTTTGTAATTATTAATCTTACTTCAAATTTTTATTTTTCCTAACAAATTTATCATGGACAAGTAATTAAAGTATCTTGACATTCCTTTTCTAACTAAGTACATGCTTAATTATTAAATAAAAAATTATTTTTAATATATAGTTAAACATGTTTGAAAATTTAATTTTTTTAAAAAAATACAATTCAACTTTTCAAATATTAATATAATGATACTAAATAATGCAAGATGAGAGTAATTCTTTTTCATGTTTTTTGATGATGATTCTTTTTTAAAAAAATAGGATTATCAACATTTTATAGAATTTAGGACAAAATAAGTAATTTAACATGAAATATTAAGCTAAATAAGGCGAAGGGTATTTTTGTAAACAAACTATCTATTCTTAGATAGGATCCAAACAATCACTAAAACATAATATCACGATAACTTATCCCGGGACAACTAATTACAGTATAACTAGTCCCCAGCATAACTTGTTTCCCAACCAAACAACCCCTAAAAGTTATAGTGACAGATATTGAATGCTTGAACCAAGTCTACTGGGTCTTCAGAGGCATATGATTCCATGAAGCAATCTTCTAATCAACATTGCTTTTTGACTTTTAGAAGTTGGAACATGACTAGATATATGTTGTGCAGTGATGCTGATATGTATCTGTTTTCAGGCACTTGTGTGTAGGAATGATGGTGTCTGGAGCAAGGATCATGTGAGTGCATTACGCAAAATATGCCCCATGGTCAGCAGTGACATCACTTCTGAGGCTTCAGCAGCTGAGGTGGAGGGATATGGTGCATCAAAACTCACAGTTGACTCGGCTGTGAAGTACTTACAGCTTGCAAATAAGCTTTTTCATCAGGCTGAGCTGTTCCATTTCTGTGCAAGCATTCTAGAACTTGTAATCCCAGTAAATAAAAGCAGGAAGGCATATGGACAGCTTGCAAAATGCCACACAACACTTACTAATATCTACGAGTCCATCCTTGAGCAGGAGTCAAGTCCTATACCTTTCACAGACGCCACATATTATAGGGTTGGATTTTATGGTGAGAAGTTTGGGAAGCTGGACAGGAAAGAATATGTTTATAGAGAGCCTCGTGATGTGCGATTAGGTGACATAATGGAGAAATTGAGCCATATCTATGAGTCGAGAATGGAAGGAACTACATTACACATAATTCCTGATTCGAGGCAAGTCAAAGCAGATGAGTTGCAGCTTGGAGTCTGCTACCTGCAAATAACTGCAGTTGATCCCGTAATGGAGGATGAAGATTTAGGAAGCAGAAGGGAAAGAATATTCTCTCTCTCTACGGGAAGTGTCCGTGCTCGGGTCTTTGATCGGTTTTTGTTTGATACCCCTTTCACTAAAAATGGAAAGACCCAAGGAGGATTGGAAGACCAATGGAAGCGGCGAACAGTTCTGCAGACCGAGGGATCTTTTCCTGCCCTAGTGAATCGACTCTTGGTTATCAAATCAGAATCCCTTGAGTTCTCCCCAGTTGAGAACGCAATTGGAATGATTGAAACTAGGACAGCTGCATTAAGGAATGAACTTGAAGAGCCTCGAAGCTCAGAAGGCGATCAACTTCCCCGTTTGCAGAGTTTACAGAGGATTCTTCAAGGCTCAGTTGCAGTTCAAGTGAGTGTTCATGTCTTTGTACATTCACTATTCTTATAGTACATCACCTGATTCTTACCAGTAGATGCTGAATATATCTGCAAATTTTATGTATTAAAACAGTCTTATCTTTAGTTGCTCCCTGAACTTGATAGTTCCCGTCTAACAGTTCATTTATGTCATCTCTGGTTTTCTTGCTGGAGTTTATTTACTAAGTTTAAAACTTTTATAGGTTAACAGTGGAGTCCTCAGCGTCTGCACAGCTTTCCTTTCTGGTGAGCCTGCAACTAGGTTGCGTTCACAGGAGCTGCAACAACTTATTGCCGCTCTTCTTGAATTTATGGCTGTATGCAAACGTGCTATTCGAGTACACTTTAGGTTGATCGGGGAAGAAGATCAGGATTTTCATACTCAGCTTGTAAATGGGTTCCAGTCTCTCACTGCAGAACTATCACATTATATTCCTGCAATTCTTTCAGAGCTTTAGCAGTATTTGTTAGTTTTCTCTGTGTAAGTAGTCTCTGTTCCTCGTATAATATGTTTATATTGTTTATAATGATTTGTTTGTATTCAAGCTGGGTCTTTGTTCATAATTAATCGTTGGTATCTATCTTTGTATTTAATCATCCCTTTTCCTGTAAATGTACCTGATCTATTCTTTGATTCTCAAAATTAGGCTGCTTGAAGAAACATTCCAGGTATATGTTCATCCTGAAACTGCGACTACTTTGCTTTCCTGTAATCATCTCTTCTGCATATCTTCTATCAGATTTCCTTCCATTTTGTGTGTGTCTGTTCCTTTCAGGAAGGTAGGATTAGGTAAATCCTATTGATTGCTGCTTTGTCCAGATATTCGGGAAAAGCATGAAAAAATGACACCAATGGCACACCCTCCGTCGCCCCAGAATGAAAAGGGGGTGATCTTGTAGTTCTTGGCTAGTGAAAATGCATTGTTGGGTCTTCGATTTTATTTTTCTGTTAGAAATTGAAGCTTAACCTTTTGCGAGATGAGGTATGTAATTGATTCTCAAGTAGAGAGCAGCCAGCGTTCTCTGCACCCCCACCCTATTAAGTTCCCTTTTTTAAAAAAGAAAAAATTCTGTGCTATTTTTCTTAAAGACCCCCGAGTATGTTTCTGCTGGATGCATGCAGTAGTGTGCTTTGATGTAAAAAAGCAGGTTCAACTTTTCGTATTAAAGTTACGAAAACAAGTGAATTTATTCTGTTACACTTGGTCGCCTTTACTTCTACATGGAAGATTCTGTGAAATTGTCAACTGATGGTGGAAATAAAACATTTCAAGGTTGAAAATTATTGATCGCCTATGGCATGCTCCTTTACGAGCCCGTTAGAGACCGAAGAGTGCGGTTTTATAGGACTGTTCCCCCCTATAATTACCCCACTGATTGTTTGGATATAAA
Organism: Capsicum baccatum var. pendulum; assembly: GCA_030864225.1. Classification (NCBI taxonomy): domain Eukaryota; kingdom Viridiplantae; phylum Streptophyta; class Magnoliopsida; order Solanales; family Solanaceae; genus Capsicum; species Capsicum baccatum. The sequence continues at coordinate 88,378,344 of CM061557.1, forward strand.
TTCCTCTACTAATATTGGGGTCTTCTTTTTCTTGGCATGGAAGAATGTTTGGTTTCTTAAGAACAGATTGATCTTCACATATTTCTCATAACAAAGCTAACGTTAATATTGAAGCAGCTAGCACGTCACTTGCCTTTTGACCAGCAGTACAGAATAAGCAAAGCTGCAAAATCTACCAACAATTGAGTAATAGAAAAAAAATATCAGAGATACATGGACAAAGCTTTCCACGTTATATCCCTACCTATCTTCCTTTTTTCTGGTTTTCCGGTTAAGTGGACTATTTATATGTGATTTACTAAAATCATGCAAATACGTTGTTCAGGTATAGCATGCCAATTGTTTGGTGCAATGGCTAGTCTTGCATGCTAATATTACAAATTGAAATTTCTCTACGAACTGTAGTTCCTGAAATGTCTACCGATACTACATCTACGGCAAACACCGGACGAATAACCAAAAATCTTGGGCTGTCAAAAACTTTGCGCGTTGCCTCTTTCTTTGCCAACAGATCAACCACCCTTTTTTCCTCTTTTAATATATGTGTGGGCGCTGGAGCTCCTAGCTTTTGCATTAGAGATCTACGCTGAAACTATGATGTTATGATGTTTGTTATATGGTAAATGCCCATATGTGATCTTGTTAATAATTTCACTTGGGTCCGTGTTAAAACTCTCGAGTGCAGAAGTTTTCTTTTACTACAATTTGAAGGCCCTAGATCAATGTACGTAGCTCAACCAAGTTGGTGGTGGTGTGGGGAATGCCCTTCATGTTGCCAAAACTGAGTCTCCTCTACAATTTCTAAACACCTCCTAGCCTCTCAAGCCTGGGATTACCTTGTGTTTAGTTGTTAATGTAAAGCTTAAACTTGCCGCCAACATGTGGTTTCCATTTCAAATTAGTGGGTATATACATTGTATTTTTTGTTGGTAGCTATAAGTTGAAATTCAATGGCTCTAGAAATAGTGTTGGAATGAAGTTGTTTTTGAAAAGGTTGCCACTTTTCCACAGCCAGATATTCCATAAACAGAAAGGAGTTACGGTATTCCAAGGCCAATTGTTAAAAAGCTTACCTTTTTGAACATATCAAGCGTTGAGCTCGTTATCTGTTAAGAGTATTAATGTTTAGCACGTGCACTGTTGTGCTTTTGTAATCTCATTCAGAATCTAATAGTATAATAATAGGAGAAGAATATGTGATTGGTATCCTCACTTCGGAGGTCACAGAAGTGGCACATTGGATCAATGTTCAAACCAATCCTATAAAGGTAATGACCTGTAGAAAATCTACCACGTCAAAGGAACCAAATGAAGGTTTTGATCTTGCTGGGTTGTGGAGTTCGTAGATCCACTTAAAGCTCTTGGCCCCACTAATTCTTTGATAAATGATTTTATTACATGGTGAATGTTGATGTGTGTTAATTATCTGTTAATCTCTAAAGGTTCGAAGTTTTGTTCTTCTATAATTTGAAGGCATGATGTAGCTCAAGCAAAACAGTGGTGGTATGGGAACTGGAAATTACATGTGGTGACCCCAAATTTAGGTGGCTTTTTATATTTGACCCTAAATAAAAAAATCCTTGGGTAAATAGTTGTCATTGCTTTACTGCCATATCAAAAGGACTATTTTGCCCTTGAACTCATCTTTATTCTCTCTAATGCGCTTGAACACATCTCTCCTCTCCAATGCCTAACTCTTTTTCGTTGCTTCTCTTTCCCTTCATCGTACTTCTCTCTTTCTTTGTTGCTCTCTCTTTCAAATCTTCAAACTCGCGATATACAGAAAAAGATGGACAAACTTGTGGTAATTTTCATCTTCAAGATACTATAATTTGTGGGTTTTGTATATTTTTGACAAATTTTACTTAAATAGGAATATTAGGGTTTGTAATTAACTTTGAATTGAAGTCATTATTTGATTTGAAAGTGGGATAATCTCTAACCTGCATAGCATAATATAAAAATGGTTTGTACAAATAGTTTTTTTAATTGAAAAAACAATAGTGTTCTTGTTGTTTGTAAATGTACAGAGTATTCTTGTTAGTATACATTTATGTTTAAAAATAAAAAATTGTTCTATGTTTTTTTTTTTGTAGTCATGTGTAGCTTTTGATGAAGAAATAAAGCGTCTCTCAGTGGTTGTTTGTAACGCCCTGAATCTGGTATTCGGAACGCTACACGATGCCCATGACCCCGAAGGATAACAAGCTAACCCATGATTGATATCTGTACCTAAACACTGCATAATATTCTATATAAATGTGGAAACATGTACTGAAAGGCCATAAGGTTCAAATTGGATAAACATCTGATAAAATAATGTCTGAAAGCGGTATAATAATACCAAAACAAAGCTGAAATAACTTCTGAATAAGGAGTTGATGGGACATTTCCCCAACTAACTTCAACTACTGAAATAAACTAAAAACTGAAATAGTAATGTGATCATCATGTCTCCTCGAAGGATGAGGACTCACTGCTAACTTTGATCGCTGAACTGGGATGCTATTTGTTCTCTGGAGCTCGTGCGTCTAAACCTATGGTATAAGACACCATAGTGTAAATGCGTCAGTACTTTGAATATACTGGTATGGAAGTGAGGTAGGCTGAATGTAAATGGTTTATATGCATGAACAATACTAACTGACTGACTAACATGAACGTGAGAATACATACATGACTACGTTACTGTAACTGAGATCGTGATAGGACTGAATACTGAGTTCTGACTACTAAGTTTATTGATATAGACATCTGAGTTAATGATGAGTGAGCAAGACTGATATTGTATTACTGAATACCGAGGGACTGATACTATGTTACTGATACATGAATAACTGTGTCTGAAAGTTCTGATTATGAAGAACTGGTCTGGTTGACTGTATCTAACAGTCCTGAAGCTGAATACTGATAACATGAGTTCTGAGAACTGATATATAACTGATAACATGAGTGACTGTATCTGATAGTCCTGAATCTAATGGAACTATCTGAGTTTCGTACTGTATCTGAATTGACTATATCTGACAGTCCTGAAATCTGAAGAACTATATGAGTTCTTTTACTGAGATTGAGATTGTAACTGAGACTGTGGGAAGTAATTATCTAACCGACATGCTCCAATTGTGCTATAACAGCTGAGCTGGGGTCCAATCTGTGCCTTGATTGGAAGGGTGTTAATACCGCGCCATTGGTAAGGACAACATGTGAGTAACTCTCATATAACATGTAACTCTAGCGAGAACAGTGGGAGCCCTATAGCAGGCTATGATGTCTCAACCTATTCTAGCTACATAGTTCTGGAACGCAAGGATTGCTTCTAAGAATCGCACCCTCAAATAACAGGTAAGTTCCCATCCTTAGGTTCACTTGGTGCTAATTCCTACTCCTATCTGAATAGACACTGAATTGATTAATTGTGCTGAACTGATTGACTGAACTAAACTGATTAACTGAAGTGAACTGATTAGCTGAACTGAACTGATACTAGTGGTATTGTTTAGCGGAGCTAAACTGAATTTACTGAGTTTCGTTGACTGACAGAATGTACTGAGATCTGAGGACTGACTGAGAGTACTGAGGTTACTGAGACTTACTGGGAATACTGAGATTACTGAGATTACTAAGTACTGAGATCACTGAGATGACTGAACTACTGAGATTACTGAGATTTTTGAGTCACATGACTGACTGAGTTCTAGGGATCATAGATTGACTGAGAGTATCGTGAAAACATGACATGGCTCTAGGCACACAGCTAAATGTTCGGGTACAAGTATCCCCAAGACTCGATGAGAAGAAATAGACATAGCATGGCTTACTTGAACACATGACCAACAACATAATTCATAATTCATGTATTGAAGCACTTCATCAGACATGTGATATGCATAAGCTTGTACATACATGTGGATTTCATGATATCATACTAGTTGGGCATTGTTCCTTCATCTAGACATTTAATCAAACATATGGTAGGTATAGCACATGTAGACAACATTATACAACAATTAATCATCATGATTCATTTCTAATTTTATCATCTAGGGTTTATTCATAGGTTCACATGAATATACATCTATACAAATCAATTCCACATAAAATTGATCACCCAACATGGATTTGAATTCAATTGATCATTCTCAGCATAAACAAAACAAACCCAACATGAAATTCATAAAGAAATCCATAGACTTAAACTTAGAAAAGAGATTCTTAGGCTTCATGGACGAAAGGAGTCCATGAATGAACACTACGCATACCTTAGTTCGTGATTCTACGAAGATTGACGGAGAGATTCTTGAGATTTGATTGTGAATTCCCTTGGAATTGAACCTTCTATGAAAACCCTAGGGCTTGTTTTTGAGAGTTTTTTAGAGTAATTGAGTATAAGTTGCTGAATTATGGCCAAATCTCGTGTTATAAGGCTTATATAGGGTGGGAAATTGACCCTTTTAACCTTAGGACACGTATTTATTTTTTGAGAAAATTTCCCGATCTTCATCTTTGGGGCAACGCGCCAAGTCACTGGAACTGGACAATTGGGAATCTGGATGGTGGTGTGACGCAGAGCTATCGCGTTGCCACCTTGTTTGAGACCAGGAAGTTTGGCCCGACGCGCCACTATCGCGGAGCAACAATGGAAATTGACAATTGCCATTTGAGCTATCTCCGCGACGCGCTGAAGGCTTAGGTGATACACTGTCTCTCTAAAAAGGCTCTAACTCTTCGCCCGAGTGTCGGATTTGGGCGAATTATATATCGATGGAAAGCTTATTCAATTTCCCACGTAATAGGAAGTGAAAATTATGGAAATACCATGTGTATAAGAATAAATTATTATTTCAAAGAAAGTTCTAACATCGTTGAGATGATTTTCAAGCTAAGAAAAAGCACGGGTATTACAATATCCCCCCTTGAGAACATTCGTCCTCAAATGAGACTGACTGAGAGGGGAAACAATAAACTGAACATAAACTGAATATGAGTAACTGGAACATGATCTCATGACGGACGTGACTGACAAACTGAACATAAAATACTGAACATACATATCTGATGCATGCGTAACTAATTCATAAATGCATAACTAAAAGTTCTAAAGAACTAAGTTTTCTCACAATGAGAATGCATGTCTGATGCATAACTATATAACTGATCTGATACATGAATGCATGACTGAATATGCGGTGGTACTTGATACCAAGATTATCATGGTATACTAAGTTAGTGATGCATACTAATCATTATACTGAGTAAGCTTAAAAAGAACTATTACCTTGAGCTTGATCTGAGTTGGCAGGGAAGTGGTGAGGATACTTCGTACGCATATCTGCTTCTGCTTCCCAAGTAGCTCCCTCGACAGATTGATTTGGCCAAAGAACTTTAACTAGAGGGACTTCTTTGTTCCTCAATCTACGAGTATGATAGTCTAGGATTTTGACTGGAATCTCTTCATAAGAGAGACTGTTCTGAATATCGATGCTCTGAATAGGGACTACGACTGATGGGTCACCTATGCACTTCTTGAGCAAAGTGACATGAAAGACTGGATGAACTGAGGCTAGATCTGAAGGCAATTCGAGCTCATAAGCTACCTTGCCGAAACAACTGAGAATCTTGAAGGGACCGACATATTGGGGATTGAGAAAATAACTGAGTCTGGTCTGATACGTGATATACGAATTGAACATCATGAACTGAACTGAGCCTATGAATACTTGGCCCAAAGCTGAGGTTGGGACTTTGAGGGTCAACTTATGATTACCCTCTACTCTAAACTGGATTCTTTTCGAGAAGAATGAATGAGATATTCTTGTCATGAAAGTTTTGGGGTTTATAGCGTATCTCCCCCTTGGGAAACTAGGTTCCTTCAGGAATACTGGCTCGGCTGAGCTGCTGAGGAAAACTGAGGCGATGCACAAGACACCTAGGAACTTTGTCGTAACTAATTATCTTAGATCTAAGATTGAGGCATGATACATGAACTGAGTTGAGCTTGTACCTATCTGATTAGTTCATCTTAGAATGATTACATCCTTTCATAAGATTTTGGCAAGAGCACATAGCTGGGGATATGGAAACCAAACTGTATGAATTTGTCTGTATAAGACAGCTGAGTAAGAAGATTATAACTTGATTGAGATTCGGTAATATGAGGCCTACGAACACCATTTAAGATGAAATGACTAAGCCTCTTGCACTGCAACTAAGACTATTGAAAAGATTCACGTAGGTGCTGAGCACGAATGCATAACTGTTCTAACTTATCCAATTAACTAAAAGACTGATAGATGAATACTGAGTCTGCAGGACGGAACTGTACTTAGTCGTGAATAATTGGACTGCAACTGCAGAGCATTATGCATAAGAGATAAGGACTGACTGAGTAACATGAGGTAACTGGACATGGATTTATGAAAACTATATTACCTCAAGAATGCTAGGCTAAGCGTTTAATGTGATTGGGAACATTCTGTAAATTAAGGTATTGAGGTACTATTGTCTGATTAATCGATAACTATAACATTGTCAAGCTATCCTAAAACTAGACTGAATTTCTGATAACTGACGTTTAGACCGGTGCTGAAGTATTTGATTCTAGGACTGAATGCTGATTACTAAAACTGAACACTGAAACTATAACTGAGATGGTAGCTAAATTTGGATAGATGCATGATGAGAACTGATATAAATCAAGGATCTGAACATATGCTCACACTCTATACTTTTCCCCAGCTGGCCACTTACTTGCACGCTACTACAACATTCAAGCCTATCATCATAATTGTGCTTTCGTGTAAAGTAAGCATGCAAAAATCTCCTCTTAACATGAATCATTTACTCTCTATCTTCTAAGCAACTGCTAATTACTACACTATTTTCACAGAGAGAGCTCATTGAAGGGTTAATCAGGAGGACCTAAAGCATGAATGGATACTGACTGAACTTGATACTTGAACTGAAGACTGAGGAATAGAATACCAATAACATGGATTTATCAAAATGATCTGAACTTAGGATATAGATGGTATATCTGAGTTTGGCTGCTTACTAGAATTGGAGCATGAGTCATGTGGACTGAACATACTGTAAAGCATGACATGAGTATGTGGGTCACGAGCTGCATGACCTGAGTCTGAAATTTCTGAATTTGTCAGACATGATTCGTAACATCGAGAGAGATGGAACTGAATTCCTTATACTGGGAACTGAAAGTGCACACAATATGTGGAAAGTGCATGAAAGTAGGCTGTGTTCATGGAACTAATTCGTACTGCGGGGTAAACTGGGATCGCTTATACTGGGAACGGAAACCATACATAATTTACGGAAAAATGCATGAGCATGATTCGTGACCATAGAGTTGACACGCAAGGCCTGAGTGGATTTCGTGATAGCCGAAGTGCAAAACTCTGCACTGAGATAAGGATGGGTCGGGAATCGTCTTCCCTTACTGCTTTCTATACATACTGGCACTACCACTGGAATCTGGGAGCCTAAAATGGGTCACTCGATCTATCATCTCCCCCTTGGATTTAAGCCATCATCATAAGTCTGTAAACACTTTACTAAACTCTGAACCGAACCGTAATCATCGTCATATACTTACACTCTGTTCGACACATGCTTACCTTACTAAACACATCATCTGGTTCTATTTCTTCATATACTACTAATATCATATCCACACCTTCAAGCCTAATATCATGTCAATAAACTTAAATTCTTGCTCGCACTGTTCAAGCCTACTGATTCACTTTGGTACAACTATCCCCATGAATACATCATCTATTCAACCTGGATCATGTTATCCCAACTCTACTACTGCTAAACTCCTGAGTTTATGCTTTTAACTCTAGGTCATATGCTATCATAGAATTCGGAGAAGGGATCTGATGACATATGAGTTCCCATGATCATGAATAAGAGCTGTACAACTTTGGAACATAACTGAACTGATGGGATACTTTTGAGCTTATAGGCAATCCCATAACTGACTGTAGGGTCTGTCTGAGAAAGCCCTATCTCTAGGACTCGAGCTTCACTGCTTCTGTTACCTTGAAAGTAAGGTAAAGTTGACATACGTGAAGCATGATGAGAATCTACAAGAGTTTCTTAAAGAACCTTTCTATTGCACGATTTGAGACATGAAAGAAGGGAAACTGTTTCTAAAATATCTCATAGACTCCTGCACATAAGTGTGGTGCCCAACACACGCATGTACAAGACTCTACTAGATGCGGCTTTTCAGACTTCCTAGGAAACTATTGAACCTTAGGCTCTGATACCAAGTTTGTAACGCCCCGAATCTGGTACCCGGAATGCTACACGGTGCCCATACCTCCGAAGGACCACAAGCTAACCCATGACTGATATCTGTACCTAAACACTGCATAATATTCTGTATAAATGCAGAAACATGTATAGAAAGGCCATAAGGTTCAAACTGAATAAACATTTGATAAAACAATGTCTGAAAGTGGTATAACAATACCAAAACAAATCTGAAATAACTGTCTGACATACTATAGTCTGGAAGCCTCTATACTGTCTGAATAAGGAGTTGATGGGACATGTCCCCAACTAACTCCTACTACTGAAATAAACTGAAAACTGAAATAGTAATGTGATCATCATGTCCTCGAAGGATGAGGACTCACTGCTGACTCTGATCGCTGAACTGGTATTCTACTGGTTCTCTGGAGCTCGTGCTTCTAAACTTATGGTATAAGACACCATAGCGCAAATGCGTCAGTACTTTGAATGTACTGGTAAAGCAAGTGAGGTAGGCTGAATACAAATGGTTCATATGCATGAACAATACTAACTGGTTGACTAACATGAACGTGAGAATACATACATGACTACGTAACTGTAATTGAGACCGTGATAGGACTGAATACTGAGTTCTGACTACTAAGTTTACTGATATAGACATCTGAGTCACTGATGAGTAAGAAAGAATGATACTGTATTACTGAATACTGAGGGACTAATACTATGTTACTAATATATGAATAATTGTGTCTGACAGTTTTGATTATGAAGAACTGGTCTGGTTGACTGTATCTAACAATCCTGAAGCTAAATACTGATAACATGAGTTCTAAGAACTGATATAACTGATAACATGAGTGACTGTATCTGATAGTCCTTAATCTGATGGAACTATCTGAGTTTCATAGTGTATCTGAATTGACTATATTTGGCAGTCCTGAAATTTGAAGAACTATCTGAGTTCTTTTACTGAGACTGAGATTGTAACTGAGACTATAGGAATTAGTCATCTAACCGACATGCCCCCAATTGTGCTATAACAGCTGAGCTGGGGTCCAATCTGTGCCCTGATTGGAAGGGTGTCAATACCGCGCCACTGGTAAGGACAACATGTGAGTAACCCTCATATAACTGGTAACTCTAGCGAGAACAGTGGGAACCCTCATATAACAGGTTAAGACACCCCATCTACCCTCATATAGAAGGCTACGATGTCTCAACCTATGCTGGCTACATAGTTCTAGAACACAAGAATTGTTTCTAAGAATCGCTCCCTCAAATAACAGGTGAGTTCCCATCCTTAGGTTCACTCGGTGCTAATTCCTACTCTTATCTGAATAGACACTGAACTGATTAATTGTGCTGAATTGATTAACTGAACTAAACTGATTAGCTAAACTGAACTGATTGGCTGAACTGAACTGATACTAGTGGTATTGTTTAGCGGATCTAAACTGAATTTACTGAGTTCCATTGACTGACGGAATGTATTGAGATCTGACGACTGACTGGGAGTACTGAGGTTACTGAGACTTACTGAGAATACTGAGATTACTGAAATTACTGAGATTACTGAGTACTGAGATCACTGAGATGACTGAACTACTGAAATTTCTGAGTCACATGACTGACTGAGTTCTATGGATCATAGCTTGACTGAGAGTATCGTGAAAACATGACATGGCTCTAGGCACACAGCTAAATGTTCGGGTACAAGTACCCCCAAGACTCGATGAGAAGAAATAGACATAGCATGGCTTACTTGAACACATGACCAACAACATAATTCATCATTCATGTATTAAGCACTTCATCAGACATGTGATATACATAAGCTTGTACATACATGTGGATTTCATGATATCATACTAGTTGGGCATTGTTCCTTCATCTAGACATTTAATCAAACATATGGTAGGTATAGCACATGTAGACAACATTATACAACAATTAATCATCATGATTCATTTCTAATTTCATCATCTAGGGTTTATTCATAGGTTCACATGAATATACATCTATACAAATCAATTCCACATAAAATTGATCACCCAACATGGATTTGAATTCAATTTATCATTCTCAACATAAACCAAACAAACCCAACATGAAATTCATAAAGAAATCCATAGACTTAAACTTAGAAAAAAGATTCTTGGGCTTCATGAACGAAAGGAGTCCATGAATGAACACTATGCATACCTTAGTTTGTGATTCTACAAAGATTGACGGAGAGATTCTTGAAATTTGACGGTGAATTCCCTTGGAATTGAACCTTCTATGAAACCCCTAGGGCTTGTTTTTGAGAGTTTTTGAGAGTAATTGAGTATAAGTTGTTGAATTATCGACAAATCTCATGTTATAAGGATTATATAGGGTGAAAAATTAACCCTTTTAACCCTAGGACACGTATTTAATTTTTGAGATTTTTTTTTGATTTTCTTCCTTGGCGCGACACACCACTATCATGCCAAGTCATTGGAACTGGACAATTGGGAATCTGCATGGTGGCGCGACGCGGAGCTATTGTGTTTCCACTTTGTTTGAGACCTGGAAGTTTGGCGCAATGCGCCACTATCGTGGAGCAACACTGGAAATTGACAATTGCCATTTGAGCTATCTCTGCGACGCACTGAAGGTTCAGGTGATACACTGTGTCACTAAAAAGGCTCTAACTCTTTACTAGGGTGTCGGATTTGGGCGAATTATATATCGATGGAACGCTTATTCAATTTTCCACGTTATCAAAAGTAAAAATTATGGAAATACCATGTGTATAAGAATAAATTATTATTTCAAAGAAAGTTCTAGCATCCTTGAGATGATTTTCAAGCTAAGAAAAAGCACGGGTATTACATTGTTGCTCTAATTCTTCAGGAATTTTGCCTTCAAACTTAGTTGACATCATTGTTGATGTAAGTTTCTAATAAATTCACTTTTTCATTTATATATTTTTTACACCAATGTTTATTAATATACCATTTGGGGTCACCACTTTTTATATATTTTATCAATAAAGAATTCTCTGTCACTCTCTCTTCCTTTTAATATGTTTATTGAGGCAAGAATTATAGAAAATCTATCAAATCTTTAAATAACAAGGTAGTGTCGACTCTTATCCATAGGGGCTAGTTGTTTCTTTGTGGGATAAGTGTTGCCTCTAGGGCATGAGTTATTGAGCATCTGTTTAATTAATAGACAATGTGGCAGGACAAATACTTGACCATGAGGCATAACTTGTTTCTGTTGGGGCTAAGTCTTTGAGTCTATGTCAAGATTTATAGAACATCTACTACCTTAGTAATATTATGTACAAGTGATAAATGTTGAAGTTAAATATGCCAATAATTGAGATTTTCTCTTAAGTTTGTTTTAACACTTTAATGAAACCACTTTGTTCTAATTTTGTAAACTAGAATGACTTGAGAATTAGCTCACAATGAGGTACGATTAGGACTATTTTTCAGATCAGCTTCGAAGTGTCTGCGTTAGGACTGTGATAACTTGTTTGCCTGTTTTGTGCATGTGTTTATGTATGTCCCAGATATTTTGCTACCAAAAGTGTTAGTGTGTTACTTTATTTATTTTGTTCTTTTTTATTTTGGTCAGAAATCATCTCTATAAGATTTTAACTTGGCTAGAGAAATGTTTGGAATCATACTCTATGTTTGGGTATTAAAAGCTTATGGGTAAATTTGCAATATTTGCCTAATTCTAAGAAGTAATCTTGCTTGGATAGTCCTTTGAAAAGTAGTCAAGTACATTTTCTTCTGTAAAATATGTATGTACATGGTATCATAATACATATTTAAATTTGCATTTATCTCTTTGGTGTGTTATTGTAATCAATTGTGTTATCAATCTTTGAAGTTTATGATTTGTTCAAAGTGGGTCTATCTTTGTTCTTCTATGAAGTGCTTTGTTTTGTCATAAAGGTACTCTATTTAAAAATGATAAGGTGGTCATTACAATATTTTGAAAGTTTCTTGTCAATACCTGGTAAGGCTATTCCCTATTTGGTCAAAGACCTTTCCAGACAAGATTTTAAGTTGTGGTGGAGATAAATTTTTATCAAGGTAGGAATCTCGTTGGAGAATTTTGAGTTAGGAATGATGCTAAACTTATTAGTCAACTTTGTTATTCTCTTGCTTTTATATTATGAATGTTTGATGTCGTTCGAGCATTGCCAATCCCAAGATTTATAGATCAACATCAAGAAAACCATCTTCGACATTTAGAGATTGTGCGTAACTTGTGTCCTAATTATAGTAAGTCATGTAAATCTATATATAAAAAAGTCATACATGATATAATCACGTTTTCCAAATATTATTATTCTTTTTCAACCTTGAAATAGTTATCTCCAAGTCTTACATTTTCAATAGTTTGTTAAGTTAATACAGACTAAGGTAGTATCAACTCTTGCCCATTAAGTATTTGTTAGTTTTTATAAGCCTTGTTCTATGTTTTGTATGTAAGACAACAATAACTATACATTATTCGTCTATGTCGAGATTTATGTAATAATTAATTAGTTAAACTTTGTGAAATACACTAATTTTTTAAAAGTCATTCGACTGTGTTTTGCCTCTATTATAGACTAAGGCATTATCAACTTTTGCCCATGGGACATAACTTTTATCTGGGTGGACTCTGTGTTAGACATTGAAAAATTAGACATCATAAGTTAGACATTATAAAATTATGTCGATACAAAATAATAAGTCTACTCTTTCCCGCGTGGCATAACTTATTTTGTTGGATTTAAGTTTGCCTCTAAGGCAAGAGTTGCAGAACATTAACTAATTTAATACAGATTAATAGTGTTAATGTTTGCCCATGAGGCATAATTTGAGATATATTATTTTATTAAAAATTAATTATTTTTTAAATGACATAATTTATTTGCACCAAGTTTAAGTTAAAAATACATTTTCTACCAAACAAAAAGTTATAAATACATTTATACTCTACACAAAGCTCAAAGCAGGAAAAATTTCATCTCAAAGCTACATCAAATTTCATCTCAAAGCTCGGATTAATATAGTACATTTTGTACCAAAAAAATAAAGTTAAAAATATATTTGCCCACTGCACAGAGCTTAAGGTAGGACATATTTCATCTCAAAGCTACAAAAAATTTTATCTCAAAGCTCGGAGCTTCAAATTTTTCTCCTTCTCTTTGGTGAAATGCATTCTACGTTTAGGGTTTTTGATTTTGTCCCTCATCTCTCTGCAATTTCTTCCTCAGCAAAGGTGATTCTCTCTCATTTTTCTTAATCTCAAAGAATGCATTTGAACTATACATAAAAAATCCCTCTGCAATTTCTTCCTCATCTAGGCATTGTAGATGAGAGTTTAAAACAAATACGAAGCACTCAAGGAGAGGGTGAAGGACTATGATAATTAGCTTGGATTATAAAGGTGGATATGGAGGAGAATAATGAGAATATATGATAAAATAGTGATAACATTAATCTAAATAAACATAATAGAGCCAATACAAGCTTTTTATTCAATGAGTTTTGAATAATGCACCAGTCGACTCTATGGAACTTTTCAGTTATAAGATAATGCACAGAATGGAGTGATAGTCTAATTTTCGAGAGACAAGTGGCACACGAAGGATTTCTAGGTAGAAACTTTGTAGCAATCTTAATACAAGATGGAATGTGCGGAATGGAAATCCTGGCACTAAAATGAGAAATTAAAGAAGGGGCACGGATGCCCCAGTTCATAGGTGTAAGAGGTTAGCCTTGGATGGTTTACAGCGGGGTAGAGGTAGACCGAAGAAATAATGGAGAGGAGTGATTAGATGGAACTTGGAGCAGTTACGGCTCACTGAGGATATAACCCTCGATACAAAGGTTTGGGGAAAGAATATTAGGATAGAGGGCTTAGGTGTGTGGTCAAGTCTTAAGCTGTAGTTAGGAGAGTTTGGTGTAGCTTGGTTGGTAATGCTAGGGTAGGGGGAAGGGGGTGTCCTTTGTTGGTTAATGTGCTTTATTTTTGTGGTTGTTGTATCTCTGTTATTGTTATTATGTTGTATGCCTGCGACTTTTGTCTACGGTCCTTTTTCTTGAGCCAGGGGTCTATCGAAAACAACCTCTCTATTTATTCAGAGGTAGTGGTATGGACTGCGTACATTTTACCCTCCCCAAACTCCACTATGTGAGAATATACTGGGTTTGTTGTTGTTGTTACATAACAAATTTTTTGAGTTGGAAATCACTCTTCTCTTCTCTTAACCACATTCTATAATGCAGGAATCAATTTATAAACTCTATTTTTTAAAAATCTAAATCTGCTTGATGAAAATGAGTTTTGGGTGGTGAGATTTGTATTCTTGGTGGTTTCTGTATTCACTGAGCTCATTTTTGTCTAGTCACTAGGTCGTTTAGGTTTGTTTGTGAGAGTTGAGTTTTGAATGTTTTGTGTAGCCATTGGGTCAATTTTTTTGTCCGATAAATTTTATTTTGTAGCTTGACTCTTTTTTGTTGTTAATTTTTAATTTGAAAGTTTCTTTTTATCTTTGTAACTCTACAGATTTTGTAAAGCATGTCTAGCAAGACAAATTGTGCTGAATACTTTATTGATCCTAATGATTGGTTCAAATCAGACCCCCATTGGAGAGAAGATTCAAATTATCCCGAAGTCCCACGGTATCATAGAATTATGTTAGGTACCATATGCATAGGCTCAAGAAAACCCCTGTATAGCTTCTTCGATTTCTCGATAAAGAGCAATATGACCAACAGTGGTTCGAATGTATATAAAAAGGATTTGTTTTTTAGACTTCTTACTATTAGATTGTGTCCATAATTCTCAGTTTTTTGGATGACAATTAGTTGTTATTGTTAGAGAAAGGTATTTTTCGAAATTTCATGCAATTAGGTAATCTAAATTCATTCGGTATGCTTTTACATTGGATGCTTTTATCGGAAGTAAGATGTAACAAGAAGAATTCGATGGTAGTTTATGTCCAGGGAATTTACATTGAGTTTACACTTGATGTTTTTGGTCTTACTATTGAGTTGTCAACTAAAAGTTCAGGTAATGTATTAGCATCAGTTAGGAAAAAAGGAGGTGGTAGTCTTTTGTTGAAAACTTACTTTGATGGCGCATAGAAATTAAAAATGGAGGACTTGAAAAATTTTATGAAAACAAGGAAAAGTGAAGTCCAAAATTATTTAGATGTTGTCAAGCTAGCTGAGATCTATATTTTAGGACGCGTGTTGTTGGGGGGGAGGCCTGCCAAGGCCATTTATGCTAATCTTATTATGATATTGGAGGATAAAACTTTGTGTAGAGAGTTTGAATGCGGTGAATTGTATTTCGATGAAACTTTAAGTTCATTGAAAAGCTCATTGAAACCAACAAAGAGCCTCATACCATCTTGTTGGTTTTCCATATGCCTTTATGGTATGGACATGGTATATTTTACCCAAATATAGACAAAAAAATGTGTAGATAGTCTCTGAAGAAAAATATCCTCTTATGTTTCATTATGTGGCATGTACTACTCCACAATAGACAACAGTGGTCAAGTTTTTTCACTCAAATAAATCAAAGTCTTCGGTAAGTATCCACACTTATTTTATTTTCATTTTACTGATTTAATCAATATATGTTTATTCTAATTCTTAGTTATATTAACTTTTTTCGATTAATAGAAAGGTGCGGTTGAGGCATTCTCACTGGAGCATGAGCTGTCAAGTAATAATGATAGTGAAGACAAGAGATTCAATGTGTTAAATGAGAAACTTGATGTATGCATCCGTTTTTTCCTCTAATCTCTCTTATAAACTTTTCTGTTAAATATATTATTTTAAATTTTTCATGTATTTTGTATGCAGAAACTTCAACGCACATGTTCAAAGAAGTTTAAAAAAAATTCTAGATGAGAACAAAATTTTGAAGTTTGAATTATCTGAAATCAAAATATTACTGTTGGGAAAGCTTAAAGCAGATGGGGATATTCAATCAGATAAACAAATGGATAATCTACAAGATGAACCAAGTCATGATCCAATGGTTCATGATCAATCTGATGATCCTCACAACCCTACAGAAAATGAGAGATCTGTAAGTAAATAGTCCTGCCGTGTGTTTTTTTGTTCTTATGGGATTTGGGGAACATGCTATAATTGTGGTGAAGAAGGTCACACTGCAGTTAATTATATTTCAGCTAGACGTAAGAAACCATGTTTTGTTTGTGGGAGTTTCGAGTATAATGCTAAACAGTGTGCAAAGGTTAGTGAAGAAAATTTCTTACTCTTCAATTGGTATACGTGACCATATACTACTTGTGCTATCTTGCTTATTAGTCTTCTCAACATTCATTAAATTGGTCAACGATAATCCAACATACTTATATTCTATTATCTTACTGCATCAAAGTGAATGGGCATTTTGAAAGTTTCCTTTTGCACATATAAAAAACAGATGCACATGGGATCTTTCACTAATATTAGCTAAGCTAAAGATCCTTCTAACATACGCTAATCAATGATTTAGGTTCCTAGGAAGAAATATTTGGTAATACATGTGTCCAACTCCCAATTGTTTCTTTTTCAACATTACCTTTAATGACTGTCTGCTTTATTACGCATGCTTTTTTTGTGCTCTTATTGATTGTTTTTTCTCATAGGAAAAGAAGTGGACAGATAAAGAAGGGAGGAATGTAGAAGGTCATTCAGTGGAGAAAGAAGAAGCCACAGAAGAAAGAGTAATGTTTTTGAGGCCTCTAAACATGGAAGACATGAGACAGTAAAAGAATTAGGTAATTCAGTCCTTATATTGTCAGTCCATTGAGTATTTGTAAAACACAAGAATGCTTAACCATGTCACAAAGATATTCCTGTTCTCGTTTGATTGGACCATATAAAGCACTTAATTCTTTCTTTAGTTTTATTTTGGTCCTCATCTGATCTCATAGCTACTCTTTTCCTATCTTGGATCAGAAATTGCAATTTTTGCTACACAAACTTTCTTGGATAGACTATCTTTATAAAGAAAATAGGGTTCCTGGTACTATCTCATGAATAATACAATATATCTTTGATTTTGAAATTAAGTTTCATGTTGGTAGTTCTACCCACAGAAGTTGCAATCAACTATTCTACTTTATTATTAGTGACAATATTTGGATGATCGTAATAAAGCTGAGTTCCAACAGATATTCAAGGAGCTTAGTTGTAGGTGAAAAATAGCTAAAGCCCAAAAGGAATTCCTTTCAGTTATTTAGACTCCTAGTTTACAAATTTGAGATGTTACAATAGTAATTATGAGCAAATCAATGATCTAGGTTCCTAGGAATAAAGATTTGGTAATACATGCGTCTAGCTCCCAATTGTTCTTCTTTAACTTTACCTTTTTTGATTGTTTAATTTATTACGCATATTTTTTGTTCTCTTATTGATTCTTCTTCATCATAGGAAAATAATATAGGAGCTGAAGATCTACTACCTTATCCTTTGGTAGAAGAGTGTAACGCCCCGGAAAACGGGTCCCGGGGTGTCACACGGTGCTTGAGGCTACGAGTAGCCCAAAGCTAACCCTTTGATCCATTTTCATTCAATTCAACAGAAATCAACAGGGTTTTCATAAATAACCCTCAAATATCAACAGAGTAATCATCATCCAAGAATAAAAGAATTTCAGAAAGATAACAAAATACGACTTATTAGTCAACTCCCAACATCTATACTAGTCTGACAAGCCTCTAAGAAAATCAATAAAACCAGCGAGCCATTGAGACATACCTCAACTAACTCATACTCAGTTATCAAATGTAAATAATTTTGTGAAACCAACATCAGACATCACATCCTCGGAACATGAGGACTCACCACAACAGAGGATGTAGAACAGCGTGCCCAAAGAATCACTGTCGAACCTAGAATTGAGCACCTGAACTTACATTCCGAGAAAATGCAGCCCACATCCGAAGATGCAGGTCAGTAACATGGAAAGAAACCGAGTATATGGGGGTGCATGCAATTGTATAAACATCATCATCGTAAATATTTATAAGAAATATGCAGGATGTATGAAAGACTCACATAGCCCAAAGAAAATCATCATAATCATGAGAGGATGAAATAAGTACAATAATACATGTGAGTCATCATATAATTTGTCAATCACTTTCAGTTCATCAAGAATATAAATTCTCATAATGTAAATATAATTTAAATCTTTCGAAAGAATAACCTTCACAATTCCACTTTCAAATCACTTCACCATTCACCATAGACACAAGAAAACACACAAACACTGGGAGATCCTATAACCGACATAAACCATGTGAGCTACATGGAGTCCAACATACAACCCACATTGGGGAGAGCCGTCCTATCCTTGCCATCGGAGTAGGACTATCGATATCAAATCCACACAAACTAGTGATCACTATATAAATCAGCCTCAGGCTTACTCCTACGAGGGCACGTAGTTCTAGGAAAGTAAGGTCGCTTTATACCTCCCACTCGGTGCTAAAGATTTCTCCCGGACTTAGCTCAGATCATTTCAAAGACAATCCACAACAAAACAATTTCAGTAATATATAAATATACATCGGGGGCCATAATGCTTCCCATCTATCAAAATCAGCCACGTCGTGGATTTCTTTCACACTCGAGTTCAAAACAACCCCATTAAGACCAAAAGGTCAAATCATTCAAATTATCTCAAATATTCAACATCAACGTGCTTATAACACACACTTTCTCAAAAAAACACAATTTTCAATGAGGATTCATGACCCAAATATCAAAATCATGATAAATATCATTCAAGATTCATGCTTTATTTCTCCACACATGTAAATTCATCTTTCAAAATTATAAATATCAATATTTCATAATAATCATCATAAGATATTGGTTCATGCTTCAAATTCGTAAAAAATCAAATAAAAATCATGCCTTTGTAAAGAAAATTACTTTTGGGCACAAGAACGAAAGAGAGTTCTTGTTGAAAAACCCCACATACCTTGAATGATGAACTTTAGATCGATACTCATTTTTGAGATGTTAATCGTGCCTTTGAATGATGGTTCTTGGAGTTCTTGAACTAGGAACTTGGAATCTTGAATAAATTTGTAGAATTAATGGTGAACTTTGGAGGTTCTTAAAGTTGGATATAGGAGCTTAGGGTTTTATTTTTTATGGAATTTGATGAAACATAACATATAATGCTTTTAATCGGCTTTAATATAGGGTTTGGATGGATTTTGGGTGAGGGGAAATGACCAAAACGCTCCTAAAAATCAAAAAAATTCTCGAATCTGTCCTTTGGTGGACTGTTTTGATAGTCTGAAGTAGATCAACCATAATGTTTTACTTCGATATCCAAATTGGATGAAACCAATTTAATTAGAAAGAGGACTATCATATATTTCCGTTGATATATAGTATCTCACCCAGATCATTGTGTACGCTAATATATGATTATTTGAAGTTGACCCAAAAATTTACTTTTGATAGGCTGAAGTAGATCGACCATAACTTTTTGCTCCGATAGACAAATTGGATGAAACCAATTTCATTGGAAATAGAACTCGTAGAGCTTTCCATTGATATATAGTAGATCACCCAGATTATTATGTACAATTAGTTATGATCATTTAAATTTGGAGAAAAAATACGCCAGGCCTCAGTACTTTTTCCTGCACGTTTTACTGTTCACTACTATTTACGGTTCGATCGTAATGTTCATAACTCGTCGCTAGGGTGTTTGTTTCGGATGATGCACATATTGTTGGAAATCTTATTCGATACTATATGCAATGGTGGGTTATAATCTAAGACATTCTGCATGGAAAATTTATAATTCATTCTAGAAGATAGAACCTAACACGTTTACGCACAAAATTTCAACAAAAAATTTCCCGGTGTATTACATCATCCCCCCCTTGGAATCATTCATCCTTGAATGACGCTAGACTTGCCAAGATTAGATAGGGAATATATCATACAACTGAAACCATTCGTTAGACTCATCACTACATCGTTTCTCACTCCGAATGCAAAATAGAATGCATAAATTCAAGAAACTACAGCTGTACACATAATAAATGACAGCTGAACTGCTGTAACTTTTATCTAAAGTACATGATTTAGGAAAGAACGGTACCTTCGGCTTGATCGGAGTTTGCGGAAAATAGGTATGGTTACTTGGATCGCATATCCGCCTCAGCTTCCTAAGTTGCACCCTCAACAGATTGGTTTCACCACAACACCTTGACCAAGGGAACTTCTTTGTTCCTTAGTCTTCGGACACTGAAATCAAGAATCTTAACAGGAATCTCATCAAAAGAAAGATTTTCTTGAATGTCAGCACTCACAGAGGAATCCACTACTACAACATCGCTAATATGCTTTCTAAGCATGGAGACATGGAATATTGGATGAACAGAGCACAACTCGGAAGGAAACTCCACCTCATAAGCTACCTTACCAACACGGGTAAGAATTTTGTAAGGACCAACATAACGGGGACTAAGCTTCCCCTTCTTTTCGAATCTCTTCACCCCCTTCATGGGTGAAATTTTCAGATACACTAGGTCACCAACTTCAAACTCAAGGTCTCTCCTTCTAACATCCGCATATGACTTCTGATGACTCTGCGCAGTTTTAACCTTTCCCTAATCAACTTAACTTTTTCCATAGCCTCAAATACCGAATCAAGACCACTCACAGCCGCTTCACCCACCTCGAACCAACCTATAGGTGATTTACACTTCCTTCCATGCCAATACTAGAGTGGAAACTGTTATTGTAAGCAAACTCTATCAATGGTAAGTGATCATCCCAACTTCCCTTAAAGTTAAGTGCACAAGCTCTCAACATATCCTTTAAGGTCTGGATGGTCCGCTCAGCCTGACCATCGATCTGTGAATGAAAAGCAGAACTCAAAAGCACTTGGGTACCAAGACCCTTCTGAAAAGCTTTCCAAAATTGCGAAGTGAACTAAGTACCCCTATCCGAAATGATAGACAAGGGAACTCCATGCAGTCTGACTGGCTGTCGGATATACAATCTAGCATAATCCTCAGTAGTATATGAAGTATGAACAGGCAAGAAATGAATAGACTTAGTCAACCTATCAACCACAACCCAAATGGAATCATGATGGCGTCGGGAAGGAGGTAAACCAATCACGAAGCCCATATTTATCTCTTCCCACTTCCAGGTGGGAATACTAAACTCTTGCATCATACCACCAGGTCTTTGGTGTTCAACCTTAACCTGTTGGCATATTGCACACTTAGCTACAAACGCTGCTATATCTTTCTTCATGCCACTCCACCAATAGATTTCCCGCAAGTCTCGGTACAGATTGGTGGCACCAGGATGAATAGAATATTGCACCCCATGCGTTTCGGCCACAATCCTCTATCTCAGATCATCAAAATTCGGGACACAAATCTACCCTACAATCTCAACATACCATCTCCCCTTTGGGAGAAAACCTCTACTTTTTGGTCCTTGACTGACTCCTTCAGTCTGACCAAACTAGCATCTAAGTATTGCTTTTCCTTCACTTCTGAAACCAAGGAGTATTCAGAACTACTTTGAACTCCTATACTACCTTCAGCAGAGTCAAACAACCTAACCCCTAATCTAGCCAAACGATGTACATCACGAGCCAACTCTTTCTTACCTTCTACCACATGCGAAACACTTCCCATGGACACTCTACTTAGGGCATCCACCACAACATTGTCCTTGCCTGGATGGTACAACACACTCATATCATAGTCCTTTAACAATTCTAACCATCGTCTCTGCCTAAGATTCAATTCTCTCTGGGTAAACACATACTGCAGACTCTTATGATCAGTGAAAACATCAACATGGACACCATACAAATAGTGTCTCCAGATTTTCTAAGCAAACACAACAGCAGCCAACTCAAGGTCATGGGTGGGGTAATTTTTCTCATGGGTTTTCAACTGTCTAGAAGCATAAGCTATCACCTTACCCTTCTGCATCAATACGCAACCCAAACCAACTCTCGAAGCATCACAGTACACCACAAAACCATCAATACCATCAGACAAAGTCAAAACAGGGGCTGAAGTGAGTCGAGTCTTTAACTCCTAAAAACTCTTCTCACAAGATTCGGACCACAAGAACTTTACTTTCTTTTGGGTCAACCGAGTCATAGGAGATGCTATAGAGGAGAAACCCTCAACAAAACGGCGGTAATAGCCAACTAAACCCAAGAAACTTTAGATATCAATCGGAGAAATAAATCTAGGCCAATTTCTAACAACTTCAGTCTTTTGGGGATCAACTTTAATACCCTCGGAAGAAATGATATAACCCAGAAAAGCAACTGACCTTAGCCAAAACTCACACTTACTGAACTTGGCAAACAACTTGTGATCTCTAAGGGTTTGCAATATAGTTCAGAGATGATCAAAATATTCATCCTCACTACGGGAGTACACCAGTATATCATCGATGAACATTATGACAAACATATCTAGATATGGTCTGAACACTCGATTCATGAGGTCTATGAAAGCTGCTGGGGCATTAGTTAACCCAAAATACATATCAAGAAACTCAAAATGGCCATAACGAGTTTGGAAAACAGTTTTCGGGATGTCACACTCCCTAACTTTGAGTTGATGATAGCCGGAATGAAGGTCTATCTTTGAGAAATAACCTGCACCTTGCAATTGGTCAAACAAATCATTTATTCTTGGAAGGGGGTATTTATTTTTGATGGTGACTTTATTCAATTGGCGGTAATCAATGCACATATGCAAAGATCCATCTTTCTTTCTCACAAACAAAACAGGAGCACCCCAAGGAGAAACACTGGGCCTTATGAAACTCTTATCTAGTAGATCTTTGAGTTGCTCTTTCAACTCCTTATGTTCTGCAGGGGCCATATGGTAAGAAGGAATAGAAATGGGCTGAGTATCGGGAAGAAGATCAATCCCAAACTCTATCTCTCTATCAGGAGGTATCCCTGGAAGATCATCTGGAAAGACATTAGAAAACTCATTGACGATGTTAACAGACTGGAGAGTTGGAGTCTCAGACTTAGTGTCTTTGACTCTAACTAAATGGTAAATACACCCCTTGGAAATAAGCTTTCTAGCTTTGAGGTAAGAGATAAAATGACTCTTGGGTGACATAGAATTCCCAGACTACTCAAACACGGATGCACCCGGAAACTGAAACCTGACGACTCGGGTCCGACAATCAATAGAGGCATAAGAAGAATACAGCCAGTCCATACCCAAAATCACATCAAAATCTACCATGTTTAACACAATCAGATCAGCCAACAAAACTCTATGAAGAACGGTAACAAGACACTTTTTATACACTTTTTGGGCAACAATCAAATCACCCACTGAGGTAGAAACTAGGATAGGCTCAGGAATAATCTCAGGACTCATTTCAACATTCATAGCAATCAAAGGTGTAACATATGAGAAACTAGATCCAGGATCCAACAAAGCATACACATCAAACTGAAATATATGAAGCATACCAGTAACAACATCGGGAGAGTCCTCCTGTTCTTGGTGGGATGGTAAAGTATAGAATCTATTCTAGCGCTGCCCGCCAGCATTGCTAGAATAGGCGCCCTGAGCTGGGGCTGGGTGAGTCGCTGGAATTGGAGCACTAGCAGTCTGAGTCTGGGTCTGAGGGCGATAGTCACGACGCCCTTGTCCATCCTATGGACAATCTCTAACTCTGTGACCCATGTAACCACACTGGAAACAACCCCTCTTCTTACCCCAATACTCACCCGAATGAGCCCTACCACACTTTGGATACAGGAGACGATTTGACTTACTACCAGCACTGTACTGGGACCTGAATGTATATGACCTGCTACCTTGATCCTGCCTACCTCTAGGAATGGGAGCACTAGCAGATGATGGTACTGGCATAGACGAACGATCCAGATACTAAGAGAGACTCCCTCCTGTGATCTAGTCTGACCCTGTCTGTGCTGCTCGGACCTAGCTCTCTTATTCCCTCTCATTCTATCTCTCTCCTTAATCTTATCTGCCTCAATCTGTTAGGCATGAGTCATCAACCTAGAAAGATTTATATCACTATTCAGCATAGTAGACCTACACCTCCTTAACCACACAACTAGACACACCAGTCACAAACTTACTCATACTAGCCCGATTATCAGCCACTATGTCAGGAGCATACTTGGCCAACTAATTGAACTTTAGACAATACTCTCTAATAGTCATAGAGCCCTGTCGCAGGTTCATAAACTCTTCCACCTTTGCCTCCCTCATCTCCAAAGGGAAAAACTTATCCAGTAATACATCCTGGAACTCTTGCCAAGTTGTACGGACAACTCCCTCACCTCTACCTTTCCTCCAAGCAATAACCCAGTCATAAGCAAGGTCTTTCAACCTATACGCAGCCAACTCCGTACTATGTTTCTCAGATACATGCATCACCTGAGTAATCTTCTGCACCTTCTCTAAAAATAACCGTGGATCCTCATCAGACTTGGACCCATAGAATTCCGGCGGATTCATCCGCATGAAGTCATGGAACCTGGCAGCAGCTGAATCACCTCCCTACTGTTTTGGAGTCGGGGCCGGGTTGGCTTAAACATTTGCAGTAATAACTTGGGTCAGTGCCTGAAAGGCTGCCCAAATTTTAGCATGAGACACATTTTCATTCAATAGGTCAGTGGGTTGAGGTTGCTTACCATCATTATTTCTTCTCGCTCGACGTGGAGCATATTTCTGAAAGAGGAGAGCACAAATCAATAGTAGAGAGAGACATTTTAAGCACGATAGACTTCTGAAAGAAAGAATCACTCTTTTTCCTAAAATGTCTTGTAGCCTCTTTCTCATAGATGTGGTGCGCTACACACCGATGATCAAGACTCTACTTAACGCGGCTTGTCAGACTCCCTAGGACACCTTAAAACCTTAGGCTATGATACCAAGTTTGTAACGCCCCAGAAAATGGGTCCCAGAGCGTCACACGGTGCTTGAGGTTACGAGTAGCCCCAAGCTAACCCTTTGAGCCATTTTCATTTAGTTCAACACAAATCAATGGAGTTTCCATAAATTACCCTCAAATATCAATAAAGTAATCATCATCCAAGAATAAAAGAATTTCAGAAAGATAACAAAATATGACTTATTAGTCAACTCCCAACATCTATACTAGTCTGACAAGCCTCTAAGAAAATTAATAAAGCCAGCGAGCCATTGAGACATGCTCCAACTGACTCATACTCAGTTATCAAATGTAAACAATTTCGTGAAACCAACATCAGACATCACGTCCTCGGAACATGAGGACTCACCACAACAGAGGATGTAGAACAGCGTGCCCAAAGAATCACTGTCAAACCTGGAACTGAGAACTTGAACCTACATTCTGAGAAAATGCAGTCCACATCCAAAGATGTGGGTCAGTACCATGGAAAGGAACCGAATATATGGGGGTGTATGGAGTTTTATAAACATCATCATCATAAATATTTATAAGAAATATGCAGGATGTATGAAAGACTCACATAGCCCAAAGAAAATCATCATAATCATGAGAGGATGTAATAAGTACAATAACACATATGAGTCATCATATAATTTGTCAATCACTTTCAGTTCATCAAGAATATCAATTCTCATAATGTAAATATCATTTAAATCTTTCAAAAGAATAACCTTCACAATTCCACTTTCAAATCACTTCACCGTTCACCATAGACACAAGGAAACGAACAAACACTGGGAGATCCTATAACCGACATAAACCATGTGAGCTACATGGAGTCCAACGTACAACCCACGTTGGGGAGAGTTGTCATATCCTTGCCATCAGAGTAGGACTATCGATATCAAATCCACACAAACTAGTGATCACTATATAAATCAGCCTCAGGCTCACTCCTACGGGGCACATAGTTCTAAGGAAGTAAGGTCGCTTTATACCTCCCACTTGGTGCTAAAGATTTCTCCCAGACATAGCTCAAATCATTTCAAATACAATCCACACCAAAATAATTTCAATAATATATCAATATACATCGGGAGCCATCATGCTTCCCATCTATCAAAATCAGCCACGTTGTGGATTTCTTTCACACTCGAGTTCAAAACAACTCCATTAAGACCAAAAGGTCAAATCATTCAAAATATCTCAAATATTCAACATCAACGTGCTTATAACACACACTTTCTAAAAAAACACAATTTCCAATAGGGATTCACGATCCAAATATCAAAATCATGATAAATATCGTTCAAGATTTATGCTTTATATCTCCACACATGTAAATTCATCTTTCAAAATCATAAATATCAATATTTCATAATAATCATCATAAGATATGGGTTCATGCTTCAAATTCGTAAAAAATCAAATAAAAATCATGCCTTTGTAAAGAAAATTACTTTTGGGCACAAGAACGAAAGAGAGTTCTTGTTGAAAAACCCCACATACCTTGAATGACGAACTTTAGATCGATACTCATTTTTAAGATGTTAATCGTGCCTTTTAAATGATTTTTCTTGGAGTTATTGAACTAGGAACTTGGAATCTTGAATAAATTTGCAGAATTAATGGTGTACTTTGGAGGTTATTGAAGTTGGATGTAGGAGCTTAGGGTTTTCTTTTTGAGAGAATTTGATGAAATATAACATATAATGATTCTAATAGGCTTTAATATAGGGTTTGGACGGATTTTGGGTGAGGGGGAATGACCAAAACGCCCCTAAAAATCAAAAAAATTCTCGAATCTATCCTTTGGTGGACTGTTTTGACAGTCTGAAGTAGATCAACCACAACGTTTTACTCCGATATCCAAATTGGATAAAATCAATTTCATTAGAAAGAGGACTATCATATCTTTCCATTGATATATAGTATCTCACCCAGATCATTATTTACGAGGAGTTATGATCATTTGAAGTTGACCCAAAAATTCTCTTTTGATAGGCTGAAGTAGATCGACCATAACTTTTTGCTCCAATAGACAAATTGGATAAAACCAATTTCATTGGAAAGAGGACTCGTAGATATTTACATTGATATATAGTAGATCACCCAGATCATTATGTACAAGGAGTTATGATCATTTAAAGTTGGAGAAAAAATACGCCAGGCCTCAGTACTTTTTCCTGCACGTTTTACTGTTCATTACTTTTCATGGTTCGATCAGAATGTTCATAACTCGTCGCTCGGGTATCCATTTTGGATGATCCACATATCGTTGGAAAGCTTATTCGATACTCTACATAATGGTGGGTCATAATCTAAGACATTCACATGAAAAATTTATAATTCATTCTAGAAGTTAGAACAAAACATGTTTACGCATAAAATTTCAACGAAATTTTTTTTGGAGTATTACAAAGAGTTCTCAAAATATTTTCTCTATTCTAAACTACAGGTAAGCTGACCATAATTCTTCCTGATAGAAAACCAATTTTTGAAAATATATGTCATGATAAGTTTGCCCAATAGAAAACCATAATTCTGCAACATCATTATAAATTGAAAAAGGCTGTGATATTTATAAATGTTTCCTTAATGTCAAACGATAAATAAGAACCATTGTACACAGTAATATATCTACAAAACAAATTGCTTTTTAATAAACCTTCTGAAGATGAGGCAAGACTTCCTAACAAAGTCATTTGGGTGAGCAACATATCTCCAATGACAAACAACTTCTTATCACCAAAAAAAATGATAATTGTTCCACTAGTCTATTTGTTTAAACTGATGCACAGTTTGTTTATGTTGTTTAATAGGGCTTTGGTGGTATTGAAGTTGATGGGGACAACATTGATGGAACTAAGAACTATGGAGATGTTGATTCAATAATCAATAATGTTATTTCTAGTGTGTTTACAGCCTCTTCTAGATTGCGAACATCTCCTGATGTCAAAAACACTCAAGCTAAGAGATCTATAAGTGTCTCAAATTCCAATTTACATGCTTCTTTACTTAAACTAATTCATTATAATGTGTTTGTAATTTTGGCATTAATTGATATAGAAGATATGATTTCTAATGTTGATGGAACTAAGAAGTTTGTGAATATTGATCCATCAATTTGTAATGTTGGGATATATGTAAGATCTATCTTTTTATTTTCTTTATTACCTTACTGTTGTTTTTCTATCAATTTTAATTATTTCTCTATTTTCCAGCAGCATGAACAAAAAAGTACTCGTGTTTCTCTATTGAAAAGTAAAGGCTCTCCACTAAAACCATAAGGCTCTCCACTGTAAAACGAACATACCTTAGAAGGAAAAAGGGAAACACATCAACCATTAGTGATGTTGAGTCTGAGTTAAATTTCAGGCCATCTTTCATAGAAGCAGAATTAAGGACACCACTCCTAAAAAATTGGCTAGACAGAAATTGGTAGGACAGTTAGCCAAATCTCCATATGTGATATATTTTGTTTCGGGTGCATCCCAATCCATTTTTTTTATCAAAAGCATCCTTTAATTTTTGACATTGAAGCATTTGAAAATCTGTCAAGCTTGAACACTAAATTTTGGGCATTCATTAAGTGTGGATTGAATAAGTCAAAATGATTGATTTACTATCTTTAAGCTTTTCATTTTGTCATTTTTGTACTTATGGTAACACATATATTCTAACTATATTTATTTTTCATGTATTTTAAGTGCAAAAAGTATATACATTAAAAAAAAGATGGGCTGCCCGAATGTTTAATGTTTGGCTCCTATGATGTGGATTCAAATGAGTGGTTTTATTCTCTTGCAACTTGTAGTCGACCTTTCAATGACACGATATTATCACTTTCTATCCTAATTTATATTTTTAATGTGTGCTTACCTATTCTATTCAACCTTGCCTATTCTATTCAACCTTATTGTTATGTATATCATATGTGATTATTTGCGGTTAATGTATTTTTGCTTGTCCTTTGTTTTGTTCCTCCCTTTCGTCTAGTAGGTTGAAAATG
This sequence comes from Capsicum baccatum var. pendulum, assembly GCA_030864225.1. NCBI lineage: Eukaryota > Viridiplantae > Streptophyta > Magnoliopsida > Solanales > Solanaceae > Capsicum > Capsicum baccatum. The sequence goes on from CM061557.1 coordinate 88,407,597, forward strand.
CTGACAATATTTCTTGTTTGGCTATTTGTAATGGTTACATTTATTTTGGTTCTTGGGGCAAGAGTTTGAAAGTGTGGATAACTTCCGATTTGAAGTGTTTAGAGTCAACTAAGGCTCATGATAATGATATAAATGGATTTATGTGAGTCTTATTTTTGGTAATTAAAGATCTCATAAACTACCAAGGTGAACATTATAAAGCAGGGTGTGCTTTTTGATATGCTATTCAACTACTGTGCTAAACTAGGAAAACCTTACCTACTTCATGCTTGCCATTGTCGAGGCTATCACTTTCACATACCACATTGCTGATATTGATGACTTAACTTAGTGAATAATAAAAACAAGAGTTAAATTAGAAGAACTCTACCATACAAACAACAGGACCAGATGTAATGTAGTCAATCAGCTTGGTGAAGAACGACTTGGATTGTAGTTTCTTGTAATGTCCTGTACCAATTGAAATCTTAGCAACTTTACCCAAAGGCACAATTAATTGTGATGAGTTGTCTTGGTGAATTTCAACTCTCTTTTGGTTAATAAAGAAAAGATAATCATAGTGTTGTTCAAGAAAATATAGAATTCTTATTAGTGTAAATAGAAGAAATTGGATAGTAAGAAGCTCCCTTGGCACCCCACCAACACTTAAAGATTTCTCCTGGTAAGCAAACCAAACTTGATTAGAAATGAAGGAAACCATCATAACTCTAATAATATAATTTCTTTCTGGATAAAATATTGTTCCTATAAGTATATAATATATCAAAAAAGATTCTGAGTTGATTCTGAGTTAATAAATCAAGAAATATTTTCTTTTATTTTCCTATTCTCATTATAGTGTTCATATTTTTATCTTGTACTTATTAAACCTATTTGAAGAACATTTTTTAGCGAAGTATTGAAAATCACTTCTCTATTTTACATAAAATCTATGTACATCTCACCTGTTCCGGTCTCTACTTATGATATTACACTGATTTGGTTCGTTGTAGTACTAGATATCCTACGCCATAACGAGTTACTTTTTGCCTTTCATTTGAGCCTATCGATGTTGTTGTTTTCTGTGTCTCTCTCTCTCTTTTGGAAACACTAGTTACATACTCCATTAGGTCATTCTTGATATTGTATATACATCTCTGAATCTGAAAAATTTGTCATGAAAAAGTGTTCGTTGTTCCATTTGAATAGATGAGAATAGGAGTATTATGTATTGTCAGTACACACTTGTTCTTACCTATAGTACATAGATGAAGATTGTTTCGGGTTATACACATATTATCAGTACACACTTGTTCTTACCCATAGTATATAGATGAAGATTGTTTTGGATTTTGCATGAACATTGGTATAATGATCCTTCGAATGATACAAAGTTTATGAATGACTACATAAATATCACAATGTTTATGGACAAATAGACTTCCTATTCCACAATGACAAGAGGTTTCCTCATGTATAGACTTAAATGGCATTCAATGAATACAAATCCCCCACACGAATAGATCTAAAATACTGTTATATACTTGAAGAATTTCATGCTTACTTGTGCAATATGCTCTTCTTTGTCGACTTTTCTTTCTTTGGAGATGAATTCTGTCACAACATTTAACAAAAAACTAGTCAGTGAGTGTCAGAATTTGTAATGCAAATTGCTGATGCACTAATTAGTGAAAAAGGCACACTAACCTTCTGTTTTACCAAAGCTTCATAGTTGATCCTGTCTTTCCACTTTCTTTTCTGAAGTTGAATTGGTCGGTTTCCAACATATTTTCCTGGAACCAAAATAATGTGTACCTTGTCAATGAGCAATTCGAGCTATAAGTAGAAGTGTGATGTGGGTTAAATAACTAACACAACATTGCATGCTTCCAATTATCAAGAAAAGCCTAAGAGAACCACTATGCTCAAATGCTCACTAAAGATCCCCTTATTTATTTTCCTTTACCTAATTTGACTTGGTATTGGTCATCCAACAAGTCTTCTTGCGTTTTAGAGGGATTTGCAAATAACTCTCTCTTTCACCAGGACAGATCATTAACCTTATGACATCAAACAATGGGGAGAAATAAACCAATATAAGGTATCAACAAATAGCATAAAGAGGAAAATACCAAATCCATTCAAAAAGTTATCATCCCAGACCATTCCAGTCCGGTGATCTTCAAAAGATATCTAATTATCCGTTATCTCAAGGTATGATATTTAGAAATTGAGTATACTAATGTAGAAGAAAAACATTAAGAGAATATGATTTATACATATGGAAATACCACTTACCATTCATTTCTTTAAGTGCCACGACAAGGTCTAAAGGGTTAGAGAAACTGACAAATCTGTATCCCTTTGTCTTGCCAGTCCACTTGTTTCTCATAACCTGTCATTGTTACATTGTTAGAAACCCTTGCACGTTACAAGAACTTTAGATACCATATATCCATACGTGAATCTTATAATTAGATGCAAGTCTTTGGGGTAATAGATCACCTCTAATATAACCTCCTCGTGTGGATGCTCATGACCTAGATAACTCACTATTTTAAAAATTCAAACGCTAATCACAGTATTTTGAAATACCTTATTACTGGTTGAAGATTAATGTAATTAGAAACATTATTTAGTTTAGTGAAAATTTACATGTGCAAGATAAAATGTCCAGTCTCCACAACAAATAGAAAAAGAGAATCGCTATATATACATGTTGAGGTAAGGAGTACAAGTTTGGTTCCATACGAGAGCCCAACAATAGACTTCTCCTATGCCGTGATACTATCTAAATTTATTTTTTTCCATTTTTATATGATTGATCGAAGCTCTCCCCTATATTCATGAATGTATGGAGATATGGATAAAATTGACAAAAGAAAGTAAAGAAAAATTACAGACATGGAGACCTCCACCCTTCATGATCCTCAAAAGAAATAACATAAGTTCATAACAACAACATACCCAAAGTAGTCCCATAAGTAGAGTCTGGGGAGGTAGGATGTAAGAAAGTCTTACACTACCTTTGTATAGGGTAGAGTTGTAGAGAGGTTGTTTTCAATACGCCTTCAGCTCAAAACACATGTTGCCGACAAAACCATGCATAACAGTTAGAAGCATTCACTATTGGAAACCATAAAATATTCTAAAAGAACTTACCCTATCCATGTTAAAGGAATGAAATCTTGAAATGCTTTTGTTAAAAAATCATCATTCACCTAGGTTGCCACAGAATAGATAAAAATCATCTGCATGACCGCAATAATCAACTTAGTTAACTATATAATAGAACTGAGTCAACTAACAACCATCTTATATAAAAAAAAAGACAAGACTATAAAATAACATGTAGCATTACAGATCAGTATGAGGTCATGTAATCACAATGCACTTAGTTTTTTTTTAGTTTCTACTACTTTCCTTGTAATTTACATCAATTGAAAATGGTAACACTTTTCAATCTTAAGAATGATGGTTGTGGGGGTTTTAACTATTGCACAATATGCAATTAGCTCGAGATAGAAGTTGTGAAGGTTTAAGTGTTCTAATTTTTTGAGGGGTTTGATCATCTTACTTTGGTTACTTCTTTATGTAATGAATGTGATGTAATGCTTTTATTCAATATTTTTTTTATTTTATCTCAGCATTTGGATACAATATTCTACTATATGAGGAAGAAGTCAAAATATGAACCTACTATTGTTGTGAAGTTCACTACAACTAATTTTGTATTGAGAAACAAGATTGATGCTCTTTATTAAGACTTTGTGAAAAATGGGAAGGATCTTTCTATCATCCCTAACAAACAAAAGGTTGAGTAGTAAATTAGAGGCTTCCACTATGATGTAAACATACCGTGGAACAAGGTTGACTATGCATTATTTCCAATTTATGTTCCACGAGAAAAATCTAAACTTGGACACTAGATTTTGGGAGTTTTTGAATTTACTGATTGGTGCATATATGTATACGCCTCCAACAGTACCAGGCGCATTGATAAAGGTTTTCAAAAAGTGATGTTACCTTACCAAACATGGATACCGTTCTGCAAAAGGCTAATTTCTATCTTGAGAAGGCCATTGACAAATTTGAAAATGACACTTTGCTAATAAAAATGGTTGATGAGCTACCACGAAAAACTCAATGGTATCTTATTGCATTCAATTTTTAAATGTTTATTTAACTTCTTTTTTTATTGTTTTCCATATATTTACGTAATATATCTTTTTGTATAACAATGATTATGGAGCATTTATTTGTGCCTTTGCTGAATATTTTATTCATGGTAGAGATATTCCAAAAGAGATTAACATTGGTTATGTTCGCATGAGGTATGGAGCTTTGTTGTGGCATTATGGAAAGAGAAAACAACAAACTGGTATAAAAAACAACACTACAGAAAAAGTTGGCAGATTATTTGGAAAGAAAAAGAGGAAGAGGACGCACAAGTAGTAGTTTTGTTTTGTTTTTATTGAAAATCACTGCACATCAAGGATTTTTAGCTATTTTTATGCGATTATGTAAAGTTTAAACAGTCTTTTAAAATTGAATCAACTATTTTTGATGCGATAATGTAAAGTACACAATGTAGAATCTCTACTGATTCATTTGTTGGTATCCTTATATATTTATGTTTTATTAATCGAAGAATATTTTTTTCTTCTACTTGTGGCAAGTCTTGCCCTTGAGGCAAGATTTATTGAGTATCTTCTAAATTAGTAGACAATGTGGCAGGGCCAATTCATGCCCATGAGGTATAACTTATTCCTATGAAGGTTGTCTTATCATTACTTATGTACGACTGCTACATGAGTATTTTGATCATTGTGAACTTTTTAATCACATTTGTCTTCGATTAAATGGTAGAAAATAAGAAACAGTTTTGACCTTGTAATCTAAGAGTCATCTACTACTCCTCGGTAGTTGGTTCTCCACTTTTATTTATTTGGTTAGATGTTTGCTTTGTTGATTGGTATCATCTTTTTCTTTACTCGCAATTGAATACTCCCCATGCTTTTCTTTTCATAATTTTTAATATTTATTTCTTTTGTTCTTGGCTTTTTAATATTTTAGTTTTTGGTCTAGAAGATTGATTCTCATATGGCCGTAAGATTGTAATATTCCTATAAACATATTTTGTATGGCGGGGAAGAATGTTCTTTGAAAAATTGTGAGTTGAACCACCATTAAAACATAATTACCATTAACATTTATCTCTTAGTTAGTTGGGACTTGAAAAGTCCAACTAATTAATCTAATTTTCATTCTTAAGTTTCCTTCAAGAAAACCTTGAACTGATTACGCGTTCTCATCTTTGCAGTTAAGGTAATAGCCTCTTGGGAAAGAGTTATAGATCATCAACCAAATCATTAAAGACTAAGGTAGTGTCGACCCTTGCCCATATTGTTCCTTTGATGTCTAAGTCTTGACTCTAGGGTAAGAGTTATAGATTATCTGCCAAATCATTATAGACTATGCTAGTGTCAGCTCTTGCCCATGGGGCATAACTTGTTCCTTTGGGGTCTAAAAATCTTGCCTCTTAGGCTAGACTTATAGATTATCTACAAAATCATTACACACTAATCTAGTATTAACTCTTGGCCATGCAGCATAACTTGTTTATTTGTTGTATTATTTTTTACCTCTAATGTTAGAGCATTAGATCATCTGCCAATTCGTTACACACTAAGCTAGTATCAACTCTTGCCCATAGGGCATAACTTGTTTCTTTGGGGCTTAAGTTTTGCCTCTAGGGCAAGTGTTATAGATCATCTGCCAAATCATTACAGAGTAATCTAGTGTCAAATCTTGCTCATGGGGCATAACTTGTTCTGCATCTTGCCTTCAAGGCAAATTTTTAAGTTTATCCCATGGAATTATTTGCATCACATATCTTGGGTCGTCGTCCTTCCCCGAATCCAGTTAATATGATATATTTTTACACATCAATATATAAAAAAATTTAACATGTAGTAACTTTCACAAACAATCAATAAGAATATATTGAGTTAAATACTTCACCACAAGTTAAAACTCCGAATAGATAAGAAGATATCCGTGCAAGTTGTTTTATTGAAAATCAAAAGTACTTGTTATTAGCTAAAATTGGATATCAAAGAATCCAATTATAACTGTTATTTTGATCTAACTTCTCGAATAAAAAGTAAAAACAATTATATTTTTTTCTTTTTCTTTTTGTATCTTCTTGCATATGGATGAAGGATCGGAGTGGAGTGACAATTTGATCTGTTGTGCCTGGTGCTCTTGCAGCTTGAACATCTGTAATTGTTTCTTGAAGATTCTGTTCTGCAAGGATATCTGATTATTTGTCTTCTCCTTAGAAGAACCTTCATATCAGGGGGTTCTCAGATTAGATACTTTATACTATCTAGAAAAATCCATGATGTTGTGCTTCCAACTGGTAGGATTTCTTTTTGGTATGTTTGTATCCAAGATTGTATTGAGAACCAATGAGAATAATAGCTAGACTTATTCATATTTCTACTATTTATCATTGTAATTGCGTGGGTTCATGATATCTCATCTGTTTGAAATACCAAGCATTGATAAGTCCTATTCTTCAGGTCCATAATATATTCAACCCTTTCTTCTCTTACAACAAATCTTGTTGCATCAATAGGGTCTACCTGTAAAAAAATGATAAATAAATGACAACTTATTTTTGTTGTAATCTTGAAAGCTATAGAATGTGATTAAGAGAAGAGAAGAGTGATTTATTCATCTATTTATAGGAGCAAAACCAATTATATAGAGGTTCAACAATCAAACAAATAGAGCATAAAATCACAAACAATCACACATCTAACCTATGAGCAAAATCAAAAATTGAGGACATCCAACCCGTAAGAAGAATCTCAACTACAGAAAACCTCAGGTATATAAAAAACACTAAATCACAAATAAACATGTTTCTAGCATATGAGTAGACAGTCAACTACATAAAATCCATGATCAACTATGAGAGTGAAACATCTAGTATATGAGTAGAACCAACCTTATAGAGCAATCAACCATATACATAGGGGACTAATCTTGAGGCAACCAAAAAATAACTACAATCAAGCATACAACATCAAATCACAAACCACGCATATACGATCTCATAGCTATGAGCTGAAAAAATAGAACAGATTGAACATAACACATATTTCGCACACAAATCTCAAGGAAATAAAAAAACTAATAACAAATGACAATAACAGTAAACTAGCTATATATAATCTGCAATAAAAAAACCACTAAATCACAAATATGAGGAGAAAATCAGCTATATATAAGCTACAATTAAAAAATAAACACTAAATCACAAATATGAGCATGCTTCCAACATATTAGCAGAAAATCAGCTATATGAAATCGATACTCAATACTCCATAGATTTAGGCACAAAGAATTTCTCAAATATATAAAGATTGACTTGCATTGGAAGAGTTTCTAATATGCTCCCAAAGAAAAAACAATTTCCTTGTTACTATAAAATGCATTAATAATAACACACAACACTTACGCATCATGCATCTAACTAATGAGCTTTTGTAAAGATAATATTTTTAATAGTATGTAGAGGTTATTTTTCTCTATTATCCACTAATTTTGTTGTATATTTCCCTATTACCAAAATACAATTTCAATTACTTATTTTCAATTTCAAGGCAGCTGAAATCTTATCAGTCACCTCCACTTCCGCACAACATCTGATGTCATGAAAGTTTCCTTGTGCATCCATTTTTCTTTCATAAAACCAACTTTTTAAACTTATTCTGAATGTAATCAATCAGTTCAATTGTTGGCAGTTTCCTTTCTTTTCTTAGTACCGCATTCATGGACTCTACGTTGTTAGTCGTGAGCATATTATACCTTCTGTTGGTATGAAATAAACGTGATCATCTTTTTAGTTGTTCTTATTTTAAGTAGTCTACATAAACTTTGTTAAATTTTTCTATCTCATCCATGAAAGTATCAAATTCACTGCATTTGTATGTTGTTGCTGCATTATAGAAGAGTGATAGAACTACATCTAAGAAGTATCTTTTTCTTAATTTTTTCTACATGTGATAGATACATATCCCATACTGACACTCTGGATGGATATTTGCAACTGCATTTGAAATGGATGGGTGACGATCTGATAGAATAGATAATTGTTCACGTACCCCAATTTTGTTTCTTAACTGATTAAAGAACCAGTTATAAGACTCATTATTTTTTGAGTCTGCAATTCCCAAAGCCAAAGAAAATATGTTGTTGTTTTCATCATTTGACACTACTATCATGAGGACACCATGATATTTTGACTTAAAAAATATTGCATCTACCATTATTATCGATTTACAGTTGATCCATCCGATGATTGAAGCACCATAAGCAAATAATACATACTGAAACCTCATTGAGTAGAAGAATATTAGTAACATTTTGCATTTGATGTTTATAATTAGTACAATAATTTTCTAAACTAAGTCTTGACCATGAGGCAAGAGTTGCATATATATTAATAATCTAAGCAATGCAATTAAATAATAACCTTTTGCCTCTTGGGAAAAAGTTTTAAAATACAATAATATATCATGTGTACCTATTCTCATTGTCCCTCATGATGTTTGTGTATGTTCCCGGATGGTTTTCTTTCATCATGTAAAGATATGATGAAAACCTATTGTAGTTCTCTTTAGGTGTTCCTCTTATCACTATATAAGTATGTTGTATTGCTTGTCATCCTTTGTTGTAAGATATGATTATTCCATATTTCCTTCTCATTTCATCTACCACAAAGTTTGGTCTGATTATATTACTAGAGTCATGTACAAGCTCTAGTATGTAGTCACATATGACCTTTGATGTCGCATTCCTATGGTCGGAAGTTATGAAATCAACAGAGCAATTGTGAGCCTTTTCATATGTATTAACCTGAAAGAGCAAAGAATCGGCAATCTTTAAGGCATAAAACTGACATACGCAGTTGTTGTCCGAACATCTCAGTGAATATCTTGTTGTGCTTGATTTGATAATATTAAACCAGATGTTATATGTAATTGCAATATTTGACATACACGTCACCATATTTTGTTTGTCAAGGAAAATCAGCTTGATATTTACCTCATTTAAAAAGGTATTGTGCTTCAGGAAACTAGTTTTGATATCAATTATCCTCTTCTTTTTTTGTCATACCCTCTTAATCTTGGACAACTGCCCCATTTTTTCATCTATTTTAGTCTCCAACATTGGTTCAATAACTATTAGCTTATTATTTATATCGATACTTTTGATTGATTGCACTATATTATATTGCTCAACACTCATTTCTTTTTCATCCATTTCGAGCACAACCCTTATTAAAAATAAAACAACAAAATATTAGTAATAGTTTAATTTAGTATATATATCTTCAACAAGTAAAATCATTAAAGAGTAAGTCAGTGTCAACTATTGCCTATGTAGCTGATAATGCTTAAACTACAGCTCTCGTAAGAGTGTAAGCGGTCGCTGTCAAATATAGAACCCAATTGGGTTAGGTATCGAATCCCACAGGGAATACTCGGTCACTAAGTATTGCAACTATTATTAGACTTTTGGTGAAAGTTCTACGGAAAAAGGGGGTATTTTATGCGTGAAGTAAAATTATCAAAATAGCAAAGTAAAAACGGAATGTTTAGTAAGATTTTAATCAATGAGAATTGTAAGTTAGGGTTATGTCCACCTTATGAGTTCTACGTATCTATTGGCTATGAGTTATGTGGAATTCCGACATGCATGCGCTTATAGAGGTTCGTATTCTATGGTAAATCCTAGCGTCTTTCGACCATCACAGATTATCTCACTTTAACTCTTTCGAGCTTAAAGCGTATGTAATGGTACGAATTCTCCAAGAGGTTAATCCAGTTACGGCACTAACGTTTAAACAGGGGTTGGTAGCCCTATTTCCTTGTCATTCTCTCTTTTCCAGACATGTAACTTTTCTTTCGAACAAGTTAATGCTATACTGGCGTATTCTATATGTTTGCAACCACAAGAATTCAATTAAGATGAAAAGAGTAATGATATAAGCAGCATACGTATCAAGAATTCACAAACTCATAGCAATAGATAGTATATCATAAGGCTTCCATAACCCTAACAGAGAAGTTTAGCTACTCATGAGTGCAACGAAAAACACAATAGACATTATCATCATACCAAAATAATAACAATCTCACGTGAAGTATGTTTTGGTGTCACTTGTGGCGCGATTTTCTTGCTAGTAGCATTTCTCTTGTCGTGAAAATTAAAAGTCGAATAGATAAAGAATAATGTCAACAATGAATTAATGAAGAAGGGAAAGAATAGAAAGGGGGATAAGAAGAGAATGCTCCAAAAGTTTCAGCAAAATAGGGTTTATATAACATCCATATCCTAGTCCTATTGAAATAGGATTTTTATCCTTGTCCTAGTCCTACTGGGTTACTGCATACTTGTCCTAATCCTACTAAGTTACTGCTGATCCCCCAAGTCTTTAGAAATGCTGTTTTTGCCCGGGACAAGTTCTCCATGCATCACTTTTAGTCCATAGGCTTCCAAAAGCTGCCTTTCTTCTTACGTGAAGTTTCCTTTGGCGTTCAACAGTCCACAAAATGCTGAAATCTTCATCATTTATACTTGAAAACTTGCTAATCACGTTGGTTAGCTTACTTACAGGAAAAAGGACTAAAAGTGCAGGAATTATATATTTTGTCCTCAAAACTTAGCTAAAATATGGGTAAATTAAGGTACTTTAGGTGTGTAAATACGCCTAACATCAACACCCCACACTTAAAGCTTTGTTCGTTCTCAAACAAAATATCATGTCCATATAAACATCTACTTAGGGTTTCACAGTAACAGCACAAAATACTCATCAAGACAGGCACGGAAATTATTAACAAAGAGTAGTTTTCATGATCACTACTAGAAACGATTCAACCTCCAACATAGACTCGTGATGATGATTAATTCTTATCCACAAGTTAAGGTACAAATAATCATACAAAACTACCCAAAACTCATCAACCATGTGTGTCTCCCATAAGATATTACCCATAATCACTCACAAGTATTTCATTTTTCGAAACATGGGTATAAGATTTTCCTTGCTCTCACTCTCACAAAGAATTCTTATGTTACAACTGATGACCATAGGCTTGCCCTTAGTGTAATGCTCCACTAATATCAGAATGCTAAGCTTAGGATCAAATAGGTCTTTATAGGTTGTAATGTAGGCTAAGGGACAGGTAGGACTATTTTGGCCAGAAATAGTGACTAAGTTCCCTAAGCGCTTTAATACATCACATTATGCCATTTACACTTTCTTTCAAACAACCTTTCTACTTTCTTTTAATCTACCACCCCTTCTCACCTCTTTTGTTATTCGATTTTAAATAGATCTAACTTTTTAGGTTTCTTTTCATTTTTCTTATTTTTTTTTATAACACACCTCTATGATAGCCACTCTTTTTCATAACTAATTCAAGCACCAATACATTCGAAGGCATCACTCTCACCCAATTTCCTCTTATTTTGTCATATGACTTTACAATTTAAAGAGCTTAGGAATTTGGATCAAATTATGGTCTTGGAAAAAAAATGGATTAGGCTACATATGAGGCTGTCAAAGAAAATGGCTAAAGGCTCAAAGGGGTTGACTAGGATAATGTCCACGGGTAGGTAAAACGAAGGTAAGCAATCACAGGTTGCCAAAAAAATGCCTAAATCATCTCCTAAACTCACACTCTTTATTTCGCTTTACACACACACCGGGCAAGTTCTAGCATCAGCCACAAACACAGAATATACTATTGCCTCACACACACAAGGCACATGGTCGTCTTTATTGGGAGTAGTATAGACTTTTGACCCAACAGATGAAGGAATTAAACCACACACTTATCACATAATGAGTCACATTTAGATCCTAAATGTCTCAATTGTAATGATTTTATCACAGACTCTTGTCATAATACCATGCTGCCTATCAGAACAACTTCATGCAAAGTTAAAAAAAATTCTAAAATTTAACTACTAAACAAACAAACATAAAAAAAAAATGTAAATGCAGATAAAGAAGTATAACATACAAATACCAGCACCCCACGCTTAGACGGGACACACTGCCCTCAGTGGAAAATAAATAAGAAGAACCTGGTTAGTCGGACTCATCCTCTATGTCTGGGGTCATACCCCCTGCATCGAAATCATCATCAGAGTCGTCATCCTCAAATTTTCCTCAAATTGTACCCCACTTGATGCCAAAAGTGCGTCGAGGTATTTGTAGCGAGGAGGATTCAACTTGCTCTTTTCTTCCTCTTTTCTTACCTTTCTGTGAGGTGGACACTTTTCTTTTTCTTGTCGTCCTTTTTGTGCCATTTTACCTGAGATCTTAATAGATTCATGTTATCTTCATCTCGGAAAATTCAATCGACAAACAAACAATAGTGGCACCACCCCACACTTAATTTGTTGGTACAAACTAATCAAGTGAGTGATGTCGATTACTCAGACTTCATTGACATACGTATAGGCGATATGTTCCAACAACACGTTTAGCACAGCCATAATTTTATGTCATCTTTAACTATCCTTTCCAACTCTATTTCATGTAATCTTGACAATACTTTCATGTTTGGATTAATGCACCTTTTGAACAAGACTACTACATAGAGATCGAATCAAGTTATGGCATAAAAATAATCACAACATCATATGCTTGTATTCAATTATGATCTTTGATTCATTTAAACATCCAAGCTTTCAACTTTGAAGATTATGTAATTAATTTCACCATGTCGATTCCACAAAAGTATGACCATGTATTAAAATCAAATACAAGTCGGAACAAAGTCAAGGACACCCACATGTATTCTTTCACTCAATTAGCTGTATCATAACAAACCAAGCACATTCGAATCACCAACACCAATTCAAGATCTAACAAATCATTATAAGCGTAGTATTGTAACACTTACGGAATATAACAGAAGAACTTACTTGGTGATGAATTCGGAATATGATCTTGCAAGGTTAGATGAGCAAAAAGAAAAGTTTTGAGAGATTTGGGAAGCAAAGACGGCACCTAATGCTTTGCCTAGTTGAGCATAGGCGGCGCCTATGCTATGGCATTGTAGATTCAGAGACCAAAGGCATTGGCATAGGCGGCACCTATGCTATGGTATTGTTGGACCAAAGTCTTTGGCATAGGCAGAGCCTATGCTATGACATTGTTGGACCAAAGGCTTTGGCATAGGCGGAGCCTATGCTATGGCATTCTGGATTCAGAGACCAAAGGCCATAGCATAGGCCTTGCCTTGTTCATTGCCTAGATTTACATAGGCCTTGCCTTGTTCATTGCCTAGATTTACATAGGCCTTGCCTTGGTCGTTGCCTAGATTTTCATAGGCAATTCCTAACCCATAGCCTTTTCTTATTCATTCCTAACTTACCACCTTCAACATGAACCGCTTCCAAATCAAAATTTGAAACCAATCTCCTCGTTTACACCCTTGTACCTACACTTACTCAAAAACAACAAAAATGATTAGAACGATGGGTTGCCTCACATCAAGCGCCTTAGTTTTGGTCGTGGCTCGACAAAATCCTAGGAAAACAAAAACAACAAAAACAATTAAAAACGATGGGTTGCCTCTCATCAAGCGCTTGATTTATTGTTGCGGCATGACATAGCTATCTCGATTACTTAGACTTCATCGAGATAGATGGTGGATCATTTTCTGAATGGATTCATACGACAATGATGCTTACTTATAGGCCTGCAATCTTCTTCGAGATGACCCTTGTGCATACATATCCCAGGAGGGATACCAATTATATCATCAATAGTCTAACCCATAGATCTCTTGTATCTCTTCAGAGCAGAGATGAGAGCCTCTACGTGCTGTTCACTTAAATCATCCGCCACACTCACAGGAAGTGTATTTACACTTCCCAAGAATGCATACCTTAGATAATTGGGAAGCTCTTTCGATTCTAGCACTGGGGCTCTTCAATGGAAGTCTTTGATGTTGGTGATGGTTGATTCTTAAGATCAAGGTCTGGCTTCTTAGGACTATGAGAATAGGACCCTATTTCTGTTAGAGCACACATAGTTTCTTCATGTTCTTGAGCCTCCTTACGCTCTAAATTCAGCAGCTCATCAGATAGTGACTCATCAGTAAGCTGCTTTTCTACAGATAATTCTTTGTCATCCTTATAATTAACTTCAGCTACAGAGAACACATCTATATATTTGGGCTGCTTCATTGCTTTGCATACATCAAAATGGACCATTTCATCATTCAACCGAAATAAAAGCTCATTAGCTCTCATGTCAATAAGCACACTTCCAGTTGCGAGGAAAGGGCGTCCCAAGATTATGGGAACTTCAGAATCCACCTCGAAATCCAAAATAACAAAGTCTGCAGGAAAGATGAAGGTGGAAACCTTCACCAACACATCATTTAAGATACCAACAGGTCATTTTACTGACCTATCTGCCATCATGAGCCGCATATTGGTTGGTGTAGGGTCGCCCAACCCCAAATTTCTGTAGATGGAGTGGCATCAAATTTATTCTTGCTCCCAAATCACACAATGCCTTAGCAAAATTCATAGATCCAACCGTGCAAGGAACAGTGAAAGCACCAGGGTCTGCCTTTTTCTGTACTAAGGACCTTATGGCAATTGCACTGCAATGATGAATATTATCTGCCGGCTCATAGCTTACTGCCCGCTTCTTTGTTAAAAGGTCCTTCATGAATTTAGCGTACCCAGGCATCTGTTCCAGCGCCTCCACCAAAGGAACATTAATAGTCAGGTGCTTCAATATAGTCATGAATTTACTTAACCTAGTGTCATCAGCTTTCTTCTTTAATCTCTGAGGAAAAGATGGTGGTGGAAGGGGAATAGTTTTCTCCACCACTTCCTTTTTATCTTGCTTCCGATTATCAACCTTTTCAGGAGTGTCATCAGCCATCTTCTTCAGTTTCTGAGGAAAAGGTGGTGGCGGAAGAGGAATAGTTTTCTCATGAACGCGCTCCTTCTGATTTTCAGCTTCTACAGAATCATCACAATTTGAGTCAATAACAATCTCCTCTATATCATCAACCACCTGCTTGCCTTTAGACGGATTGTCTAACACTTTACCGCTCCTGGTAGTAATAGCCCTGCATGATCTATCATTCCTTGGATTTTGCACAGTGTCACTAGGTAAAGTGCCAGCTTTTCTTTGGTTGATTGTCGCTGATAGTTGACTCAATTGTTTCTCCAGCTGTTTTATTGCAGTAGAATGCGAGTCAACCAAATGCTTCATTGAGGACAAATCATTTATTACCTCAGTTACTCCCGTGCTGGTTGCCTCTACTCCTTTCAACAGCTTAGCCATCATATCTTCCATGGACATATTTCCTGAACCAGATGCAGCGGCGTCACGTCTTCCAGGAGGAACATACAAATCACTCCTGTCAGTCTTATCCTTCCAACTACCTTGATCACGATCTTTGTTTCTAGATTTATCATAATAGTTCTCGGTTTCCTTGGGCATTGCCTCGGAAACCCCCCTGATTATTCAAGTAGTTGGCTTTTTCCTCAGTATCAGATTCATCTCTTCCATGTGCTGCAACAGCCTTTACTTTCTCGGTCTTCCCTAATAATAAATTCTTGGTGAGAAGATCCATCTGTGTTTTCATGTGTGCCATATCTTGATCGCGTTCTTCCTCTCTTCGCCTTTGTTCTGCAGTCATGCCAATAGATATAGTAGAGCTTGTTACCTCAGAATCCCTGGTATGCCAAGCTCTACTCTGCTTTGTCATACGATCTAGCATATCACTTGCCTGAATAAAAGTAAGGTCCATGAATGAACCACCCGCAGCATTATCAACCACTGGCTTAGTCACCGAATTCAAAGCCCTGTATAATATCTCCATCAAGTGGACATTGGTCATATGATGGTTTGGGCATTGCATAAGCTTCGTCTTGAACCTCTCCCATGTTTCGTGGAGAGCTTCAGTTGGAAGCTGTCAAAAATTGCTGATTTCATCTCTTAACTGTGCTCTCTTGGATGACGGAAAGAATCTTTCTAGGAAAGCGTCTTTCAATTGCCTCCAATTCGTAATAGAATCAGGAGTTAGCCCATTCAACCATAGAGTTGCCTCCCCAGATAGAGACAATGGAAATAAGCATAGCCGAATTGCATTCTGTCCAATGCCTGGATTGTCGAATGACTTGCATGTAGAGATAAAATTGACCAGATGCATGTTCGGATCATCACCTGCAAGTCCAACAAATAGTCCCTTGAGCTGCAATAACTGAATCATGGTGCTAGTGATGTTGAACTTGGCTCCAGGTGCCAAGGGCAGAGGAATAATAGCTCCTGTGGCACCAACTCCGTCTAGGTCGTCATCATCATCATCAAAAGGCAACTGCATAGCGCGGCGTTCAACCCTAAATCTGGCTTGACGATGTCTTCTATTTGCAGGTGTCGCCACCTCAGCATCACGCCTAGGGTTTAGTAGCTCATCATCACCTAGGTCCTCATCGTCAGGATTTGTTGCCCGCCCAGGGTTATCAATATTCTGTTGATGTACTTGGGCAGCGGCCAACGCAGCTAGTCTAGCCTGCTCCTATTGAGCAGCCCTTCTCTCAATGTCACGTTGTGCATCCATCCTTCCAATAAGTTGCGGTTCAGGGTTTATGGGTAATAATGGTTGTCCCGAACTTCGAGTATTTGGCTTGCACTGAACAAAAACCTGCAGAAAACAAAAACAACAACTAAAAGTAAAGTACGAGAATCTTTGACCAAAGGATCTATTAACTATCACAAACTTAGTAGACAACCGTATTCCCCGGCAACGGTGCCAAAATTTGATAACGCTTAAACTACAGCTCTCGTAAGAGTGTAAGCGGTCGCTGTCAAATATAGAACCCAACTGGGTTGGGTGTCGAATCCCATAGGGAATACTCGGTCACTAAGTATTGCAACTATTATTAGACTTTTGGTGAAAGTTCTGTGGAAAAAGGGGGGATTTTATGCGTGAAGTAAAATTATCAAAATAGCAAAGTAAAAACGGAATGTTTAGTAAGATTTTAATCAATGAGAATTGTAAGTTAGGGTTATGTCCACCTTATGAGTTCTACGTATCTATTGGCTATGAGTTATGCAGAATTCCGACATGCATGCGCTTATAGAGATTCATATTCTATGGTAAATCCTAGCGTCTTTCGACCATCACAGATTATCTCACTTTAACTCTTTCGAGCTTAAAGCGTATCTAATGGTACAAATTCTCCAAGAGGTTAATCCAGTTACGGCACTAACGTTTAAATAGGGGTTGGTAGCCCTATTTCCTTGTCATTCTCTCTTTTCCAGACATGTAACTTTTCTTTCGAACAAGTTAATGCTATACTGGCGTATTCTATATGTTTGCAACCACAAGAATTCAATTAAGATGAAGAGAGTAATGATATAAGCAGCATACATATCAAGAATTCACAAACTCATAGCAATAGATAGTATATCATAAGGCTTCCATAACCCTAACAGAGAAGTTTAGCTACTCATGAGTGCCAACGGAAAACACAATAGACATTATCATCATACCAAAATAATAACAATCTCACGTGAAGTATGTTTTGGTGTCACTTGTGGCGTGATTTTCTTGCTAGTAGCGTTTCTCTTGTCGTGAAAATTAAAAGTCGAATAGATAAAGAATAATGTCAACAATGAATTAATGAAGAAGGGAAAGAATAGAAAGGGGGATAAGAAGAGAATGCTCCAAAAGTTTCAGCAAAATAGGGTTTATATAACATCCATATCCTAGTCCTATTGAAATGGGATTTTTATCCTTGTCCTAGTCCTACTGGGTTACTGCATACTTTTCCTAATCCTACTAAGTTACTGCTAATCCCCCAAGTCTTTAGAAATACTGTTTTTGCCCGGGACAAGTTCTCCATGCATCACTTTTAGTCCATAGGCTACCGAAAGTTGCCTTCCTTCTTACGTGAAGTTTCCTTTGGCATTCAACAGTCCAAAAAATGTTGAAATCTTCTTCATTTATACCTGAAAACTTGCTAATCACGTTGGTTAGCTTACTTACAGGAAAAAGGACTAAAAGTGCAGGATATATATATTTTATCCTTAAAACTTAGCTAAAATATGGGTAAATTAAGGTACTTTAGGCGTGTAAATACGCCTAACATCAGTAGCATAACTTGTTCCTTTGGTGTCTAGGTCTTGCTTCTAGGGCAAGATTTATAGGTCATCTATCAAATCATTGCAGACTAAGGAAGTGTCAACTCTTGCCCACGAGGCATAACTGTCTAAATCTTGCCTTTAGGGCAAGAGTTATAGATCATCTGTCAAATTATTACAGACTAAGGCAGTGTCAACTCTTGCCCATGGGACATAACTTGTTATTTTGTGATCTAAAAGTTTGGATAAGAGTTATAGATCATCTATCAAATCATTAAATACTAAGACAGTGTCAACTCTTGACCATGCACTTGTTCCGTTGGTGTCTAAGTCTTGCCTCTAGGGCAAGAGTAATAGATCATCTGTTAAATTATTACAGACTACGCTGGTGTCAAAATTTTCCCATGGGGCACAACTTGTTCTTTTTTTTATCTAAAAGGTATTTATAAGCTAAAAAAATAGTTAAGATAAAAACTAAGGCAATGTCAACTCTTACCCACGGGGAAAAAGTTATAGATCAATTACTAAATCATTAAAAACTAAGGCAGTGTCAACTCTTGCCTATGCACTTGTTTCGCTGGTGTATAATTATTGACTCTAGAGCACGAGTTATAGATCATCGCTAAATCATTACAGACTACGCTAGTGTCAAATCTTGTCCATGGGACACAACTTGTTCTTTTATGATCTAAAAGATGTATTTATAAGCTAAAAAATAGTTAAGCTAAAACCAAGGTAGTGTCAACTCGAGAGTTATAGAACATTTACTAAATCATTAAAGACTAAGGCAGTGTCAACTCTTGCCTATGGATTTGGTCTTTTGGTGTCTAAGTCTTGTATCTAGGGCAAGAGTTATAGATCATCTGTCAAATCTTTATGGACATGCAATGTGAACTCTTGCCCATGGGGCATAATTTCTTTTGTGATCTAAAAATTTTGCCTCTTGGGCAAGAGTTATAGATCATCTACCAAATATTACAGACTAAGCTAGTGTCAACTCCTGTCCATGGGGCATAACTACTCAAACACAACTATAAATGCCATAACAAACTTCCCACAACCTGTTCGACACAATTCCTTAATGGAAAATATGTTACTATAATAACAACATAACCCAAGTTCAGATTATGTTCACTTTCCCAAAAATTCAATCAATATGCTAATTATATAACGAGTTAAAATTTACCGCAATGCATCAATAAGCTAAAATATGCTTCATATTAGATGTGTACTTCAACAATGCATAAGTTTGTTTCAAATTAAATCTGAATTTTGTTTACATGTAATGAGCTAAAATCTACCCAACCACCCCACAAGAATTAAAGAATTTTAATGATGAAGTTTTTATCTTCTTAAGTGTGATTGATTACTTTATCACTCTCTATGGCTATGACTGACTGGAAGAAACCTTACAGTTGGTAATTTGTTTGAAGATCAATTATTTTATTTTGAAAGAAAGAGAGATCGATTATTTTATATTAGAAGAAAGAGATTAAAAGCTGAAAAAGAGGGGAAAATATTGCAGGGGCAATTTTGTCTAAAAAATATTAGTTAATAGGTAAAGGCTATTTTAAGGAAGCGTTTTTATTTAGGGCTAAAATTTGAAAGCCACCTTAATTTGGATCTATTCCTGATATTTACCCATATGGGAATGCCCTTCATGTAGCCCATTATCCAGTTTCATCTACAACTCCTAAAAACCCCTCCTAGCCCCCCAACTCTAGGATTACCTTATGCTGAGCTGTTACTGTTGAGCTTAAACTTGTCAATAGTAGGTAGTTCCCTTTTCAAATTGACGATGATTATATGGACACAATGTTTTTAGTCAGCAACCAAGAGGTGTTGTTCAGTGGATCTAGCAATAATGTTAGACACAGTTCTTATTATTGAAAAAGGTTGTCCTTTTTACACCACTAGGTATTCCATAAATAAAAATAAATTAGGGTATTCCAAGGTAGTATGGCTATTAAGCATGTGCACTATGGTGCTCGTCTCATTCAAAAATCTAATATTATTAGAATAGAAAAAGAAGATATGACTGGTATCCCTACTTCAGAGGCCATAAAAGATGCATATGAGAATAATGTTCAGATCAATTCTATAAAGGTGATGGCCTATAGTAAATTTATAATGATGAGGGATACAAATAAAGGTTTTGATCTTGTTGAGGGTGGAGTTTCTAGATCCACTCAAAGCTCTTGTCCTCATTAATTCTATGGTTAGTCTTATCTTTGTCAATAAGGTGATACACATTATTGATGGAGAACAAGCTATTGCCTATAAATTACCAAATAAGTTTATCCTTGTAACACCCTAAATCTGATACCCGAAATGCTACAAGTGCTTATGACCCCGAAGGACCATAAGCTAACCCATGATTGATATCTGTACCTGTACACTGCATAATATACTAAATAAATAAAGAAATTAAGGTTGAAAGGCCATAAGATTCAAATCTGATAAAATATAACATCTGGTGGGGTATGAAATACCCAAAACAACTGAGATAACTGTCAGAACATAATAGTCTGAAAAGCTTATAAAACATAACTGTCTGGATAAGGATTTGATGGGACATGTCCCCAACTAACTCCGCCGACTAAAATAACTAAGTACTGTAATAATAAAGTAACAAATTATATCATCCTCAGAGGATGAGGACTGACTGCTGACTGACTGCTGATATCTGGACTATACTGATGCTCTGGAGCTCGTGTCTCTGAACCTATGGTATAAGACACCATAGCGCAAATTCGCTAGTACTTTGAATGTACTAGTATGCATGTGAGGTAGGCTGAATGCATGGGGTTCATATGCATGAATAATACTGGCTAACTAACTAGTATGAACGTGAGAATACATACATGAATACATAGTACTATAGATGAGACTGTGATAACATGAAATTACTGATAACTAACATGACTGGTAACTGAGTTTTGATGACTAATATTATTGATAACATGAGTGACTATATCTGATAGTCCCAAATCTGATGGAACTAGCTGAGTTTTGTGTTGTATTTGAGTTGACTGTATCTGACAGTCATGAATTTTGAAGAACTATCTGAGTTATTTTACTGAGACTGACACTGAGACTGTGGAAAGTAGTTATCTAACTGACATGCCATAAATGCGCTATAATAGCTGAGCTGGGGTCTAATCTATGCCATGATTGGAAGGGAGTCAATACCGCACCACTGGTAGAGACAAGCTGTGGGTAACCCTCATATGACAGTATCCCCAAAAGAGAACGGTGGGGCCCTCATCTGATAGTACTTATGCACTTTATCAACCCTCATCTGTCAGTGTTGATGTCTCAACCTATGCTGGCTACATAGTTCTGGAATGCAACGATGACTTATAAGAATCACACCCTCATCTGACAGTGTGTGTTTCCGTCCTTGGGTTCACTCGGTGCTAATTCCTACGCCTATCTGAATAGACTCTAAACATGATTAACTAGACTGAACTGACTGGGTTCAAGAAATTCCACTGACTGACGGAATACTACTTAGATTATTGCGTTATTGACTTTTTTGAGTCACATGACTAACTGAATTCTACTAAACATGGCTTGACTGAGAGTGTCGTGAAAATATGACACTGGATCTAGGCACACAACTATATTTTTCAGGTAAAAGTACCCCCATAACTCGATAGAAGGAAACTGACATATCATGACAATTCTTGATTATACGAATAAATCCACAATTCATAGTGCCATAAGTTGGGAATTTCATACTACACATAGTCTTAAAAATTTTATACATAGAAGTGAATGCATATAACAACATGCCATAAGTCCATCAAATCTAGTTTCATGAACATCCTATCAACAATCATAACACTTATAATATCATAGAAGTCATTATTTTCATAAGGGTATAGCATGCATTGGTCATTTAGGCCACAATTTAGCTATAATACATGATTTCTAATCTCTTAGGCATTTTATCAAAACCCTTACATGTACAACTTAGGCATAGGTTTAATCATCAAATTATTCATCATGAACAACCAAATTTACATATTTCCAACTCACATGATATCATAGCATCATAAAAACACATAAAGACCCTAACTTGGGGATTTTACAACATCAATTACATGAACAAATCAACCCACAATGTAATAACAAAGCTCATAATTTAAAAGAGGGTTCTTGAGCTTTATGGATGGAAGGAATCCATAAATCAACACAACGCATACCTTCGATGAAAGTTCCATAATGATCTACGGTGAAATCTCTTTGATTTGGGCCTTCAAATTGAAACCCTTGCTTTTGTTCTTGAGAGAAATTGATGAAAAGAAGTATATTTTGGTGTTTTTGTGCCTTAATCACGTGTTTTTGATATATATATAGGGGTGGGAAAATGACCAAATTAACCCTCAACACACGGAAGTATAATGCTGAAAAATTGGGTACAAAGGCTACACAAAGGGCGATGCCTTTGGTAGAGCCTTTTGTACCTTGGGTGGCACCTTTGGTGCTGATTTTCTCACAAAGGATACACCATGGGTGGTGTCCCTTAATATCCTTTGGCTACTGGTTTGGCATACCAAACGTTTCCTTACGCTACTCTAAAAATTCTAAAACTCACCCAGGATGTACTACGACCTTGCCCCATCACAACGTAAATTGAAAATCTAAAAACAGAGGTCGAAAAGGTTGTCAAATAAATCCCTAAAGTTTGGAGGTATAAAATGAGACTAAGTTTTGAACACTTAGCTAAAATTTCTAAGTATTGGTGCTTGTAAAGCTTAGGGAGATGAATTTTAGACTTAGAACTTTATGAGATCTTACAATATCTCCCGCTTGGCAATATTCATCCTCGAGTGATACTGACTGAGAGGAGAAACAATAAGCTAAACATGAACTGAGCATGAATGACTGAAACATTATCTCATGTCTTACATGACTGATAAACTGAACATATCGAACATGCATATCTGATGCATGTGTAACTAAATCATGTACGCATGACTGAGTGTTCTAATGAACTAAGTTTCTCAAAATGAGAATGCATATTTGATGCATGATTATATGATTGAAATGATACATGAATGCATGACTGAATATGCAATGGTACTTGATACTAAGGTTATAATGGGAACTTGAGCATGAAACTAGATATCAAGTTTGTAATGAATACTAGACATAAAGTTGAAAAGCTTAAGAAGAACTGTTACCTTGAGCTTGACCTGAGTTGGCGGATAATAAGTAAGGATACGTGGTCCACATATCTGCTTCTGCTTCCCAAGTAGCTCCCTCAACGGACTGATTTTACCAAAGAAATTTGACTGGAGGTACTTCTTTGTTCCTCAGTTATAATGCCCTGAGATCTAATCCCGAGATTTCACACAGTGCTTATGACCCTGAAGGACCACAAGCTAACCCTTTTCTGATATCTGTACCTGCATACTGCTTAATATCTAAAATAAATGCAGAAACTGGCCATAAGGTTCAACACATCTATACATACTCAAAACTAAAACTGAATACTAATACATCTGTCTGAAAAGCCTCTAAACTATCTGAACTATAGATTTGATGGGACATGTCCCCATCTAACTTCGTCTACTGAAGTGTTGAACCTTATGGACAAAGATGTGTATAGATATGTGCCACGACTACACCCGACATGAGCACCGTGTAGCATTTGGTACCATTAATAATAGCTTCCTTAATTACCCATCAGAGAGGTTGATATTCTATTGAGTATGAACCGTGTAGTATACTCACAGTCTTAGATTCTATTGAGTATTCTTGTTGTCAGATTCAGATATGGTCATTTTTTTACCATTGATAATAGCTTCCTTACTTACCCGTTAGAGAGGTTGATATTTAATCTTGTCAGTCGAGAGAAGTAAGCTCAGAATTCAGTCATAGATGTAAGTATATCTAGTTTCTAATCATCAGTATTAGATGAGTCAGTATCTCAGTATCAGTAATGAGTTCAGTCTGCAGTAAGGCAATACCTGAGTTTTCGTCTCTAGAGTTATAATGATTATGACTATGGTCTATGAATTCATGTATGTGTATGTGTTCTCATACGGCATTATCATGATTATCAGTTTAGATGTTATGCATGCATGATCCCTTGCATTTAGCCTTACCCCGTCTACATACTCAGTACATCCCTGTATTGATGTATTTGTGCTATGGTATTTTATTTGGCACCATAGGTTCAGAGGCACAGGACCCAGAGTTTTCTCAGCAGTTAAGTCCCAGTCAGTAGCAGTAGTCGTGGCAGTGAGTCCTCTTCTTTCGAGGACTGAGGGTTCCCAAATGCTACACGGTGCCTATGATCGTGTTGCTTTGAGTACCCAAAATGCTACATGGTGCTCATGACCTTGAAGGACCACAAGCTAACCCATGATTGATATCTGTACCTGTACACTGCATAATCTCCTGAATAAATATAGAAATAAAGGTTGAAAGGCCTTAAGGTTCAAATCTAATAAAACATAACATCTGGTGGGGTATGAAATACCTAAAACAACTGAGATAACTGTCTGAACATAATAGTCTGAAAAGTCTCTAAAACATAACTTTATGGATGAAGAGTTAATAGGACAAGTCTCCAACTAACTCCGTCGACTGAAATAACTAAGTACTGTAATAATGAAGTAACAAATCATATCATCCTCAGTGGATGAGGGCTCACTGCTGGTAACTGGAATCTACTGATGCTCTAGAGCTCGCGTCTCTGAACCTATGGTATAAGACACCATAGCACAAATGTATCAGTACTTTGAATGTACTGGTATACATGTGAGGTAGGATGAAACATGGGGTTCATAAGCATGAATAATACTGGCTAACTAACTAGTATGAATATAAGAATACGTGCATGAATACATAGTACTATAACTGAGATCGTGATAACATGAATTTACTAATCACTAACATGACTAGTAACTGAGTTCTAATGACTAATATGACTGATAACATGAGTGACTGTATCTGACAGTCCTAAATTTAATGGAACTAGCTGAGTTCTATGCTGTATCTGAGTTGACTGTATCTGACAATCCTAAATTCTGAAGAACTATCTGAGTTCTTTTACTGAGACTGATACTGATACTGTGGTAAGTAGTTATCTAACTGACATGCCCCAAATGCGCTATAATAGCTAAGCTGGGGCCCAATCTATGCGCTGATTGGAAGGGTGTCAATACCGCGCCACTGGTAGAGATAAATTATGGGTAACCCTCATCTAATAATATCCTTAAAAGAGAACGGTGCTTATCCACATCATCAACCCTCATCTGACAGTGTTGATGTCTCAACCTATGTTGGCTAAATACTTCTGGAATGCAAGTATGAGTTATAAGAATCACACCCTCTTCTGACAGAGTGTGTTCCCATCCTTGAGTTCACTCGGTGCTAATTCCTACTCCCATATGAATAGGCTCTAAACGTGATTAACTGGACTGAATTGATTGGGTTCATGAAGTTTTGTTGACTGACGGAATACTATTGAGCTTATTGAGTTACTGACTTTCCTGAGTCACATGACTGACTGAATTCTACTGAACATGGGTTGACGAAGAGTGTCGTGAAAACATGACACTGGCTCTAGGCACACATCTATATTTTTCAGGTACAAGTACCCCCAGGACTCAATAGAAGGAAACTAACATATCATGAAAATTCTTGATCATAAGAATAAAGTCCTTAATTCATAGTGCCATAAGTTGGGGATTTCATACTACACATAGTCTTTAAATTTTTATACATGGAAGGGAATGCATATAACAACATTCCATAAGTCCATCAAATCTAATTTCATAAACATCCCATCAACAATCATAATGCATACAATATCATAGAAGTTATTGTTTTCATAAGGGTATAACATGCATTGGTCATTTAGGCCACAATTTAGCTATAATACATTATTTTTAATCTCTTAGGCATTTTATCAATCACCTTACATGCATAACTTAGGCATAGGTGTAATCATCATATTATTCATCATGAACAACCAAATTTACATATTTCCAACTCATATGATATCATATCTTCATAAAAACACACAAAGACCCTAACTTGGGGACTTTACAACACCAATTACATGAACAAATCAACCCACAACATAATAATAAGGTTCATAATTTAAAAGAGGGTTATTGAGCTTTATGGATGGAAGGAATCCATAAATCAACACAACACATACCTTAGATGAAAGTTCCTTAATGATCTACGGTGAAATCTCTTAGATTTGGGTCTTCAAATTGAAACCCTTGCTCTTGTTCTTGAGAGAAATTGATGAAAAGAAGTATATTTTGGTGTTTTTGTGCCTTAATAATATGTTTTTGATATATATAGGGGTGGGAAAATAACCAAATTAACCCTCAAGACACGAAAGTGTAATGCTGAAAAACTGGCTACAAAGGCTGCTCAAAGGGTGACGCCTTTTGTAGAGCCTTTTGTACCCTGGGAGGTGCCTTTGGTGCTGATTTTCCCACAAAGGCTACTCCATGGGCAGCGCCCCTAAATATCCTTTGGCTACTGGTTTGGCGCACCAAACGTTCCCTTACGCTACTCTAAAAATTCTAAAACTCACCCGAGATGTACTACGACCTTTTCCCATCGCAACACCACTTTAAAATCTAAAAATGGAGGTCGGTAAGGTTTTCAAATAAATACTCAAAGTTTGAAGGACTAAAATGAGACTAAGTTTTGAATACTTAGCTAAAATTTCTAAGTGTTGGAGCTTGTAAAGCGTAGGAAGCTGAATTTTAGACTTAGAACTCTACGGGATCTTACAATCCTCCTCATTACACTCAAGGGACATGAATCAACTTAATGGTAAGTTTTATGCTTCAAGGATGGTGATGGAGAGTCTATTGGGATCTTATCGACCATTTCTAAAGAGCTTAGTGACTTTGATACACTCTTTCCCTTTATTAAATAGCTCTGCATATGTCTCATAATGGGCTCTTGGTTGGGAAACCATTTGAAATCAAGGAAAATAACTTTATTACCTTTGTTAACATTCCACCAATAACCTTTTATGTAGACAAACCACCCATTTTGGATGCATTTCCAGGTTGTAGTGATATGTTTATTTTTTAGGACTACGTATGCCAATATAAAATATAGATTATTTTGTTGATTCAGGATAATCTTCTACCTGTTCTTGGTGAGGACTAAGTATTGATATTCATTAGCAAATATGTTATGTATGTCTCATATCCCTATAAGGTATGGAAGGACTTAGCTAATCAGGTAGAGATAAAACTTCATGTGCTTATATGGTGGTTTAAGCGAGTTAAACAAAGAACCTCCCATAATAAAATAATTAATGACAAAAGATGAATCCAATAAGGTCATCCTATTGATTTTGAATATTTTGATTCCTTCTATGCTATGATTATGATAGGGATTCCTATGGCATGAATTAAGCATAAAGTTGATTGCTCTTTCTTTCGATTGAATATCTGATGTTAGGTATTTTTGTGCATTCTAGTGTCACTATTCTAGTCTTATTAGCCTTTTTTTGAGGATGATTCATGTTCTTAATGTGTTGATAATAATATAAATATGAATGTAAGTGTACATGTATGTGTTTACAATGTTTAATGGTGTTTTCACATGAGTTTTATTTAAATTGATCATTTAGAGTTCAATCGAAAAAACTAGTGTGACTAGCTTGAGTTAGGTGTTTGTATAGTCTATCGTGTTGGGTTATAACGTGTTTAATAAGTTCCTAAGGTTATTATTATGTATTTATATATAAAACAACTTGTTGGTAATATTCAAGGGTCAATTGGATCAAGACAAGAGTCAAAACAATAGGTTAGAAATAAAAGTGAATGAAGCCTATGTTTAGCTCATGTTTCTAGTTCTCCGTCTTGGATGTTGTATTTTTTTGAGCTCTAAATTAATGGTTTAATTCTATAGGATGCTTGGTGAATGGATTATTATGATATATAATGGATATAAAAGCTTTAAATCAAGTGGAAACAACTCAAAAGGGCTTGGAATGGATTAATAGAAGCACAATACATGACTTGGACTCAATTTGGACATGACTTATACCAACCATATTTCTATTTATCTATCTTTTATCTTGTTGTAATCTTGTATTGTTTCTCTTGTTCTAGTGTAAGCCGTGTGGGGCATTGTGCTATTGTTGTTCATCTTATTATTGCTTCCATCTTGAAATCTTTTTGTTAGGTTGTTGCTCACTACAAAATAGGTGTTAATATACCTTGTTATTGTTTCATTATCGTGTTATTTCTATTGTTGTTATTCAACCTGAGACTAGGTCTCATTTGGGTTCTCGAGTTTGGATAAGTTTGTGGCTATTTTGGTGCATTTCGTAGCTTGTATCATATCATTTGGTATCAAAGCATTTCTTAATCTTGTTCCTACAAGATCAATATTGGGCTTTCTTGTTAGAAAATTAAAAAAAAATAAAAATAAACATCCTTGTGTTTAGTGTTCTTGGCCGAGAACTTAAAGATCTTGTTGTTGTTGTCTTAGCTAAATTGTGTTGTCTAGATCTAGTAATCTTTTTCTTGTTTAGAGTGTTTCTAGTGTCTGTTTCTTTCTCACCAACACTACAAGTGTCTAGATCTAAAGTTTGAGCTTAAAACATTGACGTTGTTATTGTGAACTTGAAAGTGGCCATGTGTTGTGGACTTGTTGTTGTAGATTTGGTTGAAACATTGGGTGGGTTGTTGGTGTTCTTGAAAAATTGTTGTAGTGTTCCTTCTTTTCTTCATCCACTCCCATATCTTGACCAACTTAAAGTACCTAAGAGATCTAAAAAGGTGAAAGACAAAGTTGGAAGACTTGTTGGTGATAAGACTAGCTCACTTCACTCTTTGACTTGACAACAACTTTTCAACAACTTTCCCTATTTCAAGGACCTTATTTTGTGGGAATAGTACAAGTAAAGTCACATCTTTTTGAAGATTGAATTTGAAAAAGGTTCTAAGACATGAACTTTCCCTCCAATCCTAATTTCATCCATTCCAAATTGTGAAGTGACTAGAATATCAAATTGGTAATTAAAATTTCTTTGAAAATTCAAAACCAATTGGAGGGTGACACATCATCAAGTTACTGTTCAAATGCTAATTTAAGCTCAAACTTGGATTATTAGTTTCTTATTTGTTGATTCTTAGTTTCGTTTGTCTATTCCAATACTAACTTACATGCTAGTAACCATTTACTACATTGTGAGTTGGTTTGAAATCGTTCTTTTTGTTTATGTCCTTATGTTTTTTTCTTATTCTTTGGAGTCGTTGTAAACATTGGGTTCACCTCTCAACACTTCTCGGAGTACAAGAAAGCTTACAACACTTGTGAGAATGACTGTGAGAGATCTGAGAGACAAGGAATAAAAATAGAGAGTGAGGGTCTTCTTTGTACAACTAACTTGTTGTGTGTTTTGTAGGTAACTTCTTGGCTACAATGGATAACAATGTTATTAGTGCTATCTTGGCCGGGATTGAAAATCTCAACCAAAGCATGGTAAAAATGCAAGCGGAGGTGACAACATTTTGTGAGAAGTTGGATCTTTTGGAGAGTCGAAAGAGCTCTCATGTTTCTACACCTCAACACTATATTTCCTTAAGTGAGCATGACCAAAACACTTCCACCACCATTGCCCCCAAAACTTTACCTCAAAAGTTTAATCCTCCAAGACTACTATAAAATACCATAAGCCAAGTTACCAATTACCCTCAAAACCGAGAACAAGGTAGACCACTTCTCCCACAAGTTTATCAAGTTCAACAAGAATGACTTGAAATCCAATTTTCTCCCATCTAAGCTCTCAACCAAAGATCCACATTA
Organism: Capsicum baccatum var. pendulum; assembly: GCA_030864225.1. Classification (NCBI taxonomy): domain Eukaryota; kingdom Viridiplantae; phylum Streptophyta; class Magnoliopsida; order Solanales; family Solanaceae; genus Capsicum; species Capsicum baccatum. The sequence goes on from CM061557.1 coordinate 88,437,610, forward strand.
CCAAATCAATCCTCTTAACCGAAACTCCACTTTACCAAAATTGATATGTCAATATAGAGGAGTATGGTAGAAAGGAACATGAAGTACATATAGTCTACAATGATGCTTATATGATGGAAAAGAAATTAAGGGGAAGATGTGGGGATACACAAGGAACCCGTCACTAAGAAAAGAGGTGGGATGTGTTACAGGTGAGACTGAAGACAAGTCTCAAGATGGAGAAAAAGTCATGGCTTAAAATAAAGATGTTGGTTGAGACTTGTTGTTATTGAGCTCTTGAGTTCTTTATGTTTTGTGGACTATTTTGAGTGATTTCTGTTGAAGTGGCTAATTGAATGAGGTGAAGTCATAAATTTGTGGTCAAATTCCTCTCAAGATGGAGATGATGATACAAGAATAATCATGGATATGGACTTATGAGAGTGTGTGTTGGACCTGAGACTTGGTGTGTGCAATTGAAGTGTAAAAGAGGGCCAAAACACACCAAAATTAGTCTACTTCTTACAATTGATGAGAGCCTCACCCTTGAGGGGTATTATGGATATTTTGTCTTCTATTTTGTAATAGCTATATAAGGAACATGTTAAGGTTTCCATATATTAGATTTTGATGATGTTGTAAGTCATAAGACACAAAGAAACACAAGTTCTCTCTCTCAAGAGGCTTGTCTGAAACTAAGGCTTATACAAGTGTGGAATCACTTGTGTTTACATTTTGATTGGAAACATTGGTGCTTGAGTAGTAAAATCCTCTCTTGTATCTTCGTAAGAGATAAGTGAATTGTTGTATGTAGTGTTAAGGGTCCAAGAGTTACCATATCCTTGGGTTCTTAAGATTATAACAACCCTTTGCCTATCTATCTATCTATCTATCTTTTATCTTGTTGTAATCTTGTATTCTTTCTCTTGTTCTAGTGTAAGCCGTGTTGGGCATTGTGTTTTTGTTGTTCATCTTATTGTTTCTTCCATCTTGAAATCTTCTTGTTAGTTTGTTGTTCACTAAAAAATAGGTGTCAATACACCTTTTTATTGTGTCATTATCGTGTTGTTTGTATTGTTGTTATTCAACCCGAGACTAGGTCTCATTTGGGTCCTCGGGTTTGGTTAAGTTTGTGGGCTTTTTGGTGCATTCCGTAGCTTGTATCGTATCACCCATGATGCCCTAGATATAGAAGGTATCTAACTAAGGTGATGCCCCATCCAGTCTGGGGCTCATCCCAAGGTGGCGCCCTCTCTACTCCACTGCTCAATTCTTTATCGGTTCCAACTTCTACACGGCTTGGGATACTAGTTGTGCTATATATACATATTTAAACACATTGTTATATACTTTTGTATGTCCTTAGAAGATATTAGGGGTTACCACAACTTCTTTTTAGGTTTTATCATTCTTTAATTTAGTTTTCCTTATGGTTTGTATTATCAATACAAGTGATTGGATGATGGATATTTCCATTAGAGGCTAAACTCCCTTTCCAGGGTTAAGGCCAAGATCATGAATACTTTCATTTTGAATTAAGTTTGTTTGAGTTGCTTATCATTACGGTAGCTTTTTTATCCTTGTTTAAACTATTTTAAGGATTATCTACCTTTAAAATATATTAATTTCCAACCTTGTGATCTCGGGAGGGGGAATAGGAAGATAGAACATGGGGATAAACAAAGTATGGTTCTTATTATTTTATGAAATAAGGAATTTGAATTAGCGCCTAGGATAGGGATATACTTAGAAGCCTTACTTGAATCACATGTAGGATGATAGCTTTATATCACTTAATTGGATTATTACATCCCCGCTCAATGATGCAGTTGTAATGTCCAAGTTAGGTAAAGAATTAGAGGTCGGGAGACCATGATCATACAATTAACCCTACAAATAAACAACCAAGATAATAAATATAATGAATGAAGTTCAATAACATAGTATGATTATTCGTAAGCCTTAACCTTGGGCCTCTATCCATTGATTGTCCAAAGTCATTACTTTTCTGCAGTAGTTTTGTTTACTTTTAGTTTACAATTCTAAAACTTTATTTGTTACTCTTCTCAATTATTTAAACTAGATTTGGGTGGTTGTTTAACACAAGTCCCTGTGGGATTGATATTCGGCTTTCTTGAAGGTCACTATATTACTTGGAAGACCACATACACTTGCGTGTGTGCTTGGGCGCTGTCAAGTTTTTGTCGCCATCACCGGGGACTTGTAGATTGGAAACTGTCTTATAGTTTAGCTACATTGAGTTGTAAATATTTTAGTTTTTAGGGTTTTTTTAGTTTCTTTTATTTCTCATTTTATCACACTTCTTGACATGGCAGCCTGGCATAGATGGTTTGTGAGTGATGATGATTCTATATAGTGTATGGTTTGTGGTAATAGTGGTCATTCTAAAGATATGTGTGATGTCAACCTCGATTCATTAATGTTTGTGGGATATGATCAAAGGCAATACTATATGAGTGCCTACAATCATCAACAATAGTTTCAGAAGCTGCAGGTTTAGAATTACCAGGCCCTGTTTCAAATGAGCAATTTAAAAGAAAAGCTAAAACAAATTTTAGCTCATTAAGCATAGTTGTCAGTAGATATAAAGAGTTATAGGGCCAATTTAGAGTGTCAGCAAATTGTCATGAGGAACTTAGTGATGTGGATAGAGCAAGTGCAACAGGTACATAATACCAGACCCCAAGGTGATTTGCCAAGTGACAGTGAACAAGTAATTACAATCACTTTGAGGAATGGTAAAGAGCTCAATGAAGAACCTTCAAAGATAATTAAGGAGGTAGATGTAAAATTGACTTCCTAATTTTTTGAAGACAAAGTTACTGACAATTCGAGGAAGTCTGAGTACTCAAAAACTAAAATTATTGAACAGGTCAAGGAGATACTTCCATCACCATATAAATCGCAGCCATTCAGTTGTCATCTTTCTTTTGAGACTGAAATTGAGAAGGTAAATAAGAGTGGGGATGTAATGAATAGTGTAAATTTTGATGTAGGATTGGTTGGGCCTCATTCAAAGAACTTTTCTACATTATGTTTAGATGATATCTTATATGTGGAATCATTTAAAATAGTGGAAGAGCATGAAGATGAGGAACAAGGATCCTATATTCTTAATTTTGCACCAGACAAGCAACGTAAAAACATACCTTACTGTAAGGCTGAGTGGTTTACCATGCATCATCCATTACTCTATTCCTTAATCTTTGTACAACCTCCCTATGAACGAGGCAAGAAGATGGATGCTAAGTTGGGGGTCAAATTTATATCCTCAAGGTGGAGGAAAAAATTGATATGGGTCATACCGCGACACTATATCACGCACTTCTTGAGAGGCAACCCAATCTAAGGTATGTTTTTTATTAGTTTTTAGTTTTTACTTCACATAGTTTTTTATTTTTGATTGAGTCGCAGGTTGATGGAAAGTCTGAGTACCAAAAACCTGAGCTAAGACGCATGACAAAGACTGAGTGTTGGGTTTTTGGACCTTCGTTATGAAAAAAAAGGCTACTATGAGGACAAAGTAGATTTTTAAGTGTGGACGAGGAAATTCCCAATTTTTGGCTTAATTTTGTTTTTAGGATAGGAATAAGTCAGATATTTGAGTTGGTGTTATTTTTGATTTCATGGTGCAAGTGTTTTGTTTGGTAAAAGTATGTTGATTGATGGAATTTCTACGTTTGAGACTCTTAGGCTCATGTTTATGACTCTTGTACTTGTTGGCTTAAATTTAAATTCATGTTACTGTTTGGTTGAGAGTATATGATGATCCTATTGAGTGAGCATGTGCCATCTCCGTTTGAGGATTTTGTATATTTCTTGTTTCATGTGATGTCTAGAACTTTCTCAGTGTGTGTGTAAAGCGAAATAAAAAATGGGAGTTTAGGAGATAACTTAGGCATTTCTTTGATAGCCTTATTTTAGACCTTCTTTTTATCCTACCTTTGTGCATAATCCTAGTCAACCCCCATTGAGCCTTTATCTTTTTCTTTGTTAGCCGCATAAGTAGCCTAATGTAACACCCCGAGTCTGTACCCCGAACACTATATGATGCTCGTAATCCTGAGGGACGACAGGCTAACCCATGACTGGAACCTGCTGTAATAACTGAACAATGATACTGAATAATATGCAGAATTGGGCGAAAATAAGGTATAAGGTTCAATCTAAAAATAATACTGAATAATATTGAATGCAGTATTAAATACCAAAACTGAACAAAGTACTAAAATCTGAATAACTATCTGAAATACTCTAGTCTAGGAAGCCTCTAACTGTCTGAACTATGGAGTTGATAGAACAAATCCCAACTAACTCCGTCTACTAACATAAAATGAAATACTGTAAGTAGTAATCATATCCTCAAACTAATTGGCTCACTACTACGCTGAATGCTGAAAGTCTGGTCTATTGAGGGTGCTCTGGAGCTCATGCGTCGAAACCTATGATATAAGACATCATAGCGCAAAAGAAAAGCATGCGTCAGTACTTTGAATATACTGGTATGCTCAGTAAGGTAGGTTGAAATGCATGGGCTCATATGCATGAACAATATTATCTGAATAACATTAGTATGACTGAATGAGAGTATATGCATGAATACATATACCATAACTGAAATCATGATAACATTGAATACTGAGCCTGAATTCCGATTAACTGATTTACCGGATAATTGATACTGTACTACGGATAACTAGATGGTTGTATCTGACAGTTCTAAATTCTGAGGAACTATATTGAGTTCTATATTGAGCTGAGTTGGGTGACTATATCTGATAGTCCTGAACCTGTAGAACTGAGCTGAGTTCTATTCTGAAATAGAGACTGAAACTAAGACTATGGAAGGAAATCATCTAACTGACATGCCCCTCTCTAAACTGATTGGGGTCCAACCTATAACCCCAGTTGGAAGGGTGTCAATACCATGCCACGGGTAGAGATAAACTGTGAGTTAACCCTCTCTGGCAGGAAGCTCTTTCATCAACTCTCACTGGCAGAATAACTCGAATGAGAAGTATCAACCCTCATAATATCTGGTAGGAAGATACCTCAACCTACGCTGGCTACGTAGTTCTGTAATATAGGGATTGCTACTAAGGGTAAAACCCTTAGCTAATAGGAATGCCCTCATCCATATGTTAACTCGGTGCTGAATTTTACTCCCAACTAAAATAGACCTTGAGCTAATTTCTAGTATGTACTAGGCTGGACTAAACAGCTACTAAGATTACTATTTAGTTGAACCGAACTAAGTTCACTGAGTTCCATTGACTGATAAAATTCTATTAAATTTTATTAACTGATAGAGTTTACTGAGGTCTGAACTGAATACTGGGTTAGACTGAACTACTACCAAATCTACTGAGTTTTCCTGAGTTCTGTAACTGACTGAGGGTACTACTGATCGTGATGTGACTGATACTGTTCTATGACTGACCATGGCTCAAGGTAATCAACTAAATTATCGGGTACAAGTAACCTTAGGACTCGATAGCATAAAATAAGAGACATGGCATAACTTGAAACATGTAAACTAAAAATTTGTTTATTCTTCATTCATTGAGGCATTTTAACAAACACTTGCATGATACAACTTGCACATAGGCTATCTTGACATGATTTAATTCTTTTAATAATTCACATGAACAATTCATCAAGCACTTGGTGAGCATAATATCTGCACATAACTTTGAAAAACAAGTGGGTATCATGATTGAATTCCAAATCTCACAATTCAATGGTTTAACATTGATTTACACAATTGAAAATCAACTACTCATGAAACATGTTATAAAACATGTATTAGGAACCAAATCCAAACATCAATCATGAATACACTTTAATTCCAACCATGGAAATCATAAAATCAACTACTTGAAGTTTCAAAAGAGATTCTTGGACTCCAAGGGTGGAAGGAACCCTTTGATAAACACTTCATATACCTTAGTTAAGGAATTTCTGAAAAATTTATGGTTGAATCTTAAGTGCTTGATTTGAAACTTGAGCACCTAGGGTTTTGTTTTTAAGTAATTTTGAGAAAAGATGAGCTTAATTGCTCTCCAAAGTGGTTAATTTTGTGTTTTGGGGGCTGAAGGACATGGTGAAAAGACCCAAATAAGCCTAAGAACGCGGTCTTTTAATGATTGAAAACTGGGCTACCGACGTGCAGATCGATGCGATGCATCGATGCCATTAATGCGATTACCAATGCGTCGCGCCATGTTCACGTTGATTCACTGGAATTGGATGCTGGTAGCTGGTAAAAATATTATTCAATGTGATAGTCGATGTGGCATGTCAAGATCGCATTGATCCTCTGTTTTAAGATTCTAAAGGAGCTTTAAACGAAGTCCAAAAAATCTGAATCTTGTCCGAAAACACCTACGGACTTTCCCGATCATAAATCAACCTAAACATCAATATTTTATAGATGTAAAGGTTGCGAAATAAGATTGGCAATCTTCTTAGGCTAAAATGACACTAAGTTTGAGTACTTAGTTAAAATATTCTAAGTTTGGGACCCCCTTGACAAGCCTAAAGGACCGAATTAAGCCTAGGATTTTGCGGGGTTTTACATATCTCCCCCTTGGGAACATTCATCCTCAAATGGGACTGCTGAGACTGAGAATACTAAGAGATTGACTTACTTACTGGACATGAACATCTATAAAATGACTATATGACTTATATTACTGGTATTCCAAATTATCATACTGAACATGCATATCTGATGCATTGATATAGCTGAATATGATTCATGAATGCATGACTAGGATTTCTGATAAACTAAATATATATACTGAACATGCATATTTGATGCATGGATATAGTTGAACATAATTCATGGATGCATGATTGCGATTTCTGATAAACTGAATCTATATACTGAACATGCATATCTGGTGCATAGATACGTGACTAAACTGGCTCATGAACATATAACTGAATATGCAATAGTAGCTAATACCAAGTTTGTAACTGAAATCTGAACATGGAACTGAATAAGCTTAAGGAAAACTATTACCTTGAGTTGAGTCTGGATTAGTGGAGAATAGATGAGGATACTTGGTTCACATGCATGCTTCTGCTTCCCAAGTGGCTCCCTCAGCGGACTGATTCCACCAAAGACCTTTGACTAGAGGAACTTTTTTATTCCTCAGTCTGCGAATCTGATAGTCAAGGATTTCGATTGGGATCTCTTTGTAAGAGAGGCTGTCCAAAATATCTTTTCCCTCCATAGGTACTACAACTGCTGGGTCACCTATGGATTTCTTTATCAAGGAGACATGGAACACTGGGTGAACTGAAGATAAATCTGAAGGTAACTCAAGCTCGTAAGCTACCTTTTTAAAATGGCTGAGGATTCGATAAGGATTGATATATTGAGGACTGAGTTTCCCCTTTTTGCCAAAATGCTTCAATCCTTTCATAAGAGAGATCTTAAAGTACACATGGTCATCAATCTTAAACTCGAGATCCTTTGCCTATATCTGCGTACGATTTCTGCCGGCTCTAAACTGTCTTAAGCCTTTCCCTTATTAACTGGACCTTCTTTAAGACATCAAACACCAAGTCAGGCCCTACCACTACAACCTTACCTACTTCAAACCAACCAATAGGAGATATACTCCTCCTCTCATAAAGCACCTCAAACAGAGCTATCTAAATACTAGAGTGATACCTGTTGTTATATGCGAACTCAATCAAAGGTAAGTGGTCATCCCAACTATCTTTAAAGCCTATTGTATATGCCCACAGCATATCTTCTAAGGTCTAAATGGTCCTTTCTACTTGACCATCTATTTGAGGATGAAACACTGTACTGAGATGAACTCGGGTACCAAGACCCTTTTGAATGCTTTCCAAAAATAAGAGGTGAAATGGGTAACTCTATATGAGATAATAGAAAATGGAACACCGTGCAATATGACCAAATCCCTGATATAGAGTTTAGTGTAATCCTTGGCAGATTAGGAGGTATGAACTGGAAGAAAATGAGCTATTTGGTCATCCTGTCTACAATGGCCCAAACTGAATCATGCTGACGACGAGTACGAGGCAAACCCATCACAAAGTCTATGTTCACTTCTTCCCATTTCCAGGTGGAAATACTAAACTCCTACATGGATCCACTAGGCTTTTGATGCTCAATCTTAACCTGCTGAAATGTTGAGCACTTAGCCACAAACTCTGAAATATTTTTTTTCATCCCACTCCACCAATAGATCTCCCACAAATCATAGGTCATCTTGGTAGCCCCTAGATGAATAGAGTAGCGCACACAATGAACTTCTGCAAGAATTAACTACCTCAAGTCATCTATACTTAGTATATATAGACAACCCTGACAACGCAATACACCATCTCCCCCTTGGGAGAAAACCTCTACTTTTTTATTTTTGACTGATTCCTTCAACTGGACTAGACTGGGATCCCTATCTTGCTTTTCCTTCACTTCAGAAACTAGGGATGACTCTGAGCTACTCTGCACCAACACACTACCTTCTGCTGAATCGACTAAGCGAACACCTAGTCGGGCTAACTAATGAACTTCTTGAGCTAACTTCTTCTTACTATTCTCAACATAGGCAACACTACCCATAAACATTCTATTGAGAGGGCCGACCACTAGATTGGCCTTCCCTGGATGATACAGGATACTCATGTCACAATCTTTCAATAATTCCAACCATCTTCTCTGATGAAGATTGAGGTCTTTCTAAGAGAACACATACTGTAGGCTTTTATGATCTGTAAACACATCAACGTGCACACTATACAAGTAATGCCTCTAAATCTTTAAGGAAAGGACTACAACTGCTAACTCAAGATCATAAATAGGGTAGTTCTTCTCATAGGGCTTAAGATGTCTAGAAACATAGATTATAACCTTACCTCTATACATGAGGACACAACCCAATCCGACTTTGGAGGTGTCACAATACATAACAAAGCCATCAGAACCATCTGGTAGGGTCAAAATGGAAGCTGTTGTGAGTTGAGTCTTTAACAACTAAAAATTCTTCTCATAGAATTCTGACCACTGGAATTTGACCTTCTTTTGAGTCAATCTGGATATAGACGATGCAATAGATGAAAACCCCTTAAAAAACCCTCAGTAATAGCCGGCCAAGCCCAAGAAGCTCCTGATATTTGATGGAGAAATAGGTCTGGGCCAGTTTCTTACTGCTTTGGTCTTTTGGGGATCAACTCTAATGCCATCACCAGAAATAATATGGCCAAGAAATGCTACTGACCCTAGACAAAATTTGCACTTGCTGAAGTTGGCGAATAACTGATGATTTTTGAGGGTCTGTACTACTATTTTGAGATGGTCTGCATGATCATATTCACTACAACAGTATACAAGGATATCATCTATGAATACTATGAAGAACATGTCCAATTACTTCTTGAAGATATGGTTCATCAAGTCCATAAAAGCTGCTGGGGCATTGGTAAGACCAAAGGACATGACTAGGAATTTGAAGTGACCATACCGAGTTCTAAAAGCTATTTGTGGGATGTCACATTCCCTAACTTTGAGTTGATGATAGCCTGATCTGAGGTCTATCTTAGATAAATAACTGGCACCCTGAAGTTGGTCAAGTAGGTCATCAATTCTGGGGAGCGGATATTTATTCTTGAGCGTAACTTTATTTAACTTATGGTAGTCTATACATATTCTGAGAGAACCATCTTTATTATGCATGAATAATACTGGTGCGCCCCACGGGGACATACTGGGTCTGATGAATCCCTTATCTAAGATATCCTTTAACTATTCTTTCAATTCTCTGAGTTTTGCTGGAGCCATTCTGTATGGCAGAATAGAGATGGGCTGAGTGTTTGAAAGAAGATCAATTTCGAAATTAATTTCCCTTTTGGGAGAAACTCTGGGAAGATCTTCAGGAAACACATCTTGGAATTCACATACTACTAATACTGATTCAAAAGTAGGGGTTTCTGAACTAGAGTCCTGGACTCGCACAAGATGGCAGACACATCCCTTAAATATTATCTTTCTAGCTCAAAGGTAAGATATAAGTTGACCCCTAAGTGTTAAAGTACTACCCTTCTACTCTAGGATGGGTTTATTTGAAAACTGAAATTGAACAAGTCTATTTCTGCAGTTGACTGAGGCATAGCAGGAATAAATACAATCTATGCCGAGAATGACATCAAAATCAGTTATCTCTAATTCGACTAAGTTTGCTGAACTGAATTTCTAACATACCATAACTGGATAGTTCTTGTATACCCATCGGACTATGATAGATTTACCCATTGGTGTAGAAACTGAGAAGGGCATTGCTAGAATTTTGGGACTGGCTTTGAAATGAACTGTTATATATAGAGTAACAAAGGACAAAGAAGATCTTGGATCTAGCAAAGTGTAAACATGCAAATAGAAAACTTGTAATGTACCCGTGACCATATCAGGAGAACTTTCCTAATCATGTCAGGACGGAAGAGCATAGAGTGTATTTGGGTGCTTCCTGCTGGTGGCACTGGACGAGGCACCCTACTGATTCGGGCGACCTAACTGAGCTGGGGAATTATTATGCTGACTCTACAAACCAACCTGAGGACACTGTCTGACCCTGTGGCCTATCTTGACTTATCCAAAACATACATCACTACCAGCTCTGCAAAAACCCTGGTGGTTTCTGCCATATTTCTAGCAAAAGGGGTTGGTTCAGGCACTGCTAACACTTTCCTGGGCCTTAGGGCTTGATGCCCTATCTCAGTTTCCATCTCTGAATTTTGGCACTGGAACACTAGCTGAGGAAGGAGCTAGAACTGAGGACTTTGGGTGGAATTGAGAATGATTCCCACCCTCTAACTTAGGCTGAGCGAAACTAAAACTACCTATTCTCGCTCTCTTATTCTCCCCCTCTTTCTCTTTATTCTTGGCCTCCTCTAGCTGATGAACATGGACCATGAGCCTGGCTATGTCCATCTCCTTAATAAGCATTGCAGTCCTATACTCCTTGACCATGCTGCTAGATACTCTTGACACAAACTTACTCATCTTTACTCTGCTATCTGCTACAACACGCGGGGCATATCTAGCTAACTGAGTAAACTTGAGAGAATACTCCTGCACTACCATACTGCCCTACTTCAAGTTTATAAACTCCAAAACCTTTGCTTTCCTTAACTCTAGCAGAAAGAACCTATCCAGAAAAGCAACTGGAAACTCTTCCCATTCTATAGGCCCTATATCTGCGACCCTTTCTGCCTTCCACTATTTGAACCATGAGTGAACCATATCCCGTAACTGATATGTGGCTAACTTAGCGCTCTCAATAGCAGCTACCCTCATGATATCAATAACCTTCTACACCTAATCAAGAAATTTATGAGGGTCCTTATCTGACTTAGACCTTGTGAAAAACTAAGAGTTCATTCGGGTGAAGTCCCAAATCCTGGTAGCAATAGTATTGGCCAATGGGTTGGTCGAAATCGTAGATGGGCATTCATTCTAGGCTGCCACAGAATAAGATAGGGTGGTGAAGGCTGCTCTGAACTCTACGTAGGAGACATGCTCGCCCAAAGGATCTGGATGGACGGGCTGAGAGGCTGACTGATCTCCCATTCCTCTACCCTAAGTCCTCTTAGGAGGTATATTCTGTAAACGGAAGAGAATCTAGGATTAGAAAGAGAGTGTAACTGGATCTCATGCTCACTCGCACGACATAAATACTAAAAGAAGGGAAATTATGTGCATAGCCTCCTGTTCATAAGTGTGGCGCGCAACACACCCATGCACAAGACTCTACTAAATGAGGCTTCTAGACTTCCTAGAGCTCTATTGAACCTTAGGCTCTGATACCAAGTTTGTAATGCTCTGAGTCTATACCCCGGATGCTACACGGTGCTTGTAATCCCAAGGGACCATAAGCTAACCCATGACTGGTACCTACTACAACAACTAAACAATGATACTGAATAATATAGGTAATTAGGCAAAAACATGCCATAAGATTCAATCTGAAAATAATACTGGATAATACTGAATACAGTATTAAATACCAAAACTGAATAAAGTACTGAAATCTGAATAACTATCTGAAAACACTCTAGTTTGGGAAGCCTCTAACTGTCTGAACTGTGGAGTTGATAGGACAAGTCCCCAACTAACTCCACCTACTGACATAAATTGAAATACTGTAAGTAGTAATCATATCCTCAAACTAAGAGGACTCACCACTATGCTGAATACTGAAAGTCTAATCTACTGAGGGTGCTTTGGAGCTCGTGCATTGGAACCTATGATATAAGACATCATAGCGTGAAAAAACATGCATTAGTACTTTGAATGTACTGGTATACTCAGTGAGGTAGGATAAAATGCATGGGCTCATATGCACGAACAATATTATATAAATAACATGAGTATGGTTGAATAAGAGTACATGCATGAATACATATACCATAACTAAAATTATGATAACACTAAACACCAAGTCTAAATTCTGATCAACTAATTTACCGAATAACTGATACTATACTACGGATAACTAGATGACTGTATCTGACTGTTCTGAATTCTGAGAAACTATATTGAGTTTCATATTGAGCTGAGTTGGGTGACTATATCTGATAGTCCTGAACCTATAGAACTTAACTGAGTTCTATTCTGAAACTGAGACTGTGGGAGGAAATCACCTAACTGACATGCCTCTCTCTAAACTGATTGGGGTCTAACTATAACCCTAGTTAGAAGGGTATCAATACTGTGCCATGGGTAGAGATAAACTGTGAGTTAACCCTCTCTAACAGGAAGCTATTTCATCAACCCTCACTAGCAGGATAACTCGGATGAGAAGTATCAACCCTCATAATATCTAGCAGGAAGATACCTTAACCTACGCTGGCTACATTATTTTGTAACGCAAGGATTGATGCTAAGGGTCAAACCCTCAGCTGACAAGAATGCCCTCATCCCGAGGTTAACTCAGTGTTGAATCCTACTCCCAACTAAAATAGACCCTGAGCTGATTTCTAGTCTGTACTAGGTTAGACTGAACGGTTACAGAGATTACTGTTTAGTTGAACTAAACAAAGTTCACAGAGTTTCACTGACTGATGGAATTCTATTAAATTCTGTTAACTGATAGAGTTTACTGAGGTCTGAACTAAATACTAGGTTAGACTGAACTACTACTGAATCTGTTGAGTTTTCTTGAGTTCTGTAACTGACTGAGGGTAATACTAATCATGACGTGACTGATACTGTTTTATGACTGACCATGGCTCTAGGTAATTAGCTAAATTGTCAGCTACAAGTACCCCCAAGACTCGATAGCATAAAATAAGAGACATGGCATAACTTGAAACATGTAAACTAAACATTTGTTTATTCTTCATTCATTGAGGCATTTTAACAAACACTTGCATGATACAACTTGCACATAGGCTATCTTGACATGATTTCATTCTCTTAATAATTCACATGAATAATTCATCAAGCACTTGGTGAGCAAAATATATGCACATAACTTTGAACAATAAGTGAGTATCATGATTGAATTCGACATCTCACAATTCAAGGGTTTAACATGGATTTACACACATGAAAATCAATTACACACGAAATATGTAATAAAATATGTATTAGGAACCAAATCCAAACATCAATCATGAATACACTTTAATTCCAACCATGGAAATCATAAAATCAACTACTAAAAGTTTCAAAAGAGATTCTGGGACTCCAAGGGTGGAAGAAACCCTTGGATGAACACTTCATATACCTTAGTTAAGGAATTTCTGAAATTTTATGGTTAAATCTTGAGTTCTTGATTTGAAACTTGAGCACCTAGGGTTTTGTTCTTGAGCTATTTTGAGAAAAGATGAGTTTAATTTCTCTCCAAGGTGATTAATTTTGTGTTTTGGGGGCGGAAGGACGTGGGGAAAAGACCCAAATACACCAAAGAACGTGGTCCTTTAATGACTAAAAACTGGGATACCAACGCTCAGGTTGATGCAGTGCATCGATGCCATCGATGCGATAGCCAACGAATTGCACTATGTTCGCATCGATTCACTGGAATTAGACGCTGGTATCTGGGGAAAATATTAATCAATGTGATAGTCGATGCGGCACACCAAGATCTTGTTGATCCACTATTTTAAGATTTCAAAGGCGCTTCAAAAGAAGTCTAAAAAATATAAAACTTGTCCGGAAATACCTACAGACATTCCTGATCATGAATCAACCTAAGTATTAATATTTTATGGATGTAAAGGTTGCAAAATAATATTGCCAACCTTCATAGGCTAAAATGACACTAAGTCTGAGTACTTAGTTAAAATATTCTAAGTCTGGGACTCCCTTGACAAGCCTAAAAGACCGAATTAAGCTTAGAATTTTGTAGGGTCTTACACCTAATCCCTTCTTGATAGACCATAATTTGATCCAAAAGCTCCTAAGCGCCTTAATGTAAAATTGAGTAAGTAAGGAGTCTGAGAAATGAGAGGAGAAAAAGGTGAAATTGATGCCCCAAAGTCTAATTATTGGCGTGTGTAATTGTTGTGGTTGGGAGTAGCAAATGTTGTTTGAACAAAAAATTCCCACGTTTAGCCCATATGTATTACAATGAACCCGTTTTGGCTCTGGTCCTTCTTGGACATTGTGCACCTCAACTAAGGCAAATTTCTTAAGTTGAGGGTGGATACCATAGGGGTGCGTAGCATTATATGGGAACGAAAAAAGAAAAAAGTGAAAGAAAAAATAATACTTATACCATGTATTTGTGAAAATACTTAAAAGAGATGAGGCAAAAAAAGATATGGGTAGATAAAAAAGGATGAAATTTAGTTGTTGGAGATTGGTTTTAAATGTATGATATAATGTATTAAAGTGCTTAGGAAAGATAGTCACTATTCTTGGCCAAAATAGTTCCTACCTGTCCCTTAGCCTACATTACAACTCGGAAAAGTCCTATTTGATCTTAAGTTCATCATTCTGATATTAGTAGAGCACTAAACTAAGGGAAATCTTATGGTTCATTATGTGTAAATTTTGAATTCTTTATGAGAGTGAGCTTAATTTGATTCCTGTACCCATTATGTTATGAATTGCACTTATGTTCGTGATTATGGGTAACTCTCTTGTTGTGAGGGGCACGTGTTTGGTAAATGTTGGTGATTTGTATGATGTCTTGTATTGAGCAATATGCATGAGTTTGCCAAATGTTGAGTCAATTATTGAGGCTAGGTTGTTTTTGAGTAGTGTTTTTGAGCTTTCAATTGTGTTGTAACATGCTTAGTGTAGTAACTTGTATTCTGTGTAGTCATTATAGTACTAGCTTGAGTATATTGCATGTAGTAGAAGTGTGGAGTCTCTTCAGCTAATGATACTTATAGCTAAGAATTGTTCGAGGACGAACAAGATGTTAAGTGTAGGGTGGTGAAGTTGGGTGTATTTATGCATGTATGTGTTTACAATGTTTAATAGTATTTTCACATGAGTTTTAATTCAAATTGATCATTTAGAGTTCAACCAAGAAAACTAGTGTGACTAGCTTGAGCTAGGTGTTTGTTTTGTCTATCGTTTTGGGTTCTAAAGTGTTTAATGAGTTTTTAAGGTTGTTATTGTGTATTTATACATGAAAAAGATTTTTGGTAATGTTCAAGGGTCAATTAGATCAAGATAAGAGTCAAAACAATAAGTTAGAAATCAAAGTGAATAAAGCCTATGCTTAGCTCGTGTTTCTAATTCTCCATCTTGGATGTTGTGTTGTTTTGAGCTCTAAATTAATGGTTTAATGCTATAGGATGCTTGTTTAATGGATTATGATGATATATGAAGGATATACAAGCTTCAAATCAAGAGAAAACAACTCAAAAATGCTTGGAATGGATCAATAGAAGCACAATACACCACTTGGACTCAATTTGGACACCTGGAATGTCCGGGGAGAGTGAGGGCGCGTGGGATGTATTTTTGGTACATACATTACTCCAAATGATTTATAAGGCACCAAATTAGTGAAAAAAAGATATAAGCCTGCGACGCCTTAGCCATAGCGAGGTTCTAACCAACACGACAGCCCACCTAGTCCAGGGCCCAACCCAGAGCAGAGACCCCTCTACTCCACTGCTCAATTCTTTGTCGGTTCCAACTTCTACATGGCTTGGGATACTACTTGTGCTATATATATATATATATATATATATATATATATATATATATATATATATATATATATATATATATATATATATATATATATATATATATATATATATATATATCTTTAAACATATTGTTACATACTTTTGGACGTCCTTGGAAGATATTGGAGGCTACCACAACTTCTTTTTAGGTTTGATCATTCTTTAATTTAGTTTTCTTTATGGTTTGTATCTTCAATCCAAGGGATTAGATATGAATATTTCCATTAAATGTTAAACTCCCTTTCCGGGGTTAAGGCCAAAATCATGAATACTTTCATTTTGAATTAAGTTTGTTTAAGTTGCTTATCATTATTGTTGCTTATTTATCCTTGTTTAAACTATTTTAAGAATTAGCTATCCTTAGAATATATTAATTGTCGACTTTGTGATCTTGGGAGGAGGAATATAAAGATAGAACATAGGGATAAATAAAATATGGTTCTTATTCTTTTATGAAATAAGGAATTTGAATTAGCGTCTAGGACAAGTATGTACTTAGATGCCTTACTTGAATCACATGTAGGATGATAGCTTTATATCGCATAATTGGATTATTACATCCCCGTTCAGTGATGTAGTTGTAATGTCCAAGTTAGGTAAGGGATTATAGGTCGGGATACCATGATCATGCAATTAACCCTACAAATCAACAACCAAGATAAGCAATATAACGAATGAAGTTCAATAACGTAGTATGATTGTTCGTAAGCGTTAACCCTGAACCTCTATCCATTGATTGTCCAAAGTCATTACTTGTCTGTAGTAGTTTAGTTTACAATTCTAAAACTTTATTTGTTACACTTCTCAATTAGTTAAACTAGACTTGGATAGTTATTTAACACAAGTCCCTATGGGATCGATATTCAGCTTTCTTGAAGGCCACTATATTACTTGGTAGACCACATACACTTGCGTGTGTGCTTGAGCGCCATTAGTATTATTTTAGATTCTCTCTCTATATTCATGGAAAACCTATCTTTTGGAGAAGATAAATAGTTGGAAACGACTACTAATACCTCGTAGGCTGAGGAGAAAAAGAAGTAATCTATCCGAGGAGGGGCTCGAGTCTGATTAGCTATGATCGAAGTTATATACTCTATAATATAGGTATTATCCACACAAGTAATAGAGAACATATGAAATATTTGGAATATTATTTTTGAGCCAATTTAGTCACATATTCATGTTCCAATTGAACACTATCCATTTTTTATTATTCTCAAAGGATAAGAAAGAATGTCTCGTGGATCTTTCCTTGCTTTTTAGAGAAGCTTGGAGAATACTATGCGGTTCTTTTTCTCGACCAATTTGAATTCCATTTCATTTTGGATTTGTTGCTAAGTAGAGTAGTAAGTAGCTAGGCATTTATTTATTTCTCTTTTCTATCGTGACAACTCTTGTTCCCCCACCTTTTAGCATTTGGGTGCATAGAGTTTCCCCTCCTCTGGAAATGAATGTAAACTTTCTCCCAATATTATTGGCTTGATGAGACCAATAGCAAAGGAAACTCTGGCTTGAGGGAACTATGTCCAAACTCAACGATGGCAACTCAACACGAGAGTTGATGCCACCTTCGGGCAATACGATGTAATACACTAAGCAGCTGAGCCATAGCTCTTCAGTCACTATATTTTTATGATAGAAAAGGCGTGTTTTTTGTGCTTTGTACATTAGTTATGATCATGTTCCATTTTGTAATATTACATGATATAATTTCACATGTATTTACACCCTTTTTGGGACCACTGCATTTTAAATAATGGCGATCTGGTGTACAGACAAATGATCAATCAATACGCTAATCTCTACATATTACACTTTCAGTGAGCTCCTCTTGCTTGGGGACCTATATTTATTTTAACTTTCTTGATTTCCTTTGAGGTATGGTAGGACCTTGTACCGGTAAAATAGTTTATTCATTTATGTTATATCAATTTTGACGTAATAAAAGTTTATGAATGAAACTTTTTTTCTTCTTAAAGAACGTTACATATGATATGAATCTATTTCATTCTTTTCTACATAGGTTTCGTCATAAGGTTATTTAGATGGTTAACTCAAAAGTTGAGGTTTTGAGTGTGGATTTAGCCTAGACCTAGGGCCGAGGTGTGATAATTATACAGCCTTCAAGATAGGCTTGCATGTAAGGATTTGTTTTTGGTCTCACTTTCTTGGATGACAATCCTTCATTACTTTTAGGTGTAGTGATGTTACTTTAGCTTATAATATAAGGCTTTTATTTTTAACCATGGTTTGTTAGGGATTTTTCTATGATTTTCTTATTAAATTTGAGTTTTATTTTTCTTGAAAGAAAAGTAAAAGTATTACCATAATTACTTTTACTTTTCCTGAAAGAAACATATAATTCTCTTGCATATTTCGCTAGCCTCTTTTCTAGAGGAAAGATTTTATACCTCAATAAATTGAGGATCTTTGTTCTTATTCCACAACAATAGCATCCACAATGTAGTCGTTTAAAAAGTCCTAGTTTAGGGAGAGATTTTATCTCAAACAAGTTTTTTGTTTTTAATATTAATTTTCAATATGTAGGTCACTTGATGTAAACCGAATCCAAATTTGGATTTTACTTTTCTTGAAAGAAAAGTAAAATTATTAACATAATTACATTTACTTTTTATGAATGAAAATATAATTCTATTTCATATTTGGCAAACCTATTTTTTTTTTTTTGAAAAGGTATTGTACATCAATAAATTGAGCATCCTTCATTTTATTCCACTACACAAAAACATGCACAATGTACCATGTTTAGGGGGGGGGGGGAATTTTCTCTCAAATAAATTTTATGCTTTTAATATTAGTTTTTAATATGTAGGTCACTTGATTTAAATCATATCCAATACTATGTTTTTAGCATATTTTTATCTGTCATGTGATTTATCACCTTTATGGATTACAAATTATTATCTTTCAATTCATGCCTTTTCGATTTCTAACCCAACATGGTTTCCTCAAGAAATATTTCTTGGTTTCTATTAATGGAGTTGGTGATCTTACTAGGAAGATTAGTATATTACATCACATGAAAAAGAATATTATCAAAGATGTAATGAAAGTCACTTTTCACAGGACTTGGGTGAAAATTTGAAAAATCAAGGTTTTATCTAAAGGATGTGAGCTCTAATATTCAGCATTGTCAAAAACACGTTTGCAGCCTCATTATGGCAGTTATAAAAAAAGATAACTTGAAGTTGGTGAGATTAAGTTTTTACCTAAATTTGTCACTAGATTCTAGTAAAAATGTTTATGATGGTGGTCGTGGCAGATCCAGAATTTTCACCAAGTGGGTTGAATATATAAAAAATAAACATGCAACAAAGCAAATAAAACAAAGTTTGATTAACTAAAAAAGATTATTACAATATTATTCTACGAGTTTTCATTTCTTGAAACCTATTCATAATACTTTCATCAGAAATAGTATCAATATTTTTTTTACATAAGGTGTCATACAGCTACTTATGCAACTATCATCCATTCGATTTCTCAATTCACTCTTGATCAACTTCACTGCTGAAAAGACTCTTTTAACTGTTGCAGTGGTGAAGCAATGCAAAATTTACAAGACGAAACACAAGAGGATAATTAAAGTGTTTCTTTGTATTAATTATCTCCTAAAAAGGTCACTGAGTCCTTTTAGATTTGAAAACTTTTCATCAACGTCACGAACATCAATAATATAAGTCTATAGTTGATTCTTGAGAGTAACCATTATGTTTTCACCAAAATCATCAGAATATAATTTATTCATTATCAATATTTTGTTAATGCCAAAACTAGAAAATGAGTCAACTGAATTCAAGCAAGCAACCCCAATAAGCTTTCTAATCTCATTAAAATGATCATTGAGTTCTTGAAGTTACCAATCAATAATCTTAGAAAATACTTCTAGCGATAGTGACGTGAGATAGTATACTCAATAACTCTTCGTTGAGATCTTCAAAAATTAACATAGAACTCATTAAAATTAGGTATCAAAATATCATACCTGACACAAAATTCAGACACATTCTTAATAAGTGGATCTTATCCTTCATCCATTAAATCTTGTAATCGTTTTTTCACCACTTTATCAAGTAGAACTTCATTTAAAGTATCTTGTTCTTTCTTCTTTAAGAATTCATTAAGATCATTTGTGATTGTTAAAATATCTCTCATTAAGGGCAATATGAAAGTAACCTCAAATATTTGACAAGTCCTGAGATATCTTGTTGCCTTAAATTTTTCTTCAACAGATGCAAAATCAACAACAATAGTATCAAGGACATCAGTAATAGAACAAAAAATAATAATAAAGTAATGATTTATAGTGTTCACCCTAACAAGTATCAGCAGCTCTAGAAAGACCAAGTTCTTGATTCAAGCACACACCGGTTTCAACCTCGCCCATATCTAGCACCTCTTGAACTTTTTCCACTTGAGCTTGTCGAAGTTCACCATATGTTTAAAAGAACCTCCCACTAAATTAAAGACATTGAAAATCAATAGTACGAGTTCTTCAAAGACATTTTTTAGATACACCAATAAGATTCAACTAAAGTTGATGAGCAAAATAATGAATTGCATGAGCTGATATACTTTTTTGCTAAATCAAAACTTTAAGTCCATTTATATTCCCTTGAATATTGCTTGCTACATCATATCATTACCCTCATACACAAAATAAACTCAAAAAGGTTGAGTAAGATAGTCAACAACTGCTTTTATGCACTAGTATCATGAACATGGACAATACATAGAAATCGTTCCACAATAGATCCTACCCCACATCAACATATTGCAAAACAATTATCATTTTCTCCTTACGTGATACATCACAAGATTCATCAACAAGCAATGAAAAATAGCCACTATTTAGATCCTCCACAATAACTTTAATTATGTCAAGCTTGCATGCAATAAACATATTCTTTTGAATTATATAAGAAGTCAATTGATTATTTTGGAGCCTTTTTCAACACAAGATCTCTAATTTTATCACACCAACTAACATACCATGAAAAAATGTCAAGAAAGTTATTCTTGTTCAATAATGATTCATCTTCACGATGTCCATAGAATGTCAATCCTTGATTCAAAAAGAGTCTCGCCACATTAACTTTAGATTGTAAACAAATTATGTATTCAAGCTTAGTTTGATTGGATGGCTTCACAAATGTGACTTGAATTGATTGTTCTTGTCACATTACATCTTCACGCTTCTTCTTTGCCTAATTGTGATCACTGTTTGATCCTTCAACATACGTATCTAATATTTTTTTGTGTTAATTTCTGAACCTTATACTTAAAAGTGCTTTACCTCCATCTTGATGAATGCTTTCATCTTGAAATAAATAACAATACAAACAATAAGCAGCATCTTCAATCTTACTATACTCCAATCAATCATGATATATTCTAAATCATTTATGATTAAAATAAAGTTTTAATTAAAAAAATATCTCTTTGAGGAAACTCACGAACTCGAGGTTGATGAGGTGCTCTTTGGATATATGCTTGCCTAATCTCATCAGGATCATTCAAATGATATTCCCAAATATTTTTTTTTCTTTTGAATTTATCGATAAAGAATTCAAGTCTACTCCTTACTTTCATTTTTTAGCAAAATTATAATTTTTTTATAATTGATTCAAGTTCTCTTTCACATGAGGAGTATTTTGAATGGATGACTTGATTATGGCAACTTTGATTATACTAGAGCTAAATATCTCTCATTGAATTTAGAACCTGTATTGCTAACTTACAAGTTTCATTAAAAATGTAAGAATCATTGTAAGTATTCAAAAAAAAAGTAATTGAAATTGAAGAGTAACTTAACTGTAATTTTGTTCAATTTTAAGTAGTAAGAATTTTTCAAGTTATGAAATAAAAAATAACTGTAATAATTTTATATCTATGAAAAATTAAAATTAGATAATAGAGAGTAAGAACAAACTTGATAATTTTCTTGATTGATGTGAGATTGAATTTTGTTTTTGCTTGGAGGCTATAGAGTTTTTTTATTTCTCTTTATGTTATGGGAAATGGAGAATAAGGTTAATGAAGGATTGAAAAATAATGGAAATTGAGGAATTATAGAGAACTGGGGAATTAGAAAGTAGGCATGTTTTTTAGATGAAGAAAAAAATCTATTAATATTAACTATTGACTTCTGCATATGGTTAAACAAAAAGGTTGTTGCATAAAGAAAACAAAAAAGGTAAAGAAAAAACCTACTGCATAAAGAAGACCAAAAAACAATATAACTGAGACTCCAACACACTATGCAACACTTAATAAATAAACCCATTACCACTAGGCTAGGAACTCCACATATGTATTTATAATTTTTCAACGAAGTGGATCATATGAACCCACTTGAACCTATGTGGATCCACCCCTAATGGTGGTACAACTATCAGGGTTAGCTCTATAGAATATTATGACATCATATGCCAAAATGAGATGAGGTATTCTAGGGTTAGATGTGAAAGTGCTAATAGAGTCCACTTCTTAGCTCTAACATTCTATTCAATTGCTCTATCAGGTCTTTCCATGCATATTATGAAAATGTAATGGGGTAATAGGTCTACCTGATGGATAGACTTGGAGGGGTTGAAGTATTTTATTGACGCATAATTCTGTTCCTCTTTTTTTATTATTTTACTCATTCGAACATTTATTTTATACACGAGGTTAAAAATATTATTTTCTTTTTTAAAAGATTTTGTTCTATTAAATTTAATCCATGTTATTTCATCACCATCATCATTATCACTTGAAAAGATATTTAATTATATTTAATTTTTCTTTTGCATTTATGTTTTTTTGGAGGGGAAAAGAGTCAGAAATATACCTAAACTTTGACGAAATTTGTTGTAACATGCCTTAACTTTGTGGAGGTCCTATGACCCCCATTCCCCTTCCTGACTATTTATTACTATATTTCTGTTACATATATTTGTTTAGCTGGATCACCTTAGACCTTTACGCGCTCAGTGTGCATGTATTCACACAGTGGTCCAACTAGGTAAATTTATACCACAAAAATATGGTAATAAATACTCGATGGGGGTCATAGAACCTCCGCATAATTAATGCGTGTTACAATAAATTTTGCCAAAATTTAAAAATATTTTAAACTTTTTCCCTTTCTTTTTCCCTTTCATACGTGAGAAAATATTTTGTAGGTATTATCCATTTTACCATAAATATTGATAAATTTATTTCGACAACATACAATTGTTGATTTAGTAATATTTTTTATACTTTGCAAATTAGTAGATACCAATTATATATATTTTTGGTAAAATGTTATTTAGACTTACATAAGCCCAAATATAAAATTTCAAACTTGGTCAAATCATTTATATTTAGAAAAATCCTTTGTCATTTTTTTCTCTAATATGAAGAATATTATTATTTTCATAAATATTTTTTCCTAATAGTTTACTCACACACACGTTAATGCTCCCAAATCACTCCTCATCAAAGTGATTGTCTTTCATTTTTTTAACTATACCCTAACGTCTTTTTTATCTTGGATTCCCTTTCACGCACCTAAAATTCTTTAATAAGGAAGGGGGATCAGCCGCAAGAACAAAGAGAAGATCACCATAGCTCTCTTTATCACGTCCGACAAGCCAAAGTAATACTTCGATGATGACCACCTGAAAAGCCGCGACACTATTCCAGAGAGTATACATTGTGCACTACCATCGCACCACCATTGTTTTCAGTATGAAACACCCCAAAGTAATCAGGTTGCATCCTTGCTACGTTGTTGATCATCCCCTCTTAAACCTATCAAAATGTAGTTTCATAGCCATTAAAAAAATATCGTGTATATTCCGTCGTTCAAGACTGAAAATGGCATCTCTTAGAGTTCTATCACAGCAAGCAAATGATTCAATGCACAAAGCATAGCTCACATGGATTTGTCGTCTCAATTAGGGAACTAGGTAAGTAATGAAAAATGATAATCTTTACTCGAATAATACAAGCAACCATTAGTTTGAGTTGCAAAATATTATTTATGTTGCGTAGGGTGATCCTGTTAAAATAAAAACTCCTACCCTCTATATTTGTTTTCCTAAGTATGATTGATCTACATGATATACTTGTACCCAAATAACTGCAACGCCTTGGTTAAAAAATCTTTCTAAAGTATGGCATGAGGTTGAGTGATCGATTAGTCTCCAACTTGGTGTCTTTTTCAGTTTTCATTTTGTTAAATATCTTTGTGTTATATTTTGTTTGGGTAGTTCAATCTAATCTATATTGCCTAATTAATTTCTTAGACTATTTCCTCTACTTCTTGTGCTAATTTTGTCTTCTCACTTAAGTGAATATTTTAATTATTTTTTATTAATCCATATTCATCTCTCTAATAATTAATTTGCATGTTTAATCACTTTATCAACTAGACTAGTATTAATTGGATAATAATTGATTCATGCTTCATCAAATGATTTGTTTTGCACAAAGGATTATTTTCTTGATTATTTAACCATTATAAATTCATCAACCTTTTATTTATCACATAATTCTCACATAGTAATGTATTTTGTCGAGACCCATATTTGTGGATCTCAAAAGGTTCTTAAAACGTTCCTTTAGGTAACTGAATCCTTTTTAATTTTTGTGATGTAGACTAAAAAATGAAGCTATTCTATAAATTAGGTTGATATGATGTCCACCGCACCTTAATTCGTTTAGTGATAAGTCTTCACTCTTTTTTGTTCTAGAAGAGTTGTTTCGAATTTTGTCTTTTGTGAGAAATATTGGGTGCAATATATCTTGCTGTTTCCCAATTGGCCATTATAGAATTGAAGTTGGTTGTTGATGCAAAACATGATCAGATTGGTCAGCTTAGTGGGAAAGTTGAAGAAGATGGGGGTATTTCTACTTTAGGACCAGTTTAACCTATCAAAAGTCTTCTCTACGCTTATTTTCATAATCTTGTTAGGTTTTTTCCATTTTATTTTCCTAAAATAAAAGATTTATTTTTGCATGATGACATTGTCAAGAGTTCTTTTGGTAGAGAGAAAACTTGCTTGACTGTGCGTAATCATGGTAGGTATCCTATAACAAATGATCTTGTTCATTAGCTTACAGACAGTGTTTCATAAATTAATGAACTTATAGTTTTTCAGCATAATGGCATTGGAGCACAAGAAGGTGGCATTCATTTTAGTTGGCATGGTATTGGTATCAAGGACTTCTCTATAGAAGGTTTTAGTTTTTCCCTCTATATTGTCCTAGTATTTTTGATACAACATGGGGTGAAGGGCATCATGACTAGGTGCCTTAAGAGACTTGAAAGAATTGAATTATACTATTTTTGTATCCCTCAGCTTGAAAGAATTAAATACTATCCTGATTTTAGTATTCTTTAAGGGTATCTAGGCTAGCACACATGTCCTCTCTTTAAGTGTTATAGCTAGGGATTAAGTTCCTACAATTAGGATGGGAGATGAAAAGCTCAGTAGTATAGATATTGGTAATGAAAGTGATGATATAATCGAAGATATCATTGTGGTCACACATCTGGGTTTCTACTTTGTCCTTAATGGAAAAGATTCTATTTATTTTTCTTCTTCTATCAAGAATACAAGTGATGAGGAACCTAGTATTGGATTCCCATCACTGAGTCAATTAATCCAAGACTTAGTATTCCAAAAGTGTTTCTCAAATTTGAGGAGGATAATATTCAAAGAGAAGGTCAGCTTCTAGATTCTAAAGGAATATGCTACGGGGTAACAATCATAACTTTGGATTCCATCATTTTTTGATAGGAACCTTTTCATCATATGAAAAATATTTTCAAAGATACTCATGTTCATGTGGAATACTTTAATTTATAAGAAGTCTATAGTATTAATTAGAGAGTTAAGTGGATCAAAATAGGTATATACTAGTCTTTAGAAGGTAGGTTACCCATACCACATGAGTTTTAATCTGAAAGTTTTAACATTGATCGAGATTAAAAAGCTTTCCATTTTCATCCATTAATTAATAGGTTTGTCAAGGAAAGTGCTATAACGATTGTGAAGTCTGACTTGTGAAGGGCAGTAGTCGGAGTACTTGTGTGGCAAGTGGGTAATGATTGCCTTAGGGTAATGGACTACTCAAAGTTATTGGCCAAACATATTGTAACACCCAAAAAATTCAAGATAAGATTAAAATCATGCGTCAAGTACAGATAAAATTGAACATCACGTTTTAGTGGTATGAGGAGTGCTTTATACATATATTAAGGCCACAAGTATCTTCTAGCTTATAGCCAAGTCAAAACCTCTCTCACCAGTTGATTTTTTGTGAAGTATCTTGCTATAGTCAAATTCAAACAAATATAATTCCTCGATTATAAAGTATTTTTTATATTAATACCCACCAATCAATGCATTCAGTTTTGCCTTGATTTGATATCAGAGTAAAAAGTCATGACCAATTTACTGAAGCACTGTCAAAGTTGTCAGTGAGGACGATTCAGACACTACGAATCATCATCAAATCCTATGGGTCGCTGAGAGACACTAAGAATCGTAGGGTGACTCATAGTAATGATATAGGATACCAAAATTTGAGTCTCTAGGTAATGACTCGTTGCAAGACCCTACAAGTCGTAACTAGGGAGGCTATTTCCAACAGCTTTTCTAACAATTATAAAGTGGTTGTTTGGTATTTTCCCACTCTTTTAACCCTAAAACTATGTCATTTAAGCTCCCAAGGGATGAATAATAATTCCAAAACACCCCAAGTCCCTCATTCCTCATAATTCACTTGAAACTTGGAAAATCTAGAGAAGGGGCGATTTTTCTCCTTCATGCAAGGGCTAGGGTTCTCAAACTTCAGGCTCCAAATTCAAAGGTGTCATGCAGGTTTCATCCTTAGGTGTGTGGGATTTTATCAATGGGTTCTCTTTCACCCATTGAGTTCCAAAGTTAACCCAACTCCTTAAGTTTAAGTCACCCTTCAAGTTTAGGTTTTTATGAAAAGTGTGAATTCCTTAGTTTTCAGTTTCTTGCTTTGACTAAACCATGAATTTATGTTTTCCCATAAATTTGAGCATATCTCCATACTCATAATTATCAGATCTCATTATATTGATAAATTCTTGATTTTGGTATTGAGTTATTAAATTTCTTATTACGTTCACGTTGTATTGTCATGATTAGTTGCATTCTTCAGAGATAGTGGGTTATGAACACCCGATGACCTAGGATTTTATGCATTTACCTATGAATATAAAATCCTCCACCTTACATGTTTTTGAATTATTTCATATCATATATTTATTTTCATTCTATAGATTATTATTATCATTGAACATTACAGTTATTAGTGTTATTCGATCAGTTGAGAGTAGCACTTAGCACTGAGCAGCCAAAGAGATAAAGGCTCACTCATTAGTTAGGCTGAGATATTTAGTAGAAGTCCCACAACTAGGGAGCCATCATAGGTTCTAAATGGTCACCCGACAGACCAAGCTTAACACCTTAGTCCTTTCGAACATCATTTTAGTTGATCCACATTAGTTAGTGCTCATACCCTTGCCAAGGTACTGAAAACCCATCCAACTAGTTATGTGAAAAGCATAATGCTACTTTGAAAATCACAAAGTAACGTTTTAAAGGTTCTTAAAATAGTCCCAAAACACAATTTACGAATCGAAAAGGAATAACTAAGAGTTCATATAGTGATCATAGTTTCTCATAACTAAATTACAAAAGTTCCAATCCTGAAGTAAAGGAAATTGATTTGAAGACTTGGGTTAGAAACCCTAACTTGATTTCAACCAAAATATGATTTTAAACCATGAATCATAGGGAAGATTGGGTTCCTATACTAGAATATAACCTTACATTCCTTAATCGCCCCCAAAGTATTTGATGAAGAACCCTAGCTTGAGGAAGAATTCTAAGGATTTAGTGAAATCTTGGTTGAGTATTCTTGAAAATCGTAGGGTTATATCATAGGATTTAATTAAAATTCCATAATATTATGATAAAAATAACTATAATTACATAGAAATTTTATGAGAAATCTTACCTTAGTGTAGGAGGAAGAGAAGAGGTGAAAAAACCACTCTAGGGATTGAAGGATTGATTGAAGAATGAAAATTTCAGAAATAAATTCACTTAAATTAAGTCCTGCCGGCTCTTATGTGAACCGGTATATGACTAACACATCATGATATGTTGTCATACATTGATCTGCACACCATTTCTAGAAACTCAACAA
The DNA here is from genome assembly GCA_030864225.1 of Capsicum baccatum var. pendulum. Lineage (NCBI taxonomy): Eukaryota > Viridiplantae > Streptophyta > Magnoliopsida > Solanales > Solanaceae > Capsicum > Capsicum baccatum. Next base: position 88,466,050 of record CM061557.1, read on the forward strand.
AAATGGATTTCCCGTCTAGGTAATGTGTAGTCAGTGTTATGTGCTGCCACACATAGAAAATGTCTAGATAAAATCTCTTTTTGTTAAAGAAATCATAACTTTTAACTCCAACCTAGATTTGATGAATAGTTGGTGGTGTTGGAAAGAATACTAAAAACCTTTTATTTGGTAGGTGTTGGACCACATAACTCTTCACATTCAAGGAGAATTCTATTTTAAAGTTTATCCTAGAAGAAGTTTATACAGAAACTATCACAATACAAATTGGGACCATGACCAGTGCAAAGGAGATTAGAACTCCAAAGCAAGCCTCATCAGTATTCCATAGAAAATCAGACAGATTTTTCCCTATTTTTGGGTCTATCAAAAATATTTCCTATCTCAAATCAATAACACAATAACAAACATCACCAAATAATTCACCAGTATTACCAATAACCCATTAACCACAAAATAACAATATGAAATCCATCTCTAAAATAAGAGGAGAAATAAAATACTCCATAAGTCCATAATAACAAAAGAGTACTCATGACTCCAATAAAGGAAATGACTAAGGGGAGACTCTAAGAGTTTGATAAAGATCATAACAAATAAATAAGTCTTCACCCACACAATTACAAGGAATATGCCAACTCATATGCTCTGGTTGATGAAATTCTCATTGTCACCTGCATTCTTTGAAAAAATAGCAAAGAGTGAGATCCTAACTCGCTGAGTAATAACATTTAACCACAACAGTTTTAGTGGGGACAAGCCATAAAATAGGATAGTATGAAAATAAAAAATATCACGAAATAATGCCCTTTCATAAAGTGATAAACATCATATAAGAAATCAATTTAACAATCTGATAATAACCAAAAAATAGTATCATATCATATTATAGCATTTGAGAGGTTTTCAAGAATGAATCATGTAATTAGTGTGATATTCTACTTCAACAAATATCTAATGATAGTGGACCCCTCGTAAAGGAGTCAAAAATATGATTAAAAGGTTCCTACTAGCGTGAGATCAGTAATAATATGCTAATTCTACCTTCCCATTAGAGAAGGATGTAATAATAATCCATAAATATAAGGTGCACCAGGTCTAATGAACCTGTTGTTAGCTACGGGATCCAAGTAAAAGTCTAATCCTATTTATACTTTGCAATAGTAGGTACTCATATAAAATTATTTTCAAAAGAGTTTAGGGCATTTAAGTTCATATCAAATCACATTGCATATGAACTTGAACAAAACATATCAAAAATACTTATTTCTCAAGTCAGTGAAAGAACTTTCATAAAAGCAGTAACCATAGCTCAAATAATGGTAAACATGTCTTATAACAATGTGGACATATCTAACAACCATTTCAATATCATATCAAGTAAAAAACTTATCCCTCGTGCAATTTCAAAGCATTCAATAATATCATTCTTAAAATCATATGTAAACTATGAAACTTATGAAAACACAAATTATGGTAAGGTTACTACTCAGAGTACATTTGTTGGAATACTAAACTTGTCACCTCGAACAACTCATATGACTTTCTTCGATCAAATCTATAATCACATTATATTAATCTTGTGTTAATTTACTAAACCCTCCAATATTTTTTTATGTTGTACATGATGCTCGACAACTTTTGATTCTATTTTGGGCTTCCGCCCAAAGCTTAATTTAATAGCCTTTTCCCCATTTTTTTCAACTATCTCTTTCTTTTTTTTTAATTCTATTTTTATGCCCTTTTAATGTAAGGTATTAAATTCTCCCCACCTAAGGAAATTCATTCCTCGAGTTTAAAACAAGTGCTTACCTTTAGACTGAAACAAACGCGAGTACTTGTCTCGCATATTATTTTTTAACTCCCATGTAGTTTCTTTGATGGTATGGTTCTTCCAAATAACTTTCATAGATAGTAACTCCCTTGTCCTTAACATTCTTACTTATATATCAATAATAGCGTTCCTCCATATATGTTAAATTATCATCAAGCTGCAAGGTCGGTGCTTCGAGCATGTGAGAAGAATCTGACATGGGACACTAGATGGATAAAATATATCTTAGGAAGGAGTGAAAAATGATAAGCCACACCTCCTACTTTATCAGGTATCTTATATCATCCTATATATCTCAAGCTCAATTTACCTCTTTTTCCGAATTGTATCAGACCCATCATAGGAGAGACTCATAGAAAAATCTTATCCCCAACTGTGAACATTAAATCTCTTCTCCTCTTGTCTGCATAAGACTTTTATCTACTTTGAGATATGATCAACCACTTTCTAATCGGTTGTACCTTATCCATAGCTTTCTGTACCAAGTATGGCCCTACTAACTTAGCCTTTCAACTTTAAGCCACATGATACAAAAACACCATCACCTGCTATAAAAGGCTTCATATGGAGACTCTTCAACTTTAAACCACCCGATAAGAGAATTCCATCTCCTATCATACAAGGCTTCATATGGATCCATCGGAACATTTGACAGAAAACTATTATTGTAAGAGAATTCAACTAGGCGTAGGTAGGTATCCCAACTACCTTAAAAATCAAGAATGTATGCTCTTAGTATATCCTCAATAATTTGAATCATATGCTCAGACTGTTCGTCAGTCTATGTATGAAATGCAACACTAAGATCTACTCAGGTACCCAATGCTTCTGGGAAAAATCTCCAAAAAATGTGAAGTGAATTATGATCCTCTATAAAAATGATGGAAAAAGGAACTATATGAAGTCGACAATTTCATCCATAAATAACTGAGCATATTTCACTCTGCTATATGTAGTCTTTGCTGGCAAGAAATGTGCTGATTTAGTAAATCAGCTTATAGTTACCCATACAGAGTCATAACTTCTAATAGTTTGCGGTAGCCCAATAACAAAATCCATAGAAACTCTTTTCCATTTTCAATATGGAATCATGATCTCTTATAGTAATCATGTTGGTCAATGATATATCACTTTAACCCGCTGACAACTCAAACTATTATAAAGAAAGTTAGCAACATCTTGCATCATACCTTTCCACTAATACAATTGCTTCAAGTCATGATACATCTTAGTGGAGCTCGGATGTATGGTATATCTGGACTTGTGAGCTTCCTCAAGAAAGGTTCATCTTAACTCATCCGTATCTGGTATACATAATTGGTTACCCAATCGGAGAATATCATTATACTCAACACTCATCATCATACTTTGACCATCTAGGACCTCATCTCAATATTTTCTAAACTACACATCCTCATATTGAGTGGTCTTTATGCGCTCTACCAAAGAATATTTAGATTGAACACAAACCAACAATTCCCCTGACTTTCCAACACTAAATCTGACACCTTTACCATCAAGTTTCTATATATATATTGCCAATTGTCTTATTCCAGGAGCTATATATACCAAATTCCCATATATTTTCTTCTCAAAGCATCATCCACAACATTAGCTTTTCCGAGATGATACAAAATAACACAATTATAATACTTGAGTAGTTCCATCCACTACTACTGTCAAATATTTAGGTCTCTTTATTGGAAAATGTACTTCAAGCTCTTATGATCGGTATAAATCTCACAAGTTTCAACATATAAGTAATTCCTCCAAATCTTAAGAGCAAATACCACTGCAACAATCTCCAAATCATGAGTATGATAGTTCTACTCGTGCTTCTTCAAATGTCTCAAAGCTTAGGCCATAACATGATCATGTTCCAGGAGAACACATCCTAATCCCCATCTTCCAAGCATTATAGGATACCTTAAATTCTCTAAAACCTGATGGTAAGGCTAATATTAGTGCGGTGGTCAAACGTGTTTCGAGTTTCTGAAAGCTCTTCTCACATTCCCCCATCCACTAAAACTTCACATTTTTATGTGTTGACTTGCTAACAGAGCTGCTGTTTTAGAAAAATCCTACACAACATGCCTATAGTAATTTTCCAAACCTTAAAAGTTGCAAATCTCTGTAGGCGAAGTAGATCTAGGCCTTTTCCACACTACTTTTGTCTTCTTAGAATCCACTGTCATTTCATCATTGGAGACAGCATTCCCCAAAAATGACTGAGTCTAGCCAAAATTCACACTTTAAGAACTTAGCATAGAACTTATGTTCCCGTAATATCTATAATACAATCACCAAATGATTATCTTGTTCTTCTTTGCCAAGAGAATGTATCGAAATATCATCAATACATACCATCACAAATCTCTCTTCTTTTCCTCTTACCATTTCACTAATGATAAGATCATGCCTAGAATTTAGCATATAGTTTTCGTACAAACCACATAGCCGACAATTCATTCAACTATACATACACATAAATTATGACTCCACCATTTAAGAATTCCACAGTAATTCAAACAATCACTATTCACATAAGTATCAAATCCAAAATTCATTTACGTAAGCAAGTCCTTTCTTTATTACTCTTTTATCCACCTCATGGATAACTACTAGCTAGTTATCTAAAATTATTACACCACCTTTGTGACTAAATACCTATTGGAACCTTCTCGGTACCAATTTTACATTGCTTCCAATGGTCACACGACATCCAATTACCTCGTAGAGATATCAATTTTAATCAAGATATACCAATTGAACACAACTAATATACGTAAGCACCCAAACTACGTGAAAAGATAGAAAGAAGTGAAATAATTTCCTAGAAAGCCCTATAGCTCCCTGAAGATTAGATGTGGACTTCAACATACCCATCCGTAGGACTCTACTCGATATTTGCTCTCGTATTGGAAGACTAGTAACCTAGGCTCTGATACCACCAGTCATGACCCAACTAACCAAACCATGCAAGCACCTACTATAATCCTACTAGATAGGAGAACCCTTACCACCCACATCAAATACATGCGGAAGTCAGCAAAAATAGTAAAACACTTTTATTAATTATATCTAGTTCACCAAAACTTAAAATACACAAGTGAATACTTTCACCAAGGACCTAGACTAAATAGGTATAAGAGCTACTAAGAAAAGACACAAATTGTACACATGACTAAGCTTCCACCCTAGGAACAATGATGAAAACCGCAGAATATTTTTACCTTTTCAAGCATAAAACATCTACTGATCCTGCAACCAGACTACTCCCTAGAAAAAGGTATAGAAAAAGTAGTATTAGTATAAACAACATGAACTAGCTAGAATCATTGGCCGATCCAAATTAAATCACATAAACATTGAAAAGAAAAATGCAACTTAAGATTTTTATAAGTCAAAGATCTTTCGTCCTTTAATTCTTTAACTCATTTGGCTCTTACTAGCCTTACTAATTGTGAGTCAACTTTCTTTAGCCCTAATCACTACCCTCTCATGGTTTAAATTAAGCCTAGCACAAGGATTCTTATCCTTAACAACCCCTTATTTCATACTCTCGCGTTGTGATAATCCTTGTCTCAACATTCTAGTTATGAATTAACACCTTAGAAATTAGAGATTCATTTAATACTATAAGAAATTAGCTTACAAAGATAGCAACAACCCACCTACCCAATCTCAATAATACCCACCAGTAGATTCATGCCCATAACCTCTTCTCAAGCATAACCATGAATACCTTGCAAGTAGCTTATATATATTAAGGACGCTTAGCCTTTTTCAACCAGTCACAGAGTTTAATCAGATGTATATAAATATAGATAATATACAGAGTCAAGACCATAACTATAGAAATTAACCAAGTCAACAACCCATGAATCTACAACAATACCCAAACCATATCTCAAACACATAAGTAAATAGACCATTAGGAGGTATGCCATTGATTTGTAATTTAACCCAGACTTCTTAAGGATCAATTTCAACAACAACAATTTTAATAATCATGAATTCCAGTTTACTCAAAAAACAAAATATAGCACATCAACACATAAGGACGATTTACTTAGGAAACTAATTATAGCAAGTCAACACATAAACCTAGTTTACATAAGAAACCAAATAGAAATTCAACACATAAGCTTGGTTCACTTAGAAAACCAAATATCAAGCCAATATATACACCTAGTTTACTCAAGAAAATAACTATAGCAAGTCAATACATTAGCCTGGTTCACTCAAGAAACCAACTATAGAAAGTCAACACATAAGCCTGGTTTATTCAGGAAGCCAAACATAGCAAGTTAACACATAAGCCTAGTTTACTTAAGAAACCAACTATATCAAGTCAACACATAAGCATGGTTCACCCAACCAATATAACAAATAAACACATAACCCTAATTTACTCAATTAAGTCAACACATAAGCCCGGTTCACTTAGAAAACCAAATATAGAAAGTTAACACATAAGCTTGGTTTACTCAAGAAAATAACTATAGAAAGTCAACACATAAGCCTGGTTCACTTAAGAAACCAACTATAGCAAGTCAACACATAAGCCTAGTTCATTCAGGAAACCAAATATTGCAAGTCAACACATAAGCCTAGTTTACTCAAAAAACCAACATAGCATGTCAACACACAAGTGCAGTTCACCCAACCAATATAACAAATAAATTCATAACCCTAATTTACATAAAGAACCATCACCATCACTACTACCTTGTATACAAATGCTAAAGATCTTGTGGTCGCCTACTAACTATAACTTGAAGGGGATAAGATCTTGTCCATGTACCAAATCACATACATCAAGTGTTTGCAAACCTTATACCGACCAATTTCATAAAGTTGTCCAAATACTGGTTCATCTCACAATAATCAATAAATATCACAATAATCACAACCACAATAATAACAGTAATAACACTTGTAAAACTAATAAATTTTTCATATAAGTTTATTTCCATGTGATTAACACGTAGGATATTAAATAATCACTTTTATTGATGCATACATTATAACAAGCAATACGAAGGAATAGTTGTCATGCACACATAAAATAGATTGTTTTTCTACTACGTTAAACTATCATCTACCTTTTGCACCCTAACTAAGACTTGTTTAAGGTTTAGAATTCCTAAGGAATACATTTGTACCTATGGTTTGTACGATAATACACCTAAACCTTTAATCATAACATTGATAACATATAATATTTCTTTTCCTTTTTTTTACAGCCATATTCTTTGAAAACCACCAATAGTAATCACCAACTACCTTTAGTTAGACATGTATTAAGTTCTAAGCCAATTTCAAGGTACAATATCATTTCAAATATTCAAGGATGAACAACATTAATAACAATCACATAAATTAATTAAAAGATTTTAATATCATAAGAAACATCAATTTTTCATACAAACAACCAGATTTTTACACTTTTTATCCACCATAATGTGTGCCCAAAGTCGTAAGTATGAAATCTCCCATCAATCTACGTCATGCCTATGCTTTCTAATTTGGTTCTAAACTACTCAAGTAAACCTAGCCTACCTAGATACTAAGCAAATGCTTTGAAGGTATAAATATGAGCTTTTGACTCTATGCTAGTGATTTTCAATGTGAATTCCATAAGAAAAACATGGGTTTTACCCCATCCAAGTAATTTTCCCCTCTTCTCTACTTTTTGTCCATAAGGCAACCCTAGGAGGGTTTTTGGAAGCCTTTATCATCCCTTTCCAACTGAAGAGGAAAAAGAAATTAAAATATATTGAGGCCTAGTTTCTACTCTTAATATCCTACTATAGCAGCCAATCAACCACTACCACATCATTTCTATAGTAAGAAATTCCTGCTATAGTGGGATAACATCAAGCTTACCCAAAATTTTAAATTTTCGAATTTTTAGTTGCATTATCCCATACTAGTTTGAGGTTATATTTTCAAAAATCCCTATATCTCAAGCTCATAAATGAGGTACCTTTTAATCATAATAATATATTGTTACACTAGACTTGAATCCTGTAGCTTGAAATCTCTATTTTGACACTTCCTAAATATGAGATTAGGATATTAAATTTTGTCCAGAGTTAGGATCTTTTTTGCTTGAACTGGTATCTCCTATAGATTAGAGTAACTTTTATTGTGTGACCCTGTAAAAGAGAAAACAATGTTAGTAAAATAATTGGAAAGCATGTGTACTTCACCACCACCATCTAATTGGCTCTTATCACATTTATTATTTTCACTCCCATCACTATGCACTAGGGGATCTCCCAAATACCACCCAAATCTTCTTTAGAGTCAAAGGGTCTATTTTTGATACAATGGATATAAGATGATCCCTAATATAGTGTTCCAAATCCATCCTTAAGGTTTTAGCTTCAGCCACTAATTTGTTCCATCCTCTAGTAATGTAGATTTGGCATAAATAAAATTTTATTTCCTATCTCTAATTCAAAAAGCTACTAAACTTGGACCTGGATTCCCCTTTATTGCACCATTAGAATTACACTAAAAAAACTCCCAATCAATATTGGGAGAGTATTATTCAAAAAATATTACCATCATTGGTCAGGTTCAAGGTATATATATCAACCAATGATACCTTATCTTAGCTAAATAGTAAATGTTTTTATTGACCTCTATTGCTATTATACTAATAGAAAACTTACCTCTATGTGAAATTATGTTTCTTTAACCAAATTTGCCATAATATTAGTACAGACATTACCTCATAGAGGTGCTTAAGTTTAGATAAGCGCTCTATCACGACTCAATTCTACACCCTAGATGCAACATAGTCCTTAGAGCCATAAATGGCACTAAGTTAACCCATGACATGGAATAATACTAATAATATTGGATATATATAATACAAAGTAAAAGCTAAACTAAATTTTGGGATAAATGGTGAAAAGAATTTGTACATATATTGACATTGAATGGAAATCTAAATCACCTGACACGAGGTCTAAAAACCTCTACTAACTAGAGAGTTGTTGGGACAAGTCCCGAGCTAACTGTAAATATCTTAAATTTATTACTGAAATAAAATATAATGACACTTATACTCAAACAATAAGGACTCACCATTAACAACTTCTAAAATAACATTGGCACGTACTAACCAAAAGGTTGATGTTGAGCATTTATACCAATATCGTAAGATGATATTGCATAAAAGAAAATATGTGATCAGTACTATGAATGTACTGAGCATGTAAGAAATGCATGAAATATAAATAAAGTTAAAAGTAAGTCTGTAATACCCCGTACTTCTACCTAACTTAAAATCATCCTAGAAATCTTAAAAACTTATTTCAAAGATGAATCTACTTTTATACATGTGGTATTTTCAAGATTTTCACTTTTTAATCATGTGGAAAATTGAATAAGCTTTCCATCGATATCAAATTCGCCCAAATCTAACACCTTGGAGAAGAGTTAAAGCCATTTTAGTAAGGCAGTGTGCCATCTGAGCCATGACGCATCGCGGAGCAGGCCAAAATGGAAATCATCAAAATCCAGTGAGCCTCTGTAATTATGGCATGTTGTGCTAGGGCTCAAATTCAGAATTGTCCTTTTTTACGTGTGTCAGCGCGATGTTTCGGCGTCGCACCAAACTTCCAAATTGCAAACAAAGTGGCAACGCAATAGCCCCACGTCGTGCCACCATGCAGATTCCCAATTGTCCAATTCCAATGACTTGGCGCGATAGTGGCGCGTCATGCCAAGGATGAAAATTGGAAAATTTTCACAGAATTAAAATACGCATCCAAGGGTTAAAAGGGTTAATTTCTCACCCCTATATATACCCAATAATACATGATTCAGTCATAATTCACCCAAAATATATTGTTTCTCTCAAGTTTCTCTCAAGAACAAGCTAGGATTTTCAATTGGGTATTCAAATCCAAGACTCAAATTCAAGAATCTCTCCATCAATCTTCATAGAATCAAGAACTAAGGTATGCATAATGGTCATTCATGGATTCCTTTCATCCATGAAGCCCAAGAATCAAGTTTTAAATCTTGTATTGTGAATATTTTATTGTGCGTTGATTATGTTCATGTGATTATGGTTGTATGGTTCCCAAGTTGGAATCCTTATGTGTTGTTCATGAACCTATTCTAGTATGTGGTCTGAAACATATGAAATTGAGTTGAAATATGGAGTTTTGTTGTATTAATTTGATGGTCATGCCTATACCCTAAGTCATGCATCCTAGGTGTTTGATAAAATTCCTAAGAGAACAGAAATTATGCAATATAGCTTAATTATGACCCAAGTGATAAATGCATGCTTTGCCCTATGACTAAGAATGACTTTCATGATATTGTGTGCATTATGAATGGTTGAGGGAATGTCCATGAGAATAGGTTTATGAAAGTATGACATTTTTATATGAAAATCCATTCATGTACAAGACTATGATAACTATGTGCTTCATGAAATCCCCAAATTAATATATTATGAATTATTGATATTGGTCATGTGTTCAAGAAGTGTCATGTCCTGTCAGTTTCATGCTATCGAGTCCTGGGGGTACTTGTACCAAATAATTTAGATGTGTGCCTAGAGTTAGTGTCATATTTTCATGATACTCTTAGGCAAGCCATGATCAGTAGAATTCAGTCAGTCATGTGACTCAGGAAAACTCGATAAACTCAGTATCAGTTCAGTCCCATTCAGTAATCTCAGTGATCTCAGTTAGCCATCATGTCCCCGTAGTATTCAGTTTGGACCTTAGTAAACTCAGTCAGCTAGTAGAACTCAGTAGTATTCTGCCAGTTAATAGAATTCAGTAGTATTCTATCAGTCAACGGAACTCTATGAATTTAGTTTAGTCCAGTTCAGTTAATCATGTTCATTGTCTATTCAGATGGGAGTATGAATTAGCACTGAGTGAACCCAAGGATGGGAACACACACTGTCAGATGAGGGTGTGATTCTTAGAAGTCATCATTGTGTTCCAGAACTATGTAGCCAGCATAGGTTGAGACATCAACACTATCAGATGAGGGTTGATGAGGTGGGTAAGCACTGTCAGATGAGGGCCCCACCATTCTCTTTTGGGGACACTGTCAGATGAGGGTCGCTCATAGCTTATCCTTACCAGTGGTGCGGTATTGACACCCTTCTAATTGGGGATACACATTGGACCCCCAACTCAGCCACAATGGTGTATTAGGGGCATATCGGTTAGATAACTACTTCTTATAGTTTTAGTTACAAAATTAGGACTGTTAGATATAGTCATTCAGTCTCAGTAATAGAACTCAGATAGTTCTTCAGATTTTAGGACTATCAAATACAGTTAACCAAGATAAGTATGGAACTCAGCTAGTTCCATCAGAACCTAGATTATCAGATATAGTCGCTCAATATCAGTTATTTCAGTTATACAGTTATTAGTATCCCATGTTATCAGTATTCAGTTTCAGAACTGTTAGATACAATCAATCAGACCAGTTTTTTAGAATTAGAACTGTCAAAAATAGTATTTCCTTTATTAATAATATAACATCAGTTCCTCAGTACTCTATAGACTCAGTTATTTAGTATCCCAGTATTAGCACTCAAATATCATTAAATCCATGTTATCAGAATTCACAAGATAGTGTTATCATGAATTCAGTTATAATCTCTTATTCATGCATGTATTCTAACGTTCATGTTACTCAGTCAGTTAGTATTGTCCATGTATATGAACCATTGTATTCAGCATGCCTCACTTGCATACCAGTACATTCAACAGACTGACGCATTTGCGCTATGGTGTTTTATACCATAGGTTTAGAAGCATGAGCTCCTAAGCATCCTTAGTAGATCAAACGTTCAGCAGCCAGACTTACAGTGAATCCTCATCATTCGAGGATAACATGATTATTTTATTACTTTATTATTTAAATAGTTTGGTATTAGATGGGGACATATCCCATCAAATCCACAGTTTTTAGATAGTTTAGAGGCTTTCAGACTATAACATATTTCAAATAGTTTATCTTAATTTTGGGTATTGTCATACCCCATTACAGACATTATATTATATTCAGTATTAGTTCAGTTTTGAACCTTATGGCCTTATATCTTATATTCCGCATATTTACAATGTATTATTCAGTGCTCAGTTACAGATACCAGTCGTGGGTTAGCTTGTGGTCCTTCAGGGTGGGTCATGAGCACCGTGTAGCATTTTGGGTACCAGATTTGGGACGTTACAAAGCCATAGCGAAATAAAATTAAAACATGCTAATAAGTGTAAATGACATACTAAAATCATAAGAAAATAAAAAATATAAGATAAATGTTACTTTTAAAATAAATCGTAACTAAACTATTTAGTAAGTTAAATGTAATTCTTTTCTAAAAACGTTTTACTAAAGGAGATTCTCATAACCGACATACCCCATCTGAGCTAAATGTAGCCCAACCTATAACCCTAGTTGGAAAAGAAGATCAATACCTTTTTGAGGTAATGAACTTGTCTAACGTGGATTCACTAAATTGAGCCTAAAAAAACTAATCATATGTCCTACAATGTCAATGTAGTGCTAGAACTTGGGTTATCAGAATTCTTGTTTCTTAGTGCTAAATACTAGACCTAAAACTCTACTATTTTCTCACCGTATCACTGAAATTTGTTAGTGCTAAATACTAGACCTAAAAATCTACTATTTGCTTACCGTATCACTGAAATTTGTTTGCTTGAAATAAGCATGCAACTAGTTTTAAAATAATTGTTTAACCAAAATCTGATATATTGTACTAGTTATGCTTCTATTTTTTGATTTTTTGTGGAGCTTAAATATTTCATACTAAACTGACACTATAAGGTCAATTCATGTCAAAACCATGTAAAACAAGATACATTGTGGAAATTTATGTAAGCTCATGTAATGCTAACTAAAATTCACGCTTGAAATTTACAACTAGAAAATCATACACTTTGAACACCATAATAGTTATGAGAAACATGGGAAAAGCATAATTAAATCACAATCAAAAGTCTGTATGAACCCTACATTTGGAACTTGGAAATTTTTATTTTTAAAAGCTAAATTATTAGGGCACAATGATGGAGGAAAGTCCTTGTTAAATCCCCACATACCTGGAATCTGAGATTCTTGCTAAGAGCTTGGGTTTGAAAGATTAGAGAGAAACCCTAGATTACTGAACTTGATAGAATAAAAGCATTACTCCTTTCTATTTTCTAGGTAATTGAAAAAATAATAAGGAAAAACACTTAAGTCCCCTGATCCCCTTCTAAGGAGTCATAAAACATCGGTTCAAGATTAGAAAATAAGGAAATACTAAAATACACCTGAGAAATTATTTTTAAAAACTGCAGACTTTGTCAGATGAATGACATAACAACCCATTCAATGAACTAATGAATTGTCGATTTGACTTATGTTAACTAGTGTTTTTGGTCCTGTCATAATGAACATATGGAATAACTTATTAATTATCACCACGGGTCATTTTGAGTGAATCATTGGTTACTACGCTAAGGTTTTCTAGTAACCATGACCACATCTCATGACTCATGGGATCTCTCGATGGGTCATGGGATCCACTTGTGAACATTGAGGAAAAATGTTGAGTTTGAGGATTGGACATGGGGTTGCTTAGAACGAGTGATAGAATGACTCTTTTTATTCACCATGATTTGTTGTGACCGATTATTGTAAGATAAAAACTTTGGTTTCAAATTGGTTTTATATACTAGGTATATGATTTGATCTTAGGGACTTTTGGGGTGTTACAATATTTCCCCAATCCTAAGAAATGGTTCTGAAAAGTTGATTACCGGTATAGTAACTAATATTTAACTAAAGTATAGGCTAAATTGAATTCAAGAAATATGCATTCATACTAAGACCTGAAAGCAACCGAAGGACATGAAAATAAATAGAATACATAGGAGGAAACTATTACCTCAAACTAGAACTGAATTAGAAGGGAAAAGGTGAGGGTACTTGGTCATCATATCTTCTTCTGATTTCCAAGTATCTCCCTCAACTAGTTGATTCCTCCAAAGAAATTTCACTAAAGTAACTTCTTTATTCCACAACTCTTGACGTTGAAGGTCAAGAATATTAATTGGAACCTCCTCATAAGAGAGACTATCATTCACACCCACACTCTCTAATGACATAATTAAGGCTAGATCACCAGTATTTCTTCAATAAATAAATGTGGAGTATTGTGTGCACTGATGCTAATTCCACACGCAAATCTAACTTATATGCCACATTGTCAATGAGCCTCAAAATCCTATAAGGAAAAACATATCACGGATTGAGATTTCTTTTTTCGCAAAATCTTATGACCCCCTTCATGAGTGAAACTTTTAGGTATACCTAATCGTTAATCATGAACTCAAGCTCCCATATTTTTTATCTGTACAAGATTTCTAATGACTCTGAGTTATTTTCAGCCCTTTTCTAATTAGTTGAAATTTCTCCATAGCCTTATAAACTAACTACAACCTTATAAACGTAGCTTCACCAACCTCATACAAACCAACAGGGGATTTACACCTCCTACCATAAAGAATCTTAAATAGAGCCATCTAAATACTATAGTGATAGTTATTATTATAAACAAACACGATGAGAGGCAATGATCATCCAAACTACCTTTAAAGTTGATCACATATGCTCTCAACATGTATTTTAAGGTCTGAATGGTTTGCTCTGCCTAACCATCTATGTATGGGTGAAAAATGGTGCTAAGGTGAACTTAGGTACTAAGACCCTTCTAAAAAAACTTCCAAAATTGAGAAGTAAACTAAGTACCCCTATTTGAGATGATAGTTAAGGGGAATCCATGCAACTTGAAAAACCCTCGAAGGTATGATCTAGCATAGTCCTTGGTTGAATTTATAGCATTAACTGATAGAAAACATGCTGACTTAGTCATCCGGTACATAACAACCCATACCGAATCATGTTGTCAGTGCGCACGAGGTAACCTTGTAATGAAGTTCATATTAATCTATTCCTATTTCCAAGTAGGAATATTGATATTTTAAGCCATACTGCCTAGTATTTAGTGCTCAACCATAACTTGCTGGCAATTCAAGCACTTACCCACAAATTTTGTGATCTCTTTTCATATTATTCCATCAATAGACTTCTCATTGATCGTGGTACATCTTGGTGGCACCTGGATAAATAGAGTACCGAGAAATATAATCTTTTTTTATCATCTACGCAAGAGACCTTGATATTGAAGCATATCATCTCCCCCATGGGAGAAAATCTCCACTTTGTACTTATAGATTGTTTCCTTCATCTTAAGCAAAATAAGATCATTATCCTTTTTTTCTTTCACCTCTACCACTAAGAATATTTTGACCCATTCTAAACCATAATGCTAATGTCAAATGAATCAACCAATAAGCTCTTAATCTAGCACATCTATGAACATCACAGATTAACTCTTTCTTTTCATCCTCTACATGAGCAACACTACCTATAGAAAATCTACTATGAGTTTCAGTCACTCAATTGGTTTTACCTGGGTGGTATAAAATACTCATGTCATAATCTTTTAACAACTTTAGCCATCCCCTTTGAGGAAAATGTAGATCCTTCTAACTGAACACATACTAGAAAATTTTGTGATTCATCATCACATGAACTCTAGAGAGATAGTGCCTCCAAATCTTTAAGGCAAGAATGATTATTGTCAACTCAAGATCAAGAGTCACATGGTTCTTCTCATGAACTTTGAATTGCCTAGAAGCATAAGCTATAATATTACCACATTGCATCAACACATACTTAAGGCCAACTCTGGATGTATCACAGTTAATAATGAACCCATCTAGACCTTTTAATAGAGTCAAAACTAGGGAAGAATTGAGTTGAGTCTTCAAATCTTAAAAAATCTTTTTGAAAGCATAAGATTACTAAATTTAACATTTTTTAACCAATCTGGACATAAGAGAGGCAATAAATTAAAATCCTCCGACAAACCATTTGTAATAACTGACCAAACCTAAGAAACTATTAATATCTAATAGAGAGATGGGTTTAGGCTAGTTTTTAACGACTTTGGTCTTTTGAGGATCAGCCTGAATGCCTTCACTGGAAATAATGTGACTGAGGAATGCTACTAATTTCAGCTGAAACTCACACTTGCCGAACATGTAAATAATGGGGGGATTCCTTAAGAGTCTATAAGACTATCCTCAAATAGTTTGTATGCTTATCCTTACTTCGAGAGTAAACAAGGATGTCATCTATGAAAATAATGACGAACATGTCCAAATAATATATTAATACCCTTTTCATTAAGTCCATAAAATCAATAGGACCATTCAATATTCTAAAAGACATAATAATAAATTCATAGTAACCATACTGAGTTATGAAGGCTATCTTTGGAATGTCACATTCTCTGACTTTTAGTTGATGATAGTTGGATTAGAGTTTTATTTTTAAAAAGAAATTCTGACCGAGAAGTTGGTCGAATAGATCATCAATCCTGGAAATGGGATACTTATTATTGATTGTGACTTTATTCAACTGGTGATAATTGATGCACAGTCTGAGGGAACTATTTTTCTTATGCATAAAGAGAATTAGAGTACCCCATGGAGTGATGATGGGTCTGATAAACCCTTGTCTAGGAGGTTTTTCAACTAATTTTTCAACTTCTTAAGCTTAATTAGAATCATTTTGTAAATAGGAATTAAAAAAGATTGGGTATATTAAAAAAAGGTCTATTCTAATGTCTTCTCCTACGTGGGAGGAACTCTTGGAAGGTCTTTAGTAAACACTTCTAGCAACTCATTTACAATTAGAATTGAATGAACAGTTGGGAGTTTTGGACTTATAGTCCCTGCCTTGACTAAATGATATATGCAACCCCTAGAGAATATTCTTTTGGCATTACGTTAAGAGAAAAACTGACCTATTAATGCTAAGGTACTACTATTCTATTCTAGGATTAGTTTATTGGGAAACAAAAAGTTAATGAATCTAGTTCTACATTTGAAAGAGGCATAACATGAGTGTAACCAATCCATGCCAAGAATGACACCAAAATCAGTCATTTCTAATTCTACTAGATCAACTACATTGATTTTCTAGAAAACTAAGATTGGGAAATTTCTATTTACCCTTTTAGCTATAACTGAGTCACTAATAGAAGTAGAGACTGAGAAGGGTTTTCAAAGAGTTTTAGGACTGACACCAGAATCTACGACAATGTATGGAGTAATGGAGGAAAATGTGGCTCCCAACTTTAGCAATGCATAAACATTACTATGAAAGACTTATAATGTACCAGTGACTATATCAAGAAAACCTTCCTGATCCTTCCAAGACTACAAAATATAAAACCTATTCGAGCACATGTATTGGACGAGGTGCCCTACTGTTGAGTTAGGAGACCTAAGAGGTCTGCTGAAGAGGTGGACTAGGATTACTGGAGAGTATTTCTACTTTTCTCTGAGGATACTACACAACCTTTCAACTTGTGTCCTACCTTACCACTCCCAAAGAAACCACCACCGCAGCCATACACTCTCATTGGTGGTTCTTACCGCACTTTCTACAAACTAGCAAGGTACATCCACTGTGACACTTACCTGAGACTTAGAGTCTGGTGCTTTATCCCGCCACTCTTATTTAAACTTGAGTGCTGAGGCATTCAAAAAAAATGGGGCTGGAGATAAAGAGCTCTACTAAAACTGTTGGACCTCTGTTGAGAATAATCAAAGTTACCTATTCAAGCCCTTTTAGTCTCACTCTTTTTCACTTTTATCTTCTTTTTCTCAATCAGTTGGCCATACATCATAATTTTGGAGATATTCATTTCTCCAATAAGTATGGAGGACCTACACTCCTTAACTACCAATATAGACATTATACACAAGCTTGCTCATTTAATCCCTTGGATCAGCAACCATCTTTGGAGCATACCTAGAGAGTTCACTAAACTTTAGAAAATATTCTTTGATAGACATATTGCTCTGATTCAGATTGATGAACTCTTCAACTAAGCTCCTCTCAACTCACAGGGAAAGAATATATCTAAAATAGCATAACAAACTTATCCTAATCATGTGGCCTGTATTTACACATCTACCATCTTTATACTATTTGAATCGAGTCTTATCCACCCTTTTCAACTGATACCATCCAAATCTATACTCTACTGGTGTGATCCCTATGATCCAACTAATCTACTGTACCTTATTAAAATAATCTTATAGATCCCCCTCCATCTTTAAACTGTAGAACTCTAGGGAGTTTATTTGAGTGAAGTCCCAGATTCTCACGGCAACTGCATTCCTATTTGGTTTAGTAGGCGTAACAGCCTAATGATTGCCATAGTTGGTCATGGCCTAAGTAAGTACTTGTAAAGTAACCCTAAATTTGGCATACGTAACTTGTTCATTTAGGGGATCAACTGGTATTGGTGGTGCTTGTTTATTTCTTTTATCATTTCTTCAACTATTAGTTCTTTCGATAGAGATTTTTTAGTAATGGAATAGAGCATAATTTTTGAGGATAAATAGAGTTTTACACTCTATCACATGATATGAACATAAAAGAAGTGAGAATTTTCTAGACTACTTCATAGTCTCTCCCTTATAAGTATAGTGTGCTATATACCCATGAACGAGTCTCTACTTAATGCAACAATCAGACACCCTAGAAAACTTTAAAACTAATGCTCTGATACTGTGTTTATCAAAACTCAAGTCTATATCCTAGACATAACATGATGATTTGAGCCATAAGTGACCCCAAGCTAACCTATTACATGGAATAATACTAATAACACTAAATATACGTAATATAGAGCAGAAGCTAAAATAAATTCTAAGATAAATACTAAAAAGAATTTGTAAATATACTAACACTGAATGGAAATTCAAATTATCTGACGCTAAATCTGAAAGCCTCTACTAAATAAAGGGATGTTGGGACAAGTCCTCAGCTAAATCTAAATATCTAAAATAAAATATAACGATTCTTGTCCTTAGGTTATGAGTTCTCACCACTAACAACATCCTGAATTGAAACATCCCAAACTTTGGCCCTTGCAAAATTTCTTGAGTCTTGAACCGTTTGATAATCATACGACTTAAACCATGACTCATATGGTATGGTGATGGGTTTAGGGATCTTAGTCGTATGTTGGTCAGTGAGATAATGGACAAGTTCTATTCAAGGTTTGAGAGATTCCATAGGAGTCATGTGGTTAAGTGATGAGAAGTATAGGGCCTAACCATATGTTGTCCAGTGTCTAGCCTTTAATGTTCTACCTAGGGTATGACTTGATGATGTTAGTCGTATGGTGATGATACTAGTTGGGTAAGAAAGTTGTATGTTGGATAGAATATGGTGTCGAACTTTTTGATCAAGTAACTATTTGAGGGTACCACTCATATGATGCAGTTTCAAGTTGAAGGGTCCAATCGTACCCATATGTATTTTTTTCACAGCTTTTAAGATGAGGGTTTTTTGGACAATTTTCACCCCAATACCTTAAGACCCCACTTCTTATAACACTATTTAGTCCATTATTATACACTTTAGAAGATAAAAAACACTCTTTAAACACTTTAAAAAAACCTTTCAAGAAGATTGGGCTAGGGTTTCTTCAAGGTGGTCATCTAGGGGCTTAAGGATCAAAATCTCTTCGCGAATATTCATAACTCATGCATGTGTCTCTTCCTTCATTGTTTGTGCATAAAAATCATGTATTTTAAACATTGTTGTGGTTCATTAATGGTGGTTTTGAAAGCCATGGTTGAGGATTTGAATGCATAATATTGAGTATTATTTTCTCATATTTTAAATTATGATTATGTATGTTTTAATAATGGTTTGGCACATGTGGGTGCATGAGAATTCTGGTTTAATGAATGGGGACTTAATGGTTTTTGTCTTAAATAATGGTTTGACAATGGTATGCCTCAACCTATTTGTGAAAATGTCAATGAGAAGAATCTTGTCACATATGAATTGTGTTTGAACTAAGGCATTGGCCTATGAATGTTGATAAATGGAAAATGGCTTTATGAAGGCCTTATTATCCATAATTGATTTGAATTGTAACCTTCGTGGTTTAATTGGATAAATGGGTTTGATTCCCTAAATGTTAAATTGAATTTATGTCTTGATTTAGACAATGGGTTTGAGTCCTAATGTTGATTAATAATGGTTATGGCATGTTGTACGCTTGCAAGTGGGGTTGGTATGGTGATACCAATGGGATGCATTTGGTAAGTAATTTGATTAATGGTTGTGTATATGTGAAATTGATATTTTAAATTAGGCTATAAAGTAGGATGGGTAGCCGAGTTGAGAAAGTAGAGTCCAAAGAACTAACACTATAAGTCACGCTAGCTGATGCGGGTGTCAATATGACCGGGATATTTGAGTCCCCCAATTAATATATGAATGGGATATCTGAGTCCCCCATATTATATACATTGGTGCTTAAGCTATCTTGACTATGACGGGAGCTTTGAGTCCCTCATAATGGCATATATGGTTATGGATATTCTCTTATTCATGTGGCTACACATACTAGAGCCCTTCCAGCTAGGGGAGAGCTGGGCCCATATAGCACGTGGGTGCCATGTTATATGATGGTTATGCTACACAACACAGATTAAGGTTTTCAAAGTTTATGCTAAGCCATGCTCCTTATCCAGCACTATATATATGTATACTTGTGATTGCATATGGTGATTTGACTTGGTTTTGAATGATGGCATTATTTTATTCCTCTATCCCTAAGTTACATGCTAGTGTTTCAATCACTAACCATCCCTGGATGTTGCATCCCCACACGATACATGCGCCAGAACTTTTTTTCTTTTTCTGCACTGTGATCAGGTGTTCGAGTTAGTTCATGAGTTCACATTGAAAGGATGAGCTTCCATACTTCGTAAGGCTTCCTTCATGATGTATATGTTCTATGTTATAGATTTTATTTAGACTTTGGTTTTTGGATATGATCGGGGGCATGTCCCTATCGGATACTCTTTGGATTTAGTTAGAGGTTTTGTCAGACTACTATTTGTATGGGCAGTGTCAGGAGTGGTATCAAAATTGGTATTGGTATTGGCATTGATGCCGATACCCATTAGTATTGGCTATAGTTATACTTTGATATCTTTATGTATCTTGTTATATGTACGGAATTCATCTGACTCTAAGGTTATTATGTTGACTAGGTTTGGTGAAGGGGGTAATCTCCAGTCACGTGGGACTTGAGATACAATCACGACCAGGCCCCATTTTAGGTTTTGACAAAGTTAGTATCAGAGCCTAGGTTTGGTGTCATTGGGTGTCTAACAAAGTCATGTCAAGTAGAGTCTCTTTTATGGGTGTGCAGCTTGTCACACTTATAAGAGGGAGGCTATGAGATATTTAGGAATATTTCACTTTTTTGTTGTCTTAATTTCAAGCTATAGAGTCTAAAGTCTTGGATTCTTCTGATTTCTATTTGTTCGTCTTTCAAATCATGCCTCCAAGAAGATCTAATATCCGTCTAAACTCTTCTATACCATTCAAGGACAATGTGGATGGGGCTCACCCAACTTTTGAGGTTTAAACCCGATCAACGGTCACTGCATCTGACTATCCTCATGGGGTCCCATCTTTCTCTACTGATCCTACTCCTAGGGGTGACACTCATACTTAATCATCTCTTAGTGAGGTCACTAATGCTGAGTTTCGTCACTCTATTACCCCATTGACTCAGTTGGTGAGTCTCAACCACAACCGCTTTGTTCTGCTGATGTTGCATGGGTTTATCTGAGGCCACTAGAGTTGGCCAATTCATAAGGTTGTATCCTTCAATATTTACTGGCACGAAAGTTGAGAAAGATCCTCAAATCTTCATTGGTGAAATAGAGAAGATCTTTTGGGTTATGCTACTTTAGAGGTTGAAGATGTAGAGTTTGCTACCTACTAATTGAAAAATATGGTGTAACAGTGGTACAAAAAGTGAGAACAGTCGAGAAGCGAGGATGATGGTTCTGCCTTTTGGAATGATTTCTCTAGTACATTCCTAGATCTCTTCTTTTCTCAGGAGTTGAGAGAGGCGAAGTCAAAAGAATTTGTTAACTTAAAGCAAGGAAGGATGACATTTAAGGAGTATGCTTTGAAATTCCATTAGTTATACCAGTATGCTCTTGAATTGGTATCTAATATGAGGCCCAGATAAGAAAGTTTGCTTTGATATTATCTCATGAGTTAATTTTTTAGAGTAAGGCTGCCTTGTTGATCGGGGACATAAAAATTTCCAGATTGGTTATGTAAATGCAATAGGTCGAAGAAGAGAAAAAGAAGCAAGCTAAAATTGGTGAGAGGTAGAGTAAGAAATTTTGATATTTAGAATAGAGTGAAAGATAATAAAAGAGTGGTAAATGGTCTAAGAAGAAGAGCTGGGAGATTTCTAACTCCAATTCAATGACTAGTACTCCCTACCTAAAGTTATTTGGTGACTAACATTTTCAGGGTGGTGATAATTCTAGGGAACAGGGTGCCCAATCTCAATCTAGTGGGGCCCAATTAGCACCATCCTACCTTCTCTACAGATTTAGTGGTTAGAAACATCATGGTCAGTATGAGGAGAGGAAGAACTAATGTTTTATGTGTGTTCAGATTGGACATATACAGCGGGATTGTCTCTCTAGAGTTTCTTTTGGGGAAAACAAAGTTTTTGTTGCCTCTTCATCATCTCCGATTCCAAAGGGTACTACTCCTAGCTTTGATATTGGTCAAAACTCTTTTTATGCACTCACTACTTATTAAGAGTCCGAGGAGTCTCCGAATATTGTTACTGGTATGTTGAAACTCTTTTCCTATGATGTGTATTGTCTACTTAATTTGTGGTCTACTCTCTCCTATGTGACCCTATTTATGGCTGTGCATTTGGCTTTTGATCCTGAGTATTTATCAGATCATTTTTTTGTTTCTACCCCAGTAAGGGACTTTGTGGCTGTCAGAAGAGTCTAAAGGGGGTGTGGTATCTGTTTGTAGTAGAGAAACTCTAGAAGACTTGATAGAGTTAGATATGGTTGACTTTGATGTTATTCTGGGAATGGACTTGTTGCACTCGTGCTATGCTTCTTTAGATTGTCAAACCCATACGGCCATGTTTAAATTCCCAAATGAGTCGGTTATTGAGTGGGGGGTGGTTTTCTAGCTCCTAAGGAAAAGTTCATATCATATCTTAGAGCCCGAAAATTAATTTCCAAAGGTTGTCTCTATCATCCGATCCAGGTTAAAGATTTTAACTTAGAAGGTCCTTCCTTGCATTCTGTTCCTGGGGTAAATGAGTTCCCTGAGGTCTTCCCTGATGACCTTCCTGGTGTTCCTCCCAATAGGGAGATTGATTTTGTTCTAGAGACTCGTTTAATTTTATTCCCCCATATAGAATGGCTTCATCCGAGTTAAAGGAACTCAAGGAGCAGCTAAGGGATCTTTTAGATAAGGGTTTCATCCATCCTAGTATGTCCCCATGGGGTGCACTAATGTTATTCGTGCACACGAAGGATGGGTACCTTCGGATGTGTATTGATAACCGGCAGTTGAACAAGGTGACGGTAAAGAATAGTACCCTCTTTTGACAATTGATGATTTCTTTGATCAAATTCAGGGTGCCAAATCTCTACGGTCGATTTTTAATCCGGGTATCATTACTTAAATATTAGGGACATGGATATCCCTAATACATTTTTTCATACCTGGTATAGGCACTTTGAGTTTTTGGTTAAGTCTTTTAGGTTGACCAATGCCCCCGCGATATTCATAGATTTGATGAATAGGGTCTTCCATCAGTTTCTAGATCTCTTTGTGATTGTCTTCATTGATGACATCCTGGTGTACTCTAAGAGTAAAGAGGATTATGCTGATCACACCCGCCATATATTGCAGACCTTGAAAGATCAGCAGTTGTATGCTAAGTTCTCTAAGTGTGAATTCTGGTTGAATGTCATAACTTATCTGGGACATATCGTGTCTAGCGAGGGGATTAGGGTGGATCCTCAAAAGGTTGTTATGGTTAAGAGATGGCCTAGACCTATGAATCCATCCGATATTCAAAGTTTTTTGGGTTTAGCTAGTTATAATAGGAGGTTTGTGGAGATCTTTTCTTCTATTGTTGCACCATTAACCAAGTTGACTTAGAAAAAGGTGAAGTTCTTGTGGTCTGATGCTTGTAAGGGTAGCTTTGACAAGCTAAGAGATAAGTTGAATTCAACTCCGGTCTTGATTCTACCTAAGGGTACAAGGGATTTGTGGTCTATTGTGATGCCTCCCGAGTTGGTTTGGGTTATGTTTTGATGCAGCATGGTAAGATCGTTGCTATTGCCTTTTAGCAGTTAAAGGTTCATGAGAAGAACTACCCGGATCATGACTTGGAATTATTAGTCGTGGTGTTTGCATTGAAAATTTGGCGTCACTCTCTGTATGACGTCCATGTTGATGTCTTTTATGATTATAAGATCCCTTAATATGTGTTCACTTAGAAAATCTTAATCTCGGGTAAAGGAGGTGGCTTGAGTTGCTGAAGGACTATGATATGAGTCTTCACTACCATCCAGGTAAAGCTAATATGGTTGTTAATACTCTTAGTAGGTTGTCCATGGTTATCTTATCGCATGTGGATAAGGATAAGCGAGAATTACTGAAGGATATTCATTGTTTAACTAACCTTAGAGTTCATCTCTTGGACTCTGTGGATGGGGGTGTGGTTGTGCAACAGATGGCACAATCGTCTCTTGGTTTAGAAATAAAGGAGAAACAGGTGCTAGACCCTCTCTTGATGAAAATCAAGGATGATGTGGTAAGCATAATGTGATGACCTTTGAGATCGATGGTGATGATATCTTGAGGTACCAAGGGAGGTTTTATATTGCCGATGTTGATGATTTGTGAGGCGGGATTTTGGCTGAGGCCCATGAATCGGGATATACGATTCATCCCAATTCGACAAAGATGTATCATTACCTTAAGGGGATGTATTGGTGGAAGAACATGAAATGGGATGTAGCCAACTTTGTGGCTAAGTGTATGGTGTGTCAGCAAGTTAAGGTGTAGCACATAATGCCTAGTGGGCTACTCCAAGAGATTGAACTGCTACTGTTGAAATGTGTGGTAATTAATATGGATTTAATTACCAACCTTCCGCAGTTGCAGAATCAGTGTGACTCCATCTGGGTCATCGTGGATAGTATGACTAAGTTCGCTCACTTTTTGCCAGTGGGACTACTTATTCTGTCGAGGATTATGTGAAGTTATTCCTTCATAAAGTTTTAAAGTTGCATGGTGTGCCTGTCTAAATTATCTCCGATCATGGTTCTCAGTTCTCATCGAATTTTTGGCTCTTATTTCAGCGTGGCTTGAGGACTAAAGTAAGTCTTAACACGGTTTTTCACCTGCAGTCAGATTGACAAGCCAAAAGGACTATTCAGACGTTGAAAGATATGTTGCAAGCCTGTATGATTGATTATGGTGGTAGTTGGTTCGACCATTTGCCTTTGATTGAACTTGCTTATAATATAGTTACCATTCTAGCATTGGTATGACACTATTTGAGGCATTGTATGGTAGGAGGTGTAGATCTTCTATTGGGTGGTTCGAGGTTGGTGAAGCGGAAATGTTTGGCTCGAATTTGATTCACCAATCTATGTAAAAGGTGAAGGTAATTTGGGATAGGCTTAAGACCGCCCAAAGTTGACAAAAGCCCTATGAGAACGTGAGGTGAAGGGACTTAGAGTTTGAGGTTGGAGATTAGGTGTTCTTGAAGGTATCTCCCATGAAGGAAGTAATGCGATTTGGGAAGAAGGGGAAGCTCAGTCCACAGTATGTTGGCCTGTACTTGAATTTGAAAAGGGTTGGTAATGTTGTGTATGAGTTGGAATTGACCTCTAGCATGAGTTCCATGCTTTTGGTATTCCATGTGTCCATGTTGCAAAAATACGTGGGTGATCCTTCGTTGGCTTTTCCCTTGGAGAACATTGGTATTTTGAATTCTTTGTCCTGTGAGGAGGTCCTGGTGAGGATTTTTGATCGGCAAGTTCGCTGGTTGCAAATGAAAGATGTGGTTTTGGTGAAGGTTTTATAGCAGAACCAAAAGTTCAAGGAAGCTACTTAGGACGCCGAGGAGAACATGAAGTCCAAGTATACATTCCTATTCCCGATTTCGGAAAATCATTCTTGAGGTATGTCTTGTCCTTAGTATCTTTAATTTCTATCTTTATTGATGATAGATTGTGAATTCTTTGGTATTTTTTTTTTCTGTCTTAAAGGTCACATGCCCCAAAACCAGTCCATGTCGTATGGGTACCTCAAGCCCATATGAACTGGAGGTCGCCCCGATAACCCATCACAATAATCACATCAATCACATGGGTTGGGTGAATCCTGACCATATAATGAGATAGTGGAAAATATACTACAAGTCATAACTTAAACATCACTAATCACTTCATTAGATCTATCACACTAACAAATGTTCCCAAGTCCATAGTCATCCACAATAACTCTATACAAACCGAAGTTTAGAAATGTATATGTCGGGACAAGCCCCGAAGATAGCCAAACCAAGTCAAAATAAGACTAAGTCTAAAGATAGGGGACCAAGAATGGTTGTCTTCCGAAATAAGGAAGCTCACTACTCTATAGTCAATGCACGAACCTCTTCGATCTCTTAATCACTACGCAGGAAGAGAAGATAATGCTTCGGCCCCTATATCGCATGGGGACATAGCGTCCAGAGATGGTTAGCAGTTGGAACGCTAGCATATAACTCAAGGATAAGGATAAAATAGCACCGTCATTCAACAACAAGTCAATATATATCATATTCAATCATATTCATAACCTTATATACATATAGACATATCACATACTAACCAAGGGGACAAGTCTCATCAATACTTAGGAAAGCACTTATTCATCATGCAAACAATGGAGGACTCCAACCTTCCACACTCATAGACTCAAGCATTTTTTATTAGACATAGAACTTTAACCATATTCACATATCATCAAGTAACCATATTCAACAAAAACTCACATTTGGAGAACTTGGCATACAAATGATGATCCTTCAAAGTTTGCAATACGGCACGGAGGTGATCTACATGTTCCACCTCACTTTTAGAATAAACTAAGATACCACCAACAAAGACAATGAAAAATATGTCAAAGAACGGATAGAAATCCTATTCGTCAAGTCCATGAATGTCGCAGGGGCATTGGTCAATCCAAAAGACATAACAAGAAACTCGTAGTGACCATATCAGCTTCTAAAGGTCGTCTTAGGGATATCCGTATCCCTAATCTTAAGCTAGTGATAACCCAATCTAAGATCAATCTTACAGAAATACTTCGCACCCTAAAGTTAATCAAATAAATCATCTATCCTAGGAAGAAGATATTTATTCTTTACAGTCACTTTGTTCAACTGATGATAATCAATACACATATGAAGGGAATCATCCTTCTTGCATACGAATAACATGGGAACACCCCAAGGAGACACACTAGGGCGGATAAAACCTTTATCTAAGAGGTTTTTCAATTGCTTCTTAAGCTCTTTTAGCTCCACCGGAGCCATTCTGGGAGGAAAGATAGAAATCGGATGAGTTCCCGGAATAATATCAATCCCAAAATCAATTCCCCTATCGGAAGAAACTCCAAGAAGATCATCGGGAAACACCTCAAGAAACTTATTAACCACAGGAACAGATTTTAGAGAAGGCTCCATAAGAACAGATTTTAGAGAATAAGAAATGAACCTTCCCTTAGGCACTAGGGAACCTAGGATCTGTTACCAACTTGACGCGCCCCGAAACTGGGCTATGTCGTATGGGCACCTCAAGCCCACATAAATCAGAGATTTCCCGGACAACCCATCATAATCATCATAATATTCACATGGGTCGGGTGAATCCCAACCATATAATGAGATAGAGGAAAACATACTACAAGTCATAACTTAAACATGGTTAATCATTTCATTAGATTTATCACACTAACCAATGTTCCCAATTTCATAGTCATCCACAATACCTCTATACAAACCGAAGTTTAGAAATGTATATGTTGGGACAAACCCACGACAATATCCAAACCAAGTCAAAATGAAACTAAGTCTAATGATCGGGGACCAAGAATGATTGTCTTCCAAAATAAGGAAGCTCACCACTCCGTAGTCAATCCACGAACCGCTTCGATCTCCTAATCACTGCATAGAAAGAGAAGATAATTCTTCAGACCCTATATCGCATAAAGACATAGAGTCTGGAGATGATTAGCGGTTGTAACGCTAGCATTTAACTCAAGCATAAGGATAAAATAAAACTGCCATTCAACAACAAGTAATTATACATCATATTCAATCACATTCATAACCTTATCCATACATATAAACATATCACCTGTTAACCGAGGGTAAATGTCTCATCAACACTTAGGACGCATGAATTCATTATGCATACAATGGAGGACTCCAAGCTTCCACACTCATAGATTCAAGCATTTCTTATTAGGCATAGGACTTTAACCATATTCATATATCATCAAGTAAGGGATTCTAAACACATTCATATCTATTTAAGTGATGGACACTAACCACTCACACATACTTATTTAAGCAAGGGACTTCAACCACATGTTCGCACATTAGGAAAGGGACTCTCACCTCATGCCATATTAGACAGAGGACCCTAACCCCAAGCCAATTCATTTTTTGAGGCACTTCAACCTTATGACATCTCATTATGCAAGGGACTTTAACCATAAGCGATTTCATTAGGCAAGATACTTTAACCTCAAGCCATCATGACTCTCATTAGTCGATATTAAGACTCTAACCTTTTGTCTATACAACCATATACATTCACTTCTACACATAAGGACTTAAACCCAATTAGCTAATTCAATACCATGCATGACCACGTGGTCTTCATTGGAGCCTTCATTGCTCAACTATTTTAATAGGCCAATGCCTTTATTCAACTCATCATACAATTCAAACTATGGTCCTCAAGACCCTTACAAGCCCTCCACACTTCATTAGCAATTCTATACTGCAATTTAGTTCAACACACAATTCAAGTTTATTTTTATGTTAGGGACTTTAACAGCCTTCTTATTCATCAAACCATCAAGGTCATCAATTATATAATTCATGGCTCATTTTACCCTCACAATATCATTTATAAAGTATTCATACATATTGGGCCATTGCCCTAGTTCAAAGCATCATCATCATGTAACTAGACATCATGTAACGAGGCTATTTTCATGGTGTAAATCATCAAGATTAGGGTTACTCATGACCCACATGTTAAATCATATACAACAAGCATTCACATAGAAAATTCATCATCAATAACATGTTAAAACACAAGTATAAGCAAAAATCATAATTATTCATCATTAAGCAACAAAACCTTTTTCATTTGATTTCAAAACCACCATGTACACTTACTAATCCAAGTGTGAAATACATGGATTTAAAGTTATTTAGCAAGAGTAATATTTACATGACTTAAACAAGATGAATTACCAAGAATATTGACTCCCCTTTGCCTTTTGAAGACCACTCTAAAAACCCTAGCCTCCAATTCTTCAAAGATGAGTTTGAGAGAGTGTTTAGTGTGTTTGATCCATCAAAATAGATATTTAAAAGTATACACACACTTATATAGTGATAGGTATTAAGTTTTTATACATGGTAAATGACCACAATGCCCTTAGTAAAAAGCTGGAAATTGACCCCATCCAGGGGTGCGACTCATTTAAGTAGTCGTACCCTAGGGTATGAGTGGTACCCTAACTCATACCCTAGACTTATCCTCGGTCACATGCCCTGTTAAGGATAGGATCATATGCCCATGAGTTGTATCAAAAAGATACGACTCACACCTAATTTGTATACTCCACTCGTAGCAAAATCAGTCAACTCCAAGCTAAGACCTCACCCCATACGAATTACCTAGGTATGATTCAGACTCTTACATATGATTGAGGCGAGAGTCACTTGTACCTAGGATAGTGAGTGACCCTCACTATACTACTTAAGATATGAGAATGGAGGGAAAAAAGGATACGACTCGTATCCAAGAGGTACGACTTAAGCCCCTAGTCTTACCCACCCAGTGACACCAAAAGATAAAGTTTTTCAATGGCTCTAAGTCTAGGTATTTTAAAAGGTAAGAGTAGAGATGTTTGAGGTTTAATCATGCTTGCATTTTTTTGTCCTATCATTTGAGTATGAATAATCCTAGGGGGAGATTGAAACACCCCGAACTGTGGCCCTTATAAAATTTCTTAAGTCTTGAACCTTCTGATCATCATACGACTCACACCATGACTCATATGGTATGGTGACAGGTCAAGGGACCCTATTCTTATGTTGGTCAGTGTGATTTTGTTCAAGTTCTGTTCAAGGTACGAGAGACTCCATACGAGTCATATGGTTAAGTGATGAGAAGTATAAGGCCTAGCTGTATGTTATCTAGTGTCTAGCCTCTTATATTCTTCCTAGGGTACAACTTAATGATGCTAGTCGTATAGTGATGATACGAGTTTGGTAAGAAAGTTGTATGTTGGACAAAATATGGTGTCCAACTTTTTGATCAAGTGATGATTTGAGGGTACCACTCCTATGATGTGGTTATGAGTTGAAGGGTCCATTTGTACCCACTTGTATTCTTTTTATAGCTTTTAAGATGAGGGTATTTTGGACAATTCTCACCCCAAGCCCTTAAGACCCCACATTTTATAACACTATTTAGTCCCTTATTCTACACTTTAGAAGATCAAAAATTATCTTTAAACACTCATTAGAAACCTCTCAAAGAGATTGGGCTAGGGAATCTTCAAGGTGGTCATCTAGGGGCTTAAGGATCAAAATCTCTTTGTGAATCTTCATAACTCAGGCATGACTCTTCCTTCATTGTTAGTTCACAAAAATCATGTATTTAAAACATTGTTGTGGTTCATTAATTGTGGTTTTGAAAGCCATGGTCGTGGGTTTGAATGCATAATGTTGAGTATTGTTTTCTCATATTTCAAATTATGATTATATATATTTTAGTAATAGTTTTGCACATATGGGTGCATAGGGATTGTGGTTTAATGAAAAGGGTCATGTTTAACCCTAAACTTAATGATTTTTTGCTTGAATAATAGTTTGATAATGATATGCCCTCAACCTATTTGTGAAAATGTCAATGAGAAGAATCTTGTCACATATGAATTATGTTTGAACTAAGGCATTGACCTATAAATGTTGATAATTGGCAAATGGTCTTATAAAGGCCTTGTTGGCCATAAATTGATTTGAATTGTAACCTTGGTGGTTTAATTCGATAAATGGGTTTGAGTCCCTAAATATTAAATTAAATTATTGTCTTGCTTTATTTAATAGGATCGAGTCCCAAAGTTGATTAATAATGGTTATGACATGTTGTACGCTTGCAAGTGGGGTTGGTATTACGACACCAATGGGATGCCTTAGGTAAGTAAATGGATTAATGGTTGTGTATATGTGAAATAAATATTTTATATTGGGATTTAAAGCAGGATGGGTAGTCGATTCATAAAAGTAAAGTCCAAAGGACTAATACTAGAAATCACGCTAGCCGGTGCAGGTGTCTATATGTCCAGGAGGTTCGACTCCCCTGAATGAATATATGAATGGGAGGTTCGAGTCCCCCATAATGGCATTTCCGATTTTGGATATTCTCTGGTCTATATGGCTACACGTACTAGGGCCCTTCCAGTTAGGGGAGAGCTGAGCCCATATAGCCCATGGGTGCCTTGTTATATAACGATTATGCTACACAACCTAAGTTAAGCTTTTCAAAGTTCATGCTAAGCCTTGGTCCCTATCCCGACACACACTCTCTCTCTCTTTCTCTCTCTCTATATATGTATATATATATTCTTGTGATTGCATATGATGATTTGACTTTGTTTTAAATGATGGCATTATTTTATTCCTCTATTCCTGAGTTACATGCTAGTTTTCCAACTGTTAACCGTCTTCGAACGTTGTATCCCCACGGGATGCAGGCGCCAAAATGTTTTCTTCTTTTCCTGCACAGTGATTAGGTGTTCGAGTTGGTTCATGAGTTGTCATTGAAGGGGTGAGCTTCCATACTTTGGAAGGCTTCCATCATGGTCTATATATTTTATGTTTCATAATTTTTTTAGGCTTTACTTTGGATATGATCAGGGGCATGTCCCGATCAGATACTCTTTGGATTTGATTAGAGGTTTTGTCAGACTACTGTTGGTATGGGCGGCGTCGGTAGTGGTATCAGAATTGGTATTGGTATTGGCATGGATGCCGATACCTGTTAGTATTGGTTATGGTTATACTTTGATGTCTTTATATAATTAAACTCATATATTGTTATACGTTTAGAATTCATTCAACTCTGAGGTTGTTGTGTTGACTAGGTTAGGTGAAGGGGGTGATATCTGGTCCACATGGGACTTGAGATACTCATTACGGCTAAGCCCTAATTTGGGTCGTGACATGAATGGCACTGGAATGTACTAACTATGGTGTTGATGTTGACCAAACCTATATTATACGATGATACAACACAAGCAAAAGTATGGAATCAGTACTTTGAATATACTGAGCATATGAGAAATGCATGAGATACAAATAAACCTAAAAGTAAGTCATGGGAAAATAAAGCTAAACATGAGGATAAGTGTAAATGAGTCAACAAAAATCATAAGAAAACTAAAAATATAAGATAAATGTTGTTGTCAAAATAAATCATAACTGAATTGTTTAGTGAGTCAAATGCACTTATTTTCTAAACTATTTTGTTATGGGAGATTCTCATAGCCGACATACCTCATTACGCTAAATGGAGCCCATCTTGTAGCCCTAATTGGATGGAAAGGTCAATACCTTGTCAGGATAATGAACCTGTCTAACGTGGATAGATTAAATTGAGTCTCAAAAGGCTAATTATATATCCTGTGGTGGTAACGTAGTTCTGGAATTAATTTTCATTATATCCATTAACTTTGTCACAATTAATTCGCTCAAGTTTGTTGGTAAAGTAATTTGGTTTGTTATGTCATTTTTATTAAACATGGAAATATCATAATTAAATCATTATCAAAAGTGGGTATGGACCCTAGATTTGGAACATGGAAACTTCTAGTTACAAAAGATGAATTCTTAGGCCACAAGGATGGAAGGAAATTCTTGTTGAATCCTCGTGTACTTGGAATGCAAGTTATGATTATAAAGTTATTCTTGGGAATTATTGAATAAGTAACTCTTTTAGGAATAGTTTAGGTATAGGTAAGACTGATAGAAAGAAAGGACGGGGGGCAACGCCTCAGAAAACTGGTCAAGATAAAAAGAAAATTTCTTTTATTCGTAGATAAAGTCCTCTTAGTAGCTACGGTGAAACCTGAAATAAAGGGTAGATTTTTGTTGTGGGTCGCTTTGCGATAATTGACAAGGACCCAAGGTTTTCTAGTTTGTACTGTAGAATGAAAGCTCGAATAAAGGCTCAAGATCATCCTGGAGATTCAATTAAGGGGAGAAGTCTAATATTTGGTTGAAAAGAACTACCTGAGGTCCTAATAAGGTTGGGAACCTTGGTATGAATATTGAAAGGTTCCCACTAGGTATAAAATAATGAAAGGAATGTCTTTGATTCGTCCAGCACGAATTGAAATAGGAGCCTATTCATTCCAAAATCACGATTACTCGGACATCTTCCAGTGGTCGCCGCAAAGAATGACCATTTCGCAAATTTGACAAAGGTTGAGACCTCTGTCTTTCTATGATCAGCTATTATCGATGATTAAACATTTGAAAGACAAGCAGACACAGTAAGATAGGGGAGAGGGTAAAGTGTTCTTCGATATTACACCTTTGAGACCACATAGATGAGGAAGACCTCCTGGGGATAAAAGATTGTAATACCCCAAGAAATTTTTCATTGAAATTTTGTGCGTAAACATGTTGGGTTCTATATTCTAGAATGAATTATAAGTTTTTCATGAGGAATGTATTGGATTATGACCCACGATTGCATAGAGTACTAAAAATCTTTCCAAAGATATGTGGATCATCCAAAAAGGTCACCCGAGCGATGAGTTATGAACATTCTGATCGAACCGTGAATAGTAGTGAACAGTAAAACGTGCAAGAAAAAGTATTGAGGCCTGTCATATTTTTGCTCCAACTTTAAATGATCATAACTTCTTGTACATAATGATCTGGGTACTCCACTATATATCAACGAAAAGCTCTACGAGTCCTCTTTCCAATGAAATTAGTTTCATCCAATTTGTCTATCGGAGCAAAAGGTTATGGTCGATCTACTTCAGCCTACCAAAAGTAAATTTTTAGGTCAACTTCAAACGATCATAACTCCTAGTACATAATGATCTGGGTAAGATACTATATATCAATGAAAAGATATGAGAGTCCTCTTTCTAATGAAATTGGTTTCATCCAATTTGGATATCGGAGTAAAATGTTATGGTTGATCTACTTAAGACTATTAAAACAGTCCACCAAAGGACAGATTCGAGAATTATTTGATTTTTAGGGGCGTTTTGGTCATCCCCCCTCACCCAAATTCCGTCCAAACCCTATATTAATACCTATTAGAAGCATTATATGTTATATTTCATCAAATTCCCTCAAAAAGAAAACCCTAAGCTCCTACATCCAACTTCAAGAACCTCCAAAGTTCACCACTAATTCTACAAATTTATTCAAGATTCTAAGTTCCTAGTTCAAGAACTCCAAGAACCATCATTCAAAGGCACGATTAACATCTCAAAAATGAGTATCGATCTAAAGTTCATCATTTAAGGTATGTGGAGTTTTTCAACAAAAACTCTCTTTTGTTCTTGTGCCCAAAAGTAATTTTCTTTACAAAGGCATGATTTTTATTTGATTTTTATGAATTTGAAGTATGAACCCATATCTTATGATTATTATTATGAAATCTTGATGTTTATGATTTTGAAAGATGAATTTACATGTGTGGAGATATAAAGCATGAATCTTGAATGATATTTTTCATGATTTTGATATTTGGGTCGTGCATCCCCGTTGAAAATTATATTTTTTTGAGAAAGTGTGTGTTATAAGCACATTGATGTTGAATATTTGAGATATTTTGAATGATTTGACCTTTTGGTCTTAATGGAGTTATTTTAAACTCGAGTGTGAAAGAAATCCACAATGTGGTTGATTTTGATAGATGGGAAGCATGATGGCTCCCGATGTATATTTATATATTACTGAAATTGTTTTGTTAAAGATTGTCTTTGAAATGATCTGAGCTAAGTCTGGGAGAAATCTTTAGCACCGAGTGGGAGATATAAAGAGACCTTACTTTCCTCGAACTAGTGCCCCTGTAGGAGTGACCCTGAGGCTGATTTATATAGTGATCACTAGTTTGTGTGGATTTGATATCGATAGTCCTACTCCAATGGCAAGGATAGGACGGTTCTCCCCAATGTGGGTTGTACGTTGGACTCTATGTAGCTCACATGATTTATGTCGGTTATAGGATCTCCCAGTGTGTGTGTGTTTCCTTGTGTCTATGGTGAATGGTGAAGTGATTTGAAAGTGGAATTGTGAAAGTTATTCTTTTGAAATATTTAAATGATATTTACATTATGAGAATTGATATTCTTGATGAACTGAAAGTGATTGACAAATTATATGATGACTCACATGTGTTATTGTACTTATTTCATCCTCTCATGATTATGATGATTTTCTTCGGGCTATGTGAGTCTTTCATACATACTGCATATTTCTTATAAATATTTATGATGATGATGTTTATACAACCGCATACACCCTCATATACTCGGTTCCTTTCCATGGTACTGACCTACATCTTCGGATGTGGGATGCATTTTCTCGGAATGTAGGTTTAGGTTCTTAGTTTCAGGTTCGATAGTGATTCTTTGGGCACGCTGTTCTACATCCTCTATTGTGGTGAGTCCTCATGTTCCGAGGACGTGATGTCTGAAGTTTATTTCACAGAATTATTTACATTTGATAACTGAGTATGAGTCACTTGGGGCATGTCTCAGTGGCTCGCTGGTTTTATTGATTCTTTTAGAGGCTTGTCAGACTAGTATAGATGTTGGGAGGTGACTAATAAGTCGAATTTTGTTATCTTCCTGAAATTCTTTTATTCTTGGATGATGATTACTCTGTTGATATTTAAGGGTTATTTATGGAAACCCGGTTGATTTGTGTTGAACTGAATGAAAATGGCTCAAAGGGTTAGCTTGGTTCTACTTGTAGCCTCTTTCCGATACTCAACCCATTTCTATTCCTCCTTATCGTATGGCCCCTGTAGAACTTAAGGAGTTGAAAAAGCAACTCAAAGATCTACTAGATAAGGGTTTCATAAGGCCCAGTGTTTCTCCTTGGGGTGCTCCTGTATTGTTTGTGAGAAAGAAAGATGGCTCTTTGCGTATGTGCATTGATTACCGCCAATTGAATAAAGTCACCGTAAAAAATAAGTACCCCCTTCCAAGAATAGATGATTTGTTTGACCAATTGTAAGGTGCAAGTTATTTCTCAAAGATAGACCTTCGTTCCGGCTATCATCAACTCAAAGGTAGGGAGTGTGACATCCCGAAAACCACTTTCCAAACTCATTATGGCTATTTTGAGTTTCTTATTATGTCTTTCGGGTTAACTAATGCTCTAGCAGCTTTCATGGATATGTTTGTCATAGTGTTCATCAATGATATACTGGTGTACTCCCGTAGTGAAGATGAACATTCTGATCATCTCCGAACCATCTTGCAAACCCTTATAGATCACAAGTTGTTTGCCAAGTTCATTAAGTATGAGTTTTGGCTGTTCCAGCCGTTAAAATTAAATCTGCTTGTCTAGGACTCGATCTTGGTACTAGTCCATAACGATCAAAGTCGAAGTGTGAGCCTATTAGTGAAGCAAATTCAATGACAGTTGCTTTTCTGGGTCATATCATTTCTTCTGGGGGTATTAGAGTTGATCCACAAAAGACCGAAGCTATTAGAAATTGGCCTAGACCTATTTCTCTGATTGATATCCGAAGTTTCTTGGGTTTAGCTGGCTATTACCGCCGTTTTGTTAAGGGTTTCTCCTCTATAGTATCTCCTATGACTCGGTTGACCCAAAAGAAAGTGAATTTCTTATAGTCTGAATCTTGTGAGAAGAGTTTTCAGGAGTTGAAGACTCGACTCACTTCAGCCCCTGTTTTGACTTTGCCTGATGGTGTTGATAGTTTTATGGTGTACTGTGATACTTCGAGAGTTGGGTTGGCTTGCGTATTGATACAGAAGGGTAAGGTGATAGCTTATGCTTCTAGACAGTTAAAACCCCAGAAGAAAAATTACCCCACCCATGACCTTGAGTTGTCTACTGTTGTATTTGCTTTGAAAATCTGGAGACACTATTTGTATGGTGTCCATGTTGATGTTTTCACTGATCATAAGAGTCTGCTGTATGTGTTTACCCAGAGAGAATTAAATCTTAGGCAGAGACGATGGTTAGAATTATTAAAGGACTATGATATGAGTGTGTTGTACCATCCGGGCAAGGCCAATGTTGTGGCGGATTCCCTAAGTAGAGTGTCCATGAGTAGTGTTTTGCATGTGGTAGAAGGTAAGAAAGAGTTGGCTTGTGATGTACATCGTTTGGCTAGATTGGGGGTTAGGTTGTTTAACTCTGCTGAAGGTAGTATAGGGGTTCAGAGTAGTTCCGAATCCTCCTTGGTTTTGGAAGTGAAGGAAAAACAATACTTAGATGCTAGTTTGGTCAGACTGAAAGAGTCAGTCAAGGATCAAAAAGTAGAGGTTTTCTCCCAAGGAGGAGATGGTGTGTTGAGATTGCAGGGTAGATTGTGTGTCTCGAATGTTGATGATCTGAGACAGAGGATTATGGCTGAAGCGCATGGGGCGCGATATTCTATTCATCCTGGTTCCACCAAGATGTACCGACACTTGCGGGAAATCTATTGGTGGAGTGGCATGAAGAAAGATATAGCAGCGTTTGTAGCTAAGTGTGCAACATGCCAACAGGTTAAGGTTAAACACCAAAGACCTGGTGGTATGATGCAAGAGTTTAGTATTCCCACCTGGAAGTGGGAAGAGATAAATATGGACTTCGTGATTGGTTTACCTCCTTCCCACGCCACATATTCCATTTGGGTTGTGGTTGATAGGTTGACTAAGTCTGCTCATTTCTTGCCTATTCATACTTCATATACTGCTGAAGATTGTATATCCGAGAGCTAGTCAGACTGTATGGAGTTCCCCTGTTTATCATTTCAGATAGAGGTACTTAGTTTACTTCGCAATTTTGGAAAGCTTTTCAGAAGGGTCTTAGTACCCAAGTGCTTTTGAATTCTGCTTTTCATCTGCAGACCGATGGTCAGGCTGAGCAGACAATCCAGACCTTAGAGGATATGTTGAGAGCTTGTGCACTTAACTTTAAGGAAAGTTGGGATGATCACTTACCGTTGATAGAGTTTGCTTACAATAACAGTTTTCACTCTAGTATTGGCATGGTTTCATTTGAAGCCTTATATGGGAGGAAGTGTAAATCACCCATAGGTTGGTTTGAGGTGGGTGAAGCAGCTGTGAGTGGTCCTGATTCGGTATTTGAGGCTATGGAAGAAGTTAAGTTGATTAGGGAAAGGTTGAAAACTGCACAGAGTCGTTAGAAGTCATATGCGAAAGTTAGAATGAGAGACCTTGAGTTTGAAGTTGGTGGCCTAGTGTATCTGAAAATTTCACCCATAAAGGGGGTGAAGAGATTCGGAAAGAAGGGGAAGCTTAGTCCCCGTTATGTTGGTCCTTACAAAATTCTTAGCCGTGTTGGTAAGGTAGCTTATGAGGTCGAGTTGCCTTCCGAGTTGTCCTCCATTCATCCGATATTCTATGTCTCCATGCTTAGAAAGCATATTAGCGATGCTGTGGTAGTGGATTCCTCTGTGAGTGCTGACATTCAAGAAAATCTTTCTTTTGATGAGATTCCTGTTGAGATTCTTGATTTCAGTGTCTGAAGACTAAGGAACAAAGAAGTTCCCTTGGTCAAGGTGTTGTGGCGAAACCAATCTGTTGATGGTGCAACTTGGGAAGCTGAGGCGGATATGCAATCCAAGTACCCGCACCTATTTTCCGTGAACTCCGATCAAGCTGAATGTATCGTTCTTTCCTAAATCATGCACTTTTGATAAAAGTTGCAGTAGTTCAGCTGTCATTTATTATGTGTTCAGCTGTAGTTTCTTGAATTTATGCATTCTATGTTGCATTCAGAGTGAGAAACAATGTAGTGATGAGTCTAACGAATGGTTTCAGTTGTATGCTCTATTCCCTATCTAATCTTGGCATGTCTAGCGTCATTCGAGGATGAATGTTTCCAAGGGGGGATGATGTAATACCCCGGGAAATTTTTTGTTGAAATTTTGTGCATAAACATGTTGAGTTTTATCTTCTAGAATAAATTATAAATTTTTCGTACAAAATGTCTTAGATTATGACCCACATTGCGTAGAGTTTCGAATAAGCTTTCCAACGATATGTGGATCATCCAAAATGGACACCCGAGCGACGAGTTATGAACATTCTGATCAAACCGTGAATAGTAGTGAACAATAAAACATGCAGGAAAAAGTACTGAGGCCTGGCGTATTTTTGCTCTAACTTTGAACGATCATAACTCCTTGTACATAATGATCTGGGTGATCTACTATATATTAACGGAAAGCTCTGCCAGTCCTCTTTCCAATGAAATTGGTTTCATCCAATTTGTCTATCAAAGCAAAAAGTTATGGTCAATCTACTTCATCCTATCAAAAGTAAATTTTTGGGTCAACTTCAAACGATCATAACTCCTCCTACACAATAATCTGGGTGAGATACTATATATCAACGGAAAGATATAAGAGTCCTCTTTCTAATGAAATTAGTTTCATCTAATTTGGATATCGGAGTAAAACGTTATGGTTAATCTACTTCAGACTATCAAAACAGTCCACCAAAGGATAGATTCGAGAATTATTTGATTTTTAGGGGCGTTTTGGTCATTCCCCCTCACCCAAATTCTGTCCCAACCCTATATTAAAGCCTATTAGAAGCATTATATGTTATATTTCATCAAATTCCCTCAAAAAGAAAACCCTAAGCTCCTACATCTAAACCCTAAGCTCCTACATCTAACTTCAAGAACCTCCAAAGTTCACCATTAATTCTGCAAATTTATTCAAGATTCCAAGTTCCTAGTTCAAGAACTTCAAGAACCTCCAAAGTTCACCATTAATTCTGCAAATTTATTCAAGGTTCCAAGTTCCTAGTTCAAGAACTCCAAGAACCATCATTCAAAGGCATGATTAACATCTCAAAAATGAGTATTGATCTAAAGTTCATCATTCAAGGTATGTGGGGTTTTTCAACAAGAACTCTTTTTCGTTCTTGTGCCCAAAAGTAATTTTCTTTACAAAGGCATGATTTTTATTTGATTTTTATGAATTTGAAGCATGAACCCATATCTTATGATGATTATTATGAAATCTTGATGTTTATGATTTTGAAAGATGAATTTATATGTGTGGAGATATAAAGAATGAATCTTGAACGATATTTATCATGATTTTGATATTTGGGTTGTGAATCTTCATTGAAAATTGTGTTTTTTTAGAAAGTGTATATTATAAGCACGTTGATGTTGAATATTTGAGATATTTTGAATGGTTTGACCTTTTGGTCTTAATGGAATTGTTTTGAACTCGAGTGGGAAGCATGATGGTTCCCGATGTATATTTATATATTACTGAAATTATTTTGTTGTGGATTGTCTTTGAAATGATCTGAGCTAAGTACGGGAGAAATCTTTAGCACCTAGTGGGAGGTATAAAGTGACCTTACTTTCCTAGAACTACGTGCCCTCATAGGAGTGAGCCTGAGGCTGATTTATATAGTGATCACTAGTTTGTGTGGATTTGATATCGATAGTCCTACTCCAATGGCAAGGATAGGACGGTTCTCCCCAACATGGGTTGAATGTTGGACTCCATGTAGCTCACATGGTTTATGTCGGCTATAGGATCTCCCAGTGTGTGTGTTTCCTTGTGTCTATGGTGAATGGTGAAGTGATTTGAAAGTGGAATTGTGAAAGTTATTCTTTCGAAAGATTTAAATGATATTTACATTATGAGAATTGATATTCTTGATGAACTGAAAGTGATTGACAAATTATATGATGACTCACATGTGTTATTGTACTTATTTCATCCTCTCATGATTATGATGATTTTCTTCGGGCTATGTGAGTCTTTCATACACCATGCATATTTCTTATAAATATTTATGATGATGATGTTTATACAACCGCATACACCCCCATATACTCGGTTCTTTTCCATGGTACTAACCCACATCTTCGGATGTGGGCTGCATTTTCTCAGAATGTAGGTTTAGGTGCTCAGTTCCAGGTTCAACAGCGATTCTTCGGGCACGCTGTTCTACATCCTCTGTTGTGGTGAGTCCTCATGTTCCGAGGACGTGATGTCTGATGTTGGTTTAACGGAATTGTTTTCATTTGATAACTGAGTATGAGTCACTTGGGGCATGTCTCAATGGCTCACTGGTTTTATTGATTCTCTTAGAGGCTTGTCAGACTAGTATAGATGTTGAGATTTGACTAATAAGTCGTATTTTGTTATCTTTCTAAAATTCTTTTATTCTTGGATGATGATTACTCTGTTGATATTTGAGGGTTATTTATGGAAACCCCGTTGATTTGTGTTGAACTGAATGAAAATGGCTCAAAGGGTTAGCTTGGGGCTACTCGTAGCCTCAAGCACCGTGTGACGCTCCGGGACCCGTTTTTCGGGGCGTTACAGAGATATAGGATGGCATGATCAAAGTCGATGATCACCACTTTAACTGATGTGGATGCGGTTGTCTCATCGTAAGAGCGATGGGGGGTGAAAAGGGATCTCTCTTTTGTTCCTTTATCTGTTTCTTGCCAATCCTAGCTCGCTTCATCGGTTGAAGACTTTCTCTTTAAGCGCATATCTCAGCATAGGTGAACAAGTAAAGTATACCCTTCACACATTCAGTCTGATCTTATCTGCGTAATTACTTGGACGATTTAATATTTGAAAAAGGTTGACCTCCTCGCTTCTCTTGTGTTCATTAGTCTACGATCCGTCGCTTACTAAACCACCAAGAAGTAGTCTACTTTGATATATTGCATCCTGAATTTTAGCTTAATTGTTGGATCCGATGTTTTTAGCTACACCTCGCACCACTACTCATTGTTGTGAAGATCATAACTCCACTAGCGCGCAACCAGATGCTTCGACCCGCATTGAATGCCGGGCCGCAGACAGGAAGCGTGGTAGCCCTATGCCCAGGGAGCCTATGGTAACGTAAAGTGAGGAGTTGAACGGGTCTCCTTTGAAATTAATGTTGTAGATAGTGCAGAGTAATAAACACACTTTCATACTTTCCCATATTTATATAATGTGGGATCTGTATGAACTTTGATAAACCCATTAAAATTCGTAAAGTCAATTAGAAATTAGTTATTTCATATATTTTATTTCAAATACAATATGAAATAAGCTCATTTTAAAATTAATATTAAAATTAGTGATCTCTCATCCATCAAATTAATACTAAGATTAGTGATCTCTTACCCGTTATCTCAAACGAGCCCAATAGGTATGGATGAGTGATTTGGCATAGTTAGAGAGGAACTTCCCTGACTTTTCCTTTTTCTTCACTGTCTCACTTAAGTAGCAAAAGAAAGCAGTACCGTAGCATTTAAATCTTCCACGTCAACCAAATTACTCCTGTCAATGGTAACAGTTCAATTCCCCATTTTCTACAGACTGAACACTTTGCTTATCCAATACTCTCGCATCATCGCTTTGCCATCAAAACCAGCTAACAAAAGCGGCATTTTGCTTTCCTACTGTACATAAGAAGAACTGGAGTCGTCAATACAAGAAACCCAGTCCAAGAAACCGCATGGTAACGGTCAGATCCGATACCGATCACCATCAGCAGCTGAATTATTAGAGCATATACAGCAACAGGATAACCCACTTCCAATGGAACATGAGAAAATGGTGAAACGGAATAGGCAATACGGGGATTCAATGCCCGATAAGATCCATAGATATCGTGGAGTGATACTTGTGATTTCAGTTCCTGTTTTGCTTATTTGTTTTGTGCTTTTTGTAATGCCGAAGACTGATTCAATGGGGGGAGGTTCAGTTAATAGGAAGTTTTCTCCGAAATTTGGATCCAGAAATTATGCGGTTGTTTTTGATGCGGGTAGTTCTGGTAGTAGGGTTCATGTTTTCTGCCTTGATCAGCATTTGGATCTTGTTCCTATTGGCAGTGACCTCGAGCTCTTCCGGCAGGTAATTTTGGATTTTGAGTAGGCGTTTGACAATGTTTTTTTGGGGAAATAGAAGAAAATAGTTTCTGTTTTCCAAGTGAAAAATGATATTTCAATATTAGAGTTGTGTTTGGAGATGAAATAAATTGGAGTTGTTTTTTGAATTTTTGTGAGTAACTTTGAAGTGAAAAATTGGTCAAAACAACTTTCTGTTTTTTTTTTTTTTTTTCAAATTCTTGAAAATTCTGGAATTCAAGTTGAGAAAGGGGAGCGTTGGAGTAACTGGAATTCAAGCCATATGACCAGGAGGTCATGGCTTCAAGTTGTGGAAACAGCCTCTTGCAGAAATGTAAGGTGAGGCTCCATACAATATACCCTTGTGGTATGGCCCTTCTCTATACCCTCGTGCATAACAGCAACTTTAGTATACCGGGCTGCCCCTTTTCTGGAATTCAAGTTGAATTCCGGAATTTTATGCCAAACGTGTTTTTTGGAGTTCAGCTTTAGAAAAAAGTGAAAATTTTTCATGACCAAATGACCCTTTAGACTTCTGGCACTTATCAGTGGAAGATAATTTACTTG
This sequence comes from Capsicum baccatum var. pendulum, assembly GCA_030864225.1. Classification (NCBI taxonomy): domain Eukaryota; kingdom Viridiplantae; phylum Streptophyta; class Magnoliopsida; order Solanales; family Solanaceae; genus Capsicum; species Capsicum baccatum. The sequence continues at coordinate 88,509,918 of CM061557.1, forward strand.
ACAATTACCGAAACTCTAACTTCATTTATTGTTGTTTATCTTTACCACTCAATCGTATCATCAAGACATTATAGTTATAATCATATTCCTCATTGAACATTACAATATGCCATCTACTCTTATACACATCCAACATTGTTAATTAACATTTCCCAAGTTAAAACATTTCAACAATAAATGTTTCTCATAGAAAAAATTCTCCATGCTGATTGTACCCTGTAAGTTCGTTGCAAATGAGTGCTCTATTGTGTTAAGGCTTTCTCTTGGCACCAAATGTTCATCAATGATTGGCTTTGGAACTACAGAAAAAACCAGGTTTGAGTGCATATCCTAGTGACCCTGCAGCCGCTGCAAATTCTCTCAAGTCACTTCTGGAGCAAGCAGAGGATGTAGTTCCAATGGAATTGCGCAGTAACACACCAGTCAGAGTTGGGGTGAGTGGATACAGTTATTAGAATTATTTGGTACGATTGAAATTTAGATTCTTTAGTCTGCTCAATGCTCAGTATACTGAATCATGATGTGGAGTCTATCTAGGCAACTGCAGGTTTGAGGCAGTTGGGAGGTAATGCATCTGACAAGATTCTTCAAGCGGTAAAATTGATTACTTCCTTAGACCATCATTCGTAACAGGCTTTCTTCCACTTGGGCATGTCTTATATTAGAATTTTAAGTTTTCTTTTTCTAGTTTGGGTTTCTAAATAATTGGAATCACTAAATCTCATTTGAAGGTGAGGAATTTTCTAAAGAGCAAAAGCAGCCTCAAGTCAAAGGCAAGTTGGGTTACTGTTCTTGACGGGAGCCAGGAAGGTGCTTACCAATGGGTATGTTGTTTGAAATTCAACTTGTCCGGTTCTTCTTTGTACTTGGAATTACTATACCATTCGAAGTTAGAGGTGCTTGCTTAAGTCAAATTTGAGATACTTAGAGACTAGAGGGAAGCAGAGAAGTATAGCAGTGGTTTTGATATCATGTCAAGGATCCATTTTGTGGTAGTTTATCTCGTGTGCTGTTGGTTAGTTAATTCCAGGTCGTTGTCTTTTTATGCTCAGAAGTAGGGTAAATAGAATGAAAGGAATGAATTCTGTTTTAGGTTCAAGGAGAGAATGACCAAAAGTTTAAAATGGCCACCATGCCAATCTTTCAGTATTACCAATTAACATCTTGAATATGCCTTTGAAGAAGCTTCATATGAACTGCAACTCAAGTTGGAGTTGTCTAAGCAGAGAACAAGTACTCTATCTACATCCCAAATGCTTTCTTGTTGCATTCACATCGTATCCCTATAATTTCCACAGAAGTATTTCGGTCTCATTCAAGCCTTTAGGCCATGTTAGGGACACTAGATCAGATTGTGAAAATAACTGATTCCATCTGAAAGATGAGATTGTTGTCCTACAAGTAGAATAAAAGGAGCTTTATTGTGTGCTAAATTCAGTATAACCAATCCCTTCCATGGGGTGGGGATAAGAGGTTGAGCTTGTAAGTTTATTGGATAACTTATCTTATCCCATCCTAAAGATAGGATGAGGGGAAGAGCTTTAAGTTTATCCTTATTCCTATCCTATACTGTTTGAAAGAAAAGGTAGAATAAGCAAATTGGTGATTGCCCTATTTTTTCCTATATATTGAACGTTGTTGTGGATTATGTGGATTTATACCTTTTTTAATAAGTTATCATCTAATTTCTAGAACCAGTTTGGCCATGATAATTATTCCCTTTATTTCAAAATCAGTGTTTGACCATGAAAATTTCAACTCCAACTTGAAGTTGGATTCCAAATTTGAAAAACACCTTATAACCTGTTTCTCAACTCCATCTTCATAATTCGAAATAAAGTGTTCTCTTCTCGCCATTGCAAAAAGTATTACCAAACACAGCTCATCCAAACATAGCTCTTCTTTGACTCCAACTTCATAAATTTCAAATAAAGTGAAAAATTTTGGAATCTATGGTCAAATGCCTACATAATCAAAAAGCTTTGCGGTAAGAAAGTGTTGCCATCTTGATTTAAATCTAACAAATCTAGCTCAAAAAGAGCTCAACAGATTGTCAAAAATCATTTCTATTAGTTACATCTTGTTCTTTTATTCAACAAAATATTTGGGTTATAATTATAATCTTGAAACAAAAACATACCGTGACACTTCCCAGTATTTCAACCAAAAAACCGTTTTAAGGATCACCTTTGTGCCTACCCATTTTGTTTTGAGGGCTTGAGGTAAAAGCATAAGTTTGAATAGGCACTTGACATTGTGCTGAGGCTTGGTTTTAGATGACTAGAGGAAGAAAAACAGAAATGATTGCTTATGATAAGCAGTTGAATATGTTGTGTACCTAAAATAAGTACATAAAAGTGTTATCTTTCTAATAATTTCAGTTTTTACATAATCCAATATTTTAATCAAGTAGACAGTTATTTTTGTGAACTCTTCGTGTTTTCGTTATCAAAGAAGTTCACTACAATATGTCAGCTAAATATTCCAAGTACGTGACACAACAAAAGGAATCCTTTAGTGAACGTGTTGTGAACCTGTAATAAACAAATAAAAAGCGTCTCCTCTATAAAAGTTATGCTTTTCGCTGAGGCAGTTTACATAATTTAACATGATAGAAGTAAATCACATGGATCTTGATCTTGCTTGTGACAGGAGGTTGTTAAAAGGAAAGGAAAGAAAAACCGTAAGTCTACAAGCTGTAACAGTAGAAAAATGCAGCTGTAAATTGCTACGAGAAAACTGCAGAGAAAGAAGGATAAGGCAGAAGGTTTTGAATTCTATTTCACTTTGCTAGATTCTGCTTTTAGATGCTTCTTGATACATACATATATATATCTATGTGTGTGTGTGTGTGTGTAGTGTGTTTGAGGATTTACAAACCACAAAATAAGCAAAAATATATCACACTAAACTAAGTACATATGTGGCTCACTAACCACCACTTATTTTAAACCAAAAAGACTTGTCTATAAAAATATCTACTATTCAGAAGTTTTTAGAGAAATCTTAATTTCCTAACACTCCTTAAGATTTTTCGCTAAAACTCCGTGCAACATCCTTTGAAACTCAAACTTGTTTGTTGGAAGAGCCTTGGTTTGAATATCAACTTGTTGTTCTTCACTTTGCAATTCACTAGCTTAACTTTGCTATCCTTCTCAGCATCTCATAAAGCATGAAATTTGGTTGATATGCTTCGTTCTTCCATGTTGCATCGGATTTTCAGCAATAGCAATGGCTGATTTATTGTCCACATAGATCGCTGCTGGTTCTTTTGGCAAAAGTTTCAATTCAAGCAAGATCTTTCTTAACCAAATTCCTTGATTTGTAGCAGATGCAACAACCACATACTCGGCTTCCACTGAAGACTGAGCTACAATATCTTGCTTTTTTGTGCTCCAAGAAAAAATGCATAAACCAAATGAAAAAAGTAACCAGATGTACTTTTGTAATCGGCCAAGCATCCACCCCAATTACTATCTGAATAGAAAATAAGAGCTCCATTCTCCACACTTCTATACCAAATTTCATAATCAATTGTCCCTCTAATGTCAGTTTCAAAAATAAAAAATTGTCTCTCCAATGTACTTCAATACCCCTTTTAGCAGCTCCAAAATGCTTAGTGCCGGTTCTTTGCATATATCGGGACAATAAACTAGCAGCAAACATTACGTCTAGCCTCGTAGCAATTAGATACAACAAGCTTGTAATAAGATTTCTATAAAGTTTGGATCTGCCCTCTCTTCTCCAACATCTTTCATTAACTTTTCATTCACAACAAGTGGAGTTGCAACAGGTTCGCACTTGTCAAGCTTGAACTTTTTTAAGAGATTTACGGCATACCTCTTTTGGGACAAGAAAATTCCTTCAGAAGATTGAGAAATCTCCATTCCCAGGAAAAACTTCATCTCTCCTAGATCAAACATCTCAAAAACCTTTAACATTGCATTTTTAACTTCTTGAACCACATGAGAATTTTCACCTGTGATCATCAAATCGTCAACATAAATGGATATCACAATCAACCTCCCATTAACTTGCCTTTGCCTTTTGAAGTTTAAAGAGGCTCATTTAGGCTTCTGTCAAAGCCTTGAGACAGCAAATAAGTATCCGGCCTACTATACCAAGCTCTCGGAGCTTGTTTAAGACCGTAGAGAGATTTTTTAAGTTTATACACCTTGTCTTCTTCACCCGCAATAGTAAAGCCTTCAGGTTGTTCAACATAAATGTCTTCTTCAAGCAATCCATTTAGAAATGCAGATTTGACATCTAAATGGTAGACTCTTCACTTGTATTGTGTTGTAAGTGCGACTAGAAATCTTAGTGTTTCACGCCTTGCAACAGGAGCAAATGTATCTCCAAAGTCCACTCCAAGTTGCTAGGAATGACCTTTAACTATGAGTCCAGCTTTATGCTTGAAGATGGAGCCATCTAGATTGAATTTTGTTTTCTACACCCGTTTGACACCGATGACGTTCTTCTTTTCTGGCCTATCAACCAGCTCCCAAGTATCATTTTTATTAATCGTGGCAAGCTCCTCGTCCATTGCAGAAATCCAAACTTCCTGCCTTGCTGCTTCTTTAAAGAAAGATGGTTCGACAAGAGCAAAGTTGCATTGCTCATAAACTTCAGCTAGTAATCTATCTTCAAGACAGGAGAATTTGCGTTAAGTTCAACATTTGAACTGTGCTTTGTTCCAACAATAGGACTAGAGGAAGTATCACTCTTCTACGGATTTGGAGCTGCAAATGAAGTACTCCCATTGATTCTTTACAACAAAATCCCCATCCCAATCATAATGGCTAGACTCGTGATAAGCATCTTCTTGGTACTAACATTATACACTCTGTACCCTTTTGCAATTGTTCTATAGCCCAACAAAATACAGAGTTTTGCCTTGTCCAATTTGCCTCTTTTAGCATATGGAACATGTGCATAACGCACCGAACCAAATACTTTCAAGTGTCTTGCAGACGGCTTTATACCCTTCCATGCTTCAAATGGCGTCATGTCTTGGAGTGCTCTAGTTGGTAATCTTTTTAGCACTGCGTTAGCCCAAAAATATTTAGGTATCTTCCTTTCTGCCAATATGCATCTCGCCATCTCTATCACTGTTCTATTCATTTTCTCACAAACCCTGTTCTGTTCTAGAGTGTAGCTCACAGTGAATTTTTGTTGAAGACCCAAATCTTTACAATACTTGTTGAACTGGTGCGAAGTATATTCAATCCTGTTGTCTGACACTGTTCTATTCTTTCTCTCACAAACCCTGTTCTGTTCTAGAGTGTAGCTCACAGTGAATTGTTGTTGAATACTCAAATCTTTACAATACTTGTTGAACTGGTGCAAAGTATATTCAATTCTGTTATCTAACTTGATATACTTCAATCGGCAGCCACTCTTCCTTTCTACCATAGCCTTGAAATCTTTGAAAATAGAAAACACCTAAACTTTTCTACTTAGAAAATAGACCCATGTTATTCGAGTTGAATCATCTACAAAGAGAATAAAGTATTTATTTCCACTCATGGAAGTCGTCCTCATTGGTCCACATATATATGTATGAACCAACTCTAGCTTTTCCTTCGCCCTTTAAAGACTCCCTTTTAGGAAAGGATCGTCTATGCAATTTACCAAATTGACATGAATCACAAACATCTCGGCACATGTCAATTTTGGGTACATCAAGCACCATACCCTTTGATTGCATAATACATCAATGAACTAAGGTTGTAATGACCGAACCTTTTGTACCAGAGCCAAGTATCACTGAATTCATCTTTGAAAGAGCAACTTCCAACAAAATAACATGAAATCGAAAAGGGATTGTCAGTCATGCTAATTATAGCTACTTCACATCCGTTAGGATCACAAATGACATATTATTTGTCCATAAAGAATATTGTTAATGATTTTCATACCTTTGTGAATAGGAAAGTTTACTGACCTTCTACCTTGAGCTTGCACAAATGCACCTTTTCCAAGCTTCAATTTAGTTCTATCAGATTTGTCCAAGCTAACAAACAAATTATCAGTAATCGCCATGTGCTTTGTGCACGTGCTATCGACATACCAATTACACCGATCAACATGTGCCATGAATACCTCCTTTGATTTTCCAACTTGGTGATCTTCTGCGAAATTTACCCATTAGGTAGACTGACTACTTTGATTTTGCTTTTGCCTATAATACCTCTTAATGTGTCCATACTTCTTACAATATCTACATTGAATAGGAGATTTCTTTGACTTCTGCTAACAATTCCTCTCCAAGTGGTTTATTTCTTACAAATACCACGAGGTGGAAATTTTCCTTTTCTTGACAAATCACCTTGGTTTCCACCAGATTTTACCTCTCCAGAGTTATCTAACGAGACTTTTCTGCCTTTCTTTTGTTGCTTGAATTTGTGCCTTACTTGAAAGGCATCCTCTACTGTTCCTTCACTTCTAATAGTTACCCGTTGCTCTTGAACTTGCAATTTGGATATCAGTTCAGTGATTGTAAGAGTAGTCAAGTCACAAGACACTTCAATAATTGAGTTTTTTGATGTTTTTGATTCAAACTTGTCCGGAAGGCTGATCAAGATCTTCTCTACAACTTCTTGATCTGGAAATTCTTCACCAAGTATTCTTATCTGGTTCACAACCTCCTTTAGCTGGAGGAGTATTCTTTCACACTATCCGAATCCTTCATCTTCAAAAGTTCAAACTCCCTCTTCAAAGTTAAGAGCTTAATAGACTTCACTTTGTTGCTGCCTTCAAACTCCTCCTTTAACTTATACCAGGTCTCTTCGGCTGTTTCACAGGCCATAATTCTCGTAAACATCACTTCCGTGAGACTTGAATGAATACAAGTGGGAGCTCTTGGAGATCTAGTCACCAACTCATCATACTTTTTAATTTCATTGAAAGTTGCATTGTCTCTCAATGTCTGGACAGCAAGTTCTCTCACTCTCTCACTCAACAACATCCCATAAGTTGAGAGCCTTCAAATAAGCCTTCATCTTGATAAGCCCAAATATGATACTTCTCCCTGGTAAAAATCGGAGGACCTATCATTTGCTGATTTTCTGGTACCATGTCTTTCCAGCAACTAGATTCAAGAAAAACCAGATATTTGATGAGCTAATCAACAATATTTGGTTCAGATCTCTTTAAAAATAAGCTATGCTTTGATACCATGTTAAAAGGAAAGGAAAGAAGAGCCGTAAGTCTACAAGCTGTAACAGTAGAAAAATGTAGTAAATTGCTACCAAAAAACTGCAGAGAAAGAAGGATAAGGAAGAAGGTTTTGAGTTCTATTTCACTTTGCTAGATTCTGCTTTTAGATGCTTCTTGATACATATATATATTATATACACACACACACATACATATATACATATACAACAACAACAACAAACCCAGTATATTCCCACTTAGTGGGGTCTGGGGAGGGTAGAATGTACGCAGTACATACCACTACCTCCGAAGAAGTAGAGAGACTGTTTCCGATAGACCCCCGGCTCAAGACAAAGGACCATAGTCAAACGTCGCAAGCATACAACATGATAAAAATAAGAGTGATAAGCTCATTTTTTGGTCTATCACCTACTGACCACAATACTTAGATTGATCTAGGTAAATCCTAATCCATTAAAATTTTATGAGCTTTTCTTTGATAAGCTCATTCACATTCCAAGCATACTGCTATGCTATCATCAAATCAGTCCTACTTGCCAAAAGCTTCAAAAGAAAACGAAGAACAACCCCATCCACCTTGAGTCTGCCGACATGAAAGAATATGGATCGAACATAAAAAGAAAAAAAAATAATACAGAAAATCCAAACTTCAGATGATAAGGATATAGCAACTACGATGTAATTCATACCTTTTGACGTCGGACGCGTGTTTCATGGTCCGGCTTACCCTCACTAAAGTTTTAAGGAAAATGGGATTTGGGGAAAGGCTAATAGATATGGTTTATAGGCTTGTAGGAAATAATTGGTATTCCATTTTATTAAATGGCCAACTAAAAGGTTTCTTCAGGTCATTTAGAGGATTGAAACAAGGGGATCCCCTGTCACCCACTCTTTTTATTATTGCGGCTGAGGTAATGTCTAGAGATTTGAAATCATTGATGCAATCAAAAGAATTCAAGATGTTTGGATTGCCTAGAGGTAGCCCAAAGGTGAACCACTTTGCCTTTGCAGATGTTATGATAATCCTTTGCAAAATAGAAGTCCATACAATACAGATGTTGACCAAAACTTTGGAGATATATAAAAAAACATCTGGACAAAAGGTCAATAAAGAGAAAAGTTCCATATACCTTCATAAAGGAGTTTCTCATGGGGTTGTGATAATGGCAGAGGTATCTACTGGAATTCTAAGAAAGGATTTCCGTTTAACTTATTTGGGGTGTACCATCTTCTATATGAGAAAAAAGAAAGATTATTATCAGACAATGATGAGTAGAATAAGTGGAAAATTGCAAGGATGGAAACGTAAGCTACAAGGGTTGTTCTAATAAAACATGTTTTACAAAGCATACCAATTCATTGTTTATCAGTTATGAACCCTCCTTATAATGTTATGACTACAATTCAAAGAATGTTTGTACACTTTTTTTGGCGTAGTCATGTTGGAGGTAAAGAAAGACACGGGATGAAATGGAACAAGCTGTGTTTTCCAGTGGATGAAGGTGGGTTGGGATTTAGAAAGATTCAGTATGTCTTCATGGCATTATTTTGTAAACTCTAGTGGAATTTTAGAACTAAGGACACAATTAGGAGTAGATATATGCAGAAAAAATACTATAAGAGATTACATCCTAATGAAGTGGTGTGGAAACCAAGAGCAGTCTTACAGGTTTGGAAGAAAATGCTGCAAGCAAGGGACTTGGTGGAGCATCAAATTTATTGGAGGATCAGAAAAGGTAATTCCAATATTTGGTTTGATAATTGGAACAGGGAAGGGGATTTGTATAATATATTGGAAAGCCTAGAAGTGGGGAAAAAAGAGTATCAACAGGTGAAGGATCTAATTCATGAGGGACAATGGAAGGTGCATACTATTACTCAACTATTTCCAGATGAGGTAGTAGACCATATTATTCAGAATATCAGGATACCCACCCAAAGTGAGGAACAAGACATTATTATATGGAAACTGGAGTCAACTAGTAAATTCATAGTGAGATCAGCCTGGAATTACATAAGACAAAGAGATGAAGTAAATGGCATATACAAGAATATATGGGTCAAATGCTTGCCTTTCAAAATGGCCTTTCTGATGTGGAGGATGTGGATAGAAAAGATTTCAGTGGAGGAAAATATGAGAAGATGAGGTATAGAGGGCCTACAAGATATTGGTGTTGCACAATACAGAATCAAGAAACACTCGTACATGTGTTTCTAAGATCTATTACTGCTAACAGGACTTGGTCCTATTTTCCTTCTTTGCCAGGTACTACTTTGAATGGACAAAGTCTGAGGGACTTAATCCTAACATGGTGGAGAATAATTGATCATGGAAGATCCAAAACTTACTATCAAGCAATTCCTAGCATGATACTTTGGGAGTTATGGAAAAGAAGGAACAACTCAAAACATAAAGGGAAATACTTGTCTACTCATAAAGTAATATTCAGTATCACTAAAAATATTGGATTACTACTTAAGTGAGGAATCCTAAACAAGTATTCCCTTCTAAGTGGCCAGACATCCAGAGGGAGTTAGAAAGAAGAAAAATACAGATTAAGTACACAAAGGTGGATTGGAAATTCCCAGATAAGGGTTGGATAAAGTATAACATAGATGGGGTATCAAGTATCAATATAGGGATTAACTCATGGGCATATTGTCTAAGGGATGAAGAAGGTGATCTATTACAAGCAGAAGGAGCAAAGATGGAGGATACAACTAACAGTGAAGCTGAGGCACAAGCTATTCTTAAGGAAATAATTCACTGTAGTCAAGCAAATCTTAACAAAATCATTATTCAGATAGATTCGATAGTTATGTTAAAAGTTTTGACTAATGAGTGGCAATGTCCATGGAATTTACTAGACATTAAAGAGGAAATCATCACATTATTGCAAACAAAGGAGGTAAAATCCATGCACATAATAAGGGAAGGGAATCAGTTAGCAGACTATTTTGCAAATCTAGAAATTAATGGAGAAAATTTTAAATGTACTTCATTTCAAAAGCTAGACAGCAAAGCAAGGAGAATTCTAAATAGTGATAAGTTACACTGTCCTTATATTCGAATTACACCAAGGATAGGAAGCTAGGGGAGAATGGGGCAGAAGGTGATACCATCAATAAGTAAGCATCAAAGCCAATATTTCTATACTATAAAGGCACAAAAACAAGAAATTACTACCTAATTTATACAACTTTAGCTGACAAAATAAACTCTTAGACGGAGGGAAGGGTCAGGGGATATCTATGTTATGAGTACACCTGGGTAACAGCTGTAGATATAAGTGTTTGTGGGTTCGAGCATAAATTTGTTTCCCTCTCTTATACACTTACAAGGTAGGTACATGGTCAACATAGAAAAAGAAAGATAAAAATAGTAAGCACTTGCATACACTACTCACTTGGACGGACAAGTTGGACCAGGGGTCTAGACCCTTCGAATCAGTACCAAAAAGCAAGATAAATCCCATCAACCAGAGAACTCAGCTGATGGCTCAACAAAGGTACTTAAATCAACCAAGTAATAAGGAAAAAGAGTTGAAGAGTGAATGTCCAAGACAGCTAAAATGGAGGTACGTACTTTTGAGAGCTGGAAAGCAAGATGGGGAAGTTTTTAAAGGGCAAGAAATTGGTAATCCAAAGCAAAATCCTCAGAAATTAAAGATTCACAAGCGGAGCAGCCATCAAATTCCACCTGTAGATGAGAGCAAATAGCGTAAATGGAAAAAACCAAGTTTAGAAAACCCTATTTTTGCATTTATGCATATATATATACATATATATACATATATACATATGGATAGAGAGAGAGTGTGTGAGGGTTTACAAACCACAAAATAAGCAAAAATATCTCACACTAAACTAAGTACATATGTGCCTCACTAACCACCACTCATTTTAAACCAAAAAGACTGGTCTACTACAAATATATCTACTTTCTAGGAGTTTTCTAGAGAAATCTTAATTTCCTACCAGAGACTTGGTTAGGTAAAGAAGTGCATGCTACCTTACACATGATTGGAGGTTATTTAACATTTTCTATCCTATTAGTTTGGCTTCTTGTGTTGATGATTTTGGGGCAAATTAAGAAGCATCCTTCTCTTTGTTCTTTCTTAGCTTGATTCTGCCTGCTCTTCAAATAAATGTCTGATGTGTCATTTTACCTACTAACATATTCCTATGAATCAGAAATGTAAAAGGTATATGGCTTGCATGATTCAGAATCTAGGTCATTACTGTATCTTTTTAGACAATGATTTTCTTTCTTTTATTCATAAGCTACATTTCAAGCAGGATGTGCTTTATCCAACATTTGTTGTGCTAAAGTAAGTGTAGCTTGTTACCAAATTCAATTCATTCTTTTTAATGATTCCCTCTCTCTAATAGTGAAATCTAATTTGTCCTATTCAGTAATGGTGAAAAATTGGGGAATTCATTAGGAAATATTGAAGCTTTCCTTTTTCTCTCTTTTTCCTTTTCCCTTTTTGATGACCAGTGGTAATCTTATAGATACTAAAAACAGAACTAAGCTAGTACCAGATATATAATGAGGCTTGCTTTACTAGTAAAACTGTTTTTTTATTTAAGATCATTGCATATGTAGATAGAACTGATCACATTTGTATTGGCTTTTCTTGGTCTTTAACCCAACCATATGGATTATATAATGCGTCTTACTTTGTGCTCATAAACGGACGGTGGGATACACTAGACAACCAATTAATACAGTTGGCTGAATTTGTATTACAAATGTATGTGTAGGTCACCATCAATTATTTGCTAGGGAATTTGGGTAGGAAATATTCTGATACTGTTGGAGTGGTTGATCTTGGAGGTGGCTCAGTACAAATGGCATATGCCATCTCAGAGTCAGATGCTCAAAAGGCTCCAAAGCTGTCAGATGGAGAGGATACGTACGTGCAAGACATGTATCTCAAGGGGGCAAAATATTACCTCTATGTTCACAGGTCTGTCTCATCCTATATAAAGATGTATATGATCTCAGAAAATGTCAGGGTACCCAGTTGGCACTTCTTAAATTTACCTTGAATACCTGGTCCGACTTATTGGTATTTCACTTGTTATCTGGACTTTTAGTATTCCTTGTGTTTCCTCACCCTTTTATTGCTCATATTTAATGTGATTTATCCGTCTTGTTTGCAGTTATTTGCACTATGGATTGCTAGCAGCTCGAGCTGAGATTCTGAAGGTGACTAAGGAATCTGGCAGTCCTTGCATCTTGACAGGGCATCATGGTATTTACTATTTCTCTCAATGCGACTATATTCTGTTCCATGGTTGCATCTTTTGGTGTGATGGTCTTTTTCAAAGCATCACTTACCTCCCTCTCTTTCTCAATGAACAAGTAAGAGAAAACCCTTTCTCTTAACAATCCACAAAAACAGTAAGAGAAAATCTCCCCTTCTCTTTGTGAAGTTTCAACTTTTGTTTGCCCCAACAATCAAGGTTGACCTTAAATGTTTAGTTACTATTAAAGCAAGTCACTCATCTTTATTGCCAAGCAATTCAAAAATTTGCCGGAACTTGTGTCATCATGTGCAGATCATGTGAAATTTCACCCCTCCATATCTGAAAATGTTTGAAATACATATGGATGAAGAAAAGAAGAGGTTTTCTAGTTAAATAGAACATAATTAGAATTTAATGGAATTTTCATGAAAGGAGTCAAATATGTTAGTCATCTGGTAAGTTGTAGAAAGTAGGATCACCGAATACCTTAATTTACAAAAAGCCTGTGACTCCTGTTGGTCCTGGAATTATTTCATTAACTATATTTTCCTATATAAGTAAATTTATCTTGACAATGTTTTCTCTGCAAGGGTCCTACAAGTATGGAGGAAACGTTTACCCAGCATCAGCTATGTCTCAGGGTTCAAGCATGACAAATTGTAGGTTGGTAGCCCTGAAGGCTCTGAAAGTTAATGAATCAACATGCACCCACATGAAATGCACCTTTGATGGGGTGTGGAATGGTGGAGGTGGAGATGGTCAGAAGAATATGTTTGTTGCCTCATTTTTCTTTGACAGAGCTGCTGAGGTACGAGTGCCACTGAGTTAGATGCTTACCAAAATTTGATGGGCTTACAATGGTACCTTTTGCTGTTGTTCCAAGAAAGCATAAAATCCCTGCTTTTCTATGGTTTTGCAACTAATATAACTGTCTTGTGGGCACAGGTTGGTTTTATTGATCCAAGTGTAGCTGTTGCTAGAGTTCGTCCATTTGATTTTGAGAGTGCAGCTAGACGTGCTTGTGATACTAGACTTGATGATGCCAAAGCTACATTTCCTCGTGTGAACCCAGACAACTTGCCATACTTGTGCATGGATCTTGTTTACCAGTACACTCTACTTGTAGATGGATTTGGTTAGATTCCTCCTTCAGGAAATACACAAATTATCTATTGTTTTTAGTATGTTACAGTTAGTCATTGAATACTTTATTGATCAGGACTTGATGCTCGACAAGAAATGACATTGGTGAAAAAGGTGAAATACAAGAATTCCTTGGTTGAAGCAGCATGGCCATTAGGTAGTGCCATTGAAGTTGCATCATCAATGAATTAACTTGGAAGATTAAAATATCCAGTTTTGCTTTTTATTAGCTTGTGGTTATCAACTATCAGCTGCCTCTGACCTGCAACTGGGTTCATCATGCTCAAGAAGATCATCCTTGCTGTATAGTTGGATGCCTGGTCCAAGCAAGTCACGATTGTTTCCCCTTTTATTCATAGGGGCTAGGTGGTTAAGAATAATGATGACACATCTATTTGTGATTATATCAGAGACAGATTTGTTTCAAGATATGATAGATTCATCTATTTACGGTCATTTTTGTACAACATAAAATGCTCATCCTTCACCCGTCTATGTCCATGAGTGGAAATCATAAACCTAGTAGCAAACCTGATGGTGATTTCGACGTTAGAAAATGTTGAATTGACTCTCTTGAAAGTATCCAATGAGACTAAATACGTACATAGAATAGCAATCTACTAAATCAACTTCCTCAGTTGGTCTTTATCTACCACTAGTTATTTGAATCCATGCAAATGTGTTGCCAATGTTAAAGAAAACTACATGCAGAATCTTTATTAGTTCACTATTTTCATATCTTGTTTTAAAAGGTTCTCATCTCAGTTTAAGTCTTATCTTTCTATTTTCTAAATTGAACAACATTTTCAAAGGTGATTTAAAAAGATGCCAATCAGTCCAAAATATTAACATATTTGCCTTGTATTCTTAGAAGTGGGTCATATTAACTCTTCGTCATGTTTTTTGGTTATACTTGCTGATGCTTTAACCAAATCATGAACAAGAACAAAAATGCATAAATGAAAAGAAAGAAGAGATATGAGAAGGAATAATTGGCAACTAAAAGATGTATAAATCCTAAAACCTTCAATTATGATTCCTAAACAAGCACCTAATCAAGATAAATAGATTGACACAAGAAAAGAAAATCAAAATGCAAGGTATATTAAACCTTAAAAACCTCGTTCGATTAATCTGAATCAAGCAACCTAAGTTATATTAAACCTTAAAGACCTCGTTCGATTAATCTGAATCAAGCATTGAATCTCTTACGAAGACCTAAAGAAAATTGAACCTCATTGCAATTTCTAACAAGGTTCACCGAAAGCTTTACCAAAGCTCTCAATTCTCCCACAAGAGAAACAATATTCATCAATAATAAAAAATTAAGCTAATGAGATAACTAAGACATCTGTTTATAGTTTGCCTTTTACAAACATAGCCTGACCTTTCACTAGGCGATCTCATGCTCCCTTGCCAAAGAGTGCTTGGATCGCTAAAGTTGGTGTGGACATGGTTTTTATTTTCTGTGGCCTCTTGATCGCCAAGCTATCCTCCACACATGGTATTGCTCAATTGGGAGCTTCGTCCAAGCACGCATATTCTCGAGCTTCATGTTTTCCTTCCAAGCACCCACTAAGCCTCCCAAATCGTGAATTGATGACAAGTCCACCAACTCCGTAGTTCGGCCTCGTGTGTATAGCTTTGATGAACCTCAGTTTGCTTCATTCTTCCCTCCTTGAAAAGGATTCGTCCTCGAATCCAAAACCATGCACAATTGTAGGAAATACAAGAAATGACAATAACCTCATGGTATGAGGATTAGCGTTAGCAATATTAATTTATCACCATGCCAAGGATGCACCTTACTTAACATATAATCAAGTATCAAAATAATCAATAAAGAATTTGTAATCCGTTCCCACAAAGTAAAAGATACTTGGCTACTCAAGAGGCTTTGACAAAGGGGTAAACAAAAGGAATTGTGGTAATTAGGCAACCATACATGTAAACCCTCATTAGTTCTACATTTCAACACGTAAAAATCCCCCTTTAAGTCAAGAATCACATTATAATCCCCATAACTAAGTGTGATGTCATAAACAAGGTCAACTCAAGTTAAGACTCCACCCATTGAACTAGATATTTTCAAGAATGGGCTACTCCCAAATCATCACCGAAGGCAAATACAAAGGTATCACCACCCATAAATTTGTAAACATCCGCATTTAAGCTCACAATGAAATCAAGTAATAACACCAAGAAAATCTCCCATTAAAAGAAATTGTTACTACTGTGCTCACCACACACCAATGATACCTCTTTGGCTCTATAAAGCCCAATGATAAGTATGAGTCACGAATACATACCTTCCTTGAAGAAAATATAAGAAGTGACTTCATACCAAATCGTTGCTCCATGAGATATCCTCCAATGGAAAATCTCCTCATGGATCCTCCCTTAGTAAGATTCTATAAACAAGTTAATCGAACAACTAAGTTCCTCAAGAGAGAGTTTTATGTTTATGCTCATTGTTCCTATGCCAAGATTCAAGTAGCATTATTCCACCCTTTAGGTTAAAAACTTTAGTATAGTACAAACCAAGAGAATGGTCATTTACTTCCACATTGCTCTCTTTCTTTAAAGAGCACTCTTCTTTATTAGAAAGATTTTTCGTACACAACTTTGGCTCATAAAGTGGATTACAAATCTCAAAAAATAATTTCCATCACAAGGAGGGATGCCAAAAACCCAACCAAATCTTGCTTGTCGTCTTGACCAAGCATCAAGTGGCATGTACGATAATCACCACATTTCAAAAGATCAGTGGGGTCAAATGGAAAGAATGTCCATAACCATGTTTCCAAGTAGCACGCATTTTCCCCAATGGTACTTTTACCACAACAAAATATACTCTTTATACAAGCATAAATACTATCATGGGAAAATAGAAAGTAAAGAAATATGTCACGCAAATTGACTTCATCCAAGTTGTCCTCAAGGGTATGTTCGCTACTATACTTAAGAACATTATTAAGAGTATTCTCAAGAATTGGAACACACAAAGAAGAAAAAAGAATTGGAGAACAATGACCACCTTCCATTCCAACATGATCTTTCGCCATAAGAGTACTCTCATCTTTCATGAAGAGATTTTCATTTTTGTGAGGAATTCTTCACACCATAGTGGGTTATTATATAGGGTATAGCCCTCAAGAAGATCTATATCACCATCATGGTCCACACCGCTAGGTACTTCACTAGGAGTTCTCCTGCCATCTTCAAATAAAATATTATACTCAAAGAGAGAATGATCAGTCCAAGAAGGAGAATTAAACATGTAATTTCACTCTCAAGAAGTCAAATATCATTTTTCAAATTAAATTTCAAGCACGTGATCTCTCAGAGAAAAACAAGTAATAGGATCTTCAACAAAATATATGATCAAAGAGTCACTCCTATTCAACTGATCAACAATTTGAGGCTCATTAATCACATCACAAACATCCTCAACTAGTTGATTACAACTATAAGCAACTCGATCAACACAATTATAAAAAGATAATGTACCATAATTCAAAATACACGTATCAACACGAGGTAGACACAAAATCATCTTTACTAGAAGAATCAGTTTAGTCATATATAGGATCAGTTGGTTTATCCACACTCTCAATATGCACATTATCAACACATGGTAGGGAGTCATTATGCTCATATAAATATAGGTTATCTCTCACCCACTTTGTTTCTTAGAGAATTCTTAAGTGTCAAGTTTAACTATTTTACCTTGAAGCTCACAAGAAGGATTTTCCTTACCTTGATCCAAAGCTATAACTCTTAAGATATAAGAAGCTATCTTATCCATTACATCCATAGATGTAGACTCATTTTTGGAGACTTGTGTTCCTTTATTGTTCATATTTGTACCTATACAAGAGAATCCTTGAAAGAGAAGGACAAGTAAAAAGGTTAGATGGTTTTTGTGGAGACCCCCTCACTTCACTCCTCACATCATCTTTTTTTCCCATTCTTGGGTTTCCACTTTTCTCTCCCTTACACTTCTTAATATCTTATCTTTCATTTTTATTAGAAGGAACACTAAGAATTCCTTTTGAGTAAGATTGTTACTTTTTTGAGAAGTGCCTTTTATCTTTTTATACCCTTTTCCATTAGGCATGGGGTAATTACCTCAAGTTTTCATTAAATGTTTTACAAGCGCCAAATGAATTTGCTCTATTTAAGTTGGAATAATCCTTCTAATTATTGGCAAGTCATTGTTCAAAGGACCAAAAGCTATTTCAAACTTGCTTTCGTCCAAGTAGTAGTAGCTACCGAAGAGTTCATCCATCATGGGTTCCC
Organism: Capsicum baccatum var. pendulum; assembly: GCA_030864225.1. NCBI lineage: Eukaryota > Viridiplantae > Streptophyta > Magnoliopsida > Solanales > Solanaceae > Capsicum > Capsicum baccatum. The sequence goes on from CM061557.1 coordinate 88,527,798, forward strand.
AAGCTTCATACTTTTATGTACTAGCTTTCGTGAACAGGGTAAGACCTTTCAAATCAGGATCATGATCCCCATTAATGGTAGATAGAAAGAGATGATTTTCCCATTGATCCATGACATACTTGGACGACTTTTTCTCATTTGAAATTTTTTGCCTTTGAAACCAATCTGCTCCCAAACACAAGTGGCAAAAGTCCATCAAAAGTACATCATACCAAACCTCTTCATAGTAACCATTACATGTGAAGGATACCTTTACATACCTCCGTAACCCTATATCCATCCATGGTATATGATTATCGATTTACTGATTGAGGTATCCTCAAGTAGCCTATCATAGATGAAAAAATATAGGCTTCATAGCAAAAATTATCGAGGACAAGATCAAACCCTGAAGGTCCACAAATATCAATATTTATTTTAAGAGCTTGTCCTCTCGGGTCCACATTATAAAGCTTTGTGTATCCTTCTGATATATATTTAACTCTCATAAGTTTCTTAATAAGCACCATATTGGAAGTGCGTAATCACCATGAACCCTAATACATCTCATCACAAATTCCATCTAACTAAACATAAGACCTTGAAAGTATTTCATGGCATACATGGATTTCTCAAATCTAGTCAGCTTATGGTTTTCAAAAACTCGATCAGATTTCCATTCCCAATTAAGATAGGCCCTTTGTATCACATTCAACTTTGAATATAGGAATAAAGAACTTGATGGCATTAAAACCCCTATCATGCCCATTATACCCACCTTGATTTTTGTATCTCGATATTTGTGAATTGGAATGATAAGTATAGGATGTAGTATCCCTAAATATTAGAGATGCACACTCTCTTTGTAGTAGACCAAAATTTTCTTTGAATCTATTTGACTTTGAATAGATAAACCAGTTGGAACAAAATTTTTTCTACACAGTTCGACTTAGGCCACAAGTTATCCTAACTGCCATTGACTTGTTGGGTGAGCCGTATTGAGGAATTAGACAAAAGTCCAAAAGGATGAAAAATATCTAGTATCCACAACTTAGATGAGATATAGTTAGTCCCTACGATTCATCATCCCTAATCATTCTGAGAAAGTACTAAAAGTTGACATTTGGGTCCAGTCCTAACAAGTCAAAAAATAACCTCATTAGTGACGACGAGTCATTGTGTTTATTTTTTCCCAAACCCCAACACTTATACCTAGCCACAATGAGTCTGGAGATAAGTCAGTACTGCTAGGCATGATGACTTATCTTGATGACTTATGATGATTGGTGTAGAAATTGTTTTTATTTTTTATTAGGGACTTTTTGTTCTTATCTTATTCATTTGGCACCTATACTACATCATGTAAGACCTTCCAAGTGGATTTAATAAGGGTTAGTCAATGCCTTTCAATTCCGTCATTTTTAAAACTTGGAAAGAAGAAAATCAAAAAGCAACTTTTTTCTCTTAAGGTAGAACTCGGGTTCATCCAAGTTCAGAATCCTCCAAGTTCCTAGAAAGAATTCAATTTCAGGTATGTGGGATTTTATCAATGGTATCCTTTCACCCATTGAGTCCCTAAGTAAACTCAGTTTCTTAATAAATTCGTTGTCTAGGAATTAGGATTTTCATTAAATGCATGGCTTTCTTTATATTTTAGTTCCCATGAATAATAGTCTATAAATATATGTTTTCCCATGAAATTAAGTACCTTTAAAAGACTTTATTTTTATGACCCCCCAGTGTATTGATACTTAGTATATTGGGACTTATACTTTATGAATTCTTACTTTATCCAAAATACAAAAATTGTCATGAATAACTGTTCTCTTAAAAGATGGCAGGTTTTGAACACCCGATGACTTAGCATCCCATGAATGGTTAGTTCAGTGTTGATTCTTTCAATTCCATAGATTTTATAATTCATTTGGAAAAAGAATTTATCATTCATTCTTAGAAAATCAACATTACTGAGCTATTTAGTATATTAATTTATTTCAGTTGGGAGTAGTACTTAACATCAAGCGGATGCAAGGTTGCTAGCTAACCTATTAGATAAGCTGATACCTTTAGTGGAAGTCTCTAAGTACCAGAACTATATTTCTATCGTGGTTCTAAAGGGTCACCTGCCAGATTAGGTTGACAGCTTAGTCATTTTGGACATTATCTTAGTGTATCCACATCAGCTAGTAGTCATACAATTGGTAAGGTACAAATTATCCTTTCAGCCGGGGTTAAAGTTTAGGTACATTTAGTGATGGAGTATGTCGGTTAATAGTAGCTCCCACAATTCATATTTAGTCATTACATGACCACAAATTCAGTCTATTTAGTTAAAATATTTACCAATTTATTCTTATTTACTTGGGTTATTGCATCAACTTTTATTTATCAATTGTATGTTCAGTTTAGTCTCAAAGTACTGATCGTATACTTTTTTATGTTGCATTATTTTATAATTTAGGTTTAGACACTCAACAACCAGTTGGTATTTAGTATGTCCCGTACTTATCTCACCAGCAATGTGTGGTAAGTCCTCATCTTTGTAGTATGAGGCTTATTTTTATTTCCTCATTTAAGTTATTTTAGTTTTTTGATAGTTAGAGTTAGCTGGAGGCTTGTCCCAACAACTCATCATTAGTAGAGGCTTTCAAATACTCAATTAGACATGTTTGCAGCTTTATGATATTGTCAAACTCTTTTTCATTATATTAAACATTATTACTTTTTAGTTAACTTTTACACTCAAATATTCAGTCTTATTTTAGAAATCATAGCATACGCTAGACCATGGGTTTTCTTGGTGTCATTCATGATGTTAAGCACCGTGTTATGACTAAGGAGTGTCCTTGAGTTGTGACATACTTGGTATCATATCATCGGGTTTAAAGTATCCTAGGTTGTCTAAAAGTTGCATTAAAGTGAGTCTTATTCATGGGTGTGAAGTTGTCACACTTATGAGTGAGAGGCTAAGAAATGTTTTAATAAAGTTTTACTTTTTTAATGTTCATATCATGTGATAGAGTGTGAACTCTATCTAACCTTCTTCTAATTTGTGCTTTATGTATTTACAGAAAATACTTCTGAAAAGAGCGATTAGAAGAAAAAATAGAAATGGTAACCAATAAGCTCCATAGACTTCAGCAGACCCCTTAAAAAAACTCTCATTCTAAGCTCAAGGATGATTTTTAGGTGCTTGCTTAGGAGATGATCACTAAGGTTAACCAACAGACTGTTACACTGGCTAATCCGAATGAGATGTGACAACAACGATAGTCTAGGACTTTATTTGAATGAGTGCACCAGAGTTATATATATATAAATATATATATATATATATATATATATATATATATATATATATTGTTCTAAGGTGGAGAAGAATCCCTAGGAGATTATTGATGAGATGTAGAAGGTCACGTAAATCATGGGTATCACTCTAGTTAAGTTTCCAATCTTAGAAGCAACAAGAGTCTGGGACTTTACTCAAATAACTCTAGAGTTCTAGGTTCTAAGGTAAAGAAGGATCCCCAAGATCTTATTAACAATATTTAAAAGGTTACATAAATCATGGGTATCACTCTAGTTGTGAGTACAAGCTTAGCCATCCATCAGATAAAGGAGTGGCTTAGACATGGTAAAAATAATGAAAGAAAGATAGAGGGATAGATGCAAGCCTAATGGATTGGGATAAATTCGTGACTACGTTTCTAGACAGGAGCTTCCCCCCTGAGTTAATAGAATCCAAGGTTGAGGAGTTCATTAATCTGAAATAGGGTAAGATGATTTTAAAGGAGTATTCACTAAAGTTTACTAAGCTCTCTAAGTATGCTCCAGTAATAGTAGCCGATTCAAGGGCCTGCATGAGTAAGTTTGTTTTGGGTGTCTCCAAGATAGTGGTCAAAGAGTGTAGGATAGCTATGCTATTCAAGGAGATGGACATATCCAAATATATGACTCATGCTCAACTAATTGAGTTGTAAGAGATTAAGAAGAATGAAAGGGAAACTAAGAGGGATAAAACATGAAATTTTGATCATTCTCAACAGAAATCATGCGGTGGTAATCACTCTCAGTTTATTAAATTTATTTAGATCCACCCCTATCCTCTGTTAGTTCCCCAATACTCAAGTTCAGATAGGAGCATTAAGATATGAGACCACGCTCTAGGCCTGTGCATGAATTGATACAAAATTAATTTTAACCATCACTAAATTCCCCTTTTTATTATTTAATTTAAATTTACTAATCAATTTGTTCGATTTTGAAATTTAAACAAGCAACTATTTTAATTTTAATTTTAGAGCAAATATAATTAAAAAAACAAAATCTTAAAATTAGGCCTTAAATAACCTAAAGTAACATTGCATTGCAAGTTTAAAATGGAATTAAAATCTAACCATAATGGTTCAAAAATCAAAAGTATATGTGTAAAAAAGAAGTGTGAGGTTGAGAAAATAAGTTTTTACTTTGTAAATATATAAATGTTAAAGAGATGTGTAGGTTTTAGGTTTTTATATTAAAGTATTCTAAATGTGGGCCTAGAGTGCATTAGGTTTTAGGTTATTTAAGTAACTTTTAAATACTAAATTATTATTATTATTATTATCATATTTATGTTTAAATTTTGAGTTTTCAAATCAATTAAATTGTAAATAGCCCCAACCATATTCAATTTGAAAAATTGAAACATTCTTAAACTAGATTCATAAATTGATTCAAATTGAATAATCCAAATGGAGTTATTCAAAATGTTTTGAATCGATTAGAATATTATAATTGATTCAATTTATGCACAACCTTACCAGGATCAAAGTCCCAGGGCAGTGTTACTAATGGACACACTTTTTTGGTATGCAAGAAGTGTGGTAAGAACCACTAAAGAGAGTGTATGGACGTCAGTGCTGGTTGTTTTGGATGCAGCAAACTAGGTCAAAGATTGAGGGAGTGCCAGTGGCCTCATAGAGGGGTAGAGATGTTCGCCAGTAGACCCAATCTAATTCTTTAGAAGTTTTAGAAGGTCACCAAACTCAGTAGGGTGCCTCACCTTGTGCAGATGGCAGGCTGCGTTAGAAAAGGCTGTATTCTTTGCAGACTTATCAGGATCAGTGTCACGACCTAAACCAGGGTCTAGTCGTGATGGGTATCTCAAGTTTTATAAGGACCGAAGACCACCCCCATTGACCTAGCTAACTAGAACACAATACAATTAGCAGCGGATAAATTCTGAAACATATAACAAGATAGGATCGAGTTTCAAACATATAACAAGATAGATAAATTAGTTGAATAGGATCTAAAAATCCTCAATACCAAATCCATCCACATCCTATCCACAAAAGCCTCTAAGAAAACCAAATAGCAACTAAAGTTAGGACATGACCCAACCATGGACAAAACCACTAATATAGTCTATGACATAAGTAAAGACAAAACCATGAAATAAGGGCCTTCCAAAGAATGAAAGCTCACCACCTCAAAGTTGACTCACGAACATTCCAAAAGTCACCTACCACTGCAAAAAGAAATAAAAATGTCTTCAGACCCTGCATAGCATGGAGATACAACATCTGAGGACGGTTAGCAGTGTGAGAGCTAACATGTAACTCAGGAAAGGGATAAAATAATGTCATTTCAAAATCAAATCAAAAACTAATGTACATGTTCACATACATGCATATATATATATAATGAAGTTGGGATAGGGTATCGGGTTTAACATGAAGTTTAAAATTATTAACCTGGACTGTGTAGCTCTGTCTGTCCTATAAACACCCATGGGCTATATGGGTCTGACTTTCCCTACCGAAAGGGCCTTAGTGTGTGTTAGCTGCACTAATCGGAGATATCTAAGAAAGATAGGGAATTTCTCAACCCCACATCATTCTCGGATACATGTATGTATATATATTAGGTGTGAACTATACACACGATCATCATAACCCCCACACGGGCAAATATGATTTCCAATATTTGTCTTCCTAGGACCTCTATCTTCACGGGGAGCTATACAAACCCCTTTAAGCCTAATTAAAACATTTTTACATAACACAACTATTTAGCAAAGGAATTATCCGATAAGGCATATACCATAGGTATCGTCATACCATCATGCTTGCAAGCTCGTACTATGCCATTCCAATTCCATCAACTTGGGGGAATGCCACGACCATATTTAGTTTATTAAATCAGGTTGGGGAATTACCACAACCCCCTTTAGTTTATAAAATCAACTCGGGGGAATTCCATGACCCCCTAACTTCTAATTTGAAACCAAAACCATGGCAATAAGTCCTTCAAAAAACATTTTTTTTCGTTAAACTTTTAAGCAATGAATTAGTTTAGGGGAGCAAGCCAAATCGTGTAATTATTTAGATTTCAAATCCAATTATGCAAGTGGGTTGAGGGCAAACACAATTTCCAAAATTAATTCCAAACAAAAATTAACAATTTAGGGGAATGCCTCAACCCTTATGTAATAGCCCATATTTTCCTAGCATAATTTAAGTTCCTATACATGAGTCTTCATATATAAATTTTTTGAAATATCCATTATTTTTAGTTTAGAGCCTGCCATTATGTAGAAAATTCAATTAGCGTTCTAACAATGTAAAATTTGCCCAAATACGATAACTAGGTAAGAAGTTATGGCAATTTTAAGTTTCAGTCATTAAACACCATCATTTTGGTCACTAGCACGTCGCGGATCTAATCTAAATAACAATTGTTAATTTCTAGTAAGGGACCGCGATATTGGTGCATCGCTCCAAGGATCCAATTTACATTTGACAATTTTCAGTGAGCCTCCGCGATAATAACGCATCACGGAGGTGGCCAAAATGGAATTTCAAAGGCTTACCGGGATAGATCCACACCGCGCCAAGATTCCTGGTCCCAGTCGTTAATTTCCAGTGAGGATCCGCAATCCTGGCGCGTCGCGCCAGGGCCTCAAATCGGGATTTTCAGCTTTCTAGTTTCGTATTTTTAATTTCCAAGAGGCTGTTTGGTTATTTTCCTAAGACCTAAACTCATCCTAAATACAAAAGTAAAGCCTAATAGGGAATTATATGCCCATTATTCTCAAATTACTCAAAAAGGGGATCCATTCTCTTCAAGAACACAAAAATCGTAGCTCCAAAATTCAAGGCCAATGCTCAAGAACGCTACATCAATATTCTCAAATTCATTAACCCAGGTATGTTAAATGTTTATCCATGGGTTCCTTTCACCCATGGAGTCTAACTATCCGATTTAAATTACAAAATTATGATCTTTTCAAGTTATTTTGATTTTAAATTATGATTTCACCCATGAATATCCATGAACTATGATTTTACACCATATATAGATGAAGTTATTGTTGTTATTAAATTCTCCATGTTTTGATATTATCATTCATTGAATTAATCCTGATTTAGTACTATTCATGTTGAATTCATACTATTACTATAAGTTCACTAACATTCCTATGATTTGACCAAACTATGAACTTCAAGTGTTTGATAAAATGCCTATAAGAATACATGTTTGAGAAAAGCCTTCATGCGATATCCTCTAAGCTTAAGTATCATGTTACTATTATTGCTTTTGAATCCTGGGGGTATTGAATACCCAAAAACCATAGCTGTTTACTTAGCCTCGATTCAGTATCTTCATAATAACTTTAGATTATATTATGAGCATTATCAGAACAGTTAGTTAAACTCAGAATAGTCTAATATTTCAGTGTCTTTTAGTTGGGAGTAGGATTTAGCATCAAGCGATTATGGGTATGACAACTTCCCTGTCTTTCTAGTAGCAGTCCCTAAACTCCAGAACTATGTAGCCAGTGTAGGATATGAGAAGTCACCCATCAGTGTAGGCTTGACTATCTTGTAGGGGTCACCCATCAGTTCAGACTTGACACCCTTAGTCCTTTGAGATAGTACATTAGTATAGTGGATCCACATAGCCAACGTTAGTACCCGTGGCATGGTATCACCCTTCTAACTGGTGTTATAGGTTGGACCCCAATTAGCTCAGATTAGGGCATGTCGGTTAGATGATACCTCCTATAGTCTTAGTTCAATAATCAATTCAGTAGTTTAGTCTCAGTGTTATTTGACCAAGGCTTACAAATATCAGTTATTTCAGTATTTTAGTTATAGACTTCTATTTAGTTCATGTTATATGCTTGGTCATGCATCCCTAGTATCTACAGATTTTACGTACCTTTAGTATTTATAGACTTTTATGCATACACAGTATTTACATATTTTACATATTTTTAGTATCTATAGATTTTATGATCTCTATTCAGTATTTCATGTTTTATATGCATATTCAGATAATTATTATTTCTGTTCATGAAACCATGCATGTCAGCCTATCTCATTAGCATACCAGTATACTCAACTCACTGATCGCATACATTTCTTTTTGCACTATGATATATTATATCATAGGTTCTGATGTCCAGTTCTCGAATCACATTTAGACATCTCAGACTCTTAACAGTAGCAGTGGTGAGTCCTCATATTTCAAGGACAGATTATTTTATTTCATACTTTCAGTCTAGTAGTTAGTTGGAGTTATTTGGGGCCTGTCTCATCAACTCATAGTTATTCAGTTTAGAGGCTTTTAGGCACTAAAGTCAATTGTTCAATATTCAAACTTCAGTTGACATGACAGTTAGTTATTCAGTTTATCTCAGATTTTAGTATTTATTCAGACTCAGATAATTATTTCTTCACATTCATAATTTAGTATTTGTTTTAGTTATTAAAACCTTATGGTATATCAGTTATTTTTCCACATTTATGATTGTGTTATTTTAGTGCTCACAATAGGTACCAGCTCATGGATTAGCTTATGGTACCTTGGGACTATAAGCACCGTGTAATGCCCAGGGTGTACTCTCGGGGTATTACAAACTTAGTATCAGAGCCTAAGTTTTTAAAGTGTCCTTGGAAGTATGAAATCTATGTCAAGTAGAGTCTTGTGTATGAGTGTATAGTGCACCACACGTATGGGAAGGAGGCTACAAGGTGTTTAGGAAAAGTTCCCTTCTTTTAGTATTCATATCATATGAGTGAGCATGAGCTCAAGTTAAACTCTCAGTGTAATTCATTTCTTCCTTCCATTTACAGAACATGCCTCCCAAAAAAAATAACAGAAGAGAAGTAGGAAACCAGCCAGCACCTCCGCCCATCCAAGCAGATCCTTTGGACGAGCATGTCTCTCACGTAGAATTTAGAGTTGTATTTACCACTCTAGCAAGCTCCATAGCAGCTCAGAATGAATGAAAAACTGCTGTTTAGGACAACCCAGTGGCTAATACTGCTGCAACCAGAATTTGGGACTTCACCCGAATGAATTCTCTTTCCTTCATGGGATCCAAGTCTGAAGAGGATCCACAGGAATTCTTAGATGTAGTTCAAAAGGTAACAGATGCTATAGGGGTGACTTCTAGTGAGAGTGCTGAGTAGGCTTCATATCAATTGCATGATGTAGCCCATACATGGTTTAAGAAGTGGAAGGTAGGTAGGGGTGTATATGAAGGGCGTGTAGAATAGGAAGAGTTTGCTACAACTTTCTTAGATAGATTCTTCCTATTAGAGCTGAGGAAGGCCAAAGTGTTAGAATTTATTAAATTAAGGTAGGGCAGTATGAGTGTGAAAAAGTATTCCCTCAAGTTTACTCAGTTAGCTAGATATGCTCCACATGTGGTAGTTAACAAAAGGTCCAAGAGGAGTAAGTTTGTGTCTGGCATATCTGATAGTGTGGTCAAGGAGTGCAGGACCGCAATGCTGATTAAGGAGATGGACTTTTCTAAGCTGATGGTCCACACTCAACAAATAGAGGAGCAGAAGATTAAGAAATGAGAGACGGAACAAGAGAGCTAGGATGGGTAGTTTTAATTTTAGCCAACCAAGGTCAGAAGTTGGTAACCATCCTCAGTTTCATCAAAGATCTTCATCCCCAACACACTCTTTAGCCAGTGCCTAGTTCCCAAATTCAGAAATGATAATAGGGATATAGCACCAGACTCTAAGTCCCAAGGCAGTTTTAACAGTCCCGTACTAATCCTCTATGTCAAAAATGTAGGAGAAACCATCAGGGAGAGTGTAGAGCAGGCAATGATGTGTGCTTCGGGTATGGAAATCCAGGCCATTAGATTTTGGAGTGTTGGGTAGTTGCTCAAAAAGGTAGGAATTTACGCTAATAGGGCCAGTCCCATCAGTCGTCAGTTCCATCCGATCGCCCAAATCAGCAGGGTGCCGCTTTCAGTGCTACCAGTGGTCAGCATCCAAATAGTTTATATGCTTTTTAGTCCTGCCAAGATCAGGAAAATTCTCCTGACGTAGTCACTGGTACGTTACAGGTCTTTTTCTTACATATTTTTGCTTTACTAGACCCTTGAGCTTCTATTTCTTTTGTAACTCCATATACAACTATCAATTTCGGAGTCAATCTCGAAACTCTAGAAGATCCCTTTTTCAGTGTCTACCCTAGTTGGTGTTCCATTGTAGCCAAGCAGGTATATAGAAACTGTTCGGTCACAATATCTCATAAAGTTACCTCAGTTGATCTCGTGGAGTTAGAGATGATAGATTTTGACGTCATTCTCTGTATGGATTAGCTCCACTCATACTATGCCGCAGTTGATTGTAGAAAAAAATAGTTCATTTTAAGTTTTCGAATGAACCAGTCTTGAATAGAGGGATAGTACCACAACGCTTTAGGGTCAGTTGATTTCATACCTTAGAGCGAGAAAGATTATATCCAAGGGGTGTATTTACCATCTTGTTCAAGTCAAGGACTCTAGCTCAAAAAATTTAACTCTTGAGTCAGTTCCAGTAGTAAATGAATTCTCAGATATGTTCCCTAAATATCTTTCTAGAGTTTCTCTCAAAAGGGAAATAAACTTCAGAATAGACCTTCTCCCAGATACTCAGCCTATATCTATTACACCCTATAGAATAGCTTCGATGAACTCAAATAATTGAAAGAACAGTTAGAGGATATCCTAGATAAGGGATTCATCAAGCCCAATGTCTCCCCGTAGTGCGGACCAATTTTATTCGTGCATAAGAAAGATGGTTCTCTCAGAATATGCATAGACTACTTAGTTAAATTATGATTTCACCCATGACTCTCTATGAACTATGATTTTACACCATGTATAGATGAAATTATTGTTATTATTCAATTATCCACATTTTAATTTTATCATTCATTGAATTAATCATGATTTAGAACTATTCATGTTGAATTCATGCTATTACTACAAGTTCCCTAACATTTCTAGGATTTGACCAAATCATCTCATTTCTTGCCAGTCCATACCTCTTATTCAGTCGAGGACTATGCGAAACTCTATCTCAGAGTGTTGGTTAAGTTGCACAGTGTTCCCTTATCTATCATCTATGATAAAGGTACCTAGTTTACCTTTTACTTTTGGAAAGCATTCCAAAAGGGTCTTGGTACCCAAGTTCATCTCAGTACAACTTTCCACCCTCAGACAGACGGTCAAGCAAAAGTACCATTCATACTCTTAAAGATATGCTGAGAGTATGCGTATTTGATTTTAAAGGTAGTTAGGATGACTAATTTCCTTTGATAGAATTTGCATGTAATAATAGCTACCATTCTAGTATCCAGATGGCTTCGTTTGAGGCATTTTATAGTAGGAGATGTAGATCTCTAATTGGTTGGTTTGAAGTAGGTGAGTCCATAGTAATAGGGCCTGACTTGGTGTTTGATGTATTAGAGAAGGTTCAGTTGATCAGAGAAATGCTTAGTGTAGCCCAGAGACGATAGAAGTCGTATGCAGATGTGAGGAGAAAGGATCTCGAGTTTGTGGTCAGTGATTCTGTGTACTTGAAAATATCTCCCATGAAGGGATTAAAGAGGTTCGACAAGAAAGGGAAACTCAGTCCCCGCTATGTCGGTCCTTTCATAATTCTCAGTCATTTCAGAAAGGTAGATTACAAGATTGAGTTACCTTCAGATCTAGCTTTAGTACACCCAGTGTTCCATGTCTCATTGTTGAAGAAGTGTATTGTTGATCCAACTGTATTTGTTCCCCTAGAAAGCTTATATGTTTAGAACAGTCTTTTCTATGAGGAAGTCCCAGTCGAAATTCTTTATTATCAAGTTTGTAGACTAAGGAACAAAGAAATTCCACTAGTCAAAGTTCATTGGTGGAATCAGTCCATTGAGGGAGCCATTTGGGAAGCATAAGCAGATATTTGGATCAAGTACCCTCATCTTTTCTCCACGAATTCAGATTCGGTTTAAGGTACTAATCTCCTTAAGATTTATCTCGATCATACTCTGTTTCAGTTGCACATCATGTTCATGTCAGTCGTGCACTTACAAATCAGTTCAATCATGCATTCCATGCATTAGATATGTATGTTCATTGTGTAAGCCCAGTCCATCAATTTTTCTCAGCTTAACAGGACGAATGATCCCTAGGGGGAGATATTGTAATATCCCGTACTTCCCTAGAATAATTTAAGTCCTTATACATGAGTCTTCGTTTATAAAATTTTCGAAATACCCATTATTTTTCAGTTTAGAGCCTTTCATTGCGTAGGAAATTCAATTAGCTTTCCAACGATGTAAAATTTGCCCAAATCCGATAACCAGGTAAGAAGTTATGGCGATTTTAAGTTTCAGTCGTTAAACACCATTTTGGTCACTAGCGCATCGCGGATCTATTCTAAATGACAATTTTCAATTTCCAGTAAGGGACCACGATATTGGCACATTGCGCCAAGGACCCAGTTCACATTTGGCAATTTCAAGTGAGCCTCCATGATAATGGCGCATCGCGGAGGTGGCCAAAATGTCATTCCAAAGGCTAACTGCGATAGCTCTGCATCGCGCCAAGCTTCTAGGTCCTAGTTGTCAATTTCCAGTGAGGCTCCACGATCCTGGCGCATTGCGCCAGGGCCTCAAATCAGGATTTTCTATTTTCCAGTTCAGCATTTTTAATTTCCAAGGGGCTGTTTGGTCATTTTCTTAAGCCCTAAACTAGTCCTAAACAAGAAATTAAAGCCTAAGAGGGTATCATATGCCCATTATTCTCAAATTATTCAAAAGGGTATCCATTCTCTTCAACAATACAAAAATCCCAGCTCCCAAATTCAAGGCCAAAGCTCAAGAATACTCCATCAATCTTCTCAAATTCATTAACCTAGGTATGTTAAATGTTCATCCATGGGTTCCTTTCACCCATGGAGTCCAAGTATCTGATTTAAATTACAAAATTGTGATATTTTCAAGTTATTTTAATTTTAAATTATGATTTCACCCATGACTCTCCATGAACTATGATTTTACACCATGTATAGATGAAATTATCGTTATTATTCAATTCTCCACGTTTTAATGTTATCATTCATTGAATTAATCATGATTTAGAACTATTCATGTTGAATTCATGCTATTACTACAAGTTCCCTAACATTCCTATGATTTGACCAAACTATGAACTACGAGTGTTTGATAAAATGCCTACAAGAATACATGTTTGATAAAAGCCTTCATTCTATGTCCTCTAAGTTTAAGCATCATGTTACTATTATTGCTTTTGAGTATTGGAGGTATTGAATACCCCAAAACCATAGATGTTTACTTAGCCTCGATTCAGTATCTTCAGAATAACTTTAGATTATATTATCAGCATTGTCAGAATAGTTACTTTCAGTTGGGAGTAGAATTTAGCACCAAGCAAGTGTAGGGATGGCGGCTTCCCCTTTAGATAGGTAGATTCACTAGTAGCAGTCCCTAAACTTCAGAACTACATATCCAGTGTAGGGTATGGGAAGTCACCCGTCAGTGTAGGCTTGACTATCTCGCAGGGTTACCCATCAGTTCAGGCTTGACACCCTTAGTCCTTTGGGATAGTACATCAGTATAGTGGATCTATATAGCCAGCGTTAGTACCCATGGCACGATATTAATACCCTTCCAACTAGGGTTACAGGTTGGACCCTAATTAGCTCAAATTGGGGCATGTTGGTTAAATGATACCTCCCACAGTCTCAGTCCAATAATAGGTCAGTAGTTCAGTCTCAGTGTTGTTTGACCAAGGCTTGCAAATATCAGTTATTTCAGTATTTCAGTATTTCAGTTTACAGACTTCTATTCAGTTTATGTTATATGCTTGGTCATGCATCCCCAGTATCTACAGATTTCACGTACCTTTAGTATTTATAGACTTTTATTCATACACAGTATTTATAGATTTTACATATTTTCAGTATTTACAGATTTCATGCCCTCTATTCAGTACTCACTGTTTTATATGTATATTCAGATAATTATTATTCCTATTCATCAAACTATGCAAGTCAGCCTACCTCATTTAGCATACCAGTACATTCAAAGTACTGATCACATACCTTTCTTTTATGCTATGATGTATTATATCATAGGTTCTGACACTCAATTCCCGGATCATATCTAGACATCTCAGACTCTTAGCAGTATTAGTGGTGAGTCCTCATATTTCAAAGATGAATTATTTTATTTCATGCTTTTAGTCTAGTAGTTAGTCGGAGTTAGTTGGGGTCTGTCCCATCAACTCACAGTTATTTAGTTTAGAGGCTTTTAGACACTATAGTCAATTATTCAGTAGTTAGACTTCAGTTGGCATGACAGTTAGTTATTTAGTTTATATCAGATTTTAGTATTTATTCAGACTCGGATAGTTATTTCTTCAGATTCATAATTCAGTATTTGTTTCAGTTATTAAAATCTTATGGCATATCATTTATTCTTCCACATTTATGATTATGTTATTCAGTTCTTATAGCAGGTACCAGCTCATGGGTTAGCTTGTGGTCCTTCGGGACTGTAAGCACCATGTGAAGCCCAGGGTGTACTCTCGAGGAGTTACACCCTATCCCATTTACCATGCCCATGCACCCCAACGAGTTTCAAAATACACAAACAAAGCATAACCAAAAGCACTATAGCCATGAAAATCTAATTTAAGTTACCATCATTCCAAAACCCTCAACCCAATAAAAATCCACATTTAAATTCACATTAATAATCATAAAACACACGCCTCTTTATAAAACAAGTTTAGGGTAAGAGGTACATGCATGAGATACCAAGAAATCTGGAGAATAAATCTCCCTTTGAGCCCTAGACGACCCATACTTAGAAAACCTTAGTTGTTCTTGCTTAGGGATTTTGATAGAAGAGAGAAGTGTGTTTGACGTGTGTTGGGATGATAATGAGACCTTAAAGGTGTTTTATGGATGTGGGTATTATTTGGGGAGAGAGAAAATAACCATAGTGCCCCTAATTAAAACACAAGAAAAACTATCGCCAGTGACTATGGGTCACCTTACAACTAGTAAAGACTCGTTATAAGTCATCACCATGACTCGTGGTATGGACAGTAACTCAAGGCACCTTCATTGGTTTGGTCACGAGTTGGTGACTAGACCTTATGACTCGTAAGGTCCAGTCGTTACCTCGACAGTAACCTTGGTCCATCTTACTGGTTTGGTCATTAGTCCCACCCTACAACTCATGACCACACCTTACAACTCGTGAGGTCCAAGTGGTGACCTCCATAGAAACTTGGGTATTCCTCTCTGGTTTGCCTACGACTTGATCCCTTTGAATAGTAAAGAATCTTCATCACTCATTAGGTGAGTCCTTACCTGATCAGTGAGCATAAAAGTCATGAAATTTTCAAACGAAAAAATCTAGGGTTTTACATTACACCCCCCTCCAAGATCATTCATCCCCGAATGATGAGTCAAGGCATCTATTAACACGATTATAAAATAGAAACGCAACTTTAAGCATCATTATCCAATCCGAGAAATATGAATAGATACTTGGAATTTATGTCCTCTTCAGCTTCCCAAGTAGCTTCTTATACCTTATGGTTCCAGCAAAAGAATTTCATCAAAGCCACATCTTTAGTTCTTAAACGAAGGACTTTCCTATCAAAAATCTCAACTAGGACTTCCTCGTAGGACAAGGAATCCGTGATATCGATGTTTTTAATAGGTACCACCAAAGAAGCATAACCCATGCACTTCTTCAACATCGACACATGAAAAATTGGGTGAATGGAACCCAAACTAGAATGCAAATCCAATTCTTATGCGATATTGCCCACTATCCTCAAAAACAAGTACAGGCCAACATAATGGGGAGTGAGCTTCCCCTTCTTCCCAAATCTCATCACTCTATTCATGGGAGAAACCTCCAACAACACCTAATCGCCAACCTCAAACTCCAACTCTTTTCGCCTCACATCCGCGTAGGACTTTTGGCGACTCTGAGCAGTCTTAAGCCTACCCCTGATCACTTTCACCTTTCCATGTCTTGGTGAACCAAGTACAGACTGAGTAATCTAAACTCACCAACCTCAAACCACCCAATAATAAATCTACTCCTCCTACCATAAAGGGACATAAAAGGATCCATACCAATACTAGAGTGATAAATGTTGTTATATGAAAACTCGATGAAAGGAAATGATTAACCCAACTACCACAAAAATTGATCATGCAAGCCCTTAGCAAATCCTCCAAAGTCTGGATAGTCCTTTCTGCTTGTCCATCCATCTGAGGATGGAAAGTGGTGTTAAGGTTCACCTTAGTACCTAAAACTCTCTGAAATGAATGGCAAAAGTGAGACAAAAAATGCGTACCTCTATCCAAAATGATGGAAATTGAAGCACCATGCAACTTGATAATCTCTTAAATGATAAGCTTAGCATAATACTCTCTAGTGTAGGTATTCCTCACAAGCAAGAAATGAGAAGACTTAGTCATCCTATCCAGGATGACCCAAATAGAATCAAGCTGATTGCAAAACCACAGAAGACCTGTAATAAAATCCATGTTGATCACCTCCCACTTCCTCATACATAACTCAATCTCTTAAGACAACCTATTAGGCCTTAAGTCTTCAACCTTCACTTGCTGACACACATGTACTTAGCCACAAAGTTATCTACATGTCTTTTCATGTTGTTCCACTAATAAATATCCTTTAATTCGTGATACATCTTCCTCAAACCAGGGTGAATTGTATACCTCACCTTAAGATCCTTAGCCAAAATCATTTCTTGTAGCCCATCATCATTTAGAACACACAACTTTCCTTGGTACCTCAAGATACCATCACCACCAATCTAAAAAACCATCACCTTTTGCTGACCTATATCACATTAATCTACATCAAGATAGGATCCAAAACCTTCTTTTTCTTTACCTCAGCACCAAAAGATGACTTTATCGTCTCTTGAACAATTATACCTCCATCCTCAAAATCTAAAAGATGAACTCCAAGATTACCCAACCAATGAATATCCTTCACCAATCCTCATTCACATAAGACAAGCTACCCATTGATAGCCTGCTAAGAGCATCAATAACTATATTAGCCTTACCTGGATGGTAGTGGAGACTCATCTCATGGTTCTTAAGAACCTCAATCCATCTCTTTTTCCTGAGATTCAACCCCTTCTTGGTGAATAAATATTGTAAGCTCTTATGATTGGAATAGATGTCCACATGGACCCCATACAGATAATGGCACCAAATCTTTGAAAAAAATACAATAGCCGCCAATTCCAAATCATGCATCGGATAATTCCTTCATAGAACTTCAGCGACCTAGAAACATAACCCAGTCCCACACGGGATGCATCATAGTAAATAACAAATCCATCAGTACTTTCGAGAAGGGTTAGAAATAAAGTTGAAGCCAACTTATCCTTTAACTTCCCAAAACTACCATCATAAGCATCAGACCACGGAACTTTACCATTTTCTGAGTCAACTTTGTCGATGGAGAATCAATAGAAGAAAACAAATCTACAAACGTCCTATAATACCCGACTAAACCCAGGAAACTCTGAATGTCAGTTGGAATCGTGGGTCTAGGCTAATTCTTAAACGCCTCAAATTTTTGTAGATCTATTATAATCCCCTAACTGTAAACAGCATGACCCAAAAAAGGTCACAACATTCAACCAAAACTCACACTTTAAAAACTTGGCATATAATTACTGATGCTTAACAGTTTACAACACCACTTGGAGGTTATTGGCATAACCCTCCTCACTCTTAGAATATACCAAGACGTCATCAATAAACATGATCACAAACAAATATAAGAACTGTTTCAATACCTAGTTCATCAGGTCCATAAAGGTAGCTGAAGCATTATTTAAACCATAGGATATAACCCAAAACTCAAAGTGACCATACCAGCTTTGAAAGGCTGTCTTAGGGATATCTGCCTTCTTAATCTTCAACTGATGATAACCCAACCAAAGATCAATATTAGAAAGAAATCTATCACCTTAAATCTAGTCAAAGAGATCATCCATCTTAGGAAGGGGATACTTGTTCTTTACTATCACCTTATTCAGCTGCCTTGAAGAAAACCATCCTTGTTACACACGAAAAATGTAGGAGCACCCCATAGAGAGACACTGGGATAGATAAAACCCTTATCAAGAAGATCCTTTAATTGCTCCTTAATTTTTTTAACTCAGTCGGAGCTCTATATAGAGAAATAGAAATAGGATGAGTATCTAGAAAATTGTCAATCCCAAAGTCTATTTCCCTATCGGGAGGAATGCCAGGATGATCCTTGGGAAACTTATTAAAAATAGGGATAGATTGTAAAGAGGGAACCTTCGAACTGGAATATTTAACCCAACCTAGATAATAAAGACACCCCTTGACTGCTTTCATTCCTTATACGACTGATAAGCTACATCCTTCAACTGATATACAACAAACTCCAGACCTTCAAAATCAGTAATATGCATAACTCAAAATATATTCTCTATCTCATCCACAAAACCTTAAGGATCCTCTTCAACCTTAGAATTAATAAAGTTCGGAGGGGTCAACCTCATAAACTACGCAACTTAGGTGACCTCAGAAGAAGGAGCAACAAAATCTATATGATCAGGCTGGTGGGACTAATATGTCACCAACTGAGGCAACAGATGAATAGAATGGCAAAACTCCATATTAGAGATGCCTCCCTGTGGTGACTGAGCATGAATGTCACTAATTGGAGAAGGATTAGTGGGTATAGGTGGAACCCTAGATGGAGCAGCACAATCAAGAGTAGGGACCCTAGACCGGGTTTGTACTTGATAGGCAGTCCTCTCCACATTCCCCATAGGTGGGGAAGATATGCCAGGAGATTTTCCACAAATATCAGATCTTTAGGGAGGCATGATCTAAAATGTGAGCGAATTATAGCCTTTCTCTTTTAAGTGTAAGCAAATTGTAGAGCATATAGACACCATACTCTATATCCCAAAATAGAACACAAGAAAGGGAAATATTCCTAAATGCCTTGTAGCCTTCCTCTTATAAGTGTGGCATGCTTCACACCCATATAAGAGACTCTACTCGACGTGGCTTTGTGGACACCCATGGACACTAAACCAACGCTCTGATACAAAGCTTGTCATGACAAAAACTAGGGCCTAGTCATGACGAGTATCTCAAGTCTGCTAAGGATTAGGGACTACCCCCATTGACCTAGCCAACCAGAACACCATATAACTAGCAATAGATGAATTTCAACCATATAACAAGACAGGATTGATTTTTTAACATATAACAAGATAAATAAATCAACTAAATAGTATCTAAGAATCTACAATACGAAATCTACCCAGATCCTTTCCACAAAAGCCTCTAAGAAAACCAAATATCAACTAAAGTTAGGACATACCCCCGACCATAGCCAAAACCACTAAAATAGTCTTAAGATATAAGTAAAGACAAGACCAAGAAATGAGGGCCTTTAAGAGAATGGAAGCTCACCACTTCAAAGCTGACTCATGGACAATCCAAAAGTTACCTACCACTGTGCAAGGAAATAAAAATGTCTTTAGACCCTGCATCGCATGGGGATACAATGTCCAAGGATATTTAGCAGGAGGTGCACTAGTATGTAACTCAGGGAAGGGATAAAATAATGCCATTTCAAAATCAAATCTGAAACCAACGTACACATTCACATACATGTATTCATGTATATATATATATATATAATGATGTTGGGATAGGATATGCGATTTAACATGAAGTTTAAAATCATTAACTTGGATTGTGTAGCTTTGTCCATCCTATAAATACTCACGAGATATATGGGTTTGGATCTCCCACCAAAAGGGCCTTAGTACACGTCTGTCACACAAACCAGAGATATACAAGGAGGGCCAAGGAATGCCCCGACCCCACGCCATTCTTGGATACATGTAAGTATCTATATCAAGTGTGAACTATGCACACAGTTATTATAGCCCCCACGTTGACAAACGTGGTTTCATGCATTGGTCCCCCGGGACCTCCAACTTCACGGCGAGCAACACAATTCTCTTTAAGACAAATTAAAACATTTTCACATTACCAACCCTTGAGACAAGGGATTATTCATTAATTCATATACCATCGGTATCACCTTACCATTATGCTTGCAAGCATATACTATGCCATTCAAATTCCATCAACTTGGGGGAATGCCACGACCCCCTTTAGTTAATTAAATCAAGTTTGGGGAATGCCAAAACCCTCTTTAGTTTATCAAATCAACTCGGGGGAATACCAAGACCCCCAAGCTTCAAATTTAAAACCAAAACCATGGCCAACAAGGCCTTCAAAAATAATTTTGTCCATTTAACCATTTATGCAATGAATTAGTTTAGGGGAGTAAGCTAATTATGTGATTATTCATATTTCAAAGCCAATTGTACAAGTGGGTTGAGGAAAAACACAGTTTCCAAAATCAATTCCAAACCAAAATCATCAATTTGAGAAAATTCCTCGACCCCCATTCAATTTACCATTCCCATGCATCCAACGAGTTTCAAATACACTAATAAAGCATAACCAAAAGAATTATAGCCATGAAAATCCAATTAAAGTTATGATTATTTCAAAACCCTCAACCCAATAAACATCCATATTTAATTCCACATTAACAAACATAAAACACATGCTTCTTTATAAAAACAAGTTTAGGGGAAGAGGTACATGCCTGAGATACCAAGAAATATGGAGAAGAACACCTTTTGAGCCTAGATTACCAATAGTTAGAAAACCTTATGCGTTCTTGCTTGAGGATTTTAAGAGAAGAGAGAAGTTTGTTTGATGTATGTTGGGATGATAATGAGACCCTAAAGGTGTTTTATGGATGTGGTTCATTTTTGGGGCGAGAGAAAATGACAAAAGTGCCCCCAATTAAAATACAGGAAAAATTATCGCTAGTGACAATGGGTCACCTTATGACTTGTAAGGACTCATTATAAGTCGTCACTATGACTCGTAGTATGGATAGTAGCTTAGAGTAACTTCACAGGTTTGGCCATGATTCCTATCCAGTGACTTGTGACCAAACCTTACTACTCGTAAGGTCCAATCGTTACCAAGACAATAACTTTGGGCCATATTACTGGCTTGGTCATGAGTTTCACTCTACGACTTGTGAGGTACAAGTAGTGACCTCAGTAGAAACTTAGGCATTTCTCTCTTGTTTACCTACGACTTGAGCCCTACGACTTATAATGAGTCTTCACGACTCATTAGGTGAGTCATTACCTAGGCAGTGAGCACCAAAGTCAAGAAATTTTCTAAGGCAAATGACACGACCCGAGACCAGGCCTTGTCGTTTAGGCATATCAAGCCAAACAAGGATCAATGATTCCCATATTAACCTAACCTAACCATCACATCAATCCACAAGTGTCAGACAAACTCTGAACATATAATAAGATAGAAAAAACAAAACTAATAAACATTACTTAGAATGTCTAATCCAACCTTTAAAATCAACATACTAAATTCAACCTACCCAAGTCGATGGTCATCCACAAGCCTCTGCCAATCCGATGTCTATAATATGTCGGGACATGCCCCTAACCGTAGCCAAAAACCAAGTCTACTACAAGCTTATGGCATAATATAGAAGGACTATGAAATGTATACCTTCCAAAGTATAGAAACTCACACTTAAAAGTCAACACAAGATCCACTCGAACACCTGGTCACTGCACAGGAAAAGAAGATGCTCCGGCCCTTATGTCGCATGGGGACACAATGTCTGGAGATAATTAGCGATTGGAGCGCTAGAATGTAACTCAAGGGGAAGGATAAAATAGTATCATTATTCAATACCAAATCAAAACATCATAAGCCACCACATTCATTCACATAGCTATGTAGATATATGTAAATACACCAAGTGTTAAGAGATAACATGACCATAGCATACATTTCAAAGCACCCAATCATGAACCATGAAGTGAAGGACTCTAACCTTTCACTCGCTTAGATTATATCAAGAAAAAAAATTCTAACCCTAAGCTGTCTTATTATGAAAGTGGACTCTAACCATAAGCCCTTTGCTAGACAGGTGGACTCTAACCACAAGCAATTTTATTAGACCAGTAGACTCTAACCACTAGCCTTCTTATCAAACAAGTGGACTCTAACAACAAGCCATCTTATTAGGCAAGTGGACTCTAACCACAAGTTTTCATGTGCATTACTAGTTGACATTGGTAATCTAACCCTCTGTCCATGCATTCACATCCACTCAATTCAATATTTAAGGACTTTAACCCACTTAGCCATTTCAAGCCATCAAGGACACAATCCAACAACATACATGACCACAAGGTCTTTGTGGACCATTTATCAATCAATCACCTTAATAGGCGAATACCTTAATTTCAACTACTGTTCAAGTCAAGTTGTGGTCATCAAGACCTTTATCAAACCACTCATTAGCATTCTTACACCAAGATTTAGTTCAAATACAATTCAATTTCATGCTTAGTGACTCAAACCTCTTTATAACCAAACAAACTACCAAGGTTACCAATTAACTCACTAAAGGGCCAACAAGTCCCTTATAAAGTCATTTAATAATTATCTTACTCATTAAGCCATTACCTTAGTTCAAATCACCATCAAAATATGACTAGTTATTTCTAGTAGATATTTTCACAAACATCTTGAGGGCATACCTTTAACATGACGAAAACCCAAGTGTTAACCATCAATATTAGGGTTACTCATGACCTAATTGTTAAACCACAATCAATAAGCACCCATATGTTCCAATCATCGCCAAAAACATGTATAAATACTAGTTTAAACAAGAGTAAACATTACCCATCACAATACATCAAAACTCTCAACATTTCTTTCAAAAACCACTATTAAAGATTCATAAATAGTGTTTATATAATAGGATATTTGAGAAATAATAATAAGGGAAGAGTCACATGCCTTTTACAAGATGATTCATGAAACGATTCTAGACCTCCTTAGGCTTTAGATGAACACTCTTGAAACCCTAGACTCCAAATCTTGTTGAAGAAGTTGGGATAGGATTTAGGAGTGTTTTGGAATATTTTTGAACTTGTATGTGTGAAGAATAAAGGGCTAAATAAGGTTATAAGTCGTGGGTTATATGGGTTTAGGGGTTGGAAAAGTCTAAAATTTTCTCAACTTAAAAGCTGAGAATGAACTCCTCGGAGGGTATGACTCCCATATCTAAACCATACCCTAGGGTACGAGTGGTACCCTAACTCATACCCTAACCCTCACTGAGGACCACTAAACTATCCAAGATACAACAACACATGCACATATTGTGTCTTATAGTACAAATGGTATCCCAAACCATACCTTAAATCGTACCTTAAACAATTTTAACTAAACTAAGCATATGACATCATACGACTAGGCAGCATACGACCCGTACCCTAACATACGACTTGGGAGAGGATAAACTATATCTTGGAGAGTATATTGTCAACCTAAACTGATCACTATATCATAAGGGAGGGTACTACTCATGCCTTATCATATAGAGAAATAATCAAACCGTACCCTGTCCAAAATGCTCAACTTAGGAGATTTCTCTAAGGGTCCAAAGCTAAGGTATTTCAATTCTCCCCACTTGGATCATTCATCCTCAAATAAAGGGTATGGAAAGCACAAACATGATTTTACACATCATAACACATCAAACTAGCCTTTAATCAAGTTAGAAAATAATGAAATACAACAAGGATAAGACATATGCCATGATCATTATCAATCAACCATTCATTCAATTGACTTTTGGACTCGAACCCATTGTCTATCAAAACACTTGATCAATTCAAAGTTTATGGACTTGAACCCTTTTTCCTATCAAAGACATAATTCAAGTTAAGAAGATTAACACATACCTCAAGCACGAGTTTCCGAAATAGAAACAAATAAAGATTCTTGGACTTCATGTCCTCTTCCACCTCCCAACTAGCTTCCTCAGACTTTTAGTTCCTCCATAGAACCTTCACAGAAAATACCTTTATCATTCACAACTGGCTAACTTGATGACCTAAGATCCTCACCGGGACCTCCTCATAGGACAAAGAGTCCAAAATACCAACATATTCTAAAGGAACAATTAACGAAGGGTCACCTTTATATTTCCGCAACATGGACATATGGAATACCAGATAGATGGAGCTCAAATTAGAGGGCAACTCCAATTCATAGGCAACATTACTGTAACACTCCGTATTCAAGTACGTGTATTGGCGTATTCAATTACTTGTATTGGTATTATTTATATGGAATTATTTTTTTATTTTATTTATACCGGAATTTTCCCGTCGATGGGTCCATGCGAAGGTTATTTAATAAGCTTTCCAATGATATAAAGATTTCCAAAAACGGATAAGTTTCGGATATAATCGACTACATTCAAAACTATAAAATGGTGGCCAGGATATTTGGGAATAGTAAATGTGCAGGAAAATTTCCTGCACACAAACTACTGAGGCCAGCTGAATTTTTAGGTCAACTTCGAACGATCATAACTCCATTAATATAATGAACTGGGAGAGTGGTGACCAATGAAAAGAAATATCTTTGAGTCCTATTTCCAATTCAATTGGTTTCATCCAAGTCTAACATCTGAGTAAGGAGTTCTACTCGTTTTACTTAAGCATATCAAAATAGATTTTTGGGGTCAACTTCAAACAACCATAACTCCTTGTACAGGACGAACTGGGTGGCCTACTTTATATGAAATGAAATCCCTTTGAATTATCCTTCCAGCGATACTAATTTCACCCAAATCCGATATCGGAGCAAAGAGTTATGGTCAGTCTACTTTAGCTTATCAAAACATTCCACCAAAGGATAGATTTGACATTATTTAAATTTTAAAGGCATTTTGGTCATTTCCTGTTATATTATGGACGGAAATATGTGTATATATACATGTATATGAGTTCAAAAACTCATTTTCATCATCAATCATTGAGGAAGAACAAACCCTAGACAAATTTGACCTTTAAATTACTTTTGATTCAACCGTAGAAATTCCAAAGTAATCCGATAACTGCGTTTGTCATCTCGAGAGCTTTGAATGGCACCTATTATTTGTGCAAAAAAGATTTCATAATCAAGAGGTGAATTCTAAGGTATGAATATTGTTTGCCTTTTTTCTTTTCCATATATATATGTGTGATAGAGGATTATATATATTGGTTGTTATTGAAAGGTGATGGAAATAGGGTTATGGACTATTTTGCATGGTTTGGTTGTATTGGATTATGGAAGGTGGCTATGGTAATTGAGTTATGGAAGGTGGATATGGTAATTGAGTTATGTAAGGTGGATATGATGATATACTATTGAATTGATGATTATTTATGTCTATGGCTCAATTTGGTTTAATGGATTGGTTGGAAGGATAAATGAATCCAAACTTGATATTGGAGGATGTTGTATGAATATGAATGGAATGAAAATGTAATTGGAGTATAAGAGGGTTAAAGTGATACCCTTTATGGTGTAATTAAGGCTTACTACTTAACCACTATTTTGGTGAATTCAAATAATTGAATTGTGACATTTGGTTGCTAATACTAGATTGCTATATATGTTCATTATAGATAAGCAATTCAAAAAGATGAAAAGTCCATTTGGGACTAATATTGAAGGTTGACAGTCAGGTATGTAAAGCATACTCTATACCATATCTTTGGCATGAAAGTGAACAATTGTTCTATTAAGAAAGTTTTCAAAGTTATTCAGTAACATGTGATCCATAATGGTTTTGTATGATGTCCTACGTTACCAATGAACTTGTTTTCACCCTACAAGATGTCAAGATATTCCAATACTTGTTTTCTAAATCTTATATGTTTGTTGCACTAATTAATGTCAGAAGGTATCTGGTTAGTCAAACAAGATCCATGTGCTATTAATGACTCCAAAACATTTCATTGAGATACCAATAAGTTCCTACTTCATTGCTATGGCATTGATGACTCCAAAACACTTCATTGATGTGCCAATGAGTTCTTACTTCATTGTTATTACATTGATAGTCTCTTTATATGTCTCTTATTGATGTATCATTGTTTTAAAGTATCAAAAATATGGTGGCGACCGAAATAACAATCTCAAAGATTAATTGAACTAAGTGATGGAAGTTCTTTCTTATCGAGTGGTATCCCAGGGGCATAAGACTATCATGGGTCGATCCCTATTTATGTGTTTATGGGTGGTATCCCAAGAGCATAAGCCTATCATGGGTCGATCCCAGTTGATATGTACTGGAGGCAGCCTAATGGTCATAGTACAGTACAATAATGATTACAAAGATGATAAGAACAAAGGTAAAATGCTTGAATAAATACAATGTACAGGTTGTCACAAGTTCTAGTAAGAGTGGTCCCCTCCTATTACGATTTATTCACTTGTTTTTGATTTCTATTGAGCTCCTATATCATATGTGATTATTTAAAGCTTTACATACTTAGTACATATTTCGTATTGACGTCCCCCATGGGGGACCTACATTTTATGTTGCAGGCACAGGTACCTCAACTCATACACCGCACAAGTAGGAGCCAGGATATCCAGCTACTTTTGGTGAGCTCCAATTTGCTTTGGCGCTTTCCGTGTCATATCTAGTCACTTTTGGTATAGTATAGAAGTTAGTTATATGGTGGGGTGTGTCCCAATATTAGTTAAACTCTGTGTATTGTCTAGAGGCTTTGTAGACCTAATGTACAGTCAAGGTGGTGTTTTGTTAATAGACGTGATGGCTCCAACGGCCAAGTATTGTATATATATATGTGTGTGCTCGAGTTTATACAGGTGATTATTTCCTTTTATATGCGACATGATGTTGTCCAAATTTTGGGTTGTCATAGAGGTATGCATGGGAAGTATAAGGTTATGAGCTAGTTCTTCTAGGCCTCTTCGGTTACGGGTGCCAGTCCATCTCAATAGGATTTGAGGTGTGACAATAGTGGTATTAGAGAAGTTTGTCCTAGTGAGTCTACAAAGCTGTGTCTACGTAGAGTCTTATTTTAGGAATTGTTTCTTTTTCTTCATGTTTTAGATTGTGCGATAGAGCCTATATTGTATATGTAGTCATAGTTGACCACTGAATCCATTTGTTTCTCTTATTATAGTAATGATGCCGGTTACCAGAAGCAAGAATACTTATAAACAAGTAGATGTAGCTACCGGAGAGGGGACTAGTAAGTCACCCACTATACTAGCTAATCAAAGTGAGGCTCCAGCTGAGCATGCATCAGAAACTTCTTCCACTCCGGAAGAAATAAGGGGGAAGAGAACTATATCCCCAGAGCCACCTATTAATGCTGCTGATCAAGATCGTAGAAATGCAGTGTAACTTTTGACTCGTATAGTTTCTGGGCAAGCTCAAGGGCAATCTATTCCTACCACGGGTCCTAGTGGTACAGATAGGGTGGCTAGCCTTCGAACACAGGATTTTCTTAAGATGGATCCTCCCACTTTTATTGGATCAGATCTTAATAAGGACCCACAGGCTTTATTAATAAAATTCAAAGGGCCTTAGATATTATACATGTAACGGGTAGAGAGACAGTAGAGTTAATGGCGTATAGATTCAAAGGGGAGGCTATATATTGGTATGAGGACTGGAAACGATCTAGGGGTATTGATGCACCCCCAGCTACTTGGAAAGAGTTCAAAGAGGCATTTCTTGATCATTATCTTCCATTCAAGATTCTTCAGGCCTGTGCAGACCAGTTTTTAAATCTTCATCAGGGGAATATAAGCGTGAGAGAGTACAGTCTCTGATTTAATTCCTTGTCGAGATATGCTCTTAATGTTATAGCTACTATGGATGACAGAGTTTATCAATGTGTGGATAGGCTGGATCCATATCTGGTTAGAGATTGTACTATTGCCACTTTGAACAAAGATATGGACATGGCCATGATCCAAGCTTTTGCACAAAAAATGGAAGATTAGAGGCAGAAGAAAAGAACACAGGAATTAGAAAAAGGATATTCCAAGAGGGACAGATCTACAGGGCAACTCATGGCATCCCAAGAAGGGTTCAGACCATAGTTTTTTGCTAGATAACCTAGGGAATTATCTTCTTATTCTGTAGCTAGTGCCCCACCATAGTTCCAAGGGTCCAGAGGAAATCAATTTAGGCATAGAAGTGAGAGTCAGAGTTTGTGGACAGTGGGGTACCAAGGGCAAGGGAATATGAGCCAATCAAGACCTCCTCGAGCACCATGCGATAAATGTGGAAGGTATCATTTTGGCACATATTGATTGGGGACCAATGTTTGCTTTTGGTGTGGTATGTCAGGGAATATGATGATAAAATGCCCATAAAGGGGCATAGGGGGTATGGCATAGCCTACGAGGTCATTTGTTGCATCATCATCATTGATGCCTTATTCAGGAAGGGGTGCACAACCAATGGGTCGTGTTAGAGGTAATAGAGGAGCCACGAGTTCTATCGAGGCTCAAAATCGTACATATTCTCTAGCGGATCGACAGAATTTAGAGGCTTCCCCAGATGTGGTTACGGGTACGTTGTCTATCTTTTCATTTGATGTATATGCCTTAATTGATCCCGGTTCTACATTATCTTATGTTACTCCATTGGTTGCTGGAAATTTCAAAAGAATACCCTAACTGTTAGTTAAGCCATTTGAAGTGTCCATACCGGTTGGGGAATCTATTATAGCTAGAAGGGTTTACCGAAATTGCATAGTAACTGTTTGTGGTTATGATACGATGGCTGATCTCGTGGAGTTAGAAATGGTAGATTTTGATGTTATAATGGGTATGGACTGGTTGGCGTCTTGTTATGTCAAAATTGATTGCTACACGAAAAAGGTATATTTCTATTTTCCAAATAAATCAGTCCTTGAATGGAAAGCTGAAATTGGCGCGCCAAGAGGTAGATTTATTTCTTATTTTAAGGCAAGAAGAATGATTTCCAAGGGATACATATATCATTTAGTTAGAGTAAGGGATACATAAGCGGAGCCACCAACTCTTTACGCTGTTTCGGTGGCAAATGAATTTTTTGATGTATTTCTTGAAGATCTTCCAGGTTTGCCTCTTGAATGAGAAGTAGAGTTTGGTATTGATGTAATACCAGGCACCCAACCAATCTCTATTCCTCCCTATAGAATGGCCCCAGTAGAATTACGAGAATTGAAAGAGTAATTGAAATATTTACTAGAGAAGGGATTCATAAGGCGTAGTATGTCCCTCTGGGGAGCACCAGTGTTATTTGTGCGTAAAAAGGATGGCTTACTGAGGATGTGTATTGATTATCGACAATTGAATAAGGTGACTATTAAGAATAAATATCCTCTCCCAAGAATTGATGATTTATTTGATCAGTTATAGGGCACCAAGTGCTTTTCTAAGATTGATTTGAGGTCAGGTTACCACCAAGTGAGGGTCAAAGAGAAGGATATACCCAAGATAGCTTTCCGAACATGGTATGGTCATTATGATTTTTTAGTTATGTCATTTGGGCTAACAAATGCACCTGCAACTTTTATGGATTTGATGAATATGGTGTTTAAGCCATTCCTGGATGTATTTGTGATAGTTTTTATAGATGATATTTTAGTTTATTCTAGATTAAAAGAGTACCATGCCAATCACTTACGACAGGCATTGCAGACTCTTCGTGATTGTAAGCTTTATGCAAAGTTCTCTAAATGTGAGTTTTGGTTAAATTCGGTGGCATTTTTGGGTCATATTGTATCTAGTAAAGGGATAAAGGTTGATGCTCAAAAGATAGAAGCTGTGAAGAACTGGCCAAGGACCACAACGCCTACG
This sequence comes from Capsicum baccatum var. pendulum, assembly GCA_030864225.1. Classification (NCBI taxonomy): domain Eukaryota; kingdom Viridiplantae; phylum Streptophyta; class Magnoliopsida; order Solanales; family Solanaceae; genus Capsicum; species Capsicum baccatum. The sequence goes on from CM061557.1 coordinate 88,557,956, forward strand.
GAGATTCATAGTTTTCTTGGGTTGGATGGTTATTATAGAAGGTTTGTTGAAGGCTTTTCTTCCATTTCAGAACCCTTAACCAAGCTAACCCATAAAGCATCCAAATTCCAACGGAATGATGCCTATGAGAAGAGTTTTCAAGATTTAAAGAACAAGTTGATTTCTACACCCGTGTTGGTACTTCCAGAAGGCACCGAAGGGTATATAGTGTATTGTGATGCTTCCAGAATTGGTTTAGGATGTGTATTGATGCAGCATGGTAAGGTAATAGCATATGCTTCTAGACAATTGCGGCCATATAAGAAAAATTATCCTACACATGATCTTGAGCTGGCAACAGTTATTTTTGCTTTAAAGATATGGAGCCACTACTTATATGGGGTTCATGTTGATATATCTACTGACCATAAGAGCTTGCAATATATTTTTAATCAGAAGGATCTAAATTTAAGGCAGCGGAGATGGCTTGAACTATTAAAGGACTACGATATTGATATCTTGTACCATCCAGGGAAAGCAAATGTGGTAGCTGATACGTTAAGTCATAAGGCTAAGATGGCATCTATAGAAAGGCAAGGGATGATTAAAGATCTTCACCAGTTAGCTAGTTTAGGAGTTTACCTTCTTGAAACTTTGGATAAAGAGCTTATCGTACATAATGCTGCGGGATCTTCATTAGTAGCTGAAGTGAAAGAGAATCAATATGCAGATCCTATTTTATTATAGCTTAAGGAGAATGTTCAGAGTGGTGTGACCAAGGCATTTGAGCTTACGCGAGAAGGAGTACATCAATGCCAAAACTGATTGTGTGTGCCGGATGTAGACAGGCTAAGAAAGAAGATTATGAAAGAGGCACATTGTTCAAGGTATTCCATTCATCCAAGATCAACCAAAATGTATCAAGATTTGAAAGATATGTATTGGTGGAATGACATGAAGAAGAGCATTGCAGAATTTGTAGCTGAATGTCCAAATTGTCAAAGAGTTAAAGTTGAGCACCAAAAACCCGAAGGTTATATGCAATGCATTGATCTTCCAAGCTGGAAGTGGGACATGATCAACATGGATTTCGTTATTGGTTTGCCTCGTACATCCCGGAAGTTCGATTCTGTATGGGTAAATTGTTGATAGGCTTACCAAATCCGCACATTTCCTACCAGTTAGGACCACTTACACAGTTGAAGAGTATGCAAAGCTGTACATTAAAGAGATAGTCTGATTACATGGAGTGCCAATTTCTATTATATCAGATCGGGGAACCCAATTTACCACAAACTTTTGGAAGTCTTTTCAAAGGTGTTTGGGAACACAAGTGAAGTTGAGTACAACTTTTCACCCTCAAATAGATGGACAAGCAGAACGTACCATCCAAACACTTGAAGATATGCTACGAGATTGTGTAATAGATTTTAAGGGCAACTGGGATGATCATTTACCTCTTATTGAGTTTGCCTACAATAATAGCTATCATTCAAGTATCAAAATGGCATAATATGAAGCTTTATATGGAAGGAAGTGTAGATCACCAATAGGATGGTTCGAAGTGGGTGAAACTCTTTTGTTCGGACCGAATCTTGTTTATCAATCCATAGAGAAGGTTAAAGTAATTCAGCAACGACTGAAAACAGCCCAAAGTCAACATATATCATATGCGGATAGTAGAAGGAGAGGGCTAGAGTTTTATATAGGCGATTGGGTATTTTTGAAGGTATCACCAATGAAAGGGGTAATAAGATTTAGCAAGAAAGGAAAGTTGAGTCCACGTTATATAGGCCCGTATAAGATCACTCAAAGGTTTGGACATGTTGCATATGAATTAGAGCTACCCCAAGAGCTCTCATCAGTACATTTGGTATTTCATGTGTCAATGCTTCAAAAGTGCATCGGAGATCCATCACATATCACTTCTACTGAGGATGTGAAAGTTATGGAAGATCTTACCTATGAGGAAGTGCCTATTGCTATTCTAGATCGCCAAGTTAAGAAGATGAGAAATAAAGAGATAACATCTGTGAAAGTACGTTGGAGAAATCATCACAGGGAAGAGATTACATGGGAAGCTGAGGAAGCAATGAAATCTAAGTACCCTTATTTGTTGAAAGATGAAGAGGAAGTTCAAGAAACAGAGTTAGAACATTAAAAAGTAAGTTTTTTTTATATGCATAGTATTTATGTGATGATGTGAATATTAATGATAGACTTGAACTTATTTCGGTTGAATAACTACGCTAACATTTGAGGACGAATGTCCTAAAGGGGGGAAGGATGTACCACCCCATATTCAAGTACATGTATTGGCGTATTCAAGTACGTGTGTTGGTCTTATTTATATGGAATTAATTTTTTTTTATTTATTTATACCAGAATTCGCCCGTCGATGGTTCCATGTGAAGGTTATTGAATAAGATTTCCAACGATATAAAGATTTCCAAAAATGAATAGGTTTTGGATATAACAGACCACATTCAAAACTATAAAACGGTGGCCGGGATATTTGGGAGTAGTAAATGTGCAGGAAAATTTCCTGCATACGAACTACTGAGGCCAGTCGAATTTTTGGGTCAACTTCAAACGATCATAACTCCCTTAATATAATGAACAGGGAGAGATGCAACCTATGAAAAGAAATATTTGAGTCTTCTTTCTAATTCAATTGGTTTCATCCAAATCCAACGTCTGAGTAAGGAGTTATACTCGTTTTACTTCAGCCTATCAAAATAGATTTTTAGGGTCAACTTCAAATGACCATAACTCCTTGTATAGGATGAAATGGGTGGCCTACTTTATATGAAGTAAAAGCCCTTTGAATTATCCTTCCAACGATAACAACTTCACCCAAATTCAATATCGGAGCAAGGAGTTATGGTCGATCTACTTTAGCTTATCAAAACAGTCCACCAAAGGACAAATTTGACATTATTTAAATTTTAAAGGCATTTTGGTCATTTCCTATTATATTATGGACGGGAATATGTGTATATATAGATGTATATGAGTTCAAAAACTCATTTTCATCATCAATCATTGAGGATGAACAAACCCTAGCCAAATTTGACCTTTAAATTACTTTTGATTCAACAGTAGAAACTCCAAAGTAATCCGATAACTGCATTTGTCATCTCGAGAGCTTCGAACGACACCTATTATTTGTGCAAACAGGATTGCATAATCAAGAGGTGAATTCCAAGGTATGAATATTGTTTGCCTTTGTTCTTTTCCATATGTATATGTGTGATAGAAGATTATATGTATTGGTTATTATTGAAAGGTGATGGAAATAGGGTTATGGACTATTTTGCATGGTTTGGTTGTATTGAATTGTGGAAGGTGGCTATGGTAATTGAGTTATGGAAGGTGGCTATGGTAATTGAGTTATGGAAGGTGGATATGGTGATATACTATTGAATTGATGATTATTTATGTCTACGGCTCAATATGGTTTAATGGATTGGTTGGAATGATAAATGAATCCAAACTTGATATTGGAGGATATTGTATGAATATGCATGGCATGTGAATGTAATTGGAGTATAAGAGGGTTAAAGTGACACCCTTTATGGTGTAATTAAGGCTTACTACTTAACCACTATTTTGGTGAATTCAAATAATTGAATTGTGATATTTGGTTGCTAATACTAGATTGCTATATATGTTTATTGTACATAAGTAATCCGAAAAGACGGGAAGTCCATTTGGGACTAGTATTGAAGGTTGACAGTCAGGTATGTAAAACATACTCTATACCATATCTTTGGCATGAAAGCGGACAATTGTTCTATTAAGAAAGTTTCCAAAGTTATTCAGTAACATATGATCCATAATGGTTTTGTATGATGTCCTACGTTACCAATGAACTTGTTTCCACCCTACAAGATGTCAAGACATTCCAATACTTGTTTTCCAAATCTTATATGTTTATTGCACTAATTAATGTCAGAAGGTATCTGGTTACTCAAACAAGATCCATGTGCTATTAATGACTCCAAAACATTTCATTGATATACCAATAAGTTCCTACTTCATTGTTATGACATTGATGACTCCAAAACACTGTATTGATGTGCCAATGAGTTCTTACTTCATTGTTATTGCATTGATGGTCTCTTTATATGTCTCTTATTGATGTATCATTGTTTCAAAGTATCAAAAATGAGGTGGCGACCGAAATAACAATCTCAAAAATTAATTGAACTAAGTGATGGAAGTTCTCTCTTATCGAGTGGTATCCCAGGGGCATAAGCCTATCATGGGTCGATCCCTATTTATATGTTTATGGGTGGTATCCCAGGGGCATAAGCCTATCATGGGTTGATCCTAGTTGATATGTACTGGAGAAAGCCTAATAGTCACAGTATAGTACAATAATGATTACAAAGATGATAAGAACGAAGGTAAAGTGATTGAATAAATACAATGTACAGGTTGTCACAAGTTCTAGTAAGTGTGGTCCACTCCTATTATGATTTATTCACTTGTTTATGATTTCTATTGAGCTCCTATATCATATGTGATTATCAACAGCTTTACATACTCAGTACATATTTCGTACTGACGTCCCCCACGGGGACCTGCATTTCATGCTGCAGGCACAGGTACCTCAGCTTATACACCGCACAAGTAGGAGCCAGGATATCCAGCTACTTTTGGTGAGCTCCAGTTTTCTTCGAGGCTTTCCGTATCATATCTAGTCACTTTTGATATTGTATAGAAGTTAGTTATATGGAAGGGTGTGTCCCGACCTTAGTTAAACTTTGTGTATTGTCTAGAGGTTTCGTAGACCTGATGTACTATCAAGGTGGTGTTTTGTTAATAGACGTGATGGATCCAACAACCAAGTATTGTATATACATATATATGTGTGCTCGAGCTTATATAGGTGATTATTTTCTTTTATGTGCGACATGATGTTGTCCGAATTTTGGGTTGTCATAGAGGTATGCATGGGAAGTATAAGGTTATGAGCTGGTTCTCCCAGGCCTCTTCGGTTACGGGTGCCAGTCCGCCCCAATAGGAATTGAGGTGTGACAATTACCAACCCTCTTCAAAATCATATATGGACCAACATACCGGGGACTCAACTTCCCACTCTTACCAAATAACATTACTCCCTTCATGGGAGATACCTTCAGGAATACCCAATCACCAACATTAAACTTCAAATCTCTTTGAATCACATCCGCATAGGACTTTTAGTGACTTTGAGCGGCCTTCAATCTATCACGGATTATCTTCACCTTCTCCATGGCTTGGTGAATCAGGTCGGGTCCAAATAACTTACCCTCACCAACCTCTTACAACCCTATACAATACCTCAAAAGGAGCTATACCAATGCTAGAGTAGTAACTATTATTATAAGAAAACTTAATCAAAGGCAAATAGTCATACCAACTACCACCATAATTAATCACACAAGCATGCAACATATCTTCTAATGTTTGGATAATCCTCTCCACTTGTCCATCCATCTGCGAGTGGAAAGTGGTACTAAGACACACCTTAGTTCCCAAATATTTCTGAAACAAAAACCAAAATATGAAGAGAATAGAGTACCATGATATAAAATGATAGAAACCATAGCACCATGCAACTTCACAATCTCCACAAGATACAACTTAGCATAATCCTCCATGGAATAACTAGTCCTCACTAGCAATAAATGAATGTACTTGGTCATTCTATCCACAATGACCCATATAGAATCACATATATTCTGAGATCAGGGAAGATCGGTGATGAAATCCATACTAATCACTTCCCACTTCCATTCAGGCAACTCTATGTCTTGATACAAACCATCGGGTCTCAAGTGCTTAACTTTTGCCTATTGACACAACATACACTTAGCCACATGGCTAGCCACATCTCGCTTTATATTAACCCACCAATAAAACACCCTAAGATCATCATACATCTTTATAGAATCGGAATGAATAATATATCGAAACCCATGAGCCTCGGCCATAGTCCTTTCTCTTAACCCATCTACATCAAGAACACATAGCCTACCTTTGTACCTCAAGATACCATCACCACCAATTGTAAAATCGATAGCCTTTTATTGACCCACTATAATACCTTGGGAAATTTTTTATTGAAATTTTGTGGGTAAACGTGTTAGGTTATATCTTCTAGAATGAATTTTAAATTTTTCGTGCGGAATGTCTTAGATCATAACCCACCATTCCGTAGAGTATTGAATAATCTTTCCAACGATATATGGATTATCCAACATGGACACCCGAGCGACGAGTTATGAACATTCTGATCGAACCATGAATAGTAGTGAACAGTAAAACGTGCTGGAAAAAGTACTGAGGCCTGGCGTATTTTTTCTCCAACTTTAAACAATCATAACTCCTTGTACATAATGATCTGGGTGATCTACTATATATCAACGGAAAGCTCTTCAAGTCCTCTTTCTAATGAAATTAGTTTCATCCAATTTGGATATCAGAGTAAAATGTTATGGTTGATCTACTTCAAACTATTAAAATAGTCCACCAAAGGATAGATTCGAGAATTATTTGATTTTTGGGGGAATTTTGGTCATTCCCCCTCATCCAAAATCCGTCCAAACCCTATATTAAAGCCTATTAGAAGTATTATATGTTATATTTCATCAAATTTCCTCAAAAAGAAAACCCTAAGCTCCTACATCCAACTTTAAGAACCTCTAAAGTTCACCATTAATTCTGCAAATTTATTCAAGATTCCAAGTTCCTAGTTCAAGAACTTCAAGAACCTCCAAAGTTTACCATTAATTCAGCAAATTTATTCAAGATTCCAAGTTCCTAGTTCAAGAACTCCAAGAATCATCATTCAAAGGCACGATTAACATCTCAAAAACGAGTATCAATCTAAAGTTCATCATTCAAGGTATGTGGGATTTTTCAACAAGAACTCTCTTTCGTTCTTGTACCCAAAAGTAATTTTCTTTACAAAGGCATAATTTTTATTTGATTTTTATGAATTTGAAGCATGAACCCATATCTTATGATGATTATTATGAAATCTTGATGTTAATGATTTTGAAAGATGAATTTACATGTGTGGAGATATAAAGCATGAATCTTGAACGATATTTATCATGATTTAGATATTTGGATCGTGAATCCCCATTAGAAATTGTAATTTTTTGAGAAAGTGTGTGTTATAAGCACGTTGATATTGAATATTTGAGATATTTTGAATAATTTGACCTTTTGGTATTAATGGAGTTATTTTGAACTCGAGTGTGAAAGAAATCCACAACGTGGTTGATTTTGATAGATGGCAAGCATGATGCCTCTCAATGTATATTTATATATTACTGAAATTGTTTTATTGTGGATTGTCTTTGAAATGATCTAAGCTAATTCCGTGAGAAATCTTTAGCACCAAGTCGGAGATATAAAGAGACCTTACTTTCCTAGAACTATATGCCCCCGTAGGAGTGAGCCTGAGGCTGATTTATATAGTGATCACTAGTTTGTGTGAATTTGATATCGATAGTCCTATTCTGATGGAAAGGATAGAATGGCTCTCCCTAATATGGGTTGTACGTTGGACTCCATGTAGCTCACATGGTTTATATCGGTTATAGGATCTCCCAGTGTGTGTGTGTTTCCTTGTGTCTATGGTGAATGGTGAAGTAATTGGAAAGTGGAATTGTGAAAGTTATTCTTTTGAAAGATTTAAATGATATTTACATTATAAGAATTGATATTCTTGATGAACTGAAAGTGATTGACAAATTATATGATGACTCACATGTGTTATTGTACTTATTTCATCCACTCATGATTATGACGATTTTCTTCGGGCTATGTGAGTCTTTCATACATCCTGCATATTTCTTATAAATATTTATGATGATGATGTTTATAAAACTGCATTCACCCCCATATACTCGGTTCCTTTCCATGATATGGATCCACATCTTCGGATGTGGGCTATATTTTCTTGGAATATAGGTTTAGGTGCTCAGTTCCAGGTTCGACAGTGATTCTTTGGGCACGCTGTTCTACATCCTCTGTTGTGGTGATTCCTCATGTTCCGAGGACGTGATGTCTGATGTTTGTTTCACGAAATTATTTACATTTGATAACTGAGTATGAGTCAGTTGGGGCATGTCTCAATGGCTCGCTAGTTTTATTTATTTTCTTAGAGGCTTGTCAGACTAGTATAGATGTTGGGAGTTGACTAATACGTCGTATTTTGTTATCTTTCTGAAATTCTTTTATTCTTGGATGATGATTACTCTGTTGATATTTGAGGGTTATTTATGAAAAACCCATTGATTTATGTTGAACTAAATGAAAATGGCTCAAAGGGTTAGCTTAGGGCTACTCGTAGCCTCAAGCACCATGTGACGCTCTGGGACCTATTTTCTGGGGTAATACAAACTTGGTATTAGAGCCTAAGGTTTTAAGGTGTCATAGGGAGTCTGAAAAACCGTGTTAAGTAGATTTTTGATCATCGGTTTGTAGCGCACCACATCTATGAGCAAGTGGCTACAAGACGTTTTAGGAAAAAGTGTGATTCTTTCTTTCAGAAGTCTATTATGCTTAAAGTGTCTCTCTCTGCTATTGATTCGTTCCCTCCTCTTTCAGAAATATACCTCTATTGATTGTTGGACCCGAGTGGTCAAGTTTCAGTTTTTAGGTGCATCCATGTTTGAGTGGTCTGGGAATTCTGTGTCACCCAAGATTCATTTTATCTCTTACCTCAAAGCTAGAAAGCTTATTTCCAAGGGGTGTATTTACCATTTGGTTAGAGTCAAAGACACTAAGTCTGAGACTCCAACTCTCCAGTCTGTTAACGTCGTCAATGAGTTTTCTAATGTCTTTTTGGATGATCTCCCAGGGATACCTCCTGATAGAGAGATAGAGTTCGAGATTGATCTTCTTTCCGATACTCAGCCCATTTCTATTCCTTCTTACCATATGGCCTCTACAAAACTTAAGAAGTTGAAAGAGCAACTCAAAAATCTACTAGATAAGGGTTTCATAAGGCCCAGTGTTTCTCCTTGGGGTGATCCTATGTTGTTTGTAAGAAAGAAAGATGGTTCTTTGCGTATGTGCATTGATTACCACCAACTGAATAAAGTCACCATAAAAAATAAGTACCCCCTTCCGAGAATAGATGATCTGTTTGACCAATTGCAAGGTGCAAGTTATTTCTCAAAGATATACCTTCGTTTCGGCTATCATCAACTCAAAGTTAGGGAGTGTGACATCCCAAAAACCGCTTTTCAAACTCGTTATGGCCGTTTTGAGTTTCTTGTTATGTCTTTCGGGTTAACTAATGCCCAGTAGCTTTCATGGACCTCATGAATCGAGTGTTCAGACCATATCTAGATATGTTTGTCATAGTGTTCATCGATGATATAATGGTGTACTCCCATAGCGAGGATGAATATTTTGATCATCTCCGAACAGTCTTTCAAACCCTTAGAGATCACAAGTTGTTTGCCAAGTTCAGTAAGTGTGATTTTTGGCTAAGGTCAGTTGCTTTTTTGGGTTATATCATTTTTTTCGAGGATATTAGAGTTGATCCCCAAAAGACCGAAGCTATTAGAAATTGGCCTAGACCTATTTCTCTGACTGATATCCGGAGTTTCTTGAGTTTAGCTAGCTATTACTGCCGTTTTGTTGAGGGTTTCTCCTCTATAGCGTCTCCTATGACTCGGTTGACCCAAAAAGAAAGTGAAGTTCTTGTCGTCTGAATCTTGTGAGAAGAGTTTTCAGGAGTTGAAGACTCGACTCACTTCAGCCCCTGTTTTGACTTTGCCTGATGGTTTTGATGGTTTTATGGTGTACTGTGATGCTTCGAGAGTTAGGTTGGGTTATGTATTGATGTAGAAGGGTAAGGTGATAGCATATGCTTCTAGACAGTTGAAACCCTATAAGAAAAATTACCCCACCCATGACCTTGAGTTGGCTGCTGTTGTGTTTGCTTTGAAAATCTGGAGACACTATTTGTATGGTGTCCATGTTGATGTTTTCACTGATCATAAGAGTCTGCAGTATGTGTTTACCCAGAGAGAATTGAATCTTAGTGATGATAGGCGAATTTACACGCCTATATCAATATATTTTGCCCTTATTTGTGCCACGTTTTGAGAACAAAGTATATATTTCATGCGCTTTTAGTCCTTTTTCCTGTTAGTGAGCTAACAAACATGATTAGCAAAGTTTCAGGTATAAATGATGCAGAATTCAGCATTTTATGGCTTACTTGACGCCAAAGAAAGATCACGAAGGAAGGAAAGGGAGCTTGAACGCCTAAAGGACCAAAAGTGATACATGGAAAACCTGTCCCGGGCTAAAACAGCATTTTTGAAGACTTTGGGGACTTGCAATAAATTATTTGGATTAGGATAATAATACATTAACCTAGTACAATTGGGTTAAGTATTTCATTAGTTTATTTGGATTTGGATAATGTTACATTAACCTAATACAATTGGGTTAAGAATTTCATTAGTTTAGTAGGATTTAGTTAAGTATTTCATTAGCCTAGTAGGATTAGGATATGGGTATTATAAATGCCCTATCATGCTAGAGATTTTTATTCATCTTCATACATTCCTCCCTTAGTGGAGAGATACATTCTACTTCTTAATTCCGAATTCTTCCATTAATTCTATTTTTCTTCTTCTATTTATTTATTCTTAATTTCCGCAACAAGAGAATCGTTACTTTGCCTAGGAATTCATGCCTAAACGCCTACCACTTGTGCTACACGAAATTAATCAATCTTGTGGTATAACAACAATGTCAATCGTGATCTCCTTCGCATTCATGGGTAACTAAACTTCTCTGTTGGGGTTATGGAAGCCAACTGAGATACTATCTATTGCTGTGAGTTTGTGAGTTCGTGACACGTATGATGCTTATATCATTATTCTCTTCATCTTAATCTACATTCTTTGTGGTTGCAAACGCAAGAATACGCCAGTATACCATTTAACTTGTTCGAAAGAAAGGTTATTTGTCTGGAAAAGAGATAGTGTTAAGGTAGTAGGGTCCCATCCTAAATTCCCTATTAAACAGTTAGTGCCGTAACTGGATTAACCTCTTGGAGAATTTGTACCGTTAGACACGCTTTAAGCTCGAAAGAGTTAAAGTGAAATAATCCTCAAATAGGTCGAAAGATGCCTGGATTTACCATCTAATACAATTCTCTATAAGCACATACATGTCTGAATTCTACACACTCATAGCCAATAGAGACGTATAACTCAGAAGGTGGACATAACCCCAACGCTTCAATTCTCATTGTTTACAACTTACGCAACAATCCTTCTCTTCTTACTTTGCTATTTTCAGCTTTTACTTTATTGTTTTGGTTACACATCACAATCCCCCCTTCTTACGAGACTTGCACTAAAAGTTTAGTAATTTTGCTTACTTGTTGGCCAAGCTATTCCCTGAGGGATCGATACCCAACCCAGGTTGGGTTCTATATTTGCTAACGATCGCTTTACACTCCTACAAGAGCTGTAGATTGAGCGTTATCAAAAATTGGCGCCGTTGCCGGGGAATACAAGTGTCAATTAAGTTTGTGATAGTTACTAGACCCTTTGGTCAAAGATTCTCGTACTTTTACTTTTAGTTTTTGTTTTTGTTTACTGCAGGTTTTTATTTAGTGCATGCCCCATACTCGAAGTTCTGGTCAACCGTTATTACCTATCAATCCTGAATCACAACGTATTGGCAGAATGGAAGCACAAGCAGAAATCAAAAGGATGGCTGCTCAACAGGAGCAAGCGAGATTAGCTGCTCTTGCTACCGCTCAAGTACACCAACAAAACATTGATAACCCTGGGCGAGCAACAAATCCTGACGATGAGGATTTAGGTGATGACGAGTTACTAAACCCAAGGCATGATGCTGAAATGATATTAGTGTGCTGTACCATCTGGGCAAGGCCAATTTTGTGACGGATGCCCTAAGTAGAGTGTCCATGGGTAGTGTTTCGCATGTGGTAGAAGGTAAGAAAGAGTTGGCTCGTGATGTACATCGTTTGGCTAGATTGGGGGTTGGGTTGTTTGACTCTGCTAAAGGTAGTATAGGGGTTCAGAGTAGTTCCAAATCCTCTTTGGTTTTGGAAGTGAAGGAAAAGCAATATTTAAATGCTAGTTTAGTCAGACTGAAGAAGTCAGTCAAGGACCAAAAAGTAGAGGTTTTCTCCTAAGGGGAAGATGGTGTGTTGAGATTGCAGGGTAGATTGTGTGTCCCGAATGTTGATGATCTGAGACAGAGGATTATGGCTGAAGCGCACAGGGCGCGATATTCTATTCATCCTGGTTCCACCAAGATGTACCGAGACTTACGAGAAAACTGCTGGTAGAGTGGCATGAAGAAAGATATAACAACGTTTGTAGCTAAGTGTGCAACATGCCAATAGGTTAAGGTTGAACACCAAAGACCTGGTGGTATGATGCAAGAGTTTAGTATTCCCACCTGGAAGTGGGAAGAGATAAATATGGACTTCGTGATTGGTTTACCTCCTTCCCGGTGCCATCATGATTCCATTTGGGTTGTGGTTGATAGGTGGACTAAGTCTTCTTATTTCTTGCCTGTTCATACTTCATATACTGCTGAGGATTACTCTAGATTGTATATTCTAGAGCTAGTCAGACTGTATGGAGTTCCCTTGTCTATCATTTCGGATAGGGGGTACTCAGTTCACTTCACAATTTTGGAAAGCTTTTCAGAAGGGTCTTGGTACCCAAGTGCTTTTGAGTTCTGCTTTTCATCCGCAGACAAATGGTCAGGCTGAGCAGACCATTCAGACCTTAGAGGATATGTTGAGAGCTTGTGCACTTGACTTTAAGGGAAGTTGGGATGATCACTTATCGTTGATAGAGTTTGCTTACAATAACAGTTTCCACTCTAGTATTGGCATGTCTCCGTTTGAAGCCTTATATGAGAGGAAGTGTAGATCACCCATAGGTTGGTTTGAGGTGGGTGAAGTGGCTGTGAGTGGTACTGATTCGTTATTTGAGGCTATGGGAAAAGTTAAGTTGATTAGGGAAAGGTTAAAAATTTTGTAGAGTCATCAGAAGTCATATGCGGATGTTAGAAGGAGAGACCTTGAGTTTGAAGTTGGTGACCTAGTGTATCTGAAAATTTCACCCATGAGGGGGGTGAAGAGATTTGGAAAGAAGGGGAAGCTTAGTCCCCGTTATGTTGGTCCTTACAAAATTCTTAGCCGTGTTGGTAAGGTAGCTTATGAGGTCGAGTTGCCTTCCTAGTTGTCCTCTGTTCTTCTAATAATCCATGTCTCCATGCATAGAAAGCATATTAGCGATGCTGTGGTCGTGGATTCCTCTGTGAGTGCTGACATTTAAGAAATCTTTCTTTTGATGAGATTCCTGTTGAGATTCTTGATTTCAGTGTCCGAAGACTAAGGAACAAAGAAGTTCCCTTGGTCAAGGTGTTGTGGCGAAACCAATCTGTTGAGGGTGCAACTTGGGAAGCTAAGGCGGATATGCGATCCAAGTACCCGCACCTATTTTCCTCGAACTTCAATCAAGCCGAAGGTACCGTTCTTTCCTAAATCATGCACTTTTGATAAAAGTTGCAACAGTTCAGCTGTCATTTATTATGTGTTCAGCTGTAGTTTCTTGAATTTATGAATTCTATGTTGCATTCGGGCTGAGAAACAATGTGGTGATGAGTCTAACAAATGGTTTCACCTGTATTCTCTATTCCCATTCTAATCTTGGCATGTCTAGCATTATTCAAGGATGAGTGTTTCCAAGGGGGAGATGATGTAATACCTCGAGAAATTTTTCGTTGAAATTTTGTGCGTAAACGTGTTGGGTTCTATCTTCTAGAATGAATTATAAATTTTCCATGCGGAATGTCTTAGATTATGACCTACCATTGCGTAGAGTATCAAATAAGATTTCCAACGATATGTGGATCATCCAAAATGGATACCCGAGCGACGAGTTATGAACATTTCGATCGAATCATGAATAGTAGTGAACAGTAAAACGTGTAGGAAAAAGTACTGAGGCTTGGTGTATTTTTGCTCCAATTTTAAATGATTATAACTCCTTGTACATAATGATCTGGGTGATCTACTATATATCAACGGAAAGCTCTATGAGTCCTCTTTCTAATGAAATTGGTTTCATCTAATTTGGATATCGAAGTAAAATGTTATGGTTGATCTACTTCAGACTAGCAAAACCATCCACCAAAGGACAGATTTGAGGATTATTTGATTTTTAGGGGCGTTTTGGTCATTCCCCCTCACCCAAAATCCATCCAAACCCTATATTAAAGCCTATTAGAAGCATTATATGTTATATTTTATCAAATTCCCTCTAAAAGAAAGCCCTAGCTCCTACATCCAGTTTCAAGAACCTCCAAAGTTCATTAATTCTGCAAATTTATTCAAGATTCCAAGTTCCTAGTTCAAGAACTTCAAGAACCTCCAATGTTCACCATTAATTTTGCAAATTTATTCAAGATTCCAAGTTCCTAGTTCAAGAACTCCAAGAACCATCATTCAAAGGCACGATTAACATCTCAAAAACGAGTATCGATCTAAAGTTTATCATTCAAGGTATGTGGGGTTTTTCAATAAAAACTCTCTTTTGTTCTTGTGCCCAAAAGTAATTTTCTTTACAAAGGCATGATTTCTATTTGATTTTTATGAATTTGAAGCATGAACCCATATCTTATGATGATTATTATCAAATCTTGATGTTTATGATTTTAAAAGATGAATTATATGCGTGGAGATATAAAGCATGAATCTTGAACAATATTTATCATGATTTTGATATTTGGGTCATGAATCCCCATTGGAAATTGTGTTTTTCTTAGAAAGTGTATGTTATAAGCATGTTGATGTTGAATATTTGAGATATTTTGAATGATTTGACCTTTTGGTATTAATGGAGTTGTTTTGAACTCGAGTGTGAAAGAAATCCCCAACGTGGTTGATTTTGATAGATGGGAAGCATGATGGCTCCCGATGTATATTTATATATTACTGAAATTTTTTTGTTATGGATTGTCTTTGAAATGATCTGAGCTAAGTCCGGGAGAAATCTTTAGCACTGAGTGGGAGGTATAAAGTGACCTTACTTTCTTAGAACTACGTGCCCCCGTCGGAGTGAGCCTGAGGTTGATTTATATAGTGATCACTAGTTTGTGTGGATTTGATATCGATAGTCCTACTCTGATGGCAAGGATGAGATGACTCTCCCCAACTTGGGTTGTACGTTGGACTCCATGTAGCTCACATGGTTTATGTCGGTTATAAGATCCCCTAGTGTGTGTGTGTTTCCTTATGTCTATGGTGAATGGTGAAGTGATTTGAAACTAGAATTGTGAAAGTTATTCTTTCGAAAGATTTAAATGATATTTATATTATGAGAATTGATATTCTTGATGAACTGAAAGTGATTGACAAATTATATGATGACTCACATGTGTTATTGTACTTATTTCATCCTCTCATGATTATGATGATTTTTTTCGGGCTATGTGAGTCTTTCATACATCCCGCATATTTCTTATAAATATTTATGATGATGATTTTTATACAACTGCATACACCCCCATATACTCAGTTCCTTTCCATGGTACAGACCCACATCTTTGGATGTGGGCTGCATTTTCTCGGAATGTATGTTTAGGTGCTCAGTTCCAGGTTCGACAGTGATTCTTCGGGCACGCTGTTCTACATCCTTTGTTATGGTGAGTCCTCATGTTCCGAGGACGTGATGTCTGATGTTGGTTTTACAGAATTGTTTACATTTGATAACTGAGTATGAGTCAGTTGGGGCATGTCTCAATGACTCACTGGTTTTATTGATTTTCTTAAATGCTTGTCAGAATAGTATAGATGTTGGGAGTTGACTAATAAGTCATATTTTGTTATCTTTCTGAAATTCTTTTATTCTTGAATGATGATTATTCTGTTGATATTTGAGGGTTATTTATGGAAACCCCGTTGATTTGTGTTGAACTGAATGAAAATGGCTCAAAGGGTTAGCTTG
Source organism: Capsicum baccatum var. pendulum (assembly GCA_030864225.1). NCBI lineage: Eukaryota > Viridiplantae > Streptophyta > Magnoliopsida > Solanales > Solanaceae > Capsicum > Capsicum baccatum. The sequence goes on from CM061557.1 coordinate 88,573,969, forward strand.
GGGCTACTCATAGCCTCAAGCACCGTGTGACGCTTTGGGACCCATTTTCTGGGGCGTTACACCCACATTACTCTTAATTTTTATCAAATCGGTATCCAACATTTATTTTTCCTTTATGTGTACAACAAGGGACGACTGTGATAATGGATGCACAAACACAACATCATTCTCAGAGTCCGTGAGATGAACTCCAAGGTTATTTAAACGATGAATGTCCTTTACCAAGTCCCGCTTATACTCATCCACTTGAGCTAAACTCCTCATGGATAACCTACTAAGAGCATCAGCAACTACATTATCTCTATCTAGATGGTAATGAGGACTCATATCGTAGTTCTTTAGCAACTCAAGCCATTTTCTTTGTCTGAGATTCAATTCCATCTGAGTAAACACATACTGAAGGCTCTTATGATCGGAAAATATGTCAACATGAACCCCATAGAGATAGTGATGCCAAACCTTCAGTGCAAAAACCACGGTTAATAACTCCAAATCATGAATAGGGAAGTTCTTCTCATGAACCTTTAATTGCCTAGAAGCATAGGCTACCAAACTACCATGTTGCATCAAAACGCAACCAATCCTAATATGAGAAGAATCACAATACGCTACAAAACCATCATTATCCCCAGGAAAGGTCAAAACTAGAGCCAAAGTCAATTTATCTTTCAACTTCTCAAAACTACCCTCATATGTATCCGACCAAAAGAACTTGACCTTCTTCTGGGTCACTTAATCAATGAATGGCTATAGTAAAAAAAAACTTTCCACTAATCTCCTATAGTAACTGGCTAGACCTAAGAAATCCTAAATATCGGTTGGATTCATGGGTCTAGGCCACTTCTTAACCACCACAACCTTTTGTGGATCTATCATGATCCCTTTTCTAGAGATAACATGACCAAGGAAAGTCACAACCTTCAACCAAAACTTACACTTTGAGAACTTATCATACAAATGATGATTCTTCAAGGTTTGCAACACAGCATGGAGGTGATTGACATGATCCGCCTCACTCTTAGAATAGACCAAGATGTCATCAATGAAGACAATAACAAACAAATCCAAAAATGGACGAAAGACCCTATTCATCAAATCCATGAATGTTGTGGGGGCATTGGTCAACCTAAAAGACATGACTAGGAACTCATAATGACCATATTGGGTCCTAAAAAAAGTCTTAGGGATATCCTCTTCCCGTATCTTAAGCTGACATACCCCAACCTAAGGTCAATCTTAGAGAAATACTTCACACCTTGAAGTTGATCAAACAAATCATCTATCCTAGTAAGAGGATATTTATTGTTTATGGTCACCTTGTTTAACTGACGATAATCAATGCACATTCGAAGGGAACAACCCTTGTTACGCACAAACAAAATGGGAGCACCTCAAGGCGAAATGCTAGGACAGATAAAACCTTTATCTAAGAGATCCTTTAATAGCTCCTTGAGCTCCTCTAACTCCGTTGGAGCCATTCTATATGGAGGGAAGAGATAAGATTAGTGTTCAAAATAAGATCAATCCCAAAATCTATTTCATTATCGGGAGGAATACTAGAGAGTTCATCGGGAAAGACCTCGAGAAACTGATTAACCACAGGAACTAATTTTAGAGAAGGACCTTCCTGGTAAGAATATTTAATTCAGACCAAATGATACAAACACCCTTTAGAAACCAACTTTCGGGCCCTAAGATAGGAGATAAACCTCTTCTTAGGCACTAAAGAACCCCTTTCCATATAATGATCGGCTCATTAGGGAATTTAAATGTGACTGTACGGGTTCAACAATCAAAGGTGGCATAGCACAAATATAACCAATCCATACCCAGAATAATATTAAAATCAATCATATCAAACTCTATCAAGTGTACAAGAGTTTTTCTACCATTAATAGATACCACACACCTCCTATAGACTCTTTTAAGAACCCCAGAGTCTCTTACTATGGTAGAAATAAAAAAAGAAATAGATAGACACTCATGATGAAAACCAAAATGCACAACCACAAATAGGGTCACATAAGAGAGAGTGGACCCCGGATCAATCAAATAATACACATTATGGGAGAAAAGTCTCAACATACCCATAATAATATCTGGAGATACCTCAGAATCCTAGCGATTAGCAAGTGTATACAAATGATTTCAGCCAGTACCGGTACTAAAAACAAAAGCAGAAGTAGCACCCTTCAGTGTAGGAGTAGATGGAGTAGCAATAGGGGCCTTGTTGGCCCCAAAGGCTCCTAGAGAGGGGCTTTCTCACTGCATGTGCCCAATCTTACCACATCTAATACATATGTTCCTCCCTTTATCATATTGTCCATGATGATGCTGACCACAAAATCTAAATGGAGAGTAGGATGGAGTTGACTGAGCCCCACTAGCCTGAGATTGGGCACCCTATTCTAGGAACCCACCACCAAACTAAGATTAATAATTACTTGATGTCCTCGGGTAAGGAGCACTAATAGTATAATAGTAATTAGGATTCATCCAATTCTTTCTCTTGGACCACTTACCGCTAAACTGTTGGCCTCCACTTTGGTTAGAAAACCAAGACCTTGCTCTGCCTCTAATTAATCTAAACTTTTTTTCTATTTCTTTTATTCCACTTGTTGCATGTACACCACCAATCTATAGATATCCATATCTTTGATCAACAAGGCCACCTTTCTCTCAAGGACTAAATCACAAGATAGTACCGAGGAAAACTTCCTTATCCGAGCCCTCATATCTGACACCATCTTTGGAGTATACCTAGAAAATTGATAAAACTTCATGGCATACTCCCAGAATGACATCCTTCCTTTTTTTTATTTACAAACTCCCCCGTCTTTGCTTCCCTTAACTCTAGAGGAAAGAACCGGTCCAAAAAAGCATTAGTAAAATCCTCCCGAAAAGATGACTCATCAACATCACTCCTTGTCCGTTCCCACTCTACGTACCATTTGTATGTCATATCCTTTAACTGATAGGATGTAAACTCCACCCCTTCCACAATAGTGGCATGTATAACTCTGAAAATCTTTTCCATCTCAGCTAGTAAACCTTGGGGATCTTCTTCCACCTTAACAGCGATAAAGGTTGGAGAAATCAACCTTATACACTAGACAACCCTTGAGGCCTTAAAAGATGGAGTATAAGATGCACCATGCTCAGCTTGAGAAGCTACCAACTAAGAAATCATATGAATAGACTGACAAAACTCAATATTCAACATGTCAACCTAAGAAACCAAAGAAGGATTAGAGATAATCGATGGAACTCCTGGACCATTAGGTACCAAACCTCTAGACCGAGTATAGACTCAATAATTACAGCGAGTCCCATCAACATCATCCCCAATCGGTATGAAAGGGTTTGTAGAAACTTCAGATCTTCTTGGAGGCATGATCTGAAAGATAACAAATGGAAATCAGAAGGAGCCAAGACCTTATACCCTATAGCTCAAAATAAGAAAACAATAAAGTAAAACATTCCTGAATGACTTATAGCCTCCCCCTCATAAGTGTGATATGCTACACACCCATAAAAGAAACTCTACTTGACACAACTTTATGGAAACCCAACTAACCATGAACCTAGGCTTTGATACAAACTTGACATGACTCAAAACTGGTCCTTATCATATGGGCATCTCAAGTCCAACAAGGACAATCGATCACCCCATTAACTCAACCTAACTATCACATTAAACCATAAGCTTTGAATGAACTCCGAATATATAATACGATAGCAAAAACAAGACTAATAAACATTAATTAAGAAATATCTAATCCAACCATTAAAGTCAACATACAACATCCAACCTACCCAAGTATATAGTCATCCACAAGCCTCTACCAATTTGATATCTATAATATATCGGGGCATGCCCTTGAACATAGCCCAAAATCAAGTCTAATACAAGTCTATGACATAGGATAAAAAGACTATAAAATATATGCCTATAGAAGTATGGAAGCTCACCACTTTAAAGTCAACAAATGATCTGCTAGAACATCTGATTACTATAAAGGAAGAGAAGAAGAAGCTTCGAACCCTGTATCGTATATGGACACAACATCCAAATATAGTTAGCGGCTTGAGCACTAGCATGTAACTCAAGGGTAAGGATAAAATAGTGTCATTATTCAATACCAAGTCAAAACATCATAAGCCACCACATTCATACACATATATATGTAGATATATGTAAATACACCAAGTGTTAAGAGATAACAATACCATAGCATACATTTCAAAGCAGCCAATCATGAACCATGAAGTGAAGGACTCTAACCATTCACTCGCTTAGATTATATCAAGAAAAAAAATTCTAACCCCAAGTTGTCTTATTATGCAAGTGGACTCTAACCTCAAGCCCTTTGCTAGACAACTGGACTCTAACCACAAGCCATTTTATTAGACAAGTAAACTCTAACCATTAGCCATCTTATAAAAAAAGTAGACTCTAACCACAAGCCATCTTATTGTGCAAGTAGACTCTAATCACAAGCTGTCGTGTCCATTACTAGTCGACATCGAGACTTTCACCCTCTGTTCATGCATTCACATCCACTCAATTCAACATTTAAAGACTTTAACCCGCTTAGCCATTTTAAGCCATCAAGCCTACAATTCAACACCATACATGACCACAAGGTATTTATGGACCATTTATCAATCAATCACCTTAATAGAAAAATGCCTTAGTTTTAACTACCATTCTAGTCAAGTTGTGGTTATCAAGATCTTTATCAAACTATTTATTAGTATTCTTACACCAAGCTTTAGTTCTAACACAATTCAATTTCATTCTTATGGACTCAAACCCCTTTTTAACCAAACCAACCACCAAGGTCACCAATTAACTCATTAAAGGGACAAAAAGCCTATACAAGGTCATTTAATAATAATTCTTACTCATTAAGACAATACCTTTGTTCAAATCACCATTAACATATGACTAGTTATTCTAGTAGATATTTTCACAAATACCTTGAGGGCATACCTTCACGATTACCACAACCTAAGTTAAACCATCAATATTAGGGTTAATCATGACACACTTGTTAAACCACAATTAATAATCACCCACATTTGCCAATCATCACAAAAAATATGTATATACATAAGTTTAAATAAGATTAAACATTACCCATCACTATACATCAAAACCTTCAATATTTGTTTCAAAAATCACTATTAAAGATTCATAACATTATTTATATAACAATATATTTGAGAAATAATAATAAGGTAAGAGTCACATTTATTTTACTAGATGATTTATGGAAGGATCCTTGATCCCCTTAGCCTTTAGATGAATACTCTTGAAACCCTATCTCCTAAATCTTGTTGAAGAAGTTGAGAGAGGATTTAGGAGTGTTTTGAAATGTTTTTAAACTTGTATATATGAAGAATGAAGGGACAAATAAGGTTATTAGTCATGGTTTATAAGGGTTTATGGGTGGAAAATATCTATAATGTCCTCAGCTTAAAATCTAAAAATGAAAGGGTACGACTCCCATATCTAAATCACACTCTAAGGTATGAGTGATACCCTAACTTATACCCTAGGACTCACCATGGACCCATAAACTATCAAAGATATAACTACACATACATAACTCGTATCTTAGGTTACAAATTGTACCCTAAGCCATACCTTGGATAGATTCAACCAGATTAAGAATATGACATCATATGACTAGGAAACATATGACCCGTACCCTAACATATGACTTGGGAGAGGCTAAACCATATCTTTGATAGTATATGGTCAACCTATACCAATCACTATAAGAGAGGGGATGGTATTACTCATACCCTAGCATACGAGAGGCATGATCAAACTGTACCCATCCTAGAATGCTTAACTTTGGATATTTCTCTAAGGGTCCAAAGATAATATGTTTCACCAAAAATCTAGGGTGTTACAACCAAGAGGGTTCCCTTAATGTTTTCACTGGTATGTTGGGAGTCTTAAATATGGATATATATGCCTTGTTTGACCCAAATAAGAACATTCCTTCGTGACTTCTTATATTTTAGTATACTTTGGTGTCATTTCCAAAATCCTTTCAAAACCTTTTTAGTCTTTACTTCTGCTGGTGAATTGATCATAATTTCTCAAAATTCACCTTTGTTGACCTTGTAGAGTTAGATATGACTAGCTTGGATGTCATTCTTGAAATGAATTAGATATATTTATGTTATGCCTAAGTCGATTATAGAAGCATAGTCGTCTAATTTCAATTTCTAAATGAAGTAGTCTTTGAATGGACTGGTAGCACTTCAGTGCCTATAGGTTGGTTTGTTTTCTTACCTTAAAGCTCAAAAAATGAAATCAAAAACTTGTATCTATCATCTATTTTGGGTCAAGGATATGAAGTTTAAAACTCCAACTCTTCAGTCAGTTATAGTTAGGGGTGAACATTTGTTAATTAGTTCAATTTTAGTTTATTGAATTTATTTTTTTTGGGTTTTCAATTATGGGAATTGAAGTACCCAAAATTGAACGAAATTAGTTTGGTTTGGTTTGGCTTTTCTAAATTTGCTTCAACTATTTTGGTTTATAAAATGTGGTTTTTCGTTGTTAGGATGAAGCAATTTCCTGTTTTTAAATTGAACTATATTGAGTGTTTCCTAAGAGGTAACAATACATGTGTTTTCTCAGACTTGAACAATATTATCACAAAAGATCTTTTCAACATTCATCCCTCATCGTTTGCCATTCACTTCTAGAAAATTTTGTGAGTTTGTTTATGAAAGTGTGAATATCAAATAATGAATTGTGAATGGGTTGTTGGGATTAAGTACATAAATATTATAAATTTTTTTCATATATATATATATATATGTATATCAAACAAATATTTTTAGAATTATATTAGAAATTTTGATTTAACTAAAACACCTAAATACTTAAAGTCTATAACGAAAAACCAAATTGAAATACCAAAATTATTAAAAAAAATCAAAATTGAACCAAAATAAATAAAAAACTAATACCTAAAAGTTGAATTAATTTTATTTGGTTTGGTCTAGTTTTTTGATTTTTTTTATATTTATGCCTACCCCTCGTTCTAGTGGTTAATGAATTCCTAGAAAATCTTTGTAGAGTTCCTAACGAGCGAGAGATAGACTTTAGAATAGATCTCTCTCGAGACACCCAACCTGTCTTAATTCCTCCTTATACAATGGCTCCAGCTGAGGTTAAGGAATTGAAGGAATATTTAAAAGAATTCTTAGATAAAGTTTTATTATCCCCAATATTTCTCCATAGGGTACTCCAATTATTTTTTTATATGAAAGAAGGTTCCCTCAAAATATGCATCGATTATCATTATTTGAGCAAGGTCACAATCAAGAATAAGTACATCATTCATAGATGGATAACTTGTTCGACCAGCTTTAGGGTGCCAGTTATTTTTAAAAGATAGACCTCAGATGCTGCTGTTATTAGCTTAGAGTCAAAGAATGTAATATTCTAAAGACATCCTTCAAAACTCGATATTGTCACTTTAGATTTGTTGTTATGTAATTTGGACTAACTAATGCTCATACAACTTTTATGGACTTTATGATTAGGGTGCTTAAGAAGTATTTTGATATGTTTGTCATTGTTTTTATATACGACGACCTCATTTATTCTAAGAGTACGAATGAAGATACAAACCATTTGAGGATTGTCTTGCACATTCTAAAAGATAGCTAGTTATTTGCTATGTTCAACAAGTGTGAATTTTGGTTAAAATCTATAGCATTTCTTGGTCACATTATTTCTGGTGAGGGCATACATATTGATCCTCAGAAGACCAAAATAAGTAAAAAGTGGCTTAGACCTATCTCTCCATCAGATATTAGGAGTTCCTTAGGTTTAGATGGTTACGAAAAATGGTTCATTAAAGTATTTTCATCTATTGGATCTCTTATTTCTAGATTGACTCATAAAAAATTCAAGTTTTAGTGGTTCGATGCTTGTGAGAAGAGCTTTCATGAGTTCAAGACTCGGCTCTTTTCAGATCTAGTTTTGACTCTACTAGAGGGTCAAAATAGATTTGTTCTTTACTGTGATGCTTTAGAAGTTGGCATTGGTTGTGTGTTGATGAATCATGGTAAGGTTATGGCATATTTTTATAGATAACTCAGACCTTATAAGAAGAATTAATCAACTCATGATCTTGAGTTGGTAGTAATTGTTTTTGCCTTAAATATTTAGAGGTATTATATTTATTGAGTTCATATGGATGTATTCACGGATCATAAGATCCTTCATTATATTTTTACTCATAAGGATCTAAATTTGCATTAGAGGAGATGACTAGAGTTTTTGAAAGACTATGATATAAGTGTCTTGTATTATCCAGGTAAGGCTAATGTAGTGGTGGATACTCTTAGTAGATTGTCTATGGGTAGTGTTGCTTATGTAGAGGATAACAAATAAGAATTAGTTTGTGATGTTAATAGACTTTCTAGCTTGGGAGTTTGGTTGATTGAGCAAAATATAGCATCATCGTTAAGAATGGTTTAGAATCTTCTTTAGTAGCAGAGATAAAGGCAAAGCAAGATAGCGATCCTATTTTTCTTAAGTTGAAGGAAATAGTCCAAAGTCATATGGTTGAGATTTTCTCTCAAGGAGGAGATGGTCTTCTACATTCTTAGGCCAGAATATATGTTCTAGATGTGAATGGCTTAAGAAAGTAGAAGCTAACAAAAGTTCATAGTTATTAATATTCTATTAATCTAGGGGACACCAAATTGTACCATGATCTTTATGAAGTATATTAATGGATTAGCATGAATATGGGTGTTGTAAAATTTGTGGCTAAGTGTCCAAACTACCAACGGGTTAAAGTTGAGCACCAAATACCAGGTAGTATTACTTAGGATACCAGTATTCCTACTTGGAAATGGGAATCGGTAAATATGGTCTTTATTGTAGGGTTACCTCATACTTGTTGCTAACATGATTCGATATGGGTTATTTTGGATCGAATGACCAAGTCAGCATATTTTCTGCAAGTTAATACTTTAGATTTATCTAGGGATTATGCTAGACTTTACCTTAGAGAGTTGGTCAATTTTCATTGAGTCCCTTTGACTATCATTTAGGTAGGGTACTTAGTTCAATTTTAGTTTTGGAAGTCTTTTAGAAAAGGTCTCAGTACCCAAGTGAAAATCAGTATAGATTTTTATTCATCGAAAGATGGTTAAGCAAAGTAGACCATTCAGACCATAGAGGATATATTGAAAGCTTGCATGATTAATTTTAAAGATAGTTGGGATGATCACTTATCTTTAATTGAGTTTGTCTATAATAATAGTTACCAGTCCAATACTTAGATGGCTCTATTTGAGGTAATTTATAATAGAAGGTGTAGGTCACTAATTAGTTAGTTTATGGTTGGTGAAGCTACATTGATAGGAATCGATTCAGTCCATGAGGCTATAGAGAAGGTTCAGTTGATTAGAAAAATACAGAAGATATCTCAAAGTTGTCAGAAATCCGATGCAGATATGAGGAAAAGGGAGCTTGAGTTCTTAGTTAATGATTTGGTCTACTTGAAGGATTCACTCACGAAAGGGCTAATAGATTTGGTAAGAAAGGGAAACTAAGTCCCTGCTATGTTGGTCCTTATAGGATTATAAGGTACACTAGAAATATGGCCTATGAGTTAGACTTGCCTGCAAATTTAACATCATTATATCCAGTTTTGAATAAATGCATTGGTGATCCAGTTTTAGTTGTTCCTTTAGAAAGTATGGGTGTAAAGGATAGTCTCTTTAACAAGAGGTTCCAGTTAATACTCTTGATTGTCAGGTTTGTACGTTAAAGAACGAGGATATTTCTTCAGTGATAGTCCTTTAGTGGAATCAGCTAGTTGATGGAGCTACTTGGGAAGTAGAGGTAGATATGATAAACATGTACCCTTATTTTTTTTCTTCAAATTTAGTTCCAGCTTGAGGTAATAGTTTCCTCTTTAGTAATCCTCCCAGTTTCATGTCCCTTAGTTCCTCTCATTTCTTAATTTGCATTCATTTTTCATGAATTAAGTAAAGCTTATATTTCAGTTAGAAATTTGTTATAATGTAGTATTCAACTTTTAGCACTCAGTTTGGGATTGGGACTCTTTCCCTATTTTTTAGTATAGTTAGTCTCTGTTTGAGGACAAATCATTCCAATGGGAAAATATTGTAAAACCCCAAAAGTTTCTTAGACTCCATTCAGACTTAGCATAGAAAAACAAGATGGAACTAGAATTTTTACTCATAATACAACTCAGTCCATGAGTCTTAGTTAGTGCCAACGAGTTGGGTGAGTTGTACTAAGGAATTAGCTAAAAGTCAAAAGTATGAAAAAATATCCCAGCATCCACGACTTATGGTGATAAGTCATAGTCAGTCTCTACCTGTTCTGAAAAAGTCTTAAAAGTTAACATTTAGGTCTACTCCTAATAAGTCAACACAATGACCCATCACCAGTGATGACTAGTCAGTGTTTGTTTATTCCCAGACCCTAGCATTTGTACCCAATCACAATTAGTCTGGTAATAATTCATTGCCAGTCATGATGACTAGTCCTGATGATTTGTGACAATTGGTGCAACAAATTCAGTTATATTTTATCAGTGCCTTTTTTTCTTTGCCTATTCATTTAACACCTATACTACGCCATTTAAGCCATTTTGAGAGGATATTATAAGGTTAGTCAATTTTTTTTATTAATTCCCTCTCAAAATTGGTGCACAAATTAAGTTATGTTTTATCAGTGCCTTTTTGTTTTTGCCTATTCTTTTGACACCTATACTACATCATTTAAGCATTTTTAATGTGAGATGATAAGGATTAGTCAACTTTTTCAATTAATTCCCTCTTACAACTTAGGAAATAGAAAATCAAAAGCAACTCTTTTACTCTCAAAGCAAAACTACGGTTCATCTACAAGTTCATAATCCTCTAAGTTCCTCGAAAGAATTCACTTCCAAGTATGTAGGATTTCATCAATCGGTATCCTTTCACCTATTGAGTTCCAAAGTAAACTAAGTTTCTAGTATATCCATTGTATGGATATTATTAAAGAAATAATTCTCTTTATAGTTAAGTTCCCCATGAATAATAGTCTATAAATACATATTTTCCTATAAATTCAGTAACTTTACAAAATTGTATTTTTATGATCCCTCGGTATATTGATAGTAAGTATCTCAAGACTTGTACTTTATGAATTCTTACTCTATTGAGAATGTATAAATTCTCATGGATAGCTATACTCTTCGAAGATAGTGGATTAGGAACACCCAATTATTTAGTATCTCCTAAATGGTTAGTTTGGTATTCAGCCCTTCAGTTCTATAAATTGTAGAATGCATTTAGACAAAACATTTATCATTCAGTCTTAGAACACTAGCATTATTAAGTTATATTCAATATATCAATTTGTTTCAACTGGGAGTAGTACTTAGCATTGAGCAAACATAAAAATGAAGATTCACTTGTCAGATAAGTTAAGACCTTTAGTAAAATCCCCTAAGTCCCAGAGCTATGTTACCTTCACAGGTTCTAAAGGGTTAAATACCAAATTAGGTTGACACATTAGTTCTTTTAGATATCAGTTTAGTGGATCCACATCATCTAGTGTTCGTACCCTTGGCAAGGTACAGAGCACTCTTCCAGTTGGGGTTGTAAGTTCATCCCTATTTAGCTCAGATGGGGTATGATGGTTAATAGTAGCTCCCATAGTTCAGTCTTGTTCACTGTATGACCCCATATTTAGTGTACTCACTTATAGTATTTATCAATATATGTTTATTTACTTAGGTCATTTCATCAGTTTCTATTTATCAGCTCTATGTTCCATCCTGTCTCATATATTTGTTATGTTTGATTTTATATATATATACATATATATATATATACATATATATATATATATATTATTGCATATCTTATATGATTAGTACATTCAAAATAATGATTGCATACTCTTTTGTAATATTCTATAATTTAGGTTTAGGCACTTAACATCAAGATGCCAGTTAGCACGATCTCGTACATATCTCACCAAAAGTGTATGGTGAGTCCTCATATTTTGAGGAAGAGGCATATTTGTCATTCTTCATTATAGTTATTATTTTTTGGATAGCTAAAGTTAGCTAGGTGCTTGTCCCAGCAACTCATCATTGTTTGAGTCTTTTAGACAATCAGCTAGACATGGTTTCATCTATATGATACTGCCTATCCATTGGATTAATCATTATAACTATTCATTAGCTTTCACACTCTGATATTCAGTCTTATTTCAAAAATCTTAGCATATGTGAGACCCTAGGTTAGCTTGGTCTCATTCATGATATTAAGCATTGTATTATGACTAGGTATAGTCTCGAATCGTGGCACTCTTCTTCCCTTTGGTTGACTTTTAATCAAACTAGCATAACCATATAGACCACTTTGACAAGGTTAAGAAGTACTATAACACAAAAAATATGAATCTTTGCAAGACTTAGGCGAATTCTTACTATAATTCCTATAAGGTGCATAGGAGAAAGCATTATACTTAATGTCAATTTCATTCTTGGAATGGAAAAAGTAAGACTCTTCACAGGCTCCATCATCAATATAGAAACCATCACATGGCTTTTTGTCTTCTCCTTACTCAGCACCAGAGTTATGATCACAATGTTCCTCATATTATCCTCTAGAATAGTAGATCTAATTCCCATACAACTCTTGATCATGGCTATTGTGATATCCTCTATAATCACCATCATTATTACACTCATAGACTTTTTTGCTACAATAAGAGTCTCTCATTCATAATCACAAGGATCAAAAGCTATTGATGACATATCTTATAACTCCTTTTTACCAATTTATCAAACAAACAAGGTTAGAAATAAAAGCTTCTCACTAACACTTAGAGTTTCTCACCTTTGAATACCTCATAGTTTGGCTAGGCTGATATTGAACCTTATGAAATATGGTAGGTACACAAGTGTCAATTAAAACTCTAGAACAAAATAGATCTTTGTTAAAAGGACTTGAGTCAAGAAGTTAATACAAATTTAAATCTAGAAAAGAACACAAATAAAGTATAAGAGAGAAAAATGGACACAAGAACTAATTACTGACTAAGTAGAACAATTACTAGTTGGAAATTAGTAGTAAGAATCAAAGAAAGTGAGTTAGAATCAAATAAATGAAACTAAGGAATTAGAACTTGAGATTGTTGCATAAAATGAGGTTTGGTATCACAACACTCAAAATTGGTTCGCCAAACTAGCTTAGCTTGAAGAATTAGATCACCAAAGTTTTGTTGCACTATGGATGACAACTTATGCATATAGCACAAGACTTTTCTATGTTACAGTACCATTATAAAATTTGATGAATGTTTTTATGTTCCCCAACATTATGTGATCTTACCTCAAATTGCATGTAACATAAGGCTTTTGTGGGATCATTTATACTCACAGCAATTCACCAGGTTTCACACCTGAGATTTCAAATTTTGTCCTTTTGTAGCATATCTGTGCTTCTTTTCACCTAGTACATGCCTTATTTGGTAAATTCCTTTCGTACTAACACAAGTACTCTTTTTTTTCCTTCCCTTTTCGATCATGAGATTTTTTTGTTGAATTTTTCCTTTAAGACTTGAATTACCTTAAGAATGTTATTGTTGAAACGTAAGGGTGCACCACACAATTGGGGACTAGGTTCCTTAGATTCAGACACATGCAATAAAATAATAAAGCAGTAAGAAAATAAAACTTTGCTAGAAATTAAAGAACACAAAGATTTTACGTGGAAACCTCCTTGATCAAGGGAGGAAAAACTATGGCTTTCAATCACAAGAACTCAATAATCAATTATAATCAAACTCTTGATTACATACATAATGGGAACTTAGCACTAAGCTCGACCAGTTTGTAACAAATGTATTACAAACTTACCTTGACAAGTCTGCCACGGACTCACCTCAATATTGATTAACTCTAACTAATATAAACTCTGTAACTCTACCTAATAACTCACAAGAACACAAGAAAAGCCATTACTCTTATGAGTAATTCAAGTATAGACCAATACTTGACTCAAATACACCCACTCTTTTAGCACAAACAGAAACTAGGAACTTGAGCAATGTTGCAAAGTTAAAATTTTGCCAATTTCTCTCTTGAATATTCAGATTGAAAAAACTAAGGAATTGAGAAGTATTCTTTTCTATTTAGAGTGGAATAATGATCTGTGCAAAAATCTAATTGGGCCAGGTGTCCTGACTAGTGCACATCTCACCTCAGTTTGTTACCCTAGAAGAAAAAATTGTGCTGCCATATGATAGCTATATATTTCCATGAAGACCCAGGGACCTGGTCCCTTGTTGTCAGATGATCATCATCAAAACAAGATTTATCAATTTTCCCCCTTTTTGATGATGACAAACCACATAACTTGACCATAGAACTTGGAGCATCAAATTCATTCACCTTATTCAGTCACAGTGATTACCACTACTGTAAGTAAATATTCTCTCTATCACTATGCACCTTGCTTCCCCCTATTAATATATCATACAACTTAGGGACCTAGTCCCTTGATGTCAATTGACATCAAAATTCATTCACTATGTTTCAATGTTTCCCCTATCAATATACCTATACTCCTTAATGTTCATTCAGTTTATTATTCCAACTATCACACATACCATACTTTCCCCTACCAATATGCCACTTTACTTTACCATATTAATCAATATAGATGCACACCACTTGGGCATCAATAGACACACACCACCTAGTACCTGACCTGGTCCCTACTATATGAAATTAGTAGTCCCTCTTTTGGCATCATTAAAAAGTAGGAACAGTAAACCAAGAGTAAAATAAACATAATTTAGTTAACTCATGGCAACTAGGGCAACACTAACATGAGGAACAACTTTAAAATTAAGAAATATGTAGATAAACACACAAAGAAAGGATTCATTTATTTTTAAATGAGATCGATACTATTAGATCATACCAAAACAAACATAAAAGATCCAATCCATCAAAATCCATATTAGAAACAACAACTAGAAACTAACACATAAATGTCAAAGGTACAAAGTTGATAGGGCTTAGGTAGAGGGGGTCTTAGGAGAGAAGTATTTGAGCAACAACTCTATTCTTGGACTCTCTACAATATGAGAATTCCACAATTTCTTAGTATGGTCCTTAACTTCTAAATTCAGCTCTTGAACCTCCTTAGTGAGTTATGCAACCTTTGGTTTGGAGCTTTATATTTTCTGCTACAAGTTCCTTAGTGGCACTAGGTCTCTCTGAGGGTAACATCTGATTCTGCATCTTCAAGTGCGCTATATTTGCATCCTTAGTAGCTAACTTAATCCTTATCTTCTTTATTTTCTTGCTTAAGTTTTCATGAGTAGCCAATAGCTCTGACACTTGGGACACGATTCCTAATTTTCCTTCCATGCATTTATTTTCCATCAAGGTTGTTAGACTAAACTTCTGTTTGATTCTTCCAGGAGTCTCTTTAGTCCCAATCACTCAAAATTGATCAAATACCTTGTTCAAAAAGTACCCATAAGGCATCCCATGTTTTTTCCTTCTCATGAATCACCCTATTAATGTGATCTCTCATAAGAGCAGGCAAACTTATCATCTCAAATTTCCTTAGACACTATCAAAAACATATCAACAGCAGAAGCAATGGTCATTTTCTCTGACTGGGCAAAAGGACCTTGTTCACAAATTCAAACACTAATTGAACCTCACTTGTGAGAAATTTCTTTCTCATGCTAGCTATTAATGTTTCTCCTACTTTAGAAGCATCAATCATGAACTTAGTTGAGTCTTGTTGATTTATAATAGTCTTCACCTATATAACAGGCACATCCAAGATTTTCCTTAGTGATTCCTTATCCAATTTTATCTATTTTCCTTGGACTTGGGCAGTAAGTCTTAGCCTATCATCTGAGAAATCCATAGTGTAGTAGAATTCTCTTACTTTTCCTTCAAATAGAATAGGAGATGGTTTCTCTAAGAGGTGTAACCATCCCTGGTTTCTTACATATTCCACCATCTCTACCATACCAGATTTTTCATAAATCCTGGTGTCAAAAACTCTACCAGACAATTCTTTCTAAGTTTTTAAAATTTTAATCCTTTGCTCTAGACTCATTCTTCCTTTTTCCTCTTTTCTTCTTCTTTTGGAACCACTGCTGATTCTTCTTCAACTATTTTTATCTTCTTGGGACCAGGTCCCTCAGATACTTTCTTCTTCTTAATAATAACGTGTTTCTATTTTATCTCAGTAGGGTTACTAGACTTTGAACTAAAGGACCTGGTCCTTCCTGCAATATGAATTTCTTTTCTTCTTTTCTCAGTTATGGAAGCAATATTAGGATCATTTCACTCACCCTCTCCAACCTCTATAACTTAACATTCTCCTCCTCCACCACAATAGCTTTTTTTAGTTTTCTTCTCATAGAAATAGAAGACTTACTAGCCTTCATAGCATCCACTAACAGCTTCTTTTCAGATCCCCTAGTGGAATATGATTTGGCTACCTTAAAACTAGTATCAACCATCTTTTCTTTATCTTTGCACCCCTTTTGTTTCTTTATATACCATTTCAGAGGTGGTTCATCCTTATCCTCCTCATTTAGAGGTAGCACAATTTCTCCATACTTTGTCACCTACTACTTGCTCTTCTATATAAAAGGAGCTATCCTTGGGATCATTTGCAAGAAGAATTAAGTTTTTAGCTGCACAATTCACACTGACTAAAAGGTTAGACCTCTTCACTGGTATTTCTTTGTAACATAATTAGGGAAAATGGGGTTTGACTTTGAGGGAGTAGGGGAACCAGGTACTTATAGGGTTTCTGAGAGTTTTATTTTTTTAGTTCTTCAAAATAAATAGGTATTTAAGAGTCTTAAGGTAATTTTGGTTCTTTTGAGGAAAGAGTAACTCTGTATTAAGAGCTTTCTCATTCAATTAGTAAACCAAAACCTTGATTTATATCCTCTACCATGGTTGACTCAGCAGAAATTTTGATAATTGAGGAAGTTTCAATGGAGACAGACTCATTTAGGGGTTCAAGAATTTCTAAAGAGGATTCAGTGGGTAAAGCTAACACAGGTTCTTATTTAGGATTTAAGAAGACGTCTTCTATGGTTTTGGGTGTCAAAGGATCACAATGTTTGATTTGGGGTTTTTTAGATTGACTATTAGGGTTTTATCAACATTTAGATCTTTAATAGAGGTTGAGAAAGTGAGAATGACTCCCATTTTAAGTTTTTTTTTTAGAGAGATAATGGGACCAGTTCAATTAAGAGATGATAGACGATTGAGGAAGACGTTTTGAGTTAATTTAAAGAAGAATGAAATAAAAAAGGTTTTGACTTTGTAATTAAGGAAAGTGACCATTGTCATTTAAAAGGTGCCTTTTTGAAATAATGTGTCTTACTTTAATAGGTGTGACTCTTTACCTTGCTATGAATTGATAGATTTTACTTAGATAAGGAAAGACACATGGGTTTTTAGATAAAATTTTATGACTATTAAAGAACATTGTTTTGGTACTAACCTGAGAGATAGGACTGTGTCCCTCTCTTTCTTGAGTGAATCCTCAATTTGTGTCTTCTTTGAATGTTTTCTTCCAAAGTTGTTCCCATAGGTGTATACCCTTGTAATGACCCATCTGGTCATTTATCATGATTCTACTTATTTTTGCTATTAGATCTTTTCTGTAGCTACCCTAATCATTTATGACTTGCTGAACTGATAGTTCAGCTACCGGGCAGTCAGTTTAGTTTTTAGAACCATTTCTCTATTTAGAAGTCTTCACTAGTTACAAATGGTTATCAAGTGAAAACTTTAGTAAAATGACATCGAATACAAATTTTGACTACACCAGCATCTCTAAAATACCAATTTTAGGTTGGGTAGACCTTTAGTTCAGGTCCCGCTATACCCAAACTCATTTTGACCTATTGGTCAGAAAGTTGATAAATTAGAAATTTATGTGTAGCACCCATACTTGGTTCAAATAACCTCAGATGAAAAATTTAACTTTGCAATGTATTTGGAACGTTAAAATCAGTATGGTTACATATCTCATTTGCTTATATTGGACTTTGGATGTATCCTGAGGCCTTGGCCGAAACTTGAAATCAATATCTAAGTTTTAGCTATCGTGTAGTGCAGTGAGGTACCAAGAATGCGGATACATAAGTGTGATTTTGATGTCGCGATCGTGACTAGCATAGGTGCCCAATTACTCAAGCTGAGGTCCTGGGAAGAGTTGTATAAATACCCCTTTTTGGTCGAGAATTTGCCATTTCCTCTATTGTTATGAGTCCTAAAACTCTATTGGAGAGTGTAGACCTCAAATTGAATTTTAGGTATTGATTGGGAGCTTAAGTAACTTGCCTAATCATGATTAAAGTTGAATCTAAGGTATGAATCCTTTAATTTTAGTGCTGAATTCTTGTTTGTTTGACCAAAAACCCAAAATTTCTTGAGGCTTGATTTTATCCCCAAATATGTTTGTTTTGCACAAATTTCTTAAGGGATATAACTCCCTACTAATATTTAAACAATGGGTTGGTCTCGAAAATACATTTTTCATATCTAGGACTAACTTGGGGGTTTTTGATGTCGTTTTGGACTCGAAGTACAATGGTAAAATATGGGTGTTGTTATTTCATAATAATGTATAAATTATTTTTTTTATAGCATGATTCGTTGAATATTCTTTTAGGAAAAATAAAAGTGAAGATTGTCGATTCATTAGCTATATTTGGATTTAAGGTAGGTTAGGCTTACTTTTGTTAGATTGAGCTTTATTGTAGTGTAATTATGATATCTCAATAAGATTGGGCGGGGTATTAGATGTTGAAATGGTAGATGGTAGTATTTATGATTAATTGAAACACTTAGGCTTTTGAACACATAAAGTGTGATAGTGGAACCATAGTCCAGAAACTTGGTTAGTTGGACTTGTCATCTCATGAATAGCATGAGAATGCTCTAGTTGATATAGTTAGATAAAAGGGACTTTTTTCACTTATCTTAAGAGTATGTTAACCTAGATATGCCTAGTTGTGAAATTGGCCTTAGATGTTTGGATGACTTAAAAGGAATAATTGAGGAAGAATTTTCCTATGGAACTAGTGTGGATAGATAAACCTTTTGAGATATGATTTAGATAACTTAGTCTAAATTCGGGTAAAATCAGACTTGAAAAAGATAATTTGGGATAAGAAGAGAGACTTTACCACCTTAAGAATGAATTATGTAACTACATTAGTGACCTAGATACTTGGAAAACACCTAGAATATGTTTGGTAATATGATGGTTAAACCCGGTAAATGGGTTATTCACGATGTTGATTTTGGAAATAATGTGCATACTTGATTGATAATCTTATTTTCATTACTTGGATAGCATTTGAAAGTCTTATAAATTGAACCTATGACTATGCTATTACTTAACTTTTGGCTAGTTTATTATGTAAGCCTTTATTTATGCTATTACTCATATTATGGTTAAGCCTAGTGACTAAACTTATGTTTGTTCCAAAGAATCCATTTTGTGATAATATAGTGAATCATACCTAATCAGAGAGATTCTCGAAAGTATAATCATGGCATGTAATTGACCATGCTAATAATCATGCCAATCCCGGTAATGTGTTGAGTATTTATGCAATTTGGATATGCATGTTCATGCACTTACTATTATAATATGTTGAAAATGAATAGTGAGATGCTATGATATATCTTTTCTTGCTTATTTACACTTTATAGTTGTGGGGCTTATATATGTAAATGATTTGGCTACATACACATATATATTGATGGTATGATGAATATTGATGCTATAGTGAATGTTGATGATATTATGATGCACGATAAGTCCAGAGAATATATTGATGATATGATGCCCGATAAGTCCGGAGGATATGTTGATGGTATGATGATGCCCAATTTATTCGAAGGATATATTGATGATATTATGATGCCCAGAGTATTCAGAGGATATATTGATAATATTATGATGCCTGGTTAGTTCAAAGGATTTATTGATATTATTATGATGCCCGACAAGTACATAGAATAAATTGATGATATTATGATGCTCGGTATATCCGAAGGATATATTGATGTTATGTATTGTAAACACATGTATATATGCTTATGTGTGATTATGCCTTTATATGATTACATCTGTGTACGCCTTGAAGATATGATGTTAATCTTGGGATGTTGGTTATAATTCTTTAATCCTAATCACTTGTTTAGTGGTGTGGTTCTCACTAGTGTTAAATGGTGAGTAGAAATAGAATATGTGAATAAAAAGTTAAGGATAATTAGTAGTGTAATCTTATGTATAAATAATAATTTACCTAACGGGTATGCTCAAATAAAGGGATTAACTAAGGAATATTAACTAGTTAAATGAGTTGTGTGGTAACTAGTTGACTACTAAGTGACTATCTTACTTGATGAATAGACGTCTAGAATACTAAGTAATGGACCTGGATAGTTGAAATGTGATAACTAGCAATTTTGGTTGTTATGTGGTCAATGGTGATAATAGGTTAGCATTGGTGATGATTAATGGTATTGATGACTAAAGTATAATGTCATTGAGTTGTTAAATGAGGACTTCATAGATTATGATACTAGATAGTAAGAGGCGTTGGTTGATAGATAGATGTGTACATTCGATGATATTCAACCTTTTTCCTATGTGATGAATTATGTGCCTATGATAACTAGAAGTAAGCTTTGAATGAATGACATCTATGGGTTAGTAGTGTACCTTGACTAGATGTGGATGTTGGTTATTTATTGAATAATAGTTAGTGTTATCTCGTGATTGAATTTTACGTAAAGAATTAGTTAGGACATAATGAAGACCCTATAAGGACTAGTGAATTAGTAATCTAATAATAATAAGTGTTGGTTAGTTAATAATGACTAGATAGAATGTATCAATATCATAGATATATAAATGGCTATATAACTATGGTTATGATTACCTTGGTATATGTTATTTCAATTGCGGTAATTGATGATGATTATGGATCTTGGCAAATGAACGTTGATGGGAAATATGGAAACCGTGGATAAATATGAGTTGGTTATATATATATATATATATATATATATATATATATATATATATATCTTGATACATTGATGATTTGATCTATTGATGCACTCTCCAGTGGTATGGGACATCGCGATGAGTTCTTTCCTTTATGTTCTTTTGGGTGTACTTCCCGGTGGTATGAGATGCCGTGGTAAGTTCTTTTACTTTATGCTCTAATGGTTGTATGTGTTGAACTTGGTATTTATGCAATTGAAATTGTATATATATTGCTTTACGTTTCCAGATCAATTAGTTATTTTATATATGACGGTTGTGGTATGTATTGATATGAGATGTCGTATTATTGTTCTAGTTGGTTAGTTATTTTGTACATTGATGATGAAGAAGATTCGGATTTGGTTATGTACCTTGACTTAGATATATTATTTTTCTTTATATTGTAACACCCCGAGGCTACCCCCTGGACGTCACACGATACTTAGGACAGAAGTAATCCCAAGCTAACCCATGAACTAACATACTGTTAAGCAACTAATTTAAATATATGTAAAATAACTAAGTTTACTATGCAAAAACATAATCATGATGAAATTTGGGGAAATACAATACTGATGCAATTTTACATTCTGATAAATCTGAAAAGAGGAACTAAAATTTCATGACCGACTCTGACTGACATCTATGAAGCCTCTATTATATTGACTATAAATAACTAGGACACGCCTCAAACTATCACTAATTAATACATGTGAATAATAAATTAAGGTACATGAATAATATCTAACTGAAGTCCCCAAAGTAGGAGGACTCATCACCTGCTGTCTAGAAACCACAACTGGACGATCATGATGTACGGGCTATAAATAGTACCTACATTATAAAACACTGTAGCCATACAGAAGTATATGTGAATCAGTACTTCTGGAATGTACTGAGTATGTAGGGGTGAATGCAATAAGTAAAACTGATTTCATACGTAATATTAAAACATGCATGCTAAAAGTAAGTAGACTCACCAATAGGTTGGAACAAACTGAAAGATGAAATATCTTAAAACATGAGTAACAAACATGATCTGATAAGTTGGTGAATCATTACACTTAGTTTCTTAAATCCTTGCTTTTATATTATAAGTATAAATAAATGTAACACCCCATATTTTCGTAGCATAATCTAAGCCTCAATACATAAGTATTCATATATGGAATTTTTGAAACACTCATTATTTTTTTGTTTAGAGCCTGCCATTGCGTAGAAATTCAATTAGCTTTCCAACGATATCAAATTCTCCCAAATCTGATAACTGAGTAAGAAGTTATGGAGATTTTAAGTTTCAGTCGCAAAACACTGTTATTTTAACCCTTAGCGCGGCGTAAGCAGCCGAAATGATATTTGTCGATTTTCAGTGTGACTCCACGATCATAGCGTGTCGCGGAGCAGGCCAATTTCCTATTTGTCAATTCCCAGTGGGCCTCCGCGATCATGGAACGTCCCTGAGATGAGCAAATTGGCATCCACAAGCTTACCGCGATGGTGGCGCATCGCAGCATTTGTCCAGGTCCCAGTTATCCCTTTTTCAGTGGCTTAGTGCAATAGTGGCACATCCCGCTAAGGCCAAAAATTGGAATTTTAGTTTCTAGCTTATGTTTTTAAATTCATTTAAGGGTATTTGAGTCTTTTTCTTAAGCCCTAAACTCATCCTAAACACGAAATTTAACCCCTAATTGACCTAAATACTCATCATTATTCACTTTCTCTTAAATTAAAAATCCTTTTTTTTAAGAATAAGAAACCCTAGCTCGGAAGAATCAAGGTCAGATCTCAAGAACACTCCTTCAATCCTTCCAAATTCATTATCCCAGGTATGTTAGATGTTCATCCATGGATCCCTTTCATCAATGGAGACCAAGTAACCTATTTTAAATTACCAAGTTATAATATTTCAAGTTATTATTGTTTAAATTATGATTTCATCAATGAATCTCCATGTACTATTGATTTTATACCATGTTACCATGAAATTATTGTTATTATTTAATCCTCCATGTTTTAATAGTATTATTTATTTAATTAAACCATGATTTAATGCTATTATAATGAATTCATGCTACTCCTACAAATTCCATGACATTCCTATGATTGTTTTAAACCATGAACTACAAGTGTTTGATAAAATTCCTACAAGAGTGATTTACTTAATAAGAGCCTTCATATTTTGGCCTTCAAGCTTTAGTGTCTTTTCAGTATTGCTGTTTTGAGTCTTGGGGATATTGAATACCCAAAAATAGTAGTTGCTTATTTAGTATAGCCTCAATACATTATTGAATAGTTTTCAAATTATATTATGAGCATTATCAGAATAGTCATATATCAGTTATTCAACTCAGAACAACCTAGTATCTCAGTGTCTTTTAGTTGGGAGTAGGATTTAGCACCGAGCGAGTATAAGGATGGCGGCTTCCCCATAAGATAGACAGAGCCGTTAGTAGAAGTCCCTATACTACAGAACTATGTATCCAGTATATGATATGAGTAGTCACCCATCAAATTATGCTTGACTATCTCATAGGGGCCACCCATCAGTCCAGCCTTAACACCCTTAGTACTTTGGACATTATATCAGTTTAGTGGATCCACATAGCCATTGTTAGTACTCGTGGCATGGTATTAACACCCTTCCAACTGGGGTTATAGGTTGGACTCCGATTAGCTTAAATTAGGAAATATTGGTTAGATGATACCTTTCATAGTCTCAGATATAGTATCAGTTACAGTCCCAGCTCAGTTATTCAGTCTTAGTGTTGTTTGACCAAAACATATAGATTTCAGTTATTTTGGTGTTTCAGTTTATAGATTTTTCTCAGTTATGTTATATGCTTGGTCATGCATCCTAAGTATTTACAGATTTCCATCCATCCTCAGTATTTATAGATTTCCATGCATTATCAGTATCTATAGACTTCATGCTTTACATGCATATCTAGTTAATTATTAGTTCTGTTCATGAAACCATGCATATCAACCTACCTTACTTAGCATACCAGTACATTCAAAGTACTGATCGCACTTAGTCCCTTAGATTATCAGCAGTATAGTAGAAGTGGTGAGTCCTCATTATCTAAGGACAGATTATATTAATTCATGTATTTATCTCAATAGTTAGAAGATTTAGTTGGGTCCTATCTCATCAACTCATAGTATCTAGTTTAGAGGATTTTTAGACACTACAGTTAGCTATTTAGACTATTTAGATTTCAGTATTTTTATCAAATTCATAATTCAGTAGTTATTTTATTATTAAAATATTATGGCATTTCAGTTATTCTTACACGTTTATGATTATATTATTTAGTGCTCATAGGAGGTACCATATCATGGGTTAGCTTGTGGTCTCTTGGGACCGTAAGCATTGTGTAATGACTAGGGGCAGCCTCGGGTTGTTTCACTAAAGCTAGGATACAATAAAGCATGGATACATGAATATGCCAGACCAAACATACTTGTACTGAGCTGATCTGAGTAACTGAATAACTGAGGTTTGGGTTACAAAATGATTGAACTCTAAGTAAAGGGGGCAACTAGTACCTATATATTGAGTAGATGATATATGAATATGGTCTACTGATATTCGAACACTGAATAACTGATGAATGAATGTCTAAAAGTCTTTACACTTAGTCAAGAAAACTTCAACTTAAACTCTAAAACTTAATACTGAACTGAGATTGTGGGAGGTATCATCTAACTGACATGCCTCAAATAAGTTAATTGGGGTCCAACCTATAACCCCAGTTGGAAGGGTGTCAATACCGTGCCATGGGTACTAACAATGGTTGTAGGGATCCACTGAACTGGTATCCCAAAGGACTATAAAGTAACCTTATACTTTCAGGAAACTCATAAGATATGTGCCTACCCTAAGCTGGCAGGAAGACATCTCAAACCTACATTGGATATGTAGTTCTATAACTCAGGGATTGCTGCTAAGGGTCAAAACCTATGCTAATAGGAATGCCCCCATCCCTAGGTATTCTCAGTGCTGAATCCTACTCCTAACTAAACTGACTCAGATTAGTGAACTGATCTAAGTTTACTGATTATAATAACTGACTGAATTGATATGGCTCATAACATATTTGAAACTATTCTGAAAATACTGAGACTAAGTAAACAACTAAGTTTTTGAGTATTCATAACCCCTAGGACTCGATAGAACAACAATAGGGACATACTGAAACTTGGAAAGCATAATTGATATGCATTATTTAAAACTCAATCATTTAGGCATTTCATAAAATACTTGAAATTCATAGGCTTAAGCATGAGAATAGTTAAACGTGTAATCCTAACATAGTTGCAATATCAAAATCATGGATTAAGGATTTAACATGTGAATAATCATCATCCAAATGTGTCAAGGATGAATTTCAACGAAAACACTTGGGAATTATGAACATGGGAATGTCTTAACATGAGGGAACAATAGAGTTACATGTCAAAATTCATAACATGGGGATTCATCTTGAAATTGGTTGAACATGATATGGAAATTTCATCAAACATGTGGAGGACCTAAACTTGTGCATGGGAATGAACAAGCATGCAAAAATATCATGGCTACACGAATCCATTTACAACTTAGGGATTTGATATGAAGATCATAACATTCAAAATATGTATTAGCTCATTCCACTTGAAAACACATATACTTTTAACTTGAAATCAAACACATGGGGCTCGTGAGTTAAAACATAGGAGTAGTTAAACCATGAGAATCACATAATTTCAATATTAAAAATATGGGTTAAGGATTTAACATGTGAAAATCACCATTCGACCATATTAAGGCAATTTCAACAAAAACCATTCATAAACGGATACATAATCTAAATTCATGGAGGTTTCATAGATATAATTCATATTAACATGTAAAGATCATAATTTTGAACTTAAAAATAGGTTTTGGGCTCCGTGGGTGAAAGGGGACCCATGGATGAACTCCAACATACCTTAATTAGATTATTTCTTAGAGAATTCTTGAGAGTTTCTTGAAATTAAGAGATTGAATCCTTTACATCCTTGAGAATGAAGCTTGAATTGTTCTTGGGAAAGAATGCGGGTTTCTTGAGAGAAAATCTTGAAGAATATGGGAAAATAATGCCCTTTTGGATGCTTTGAATCGTCCCTTGGACGTTTAGGGTTAAGAGGAAAGGACCAAAGTGACCCTTGACCCTTAAGAAGTTGAAAACGTGAAGGAATGGACCAAGTGACACAATTTTTAGTCCAGGGAAATAGATCCCGCAAAGCCCCCTCTAGAGCGGCGCAGTAAAGCCCGCGACACAGGCATATCGCCTCCAGTTACTACCTCTCATGGAAAAAGCCATAACTTTTAGCTCGGGTATCGGATTAAGGAGAAATTGGTATAGTTGGAAATTTGATTCAATTTTATACAATTTGGTAAGTCTTGATCTAAAAAATTCCACGTATATCAAAATTTATACATATTAAAAGTAGATCTTTATAGAATCGAATACCAAATTTTGAGTTGTGTATCCTATTATTAAACTTAGATGCTTTGGTATGGGTATTACCAAGTTCTGGGATTAGTATCCATAGTTAATTGTCTATTGGGGAATGTTGTTGTTTATGATTGTGTTCATCTATTGTGGCTCTTTTCGGGCATTTCTACCAAAGTAACTCATTGTCTTTGCTTTAGGTTATGGTGTTGGCTTACCTACTGGCTGATTTTAGTAGGTGCCATCATTACTCATGAATCAAATCATGACAACCTGAAAAAGTATGGTATTAAGTTAGACCAATATGTAACTACTTTACCAAGGATACGTATCTTCTAATCATAGCCAATTTTTTTAGAGAAAACTGATTCATCTAGTAGGTCAAGTTATTTTATTAACCCCGGCCTCAACATGTTCTTCATATTTTTTGATCAATTTGGGATAGGAATGCTAAGAATGTCATAAAATTTCCTGTTTGAGCTCTTATTTAGACTCTAGTCTCCAGAGGTAAAGTTAGATTGTCAAGGGGGTGAGAAGATCTGTACCTCTAATTTGACCTTCTGAGATGAGTTTCACTAGGACCAGGTCCCTGAATATTATCACTAGGTCCTTCTTGTAGCTCTTCTACTGGAGTTGGGGTATATAACTGAGATTCTTGATCACTATCACCTTTATCATTCTTATCTACATCATTTTGTCCTTGACCATTATTTTTCAGCTATATTATCATTTTGAATAGGAATGAGTTCTTCAAATTTTGAATCTCCATCATCACCTGGATTCAAAATCTTTTCTGACTAATCAAGGACCACATGCACATTCTCTTCAATACAAAGTTCTTTTGTTAAAACCTTTGTATGCTTTGCTTGTTGAGGAGTAGCCTACTGTCAATCATCATAGTCCTGAAAATCTCTATGAGAGTCCTTGTTCTTTCTTTCAATAACTCCATTTTGTTGAGGAGTCCTTGGGGTAGAGATATTATGACTGATTCTATTTTCATCATAAAATCCAGCAACTTATGAGTTCTCATATTTAGTTCCATGATTAAATTTGAATTTAATAATCTTACAATTTAGCTTCATTTGAACTAGCTTCACAGAAGTAACCATAACCTCATAGGTTTTATCCTTTGTTCTTAAGAACATTGTCCAGGTGAGCCTTGAGTAGTTATTCATAATAACAAACACATATTTCTTTTCTCCTCTACTTTGGACTTTAACAGGTCCACATAGATCTATATACAGCATCTCAAGGGGTCTAGAAGTACTCACCTACTTCTTCAGCTTATTGGAATACCTGGTTTGTTTGCCCTTAATGCAAGCATTACAAACCTTGTTATTTGGAAATTTTAGCTTTGGCATGCCACAGACCAGGTCTTTGAAAAAATCAACTTGTTCAGCAAAAAGGAACTTACATGTCCCAATTTTTTGTGACATAGATCAACATTCTGACTTTAAGAACTTAAGAATGCCAATTCACTATTAGCTACGGACTCTAAATCAGCCACATACATATTCTTAAACCATTTTACTTTGAGAATAACCATTCCAGACTTCAATTTTGAAACAGTACACCCATCAAATAAGAATTTTACTTCATTACCTTTGTCACAAATTTGAGACACACATATAAGATTGTAATTAAGTCCATTCACATAGTACAAATCTTCTATTCCCTGACAAGGTGATTTTTCAATCTTTCCAACACCCCTTTTTACCATTTCCAATTAAGACACCTCCACCTTAAAGTGTCTTGAGAGAGATAAAATAGTTGGTCTTTCTAGTCATATGTTTTGAACATCCACTATCCATGAACTAGTTCTGATTGCAATCCTTTTCTCTCACCTACAAACATAGTCATCTTCTAGAGTTAAGAACCCACTTGAGTTTGAGTTCCCAGAAGGAGGACAAGGGTATGATCAAATATTTCTTGGCTTATCTATGTAGAGAGCTATTTTTCATTTTTTTCAAGGGCATAGAACCCTTAGGACAATAATTCTCCTACTAGATATATTTAGTACTGCTCATTTTAGCTCTAGTTAATACTGACAGTTTTTCTTCAAGTGTCTATCTCTTCCACAATGTGTACACTGAGGTTTGTGGACCTTGTTTATACGATCCTGAGAAGCTTTCCCTTGTGACCCAATTGATTGAGTTTTATGTTGATATCCAAGGACTTTACCATTATTGACACCCTAACTAGTTAAATTAGAAAGAATTTGAGAGGATGTTGTCGATTTTAGTAATTTGTTAAGTTCTTCCTTTATACAGACCAGGTCTCTTTCTAATTCTTCACTCTTATGAAGAGTAGTCATAAGATTCTTTTAAGAATCCCTCAACTTTTCTTCAAGTTCAATTTAAAGCGTTGAAGCTTTTTTCTTCCCTTTACCATCAAATCATCCACTTTCTCTAGTTGACTCATTAAACTCATATTTTGATTTCAACTCACTAAACTATTCCTCTATTTTAAATATCTGGAGAGTTAAAGCAATTAATTCAAGATCTTAATTTTATACTTTTTCTTCTAGATCATTTTTCTCAATAGTCAGTTCACACACAGAGTCAATCAACATATTTGCAAGCTTTTTTGTCTTCCTAAAAGAGTAGTTATCTAAGTTTTCCTTAATGTCTAAGAGAGTTACCTCATTTTCTTCTTTATTTTTTGTATTTCCCATACGATTAAATAAGGAATCATAGATAAATTCACTATTTTCCATTGCTAGCATTAACACATCTTTAGACTTTCAGCTTCATCAAATTCACTGGAGAAATCTTCCCATACTGTTAGGGCCTGCTTCACTGCATAGTCGGCTGCAACCTTTCTTCTTGATTTTACAGGGACCTGGTCCCTATTATTTTCTTTGCCATCTATAGACTAGAGATATTCTTGATAATCCATTTTATGCATTGGACAATCATTAATGAAATGCTCAGGACTTCCATATTTGTGGAAAACTTTAATAGTGCCTCCCTTTTTGTTGCTACTTTATCTTCTTTCAAAACTGATCACTTTTCTTTATTTCTATACCAATTATTTTTTGCCAAATAGGAAACATCAATATATTTTTCAGTTGAATCTGACATAGAAGCCTTTAATGCCAGAGATTTTTCCTTTTTTACTTCTTTTTTCTCTTGCTCTTACTACTTTTTGAGTTCATGTGTTTTCAGATTACCAATAAGTTCATCTATAGTGAGAGTTTTTAGGTTCCTTGTCTCAGTGATAGAATCCACTTTTCTTTCCCGAGATTTAAGTAGAACCCCCAAAATTATTCTTACCTATTTGTACAAGGGCCTTACTTCTCCTAAGCAGTGCAACTAATTGGTGATTGAAGTGAATCTGGCATGCATCTCTTGGATAGTTTCTCCTTCTTTCATTGTGAAGGTTACATACTGAGTGGTCAGCATATCAACTTTTTAATCCTTCACATCAGCGGTTCCTTCATGAGGATTATTCAAGCAATCCTAGATTGCCTTATTATTTTCACAGGCAGAAATCCTCAGCAGGTCCTATACCATAAACAAGCAGTTTCTTGTCCTTGTAATTCTTCTCAACTTTCTTTCTATCTTCATCATCATACTCTCTCTTAATTTTAACAAACATTCTAGTTATGTCTCCTTCTTTTACCTCTCTAATTGGCATATGAGGACCATCAAGTATTACATCCATCAGCTCGAAGTCATACATCTTTGTTTTCCACCACCCATAGAACTGCCTATTAAATTAGTCTGGTCTAGTGGTAAATTTCCCTTCTTCCATATTAGGTGTAGCAGCGATGATAACCAAATAACTGTAGGGGTAACCCTCTTAGAGTGAACCTGGCTCTAATATTAATTGTTGAAATATGGGGGTGCACCACACTATAGGGGACCAGGTCCCTTAGAGTCAAGAACATTCAATCAAATAGTAAAGTGGTAAGAAATTAAAACCTTGCTGGAAATTAAACAACACAAAGATTTAATGGGGAAACCTCTTTGCTCAAAGGAGGAAAAACCATGGCTTTCCCTCATAAGAACTCAACAATCCACTATAATCAAACTCTTGATTACAGAGTCAATGCAAATTTAGCTTTAAGCTCCACCAGTTTGTAACAACTCTATTACAAACCTACCTTGACAACTCTGCCAAGAACCCACCTCAATATTAATTAACTCCAACCAATATTAACTTAGGTAACTCTGCACTCACAAGAACATAAGAAAAGAAATTAATCTTATAACATGAGTAATTTGACTACAGACCAAGAATTGACTGACATACACTCACTCTTTCAGCAAATACAAAAACTAGAAACTTGAGCAATGTTGCAAAGTTATGTTTTTGCTGATTTCTCTCTTCAATATTCAGAGTGCAAAAATTGAAAGAATTGAGAAGCATTCTTTTCTATTTATAGTGGAATAATGATTAGGGAAAGAAATCTTATTGGGCCATATGTCCTGACTGGTACACATCTCACCTACGCAGTTTGTTACATTAGAAGATAAAATTGTGTAGGCCATGTGACAGTTTTATGTTTTCATGAAGACCCAGGGACCTTGTGCCTTGTTATCAGTTGATCATCATCAAAACAAGATTTAGCAATTATGAACAATGTAAAGATCCAAAAATCATAAATCTCATAAATCTCTCATTTTATCAAGGAGTTTCAAAAATTTTAAATCTAGGCTCCTCTTGATATGTGAAACAAAACATTACAACTTTTAGAACTCAATTCCAAGCTAAACTATTCATATTTTAAAAATCATGTCTTATTTTTATTTTAGTCATGAAGAACACCAAATTTAATCCTAATAGATTTCTATACCATTTTGCTCAAATTTTAGATCTAAACTCTAAATGAAAAGGACAACAATCCCCAATAATATTGGATCTCCAATTTCACCTTGATCTACAAACTCACTTGCTTAGTTTTTAAGTTCTTCACCTTCAAAAAGAGTGAGATCCTCAAAACATACCCAAACAATGTTAATCCTCAGATCTAGATTTGATAGATACTAGAGAACATGATTCTAGTATTGAAAACTCAAAATAAGACACAAAAAAAGAATTTAGAAGATATTAAAAACATTTAAGGACTCTTTTATTTATATTTATATATATATATATATATATATATATATATATATATATATAATAACAAATCCCAATATATATTCTTACGAACAAATATAAACTCAACACTGATACCAAATAACTTGAGCCAAACCATGAACAAGAACAAAAATACAGAAATGAAAAGTGTAACGCCCAAAAAACATTTTCCCAACTCTTTTAAAGTAAGGGCAATTTGGTCATTTTACCATATTAAACCCCCTTTTACTTAATTATTAAATCCCTTTTATCTCCTAAATAGTGAAACTATTGATCTTATTCTCTCTTTTCCTCTCCCAAACTCAAGAACTCAAGTTTCAAGAAGAATTAAAAATGAGGGATCCTCTTCAAATATTCTTCCTCAGACATCATCTTCAAGGTATGTAAAATTAATCCCATTATTTGAGAACCCCATTCTCCCCACAATCAAGTTATATTTTTAGTTGAAGTCATGAGCATGTTAAGATTTTTAAGAGTTGAAATTCTTGAGTAAAAGTTTTTATCTCTTGATGAAATCCTTGAATATTCTATGACTTTAGTAAGAATTCCATGAGGTTGAAGTCTTTCACATGATTTAAAACTAATACATATGCTATGAATTTTGAAATAAAGATTATGAATTTTCTTTAATTTATCAAAAAATTTATTTCATGATTTACTACATTATTCATAATTTTCACGAAATTTGATTTAAAGTCTTCAGGTTTATGTTTATAAAAATTTATTAAAAATCTTTGTGCTATTATCATCTCTTAAAAAAGAAAAGAGTTTATCGTATCTTGAAAAGCTAAAGTTAAGAAAAATAAAAGAATTTAGAGTCGAGGCTCACAGAGACTAGATATATTTCATGTTATGATATTTTGAGTCAAGGATGATTTTTGAAATTATTTTAAAACGTACATTATGAGAAACTAGTATATTTTGGAAGGACTATTTAGCACCAAGACGATTATAGGCTTAGACAACACATGCTCCAAGACTTTGTTTCCACCGTAGGATAGGATCATCCATAGATAGGATGAATTCTCAGATACTTATAGCCTTTGGGCTCATCTTTGGGATCCCTAGATTATGTTTTATCTTATACCCCTATAAGGTGTAGGATGGCTCTGGCAACATGAGCAAGACGTTAGATTCTGGCAAAGTGGACAAGACGTTGTACTTTATGATACTGGCATGGTTCATATCGGTTAAGTGAAACTTCCAAAAAAAATAAAATTACTTATTTATAGATAATATATAATTAACCAAGGCCACTATTTTAAAGTGAGGTCTTACAAATCATTCTTCTCAAGTTTTGTTTAATTTTCCAGTTTCCATCTTCAATTTCAATTTTAAGAATATTTTACTTATACTTATTTAAGTCTTAACATTTAGGTTAGTCGTCCTTATTTTCAATTATTTAGTCTTTTTATGACTATGTCATCAATGTCTCAGATTTTTGGCTTTATCAGTTGTAGATTTTAGTAATGTTTCACTTTACTACTTTATATACTAATACGTTCAAAGTATTGATGCTTCTTTTTAGAGCTATATCATTTTACAATATAGCTTATAGATATGTAGGTTCATGAGCAAACTCTTCAGTAGGCTATGCTCTCAGCTTGAGTGAGTTCTCATTATTGTCGAGGACTTAGCAGTATTCATGTCATCACTTTGTTTGGCTACATAAAGGTAGTTGTATTCAAAATACAGTAGAGGCTTCATAGACATAGTCAAGTCAAGCCAACTATAATCAATTTTTAAATATTTTAACATTTTAATTAGTTTTAACAATGTGTTAATATGTCTTACGTAAGAACTTTTGAGCTAAGGGAAGACATTTCTAGAGTGTTTTTTCACCCAAGATATGTATGGGTAAAGAGTGAGATAAGATTTTTGCTCTGTGAAATAGTAAGAAAGGGGTTACATGGTGAGACTGTGTGGGGAAGTCCACAAAGTAGTTTTAGTAATAGGCTTGAATATTGTGTTGATGCGCATGCAGATCATTGAATTATGAGACTTGAAAACCATTTGAGCTTGCATAATAGTTGTTTGAGGTGTTAATAAGGAGTAGTGATCATAGAAATGGATATTTCAAGTTATGCTTGAACATAAGCGGAACCAGCAGTTAGAGTCAACCTCTTGTGGTTTTATGTGCCCTTGTGAGAATTTTAAGTCAAAAAGTGTTGAAGTGTAGCAGAGCATAGTTAAGAACTAGTACTAAACTTAAAGATTATCAGGTGTATAGTATAAAGCAAGAATAGTCTTATCCCTTTATCCAATTCACCCCTATTTTGTGCCTCGTAACTTCAACCTGAATGGAACCATCAAGTTTATTCCCCTAAGAAGTTCTTTATGTTTACATGACCTTTTGATCCATGGACTCATACCTTTTTTATATCTATGATGTCCTCTCTCGTAATACATTTTTTCATCTATTTATAGTTGGTTCTAATCCTTATTATTAGTTCAGTTCAGTCCCCATTGGTGATTTAAGATCCAGATATTTCATAGAAATTATTTCACCTCAACATATTCTTTTTATCCTATGTCAAAATCATCATTCGAGGAGGAATGATCATAAAGAGGAGATATTATAATTCCCTAGAATTATTTTTTTTGAAAACTTTTAATGCAAGGGCATTTTGATCCTTCTACCCTCATAAACCCCCTTTTTACCAATTATTAAATCCCTTCATCCCCTAAATAGTGAAACTATCAATTTTTATGTCTCTTTTTCTCTCCCAAACTCAAGAACTCAAGTCTCAAGAATAATCAATAACTTGGTATCATATTCAAAGATTCTTTCCTAAATATCATCTTCAAATTTTTTCTAGCTAATCTTTTCTCGTTGGAACCCCATTCTCTCCACAGTCAAGTTACAGATTTAGTTTAAGCCATAAATCATCTTAGGATTTTTAAGAGCTGAAATTTTTGCGTTTAATTTTTGAATTTTTGATGAAATCCTTGAATACTCTATGTTTTTGGTAAGAACTCCATGAGTTTCAAGTCTTTTCCTTGATTTGGTTCCTAATACATGCCCCTTGAATTTTTTAATAAAGTTTATGAATTCTCTTTAATTTATTGAAAAATTTATTTCATGATTTATTACATTATTCATTATTTTCATGAGTTTAATTTAAATTCTCCAAGTTTATGTCCATGAAATTATCAAGAATATTTGTGCCGTTATCATGTCTTAAAAAGAGAAAAGTTTATCATAAACTTGAAAACTTAGAGTTATGAAAATTAAAGATATTTAGAGTCGTGCCTCGCAGAGAATAGATACGTTCATGATATGACATTTCAAGTCAAGCATAATTTTTAGAGACTTTTTAAGACTTATATTGTGAGCAATTAATATATTTTGGGAGGACTAGTTATCACGAGATGTGTATGAATTTATACAACACATGCCCCAAAACTATGTTGCCACTGTAGTATAGGTTCGTCCAAAGATAGGATGACTCCTACATTATTTATATCCTTCGGATCAGCTTTGGGGTCCCTAGATTATATTTCATCTTATACCCCAGCAAGGTAAAGAATGGTTGTTCCAATGTGGGCAAGCCGTTGTATTCCATGATGCTCACATGGTTTATGCCGATTAAGAGAAACTTCCAAAAAAAAAACGTATATATTTTGACATAATATATGTTTGACCAAGGACATCAGTTTAAAGTGGGCTTTTACAAAGCGATTTTCTCAAGTTTTATTTAGATTTTTAGTTTCTAATTACAATTATAGTTTTAAGAAAGTTTTACTTATACTTACTTTAAGTTTCAACATTCAAGTTAGTCACCCTTCTTTTTATTCATTCAATCTCATTTTATGATTATGTTATTTATGTCTCAGATTTCTTGCTTTATCAGTTTCAGTTATTAGTTCTATTTCACTTTACTGCTTTATATGTTAGTACATTAAAAGTACTGATGCATCTTTTTGGTGCTACATTCTATTACTATGTAGGTTATAAATATGTAGGTTCGCAAACAATCTCTTTATACTCTCAGTTTAAGTGTCTTCTCATTATTTTTGAGGACTTTGTAGTTTTCCAGTCATTTGTTTGTTTTGTTACATAAAAGTAGTAGTTTCATAATGTTGGTGAGGCTTCATAGACATAGTCAAGTTAGTTGTAACCAGTTTTTAAACATTTTAGTGTTTCAATCAATAAAACTATGATTTATTTCATTTTATTCTATTCACAAAAGTAAGCTCATACTTTCAACTTCCATATTTTATCGAAGTTTAGTTTTTTCTCTAGTTTCATGCTAGGTCAAGTAGTTCTCTTGGGCCACTCGTGGTTTTAAGTTCCTATTATGACTAGGGTGTAGGCTTAGTGAATGACAAAAAGGATAGAAGAATAGATATGAGAGAAGAAATAATTGGCAACTAAAGAATTTATCAAATCCTATAACCTCCGATTACGATTCCTATACAAGTACTTAATCAAGATAAATATATTGACACAAGAAAAAGAAATCAAATGCAAGTACAGTTATATTAAACCTTAAAACCTTATTTGGTTAGTCCAAATCAAGCACCAAATTTATTATGAAGACCTCAAGGAAATTAAATCTCCTTGCAACCCCCATTTCTAATAAGGTTCACCAAAAGCTTTGCCAAAGATCTTAATTTCTCTTGCAAGAGAAATAATATTCATCAATAATCAATTACCAAGATAATTAAATGACTAAGGAATCTATTTATAGTTTTCGTTTTACAAATATAGTCCAAAAGTAACCTTTCTTGAAACATAAGCCTGTGAAAGGACTTAGGCGATCTCATGCTCCCTTTGTCAAAGAGTACTTTGATTGAAAAAGTTGGCTTGGCATGGTCTTCACTTTGGTGTGGCCTCTTGATCAGAAAACTATCATCTACACATGGTATTTCTAATTTGGGAGCTCTGTTCAAGCACGTATATCTTCAAGCTTAATTCCTTCCTTACAAGAACCCACTAAAACTCCAAAGTCATGAATTGCTAACAAGTCCATCAAATCCTTAGCTTAGCCTCATGTGCATAGCTTTGATGAAACTCAATTTGCATTATTTTCCTTATGAAATCAGGATCAGTATATTGAAAATAGGAGGAACTGGTATATAAATATGATAAGAGTGGGAGGAAAGTACGATTATCTTTTTGATTAGGTAGAAATACAAATCGAGTTTAACTTTTTAATTATGATATACCTATATTCACGTAAGAGCCACGTAGGATGATGAAAGTAGAGTCACAAGACTTATCATCCCAAGGGTAAAGATTTGCCAAAAGTTGTATGGCAAGGGAAATTAGAACTAAAAAGTATAACGAATGGCAAATATGGACCTTTTATGAGAGTAAAGGGGAAACTATGACCCTTTACCCTTGTTCAAATACTATCATAGTGGCTCTTTTTAAATGCATAGATTAACTTAGATAGGATGTCAAATCAGTTGAAATGTTTTTAATCAATCCACTAAGGTGGTATGAGGTTTATTAGACCCCTACCTTGATAGTTCGTAAGAGCCCACCACTATAGCTGAGACTTAATTTTATACTAGGCCTACAAATAATGATATTAAAGAATGGTAAATTTACAAGAAAGAAAAGCAAGAGATTTTTACGTAGAAACCTTCTTTCTCAAGTGAGAAAACAACAACCTACCCCATGACCTTCCTCATTGGTGTATGCTAAAGAAGGACCAGTAAATATTCATTCCACTAATGTACTTATACTATCTAGAGAGTATTGGACAACTAACGTATAAGATAATGTGGAAACTATAGAACTGTACAGTAGCACACCAATTTTCATAACTTGTCCTTCCACTAGGTAAGGTAGTCACCAAAACATTAATCATAATCTAATATTTATGGACCAGATCTGGTGATGAAGTTTGTCAATTATCAAAACATGAGCATAGTAATTATAATAAGAATAAAGTTGGAATCTAATATTGTCCCTTTTTCGGATGATGACAAACCCAGACTTCTCAGAGAATCCATCCATATGTTAATTCATCACTCATCAACTCATTAGTTCCCCTGTCACCAGAATCACCTAATCAAGCCAATATTTATTCAGTATCCCTTGTCACTACAATTTCTATAATTTTAGTACCCTTTTTTGAATTTTCCATGCTTTTTTCCTCAAACTACACCAAATCTTCCCCTTTTTGGCATCATTACAAAGTTAAAGTAGTAAAACAAAGTAAGAATCCTTACATGATATAGATGCACACTTTTTATAGCCATGATACTAGAAATGAATTAGTAGAATTTGATTAGACTGAGCCTGACTTGAATACTTTCAAAGTTTTCCCTTCCAAATGCTTTGTTGACAAATTTAGCAACTTGGTTAAATAAACCTCTTCTTAATATTTTATCTTAGGAAGTGATGTCAAATATAAATATGCTTTGTTCTCTTGTTTTGGGAAGTATTATTTAATATATAAGAGAAATTGTATTGTCGTAGAACAATGTCAAACTCTCAATAATCACTCCAAAGTCCTTAAGCTATTGTTTCATCCATATAAAATGAGCACAACATGAAGAAGTAGCTACATATTCAACTTTGGCTATAGAAAGGGAAACCGAGTTCTATTTATTGATCCCCCATGAAATTAGTGAGGACCCAAGAAAGTGAGACATTACAGATATAATTTTCCTATCAACAAAAAAATATTACCATCAGCATACCCAATTAGAGCAAGGTATCTCTAGATGAATATAAAGGAGCAAGATCAGTTGTACCCTTTAAGTATCTAAAAATTTGCTTGATAGCTTTCAAGTAAGACTCCTTTGGAGAGAACCTATAATACCTCAATACATGGTCTCATTCATAAAGGATCAGGTTCTTTCTTGTCTAATTTGGAAGAAGTGTCAATTGGAGTATTTATTGGACGAATATCCTCCATTTTCTATTCCTTAAATAACTCAATCATATAATTTCGTTAACTAATTAGAACTCCATCAGCTATTTGATTCACTTGTATCCCAAAAAAGAACTTAAGCTCACCCATGTAACTAGAATGAACTGGGTTCAAATGGATAAAAAATTTTAATAAAATATTGTATCTTAACATCATTCGATACCAATGATAATATAAAAGTTAATAAATCATTTAACTGGTCTTGACAAGCCTCTAACTAAGACTGAAGAGGCACTTGGACAGGTCACAGCTGACCCCAACTGAAATCATAACATCTTTACTAACAATGATAAGCATCTAGAAACAAACATAAACTAGGCCCTCAAACTATAAGGACTCACCAATTGGATATAGAAGGTGGTGATTGTGGCTAATCGTACGACTAAGGGTGAACACCAGAACCTACATTGTAAAATAATATAGCCATATAGACATATATATGGTCAGTATTTCTAAATATACTAAGTATATGAGGGTGGATTCAATAAGTAAAAGTAAAGTTTATCTTAATCATAAAACATGAATGCTAAGTATAAATAGACTCACCTGATCATAAATAAGCTAAAAGCAAAAAATAATAAAGCATAAATCACAAAATATCATCTAATAAGGTTAGTAAGCAATTACACTTAGTTTATAAAATTATCCTTTTTCTGTGGGATATTCTCTTTACCAACATAAACCATGTGAGCAACATGAAGTCTGATGTAATAAACCCCTTCAAAAGGGATTGATATACCCTGCCAGGGTATAAAGGCTAACTAAGATGATCACCTATATATGTCTATTTGAACAAGCTGAATAATGTCTGTACATGTCTATTTGAACAAGATAAATAATAACCTATGGTGGCACGTAGTTTAACTAGGGTATGCTAAGCCTTCACTCCTCAGTGTCGGTTACTACTCCCAAATCATACTATTGCTCATAAAATATATTAAATTCACCTTAAAATAAGCATATGAGTTGATAAGTCTGAAAATATAATATGCTTCTATTTTTATATCATAATCATAATTACTTATGTGACTTTCATATATTGTCTGAGATCATAAGATTAACACTGAAATCAAAATCATATTGTGATAGCTTGTAATCTAAAATCGTAAGTCTGAGCTTCTTATAAATTGAGTGAATCATGCTAAAATCATATACTTTTACCAAATTATAGTACTTTTTTCATGAACACTAAAATTTACTTCATGAGAACTACTATGGGTGTAAAATATGACCAAACCATGAATTTTCATTCTAAATTTACTTTAATTCATAAAGGAATACCGTAACTCAAAAATTATGCAAAGTTGGTATGAACCCTAATTCAAAATTTCATAAATTCAATTGTAAAAATGAAGTTAACAGGCAAAAGAATTTAATGTGAAGTTTGTTCAAATCCCACATATTTGAACTTACTGAATTGCTGGAAGGAATCATAAATTGGAGCCCTGAAAGTTTGGATTTTTAGAAGAAACCCTTCTTGAGTGCTCTTGAGAGTTTGGTGGGAGAGATACAGTATTAGTTGAGTTAGGGAATGGAGAATTGTGTTTAGTTCTAATTTTAGTATAAATAAATATGTAAATGACTTAACTACCCTAAACAAACTAAAGAGAATATAGGAATTTTGGCGTCGCCAACACCCCTGGCATGGCACACTCTTATTGCATCATGCCAAGGGCATAGAACACCCTTAAAGTGGTAGCCAGCAGGTGTGGAATGTCGTTATCACATAAGTGTAATTGTTTTCACGTCAGGGTGTGACTTTTCTCTATGGTACACCCTAATCGCGGACCTTTATTGTTTTGTGCTCTCAAAATGCCCCAAATCCCATTCAAGAATTATGAAACACTTCCTAATAGCCCTGTTAACATACCTTATCATTATCCAACTTAAAGATCATCTAAAAGCGCATGAGATTTATCAAAATAAAATTGTCTAAGTTTTGGGGTATTACATTATCTCCTCATTGGGACTATTCGTCCTCAAATGAAGGTTGGGATAAGGAAAGATCTATCTTATACGTGTGCTTGACTGAGGCCTGAAGCTTATTTTACTCTGTAACTCAAACTACTTACCCCAAGAACAAGCATGCAATTGAAATGATTGACTACATATAAACCTCATGGGTTAAATTGACATGAGTAAAGATACCGGTAAGGAGAATACATTTGAAGGTATTTCTTACCTCAAGCTAAATCTATGATAGGAGCCAAAAGATGAGGATATTGATTCATGATGTCTGCCTCTGCTTCCCTCATCACTCCCTCAACTGACTGATTCCTCCATAGAACTTTCGCTGAAGCCACTTCCTTATTCTCCAACCATCGAACTTGTCGGTCAGGGATTTTAACTGGAATCTCCTCGTAAGACAAACTACCTTTCACTCCAATAATTTATATAATCACTACCAAAGATGGGTCTACAATGCATTTCTTCAACATAGACATATGCAAAACTGGATGAACAACCAAATTCTGAAGGAAAATCTAACTCATAGGCAACATCTCCAACACACTTCAAGATCTCATATGGACTAATGTACCAGGGACTGAGCTTTTCTTTCCTTCCAAACCTCTTCACTCCCTTCATGAGTGAAAACTATAAAAATACTCAATCACCTATAACCAATCTTAATTCTCTCCTCCTAACATTTGTATACAATTTCTAAAGACTTTGAGCATTTTCAACCTTTGACAATTCAACTGAAATTTCTTCATATCCTCAAGAACAGAATCCATCCCAAACAAATAATCCTCGCCAACATTAAACCACCCAATAGGTGATCTACAACTATGCCTATATAAGGCCTTAAATGGAGCCATTTTAATACTAGCATAGCAACTGTTATAATAAGTAAACTCAAACAATGGTAGATGATTATCCCAATATCCCTCGAAGTTAATCTCATAAGCTCTCAGCATGTCATCTAGAGTATGGATTGTATTCTTGGACTAACCATCTATTTGTGGGTGGAAAGCAGTAGTAAGCTTCTACTTTGTACCAAAATCTTTTTGAAGTGATTAATAAGCTGAGAAATAAATTGAGTAACTCAGTCTGAAATAATGGATAAAGGAAACCATTAAGTTTTACTAACTCACAAACATATAACTTAGCATAATCTTCAATTGTATCTAAGGTCTTAGCTGGAAAGAAATGGGCTGACTTTGTCATTCGATCCATGATGACACAAATTGAATCATGCTAACGTCTAGTGCAAGGAAGTCCCATAATAAAATCAATATTAGTGACCTCCCATTTCTAAGTAGGGGTGCTAATATCCTAAAGAGTATCTCCTGCTCTTTGATCCTCAACTTTTACTTGCTGACAATTGGGACACTTAGCCATAAACTCCGCTATCTTCCTCTTCATACCATTCCACCAATAGACTTCCCATATATCATGATATATCTTGATGGCACTAGGGTGAATAAAATACTTAGAACTATGAGATTCTGCTAATATCCAATCTCTCAACCCATCAACATGAGAAACATATGACTGATCCTAATAGAAAAGGACATTATCTCTCCCTTGAGAGAAAACTTCTATATTTTTCAAATGAAATATATCTACTAACTGGCTAAGTATGGGATAATCATGTTATTTCTCTTTCAATCCAACTACTAAGGATGACTATGAACCATTCTGAACCATTATACCATCATTATCAATGTCATACAATCGAACTTCCATTCAAGCTAATCTATGCACCACTTTGGACAACTCCTTCTCTTCTATTTCTACATAGGCTACACTACCCATAGACAACCTACACAAAGCACCAGCTACTATATTTGCCTTACCCAGATGGTAGAGCACATTCATGTCATAATATTTTAGCAATTCCAACCACCTTCTCTAACAAACATTTAAATTATTCTATGTGAACACGTATTAAAGACTCTTATGATCAGTAAAAATATCCATATGCACACCATATAAATAATGTCTCTAAATTTTCAAGGAAAACACCATAGTTATTAATTCCAAATCATGAGTTAGATAATTCTTCTCATGATCCTTACGTTGTCTGGAGGCATAGGCTATGACTCTTCTATTTTGCATCAACACACATCCTAAACAAACTCTAAAGGCATCATAATATCTAACCTATCTGGGAAAGCTAATACTAGTGTTGAAGTTAATCTATCCTTCAACTCCTGAAAACTTTTCTCGCATTTGTCTAACTATTGGAATTTTATCTTTTTTGTGTCAACTTGGTCAATAGTGCAGCTACTGAGGAAAAACCCTTAAAAATCTCTTATAATACCCAGCTAAACCTAAAAATCTCCTAATGTAAGATGAAGTAATGGGTCTAGACCAATGCTTCACTATATCTATTTTCTGAGGGTCTACATGAATACCTTCACCCAAAATCACATGCACCAAAAACGTAACCTACTCAAACCAAAATTCACATTCGTTAAATTTCACAAATAACTGGCTATCTTTGAGGGTCTGGAACACTATCCTCTAATAGTTTGCATGCACTTTTGCACTCTGAGAATAAACAAGTATGTCATCTATGAAGACAATGAAAAACATGTCCAAATATTGCTTGAAAACCCTATTTATCAAATCCATAAAATCTCAGGAGAATTTGTTAGTCCAAAAGACATAACCATAAACTCAAAGTTACCATACAGAGTTCTAAAAGAAGTCATCAAAATATCATATTCTCTAACCTTTAACTAATGATATCAGATCTATCAATTTTTGAAAACTAATAGGCACCCAAAAGATAGTCAAATAAGTCATTAATTCTAGATATAGGGTACCTATATTTGACGATTACTTTATTAAACTATCTCTAAGATATACACATTTTGAGAATACCATTCTTTTTATGCATGAATAGAACTGGAGCACACCACAAAGAAACATTGGGTCTAATAAACCCCTTATCTAGTAGGTCCTTATGTTATTCCTTTAACTTCTTAAGGGAGAGTTAGAGATAGGCTGGGTATCTGGAAGAGATCAATCCCAAATCAATTTCTCTATCGGGAGGTACCCTAGGTAGATTCTATAGGAAGACTTTCGGGAACTCATTGACTACATGAACTGAAAGATTGGGGTCTCAGATTTATTATCTTATACCTAAACCATGTGATAGATACACCCTTTGGATATTAACATTTTGGCTTTAAGATAAGAGATGAAATAATCTTTAGGAGTTACTAAACTACCCTCCCACTCGAGGACTGACTCATTAGAAAACTGAAACATCGCCACTCGAGTGTGCTAATAAACTAAGGCATAGCATGAATGGATCCAATCTATGCCAAGAATGACATTAAAATATATCATCTCTATTTTTATTAAATATTCTAAAGTAACCCTATGAAGGACTGTAATAGGGTACTTTCTGTATATTCACCTAGAAACAACTAACTCACTATTGGGAGTGAAAACTAAAAAAGGTTCAAAAAGACTCTCTAGACTTATACCAAAGTTTATAGCAATAAGTGGGGTTATAAAAGAAAGGTTTGACCCAAATCAAATAATACAGAAGCATCAAGGTGAAAGACAAGAAGCATACCAGTGACCACATCTTGAGAGCTCTCTTTCTCTTGGAGAGTGGGCAAAGCATAAAATTAGTTCTGATATGGACCACCACCGATGCTAGGAGGTGATTCTTATTATTGAACTGGTCGGCCTGATTGAGCTACTAAAGTAGTAGGCTAAGCCTGAGGGCGACCATCCCTGCTTCCTACTATTATAGAGGGGAATCCCTTAACCTATGGTCTGCATCCAAATTGGTATATGGTAATATTGTCAGCCCTAGTTGGTTTGTGCATCCTTTGGAAACCATGAACCTTTTGGAGGTGCTTGATCAATCATAATTACAAAAGCAGGTTACATTCTTTAAATTATTTATCCCCATTCTTAGAACACCTAAGAGCCCAA
Source organism: Capsicum baccatum var. pendulum (assembly GCA_030864225.1). Taxonomy (NCBI): domain Eukaryota; kingdom Viridiplantae; phylum Streptophyta; class Magnoliopsida; order Solanales; family Solanaceae; genus Capsicum; species Capsicum baccatum. The sequence continues at coordinate 88,618,490 of CM061557.1, forward strand.
TAAATGTTAGTTAGGATCATGGTACAATTGTGCAAGGACATTTATCAACCCTATTACACAAAGCATCGGCCTCCATAATTAAATGAGTATGTTTGACTTCTTTTTATCCATTTTGGAAAGACCACCATTCCCAAGAAGTAGATAATAAATGCAAAAAATCCTTTTACTTTCCTATGACTTAGTATCGGGGCTCTTCGTTTCATATGTTGGCCAACTATGATAATGTCTAAATCTGTCAAACAAATACCATCCTAAAATTCTAAATTTCATCATATATGACACCATCACACTACCTTAGAGCCCTAAATTGTCTCAAACCTCTTCTAAGATGATACTTTTCTAAATGATGACCTCAACCTTTTGCCGACTCTTTTTCAGCAGCAAATTTATATCTTCAATATATCCCTCAATTTTCTTGAGAAGTGGGGTTATTTTAACATCGCCAAACTTAAATATCGACCCTTTTCATCCAAAAATATAGTAGCAGCCTTAATAAGTTCTCTAAGATAGCAAAGCTTTCCAATACCTTCCTTATTGTGATTTGACCTCTTAAACCCATGCCAAGCCACCAAGACCTCATCTTCTTTGGCATTCACCAAACCTACTCAACCTTGGATATAAAGTAGGTGGTGCCATTGAACCGGAGAGCAAGACGTTAGCCTACCCTACTCCCAAAGATCAAATGACAACATTTAGACCTTTATCTCTTAAAATTCACATAAATATGAATACATTCTTCTTGGGATTATGAAATCCCTTAGAAATTAGGGCAAGCTTTTCTTAACATGACATTTTAGGATTTTGAGATACCTATTTATTAGTAAAGTGTAACGACCCGAGGCTACCTCCTGGATGTCACACAATGCTTGGGACTACAAGTAGCCTAAAAACTAACCCATGATATTTACTCAACACTAAACCATGAATAATATACTTAAAACAAGAATCAAAATTAGAATTAATTATCTAATTTTAAAAAGAGTAAACAATATCAACTAAAAACTATGAACTAAATATCACTTGAACTCATGAAAAATAAAAGGAAAATAAAATCAATTGACAAGCCTCTAAGTCAACTGAAGAGCCACTAGGACAGACCACAGCTGACCCAACCTGAAAGCATAAAGTCTAAACGTAATAATAGCCTAACGTTTGAAAGTAACCTTAGAATTAGCCCTCAAACCCCAAGGACTCACCAACTAATGGGATGTAGGAGGTGGTGAGAGTGGCTAATCATACTTATGAGGAAGAACACCAAAACCTATATTTTTAAATAATGTAGCCATACAAACATATATATAGTTAGTACTTCTAATATATCTTGAGTATATGAGAGTGAATGCATAAGTAAAAATTGATATAGATCATAATCTTTAATCAGGAATGCTAAGTGTAAATAGACACACCATGATCATAAATAACACTGAAAGGTGAAACATAATAAAGCCTAAAAACATAAAGCAACATCTGATAGAGTTCATGAGTTATTAAACTTAGTTTCAAAAGTCATCTTTTCTATGGGATATTCCCATAACCAATATAAACCATGCGAGCAACATTGAGTTCAAAGTAAAAAGCCCTATTAAAAAAAGGCTCGATATACCATGCTAGGGTATAAAGTCTAACTAGGGTGATTACCTAGACATGTTCATTTGGAAAAGCTAAATAATGTTTATTCATGCCTATTTGGACAAGGTAAATAATAACATATGTTGGCACGTAGTTTATAGAACTAGGGTATGCTAAAGCCTCTCTCCTTGGTGCTAGGTTGTAATGCCCTGGGTTTTATGGTCCTTAAAAATTTTCTATGTACTGAGCCTTTTACCCTACAAACAACTCATATGATGAGTCATGACGTGTATTGATAAGTCAGTTGACCTTAGTCATAAGTTATCCAGTGAGGGGTGTTTGAGTTTCTATATTGGATTTGACTTGAGGGTACGAGTCATAAAGACTCATGACGAGTTGTTAGGATGGAACCGTAACCAAATAATAGATTTAGTGGCTAAGTTCTTCTCTAAATAAGAGTGGCTTAGCAGGAGTCGTAAGGACTTGTTATGAGTTATTAGGTGAAAATCGTAGGATGTCTAATAATTATATAATTAGGTTCTGTATTAATACGACTATACCCTACGAGTTGTAGGGTCTCATTAGAAGGTACCCAGTGATTTGTAAGGCAATAGTGGGGGGGGTCCTAGAGACTATCTTGGTTAAGACTCATGGTTATGAATCATTTATTAACCCATAGTCAAGGAAAACACTTTTTCAGCTTTTAAGTTAAGGGCATTCCAGACATTACCCATCTTACCCAAATTAAAATCCACATCTTATAACTCATTTAGGGTGTCATTAGAACTTAGAAACAAATCTAAGTAACTTCTGAAATACTCTAAAAGGCTCTCTAAGTTCCCTTAAATAAGTAAAGATAAAGTTTAATCAAGTTGGTCATCCAAAGGCTCAAGGGTCGATTTCTCTCCAAATTTATTGGTGTTTAACGTATGCTACTCTTCCCTCATTGTTAATTTGTAAAATTCATATGTTTTAAAGAATTGTTTTATGAGATGTTATGTTGGTTTTGAAACAAAGGTCGGGGGTTTTGACTATTTATGAATTGAATAAGGTTTATCAAGTTTTACATATGATTTTCATACTTTAATGATGGTTTTGAACTTGTGGGTGCATGGGTACAGGGAATGGATTATTGAATTGTGATTTTACAAAACTTGTGACTTTTGAAGTTGTTATGACCCCAACTCCATAATGTAAAATTAGGTTTTTAATTATGAAAAATGTGGGAATTTGTAAAATTAAACTAGTATTGAACTATTGCATGATATAAAGAGGTATTTGAAATACAATGGTATGATTTAATGAACAAAGAGAGTCAGTGTTTCCCCACCTTGTAGTAATGAACAATAGGAGTTGTTCTTCCCAAGTTAATGAAAATTATTTTGGCATGTTGTTATTACCTAACAAGTGTAGTTCGTATGATGATACCAGCAATGTATGCCTTAATGTGGAGTGTGGTTTGATGAATGGTAATATATGATACTTGTTTTAATTGGGCTCTAATAAGGGTTGTGTAGTTGAGTCATAAAAGTAGAGGTCCGAGTGACCAATACTGGATGTAAGGGTCAAAGTGACCATGGAGATTTGAGTCCCCTCATTATTATTTTATGACTAGGGAGGTTCGAGTTCCCCATAAATCATAACATAATCAGGTTCTTAAGTCACCATAGTATATGATTGGGACGTTTGAGTCCCCCATGCATATATATGAGATGATTCTCTATTTCGTATGGCTAAACATATTAGGGCCCAGCCAGGGGGTGAGAGTTGTGGCCCATATAGCCCGTGAGTACTATTATATGACGGTTGAGCTACACAATCTGGGTTAAAGTTTTAAAGTGCATGTTTAGCCTTGTTCCCTATCCCAGCATATGATATATATATTTGTATATGCATTTTATTACATGTATTGAACTTTAAATGAATTAAAATTGTTGATCATGGCATTATGTTATCATTATTCCTGAGTATTATGCTATTGAAAATCCCGCTAACTATCTTCAGACATTGTATCCCCATACAACATAGGAATTGGCCATACTTCTACTTCTCTTGCTTAGTGAGTAGGATTCAGGATTAGCTCATGAGTTGACATTGAAGTGGTGAGCTTCCATATATCAGAAGTCTACATTTTATATTTTTGGTCTCTTATGTCTTAGATTGTTTAGTCTATTTTTGGCTATAGTAAAGGGCATGTTACTTTATTGATATTAAGTTTTGGCTTATTGTTAGAAGGCTTTGTTTGGACTACTGTAGATATTATGCAATGTCAGTCGGTCAATTTTTGCCAGTCAGTCAACTGTTGGTTATGGACTTGCTTTGAATTCCCTTAAGCTTATTATAGGCTATCTTTTTATATGTTCATAATTCATATGACCTTAGGGAATATTGTGTTTGGTTAGTTTAGGTGTAGGGGGTGATCTCCGGTCCACGTGGGACTTGATAAACCCATCAATGCTAGACCCTGGTTTAGGTCATGACAAAGATAGTATTAGAGTATGATTTGGTTTCATTAGGTATCCAACAAAGTCGTGTAAAATAGAGTTTTATTTATAGGTGTGTAGCATGTCACACTTATAGGGAGAGGCTACGAGGCATTTAGGAATATTTTTCTTTCTTATTATTCTATTTTGAGATATAGAGTCCAAGATCTTGAATCTCTCTAATTCCCATTTGTACCTTCAAGAAAATTTGATATTTGCAAAACTCTTAAAGTTCAAACCCAGTCTAGGGTTGCTTCTTTTGATTGCCCTAAGGGAGATCTACCGGTTCCCTCATCCCTCCTCAGGCATCTCGAGTTGATATGTCTAATGCTGAGTTTTGCCTATAAATTTATTTTTTAACACAGTTGGTGGCCTTTTATATTGAGCATTTTTCTTCTGTTGCTCTATTATTTGACGCCACTAGAGTTGGCCAATTGATGAGGTTGAGTCCTCCTATTTTCATTCTCTCTAAAGTTGAGGGAAATACTTAAAACTTCATTAATAAGATGGAAAAGATTTTCTGTGTGATTCATGCCACTAATAAAAAGGGCATAGAGTGCTTACTAATTGAAGGAGGTAATGTATTTGTGATACGATAAATAGGACCAATCTAGGGCGATGGTGTTAAGTCAGCTCTGTGGGATGATTTCCCTAATGCTTTTTTGGATTATTTCTTTCCTCAAGAGCTGGGGGAGGTGAAGGCATAGGAATTCATAAATCTAAAGCAAGGAAGGATATCAGTCAAGAAATATTCCATGAGTTTTCATCAGTTGTCGCGCTATACTCCTAAATTGGTTTCTAGTATAAGGGCTAGAATGATAAAGTTTGCTTCAAGGTTGTCTCATGAGTTGATCTTGGAAAGCAAGGTTGCCTTGTTAAACAAGGATATGGATATCTCTAAACTTGTGGTGTATATGCAGCAAGTGGAAGAAGAAAAGAAAAAAAAGGAGAAGATAAGTGAAAGGCAGACTAAGAAGTTTTTCTAGTTATATTAGGGTAGAGGTTTGCAACAAAGAGGTAGAGATGGTGGAAATTGGTCTAAGAAGAAGTGGGGCAATTCTGGTTCCTACTCTACGACTAGTGCTTCTTATTCGAAGCTATTGGGTGATCATTTTTCTCAGTATGATGGTGGTTTTAGAGAACTGGGAGCCCAGCCATAGGATAGTGGGGCTCAGTTATCTTTGTTACATCTATTTGTAGATTTTACGGTCAGGTGCATCATAGTTTTTACGAAAAGGGGAGAAACAAGTTCTTTAAATATGGTCAGATTTCTTATCTTTAGAGGGATTGTCCTTCTAAGGTTTTTTTAGAGCGAATAAAATTCAGGTTTCTACTTTATCCACTCCTACACCAAAGGGTGATACTTCTATTTCTGGCTCTGACACTGGTTGGAACTATCTATATGCACTTGACACTCTCTAGGATTCTAAGGCATCCCATGATATTGTTACTGGTATGATTAAAATCTTTTCCCATGATGTGTATTGTCTACTTGATCCAGGGTCTACTCTCTCTTATATGTCCCCTTATATGGATATCCATTTTGGCTATTATCCTGAGTGTATTCCGAATCCCTTTTCTGTGTCCACCTCAGTGGGTAACTCTATTGTATCTAAAAGGTTCTATAGGGTTTGTGTGATGTCGGTCTATGATAGAGAGACCTTGTAGGATCTGATAAAGTTAGACATCTTAGACTTTGATGTGATTTTAGGAATAGATTGGTTGTATTCATGCTAACATCTCTTGATTGTCGAACCCAAAGTGTCAGTTTTCATTTCCTAAATAAGCCAGTAATCGAATAGGAAGGTAGTTTCCTAGGGCCTAAAGAAAGGTTTATCTCATATCTTAGATCCTAAAAATTAGTTTCCAAAGGGTGCCTCTATCACAAAGTGCATCTTAAGGATTCTGGAGTCGATGGTCTTTCTTTGTAGACTGTCCTTATGATCTGTGAATTGTCTGAGGTGTTCCCTGATGATCTTCCTAGTGTACTCCTAAAAGGGAAATTGATTTTGGCATAAATCTTCTTTTGGACACTCGTCCTATTTCTATCCCTCCTTACAGAATGGCTCCGACTGAGTTGAAGGAACTTAAGAAGTAGTTGAAAGATCTCTTTTATAAGGGTTTTGTCTACCCTAATGTGTCTCTGTGGGGCTCTCTTATACTTTTTATGCATAAGCAGGATGGTTCCCTTCAGATGTGTATTGATTACCACCAACTGAATAAAGTAACCGTGAAGAATAAGTATCCACTTCTTAGGATTGATGATCTCTTTGATCAGCTTAGGGTGATAAATTTCTTTCCAAGCTTGATCTTTGGTCTGGGTACCATTAGTTGAAGATTAGGGAGGCAGATATCCCTAAGACTGCCTTTTGAATGCGATATGGTCATTTTGAGTTTTTGGTGATGTCCTTTGGTTTGACCAATATCCCAGCCACATTTATGGATCTTATAAATTTGGTTTTTATTAGTTCTTAGACTTGTTTGTCATTGTCTTTATCGATGACATTTTGGTGTGTTCCAAGAGTGAGATGGATCATGCGATCACCTCTAACTTATGTTGCAGACCCTAAAGGATCAACATTTGTATGCAAAGTTCTCTAACTATGAGTTTTGGTTGAATTTTATGACTTATTAGGGTTATATTATTTCTAGTGAAAGGATCATGGTGGATCTACAAAAGGTTTCATATATTAAGAAGTGCCTAGACCCACGACTCCATTCGATATTCAGAGCTTATTGGGTTTAGCCAGTTACTATAGAAGGTTTGTGGAGAGTGTTTCTTCTATCATTGACCCATTAACTAAGTTAACTTAGAATAATGTGAAGTTCTTATGGTCTGATGTTTGTAAGGGTAGTTTCGAGAAGCTAAAGGATAAGTTGACTTCAACTTCGATCTTGACTCTACCTAAAGGCCCCGATAGTTTTGTTGTCTATCGTGATGCATCTCGAATGATACTGGACTGTGTGTTAATACAGTGTGGCAACGTGGTTGTTTATGCTTCTAGGTAGTTGAAAGTTTATGTGAAGAATTATCTGACTCATGATTTTGAATCACTAGCTGTGGTGTTTGCATTAAGGATCTAGCGGTACTATTTGTATAGGGTCCATGTTGATATTTATTCTGATCATAACAACATGTAATATGTATTAACCTAGAAAGAATTAAATCTCAAGCAAAAGAGTGGCTTGAGTTGCTAAATAATTATGTCATAAGTCTCCACTATTATCCAGGTAAAGCTAACATGGTTGGTGATGCTCTTAGCAGTTTGTCCATAGGATGCTTGTCTCATGTGGATAATATGAAGTAGGAGATGGCCAATTTTGTGGCTAAGTGCATGGTGCCTCAACAAGTGAAGCTTGAACACTTGAGGACTAGTAGGTTATCTCAAGAGATTGAGTTGCTAGTGTGGAACTGGGGAGTAATTAATAGGGATTTTGTTACTGATATTCTGTGGTCTCGCCAGCAATTTGATTTGATTTGGGTTATCATTGATAAGGTGACAAAGTCTACTCACTTTTTGCCAGTGAGGACCAATTTCTCTTCTAAGGATTATGCCAAGATATTCATTGAGGGGATTGTTAAGTTGCATGGTACTCTAATTTCCATTATATCTGATCGGGGTAACCAGTTCTCATCTCATTTTTTGAGGTCTTTTCAATGAGGTTTGGGGACTAAGGTGACCCTTAGTACCATTTTCCACCCACAGACGAATGGGCAAGAAGAAAGGAAAATTCAGGTCTTGGAAGATATGCTTCGGGCTTGTGTGTTTGATTTAGTGGTAGTTAGGTTAACCATTAACCTCTCATAGAATTTGCCTACAACAACAGTTATCACTCTAGCATTGGTATGGCTCCATTTAAGGCCTTATATAGTAGGAGGTGTAGATATCCTATTGGGTGGTTTGAGGTTGGTTAGAATAAGTTGTTTGGCCCTAATTTGGTTTACCAAGCTATAGAGAAGGTGAAGGTGATTCAGGATAGGCTTAAGGCTGCCTAAAGTCAGCAAAAGTCTTACACAGATGTGAGGAGAAGGGATTTAGAATTCATTGTTGGTGATTAGGTGTTCTTAAAGGTATCTCTGATAAAGAAAGAGATGTAGTTTGGTAAAAGGGGAAGGTCAATACCCATTATGTTGATTCGTACTTAGTTTTCAAGAAGGTTGGTAATATTTCCAATGAATTAAAGTTGTCTTCTAGTTTGAGCTCTATTCATCTGGTGTTTCATGTTTTGATGTTGAGGAAGTGCGTGGGTGATCCTTCGATGGTTGTTTATTTAGAGGAGGTGGGTATTTTGGATTTTGTCTTATGAGAAAGTCTCGATTAAGATTTTGGATTGGCAAGTCTGTCAGTTGCAGACCAAGGATGTGGCATCGGTGAAGGTACTCTAGAGAAACCAAAGGGTTGACAAAGCCATGTGGGAAGCCGAGGAGGACATGAAGTCCAAGTATCTGTACCTGTTTCCCATTTCAGATAATCATGCTTGAGGTATGAGTACTTCTTAGCATCTTTGTTATCTAACTTTGTTAAAAGAAATTGTGATTTCGTTGGTATTTTTATTTTTTGTCTTTGTTTAAAGTAAGAGTAATAGTAGCATTTGTGGTCAAATCTTGCTAATAAATGCCTTGTCCTATCATTCGAGGATGAATGATTCTAAAGGGGGAGTATGTAAGACCCCGAGTTTTTTGGTCCTTAAAATTTTTTAGGTCCTAAGCTTTCTGCCATGGAAATGACTCATATGATGAGTTGTAACATGTCTTGATGGGTCAGGTGACCTTAGTTGTAAGTTGTCCAGTGAGGGGGGTTTGAGTTTCTATTTTGGGTACGATTTCAGGGAACAATTCATAAAGACTCATGACTAGTTATTGGGATGGAATCATAACCAAATCAGAAATTTAGTGGCTAAGTTCTGCTCTAAGTACAAGTGGCTCACCATGAACCATAAGGACTTGTTATGAGTCATTGGGTGAAATTGTAAGATGTCCAGTGTTTATCCAATTGGATTCTACCCAATGAGCCATAGGGTCTCATTATGATTGGTACAGTGATTCGTAAGGTCAACAGTGTGTGGGGGTCCTAGAGATTGTCTTCGTTACGACTCGTTGTAAGTAGTTGTTACGAATCATTGATTGACCCATAGTCAAGGGTGACATTTTTTCAGCTTTTAAGTTAAGGGCACTCTAGACATTTCCCATCTTACCCAAATTAAAATCCACGTCTTTATAACTTCTTTAGTGTGTAATTAGCACTCAGAAACAAATCTAAGTAACTTCCCAAACACTCCAAAAGGCTCTCTAAATTCCCTCAAAGAAGTCAAGCTAGGGTTTCATCAAGTTGGTCATCTAAAGGATCAAGGATTGATTTCTCTCCACATTTTTTAGTGTTTAAGGAATGTTACTCTTCCCTCATTGTGAATTTGTAAAAAGCATGTGTTTCAAATAATAGTTTCATGAGATATTATGTTGGTTTTGAAACAAAGGTTGGGGTTTTTTGACTGTTTATGAATTGAACAATGTTTATCATGGCTTACATATTATTTTCATGCTTTAATTATGGTTTTGAACTTGTGGGTTCATAGGTACAGTGAATGGATTAGGGAATTGTGATTTTCCCTAACTTGTAACTTTTGAAGTGGTTATGACCCCAAATCTATAATGTGAAGTTATGTGTTTAATTATGAGAAATATGAGAATTTTTAAAATTAAACTAGTACTAAACTATTACATGATATAAAAAGTCATTTGAAATACAATGGTATGATTTAATGAACAAAGGGAATTGGTGTTTCCCCACCTTGTATTAATGAACAAAGGGAGTTGTTCTCCCTAAGTTAATGGAAATTGTTTTGGCATGTTGTTATTACCTTGCAAGTATAGTTGGTATGACGATACCAATAATGTATGTCTTAATATGGAATGTGGTTCAATCAATGGGAATGTGTGATACTTGTTTTAATTAGGATCTAATAAGGGTTGTGTAGTTGAATCGTGAAAGTGGAGGTCTGAGTAATCGATACTGGAAACAATGTTTCCTGATACGAGGTCAAAGTGACTAGAGATGTTCGAGTCCCCCTCATTATTATTTCAAGATTAGGGAGATTTGAGTCCCTCGTAAATCATTACATGATTGGGTTCTTAAGTCACCTTAGTATATGATTGGGAGGTTCAAGTCCCCCATTCATATATATGAGATTATTCTATAATTCGTGCAGCTACACGCACTGGGGCCAGACCAGAGGGTAAGAGATGTGGCCCATGTAGCCCATGGGTACTATTATATGATGGTTGAGCTACACAATCCAGGTTAAATTTTTAAAGTGCATGTTTAGCCTTGTTCCCTATCCCAGTATATGACATATATATTTCTATATGCATTTGATTATATGTATTGAATTTTGAATGAATTGAAACTATTGATCATGGCATTATGCTATCCTTATCCCTAAGTATCATGCCAGTGTTCACCTTGATAACCGTCTTCAGATGTTGTATCTCCACGCGATGTAGGAATTGGCCATGCTTCTACTCCTCCTGCTTAGTGACTAGGATTCAGTATCAGCTCGTGAGTTGACATTGAAGTGGTAAGCTTCCATATATCAGAAGTCTATATTTTATGTTTTTGGTCTCTTATGTCTTAGACTATTTTTTGCTATAGTCGGGGTCTTTTCTTGATACTTATTAATATTCAGTTTTGGCTCATTGTTAGAAGGCTTTATTTGGACTACTGTGGATATTGGGTGGTGTCGATCGGTCGTTTGGTCGATCGGTCAGTCATTTCTCATGGACTTATTTTGAATTCCCTTAAGCTTATTGCATGTTATCTTGTTATATGTTTGAAATTTATCCAACCTAGGGGAATGTTGTGTTTGGTTAGGTTAGGTATAGGGGGTGATCTCCGATCCACGTTGAACTTGAGATACCGTCACGACCAAGCCCTGGTTCAGATCGTAATATAGGTGCTACTCCTAAATCATACTACTACTTGTTAAATATATGAAATTCACCTTAAAATATGCATATGAGCTGATAAGTTTGAAAACACAATATGCTTCATTTTCTATCTCATAATCATAATTACTTATATGATTTTCATATCATGTATGAGAACTTAAGATCAAAATTGAAATTAAAATCATATTGTAATAGTGGGTAATCTGAAATTGTTAGTCTGAGCTTCTTGTAAACTAAATGAATCATGCTAAGATCACATACGTTTAACAAATTATGGTGATTTTGTCGTAAACACTAAAATTTATTTCGTGATAACTACTATGGGTGTTAAAATATAAGTGAACCATGAATTTTCATGCTAAATGTACTTTCATTCATAAAGGAATATCATAAATCCAAACTTATGTAAATTGGGTGTGAATCCTAATTCAAAATTTCATAAATTCCATTGTAAAATTGACGGTTATGGGTACAAGGATGAAGGGTGATCCTTGTTCAACCCCACATACTTGAACTTAGTGAATTGCTTGAAGGAAACTTGAATTGGAGCCTTAAAGGTTTGGATTTTGGAGAAGAAACCTTTCTTAAGTGTTCATGAAATTTTGGGAGGAGAGTAATAGTGTAATTTTAGTTGGAGAATGAGGAATTACATTTAGTACTAGTTTTAGGATCAATTAGGACTTAAATGACCTAATTACACTCAAAAAACTAAAGAGAAAATGCAATTTTGGCATCACTAACACCTATGGCGTAGCACGCCTTTATCGCTCCATGTTGAGGTTGTGGCACACCCTTAATGCGGCAACCAGCATGTGTGGCACGCCCTTATCATGCCACTCCACTGATTTTTGCATCAGGGTGTGCCTTGCCTCTGTGGCACACCATAATCATAGACCCTCATTATTTTGGGATCCCAAAATACCTCAAAACTCATTCCAAAAATTCTGAAACACTTTATAATGGTCCCGTTAATATACCTTATCATTATTCATCTTAAAAATCACCTTAAAACACATGAGAGTTATCGAAGTAAAATCATCTAAATTTTGGGGTATTACATAAAGAAATAAGCGGTTAGGATCCAGGAATAAGAGTGGTTTCTTGACATGGTTCCCTTAAGCGGACAACTTGAGAATGGGAAAGCTCATTACTATCGATGCATCACTGATCGATCAATTCACAATAAATTTTTAATAAGGTATTTTAGAAAATGAATGTCTATGCAACCACACAACCATTTTTAGAAAATAAAAAGAAAAAAGGTTTCAAGTGGAGGAAGATATAAGCGAAATGCTAGTTATATAAAGCAATGAGACATAGTACATAATGAAAAGCAGTAACATATTGACCAATATAGAGAAAATAAATAAATGCGCAAATAAAGAGATATCAGAAAATAAGACATACCACATAGACAGCAAAACAAAAAGGAAAATGAATGGAGATGAAAATATAAAACTATTTATAAAAACAAATAAAGAATAAAGAAAGGGGATTAACATATAGTAATGACAAATCAATATGCCCAAAACATCACATAAAAGAAAAAAGAATAAGGTAGTTATGAAAAATACAAACGTCAAAAATAAAGTTCAGACAAATAGACAGAAATAACAAAATCCTACATAACATATAAATTTGTAATTTTTAGAATCTAAGTATCCCCATTAGAGTCGTCAGGGTGTTACGCTTCATTTTCTTGCAAAAATTAAAATTCAATATGACAACTATTTTTAGGATGACCTAAAAGAGAATAGACACCACCTAACGAATTGAGGTGTGCTAGGGAACCATTCTAGACTAATTACGAGTTTTTTAATTATTAGCCTACATCATGAAAAGTTCGGATAAGAATTCAAGTTACCTCCAAAGGAAGGTATTAGGCACCTTTCGAGGTCCACAAATGTGGGTCTAAACCGAATTCATATATTATGTAGGGATTCTATGTGATAAGTAAAGGACAATTATTTTTTATTAACTTAATATTGACTAAGTGTTTAAAAAGAAATGAACTAAACATGCAACTCAATTATCATCTAATTAGTAATTATTTAAGTGATAATAAGATGCATAAATAAGAAAGAAGACTATGAAGCATACAAGAGCGAAGATTGAAATGACACAGTTTATATAGCGAAACGATTTACATAAATAATAAACTTAAACTATTTCAAATAATTAAAACACTCCAAATAAAGAAAAAGAAAAACTGATTCAAAAGATTTGAACAAGGGTTAACTTTATCCTATTTGGATCAATACTGGACTTATTAACGGATGACAATATCGTATGTCGCATTATCGGATTCTGCATATCTACCACCTATTTTAGTTAATAGGTTGTTACTAAGCCAAGAAGCGCACTAGCAAAATGATAAAACTAACATTTCCTAAGATGCCTACCCATCCCAACTTAATGTCCAATAGGCATTGGACGTTCTATTTTGGATAAGGATCTACACAAAAAGGAAAGTTTAGGCTGCATAATTAGACTTGGGATTGCAATAAACAAAACAAACAAGACTTGACATGTAGCACATAATGGTTTCATGTAAGCCTCTTAATTAAGTAAAGGTTGCTTAAGATGATTGACATGTTGAAAGACAATTATTTATATTTATATATTTAAATCTATTGACATGATACCTAGGTAACAAATAATTGCTTAGTGCTAAAAATAATTAAACAGACTAACATTTTATTTCAAAGATGATGCAGAAAATTGATAAAAGTATGCAGAAGATTGATTGAAATGTGTAGAAAATTAACAAAATGCGCAGAAAATTAGAAAAAAAAAATACACAGAAAATTTATTAAAATGGGCAAAAAATTAATGAAAACGTGCAGAAAATTTATTAAACTATGCAAAAAATTAAGTTAAAAAGGTGCAGAAAATTAAATATAAAATGCACCAAAAATTTATTAAGATGTGCAAAGAATTATTTTAAAATGCAGAAAAATTATTTTAAAAGTGCAGAAAAAGCATTTTAAAAGTGCAGAAAAATTATTTTAAAAGTGCAAAAAATTAATTAAAGCACTGAAGGTTAATGGACACGCTCGACATTTAGTTTAAATAGGCTGAAAGTTAAATCATACTCCTAAAACATATTTCTAGGTGATAATACAATTTAATAAATAATCCTAGAGCGTATTACGTTAGAGCCCGTTTGGATAGGATTAAAAAAATAGCTTTTAGCTTAAGTGATTAAAAACTTAAAATAAAGTACTTATAAATTAAGTAGATGAATAATGAAAAAATAATTGAGTTTGCAAGGAATGGAACCCTTGATGTAAAACCCTAAACCCTAGAACGTTGATTTCAAGGCTTGAGGTTTTTCCACCCGGCAATGGGCAATATGGTCATTGGTCAGCCGGATTCTATGGCTAGCCAACTCACTCTTGAGAATAACATGGATAATTTTCTAGCTTTACCAATTAAAACACTACAAAAACACCAACCCCTGAAAATTCAAAATCATCCCCTCTAAAGTTGACTTATTCTACTATTTTGAAACAAAACAGTGGTGAGGCTAATGCAAATGTAGAGGTAGAACCGATTCCTATCAAAAAACTGGATTTCATTAATGGAGTACCTCGTGTGAGATGGACTGAAGAAGAGATAGACAGAATGAATTTGATTGAAGGGATTCAATATGCTATTATTGGAAAGTGTTCATATGGATGGCCTGAGTTAGATGATCTTAGAATACAACTACCTATGCAACTCAATGTGAAAGGCAGATGTAACATTGGGTTATTCAAAAATTGACATATTTTGATGAGACTTGATAGAGTTGATGACTTTGTCATTGTTATGTCCAAAAGTGTTTACTATATAAATGCTAAGGACGGATATTCTTATCAGATGTTCTCTTTATCTATGATGCTAAGTTTAAAACAAATGAAAAAGCTTCACAACAGTGGCTTGGATCTCTTTCCAAAATATTAAGCCAACATGTTTTGTGAAAGAATTGCTTTTCCTATTAGCTTCCCCAGTGGGGAAACCCATTCATTTGGATAAGACTACTTTGAATAAGACTAGACCTAGTTGTGATAGGGTTAAGGTACAGGCGGATTTGCTTGTTGAACTTCCTTTATTTGTTGAGATGGAGTTAATGAATTCAACAAATAGGGAATCTAAAGTAGAAAGGGTAAAGATTCAATATGTTTTCTACCTAAGTACTGCAAGAAGTGCATGTTACAAGGACATAATGAAGCTGAGTGTAGGGTACTACACCCTGAGCTGAAACAAATATTTGAAGAAGATGGGAATGACTCATAGAGTCATACCCAGAATAAGGATGAGGGTAGGGACATAGAAAAAGGGTAAGATAAGCAGCAACAATTTAATAAGAAAGGGTGGCACCCTATAAGAAAAAGATTTTTTTATAACGTTATCAAAGAGAGAAGGCTATAACAGCTGATAATATCAGCACTACTAATCAGTTTTATTCACTAACATATGAAATAGAGAAGAATATGTAGAATCATAATAAAGTTATTACATATGATGATCATAAGGATGCTACTAATAACGAGGAAGGAAATAATAGGGTGTCAATAAATGACTGGGTAACCAAGTCCTTTCATTAACTAGCTGAAGCAGATCCCATAGATAAAAATAATTATAAGGAATATGCAACAGAGGAGACAAATAATTCAGATCATAATCAGTTAACTAATGCACAAAAAATAAAAACCTCACCAGCTATTGAAGTTAAGGATGAAGTGGGGAATGAGCAGTTGAATCAACACAAACAGCAGAGTCCTGTTGGTAGAGACAGTAACAGAAACAAAGTTATGAATGCTAATTCACCTCCCAAAAGTAGCAAGTCATATGATCTTGAATACTTGGAGAAGGATTAAGTCATTAATGTAGAATCAATTAATAATAGTTTAGCTATTTTTCATATTCCATTAGCTATTAAGGATCAAGTGGACACAGTGTGGTGTGGAGATGTGGAACCTCCCAATTTAGTGCTACATGATATACTCACCCATAAATTTGATAGAGTAGAATGAGTTGCAGGTCTGTTTGGAAGGGGGTAAAGAGGTGAGTATTAATGAGAATCGAGATGAATAGATTCTAAGAGATGCAGATATTTCTCCCAGGGTTAATAAACTGATCAAAGAAGCAAAAAAAGGTAAAAATTAGTCAATAACTGAAAAGACCTTGCCAAGCAGAGCTCACCTAAAATAAGGTGTAAATACTCTAAATAAGAAATAATACACACTAGATCAGTGAAGTCTCAAAAGGTTTTCTAGAAAGTCCAAATGTTCAATAAGGTATATAAGTTTGTTTTTATAGAAATATTTGAACCATTTCAGCAAATCAGATATATAAATAAGTATAGAGAAAGATTGTGGATGCTACACATATTTCATAACAGTAATAGAAAAATATGGTTCTTTATTAATCATGATTTCAATGTCACAATAGAGAGTGATACTGAACAAAAACTCTATGTTGATTTAGGAATAATCTATGGGATTGGGTTTTGTGCTGACACTAGAATATGCTAAATGTGACAAAAATAAAAGACTGGAGTTGTGGCATAGTATTTTCTCTATAACAAATATAATATCAGGTCCATGGCTCTTGAGAGAAGATTTTAATATAATTTTTAATGCTTCAAACAAGATTGGTGGAGTGACAGTGGTTGCAACAGATGTAGAAGACTTTAGAGATTGCATTGAGGCTTGTGATATAACACGAATTATTCATAAAGGCAGCCCCTTTACTTGGTGGAATAGAAGGGATGGAGAGGATTGAACATTTGAAAATCTTAATAGGTTATTTGTTAATGATGATTTTCAGCATAAGTTTAATTTGATGGAGGTGGAACATCTAGGCAGAGATGGTTCTGATCATGCCTGTTTACTTCTAAAATATAGGAATTCTGATGTTCTGGTTCAAAAACTATTCAACTTCTTGAATTTTTGAACTGATCACTCAGAGTTTAAAGAGCATAAGGAATTGGGATGTATATTATTCTGAGAATTCTTTTTATGATTTTAAAAAGAAGATAAAAAAAGTCAAGAAAGCTCTTACAATGGGGAGCAAAACTAACTTTTAGAGACATTTTTCAACAATTAATTGTTAGAGAGGAGATTTCTAAGGTGAAAGAATAAATGTTTAAGAAGAATCCCACTTATGTGAATAGAATTGTGATACAAAAGGCTAGAGCCGAATATATTAAATATCTTAAATTGGAGGAAAGTTTATGGAAAAAGAAAATAGGATATGATTGGTTTGAAAGTGGAGATAGGAACACTAAGTTTTTCCATAGCATTGTCAAGGGGAGAAGAATTAAAGTGAAGATATCTAAAATCCTTAATGATAATTGATGAAATTAAAAGAAGAAGGGTAAATTTCTGATGAAGCCATAAAATTTTACCAGAAATAATTCACCTAGGAGAGAGATGCAACTGAATTTCTATTACTGAATAACATACCAAAGATAATTTTTGAAAATGAAAAGGTGGAAATTAATAAGGATGTTTTTAAGCTAAATGGGAATGGTGCTAGTGGACCAAATGGACTAATAGGTAGATTATTTTAGGTATGTTAGGATATCATTGGTGGAGATATAGTTAGACTAGTGAGAAGCTTCTTTGCAGGTAATACCCTCCAAAAATTCATTACTTATACTAATTTGATTCTCATTCCTAAAAAGGGTTTTCAGATTTGAGACAATTAGTCTTAGTAATTTTATTAATAAAATCTATTCTAGGATTATTCATGATAGGTTGGAGGGTATTTTACTAAACCTGATATCTCCTAACCAGTCTGGATTTGTTAAAGGGAGAAGTATTATGGAGAATGTTCCTCTAACTTAGGAGTTGGTTACTGATATAGGGAAGAGAGGGAAGCATTCTAATGTAGTTTTTAAACTTGACATGGCTAAATCCTATGATAGGGTATCTTATTTATTCTTGATTAAGGTGTTAAGGGAAATGGGCTTCTCTAATTCAGTGATTGATATTTTTTGGAGACTTCTATCTAATATTTACTATTCTATCTTACTGAATGGTCAGTCTGTGGGTTTTTTACTTTGTACTAGAGGATCCAAACAAGGGGACCCAATATCCCCTATACTATTTATTTTATCTGTTGAGGTACTGACACGAGCTCTTAATTAGGTTTTTGAAGATCCTGCTTTTATTGGTTATGGCATGCCTAAGTGGAGCCCTAAGTTAAATTATCTTTCATATGCTGATGATACTATTATTTTCACATCTTTTAATAAGTATTCAATTAAGAAGATAATACAGGTATTGACAGAATATGAATTGGAATCTAGTCAAAAGATAAATATGGATAAGAGCTTCTACTACATTACATTAGAACACTTTAACAACTGTGGTGATGCAGGTTGAATAAGCTACTGGAATGCGTAGAGGATGTTTTCCTTTAAAGTATCTTGGATTTCGATTATCATATTCTAATACAAATAAAGAGAACTATGTTGAACTGATTGATAAAATTCAAAACAAGCTTTAAAAATGGAAATTTAGGTTATTATCCTTTGAAGCAAAAGATGCTCTTATAAAAAATGTGCTTCAGTGTATCCCTATTTATATTATATCAAAAGTGGTTCCTAAAAGTGTTCTTAAAGAGTTAGAAAGAATATTTGCAAAATTCTTCTAACAGACTATGAAAGACTAAGTACACAAGAAGGAGCACGCATTGGGTTACTTGGAACAAGCTGTCATTACCCAAATAGGAAAGGTGGTTGGGATTTAGATCCCTAACAGAGGTTTCTAAGGCAATTCATGATAAATTATGGTGGAGGTTCAGAACTCAAAATAACTTGTGGAAAACTTTTATATGGAACAAGTATTGTAAACAATAGTAATAGAGAAGGGGTCCTAAGTATGGAAGGCCATATGAAAAATAGAGATAAGATTGAAAAATGCATATGGTGGGATCCTAGAGGTGGAAAATATACTATGTAGTTTGATGATTTGACTAATACTGGTCCTTTATTCAAATAACAGTCTCAGGTTTTATGTCACTCATTGTCTAATATTATAATTTTTCTAAATAAAGTGGGGTGGAAATATGAATTTATGAGAGATAAAGTGTTAGGCAATGTGGTTGATCATGTCAGAGAATTTATGGTATTGTGTGTTATGAAGACAAAATGGATAAGCCATGGTGGACTAAAAATTGCAATGGCAAGTTTCCTATAAGAAGTGCCTTGGAATTACTAAGGAAAAAAAAGAAGAGGATGAGGATCTTAAAGCAATATGGATTAAAGGGATGCCATTTAAATTCTATTTCTTAACATGGAGAATTTAGAAAGGTTTGATTCCAGCTGCAACTTTAATGCATAACTAGAATACTGAAGTGTTTGAGGACTATGTTTGTTGTGTTACCCCCAGAAAAGAGACAATCTCATATCTTTTTCTTAGAGAGGAAACTTTTGTTAAAGTGTGGGATCATTACTGTGTAGGTGCAAGGATAAGAGATCAAAGATTAAATTTGAAACAAAGTGTTCAAATGTTGAGAAAGCAAAGTGGTAATTATAGAGTAACAATTGTGTATAAAGTTATTCCAACTTTATTCTATGGTTTTTGTGGAAAAGAAGAAGTATTATTAAGCATGGTGGAACATATTCTATTAGGAAGTTATTTTGGAATATTAATGATACTCTTGTGAAATTTATAAAAGTCGGATTTCATCTTTATGTTTCAGGAAGAGATTGAGTCAGAATAATGGATGAATTGCAATAAATCAGAATTTCCACATATATTAGGATGATTTCATGGAGTCCTCCTGAGACTAGTTGGCTAAAAGGGAATACAGATGGTGTATCAAAAGAAAATCTTGATCCTAGTTCTATTGAATTTTGTATAAGGGGTCATCATGGTAATCTTGTGGTGGTTCAAGGCAATAGAATTAGAGATACCACAAGTTTGGAGGCAGAAGCACTGGCTATCAGGAAGTGTCTAAAATATTACAAAAAAAGTTTATATATCAGCTTGTATTGGAAACTGATTCTGGGACCATGGTACAGTTACTAAATGCTCCATGGAAGATCCCTTGGAGTTTGGCAATGGTGGTTAAATCCATCAAAGCATTGATGGAAAATATGTTAGTTAGAGTGATACATTCCCTTAGGAAAGGTAACACTCCAGCTGATTGCCTTACTAACCTAGTGCTTACTTGTGCAGGTGACTTCCAAGATAACAAAGTGGAATAATTTCCAAGAAAACAAAGAGATATATTTATATTAGAAAAATATGGAATTCCAAACATCAGAAGAATTGTGTAGGAGATCAAAGTCAACCGCAATTACAAGCAGCAATTCAAGGACATGCTTAGAAGGAATAGAACCATCAAAGTAGGAATAGGTAGAAAAATTAAACATGATGTAACCAGAGTCATGGGAAAGATAAGAGGACAGAAGAAAGAAGAACCTGATATCAACAACTATCATCCTACAACTAGGTAGATGCAAAAGATGAATATCCATGTGCAACCTAGAAACAAAGCATTATTAGAGGTGTAAATAGATTATGAAATATATATCAGGGATTGACTATGGAAATGACAAACCAACTATTGGAAATGAATTCTCTTGAATACATCATATACATCTACTGATATTTTGGGATGTGAAAGTCATTATTTTCAAACAGTTGGAAAATCAAATCTAAACATGCAATCCCTATATATATATACAGCTTTAATCCATAATAGTGAACAATAAACCTTAGTTCTCTTTAAATTAAATATAGTAAGGTGGTGGTATTATCTTTTATTGAAGCTCAATCCACTAACTAAAGATTAAATAAAAAGGGAGCTTAAGATCTTAGCTTTAATGGAGCGTGAAGATAGAGATGAAAATGTGTAATACCCCATCAGATCCTACGTTGTTTCCATCTCCTAGTGGTATGTTTAAGGGGTCCAAGGCTTGAATTATTCACTATGTATAGGGGACATAACCATTTACAATACCCCAAGATTTAAAGGATTTTATTTGGCCTGCCCAAACCTAAAACGTTGATTTTTGAGTTGAAAAATTTTTGGATATGTTAATAGGGTATCCCGAAAGAGTTTTAAAATTTTAAAAAAAAGGTTTGGGGTGATTTTGGACATTGGATGCAACAAGCGTCCATGATATTGGTATGTCACAGAGGTTAGTCTCTATGATAACCTAGGTGACACAGAGGCAGGACCTCCGTGATAAGGTTCGTGACACAAAGGTTAGTCTCCATGATAACCTCCGTGCCATGGAGGTTGTATATTCTTGTGTTTTTAATTAATGTTTCAAGGGATACTTTAAAGCCCAAAGAAGAGCATTATTTTCCCATTCTCCATCAAATAGCATACATAAACCCTTCCTCTTTCCCCAAGAAAAAAAATTTAAGCTTTCTTTCCTAGAATTTAAGCATTCAAGTTCCAATTTCAAGTTTTTCTTAAAGAATTAAACTAATTGCGGTATGTGGGGTATTCATCAATGGGTTCCTTCCAGCCACTGAGTCCCAAAATTCCATTTTTGTTCAAGTATAAAATTTACTCTCTTTTATGATCAAATTCAATGTTAATTATGAAATTTATCCATGGTTCCTTATTAGTTTTACATTCAAGCTATGATAATAGCCTTTCCCATGTGAATTATGCTCATATATGATTTAAATTCCATACACCCATGTCATGTTTAGTCAATACCATGCCAGCTAATCAAGTTATGGATTAAACCATGTGAACATGTTATCCTCCTATGTTTAACATCTTCCCATGTTCAAATTCATGTATCTCAGTCGTTAATTGAAATGTAATATCTTTTGGGTCTCTGAATTAGGAATTTATACCAATGTTTTAAGTGATGTTATCATATTCTTAGTATCATTCAGTGCTGGATGATTATGAACACCCAATACTTATGTGTTTTTACATGATTCCATTTTCAAGAAATAAGTTAGTTAGACCATGGTTTTATTATCATATTCAGATCATTATGTTCATGTTGAGAACTTATTAGTATAGTTGTAAGACCCCACAAAATTATAAGCTTAATTCATTCCTTTAAAGCTTGTTAAGGGTCCAGACTTAGAAAATTTTAGCTAAGTATCAAAACTTAGAATCATTTTATCCTTCAAAAAAATTGGAGGATTTTATTTACGCCCTTTCCGACCTTAGAATGTCGATTTTCAAATTGATTCCTGATCAGGGTCACTTGTAGGTCATCTCTGGCGAGTTTTTCATTTTTTGGACTAGTGTAAGGGTGAGTTTGGATGCCCAAAATAGTGAGGGGTCGAGATAGCCCAGCGTCGCGAGGGCCAGTTAACCCAGCTAAGGGTTGCACCACAATGGCTTCTTAACCCGAGTAGGGGTTGAGTCACACTGGATACTTGACCCAAATAAGAGTGGCAATGCGAGAGCATCCCAGTTCAGCATTATTTTGATACAGGTTGTGAGGGTAAATGGGTTATTTTCCCCACCTTTATACAGCCAAAAATACAAAATTCAGCCTCTATTCACCAAAATATACTCACGTTCTCTCAAATTCTCTCAAGAACAAGCCTTAAGGTTTTCAATCCAAGATTCAAATCTCAAGAATTTTACCATCAATCTTCTCAAAATAAAGCATCAAGGTATGTGAAGTGTTCATCCAAGGGTCCCTTTCACCCTTGGAGTTCAAGAAACCCTTTTTAAAATCTTGAATCATAATTTCCATGTTGTGGATTGTATTGTACTCATATTGATCTTGTTGTATGATTTTCAAGTTGTGATCTTTAATGAATTTCATGAATTTATATTAGTATGTGGGTTGAAGTCCTTAAAATTGAATTTATTTGATGTAGCCATGATGTATTGGTTTATTAATCATGACCAAGCACAAGGTTATGCCTCTCATGTGTATGTCAAAATGCCTAAGTGAACAAATTGTGCCTTATGATTCATAGGTGATCTTATGATGACTTCATGCTAGAAATACATGTTCAAAATGACTTCCATGTTAAAGTTATGCCTTGAAAGTGTTTGTTGGAATACCTATGTGAATTGTTTAGTGTAATTATGATAGTATGCATTCCTATACATATACAAGTTCAAGATTTTCAAGTGCTTGATGAAATACCTCATTGATTGCATTGTGTACATTTGACTATTGTTATGTTTCCAAGAATTATCATGTCTTATTATCATGCAATTGAGTTATGGGGGTATTTAATGCCTAAAAATTTAGCTGTATACCTAGAGCCAGTGTCTGTTATAGAATAGTCTCAGTTGTGTTATGATATGTAGTACTCTTAGTCAATTACAAAACTCAGGAAAAACTCAGTAAACTCAGTATCAGTCCAGTCCCATTCAGTATTCAGTTCAGTCCTCAGTAAACTTAAATAGTTAGCAAAATCCAGTATTAATCCATCAATCAAAGGAAACTCAGTGAACTCAGTCCAGTTCAATTAAACAGTACGATTAGTAGAAGTTCAGTCAAGCCTAGTATTAGGTAGGAAATCAGTTCAGTGTCTATTCAGTTGGGAGTAGGATTCAGCATCGAGTGAACCCAAGGATGGGGACTCACCTGCCAGTAGAAGGTGTGATTTTTAGAACCAATCCTTACATTCCATAACTACGTAGCTAGTGTAGGTTGAGACATCAAAACTATCAGTTAAGGGTTGATGAGGTGTTTTAACCTGTCTGTTGATGGTTCCGCCGCTCTCATTAGAGTACCTGCTAGATTAGGGTATCTCTTCAGTTGTCTTTACCCATGGCACGCTACTAACACCTTTTCAGCTGGGGTTATAGGCTTGGACCCCAACTCTATTCAGAAAAAAAGGCATGTTGGTTAGATGACTACCTCCCATAGTCTTATTTTAGATTCAGTCTCAGTATATAAGTCATTTTAGTTCTATAGATTCAGGACTATCAGACACAATCACTCAGCTTAGTATAGAACTCAGCATAGTTCCATAGAATCAGGACTGTCAGATACAGTCACTCAGTTATTAGTAGTACAGTATCAGTAAACTCAGATCTCAGCTAATCAGTATTCAGAACTCAGTAGTCAGTATTATCATGATCTCAGTTATAGTTTATGTATTCATGCATGTACTCTCATTCAAATATTCTCATGTCATCTAGTTAGTATTGTTCATACATATGAACCCAATCATTACAGCCTACCTCACTTAGCATACCAGTACATTCAAAGTTCTGATGCATATTTTCTTTTACGCTATGATGTCTTATATCATAGGTTCAAACTCATGGGCTCTTAATCGTACTTAGAAGCCTGATCTATCAGCAGTAGACTTTGTGGTGAGTCCTCATAGCTCAAGGACATAGTTAGCAGTTCAGTATTTCAGTTTATCAGTATCTCAGTAGTCAGAGTTAGTTAGGGGCTTGTCCTATCAACTCCATATTTCCAGACAGTTTTGAGGTTTTCTAGACTAAAGTATTTTCAGATAGTTATTTTCAGCATTTTGATTCTAGTATATAGTATTGATTTAAGATTTGAACCTTATGGCATTTTTTCATATTTATCTTAGTTATATTGTTACTACAGTATTACTATTATTTAGTGCTCACAATTGGTACCAGTCATGGGTTAGCTAGTGGTCCTTTGGGATTGCTAGTACTATGTAGCATCCGGGGTATAGACACGGGGTGTTACAAACTTGGTATCAGATCCAAGTTCAACAAAGTTCTAGGAAGTTTGAAAGTCATATGTAGTTGAGTCTTGTGCATGGGTGTGTAGCGCGCTACACTTATGTACAGGAGCTATGAGATGTTTTAGGAACAGTTTTCCTTCTTTCAGTATTTATGTCATGCGAGTGAGCAAGAGCTCCAATTAAACTCTCTATCTAATCTATGTTTCTCTTCTATTTATAAAACATGCCTCCAAAAAGAACTAAGGGAAAAGAAATGGGATACTAGCCAGCACCCCAGCCTGTCCAGCCAGATCCTCTAGATGAACATGTCTCCTACACTAATTTCAGAGCAGCTTTCACCACCCTAGGTCATTCTGTGGCAGTCTAGAATGAACACCCAGTTTTTTTTCCGACCAACTCAGTGGCCAACACTGCTGCTGCCAGAATTCAGGACTTCACCTGAATGAACCCTTTATTTTTTACCGGGTCTAAGTCAGATGAGGACCCTCAGGAATTTTTTAATCAAGTGCAAAAATTTATAGATATTATGGGGGTGACAGCTAGTGAAAGTGCTGAGCTAGATGTATATCAGTTGCAGGATGTGTCTCACTCATGGTTTAAATAATGGAAAGTAGAGAGGTCCATAGATGCATGACCCATAGAATAGGAGGAGATTGCCACTGCTTTTCTGGATAGGTTCTTCCCATAAGAGTTAAGGGAAGCAAAGGTTTTAGAATTTATTAATCTGAAATAGGGCAACATGATAGTGAAAGATTATTCTCTCAAGTTTACTCAATTATCCAAATATGCTCCTCACGTGGTAGCAGATAGCAGGTCTAAGAGGAGCAAGTTTGTATCTGGAGTGAATGATAGTGTGGTCAAGGAGTATAGGACTGCAATGCTGGTTAGTGAGATAGACTTGTCTAGGTTGATGGTCCATGCTCAAAAAATAGAGGAGCATAAGAATAACGAGAGAGAGAAGAAGAACACGAGAGCTAAAATAGGTAGTTTCAACTTTGCTCAGCCTAAGTCAGAAGGCAGAAATTATTCTCAGTTCTGTCCAAAATCTTTAATTCCAGCATCATTTTCTACTATTGCTCTAGTGCCAAAATTCATAAATAGCAATAGAGATAGGGTTCCAGAGCTTAAGCCTCAGGGGAATGTTAACAGTACCCGAACAAATCCTCTCTGCCAGAAGTGTGTCAGAAACCACCGGGGTGTCTGCAGAGCGGGCAGTGATGTATGTTTCAGATGTGGCAAGCCAGACCACCAAGTCAGACATTGTCCCCAGTCAGGTTCCCAGGTCAGCGTAACCATCCCCCAGCTCAGTCGGGTCACCTAAACCAGCAGGGTACCTTATCCAGTACCACTAGTGGGCAGTGCCCAAACAGACTCTATGCCCTTTAGTCCTGATAGGATCAGGAAAGTTCTCCTACTATGGTCATTGGTATGTTACAATTTTATCATTTACATATTTATGCTTTGCTGGATCCAGGAGCTTCTTTGTCCTTTGTTACTCCTTATATATCTGTTTACTTTGAAGTCAGTCCCAAAATTCTAGCCCATCAGGTATACAGGAACTGTCTGATTATTATTTCTTAGAAAGTCATATCAGTGGATTTAGTCAAACTAGAGATGACCGATTTTGATGTTATTCTCGGCATGGATTGGCTTGATTCCTGCTATGCCTCAGCTGACTTCAGAAATAAAATTGTCCAGTTTCAGTTTCCAAATAAACCTGTCCTAGAGTGGAGGAGTAGTACTTCAGCACTTAGGGGTCAACTTGTTTCCTATATAAGGGCAAGAAAAATAATATCTAAGGGATGTGTCTATCTCCTTGTGCGAGTCAAGAACTCTAGTTTAGAAACCCCAAATCTTGCATCAGTGTAAGTAGCATAAGAATTCCCAGATGTGTTTCTTGAAGATCTTTCCATAGTTCCTCCCGAAAGGAAAATGGATTTTGGAATCGATCTCCTTCTAGATACTCAGCCCATATCTATCCTGCCATACAAAATGGCACTTTCAAAACTCAAAGAGTTAAAAGAACAGTTGAGAGATCTCCTAGATAAGGGATTCATCAGACCCAGTATGTCCCCTTGGGGCGCACCAATTTTATTCGTGCGTAAGAAAGACGGTTTCCTCAGAATATATATAGACTACCATCAACTAAATAAAGTCATAGTCAGGGGGCTAGTTACTTTTCTAAGATAGACCTCAGATCAGGCAATCATCATCTCAGAGTCAGAGAATGTGACATTCTAAAGATAGCTTTCAAAACTCGGTATGGTCACTTTGAATTTTTAGTCATGTCCTTTGTTCTTACCAATGCCCCAGAGGTTTTCATGGACTTAATAAACCATGTGTTAAAGCAATACTTAGACATGTTTGTCATAGAATACATAGATGACATTCTTGTCTACTCCTATAGTAAACATGACCATACAGATCATCTCAGAATAGTATTGCAGACTCTCAGAAATCATTAGTTATTCATCGAATTCAATAAGTGCAAATTTTTGGCTAAGGTTGGTAGCTTTTCTTGGCCATATCATTTACGGTAATGGCATTAGAGTTGATCCCTAAAAGACTAAAGCAGTGAGAAACTGGGCCAAACACATCACAACATCAGATATCAGGAGTTTCTTGGGCTTGGCTAGCTATTACCGATGGTTTGTTAAGGTCTTTTCATCTATTATGTTCCTTAGTTCCATATTGACTCAGAACAAAGTCAAATTCGAGTGGTCAGATTCTTGCGAGAAGAGTTTTCAGGAGTTGAAGACTCGACTCACTACAACTCTATTATTTACCTTACCAGATGGTTCAGATGGCTTTGTTGTACACTATGATGTATCCAGAGTAGGTTTGAGTTATGTACTCATGCAGAAAGGTAAGGTCATAGCCTATTCCTCCGGATAGATTAAGCCCCATGAGAAGAATTATCCAACTCATGATCGTGAGTTAGCAGCTGTAGTATTTGCCTTAAAGATTTGGAGAAATTACTTGTATGGGGTACATATTGATGTATTCACTGAACATAAGAGCCTACAGTATGTGTTCTCTCAGAAAAACCATAACTTCTGTTAGAGAAGGTGGTTGGAGTTGCAGAAAGACTATGACATGAGTGTTCTACCATCTAGGCAAGGCCAATGAAGTGGCTAATGCTCTCAGTAGGCTGTCTATGGGTAGTGTTTCTCATTGAGGACAATAAGAAGAAGTTAGCTCAGGAAGTCCATCATCTCACTCGACTAGGTGTTCGCTTAGTGAATTCAGCAAAAGGCAGTGTGTGGGTTTAGAACAGCTCAGAATCATCTCTACTTTCCGAAGTAAAGGAAAAGCAGGATAGAGATCCCAGTTTAGTTTAGTTGAAAGGGTCAGTCAGAGATCAGAAGGTAGAGGTTTTCTCCCAAGGGAGAGATGGTGTATTGCGTTGTCAGGTTCATCTGTGTGTTCCAGGTATAGATGACCTACGGTAATGGATTCTTGCGGAGGCTCATAGTGCGCATTACTCTATTCATCCAGGGGACACTAAGATGTACCTCGATTTATAGGAGATCTATTAGTGAAGTGTGATAAAGAGATACATTTCAGAGTTTCTAGCTAGATTATCTATATGTCAGTAGGTTAAGATTGAGCATAGAAAACCCAGTGGGTCTATGTAGGAGTTCAGTATTCCCATTTACAAGTGGGAAGAACTGAACATGGACTTTATGATGGGTTTGCCTCGTACTCATCAGCAGCATGATTCAGTTTGGGTTATCGTAGAAAGGATGACCAAATCAGCTCATTTCCTACCAGTCCATACCTCTTATTCAGCTGAGGATTATGCCAAACTCTATGTCAGAGAGTTGTTCAGATTGCATGGAGTATCATTGTCCATTATCTCAGATAGAGGTATGCAGTTCACCTCTTATTTTTGGAAAGCGTTCCAAAAGGGTCTTGGTACCCGATTTCACCTTAGTATATCTTTTCATCCTTAGACAGATGGTCAAGCAGAAAGGACCATCTAGATGTAAGAAGATATGCTGCGATCATGTGTAATTGATTTTAAAGGTAGTTGGGATGACCATTTTTCTTTGATTGAGTTCCCATATAATAGCAGCTATCATTCCAGTATTAAGATGGCTCCGTTTGAGGTATTTTATAGGAGAAGATGTAGGTCTCCCATTGGTTGGCTCGAAGTAGGTGAGGCTGCAGTGGTAGGGCCTGACCTGGTATTTGATGCCTTAGAAAAAGTTCAGTTGATAAGGGAAAGGGTTAAGAAAACTTAGAGCCGATAGAAATTGTATGCACATGTGCACAGAAAAGATCTCGAGTTTGACATTGGTAATTATGTGTACTTGAAAATTTCTTCTATGAAAGGAGTGAAGAGGTTTGGCAAGAAGAGGAAACTCAGTCCCCGATATGTCGGTCATCCTCAAATTCTCAGTCATTTTGAAAAAGTAGCTTACGAGCTTTAGTTGCCTTCAGATCTAGCTTCAGTCCATCCAGTGGTTCATGTCTCCTTGCTAAAGAAATGCATAGGTGACCCAGCAGCCGTAGTCCCAAAGAGGGCATAGACGTTCATAGTAGTCTCACTTATAAAGAAGTTCCATTCAAAATTCTTGACTATCAGATTCACAGACTGAGGAACAAAGAAGTCCCTCTAGTCAAAGTTCTTTGGTGGAATCAGTTCGTTGGGGGAGATACTTGGGAAGAAAAAGCAGATATGCAGACCAAGAATCCTCACCTCTTCTCTGCAAACTCAGACTCTGCTCAAGGTAATAGTTTTTCCTTGAACATATTAGGTTTCATGCTCAGATTTCCTTCGCAAACTTGATATCAGTTACCATTACATATTTAGTCATGCTTTCATGAGTCAGTTCAGTTATGTATTCATGCATCAGGTATGCAAGTTTATTATGAGATCCTCAGCTTATCAATAGTCCCAGTCATGAATTCATGAATCATGTTCAGCCTTGTACTCATGTATCAGATATGCATGTCTAGTAAGAAACCTCATTATATCAGTAGTTTCAATCATGTAATCATGATTCAGTTAGACATGTTCAATACACGAACTCAGTCTCTCAGTAATCTCATCTTAGTTAGCCTCATTCGAGGATGAATATCCCTAAGGGAGAGATATTGTAAGACCCCGCCAAATCCTAAGCTTAATTCAGCCCTTTAAAGCTTGTTAAGGGTCCCAGACTTAGAAAATTTCAGCTAAGTATCAAGACTTAGAATCATTTTAGCCTTCAAAAAATTTGGAGGATTTAATTTTCGACCTTCCCGACCTTAGAATGTTAATTTTCAAATTGATTCATGATCAGGGTCACGTGTAGGTCATCTCAGGCGAGTTTTGGATTTTCTGTACTAGCGTAAAGGCGAGTTTGGATACACAAAATAGTGAGGGGTCATAATAGCCCCGCATCGCAAGGGTCATTCAATCCAACTAAGGTTCGCGCCACGATGGATGCTTAACCCGAGCAGGGGTCGCGTAGCACTGAATACTTGACCCAGGTAGGGGTCACAATGCAAGGGCATCCCAGTTCAGCATTATTTTATATGGTTTGTAGGGGCAAATGGGTCATTTTCTCCACCCTTATTCAGCCAGAAATATGAAATTCAGCCTCTATTCACCAAAATATACTCACTTTCTCACAAATTCGCTCAATAACAAGCCTTAGGGTTTTTAATCCAAGATTCAGATCTCAAGAATTATACCATCAATCTTCTCAAAATCAATCATCAAGGTATGTGAAGTGTCATTCAAGGGTCCCTTTCACCCTTGGAGTTCAAGAAACCCCTTTTAAAATCTTAAATCATGATTTTCATGTTGTGGGTTGTATTGTACTCATGTTGATCTTGTTGTATAATTTCCAAGTTCTGATCATTAATGAATTTCAAGAATTTATATTAGCATGTGGGTTGAAGTCCTTGAAATTGAATTAATTTGATGTAGCCATGATGTATTGGTTTATTATTCATGACCAAACACAAGGTTATGCCTCTCGTGTGTTTGTCAAAATGCCTAGGTGAATAAATTGTTCCTTGTGATTCATAGGTGATCTTATGATGACTTCATGCTAGAACTATATGTTCAAAATGACACTCATGTTAAAGTTATGTCTTGAAAGTGTTTGTTGGATTGCCTATGTGAATATTTTGATGTACTTATGACATGATAGTATACATTCCTATACA
This sequence comes from Capsicum baccatum var. pendulum, assembly GCA_030864225.1. Classification (NCBI taxonomy): domain Eukaryota; kingdom Viridiplantae; phylum Streptophyta; class Magnoliopsida; order Solanales; family Solanaceae; genus Capsicum; species Capsicum baccatum. Next base: position 88,649,278 of record CM061557.1, read on the forward strand.
TGTACAATTTCAAGATTTTCAAGTCCTTGATGAAATGCCTCATTGATTGAATGTGTGCAGTTGACTATTGTTATGTTTCCAAGAATTATCATGTCTTATTATTATTCATGCAATCGAGTCCTGGAGGTATTTAATGCTCGATAATTTAGTTGATACCTATAGACAGTGTCAGTTACAGAATAGTTTAGGTTACATAATGATCAGTAGTACTCTTAGTCAGTTACAGAACTCAGAAAAAACTCAGTAAACTCAGTATCATTCTAGTCCCATTCAGTATTCAGTTTAGTCCTCATTAAACTCAGTCAGTAGTAATTCATCAGTCAACGGAAACTTAGTGAACTCAGTCCAGTTCAATTAAACAGTATGAACAGTAGCAGTTCAGTCAATCCTAGTATGAGCTAGGAATCTGTTCAGTGTCTATTCAGTTAGGAGTAGGATTTAGCACCGAGTGAACCCAAGAATGGGGAATCACCTGCCAATAGAGGGTGTGATTGATACGTCCAAGTTACAACTCTCGTTAGAAAGTGTAAGTGGTCGCTATCAAATATTGAACCGACCTGGGTTGGGTGTCAATCCCATAGGGAATACTGTGTTCACTAAGTATTATGGTTGTTACTAGACTGTTGATCGAAGGTTCCAGAATAAGGGGTGATTTTGATTTATCAATTATATTCAAATATTTGTCACCTAAAGTAATCCAACTAAAAGTTATATTGCTAATAGTAATTCAATAAGAGAAGTCAAACTAGAGTTATGGTTACCAAGATGCTTAAGTAGCTAGGGTTGTCAACTATTTTGGATTCCCAATGAACAATTCTTATTGCAAGAGTAATTGAATTCTATGGTTTACCCATTAGTTTCTCAACCTAAATGAGTAGCTTATCCCTTAATTCATTCAAACTTAAGGAACATAGTATTAATTCAACTATAATCTCACATGGGTTGATCTGGTTAAGGCATCTACCATCTATCCAAAGGTAAAGCCTTTAGATTTATGTAAACCCTTTCTTTTCCCATCAAGCATTTTTCTATTTGAACGAGTGTTGTTCTTGGGCTCACTTTTGAAGTTTGCAACAAAGAAAATTCATTAAAGTGAAGAAGGGTTACGCAATATCAATTAATCATGGGAATCTACTATATTCACAACCCCCAATTATCTATTCACATCAAGGCTCCCATAACCCTACTTATGGTAGCTTAGCCATATATCTCCATCACAGAAAGAGAAGAAGTTATTGTGTTATTCATAAATTAATTCAAAATTTACTTACAAAAGTCACAATTATTGTTCTTCAATCTTTAATGGAGAAAATGATAATGGAATATAGATCCATAATTCTAGAATGAATCTCAAAGAAAAACTATGTACAATATGTTTCTAGTATGAAAACCCCTAATAAGAGATAAAAGATCCCTAATAAAACCTAAAACTGGGTATTTATATGTTCCCAGCTATAAAAGATTTAATATTTGAACTTAAAAACCCGCATCCAAAGTGAAGGACAAAGTGGTGGTCCATCGCAAGGATCATGGTCCTCCATTTGGTCCATCGCTGCTGATCCTGGAGAGTCAATTTCTGGATAAGACTGACGGTCAAAGTGGTGGTCCATCGCACGACTGATGGTCTACCATTTTGACCGTCGGTGATGATTATTAAGATTCAAGTTCTGGATAGTCCTGATGACAGAAGTAGTGGTCTGTCGCAAGACTGACAGTCCACCATGTTGGCCATTGCTGAGAATTTTAGGATTCCTGATTTTGTTTAGCACTGACGGCTAAAGTGGCGGTCTTTGCAATACTGACGGTCCACCACATGGGTCATTGATAGGTCTTCTATAGTCATGGATTCTATTTGGACCTTAGAATTGAGTTGGTGGTTGATATTCCCAAATTACACCTATCTTACGAGAGAGTAAGCGGTCGTTGTCAAATATATAACCCAACTAGATTGGGGTCGAATCCCACAGGGAATATGGTGCTAATTAAGTTGTATATAGATTAGTTGACTTTTAATCATTTGATTCCGTAAAATAAATAGGGGGATTTGATTCAGTTCACAAATTAATGGTTTCAGTTTAACAAGATGAAATATGTGTAGTAGTATTCAAATTAAGAGAAATAGCAAGCCAGGGTTATGTCCACCTTATAGTTTTTAATACTTTCTAACTATGGGCGTTACAAATTCATAAATGCATCGTATTTACAGAGAAACGTATTGTATTTAATAACATAATCCTAGTGTTTCTCAACCATCAAAGACTAATTCACTTTAGTTCTCTCGAATCAAAAGCGTCTACCAAAAACAATATGAAATCTCCAAGTAGTTAATCCTGCTAAGGCATTAACTTATGAAATAGGGGTTGGTAATCCTATTTTCTTGTCACTACTCTCTTTTCCGAAAAACAACCTTTATTTCGAACAAGTTGCGTTTTAAGGCATATCCTCTATGTTTGCAACCACGAGAATTCAAAATAAGCGAAGAGAGTATGATATAAATAAGTCAATGCATAATGAATTCAAAACCCAAAGTAATAAATTGTATGCTACAAGGCTTCCATAACCCTAACTAATGAACTTAGCTACTCATGAATAAAACGAAAATCATCATAAATATATTCATCATACCAAAAACTAGAAGAAGATCTTGGTGTGCGAATGGTGAAAGTAAGAGAGAAGAAACATTTTTCTCTCTCGCCACCCTAAGTCGCTATTCTTCTCTCTCTGAATAATACAGAATAATGAATTATCAATAAAAATTCAGCATTAAGCCATTTAATAATCTTTTCTCTCATAATTTCCTTCTAGGTCCCTAAACTAATTATAAATGATAAACTGGTCTTGGACATAGTTTTTAGGCGCCACATTTGGTCCAGATTGTAGTTTCTAGGCACCACATTTGGTCCAGGTTGCTACTCTCTCTTGTGTCATATGCCATCCGCATTCCATAGTCCCATAATGTCTTCATCTACCTCATTAATGCCTGAAATCATGCTAATCACATCGGTTAGCTCAATTACATAGAAGTAGAGTAAAAACATAAGAAACTAGGCACTTTGTTCTCTAAACATAGCTAAAATATGGATAAATTATGGTGCTTAGGCGTATAAATACACCCGAGATCACCACGCCACACTTAAAGCTTTGTTCGTCCTCGAACAACATATCCATTTATACATACTACACAAGCTTTAGCACCCACAAAGGAAGACAAGATGCTCAAATAGGCTCACAGAACAATTATGAACAAGAGGTAGATTCAAGAATCATTACTAGAGACAACCTACCCACAAGAATAGAATCATTAAGTTGGCGATTTAATGCATATCGTTTAAGCATAGAAATCATATAAATTACCCAACCTTCATCAACCATGTGCCCTCAAAACAAGAAAATTTCCTATAGTCACTCACAATTATGCAATTTCTAACAAAATGGGTACAAGAATCAAGTTGGGCTCACTCTCACAAAGAATTCTCAAATTACAATTGATGACCATATTCTTTCCCTTAGTGTAGTACTCTACTAATATTAGAATGCTAAGATTAGGATCAAATAGGTTTTTTACGGGTTGTAATGCAGGCTAAAGGATGGGTAGGAACTATTTTGGCCAGAAATAGTGACTATCTTTCCTAAGCACTTTAATACACTACATTATGCAATAAAGATCAATCTTTAACAACCAATTTCCACTTCTGCTATCTTCACAGATTTGCTTTTAACCCCAACTCGTTAAGCTTAATTAATAACACTATGGTGGGAGTATGCAACCCTTTCAAATATTTTTCTTTTTTTTTCATCCTTTTTACGTCACGCACCCCTATAATAGCCACCCTCAACTTAGAAAATTTTCCTTAGTTGAGGTCCACAATGTCTAAGAAGGACCAGAGCCAAAACAGGTTCATTGTAACATGTCCGGGATAAAATTTTGAATTTTTTTTTAACAATTTTAGCTACTCCCAACCACATCAATTGCTCACACCAATAACTGGACTTTGGGGCATCAATTTCACATTTTCCCTCTTATTGTCAAACTCCTAACTCACATTGATTTTATATTAAAGCACTTAGGAGCTTTTGGATCAAATTACGGTCTATTTAAGAACGGATTAGGCTACATATAAGGCTAACAAAAGAATAAGCTAAAGGCTCAATGGGGCTAGCTAACATAATGTACAAAGGTAGGTCAAAAGAAGGTATGAACAATGGCTATCAAAGAAATGCCTAAATCATCTCCTAAACTCACAATCTTTATTTTTCTTTGCATACATACTAGGCAAGTTCTAGCATCAGTTTCAATAAGGAATATACAACAGTCTTACACACTCATGGAACATGGTCAACTCAATTAGGAGCATTATAGATTCTCAACCGAACAATTACCTGAATTTAATTAAAACCAACAATCACAACAAGAGTCATAATTAGAGCCTAGGTGTTTCCAATATAATGATCCATCACATACTTATATTATTATGTCATGTGATCCACAAGAGCAGTTACATGTAATTGAAAGACTACTTTTCTCTTAAGACAGTCGTCATCCATCCATCATCTAGAAAAGCACCTAATTATGACTAAATAACTAACAAAATGAACAAAATAACTAATCTTATCTAGAAGTATACTAAGGAGAAGGTCCTATTTTCTTACAAAACAAGTAGCAAAGTACCCAACCACCCTATACTTAAGCTTTGCACTGTCCTCAGTGCAAATAACAAGATAAAAAACCTGGCTAGTAGTACTTCTCATCCATATTAGGAGTCATACCACCTGCATGGAGATCATTATTGGAACCATTTTTCCTGTACTCATCACATCACCCATATCATCCATGTCAGTCACACATAATCAAGTTAACTTTAGTTAAGATGGAGATGGTGAAGTCACTACGCCATACTTAATTTGTTAGTATAAACCAATTAAGTGTTTTTATCGGGTACTTAGACTTCACCAACATACACTTTGACATTGTGCATCAACATTAGTCACAATACAATTCATTCACTTCAATTTCCCCAATTCTATTTCAATGAAGCACTTTTTGAACAGAATCATGCTCTACACGTTCAACCATATCAAGATATACAAAACACCATCACTTTCACAACATCAACATGGCAAGAATTTAATTCATAATCCTTAATAAATCACTTAGCTATAACATAGAGTCATAATAACTAATGATTAAGAAAGTAAAACTTACCTTGAAGATGAAAGTTTGGTGAAAGAAAAGGAAAATTCTTGAGATAGTTAATGTTGAAAGACAAAGAGAATCGTGAAAGCAATCTTATGCAGGTTAGGGCTGAAATAAGGATGACTTTGGGCATTCATGGTGTGGATTCTATTAAATGGTGAGATTTGTAATGAGTTGATCCAATAAAAAAATGGATTATTAGGCAAAACTTACACTGATAGGAAGCGCCCATGAAATCTCATAAGCATAAGTAGGCGGCACCTAACCTATCACCTAAGTGAGGCAGTGAGCATAGGCAATGGTATAAGCGGCACCTAACCTCTCACCTATGTTGACATAGGCGGAGCCTAAGATATCGCCTATGTTGACATAGGCGGCACCTAACCTATCACCTAAGTGAGGCAGTGAGCATAGGTGATTTACCATACGACACATATCTAATCGTACACCTTAAGATGGGTGGCACATTATGCATCGTATAGTTGGTCCAGTGAGCATGTGCGATGGGATATGCGGCTCACTCTTGGTATAAAAGGTCCATACCTCATTGAAATTCACAAAAATAAGTCACACCGCAAAAGTTTTGGGGTTGGATTAACATAATTTGGGGCACAACTCTAATACAAATCATGACTCGACCCTTAACAATTGACCATTCTAATTTACCTGTAATGTTCCCCTTACTTCTAAACTTACCACCTTTGTTGTGGCTCAATTCAAAATCAACTTTGGTACCAATCATCTCCTTAGTACTTCATGCACCTGCACTTAATCAAAAACAACAAAAATGATTAGAATGATGGGTTGCCTCCCACCAAGTGCCTAATTTAGTGTCGCGACATGACCCAATCAACTTTTTTCTTCATCTTGAGGATATGAATTTCACCTCCAACATCGCATCCATATTTTTGCCTCACTCATATGGGGGTGGTGTAGAATTAAGAAGCCGAGTAATGGATGATGCATGGTAAAAAACTTGGTCTTAAAGTAAGGTATGTATTTATGTTGCTTATCAAGTGTAAAATAAAGAATATAGGATTCTTGGTCCTCATCTTCACACTCTTCTACAATTTTCGATGATTCCACGGATAAGATATCATCTAAACATAATATGGAAAAATGCTTCAAGTGAGGTCCAACTAATTCTACTTAAAAATTCACACTATCTACTACACACTCACTTTTACTCACTTTCTCGATATCTTCTCTTGGAATTAGGCTAGAGTCTTTATTAGAGATTTTCTTGGTTTCTTGTTTTGACTCTAGCACCAAGTTCTCAATATTGGCATCATCTCTCATGGTTGGTTTGGTTGGTTGGGAAGTCACTGAGGGTTGCTCAACATCAATATAGGGTTCTAGCTTCTCATCTTCACACTCTTCCATTATATTAAATGATTCCACAGACAAGATATCATCTAAGTATAATGTAGAAGATTGTTTTGAATGATTGAACTCTATATCCATCTCCCCATGAATGATTGGCCTCATTCATTGATGCATATCAAATATGATATCGTATATTTCTTCGTGGAGATCCAACATTCGTTGAAACAAACTTCAATGCCACTCCTTCTGGTGTTTTGTTCTTCCTTTTCTTGACCATATGACCTGTTAAACTCAAAAGAAGAACTAGGATTTGGGTTAGCACAATGGGGGGAGGGTGCATTAGGGTAATCACTCCAATGTCCATCTTGACCACCACATAAAGAACAATCATACTCCTGGTAGGATGGAGATGGTGCACACATCTCTCTCGGGGGAGCATATCCACAATCTTGCCAAAAGTGAGGTCCATCACAATATGGACAAGGAATATCAAGATAAGATTTTCAACCACCAAGCTCATGTTCATTCCACGATGTCATAGTAATAAGTAAACTAAAATAAAAATCTACCAAACACAAGAAATAAAAGAAAACTAAAATCAAATATTTACAAGTTTGAATTCAACCAAGTAGGATAAAATTCCAAACTAACTCACTTAAATGTAAGATTAAGAAAATTGACAAACAGTCAATTAACACACATAAACTCAATCAACAACCGTATTCCCCGACAACGGCGTCGAAATTTGATATGCCCAAATTACACCTCTCTTACGAGAGAGTAAGCGGTCGTTGTCAAATATATAACCCAACTAGGTTGGGGTCGAATCCCACTGGGAATATGGTTCTAATTAAGTTGTATGTAGATTAGTTGACTTTTAATCGTTTGATTCCATAAAATAAATAGGGGGATTTGATTCAGTTCACAAATTAATGATTTCAGTTTAACAAGATGAAATATGTGTAGTAGTATCCAAATTCAGAGAAATAGAAACTAGGGTTATGTCCACCTTAGAGTTTTCAATACTTTCTAACTATGGGCGTTACGATTTCATACATGCATCGTGTTTACAGAGAAACGTATTGTATTTAATAACATAATCCTAGTGTTTCTCAACCATCAAGGACTAATTCACTTTAGTTCTCTCGAATCAAAAGCGTTTATCAAAAACAATATGAAATCTCCAAGTAGTTAATACTGCTAAGGCATTAACTTATGAAATAGGGGTTGGTAATCCTATTTTCTTGTCACTACTCTCTTTTCCGAACAACAACCTTTCTTTCGAACAAGTTGCGTTTTAAGGCATATCCTCTATGTTTGCAACCACGAGAATTCAAGATAAGCGAATAGAGTATGATATAAACAAGTCAATGCATAATGAATTCAAAATCCAAAGTAATAGATTGTATGCTACAAGGCTTCCATAACCTTAAATAATGAACTTAGCTAGTCATTAATAAAACAAAAATCATCATAAATATATTCATCATACCAAAAACTAGAAAACGATCTTGGTGTGCGAATGGTGAAAGTAAGAGAGAAGAAATATTTTACACTCTCGCCACCCTAAGCCGTTATTCTCCTCTCTCTGAATAATACAGAATAATGAATTATCAATAAAAAATCAGCATTAAGCCTTTTAATAATCTTTTCTCTCATAATTGCCTTCTAGGTCCCTAAACTAATTATAAATGACAAACTGGTCTTGGACATAGTTTCTAGGCACCACATTTGATCCAGATTGTAGTTTCTAGGCGCCACATTTGGTCCAGGTTGCTACTCTCTCTTGTGTCATATGCCATCCGCATTCCATACTCCCATCATGTCTTCATCTACCTCATTAATGCCTGAAATCATGTTAATCACATCGGTTAGCTCAATTACATAGAAGTAAAGTAAAAACATAAGAAACTAGGCACTTTGTTCTCTAAACATAGCTAAAATATGGATAAATTATGGTTCCTAGGCGTATAAATACACCCAAGATCAGTGGTCCATCGTAAGATTGACGGTCCACCATTTTAATCGTCAGAAGTGTTTTTCTAATACTTTTCTGAGTCTTTTCCTTCAACTAGCTCCTTACCCTGAAACACTAAAAAACAGCATTAAAAGCTTAAGATAATTGCTTGTCCTCAAGCAACTCAGCACCCACTTACAAATATGAATAATACATTGATGGGCATTTACTACTAAACCAATTCTCACACAACCATTCTATAACGCCTCGATTTTCTAAATCAGAATGCTACACGGTGCTTATAACCCCGAGGGACCACAAGCTAACCCATGACTGATATCTGTACCTGTACACTACATATATAACGTAATAATTAGGAAAACATAAACATGTAGGCCATAAGGTTTAACTGAATAAAGAATCTGTCAAAACATAACATCCATATGGGTGAAAGATACCCAAAACAACTAAAAACTGAATCAAATTTGAACATAAGTCTGAATACTAAATCTGAAAGCCTCTAAGTGTTGTCTGAATAAGGAGTTGAAGGAACATGTCTCCAACTAACTCCATAAACTTATAACTGGCTGAAATAATAATGAAAAAATCAAATTTAATTATCCTCAAATAAAGAGGACTCACTAAATCTCTACGACTGGAAATGTTACTGCTACTGCTGATCTGGAGCTCGTGTCTCTAAACCTATGGTGTAACATGAAAAGAAAGAACCATAGCGCAAATGCATCAGTACGAGGGAATGTACTGAGTATACGAGTGAGGTAGGATAAATATAAATAGGTTTACATGCATGAACAATGCTAACTGTCTGACTGATATGAACGTAAGAGTACAAACATGCATACATAGTAACTAAAATCGTGTGTGCATGATAGCTAGTCCTGTATGCTAATACATGGTTTACTGATGGCTAACATGACTCATACTGAAATTCTGATAACATGGGCGACTGTATTTGATAATCTTGAATTTGATGGAACAATCTGAGTTTCGTACTATAACTGAGTGTGACTGTATTCTACAGTCCTGATATTCTGAAATTTGAAAACCTATCTGAGTTCTTTTACTAAGACTAATTCTGAAATTGTGGGAGGTAGTTGTTTAACCAACATGCCCCAATAACGCATATAGCTAAGCTGGGATCCAATCTCTGCCTCAACTGGAGAGGTGTCAATACCGCACCACCCGTAAGGATAGTTGTGGGTTACTCTTAGCTGGTAGGTATTGAAAGGAGAATGGTGGGAACCCTAAACTAACAGGTTAAGCCACCTTCTCAACCCTAATCTGACTGGCTAAGATGTCTCAACCTACGCTGGCTACGTAGTTCTGGAACACAAGGATGACTGCTAAGAAACACACCCTAAACTTGTAGGTGAGTCCCCATCCGTGGGTTCACTCGGTGATAACTTCTTCTCTCATCTGAAGAGACTAAACATGATTCAACTAATTGTACATAGATAGATTAACTAACTTCCGTTGACTGACCGAGTAGTACTATTATCTGAGAGTTAACTGAGATCATGACATTTCTGAGGTTTCCTAAGTCACATGATTGACTGAGTTCTATAGATTACAGCTTGACTAAGATTATCGTGACAACATGACATGGCTCTAGGCACACAACTATGTTTTTTAGGTACGAATACCCCCAGGACTCGATAGAAGGAAATTGATACATATGGCATGACTTGATCACAAGATTTGAGTCCACAATTCATAATATCATAAGTAGGGGATATCATATTTCATATAGTTATTCAACATCTTAAACATTGTAGGGAATGCATGGATATATTTCACGTATATATTGTATATCTCCATTATCTTACATGCTTCATACCACCACAATAGCAACACATGAAAAGCATAGGATTCATATTGAAGTATATGGCTAACATGGACTTGTCATTTAGACATCATAGAACCATACAAACAGAATTTCTAGCATCCTAAGCATTTTATCAAACACCTTGCATGCATTTTTTAAGGCATAGAAGAGTTTCAAATTCGCACCATATTAAACCACCTAAAGTTCATGGTTTACAATTAACAAATATATGTATTTCATGAAAACACCTTTACATATCACATTAAAACTTAAACAACAATCGTCAACATGTACATACTCATATCACCACAAAATGTTTACAAAATAATATTTAAAATATGGTTCTTGAGATCTATGAACGGATTGGATCCATAGATGAACACTGCGCATACCTTAGAAAAGAAACCTTGATGATTTGTTGGAGAGTTCTTGGATTGGGAAACTTAATTCTCAATTATCTTGGAAAAAGTCTTGAATCTTACTTTTGAGAGATGAGTTTGATGGAAACCCTAATCTTATGGTTAAGAGCGTAAGAGAGGGTTTTTGAGATGCTTAACTGAAGAAAATAATGGGAAAAACAGCGCCTCTTTAGGGTTATAAGTCATGGAAGGTGAAGAAAAATACCAAAATACCCTTATGAAATAAATTCTCAGCTGTTGAAAATCATAGCTGGCGACATTTTTGACAAGGCATCAAAAAATGTGACAAGCCGTCAAAAATGTCGTCACTTAGGAGCTGGTTTCTGCCTAAGGCTGATGACCTTTGTGAAAGGGCATCACAAATATGGTGAGCTACCACGAATGTCTTCACTTAGGAGCTGGTTTATGCCTAAGGCTGACGACCTTCGTGATAGGGTGTCACAAATGTGGTAAGCTACCACGAATTTCATCACACTGTTTTTAGGCTGACATGCTGGAGTAAAATAGGAATAACTCTTTGCTCCGATATCGAATTTAGGCAAAATTGGTATATTTGGAAATATAATTCAATTATATATCTGCTGATAGGTCATGAGCTCAAAAATTCCAAGTATAATGAGAGATATGATCGTTTGAAGTTGACTATACCAATATCCTTCTCAAGAATTCAATTGGTAAGGAATGTTTTGATTCGTCTGATAGCTGGGAGTTATTTGAAGCCTTAATATACATCTAATCTACTCATGAAACTATAAAATAACCTTGATGTACTATGCATGAGCTTGGTACATGGCTCTAATATTGTTTTGGATTTTTTGGGGTATTACAATATCTCCCCCTTGGAAACATTCATCCTCGAATGATGACTGCTTAAGAGGGGAGAAAAGATAAAACGACGCATACACTGATCATGATCAACTAGCACATGATTTTAGGACTGAATTGAATTCTAAACTGAATATAGCCCAACTGAACATGCATACCTGATGCATGACTGATAAGATGAACTCTGCAATGCATGATAAGCTATGCACTGATACTTGATACCAATTTTATACTGAAATTTTGAACATGTAACTGAATAAGCTTAAGTAGAATGGTTACCTTGAGCTGAGTATGAATTAGCGGAGAAAATATGAGGGTACTTGGTTCGCATGTCTGCTTCTGCTTCCCAAGCAGCTCCCTCCATAGACTGATTCCGCCAATGAACCTTGACTAGAGGGACTTCTTTGTTCCTCAGCCTACGAGTCTGATAGTCAAGGATTTTGACTGAAATCTCTTCATAAGGGAGGCTATTCTGAATGTCAATGCTCTGAAAAGGGACTACAACTATTGGGTCACCTATACACTTCTTGAGTAAAGAGACATGGAAGAGTAGATGAACTGAGGATAGATCTGAAGGCAATTAGAGCTCATAGGCTACCTTGCCGAACCGACTGAGAATCCTGAAGGGACCGACATATCGGGGACTGAGCTTTCCCTTCTTGCCTAATCTCTTCACTCCCTTCATGGGAGAGATCTTGATATAGACATAGTAATCGACCTCGAATTCGAGATCCTTTCTACGAACATCCGCATAAGACTTCTGTCAGCTCTGAGCAGCTCGGAGTCTTTCTCTGATCAACTGAACTTTCTCTAAGGCATCTAATACTATGTCAGGCCCTATGACTATGGTCTCACTAACTTCAAACCAACCGATCGGAGACCTACATCTCCTACTATAGAGAGCTTCAAATGGAGCCATCTAAATATTGGAGTGATAGCTATTGTTGTATGCAAACTCAATCAAAGTCAAGTGGTCATTCCAGCTTCCATTGAAATCAATTGCACACGCCCTTAGCATATCATCTAGAGTCTGAATGGTCCTTTCTGCTTGACCATCTGTCTGAGGATGAAACATTGTACTGAGCTGAACTTGGGTACCAAGAACCTTTTGGAATACTTTCCAGAAGTAAGAGGTCAACTAGGTACCTCTGACTGAGATGATAGATAGTAGAACACCATGTAATCTAACCAACTCCCTAATATAGAGTTTGGTATAATCCTCGGCTGAGTAAGAGGTATAAACTGGAAGAAAATAAGTTGACTTGGTCATTCTATCTACAATGACCCAAACTAAATCATGTTGATGACGTGTTCTCAGCAAACCCATCACGAAGTCCATTTTACTTCTTCCCACTTCCAAGTAGGAATAGTGAACTCCTATATAAAACCACTAGATTTCTGATGCTCTATCTTGCTGACATGTAGAGCACTTATCCACAAACTCTGCAAGGTCTCTCTTTATCCCACTCCACCAATAGATCTCCCACAAGTCATGGTATATCTTAGTGGCCCCTGGATAAATAGAGTATCGTGCACCATGCGCTTCTACAAGAATTCGCTACCTCAAGTCATCTATACTGAGAACACACAGATGACCCTGACAACGAAGAACATCATCTCCCCCTTGGGAGAAATACTCTACTTCCTGACTCTAAACTGACTCTTTTAGCTTAATAAGGCTAGGATCCCTTTCTTGCTTCTCTTTCACCTCAGAAACTAGAGATGACCTTGAACTACTCTGAACACATACACCACCCTCTGAAGAGTCGACTAAGCAAACGCCTAGTATGGAAAGCTGATGAATCTCCTGAGCTAATTTTTTCTTACTATCCTCAATATAGGAAACACTACTCATGGACAGTCTACTGAGTGCATCGGCCACTACATTGGCCTTGCCAGGATGATAAAGGACACTCATGTCATAATCCTTCAAGAACTCTAACCACCTTCTCTGACGAAGATTGAGATCTTTCTAGGAAAAGACATACTGAAGGCTCTTATGATCTGTGAAGACATCTACATGAACACTATATAGATAATGCCTCCAAATCTTTAAGGCAAAGGCAACTGCTGCTAACTCAAGGTCATGAGTAGGACAATTCTTCTCATGGGGCTTTAACTGTCTAGTGGAGTAGGCTATGTCTCTACCAGGCTGCATGAGGACACAACCTAAACCTACTCTGGATGCATCACAATATACTATGAATCCATTAGAACCGTTGGGAAGTGCTAAAATTGGAAATGAGGTAAGTCGAGTCTTCAACTCCTGAAAACTCTTCTAGCAAGGTTCTGACCACCAAAACTTGACCTTCTTCTGAGTCAATCTGGACATAGGATATGCAATATAAGAAAATCCCTCAACAAACCATTGGTAATAGCCAACCAAACCCAAGAAACTCCTGATATCTAATGGAGAGACAGGGTGATGCAAGTTTCTTACTACGGTTTTCTAAGGATCTACTCTAATGCCATCACTAAAAATAATGTGGCCAAGGAATGCTACTGATCTTAGCCAAAATTCGCACTTACTGAACTTCGCGAACAACTGGTGATCCCTGAGAGTCTAAAGAACAATTATGAGATAGTCTGAATGATCATGCTCTGTGCGAGAATAGACCAGAATATCATCTATGAAGACTATGATGAATGTGTCCAAGTACTGCTTGAACACCCAATTCATCAAGTCCATAAAAGCTACAGGGGAATTGGTAAGACCAAAGGATATGACTAGAAATTCAAAGTGACCATACCGAGTACAAAAAATTATCTTCGAAATGTCACATTCTCTAACTCTGATCTGATGATAGCCTGATTTAAGGTCTATCTTGGAGAAATAACTGGCACCCTAAAGTTGGTCAAACAAGTCATCTATCCTAGGCAGCGGATACCTATTCTTGACTGTGACTTTGTTGAGCTGACGGTAATCAATACACATTCTGTGAGAACTGTCTTTCTTGCGCACGAATAAAATTGGCGTACCCCATGGGGATACACTAGGCCTAATGAATCCCTTATCTAAGAGATCCTTAAACTGATCTTTCAGTTCCTTAAGTTCTGCTGGTGCCATTCTGTATGGCGGAATAGAAATAGGTTGAGTATCTGGGAGAAGGTTTATACCTAAGTCTATTTCCCTTTCGAGGGGAATGCCTGGAAGATCTTTGGGAAAGACATCTGAATATTCATTAATCACTGGGACTGATTCGAGACTGGGAGATTTGGAACTGGAATCCTTAACATGCATGAGATGATACACACACCCCTTAGAAATCATTTTCCTTACTTGAAGATAGGAAATAAGCTGACCCTTGAAAGATGAAGTACTACCCTTCCACTCTAGGATGGGCTCATTCAGGAACTGAAACTGAACTATCCTATTTCTACAGTCGACTATGGCATAGCAGGAATAAAGTCAATCCATGCCAAGAATGACATCAAAATTAGTCATCTCTAACTCGACTAAATCTGCTAACATGGATTAGAATTAAAACTGAATTGAAATTATGCTTACTAGCACAACATGAATACTGAAGAAAGGGAACTGTTCCTAAAACATCTCATAGCCTCCTATATATAAATTTGGCGCGCAACATACCCATGTACAAGACTCTACTAGATGCGGCTTTCAGATTTCCTACGACTCTATTGAACCTTAGGCTCTGATACTAAGTTTGTAACACCTCAATTTTATGAACTGGAATGCTACACGGTGCTTATAACCCCGAGGGACCACAAGCTAACCCATGACTGATATTTGTACCTGTAAACTACATATATAACATAATAATGCAGAAAATATGAACATGTAGGCCATAAGGTTCAACTGAATAAAGAATCTGTCAAAACATAACATCCATATGGGTGAAAGATACCCAAAACAACTGAAAACTGAATCAAATCTGAACATAAGTCAGAATACTGAATATGAAAGACTCTAAGTACTGTCTGAATAAGGAGTTGAAAGAATATGTCTCCAACTAACTTCGTAAATTGATAATTGGCTAAAATAATAATAAAAAAATGAAATCATATTATCCTCGAATGAAGAGGACTCATTGAATCTCTACAACTGGAAATGCTACTACTACAGCTGATCTAGAGCTCGTATCTCTGAACTTATGGTGTAACATGAAAAGAAATCACCATAGCGCAAATGCGTCAGTACAAGGGAATGTACTGAGTATAAGAATGAGGTGGGCTAAATATAAACAGGGTTTATATGCATAAATAATGCTAACTGTCTGACTGATATGAACGTAAGAGTACAAATATGCATACATAGTAACTAAAATTGTGGGTGCATGATAGCTAGTCTTTTATGATAATACATGGTTTACTGATGGCTAACATGACTGATACTGAAATTCCAATAGCATAGGCGACTGTATCTGACAATCCTGAATCTGATGGAACTATCTGAGTTTCGTAATATAACTGAGTCTGACTATATTTGACAATTCTAATATACTGAAATCTAAAGACCTATCTGAGTTCTTTTATTGAGACTGATTCTAAAATTGTGGGAGGAAGTTGTTTAACCGACATGCCCCAATAACACATATAGCTAAGTTGGGGTCCAATCTCTACCTCAACTGGAGGGGTGTCAATACCGCACCACTGGTAAGGACAGATGTGGGTTACTCTTAGCTGGTAGGTATTGAAAGGAGAATGGTGGGAACCCTAAACTAACAGGTTAAGCAACCTTCTCAACCCTAATCTGACTGGCTAAGATGTCTCAACCTACGCTGGCTACGTAGTTCTGGAACACAAGGATGACTGCTAAGAAACACACCCTAAACTTATAGGTGAGTCCCCATCCTTGGGTTCACTCGGTGATAACTTCTGCTCTCATTTGAAGAGACTAAACATGATTCAACTGACTGTACATAGACAGATTAACTAACTTTCGTTGACTGACGGAGTAGTACTATTATCTGAGAGTTAACTGAGATCATGATATTTCTGAGGTTTCCTGAGTCATATGACTGACTGAGTTCTATAGATTATATCTTGACGGAGATTATTGTGACAACATAACATAGCTCTAGGCACACAACTATGTTTTTTGGGTACGACTACCCCCAGGACTTGATAGAAGGAAACTGACACACATGGCATGACTTGATCACAAGATTTGAGTCCACAATTCATAATATCATAAGTAAGGGATATCATATTTCATATAGTTATTCAACATCTTAAACATTGTAGGGAATGCATGGATATATTTCACGTACATATTGTATATCTCTATTATCTTACATGCTTCATACCACCACAATAGCAACACATGAAAAGCATGGGATTCATATTGAAGTATATGGCTAACATGGACTTGTCATTTAGACATCATAAAACCATACAAACATGAATTTCTAGCATCCTAAGAATTTTATCAAACACCTTGCATGCATTCTTTAAGGCATAGGTGAGTTTCATACTTGCACCATATTAAACCACCTAAAGTTCATGGTTTTCAATTAACAAACATATGTATTCCATGAAAACACCTTTATACATCACATTGAAACTTAAACAACAATCGTCAATATGTACATACTTATATCACCACAAAAAGTTTACAAAATAATATTTAAAACATGGTTCTTAAGCTCTATGAAAGGATTGGATCCATAGATGATCACTATGCATACCTTAGAAAGGAAACCTTAATGATTTGCTAGAGAGTTCTTGGATTGGGAAACTTAATTCTCAATTATCATGGAAAAGGGCTTGAATCATGCTTTTGAGAGATGAGTTTAATGTAAACCTTAATTTTATGGTTGAGAGCATAAGAGAGGGTTTTTCAGATGCTTAACTGAATAAAATAATGGGAAAAATTATGCCTCTTTACGGTTATAAATTGTGGAAGGTGAAGGAAAATACCAAAATACCCTTATGAAATAAATTCCAGTTGCTGAAAATCATAGCTGACGACATTTGTGACAAGGCGTCAAAAAATGTGACAAGCCGTCAAAAATGTCGTCGCACAGGATCTGGAATTGACGGTTTCTGCCTAAGCCTGACGACATTTATGACAAGGCATCAAAAATGTGACAGGCCATCAAAAATGTCGTCACACAGAAGATGGATTCTGCCTAAGGCTGACGACCTTCGTGATAGGGCGTCACAAATGTGGTAAGCTACCATGAATGTCATCACTTAGGAGATGGTTTCTGCCTAAGGCTAACGACCTTCGTGATAGGGCATCATAAATGTGGTAACTACCAGGAATGTGGTCACTTAGAAGTTGGTTTCTGCCTAAGGCTGACGACCTTCGTGAAAGGGCATCATAAATGTGGTAAGCTACCACGAATGTCGTCACTTAGGAGTTGGTTTCTGCCTAAGGCTGACGACCTTCGTGATAGGGCGTCACAAATGAGGTAAGCTACCACGAATGTCGTAACATTGTTTCCAGCCTGACATGCTAAAGTAAAATAGGAATAACTCTTTGCTCCGATTTTGGATTTAGGCAAAATTGGTATCGTTCAAAAGCTAATTCAATTATTTATCTATTGATAGGTCATGAGCTTAAAAATTACAAGTATAATGAGAGATATTCTCGTTTAAAATTGACTATACCAATATCCTTCTCAAGAATGCAATCAGTAAGGAATATTTTGATTCGTCTTGTAGCTGGGAGTTATTTGAAGCCTTAATATATATATAACCTACTCATAAAACTATAAAAGAACCATGATGTATTATGCATGATCTTGGTACATGGCTCAAATATTTGTTTGGATTTTTCGGGGTATTACACATTCACTTGTCATCTAAATCATATGGTTTAATATGTCAGAGTCTATAACTGGAATTGTTTCAAATTCAATTCATCTACACAACATGGATACAAGAATCTACAGAGATCTGTCAAATTAAGTATGACTCAAGTTTCGCTCACAGTCAAGGAGATCCACTACTCAATATATTTTGTGGATATAAATCACATCCCTCTCACTTGTTAAAGAAGTTACAAACATAGCCCATGTACCCATAAGCTTGCCTTTATCATCCAATGCCCTATTATAGCTGAGTTCCAAGATCAATAAGGTATTTTATAGGCTAGTAATGAGGTATAAGGCTAGTTCATGAACGAAATTTTGGAAAAAGTGACTAAAAACTATGCTTCAACTCTCTTTGCCTACAAATTCTTCTTACCAAGGCAATTGCTTTGCTAGCTCACTTACCCTTTTCCTATTCATTCATGCTTTACCATAATAAACCCCTTTATATATATATATATATATATATATATATATATATATATATATATATATACATACACGCACACAAGTATCATCTAACCTCAACTTAGGTTGATGCCATAAGTCAAGGTGCATATTGTCTTAACTAGAGCAGGGTCAAATGCCCAAATTTAAATTCTAGACCAACTTTCCATTAGGCAGTTAACAATTTTACAATAGCCACTCTCAACTTAGGTGTTTTGCCTAAGTGTAGGTACCTATTTCCCATTACTAGGCCAGGTCCAGAGCTAGGAGTCAACAGCTGAAAAAGAGTTAACTAGGATGCTTGATGATGAAGAAAAATTAACAAAGGCTCAAAGAAAGGTTCAACAATGGAAAATTATTTTTGGTGGGTTTAATTACTTTGGCTAAGTGGACTAAAAGCACAAGGTGGCCTACCATCACTTCTTATCCCATCAACTACAGAATAGCATTAATTGAACCAGGCAAGTTCTAGGTACTATACTATGTAAGAAATACTACAATTACTCACACACACAGTGGGAACTGAGACAAACTCATTCTAATGTTCTTAATATGTGCATCACATGTCATTTTTATTTACAGATTAATGTCAACTACAGATTCACTAACAGTTAATCACATATCCTAGGAGATAAAGATAAACAGCCAAATGGAAATAGTCATAGCTTGATGTCAACATCATTCATCATCCATATTTAGAACAAGATACTAACTCAAACAACACTTTTATTACATGGACCAATGTCAACAACATAACAAGACTTAAAAATAAGAAAAATACAAATCTAAAGTTAAACCTAAAAAATGAAAATGTAAACTTATCATGATCCTAAACATGCCGATTCTCCTAGATAGCACATGGTAGGGGTTTATAATATCGGCAACACAACCCACCATGGTATATGTACACCACCCACACATAAAAATACATGCATTGTCTTCAAAGCATTAAATTAAAGTATAAGGAATGGGAATACTTGTATTGCCTCTTATTCATTTGAGTCGTTTGTGAAGTTTGGTGAGGCTCATGCATCCTCACCTAGTGCAATATTGGTGGTAGGGGCACTCAAAACTTCACCCACTAGAATCGAGGGAATCATCTCCTGAATTGAGCCTAAACTTTGTCCCCTTGATGGGGAAGCACTAGTGGATACTCCTGTTATTTCATCTTCTTCTTTCTTCTTTCTCTTTTCTTCATCTTTCCTTAATTTCTGTCGAGCTCTTTTCATATCATGATGTTTATGTTTCTACAATGTTATTTCTTCTCTCTTTCTCTTCTTTTTGGCTTTTCTTATTGCTCGCTCATCCATGTGCTACTTTTTTTGTCTTTGATAGGTCTTCCCATTAGGTCCACAATGCTTTCATCATCGTCACTTACGACTAACGATGGGTCAAAAGTAGTCTACTGTGGTCGCCTTCTCATTAACTCAGATATATCAGCCTTTGCCTGCTCAAATTCAACCTTGAGCTTGGCAAGATCAGGGAGGGATAGTAAATCGAGCCTTTTGTTAATATAGTGCTCCATGTTGTCCATCCTTGTCTGAATAGTTTAGAATTGATGGATTGTCTCAGCTACAATTCCATCAACAAATGGCTTAAATTCAAGCGCCTATTTATCTAACTATTTCGGAAACCTCTTTTGTATCTTCATCGATTTGGCAAAATTTTCCTGCATTAGCCTGTATTTGGTAAAGTCTGCTCCACCCATAGATGGTGCAGAACCTGACCCTGTAGATGTTCCTGGAGGAACATACTCTGGTGGAACATAAGTGGTGATGGGCAAAGGCATACCTGCAGGAATTTTGGTAGCATCGGGAGCTGGTGCAGATTAAGTCTGGTAAGAAGGAGCTTAGTAACACGCATCTCGAATTTTGAGTCATTTTTTGACTTCTCAATGTCTTGTCTATGTATAGCCTGGACTGATTTGTCAACTCCATGAATCAAAGGCACAACCGTTTGCCTACACAACTCTGTGATTAAGCATAGGAACAAAAATGTACTGGCAGTTTTATATGCCCTTACAAATATCTCATTCGCAATAATCTAGCCGAAGTCAAACTTCAGCCCTGAAACCAAGCTTTCCACCAATACAACTCTATACTTATCCAAATTTCCATCACCTTTTATTGGCATCAGTCTTAAGTGAACAACGGCCCACCAGAACTTAGCCTTGAAGCTAATGGAATATTTTTCAATACGCTCTCATGGATTGGTCAACCATGAGAGGTTACCGTTATCAGTCAATAATGAAGCCACCCAAGGCCTCTAAGTAGATGCAGTTCTCAACCTATACTCAAGATCAGGGATAGCCGGTGGAGCCTCATACTCTGGCCCAAACAGCATCCCATTAATTGTTTGGGCTAAAATATCGATAATGACCCCTCCAACAGGTACTGACTCTCTATTCAGTAGGTTTGTAACTAACGTCCCCTTTGGATAGTCCTTCTCTACTAATGCTAGATAATTGGCAAAGAATTCTCTTACCAAATTTAGTTGATACGATCCTGGTGGTATGTTCATCCATGCTAGGACATACTCATTGAAACAGCATTCTAACTTAGGATATTTATGTAACTCCATTTTCACAATCTGATGTTCCACCACAAATGGCCTTTTTATCCCTCTTTTTGTAGGTGTCAATCCATTATAGAATTTCTCTCTTGCTCTCTCTATCTGCCATCTAATCGCCTCTCGAACTTGAGGATCCTTACGTTTGATAACATTAGCATCCTCAGGTTTAGTGCCTACATCAGTCACTTTCATTTGTTCTCCCACGTCAGCAGCCTCAGTTTCACCCATAGTAGGCTTGTTTTGAGTTGCAGCAACCATTGCCTCCTCTGGGCTCAAACTGGTACTTCTTGTACTACCATTGCTTGGTGTTGTAAGCGGGTGTAGGTTTGTATCTACCTCTTTAAGATCTTCCTCCTCTGTTTAGTGGTATTTTACAAGCCATAATGCCGGAAACAGAATAAAGAATTAGTTTATAATGCAAAAATAGCCTAAATATTGAAAAGATTTGACTTGATGGCCGCAATAGTGGTCCGTCAGGTAACTGGTGGTCCACCAAGTGAGCCGTCAGGTCCTATCCAGAAGTTCTGAGATTTCAAAGAGTTGTGACGGTCTATTTGGTGATCCATCGCAAGAGTGAAGGTCCACCATTTGGGTCGTCGCATCTTATCCAGTGGGTGTAACTTCTGGGTCCTTGCGATGGTCAATTTGGTGGTCGGTCACAAAAGTGACCGTCCATAATTTCAACCATCGTACCCCCTTCTTCAGATGCAGCTTTCAATTTGACATTTATTTGAGCATTTGCTGAGCAACACCATTTGTTTAGCAACAATTGACACCAATTTCATAATTATGCACACAATTTCTTGCTTTTAAATGCATGAGTTACTCAGAATTTACTCAACAAAGTGTATTCAAATTTTCAAACTTACAGTAACTCAAAGCAAAAAATAACACCAAGATAGAATTTTAATCAACAAACCACTCGTTCATTTCATGTTTTGCAATTCAAAAAGAGAAGACATGGAGGTGCTCATACCTTGGTTTTGAAGAAGTTTCTCTTTTACTTGCTTGCAAATACTAAAAACAAACTTAACTTAAAATTCTATAATTGCTTTCAAGAATGTTTGAGATGAAGATAAAGAAAAGAAAAAGGTTTGCTTAAATAGAGAAAAAAGAAGTAGATAGAGAGTCCTAGGAAGATCTAATGCCCTAAGATTCTTTGAATCCAATGAAATTTGGACAGTTGAAAAAGTTGAAAAGGGTACAATGTATGTAACCATTCTTTTACCTCTTTAAAATAAATTAGCCAAATACGGGTCACTTAAATAAATCTCAATTTTATCCTGACCTGACCCAGTGCTAGGGTAACAACAAAGGCTTCTACGATGGTCTATTGGAAATGCGACGGACCTTCATTTGGGCCATCGCTCCTTACCAGAAAATGGTCACTTCAGCTTAATTTCAATGGTCCAAGTGGCGGTCCACCAAATTTGTGATGGTCCACCACTTTGGTCATCGCACCTTACCAGAACCAAGGTAACTCAGCTTGATTTTGACAATCAGTGTGGTGGTCCACCAATTTAGTGACAGTCCACAACTTTGGCCGTCAACTTTCTCTAGTGAATGAAATTTTCAACTTCTTTGCGATGATTGAAATGGTGGTCCGTCAGGTGACTGGTGGTCGACCAATTCAGCCATCACTTTTGTTCCAGTAGCTCAGATTTTCAACCCTTTTTCCAATTGTATTACTCCTTTTTGCTAGATTTTAAATCCTGCACACTTCACAAACACATCAAAAATACACTAGAACAACAAAATAATTTAACTAATGCTTTACAACAACACTCTGTGGGTTGCCTCCCACCAGCGCTTGATTTATCATCGTAGCATGACTTATTTATCTCGATTACTCAGACTTCATCGAGATAGATAGTATCAATACTCTTTATTGAGGCTATTGGACCAATATACAGTTTCACACGCTGCCCATTTACCTTGAAGACACTTTCGTCTTCATTTTCAAGTTCCACTACTCCAGATGAGTAGACTTGACTCACTTTAAAGGGGTCGGACCATATGGATTTGAGGCTACCTATAATAGTTTGAGTATGGAGTTAAACAGAAGCACCAAGTCACCTTTATGGAACTCCTGCTTTTCAATCTTGTGGTCTTGGTACTTCTTCATTCTTTCCTTGTACGGATCAGCCAGTTCATAAAGATCCAAAATGCAACTCGTCCATCTCATTCAGCTTCCCCAGTCTCATATTCATTGCCACATTCCAATTTAAGTTAAGCCGCTTCAGTGCCCACAATTCTTTATGCTCTATTTCAATTGGCAAATGACATACCTTGTCATAAACCAATTGGTATGGCGATATACCAATAGGTGTCTTGAAAGCCATTTGATATGCCCAAAAAGCATCATCCAGCTTCCTAGACCAATCTTTACTACTAGCATTTACAGTCCTAGCAAGGGTAGCCTTGATTTCTTGATTAGTGATTTCCACCTGCCCACTGGTCTGTGGGTGGCATGGGGTAGCCACTTTATGCTGCTTAACTCCATATTTTTCTAAGAAGGCTCTAAACATCTTATTGCAAAAGTTTGATCCTCCATCGCTTATGATGGAACGTGGTACCCTAAAGCGAGATAAGATATTACTCCTTAAGAATGCAACAACTCGCTTTTCTTCATTTTCCGCTAGATCCACTGCCTCAACCCATTTTGACACGTAGTCAACGGCAACTAATATGTACTTCATCCCAAATGAGCTCACGAAGGGCCCCATGAAATTGATGCTCCAGTCGTCAAATAGTTCTACCTCCAATAGTTTAGACATTGGCATATCATAGTTCTTTAAGATAGACCCTTGACTTTGACATTGGTCACATCTCTTCACGAAGTTGTAGGCATTTTTGAATAAGGAGGGGCAATAGTAGCCGCTTTGAAGCACTTTTCTTGCAGTCCGATCACCTGCAAGGTGACGTCCAGCTGAGGAGCATGACTCGC
The DNA here is from genome assembly GCA_030864225.1 of Capsicum baccatum var. pendulum. NCBI lineage: Eukaryota > Viridiplantae > Streptophyta > Magnoliopsida > Solanales > Solanaceae > Capsicum > Capsicum baccatum. Next base: position 88,673,592 of record CM061557.1, read on the forward strand.
TTCTAGTATACTCAACATATCTACTTCTGGGATGCACCGCCTAAAAAGTCCATACGCACACTGCTGAAATATATACGGCTCATCCCAGAAATAATGTGTCACATCATGGAGAAACTTTGTTCTTTGATGGAAAGAAAAATTCTCCGGAATCACCTCGCTCACTACATAATTAGAAAAATTAGCATACTAAGGTATTTTCTCCATAAAGGCAACCAATATTTCTTTATCCAGAAATGCATCATTGATCTTAAATTCATCTCTAGCTGCTTGCTCACCTTCTAACCTAGACAGATGATCTGCCACTTGGATTTCGCAAAACTTTCTATCCTTGACTTCGAAGTCAAATTCTTGAAGAAGCTGCACCCATCTAATCAATTTTGGTTTGCATCCTTTTTCGCAATCAAATATCTCAAGATTGCGTGATTAGTGTGTGATGTGTGAGTAATTTCTAACACTTTTAAGACCTTTAACCAAGAATAATTGTGAAGTCTTAAGCAACTTTTATCATTTTTGATTTGTTTATATATGATTTTATAATTTAAGCTGATGGCATAAAGAACCAACAAAAATGAAAGCAAAGAAATAGAAATCTAGAGGAATCAGAAGAAAAGTGTGGCTGACGACATTTGTGATAAGTCGTCAGCCTGTGATAGGCTATCATAGTTATCATCAGACTTAATCATGAGTTGAAGCCTTTGATGACATCTAGTGATATGACGTCAAAAGTGTGATACGATGTCATGAATGTCGTTATCCTTAAATAGAAGATGGAAGTTAAAGAAAGTTTTGTGATGACATCCATGACACATCTTCAGGCTGGTGATAAAGCGTCAGGAGCATCGTCGGCCTTGAATAAAAGATAGAAGTTGAAGATAGTTTTTTGATGACATCCATGACACATCGTCAAGCTGGTGATAAGGTATCATCATCATTGTCAGCCTTAGTCAGCGAAAGCCAAAAGTGCAGAAGAGCTGACGACATCCATGATAAGCCATCATACTCATGATAAGCCATCACGGACGTCGTTATCTATTCCGAGAAAAAGCTGTAACTTTGATTTTATATCCTTAATTAGGTTAAACTATTTAAAGCCTTGTTTTAGGTATTCTAAACAATTATTTTGGGGACTCATCTTTATTCGAAAAACATACAATATTTCTCTCTGGCTAGTTAAAATATTTTGGGAGTTTTGTACCGTGGTTCAATTCAAGTTATACCTCTTGATTTTCATCATCGTTGTAAGTTAACTTCTCACTTATGAATTCAATTTGTGTACTTGTTCCTTGCATCATGAGTAGCTAAACTCCATTAACCTGAATTATGGGATCTAGGGCTAGGTCATGACGATGTGCTAAACACTTAGGATTTAATAGGCATTAGGATTTCTTTATAATTCTAAAATTTTAATTAACATCTGTTGGTTGCAACTAGTAAACACATCTACTTTGATTTGCTTGAGAAAGAAATCATAAATAGTAGGAAGCGAATTATCAATAGGGACTCGGAAATACTTCGTTTAATAATCAGTGATGTAACAAGGTTGATTAATCTAAGATAAAATCTGGGCAGTGAATAGCGATTTTCTAATTTCGAGAGGATTAAGAAATTAGACGCTTAAATAGGTCGAGAGATATTTGAGCATATCATCGATAAAGATAGCTTGTTATCCTATCCACCATAAGAATCTTGAGTCACCTTTAGCATCTATCATGTACCGTAAGCCCTAGTGAACATAATTCTGGATACTTCATAAAATCTTGACTATAAACACTAATTAAAGCGACTGACAATTATTTGCTAATCATTAAAAAAACCCACTTTATATTTTTGCATTATTCATTAGAATTAAACTTGTAGCTATAGTTTCAAATTGATTTAATCGTCACTCATATTGTTCCTTGTTTATTTGACACCGATTCCAAAGTTGGGTAAATATATTGACGACGATCACTTACACCCATTCAAGAGTGTAGTTTGAGCATTATCAAAAATGGCATCGTTGTCGGGGAACAATTTGGCATATTGAGTTGGTTTGGAATTTTAGCCTACTTTCTTGAATTCAAACTTGTAAATATTTATTTTTAGTTCTTTTTTATTTTATGTGTTAGGTAGATTTTTATTTTAGTTTACTTATTACTATGGCATCGTGGAATGAACATGAGCTTAGTGGTTTGAAATCTTATCTTGATGATCCATGTCCATATTGTGATGGACTTCACTTTTGGCAAGATTGTAGATATGCTCCCCAGAGAGAGATGTGTGCACCATCTCCATCCTACCGGGAGTATGATATTTTGTTATGTGGTGGTCAAGATGGACATTGGAGTGATTGCCCAAATGCCCCCTCCCCCCGGTATGCTAATCCAAATTCTAGTTCTCCTTATAATTTTGATAGGTCTTATGGTCAAGAACAGGAAGAACGAAGCACCGAAAAGAGTGGCATTGAAGCAATGCTTCAACTAATGTTGGATTGTGTGTACACAACGAATGATATCATACATGATATACACCTAGACATAAGTGAGAATAACGAGGAAAGAAGAATGATAGAGGAGATGGATATAGAGGTCAAGAATTCAAAGCACTTTCCTATATTAAGTTTAGATGATATCTTGTTTGTAGAATTATTTAACATAATGGAAGAATATGAAGATGAAGAGCAAGAAACCTATATTAATGTTAAGCTTGATGATGAGCAACCCTTAGTGATTTCCCAACCAACTGAACCATTCATGAACGAAAATGCCAAAGATGAGGAAATGGTACTAGAGTCAAAAGAAGAAATCAAGAACAATCCTTGTGAAGACTCTAGTCCATTTTGGGGTAAAGATACTAATAGGGATACTACTCCGAAATTGAGAGTTAGTCCTCATTCGAACCACTTTTCAACATTACGCTTGGTGGATGTGATGAAAGTCGAATCACCCAAGCAAATGATGAATTTTGAAAATGAGGAGGAAAATTCTTACATTTTGAAGTTTGTCCTTCCAAAAGGGTATACTACAGCCCCAATCTTGAAGGACAAGAATCTTAAAGATCGATGTCCATTTAGTGGATTTTTAAGATTCTCACCATTGCCCAATAAGCCCGCACGAAAGTTTGATGTAAAATTAGGCAAGCAGTTCAAGTCTTCGAAGTGGCATGATAGAACATTCCTTATCATGCCCTCATATTTTCCCAACGCACCTAAAAGATGTAAAGATCAAAAGATGGGCCGACAATTCAAATCAAGGGATAAAGGATGACTGAATGATGTCGTGCTATGACATTAAATTAGGTGTTGCTTGGGAGGCAACCCAAGGTATTTTGTTATTTGTATTCGTATTATATGATTGACATCAGATCTTCGCACCCATGGTGCCACAGGTATGTTTGTAACTCTCTTGTTTTGGTTTGATGCATTAGGGACATTACATAATTTTAAGTTGAGGGTGAGGCTACTTGTGGGTATTGATGTCCTATTAGGGTTTTTGTTGTCGTGCCTCTTTTCCCCGGAGTCTTGTTTCTAGTAGAGTCGGCATGTTTAGGCGTATTGCGTTTTGTTTTGTGATGTGTTGTAGTTGACTAGGAGAAATACAAATACCTTAGGCAGTTAACATATTTTTGTTGATTTTTGAAGACCTCTCCAATGGTCTGTTTTATACCTGTGTGATATGCATTTATGTGTGTCCATTATGCATCTTGTTATGGCATTAGTACTAGGGACATAATAATCACTGCTAACAAGTGCATGAACCGAATGGGTAGTAGCTTGTGATGTACCTTTGTGCCATGTGTATGTGAGATACTACCTAGTTCCCATTGTATGTTGAAATCCAGAACTTGCCTGGTTAGTCTTACCTTGGTTAAAGGATAGGGGTTAGGAAAGAATCATAGGCCGTTTTGATATTAGCTCACTTTTAGCCTAAATAACCTTCCCTATATGTAGAATAACCCTTGATCCCTTCTTTAAGCTTGATTAGCCTATTTTTTTATGACACCAGTCACTTTTCCAGTTTATACCATAATAAACCTGTTTTGACACTGGTCCTCCTTGGACATTGTGCACCTTGACTTAGGCAAATGGCCTAAGTTGAGGGTGGCTATCATAGGGGTGCGTTATGTAAAATGAGTATGAAGAAAGGTAGAGTAAAATAAAAGAATAAAAGGCTCAGTGCGGTGAAAAAGAGCAAAAAAAGGAAAATTTGTGAAAAAAAAGTGATTGTAGAAAAGAACCGCACTTATCCTGAATAAGTGTGATCAAGAAAAGAGAAGAATAGAAAAAGGCTAGTGAGTGAAACCCCGAAAATCTAGTGTAGTGGCAAGGAGGCTTAGTCACTTTAAATATCATCGAGTATCATACCAACCCCTAGCCTACATTACAAGCCTAAGAGAAGACCTATAGTGATCCTAGCTGACCTGTCTAAAAGTCTTGGTAATAAAAATAAGGGCAAGCCTATAGTATTCGGCATACATTGATTTGAACTTCTCTGAGAGCGAGTGTCTGGTGATTGTCCCCATGGTTACATATTTAATGTCTAGTTTAAGTGACATGGCACTTCTTTGTAGTGAGGGAACACTGGCTATATTGCTAGTTACTAACTTGTTTGGGTAGTATAATTTGTACATATGCATAGTTATTGTTGCTAAGTTGATGCCATATCTTGATTCGTTTCTGTCACATTGTTGATCTTCATGGATATACACAGATGAGTTTAAAGAGATTGAAAATAGAGATAGTAATGTGTTTTGAACTAAAATTGATGATCAACTGTCATAGGTATCTAATGTGTCTCTTGGTTAAGCATCGTAGTGTTGTGTTTTAGTTGCTTGAGGACAAGCAATTGTTTTAAGTTGAGGATGTTGATGTGTAAGCAATTGATAACACATTTAAGACCTTTAACCAAGAATAATTGTGAAGTCTTAAGCAACTTATGTTGTTATTGATTTGTTTATGTCTGATTTTATAGTTTAAGCTGATGGGATAGAGAACCAACAAAAATGGAAGCAAAGAAGTTGAAATTTGGAGGAATCTGAAGAGAAGGTGCCTGACGACATCTGTGATAAGTCTTCAGCCCTGTGATAGGCTATCACAGTTGTCCTCAAACTTAAGCATGAGTTGAAGCCTATGACGACATCTGGTGATATGACGTCAAAAGTGTGATACACCATCATGAATGTCGTCATCCTTAAATAGAAGAAGGAAGTTGAAGACAGTTTTGTGACGACATCTATGACACATCGTCAGGCTGGTGATAAGGCGTCAGGAGCGTCGTCAGCCTTAAATAGAAGATGGAAGTTGAAGATAGTTTTGTGACGACATCCATGACACGTCGCCAGGCTGGTGATAAGGCATCATCATCATCATCATCCTTAGGCAGCGAAAGCCAAAAGTGTAAAGGAGCTGACAACATCCGTGATAAGCTGTAATATTCATGATAAGCCATCACGGATGTCGTCATCTATTCTGAGGAAAATTTGTAACTTTGATTTTATTTCCTTAATTAGGTTAAACTATTTAAAGCCTTGTTTTAGGGTATTCTAAACAATTATTTTTGGGGACTCATCTTTATTCGAAAAACATACGATATTTCTCTCTCGCTAGTTAAAATATTTTGGGAGTTTTGCACCGTGGTTTAATTCAAGTGATACTTCTTGATTTTCATCATCATTGTAAGTTAATCTTCTCACTTATGAATTCAATTCGTGTACTTGTTCCTTACATCATGAGTAGCTAAACTCCATTAACTTGAATTATGGGATCTAGGGTTAGGTCATGACGATATGCTAAACACTCAAGATTTAATAGGTGCTAGGATTTCTTGATAATTTTGAGATTTTAATTAACGTATGTTGGTTGTAAACAGTAGACACACCTGCTTTGATTTGCTTGAGAAAGAAATCATAAACAGTAGGAAGTGAATTATCAACAGGGAATCGGAAATACTTCATTTAATAATTAGCGTTGTAACAAGGTTGATTAACCTGAGGTAAAATCTGGGCAGTGAATAGCGATTTCCTAAGTCCGAGAGGATTAGGAAATTAGACGCTTAAATAGGTCGATAGACATTTGAGCATATCATCGATAAAGATTGCTTCTTATCTTAACCACCGTGATAATCTTGAGTGACCTTTAGCATCTGTCATGTACCGTAAGCCCTAGTGAACATACTTCTGGTTACTTAATAAAATCTTGATTACAAACACTGATTAAAAAGATCGATAATTATTTGCTAATCATTATAAAACCCCACTTTATATTTTTGAATTATTCGTTTGAATTAAACTTGTAGCTATAGTTTCAAATTGATTTAATTGCCACTCACATTGTTCCTTATGAATTCGACCCCAACTCCAAAGTTGGGTAAATATATTGACAACAATTGCTTACACCCATTCAAGAGTGTAGTTTAAACGTTATCAGTGTGGACCACCACCTTGGTTCTTAGCAAATAAGCTCGGAATTTCTCAAAATCATAGACTACTGCAAGAAGTTCTTATTCTGTGACGGTGTAGTTCTCTCGAGCTCCATTTATTGCTTTGCTGGCATAATAGATTAGATGAAATAATTTGTCCTTTTGTCCCAGCACAGCTCCAAGGGCAATACCGTTTGCATCACACATGATCTCAAATAGTTTTGACCAATCCGGTGCAACAATAATAGGAGCATCAACCAGCTTCCGTTTAAGGCATAAAAAATCCTTCAAGCAATCATCATCAAAGGAGAATTTGACTTTCTTCTCCAAAAGTTTGCAAAAGGGGTTTGCGATCTTTGAGAAGTCCTTTATAAATATCCGATAAAAGCCAGTATGACTAAGGAAACTACGCATCCCCTTCACTAAAATAAGAGGTGGAAGCTTCTCTATAACCTTAACTTTAGCTCGATCAACATCAATCCCCTTTGCTGAAATTTTGTGTCCGACTACAATGCCCTCCTTCACCATGGAGTAAAATTTCTCCTAATTAAGCACAAGATTAAACTCTTCACACCGCTGAAAGGCCCTACTCAAATTTACCAAGCACATCTCAAATGAATATCCTACCATAGAAATATCATCCATAAACACCTCCAAGGTGTCTTCAACCATATTCGAGAAAATAGACATCATGCACTGTTGAAAGGTAGCGGGTTCATTAAACGATTCAAAATCCATCTGCTTGAATGCTAAAGTACCATATAGGAAGGTGAATGTTGTTTTATCCTGATCCTCTGGGGCTATAGAAATCTGATTGTAACCAATATAACTATCTAAGAAGCAATACCAACCTCTTCCCACCAACCGATTAAGCATCTGATCCATGAAAGGTATTGGGAAGTGGTCCTTCAATGTCCACGAGTTAAGTTTTTGGTAATCTATACACACCCTCCACCCAGTAATAGTCCTGAGTGGAATCATCTCATTCTTCTCGTTAGCCACCACTGTCATGCCCTCTTTCTTGGGCACGTACTAAACAAGACTTGCCTACTTACTATCTGAGATATAGGCTATACCACTCCTACATCTAGCCACTTGATGATTTCTTTCTTTACTACCTCTTGTATAGTGGGTTTAGTCGACGCTGATACTCAATAGTTAGAACATAATCCTCCTCTAGATGAATCTTATGTGTACATATACCAGGAGGGATACCGATGATGTCTATAATTGTCTAACCAATAGCTCTCTTATATCTCTTAAGAATAGAGATAAGAGTTTGCACCTGTTGCTCACCTAGATTAATAGCAATAATAACAGGTAGTGTATTCCCACTGCCTAGGAACATATACCTCAAATGACCAGGCAACTCCTTCAGCTCCAAGGTAGGTGGTTATTTGATAGAAGGCTTAGCAAGTGGACTTGGATGATTTTTCAAGTCCAAATCAAACTTCTTGGGTACATATGAATAAGACCCCATGCTTGTTAAGGCACACACAGTCTTCTCATAATCTTCAATGCCGTCATGATCAAAATTCATCAATACAGCAGCTAAAGTCTCCACCATAAATTTTTCTTCTATAAGCACTTCCTATTTCTCCTCATAATAAACATCTACAATAGAAAAGATGTTCATGTCTTTATGTTGTTTCATGGACTGACATACATCGAATTGAACAACTTCATCATTCAACCTAAATAGTAGCTCATTTTCCCTGAAATCAATAGTACACTCCCGGTTGCAAGGAAAGGTCAACCCAAGATTATGGGTACCTTGAAATCCACCTTACAATCGAGAATGACAAAATCAGTCGAAAATATAAAATTGGCCACCTTGCAGGGGATGGTAAATGCTCCCAGGTCTGCCTTCTTTTGCACCAACGACCTTGTAGGGATAGCACTACAATGATGGAGATTGTCCATCGGCTCATAGCTAACTGTCTTTTTCTTCGTGACAAGGTCTTTCATAAACTTTGGATACCCGGGCATCTACTCTAATGCTTTCACTAGTGGTAAATTAATCATCAACTGCTTAAGCATGGATATAAACTTGCCAAACTTTGTGTTGTCGGCCTTCTTTTTCAACTGATGTGGAAATGGAGGAGGTGGTTTTGGGAGCGTCGTGACCACCACTTCAGTCTCTTTTCCCTTGCTCTTCTCCAACTCATCAACCTGCTGATGGTTATATGGTGTATTATTAATAAATTCATCCAGTTTCTCAGACTCCACTGGATAACTTTCTTCATAATGAATACCCTCTTCAATCATGTCTTCAATCACAGCTTTTCCCACAGACAGGCCTGGTAATACCGTACCACTCCATATGGTAATTGTCATACAAGATCTATCATTTTGAGGGTTCTGAACTATGTCACTTAGCAAAGTTCTGCTCTTCCTCTGATTCAATATTGCTGCGTGTTCGCTCATTTGCTGCTCTAACTATTTGATAAAAGTAGAGTATGAGTTTACCAACTGAATTGTGGAATAAAAATCACTCTTTATAGTAGTCACCCCTGAGTTGGTAGCCTCAACTCTCTTTAATAATTTCTCCATCATGTCCTCCATTGAAATCTTGCCAAAACTAATTGCAGCATTATCTCTACTTCTAGGAGGTATATATAGTCCACTCCTATCATTCTTGTTTTTCCAATTCCCTTGATCTCTATCCTTGTAACCAACTTTGCCATAATAGTTTTGACCTTAATTTACTTGGCTATTTCCTCAGAAACCCCCTGGTTATTTAGATAGTTTGCCTCTTTTTTTGAATCAGAGTCAACTCTTCCCTGGGATGCAACAGTTTTCACCTTCTTCATTTTTCCATATAATAGATGCTTAGTCAGCAAATCCATCTGTGTCTTCAAGTGTGTCATGTCCTAGTCACGTTCTTCCTCCTTTTTGTATTGCTTTGTAGTCATACTACCAGACACAATAGGGCTTGCTACCACAGAATCCCTGGTATGCCAAGCTCTACTCTGTTTGTTCATCCAGTCAAGCATTTCCAAAGCCTATGGAAAAGTAAGGTCAACAAATGACCCTCCTGCAGTAATATCCACGACTGGCTTCGTAATAGATTTCAAATCCTGATAAAGAGTCTCTATCAAATGATTATCCATTATGTTATGGTTCGAGCATTGCATCAGTTTTTCTTTAAACTTCTCCCAGGTCTCATGAAGAGCTTCAGTGGGAAGCTATCGGAAATTACTAATTTCATTCCTTAACTGTACCCTCCTAGAAGATGGAAAGAACCTTTCTAGGAAAGCCTCTTTCAACTGCCTCCAGTTAGTTATAGAGTTAAGAGTCAGTCCATTGAGCCATAGTATCGCCTCTCCAGACAGAGACAATGGAAACAAATGCAGGCATATAGCATTCTGACCCACTCCTGTATTATCAAAATACTTACAAATGGTGACAAATTTCAACAAATGCATGTTTTGATCATCTCTGGGAACACCACTGAAAAATCCCCTAAGATGAAGGAGTTGAATCATTGTATTGGTAATATTAAATTTAGCTCCAGGTGATAGAGATGGTGTAATGATAGCTCTAATTTCACCTACTCCATCCATTCCATCTTCTTCGTCATTCAGATCAAACTGCACCAGTTGACGCTCTTGACTTGCCCTAAAAGGTCGATTCCTATTTACATTACAGTTTACTGGTCCAGCCATATTCTCTGCATGCCTTGGGTTAATAGGATCCAACAAATCATCATCCCCTAAATCATCATCGTTAAGATTAGGATGGAATGCCGATTAGCCGTTATTCTGCTAATTAAGTTGAGCCCTCTCCCGAGCGGCTAGTCTTTCAGCGTCTTGGGGTCTACCATTCTATCAATTAACTGTGGTTCTAGATGTACTGGTAATAATGGTGCACCCAATCTTCATGTACTTGGCATACACAATAACTACCCTGAACAAAACAAAAATAACAAACAAAAGTAGAATGTAGAAAACTTGACCAAAGGTTAATTAACAAACATAGACTTAATTGACAACAGTATTCCCCGGCAATGGTGCTAAAATTTGATACGCCCAAATTACAACTCTCGTTAGAAAGTGTATGCGGTCACTGTCAAATATAGAACCCAACTAGGTTGGGTGTGGAATCCCACAAGGAATATTGTGTTCACTAAGTATTATGGTTGTTACTAGACTATTGATTGAATATTCAGAATAGAGGGGGATTTTGATTTATCAATTATATTCAAATGTTTGTCACCGAAGGTTTTCCAACTGTAGGTTATATTGCTAATATTAATTCAATAAGAGAAGTCAAACTAGAGTTATGGTTACCAAGATGCTTAAGCAGCTAGGGTTATGAACTATTTTGGACTCCTAATGAACAAATCCTATTGCAAGAGTAATTGAATTCAATGGTTTACCCATTAGTTTCTCAACTTAAATGAGTAACTTATCCCTTAAATCTTTCAAACTTAAGGAACATAGTATTAATTCAACTATAATCTCATAGGGTTGATCCAGTTAAGGCATCTACCCTTTATCCAAAGGTTAAAGCCTTTAGATTAATATAAACTCTTTCTTTTCCCAACAAGCACTTTTCTATTTGAACAAGTGTTGTTCTTGGGCTCACTTTTCATGTTTGCAACCAAAAAAAGACATTAAAGTAAAGAAGGGTTTATGCAATATAAATTAATCACAGGAATCTACTAGATTCACAACCCCCAATTAGCTATTCAAATCAAGGCTCTCATAACCCTAGTTATGGGAGATTAGCCACATATCTCCATCATAGAAAGAGAAGAAGTTATTGTGTTATTCATAAATTAATTCAAAATTGACTTACAAAAGTCACAATTATTGTTCTTTAATCTTCAAAGAGAAAAATGATAATGGAATCTAGATCCACAATTCTAGAATGAATCTCTGAGAAAAACTACGTACAATATATTTCTAGTATGGAAACCCCTAATAAAAGATAAAAGATCCTTAATAAAACCTAAAAATGGGTATCTATATGTTCCCAGCCAAAAAGGATTTAAAATTAGAACTTAATAACCCGTATCCAAAGTGATGGCCAAAGTGGTGGTCCATTGCAAGATCGACAGTCCACCATATTGGCTGTCACTGAGTATTTCAGGATACCTAATTCTATTTAACGCTGAGGGCCAAAGTGGTGGTTCATCGCAAGACTAACGGTCCACCACATGGGCTGTCGTTGGGCCTTCTGAAATCATAGATTCTCTTTGGACCTGACGGTTGAGTTAGTGGTCCATCACAAGACTGACGGTCCACCATTTTGACAATCAAAAGTGTTTTTTTTCTACTTTTCTGAGTCTTTTCCTTCAGCTAGCTCCTTACCATAAAACACTAAAAACCAGCATTAAATGCAACCTTGGTTGCTTTAAAACATGAAATCTTCCCAAGAAAAAATGAAAAATGCTCCGTCAAAAACCAGAACATCAGTGATTCTTAGAAGCAATCCTTGCATTCCATAACTACGTAGCCAGCATAGGTTGAGACATCAAACCTACCAGTTGAGGGTTGATGAGGTGTTTTAACCTATCAGTTGAGGGCTCCATCGCTCTTGTTAGAGTACCTTCCAGATAAGGGTATCTCTTCAGTTGTCTTTACCCGTGGCACAGTACTGACTCCCTTCCAGCTGGGATCATAGGATTGGAACCCAACTCTATTAAGAAAAAGGGGCATATTGGTTAGATGACTACCTCCCATAGTCTCAGTTTCAAATTTAGTCTCAGTATAGAACTCAGTTCAATTCTACAAATTCAGGACTGTCAGACACAGTCACTCAGCTCAGTATGGAATTCACCATAGTTTCATAGAATCAGGACTGTCAGATACAATAACTCAGTTATTAGTAGTACAGTATCAGTAAACTCAGATCTCAGCTAATCAGTAGTCTGAACTCAGTACTCAATGTTATCATGATTTCAGTTATAGTTTATGTATTCATGCATGTACTCTCATTTAGATATTCTCATGTCATCTAGTCAATATTGTTCATGCATATGAACCCATGCATTACAGGCTACCTCACTTAGTATACCAGTACATTCAAAGTACTAACATATAATTTATTTTGTGCTATGATGTCTTATATCATAGGTTCAGATGCATGGGCTCCTGATCGAACATAGAAGCCCAATCTTTTAGTAGAAGACTTTGTGGTGAGTTTTCATAGTTTGAGGACATAGTTAGCAGTTCAGTATTTCAGTTTATCAGCAGCTCAGTAGTCGGAGTTAGTTGGGGGCTTGTCCCATCAACTCCATGTTTCCAAACAGTTTAGAGGCTTTCCAGACTATACTATTTTTAGATAATTATTTTCAATATTCTAATTTCAGTATATAGTATTGATTATAGATTTGAACCTTATGGAATTTTTCTACATTTATCTCAGTTATATTGTTACTATAGTATTACTATTATTCAGTACTCACAGCAGGTACCAGTCATGGGTTAGCTAGTGGTCCTTTGGGATTGCTAGCATCGTGTAGCATTCGGAGTACAAACTCGAGCGTTAAAATGGTAACATATCATGTTAAAATAATAATAATACCAGTGTCATTCAGTTGGGAGTAATACCTAGCACCAATTGAACGCAAGGATAGTGGCTCTCCTATCAGTTAAGCATGAGTCGCTAGTGGCAATCCCTAAGTTCCAGATCTACGACACCACAATAGATTATGAGGGGTCCCCCATTATTTAGGCATGACATCTTCGTCCTTCGAGACATTAGTCTAGTGGAGCCACATCGTCAGTCATGTGTTCGTACCCTTGGCAAGGTACCAGTACCCTTCCAACTAAGGTTACAGGTTAGACCCTGATAGCTCAGATTTAGGGAATGTCAGTTGTAGTTAGCTCCCATAGTCTCAGTATAGTATTCAGACCACATCAGATCAGGTTTGCATGACTAAGTGTACAGTTTATTTGTATTCAATTATTCAATTTTACAGATGATTTCAGCACATAGTTTACTTGGTCTTGTATTCTTTTACATGTCCATGCATTCATGTTCAGTATCCATATATATTTCAATTAGTCCCTATCTAACGTACTAGTATATTCAAAGTATTGACCTCATACTCTCTTTTGTGCTATATTGATTTCATAATATAGGTTCAGACACTCAGTTTCCGTATTTCCCTTAGTCAGCTAAGTACCTCTAGCAGCAGTTGTGGTGAGTCCTCATCCATCAAGGATAAGTTTATAGTTATTTTCCGTATTTCTTTATTTTTGTCAGTTGGAGTTAGTTGGGGGCTTGTCCCATTAACTCCTCAGGTCCTAGAGGCTTTTAGACTAGATGTTTAGTTATTCACATATTCGAACACATTTTTAATTTTTCTTTTTATTAGTTGTTCAGACATTATAATATTCATTTCAGTATTATATTTTAATAGAGTTTTAGCAGTTTATCTTCCGCAAATAATGTTTTATTATTATTTTATTTAGTACTCCAAGCAGGTACCAGATCATGGGTTAGCTTAGGGTCACTTATGGCCTTAAGCACCGTGTCGCGACTAGGAGTAGCATCAATTCATGACAAAACTTAGTATCAAAGCCTAAGGTTTTAAAATGTAATAGTGAGTATGAAAGCCACATTGAGTAGAGTCTTGTACATGGGTGTGAAGTGCACCACACTTATGGTCAAGAGGCTACAAGACATTTTAGGAAAGTTCCCCTTCTTTCAGTATTCATGATATGCGAAAGAGCATGATCTCTATTGAATCCCCTTTTGATAACTCATCCTTCATTCGACAATGCCGCCCAAAAGAAACAACGAGAGAAGAAATGGATTTTAGCCCACACCACCACCTATTTAGGAAGATCCCCTGAATGACTATGCTCCCCACGCTGAGTTCAGGGCCATTTTTGCGGCCTTGGCCTATTCTGTAGCCACTCAGAATAACCAGCAGGTTATTTTCCTAGCCAATCAAGAGATGAATACAGCTGTATCTAGGATCTTAGACTTTACTCAAATGAATTTGCCGATATTTTATGGATCCAAATCTAAAGAGGATTCACGGGAGTTTCTAGATTGTGTACAGAAAGTGACCGATATTATAGGTGTCCCTTTAAGGGGGAATGCTGACTTAGATGCTTATCAATTGTAAGGAGTAGCTGATACCTATTTCAAGCAGTGGAAGGAGGACAGAGGTGTTGAGGCAAGTCCTATAGAGTGGGGAAAGTTTAACATGGCTTATTTAGACAGGTTCTTTCTACTAAAGTTCATCAATCTGAAGCAGGATAACATGAGTGGAAGGAATACACACTCAAGTTTACTTAGTTAGCAAGGTATACTCTGACTATGGTAGCTGAATCTAGGTCTAGGATGAGTATGTTCATGTCGAGAGTTTCTAAGAAAATGGATAAGGAATATAGGTAGCTATGTTGAACAAAGAGATAGATCTCTTTAGGTTGATGGTCCATGCTCAGCTGAATGAGGAAGATAAGAGTAAGGATAAGGGAAGGAGGAATAAGAGGGCCAAAATAGGTAACTTTGACTTTTATCATCCAGGGTTGGAAGGTGGTAATCATTATTAGTTCTAACAGAAATTTTTAGCTCCAGCCCTATTTTCAGCCAGTGCGCCAGTTCCTAAGTTCAGATAAGACAATAGGGATAGGGTGCAAAGCTCTAAGTACTAGGGTAGTGTGAACAGTGGTCAAACCAATCTTCTTTTGCAAAAAGTGTGGTAAGAATCATTAAGGTAAGTGTAAAGCAGGTAGTGATGTGTGTTTTGAATGTGGCAAGTCAGGCCACGGGAGTAGGGAATGCCCATTGGGTGTGTGGAAGGGTAGAAATGATAGTCAGTAGGGCCAGGCTAATTCTTTAGCAGCCCCAATGGGCCGCCTGACTCAGTAGTGTGCCACCTCTAGTGCCACCAGTAGGCATTTCCAGAATAGACATTATGCCCTCCAGACTCAACATAATTAGGAGAGTTTCCTAATATGGTTAAGGGTACATTACAAGTCTTCCATCTTTATGTTTACTCATTATTTGACCCTAGAGTTTACTTTCTTTTGTGACTCCTTATATAGTTGTAGACTGTGGTGTCAGTACCAAAATGCTAGCAGAACTCTAGTGGGTAAGTCTATTATAGCCAGATGGCTAAATAGAAATTGCCCGATCACAGTGACTCACAAAGTTACTTCAGTTGATCTTGTGGAGTTAGAGATGACTGATTTTGATTTCATTCTTAGCATTGGCTCCACTCGTGTTATGCCTCAATTGACTCTAGAAACAAAATTATCTATTTCTAGTTTCCTAATAAACCAGTTATTGAATGGAGGGGTATTACTTCAGTGCTTAAGGGTCAATTGGTTTCCTATCTTAAGGCAAGAAAGATAATATTAAAGGGGTGTATTTACCATCTCGTTTGAGTCAAGGACTCAAATTTTGAAACTCAAAGTCTTGAGTCAGTTCCAGTAGTAAATGAATTTCCAGATGTGTTTCCTGAAGATCTTCTCGGAGTTCCTCTCGAAAGGAAAATTGACTTTTGAATGATCTCCTTCCAGATACCCTGCCTATCTCAACTCTACCTTATATAATGGCTCCAGCTCAACTTAAGGAACTGAAGGAGTAGTTAAAGGATCTCTTAGATAAAGATTTCATCAGGCCTAGTGTTTCTCCATGGGGTGCTCCAGTTCTTTTGTGCGCAAGAAAGATGGTTCCCTCAGAATGTGTATTAACTACCATCCGTTAAACAAAGTCACAATCAAGAATAAGTATCCTCTCCCCATAATTGTTGACTTGTTCGACCAACTTCAGGGTGAAAGCTATTTCTCTAAGATAGACCTCAGATCTGGCTATTATCAGCTTAGATTTAGAGAATCTGACATTTTGATAACAGTTTTTAGAACTCGATATGGTCACTCTGAATCCCTAGTTATGTCTTTCAACTAAAGAATTCTCCTGCAAATTTTGTGGAATTGATGAATAGGGTGTTCAAGCAGTACTTGAACATGTTCATCATAGTCTTCATTAATGATATCCTTGACTATTCCCGTAGTAAGAGTGATCATGCAAACCATTTGAGGGTTAAATTGTAGACCCTTAAGAATCATTAGTTATTTGTTATATTCATCAAGTGCAAATTCTAGCTGAGATTAGTAGCTTTCCTTGGCCTCATCATTTCTAGGGATAGCATTCGAGTTAATTCTTAAAAGACTGAAGCAGTGAAAAACTAGCCTAGACCTATCTTTCCGTCAGATATCAATAGTTTCTTAGGTATAGCTTGTTACACTAGATGTCTTGTTGAAGGATTTTCTTTTATTTCTTATTCAATGTCTAGACTAACCCAGAAGAAGATCAAATTTCAATGTCCAAATTCCTGCGAGAAGAGTTTTCAGTAGTTAAAGACTCGATCCGCTCTAATCTTGACTTTTTCAGATGGCACAGATGGGTTTGTAGTTCATTGTGATGTATCTATAGTTGGTATTTGTATTGAGTTAATGCAAAGAAGTAAGGTCATATACTATGCCTTTAGACAGCTTAAACCCCATGAGAAGAATTACCCAACCCACAATCTAAGTTGGTAGCAGTTGTCTTTGCCTTACGGATTTGGAGGCATTACCTTTATGGGGTTTATGTTGATGTGTTCACGGATCATAAGAGTTTGTAGTATGTGTCCATGCAGAAACACCTAAGCTTTCATCAAAGAAGGTGGCTTGAATTGTTGAAAGACTATGATATGAGTGTGTTGTATCACTCGGGTAAGGACAATATAGTGGCGGATGCCCTTAGTAGATTTTCTATGGGTAGTGTTGCTCATGTTGAGAACGATAAGAAGGAGTTAGTCCGTGAGGTTCATTATCTTACTAGGTTAGGTGTTCGATTGGTTGATTCAGCCGAAGGTAGTATATGATTTCAGAATGGTTCAAAATGTTCATTGATTGTCGAATTAAAAGAAAACCAAGATAGGGATCCTATTTTGGACAAGTTGAAGGAGGAAGTTAGAGATTAGAAGTTTAAGGTTTTCTCCCAAGATGGAGATGGTGTGCTTCGTTGTTAAGGCATAGGGATCCTATTTTGGACAAGTTGAAGGAGGAAGTTAGAGATTAGAAGGTTGAGGTTTTCTCTGAAAGGAGAGATGGTGTGCTTCGTTATCAAGGCAGATTATATATTCCATGTGTTGATGGTCTAAGACAACAAATATTAGCTAAAGCGCATGGTTCATGGTATTCTATTTACCCAGGATCCACTAAGATGTACTGTGATTTGTGGGAAATCTATCAGTGAAGTGGTATGAAGAAAGATATTATAGAATTTGTGGCTAAGTATTTAAATTTCCCGCAGGTTAAGGTTGAGCACCAAAGTCCTAGTGGTATGCTCCAAGAGTTTAGCATCCCCACCCGGAAGTGGGAAGTGGTGAACATGTATTTTATGACAAGGTTACCTCGTACGCGTCGTCAGCATAATTCGATATGAGTCATTATAGATCGAATGACCAAATCATCTCATTTCTTGCTAGTTCATATTTCGTATTCAGCGGAGGATTATGCATCTATCTCAGGAAGTTGGTAAAGTTGCATGGAGTTCAATTGACAATCATTTTAGATAGAGGTACTCAATTTACCTCTCACTTTTGAAAGGCTTTTCAAAAGGGTCTTCGTTCCCAAGTGTATCTCAGTACAGTTTTTCATTCTCAGACAAATAGTCAGGCAGAGCGGACCATTTAGACGTTATCTGATATGTTGAGGGCTTGTGTTATTTACTTCAAGGGCAGTTGGGATGACCACTTATCTTTGATTTAGTTTGCCTACAATAACAGTTATCACTCTAGTATTCAAATGGCTCTGTTTGAGGATCTTTATAAAAGGAGATGTGATCTCCTATTAATTGGTTTGAAGCAGGTGAGGCTACTTTGATAGGGCTAAATTTAGTGTTTAAAGTGATGGAGAAAGTTTAGTTATTTTGAGAAAGGCTAAAGGAAGCCCAGATTTGTTAGAAATCCTATGCAGATGTGAGTAAAAGAGATCTTGAGTTCGATGTTAGCGACTAGGTTTATTTGAAAATCTCACCCATGAGAAGGGTAAAGAGATTTGGCAAGAAGGGGAAGCTAAGTCCTTGCTATGTTGGTCCATACAAGATTTTGAGTCGTTATGAGAAGGTAGCTTATAAGTTAGATTCGCCTGCAGAATTGGAATCAGTGCATCCAGTATTTTATGTCTCTTTGATAATGAAATGTATTGGAGACTTAGTTTCTGTTGTTACTTTACAGGGTATGGATGTGAAAGATAGTCTTTCTTACAAAGAAGTTTGAGTTGAGATCCTTGACCGTTTAGATTCTTAGGTTGAGGAATAAAGAATTTCCCTTGGTTAATGTTCTATGACAAAGTTAGTCCATCGAGGGAGCTACTTAGGAAGAAAAAGCAGATATGCCAGCCAAGTATCCTTATCCTTTCTCTACAAATTCAGATCCAGCATGAGGTAATGGTTTTCCTTAAGTGATTTTCTCATTTTCTATTTTAGCTATATAACCATACTCTTGTCATTGCATGCATTCATGAATTCAATTTAGTCAATGTACCATGTTTTAGACTCAGTTATTTAACCTTGCTTGAGCTCATAAGTAGTCAGTATACGATCTCAGTTTTCTTAGTATCCCAGCTTATCAGTTTCATTCGAGGACAAATGATCCTAAGGAGGAGATATTGTAATACCCCATAAGATCATAGACTCGTTTCCAGCTCCTAATGATATGTTTAAAGGGTCCAATGCATGAATTTTTCACTAAGTATAGGGAACTTAACCATTTTCAGACCCCAAGATTTCAAGGATTTTATTTTTGGCCTTTCCGAATCCAAAATGTTGATTTTTGAGTTGAAACGTGTTTAGGGATGTTAAAAGGGTGTCATGGAAGAGTTTTGAAATTTTTGAAAAAGGTTCAAAGTGATTTTGGACCTTGGAGGCTACAAGCCTCCGCGATATTGGCTTCACGGAGGTTAGTCTCTATGATAGCCTCCGTGACAAGGAGGCAGGACCTCCACAATAAAGTCTGTGACACGGAGGTTATCTCCGCGATAACCTCTATGCCACGGAGGCAGTATTTTCTTGTGTTTTTAACTAAAGGTTCATAGGGTACTTTGTTTTTTCCCCTTACCCCCGCACATCCAAAACACGAGTTAAATCCCCAAGAAGGGCACTATTTTCCCATTCTCCATCAAATAGCATATGTAAACCCTTCCCATTTCCCCAAGAACAAAATTCAAGATTTCTTTCAAATTTCAAGTTTTTCTTCAAGAATTCAACTAATTGAGGTATGTGGGGTATTCATCAATGGGTTCCTTTCACCCATTGAGTCACAAAATCCCCTTTTTGTTCAAGTATGAATTTTACTCTTTTTTATGATCAAATTCAATGTTAATTGTGAAATTTATCCATGTTTCTTTATTAGTTTTACATTCAAGCCATGATAATAATCTTTTCCATATGAAATATGCTCCTATATGATTAAAATTCCAAACAACCATGTCATGTTTAGTCAATACCATGTCAGTTTATCAAGTTATGAATTAAACCTTGTGAACATGTTATCCTCCCAAGTTTAACATCTCTCCATGTTCAAATTCATGTATCTCAGTCGTTCATTGAAATGTACTATCTTTTGGGTCTCTTAATTATGAGTTTCTACCAATGTTTTAAGTTGGAGGATTATTAACATCGCATACCTATGTGTTTTTACATGATTCCATTTTAAAGAAATAAGGCAGTCAGACCATGGATTTATCATCATATTCAGATCATTATCATGCTAAGCGTTTATCAGAATAGTAGCATATCATGTTAAAATAATAATAATACCAGTGTTATTCAGTTGGGAGTAACACTTATCACCAAGTGAACATAGGAATGGCGGCTCCCCCGTCAGTTAGGCATGAGTCGTAGTAGCAATCTCTAAGTTCCTAACCTACGGTGCTACCGCAAATTATGAGGGGTCCCTCGTCAGCTAGGCATGACACCCTCATCCTTCAGGACATCAGCCTTGTGGATCCACATAATCAGTTATGTGTTGGTACTCCTGGAAAGATACTAGCACCCTTCCAACTAGGGTTACAGGTTGGACATCGATAGCTCAGATTAGGGCATGTCAGTTGTAGTTAGCTCCCACAGTCTCAGTATAGTATTTGTACCATATCAGATCAGGTTTGCATGACCAAGTGTACAGTTTATTAGTATTCAGTTATTCAGTTTTACAGATGACTTCAGCATATGATTTACTTGGTCTTGCATTCTTTTACATATTCATGCATTCATCTTTAGTACCTATCTCAAGCATCAGTATATTCAAAGTACTGACTGCATACTCTCTTTGTCACTATACTGATTTCAGAATATAAGTTCGGACGCTAAGTTCCTCGATCATCCTTTATCAGCTCAGTACCCCTCGACAGCAGTTGTGGTGAGTCCTCATCCATCGAGGACAAATATTAATAGTTATTTCCCATATTTCTTCATTTCAATTAGTTGGAGTTAGTTGGAGGCTTGTCCCATCAATTCCTCATGTCTTAGTGGTTTTCAGACTAGATGCTTAGTTATTCAGATATTCGACAACATTTTTAATTTTCCTTTTTATCAGTTGTTCATACATGATGATATTTTTTTCAGTGTTATATTTCAACAGAGTTTTATCAGTTTATCTTCCGCACATAATGTTTTATTATTATTTTATTCAGTGCTCATAGTAGGTACCAGATAATGGGTTAGTTTGGGGTCACTTGTGGCCTTAAGCATCGTGTCGCAACTAGGAGGTAGCCTCGGGTTGTGACACAATGATCTGGTCAATGACAGCTGCAATTGATGTTTCGATGATAGTGAAATGGAAGACACATAAGCGGAGGAGCTAGTTTCCTAATTTTGACCTAATGGCTTCTTACCTTTGTTTGATATTTTGTTTGGTTTTGGATCCATGTCAGGTCAATTTTGGGCCTGACCTATTTCATTGTAACAAAACTAGGCTTTTTGTTTATAAAATAGGCTTTAGCCCAGTTTTAATTAAAAAAATAAATTAAGTAGGTAACTATTTGAATAGAAAAGATGAAACTGAAAAAAAAAAGTTGATGTGTTTGGTAAACAAGTGATTTTAAGCACTTTTTTGTTGTAAAAATGACTTAAATATCCTTAAAGTTGTTAATACTATAAATTAGGTTAATTATTTATAATTTTTAATTCTAAAATAAAAATTTTGAGTAAACCTCCAATGTAATGATGGATTCGCTGAAAATAAATAAAAAAGATAAAGTGGAAATTGAAAGTAAGAGGCAAAGAGAAGCGACAAAGAGAAAAATAGAAGAAAAA
Source organism: Capsicum baccatum var. pendulum (assembly GCA_030864225.1). Lineage (NCBI taxonomy): Eukaryota > Viridiplantae > Streptophyta > Magnoliopsida > Solanales > Solanaceae > Capsicum > Capsicum baccatum. Next base: position 88,695,260 of record CM061557.1, read on the forward strand.
CCATATATTTAAGGGCTTCAGGGTATCGTTGTAATTTGAGGAAAATATAAGGGATAAGAAAGTACTCTCTCCGTTTCAAAAAGAATGACCTACTTTCCTTTTTAGTCTGCTTCAAAAAGAATTATCGCTTTCCTTTTGTAGCAACTTTTTAAATTTTAACTTTCCACATGACATGTTTAAGATCACAAGATTGAAGGATATTTTGGTACATTGACATATCTTTAATTTAAGACCACAAGACTCAAAAGTCTTCTTTATTTTCTTAAACTCCGTCAAACTAGATCATTCTTTTAATCAAACCTAAAAAAATTTTAATCGAAAAAGTAAAAAGTTAGGGGTACCCAGCTTCTCAGTTTTTACTTTCTTAAATTAGTTATTAGCTTTTTTAAGAACTTTTTAGTTTTATCAAACACCTAAAAAAGCTAAAAGTGAGATTAGAAACTAGTTTGATCATATTTTAATCATATCCAAATGGGCTCTAAGTGATAAGATAATTTAATTAACATGTTGAGATTTGTTAAATAATCCTATAGGCATTGCATCTAAGTGATACCCTATAATCCTTTATTATATATAGTCAGTGAGTTTGTACAATAATTATTACACACCAAAAATGAATAAAATAAATAAAAAATAAGAAACACTAAGTGGGGCGGTCTTTAAATAAATCCCTGGCAACTCTTAAAAAGCTAAAAGTGAGATTAAAAGTTAGTTTGATCAGATTTTATTCCTATCGAAACAGGCTTTTAAGTGATAAGATAATTTAATTAACATGCTGATATTTATTAAATAATCCTATAGGCTTGGCATCTAAGTGATATATATTCAAGTCACAGAGTCCACACCTCCATAAGCAGGCTTATAATCCTTTATTATATATAGTCAGTGAGTTTGCACAACCATAATTACACACCAAAAATGAATGAAATAACAAAAAAATGAGAAAGGCTAAGTGGGAAAACATTCAACTACAAACAGAGAAGAAAAATTACCCACTTTTTATATCAAACTAACATAGACAAGTAGCATACACATCTCAATAGGTCGCAAGAAACTATAACAAAAATATTGGTCATGTGAGGCAAACAAATATAAAAGTTATGGCATCAAGTTTTTAAAAGTTGAGTAAAAGCAACAGAGCAACACCAGATGCCTTGTTTAAGAGAATATACCGTTATGATATAAGTGAGAAGAATCAAACTTTAACAGCAAGCAGGACGAATAGCAAACAGCAGGCAAAAATTGGGAACTTGCACTTCGAGAACGCCAATAAAATGAGAATTCTAATTTTTGTATGTGTGACCAGCCAAAGCAGAAGTAAAATATTTTAAGTGTAGCAAAAAAGTAGTGCTTTAGAGTCTAAGTAATGAATGAAAAGATGTTCTTTATATAAGCAAAGAGTTGTAAATAATTACCAAAATAAAAATAAAAAAGAATATTCTACAAATCAATTAAGAGAATTATTTTTCTTAAATGAATGTGGTGAATCAGTTAACTACTATAATCGTGTTGGAGTTAACACAAATAAACAAGTAAGAATTTTTTCAAACATAATATTGAAATTTTCCATAAATAAACGAGTAAAGAAATATCTTCTTCTTTTTTGAATTAAAAGAGGAGCACACTAAACAAAATAAGAACACTATACAATCGACACTTACCATATTTAATCAAAACCATAATAGTTAAAGAAGAAAAATAGATAGGAATAAATCAAAAAAATCAAAATCTTGCCAAAGTATCAAGCAATTAGGACGCTATGCGTTTTCACAAATCAGTCAAGACAAAACAATCAAAAATTGATTGGAGCAAATAATTCTCCCAAGTTATCAATGATATAAAAATAATAAAGTTACCCAAATTCATCATATATTAGCCATGAAATCGATTCAGCTGTCCTCAAATAAATCAAAAGATAGATTCTGAATTTGCACAAGTCAACCCTCAATTACAAAATTCAGGTTAGCCCAAAGTTAGGTAGAAATTGGGAATTTTCATATATATTAATGTAGAAATGTAAATAAATATGCAATTCAATTAATTAGATCAAAACTCAAAGTCAAATATCACAGATTTTAAATCTAAGAATGTGGTATGGGTAATTCGCAAACAAAAGAACCGAAAGATGAAATTTAAATCATAAATAAATCAACCCGGGCAATATTCACAGTGGTTCGCCAAATCCTCATTGGTAATCAACTCTGGAAAAGACATGATACCAAAGAGACATAGAATGTGAAATAGCAACAAGGAGAGAGACAGAAGAGGGAGGATATCCATAAAGGAGTTCGTTGGATAGGAGAGACGGAGTGGTGTGGCGATGATGGATTCTAGCCGATCAGTGATAGTGGTGGTGGTGTGGTGCTTCGCTGGTAGTTCATGGAGGTGGTGGGGAGAAGTATGTCGATGCAGTTCACCAGAGAATTAATTGGTGTGGATTGTCGTTGGTGGTATAGATAGTAGAGGGAGGGTAGAGAGAGGAAGGGGGCAGCTTGTTAAGAGAAAGAATAATTAGGTTTTTAGGTTTTAGGGGTATAAAAATAAAAAGAAAGAGGAGATTTAATCTGCACTATTGGCTCAAAATGATGGACGGGTAAGACTAAAGATTAAGAAAATGAGTTGGGTTATGGGTCTATTGAATTGGGTTTCTATTTGGGGTAAAATTAAAATTAATTTAGGGTAAAAAATTAATATGAAATTGAATATAAATGACTAGAAACTAAACAAATTGGATACATTGAGTTGTGTTAGGTTATTATTTAATGAATATAATAATGTATCAATAATAATGATTAGAAAATAATAAAACATCACAAAAATCGTCATTAAAAATAAAGTATGTATTAAAATTAATGTTACATAAAAAATTATGTAAAATTAATGGTAATAATTTGAAGTAAATTAGGTACAAATTTTAAGCAATGCAACAACAACAACGACCACAACGACGACGACGACAACAACAACGACAACGAAAATGGAAACGACCAACAACGACTACGACAACGATGACAACAACGACGACAACAATAATGAAAACAACGATAACAACAACAACGGCAATAACGACAGCAACAACGACAACAACAACAACAATGACGACAATAACGACGAGAACGACAATAACGACAACAATGACAAAAACGACGACGACGATGAAAACAATGACAACAACAACAAAAACGACAGCGATGACAAAAACAACAATGACGACAACAACGACAATGGCAATAACGATGATAATGATGACAATGATAACGATAACGACAACAACAATGATGACGATGATGATAACAACAACAATAGCGACAACTATAATAACAACGACGGCGATGACAATTTTGACAACAACGACAACGATGACAATAAAGACAACAACGATGACAACGTTGACAAAAACAACAACGACAATACAGACGACGATGATGACAATGATGACAACAACAACGACAGCAGCGACAATGACAATGTAACGATAATGACGACAACGACGAAAACGACAACAACAGACTAGGTGTTTGAAAATTATGAGTATGTATATTTATAGAAATAATTTGATAAATTAAAAGAATATGTAAAAAATATTATATTTAAACTAATAAATTATATATACTATATAAAAATAAAAAAAATTAAATAATAAAATAAATTGTATACTTCAAAATCGTGAATGCGACATGTCAAGATTTATCTAGTACTAAAATAATACGTAAAAAGATATATTAATATTCAAAACTAATAATTTTGATAAAACAGTTGTCTAGGAGGGAGTACCAGGAGGTCAAAATTGACTGTCAATACTTATTTTATATTATTTGTTCATATTATACAAATATTTATGGCCAACATATACTAGTATATGTCAATTTATTAGGTGAATAGATCAATAGATGACAATGAAAATAAATGTATATAATTTTTAGGTGAATATGAATCAATGTTTACTAATGAAAAATTATAGAGATAGAAATTTTAGATGAATACAAAAAATATATATACAAACTTATTAGATGAATACAAAAGAATATATACCAATTTATTAGATAAGTACAAATTAATGTATATCAATTTATTTTATACCATTGTATACAAATTAATGTATACTAATGTCTACAAATCAATGACAACCAATGTATACCAATCAAAGTCGTTTTTCTTTTTTTTCTTTTTTTTTAAAAGGGGAGGGGTAAAAGGTTGAATCAACTTTAAAATTATTGTGAGATTTAAATTAATAATTAAAAGAAGGATTCATGGGTTTAATGAATTCCAATGGAAAATCCATATTGGGAAACAAGAAAGATAGTGAAAATCTTAAAAAGAGAGAAGAACGAGAGATACAGATGAAAAAAATTAGAAACAAGAGAGAATCATGGGTGTAATGTATATCTAATGGAAGAGAAGGAAAGAAAATCCAAAAATTATTATTAGGGTGTATTTCTTATATAAGGGGATATATGAAAGGAATGGAAAAGAAGAAGTAAATTATAAATAAAATACGGTTTGTAGAAAAAAAAATAAGGAAAAAAGAGATTAAATAAAGGAGAAAGGACAAAAAAAGCATCTAAAGCTAAAATAATACCATAAAAATAGCACTCACAATTAAATACCCATAAAATAGTCATTAGCCGTATATCATTTTTATTTTTGAACCTCAAAAGTTCGGTGGAATACCACCATCAAACACCTATATAAATTTTCCCTTATTTTTTCCCAGCAATACAACTGTACAAATTTTTCCTTATTTTTTCCCAGCAGTACACCTATACACTTCATGTGTTCATCAACTTTCATTTCAAAGCTAATTTACCTCTCATCGAACCACCTTTTTCTGTATGCGACTTGAGCAATTTCTTCTTCAGATTAGATTCAATATCCTTACTCTTCACACCTGTTTTACTCTGCAATCAAGTGTTTCTTCCGGTAGAGATTTGGCCAACGAATTTAGAGTTTGATTACAACTTGAAATCAGGAACAATTTGTACAACTACTCTCTTTAATGATAAATGATTCTCAGTAAATTCTTAAATAGATAAAGGATTCTCTTTCACCACTTTCTTGGTTGCTTTTCCATTCGATGGACTCGATTTTTCCATCATTTTCAACAAAAACCTCAAAATCAAATAGAGGATTTCGAATCAGAGTAAGAATTTTTAGGTAGGTTATACGATAGAAAAGTGTAACAAAGGAAAATTTGTTGATATCAAATTATAGAGTAAAAATATACTTTTCATTTGTATTTTTAAAAAAAAATTGTTATTTGTATTAGCTGGGCGGTTAATAAAAAATAGCTATTGTATATGCTTGCAAAGACTGTATGAATATATGAACACTGTATATGCATGCATAGATTCCCCTTCTATCTTGTTATAAAGTGTATCAATGTGGTATAAAAGAGTATCTATTGAGTATATGATCCTCTCTTTCTTTTTTTTAAAAGTGTATCAATGTAATATAAAAGTGTATCAATGTGGTATAAAGTGTATCAATCTAGTATAAAAGAGTATCAATTGGATATATGAACACTGCATATGCATAGATTCCCTTCTATCTTGTTATAAAAGTATATCAATATGGTATAAAAGAGTATTAATTGGGTTTAGGATCCCCTCCTTCTTTTTTAAAAAGTGTATCAATGTAGTATATAAGTATATCAATATGGTATAAAAGTGTATCAACTGGGAATAGAAATTGTATGTGGCCGACTGGGCAAATGGCTAAAATAGGGAAATAAATTTAGCCGAATGGATAAAGGTGTGCACCTTTTCAAATTATGGCCATTTTTTTGAAAAATGTTCAACCCATATCCTTTTTCCTTTAAATAAATCCACGCACAAATCCAAGGACAATTTGAAATATAAAAACAGGCGATTTACTGATACAAAAAGTGTAAAAATACTATTATTTGCCAAAAAAATACAACTTGGCTATTTAATGTCAAATTTACCTCTATGTTATTATTTTGTGCCATTTTTTCAAGACATAAAAAAAAATTGTTTAAATTCATGAGCCAAAATCACTAGATAAAGTCATAAAAGTGGCCTTATCGATATTATATTAAAAGTGTGAAAAGCCTTAGAAAAATTATTTAAACTTTTTGTCCTTTATTAAAAGACTCCACACTAGAGAAAATTATTTCTTCATCATTTTTCTCTAATTATTAATTATTCTATAAAATTCTAATTACCAAAGAACATTTAACTATTAACTAAAATCTGGAACTCTTTTTTATAGTTTTAAAAAGTGTTGTGTGTGCGGAATTCTTTTTCTTTCTTTTTTTGGGTTTGAGATTCTTTTATTTTTTCCGTTATCTAGGATTCTTGATATCAATTAGGTTTAGGTTTAGATTAATACTACCTCTATATAAATTAACTTGTGACTCAAAAAATCATATTGCCTCTATATAAATTAACTTGTGACTAAAAATCAATTTTTTTTGCGGTCGATGCGTAGGAATGTACAATGAATTTTTGAACATAGTGAAACCAGATAATTTCACATGCTTTTTATATTATTTGGATATATATGATTTTTCATGCTCTTTATATTATTTGGATATAGTGAAACTATGGACATAGGCCAAGAGCATTCTCTATGTCAAAATATAAAAGGTTATGCTTAATCATATTATTTTAATATCTCGATTATCATATTTATTTGTTGTGGTTTATGTTGTATTACTACGTTTTTCTGCATAATACAAGTTGTATATGAATATTTGGTTGCGCTTTAAGTTTGTGTTAAGGTTAGGTTTAATCATATGGTTTTGATATCTTGATTATCATATTACTTTGTAGTTTAAAGGTGGTAGATGAATGTTTAGTCGAGCTCTGAGAAACTTTTGTGTAAATATTAGGTTTAAACGTATTATTCTAATATCTTGATTATGTTTAATTATAGTTTACATGTGATAGATGAATGTTCTTATCGTATTGTTTAGTTGCATTATATTCATAATGATCATTCTTTTGGCCTTTATTGATATGGATTCTCCACTATTAATAGTTTCTCATGTTTCTATGAATTCTCCACTATTAATAGTTTCCCGTGTTTCTTTTTGAGTTGAAATCCTGATCACGAAATAAGCATGTTATGGCTTGCTGGATACAAAGGACTTATTGGATCTAAGTTCTACTAGATATTGAGTGAAGCAGATCCGACAACGAGCAAAAGCTTTTGCTCATGTCTCAATACCGACATAGTGATGACACATATGGTAAGGAACATACAACAAATTCAAATTAAATATATGAATTTCAAGATCCAATTACAATATAGTGCAATACAACTAAATAAGTAAAGAATTAATATTTTTAGGATGATTGATTTAACGAGGTGTCTGGGTACACATTGTTTTTAGATCATGGGATTGGTGAAAAAGGGCAAAATAATAAGGTTGTTCGAAACATAATCACTGATCTCAACTGCTTTGGAAAACGAGTAAAAATGAAGTTTTTAAGTGGATTTCACTCGCATATGTTATTGTAGTATATATATTTACTTTTGGGGGTCTACATGTGCGGTTCCTTCACTTTAATGGGTTTTTAATTTGTTTGAATTTTGGTTGAGTTAGCGACATGAGATTGTGGTTCATAAGTCTCCTATATTTGTAACGATTTCCTTGAAATAAAACTTTTTTCATGTTCCAAGATTTTCAAGCGGTCTGCACTCAAATAATTATCTTTTGATATTATTCTCAATTGGTTTTCTTTTTGTGTTGCATAGTATTTATGCTTAAACACTCAAATAAGAAAATAGAATATTAAATATATTTATTATTATTAATTAACATGATATATACATGCAAAGTACGTACACTGGACTAGAAATTTTTTAATCATATTATTCTTGCAACACCTATTCTACTTAGTAATTTTGTCTTAATACCTATTAAAATAGTGATTGCTTGGCAATACTACCTCACTGGTTGTCACAAGTTTGGCCGATTCATCTGTCGACATCATATTTGGTGATGTTGTTGATGCAAATTATAATGGAGAGATACATGAGACTATAATTGCAACTTGATTCACACCGTCCTTTAGAAAATGGTAGCGCTTCGAAAGTACCCCCTGGACGTCACACGGTACTCAAGACTACGACTAGTCCCAAGCAAACCCATAAAGCCTACTTAACTTGAAACTCATATGAAAGGTGAACCAACATAAATAGGAATTAAAGGTAAAGGATTTTATATCTTTAAAGAGAGTCTTTAACTTGGAAGTCTTAAACCAACACTTTGAACTTAAAACATAAATAGTCAAACAAGCTTCTACTAATGACTAGAGAGCCATTGGAACAGACTCCAGCTGACCTAAACATAACTAGAAATCACATAACTAAAACACTTTCAACAATGAATCAGATATCTAAGAAGTTGGGTCCTCGAACTATGAGGACTCACCAAAAGTCAGGATATAGGTTATGATGCCCGTAATCAATCGTGCTGCTAGAAACGAGCACTTAAACCTACATTATAGGACAATGTAACACATAGACATATATGTTGGTCAGTACCTCTGGAAAGTACCAAGTATGTGGGGGTTAATGCATAAGTAAAACAATAACTGAATATTCATATAAACTTTCAAATAAGGCATGCTAAGTATAAATAACTCACCTTGAGCTTGAATAAAAAAAAATGTTGCAAGATCATAAACATGAGTAATGAATCATAAGAATAACTTTGGGAGTCATAACACTTGGTTTCAAGAAGCTTTACTTTTTATTCTTTCTTTTGGGAGTTTCTTCTAACCAACATAAACCATGTGAGCTATCATGGAGTCCAATGTCTTACCCACATTGGGGAGAGTTGTTTTACCCTTTCCATCAGAATAGAACCTTAATCTTAAGTGATCACAATACTTCATCCATATTGAAAAAAAGTTTAACCTAAGGTGACTCATAGTTTCTAGGAATTTAGGACACATTCATCCATATTCCCTTCTTGGTGCTAAATACTACTCCTAGAATACATATGTCACTACCAGAAATTACCCCTATGGCAACGGTTCAAAAATCATTACGATAGACATAAAAACCATTGCCATAGAGCTACCATAATATTTTTATAGGCGTTGCATATGTCGGCATTGGGATAGGACTATCGCAATGATATTTGCAACGGTTACAAAAACCGTTGCAATAGATCTATCTATTGCAACGATTTTTGCAACTCCTATTGATACGGTTCATATTATCTATTGCAACGGTTCTTCGTCGTTGTAATACAATCTATTGCAACTGTTAGAAACCATTGCAATAGACTATTTTGCAACAGTTGAGAGATGTTGTAATAGACTCTACTGCAATGGTGAAGAATCATTGCAATAGATACTATTGTAACGACAAAAAAAATCGTTGCAATAACCCTATTGCAACAATTATTGACCTTTTGCAACGGTTTTTCACTACCTATGGCAACGATTTTTGACACCTATTGCAATGATTTTCGTATCTTTTGCAATATTTTCTTGGCACCTATTATTGCAGCTAGTTCAAGTATCAATTGATATATATATATAGAGAGAGAATTACATTAATACATAATTATATATACACACATCACAACGAAATCTTTCATTAATAATTCACACTAAAATATCCAACAAACTAGTAATCTAAATCCAAAAGTAAAATATTAAAGTCAAATGGTCATTAGTCTTCCCCTAAAGTATCAAGTTCGAGTGGCGATAAGTTTCACAAAATTCAATATCAAAAAGATCGATACTAAAATATCTATCAGTAATTCAAAAATTTTCTCAAGTAAGGTTAATTTCTTCATCACTTTTTTTATGTCCTCCTTCGTTTTGAACATCTATAAAAAGAGAAAAATATAATCTCAATTAGTACTTAAATGACAACATATTTAATTTTCAATTAAAAAAATACAACCAAGACAATAGGGAATAAGCAACTCTATTGCAGTGATACCTTTCTAAAACTTAAGATAAATTTAAGCAAATACGAATCTAATTCACCTGTCAAACACTCAGTAACTTACCACAAATAAGTTTGGTTCATGTTGATTAGGCTCTAAAAAGACATTTTATGCTAAAGATATAGGTTCATTTCGTTGGGAAAAATAGTTCAACCTAATTTACAAATAAACAGAGAGAATATAATCTAACTAAAATCTCTTATATTTTTTTTCCAGATCTCTCTAGTACACAAGAAATATATACAGGATGAATGCATAAGTAAACGGCGAGGGGACAACAAAGAATCAAAAAGAGGTAGGTAACATTGTAATGATGCATACCGTTAAGTTATAATAGTACTTCAATTTATTAAAAAGTAGTTACACATTTAGATTACTTAAAAAGTAATTGCAGATAAATCATATAAGTACCGATCGGATGAAGTAAATGATAAATAACATGCTATGTATAACAAGGTAAATTACATAAATTTTAGAGAATAAACTTTATTTTTTACACTACCAAGTATAAAAAGAGAGCCTATGTGCTAAGGCTCCTACAATGGCAGGGTGTAACAAAGGACCAAACCACAAAGATTTATTGTACGCAGTCTTACCCCACATTTTTGCAAAAATATTATTTCCACTACCAATATATATAACTTAAATCCGAGAGATGGATAACGAATAAAATTTATCCGAGAACAACATACAGTAAAGCATGCAAATTACAACATTAAAATCTTGAGAGCTCAGTGTTGCTCTTGCTAGAGCATAATAGTACAAGTAATTGTTAGAAAGACGCATCATTAGGCTGTCTAGTCCAGTTCAAGTAGAATCTCTTGGCTAACACAGGCTTTTATTGCCATCTATTAATTGCTTTATCAAGTTATGATCCATACAGTAAATACCAAAGGACTATTTTGGATGCAATCACATTAATGAAGATGACTCGCAATTGTATTTTTCCAAAATTACCCAAACAAAATAAAACACCAGTGTGTTTATGTACATAAATTACTTTTTACTTTATCAAGTTCTCAAAGAATGACTTGGAAACAAACCGAAACCAAAGAGGAAAACAAGATAAATAAACACGCTAGCAATCCTTTTAAGATAAAGTAATTTTTGTTTATAATCTGTTTGCTTTGGATTAAAGGCCCTTCTACACCTAAGTGAGATCAATGAATTTGCACAGTTTTAAATTGCAGAAACCCATCCTCTACCATCAAATCAACATGGGAAAGTAGAATCATTCGACAAGATAAAACTATAGGACTTAACATCTTAATAATTGATGCAACCATGCCTCAGAACTTAAAAGGAAGAAATAATAAAGTAACATTATTGGATACCCCTATCTCCAAAAATGTTAACTCCACATCCACATTTCACAGGGCATTTCACGGACAAAATAACATTTAACAATCTTCCTTCAGAATAGACAAATCGCATGCTAAAAAAAAGAAAAGAAGAAGAAAAGAAGATATACCTTCATTGTTACTCCCAATAAATAGACGATTGATTTGTTGTAAAGAATCCTCTTCCCTTGATGAAGTAGCATTGAATCTTAGCATATTAGGATCAAGTGTTAATCCTGAATTTTGACGTTGCAACTGTGCAATGATATTCATTGTTACATCTTATTCAATGGCATCTCTTTGATCCTGCATTCTTTATTGTATCCTCTCTTCCAGTTCATCCATTCCCTTTTCCACCGATTCATCCATAATAATATTTAAAGAGGGTCTAGAATCACTTGTTTTTATTTCGAAAGAGACTTGGTCATCCCGCGTCCGTATAGTCTTACTCGACCTGGATGATCAGGATCCATAATTGTTGTGAATACATCAACTGATTGACTACCATCTTCATTTGTTTGAGTTTCTACTCTCTCTATTTCAACCTACAAGTCAGTTCCAAAATGATCAAGTAATTGAGTAGATTCAATATTTAATAACCAACAAATAATCTTGATCAATTTTGAATTAGAAAATTTCATACTATTTTATTTGTAATATCTTCAGATGAATCCTTGTACACTCATCCAGATTTTCTTTTTCTAGTATCCACAAAGAATTCCTTGTTTGACACAGCACCAGAATTTTTTCTTTTTTTTCTAGTTACTCGCAAGTCAACATTAAAAAAATTTTAAGTCAACAAGTTCATAATAATAAATATAAGAGAACACCAAACCTCGCGGATTAGAGCAAAACTTGTTTTGCCAATAGTGTGAGGATACTTCCATATTTTTCGATTCTGTTTGTTAGCATCGGACTTATCCTGCACGATAATTTGTAGAGATCACTTTTCAAAAACAAATTAAAGTAGTGATTATGGAATAAAGTAATAATTGTACATATTCATATCATACCTTAGCTTCTTTGGAGTTCCAATACTGAAGCAAATCCTCAAATACGGGTTCTGAATAGTTTTAGGCCTATTTTCCATTCAAATTTCATCATTGGGGTATGCATAATACTGGTCTTTCTTAAAACTGGACTTGTACCCTCTAAAAGCAGAATCAATTGCATTCATAGCCCATTTTTTCGATTTTTGGGAATGTAATATTTCTCTTTTAATTTGGTGCAATTTGGTTAATGCAATAACTATGAAATCATTTGAACTAGAAATTAGAATAGTGATAAATTTGAACCTGGATATAGCTCCACATAGCATCATGTGTCTTCAACTTTGTCCAACTAAGATTAAGAGGACAAAATATCCCATTTCTTGCCAAAGTGCCAAGAAAACTGCTAAACTTGGTGACCACTTCTTTAGTAGGACCAATAGGCTGATTCAACTCATTTAGCACTATTAGTTGACGCTCAGTTCATCTATGTATTGCTGTCATTTGTATGCCACCTCTTTTTCTTTTGTTAATTGAAAGGCCTACAATAATATGAACAACAAAGTTAGTGGATTGTAAAATTTATTTCGAAATAGTATGAACTAAAAATTATGTATTCTTGCCTTCTCCAGATTGTTCATTTTATTCAAAAGTAGGAACTTGTGACTGATCTTGCTGCACTTGTTCGAGTGATGGTTGTGCTTCACGAGTGGTGTAATCTGATAAATTTTGGTACACTTGCTCCTCTACTACTGGTACAGCTAATATAGGATCCTGAATTACCTGTTGCACTGGTTCTTGTACTTAGGATCTAACTAGAACGTTGTTTGACTTCTCCTTCTGCTTATGGTCATTTTCCATTGCATTTACGTGGTTCATATTCTTTCTTTTCTTTTTCTTCTATTCTAGAATCTATTTGTTTCGTAGTGCTGCTAGTGATCCAGCTGGAAGAAAGCTCTTAACATTCTGGTGATTCTTTGTACACCCTTCATGATTCATGATTGTTCAACTCTGATCTGCAAGTTCAAGAATATATAAAATAGGTCGAGTAGTGTAATTCCAGATAACAACCATCAATGAACAATGTTTCTTATTTCATTTTTGAGAAAACATGCTAACAAAACATACTAATACTTTTAGTAGTATACAATTTTTGGTTTCTGTAAATTATTAACTATAAACAAACAACAATCTTCAATAAGGAAAAGTACATAATCTGGGAGGAATGCTTGCTGGTCTGATTGCACATACTCGTTCTATGAAGATCATCCAATATATAAGAATAATCAACTTTTAAAGAATATATTTAAGGCAGAACAAGAGAAGAGCAGAAACTGAATAAGGTAGTCCCTTCTGAATAAGGTAGTTGCTTCAAGATCACAATTACATATGATAGCAACATGTGCTCTAGGCACTTTTATCAGTTCTACTCAAAGGGATTACTGAAACTAAAAGCTCAGAAGCAGGCATCATTTTTAATATGCAGTCAAACTCAGTTCTTCTTTTACTTGGAACTAGTTATAGAAAATCTCCAGTAATCTGGTAAAGCCAATTATATTTTAGCATACTTGCACACCATAATAGTAATTCAAAGTGACACAGGTGCTTATATTGAAATCACAAAGTTTCTTATAAGTTTAAAATCAAAAAATTTTTATGCAAGTCAAAATCAAACAAAGAAAGTAAGTTGACTTATATTATATTGAAACAAACCTATTATTATGTTGTTGTAGATAAAAAATGTTGGGACTAACCTTTGGAAGACCACTCTGGAATATACTGCCGAACAGCTCGCATGTCTGAAATCTAACTGCTAAAATATATTCCATGACTTGAATAATTCCTTAAATCATGATAAGTAATACCTGGGGATTCTGCAAATTGAAAACTATAAGATTTCTATCGTCCGTACCAGCAACCATCAAAGGATGTTTCGCTGTGAGTGCATAGCAGTGCTCAGGAAGTTGTTGGATATGTACTGGATTTTTCTCTCTCACATCCCAGTACCTGCAAGAAAATGGGGCCCAGAATTACAAGGCTAAGCACAAAGGTTATTACAGAATCCTGGCATAGATCAACATATTTTTTGTGTTAAAAAAGGGATATATTAACACATGTGAACCCCAAAAAAGAATCTTTGAAAAAGCAGACACTTGATCGACTGTGTATCGAAAGTGGGGACCTCAGTATGCAGGAAGTGAAATAAAAGCTCCACCTTAGAAAGATGCTCTATTTTGAGTAAATTAACGCCAAAAGTATACGTTTACTACATGAATCATCTTATAGACTAACAAAACAATAGTGTGAAACTCCAATTCTCCAGTCGCCACAAAAATTACAAAGTTACTTGTACTAAGGCTTCATTTGTTTTCAGTTAATAATGATATGAATCTGAATCATTCATGTCTCAGCCCATTAAGTATATTTGCTTTTTTTTTCTAAAAAAATCTTAGAACATCTTAATGGATCTCAATACATCATATATGAAGCAAAGTTTTAACATCATTCAGACCTCAAAAATATATTTCTTTCAAAGTCACACTTATTTGTTTGTTCATTTTGAAAAACAGGATATTAGCTGCATAAGCTTCCATCCAGGTGAATCACATATCAACCTAAATAAGTAGGTTGAACTGCGCACTATCAAACAGTACAATATTTCAAAACTATATTTACCCGAATTTCTATCGACTCCAATTCTTGAAACAATATCATCCTCAAATTAAAACTCTATGAATGAGTAATGGAATGGCTTAACAATTGGTTGTGAACCTAAAAAGGATTAGAACAAAGTTTCTGAAAAAGCAAAGAAATCCAAATTTGTTAACTCAACATGCATTTCTGTCCATCGCTATGCTTTAATTGGTAGATAAATGTCGTGATATTCATACGATCTACCAGCAGATCACAAACACAATGGTAGTTATATCTTTGTTGCAATAGGCAAATATTTCAAGAAGTAATTCGACAAAGTTAAAAGTAGACGGCACTGCCCATGCAAAACTTTTGCCGATCATACAGATATTAGCACCAAAACTACAAATCACATCATATTCGATGTTATTTTACATCTAATAGAGGATTGACTAATGTTATTAAGACTTTAAAACTCTCACTACCAAATCTCAATTGAAATATCCTTTTTGTTTAGGATAACTCAAGGAAATTACTTGTACTTTATTTTAAATATTTCTGCGCGTGAAGTGTTAGTTGTATATACATTCCAAGACAATGCTTTCTTTAATTGACCATAATTAAGAAATCGAACTAGAAAAAGAAAAAAAGAGCAAGAAGAACATCTTCAGTGACCATTTCTTCAGAAAAATAAAACCCTAACAATGGCAAGCTATTAGGCATAAATTCATGAGCATTTAATTCTACCCAGTAGATAATACAGAAAAGTACCACTTACTATTACGATTCAGCTATGAGATCTATATGCTTTTCTAATTTCTATCTGTCCACTATTGTAAATCGAAGCAGTGGTGGAGCAGCGGTCGGAGTGTCGGTCACAGTATCGGTCAAAGCATAGGTCGGAGAATCAGTGGGCAGTTGGCGCAAAGGGCACTCACAGTGGGTATTGACAACTAATGATATGGAGCAGCGGTTGAAGCAGCGGATGGAGCACTAGTCAAAGCGTGGGTCGGAGCGTGGGTCGGAGCGTAGGTCGGAGCACCGGTCGGAGAATTAGTGGGCAGTCGGCGGGCACTCACAGTGGGTGTTGAAAACTGATGATATGAGAGAATGAGTAAAGTTGAGGGTGAAATATTTTGTATATAATATAATATATTTTTAATTTTTTTTTACTATATTTATAATTTTTTTGGTTGATTTTGTGAAAAAATAGGGAGGGAAAATGAAAACCGATGTAATAGGTTTTTTTTTCTAAAAACGTGTTGCCATAGATGACTTTATGGCAATGGTTCACGTAACCGTTGATATAGGACACCCTATTGCAACGGTTATACGTCAATAGGAATGGTTATAGTATTACTAGAACATAATTCTGTTGCAACAGTTGGAACTGTTGCAATAGACCATCTATTGCAACACTTCTTGAACCGTTGCTAAAAGATTAGTTGCAATAGGGGTAATTTCTAGTAATGTGTACTCATACTTTAAGAAACTTACCTTAAAATAGCATAAGGGTTTCTATACTAAAAATCAGTTATGCTTCTCTTTCTTTAAATTATAATCAGGATGAACAATTGTGGATTTCATATCTTATATTAGGATCAAAAGATCAATCTGTGCTTTAAATTATGTCATAAAACTTATCGATGAAGTTTAAGAGCATAATCTTCTTGTAAACTCAATACTTGTACTTAGAACTTAGAATTCATGCTTTAATTCATAGAAACTCACAACAAAACTTCATGCTCAATAGTCACCTTAAAATCTTTCAATAATCCCAGTCAAGATAATGAAATTAAAAATCACAATATGAATCTTATAAGTCAAAACATGAATATATGCAATTCTTGATGCACTTAAAGCTTTCATTCTCATGTAGTTTCATAATTTAAGAGTATGGTTAGTTGGGTATGAACCCTTTCAAAACAAATAAATTCAATCTTAAAGCCATGAACTTTAGGCATAAGGATGAAAGAATATCCTTGTTCATGAACTCTACATATATGAATTTTCTTGACTTGTGAGAGTTTGAACCTTGAGTCTTGAAGGATGAATTTTGGGTGAGGAGTCCTAATCTTGATGTTCTTGAATATGGTAGGAGGAAAGTGTTGTTAGTCAATTAGAAATAGGGGAAAATAACTCCTCTTTGAGGGTTATAGGTCGTGGGTGGAAGTTATAAGAAAGGAAAAGACCAAGAAGACCTTAGCAAAACTTTACAGAAATTGATCGTCAGTTCTTAAGAGTCCACCATATGACTCGTATGGAAGGGTACGACTATGCCCTTCAACTAGTAAGCTTGGTAAAATCTAGGAGGGTATACACTAGTCAATATACAAGTCCCACCTATGAATAGTATCATGTTTATACGACTCTTAGCCCCTACTCGTAGTTGGTCAGAATCTCAGGGAGTCTATACTGATGGACTAATGACTTACCTCCATAAGACTCGTATCCTACTTGATAACTTATAGGGTTCTAGTCACACCTACAACAGAATGTCCACTATGCCACACTACTTTGCATATGACTATAACATACCACTCGTATGTTGTATGTATGATTCAAGGGAGAAGTTGTATGATGTACAGAAACTTATATACACGAGGAATTACAATATCTCCCTATTGAAAACATTCACCTCGAATATGATTCATCTAGGATTAGGATTTGGACAAGAATCAACACCTCCACATTGATATTTACAACCAAGTGTACCACTATTATATGGATTCAGTTTCTCACAACATAAAATACAAAATAAGAGCACTTAAACAGACTTTAATGGAAAGAACTTGCTAGAAATAAAACTTTATCTTAGGTAGGAACTGAACTGGAAGAAAATAGATGGAAATACTTTGTCATCATGTCTGCTTACTCTTCCCAAGTGGCCTCTTCAACCGCTTGGTTCCTCCAAAGAACTTTCACCGACGCTACTTCCTTATTCCTTAGCCTTCAGACCTACCTATCAAGTATCTCAACTGGAATTTCTTCATACGTCAAGTTATATTTGACCCCAATACTTTCTTGGAGGAATACTAAGGATGGATTTCCTATACACTTCTTAAGCATTGAGGCATAGAACACTAGGTGAACTGCAGCTAACTCTGTCGAAAGACTCAATTCATAAGCAACCTCTCCTACACGCTTCACTATCTCATAGAGACCAATAAATTACGAACTCAACTTCCCTTTATTTCCAACTCTTATTATTCCCTTCATAGGCGACACCTTCAACAATACCCAATCTCCTACTTCAAACTTGAGCTCTCTCTTTCTTATATCAACATACAATTTTTAATGGCATTGAGTAGTTCTTAATCTCTCACGAATCAACTGAACCTATTCCATAGCTTCTACGATAGAATCTGAACTAATTAAGGTTATTTCACCAACCTCAAACCAAACTATAGGTGACCTACACCGACGCCCATACAATACTTCAAATGGAGACATCTGAATGTTGGCATGATAACTATTATCGTAAGTGAACTCAATCATAGGCAGATGGTCATCCCAACTTTCTTTAAAGTCTAAAACACACACCCTCAACAAATTCTCTAGTGTCTAAATTGTATGTTCATCCTAACCATTAGTCTGCAGAGGAAATACAATACTAAGCTTAACCTTTGTACCAAGGCCCTTCTGAAAAGACTTCCAAAATTGTGAAATAAAATGTGTGCCTCTATCTAAAATAATGGATAAAGGTATCCCATAAAGTTTTACTAACTCGAAGACATATATTCTAGCATAATCCTCTGTGGTATCTAAAGTCTTAATAGGTAGGATATAGGCTGACTTATTCATTCGATCTACTATAACCCAAATTGAATCATGTTAACGTCTTGTAACAGGCACCCCTATGATGAAATATATATTCACTACTTCCAACTTCCAAGTAGGGATACTAATCTCATGCAATGTACCACCCGGTCTTTGGTGTTCAACCTTAACTTGCTAATAATTGGGGCACTTGGTAACACACTCAGCTATGTCTCTCTTAATACCATTCCACCAATAAATTTCTTGTAATTCGCGATACATCTTAGTAGCACTAGGATGAATGGAATACCTTAAACCATGAGCCTCAGCTAGTATCATTTCTCTCAACCCATATACATTTGGAACACAGTCTACCTTTATAGCGAAGTACACTATCTCCCCCCTTGGGAGAAAATCTCAATGTTCTATTTCTGAACTGCCTCCAACATCTGGCTAAGTATGGGATCATTATGTTGTTTCTCCTTTATTTCCACTACAAAAAATGATTCCAAACTATTCTAAACTACTACTCCCCATCATCAGCATCAAGAAAACATACTCCCAAATGAGCCAACCTATGCACCTTTTTAGCCAACTCATGTTCTTTCTTCTTCACATGAGATACACTACTCATAGATAGCCTACTTAGTGTGTCTACCTCTACATTGGCCTTACCCAAATAATAGAGCACATTCATGTCATAATTATTTAATGACTCCAACCACCTTCTTTAATGAAGATTTAGCTCTCTTTGCAAAAATACATACTGAAGACTCTTATGGTTAATGAAAACATCAACATGCACACCATAAAGGTAGTGCCTCTAAATTTTTAAGGAAAAAACCATAGCGGCTAACTCCAAGTTGCGAGTTGGGTAATTCTTTTTGTGACCCTTAAGATGCAATGAGGCATAGGCTATCACTTTCCCATATTTCATCAACACACACCCTAACCCAACTCTAAAAGCATGATAATACACTATGAATCCTCCTAACCCTTCTAGTAAGGCTAATAGTGGTGCCAAAGTCAATCTATCTTTCAACTCTTGGAAACTTTTCTCACACTTATCCAACTATATAAACTTCACTTTCACTTAGGTCAACTTAGTCAATGGTGCATCTATAGAGGAGAACCCTTCAATAAATCTTCTATAATATCTAGCCAAACCTAAAAAGATCTAGATATCAGATGAAGTGATGGGTCTAGTCCAGTGCTTTACTGCATTAGTCTTCTAAGGAGATACATGAATACCAACCCCTGAAATGACATGCCCCAAAAGGATAACAGATTCCCACCAAAATTCATATTTACCAAACTTCGCATACAATTGACGGCCCTTGAAGGTCTACAATACTATTCTTAAATGGTCTGGATGCTCCTCCTCACTCCTAAAATACACCTGTATGTCATCTGTAAAGACGATGACAAACATATCAAAGTACTGCTAGAAGACTCGATTTATTAAATCCATGAAAACTGCAGAAGCATTTATCTGTCCAAATGACATAACCACAAACTCAAAATGGCCATACCTCATATGAAAAGCTATTTTCAAAATGTCTTTCTCCCTAACTTTTAATTGATGGTATCCTGACCTAAGGTCAATCTTAGAGAACCAACGAGAACCTGAAGTTGATCAAATAAATCATCGATTCTAGGAATGGGATACTTGTTCTTAATGGTAACCTTCTATCTATAGTCTATACGTATTCTGAGAGTACCGTATTTCTTGCACAAGAAGAGGACTAAGGCGCCCCATGAAAAGACACTGGATCTTATGAAACCTTTATCTAAGAGGTCCTTAAGTTTCTCCTTTAACTCTTTAAGTTCATCCAGATCCATATGATATGAAGGGATAGATATGGGCTGAGCATAAAAAAGAAGACCAATACCAAATTTTATTTCTCTATCTGGAGGTACTCGTGGCAAATCTTTGGGGAAAACCTCAGGAAACTCATTAGATACATGGACTAATTGAAATATTTGGGCCTTTAGATTTAGTATCTTTGACTTAAACTAAATGATAGATACATCCTTTTGATATTAACTTTCTGGCCTTAAGATATGAGATGAAACAACCTTTGGGAGACACAGAACTACCCTCCTACTCAAAAACTACTTTATTAGAAAACTTAAAATTCACCACACGAGTGCGGCAACCTATTAATGCATAGCATGAATGGAGCCAATCCATGCCCAAGATGATATCAAAATCTACCATATCTAACTCTATTAGGTATGCTAGTATGACTTTATAGAGAATAGTGATAGGACACTCCTTATATACTCATCTTGCAACAACTGACTCACCCATTAGGGAAGAAACTAAGAAGGGTTTAGAAATATTTTCAGGACCTACCCCAAAATTTATGGCAAACAATGGAGTTACATAAGAGAGATTTGATCTCGAGTCCAATAGTACATAAACATCAAGGTGAAAGGCACGAAACATACCAATAATAATATCTAGTGAGATCTCCTAATTCTAACGGGATGATAAAGCGCAATTCTGGAATTGACCGCCACCAGTACTGGATGATAAGCCTTGTGGAGAGATTGGGCGACCTTGCTGAGTTGGTGCATTAGTAACATGATTTTGTGGACGAACATTTCTACTTCCCTACTTAGCATAAGGACACTCTTTGATTCTGTTGTCTAGTTTGCCACAAATATAGCAACCCCTTTTGCCCATAGAATACTCACCAAGATGGGTCCTACCACACTTTGTACATGTCGAGTAAATAGGCCTCTCGACTATACTATTTTGAGACCTAGAATTTGATGTTTTGTGTCATGACCCGAGGCTACCCCTTAGTCACGACAATGGTGCTTACGGCCACAAGTGACTACAAGCTAACCCATGAGTTGGTACCTGTTGTGACCACTGAGTAAAATGGAATATAACACGTGAGCGAAAGATAATTAATAAGGTACTATAAATATAAATATCAAAATACATGCCAACAACATGTCTGAAGCATCTAATAAAAATACTAAAAACTAAATTATCTGTCAGAAGCAACTGATAACACTGAAAGAAATGACTGACTGTCTAACTGATTATCTGAAATCCTTTGAACATTATGAGGAGTTGATGGTACAAACCCCTAACTAACTCTAATTGATTGAACATAGGAAAATACTAAAATAACTGAGATAAACATATCATGTACCCATTGGATAAAGACTCACCACTACAGCTATTGAGTAACGCTGAGTTGTCTAAGAAACGTCGAAAAACTGAACGTCCAAACCTATGTTATAAGACAACATAGAGCAAAGAAAAGTATACGGTTAGTACTTTAAATGTACTGTTATATGATACGAGGACTGATTGAAATATGTGAGATAACTGAGCATGAATGCATGAACATGTAATGTATGAGAATGTAATACCAAGCATAAACAAGTTTCTGAGATAATTTGAAATCTAAAAGACTGAATTCTGTGTAACTGAATAACTTAAAATATGTATGCTTTGATCAAACAAACCTGTGTTAAGACATACTAAATACTGACTAAAATTATGAAAGGTATCCTATAACCGACATGCTCCAATCTGAGCTAATCGGGGTCCAACCTATAACCCCAGTTAGAAAAGTGTCAGTATTATGCCACGGGTACTAACACTAGCTGATGGATTAACTAATCTATTGTGGAACTAGGGATTCAAGCCTAAACTGATGGGTGATCCCTAAGAGAAAGTCAAGCCTAAACTGATGGGTGACCCCTCATATCATACGTTGTCTATGTAGTTCTAGAACTTAGGGACTGCGACTAACGAATCTGCCTAAACTGATGGGGGAGCCGTTATCCCAGTATTCACTTGATTTTAAATCCTACTCCCAACTGAATTGACACTGATCCTGAACTGAACTAAGCTCAACTGAACAACAACTGACCTTACTCATCATGATCATAGCAACTAAGTAAATAGTAATATTCATGATTTAACTAAAATCATTACTTGAGAGATCTGAAATGTAAGAAAAAATATAGGTATCAGGTGTTTATAACCAGCCAGTACTGAATAATCGTAAAATATAATATTAAACCTTAAAACTTTAGTATGAGGTCATGATTCAAAAACCCAAAACATAAACACACCACAAGTTAAGTAAAAAGTATGGGGTTGAACATGGGGATGTCTTAAAACATGAGAAAGCAGCATGATGTCATGGCTAAATTCATAATTCGATAAAATAACATGAAATTTGATCCAATACAATATGGAAAATCGAAACTTGAGGCATAACATAACCTAAATTTCCATAAAATCATACTAAGACATGAACTGAGTCAAACTACTAAGAAAAAATATGAATTAAACTCATCTTACACATATGAAACTTCATAATAAATCAAGAACCCATATTATTATAAAAGAAGAGGTTTTTGGGCTCCACGGGTGAAAGAGACCCATGGATAAAAACCCCACGTACCTTAATAGCTAGTTTCTTAAGGATTCTTGAGAGTTTCTTCAACTTAGAAGCTTGAGCTCTTGATTTCTCGAGAAACAGCTTAGGTTTTGTTCTTAGGAAAAGAGGACGATTTCTTGAGAGTCATTTGGAGTGAAAGGGGCAAATAATGCCCTTTTGGAAGTCCCAAATCATGTTAAGAAAGAATTGGGTTGAGGGGAAATGACTTAAATGGACCTTGGGAACTTAAATCAAGAATTTGAGTGGAATACCTATAACACCCCAAGTCTATACCCCAGATGCTACATGGTGCTAGCGACCCCGAAGGACCACCAGCTAACCCATGACTTGTACCTGCTGTGAGCACTGAATAATAATAACATTGTAATAACAATATAACTGGAATAAATGTGGAAGTTAGGCTAAAAATTCCATAAGGTTCATAACTGGAAAGAAAAATCAATGTTGAATACTGAAACAACTGTCTGAAAAACTCTAGTCTAAAAGCATCTAACTTTTTTGATTATGGAGTTGATAGGAAAATTCCCCAACTAACTTCGACTACTGGAAACTGTACTAAAATACTAAAATAATAATCTGTCCTCGAACTATGAGGACTCACCACTAAGTTTGTTGTTGATAGGCTGGGCTGCTAAGTGCAGTTAGGAGCCTGTGCATCTGAACCTATGATATAAGATATCATAGAGCAAAAGAAAAGTATGCATCAGTACTTTGAATGTATTGGTATGCTAAGTGAAGTAGGATGATATGCATACATGAACAATAACTGGTTGAGTACATGAACATAACTAAATGAGAGTACATGCATGAATACATAAACTGTAACTAAGGTCATGATAACACTGGATACTGAGTTTTGGATTACTGATTCACTGATATCTGAGTTACTGATACTGTATAATTGATAACTGAGTTACTGTATCTGACAGTCCTAATTTTGTAGAACTGATCTGAGTTCTATACTGATCTGAGTGACTATCTTTGACAATCATAAATCTATAAAACTGATCTAATTTCTATACTGAGCTGGGTGACTGCATTTGACAGTCCTAATTTTGTAGAACTGAACTGAGTTTTATACTGAGATTGAAACTGAAACTGTGGGAGGTAATCATCTAACCAACATGCCCCAAATCTGAACTGATGGGGTCCAACCTGTGACCCCATTTGGAAGGGTGCTAATACATGCCATGGGTACTAATACTAGAAAGACCAGGATGCCAAGCCTAACTGACGGGTGACACCTGGGTAGAGCCAAGCTTAATCTGATAGGTGACCCCTGAGAGGTAGTCAAGCCTAGTCTGACGGGTGGCTCCTCATCCTACACTGGCTATACAATTCTAGAGTACATGGATTGTTACTAATGACTCTGCCTACCTGGAGGGAAAGCCGCCATCCCTACTCTCGCTCGGTGCTGAATCCTACTCCCAGCTGAATAGATACTGAACTAATTTTTAAACTACACTATACTTGATTTAGCTATTACTGATCGTACTACGTAATTGAACTGAAATAAGTTCATTGGGTTCCGCTAACTGATGAAATACTACTGAGTTCTGTTAACTGACTGAGTTCACTGAGTTCTGAACTAAGACTGTGAGTGATTACTAAGTACTACTATTCGTGACACTACTAATATTGTTCTGTAACTACTGTAGCTCTAGGTAAACAACTAATTTATCGGATATTGAATATCCCCAGTACTCGATAGCATAACTTATAAGACATAGCACAATCTTGAAACATGATAACAAATTTCTTGATCACAAATCATTCATTAAGGTATTTTGACAAGCACTTGCATGGCATGAACTTATATACATACTAGCATGATATGGTTACACTACGCAACCCACATGAACAATTCATCAATCACTTGAAGAGCATAATTTACGCACATAACTGTAATAGAATATGCAAGAATCATAATCATAACCCCAACTCACAATTCAAAGGGGGTTTTAACATAAAACCATACAACAACCCACACATGCCATTTATTTCTCATGAACTTGTAAATTATTTATGGATTCTAACCCCAACTAACATTATAGTCATGACTATAATCAAATTTAATCATGAAATTCATGAAATCAATCTACTTGAAATTTTAAAAGAGTTGATTGGACTCCAAGGGTGGAAGAAACCCTTGGATGAACACTTCACATACCTTAATGCTTGAATTCTTGAAGATTGATGGTGAAATTCTTGAGATTTGAATCTTGAATGGAAATTCCTAGGGTTTGTTCTTGAGTAATTTGAGAGAGAATACGTGTAATTTGATTAAGGGGAGCTGAATTTTGAGTTTTTAGGGATGAATAGTCATGGGAAAAAGACCCAAATACCCTTGAGGTCGCGGAATCTTAATGACCTAAAATTGACATAGTGACGCACAGATCGACGCATTGTGTTGATGGGGTCGATGCTATGGCTGACGTGCTGTGTCGAGTCCACTTTAGTTCACTAGAAATTACACTGGAAGCTGGGGGAAATATTCATCGAAGCGACAGGAAATGCGACGCATTGAGATTACATCGATACACTAGTTTGGACTCCCAAACATGCCTCAAACGATGTTCGAAAAATCCAAAACTCATTCGAGAACACCTACTAACATTCCTAATCATGAAGCAACTTAAATATCAACATTTAATGGTCGTAAGGGTCACGAAATAAAATCGCCAACTATGTAGGCTAAAATAACTCTAACCATGAATACTTAGCTAAAGTTTTCTAAGTCGAGGACCCCTTGACAAGCTTTAAAGGACTAAATCATGCTTAGGATTTTGTGGGGTCTTATAATATCTCCCCTTTGGGAATATTCGTCCTTGAATAAGATAGACTAAGATAGGAGAATTGATAGACTGAAAGTACATACTAGACATGCACAACTGAAGCACGATTTCATGCCTCAAACTACTGATATACTGAGTTATCATACTGAACATGCATAACTGATGCATGATTTTGTAACTGATATTACTAATAAACTAAGTTTGTATACTTTACATACATAGCTGATGTATGAGTACATGACTGAACTGATTCATGAATACATGACTGGGTATGCAATGTCACTTGATACCAAGTTGGTAACTATATTTGAACATGAAACTGAGTAAATTTAAGGAAAACTATCAGCTTTAGCTGAGTATGAATTTTCAAAAAAGAGGTGAGCATACTTGGTCTGCATATTTGCTTCTGCTTCCCAAGTAGCTTCTTCAACAGACTGATTCTGCCAAAGAACTTTAACTAGAGGGACTTCTTTGTTCCTCAGTCTGCAAATCTGATAATCGAGGATTTCGACTGGAACCTTTTTATAAAAGAGACTGTTCTGAACATCTATGCCCTCTATAGGGACTACAATTGCTGGGTCACATATACATTTCTTTAGCAAGGAGACATGAAACACTGGGTGCACTGAAGCTAAGTCTGAAGGCAACTCAAGCTCATAAGATACCTTTCTGAAACTACTGAGAATTTGGTAAGGATCGACATATCGGGGACTGATCTTCCCCTTCTTTCCAAACCCCTTCACTCCTTCCATAAGAGAGATCTTCAAATATACATAATCACCAATCTCGAGATCAAGATCTTTTTTTCGTATATCCACATATGATTTTTGTCACCTCTGAGCTGTCTTAAGCCTCTCCCTGATGAACTAAAATTTTTCTAAGGTATCAAATACCAAGTCAGGACCTACCACTATGGCCTTACCCACTTTAAACCAACCAATGGGAGATCTACATCTTCTCCCATAGAGTATCTCAAATGATACCATATGAATGCTGGAATGGTAACTGTTATTATATGCAAACTCAATCAGTGGCAAATGGTCATCCCAACTACCCTTAAAGTCAATGGCACATGCCCTTAACATATCTTCTAAAGTCTAGATGGTCCTTTCTACTTGACCATCTATCTGAGGGTAAAAGGTTGTACTGAGGTGAACTTGGGTACCAAGACCCTTTTGGAAGGCTTTCCAGAAATAAGATGTGAACAGCGTACCTCTATTTGAAATGATGGATAAGGGAACTCCATGTAATCTGACCAACTCTCTAATATAGAGCTTGACCAACTGTCTACAATGACCCAAACTGAATCACGCTACCAACGAGTATAGGGAAACTCATCACAAAATCCATGTTCACTTCTTCCCATTTCCATGTGGGAATACTGAACTCCTGCATGGACCCACTAGGCTTTTGATGCTCGATCTTAAACTAATAACATGTCGAGCACTTAGCCATAAACTCTGCAATATCTCTCTTTATCCTACTCCACTAATAGGCTTCCTACATGTCACGGTAGATCTTAGTGGCCCCTGATGAATCGAGTAGCGTACACCATGCACTTCAGCAAGAATCTACTACCTCAATTCGTCCACACCTGGCACACATAGCTGACCCTGGAAATACAACACACCATCTCCCCCTTGGGAGAAAACCTCAACCTTCTGATCTCTGACCGATTCTTTTAATTTATCTAGACTGGATCCCAATCCTGCTTTCCTTCACCTCAAAAACCAGAGATGATTCTGAACTACTCTACACCTATATACTACCTTCTGCTGAATCAACTAAATGGATACCTAGTCGGGTAAGCTGATGAACTTCCTGATCTAACTTCTTCTTATCATACTCTATGTGAGCAACACTACCCATAGATATCAACTACCATATTGGCCTTACTCGGGTGATACAGGACACTCATGTCATAGTCTTTTAACAACTCCAACCACCTTTTCTGATGGAGGTTTATATCTTCTGAGAAAATATGTACTGCAGGCTCTTATGGTCAGTGAACACATCCACATGCACTCCATACAAATAATGCCTCCAAATCTTTAAGGCAAACACTACTGCTGCTAACTCAAGATCATAAGTGGGTAGTTCTTTTCGTAGGGCTTAAGCTGTATAGAGGCATAGGATATGACCTTACCTCTCTGCATAAAAACACAACCCAAACCAACTCTAGAAGCATTACAATATACTACAAATCCATCTGAACCATCTGGTAAAGTCAAAATTGGGGTTGTAGTGAGTCGAGTCTTCAACTCCTAAAAACTCTTCTCACAAGAATCTGACCACTAGAATTTGACTTTTTTCTGAGTCAATCGGGATACATAAGATGTAATAGATAAAAATCCCTCAATAAATCATCAGTAATAGATGGCCAAGCCCAAGAAACTTTTGATATCTGATGGAGAGATGGGTCTTGGCTAGTTTCTCACTACTTTGGTCTTTTGGGGATCAACTCTAATGCCATCACCGGAAACTATATGATTGAGGAAAGCTACTGACCTTAGCCAAAATATGCACTTACTGGATTTGGGAAATAGCTGATGGTTTTTGAGAGTCTATAACACTATTCTAAAATAGTTTGCATGATCATGTTTATTTCGAGAGTAGACAAGGATGTCAAGAATAATGACTATGATGAACATGTCCAAGTACTGCTTAAATACATGATTCATCAAGTCCATGAAAGCTACTAGGGCATTGGTAAGACCAAATGAAATGATTAAGAATATGAAGTGACCATACTGAGTTCTGAAGGTTGTTTTTGGGATGTCACATTTTCTGACTCTGAGCAGATGATAGCCTAATCTGAGGTCTATCTTAGAAATGTAACTAGCATCCTAAAGTTGGTCAAACAATTCATCGATTTTGGGAAGTGGATACTAGTTTTTGACCATGACTTTATTTAGCTGACAGTAGTCTATACATATTTTGAGAAAATCGTCTTTCTTATGCACGAATAAAACTAGTGCACTCTAAGGGGATACACTGAGTCTGATGAATCCCTTATCTAAGAGATCCTTCAACTATTTTTTAATTCTCTAAGTTCTATTGGAGCCATTCTATATGGCAAAATAGAAATGTGCTATATATCTGGAAGAAGGTCAATTCCGAAGTAAATTTCCCGTTTGGGAGGAACTCCAAGAAGAACTTCGAAAAACACATCTGGGAATTCACATGCTACTGATACTGACTCGAGAGTAGGGGTTTCTGAACTAGAGTCTTGGAATCAAATGATATGGTAGACACATCCCTTACATATTATTTTACTTTCCCTAAGGTAGGAAACAAACTGACCCCTAAATGCTGAAGTACTACCTTTCTACTCTAGGATGGGCACATTTGGAAACTAAATTGGATAATTCTATTTCTTCAATCAACTGAGGCATAGCATGAGTGAAGCCGATCCATGTCGAGAATGACATCAAAATCTGTAATCTCTAATTCTTCTAAATATGCTAAAGTGATTTTCTAAGATACCATAATCGGACTGTTCTTGTATACCCGTCGGGCCATAATAGATTTACCCATTGAGGTAGAGACTAAAAAAGGCTCTGCTAGGATTTCGGGACTGACTCCGAAGTCAATAGCTATATATGAAGTTACAAAGGACAAGGAAGCTCCTGGAGAACTTTCCTAATCCTGTCAGGACTGAAGTGTATAGAGTTTGTTTGGGCGTTGCCAGCTGGTAGCACAGGAAAAAGTACCCGGTTAAGTTGTGCAACCGGCTAGAACTGACGATTGATGGGACTGGCCTTGTTGGCGCAACTCCTTACCTTTCTAAGCAACTACCCGACACTCCCGAATCCGATGGCATGGTTTTCCACACCCGAAGCACACTCAACTTTTAGCTCTACACTCTTCTTAATAGTTTCTGCCATATTTCTGGCAAAGAGGATTCATTCAAGCACTGCTAACACTACCCTGGGGTTTAGGGCCTAATGCCCTATCTCTATTGTCGTCCCTCAATTTTGACACTGGAGCACTGGATGGGGATAAAGCTGGGACTAAAGATTTCAGGTGGAACTGAGAACGATTACCACCCTCTGACTTAGGCTGGGTAAAGTTAAAACTACCTATTCTATCTCTCTTGTTCTCTCTCTCCTTCTTTTTATTCTTAGCCTCCTCTATCTACTGAGCATGGACCATGAGCCTGGATATGTCCATCTCTTTAATTAGTATTGCGGTACTACACTCCTTGACCACACATCTAGACATACCAAACACAAACTTACCCATCTTAGATCTACTATTTGCTATAATATGAGGGGCATATCTGGCTAACTGAGTAAATTTGAGAGAATACTCTTGTACTATCATATTGCCCTGCCTCAGATTTATAGACTCCAAAACCTTAGCTTTTTTTAACTCCAGTAGGAAGAACCTATCAAGAAAAATGATGGCAAACTCCTCCTATTCCATGAGCCCTACATCTACATCCCGTTTTGCCTTCCGCTTCTCAAACTATGAGTGAGCCACATCCTGCAACTAATATATAGCAACCTTAGCACGATCACTAGCAGTCACTCCCATAATGCCTGTGACTTTCTATACCTGATCAAGGAATTCTTGTGGGTCCTTATCTAACTTAGACCCAATAATAGATGGAGGGTTTATTCGGGTGAAGTCCCAAATCCTGAATGCAATAGTAGTGGCCACTAGATTGGTCGGAACGGCAATTGGCCATTTATTCTTGGCTGCCATAGAATGAGATAGGGTGGTGAAATTTGCTCTAAATTCCGCATAGGAGACATGCTCATCTAGAGGATCTGCTTGGGCAGGCTGAGGGGCTAGCTAATTTCTTATTCCTCTCATAACCTCCTATTCATAAGTGTGTCACGCTACACACTTAGGCACAAGACTCTACTTGATACGGATTTCAGATTTCCTAGGACTCTATTGAACCTTAGTCTCTAATACCAAGTTTGCAATGCCCCAAGTCTGCACCCCAGATGCTATACGGTGCTAGCGACCCCGAAGGACCACTAGCTAAATCATGACTGGTACCTATTGTGAGCATTAATAATAATAACACTGTAATAATAATATAACTGGTATAAATGAAAGTTAGGCTAAAAATTTCATAAGGTTCATAACTGAAAATAAAAATCAATACTGAATACGGAAACAACGGTCTAAAATACTCTAGTCCAAAAGCCTCTAACTACCGAAATAATGGAGTTGATGGGATAAGCCCCCAACTAACTCCGACTATTAGAAACTGTACTGAAATACTAAAATACTAAAATAATACTCTATCCTAGAACTATGAAGACTCACCACTAAGTCTGTTGCTGATAGACTAAACTGCTAAGTGCGGTCAGGAGCTCGTGCATCTAAACTTATGATGAAAGACATCATAGCGCAAAAGAAAAGTATGAGTTAGTACTTTGAATGTACTGGTATGATAAGTGAGATAGGCTGATATGTATGGGTTCATATGCGTGAACAATAATTGGCTGAGTACATGAACATAACTGAATGAGAGTACATGCATGAATACATAAACTATAACTAAGGTCATGATAACACTGGATACTGAGTTCTGGATTACTGATTCACTATTATCTGAGTTATTGATAATGTATAAATGATAACTAAGTAAATATATCTGATAGTCCTGATTCTGTAGAACTGATCTGAGTTCTATACTGATCTTAGGGACTGTATCTATCAGTCATAAATCTGTAGAACTGATCTAAGTTCTATACTAAGCTGGGTGATTGTATCTGACAGTCCTGATTCTGTAGAACTAAACTGAGTTCTATACAGAGACTAAAACTGAAATTATGGGAGGTAATCATCTAACTGACATGCCCTAAATCTAAATTGAAGGGGTCCAAACGGTGATCCCTGTTGGAAGGGTGATAATACCGTTCCACGGGTACTAATACTGGAAAGACTAGGATGCCAAGCCTAATTGATGGGTGACACCTGGGTGGAGCCAAGCCTAATCTAATGGGTGACCCCTGAGAGGTAGTCAATCCTAGTCTGATGGGTGACTTCTCATCCTTTGCTGGCTATGCAGTTTGGGAGTACAGGGATTCCTACTAATGACTTTGCCTACCCAACGGGAAAGTCGCCATCCCTGCTCTCGCTGGGTGTTGAATCCTACTCCTAATTGAATAAGACACTGAACTGATTCTTAAACTACACTATACTTGATTTAGCTGTTATTGATCGTACTATCTAACTGAACTGAAATAGGTCACTGGGTTCCGCTAACTGATGGAATACTACTGAGTTCTATTAACTGACTGAGTTAACTGAGTTCTGAACTGAATACTGAACTGAGACTGTGACTGATTACTGAGTACTAATGTTTGTGAAACTACTGAGATTGTTTTGTAACTACTATAGCTCTAGGTAAACAGCTAAATTATCAAGTATTGAATACCCCCAGGACTCGATAGGATAACTTATAAGACATAGCACAATCTTGAAACATAATAACAAATTTCTTGCTCACAAATCATTCATTGAGGTATTTTTGACAAACATTTGCATGACATAAACTTATGTACATGCTAGCATAATATGGTTACACTACTCAACCCACATGAACAATTCATCAATCACTTGAAGAGCATAATTTATGAACATGACTGTAATATAACATACAAGTATCATACTCATAACCCCAACTCACAATTCAAAGGGATTTTTAACATGAAACCATACAACAACCCACACATGCCATTTATTTCACATGAACTTGTAAACTATTTATGGATTCTAACCCCAACTAACATCATAGTTATGAACATAATCAGATTCAATCATGAAATTTATCCAATCAATCTACTTGAAGTTTTAAAAGAGTTGCTTGGACTCCAAGGGTGGAAGGAACCCTTGGATGAACACTTCACATATCTTAATGCTTGAATTCTTGTAGATTGATGGTGAAATTCTTAAGATTTGAATCTTTAATTGAAAGCCCTAGGGTTTGTTCTTGAGTAATTTGAGAGAGAATGAGTGTAATTTGCTTAAAGAAAACTGAATTTTGTGTTTTTGTGGTTGAATTGTCGTGGGAAAAAGACCCAAATACCTCTGAGGACGCAGAATCTTAATGACTGAAAACTGACTTAGTTACGTGAAAATAGATGCATTGTGTTGATGGGGTCGATGCTATGGCCGACGCGCTGCGTCGGTTTACTGGAAATTACACTAGGAGCTGGGGAAAAATATTCATTGATGTGATAGCCAACGCGGTGCATTGAGATCGCATCAACACACTAGTTTGGACTCCCAAACATGCCTCAAACAATGTCTGAAAAATCCAAAACTCGTCCGAGAATAACTACTGACATTCTTGATCATGAAGCAACTTAAATATTGACATTTAATGGTCGTAAGTGTCATAAAATAAGATTGCTAACTATGCAGGCTAAAATTACTCTAAGCATGAATACTTAGCTAAAATTTTGTAAGTGTGGACCCTTTAACAAGCTTTAAAGGACTGAATCAAGCTTAGGATTTAACGGTGTCTTACAATATCCTTGGTGCACCGCGACCTTTTCTTGGGGTAAGCGACCATCGCGCCGCGACCCTTTCTTGGGTCAAGCCACTATCATACTGTGAATACCTGCACATGTGGAGCCACCCTTGCGCATAAGGGATATCTTGAGGCTTCATTGTTTTATCCATCCAAACATGTCTCATACCTTATCTGAAAGTCGCAAAACTCTCATGAGACATACTTTTAGCCTCCCTAAACATAAACCAACACGAAAACTAACATTTCGGGATCGGGAAGACCAAAATAAAAATCCGTAAAGTTTTGGGATCTTGAAAATGGCTAAGTCCTCAACATTTAGTGAAATTTTCAAGCCTTGGACCCCTTAAGGATGCAAATAAGAGTTGAATCAGTCTTAGAATATTATAGTGTGTTACAATATCTCTCTCTTGGGAACATTCATCCTTGAATAAGACTGGTTAGATTGAAAATACTACGGAAATTAAGGTCATATATAGATTATGAATGACTTGGAACATGATTTCATAAATGAGTCTGAAGCATTATACATAAACTACACAAATTTCGTAAATGCATGCAATGACATGAGAATGGTTACATAGTTGAAACTGAGAATGGAAAAGAGTCAATCTAAGAAAAATTATTTCCTCAAGCTGAATTTGAGTTTGCGCAGAAAAGATGAGGGTATTTGGTTCGCATATCTGCTTCTGCTTCCTAAGTATCTCCCTCAACGGACTGATTCCGCCAAAGAACTTTAACTAAGGAAACCTCTTTATTCCTTAGCCTATGAATCTGATGATCAAGGATCTCAATTAGGACTTGTTCGTAGGAAAGGCTATCCTAAACATTCATACTTTCTAAAGGAACAACAACAGTTGAATCACCGATGCATTTCTTTAACAAGGAAATATGGAACATTGGATGTACTGATGCCAAGTCTGCAACTCAAGCTCATAAGCTAACTTCCCAAATAGTGTAAGATTCTATATGGGTCAACATAGCAGGGACTGAGTTTCCCCTTTTTGACAAACATCTTCACCCCTTTTATAGGCAAAATCTTCAAATAGACTATATCACCAACCTCAAGATCCTTTATCCTCACGTTTGCATAGGATTTTTGATGGCTTTGGGTTGTCTTCAACCTTTCCGAAATCAACTGAACCTTCTCCATTGCCTCAAACACTGACTCTGAACCTATCAAAGTAGCCTCACCTGCTTCAAACCAACCAATAGGATATCTACATCTCCTTTCATAAAGAGCCTCAAATAAAGCCATTTGAATAATGGAGTGGTAACTATTATTATAGGCAAACTTAATAAAAGTTAAGTGGTCATTCTAACTACCATTAAAGTCAATAACATAGGCTCTCAACATATCCTCTAAAGTCTGAATAGTTTTCCCTGCTTAACCATCTGTCTAAGGATGAAAAGTTGTACTGAGATAAACTTAGGTACCAATATCCTTCTACAAAGCCTTCCAAAAGTGAGAGGTAAACTGAGTAACCCTATCTGAAATAATAGACAATGAAATCCCATACAACTTCACTAACTCCTTAAGATAGAGCATGGCATAATCCTCAACTGAGTATGAAGTATTAACTGGAAAGAAATGAGATGATCTGGTCATTCTATCCACAATGACCCATATCGAATCATGTTGATAATGCGTACGAAATAACCCGGTCACAAAATATATGTTCACCACTTCCTACTTTCAAGTGGGGATGCTGAACTCTTGTAATGTACCACTAGGCCTTTGGTGCTCAACTTTAACCTACTGACAATTTGAACATTTATCCACTGATGATAGGCGAATTTACACGCCTATAGTGCTATGTTTTACCCATATTTTAGCTAAGTTTTGAGGACAAATTATATATTTCATGCACTTTTAGTCCTTTTTCCTATAAGTGAGCTAACGAACATGATTATCAAAGTTTCAGGTATAAATGATGCAGAATTAAGCATTTTATGGCTTACTTGACACCAAAGAAAGCTCACGAATGAAGGAAAGGGAGCTTGAACGCCTAAAGGACCAAAAGTGATACATGGAAAATCTGTCCCGGCTAAAACAGCATTTCTGAAGACTTTGGGGACTTGCAGTAACTTATTTGGATTTGGATAATGATACATTAACCTAGTACAATTGGGTTAGTATTTCATTTGTTTATTTGGATTAGGAGAATATTACATTAACCTAGTACAATTGGGTTAAATATTTCATTAGCTTAGTAGGATTTGGTTAGATATTTCATTAGCTTAGTAGGATTAGTATATGGGTATTATAAATACCCTATCATGCTAGAGATTTTGAATTCATTCTTCACTTAAGAAAAAAATACATTCCTCCCTTAGTGGAGAGATACATTCTACCTTACAATACATTTCTCCCTTAGTGGAGAGATACATTCTACTTCTCAATTCCGAATTCTTCCATTAATTCTATTTTTCTTCTTCTATTCATTCATTCTTAATTTCCGCAACAAGAGAATCGTTACTTTGCCTAGGAATTCACGCCTAACGCCTACCACTTGTCCTATACGAAATTAATCAATCTTGTGGTATAAAAACAATGTCAATCGTGATCTCCTTCGCATTCATGGGTAACTAAACTTCTCTGTTGGGGTTATGGAAGCCAACTGAAATACTATCTATTCCTATGAGCTTGTGAGTTTGTGACACGTATGATGCTTATATCATTATTCTCTTCATCTTAATCTACATTCTTTGTGGTTGCAAACAGAAGAATACGCCAGTATAACATTTAACTTATTCAAAAGAAAGGTTATTTGTCTGGAAAAGAGATAATGTCAAGGTAGTAGGGTCACCCCCTAAATTCCCTACTAAACAGTTAGTGTCGTAACTGGATTAACCTCTTGGAGAATTCGTACCGTTAGACACGCTTTAAGCTCGAAAGAGTTAAAGTGAAATAATCCTCGAATAGGTCGAAAGACGCCTGGATTTACCATCGAATACAATTCTCTATAAGCACATGCATGTCGAAATTCTACGCACTCATAGTCAATAGAGACGTATAACTCAGGAGGTGGACATAACCCCAACGCTTCAATTCTCATTGTTTACAACTTACGTAACAATCTTTCTCTTTTTACTTTGCTATTTTCAGCTTTTACTTTATTGTTTTGGTTACACATCACAATCCCCCCTATTTACGAGACTTGCACTAAAAGTCTAGTAATTTTGCTTACTTGTTGACCAAGCTATTCCCTGAGGGATCGATACCCAACCCAGGTTGGGTTCTATATTTTCTAGCGACCGCTTTACACTCCTACGAGAGCTGTATATTGAGCGTTATCAAAAATTGGCGTGGTTGCCGGGGAATACGAGTGTCAATCAAGTTTGTGATAATTACTAGACCCTTTGGTCAAAGATTCTCGTACTTTTACTTTTAGTTTTTGTTTTTGTTTACTGCAGGTTTTTATTCAGTGCATGCCCCATACTCGAAGTTCTGGTCAACTGTTATTACCTATCAATCCTAAACCACAACATATTGGCAAAATGGAAGCTCAAGCAGAAATCGAAAGGATGGCTGCTCAGCAGGAACAGGCGAGATTGGCTGCTCTTGCTGCCGCCCAAGTACACCAACAAAACATTGATAACCCTGGGCGAGCAATAAATCCTGACGATGAGGATTTAGGAGATGACGAGTTACTAAACCCAAGGCGTGATGCTGAAATCATAACACCTGCCAACCGAAGAGGTCGACAAGCTCAGTTTAGGTATGATCACCAACCTATGCAGCCATCTTTCGATGATGATGATGATGATCTTGATGGTGCCGGAGCCACTGGAGCCATAATTCCATCACCATTAGCGCCCGGAGCCAAGCTCAACATCACAAGCACCATGATTCAGTTATTGCAACTCAAGGGATTATTTGGTGGACTAGCAGGCGATGATCCGAATATACATCTCATCAACTTTATTTCTACATGCAAGTCGTTTGACAATCCTGGTGTTGGTCAGAATGCAATTCGATTACGTCTATTTCCATTGTCTCTGTCTGGGGAGGCAACTCTATGGTTAAATGGGCTGACTCCTGATTCAATTACAAATTGGAGGCAATTGAGAGACGCTTTCCTAGAAAGATTCTTTCCGCCATCCAAAAGAGCACAATTGAGAGATGAAATCAGCAACTTTCGTCAGCTTCCCACAGAAGCTCTTCAGGAAACATGGGAGAGGTTCAAGACAAAGCTAGCGAGATGCCCAAACCATCACATGACCAATGTTCACCTAATGGAGATATTGTATAGAGCCTTGAATTCAATAACTAAGCCAGCTGTGGATAACGCAGCTGGAGGATCCTTTATGGACCTTACTTTTGGTCAAGCAAGAAATATGCTAGATCGTATGACGAAGCAAAGTAGAGCTTGGCATACTAGGGATTCTGAGGTAGCAAGCCCCACTTTATCTATTGGTATAACTGCAGACCAAAGAATAAGAGAAGAAGAACGTGATCAATATATAGCGCATCTGAAAACACAAATGGATTTTCTTACAAAGCATTTATTAACAGGGAAGACCGAAAAAGTGAAAGCTATTGCGTCAAAAGGAAGATACGAATCTGATTCGGAAGAAGAGGCCAACTACTTGAACAATCAGGGGGGTTTCCGTGGGAATACCCAAGGAAACCAAGGTCGGAACTACTATGATAAATCTGGAAACAAAGACCAAGGTAGTTGGAAAAACAAGAATGAAAAGAGTGGTTTGTACATTCCCCCTGGTAGACGTGACACCACCACATCTAATTCTGGAAGTATGGAAGACATGATGGCTAAATTATTGAAAGGAGTGAAAGCAACGAGCGCGGGAGTAACGGAGGTAATTAATGATTTGTCCTCCATGAAACAATTAGTTGATTCACATTCCACTTCTATCAAGCAAATAGAGCAGCAATTGAGCCAACTTTCAGCAGCTCTCAATCAAAGGAAGGTCGGCACTTTACCTAGCGATACTGTGCAAAACCCAAGGAATGATGGGTCATGCATGGCCATCACTACCAGAAGTGGTAAGGTGCTGGAAACTTCAGCAAAAGGCAAGCAAGTGGTTGACGAAGTTGCGGACATGGATGACAACGCAAAAGAAGAAGATGCCGCAGCTACTACTCCTGACGTCAAGGACGCCACCTCCAGCACGGTGCAGCCTAAAAAAGTGGAAAAACGGAAGCAAGAGGAGAAGAAAGCCGTGGAAAGAACACTTCCATACCCACCACCACCTTTTCCCCAAAGATTGAAGAAGGTGGCGGATGACACAAAGTTCAGCAAATTCATGACTATGTTAAAGCAGCTGACCATTAATGTTCGATTGGTGGAGGCACTTGAACAAATGCCTGGGTATGCGAAGTTTATGAAGGATCTTTTGACTAAGAAGCGGGCAGCAAGTTATAAGTTGAAAGAAGATGTGCATCATTGTAGTGCAATTGCTACCCGATTGATAGTTCAGAAGAAGGCCGACCCCAGAGCTTTTACTATTCCTTGCACCGTAGGATCTTTGAATTTTGACAAAGCATTATGTGACTTAGGATCCAGCATCAATTTTATGCCATTATCGATCTACAAGAAGTTGGGGTTGGGTAATCCTACTCCAACCAATATGAGGCTCGTCATGGCGGATAGGTCGGTAAAACGACCTGTTGGTATTCTATGTGACGTATTGGTAAAGGTTTCTTCATTCATCTTTCCGGTAGACTTTGTTATTTTGGATTGTGAGGCAGACTCAGAAGTTCCCATAATCTTGGGGCGCCCTTTACTTGCTACAGGAAGTGTGCTCATTGATTTGAGAGCCAATGAGCTTTCATTCTGAATAAATGACGAAGTTGTTCGCTTTGATGTATGCAAATCAATGAAGCAACCCAAAGATCTCAGTGTATTTTTGGTGGCTGATGTTTTCTTTGATGATGAGAAAGAATTACTTGAAGAAGAGCAAATTATTGATGACCCTTTGGAGGTTGTACTTATGAATGAAGAGAATGAGGATGCTGAAAATGGTGAAGAAGCTATTTGTGCTCTGTCGGGATTAGGGACATATCGCTATGCTCCCAAGAAGCTGGATCTTGATCTCAAGAATCGACCCACACCACCAACTAAGCTATCTATTGAAGAGCCACCCACGTTAGAATTGAAGGAGCTGCCAAGTCATTTGAAGTACGCCTTCTTAGGAAGCGGAAATACTCTTCCAGTCATTGTGGCAGCCAATTTGGGTGAGCAACAAGTTGCAGCTCTTATTGCTATCTTACGCAAGTATATTAGAGCCATTGGATGGACCATTGCGGATATTATTGGTATTCCACCTGGGATTTGTGCACATAAAATTCAGCTTCAAGAAACTTGCACACCCACCATTGAGCATCAAAGACGTCTAAACCCACCTATGCAAGAAGTGGTGAAGAAAGAAATCATCAAGTGGTTAGACGCTGGGGTTGTGTATCCTATCTCGGATAGTACATGGGTAAGCCCAGTACAATGTGTTCCCAAGAAAGGAGGCATAACGGTGGTCGCGAATACGAAGAACGAGCTTATTCCACTCAGACCCATCACTGGATGGAGAGTATGCATGGACTACCAAAAGCTGAATTCTTGGACACTCAAAGATCACTTCCCAATGTCATTCATGGACCAAATGCTAGATCGATTAGTGGGGAAAGGATGGTTTTGCTTCTTGGACGGTTATTCAGGCTACAATTAGATATATATTGCCCCCGAAGACCAAGAGAAGACAATATTTACATGCCCATATGGTCCGTTTGCCTTCAAACGTATGCCATTCGGGTTATGTAATGCACCAGCCAACTTTCAACGTTGTATGATGTCCATTTTCTCTGATATGGTTGAGGACACTTTGGAGGTATTTATGGATGATTTTTCAGTTGTTGGTGAATCTTTTGAGTCGTGCTTGGAAAACTTGAGCATGGCATTGCAAAGATGTGTAGAATTCAACCTTGTGCTGAATTCGGAAAAGTCCCACTTCATGGTAAAAGAAGGAATTGTTCTTGGGCACAAGATCTCCGCAAGAGGAATAGAGGTTGATCGAGCAAAAATAGAGGTTATTGAGAAGCTACCGCCTCCAATTTCGGTGAAGGGAGTTCGTAGTTTTCTTGGCCATGCAGGTTTCTATCGTCAATTCATCAAAGATTTCTCCAAAATTGCTAGTCCATTGTGCAAACTATTGGATAAGGATGCGAAGTTTGACTTTAATGAAGATTGCTTAAAGGCATTCGAATGTCTTAAATGAAAACT
The DNA here is from genome assembly GCA_030864225.1 of Capsicum baccatum var. pendulum. Classification (NCBI taxonomy): domain Eukaryota; kingdom Viridiplantae; phylum Streptophyta; class Magnoliopsida; order Solanales; family Solanaceae; genus Capsicum; species Capsicum baccatum. The sequence continues at coordinate 88,735,892 of CM061557.1, forward strand.
CATTGAAGCCCCTATCATGGTAGCACCAGACTGGTCTCTCCCGTTCGAAGTCATGTGTGACGCTAGTGGTGTAGCCATTGGAGCTGTACTTGGACAAAGAAAGGAGAAATTATTTCATCCTATCTACTATGCGAGTAAAGTCCTAAATGAAGCCCAAAGGAACTACACTGTTACTGAACAAGAGCTCCTAGCAGTTGTATACGCGTTTGAGAAGTTTCGTGCCTATCTATTAGGTACTAAGGTGATCATTCATACAGACCATGAAACTCTTAGGTACCTCATGACAAAGAAGGATGCAAAACCAAGGTTAATTCGATGGGTGTTGCTGCTACAAGATTTCGATTTTGAGGTCAAAGACAGAAGAGGTTGCGAGAACTAAGTGGCCGACCACCTATCTCGACTTGAGAATGAGCATGTGGCGCAACCTGAAATTTAGATTAATGATGCATTCCCGGATGAAGAGATATTAGCGGCAACAATGGAAAAATTACCATGGTATGCCAACTTTGCAAATTTCGTGGTGAGTAATGTGATACCTGCCAATTTATCTTACCACCAAAGGAGGAAGTTTATGCATGACGTACAGTACTACTATTGGGATGAACCTTATTTGTTTCGAAGATGCACAGATAGTATCATTCGACGATGTATATCTCATGAAGAAGTGCCTACTATATTGGAAGCATGGCACACTTCCCAAGTTGGAGGACATCACACAGGCAATCGGACGGCAAGAAAAGTTTTGCAAAGTGGTTATTATTGGCCTTCGATATTTAGAGATGCCTACGACTATGTTAGAAGGTGCGACCAATGCCAACGTCAAGGGGCTATATCGAAACACCATGAGATGCCCATGTCCAAAATTCTTGAGGTAGAACTTTTTAATGTGTGGGGTGTTGATTTCATGGGTCCATTCGTGAATTCGTTTGGAATGAAGTACATCTTGGTTGCTGTAGATTATGTTTCAAAATGGGTGGAAGCTGTAGCTTTGGCCGACAATGAAGGGAAGCGTGTTGTATCGTTCTTAAAGAAGAATATCTTCTCTCGCTTTGGAGTACCTCGTACTATCATAAGTGAAGGAGGATCTCACTTTTGCAACAAGCTGTTCAAATCAGTTTTGGCCAAGTATGGTGTCAAGCAACATAAGGTAGCTACGTCTTATCATCCCCAAACTAGCGGACAAGTAGAAGTTTCCAATCGCGAGATCAAGCAAATCCTTGCGAAGACGGTTAATGCGAATAGGAAGGATTGGTCTAGGAAGCTTGATGATGCACTATGGGCGTACAGGACTGCATTCAAAACACCCATTGGCATGTCTCCTTATCAACTAGTTTATGGGAAGGCTTGTCACTTACCCATCGAGCTCGAGCATAAGGCATTGTGGGCATTGAAGCTATTGAACTTGAATTGGGATAATTCTACGAATCTGAGGTTGGAGCAGCTGAACGAATTAGATGAGTTCCGTCTCCATGCATATGAAAGATCAGACCTATACAAGGAATGGATGAAAAAGTATCATGATCAGCGGATTGTTCGACGAAACTTCCAAAGGGGTGATATGGTACTTATCTACAACTCCAGATTGAAGCTCTTCCCAGGTAAGATAAAGTCTAAGTGGTCTGGTCCATACAAAGTTATCCAAGTCTACTCGTCTGGAGTAGTCGAATTGGAAGACAATAATGGCATTGTCTTCAAAGTGAATGTCCAACGTGTTAAACCTTATATCGGTCCTCTTGACTCGTTGAATTATATGGCTATCACTTATCTCAACGAAGTCTAAGTACTCGAGGATGCTATGTCGAGCCATGACAATAAATAAGGCGCTAGATGGGAGGCAACCCATCATTTTATTTTTTTATCGTTTATCATTTATCGTTTTGTCTTTCTTTCTTTCTAGTACTTGTTTTGCTTTTGATAAATGAAAATCCAAAAATATGAGTCGTGCCACGACCAAAACTAAGGCGCTTGGTGGGAGGCAACCCATCGTACTAATCATTTTCATTGGTTTTGAGCAAATATAGGTGCGAGAAGTATTCAACGAGGTGATTGGTTTCAAATGATGATTTGGACGTATTGTACGGTCAAGGTGGTAAGTTAGGAATAAGTATGCATAAGGATATGGATTGAGCATTTCTCATGCCAAAATAGGCATCGAGGAAGGCTAGGCGTAGGTAAAACTAGGCCACGAACAATGCAAAACCTATACTATAGCCTAAGGTCTCGGAATCGAGTATGCTATACACTATGCGCCGCCCATTCTTAAGTGTGCTATACACTATGCGCTGCCTATGCTATAGCATTAGGTCTCAGTATCTCAAATGCTATACACTATGCGGCGCATATGTCCCTAAATTCCATGACCTATGCGCCGCATATGTCCCTAAATGCCATGACCTATGCGCCGCATATGTCCCTAAATGCCATACACTATGCGTCGCCTATACTATGACTATGCCAAGCATTATGCGCCGCATATAGGGAATTTTTTTCTCCAAAACCGTTTGTAAATGGGTCAAAACCCGACCCATTCTCTTCCTATATAAAGGGGACTTAGTCTTGAAACATAACCACATTAGAAATTGACCTAAAGGCGCCGCATACTCTCTCCAAATCATCTCAAACTTTTTCTTTTTGCTCTTCCAATTCACAAGAACATCTCCAAAGGCTTCAATCACGTAAGCACTCTTGTATTCTTCATCTATTTCTCGTAGGTACTACGTTGCTATGCCTATGATGAATTGCTACTTCTTGAAAGATTATTGGTGATGTTAATGTGTTTGGATTGTTGACACAAAACCTTGTGCGTGAACATATACGTTAGGATAATCTTGACTGGTTTCCGACTTGAATTTGGTTTTAATAGCATTGTTATACTATTTGCGGAATTGCTAGGGTTATGAAAATTGCTTAAGTTTGATACTTGGATACTTACATGTTAGACTATCCCGTTCATCGGGATAAGGCCTATAGTTGACTACCGACTTAGGAGGTTGTGATTGTTGAAAGTAACTATACCATAATGTAACCCCTACGTAGTAGTGTTGTTATACCTAACATGAAAGTAGTGCAATGGCTGCAAGTAGTGATACATCGCTGATTTTTTTGTCAGAACATAGTTCCTAAAACGTATAAATTCACTTCACTATTTTGTATTAACGAACCTAAGAGTGGGGTGGTACCCCGATGGCTTGTGTATAGATTGTTTCCTTTGAGTTGATGCTAACATGAATACTGTTTAAATCTCAGGAACAATGGTACCTAAAGCGCGACAGGATAAGGCTACCACTTCCCAAAAGGGCAAGAAGAGAGGTCGCAAGGACCAAGGAGAATCATCCTCCATGCAACTACCCCGATGAATGTTTGGAATAAAATGGGTTCTTAAGGAGGAAGCCAAAGAATGGTACAAGAACAACAAGGAACGGAAATATGTTCACATCGACTTGATCAACAAGGACACCATAGCGAAGAAGGAGCCGCATATGTTGGCAAAAATAATGGCGTTGAAACTGGATTTCATATTCCGCGACATGGGAGAATGTAATCTTGATTTGACAAGGGAGTTCTACGCCAACTGGTCGTCGAAAACCACAGGCAACGAAGTCAATATTCGGGGCCAAGTGTTACAGCTCAACGCGGATTTGCTCAACTCCTTTCTTGGTTTACCTTCGGTCGACCCAGCACCATTCAAAGAGCTGTACAGAAGGCCTCCTTATAGAGCAATACGACACACACTTTGTGGAAGTAGATCGATGGCAAGGTGGGGCAGACACCGAGACACCGGACGACACAACACCTTCCCCTATGCTCCATTGAATAGGGAAGCAAGAATCTGGTTGCGTATTGTCAACTCATGCCTTATTCCTGGGACTCAATACACCAAGATATCAAGAGATAGAGTGTTTTTGGTCTATGCTTTGATGACGAATGTCCCTATCAATTTTGGGGCAATCATTCGCTCTACAATGCGGAAGGCCAGACTCCACAAAAGGTCCCACTTCACTTTTGGTAATCTGTTGACAGCACTCTTGCGGAAGGAGGATATCGAAGAGGAACCAGCTGATCATAAACTCCCACATAACCCGAAGAAGGTTGACCTCACCAAGGTCAAAGATGCTGAAACAACTCATGGTGTCAACCTTACTACTGCGGAGAGACATTCTCGTGATGAGAGTTTCTTCCGTCATCTTTATGGCATGACACGCTTCACAATGATGAGTAGAGGTCATGTTCCAACTGCTGAAGAGCTCCAACAGCTGGACCATGATTATCCAATGAACATGCATGCACGGGAGATGTGTGGAGTGGGTGTATACTTTGAGCAACCTCTAGATGATGATGTGCCAACCGATGACGATCGACGCTTGCCAGACTCCGACGAGGAGGAGAACTCTGATGATGACCCTTATGATGATTCCGACGAAGGGGGTATGACCCCCGACATTGAGGAAGAGTCCGACTGACCAGGTTCTTCGTATTTATTTTCCACTGAGGGCAGTGTCCCGTATAAGTGTGGGGTGGCGGTATCGCATGCTATACTTCTCTATCGTATCTATGTTTGTTATCTATGTTTGTTTACGTTGTTTAATTTATTTTATTTTTTTTGTTTCGTTTTTTTGTATGTTTCGTTTATTAGTTAAGTTAAGTTTTTAGGGAAAAAAAAATTTTATTTGCTTAGCTTCGCATGAAATAATTCCAATAGGCAGCATGAGATTATAACAAGAGTATGTGCTACAATTATGACTATTGAGACGTTTAGGCTCTAGTTGTGACTCATTATGTGATATTTTGTGGTTCAATTCCTTCACTTGTTGGGTTGAGAGTCTATATTACTTCCAATCAAGTCGACCATGTGCCTTGTGTGTGTGAGATTAATAGTATATTCTATGTTTGTGGTTGATGCTAGAACTTGCCTGGTATGTATGCAAAGCGAAAATAAGGAGTGTAAGTTTAGGAGATGATTTAGGCATTTCTTTGACAACCTATATATGTTTACCATCGTTTTACCTACCCTTGGACATCATCCTAGTTAAACCCTTTTGAGCCTTTAGCCTATTTCTTTGACAACCTTGTATGTAAGCCTAATCCATTTTTTTCAAGACCGTGATTTGATCCAAATTCCTAAGTGCTTTAAAGTATAAAGTCATGTGACAATATAAGAGGAAATTGGGTAAGTATGATGTTTTAAAATGTAATGGTTCTTGAATGTGTTATGAAAAAGAAAAGTGCTAGCATAAGAGGTATGTTGTGAAAAGAAAAAAAAAAAGAAAGTTGAAAAGTGAGTTATGCTTAAAAATTGAAAAACAAAAGAGGAGAACAAGGGTGGAATAAAAGAAAGAAAGGGTTGAAAGAGAAAAGTGTCAATGATACAATGTGATGCATTAAAGTGCTGAGGAACATAGTCACTATTTCCGACCAAAATAGTCCTACCCGTCCCTTAGCCTACATTACAACCATCAAAACACCTATTTGATCCTAATCTTAGCATTCTGACATTTAGTGGAGTATTACACTAAGGGCAAGCCTATGGTCATCAGTTGCTGCATACGAATTCTTTGTGAGAGCGAGAGCAAGGATATTTTGATACCCATGTTTGAAAAATATGCTATACTTGTGAGTGACTATGGGTAATATATTGTGAGACACACATGGTTGATGAGTTTTGGATAGTTGTACATGATTCTTTATGCCTTAACTTTTGAATATGAGTTGACCACCATCACGAGTCTATGCTAGAGGTTAAATGGTTTCTACTAATGAGCAGAAAACTATTCTTTGTTGATGATTGCTACGCTTGTCTTGACGAATATTTTATGTTGTTACTGTGAAACCCTAAGTTGATGTTTAGATGGACATAATAGTTTGTTCGAGGACGAACAAAGCTTTAAGTGTGGGGTGTTGATGATAGGCGAATTTACACGCCTATAGTGCTATATTTTACCTATATTTTAGCTAAGTTTCGAGGACAAATTAAATATTTCATGCACTTTTAGTCCTTTTTCCTATAAGTGAGCTAACGAACATGATTAGCAAAGTTTCAGGTATAAATGATGCAGAATTCAGCATTTTATGGATTACTTGACACCAAAGAAAGCTCACGAATGAAGGAAAGGGAGCTTGAACGCCTAAAGGACCAAAAGTGATACATGGAAAATCTGTCCCGGGCTAAAACAACATTTCTGAAGACTTTGGGGACTTGCAGTAACTTATTTGAATTTGGATAATGATACATTAACCTAGTACAATTGGGTTAAGTATTTCATTTGTTTATTTGGATTAGGAGAATATTACATTAACCTAGTACAATTGGGTTAAATATTTCATTAGCTTAGTAGGATTTGGTTAGATATTTCATTAGCTTAGTAGGATTAGTATATGGGTATTATAAATACCCTATCATGCTAGAGATTTTGAATTCATTCTTCACTTAAGAAAAAAATACATTCCTCCCTTAGTGGAGAGATACATTCTACCTTACAATACATTCCTCCCTTAGTGGATAGATACATTCTACCTCTCAATTCCGAATTCTTCCATTAATTCTATTTTTCTTCTTCTATTCATTTATTCTTAATTTCCGCAACAAGAGAATCGTTACTTTGCCTAGTAATTCACGCCTAACGCCTACCACTTGTGCTACACGAAATTAATCAATCTTGTGGTATAAAAACAATGTCAATCGTGATCTCCTTCGCATTCATGGGTAACTAAACTTCTCTGTTGGGGTTATGGAAGCCAACTGAAATACTATCTATTCCTATGAGCTTGTGAGTTTGTGACACGTATGATGCTTATATCATTATTCTCTTCATCTTAATCTACATTCTTTGTGGTTGCAAACACAAGAATACGCCAGTATAACATTTAACTTGTTCGAAAGAAAGGTTATTTGTCTGGAAAAGAGATAATGTCAAGGTAGTAGGGTCACCCCCTAAATTCCCTACTAAACAGTTAGTGCTGTAACTGGATTAACCTCTTGGAGAATTCGTATCGTTAGACACGCTTTAAGCTCGAAAGAGTTAAAGTGAAATAATCCTCGAATAGGTCGAAAGACGCCCGGATTTACCATCGAATACAATTCTCTATAAGCACATGCATGTCGTAATTCTACGCACTCATAGTCAATAGAGACGTATAACTCAGGAGGTGGACATAACCCCAACGCTTCAATTCTCATTGTTTACAACTTACGTAACAATCTTTCTCTTTTTACTTTGCTATTTTCAGCTTTTACTTTATTGTTTTGGTTACACATCACAATCCCCCCTGTTTACGAGACTTGCACTAAAAGTCTAGTAATTTTGCTTACTTGTTGACCAAGCTATTCCCTGAGGGATCGATACCCAACCCAGGTTGGGTTCTATATTTGCTAGCAACCGTTTTACACTCCTACGAGAGCTGTAGATTGAGTGTTATCAGCCACTAACTCTACAATATCCTTTTTCATACCATTCCACCTATAGATTTCCCGCAAATCACGATACATCTTAGTGGCTCTTGGATGGATAGAGTACCGCACACCATGTGCTTCTGCAAGTATTTGCTATCTCAAACTATCAATGCGCAGAACACATAATCTACCCTGACAACGAAGCACACCAATCCTCCTTTGGAGAAAATCTCTACCTTCTGATCTCCAACCGCCTTGTTCAACTTAGCCAAACTAAGATCCCTGTCTTGCTTTTCTTTTACTTTGGCGACCAACAAAGATTCCGAACCATTCTAAACCTATATACTACCTTCAGCTAAGTCAACCAACCAAACACCTAATCTAGAAAGCTGATGAACCTCACTGACTAATTTCTTTTTATCTCTCTCAACATAAGCAACACTACCCATAGACAACCTGCTAAGGGCATCTACCACTACATTGGACCTGCTCGAATTATACAACACACTAATATCATAATCTTTTAACAACTCAAGCCAACTTATATGATGGAGATTCAAATATTTTTGCATGAATACATACTAAAAACTCTTGTGATCAGTGAACACATCAATATGAATCCCATAAAGATAATGCCTCCAAATTTTTAAAGAAAAAATAACAGTGGCCAACTCAAGATCATGGGTAGGATAATTTTTTTATGGGGTTTAAGATGTCTAAAGGCATAGGCTATGACCTTGCCCCTCTGTATCAAAACACAACCATGACAAACTCTGGAAGCATTACAGTAAACTAAAAATCCATCAGAACTATTTGGCAAAGTCAAGACTGGGGTGGAGGTGAGTCAAGTTTTCAACTTCTGAAAACTTTTCTCATAGGAATCTGCCTATTAAAATTTGACATTCTTCTGAGTCAATTGACACATGGGGGAAGCAATAGAAGAAACCCTTCAACAAACAATTTTAATATCCAACCAAACCCAAGAAATGTTTGATATCTGATGAAGAGATAGATCTAGGATAGTTTCTCACTGCTTCGGTCTTTTGAGGGTCAATTCGCACTTATCCGAAATTCACACTTATTGAATTTGGCGAACAACTGATGATCTCTAAGGGTCTACAATATAATTTTTAGATGGGTTGCATAATCATCCTCACTACGGGAATAGACATGGATATCATCAATGAAGACTATGATGAGAATTTCCATGTACTGCTTGAACACCCTGTTCATCAAGTCCATGAAAGTTGCAGGGGCATTCATTAGTCCAAATGATATACTAGGAATTCAAAGTGACCATATTGAATTCTAAAAATTGTCTTCGAAATGTCACATTCTCTGACTCTAAGATGATGATAGCCGGACCTGAGGTCTATCTTAGAGAAATAACTGGCACCCTAAAGTTGGTCGAACAAGTTATCAATTTTGAGGAGTAGATACTTATTCTTGATTATGACTTTATTCAACTGATTGTAATTGATGCACATTCTGAGAGAACTATCTTTCTTAAGCACGAACAGGACTGGAGCACCATATACAGAAATACTAGGCCTAATGAAACCCTTATCTAGTAGGTTTTTTAACTGTTTCTTCAATTCTTTAAGTTTAGCTGGAGCTATTCTATAGGGTGGAATAGAGATAGGTTGGGTATATAGAAGGAGATTTATTCTGAAGTCGATTTACCTCTCGGGAGGAACTCCAAGAAGATCTTTAGGGAACACATCTAGAAATTCCCTTACAACTAAAACTAACTCAAGACTCGGAGACTCAAAATTTTAGTCTTTGACTTGGACAAAATGGTAAATAGACCCCTTGGATATCATTTTTCTTGCTCTAAGATAAGAAACAATCCGACACCTAAGCACTGAATACTACCCCTCCATTCAATAATTGGTTTATTAAGAAACTAAAACTAAATGACTTTATTTCTACAATTGACTTAGGCATAACATGAGTGAAGGCAACCCATGCTGAGAATGATATCAAAATCAGTCATCACTAACACCACCAGATCAAGTAAGGTAATTCTCTATGATACTAAGAACAGGCAATTTTTGTATACTTGTCTGGATATAATAGATTTACCTACTGGGGTAGACACTGAGAAGAAATACTCTGCTTATATTTTAGGACTGACAGCAAAATTGATGGTTATAAGGAGTCATAAAAAAAAGTAAAGCTCTGGGGTCTAATAACACATAATCATGAAGATGGAAAACCTATAATGCACCCGTAACCATATTAGGAGAACTTTCCTGATCGTGCCGAGTCTAGAGAGCATACAACCTATTCTGGCACTACCCACTAGTGGAACTAGGTGCAGCACCCTGCTGAGTCGGGGTGACCTACCGATGTTGCTGAAGGATTAGTCTGCCCTTGTTGGCGATTATTTTTTCCCTTCTAAGCAACCATTGGACAATCTCGTATCCTATGGCCTTGCTTGCCACATCCAAAATACACATCACTACCCATTCTACACTCATCCTAATGGTTCCTACCAGATTTCCTATAGAGCAGATTTGTACGACCATTGTTCACACTGTGCTGGAAGTTAGAGTCTGACGCTATATCTCAACTGTCTTGCTTGAACTTAGGCACTGGCGCACTAGCTGAAGATAGGGATGGCGCTAAAAATTTTTGATGGAACTGAGAACAGTTACCTCTTTCTAACCTTGGCTTAGAAAAGTTAAAACTACCCGTTCTAGCCCTCTTATTCTCTTCCTCCTTCTTCTTGAGTTTCTCCTCCTCAATCTGCTGAGCATGAAACATAAGTGTAGATAGGTATATCTCTTTAATCAACATAGAGATCCTACACTCGTTAAACATACTATCAGCTACACCAGATATAAACTTACTTATTCTATACCAATTATAAACCACGATAGTAGGAGCATACCTCTCCAACTGAGTGAACTTAAGCGAGTACACCATCACACTCATAATTCCCTGCTTAAAGTTAATGAACTCCTGAACCTTAGCTTCCCTCAACTTTAGGGGAAAGAGCTTTTCTAAAAAAGTTATGGCAAACTCTTTTGTAACAACCCGAAATCACCCCCCAGGACGTCACACAGTGCTTAAAGCTACAAGTAGCCCCAAACTAACCCTTTGAGCCTTCTTCTACTAATACTACTCATTTCAAGATGAAATAATTCAAACACTAGCATAGTCATATGATATGAACGTAGATACATAGAAAATACTCGATCCAAACGACCATAATACTAGAATTATCAACACAATCACAATCTGACAACTAGTCTAAGAAAGCCTCTACTAATCCATGAACTAGAAAGTCATTGGGACAGGCCCCCAACTGACTCAAAATGAACTGAAAGTAATAACATAGTTTCACAAAAGCTGAAATATCTGATGATAGGTCCTCGAACCATGAGGACTCACCATTGTAGGAATGTAGATAGAGGTCTCCAAAGTCACTGACGAGGCTAGGACTGAGCACATGAACCTACATTATAAGACAATGTAGAACATAGACGTATATGTGGATCAGCACTTGGGAATGTATTGAGTATGTGGGGTGCATGTACTTATATAAAACAACATCAATACTCTTTAATCAAATCATGCATGCAATAAGTAATGACTCAGATAGCTTGAATAAGTATAAAATGTAAAGCTCATGAATCATGTAAAATGGAGCATGTAACACAAATCTCATGAGTCATCATAGTTTAACTTTAAAATCGGTAATCTTCTCTTATTCTCATTACCCATTGGCTAAAGGAAACTTTAAACAATACTTTCAACTCATTCATATGTCTCATGGAGAGTAAACCTTCTTTAATGCTCAAGAACTTATAACTCTTTTGAACTCAAGTACTTGGAATTCAGAATCATATTACTTTGAAAAATACTTGAAGGCATTTCATTCACTTTAGGAAAATATCTCGTTTCAAGCTTTAAGGAAATCATTCTATCTCAATGAAAAGATACTCTAGTTTAGGGAAATAACTTATCTTATAGTTTTAGAGAAAATAATTATATAAAGGGAAAATACTTTAGTCTTAGGGAGAAAATCTGCAACTTTACTATTAGGAAAATAACTTACATCAAGGAGGTTTTATTAACCGACATAAACCATGCGAGCTACATGGATTCCAACATTTTGTCCTCCTAAGGAAGAGACGCCATGTTGGGGAGGAGCGTCATACTCTTGGCAAGGAGTATAACCTCAATTCAGTGATTACTTATCTTGGCCTCAAGCCCAATATCTCAGCCTTAGGCCTAAAATCTGAAACCTATGGTGGCACGTAGTTCTGGGGTAAGAAACCATAGTAACTTACCCAACTCGGTTCTAAATACTACTCCCTTCAGTTTATCTCGCTCATCTCATGAAAATCCACTTTAAAATAGTCTCATGGTTCATCAAGAACCCAACAATCAAATCTGTAATCTCATGTAGTAAAGTGGATTTCAAAACTCCATGACCATTAGGTCAAAACATTTCTCAACAATCTCAAAATACTCAAATCATGGGTGCTTACAGCACAAGAGTTCATAAAATTGCAAATCTCAAGTAGGGCTCAATAACCCATAATTCAATGTCAAGTTAAAACTCATCAAAAGTATAATAGATAACATCTAGATTCATAACTCATGTAGAAATCTGGAAATATCAGCAATTTGTCTCAAAATCTCAACATACTCATATACTTCAATATCACAAACATTTCAACTATTATTTCTCAAGGATTAAAATCATGGGGTATAGACCCAGCTGCAATTTCTCAAGAAAATTATGTCATTAGACTCTCAATTCATGGAAAATATCAAAATATTTCAGTCAATAAAAAAAAAGGTGAAAAACCCTAATTCAAATTCATGTAAAATCACATAGATTGCAGAAAATCATAGTTTAAATAAGCCTTTGAGCACAAAGATGAAAGGATTACCCTTGTTCAAAACCCCACATATCTTTGATTATGAAATTAGATAAACGATCTTACTTTAAAATCTTCTTCTTACTCTTGACAGAGGGTTCTTGCAACCTTTGAACTTGGGGAACTCAAATCTCAACTCAATTGGTAGAATCCATGGTGAGTTTTTGGATATCTTGGAAAAGGATTTTAGATTTGCTCTTGAGGGAGAAACCCTAGACTTTTGATGTTTTGAGAGATAATGAGGCTATCAAGTTCATTTGAAATATATCTGAGGGTTAAAAGGGAAAAGAACCAAAAGCCCCTTTTAAAAAGGACTTACAAATATTGAACGGAGGCTGCGACGGTCGAAGCAATGATTCGTCGCTAGCCTGATGGTCCGTAGGGTCATCCGTCGCACGCTGGTAAAAAAAACCATACTGCCTTAGTGTGAAAATCAAAGAGACGGTCCATTGCTCAGCCTAATGGTCTGTTGGATCATCCATCGCACATTGGCCAGGATAAGGCCACACTCCTGAGCGCGATAGTCCGTCACAGCCCTGACGGTCTGTCATTTTAACCATCACACTTGGGCTAGAAAAGAGAGTTACTTCCTTGGTTGTAACGGGCCGTCGCAGACTCGACGATCCATCGGATCGTCTGTCGCACTGGGCGATTCCAACAAGTCTCAGTAAAACGAACATAACTTCTCACGCCAATGCCAAATTTGGACGCAATTGGTATCGTTGGAAAGCTAATTCAATTATATACATGACAAAGATTCAAATTTAAGAAAATTCTATATAGTTTAAACACCAATCACTTAGAAAGTCACTTCTCAATCTTTTAGGGCCAAAATTAAACTTTGCTTGACACGCTCTAAGGCTCAGACTACGAGGGAACTTTACGGGGTCTTACATCCTCCCACTATGTAGGCATTGTATCAACACCGTATTACTCCTTCCACTACTTAAAACAGGTGTGAGCTATATCCTGCAACTAATATGCAGCCAACTCTACACTCTCACTCAAAGTGATTCCCACGATATCTGTTATTTTCTACACTATGTCCAGAAATTCATATGGGTCCTCCTCAGACTTAGATCTCAAATAGAGAGGGATCATCTGGGTAAAATCCTAAATCCTAATTGCGTCTGTATTTGCCATTGATTTGATGGAGAAATAGCCTGCTGGTTATTTTGAGCAGCTAAGAAATGGGCTAAGGTAGTGAAAGTAGCCGTGAATTCGGCGTGGGAGACATGCTTATTTAGTGGATCTTATTGGACAGGTGGTGGTGGTGCAGGCTGGTCCCCATTCCTTCTTCAATTGTTTTTTTTGGGAGGAATTGTCTGTAAATAGAATGAAGGATGAGTTAGAGAGAGAAATTACATTACGTACGATATAAACACTGAATAAGGGAAACTTTCCTAAGAATGTTTCATAGCCTCTCATCCATAAGTGTGGCGCGCTTCACACCCATTCACAAGACTCTACTCAATGCGGCTTTTAGACTCTCTAGGACACTTTAAAAAATTTAGGCTCTAATATAAAGTTTTTTCATGGCCCGAGGCTACCCCTAGTTGTGACAACAGTGCTTACGGCCTCAAGTGACCACAAACTAACCCATGAGCTGGTACCTGCTGCAAGCACTGACTAAACTGGTAATATAACACATGAACGAAAGATAATTGATAAGGTACTATAAATCTAAATATCGAAATACGTGCCAACACCATATCTGAAACATCTGATAAAAATACTAAAAACTAAATTATTTGTCTAAAGTAACTGGTAACACTAAAGAAATGACTAATTATCTAACTGATTTTCTGAAAGCCTCTAAACATCATGAGGAGTTGATGGGACAAACACCCAACTAACGTCGACTGACTGAACATAGGAAAATACTAAAATAAATGAGATAAACATATCATGTCCCCGATGGATGAGGACTCACCACTACTGGTATTGAGTAATGCTGAGTTATCTAAGAATGGTCAGGAAACTGAGAGTCTGAACCTATGATATAAGACAACAGAACATAAAGAAAAGTATGTGGTTAGTACTTTAAATGTTCTTGTATATGAGATGAGGACTGGCTCAAATGCGTGAGATAACTGAGCACGAATGCATGAACATATAATATATGAGAATGTAGGACCAAGCATAAATATGTTTCTTAGATAATCTGAAATCTGAAAGACTGAATTTTGTGTAACTGAATAACTAAAAATTTGTATGCTTTGGTCAAAAAAACCTTAGTTAAGACATACTGACTACTGACTGAAACTGTGGGAGGTATCATGTAATCGACATGCCTCAATCTGAGCTAATCGGGGACCAACCTGTAACCCCAGTCGGAAGGGTATCAGTACCATACCATGTGTATTAACACTGGCTCTGTGGATCCACTAATATGTTATCCAAAAGGAATAGGATGTCAAGCCTAAATTGACGGGTGCCCCCTTCTATCCTACGTTGGCTACATAGTTTTGGAACATAGGTACTGTTACTAATGACTCTACCTAAACTGATGAGGGATCCTCCATCCCTATATTCACTTAGTGCTAAATCCTACTCCCAACTGAACTGACACTGATACTAAACTTAACTAAGCACAACTGAACATAACAACTGACATTGCTCATCATGATCATAGCAACTGAGTAAATGGTAATATTCATGATTTAACTAAAATCATTACTTGAGAGATCTAAAATGTAAGTAAATATGTAAGTATCGGGTGTTCATAACCCGTCAGCATTGAATAATCATAAACTACAATATTTAAGCTTAAAACTTTAGTATGGGGTCATGGTTCAAAAACCCAAAACATAAACACTCCATCAATTAAGTGAAAAACATGGGCTTGAACATGGGGATGTCTTAAAATGTGAGAAAGCAACATAATGTCATGGCTAAATTCACAATTCAATTTTATGACATGAAATTTGACTGAATACAACATAGGAAATCAAAGCTTGAGGCCTAAGATAACCTAACTTTTCATGGAATCATACTAGGACCTGAACTGAGTCAAACTACTAAGGAAAAAACATGAATGAAACTTATCTTGAGCATATGAAACTTCATAATAAAGCAAGAACCCATATTTTAATAAAAGAAGAGGTTTTTGGGCTCCATGAGTGAAAGAAGACCATGGATGAACACCCCACATACCTTAATAGATAGTTTCTTTTGGATTTTTTGAGATTTTCTTGAACTTAGAAGCTTAAACTCTTGATTTCCTGAGAAAGATCTAGGGTTTTGTTCTTAGGAAGAGAAGAGGGTTTCTTGAGAGCAATTTGGAGTGAAAGGGTAAAATAATACCCTTTTAGAAGTCCCAAACTGTGTTAAGGATGAATTGGTTTAAGGTTAATAACTTAAATTCCCCTTGGGCACTTATATCACGAAGCTGGGTGTAATACCCTTGGCATTTCACGACCCTTGCTTGGGTCAAGCGGCCATCGCGCCACGACCCTTTCTTGGGTTAAGCGGCCATCGCGCCACGACCCTTACTTGGGTAAAGCTACCATCGAGCAACAAATACCCGTACCTATGGAGCAATTCTCGCACCGTAGGGCTATCACGAGGCTTCAATGTTTTAGCCATCCATACACATCCCAAACCTCATTCGAAATACCTGAAACTCTCTCGAGACATACTTTTAACCCCCTAAACATGAACCAACTCAAAAACTAATATTTTGGGGTTGGAAAGACCAAAATAATAATCCGTAAAGTTGAGGGGTCTTGAAAATGGCTAAGTCGTCAACTCTTAGTGAAAGTTTCAAGCCTTGGACCCCTTAAGTATGCAACTAAAAGCTGAATCGAGCTTAGAATATTATGGGTTGTTACATCCTGCCCCACTGCTTCTGTCGGGTCCTAGGTGTAGAGGCATTGGTTGTAGATGGAATTGGAACTGATGAATGACCCTGAAACTGTGAACGGCTTCCCCCTCCAGATCTTGGCTGACTATACTCAAATTGTCCGGTCCTAACCCTTTTGTTTCTCTTCTCTCTTTCCTTTAACTTTTTTGCCTCAATTTATTGAGCACGAGTAACCAATCGAACAATATCCATATCCCCAATCAGTATGGAATTCCTACACTCCTTGACTACTAAATCAGACACCCTAATAACAAACTTACTCATACGAGATCTAGAGTCAGATAACAACTTGGGAGAATACTTAGACAACTGAGTGAACTTAAGGCAGTACTCCTTCACCATCATAAATCCTTGCCTCAGGTTCATAAACTCCTCTACCTTATCCTCCCTCATCTTACACGGGAAGAACCTGTCCAAAAAAGTATTTTGAAATACCTATCAACTCATAAGAGTTGCATTCTCACCTCAACCTTCCTTTCACATAACAAGTTAATCATAAGCAACATTTTTCAGCCTATAGGATATCAAATCCATACTCTTCTCTTCAGTAACATGCATAATTTAAGTAATCTTTTTTACCTCATCAATAAAGAGTTAAGAATCCTCATCCACCCTTGACCCATGAAACTCAGGTGGATTTATTCTCACAAAGTCCCAAATCCTGGCTGCAGCTAAATTGTAATTTTGCTGAAGTGAAACTATCGCCTGTTGGTTTCCCTGAACGTTGGCTTTCAAAGCTTGGACCAACACTTGAAAGGTGGCTCGAAATTCAGTATGAGACTCATTCTCATTTAGAGGGTCGGTTGTAGTGGTGGTTGATCACTATTTCTGTATTCATCGGCTTGGTGAGGAGGCATATTTTGTTAAGTAAAATTACAAGTTATGGCAGATATAGACAACTATAATCATGATAGATTATGAAATAAATGATGATTCCTAACTCATCCTGTAGCCTTTTGCTCATAAATATGGCGTGCTTAGTATCCATGATCAAGACTTTATTTAACGCAGCTTATTTGACTCCCTAGGACTCTTTAGAACCTTAGGCTCTGATACAAAGTTTGTAACACCCTAAAAGTACCCCTGAACGTCACACAATACTCAAGACTACGAGTAGTCCCAAGCTAACCCATAAAACCTACTTAACTTGAAACACATATAAAAATTGAACTAACATAAATAGAAACTGATGGTAAATAATTCCATATCTGTAAAAAGAGTCTTTAACTTGGAAGTCTTAAACTAACACTTTGAACTTAAAACATAAATAGTCTAACAATCCTCTACAACTGACTAGATATCCACTGGGACAAACCCCAGCTGACCCGAACATAACTAGAAATCACATAACTAAAACACTTTTAACAATGAATCAGATATCTAAGAAGTTGGGTCCTCAAACTATGAGGATTCACCAAAAGTCGAGATGTAGGTTATGATGTTCGTAGTCAATCGTGTTGCTGAAAACGAGCACCAAAACCTACATTATAAAATAATATAGCACATAGACATATATGTGGGTTAGTACCTCTGAAAAGTACTGAGTATGTGGGAGTGAATGCATAAGTAAAACAATAACTGAATATTCATATAAACTTTTAGATAATGAATGCTAAGTATAAATAACTCACCTTGATCTTGAATAAAACAAAAGGATGCAAGATCATAAACATGAGTAATGAAGCATAAGAATAACTTTGTGAGCATAACACTTCATTTCTAGAAGTTCTACTTTTTATTCTTTTTTTTAAGATTTTTTTTCTAACCGACATATAAAATGTTAGCTACCATAGAGTCCAGCATTTTACCCACATTGGGGAGAGCCGTTGTACCTTTGCCATCAAAATAAAACATTAATCTTAAGTAATCACTATACTTCATCCATATTGTAAAAAAGCTTAACCGACGATGGCTCGTAGTTTCTAGGAATTTAGGACACGCTCATCTGCATTCTCTTCTCGGTGCAAAATACTACACCCAAAATACTTATACGCTCATACTTTAAGAAATCTACCTTAAAATAGCATAAGGGTTTATAGCCTGAAAACCAGTTATGCTTCTCTTTCTATAAATCATAATCAGGATAAACAATTGTGGATTTCATATCTTATCTTAGGATCAAAAGATTAATCTTTGCTTTAAATCATGTCATAAAACTTAGCAATGGATCTTAAGAGCATAATCTTCTTGTAAACACAATACTTGTACTTGAAACTAAGAATTCATGCTTTAATTCATAGAAACTCGTAACAAAACTTCATGCTCAATAGTCACCTTGAAATCTTTCAACAATTCCAGTCAAGATAATAAAATTAAAAATCAAAATATGAATCTTATAAGTCAAAACATGAATATATGCAATTCTTGATGCACTTAAAGCTTTCATTCTCATGGTAGTTCCATAATTCAAGCGAATGGCTAGTTGGGTATGAACCCTAATTCAAAATAAATAAATTCAATCTTAAAGCCATGAACTTTGGGCACAAGGATGAAAGAATATCCTTGTTCATGAACCACATACCTGAATTTGCTAGACTTGTGAGAGTTTGAACCTTGGGACTTAAAGGATGAATTTTGGGTGAGAAGTCTTAATCTTGATGTTTTTAAAGATAGGAGAAGAAAAGTATTATTAGTCGATTGGAAAGATGAGGAAAATAATGGCTCTTTAAGAGTTATAGGTCATGGGTAAAAGTTATAAGAGATGAAAAGATCAAAAAGCCCTTGGCTAAACTTTACAGAAATTGATCGCCAGTTCTTAAGAGTTTACCATACGACTCGTATAGAAGGGTACGACTATACCCCTCAACTCGTAAGCTTGGCAGAAGCTAGGAGGGTACACACTAGTCAACATATGAGTTCTACCTATGAATAGTATGATCTTTATACGACTCTTAGCCTCCCACTCGTAGCTTGGTCAGAATCTCAGAGAGTCCATATTGATGGACTAACGACATACCTCCATACAACTCGTACCCTACTTAACAACTTCTAGGGGTCAAGTTGTACCTACAACCGAATATCCATCATGCCACACTGCTTTGCATACAGCTACAATATACCACTAGTATATTATACGTACGACTCAATGGAGAAGTTGTATGATGTACAGAAACATCTAGACATGGGTTATTACAAAAACTCTTTTAACAAACCTTTGAGGAGTAAAGTTATCTAATAAAGGCAAAGGAACCATAGAAAATACGGTACCACCTGAGCTCGAAAGTTGTTCTTTTAGCTCCTTCTTAGTTTGTTATTTTTTCCTTTGGGGGTGTGGTTTATCAGAAATAACCTTTCTACCTCCAAGGTAAGGATAATATTGCGTAAACTTTATTCTTTCTGAATCACACTTCATGAGATTACACTGAATAAGTTGTTGGTGTGGTGTCAATATAAAATTGTCCGTTAAATTATACATCAATTACTATGCCTCAATTCTAAAATTCCTTTGTAATTTGTTTATCTTTAATTAGTCACATCATTATTTGTTTTATATTATATGAGTATGAGTTTTACTTAGACCAATTATGGAGTCCAATTTAAAATCTAACATCACAACTTAAAAAAATAGGAGTTTTTGTATATATTAGTGTAGCAGGGAAATTTGATTCTGACAGGAAAGTCAAGTGCTTTAGATTAAAGTAGCTTGACAAGAAACACAAACAAGAAGATGAGGATTCTATCATTTTTCGTACACTACACTTATAATTAATAAATAATTAAAAGAGGATATTTTTGTAATCTTTTAATTGTTACTACTATTAAAAGTGAGAGCTTTGTGCTTAATCAAATAGAGAGAAGTATCAATTACCTCCCTGAACTTGTCACATTTTATTCACGGTACACCTGAACTTTGACTAGTCCTAAGTTATCTCTCTCCCCTTCGAACTTGTTGTTTTGCAACATCGCGTGACCCTTTTCAACTGATGGATCAGAGCGTGTAAAATACGCGCGTACACGTAAAAAAATGCCTACATAGCTGTCCACGTGGATAAATAGCATCTGTTTCCCTTATATCTTATATTAAAAAATAACCCACTTTTACCCTTAATTATCCAATTTCTCTCTAAAAACTTATATTTTTCAGTTTTTATCTACTTCGAAATAGTGAAAGGTTGAATTTCAATCGATCAAGTAAGCTATTATCTAAACAAATTATATTTTTTGTGTGTGTTAAAAATATGAAATTATTTTTTTCGGTTAGTGTTTCATAGTAGTTTCGAATTAGTGTTTCGATTAGGATTTTGAGAAGACTCACATGCACAAATATATTTTTTATTATAATTAATGGAGTAAGAAATCGCAATTTAAGTTAGGGATGTACAAAAATCGAACCGACAAAAATGTTATTGATTTATTGTTATTTAGTTAATGATTTTTTAATGATTTTGTAAGAAAAAATATTGGGTTATTGATTCGATTTTAATTTTTTTTTATTGGGTTATTGGATAAACCGATAATCCAATAAGATTATACTAAACTATTATTTTACACCCCATATATATATATATATAGTAGGATTTTGGTTGCAACTAAGATTCGATTTTTTTTCATGTTATTTATTACTTTTTCTATTTTATGAGTATTTTCTTATCGGTTAAATCGAAAATCAAATTGTTAGGGACTAAAAATTGATAACCAATATAACTACATACACCATAATGCATACAACCAAGGAATCTAAGTCCGAAATTGTCATTCGGTCATGAAATTCTCACAATTGGAGGATACCCACATGCACACACAAGTCTCCTATTATAATTCATGGAGTTATAAATAAGTAGATAAAGTAGAAGCAATAAAATAAAATTATTTTTAGATTGAAAGTAATGGAGGAAGAGGGATAATAAATAGGAAGAGGGATAATTGAATTTTTAAAAAAAATTAAAGAAAAATGATTTTTTTTATTTTTTTATCATTGGAAACACTGATTTGGCAAAAAATAACTCCATCACACGCGTGATGGAGTTTGAACTCAAACATTTTGCCACATCAGCAAAAAAAGGGTCAGGCAATATTGCAAAACAACAAGTTCGGAGGGGGGGTTACTTAGGACAAGTCAAAGTTCAGATATACCATGAATAAAATGTGACAAGTTCAGGGAATAATCAATACTTCTCTCTAATCAAATATTTTCTTAATGAATTTATCAAATTTTAGTGTTGTTTAGAAAAGTTGCACAATAAATGGTTAAAGAGAAAAATATCATTCTGGTAGGAAAGGAGTAAAAATATACTAACATAAACCAAAACGTTCGTGAATTTACATGAGTAAAGAATAATTTACTATTAAACACAATTATTATTCGAAAGATTGTGACATTAGTTGACGAAAAGGTAATAATTTTTTCTATTCGTATAATTTATTGGATATATTATCAGAAGGTTATAATATTGACTTCTTAATTTATTGGATATATTATCAGAAGGTTATAATATTGACTTCTAAACTATATCAGAAGAATTGTGATAAATTAAGGACTTTTAAGTCATGAAAAGTTAAACTCCTAGAATATAAGATAAGAGAAAATTATATGACAAGAGGTGCATGAGAAAAATAAGTGTTATATTAATTTATTCAAATAAATTTGCAAAGTTTTTAGAAATCTTGATTGAACTTTTTATCTTTATTAAATGTCTTTATAATAGATAAAATTTTCATTTACTATTTTTTTAATTTGATATTTGAAATCAACTAAAATTTAATTATTAAGCAAGACAAAAAGAAGATAGAGTAGAAGGAAAAAGAATAACATATGGGAAAGGGAAAAAAGTTAACCAATAAGATAAGGTAATAGTTTCGTTACTATAGAAGTTTTTTTGAAGTATTTGATGTTATACTTTCTTTGGTCTCAATAAAAGGATTAATTCTGCCTCAATCGAATTTTGTTCGTAACTCGGATTATTAATCTCAGGCATCAAAAAGATGGTCGAAGGGAAGAGTAAAAGTCGTTTCCTATGGCGACAATTTGGTGATATTTAATGGATAGTTTTAAATCTTCATGCACTGAATTTTTTATGGTTACTTTAGGTAATACTATGAAGAATGTTATTATTAATGTGATGATAAATTATCATGTTTCTTTTTAAGTATACTTTTTATCTTATTTTTTTACTTAATAATAATATACACACAATTATTTATTTTTAATAAATTTATTAATAATTGCACATATTCTAACTAGTTGCGTGAAAAAAGCATAGATGCTTAAAAAAAAAAAGGCCTACCAACTTTTGCACGAATCCAACCCCTATTACCACATTCGCTACTTATTATTTGTTGCATAATCTGACTTCCAAACACACCGGTGTACCTCTTTTTCTCCTTGCACACAGATAAACACCAATCATTCACCCATTAAACGTCTTTCTTCCGCAAGATCTAGAAGGCTGAGAAAAGGGTCTTTGCTTCAATCGTGATAAAAAATAGTCTTCTAGCCATAAGTGCAAATCTAACACTCATTTATTCTTAATTTCAGATAAATCTCTATTCGAGCCAAATCGTCCAGGTTCATTTGTTCTAGATTATGTTTTCCCAAAGGAACTTCAACATTTAGAATTTCAAAAGCATTCTGCAATCTCTTATCAGGATTTAATGGGTGGACATTCTACGTCGACCTTGCACTTTAAAGGGCACATCAATTTATCTCCTACATATGCTCTTTTTGATGGAGTGATTACCCATAATTTTGTATAGTCTCGTGTTTTGAGTTTTCATAATCTTCTAATTCAGTCAGCCCAAAATTATCTGTCATAGTGAGCAATGGCCAATGATTGCAATGTGAAGGAGTGGTTTCAAATATTCCTCTGGCTATTATTCAAGGATGTAAATTGCTTCCAGACTTGTATGTGCTTACGCAACATGGGTCGTATGTGGTCCTCAGAGTTTCATGGTAATCTACTTTGGGTCCTATTGTCACAGACTATTCTCAATGTCAACTGGAGTTTTCTACTGGTGATCGTCATTATAGTTAGGTACGCGGACCATCTTTGGATGCTCAATGGATCCAGTTGTAGAACTTGCGATGTACTTGTATACTGATGCAACATCCTCTTACCATTGTTTGATGTTATTCAATTATGATCCGCTCATGTCTGAGGATACTGCAAGCAAATTGGATACACTTTTATCATCATATGACGATATTTTATAGAAACCTACAAGTCTTTCTCCATCTCGACCGCAAGACCATACCATACGTTTATAACCCAACTCGGGTCCTGTCAAGGTCAAACTATACCTCTATCCAATTTTTGCAAAAACAAGTGAAGGAAAAATTAGTAGCTGAATTGCTTTATGATAGAGTGATTCATACAAAGTACCAACCCGTTCTCGTCTCTTGTTTATTGCTTCATAAGAAAGATGGGACATGGATTGTCATGCATTAAATATGATTGTTATCCGAGATCATTTTCCCATCCATACTATTGATGAGTTGTATGGTACATGTAATTTTACCAAGCTTGATCTTTTTTTGGGCTACTGTTAGATTCGTGTTCGGTGATAAGACAGAATTCCTGACGCATGAAGGGTGTTATGCTTTTCAGATTAACAAATGCAACATCAACCTTTCAGGCTATAACGAATGGTGTTTTTCCGGCATATTTATAAAAGTTTGTGATGGTATTCCTCGATGATATATTGATATACAGTCCAACATAGGAGTTGCATGTACCAAATCTTAAGCATGTTCTTGAGTTGTTAACGCAACATTTTTTATGGCAAAGCCAACAAAATGCCTATTTGGGGCGGATATATAGTATGTGCTTCAATCAACTGCTATAACAGTTGTAGCATATTTTATTGCAAAACTCTAAATAATAATAATAATCTAATAAAGACCCCAATTTTGTGTTTGTTGTATTTTGCTATGCTTTTATATCGGTTGATAAGATACACTTTTCTAAAGTTATTAATCATTTCAAGGGAGAGAGCATTTCTATCTTTCCACTCCTGGTAGAAAATATTAAAGAAAACAATGTCCTTGGCCTCACAACTTGTGAAAATGGAAAAAAAAAAAGGAACATTGTGACAAAGGATGAATTGTAAAAGAGTAAAAAAGGAGATATAGAACCCATATATATATATATATATATATATATATATATATATATATATATATATATATATATATATATTCTAGTTTAAGGTGCTTGCATTGCACGTGTATTTAATGTTAAAAAGAAAATTACATATATACCAAGCAACACATTGTTATTATGTAAGGTTTAATATGTAGTAGATCTATTGTATATGATGTACATGTACTATTCCCGCTAGCTCATTCAAGTGTCGTCTTCATCAAGTCATCACCACTCTCACAAATCTTTTGGAATTTTATCATCAACATGATTATTAAATAATTTACATCTTCGACCGTTTTAGCCTTATCCTAGATCCTTGTGGTTCAGCCTTTCTAGAACTCACATGTATTGTGGGAGATTTATTGCACTGACCTGCTATTTTATTGCATCTTCGCATTTTAAGAATAGAAAAAAGGTTTGTCATTATCTAATACAAACAAGAAAAAGGTTCATATTAATCTATTATACATATGAGGAAGACGAAAAAATTGCAGACTTCTATCTAGCATCATACCTAAACTGCGATCGTTGAATATTCTATTATCGCTTCTAGTATACCAATGCACCCAACCTACAAAATAAATGGTGGCGATCACTCCCACACCGCCATATGAATCCTCTGAACCCTCATGGTAATATTTATACAAAAGTCTTAAGCAATAGAAAGGTGTGTGATTATTTAGATTCTGAATTGTGCGTGGTTGATGTATGAAAAACTTTAAATATTAAAAAAAAAAATCAATGATATAATAAATGTGTTATAAATGTATTTACATTAAAGTGAATGTCTATCAAGAATAGATAAAATCTATCAAGATCTAGTTGATATCTATCTTGATATCAATCAGGGTTTGAAGTATCTGTCGTTTAGTCAGAAACTAGGAGTATTTTCCCCTATAAATAGAGGGGTTTTGTTCATTGTATCCTCAATCTTATGATCTCTCATCCGAGAAATAAAGAAGTCTCCCTCTTCTCTCTATTTATTCTCTTGTTCTTGCTTTTATATTTCATAATACGTTACCAGCACGAGACTCTACCTTCTCTCTATTTATTCTTTATTATTTCATAACACATTGAAACTCTTGGAGAGTTTTCCAAAGCAATAGATTATTTGTTCTCTCTATTTATTCTTTATTATTTCATAACACATTGAAACTCTTGGAGAGTTTTCCAAAGCAATAGATTATTTGATGAAATGAGAAATATACCGCATTGGATTGGTTATAAAGTACCACATCTTAGTGCATGTTGTGCACTAGTGTATCTTGCAAATACTACAAGTCCTGATATAGCCTTTTCATTCAATTCGTTAGCAAGGCTATGCGTTCATATGTGGGGGTACTGTCATATCTTAAAAGATATATAAAGCAGTCTATCATAGCCACTTCATCGAATCTTGCTGAGAGGATAGCTATTCATGAAGCAAGTCGAGAATGTCTATGGTTCAGGTCCATGATATAACTAATTCGAGAAAAATGTGATTTGAAATGTGACAATGTACCCATAATTTTACACTGAGATAATCCAGCATGCATAGCACATCTTAATGGAAGATTCATAAAAGGAGACACAACGAAGCACACTTTATCAAAAATTTTCTACACCCATGAGCTACAAAATAATGGTGATAGTAACGTACAACAAATTCATTCAAGTGACAATGTGACTGATTTATTCACCAAATCTCTTTCAATTACAACTTTCAAGAAGATGGTGCACAAGATCGGGATGCAAAAGTTCATTGATGTTCTCATCAGGGGGAGAAAATACGCGTTGTACTCTTTTTCCCTTTCAAGGTTTTGTCCCATTGGGTTTTCCTTGTAAGGTTTTCAATGAGACAGCCTATATGCGTATTGTTAGAGATGTGTACTCTTTTTCCTTCACTAGAATTTTTTTCCACTAGTTTTTTCTAGTAAAGTTTTAACGAGACACATTATCTATCAATTAGACATTCAAGAGGAGTGTTATAAATTTATTTACATTATAGTAAATGTCTATCAAGAATATAGATAAGATCTATCAAAATCTAGTTGATAACTATAAAGATTTGAAGTATCTATCTTTTAGTCAGAAACTAAGAGTATTTCCCCCATAAATAGAGGAGTTTTGTTCATTGTATCCTCAATCTTATGATCTCTCATCCATCAAGAGAAATAAAGAAGTCTCCCTCTTCTCTCTATTTATTCTTCTTGTTCTTACTTTTATATTTCATAACAAAATGATAATTTTTTCTATTGTAGAGCTTTTTAACAAAGGGTAACAAATTTAATCAACATTTTTAAATATAAATTTGTTTTACATTGAGGGCTAAATTTTGAGTCAAAACTTATAATTTACATGAATGAAAAATCTATAAATTTTACATCATTTTTTCCAACTCATGCATGTTAATATTAATGGAAACTGCCATAGGAAAGTCAAAATCAATGGGGGCAAAGGCTAAACCATGCATTGGACTTGATTGTGCTGAGTTCTATCTTGAAGACATAATATTTTCAAGATTTTGTTCGTTTTTCGGCTCCTCCTCCATTCCTTGATTTTTTTGTTCCGCTCTAATCCAATCTCTAAGACAAATTAGAACATTCATAGCATTGCTTATCAATGAGTATCGGTTGTCTCCAAGCTGTTGTCGTGCCTGACTAAAAGCGTTCTCCGATGCAACGGTTGACATTAGAACATTTAATATATCTCTAGATAATTTTTAAAGCACCAGATATTGTCTTTCATTATTCTTCCACCAATCCAGCACGCAGATTGTTGCTCTACGAGTCTCTATCGGCTATTGAAGAAAATACTTAAGCTATCCCAAACATTTAAATAAAAAAAAGTAATCAGGATAACTACTATGTGCCTGTCATTTAGAAGATAATGGCTCCTCAAGAGTTTGAGGAGCGATAGTTGGAGTGATATTTGCCGGTACGGCTTCATCAAGTAAATCGGCATAATGGTTATATAATGCTTTCATGTAACTGTTCGAGGCATATAGTTATCCTGATAGTTGATAACT
Source organism: Capsicum baccatum var. pendulum (assembly GCA_030864225.1). Lineage (NCBI taxonomy): Eukaryota > Viridiplantae > Streptophyta > Magnoliopsida > Solanales > Solanaceae > Capsicum > Capsicum baccatum. The sequence goes on from CM061557.1 coordinate 88,763,130, forward strand.
ATCAGGATTTGAAGTATCTGTCTTTTAGTCAGAAACTAGGAGTATTTCTCCTATAAATAGAGAAGTTTTGTTCATTGTATACTCAATCTTATGATCTCTAATCCATCAAGAGAAATAAAGAAGTCTCCCTTTTCTCTATATTTATTCTTCTTGTTCTGGCTTTTATATTTCATAACAAAATGATAATTTTTTCTATTTTAGAGCTTTTTAACGGAGGGTAACAAATTTAATCAACATTTCTAAATATAAATTGGTTTTACATTGAGGGCTAAAATGTAACTGTTATTAATAATTGGGTTTAAAAATTTAATTTAATGGCAATTAAGCTATTGTCGTTAACTAATTATCCTTAAATATCTCTTTTAGTATAGTGAGTATACATAACTTTATCCTTACCTTACAAGATAGAGAGATTATTTCCGGTATAACCTCGACTAATTTGCTTCACTTCTCAGTTTTGAATTATATAATCACAAAAGCTTCTGTGAAAGTTTTGAATCATGAATTTCATTATCATTGTTTCCTTCAATATTGAAGAGGCTGCTATATACGGTTATTGAAATATGTTGAACAAAATTATTTTTGTTACCTCAAACAATTCTACTCGCAGAACTTATATGTATCTATACTCTATATTTATATCTATAAGTTATAATCTATATCTATATCTATAATCTATAATCTATAATCGATATCTATAATCTATAATATATTAAAAGTGTAAAGGGTAAGGGCATTAGAAATATTGATTGAACTTTTTGTCCTTCATTAAAAATCTTTATTTTAGACAAAATCACTTTTTCACTAATTATTTCCTAATATCTAAGAGTTAAAAATTAATTAAATATATTTATCATAAAACATTTTCATATTAGAAATATTAATGACAACTAATACTTTTTTTATTAGTTTAACAATTCTAAATGTCATTAATTATTGTTTTTATTACTCTAATATGTAACAAAATTAGGTACAATCCTACTTTAAGCCTCGGACAAATATTTGTATAAGAGCAAGCAGTATGATTTGTAACTAACCATACTACAGATTTTTGAGTCCTTTTATGACTTTACTTCTTACTCTTACATTATTTTTGTTTATTTAATGTGAATTATTTTGCTCTGTAGTGTGTATCATGCCTGTCAATCGGGCCTATTCAGTTCAAATCGGCACCTGCCCACTTGTTGTTACTGGGTTCTGGGCTGATCCGGTACCGGTTCAACTCTTAACAGATCGGGCCGAGCCGAGCACAATAGTAAAAAAACTCAATTTAGCCGGTGACCGATCCATTAAGCGTAAAACTGATTTTGACCAGTCCAAATGGTCAAAGTCTTTTTAAAAAAATAAATTTATATATACACACCTATAACTATAATATATACATTTTAAATACGTTAAACAATAAATGTATAACATGTATATGTTACACATTATGCTACTATATAATATATATAAATATATACGTAATATAAAATATATATAATACTTGAAACAATATGCATACAACATATATACGTTATATATATATATATATATATATATATATAGAGAGAGAGAGAGAGAGAGAGAGAGAGAGCATATGCACAAATATATATATTAAATATATACTATTTTATAGTCTATAAAAAACATATACACTTATATACGTATAATATAATATATATACTTCTTGAAATAATATACATACAACATATATACAATATATATATACTACTATGAAAAACATATACACATGTATACATAAAATATATACTACTTTAGAGTTTATAAAAAATATATGCACATATATACGTATAATATAATATATCTATACTACATTGGAAATAATATACATGCAACATATATACACTATATATATACTACTTTAGAATATATACACATGTATACGTTAAATATATGGTACTTTAGAGTCTATAGAAAATATACACACATATATATGTATAATATAATATATATATATATATATATATATACTACTTTTGAAATAATATACATACAACATAGATAAACTATGCATACTACTTTAGAAAACATATACACATGTATATGTCAAATATATACTAATTTAGAGTCTATAGAAAATATATACAAATAGACGTATAATACGATATATATACTACTTTTGAAATAACATACATACAACATATATACACTATATATATATACTACTTTAGAAAATATATACACATGTATACGTTAAATATATACTACTTCAGAGTCTATAGAAAATATATACACATATATACGTACAATATAATATATATATATATATATAAATACATACTACTTGAAATAATATACATACAACATATATACACTATATAAACTATTTTAGAAAATATATACACATATATACATATAATATATATATATATATATATATATATATACACACACTACTAGAAATAATATACATACAACATATATACACTATTTATATCCTACTTTAGAAAACATATATACATGTATACTTTAAATATATACTACTTTAGAGTTTATAGAAATTATACACACACACACACACACACACACACACACACACACATATATATATATATATAATACTTTTGAAATAATAAACATACAACATATATACACTATATATATACTACTATAGAAAACATATACACATGTATATGTTAAATATATACAACTTTAGAGTCTATAGAAAGTATATACATATATGTATGTATAATATAATATATATATATATATATATATACTACTTTTGAAATATTATACATACAACATATATACACTACATATATACTACTTTATAAAACATATACACATGTATACTTTAATATAATAATACTTGAAGCTTTGAACATATATTATAAAATTTACATTGTTACATACAACACTTAAATAACTGGTTGCACCCTGTCCCAAACATTTAAATAAAAAAAGTAATCAGGATAACTACTAGGAATTCAAAGTGACCATATTGAATTCTAAAAATTGTCTTCGAAATATTACATTCTCTGACTCTAAGCTGATGATAGCCAGACCTGAGGTCTACTTAGAGAAATAACTGGCACCCTAAAGTTGGTCGAACAAGTTATCAATTTTGAGGAGTAGATACTTATTCTTGATTATGACTTTATTCAACTGATTGTAATTGATGCACATTCTGAGAGAACTATCTTTCTTAAGCACGAACAGGACTGGAGCACCCTATACAGAAATACTAGGCCTAATGAAACCCTTATCTAGTAGGTTTTTTAACTGTTTCTTCAATTCTTTAAGTTTAGCTGGAGCTATTCTATAGGGTGGAATAGAGATAGGTTGGGTATATAGAAGGAGATTTATTCTGAAGTTGATTTACATCTTGGAAGGAACTCCAAGAAGATCTTTAGGGAACACATCTAGAAATTCCTTTACAACTAAAACTAACTCAAGACTCGGAGACTCAAAATTTTAGTCTTTGACTTGGACAAGATGGTAAATAGACCCCTTGGATATCATTTTTCTTGCTCTAAGTTAAGAAACAATCCGACACCTAAGCACTGAATACTACCCCTCCATTCAATAATTGGTTTATTAAGAAACTAAAACTAAATGACTTTATTTCTACAATTGACTTAGGCATAACATGAGTGAAGGAAATCCATGCTGAGAATGATATCAAAATCAGTCATCACTAACACCACCAGATCAACTAAGGTAATTCTCTACGATACTAAGAACAGGCAATTTTTGTATACTTGTCTGGATATAATAGATTTACCTACTGGGGTAGACACTGAGAAGAAATACTCTGCTTATATTTTAGGACTGACAGCAAAATTCATGGTTATAAGGAGTCATAAAAAAAAATTAAAGCTCTGGGGTCTAATAGCACATAACCATGAAGATGGAAAACCTATAATGCACCCGTAACCACATTAGGAGAACTTTCCTGGTCGTGCCGAGTCTAGAGAGCATACAACCTATTCTGGCACTGCCCACTAGTGGAACTAGGTGCAACACCCTGCTGAGTCGGGGTGACCTACCGATGTTGCTGAAGGATTAGTCTGCCCTTGTTGGCGATTATTTTTTCCCTTCTAAGCAACCATTGGACAATCCTGTATCCTATGGCCTTGCTTGCCACATCCAAAATACACATCACTACCCATTCTACACTCATCCTAATGGTTCCTACCAGATTTCCTATAGAGCAGATTTGTACGACCATTGTTCACACTGTGCTGGAAGTTAGAGTCTGGCGCTATTTCTCAACTGTCTTGCTTGAACTTAGGCACTGGCGCACTAGCTGAAGATTGGGCTGGCGCTGAAAATTTTTGATGGAACTGAGAACAGTTACCTCTTTCTAACCTTGGCTTAGAAAAGTTAAAACTACCTGTTCTAGCCCTCTTATTCTCTTCCTCCTTCTTCTTGAGTTTCTCCTCCTCAATCTACTGAGCATGAAACATAAGTGTAGATAGATATATCTCTTTAATCAACATAGAGATCCTACACTCGTTAACCATACTATCAGCTACACCAGATATAAACTTACTTATTCTATACCAATTATAAACCACCATAGTAGGAGCATACCTCGCCAACTGAGTGAACTTAAGCGAGTACACCATCACACTCATAATTCCCTGCTTAAAGTTAATGAACTCCTGAACCTTAGCTTCCCTCAACTTTAGGGGAAAGAGCTTGTCTAAAAAAGTTATGGCAAACTCTTTTGTAACAACCCGAAATCACCTCCCAGGACGTCACACAGTGCTTAAAGCTACAAGTAGCCCCAAACTAACCCTTTGAGCCTTCTTCTACTAATAATACTCATTTCAAGATGAAATAATTCAAACACTAGCATAGTCATATCATATGAACGTAGATACATAGAAAATACTCGATCCAAACGACCATAATACTAGAATTGTCAACACAATCACAATCTGACAACTAGTCTGAGAAAGCCTCTACTAATCCATAAACTAGAAAGTCATTGGGACAGGCCCCCAACTGACTCAAAATGAACTGAAAGTAATAACATAGTTTCACAAAAGCTGAAATATCTGATGATAGGTCCTCAAACCATGAGGACTCACCATTGTAGGAATGTAGATAGAGGTCTCCAAAGTCACTGACGAGGCTAGGACTGAGCACATGAACCTGCATTATAAGACAATGTAGAACATAGACGTATATGTGGATCAGCACTTGGGAATGTATTGAGTATGTGGGGTGCATGTATTTATATAAAACAACATCAATACTCTTTAATCAAATCATGCATGCAATAAGTAATGACTCACATAGCTTGAATAAGTATAAAATGTAAAGCTCATGAATCATGTAAAATGGAGCATGTAACACAAATCTCATGAGTCATCATAGTTTAACTTTGAAATCGGTAATCTTCTCTTATTCTCATTACCCATTGGCTAAAGGAAACTTTAAACAATACTTTCAACTCATTCATATGTCTCATGGAGAGTAAACCTTCTTTAATGCTTAAGAACTTATAACTCTTTTGAACTCAAGTACTTGGAATTCAGAATCATATTACTTTGAAAAATACTTGAAGGCATTTCATTCACTTTAGGAAAATATCTCGTTTCAAGCTTTAAGGAAATCATTCTATCTCAATGAAAAGATACTCTAGTTTAGGGAAATAACTTATCTCATAGTTTTAGAGAAAATACTTATATCAAGGGAAAATACTTTAGTCTTAGGGAGAAAATCTGCAACTTTACTATTAGGAAAATAACTTACATCAAGGAGGTTTTCTTAACCGACATAAACCATGCGAGCTACATGGATTCCAACATTTTGTCCTCCTAAGGAAGAGACGCCATGTTGGGGAGGAGCGTCATACTCTTGCCAAGGAGTATAACCTCAATTCAGTGCTTACTTATCTTGGCCTCAAGCCCAATATCTCAGCCTTAGGCCTAAAATCTGAAACCTATGGTGGCACGTAGTTCTGGGGTAAGAAACCATAGTAACTTACCCAACTCGGTTCTAAATACTACTCCCTTTAGTTTATCTCGCTCATCTCATGAAAATCCACTTTAAAATAGTCTCATGGTTCATCAAGAACCCAACAATCAAATCTGTAATCTCATGTAGTAAAGTGGATTTCAAAACTCCATGACCATTAGGTCAAAACATTTCTCAACAATCTCAGAATACTCAAATCATGGGTGCTTACAGCACAAGAGTTCATAAAATTGCAAATCTCAAGTAGGGCTCAATAACCCATAATTCAATGTCAAGTTAAAACTCATCAAAAGTATAATAGATAACATCTAGATTCATAACTCATGTAGAAATCTGGAAATATCAGCAATTTGTCTCAAAATCTCAACATACTCATATACTTCAATATCACAAACATTTCAACTATTATTTCTCAAGGATTAAAATCATAGGGTATAGACCCAGTTGCAATTTCTCAAGAAAATTATGTCATTAGACTCTCAATTCATGGAAAATATCAAAATATTGCAGTCAATAAAAAAAAGGGTGAAAAACCCTAATTCAAATTCATGTAAAATCACATAGATTGCAGAAAATCATAGTTTAAATAAGCCTTTGAGCACAAGGATGAAAGGATTACCCTTGTTCAAAACCCCACATATCTTTGATTATGAAATTAGATAAACGATCTTACTCTAAAATCTTCTTCTTACTCTTGACAGAGGGTTCTTGCAACCTTTGAACTTGGGGAACTCAAATCTCAACTCAATTGGTAGAATCCATGGTGAGTTTTTGGATATCTTGGAAAAGGATTTTAGATTTGCTCTTGAGGGAGAAACCCTAGCCTTTTGATGTTTTGGGAGATAATGAGGCTATCAAGTTCATTTGAAATATATCTGAGGGTTAAAAGGGAAAAGAACCAAAAGCCCCTTTTAAAAAGGACTTACAAATATTGAACGGAGGCTGCGACGGTTGAAGCGATGATTCGTCGCTAGCCTGATGGTCCGTAGGGTCATCCGTCACACGCTGGTAAAAAAAACCATACTGCCTTAGTGTGAAAATCAAAGAGACGGTCCATTGCTCAGCCTAATGGTCTGTTGGATCATCCATCGTACATTGGCCAGGATAAGGCCACACTCCTGAGCGCGATAGTCCGTCACAGCCCTGACGGTCTGTCATTTTAACCATCGCACTTGGGCCAGAAAAGAGAGTTACTTCCTTGGTTGTAACGGGCCGTCGCAGACTCGACGATCTGTCGGATCGTCTGTCGCACTGGGCGATTCCGACAATTCTCAGTAAAACGGACATAACTTCTCACGCCAATGCCAAATTTGGACGAAATTGGTATCGTTGGAAAGATAATTCAATTATATACATGACAAAGATTCAAATTTAAGAAAATTCTATATAGTTTAAACACCAATCACTTAGAAAGTCACTTCTCAATCTTTTAGGGCCAAAATTAAACTTTGCTTGACACGCTCTAAGGCTCAGACTATGAGGGAACTTTACGGGGTCTTACATTGTCACACCCCAAATCCCATTGGAGCGGACTGGCACCCGTAGCCGAGGAGGCCCGGGAGAACCCGTTCATAACCTATACTTTCACATTTACATTACTTATGAAAATTAGAAATTTGGGCAGCACTTCATTGTAAATAGAAGAAAACAGTACCTGTATCAACCCAGCAGACACGCATAAATATATATATATGAACAGTAATTGGCCGTCAGAGCCATCACGTCTATCAACCAAACACTCCTATGGCTGCACAATATGTCTACAAAAGCCTCTACATAGATACACAACTGAGTTGGGGTCGGGACGAACTCCCGCCCACAAAAGACTTTTATACAAATACCAAAGGTACATATAGAGACGACTTGGGATGCCCCGAAACAACTGGAGCTCACCACTAACAATAGAATGTCATGGCTCTTACTGCGGAGGTGTACGACCTGAAGTACCTGTTCCTGCAGGCATGAATGCAGGTCCCCCGTGAGGGACGTCAGTACGGAAATATGTACTGAGTATGTAAGGCAGGGAGTATCAACATGAGATACAAAAGATCAACAGAACCCAGATACCAGTGAATAAACAATATGAGTAGACCACACTTAAAAGAACTGATGGGATACCTGCACATTACTTTCATATCATTACTTCCCGTAATCCTTATCAATACATAACATATGTCATACAATGGCCAACTGATTAGTGGTACTAATACAATACATCAGGGACCACCCCTGGAATAGTATATATATACATAATCTTTATAATACAATGGCCAACTGATCAGTGGTACTAATACAATACATCAGGGACCACCCCTGGAATAGCATATATATACATAATCTTTATAATACAATGGCCAACTGATCAGTGGTACTAATACAATACATCAAGGACCACCCCTGGAATAGCATATATATACATAATCTTTATAATACAATGGCCAACTGATTAGTGGTACTAATACAATACATCAGGGACCACCCCTGGAATAGCATATATATACATAATCTTTATAATACAATGGCCAACTGATCAGTGGTACTAATATAATACATCATATCATCAATTTAAAATATAGACATTCCATTTCTTAATTCAATTAATCTTTGAGATTGGTTACTTTGTGGTCACACTTTATGGAACTTGAAACCATGATACTTCAATAGGAAAAACATGTAAATAGGTAATCAATATCATGAAAATGGAGTAGAGAATCATGGATACCTCATTAAACCATTTCGGAGTCAACAATAGTATATGGGTATTTTTTTGACTAGCCGGACATCTTAAAAGTGAAAACAAGTTCAATTGGTAGTGTCGAAGATCATATGATGTTAGTACGTGTCATGTGTCGTAGGACAATGTTGGAAGCTTACTTGAGAGTGCCATGGGTCATTATTCATGCCAAAGAGTAGATAGAGTATGTCTTACATACCTTGATATAACCACTTCAATACAAGTGACTTCCCGTACTCTTCGAACACTTATCTACAATAAGTCATTTGTGGCAAACTAGTATTAGCAACCAAACCTTACCATTTAGGTATTAACTTCACCAATTAATGTCTAGGAAGTAATCCCTTAGCTTATCAATAAGAGTACTACATACATCCTCTTATACTCTTATTACATTCACATATCATGCATTTTCATGAAATATCCCTCAACATCACTCTTAGCCTTTACTTCCCTTCTTAAAACCATCCAATACCAACATGATCACTAGGCATACATAACCACTAATATAATGATATATCACCACAATTCATCCTTCATAATCCAATACAGCAACTTCCATAATTTACTACTAACAATTTATACACAACAATTCATAACTATGTTTCTAGTTATCTTCCAACATCAAGACAATACTCATAATCCTTTATCAATACTTATTCATGGATAAGAATCAAGAATAAACAATATTCATACCTTAACAATGGACTCTTGTATTTAGAATCCTCCTTACATAACCATGGGGTGCTTCTCGAAGCTTTCGAGATGGTGAACACAACTACGGAACCAATTTGAATTTTCTACGGTTGAATCTTGAGTTATTTGGGATTTTTGTTTGGAACCTAAAAGGTGTTCTTGAGAGAAAATTAGAGAAAAGGGGTATATTTTGCTGAATTTAGAGCTGAATCAGATGTTATAGACGAATTAGGGGTGAGGTGAAATGACTAAAATGCCCCTAAGAAAACAAGAAAAGTCGAAACTATCCCTCAGTTGACAAACTGACAGGCTGAAGTAAAACGGATATAACTACTTACTTATATGTTGTATTTGTATGAAACCAGTTTCATTGGAAAGAAGACTCAAAGATCTTTCGTTTGATATATTATAGCTCACACAGTTCATTATATACAGGGAGTTATGATCGTTTGAAGTTGACCCTGAAATGCTGGAAAAAAAAACTGGGCAACAGGCTTTGCGTTTTGCTACTGTTTTTGAAATCCAAACGCAGCCTTATGCATTCCGAAAAATTCCAAAACTTATCCGAGATGTACTATGAGATTTCCCGATCGTAACGCAACTTGAAAATCTAAAAATGAAGATCGGGAAGGTCGAGAAGTTGTATCCCGAAGGTTGCCAGCTAAAATGACTCAAAGTTACACTTACAAATTTTTTTCAAGTTTTTAAGTCTAAGAGCACTCTATTAAAGGCTAATCCATGCACGACTTTTACGGGGTGTTACATTATCTCCCCCTTGGGATCATTCGTCCCCGAATGATGGATTGGAAATGTTGAAGCCTTAAAGGTATGGAATAACGCAGGCACGACATGCCTTCTAATAAAGAATACACTGATCTGAAACATGACCATATGGATATAACTACTGATATTCTGAATTCTTATATCGGACATGCATATCTGATGCATGGAATACACGACTGGAGCCACTCATAAGCTGAGTTCTCATAATGAACATGCAAACCTAATGTATGGATTTGTTATTGAGTTGATCTCATGAACACAGAACTGAATACATAGATAAGATGAACTTTTTCTATTGAACGTGCATTTCTAATGCAGGCATATCTGACTGAGCTGACACAAGAACGTATGACTGAATACGCAATATCAATTGAGGCGAAGCTTGTAATAAGAATCTATGCACGCAACCAAATGGGGTATTTCCCCCTTGGGATCCTACATCCCTCTATGAGTGTTCAATTCACTAAGATACTTGGAAAATGGAGGAAATGCACACGGCACCTACGATTTTGATTCATAACTGAACCTCTGGAATCTGAATCTAGTACATGACGCATGAACTGAATTATACTCGCAACTACTAGTATACTCAATCTTGGAATAGCAACATATCTGAGAATTCGGGTAGCATGACTAATTGAAAAAAAACCAGCAAACAAATCATGAGAATTTGACTTTCTGACTATTGAACTGATTTGCTGGCTGAACAGATTGAACTACACAGGAAACTTATACCCAATCTGGAGTATCTTATCAACACTCTTCGTAGAAAAAAAAAATTCTAGTAGCATTAGGCAGCAAAAGATCTTGGGCATGAGTCACACAAGACATCCGACTATAGCATCCCAACATTGACATTACTCTGCAGCCTGGAATATAGACATATAACTCATAAATCATGATAGAATTGTCAGTCCTTAGTCAGTGCGACTTCTTACTTCCAAGATTAGCACACTCCTCGAATACTCCCTTAACTGTACTATTTCCCTTAGATACCACATTCATTCGATTCAACTTATAATTCTCATATGGGCATTGATAGCTCTTTCTACAATGTCTATAGTAGCTTAAATCCTTTCACTGTGATCAAGCCTAACTCCAAGTCCCAAAAATACAACATGTCATACCATGATACTAGTCTAAACAATATGATTCAATCTTCCATATCCTTTTAAAGTTCACACCCTAAGCATATCATGCCTTCCCACATTAATGACTAACTCTGAACTCTTACCATAGATTCACTAGCGCATATTGCGTCACTTCACTAAAATCCCAACATGTCATTCAAGCCTATCTTCATAACCTCATATGAACTTCAACCCAAACACCCATGAAGAAACACTTCTCATATTCTCTAAACCACTCTTAATATAACTCCCACGTGCTACCCCAAGAACATGCACATACAAATTTCCACTAAAACTCACATATATCAAAAACTTGGCCCCAGATCTTACTTCACACTTATGGTCTTATCTAAAACAAGCATACTATAAAGCGGGAGTACATGAGTTATGAGCTACATGACCTCAACTGGAGTTCATAACTTATGGAATGGGATTCCGACTACTGAATGAACTGAAATTTCTCATTTTAGAACTCGAAGAGTACACGGTTCTCTATCATAAGCATGAACATGAATTTTGATCATTGGACTGAAACGTAAGGCATGAGTAGATATTGGGATAACTGAAAAAAAAATATACTGAGATAAGAATGGGTTGTGTCTCAACCTCACTTTCTGACGTTCTATATCATCATGACATCACGACTAGAATCTGAAGGCCTGACTTGGTTATTCGCTCTAACATCTCCCCCTTAGCTTCAAGCTCTGATATTAAGTTTGGGAGATCCCTTACTAGACTTTAAACTGAAGTACACTCACTGCACTCTGGGGTCTGAAAAACTACTATACACGCATATCATGGCACTTAACCCAAATGACTACACCTGAAAGTGGAAAACATACTGTTAATACTGCCTTCTGAGATACACTTTATCATTCTATAGACCCAGCAGTCATCATATAATACTTGCACTTACTAACTTCGGTTCTTCATGAGTATCCCCATAGTCGGACAGCACACCCTCTAGTGCTTTAACTCTTATTTCTATTAGTTCAACCTTCAAAAACTCAAACTTAGAATCTAGCACTCAACATGAATATCACCAAGCCTTCAATGAAACATACTACTTCCGACATAGCCTATCAATATCGCGAGTCCAAACTTACATCTCTATACTATGAGAATCAAGATCATATAAAAAGGCTCAACACTATAAATCAAATAAACTTAGGCTCTTGCATACACCACTCAAGCCTATTAGATTACTTCTATAAAACTAGTATCATTAACCAAGAAGTCATCACATCCACCTTCATGGGCATCAATTGTTCAAACTTAATGTCTAGTGCTTAACATGATTTACAATCCAACCTTATACATAATTCTTACAAAACATACATCATAAATCTTAAATCACTATTTTTACAACCACATTTTGACGCTCAACGTCACAACAGATTAAACTCCTCACGTTTTGGGCATGTTTAGAACTATTCGGGCGCGTTTTCGAGCTTGACGGGGCTTCGATAAATGCCCCGCATTGCTGCCAACGTTCCAGCACCTTCTAGATGGTCAAAATAGTCTGGCAGCACATTTATTAGACTTTAGGAAGTTCACGCGGGCTGGTATCAAACTGCAAATTTTCCACTTTAAAAGGTCCACAAAGGTTGGCAAGCATGTGCAGAAATTTCAGCAAGCATGTGCAAGATTTTCAGATTTTCAGCTTGCAGTTGATAATTGTATAGCTTGCATTTTTGTACCTTGTTGACTTAGGGACTTTTAGGTACTATAAATACATGGTGTAAGGCATCATAGGCATCAGCTCATACTTGTTTTATTCAGTAAATACCACCCATGAAGAATACAACATAATTTACTAGTCCATCAAATTGGGACATTCTACCCCAAATACTTGATTTTATCTAGATACTATCCACGACCAAAGCACCTTTACAACATTACTACTATACCTCAAAAATCTACTACATATCTTCTCACTAGGGGTACTAGTTTATAACTACCAAGGAAAAGAAGGTCAAGGGGTAAAGTCACATAATAGACATGATCGACATTAATCTTATACTGTAACCCCATACAATCTTATCTACTTATACGGCCTCTCACATCACGCTTACTTACTTAAGCATACATTTAGACTACCTTCAAGTTCCACAAACAACCATGAGTCTATACTTACAACTTACTGGCCAATATAGCCATTTTCACACTTCAAGCAACCTACAAATCATCCTAACTAACAACTCCTTCTCTACCATCTACTAAACAACACACAAGGATGAATCACCTCTTTACCAACTCAATCTCATGCAAACAAATTCAGCAATACATCTATTAAACCAATACAAGAACAACAAGTTGGACAACAAGTTGCTAGTGAATCGAAATAGGCCTCACACGGCTTCACTAGACTTTGATTTTGTATTTTGAACAAGAAAATGAAATGAATGACAAGTCAACTATGCTAGTGAATCGAAAGAGCCCCACACGGCTTCACTAGACTTTATTTTATTTTATTTTTTTTTCAACAACACCTTGATGACAAGATTACATGAGATAGAAATTTAATACGCAACATCCAATGAACTAAGAATACACGTATTACTCTGTATAAATAAAATCGGAGTCAAACACTTCCTCCACTGACTACCATACCATCCACACATGCTACTCATTACCACATTAGTCTATCACCATGGGGGGTGGGGGTAAATCATTCTCGAACATCGGTTATTCAACTAAAATATTCATTTACACAAAAGTCACCCTCACTCTGACTTCTAACTTTGTGACTTCACATCACCAACTTCTTGGTCTAATTTCACTACCAATAGGTCATGACAACAACACTTTAACGCATACTACTATTCGGGTGGAAATACAGTTCCAACATTCTACTACACATCATCCTCCCTTAAGCAAGACATTTGTAACATAAATTTGAAAGGGACTAAATGCAATTCTCAAGTCCTTGCACAATTTTAACTCTTATATGGTTCAATCAGAAAGGACCATACCATTAGATTCTAAACTTCTACACTTGAATCACCTCAATAATGAGACATATCGGAGGACATTAGAGTAAGGAAAGAATTTGGGATGACTTTTTACTTTCATATGGGCGACATCAAAGCACGAATAAGAGTATGAAAGAGGAACATTCTGACTCTATTGCACAAACTAAGAAATGGAGAGTGGAAATAATCCCTAAATGTCCAATAGCCTCCTGTTTATAGATGTGGTGCACAACACACCAATAAACGAGATTCTACGTAGACACGGCTTTGTAGACTCACTAGGACGAACTGTCTCTGATACCACTTCTGTCACACCCCAAATTCCATTGGAGCGGACTGGCACCCGTAGCCGAGGAGGCCCGGGAGAACCCGTTCATAACCTATACTTTCACATTTACATTACTTATGAAAATTAGAAATTTGGGCAGCACTTCATTGTAAATAGAAGAAAACAGTACCTGTATCAACCCAGCAGACACGCATAAATATATATATATGAACAGTAATTGGCCGTCAGAGCCATCACGTCTATCAACCAAACACTCCTATGGCTGCACAATATGTCTACAAAAGCCTCTACATAGATACACAACTGAGTTGGGGTCGGGACGAACTCCCGCCCACAAAAGACTTTTATACAAATACCAAAGGTACATATAGAGACGACTTGGGATGCCCCGAAACAACTGGAGCTCACCACTAACAATAGAATGTCATGGCTCTTACTGCGGAGGTGTACGACCTGAAGTACCTGTTCCTGCAGGCATGAATGCAGGTCCCCCGTGAGGGACGTCAGTACGGAAATATGTACTGAGTATGTAAGGCAGGGAGTATCAACATGAGATACAAAAGATCAACAGAACCCAGATACCAGTGAATAAACAATATGAGTAGACCACACTTAAAAGAACTGATGGGATACCTGCACATTACTTTCATATCATTACTTCCCGTAATCCTTATCAATACATAACATATGTCATACAATGGCCAACTGATTAGTGGTACTAATACAATACATCAGGGACCACCCCTGGAATAGTATATATATACATAATCTTTATAATACAATGGCCAACTGATCAGTGGTACTAATACAATACATCAGGGACCACCCCTGGAATAGCATATATATACATAATCTTTATAATACAATGGCCAACTGATCAGTGGTACTAATACAATACATCAGGGACCACCCCTGGAATAGCATATATATACATAATCTTTATAATACAATGGCCAACTGATTAGTGGTACTAATACAATACATCAGGGACCACCCCTGGAATAGCATATATATACATAATCTTTATAATACAATGGCCAACTGATCAGTGGTACTAATATAATACATCATATCATCAATTTAAAATATAGACATTCCATTTCTTAATTCAATTAATCTTTGAGATTGGTTACTTTGTGGTCACACTTTATGGAACTTGAAACCATGATACTTCAATAGGAAAAACATGTAAATAGGTAATCAATATCATGAAAATGGAGTAGAGAATCATGGATACCTCATTAAACCATTTCGGAGTCAACAATAGTATATGGGTATTTTTTTGACTAGCCGGACATCTTAAAAGTGAAAACAAGTTCAATTGGTAGTGTCGAAGATCATATGATGTTAGTACGTGTCATGTGTCGTAGGACAATGTTGGAAGCTTACTTGAGAGTGCCATGGGTCATTATTCATGCCAAAGAGTAGATAGAGTATGTCTTACATACCTTGATATAACCACTTCAATACAAGTGACTTCCCGTACTCTTCGAACACTTATCTACAATAAGTCATTTGTGGCAAACTAGTATTAGCAACCAAACCTTACCATTTAGGTATTAACTTCACCAATTAATGTCTAGGAAGTAATCCCTTAGCTTATCAATAAGAGTACTACATACATCCTCTTATACTCTTATTACATTCACATATCATGCATTTTCATGAAATATCCCTCAACATCACTCTTAGCCTTTACTTCCCTTCTTAAAACCATCCAATACCAACATGATCACTAGGCATACATAACCACTAATATAATGATATATCACCACAATTCATCCTTCATAATCCAATACAGCAACTTCCATAATTTACTACTAACAATTTATACACAACAATTCATAACTATGTTTCTAGTTATCTTCCAACATCAAGACAATACTCATAATCCTTTATCAATACTTATTCATGGATAAGAATCAAGAATAAACAATATTCATACCTTAACAATGGACTCTTGTATTTAGAATCCTCCTTACATAACCATGGGGTGCTTCTCGAAGCTTTCGAGATGGTGAACACAACTACGGAACCAATTTGAATTTTCTACGGTTGAATCTTGAGTTATTTGGGATTTTTGTTTGGAACCTAAAAGGTGTTCTTGAGAGAAAATTAGAGAAAAGGGGTATATTTTGCTGAATTTAGAGCTGAATCAGATGTTATAGACGAATTAGGGGTGAGGTGAAATGACTAAAATGCCCCTAAGAAAACAAGAAAAGTCGAAACTATCCCTCAGTTGACAAACTGACAGGCTGAAGTAAAACGGATATAACTACTTACTTATATGTTGTATTTGTATGAAACCAGTTTCATTGGAAAGAAGACTCAAAGATCTTTCGTTTGATATATTATAGCTCACACAGTTCATTATATACAGGGAGTTATGATCGTTTGAAGTTGACCCTGAAATGCTGGAAAAAAAAACTGGGCAACAGGCTTTGCGTTTTGCTACTGTTTTTGAAATCCAAACGCAGCCTTATGCATTCCGAAAAATTCCAAAACTTATCCGAGATGTACTATGAGATTTCCCGATCGTAACGCAACTTGAAAATCTAAAAATGAAGATCGGGAAGGTCGAGAAGTTGTATCCCGAAGGTTGCCAGCTAAAATGACTCAAAGTTACACTTACAAATTTTTTTCAAGTTTTTAAGTCTAAGAGCACTCTATTAAAGGCTAATCCATGCACGACTTTTACGGGGTGTTACATACATCCTCCCACTATGTAGGCATTGTATCAACACCGTATTACTCCTTCCACTACTTAAAACAGGTGTGAGCTATATCCTGCAACTAATATGCAGCCAACTCTACACTCTCACTCGAAGTGATTCCCACGATATCTGTCATTTTCTACACTATGTCCAGAAATTCATATGGGTCCTCCTCAGACTTAGATCTCAAAAATAGAGGGGGATCATCTGGGTAAAATCCTAAATCCTAATTGCGTCTGTATTTGCCATTGATTGGATGGAGAAATAGCCTGCTGGTTATTTTGAGCAGCTAAGAAATGGGCTAAGGTAGTGAAAGTAGCCCTGAATTCGGCGTGGGAGACATGTTTATTTAGTGGATCTTATTGGACAGGTGGTGGTGGTGCAGGCTGGTCCCCATTCCTTCTTCAATTGTTTCTTTTGGGAGGAATTGTCTGTAAATAGAATGAAGGATGAGTTAGAGAGAGAAATTACATTACGTACGATATAAACACTGAATAAGGGAAACTTTCCTAAGAATGTTTCATAGCCTCTCATCCATAAGTGTGGCGCGCTTCACACCCATGCACAAGACTCTACTCAATGCGGCTTTTAGACTCTCTAGGACACTTTAAAAAATTTAGGCTCTAATATAAAGTTTTTTCATGGCCCGAGGCTACCCCTAGTTGTGACAACAGTGCTTACGGCCTCAAGTGACCACAAACTAACCCATGAGCTGGTACCTGCTGCGAGCACTGACTAAACTGGTAATATAACACATGAACGAAAGATAATTGATAAGGTACTATAAATCTAAATATCGAAATACGTGCCAACACCATATCTGAAACATCTGATAAAAATACTTAAAACTAAATTATTTGTCTAAAGTAACTGGTAACACTAAAGAAATGACTAATTATCTAACTGATTATCTGAAAGCCTCTAAACAACATGAGGTGTTGATAGGACAAACACCCAACTAACGTCGACTGACTGAACATAGGAAAATACTAAAATAACTGAGATAAACATATCATGTCCCCGATGGATGAGGACTCACCACTACTGGTGTTGAGTAATGCTGAGTTATCTAAGAATGGTCAGGAAACTGAGAGTCTGAACCTATGATATAAGACAACAGAACATAAAGATAAGTATGTGGTTTGTACTTTAAATGTTCTTGTATATGAGATGAGGACTGGCTCAAATGCGTGAGATAACTGAGCACGAATGCATGAACATATAATATATGAGAATGTAAGACCAAGCATAAATATGTTTCTTAGATAATCTGAAATCTGAAAGACTGAATTTTGTGTAACTGAATAACTAAAAATTTGTATGCTTTGGTCAAAAAAACCTTAGTTAAGACATACTGACTACTGACTGAAACTGTGGGAGGTATCATTTAATCGACATGCCTCAATCTGAGCTAATCGGGGACCAACATGTAACCCCAGTCGGAAGGGTGTCAGTACCATACCATGTGTATTAACACTGGCTCTGTGGATCCACTAATATGTTATCCAAAAGGAATAGGGTATCAAGCCTAAATTGACGGGTGCCCCCTTATATCCTACGTTGGCTACATAGTTCTGGAACATAGGTACTGTTACTAATGACTCTACCTAAACTGATGAGGGATCCTCCATCCCTATATTCACTTAGTGCTAAATCCTACTCCCAACTGAACTGACACTGATACTAAACTTAACTAAGCACAACTGAACATAACAACTGACATTGCTCATCATGATCATAGCAACTGAGTAAATGGTAATATTCATGATTTAACTAAAATCATTACTTGACAGATCTAAAATGTAAGTAAATATGTAAGTATCAGGTGTTCATAACCCGCCAGCATTGAATAATCATAAACTACAATATTCAAGCTTAAAACTTTAGTATGGGGTCATGGTTCAAAAACCCAAAACATAAACACTCCATCAATTAAGTGAAAAACATGGGCTTGAACATGGGGATGTCTTAAAATGTGAGAAAGCAACATAATGTCATGGCTAAATTCACAATTCAATTTTATAACATGAAATTTGACTGAATACAACATAGGAAATCAAAGCTTGAGGCCTAAGATAACCTAACTTTTCATGGAATCATACTAGGACCTGAACTGAGTCAAACTACTAAGGAAAAAACATGAATTAAACTTATCTTGAGCATATGAAACTTCATAATAAAGCAAGAACCCATATTTTAATAAAAGAAGAGGTTTTTGGGCTCCATGAGTGAAAGGAGACCATGGATGAACATCCCACATACCTTAATAGATAGTTTCTTTTGGATTTTTTGAGATTTTCTTGAACTTAGAAGCTTGAACTCTTGATTTTCTGAGAAAGATCTAGGGTTTTGTTCTTAGGAAGAGAAGAGGGTTTCTTGAGAGCAATTTGGAGTGAAAGGGTAAAATAATACCCTTTTAGAAGTCCCAAACTGTGTTAAGGATGAATTGGTTTAAGGTTAATAACTTAAATTCCCCTTGGGCACTTATATCACAAAGCTGGGTGTAATACCCTTGGCGTTTCACGACCCTTGCTTGGGTCAAGCGGCCATCGCGCCACGACCCTTTCTTGGGTTAAGCGGCCATCGCGCCACGACCCTTACTTGGGTCAAGCTACCATCGAGCCACAAATACCCGTACCTATGGAGCAATTCTCGCACCGCAGGGCTATCACGAGGCTTCAATGTTTTAGCCATCCAAACACATCCCAAACCTCATTCGAAATACCTGAAACTCTCTCGAGACATACTATTAACCCCCTAAACATGAACCAACTCAAAAACTAATATTTTAGGGTTGTAAAGACCAAAATAATAATCCGTAAAGTTGAGGGGTCTTGAAAATGGCTAAGTCGTCAACTCTTAGTGAAAGTTTTAAGCCTTGGACCCCTTAAGTATGCAACTAAAAGCTGAATCGAGCTTAGAATATTATGGGTTGTTACATCCTGCCCCACTGCTTCTGTCGGGTCCTAGGTGCAGAGGCATTGGTTGTAGATGGAATTGGAACTGATGAATGACCCTGAAACTGTGAACGGCTTCCCCCTCCAGATCTTGGCTGACTATACTCAAATTGTTCGGTCCTAACCCTTTTGTTTCTCTTCTCTCTTTCCTTTAACTTTTTTGCCTCAATCTATTGAGCACGAGTAACCAATCGAGCAATATCCATATCCCCAATCAGTATGGAATTCCTACACTCCTTGACTACTAAATCAGAGACCCTAATAACAAACTTACTCATACGAGATCTAGAGTCAGATAACAACTTGGGAGAATACTTAGACAACTGAGTGAACTTAAGGCAGTACTCCTTCACCATCATAAATCCTTGCCTCAGGTTCATAAACTCCTCTACCTTAGCCTCCCTCATCTTACACGGGAAGAACCTGTCCAAAAATGTATTTTGAAATACCTATCAACTCATAAGAGTTGCATTCTCACCTCAACCTTCCTTTCACATAACAAGTTAATCATAAGCAACATTCTTCAGCCTATAGGATGTCAAATCCATACTCTTCTCTTCAGTAACATGCATAATTTAAGTAATCTTTTTTACCTCATCAATAAAGAGTTAAGAATCCTCATCCACCCTTGACCCATGAAACTCAGGTGGATTTATTCTCACAAAGTCCCAAATCTTGGCTGCAGCTAAATTGTAATTTTGCTGAAGTGAAACTATCGCCTGTTGGTTTCCCTGAACATTGGCTTTCAAAGCTTGGACCAACACTTGAAAGGTGGCTCGAAATTCAGTATGAGACACATTCTCATTTAGAGGGTCGGTTGTAGTGGTGGTTGATCACTATTTCTGTATGCATCGGCTTGGTGAGGAGGCATATTCTGTTAAGTAAAATTACAAGTTAAGGCAGATATAGACAACTATAAGCATGATAGATTATGAAATAAATGATGATTCCTAACTCATCCTGTAGCCTTTTGCTCATAAATATGGCGTGCTTAGTATCCATGATCAAGACTTTATTTAACGCAGCTTATTTGACTCCTTAGGACTCTTTAGAACCTTAGGATCTGATACAAAGTTTGTAACACCCTAAAAGTACCCCTGAACGTCACACAATACTCAATACTACGAGTAGTCCCAAGCTAACCCATAAAACCTACTTAACTTGAAACACATATAAAAATTGAACTAACATAAATAGAAACTGATGGTAAATAATTCCATATCTGTAAAAAGAGTTTTTAACTTGGAAGTCTTAAACTAACACTTTGAACTTAAAACATAAATAGTCTAACAATCCTCTACAACTGACTAGAGATCCACTGGGACAAACCCCAGTTGACCCGAACATAACTAGAAATCACATAACTAAAACACTTTTAACAATGAATCAGATATCTAAGAAGTTGGGTCCTCAAACTATGAGGATTCACCAAAAGTCGAGATGTAGGTTATGATGTTCGTAGTCAATCGTGTTGCTGAAAACGAGCACCAAAACCTACATTATAAAATAATATAGCACATAGACATATATGTGGGTTAGTACCTCTAAAAAGTACTGAGTATGTGGGAGTGAATGCATAAGTAAAACAATAACTGAATATTCATATAAACTTTTAGATAATGAATGCTAAGTATAAATAACTCACCTTGATCTTGAATAAAACAAAAGGAAGCAAGATCATAAACATGAGTAATGAAGCATAAGAATAACTTTGTGAGCATAACACTTCATTTCTAGAAGTTCTACTTTTTATTCTTTTTTTTAAGATTTTTTTTCTAACCGACATATAAAATGTGAGCTACCATAGAGTCCAACATTTTACGCACATTGGGGAGAGCTGTTGTACCTTTGCCATCAAAATAAAATATTAATCTTAAGTAATCACTATACTTCATCCATATTGTAAAAAAGCTTAACCGACGATGGCTCATAGTTTCTAGGAATTTAGGACACGCTCATCTGCATTCTCTTCTCGGTGCGAAATACTACACCCAAAATACTTATACGCTCATACTTTAAGAAATCTACCTTAAAATAGCATAAGGGTTTATAGCCTGAAAACCAGTTATGCTTCTCTTTCTATAAATCATAATCAGGATAAACAATTGTGGATTTCATATCTTATCTTAGGATCAAAAGATTAATCTTTGCTTTAAATCATGTCATAAAACTTAGTAATGGATCTTAAGAGCATAATCTTCTTGTAAACTCAATACTTGTACTTGAAACTAAGAATTCATGCTTTAATTCATAGAAACTCGTAACAAAACTTCATGCTCAATAGTCACCTTGAAATCTTTCAACAATTCCAGTCAAGATAATAAAATTAAAAATCAAAATATGAATCTTATAAGTCAAAACATGAATATATGCAATTCTTGATGCACTTAAAGCTTTCATTCTCATGGTAGTTCCATAATTCAAGCGAATGGCTAGTTGGGTATGAACCCTAATTCAAAATAAATAAATTCAATCTTAAAGCCATGAACTTTGGGCACAAGGATGAAAGAATATCCTTGTTCATGAACCACATACCTAAATTTGCTAGACTTGTGAGAGTTTGAACCTTGGGACTTAAAGGATGAATTTTGGGTGAGAAGTCTTAATCTTGATGTTTTTAAAGATAGGAGAAGAAAAGTATTGTTAGTCGATTGCAAAGATGAGGAAAATAATGCCTCTTTAAGAGTTATAGGTCATGGGTAAAAGTTATAAGAGATGAAAAGATCAAAAAGCCCTTGGCTAAACTTTACAGAAATTGATCGCCAGTTCTTAAGAGTTTACCATACGACTCGTATGGAAGGGTACGACTATACCCCTCAACTCGTAAGCTTGACAGAAGCTAGGAGGGTACACACTAGTCAACATACGAGTTCTACCTATGACTAGTATGATCTTTATACGACTCTTAGCCTCTCACTTGTAGCTTGGTCAGAATCTCAGAGAGTCCATATTGATGGACTAACGACATACCTCCATACAACTCGTACCCTACTTAACAACTTCTAGGGGTCAAGTTGTACCTACAACCGAATATCCATCATGCCACACTGCTTTGCATACAGCTACAACATACCACTAGTATATTATACGTACGACTCAATGGAGAAGTTGTATGATGTACAGAAACATCTAGACATGGGTTATTACAAAAACTCTTTTAACAAACCTTTGAGGAGTAAAGTTATCTAATAAAGGCAAAGGAACCATAGAAAATACGGTACCACCTGAGCTCAAAAGTTGTTCTTTTAGCTCCTTCTTAGTTTGTTATTTTTTCCTTTGGGGGTGTGGTTTATCAGAAATAACCTTTCTACCTCCAAGGTAAGGATAAGATTGCGTAAACTTTATTCTTTCTGAATCACACTTCATGAGATTACACTGAATAAGTTGTTGGTGTGGTGTCAATATAAGATTGTCCGTTAAATTATACATCAATTACTATGCCTCAATTCTAAAATTCCTTTGTAATTTGTTTATCTTTGATTAGTCACATCATTATTTGTTTTATATTATATGAGTATGAGTTTTACTTAGACCAATTATGGAGTCCAATTTAAAATCTAACATCACAACTTAAAAAAATAGGAGTTGTTGTATATATTAGTGTAGCAGGGAAATTTGATTCTGACAGGAAAGTCAAGTGCTTTAGATTAAAGTAGCTTGACAAGAAACACAAACAAGAAGATGAGGATTCTATCATTTTTCGTACACTACACTTATAATTAATAAATAATTAAAAGAGGATATTTTTGTAATCTTTTAATTGTTACTACTATTAAAAGTGAGAGCTTTGTGCTTAATCAAATAGAGAGAAGTATCAATTACCTCCCTGAACTTGTCACATTTTATTCACGGTACACCTGAACTTTGACTAGTCCTAAGTTATCTCTCTCCCCTTCGAACTTGTTGTTTTGCAACATCGCGTGACCCTTTTCAACTGATGGATCAGGGCGTGTAAAATACGCGCGTACACATAAAAAAAATGCCTACATATCTGTCCACGTGGATAAATAGCATCTGCTTCCCTTATATCTTATATTAAAAAATAACCCACTTTTACCCTTAATTATCCAATTTCTCTCTAAAAAATTATATTTTTCAGTTTTTATCTACTTCGAAATAGTGAAAGGTTGAATTTCCGTCGATCAAGTAAGCTATTATCTAAACAAATTATATTTTTTGTGTGTGTTAAAAATATGAAATTATTTTTTTCGGTTAGTGTTTCATAGTAGTTTCGAATTAGTGTTTCGATTAGGATTTTGAGAAGACTCACATGCACAAATATATTTTTATTATAATTAATGGAGTAAGAAATCGCAATTTAAGTTAGGGATGTACAAAAATCGAACCGACAAAAATGTTATTGATTTATTGTTATTTAGTTAATGATTTTTTAATGATTTTGTAAGAAAAAATATTGGGTTATTGATTCGATTTTAATTTTTTTTTATTGGGTTATTGGATAAACCGATAATCCAATAAGATTATACTAAATTATTATTTTACACCCCATATATATATATATAGTAGGATTTTGGTTGCAACTAAGATTCGATTTTTTTTCATGTTATTTATTACTTTTTCTATTTTATGAGTATTTTCTTATCGGTTAAATCGAAAATCAAATCGTTAGGGACTAAAAATTGATAACCAATATAACTACATACACCATAATGCATACAACCAAGGAATCTAAGTCCGAAATTGTCATCCGGTCATGAAATTCTCACAATTGGAGGAGACCCACATGCACACACAAGTCTCCTATTATAATTCATGGAGTTATAAATAAGTAGATAAAGTAGAAGCAATAAAATAAAATTATTTTTAGATTGAAAGTAATGGAGGAAGAGGGATAATAAATAGGAAGAGGGATAATTGAATTTTTTAAAAAAATTAAAGAAAAATGAATTTTTTTATTTTTTTATCATTGGAAACACTGATTTGGCAAAAAATAACTCCATCACACGCGTGATGGAGTTTGAACTCAAACATTTTGCCACATCAGCAAAAAAAGGGTCAGGCGATATTGCAAAACAACAAGTTCGGAGGGGGGGTTACTTAGGACAAGTCAAAGTTCAGATATACCATGAATAAAATGTGACAAGTTCAGGGAATAATCAATACTTCTCTCTAATCAAATATTTTCTTAATGAATTTATCAAATTTTAGTGTTGTTTAGAAAAGTTGCACAATAAATGGTTAAAGAGAAAAATATCATTCTGGTAGGAAAGGAGTAAAAATATACTAACATAAACCAAAACGTTCGTGAATTTACATGAGTAAAGAATAATTTACTATTAAACACAATTAGTATTCGAAAGATTGTGACATTAGTTGACGAAAAGGTAATAATTTTTTCTATTCGTATAATTTATTGGATATATTATCAGAAGGTTATAATATTCACTTCTTAATTTATTGGATATATTATCAGAAGGTTATAATATTGACTTCTAAACTATATCAGAAGAATTGTGATAAATTAAGGACTTTTAAGTCATGAAAAGTTAAACTCCTAGAATATAAGATAAGAGAAAATTATATGACAAGAGGTGCATGAGAAAAATAAGTGTTATATTAATTTATTCAAATAAATTTGCAAAGTTTTTAGAAATCTTGATTGAACTTTTTATCTTTATTAAATGTCTTTATAATAGATAAAAATTTTATTTACTATTTTTTTAATTTGATATTTGAAATCAACTAAAATTTAATTATTAAGCAAGACAAAAAGAAGATAGAGTAGAAGGAAAAAGAATAACATATGGAAAAGAAAAAAAATTTAACCAATAAGATAAGGTAATAGTTTCGTTACTATAGAAGTTTTTTGAAGTATTTGATGTTATACTTTCTTTGGTCTCAATAAAAGGATTAATTCTGCCTCAATCGAATTTTGTTCGTAACTCGGATTATTAATCTCAGGCATCAAAAAGATGGTCGAAGGGAAGAGTAAAAGTGGTTCCCTACGGCGACAATTTGGTGATATTTAATGGATAGTTTTAAATCTTCATGCACTGAATTTTTTACGGTTACTTTAGGTAATACTATGAAGAATGTTATTATTAATGTGATGATAAATTATCATGTTTCTTTTTAAGTATACTTTTTATCTTATTTTTTTACTTAATAATAATATACACACAATTATTTATTTTTAATAAATTTATTAATAATTGCACATATTCTAACTAGTTGCGTGAAAAAAGCATAGATGCTTAAAAAAAAAAGGCCTACCAACTTTTGCACGAATCCAACCCCTATTACCACATTCGCTACTTATTATTTGTTGCATAATCTGACTTCCAAACACACCGGTGTACCTCTTTTTCTCCTTGCACACAGATAAACACCAATCATTCACCCATTAAACGTCTTTCTTCCGCAAGATCTAGAAGGCTGAGAAAAGGGTCTTTGCTTCAATCGTGATAAAAAATAGTCTTCTAGCCATAAGTGCAAATCTAACACTCATTTATTCTTAATTTCAGATAAATCTCTATTCGAGCCAAATCGTCCAGGTTCATTTGTTCTAGATTATGTTTTCCCAAAGGAACTTCAACATTTAGAATTTCAAAAGCATTCTGCAATTTCTTATCAGGATTTAATGGGTGGACATTCTACGTCGACCTTGCACTTTAAAGGGCACATCAATTTATCTCCTACATATGCTCTTTTTGATGGAGTGATTACCCATAATTTTGTATAGTCTCGTGTTTTGAGTTTTCATAATCTTCTAATTCAGTCAGCCCAGAATTATCTGTCATAGTGAGCAATGGCCAATGATTGCAATGTGAAGGAGTGGTTTCAAATATTCCTCTGGCTATTATTCAAGGATGTAAATTGCTTCCAGACTTGTATGTGCTTACGCAACATGGGTCGGATGTGGTCCTCAGAGTTTCATGGTAATCTACTTTGGGTCCTATTGTCACAGACTATTCTCAATGTCAACTGGAGTTTTCTACTGGTGATCGTCATTATAGTTAGGTGCGCGGACCATCTTTGGATGCTCAATGGATCCAGTTGTAGAACTTGCGATGTACTTGTATACTGATGCAACATCCTCTTACCATTGTTTGATGTTATTCAATTATGATCCGCTCATGTCTGAGGATACTGCAAGCAAATTGGATACACTTTTATCATCATATGACGATATTTTATAGAAACCTACAAGTCTTTCTCCATCTCGACCGCAAGACCATACCATACGTTTATAACCCAACTCGGGTCCTGTCAAGGTCAAACTATACCTCTATCCAATTTTTGCAAAAACAAGTGAAGGAAAAATTAGTAGCTGAATTGCTTTATGATAGAGTGATTCATACAAAGTACCAGCCCGTTCTCGTCTCTTGTTTATTGCTTCAAAAGAAAGATGGGACATGGATTGTCATGCATTAAATATGATTGTTATCCGAGATCATTTTCCCATCCATACTATTGATGAGTTGTATGGTACATGTAATTTTACCAAGCTTGATCTTTTTTCGGGTTACTGTTAGATTCGTGTTCGGTGATAAGACAGAATTCCTGACGCATGAAGGGTGTTATGCTTTTCAGATTAACAAATGCAACATCAACCTTTCAGGCTATAACGAATGGTGTTTTTCCGGCATATTTATAAAAGTTTGTGATGGTATTCCTCGATGATATATTGATATACAGTCCAACATAGGAGTTGCATGTACCAAATCTTAAGCATGTTCTTGAGTTGTTAACGCAACATTTTTTATGGCAAAGCCAACAAAATGCCTATTTGGGGCGGATATATAGTATGTGCTTCAATCAACTGCTATAACAGTTGTAGCATATTTTATTGCAAAACTCTGAATAATAATAATAATCTAATAAAGACCCCAATTTTGTGTTTGTTGTATTTTGCTATGCTTTTATATCGGTTGGTAAGATACACTTTTCTAAAGTTATTAATCATTTCAAGGGAGAGAGCATTTCTATCTTTCCACTCCTGGTAGAAAATATTAAAGAAAACAATGTCCTTGGCCTCACAACTTGTGAAAATGGAAAAAAAAAAGGAACATTATGGCAAAGGATGAATTGTAAAAGAGTAAAAAGGAGATATAGAACCCATATATATATATATATATATATATATATATATATATATATATATATATATATATATATATATATATATATATATTCTAGTTTAAGGTGCTTGCATTGCACGTGTATTTAATGTTAAGAAGAAAATTACATATATACCAAGCAACACATTGTTATTATGTAAGGTTTAATATGTAGTAGATCTATTGTATATGATGTATATGTACTATTCCCGCTAGCTCATTCAAGTGTCGTCTTCATCAAGTCATCACCACTCTCACAAATCTTTTGGAATTTTATCATCAACATGATTATTAAATAATTTACATCTTCGACCGTTTTAGCCGATCCCCGATCTCCGGTATCGATATTTTAGCTACAAGAGGAAAAAGGAGTCTTATCTAAAACTTTGTAATGTTTCTATATTGCCTTTTATCATGTAATTTTTTACACTAAAATTTTTTTACACAAATACCACTTCAAGGATGTTATTCTATTAATTGAATGTGTCTTCATCTTCTACAAATAATAAAAAGTTAAAGTACATATGCGAATGTTTTATTGTATGCAATAGCCTTATCCTAGATCCTTGTGGTTCAGCCTTTCTAGAACTCACATGTATTGTGGGAGATTTATTGCACTGACCTGCTATTTTATTGCATCTTCGCATTTTAAGAATAGAAAAAAGATTTGTCATTATCTAATACAAACAAGAAAAAGGTTCATATTAATCTATTATACATATGAGGAAGACGAAAAAATTGCAGACTTCTATCTAGCATCATACCTAAACTGCGATCGTTGAATATTCTATTATCGCTTCTAGTATACCAATGCACCCAACCTACAAAATAAATGGTGGCGATCACTCCCACACCGCCATATGAATCCTCTGAACCCTCATGGTAATATTTATACAAAAGTCTTAAGCAATAGAAAGGTGTGTGATTATTTAGATTCTGAATTGTGCGTGGTTGATGTATGAAAAACTTTAAATATTAAAAAAAAAATCAATGATATAATAAATGTGTTATAAATGTATTTACATTAAAGTGAATGTCTATCAAGAATATAGATAAAATCTATCAAGATCTAGTTGATATCTATCTTGATATCTATCAGGGTTTGAAGTATCTATCGTTTAGTCAGAAACTAGGAGTATTTTCCCCTATAAATAGAGGGGTTTTGTTCATTGTATCCTCAATCTTATGATCTCTCATCCGAGAAATAAAGAAGTCTCCCTCTTCTCTCTATTTATTCTCTTGTTCTTGCTTTTATATTTCATAATACGTTACCAGCACGAGACTCTACCTTCTCTCTATTTATTCTTTATTATTTCATAACACATTGAAACTCTTGGAGAGTTTTCCAAAGCAATAGATTATTTGTTCTCTCTATGTATTCTTTATTATTTCATAACACATTGAAACTCTTGGAGAGTTTTCCAAAGCAATAGATTATTTGATGAAATGAGAAATATACCGCATTGGGTTGGTTATAAAGCACCACATCTTAGTGCATGTTGTGCACTAGTGTATCTTGCAAATACTACAAGTCCTGATATAGCCTTTTCATTCAATTCGTTAGCAAGGCTATGCGTTCATATGTGGGGGTACTGTCATATCTTAAAAGATATATAAAGCAGTCTATCATAGCCACTTCATCGAATCTTGCTGAGAGGATAGCTATTCATGAAGCAAGTCGAGAATGTCTATGGTTCAGGTCCATGATATATCTCATTCGAGAAAAATGTGATTTGAAATGTGACAATGTACCCATAATTTTACACTGAGATAATCCAGCATGCATAGCACATCTTAATGGAAGATTCATAAAAGGAGACACAACGAAGCACACTTTATCAAAAATTTTCTACACCCATGAGCTACAAAAGAATGGTGATAGTAACGTAGAACAAATTCATTCAAGTGACAATGTGACTGATTTATTCACCAAATCTCTTTCAATTACAACTTTCAAGAAGATGGTGCACAAGATCGGAATGCAAAAGTTCATTGATGTTCTCATCAGGGGGAGAAAATACGCGTTGTACTCTTTTTCCCTTTCAAGGTTTTGTCCCATTGGGTTTTCCTTGTAAGGTTTTCAATGAGACAGCCTATATGCGTATTGTTAGAGATGTGTACTCTTTTTCCTTCACTAGAATTTTTTTCCACTAGTTTTTTCTAGTAAAGTTTTAACGAGACACATTATCTATCAATTAGAAATTCAAGAGGAGTGTTATAAATTTATTTACATTATAGTAAATGTCTATCAAGAATATAGATAAGATCTATCAAAATCTAGTTGATAACTATCAAGATTTGAAGTATCTATCTTTTAGTCAGAAACTAAGAGTATTTCCCCCATAAATAGAGGAGTTTTGTTCATTGTATCCTCAATCTTATGATCTCTCATCCATCAAGAGAAATAAAGAAGTCTCCCTCTTCTCTCTATTTATTCTTCTTGTTCTTACTTTTATATTTCATAACAAAATGATAATTTTTTCTATTGTAGAGCTTTTTAACAAAGGGTAACAAATTTAATCAACATTTTTAAATATAAATTTGTTTTACATTGAGGGCTAAATTTTGAGTCAAAACTTATAATTTACATGAATGAAAAATCTATAAATTTTACATCATTTTTTCCAACTCATGCATGTTAATATTAATGGAAACTGCCATAGGAAAGTCAAAATCAATGGGGGCAAAGGCTAAACCATGCATTGGACTTGATTGTGCTGAGTTCTATCTTGAAGACATAATATTTTCAAGATTTTGTTCGCTTTTCGGCTCCTCCTCCATTCCTTGATTTTTTTGTTCCGCTCTAATCCAATCTCTAAGACAAATTAGAACATTCATAGCATTGCTTATCAATGAGTATCGGTTGTCTCCAAGCTGTTGTCGTGCCTGACTAAAAGCGTTCTCCGATGCAACGGTTGACATTAGAACATTTAATATATCTCTAGATAATTTTTAAAGCACCGGATATTGTCTTTCATTATTCTTCCACCAATCCAGCATGCAGATTGTTGCTCTACGAGTCTCTATCGTCTATTGAAGAAAATATTTAAGCTATCCCAAACATTTAAATAAAAAAAAAGTAATCAGGATAACTACTATGTGCCTGTCATTTAGAAGATGATGGCTCCTCAAGAGATTGAGGAGCGATAGTTGGAGTGATATTTGCCGGTACGGCTTCATCAAGTAAATCGGCATAATGGTTATATAATGCTTTCATGTAACTGTTCGAGGCATATAGTTATCCTGATAGTTGATAACTATCAGGATTTGAAGTATCTGTCTTTTAGTTAGAAACTAGGAGTATTTCTCCTATAAATAGAGAAGTTTTGTTCATTGTATACTCAATCTTATGATCTCTAATCCATCAAGAGAAATAAAGAAGTCTCCCTTTTCTCTATATTTATTCTTCTTGTTCTGGCTTTTATATTTCATAACAAAATGATAATTTTTTCTATTTTAGAGCTTTTTAACGGAGGGTAACAAATTTAATCAACATTTCTAAATATAAATTGGTTTTACATTGAGGGCTAAAATGTAACTGTTATTAATAATTGGGTTTAAAAATTTAATTTAATGGCAATTAAGCTATTGTCGTTAACTAATTATCCTTAAATATCTCTTTTAGTATAGTGAGTATACATAACTTTATCCTTATCTTACAAGATAGAGAGATTATTTCCAGTATAACCTCGACTAATTTGCTTCACTTCTCAGTTTTGAATTATATAATCACAAAAGCTTCTGTGAAAGTTTTGAATCATGAATTTCATTATCATTGTTTCCTTCAATATTGAAGAGGCTGCTATATACGGTTATTGAAATATGGTGAACAAAATTATTTTTGTTACCTCAATCAATTCTACTCGCAGAACTTATATGTATCTATAATCTATATTTATATCTATAAGTTATAATCTATATCTATATCTATAATCTATAATCTATAATCGATATCTATAATCTATAATATATTAAAAGTGTAAAGGGTAAGGGCATTAGAAATATTGATTGAACTTTTTGTCCTTCATTAAAAATCTTTATTTTAGACAAAATCACTTTTTCACTAATTATTTCCTAATATCTAAGAGTTAAAAATTAATTAAATATATTTATCATAAAACATTTTCATATTAGAAATATTAATGACAACTAATATTTTTTTATTAGTTTAACAATTCTAAATGTCATTAATTATTGTTTTTATTACTCTAATATGTAACAAAATTAGGTACAATCCTACTTTAAGCCTAGGACAAATATTTGTATAAGAGCAAGCAGTATGATTTGTAACTAACCATACTACAAATTTTTGAGTCCTTTTATGACTTTACTTCTTACTCTTACATTATTTTTGTTTATTTAATGTGAATTATTTTGATCTGTAGTGTGTATCATGCCTGTCAATCGGGCCTATTCAGTTCAAATCGGCACCTGCCCACTTGTTGTTACCAGGTTCTGGGCTGATCCGGTACCGGTTCAACTCTTAACAGATCGGGTTGAGCTGGGCACAATAGTAAAAAAACTCAATTTAGCCGGTGACCGATCCATTAAGCGTAAAACTGATTTTGACCAGTCCAAACGGTCAAAGTCTTTTAAAAAAATAAATTTATATATACACACCTATAACTATAATATATACATTTTAAATACGTTAAACAATAAATGTATAACATGTATATGTTACACATTATGCTACTATATAATATATATTAATATATACGTAATATAAAATATATATAATACTTGAAACAATATGCATACAACATATATACGTTATATATATATATATATATATATATATATATATATATATAGAGAGAGAGAGAGAGAGAGAGAGAGAGAGAGAGCATATGCACAAATATATATGTCAAATATATACTATTTTATAGTCTATAAAAAACATATACACTTATATATGTATAATATAATATATATACTTCTTGAAATAATATACACACAACATATATACAATATATATATACTACTATGAAAAACATATACACATGTATACATAAAATATATACTACTTTAGAGTTTATAAAAAATATATGCACATATATACGTATAATATAATATATCTATACTACATTGGAAATAATATACATGCAACATATATACACTATATATATACTACTTTAGAATATATACACATATATACGTTAAATATATGGTACTTTAGAGTCTACAGAAAATATACACACATATATATGTATAATATAATATATATATATATATATATATATATATATATATATATATATATATATACTACTTTTGAAATAATATACATACAACATAGATAAACTATGCATACTACTTTAGAAAACATATACACATGTATATGTCAAATATATACTAATTTAGAGTCTATAGAAAATATATACACATAGACGTATAATACGATATATATACTACTTTTGAAATAACATACATACAACATATATACACTGTACATATATACTACTTTAGAAAATATATACACATGTATACGTTAAATATATACTACTTCGGAGTCTATAGAAAATATATACACATATATACGTACAATATAATATATATATATATATATATATATATATATATATATATATATATATATATATAAATACATACTACTTGAAATAATATACATACAACATATATACACTATATAAACTATTTTAGAAAATATATACACATATATACATATAATATATATATATATATACACACACTACTAGAAATAATATACATACAACATATATACACTATTTATATCCTACTTTAGAAAACATATATACATGTATACTTTAAATATATACTACTTTAGAGTTTATAGAAATTATATACACACACACACACACATATATATATATATATAATATAATATATATATATATATATAATACTTTTAAAATAATAAACATACAACATATATACACTACATATATACTACTATAGACAACATATACACATGTATATGTTAAATATATACAACTTTAGAGTCTATAGAAAGTATATACATATATGTATGTATAATATAATATATATATATATATATATATATATATATATACTACTTTTGAAATATTATACATACAACATATATACACTACATATATACTACTTTAGAAAACATATACACATGTATACGTTAATATAATAATACTTGAAGCTTTGAACATATATTATAAAATTTACATTGTTACATACAACACTTAAAATATAAACTTATAGCATTTTTATATGTCAATACTAGTTTTCTATGTAATATTTGCTAACATTATTTTTATTTTTTCATTATATGTATATATGTTTGTTATGTTTATTACTTAGTGTAAAGTTTGATAGTAATGTATTTTTAATTCAAAGTAGAAATTTAATTTAATTGAAAACAAATAAGTAAGGAGTGAATGAATGTTGTATTTTATTGATTGCAAATTGAGTCAAAACTTATAATTTACATGAATGAAAAATCCACAAAATTTGCATCATTGTTTCCAAATCATGCATGTTAATATTAATGGGAACTTCCATAGGAAAGTCAAAATCAATGGGGGCAAAGGTTAAATCATGCATTGGACTTGATTGTGCTGAGTTCTATCTTGAAGTCATAATATTTTCAAGATTTTGTTCGTCTTTCGGCTCCTCCTCCATTCCTTGATTTCTTTTCTCCGCTCTAATTCAATCTCTAAGACAAATTAGAACATTTATATCATTGCTTATCAATGAGTGTCGATTGTCTCCAAGCAGTTGTCGTTCCTGACTATAAGCGCTCTCCGATGCAACAGTTGATATTAGAACATTTAATATATCTCTAGCTAATTTTGAAAGCACTAGATATTGTCTTTCATTAGTCTTCCACCAATCCAGCACGCAGATTGTTGCTTTACGATTCTCTATCGGCTATTAAAGAAAATACTTAAGCTCTTCTCAAGAAGTTGTTTTGTATGTTGAAGGTTGCACCCTGTCCCAAACATTTAAATAAAAAAAGTAATCAGGATAACTACTATGTGCCTGCCTTTTAGAAGATGATGGCTCCTCAAGAGTTTGAGGAGCGATACTCTGAGTGATATTTGCCGGTACGGCTACATCTAGTAAATCGGTATAATGGTTATATAATGCTTTCATGTAACTGTTCGCGGCATATAGTTATCCTGATAGTTGATAACTATCAGGATTTGAAGTATCTGTCTTTTAGTCAGAAACTAGGAGTATTTCTCCTATAAATAGAGAAGTTTTGTTCATTGTATACTCAATCTTATGATCTCTAATCCATCAAGAGAAATAAAGAAGTCTCTCTCTTCTCTCTATTTTTTCTTCTTGTTCTTGCTTTTATATTTCATAATAAAATGATAATTTTTTCTATTGTAGAGCTTTTTAACGAAAGATAACAAATTTAATCAACATTTCTAAATATAAATTTGTTTTACATTGAGGGCTAAAATGTAACTGTTATTAATAATTGCCTTTAAAAATGTAATTTAATGCCAATTAAACTATTGTCGTCAACTAATTATTCTTAAATATCTCTTTTAGTATTGTGAGTATACATAACTTTACCCTTACCTTAGAAGATAGAGAGACTATTTCCAGTATATCCTCAACTAATTTACTTCACTTCTCAGTTTTGAATTATATTATCACAAAAGCTTCTGAATTTGTTTCCTTCAATATTGAAGAGGCAGCTATATACGGTTCTTGAAATATGGTGAACAAAATTATTTTTGTTACCTCAATCAATTCTACTCGCAGAACTTATATGTATCTATGATCTATATTTATATCTATGGTCTATAAGCTATATCTATAATCTATAATCGATATCTATGATATATAATCTATAATATATTAAAAGTGTAAAGGGCAAGGTCGTTAGAAATATTGTTTGAACTTTTTGCCCTTCATTAAAACTCTTCGTTTTAGACAAATTATCTTTTCACTAATTTTTTTTTTAATATCTAAGAGTTGAAAATTAATTAAATATATTTATAATAAAATATTTTCATATTAGAAGTATTAATGACAACTAATACTTTTTTCATTAGTTTAACAATTCTAAATATCATTAATTATTGTTTTTATTACTCTAATATTTAACAAAATTAGGTACAATCCTACTTTAAGCCTAGGACAAATGTTTGTATGAGAGCAAGCAGTATGATTTGTAACTAACTATATTACAGGTTTTTGAGTCCTTTGATGACTTTACTTCTTACTCTTACATTTTTTTTTGTTTATTTCATGTGAATTATTTGGCTTTGTAGGGTGTATCATGCCTGTCAACCGGGCCGATCCAGTTCAAACCGGCACCTGCCCACTTCTTGTTACCAGGTTTTGGGCTAGTCCGGTATCGGTTCAGCTCTTAACAGGTCGGGCCGAGCCGGGCCCAACAGTAAAAAAAAATTCAATTTAGCTGGTGACCGGGTCAT
This sequence comes from Capsicum baccatum var. pendulum, assembly GCA_030864225.1. Lineage (NCBI taxonomy): Eukaryota > Viridiplantae > Streptophyta > Magnoliopsida > Solanales > Solanaceae > Capsicum > Capsicum baccatum. Next base: position 88,799,837 of record CM061557.1, read on the forward strand.
TAAGCGTAAAATCGATTTTGGCCAGTCCAAACGGTCAAATTCTTTTTCAAAAAATAAATTTATACATACACACCTCTAACTATAATATATATATACATTTTAAATACGTTAAACAATAAACGTATAACATGTATATGTTACATATTATGCTACAATATAATATATACAAATATATACGTACAATAAAAATATATAACTACTTGAAACAATATGCATACAACATATATATATATATATATATATATATATATAGAGAGAGAGAGAGAGAGAGAGAGAGAGAGAAAGCACATGCACATGTATATATTAAATATGTACTACTTTATAGTCTATAGAAAACATATACACATATACATGTACAATATAATATATATACAACTTGAAATAATATACATACAACATATATACACTACTATGGAAACATATACACATGTATACGTAAAATATATACTACTTTAGAGTTTATAGAAAATATATACACATACATATGTACAATATAATATATATACTACTTAAAATAATATACATACAACATATATACACTATATATATACTACTTTAGAAAACATATACACATGTATACATTAAATATATGCTACTTTAGAGTCTATAGAAAACATATACACATATTAGTACAATAATATATATGTATATAGTACTTGAAATAAAATACATACAACATATATACACTATATATATACTTCTTTATAAAACATACACATGTATACGTTAAATACATACTATTTTAGAGCCTATAGAAAATATATACACATATATACGTATAATACAATATATATTTATGCTACTTTTGAAATAATATACATACGACATATATAAACTATATATATACTACTTTAGAAAATACATACACATGTATACTTTAAATATACACTACTTTATAGTCTATAGAAAACATATACACACATATATTCACAATATAATATATATACTACTTGAAATAATATACATACAACATATGTACATTATATATATACTATTTTAGAAAGCATATACACATGTATACGTTAAATATATACTACTTTAGAGTCTATAGAAAATATATACACATATTTACGTATAATATATATATATATATATATATATATATATATATATATATATATACTACTTGAAATAATATACATACCACATATATACACTATATATACTACTTTAGAAAATATATACACATATATACGTTAAATATATGCTACTTTAGAGTCTATAGAAAAAATGTACACGTATATATGTATAATATAATATATATACTACTTTTGAAATAATATACATACAACATGTATACAGTATGTATTCTATTTTAGAAAACATATACACATGTATACGTTAAATATATACTACTTTAGAGTCTATAGAAAATATATACATATATATATGTATAATACAATATATATATATATATATATATACCATTTTTGAAATAATATACATACAACATATATACTCTATATATACTACTTTAGAAAATATATACACATGTATACGTTAAATATATACTACTTCAGAGTCTATAGAAAACATACACACATATATACGTACAATATAATATATATATATATATATACCACTTGACATAATATACATACAACATATATACACTATATATACTACTTTAGAAAACATATATACATGTATACGTTAAAACTATACTACTTTAGAGTCTGTAGAAAATATATACACATATATACGTATAATATATATATCTATATCTATATATATATATATATACTACTTGAAATAATATACATCAATACATATACACTATATATATCCTACTTTAGAAAACACATACACATGTATACTTTAAATATATACTACTTTAGAGTCTATATAAAATATATACGCATATATATGTATAATATATATACTAATTTTGAAATAATATACATACAACATATATACACTATATATATACTACTTTAGAAAATATATACACATGTATACGTTAAATATATACTACTTTAGAGTCTAAAGAAAATACATATACATATGTATGTATAATATAATATATATACTACTATTGAAATACTATACATACAACATATATACACTATATATATACTACTTTAGAAAACATATACACATGTATACGTTAATATAATAACACTTAAAGTTTTGAACATATATTAAAAAATTTACATTGTTACATACAACACTTAAAAGATAAACTTATAGTATTTTTATATGTCAATACTAGTTGTCTATGTAATACTTGCTAACATTATTTTTATTTTTTCATTATATGTATATATGTTTGTTATGTTTATTACTTAGTGTAAAGTTTGGTAGTAATGTATTAAAAGTATTTAATTCAAACTAGAAATTTAATTTAATTGAAAGCAAAAAAGTAAGGAGTGAATGAATGTTGAATTTTATTGATTGCAAAATGATTCAAAACTTATAATCTACATGAATGAAAAATCTACAAATTTTGCATCTTTTTTTTCAACTCATGCATGTTAATATTAATGGAAACTGCCATAGGAAAGTCAAAATCAATGGGGACAAAGGCTAAACCATGCATTGGACTTGATTGTGCTGAGTTTTCTCTTGAAATCATAATATTTTCAAGATTTTGTTCGTCTTTCGGCTCCTCCTCCATTCCTTGATTTCTTTGTTCCGCTCTAATCCAATCTCTAAGGTAAATTAGAACATTCATAGTATTGCTTCTCAATGAATGTCGATTGTCTTCAAGCTGTTATTGTCCCTGACTAAAAGCGCTTTCCAATGCAACGGTTGATATTCGAACATTTAATATATCTCTAGCTAATTTTGAAAGCACCAGATATTATCTTTCATTATTCTTCCACCAATTCAACACGCAGATCGTTGCTCTACGATTCTCTATCGGCTATTGAAGAAAATACTTAAGCTCTTCTCGAGAAGTTATTTTGGGTGGTGAAGGTTGCACCCTGTCCCAAACATTTAAATCAAAAAAGTAATCAGGATAACTACTATGTGCCTGCCTTTTAAAAGATGATGGCTCCTCAAGAGCTTGAGGAACGATAGTTGGAGTGATATTTGCATGTGCGACTTCATCAAGTATATCGGCATAATGGTTATATAATGCTTCCATGTAACTGTTCGCATCACTCATAGCCGTAAACAAAGAAGGTTCTTCTTCAGTCTATATCTCTAAAGCATTATAAATAATAGAACTAAATTCGACCATAGTAGTATATTTCATACATGGATTTATTATAGCACCAATCAAATAAATTCGGAGAAGTGGATAAAAATATTTTTAAAATTTAGCAATCATAACAGTAATAGCTTCTTTGTAACCTTCTTTATTCTTATATTCGTTAAGCAAACAAGAAATGTCGGCTAAATAAGCTAAAATATTACAAATAGTAGAATAATAAGCGTCAAATAATTCAATCGTAGCTATATACAATCTTTTAAAAAATTTAACAAGATTATCAATTTCAGCCCAATCAGAATTATGTAGCATACACTTAGAAAAAGAACTAGAATATCGATTAAAAGCCATTGTAATAGAAACTTTATAAGCAAGACAAGTTTTTAAATAAGTATAAGTAACATTCCATCTAGTATCACATTTTTCAGGCATAAATATTGGTCTAAGTCCATTTTATTCATATTTGGTTTTAAATTCTCTAACTCTAACTTTTCGATTATTTTCTTAAATAAAGCCAACAATAAGCCGGAACTTTTCAATATAAAGCTCAAAAAATTCAAGACCATCTCTGACGATTAAATTATATATATGACAAGCACACTTAACATGAAATATTTCTGGTAACGGCGGAGAAAGTTCAACTTTCAACAACTCAACAACAACCTTGTTGTTAGATACATTATCAAAAGCTATGCATAAAACTTTTCTTTCAATACCATAATATTTTGAAACTTTAGAAATAGATTCAGAAATAAATCTTCCGATGTGTCTACGATCTTCATCATACAAAAATGCCAGAATACGTTTTTGTATGAAAAATTACTATCTATCAAGTGACAAGTAATTGTTAAATAATTATTTTTGTTAACAGCACTACCAAGATCAGAAGTTAAAGCAATTCTACATGGAATATTTTTTAATAACGCAGATAAATAATAAATATATTGTGCATGGAGTCTAAAAATATCGGCCCGACAAGTACTTCTAGGAATACCAATAAACATAGGATTATAAATTACTTGAATATAATAAATAAAAGCATTCGAAGAAGCAAAAATAAAAGGCAAACAACCAGAACTATCATTTTCACTATTTCTTCCCAGTCCTTCATTTTATTATAATTCTTAACTAATTGACCGGTTGTTAGGTTCAATCTAGTTTGTGTTGGCCCACCAACAGCCTCGCCACCTTGTGTAATAGTTAACTCTCTTGCATGTCTATCTCTTAAATATCTCATCAACAAACTCGTATTCCCTTTATTGCCTTCGATTTTATGGTCATATATAATTTCATAAATATTGCATTGCACCTTAGTTTCTCCTTCTATTTTTGAAAAAATCTCATGCAATACTATTTTTTCTACGAGATCTTGTAGGGGCACGATGGGGAGGACGGAGGGAAGATTAACCGATTCGAATCTTACATTAGCATTTTCGATTCAGGTGTCTCACCAATATTTTCATCATCTTCATCTAAATTAACCGCGCCTACTTCATTCTTTTCTTATATACCATAATTTTTATGAGCTTCTAAATAGTTCATATCGTGAGCACCTACATCTATTTCTTCCTCAAACGGTTGACTAATTAGTACCGGAGGCACACGGGTATATCTAGTACTTGAACTGACTCTACCGAAATTGCTACCAATTTTTTTTTTACTACCACTATCACTTCCGGGATAAAAAAATTTGACACTTTTATCGAGGTTTCTTAATTTATCCATATTGTAAATTAAACTAAAAATATTTAAAATACACAAAAATAATAAAAATAAATATTCAACAATTAATACACTAATTAAAAATTAAAAGTAAGAAATGGAACGATAATACTAAATTTTGAAAGTATTCGAAAATTGCAACTTTAGAAAACTTTCACTTGTATTTGTAATCGCAAAACTAAAAAATAAAATTGAGTACTTTAAGAGATAATTTTTTGATAGAGATTGAGAGAATGAGAATAAGATTTGTGTGAAAAATGATTTGAAATTTTAGGGTATTTATAGAAGGGAAAAGGCTCAAATATGCCACTGAACTATCAGAAATGACTCATATATGCCATCTGTTAAAAGTTGGGCTCATTCATGTCATCGCCGTTACAAAATCGGCTCATCCATGCCATTACCTTTTAACAACCGATTTTTTAAAAATCGCTTTGCCACGTGGCATCTTATTAGAGTGCCAAGTCATTTTTATTTTATTTTTTTTCTAATTTTTTTTTGATCCATTAAAAAAAAATTATATATTTTTTTTGCACAATTATGACAAAGTGATATTTTTAATGATAGAGATAATATTTGAAGAAAATAATAAAATTATCTTAATTTCATAAAAGGACAACTAAATTGGAACAAAAATTAAAAAACAACTCAAATTATATTTATGGACAAACACAATTTCAACTTTAAAATTTTAGTTTTCATGATCAAATGCTCATTCAGTTATTTAATGATAGACGCAGTATTTTGCTAGTAAAAATGACACATACGAAAGAGAAAGATTAAACATAGTGTTATTATAATTTGAGACTGAAATAATTGTTGATATGTGTTATTCAAGTTATGGCTCTTAACTATTTAACCATATCCTAAAAATATTATATTTATAGAATAAAATAAAAGGAGGTGACGTTTTTGATCCCCAAAGATCATTTTTTAAAATAAAATTAGAAGGACGTTTTATATATTGTTCTGAATTTTGGAAGGCAACAAGTCTTTAGTCTTCATTTTCTTGATTATTAACTCCTCTTTTTGGTTTAAACAAATAAAATTATACAGAGCCTTTTTGGTAAAACTACTTTTACAAAAGAAAAAGAAACATAATACTCTATAATATTATTTATAATTTTCTCCTAAAATAACTAATAATACGTGTCATTTAAGTTATGGTTCTCCAGCTCTTGACAATTAAACCATATCATGAAAATATTATAAATACATTATCTCTTTGTTATTCTAATGTAGTTGTCTTTTTATGAAATTAAGATAATTTTATTATGTTCTTTTAATACTACACCTATCATTAAATAACTTAATGAGCATTTGACCATGGAAACTAAAATTTTAAAGTTGAAATTGTGTTTGTCCATAAATATAATTTTAGTTGTTTTTTATTTTTTGTTCCAATTTAGTTGTCCTTTTATAAAATTAAGATAATTTTATTATTTTCTTCAAATATTATCTCTATCATTAAAAATATCGCCTTTGTCGTAATTGTGCAAAAAAAAAAAATTAGAAAAAAAATGATGTGGCACTCTAATAAGATGTCACGTGGCAAAACGGTTTTTAAAAATCGACTGTTAAAAAGTAATGGCATGGATGAGCCAGTTTTGTAACGGCGATGGCATGAATGAACCCAACTTCAAACGGATGGCATAAATGAGTCATTTCTGATAGTTCAGTGGCATATTTGAACCTTTTCCCTTTATAGAAAATATTTTGGATTAACTTTTTTTTTCAATTGAAGCAATAGGCCAAATGGCCGTTGGATCCCAAACGGCATTATAGTCATTGGGCCAATGGTACATTTGACCATTGGAACAGTCAGCAGCAGCCCACATGCCAATATAAAAAAAATTAATTAAATCGGACCGGTTCGGTAACCAGTAGGCCTAGTCCGATTTTGTTACAGGGCTGGTCCAGCGGGCCTGTCAATTGAGACGGCCCAACCAGGGACCCGCGACCCAGTAACCCGGAGGCCTACCGAGCCAGGTCAGACTGGGTTGAGTTATCTAATCGGGCCGAAATGGGCCATCTCGGCCCAGTTGACAGATTTAGTGTGTATTTATTCTTTTTAATGTGTGAAGATCTATCATTTTTATGTATACGTTATTCTTTTTGATATATTTAAAAATCTAACACTTTTATGTATATGGTATTTTCTGTCAATTGAAAATTTTTTATCAAAAAATTGAACGACACAAGCATGTTGCCATAGAAAGAAGAAACAAAAAATACTAAGGTTTTTTCCATGAATATATTTAGGTGAGGTCTTTAAACTCTCTATTTTGTTGTTCAATACTCTTTATCTTTTGAAAAATCCAGCCTCCACCAAAGAACGCAGACAGATCGACCTAGGTCTTACTAAAACCTTAGCGTAATCTAGTGTTGCTTCAGATTTGATGATAAAATTGACATGAATGTTATTCAGGTTGGTTCTCTGCTCTTTTTTTTTACTATGTTGTATTACTTGGTATATCTTGTATGTGGTATTATTGGATGTGTTATTTCGATCGTATCTCGTCCTTTTACTATTTCTTGTCTAGATTATTTTATTCTGAGCGGGGGTCTATCGAAAACAGTCTCTCTATCTTACATCTGAGGTAGTGGTATGGACTGTGTACACTTACCCTCTCCAGACCCCACTTAGTAAGAATATACTGAGTATATTATTGTTGTTTTGTATGTAAAGACAGTACTGCACATACTGTCAACAAATCAGTACTGCGAATTCAACAGTCCAATATTGACATTGTTATATTATCTCTATATTTGGTTGCGCTTGTTGCTTCATGGGCTGCTTTAAGTGTAACTAGACTTATGGGAAGAAAAAAGTCTTGCTTTGTGGTTGGAACTCATTTCTTTATTGGTGCTATTCTCAATGGATGTGCCAAAAATGTTATTGCACTCATTCTTGGTAGAAATCTTCTTGATTTTGGTATTGACTTTGCCAGTTAGGTACTTATTTTGGAATCTTTACACAATTCATTATTTATCTTTGCAAGTGGATATACATAGATTATACATAGTTATATACATATTATACATGAAGTATACACATATTATACATCTGACAACAATTATTAGTTTAAGTGGTTGAGTAGACTGATTAGACTCATTCATTATGTGCTAACTAGACACATTCATTGTTTCTTATTCATGATATATATACTGACAGTTTAATAAATTTTCTTTGTAGTCTATGCCAATGTATCTATCGAAAATGGCTAAAAAGTTATAATTTTTATTAACTATTTATTTTGGAGTCCATTTGTCATATTCATTATATCTTTTAAATTTACTTTTATAATATATGGGTTTTCTTATTTCTATTGTTTTAGGAATTATATTGTCATCTTCTTTTTTATCAAGAGTATTTATTTCTGTGTTGGTATTTTCTAAGTTTTCTTCATTAATTACTTCTTGTTTTTCGTTGATTTCTAAATTTTTTATATTTGTTAATATTTCTGTATATGTTTCACTATCTTCTGAGTCATAATTATCTGTTTCTTCAACATCTATATTATTTATTTCTAATTTTTCCTTAAATTGATTTATCTCGTTCAGTAATTTTTGTTCTCTATCTTTTTCTTCTTTTTCTTTTTGTCTTTGTTCGTACAAATCTTTTAACATTTGTAGTTCTTTTTCTAATTCAGCAATTCTACTATTTTTAGTTTCTTCTATTTTTCGTATTTCTTCCGTAGTTTGTTGTTTAATTTTTTCTATTTCCTTTTTTCTATCTATTTCTTCATTTTCTTTTTCTATCCTTACCATTGCTGTTAGTTATAGTACAAAAAATAATAAATTCAAAAGAAGAATTAGATACAAAAAAGAAATTACAATCATTTTTAGGATTAGTAAACCAAGTAAGAGAATATATTCCAAAATTAGCAGAAAACTTAAAACCACTGCAGAAAAAATTAAAAAAAGGATATAGAATATAACTATAATGAAGAAGATAAAAAACAAGTTCAAAAAATAAAATTACTTTGTAAAGAATTACCAAAATTACTATTTCCAGATGAAAATAGAAAATTTATATACATAGTAGAAGCAGATGCTAGTGAATATAGTTACGGAGGAGTACTTAAATATCGATATGAAGCAGAAAAAATAGAACACCATTGTAGATACTACTCAGGTACGTTTAATGAAACAGAAATAAAATGGGAAATAAATAGGAAAGAATTATGTTCATTATATAAATGTTTATTAGCGTTTGAGCCATATATTGTATATAACAAATTTATTGTGCGGACAGATAATACACAGGTACGCTGATGGCTAACAAAAAAAATACAAAATTCAGTTACAACGAAAGAGATTTGGAGACTAGTTTTAAATATATTAAATTTCACATTTATAATAGAAGTGATCAGTACTAACAAAAATGTTATTGCAGATTACATATCAAGACAGAATGAGACACATACCACCTAATTATGATAAAATTAGATTTAGATATCCGCCATTTATGGAGTGTCCCAACGTCTCCTTCTAGCTCTGAAATTTTATTGTCTTCCGATCGACATAGCTCTGCACACTGCTGAGTTAGCTGATTCATAGCTATAGACTTCAGTTTATCTTCATTAGTCTTTAGCTTTTCTATCTCAGTACTCATACTGTCCACTTTCAATGAATCTCAAATATTTTATTTTGAATTCAGAATTAGTCATATTGACTTTCGCGTCCTTGGTAAATTCACTCAACGATCAAAACTTATAGGGAATAGAAAAAATTAGTGTTACGGTCATTGAATTTGAGTCTTAGTATTTCATGATGCCTCATCGCAGTGATGGTGAATCCACATTTGTTCTGGTTAGAAGTAATTTAATAATATGCATTTTTCTAATATTGTTCAACTTGGAGAGGGGAGGATGCAATCATGGTGCTTACTGGTTCGACAATATACTTCATCAACAGAGATAACAACAAAAAACTCATTGTTTACTTGTTAAGAAATTCTCACGAATAAGATAGTTGACTCAAACGTATCGTATACAACTCTTACCTTGGACGAAATGACCTGGACCAATAGGAAAATCTCAATTCATTGAGCCTTTCGATACAATCAAATAGAACAAATAGAAAGCTCCAAGGGCATGAGCATTTAAGGAAGGCTTAGAGACAATTGATCCAAGTCAGAAAATGCCCCTGGCGGAGTGCAGGTAATCATAATACTATTGAAGATAATAGTCCATTAAAATTCTCTTAAAATAAAAATTACAAAATTCTAGAAAAATAATGTTTGTGATGTGATACTGTAACTTGCGGTGTTTTGATTTTGACTGGTGGGACTTATTTTGTTCAACGAGCTTTAGTTTAAGTCATTGTATCTCAGTTTCGCTAGCAACTGAGTTAAAAAAATATAATATTTTTTCATGATTCACGAGATCAAAATTCCAAGATATTACATTCAAGTGTGAAGAAGAGATTTTTATTTTTTCTTCTGTTCGAAGAGTGATAATGATTAAACCTTTCTATTTTTTACCTTTTGATCAACGTATGTGTACAAATGAAATAAGAGTTTTGGTTTGTTATTCAGCTCACCCAACAAATGTGGATTGGTTTGTTGTGCATATATTTTTGTGCTTGATTTACTGGATGTTTGATGTAAAAAGTGAATCAATATATCAATGATCAAAACCGCATAGATCCTACTCACAAGATTTAACCAAGAAAAATGAAAATCATGCATGATGTATCTTTGGTTTAGGTTTCTTTAGGCTTAGGAGCCTTTCACGAAAAGTCCAAGCTATATATATTAGGTTTCTTTAGGCTTTGGACATATATAATATATATAATCTATCTAATATATTTAAAGTGTGAAAATTCTTAAAGGGTGAACTGAACTTTTTGCAATTCATTAAAAGTTTTTGCGATAGACAAAATTGTCTTTTCACCTTTTTTCTTCAATTAATAAATTTATGAAAAAGTATTCTTTGAAAAAAAATTTGTCTGAAGAAATAAATGCTGATGAAAAAAAAAGGTCGATGAAGATTTCTACTAAAAATAGAATTTCTAAAAAGTCGTTTGAAGGTTTCTACAAGAAATAGAATTCCTCAGTTTATGACTAACATTTTATGAAGAATTATCTAACTACTAAATGTTTTTCTCTTTCTTTTCCTTCTCCTTCTCCTTCTAGATAAACTGGAAAACTCAATGGGCATGATGAGTGCTTGAAATTTTAATTGATGCAAATAATACAATAGGTCAAAGCCATCTCAATTTAGCATATTCAGGAAGTGCAAACCTAAAAATAGTAAGCTACAAAACTCTCTTATGCTTTCTTGATGCATTTGTTTGTGTCCTTTTTTTCTAAAGTTCCTTACCGTTAGATTGTTATGTTGCATGGATGCACATGACATGATTTATCTTACAAAGGACATGATCTTAGATAGGAGATTTTAAGGACTTTGATTTAGGTAGAAGGTTATTCTCGCTTATTCTTATTACTTAATTAAATTCATTTTTTTTTTAGATGAAGTAGGCTTAAGTTGTCTTTGTGAGTTCATATCTTTATGACGGACCAAGAGTTAACGAAGATCTTACAAAATTTGAGGATAGGGTGTTTCTGAATATCATTAAAGATGGTGAAACGAAGAAGCTCATTAAAGATAAGGCCGTTGTGATCGAGATATTATCAAAAAGACGCAAGCTCCAATTTTTCTTGATGAGAATTGTCTCTTTTAGTTACCATGTAATGAGTCAATATTGTACTTCTTGGGTTAAAGAGAATATACTTTTTTTCTATTAAGAGTTGGTAGGATAAGATAGTGCTATGTTGCGGTGCAATGAACTATTTATTAGGTCGCTTTCGGCTATATGCTGAATTTCCAAAAATTCAGAAACAATATCTAATTTTCGGTTATATGCTTTTGAATTTTAACATGAAAACTCTACTCTTTTCATCTCAAAATAGTTTATAGGTTTAGATTTTATACAATCTTAAGAAAAACTTAATTAGTAGTGTGGTTTGACTAATATGTCCATTATTAATTATTTAATTTTTATCTATTTATATTCCTCTTAATTCTAAAATAATTAATGTTAAGGGTATAGTTGAAAAAAAATTAATATTCTCTTAATCTTTTAAACTGACAATTATTTTAAGACAAGGGAAGCATTGAAAGTAAATAAATAAGGTATAAAGTTACTGACCCCTTCTAATATTCTTGAGGTTTTCTTTTAAAGCCTAAATTAATAAGACTTTAAAATGTTATTTACTTATAATTATATAACAAATACTTAATAAGACTCTCAAATGATAAATCTATTTTGCTACACGAGAATTTCATATTTTGTTTTGGTGTTGCATGTAGCTGAATTTTAAAAAAGAATTCATGTAATATTTAAATTACATGTAGAAAAACTTATATATAACTTAAAAATAGTTATAGTTGTACATTTAAACAAACAATGAATATGTGGTTATAACTATAAGCTTTAACCCGATATGTAAGACAATATTTCAAGGAATTAAAAAGTTTGAAGGTATGACAAGTTCATGGCCTCATGCAAGAAAAATGAAACGGAAGTGAGTTCTCATAGTGTTTTTCATACTAGATCAAATTTTCGACCACTTATGCAAGAAAAATGAAATGGAAGTGAGTTCTCATAATGTTTTTCATGCTAGATCAAATTTTTGAACACTTTCAACTTTTATTATAATTTGATTGGCCAAGTTTTTTGGAGGTCAAAAGTGCTAACTTTTAAAAAGTGAATTAATTGACCAAACTTTTAGAAGAAAATAAGTTTGTTGAAAGTTATTTTTCAAAAGCATGAAAATTAGATTTTCCATGAAAGTTTTTTTTTTAAAAATAAAAAATACAGTTACAAGCATTTTAAAAAAGTTTGGCAAAACAATAATTGTTGCGCTCAATTTTTTTTTTTTTAAATTTATTGATAAAAAAAAATATTGATCAGACATAAGTGATTTTCCTCATAAAGAACTACATTTTGAAAAATACTTAAGAAAGACACTTTCCAAATAAGCTGATTTTAAAAGTTTGATCAAACCCTAATTGATTCTTAATAATACTATTTTTTAGAAACACTTTAATGAAAAAACCTTAGAAACACTTTTATCCTATATTTTATCCTTCATCATTTTTGTATGTAATTTTTTATATTGAGTTGAGACACACGTGCAACATAGTACGCTAATCTAGTTTTTTAAAATTCTAAGCATCATCAAATAACTATGTTCGTCCTAATACATTGTAACTAGACTTTCTTGAGTTTTACACTTCTCAGAAGTTGTTTTACGTATTTCATTAATTGATTTGGAGTAAACATCCGATGTAAATAGATTTACCTTTTGAACAAAACTAACTGAATGGTTCTAGAGAATAATCTAAGCGCAAGCCTTTAAGAAAATCTTGTTTTTGAATTCTACATCACCTTGACCTACTGATAATCTTTCTACTACTACTTTTCTTCTATTTGAAGCTCTGAAACATAATATCAAAATTAATTAAAAAATTATGAATCAAAACAATATTATAATCAACATTCTTGTTCCAATTACGGTGTTATGTATTGAGGAGTATGACTAAAAACTTTAAGAGTTCAATTGGAAGACGTGAAATCCTTGTCCAAAGCTGTGAATCTGTGATAAAGCTGCAGAAGTTAGAGACTGAAAACAAGAACTTCTTGATTTGGAAAAAGGTATATCCAAATATACACCCAAGAAATATGTGTTTACCTCTGGGAATGGAGACATATAATTACTACAGAAGATTCCCTACTACTACAAATTTGCTATTTTGCCTTGTTATTTTAGGACTCTTGTTTTACACACAAGGAAAAAGAAAGCCTACAAATATTAATTTTCCATTTATTTTCCTCTTTTAGATAAGAAACAACCAAAACTAATGAAATTACAAATTACCAATCAAATTAATTATGAAGAAGTTTTACCTAAAAAGGGCATGTGAGAGTAACAAAAGGAAATGCTATAGAACATCTACCTACATAGGCAAGACTTTTGATTCCTTTTTTAAATCAAATTTATAACTATATATAATATAAAGGAATCTAACAGATAAGGTGACATGGCACTGCTAAGTGGCCTCTATTTCATTTTTTTCCCTTCATTTTTGACATTTTTCTCTCAAAAACTTTTGCTCAAAATTAAAATTAAAAACTATCAATTATTCTATAATTGTCCATATTAATCAGTCAATTAAAATTAAGATGCATTGAAGACTCTAATACTTTAGCCAGAATACATCGGTAGACCGCTTAACTATGCACCATCTTTCACGTAGACACCTAAAGTGAACTGTTTTCATTTTAAACACCTAAACTAACCTTAAAGTGTGTCACTTTGGGACCTTTTGCCTTGTTGGCAAAACGCATGCGTAGCACTCCTTAAAGGCGCGTCGAAGTTTTTTTTTGGCTGATATAGCATAGAAATGCCCCCCTAACGGTAATGTACCTCTATTCATCCTCTTATTCATTCAAAAATCAAATTTTAACCCTAATTTATCACCTTTTTTTATAAAAAAAAACTTCTCTCTTCTTCATCTTATTCTTCAATTTTTCAAAAGTTTAATCTTTTTCTTATTTTTTTCGAATTGAGTTGGACAATGTCGAGCTCACCGTCCATGACATTTTGTGAAAAAGATTGTTGCTATTGTAAATGTGGTAATGAAGCATTACTAAAGACTTCTTGGACTCAACAAAATTCCGATCGTAGATTTTTTACGTGTAAAAATTCAAAGGTAATGGTTTTTACTTCTTAATTTAATTAGTTGATTATTTATTATTGATTTTGTAATCATTTTTGTAATTAATTTTGTAGAAATTGATGGGTGTGATTACTTTGATTGGTATTAAGAACGACACTCTTCACAAGAAAATAGGGTGATTTAGGGTTTGTTGAAGAAAGTCAAGTCCTTTGAAAAGAAACAAAATCGAGCAAGAAGATATAATATTGTTGGTATCATTGCTACTTGTTTAGTGTTGTGGGGAATATGGACATTGAAGCCTAGTTGCTGAAGTTTGGCTTTGAAGTTTTGATGGTGTCATTCTACTGGTTTTGATGTTGCAAAATGATCTAAATTTCTTATTGATTTCATGAAGTTTAGGTGTATTTTTGTGATGTGTATTAAGACTTGCCAGGTTTAGTTTGTTGATGTAGTGTTGGTCTTGTAAGAATCTTACATTTTGATGAAAAGAAATATTTATTTTGAATCTAAATACTGTCAATTTTTTTCACATAATTTACAGTGAAATGAAGTATCAAAATAGACAAGCAACAAAACCAACAATGTTTTACTATATGCTCCATATTGAGCTGATAGCAATACCAACAATAACTTACTATATGCTCCATATTGAGTTGAAAGCAACACCAACAACAACTTACTATATGCTCTGAGTTGAAAGCAACACCAACGACAACTTACTATATGCTCAAGATTGAGCTTACAGCAATACCAATAACAACTTACTCTATAGGATCCATATTGAGCTAAATGTAACACCAACAACAACTTCATCAATATGCTTCGTATTGAGCTCAAACCAACACCAATAATAAGTTCATAAATATGCTCCATATTGAGCTTTAATTAATACTAATCAATAATTCAAAAAACATGCTCTATATTGGAGCTCATAGTTTGCATAATACTACTTAAAGAACCTGTATTTACAGGGTTCAAAAACTAAAGAATCAAAATGTTTACTGTTACGCACTAGTAAATTATTTACTTTAAAAACTAAATTGATTGTTTAGTACTACACATTACACAACAGAATCACAACACACCATCAAATTAAAATGGTTCTTCTTGGCTACTTCTTCTTCTTTTTATTTGCCATATGCTGCAATTGATTGGTAGTGACAACATTTTTGTTTTTCATTTCAAGTCTTTAGTCTTATAACCAACATCAACCCCTGTAGAACTTGCATCTTTATAAGTTGTACCACTTTGTAGGATCTTTTGGCTTGATGTCCCAGGCTGTTTTTTGAAGAAAAAAAAAGAAGCATCAATAATCATTAAATATATGCCCTTTTATTTTTAAGAAAATAATGTGAGTTAACTTACATTCAGTATTTGAATTTCCTTTGCACTTGTGTAGATCCTAAATCCAACATTCTTTGACCTTTTTGATCCATCTTCATTAGGATCTTTTGTGGCTGCGACTCTTCCTCTCTTCTGCCCAATAGTTACTCTACTTCTAGGAGGTAGATGACTGTTGATTCCTTCTGTAATAGGGATCTTTGTACCACCATAAAAGGTAGATTTTGTAGCTTTCTTTAAGCTTCTAACTCTGCTTGTATCACCATAAATTATTGTTGAAGATGCAGGTTGACTTGAGCTACATGATGCTGATTTTTTTTTAGGTTGGAGATGCAGGTTGACTTGAGCATTTAGGCGGGCAGTTTTCTTGTGAACTTTGACCACTAAACTAAAATCCTTGACTATATACTTGTGCATTTGGATCATGAATCTATAAAATCATGACACAACAGTTAATAAGTTGTAAAATCAACATAAAAAATAAACTTCTAAAATCAATATAAAAGTCACTATTTTACCTTGCAATATCTTCTTTTATAGCCTTGTTGATGATACTTGGAGCATGTTATTTTCACTCTCTTTTTGGAAAACTTTTAAAATTTCTTTACTAGTTCATCTTTGGCTTTCTTTCTATTTTTTTCAAGTCTTCCAGACATTTTCTTAGGTTTAAGGAATTCAAACTTTGGATTGTTTGTCTCAGGTTACATCTTCATGTTAGAGATTAGTTGGATAAAGTGACTATAAGACTTTATGAAGGTTTCTTCTCATACCAATTCTCTACATAAGGTTCAGGATCTTTTTCAACATTATACTAAGAACAAATGTCATGTTGGCAAGGAATGCCTCTCAACTGCCAAGTTCTACAACTACATGCCCTATTAGTCAAGTTCACAGTATGCCTATACTCTCCTTCTCCAATCTCAAATTCAACATGAACATTTCAAAGAACCTTGCAAGCCCTATCCTTATCCTTATTCTCCTCCAATATAAGTCTAGTCATAGGTGCAACATCACATATTCAAGTATTGACAAACTTAATCATATCCATAGTTCTAGTCATAATTTTTCTCCTAATTTTCTCCTACATGGTAATGATAGATTTGTATTTAGGAACTAAGATCCACGAATTAAAGGTCTCACACATGTTATTTTCAACAACATCACACTTACAATGCTCTTTAAAGAATGCCATAACCCATGACTCCCTAGGATAATGCAGCAAATCACCAATAATATCATTACCTTGCCTACCAAGTTGGTCTATGAAATCAAGTTCTTATTTGAACTTCACTTCAAAACTTGCTTTTGAGCATTTCCAAAACTACTTTTTTCTCTTTTCTCCCTTTTACTCTTGACTCCAGTTAGACCAGATGTGTTTAACACATCTTCTAATTTTAACATTTGGTAATAACTCAAGAACAATAGCATAAAAATTCTACATACAAAAAAATAGTTAAAGTACTTGACAAAGAAATAGAGTTCTTTAATTAATTGACAGTTAAAAATGTAAATATTACCTTTTGCATATCGGCCATCGCAGTAAGACCTGCTTTAGTACCCAAGTGCAGATCCTTTTTCAAGTAGTTGACAAAAAAACTCCAACTATGCTTGATTTTCTTGTCCATAACAGCCCAGACTATAAACAACATTTGATTGTTTTCATTCTTCCCAACTGCTACTAGAAGTTCATCCTTACAAGCATCTTTTGAGAAACATCCAGCAAATCCTATAATTCTTCTATATCCTTCAATTCACCCCTTTTCAATGTATCAAGACACACATAGAAATACACAAATAAATTTTTATCTGGGACAGTTTCACTGTCCATTCTCAACCAAACATAACTGCCAGGATTGGTTTGTTTGATCATCTCAGCATAATCACCTAATCTTGCAAACTCCAAGTTCCAGTACCCCATGGGCTTTCTTAGGACCTCTAACCTTGCCTTATAACAGATTGTTCTACCCACATATAATCCTAATTTTTCTCTGCATAATTCCTATATTCCCAAATTCTCAATGATTGTTGTTTACTTATTTCATCCCTAAATTTGTTAGCAACAAACTTAGCTATACACATCTTATTCTTGTTTGATGTTGTGCACTTATGCACTGGATTATAATTCTCAATCAAAAAGTTACCAGAGTGTCTGTCAAGTGCAACATAACATAATCAATTGCATTTTATCTTGAATTTGCACTTAGCCCTCACTCTATGACATTCATTAGGTTTTAAGACAATTTGCACTCTATTTTCCACTGCATACCTCCCCAAAGCTTTTCTAAATTCCTTAGGATCATTAAAAATCATACCAAGTTCAAAAAGAACATCACAATTATCATCAAATTTGATTTTATTACTTCTTCTTCTTCTTGGTAAATCAACACCAACAACAACATCCTCATCTAACAAATTAGTGCTATCAACACTATCATAGTCTGAACTATTAATATACTCTTCATCACCTCCTAATCTACCCATATATCTATCTTTCTTATTTCTACCAATGTCTTTAAAACCTTTATCAATATCAACTTCACCTACTGGTATTTCTTCTCTTGATTTTAATTTTTTTGCTTTACTTTTAGCCCTAAAGGATCTCAACTCTTCATCAATGTCTGAACCATCCTCATCAGGGATATCATCACCATTCAGATCTGATTCACTATTGGGCAGATCTGATTCATCACCATTCATATCTTTATTAAGACTTCTATTCTCATTACCATCACTACCTATATCAACTTCATCATTAGACTGTGCCCCTACTAAAAGAAGTACAATATTTTTCACAACATCAAGATATTCATCAATGACATGAAAAACATACACATCAAGCTCATCACCATCTTTTAAATACTTCACAAACTCCAATAATTGACTATGAGAAGTGATTTGAACTAATCACCACCATTTATATGCTGGCAATAAGACCCCTTAACTTTTGAGTACCCGAGATCTTTGGTGTAGGAACGAAATTCAACAAGACTGAAATGGTCTTTATCAATAGCAACAACAAAGATATCTAACTCACCTTTATAACTAAGCTTAGGGTCGGCTACAATTGTCCCCCGTGATGAAACCAGGTAAAAAATAGTTGTTCATTTTTTTTAACAAATCCCCAAAGATTCTGAACAAAAGAAAATACTCAAAATACCTTTAAACTTAAAATTACCAAAATAACCCTGTCTTTATCAGTGAAATGTCTAAAATAAATTCTAAATTAGTGAAATTTCCAAAAAGCCGACAAAAAAACCCTAACTTTGTAACTGAAATCTTAAGAAAATGTTAAAAATACAAATTCAACCCAACATTATAATTTCAAGGGGTAAACAGTCCAAATAGCAAAGAAAAAGATAGACTTAAAAAAAAGTTTAGCCCGACCTCCAATTTCTTCAACTTTAAACTAAATATCTTCAAATTTGTCAATGAAAATGAATTAACACTTCAATGCAAGCATTGTACATGCAAAATACTCGTAAATAGTTAAAATCACTAATAATAAAAGAAGGGTCAAAGAAAAAAAATCAATAAGATGTACAAAGGGATTTCGTAAGGTTTCAATCGGATTTGAAAACTATTTTAGGAATTTTCTTATTTTTCTCCTTTTAGTGAATGCAGATGACGTGGAAAGTTATTTATATGTGGCACGTTTTAATTGACATACAAAACCTACGTATATGGATTGAAATACACGCGCCTAAATTTTATTTTAATGAGGAAAAAAGGTGCCAAAGTGACACACTTTAAGGCTAGTTTAGGTGTTTAAAATAAAAACAGTTCACTTTAGGTGTCTAAATAAAAGATGGTGCGTATTTAAGGGGTCTGCCAATGTATTCTGCCAATACTTTAATATAATGTAAATGGGTTTTACTCTAAATTAAGGTGGGAGATGAAACATATTGTAACAATTGATAAGTTGAATGAGGTCTTTCCATGTGATTGGAGGATATGAAAGATCTTTTTTATCATTTAATTTTCAAAACTACTATATAAACATACCTATTCACCATATGCTTCTACATGTATGCAATTGTTCATATGAGTTATATCACATTTTATCTTTTAAATTTTCTTTTATATTTTGCTTATTGTTGAAATAACATTTTGAATTTAATTTGTTTCAATTTGCAGGAGCAGGGTCAAATTCAAAGTCATGAAGTATAGATCTACACAGAGAGAGTCTCAAAATAAAAAAACAAGTGCCATATTTTTATTCTTTTATAATTCTCTTCTTCTTGATACTTTTTTCAAGTTAATCTTTAGTCTTGCATTTTCTACTTTTTACACATAAATTGTCAATTTTTTGTTCTAAAAAATTTTAAGCTATTTTACGTACCAGCGATAACAAGTTTCTCTTTTGTATGTGTAGTATCTATTTTTTTATTTTTCTACATGTAATATAAAATATGTAAATATGTTTTACGATAACGCGAAGTATAGTACATTATTGTTACATAGGTGCAAGAAATTAATAGTTGTAATAATGTAATCTCATAAAGAATGATTTTGTGTACGTCTGATGTTGGTGAATGAGGAACAACTCTCTTTGCTCACCAACATGGGTTGTGGCGCAATGGATGAGACTGCTCCACCCTTAACCAGAGGTCGCGGGTTCGATCCTGGGTATGACGAAAACTTTGTTGGGAGCGCTGCTACCTTAATGGGCCCTGCAATACGCGATCCGGATTAGTTGGGATTCCAATGCGAGTACCAGACACCGGATGGAAAACCAAAAAAAACTCTCTTTGCTCAAATACACTACAGTACATAATATTTTGTAATCATATATTAGATGTGTTTCAAATGAGTAAAGATTAGACACATCGAAATTTCAACTTTAAATATTGTACTGCTAAATACTATTAGTCGAGAATCTGAATGATTATTATTTACAAAACAGAATGGGAACTGAAAGTTTAAATAATGTACCTAGGTCCCAAAACCTCTATGTACAATTACGTATTTTTTATCTATATATATGAAACAATATCAATATAGTGCAAAAACAAATTTATTAAATAAATATAAATAAGAAATAAATGCAATTTAGTGAAATTACTCTCTAATTAATACATTAAGTGGTGTGTAAAACAAAGCATGACAAATATTAAAAATGGAGGAAATATATGCTAAGACTAGATATAGAATAGGTGATGTGGCATATTTTTTTTAGTTGTCATTTTTTTCATCACTTTTATTTTTTTGTATAGTTAAAAGCTCAAATAAAGTTTGTAATTAAACAATTGCAAAAATAAATGAAGAAATGAAGAGTCGTAATATGGACGCCAGTTACTAACAAAATTAAGAATTTGCGAAGGCAATAAAGATATGTTATTGTGATCTTCTCTCTTTCTTTTACTAAGTATGTGTATTAATGTGCTAAAAATGAGAGATAAAATGACAAGAACTAATCTAGAGGCTATATCTCATATTGAGATATTCATATGGTGGTACGATATGACGTTAACATACCATAACATCAAAATAATCAACTTTATAATGTTATCTACTGCTCACCCATTTAAATTAAATATTTATTTTTTCTCTAAAATTTTTAGGATCGAATTTTAGCTCTCATGATTCTTAAAAAAATAGCAAATTTTGAAGCGATCAAGTTGCCATAAAATTAAAACAGATGCAGAAAGAGCAAGAAACATATGCACATGATAATGTTTTTAATAAATTTATTTTATTTTCAGCATATGAAATTCTATTATGATTTAACTAAAATTTGTTGTGATCTCTTGTTGATTATATATTTTGTTTGATATTAATTTAGGATTTTGAGGTTCATAAAAATTAATTATTACTGAAAATTATTTAAATGCAACAGAAAATACAAAATAACAAGATGCAAATCAATGAGATTAATTAGTAGGTTTAAGGTAAATCATAACTAAGATTTTTTATATTATGAAATCATGTGAGTATAATTTTTTGGTCTTCATATTTTACTTTCAGTTTGAAATGTGAATGAACATGTAATTTAGTCATCACACTTCCTTGAATTCAAATATATATAAATTAACATTATAAACTTATTTTTTAAATTATCTTTTGAAAGGCAAACCAACTATACAAACATACTTTGTGATTATTTTAGTATTCAAGTAAGTAAAAAATATACTTTCGTTGTTTCATTTTAGTTGGCCTTAATTGACTTGGCGCATCCCTTAAAAAATTATTTAATAGAGGCTTATTTTACTAAAGTAACCCTATTAATTATGCATCGAAAATATGAATTTGAATATTTACACTTTACATAGTCATTTAATGATAGGGGCAGTATTGACAAAATAAATAAACTTCTCTTGATTTTAGGACTTGGACAACTAAAATAAAATAAATATTTTTAATAAGAAGACCAACTAATACGAAAAAAGGAAGTATATAATAAATTTAAGGAGGTTCTATAACCACGCGTAGGGCGAAAAAATTTCCTAGTATAATAATAAAGGAAACATTAGAGGCTGCTGATGTGGCACCTTTCAATGGTCTCCATTTTCATTTTTCTGTTTTCTCATTTTTATGGATTCTTTTCAAATATTTTATTTTTAAAAATTATTTTATAACCCACACTTCTTTATCCTCATAAATTATACTCTCTTAATTAGTATTAATAATATTTATAACTCCTAATCTGTTTATATTCATAACCCCCGATAATTCATTTTTACATTAATTACGTGAAATGAAGGTAGGAGGATACAATTCAGAGAAATGCTATAAAATGCCAAGAAAAATTCTCAATTCACCCTCATCTTTTAGCTTGGGATGCTTTTTAGTTGATTATTTTAGTCTATAACTCTTAATTTTTTCACCTTTTTTCAGTGAAATAAGAAAATTTAGAGGATAGGGTTTACTTAGAGCCATTGTTGAAGAGACATCTCCGAATAGAAATCAGCGTATTAAATATATAATTTGATATATTTAGTTAGTTTTTGACTACATATACTACGTACATCACTACATGAGATACACACAAACATATATACAACCACACACACTTTATTGACTATCGTTCTAAATACACCTTTCCTTTTTTTGTTGAAGTATGTCAAACTATCAAGAAAATAGTCACTTATGAATAGTAGGTAAGATCAAATGAATGCTTTTCTGTGCATATTTGAAGGATTAGATATCTCAAAGAGGATGACGAGAAGCAATAATGTTCGAAATTAGAAACTCTTTTATCCTTCGATCAATAAAAAATACTGACATACCTCCGCACTTTCTACCTTTCCATATCTCTTACTTCAGTACCTTTTTAATAATATTATGATTGATTTTATCTATTTTCACCTGTAGAAGAACTTATGCTTATTTATGTATGAGTGTTTCATATTTTTTATTAGTTATTTCCCCACCCAAAAATTTATTTACTCTATAAATGTTTGCTATATGAAATTTGACATTTTTATTGAACACAACTTTCATAAAAATTCTTTTGAAGCATATAATATATACATATGCCTTCTATCCAAATGAAATTGTGAAAGATTTTTATTAAAGGTATATGAATTTTATAATTTTTTATTATTTCTATGATTTTTTAGACTTAAAAAGAATATACACATCACCGTGATTACATGAATTTCAAGCCGAGGTTGATGAGTTATTGAAAGGTTATTATATGTATAAACAAGAGTTATCTTTCTCTATTTCTTTTAAATTTAATTACAATTTACAAATAAGAAAAGAGTATATTTATTCATTTTCCCCTTTCAAACTACTCTTTTATGTTGGGAAAAATGGACTGTTTTTCCCGCCCCTTTTGGACCGCTTCCAAGCAGAAAATAACAGAGAAATTAAAGAGAATAACAACACAAATGATTTAACGTGGAAAACTCTCCAATTGGAGAAAAATCACGAGCCTTTCAGAAAAATATTCACTATATGAAAATTATTACACCATACAATACACAATATTTTTCTCACACACCCTCACTTCCTAAAATACTATTCTCAAAGAGATCTCCAAGAGAATTATCTCTAAACCTCTTTAATAGTAAACAAGGAAAAAAATATTTTTGTGTGTGTTAAACAATGAAGGAGGGGAAGTTTATTTATAATTCCCAACCTCCTCCCAACCAAAGTAAATTTTCGATGTGGGATTTTCTTTTTTCAAAACAAACTTCAACCTTTTTTTACTCTATTTGTGTTGTTTCAAGATGCCCAAAATCAATGTCTTTTAATGATTGGGGATGGTAATTTTTTTTTTATCTTAATTATAATGTCCCTCCAGCTATATATGTTTAACAATTGAGAGGTACTTATTTGCTTTAAAGTTCAATAGAGGTAAAACTATTCGCAATAAGTTATTACAATTAATAATTAATTAGAAACATGTTAAGTAGTATTTTATATAATATCGATTTCTAATGTTTTAAGTTTTTAGAAACATGTTTATATAATATTAATTAATTAGAAACATGGCGTACACTACGGCAATTCAGGATATGTATGATGGTGTAAAGACTCGTGTGAGGACGGTAGGAGGTGATTCAGAGCACTTTTCAGTTTTGATAGGTTTGCACCAGGGATTGACTCTTAGACCTTTTTATTTGCCTTGGTGATGGATGTGTTGCCGAGGCATATTCAAGGGGATGGATCGACTCTTATCCCTTTTTTATTTGCCTTGGTATTGATCGACGAGACTCAGGGAGGAGTTAATGATAAGTTGGAGATTTGGAGACAGACCCTTGAGTCTAAAGAATTTGGGTTGAGCAGGACCAAGACAGAGTACTTTGAGTATAAGTTTAGTGATATGTCGCAGGAGTCTGACGTGGTTGTGAAGCTAGACCCTTAAGCCATTCAGAAGAGGGAGAGTTTCAAGTATCTGGGGTCTATGATTCAGGGCAATGACGAGATTGATGAGGATGTCATGCATCATATTGGGGCAGTGTGGTTGAAATAGAGGCTCGCTTCGGGAGTTTTATGTGATAAGAAGATTCCTCCGAAGCTTAAAGGCAAGCTCTATAGAGTGGCAGTTCGACCGACTATGTTATATGGAACAGAGTATTGGCCAGTTAAGAACTCCCATATCCAGAAATTGAAGATGGCGGAGATGAGGATGTTACGATGGATGTGTGGTCATACCAGGAAAGATAAGGTGAAGAATGAGATTATTCGGGAGAAGGTGGGGGTGGCTTCGGTGGAGAACAAGATGCCAGAAGTGCGGTTACGTTGGTTCGGGCACGTGATGAGGAAGGGCTCTGATGCTCCAGTGTGGAGGTGTGAGTCTCTGGCTATGGATGGTTTTAGGCGGGGTAGAGGTAGGCTGAAAAAATATTTGAGGGAGGTCATTAGGCATGATATGGAGCAGTTACTGCTGACAGAGGACATGAACCTTGAAAGAAAGATGTGGAGGATGCGGATTAAGGTAGAGGGTTAGGGGGTGAGAGCATTTCTTTATTTGTGTTTGAAGTTTCTGGTTCGTGGGTGTTGAATGATATCTATGTTTTCAATTAGATAGTTTTTTAGTAGTATCTGGTGGTTGTTATATTACCTCGTGGATACCAGTGTTAGTTTATTTTACATACTGTACTAGTTTATACGCATTTATGTTTTGTGATTTGCTATACTGTTATCGGTCCTAAGCCGGGGTCTATTGAAAACATCCTCTCTACGTCCTCGGACTAATTCTCCGCGAATCTGAGCTCCATTTAAGGGTTTGTCGCTGGCCAATTGGTTGCTGCATGCACAAGGCAGGAATCGAACCCCCGACACTTGTTTAAGCGACCTAGTGAGCTAACCACTAGGTCAACCAAGCTTGATTGATCAATAAACATTTAACCTTGCACAACAAACCACTTGAAGTTGAACTCTAGATATACTTTAAAATCAACTTATTAAGCTTTTACATGAATTTATGTATTTAAATTCTTACCATTTGTATATTAAAAAATATGATTTTATAGTTTGATGAGATTTACTATTTTCGTGCGAAGCGCGAGCAATTTTTCTAATTTCTAAATATAAGAGAGTAATTAAATAATACTGACCAAATACATAAGGAAAATAAAAATCTTAACACTCCAAGCAGAATTTTAATTTACAAGGGAGTTGGACAGTTAACACCGTGGACCGTAGTGGGTGATCACGTATAAGACAACAAAACAATTGAAGAATCTTTTTCTCTCAATTATATTATATTATATTATATTATATTATATTATATTATATTATATTATATTATATTATATTATATTATATTATATTATATTATATTATATTATATTATATTATATTATATTATATTATATTATATTATATTATATTATATTATATTATATTATATTATATTATATTATAAATTAGCTAGACAAATTAAGCTTGATAAACTCCGAGAAAAATCTCAATTAGGAGATTTTTGTGAACAATTTGGTATGGATAAACCTTTAGCACAAAAACCCCAACGATATTCCAAGCCTAATAAAGCCTATAGAAATAAACGTTCCAGGCATAGAAGTAAGGAAGAACGTGAAGCTAGAAAATCCTTCCGAAAATCTACCAGATTCACAAAAAATAGATCAAAAAGGGAGTTAGCTAAAATTAAGTGCTAATAAGTGTAACCAGTACGACCACATAGCTCCAAATTGCAAGTTGCAAAAACTAAAATCCTTTGGACTTTCTGAAGAAGTTCATGACCAAGTTTACAATCTATTGTATACCTCTGATTCTGAGTCTAATTCTACATCTGAAAATGATTTTGAATTACCCGATTCTGACAGTGAGCTCAATTAGGGTACTAAATGTAATGACTGTGATAACGATGTTTGTAATTGTGATGAAATGATGTTTAAACTTCAAGCACAGTTCAAAGACCTTGATTTAAATATTCAAACTCTTACTGATGAAAATGTTCTTGAATTACTAAAAGAAGTTACAGATGAGAAACTGCGTGAAAAAATTCTTAATTTTGCTACTCAAAAAACTTCTGCTCATACTAGTATTTCTAGAGATAACTCTTTTGATAATCATCATATGTCCTATTCCTTAGCTGAAGTTAATCGCCGTCTTGCTTTAAGTAAAATCCCAGGTAGAAATACTACCTTTGATGATTTAAAAATCGAAGTTGAGCAATTAAAAAAGGAGATTATTTCCTTAAAACAAAATCAGATGATCTCCGATCATAGAATTTTGAAAATTGAAGAAAAGATTCTTGATGTTCCTGAAACTTCTTTTGCCTCAAAAGGAAAAGATAAAGATTTAGAATTCTCTGAAAATTCTGAAATCGATAAATTTAGTCCAGCAGAAGATTTAAAAAGAGATTATTTCTTGGGAATGATGCAAATAGTTACTGCTCATAAATGGTATATAAATTGCACTATTTTAATAAGTAAAGAATTTTTCATCACTAATATTGCTATGATTGATAGTGGTGCTGATGTTAGTTGTGTTCAAGAAGGATTAATCCCAACTAAGTATTTTGAAAAAACTACTCATATCATAAGGTCTGCAACTGGTCATACTCTTGATATCAATTATAAATTGCCTAATACTCATATCTGTAGAGATAAAGTCTGTATTCTCCATTTCTTCTTTTTAGTAAAAAATGAGATATATCCTCCTATTATTTTAGGAACACCTTTCATAAATACTATTTATCCGTATACACATATAGATGCAAATTGTTTCAAGGCTACTTATAAGAATAAACAAATTTCTTATCCTTTCGTTACTCATCCTATAACAAGGGATATAAATGCCCTTATCAATATGAAACAAACGCAAATTAATTTTTTGCAATTGGAATTAATGAGTATTAATATTTTTGATACTTTAAAATCTGTAAAGGTCCAAGAAAAAATAAAAATAATTTCTAATCAATTGATTCTTGATATTTGTGCTGATCATCCAAATGCTTTCTGGAACAGAATAAAACATATTGTTTCTCTTCCCTATGAGAGTGACTTCAGCGAAGAAAAAATTCCAACAAAATCTCGACCCTGTCAAATGAATACAGAATTAGTAGAATTCTGTAAAACGGAAATTGATAGTCTTCTACAAAAAGGTCTTATAAAACCTTCAAAATCCCCTTGGTCTTGTACAACTTTTTATGTTAATAATGCTGTTGAAAAAGAACGAGGAGTACCTCGATTAGTTATCAATTATAAACCCCAGAATAAAGTTTTAAAATGGATTAGATATCCTATACCAAATAAAAGAGACTTACTTTCCAGATTATATGACGCTAATATATTTTCTAAATTTGATTTAAAATCTGGTTATTGGCAAATTCAAATTAATAAAAGACATACTTATAGAACTGCTTTTAATGTCCCTTTCGGACAATATGAATGGAATGTTATGCCATTTGGATCAAAAAATGCTCCTTCTGAATTTCAAAAAATTATGAATGACATTTTTAATCCATATATGGATTTTATCATCGTCTATATAGATGATATTCTTGTATTCTCAAAAACTCTTGAATCTCATTTCAAGCATTTGCATACTTTTAAACAAATTATTATTCAAAATGGTTTAGTCATCTCCAAACCCAAGATAAGTTTGTTTCAAACTAATAGTAGATTTTTGGGACATAATATTTCTCAAGGTTCTATTGAGCCTATTCAACGAGTGCTAGAATTTGCTATGAAATTCCTCGATGTTATTACTGATAAAAACAACTTCAATGGTTCCTCGGTAGTCTTAACTATATTTCCCCTTTTTACAAAAAATTGTCTAGGGATTTAGCCCCTTTATATGATAGGCTAAAAAAGGATCATAAAACTCCGTGGACTCAAGTTCACACAGATTTAGTAAAATTAATTAAAAACCGAGTTCAAACTCTTCCGTGTACATCTCTTGCAAATCCTAACTGGTTGAAAATCGTTGAAAC
This sequence comes from Capsicum baccatum var. pendulum, assembly GCA_030864225.1. NCBI lineage: Eukaryota > Viridiplantae > Streptophyta > Magnoliopsida > Solanales > Solanaceae > Capsicum > Capsicum baccatum. The sequence goes on from CM061557.1 coordinate 88,828,599, forward strand.
TGACGCTTCTAATATAGGATATGGTGGAATACTTAAACAAGTCAATCCCCATACAAAAGTAGAATGTTTGATCCGATTTTATTCTGGTAAATGGACTGAAAGCCAGAAAAAATACGCCACTATAGCCCATGAAATGCTAACTATTGTGAAATGTGTTTTAAAATTCCAAGATGATTTGTATAATCAAAAATTTATAATTAGGATTGATGCTCAATCCGTTAAATTTATGTTTAGAAAAGACTTCAAACATGATGCTTCTAAGTTAATATTTGCGCGATGGAAAGCTCAATTAGCTCCATTTGACTATGAAATTCAATATAAAAAAGGTAGTGAAAATTCTTTGCCTGATTTTTTATCTCGAGAATATCTGACATGAGTTTTTACACCTATTTTCTCTCTGAAAAAATTATAATTACTATTATCAAATGCATTCCTTTAAATAAAGATATTTATTTTCTTATCTTAGAAACTTTAATTCATCGCTTAATAGAAGAAGATTTATTCCTTAACCACAACGAATTCATTGATAAAGAAATCTATTGGTTTGATATTGACTTAAGTGATTAATGCTTACAGATATAATGAAGTTCTTTCTACACTTATTCTCTACAAAGTTCTTAATCACCTTTATAAAGGAAGCTCCGCTAAATATGGATTTACACATGCTCATTTTAAGAAAAGTCATTGATAATCTTATTACCAAAGACACACTTTATGAAGATCTCTGTGAATATATGTCATGGTATGCTGATCAAATTCCTGATAACTGATGCAGTATGGATCCCCCTTGGTAGCTTGCCAAAGGAAGAGGACGAGGGGGAAGAAATCAAAATTTTGCATATCAAGGCGGAAGAACAAATCCTTCATATTTTGATCGAAGAAATTCTGCATATAGCTCTGCAAGTTCTAATTTTCCTGTATTACAAAAAAGGAATAGAACTTTAATTAATTCAAAAATTCCTCGAGATGAATCATCTTCATAAAAAACTCAGAATATTGGTTCTTCTATACATTTAGAAGATATCCCTGAAACTCATCCATTATTCAAACAGTTGCAATCTTATTTATCTGATCAACAAAAAACTGCAGATTCTTTTGCATCCATTGTTCAAGAAAACACTGAAGATAAGCCTTCATATGAAAAACTAGAGGCTAGAGAACTTATTTTATATATTGAAAATCAGCATATTCCTGCCCAAGAAAATTCGGAAGAAGCCTGGAGAATACTCAAGAACTATCTTACTGCCAATGTCTATTTTACAGGAGAATCTTACAAAACTCGAACTTATTATGAACACATTCTCGTACAGACATTCAGTCCAACCTTTGACCACAGTCCCCTCTGCGAAAGTACCCCAAGAGTATATGGATACTCCAAAATGGTAATTAAAAAACTTATTCCCATTGAAGAATGGGGCATTTCGTCAATGACACAACGATCTATACCAATGGGTCAAACTCTTGCTAATTTTACTTATGGGATTATATCAAAGCCTTTTTCCAAGTATTATATTATAACAATTACAAGCACAAACACACCTGGTTCATAAAGATCTGTTCTAAAGAATTTGAAAAACCCATTCCAAACTGGTTTATTCAGTAAATTCATATCTTGAGGTAAATCTACCTCTTTGAGTTTTGTACTTTTAGTACTTACTTCTCCCATATCCATAATTACAAAACCCTTATATCCATACCAAAAATATTCACCGCACTTAACATATTTACTATGAAAATTCACAGGCTCTGATACCACTAACAAGATCTCTTAGGCTGGGGTATGCCGCTCAGCCTACCAGACCATATAATAATATCGGATTAAGCCTCCACTAATAGGATCTCTTAGGTTGGGGTATGCCGCTCAGCCTACCAGACCATATAATAATATCAGATTAAGCCTCAGTCGGAAGACTGAACCAAAGCACCAACCGAAATAGAAAAGAATCTTAAGTAATTATATTATATTATATTATATTATATTATATTATATTATATTATATTATATTATATTATATTATATTATATTATATTATATTATGTTATATTATATTATATTATATTATATTATATTATATTGTATTATATTATATTATATATTATATTATATTATATTATATTATATTATATTATATTATAACAGTAATAATAATAACAATAATAATAATAATAATAATAGAGAGAAAAAGATTCTTCAATTGCTTTGTTGTCTTATATGTGACCACCCACCACAGTCCACAATGTTAACTGTCCAGCTCTTTTGTAAATTCATGCTCACTCCAGCTAGATAATTATCGTCATGCTCATCTATAACTTGATGATTATCGTCCTCCTTCACCAATTGCAAGCACTTGAGCTGCTTGACGTTTGTGTTATTAATTAATGTCTTCTTCATATTTTCTTCAATAATAGATACTATCAATATTTCACAAAAGTTTCTCAATTAGCAATTATCTATCAAGAATACATCAAAATTTATTATTTTAAACTTCAATAACATAATAAAATTATAGAAAACTTATCTCAAATCATAAAGAAAAAAATCATAAATTTGTAATTTTTTATATTTGATCCAACATCAAGCAAACATGTAATCAGGAAGAAATCCAACAATATAAATCAAAACATACAACTTAAACAAAACTTCTTTCTATAATAGATTAATGTAGCCATGACAAACATTGTTAAACATTGTTAAAGAACCCAAATCTTACTCCCGCACCCAAACTCCCACTCATGCAGTATGTATTTTTTTAGTAGAATATATATGTATAAACCTAATTAATACAAAGACAATATGTATAAACTTAATTAATTAAGAGAAAACAACTAAAATTATGAGTATAAAAGGCATTAACAATCAAAAAAAATTGTACAATTGAAATGGACTTACAGACTTAAAAATCGATTCGTGTCAAATTGTTTGTAGCTAAAAAAATATCAAAATTCATTACTTCTGTTTACTATTTAACTTTTTGTCAATAATTCATGTTTATTTAACACACTAGATACCGGAGCTCGTGCCAGCGCAAACCCAATATATATTACTTTTTTATCCCAATTATGTGGTATAGATAAATTTTAAAAGTCAATAGATTTTTTTATATATTTTTAAATATTTTATGTTATTAGTTAGGAGTATTAGTTTATAGTACATTTACATAATTTTTTTAGATACTATGTGCTGCTATTTTTGTCTCAATTTTTGTGACACTGATGAAGTTGAGAAAGCCAATAAAATTTGTTATATAGTTTTAGATATTTTAAGTTGTTAATTATATTATGATTTATACAACTTTCTACGTAATTTTCAAGTAATATCCCTGTATCTCAATTTATATGAAATAAATTATTAATTGTTGTAATTTATAATATTTTTTACACAATTTTCAAACATATAACAAGTGAAATAAAATAATTAAATTAAAATTTAGAGAATCAATTATATTTTTAATATATTTTTAGATTTTTTTAAGTCGTTAGCTATTGTAATTTATAATACTTTTCTGACATTGTAATTTACTATTTTAGTCTGTTAGCTATTGTAATTTATTATATTCACTTTGTTCAAACTTTTGTGGCATTAGAAGTTAATTATATTTTAAAAATAATTTAAATTTTTAATTATTGTGATTTATAATACTTTTTCTTCTATTCTAAATTAGTAGACACTGATATAATTTTAAAAGTCAATCAAATATCATGATTGAAGTAGCGAGTAAACACGTCTTAAATGACTCATAATAACTAATTAGAAGTGATATAACAAAATCGTTATAAAAAATACTTGTGAAAAAAATTTAACTGGGCCTCGTATAAGATGTCAAATTAGTAAAATTATGGTTGAAGTAGCTGAAACAGACATGTAATAAATGTCTATTTTCTACTTTTTTAAATTAGATATTATTATTTTTTAATACGTAAATGATATATAATAATTAATTAGGGATGATATTATAAAATTACGGAGCAAGCAGACAGCTGAAAGCAGACAACTAGAAGCAGGCATGACAACCGCCAGCTGCCACTCACGCTTATATATAATAGTAAGACAGAGATTATTTAGTATATTGTTTATTTTCTACTCTTTCATCCTTTTTATTTTAAATTTATATTTACTGTTTTAACGTTTAACATGCTACTATAACCGATTTGGCTTTATCTAATTTTTCACCACTTATACATATTTAAAAGATGAATTTATATAATTTTTTTAATATATTAGTTCATTTTAAATTTTTAAAAAGTAACTGTAATTATTGCTTATATTTTATGATAATACTATAGGAAATATTCTAGTTCAACTCTTTTGCTCTTTTTTCTTTTTGAATCTTTTTAATTCTTTTCCTATCATGGAAAAATTTTATTCCTTTTTTTATGTGAATTTTGTATTGATGATATATATATATATATAGTGAATTAAAAGGGGAAGGAAATAGATCTTTAATTCTTTTGATTATTTTATTTGACGGCAACATGCTTTTTTGTCCAATTTATTGATCAAAAGTTTCAATTTCAACTGAAAGAAAAATCAGAAAAATTATCAAAAGGAAGAATCCATTGTCAAACTACTGAATATATATAACTCATATAAAATCTTAAAGAATACTAACTAAAAGAAATAAAGAAAGACAAATAAAAATGATTATGAATGTAAAAGTACACTTGAATTGAAAGAAAAATAAAAAGAAAAAAATCATATAAGTAAAAGAAGCATGTTTCTTGTAGTGTTTGTCCAAAATGCTACTTAAATAGGATAGTCAGAATTCTTTTCTAACAAGAATAATATAATATAATATTTATATAATAAAGATTATCAAATCTAACATAAGTACTACACGAAAAATCATGAGTTTTGCAGAAAAGGTTCTTATGTTTTTGTGTTAGTTTTCCTTTATAAATTTAATTATGTCATATAGTTCAAGTAGGGAAGAATTTATTAATTAAAGTTTAGTTAATTTAAAATTTTTAAATATTGAAAAAAGAGTAAAAAGACATTTTGTCTACTACAAAGATTCTTAATGAAGGGCAAAAATTTCAAATCACTTTTCTAAAGGTCTTCACACTTTTAATATAAGAGTTTAGTGTACGTGTGATGTGCCATGGTTTCATGACACTCTCGATGCTTAAAACGGTGAAAATTTACAAATACTTATGCCCTTTTTGGTGGATATAGAGTGTGTTTTGTGTATGTTGCTGGTAAATTAGGTTGGTGGTGATATTCATAAAAAATGGATAAAAAAGCTCTAGAAAAATTTAAGTGTTGACTGAACAACGAGTCGTTTAGTCACCTAACGACTCGTGACCAAGTTCATTATGTGAACAATAAGGGAGGTAGACTTCAGGAGCAAAGTGGAGACTGACTACGAGTTGTTATGAGTGACATCAAATCATAGTGTGATCCGTTCTGATCATATTAGCCAAAAGTCCTGAAGGTTGACAAGTTGAGGTTCCAGTGGAAATGAGTGAAGCCCACAAGTCGTGATGACTGACAACGACTCGTGATGAGGAGTTGTTTTGAGTATAGACAAAAAAATACTGAAAGCTGAAATTCTCCGGAGTAATAACACATCCCAACTAACAACTCATTACATCTCACAACCAGTCATGACCGCTGAGTTCAGAAGAGAGCAACAGAGACATCCAACGAGTTGTTATGAGTCCTAACGACTCGTGACCAGAGGCGTGACCACTGTCGACTTTGTTTTCCTATTTTATTTTGGTTAGGTTCCCTTTGTTATTTTGAGACTCTATAAATACCCTTGGGGTACTTTTGTAATAGTTTACGTACTTTGACATATTTTTATACACTTTATACGCTTGTTCTTGGTTTTTGATTTATTATTTAATTCAAGACTTAAAGTTTTATTTTCATTATTGTGAGATTAATTCTATGATTTCTTCATTGAAGTCCATGGGTTATTTTATAACTATGAGCGGCTAATTCTCTTAACTAGAGTTGTGGGAACCCTAGCGAAATAATAAAGTAGGGTAAGTGTAAGATTTAACTAGATGAACATTTACACGTGTATTATGATTTCCTTCAAGTTAATTGCTTTCTTAGTGGTGGCCAACTCTAAGAACTCGTCTGCATTCAAGATCATCTTCACACGAGAGATCGAGATTTGGAAAGGGGATTATGACAGTGATTCGAGGCTATTAACCCTCGTCTAATAACTTAAGACCCACAAGGTGATAGTTAAACTGGGACAAAAAACAAGGGCTAGTAAAGCGACACCCTGAGACTCACAAGGTAAAGGGTGAGATTTACTTACTAGTCCACAAGACAGTTGGTAATACCTAGCTTATCAGATTCTGCATGTACAATGGTGAGATAGCTGGGTTGAGCACGAGAAGCTTATGGTGTTAGGAAGCCAGGGGGAATACAGTTGTAGTGTTTGTTTCAGATTGTTTACAACCAAAAACATTCTCAATTGGTTACTTTTACTGGTTGCTGCAATCCCCCCATTTACTTTCCCGCACTTCTGAATGTTTTAGCAAGTTTGAACTACGACTTTGACCTATTACCTATGGGACCAACCCAACCTAGTTGGGTTACTATAATTTGGTAGCAACCACATTGTATCTTCTTGGAGACATAGTTTGGGCGACATCAAATTTCGATGCCGCTGTCGAAGAATATAGTTATAGAGTTGTTGATTGAAATTGTTAAAGTTTTTGGGATTTGTTTTTCTATTCTTCATTGGGTGTGCGACAGTGTATGCCTAACACTAGGAGTCAATACAATCCCTTACTCCAACTTAATCCTAACCTATAGAGAATTTTACAGCCAAATCGTACGATGATAAAACACGTACGTGAAGGCCATCTTGAAGGGGTTTGGGATAACCCAAATGTTGTGCCTCCCCTTTCTTCAGGAGATGTTCAGGACATTGTTGATCAAAGAATGGAACAATTAGTAGCAGAAGCAGTTAACTTGTCATGACCTAAGACTACCCTTTAGTCGTAACACAGTGCTTAAAGCCACAAGTGACCCCAAGCTACCCCATGATCTGATACCTGCTATGATCATTGAATAAAGTAATAATGATACATCAGAGGCGAATGCTAAACTAATGAAAAATCCAATAAGATATAATACTGAAATAATACCGAATATGTCTGGACTTTTGATAAAAATTAAAAACAAGTCTGACTATCTAAAAGCCTCTAAAACATGAGAAGATGATGGGACAAACCCTTAACTAACTTTGATTGACTGAAATAAATGAAGTACTAAAAATAATTGCAAATAATTTGTCCTTGAAGGATGAGGACTCACCACAATTACTGCTGAATGACACTAAACTAACTAAGGGCGATCGGGGAACTGAGCGTCCGAACCTATGTTATAAGACAACATAACGCAAAAAAGAGTATGCGATTAGTCCATCCTCCATGGCACACTGCTGCAACACCCTAAGTCTGTACCCCGGATGTCACACAGTTCTCATAATCCCAAAGTACCACAAACTAATCCATGATTGGTACCTTCTGCAATAACTGGGTAATAATACTGTAATAATACAGAAATTAGGCTGAGTCTTCCTTAAGGTTAATAACTGGAATCAAATACTGATAAATAAATACTGAAAACTGAATATCTATCTAAAATAGTCTAGTCTGGAAGCCTCTAACTGTCTGAAAGTGGAGTTGATGGGACAAGCCCCCAACTAACTCCGACTATTGAAAATATACTGAAATAACAACTTTGTCCTTGAACTATGAGGACTTACCACTAAGTCTGCTACTGATAAGCTGAGCTACTAAGTACGATCAGGAGCCTATGCATCTGAACCTATGATATAAGACATCATAGCGCAAAATAAAAGGTATGTGTCAGTACTTTGAATTTACTGGTATGCTAAGCGAGGTAAGGCTGAATGCATGATTTCATATGCATTAATAATAACTGACTGAGTAACATGAATATAACAAAATAAATGTACATGTATTTATGAATCAACTTAAAAACTAACTTTCTAAGGTCGGGAATGTCTTAAATAAATTCCTCAATGTTTGAGGGCTTTAGAAATGACTAAGTCCTAACACTTAGCTGAAATTTTCTAAAAATAAATTCCTCAATGTTTGAGGGCTTTAAAAATGACTAAGTCCTAACACTTAGCTGAAATTTTCTAAGTCTGCAACCTCTTTTGACATGCTTTAAAGGACTCAAACGATTAGAATTTTGTGGGGTCTTACAATATCTCCCCCTTAGGAACATCATCCTCGAACGAGACTGATATCAATATCATAAAGAAAATCTGAACATGGAACTTAATAAATCCAAGGAAAACTGTTACCTTGAGTTGAGTCTGAGTTTGCGGAGAAGAGGTGAGGATACTTGGTCTGCATGTCTCCTTCTTCTTCCCAGGTAGCTCACTCAACACACTGATTTTGCCAAAGAACCTTGACTAAAGGGACTTCTTTGTTCCTCAGTCTGTGAACCTGATGATCGAGGATTTCAATCGGGATTTTCTCATAATAGAGACTATTCTGAATGCCTATACCCTCTACAGGGACTACAACTGCTGGGTCACCTATACATTTCTTTAGCAAGGAGACATGAAATACTGGATGCACTGAAGCTAGATCTGAAGGCAACTCAAGCTCGTAAGCCACCTTTCCAAAATGATTGAGAATTCGGTTAGGATTGACATATCGGGGAATGAGTTTCCCCTTCTTGCCAAACCTCTTCACTCCTTTCATAGGCGAGATTTTAAAATACACATAATCACCAATCTCAAACTCTAGATTCTTTGTTCGTATACCTACATATGATTTCTGTCGGCTCTGAGCTATCTTAAGCCTTTCCCTTATCAACTGAACTTTTTCTAAGGTATCAAATACCAAGTTAGGACCTACCACTGTGGCCTCACCCACTTCAAACCAACCAATGGGAGATCTACATCTCCTTCCATAAAGCGCCTCAAACGGGGCCATCTGAATGCTGGAATTATAGCTGTTGTTATGTCCGAATTCAATCAAAGAAAAGTGGTCATCCCAACTACCTTTAATATCAACAACGCATGCTCTTAACGTAACTTCTAAATTCTGAATGGTCCTTACTGCTTGACCATCTGTCTGAGGGTGGAAGGCTGTGCTGAGGTGAACTTGGATACCAAGACCCTTTTGGAATGCTTTCCAAAAATGAGAGATGAAATGCATACCTCTGTCTGAAATAATGGACAACAAAACTCTGTGAGAAATGAGATCTTGGCATGATCCTCGGCTGAATAAGAGGTATTATCTGGTAAGAAATAAGGTGATTTGGTCATCTTATCCACAATGACCCAAATCCAATCATGATAGTGACGAGTACGGGGCAGACCCGTCACAAAATCCATGTTCAATTCCTCCCACTTCCAATTGTGAATACTGAACTCCTGCATAGACCCACTAGGCTTCTGATGCTCAATCTTAACCCACTTAAATGTTGAGCACTTAGCTACAAACTCTGTAATGTCTCTCTTCACCCCACTTCACTAATAGACTTCCCGCAAGTTGAGGTACATCTTGGTGGCCCATGGGTGAATCAAGTAGCGCACACCATGCGCTTCTGCAAGAATCCACTATCTCATTCCATCCACACATGGCACACATAACTGACCCTGACAACGCAAAACACCATCTCCCCCTTGGGAGAAAACCTCGACTCTCTGATCTCTGACTGACTCTTTCAGTTTAACTAAACTGGGATCCCTATCTTGCTTTTCTTTTACTTTGGAAACCAAAGATGATTCCAACATATTCTGCACCCAGATACTACCCTCTGCTAGATCGACTAAACGGACACCTAGTCGAGCAAGATGACAAACTTCCTGAACTAACTTTCTTTTACCATCCTCAACGTGTACCACACTACCCTTGGAAAATCTGCTGAGAGCATCAACCACTACATTAGCTTTGCTCGAATGTTACAGAACCCTCATGTCATAATCTTTTAACAACTCTAACCACCTTCTCTGACGCAGGTTCAGATCTTTCTAAGAAAACATATACTGTAGGCATTTATGTTCTGTGAACACATCAACATGTACTCCATACAAGTAATGCCTCCAAATCTTTAAGGAAAACTCAACAACTGTTAACTCAGGATCATGAATGGATAATTCTTTTCATGGGGCTTAAGTTGTCTAGAGGCATAGGTTATGACCTTTCCTCTCTGTATCAAAACACACCCCAAACCAACTATGGAAGCATCATAATATACCATAAATCCGTCTTAACCATCTGGTAAAGTCAAAACTAGGGCTGTAGTGAGTTGAGTCTTCAACTCCTGAAAATTCTTCTCATAAGAATCTGACCACTGAAATTTGACTTTCTTTTGAGTCAATCTGGACACGGGGGATGCAATAGACGAAAATCTTAACAAACCATCGGTAATAGCATGCCAAACCTATGAAACTCCTGATATCTGATGGAGAGATGGGTCTAGGCCAGTTCCTTACTTCTTTGATTTTTTAGGGACCAACTCTAATGCAATCATAGGAAACTATATGACTAAGAAAAACTACTAACCTTAGCCAAAATTTGCATTTACTGAATTTAATGAACAACTGATGGTCTCTGAAGGTCTGTAACACTATTTTGAGATGGTCTGCATGATCATGTTCACTGCGGGAGTAGACAAGAATGTCATCAATGAAGACTATGACGAACATGTCTAAGTACTACTTGAACATACTGTTCTTCAAGTCCATGAAAGCTTCTGGGGCATTGGTAAGACCAAATGACATCACTACAAATTCGAAGTAACCATACCAAGTTTTGAAAGCTATTTTTGGAATGTCAGATTCTCTGACTCTGAGTTGATAATAGCCTGATCTGAGGTCTATCTTAAAAAAGTAACTGGCACCTTGAAGTTGGTCAAATAAGTCATTGATTCTAGGAAGTGGATACTTGATCTTGACTATATCTTTGCTCAACTGACGGTAGTCAATACACATTCTGAGAGAACCATCTTTCTTAGTCACGAAGAAAACTGGTGTGCCCCACGGGGAGACACTAGGCCTGATGAATCTCTTATTTAAGAGATTCCTTAATTGTTCTTTTAACTCTCTGAGTTCATCTAGTGCCATTCTTTATGGTGGAATGGAGATAGGTTGAGTATCGGGAAGAAGGTCTATTTCAAAGTTAATTTCCCGCCCGGGAGGGACTCCAGGAAGATCTTTGGGAAGCACATTTGGAAATTCACATACTACTAGAACTGACTTAAGATTGGGAGTATCAAAACTAGAATCCTTAACTCAAACATGATGATAAATACATCCCTTAGATACTATTTCTCTCACCCTAAGGGAAGAAACAAGGTGACCCCAAAGTGCTGAGTACTACCCCTCCATTCAAGGACAGGTTCATTCGAAAACTAAAAATGGACTATTCTATGTCTGCAGTCAACTGAAGAACAACATAAATGAAGACAATCCATGTTGAGAATGACATCAAAATCTATCATCTCTAATTATACTAAGTTTGCTGAAGTGACTTTCTGAGATACAATAACCGGACAATTCCTGTATACCCATCGAGCTATGATAAATTTACCCACTAGGGTAGAGACTGAGAAGGGCTCTGCTAGGATTTCGGGACTGACTCTGAAGTCATTAGGTTTAGGTAGATCTGACATAAATCAAAAAGTACATACGTTAAAAGAAAAAACATAACCTAATAATTATTATCATTATTATTATTATTATTATTTATTATTATTATTAATATTATTATCAATCAATCAATCGTCAACCAAAAATAACAGGGCCCTCCTCAGCCTTTGAGTTTCACGAAGCATCCTTGCTATCGTGGCACCCAACTCCCATCGGAGTTCATTAATCTGCCTTTGAAGTTCTCGCATGGTGTTGCGTAGAATCGCCATCTCCCAAACTGGATCAACTATATCTAGAACACACATGCATTAACAAAAAATGTAAAGTATTAAGAAAAGAAAAGAGTCTAAATATAATACAACGTATACTACCAACTGGTAGTTTTACAAAAATAAACCCTCAACGAATGAAAAAGGAATCTGTTCTTTGAAGAGAAGTGGTTGAAGATGTAATGGTGTTTTTATGAAAGACATGATGCAAGAAGTATATAAAGTGGAGTAGAATGAACGAGTAAGGAGGGACCTATTTATATAAGATTGAATTTGAATATTTTAGGCAAAAAGTCACGACTGTTCACCTCCTTTTTATTCATTACATGCCTTAATTAAATCAAACTGGTGACTTTTTAATTATTTAAATCAAACTAGTGATTTTTTAATTTCTTAAATCAAACTAGTGAAAAGTCATGACTTTTTACCTTTTTAATATTAAAATTAGTTCTTAAAATTAAATAACCATTTTTGTTAATTAAGTAATCAAAGACCTTTTACCTTTTTAATAACTATTTTCTAATAATAACCATTTTTATTGAGTTCTTCCAATAGATGGTCTATCTGTTGAATAGATGACCCATCCGTTGCAATAGATTACTCATCTGTTACAATTGATGGGTCATCTGTTGCACAAATAGATCATTTGTTGCAATAGATGGGTTATCTGTTGGAAGAGATCAAGGAAGTCTTGCTACTGGTTTGGATTCTTCCAACAGGTGATCCATCTTGCAATAGATGGGTCATCTGTTGGAAGAGCTATTTTGATTTCTTTCAACAACTGATTCATTAGTTGCAATAGATGGAGAATCTGATTCATCAGCTATTTTGAATGTTTTAGATAAAAAGTCATGATTGTTCACCTCTTTTTTAATAATTATATTCCTTAATTAATTCAAACTGATGACTTTTTGATTATTTAAATTAAAAAATAAATTTAAATACAAAAAGGTGAAAAGTAATGAATTTTCACCTTTATAATATGAACATTAGTTATTAAAATTAAATAACTATTTTTTATGATTTTAAATTGTGTTTATCATTTATTTTCTTATTATTTATTTATGAACCATTTTTACTAAATAATCCAATAGTCATGAATTTTCACCTTTTTAATAACCATTTTTATTAATAACCATTTTTAGTCAGTTCTTATAGTAGATGGACCATATATTGAAATAGATTGACCATTTGTTGAAATAGATTGGTCATCTATTAAAATAGATTGGTCATCTATTGAAACAGATGGTTCATCTGTTAGAAGAACATAAGCCAATGACAAGAACTATATTGTGTTCTTCCAACAGATTTGTTGCAACAGATGTGCCATCTGTTGGAAGAACATACTCCAGTAGCAAGGGTTTTGAGATTTTCTAATATATTACAATCTATTGCAATAGATTTGTAATCTGTTGGTTGAACACAATCTAGATTAATAAACTGTATTGTGTTCTTCCAACAAATGTCCATTTATTACAACAGATGGGTAATCTGCTGAAAATATTTTTATAGTCTATTGTATTTAGTTCCTATTACTTCTTTTTATTGATGCACAAGTTAATAAAAATATATTTTATATAATAAATAATAACAATTTCATCTCCAATAATGAGTTAAAATTATCAATGTCCATAACAAAAAGCAACACAAGTTTACTATTACAACGATCATGGTGTATTACAATCCGAGCATGTAGATCTTTTGTGGCTAGTGTTCTTACATACAAAGCCCTTGTTTTTTCTTGATGGGCATGTAGTCTAAAAGATTTGTTGTCATCTATTGCAAGAACTCAATCAGTAAAGATTTCTCTCGATAGGTTTTTAATTTTTGAGATTTATTGTTACCCTTCCTAGAAGATTAAGAAGAAAGGGTTTGAAGATGGTTACCCATTGAGACTCCGTAGTTACACTAGTTCATGATGGGAACTAAGGATAAAAAATTGTTTGACATTGATGGGTAGGAAGAATAAGGTGCGTGCAGATAGATGGATCCAATTTTATGCGTGGGAGTTATGTATTTTGATTAGGTTATCGTGACATCAACATAAAGTATAATGATTTTGTGAATACAATTTTTAACCGATTAGGCATTGATCCTTCAAACAAGATCCTGCATTTTACAGTTAAGTTTGGTAGGTATAAACTGATAAGGATGAGGGACCATAAAGATGGTGCCGATACCCTATTACAATTTAGTGATGATTTTGGTTATGTTTATGCATCAAATTTTGAGTAGGGATCAATATTTAATGGCAGTGTAGATATTCAATAGTGATTGAGCTGGTTTTAATGGTGTAATAGAGTTTGAGAAGGCCTTCGAAGCCTCCCAGTGCAACAAAAAAGAATATAAAACCAATAGAAATTCTCCTAATCCAAATTTATATGGATGGGTTGCTCGAGTTAATGATTATAAAGCAGAACGTGTTGTAGGAGAATACCTGCAAGGAAAAAGAGAGTTTATGAAGACTATATCATCTTAGACCTTATTAAAGAAGAAACATACGGTAGCAAGCAAGGAACTTCTAGCGAATATGGCCAATGAAATTGACTTGAATGATGAAAATATGAATGAGCTGCAAATATGAAAGTGTATCCAAAAATGAAAATCCATCAGCCGTTGTTGAAAATAAAAATGGTTAAGTGAACTAGAGTTGTACACTTTACTAGGTAACTGCGGCTAGTTAGCATGGTCTGAATGATCACCGCCAAAGAAAGAAACACAAGTCCAATAAAGCATCTTTGCGAGCATCGAGGGATGGAAAGATGTGCAGTCAAGAATGAAACTTGCACCAAGAACTTCTGAGTAAAAATTAGAGATCAAGCTAAGGCAGTAATTTCTAAAGTTTAACTTGCATCCCATGCCTTCTGTTTGTGGTTCTGATTAGGTTAATAGAAGTGGAAATAAAAAGGGCTGAAGTTGGGCAAAAATCCAATTCCTTTTTTTTCCACTGCAATTAACGTGACTAGAACCACAAAAAGAAGGCATAGGATGCAAGTTTTACTTCAGAAATTGCCACCTTGGCCTGTCCCTTATTTTAACTTTAGCAGTTCTTGGTGCAATTTTCATTCTTGACTGTACATCTTTCCATCCCTCGGTGCTCGCAAACCTACTTCCTTGGACTTGTGTTTCTTTATTTAGAGGAGATCATAGAGACCACGCTAACTAGTCACAGTTCCTGGCGAAGTGCACAACTCTTGTCCACTTCACCATTTTTCTTTTCAACAATAAGTGATGGATTTCCATTTTTGAATACAATTTTATTTTTCCAGCTCATTCAATTTTTTAATTTTTCATGTCAATTTCATCAGCTAAATTCGCTACATGTTCCTTGCTACCCTGTGTTTATTTTCTTTAATAAGGTTTGAGTTGAGATAGTTTTTAGCATCTCCTCCTTCCCTCGCAGATATTCTCCCAAGAACCTTATACTGTATAATCATCACCCTGAGTAACCCATCCATATAAATTTGGACCAGGGCAATAACTATATTGATTTCCATTCTTATTTGTAGTAGTGAGGCTTCAGAGGCCTTTCAAAAGTCCATTGAACCCTTAAAATTAGTCTAATCACTATTAAATCTCTACACTGCCATCAAATATTGACCCCTTCTCAAAACATTATGCATAAACATGAGCAAAATTATCATTAAATTATAATAGGGAATCGACACCATCTTTATGGTCCCTCAGCCTTATCAATTCACACTTATCAAACTTAACTATAAAATACAGGATCTTGTATGAAGGATCAATGTATAATCGGTAAAAACCAACATTCACAAATTTGGTGTACTCTATGTATGTTTTCACGATAACATGATTAGTAATACATGCCTCCAACATATGAAGTTATTCCATTTGCAACCAACTTATTCCTCAAAACTCATCTTTACTTTAGCCTTTTATGTTGGTCGGGCAAAAATTGATCCACTTTCACCTTCTTTTCTTTTGGGAGACATCTTTTATCTATGAACAAGAGATAAATAAAAAAACATTACAATTGATTTCTACATAATTTTAAAAAAAGGTAAAAAAAAATTCAATAAATACAACACATCACAACAAGAATTCCAATAGATGACCAACATATTGCAATAGATGGGACATCTGTTGGAAGAAATCAAAACAGTCTTGCTACTGGTTATTTCTTCTAACAGATGCTCCATCTGTTGTAATAGATAGGTTATCTATTGGAAGAGCTATTATGATTTATTCCAATACTGATTTATCAGTTGCAACAGATGGAGAATCTGTTAGAAGACCTATTTTAATATCTTTCAACAGATGTTCCACCTATTGCAATAGCAACAACACACCACTAATACCAACACTACCAACACCAACAACACAACAACAAAATCAACCACAACATCAAAAATAAAGAAACAAATAAAAAAACAAACAACACCAATACTGCTAATAAGGCTTTTTATGTTTTCCCAACAGATAACCAATCTGTTGCAATAGATGTACCATCTATGGGAAGAAATCAATTTAGGTTATGGGTTCTTCAAATAGATGACTAATCTATTGAAAAAAATTAAACATATGTTGGAATAACTCAAGGGTCATGAATTTTTTTGATTATTTAATAAAAACAATGGTTCGTTCATTCAAGACTTAAAAAATACCTTTACTTCATTTTTTTCAATAAATAGGATATGGGTAATGGGTAAATAAATAAAAAAATAGATGTAAATACCTAATTTAAATAACTAGTGTTAAAATATGATATACACAATTTCAATTTTCATCAAAGAAAATATGAAAAATTTGATGAAACAAACAAAAAAAAAAGATGAGAAGGCAAAAATAATAGTGGAGAGCCCAAATCTAATAGTGAACCATGCCTTCTATGTCAAAATCAAAGGGATCAAAACACCAATTTTAGGTGAAAGAGGAGAAAATATATAGATTGGATGAGTTCCAAAAGGATCCTCAGGCAAAAGAGGAGAGAAAAGAGAGAAAAAGGGAGACAGTTGGGATTACCTTAAAGAGAAGAGAAAGAGAAAGAAGAGAGAGGATTATTTTATGGTTGAAGGAGAGAGATTCTATATATAAATTTAAATATTTATTAATTTTTGGTGGTGAGTGCTTTGAGGAGAAATAAGAGACGCTGATGGTAACATTGAAAAGACAAGATAAGACAACACAAGGAGGGAATTTTTGAGTTATCTAAAAAATGTTTGACCTCCTTAGTATTTTTTATTTTTTAATTTTGAGCAGAAAATTTCTTTAAAATAAAAGAATACCTTCCAACAGATAAGTCATCTGTTACAACAGATGTCAATATCTACTTGATAATTTCCAACAGATAAGTCATCTGTCGCAACAGATGTCAACATCTATTTAATAAATTTCCTACAGATAAATCATCTGTTAGAGCAGATGTTAATTTTTATTTGATAATTTCTAATAGATAAGTCATCTATTGCAACATGTTGAACATCTGTTTTAATAGATGTCTATAATTGTTTGATAATTTTTAACAGATGTGTCATCTGTTGCAACAGGTTAGTCCTTTGTTTATTCACATTAAGCCATTATTTGAAATATTTAAATTGATTTAGCTATAATTAAGGATGAGTTTGATAAATTCAACTATAATTTAAATTAATCTCATTGCAGTTACATAATCAACTATTCTGTTCATCCTAAGTAGAGTTATCAATTGACCAATTTCATCTGAAATGATTCAAATCAAGTCATTATTTGAAATAACTAAATTGATTTAGCTATGATTAAGGATGAGTTGATAAGTTCAACTATAATTTAAATTGATCTCATTGCAATTACATGATCAACTATTGTGTTCGTCCTAAGTAGAGTTATCAATTAACCAATTTCACTTGAAATGATTCAAATTAAGCCATTACTTGAAATGACTAAATTTATTTAACTATGGTTATGGATGAGTTGATAATTTCAACTATAATTTTAATTGATCTCATTGCAATTACATGATCAACTATTGTGTGCATCCTGAGTAGAGTTATTAATTGACCAATTTCACTTGAAATGATTTAAAGCAAGCCATTATTTGAAATGACTAAATTGATTTAGCTATGATTAAGGATGATTTGATAAGTTCAATTACAATTTCAATTGATCTCATTGAAATTATATGATCAACTATTATCTTCGTCCTAAGTAGAGTTATTAATTGACCAATTTCACTTAAAATGATTCAAATCAAGCCATTATTTGAAATGACTAAATTGATTTATCTATGATTAAGGATGAGTTGATAAGTTCAACTACAACTTCAATTGATTTCATTGCAATTACATCATCAACTATTGTGTTCGTCCTGAGTAGAGTTATCAATTGATCAATTTCACTTGAAATTATTTAAATCAAGACATTATTTAAAATGAATAAATTGATTTAGCTATGATTAAGGATGAGTTGATAAGTTCAACTACAGTTTTAATTGATCTCATTGCAATTACATGACCAACTATTGTGTTCATCCTGAGTAGAGTTATCAATTGACCAATTTCACTTAAAATAGTTCAAATTAAACCATTATTTGAAATGACTAATTGGATTTAGCTATGATTAAGGATGAGTTGAGAAGTTCAACTACAATTTCAATTGTCCTCATTACAACTACATCATCAAGTATTGCAATTATATGATCATCTTTAATTCTAGCTAAATCAATTTAGTTATTACAAATAATAACTTTATTAAATAAACAGAGGACTAACCTATTGCAACAGATAAAAAATCTATTGAAAATTATCAAATAATTATAGACTTCTATTATAACAAATGATCAACATGTTGCAATAGATGATGTATCTATTGGAAATTATCAAAAGTTATACTCATCAATTGCAAAAGATGACTCATCCATTGCAACCACTAATTTTATTTGTTTGGTCATTTCCTACATATTACTTATCTATTGCAACATATGACTCATCTGTTACAATAAATTATTTTATCTAGAGTAAATAATAATCACCCCCGACCTTTTCTGAGATTTGCAAAAATACACCTATACTTTAACTTTGACCTATTACCCCACGATTCTTCGTTATTTCATTGCAAACACACCATTTTGACCCTCTGCGTGTATACATGCGCCACATGCGCGTGAAAGGTCTTGAATTTGACTTTTTTGATCAATTAAAAGCTGTCACGTATAACATAATTTAATATATAATTTATATATATATTTTTAAAATAATATATATTTATTTTTTAAAATTATCCCTACCCCTTCTCCGCTTCTCTCCAACCCACCCACTCTTTCTTCTTCAACTCAATTCACTATTAAAGCTTCCATTGAAACTTTTTCTTAAAATCATTCATTAAGCTCCATTTTACAACTAAATCATATCATTTAACTACCCACCATTTCTTCTTCAACACAATATCTTCTTTAATACCATTAAATTTCTTCAACACAATGTCACCATTAAAGCTCCTCCATTAAAACTATTTTTTTTAAAATAATATAATTAAAGCTCAATTTTTTTAGTTAAATCATATCATTTAACTATCTTTATAACTTAATTCAATCATAATACTCTCAATTCAATCATAAAATTATTTTTTGAATTGATTTGAAAAAAAATAAATAGAGAGAAAGAATGATGGTGAAGAGGGGAGGAAGGGGGGGGGGGGGGGTTGGGAGAGATGCTGATGGGGTAGGGGTGTTGGACGGGGGTGGGGGTGATAAATGAGGGTGGGGAGTGGAGGAGAGTTGCTAGATGGGGTGGGGTGGGGGAAGAGGGGGTGGGGTGGGGTGTTAAATTAAATAAAAAGTAAAATTTTATTAAAAAAATAAAAAAATAAACTAAACATATTTGACATGTGGCAACACCTGATTGGTGCATATATTTCACTCTCATTGTTGTGACTGAGATTCAGCGAAAAATGGTATATTTGCAATGATTAAGTAAGAATCGTGGGGTAATGGGTCGAATTCAAAATTTAGTTGTCTTTTTGAAAATCTGGGCCAACATCAGTGGGGTAACTACCTTATACTTAGTGTGGGATAATTGCTTTGGGATATTTAAAAGATGGAGGCTTACTACCTCCGCGGTCTAAAATCACCTTGAACCTATTCCAATTATTCAAAAGCTCTCCCGGATGACCCTTTTAACATTCCTAAGCATATTTTAACTCATAAATCAATATTTCAAACACAAGAAGTCTAAAAATAAAATGTTTGGAATCTTGGGGGTGTTAAAATGACCATGTCACTTATACTTAGTGTGGGATAATTGCTTTGGGATATTTAAAACATGTGGCAAATAGTTGGAAATTGGTTTAGGATTTTGCAGGATATTACGATATCTCCCCCTTAGGATGATTTTTCCTCGAATAAAACTATCTGAGCTAAGATACTAAGAATACTTATATCATGTACTAAATACATATGAACTGAATCATAACTAAATAACTGAAGCTAATACATAATGCATGGACTAAATTAAATTCATGAATGCATGCTATGACATGAGGATGGTTGGATAGTTAAGATAGAACATACTCATATCATAGTCCTTAGATAATTACATCCACCTTCTCTGGCAGAAATTTAGGTTTTTCTATGTGAACACATACTGTAAACTCTTATGGTTCGTAAACACATCAATACGAACTCCATGAAGATAATGCCTCCAAATCTTTAAGGCAAAGACAACTCTTGCCAACTTAAGATCATAGGTTAGGTAATTTTTTTCATGGGGTTTGAGTGGTCTAGAGGCATAGGCTATAACCTTACCTCACTACATTAACACACAGCCAAAACCCATTTTGGAAGCATCACAACAAACTACGAACCCATTTGAACCCTCAGGTAGAGTCAATACTGGAGTGGAAGTGAGTCGAGTCTTTAATTCTTAAACACTCTTCTCACATGAATTTGACCACTGAAATATGACTTTCTTCCAGGTTAGTCAATACATTGGAGAAGAAATAGAATAAAATACTTCAACAAACTATCTATAGTAACCAACTAAACCTATAAAAATCTTGATATCTAATGGAGAGATAAGCCTAGGATAGTTTTCACTGCTTTAGTATTTTGAGGATAAACTCAAATATGCCATCACCAAAAAATGATATTACCAAGAAAAGCTACAGATCTTAGCCAGAATTCACACTTGCTGAACTTTGCAAATAATTGGTGATCCTTAAGGGTCTGTAATACAATCCTCAATTGATCTGCATGATCACCTTCACTATGAGAATATATGAGGATGTCATCTATAAAGACTATGAATAACATGTCCAAGTAATGCTTGAACACCCTATTCATCAAGTCCATAAAAGCTATAGTAGCATTCATTAGGCCAAAAGACATAACTAGAAATTTGAAGTGACCATATTGAGTTCTGAAGGCTGTCTTTAGGATGTCACATTTTTCGAATCTAAGCTAATGATAGCCAGATCTGAGGTCTATATTAGAGAAATAGTTTTCACCCTAAAGTTGGTCAAACAAGTCATTAATCCTGGTGAGAGTATTCTTATTCTTGATTGTTACTTTGTTCAACTGACGGTAGTCGATGCACAATCTGAGAGAGCCATTTTTCTTATGCACAAAGAGAACTAAAGTACTCCATGGAGAAACACTCGGACTATAGACTAGAGCTATTCTGCAACATGGAATTGAAATAGGATGAAGCTACTATGTAAGGTGGAATTGAAATAGGCTGGGTATCTGGGAAGAGATTTTATTTGAAGTCAATTTCCCTCTCATGAGAAATCTAGGAATATCATCAAGGAACACTTCTAGAAACTCATTCTCTATTGGGACTGACTCAATAATTGAAGTTTCAAAACTTGAGTTCTTGACTCGGTCGCGATCGTAACTACAACCACTGGATATCATCTTTTTTTTCATTAAAATAGGAGATAATTCAACCTATAGACACTGAGGTACTAGTCCTTCATTTTATAATGGGCTCATTAGGGAACTAAAACTGGATAATTTTATTTCTAAAATCCACTAAGGCATATCAAGAGTGGAGCCAATGATGCTGACAATGACATCAAAATCAGTCATCTCTAATTCTACAAGGTCTACTGAGGTAGCTTTTTGAGATATTATGAATAGGTAATTTTTGTATACCCGTCTAGCTGTAATAGAATTACTAACTGGGGTGGACACTAAGAAGGGTTCTACTAGTAAGTTGGGACTAATGCCGAAGTCTATGTCTATATAGTGGGTCACAAAAGAAAGTGAAGCTACAAGGTCTAACAATGCATAAACATGAAGATGGAAGACTTGTAATATACCTGTAACCACATCAGGAGAACTCTTCTGATCATGTCATATTTGGATTGTGTAAAGTCAGTTCTGGTGCTGCCCACTGGTGGTACTGGAGGTGGCGCCCTACTGATTTGGGCGACCAAGTGGAGCTGATAAAAAATTGGACTGACCCTGTTAACGAAAATCTTTTCCCTTCTAGAAAATCCTCGATCCTGTGGCCTGGCTTGTTACATCCAAAACATATATCACTACCTACCTTACAATCACCTTGATAGTTTTTACCATATATTTTGCAAAGAGGATTGGTGCGACCACTATTCATACTACCTTGAGACTTAGAGCCTAACACTCTATCTTGATTATCTTGCCTGAATTTAGTGACTAGTGCACTGGCTGAAGATTAGGCTAGAGCTGAATATTTCTTGCGATACTAAGAACGATTCCTACCATTAGACCTTTGCTGTGAGAAGTTAAAGCTTCCAGTTCTGGCCCTCTTATTTTCCCTTTCTCTTTCCTTGTGATTCTCGTCCTTAATATACTGATCATGAACCATCAACCTAGACAAGTCTATCTCCTTATCAACATCATTGTCCTATACCGCTTGACCACACTATTTGATACATTGGACACAAACTTACTCATTTTGTCCCTAGAATTAGCCACCATAGTCGGAGCATACCTTGCCAACTGGGTAAACTTGAATGAGTGCTCCTTCAAACTCATGTTACCCTACTTCGAATTTATAAAATTTTTCACCTTGGCCTCCTTCAACTTGAGTAGGAAGAATCTGTCTAAAAAGGTCATAGCAAATTCCTCCCATTATATAGGCCCCACCTCAACACCCTTGTCCCCTTTCTTCTGCTTGAAATAAGTATGAGAAACTCCTTGTAATTGGAAATCATCTAAGTCATAACTCTCACTAGAAGTAACACACATGATATCTATCACTTTTTACACACCATCCAAAAACTCTTGTAGATTCTCCTTAGACTTGAATCCAGAGAATAATGAAGGATTTATCTGAGTGAAGTTTTGGACCTTAGCTGCTACCATGATCACATCTAGATTATCTAGGGAAACAACCTGCTGGTTATTCTGAGTAGCTATAGTCTAGGACAAAATGGAGAAATCAGTCTTGAGTCTGTCTTGGAAAATATTTTTGTTCAGGGGTTTTTAGAATATGTGGTGATGCTGGATGATCCCCATTTCTTATTTTATTATTTTTTATGATGTATTTTCTATAAGTGAATGAAGAACAAGTTAGAAAAGGGAATTCAATAGATCTCACACTCTTTCTCACAACATAAATAAAAAAAGAAGGGAAACTTTCCTAAAATGTCTCGTAGCCTCTTGCCCATAAGTGTGGCATAGTTCACACATATGCACAAGAATCTACTGAAAGTAGATATCAGACACCCTAGGAAACTTAAACAAAATCTTAGGATCCGATATAAAGTTTGTCACAACCCAAACTACCCCCTAGTTATAACACGGTGCTTAAAGCCACAAGTGACCCCAAGCTAACCCATGATCTGGTACCTATTATGAACACTGAATAAAGTAATAATGATACATCATAGGCAGAAGATAAACTGATCAAAAATCTAATAAAATAAAATACTAAAATAATACCTAACATGTCTGGACATTTGATAAAAATTAAAAACAAGTCTGACTATTTAAAAGCCTTTAAAATATGCAGAGATGATGGGGCAAACCCCAACTAACTTAGACTGAATAAAATAAAGGAAGTACTAAAAATAATTGCAAATAATTTGTCCTTAAAGGATGAGAACTCGCCACAACGACTGCTGATTGGACTAAGAGAGATCGGGGAACTAAGCATCCAAATCTATGTTATAAGACAACATAGCACAAAAGAGTATGTGATCATTACTTTGAATGTACTGGTATATGAGATACGGACTAATAAAAATACATATAATTACTGAGCATGAATGCATGAATATGCAAAATGAATGCAAGACCAAGTAAAGTATGTACTGAAAGAATCCATAAAATTGAATAACTGAATAGCAGACAAATTAAACACTTGGTCATGTAAACCTAAACTGATATAATCTAACTACTGAACTATAATTGTGGGAGCTATAATTTTACCGACATGCCCCAATCTGAGCTAATCGGGGTCTAACCTATAACTCCAATCGGAAGGGTGTCAGTACCTTGCCACGGGTACCAACGCTGGCTGTGTTGATCCACTATACTGATGTCTTAAGGGACTATGGTGTTAGTCCTCTTACTAGAGGTTGATCCCTAAGAGAGTGTCAGTCCTTTATTAGTAGGTGACATCTCAAACCTACGCTGGTTATGTAGTTCTAGGACTTAGAGACTTCTACTAAAGATAATATTCCTCTACTAGTAGGTGACCCTTTATCCCTAGGTTCACTCGGTGCTAAGTCCTGCTCCCAACTAAAAGACACCGAGACATATATTGGTACACGTACTGATCAGGGATAAGCTCAAGTCATGGTATTTTGAAAATAATAGTGCATGCAGAATCCAAGTAATCATTAACATGTAAACTGATGTATTTAGCATTATGTAATACTAGTGAGTGCTCGTTATGAAAATGTTATAAACTTTATGAGATAAACATGATATGATTAACTTTAAATCTTGAAAACTGTAACATACAAGATCAACTAGGTATCGGGTGTTCATAGCCCACCCACACAGAAGATAATATAGTTAAGTATGATGAATTCACTGTAATGACATGATAGGAAATTTCATGACTTACACTCAAGAATCCAACAATTTCATTAATGCATTGAATTTTCATGACTAGAGTACCAAAGAACACTTGAAATTATAAGGAAACACTATTTCATGGAAAAATTCAGGAATTGCATAGAGTATATCATGAAATTATAAGTGTCATGGAACCCTAAATCACAATAGAATTAAACTTGAGAACTGGGGAAAACTTTAGGACTCAATGGATGAAAGGAATCTATTGATGAATATTCCACATACTTGTGTTGGTTGAATTCTTGAAGAAAACTTAGAATTGAGACCTTGGGACACACATAAGTGGCCACCGACCTCAACTTTTCCAGATCGTTCCAAAAATCATTTCCTAGGGGTTCTATGTATCCCAATTACACTCCTATGATGTTTCTAAGTCTTATTATATATATTTAGTTAAGTTTTATATTTTATTTAGGATTTTAATTCTAGGGTTTCTTGTAATCTATAATTACTCTTTAGGCTTTGCTTAGTTCATTCATTCACATATTCACAAATTGATTGATTTAGAAGGAGGCCCTTTGGGGCCAAGTTTACAAACATTTTGTTGTTCTTGATTTGTTATTCAATTTAAAACTTTGGGATTTATTCTTTCATTATTGTGAGTTTGAACTTTTAATTTATCTGTGGATTCCATGATTGATCTCATAACTATGAGCGGCTAATTTCCTTGACTAGGGTTGGGGAACCCTGTCGGATTAACAAAGTAGAGGGAGTGACAAGTCGTTCTAGATAAATATTCTTGCATGTATTAGGTTTTCTGCGTTCTTATTGATTTCTTAGTAGTGGCCAATGTTAAGATCCTACCTAGATTATTGCTACTTACTCCAAAAGAGAAACTATTAAAAGAAGATCACAACAATAATTTGAAGATTAACTGTCAATCCACACTAATAGGTATTATCTAAGTAAGATGGTTATCTATCATCTAATAAATAGAGACAAAAAAGTTAATAGTTAGCTGGGATCCAGGATAAGGGTTAGTAAGGTGACTTCCTGAGATTCAAAAGATAAAGGGTGAGATCCATTAATTAGTCCAAAAAATGGTTGATGGTACATAACTTATCAAATTTTGCATACAAGGCATTGGAATAGTTCAGCAATGCACAATAAGTTGACTTAGTTGAGAAGACAGGGGGAACAAAAGACTAGTGTTCGTCTTAGATTATTTACAACCAAGAGCAACCAGTTCTTCTCGTTTTTCTATTTTAATAAATCCCTTTTTTTCCCGCACTGCCTGGTGATTTTAACAGGTTTGATAAGGATTTCTGGCCTATTCCCTATGAGATCAAACCCAACCTAGTTACGTTACTATATTTGACAGTGATTGCTTTATCTTTCAATTGGAGATGTGCTTTGGGTATTACCAAATTTTGGCACCGTTACCGGGGAACGCGGTTTTGAAATTCTTAATCAAAGTTGTTAGAGTTATTGTGTTTTATTTTCTTTTATTTTATTTGTTTTTTTGACCACTCTTCTTGAGATGAAAACCAGTCCAGAGAAAGTATGGAGTGATGATGAATCCTTATTTATTGATCTTCATCCTTTTGATATGGTGCATTACCATAGAAGTGTGATAAACATATTTTTAGAACATAATAAGAGCATGCTTGACACGTTGGAACTCCTGAAAAAAGGAAGACAAGAGATTATTCAAAAGGTTGATAGATTTGGCTTGAATATTCACCACTTATCGATAGAATCATATGCAAAAGTTATTGTGTGTAATGCCTAGAAACCTAGTTATGGGTGGTGTGAGACTGAAATAATTTTGAAAGTCCAACTTAAGGAGCTTAAATTAGAGGAGTCTAAAATTGCTCATGCTATTATAGATAGTGTGACTCTTAAAGATAGCATACTAGAGTTATGTCGGGATGTAAATAAGACTGCAAATCCTGAATTGGAGTGTGTTGAACCTCATTCAAAGAATTTTTCCACATTGTATTTGGATAGTTAAATCTTGATCAAGGCATCAGAGATTGTAGAATAGTGAAAAGAGGAGGAAGAATATATCTATATCTTGGAATTTGTCAAGCTAGCATTAGAAAATTACATTTCTCATGAAAGGGCCAAGAGCTTCACCATGCCATATCTACTGCTTGGTTTCTTTATCTTTTTATCACTACTCATTGAGCATAGTGAGAAATTAGAAAAACAATTCGGGGTGAAACTCATAAGTTCAAAGTAGAGAGAGAAAATTAGAGGCAAACTCTTGGGATACCTTGATAAAGTCTGAGTAATCAAGGTACCCATGGTCTTGTTGAGGAAGTTTGAGTACCCAAACAAGTCCCATCATGCCACGAAGTGAAAGAAGGCACTGCTTGGCAGGCAACTCAAGGTGTTTTATGTTTGTATTTGTATTGCATGATTGACGTCAGATCTCCACACCTATGGTGCAACAGGTATGTTTCTACCTATCTTATTTTGTAAAAATTTGATACATTTGGGATAATGCTTGATTTTAAGTTGAGGGTGGGGCTTTTTGTGGGCCTTGATGTCCTTCTGGGGTTTTGGTTATCATGTCTATTTTCCTCAGAGTCCTGTTCCTAGTAGAGCTAGCATGTTTAGGCATATTATATTTTGGTTTATGATGTTTTGTGTTTAAATAGGATAAAAATAAGTATCTAGGGCAGTTAACATGTTTTGTTACTGATACCCCTTTAATAGCTTAGTTTTTGGATTATGTTAATGTATATATGTATGACTATTGTGAATCTTGTTATGACATTAGGATTAGGGACATGATAATCACTTATTAACATTAGTAGCTTGTAATAATTGTCTCTTTTCCATGTGTGTGTGAGATGCTTCTTAGTTCCCTTTGTGTGTTGAATTTTGAATTTGCCCGATTAGTCTTTCCTAGGTGTTAGGATAGTCGGTTAGAAAAGGATTACAGGCCATTTTTTATTTTATTCCAATTTTATCCTAAAGAACCTTCCTTATGTAAAATAGTATTCCTTGATCCCTGTTTTGAGACTTATAGCCTATTTTTTTTATTTCACTTATCACCTTTCCATTTGTAATGTAATAAACTATTTTTTCTTGTTCTTTCTTGGACATTGTGGACTTTAACTCAGGCAAACCGCCTAAGTTGAGGGTGGATATCATAGAGGTATGTAATGTATAGTGGGTATGAAGAAAGGTAAAATAGGAGGAAAAGAAAGTAGGGATGGGTATACTAGAAGAATAAAAGCAAAAAGAAAAAAAAATAAGTTAAAAATAAAGAATAAGAAAATCACACCCAACCTGAAGGTGCTTTAAAATAAAAAAGGAGAAACAAGAGAGAAAATAAAGTGAAAAATTGGTGAAGTGTGGACCCTAAAAGTAGTTGTAGCAACAAGGAGGCGTAGTCACTTGATATCCATATGTACCATACCAGCCCCTCAAGCCTACATTACAAGTCGAGAAAAGTCCTATAGTGATCCTAACTTGACTGTCTAAAAGCTTAGGTGAAGAAAATAAGAGCAAGCTTATGATATTTAATGCACACTGATTGGAACTTCTTTTGTGAGTGTGAGTGTGAGTGGCCGTCCCAGCATTGACATGCATTATTTTATATAAGTTAGACTTCTTTTGACATGAGGGCACATGGGTTGTACTGCTAGTTGCTTACTTATTTGGGTAGTGTAACTTTTATATATGGTCGTTTGTTGCTAATGTTATGCCATAGCTTAATTCTTTTGTGTCACATTATTGTGCTTCATTAATACACACAGTTGATTTTAAAATATAAAGCTTAGAGAGGGTAAGAATCTTGAGCTAAAATTGATGATTGACTTCCATAGGTATCTTAGGACTTGGTTAAGTATCATTGTATCATTTTGTTATGTTTTGTTGCTTGAGGACATACAATGTTCTAAGTTGAAGGTCTTGATGTGCTATAGAAATATAGCACTTATGATGCTTAAACTTGGAGAATATGCATGTACTTAAGGCTATTTTGTTATTTTTATGTGATTTTGGAGTGTTTTGTAGGAAATTAGGTTTTGGATGCTAAATTCCAGAAAAAGATGAAAAATGATGTTTTTGGCCACTTACTTGGTCATTTTTAGGCATTTGTGGCACTTTTTAGATGTACGTGACCAAAGCATGTGATGAAAGTTGAAGATTTGAATCTTGGTTGCAAGTATTACAAGGCCTGACACTTGCCTATGTCTACATATGGACCACATGTAGAACTTATGGTCCGTATATGACTAAGGTAAGTACAAGACTTGAAGATCCAGAGAGTTGACAATGCTTCAGTAATTTGGCCATAACTTTTCACCCTGCTATTGTATTAAGCAAAAATTGGTATTGTTGGAAAGGTAATTCAATTATCTATATGATGGTTGAGACTTTGGCACTTACCTATGTATATATGCAGGCCACATGTGGGTAAGGTAAGTGCTAGATGTCTAAAATCCCGAGAGCTAAAGCTGTAGGAATTTTTTTTGGCATATATAGATGTCTACATGTGCCCAGCCTTAGTACGCATATGAAATATATGCCCAAGGCCAAGTCATGTAGACAAACATAAGTGGCCACCGACCTCAACTTTTTTGAATCATTGCAAAATCATTTCCTAGGGTTTCTATGTATCCTAGTTACACTCCTATGATGTTTTTAAGTCTTATTATGTATGCATAGTTAAATTTTCATATTTTATTTAAGATTTGAATTCTATGGCTTCTTGTAATTTACAAATACCCTTTAGGCTTTGTTTAGTTCATTCATCCACAAATTCACATATTGATTGATTTAGAAGGAGGCCCTTTGGGGCCATGTTCACAAACATTTTATTGTTCTTGGTTTGTTATTCATTTTAAGACTTTGGTATTTATTCTTTCATTATTGTGAGATTGATTTTGTAATTTTGTCTGTGGAGTCCATGATTGATCTCATAACTATGAGTGGCTAATTCCCTTAACTAGGATTATGGGAACCCTTGTAGCTTAACAAAGTAGAGGAAGTGCCAAGTTGTTCTAGATAAAGATTCTTGCATGTATTGGGTTTTCTTCATTCTTATTGATTTCGTAGCGGTGGCCAACATTAAGATACCACCTAGATTATTGCTACTTACTCCAATGGAAGAGTAGTGACTAGGAAAAGAAGATCACAACAGTAATTTAAAGATTAACTATCGATCCACGCTAATATGTATTATCTAAGTAAGATGGTTATCTATCATCTATTAACTATAGACCCAAAAGGTAATAATTAACTGGGATCTAGGATAAGGGTTAGTAAGGTAACATCCTAAGACCCAAAAGGTAAAGGGTGAAATCCATCAATTAGTCCAAAAAATGATTAATGGTACATAACTTATCAGATTTTGCATGCAATGTATTGGAATAGTTTGACATTGCATGATAAGTCTATTGAGTTAAGTAGCCAGGGAGAACACAATCCTAGTGTTCATCTTAGATTGTTTACAACCAAGAGCAACCAGTTCTTTTCTTATTTTTATTTCAACAAATCCCTATTTTTCTTTCCCATACTGCCTGGTTATTTAACAAGTCCGAGAAGGATTTTTGGCCTATTTTATGTGGGATCAACCCCAATATTATTGGGTTACTATATTTGATAGGGATCGCTTTATTCTTCAATTGGAGGTGTACTTTGGGCGTTACCAGGAGCTAGCATAAATCTCATGTTGTTGGTGGTATACAGACTGTTGGGCTTGGGGGTACCCAAACTTATATCTATGAGGCTGTTGATGGCTGAACGAACTATTAAAATATCGGTTGGTATTTTGTGTGATATATTGGTGCAGGTTACATCCTTTATATTTATGGTTGACTTCATTATCTTGGACTACGAGGTGGATTTTGAAGCCTTTATTATCTTGGGAAGGCCTTTCCTAGTTACGAGCAATGCCTTGGTTTACATAGAGATGGTATAGATGAAGTTTAGAATCAACGATGAGCAAGTCACTTTTATTATTTTTCAATCTATGCGACAATCGAAGGATAAAATAGTAGTGTCTATGTTAGAGACTATTGATGATGATGAAGTAACTGTGAAAATTAAAGAAAAACTTGGGGTTGAGGCTTTAGTAGTAGTCATCAAAAATTTTGATAGGATAGAATCGGTGAGTACGATGACATGGTGAGTGTATTGTATGGTAGAGGTTCTTATAATTATGCTCCAAATAAGCTTGAATAAGATATGAAGAGTAGAACCACTCCTCCGGCTCGACTATCTATTGAGGATCCACCGATCTTGGAATTGAAGGCCCTCCTATCTCACATGCATTCTTGGGGGCCAACAATACCTTGCCAGTCATTATTGCAGTTGATTTCATAGAGTCACAGGCTAAGGCATTGATTTTAGTATTGTAGAGATTCAAAAGGGCCATAGGATGAACCATTATAGATATTAAGGGGATCCCACCCAATATCTATACCAATAAAATAGAGCTTGAGCCGATTTTCATTCCCAGTATTTAGCATCAACGTCATTTAAATCCTTTTATGTAGGAGATTTTAAAAAAGAGATCATTAAGTAGTTAGATGCTAGAGTGGTTTACCCATTGCAGATAATAAGCGGCTCAGCCCGGTTCAATGTGTTCCTAAGAAGGGCGGGGTTACTGTGGTCCCAAACAAAATAAATGAACTTAAGACCATGAGACCAGTTACTATATAATGAGTGTGCATGGACTATAGAAATATGAACACTTGGACTCAAAAGGACCGTTTCCCTATGACTTTTATGGATTAGATACTGGACAGGTTAGCAGACAAGGGTTGGTACTATTTTCTTGATGGGTACTCATGATACAATCAGATTTCTATTGCTTCCAAAGACCAGGAAAAGACTACCTTTACCTGCCCTTATGGGAATTTTGTATTCAAGAGGATGTCATTCGGATTATGCAGTGCTTACCACTTTTCAGAGATGTATGGTGTCTATATTTTCTAAAATGATGGAGGACACGATAGAGGTCTTCATGGATGACTTTTCAATTGTTGGGGACTCTTTTGATGATTGTTTGGCCCATTTAGCCAATTCACTCTAGAGGTGTGAGAAGTGTAACTTGGTTCTAAATTGGGAAAAATGCCACTTTATGGTGAAGGAGGTTATTGTCCTTAGGCACAAAATCTCAAAATAGGGTATTGAGATGGATAAAGAGAAGATTGAGGTGATTGAAAAATTACCCCCTCCAGTCTCAATAAAAGGTATCCAAAGTTTTTTGGGTCATGGTGGCTTCTATAAGAGGTTCATCAAAGACTTATTCAAAGTTGCTAATCCTTTATGCAAACTTTTTGAGAAGGAGGTGAAATTTATTTTTGATGATGCATGTCTCAAAACCTTTGAGTGCCTTAAGGAGTGGTTGATTTCAACTCTTATTATTGTATCCCCTAATTATTCTTTATCATTTGAGGTGATATGTGATGCAAGAGAAGTGACCTTGGGTGTTTTCCTGGGCCAGAGGAATGAGAAAATACTTCATCTAATTTATTATGCTAGCAAAGAATTAAACCCCACGCAAAATAATTATACAATTATTGAGTAGGAGTTTCTTGCAGTGGTTTTTTCTTTTAAAAAGTTTCGGTCATACTTTATTGGGACCAAAGTCATAGTTCATACAGACCTTGCATCATTGAGGTACCTTATGTCAAAAAAGGATGCCAGGCCAAGATTGATATATTGGGTCCTCTTGCTGCAAGAATTCAACTTTGAGGTAATAGATCGAAAGGGCATATAGAACTAGGTTGTGAATCACGTGTCTCGCCTTGAGAAATAGGCAATGCAGAAATTAGGGGATGATCTTGACATAAATGAGAATTTTCCAGATGAGCGGGTTATGGTAGCATCTCAAGACTTAATCCCTTGGTTTGTTGATTTTGCCAACTTTTTGGCAAATGATCTTTCTCTGAAAGATTTGTCATTCCAGCAAATAAAGCGGTTCATGCATGAGGTATGGAAGTTTTTATGGGATGAACATTATCTTTTATGGATTTGTGCGGATGGAGTGATTTGTAGATGTAGTCTCGAGGTGGAGATGATGAACATCCTTTAGGTTTGTCATTCATCGCCAGCCGTGGGTCATCATGGTGGAACCCATACATCCCATAAGATTCTGCAATATGGGTATTATTGGCCTACTATCTTTAAGAATGCTCATGACTATGCACAAGCTTATGACTAATGCAACGTTAAGGCAATATTTCACAATGCCATGAACTCCCCATGACACGTATTTTAGAGTTAGAGTTGTTTGATATATGGGTGATTGATTTCATGGGGCCATTCATGAGTTTCGACAAAATGAAATATATTTTGGTGGGGGATGACTAGGTATCTAAATGGGTGGAGGTAGTAGCGCTCCCCAATATTGAAAATAGACGTTTCATCACTTTTCTGAATAAATACATCTTTTCTCTATTTGGCACTCTATATACGATCATTAGTGATGGTGGGTCTAATTTTTGTAACCATCTATTTAAGGCCCTACTTAAGAAATATGGCATGAAGAATAATGTGACAACACCTTATAACCCTCGGACAAGTGGGAAGGTTGAGGTCTCCAATAGAGAGATCAAGTCCATATTGGCAAAGACTGTGAATGCCAATAGTACTGACTGTCAAAGAAGTTGGATGATGCATTGTGGGACTACCGAAAAACTTTTAAAACCCCCATAGGTGCCTCCCCATATTATATTATGTACGATAAGGCATGCCACTTGCCGATTGAACTTAAGAATAAGGCACTATGGGCGTTGAAAAAGCTGAATTTGGAGTGGCATAATGTAGCTATATTCAGGTTGAGCAAGGTGAATAAGTTGGATAAATTTCGGCTCCGTTCTTATGAGAATTATACTCTATACAAAGAAAGGATGAAGTTGTATCATGATAAGAAGATTGAGAAAAGGGTGTTTGAGCTCGATAATTTGGTCTTGCTGTATAATTCAAGACTTTCCTTATTTCCTGACAAGTTGAAGTCTAGGTGGTATGGATCATTCACCGTAGTTTGGTATTCACACATGGTTATATTAAGATAGAGCATGATGGTAAAGCTCTATTCAAGGTGAATGGGCAGCGGGTGAAACACTATATAGGAAACCCAGATGAGGTGAAAGCATGTATGGATATACATCTTGGTAAAGTCTAATTAACCAAGGCAGTTATGTCGTGCCGTGGTATTAAATCAGGTGATGCATGGGAGGCAACCCATGGTCTGGTTGATGAAGTTTGAGTATCTAACCTAGCCACGTTGTGTTACATTGATAAATCAAGAGCCGCATGGGAGGCAACCCGTGTTTTATACTTAATTCATTATAGGGTAACTTGTGTGTTCAGTGTGTAGGGATAGAAATTGCGGCCAAAGACAAACAATAATTTTTGTTGCCAGGCCCCATGACTTATCCAACAAGTCATCATCACTCCTCACAACACTACCAGAGTCGTAGGGATGTGGATCCCAGACCATCTTCAGCAAAATAGTCTCTAGAGACATAAAACCTCTCGGAATGAGTCATTATCAATGACAATGACTCGTTACCCTGTGTCATTTTGACTAGAGGCCTAGGTAAGGAGTCATTATGGAGGGGTTTACGATCCATTGTCAGCTACAATGATTAGTTACAATGACTCATTGTCAGGCCTAATATCGCAAGCCTACCGGGTTGACAAGGTCCAAAATATGTTATTTAAAAAGGGAAATCAGACCTCAAATGATTCCCTTTCGATTTTAAATTGACATGACTCCTTCCAGACCCAAAACCACTTCTTAACCACTCAAATACACTCTACAAGTCATCCCAATCATCAAATATTAAGATTTTCAATCTCCTAAACAAAGTTGTCTCTCAAGAACTAGGGTTCAAGTCTACAAAAATAATTTTTCAAGAATACAAAGCAAGGAATCAAGTAAGTTGTATGCTTTAATTACTTTATCTATTAAGTTGGTTCTAAATATGTTAAAAATCTCAAGTATTCCTTGTTAATTTACATGTGCATAAGAAGAAAACCTAAGTTTTCTTAAGAGTAGGAACATAAATTGGGAATAAATTGAGTATTGTGCTTAAAAATAGGATGTATGGATGTACTAGGAGTTGTATGAACTTGATATAACCATGGGAATGAGTTGGTAATATGATAAATGAAGTTCAACAAACATCCATGTCTCATAGGTTACGAGAGTCATAATGACTCGTAGGGTCACCCAATGAGTCGTTATGTGACTCATAATCATTGAGAACATGGGTACAAGAGGATGTTGAGGTTCTGTTGTCATAAAAACTCACACAATGAGTCATTATTACACTAAATGACTCATTGGGATGACCCGTGATGACTAAGAAGGGAAAAGCACCAGAGAAATATTTTTGGTCAAACAATGAGTGTTGGTAACAAGTTGTTGTCTAACATAATGAATCATTAAAGGTACTAGTTACCTGACCAGTAAATACTTCTTAAGCACTGTTTCACATAACGAGTTTCATAATGACTCGTTACCAGTGATAACGAGTCATTTACCAAACTCGTTGTATGCCCAGCCCCTACAACACTTATGTTATTTTTTATTGTTTTACTTTTATTTCCCTAGGATTTACTAATGTGTGTGTTTCTTCCAGGTACCAATGGCACCAAAGAATGACTCCACAAAGAAGAAAACTCCCAAGAAGCAGTGCCTCACCCTTTATTCACATCTTAGAAATGAATCCACTAATGACGAAGAGTCAAGTGGGTCAGTGAAATAATTCCAATCAGAGGGGAGGTGGAGCCAAGGAAGAAGTTACCTAGGTTGAAAAAGCTACTCCAGAGGATGACACACCACCTAGGTTCAGGCTTAGGATGAAAAATCCTAGCCAATTCCACCCCACTCATCATCCCAATCTGAAGAGGAGGGTGAAGATGATGAAGATAAGGAGTCTGGCCTCAAGGAGTATAATAAGGAGGAAGATGATGAGTCCGAGCACGAGAGATCTAAAAATGAGCAGGAAGGTGAGAGTGAGTCGAGTGATATCCGATGGAGATACCACCTCCCCCTCTACCTGCTGTACCATTACTGATAGAGTCTACCCCGGTGGCCATTATTAACTAGTGGGAGTACCTCGGGATGCAGGACTTATACAACCAAGATAGTGCCCTCAACTCTTCCACAAGAAAAAAGAGAGGGATTTATTTAGAGTAAAAGTTGAGCACCACAGGCATGTCTGAGATGCCTGACTTTGATGCCTAATTCAGACAGTACCACTTTAAGTGGTTGCCAAGAGCTCCAGGATAATACAGTCTTGCATTATTGCAAAAGTTATATGCAGTATATCCAAAGTAGCTAAGGTAGGGGCCACTTTACTCCAAAAGGTGTTCTAGGCCGAAGGGCATGTGATTGATACTCTAGGGTTCACCAATATTGGTAATACCTCCACTGAAACTGCCCAGTCCAAGCCTTAGCCCTCAGCTACATCAGTAACTTCCCAAACTCTGATACCACCTCCTGCGGCTAGACCATACACTTTTAGTCCAGCACCTGCCGACTGTGCTTTAGTGCTGCAGTCTTTCTTAGCTAAGTGCTTAAGAGGTTGGGAATAATTGAGAAGAAGGTAAAGAATATTAAGGATGGGGTTCAGTCATAGGTGAAGAGATAGATCTCAACTGACTTGAGATGCATGCAAACCCAGTTTGATAGCTTTGAGAGGCGAATCAACCAGAATCTAATAGATATCCAGTCCCAAGATCTGGCAGGGATACATGGACATTCATGCCAGGACTTTTATCTTGATACCAATTATTAAGGAGATCCATGAGGAGGAGGAGATACTTGATATACAGGGAGTTAGGAGGTCATACGATGTTACTAGAGTTTATGGCGTTAATACTCTAAGGAAGAAAAGAAAGAGAAGTAATAAGAGCAAGAAGAGAGATGTTGAGGCTGCCAAGAAATTTAGTATTCAGGATGAGAAGGACCATTAGAAGAGGATTCGAAGATAGTGATGGGAGCCAATAATTCCTGAGTTGATGATGAGATAGGTGCAGATGCAATCGAGTTGATAGCTACATGATGGGGACTGGCACAAATTAAGGATCTAAATATACACTCATATTCTGCATTTTCTCAACT
This sequence comes from Capsicum baccatum var. pendulum, assembly GCA_030864225.1. Classification (NCBI taxonomy): domain Eukaryota; kingdom Viridiplantae; phylum Streptophyta; class Magnoliopsida; order Solanales; family Solanaceae; genus Capsicum; species Capsicum baccatum. Next base: position 88,865,523 of record CM061557.1, read on the forward strand.
CCTTATCTCAAGAAGAATTCTAATTTTTCCTTCAATAACTAAATATAACCTCTTGCTAGCTATTCACCCACACACTAACATGACATTCAAGCTTATCTTCATAACTACACCTCATGTAAAACTATCATGCAAAAATCTTTTCTTAACATGAAATATTTATCCTCTTCTTTCCAAGTAACTACTCATCACTACATCATTTATAAGAAAAGTTCGCTGAAAGTTAAAACATGGGGACCTGAAGTATGAATGGACAGTATACTTAAATTGACACTTAAGTGAGGCCTGAGGAATAGAACATCAATATCCTAGACTTTATCAAGAGATCTAAACTGAGGATTGACATGAAGAAATTTGAATTTAGCTGATCATTGGGAGTATTACATAAGTCATGGAAACTGAGCACACTGTAATACATGAGTACATGAGTCATGAGATGCATGACTTGAATTTAGAGTTTCTTTATTCACGGATCATGATTCGTAATACTGAGGAAATTGGAACTCCTTATACTAGAAACTATAAACGTACATGATTTTCGATAATGTGCATGAATAGGAACCATTATCATAGAGCTGACGTGTAAGGCATGAGTAGATATTGTGATAGATGAATTGCAAAACTTTGCACTGAGGTAAGGATAGGTTGGGCATCAACCTATACTACTGCTTTTCTACACCTCTGACATTACTACTAAAATCTGAAAGTCTTACTTGGTTATTTGTTCTACCATCTCCCCCTTAGATTAAAGCAGTTATTCTAAGTCCGTAAACCCCTTAATAAACTCTAAATCGATCTGAGATCACTTTACTCTAGAGTTTGAGATATAACAATGCTCATAAACACTAAACTCATTATAAAGGACTACTTCTGATAATGTAAGGTCCACTGCTAGTACTTCTTTATGATACATGACTCTTAGCTTTTTATTGCCCAACAATCATCATATAGCAACCTCAACACTAACTAACTTAGAATTCTCAACTTCTCTTTCTACTAGTTCAATCTATAGATTCAAACTTAAATCAACTAAAACTAAGGTACTACCCTTCATTCAAGGACTGGTTCATCAAGAAATTGAAATGGAACTACTCTATTACTAAAATTAATTGAAGGGATTTTCTGAAATACTATAACCGAGCAATTCCTGTATACTCATCTGGATGGAATAGATTTTCCAACTGAGGTGAGAACTAAGAAAGGTTCTATTAAGATTCTTAGTCTGACTTTAAAGTTGTCTGCTATGCAAGGAGTTACACAAGACAGAGAAGCTCCTGGATTTAATAGGGAATGAATATGTAAATAAAAGATCTATAACATACTAGTGACCGCCTCAGGAGAACTTTCCTAATCTTGTCTAGACTAAAGTGCATAAATTCTATTTGGGTGGGTCCTATTGGAGGCCCACTGGCAGCACTGAAAGTGGCACTCTGCTGATTTAGGAGACCGGACTGAGTTGAAGGACTATTGTACTGACCTTGTGAAACTGACTGAGGACAATCTCTGATTCTATGGCCTAACTTATGACACCCAAAACATACGCCACTGCCAGCCCTATATATACCCTGATTATTTCTACCACATTTCTGGCAAAGTGGATGGGTATGACCTCTTTTCATGCTACCCTAAGACTTGGAGTCTGACGTGCTATCTCGAATGACATTTCTAAACTTTGGCACTAGAGCACTAGGTGCGGAAGGATTTGGGGCTGGCAATTTTTAACAAAACTGGAATCGGTTACCACTTTATGACCTTGGCCTAAAACTATTTGTTCTGACTCTCTATTTTTTATTCTTTCTATCTTTGTTCCTATGCTTCTCCCTCTTGCTCTGCTGAGTATGAACTCCAAGCCTAGATAAGAAAACAACCCGTAGGTTGTTCTGAGCAACTACTGAATAGGCTAAAGTAGTGAAAGCAACACTGAATTCTGTATGAGAGACATGCTCGTCCAGGGGATCTTCCTGAATGGGTTGAGGTGCTAACTAATTTTCATTACTTCTTTCATTAGTTTCTTTAGAAGTCATGTTCTGGAAGCAAAAGGAAAAGATAAATTAGATTGAGAGTTTAACTTGATCTCACGTTCACTCACACGACATGAATACTGAAAGAAGGAAAACTTTTCCTAAAACATCTCATAGCCTCCTGTCCAAAGTGTGGCGTGCTACACACCTATGCACACGACTCTACATGATGAAACTTTCAGACTCCCTAGAACTCTATTGAACCTTAGGCTCTGATATCAAGTTTTTAATGATGTGGGACTGCACCTAATCATCATACACTGCTTACGACCCTGAAGGACCACAAGCTAATCCATGAAAGAGATCTTCTGTGAGCACTGAATAATAATAATGTAATTAATATAGAAAATAGATTGAAATGCCATAAGGTTCAAAACATCTAAAATAATGATAAAATATAATATCTTTAAAATTGAATACTGTCTGAAAATCTAGTCTGAAAAGCCTCTAACTGAATCTGTCTCAAAGTAGAGTTGATGGGACAATCCCCCAACTAAATCCATCTACTGAACTACTACATCTACGAAAAATATGAAATAATAGAATATCCTCGAATGATGAGGACTGACTGCTAAATTTACTGATGCAGGCTAAATCTAAATCTATTATGCGTGGTCGGGAACCCGAGCGTCTAAACCTATAATATGAAATATCATAGAGTAGGAAAGTATGCATCAGTACATGGGAATGTACTGGTATGCTAGATGAGATAAGGCTGAATGCAAGGGTTCAAATATATAACAGTAATTGACTGAATGATATAAAATAACTGAATATGAGTACTTTGATAACTGAAAGTGTTGTAACTACTAAATATGCAATACTGTGCATATATGTATACTGTAATTGAGCTTTTTTTGAAGATAAGTACCGAGTTTTGTTACTGGGTAACTAATAATCTGAAGTTACTGATAACAAAATTACTGATACTGAGTAACTGTGTCTGACAGTCCTGATTCTATAGAACTGAACTGAGTTCTAGACTGAAGACTAAAACTGAAACTGAAACTATGGGAGGTAATCATCTAACTGACATGCCCCTCTCTGAACTGATTGGGGTCCAACCTATAACTCCAGTTAGAAGGGTGCTAATACCGTGCCACGAGTACAAATACTAGAAAACCAGGATGCCAAGCCTAACGGACGGGTGACACTTGGGCAGATCCAGGACTAATCTGATGGGTGACCCTTGGGAGGTAGTCAAGCCTAGTCTGATGGGTGACTCCTCATCCGGCGCTGTCTACACAGTTTTGGAGTACAGGGACTGCTGCTAATGAATCTACCTATCTAACGGGGAAGCTGTCATCCCTGCACTCACTTAGTGCTAAATCCTACTCCCAAATGAATAAACACTAAATTGTTATACTGGACTGGACTGGACTGATATTGAGTCTACTTAGTTTTCCTGAGTTTTATGACTGACTGAGTTCTATAATTGATTGATAGTACTATGGATCATGACATGACTGAGATTCTGTGATTGGCATTAGCTCTAGGTAAACAACTAAATTGTCGGGAATTAAATACCCCCAGGACTTGATAGCATAAAAGAAAGGCATCACATGATCTTGCAAAGTATAACAATATACACATGCTCATATATCATCTATAGAGACATTTTATCAAACACTTGTAGGGCATAAGCTTGTTCAAATACTATCATGTAATGATTCCATCACTTTATTCACATGGACATTCTATCAAACAATTGGGGAGTACAACTTCATGCACATATTCATGGTTAATATATAATCATGGCCCAACTTACTATTCCATGGGTTTAGCATGCAATTCATATAATTCTACATAAAATACTAATCTAATTTCATGAATCATTTAATAATCATGGATTAAAACATAATTAACATCATAGACACATTAATCACTTTGTAAATTCAAGGGTTTATCAAGATAATCACATATTAATCTCACATTCTATTCAATTGATGAAACTTGCACTAAAATCATGGATTGAAACCCAACTACTATCATGGACATGAATTCAATCTAATTCAAACATGAAAATTATAAATCTGAGATCTTGTATATTTCAAAAAGGATTATTGGACTCTATGGATGAAAGGAACCCATAGATGAACACCTAACATACTTGAGAAGAAGATTTCTTGAAGGTTCTTGTAGAAATTCTTGAGGATTGGCCTTGATTCTTGAACTGGGGTTTTTGCCTCTTGAGAGAGAATGATTTAATTTAGGGAAAAACTAAATGAATAATGGTGTAACTAGGTTTATTAGGGTTGAATTTTGTGTTAAAGGCTGACTAGGGTTATGGAAAAAGACTCAAATACCCCTAGAATGATTTTAAAACTCAAAATTTAAAAATAAAAATTAATTAAAAAATCCCAATCTGGGACCTTGGAGCGACGCAACGCTATCGTACCGTGTCACTGGAAAATGGACAACTAGGATTGGACCATCAACACTATATGGTGGAATCACGTTGCCCCTTGGATGCGACCTGAAAGTACACTGCGATGCGGTGGGATCGCATTGGTGTACTGGAAACTGACAAATATGAAAATAAGTTATGGCGCAATGCGCCGGTATCACGGTAACTCATTGAACACTGACAATTGCCATTTTGATATGCTCCATGATGCGCTACTGGCCTGAATAACGATGTTTAATGACTGAAACTTAAAATTGCCATAACTTCTTACCAGTTATCGAATTTAGGCAAATTTTATGCCGTTGGAAAGCTAATTGAATTTCCTACACAATGGCAGGCTCTAAACTAAAAAATAATGAGTGTTTCAAAAATTTTATATATAAATACTCATGCACTGGGACTTAGATTATTCTAGGGAAATATGAAGAGTTACAATAATTCATGAGAAACTAAATAAATGCATAAAACTAGAAATAATAAGGGGAATATATGTCATTAACTAAACATTTTTTTTAAAAACTATTCAAATGCTTACAACAATAGTTATACAAAGAAAACTGAAACTGAATACATCAATTTTGACAGACTGTCTATGAAGCCTCTACTAACACCGACTATATGTAGCCGGGACATGACCCCAGCAATCCTTAATCAATACGACTAAATAAAAATATAATACTGGAACTAGAGTTAACTTGGGTCCTCGAATTAAGAGAACTCATCACCTTTTGAGCAAAAGTTGTATGTTGTCTGATCATGGTGTTATGGGCTACAACTGGTACCTACATTATGAAACACTGTATCTACACGACATATATATGGTCAGTACTTTTGGAATGTACTGAGCATGTGGTTGTGAATGCAATAAGTAAAACGAAAACTAACAAGACTTCCAATCATACATGCTAAGTGTAAAAGGACTCACCTTGGTCATGAATAAATTAAAAGTTGAAATATCATAAAACATGAAAAATAAAGCATAATCTGATAAGATTAGTGAGTCATTGCACTTAGTTTCTAAAATCATTACTTTTTTCTTTTTTTTGTGGGAGATTATTATAGCCGACATAAATCATCTGAGCTATCATGGAGTTCAACGTCTTGCCCACATTGGGGATAGTTGTACTACCCTTACCATTGGAATAGAACCTTATCTTAAAGTATTCACTATATCGAGACCATATTGGATAGAAGAGGACACTCTTTGGCTAGGACACTAAACCTACAGTGGCATGTAGTTTCTGGAGAATAGGATGCGCTAAATACATATTTCTCTCTCGGTGCTAAATACTACTTTCAAAACATATACTTATATGCTCATACTTATAAAATCAACCTTAAATTAGCATAAGGCTTTATAAATTGAAAACCATCAGTGCTTTTCTTCTTAAATAGTCAAAACTTGTGGATTTCATATCTTACCTTAGACCATAAGATAAATCTAAACTTTAATCATGTAACAATACTTGTAACTTGAGCTTATAAGCTTGAAATTTTTGTAAACTTTGTAACTTATGCTTAAACTTGAAATCATTCATTACCTCATAGAAACTTCTTATCAAAATATAAAACTCAATGCTTAGATTAAAATCTTTTATCAACTCAGCAAACTTCATGTCAAAACAATAAAATTCTTCTTATAATAGAAATCATGTACGTAAAAACATCAGTGAAGGTAAATTCTTGTGCTAAATTAACCTTAAATCACATAATAATGCCATAATTTCAAAAATATGAAAATTTGGTGTGAACCCTAACTGAAATCTCATAAATTCAATTGTAAAATCAGATCTTTTGGAAGCAAGGATTAAAGTTTATCCTTGTTCAAACCCCACATACCTAATTACTTTTGATTCTTTCATTGAAGTTTTGGGTATTTGGATTTGAAGATGAAAACCCCCAATTTGTTGCTTTGAAGAAAATAAAATTGCATGTATATTTGAGTAACTTGTGTGTTTTGTTGTAAATAAGGAATTTGGGGTTGTTTTTACTTTTTATTTAGCCTTAAAATAACTTAAACGATGTAGTTTTGGGGTTAAAAAAGTGGAAAAGACCAAAAAACCCCCTTAGAAACCATCTAGAAAAGTCACCTGGAAGCAGTCCCAATGACTTAGGTCACGAATCAGGGTCTGGCCACGAGTCATGATTTGAGTCGTGGTCTAAAGTCCACTTTCAGCCTCTAGTGCCCAGATTACGACTCCCTACTAATGACCCATAATGACATATTAGGAGTCGTAGTCATGGCAGCTTTGTTAGTGCTTTAATATTTTACCATAACTTTTCACCCTAATGTCAAATTAAGGAGAAATCGGTATCAATGGAAAGCTAATTCAATTATATATTTGTTGGTGGTTCTTGAGATAAAAAAAATTCATAGCATACCAAATGTTATTCTCATTTGAAGATGATTAGAGTGATATTCTTCTCAAGAATTGAATCACTAAGAGATGTTTTGACTTTTCTAAAAGCTTGGAGCTATTTGGAGTCTTAATATATTTCTAAATTACTAATAAAACTACCAAAACATGAGGTTTGATCTTTCATGAACTTAAAGCATGGTTCTAACATTTCTTGGATTTTTGAGGTGTCACAATATCTCCCCCTTTGGATCATTCATCCTCGAATGAAGACTAACTTGGGTGATGAATAGAAAAAAAGTTGTAATCTTTGACAAATATTTCTAAGAGCTAAATATGGACATGATGACTAAATTTGCAAATAAAACTTTAACTAGTTTGAAAATTTGGGAACTTACTAATACTATCTGATTGAATTCTGTAGTTGGATAACTAAGGAATCTGTTATAGTTAGCATTGATTTAGACTTTGAGTAAGGAGTCAACTGAATTCACAATTAGCATGAATGTGAATAATTGCCTCATGGAATAGCCATATAAAACAAAAGCTAGGATATAATTACTATGCCTTAGATAATGCAACTGCTAACTTTCAAGCTTATCCACACTTCTCAAATACTTCCTCAACTATACTTTTCCTCTTAAATACTACACTTCATTTGACTCCACTTATAATCTTCACATGGGTATTGATAACTCCTTCTACCAAAGTCTAAGATAAACTAAAATCTCTCACTATGTTTAAGCCCAACTCAAAGTTGTAAGGTACTACACATAACACCATAATACTAGTCTAAACAACAAATTCAATATCCTATATGTTTTTAGAGCTATCATCTCAAGAATAACACTCCATACCACTTCAACAACTAACTTCAACCTCTTACTAGTAATTCTCTAAAGCACAATGCATTTATCTACTTATATACCAATATGACATTCAAGCATATCATTATAACCACATATAGACTTCTAGGCACCCAATCCACCTAGGTATTTTCCCATATTCTCTAATACCTCTATCAATAACAACTTTTTTCCAATTTTACAAAGAAGACACCCCTAGAATTTTTAACTCACTATGACATATACCAAAGCTTTGCCTTAATCTTTCTTCAAACTTATAGCCTTAGATAAAACAAGCATACAACAATCCTTGCCTAATAAGGAATATTTACTCTCTCCTATCTAAACCATTGTTCATCTATTTCTATCACCATAATCTTTAGATATAGAGAGGTCACTGAAAGGTTAGAGCATGAGGACCTGAAGAATGAAAGATTCCTATACATAACTTTGACAATTAACTGAGGCCTCAGGAATAGAGTATCAAAGGTATATTCATTGAAAAGATCTAAATTGAGGACATACATGCCGTAATGCAAATTTTCACTGGTCATTAAGGGTATACCATGAGTTCTAGGAACTGAGCATACTCTGAAACCTGGATTCATACTTATTAAAAGATACTGAACATAAGACTGGGACTCATAGAATCATGGAGAATGAGTCAGATCATAGAGTGAAGCTATTTCTTCTTGTATTAGAAGTTGAGAAGGACAACGAATATACATGAAGTGTATAAGCATTGGCCACAGGTGTGGCTTTATCACAAAATACATAGATAGGTCATAATAACAAAAATCTAGGGAAATAAATACACTAGAATAAGTATAGATCACTATCTTGTATCAAATTTTATTGTCATGCATCACAATGTATTTCTCAAAATTCAATTTTTTTCATCACCATATTATCTCCTGCTTAGATTAAAGCCAACCTTCTAAACTTATAGGTCTATTCCATATCCTTAAGACCGAGCCATTATTTCTTCACTCTAATGGTCTACACATAAATGGTAAAATCATGCAAATAACCTCTATTTCAAACATACTAACTTCATTCTTGGACAATCATTTAATATATACCACCCTTAACTTTCTCTAGCTTAAATAATCACCATCACAGACTTACACTCTCCTTCACAAACATACTTGCTACAATAAACACATAATCTACCTCTTTTTTCCTCATAGCCTACTAATATCACATTTCTAAATTTATATTTTCCCCCAAACAATGAGAATCAAAATCATACCAAAAGACTCAACATCATCGATCTATAACTCCTTAACAAAGCTATTAAGAACTCTATATATAACTAGCCTTCTTCCTGCTTTGCAACTCAAGGGTACTACTAACCACATACAACACTTAATAATCTTAAAAAATAATGCCACCACATATCACCTTAGGTACATCTCTACATCATACCTATAATATCATACTTAATTGTGAATAAATGAACTTCAAATCTTTCATAGGTTGTTCAAGCCTACTAGATCATTTCCGTATAACTAGCATCACTAATCAAGCAATTGTTATTTCCACCTTGATGATCATCCACTATTCCAACTTAGTTTCTAGTGCTTAACATGATTACAACACAACTTAACATTCTATTCTCACTTAGAAGCTATAAAATAAAACATCAAGAAACGCTAGTCTACGAGAACCTCATTATAATAATAATCGATCATAATCTTATGGTCTATCTTATTATAATCTATTACCACATCCTCCTTCTACACATTACTACTATTTACCCATACATACGCTTAAATTACATTCATAGCTCTATAGGTTTCATCTAAACTCTTTTTTTACAACCACAAGGTAAGCCTAAATTAACAACATTCACACACAAAATACTTTCATTAATAAACTATACTTTTCCAATGTAATGTAATATAGTGACAAACTCCTTTCCTACTTCAAGAATACTCTAAGTCACCTTAACAAAGAACTCTTTCTCTACCTTCCACTATTAAATCTACACCATATTCACTACCCCTTTAGTTAACAACCAAAGATGCATAACCTCAATCCTTACTTATAGTATGCATAGATCCCTCACTATACTCTTAACTAGTCGCTATCTCTAAATTTCATGTCACTACACTTCTAAATCCATACTTCTAACTCCAAGGATGTTCTACTACTTATAAATTATAGCATACTAAGTTACAATATCTCTTAATGAAAACTATATTCAATAATCTGTGTACTTACCCTCGCCTCTCTCTAGTGTTATCTATAATGAAGAGCTAAAGAGAAATTTGATTACATAACATATTTTGTCTTAATGGTACAAATCATATGGAAGAGGACATAAACTTTTTAATTAATGGACTTTAAACAAACTTATGGGCTCCTCTCAAGCCCTTTGTATGATTTTTGAAGTTACTGATAGTGAATCTGAGAGCATCATCTAGGGAGGATTTAGAATTTTTCTACTTATGTTATCTCAAGAATAAGTCATAGATGGAGAATTATGAAATTATGAAGTAATACACGAATCACCAGATGTTTCTAAGGTAACAAGTTTACTGCAAATCGAGAGCATGAAGAAGGAAAATATTTCTTAAATGCTAAATGACTTCTTGAAGTAAAGTACAGAAGTCTCCATGCCATTCTACAAGAATCTACTAGACACGGCTTCACAGATACCTAGGGTACTTAAACTCTATGCTCTGATACCAAGTTTGTAATGCCCCAAGATTTACCTTCTGGATGTCACATTATGCTTAGAAGCACAAGTGATCCTAATCTAACCCATAAAATTGACATAATTCATGAGAAATTGATTAAATGCACAAGACCTGAAATAATAAGAAAAAGAGATTTCATTAACTGCACCTATTCAAAAAGAATTTTTCAAAATCTTACAACAATGGTTATACAAAGAAAATTAAAATTGAATACATCAACTTTGACTGACTATCTATGAAGCCTCTATAATAATGATTATAGGTAGTTGGGACATGACCCTATCCATCCCTAATCAATACAACTTAATAAAAGTATAATACTAGTGATATAGTTAACTTGAGTCCTCAAATCAAGATAACTCATCACCTACTGGATGGAAGTTGTGTGTTATCTGATCATGGTGTTGTAGGCTACAACTGGTACCTATATTATGAAACAATGTAGCAATACAGATATATATATGGTCATACTTCTGGAATGTACTGATTATTTAGGGGTGAATGCAAAAAGTAAAATTAAAACTCACCATTCTTACAAATCATGCATGCTAAGTGTAAAAGGACTCACCTTGGTCATGAATAAATTGGAAGCTGAAATATCATAAAATATGAATTATAAAGAACAATGCGATAAGCTTATTGAGTCATTAAACTTGATTTCTAAAATCTCCACTTTATCATTCTTTGTAGTAGATTCTTATAACCAACATAAAACATGTGAGCTATCATGGAGTCAAATGTATTACCCATGTTGGGGAGCGCTATTCTACCCTTTCTATCAGGATAAAACCATATGTTAAAATCATCACTATACTTAGACCATATTGGGTAGAAGAGGAAACTCTCTGGTGATGCCCTTAAACCTATGGTGGCACGTATTTTCTGGAGGATTGGATGCACTAAATCCACATTCCCTTCTCTTTGCTAAATACTACTCCCAAAACATATTCTTATATTCTCATACTTATGAAATCCACATTAAAATAGCATAAGACCTTACAAAATGAAAATTGTCAATGCTTCTTTTCTTAAATCATATTCAAGACGAAAGTTGTGGATTTTATGTCTTATCTTAGACCATAAGATCAAGATGAGCTTTAATAATGTAGAAACACTTGTAACTTGAGCTTATAGGCTTCAAATTTTTGTAAACTCAGTAAATTATGCGTAAACTTGAAATCATTCATTACCTCATAGAAGCTTTTGATCAAAATATCAAACTCAATGCTCAAATTAAAATATTTTATCAACTCATCAAACTCCATGTAAAAATAATGAAATTCATCTCATAACAATAATCATGTACGTAAAAACATGAGTAAAGGTAAATTCTTGTCAAAACTAAAACTTAAATCATATAGTAAATTCATTTGTAAAATCAAATATTTTGAGCACAAGTATGAAAGATTATCCTTGTTCAAACCCCACACACCTGATTAATTTGAATTATTGAATTAAAGTTTTGGAGTTTTGGACTTGAAGATGAAAACCCCTAATTTGTTGCTTTGGAGAAGAGAAAATTACAAGTTTATTTGAGTAACTTGTGTGTTATGTTGAGAATGAGGTATTTTTGTGGTTGTTTTGGGCTTTTATTTAGCCTTAAAATAGCATAAATGATGTAGTTTTTGAGTTAAAAGAGTGGGAAAAGACTAAAAAACTCTTAGAAAGCATATGGATGTCACCTGGAAGCAGTCACGACGACTTAGGTCACGACTCATAGGGTCAGACCACGAGTCGTGACTTGAGTCGTAGTCAGAAGTCCAATTTCAGCTCTACTACCCAGATTATGACTCACTCCTAACAACCCGTAATGAGACATTAGGAGTTGTAGTTTGGGTAGCTTTGATAGTGCTTCAGTATTTTTACTATAACTTTTCATTCCGATATCAGATTAAGGAAAAATTGGTATCGTTGAAAAGATAATTCAATTATATATCTTATGGTGGATCTTGAGAACAAAAATTCATCGTATACCAAAAGTTATTCTTGTTTGAATATGATTATAGTTATATTCTGCACAAGAATTTAATCGCTAAGGAATGTTTTGACTTGTCTACAAGCTAGGAGCTATTTAGGGTCTTAATATTTTTCTAAATCATTAATAAAACTATCAAAATACGAGGTTTAATATTGCATGAATTTAAATAATGGTTCTAATATTGGCTTGAATTTTTGGGGTATCACAAGTGCTCACTAGCTCTAAAACATTAGGGATTTTTGCTACTATGCTGGACCACAGGACTGAGCCTCAGAACCGATATTATGATACAATATATCCACTCAAGGATGGTCAATACTTGAAATGTATTGACATGTAGAGCAACCCAAGAATAATTTATTACTTCATACATAACAAACAAGAGCATAGTGAAGAAATTTAACTTAAAAACATGAAAAAGCCATTGGTGCATCAATAAATCTCATAAAAACATAGATTAAACTCTTTTTTTAATTCTAATATAGAATGTACTCCTACAAGTCTACTACATGTCGCGCCCCATTTTTCTCTCAAAAAGCTAGATTCTACGTGACCGCTTTTTTGAGATTTTTTAAAGAAATGTGACAAGTTGCCACCTAACATATTAAGGTATGTTAGGGCACCAGTCTAGGCTAACTACAAACCTATTTTGTTATTTTTTCTTAATTCACCAGAAATTAGGGTATGGATTGGATTCATATTACCTCGAAAGGAAGGTGTTAGGTACCTTTCGAGGTCCATCAAGGTGGTTTTCGACCAAATTCATATTTTACGTGAAGATTTTATGTGATCTAGTAAAGGTCACTTATTTCATTATTAACATAATATTAACTGAGTGGTTTAATAAAGAACACTTTAAACTAGCTTACATATAATACAAAGAATTAAAAAATATAAGAGATGTGAGACTGACCTTTTGCGACATGCAAATAAGAAACGAAAATACCATAATTATTGTAATCTTCATCTTCTCCGGAATGCGAACTCTAGCAAACTCCTTTGCATTTTAGCATGAGGACAAATGGAGGATGATCATAAACTATAAATTGTACTTACGTCAACATTAGGAGAAACTACAAATGATGCAAAACTTGTTAGTAATATATGTGTCACCTCAATTTTGGTGACGAATTAATGTAAGAGATTACTAAAAGTAAGTAAGTAATTCAGTAATACATACATAAAGTAAAAAGGAAAAGAGAGCATGTGAATGGGATCAAGAATGATAAGGATGAAACGGACCCAATGCGATGTTACTCCCTTTGTTCTAATTTCTACGTTAACTCTCTTAAATGCCTTAAGACAACACGAAAGAAAAAAAAAAATTTTTTTGCATTTAGAATTCATGTGAAGTGAAAAATATGTATGCGTAATGTATAAATTGTATCAAAGCTTGTTGCTATCGTATAGCAGTAAAATCTTGTCAAGCTTTTGAGCTGTTTAAAATAGTGACATATGAAATAAGAAAAGAAGCGAGTAACGAGGTGTTTTATATTTTAATAAAGCTGTATTTACTTCATATGAGAAGCCAACTATTTCCTGTCTTTTGTCATCATTTCCCATAATGTATCTGACCCCGTTGGGGTGACGGCTCCATTTGATCTCCTTCACATGTTGACTCCTCCACTCGTCATGGTTAAACTCCGAGAAATGACATTTTATTGTAGTGTACATGTACACAAATATTTAAAGGGTGACAATATGTCTATTCTTAAGATTTTACTAAATACAAGAATAATTAAATCCAAATTTTGCTTTTGCCAAAATATTAGACATTGTAGCAAAAAACTACCCTAACACTGTTATAATTTGAGAATACTGAATTGATAGCTGAAGAACAATAGCTTAAAAATTTACAAATTAAAATAATTGCTATCATCGGGTTCCTTATGCTAGTTCCAGGTAATTCAATGCAGTAGTGTAATTACGTGTAAATAGTAGATGACCAGAAGAGGGGTAAGCAATTAATTTGTAAAAGAGGCAAAGCATATTTCAGTAAAGTGAATAAGAATAAGAATTTAGTATGCTTTATACGGAAACAACAAAAGGACCTATTTACATTTTAAATTCATTTGAGATGGACGATAATATTAGCATAAGTGATTAAACTTTTAAAAAGTTAAATTTCAGAATACTTGAGGTAATCCAAAATGTCCAAATATAATTCTTGTGAATCATTAAGAACTAATTTAACAAATCAAGCTGACAAGAAAGTAATTAAATTAGCAATCGAAAAAAATTTAGGGGCACGGGAGTAAATATGGTATGAAACTTTTGTAAGAGTAAAGAAAAGATTTAGGAAGATTTTATAAAATATTGAAAACCTTGACCAAGTTAAAAAGTTTAAATTTATACTCTATAATGATATATCTAAATAAAATTCTATCAACAATATATATAAAAAAAATGGATAACTATTGAATTACTAAGTAAATAAAGCTATTTATTAATAAATAAATCGTTATATAATAATAATAATAATAATAATAATAATAATAATAATAATAATAATTATGCACTTAGAGATATAAATGTTGCAGATATAAGAAAAATTATATTAGAGAAAGCATATGGAAAAAATTATACGGATAGAATAAATTATATACCACACATACCTAACTACTCTTATAAATATTTATTATGTTAAAATTACGTAGGACTTTTAAAGATACGCAAAAATTACAGTTACTAGAAAAACAGATAAAAATAAATATAGACAAATACATGGAAAATAAAAAATATATAAAATCTCTTAATAAAAATATGCAAAAACTACTAGATTTTGTTTTAATAAGTTATTCTTTTTGTTAGATGTATTCATTAATTTTAGTTTATTATTTTATCCTGTAGTAACTACTGAGTTACAAATTTCTGTGTAATAACTTATTCTTTCTGTACTGTAGTGTATATCTAATTCTAGATTTTCTATGTCATTTATTATTTTGTGTTGTTCTTCTCGTAATGAGTTTTTTATACTATATAAACTGTTACATGTACTTTTTCCTAAATTTTCTAAAGTTTTTTCTATCCATTCTAACTTTTGTTTTAGATCTTCCATTATTTTTCTATGGATTACTAATTTTGCTTCAATACTAGATATTAATGTAATTAAATAGGATAATCTTTGTGGATTTTCTTTTGTTTTATTTAAACTTATATATTCTGAATAATTACTAACTAAATTTTCTTTAATTTTTCTAAAAGCTTCTCTATTTTTAAATGGTCTTCTCATAATATATTTAATAAATAACTAAATCTAATTTAAATTTAACTCTAACTTAACTAATTCTTCTAACACGTATATCACTTCCGTATCTTTTAAATTACTGTGCTCTGATACCATTTGGAGGGGGGTGCGGATAACTAAGCTGATAAAGAGATTTATAAATAGATTTATTAGTGATATACGTGTTAGAAGAATTAGTTAAGTTAGAGTTAAATTTAAATTAGATTTAGTTATTTATTAAATATATTATGAGAAGACCATTTAAAAATAGAGAAACTTTTAGAAAAATTAAAGAAAATTTAGTTAGTAATTATTCAGAATATATAAGTTTAAATAAAACAAAAGAAAATCCACAAAGATTATCCTATTTAATTACATTAATATCTAGTATTGAAGCAAAATTAGTAATCCATTTAAAATCTAGGAGAATGAGACATATACCACCTAATTATGATAAAATTAGATTTAAATATCCACCAAAATATTATAAACACAATTCAAATGAATAAAGAACAAAAATACAAAGAATTAAAACAATTTATCTCTGAAAAACGTAAAGAATTAAAAATAAGAAAAGAAAGATTACATTATAATATATTTGCTGGAGTTAGTAAAAATTCAATAAATATACAAAAAGATGAAATATCCAAATTAGAATCTCGAATATATAGTTTAGAATATATATATCAACATGAATTATTCACAATAAAATGAATAAAGAAGAATTTATAATAGATGAAAAAATATACGAAAATCACGAAGGTACAAAAATAAAAATAGTATTTTCTAATCTAGGAAGAAGGTATAAGAAAATAGGAGAACATTTATATTTAATGTTAGAAAAAGAAGAATTAAAATTAGAAGATAAATTAACAGCAATGGTAAGAATAGAAAAAGAAAATGAAGAGATAGATAGAAAAAAGGAAATAGAAAAAATTAAACAACAATCCACGGAAGAAATACGAAAAATAGAAGAAACTAAAAATAGTAGAATTGCTGAATTAGAAAAAGAATTACAAATGTTAAAAGAGTTATATGAACAAAGACAGAAAGAAAAAGAAGAAATAGATAAAGAACAAAAATTAATAAACGAAATAAACCAATTTAAGGAAAAATTAGAAATAAATAATATAGAGGTAGAAGAAACGGATAATTATGATTCAGAAGATAGTGAAACATATACGAAAATATTAACAAATATAAAAGATTTAGAAATTAACGAAAAACAAGAAAGAATTAATCAAGAAAACTTAGAAAATAATAATACAGAAGTAAATACTCTTGACAAAAAAGAAGATGAAAATTTAATACCCAAAACAACAGAAATAAGAAAACCTATATATTACAAAAGTAAATTTAAAAGATATAATGAATATAACAAATGGACACCAAAACAAATAGTTAATAAAAATCATAACTTTTTAGATCTGGACTGTGTAATAGATACAGAAAAGACAATACAATTATGGGTAGGATATCTGACAAAACAATTATTAGATAATAATATAAACATAACAGATGCACCAGAATACATAGAAAAAACACTAATAGGATCAGTAAAATTATGGTTTACAAATTTAACTGAAAATAGTAAGAAAGTATTAAGAGCTAATAAACCTATGGAAGGAGCAGCATCAACAACAACTAAATTAACACCTATAGAATTATTGAAAAAATATGAAACAGCTATAAAAGATGAATTTGGTAGTATGACAACATTAGAAGAAGAACAAGATGAAGAAAAAGATACAAATAGGAATTTAATGATAAAATTAACAATATGTAATATGTGTTATATAGATGAATATACTTGCGCATTTAAAGAATATTGTTATAAAGGAGCATATAGTATAGAAGAAAGTAGAGAAATAAGAAAATTATATTTTAATAAATTACCCGAACCATTTAGTTCAAAGATAATAAAAAGGTTGGAAGAAGCAAAAATAGTAGATACATTAGGAGCTAGAATAAAATTTTTACAACAATGGTATAGAAAGCTATGTGAAAAATATAGAGAAGAATTAAAAATGGAAAAAACATTAATAAGAAATTTAGCATGTTGCAAAAATAAAATAGCACCCCAATTTGGATGCGAAGAAAGATATTATAAGAAAAGAAAAAGACATAAGAAATATAAGAAATATAAAAAATCAAAATATATAAATATAAGAAACCAAGAAAAAGATATTATGTTAAAAATTACAAAAATAAAAGACCATATAGAAGGAAAAAATCTATAAAAGAATGTACATGTTATAATTGTGGAAAGTTAGGACATTTAGCTAGAGATTGTAAATTACCTAAAAATCCAAAAAAATAAACAAATATCCGAAATAAAAATAGAGAATACAGAATATATGCAAATAGATTATATAGATTATGAACTAGAAAGTGAAGATAGTATATATGAAATTTCAGAAAACGACACAGATACTGAAATAGATAGTGAGATAGAGGAATCAAATGACTGAAGAAGATATAAAAATAATAACAAAGGAAGAATATTTAAATGATGAAGGAACAGAACAAAAGATAATATTTGACAGAAATATATTTGATGAAATAAAAGGAAAAGAGTTAGATTTAAGTGTAGAAAAAATATTTAAAATACCAACAATAAAAAATATTTTTAGTGGGAAAAAAGATGAATATTATGTAGTATGCCAAAAAGAACATGTAATAGACTGTAGATATGCAAAAGGAAAAGCTAGTATACCACTAGTAACAAAAAGGATAATTAATAAAGAAATAAATGATATAAAAAGTAAAGGAGATCCAATAAAATACGTACACCTCGGAGGTACAGAAATATTAATAAAAGCATGTTTTAGAGAAGGAATAGATACACCGATAGAATTATATTTAGCAGATGATAGAATTATAAAACCTATAGAAAAAAGCATAATAACTGCCGTAAAAGGAAATTTAATATACCAAAAATTTAAATTCATAATAAGTGCAAATTATTCAGTAGCAGTAACAGATAGAAATATAGATAAATCATTAGTATTATATTGGAAGTTATCAGGAATAGAATTAACCCCAGGAAGTAAAATATTTACAGCAAGATGTAAAAATTTATATGTGTTAACAACAAAACATAAAATAACAGGGAAAAATAAGATTAATAAAATACAAATAGATAGCCCATTTGAGCAAATTGTAAAAACAATAGATTATAATGACTATAGCTATAGAGACATAGATATAGAAGAAAATTTAGAAATAGTAAATGATAGAATAAGTACAACGAAAAGAATAGCTAATGAAAAACCAGAGTCATCGAGCTCATAAAAAAGAATGAGTTATGAAACAAATTCAATAAGTAATTTAAACCAATATTACATAACAGGAAAAATAAATGAAAAAGAACATTTAATACTATTAAACACAGGACAAGAAGAAAATTATATAGCAAAATATTTAGTAAAAAATGAAGAAATAAAAACTGATAATGATATATGCCCAGATCTACCGAGAAGTTTAATAAATAATAAAGATATAGCAGAAAAAGAAATAATAATAGGAGGAATTAGAAAAATAAAAATAGAATTTGAGGTAAAAGAAGAAATGCAAAAAGCAGATATAATATTAGGAATAAAATGGTTAGAACAAGTAAAACCATATAATATAGAACATACACAATTAGCCATAACATATAATAGGGAAAGATTATTCTTAAGAAGAGCCTTAACATAAAATGAAAATATATGTATTAATGAAGATAGTAGTGGAAGGATATTATAGTAGATATTATACGCCTATGATAGATACAGGAGCAGAAGCTAATTTATGTAGATATAATTGTTTACCAGAAAGTAAATGAGATAAATTAAAAATACCAATAATAGTTAAAGGATTTAATAATGAAGGAAGCTTAATTACTTACAAAGCTAGGAATGTAAAAGCACAAATATGGGATAAAATATTGACAATAGAAGAAATTTATAATTATGAACTAACATCAAAAGATATACTTTTAGGAATGCCATTTTTAGATAAATTATACCCACATATAATAACTAGAAACGATTGGTGGTTCACAACACCATGTAAACAAAAAGTAAGAGCAAAAAGAGTTAGTAATAAAATCAGAAAGAAAACTGACTGGATAAAAGGAAGTGAAAAAATTACACAAAAGTTAGAAAATATAAAAACTGCTGAAGATACAATAGAATTAGTAGTATTTTCAATAAATAAAACAGAAATGACTATATTTTCAATAAATAAGATAGAAATAGTTAAGAAAAAATTAGAACAATTATATAGCGAAGATCCATTAAAAGGATGGGAAAAACATAAAACTACCATAAAAATTGAATTAATAGATAAAAACAGTATAATAACCCAAAAACCATTAACATATAATTTTGATGATTTAAAAGAATTTAAAATGCATATAGATGAATTATTAGAAAAACAATATATACAAAAAAGTAATAGTAAACATAATAGTCCAGCATTTATAGTAAATAAACATAGTGAACAAAAAAGAGGAAAAAGTAGAATGGTTATTGATTATAGAAATTTAAATGCAAAAACTATAACATATAATTATCCAATACCAAATAAGATATTAAAAATAAGACAAATCCAAGGATATAATTATTTTAGTAAATTCGATTGTAAATCAGGATTTTACCACCTAAAGTTAGAAGAAGAATCTAAAGAATTAACCGCATTTACGGTACCACAAGGATTTTACGAATGGAATGTATTACCCTTTGGATATAAAAATGCACCAGGTAGATATCAACATTTTATGGATAATTATTTTAAACAATTACCTAATTGCATAGTATACATAGATGATATATTATTATATACAAAGACTAAAGAGGAACATATAAAATTATTAGAACAATTTACAGATATAATAGAAAATTCAGGAATAAGTCTAAGTGAAAAGAAAGCCGAAATTATGAAAAACCAGATAGAATTTTTAGGAATACAAATAGATAAAAGTGGAGTAAAAATGCAACAACATATAGTACAAAAAATAATAAATTCAAAAGAAGAATTAGATACAAAAAAGAAATTACCATCATTTTTAGGATTAGTAAACCAAGTAAGAGAATATATTCCAAAATTAGCAGAAAACCTAAAACCCCTACAGAAAAAATTAAAAAAGGATATAGAATACAATTATAATGAAGAAGATAAAAAACAAGTTCAAAAAATAAAATTACTTTGCAAGGATTTACCAAAATTACAATTTCCGGATGAAAATAGAAAATTTACATATATAGTAGAAGCAGATGCCAGTGAATATAGTTACGGAGGAGTAATTAAATATAGATATGAAGCAGAAAAAATAGAACACCATTGTAGATACTACTCAGGTACGTTCAACGAGACAGAAATAAAATGGAAAATAAATAGGAAAGAATTATGTTCATTATATAAATGTTTGTTAGCATTTGAGCCATATATTGTATATAACAAATTTATTGTGCGGACAGATAATACACAGGTACGCTGGTGGCTAACAAAGAAAATACAAAATTCAGTTACAACAAAAGAGATTCGGAGACTAGTTTTAAATATATTAAATTTTACATTTGTAATAGAAGTAATCAGTACTAACAAAAATGTTATTGCAGATTACATATCAAGACAAAGCTACGCAAACTGAAATGATAGAAGAAAATATACATGAAAAGATACTCAACGCCCTGACTATGCTTTCATTGAAAGTAGACAGTATGGGTACTGAGATAGAAAAGCTAAAGCTAAAGACTAGTGAAGATAATCTGAAGTCTATAGCTATGAATCAGCTAACTCAGCAATGTGCAGAGCTATGTCGATCGGAAGACAATAAAATTCCAGAGCTAGAAGGAGATGTTGGGATACTCCATAAAACCCATAACGCTTATCAATCTACTTCTGCAGGTACAAGCAAAGGAGTTAGAAAAAATATGAACTTAAATGAGCTATTTGACAAGCCATATACACCAAATATACCGAAAGACCCTATGTTTACACCCCCACAAGTTACCACATATCGAGAAAGCCTAAATCAAGACAAAAAGACATATAACTACACAGCCCGCACATATATAGAAAATATCTACAACGTACAAACTTTCTTAAATAGCAACCCAAAAGCTACAAATATCCAAGAACCAGATACGAACTATATAACCCAGAAATTAACCGGATACAACAAGCTAATCGCCTTACCCAAAACTAGACCCAGCTTAGTAAAAACTTGCTACGAATATGGATTACTTAGTACCGTATATACCACAGACGGAACTGAAATATCTACTATACCCGAGATATATGAAGCATTTACCACATTTAAAAGAATAACCAAAGGTACTTTATTTTTTATAAAAATCTACACGGCACCAGCAGAGATATTATTTGACGAAGTTAAGAAACCTATACAAGTTGTAAAAATAGGAATGACAAGAGATATGATTATACCGCAAGATATCGGTACACAGCCAGAGATACCCAGAATCGAGATACCAAAATTAATAAATATTAGTAAAATCATGTAAAATATCGTATTTAAATTAATAAATAGTAAAAATGATACTAAAAAGTAATAATATAATTTATACATTTTTTAAATCATGAATGTGACACATCAATATCTGTTTGATACAAAAATAATGTGTAAAAAATAATAACATTTAAAATTAATAATTTTGCTAAAAGAACAGCCTAAAAGGAGGATCGGACGGTCAAAATTGAGTGTCAACACTACACCAGGGGCTATATGGATCCGCCATTAACTTATTGGCCAAGACCCCAACCCTTATTTTCCATAAGGATTGGTGTGGCTAAATTTATTATATATGAGAATCAAGCAAGTATACAGTGATAATCCATATTTCAGGACAAAATCACACTCAGATCGGCAAAGCACAGTTTTAGGTCATAAGCTTTTGATACACGCCTTGTTCGGATAACTATCCAACTCTCTTAGATCCTATTTTTAGTTCTTTAAAACATATCCTTCTTTACAAATACTTATTTGGATTTTAAATAGGCAATGCCTACATTTGGTATCATCAAAATAAAAATTTCAATCCATATAAATCATATCACAACATCTAAATAGCCCTTTATTCAAAAACATATCATTGACCACCAAAAGGATTCAAATATTACATAAGAATTCTCTTTCGAAATTCATGAGCAAATTGAGGTAAAACAATATTTTTCAAGAAATCCTCATAACACGTAAAGGTGGTCATATTTTTAAAATTTCTACAATCTTGATGGGAAAACAAGAATAGTTAGAACCAAGAAACACCCATTTGAAAAATGTATAAATGACAACACCAAATTCGATGCCGAAGCATTTGAAACTCAAGATTATTATCATTCAGTAAATAATCCACGACATTAGTTAATAAATAGATTCCATCATAGAAAAGGGGATTCAAAATTTATTCTCTTAAATCAATTTTAAAATCCATACCATATACATATAAATACAATTTAAGGTTTATACATACATTATTGTTAGTCCCATGAGTATTAGAATCGTTTTACATACCTTCTTGTTGATAGAATTCAGCGTAATTTGACCCTTGGTCTATAAGCACCTTGAACCCTAGGTGTTTTCACCTTTTTTGTTCTAAAAATGGTTACAAGATGACTTTTAGTCAAAAGAGTTATTTTTAGGGTCTTAATAACATACATGGAGAGTTGGGAACTACTTAAGGGTGTAAAAAGACCCAAGTGCCCTTAAAATATACTTAAAATGATGTCTTATCTATAAAAAGAAGGAGGTGCGGTGCGACCCCCAGCGTGGGTAGGCAGCCACGCAACTCGACCCTTCGTGCAAAATAGTTGCCTCGTTGTGCGACCTCTAGCATGAACTGACCCTCTAACAAAGTAGGGGTAATATGTGGGTAAGGAATTAGCTTCCCACGGTGTCCCATGCAACGCAAAGCCAATGCATAGGGTCTCCCTCTTGTCGCACGAGTCATTTCCTCATTGAATCTCACCCCCAACCCATTAGAACCCATCCTAAGGTGTTTTTTTTCTCAATCTAGGGGTTAAGTGTGCTTGTTCAAACCATTATTTGCATGTCAAAAAGCTTGGGGTCTTACATATGCACGGTCCTCTCGAATCTCAAACAAAAGGTAATGATAAACAAATGCCTCTTTAAACTCTATCCAACAAGCTGAGGTGTTCCTATACCCCTAGATCATTTCTAGTCTTCATACCACAATATAGCCTCCCATTAATCTATATGTTGATAGCTCATCCATCTATTCGCCAGATACATGCATGACATACAGATCCTTTTGGATTTCATCAATAAAGTATTGTGGGACTTAGTTAAGATCTAACAAAGTGAATGTGCGAGGATCCAATTTAAAAAAATCCTATGTCTGTAAACTAGCTGCCCTATTCGCACCACTAGAACTTGTAGGTAGAATATCTTGTCCTTGAGCTTATCCAGCAACTATACTAGTCAATAATTGAACCAAATATCTTGTAGCCTTCTATTTACATATGTGGCGTACAACACACCAAAAATCATGTCATTACATAAATACGACACTGTTGTAATGTCTCGAGTCTATACCTCGGATGCTACACGTACTTACAACCCTGAAGGACCACAAGCTAACCGATGACTAATATCTGCTGTGAGTACTGAAACATGATACTGTAATAAATATGAAAAATAGGATGAAATGCCATAAGGATTAAAACATCTAAAATACTGATAAATTATATCATCTGTGATAATATCTATAAAACTGAACACTATTTGAAAATTAGTCTAAAAAGCCTCTAACTGAAATTGTTTAAAAGTGGAGTTGATGGGACAATCCCCAAATTAACTCCATCTACTTAAATACTGAGTCTATTGAAATAATGAAATAAAAAAATATCCTCGACTAATAAGGACTCACCTCTAATCTACTGCTGCTGGCTGAATCTGAATCTATCTATGCGTGGTCGGGAACATGAGCATCCGAACCTATGATATGAGACATCATAGCGTAAAGAAAGAGTATGCGTTAGTATGTGGAATGTACTGGTATGCTAAATGAGGTAAGGCTGAATGCAAGGGTTCGTATGCATGAACAATAACTGACCGTATGATATAGAGAAAATAAACATGAGAGTACATAGATAACTGATACTATTGTAAATACTGAGTATGCATTAATGTCCATAGAAATAAATACTATGACTAAGATTGTTTGAAGCTAAGTCCTGGATTTTGATACTAAGTATCTGAAGTTACTGATAACTGATTTACTGATACTGGTTGACTGTATCTAATAGTCCTAATTCTGTAGAACTGAACCGAGTTCTATTTTGAAGACTAAAACTGAAACTTTAACTGTGAGAGGTAATCATCTAACCAACATGTCCCAAATAAGGCAAGATAATTGAGTTGGGGTCCAACCTGTGACCCTAGTTAGAAGAGTATCAGTAGCGTTCCACAGGTAAAGACACTGAAGAGTTACCCTTATCTGACAGGTACTCTAATGAGAATGGTGGAACCCTCATCTGGTAGGTTTAAACACCTTATCAACCTTCAACTGGCAGGTTTAATGTCTCAACCTATGCTGGCAACATAATTCTGGAATACAAGGATTGCTTCTAAAGATCACACCCTCTACTGGCAGGTGAGCCCCCATCCTTGGGTTCACTCAGTGCTGAATCCTACTTCAAAATGAAAGACACTGAACTGAGTATACTAAACTGGACAGGACTAATACTGAGCTTACTAAGTTTTCCTGAGTTCAATAACTGACTGAGTTCTACTGAGTTCTGTAACTGACTGAGAGTACTAATGATCGTGACATTATTGAGATTCTGTAACTAATACTGGCTCTAGGTACACAGCTAAATTGTTAGGTATTAAATACCCCAAGGACTCAATATCATGAAAAATACAGCATAATATACTCTTGAAAACCATAACAATGTATTCTTGTCCATAGTTCACTCATAGAGGCATTTAATCAAACACTTGTAATGCATCTACTTATACATGAATGTGGAATACATGTTATCATATTATAATGGCACTATTTCATTCACATAGGCATTTTATCAAACACATGGGGAGCATGCTTAGATTATACAATAATCAAAATATATAGTGATCATGGCTACATCAATCAACTTGCAAATTGAAGGGTTTATCATGAAGATAATGTAATTCAACACATACAATGATTAATTTCATAAAAACATGTAATTTAATCATAGACTAAAACCCAACAATAACATGAACATGAATTCAATTCAATTCTAACATGGAAGTTCATAATTCAACAGTCTTGTATTTTAAAAATGGATTTGTGGACTCTATGGGTGAAAGGAACCCATAGATGAACACCTAACATACCTTAATTTATGAGTTTCTTGAAGTTCTTGATGAATTCTCTGAGATTGCTCTTGGTTTCTTAAAGCTAGGGTTTGTTTTCTTGAGAGAGAACATTTGGATTTGGGGAAAAAATTAAGTGAATAATGACTTTAAAATGTTTTAAGGGATTAAATCCCATATCTGGATGTATTAAACTCGTGGTAAAAGACCAATTTAACCTTGGATGACACTTTTAATTTTCATCAAAATTTTCCGAAATAGGCACTGGCACAACGCGGTGCTATCGCGTCGTGTCTTTGGTAATTGCCAACTGGGAAAATGCATGGTGGTGCGACATAGTGGTATCGCATTGCCACCTTGGTTGGGACCTAAAAATTCACCATGATGTGGTGGGATCGCATTGATACACTGAAAATGGATAATTATGAAAATAAGCTGCGGTGTGACGCATTGGTATTGCGGTACCTTACTAAAAATTGACAATTATCATTTTGATATACTCCGCGATGCGCTACTAACTTGAATGATGGTGTTTAATGACTGAAAATTAAAATAGCCATTACTTGTCACCCGATTATCGGATTTAGGCAAATTTTATATCATTGGAAAGCTAATTGAATTTCGTACGCAATGGAAGGCTCTAAATTGAAAAATATTGAGTATTTAAAAAATTTTATATTAGATAACTCATGAACTGAGAGGTAAGTTAAGTTTGAGAAATACGGGGTATTACAATACCTCCCCCTTGGGAACATTAATCCTCGAATGAAACTAATTAAGCTGAGACACAGATAGACTAAATTTACACACTGACATGAGCAACTAAAGCATGAATACATAAATGAACTACTGATAAGCTGAGTTCTCATGCTGAGCATGCATATCTGATGCATGGAATACACAACTGAAGCTACTGATAAGCCGAGTTTTTGTATTGAACATGTGTATTTGATGCATAAGTACATGACTGAACGGATTCATGAATGCATGATTGAATATGCAACAGTAATGGACACCACGTTTATAACTATGTTTGAACATGGAACAGAGTAACTCTAAGGAAGACTGTTACCTTAAGTTGAGAATACTGACTAAACTGAGATTATTTATTGAATATGTATGAATGGAAACATGAGAACATAGCTGAGTATGAAATATGATACATGAA
Source organism: Capsicum baccatum var. pendulum (assembly GCA_030864225.1). NCBI lineage: Eukaryota > Viridiplantae > Streptophyta > Magnoliopsida > Solanales > Solanaceae > Capsicum > Capsicum baccatum. The sequence continues at coordinate 88,892,551 of CM061557.1, forward strand.
CTAAATATCATGAACGGAACTGATTTCTTGAATGCATGGCTTACGACTGAGATTGGGACTTGAGGGTCAACTTATGAGTACCCATTACTCCAAACTGGATTTGTTTTGTGAAGAGAAAATGAAAGGTTTAGGACATGAAAACTCGGGGGTTTATAGTGCATCTTCCTCTTAGGACATTATATCCCTAAAAAATGCTGACTTGGTTGGGATTTTGAGGAACTGAGATGATGCATGGGATATCTATGAACTAAATCATGACTGAATATCTGAGAGCTAAAACTGAGGCATGATATATGAGCTGGGATAAACTCATAATTACTAGGATGGTCCATCTTGGAATGGGCATATTCGTGAGACTTCAGATAGGGTTACTGGACGAAAAGATGGGAAAACCATACGATCTTGTCCGCCTGACTGTTAAATTTAATTGCTGGCTTTATGGACTAACTAATTATGAGAATTATACTCAATTGGAGCATTTCTTGACACTCTTTCTATACAGTTCTACTGACTTTAGGGAGTAAGAAAATCTTGGCATGGTCTAAATAAGACATCTGAATAAGGAACATATGAGGCAAGGCCTACGAAACATCATCTAAGATAGAGTGACTAACCCTTATGCACTACAACTACAAATTTTTAAGCTTAGAAATAATCCTGAAATACTCTCTCAACTATAATCTCCACCTTAGTACGACACTTCACCTGAAACTACTGAAAATGCGTACATAGGCGCTGAGCACAAATGCATAATCATACTAGCTTATCTGATTAACTGAACGACTGATAGCTGGATGATGGTCATGTAAGATTGAACTGTACTTAACCTGAATAACTAGACTAAAACTATAGAGTACTATGCATCTGAGGTAAGGGTTGACTGAGAAACATGAGGTAACTGAGCATGAATTCATGGAAATGGTATTATTTAGGAATACAAGACTAAGCGCATGATATAATTCTAAAATACTGAGATACTGACAACTAAATAACTAATAACTGTATGTATTGGTCAAGCAAACCTAAAATTGGACTGAGTTTGGAACTAAGTGCTAAACTAAGTACATTGTAAAACATGAGTACATAAGTCATGAGCTGCATGACCTGAGTTTGGAGTTTCTGTTTTCATGGAACATGATTGAAAACACTGAGTGAACTGGAACTCCTTATTCTAGGAACTATAAGCATACATGATATTCATGGATGTGCAAGAATATGGGCTTGGATCGTAGAGATGACATGTACTACGTGAGTAAATATCTATATTGTGATAGCTAAAGTGCAATATTGCACTGAGGTAAGGACGGGTTGGGAAACAACCTCTCCCACTGCTTTTCTACATATATTCGCATTACTACTATAATCTAAAAGACTCACTTAGTTTCCTGTGCTACCATCTCCCCCTTGGCTTAAAGTTATTATTCTAAGACCGTGAGGCACTTAATAAACTCTAAATCAAACTAAAACCACTTTACTCTAGAGTTTGAGATATGACAATACTTGTAAACACTAAACTCATTCTGAAGGACTACTCCTGATGATGTAATGTCCACTGCTAGTACTTCTTTCTGATACATAATTATTAGCTTTCTATTGCCCTAAAATCATCATATAGAAACCTCAACACTAACTAACTTAGAATTCTCAACTTCTCTTTCTACTAGTTCAATCTAGAGATTTAAGCTTATATTAACTGAAATTGAGGTACTACCCTTTTATTCAATGATTGGTCCTTCAGGAAACTGAAATAGAATGAATCTATTACTGAAATTAGCTGAGGAAAATTTTTGAAAAACTGTAAACAAGAAATTTTTGTATACTCGTTCGACTGGAATGGATTTATCTACTGAGGTAATCACTCTGAAAGGTCTTGTTAATATTTCTAGTTTGACTTAAAGTGGACTGCCATGCAAGGAGTTACAAAAAATAGAGAAGCTCCTGGATCTAATAAGGCATAAATATGTAAGTGAAAGATCTATAACGTACCAGTGACCACATCAGGAGAACTTTCCTGATCTTTTCTGGACTGAAGGGAATAACCAGACTTTGCCGCCAATACCAAAATCCTGCTAGAAGCCTTCTATAGAGATGTGAGCTACACCAGGTAGGCCATCTCTAAGGCCTTGAAAAGTCGATGCAAGAAGAGATCTGTACTGAAGTATATTAGTAAGAACTCCTCAGTTCTTGATCCTCATTACAGCAAGAACAATCTTGTTTTAAAGTTTGATTGCCCCTATTTAAGACGCCAGGTGGGATCCCAACAAAAGCTGTTGTTCAGGAGATTCAAACTACCCAAGCCTCCAGATGACGAGACTAAAGTAGTAAATCAAACCAGTTATTTCAGAAGAAGTATCCCAGTAGACTATGAGAAGAAGATTGATAGATGCTTCATCTACAAAAAGCTTGGTCACTTTGCTAAAGACTATCCTCACCTCAAGAAGTCAAACGACTTTGCCCACCTCTTTGAAGAAATAGCTAATCATGCTAGATTATATCTCAAGAATCGGTCTTCTTGTTGGAAGAAAAACTGATGAAGGACACCATATTCTCCATAGATATTTATGAAGAATCAGGAGATATCTAGTCCAATGATCTCACACTGATATGCAGCACTATAGAAGACAACCCGAAATTGGCCAATCAGTTTATCATGTCCAACACACCAGGGATATTATCTTCTAAATTAGTAGATTACTGTCTAGATTTGTCCAATAAATATATGAATCCTTTAGATCCATATATTATTCAAGAGAGTCAGACTTTCAAAAAGCTTCAAGTATTCAAAAGGCGCAGCACATCCATACTGAAGCAGTTCGAAGAACATTCAGAATATCTTTTTTGTCATATGTTAATTATACTAGCCAATGACTTCTAGAAAGAACTTCGATGGTTATTCTGATACATACTCCACAATTACTATACTATCATGGATTTCAAGTGTCATGCCTTAAGGCATTATGATCGAATCTAACCAACTCCAAAAGGATTCATGTTATACTAGATTCGATGCTCCAAAGATTTCTATGATTCAATGGCCTTTGTATTGTATCATCTAATAGGAATCAAAGGCCATAAAGTCCAAAGACAATCGAAAATTTCACTACCCTAAAAATTTCCCGATATCACTCTCGCTCTTGAAGATGAATGCTCTGAAGAACAATGCTTCATTCTCCAACAAAATAAATACACTCTAGATAAAAAGGACTATATCAATAATAAAGTTCGACGAACACCAACAGAATATCTGTCACCATATGAGTTCAAAACCGTTGAAGCCACAAGCATACGGATGAAGGCTCCTCCTCAGGAGTGCAAGAATTCACCCAAAAAAATGATTTACTTTACTAGATCGATAAAGAAAAGCTTGGAAGGCCAAGAATGCCATAGGTAGAAGTACAGAGTAGATTGGTAGATGGAAGAAGGATACGTGAGATCATCTCTACCGGCACCATCCAACACTGCCTAAAGGATGACATCTTATGACATGTGCATAAAGTTACCTTCTTTAGTGGGTTACCCTTTCCAGTGGGTTAACTTTTTCAGTGGGTTACCCTCATCTTAAAGGAAACCCTTCTCAGTGGTTTACCCTTTCAGATTGGTTTTAAAGCTACTGAATCCACTACTTTGAAGAGATGGAGCTTTTCCACCTACTTGCAAGATGCCTATGTAGCTGTTGATGCACCTTCTTTCAAGCTGCTGACTCATTTACTTGCACATACTGTCACATGCCAATAATATAGTTTGTTTTGTTTTTATTTGGCCCCCCACATGTTAGTAAGGCCTGGTGTGAATAAAGATAAGGCTTATCCGGTCATAAATGATAAAGCTCATCCTCTCCAAAAGGATAAGACTTATCCAGTCATAACGAATAATGCCTATCCCTTAGCTTAGCTATTTGGATAGGATTGTATTATTTTATTTTTATTTGAAGCTTAGCATAGCTACTAAGCTTCCTTCCTCTATAAAAGGAAGACTAGGCCTTTAGGGAGAGGGAATTATTTTCTCTACCTATATCATTGGCTCTACCTACAAACCTCCTGTATAGTTTCTCTCTATCATCAATGAAAATATTTATTGGCTAAACTCTCTTGCTCTTTATTTCTCGCTATGAAAGGTATGGGTACATTGATCCTTTAGGTCAGAGTGGGGGGAGGGGGTAAGAAAATACTACGTCGAAGTGCTTGTTACGATGGCAAAAATGGCACCCCAAAGTCAGTTTCTACGCATATGAAATGAAGTTGGCTTCATCCACACAACGTAGCTGTCTAAGTGCTTTCCATGTATATGATATGAAATTGGCTTAGTCCATGCCATAGCTTTACGAAATGATTCCATTTCAGGGGAATAACACGTAGATTTGAGGTCTGCCTTAGTACACCTTTTGTTTTGCGGCCGCTAGAGGGAAACAGGTCAGAGAGAGTCACCTTAAGACCCATTTTTAGGCATACACGAAATAGTCTTGGACTAAGGAGAATATTTATATTGTAGTTCCAAAGTCATGCCATCCCGTTAAGGGTTAAGAATGCTTGGTAGCTAAAAAGCAAACCGTCTATATGGATGTATAGCTCAGTCGTAGAAAAGATGTAGGGTGTCAATTAAAAGCATTGATTTCGTATGTCTCTCTGCCTATATGGTTGTGAATCGCCTGTCATGTTGGAAAGGTTAGGCTCCGTGTCTGTGGTGTTGATGAAAGATTTGATTTCGTATGGCGTACCGCCTACATGGTCATGAAAGTTCAGGGTCTGTTGCCTAACCGCCTGGCTGCTTTCATCGAAAGACGTCGATTCCCCTCTGCCTACTTGTCTATTTGGTATCAAAGCTAGCTTAGCTCCTAAAGGTTGGGAAGAAGTAGGAGTTTGCATCCACCTCTGCTGATTGTAAACACGTGAGCCAACTTTACATTTGTATTCTTAGTCTTTAGTTTACTTGTCCAAGCTACTGCTCTTAGATCCGTCCTTTGTTTGAGCTTCCAAGTTTCACAAATCAAGTCTTGCACATATTAGAGTTGTATTTTTAATTTCATTATCAGAGTCAATGTATTCCAATTATTGTATACTGCATCTTGTACATGATCGAGTCATAGTTAGTTTTCTTAGATTTTAGAAGAAATATATAGAGTCAGTCCACAAAAACACAAAAAGATTTTCATTTTATTGAGTCTTTTCCTATAGAACCTTAGAACAAATACATCGAGTCTTTAAAGTCCAGAAAATATAAAAATATATCAGTTTTCGGCTCTTCACCGTCTACATATTCTATGACTAGTTTATGTAGATCCTTGGAAACATTACACTTGTCTCTAACCATCAATAAAACAATGTCATGCAAGAAAAACTATCTTTATGAAGTAGATCTGTTGACTGAAGAACAAGATCTTTCTTCTATATATCTACCCATACAAAATTCATACTCTTCCTTTGCCAGAAAATAGTGTAATACAGAGCTGTAGATTGATTCCTTACATCAACAGAAACCAAAAGTAGTTAATGAATACTTTGCTGGAACAAAACTTAATCAGTATGTCCTTAGGACTCCAGCTAAATAGTTCATCACTTGCAGGAGGTGAAGAGTTTTCCATAGTAGTGGAAAAGGTATAGCTTTACCCATATCCATTTTGGTGCAATTCGAATTGCCTTGACTCATCAAGGGAGAAAAGGACAGCCGTTAAAGGCACGCCTTTCCCTTCTTGATACCAAATTTGTATAGTACCAATGTACGAACTTAGGCACTTTGGACATCACATTGGACTCAGGGACAGTTATTGCTACTATGTTCCCTAACTTCGTCATGTCCCTCTCATATCCATATCTTACAAAGGCACTGAGGCTTCAATTCAAAATCTTTGGAGCCCCACCATACTCTAGCCCTATACAAACAACGTTACACCACCACATAGTTTGGCTAGTCCAAAACCACAGAAGAAACCTATCCTTTCCTGGTGACCACCACTCATTGCTCTTAACCATATATGCCACCAAACGTACGACCTAGTGTATCCAAGTCTCAAAATATGGCCCAAAGGAAGAGATCCTCACGATTCTTCCAAAATCATGGCTTAGAAGTTATGAGATGATGAGACTTCATCCTTAACATATCCCATCACCAAAACCTATAGTCGCCAGAAAACCTTATAGAACTTCTCTTATCGTTCACATGCATACTCTTGTTGACACTTTTTGCATGCAGAGAATTTAGATCCACCGAATATGTCAGGTTATCTCACTAGTGCCATGAATACTCAGGAATGGATTGTACAATTTGGTCATGATGGGCATACAATTCACTGGTTCAAAGACCCGTTCACTGGACACTGCCTATGGGATATTGACTGTGATTGCCAGAAATGCCAAGAGGACTGTTTGAACGATACTGATGAAAAAGAAGATGAAATGGAATGGGATGAGTATTAGGGATTCTAAAAACCCTAATATTAGAGGTCTTCAAATGGAAAAGACGATGACCATCGAGATAATGACCATCTATTTGAAGTCTCCTACAAGCCGCAAGAATGACCACTACTACCCACTCCATCCAAAGGTAGACCCTCCAACTCCAGATCAGATCCTAATCCTGAACCTCCAATATTTATGATATCTGAAACCAACACTAATCCAAATTATGAATTCCTTCCAAACTACCTATCCAGAATGAATAACTGCAACCATTGTCCAAAATTACCACCTGTTATTCCATCTGTTAGACGAGAGGAACTAGAAACACCAACTCAACATACCATACTTATCAGAGCACTGGAGAGTAGGATACAAGAAGAAGTCTGATGGCTGCTTCATCTGCAGAAAGCCTGGCTACTTCTTCAAAAACTGTCCCTAAGCCTAGAAGTCAAAGGAATCCAACCACCTCTTAAAAGAGATTGCTGATCATACAAGAATCTATCTCAGCATGGAGAATAAACATAAATCGGTATTCTCGCTAGAAAAAGAAAAGACGGAGGACACCTTCTTCTCCATAGACGTATATGAAGATTCAGGCGATATCTATGCCAATGATCTCTACCTAATATCCAGCAATGAAGAAGAAAACCAACACTAGTCCAGTTAAATCCTCATGGTAAATGTGGCTGGAATACTATCTTCTGGGATAGCTTATTACCCTCCAGATATGTTCAACTGATATGTGGATCCCTTCAATCTATCCAACCTCTAAGAAAGAAGGACCTTCTATAAGCTTCAAGTGTTCAAAAAGTATGGTGGATCCATCCTAAAGCCGTTCGAAGTTCACCTAAAATATCCCTTCTGCCACGTGTTCATTGCCCTGGTTAATAACTTCTCACAAGAACTCGTGTGGCTATTTTGGTATTTGTGCCACTAGAACTACACTCTCAAGGAGTTCAAGTATGATGCCTTCAGGCATTTTGAGCGAATCCAACCTGTTTTGAAGAGATTCATGTCGTAGTTCAAGGCACAAGAATATTGGATTCGATATTTCAAGGATTTTTATGATGCAATAGTCTTCATACTGCATTACCTTATGGGAATCTCAGGCCACGACATCCAAGCTCAATTTGAAATTTTACTTTTCTGGAAATTACCCATATCCATACTCTATATGGAAGATGAATACTATGAGGCTCCGTGCTTTATTTCCAGTAGAGTAGATGAATTTCAAAGGAAATCTGGTCGAAGGAATAAGGAAAATAGAACTACGCAGATGTCAGTCATCTCCACTGGGATGAATTCACAGGCTCTATCAAAAGCATACGGCTAAAAGATCCCCAACATGAATGCAAAGATTTATTGTTCAGAAGGAGTTACTTCACCAGATCGATAAAAAGAAACATGGAAGGACAATAATGCCTCAGAAAGAAGCACAAAGTAGATTGGTGGATGAAAGAAGGATATGCGAGCTCATCACCACCTATACCATCCAACACTGCTTGAGAGATGGCATCATATGAAATGTGCAAAGAGTTACCCACTCCAGTGGGTTACCCTTTCCTATACGTTATCCACTCTATCAGGTTACCCTTTAGAGTGGGTTACCCTTCTCTCCAAGGAAACCCTATTAGATCAGTTACCCTCACTAGTGGGTTACCCTTTCTATTTAGTTACCCTTATCTCCATGGAAAACCTTATAAGTGGGTTACTTTTTTAGATGGGTTTTTGAAGCTGCTGAATTAGCTACTTCAAAGACAAGGAGCTATCCACTTGCTTGCAAGATGCCTGTGAAGCTGCTGATGCACCTGGTTACAAGCTGCTGACTCACCTGCTTACACATGCGGTCACATGCCAATAATATAGTTTGTTTTGTTTTTATTTGGCCCCCCATACATTAGTAAGGCTCGATGTGAATAAAGATAAGGCTTATCCAGTCATAACAGATAATTCTTATCCCTATAAAAAGGATAAAACCTATCCTTATTAACGGATAATGTCTATCCCTTAACTATTAGGTTAGGAATGTAATATTTTATTTAATGTTTATCTATAGCTGAACTTAAAGTGCTTGTTGCAACGACAATGATGATACCTCAAATTCACTATCCATGTATATGAAACAATGTTGGCTTGTCCACATGACATAGATGTCTAAGTGCTTTCCCTGTATATGAAATAAAATTGGCTTATTCCACGTCATAGCTTTCTGAAATGATTCCATATCTAAGAAAGAACATGCAGATCTGAGGTTTGCCTTAGTACACCTTTTGTTTCGTGGCTGCTAGAGCTCAACAGGCTAGGGAGATCCATCGTAAGAACCATTTTAGGCATATACAAAACTATCTTGTACTAAGGATACAAGGGATTTAATATGTTCTAAGACTGGCAAAGTCAAGCTATCCCTCTTTTAGGTTTTGAAGGCTTAGTTGCCGAGGCAAATCGTCCTTGATATGTAGCTTGCTGTTCCAGAGTCATGCCATACCATCAAGGGTTGAGGAGGATTTGTAGCTAAAAATCAAACCATCTATACGAATACATAGCTTAGTCATAGGAAAGATATGGCATGTTGATTTAAAGCTTTGATTTTGTATGGCATGTCACCTATATTGTCGTGAATCACTTGTCATATTTGAAAGGTTAGTCTCTATGTCTGTGGTAATAACAGAAACCTTGATTTCGTATAGCGTGCTATCTATTCATATGGTGTGCTGCCTACATGGTCGTGAAACTGCCTTTCATGTTTGAAAGTTCGAGGTCTGTGGCCTAGCTGCCTGGATGCTCTCACCGACAGTCATTTGTACCCCTCTACCTCCCCATCTATTTAGTATCAGAGCCATCCCCACTCCCGAATATCGGGAGAAAGTAGGAGTTTGCATCCACCTCTGCTGATTGCAAACATGTGAGCCAGCTTTACATTTTTATTCTATCTTTAGTTTACTTATCCAAGATACTGCTCTTAGATCCTTCCTTTGTTTTATCTTCCAAGTTTCACAACTCAAGTTTTGTACATATTAGAGTCAAATTATTACTTTAATTATCAGACTCAGTGCTTTTGAGTTATTGTATACAACGTCTTTTACATAATCAAGTCGTAGTTACTTTACTTAGATTTTAGAACAAATATATAGAGTCAGTCCACAAAAACATAAAAAGATTTTCATTTTATTGAGTCTTGTCCATAGAACCTTGGAACAAATATATTGAGTCTTTATAGTCCAAAAAATACAAAAATATATCTTCCTTAGAGTCTTCTTCCTTAAGTAGGTCCAGTTCCTGTGAATGTCTAGCTCAAGTAAATATGTCCCCCACCAAAGCTCTGTCATGTAAACATGAATACCTATATGAAGTAGATATGCTACCAGTAGAATAGAAAATATCCTTAACACATCTACCTCTCCTAAACCCTTACTCTGCCTTTACAAAGAAGGCATATAACCTATGGTCGCAGATCCATTCTTTGGTGCAGCAGAGACCGAAAAGAGTTAAAGAATATGTTGTTGCCTCAAAGCTAAACCAACATCCTATTCTTGTAACTCAGGAGGAACAAATCATCACCCTGCAGATGCCGAAAGATTTTCCAAGGCAGTGGAGAAACCAAGTCTTCACCCACATACACTTTAGTGCTGTTCGGGTTAAGTTGTCATATCACGGAAGAAAAAGCCAGCCCATAGTGGTGTGCCTTTCACTCCTTGACACCAGGTAAAATGAATACCAACATGCCATCTTGGGAACTTCAGAAATCACACTGAACGCCGGGACAGTCTTCTTTACTATATTCCCCAACTTTAACATATCCCTCTCCGATCCGTATCTGATGGAGGCATTAAACATCCAGGTCTAGATTCTCAGAGTTCCACAGACCAGAGATACAATCCAGGAAACTCTCTACTACTAGGTGGCTTGATGAGTTCTGAATCATTCTATGGATCTATCCCTTCCAGGTGGGGGTGATAATGCTCAAATTACACTCTTAAATGGGTGTAAGAGATCATAGTCAATATAAAACCCAACTATGTTGGGTTCAAATCCCACTGGGAATAAGGTGTGAACCCAAGTCGTTTATAATTTAACTCACTGATAGTTTAATGTTTCCTGAAATGGGGGGTTTAAGTGTCACGAATAATTGTTTGTAACTTTAATTTCGATGTTTGTAATTGAGAGTTTATGAAATAACCAGAATTATGTTCATTAGGGTTTATGGTACATGACAGATGCTAAAGGTGATTCAAGATTCGCATGGTAGGTAGGATAACAAACTATATTTATCGATGTTATGCTCAAATGTCTCTCAACCTACTTAAGTGTTTAATTTCCTAATCCTCACAAACTTAAGGAATTTTTATTCACTGCCCAGATTTTACCTCAGGTTAACCAACCTTGTTACAACGCAGATTATCAAACAAAGTATTTCTAAGTTCCTGTTGATAATTCACTTCCTACTATATTTGATTTCTTTCCCAAGTAAATCAAAGCAGGTGTGTCTACTGTTTGCAACCAACAGACGTTAATTAAAGCATCTGAATTATCAAGAAATCCTACCACCTATTAAATCTTGAATACCTATCACCTTATCAAGACCTAACCCTAGATGCCATAATTCAGGTTAATGGAGTTTATCCGCTCAAGACGCAAAGAACGAAACACATAATTGAATTCATGATTTGAAATATAAACTTACAGTGATGAATAAAAACCAGTGAATCATAGATTCGATCACAAAGGACAAATCCCCCAATACTGATAATAATCTCTGTACATAGTTGTATTGTTAAGTCTAGAAGTAGAGAGCGAAAATATCAAAGTATGAGCCCCCAAACTCAAAGTGTCGAATAATAATGAATAATTATATAGAAAACCCTAAAACAAAGCATTAAATAGTTTAACCTAATTATGGAAACAAAATCAAGTATACAACTTTTCCTTGGAATAGACGACGATATCCGTGATAGCTTATCAGGAGTCTGACGACTTATCACGGATGTCGTCAGGTCCTCTTCAATTTTGGCTCTTGCTATCTAAGGCTGACGACGACGATGATGGCTTATCATAATTTTTACGACTTATCACTAATGTCGTAAAAACTACTTTTCAGTTTCCATGTTCTGCCTAAGTCTGATGGTATCCTGGATGCCTTATCACCATCCTGACGCCTTATCACAAATTGTCATCACAACTTCTCTTTAACTCCCATTCTCTAGTTAAAGCTAACGTTGGCCTTAATAGCTTATCACACTTGTGACGACCTATCACCAGATGTTGTCATAGGCTTCAACTCATGCCAAATCTCTGGTTAAGTCTGACGACAACTGTGATAGACTATCATAGGGCTGACGACTTATCATAGATGTCGTCAGCCACACTTCTCTTCAGATTTCTCTAGATTTCAACTTCTTTGCTTCCATTCTTGTTGATTCTCTATCTTATCAGCTTAAACTATAAAATCAAACATAAATAAATCAAAAACGACAAAATATGCTTAAGACTTCACAATTATTCTCAGTTAAATGCCTTAAATGTGTTAGAAATTGCTCACACATCAACACCCTCAACTTAAAACAATTGCTTGTCTTCAAGCAACTCAGCCCCAACTAAGAGAGTACATAGTACATTCAGCAACCCATTTTCCATTTAAGCTCAGGACATAGTTACCACCTCCAAGGTCAATCCAATTAAAACCAAATGTGTATACCATTGAAAAACAATATTGAAACGCAAAGGACTCAAGCGATGGAATCAATTTTAGACTCAACAACCATTCATATACCAATGCTACACTATCTAAACAAGCAAGTAGATAGCAACGATACCAGTGTGCCCTTACAACAAAAAAACCCCCCTCCTCTCATGTATGAAACCAAAAATTTAATAATGGGGGTCATCAAAAGAATCTCACTCTCAAAATAAATTTCCAATCAGTGTATGCCAACTACCATATGCTTGTCCTTATTTTCATTACCAAGACCTTCAGATAGGACAGCTAGGATCACTATTGGACTTCTTTGGGTCTTGTAATGTAGGCTGGGGCTGGTATGATATTCAAGGACATTTAGAGTGACTGTGCCTCTTTAATACTACACTACTCTATTGGGGTTCACTTATTAACCTCTTTCTCTTTTTCTCTTCTCTTGATCGCACATATTCGAGTTGGATGCTCCTTTTTTTCTTTTGAATAATCACCCAACTTTTATTCATTTTATTTTATTCTACCTTTCTTTATACTCATTTTACACCATGCATGCCTATGATAGCCACCCTCAACTTAGGCTGTTTGCCTAGGTCAAGGTGTAAAGTGTCCAAAGAGGACCAGGGCAAAAATAGGTTCATTTTGGTATAAATGGGAAGGTGGAAGGTTTCATAAGAAAAAATGGTCAATTTTGGCTTAAAACAGGTATCAAAGGGTATTATGCGCACAGGGAAGGCTATTTAGTCTAAAAGTGGGTTAATCAACAAAACGGCCTATGATCCTTTCCTAACCCTATACCCTTCAACCATGGTAAGACTAACCAGACAAGTTCTGGCTTTGGCATACAAAGGGAGTTAAGTAGCTGCTCACACATACATAACACATAAGTATATCACAGGCTATCACTTATCTAGTTCATGCAATTTCTCAGCAATGATCGTCAAGCAGCTAGAAATTATGCCATAACAAGATTTACAATGGTCCCAAGTAAATGTAATTCACACAGTTTTGTAAACAACTAGATAGGTGTTCAAAAATTAATCAAAAATATGTCAACTGCTTTCTGTACTTGTATTTCTCCTAGACACCATAAAATATGTTGCCACAACAAACTACCCTACACCATCAACTTAATATAAAACAAAAACTAAACTAAGGGTTAAAGTATACCTTAAATGGATTAATCTCGGGGTTCATGGGTTACCTCCCATGCAGCGCCTGATTTAATGTTGCGGCAAAACTCCAGACAGATAATGGTGATACGTTTCATCGATTCATTTGGGCCATTATAAAGCTTGACACATCGCCCATTTACCTTGAAGGTACTATCATCTTTGTTTTCAAGTTCCACTACTCCAGATGAGTGGACTTGACTAACTTTAAAAGTGCCTAACCACTTAGATTTTATCTTGCCTGGGAACAATTTGAGTTTGGAATTGAACAGAAGCACCAAGTCACCTTTTTGGAATTCTCGTTTCTATATTCTCCAATCATGATACTTTTTCATCTTTTCTTTATATAGATCTACTCATTCATATGCCCTGAGATGAAATTCATCCATCTCATTCAATTGCCCCAGCCTCAGCTCTGCTGCTTCCTTCCAATTGAGATTCAACCTTTTAAGTGCCCATAAAGCCTTGGGCTCCAGCTCTATTGGTAGTTTCAAGCTTTCCTTTAGACCAACTAAAATGGTGACATGTCAATGAGTGTCTTGAAAGCAGTTTGATATGAACACAAGGCATAATCAAGATTACGAGACCAATCTTTTCAGCTTGCGTTCACCATTTGGCTAGGATGGATTTAATCTCACGATTTGACACCTCCACTTGCCCACTAGTTTGTCGGTGGTATGGAGTAGCCACTCTGTGCTGTTTTACCCCATATTTTTCCAAAGCTGCTCGAAACAATTTGTTGCAAAAAGGGGATCCTTTATCACTTATGATAGGATGTGGTACTTCAAAGTGAGAGAAGATGTTTTTCTTGAGAAAAGCAACAACTCTCTTCCCTGCATTATCAGAAAAGGCCACAACTTTGACCCATTTCAATACGTAGTCAACAACAACTAAAATATACTTCATCCCGTACGATCTTACAAAAGGACCCAAGAAATCGATTCCCCAAACATCAAACAATTCCACTTCAAGCATTTTCATCAAGGGCATCTCATGTCTTTTAGAGATTGAACCCTGCCTCTGGCATTGGTCATATTTCAGCACAAACTCGTGGGCATCCCTAAACAATGTCAGTCAGTAATATCCACTCTGCAATACCTTTCTAGCCTTCGGTCACCTGCATGGTGACCCCCAATCGGGGAAGCATGACATGCTTCCAATATGCACAATACATCTACTTCCAGCATACATAGCCTTTTAATATTGTCTGCACATTGCCAAAAAATATATGGCTCATCCTAGAAGTAATGTGTCACATCATGCAAGAACTTCTTCCTTTGATGAAAAGAAAGATTATCTAGGATAAACTCGCTCAAAACATAATTTGCATAATCTGCGTACCAAGGCAATTTTTCCACAATGGTAGCCAGGATCCCTTCATCAGGAAATGCATCATTTATCTTTGTTTCATCACTAATTTCCTATTCAACTTCCATTCTAGATAGATATCTGCATCCTGGTTTTCACAACCTTTCCTATCTTTGACATCAAAGTCAAATTCTTGGAGCAATAATACCCATCTAATCTACCTTGGTTGTGCATCCTTCTTAGCTATCAAATAATTTAAGGAAACATAGTAGGTGTGGACTACCACTTTTGTTCCAAGCAGATAAGCTCTGAACTTCTTGAAAGCATACACTACAGCCAGAAGCTCCTGTTCAGTAACAATGTAATTCTTTTGTGATCCATTTAGTGCTTTGCTGGTGTAATATATTGGATGAAATAGTTTGTCCCTCTTTTGTCCCAATACAACCCTAAGGGAAACACCACTTGCATCACACATGATCTCAAATTGTTTTTCCTTGTTAGGTGCAATAACAATAGGGGCCTCAATCATCTTCTTTTTAAGGCGTTCAAATGCCTTCAAGATCTCATCATAGAATAAAAATTTCACTTCTTTCTCCAAAAGTTTGCAAAGTGGATTTGCAACCTTTGGGAAGTCTTTTATAAATCTTTGATAAAAGCCAACATGTTTAAGAAAACTATGCACTCCCTTCACTGAAATGGGAGGTGTTAGTTTCTCAATAACTTCCACTTTTGCTTGATCCACTTCTATCCCTTTTTAAAAATTTTGTGGCCGAGAACGATGACCTCCTTTACCATAAAATGGCATATTTCCCAGTTAAGCACCAAATTAAATTCTACACATCTTTGCAAGGATAGATTTAGATTTTCCAAACACGTCTCGAATGAATCACCCACCCTAGAGAAATCATCCTTGAATACCTCTATGGTGTCCTCCAACGTATCTTAGAAGATAGACATCATACTCCATTAAAAAGTGGCGGGTGCATTGCATAGCCCAAATGGCATCCTCTTAAATGCAAAGGTGCTATATGGGTATGCGAATGTCATATTCTCCTGTTCTTCTCTTCTTGAGGAATAAAAATTTGGTTGTATCCAGAATAACCATATAGGATGCAATACCACCCTCTTCCAGCCAATCGATTAAGTATTTGGTCCATAAAGGGCATCGGGAAGTGGTGTTTCAAAGTCCAAGAATTCAGCTTGCGTTAGTCCATGCAAACTCTCCACCTAGTTACAGGCCTGAGTGGAATCAACTCAATCCTTTTATTATCAACCACTGTCATGCCCCATTTTTTAGGAACACATTGAACTGGACTCACCCACTTGCTGTAAAAAATATGGTAAACAACTCCTGCATCCAACCACTTAATAATCTCCTTCTTAACCACCTCCTGCATTGGTGGGTTAAGATGACACTAGTGCTCTATAGTTGGAATACAATCTTTCTTAAGTTGATGTTTATGTATGTAGATGCCCGGGGAAATGCTAATAATATCTGTGATAGTCCACCCTATAGCTTTCTTGTGCCTCTAAAGTACTAAAATAAGTGTATTCACCTGTTGTTTACCCAAATTAGCTGCAATAATAATAGGTAACATGTTCCCGCTGCCCAGAAACACATACTGTAGGTATCCAGGAAGTTCCTTCAATTCCAACACCGAAGGCTCCTCAATAGATGGCTTGGATGGTGGTGTTGGTTGATTAGATAGATCAAGGTCCAGCTTTTTAGGAGCATAAGGATATGAACCCATTCTTGTCAAGGCACAAACTATCTCTTCATACTCTCCAATGCCTTTACTATCATAATTTATCATAACTGCGACCATAGGTTTAATAACGAGTTGCTCATCTATGGACACATCCTGTTCGTCCTCATAATACACATCAACTACTGAGAACACACTCATTTCTTCATTCTGCTTCATTGATTTGACCTCATCAAACTGTACCACTTTATTGTTCATCCTGAATAAAAGCTTATTCTCTCTCAAATCAATAAACACACTTCCGGTTGCGAGGAAAGGTCGACTCAAGATTATGGGCACCTAAAAGTCCACCGCACAATCAAGAATGATGAAGTTTGTAGAGAATATAATGTTGGACACCTTCATCTACACATCATACAGAATGCCAACAGGTTGCTTTACTGATATATCTGCCATCATGAGTCTCATGTTGGTGGGTGTTGGATTTCCCAGACCCAGCTTTCTATAAACATTCAGTGGCATCAAATTAACACTTACTCCCAGATCACATAATACCTTGGCGAATTCGATAGTGCCAATTGTACAGGGAATAGTGAATGCGCCCGGGTTTAGCTTCTTTTGCACCAAGGTCCTTGTAGAGATAGCGCTATAATGGTGGACATTTTCCTCCTATTCCTAGCTCACAACTCTTTTCTTAGTCATAAGGTCCTTCATGAATTTTTCATATCCTGGTATTTGCTCAAATGCTTCAACCAAAGGCATATTTACTGTCAACTGCTTGAGCATTGCCATAAATTTGTTGAATTTTGCATCATAAACCTTCTTCTTTAATTGTTGAGGAAAGGAAGGTGGTGGTCATGGGATAGTTTTCAACACCACTTCCTCTTTCTTCTCTTTATCCTTCTCTGAAGTATCAACAGAACTATTCAGCTTCTCAGGCTCCACTGGGTTATTTTCTTCAGATTCACTGACAACTACCTCACCATCTATAGATTTGCCCACAGAAGGGCTAGGTAAGATCTTACCACTCCTAGTGGTAATTGTCATACATGAGCCATCATTCCGTGGGTTCTGCACTATATTATTTGGTAACATTCGGCTCTTTCTCTAGTTGACTGCAGTAGAAAGTTAGCTCATCTGATGCTCTAATTGTTTAATTGCAGTGGAGTGTGAGTGCACCAACTGACTGATGGATGTCAGATCGGTATTCAGGGTGGTCAGACCATAGTTTCTGGCCTCAACTCCCTTCAGTAGCTTCTCAATCATGTCCTCCGTGGATATCTTTCTAGAGCTGTTGCAACAACTTCTTGATTTCCAGGAGGAATATATAAACCACTCCTGTCATTACTGCTTCTCCAGTTTCCTTGCTCCCTATCTTTGTAACCAGGCTTGTCTTATATGTTCCGACCTTGATTCCTTTGGCTATTGCCTTGGAAACTCCCTTGATTATTAGCATAATTTGCCTCATATTCTGTCTTCACATTAACTTGGTCTTGAAACGTCACAACTTTCATGTTCTTAGTCTTCCCCGATAATAAGTGCTTGGTGAGTAGGTCCATCTGAGTTTTTAGATGGGCCAAGTCTTGATCCTGCTCCTCATCTCTCCTGCGTTTTTCAACAGACATACCAATAGAAATAGCGAGGTTTGCTACCACAAACTCTCTGGTATGCTAAGCCCAACTCTGTTTGGTCATCATATTCAGCATATCTGAGGCATCTTGAAAAAAAAGGTCAACGAATGAACCACCCACAACATTATATACAGTTGGCTTTGTAACAGAGTTAAGAGCCCTATATAAAGCCTTCATCAAATGTATGATTGTCATGTTGTGATTCGGACACTGTGTCTACTCTTCTTAAACCTCTCTCAAGTTTCATGCAAGGCTTCAGTTAGGAGCTGCCTAAAGTTACTGATCTCTTCCCTCAACTGTATGCTCCTGTAAGGCGGAAAGAACCTTTCTAGGAAATCTCCTTTCAACTGCCTCTAGTTGGTTATAGAATTGGGTGTCAGCTCATTCAGCCACAATGTTGTATAACGTCAACCGGATAGCATTTTGGACCACTCTTGGGTTATCAAAAGATTTGTTAATGGTGACAAAAATCACTAGATGCAGGTTGGGGTTATCCCCAGGAAGGCCACCTAACAATCCCTTCAGATTCAGGAGTTGAATCATGGTACTTTTTATGTTGAATTTTGCACCAGGTGCCAACAGTGGAGGAATAATAGCACTCGTTGCACCTGCTCCATCCATTCCTTCATCATCGTCATCAACCTCATATTTGACAGGCTATTGACCATACTTTTCTTTGACTGGACAATTTCAATTAAAGTTTTACAGCACTGGTGCAGCAATTTGCTCTGCTCACCTTGGGTTTTGAGGATTCAACAATTTCTCATAACCCAAGTTTTCATTATCATGGTTCGGATTATGTACTTGTTGACCCTCGTTATGTACGTTCACCTGAGCCCTAGCCAACGCTGCTAGTCTGCCAGCCTATTGCTGTTTTGCCATTCTCCTAATCAGCTGTGATTCCGAATTAATTGGTAATAACAGTTCTCTGGAACTTCTTATTTTTGGCATAAAAAACAAGGATCCTGTAATTAAACAAAAACAATAAATAAACGTAAATCTAGGAAACTTAAATAACATTCAATTAGCGCACACAAACTTTCAGTTTACGATCGTTTTCCCCGACAACGACGCCATTTTTGATAACACTCAAATTACACTCTTGAATGGGTGTAAGTTATCATTGTCAATATAAAACTCAACTAGGTTGGGGTTGAATCCCACAGGGAATAAGGTGTGAACCCAAGTCATTTGCAATTTAATTCACTGATAGTTTACTGTTTCCTGAAATGGGGGGTTTAAGTGTCACGAATAATTGTTTTTCACTTTAATTTTGATGTTTGTAATCAAGAGTTTATGAAATAACTAGAATTATGTTCACTAGGCTTACGGTACATGACAGATGCTAACGGTGATTCAAGATTCGCATGGTGGGTAGGATAACAAGCTATCTTTATCGATGTTATGCTCAAATGTCTCTCGACCTACTTAAACATTTAATTTCCTAATCCTCTCGAACTTAGCGAATTTCTGTTCACTGCCTAGATTTTACCTCAGGTTAACCAACCTTGTTACAACGCTGATTTATTAAACGAAGTATTTTCGAGTCCCTATTGATAATTCACTTCCTACTATATTTGATTTCTTTCTCAAGCAAATCAAAGCAAGTGTGTCTACTGTTTGCAACCAACAGACGTTAATTAAAGCATCAGAATTATCACGAAATCCTACCACCTATTGAATCTTGAATACACAACACCTTATCAAGACCTAACCCTAGATCCCATAATTCAGGTTAATGAAGTTTATCCGCTCATGACTCAAAGAACGAAACACATAATTGAATTCATGATTTGAAAGGTAAACTTACAGTGACGAATCAAAACTAGTGAATTGTAGATTAGATCACTAAGGAAAAATCCCCCAATACTGATAATAATCTCTCCAAATAGTTGTGTTGTTAAGTCTAGAAGTAGAGAGAGAAAATATCCAAGTATGTTCCCCTAAACTCAAAGTGTCGAATAATAATGAATAATTATTTAGAAAACCCTAAAACAAAGCTTTAAATAGTTTAACTTAATTATGGAAACAAAATCAAGGATACAGCTTTTCCTCAGAATAGATGACGACATCCATGATAGCTTATCGGGAGTCTGACGACTTATCACAGATGTCGTCAGCTCCTTCTCACTTTTGGCTCTTGCTGTCTAAGGCTTACAATGACGACAACGACTTATCAGGATTTTGATGGCTTATCACTAATGTCGTTAAGACTTCTTCTCAGTTTCCATGTTCTACCTAAGTCTGACGGTATCCTTGATGCCTTATCACAAAATGTCATCACAACTTTTCTTCAGCTCCTATTCCCTGGTTAAAGCTGACATTGGCCTTGATAGCTTATCACACTTTTGATGACCTATCACCAGATATCGTCACAGGATTCAATTCATGCCAAATCTCTGGTTAAGTCTGACGACAACTGTGATAGCCTATCATAGGGCTGATGACTTATCACAGATGTCATCAGCCACACTTCTCTTTCGATCTCTCCAGATTTTAACTTCTTTGCTTCCATTCTTGTTGGTTCTCTATCTCATCAGCTTAAACTGTAAAATCAAACATAAACAAATCAAAAATGACAAAAGTTGCTTAAGACTTCACAATTATTCTCAGTTAAAGACCTTAAATATGTTAGTAATTACTCACACATCAATACCCTCAAATTAAAACAATTGCTTGTACTCAAGCAAATCAGCCCCAACTAAGAGAGTACATAGCACATTCAGCAGCCCATTTTCCATTTAAGCTCAGGACATAGTTACCACCTACAAGGTCAATCCAATTAAAACCAAATGTGTATACCATTGAAAAACAATAATGTTACGCAAAGGACTTAAGCGATGGCATCAATCATAGCCACAACAACCATTCATATACCAATGCTACAATATCTAAAAAAGCAAGTAGCTAGCAACGATACAGTGTGCCCTCACAATAAAGAAATCCCCCTCTTCTCATGTAAGAAACCAAAAATATAATCATAGGGGTTATCAAAAGACTCCCACTCTTAAAAAGAAGTTCCAATCAGTGTATTCCAAGTACCATAGGCTTGCCATTATTTTCATTACCAAGACCATCAGATAGGCTAGCTAGGATTACTACAGGACTTTTTTTAGGCTCGTAATATAGGCTGGGGCTGGTATGATAGTCAAGGACATTTAGAGTGACTATGCCTCCTTGACACTACACTACTTTATTAGGGTTCACTTATAACCTCTTTCTCTTTTTCTCTTCTCTTGATCACACATATTCGAGTTGGGTGTTTTTTTTTGTATAATTACCTAACTTTTATTCATTTTCTTTTATTCTACCCTTCTTCATACTCATTTTACACCATGCACCCCAATGATAGCCACCCTCAACTTAGTCTATTTGCCTAGGTCAATCTGTACAGTGTCCAAGGAGGACCTAGGCCAAAACAAGTTCATTATGGTATAAATGGGAAGGTGAAACGTGTCATAAGAAAGAAATGGTCAATTTAGGCTCAAAACAAGGGGTATTATGCACACAGGGAAGACTATTTAGTCTAAAAGTGGGTTAATCAACAAAATAACCTATGATCCTTTCCTAACACTCTACCCTTCAACCATGGTAAGTCTAACTAGGCAAGTTATGGCTTTGGCATATAGAGGGAATTAAGTAGCTACTCACATACACATAACACACAAGTATATCACAGGCTATCACTTATCTAGTTCATACAATTGCTCAGCAATGATCATCAAGTAGCTAGAACTAATGCTACGACAAGAGTTGACAATGGTCACAAGAAAATATAATTCACACAGTTTTGCAAACAAAACATTAGAGAGGTGTTCAAAAATCAATCAAAAATATGTCAACTGCTTTCTGACTTGTATTTCTCCTAGTCACCATAAAATATGTTGCAACAATAGACTACCCTACACCCTCAACTTAAAATAAAAAAAACTAAACTAAGGGTTAGAGAATACCTAGAATAGATCAATCTCGGGGGTCATGGGTTGCCTCCTATGCAGCGCCTAATTTAACATCGCGACACGACTCTGGTATCTTGATTACTTTAGAATTTATCAAGACAGATAATGGTGATACTTTTCATCAATTCATTCGAGCCAATGTAAAGCTTGACACATTGCCCATTTACCTTGAAGGTCCTGTCATCTTCGTTTTCAAGTTCCAGTACTCTAGATGAGTGGACTTGACTAACTTTAAAATGGCTTGACCACTTAGATTTTAGCTTGCCTGGGAACAATTTGAGTATGGAATTGAACAGAAGCACCTAATTACCTTTTTGGAATTATCGTTTCTCTATTATCCAATCATGGTATTTTTTCATATTTTATTTGTATAGATCTGCTCATTCGTATGCCCAGATATAGAATTCATCCATCTCATTCAATTGCCCCAGTCTCAGCTCTACTGCTTCCTTTCAATTCAGTTTCAACCTTTGGAGTGCCCATAAGGCCTTGTACTCCAGCCCTATTGGTAGGTGGCAAGCTTTCCCATAGACTAGCTGAAATGGTGACATGCCAATAGGTGTCTTGAAAGTAGTTCGATATGCCCACAAGGCATCATCTAGATTTTGAGAAAAATCTTTTCGGCTAGCGTTCACCATTTTGGCTAGGATGGCTTTAATCTCCCCATTTGACACCTCCACTTGCCCATTGGTTTGTGGGTGGTATGGAGTATCCAGTCTGTGCTGTTTCACCCCATATTTTGCCAAAGCTGCTCGAAATACTTTGTTGCAAAAATGGGATTCTTCATCCCTTATGATAGTATGTGGTACTCTAAAGCGAGAGAAAATGTTTCTTTTAAGAAAAGAAACAACCGTCTTCCCTTCATTATCAGACAAGGCCACAACTTTGACCCATTTTGATACGTATTTAACAGAAACTAAAATATACTTCATCCTATATGAGCTTAGAAAAGGACCCATGAAATCGATACCCCAGACATCAAACAATTCCATTTCAAGCATCTTCATCAAGGGCATCTCATGTTATTTAGAGATTGAACCCTTCCTCTGGCATTGGTCATATTTCAGCACAAACTCAAGGGTATCCCTGAATAATGTCGGCCAGTAATAGCCACTTTGCAACACCTTCCTAGCCGTTCGGTCACCTGCATGGTGACCCCAAACCAGAGAAGCATAACATGCTTCCAATATGCACAATACATCTACTTCCAGCACGCATCTCCTTATAATATTGTCTACACATCATCGAAAAAGATACAGCTCATCCCAGAAGTAATGTGTCACATCATGCAAGAACTTCTTTCTTTGATGGAAAACATGATTATTTAGGATGAACTCACTCACAATATAATTTGCATAATTTGCATACCAAGGCAACTTTTCCACAGTGGCAACCAGGATCTCTTCATCAGGAAATGCATCATTTATCTTTGTTTCATCATTAATTTCCTGTTCCCCTTCCATTCTAGACAGATGGTCTGCAACCTACTTCTCACAACCTTTTCTATCTTTGACCTCAAAGTCAAATTCTTGCAGCAGCAATACCCATCTAATCAACCATTATTTTGCATCCTTCTTAGCCATCAAATACCTCAACACAGCATGGTCGGTGTGGACCACCACTTTGGTCCCAAGCAGATAAGCTCTGAAATTCTTGAAGGCATACACTATATCCAGAAGCCCCTGTTCAGTGATGGTGTAATTCTTTTGCGCCTCATTCAGTGCATTACTCGCGTAATATATAGGATGAAATAGTTTGTCCCTCTTTTGTCCCAATACATCCCCAAGGGCAACACCACTTGCATCATACATGATCTCAAATGGTTTTTCCCAGTCAGGTGCAATAACAATAGGGTTCTCAATCAGCTTTTTTTTAAGGCATTCAAATTCCTTTAAGCACTCGTAATCAAAGGAAAATTTCACTTCTTTCTCCAAAAGTTTTCAAAGTGGATTTACAACCTTTGTGAAGTCCTTTATAAATCTCCAATAAAAGACAGTATGTCCAAGAAAATTACGCACTCTCTTTACTGAATTGGGAGGTGGTAGTTTCTCAATAACTTCCACTTTTTCTTGATCCACTTCTATCCCTTTTTCAAAAATTTTATGGCCGAGAACGATGCCCTCATTTGCCATGAAATGGCATTTTTACCAGTTAAGCACCAAATTAAATTCTACACATCTTTGCAAGGCTAGATTCAGATTTTCCAAACACGTCTCGAATGAATCACCCACCATAGAGAAATCATCCATGAATACCTCTATGATGTCCTCCACCATATCTGAGAAGATAGACATCATACACCGTTGAAAAGTGGTGGGTGCATTGCATAGCCCAAATAGATTCCTCTTAAATGCAAAGGTGCCATATGGGCATGTGATTGTCATCTTCTCCTGATCTTCAGGAGCAATATGGAAGAGCATGATTGGATACACTACTTCAATCATGACTACAGATATACTACGTGGTGCAAATGTCCTTTCTTCGGACATTGTCTATGGAAGTCGAATTGTAGATGCCACCTATACCAAAGAACTACATCATCCTCTCTACCACCCTAAAAAACTACTAGAACCAAAGAAAAATAGCCTGCAACCAAACTATTTATGATGTCTCAATCTGGCACCGATTACTCGGATGACTTTCCACCAAACAAACCTTTTGAAAAGGATTACTCGTGCCATGCTCCAAAACTACCAGCCAAAACTATTATCCTACCATACAGAGAGAAGACACCCCTCAGAGACACTGAAGAAACACTCAACTGGAAATTAAAAAATGCCATGTGCCAAAATAGAATGCTATCCAACATCAACCAAGCCACAAAAATATTGCTCTCTCTCAAAATAAGTTGGAAAGAAAAGTGGAAGGAATGAACAGGAGAGCAAAACAAGCGTCCACTCAGCACGATGGACTTATTCGCCAGTTGAAACTCAGGCTCCAATCCTGCGGTATGGTAAATGTTCGCCAGACACTTCGATGCCTTATTTCTTTGCCTGCAGCAAAAGGAAATGGCTTCTCTAAAAGAATAAATCAACCAGTTAAGACACGGTAGGTTTTAGCCCCGGATAACCTCTAGCGCACTACCAAAGCCAACCTTATTCCTAGTGTTGCCACACACATACTCTCCACAAAAAATTAGCCACATTTTTCCCACTCTTATTTCAAGGTCCCATATGCCAATATACCTAGATTTTTAAGAGGAAAAGAAGTTTGATATTGCTAAGCATGTATGAAATAGGAAAGATGCATCGCTACCAAGAGAAAAGCCAATGAAACTCAGAAGCAATCTAAGAGAAAAATGGAATCCAAAATAGCTAAAGGAACTCTGATGCTCTCGGACCATGACACCACCTTCCCTGATGACAATCTGATAATTCACAAGACAGAAGTGCCATACAAAGATAAAGAATAGCATGCCATGCTGAAAGATAGCCTTATCAATCAAAAGTGGTTGTCGTCCTATCGTGATCCAGATACTGATCAAGACCAACTCATCCCAAATTAGTATGGTTTGAACATAGATAATGATGCTGTTCTAGATCCACAAGCAACAACAATCCATGATCCAGTTGAAGAATCTCTAAAGTGCAACAAACAGATCCAGGATACTGATCCCATAAGTCCTGTTTTAAGTGAAGGAGGTTCCTCTAATACAGAGGCATACTCTGACATCAACGATAACTTTCCAGCCAATGGTTACGTTGAAGACAACGAAGAGTCTGTCAATTCATGAGAACATATTGAGGACACTCTTGAATCCTCAATTGAATCTCTAGAAGAAGACTATCCACCAATATACATAAAACATTCCAAGGAACTAGAGATCTTTGAAGTTGTCGATAACCAAGACTGGATGATGAACGATCTAATCCCAGAAAGAAGTCCAGATCCAGGTACACCGGTAAGAAAAACTATGGGAACCGGATTTTACACTTTCAATCTCAATGACATTAAGATTTTAGCCTGGCCCCAGCGGATCCATGAATTCTCCACTTGGATGGCGATGAAGAATTTGTCCTTGTGGGAGAAATACATGATACTCTCAGAATTCACATCCAGATTCTTTGGCATACTCTGGGACTTGTGGAACCATCTTGAGATTTCAGACATAATCACATATCTGATGTCCCAAGACCTTTTTTTCAATATCAGGATCCTGTACAAGGTATTCTGTGGTGACATCTCTTCGAGATAAAGTGCCTTCAACTTTGCTCTGGTGACATCTCTTTGAGATGAAGTGCCTATCGTTCGACAAAAACATCATCGATATTCATTTCTAGAAGATGGTAAAGGTCTACTTTTATTGCGCTAGAATCCTATCCTGAAGAAAGCCTTTGTGTCATCACTGGCAGCGATGCTAGCAAACCACAAAACAAGGATTATGGAGGAGAATTTTAAGTCCATAACCGTCCCATATATAGGCTATATCCGGCAGGCCATCCTCTAGACTCTGGACAATATATACATTAGGAGGACTGTTCTGAAGTAGATCATTAAGAACATCCACCCCTCAATCGAGACTGCAGCAAAGATGACCTCGTCACCAAGTCCCACTACCCCTGCTCTTGCCGCAAGATGAGATAAAAAAGAAAACTGCTATACCAAGACCTCTCGACGACAGAAGTAGGGTTACTTGGTGAACCAGGTATTTTAGATAGACAAGCCCAACCAACTACAAGAAGAAGGATGATGGATTTTTCATCTGCAGAAAGCCAGGCCACTTTTCTAGAAACTATCCTTAATCAAAGGAGTCAAAGGACTCTATCCAACTTTATAAAGAGATAACTGATCATCCAGGAATCTATCTCAGCACAGAGGATGACCTAGAATTGGTATTCTCACTAAAAGAAGAATCAATGGAAATTACCCTCTTCTCCATAGATGTATATAAAGATTCGGGCAATATCTATGCCAATTATCTCTACCTGATATCCAGCGGAGAAGAAAACTAACACTAGGCCAGTCAAATCCTCATGCTAAATACGGTAAGAATACTATCTTCCTAGTTAGCAGATTACCCTCGAGATCAGTTCAACCAATATGTGGATCCCTTTGATCCATCTATCACCCGAGAAAGAAAGACCTTCTACAAGCTTTAAGTGTTCAAAAAGTATGGCGGATCCATCCTAAAGCCATTCAGAGTGCATCGAGAATATCCCTTCTACTACATGTTCATCGCCCTGGCCAATGACTTCCCGCAAGAACTTCAGTGGCTATTTTGGTATTTGTGCCACAAGCACTATATTCTAATGGAGTTCAAGTGTGATGCGTTCAGGTATTTTGATTGAATCCAACCTGCTCCAAAGAGATTCATGCTGTGCTTGAAGCCACAAGAATACTGGATTCGATGCTTCAAGGATTCCTGCAATGCAATGGTCTTCATGCTGCATCACCCTGTAGGAATCTCAGGCCAGAACATTCAAGCTCAACTAGAAATTTCACTTCTCTAGAAATTTCCCGTATCTACACTCTCTCTGGAAGATAAATATTATGAGGGTCAGTACTTTATTTTTGAGCAAAATAGATGCATTCCAAAGGAAATCTGGCCAAAGAAATGGGGAAAATTGAACTATGCAGAAAACGGTCATCCACACTGGGATAAAGTCCGACGAGCAACAAAAGAACATCAGACGCAGTATGAGATCATAAGAGATAAATTCACCGATTTCATAAAAATCATATGGCTAAAAGCTCCCCTATAGGAATTTGAAGATTCATCGTTTAGAAGTAGTTACTTTACCAAATAAATGAAGTAAAACTTGGAAGGCCTATAACGCCTAAGGAAGAAGCACAGAGTAGATTGGTGAAAGAAAGAAGGATGCGTGAGCTCATCACCGCTGGTACCATCCAACACTGCTTGAGAGAAGACATCAAATGACATGTGCAAGAAGTTACCCTTTCCAGCAGGTTAACCTTTCAAGTGGGTTACCCTCGTTACCCTCTCTCGTGGGTAACCCTTTCCAGTAGGTTACCCTCCCCTCCAAGTAAACCTTGTGAGATGGGTTACCCTCACTAGTGGGTTACCTTTTTTAGTGGGTTACCCTTATTTCCAAGAAAACCCTTCTCTATGGGTTTCCCTTTCAGATGGGTTTCTAAAGCTGCTAACTCAGCTACTTTAAAGAGAAGGAGCTTATCCACCAGCTTGCTAGATACCTGTGAAGCTACTGATACACCTGTTTGCAAGCTGCTGACTCATCTGCTTACACACGCTATCACATGACAACAATATAGTTTTTTTATTTAGCCCCCCAAATATTAGTTGGGCCCGCTAAGAATAAAGATAAAGCTTATCCTGTTGTAATAGATAATTCATATCCCTTCAAAAAGGATAGACTTATGCTTGTTAACCTATAATGCCTATCACTTATCTGTTAGGATAGGAATGTAATATTTTATTTCATGTTTATCTGTAGCTTAGCAGAGCTAGTAAGCTTTCTTCTCCTATAAAATATAGCCTAGAACTTTAGTTTAGAGGCATCATTGGCTCTACCTAAAAATCTCTTCAGTAGTATCTCTCTATCATCAATGAAAATGTTAGTTGGCTAAACTCTCTTGCTCTTGATAAACTCTCTTGCTCTTGGTTTCTCTCGACCAAAGGGATGGGTACTTCAATTCTTCAAGTCGGAGTAGGGGGTAAGGAAATACTACGGTGAAGTGCTTATTGCGATGGTAACGATGGCTCCCCAAAGTTACTTTCCATGTATATAAAACAAATTTGTCTTCATCAGCACGACATAGATGTATAAGTGCTTTCCATGTATATGAAACATAATTAGTTAAGTCCATGCCATAGCTTTTTAAAATGATTCTGTATATGAGAAAGAACACGCAGATCTGAGGTCGGTCTTAGTACACCTTTTGTTCTGGGACTGCTAGAGGTAAACAGGCCAGGGAGAGCCGCCATAAGACCCATTTTTAGGCATATACGAAACAGTCTTGTACTAAGGAGACAAGGGATTTCATGTTTTATAAGATTGGAAAAGTAAATCCATCCCTTTTTAGGGTTGCGAAGGCTTTTTTGCCGAGGCAAACCGTCCTTGACGTGTAGCTTGCAGTTTCAGAGTCATGCCATCCTATAAAGTGTTGAGAGGGCTTTATCGCTAAAAAGCAAACTGTCTATATGGATGCATAGATCAATCATAGTAAAGCTGTGTTGTATAAATTGAAATCTTTGATTTCGTATGGTATGCTGCCTATATGGTCGTGAATTGCCTGTCATGTTGAAAAGGTTAGGCTCCGTGTCTATGGTGTTGACGGAAACGTTGATTTCATATAGCGTGCCACCTATTTGTATGGCCTGCCACCTATATAGTCGTGAAACCACCTTTCATGTTAGAAAGTTTGGGGTCTATTGCCCAGCCACCTAGGTACTCTAGCCTCTAGTCGTCCGTATCCCTCTACCTCCCTGTATATTTGGTTTAACAGCCATCCCCACGCTTGAAGGTCGGGAGCAAATAGGAGTTTGCATCCACCTTTGCTAATTGCAAACACGTGAGCCAGTTTTACATTTTTATTCTTAGTCTTTAGTTTACTTGCCCAAGATACTGCTCTTAGATCCGTACTTTGTTTTATCTTCCAAGTTTCACAACTCAAGTCTTGTACATATTAGAGTCATAGTTTTAATTTCATTATCAGATTCACTGTTTTCTAGTTATTATATACTGCATCTTGTACATAATCAAGTCAGTTACTTTTCTTAGATTTTAGAACAAATATATAGAGTCAGTCTATGAAAACACAAAAAGATTTTCATTTTATTAAGTCTTGTCTACAAAACCTTAGAACAAATATATCGAACCATTATAATTCAAAAAATACAAAAATATGTATTCCTTAGAGTCTTCTTCCTTAAGTAGGTCCAGTTCCTGTAATGTCTAGCTCTAGTAAATATGTACCCCACCAAAGCTCTGTCATGTAAATATGACTACCTATACGAAGTAGATGTCTTACCACCGGAACATAAAATATATGCAACACATCTACCCCTCCTAAACCCTTACTCTACCTTTGCAAAGAAAGTATGTAACCCATGGCTGCAGATCCATTCTTTGGTACAGCAGAGACCAAAAGGAGTTAAAGAATATGTTGGTACCTCGAAGCTATACCAACATCCTATTCTAGCAACTCAGGAGGAATAGTTCATCACCCTACAGATGCCGGAAGATTTTCCAAGATAGTGGAGAAACCAAGGCTTCTCCAACATCCACTTTGGTGCTGTTCGGGTTGCGTTGTTATATCATGGAAGAAAAGGCCAGCCCGTAGTGGCGCACCTTTTAATACTTGATACCAGGTACAATGAATACCAACATGCAAACTTAGGAGATTCAAAAATCACATTGAACACCTGGATAGTATTCGTCACTACATTCCCAAAATTTAATATGTCCCTCTCTGATCTGTATCTGACGAAGGCGTTGAAGATCCTGGTTCATATTCTCGGAGCTCCATAGGCCAGAGATGCCACCCAGGCAACTGTCCACTACCAAGTGGATTGGTGAGTTTAGAATCATGCTATGGATCTATCCCTTCCAGGTGGTGGTGATTCTTTGATCTTAAACATAGATGCCACTAATGGAACCACTCAGTGTGTCTAGATCCCAAGGCAAATCCCCTGAGATAAGCTTGTGAAAGTACTCCTAAACTCATGGGTCACAAACTATGAGAAGTTGAGAGACCATCCTCAACCTCTACAGTTCACTGAGCCAACCTTTATGAGAAGGAGCGATAATACCATCACAATCAGTTTCAACCACTCACACCTAAAAAAGCCTCCCAAAACTACCTTCTCAATCTATATGTACCAACCTTTCGATGACCTTCCACTAACAAATGATCCAAAGTTGATGGACGACCCAAAGTTCATGCGCAGGTTCCTAGAATGCAGTATGGAAGAGTATGATTGAATACACTACACCAATCATGACGACAGATATATTATGTGGCACAAATGTCCTTTCTCTAGACACTGTCCATAGAATTCGAATTGCAGATGCCACCTATCCTTTCTGCAGACACTATCCATGGAAGTTAAATTGTAGATACCACCTATGCCAAGGAACTAAATCACCCTCTCCACCATCAACTAAAACTACTAGAACCAAAGAAAAACAATATGCAACCAAACTATTCATGATGTCTCAATTTGACACCGGTTACTCGGATGACTTTCCACCAAAAAAACATTTCAAAAAGTATAACATGAGTCACACTCCAAAAGTACCAGCCAAAATTGTTATCCTTCCATTCGGAGAGAAGATGCCCCTTAGTAACACTAAAGCAACACTCAACTGGCAATCTGAAAATACCATATGCCAAAAGAGGATGCTATTCAGCATCAACCAAGCCATGAAGAATGTTGCTCACTCTTAGAATAAGCTGGCAAGCAAAGTTTAAGGAATGAACAGGGGAACAAAACAAGCGTCCACTCACCACGACGGACTTATCTGCCAGTTGGAACTCAGGCTCCAATCCATGCAGTATGATATATGTCCGCCAAGTACTTTGATGTCTCATTTCTTTAGCCAACAGTAGAAGGAAATGGATTCTCTGAAAGAATAAATCAAGTAGCTGAGAATCGGTGAGGTTTAGCCCCAAAGATCCCATAGCGCACTACCAAATCCAACCTTGTTCCCAGTGTCGCCACACACATACACTCCACCAAAAATAAGCCACATCT
The DNA here is from genome assembly GCA_030864225.1 of Capsicum baccatum var. pendulum. NCBI lineage: Eukaryota > Viridiplantae > Streptophyta > Magnoliopsida > Solanales > Solanaceae > Capsicum > Capsicum baccatum. Next base: position 88,924,081 of record CM061557.1, read on the forward strand.
TTCCCACTACAACTTCAAGCTCCCATATGCCAATATCCATAGATTCTTAAGAGGAAAAAGAGTTTGACATTGATATGAATGCATGGGATAGGATAGATGCTATTACTGCCATGAGAAAAGCCAATCAAACTCTGAAGCTGTCTAAGAGAAAAATGGAATCCGACATAGATAAAGGAACCATAATGATCTCAGACCATGACATCACCTTCCCCAATGACAATCTGATAATTCACAAGCCAAAAGTGGCATACGAAGATAAAGAATGGAGTGCCATGCTAAAATATGGCCTTCTCAATCACAGTCAATGTTGTCCCATTATGATCCAGATTCTGATCACGACCAACTCATCCTAAATCTGCATGGCTTAAATATCAATGATGATGCCGTTCCAGATCCATAAGCTGCAACAATCCTTAATTCAGTTGAAGAATACCTAAAGTGCAATGAATAGATCTAGGATAGTCCATCTTCAAGTAAAGGAGGTTCCTCTGATACAAAGGCATACTCCTACACCGGCGATAACTTTCCTGCCAATGGATACGTTGAAGACAGTAAAGAGTCTGTTGATTTGCGAGATCATGTTGAGGACACTCCAAAATCCTTTATTAAATCTCCAGAAGATGACTATCAACCAATATTCATGAACCATTCTAAGAAACCAGAGGTTTCTAAAGTTGTCAATTACCAAGATGGGATAAGGGATGATCCAATCCTAGAAAAAGGCCCGATCTAGGTACACCGATAAGAAAAACTTTGGGAACCAAATTTCACACCTTCAAGCTCGATGACATCAAGATTTCAGCCTAGCCCTAGCGTATCTAGGACTTCTACACTTAGATGGCAACAATTAATCTGGCCGAGTGGGAGGAATACATGATACTCTAAGAATTCACATCCAAATTCTCTAGCATACTTAGAGAGTGGTGGAACGCTCTTGGGATTTTTGACCAGAACACGTATCTGACATCCCAGGACTTTACCTTTAACATCAGGATCCTGCATGAGGTATTCTGCGGTGATACAGGCGAAAGACAAGAGAAGCTCTGACGACATCTCTTCGAGATGAAGTGTCTATCATTCAACAGAAACGTCATTGATATCCACTTCCAGAAGATGGCAAAGATCTACTTTGAGTTGGGTAGGGATCCTAGACTAAAGCAAGCCTTTATGTCATCACTACCAATAATGCTAACAAACCACACGAAATGATTGTGGACGAGAAGTTCAAGTCCATAACCGTCCCACATATAGGCTACATTTGGCAGGCCATCCTCTAGACTCTGGACAACATATGCATCAAGAGGACTGTTCTAAAGTAGACAATCAAGAAAAATCTATCCCTCGACCGAGCCTGTAGAAAATATGACCTCCATCACCAAGTCCCACTGCCCCTGCTCTCGCCGCAAGATGAGATAAAAAAGACAACTATTATTCAAGAGGTTCAAACTACAAAAACCTCCTGACGACAAAAGTAGGTTTACCTAATGAACCAGGTATTTTAGATAGAGAAGCCCAACCAACTATAGGAAGAAGGATTATGGCTGCTTCATCTATAGAAAGCCTAGCCACTTCACTAGAAACTGTCCTCAATCCAAAAAGTTGAAGGACTCCATCCACCTCTTTGAAGAGATAACTAATCACACAGGAATCTATCTCAGCATGGAGGACGACCTTGAATCGGTATTCTCGCTGGAAGAAGAACTAACACAGAACACCCACTTCTCTATAGATGTAAATAAAGATTTAGGCAACATCTATGCCGATGATCTCTACTTGATATCTAGCAACAGAGAAGATAGCCAACACCAGGCCAGTCAAATCCTCATGCTGAATGCGATAGGAATACTATCTTTTGAGCTAGCAGATTACCCTCCAAATATGTTTAACTGATATGTAGATCCATTTGATCCATCTATCCTCTAAGAAATAAAGTCCTTCTATGAGCTTTAGGAGTTCAGAAAGTATGGTGGATCCATCCTTAAGCTGTTTGGAGTACACCCGGAATATCCCTTCTACCACGTGTTCATCTCCCTGGTCAATGACTTCCCGCAAGAACTCCTATGGCTATTCTGGTAACTATGCCACTAATATTATATTCTCAAGGAGTTCAAGTGTGATGCCTTTAGGCATTTCGATCGAATCTAAACTGCTCTAAAGAGATTATATTGTGGTTCAAGCCACAAGAATACTAGATTCAATGCTTCTAGGATTTCTATGATACAATGGTTTTCATGCTGCATCGACCTATAGGAATCTCTGGCCATGACATCCAAGCTCAATCAGAAATTTCACTCTAGAAAATTTTTGTATCTATACTCTCTATAGAAGATGAATACTATGAGGCTTAGCACTTTATTTTTAAGCTAAACATATGCATTCCTTTGGAAATCTGGTCAAAGAAATGAGGTAAATGGAACTACATAGATGATTGTCATCCCTACTGGGATGAAGTTCGATGAGCAGCAAAAGAATATCAGCCATATTACGAGATCACGAGAGATAAATTCACTGGCTCCATCAAAATCATTTGGCTAAAAGATCCCCAACAGGAATGCAAAGATTCATAGTTCAGAAGTAGTTATTTATCCAGATCGATGAAGAAAATCTTGGAATGCCAAGAACACCTCAGGCAAAAGCAAGGAGTATATTGGTGGATGGAAGAAAGATACGCAAGCTCATCACCGTCGGCACCATCCAATACTACTTGAGAGATAACGTCAGATAAAATATGTTAGAATTTACCCCCTCCAATGGGTTACCCTTTCCAGTGGGTTACTCGCTACAATGGGTTACCCTTTCTAGTGGGTTTCCTTCCTGTCTAAGAAAACTTTGTCAGATGGTTTACCCTCGCCAGCGGGTTACCGAGCTGTGGTGTGTCGATTGAAAGCTTTGATTTTATATGTCATGCTGCCTATATGGTTATAAATCACCAGTCATGTTGGAAAAGTTAGGCTCTTTGTCTATGATGTTGATATAAACCTTTATTTCATATGGAGTTCCACTTATTCGTATGGCATATTGCCTACACGGTCATGAAACTACCTTTCATGTTGGATAGTTCAGGTTCTATTGCATAGCCACCTAGATACTCTCACTGAAATTCATTCGTGTCCTCCTCCCTCCCTGTCTATTTGGTATCAGAGCCATTCCTACTTTGGGAGATCTGGAGGAAGCCGGAGTTTGCATCCACCTCTGCTGATTGTAAACATGTGAGCCAAATTTACATTTTTATTCTTTTTCTTTAGTTTACTTGTCCAAGCTACTGCTCTTAGATCCGTCCTTTTTTTATCTTCCAAGTTTCATAACTCAAGTCTTATACATGTTAGATTGTAGTTTAAATATCATTTTCAGAGTCAGTGTTTTTCAGTTATTGTATACCATATCTTGTACATAATCGAGTTGTAGTTACTTTCCTTAGATTTTAGAACAAATATATAGAATCAGTCCACAAAAACACAAAAAGATTTTCATTTTATTGAGACTTGTCGATAGAACCTTAGAACAAATATATCGAGTCTTTATTGTCCCGAAAATACAAAAATATGTCTTTCTTAGAGTCTTCTTCCTTAAGTAGGTCCAGTTTCTATAAATTTCAAGCTCAAATAAATTTGACCCCCACCAAAGCTCTGTCATGTAAATATGACTACCTATACGAAGTAGATGTGCTACCAGTAGAACACAAAATATCCTCAACACATTTACCTCTCCAAAAACCTTACTCTGCCATTGCAAAGAAGTCATGTAACCCATGGTTGCAGATCCGTTGTTTGGTGCAGCAGAGACCGAAAGAAGTTAAGGAATATGTTACTTCCTCAAAGTTAGACCAGCATCCTATTCTTATAACTCAGGAGGAACAATTCATCAACCTACAGATGCCGAAAGATTTTCCAAATAGTGGAGAAACAAAGGCTTCACCCATATCCATTTTGGGGCTATTCAGGTTGCGTTGTCATAATATGAAAGAAAAGGCCAGGACGTAGTGGAGTGGCTTTCACTCCTTGATACCAAGTACAAAAAATACTAGCATGCCAACTTGGGAACTTCAGAAATCACACTGAGCGCCAGGACAGTCTTCATCACTATATTCCCCAACTTTAACATGTCCCTCTCCGATCCGTTTCTAATGGAGGCACTGAAGATCGAGGTCCATATTCTTAGAGCTCCATATGCTAGAGGTTCCATCCAGGAAACTCTCCATTACCAGGTGGCTTGGTGAGTTTAAAATCATGCTATGGATCTATCCCTTCCAGGTGGCAGCGATGCTTTTGTCTTAAATATAGAGGCTACCAACGGAAACACTCAGTATGTCCAGATCCCAAGGAAAATCCCTAGAGATGAGCTTGTGAAAGTACTCCCAAACTCATGGGTCACAAACTATGAGAAGTTGAGAGACTATCCTCAACCTATCCATTCCACGAAGCCAACCTTTGCCAGAAGGAGCTGCAATACAATCATGATCAGTTTCAACCACTCAGACCTATAAAAGCCTCCCAAAACCACCTTCTTAGTCAATTGTACCAACCTTCTGATGACCTTCCACTAACAAACTACCCAAAGTTGATGGATGACCTAAAGTTCATGCGAAGGTTCGTAGATAGCAGTATGGAAGAGCATGATTGGATACACTACTTCAATGATGACTACAGATATACCGTGTGGCAAAAATGTCCTTTCTCTAGATACTGTCTGTGGAAGTCGAATTATACATGCCACCTATTCCAAGGAACTACCTCACCTTCTCCACCACCAGCTAAAACTACCAAAACCAAAGAAAAATAGCCTTCAAACAAACTGTTCATGATGTATCAATCTAGTACCGGTTACTCGGGTGATTTTCCAGCAAACAAACCTTTTGAAAAGGATAACATAAACTACTCTCCAAAAGTACCAGCCAAAATTGTTATCCTACCATCCGGAGAGAAGATGCCCCTCAGTGACACTGAAGCAACACTCAACTAGCAATATGAAAATTCCATATGCCAAAACAGGATGCTATCCAGCATCAACCAAGCCATAAAGAATATTACTCACTCTCAGAATAAGCTGGCAAGCAAAGTTGGCTTAGCACGACAGATTTATCTGCTAGTTGATCCTCAGGCTCAAATCCATACAGAATAATATATGTCCACTAGGCACTTCGATGTCTTATTTCTTTTACCAGCAGCAGAAGGAAATGGATTCTCTGAAAGAACAGATCAAGTAGCTAAGATACAGCGGGTTTCAACCCCAGAGAATCCATAGCGCACTGCCAAAGCCAACCTTGTTCCCAGTGTCACCACACATATACTCTCCGCCAAAAATGAGCCACATCTTTCCCACTACTACTTCAAGCTACCATATGCCAATATCCCTAAATTCTCAAGAGGAAAAGGAGTTTGACATTGCTAAGCATATATGGGATAGGAAATATGCCATCCTTGCCAAGAGAAAAGCCGATGAAAGTTAGAAGTAGTCTATGAGGAAAATTGAATCCTACACAGATAAAGGGACCATGATGATCTCAGACCACGACATCCTCTTCCCCGATAACAATCTAATAATTCACAAGCCATAAGTTCTATATGAAGATAAAGAATGGAATGCCATGCTGAAAGATGACCTTCTCAATCAGAAGTGGTTTCCATCCCATCGTGATTCAGATGCTGATCAAGTACAACTCATCCCAAATATGTATGGCTTAAACATTGATGGTGATGCCATTCCAGATCCACAAGCCACAATAATCCTTTCATTAAATTGAAGAATCTCTGAAGTGTAGCAAATAGATCCAGGATGCCGATCCCATAAGTCCTACTTAAAGAGAAGGAGATTCCTCTGATACAGAGGCATACTCCAACACAGGTGATTACTTTCCAGCTGATGGATACATTAAAGACAGGGAAGAGTCTGCCGATTTGCGAGAACATATTGAGGACACTCCTGAATTGGCCATCAATTGAATCTCCAGAAGAAGACTATCCACCAATATACATAAACCATTATAAGAACCAAAGGTCTCTGAAGTCAATGATGACAAAGATGAGATAACGGATAATCCAATCCCAGAAAAAAAGCAAGATCTAGGTACACCGACAAGAAAAACCATAGGAATTAAATTTCACACCTTCACTCTCGACGACATCAAGATTTCAGCCTGGCCGAAGTTGATCCATGACTTCTACACTTTGATAGTGACCAAGAATCTAGTCGAGCAGTAAAAATACATGATACTCACAAAATTCACATCTAGATTCTCCGGCATACTCAGAGATTGGTGGAATGCTTTTTAGACAAGAACACATATTTGATATCCCAGGACTTTTCTTTCAACATTAGGATCCTGTACGAGGTATTTTGCGGTGACGTCATCTAGAGACAAAAGAAGCTCCAGTGATATCTCTTCGAGATATTGTACCTATCGTTCGACAGAAATATCATCGATATCCACTTCCAAAAGATTTTAAAGATCAAATTTCAGTAGGATAGGGATCCCAGCCTGATGCAAGCCTTCCTGTCATCACTACCAACGATGCTAGAAAACCACACAACAATAATTGTAGAGGAGAAGTTCAAGTGCATAATCGTCCCATAGTATATGCATCAAGAGAACTATTTTGAAGAAGATCGTCAAGAATAATCCATCCCTCGACCGAGCCTGTAGCAAAGATGACCTCATCACAAAGTCCAACTTCTCCTGCTCTCTTCATAAGACAAGATAGAAAAGACAGCTATTGTTTAGGAGCTTTAAACTGACAAGACCTTCCAATGAAAGAGCAGTGTAACCGAGCAAACTATGTATTTTAGATGGAGAAGCCCAGATAAATACAAGAAGAAAGATGATGGCTGCTGATAATACTCAAATTATACTCCTGAACGGGTGTAAGCAATTTTTGTCACTATAAAACCTAATTAGGTTGGGGTCGAATCCCACAGGGAATAAGGTGTGAACTCTAGTTGTTTATGATATAATTTACTGGTAGTTTACTGTTTCCTGAAATGGGGGTTTAAGTTTTGTAGATAATTGTTTATCACTTTGAATTTAATGTTTGTAACCAAGATTTTATGAGATAACCAGGATTATGTTCACTAGAGCTTAAGGTACATGATAGATGCTAAAATTAACTCAAGATTCTCACGACAGTTAGGATAACAAGCTATCTATATCGATGATATGCTCAAATATATCTCAACCTATTAAACCGTCTAATTTTCTAATCCTCTCAGACTTAGGGAATCGTAACTCACTGTGCAGATTTACCTCAGGTTAATAACCTTGTTACAACACTGATTATTAAATGAAGCCTTTTCGAGTCCCTGTTGATAATTCACTTCCTACTATTTATGATTTCTTTCTCAAGCAAACCAAAGTAGGTACGCCTATTGTTTGCAACCAACAGGCATAAATTATAATCTCAGAATTACCAAAAAATCTTAACACTTATTTAACCTTGAGTAATTAATTACCACCTTATCATGACCGAACCCTAGATTCCATAATCCAGGTTAAGAGTGTTTAGTTACTCATGATGCAAGAAATAAGCACACAATTTCAATTCATAATTAAAAAGATTAACTTATAATAATGAAGGAAATCAAAAGTGAACTTGAAATTGAATCACAAAGCAAACCCTAAAATATTAGTTTAGAGAGAGAGAGAGAGAAGTCGTATATTGTCAATATGTCAACGAATGATGGATAAAAATCACCCTAAAATCCCTAAAACAAGATTTTAAATAGTTAACCCTAAATATGGAAATAAAATTAAAGTTTTTGATTTTCTTTGGATTAGATGACGGCGCCCGTGATAGCCTATCATGATCTTGATGGCCTGTCACGGACGCCATCAAATTCTCTTTAAGTTTGGCTTTTTCTGTCTCAGGCTGACGACTATCATGACATCCTATTAGGAGTCTGAAGACATGTCATGGATGTCGTTAGTTCCTCTTCCATTTTGATAATTTCTGTCTAAGGTTTTTGGTAGTTATGACGGCTTGTCACAAATTTGATGCCTTATCATGATACGCCTTCACAACTTTAGAGCAATTCCCATTTTGTAATTAAGGTTGACGGTATCCCTGATGGCTTATCATACTTTTGTCATCTTATTAGCATATGCCGTCATAGCATTCACTCCATGCCAAATCCCTAATTATGTTTGATGGCAACTGTGATAGCCTATCACGGGGCTAACAACTTATCATAGATATTGACAGCCACACCTTTCTTCAGATTTCTCTACATTTCAACCTCTTTGCCTCCATTCTTGTTGGTTGTCTATCCCATTAACTTAAATCTATAAAATTAACATAAACATATCAAAAAATGAACAAAGTTGCTTAAGGCCTCACAATTATTCTAGGTTAAAGGCCTTAAATATGTTAGCGATTGCGCACACATCAACACCCTAAACTTAGAACAATTGCTTGTCCTCAAGCAACTTAATCCAACTAAGAGAACACATAGCACATTCAGCAACCAATTTTTCATTTGAGCTCAATACCAACTAATACCAACTGTGCAAAATCAAGCGGTAATATCAATCTTAGCCGCAACAACCATTAACATATCAATGCTACACTATATAAACAAGCAAGTAGCTAGCAACGATACCAGTGTGTCCTCACAATAAAGAAATCCCCCACTTCTCAAATAAGAAATCCAATAATGCAAATATGGGGATCATCAAAAGACTCTCACTCTCAAAAGGAGGTTCCAATCGGTGTATGCCAAGTACCATAGGCTTGCCCTTTTTTTTGTTACCAAAATCTTCAGACAGGCCAGCTAGAATCACTATAGGACTTCTTTTAGGGTTGTAGTGTGGTTTTGGGATGGTATGATATTCAAGGTCATTTAGAGTGACTATGCCTCCTTGACACTACACTACTTTCTTGGGGCTCACTTATTATCCTCTTTTTTTTTTCTTCATCTCTTGATCATCCATATTCAAGTTGGGTGCTGCCCCTTCCCTTTTTTTAGCACCCAACTTTTATTTTTTCTCTTTTATTCCACCCTTCTTCACACTCCTCTTACACCATGCACCCCTATGATAGCCACCCTCAACTTAGGTAGTTTGCCTGGATGAAGGTGCTCAGTGTCCAAGGAAGGCTAGGGATAAACAGGTTCATTGTGGGATAAATGGGAAGGTGAAAGGTGTCATACAAAAGAAATAGTCAATTTAGGCTCTAAACAGGGATCAAAGGGTGTTATGCATACAGGGAAGGATATTTAGGATAAAAGTGGGTTAATAAACGATGACCTGTGATCCTATACTAACTCTTATCCTAAGACCATGGCAAGACTAACCAAGTGAGTTCTGGATTAAGCATACAGAGGAAAATAAGTAATAGCTCACACACACCTGGCACACAAGTATATTATAGGCCACCACTTATCTAGTTCATGCAATTGTTCAGTAATGATCATCAAGCGGCTATAAATAATACAATAATAAGATTCACAATGGTCACAAGTACATGTAATCCACACAGTTTATCATAAAAGACATTAGAAGGATGTTTAAACGTCGAGCAAGAATATGTCACTGCCTTTTGTGCTCGTATTTCTCCTAGTTACCACAAACTATGTTACAACAATAGACTACCCTTTACCCTAAACTTAGAATTAAAGCAAAACTAAACTAAGAGTTATAGTATACCTGGACTGGGTCGCTTTTGGGGATTATAGGTTGCCTCCCATGCAACACCTGATTTAACATCGCGGCATGAATCAGGTATCTCGATTACCTCAGACTTCATAGATATAGATTATGGTGATACTTTTCACTGATTCTTTTGGGCTAATCTAAAGCTTGACCCGTTGCCCATTTACCTTGAAAGTGCTGCCGTCTTCATTTTCAAGTTTCACTATTCCAGATGAGTGGACTTGACTAATCTTAAAAGGGCCAGACCATTTAGATTTCATCTTTCCTGGGAACAATTTGAGTCTTGAATTAAATAGAAGCACCAAGTCACTCTTTTTGAATTCTCGTTTGTCTATTCTCCAATCATGGTACTTTTTTATCTTTTCTTTATATAGATCTAGTCATTCATATGCCCTGATATGGAGTTCATCCATCTCATTCAGTTGCCCTAGTCTTATCTCTGCTACTTTTTTCCAACTCAAATTCAACCTTTTAAGCACCTATAACGCCTTGTGTTCCAACTCTATTGGCAGGTGGAAAGCTTTTCTGTAGACTAGCTGAAATGGTAACATACCAATGGGTGTATTAAAAGCAATCCGGTATGTCCACAAGGAATCATCAAGGTTTTGAGACCAGTCCTTTCGGCTAGCATTCACCATTTTGGATAGGATGGCTTTAACTTCAAAATTCAACACCTCCACCAGTCCACTGGTTTGTGAATGGTACGGAGTAGCCACTCTGTGTTGTTTCACTCTATATTTTGCCAAAGCTGCTCGAAATAATTTGTGGCAAAAGTGAGATCCCCCATCACTTATGATAGTACATTTTACTCTAAAGAGAGTAAAGATATTCTTTTTGAGAAAAACCACAACACTCTTTCCTTCATTGTTAGCCAAGGCCACAGCTTCGACCCACTTAGAGACATAGTCAACAGCAATCAGAATATACTTCATCCCGTACGATCTTACAAACGGACCCATGAAGTCAATGCCCCAGACATTAAATAATTCCACCTCAAGTATTTTAGTTAAGGGAATCTCATGTCTTTTAGGGATTGACCCCTACCTCTGATATTGGTCACATTTCTACACAAACTCATGGGAATCTTTAAACAATTTTGGCCAATAATAGCCACTCTACAACACCTTCCTGGTTGTTAAGTCACCCACATGGTGACCCCCAATTGGGAAATCATGACATACTTTCAATATTCACAATACGTCTACTTCTGGTACACATCTCTGTATGATATTGTCTGCACATCACCGAGAAAGATAAGGCTCATCCCAGAGTAGTGTGTTACATCATGCTGAAATTTCTTCCTTTGGTGGAAAGAAAGATTTTCTAGGATTACCTCACTCACAACATAGTTTGCATAATCCGCGTACCAAGGCAATGTTTCCACAGTAGTTTCCAGGATCTCCTCAGTAGGAAATCCTTCATTTATCTTTGTTTCATCACTAGCTTCCATTTCACCTTCCATTCTAGATAAATGATCCACAACCTAGTTTTCACAACCTTTCCTATCTTTGACTTTAAAATAAAATTCTTACAGTAGTAACACCCATTGAATAAGCCTTGGTTTTGTATCCTTCTTAGTCATCAAATACCTCAAGAAAGCATGGTCAGTGTGGACCACCACTTTAGTCCTAAATAGATAAGCTCTGAACTTCTCAAAAGAATACACCACATATAGGAGTTCCTGTTCAATGATGGCATAATTTTTTTATGCTCCATTCAGTGCTTTGCTAGCGTAATATATTGGATGAAATAGTTTATCCTTCTTTTATCCTAATACAGCTCCCATGGAAACACCGCTTGCATCACATATTATCTCAAATGGTTTTGCCCAGTCGGGAGAAATAACAATAGGATCCTCAATCAGCTTCTTTTAAAGCACTCAAATCCTTCAAGTACTCGTTATCGAAGAAAAATTTCACTTCCTTCTCCAGACGCTTGGAAAGTGGATTCACAGCCTTTGAGAAATCTTTTATGAATCTCCAATAAAAGGCTGAATAGCAAAGAAAACTACGCACTCCCTTTACTAAAATGGGAGGTGGTAGTTTCTCAATAACTTCCACCTTTTCTCGATCAACTTCAATCCCTTTTTTGGAAATTTTTTGGCCAAGAATGATTTCCTCCTTTACCATGCAATGGCATTTTTCCCAGTTAAGCACTAGGTTAAATTCAACACATCTTTGTAAGGCCACATTCAGAATCTCCAGACATATTTCAAATGAATCACCCATCATAGATAAATCATCCATAAATACCTCTATGGTGTCTTCCACCATATCAGAGAAGACTGTTGAAAAGTGGCGGGTGCATTGCATAACCCAAATGTCATCCTTTTAAATGCAAAGGTTGTATATGGGCATGTGAATGTCGTCCTGTCCTGATCTCCAGGAGCAATGGACATTTGGTTATATCCATAATAACCATCCAAGAAGCAATACCACCCCCTACTGGCTCATCGATCAAGTATTTGATCCATAAAGGGCATTGGGAAGTGGTACTTCAGAGTTCAAGAGTTTAAATTATGGTAGTCCATTCAAACTCTCCACCTAGTTACTGTACTGAGTGTAATCAACTCATTCATTTAATTAGAAACCACCGTCATACCTCCTTTTTTGGGCACGTATTGAACTGGGCTCACCCACTTGCCGTCAGAAATAAGGTAAACCACTCCTGCATCCAACCACTTAATAAATCTCTTTCTTAACCACATCCTGCATTGGGGTTTAAGATATTGCTGATGATCTATGGTTTGAATACACTCTTCCTTAATTTTAATTTTATGCATGCAGATGCTAGGGGGAATACCAATAATATCTGCGATGGTCCATCCGATTGCTCTCTTGTGCTTCTGAAGTACTGAAATAAGTGCATTTACCTATTTTTCTTCTAAATCAGCTGCAATAATAATAGGTAGTGTGTTCCCTTTACCCAGAAACACATATCATAAGTGTCCAGGTAGGTCCTTCAACTCCAACACTGGAGGTTCTTTAATAGATGGCTTAGCTGGTAGTGTTGGTCGATTAGCAAGGTCACATCTAAATTTTTAGGAGCATAAGTATATGAACCTATGCCAGTCAAGGAATAAACTGTCTCTTTATACTCCTCAATTCCTTCACTTTCCTAGTTCATCATAACCGCGGTCAAAGGTTTAATAACAAGTTGTTCAGTTATGGGCACATCCTGTTTGTTCTCAAAATACACATCAACTACTAAGAACACACTTATTTATTGTCAATTGCTTGAGCATTGCCATGAACTTGTTGAATTTGGCATCATCGGCCTTCTTCCTCAATCGTTAAGGAAAGAGAGGTGGTGATCTTGGGATGGTTTTCAACGCCACTTCCTTTTTTTTCTCCTTCCTCTTCTCTGATGCATCAGTAAAGCTATTTGGCTTCTCAGACTCCACTGGGTTGTTTTCTTCTAGTTTATCCACAACTATCTCATTTTTCATAGACTTGCCCATAGAAGGGCCAGATAAGATCTTACCTCTCCTAGTGGTATTCTCCTGACATGAGCTGTCAGTCTGCTGACTCTAAAACATTTGACTATGTAGATTTCCACTTATTCCCTGGTTCTGTGTTGCAAAAATTTGGCTCAGCTACTACTCCAAATGCTTGATAGAAGTTGAGTGTGAACTAACCAACTGACTCAGAGTAGAAAATTCAATCTTCATAGTAAGTACCCCTGAGTTGGTAGCCTCAACTCACTTCAATAGTTTTTTCATCATATCCTCCATAGATATCTTCCTCGAACTAATTACAATAGCTTCTCAGTTTTTAGGAGAAATATATAGCCTACTCCTGTCATTGCTGCTTCTCCAGTTTCTCTACACCCTGTCTCTGTAACCAGGCTTGTCATAAATGTTTTGACCTTAATTTTTATAGCTATTGCCTCGGAAACCCCCCTGTTATTAACATAAGTAGCATCTTTTTCCGGCTCTACATCAACTCAGTCTTGAGAAATCACAACCTTTACTTTGTCTGTCTTCCCTGATAATAAGTTCTTGGTAACTAGGTCCATCTGAGTATTTAGATAGGCCATATCTTGATCCCTCTCCTCATCTCTCCTATGTTGTTCAATAGTTATATCCACAAGAATAGTAGGGCTTGTCACCATAGAATACCTGGTGTACCAAGCCCGACTCCTTTTGGTCATCCCATTCAGCATATCTATAACATCTTGAAAGGAGAAATCAACAAATAAACCACCAACGACGTTATCTACAACTGGCTTTGTTACAGAGTTGAGAGCCCTATATAAAGTCTCTAATAAATGTATGTCCATCATATTGTGGTTTGTATACTGTGTCAGCTTCTTCTTGAACCTCTGCCAAGTTTCATGCATGGCCTCAGTCGGGAGCTGCCTAAAATTGTTGATCTCATCCATCAACTGTACCCTCCTAGAAGGCGAAAAGAACCTTTCTAGGAAATCTCCTTTCAACTGCATCCAGTTGGTTATAGAATCAGGTGTCATCTCATTTAGCCACAATGTTACCTCCCCAGACTGAGACAATAGGAATAGCCTCAACCGAATAGCATTCTAGCTCACTCCGGGGTTATCAAAATATGTGCAAATGGTGACAAAATTCACCAGATGCAGGTAAGTGTCATCCCCAGGAAGGCCTCCAAATAACCCCTTGAGATTCAGGAGTTGGATCATCATGCTTGTAATATTAAACTTTGCTCCAGGTGCCAACTGTGGAGTTATGATTGTACCCGTTGCACCTGCCCCTTCTATATCGTCATCATCAAACTCATACTGCAGTGGCTGTTCTGCCATTCTAATTATGCGGTGGAGTTTCAGATTGAGTGGTGCTTGGCATACCCTATAAAGATCCTACAAATAAACAAAAACAACAAACAAACATAAATCTAGAAAACTTAACTAAATGCAAATTAGAGCGCACAAACTTTCAGTTTAAAACTGTATTCCCCGACAACAACGCCATTTTTGATAACACTAAAATTACACTCTTGAATGGGTGTAAGCGATCGTTGTCAATATAAAACCCAACTAGGTTGGGGTCGAATCCCATAGGGAATAAGGTGTGAATTCTAGTTGTTTACAATATAATTTACAGATAGTTTACTTTTTCCTAAAATGGGGGTTTAAGTTTTGCAGATAATTTTTCATCTCTTTGAATTTAATGTTTGTAACCAAGATTTTATAAGATGACCAGGATTATGTTCACTAGGGCTTACAGTACATGATTGATGCTAAAATTAACTCAAGATTCTCACGAAAGTTAGGATAACAAGCTATCTATATCGTTGATATGCTCAAATTTCTCTCGACCTATTCAAGCGTCTAATTTCCTAATCCTTTCAGACTTAGAGAATCACAACTCGCTATCCAGATTTTATCTCAGGTTAATCAACCTTGTTACAACGCCGATTATTAAATGAAGCCTTTCCAAGTTCCTGTTGATAATTCATTTCCTACTTTTTATGATTTCTTTCTTAAGAAAACCAAATTAGGTATGCCTATTGTTTGCAACCAAAAGGAATAAATTATAATCTTAGAATTACTAAGAAATCCTAACACCTATTAAACCTTGAGTAATTAATTTCCACCTTATCATGACCTAACCCTAGATTCCATAATCCAGGTTAAGAGTGTTTAGTTACTCATGATGCAAGAAATAAGCACACAATTTGAATTCATAATTGACAAGATTAACTTATAATAATGAAGGAAATCAAATGTAAACTTGTAATTGAATCACAAAGCAAACATTGAAATATTGGTTTAGAGAGAGAGAGATAGAAAAGTCATATATTGTCAATATGTCAATGTATGATGGATAAAAATCACCTTAAAAACCCTAAAACAAGGTTTTAAATAGTTAACCATAAATAAAGAAATAAAATTAAAGTTTTTGATTTTCTTCGGATTAGATAATGGAGCCCGTGATGGCCTATGATGATCTTAACAGCCTATCACGGAGTCATCAAATTTTGTTTAAGTTTGGCATTTGCTGTCTCAGCTTGACAACAATCATGACGGCCTATCAGGAGTCAAACGACGTGTCATAGATGTCATCAGCTTCTCTTCCATTCTGATAATTTTTGTCTAAGGTTGATGGTGGTTATAATGGCATGTCACAACTCTGGTGCCTTATCACGATGCACCATCATAACTTTATAACAATTCCCATTCTCTGATTAAGGTTGACGGTATCCTTGATAGCTTATCACACTTTTGACGTCTTATGAGTAGATATCGTCACAATATTGAATCCATGCCAAATCCCTGGTTACGTTTGATGGTAACTGTGATAGCCTATCATGGGGCTGATGAATTATCACAGATGTCGTCAGCCATACCTTTCTTCAAATTTCTCCAGATTTCAACTTCTTTACTTCTATTCTTATTGGTTCTCTGTCCTATTATCTTAATCTGTAAAATTAACATAAACATATTATAAAAATGACAAAATTTTCTTATAGACTCGCAATTATTCTAGGTTAATGGCGTTAAATGTATTAGTAATTATACACACATCAGCTGCTTCATCTGCAGAAAGTTTGGCCACTTTTCCAGAAATTGTCCTCAAGCAATGAAGTTCGAAGGAAACCGTTAACTTCTTTGAAGAGATAGCTGATCATGCGAGAATCTATCTCAGTATGAAGGAAACCTTGAATTGATATTCTCGCTGGAAGAAGAACTGACAGAGAACATCCTATTCTCCATAGACATATATGAAGATTCAGGTGACATCTATACAGATGATCTCTACTTGATATCCAGCAATGGAGAAGAGAGCCAGAACTAGGCCAGTCAAATCCTCATGCTAAATACGACAAGAACAAGATCTTCCAGGCTAGCAGATTACTCTCCAGATCTATTCAACCAATATGTGAATCCCTTCGATCCATCCATACTTTGAGAAAGAAGGACCTTCTATGAGCTTCAAGTGTTTATAAAGTATGGCGGATCCATATTGAAGCCGTTTGGAATGCACCCGAAATATCTCTTCTTCCACATGTTCATCGTCCTAGCCAATGATTTCCCATAATAACTCCTGTGGCTATTCAGGTATCTATGCCGCCAGGACTATATTCTCATGGAGTTCATGTGTGATGCTTTCAGGCATTTTGATCGAATCCAACCTTCTCTAAAGAGATTCATGCTGTGGTTCAAGCCCCAAGAATATTGGATTCGATGCTTTAAGGATTCCTATGATGCAATGGTCTTCATGCTGCATCACTCTGTAGGAATTTTAGGCCAACACGACCAAGCTCAATTGGAAATTTCACTCCTCTAGAAATTCCCCGTATCCATACTCTCTCTAGAGGATGAATACTATGAGGTTTAGCACTTTATTTCCCAGCAAAATAGATGCATTCTAAAAGAAATCTGGCCAAAGGAATGGGGAAAATAGAACTATGCAAATGAAGGTCATCCCCACGAGGATGAAGTCTAACAAGAAGCAAAAAAATATCAGACGCAGTATGAGAAGATAGGAGATAAAGTCACCAGCTCCATAAAAAGCATACGACTAAAAGCTCCCCTACAAGAATGCGAAGATTCATCATTCAGAAGGAGTTACTTCACCAGATCGATAAAGCAAAGCTTGGCATTCCAACAATGCCTCAGGAAGAAGTACGGAGTAGATTGGTGGATGAAATAAGGATACACGAGCTCATTTCCATCGGTACCATCCAACACTGCTTGAGAAATAACGTCAAATGACATATGAAAGAAGTTACCCTTTCTAGTGGGTTACCCACTTCAGTGGGTTACCCTTTCCAGTAGGTTACCCTTTTCTCCAAGTAAACTCTGTTAGATGGTTACCCTCTTCAATGATTTCCCTTTACAGTGGATTACCCTCATCTCCAAGGAAACCCTTCTCAGTTTGTTACCATTTTAGATAGGTTTTTAAAGATGTTGACTCAGCTTCTTAAAAGACAAGGAGCTTATCCACCTGCTTGCAAGATGCCTGTAAAGCTGCTAATTGAACTACTTGTAAGCTGCTAACTCATCTAATTGCACATTCTATCATATGCCAATAACATAGTTTGTTTTGTTTTTATTTTGCTCCCCACATGTTAGTAGTGCCCGATGTGAATAAAGATAAGGCTTATCCCGTCTTAACAGATAATTCTTATCCCTTCAAAAAGGATAAGACTTATCCTTATAAATGGATAATGCCTATCCCTTAGCTGTTAGGATAGATATATAACATTTTATTTCATGTTTATCCTTAGCGTAGCTTAGCAAGTAAGCTTCCTTCTCCTATAAAAGAAAGCCTAGGCCTTTAAGTTAGAGGCATCATTGGCTCTACCTAAAAACCTCCTATATATTTTCTCTCTATCATCAATAAAATTGTTTGTTGGCTAAACTCTCTTTCTAAGGGATGGGTACTTCGATCCTTTAGGTCGGAGTAGGGGTTGAGGAAATACTACAATGAAGTGCTTGTTCCAATGGCAATAATGACACCCCGAAGTTACTTTCCATGTATATGAAATGAATTTGGCTTCATCCAAAGGACGTAGATGTCGAAGTGCTTTCTATGTATATAAAAAGAAATTGTCTTAGTCCATGCCGTAGCTTTTTGAAATGATTCTATATCTGAGAAAGAACTCATAGATCTAAGGTCTGCCATAGTACACTATTTGTTTCGTGGCTGCTAGAGGGAAACAGGATAGGGATATCCATCGTAAGATCTATTTTTAGGCATATACAAAACAGTATTATACTAAGAAGACAAAGGATTTTATGTGATCTAAGACTGGCAAAGTCAACCATCCCTCTTTTGGGTTGCGAAGGCTTTGTTGATGAGGCAAACCATCCTTAATGTGTAGCTTGCAGTTCCAAATTCATTCTAGCCAATTAAGGTTTGAGATGGATTTGTAGATAAAATGTAAACCATTAATACAAATTCGTAGCTCAGTCACAAGAAAGATATGGCGTGTCGATTAAAAGCTTTGATTTCGTATGGCTCGCCGCCTATATGTTCGTGAATCACCTGTCATGTTGGAAAGGTTACGCTGTGTGTCTGTGGTGTTGATGAAAGCTTTGATTTCGTATGACGTGCTGCCTACATGGTCGTGAAAGTTTGGTGTCTATTGCCTAGTTTCCTGGATGCTCTCATCGGCATTCATCCGTGCCCCTCTGCCTCCCCGTCTATTGGGTATCAGAGCCATCCCCACTCCTAAAGGACAAGCGAAAGCAGGAGTTTGCATCTACCTCTTCTGATTTCAAAACAGAAGCCAGCCTTACATTTTTATTCTTAGTTTTTTGTTTACTTGTCCAAGCTACTGCTCATAGATCCGTCTTTTATTTAGCTTCCAAGTTTCACAACTCAAGTCTTGTACATGTTAGAGTGATAGTTTTCAATTATTGTATACTGTACCTTATATATAATCGAGTTGTAGTTACATTCGTTAGATTTTAGAACAAATATATAGAGTCAGTCTATAAACACACAAAAAGATTTTCATTTTATTGACTCTTTTACTATAGAACCTCAGAACAAATACACCAAGTCTTTTTAGTCCAGAAAATATAAATATATGTCAATTTTTGAATCTTCACCATCTATATATTCTATGAATTGTCTATGTAGATCCTTGGAAACATTATACTTGTCTCCAACCACTAAAAGAACTATGTCATGCAAGAAGGACTATCTTTATGAAGTAGATGTGTTGACCGAAGAACAAGATTTGTCTTCTACATATCTACCCATACAAAACTGTAGATTGATTCCTTGCATCAACAAAAACCAAAAGGAGTTAAGGAATACTTTGCTAGAACAAAACTTGATCAGTACGTCCCTACGACTCCAGCTAAATAGTTCATCACTCTATAGATGGAAAAGAGTTTTTCACAGCAGTGTAAAAGGTATAGCTTTACCCATATCCATTTTGGTGCAATTCGAATTGCCTTGACTCATTAAGGAAGAAAAGAACAGTGATTAAAAGAATGCCTTTCCCTTCTTGATACCAGATTCGAAGAGTACCAACATGCAAAATTGGGCACTTTGGACATCACATTAGACTTAGGGACAATTATTGCAACCATGTTCCCTAACTTCACTGTGTCCCTCTCAGATCCATATCTTACAAAGGCACTGAGGCTTTAATTCCAAATTGTTGGAGCCCCACCAGACTATAGCCCTATACAAACAATGTTACACCACCAGATAGATTGGCAAGTCCAAAACCACAAAAGAAGCCTATCCCTTCCTGGTGGCCACTACTCATTGTTCTTAACCATAGATGCCACCAAAGGTACTACCCAGTGTATGCAAGTCTCAAAATATGTCCCAAAGGAAGAGATCCTCATGATTATTCCAAAATCATGGCTCAAAAGTTATAAGATAATGAGAGTTCATCCTCAACATCTCCGGTCACCAAAACCTATATTCTCCAGAAAACCTTACAGAGCATCTCTCGTCGTCCATATGCATACTCTTGCTGATATTTTTTTAGATGCAGAGAATTCATAGCCATCAAATATATTAGGTTATCTCACTAGTTCCATGAATGGTCAGGATTAGATTATACACTTCGGTCATCATGGTCATACAATGCAATAGTTTAAAGACCCTTTCACTGGACACTGCCTATGGTTTGTTGACTGTGAATGCCAAAAATGCTAAGAGGGCTGGTTGAATGATACAACTAAGGAGAAAGATAAAATCGAATGGGATGAGTATTGGGGATTCTAAAATCCCCAATATAAGAGGCCTTCAGATGAAAGAGGAGACAACCATCGAGACAATTACCATCTATTTGAAGTTTCCTACAACCAGCAAGAATGGCCACCACTACCCACTCCATCCAAAGGTAGACCTTTCGACTCCAGATCAGATCCTAATCCTGAACCCCCAATGTTTATGATATTTGCAATAAACTCCAATCCCAATTATACATTCATGCCAAAATACCTATCTAGAAGGAATAACCAAAACAACGCTCCAAGATCACGACCCGTTATTCCATCTGTTAGATGAGAGGAACCAGAAGCACCAACTCAACATGCCATACTTATCAGACCATCGGAGAGCAAGCTACAGTCTAAAAGATGCCCGCTAGGGTCCTCAATACTTCATTTTCTTGACTAATAACAGAAATAAATATCCTCTTTAGAAAAACAAATCTATGTCCTAAAATACGACTACTAAACTCCAAAATGCCTAAAAGGCCACCGTATTTCCTAGAGCATATCCTTCATGAGGATCAGGCCAACCCTTTTCCACCTCTCTGCCTCATTCAATGCAATTCATCCTAGCTCCAACAGATGAATATGAGGAGTTTGACATCACTAAACTTATATAGGAAAGAAAATATACCATGGTAACTCAAAAAGAAGCCAGGGTGACACAAAATAAGATTAAGGGAATGAAGTATCCCGGACAGTCTCCACATCATGCTGATAATCTGGTCACAAGACATAAAGTTCCTACACAGGATCTCATAGTCCCAAACAATGGCTTAGAGGTTCAAACTGGGGGGTCATAAAGCAAAGAGCAATTAGATGAAGTATGGGCGTCCACCATAAAACATTATCTCAATGACAAAAAATCATCCCCATATGATCTTCCAAAGGACAACCCCATCATCCTAACTCAAGTTATCTCTAAGTTTAATACTGTTGATTTTGGAAATGCCATTACTCAATAAGTTATAAAGAATAACCTAAAGGAGTAGTTTTTGAAAGCCGTTGATAATATCTATGGCTTTAAAACTGAAGAAAAGAAAGCGCACTCATCCACAACTAACCCTATAGATGTCTGTTCTAAAATTGATGATGGTACTTCCGGTGAAGACAGAAGAAGAGAAGGATTCATCTATTTATGCTCCAATGAAGGCAAAAGATTTTGATGCTACTGATGATGAGGCTCCATCACATATCCATAATCCTGATATGACCAATTTTGAATCTTTAGTAGAAGAAGATTTCCCACCAATATACATAAATCAATCAAAGAAACCAGAAGTTTCTGAGGTTGTCGAAGATCAATATGGGAGGATGGACGATCTAATCCCAGAAAGAAGGCCAGATCAAGGTACACCGATAAGAAAAATTATGGGAACCAGATTTCATACCTTCACTCTCAACGACATCAGGATTTTAGCCTAGCCCCAGTAGATCCAAGACTTTTACACTTGGATGGAGATGAAAAATCTGGCTAAGCGAGGGAAATACTAGATACTTTTATAGTTCACATCCAGATTCTCTGACATACTCAGAGACTGGTGGAACGCTCTTGTGATTTCAGACAACCACTCCTATTTGACGTCCCAAGACTTTCCTTGTAGGCCAGAGATAAGAGAAACTTTGGAAATAACTCTTCAAGATGAAGTGCCTATCATTTGAAAGAAATATTATTGATATCCAATTCCTGAAGATAGAAAAGATCTACTTTGAGTTGGGCGGGGATCCCAGCCTGAAGCAAGCCTTCATATCATCATTTCCAAAAATGTTAGCAAACCACACGACGATGATTATGGAGGAGAATTTGAAGTCCACAACTGTCCCACTGATAGGCTACATCCGATAGGATAACCTTTAGGCTTTGGTCAATATATGCATCAAGGGGACTGTTCTGAAGTAGATCGTTAAGAACAATCCAACCCTTGAAAAACACCTACAGCAAAGATGACCTCATCACCAAGTTTGACTGCTTCTGCCCTCACTACAAGATGAGATCAAAGAGACAACTACTATTTAAAAGGTTTAAACTACCAAGGCCTCCTGATGATAGAAGTAGGGTTACCCAGCGAACTAGGTATTACAGATGGAGAAGCCCAACCAACTACAAGAAGAAAAATGATGGCTGCTTTATCTGCAGAATGCTCGTCCACTTTTCCAGAAACTATCCTCAATCCAAGAAGTCGAAGGACTCCCATTCACCTCCTTGAAGAGATAGTTGATCATGCGGGAATCTATTTTTGCATGAAGGATGACCTTGAATTGGTCTTCTCATTGGAAGAAGAATCTATGGAGGACACTCTATTCTCCATAGACATATATGAAGATTCAGGCGACATCTATGCTGATGATCTCTACCTAGTATCCAATAATAGAGAAGATAGCCAGCACTAGGCCAGTCTTCATACTATATAGCCTTCTAGGAGTCTCAGGCCATGACGTCCAAGCTTAATCAGAAATTTCACTTCTCTAGAAATTTCCTATATCCATACTCTTTAAGGAAAATGAATACTATGAGGCTCAACGCTTCATTTTACAGTAGAACAGATGAATTTCAAATGAAATCTGGCCAAACAAATGGAGAAAATAGAACTACGCAGATAACGGACATCCCTACTAGGATGAATTCTGATGAGCATCTAAAGAATATCAGCTGTAGTATGCGATCATGAGAGATAAAGTCATCATCTCTATCAAAAGTATACGGCTAAAAGCTCCCTAATAGGAATGCAAAGGTTTAATGTTCAGAAGGAGTTACTTCACCAGATCGATAAAGAGAATCTTGGAGTGCTAAGAATGCCTCATAAAGAAGCATAAAGTAGATTGATGGATGAAAGAAGGATACACGAGCTCATCGCCACCGGCATCATCTAATACTTCCTGAGAGATGATGTCATATGACATATGAAAGAAGTTACCTCTCTAGTAGGTTACCATTTCTAGTGGGTTACTCTTTTCAATGGGTTACCCTTTCTTTTCAAGGAAACCCTATCAGATGGGTTACCCTAGCTACTAGGTTACCCTTTCCAGTGGGTTACCCTAATCTTCTGTAATACCCTAATCATTTCTTAAGCCTAAATCCATCTTTTGAGTGGATATGTATGACTTTCCACGTGATTGATGTTTAAACCATGTTGTATTTCTCTAATATCTACTTTTTGTCATGTAGAGAATTGAATATGCTTTCCATCGATATAAATTTCATTGAAATCCAATTCGGACGAGAGAGTTATGGCCAATTTACTAACCGGTGTCGGATCGCCCAGGTTTGACGGTCGACCTGGCAGACCATCAGGTTCTCGGTGGACCTTTAAGTGCCCCATCAAGACAAAGCAGTGACTTTTTTTAGGCCATCGTGTGACGGCCAAGTTGGTGGACTGTTAAAAAGTTGATAGACCGTCAATGGGTCCATCAGGTAGAGATAAAATATCTCATTTCTGGCCCTCGAGTGATGGATGACTTAGTGGTCCATTAGTTTTCTTATAGACCGTCACTTCGACCATCACATCGAGGAAGAACGTTCTAGTTTTGGCACTTGAGTGAAGGACGATCTGGTGGACCATCAGGACACTTGACAGACGATCAGATCGACCATTACAGGCCCCAATCAACGAATTTCAGCTTTTTCAAAAAGGGTATTTTGGTCATTTTCTCCCCATGTGGTCTCATATATATATCAAAGTGGAGAAGAGCCACTAATTTCCTTCTCCTTTATCTTACAATCTTCTAAGAATCTCTTAGAAACTAGGGTTTCTACAAGATCCAAAATCTAAATCCTCTTCCAAGAAATTCTGAGAATCTGCCATGAATTTCTCTAAGTTGTTTAAGAACTAAGTTTCCCAAGTCAAAGACACCAAGAATCTTGGCATAAAAGTGTGAGAAGAGTTCCAAACAAGTTTCCACATCTTTAAATTAAAATCCAAGGTATGTGGGGTTTGAACTAGGACACTCCTTTCATTCTTGTGCCTAAAGATTTAATTTCTACTACTGATTTACATGATCTTGCAAGTGGATTTACACCTAAATTTCTTTATGTATGATTTATGGGACTTGAGTTGAATAAGCTTTATATTTATGGTTATTTCACCATTATAATTATTAAATTTATTATTTATTCCATGAGATATATATTGTCAGTATATGTTGATGATTTCTAAGTGAATTATGATAAATTTCAAGATTTGTATTTCTCTATGAGAAATTTGATTATTGAATATATATATATATATATATATATATATATATATATATATATATATATATATATATATATATATATATATATATATATATATATATATATATTGATATTTGAATTGATAGTCAAGAATGACTTTGATGATGTTTCCTTGAAGCTTTGGCATTTGAAATGACTTGATAAGCAAATGTACTTGATGTTGAGAAACATTGTTTGAATCTGAGTCGAGTTAGGAATCCACAATCGTATATGATTTATCGATGAGATATACTGTTGTTTTGGTCATTATGATAGACCCATGATTTGATATTGATTTAGGTAGATTTCCTAACGCATTCTAAGTTGAGTCTGGCAGGAGTATTTAGCACCGAGCGGGAAATTTGGTATTTCTATAAAACTACGTGCCACTGTAGGATTAATGTTGATAATTATGGGCCAAAGGCCGAGTATGAGATTGTGATGATGAGATTAAGGTTGTACTCCCTGGCAAGGGTACGACACCTCCGCTAATGTGGGGTTCTCTCCTTAAGAGGGCAAAATATTGGACTCCATGCAGCTCATATGGTGTAGTTATGTCGGTTATAAGAAACTCCCAAACCCAAAATGATATAAATACCTTGAGTTACCGAGTCACTCTAAGTCATGAGTCAAAGCTTTTGAGTTGAGTTGAATGATTTATGAGATTTATGAAGCATGTGTTATTACTGATGATTTATTGAAATAATATTTCAGATAATTCAATTGTTGAGAGTTATCACTGTTAGTATGCATGATTTTCTTATACATTTTCTTATACATCTAGGTAAGTTGAAGTCTAAATAGTCTGGTCCATTCAGAATCAGCCAAGTTTACTCATCTGGAGTAGTGGAGTTAGAAAACAATGATGGTGGTGTCTTTAAGGTAAATGGCCAAAGAGTGAAGCTATATATCGGTCCAACCAACTCGATAAAATGTATAGCCACCATATATCTCGATGAAGTCTGAGTAATTGAGATAACTATGTCGTGCCGTGACAATAAATCAAGAGCTACATGGGAGGCAACCCATCATTTTAATCATTTTTGTTTTACTAGGAGTTTGTTTTTGGTAAATAAAAATCCAAAAAGAAGAGTCGAGCCACGACCAAAACTAAGGCGCTTGGTGGGAGGCAACCCATCCTTCTAATCATTTTTGTTGTTTTTGATTAAGTGTAGGTGCAAGAAGTACAAAGGAGGAGATTAGTCTAAATCCTGATTCGAAAGTGAGTCATGTAAATGATGGCAAGTCTAGGAATAATGGAACAATACAGGTAAGAGGGAGTAGTCAAACGTGTAAGGTTCAAGTATGAGTTTCATTAGAGTCGCACCTCGAATTATGTAGATTCAACCAAGAGTGGACCGCCTTTCCAATTGTCTATACCAACATAGGCAATAGCTTAGGTGCCGCCTATGCCAACATAGGCAATAGGTTAGGCACCGCCTATGCCAACATAGGCAATAGCCTAGGCGCCGCCTATGCCAACAAAGGGAATAGGCTAGGCGCCGCCTATGCCAACATAGGAAATAGGTTAGGCGCCACCTATGACAACATAGGCAATAGGTTAGGTGCCACCTATGCTCACTGCCTCACGTAGGCAATAGTCTAGGCGCCGCCTATGCCAACATGGGCAATAGGTTAGGCGCCGCCTACTTATGCTTTGCAATGCTATAGGCGCCGCCTACTTATGTTTTTTGCCTACTAACCAGTTTATGAATGGACCAACCCGACCCATGGATCATCCTTTAAATAGATCCTCTACCTTTGAACACCACTCAATTGTTTCATAAACCTAAGCGCCGCCCAATCACCCTTGCCCTCTCCAAGCTCTTCTCTTTTCTCATCTAATCCTGCAAGCTCTCCTTCCCAATTCATCACAAAGTTATCACCAAGTAAGTTGTTCTTTCATGTTCCATAGTTGTTTCAGTGCTACGCTTATAATGGTTAACTAGATTTTGTAATAGTGCTTGGTGATAAGAGTATGGTTAGTTTGTCATGATTTTTTGAAAAATACGTCTCCTTGAGTCAAAGGATTCTTGTGGGTATTCTTGATTTTACTCTGGCATGTATTGATTGGTATTCACTGTCATAATTTGTTATTATTAAGGAGTTGAAATATTGAAGTTTAATGCATAATTTTGGGAGTTGTAAGATTGACTATGTGAATGACTCGTTCATCGATGTAGTGATCATGGTTAACCACAAGCATAAGATTGTGTGATTGTTTCTACGCTATAGCATGATAATATTTCTATGTGGTAGTCTTGTTCAAAGATTGTATTGTTCCAACGAAATAAAGTTGGAAATGATAGTCAAGATTACACGACCATTGTGTGCTGCTTCTCTATATCAAATTGAGAAATTGTTATTTAAAGTGAAGGGTTGGAAGTGTGACTGCGCTAATAATGTCATTGGCTCATACCACCTTGATGCATGTCGATGATGTCTGAGTAATCGACATCACCCACTCAATTAGTTTGTGCAAACAAATTAAGTGTGGGGTGGTGCCATCACTATTTTCTTTTTCAATTATAGTGAATTTTACAAAATGAGACTAACATGACCCTATTATGATCTCAGGTAAAATGGCTCCGAAAGGACGGAAGGGAAAGAAAAAAGCATCCACCTCACAAAAAGGTCAAAAACGGTCAAGAAAGGACCAGACTGATTCCTCCTCTCATTAAGTGCCTTGACACACTTTTGGGATTAAATGGTTCTGGAGGAGGAAGGGAAGGAATGGTATAGGAACAATAAAGTGAAGAAATATGTCCATGTGGATTTGATGCAGAAGGAAAGTTTAGCAAAGCACTGCCCTCACATTCTGGCAAAGATTATGGCACTAAATCTTGACTTTATCTTCTGAGATATGGGCGAATGTAATCTTGATTTGACTCGATAGTTTTATGCCAACTGGTCCCCAAGGACTACGGGAAATGAAGTAAAGATTCGGGGGTAAGTCTTGCAATTGAATGCTGATTTCTTTAACTCCTTCCTGGGAACTCCAAGTGTGGATCCATTACCACTCAAAGAGCTCTACAACAGACCTCCCTACAGAGCCATCAGACATACGTTGTGTAGATCAAGGTCCATGACTCGGTGGACTCGTCACAAAGATAATGGTCGTCACAATACTTACCCATATGCTTGTTTGAAAGAGAAGCTCGCATATGGTTAAGAATAGTCAACTACTGCTTGATTCCTGGGACACAATACACTAAGGTCACGCGTGATCGAGTCTGATTGGTGTATGCTCTAATGACAAATATTCCCATCAACATTGGTGCAGTTATACGAACATCTATGCGAAAAGCAAGGTTGCACAAAAGGTCTCATTTCAGCTTTGGCAACTTGTTGACTACAATTTTAAGAAAAGAGCACATTGAGGAGGAACCAGCAGACCATAAGTTGCCACATAACCCGAAGAGGGTAGATCTCACGAAAATCAAAGATCTAAAAACTGGTCAAGGCATCAACCTTACCACTGCTGAGATACATTCTCGAGATGAGAGTTTCTTTCGCCATCTGTATGGCATAACTAGGTTTACTATGATGAATGGGGGTCGTGTGCCGAGTGATGCAGAGCTTCGGCAGTTGGACTATGACTACCCGTTTAATGAGCATGCTTGGGCCATGTGTGGAGTGGGGGTAAATTTTGAAGAACCTCTAGATGATGATGTGCCGACAGACAATGATCACCGACTGCTAGACTCTGATGTGGAGGACAACTTTGATGATGAAGGCTCTAATGATGATTCTGACGAAAGGGGTATGACACCGGATGCAGAGGAGGAGTCTGACTAACCAGGTTTTTGCTTATTTATTTACACTGAGGGCATTGCCTTGTCTAATGTATTGTGTACTGCTTGCCTGCATTTATTCGGTAGTTATTTTGATTTAATCATAGTTAGTTAGTTATAATTAGTCAGATTTTTGCATAAAATTATTCTTATAGACGGCATGGCATTATAACAAGAATTTGTGCTTAATCACTACTATTGAAACATTTAGGCTCTAAGTTGTGACTCATTCTATGATAATTGCTTGTGGTTTAATTCATTCATCTGTTGGATCAAGAATCTATAATGCTCCTAATTAAGTTGACCATGTGCCATGTGTGTGTAAGGTTATTGTATATTCTTTGTTGTGACTGATGCTACAACTTTCCTGGTGTATGTGTGAAGCGAAATAAAGATTGTGAGTTTAGAAGATGATTTAGGCATTTCTTTGGCAGCCCTGATTTTTTTTATCTTCTTCTTACCTACCTTTGTACATTGTCCTAGTGAACACCCTTTGAGCCTTTAGCTATTTTTTGGCAAACTCATATGTAGCCTAATCCATTTTTTTGAAAATACCAAAATTTGATCCAAAAGCTCCTAAGCGCTTTAAATTGTAGAATCAAGTTGAGTAAAGAGTGTGGCAAAATAAGAGGAAAATGGTAAAAGTGATGCCCCAGAGTTTATTGGTATGTGAAAATATTGTGATAAAGGGTGGCTATCATAGGGATGCTTAATAAAGAAAAAAAAGAAAAAAAAATAATAAATCAAGAAAAAAAAAGAAAAGAAAGAGAGTTGTATATTCCCATCATTGTGTTTCTGATTGAATAACGAAATAGGTGAAAGGGGGTTGGTAGATGAAAGGAAGGTAGAGTGGTTGTTAAACATTAGTGTAAATGGCATAATGTAGTGTATCAAAGCCCTTAGGGAACATAGTCATCATTTCTGGACAAAATAGTCCTACCTGTCCCTTAGCCTACATTACAACCCGTAAAGACCTATTTGATCCTAACCTTAGCATTCTGATATTAGTAGAGCATTAGACTAAGGGCAAGCATATGGTCATCAGTTGTAATCTAGGAATTCTTTGTGAGAGTGAGAGCAAGCAAAGTCTTATACCCATGTTTCGGTAAAATGCAAAACTATGAGTGATTATGGGTAACATTTTGTGTGAGCACACATGGTTGATGATTGTTGGGTAGTTTTATATGATTTTCTTTGGATTAACTTGTGTATACGAATTAACCAACTTAATGAGTCTATGTTGGAGGGTGAGTGTTTCTAGTAATGAGCAAGAAATCTACTCTTTGTTAATAATTGCAGTGTATGTCTTGTTGAAAATTTTGTGTTGCTCTTGTGAATTTTAGTTAGGTATTCACATGGATGTACTATTTTGTTCGTGGACAAACAAATCTTTAAGTGTGGGGTGGTGATGTTAGGCGTATTTATACGTCTAAGCACCATAACTTACCCATGTTTTAGCTAGGTTTTGAGGATAAAATACATAATTCTTGCACTTTTAGTCTATTTTCCATTAAATGAGCTGACCTATGTGATTAGCATGCTTTTCAGGTACTAATGAGGAAGATTTCAGCACTTTGGGGACCTGTGGACAGCAAAGGAAAACTTCACATAAAAGGGAAGGCAACTTTTGGACTGAAAGTAATGCACGGGAAATTTTTCCTGGGCAAACTCAGTATTTTTAAATAGTTAAGGATGCAGTAGCAACTTATTAGAGAAGGATATTATTAAAAGCTTTATTGCTGAATTTTTAGGGATTATTAAACATTCAGATTCTGTAATATTTTGTGAACGGAGCAGAAAACGGCTTAGCTTGAGCAACTTAGAGAGAGGAACACGTTTCTCTCTTATTGTCGCTAGTCATCTTCATCGCCGAGATTGTTCTAAGTTTTGGTATGATGATTATGTCTATTTTGATTTCTATTGTACTCATGAGTAGCTAACCTCATCTGTTAGGGTTATGGAAACCTTATAGTATACTCTCTATTGCTATGAGTTTTGTGAATTTATGATATGTCATGCCACTTATATCATTACTCTCTCCATTTTGATTGAATTCTCGTGGTTGCAAATATAGGGAATACACCATTATAGCAATAACTTGTTTGATATAAAAGTTACTGTTTGAAAAAGATAGTTTGACGAGAAAATAGGGTTTCCAACCTCTATTTAGCACGTTAATGCCCTAGCAGGATTAATGTATTGGAGAGTTCATACAATTTGTTGTACACTGTAGGTTCAAAAGAGCTATGGTGAATAAGTCCTTGATGGTTGAAAAACAACTTGGATTTAGAATTAGAACACGTCTCTCTATAAGTGCATGCATGCATAAAATCCATATTACTCATAGTTAATAGAGAAGTAGAAGCTACAAGGTGGACATAACCCTAACTTATCATTCTCTGTGATCAAATCTTGTTACTTATATCATCTCATTCGTTACACTAATAGTATTATTGTGCACTTAAACCAAAACTCCACTTATCTTGGAACCTTCGATCAACAGTCTAATAATAATTGCAATACTTAGTGACCATAGTATTCCATGTGGGATTCGACACCCAACCTAGTTGGGTTCTATATTTGACAGTGATCGCTTACACTTTCTAACGAGAGTTGTAATTTGGGCGTATCACTTTTCTAGTCTCTACACTAGTGAGTTTCCTGATGTTTTCTCGGAAGATCTCCCAGGGGTACCTCCTGATAGAGAGATAGAATTAAGAATTGATCTTCTCCCTGATACACAGCCTATTTCTATTCCTCCATATCATATGGCCCCCACTGAACTTAAGGAGTTGAAAGAGCAACTCAAAGATCTTCTTAATAAGGGTTTCATAAGACCTAGTGTGTCTCCCTAGGGTGAACCCATTCTGTTCGTGCGAAATAAATATGGTTCATTGCGCATATGCATTGACTACCGTTAGCTTAACAAGGTCACAATCAAGAACAAGTACCCTCTTCCTAGGATTAATGACCTATTTGATCAGCTGCAAGGTGCCAACTACTTCTCAAAAATAGATTTGAGATTCGGTTATCACCAACTTAAAGTCAGAGAGTGTGATATTCCAAGGATTGTTTTCCACACTTGTTATGGTCATTTTGAATTCTAGGTCATGTCCTTCGGGCTAACGAATGCCCCGACAGCTTTTATAGACCTCATGAATTAGGTGTTTAGACCGTACCTAGATATGTTCGTTATTGTGTTTGTAGATGATATCCTTGTATATTCCCAGAGTGAAAATGACCATGCAGATCATCTTTGAATTGTCTTACAGATCCTTAGGGATCAACAATTGTTTGCCAAATTTAGCAAGTGTGAATTTTGGCTAAGGTCAATTGCTTTTTTGGGTCATATTATTTCTTCTAATTGTATTCAAGTTAATCCTCAAAAGGTAGAAGATGTAAAGAATTGGCCTAGACCTATTTCCCCATCTGATATTAGGAGTTTCTCGGGTCTAGCTGGCTAATAACATTATTTTGTCGAAGGTTTCTCTTCCATTGCTACTTTTTTGACACGGTTGACCCAAAAGAAGGTTAAATTCCAGTGGTTAGATTTTTGCGAGAAAAGTTTTTAGGAGTTGAAGACTCGACTCACTTCAGCCCCTGTGATGACCCTGCCTAATTGTGTAGATGATTTTGTGGTATATTGTGATGCTTCCAGAGTTGGTTTGGGTTGTGTGCTGATGCATAAGGGTAAGGTTATAGCCTATGCCTCCAGGCAGTTGAAACCTCATGAAAAGAATTATCCAACCCATGACCTTGAGTTAACTGTAGTGGTTTTTGCATTAAAAATATGGAGACACTATTTGTATGGTGTTCATGTTGATGTCTTTATGGATCACAAGAGTTTACAGTATGTGTTCACTTAGAGATAGTTGAATCTTTGGCAGAGGCGATGGTTAGAATTACTGAAGGACTATGATATGAGTATGCTGTATCACTCGGGAAAGGCCAATGTAGTAGTAGATGGCCTTAGTAGGTCATCCATGGGTAGTGTAGCACATATAGAGGAAGATAAGAAGGAGTTAGATTGCTCGACTCAGCTGAGGGTAATGTTTGGATTCAGAGAAGTTCCGAATCTTCCCTAGTTTCAAAAGTAAAGGAGAAACAGGATTTGGATTCTCGTTTGGCTGAATTGAAAGCATCCGTCAAAGATCGAAAGGTGGAGGTTTTCTCCCAAGGGGGATATGGTGTATTGAGATTTCAGAATAGATTGCGTATGCCTGATGTTGATGATCTTAGGCAGAGAATTATGGCTGAGGCGCATGGCACACGATATTTTATTCATCTCGGTGCTACCAAGATTTACCGCAATTTACAGGAAATTTATTGGTGGAATGGCATAAAAAATGTATAGCATAGTTTGTAGAAAAGTGTGCATCTTGCCAGCAGGTAAAGATAGAGCACCAGAGACCCGGTGGGGTGATGCAAGAATTTAACATTCCTACTTGGAAGAGGGAAGTGGTGAACATGATTTCGTGACTAGTTTACCTCTTTTTTGTCGTCATCATGATTTTATTTGGATCGTTTTAGACAGGTTGACTAAGTCAACACATTTTCTGCCAGTGCATACATCTTTCACCGCGGAGGACTATGCAAAGTTGTATATTCGAGAGTTAGTCTGGTTGCATAGAGTTCTATTGTCTATCATCTCCGATAGAGGTACTCAATTTACTTCTCAGTTTTGGAGAGCCTTTTAGAAGGGTCTTGGCACGCAAGTTTATCTTAGCTCCATTTTTTATCTGCAGACAGATGGTCATGCTGAGAGGACTATCCAGACTTTGGAGGATATATTGAGGACATGTGTTCTTGATTTCAAAGTAAGTTGGGATGAACATTTTCCGTTGATTTAATTTGCTTACAACGATAGTTTTCATGCTAGCATTGGAATGTCTCATTTGAAGCTTTGTATGGGAGAAGACGTAGATCGCCCTTAGGTTGGTTCAAAGTGGGTGAAGCTGCTTTGATTGAACCTGATGCTGTATTTGATGCTATGGAGAATGTTAAGTTAATTCGGGAGAGGTTGAAGATAGCCCAGAGTTGTCAGAAGTCGTAAACAGATGTGAGAAGAAGAGATCTTGAGTTTGAAGTTTGTGATATGGTGCACTTAAAAATTTCACTTATGAAAGGGCTGAAAAGACTTGGAAAGAAAGAAAGATGAGTCCCAGATATGTTGGCCCTTATAGAGTTTTGAAATCATGTTGGGAAAGAAACTTGTGAGATTGAGTTTCCTGCAGAGTTTTTAGCTTTCCATTCTGTGTTTCATGTTTCTATGCTCAAGAAGCACATTAGAGACTCTGTTGTTGTTGATCCGTCGGAAGGTTGTGATATTCAGGATAGCCTTTCATATGATGAAATCCCAATTGAAATCCTAGATTATCAAGTTCGTAGACTGAGAAACAAGGAAGTTCCCTTGGTTAATGTTCTATGGAGAAATCAATCTGTGTTCCACTTGGGAAGCAGAAGCAGACATGCGAGCAAGTTACCATCATCTTTTCTCCACGAGTTTGAATCAAGCTGAAGGTACTATTCCCTTAATTTAGTTTCCTCCTAATCTAATGTATTTAGCTATGTGGTTAATCCATCTATGATTCGTGCATTTGGTGAAGTACTCAAAAGTTTAGAGTAAAGTGAGCCCTTAGATGTGAGTCGTTCCAGCTATACGTCCTCATTTTCTCTTGATTTTGGCCTATTTGGCAACATTCGAGGATGAATCTATCTAAGGGGGAGATATTGTAATTCCCCAATCATTTATTAAGCCTAAATCCATATTTTGACTTCCAAAGTGATTGATCTTTAAACCATGTGGTATTTCTCTAATTTCTACTTTTTTTTTCATGTAGAGCATTGAATAAGCTTTCCATCGATACAAATTTCATTGAGATTCGACATCAGACGAGGGAGTTATGGCCGTTTTACTGAATGGTGTCGTATCACCCAGGTTTGATGGTCGACCTGGCAGACCGTCAGGTTTCTGGTGGACTGTCAACTGCCCCGTCAAGCCAAGGCAGTGAATCCTTTTTCAAACAATCGTGCGACGAACAATTTGGTGGACCATCAAAAAGTTGACGGACCGTCAAGGGGTCCGTTAGGTCGAGACAGAATATCTTATTTCTGGCCCTCGAGTGATGGACGACTTGGTGGTCCATCAGTTTCCTGATGGATCCTAACTTTGACTGTCACGTTGAGACAAAACATTCCAGTTTTGTTACTCGAGTGATGGACGATCTGGTGGACCGTCAGGAGACTTGACAGATCATCAGATCGACCGTCATAGGCCCCGATCAGCGAATTTCAGCTTTTTCAAAAAGGGAATTTTGGTCATTTTCTCCCTATGTGGTCTTATATATATATATATATCAAAGTGGAGAAGATCCACTCATTTCCTTCTCTTTTCTCTTACAATCTTCCAAGAATCTCCTAGAAACTAGGGTTTCTACAAGATCCAAAATCCAAATCCTCTTCCAAGAAATTCCAAGAATCTTTCATGAATTTCTCTAAGTTTTTCAAGAACTAAGTTTCCCAAGTGAAAGGCATCAACAATCTTGGCAAAAAAGTGTGAGAAGAGTTCCAAACAAGTTTTCATATCTTCAAATCAAAATCCAAGACATGTGGAGTTTGAACAAGGACACTCCTTTCGTTTTTGTGCCTACAGATTTAATTTCTACTATTGATTAACATGATCTTGCAAGTGGGTTTACACCCAAATTTATTTATGTATGATATATGAGAATATTTGAATTCAAAGTCAAGAATGAGTTTGATGATGTTTCCTTGAAGCTTTGGCATTTGAAATGATTTGATAAGCAAATGTACTTGATGTTGAGAAACATTGTTTGAATTTGAGTCAAGTTAGAAATCCACAGTCGTATATGATTTACTGATGAGATATACTATTGTTTTGGTCATCATGACAGACCCATGAGTTGATACTAAGTCTGGGAGGAGTATTTAGCACCGAACGAGAAATTTTGTATTTCCTCAGAACAACGTGCCACCGTAGGATTGATGTTGATAATTGTGGGCCAAAGGCCGAGTATGAGATTGTGATGATGAGCTTGAGGTTGTACTCCCTGGCAAGAGTACAACACCCCTTCCAATGTGGTGTTCTCTCCTTAGGAGGGCAAAACATTGGACTCCATGCGGCTCACATGGCGTTGTTATGTTGGTTTTAAGAAACTCCCAAACCCATAATGATCTAAATACCTTAATTTACCGAGTCACTCTAAGTCATGAGTCAAAGCTTTTGAGTTGAGTTGAATGATTTATGAGATTTATGAAGCATGTATTATTACTGATAATTTATGGAAATAATGTTTCATATAATTCAATTGAGGAGAGTTATCACTGTCAGCATGCATGCTTTTCTTATACACTTATGATATTATTTAAAATGTTGCATCCACCCCCACATACTCAGTACATTCCCAAGTACTGACTCCCATACTTTTTGTATTCTATATTTTCTCATGATATAGGTTCAGGTACTCAGTCTTAACAATGACAGTGATCTTCGAGTACCTTCATCTACATATCTACAATTGGTGAGTCCTCATGGTTTGAGGACCTGTGTCTCCGATTTTGTCTTGTTAATAGATGGTTGTTTACTTTTAGTTCAGTACGAGTCACTTGGGGAGCTGTCCTAATGGATCCTCAGTCCTATAAAGTAGAGGCCTTGTCAGACTAGTGTGCCAGCATGTACAGAGAATTCAGTATTTTATTTGTATAGAACCGTATTACTTCGTATCTCAGTATGTTCATGTCATGATTATTATTGCCTACTTTATAATGATTCGTGTCGTAGAGAGTTCTAAAGGTAATGACAGGCTAAGAGGGTTAGCTTGAGGCCACGTGTGGCCTTGATCACCATGTGATATCTCGGGATAGGTTCTTGGGGCCTTACATCTTTAAGGAAACCCTTCTCAGTGGGTTACCCTTTGAGATGGGTTTTTGAAGCTACTGACTTAGCTACTTCAAAGACAAGGAGCTTATCCACCTTCGTGCAAGATGCCTGTGAAACTACTAATGTACCTACTTGTAAGATGCTGATTCACCTTATTGCACATGCTATCACATGCCAACAACACTGTTTGTCTTATTTTTATTTAGCCCCCACATATTAGGAGGGACCTATGTGAATAAAGTCATGGCTTATCCAGTCATAACAAATAATGCTTATTTCTTCCAGTTATAATAGATAATACTTATCCCTTCCAAAAGGATAAGACTTATCCTTATTAATAGATAATGCCTATCCCTTAGCTGTTAGGATAGAAATATAATATTTTATTTCATGTTTATCCATAACTTAGATTAGCTAGTAAGCTTCCTTCTCCTAGAAAAGGAAGCTTAGGACTTTAGGTTAGAGGCATCATTGGCTCTACCTAAACACCTCCTGTATAGTTCAAAGAAAATATTTGTTGGCTAAAATCTCTTGCTCTTGCTTTCTCTCTACAAAAAGGATGGGTACTTTGATCCTTTTGGTCAGCGTAGAGGGTAAGGAAATACTATGACGAAGTGCTTGTTTCAACGGCAACGATGGAACCCCATAGTTATTTTATATGTATATGAAACAAAGTTGGCTTTATCCGAACAACGTAGATGTTTAAGTGCTTTCCATATATATGAAACAAAATTAGCTTAGTCCATGATAGCTTTCCCAAATTATTCCATATATCTGAGAAAGAACACACAGATCTAAGGTCTACCTTAGTACACCTTTTGTTCTACGGCCGTTTAAGGGAAACAGGATAGGGAGAGCCATTATAAGACCCATTTTTAGGCATATACGGAACAATCTTGTACTAAGGAGACAAAGGATTTCATGTGTTCTAAGACTGGCAAAGTTAAGCCATCCCTCTTTTGGGTTGCGAAGGCTTTGTTATTGAGGCAAAACATCCTTGATGTGTAGCTTGAAGTTCCAAAGTCATGCCATCCCATTAAGGGTTGAGAAGGCTTTTTAGCTAAAAATTAAACCGTCTATATGGATGCATAGCTCAGTCATAGGAAAGCTGTGGCATGTCAATTAAAATCTTTGATTTCGTATGACATGCAACCTATATGGTCATGATCTCTTGTAATTTTGGAAAAGATAGGTTCTGTATCTTTGGTGTTGATGAAATTATTTATTTTATATAGCATACCGCCTACATAGTTATGAATAAATAGATGGGTGGGTAGGCATAGGGGTACAAATGACTGCTGGCAAGAGCATCCAGGCGGCTAGGAAATAAACCCTGAACTTTCTAACATGAAAGGCGATTTCATGACCATGGAGGCAGCATGCCATACAAAATCAAGGTTTCCGTCAACACCATAGACACAGAGCCTAACCTTTCCATCATGACAAGCGATTCACGACCATATATGCGGTATGCCGTATGAAATATAAGCTTTTAATTGACATGCCATAACTTTTGTACTATCGAACTAAACATCTGTAGAGACGGTTTGCTTTTTAGCTACAAAGCCTTATAAACCCTTAATGAGATGGCATGACTTTGGAACTGGAAGCTATACATAAAGGATAGTTTTCCTCGGCAACAAAGTCTTCACAACCCAAAAGAGAGATGGCTTGACTTTTCCAGTTTTAGAACACATAAAATCCCTTGTATTCTTAGTACAAGACTATTCTGTATATGCCTAAAAATGGGTCTTATGGTGGCTCTCCCTGGCCTGTTTCCCTCTAGCGGCCATAGAACAAAAGGTGTACTTAGCTAGACCTCAGATTTATATGTTCTTTATTAGATATGGAATAATTTTGGAAAGATATTTCATGGAAAAGCCAATTTCGTTTCATATAGTTTGAAATCACTTAGTCATCTATGTCGTGTGGATGAAACCAACTTTGTTTCATATATATGGAAAGTAACTTTGGGGTGCTATCATTGCCGTCGCAACAAACACTTTTCCATAGTATTTATTGACCCCAACTCTGACCTAAAGGATCTAAGAACCCATTCCTTTGGATGAGAGAAATCAAGAACAAGAGAGTTTGGCCAACAAATACTTTCATTAAAAGAGAAAAAACTATATAAGAGATTTTTAGGTAGAGTAAATGCTCTCGGTAGAGCAAATGATCTAGGTATAGCAAATGATGCTCTCTCCTTAATGTCCTAGGCATCCTTTTATAGACGATGGAAGCTTACTATCTAAGCTAAGCTATGGATAAAAATCAAATAAAATAATACAATCCTATCCTAAGAACTAAGCTGTGGGATAAGCATTATCCGTTATGACAAGATAAGTCTTATCCTTTTGGAAGGGATAAGATTTAACTGTTATGAGTGTATAAGCCTTATCATTAGTCACACCGAGCCCTACTAACATGTGGGGGGCCAAATATGAACTAAAAAAAACTATGTTATTAGCAAGTGACAACTTGTGCAAGCAAGTAAGTCAGTAGCTTGCAAGCAAGTGCATTATCAACTTCACAGGAATTTTGCAAGCAGGTGGATATGCTCCTCCTCTTTGATGTAGCTGAGTCAGAATCTTCAAAAAACCTATTTGAAAGGGTAACCCCACTGAGGAGTGTTTCCATGGAGATGAGGTTAACCCAATAGAAAAGGTAACACACTGGGGAGGGTAACCCACTGGAAAGGGTTACCCATTGGAGAAGGTAACTTTGCGTATGTCATTAACGTTATCCTTCAAGTAATTTTGAATGGTGACAGAAGCGATGATCTCATGTATCCTTCTTTCATCCATTAATCTACTCCATGCTTCTGCCTGAGGCATTCTTGGACTTCCAAGCTTCTCTTCATCAATGTGGTGCAGTAAATCTTTCTTTTGGATGAATCCTGGCATTCTTAAGGAGGATCCTTCATCCATATGCTTATGGCTTCATCGATTTTGAAATCTTATGGTGGACGATATTCTGTTGGTGTTCCTTAAAGTTCATTATTGGTGTAGTCCTTTTGCTATAGAGTGCATTTGTTTTGCTGGAGAATGAAGAATTGTTCTTCATAGCATTCATCTTCAAGAGAGAGAGTGATATTGGGAAATTTCCAGATTCATGAAATTTCCAATTGTGCTTGGATTTCATGGCCTGTGATTCCTACCAAATGATACAACACAAAGGCCGTTGTATCATAGGAATCTTTGAAGCATCAAATCTAGTAAAGCATGAATCCTTTTGGAGTTGGTTATATTCGATCATAATTACCAAAGGAATATCACTTGAACTCCCTTATAGTGTAGTACTTGCGGTGTATCTACTATAACAACCATTGGAGTTCTTGTTGGAAGTCATCGGCTAGTATAATGAACACATAACAGAAAAGATATTCTGAATGTTCTCCGAACTGCTTCAGGATGGATGTGCTCTGCCTTTTGAATACTTGAAGATTATAGAAAGTCTAACTCTCTTGGAGAATATATGGATTTTAAGAATCCATATATTTGTTGAACAGATCTAGAGAGCAATCTGCTAATATGAGAGATAATATCCCTAGTGCTCTATGATAAGCTGACTGGCGGATTTCTAGTTTTTTTCTCTGGTGTAGGATATCAAGTAGAGATCATTGGCATAGATATGTCAAGATTCTTCATAAATATCTACGGAGAAGTTGGTGTCCTTCGTTATTTCTTCTTCCAATGAGAAGACCGATTCACGATCATCCTCTTTATCGAGATAGATTCTAGCATGATCAACTATTTCTTCAAAGAGGTGGACAATGTATTTCGATTTCTTAAGGTGAGTACAGTCTTTATCAAAGTGACCAGTCTTTTTGCATATGAAGCAACTATTAATCATCTTCTCATAGTTTGCTTGGCTACTTCTTCTGAAATACCTGGTTTGATTGACTGCCTTAGTCTCGTTATTTGGATGCCTAGGTAGTTTGAATCTCCTGAACAACAACTTTTGCTCGGATCCCACTTGGCGGCTTAAACAGGGGCAATCAGACTTCATAACAAGATTGTTCCTATTGTAACGAGGATCAAGAACTGGAGAGTTCTTACTAATCTGCTTCAGTATAGATCTTTTCTTGCATCGACTATTCATGGCCTTGGAGATGGCCTGCTTGGTGTAGCTCACATATTTGAGGAAGGCTTCCAGTAGGATTTTAGTATTGGCGGTAAAGTCTACAAATGTGAGATAATTGGCTTTATCTAGAATCCCAAGCATATTCCACTAGTACATAAGGATTTTGGAGAACCAGGGTGTGCAGTTTGATAGTATCATGTATTGACCTCTTTCAGACTGATTCTTCATCATCCTGAAAGTTCTAAAGTCTCGAGGTAGGGATAGAGTTATAGCAATGGTTTCCTTCTCCTCAATTGTTGGTTCTTGGCTCTTTTCTGGGACTGGATCACTAGAAATCTTGTATTGCTCAAAGACTAGTTTAGAGACCACTAGCTCACTAGAGTGTTTCTCTAACATTGATGGACAATCCTTTTTGGAAAATTAAATTGATTTCTACAAAGCATCTTCATCATTCTTGATACATTCATTCGCATAGACGTCTTCATTAGCATCAAATGACTGTCTACTAATGAAAGGTTATGGTTGGCCAATGAAGATGTCCTTGGATATCCCCTTCTCTTCACTGTAAGCATATTTGGGAATGTCTTCTACAATATTCTAAGGATCATTAGGACAAGTCATGTCTTTCTCTAAGGCTCATGCTTCCTTCATCGCCTTACTAAACTTGGGACATTCTTTTGCAAAGTGTCCTTTGTTAGGGTAGATAAAGCATTTGATCTTGCCTGGATCTTTCTTCTTGGAGGATTTTACATCTTTGCTGATAGTCTGTTCTTTGTCTGGTATCTATTGTGCCTTGCCTGACGCCTTGATAGCTGAGGAAAACCTTCTATCTTGAGAGCTAGATCTTCATCCGTATCATCAGCGTGGTTAGATTGGGAAGATTCATTCAACATGAGCTTGTCAAATAAGCTTTATTTTTCTTCTCTAAAGGATGGGAGCGTGTGTGAGGATTTGAATTATTTGGCATAAGCTCATCATCTTTTGGAACAACAATCTTTGGGTTAACTTGATTGAGTTTAATCAAGTTATTAGCCTTGTCACTATTCTTAAGAAGACACTACTTCAGAGAGATCTGTTCACCATTATGGGATTCATCATATGGGATCTGCAGGAGACCATCTGAAGTGGAGGAATCTTATTCACATCTTGTGATCATCATATGTGCTAGATCAACTTTATTTTCTTGCAGTTGTTCTTCAGGATCACAATCTTGTGATGCTCTTTGAATAGGAGGAACCTCTGACGGCTCGTCATACTAGGTTTATACTATTTGGTTATAAAGATCATCAGCTAAGACTATAGCAACTGGATCATGGTCGATGGGAGCATGTGTCGATACCATCTTATCAGTATCATATGGAACCTGGCTAGAACACCTTATTTTGTCGACACTTTATGCCATGGAATTTCTCTTTGTCCATATAGTATCAGATTCTTTTTCATCTTCTTGAAATAAAGTGAATTGCATAGATAACTAAGGTGGAGAAGGTTGGCCTAACTCCTGCAGAGATTATCCATGTGGGAATACGACATATACTTTGGCCTTTCACCATATGGCGTCATCGTATTCCTTTTGTAGTGAAGCTTAACAATCTTTCAGATTCTAGATTTTTTCTTCAAGAGAGGTTATCTCCTTTTGTAATTAGAAAATAAAAGGCAGGGATGGAGTTCGTCATAGGTATTGTTCAGACCAGGTGGTCTACAACTTGTTTTTAAGTACTCTGATAAGTATGGCATGTTGGGTGGCAGCTGAAGCACTCTCTGATTGGATAACATGTGGTAATTTTGGACTGTGGGTTAGGTTATCCTATAATCGATGGTTTGATGGGAAAGAATCTATGTGACAGGATGTATAAAGGGTCGTTAGATGTATCTCAAGTTGAGTAGCCGGAATAACCCTTTTTCTACAAATTCTACAGTCATAATCAACCTTCTATGGGTAATGTCCTGAGAAAGGGTATTTACGCCACATCAGACTATGACCCTTATGATTGAAGTTCTTTACCTAATCATGCTATCTCATGATTCCAGTGAGGAATTTGAGGATGATATCTGGGTCCTTTACATTCGAAAAATCATCACTTGGGTTGTACATGAGGATGTAGAAGGTGGTTTTGGGTGGCCTTTTGAGATAGTGGTGGTTGGAATTATCAGTGGAGTTGAGAGGTTGAGGATAAGCTCTCAACTTCTCATATGTAGATACCCAAGAAGCCGAGATAATGCTAAACAGTTCATTCCTAGATATGTTTCTCGAGATCTTTGTGTAGTCTGTGGTTTTATCAGTTGTATCAATGGTCAAGAATAAAGAGTTCTAGCCACTTGGAGGAAGTAGGTTCATATTATGGTTTTGAACTAGCCAGGCTATCTGACAGTGGAGAGTTGCCTGACTGGCATCTCTGTCTTGTAGAGTATCCAGAATCTAGACTTGGATCTTCAACACCTTCATTAGATCAGGATCAGCTAATAGTATATTAAAGTTGAGGGACATGGTGACAAAGATTGTACCATCATCCAGAATAATCTACAATGTACTCAAATTCCCATGTAGGTACTTATAGAATCTAGTATCAAGAAGAGAAAGATGCACCACAACTGGCTGACCTTTTCTCCCCTGATACGTCAATGCAATTCGTACAACAACAATATGGTGATGAGTAAATCCATGGCTTTCCTATGGCTGTGGAAAGTCCTTTGGTATCTGTAGTGATATGAACTATACCTCTGGAGTTACCAAAATAGGGTGCTAAACAAGAGGTGTAGTTGTAACATATTCCTTAACTCCTTTTGCCCTTTATTGGACAATAGAGTGGTTGACTTTATCTTTACAATAGAATTGTTTGGATAGGATGAAGACTGTGTAGTAGACATATTTTTGGTTTTCTCTGGATGATAAGGACTCGATGTATTTTTTCTTAATATCTATAGAAAAAACTCAATAAAATGAAAATATGTTTGTGTTTTTTGGACCGACTTTATATATTTGTGCTAAGAATCTATGAACAAGACATAATAAATATTTGTTCTAAAATCTAAGGAAAGTAACTATGATTTGATTTTATACAAGACTTAGAATATGAAAAT
This sequence comes from Capsicum baccatum var. pendulum, assembly GCA_030864225.1. NCBI lineage: Eukaryota > Viridiplantae > Streptophyta > Magnoliopsida > Solanales > Solanaceae > Capsicum > Capsicum baccatum. The sequence goes on from CM061557.1 coordinate 88,967,457, forward strand.
TGGAAAACTCTGACTTTGACAATTCAAATTAAACTATGAATCAAATATGTACAGTACTTTGATTGTGATAAACTTAAAAGTGAGAACTATGGACTCTGTCTAAGACTAACAACTAAGACAAATAAAAAATAAAACAAAAGATGGCTCACATGTTTGCAATCAATAGAGGTGGATGCAAACTCTTGCTTTCTCCTGACCTCCAATAGTGGGGATGGATCTGATAAAAATAGACGGGGAGGTATAAGGGCACAGATTATTGCCAGCGATAGCATCAAGGCGGCTAGGCAGAAAATACCTAACTTTCCAACATGAAAGGCGGTTTCACGACCATGTAGGTGGTGCGCCTTACTGATACACCCAAATTACAAATTTCTTATGAAAGTGTAAACGGTCGCTGTCAAATATAGAACCCAACTGGTTTGGGTGTCGAATCACACAGGGAATACTGTGTTCAATAAGTATTATGACTATTTTTAGGCTGTTGATCTAAGGTTCCGGAGTAAAAGGCATTTTTTGATGTGTTAATAATGATCTTTCGTTTTTGTATCACATAGTGGTCCACCTAATGAGAGTTAATGGAAGTGTAATATCAATGAAAATGATTTAAATATAGTTATGCTCACCAAGATGTTCAAACATTTAGGATTGTAAATTTGTTCTTGAATTCTAACTTATAATTTCAATTGCAAGAAGTATTGAATTCTAAGAATTACCCACTTATTTCTCAACCTAATGGGTATTTTACCCTTTTCTTCTTTCAAACTTAAATGATCCATGTATTATTCAATAGAACTCTCATGAGGGTTGATTCTATTAGGGCATCAACCCCTGACCCAAAGGGTAAACTTATGTATTTTATGTGAATCACCTCTTTTCCCAACATCCATTTTCTTATCAGACAAATGGTGTTCATGGGCTTACTTCTTAAGTTTGCAACCAACAGATGTCATTATAATGAAGAAAGATTCATGTAATTTAGATATATATTAGAAATTAAATAGATTCACAACCCCAAAAATCTCTCTACATCAACGCTCCCATAACCTTAGTTATGGGAGTTTAGCTACTCATTTCCATATAAGATATCAAAGATATATTGATATTCATAAATAACTTCAAGAGAGTACTTACAAAATTTACAATATTGTTCTTCTCAATTGTCAAATAAACAATAGAGAATAATAATTAGATCTAAATTTTCTATCTTTAAATCTCAATGAAAATTGTTACACAGCTCTCAATAGAGAAGAAAGTATGAAACTATTATCAAAAAGATCTGGAATAAACCCTAACACTAGGTATTTACATGTTTCCAGAACTAGGATTTTAAAATTCAAACTCAGATTTTCTACTTCATACTCATTGGGTCAAGTGGCGGTTCATGACTGAGGCGATGGTCCATTACTTAGAGAGTCACTGGAGCTCCAGTGAGTCTATATCCAATTTCTGGATGACGGGTAGGGCGGCGATTTATCTCACAACCAATAGTATGTTGCATGACTTCCAGTGGTCCTGCATTCTATTTCCTGGCGATCGTTTAGGGCCACAGTTTATCGCAATATCGATGGTCCATCGCTTGGACCATCGCATAAATTCCAATGGTTCTGCATTCTATTTCTTGGCGACGGTTCAGGCAGATGGTTCATTGCAAGGTTAACGGGCCATCTCCTGAGCCATCACTGATCATTTTTCCTTTGTTTTGTCTAGTTTATCTAAGTTATTCTTCATAATTAGTTCTTATCCTAAAAACACTTAAACGCCATGTTAAATACGACAATTATTGCTTGAAAACACACAATTATCCTAAGAAAAAGGCCTAAATGTTATGTCAAAAGCCGTAACATCAACAGTCTCAACTTAAGGCAATTGTTTGTCCTCAAGAAACTCAACACTAAATTACAAATATGAACAACATAATGACAGGTATTTGATACTGAACAAGTTTGCACACAACCATTCACTTGTCATCCAAATCATATGGTTAAACATGTCAGAGTCTATAACTGGCATTGTTTCTAATTAAATTCATCTGCACAAACATGGATACAAGAATCTACGAAAATTAGACAAATTAACTGTAACTTAGGCTACCCTCACAGTCAAGGAGATCCACCTCTTATAATATTTGTGGATACAAATCAAAACCCTCTCACTCATCAAAGAAGATACTATCATAGAACATGTCCCCATAGTATTGCCTTTATCATCGAAGGCCTCCCTTATAGATGAGTTCCAAAATCAAACAGGTCTTTTCTAGGTTAGTAATGAGGTATCCGGCTAGGTCAGGAAGGAATTTTTGGTAAAAGTGACTAAGAACTAGGCTTTAACTCTCTTTGCCTTCAAATTCTTCTTACCAAGGCCATTACTTTGCTAGCCCACTTACCCCTTTCTCATTCATTTATGCTTTACCATAATAAACACCATTTTTTTCTTATTATTTTTATATATACAAACAAGAATCAACCTCCCTAAACTTAGGTTGATGCCATAGGGCAAGGTGTACAATGTCTTAATTAGGCCAGGGCCAAATGGTCTAATTTAAATTCTAGACCAACTGTCCATTAAAAAGTTAACAGCCCCACAATAGCCGCCCTCAACTTAGGTGTTTTTCCTAAGTTTAGGTACATATTTCCCATTACTAGGCCAGGGCTAGAGCTAGGAGTCAACAACTGCAAGAGAGTTAACTAGAATACTTGGTGATGAAGAAAGATTTATAGAGGCTCAAAGAAAATTAAACATGGAAAATTATTTTGGGTTGGGTTAATTTTTGGCTAAGTGGACTAAAAGTACAAGTTGGCCTGCCATTACTTCTCATCCCATCAACTACAGAACAACATAAATTGAACCAAACAAGTTCTAGGTACTATACTATGTAAGAACTAATGCAAAATACTCACATACACAGTGGAAACTGAGTCATACTCATTCTACTATTCTTACGATGTACATCACATGTCATGCAAATTTACAGATTAATGCCAACTATGGATTCACTAACAGTTGATAACATATGCTAGGAGACGAAAGTAAATAATCAAATAGAACGAGTCATAGCTTGATGCGAACATCATTCATCATCCATATTTACAACAAGATACCAACACAAACAACACTAACATCAACAACATAATGAAACTTAAAAATAATAAAAATACAAATTTGAAATTAAACCTAGACATGTGGCATAATCCTAGACATGCCAATACACCTAGATAGCATATGGTAGGGTTAAGAATATCGGAAACACAACCCTCCATAGTACAAGCACATCCTACCCCCCACAAAAACTAATGCATTGTCCTCAATACATATAATTTAAGTACAAAGAAGGGGAAATACTTATAGTGCTTCAGATTCATCTGAGGCATATGTGAAGTGCGGTAAGACTAAAGTGTCCTCACCAGGTGTAATGTTGACCCTTATGGTTGTGGGAGTGCTCAGAATCTCTTCCTCCATAATTGAAGGTACAATATCTCTGGCTGGATTTATAGCTTGCCTCCTAACTAGGGAAGAACTGGTACATACTTTAGCTGTTTCATCCTTTGCTCTTTTCCTTCTTCTCCCCTCATATTTTCTTCTTGCTTTCTTCATGTTATGTTGCTCTAACTTCTTTGGCGACATAGCTTTGAGTATCTTTCTTTTAGCAGCTTTTTGTGTAGCTTTTTCATTAGTCTCTGCTACCTTCTTACCCTTATATTTGATCGATCACCCTATTATATCAACATAACTTTCATCTTCATCACTTACAACCTGGACTAGATCGAATACGGCTTGCTGTGGCTGCTGATTCATCCTATCTACATTTGCCTGTATTTGTCTAACCTTCTCAATTAATTTTGTAAAATCTGGAAATGACATGGCATCCAACTTCTTATTGATTCGCTCCTCCATGTTGTCATTCTTTGGTGGATGTTCCTGAAAGGAAGTATCACTTCCTCTACAATTATTTCAACAAAAGGTTTGAAATCTACCCCCCATGTAGATAACTGCTTTTCAACCCTTTTTTGTGCTCGGACTACCTTTGTAAAGTTCTCCTGGTTCAACCTGTATTTTGATTATTAGGGCGAAACTGATGCAGAATCTGCAGTCCCACCCATGGTCATCGAAGCTAAACCTGCAGAGGTGGTAGTAGGCATGTATGTAGTAAGAGGAAATGGCATACCTGAAGGAACCTCAGATGATTCTGGAATTAGGATCGACTGAGTTTGCTGAGCTGGGGGCCTATTGACCGCATATCAAACTTTGAGTAATCCCGTCTCTTTTCAATATCCTGCCTATGCACTGCCCGAACCTCATTATCAAGTCAACTAATCAAAGAAATATTTTCTTGCTTACACAACTCAGTGATATGACATAGAAATGGAAGCACAGTCGTGGTCTTATGAGCTTAGAAGAATAACTCATCAGCAATAAGGTGGCCGAAATCTATTATTAATCCCTCGATCAATGTAACAACGATTACAGCTCTAGTGATCTCTAAGTGGTCGCCACCTCCTGTTAGCATCAGCCTCAATATCACAATTGCCCACTAAAACGTGGCCCTAAATCTCAGGGATAACTTAATATCTGTTCTCATAGGTTGTGTAATCATGCAGGATCTCCTTCTTCTATCAATACTCTTTCCAGCCATGACCTTTTTATTTTTACTATGAATAGTCGATGTTCTAATTCTGGGATTGCACCTAGTATATAGTATTTAGGCCCGAACAAGAATCTATTTAATGTGTGCTTTAAGATATCTATGTCTCCTGCTGACGCACCTGGGGGATAGTTCTTCTCCAACAACGCCAAGTAATTGGAAAAAAACTCATATACCGAGTTCGGTTTATAGGATTTGAGTGTCCTGCTCATCCATGCCAACTCATATTCATTGAATCGACGCTCAAGTTCTGGGTACTCACGCAAAGTAGTTGTCACAATTTGATACTCCTCAAAAATAGGTCTCTTTTCATACAACCTATCTATTGGTGCGAGCCCTTTGTAGAAATGCTCTCGATCCCCCTTGACCTGTCATCTGATACCCTCCTGCAGTTGTGGGTCCTTGCGCCAAACCATATTTGGGTCCTCCTGTTCTAGAGCCTCTCCTTGGAGAGAGTTAGATACTTCATACCCTTACTCAACTAGTATCAAACTTGATCTACTGCTGCTGCTACTTTCACCCCCCTTTTCAGACTGGAAGGATGAAGAAATCACCTGACGATTACGTCGGGTGTTGCATGTCGGTGCATCCGAACTTTGGGATGGCCCTTACCTGGTGCTTTGGCATCTACCCCTGCCCCTAGTTGGTGGTAATTTGTTTGCCATAATCCCTAAAAGTGCAAGATTTATCAGCTTGCAAACTAAAATCAGAAGAAAGAAAATTTTCCAACCAGCGACGAATAGGGCAACGGTTCATCGGGTCTGCGATGGTCCATCGACCCCAACCGTTGGGGTCATTCTGGTAATCACATTTCTCAAAAATTTGAGATGGCTTTAGGTTATGGATTATCGGGTATTTGACGGTCCATCGCTTAAATCGTCTCCTGCATTTTTCAAATTTAAGCCTTATTTTGGCATTTTGTCGAACACCTTGCATACACTTCATTTAAGGATGATTTTCATGGCATAATTATCGATAATACATCACCATATTTTTTCATTTTTATTCCATGGGTCACTCAGACTTCTCCCAGGACAGTGTATGCTAGGTTTCAACTCAAATGATTACCACACATTACCAAAAGTAGAAGAGAATTGGTTCACTGGATTGTATTCACCGATGTTATTGCTCATCATGTTAAAGAAAAATAGGGAGTGAAGGGAAATTCATACCTTGTTATTGCAGTATTGGGTCACTTAACTGACTCTGGACAATGCACTCCGAACCATAGATGATCATTTGTTTTAGTGAAAAGAACTTTTCTAGCTTGTGATGAACAAAGAACAAGGGGAAATAGAATTTAAATAGCTAGGAAAGAGGAGATGATGAGTTATGAGAGAGAATGAAAGGGATCAGGTGCATTGAATAGTTGAGGTGTTACTTAACCACTTCAAATTATTATTTAAACTTATTTGAATCGGATAAGAATGATAAATTCAACTATTTAAATTAATTTGATCTGACCCACTGAAATAGGGTTTCATGTAATGGTTCAAGCGACGGTCTGTCATATGTGCAACATTTCATCAGTTAATCCCATCGTTCTTTTCCAGTGAAGTTACCTGGAGACATACTGGCGACAGTTAAAGCAACGGTCTGGCGTATGTGTGATGGTCCATCGGTCAACCCATCATTACTCTTCTAGTAGTTTTCTTTCTGGACTTTGTTGTAGAGGTTACAACGAAGTTCCTTCAAGTCATCGACAGTTCATTGTGTTACCAGTCGGTCACCCCAAAATTTCTCATCTTCTATTTTCCTGCACAGTCAGACCTGCACACTTACACAAACCCTTCAGCTCGTACAAAACTACAAAACAAACACCAAAATAACTTTAACTCATGGTATACACAACACACCGTGGGTTGCCTTCTACTAGTGCCTGATTTATCATTGCAGCATGACTCAGCTATCTCGATTACTCAGACTTAATCAAGATAAATAGTATCAATACTTCTTATCAGTTCTATTGGACGATGTACAGTTTTACTCATTGCCCGTTGACTTTGAAGACACTTCCATCTTAATTTTCAAGTTCGACTACTCCATATGAGTAGACTTGGTTAACTTTAAATGAGGCAAACCATTTTGACTTAAGTTTACCTGGAAATAGCTTCAGTCTAGAGTTGAATAGGAGCACTAAGTCACCATTCTGAAAATCCTGCTTTTCAATTCTACGGTAATAGTACTTTTTCATTTTCTCTTTGTACAAATCAAATCTTTCATAAGCTCTAAGACAGAACTCATCCATCTCATTCAACTGCCCTAGTCTCATATTTACTGCCTTATTCTTGTTCAGATTAAGCCGCTTCAGTGCCCACAGGGCTTTATGCTATAGTTCAATAGGCAAATGACATGCCTTGCAGTAAACCAATTGATATGGTAACATGCCAATTGGTGTCTTGAAAGCCATTAGATATACCCATAAGGCATCGTCCAACTTCCTAGACCAATCCTTCCTACTAGCATTTATAGTCTTTGCAAGGATAACTTTGATTTCCCGATTAGATATTTCTACCTGCCCACTGGTTTGCGGGTGGTATGGTGTGTCCACTTTATGTTGTTTAACTCCATATTTTTCCATGGTATCTCTAAATATTTTGTTGCAAAAGTGTTATCCTCCATCACTGATAATGGTATGTGGTACCAAAAAAGAGAGAAGATGTTTTTCCTCAAGAATGTAATTACTCTCTTTCCTTTGTTATATGCTAGAACCACTGCCTCAACCCATTTAGACACATAGTCAACGGCCGCTAATATGTACTTCATCCCAAATAAGCTCATGAAGGGCCCCATGAAATCAATGCCCCAAACATTAAATAATTCTACCTCCAAAATTTTTGACATCGGCATTTAATGGTGCTTTGAGATGGACCCTTGCCTTGGACATTGGTCACACTTCTTCAGAAACTCGTAGGCATCTTTGAACAAAGAGGGCCAATAATAGCCACTCTAAATCACTTTCCTTGCAGTCCGATCACCTACATGGTGACCTCCAACTAGGGAAGCATGACTCGCTTATAGTATACTCAACATATCTACTTCTAGGATGCACCTTCTAATAATACCATCCTTACATCACCAAAAAAGATATGGCTCATCCCATAAGTAATGGGTCACATAATAGAGAAACTTTTTCCTTTGATGAAAGGAAAGATTCTCTAGTATCACCTCGCTCACCACATAATTTGCGAAATTAGCATACGAAGGTATATTATCCATAAAAACAACCAAGATTTCTTCATTAGGAAATGCATCATTGATCTCAAATTCCTCTCTAACTGCTTGTTCACTTTCCAGCCTAGACAGATGATCCACAACTTATTTTTTGCAACCCCTTCTATCTTTGACTTCAAAGTCAAGTTAAGTAGCAACACCCATCTGATCAACCTTAGTTTTGCATCCTTTTTAGACATTAAATATCTGAATGCTTCCTGGTCTGTGTGGACCACCACCTTGGTTCCTAGGAAATATGCTCGGAACTTCTCAAAAGCATAGACTACAACAAGAAGTTCCTATTCCATGACGGTGTAGTTCTTTTGAACTCCATTTAGTGTTTTGATGGCATAATAGATTGGACAAAACAATTTGTCTTTCTTTTCCCACGACACACCTCCAAGGACAAAACTATTTGCATCACACATGATCTCGAATGGTTTTGACAAATACGGTGCAATAATGATAGGGGCCTCAACCAGATTTCCTTTAAGGAATTTGAATGCCTTCAAGAAATCACCATTAAAGAAGAACTTAACTTCCTTTTTAAAAAGTTTGCAAAGTGGATTCACAATCTTTGAGAGGTCCTTTATAAACCTCTGATAAAAGCCAACTTGACCAAGGAAACTATGCACCCTCTTTACTGAAATTGGAGTTGGAAACTTCTCTATAACCCCAACTTTGGCTCGATCAACTTCAATATCCTTTGCTGAAATCTTGTGTCCAAGAACGATGCGCTCCTTCACCATGAAGTGAAATTTTTCCCAATTAAGGACAAAATTAAACTCCTCACACCACTGCAAGGCCCTACTCAGGTTCAGCAAACACAACTTAAATGAATCTCCTACCACAGATAAATCATCCATGAACACCTCCAAGGTGTCTTCAACTATATATGAGAAAATAGACATTATCCACCATTGAAAGGTAGCGGGTGCATTACGCAATCCAAACGACATCTTCTTTAATGCAAAAGTGACATATGGGCTGGTGAATATCATTTTCTCCTGATCCTCTGGGGCTATAGAAATCTGATTGTGATCAAAATAACAATCCAAGAAATAAAATCAACCTCTTCCCACCAATCGATCAAGCATCTGACCCATGAAAGACATTGGGAAGTGATCCTTCAATATCCAGGAGTTGAGTTTTTTGTAATCCATACAAACCCTCCATCTAGTAATAGGACTGAGTAGAATCAGCTCGTTCTTCTCGTTAGCCACCACTGACATGCCTTCTTTCTTGGGCATGCACTAAAAAAGGACTTACCCATTTACTATCCGAGATGGGATATGCCACTCCTTTATCTAGCCACTTGATAATTTCTTTCTTCCCCACTTCTTACATAGGAAGGTTAAGATGAAACTAATGCTCAATAGTCGGGAGATAATCCTCCTCTATCTAGATTTTATGTGTGCATATACAAGGAGGAATGCCGATAATATCTGCAATCGTCCAACCAATGACCTTCTTATATCTCTTAAGAATAGAAATTAGGGTTTCCACCTCTTGTTCACCTAAGTTAGCCACAATAATAATGGGTAGTGTATTCCAGCTACCTAGAAACACATACCTCAAATGACCAGGAAATTCATTCAGCTCCAAAGTGGGTGGCTCTTTAATAGACAACTTGGCTGGTGGACTGGGATGATTTTTTAAGTCCAAATCCAACTTCTTGGGTGCATAATAATAAGACCCCATGTATCTCAAGGCACACACATTCTCCTCATAATCTTCGATATTGTCTTGATCAAAATTCATTAATACAATAGCTAAAGTCTCCACAACAAATTTTTATTCTATAGGTACTTCCTGATCCTCATAATAAACATCCATAATGGAAAATACGCTAATATCTTTATGTTATTTCATGGCATGGCATACATTGAATCAAACTACTTTATCACTCAGCCTAAATAGTAGCTTATTTACCTTTAGACCAATAAGTATACTCCCGGTTGCGAGGAAAGGTTTACCCAAGATTATGGGCACCTCAAAGTCCACCTCACAATCGAGAATGAAAAAATCAGTTGGAAATATGAAACTAGATACCTTCACAAATACATCATTTAAAATCCTCACGAGCCATTTCATAGACCTGTCTACCATAACTAATCTCGTGTTCGTGGGAGTAGGATCTCCCAAACCAAGTTTCTTATACACAACAAGCGACATCAAATTTATACTAGCTCCCCAATCACATAGAGGTTTTTCAAACTCAAGAGGCCTAATAGTGCACAAGATAGTAAATGCTTCTAGTTCTGCCTTCTTCTGCACCAGCGAACTTATGGAAATAGAACCATAATTATGGAGATTGTCCACCATCTCATAACTAGCTGTCCACTTTTTTGTAATAAGGTCTTTGATGAACTTTTCGTACTCGGGCATTTGCTCTAATTCCTCCACCAATAGAAAGTTGATTGTCAACTTCTTAAGCATGGCCATAAACTTTCCAAACTTTGTGTCGTTAGCCTTCTTTTTCAATCGATGGGGAAATGAAGGAGGTGGTTTTGGGAGCATAGTAACCAGGTCTCCTTTCCCTTGCTCTTCTCTAACTTATCAACCTGATGATGGTTGGATTGTGTATTATAAATAATTTCATCTAGTTTCTCAAACTCTATTGGATAAGTTTCTTCGTGCTCAATATCCTCTACAATCACAGCATTGTCCATCAACAGGTCTGGTAAAACCTTACCACTTCGAGTGATAATTTCCATACAGGAGCCATCATTTTGAGGATTCTAAACTGTATTACTCGGCAAAGTTCCTCTATTTATATGATTCAATACTTCTAAGAGTTAGCTCATTTTTTGCTCTAACTATTTTATAGAAGTAGAGTTTGAGTTTACCTACTGATTCATGGAAGAAAAATCACTCTTTATAGTAGTCACCCCAGAGTTGGTAGTCTCAACTTTCTATAATAATTTCTCCAATATGTCCTCCATGGACATCTTTCCAGAGCTAGTTGCAGCATTATCTCTGCTTCCAGGAGGTACATATAGTCCACTCCTATCATTTTTGCTTTTCTAGTTCCCTTGATCTCTATCCTTATAACCAACTTTGTCGTAATAGTTCCAACCTTGATTTCCTTGGATGTTGCCTTGGAAACCCCCTAATTATTTATATAGTTCACCTCTTGTTATGAATTAGAATAAAATCTACCCTGGGATGCCACAACTTTCACCTTTTCCATTTTTCTAGACAATAGATGCTTTGTCAGCAAATCCATCTATGTCTTTAAATATGCCAAATCCTAGTCACGTTCTTCCTCTTTTTTGAATTTCTCAGTAGTCATGCTACCAGACATAGTAGGGCTTGCTACCATAGAATCCATGGTATGGTAAGCTCTACTTTATTTGGACATTCAATCAAGCATCTTCGAGGCCTCTAGAAAAGTAAGGTCAACAAATGACCCTTCTACAGCATTATCCACGACTGTCTTCGTAATAGAGTTCAAAACCCAATAAAGAGTCTCAATCAAATTAATATCTATTATGTTATGGTTTGGGCTTTACATCAGCTTCTTTTTAAACCTCCCCCAGGTCTCATGAAGAGCTTCAATGGGATGCTGTCGGAAGTTACTCATTTCATCCCTCAACTGTACCCTTCTGAAAGGTGGAAAGAACCTTTCAAGGAAAGCGTCTTTCAACTGCCTCCAGTTGGTTATAGAGTCGGGTGTCAGTACATTTAGCCATAGTATCACCTTCTCAGATAGAGACAACGGAAACAAACATAGGAGGAAAGCATTTTGACCCACTCCCAGATTATTAAAAGACTTGCAAATGGTGACAAAATTCACCAAATGCATGTTTTGATCACCTCTAGGAACACCATCGAACAACCCCTTAAGATGAAGGAGTTGAATCATCGTACTGTAATATTAAATTTAGCTCTTGATGCTAGAGGTGGAGGAATGATATCTCTAGTTGCACCTACTCCATCCATTCCTTCTTCGTCGTCATTCAGTTAAAACTGCACTGGTTGACATTCTTGCCTTGCCCTAAAGGGGCAATTTTTGTTTACATTTAGATTTACTGGTGTAGCCACATTCTCTGAATGCCTTGGGTTAATAGGATCTAACAAGTCATCATCCCCCAAACAATCATCATTAGGATTAGGATGACGTTCCTACTAGCCATCATTCTACTGATCTAATTGAGCTGTAACCAGGGCAACTAGTCTTTTAGCCTCTTAGGGGTCTACTATTCTACCAATTAACTATGGTTTCGAGAGTATTGATAATAATGGTGCACCTGATCTCCTTGTGCTTGGAATACACAATAACTCCCCTGCACAAAACAAAAACAACAAACAAAAGTAAAATTTAGGAAACATGACCAAAGGTCAATTAACAAACACAAAATTAATTGACAACCGTATTCCCCAGCAGTGGTGCCAAAATTTAATACGCCCAAAATATAACTTTCTTATGAAAGTGTATGCGGTGGCTGTTAAATATAGACCCCAACTGAGTTAGGTGTCGTATCCCGCAGGGAATACTGTGTTCACTAAGTATTATGACTATTATTAGATTGTTGATCTAAGGTTCTGGAGTAAAAGAGGGTGTTTGATATGTTAATAATGATCTTTCATTCTTGTATCAGACAGAGGTCCAACTAATGAGAGTTAATGCAAGCATAATTTCAATGAAAATGAGTTAACTAGAGTTGCTCACCAAGATGTTCAAACAATTAGGGTTCTAAATTTGTGCTTGAAATCTAACTTGTAATTTCAATTGCAAAAAGTATTGAATTCTAAAAATTACCCACTTGTTTCTCAACCTAATGGGAATTTTACCCTGTTCTTCTTTCAAACTTAAAGGATCCATGTATTATTTAATAGAACTCTCATGAGGATTGATCCCGTTAGGGTATTGATCCTTGACCCAAAGGGTAAATCTATGGATTTTATGTGAATCACCTGTTTTCCCAACATCCACTTTCTTATCAGACAAATGGTGTTCATGGTCTCACTTCTCAAGTTTGGAACCAAGAGATGTCATCATAATGAAGAGATTCATGCAATTTAGATAGATGTTGGAAATCAAATGGTTACACAAGCCCAAATAACTTTTTACTCAAGGCTCCCATAACTCTAGTTATGGGAGTTTAGCTACTCATTTCCATATAAGATACCTAAGATATATTGATGTTCATAAATAACTTCAGTGCTTACAAAAGTTACAATATTATTCTTCTCAATTTTCAAATAAACAATAGAGAATAATAATCAGATCTAAATTTTCTAGCTTAAAATCTCAATGAAAATTGTTACACAACTCTCAATAGAGAAGAAAGTATAAAAGTTTCATAAAAAAGATCCGGAATAAACCCTAATACTTGGTATTTATATGTTTCTAGAATTGGGATTTTAAAATTCAAACTCGGAGTTGCCACTTCACGCTCGATGGGTCAAGCGATGATTTATCTCTGAGGTGATGGTCCATCACTTAGACCATCGCTGGAGCTCCAGTGAGTCTATGTTCTGCTTTTGGGCGATAGGTAGGGTGAAGATTCATAGCAATACTGAAGGTATGTCGCTTGGTCCACTGCATGACTTCCAGTGGTTGTGTATTCTATTTCCTGGCGATGGTTTAGGATGATGGTTCATCGCAATACCAATGGTCCATTGCCTAGAACTTTGCATGACTTCTAGTGGTTCGGAATTCTATTTCCTAGCGATAGTTTAGGCCGGCGTTTCATCGCAAGGTCGACGGGCCATCGCCTGAGCCATCGCTGATCATTTTTCCTTTGTTTTGTCTAGTTTAGCCAAGTTATTCTTCATACTCAGTTCTTATCCTGAAAATAGTTAAACACCATGTTAAATACAATAATCATTGCTTGAAACACATAGTTATCCTAAGAAAAAAGCCTAAAATTTTACGTCAAAAACCATAACATCACATACAAAATCAAAGCTTCCGTCATCACCACAGACATAGAGCCTAACCTTTCTAACATGACAGGCAATTCACGGCCATATAGGCGGTATTCCATATGAAATAAAAGATTTCAATCGACACGCCGTAACTTTCCTACGACTGAGCTTCACATCCACATAGGTGGTTTTATTTTTAGCTATAAAGCCTTCTCAACCCTTAATGGGATGGCATGACTTTGGAAATGCAAGCTACACATCAAAAATGGTTTGCCTCAGCAATAAAGCCTTCGTAACCCAAAATAGAGATGTCTTGACTTTGCCAGTCTTAGAACACATGCAATCCCTTGTCTCCTTAGTACAAGACAGTTCCATATATGCCTAAAAATGGGTCTTACGGTGGCTCTCCCTGTCCTGTTGCGCTCTAGCAGCTACAGAACAAAAGGTGTACAAAGTCATACCTCAGATCTACGTGTTATTTATCAGATATAGAATTATATTGGAAAGATATGGCATGGAATGACCTAATTTTGTTTTATATACGTGGAAAGCACTTAGACATCTGCGTCATATGGATGAAGCCAACTTCATTTCATATACTTGGAAAGTAACTTCAGCGTGCCATTATTTTTCTTGCAACAACAAGAACTTCACTATAGTATTTCCTTACCCTCATACTCCAACCTAAAGGATTAAAGTACCCACCACATTGGTAGAGAGAAAGCAAGAGAAAGAATGTTTAGGGAACAAACATTTTCATTGAAAGAGAGAAAACTATACAAGAGGTTTTTAGGTAGTGCAAGTGATCTAGGTAGAGCAAATGATCTAAGTAGAGCAAATGATGCCTCTAACCTAAAGGCAAAGGATTTATTTTATAGGAGAAGGAATCTTACTAGCTAAGCTAAGTTGTGGATACACATGAAATAAAATATTATATTTCTATCCTAACACCTAAGGGATAGGCATTACCTTTTAATAAGGATTAGTCTTATCCTTTTGGAAGGGATAAGCGTTATCTATTATGAATGGATAACCATTATTTTTTTTACAATGGGACCTACTAATATGTGGAGGGCCAAATAAAAACAAAACAAGCTATGATGTTAGAATATGACAACATATGCAATCAGGTGATTCAGCAGCTTGCAAGTAGGCGCATTAGCAGCTCCACAGGCATCTTGCAAGCAAGTGGATAAGCTTCTTATTTTCAAAGTATCTAAATCAGTAGCTTTAAAAACCTATCTTAAAGGGTAACCCACTGAGGAGGGTTTTCTTGGAGATGAGGGTAGCCCACTAGAAAAGGTAACCCAATGACGAGGGTAACCCAACTAATAGTGTTTCCTTGGAGAGGAGGGTAACCCACTGGAAAGGGTAACCTATTAGAGAGTGTATCTTCTTACGCATGTCATCGGATAGTATCTCTCAGGCAGTGTTGGATATTACTGGAGGTGATGAGCTCACATATCCTTTTTCCATCCACCAATCTAGTCCATGTTCTTCCTGAGGCATTCTTAACCTTCCAAGCTTCTCTTCATTGATCTAGTGAAGTAAATCCTTCTGAATGGTGAATCTTCACATTCTTGTTGTGGAGCTTTAAGCTATATTATTTTGATGGAGCCGATTATTTCATATCTCATGACCTCGTGCTATGACTGATATTCTTTTACTGCTCGTTGGACTTTATCCCTGTAGGGATAACCGTCATCTGCGTAGTTCCATTTTCCCATTCCTTCAGAAAAATTTTCTTCAAAATACATCTGTTCTACAAGAAAATAAAGACCTGAGCCATATACTATTCATCTTCTATAGAGAGTATAGATATGATAAATTTCTAGAAGAGTGAAATTTCTAATTGAGTTGGACGTCATGGCTTGAGATTCCTAGAGGGTGATTCAGTATGAAGACTATTGCATTGTAGGAATACTTGAAGCATCAAATCCAGTATTCTTATGTATTGAACCATAACATAAATCTCTTTAGAGTAGGTTGGATTCGATTAAAATGCTTGAAGACATCATACTTAAACACCATGAGAATGTAGTGCTGGTGGCATAGATACATGAATAGCCACAAGATTTCTTATGGGAAGTCATTAGAAAGTGCAATGAATACATGGCAGAAGTGATATTTTGGGTGCGCTCTAAATAGCTTCAGGATAGATCCACCATACTTTTTGAACACATAAAGCTCATAGAAGGCCCTTCTTTATTGGAGGATGTATAGATCGAATGGATCCATACATTGGTTGAACAAATCTTGAGGGTAATATGCCATCCCAGAAGATAGTATTCCTACCATGTTGAGTATGAAAATTTGATTGGCCTGGTAATAGCTGTCTTCTTCTTTGCTGGATATCAGGTAGAGATCACCAACGTAGTTATTACCTGAATCTTCATATACATCTATGAAGAGGAAGGTGTTCGCTGTCGGTTCTTCTTTCATCAAGAAGATTAATTCAAGGTCATCCTTCATGCTGAGATAATTTCCTACGTGATCAGCTATTTTTTCAAAGAGGTGAACAGAGTCCTTTGACTTCTTGGATTGAGGATAGTTTCTGGCAAATTGGTCTGTCTTTTTGCAGATGAAGCAACCATTATACTTCTTGTTGTAGCTGGCTGGGCTTCTTCATCTAAAATACCTGGTTCACCAAAGAACCCTACTTTTGTCATCCAGAGGCCTTGGCAGTTTGAACCTTCTAAACAGTAGTTATCTCTTCAATCTCATCTTTTAGAGAGGGAAGGAGAAGTTAGACTTGGTGATGAGGTTGTATTTGCTGCAGTCTCGATTGAGGGATAGATTGTTCTTAACGACCTTCTTCAAAATATTCCTCTTGATGCATATGCTATCCAGAGACTGGAGAATGGCCTGTTGGATGTAGCCTATCTGTGGGAAGGTTATGGACATGAACTTCTCCTCCACAATTGTCATCATATGGATTGGTAGCATCATTTGCAGTGATGATATAGTGGCTTACTTCAGGCTGGGATCCCCGCCCAACTTTAAGTAGATATTTGCCATCTTTTGGAAGTTGATATCGATGATGGTTTAATCGAATGATAGGCACTTCATATCGAAGAGCTATCACCAGAGATTCTCTTATTTCTAGCCTGCATCACCGCAAAATACCTCATGCTCAATCCTGATGTTGAAGGCAAAGTCTTAGGAAATCAGATCGGTGTTTTTGGCTAAAATGCTAAGAGC
Source organism: Capsicum baccatum var. pendulum (assembly GCA_030864225.1). Lineage (NCBI taxonomy): Eukaryota > Viridiplantae > Streptophyta > Magnoliopsida > Solanales > Solanaceae > Capsicum > Capsicum baccatum. Next base: position 88,984,387 of record CM061557.1, read on the forward strand.
ATTCCACCAGTCTCTCAGTATGTCAGAGAATCAGGACGTGAACTCCTAGAGTATCATGTATTTCTTCCACTTGACCAGATTAAAAATTGCTATCCAATTATAGAAGTCCTGGATCCATCGGGTCTGGCATAAAATCTTGATGTCATTGAGAATGAAGGTGTGAAATCTAGTTCCCACTATTTTTCTTTCTGGTGTACCTGGACCTGGCCTTTTTTCTAGGATTAGATCATCCGTCCTCTCATTTTTCTCATCGACAACCTCAGAAACTTCTTGTTTCTTTGACAGGTTCATGTATATTGGTTGGTATTCTTCTTTTACTAAAGATTCAACATCAGTCGTATTAGGATTATGGATATGTTCTTGAGCCTCATCATCCGTAGCATCAGAATCTTTTGCCTACGTTAGAGCATAAAAAGATGAATGCTTCTCCTCTTTTATATCATCACCAAAATTACCATCATTAATTTTAGAAAAAATATCCACAGGGTTAGTTATGGATGTGTATTCTTATTTTTCCTTAGTTTCAAAGCCATATATATTATTGACGGCTTTCAGAAACTCCTCCTCTAGGTTATTCTTCATAACTTGTTAAGTAATGGCATTCCCAAAATCTACAACATTGGACTAAGAGATAACTTGAGTTAGGATGATGGGGTTGTCCTTTTGAAGATCACATGGGGATGATTTTTTATCATTGAGAAAATGTTTGGTGGATGTCCATACTTCACTGGTTTCTCTTTTCTTTGTTACCCCACAGTTTTGAACTCTAAGCCATTATCCTGGACTATGAGGTCTTGTGTAGAAGCAGTAGCCTTATGAACAACTTATTATCCTGATGTAGTGACTGTCTGGGATACTTCAATCCCTTAACCTCGTTTTGTGTCACCCTTGTTTCCTTTTGAGTTGCCATGGCATCTTTCCTTTCCCATACAAGTTTAGTGATGTCGAACTTGTCCTGTTCATCTATTAGAGCTAGGATGAATAGCATTGAATAAGGTGGAGAGACAAAAAAGGGTTGGCTTTATCCTCATGAAGGATTCCTTTGGGCATTTTAGAGTTTAGTAGAGTTGTATTTTGAGGAGATGGAATTTTTCTTCTAAAGAGGCCATTTTTTTCATTGTTGGTAAAAAAAAAGTAGTATTGATGATGCAAGTGGGCATATTTCAGATTGTATAGACTATTTCCTACACTCCAGTGCTCTGATAAGTATGGCATGTTGAGTTGGTGATTCTAGTTCCTCTCGTCTAATAGATGGAATAATAGGTGGTGATTTTGGAGCGTGGTTTTGGTTATTCATTTTGGATAGGTACTTTGGTAGGAACACATAATTAGGATTGGAGCTGCTTTCATATATCATAAACATTGAGGGTTCAGGATTAGGATCTAATCTAGAGTCGAAGGGTCTACCTTTTGATGGAGTTGGAAGTGGTGGAAATTCTTGTGGCGTATAGTAGACTTCAAATGGATGGTCATTGTCTCGATGGTCATCATCTCTTTCATCTGAAGGCCTCTGATATTGGGGTTTTTGGAATCCCCAATACTCATCACATTCTAGTTTATCTTCCTCCTCATCAGTATCATTCAACCAGTCCTCTTGCATTTCTGACAATCACAGTCAACATACCATAGGCAGTGTCCAGGGAACAGGTCTTTGAACTAGTGCATTATATGCCTATAATGAATGAAGTGTACAATCCATTCCTAACCATTCATGGCACTATTAAGATAACCTGACATAACCCGCTGGAAAGAGTAACCCGCTGGAGAGGGTAACTTCTTGCACATGTCATTTGACGTCATCTTTCAGGAAGTGTTGGATGGTGCTGATGGTGATGAGCTCGCATATCCTTCTTCCATCCACCAATTTACTTCCTGCTTCTGCCTGAGGCATTCATGGCCTTCCAAGTTTTTCTTCATCGATCTGGTGAATTAGCTCTTTCTTTTCGATAAATCTTTACATTCTTATAGAGGATCCTTCATCCATATGCTTGTGGATTTATCATTTTTGTACTCATATGGTGGCTGGTATTCTGTTATAGTTCGTCGGACTTCATCATCGGTGTAGTCCATATTCTCTGGAATGCATTTGTTTTGATAGAGAGTGGAGCATTGTTCTCCCTAATATTCATCTTCAACAGGATGTACTAAATTGGGAAATTTCCAGAGTAATGGAATTTTTGACTGGGTTTGGACTTCATGGCCTATGATTCCTACCAGGTGATACAACATAAAGGCCGTTGCATAGCAGAAACCTTTGTAGTAGCAAATCCAGTATAACATAAATCCTTTTGGAGTTGGTCGGATTCGATCATAATGCCTGAAGGCAATATACTTGAACTCCATGACAATATAATATCGATAGAAAATGCACCAGAACATCCTTAGGAGTTCTTGCTGGGAGTCATCATCTAGTATGATGAACACATAACAAAAGGGATATCCCGGATGTTCTCCGAACGACTTCAGGATAAATTTGTTGGGCCTTTTGAATACCTTAAGCTTGTTGAAAGTTTTCCTTTATCGGAGAATAAATGGATCTGAAGGATCCATATATTTGTTGAACTGATCAACAGAGCAATCTTTTATTCCAGAAGATAATATTCCTGATGTATTGAACATTAAAGATTGATTGGCCAATTTCTGGGTGTCATCTCTCATGCGGGATATTAGGTAGAGATAATCAACACAGATATCTCCCGAATCTCCATAAACATCTATCGAGAAGGTGCTGTCCTCCGTCGGTTCTTCTTCCAGTGAGAAGACCGATTCAAGGTCTTATTCTTTGTAAAGATATATTCCAGTATGATTATCTATTTCTTCAAAGAAATGGACAAATTCATACAAGGTAACCAGGCTTTTTGTAGATAAAGCAACTATGATTCTTCTTTTGGCTTTTTGCTGGGATCCTTAATCGGAAATACCTGGTTTGCTTCACTACCTTGGTATTGTCATCTATAGGCTTCAGTAGTTTGAATCTCCGTAATAAAAACTTTTGTTGGGATCCTATCTGGTGAATTAAACAGGGGCAATAAAACTTCATAACAAGATTGTTCCTACTGTAATATAGATTTCGTACAGATCTCTTCCTACATAGATTGTTCAAGGCCTGGAAGATGGCTGTAACACCCCGTTTTTCTAAACCAGAATGCTACACGGTGCTTATAACCCCAAAGGACCACAAGCTAAACCATGACTGATATCTGTACCTGTACATTGAATAATATACATGTAATATATGGAAAATATGAACAATAGGCCATAAGGATCAACTAAATAAAATATCTGACAAATCATAACATCCATATAGGGTAACAAATATCCAAAACAACTGAAGTCTGAAACAAATCTGAACTAAATCTGAAAGCCTATAAATACTGTCTGATTAAGGAGTTGATGAAACATGTCTCCAAATAACTCCAAAAACTGAAAGATAATGAAAGAAAATAAATAAAGTCAAATCATATCATCCTCGAATGAAGAGGACTCACTGCAACTCTGTATACTGAAATGTAAATGCTACTGCTGATCTGGAACTATTGGCTCTGAACATATGGTGTAACATAACAGAAAGCACCATAGGTCAAATGTGTTAGTACAACTAAAAGTACTGAGTATACAAGTGAGGTAGGCTATATGCAAAAGGGCTTACATGCATGAGCAGTGCTAACTGAATGACTAATATGAACGTGAGAGTGCAAAAATGCATGCATAGTAACTGAGATCATGAATATGTGATATCTAGATCAGTCCACTAATACATGGTTTATTGATATCTAACATGACTAATACTGGGATTTCTGATAACATGAATGACTTAGTCTAACAGTCCTGAATCTGATAGAACTACCAGAGTTACGTACTGTAATTGAATTGACTATATCTGACAGTCCTGGTATACTGAAATCTGAAGAACTATCTGAGTTTTTTAACTGATACTGAGACTAAAACTGTGGAAGGTAGTTGTTTAACCGACATGCCCCAAATGCACTATAATAGCTTAGCTGGGGTCTAATATGTGCCCTGATAGGAAGGGTATCAATACCGCGCCACTGGTAAGGGAAAGCTATGAGTGACCCTTATCTGGTAGGTTATTCTAATGAGAACGGTGAGACCCTGGTCTGAAAAGTAAAATCACCTCATCAACCCTAATCTGACAGGTTAAGATGTCTCAACCTATACTAGTTATGTAGTTCTGGAACACAAGGATGACTGCTAAGAATCACATCCTTATCTGGCAGGTGAGTTCCCATCCTTGGGTTCACTTGGTGCTAACTTCTACTCCTATATAAAGATATTGAACATGATTAACTGACTATACATGGACTGAGTAACTGACTTCTGTTGACTGATGGAATAGTACTATTATCTGAGAATTAACTGAGATCATGAGATTTTTTAGATTTCCTAAGTCATACGGCTGTTTGATTTCTATATATCATGGCTTGACTGAGAGTATCATGATAGCATGACATGGATCTAGGAGCACAACTATATTTTTTGGGTACAAGTACCCTCAGAACTCGATGGAAGGAAACGGACACACATGACTGGCTTGATCATAAAAATAGAGTCAACAATTCAAAATATCATAAGTAGGGGATTTCATACTACACTTGGTGCTTAACATCTTATAGATGGAAGGGGACGTGCGAAACATGTATATACTCATGTTTCTTCAATATCATGCTTATTCCATATAACAACAATAACACATAACAATAACGTGGAGTTCATGTGGAGTCATAAAGAATAGAACATGGGCTTGTCATTTAAGCACTATTAAGCCATAAAAACATGGATTCTATCATTCTTTGCATTTTATCAAACACCTTACATGCACAACTTTAGGCATAGGTGTACTTATGAATTTGACTATCTTAATCCATCCAAAATTCATGGGTTTCAACTAACCTACTCACATGCTTCATGAAAAACACATTAAGATACAACCTTGAATCCAACAAAAATCATCAACATAAATATTTTCATAACACAACAAGGAAATCAAAATTTATAATTTAAAACATGATTCTTGAGCTCCATGGATGAAAGGGATCCATGGATGAACACTACATATACCTTAGTGATTGAATCTTGAAAGAGATCTAATGTTTCTGAAGGTTCTTGAAGAAATCCTTAGGCTTGCTCTTGATTTTTCTTGACTAGGGTTTAACCCCTTTGGGAGAGAATGTTCTTGTTCTTAAGGAGATGATCTTGAGAGGAAACCCTAATCTTGTAGTTGAGAGTGTATGAGAGAGCTTTTTGAGGTATTTGACTAAAGAGAATGGAAAATAACACGCTCCTTGAGGGTTATAAGTCATGGGAAGTGAAGAAAAATATCAAAATACCCTTTCAAAAACGTCCCTCAATTGCTAGGAAAAAATAGCTGACGACATTTGTGACAAGTCGTCCAGCTGGTGATAAGTCGTCACAAAATATCGTCACAAAATGATAAAATCTTGATTTTCTTATTAAGGTTGACGGCATTGGTGATAGGCCATCATGGGCGTGATGACTTATCACAAAATGTCATCACTGGGGGTGAAAATCTGCCCAAGGCTGATGACATTGGTGATAAGTCGTCATGCTTGTGATAGCTTATCACGAATGTCGTCACTCAGTTTCCCAGCCTGACATGCTAGAGTCAAATGGGCATAACTCTTTCCTCCGATATCGAATTTAGGTGAAATTGGTATTGTTGAAAATCTAATTAAATTATATATCTTTTGGTGGGTCATGAAATCAGAAATTCATAGCATAACGAGTATATACACATTTGAAGTTGACTATACCAATATCCTTCTTAAGAATTCAATTGGTAAGGAAATGTTTTGATTTGTCTATTAGCGAGGACACTTTTGAGGCCTCAATATACATCAAAATTGATCATAGAACTAACAAATCACTAAAATTCATTACTCATGAGTTTAAAGCATGATCCTAAAAATGTTTAAACTTTTGGGGTATTACAATTTCCCCCCCTTTGGAACATTCATCCTCGAATGAGACTGACTAAGATAAGATTACTAATGTACTAGCCTTACTTAAGGTATGAACATCTGAAATATGATGACATGACTGACCTGAATGATAAGCTAAATATATCTGAACATAATGAACATGCATATCTGATGCATAACTGACAAACTGAACATATGCATATCTGATGCATGATTACGTGACTGAGCTGTTACATGTATGCATGACCAAATACAATGATATTTAGTACCAAATTCGTAAATTGAATACTGAATATGAAACTAATAAGATTAAGGAGAACTATTACCTTGATCTTGATCTGAATTGGAGGAGAAAAGGTGAGGATACTTGGTTGGCATATCTGCTTCTGCTTCCCAAGTAGCTCTCTTAATGGACTAGTTTCACCAAAGAATTTTGATTTGAGGGAATTATTTGTTCCTTAGTCTACGAGTCTAATAGTCTAGAATTTCAACTAAAATCTCTTCATAAGAGAGGCTGTTCTGGATATCCATACTCTAAGTAGGGACTACAACTAAAGGGTCACCTATGCACTTCTTGAGCAAAGAGACATGGAAAACTGGATGAAATGAAGCTAAATCTAGAGGCAATTTGAGCTCATAAGATACCTTTCCCAAGAGACTGAGAATTTTGAAAGGACCGATATATCGAGGACTAGACTTTCTCTTCTTGCCGAATTTCTTGACCGCTTCATAGGAGATATCTTAAGATAGACAAAATTATTAACTTTGAATTCTTTATCCTTTCTACGAATGTCTGCATAAGACTTCTATCGGCTCTGATCAGCCCAAAGTGTTTCTTTGATAAACTAAACTATCTCTAAGGCATCAAACACTAAGTTAGGCCCTATGACTGTGGCCTCACTAACTTCAAACCAACCGATTGGAGATCATCACCTCCTACCATAGAGAGCATCAAACGGATCCATCTAAATACTAGAATGATAATTATTATTGTATTCAAACTCAATCAAAGGCAAGTGGTCATCCCAACTTTCCTTGAAATCAATTGCACACGTCCTTAGTATATCTTCTAGAGTCTGAATGGTCCTTTCTACTTGACCATCTATCTGAGGATCAAAAGCAGTACTTGACCATCTTTCTGGACTATCTGAACTGCATGTATCTCTTGTAACCTTGCCTAACATCTCGATAGATGGGGAGACCCTTCTAGCTTGAGAGCTGGATCCATATGCATATCATCAGAGTGGACAAATTGGTAAATTTCATTTGACATGGTGTTGCCGAATAAAGTTTCCTTATTCTTATCTGAAAGATGGGAGCCTGTATTATGTGATGAATCATTTTGCATAAGCCCATCATCATTTGGAACAACAACACTCAAGTTTACTCAATCAGGGTAAATTAAGTTAACAGTCTTATTATTGTTCTTGATAAGGCACTATTTAAGAGAGACCTATTCGCCATTATAGGATTCCTCATCTGGAATCTTTAAGACATCATTTGCAGTGGTGGAATCTCATTCACAGCTTGTGATCATCATGTGTGCGGGATCAACATTGTTGTCCTGAAATTGTTCCTCAGTATCACAAACTCGTGAAGCTCTCTAATAAAGAAACCTCTGATGGATCATCTAAGTGGGTTTCTATCTTTTGTATATCAGGATTATCTATTGAGACTGTAAAAACTAGACCATGGTTGATGAGAGCATATGTTGGGACCATCTTATCAACATCACAGGGAGCCCGACTATAATACTTTATCTTCTCGACTTTCTCGACATTTTATGTCAAGTCATCTCTCCTTGGCTGTTCATCTTATGAAGTTGAAGTAAATTACATATATGAATGAGGTCAGAAAGGTTGTCCTAATCCTTGGGGAGAGTATTAATGTAGAAATACTCTGGCCTTTTGCTATAACGTGTAGGCGTATTTCTTTTTGGCTGCCACAACATTTTTACTTGCTCATTAAATCGGGAGATATCAAACTCCTCCTATTAAGATATGAGAGATGGAGGGAAAAATCATAGTATGTATGGATGAGGTGGGGGAGCAGAAAAGGGTTGGACTGAACTTCGTAAAGGATATGTTTTGGGAAATACGGTCGTTTTTAGGCATTTAGGAGTTTAGCATGATCATATTTTAGGAGGTGGATATGTTCTTCCAACGAGGCCATTTATTTTCATTGTTGGTAAAGAAAATGTAGTATTGAGGATAATAGTGGGCACTTTTCAGACTGTATAGTCTATAGCCAACTTTTCAGTGCTCTAATAAGTATGGCATATTGATGGGCATCTTAAGCACTCTCCGATTGGATAACATATGGCTATTTTGGAGCTCGGGCTAGGTTATGGTTTTTATATTGCTGGTTTGAAGGGTAAGAATTTGTTTGAATAGATTTAGAGAGAGGATTCAAAAGCATCTCAGGTTGAGTAGCTACAATGGCTCTTCTTTTGTCTTACATGGGTAATGTCCTGAGAAAGGGCATTTATGCCACATAAGACTATGACCCTCTTGATTGAAGTATTTTATTCAATCATGTTGTCTCATAATACTTGTGAGGAACTTGGAGAATCTCTCTGGGTCCTTTAAATCTGAAAGATCATCACTTGGGTTATACATGGGGATGTAGAAAGTGATTTTTGGAGGCATTTTGAGATAGTGGTGGTCAGAATCATAACTGGGGCTAAGAGGTTGAGGATGGGCTCTCAACTTCTCATATGTAGTAACCCATGAAGCTGGTATAATTCTAACCAGGCATTTTTGGTAGTTATTGAATGTAGTATGAGGAAATGAAAAATGCTCTACAAATGTACGACCTTTTCCCCCTTAATATGTCAACCCAATTCACACAACACCAATATGGAGATGAGTAAATCCAAGACTTTACCATTATTGTAGAAAGTCTTCTGGCATATGTAGTGATATGAACTATACCTCTGTAGTTACAAGAATAAGGTGCTAAACAAGTGGTGTAGCAGCAACATATTCCTTAACTCCTTTTATTTTTTTCTTAGACCATAGAGTAGATCTTCATCCAGGGATTGCATACCTTTTTAGCAACAGTTGAATAGGGGTTTTGTAAAGGTGTACTACATATCAGTTCTTGTGATGGTAACACCTCTACTTTATAAAGATAGTCTAGTTGACATGACAACGTATTATTAGGAGTGATTGACATGTTGATCTTGACTACAAAATAATTTGAAATGGATGAAGACTTTTTAGTAAACATATTTTTGGTTTTTTCTGGACTATAAAGACTCGATGTAATTGTTCTAAAGTTCTAAGGAAAATACTCTATAAAATAAAAATCTTGTTTTGGTTTTGTTGACCGACTATATATTTTTGCTAAGGATTTAAGGATAGAACAAAACAAATATTTTTTCTAAAATCTAAGGAAAACAACCACGACTCGATTCTGTACAAGACGTAAAACACTATATTAGAAAACGCTGACTCTGGTAATGAAATAAAAATTATAAATCTAATATTTACAGGACTTGGATATGAAAACTTAGACACAAGAACTTAGGACGGATCTATGAGTAGCAACAAAGAAAGAGAAAAGCTAAAAACAAAAGCAAAAGAAAATAAAAATATAACGCTGGCTCACGTGTTTCCAATCAGCAGAGATGGATGCAAACTCCTTTTTCCTCCCAACCTCCAGGATGGTTTTCCTCAGGAACAAAGCCTTTGTAACCCAAAAGAAGAATGACTTGACTTTTCCAATCTTAGAATACTTGAAATCCTTTGTCAACTTAGTACAAGACTGTTTTGTATATGCCTAAAAATTGGTCTTACGGTGGCTCTCCCTGGCTTGTTGCCCTCTAGCAGCCACGGGACAAAAGGTGTACTAAGGCAGACCTCAGATTTGTGTGTTCTTTCTTAGATATGGAATTATTTTAGATAGCTATGGCATGGTCAAAGCAAATTTCGTTCTATATAAATGGAGAGAACTTAGACATTTTTCATCATATGGATGAAGCCAATTTTATTTCATATACATAGAAAGTAACTTTAGGGTGCCATTATTGCCGTAACAACAAGAACTTCACCGTAGTATTTCCTTACCCCCCTACTTCAACCTAAAGGATTGAAGTACCCATCCCTTTGGTAGAGAGAAATCAAGAGCAAAAGAGTGTAGCAATTAAAAATTTTCATTGATGATAGAGAGAAACTATACAAGAGGTTTTTAGGTAGAGCCCATGATTCTTTCTCCCTAAAAGCCTTGGATTCCTTTTATAGAGGAAGGAATATTACTCTCTAAGCTAAGTTACAGATAAATATCAAATAAAATAATACAATCCTTTCCTAACAGCTAAGCTATGAGATAGGCATTATCTATTATGACTGGATAAGTCTTATCCTTTTGGAAGGGATAAGCTTTATCTGTTATGACTGGATAAGCCTTATCTATATTCACATCGTTCCTTACTAACATGTAGGGGGCTAAATCAAAACACAACAAACTATGTTGTTGGGATGTGACAGCATATGCAAGCAGGTACATCAGTAGCTTCACAGGCATCTTGCAAGCAGGTGGATAAGCTCTTTCTATTCAAAGTAGCTGAGTCAGAAACTTCAAAACCCATGTGATAGGGTAACCCCCTGAGGAGGGTTTCCATGGAGATAAGGGTAACCTACTGGAAAAGGTAATCCACCAGAGAGGGTAACCCACTGGAAAGGGTAACCCATTAGAGAGGGTAACTTCTTGCACATGTCATATGATTTCATCCTTTAGGCAGTGTTGGCTGGTGCCGACAACATTGATCTCGCGTATCCTTCTTCTATCAACCAATATAATCTGTTCTTCTGCCTGACGCGTTCTTGGCCTTCCAAGATTTTCTTCATCAATCTGTTGAAGTAAATCTTTCTTTTGGATGAATCCTTGCATTCCTGTGAAGGAGCCTTCATCCTTATGCTTATGGCTTCATCGTTTTGAACTCATACGGTGGAAGATATTCTATTGGTGTTCATACTGCTTCATTATTGGTGTAGTCCTTTTTATTTAGAGTGCATTTGTTTTGCTGGAGAATGAAACATTCTTCATCACATAATTTATCTTCAAGAGAGACAGTGATATCGAGATATTTCTAGAGTAGTGAAATTTCCAATTGGACTTGGACTTCATTACCTACGATTCCTACCAGATGATACAACACAAAGAAAATTGTATCTTAGGTTGGATTCGAGCATAATGCCTTAAGGAATAACGCTTAAAATCCATGATAGTATAGTACTTGTAGAATATGTACCAAAACAACCATCGAAGTTCTTGTTGGAAGTCATCGGCTAGTATAATGAGCACATGACAGAAAAAATACTCTTAATGTTCTTCAAACTGCTTTAGGATGGATGTGCTGCGCCTTTTGTACACTTGAAGCTTCTTAAAAGTCAGAATCTCTTAGAGAATAGATGGATCTGAAGAATCCATATATTTGTTGAATAAATCTAGAGTGCAATCTTCTTACCCGGAAGATAATATCACTGGTGTGTTGGACATGATAAATGGACTGGTGTATTTTCGGTTGTCTTCTCTGGTGCTGGATATCAGGTAGAGCTCATTGTAATTGATATCCCTTGATCTTTCATAAATATCTACGGAGAAGATAGTGTCTTTCATTGGTTCTTCTTCCAATAAGAAGACCGATTTAAGGTCATCCTCTTTGTCGAGATATATTCTAGCATGATCAACTATTTCTTCAAAGAGGTAGAAAATGACTTTCGACTTCTTGAGGTGAGGACAATCTTTAGCAAATTGACCAGGCGATAACACTTAAATTACACTATTGAATGGGTGTTAGTGATTGCCATCAATATAAAACCCAACTAGGTTGGGGTTACATGCAATAGGGAATAAGGTGTGAACCCAAGTTGTTTGCGATTTAATTCTATGATAGTTTGATGTTTTCTAAAATAGGGTGTTTAAGTTTCACGAATAATTGTTTGTCAGTTTGATTTCGATGTTCTTAATTAAGAGTTTATAAAATAACCATAATTATGTTCACTTGTGCTTACGGTACATGACAGATGCTAAAGGTGATTCAAGATTCTCATGGTGGGTAGGATAAAAGGCTATCTTTATCAATGTCTTGCTCAAATATCTCTTGACCTACTTAAGAGTTTAATTTATTAATCCTCTCGGACTTAGGGAATATCTATTCATTGCTTAGATTTTACCTCAGGTTAACTAACCTAGTTACAATGCTGATTATGAAACAAAGTATTTCCAAGTCACTATTGATAATTCACTTCCTACTATATTTGATTTATTTCTCATGCAAATCAAAGTAGGTGTTTCTACTTTTTGCTACCAACAGACGTTAATTAAAACTTCAAAATTCTCAAAAAATCCTACTACCTATTGAATTTAAAAAGCGTAGCACCTTATCAAGACCTAACCCTAGATCCCATAATTCAGGTTAATGGAGTTTAGCCACTCATGATACAACAAACAAGTACACGAGTTGAATTCATAGTTGGGCAGATTAACTTACAACGATGATGAAAATCAAGAAGTCTAACTTGAACTGAATCTTAATACAAAACTCCCAAAATATTGATGACAATCTTCTCTTAACAACAATGTTCTAGTGCGTATTGGAACTTGAGAGAGAAAAATTATGCACAACGTATATTGCAAGATATGTCAATGATAATTAGAAAACCCTAAAAGCTCATATTTATACTTGAGTCTAATTAAGGAAATAAAATAACAATTTAACTAAATTTCTCAGATAGTTGATGCCATTAGGTGACGCCTTATCAGGAATGGCGCCAGATTTTCTTCAATGTTGAGAAGCTCCGCTTAAGGCTGATGATATGTATGACGACGTATCAGGAGTCTGACGACGTATCATGGATGTCATCAGCTCCTCTTCCCTTTTTATAATTTCTGCCTAAGGTTGACAATGATCCTGACGCCTTATCATAACTCTGACGCCTTGTCACAAAATGTCGTCACAACTTTTCTTCAACTCCCATTCTCTGGTTAAGTCTGACAGTGGACTTGATACCTTATCACCAGGCTGACGACTTATCATGAATGTCGTCAGCCACACTTGTCCTTTATTTGTTTCAGAATTCAACCTTTTTGCTTCCATTATTATTCGTTCCCCTATACCTTATCTTTTACTGCAAAATTAAAGTAAAACCAATCAAATATGAAAAATATTGCTAAAGACTTAACAATTATTCATGGTTAAAATTATAAAATGTGTTAGCATTTTCTCACACATCAACACCCTCAACTTTGAACAATTGCTTATCCTTAAGCATCTTAACACAACCAAGACGATATAGAGCACTTTCAATAGTCATTTATTCACTTAAGCTCAAAATAGATTGACCATCTCCAAGGTCAGTCAAATTAAAAGCCATTGTGTCTACTATTGAAAATAACCATGCAACTCACAAGGATCGAGATATGTCAAAAATTTAGCAATAACAACTAAGTATATACCCAAATTACACTATCCGAACAAGTCAATGACTAACAACTTACATGGTGTGCCCTCACAACAAAGAAATCCCCTTTTCACTCATATCAGAATTCACATACATAACATAGGGATAATCATAAGTCTCACTCTAAGAATGAAGTTCCAAACATTGCATGTCAAATTCTATAGGCTTGCCATTATAGTCGGCGCCCAAGTCTTCAAACTAGTCAGTTAGGATCACTATAGGGATTTTCTTAAGCTTGTAACGTAGGTCAGCGGCTGGTATGATATTCATGGATATTTTAGAGAGACTATGCCTCCTTGACACTATACTAAACTCTTGTGGTTTCAACTCCCAACCTTCTTTTCTTTTTCTCTTTTATTAATCACACATGGTCAAGATGGATGCGGTCTTTTCAATTATCATATTATCTTTTTATCATCTTTTACGCATCTTTCTCTTTTCTTATTCCTTTCTCACCGCACCTAACTTTTTATTCTTCCTCTCTTCATACTCATTTTGCATCACGCACCCCTATGATAGCCACCCTTAACTTAGGCTATTTGTCAAAGTCAAGGTGCACAGTGTCCAAGGAGGACTAGGGCCAAAACAGGTTCATTGCGATGTAAATAGGAATGTGAGAGGTCTCGTAGAAAGAAATAGGCTAATTAGGCTCAAAATAGGGATCAAGAGTTATTATGCACATAGGGAAGGTTATTTTTGCTAAAGTGGGCTAAAATAAAAAATAGCCTATGATCCTTTCCTAACTCCTATCTTATGACCATGGAAAGATTAATAGGGCAATTTCTAGATTCAACACACAATTGGAACTGAGTAAGACCTTGCACACACATGGCACAAAATTATCTCGCATATCACTACTTATTCGGTTCATGCACTTGTTTAACAAAGGTTATTCAGTTGCCAGATTAATGCCATAAAAAGGTACACCATGGTCACAAATGGATGCAATTTACACAGTAATATATCAAACCAATAAAGAGGTGATCAACAGTCACAAAATAGGCTAACTGCCTCAAGTACCCATATTACTCCTAATTATCTACCATAAATTTTTAAAACAATATTTTTCCCTATACCTTCAACTTAAAATTGAAAATAAAATGAACTCAGGGTGTAGGGAATACCTGGAGTGAATCAAGAATGAGGCCGATGTGTCTCCGACCCTGCTGCTGCATTATCTGTTGTTTTCTCTCCATCGGGAGCACCTGTTCTTGCAGTGGTTGGAGCCCTGCTAGATGAGGCACCTGTAGCCCTAGCTCGAATCGTTGCCTCCCATTTCTCGCTGTCTGCTAGGAAATCCATTCATTCTTTCTACAATTCCTTTTTTTGGCTTTTTTTTCCTTTTTGTTCACTTTTTTTCTTCCTCGCTGTCCGGTTCTTCTCTCTTATCTTTGCCATTTTTCTCCCCTTTTTTCTTATTTTTCTTTGGTGAATATCCAGTGAGGTTAAGTATTAGATTTATTTCCTTAGATTTATCCATAGCCGAACCTGTCAGCACCATAAATTGATGCTACTACAACACCCCAATATCTGCCTTTACATTATCTAATGCCGCTATAAATTTAGCATGATCAGCCCTTGACATTTCTTTTGCCCGTGCATCAAATCAGTTCTCCAAATCTGCAACACTTTCAGGCAATTTTACAAAAGATTCGAGGGCAGCCTTGATTCTCTTGTCTACTGCAGCATCAAACTATTTGACAAAGGCATGTAGCTGTGCCTCACACTATTTGGTTTGTTTAGCCACTTTTTTGATATCAATTGGATAAACTGTAAATCCTACTGGTGCTTTAGAAGCTGAGGGGTTGGGTTCATTCTGAGGCACTAAACCTATATGTGCTGAAGAAGTTGGGTGTGCAATCTCAAAATTTTGCACCTCCACATTAGGTGCTGAATCGACATCTGTAATTGGAGGGTCTACTGCTACCCCTGCACCTCTATCAAGTCTCAATCCTGGGTGATTTTTATCATACCATATGGGGTTATAAGTCTTTTCGGCAGGAATGTTATCATCCATCCCTGCAATCTCTGACACATTAGTAGCTTGGCACAACTCTATGATAAGATAAGGAAAATGATAAGCAGTGTCGGTTCTCGACATTCTAATATTCATCTCATCAGTAATGATTTCCATAAAATTTAGGGGGAGCTTCTACACCATGCTTGCTACTAGGATAGCTAGATCATCACCCAAAATATTATATCCAACAGTGGGCATCAACCAGATACACACTATACCCCACCAAAACTTTGCATCTTCAGTGAAAGAAGAATTATAGATTCCCTCATTTGGGTTGGTCACCCATGCTAGTTGTTTATCGGCTATGATGTTGGCCAGCCACCGACTTTGTTTTGGTCAATTCTTAATCTGTGCGTAGACTGATTATACAGTGGCCTGAGGAGTGAAGTTGGGGCCATGCAAGAACCTGTTGATGGTTCTGATTGAGACATCAACCCTTACATGGCTTACTTGAACTCTATCCATAGGGTCTGGACATGTTTTCTAACTGAGCTTGGTAGTTTACGTAAAACTCCCAGACCAGTGCTAGGCAAAATGAGCCTCCCCCTTTTGTGGTCCATCCCAAGCCATACTCTCAAAACTTCTATTCTACTTCAGGGTACTTGCTTAAACCTTGGGTGATAACCCACTTTTCTTTATAAATGTGCCTTTTATATCTTCTTCTATCAGTTCTGCAAAGCCTAACATTGAAGATGCCCTCTACTATGGGAATTTCCCATCTAGCATTGTCTTGAACTTTAGGGTTATTACATTTGATAAGTGCTACCCGAGATGGAGACTCTTCATCATCTTGTTGTTCAGTGGAAGGGATCCAGATGCTATTCCCTCAAACACAGACTCCTCAAACCCTTTCTATTTCTCTTCTTCAGATTCAGCATGTTCAGACTCATGCTACTCATGTTCAGAATGTTTAGATGCCTCCTACTTAGAAGTTGTTGTTGTTTCAGTGTATTCACTATCCTATACCTTAACTGGTGGGGGTGGTTGATGTTTTATAGGGCTTTGCTTCTTCTTTCACTTCCTGAGTAGAGGTTCTTCCTCTTCATAATCAGACTCCTCATCGATGAGTTTCTGGCATACACCTTTCTGTTGTTCCTTCTTGGTAAGGTGAGGAATCTTTCCTTTAGGTTCCTGATAACGCTCAATCTACAGCTCTCGTTTGAGTGTAAAGCGGTCGTTAGCAAATATAGAACCCAACCTGGATTGGGTGTCGATCCCACAGGGAATAGCTTGGTCAACAAGTAAGCAAAATTAATAGACTTTTGGTGCAAGTCTCGTAAGAAGGGGGGATTGTAATAAGTAACCAAAGTAATGAAATAAAAGCTGAAAATAGCAAAGTAAAAGAGAAAGATTGTCACGTTGGTTGTAAATAATGAGAATTGAAGCGTTGGGGTTATGTCCACCTTCTGAGGTATACGTCTCTATTGGCTATGAGTGTGTAGAGTCTTGACATGCAATTGCTCATAGAGAATTGTAGTCGATGGTGAATCCAAGCGTCTCTCGACCTCAACAAGGACTATTTCACTTTAACTCTCTCGAGCTTAAAGTGTGTCTAACGGTACGAATTCTCCAAGAGGTTAGTCCAGTTACGGCACTAGCTTTTTAATAGGAAAGGGTGTCCTACTACCTTGACATTATCTCTTTTCCAGACAAATAACCTTTCTCTCGAACAAGTTAAATGTTAGACTGGCGTTATTCTTGCGTTTGCAACCGCAAAGAATGTAGATTAAGATGAAGAGCGTAATGATATAAGCTATATACTTGTCTTGAACTCACAAACTCACAGCTATAGATAGTAACTCATTCGGCTTCCATAACCCCAACTAAGAGGTTTAGTTACCCATGAATGCGAAGGATATCACGTTTTGCATGGTGGTTGGCGTGAATAGTAGGTGTTTGGCGTGTGGTTTTGGTGATTCCGTAGCAAGTAACGATTCTCTTGTTGTGGAATTTAAGAGTAGAAGAGTAGATTAGAAGTGTTTGTAGTGGAAGATGAGAGGGATGGAAGAAAATTAATTCTTGAGTTGATTATTGAAGAAGTGATTTTTTTTTAAAATCTTTAACATGATAGGGTATTTATAATACTCCTATCCTACTCCTACTAAGCTAATGAAATAAATAACCAAATCCTAATAGACTAGTGAAATCCTTGACCCAAATGTACTAGGGTAAGGTTACAATATCATAATCCAAATAGATTAGTGAAACACATAACCTAATTATACTAGGTTAATGTATCTTGGTAAAATTCCAGCTTTGTGTCTGTAAGTCCCCAAAGTCATCAGAAATGCTGTTTTAGCCCGGGATAGATTTTCCATGCAGCAGATTTGGTCCTTTAGGCGTCCAGCTCCCTTTTGCTTCGTTTGTGAGCTTTCTTTTGCGTCAAGTAAGCCGTAAAATGCTGTATTTTGCATCATTTATACCTGAAACTTTGCTAATCATGTTTGTTAGCTCATTTATAGGAAAAAGGACTAAAAGTGCATGAAATAGATAATTAGTTCTCAAAACTAGGCTAAAATATGGGCAAAATATATTGATATAGGCACGTAAATTCGCCTATCATCAACACCCCACACTTAGAGCTTTGTTCGTCCTCGAACAACATATCATGTCCTTCTAAGCATCGACTAAAGGTTTTTACAGCAACAACACAAAACATTCTTCAAGACAAGCACAACAATTATCAACAAAGAGTAGCGTTCTGATTATAAGTAGAAACAATTTAACCTCAAGCATAGACTCGTGATGGTGATCAACTCGCATGCAAACGTTAAGGTACATAGAATCATATACAACTATCCAAAACTCATCAACCATGTGTGTCTCACAATATAGTACCCATAATCACTCACAAATATAGCATATTTTTCAAACATGGGTATCAAAATGTCCTTGCACTCACTCTCACAAAGAATTCATATGTAGCAACTGATGACCATAGGCTTGCCCTTAGTGTAGTACTCCACTAAATGTCGGAATGTTAAGATTAGGATCAAGTAGGTCTTTAGATGGTTGTAATGTAGGCTAAGGGATGGGTAGGACTATTTTGGCCAAGAATAGTGACTAGGTTCCTAAGCACTTTAATACATCACTTTGTATCAATGACACTTTTTTCTTTCAACCTTTCTTTACTCTTTTATTCTGCCACCCTTGTTCTCCTATTTTGTTTTTCAATTTTAAGCACAACTCACTTTTCAGCTTTCTTTTTCCTTTTTCTTTTCACAACATACCTCTTATGATAGCACTTTCTTCCTTTTTCATAACACATTCAAGCACCATTACAATTTAAAGCATCATACTCACCCAATTTCCTCTTATGTTGTCACATGACTTTTTCACTTTAAAGCACTTAGGAATTTGGATCAAATTATGGTCTTGAAAAAAAATGGATTAGGCTTACATACAAGGTTGTCAAAGAAATAGGCTAAAGGCTCAAAAGGGTTTAACTAGGATGATGTACATGGGTAGGAAAAACTGAAGGTAAACATGTATAGGTTGCCAAAGAAATGCCTAAATCATATCCTAAACTTACACTCCTTATTTTCGCTTTGCATACATACCAGGCAAGTTCTAGCATCAGCCACAAACATAGAATATTTGTTACCTCACACACACAAGGCACATGGTCGACTTGATTGGAAGTAATATAGACTCTCAACCCAACAAGTGAAGGAATTGAATCACACAATATCACATAATAAGTCACAACTAGAGCCTAAATGTCTCAATAGTCACAATTGTAGCACATACTCTTGTTATAATCTCATGCTGCCTATCAAAATAATTTCATGCATAGCTAGAAAAATTTTACTCCTAAAAACTTAAAAAAAAACAAAGTAAACAAGCAAACATACAAACATAGGTGCAAACAAAGAAGTATAGCATGCAGATTCTGCCACCCCACACTTAGACTAGACACTGCCCTCAGTGGAAAATAAAGTCGAAGAACCTGATTAGTCGGACTCCTCATCAATGTCGGGGGTCATACCCCCTTCGTCAGAATCATCATAAGAGTCATCGTCAGAGTCCTCCTCAGCATCAGAATCAGGCAAGCGTCTATTATCATCAGTTGGCACATCATCGTCAAGAGGTTCCTCAAAATATACGCCCACTCCACACATCTCCCGGGCATGCCTATTCATTGGGTAGTCGTGGTCCAGCTGTTGGAGCTCTTCAGCAGTTGGAATACGTCCACCACTCATCATAGTGAATCGTGTCATACCATAGAGATGACGGAAGAAACTCTCGTCACGGGCATGTCTCTCCGCAGTAGTAAGGTTGACTCCATGCGTTGTTTCAGCATCTTTGACCTTGGTGAGGTCAACCTTCTTTGGGTTATGTGGGAGTTTGTGGTCAGCTGGTTCCTCTTCTATATCCTCCTTCCGCAACATTGCTGTCAACAAATTGCCGAATGTGAAATGGGACCTTCTGTGTAGTCTGGCCTTCCTCATGGTAGATCGAATGATTGCCCCAAAGTTGATAGGGACATTCGTCATCAACGCATAAACCAAACACACTCTATCTCTCGATATCTTTGTGTATTGCGTCCCAAGAATAAGGCATGAGTTGACAATGCGCATCCAGATTCTTGCTTCCCTATTTAGTGGAGCACAGGGGAATGTGTTGTGACGGCCTGTTTCCTTATGTCTGCCCCATCTTGCCATTGATCTACTTCCACAAAGCGTGTGTCTTATTGCTCTGTAAGGAGGCCTGCTGTACAGCTCTTTGTATGGTGCAGTGTCGACCGAAGGTAGGCCTAGAAAAGAGTTGATCCAATCCGCTGTAAGCTGTAACACTTGGCCCCGAATTTTGACTTCGTTGCCTGTTGTGTGTGGCGACCAGTTGGCATAAAACTCTCTTTTCAAGTCAAGATTGCACTCTCCCATGTCACGGAAGATGAAATCCAGCTTCAAAGCCATTATTTTAGCCAACAGTTGCGGCTCCTTCTTTGCTAAGGTCTCCTTGTTAATCAAGTCGACGTGCACATATTTCTTTTCTTTGTTGCTGCTGTACCATGCCTTGGCTTCTTCCTCAAGAACCCATTTGATTTCGAACATTCTGCGTGGTAGGTGTGCTGAAGATGATTCTCCTTGGTCTTTTCGGCTTCTCTTTTTGTCCTTTCGGGTCGTGGTAGCCTTCTCCTTGCCTTGCTTTGCTTTGGGTGCCATTGTACCTGAGACTAGAAATAATGTTAGTTGCAGCACAATCTCACTTTATACAATCTACATGCAAGCACTAGGGGTACTACCCCACACTTAATCTTGTTAGCATAAATCAGTGAAGTGAAAGTGGTCGAGTACTCAGACTTCGTCGACATACGTCTTAGGATTGTATTCCGACAAGAAAATCAGCATTACATCACTTATGTGCATCCATTTGGACGAATTTCATGGTGCATATAGCAACACTACAACATAGGGGTTACCACATGGAATTGCTATACGTACAACAAACACCATCTCCTAAGTCGATAGTCACTATAACCTTATCCCGATGGCCGGGATGGTTAATCATGCAAGCATCCAAACAACACTCTCAAGCAATATTCATAGCCACCTATATTCAGAAAGCATCACAACAATGCCATTGAAAAAAAATTCAAGTCGGAAACAAGTCAAGAATTCCATACGTATACATTCAATCACACGATTTTGCAACAATTATCCAAACACATAAACATCACCACCAATCTCACATGATTTAGCAAATTATAATAAGCATAGCAACGCAGTACTTACGATAAATAGATGAAGAATAAGAGAGCACTTACTTGCTTGAAGATTGTGGGGAAGTTGTTGTGGATTGGAAGAACAAAGGAAGAAAAACTTGAGAGGATTTGGGATGATATGCGGCGCCTTTAGGGTTGCTTCTAATGTGTTTGTGATAAAAAACCAATTCCCCTTTATATAGGAGGATTATGGGTCGGGTTATGACCCATTTACAATCGGATTTGGGGACAAAATCACCACATATGCGGCGCATATCCCTCGGCATATCACTTACATATGCGGCGCATTGTCCATGGCATAATGGGACATATGCGCCGCATAGTCTATGGCATTTCTAGACATATGCGCCGCATAGTCAATGGCATTTGGTCTCAGTATCTCAAATGCCATAGCATAGGCGGCGCATAGTCAAAAGCACACCTAGGAATAGGCGGCGCATAGTGTATAGCACACTAGATTCCGAGTCCTTAGGCTATAGAATAGGTTGTGCATCGTTCGTGGCCTATTTTTACCAAGGCCTAGCCTTTCTCGAAGCCTATTATGACGTGAGAAAGGCTCAATTCATAGCCTTATGCATCACCATTCCTAACTTACCGACTTTACCATACAATGCGACCAAATCGTCAATTGAAATCAATCTCCTCGTTGCATACTTCTTGCACCTATATTTGCTCAAAACACAATGAAAACGATTAGTACGATGGGTTGCCTCCCACCAAGCGCCTTAGTTTTGGTCGTGGCACGACTCTTATTTTTGGATTTTCATTTATCAAAAAGAAAAATACTTAAAACGATAAAACGACAAAATGATAAAACAATAAAACGATGGGTTGCCTCCCATCTAGCGCCTTATTTATTGTCGTGGCTCGACGTAGTAATCTCGATTACTTAGACTTCGTCGAGATAAGTGATGGCCATGTCATTCATCGAGTCAAGAGGACCGATATATGGCTTGACACGTTGGCCATTCACTTTGAAGATAACACCCTCATTGTTTTCCAATTCGACTACTCCCGACGAGTAGACTTGAATGACTTTAAATGGACCAGACCACTTTGATTTTAACTTACCTGGGAAGAGCTTGAGTCTGGAATTAAAGAGTAGTACCATGTCACCTTTTTGGAAGTTTCGTCGAACAATCCGCTGATCATGATACTTCTTCATCCGCTCCTTGTATAAATCTGATCTTTCATATGCATGGAGACAAAATTCATCCAGTTCGTTCAGCTGCTCCAACCTCAGGTTCTTCATATCATCCCAATTCAGATTCAAGTGCTTCAATGCCCATAATGCCTTGTATTCAAGCTCGATGGGTAGATGACAAGCCTTCCCATAAACTAGCTGATAAGGTGACATGCCAATGGGTGTCTTGAATGCAGTCCTATACGCCCATAGTGCATCATCTAGCTTTCGAGACCAATCCTTCCGATTCGCATTAACCGTCTTGGCAAGGATTTGCTTGATCTCACGATTGGAAACCTCTACTTGTCCACTAGTTTGGGGATGGTAAGGCGTAGCTACCTTGTGTTGCTTGACTCCATACTTAGTCAATACAGATTTGAATAGCTTGTTCCAAAAGTGAGATCCTCCATCACTTATGATAGTACGAGGTACTCCAAAGCGAGAGAAGATATTCTTCTTTAAAAACGCTACCACACGCTTTCCTTCGTTATCGACCAATGCTACAGCTTCAACCCATTTCGACACATAATCCACAGCAACCAAGATGTACTTCATTCCAAACGAATTCACGAATGGTCCCATGAAATCAATACCCCACACATCAAAGAGTTCTACCTCCAGAATTTTGGACATGGGCATTTCATGGTGTTTTGAAATAGCACCTTGACGTTGGCATTGGTCACACCTTCTCACATAGTCGTGTGCATCTCTGAATATTGTAGGCCAATAATAACCACTTTGTAAGACTTTCCTTGCCGTTCGATTCCCTGCATGATGTCCTCCAACTTGCGAAGTGTGGCATGCTTCCAATATAGTAGGCACTTCTTCATGGGATATACATCGTCGAATGATACCATCCGCGCATCTTTGAAACAAATAAGGCTCATCCCAATAGTAGTGCTGAACGTCATGCATAAATTTCCTCCTCTGGTTGTAAGATAAATTGGAGGGTAACACATTACTCACCACGAAATTTGCAAAGTCGGCATACCATGGTAATTTCTCCATTGTTGTTGCTAGTATCTCCTCGTCAGGGAATGCATCATCAATCTGATTTTCTGGTTGCGCCACATACTCATTCTCAAGTCTAGATAGGTGATCAGCCACTTGGTTCTCGCAACCTCTTCTATCTTTGACTTCGAAATCGAACTCTTGCAGCAGCAATACCCATCGAATCAGCCTTGGTTTTGCATCCTTCTTTGTCATTAGATACCTAAGAGCTGCATGGTCTGCATGAACAATCACCTTAGTACCCAATAGATAGGCACGGAACTTCTCAAACGCATACACAACCGCTAAGAGCTCTTGTTCAGTGACAGTGTAGTTCCTTTGGGCTTCATTTAGGACCTTACTCGCATAGTAGATAGGATGAAATAATTTCTCCTTTCTCTATCCAAGAACATCACCAACGGCTACACCACTAGCATCACACATGACTTCGAACGGGAGCGTCCAATCTGGTGCTACCATGATAGGGGCTTCAATGATTTTTTCTTTAAGGCATTCGAATGCCTTTAAGCAATCATCATTAAAGTCAAACTTCGCATCTTTCTCCAATAGTTTGCACAATGGACTAGAAATTTTGGAGAAGTCTTTGATGAATCTACGATAAAACCCAGCATGGCCAAGAAAACTACGAACTCCCTTCACCGAAATTGGAGGTGGTAGCTTCTCAATTACCTCTATTTTGGCGCGATCAACCTCTATTCCTCTTTCGGAGATCTTGTGCCCAAGAACAATTCCTTTTTTTACCATGAAGTGGCACTTCTCCCAATTCAGCACAAGGTTGAACTCTACACATCTTTGTAATGCCATGCTCAAGTTTACCAAACACGCTTCAAAAGACTCACCAACAACTGAAAAGTCGTCCATAAATACCTCCAAAGTGTCTTCTACCATATCAGAGAAAATAGACATCATACATCGCTGAAAGGTGGCTGGTGCGTTACATAACCCGAATGGCATACGTTTGAAGGCAAACGTACCATATGGGCATGTAAACGTTGTCTTCTCTTGGTCTTCTTGTGCAATACAAATCTGATTATAACCTGAATAACCATCAAGAAAGCAAAACCATCCTTTCCCTGCTAATCGATCTAGCATTTGGTCCATAAATGGCATGGGGAAGTGATCCTTGAGCGTCCAAGAATTCAGCTTGCAGTAGTCCATGCATACTCTCCATCCAGTAATGGGCCTGAGTGGAATAAGCTCATTCTTTGTATTCGCAACCACCGTCATACCTCCTTTCTTGGGAACACATTGTACTGGGCTTACCCATGTACTGTCAGAAATAGGGTACACGACTCCTGCGTCTAACCACTTAATAATTTCCTTTTTCACCACTTCTTGCATTGGTGGGTTTAGACGTCTTTGATGTTCAATGGTGGGTGTGCACTTTTCTTGGAGCTGAATTTTATGTGTGCAAATCCCAGGGGGAATACCAATGATATCCGCAATGGTCCATCCAATAGCTCTAATATACTTGCGTAAGATTGCAATAAGAGCTGCAACTTGTTGCTCAACCAAATCGGCTGCTACAATGACTGGAAGAGTGTTTACGCTTCCTAAGAATGCGTACTTCAAATGGCTTGGCAGCTCCTTCAATTCTAACGTGGGTGGTTCTTCAATAGATGGCTTAGCTGGTGGTGTGGGTCGATTCTTGAGATCAAGATCCAGCTTCTTGGGAGTATAACGATATGTTCCTAATCCCGATAGAGCACAAATATCATCTTCAGAAATTTCAGCATCATCATTCTGTTCTTTCATGAGCAAAACCTCCGAAGGATCATCAAGAATTTGCTCTTCAGCAAGTAACTCTTTCTCATCATCAAAGACAACATCAGCCACAGAAAATACACTTAGATCTTTGGGTTGCTTCATTGATTTGCAAACATCAAAGCGAACCACTTCATCATTTATTCGGAATGAAAGCTCATTAGCTCTCAAATCTATGAGCACACTTCCCGTAGCAAGGAAAGGGCGTCCCAAGATTATGGGAACCTCTGAATCTGCTTCGCAATCCAAGATGACAAAGTCTGCTGGAAATATAAATGAAGAAACCTTTACCAAGACATCGCATAGAATACCAACCGGTCGTTTTACCGACCTATCCGCCATCACAAGCCTCATATTAGTTGGTGTAGGATCTCCTAACCCCAACTTCTTATAGATCGATAACGGCATCAAGTTGATGCTGGCTCCTAAGTCACACAATGCTTTAGCAAAGTCCAAAGATCCGACGGTGCAAGGAATAGTGAAAGCTCCGGGGTCGGCCTTCTTCTGAACTATGGATCGGGTAGCAATTGCACTACAATGATGCACATCATCTTTCAGCTCATAGCTTGCTGCCCTCTTCTTAGTCAAAAGATCTTTCATAAACTTTGCATACCCAGGCATTTGTTCCAGTGCCTCTACCAATGGGACATTAATAGTCAGCTGCTTCAACATGGTCATAAATTTGCTGAACTTAGTGTCATCGGCCACCTTCTTCAATCTTTGTGGAAAAGGTGGTGGTGGGTATGGAAGTGTTCTCTCCATGGCTTTCTTCTCCTCTTGCTTCCGTTTATCATTTTTTTCAGGCTGCACATCACTAGGTAAAACGTCCTTGACGTTGGAAGTAGATATTGCGGCATCTTCTCTAGTGGCGTCACTAGGTGTGGCGTCCATATCTGCTGTTCCGTCAACCACTTTCTTGCCTTTTTCTGAAGTTTCCAGCACCTTACCACTTCTGGTAGTGATGGCCATACATGACCCATCATTCCTTGGGTTTTGGACTGTATCGCTCGGTAAGGTGCCAACCTTTCTTTGATTGAATGCTGCTGAAAGTTGGCTTAATTGCTGCTCTATTTGCTTGATAGAAGTGGAATGAGAATCAACTAGTTGCTTCATGGAAGCCAAATCATCAATTACCTCCTTCACTCCTGCGCTCGTTGCTTCCACTCCTTTCAATAACTTCGCCATCATGTCTTCCATAGAATTAGATGTGGTGATATCACGTCTACCAGGGGGAACGTACAAACCACTATTTTCATTATTTTTCTTCCAACTACCTTGGTCTTTACCTCCAGATTTATCATAATAGTTCCGACCTTGGTTTCCTTGGGCATTCCCACGGAAACCCCCCTGATTGTTCAAGTAGTTGGCCTCCTCTTCCGAATCAGATTCGTCTCTTCCTTTTGACGCAATAGCTTTCACTTTTTCCGTCTTCCCTAATAGATGCTTTGTAAGAAGATCCATTTGGGTTTTCATGTGCGCCATATCTTGATCACGTTCTTCTTCTCTTCTTCTTTGGTCTGCAGACATGCCAATAGATACAGTGGGGCTTGCTACCTCAGAATCCCTGGTATGCCAAGCTCTACTTTGTTTCGTCATACGATCTAGCATGTTTCTTGCTTGACCAAAGGTAAGGTCCATAAAAGAACCTCCAGCTGCGTTGTCCACCACTGGTTTAGTTACAGAATTCAGGGCTCTATACAAGATCTCCATGAGGTGAACATTAGTCATGTGATGGTTTGGGCATCTCGTTAGTTTTGTCTTGAACCTCTCCCATGTTTCGTGAAGAGCTTCAGAGGGAAGCTGACGAAAGTTGCTGATTTCATCTCTTAATTGAGCCCTCTTGGATGGCGGAAAGAATCTTTCTAGGAAAGCGTCTCTCAATTGCCTCCAATTTGTAATAGAATCAGGAGTCAGCCCATTCAACCATAATGTTGCCTCCCCAGACAGAGACAATGGAAATAGACGTAATCGAATAGCATTCTGACCAACACCAGGATTGTCAAAAGACTTGCATATGGAAATAAAGTTGATGAGATGCATATTCGGATCATCGCCTGCTAGTCCACCAAATAACCCCTTGAGTTGCAATAACTGAATCATGGTGCTTGTGATGTTGAACTTGGCTCCGGGCGCTAATGGTGGTGGAATTATAGCTCCTGTGGCTCCGGCACCATCAAGATCATCATCATCATCGTCGAAAGCTGGTTGCAAAGGTTGGCGATCATATCTATACCGAGCTTGTCGACCTCTTCGATTGGCAGGTGTTGCGATTTCAGTGCCATGCCTTGGGTTTATCAACTCGTCATCTCCTAAATATTCATCATCAGGATTTGTTGCTCGTCCAGGATTATCAATGTTTTGTTGTTGGACTTGAGCAGCGGCAAGAGCAGCTAATCTTGCTTGCTCATGTTGAGCAGCCATCCTGTCGATTTCAGCTTGTGCTTCCATTCTTCTAATTCGTTGTGGTTCAGGATTGATTGGTAATAACGGTTGACCAGAACTTCTAGTATGGGGCATGCACTAAAAGAAAAACCTGCAATAAACAAAAACAAAAACTAAATGTAAAAGTACGAGAATCTTTGACCAAAGGGTCTGGTAATTATCACGAACTTGATTGACACTAGTAGTCCCCGGCAACGGCGCCAATTTTTGATAACGCTCAATCTACAGCTCTCGTTTGAGTGTAAATCGGTTGTTAGCAAATATAGAACCCAACCTGGGTTGGGTGTCGATCCCACAGGGAATAGCTTGGTCAACAAGTAAGCAAAATTAATAGACTTTTGGTGCAAGTCTCGTAAGAAGGGGGGATTGTAATAAGTAACCAAAGTAATGAAATAAAAGCTGAAAATAGCAAAGTAAAAGAGAAAGATTGTCACGTTGGTTGTAAACAATGAGAATTGAAGCGTTGGGGTTATGTCCACCTTCTGAGGTATACGTCTCTATTGGCTATGAGTGTGTAGAGTCTTGACATGCAATTGCTCATAGAGAATTGTAGTCGATGGTGAATCCAAGCGTCTCTCGACCTCAACAAGGACTATTTCACTTTAACTCTCTCGAGCTTAAAGTGTGTCTAACGGTACGAATTCTCCAAGAGGTTAGTCCAGTTACGGCACTAGCTTTTTAATAGGAAAGGGTGTCCTACTACCTTGACATTATCTCTTTTCCAGACAAATAACCTTTCTCTCGAACAAGTTAAATGTTAGACTGGTGTTATTCTTGCGTTTGCAACCGCAAAGAATGTAGATTAAGATGAAGAGCGTAATGATATAAGCAATATACTTGTCTTGAACTCACAAACTCACAGCTATAGATAGTAACTCATTCGGCTTCCATAACCCCAACTAAGAGGTTTAGTTACCCATGAATGCGAAGGATATCACGTTTTGCATGGTGGTTGGCGTGAATAATAGGTGTTTGGCGTGTGGTTTTGGTGATTCCGTAGCAAGTAACGATTCTCTTGTTGTGGAATTTAAGAGTAGAAGAGTAGATTAGAAGTGTTTGTAGTGGAAGATGAGAGGGATGGAAGAAAATTAATTGTTGAGTTGATTATTGAAGAAGTGATTTTTTTTTAAAATCTCTAACATGATAGGGTATTTATAATACTCCTATCCTACTCCTACTAAGCTAATGAAATAAATAACCAAATCCTAATAGACTAGTGAAATCCTTGACCCAAATGTACTAGGGTAAGGTTACAATATCATAATCCAAATAGATTAGTGAAACACATAACCTAATTATACTAGGTTAATGTATCTTGGTAAAATTCCAGCTTTGTGTCTGTAAGTCCCCAAAGTCTTCAGAAATGTTGTTTTAGCCCGGGACAGATTTTCCATGCAGCAGATTTGGTCCTTAAGGCGTCCAGCTCCCTTTTTCTTCATTTGTGAGCTTTCTTTTGCGTCAAGTAAGACGTAAAATGCTGTATTTTGCATCATTTATACCTGAAACTTTGCTAATCATGTTTGTTAGCTCATTTATAGGAAAAAGGACTAAAAGTGCATGAAATAGATAATTAGTTCTCAAAACTAGGCTAAAATATGGGCAAAATATATTGATATAGGCACATAAATTCGCCTATCATCAGTTCCATTATACAGTTCCTGTAGCAATAGAAAAACATTAGTCAATCCTCAGGAATATAAACACAAACACATTAATCATTTAAGCATCACATTCTTTGATAAGGCTCATTCATGATTCAGGTTCCAGGTGTGACGACATTTCTTTATAAGCCATCACGACTGTGATAACTTATCATAATTGTCTTAAATCTTAGATAGAACCTACAAAACTATATTAACTTCTAATGATATTTTTGATAAGCCATCACAATTGTGATAGCCTATCACGAATGTCGTCAGCTCTAAACAGAATCCACTTTACTCTTAGAAGCCTTTGATGACATTCCTGATAAGTCGTCACGGTTGTGATAGCTTACAAGAATTTCATTAGCTCTTCTCAAAATCCCACTTTTGACTTTAACTCAATTTTTGGTCCCATTATTCCTCGAAATACACTCGAGTTCCAATTTGTGAGCTGACTTTTAAACCTTGGGCCTGCACAGCAAACTGTAGGTGCAATTTTTAGCCCCTTTTCAAGTTAAATTTGGTTCAAGACTCTTGGGAACTTGGGTTTTCATCCATTTATCACTTACCACAAGAAAAGAAGAGTTAAATTTATAGCATACCTGATGGTAGCCCTTAATATGATTACACGCACAAGAGAAAGTAGGAAGAAATTCTTGATTTTGAATTTCAAACCCACACACAAGAGAGCATGTCCTTCTTGATTAAATTGGGGAAATTAGTTGGAATGAGTAAGTGAATAAACTAAGTAAAGAAATAAATAAACTAAAGAGGGAAATAAAATAACATAACCGGGAACATGAGGAGGTTCGATTATGGATCGAGTCAGATTTTCTGAACTGGCCCCAAAATGGTTTAGCAATGTATTCAAGGTCTTATTGACAACATCTTATGATGGATTATCACAAGTGTGATAGCTTATCACTGATGTCATCAGCCTTAACAGAAATTGCCTCGAGTTTGGCCTATCTGACGACATTTTTGATAACTTATCATAGTTGTGATGGATTATCAGAGATGCCGTCATGACCTTTCAACTGACCTCCTCATTTTTCACCTTTACTATACTAAATCCTAATTATAAAATTAAAAACACTTTCTTAAACATAAATCTTTCGGTTGCCTCCTAGTAATGCCTGATTTACTGTCGTGGCACGACTTGGTTATCTTGACTACTCAGACTTCGCCAAGACAACCTATTGATACCCCTTTACCATCATCATAGAAGACGACAACGATTGAGAAAACAATCATTTTTTTTGCTGAATCATGGATGAGTGTATTTTGAAATGTGCTTCTTTGTCATTGAACATGAACTTTAGCTCGTTCAACTCTATATCTACTAGAACTCTCCTAGTTATAAGTAATGGCCTACCCAAGATAATGGGAACTTAAAAATCCACCTCGCAATCTAAGGCAGAATGAAATTTGCTACCTTTACCAAAACACCATATAGTATGACCACATGCCACTTCACAGACCTATCTACCATTACCAACTACATATTTGTTAGGGTAGGATCCCCCAAGCACAATTTCTTGTACACAGCCAGTGGCATTAGATTTATACTGGCTCCCAGATCACATAGTGCTTTTGTGAATTTCAGGGAACCAATAGCACACGGGATGGTAAATGCTCACGGATCTACTTTTTTTTTGCACTAAATACCTTGTAGAGATAGCACCACAATGGATAAATTATCCTCCGGATCATGGGTAACCTTCCGCTTCTTGGTTATAAGGTTTTTCATGAACTTTGCGTATCCTGACATTTGCTCAAGTGCTTCAACCAGAGGTACATTTATTGTCAGTTGCTTGAGCATTGCTATGAATTTGCTGAATTTTGCATCATCAACTTTTTTCTTCAATCATTGAGGAAAGGGAGGTGGTGGTCTTGGAATAGTTTTCAACACCACTACCTCTTCCATCTTTTTTTTTCCTTATCCAAAGCTTCAATAGAACTATCCATCTTCTTAGATTCTACTGGACTGCTTTCTTTGGATTTATCAACAACGACATCACCATATACAGATTTTGCCACAGATAGGCCAAGTAACATCTTGCCACTCCTAGCGGTAATCGCCATGCATAAGCTATCATTTCACAGATTCAGAACCGTATCACTAGGTAAAGTACCACTTTTCCTCTGGTTTAGTGTTGCAGAAAGTTGAGCAACTTCTTGATAAAAGTGGAGTGTGAACTATCCAACTGACTTAGGGTAGAGAATTCACTCTTCATAGTAGTTACCCCTGAGTTGGTAGACTCAACTCCCTTCAATAATTATTCCATCATATCCTCCATGTACATCTTGCAAGACCTAGCTGGTGCAACATCCCGACTTCTAGAAGGAAAATATAAACCACTCCTATCATTATTGCTTCTCCAATTTCCTTGCTCCCTATCTTTATAATCAGGCTTGTCATAAAAGTTCCAACCTTGATTCCCTTGGTTACTGCCTCGGAAACCCCCTAATTACCCATATAGTTTTCCTTCTCATATGCATTAGTAGCCACAGTGCACTGAGATTCCATGGCTTTGTCCTTTTTAGTCTTGCCTGACAGCAAGTGCTTGTCCAGTAAGTCCATCTGTGTATTTAAGTGGGCCATGTCTTGGTCTCACTCCTCATCTCTTCTGCATTGCTCTGCAATCATACCCATAAAGACAGTTGGGATAGCTACCATAGAATTACTGGTATGCCACGCCCGAATCTATTTGGTCATCCTATTCAGCATATCTTAGGCATCTTGAAAAGACAGATCAACAAACGAACAACCAGCAACATTATCTACAGTCGGCTTTGTTACAAAGATGAAATCCATGTACAAGTCTCCATCAAGTGTAGGTCTGCCATATTGTGGTTCAGACACTATGTTAGCTTCTTCTTGAATCTATCCCATGTCTCATGCAAAGTTCTGGTGGGGAGCTATCTAAAGTTATTGATCTCATCTCTCAAATGTACCCTCCTGGAGGGTGGAAAGAACCATTCTAGGAATGCTTTTTTTAACTCCCTCTAGTGGGTGATGGAATCAGGAGTAAGCTCATTTAACCATATTATTGCCTGTCTAGACAGAGACAATGGAAATAAAATCAACCAGATCACATTTTGGCTCACTCACAGATTATCCAAAGATTTGCAAATGGCGATTAAGTTCAGCAAGTACATGTTTGGATCATCACCAGGCAGGCCACCGAACAATCCCTTCAGATTCAGGAGTTGAATCATGGTACAGGTTATACTAAATTTTGCACCAGTTACTAATGGTGGACTAATGATATAACCCATTGCACCTGCTCGATCCATTTCTTTATCATCATTATTAACCTCGTATTGGTCAGGCTGTTGACCATACCTTCCTTTGATTGGATGGTTTCTATTGAAATTTCACTGCCTAGGTGAAGCAATTTGCTCTGCTCGCCTTGGGTTTGAAGGATTCAACAATTCCTTGTCATCCAAGTCTTCTTCATCAAGGTTTGAATTATGTAATTTTTGAACCTCGTTCTGTATTTTCACCTAAGCCCTAGCCAAGGCTTCCAGTCTGTCAGCCTCTTGCTGTTCTACCATTCTCCCAATTAGCTACGATTCCGAATTAATTGGTAATAATGGTTCTCTGGAACTTCTATTTTTTGGTATAAATAAGGATTTCTACAATTAAACAAAAACAATAAACAAACGTAAATCTAGGAAACTTAACTAACAGTCAATTAGCGCACACAAACTTTCAGTTTACAACCATATTCCCCGGCAACGATGCCATTTTTGATAACGCTCAAATTACACTCTTGAATGGGTGTAAGAAATCATTCTCAATATAAAACCCAACTAGGTTGGTGTCGAATCCCACAAGGAATAAGGTGTGAATCCAAGTTGTTTGAGATTTAATTCACTGATAGTTTGATATTTCCTGAAATGAGGGGTTTAAGTTTCACGAATAATTGTTTGTCACGATAATTTTGATGTTTTTAATCAAGAGTTTATGAAATAAAAAGAATTATGTTCACTAGTGATTACGGTACATAACAGATGTAAAAGGTGATTCAAGATTCTCATGATGGGTAGGATAACAATCCATATTTATCGATGTTATGCTCAAATGTCTCTCGACCTACTTAAGCATTTAATTTCCTAAACCCCTCGGACTTGGGGAATTTCTATTCATTGCCCATATTTTACCTTAGGTTAATAAATCTTGTTATAGCGCTGATTATGAAATGAAGTATTTTTGAGTCCCTGTTGATAATTCACTTCCTAATATATTTGATTTCTTTCTCAAGCAAATCAAAGCAGGTGTGTCTACTATTTTCAACCAACAAACGTTAATTAAAGCTTCAGAATTATCAAGAAATCACCTATTGAATCTTGAATTCTTAGCACCTTATCATGACCTAACCCTAGATCCCATAATTCAGGTTAATGGAGTTTAGCCACTCATGATTCAATAAACAAGTACACACGTTGAATTCATAGTTGGGTAGATTACCTTACAACGATGATGAAAATCAAGAAGTGTAACTTGAACTGAATCAAAATACAAAACTCCTAAAGTATTGATGACAATCTTCTCTCAACAATAATATTCTAGAGCATATTAGAACTCGAGAGAGATAAAAATCATGCACAACGTATATTGAAAGATATTTCAATGATAATTAGAAAACCCTAAAAGCTCCTATTTATACTTGAGTCTAATTAAGGAAATAAAATAACAACTTAAGTAAATTTCTTGCACAGGTGGAACCATTAGGTTAAGCCTTATTAAGGCTTTGAATCCTTATCAAGAATGGCATCAAATTTCCTTTAATATTGAGAAGCTTTGCCTAAGGCTGATGATGTCTATTATGACGTATCAGGAGTCTGACGACGTATCATGGATATCGTCAGCTCCTCTTCTCTTTTTATAATTTCTGCCTAAGGCTGACGATGATCCTGATGCCTTATCAAAACTCTGATACCTTGTCAAAAATTGTTGTCACAACTTCTCTTCCATTCCCATTGTCTGGTTAAGTCTAACGGTGGCCTTAATAGCTTATCACCAGGATGATGACTTATCATGAATGTCGTCAACCACTCTTGTCCTTTATTTGCTACAGAATTTAACCTTTTTTCTTCCATTATTATTGATTCCCCTGTACCTTATCTTTTACTGAAAAATTAAAGTAAAACCAATCAAATGTGATAAAACTTGCTTAAGACTTCACAATTATTCATGGCTAAAAGCATAAAATGTGTTAGCATTTGCTCACACATCACCAGGCTTTCTGCAGATGAAGTAACTATCAATCTTCTTCTTATAGTCTTCTGGGCTACCACTTCTAAAATACCTGGTTTGATAGACTACCTTAGTCTCATTGTCTGAAGGCCCGGGTAGTTTGAATCTCCTGAATAATAACTTTCACTGGGATCCCACCTAGAATCTTGAACAGGGGCAATCAGACATCATAACAAGATTGTTCCTTCTTTAACGAGGATCAAGAACTAATTAGTTCTTACTAATCTACTTTAGTATAGATCTCTTCTTGCATCAACTATTCAAGGCCTTGTAGATGTCCTGCCTAGTATAGGTCATATCTTTACAGAAAACTTCAAGCAAGATTCTGGTGTTGGCGGCAAAGTCTGAGAATGTGACATAGTACGTTTTATCCATAATCCCAAGAGTATTCCACCAGTAGTGATGATTTTGGAGAAACTTGGTGTGCAGTCTGATAGTATCATGTATTGACCTCTTTCAACTAGGTTCTTCTTCATCGTGAAAGTTCTGATATCCTGAGGCAGGGATGGAGTTGCAGCAATGGTGTCTTCCATCTTTGTAGTTGGTTCTTACCTTCTTTTTGGGAATGGATCACTACTCAGCGTGTATTTCTCAAAGACTAGTTTAGAAACCGCAGGCTCACTAGAGTGTTTCTCTAAAATAGATAGACAATCCTCCATGGGAAATTGGATTGATTATTGGAAAGCATATTGATCGTTCTTGACACATTCATCAACATATAAGTCATCGTTATCACAAATGGTTGTATGCTAATGAAATATAGTGGTTGGCTATTAATGAAGAGGTCCTCAGATATTTCTTTCTCTGTGTTGAAAGAAGATCTGGGAATTTCTTCTACAACTGGATGAGGATAAGCAAGATCTTCAGGATAAGCCTTGGTTTTCTCTGACGCTTATTCTTCTTTCTTTGCCTTTCTAGACTTGGGATATCCTTTGGCAAATTTTCCTTAGTCATGGAAGATAAAGCATTTGTGCTTTCCTGGATCTATCTTCCTGGGGGATGTACCATCATTGCTAATAATCAGTTCTTCATCCGATGATTTCTTCTTTCTGGATTGTCTGAACTCTATGTATCTCTCGTTCCTTGCCTAACATCTCAATAGTTCGGTATAACTCCCTAGCTTGAGAGTTGGATCCATATGCATATCATCAGTAGGGATAGATTAGGTAAATTCATATGACATGGTATTGCCAAATAAAGTTTCATTATGCCTCTCTGAAGGATGGCAACCGATATTATGTGATGACTCTTTTTGCATAAGCCTATCATCCTTTGGAGAAACAACACTCGGGTTGACTCGATCAGGGTTGATCAAGTCAGCAGTCTTGTCTTTGTTCTTGAGAAGACACTATTTCAGAGAGACCTATTTGCCGTTATAGGATTCCTCATCTGGGATATGGAAGATATCATCTAAGGTGGTGGAATCTCTTTCAAAACTTACGATCATCATATGTGCTGGATCAATTTTGTTGTCCTGTAATTATTCCTTACGTTCACAATCTCGTGATGCTCTCTGAATCGAAAAAACCTTTGATGGATCATCATAATAGGTTTCTATCTTTAGGATCTCGATATCATCAGTAATACTATAAAAACTGCACCATGGTCGATGGAAGTATGTGTCGGGACCATCTTATCAGCATTATAGGGAGCCCGACTATAACACTTTATCTTCTTGACCTTCTCAACCCTTTGTGTCATGGCATCTTTCCTTGGTTTTTCATCTTCTAAGGTTGAAGTAAATTGCATAGATTAATGAGGTGAGGAAGGTTCTCCAAATCCTTGTGGAGAGTATTCATGTAGAAATACTTTGGCCTTTTGCAGTAAGGTGCAAGTGTATTTATTTTGGGCTGCCACAATATCTTTCCTTTCCTATACAGATCGAGCAATGCTAAAATCCTCCTATTCAGCTATGGGATCTGGAGGGAAAAGTGATGGAATGTATGGACAATGTGGGGAAGTGGTAAAGGGTTGGACCAAACCTCGTGAAGGATATGTTTTGGGAAATATGGTTACATTTTGGGAATTTAAGAGTTTAGCATGATTGCATTTTAGGAGGTAGATCTGTTCTTCCAACAAGTCCATTTCTTTCCTTTGTTGGTCAAGAAAATATAGTATTGAGGATCCTAATGGGCACTTTTCAGACAGTATAGTTTGTAGCCTTCTTTCTAATGCTCTGATAAGTCTGGTATGTTGAGGGGCAGTTGAAGCACTCTCCGATTGGATAACATATAGCTATTTTAGAGCTCAGGATAGGTTGTCCTCTTCATGTTGGTGGTTGGATATGTAAGCATTTGTTTGACTAGAGTTAGACAGGGGCATCAGAAATGTCTCAGGTCGAGTAGATGTAGTGGCCCTTCTTTTGAAGATCGTACAGTTATAGTCAGTCTTCCATGGGTAAGTTCCTGAGAAAGGCATTTACGCCACATAAGACTATGACCCTCATGATTGAAGTGTTTTATCCAATCATGTTCTCTCATAAAGCCAGTGAGCAACTTTTTGATTGTATCTGGATCTTTTACATTTGAAAGATCATCACTTGGGCTGTACATAGGGATGGAGAAGGTGGTTTTGGGTGGCCTTTTGATATAGTTGTGGTTGGAATAATTAGTAGAGATGAGAGGTTGATGATGGGCTCTCAACTTCTCATATATAGTTACCCAGGATGCTTAGATAATACTAACCAGTTCATCCCTAGATATGTTTTTCGGGATCTTGGTGCACTCTGTGGTTTTATTAGTTGTATCAATGGTCAAGAAAAGTGAGTGCTAGACACTTGGAGAAAGTAGGTTCATATTATGGTTTTCAACTTGCCAGGCTATCTAATATTGGATAGTTGCCTGATCGGCATCTCTGTCCAGTGGAGCATCGAGAATCTGGATCTAGATCTTCAACGCCTTCATAAGATGTGGATCAGCTAATAGTATGTTAAAGTTGGGGAACATGGTGACAAAGACTGTGCCATCATCTAGAATAATCTCTGATGTTCTCAAATTCACATGTTGGTACTTATAGAATCTAGTATCAAGAAGTGAAAGATGAGCCACAATTGGCTGACCTTTTCTCCCCTGATATGTTAATCCAATTCATACAACACCAATTTGTAGATGAGTAAATCCAAGGCTTTCCCATGACTGTGGAAAGTCCTCTGGCATCTGTAGAGATATGAACTGTACCTCTGGAGTTACCAGAATAGGCTGCTGAACAAGTGATGTAGCAGCAACATATTCTTTAACTCCTTTTGCCTTTTCTTGGACCATAGAGTGGATCTTCATCCAGAGATTGCATACCTTTTTAGCAACAGTTAAATAGGTTTTTGTAAAGGTGTGGTACAAATCAGTTCTTGTGATTGTATCACCTCTACTTCATAAAGATAGTCAAGTTTACATGACAATGTATCATTAGGAGTGGTTGACATGTTTATCTTTACAACGGAATTGTTTGGACGGCATGAAGACAGTGTAGAATATATATTTTTGTTTTTTTCTTGACATTAAGGACTCGATGTATTTGTTCTAAATATCTATAGTAAATACTTAATAAAATGAAAATATTTTTCAGTTTTTGTTGACCGACTTTATATATTTGTGCTAAGAATCTATGGACAAGACACAACAAATATTTGTTCTAAAATCTAAGGAAAGTAATTATGACACGATTATGTACTAGATGCAAAATATAAAAACTAGAAAATACTAACTCAGACAATTGAAATGAAACTATGACTCAAATATGTACAGGACTTTGATAGCGATAAACTAAAAAGTGAGAACTATGGACTCTGTGTAGGACTAACAACTAAGATAAATAAAAAGTAAAACAAAAGAAAATAAAAATGTAAAGTTGGGTCACATGTTTGCAATCACTAGAGGTGGATAAAAACTCATCTTTCCTCCCGACCTCTAGGAGTAGGGATGATTTAATACCAAATAGATGGGTATAAAAAAGGGCACAAACGAATGCTGACGAGAGCAGCCAGGGGCTAAGAAATAGACCCCAAACTATCCAACATGAAAGGTGGTTTTATGACCATGTAGGCAGCACGCCATACAATATCAAAGCTTCTGTAAACACCACAGACATAGTTCCTAACCTTTCCAACATGAAAAGTGATTGACGACCATATAGGTTGCCAGCCATACAAAATCAAAGCTTTTAATCGACATGCCATAACTTTTCTACGACTGAGCTACGCATCCATATAAATGGTTTTCTTTTAAGCTACAAATCCTTCTCAACCCTTAATGACATGACATGACTTTGGAACTATAAGCTACACATCAAGGATGGTGTTCCTCGGCAATAAAGCCTTAGCAACCTAAAAAAGGGATGGGTTAACTTTGACAGTCTTAGAACACATGAAATCCCTTGTATCTTTAGAACAAGACTGTTCTATTTATGCCTAAAAATGGGTCTTATGATGTCTCTCCCTGGCTTGTTTCCCTCTAGCTGCCACAAAATAAAAGGTGTACTAAGGCAGACCTCAGATATACGTGTTCTTTCTCAGATATAGAATTATTTAGGAAAGGAATCGCATGGACTAAGCCAATTTTGTTAGATATACATGGAAAGTACTTAGACATCTATGTCATATGGACGAAGAAAACTTTATTTTGTATACATTGAAAGTAACTTTGGGGTACCATTGTTGCTGTCGCAATAAGTACTTCGCCGTAGTATTTCCTTACCCCCTACGCCGATCTAAAGGATCGAAGTACCCATCCATTTGGTAGAGAGAAATCAAGAGAAAGAGAGTTTAGACAACAAATATTTTGATAGATAATAGAGAGAAACTATACAATAAGCTTTTATGTAGAGCCAATGATCTAGCTAGAGATAATTATCTAAGTAAAACCAATGATGCTCTCTCCCTAAAGGACTAGGTTTACTTTTATAGAGGTAGGAAGCTTACTGGCTAAGCTAAGCTATGGATAAACATCAAATAAAATAATATAATCCTATCCTAATAGCTAAGCTAAGGGATACGCATTATGCTTTATGACTCGATACGTCTTATCCTTTTGGAAGGGATATTCATTATCTTTTATGACTGGATAAGCCTTATCTTTATTCACATCGGGCAATACTAACATGTGGTAGGACATATGTAAACAAAACAAACTATGTTGTTGGCATGTGAAAGTGTGTATAAGCAGGTGAGTTAGCAGCTTCCAAGCAGATGCATCAGCAGGTTCAAAAACCCATCTAAAAGGGTAACTCACTAAAGAGGGTTTCCTTGGACATAGGGGTAACCCACTAGAAAGGGTAACCCACTGGAGAGGGTAACTCACTGGGAAGGGTAAAAATTGGAGAGGTTAACGTTCTTGAACATGTCATCTGACGTCATCTTTCAGGCATCAGTGTTGGATGGTGCCGGCGGCAATGAGATCGTGTATCCTTATTCTATCCACCAATCTACTCCATGCTTCTGTATGAGGCATTGTTGGCCTTCCAAGATTCTCTTGATCGATCTAGTGTAGGAACTCCTTCTGAACAATGAATCTTTGCATTCCTGTTTGGGAGCTTTCATCCGTATGCTTTCGATGGAGCCGGTGACTTCATCTCTCATGATCTTGTACTGCGGTTAATATTCTTTTACTACTCATTGTTCTTGATTCCAGTGGGGATGATCATCTTCTGCGTAGTTCTATGGACAGATTTCCTTCAAAATGCATCTGTTCTGCTGGAAAATAAAATGCTGAGCCTTATAGAATTCATCTTCCACAACGTGTATGGATGCGGGAAATTTCTAGAGGAGTGAAATTTCTAGTTGATATTGGACGTCGTGGCCTAATATTCCTACAGGGAGATGTAGTATTAGTGTGAATCTCTTTAGAACAGGTTGGATTAGATTGAAATGCTCGATGGAATCACACTTGAACTCCATGTGAATGTACTACTGGTGGCACAAATACTAGAATAGCCATAGGAGTTTTTGTGGCAAGTCGTTGGCCAGTGCGATGAACACATGGCAGAAGGGAAATTCTGGGTGCACTCTGAGCAGCTGTAGGATGGATCCACCATAATTTTTGAACAATTGAAGCTTGTAGATGGTCATTATTTCTTGAAGGATAGATAGATCAAAGGGATCCACATATTGGTTGAACAAATTTGGAGGGTACTTTGCCAGCATAGAAGATAGTATTCCTTCCGTGTTGAGCATGACGATTTGACTGACCTGGTGGTGGCTGTCTTCTCAATTGTAGGATATCAGGTGGAGATCATTGGCAAAGATTTTGCCTAAATCTTCATATACATCTATGGAGAAGAGGGTGTCCTTCATCAGTTCTTCTTCCTGTGAGAAAACCAGTTTAAAGTCATCCTCCGTGCTGAGATAGATACTCACATGATCAACTATCTCTTCAAAGAGGTGAACAAAGTCCTTTGACTTCATAGATTAAGGATAGTTTCTAGTGAAGTGGCGGGACTTTCTGTAGTTGAAGCTTCTATCATCCTTCTTCTTGTAAATGGTTGGGCTTCTCCATCTGAAATACCTAGTTCGTCGGTTAACCCTACTTCTGTCGTCGGGAGGCCTTGGTAGTTTGAACCTTCTAAATAATAGTTGTCTCTTAGATCTCATCTTGTATCAAGGGAAAAAGAATTCAGACATGGTGATGAGGTCATCTTTACTGCAGACTTGATTGAGTGCAGGATTGTTCTTAATGATATGGTTCAGAACAATCCTCTTGATGCATATGCTGTCTAGAGCTTAGAGGATGGCCTGTCGTATGTAGCCTATTTGGGGAACGATTATAGTCTTGAACTTCTTCTCCATAATTATAGCTGTGTGATTGGCTAGAATTATTGGCAGTGATGATACAAAGGGTTACTTTAGGCTGGGAATCCTGCACAACTAAAAGTAGATCTTCGCCATCTTCTTGAAGTAGATATCGATGATGTTTCTGTCGAATATAGGTACTTCATATCGAAGAGCTGTCACCAAAGCTTCTCTTGTCTCTATCCTACGTCATCGTAGAATACCTCATGCAGGATCCTGATGTTGATGGCAAAGTCCTAGGACGTCATATAGGTGTTCTTATCTAAAATTCCTAGAGCATTCTACCAATCTTTGAGTATGCCAGAGAATCTGGATATGAACTCCAAGAGTATTCTACATTTCTCCCACTCGGCCAGATTCTTAAACTCTATCTAAGTGTAGAAGTCCGGGATCAACTGGGGCGAAGCTAAAATCTTGATGTCGTCGCAAGTGAAGGTGTGAAATGCGGTTTCCATAGTTTTTCTTGCTGGTGTACCTTGATATGGCCTTTTTTCTATGATTAGATCGTCCGTCCTCTCATCTTGATCATCGACAACCTCAGAAACTTGTGGCTCCTTTGACTGGTTTATATATATTGGTGGATATTCTTCTTCTACTAAAGATTCAACATCGATCATGTCAGGATTATGGATATGTGTTGGAGCCTCATCATCACTAGCATCAAAATCTTTCGCCTGCGTTGGAGCATACAAAGATGAAGCCTTCTTTTCTTTTGTGTCTTCACTGGAAGTACCATCATCAATTTTAGAATAGAGATCCACAAGGTTAGTTGCAGATGAGTATGCTTGCTTATCCTCTGTTTCAAAGCTATAGATATAATCGACGGCTCTCAGAAACTCCTCCTCTAGGTTATTCTTCATAACTTGTTGAGTAATGGCATTCCCAGAATCTACAGCATTGGACTGAGGTATAACTTTTACACTCAGACTCATTGTTCACA
This sequence comes from Capsicum baccatum var. pendulum, assembly GCA_030864225.1. Classification (NCBI taxonomy): domain Eukaryota; kingdom Viridiplantae; phylum Streptophyta; class Magnoliopsida; order Solanales; family Solanaceae; genus Capsicum; species Capsicum baccatum. Next base: position 89,026,588 of record CM061557.1, read on the forward strand.
AACTACAAGAAGTTGAGACACCTTTCAACCTCTACAGTTCATGGAGCCAACCTTTGCTAGAAGGAACGACAATGCCATCATGATCAGTTTCAACCACTCACACCTAAAAAATCTTACAAAGCCACTTCTCAATCAATATCTACCAACCTTCCACTAACAAAAAACCTAAAGTTGATGGACAATCAAAAGTTCACACACAGGTTCCTAGACAGTAGTATGGAAGAGCATGATTGGATACACTACTTCAATAATGACGACAGATATACTGTGTGGTGTAAATGTCATTTGTTTAGACAGTGTCCGTTGAAGTCTAATTGCAGATGCCACCTATGTGAAGGAAATACTGGACCCTCTCTACGACCAGCTAAAACTACTAGATCAATGAAACACAACCTGTAACTAAACAGTTCATGATGTCTCAATCTGGCATCGGTTACTTGGATATCTTTCCACCAAACAAACCTTTTGAGAAGGATAACACGAGCCACGCTTCAAAAGTACTAGCCAAAAGTGTTATCCTGCTATCTGGAGAGAAGATGCCCCTCAAAAAGACAGAAGCAACACTTAACTGACAATCTAAAAATGCGATGTGCCAAAATAGGATGCTATCCAGCATCAACCTAGCCACGAAAAATATTGCTCAATCTTATAATAAGGTGTTAAGAAAAGTTGAAGGAATGAACAGGAGAGCAGAATAAGAGTCCACTCAGCACGATGAACTTCTCCGCCTGTCGAAACTCAGGCTCCAATCCATATAGTATGATATATGTTTGTCAGGAACTTCGATGTATCATTTCTTCAACAAGTAGCATAAGTAAATGGAATATCTAAAATAACTAATCAAGCAGCTGAGACACAGTGTGTTTCAGCCCCAGAGAACCCAAAGCGCACTACAAAAACCAACCTTGTTCCCAGTGTCGCCAAACACATACTTTCCACCAAAAATGAGCCATATCTTTCCACTCCTACTTCAAGATCTCATATGCCAATATCCCCAGATTCTTAAGAGGAAAAGGATTTTGATATTGCTAAGAATGTATGAGATAGAAAAAATGCCATTGCTGCCAAGAGAAAAGCCGAAGAAATTCAGAAGCAGTCCAAGAAGAAAATAGAATCCGACACAAATAAATGGAGCATGATGATCTCAGATCATGACATCACCTTCCCTAATGATAATCTGATAATTATAGAAGTTCCACGCGAAGATAAATAATGGAATGCCTTTCTATAAGATAGCCTTCTCAATTATAAGTGGTTGCTGTCCCATCATGATCGAGATGCTGATCCTGACCGAATCATCCCAAATTTATATGTCTTGAACATCGATGATGAAGACGTTCCATATCCACAAGCCATAGCAAAAATTAATACAGTTGAAGAATCTTTGAAGTACAATGAACAGATCCAGGATGTCGATCCGTTAAGTCCTGCTTCAACTGAAAGAGGTTCCTCTAATACCGAAGCATACTCCGACACCAGTGATAACTTTCAAGCTGAAGGATACATTGAATACAGTGAAGAGTCTATCGATTCTCAAGAACATATTGAGGGCACTCCTGAATCCTCAATTGAATCTCTAGAAAAAGACAATCCACAAATATAAATGAACCATTCCAAGAAACCAGAGGTTTCCAAAGTTGTCGATGACCAAGACGGGATGGCGGACAATCCAATCCCAGAAAGAAGGCCAGATCCAGTTACATTAGCAATAAAAACCTTGGGAACTAGATTTCACACCTTCACTCTTGACAATATTAATATTTTATCCTGGCCAAGTGAATCTAGGACTTCTACACTTGAATGGCGATGAAGAATATCGCCGAGCAGGAGAAATACATCATACTCTTGGAATTCAATTCCAGATTCTCGGGCATACTCAGAGACTGGTGGAATGCTCTTGGAATTTTAGACAAGAACACATATCTGACATCCTAGAACTTTGCCCTTAATATCAAGATCTGACATATGGTATTTTGCGGTGACACAGGACAAAGATAAGAGAAACTCTAGCAACATCCCTTTGAGATAAAGTTCCTATCATTTAATAGAAACATCATTGATATCCACTTCCAAAAGATGGTGAAGATCTACTTTAAGTTGTGTGGGAATCCCAGCCTGAAGCAAGCATTCGTGTCATCACTGCCAATGATGCTAGAAAACCATATGACAATGATTATGGAGGAGAAGTTCAAATCCATAATTGTCCCACAGAAAGACTACATTCAATAGTACATCCTCTAGGCTCCAAATATCATATGTATCAAGAGGACTATTTTGAAGCAGATAATAAAAAATAATCAAGCCCTCGACTAAGCCTTCAGCATAGATGACCTTGTCACCAAGTCGCACTGCTCTTTCTCTCGCAGCAAGATAAGATAAAAAAGACAGCTGCTATTCAGGAGGTTCAAATAGCCAAGAGCTCTTGACAATAGAAGAAGGGTTACCCAACGAACTAGGTATTTCAGACGGAGAAGCCCAGCCAAGTATAAGAAGGATGATAGCTGCTTCATCTGGAGAAAGCCTGGCCACTTTACCAGAAATTGTCCTCCAGACAAGAAGTTAAAGGACTCCTTCCACCCCTTTGAAAAGATAATTGATCATACAGGAATCTATCTCATCACGGAGGACGACCTTGAATCAGTATTCTCATCAGAAGAAAAACTGATGTAGGACACCCTCTTCTCTATAGACGTTTATGAATATTTAGGAGACAACTATGCTGATGATCTCTACCTGATATCCAACAGAGAAGATAGCCAGCACCAGGAAAGTCAAATCCCTATTCTAAATGCGGCAGGAATACTATCTTCCAGGCTAGCAGATTATCCTTCAGATCTGTTCAACCGATATGTGGATCCCTTTGATCCTTCAATACTCCAAGAAAGAAGGACCTTCTATGAGCTTCAAGTGTTTAGAAAGTACGGTGAATCTATCCTAAAGCTATTCGAAGTGCATCGAGAATATCCCTTCTACCTCGTGTTCATCGCCCTGGCTAATGACTTCCCGCAAGAACTCCTATGGCTATTCTGGTATGTGTTCCACAAGTACTATATTCTCATGGAGTTCAAGTATAATGCCTTCAGGCATTTTGATTTAATGCAACCTGCTCTAAAGAGATTCATGCTGTATTTCAAGCTACAAGAATACTGGATTCAATTCTCCAAGGATTCCTATGATGTAATGGTCTTCATAGAGCATCACCCTGTAGGAATCTCAGACCACGATGTCCAAGCTCAACCAGGAATTTCACTCCTATGCAGATGATGGTCATCCCCACAGGAATGAAGTCTGACAAGCAGCAAAAAAATATTAGCCACAGTATGAGATCATGAAAGATGAAGTCACCGACACCATAAAAAGCATATGACTAAAAGATCCCCAATAGGAATGTGAAGACTCATTATTCAGAAGGAGTTACTTCACTAGATCGATCAAGCAAAGCTTGGAAGGCCAAGAACACCTCAAGCAGAAGCACGGAGTAGATTAGTGAATGGAATAATGATATGCAATCTTATTGCCACTGGCACTATCCAACACTACCTGAGAGATGACATCAGATAACATGTGTAAGAAGTTACCCTATCCAACGGGTTATCCTTTCTAGTGGGTTACCCTCTCCTGTGGGTTACCCTTCCTAGTGGGTTACCCTTTTTGTCAAGAAAACCCTGTCAGATAGGTTACCCTCGCCAGTGGGTTACCCTTTCCAGTGGGTTACCCTTATCTCCAAGGAAACACTCCTTAGTGGGTTACCCTTTTAGATGTGTTTTTGAAGCTGCTGACTTAGTTACCTCAAAGACAAATAACTTATCTACCTATTTGTAAGATGCTGTAAAGCTGCTGATTTACCTTCTTACAAGCTGCTAACTCAACTGATTACACATGCTATCATATGCCAACATCATAGTTTTTTTTGTATTTATTTAGTCCCCCAAATGTTAATAGGTCCCAGTGTGAATAAATATAAGGCTTATGTAGTCATAACAGATAATGCTTATCCCTTCAAAAAGGATAAGACTTATCCTTATTAATGTATAATGCCTATCCCTTAGCTATTAGGATAGTAATGTAATATTTTATTTCATGTTTATCCGTATCTTAGCTTAGCTAGTAAGCTTTCTTCTCTTATAAAATGAAGCCTAGGCCTTTAGTTTAGATGCATGATTTGCTATACCTAGTTTATTTGATCTACCTAAGAACCTCTTGTACAGTTTTCTCTCTTTCAGTAAAGATGTTTGTTGTCAAAACTCTCTTGCTCTTGCTTTATATTTTCCAAAGGTGTGGGTTCTTTGATCCTTTAGGTCATAGTAGGGTGGTAAGGAAATACTATGGTGAAGTACTTGATACGATGGCAACGATGGCACCCCAAAGTTACGTTCCATGTTTATGAAATGAAGTTGGCTTAGTCAACATGACGTAGATGTCTAAGTGATTTCCATGTATATGAAATAAAAATGGCTTAGTCCATGCCATAGCTTCCCGAAATGATTCCGTATCTAAGAAAGAACATGCAGATCTGAGGTATGCTTTAGTACACCTTTTGTTCTGGGACTGCTAGAGGGAAATAGGCTAGGGAGAGCCATCGTAAGACCCACTTTTAGGCATATACGAAACAACCTTGTACTAAGGAGACAAGGTATGTCATGTGTTCTAAGACTGGCAAAGTCAAGCCATCCCTCTTTTTGGTTGTGAAGGCTTTGTTGATAAGGCAAACCAACCTTGATGGGTACCTTGCAGTTCAAAAGTCATGCCATCCCATTAAGGGTTGAGAAAGCTTTGTAGCTAAAAAGCAAACTGTCTATATTGAAGAGTAGCTCAATTGTAGGAAAGTTGTGGCGTGTCAATTAAAAGCTTTGATTTCGTATGGCATGCCTTCTATATGGTTATGAGTCACTTGTTATGTTAGAAAGGTTAGGCTATGTATTTGTGGTGTTTATGAAAGCTTTGATTTCATATGGCGTGCCGCCTACATGGTTGTGAAACTGTCTTTCCTGTTGGAAAGTTTAGAGTTTGTTGCCTAGCCGCCTGGCTTCTTTCATTGGTAGTCATTTGTGCCCCTCTACCTCCTCGTCTATTTGATGATTTAATATGGCGGTCAACCTACATAGTCATCAAATTTTGGGGTCTGTTGCCTAACCGCTTCGCTGCTCTCACCTGCAGGTGGGGAGAAAGCAGGAGTTTTTACCTACCTCTGCTGATTGCAAACATGTGAGCCAGCTTTACATTTTTATTCTTAGTCTTTAGTTTACTTGTTCAAGCTACTAGCCTTAGATACATCCTTTGTTTTAACTTCCAAGTTTCACAAGTGAAGTCTTGTACATATTAGAGTCATAGTTTTAATTTTATTATCATAGTGCTTTTCGATTATTGTATACTGCATCTTGTACATAATCGAGTCGTAGTTACTTTCTTTAGATTTTAGAAAAAATATATAGAGTCATTCCACAAAAACACAAAATTTTCTTTTTATTGAGTCATTTTCTATAGAATCTTAGAACAAATACATCGTCTTTATAGTCTAGAAAATACAAAAATATGTCAGTTTCTGACTCTTTACCGTCTACATATTCTATGACTAGTTTATGTAGATCCTTGAAAACATTACACTTGTCTCCAACCATCAATAGAACTATGTCGTGCAAGAAGGACTATCTTTATGAAGTAGATGTGTTGGCAGAAGAACAAGATCTGTCATCTACATATCAAACTATACAAAATCCATACTTTGCCTTTTCCAAAAAAGGGGTAATCTAGAGTTGTAGATTGATTCCTTGCATCAACAGAAACCAGAAGGAGTTCAGGAATACTTTGTTGGAACAAAACTTGATCAGTACATCCTTACGACTCCAGCTGAACAGTTCATCACTCTGCAATGGCAAAGATTTTTCCAAAATATTGGAAAAGGTATAGCTTTATCCATATCCTTTTTTGTGTAATTCGAATTGCCTTGACTTATCAAGAGAGAAAAAGATAGCCGTTAAAGGAAACACTTTCCCTTCTTGATAAAAGATTCGAAGAGTACCAATGTGCAAACTTGGGCACTTTGGACATCATATTGGACTCAGGGGCAGTTATTGCTACCATGTTCCTTAACTTCACCATGTCCCTCTAAGATCTATATCTTACAAAGGCTTTGAGGCTTCAATTCTAAATCGTTGGTTCCCCACCATACTATAGCCCTATACAAACATCATTACACCACCAGATAGTTTGTCATGTACAGAACCTCATAAGAAACCTGTCCCTTTCTGGTGGGCACTACTCATTTTTCTCAACCATAGATGCCACCAAAGGTACGACCTAATGTATCAAAGTTCCAAAATATATCCCAAAGGAAGAGATCCTCACGATTCTTATAAAATCATGGCTCAGAAGTTATGAGATGATTAGAGTTAATCCTCAACATCTTTGTTATCCAAAACCTATATTACCCCAAAAATCTTACAAAATATCTCTCATCGTCCACATGCATACTCTTGCTGACATTTTTTTGGATGCAGAGAATTCAGATCCGGCGAATATGTCAGGTTGTCTCACTAGTTCCATGAATGGTTAGGGTTGTATTGTATACTTTGGTTATGATGGGCATATAGTGCACTGGTTCAAAGACCCATTCACTGGACAATGCCTATGGGATGTTGACTGTGGTTGCTAGAAATGCCAAGAGGACTGGTAAAATGATACTGATGAGGAGAAACATGAACTGGAATGGGATGAGTATTGAAGATTCTAAAACCCCAAAATTTAAAGGCCTTCAGATGAAAGAGACGACGACCATCGAGACAATAACCATCTGTTTGAAGTCTCCTATAAGCCGCAAGAATGGCGACCACTACCCACTCAATCAAATGGTAGACTCTCCGACTCCAGATCAAATCCTAATCCTGAACCCCCAATGTTGATGATATCTGAAACCAGCTCCAAGCCCATTTATGCATTCCTGCCAAACTACCTATCCATAAGGAATACCCAAAACCATGCTCCAAAATCACCATATGTTATTCCATCTATTAGATGGGAGGAACCAGAAGCACCAACTCAATATGCCATACTTATAAGAGCACAGGAGAGCAGGCTACAGTCTATACTATCTAAGGATTCTTGCTTGGGTCCTCAATACTACATTTTCTTGACCAACAATAGAAAGAAATGGCATCTTTAGAAGAACAAATCCATCTCTTGAAATACATCTCTGCTAAACTCCAAAATTCCAAAAAAGCTATCATATTTCCCAGAGAATATCCTTCACGAGGATTATGCTGACCTTTTTTAACATTTTGCCTCATTCAATGATATTTATTCTAGATCCAACAGCTGAATAGGAGGATTTTGACATTGCCAAACTTGTATGGGAAAAGAACGATATTATGGCAACTCAAAAGGAAGCTAAGGTGACACAAAATGAGGTTATGGGACTGAAGTATCTTGGACATTCTCCACATCATGCTGATAAGCTGGTCACAAGACATACTACTCTTACACAGGATCTTATAGTCCGGGACAACAACTTAGAGGTCCATACTACGGGGTCATAAAGCAAACATCAACCAGAAAAAGTATGGACGTCCACCATAAAAGTTTTTCTAAACGATATAAAATCATCCCTATATCATCTTCCAAAGGACAAACCTATCATCGTAACTCAAGTTATCTCTCAGTCCAATGCTGTAGATTTTGGGAATACCATTATTCAATAAGTTATGAAGAATAACCAAGAGGAGGATTTTTTAAAAGCCATCGATAATATCAATGGCTTTGAAAATGAGGAAAAGCAAGAACCCTTATCCGTAACTAACCTTGTGGATGTTTATTCTACAATTGATGATGGTACTTTTAGTGGAGAAATAGAAAAAGAGAAGGCTTCATCTTTTTATGCTCTAATGCAGGCAAATGATTCTCATGCTACTGATGATAAGGCTCCAGCGCATATCCATAATCTTGATATGATCGATGTTGAATCTTTAGTAGAAGAAGAATACCCACCAATATATATAAATAACCCAAGTAACCAAAAGTTTCTGAGGTTGTCGATGGTCCAGATGGGAGGATGGACAATATAATCAAAGAAAGAAGTCCAAATCTAGGTACACCGGCTAGAAAAACCATGGGAACATGATTTCACACCTTCACTCTCGATGACATCAGGATTTCAGCCTGTCCCAGCGGATCAAGGACTTCTACACTTTGATGGCATTGAAGTATTTGGCCGAGTGAGAGAAATACATGTTACTCTCGGAGTTGACATCCAGATTCTTTGGCATAGTTAGAGAATGGTGAAACACTCTTGGGATTTTAGATAAGAACACCTATCAGGTGTCCCAGGACTTTGAATTCAATATTAGGATCCTGCAAGAGGTATTCTGCTGTGACGTAGGCCAGAGATAAGAGAAGCTCTGCGACAACTCTTCGAGATGAAGTTCCTATTATTTGATAAAAACATCATCGATATCTACTTACAGAAGATTTCAAAGATCTACTTTAAGTTGGGCAGGGATCCCAGCCCTAAGCAAGACTTTGTATCATCACTGCCAACAATGCTATCAAACCACACGATGATGATTCTAGAGGAAAAGTTCAAGTCCATAACCATCCCACAGATAGGCTACATCCTTCAGGCCATCCTTCAGGCTCTGGACAACATATGTATCAAGAGGACTATTTTGAAATAGATCATCAAGAACAATCAAGCCCTCGACTGAGCCTATAACAAAGATGACCTTATCACCAAGTCTTACTGCTTCTACCCTCACCGTAAGATAAGATTAAAGATATAGCTATTGTTCAGGAGGTTAAAACTTACAAGGACTCGCGATGATAGAAGTAGGGTTACCCGTCAAACCAGGTATTTCAGATGGAGAAACCCAACTAACTACAAGAAAAAGGATAATGGCTGCTTCATCTACAGAAAGCCCAACCACTTCGCCAGAAACTGTTCTCAAGCCAACAAGTTGAAGGACTTCGTTCACCTCTTTGAAGAAATAGCTGATCATGAAGTAATCTATCTCAGCATGGAGGATGACCTTGAATTGTCTTCTAGCTAGAAAAAGAATCGATGGAGGACACCCTCTTCTACATAGACGTATGTGAAGATTTAGGAGACATTTACGCCAATGATATCTACCTGATATTCAACAATGAACAAGATAGCTAGCACTAGGACAGTCAAATCTTCATGCACAACATGATAGGAATACTATATTCTAGGATAACAAATTACCCTCCAAATATGTTCAACCAATATATGGATCCTTTTAATCCATCCATCATCTGAGAAAGAAGGACCTTCTATGAGCTTCAAGTGTTCAGAAAGTATTGGGAATCTATCCTAAAGCCATTCAGAGTGCACCCAAAATATCCCTTCTACCATGTGTTTATCGCACTGGCCAACAACTTCCCGCAAGATCTCCTATGGCTATTCTAGTATCTGTGCCACCAACACTACATTATAATAGAGTGCAAGTAGGATGCCTTCAGGCATTTTAGTTGAATCCAACTTGCTCTAAAGAGATACATGCTGTTGTTTAACCCACAAGAATACTCGATTCAATGCTTCAAGGATTCCTATGATGTAACAGTCTTCATACTGAATTGCCCAGTAGGAATAGCAAGCCACGATGTCCAAGCTTAACTAGAAATTTCACTCCTCTATAAATTTTTAGTATCTATACTCTCTATAGAAGATCAATACTATGAGGCTCAGTGCTTTATTTTCCAGTAGAACCGATGTATTTCGAAGGTTATTTGGCCAAAGAAATGGGAAAAATAGAACTACCCTAAAAAAGGTCATCCCCATTGGGATGAAGTTTGATGAGTAGCAAATAAATATCAGCCGTCGTATGAGATCATAAGAGATGAAGTCACCGACTCCTTCAAAATCATATGGTTGAAATATCCCCTCCAAGAATGCAAAGATTTATTATTCAGAAGGAGTTACTTGACCAAATCAATGAAGAGAAGCTTGGAAGGCCTAGACTACCTCTAGAAGAAGCACAAAGTAGATTTGAGGAATGAACAAGAATACGCGAGCTTATCACTGCTGGAACCATCCAACACTTCCTAAGAGATGATGTCAAATGACATGTGCATAAATTTACCCTCTCCAGTAGGTTACCCTTTCCAGTGGGTTACCCTTTCCAGTGGGTTACCCTCCTCTCCATAGAAACCTTGTCAGATGGGTTCCCCTCTCCAATGAGTTACCCTTTCCAGTGTGTAACCCTCTTTTTATACAAAAATTTCCTAAGTGGGTTACCCTTTTAGATGTATTTTTGAAGATGCTAACTCAGCTACTTCAAAGACAAGGAGGTTATCCACAAGCTTACACGATGACTGTGAAGATGCTGATGCACTTGCTTGCAAGCTGCTGACTCACCTGCTTGCATATGCTATTATATGACAACAACATAGTATGTTTTGTTTTTATTTAACCACCATATGTTAGTAGGTCCTAGTTTAAATAAAGATAGGTCTTATCCAGTCATAACAGATAATGCTTATCCCTTCCAAAAGGATAAAACATATCTATATTAATGAATAATGCCTATCCCTTAGATTTTTGGATAGGAATGTAATATTTTACTTCATGTTTATCCATATCTTATCTTAGCTAGTAAGATTCCTTCTCCTATAAAATAAAGCCTAGGCATTTAGGTTGGAGGCATCATAGGCTCAACCTGAAAACCTCCAGTATAGTTTCTCTCTATCATCAATGAAAATGTTTGTTGGCTAAACTCTCTTACACTTGCTTTCTCTCTACCAAAGGGATGGGTACATCAATCCTTTAGGTCAGAGTAGGGGGTAAGAAATACTATGATGAAGTGCTTGTTGCGATGAAAATAATGGCTCCCCGAATTTACTTTCCATTTATATAAAATGAAGTTGGCTTCATCCACATAACGTAGATGTCCAAGTTCTTTCCATATATATGAAATTAAATTTTCTAAGTCCATTCTATAGCTTTCAAAAATGATTACATATCTAAGAAAGAACACACAGATCTAAGGTCTACCTTAGTACACCTTTTGTTCCATGACCACTAGAGGGAAACAAGCTAGGGAGAGCATCTATAAGAACTATTTTTATTCATATACGGAATAGTCTTGTACTAAGGAGAAAAAGGATTTCATGTGTTCTAAGTCTGGCAGAGTCAAGCCATCCTTTTTTTGGGTTGCAAAGGATTTATTGTTGAGGAAAACTGTCCTTGATGTTTATCTTATAGTTCCAAAGTGATGCTATCCTATTAAGGGGACTTCTCAAAAGCAAACCGTCTATATGGATGCGTAGCTCAGTCGTAGGAAAGCTATGGGGTTTCGATTAAAAGGTTTGATTTCTTATGGCTTACTGCCTATACGGTCGTGAATCTCCTGTCCTATTGGAAAGATTAGGCTCTATGGATATGGTGTTGATGGAAGCTTTGATTTCATAAGGCATGCCACCTACATGATTTGGAATGTTCGAGGACTATTTCTTAGACGCCTGTCTACTCTCGCTGGTAATCAATTGTACCATTCTGCCTATTTGTTTATTTGGTATTAAAAAGAGCCAGGTGATCCAAATAGACAAGTAGGTAGAGGGGCACGAATAACTATTGGTGAGAGAAGTTAGGCGGCATGGAAAAAGACCCTAAACTTTCCAACATGAAAGGCAGTTTCACAACCATATAGGTGGCATGCCATATGAAATCAAAGCTTCCATTAACACCACATACACAGAGCCTAACCTTTCAAATATAATAGGAGATTCACAACCATATAGGTGGCATGTAATACGAAATCAAAGCTTTTAATCGACACGCTATAACTTTTCCATGATTGAGCTACCCAACTTTATCGACAGTTTTCTTTTTATCTACAAAACTCTCACCCATACTGGGATGGAATGACATTGTAACAGCAAGCTATATATCAAGGATGGTTTGCCATGGAAACAAAGCCTTTGTAACCCAAAAGAGGGATGGCTTGACTTTGCCATTCTTAGAACATATGAAATCTCTTATCTCCTTAGTACAAGATTGTTCTATATATGCCTAAAATTAGGTCTTACGGGGGATCTCCCTGGCCTATTTCCCTCTAGCATCCGCAGAACAAAAGGTGTACTAAGACAGACCTCAGCTATGAGTGTTATTTCTCAGATATGGAATCATTTTCAAAAGCTATATCATGGACTAAGCCAATTTCATTTCATATACATGGAAAGAACTTAGACAACTAAGTTGTATGGAAAGAGCCAACTTTACTTCGTAGACATGGAAATTAACTATGGGGTACTATCCTTGCCATTGCAACAAGCTCTTCACCAAAGTATTTCCTTACCTCCTACTCCGACCTAAAGGATTGAAGTAACCATAACTTTGGAAGAGAGAAAGAAAGAGCAAGAAAGTTTAGCCAACAAACATTTTCATTGAAAGAGAGAAAATAATACAAGAGGTTTTTAGGTAGAGCAAATTCTCCAGGTAGAGCAAATGATCTATGTAGAGCAAATGATCTAGGTATAGCAAATGATGCCTCTAACCTAAAGGCCTAGGCTTTCTTTTATAGGAGAATAAAGCTTACTAGCAAAGCTAAGCTATAGATAAACATAAAATTAAATATTACATTCCTATCCTAAAAGCTAAAGGATAGGAATTATCCGTTAATAAGGATACGTCTTATCCTTTTAGAAGGGATAAGAATTATTAGTTATGACTGGATAAGCCTTATCTTTATTCAATCTGGGCTTTACTATCATGTGGGGGTCCAAATAAAAACAAAACAAATTATGTTATTAGCATGTGACAATATGTGAAAGTAGGTGAGTCAGAGCTTGCAAGCAAGTGCATCAACAGCATCACAGACATCTTGCAAGTAGGTAAATTTGCTCATTGTCTTCGAAGTAGCTGAGTTAGCAGCTTAAAAAACCCATCTAAAAGGGTAGCCCATTGAGGAGGATTAACTTTAAGATGAGGGTAACCCACAGGAACGGGTAACCCACTAGCAAGGGTAACCTATCTAACTGTGTTTCCTTGGAGAAAAAGGTAACCCACTGAAAAGCGTAACCCGCTAAATAAGGTAACCCACTGGAAAGGGTAACTCTCTAGAGAGGGTAACTTCTTGCACATATCATTTGGCGTTATCTCTCAAGCAGTGTTGGATGGTGTCTGTGGTGATGAGCTTACATATCCTTCTTCTATTCATCAATCTACTCCGTGCTTCTTCCTGAGGTGTTCTTGGCCTTCCAAGCTTCACTTTATCGATCTGGAGAAGTAACTTCTTATGAACGATGAATCTTCATAATCTTGTTAGGGAGATTTTAGCCGTATGCTTTTGATGGAGCCATTGACTTCATCTCTCATGATCTCATGTTGCGGCTGATATTTTTTTACTGCTCATTGGACTTCATCCCAATGGGGATGACCGTCATCTGCATAGTTCCATTTTTCCCATTCCTTCGGCAAAATTTCCTTTGAAATGCATCTACTCTACTGAAAAAAAAAGCACTGAGCCTCATTGAATTTATCTTCCATAGAGAGTATGGATACAGGAAATTTCCAGTAAAGTGAAATTTTCGGTTGATCTTGGATGTCATGGATTGAGATTCCTACATGGAAATGCAATATAAATACTATTGCATCATAAGAATACTTGAAGTATCAAATTCAGTATTCTTGTGGCTTAAACCACAACATGAATCTCTTTAGAGCAGGTCAGATTTGATTGAAATGCCTAAAGACATCATATTTGAACTCTATGAGAATGTGGTATGCTGGTGTCACAGATACCAAAATAGCCACAGAAGTTCTTGCGGGAAGTCATAGGCCAGTGCAATATAGATATGGCAGAAAGGATATTCTGGGTTCACTCCAAATGGCTTCAAGATGGATCCAACATAATTTTTTAAAACTTAAAGATCATAAAAGGTTATTTTTTCTCAGAGGATGGATATATTAAAGGGACCCACATATTGGTTGAACAGATCTGGAGGGTAATCTGTCAGCCTAAAAGATAGTATTCCTACAGTTTTGAGCATGAGGATTTGATTGGCCTGGTATTGGCTGTCTTCTCCATTGCTAGATATCAGGTATAGATCATTGGCATAAATTTCTCCTGAATCTTCATATATGTCTATAGAGAAGAAGGTGTCCTTCGTTGGCTGATCTTCTAGTGAGAAAACCGATTTAAGGTTGTCCTCCATACTAAGATAGATTCCTATATGATCAGCTATTTCTTCAAAGAGGTGAATGGAGTCCTTAGACTTCTGTGCTTGAGGAAAGTTTCTGGTGAAGTTGCTAGGCATTCTGCAGATGAAGCAGCCATCATCCTTCTTCCTGTAGTTAGTTGGGATTCTCCATCTGAAACACCTGGTCCATGGGGTAACCTTTCTTCTGTCGCCGAGAGACCTTGGATGTTTGAACCTCCTAAACAGTAGTTTTATCTTCGATCTTATCTTGTGGTGAGGTCAGGAGTAGTTGAACTTGGTGATGTGGTCATCTTTGTTGTAGGCTCGATTGAGGGTTGGATTTTTCTTGATGATCTACTTCAAAATAATTATCTTGATGTTTATGTTGTCCAGAGCCTAGAGGATTACTGGCCGGATGTAGCCTATCTTTGGGATATTATGATCTTTAACTTCTCCTTCATAATCATCATCATATGGTTTGATAGCATCATTGGCAGTGATGACACGAAGGCTTTCTTAAGAATAGGATCCCTGTCTAACTCAAAGTAGATCTTTACCATCTTCTTGAAGTAGATATCGATGACATATTAGTTGAATGATTGGCACTTCATCTCGAAGAGATATTGCCATAACTTCTCTTATATTTGGCTTTTATCATTGCAGAATACCTCGTGTAGGATATTGATATTGTAGGCAAAGTTTTGGGATGTCAGATATGTGTTCTTGTCAAAAATCCCAAGAGCGTTCCACCAGTCTCTAAGTACGCCGAAGAATATGGATGTGAATTTTGAGAGTATTATGTATTTATTTTTGGCTAGATTTTTCATCTCTATCCAAGTATGGAAGTTATGGATCCGCTAGGGCCAAGCTGAAATCTTAATGTCGTCAAGAGTAAAGTTGTGAAATCTGGTTCATATGGTTTTTCTTACTGGTGTACCTTGGTCTAGCCTTTTTTTAGCATTGGATCGTCCGTCATCCGATCTTGTTCATAGACAACTTTGGAGTTCTCTAGTTTATTAGAATGGTTCATGTATATTTTTGGATAATCTTCTTTTGGAGATGATAACGCCCAAACTACAGCTCTCGTAAGAGTGTAAGCGGTCACTGTCAAATATAGAACCCCACTGGGTTGGGTGTCAAATCCCACAGGGAATACTCGGTCACTAAGTGTTGCAACTATTATTATTAGACTGTTGGTCGAAAATTCTACGAAAAGGGGGGATTTGAATTATGGCGTGAATTAATGTAAACAAAGTAACGAATGAAACGATTTGGGTAGTAGGATTTAATAACAGAGAAAAATAAGTTAGGGTTATGTCCACCTTATGAGTTCTACGTATCTATTAACTATGAATAATGTGGAATTCAGACATGCATGCACTTATAGAGGCTCGTATTCTAATGGTAAATCCTAGTGTTTCTCAACTATCAAGGATTATTTTACTTTAACTCTCTCGAGCTTAAAGTGTATAATTAACGGTACAAACTCTTCAAGAGGTTAATCTAGTTATGGCACTAACGTATAAATAGGGGTTGGTGGCCCTATTTCCTTGTCACACTCTCTTTTCCAAACATGTAACTTTTCTCTCGAACAAGCTAATGCTATAATGTTGTATTCTATATTTTTGCAACCATAAGAATGTAATTAAGATGAAGAGAGTAATGATATAAGTAGTATACGTATCAAGAATTCACAAACTCATAGCAATAGATAGTATATCATAAGGCTTCCATAACCCTAACAGAGAAGTTTAGCTACTCATGAGTATAACGGAGATCACAATAGATATAATCATCATACCACAACCTAGAATGATATTGGCGATGGGATGACTTAAACGTCAAGAAGGAGATGACATTTTTCTTCTTGGCCGTTCCTCAATAGAGCCGAGGTTTCTCTGTCAGAAAGTAACGTGAATAAATCCTAAAAGTGTCGAATGAATTATGAAAAGCTTAATGAAAAGCGTGAATGAAAAGCTTGCTGAAAAATTCAGCAAATAGGGTTTTTATCCTTGTCCTAGTCCTACTGGGTTACTGCTGCACCCCTAAGTATTAAGAAATACTGATTTTTCCCAGGACGGATTCTCCATGCATCACATTCAGTCCACAAGCTTCCAAAAGCTTCCTTCCTTCTTACGTGAAGTTTCCCTTGCTACCGAAAGGTCCACAAAGTGCTGAAATCTTCATCATAAATACTTGAAAACATGCTAATCACGTTGGTTAGCTCACTTATAGGAAAATGGACTAAAAGTGCAGGAATTATATATTTTGTCCTTAAAACTTAGCTAAAATATGGGTAAATTAAAGTGCTTTAGGCATGTAAATACGCCTAACATCAACACCCCACACTTAAAGCTTTGTTTGTCCTCGAACAAAATATTACGTCCATGCAAACATCTAACTAGGATTTCACAGCAGTAACACAAAATATTCATTAAGACAGGCACGACAATTATTAACAAAGAGTAGTTTTCTTGATCACTGCTAGAAACAATTCAACCTCCAACATAGATTCGTGATCATGGTTAATTCGTATCCACAAGTTAAGGCACAAAGAATCATACAAAACTACCCAATAATCATTAACCATGTGTGTCTCACACAAGATATCACCCATAATCACTCACTATTTTGCATTTTTCGAAACATGGGTATAAGATTCTCCTTGCTCTCACTCTCACAAAGAATTCATATGTTGCAACTGCTGACCATAGGCTTGCCCTTAGTGTAATGCTCTACTAATATCAAAATTCTAAGCTTAGGATCAAATAGGTCTTTACAGGTTGTAATGTAGGCTAAGGGACAGGTAGGACTATTTTGGCCAGAAATAGTGACTATGTTCCCTAAGCGCTTTAATACATCACATTATGCCATTAACACTCTCTTTTAAACAACCTCTCTACTTTCCTTTTATCTACCACCCCTTTTCACCTATTTTGTTATTCAATTTTAAATAGAATTAACTTTTTATTTTTCTTTTTCTTTTTTTATAACACACCTCTATAATAGCCACTCTTTTTCATAAAAAATTCAAGTACCAATACACTCTAAGGAATCACTCTCACCCAATTTCCTCTTATTTTGTCACATGACTATACAATTTAAAGCGCATAGGAATTTGGATCAAATTATGGTCTTGAAAAAAAATGGATTAGGCTACATATGAGGCTGTCAAAGAAAATAGCTAAAGGCTCAAAGGGGGTTATCTAGGATAATGTACATGGGTAGGTAAAAAGAAGGTAAACAATTATAGGCTGCCAAAGAAATGCCTAAATCAACTCCTAAACTCACACTCTTTATTTCGCTTTACATACACACCAGGCAAGTTCTAGCATCAGCCACAAACACAGAATATACTATAACCTCACACACACAAGGCGCATGGTCAAGTTTATTGGGAGCAGTATAGACTCTTGACCCAACATATGAAGGAATTAAACCACACACTTATCACACAGTGAGTCACATTAGAGCCTAAACGTCTTAACAGTAATGATTTTAGCACAAACTCTTGTCATAATACCATGCCGCCTATCAGAACAATTTTATGCAAAATCTAAAAAAAAAATTCTAAAATTTAACTACTAACTACTAATTAAATCAAACAAACAAACATAAATAAACGCAAATGCAGGCAAAGAAATATAGCATACAAATATCAACACCCCACACTTAGACGGGACACACTGCCCTTAGTGGCAAATGAATAAGATAAACCTGATTAGTCGGACTCCTCCTCTATGTCTGGGGTCATACCCCCTACATCGGAATCATCATCAGAGTGGTCGTCATCAGAGTTCTCCTCCATGTCTGAGTCTAGCATTCGGTGATCATCATCAGTCCGTACGTCATCATCGAGAGGTTCCTCAAAATGTACACCTACTCCACACATAGCCCGCGCATGCTCTTTCATCGGTTAGTCATAATTCAACTGATGGAGCTCTGTAATAGTTGGAACATGTCCCCCACTCATCATGGAAAACCTCGTCATGCCATATAAATGGCGGAAGAAGCTTTCGTCGTGAGCATGTCTTTCTGCAGTGGTCAGGTTGACGCCATGCATGGTTTCAGAATCTTTCACTTTTGTGAGGTCAACCTTCTTCGGGTTGTGTCGAAGCTTATGATCTACAGGTTCCCCTTCGACGTCCTCCTTCCTCAATATCGCAGTCAACAGATTGCCAAAGCTGAAGTGGGACCTCTTGTGCAGCCTAGCCTTACGCATTGAAGATCGAATAATCGCCCCAATATTGATGGGGATGTTCATCATCAATGCGTACACCAAGCATACTCTATCACGTGTGATCTTTGTGTTCTGTGTCACTAGAATCAGGAAAGAGTTGACTATCCACAACCATATCCGAGCTTCTCTGTTCAAGGAAGAATACGAGAAGGTATTGTGCTGACCGGTATCCTTGTGACGACTCCAACGTGCCATTGATCTTGTTCCGCACAGTGTGTGTCTGATTGCCCTGTACGGAGGTCTATTATAAAGCTCCTTGAGCGGTGATGGATCTACATATGGAAGACCGAGAAAAGAGTTGAAGAACTCTGCATTCAGTTGCAAGACTTGGCCCCTAATCTTCACTTCACTTCTGGTAGTCTTTGGGGACCAATTGGCATATAATTCTCGCGTTAGATCAAGATTCCACTCTCCCATATCTCGGAAAATAAAATCAAGATGTAGCGCTATTATTTTAGCCAAAATGCGAGGTTCTCTCTTTGCTAGGCTATTCTTTTGTATCAACTCCACGTGAACATATTTTTTCACTTTGTTATTCCTGTACCACTCCTTTCCTTCCTCCTCTAGGACCCATTTTATCCCGAACATGCAGCAAGGATTTTGCAGCGAGGAGGATTCAGATTGCTCTTTTCTTTTCCTGGTCGACATTTTGGTGCCATTTTACCTGAGATTAAAATAAAATCATGTTAGCTAATCTCAGAAGATTTGATCGACACAAAACAATAGTGGCACCACCCCACACTTAATTTGTTGGTACAAACTAATTAAGTGAACGATGTCGACTACTCAGACGTCATCGGCATACATTTAGGCGTTATGTTGCAACAATACATTTGGTGCAGTCATACTTTCATGTCATCTTAACTATCCTTTTCAACTCTATTTCATGTAATCTTTACCATACTTTATGGTTCGGATTAGTGCACCTTTTGAACAAGACTACTACATAGAGATCAAATCAAATTATGGCATAGAATAAATCACAACATCTCATGCTTGTATTCAATTATGATCTTTGTCTCGATGAATGATCCATTCATAATATTCCAACGTTCGACTTACAAGATTATGCGATTAACTTTACCATTTCGATTCTGCAAAAATATGACAGTGTATAACAATCAAATACAAATCGGAACAAAGTTTAGAACACCCATACGTACTCTTTCACTCAACTAGATGTATGATAACAAACCAACTACATTCAAATCACCAACACTACTTCAAGATTTATCAAATCATTATAGGCGTAGTATTGTAATAACTACGGAATATAAAAGAAGTACTTACTTGATGATGGCCTCGGAAGATAATCTTGCAAGGTTAGAAGAGCAAAAAGAAAAATTTTAAGAGATTTGGTAAGGGTAGGCGGCGCTTAGGTTGAGCAAACAAGTGACTTTTGTCTTAAGGTTGAAGTTCTATTTATAGACCAAGGCTTGGGTTGGGTTTGACCCATTTAAAATCGGGTTAGGAGACCAAAAAGTAAGCATAGGAGGCGCCTAATGCTTTGCCTATGCTTAGCATAAGGCGACGCCTTTTGCAAAGCCTAGTTGAACATAAGCGGCGCCTATGCTATGGCCTAGTTGGGCATAGGCGGCGCCTATGCTATGGCAATGTAGATTCAGAGAGCAAAGGCAATAGCATAGGTCTTGCCTTGTCTATTGCCTAGATTAGCATAGGCAATGCCTAACCGATAGCCTTTGCTTCTTCATTCCCAACTTACCACCTTTAACATAGCTTCCTTTCAAATCAACATTTGAGACCAACCACCTCTTTTATACGTTTTGCACCTACACTTACTCAAAAACAATAAAAATGATTAGAACGATGGGTTGCCTCCCACCAAGCGCCTTAGTTTTGGTCGTGGCTCGACTCTTCTTTTTAGATTTTTATTTAACAAAACAAACTCCTAGTAAAACAAATCAATTAAAAACGATGGGTTGCCTCCCATCTAGCGCTTGATTTATTGTCATGGCACGACATAGTTATCTTGATTACTTAGACTTCATCGAGATATATGGTGCATATTTTCTTAATGGATTCAGACGACGCTGATGCTTAGTTGTGGACATGCAATCTTCTTTGAGATGAATCTTATGTGTACATATCCCAGGAGGGATACCAATTATATCATTAATAGACCAACCAATAGCTCTCTTGTACCTCTTTAGAGCAGAGATGAGAGACTCTACTTATTGTTCACCTAAATCGGCCACAACAATCACTGGAAGTGTATTTCCACTTCCCAAAAATGCATACCTTAGATGGCTGGGGAGCTCTTTCAATTCTATCACTGGTGGCTCTGCAATGGAAGTCTTCGCTGTTGGTGAAGGACCTTATTCCTGTTAGAGCACAAACGGTTTCTTTATGTTCTTCAGCCTCCTCATGCTAAAAATTCAATAGCACATCAGATAGTGACTCAACAGTAAGCTTCTTCTTTATAGATAATTCTTTCTCATCCTCATAATAAACATCATCTACAGAGAATACATTCATATAACTAAGCTTCTTCATTGCTTTTCATACATCAAAATGGACCACTTTATTATTCAACCGAAATAAAAGCTCATTAGCTCTCAAATCAATAAGCACACTTCCGGTTGTGAGAAAAGGACGACCCAAGATTATGGGAACTTCAGAATCCACCTCTCAATCCAAAATAACAAAGTCTGTAGGAAAGATAAAGGTGGAAACATTCACCAACATATCATTTAAGATACCAACAGGTTATTTTACCGACCTATTTGCCATCACGAGTCGCATATTGGTTGGTGTAGGATCACCCAACCCCAACTTTCTGTACACAGATACTGGCATCAAATTGATGCTAGCTCCCAAATCGCACAATGCCTTAGCAAAATCCAACGATCCAATCGTACAAGGAATAGTGAAAGCACCAGGATCTACCTTCTTCTGTACTAGCGATCTTATAGCGATTGCACTGCAATGATGAACATTATCTGCCAGCTCATAGCTTACTGCCCGCTTCTTTATCAAAAGGTCCTTCATGAATTTAGCGTACCCAGGCATCTGTTCCAGCGCCTCTACCAAATGAATATTAATAGTCAGCTGTTTCAACATGGTCATGAATATACTGAACCTGGTATCATCAACTTTCTTCTTCAGTCTTTAAGGAAAAGGTGGTGGTGGAAGAGGAATTGTTTTCTCCATCACTTCCTTTATATCTTGTTTCCGACTATCACTCTTTTCAGGCTGGTGACGTCTAGGTGTAACATCATGAGCACTCTCTTCATCTTCTACAGCATCATCACAATCTACTTCACTAACATACTCTGCTACATCATCAACCACCTACTTGCTTTTGGACGAATTTTCCAATACTTTACCACTCCGGGTAGTAATAGCCATACATGATCCGTCATTTCTTGGGTTTTGCATAGTGTTGCTAGGTAGCGTGCCAGCCCTCCTTTGGTTGAATGCCACTAAAAGTTGACTCAATTGTTGTTCCAGCTGTTTAATTGAAGTGGAATGCGAGTTAACCAATTGATTTATTGATGACAAATCATTCTTCACTTTGGTTACACCCATGTTGGTTGCCTCTACTCCTTTCAATAGCTTAGCCATCATGTCCTCCATGGACATCTTTCCAAAACTAGATGCAGCGGCCTCACGACTTCCAGGTGGAACATATAAACCACTCTTGTCGGTCTTATTCTTACAACTACCTTGATTATGATCCTTGTTTCCAGATTTATCATAATAGTTCCAACCTTGATTTCCTTGGGCATTGCCTCGGAAACCCCCCTGATTATTCAAGTAGTTCACTTCTTCTTCAGAGTCGGATTCATCTCTTCCCTGTGATACAACGGCCTTAACTTTTTCGTTCTTCCCTGATAATAAGTGCTTGTTAAGAAGATCTATCTGCGTTTTCATGTGAGCCATATCTTGGTCATGTTCCTCTTGTCTTCGCCTCTGTTCTGCTGTCATGCCAATAGTTACAGTAGAGCTTGCTACCTCAGAATCCCTGGTATACCAAGCTCTACTCTGCTTTGTCATACGATCCAGCATATCACTTGCCTCAATAAAAGTGAGGTCCATGAATGACCCACCTGCAGCATTATAAACCACTAGCTTTGTCACCGAGATCAAAGCCCTATATAATATTTCCATCAAGTCGATATTGGTCATCTGATGATTTGGGCACCGCATAAGCTTCTTCTTGAACCTCTCCCATGTTTTATGGAGAGCTTCCGTTGGAAGCTATCGAAAATTGATGATCTCATCTCTTAATTGTGCTCTCTTTGATAGCGGAAAGAATCTTTCTAGGAAAGCGTCTTTCAGTTGCCTCCAATTAGTAATAGAATCAGGAGTTAGCCCATTCAATCATAGAGTTGCCTCTCCAGATAGAGACAATGGAAATAAGCACAGACGAATTGCATTCTGTCCAACCCCTGGATTGTCAAAAGGCTTGCATGTTGAGATAAAATTAATTAGATGCATATTCGGATCGTCTCCTGCAAGTCCACCAAACAATCCTTTGAGTTGCAATAGCTGAATCATGGTACTAGTGATATTGAACTTGGCTCTGGGAGCCAAGGGCGAAGGAATAATCGCCCCTGTGGAACCAACTCCATCCAGATCGTCATCATCATCATCAAAAGGAACCTGCACAGCTCGACGGTCAGATCTCATCCTAGCTTGACGATCTCTCCTGTTCACAGGCGCTGCAACCTCATCTGCACGCCTTGAATTTAGTAGCTCATCATCACTCAGGTCCTCATCATCAAGATTTGTTGCTCGCCCTGGGTTATCAATATTCTGTTGATGCACTTGAGCAGCTGCCAATGCAGCTAATGTAGCCTGCTCCTGTTGAGCAACCTTTCTTTCGATTTCTCGTTGTGCATCTATTCTGCCAATAAGATGTGGTTCAGGATTGATAGGTAATAACGGTTGACCTGAACTTCGAGTGTTTGGCATGCACTCAGCAAACCTGAATAAAACAAAAACAACAACTAAAAGTAAAATACGAGAATCATTGACCAAAGGGTCTAGTAACTATCACAAACTTAGTTGACATCTGTATTCCCCGACAGTGGCGCCAAAATTTGATAACGCCCAAACTATAGCTCTCGTAAGAGTGTAAGCGGTCGCTGTCAAATATAGAACCCAACTGGGTTGGGTGTCGAATCCCACAGGGAATACTCGATCACTAAGTGTTGTAACTATTATTAGACTGTTGGTCAAAAATTCTACGAAAAGGGGGTATTTGAATTATGGCATAAATTAATGTAAACAAAGTAACGAATGAAATGATTTGTGTAGTAGGATTTAATAACAGAGAAAAATAAGTTAGGGTTATGTCCACCTTAAGAGTTCTACGTATCTATTAACTATGAGTAATGCGGAATTCAGACATGCATGCACTTATAGAGGTTCGTATTCTAATGGTAAATCCTAGTGTTTCTCAACCATCAAGGATTATTTCACTTCAACTCTCTCGAGCTTAAAGTTTATAACTAACAGTATACACTCTCTAAGAGGTTAATCCAGTTACGGTATTAACGTGTAAATAGGGGTTGGTGGCCCTATTTCCTTGTCACACTCTCTTTTCCAAACATGTAACTTTTCTCTCAAACAAGTTAATGCTATAATGGCGTATTCTATATGTTTGCAACCACAAGAATGTAATTAAGATGAAGAGAGTAATGATATAAGTAGCATACGTATCAAGAATTCACAAACTCATAGCAATAGATAGTATATCATAAGGCTTCCATAACCCTAACAGAGAAGTTTATCTACTCATGAGTATAACGGAGATCACAATAGATATAATCGTCATACCACAACCTAGAATAATCTTGGCGATGGGATGACTTAAACGTCAAGAAGGAGATGACATTTTTCTTCTTAGCCGTTCGTCAAGAGAGCCGATTTTTCTCTGTCAGAAAGTAATGTGAATAAATCGTAAAAGTGTCGAATGAATTATGAAAAGCTGAATGAAAAGCGTGAATGAAAAGCTTGCTGAAACATTCAGCAAATAGGGTTTTTATAACATTCTTGTCCTAGTCCTACTGAAATAGGATTTTTATCCTTGTCCTAGTCCTACTGGGTTACTGCTGCACCCCTAAGTATTAAGAAATACTAATTTTTCCCGGCACGGATTCTCCATGCATCACATTCAGTCCACAAGCTTCCAAAAGGTTCCTTCCTTCTTACGTGAAGTTTCCCTTGCTACCGAAAGGTCCACAAAGTGCTGAAATCTTCATCATAAATACCTGAAAACATACTAATCACATTGGTTAGCTCACTTATAGGAAAATGGACTAAAAGTGCAGGAATTATATATTTTGTCCTTAAAACTTAGCTAAATAATGGGTAAATTATAGTGCTTTAGGCGTGTAAATACGCCCAACATCCGGAGATTTAATTAAGGATTCAAGAGTATCCTCAACATGTTCTCATGAATAAATAGACTCTTCGCTATCTTCAACGTATCCATCAGCTTGAAAGTTATCGTCAGTGTCGGAGTAAGCCTCTGTATTAGAGGAACCTTGTTCACTTGAAGCAGTACTAATGGGATCAGCATCCTAGATCTATTCATTGCACTTCTGAGATTCTTCAATTGAATCAAGGATTGTTGTGTCTTGTGGATCTGGAACGGCCTCATCATCGATGTTCAAGCCATATAGATTTAGGATGTGTTGGTCTGTATCAACATCGTGATAACAATATGAAGGAAACCACTTGTTATTGAGAAGTCCATATTTCAGGAAGGCATTCCATTCTTTATCTTTGTATTGTACTTTTGGCTTGTAAATTATCAGATTGTCTTCGGGGAAGGTGATGTCATGGTCCGAGATCATCATGGTCCCTTTATCTATGTCAAATTCCATTTTTCTCTTGGACTTCTTTTGAGTTTCATTGACTTTTCTCTTTGTAGCGATGACATCTTTCCTATCCTATACATGCTTAGAAATGTCAAACACCTTTTCCTTTTGAGAATTTGGGGATATTAGCATATGGAAGCTTGAAGTGTGAGTGGAAAAGATGTGGCTAATTTAGGCAGAGAATATGTGTGTGGTGAAATTGGGAACAAAGTTGGCTTTGGTGGTTCATTATGGGTACTTTAGGGCTGAAACCTGCCGTGTCTTAGCTACTTGATTTATTATTTCATAGTAGATATTTCTTTCTGCTGCTGGCCAAAGAAATTAGATATTAAAGTGCCTGGCGGATAGATATCATACTTCATGGATTTGAGCCTGAGTTTCACTTGTCGGATATGTCTGTCGTGCTGAGTGGATACTTTTTATGCTCTCCTATTCATTCCATTAACTTTGCTTACTATCTTATTCTGAGAGTGAGAAACATTCTTCACGGCATGGTTGATGCTGGATAGCATTCTATTTTGTCGTATGTCATTTTCATATTGCCATTTAAGTGTTTCTTCGGTGTCATTGAGGGGCATCTTCTCTTCGGAAGAAATGCTGGTACTTTTGGAGCGTGGTTTAAGTTTTCCTTTTTGAAAGGTTTGTTTGGTGGAAAGTCATCCGAGTAATCAGTGCCAGATTGAGACATCATGAAAATTTTGGTTGTAGGCTATTTTTCTTTAGTCTGGTAGTTTTAGTTGGTGGTAGAAAGGGTGAGGTAGTTTCATCGTGTAAGTGGCATCTGAGCCACACAATATATCTACTATCATGATTGAAGTAGTGTATCCAATCATGCTCTTCCATATAGCTATCTAGGAACCTACACATGAACTTTGGGTCATCCATCAACTTTGGGTCATTTGTTAATGAATGTTCATTGGAAGGTTTGTACATATGGATTAAGAAGGTGGTTTTTAGAGACTTTTTTAGGTGTGAGCAGTTGATACTGATTGTGACGGTATTGTAGCTCCTTCTAGCAAAGATTGGCTCCGTAGATTGGAGAGGTTAAGGATGGTCTGTTAACTTCTTCTAGTTTGTGACCCATGAGTCTAGGATTACTTTCACAAGCTCATCTATAGGGATTTTACTTGGGATATGGACACACTGAGTGGTTTTGCTGGTGGCATCTATGTTTAAGAGAAAAGCATCACTGCCACATATAAAGGATAGATCCATAGCATGATTCTAAACTCACCAAGACACCTGGTAGTACAGTGTTTCCTAAATGGCATCTATGGCCTGTAGATCTCAGAAAATATGGACCTGGATCTTCAACGCCTCCATTAGATACGGATCGGAGAGGGATATATTAAAGTTAGGGAATATAGTGATGAAGACTGTCCCGGCGTTCAGTATGATTTCTGACCAAGTTTGCATGTTGGTATTTCTTATGCCTGGTATCAATGAGTTAAAGGCACGCCACTATGGGCTGGCCTTTTCTTGCGTGATATGATAACGCACCCTGAACAACACCAAAATGGAAATGGGTGAAGCCTTGGTTTCTCCACTATCTTGGAAAATCTTCTGCCATCTGTAGGGTGATGAACAGTTCCTCCTGAGTTGCAAGAATAGGATGCTGGTCATGCTTTAAGGAAACAACATATTCTTCAACTCCTATTGGTCTATGCTGCACCAAAGAATGGATTTTCAGCCATGGGTTACATGCCTTCTTTACAAAGGCAAAGTAAGGGTTTAGGAGAGGTAAATGTGTAGAAGATATTTTCTATTCTTGTGGTAGCACATCTACTTTGTATAGGTAGTCATATTTTGACGACAGAGCTTTGGTGGGGGACATATTTACTTGAGCTAGAAATTTATAGGAATTGGACCTACCTAAGGAAGAAGACTCTAAGGAAGACATATTTTTATATTTTCTGGACTATAAAGACTCGATATATTTTATTCTAAGGTTCTATGGATAAGGCTCAATAAAATGAAAATGTTTTTGTGTTTTTGTGGACTAACTCTATATATTTGTTCTAAAATCTAAGGAAAGTAACTAAGATTCTATTATGTACAAGACACAGTATGCAATAACTGAAGAACACTGACTCTGATAATGAAATTAAAACTATGACTCTAGTATGTACAAGACTTGAGTTGTGAAACTTGGAAGATAAAACAAAGGATGGATCTAAAAGCAGTAACTTGGACAAGTTACCTAAAGACAAAGAATAAAAATGTAAAGCTGGATCACGTGTTTGGAATTAGTAGAGGTGGATGTAAACTCCTATTTTCTCCCAACCACTGGGAGTGGTGATGGCTCTGATACCAAATAGACGGGGAGGCAAAGGGGCACGGACCACTGCCGGCGAGAACATCCAAGATGCTTGGCAATAGACCCCAAACTTTCCAATATGAAATACAGTTTCATGACTATGTAGGCAACACGACATATGAAATCAAGGTTACTATCAACACCACAGATACAGAGCCTAACCTTTACAACATGACAGGAAATTCACAACCATATAGGCAACATGCCATATGAAATTAAAGCTTTAAATCAACAAGCCACAACTTTTGTATGACTGAGCTACGCATCCATAGAGATGATTTTCTTTTTAGTTACAAAGCCTTCTAAACCCTTAATAGGATGGCATGACTTTGGAACTACAAGCTATATATCATGGGTGGTTTGCCTCGGCAACAAATCCTTCTCAACCCAAAAGATAGATGGCTTGACTTTGCCAGTCTTAGAACAGATGAAATCCTTTGTATCCTAAGTATAAGACTATTCTATATATGCCATAAAATGGTTCTTACGGTGGCTCTCCCTGGCTGGTTTCCCTTTAGTGCCCATGGAACAAAAGGTGTACTCAGGTAGACCTCATATCTGCGTATTCTTTATTAGATATGGAATCATTTTAGAAAGCTATGGCATGGACTAAGCCAATTTTATTTGATATACATGGAAAACACTTAGACATCTACGTCGTGTGGATGAAGAAGACTTCATTTCATATATATGAGAAGTAACTTTTGATCAATAATCACGTTGTCGTAGTATTTTCTTACCCTCCTACTCCAACCTAAAGGGTTGAAGTACGCATCCTTTTGGAAGAGAGAAAGAAAGAGAAAGAGAGTTTAGCCAACAATCATTTTCATTGAAAAGGAGAAAACTATACAAGAGGTTTTTAGGTAGCACAAATGATCTCGGTAGAGATAATGATCTAGGTAGAGCAAATGATCTTGGTAGGGTAAATGATGCCCTCTCTGTTTGATGCTTGTTGGATTCGAGCATATTTTCAAAAGTCATAACACTTGAACTCCATGATGATCGAGTACTGATAGCAAATGTACAGAAACAAATATTGGAGTTCTTGCTGGAAGTCAACGACTAGGATAATGAACATATGACAGAAAAGATATTTTGGATGTTCTCCGAACATCTTTAGGATGGGCATTCTGCACGTTTTGAACACTTGAAGCATGTTGAAAGTCAGACTTTCTTCGAGGATAGATAGATCTGAAGGATCCATACATTTGTTAAACAAATCTAGAGAGTAATCTGCTAATCCAGAAGATAATATTCCTGGTGTGTTGAACATGAGAAACTGACTGGCCGAGTTCTAGTTGTCTTCAGTAACATAGATATATCCAGATTCTTTGTAGACATCTATGGAGAAGATGGTATACTCCGCTAGTTCTTCTTCCAGCGAGAAGACCGATTCAAGGTCATCCTCTTTGTTGAGATAATTTCCAGTATGATCGTCAAAGAGGTAGATAGCATATTTCGACTCCTTGAGTTAAGAACAATTTCTTGAAATGTAACTAGGTTATGTGTAGATGAAGCAACTATCATTCCACTTCCTGTAATTTACTGGGATCCTTCGTCTGAAATACTTGGGTTGCCTGGCTACCATAGGCTCATCTTCTTAAGGCCTGGGTAGTTTGAATCTTCTGAACAACAACTTTCACTGGGATATCGCCTGATGATTTGAACAGGGATAGTCAAACTTCATAACAAGATTGTTCCTGCCATAATAAGAATGAAGAACTGGGTAGTTCTCAATAATCTTCTTAATTGTAGATCTCTTCTTGCATAGACTATTCAAGGTCTGGAAGATGGCCTGCCTGGTATAGCTCACATTTCTTTAGAAGGCTTCTAGCAGGATTCTTGTATTGATGGCAAATTCTTTGGAAGTGAGATAGTTAGTTTTATCCACAATCCTAAGTTTATTTCACCAGTATATAAGTATTTTGGAGAATCAGGTGCAGACTGATAGTATAATTCATTGTTCTCTTGCAGCCTGATTCTTCATCGTCGTGAGATTTTTAAAGTCTTGAGGCAGGGATGGAGTTGCAACAATGGTTACCTCCGCGTTTGTTATTGGTTCTTGTCTCCTTTCTAGGACTGGATCACTAGTCAGCTTGTATTTCTTAGAGACTGGTTGAGAGACCGATGGTTTGAAAGAGTGTTTCTCTAACATAGATGGACATTCCTCCATAGATAATTGGATTGGTTTCTACAAATTATCTTTATTATTCTTGACCCATTCATCAGCATAGAAATCATCGTTAGCAACAGATGATTGTCTACTAATGAAAGATGGCAGTTGGCCATTGATAAAGATGTCATCAGATATTTCTCTCTATGTGTTGAAAGAAGATCTAGGAATTTTTTCTTCCGCTGGATGGGGATCAACATGATCTTGAGCAAAATCCATGGTTCTCTCTGATGCTTGTGCTTTTCTCTTCACCTTTCTAGACTTGGGACATCCTTCTGCAAAGTGTCCTTTATCTTGGTAGATAAAGCATTTGTTCTTTTATGGATCTATCTTCTTGGAGGATGTGGTATCGGTGCTGATAATCTGTTCTTCATCCAATGGTTTCTTCTTTCTAGCCCATCTAAACTACATATATCTCTTGTACCTTGCCTAATGTCTTAATATCTAGGGAGAACTTTCTAGCTTGATAGCTGGATCCATATGCATATCAATAGAGGTGACAAATTGGGAAAATTTATCCGACATGGTGTTGCCGAATAATATTTCCTTATGCTTCTTTAAAGGATGAGAGCATGTATTATGTGATGAATTTTTTTGCATAAGCCCATCATCCTTTGGAATAAGAACATCGGGTTGACTCGACCGGGGTTAATCAAGTCAGTAGTCTTAAGAAGACACTATTTCATAGATACCTATTCACCGTTATGGGATTCCTCATCTCGAATCTGCAAGAGATCATCTGAGTTGGTGAAATCTCATTCACAGCTTGCAATCATTATTGTGCTCGATCAATGTTGTTTTCCTACAATTATTTCTCTGGATCACAATCTCGTGATGCTCTCTGAATCGAAGGAACCTCTGATGGATCGTTATAATGCATTTTTGTTCTCTGTATTTCGAGATTATCAACTGAGACTACAATAACTGGACCATGGCCGATGGGTGAATGTGTCAGGACCGTTTTATCAGTATTTCTCCTTGGCTTTTCATCTTTTGAAGTTTAAATGAATTGCTTAGATGAATAAGGCAAGGAAGGTTGTCCTAATCTTTATAGAGGGTATTCATGTAAAAATACTCTGACCTTTCATTATAAGGTGTAGGCATATTTCTTTTTGGCTGGCAAAATATATTTTCCTTCCTATACAAATAGGGAGATATAGAACTCCTCCTATCTATATATGGAAGTTGGAGGGAAAAGTGATTGTATGTATGAAAGAGGTGGGGAATTGGGAAAGGGTTGGACTAAACCTTATGAAGGATATATTTGGGTAAATACGGTCATTTTTTAGGCATTTAGGAGTTTAGCATGATTGTATTTAAGAAGGTGGATCAGTTTTTCCAACGAGGCCATTTCTTTCCATTGTTTGTCAAGGAAATGTAATATTCAGGATCCTAGTGGGAACTTTTCAGACTGTATAGTCTGTAGCCTACTTTCTTGTGCTCTATTAAGTATTGCATGTCGAGGGGCTGCTAAAGTACTCTCCGATTGGATAACCTATGGTGATTTTGGAGCTCGAGATAAGTTATCCTCTTTATATTAGTTGTTTGATAGGTAAGTATTTGTGTGACTGGATTTAGATAGGGGTATTGGAAGTATCTCGAGTTGAGTAGCTGCAGTGGCCCTTCTTATACAGGTCCTACAGTCAGAGTTAGTCTTTCATTGGTAATATCCTGAGAAAGGGCATTTACGCAACATCAGAGTAGGACCCTCATGATTGAAGTGTTTTATCCAATCATGTTGTCTCATAAAGCCAGTGAAGAACTTGGAGATTGTATTTGGGTCCTTTACATCTGAAAGATCATCACTTGGGTTGTACATAGAGATGTAGAAGGTGGATTTGGGTGGCCCTTTGAGATAGTGATGGTCGAAATCATTAGTGAAGCTGGGAGGTTGAGGATGGACTCTCAACTTCTCATATGAAGTAACCCACAAAGCTATGATAATGCTAACCAGTTCATCCCTAGATATGTTTCTCGGGATCTTGGTGATATCTATGGTTTTATAGTTGTATCAATGGTCAAGAATAGACAGTTCTGGCCAGTAGGAGGAAGTAGGTTCATATTATGGTTTTGAACTCACCAGGCTATCTGACAGTGGAGTGTTTCTTGACCGACATCTTTGTCCTATATAGAATTGAGAATCTGGACCTGGACCTTTAATGCGTTCATTAAATGTGGATTAGCTAACGGTATGTTGAAGTTGGGGAACATGGTGACAAAGACTGTACCATTATACAGAATATTCTCCGATGTACTCAAATTAGTATGTTGGTCGTGATTAGATCTAGTATAAATAAGAGAAAGATTGGCCACAACTGGATGACCTTTTCCCCCTTGATATGTCAACCCAATTTGCACAACACCAATATGGAGATGAGTAAATCCAAGACTTTTCCATTGCTATGGAAAGTCTTCTGGCATCTGTAGTGATATGAACTGTACCTCTGGAGTTACCAGAATAGAGTGCTGAATAACTGGTGTAGCAGCAACATATTCCTTAAATCCTTTTGTTTTTTCTTTGACCATAGAGTGGATCTTCGTCCAGGTATATCATACCTTTTTAGCAACAGATGAATAGGGGTTTTGTAAAGGAGTACTACACATCAGTTCTTGTGATGGTAATACCTTTACTTTATAAAGATAGTCAAGTTTATAGGACAACGTATCATTAGGAATGGTTGACATGTTGATCCTGATTATAGAATTATTTGAACTTGACGAGGACTATGTAGTAGACAAATTTTTGGTATTTTCCTGACTATAAAGACTCGATGTATTTGTTCTAAAGTTCTAAGAAAAAGACTCAGTAAAATATTTTTTTTGTGTGATTTTGTGGACAGACTCTATATATTTGTGCTAAGGATTTAAGGATAAAACAAAACAAATATTTGTTCTAAAATCTAAGGAAAACAACTACGACTCGATTATGTACAAGTGGTAGAACACTATACTGTAAAACACTGACTCTAATAATGAAGTGAAAACTATAAATCTAATATGTACAGGACTTGGATATGATAACTTGGAAACGAAAACTTATGATGGATCTTGGAGTAGTAGGTAAAACAGAGCAAAAGTAAAATTGAAAGAAGAAGAAAATAAAAATGTAACATTGGCTTACGTGCTTGCAATCAGCAGAGGTGGATGCAAACTCTTGCTTCCTTCCAACCTCCGAGAGAGGGGATGGCTCTGATACCAAATAGACGGAGAGGCGAAGGGGAACGGATTATTGCTTGCGAGAGTAGCCAAGTGGCTAGGCAAAAAACCCCAAACTTTCACAACCATGTAGGATGCATGCCATACGAAATAAAAGCTTCTATCAATACCACAGACATAGAGCCTAACCTTTCCAACATGACAGGAGATTCACGACCATATAGGCGGTGAGCCATAAGAAATTAAAGCTTTTAATCGATATGCCACAAATTTTCTATGATTGAACTACGGATCCGTATAGATTGTTTGGTTTTTAGTTAAAAATCCTTCTCAACCCTTAATGGGATGGGATGACTTTGGAATTGGAAGCTACACATCAAGGGCGGTTTTCCTCGGTACCAAAGCCTTCGAAACCCAAAAGAGGGATGGATTCACTTTTCCAATCTTAGAACATATAAAATCATTTGTCTCCTTAGTAAAATAAATTACATATATACCTAAAAACGGGTCTTACGATGACTCTCCCTGGCTTGTATCCCTCTAGCGGCCATGGAACAAAAGGTGTACTGATGTTGGGTGTATTCATGCAATCTAGCATCACTATTCTAGATGTTTTAGTCTTGTTTTGAGGATGATTCTAATATATAATGGTTAGTAATGATATAAATGTGTTAAAACATGTGTTTGTATGGTTCAAGGTGAATTCTAAGAAAGTTTGTACATAAAAGAATCAATTGGAGTTTAATAGAGAAAACTAGTCTTTCTAGCGTGGGCTAGTTGCTTGTCTAGCCTCTCTTGTTGGATTCTATTGTGTTCTATGTATTCCTTATAGTTTTAAGTGTGTTACTATTTATTATATGTGGAACTAAGTTTTACGAGTGTACATAGTGCACATGAGTCAAGGGAAGAGTTGAAACTTGAGTTAAAGATCTAAGTGAAATTTTCCTATGCTTAGCTCTTGTTTCTATTTCGTCGTGTTGTTTTAAGATCTAAATTGTTGTGTTTAATTCTATAGGATGATTCTTTTAATGGATTATGATGATATATGAAGGATATAAAAGCTTTAAATCATGTGGTAACAACTTAAAAAGGTTTGGAATGGCTCAATAAAGTTACAATACGCTGATTGATGTAATTTTGGATCCCTTGAATGTATTGGGACCGTGTGGATCGATGAAGTGGACAATAGACGTGTTCAAAACATAAATAGAATCATAATAGGCCCAAAATTGAAACCGTGGGGCACGTGTTGGTGTTGGAGGCGATTAGCTGGCGACGCAGGCTCATTTCGGTGCCCCCTTTGGTTTAGAAAAATTTCTAAGAACAAATTCCAGAGAGTTAGGGTGATATTCAGGTGACGCCCCTCCTAGTCCGCGGCTCAATAACTGAAGGTTTTCTTGTCCAACATAGAAAGGGCTTGGTCCTATACTATAAATACATATTGTATCACATTTTTTACATACTTTTGGACATCTTGGAGCATTGGAGGCTACCACAACTTCTCTTTCGGATTGTATTATCTTTAATTTAGCTTCTTTAATGGTTAGTATCAGCATTTCAAGGTATTGGATGATGAATATGTCCATTAAAGACTAAAACTGCCTTCCGGGGTTAAGGCCAAGATCATGACTACTTTCGTTTTGAATTAAGTTTGTTGATTTGCTTATCATTGTTGGTTGTTTGTCTTTTCTTGTTTTAACTATCTTAAGGATTAGCTACCCTTAGAATACATCAATTGTAAAAATTGTGAACTTGGAAGAGAGAATAGAGCGATAGAACATAGGAATAAGCAGAGCATGGTTCTTGATTCTTTATAAAATAAGAAACCTGAATTAGTATCTAGGACAGGGATGTACTTAGATACCTTACTTGATTCATATGTATGATGATATTTGACGGCGCCCAAGCATACACGCAAGTGTACGTGGCCTTATCAAGTAGTAAGTAGCTTTAAGGAAGACCAAGTATCGACCCACAGGGACTTGCGTTCGCCACCTATCCAATTCTAGTTTAACCAATTGAGGAGAGGAGTAAATAGAGGTTTAAAGTTGCAAATTAAAACCAAACTATACTAAGGAAAAAAAGTAATGACATAGGATAATCTATGGATAGTTGCCAAGGTTAATACTTACAAACAATCATACTACATTATTGAACTTCATTTATTAAATTAATTATCTTGGTTGTTGATTCGTACAGTTAATTGAACGATCATGGTTTCTCAACCGTTAATCACTTTCCTAAGTCGGACCTTACACCTACATCGTTGAGCAAGGATGTAATAGTTCACTTAAGCTCTTAACAAATATCATCCTACATATGAATCAAGTAGGGTATCTAAGTACATCCCTGTACTAGATACTAGTTCAAATTTTTTATTTTATAAAGAATCAAGAACCATGCTCTACTTATTACCTTGTTCTATCGCCCTATTCCCTCTCCCAAGATCACAAGGTTGACAATTGATTTATTATAAGGGTAGCTATCTAATCCTTCAAATAGTTAAAAAATGAATAAGAAAATAACCAAAAATAAAAAGAAAATCAACAAACTTAATTCAAAACGAAAGTAGTCCTGATCTTGGTCTTAACCTCGAAAAAGGATTTTTAGTGTTTAAAGGACATATTCATCATCCAATCCCTTAGAATGATGATACAAACCATAAAAGAAAATAAATTAAAGATAATAAAACCCTAAAGAGAAGTTGTGGTAGCCTTCAATGCTCCAAGATGTCCAAAAGTATGTAAAAAATGTGATACAACATCTATTTATAGTATAGGAGCAAGAACTTTCCGTGTTGGACAAGAAAATATTTAGTTATTGAGCCCCAAACTAGGTGGGGCGTTGGCTAAATATTGCCCTACCTCTCTTGAATTTGTTCTCAGAAATTTTTCTAAGGCAAAAGGGGCACCGAAATGAGCCCGTGTCGCAGGCTAATCGCCCCCAAGACCAACACACACCACATGGTTGAAATTTGGCCCTATTATGATTCCATTGTTATTTTTTACATGTCCATAATACAATCCCTCCACCTACACGCGCCAATGATATTCCAGGGGTCCAAAAGTACATCAATCTGCATATTGTGACTTCGTTGAGTCATTACGAGCCTTTTTGAGTTGTTACCACGTGATTTGAATTTTGTATATCCTTCATATATCATCATAATACATTCCCCAATCATACTATAGCATTAAAAATAACAATTTAGAGCTGAAAATAACAAAATATCCAACACGACGAAATAGAAAAAAGAGCTAAGCATAGGCAAATTTAACTTTGACCTTTAACTCAAGTTTCAACTCTTTCCTCGACTCATGTGCACTCTATACACTACTAAAACTTAGTTCCACATATAAAAGAATAAGGAACACATAGAACACAATAGAATCCAACAATAGAGGCTAGAAAAGCAATTAGCTCACGCTTGAAAGACTAGTTTTCTCTATTTAACTCCAATTGATTCTTTAAGTACAAACTTGCTTGGAATTAACCTTGAACTATATGAACGCATGTTTTAACACATTTATATAATTACTGACCATTATAGATTAGAATCATTCTCAAAACCAGACAAAAAAGTCTAGAATAGTGATGCTAGAATGCATAAATACACCCAACATAACCACCCCATACTTAAAGTCTTGTTCATCCTCGAATGACTCTTGACTACAATCATCATCAAGTATGGAGATTCTGCACTTCAACAAAATGCAAGACACTCAAGATTTCTCTACAATGACTACACAGAATGCAAGTTGCTACACTAAGCATGTTATTTACACAGTTGAAAGGTTATGAACACTACTCCAAAACATCCTAGCCTCTAGAATTGACTCACCTAAAATAGAAAACTCATGCTTATTGCTGAATCAAGGACATCATACAAATTACCCATATTCATCAAACATATACCACTCACAATATGAGAGTTACCCATAATCACTCACAACCAAGCAATTCATAGCATGATGGGTACAAGAATCAAATTAAGCTTACTCTCATAAAGAATTCATAAGTTACACGCAATGAACCATAGGCTTTCCCTTAGTGTAGTGCTCCTCTAATAGTCGATTGTAAAACTTAGGATCAATTAGGACTTTTCTAGGTTGTTATGTAGGCTAAGGGGTGGGAAGGAACTATTTTGGCCCAGAATAGTGACTAACCCCTCTAAGCGCTTTAATACACTACATTATACAATTTGAGCCAATCTCCAACAACCCATTTACACCTATTTTGTCTACCTATATCTTTCATTTTTGCCCCATCTTTTTAAAATATTTTCACAAACACTTGGTGGGTGTATTGCTTATTTCTTCAAGATTTAATTTTTCTCCTTTTTCACAACCATGGCAATAATTTTAGCATAAATTATATCACAACCATAAACCATAAATCAATTATTAACACCAATAACCATTGCCTTTGGGCATCAATATCACCTTTTTTCTTCTTTAATTTCTCATCTTCTTTTTCAATTCTTTTTTTTTTCATTAAATCACTTAGGTACTTTTTGGATCAAATTATGGTCTATCAAAGAAGGAGATTAGGCTACATATGAAGTTACCAAACAAAAAGGGTAAAGGCTTACTAGGGGTTAACTAGGATAATGCATAATGGGTAGGACAAATAGAAGGTATAGAACAAGGCTATCAAAGGAATGCCTAAATTATCTCTTAAACCCACATTCTTTTTTCGCTTCATACACAATGGAAAAGTTCTAGAAATCACATGCAACAAGGAATATGCAAAATCTCACATGCACATGGAACATGCTCAACTCAATAGGATCATCATATAATCCCAACCAAACAATAACATGAATTCAAATTTAATCCAAAAAGTACAAGAGTCACAAACATGAGCCTAAGAGTGTCAAAAATAGAAATTCACTCAATTTTCATGCTTTTACAAACAAACCCACTTGCATCATGTTGTCAAAAATAGCACTAAAAAGAATATCTCACTTATTTCTAACCAATTTGTTTTTTAAATTGAGCCAAAATTTGGGAATTACCCCATCACACATATTAAAATCTACTTTGTCCCTAAATTAAATTTAAAAGTAAAAAGAAAAAATACTTCTTGAGGCCTCTAGGCCTAGCTAGTAGTATCTTTTGAATTAGTGAGATCCATCGGACCCGACCCTCAGTTATTTCCATGCTCTTTAGCTCAAGTTTATGGTAGTCAAACTTCCCATTAACTTGTAACTCAATCAAAAATAAAAAACTACGTGAAATAAAAACTAAAAAATAAAAATAAAACATACCTTAGCTTGGGTTGCCTCCCAAGAAGAGCCTAATTTAGTATTGCGGCATGACCTAATTCAACTTTTTCCTCTACTGTGAGGATATGAATTTCTCCCCCAACTCCACATCCATCTTCTTGCCTCACTTATAGGGAGGTGGTACAAAAATTAAGGAACCGAGTAATGGATGATGCACGGTAAACCACTAGGCCTTGAAGTGAGGTGTGTTTTTATGTTGCTTGTTTGGTGTAAAATCAAGAATATAGGATTCTTGTTCCTCATCTTCACACTCTTGCACTATTTTAAATGATTCCACAAACAAGACATCATCTAAAAATAATGTGGAAAAATGCTTCGAGTGAGGCCCAACCAATCCTACTTCAAAATTTACACTATCTACTACACACTCACTTTTATTCACCTTTTAAATTTTAGTCTCAAGATAAAGATGGAAATCGGGTGACTGTGTTTGTTGTGTTTTCTCCATAATTTGGCTAATATCCTCCTCATATTTTTGTTTTCATAGCCACCGTAGACATGGTATTAGTGGTATCTCCTTAACAATTTCAACAATTGTAGTTTTCAAGTACTTAGACTTCATCGAATTATCATATATTTCATCTACAACCGGTTAAAAGTTCAACTCTGTGTCTACCTCCTTAGTTGTTTGTTGAGCATTCCCCGTAAACAAGACTGAAGCAGGATTAAAAGCACACATATCTACAAAATGACCACTTTGACCGCAAATCATACACCATATTGCATTCTACTCCACAGATGGAATAGTATCCGTATCTTATTTTGAAGGTCCTGTCCACGCACTTCCATAAAAATCTGGACAATAAGCCACAAGGTGGTGTCCTCCACAAAAACAAAAAGAATTGTCATCACTCAAAAACTATCTATCCCAGGATGACATATCAAGAAGTGTGATAAAAAGATAAATAAAAGAAAATAAAAAGAAACTAAACAAAAACTATTTACTAATCAATATAGATAAACTAAAAATAAGATAGTTTCCTAGTTACAACTCCCCAGCAATGGCGCCAAAAAATTGACAGTATCCAAGCCCACTCGCAAGTGTACGTGGTCTTATCAAGTAGTAAGTGGATTTAAGGAAACCCAAGTATTGATCTCACAGGGACTTGCGTTCACCGCCTATCCAATTCTAGTTTAACCAATTGATTAAAGGAGCAAATAGAGTTTTAAAGTTTTAAATTAAAACTAAACTAAACTAAGGCAATAAATTAATGACTTAGGACAATCTATGGATAGTAGCCCAAGGTTAAGGATTAAAAACAATGATACTACATTATTGAACTTCATTCATTAAATTGCTTATCTTGGTTGTTGATTCATAGGGTAAATTGCATGATCACAGTTTCCCAACCATTAATCGCTTACAAAAGTTGGACCTTACACCTACATCATTGAGCGGGGATGTAATAATTTACTTAAGCTTTTAAAAAATATCATCCTACATATGAATCAAGTAAGGTATCTAAGTACATCCTATCCTAGATAGTAACTCAAGTTTCTTATATTATAAAGAATCAAGAACATGCTCTGCTTATTCCCAAGTTCTATCACCCTATTCCCTCTCCTTAGTTTACAAAGTTGACAATTCATGTATTCTAAGGGTATATAATCCTTAAAATAGTCAAAACAAGAATAATCAAACAACCAACAATGATAAGCAAATCAACAAACTTAATTAAAAATAAAAGTATTCATGATCTTGGTCTTAACCCCGAAAAGGGAGTTTTAGCCTTTAATGGACATATTTATCATCAAATCCTTTAGAATGATGATACAAACCATAATATAAACTAAATAAAAGATAATAAAACCCTAAAGAGAAGTTTTGGTAGCCTCCAATGCTCCAAGATGTCCAAAAGTATGTAAAAAATGTGATACAACATGTATTAATAGTATAGGAGCAAGCCCTTTCCCTTTTGGAAAAGAAAACCTTCAGTTATTGAGCCGCAGTCTATGTGTGGCTTTGCCTCCAAATCACCCTAAGCTACTGGAAGTTGTTATTCAGAATTTTTCTAAGGCAAAGGGGGCACCAAAATAAGCCCTCGTTGTGGGATAATCGCATGTAGAACCACCACGCGCCATGTGGTTGAAATGTTGGGAATCTTATGAAACCCTTTGAACAATTCTATTTTAAACCTCTATAAGATCCATGCTCCCTAGATATTCCAGGGGTCCAAAAGTGTGTCAATCTGCATATTGTGCCTTCGTTGATCCATTTAGAGCCTTTTTGAGTTGTTCCCACTTGATTTGAAGATTGTATATCCTTAATATATCATCATAATCAATTCAAAAATCATCATATATGATTAAAAACAAAAATGTAAATATCAAAACAACATAACATCCAGCACAATAAAATAGAAACACGAGCTAAGTATAGGCAAATTTCACTTTAATCATTAACTCAAGTTTCAACTCTTCCCTTGACTCATGTGCACTATATACACTCATAAAACTTAATTCCACATATAATAACACATTTAAAACCGTAAGTAAAATACAGAATACAATATAATCCAACAAGACAGGCTAGACAAGCAACTAGCTCACACTAAAAAGACTAGTTTTCTCTATTGAACTCCAATTGATTCTTTTAAGTATAAACTTGCTTGGAATTCACCTTGAACCATATAAACATATGTTTTAACCCATATATCTCATTATTAACTATTATAACTTAGAGTTATCTTCAAAATAAGACTAAAAAGTCAAGAATAGTGATGCGAGAATGCATAAATACACCCAACATCATGTACTAAGACAGAGGTTAGATCTGCGTGTTCTGTCTCATATATGGAATAGTTTTGCAAAGATATGGCATAGAATAACACAATTTAATTTTATACACATGGAAAACACTTAGATATCTATGTCGCGTGGACAAAGCCAACTTTGATTCATATACATGGAAAGTAACTTTAGGGTGCCATTATTGCAGTCACAATATGTACTTCACCATAGTATTTTCTTTACCCCTCCCCCCCCCCCCAATTTCAACCGAAAGGATAGAAGTGCCCATCCCTTTGGTAGAGAGAAAGTAAGAGCAAAAGAGTTTAGCCAATGGATATTTTCATTGATGATAGAGATAAACTATACATGGGGTTTTTAGGTAGAGCCAATGATGTCGCTAACCTACCGGCCTATGCTTTATTTTATAAGATAAGGAAGCTTACAAGATAATCAAAGCTATGGAATAATATATTACATTCCTATCCTAATAGATAAGGGATATAAATTAGCCCTTAATAAGGATAACTCTTATCCTTCAGGAAGGGATAAGCATTATCTATTATGACTGGATAAGACTTATTGTTATTCACACTGGGCCCTAATAACATGTGGAGGGACAAATAAAAAAAATAAAATATATTGTTGGCATGTGATAGCATGTACAAGTATGTGAGTCAACAACTTGTAAGCAGGTGCATCAGCAGCTTCAGAGGCATCTTACAAATAGGTGGATAAGCTTCTTGTCTTTAAAGTAGCTGAGTCAGAAGCTTCAAAAACACATCTAAAAAAGTAACCCAATGAGGAGGGTTTCCTTGGAGATAAAGGTTACCCACTGGAAAGGGTAACCCACTAGAGAGGGTAACCAATATAATAGGGTTTCCTTGGAGAGTAGGGTAATCCTTTAAAAAGGGTAAACCAATGGAGAGGGTAACCCATTAGAAAGGTTAACTCACTAGAGAGGGTAAATTCTTGCACATATCATCTGACATCATCTCTCAGGAAGTGTTGGATCATTCTAGCAATGATGAGCTCACATATCCTTCTTGTATCAACCAATCTACTTCGCGCTTCTCCCTGAGGCATTGTTGGCCTTCCAAGCCTCTCTTCATTGATCTGGTAAAGTAACTCCCTGTGAATAATGAATCTTTACATTCTTGTAGGGGATATTTCATCCATATTCCTTTGATGGAACCGATGAATTCTTCTCTTATAATTTTATACTACACTTATATTCTTTTACTGCTCGTCGGACTTCATCCCAGTGGGGATGACCCTCATCTTTGTAGTTATATTTTTCCTATTCCTTCAGCCATATTTCCTTA
Organism: Capsicum baccatum var. pendulum; assembly: GCA_030864225.1. Taxonomy (NCBI): domain Eukaryota; kingdom Viridiplantae; phylum Streptophyta; class Magnoliopsida; order Solanales; family Solanaceae; genus Capsicum; species Capsicum baccatum. The sequence goes on from CM061557.1 coordinate 89,068,812, forward strand.
AAAATACATCTTTTCTTCTGGAAAATAAAGCGTTGAGCCTCATATTATTCATCTTCCATAGAGAGTATGGATACGGGAAATTTTTAGATGAGTGAAATTTCTGGTTGATCTTGGATGTTATGGCATGAGTTTCCTCCACAGCGATGCAGTATGAATACTATTACACCATAGGAATCCTTAAAGCATCGAATCAAATATTCTTAATGCTTGAACAATAACATGAATCTCTCTAGATAAGGATGGATTCGATCAAAATGATTGAAGACATCTTATTTTAACTCCATGAAAATGCAGTGCTTGTGGCACAAATTCTAGAATAGCTACAGGATTTCTTGTGAGAGGTCGTTCACCAGTGCAATGAAAAAATAAAAGAAGGGATATTCTGGGTGCACTTCCAACAACTTCAGGATGGATCCGTCAAACTTTTTGAACACTTGAAGATCTTAAAAATTCCTTTCTTGGAGGATGGATGGATTGAAGGGATCCACACATTGGATGAATAAATGTGAAGGGTAATTTTCTAGGCCAAAAGATAGTATTCTTGCCATGTTGAGCTTTAGTATTTGACTGGCCTGGTGTTGGCTATCTTCTTCGTTACTGGATTCTAGTAGAGATCAGCGGCGTAGATATCACTTGAATATTTATATACATCTATGGAGAAGAGGGTGTCCTCCATCTATTCTTTTTCTAATGAGAAGACAAATTCAAGGTCATCCTCCATGCTGAGATAGATTCCTGCATAATTAGCTTTCTCTTAAAAGAGGTGAACGGAGTCCTTTAACTTCTTGGCTTGAGTATAGTTTCTAACAAAGTTGTCGAGATTTCTGTATATAAAAAAACCATCATCCATCTTCGTGTAGTTGGCTGGGCTTGAACGTGTAAAATACCTGGTTTATTGAGTAACCCTACTTTTATCGTTGGGAGGCCTTAGTAGTTTGAATCTCCTGAACATCAGCTGTCTCTTCGATCTCATCTTGCAGCGAGGGCAGGAGCAGTCGGACTTGGTAATGAGGTCTTTTTTTTGTAGGCTAGTTGATGGTTAGATTTTTCTTAATGATCTACTTCAGAACAGTTCTCGTGATGCATATGCTATCTATAGCTTGGAGAATGGCCTATCGGATGTAGCCTATCTGTGGGATGGTTATGGACTTGAACTTTCCTCCATAATTATTGTTGTATGGTTTTCTAGAATTATTGGCAGTGATGATGCTAAGGCTTGCTTTAGGATGGGATCTTTGCCCAACTTAAAGTAGATCTTCGTGATCATCTAGAAGTTGATATCGATAATGTTTCTGTCAAACAATAGGCACTTCATCTCAAAAAGCTATTGTCGGAGCTTTTCTTGTCTCTGGCCTGCATCACTGCAAAATACCTTTGAAGGATCCTGATATTGATGGAAAAGTCCTGGGATGTCAGATAGGTGTTATTGTCTAAAATCCCAAGAGTGTTGCAACAGTATTAGAGTATGCTAGAGAATCTGGATGTGAACTCTGAGAGTATCACATATTTCTCACGCTCGGCCAGATTCTTCGTCGCTATCCAAGTGTGGATGTCCTAGATCCACTGGTGCCAAGTTGAAATCCTAATGTCATGGAGAGTAAAGGTGTGAAATCTAGTTCCCACAGTTTTTCTTGCTGATGTACCTTGCTCTGACTTTTTTTCATGTATTGGATTATCCATCCTCCTATATTAATCATTGACAACCTTAAGAACTTTTAATTCCTTCGACTGGTTTATGTATAATTGTGTGTATTCTTCTTTTACTAAAGATTCAACATCGGTCGTATCAGGATTATGGATAAGTGCTAGATCTTCATCATAAGTAGCATCAGAATCTTTTGCCTGCGTTGGAGCATAAATAGATGAAGCCTTCTCTTCTTCTGTGTCTTCACTAAAGGTACCATTATTAATTTCAAAATATACTTCCACAGGGTTAGTTGCGGATGAGTGTGCTTGCTTTTCCTCAGTTTCAAATCCATTAATATTATCGAAGGCTTTCAGAAACTCCTTCTGTGGGTTATTCTTCACAACTTGTTGAGTAGTGGCATTTAGAGAATCTACAACATTGGACTGAGAGATAACATGAGTTAGGATGATGGGCTTGTCCTTTGGAAGTTTATATAGGGATCATTTTTTATAGTTAAGAAAATGTTTTATGGTGGATGTCTATACTTCATCTAGTTGCTCATTGCTTTATGACCCCACAGTATGTACCTCTAAGTCATTGTCCAAAACTATGACATTCTGTGTAGGAGTAGTATGTCTTGTGACCATCTTATCAGCAGGATATGGAGACTGTTTGGGATACTTTATTTCTTGTGTCACCCTGGCTTCCTTTTGAGTTTCCATGTCATCTTCCCTTTCCTATACAATTTTGGCGATGTCAAACTTCTTTTATTAATCTATTGGAGTTGGGAGAAGTAGTGTTGAACGAGGAAGAGAGGCATAAAAGGGTGGACTTGATCCTCATGAAGGATATGCTCTGGGAAATACTATGGACTTTTGGGCATTTTGGAGTTTAGCAGAGTCATATTTTAGGAGATGTATTTGTTCTTCTAAAAGGGCCATTTCTTTCTGTTTTTGGTCAAGAAAATATAGTATTGAGGACCGTAATGGGCATCTTTCAAATTGTACAGACTGTAGCCTGCTCTCTAGTGCTCTATTAAGTTTGGCATATTCAGTTTGTGCTTCTGGTTCCTCTCGTCTAATAGATGGAATAAAAGGTCATGATTTTGAAGTGTTGTTTTGGTTATTCCTTCTGGCTAGTTAGTTTGCCAGGAATGTATAAATGGGATTGGAGTTGGTTTCAGATATCATAAATATTGGGGGTTAAGGATTAGGATCTGATCTGGAGTCAGAAGGTCTACCTTTTGATGGAGTGGGTAATAGTGTCCATTCTTGCGGATTGTAGGAGACTTCGATTGGATTGTAATTGTCTTGATGATCATCATCTCTTTCATTTGAAGGCCTCAAATATTGGGGTTTTTTGGAATCCCCAATCCTCATCCCATTCCAGTTCATCTTCCTCCTTATTAGTATTATTCAAGCAGTTCTCTTCGCATTTCTAGCTATCACAGTAAACATCCCATAGGCAGTGTCTTATGAATGAGTCTTTGAACTAGTACACTGTATGCCCATCATGACGAAAGTGTATAATCCAATCCTGACCATTCACGGCACTAGCGAGATAACTTGACATATTTACTAGATCTGAATTCTCTGCATCCAAAAAAGTGTCAGAAAGAGTATGCGTGTGGACGATGAGAGATGCTCTGTATGGTTTTCATGAGAATATAGGTTTTAGAGAATGGAGATGTTGAGGATGAACTCTCATCATCTCATAACTTTTGAGTAATCATTTTGGAAGAATCATGAGGATCTCATCCTTTGGGACATATTTTGAGGCTTTGATACACTGGGTCATATCTTTGGTGGCATCTATGGCTAAGAACAATGAGTGGTGGCAACCAGAAAGGGATAGGTTTCTTTTGTTGTTCTGGACTTGCCAAACTATCTAGAGGTGTAATGTTGTTTGTATAGGGCTATAGGCTGGTGGAGCTCCAAGGATTTAGAATTGAAGCCTCAGTGCCTTTTTTCAGATATGGATCTGAGAGGGACATGGTAAAGTTAGGGAACATGGTAGCAATTACTATTGTTGAGTCCAATTTGATGTCCAAAGTGCCCAGTTCGCATGTTGGTACTCTTCGAATCTTGTATCAAGAAGGGAAAGCCATACCTTTAAAGGCTGTCCTTTTCTCCCTCAATGAGTCAAGGCAATATGAATTGGACGAAAATGGATATGGGTAAAGCTATACATTTTCCATTATTTTGGAAAACTCTTCACCACCTGCAGAGTGATGAACTATTTAGCTAGAGTTGTAAGGACGTATTAATCAAATTTTCTTACAACAAAGTATTCCTTAACTTCTTCTGGTTTTTGTTAATGCAAGGAATCAACTTGCAGCTCTGGATTAAACTATTTTCTTGTAAAGGCCGAGAATGGATTTTGTATGGGTAGATATGTAGAAAACAAATCTTGTTCATCGGTCAACACATCTACTTCATAAAGATAGTCCTTCTTGCATTAAATAGTTCTATTGATGGTTGTAGAAAAGTGTAATGTTTCCAAGGATCTACATAAACTTGTCATAGAAGATGTAGACGGTGAATATTCAAAAACTGACATATTTTTATATTTTCTAGACTATAAAGACTCGATGTATTTGTTCTATGGTTCTATAGAAAAAGATTCAATAAAATGAAAATCTTTTTGTATTTTTTTTGGACTGACTCTGTATATTTGTTCTAAAATCTAAGGTAAGTAACTACAACTCGATTATGTAAAAGACACAGTATACAATAATAAGAAAACACTGACTTTGATAGTGAAATTAAAACTACCACTCTAATATGTACAAGACTTGAGTTGTGAAACTTTGAAGCTAAAACAAAGGATGGATCTAAAAGTAGTAGCTTGGACAAGTAAACTAAAGACTAAGAATAAAAATATAAAGTTGGCTCACGTGTTTGCAATAAATAGAGGTGGATGCAAACTTCTGCTCATCCCGACCTCTGAGAGTCGGCTAGCTCTGATACCCAATATACGAGGAGGCAGAGGGTCATAAGCGACTGTAGGCAGAGAGGCAATAGAACCTGAACTTTCCAACATGAAAGGCAGTTTCACGACCATATAGGCAGCATGCCATACAAAATCAAAGCATCTATCAACACCATAAACATAGAGCCTAACCTTTCAAACATGATAGGCGATTCATGACAATATAGGCGGCATGCCATATGAAATCAAAGCTTTCAATTGACATGCCACAACTTTCCTACAACTGAGCTACGCATCCGTATAGATGATTTACTTTTTAGCTACAAAGCCTTCCTTAACCTTAACGGGATGTAATGACTTTGGAATTGCAAGTAAAAAATCAAGGATGGTTTGCCTCGGCAAAAAAGACTTTGCAACCCAAAAGAGGGAGGGGTTGACTTTGCCAGTCTTGGAACACATAAAATCGCTTGTCTCCTTAGTATAACACTATTTTGTATATGCGTAAAAATTGGTCTTACGGCAGCTTTCCCTGGCCTATTTACCTCTAGCAGCCGCGAAACAAAACGTGTACTAATACAGATCTCAAATATGCGTGTTGTTTCTAAGATATGGAATAATTTTGGAAAGCTATGGCATGTACTAAGACAATTTTGTTTCATATACATATAAATCACTTAGACATCTACGCCTTGTGGATGAAGCCAACTTCATTTCATACACATGGGAAATTACTTTGGGTTTCCATCGTTGCCATCACAACAAGTACTTCACCATAGTATTTACTTACCCCCTACTCCAATCTAAAGGATCAAAGTAACCATCCCTTTGGTAGAGAGAAAGCAAGAGCAAGATAGTTTACCCAACAGACATTTTAATTGAAAGAGGGAAAAATACACATGAGGTTTTTAGGTAGAGCAAATGATCTAGGTAGAGAAAATGATTCCTCTAACCTAAAGTCCTAGTATTTTCTTTGTAGGAGTAGGAATCTTACTAAATAAGCTAAGCTATGGATAAACATAAAATAAAATATTATATTCCTATCCTAACAGCTAAGGAATAGAAATTATCCGTTAATAAGGATAAGTCTTATCCTTTTGGAAGGGATAATCATTATCTATTATGACTGGATAAGACTTATATTTATTGACACTAGACGCTACTAACATATGGAGGACAAATATAAACAAAACAAACTATGTTGTTGGCATGTTACAACATGTGCATGCAAGTGTGTCAGCATCTTACAAGTTGGTGCATTAGCAACTTCATAGGTATCTTTCAAGCAGGTAGATAAGCTCCTTTTCTTTGAAGTATATGAGTCATCTGCTTCAAAAACCCATCTGAAAGGGTAACCCACTGAGGAAGGTTTCCTTGGAGATGAGGGTATCCCACTTGAAAGGGTAAACCACTGCGAGGGTAACCCATCTGACAAGGTTTTATATGAGAGAAGTGTAACCCACTGGAAAAAGTAACCCACTGGAGAGGATAACCTACTAAAAAGGGTAACACGCCGGAGAGGGTAACTTTTGCACATCAGGCGTTCTTGTCCTTCTAATCTTTTCTTCATCGATTTGGTGAAGTGACTCCTTTTTAATGATGAATCTTCTCATTCCTATTGGTGAGATTTTAGTTGAATTATTTTGATAGACTCGGTGACTTTATCTCTCATGATCTCATACTATGGCTGATTTTTTTTGCTGCTCATCAGACTTCATCACAATGAGTAGGACCATTATCTGCATAGTTCCATTTTCCCCATTCCTTCAGCCAGATTTCCTTTGGAATTCATCTGTTCAACTGGAAAATAAAGCGTTGAGCCTTATAGTATTCATCTTACATAGAGACTATGGATATGAGAAATTTCCTTAGGAGTGAAATTTCCAATTGAGATTTGACATCGTGGCCTAAGATTCCTATAGGGTAATGCAGTATAAAGACTATTGCATCATAGAAATCCTTGAAGCATCGAATCTAGTATTATTGTAGTATGAACCACAACATGAATCTCTTAGGTGTAGGGTGGATTTGATCAAAATACATGAAGTCATCGCACTTGAACTATATGAGAATGTAGTGCTGGTGGCACAAATACCAGAATAGCCATAGGAGTTCTTGCGGGAAGTCGTTTGCTAGTGTGATTAACCCATGGTAGAAGGGTTATTCATGGTACACTCTAAATGGCTTCAAGATAGATCCACCATACTTTCTGAACACTTGAAGCTCAAAGAAGGACCTTCTTTCTCAGAGAATGGATAGATAGAAGAGATCTACATATTGTTTAAACAGATCTAGAGGGTAATCTGCCAGCCTAAAAGATAGTATTCCTGCCGTGTTGAGCATGAAGATTTAACCAGCCTGGTGCTGGCTATCTTCTCCATTGCTAGATATCAGGTAAAGATCATTAACATAGATATCGCTTGAATCTTCATATACTTCTATGGAGAAGAGAGTGTCCTCCATTGGTTCTTCTTCTAGCGACAAGACCGATTTAAGGTCATCCTCTATGCTGAGATAGATTCCCGCATGATCTGCTATCTTATCAAATTGGTGAATAGAGTCATTTAACTTCTTAGCTTGAGGATAGTTTTTGGTGAAGTGTTCGAGCTTACTACAGATGATGAAGCCCTCATCCTTCTTTTTATAAATGGCTAGGCTTCTCCATCTAAAATACCAGGTTTGCTGGGTAAACCTACTTTTATTGTGTGGAGGCCTTGACAGTTTGAACCTCCTAAACAGTAGTTGTCTCTTTGATCCTATCTAGTAGCGAGGGTGGGAGCAGTCAGACTTGGTGATGAGGTAGTTTTTGCTATGTCAAGGGATGGATTTTTTTTTTTTATGATGTACTTCAGAATAGTTCTTTTGATGCATATGTTTTCCAAAGCGTTGAGGATGGCCTGCCGGATGTAGACTATCTGTGGGATGGTTATGGACTTTAATTTTTTCTCTATAATTTTCGAGGTGTGGTTTTCTAGCATTGTTGGAAGTGATGATATAAAAGCTTGCTACAGGATGGGATCCCCACCCAACTCAAAGTAGATCTTTGCTATCATCTGGAAGTGGATATCGATGATGTTTCTGTAGAGTGATAGGCACTTTATCTCAAAGATTTATTGCTGGATCTTCTTTTGTCTCTATCCACTATTACCATAGAATGCTCCGTACAAGTTCCTAATGTTGAAGGCAAAGTCCTAGGACGTCAGATAGGTATTTTTGCCAGAAATCCCAAGAGCGTTCCAGCAGTCTCTGAGTATGCCACAGAATCTGTATGTGAACTATAAGAGTATCATGTATTTCTCCTACTCAGCTAGATTCTTCATCGCCATCCAAGAGTAGACGTCCTGGATCCGCTGAATCCAGGCTAAAACCCTAATGTCGTCGATAGTAAAGGTGTGAAATCTAGTTCCCACAGTTTTTCTTACTGGTGTACCTGGATCTGGCCTTTTTTCTGGGATTGGGTCATTCGTTCTCCCATCTTGATCACCAACAACCTCGAAAACATCTGGTTCCTTAGACTGGTTCATGTATATTGGTGGGTATTCTTTTTCTATGGAAGATTCAACATCATTCGTATCAAGATTATGGATATGTGTTTGACCCTTATCATCAGTAGCTTCAAAATATTTCAACTGCGTTGGAGCATAATAAGATGAATACTTCTCTTCTTTGGTGTCTTCACAGGAAGTACCATCATTAATTATAGAGCAGACATCCACAGGGTTAGTGTCGGATGAGTGTTCTTACTTTTCCTAAGTTTCAAAGCCATAGATAATATCGACGACTTTCAGAAACTCCTTCTCTGCTTTATTCTTAATAACTCTTTGAGTAATGGCATTCCAAGAATCAACAACTACAGAAAGAGAGATAACTTGAGTTAGGATGATGGTATTGTCCTTTGGAAGATCATACTTTATCGGGTTGCTCTTTGCTTTGTGACATGATAGTTTGGACCTTTAAGCTGTTGTCCAGGTCTATGACATCATGTGTAGGAGCAGTATGTCTTGTGACCAGCTTATCAACATGATGTGGAGACTGTCTATGATACTTCATTCCCTTGACTTTATTTTGTGTCATCCTTGCTTCCTTTTGAGTTTCCATGGTATCCTTTCTTTCCACACATAACTTGAACTCCTCCTCTTCATCTGTTAGAGCTAGGATGAATAGCATTGAACCAGGAAGAGAGGTGGAAAGGATTGGCTTGATCCTCGTGAAGGATATGCTCTGGGAAGTATGGTGGCCTTTTGGGCATTTTAGAGTTTAGTAGAGTCGTATTTTAGGAGATAGATTTGTTCTTCTAAAGAGGAAATTTCTTTTTGTTTTTATTTAAGGAAATATTGTATTTAGGACCCTAGTGGGCATCTTTCAGACTATACAGACGGTAGCTTGCTATCCAGTCCTCTGATAAGTATGGCATATTGAGTTGGTGCTTCAGGTTCCTCTCATCTAATGGATGGAATAATGGGTGTTGAATTTGGAGAGTGGTTTTCGTTATTCCTTTTGGATAGGTAGATTGGTAGGAATGCATAATATGGATTGGAGCTGGTTTCAAATCTCACAAACATTAGAGGTTCAAGATTGGGATCTGATCTAGAGTAGGGGGGTCTACCTTTTGATAGAATAGGTAGTGGTGACCATTCTTGTGTCTTGTAGGAGACTTCAAATAAATTGTCATTGTCTGATGGTCGTCATCTCTTTCATCTGAATGCCTCTGATATTGGGGTTTTTTGAATTCCCAATACTCATCCTATTCCATTTCATCTTTTTTCTCATCAGTATCATTAACTAGTCCTCTTGGCATTTCTAGCAATCATTTTCAACATCCCATAGGCAGTGTCCTGTGAAGGGGTGTTTGAACCAGTGCACTATTTTCCCATCATGACCAAAGTGTACAATCCAATCCTTACCATTCATGGAACTAGTGAGATAATCTCAGATATTCATTGGATCTGAATTCTATGCATTTGTAAAAGTTTCAACAAGCATATGTATGTGTACGCTAAGAGATATTTCGTACGGTTTTTTGGCGAATATAGGTTTTGGTGACTGGAGATGTTGAGGATGAACTCTTATCATCTCATAACTTTTGAGCTATGATTTTTGAAGAATTATGAGGATCTCTTCTTTTGGTACATATTTTGAGACTTGGATATACTAGTTCATACCTTTGGTGGCATCTATTGTTAAGAACAGCGAGTGCTAGCCACCTAGAAGGGATAGGTTTCTTCTGTGGTTCTGGACTTTCCAAACTATCTGGTGGTGTAACATTATTTGTATAGGGCTATAGTCTGGTGGGGCTCCAATGATTTGGAATTGAAACCTCAGTGACTTTATAAGATATAGATTTGACAGGGACACGGTGAAGTTAGGGAACATGGTAGTAATAATTGTCCCTAAGTCCAATGTGATGTTCCAAGTGCCCAAGTTTGCACGTTGGTACTCTTCAAATCTGGTATTAAGAAGGGAAAGGTGTTCCTTTAATCCTGTCCTTTTCTCCCTTGATAAGTCAGTGAATTTCAAATTGTACCAAATGGATATGAGTAAAGCTATACCTTTTCCATTGTTGTAGAAAAATCTTTGCCATCTGCAGAGTGATGAACTGTTCAACTAGAGTTATAGGGACGTGCTGATGAAGTTTTGTTCCAGCAAAGTATTCCTTATCTCCTAGTTTTTGTTGATGCAAGGAATCAATCTGCAACTGTGGATTACACTCTTTTCTTGCGAAAGTAGAGTATGGATTTTTTATGGGTAGATATGTAGAATACATATCTTTTTCTTCTGTCAACACATCAACTTCATAAAGATAGTCCTTCTTACATCACATAGTTCTATTAATGTTGGAAGCAAATGAAATTTTTCCAAGGATCTAAATAAACTAGTCATAGAAGATGTAGACGGTGAAGAGTCGAAAACTGACATATTTTTGTATTTTTTGGACTATAAGGACTCGATGTATTTGTTCTAAGGTTCTATATAAAAAGACTCAATAAAATGAAAATCTTTTTGTGTTTTTGTGGATATACTCTATATATTTGTTCTAAAATCTAAGAAAAGTAACTATGAATCGATTATGTACAAGACATAGTATATAATAACTGAAAAACACTAACTCTGATAATGAAATTAAAACTATGACTCTAATATGTAGAAAACTTGAGTTGTAAAACTTGGAATCTAAAATAAATGGCGGATCTAATAGCAGTAGCTTGGACAAGTAAACTAAACACTAAGAATAAAAATGTAATGATGACTCACGTGTTTGAAATCACCAGAGGTGGGTGGAAACTTCTACTTTATCCCGACATCTGGGAGTGGGGCTAGCTTTGATACCAAATAGATTGGGAGGAAAAGGGTCACAGATGACTACCGGCAAGAGCAGTCAGGCAGCTAGGCAACAGACCCTGAACATTCTAACATAAAAGGTGGATTCACGACTATGTAGGTGGTACACCATAAGAAATCAAAGCTTCCATCAACACCACAGACATAGAGCCTAATTTTTCCAACATAATAGGCGATTCACGAACATATAGAGTGCATGCCATACGAAATAAAATCTTTCAATTGACATGCGGTAGTTTTCCTACAACTGAGCTACACATCCATATAGACGGTTTGCTTTTTAGATTTAAATCCTTCTCAAGGGTAACCCTTAATGGGATGGCATGACTTTGGAACTGCAATCTACACATCAAGGACTATTTGCCTTAGCAACAAAACTTTTGTAACCCAAAAGAGGGATGGCTTGACCTTACCAGTATTCGAACACGTAAAATCCCTTGTCTCCTTAGTACAAGACTGTTCTATATATTCCTAAGAATAGGTCTTACAATGGCTATCCCTGGCCTGTTTTGCTCTAGTGGTCACATCACAAAAGGTGTACTAAGGCTGACCCAAAATATATATGTTCTTTCTCAGATATGGAATCATTTCAAAAAGCTATGGCATAGACTAAGCCATAGCTTTGTTGTAGACTTAGTCGAGGGCTAGATTATTCTTGACAATCTGCTGCAGAATATTCCTCTTGATGCATATGTTATCCAGAGCCAGGAGGATGGCCTGTCGGATGTAGCTTATCTATGGGATGGTTATGGACTTAAATTACTCCTCTATAACCATTGTTGTATGGTTTGTAAGCATCATTGGTAGTGATGATACGAAGACTTGCTTCAGGCTGGGATCCCCGCCCAACTCAAAGTAGATCTTTGTAATCTTCTGGAAGTGGATATTGATGATGTTTTTTTCCAATGATAGAAACTTCATCTTGAATAGTTGTCGCTGGCTTTTCTCATGTCTCTATCCTGCGTCACCGCAAAATACTTTGTATAGGATCCTGATGTTGATGGACAAGTCCTTCTACGTTAGATAAGTGTTTTTCTCTAAAATCCGGAAAGAGTTCCACCACTCTCTGAGTATGCCACAGAATCTGGATTTTAGTCTGAGAGTATCATGTATTTTTCCCTCTAGGCTAGATTCTTTATAGCCATCAAAGTATAGAAGTACTAGATCCACTGAGTCCAGCCTAAGATCCTGATGTCATTGAGAGTGAAGGTGTGAAATCTGATTCACAGACTTTTTCTTACAGGTTTACATGGATCTGGCCTTCTTTCTGGGATTGGATCATTTGTCTTGGCAAGAAAGTGTTGCAAAAAAACATTTTCATTGAGAGAGAGAAAACTATACAAGAGGTTTTTAGGTAGACCAAATGCTCTAGGAAGAGCAAATGATCTCGGTAGAGCAAATGATGCCTCTAACTTAAAGGCCAAGGATTCCTTTTATAGGAGAAGGTAGCTTAATAGCTAATCTAATATATAGAAAAACATAAAATAAAATATTACATTCTTATCCTAACAACTAATGCGTAGTCATTATGTGTTATAAGGATAAGTCTTATCCTTTTGGAAGGGATAAGCATTGTCTGTTATGACTGGTTAAGCCTTATCTTTATTCACACTAGAGCCTTATAATATGTGGGGGGCTAAATAAAGGAAAAACAAACTATATTGTTGGCACGTGACAACATGTGCAAGTAGGTGACTCAGCAGGTTGCAAGCATATGTATCATCAACTTCATAGGCATCTTGTAAGTAGGTAGAGAAGCTTCTTCTCTTTGAAGTAGCTGAGTCAGTAGCTTTGAAAAGCCATCTAAAAGGGTAACCCCCTGAGAAGGGTTTCCTTGGATATGAGGGTAACCCACTGGAAATTATAACCCACTGGTGCGGGTTACCCATCTGACGGGGTTTCCTTGGAAAGGCAGGTAACCCACCAGAAAGGGTAACCCACTGGAGAGGGTAACCCACTGGAGAGGGTAACCCATTGGAAAGGGTAACCCAATAGAGAGGGAAACTTTGCACATGTTATCTAACATCATCTCTCATGTAGTGTTTGATAGTGCCGACGTTGATGAGCTCGCATATCATTCTTCTATCCACCAATCTACTCTGTGCTTCTGCCTAAGTTTCTATTGGCTTTCCAAGATTATTTTCATCGATCTGGTGAAAGAAATCTTTCTCTTGGATAAATCCTTCAATTCCATAGGGGGAGCCTTCATCTTTATGCTCGTGGCTTCATCAGTTTTGAACTCATACGGTGGAAGATATTGTATTGGTGTTCGTCAAACTTCATTATTGGTGTAGTTTTTTTCACTAGATTGCATTTGGTTTGTTGGAGAATGAAGCATTGTTCTTCAGAACATTAATATTCAAGTGAACGAGTGATTTAAGGAAATTTCCAGAGTAGTGAAATTTTTGATTGGGCTTGGAAAGGCTAAGGATCTCGGAGGTGGATGAGCTTGACAGAGATATGGAAAGGGCTGGTGTATCTTTTTTGTGATGTGGAAAGCGCGGCATATGTTGGGATATTTTATGAATTTGTGCTTTTGTATCTCTACATGATAATTTGTTCTTCAATTGATTCCAACTCTCTTCTTTGGTGATCAAGGAAGGATTAGACCGAGGTGTCTAGAGGACACGTGGCAGACTGTATAGCCTATATCCTTTCTTATAGTAACTTTATGAGAGAGGCATGGCTCGAATCCCAGTATTCATCAACATCACTATTTGGCCTGGTTGTATGACAATCTATATAACTACAATTACTGACACAGGGACAATGTCTCGTGAAGGGGCATTTGAACTAGTGTACGTTACATCCGTTGTGATTGAATTGTTAGACCCAATCATTATATCTTATGATTCCTTCGAATGAGTGTGAGACATATACTATGTCTAAGATTTCCTCCTTTGGATATGTATCAGTGGGGATGATCATGCAAATAGGCAAAAGTGTCTGGTGAGGGGTCACTTCAGATAGGGTTTGGAGACGTTGAGAATAAAATCTCAACTTCTTATAACAGTTAACACATTTATCTAGAGTGATTTTTAGTAATTCTTTCGTAGACACTTGATTTGATATTTGTACACCAAGGATGGTTTTTTGGGCTGTATCTATGGCTAGAGAGAAGGATATCTGGTCACCTGGCATGGAAAGAGTGTCCTAATACTTTTGCGCTTGCCAAGATTCTTGTTGGTGTATGGTTTGATGTAAGCTAGACTTTAGTATGTCTTATATTTGGAATTGTACTTTTAGTGCCTCGGTCAGGTTAGGATCACAAAGGAACATGATAAAATTTGGAAATTAAGTCACAACAGGTGTCCTAACTTCTAGGATAACATGTAGAGTACCCAGATTTGCATATTGGTATTTGTGGAATCTCGTATCAAGGAGAGAAAGGGATGCCCTTAGTTGTTATCCTTTTACTCCATGATGCATCAATGCAACATGAATATTACCAAAATGGATATGGGTATAACCATGGTTTTTCCAAATATACGGGTAGGCAGAGGGGCAAGGACGACTGTCAGCAAGAGCAGCCAGGAAACTAGGCAACAGACCACAAACTTTCCAACATGATAAGCTGTTTCACGACCATGTAGGTGGCATGCCATATAAAACTAAAGCTTTTGTCAACACAACAGACATAAATCATTAACCTTTCCAACATGACAGGCGATTCACGACCATATGGGTGACATGACATATGAAATCAAAGCTCTTAACTGACATGCCGTAACTTTTCTACGCCTGAGCCACACATACATATAGATGATTTGCTTTTTAGCTACAAATCCTTCTCAACCCTTATGGGATGGCATGACTTTGGACTAAGTTCTATACATCAAGGATAGTTTTTCTCGGCAACAAAGCCATTGCAACCCAAAAGAGGGATGGCTTGAATTAGCCAGTCTTAGAACACATATAATCCCTTGTCTCCTTAGTACAAGACTATTCCGTATATGCCTAAAAATGGGTGTTGTGGCAGCTCTCCCAGTCTTGTTTCCCTCTAGCAGCCGCAAAACAAAAGGTGTACTAAGGCAGACCTCAGATCTCGTGTTTATTCTAAGATATGCAATCATTTCGAAATGCTATAGCATAGACTAATCCAATTTCTTTTTATACATGGAAAGAACTTAGACATTTACATCGTGTGAACAAAGCCAACATCATTTTATATACATGGAAAGTAACTTTAGTGTTCCATCATTGCCATTGAAACAACAAGCACTTCACCATAGTATTTCCTTAAATCCCTACTCTGATCTAAAGGATTGAATTACCCATTCCTTTGGTAGAGAGAAAGCAAGATCAAGAAAGTTTAGTTAACAAATAATTTCATTAAAAGAGAGAAAACTATACAAGAGGTTTTTAGGTAGAGCAAATGATCTAGTTAGAGCAAATGATGACCTCTCCCTAAAGGCCTAGGCTTTCTTTTATAATGGAATAAATCTTACTAGTAAAGATAAGCTATGGATAAACATCAAATAAAATAATACAATCCAATCATAACAGCTAAGATAAGGGATAGGCATTATCCGTTATGACTAGATAAGTTTTATCCTCTTAGAAGGGATAAGATTTATCTGTTATAACTGGATAAGCCTTATCTTTATGCACACCGAGCCCTACTAATATGTGAGGGGGACAAACAAAAATAAACAAATTATATTGTTGGCATGTGACAGCATGTGCTAGCAGGTGCATCAACAACTTGCAAGTAGGTGCATCAGCAGCTTAATAGGCATCTTGCAAGAAGGTGGATAAGTTCGTTTTCTTTGACGTAGCTGAATCAGTATCTTCAAAACCCATCTAAAAGAATAAGACACTGAGGAGGGTTTCTTTGGAGATGAGGGTAACCTACTGGAAAAGGTAACCCACTGGAGAGGGTAACCCACTAGAAAGGGTAACCAGCTGAAGAGGGTAACTTTTTACACATGTCATCTGATATCATCTTTCAGGCAGTGTTGGATGGTGCTGGAAGTGATGATCTCGAATATCCTTCTTCCATACACCAATCTATTACATACTTCTGCTTGAGGTATTTTTGGCCTTCCAAGATTTTTTTCATCGATTTGGTAAAGTAAATATTTGTTTTAGATGAATCTTGCATTCCTGAGGAGGAGCCTTCATCTGTATGCTTGTATCTTTATCAGTTTTGAACTCATACATTGGCAAATATTCTGCTGGTGTTCGTCAGACTTCATTATTGTTATAGTCTTTTTTCTCTAGAGTGCATTTGTTTTGCTAGAGAATGAAGCATTGTTCTATATAGCATTCATCTTTAAGAGAGAGAATGATATCAGGAAGTTTTCAGAGTAGTAAGATTTCTCATTGTGCTTGGACTTCATGGCCTGTGATTCCTACAAGATGATACAACACAAAGGCCATTGAATCACAAGAATCTTTGAAGCATCTAATCCAGTATAGCGTGAATCCTTTTGGATTTGGTTGGATTTGATTTGATTATAATGACTTAAGGCATAGAGCTTGAACTCCATGATAGTGTATTAATTATGGCGTATATACCTGAACAATCATCAGGGTCATTGCTGGAAGTCATCGGCTAGCATAATGAACACATGATAGAAAAATATTCTGAATGTTCTTCGAACTGCTTCAGGGTGGATGTGTTGCACCTTATAAATAATTAAAGCATGTTGAAATTCTAAATCTCTTAGAGAATAAATGGATCTGAAGGATCCATATATTTGTTGAAAAGATTTAGAGAGCAATCTACTAATCCAAAAGATAATATCCCTGGTGTATTGGACATGATAAACTAAATGGTTGATTTCTGGTTGCCTTCTCTCGTGCTGGATTTCAGGTAGAGATCATTGGCATATATATCTCATTATTCTTCATAAATATCAATGAAAAAGATAGTGTCCTTCGTCGGTTCTTGTTCAAACAAAAAGACCAATTCAAGGTCGTCGTCTTTGCCGAGATAGATTCCGGCATGATCAACTATTTCTCCAAAGAGGTAGACAACGTATTTCAACTTCTTGAGGTGAGGACATTCTTTAGAAAAGTGACCAGGATTTTTGTAGATAAAACAACTATTAATATTCTTCTAATAGTTTTCTGGGCTACTTCTTCTGAAATACCTAGTTTGATTGACTACCTTATTCTGGTCTCTGGAGGCCTAGGTTGTTTGAATTTCTTGAACAATAGATTTTGGTGGGATCCCACCTAGAAGCTTGAACAGGGGCAATCAGACTTCATAAAAAGATTGTTCCTTCTGTAATGAGGATCAAGAACTGGGGAGTTCTTACTAATCTACTTCAGTATAAATCTCTTCTTGTATCGAATATTCAAGGCCTTGGAGATGGCTTTCCTGGTGTAGCACGCGTCTTAGCAGAAGGCTTCCAACAATATTCTAGTGTTGGTGGCAAAGTTAGGAAACATGAGATAATTAGTTTTATCCATAATTCCAAGCGTATTCCACCAGTAATAAATATTTTAGAGAACCTGGGTGTCCAGTCTGACAGTATCATGTATTGACCTCTTTCAGCCAGATTCTTCATCGTCCTAAAAGATTTGAAGTCCTGAGGTAGGGATAGAGTTATTGCAATAGTTTCTTCTATCTCTATTATTGGTTCTTGCCTCCTTTCTGGGACTGGATTACTCATCTTGTATTGCTCAGAGACTAGATTAGAGACCAATAGCTCGCTAGAGTGTTTCTCTAACATAGATGGACAATCCTCCTTGGGCAATTGGATTTATTGCTGCAAAGCATATTTGTCGTTCTTGACACACCCATTAGCACATAAGTTATAGTTAGAACCAAATGACTAGCCACTAATGAAAAAGGGTGGTTGGCCATTGATGAAAATATCCCTAGATATTTCCTTCTCTTTACTGAAAGCAGATCTGGGAATTTCTTCTACAATTGGATGAAGATCAACATGATCTTTAAGATAAGCCATGGTTTTCTCCAATTCTTGTGCTTCTCTCTTCTCCTTTCTTGACTTGGGACATCCTTTTATGTAGTGTCCTTTTACATGGCAAATAAAGCATTTGTTCTTACCTAGATCTGTCTTCTTTTTTGATATGGCATCTTTGCTGATAATCAGTTCTTTATCAGGTGGTTTCTTCTTTTGGCCCTTTTGGACTGCATATATCTCTTGTCACTTGCCTGATATCTCGATAGCTAGGAAAAATCTTCTAGATTAAGAGTTGGATCCATACGCATATCATCAGAGTATACAGACTGGGAAAATTCATTCGACATATTGTTGCAAAATAAAGTTTCCTTATGCTTATTTGAAGGATAGGAGCCTGTATTATATGAGGACTCTTTTTGCATAGTCCCATCATCCTTTGGAACAACACTCGAGTTGAGGTGGGATCTGCAAGAGATCATTTGAGGTGGCGAAATCACATTCATATCTTGAGATCATCATGTGTGCTGGAAAAATGTTGTCCTGTAATTATTCCTTAGGATCACAATCTTGTGATGCCTTTTACATCAAAGGAACCTCTGATGGATCATTATAATGGGTTTCTATCTTCTAGATCTCAGGATAATCAGTTGATACAACAACAACTAGACCATGGATGATGGGAGCATATGTCGATACCATCATATAAGCATCATAGGGAGCCCAACTATAACACTTTATCTTTTAGACTTTCTCGACTCTTTGTGTAGTGACATCTCTCCTTAGCTATTCATCTTATAAAGTTGAAGTGAATTGCATAGATGAACAAGGTGAGGAAGGTTTTCCTAATCCTTATGGAGAGTATTCATGTAGAAATACTCTTTCCTTTCATTTTAAGGCACAGGTGTATTTCTTTTGGGTTACCATGTTGAACTCCTCCTATTTAGCTTTGAGAGCAGGATGGAAAAGCGATGGTATGTATGGATGAGGTGGGTTAGTAGAAAAGGGTTAGACTGAACCTCATTAAGGATATGTTTTGTGAAATATGGTCATTTTTTGGTCATTTTGGAGATTAACATTATCGTATTTCAGGAGGTGGATTTGTTCTTCCAATGAGGCTGTTTCTTTCCATTATTGGTCAAGAAAATGTAGTATTGAGGATCTTAGTAGTTACTTTTTGGACTTTATAGTCTATAGCCTTCTTCCCAGTGCTCTGATTAGTATGGCATGTTAAGGGGCAGCTGAAGCACTCTCTGATTGGATAACATATAGAGCTTTTGGAGCTTGGGCTAGGTTATCCTCTTTATATTGGTGGTTTGGCGGGTAAGCATTTGTGTGACTGGATTTGGAGAGGGGCGTTACAAGTATCACAGGTTGAGTAGCTGTAGTGGCCATTCTTTTACATATCTTACAATCACAGTAAGTCTTCCATGGGTAATGTCTTGAGAAAGGGAATTTACGCCACATCAGACTACGACCCTCATGATTGAAGTTCTTTATCAAATCATGTTGTCACATAAAAATAGTGAGAAACTTACAAATTGTATGTGGGTCCTTTAAATCTGAAAGATCATTACTTGGGTTATGCATGGGGATGTAGAGGGTGGTTTTGGGTGGCCTTTTGAGATAGTGGTGGTCAAAATCATCAGTGGAACTGAGAGATTAAGGATGGGCTATGAACTTCTCATATGTAGTGACCCATGAAGATGGGATAATACTAACCAGTTCATCCCTAGATATATTTCTTGGGATCTTAGTACACTCTGTGGTTTTATCAGTTGTATCAATGGTCAAGAACAGAGAGTTTTGTCCACTTGGAGGAAGTAGGTTAATATATGGTTTTGAACTAGCCAGGCTCTCTAGTAGTGGATAGTTGATTGACCGACATCTCTGTTATGTGGAGCATCGAAAATCTGTACATAGATCTTCAATGCCTTCATTAGATGTGGATCAGCTAATGGTATGTTGAAGTTGGGGAACATGGTGACAAACACTGTACCGTCATCGAGAATAATATCTAATGTACTGAAATTCACATATTGGTACATATAGAATCTAGTATAAAGAAGATAAAGATGCACTATAATTGGCCAACCTTTTCTCCCCTGATATGTCAATGCAATTCGTACAACACCAATATGGAGAAGAGTAAATCCAAGGCTTTCCCATGGCTGTGGAAATTCCTCTGGCATCTGTAGTGATATGAACTGTACCTTTGGAGATACCAGAATAGAGTGATGAACAAGTGGTGTAGCAGCAACATATTCCTTAACTCCTTTTGCCTTTACTTGGAACATAGAGTGGATCTTCATCCAGGGATTGCATACCTTTTTAGCAACAACTGAATAGGGGTTTTGTAAAGGTGTGGTACACATCTATTCTTATGATGGTAGAAACTCTACTTTGTAAATATTGTCAATTTTACATGAAAATATATCTCTAGGAGTGGTTGACATGTTTATCTTGACAGCAGAATTATTTGGACGGGATGAAGACTGTGTAGTAGACATATTTTTGGTTTTTATGGATGATAAGGACTCGATTTATTTGTTCTAAATATCTATATAAAAGACTCAGTAAAATGAAAATCTTTTTGTGTTTTTGTGGACTGAGTCTATATATTTATGTTAAGAATCTATCGACAAGACACAACAAATATTTGTTCTAATATCTAAGGAAAATAACTATGACTCGATTATGTACAAGCCACATATCTGAAAACTGGAAAAACACTGACTCTGACAATTGAAATAAAACTATGACTCATATATATACAGGACTTTGATAGTGATAAACTAAAAAGTAAGAACTATGGACTCTTTCTAAGAGTAACATCTATGTCAAATAAAAAGTAAAAAAATAATGTAAAGTTGTCTCACGTGTTTGCAATCAGCAGAGGTGGATGAAAACTTATGCTTCATCCCGAACTCTGGGAGTGGGATGGGTCTAATACCAAATAGATGAGAAGTCATAGGGGCATGGACAACTGCCGGTAAGAGTAGCCACGCGGTTATGCAATAGACCCCAAACTTTCAAACATGAAAGGTGATTTCATGACCATGTAGGAGGCACGCCATACGAAATCAAAGCTTCCGTCAACACCACAGATACAGAGCCTAACCTTTCCAACATGACAGGTGATTCACGACTATATAGGTGGCATTCCATAAAAAATCAAAACTTTGAATAGACATTCCACAACTTTCTATGATTGAGCTATGTATCTGTATAGATGGTTTGCTTTTTAGCTACAAAGCCTTCCCAACCATTGACGGGATGGCATGACTTTGGAACTGCAAGCTACATATCAAAGACAGTTTGCCTCGGTAATAAATCCTTTACAACCCAAAAGAAAGATTGTGTAGCTTTGCCAGTCTTAGAACACATGAAATGCCTTGCCTTCTTAGTACAAGACTGTTCCATATATTCCTAAAAACAGGTCCTATGGCGGCTCTTCCTGGCCTGTCACCCTCTAGCGGATGCAGAACAATAGTTGTACTAAGGAAGACCTCAAATCTACATGTTCTTTCTTTGATATGAAATCATTTTAGAAAGCTATGGCATGGACTAAGCAAATTTTGTTTTGAATACATAGAAAGCACTTAGACATCTACATCATTAGATAAAGCCAACTTTGTTTCATATACATAGAAAGACACTTTGGGGTGCCATCATTGTCATCGCAATAAGCACTTTGATGTAGTATTTACTTACCCCCGTACTCTGACCTAAAGTATCGAAGTACCCAACCATTTGGTAGAGAGAAATCAAGAGCAAGAGAGTTTAGCGAACAAGTATTTTCATTGATTATAGATAGAAACTATACATGAGGTTTTTTGGTAGAGCCCATGATGCATATAACCTAAAGTCCTAGGCTTCCTTTTATAGGAGAAGGAAGCTTACTAACTAAGCTAAGGTATAGATAAACATGAAATAAAATATTAAAATCCTATCCTAACAGCTAAAGTATAGGCATTATCCATTAATAAGGATAAGTTTTATCCTTTTGAAAGGGATAAACATTATCTGTTATGACTGGATAAGCCTTATGTTTATTTACATAGGTCACTACGAACATGTGGTGGGTTGAATAACAAATAACTATGTTTTTAGCATGTGCAAGTAGGTGAGTCAACAGCTAGCAAGCAAGTGCATCAGCAGCTTCACAGGCATCTTGCAAGCAGTTGGATAAGCTCCTTACCTTTGAAGTAGCTGAGTTAGCAGCTTTAAAAATCCATCTAAAAGGGTAACCCATTAAGGAGGAATTCCTTAGAGATAAGGGTAAACCACTAGCGAGGGTAACCTATCTTATAGGGTTTCCTTCGAGAGTAGGGTAACCCACTAGAAAGAGTAACTCACTAGAGAGGGTAACCCACAGGAGAGGGTAACTTCTTGCACATGTACTCTAACATTATCTCTCAGGCAGTGTTTGATGTAGCCGGTGGAGATGAGCTCATGTATCCTTCTTTCATCCACCAATCTACTCTGTGCTTCTGTCTGAGGCGTTATTGGCCTTCTAAGCTTCTCTTCATCGATCTGGTGAAGTAACACTTTCTAAAAGATGAATCTTCACATTCCTATTAGGGAGCTTTAAGTTGTATGTTTGTGATGGAGTTGGTAACTTCATCACTTGTGATATCATAATATGGCTAATATTCTTTTACTGCTAGTCGAACTTTATCCTAGTGGGGATAACCATCATCTGTGTAGTTCTATTTTCCCCATTTCTTTGGCTATATTTCGTTCATAATGCATCTGTTCTACTGGATAATAAATCGTTGAGCCTCATAGTATTCATCTTCCATGGAGAGTATGGATATGAGAAATTTCCAAAGGAGTGAAATTTCTATTTGAGCATGGACATCGTGGCTTGAGATTTCTACATAGTAATACAATATGAATACTATTGCATCATAGGAATCCTTAAGGCATCGAATCCAACATTCTTGTGGCTTAAACCATCGCATGAATCTCTTTTGAATAGGTTAGATTCAATCAAAATTCCTGAAGGCATCACACTTGAACTTCAAGAGAATGTAGTGCTGATGGAACACTTACAACAATAGCCATAGGAGTTCTTGTGGGAAATTGTTGGCTAGTACAATTAACATAAGGAAGAAAGGATGTTTTGTATGCACTCCAAATAGCTTCAGTTTGGATCCGCCATACTTTTTGAACACTTGAAGCTCGAAGAAGGTCCTTCTTTCCTGAATGAAGAATGGATAGAAGGAATCCACATATTGGTTGAACAGAACTGGAGGGTAATCTTCCAGCATGGAAGATAGTATTCCTGTTGTGTTGAGCATAAGGATTTAACTATACTAGTGCTATTTATCTTCTCCATGGATATATATCAGGTAGAGATCATCAGCATAGATGTCACCTTAATCTTTATATACATCTATGGAGAAGAGGGTGTCCTCTATCATTTTTTCTTACAGCGATAAGACCGATTCAAAGTCGTCATCTAAGATCATATAGATTCAAGCATGATCAACTATCTCTTCAAAGAGGTGAACAGATTCATTTGACTTATTGGCTTGACGAGAGTTTCTGCCGAAGTGGCTGGGGTTTCTACAGATAAAGCAACTATCATCCTTCTTCTTGTAGTTGGATGGGCTTCTCAATCTGGAATACCTGGTTTGTTGGGTGACCCTGCTTCTATCAACAGGAGGCCTTGGCAGTTTAAACCTCCTAAACAGTAGCTATCTCTTCGATCTTGTCTTGCGGTGAGGGCAGGAGTAGTTGGACTTAGTGACGAGGTTATCTTTGTTGCAATCTCGATTGAGGCATGGATAATTCTTGATGATCTACTTTAGAATAATTCTCTTAATTCATACGTTGTCCAAAGCCTGGAGGATGGCCTGTTGGATATAGCCTATTTGGTGGATGGTTATGGACGTGAACTTATCCTCCACAATCATCATCAAGTGGTTCACTAGCATTATTGGCGGTGATTATACGAAGGCTTGCTTCAGGCTGGGATCCCCTCTAAACTCAAAGTAGATCTTTTCCATCTTCTGAAAGTAGATATCGATGATGTTTATTTTGAATGATAGACACTTCAACTTGAAGAGCTATCACCGGGTATTCTCTTTTCTATAGCCTGCATCACTACAAAATATCTAATGCAGTATATTAATGTTGAAGGCAAATTCATGGGACATTAGATAGTTGTTCTTGTCTGATATCCTAAGAGCGTCCTACCAATCTTTGAGTATGTCAGAGAATCTAGATGTGAACTATGATAGTATCCAGTATTTCTCCCACTCGATCAGATTCTTCATCTCTATCCAAGTGGATAAGTACTGGATCCACTGGGGCTAGGCTGAAATCCTTATGTTGTAAATAGTTAAGGTGTGAAATATGGTTACCACAATTTTGATTGTCGGTGTACCAGGATCTGGCCTTCTTTTTGGGATCGGAGCATCCATCCTCCCATCTTGATCATTGAATACCTCAGAAACTTCTGGTTCCATAGACTGGTTCATGTATATTTATGGGCATTCTTCTTCAACTGAAGATTCAACACGGTCTTATCAGGATTATGGATATGTGTTGGAGCCTAATCATCAGTAGCATTAGAAAATTTTCCCTGCATTGGAGCATAAATAGATGAAGCCTTTTTTTCTTTTGTGTCTTTACCAGAAGTACAATCATCAATTTTATAACAGATATCCACAGGGTTAGCTGTAGATGAGTGTGTTTGCCTTTCATCAGTTTCAAAACCATAGATATTATCGACGGCTTTCAGAAACTCCTCTTCTGGGTTATTATTAATAACATGTTGAGTAATGCTATTCCCAGAATATTCAACATTGGACTAAGAGATAACTTGAGGTAGGATGATAGGGCTGTCCTTTGAAGATATGGGGATGATTTTTTATAGTTGATAAAATATTTTATAGTGGACGTCTATACTTCATTTGGTTTCTCTTTTCTTTGTGACCCTGCAGTTTGGAACTCTAAGCCATTGTCCGAAACTATGAGATCCTGTGTAGGACCAGTATATTTTGTTACCAGTTTATCAGCATGATGTAGAGACTGTCCGAGATACTTCATTTCCTTGAACTCATTTTGTGTCACCCTGGTTTCCTTTTGAGTTTCCATGGTATCTTTCCTTTCCCATACAAGTTTGGCGATGTCGAACTCCTCCTGTTCATCTGTTGGAGCTGGAATGATAGCATTGAATGAGAAAGACAGGTGGAAAAGGGTTGGCCTGATCCTCGTGAAGAATATGCTCTAGGAAATACAGTGGCCTTTTGGATATTTTAGAGTTTAGCAGAGTTGTTTTTCCGGATATGGATTTTTTCCTCTAAATAGGCCATTTGTTTCAGTTGTTGATCCAAAAAATATAGTATTGAGGACCCTAGCGGGCATCATTTAGATTGTACAAACTGTAGCCTACTCTCCAGTGGTTTGATAAGTATGGCATGTTGAGTTAGTTCTTCTAGTTCCTCTAGTCTAACAGATGGAATAATGTCAGAAACATTTGTACATAATCGGGTCGTAGTTACTTTCCTTAGGTTTTAGAACAAATATATTGAGTCAGTCCATAAAAACACAAAAAGATTTTTATTTTATTAAGTCTTGTTTATTGAACCTTAGAACAAATATATCGAGTCTTTAGAGTCTAGAAAATACAAAAA
Organism: Capsicum baccatum var. pendulum; assembly: GCA_030864225.1. Lineage (NCBI taxonomy): Eukaryota > Viridiplantae > Streptophyta > Magnoliopsida > Solanales > Solanaceae > Capsicum > Capsicum baccatum. The sequence continues at coordinate 89,094,230 of CM061557.1, forward strand.
TATCTCTTCCTTGGATTCTTCTTCCTTAAGTTGGTCTAGTTCGTGTAAATCTCTAGATCAAGTAAATATGTCCCCCACCAAAGCTCTGTTATGTAAATATGACTACCTATATGAAGTAGATGTGCTACCACTAGAACATATAATATCCTCAACATATCTACCTCTCCTAAAACCTTACTCTTCCTTTGCAAAGAGGTCATATAACTTAAATAATATGTTGAGTCCTTAAATATTGACCAACATCCTATTCTTGCAACTAAGGAGGAATAGTTCATCACCCTACAAATTTCGGAAGATTTTTCAAGACAGTGGAGAAACCAAGGCATCACCCGTATCCACTTTGGTATTGTTCGGGTTGGATTGTCATATCATAAAAGAAAAGTCTAGACGCCCTTAGTGGCATGCCTTTCACTCCTTGATACCAGGTACAACGAATACCAATATGCCAATTTGGGAACTTCAGAAATCATACTAAACGTTGGGACAGTCTTAGTCACTATATTCCCTAACTTCAACATGTCCCTCTCCGATCCTTATCTAATGGAGGCGTTAAAGATCCAGGTCTAGATTCTCGAAGCTCCACAGGCCATAGATCCCATCCAGGCAACTCTCCACTACCAGGTGGCTTGGAGAGTTCATAATCTTGCTTTGGATCTATCCCTTCCAGGTGTCGATGATGATTTGCTCTTAAACATAGATGCCACCAATGGAACCACCCAGTGTGTCCAGATCTCAAGGTTGATACCCCAAAGATGAGCTTGTGAAAGTATTCCTAGACTTATTGGTCACCAACTTTGAGAAGTTGAGAGACTATCTTCAACCTATCAAGTCCATAGAGTCAACCTTTGCTAGAAGGAGAGAAAATACCAACACAATCATTTTAAACCACTCACACCTAAAAAGCCTCCCAAAACCACGTTCTTCCATATGTACCAAACATCAAATGAACTTCTATCAACAAATGACCAAAATTTGATCGATTACCCAATGTTCAAGCGTAGGTTCCTAGACAGCAGTATGGAAAAACATATTTTGATATACTACTTTAATCATGATGGCGGATATACTGTGTGGCGCAAATGTCCTTTCTCCAGACACTATCTGTGGAAGTCGAAATACAGATGCCACCTATGCAAAGGAACTACTCCACCCTCTCCACCACCAGCTAAAACTACCATAACCAAATAAAAATAGCTCGCAACCAAATTGTTCATGATGTTTCAATTTGGCACTGATTACTTGAATGACTTTCCTCCAAACAAACTTTTCAAAAGGGATAGCACGAGCCACGCTCCAAAAGTTCAAACCAAAACTGTTATCCTACCATCTATAAAGAATATTCCCCTCACGGTACCAAAGAAATACTCAACTAGCAATCTAAAAATTCCATGTGCCAAAACAGGATGCTATGCAGTATTAACCAAGCCATGAAAAATGTTGCTCACTCTCAGAATAAGATAGAAAGCAAAGTTGAAGGAATGAATAGGAGATCAGAACACTCATCCACTTGTCCGCCAATTGGAACTTAGGCTCCAATCCATGCAGTATGATATATGTCTGCCAGGAACTTTGATGTCTCATTTCTTTGACCAGCAGCAGAAGGAAAAGGCTTCTCTGAAAGAACAAATCAAGCATTTGAGAAATAGTTGGTTTTAGCCCTAAAGTACACATAGCACACTATAAAAGCCAACCTTGTTCCCAGTGTCTCCATATACATACTCTCCACAAAAATGAGCCACTTCTTTCCCACTCTAATATGTGAGCAGATGCTAACACATTTGAGGTTTTTAACTGAGAATAATTGCAAAGTATTAAGCAACTTTTGTCATTTTTTATTGTTTTATTTTTCATTTTGCAGTGTAAGTCAAGAGTAAAGAGAACCAATAATGATATAAGTAAAAGAGTTGAAATCTGAAGAAATTAGAAGAGAAGTGTGGCTGACGACTTTCTGGATAAGTCATCAACACACTAATAGCTTATCAGCTTTAGCATCAACCTTAAACAAAGAATGGGATTCAGTTAGAAGAAGAGACGACGACATGTAATAAGCTATCAGCCTTGTGATAAGCTATAATAGTCGCTGTTAACATTAGATAGAACATGAGAGTTGAGGTGGAGAAGTTACGACATTATCTGGTATGTCATCACAGTTTAGATAAGCCATCAGGAATCATCGTTAGCCTTAGGCAGAAAGTGTCAAAACTGAAGAGGAGCTGACGACATCCTTGATAAGTCATCAGCCTCCTGATAAGGTTTCACGCATGTCTTCACCTAATTCGAGAAGAACACTGAACTCTATGATTTTATTTCCATAATTAGGCTAAAGTATTTAAAGAATAGTTTAGGGTTTTCTAAGGAGGATGAACTTATGTTTGGACGAACGTATTTTACTATTTTCTCTCTAGTTTCATGGCTTGAACAAAACAATTAACTTTAAAGAGATTATCATCAATATTTTGGGATTTCTTCTTTGATCTAATCTTAGAAACACTTGTTGATATTTACCTTGCTGTATGTTCATCTTTCCAATTATGAATTCAACTTATTGTATCAATTATTACATTATGAGTGGCTAAATCCCCTTAACCCAAATTATCGGATCTATAGGTTAGGTCTTGGTAAGTTGCTAAGTGTTCAAGATTCTAAAGGTAATAGGAATCCTTGATAATTATGAGGTTTTAATTATTATCTATTTGTTGCAAATGATAGATAGCACCTTCTTTGATTTTCTTAAGATAAAAAATTAACTATAGTTGGAAGTGAATTATTGATAGGGACTTGGAAGCTACCAACCTTCCGTTTAATAGTTGACGCTGTAACACGGTTAATTAACCTAAGGTAAAGTATGGTTAGTGAATATAAATCCCTATGTTTGAGATGATTAGGTAATGAAATGCTTAAGTAGGTTGAGAGACATTTAGGTATAACTTCAATAAAGATAATCTGTTGGTACTACCTATCGTGAGAATCTTGAATCACAATTAGCATTTGTCAAGTACCAGAACCCATAGTGAACTTAATTCTTGTTTTCCATAAACTCTTGATTACAAAAACTGAAACTAAAGTGACTAACAATTATTTGCTAAATGCTGATAACCCCCAATTTATCTGAAACTACTAAATATCAGTTGTTAACTCGCATACAACTCAGATTTAGACCATATTCCCCATGGGATTCGACCCCAACCTAGTTGGTTTATATATTGACAACGATTTCTTACATTCTCATATGAGAGGTGTAGTTTGAGCGTTATCAAATATTGTGTCGTTGCTGGGGAATACGGTTGCAAATATAAGTTTGTGTGCACTAATTGACTATTAGTCAAGTTTCCTAGTTTTATGTTTATTTGTTGTTTTTGTTTTTTTAGGACTTTTTTGGTCTATTCCAAGAACCAAAATTTTCGGAGAACCATTATTACCATTTAATATGGAACCGCAATGAATTAGAAGAATGGAAGACCAGCAGAAGGCTGATAGGATAGCAACCTTAACTAGAGCTTAAGTAAATATACAGAATGTCGATTAATAATTATGACATACAAATCCTAAGGATAAATATTTTGGAGATGACGATTTGCTAAACCCTGGTAACCCAAGGCGAGTAAAGCAAGTAGCTATACCAGTACAACATAATACTAATAAGAACCGTTTGTTCTGAGGAAGGCTATATTACTAGCCAATCTAGTATGACCTCAATGATAATGATGATGTAATTGATGGATAAGGTTCAATGGGTGCAATTATTCCTCTACCGTTGGGACTTGGGGTAAAATTCAACATTACGAGTACTATGATTCAACTCCTCAATCTGAAGGGGTTGTTTTGTGGCCTTCCTGAAGATGAGCCGAACTTGTAGCTGGTGAACTTTTTCACGTTATATAAATATTTTGACAACCCAGGAGTGGGTCAAAATACAACTCGCTTAAGATTTTTCCAGTTGTGTCTATCTGGGAGGCAATAATGTAGTTAAATAAGTTGATGCCTGATTCGATAACCAACTAGAGACAGTTGAAAAATGCATTCCTAGAACAGTTCTTTCCACCCTCTAGGAGAGTATATTTCAGGAACGAGATCAATAAATTTAGATAGCTCCCGACCGAAGCTTTGCATGAAATCTGGGAGAGATTAAAAAAAAGTTGACACAGTGTCTGAACCATAATATGACGAACATACACTTGATGGAGACTTTGTATAGGGATCTTAACTCAGTGACAAAACAAATTATGAATAATACTGCTGGTGGTTCGTTTGTTAATCATACATTCCCAGAAGCTTTAGAAATGATAGATAGAATGACTAAATAGAGTCAGGCATGGCATACTAGAGAGTTTGTGGTATGAAGCCCCATTGTTTGTATGGGTATGATTGTGGAACAATGCAGAAAAGATGAGGATCTTGACCAAGACATGGCTTACCTAAAAACGTAGATGGACTTGCTAACCAAGCACTTACTATCAGGCAGGACTAAGAAGGTGAAAGTTATGGGATCTCAAGATAGAGTTGATACTGATTCAGAAGAAGAGGTGACTTATGATAATAATCAAGGGGTTTCTGAGGCAATAGCCAAGGGAATCAAGGTCGGAATTATTATGATAAGCCTGGTTATAAAGATAGGGAGTAGGGAAATTGGAGGAGCAATAATGATAGGGGCAGCCTATATTTCCCTATTGGAAATTGTGAGACTGCTACAACAAGTTCTGAAAAGATGTCCATGGAGGACATGATGGCTAAATTATTAAAAGGATTGGAGGCTACCAACTCAGGTATGACTACCATGAAGACTGATCTATCTTCTATTAGTCAGTTAGTAAACTCGTACTCCACTGCAATCAAATAGCTAGAAGAGAAAATGAGTTAACTCTCCGCAGTGCTGAACTAGAGGAAGAGTGGAACATCACCTAGTGACACTGTCCAAAATCCATGGAATGATGGCTTATGTATGGTGATTACTACTAGAAGAGGTAAGATATTACCTGGCCCTTCTGTGGGAAAAATTTTGATTGAAGATATGGTTGAAGCAGAGAATGAACCCAAAGAAGAATCTCTGGTAGAGTCAGAGAACATAGATAGTTATGATGATTCTCTGAAAATAAGGAAAGAGAATGAAAAGGAAGTAGTGGTGAAAACTCTCCCAAGACCACCAACTCTCTTTCCTCAATGATTGTTGAAAAAAGCTAACATTTCCTAGTTTAGCAAGTTTATGACAATACCTAAGCAGTTAAACAATAAATGTGCCTTTGGTAGAGGCACTTGAGCAAATGCCGGGATACGCTAAGTTTATGAAAGACCTTGTCACAAAGAAATGGATGTTTAGCTATAAGCTGGAGGACAATCTCCATCATTGTGGTGCTATCTCCACAAGGTCTTTAGTGCAGAAAAAGGCAGACCGGAGAGCATTTACCATCCCATGAACTATTAGGTCCCTGAATTTGACAAATGATCTATGCGATTTGTGAACTAGTATAAACCTAATTCCACTTGCTGTGTATAAGAAGCTGGGTTTGGGGGATCCTACCCCGACAAACGTACAGTTGGTGATGAAGGATAGGTCTGTAAAATGTCCAGTGGTCATATTACATGATGTATTGGTAAAAGTGGCCAACTTTATACCGCATGTTAATTTTGTAGTCCTAGACTGTGAGTTGCACTTCAAAGTATCCATCATCCTGGGTAGACCATTTCGTGTAACTAGGAGAGTGATAGTGGATATGGAGATAAATGAGTTGAAATTCAGACTCAATTACAAATAAGCAAGATTCAAAATACACTCATCCATGACCCAACAAAAAGAGATGAGTGTTTTCTCAATCGTGCATATATTCTATAAAGATGGTAAAGAGATATCAACAAGTTGTCTTGACGAAGTCTAAGTAGTAAAGAAAATAAAGTTGTGCCGCGACATTAAATCAGGTACTATTGGGAGGCAACCCAAAATATTTATATTCTTGCAAAGTGTTTATTTTTGTAGTTAGGTTCTAGTTCAAATAATGTGGAATCGATGTATCCAGCTAAGTATTCATAACGATATATTTGACGGGCTATCATAATTGTGATAAGCCATCAGATTCGTCGTTAGAGAAATCAAGCCTGAGGCATGTTCTGTTAAGGTTGACGACATTCGTGATAGGCCATTACAAGTGTGTTAAGCCATCAACCTTTGTCATAAAAAATCCTAAAAGAGTAGCTCAAATTTTGGGCCAAATTAAAAAAATTTGACCCGGCCCACAACTTTATCTTTCCACCTTCCCGCATATTTCCTTTCTTGTCTTTAAGTTTTATTTCCTTCCATATTTAGTGTATTTACTTCCCTTTCTAAAGTATTTCCAAGTAAAACAAAAGAAAACTTCCTTCCTTGTGAGTGTGGGTTAAAGTCAAAATCAAGAGTTCTTTTTTCATCTACTTTCTCTTACTCGTGTAACCAAGTTAAAGGCACTTATCAGATATGCTCAAGACCTAACTCTTCTCTTCAGTTGGTTAGAAATAAACTGATGTGAACCAAGGTTCCCAAGAAAATTAAGTAAAGTTTAGCTTGCTAATGTGTGAAAATTGAGAACTAGGGTTTTTGGTGCAAGCTTAGGACACAAAGATCAGCTCAACAACATGAATCAATGGGAATTTAAGAAGAAATTAGATTAAAAATTATGTTAAAGTTAAGTTTGGGTTGTGTCCTGAGCTGACGAAATGGCTGATAAGTTATCACATTTGTGATGGCTTATCAGACACATAATCAAAAGTTGATAAAATTTTGTGGGTTTTGTTTAGAGCTAACGACATTCATGATAAGCTACCAAAACTATAACGGTTTATCAGACATGTCATCACAGCTTTGACCTGAAGCATTAATAAACCCTTTCAAGGGGTGTGGAATTTCAATGATTGATGTGTTTGTGTATATAATATGGAGTGCCGACTAATGGTTTTCCACTTTCTACAGGTCTTATAATGAAACCCAAAGGAAAGAACCAAAAATCTTCAAAGAAAGGGACCAAGGGAAGTTACACCTCGGAGACTCTTCGATGAGGTCTCCGATTATGAGGAGGAGGAGCCACTACTCAGGAAGAAAAAGAAAAAGAAAAGCCCAAAAAATCCTTCACCACCTCCACCAGTTGAGGTGGATGATAGTGAAGAGGGTGCTATTGAGCCAAAAACATCAAAACATACAACTTTTGAGCAGACGAACTCTTAGCAACAGGAGTTTGAACATGCTGAATTTGAAGAGCATGATTTAGATTATCCTGATTCTGAGAAACATGAGTATGAGCAACATGAATTTCAGGGACCATCATATGAGTCCCCTTCTTCTAAGAAACAAAATATTGAAGAATATTCTATTCGGGGAACTATGGTTAAATGCAAGAACCCTGAGGTTCGAGACAGTTTTATGTGGCAAATTCCCAAGGCACAAAAAATTTTCTATGATGGGCTTCTCAGAACTAAAAGAAGAAATGTTAAAAGGCCTTTCTTTGAAGAAAAAAAGATCATCACTACTGGGTTGAGCAAATACCCTGTAGTGGAGTAGAAATTTCGAGACTATGACTTAGGATAGACAACAAAAGGAGGAAGCTCATTTTACCCTACACTAGTTTGGGAGTTCTACGCAAACTATCAGGATTAATTGGCAAACATATGCAAAGAAGGAGAGAAATCAACGGATCAATCTTTGTTTGACAAAGTTCCAATATAGGGTGTAATGGTGGATCTATCTGAAACAACAATAAAAAAATTTCTTCATGGCCCAGAATTCACTCCTCAGAACACTTCACCTACATTTTGCACTTGACTAAAGCATCGTGCAAATCAATGGTCTTGGTTAGCTACCCTCACAGTTGAAGAGAAACCTGAATAGCTGACCCAACCAAATGAAAGGATTTTCAAGGCCTCCCTGACTCAAGAGGCAAGGTTCTTGTAGGATGTAATATGCACCCATTTGATGCCTACTGAGGGATATAACATCATTAGAGATTACAGAGAAATATTGGTCACAAGTCTTGTGGCTCAGCTCAAGTTGAACTTCGAGGAGAACATTACTGCGGAGATGAAAATTCAAGTCTCAAGGCCCGACATAGCATATCCTTTCCCTTGTCTAATTACAAAGTTATGTAAGGCAGCCCATGTACCTGAGGTTGTAGGGCAAGATGAAGAAATGCTTGCTAAGAAGACTCACAATCCCTTTCGATATAATGAAATTAGCCGAGATTGATAATTAATAGAGGAGCCAGGGTTGAAATAGAGCCACCAGGTATAGGTACCAGCTCAGCACCTAATGTAGTGGTGCATGATTCTGAGGCTGCAGCACTGACCTCCTCAGTAATAGAAGATTTCGTACCTAGAAATAAAACAAATCCTTCCGCTATTGTGTCTACCATAGAATTTTCCTTCAGCCCTATGAACTTCAAAAGAGTGGCAAAAAAAGCTAAGTGGTGTGAAGCTTAGCTGCAACTTTTTGCCAAGAAATTTTCCTCTACGATAGACAAGAGGATTAAGGTAGTATGAGAGCCTTTTCGAGCCGTGCTTGATCGAATTAACAAATTAGAAAATCTTTTTAATACTTGGGTAAGTGACATATCGATCTCAAACCTTACATAATTTAGAGCAGCCCTGGACAAGGTGAAGGGGAATGTTGGTGTATTATAGCAACAGCAACTTATGGGTTGGTAGATCCAGCTATTGATAAGTCTGAGGGTGAATTCCCATTGCTTGAACTCACAGGGGAATGAGTGAAGAAAAAAAATAAAAAGAGTGAGAAGAAAGGTAAGGGTAAGAGAGAAAATCCTGATAGTGATGAAGAATGAAAAACAGAGAAAAAGGAAAGAAAAAAGGCTGAAAAAGAGGAGACAAAGAAGGCGATGATCAAGTCACTAGCTGACAATAAAAAATGGGAGGAGGCCCTGCGAGCAATAGTCGTGGGTGCCTCAACTAGTAGGCCTCTAAAAACTTCTAGACCAGATGTGTCTGAATATGGGGGACTTTCAATGGAGATAAGGTAGTTGAGGATGCAGCAGTAGGGTCAGGGACCCATGATCCTCATGTTTGATCTACTCCAGGTATACCCTAACCCTTAGTTCATTTTTTCTTTGATTTTAAGTTGAGGGTGAAGGGGGAGTTGTTGTTGTAAAATTTTGAAGTTGACTAGGAGAAATACAAGTACTTGAGGTAGTTTACATGGTTTTTTTATTTTGTGAACACCTCTCAAGTGGTATAATTCTTTTATTGTGTAATTTGTATCTAATTATGACCACTGTTCATCTTTGTATGGTATTAGTTCAAGTAACATGATAAACATTTCTAAACAATTGCACGAACCATATAAGTAATAACTTGTCATATACTTGTGTTCCATGTGCGTGTGAGATTTTAATTAGTTACCTTTGTATGTTGGATTTAGAACTTGCCTAGTTAGTATTACCTAGGTTGAAGGATAGGGGTTTGGAAAGGATCATAGGCCGTTTTGATATTATCCCACTTTAGCCTAAATGATCTTCCCTATATGCATAATAAACCTTGATCCCTATTTTGAGCCTGAATAGCCTCTTTCTTTTTATGATACCTATCACCGTCCTATTTTTATATCATAATGAACCTGTTTTGGCCTGTCCTCCTTGGATACTGTGCACCTTGACCTAGGGAAATGGCCTATGTTGAGAGTGGCTATCATAGGGGTGCATGATGTAAAATAAGTATGAAGAAAGGTAGAATAAAAGAAAAGAATAAAAAGTTAGGTGCGGTGGAAAAGAGGAAGAAAAGAAAAGTTGTGAAAAAAAGTGATTGTAGAGAAGAACCGCATCCATCCTGAATAAGTTTAATTAAGAAAAGAGAAGAATAGAAAAAGGCTAATGAGTGAAAACCCAAAAGCTAGTGTAATGTCAAGGAGTCTTACTAACTTTAAATATCATCGAGTACCATACTACCCCGTAGCCTATATTCAAGACTAAGAGAAGACCAATTGTGATCCTAGCTGACCTGTCTGAAAGTCTTGGTAACGAAAATAAGAGAAGGCCTATGTTATTTGGCATACATTGATTGGAACTTAATTCTGAGCGTGAGTGTCTAGTGCTTGTCGCCGTGGTTACATATGTAATGTCTGATATAATTGAATTGGGACTTCTCTGTAGTGAGGGCACACTGGTTACGATGTTAGTTTCTAACTTGTTTGGATAGTGTAAGTTTGATACATGCATGGTTGTCATTTGTGATTTGATGCCATATCTTGATTCCTATGTGTCACGTTAGTGCTCTTTAACAACATACATAGTTGTTTGTAAATTGATTGACCTTGGAGATGGTGAAGATGTTTTTAGATAATATGGATGGTTTACTACTGAATGTACTTTGTATTCTTTTGGTTGTGTTTTTAGTTGCTTGAGGACAAGAAATTGTTTTAAGTTGAGGGTAATGATATATGCGCCGATGCTAACACATTTAATGCTTTTAACTAAGAATAATTGAAAAGTCTTAAGAAAATTTTGTCATTTTTGATTATTGTATGTTTGATTTTGCAGTGGAATTTAAGAAGTATGAGAACCAACAATGATGGAAGTAAAATAGTTTAAATTTGAAGAAAATAGAAGAGAAGTATGGCTAACAACATTCCTGATAAGTCGTCATCACTCTGATAGGTTATTAGCTTTATCGTTATACTTAAATATAGAATGGGATTCAGTTGGAAGAAGTGACGACAACATGTGATAAGCTGTCAACCTTTTGATAAGCTGTCATAGTTGCTATCAGCCTTTGCCAGAACATGGGAGATGAGGTGGAGAAGAGATGACATTTTCTGATATGTCATCATAGTTTTGATAATCCATCATGATTCACCATCATCCTTAAGCAGAAGTTGTCAAAATTGAAGAACAGCTGACGACATCCGTGATAAGTCGTCAGCGTCCTAATAAGGTGTCACACATGCCGTCACCTAATCTGAGAAGAACACTGAACTCTATGATTTTGTTTCCATAGTCAGGCTGAAGTATTTAAATCATACTTTAGGGTTTTCTAAGGAGGCTAAACATATTTTGGAACACACGTATTTTTTTATTTTCTCTCTAGTTTCATGGCTTGAACAAAACAATTAACTTCGAAGAGATTATCATCAATATTTTGGGATTTATACTTTGATCGAATCTGAGAAACACTCGTTGAAATTCATCTTATTGTAAGTTCATCTTTAAAATTGTAAATTCAACTTGTTGTATTGATTATTACATTATGAGTGGCTAAAACCCTTTAACCAAATTATGGGATCTATGGGTTAGGTCTTGGTAAGTTTCTCAGTGTTCAAGATTCTAAAGGTAATATGACTTCTTTATAATTTTGAGGTTTTAATTATTGTCTATTGGTTGCAAATGTTAGATAAAATCTGCTTTGATTTGCTTGAGATAAGAAATAAACTATAGTAGGAAGTGAATTATTGACAAGGACTTGGAAGCTACCAACCTTCCGTTTAATAATTGACGTTGTAACAACGTTAATTAACCTGAGGTGAAGTCTGGTCAGTGAATATAAATTTCCTAAGTCCAAGAGGATTAGGTAATTAAATACTTAAGTAGGTCGAGAGACATTTAGGAATAACTTCGATAAAAAGACAATCTAATGTTCCTACCTATTGTGAGAATCTTAAATCACTATTAGTATCTGTCAAGTACCAAAACCTATAATGAACATAATTCTTGTTTTCCATAAACTCTTGATTACAAACACTGAAACTAAAGTGACATAAAATCATTTGCTAAATTGTCATAACCCCCAATTTACCAAAAACTACTAACTATCAGTTGATAAACTCACATAAAACTCAGATTCACACCATATTCCCTATAGGATTCGACCCTAACCAAGTTGGGTTTTATATTGACAACAATCACTTAGATTGTCTCATGAGAGGTATAGTTTGAGCGTTATCACACTCCTACTTCAATCTCCTATATGCCAATATCCCCAAATTCTCAAAAGGAAAAGGAGTTTGACATTGCTAAGCATGTATGTGATATGAAATATGCCATCGTTGCCAAGAGAAAAGCTGATAAAACACAAAAGTAGTCAAAGAGAAAAATGGAATCCGACATAGGTAAAAGGACCATGATAATCTCGAACCTTGACATCACCTTCCTCGACGACAATCTAATAATTCATTGGATAGAAGTTCCATACCAAGACAAAGAATGGAATGCCTTGCTAAAATATGGCCTTCTCAATCGCAAGTGGTTTTCGTCCTATCGTTATCCAGATGCTGATCTCGAACAACACGTCCTAAATCTGTATTGCTTGAACATCGATTATGATGCTGTTACAAATCCACCAGCCATATAAATCCTTGATCCAGTTGAAGAATCTCTGAAGTGCAACGAACAGATGCAGGATGCCAATCCCATAAGTCCTCTAATACAGAGGCATACTCCGACAGTGGCAATAATATTCTAGCCAATAGATTCATTGAAGACAGTGAAGATTAGTCTATTCGCGAGAACATGTTGAGGACACACCTGAATCCTTAATTGAATGTCCAAAAAAAGACTATCCAAAAATATACATGAACCATTCCAAGGAACCAGAGGTCTCTAAAGTTGTCAATGACCAATATGGGATGACGAATAATCCAATCCTAGAAAGAAGGCCAGATCCAGGTACACCGATAAGAAAAATAGTTGGAACTGGATTTCACACCTTCACTCTCGATGACATCAAGATTGTGTCCTGGCCCCAGAAGATCCAGGACTTCTACACTTGGATGGGGATGATCTGGCCAAGTGGGAGAAATACATGATACTCTTGAAATTAATATCCAGATTCTCTAGCATACACAAAAACTAGTGGAATGCTCTTGGGGTTTTAGACAAGAACACATATATAACGTCCCAAGACTTTGCCTTTAACATCAGGATCCTGGATGAGGTATTCTGCTGTGACACAGGCCAGAGATAAGAGAAGCTCCATCAATATCTCTTTGAGATGAAGTGCCTATCATTCAATAGAAATGTCATCAATATCCACGTCCATAAGATGGTGAAGATCTACTTTGAGTTGGGCAGGTATACCAGCCCGAAGAAAGCCTTTGTGTCATCACTGCCAATGATGCAAGATAACTATACGAAAATGGTTGTGGACGAGATATTCAAGTCCATAACCATCCAACATATAGGCTATATCCAACAGGCCATCTTCCAAGCTCTGGACAGCACATACATCAAGAGGACTATTCTGAAGAAGATGGTCAAGAATAATCTAGCCTTTGACCGAGCCTGCAGCAAGGAACACCTTATCACTAAGTTTTACTTATCTTACTCTCACTATAAGATGAGATTGAAAAGACAGCTACTGTTAAGGAGGTTCAAACTGCTATGACCTTTCGATGACAGAAGCAAGGTTACCCAAAGACTAAGGTATTTCAAACAGAGTAGCCCTATACACTACAAGAAGAAGGATGATGGCTGCTTGCTTTGCAGAAAGCCTGACGACTTCACCAGAAACTATCATTAAGCCAAGAAGTTGAAGGACTTTGTTCACCTCTCTGAAATACAGTTGATCATACGGGAATTTATCTCAGAATAGAAGACGACCTTGAATCGGTATTCTCGCTGGAAGAAGAACCGATGGAGAACACCCTCTTCTCCATAGACATATATAAAGATTCAGTCAATATCTATGCCAATGATATCTACCTAATATCCATCAATAGAGAAGACAACCAGCACCAGGCTAGTCAAATCCTTATTCTAAACACGGTAGGAATACTATCTTCCGGGCTAGAACATTACCCTCCAGATCTCTTCAACCGATATGTGGATCCCTTCGATCCATCTAACCTTCGATAAATAAGGACATTATACAAGCTTCAAGTGTTTAGAAAGTATGGCGGATCCATCTTGAATCTGTTCGGAGTGCAGTAGAAATATCCCTTGTGCCACGTGTTCATGTCCCTGGCCAATGACTTTCTGCAAGAACTCTTATGGCTATCATGATTTCTTTAGGAATTTCGATCAAATCCAACCTCATCTAAAGAGATTTATGATTTGGTTAAAGCTACAAGAATACTGGATTCAGTGCTTCAAGGATTCCTATGATGCAATGGTCTTCATGTTGTATTGCCTAGTAGGAATCTCAGGCTATGACGTCCAAGCTCAACTGGAAATTTCACTCCTCTATAAATTTCTTGTATCCATACTCTCTCTAGAAGATGAATATTGTGAGGCCTATTTCTTCCTTTTCCAACCAAACAGATGCATTCCAAAGGAAATCTAGCCAAAGGAATAGGGAAAATAGAACTATGCAGACGACAGTCATCCCCACTAGGATAAAGTTCGATAACAAGCAAAAGAATATCAATCATAGTATGAGATCACGATAGATGAAGTAATAGGATTCATAAAAATCATACAGATGAAAGCTCCCCAATAGGAATGGAAAGATTCATCATTCAGAAGGAGTTACTTCACCAGATCGATGAAGCAAAGCTTTGAAGGCTAAGAATGCCTCAGGCAGAAACACGAAGTAGATTGGTGGGTGGAATAATTATATGCAAGTTCATCGCCACCATCACCATCCATCACTGCCTGAGAGATAACTTTAGTTGACATGTGCAAGAAGTTACCCTCTTCAGCGGGGTACCCTTTCTAGTAGGTTACCTTTACCAGTGGGTTACCCTTCCCTCAAAGGAAACACTATCAGATGGGTTACCCTAGCTAGTGGGTTACCCTTTCAGATGGGTTTTGAAAGCTGATTACTTAGCTACTTCGAAGACAAGGCACTTATCCACCTGCTTGCAAGATGCTTGTAAAACTAATGATGTACCTACTTGCAAGCTGCTGACTCACCTGCTAGCACATGCCAACAACATAGTTTTTTTTGTTTTTATTAGGCCCCTCATATGTTAGTAGCACCTGGTGTAAATAAAGATAAGGCTTATCTAGTCATAATAGAAATGCTTATATGATCAAAAAGGATAAGACTTGTTCTTGTTAATGGATAATGCCTATCGCTTAATTATTAGGATAGGAATGTAATATTTTATTTCATGTTTATCCATAGCTTAGCTTAGCTAGTAAACTTCCCTCTCATATAAAAGAAAACCTAGGCCTTTAGGTTAGAGGCATGATTTGCCCTAACTAGATGATGGGCTCGACCTAGATCATTGGCTCTACCTAAAAAGCTCTTATATAGTTTCTCTCTATCATCAATGAAAATGTTTGTTGGATAAACTCTCTTTCTCTCGATTTCTGCTACCAAAGGTATGGTTACTTCGATCCGTTAGGTCGAAGCAGGCGGATAAGTAAATACTAGGGCGAAGTATTTGTTACAATGACAATAATGGTACCTCGAAGTTTCTTTCCATGTATATGAAATAAATTTGGATTCATCTGCGCAATGTAGATGTCTAAGTTCTTTCAATGTATATGAAACAAACTTGTATTAGTCCATGCCATAGATTTAAGAAATGATTCCATATCTAATAAAGAACATGCAGATCTATGGTCTACCTTAGTACACCTTTTGTTTCGTGTCTTCTAGAGGACAACAGGATAGGAGAGCCGCAGTAAGACCCATTTTTAGGCATATATGAAATAGACTTGTACTAAGAAGACAAGGGATTTCATATGTTCTAAGACTGGAAAAGTCAATCCATCCCTCTTTTGGGTTGAGAAGGCTTTGTTAATGAGAAAAACCATCGTTAATGTGTTACTTGTAGTTCCAAAGTTAGTCCATCCCATTAAGGGTTGAGAAGGCTTTGTAGCTAAAAATCAAACCGTCTATACGGATGTGAAGCTCAGTCGTAGAAAATCTGTGGCATGTTGATTAAAATCTTTGATTTTGTATGGCCGGCCACCTATATGTTCATGAATCTCCTGTCATGTTGGAAAGGTTAGACTCTATGTCTCTGGTGTTGATGAAAACTTTGATTTTGTATGGAGTACCACCTACATGGTTGCAAAATTACATTTTAGGTCGGAAAGTTTGGGGTCTGTTTCCTAGCCGTCTAGCTGCTCTCGTCGATAGTCATATGTGCCCCTCTGCCTACCCGTCTATTTGGTATCAAAGCAATCCCCACTCCTAGAGGTCAGGAAGAAGCAGAAGTTTTCATCCACATCTATTGATTGCAAACACGTGAGCCAGTTTTACATTTTTATTTTATTTTTTTACTTTTTATTTGTCTTAGCTGTTAGTCTTAGACAGAGTCCATAGTTCTCACTTTTCAGGTTATCACTATCAAAGTCATGTACATATTTGAGTCATAGTTTCATTTTAATTTTCAGAGTCAGTGTTTTCCAGTTTTCATATTCTTCGTCTTTTACATAATCAAGTCGTAGTTAATTTACTTTGATTTTAGAACAAGTATTTGTTATGTCTTGTCCATAGATTCTTAGCACAAATATATAGAGTTGGTCCACAAAAACACAAAAAGATTTTCATTTTATTGAGTCTTTTCTAAGGATATTTAGAAAAAATACATCGAGTCCTTATCATCTAGAAAAAACCAAAAATATTTGTACTACACAGTCTTCATCCCATCCAAACAATTCTGTTGTCAAGATAAACATGTCAATCACTCCTAGTGATACATCGCCATGTAAACTAAACTATCTTTATGAAGTAGAGGTGATACCATCATAAGAACAGATGTGTACCACACCTTTACAAAACCCCTATTCAACTGTTTCTAAAAAGGTATGCTATCTCTAGACGAGGATCCACTCTATCGTCCAAGAAAGTGAAAAAGAGTTAAGGAATATTTTGCTGCTACACCACTTGTTCATCACCCCATTCTAGTAACTCCAGAGGTACAATTCATATCACTACAGATGCCCGAGAACTTTCCACAGCCATGGGAAAGCCTTGGATTTACTCATCTCCATATTAGTGCTGCACAAATTGGGTTGACATATCTGGGGAGAAAAGGTCGGCCAATTGTGGCGCATCTTTCTCTTCTTGTTACTAGATTCTATGCATACCAACATGCAAATTTAAGTACATCGGAGATTATTTTGGATGATGGTACAATCTTTGTCACCATGATCCCCAACTTCAAAAAACCGTTAACATCTAATGAAGTCATTGAAGATACAAGTCTAGATTCTCGATGCTCTACAGGAAAGAGATGTCGGTCTGGGAACTCTCTACAGTCAAACATCTTGGCAAGTTAAAAACCATAATCTGAACCTACTTTCTCTAAGTGGACAGAAATCTCTATTCTTGACCATTGATACAACTGATGAAAGCACAAAGTGAACCAAGATCTCGAGAAATATATCTAGGGATGAACTAGTTAGCATTATCCCATCTTTGTGGGTTAATACATATGTGAAGTTGAGAGCCCATTCTCAACCTCTCAGCTTCGTTGATGATTCCGACCACCACTATCTTAAAAGGCCACCCGAAACCACCTTCTACATCCCATTATACAACCCAAGTGATGATCTTTCAGATGCAAAGGACCCAGATACAATCTCCAAGTTTCTCACTGGCTTTATAAGAAAACATGATTAGATAAAACACTTCAATCATGAGGGTCATAGTCTAATGTGGCGTAAATGCCCTTTCTCAGGACATTACCCATGGAAGACATACTGGGACTATAGGATCTTCATAAGAAGGGCCACTGCAGCTACTCAACCCAAGATACTTCTGACGCCCCTCTCTAAATCCAGTCACACAAATGCTTACCCATCAAACCACCAACATGAAGAGAGTAACCTATCCCAAGCTCCAAAATTGCCATATGTTATCCAATCAGAGAGTGCTTCAGTTTCCCCTCAACATGCCATACATATTAGAGCACTGGAAAGAAAGTTTCAGATTATATAGTCTTAAAAGTTCCCTCTAGGATCCTCAATAGTATATTTTCTTAACCAATAATGGAAAGAAATGGCCTCGATGGAGGAACAGATCCACCTTCTGAAATACGATCATGCTAAACTTCTAAATGCCTAAAAAATGACCGTATTTCCCAAAACATATCCTTTATGAGGTTTGGTCAAACCCTTTTCCAATTCCCCACCTCATCTATACATACCATCATATTTCTCTTTAGTTTTCATAGCTTATCAGGAGGAGTTCGACATCCACCAATTTGTATGGGAAAGGAAAGATGCCATGGAAGCCCAAAAGAAATATGCCTGCACCTTACAGCGAAAGAACATAGTATTAATAAATGAATACTCTACACAAGGATTAGGAAAAACTTCCTCACCTTGTTTATCTATACAGTTCACTTCAACATCAGAAGATGAACAGTCAAAGGAGATATCATGACATAAAGGGTTGAGAGGTGGAGAATATAAAGTGTTACAGCTGGGATCCCTAAGATACATATAAAATGGTCCCCACACATGCTCCCATAAGTCATGGTCTAGTTGTTGTAGTCTTAGCAGATGATATTTAGATCCAAAAGAAAGACACCCATTACAATGATCCATTAGAGGTTCTTTCGATTCAAAGAGCATCACGAGATTGTGATATTGAAGAAAAATTATAGGACAACAATATTTATCCAGCACACATGATGGTCGCAAGCTGTGAACGAGCTTACACCACCTTAGATAATCATTTGCGGATCCTTGATGAGGAATCCCATAATGGCAAATAGGTCTCTCTGAAATAGTGTCTTTTTAAGAACAATGACAACACTGCTAAATTAATCAACATTGATAGAGTCAACCCGAGTGTTGTTATTCCAAAAGATGATGGGCTTATGCAAAAAGAGTCATCACACAATACAGGCTCCCATCCTTCAGAGAAGCCTAAGGAAACTTTATTCGATATGACCATGTTGGATGAATTTTTTCCAATCTATCCACTCTGATGATATGCATATAGATCTAAATCTCAATATAGAAGGGTATCCTGAGCTACGAAGATGTCAGGCAAGATATAAGAGATTCATGCATTTTAGATGGGCTAGAAAGAAGAAACCACTGGACGAAGAACTGATTATCAGCAAAGACACCACATCCTCTTAGAAGACATATCCATGCAATCACAAATTCATTATCTTCCATGACAAAAAACACTTTTCAAAAGGATGCCCTAAGTCTAGAAAGGTGAAGAGAGAAGCACAAGCATCGGAGAAAACTATGGCTTGTCCTGAAGATCTTGCTGATCCTCATCCAGCAGCAGAAGAAATTCCTAGATCTACTTTCAATGCAGAGAAAGAAATATCTAATGATATCTTCATCAATGGCCAACCACGATCTTTTATTAGTAGAAAGTCATTTGGTGCTAATGATTACTTATGTGCTGATGGATATGTTAAGAACAATGAAGATGCTTTGCAGCAATCAATCCAATTACCCAAGGAGCATTTTCCAACTATGTTAAAGAAACACTCTAGTGAGCCAACGGTCGTTAAACCAATCTCTGAGCAATAAAAGCAGAATAGTTATCTAGTCCCTGAACGGAGGCAAGAACCAATAACAGAGGCAGAGAAAACTATTGTTGCAACTCTATCCCTACCTAAGGACTTTAAAAATTTTAGGATGTTGAAGAATCTGGCCGAAAGAGGTCATTACATGATACGCTCAGATTGCACACCCAGGTTCTTCAAAATCGTTACCTATTGGTGGAATACGTTTGGGATTGTGGATATAAACAATTATCTGACATTCCCAAACTTTGTCTCCAACACCAGAATAATGCAGGAAGCCTTATGCAGAAACGCGAGCTACACTAGGCTATCTATCTCCAAGTTCTTAAATAGTCAATGCAAGAAGAGATCTATAATGAAGCACATTAGTAAGAACTCCCCATTTCTTAATCCTCATTATAGCAAGAGCAATCTTGTTATAAAGTCTAATTGCGCATATTTAAGATGCCAGTTGGGATCCCAGCAAAAGATATTATTTAGGAGATTCAAACTGCCCAAGCCTCCAGACGACGAGACTAAGGTAGTCAATCAAACCATGTATTTCAAAAAAAATAGCCCAGCAGACTACGAGAAAAAGATTGATAGTTGCTTTAGCTGTAGAAAGTCTGGTCACTTTTCTAAAGACTATTCTCACCTTAATAAGTTGAAAGATGTCGTATACCTCTTTGAAAAAATAGTTGATTATGCTGGAATCTATCTCGACAATGAGGATGACCTTGAATTGGTCTTCTAGTTGAAAGAAGAACCAACGAAGGACACCATCTTCTCCATAGATATTTATGAAGAATTACACCATCTTCTCCATAGATATTTATGAAGAATTAGGATATATCTATGCCAATGATCTCCACCTAAAATCTACACCGAAGAAGACAACCAAAAATCATCCAGTTAGTTTATCATGTCCAACGCACCAGGGATATTATTTTCTAAATTAGCAGATTACTCTCTAGATCTGTTTTGCAAATATATGGATTATTCAAATCCATATATTTGTTGAGAGAGTCAGACTTTTAACAAGCTTCAAGTATTTCAAAGGCGCAGCATATCCATGCTGAAGATTTAGAATATCTTTTTTGTTATGTGTTCCATTATACTAGCCGATGACTTGCGGCAAGAACTCTGATGGTTGTTCTGGTATCTACGCCACAAGTACTACACTATAATGAAGTTCAAGTTTTATTACTTAAGGCATTATGATTGAATCTAACCAAATCTAAAAGGATTTATGCTATATAGGTTTGATGCTCCAAAGATTCCTGCAATATAATGTCCTTTGTGCTGTATCATCTACTAGGAATCACATGCCATGAAGTTTAAGCCCAATCAGAAATTTCACTACTCTGAAAATTTCCCAATATCACTCTCTCTCTTGAAGATGTTGTGAAGAACAATGCTTCATTCTCCTGTAAAACTAATGCACTCTAGAGAAAAAGGACTACACTAATAATAAAGTCCGATGAACACTAATAGAATATCTACCATGATATGAGTTCAAAACCAATGAAGCCACAAGCATACAGATGAAGGCTCCTCCTAAAAAATGTAAATATTAATCCTAAAAAAAGATTCACTTCACTAGATCAATGAAGAGTAGCTTGGAAAGCCAAGAATGCCTCAGGAAGAAACATGGAGTAAATTGGTGGATGGATGATGGATATGCAAAATCATCACTTTTGGCACCATCCAAAACTGCCTGTAGGATGACTTAAGATGACATGTGCAAGAAGTTACCCTCTCCAGTTGATTACCCTTTCCAGTAGGTTACCCTCTTCAATAGGTTACCTTTTTTAGTGGGTTACCCTTATATCATAGGTATCCCTTATAAGTGGGTTACCCTTTCAAAGAGAATGAGCTTGTCCACCTACTTTTAAGATGTCTGTGAAGCTGCTGGTGTACTTGTTTGCAAGCTGCTGACTCACCTTTTACATATCCTGTTACATGCCAACAACATAGTTTGTTTTGTTTTTATTTGGCTACCTATTTATTAGTATGGCCCAGTATGAATAAATATAACGCTTATCCAGTCCTAATAAGTAAAACTTTTCCCTTCCAAAAGGATAAAACTTATCTAGTCAAAACAGATATTGCCTATCCCTTAGCTTTGCTTTTAGGATAGGATTATATTATTTTATTTGATGTTTATCCATAGCTTAGTTTATCTAGTAAGATTCCTTTTCCGAAAAAATAAAGCCTATGCCTTTTGGTTAGAGGCATCATTTGCTCTACCTAGATCATTTTGCTCTACCTAGGGCATTTGATCTACCTAAAAACCTCTTGTAGAGTTTTCTCTCTTTCAATGAAAATGTTTGTTGGCTAAAATTTCTTGTTCTTGCTTTCTCTCTACCAAAGGGATGGGTACTTTGTTCCTTTAGTTCAAAGTAAGGGGTAAGGAAATACAACGATAAAGTACTTGTTGTTGCAACAACGATGGCACCCCGAAGTTACTTTCCATGTATATGAAATAAAGTTGGCTTCGTCCACATGACGTTAATGTATAAGTTCTTTCCAAGTATATGAAACGAAATAGCCTTAGTCCATGCCATAGATTTCTGAAATGATTCCATATTTGAGAAAGAACATATAGATCTGAGGTCTACCATAGTACACCTTTTGTTTTACGGCCACTATAGGGAAATAGGTCAGGGAGAGCCATCATAAGGCTCATTTTAGGCATATACAGAACAGTCTTATACTAAGGAGACAAAGGATTTCATGTGTTTTATGACTGGAAAAGTCAAGCCATCTCTCTTTTGGGTTGCAAAGGCTTTGTTGCCAAGGCAAACCATCCTAGATGTGTATCTTGCAGTTCTAAAGTCATGCCATCCCATTAAGGATTGAGAAGGCTTTGTAACTAAAAAGCAAATCGTCTATACAAATGTGTAGCTTAGTTATAAAAAAGCTATGTCATGTTGATTAAAATCCTTGATTTCATATGGAATGTCGTCTATATGTTCATGAATCGCCTGTCATGTTAAAAAGTTAGGCTCTATGTCTATTGTGTTGATAAAAACCTTTATTTCCTATGGTGTGCCCCAACATGGTCTTGAAACTACCTTTCATGTTCGAAGGTTTAGGGTCTGTTGCCTAGAGGCCTGGCTGCTTTCACCTGTAGTTGTCCCTACCCCTATGTCTCCCCGTCTATTTAGTATCAGAGCCATCCCCATTCTCGGAGATTGGGAGAAAGCAAGAGTTTGCATCCACCTCTAGTGATTGCAAACACATGAGCCATCTTTACATTTTTATTCTTAGATTTTAGTCTTACATATCCAAGCTACTACTGCTCTTAGATCCTTCGTTAGTTTTTACTTCCTTGTTTTAGAACTTAAATATTGTACATATTAGTGTCATAGTCAAAGTCAGTGGTTTCCATTTATTATATTCTGCATCTTGTACATAATCTAGTAGTAGTTTCATTCCTTAGATTTTAGAACAAATATATAGAGTCAGTCCGCAAAATACAAAATCATTTTCATTTTCCTGAGTCTTTTTATATTTGACCTTAGAACAAATACATCGAGTCTTTCTTGTCAAGAAAATACAAAAATATGTTAGTTTCCGACTCTTCAGCTTCTACATTTTCTGTGAATAGTTTATGTAGATCCTTTGAAACATTACACTTATCTCCGACTATCAATAGAACAATGTCATACTAGAAGGACTATCTTTATGAAGTAGATATGTTGATAGAAGAACAAGATCTGTCTTCTACATATCTACCCATACAAAATCCATACTCTTTCCTTGCTATAAAATAGTGTAATCCAGAGCTGCAGATTTATTTCTTTCCTTAATAGAAACCAAAAGGAGTTAAGGAATACTTTACTAGAATAAAACTTGACCAGTACATCCTTATGACTCCAGTTGAACAGTTCATAATTCTACAGATGGAGAAGAATCTTCCAAAGTAGTGGAAAAGGTATAGCTTTACTGATATCTATTTTGGTGCAATTCGAATTGCCTTGACTCATTAAGGGGGCAAAGGACAGTTATTAAAGGCACGCCTTTCCCTTTTTGATACCAGATTTGAAGAGTACCAATGTACAAACTTGGGAACTTTGGACATCACATTAGACTCAGGGATAGTTATTGCTACCATGTTCCCTAACTTCACAATGTCCCTTTCAAATCCATATCTTACAAAGGCACTGAGGCTTCAATTCCAAATCCTTGGAGCCTTACCAGAATATATCCCTATACAAACAATGTTACTCTACCAGATAGTTTGGCAAGTTAAGAACTAAAGTAGAAACCCATCCCTACCTGGTGGCCACCACTCGTTGGTCTTAACCATAGATGTAACCAAAGGTATGAGCTAGTGTATTCAAGAGTCAAAATATGTCCCAAAGGAAGAGATCCTCAAAATTCTTCCAAAATCATGGCTCAGAAGTTATGAGATGATGAGAGTTCATCCTCAACATCTCCGGCCACCAAAACCTATATTTTCTAGAAAACCTTACCTAATATCTCTCATCGTCCCCATGCATACTATTACTGATACTTTTCTTAATGTAGAAAATTCAGATCCAATAAATATGTCAGGTTATCTCACTAGTACCATGAATTGTCAGGATTGGATTGTACACTTCGGTCCTGATGGGCCTACTATGCACTGGTTCAAAGACCCGTTCACTAGACACTACCTATGGTATGTTAACTGTGATTGCTAGAAATGCTAAGAGGACTGGTTTAATGTACTGATGATAAGGAAAATGAACTGGAATGGGATGAGTATTGGTGATTCTAAAAACCCCTATAGCAGAGGCCTTCAAATAAAATAGACGACGACTGTGCAGACCATCCATTTGATGTCTTCTATAAGTCACAAGAATGGCCACCACTATCCATTCCATCCAAAGGTAGACCCTCCGACTCCAGATTAGATCTTAATATGAACCCCCAATATTTATGATATCTGAAACTAGCTCCAATCCTAATTATGCATTCCTACCAAACTACCTATCCAGAAGGAATAACTGAAACCACGCTACAAAATCACCACCTATTTTTCCATCTGTTAGACGAGAGGAACCAGAAAAACCAACTCAATATACCATACTTATCAGAGAACTAGAGAGTAGGCTATAGTCTATATAGTCTGAAAGATGCCCGCTAGGGACCTCAATATTACATTTTCTTGACAAACAATAGAAACAAATGTCCTCTTTAAAAGAATAAATCCATCTCCAGAAATATGACTATGCTAAACACCAAAATTCCCAAAAGGCCACCGTATTTCCCAGAGCATATCCTTCACGAGGATCAGGCCAACTATTTTCCACCTCCCAGCCTCGTTCAATGTTGTTCATCTTATAAAATAGAAAAACAGGAGGAGTTTGACATCACTAAACTTATATGGGAAAGAAAAGATGCCATGGCCACTCAAAAGAAAACCAGGGTGATATAAAATGAGGTCAAGGGAATAAAGTATCCCAGATAGTCTCCATATCATGATGATAAGCTAGTCACAAGACATACTGCTCCTACATAGGATCTCATAATCCCGAAAAATGGCTTAGAGGTCTAAATCTTTATTTTTTGGATCTTACGTGCTAAAAGGCTATGTTTTCACGCTTTTGTCTAGCTCAACATAAAAGATGAAAATAATTATCGAAAAAAAGTTTGGGGGGGGGGGGCTAATAGGACCTTGTTAAATGAATGATGTATAACTGAAAATATGATGATAGGATAAGGAGTGATTATGAATTTTTCCCTTTTAAATCTTTTCAATCATAATTTTCATGTATTTTTAAATATTTTAAATAATTAATTATTATAAATTATAATTATATAGTTTTTAAATATAATATTATGTTTAAAAATTTAAAATTCTATATCTAAATTTAGAATTAAAATGTTTTACTCTCAATATTCAAATGATGTATAAATTGAGACGGGGGAGTATTATGATAAAATTACAGGGTCTTAAAGTAAAGAGAAACCAAATAAAGTATGGACATCCACCATTAAATGTTTTCTCAATGACAAAAAGTCCTCCCCATGTGATCTTCCGAAGGACAACCCCATCATCCTAACTTAAGTTATCTATCAGTTCAAGGCTAAAGATTCTAGGAATGCCATTACTCAACAAGTTATGAAGAATAGCCCAAAAAAGGATTTTCTGAAAGTTATCAATAATATCTATGGCTTTGAAAGTGAGGAAAAGCAAGTAGACTCATCTGCAACTAACACTGTGGTTTTTTGTTCTAAAATTGAAGATGGTACTTCCAATAAAGACACAAAAGAAGAGAAGGACTCATCTATTTATGCTCCAACAGAGGTAAAAAATTTTGATGCTACTGATGATGAGTCTCTAGCACATATCCATAATCCTAATACGACCGATGTTGAATCTTCTATAGAAGTAGATACCTACCAATATACATGAACCAGTCCAAGAAACCAGAAGTTTCCTAGGTTGTTGATGATCAAGATGGGAGGACGGATGATCTAATCCTAGAAAGAATGACATATCAAGGTATAGAGGCAAGATAAATGTGGGAACCAAATTTACCACCTTCACTCTAGAAGACATCAGGATTTCAACCTAGCCATAGTGGATCTAGGACTTCTACACTTGGATGGTGATGAAAAATCTAGTCGAGCGGGAGAAATACTTGATACTCTTAGATTTTACATCCAGATTATCTAGAATACCTAGAGACTAGTAGAATACTCTTGGGATTTTAGACAAGTACACCTATCTGATGTCCTAGGAATTTTCCTTCAATAATAGGATCCTCGTATTCTGCAGTGATGTAGGCTAGAGACAATAGAAGCTCCAGAGATAGCTATTCGAGGTGAATTGCCTATCGTTCTACAGAAACATCATCGAAATCCACTTCTAGAAGATATCGAAGATCTACTTTAAGTTGGGTGGGATCCTAGCCTGAAGCAAATCTTTGTATCATCACTGTAAATGATGCTAGCAAACCACATGACGACGATTGTGGAAGAAACGTTCAAGTCTATAACCGTCCCACGGATAGGCTACATCTGACAGACTATCCTCTAGGCTTTGGAAAGCATATGCATCAGGAGGACTTTTCTAAAGTAGATCATCAAGAACAATTCATTCCTTGACTAAACCTGCATCAAAGATGACCTCATTACCAAGTCTGACTACTTATGACCTTACTATAAGACGAGATTAAAGAGACAATTAATGTTCAGGAGGTTCAAACTACCAAGGCCTCTTGATGATAGAAGATGGTTTACCCAGTGAACCAGATCTTTCAGACGGAGAAGCGAAGCCAACTATAAGAAGAAGGTTGATAGCTACTTCATCTATAGAAAGCCCAGCTATTTCTCCATAAACTGTCCTCAAGTCAAGAAGTCATAAGACTCCATTCACATTTTTGATGAGATAGCTGATCATGTGGGAATATATATCAGTATGGAGGATGACCTTGAATCAGTCTTCTCGCTAGAAGAAGAACTGATGGAGGACACCCTCTTCTCCATAGATGTTTATGAAGATTCAGTTGACATCTACACTGATGATATCTACCGGATATCCTACAACGGAGAAGACACCCAACACCAGGCCAGTTAAATCCTCATGCTCAACACAATAGGAATACTATCTTCTGAGCTAGCAGATTACCCTCTAGATCTGTTTAACCGATAAATGGATCCCTTTGATTTATCTATCTTTTTAGAAAGAAGAACCTTCTACAAGCTTAAGTGTTCATAAAGTATAGCGGATCTATCCTAAAACTCTTTAGAGTGTACCCAGAATATCCCTTTTCCCATGTGTTCATCATATTAGCCAATGAATTCCTGTAAGAACTCCTATGGCTATTCTAGTAACCGTGCCACCAGCACTACATTTTTATGGAGTTTAAGTGTGATGCCTTCAGGTATTTTGATCGAATTCAACCTACTCTAAAGAGATTCATGTTGTGGTTCAAGCCACAAGAATATGCGATTTGATGTGTCAAGGATTCCTATGATACAAAAGTCTTCATAGTGCATCACCCTATAGGAATCTTAGGCCATGACATCCAAGCTAAACTAGAAATTTCACTCTTCTGGAAATTTCTCGTATCGACACTCTCTATGGAAGATGAATACTATAAGGCTCAGTGATTTATTTTTTGACAAAAAAATATATTCCAAAGGAAATTTCATCGAAGGAATGAGGAAAATGGAACTACACAGAAAATGGTCATCCTCACTGGGATAAAGTCCGATAAGTAGTAAAATAATATCAGTCGCAATACGAGATCATGAGAGATAAAGTAAACACCTCTATCAAAAT
This sequence comes from Capsicum baccatum var. pendulum, assembly GCA_030864225.1. Classification (NCBI taxonomy): domain Eukaryota; kingdom Viridiplantae; phylum Streptophyta; class Magnoliopsida; order Solanales; family Solanaceae; genus Capsicum; species Capsicum baccatum. Next base: position 89,121,844 of record CM061557.1, read on the forward strand.
TATACAGATGAAAGATCTCCAACAGGAATGTAAAGATTCATCATTCAGAAAGAGTTACTACACCAGATTAATTAAGAGAAGGTTGAAAGGCTACGAATGCCTCAGCTAGAAGCACGGAGTAGATTGGTGAATGGAAGAAGGATACACAAGCTCATCACCATCGGAACCATCCAAAACATCCTGAGATATGATCTCAGATGATATCTAGAAGACGTTGCCCTCTCCAGTGGGTTACCCATTCCAGCGGGTTACCCTTTCCAGTGGAATGTTTATTGGCTAAACTCTCTTCCTCTTTCTTTCTCTTTACTAATAGGATGGGTACTTCGATCCTTTAGGTTAGAGTAGGGGGGTAAGTAAATACTACAGCAAAGTGCTTGTTCTGAAGACAACAATAGTACCTCGAAGTTACGTTCCATGTATATGAAATAAAGTTGGCTTTATCCACACGACGTAAATGTGTAAGTTCTTTCCATGTATATGAAATGAAATTGGCATAGTAAATGCCATACCTTTCCAAAATGATTCCATACTAGAGAAAGAACAAACATATATGAGATCTGCCTTTGTATACCTTTTGTTCCCGTGGCCGCTATAGGGCAATAGGATATGGAGAGCCGCTATAAGATATCTCTGGAATGAGTAACCCACTAGAAAAGGTAATCCACTGGAGAGGGTAACCTACTAGAAAGGATAACCTGCTGGAGAAGGTAACTTCTTGTACATGTTATCAGAAGTCATCGTTTAGGTAGTGTTGGATTATGCTGGCAGCGATGATTTTGCATATCTTTCTTTTATCTACCAATCTACCTCATTCTTCTGTCGGAGGTGCTCTTGGCCTTCCATGATTTTCTTTATTGATCTAGTGAAGTAAATCTTTTTTTGGATGAATCCTTACATTTTCGAGGGGGAGACTTCATCCGTATGCTTGTGGCTTTATCAGATTTGAACTCATATAGTGGAAGATATTCTGTTGGTGTTCATCGAACTTCATTATTGGTGTAGTCCTTTTTCGATAAAGAGCATTTTTTTGCTGGAGAATGAAGCAATGTTCTTCACAGTATTTATCTTCAAGAAAGAGAGAGATATTAGGAAATTTCTAGAGTAGTGAAATTTCTGATTGGGCTTGAACTTCATGGCCTATGATTCCAACTTGATGATACAATACAAAGGCTATTATATCATATGAATCTTTGGAGCATCGAATTCAGTATAACATAAAACCTTTTGGATTTGGTTGGATTCGATCATAATGGCTTAACGAATAACACTAGAACTCAATGATAGTGTAGTACTTGTGGCGTATGTACAAGAACAACAATCAAAGTTCTTACTAAAAGTCATCGACCAGTATAATGAACATATGACAGAAAAGATATTCTGAATGTTCTCCAAACTACTTCAGGATGGATGTACTGCACCTTTGGAATACTTGAAGCTTGTTGAAAGTATGAATCTCTCAGAGAATAGATGGATTTAAAGGATCCATATATTTGTTAAACAGATCTAGAGAGCAATTTGCTAATCCAGAAGATAATATCCCTGGTGTGTTGGACATGATAAACTGCCTAGCTGATTTTTGTTTGTCTTTTTACGGTGCTGGATATTAGGTACATATCATTGGCATAGATATCTCCTGATTCTTCATAAATATCTATGGAGAAGATGGTTTCCTTCATCGGTTCTTTTTTCAATGAGAAGACTAATTCAAGGTCGTCCTCTTTGTCGAGATAGATTCTAGCTTGATCAGTTATTTTTGTAAAGAGGTGGACAATGTCTTTTGACTTCTTGAGGTGAGGACAGTTTTTAGCAAAGTGACCAGGCTTTCTAAAGATAAAATAGCTATCAATATTCTTCTTATAGTTTTTTGGGATACTTATTCTAAAATACCTGGTTTGATTGACTACCTTAGTCTTATCGTCTGAAGGACTGGGTAGTTTGAATCTACTGAACAATAACTTTCGCTGGGATCCTTCCTGGCGGATTGAATAGGGTCAATCAGACTTCATAACAAAATTGTTCCTACTGTAATGAGGATCAAGAATTGGGGAGTTTTTACTAATCTGCTTTAGTATAGATCTCTTGCTACATCGACTATTTAAGGCCTTGGAGATGGCCTGCCTAGTTTAGCTCGTGTCTCTATAGAAGGCTTCGAGCAGTATTCTGGTGTTTGCGACAAAGTCTGGGAATCTGATGTAATTAGTTTTATCCATCATCCGAAGTGTATTCACCAGTATGGGAGGATTTTGGTAATCCTGGGTGTGCAGTCTTATAGTATCATGTATTGGCCTCTTTTATGCAGATTCTTTATTGTCATAAAAGTTCTGAAGTCCTAAGGTAGGGAAAGAGTTGCTGCAATGGTTTCCTCTGCCTCATTTGTTGGTTTTTGCCTCCTTTCTATTGCTCAGAGACTAGTTTAGAGACTGCTAGCTTGCTAGAGTATTTCTTGAATATAAATAAACAATCCTCTTTGGGAAATTAGATTGATTGTTGCAAAGAATCATCGTCATTCTTGAATATTCATCAGCACATAAGTCATTGTTAGCACCAAATGAATCTCTACTAATGAAAGATGGTGGTTTTCCATTTATGAATATATCCTCAGATATTTCTTTCTCTGCATTAACAACAGATCTGGGAATTTCTACTGTAGCTGGATGAGGATAAGCAAGATCTTCAGGACAAGCCATGGTTTTCTTTGTTGCTTGTGTTTTTCTCTTCACCTTTCTGGACTTGTGACATCCTTTTGCAAAGTGTCCTTTGTTATGGAACCTAAAGTATGTGTGCTTTCCTGGATCTATCTTCTTGGCAGATGTGGCATCTTTGTTGATAATCATTTCTTCATCCAGTGGTTTCTTCCCTTTGTCCCATCTGAACTGCATGTATCTCTTATGCCTTGCCTGATGTCTCGATAGCTGGGGAGACCCTTCTAGCTTGAGAGATGGATCTATATACCTATCATCAGAGTGAAAAGGTTGGGAAAACATATCCAACATGCAATTGCTGAAAAAAGTTTACTTATGCTTCTTTGAAGGATGGGAGCCTGTATTATATGATGACTCATTTTGCATAAGACCATCATCCTTTAGAACAACAAAAATTGGGTTGACTCGATTGCGGTTGATTAAGTCAGCAGTCTTGTCATTATTCTTGATAAGACACTACTTCAGAGAGACCTATTTTGAATAATAGGATTCCTCATCTAGGATCTGCAAGACATCATCTAAGGTGGTGGATTCTCGTTTATTACTTGAGATAATCATGTGTGCTGGATCAAAGTTGTTGTCCTATAATTGTTCCTCAGGATCATAATCTTGTGATGTTCTCTGACTCAAAGGAACCTCTTATGGATCATCAAAATGGTTTTTTGTCTTTTGGATCATGAGATCATTAGCTGAGACTATAGTAATCGAACCACGACCAATGGTAGAAAGTGTCAGGTCCATCTTATCAGCATTATAGGTAGCCTGACTATAACACTTTATCTTCTAAATCTTCTCGACCCTTTTTGTCATGGCATCTCTCTTTGGCTGTTTATCTTCTGAAGTTAAAGTGAAATAAATAGACGAACAAGGTGAGGAAGGTTGTCCTAGTCCTTGTGTAAAGTATTCAGGTAGAAATACTCTGGCCCTTGGCTATAAGGCACAGGCGTATTTTTTTTAGGCTGCCACGGCATGCCATACAAAATTGAAGCTTTAATTTACATGCCATACCCTTCTTACGATTGAGCTATGCATTCGTATATATGGTTTTCTTTTTAGCTAAAAAGCCTTCTCAACCCTTAACGAGATGGCATGACTTTGAAACTACAAGCTACACAACAAGGATGGTTTGCCTTGACAACAAAGCTTTCTCAAACCAAAAAAGGAATGGCTTGACTTTGCCGGTCTTAGAACAAATGAAATCCATTATCTCCTTAGTACAAGACTATTCCATATATGCCTAAAAATGGGTTTTACGATGGCTCTCCCTGGCTTGTTTCCCTCTAGCATCCGCGGAACAAATGGTGTACTAAGGAAGACCTTAAATCTACGTGTTCTTTGTTAGATATGGAATCATTTCTAAAACCTATGGAATGGACTAAGCCAATTTCATTTCATATACATGGAAAGCACTTAGACATCTATAGTATGTAGACAAAGCCAACTTCAGTTTATATACATAGAAAGTAACTTTAGGGTGCCATCATTGTCGTTACAACAACAAGAAATTCGCTGTAGTATTTCCTTACCTCCTACTCCGACCAAAAGGATCAAAGTACCTATCCCTTTGGTAGAGATAAGGAAATAGAATGAAAGTTTAGCCAACAAATATTTTTATTGAAAGAGAGAAAACTATATAAGAGGTTTCTAGGTAGATCAAATGATCTAGGTAGAGCCAATGATGCCCTCCCCCTAAAGGTCTAGACATCCTTTTATAGAGGAAGGAAGCTTGCTAGCTAAGCTAAGTAATGGATCAACATCAAATAAAATAATACAATCCTATCCTAACAGCTAAGCTAAGAGATAGGAATTAAATGTTATAACTGGATAAGTCTTATCCTTTTGGAAGGGATAAGCTTTATCTGTTATGACTGGATAAGCCTTATCTTTATTCACAGCGAGGCCTACAAATATGTGGGGACCCAAATAAAAACAACACAAACTATGTTGTTAGCATGTTATAGGATGTGAAGCAAGTGTGTCAGTAGCTTGCAAGCAGGTGCATTAGCAGCTTCATAGGCATCTTGCAAGCAGGTGGATAAGCTCCTTGTCTTCAAAGTAGGTAATTCAACAGCTTCAATAACCCATCTAGAATGGTAACCCACTAAGAAAGGTTTTCTTGGATAGAAGGGTAACCCACTAGTTAGGGGAACCCATCTGACAAGATTTTCTTAGTGAGGAGGGTAACCCATTGGGAAGGGTAACCCACTAGAAAGGGTAACCCGCTAGGGAGGGTAACTTCTTGCACATGTTATATGATGTCAACTTTTCGGAATTATTGGATGGTGCTTGCAGTGATGAGCTTGCATATCCTTCTTCCATCCACCAATCTACTCTATGCTTCTTCTTGAGGCATTCTTGGCCTTCCAAGCTTCTCTTCATTGATCTGGTGAAGTAGCTCTTTATTTTGGATGAATCTTTGTATTCTTGAGGTAGAGCCTTCATTCGTATGCTTCAAGATTCATCATTTTTGTACTAGTACGACGGTTGGTATCCTATTATTGTTCATCGAACTCCCTCATTGGTGTAGTCCCTATTATCTTCAATGTATTTTTTTTCCTGGAGAGTGAAGCATTGTTCTTCACAACATTCATTTTCAAAAGAAAGTACTAAATTGGGAAATTTTTAGAGTAATGAAATTTCTGACTGTGCTTGGACTTCATGGCCTATGATTCCTACCAGGTGATAAAACATAAACTTCGTTGCACCACTGGAAACTTTGGAGAATCTAATACAATATAGCATTAATCCTTTTGTAGTTGGTAGGATTTGATCATAATGCCTGAAGTCATAGCACTTGAATTCCATGACGATATAATATTGATAGCAAATGCAGCTTTAGGATAGATTTGTTGCACCTTTTGAATGCCTAAAGCTTGTTGAAAGTTTGTCTTACTCGAAGAATAAATGGATCTAAAGGATACACATATTTGTTAAACAGATCAAAAGAGTAATCTGATATTCTGGAAGATAATATTTATGGTATGTTGAACATTAGAGATTGACTGGCCAATTTTTGGGTGTCATCTCTGGTGCTGGATATTAGATAGATATCATCAACACAGATATCTCCTGAATCTTCTTAAACATCTATGTAGAAGGTGTTGTCCTCCATCGGTTCTTCTTCTAGTGAGAAGACTAATTCAAGGTTGTCCTCTTCGTAGAGATAGATTTCAGCATGATTAGTTATTTCTTCAAAGAGGTGGATAGAGTCTTTCAACTTCTTGAGTTGAGGACAAATTCTTATAAGGTAACCACGCTTTCTGCAGTTGAAGCATTTAATATTCTTCTTTTGGCTTTTTGTTGGGCTCCTTCATATGAAATACCTAGTTTACTTCACTACTTTGGTCTCATCATCTGGAGGCATCAGTAGTTTCAATCTATAGAATAACACTTTCGATGGGATACTATCTGGTGACTTAAATAGGGGCAATTGAACTTCATAACATGATTATTCCTGCCGTACTAAGGATCAAGAATTGAGTAGTTTTTAATACTCTATTTCCATACAGATCTCTTTCTACATAGATTGTTCAAGGCATGGAAGATGACTTCCTAGGGTAGCTCACATCTTTACAGAAGGCTAGCATGATTCTGGTATTGGTGGCAAAGTCTTGGAATGTGAGATAATTGGTTTTATCCACAATCCCAAGTGTATTCAACCAGTATGTGAGGGTCTCAGAGAATCTATATGTGCAATCTGTTAGTATCATCCATTGTTCTCTATCAACTAGATCCTTCATCATCCTGTAAGTTATGAAGTCCTGAGGCATGAATAGAGTTAAAACAATGGTTTCCTCCATCTCTGTTGTTGTATTTTACCTTATTTATGTGATTGTATCACTAGTCATCTTGTATTTCTTGGAGACTGATTGAGAGACCGCTGGTTTTCTAGAGTTTCTATAGGAGAGATGGACATTCCTCATCAAGAAACTAGATCAATCATTACAACGCATATTTCTTATCTTTACATTCACTATCATAGAGGTCATTATTAGTAGCAGATGACTTTCTTGTACTAATTAAGGGTTATGGTTGGCTACTAATGAAGATGTCCTAAGATATTTCTTTCTCTATGCTGAAAGCAGATCTGGGAATGTCTTCTACAGCTGGATGAGGATCATCAAGATCTTTAGGATAAGCCATGGTTTTCTCCAACGTGTGTGCTTCCCTCTTCGCCTTTATAGACTTGAGAAATTCTTATGCATACTGTCCTTTGTCATGGTAGATGAAGAACTTATTCTTGAAGGGATCTTTCTTCTAAGGGAATTCAACATCTTTGCTGATAGTTAGCTCTTTTTCTGGCGGTTTCTTCTTTCTGGCCTGTCTAAACTGCATGTATCTCTTGTACCTTGCCTGAAATCTTGAGAGCTACAGAGACCCTTCTAGCTTGAGAGCTAGATCATCATGCAAATTATTTGAGTGGATAGATTAGGAACATTCATCTTACATGGTGTTGAAGGATAAAGTCTTCTTATGTTTCTCGAAAAGATGAGAGTCTATGTAATGATTTAAATCTTTTGGTATGAGCTCATAATCTTTTGGAACAATGACACTTATGCTAAGTTGATTGAGATGAAGAGAATCAACAGCCTTTTCATTATTCTTAAGAAGACCCTGCTTTAGAGACACCTATTCTCTATTGTGAGATTCCTCACCTGGGATCTGAAAGAGGTCATCTGTGGAATATTATTCATAGCTTGTTATCATCATATGTGCTTGATCAACTTCGCTGTCCTACAATTGTTTTTCAGGATCATAATTTTGAGATTCTCTCTAAGTAGAAGGTAACTTTGATGGATTGTCATACTGGGTTTTTGTTCTCTAGATATGAAGGTCATTAGCTAAAATTATAGCTACTAGATCATGGTTGATGGGAGCATGTATCGATACCATCTTATCAGCTTCATATGGAACCTGGCTAGAATACCTTATCTTTCTGATACCTTATGTTATGGATCTCTCCTATTCCATATAGTATCAGATTCTTGTTCATCTTCTGGAGGTAAAATGAATTGCATAGAAGAATGAGGCGGAGAACATTGGCCTAACCCCTATTGAGAATATCCATGTGGGAATACGATGGAAATACCTTGGTTTTTTGCCGTGTGGCATCATCGTATTCCTTTTCTAGTAAAGCATAATCATATTTCAGATTCATGATTTCTTATTCATGAAAGGTTATCGCCTTATGTTATTGGAAAAGAAAATATAGGGATGGAGTTCCTTGTGGGAATTTTTCAGACCAAACTCACCATAACTTGTTTTCTAGTATCCTAATAAGTATGGCATGTTAAAGGGAAGCCAAAGCATTTCCTGATTGGATAACATGTGGTGATTTTGTAGCTCTTGTTAGCTTATCCTTTGTGGAGTGATGTTCTAGTGGGTAAGAATTTATGTGATAGGATTTAGAAAGAGATGTCATAAATATCTGTGGGTGAATCTTCTACAGTCATAGTCAGTCTTCCATGGGTAATGTCCTGAGAACGGGCATTTACGCTACATCAAAATACAACCCTCATTATTCATGTTCATTATCCAATCATGTTGTCTCATATAACAAGAAGATTATCATTAGGGATGTACGTGGGGATGTAGAATGTTGTTTTGGCTGGCCTTTTGAGATAGTGGTGGTCGGAATCTTTAGTGGACTTGAGATATTGAGGATAGGCTCTCAACTCCTCATATTTAGTGACCTATGAAGCTAGGATAATGCTAACCATTTCATTCGTAGATATATTTCTCAGGATCTTTATGCACTCTGGTTTTATCAGTTGCATCAATGTTCAAGAATAGAGAAGTCTAGCCACCTTGATGAAATAGGTTCATGTTATGATTCTGAGCTTGCCAACATATTTGATAGCAGAGAGTTTCCTGACTGGTATCTCTATCCTATGGAGCATCAAGAATCTAGACGTGGATCTTCAAGGCCTTCATTAAATGTGGATCAGGTAATGGTACGTTGAAGTTGGGGAACGTGGCGGCAAAGACTGTACCATCCTCCAAAATTATCTCTGATGTACCTAAGTTTGCATGTTGGTACTTGTTCAATCTAGAATCAAGAAGAGAAGTATGTGCCACAACTGGAAGGCCTTTTTTCCCTTGATATGTCAACCCAATTCGCACAATGACAATATGGAGATGAGGGAATCCGAGTCTTTCCCATTGCTATGGATAGTCCTCTTGAATCTGCAGTGATATAAACTGTTCTTCTAGAGTTACCAGAATTGGGTACTGAACAAGTGATGTTGCAGCAACATATTCTTTATGTCTTTTTAGCTTCTCTTGGACCGTAGAGTGGATCTTCATCCAAGAATTGCATACTTTTTTAGCTATAGCATAATAGGGATTTAGTAGCGGTGGGTATATAGTAGATAGTTGTTTTTGTGTGGACAACATATGCACTACATATAGAGATTTAGATTTAGTCTTACATGAAAACACATCTTTGAGATTAGTTTCCTTGTAATTGTTGGCAAGAGGACTCGATGGACCTAACATATTTTTGTTTTTTTCTTGACTATAAAGACTCGATGTATTTGTTCTAAAGATCTAAGGAAAAGAATCAATGAAGTGAAAATATTTTTGTGTTTTTGTGGACTGACTCTTTATATATTTGTACTGAAGTTCTAAGGACAAGACGCAACAAATATTTGTTCAAAAAATCTATGAAAAGTAACTACGACTCGATTATGTACAACACGTAAAAGACTATACTAGAAAACATTGACTTTTATAAAGGAAAAGAAACAATGGCTCTAATATGTACAAGACTTTGATAGCGATACACTGGAAAGTGATGACGGGGACTCGATCTAAGGTTAACAACTTAAGCTAAAGAAAAAGTAAAAAGAAATAAAAGAAAATAAAATTGTAAAGATGGCTCACGTGTTTGGAATCAACAGAGGTGAAATCAAACTCCTTCTTCCTCCCAATCTCTGGGAGTGAAGATAGCTCTGATACCAATAAGATGGGGAGGCAGAGGGGCATAAATGACTACCGGCGAGAGTAGCTGATACGCCCAAATTACACCTCTCTTACGAGAGAATAAGTAATTGCTATCAAATATAGAAATAAACTGGGTTGGGTGTCGAATCCCATAGGGAATACAGTGTTTACTAAGTATTGTTATTGCTATTAGACTATTGATCTATGTTTTTGAAATAAAGTGGGTTTGGAAATGTTAACGGTGCCCTTTGGTATTTTTGTTACACAAAAGTCCAGCTAAAAAGAGTAAATGTAGATGTAATTTCAATCAGAGTGAATTAACTAGAGTTATGCTCACAAAGATGTTAAAACTATTAGGGTTACGAGTTTGTGTTCAAAATTTAACTTATGTATCCAGTTGCAAGAATTATTGAATTCTATGGATTCCCCATATGTTCCTCAACCTAATAAGTATTTCACCCTTTACTTCTCTTGAACTTAAAGTATTCATGCATTATTCAATAACACTCTCATGAGGGTTGATCATTTTAAGGCATCAACCCATTAACCCAAAGGGTAAACCTATGGAGTTCATGTGAATAACTTTATCTCCCAATATCCACTTTCTAGTCAGAAAAGTAGAGTTTATGGGCTCACTTCTCAAGTTTGCAACCAAGAGATATCATTAAGATGAAGAAAGATTCATATAATTTTGATATATGTTAGAAATCAAACCCATTCACAATCCCAAAATAATTCTCTACATCAAGGCTCCCATAACCCTAGTTATGGTAGTTCAACCACTCATCTCTATATAAGAAATCAAAGTTATATTGATGTACATAAATAACTTCAGAAAAGTACTTGCAAATGTCAAAATATTGTTCTTCTCAATCTTTGATGGAAAATACAAAAACTTATAATCAACTCTCAATTTTTAGATTCAAATCCCAATGAAAAAGTAGTACAAGGCTCTCAATAGAGGAGAGAGTATGAAACTGAAGACTAAAACAGATCCCTAATAAATTCTAATAATTGATATTTATATGTTCCCATCTAAAAGGATTTAAACTTTGAAATCATAAAGTTTATGTGCAAAGTGACGGCCAAATTGGTGGTCCGTCGCAAAGTTGACGGTCCACTATTTTGCCCGTTGCTGCTGATCTTGGAAGGTCACTTTCTGGATAAAACTTATGGCCAATTTAGTGGTCCATCGTAATACTGGCGGTCCACAACTTGGTCCACCGCAGAGTCCTTAGGGAGCCTGGTTCTGGATGACACTGATGGCCAATTTGGTGGTCCATCATAAGACTGACGGTCTGCCATTTGGTCCGTCGCAGCAAGACGGTCAAGTTGGTGATCCATCGCATGACTGATGGTTCACCATTTCTACCATCGCAGAGTCTTCTGAAAAAGTTAAGTTCTAGTTCGATCTGACGGTTAACTTTGTGGTTTATCACAACACTGACGGTCCACTATTTTGACTGTCAGAAGTAACTTTTGCCACTTTTTTGAGACTTTTACTTCAGCAAGATCCTTACCCTGAAACATGAAAAACTAGCATTAAAAACAACCTTAGTTTCTTGAAAACATGCTACTTTCTCAAGAAAAAGATGCAAAATGTTCCGTCAAAAGCATGAACACCAACACCCTCAACTTAAGATCACTGCTTGTCCTCAAGCAACTAAGCATCCAATTACAAACATGAACAATACTATGTCAAGCAACCAACTAATGAATCACTTTGATGCAACGATTCACTAATCATTTCACTCAATGAATTTCAAACAGCAGGTTCTACACCCATCATTAATTATAATTCACCACGCACAAACATGGATGTCATATCCCACAGAGAACAACAGATCTAAGAAAAACACTAGTTGCACTCACAACAATGAAGTCCACCACTCTTTATACTAATGGACACAATATGAACGCTCACGCTCATCAAACAAGTTACAAGCATAGTCCAGGTACCCATAGGGTTGCCCTTTCCATTTAACACACCCTCAAAGGTGATTCACTAGGATCAAACAGGTCATTTCTAGGCTTGTAATGAGGCTTCAGGCTAGGTCAGGTTAGTCTTTTGGGTAAAGTGACCCATTAGGGCTTAAATCTCCTTGCCCTAGAAACTTTTTAGCCCCAAGCTACTATTTTTACCAACTTGCTATTTTTTCCCTAGTAGTTTTCATCAGCCACCCTGAACTTATGCTGATGTAGTAAGCTAAGGTGCACAATATCTTTGGACATATCAGGGCCAAATTCCTTTAAACTATATTCTAAACCAACTTTCTACTAGGTGCTTACATTTTGACCATAGCCACCCTCAAATTACGTGTTTAACCAAAGTTGAAGTGCACAATACCCAATATTGGGCCAGGTCCAGAGTTGAATGCTAATACCCTGTGGAGAGTTAATTATAGTTTTGGGAAATGAAGAAAAATACTAATAATCTCAAAACGGGTTCGAGTAAGGGAGAGATCTTAGAGAGGTTAATTATTTAGGCTAAGTGGACTAAAAGTACAAGGAGGACTGCCATCCCATCCTATTGAATCAGTTAGAGAACAATATCAATGACGTGGGTAAGTTCTAGGCACTACACTATGCAAGAACTCAAGATAAATCCTCACACACACAGAGGCAACTGATTTAAACTTCTTCTGCTAGTCGTAGGATTTCCATCACATGATTCATGCACCTTTTACATTTTAATGCCAAATAAAGACTCACTAAAGGTTATGCTCCCATGATACATGATCAAATTAAATAATCATACATACATGCTCATATTTTTATGCCAACATCATTCATTATTCACATCTACAAAGGGATTATGAAAGATGGAAGAAAAAAACATTTTATAAATAACATTAAACACAATATTTACATTACAAGCTTAGGAAATTAGAAATGCAAAAAATAAGACATCCTAGACATGCCGATTCTACTAGATAGAACATGGAGGGAAAAGAGATCGGCAACACAAACCCACAATACTACGAGTACACCATCCCCAAAGAAAAATAGATGCATTGTTCTCAAAGCATTGATTTAGAGTACAAGGAAATGGTTTTACTTGTTTTGCCTCTTATTCATCTGAGGCATCTGTGAAGTGTGGTGAGGGTCCTACGTCCTCACCTAGTGTAATGTTGGCCCCTATGGTGGTAGGGGCACTCACAACCTCACCCTCCAAGATTGGAGGAATCATCTCTCAAACCGATCCTGTACTATGCCATGCCCCCTTCTCGGGGCAGCACTAGTGAATACCCCTTCTACTTCGTCTTCTTTTTTCTTTCTCCTCTTTTCTTCATCTTTTAGTGACTTCCTTCGAGCTCTCTTAATATCATGCCATTCTCATTTTTTTGGTGTCATTTCTTCTCTCTTTCTCTTATTTGCTTCTTTCCTTGTAGCTTTTTCATCTATATGCTCCTTCTCTTTGTCTTTCACTGGTCTGCCCATCAAGTCCACAATACCATCATCAACATCACTTTCCACTATGGTTGGGTCAAACAAAAGCTATTATGACTGCCTACTCTTCAGCTCTGCAATATCCATCTTTACTTGGTCAAATTCAGCCATCAACTTTGCAAGGCCACGGAGGGACAGCGAATCAAGGCTTTTGTTGATACAAAATTCCATGGTATCCATCATAGTCTGAATGGTTTTTAATAGATGAACTCCATCAGCCATGATTTCATTAACAAAAGGCTTAAGTCTGCAGCCCATTTTTCTAGCTGTCTCTGAAACCTGTTTTGCATCTTCACTGACTTAGTAAAGTTTCTTGGTGTGAACCTGTATTCAGCAAATCTACTCCACCCATAGATTGTTCGGAGGCTGACCCTACAGATGTGCCTTGGGGTACATACTCAAACGAAACATAGGTGGTAATAAGTAAAGGAATACTTGTGGGTAGAGGTGTACATAGGTCGGCTTGGTTCGACATTTTATTAAAATATAATCAAACCAATAATATCGGTTTTCTAAATCTATAAATCAAATCAACCCAATATACAATCGGTTTTTTTATTTTGGATTTAGTTAGTTTTTATTTTTTTATTTTCTCAGTTTATGTACAATTATAATGTGATTGAAGAAAAAAATTAAATGTTTTCACTAAAAAGATTTAAAAAAAGATAATGTTCATAGAGTAGTTTCAATAAAAATTAAGTTGGCAAATTACTATGACGTCTAAACTACTATCTCACAAAGTAATATTATGTGGTTACCTAATAATTCAATTTATAATTCAATAGTCATAGTAGCTTTTCTGAAAGTTCCCTTCACATAAAATGTGAGCATACAAAAGAACAAAGAATCGGAGACAACTTATTAAAAACTTAACTTCATAAAGTAATTAATTATAACATAATTCCATAAAAAAAAGAGAAACAAACTTAAATCACAACTTGACGAATGAGAAAACTAAGATGAAATTAAGATGAGAAAATAATGAGAACTCTCTGAAAATTTGGAAAGTAAAATGTAACAAGTGAAGCAATTAAAGAGTTTTAGATTTTTATATTAATATTGGGCTTTGTATTAATATGTTATTAATGGAAAAATACTATAATTAAAGGCCCAACAATGTATATCTATGTTCTGAATATAAAAAAATAATAAAAGTAATTAGAAACTAGATTATAAGTACTATTTTTTACGTATAAAAAATTAAAATTATATATGTATTACGTCGGTTTGATTTGGGTTTGGTTTGATTTTATTTTTTCTAACACCAAACCAAAAACCAAGAATGATCGTTGTTTTTGGGAAACACCAAACAAATCACACTAAACCATAAGACAACTTTTTTCCTTGGTTTGTTTTGATTCATCTGTTCGATTAGACATAACGGTTCAATTTGTACACCCTTACTTGTGGGAATCTATGTATTATCAGGAGTTGGTACAGATTAAATTAGGTAAGCTGGAGGCTTGGTGACACACATCTCGAACTTTAAGTTGTCTTTCAACTTCTCAAGGTCTTGTTAGTGTATAGCCTGGATTTCATTGTCTACTCCACGAATCGAGGAAACACCAGCCTGTCTGGATAGAGCCATGATTAAGCATGGAAATAGCAATTAACTAGAGATTTTGTTTGCCCTCACAAATATCTCATCTACAATTATCTAGCCAAAGTCAATTTAAAGCCCTGAGATCAAGCTTGCCACCAACATAGCTCTGTGTGTATCCAAGTATTCATCCCCTTTTGTTGGCATTAACCTCAAACGAACAACAACCCACTAGAATTTGTCTTAAAACTAAGGGAGGATTTGTAATACGCTCACGTTAGTTGGTCAACCAATAGGGGTTACCATCCTCAGTCAAGAATGAGGTCACCCAAGAAGTTTGAGTGGAAGCGTTTCTCAATCTGCATTCAAGATCGCACATTAAGAGGGGCCTTATACTTTGGTCCAAATGACATCTTATTGATTGTTCGGGCTGAAATATCAACAGTGACTCCTCAGATAGGTACAGACTCTCTTTTCTGCAAATTTGTACTTGATGTACCCTTTGGGAAGTCCTGTTCTACCAGTACAAGATAATTTGTAAAGAAATCTCTTACCCAACTCGGTTGATAGGCTCTAGGTGGCTAGCTCATCCATGCTAGTTCATACTCATTGAACCTGCATTCCAGCTCAGGATATTCATGTAAGCCCTTTTTCATAATCTGATGCTCTTCCAGAAATGAACTTTTGATCCCTCTCGCATTGGGTGTCAACCCATCATAGAACTTCTCACGTGCTCCCTGTATCTATTATCTAATTGCCTCTCAAACTTGAGGATCATTACGTCTAACAATGTTAGCATCCCCAGGTTCAGTTTCTATGTTATCCACTTCAGTTTTCCCTTCTATATTGGAATCCTCAGTTTCAACATCAGCCAGCTCAAATGGAGTGGCATAAACTGTGGCCTCATCTAGGCTCTAACTGGTACTGCTAGTACTATCCTCTCTCTCTTCTTCAGACTAGGAGAGTAGAGGAATTTCCCTTCCATATTGTCTAGTGTTGTATCTGAATAAGGGTTTGCCGCCACCCTTTTGAGATCTTCCTCCTCTATTTACTGGAAGTTTGGGAGTCATAACACCGGAAAAAGAGGTAATAAATCTGTCCACAATAAAAATCTATTCAATTAGTGCATTTCATGACTTGATAGCCAAAATGGTAGCTCACTAGTTGTGGGATGGTCCACCACTTTGGCCATCACGCCTTATCCAGTATCCTGGATTTTTTATAGCCCTTCGACGGTCAAACTGGGGGTCCGTCACCAATGGGATGGTCCACAATTTCAACCGTCACAACCCCTTCTCCAGGTTCAGCTTTCAATTTGGCATTTATTCGAGCATTTGTTGAGAAACAGTGTTTGTTTAGAAATATTTGAAAAAATAATAACACAATCTAGAAGAACTTTTCACATTATAATCAATTAGGTTACTCAGACCTAACCTACACTGATTATGCTCAAGCTCCTATTTAAAAACCTTTAGTAATTCAAGGAAACAGAACTATAACAAGGTGATAATTCCTTTTCAAAACAACTTTCCAAACACAAACCACAACCGAATGCGTTATTTAGAAAAAGAAGAATAGAATTATGTGCATACCTTGGTTTTGCAGAGAAACAAGTTTGCAACTTTATAGAACAAGACTAATTCAAACAACTCTTCAATTGTGATCTCAACGTGACTGTGATGAAGAGAACAAGAAGAATGGATGTGTTTAAATAGGAAAAAAGGATGGAGATGTAGATTCCTAGAGGTAATAATTCCCTTTAGATTCTTTGAATTCAAAGGAATTTGAACAACTTAAGGATTTGAAGGGGTTACAACGTACGTAACCACCTTATTTTAACACTTTAAAATCTTTTGGCTAAAAAATAGGTCATTTAACAAGGCTTCTGATTCAACTCAACCCAACCCAGAATTAGGGTTACAACGACGCTATGCTTGACGGTCCATCAGATTTTTGATAATCCACCAGGTAAGCCATCAAATCTTACCAAGACATATGCAACTCCAGTTCGTTACGACGGTCTTCGGGATGGTCCACCACATTTTTCATGGTCCACCAAAGTCACCATCATACCTTACTAGAACCCAAGCCATCTAGGTTGATTTTTACGGTCGATTAGAAGGTGCACCGACTTTGGGATAGTTCACCACTTTAACTGTCAACTTGATCCCGTAAATGAATTTTTCTGCTTGTTTGTGATGCAGGAAATGGTGAAAAGTCTTGGGAATGGTGGTCCACAAAATCGGCCATCACATTTGTTCTAGTAGCTTAGATTTTTTCTTTTTACCCTTGTTTTCAATTGTAGCACTCCTCCCCTTTTTTCTGAAATTTTGATCCTGTACACTTCACAAATGCATAAAAAATGTACTAATAACAACACTCTTAAATAATTAAAAAAATTTCTTTAAACTAACACATTATGGGTTGCCTCCCACTAGGGCCTGATTTATTGTTGTAGCACGACCTAGTTATCTCAATTACTCAGACTTCATCAAAATATACAGTAGCAATATTCTTTTTTGAGTCTTTTGGACCAATGTACAATTTCACATGCTACCCATTTACCTTGAAGACACTTCCATCTTTATTTTCACGTTCAACTACTCCAGATGAGTAGACTTGACTCACTTTAAATGGGCCGGACCATTTGGATTTGAGCTTACCTAGAAACAGTTTGAGTCTGGAGTTGAATAGAAGCACCAAGTTTCCTTTCTATAAATCCCACTTTATAATCCTGCTATCATGGTACTTCTTCGTTCTTTCCTTGTATAGATCATCTCAATCATAAGCTCTGAGATGGAACTTATCCATCTCATTTAGCTGCCCTAGTCTCATATTTGATTCTTTATTCTAGTTTATATTAAGTCACTTCAGTGCCCACATCGCTTTATGCTCTAGCTTAATCGGCAAAGGCCACGCCTTACCATAAACCAACTAGCATGGCTACATAGTAATAGGCACCTTGAAGGCCATTCGATATGCCCATAATGCATCGTCCAGCTTCCTAGAACAATCTTTCTAGCTAGCATTTATAGTCTTGGAAAGGATAGGTTTGATTCCCCGATTAGCGATCTCCACCTTCCCACTAGTCTGTGTGTAGTATAGGGTAGACACCTTATTCTACTTGACTCCATATTTTGCCTAGGCAGCTCTGAATATCTTGTTGCAGAAGTGTGATCCTCCATCACTTATGATGGTACGTGGTACCCTAAAGAGAGAGAAGATATTTCTCTTTAAAAATTCAACTACCCGTTCCCTTCAATATTAGCCAGAGCCTCGGCCCATTTTGACACGTAGTCAAAAGAAACTAGTATGTACTTCATTCCAAGTGAGCTCACGAAGGGCCCTATGAAGTCAATACCCCTAACATCAAACAATTTTACCTCTAATATCTTGGACATCGGCATCTCATGGAACTCTGAGATAGACCCTTGTCTTTGACATTGGTCACAGCTTTTTATGAAATCATAAGAATCCTTGAATAATATAGGCCAATAGTAGTTGTTTTAAAGCACTTTCCTGGAAGTACGATAACCAGTATAGTGACTACCAACTGGGGATGCATGGCTTGCTTCAAATAGACTAAGAATATCTACTTCTGGGATGCACCATCAAATAATACCATTTGTACATTGCCAAAAAAGGTATGGCTCATCCTAGAAGTAATAAGCCACATCATGGAGAAACTTTTTCCATTGATGAAAGAAAAGATTCTCTGGTATCACCTTGCTTACCATATAATACATGAAGTCAGCATACCAAGGTATATTTTTTAGCACTACAACCAATACTTTCTCGTCAGGAATGGAATCATTAATATCAGGATCGTCTTTTAATGCTTTCTCACCATCGAGTCTAGATAAGTGATCAGCCACCTGATTCTCACATCCCTTACGATCCTTAACCTCAAAGTCAAATTCCTGAAGTAGTAATACTCACCAGATCAACCATGGTTTAGCGTCCTTCTTTGCTATTTGGTACACCACCACCTTTGTACCTAGAAAATATACCCAAAACTTCTTAAAAGCATACACCATTACTAGAAGTTCCTACTTTGTGATGGTGTGGTTTTTTTGAGCTCCAGTTAGTTCTTTGCTGGCATAATAAACTGGATGAAATAATTTGTCTTTATTTTTCCCCAACACAGCTCCAAGGGGAACACCACTTGCATCACACATTATCTCAAACGGTTTTGACCAGTACAGCGCAACAATTATAGAGGCCTCCACCTGCTTTCTCTTAAGGCATTCAAATTACTTAATGCAATCAGCTTCAAAAAAGAACTTAGTTTCCTTCTCTAAAAGTTTGCAAAGTGGATTTGCAATTCTAGAGAAGTTTTTTATAAACCTCCAGTAAATGCCAGTGTGGCCAAGGAAACTACGCACCCCTTTCACTAATATGGGAAGTGGTAGTTTCTCAACAACCTCTACCTTGGCTCGATCGACCTCTATCCCATTTGCTGAAATTTTGTTCCCGAGAATAATTCCCTCTTTCACCATGAAGTGGCATTTCTCCCAATTAAGCATGATATTGAATTCCACACACCTCTGCAAAGCCTTATTCAAGTTCTCTAAACATAGCCCAAATGAATCTCCAACCACAGAAAAATAATCCATGAATAGCTCTAAGGTGTCCTCAACCATATCAGAGAAAATAGACATCATACACCTTTGGAAGGTAGCGGGTGCATTACATAACCCAAACGACATCCGCTTAAATGAAAAAGTTCCATTAATTCTTGTGAATGATGTCTTCTCCTGATCTTCAGGAGCAATACACTTTCGATTGTAACCAGAATATCCATCCAAGAAACAATACCACCTCATTCCTGCCAACCGATCAAACATTTGATCCATGAAGGGCATTGGGAAGTTGTCCTTTAAAGTCCATAAGTTTAGTTTCTGGTAATCCATGGAAACTCTCCAACCAGTCACAGTCCTTAGAGGAATCAACTCGTTATTTTCATTTGTAACAACAATCATGCCCCCTTTCTTGGGTACACATTAAATCGGACTTACCCATTCACTATAGGAAATAGGGTAAACCACTCCTGTATCTAGCCACTTAATAATATCCTTCGTAACTACCTCTTGCATTAGTGGGTTATGTCAGTATTGATGCTCAATGGTAGGAGTAAATTCTTCCTAAAGTTGTATCTTATGAGTGTCGATGCCAGGAGAGATGCCAATAATATCAGCAATAGTCCATCCTACTGCTCTTTTGTATCTTTGAAACACTGAAATAAGTGCTTCCACCTGATGCTCAACCAGGTCAGCTGCAATAATAATAGGTAGTTTATTCCATCTTCCCAGGAACACATACCTCAAGTGACTGGGTAACTCCTTAAGCTCCAGGACAGGTGTTTTTTCTATAAAAGGGCTTACCAGGTTGACTAGGACGATTTTGTAAGTCGAAGTCCTACTTCTTAGGGGTATATGAATAATACCCCATGCCCATTAAGGAACTTACAGTCTCCTCATAATCTATTAAACCATCCAAATCAAAATTCATCAGCACTACAACAAAGGTTTCAACAGCAAATTTCTTTTCTATCAACACTTCTTGCTCCTCCTCATAATAGACATCTACTATGGAAAACACACTTATTTCTTTATGCTTCGTTATTAATTGGAACACATCAAATCACACAACTTCATCATTCAACCTGAATAAGAGCTCATTAGCTCATAAATTAATCAATATACTTTGGGTTGCAAGGAAAGGTCGACCCAATATTATGGGCACCTAAAAATCTATCTCATAACCCAAAAAAATGAAATCCACAGGAAATATGAAACTAGAAACCTTCACCAACAAATCATACAAAATACCAATAGGTCATTTGACCGGCCTATCCGCCATCAGAAGTCACATGCTAGTGGGTGTGGGATCTCCCAAACCCAACTTTTTGTAAACAGCTAGCGTCATCAGATTGATGTTAGCTCCCAAGTCGTACAAAGCTTTTCCAAAGTCAAGAGGTCCAACAGTGAATGTGATGGTAAATGCTCCTAGATCTGCTTTTTTTGTACTAAAGACCTAGTGGAAATAGAACTACAATGATAAAAAATGTCCATCAGCTCAAAACTAACCGACCACTTCTTTGCTATGAGGTCTTTCATGACCTTTGAATACTCGAGCATTTGCTCTAATGCCTCCACTAGTGGTAGATTAATTGTAAACTACTTTAGCATAGCCATGAATTTGCTGAACTTTGTGTCGTCGGCTTTCTTCTTTACCCAATAGGGAATGGAAGAGGTGGATTTGGAAGAGTGGTAATCACCACTTCAGCCTCCATTCCTTATTCTTCTTCAACTCATCAACCTGCTGCCTGTTAGATTGTGTGTCAGCAATAACCTTATCTAATTTCCCAGACTTTACTGGATTCTAAATCTCTGCTTCTTCAATATCATCGGCTATAATATCAACTGCAGCCTTACCCACAGGAGGGCCTGCCAATACCTTACCACTTCTAGTAGTGATAGACATAAAAGATCCATAATTTCGCGAGTTCTAAATAGTGTCACTTGGCAATGTTCTAGTCTTCCTCTGATTCAAAGTTTCTGAGAGTTGGCTTATTTATTGCTCCAACTACTTGATAGAGGTAGAGTGTGATTTCACAACCTAACTAATAGAAGACAAATTCCTCTTCATGTTAGTCACTCCAGAGTTGATAGCTTTAACTCCCTTTAATAATTTCTCCATCATATCCTCTATGGATATCTTGCCATAGCTAGTTGCAGCACTATCTCTGCTTCCAGGATGTACATATAGCCCAATCCTATCATTCTTACCTTTTCAATTTCCTTGATCCCTATCCTTGTAACTAGCTTTTCGACCACGATTTCCTTGGCTTTTGCCTCAGAACCCCTTGATTATTCAAATAGTTAGCCTTTTCTTCCAAATCAGAATCATCTCTACCTTTCGCTACAACAACCTTCACTTTTTTAGTATTTGTAGATAATAAATTCTTGGCCAATAAATCCATCTGCGTCTTTAAGTGTGCCATGTATTAATCACATTCTTCCTCTTTCTAACGTTGTTCTATAGCCATGCCAATAGACACAGTAGGGGTTGCAACCACAGAATCCGTAGTATGTCAAGATCTACTTTGTTTGGTTATCCAATCAAGTATCTCCAAGGCCTCTTAAAAAGTGAGATCCACAAATGATCCCCTTACAGCATTATCAACAATTGGCTTCGTAATAGAGTTCAAACTGCGATAAAGAGTCTCCATTAGATGAGTATTTGTCATATTATGGTTCAAACACTGCATCTGATTTTTTTGAACCTCTGCCATATCTCATGAAGGGCTTTAGTTGGGAGATGCCAAAAGTCATTGGTCTCATCCCTCAACTGTACCTTTTTGGAAGGTGGAAAGAACCTTTCTAGGAAACCGCATTTCAATTAACTCCACTTGGTTATGGAATCAGGCATTAGCTTATTAAGACATAATGTTGCCTCTCCAGATAGAGACAGCAAAAATAAATGCAGCCAGTTGTCATTTTGTCCCACTCTCGGGTTATCAAAAGACTTAAAAATAGTTACAAAATTCACTAAATGCATATTGGGATCATCTCCTGGTAGTGCACTAAAAAACCCCTTCAGATGAAAGAGCTGGATCATGGTACTAGTAATATTGAACTTTGCTATTGATGCTAGAGATGGAGGAATAATAGCACCAGTGGCACCAGCTTCATTCATTCTATCTCTATCATCATTACGATTAAATTGAATAGCTTAACAATTAGGTCTTTCCATGAAATGATGATTTCTGTTCATATTTTTGTTCATTGGTGCAGATACATTAGCTACACACCTTCGATTAGCAGGATCTAACAAGTCATCATCCCCCAAATCATCATCATCAGGGTCAGGATGACGTGTCTTCTGGCCATCATTCGGTTGATTTAGTTAAGCTCTAGCTAACACAGCTAGTCTCTCAGGATCTTGGGGTTTTGTCATTCTGCCAATATGTTGTAGTTTCAGATGTATTGGTACTAATGATGCACATAATCGTTGTGTACTTGGAATACACAATAACTCTCTTGCACAAACTAAAACAACAAACAAAAGTAAAATTTGGGAAACTTGACTAAAGGTCTATTAACAAACACAAATTAATTGACAACCGTATTCCTCGACAACAACACCAAAATTTGATATGACAAAATTACCTCTCTTATGAGAAAGTAAGCGGTCGCTGTCAAATATAGAACCCAACTGGGTAGGGTGTCAAATCCTATAGGGAATACAATGTTCACTAAGTATTGCAATTATTATTGGACTGCTGATCTAAGGTTTCGAAATAAAGGCATTTTTGAAATGTTAACGGTGCTCTTTTGTATTTGTGTTACACAAAAGTCCATCTACTAAGAGTAAATGTAGATGTAATTTCAAAAAGAGTGAATTAACAAGAGTTATACATACCAAGATGTTCAAACAATTAGGGTTGAGAGTTTGTGTTCAAAATCTAACTTATGTATCCAATTGCAAGAATTATTAAATTCTAAGGATTACCCAGATGTTTCTCTGAACCTAATGAGTATTTCACCATTTATTTTTCTCAAAATTAAAGGATTCATATATTATTCAATAACACTCTCATGAGGGTGGATCCTATTAAGACGTCAACCCATAAACCAAAAGGGTAAACCTATGGAGTTTATCTGAATCATTTATTTTCCCAACATCCACTTTCTTGTCGGACAAGTGGAGTTTATAGGCTCACTTCTCAAGTTTGCAACCAAGATATATGTAACGCCCCAGAAAACGGGTCCCAGAGTGTCACACGGTGCTTGAGGCTGTGAGTAGCCCCAACCTAACCCTTTGAGCAATTTTCATTCAGTTCAGCACAAATCAATGGGGTTTCCATAAATACCCCTCAAATATCAACAGAGTAATCATCATTCAAGAATAAAAGAATTTCAGAAAGGTAACAAAATACGACTTATTAGTCAACTCCCAACATCTATACTAGTCGGACAATCCTCTAAAAAAATTAATAAAACTAGCAAACCATTGACACATGCCCCAACTGACTCATACTCAGTTATCAAATGTAGACAATTCCGTGAAACCAATATCAGACATCATATCCTCGGAACATGAGGACTCACCACAACAGAGGATGTAGCTCGGCGTGCCCAAAGAATCACTGTCCAACCTAAAACTGAGCACCTGAATCTATATTCTGAGAAAATGCAGCCCACATCCAAAGATGTGGGTCAATACCATAGAAAGGAACCGAGTATACGGGGGTGTATGCAGTTGTATAAACATCATCATCATAAATATTTATAAGAAATATGCAGGATGTATGAAAGACTCACAAAGCCTGAGGAAAATCATCATAATCATGAGAGAATCAAATAAGTACAATAACACATGTGAGTCATCATATAATTTATCAATCACTTTTGGTTCATGAAGAATATCAATTCTCATAATGTAAATATCATTTAAATGTTTCAAAAGAATAACTTTCACAATTCCACTTTCAAATCACTTCACCATTCACCATAGACACAAGGAAACACACACAAACTAGGAGATCCTATAATCGACATAAACCATGTGAGCTACATAGAGTCCAACGTACAACCAAAATTTGGGAGAGCCATCCTATCCTTGCCATCGAAGTAGGACTATCGATATCAAATCCACGCAAACTAGTGATCACTATATAAATCAGCCTCAGGCTCACTCCTACGGAGGCACGTAGTTCTAGGGAAGTAAGATTGATTTATACCTCCTACTTGGTGCGAAAGATTTCTCCCAGACTTAGCTCAGATCATTTCAAAGACAATTCATAACAATAAATTTTTAGTAATATATAAATATACATCGGGAGCCATCATGCTTACCATCTATCAAAATCAACCACGTTGTGGATTTCATTCACACTCGAGTTCAAAACAACTCCATTAAGACCAAAAGGTCAAATCATTCAAAATATCTCAAATATTCAACATCAACATGCTTATAACACACACTTTCTTAAGAAAAAAATAATTTCCAATGGGGATTCACAACCCAAATATAAAAATCATGATAACTATCATTCAAGATTCATGTTTTATATCTCCACACATGTAAATTCATCTTTTAAAATCGTAAACATCAAGATTGCATAATAATCAAAATAAGATATGGGTTCATGCTTCAAATTCATAAAAATCAAATAAAAATCATGCATTTGCAAAGAAAATTACTTTTGGGCACAAGAACGAAACAGAGTTCTTGTTGAAAAATCCCACATACCTTGAATGATGAACTTTAGATCGATACTCATTTTTGAGATGTTAATCGTGCCTTTGAATGATGGTTCTTGGAGATCTTGAACTAGGAACTTCGAATCTTGAATAAATTTGCAGAATTAATGGTGAACTTCGGAGTTTCTTGAAGTTGGATGTAGGAGCTTAGGGTTTTCTTTTTTGAGGGAATTTGATGAAATATAACATATAATGCTTCTAATAGGCTTTAATATAGGGTTTGGACGGATTTTGGGTGAGGGGAAATGACGAAAACGCCCCTAAAAATCAAATAATTCTCGAATTTGTCCTTTGGTGGACTGCTTTGGTAGTCTGAAGTAGATTAACCATAATGTTTTACTCTGATATCCAAATTGGATGAAACCAATTTCATTGGAAAGAGGACTCGCAGAGCTTTCCGTTGATATTTAGTTGATTACACAGATAATTATGAACAAGGAGTTATGATCATTTAAAGTTTGAGAAAAAATACGTCAGGCCTCAGTACTTTTTCCTGCATGTTTTACTGTTCACTAGTATTGATGGTTCGATCGGAATATTCATAAATCGTCGCTTGGGTGTCTGTTTTGGATGATCCACATATCGTTAGAAAGCTTATTCGATACTTTACGCAATGGTTGCTAATAATATAAGACATTTCACACGGAAATTTTATAATTCATTCTAGAATATAGAACCTAACACGTTTACGTACAAAATTTCAACGAAAAATTTCTTGAGGTATTACATCATCCCCCCCTTGGAAACATTCATCCTCGAATGACGCTAGACATGCCAAGATTAGATACGGAATAGAGCATACAGTTGAAACCATTCGTTAGACTCATCACCACATCGTTTCTCACTCTGAATGCAACATAGAATGCATAAATTCAAGAAACTACAGCTGAACACATAATAAATGACAGCTGAACTGCTACAACTTTTATCAAAAGTGCATGATTTAGGAAAGAACTGTAGCTTCCGCTTGATCAGCATTCGTAGAAAATAGGTGCGGGTACTTGGTCACATATCCACCTCAGCTTCCCATGTTGCACCCTCAACAGATTGGTTTTGCCACAACACTTTGACCATGGGAACTTCTTTGTTCCTTAGTCTTCGGACACTGAAACCAAGAATCTCAACAGAAATCTCATCAAAAGAAAGATTTTCTTTAATGCTAGTACTCACAGAGGAAGCCACTACCACAGCATCGTTAATATGCTTTCTAAGCATGGAATCATGGAATATTGGATGAACAGAGGACAACTCGAAAGGCAACTCGACCTCATAAGCTACCTTACCAACATGGCTAAGAATTTTCTAAGGACCAACATAACGGGGACTAAGCTTCCTCTTCTTTCCGAATCTCTTCACCCCTCTCATGGGTGAAATTTCCAGATACACTAGGTCACCAACTTCAGACTCAAGGACTCTCCTTCTAACATCCGCATATGACTTCTAACGACACTGCATAGTTTTGAACCTTTCCCTAATCAACTTAACTTTTTCCATAGCATCAAATACCGAATCAGGACCACTCACAACCACTTCACCCACTTCGAACCAACCTATAGGTGATCTATACTTCCTCTCATATAAGGCTTGAAATGGAGCCATGCCAATACTAGAGTGGAAACTGTTATTGTAAGCAAACTCTATCAACGGTAAGTGATCATCCCAACTTCTCTTAAAGTCAAGTGCACAAGCTCTCAGCATATCCTCTAAGGTCTGGATGGTCCGCTCAGCCTGACCATCGGTCTACGGATGAAAAATAGACCTCAAAAGCACTTAGGTACCAAGACCCTTCTGAAAAGCTTTCAAAAATTGTGAAGTAAACTGAGTACCCCTATCCAAAATGATAGACAAGAGAAGTCCATGCAGTCTGAGTAGCTCTCGAATATACAATCTAGCGTAATCCTCATCAGTATATGAAGTATGAACAGGCAAGAAATAAGGAGACTTAGTCAACCTATCAACCACAACCCAAATGGAATCATGATGGCATCGGGAAGGAGGTAAACCAATCACGAAGTCCATATTTATTTCTTCCCACTTCCAGATGGGAATACTAAACTCTTGCATCACACCACCAGGTCTTTGGTGTTCAACATTAACCTGTTGGCATGTTGCACACTTAGCTACAAACGCTGCTATATCTTTCTTTATACCACTCCACCAATAGATTTCCTGCAAATCTCGGTACATCTTAGTGGCACCAGGATGAAGAGAATATCACGCCCCGTGCGCTTCAGCCATAATTCTCTATCTCAGATCATCAATATTAGGGACACACAATCTACCCTGCAATCTCAACACACTATCTCCCCCTTGGGAGAAAACCTCAGCTTTTTGGTCCTTGACTGACTCCTTCAGTCTGACCAAACTAGCATCTAAGTATTGCTTTTGCTTTACTTCCGAAACAAAGGAGGATTCAGAACTACTATGAACCCTTATACTACCTTCAACAAAGTGAAACAACCTAACCACCAATCTAGCCAAATGATGTACATCACGAGCCTACACTTTCTTACCTTCTACCACATGCGAAACACTACCAATGGACACTCAACTTAGGGCATCCGCCATAATATTGGCCTTTCCTGGATGGTACGACACACTCATATCATAGTCCTTTAAAAATTCTAACCATCGTCTCTGGCTAAGATTCAATTCTCTATGGGTAAACACATAGACTCTTATGATCAGTGCAAACATCAACATAGACACCATACAAATAGTGTCTCCATATTTTCAAAGAAAACACAACAGCAGCCAACTCCAGGTCATGAGTGGGGTAATTTTTCTCATGGGGTTTCAACTTTCTAGAAGCATAATCTATCACCTTACCCTTCTGCATCAATACGCAACCCAACCCAACTCTCAAAGCATCATAGTACACCACTAAACCATCAACACCATCAAGCAAAGTCAAAATAGGGGCTGAAGTGTGTCGAGTCCTCAACTCCTGAAAACTCTTCTCACAAGATTCGGGCCATAAGAACTTCACTTTCTTTTGGGTAAACCGACTCATAGGAGACACTATAGAGGGGAAACCCTCAACAAAACCGTGGTAATAGCAAGCTAAACCCAAGAAACTTTGGATATCAGTTGGAGAAATAGGTCTAGGCCAATTTCTAACAGCTTCGATCTTTTGGGGATCAACTCTAATACACTCGGAAGAAATGATATGACCCAGAAGAGAAACTGACCTTAGCCAAAACTCACACTTACTGAACTTGGCAAATAACTTATGATCTCTAAGGGTTTGCAACACAGTTCAGAGATGATCAGAATGTTCATCCTCACTACGAGAGTACACCAATATATCATCGATGAACACTATGACAAACATATCCAGATATGGTCTAAACACTTGATTCATGAGGTCCATGAAAGCTGTTGGGGCATTAGTTAACCCAAAAAATTTAACAAGAAACTCAAAATGGCCATAACGAGTTCGAATAGCGGTTTTCGGGATGTCACACTCCCTAACTTTGAGTTGATGATAGCCGGAACGAAGGTCTATCTTTGAGAAATAACTTGCACCTTGCAATTTGTCAAACAAATCATCTATTCTCGGAAGAGGGTACTTATTTTTTATGATGACTTTATTCAGTTGGCGGTAATCAATGCACATATACAAAGATCCATCTTTCTTTCTCACAAACAACATACGAGCACTCTAAGGAGAAATACTGGGCCTTATGAAACTCTTATCTAGTAGATCTTTGAGTTGCTCTTTGAACTCCTTAAGTTCTGCAGGGGACATAAGGTAAGGAGGAATAGAAATGGGTTGAGTATCAGGAAGAAGATCAATCCCGAACTCTATCTCTCTATAAGGAGGTATCCCTGGGAGATCATCTAGAAAGACATCAAAAAACGCATTGACGATGTTAACAGACTGGAGAGTTGGAGTCTCAGACTTAGAGTTGGAGTCACCACTCAGGTCTGACAATCCTGT
This sequence comes from Capsicum baccatum var. pendulum, assembly GCA_030864225.1. Lineage (NCBI taxonomy): Eukaryota > Viridiplantae > Streptophyta > Magnoliopsida > Solanales > Solanaceae > Capsicum > Capsicum baccatum. The sequence goes on from CM061557.1 coordinate 89,150,695, forward strand.
TGTTATTTTCCCAGTTGTTATTTTCCAGTGGCCTAGCGCAATAGCGGCGCACCATGTCAGGGGTTCAGATAGGGAAAATTTGTCGAAAAATTAAAGTTGCACCCATGGTTAAAACAATCTTTTCCCATGATTTTATTCTACACAGATGTGGGATTTAAGCCCTAATAACGTATAAAACCCTTCATTATTTACTTTTCCCCAAAATCAAAAGATAATTATCTCTAAAGAAAACAAACCCTAGATCTCAACAATCAAGGTCAATCCCAGAAATTTCTCCAAGAACTCATCAAATTGAGGTATGTTAGATGTTCATCCATGGATCCTTACCTTCCATGGAGATCAAGAATCCTCTTTTAAAATACAAAATTTATGATTTATGATTTCTATGTTTGAATTAGATTCAATTCATATTCATGATGTTATTTAAGTTTTAATCCATGATTTATATTACGAGTTCCAAGAATTAATTCTAGTATGTTGAATTACATGATATTCATGATAAACCCTTTAATTTGCAAGTTGATTGATGTAGCCATGTTAACCGTAAGTGTTTATAATTTAATGAACCAATTATGCTTCTTATGTGTTTGATAAATTGTATATGAGAATGAAATTGTAACTCCCTGAAATTTGGGTCCCGGGACGTTACATGGTGCTTAGGGGCACAAGTGACCCCAAGCTAACCCTCCTAATGGCATAAATTATAAACAACTGGATAAAATGCTTAAATCTGTATAAATTTAGCAAAAATATAGAACTTTTCTGAACTTGATCAATATAAACATGAACTTTGCAAGATTACAACTCTACTTTTACAAATGAAACTGAAACTGAATACATCAACTTCTACTAACGGTCTATGAAGCCTCTACTGGTACTGACTTCAGATAGATGAGTCCTGAAGCCAAACTACCCAATCTCAATACAACTAAAGTAATAAAAATACAACACTTCACGAACTATATAACCGACTCAAGCCCTCGAATCAAAAGAACTCATCACCTGCTGACTGAAAGCTACAAACTGACTGAATGTGGTATCTGAGCTATAACTTATACCTACATTATAAGGCACTGTAGCATATACAAATATATGGGAGTCATTACTTTAAGTAATCTACTGAATATGTGGGGGTGCAATGAACCATTATAAATAATATCATAAATAATTATGAAAATCATGCATGCTGACGATAACAACATTCTTCGCTTGAATTAACTGAAATATATTCCTTGTAAATCATCAATAGTAATTGAAGCATTATAAATCTCATAAATCATTATAGTTAAATCAAACTCTTTAAATCATGACATAGAGTGACTCGGTCACTCATGAAACTAGAACTCTTATGGACTTGGGAGTTTATTATAACCGACATAACTACACCATGTGAGCCGCATGAAGTCCAATATTTTTTCCTCTTAAAAAGAGAACCACACATTGGTGGGAGCATCGTACTCTTGTCATGGATTAAAACCTCAATTTCACAATTAGAATCCCACAATCGGCCTTTGGCCCACAATTATCAACACCAATACTACGGTGGCACGTAGTTTCAGAGAAATATCAAATTTTCCACTTTGTGCTAAATACTCCTCCCAGATTCATCTTTGAATGCGTTAGGAAATCCTCCATAATCAATATCAATTTGTGGGTCCATTATCAAGACCAAAACATAAATATATATCTCATCGGTAAATCATGTACAACTGTGGATTCCTAAATCGACTCAAAATCAAACAATCTTTCTCATCATCAAGATGTATCGATTCATTTAGTCCTGGCAACATTAATAAATTTGAGAAAATATCAAGACTCATTATAACAACTCAATCTTATGAATCAATATACTCAATAATCTAATTTGTTATAAGGAAGCTTAAAGCTTGACACGTGGCTTGAAAGCACTTGAAATACCAACTCATGGTAGAACATGAAATTGACAATATTAAATGTAAAGTCATAATTTGGAAGTTGTAAAATAATCATGTATCAAAAACTTCAAGAAAACATCATAGAACTCATTATTGACTCTCAAGCTCAAATATCAATATATATATATTCAATAATAAAAATTCTCATAGAAAAGCTTAAATCATGACTCTTAACTCAAATTATTTAGAAATCATCAACTCATAATAATAATATTCAACTCATGGCATAAGTTCTCAATTTAAGAAATAAAATGATGAATTAGTCATGTGTATCGATCTTGAATAGCTCAAATATCATAAATCATTAATAAAGTAATTTGGGTGTAAACCCACTTTATAAAATCATGGATTTCAATAGCAGAAATTAAAACTTTGGGCACAAAAATGAAAGAAGTGTTCTTGTTCAAACCCCACATACCTTGATTATGAATTTGAATGAAGAAACTTGTTACAGAGTCCTTCTCCACTTCTTGATTTAGGGTTCTTGATGATTTGACTTGGGTACCTTGAATCTTGAACCAATTTATAAAATCTATGGTTGGATTCTTGATGTTCTTGGGAAATTTGGATTGAATTTTTTAGAGAGAAATCCTAGTATTCTTGATGAAATGGAAGAAGAATGAAGTTTTCTTCTTTACTTGGATATATATATAGAGGGTCAAAATGGGTAGAAAAGACCTAAATACCCTTATAAAAATACCCCTTAATTGCTGAAAAAATATAGCTGACAACATCCGTGATAGGGTGTCCGACTCGTGATAGGCCGTCACGAAATGTCATCACAAAAGGGTCGAATTTTTGATTTTCTGGCTAAGGCTGACAACGTCATCAGAAATGTCATCAGAAAGTGATGACATCGTCAGTATTGGCGTCATAAACGTGACAGCCCATCAGAACCGTCATCACCATTTTCTAGCTTGACCATGTTGTAGTAAAATAGGCATACCTATTTTCTCTGATATCGTATTTTGGCAAAATTTGTATCGTTGGAAAGATAATTCAATTATCTATCTTTTGATAGGCCATGAGCCGAAAAATTCAAATTATAATGAGAGATATGCTCGTTTGAAGTTGACAATACCAATATCCTTCCCAAGAACTCAATCGGTAAGGAATGTTTTCAATCGCCACATCGTTAGGACATCTTTAAGGCCTTAATACACACCATCCTTGATTAGAAAACAACCAAAGCCCTATAATTTATTTATCAAGAGCTTGATTCATGGTTTCACTATTGGTTAGATTCTTGAGAAATTACAAAATGGCTCTAACTTCCTCACCGAGTGTCCGATTCGGGTGAATCTTATGACGATGGAAAGCTTATCGAATTCTCCACATGATCGAGAGTAGAATTTAGGGAAATATAACATGAGATAAATAAAAATCAATTTGGAAGTCATCCATATTCACTCAAAAGATGGATTTAGGCTTCAGAAATGATCGAGGTATTACAATAATTCCCCCTTGGAAACATTCGTCCTCAAATGTTGCTTTTTGGCCAAGAATATAGTGAAAATTGAAGACACACAGCTAAAACAACTTGCAAATTTAAATTTATATCTTTCTAAACTTTGAAGTACTTTGGTGAATGAATAAACTCATGATGAAAATAGCTATACAGCTGGATCCGAGACTGAAAAAAATAGATAAAGGACAACTATAATTCTCTACTGAATCTGAGCTGATTTGCCTTCTTCCTATATTAAAGAGCGGGCTCATACTGAGAGTTTAGAATTCACTTGCTATGATAAGGGTGCAATCGTACTCATTGACGGCAAAGAGATAATTTCTGCAGGCATAGGTCATGAGAAACAAGGATAAGACTACACAATGGGTATTACATTGTCTGGACTAGAGTACTTGGAAAACAAAGATTGTTCAATGAATGCTCACAGACTGAATCACAATTATATCTCCGAATCTGTAATTGATGCCTGACACACATAATAAAATGAATTCGGAGATTTTGGGCATGAGCAACTACTTATCAAAGTGCTCATACCTATGAAATTTTGGGTGGTAAGACCAAACTAGTTCGGAAAAAAATTGGAAGACCATAGAAATCTATCTACCAAATTTTAAAAACTGGGTTGTTAACTATGCAAACTGAATCGTACTAGATACTCATACTTCAGTAGAGGATTTCTTCAACACCCTCCCAAGGAATTCTATAGGTTTGAAAGAGCAAAGAACTTTAGGCAAGATCTAAACAAGACATCTGAATCGGAGATCATAAAATTACCATAATCCCGTAACTTGAAACCTAAACCTATGAATCATAAGTTAGGATAAAAGTACTAAGCTTCAAGCAAGGCAACTCCTTACTCTCAACTCAACCACACTTCTCAAACACTCTCTCGACTATACTATACACTTATGATACTATATTTGATCGATTCGACTTACAATCCTTACATGACACCGATACTTCTATCTACTCATATCTCCTTGAACCAAAACCCCTCATCATTTTCATGCGTAACCTAGAACCACAAGATTCACCACATAACCCCATTCTGAATCATGAGCTCCCACACATCTATATTCTTAAAACCTCTCACTTCAAGAGTAATTCTCATTACCACTTTGACAACTCCAATCCACCTAGCACTAGCCATTTACTAATGTGCAAGGCACCCATCCACATGCACACAAACACGACATTCAAGCCTATCTTCATAACCACATGCGCATTCCTAATTAAACACTTATAAAGCTTCTTTTTCATACCCTACACACCACTTATCAAGAAAATTTCCATGCACTTACCTCAAGCACACCTGAGATACTCCTTACTAATCGAGTCCTACACAAATGTTTCACTCCAATATTCCTTCCAACTCATGCAATTACAACTCATGGAATTCCACAAAATGAACACACCACAATCTTCCCAATCATAACACATAAAACTTCAACTAACCATAACATGTATCAAAGACATAGCCTCAATCTTACTTCACATTACCGCCAAGCCAAAGTAGGCATGGCACCCCCTATCATTGATAAGGAAATATCTCTTCTCTCCTAACTAAGCAACTATTCACCACCACTATCTTGGGTAAGGAAAGATAACTACAAGATTAAAGCATAAGGATCTGACATATGAATAGATGCTATGAATAACTTGACACTCAACAAAGGCTTGAGGAATAGATGATTTAACATCATAAACCCATCAATGAAATATGGCCAGGGGATATGCACGATATGAATCTGAATTCCTTTCTTGATATCATTAAAAGTAGCGCTTAAACATTGGAACTGAACATATCACAAATATTAAGTACATAAGTCACGTGTTGCATGACCTAAATTGGGAATTCGTAACTATGAATTGTAATTCAAACTGGTGAAAGGTCTGAGACTCCACATTTTGGTAACTAAGTAAGGACAGGATTTTTTTATGGCATGCCTGGACATGAATCATGATCATGGAATCAAAACGCAAGGCATGAATAAATACAAGAATGAATAAAAATACTAAAATAAAAATGGGTCGAGTCGTATCCCTTCTCACAGTTGTTCCATAACTTATTGGCATACCTACTACAACCTAACAAACTAACTTGGTCAATTGTTCTACTATCTCCCCCTTAGACTAAAGCCATCATACTTTTTGACTTAATTATTAGGAACATCATTCATTGCCTAACTACTCTTCCTCCACCTAGCAACTCCACGACACTTACTAATTACACCACATACAATGACCCTAGAAAAAAATAAAGCAGCCCCACAGAACCTTGAGCAAGATTTTTCACCAAGAACACAAAATAAAGCTTAATTACAAGTTGATCAAACTCAAGCTCTCGCATATACTGTCCAATCCCATTAGATCACTTCCCTATAACTAGAACCATTGACTAAGAAATTATCACATCCACCTTCATATCCACCATTCATCAAAACTTAATGCCTAGTGCTCAGCATAACTTACAACTCTACCTCACAGACACCATTCTCACTTAGAAACTATAAAACAAAATGTCAATAAACACTAGTCCACTTAAACCCCCTAATAACAATAATTGGTTAATATCATATAGCCTCTCTCATTTATAATTCATCAACACGCCCTTCTTCTACCTATCATTACTATATATCCTTCATACACAACTTAACTTAGTTCATAACTCTGTAAGTTCAACTTAAATTTCCCTTGCAATATCAGGAGCATCTAAGTTAACAACACTTATCCACTAAGTATCATCAGCCATAACTTATACTTATCTTGTGTAGCACACCGCCAATAACTATTTTCATACCTTAAGTAAACCATTATTTACCTCCACCAATAACTCCTTCTCTTTCTTCCATGAGCTGACACAAAAGAACAATATCACTTCATCACTAACTCGATCACATGCAAAAAGGCTCAGCTATACATACTTTTAATAAATCACACCTTTCTCCCTTTCTTGCCACAACACCTCTAAACCAGTTCTAACCAACACTAGGAAACAAGATACACAAGGAGTCGCTAGTGAATCAAAATAGGCCTCACCTGACTTCACTAGTCTTTAATTTGCATTTTGAAAAAGAATTTGAGATGGATAACAAATAAATTATAGTAGTAAATCAAAAGAGCCCTACACGTCTTCACTAGACTTTAAGTTCCAACATCATAAAGATAACAAGGTTACAAGAGATAGAAACTCGCCATACAATATTTGATAATCTAAGAATACACATCTTACTCTATCTTAACTAAAAGAATCATAAGGGAGAGGTCATAACATTGAACTTAGGAAACTTATAACACGTTGGTAAGCTCTTCTCAAGCCGCTTTGTGAGACTTCTGAAATTTCTCTCTTGTAAGTCCGAAAGCATTATCAGAGGGAGAAAATTGGAACTCACTGATCTTGTTTCCTCAGGAACAGTACATAGATGAGGAAGTATAGTTATCAATATAGATTCTGAGAAGGAAATCTAGAAGCGCAACTGACTTGGGCATATTACATAATTTATAAGCAAAGAATGATAAGGCACTAATAGGGTACTTTCTAGCTTATTTACAACTTCATAACTATCTGTGGGGACTGTTTAAGAAAGTACTATCTACAAAGAATTGAGTTTTACTATCTCCAATACCTTGAAAATAAGGGTGGGATTCCCCGAATAAGGTAAGATGAGAATCTATATAAGTTTCTCAATGAACCTTTATATAGCACAATCTAAGACTTAAAAGAATGGAGACATTTCCTAAATGTCTTGTAGCATCTCAAAGAAAAGTACAGACATCCCTGCACCATTTTGTAAGACTCTACGAGATACGGCTTCATAAACACCCTACAAGACTTGAACTCTATGCTCTGATACCAAGTTTATAACACCCCAAAATTTGGGTCCCGGGACGTCAAAAGGTGCTTAGGGGCGCAAGTGACCCCAAGCTAACCTTCCTATTGGCATAACCCATGCACAACTGGATAAAATGCATAAATCTATATAAAGTTAGCAAAAATATACAACTTCTCTAAACTTGATCAATATAAACATGAACTTTACAAGATTACAACTTTACTTTCACAAATGAAACTGAAACTGAATACATCAACTAAAGTAAGAAAGATACAACACTTCTTGAACTATATAATTGACTCAATTTCTCGAATTAAAAGGACTCATCACCTGCTGATTAGAAAGTGCGAACTGAGTGAATAGAATATCTTCGCTATAACTTGTACCTACATTATAAGGCACTATAGCATATAGAAATATATGGGAGTCAATACTTTAAGGAATGTACTGAGTATGTGAGGGTACAATGTAACATTATAAATAATATCATATATGATTATGAAAATCATGAATACTGATGATAACAACTTTCTTCGCTTGAATTAACTGAAATATATTCCTTTTAAATCATAGTAATACAAGCATTATAAATCTCATAAATCGTTATACCTAAATTAAACTCTTTAAATCATGACTTAGAGTGACTTGGTAACTCATGAAAATTGAACTGTTATGGACTTAGGAGTTTCCTATAACCGATAGAAATACACCATGTGAGCCATATGGAGTCCAATGTTTTCCCTCTTAAGGAGAGAACTCCACATTAGCGGGAGCGTCGTACTCTTGCCATGGATTACAACCTCAATTTCATAATCACAATCCCACAATCGGCCTTTAGCCCACAATTATCAACATCAATCCTATGGTGGCACATAGTTTTGGAGAAATACCAAATTTTCCACTCAGTGCTAAATAGTCCTCCTAGACTTAGCTCCGAATGCATCAGGAAATCCACCTTAATCAATATCAATTCGTGGGTCCATTATGAAGACCAAAACATAAATATATATCTTATCAGTAAATCATATACAACTGTGGAATCCTAAATCGACTCAAAATCAAACAATCTTTCTCAACATCAAGATTTATCAATTCATTTAGTAATGGCAACATCAATAACTTTGAGGAAATATCAAGACTCATTATAACAACTCAATCTTATGAATCAATATACTCAATAATCCAATTTGTCTTAAGGAAGCTTAAATCTTGACAAATGTCTTGAAAGCACTTGAAATACCAAATCATGGTAGAACATGAAATTTACAATATTGAATATCAAGTCATAATTTGGAAGTTGTACAATAATCATGTATCAAAAATTTCAAGAAAACATCATAGAACTCATTCTTGACTCTCAAGCTCAAATATCACTATATATATATATATATATTCAATAATAAAAATTCTCATAGAAATGCTTAAATCATGACTCTTATCTCAAATCACTCAAAAATCATCAACTCATAATAAAAATATTCAAATCGTGGAATATGTTTTCAATTTAAGAAATAAAATGAAGAAATAGTCATGTGTATCGATCTTGAATAGCTCAAATATCACAAATCATTAATAATTTAGGTGTAAACCCACTTTGCAAAATCATGGATTTCACTAGTAGAAATTAAATCTTTATGAACTAGAATGAAAGATGTGTTATGGTGCCCCACTTTGCAAAATCATGGATTTCAATAGTTGAAATTAAATCTTTGGGCATAAGAACGAAATAAGTGTTCTTGTTCAAACCCCACATACCTTGATTATGGATTTAAATGAAGAAACTTGTTATAGACTCCTTTTCCACTTTTTGAGTTATGGTTCTTGATGCTTTTGACTTGGGTACCTTGAATCTTCAACCAATTTAAAAAATCTATGGTTGGATTCTTAATGTTCTTGGGAAATTTGGATTGGATTTTTTAGAAAGAAACCCTATTATTCTTGATGAAATGGAAGAAGAATGAAATTTTATTCTTTACTTGGATATATATGGAGGGTTAAAATAGATGGAAAAGACCAAAATACCCTTTTAAAAATGCCCCTTAATTGCTGAAAAAATATGGCTGATGACATCTGTGATAGGCCGTCAGACCCGTGATAGGCCATCACGAAATATCCTTACAAAAGGGTCGAATTTTTGATTTTTTGCCTACGGCTGGCGATGTTGTTAGAAATGTCATCAAAAAGGTATGACATCATCAGAAATGGCGTCAGAAACATGACAGCCCATCAGAACCATCGTCACGGTTTTCCAGCTTTACCATGTTGGAGTAAAATGGGCATAACTCTTTTCTCCGATATCAGATTTTGGAGAAATTGGTATCATTGGAAAGCTAATTAAATTATATATCATTTGATAGGTCATGAGCTGAAAAATTCCAAGTATAATTAGAGATATACTTTTTTGAAGTTGTTTATACCAATATCCTTCCCAAGAACTCAATCATTAAGGAATATTTTCATTCGCCCAATCATTAGGACATCTTTAAGTCCTTGATACACACCATACTAGATTATAAAACAAACAAATCACCATAATTTATTTCTCAAGATCTTGATTCATGGTTGCACTGTTTGTTAGAGTCTCGGGAAATTACAAAATGGCTCTAACTTCCTCACCGGGTGTCCGATTCGGGTGAATCTTATGTCGATGGAAAGCTTATCCAATTCTCCATATGATCGAGAGAAGAATTTAGGGAAATACAACATGAGATAAATAACAATCAATTTGGAATTCATCTATATTCACTCAAAAAATGGATTTAGACTTAAGAAATGATTGGGTTATTATAGAAATAATGACATTATAGCATGCTACCATGTATTCACAATTCATGTACAAATTAATGCATTACAAGTGGTTGATGGAATGTCTCTACGAATGAATTATGACCAAGTGAACATTGTTATGTTATTCAAGATTATTCTTTTCTTTACTTCTCATGTTATTGAATCTTGAGGGTATTTAATACCCAATAACGTAGCAGTTTATTTAGAACCAATGTCAATTATAGAATAGTTTCAGTTATGTCGCGATCAATAGTACTTTAAGTATATTATAGAACTTAGTAGAATTTAGTCAGTTACCAAACTTAGGAAAACTCAGTAATCTTAGTGAATTCAGTCCAGTTCAGTCTAGTTAATAGTTTAGTATCTTTTAGTTCATCATCGAGTGAACCCAAGGATGGGGGCTCACCTGTCAGTAGATGGTGTAATCCTTAGAAGTAATACTTGCATTCCAGAACTACATAGCTAGCATAGATTGAGATGTCAAACATATAAGTTGAGGGTTGATGAGGTGCTCTACCTGCCAGTAGAGGGTACCACCATTCTCATTTAGGGAACCTTCCAGTAGAGGGTTACTCTTCATCTTGTCCTTACCCGTGGCACGTTACTGACACCCTTACTACTGGGGTTATAAATTGGACCCATCTTAGTTATCTTATCTTATTTGGGGTATGTAGGCTAGATGATTACCTCACAAAGTTTTAGGTTTAGTCTCAGTCTTTAGAATAGAACTCAGTTCAGTTCTATAGAATTAGGACTATCAGATATAGTGACTCAGTTAATAGTAATTTAGATTATCAGTGATCTCAGATTATCAGTACATTAATTTATCAATTATCAGATTTAGTTCCTATTTACTCAGTCTAAGTAGGCACAGTATGTTCAGTAGTTACATATCCTCTATGTATGCTAATCCAGCTCTTACATATTATTGAGTTAGTTATTGATCATCCATATAAACCCATGCATTTAGCCTTACATCATTTAGCATAACAGTACATTCCCACATACTAATCACATACTCATTTCTTATGCTATGATATTTCTTATTATAGGTTCAGACGCTCAGGTTCCTGACTGTGCTTAGCTAGATTCAACCAGTAGTAGAAAATTTAGCAGCGAGTCCTTATCTATTGAGGATATTCTTTTATTTTAGTACTTCAACTTTGCAGTATTTTAGTAGATGGAGTTAGTTGGGTGATTGTCCCATCAACTCCACTTTAGTAGATGGATTTGGTTGGGTGATTGTCCCATCAACTCCACTTTCAACAAGATTCAGTAAGAGGCTTTTTAGACTAGTTTTTAGATAGTGTTTAGTTTTTATCAGATGTTTCTATTTATCAGTATTTCAGATGTTTTGAAAATTTTGGCAATTCAGCCTATTATTCTATATTTATTTAAGTATTATTTTTCAGTGCTCATAGTAGATATCATTCATTGTTTAGCTTGTGGTCCTTTGGGGTTGTAAGCATCGTGTGATGATTGGGGGTAGTCTCGAGCATTACAAACTTAGTTTCAGAGCCTAAGTTTCAAATGGAGTCCTAGGGAGTCTGAAAAGCCACATCACGTAGAGTCTTGTGCATGGGTGTATAGTGCGCCACACTTATGGATAGGAGGGTATGATATGATTTAGGAAATATTATAATTCTTTTAGTATTCATGTCTTGTGAGTCAGCCCCTTAGCCTGTTCAGGCAGATCCCCTGGATGAACATGTCTCTCATGTAGAATTTAGAGCTACATTCACTAATCTAGACAATTCAGTAGAAGCTCAGAATGAATGGCTAGCTACTATTTTGGCAAACCTAGTAGCCAATACTGCAGCAACCAGAATTTGAGACTTCACTCGAATGAATCCTTCTTTCTTTATGGAATCTAAGTCATAAGAGGATCCATAAGAGTTCCTCTATAAGGTTCATAAAGTAACAAATATCATGGGAGTAACTTCCAGTGAGAGTGTCGAGTTAGCCGCCTATTAGATACAAGATATATCCCATACATGGTTTAAGCAGTAGAAGGTAGACAGGGGTACAGATGTAGAGCGTATTGAGAGGGAAGATTTTGCTACTGCCTTCCTAGATTGATTCTTTCCCTTATAGGTTAGAAAAGCCAAAGTGTTAGAGTTTATTAATATTAGACAAGGTAGTGTGAGAGTAAAAAAGTATTCCCTCAAGTTTACTAAGTTATCTAGGTATGTGTAACGCCCTAAGTTTGTACCTTGGACACTACACGGTGCTTAAAATCTCAAAGGACCACAAGCTAAACCATGACTAGTACCTGCTGCAATAACTATGTAATAAATAATATAAATATGCATAAAGAGGTGAAAACTTGCCATAAGGTTCAATAATGTATATATTAATGAAAATTTTATCACTATACTAAAATTGAACATTAATACTAAATAGCTGAACAACTGTCTAAAACTACTCTATTGTAAAAAAGCCTCTAACAGTCTGAACTGTGGAGTTGATACGACAAGCCCTCAACTAACTCCATCTCCTAAAATAAATCTAAAGTACTATAAATAATAAGCATGTCCTCAAACTATGAGGACTCGCCACTACTCAAAAAGCTGTGAATCTGAATGGCTAAGGGTGCTCCAGACCCAGTGCGTCTGAACCTATGATAAAAGTCATTATAGCGCAAAGAAAACCATGCGTCAGTACTTTAAATGTACTGGTATGCTCATTGAGGTAGGCTGATATGCGTGAACATTAATAATAGAATAACATGAGTATGATTGAGTAAGAGTACATACATGAACACATAAACTATAATTAAGATCGTGGTAATACTGAGTACTGAATCAGAATACTGATAACCAATATCTGGGTTTATGAATACTGTATTACTAATTATTTGAATGACTGTATCTGATAGTTTTGAGTACTGTGGAACCATAATGAGTTCTGCAGTGAGCTGAGTGACTATCTTTGACAGTTCTAAATCTGTAGAACTGAACTCAGTTCTATACTGAACTGAGACTGAAATTGACACTATAGGAGGTAATCATCTAACCGACATACCCCATATCAAGTTGATTTGGGGTCCAACTTATAACCCCCGTTTGAAGGGTGTTAATATCGTGCCACAGGTAAGGACAAGCTGTGAGTTAACCCTCTCTAACAGGAAGCTCTTCTGTCAACCCTCACTGGTAATCGGATGAGAAATATCAACCCTCATAATATCTGACAGGAAGATATCTCAACCTATGCAGGATTCATCATTCTAGAACTCAAGGATTGTTTCTAAGGATCACGCCCTCTGCAGGAAAGTTAGTCTCTATCATTGTGTTCACTCGGTGCTGAATTGTACTTCCAACTGAATAGACACTGAACTAATTATAGTTTGTACTTAGCTGGACTGAGTTGTTATTGAGATTACTATTTAGCTGAACTAAACTGAGTTCACTAAGTTCCATTTACTAATAGAATACTACTAAATTTTGTAAGTTGACTGAGTTTATGGAGGTCTGAACAGGATAATGAATTAGAATTGCCTAATATGGATTCTATTGAGTTTTCCTGAGTTCTTTAACTGAATGAGAGTACTACTAATCATGTCATGACTTATATTGTTCTATGACTAACCATTGCTCTAGGTAATTAGCTAAATTGTCTGGTACAATTACCCTCTTGACTCGATTGCATAAGTTAAGAGACATGGCATAACATTAAACATGTAAAACTATGAACTTGATAAGCATCCATACATTAGGGAATTTTGACAAACACTTGACTGATATAACTTGCACATAAGCTAACTTGACATAATTTCATTTTTTAACAGTTCACATGCACAATTTATCAAGCACTTGGTGAGAATAGAATATGTACATAGTTTTGTACAACAAGTGAGCATCATAATTCATCTCTAATTTTACAAGTCAGGGGTTTATCATGGATTTAGATGAATCTACAGATATAATGATCAATTTCACTTTAGATATATATATAATCATGAATTAGGAACTTAATCCAAATTGAAATCATGGATACACTTTAACTCCAACCATGGAAACCATAAAATCAATTACTTGAAGTTCAAAAGAGATTCTTGGACTACAAGGATGGAAGGAACCCTTGGATGAACACTTCACATACCTGTGTTGAAGATTTTCTAAAAGTTTATGGTTGAATCTTGAATTCTTGATTTGAAATTTAAGCATCTTGGGTTTTGTTCTTGAGCTAATTGGAGTATGAATGACTATATTGCTCTATAGAGAGTTTAATTTCATGTTCTGGGGGCTGAGGATCGAGGGAAAAAGACCTATATACCCCTAAGAATGCGGTCTTATAAATGACATAAAACTGGGTTACCGATGCGTAGGTTGACACGGTGCATCGATGTCATGTTCACGTTGATTGGCTGGAATTGGATGCTTGTAGTTGGGGAAAGTATTAATCAAAGTGGTAGTCGATGCAGAGTGCCAAGATCGTGTTGATCCACTGTTTTAGGGTTCCCAATAGGATTCAAATGAAGTCCAAAAAATCCAAAACTCGTCCAGAAACAACTATGGACATTATGATTATGAATCAATCAAAACATGAACATTTAATGAATGTAAAGGTTGGGAAATAAGACTGCAAACCTTTGTAAGTTTAGATGACACTAATTCTGAGTTCCTTGTTAAAATATTCTAAGTCTGGGACCCCTTGACAAACCTAAAGGACTGAATTAAGCATAGGATTTTGAGGGGTCTTACATTTTCTCCGCTTTTGGAACAATCTTCCTCTGAAACATGACTATATGACTCATATGGCTGGTATTCTAAATTATCATACTGAACATGCATATCTGATGCATAAGTATAGCTGAACATGATTCATGGATGCATGACTCAGATTACTTTTTAAATGAATTTATATACTAAACATGCATACTTGATGCATGGCTACATGACTGAACTAGCTCATGAACGTATAACTGAACATGCAATAGTAACTAATACCAAATTTATGACTGAAATCTGAACATGAAACTTAGTAGGATCATGAAAAAACTATTACTTAAACTGAAAAATACTGATAGACTCAAGATCATTTTTGAAGTATCTATGAATGGGAACATGAGAACATGACTGAGAAAGGAATGTGATACATGAATTGAATATTATGAACGGAACTGAGCCTCTTGAATATGTGGTTTACGACTAAGATTAGAACTTGAAGGTCAACTTATGAGCATCCACTACTCCAAACTAGATTCATTACATGAATAGAACTAGGAGGTTTAGAACAAGAAAGCTTAGAGTTATATGTCCCTTGAAGAATGCTAACTTGCCTAAGATACTGAGGAAAACTGTGGCAATGAACAAGCCATCTAGGAGCTGAATCATGACTGAATATCTGGAATCTGAAACTAAGACATGATACATGAACTGATCTTAACACGCACTACCTGATTGATCCATCTTCGAATAAGTTAATTCCTAAGACATTCGGACAGAGCGACTAGATGGACAGGAAGAAACCACACCACCCTAACTTGTATGTCTGACTGCTAATATTGAGTTACTAGCTTTACGAACTAACTCATACTGAAAACTTATTCTCAACTATACTTTCCACCTTAGTATGACACTTTACCTAGGATTACTAAAAAACATCCAAATGGTCACTACGCACGAATTCATAAGCTTAATAAATTGTCTGATTAACTGAATAACTGATAGCTAAATATTGGGCAGGTAAGACTGAACTGTACTTAGTCTGAATAACTGGACTGAAACTATAGGGTATTATATATATGAGAAAGGGACTGACTGAGTAACATGAGATAACTGAGTATGAATTCATGAAAACTTTGTTATCTGAGAATGTAGGACCAAGTATATAACATGGTTTTGAAATATTCTGTAAACTGAGGTAATGAAATTCTAATAACTAAATAACTAATAACTATATGCTATGGTAAAGCAAACCTAAAACTGAACTGAGTTACTGATATGATTACTTCACTAAGACTGACACTGTAATTAAGTCTGTAAATAAGACTATGATTACTGTGGTAACTTGGACCAAACACACTATAAGGCATGAGTGAAGAAGTTATGAGATGCATGACCTGAGTTTGGAATTCATGATTTTATCAAATATAATTTGTACTGCTAAGTAAACTGGAGCTCTTCATACTAGTAACTGGAAACACACACGACTCTATGAAAATTGTGTGCATATAAGCTATATTCATAGAGTGGAGACGTAAAACATGTATAGGTATCATGATGACTGAAGTACAAGCTTTGAACTATGGTAAAGATGGGTTGGGCATTATTCCCACCCATTACTTTTTTGTACATACTAAATTACTACTAAAATTTGGAAGCATGACTTCCTAAGATATCATAACCGGACAGTTACTGTATACCCATCGGGCTATGATAGAATTACCCACTGGGGTTGAGGCTGAGAAAGGTTTTGTTAATATCTGGCCTGACCTTAAAGTTAACTACTATACAAAGAGTTACAAAAAATAGAGTATCTCCTAGATCTGGTAAGACATAAACATGTAAATGGGGGGTCTATAATGTACCATTGAATGCATCAAGATAACTTTCCTGATCTTGTCTAGACTGAAGTACATAAACCCTATTTGGTCACTGCCCACTAGCGGCACTGGAAGTGGCACCGTGCAGATTTGGGCGACCAGACTAAGCTGAAGGACGACTGTGTTAACTTTGCAGACCAGCCTTAGGATAATCTCGGACTCGGTAACCTGACTCACCACATCCAGAACACATATCACTTTTGTAGCTACATATACCCTTATGGTTTTTACCATATTCTTTGCGAAGTGAATTAGTACGAATACCGTTCACACTACTTTGGGTTTTGAAGCCTGGCGCCCTATCATAACTGTCATTCCTGAACCTTGGTACTAGTGTACTAGCTAAAGATAGAACTAGGGATAAAAACTTCTGGTTAAACTGAGAATGGTTACCACCCTCTAATCTTGGCTGGTCAAAACTAAAGCTACCCATTCTAGCACTCTTATTTTCTCTCTTCTGCTTCTTAAGTTTTTTTCCTCAATCTATAAAGCATAGACCATAAGCCTTTATAAGTCCATCTCCCTAGTAACCATCGCAGTCCTGGACTCCTTAACCACTTTACCCGATATCCCAGACACAAACTTACTCATTGTGATTATATTGTCTGCTACTACATGGAGAGCATACTTGGATAACTGAGTGTACTTGAGGAAATACTCTTTCACACTCATACTACCTTGCCTGAGATTGATAAACTCTAACACCTTAGCTTTTTTCATCTATAAGGGAAGAAATCTATCTAAGAAGGCTATAGCAAACTCTTCCAACTCTATGAGCTATGCATCTACATCCCTTTCTACCTTGCACTACTTAAACCACGTATAGGATACATTTTGTAGCTGATAGGCATATAACTCAGGACTCTCACTAGAATTCATTCCCATGATTTCTGTGACTTTTTTGACCAAATCAAAAAATTCCTAGGGGTCCTCATCTAAGGTAGATTTGATAAACAATGGAGGGTTTATTAAAGTGAAGTCCCAAATCATGGCAGCAGCAGTATTGGCCACTAGGTTGGCCAGAACGATTGCTGATCTTTCATTCTAGGCTACTATAGAATGATCTAGGGTGGTAAAGGTTTCTATAAACTCTATGTGGGAGACATGATCACCCAGAATCTAGATGGATAGGCTGAGGGGCTGACTGATCTCCCATTCCTTTTCCTTAATTCCTCTTTGGAGGCATATTCTATCAAACAAAATAGAAACTAAGATTAGAAAGAGAGTGTAACTAGAGCACATGCTCACTCACATGGCATGAATACTGAAAGAGGGGAAACTTTTCCTAAAATATCTCGTATCCTCTTGTCCAATACTCTACTAGATGCAGCTTTCAGACTTTCTAGGATAATTTTAAACCTTCGACTTTGATACAAAGTTTATAACGCCCCGAGTCTATACCCTAGATGCTACACGATTCTCATAAACTCAAAGGACCACAAGCTAACCCATGACTGGTACCTGCTGTAATAACTATGTAATAAATACTGTAAATATGCAGAAATAAGAAAAAAATTTAAATAAGGTTCAATACTATAAATATTAATGAATATGGTATCACAATACCTAAACTGAATATATATACTGAAAAATTGAACAACTGTCTGAAAATAATCTTGTCTGGAAAAGCCTCTAACTATCTTAACTATGGAGTTAATGGGACAAGCCCCCAACTAAATCTATTTATTAAAATAAATCTGATGTACTGTAAATAATAAGCATGGCCTCAAAACTGTAAGGACTTACCACTACTCTTAAAGTTTAGAATCTGAATGGCTAAGGGAGCTCTGTAGCTAGTGCTATGAACCTATTATATAATACATCATAGAGTAAAGAAAAGCATGCATCAGTACTTTGAATATACTAGTATACTCAGCAAGGTAGGCTGATATTCATGGGTTAATACACACGAACATTAATAACTAAATAACATGAGTATGGCTAAGTAAGAGTACATGCATAAACATATAGAGTGTAATAGATATCATGCTAACACTGAGTATTAAATTGGAATACTAATAACCGATATCTAGGTTTACAAATACTGTATTACTGATTATCTGAATGACTATATCTGACGGTTCTGAGTTCTATGAAACCATACTAAGTTCTGCACTTAGGTGATTGACCATGTCTGATAGTTCTGAATTTATAGAACTAAATTGAGTTTTTGACTGAGACTGAGACTAGAACTGAGATTGTAGGTGTTAATCATCTAACCTACATGCCCCTTCTCAAGTTGACTTAGGGTCTAACCTATTACCCCAGTTGGAAGGGTGTCAATATCGTGCCATGGGTAAGGATAAGTTGTGACTTAATCCTCTCTGACAGGAAACTCTTCCGTCAACCCTTATTGGTAAGATAACTCATATGAGAAGTATCAACCCTCATAATATCTGGCAGTAATATATCTCAACCTATGATGTCTATCTATTTCTAGAACACAAGGATTGCTTCTAAGGATCATGTTCGCTACTGGAAGGTGAGTCCCCATCCTTAGGTTTACTTGGTGTTGAATACTACTCCCATTATAATAGACACTAAACTGATTTCTAGTCTATACTAGGCTGGACTAAGTTGTTACTAAGATTATTGTTTAGTAGAACTAAACTGAGTTCACTGAGTTTATTTGATGGACAAAATACAATTGAAATCTATTAACTGATTGAGTTTACTGAGGTCTGTACTGGATACTAAATTAGGCTGGACTAGTATGGATTCTATTAAGTTTTCCTGACTTCTGTAACTGACTAAGAGTACTATTAATCGTGTAATGACTGATACTATTCTATCACTGACTATGGATCTAGGTAATTAGCTAAATTGTCGAGTACAAGTACCCCCAGGACTCGATTGCATAAATTAAGAGACATGGCATAACATGAAATATGTAAACTATGAACTTGATCACCATTTATATATTGGGGAATTTTGACAAACACTTGCATGATATAACTTGCACATAAGCTAACTTGACATGACTTCATTCTCTTAATAGTTCACATGGACAATTTATTAAGTACTTGGTAAGCATAGAATATGCACATAG
Source organism: Capsicum baccatum var. pendulum (assembly GCA_030864225.1). Classification (NCBI taxonomy): domain Eukaryota; kingdom Viridiplantae; phylum Streptophyta; class Magnoliopsida; order Solanales; family Solanaceae; genus Capsicum; species Capsicum baccatum. The sequence continues at coordinate 89,170,313 of CM061557.1, forward strand.
TATTGTACAACAACTGAGCGTCATAATTCATCTCTAATTTTACAAGTTAGGGGTTTGTCATGGATTTAAATGAATCTACACAAATAATGATCAATTTCACATTAGATATATATATAATTATGAATTAGGAACTTAATCCAAATAGAAATCATGGATACACTTTAACTCCAACCATGGGAATCATAAAATCAATTACTTAAAGTTCAAAAGAGATTCTTAGACACCAAAGGTTGAAGGAACCCTTGGATGAACACTTCATATACCTGTGTTGAAGAATTTTTTAAAGTTTATGGTTGAATTTTATGTTTTTTATTTGAAATTTAAGCACCTTGGATTTTTTTCTTGAGCTCATTGGAGAATGAATGACTATATTTTCTCTATAGGGAGTTTAATTTTGTGAATTGAGGCTGAGTGTCAAGGGAAAAAGACCTAAACACCCCTAAGAACATAGTCTTTCAAATAATTGAAAATTGGGTTACTGAAGCGCAGGTCGATGCGATAGCTAATAAGTCGTGTCATGTTTGTATTGATTCACTGGAATTGGATGCTGGTAGAAGGGGAAAATATTAATCAATGTGAAGGTCAATGCAGTGTGCGAAGATTGGTTGATCCACTATTTTAAGGTTCCAAAGGAGCTTCAAACAAAGTCCGAAAAATCCAAAACTTGTGTGGAAATACTTATAGACTTTATTAATAATGAATCAACCTAAACATAAATATTTAATAAATATAAAAGTCACTAAATAATATTTCCAACCTTCAGAGGATAACATGACACAATGTCTGAGTACTTAGTTAAAATATTCTAAGTCTGGGACCTCTTGACAAGCCTAAAGGACTGAATTAAGCTTAGGATTTTTGGGGTCTTACAGTATGCTCCCCATGTAGTGGCAGAAAATAAGTCCATAATGAGCAATTTTGTATCTGGGGTGTCAGATAGTATGTCTAAAGAGTGCAGACAACAATGTTAATTAAAAATAAGAACATATCCAGGATTATAGGCCATGCTCAACATATTGAGTAGTAGAAGATTAAGAAGAATGAGAGAGAGAATAAGAGGGCTAGAATAGGTAGCTTTAATTTTAGTCATCATAAGTTAGAAGGAAGAACCATTCCTAGTTTCTTCCAAAGTTTTCAGTCCCAGCTCCATCCTCAGCCAGTGTACCGATGACCCAAGATAGCAGAAGCAATGGTTGTACTAATCCATTTGGTGGAGTGTGAGAAGAATTATAAGGGTATGTGATGAGCTAGTAGTGATTTTTGTTTTGGGTGTGGCAAGCCAGTCCATAGAGTCAGAGGTTTTCCTCAGTCAGGTTCTCAAGGACAACATAGTCGTTCTTCCGCTCAGTCAGGTCACCCGAATAAAAAAGGTGTCACTTTCAGTGCCACCAGTGGGCAATATCTAAATAGGTTTTATGCACTTCAGTCTAATCAAGATTAGGAAAGTTCTCCTGGTGTGGTTACTGGTATGTTGTAGATCTCCCATTTATATATTTATTCCTTAGTTTCAGATCCCAGAAATTCATTCATAATTTAGTTCGTAGGCGCCCTGTGCATTGTCTCATGCTTTTCATTAGTATCTCAGACAAGCCATCATTCTTGATAGATATAGTGTCCCAAGGAGGAGATGCACTACAATCCCCGAGCTATTATGATCTAAAGCTTCAATTTTCTCTTCACGTAGAAAATCTATTTGAAGTAATTGGACCTTATAATTGACCCTCAAGTCCTAATCTCAAATGTATGAATATCCCTCTGTCATGACACGTATCCAAGGAATCAGTTCATTTTATGTATCATGATTTAAACTTAGTCATGTCCCCATGTTACCGTTCATGTATATTCAGTCATGTATTCATTAATCCATTCAAACATGTACTCATGCATCAGACATACATGTTTAGAATGTAAGTTCATTCTATTAGACCAGTCATGTAATCATGCTTCAGTTGTGTATGTCTAGTTCAGAACATAAACTCAGTTTGTCCGTACTCTATCATCTTAACTAGCCACATTCAAGTACGAATGTTCCCAAGTGGTAGATATTATAATACCCCGTATTTCCCTAGACTAGATTAACCCTTAGTACATGGGTTGTCCTCAATAAATTTTTTGGAATAATTAGTAATTTTCAGATTTGAGACTGCCATTTGCAGGAAATTCAATTAGCTTTCCAATGGTATAAAATTTCTCTAAATTTGAAAACTTGTAAGAAGTTGTGGCGATTTTAAGTTTTAGTGGTTAAATATCATCATTCAGGCCAGTAGCGCATCACAGAGTGTGTTAAAATAGCAATTGTCAATTTCCAGTGTTGCTCCATGATATTGGTGTATAGCGCCATAGACCTAGTTTACAATTGTCAATTTCTATTGTACTAGGCGATTCCACCGCATCGCGGTGAACTTTCAGTTCAGAATCAAAATGGCAATGTGATACCACCACATCGTGCCACGATGCAATTTTCTAGTCATCATTTTTTAGTGGCCTAGGACGATAGCATCGCGTCACGCCATGGGTCCAGATTGGAAAATTTCTTGAAATATTAAAGTTGCACCCAGGGTTAGAATAGTATTTTTCCATGATTTTACTCTGACAAGATATGGGATTTAAGACAGAAAATGTGTAAAACCCTTTATTATTCACTTTTCCTAAAAATTAAAAGATAATAATTTCTCAAGAAAACAAACACTAGTTCTCAAGAATCAAGGTCAATCCCAAGAATTTCTACTAGAACTCATCAAATTAAGGTATGTTAGATGGTCATCCATGGATCCTCACCTTCCATGGAGCTCAAAAATCCTTTTTTAAAATACAAGATTTGTGATTTATGATTTCCATGTTTGAATTAGATTAAATTCATGTTCAGGATGTTGTTTGAGTTTTTATCCATGATTTAGATTTTGAGATCCAAGAATTGATTCTAATATATGTTGAATTACATGATATTCATGATATACCCTTTAATTTTCAAGTTGATTATAGTAACCATGTTAACCCTAAGTGTTTATGATTTGATGAACCGAGTATGCTTCTTATGTGTTTGATAAATTATCTATGAGAATTAAATAATGCCATTCTAGCATGCTAACATGTATTCCCCATTCATGTACAAGTTAATGCATTACAAGTGTTTGATGGAATGTCTCTATGAATGAATTATGACCAAGTGAAAATTGTTATGATATTCAGGATTATGCTTTTCTTTACTTTTCATACTATCGAGTCCTGGGAGTATTTAATACCCGACAACATAGCAATTTATTTAGAGCAAGTGTCAGTTATAGAATATTATCAGTGAAGTCACAATTAGTAGTACTCTTAATCTATTATAGAATTCAGTAGAATTCAGTTAGTTAAAGAACATAGGAAAACTTAGTAATCTTAGTGAATTCAGTCCAGTTCAGTCCAGTATAACAGTTTAGTATCTTTTAGTTAGGAGTAGGATTCAGTACTGAATAAACCCACGGATGGGGGCTCACCTTCCAGCAGAGAGTGTGATACTTAAAAGCAATCCTTGCATTCCCAAACTACGTAGCCAGCATAGGTGGAGACATCAAACCTGCCAATTGAGGGTTGATAAGGTGCTCTACCTGCCAGTAGAGGGTACCACCATTCTCTTTTAGGGAACCTTCCAGTAGAGATTTACTCTTCAGCTTGTTTTTACCCCTAGCACGATACTAAAACCCTTCAAATTAGGGTGATAGATTGGACCCCAACTTAGTTATCTTATCTTATTTGGGGCATGTCTGCTAGATAATTACCTCCCGCAATTTTAATTTTGGTCTCAATCTAAAAAATAGAACTCCGTTTATTTCTACAGAATTAAGACTGTCAAATACAGTCACTCAGTTAATAATAATTCAAATTATAAATGATCCCAAATTATTAGTATATTTAGTTATTAGTTATCAGATTATGTTCTAATATAATCAGTCACAGTAGGCACAGTACGTTTAGTAGTTACAGATCCTCTATGTATGCTAATCAAGCTCTTTTATATCATTTAGTTAGTTATTGATCATACATATAAAACCATGCATTCAACCTTACCTTATTTAGCATACTAGTACATTCCCACGTACTTAATACATACCCATTTATTTCTCTATGATGTTTCATATCATAGGTTCAGATGCTCAAGTTCCTCTCCGTTCTTAGCCAAATTCAGCCAACAGTAGCAGATTTTGCAGTGTGTCCTCATCTATTGAGGAAATGATTTTATTTTAGTAATTCAGCTTAGCAGTATTTTAGTTGATAGAGTTACTTTCAGATAAATTCAGTTAGAGGCTTTTCAGACTAGTTTTCAGACAGTGTTTAGTTTTTATCAGATGTTGTTATTTATTAGTATTTTAGATATTTTAAGCCTTATGGCATTTCAGCTCATTATTTCGTATTTATTTTAGTATTATTGTTCAATACTCACAGTAGATATCATTCATGGGTTAGCTTGTTGTCCTTCGAGGTCGTAAGCACCGTGTGATGAATAGGTGGTAGTCCCAAGCCAAACTCTAAAAGTTCAACACATGTCTTCTTTGTAAGCTAAAGATGTTTGGGATTCATACCAGAATGACTTGCCCTTATGGGATTGACATTTTCACTCTTCTTGAGGAATTCTCGATGATATTCACCATAATATTTTTCTATCAGCTAGTTCTCCATCTTCTTTACAGGGTCTTCATCAACAATCTAGAACACCCTCGGTATGGTGTAATATTATTTGAATCGGCCCATGAAGGTTATACTTTCCATCAGAATGATAAGGCGGTTCTTCATATGCCTATAGGTATCAAAGCAAAGGATCAGATCCTTTCCCGGTATGTTGGAGCCAAGGAGCTTTGTTTTATAAAGTACGCCGTAGAAAGAATTTGATTATGACCGGTGGCCTCAAAATCAACTTGGTTGTGAAGACTCCTCTATTTGATGTTGTGACAAAGGTTCTAAAGTGAGGAACTGAGTGATCAGTGGCGATGATGTCAGGATTTAGTATTGAGGCAGCTGCACCAGTGTCCATAAAGGCAATTACTTTAAGAGGCTTATCCCAATTTGATGGATATAGCTTGAGTTCGACATGGGGTGTTTTAAGCTCAAAGTTTATGTTCATTCCTTCCGTGAGCATGTTGATCTCCTTCATCAGTTTTGCTAACTAATTGACTTCCCCTTTGTTTATTGGCGATGATACCTTATCCAAGTAGTTATCAATAATAAGAGGTTAAGGTTGGCCATCAATAAAGGGGGATGGACAGTCCTTGGATACTCCGGCATCTGTGCTGCAAATAGAATTATTAATTCTTTCTGAATTGTCATGGAGAGCTACATCTTCGGTAGGGGACTTGTTAGTCTCCATCTTTTCCACTAAGGATTGAGCCTTTTTTAGTCTTCTTGTACTTAGGAGATGTGTTTTCCATAAGACCTTTGTTATGGCAGATAAAGCACTTAGCTGTGCCTGGATCTTTGTTCTTAGGGGATTTGGAATTGTCGTCGGACACCTACTTCTTGTCCGGCGGTTTCTTCTTTCTATCCCTCCTGTACTGCATGTACCTTTTTTTTATTTCCTAAAGTTTTGAGAGATAGGGAGAGCTATCTAATAGGGTATCAAGATTTTTAGGAGACACGCTAGTGGCTTCGTCATCTTCTATAAGGAGAATAGGTTCCGATCTTGAATTATTGTTTTAGATCATCATGTCAGCAGGATCGGTTGACTAGGGATGTCGTTCTTCTTCGAACTCTGGGTCAATGTCTTTAATGGACTCAGGGACATTAATATATTCCTTAGTAGGGTCATACTAGAAGGGATGGGGAGTGTAATTTATTATTTCTGCGGGATTGAGCTCTGTGGTTGCCTATTCTAGCATACGGGGATTCTTACTCTAAAAGAATTTGGGACATGCTTGGTTTCCATTATGTAGGCTATGTTCAATGTTAACCCAATCCTCATCCTGTGGCACCTCAACTGGGATCAAAAGGTCACCGTTTGGGACTATAACATCTAACTCTGTGAAGATGTCATCTTACGGGAATGTGATAGCCATTGAGCTCATCGTATCAGCAGCATATGGGGCCTTTATCCTTTTGAATTTTCCATCACCTTGTTGGCAGTCTAACTTAGCCTTCTTTCTTTTCCATGAGCATGCAGGATAATTAGATCTTTTCTCATCATCTTGAGTTGGACAAAGGAGCTCGAAGGTAGATGATCTTGACGGAGATGTGGAAAAACGACGGTGTATCTTTTCTGGTGATATGGGAATTGCGGCATATATAGGGATATTTTACAAATTTGTGCTACCGTATCTTGACAGGGTAATTTGTTCTTTAATTAATTCATTCTTTCTTCTTTGGTTATCAATAAAGGATAGTTCCGAGGTGTTTAGAGGACATATGGTAGATTGGATAACTTGTCTCCTTTCTTCTAGTACCTCTATGAGGGAGGCATGGCTCAATTCCCAGTATTCATCAACATCACTATTTGGCCTGTTTGTGTCACAATTTATACAGCTACAATTACTGACCCAGTGACAATGTCACATGAAGAGACATTTAAACCAGTATACGTTGCATCCCTTGTGATTAAACTGTTGGGACCAATCATTTTCTTTCATGATTTCTTTGAATATGTGTGAGACATATACTAGATCTAAGATTTCCTCCTTTGGATATGTGTTGGTGGGGATGATCATGCGAATAGGCAAAATTGTCTGGTGAGGGGTCACTTCAGATAGGGTCTGGAGATGCTGAGAATAGAATCTCAACTTATTATAAAAGTTAACATATTTATATGGAGTGATTTTTAGTATTTCTTCCATAGACACTTGATTTGATATTTGTACAGCAAGAGTGTTTTTTTGTGCCGTATCTATGGCTAGGGACAAGGATGTATGGTCGCTTGGCATAGAAAGAGTGTCCATATGGTTTTGTACTTTCCAAGCTACTGTGTGGTAATGGCTGGATGTATGCTAGCCTCTAGTATATCTAGAATTTGTACTTGAATTTGTAGCGCCTCGATCAGGTTTGGATCAGAAAGGTACATGATAAGATTTGGAAATAGAGTCACAACAAGTGTCCCAGCTTCCATGATAACATGTAGAGTACCCTAATTTGTATGTTGGTATTTATAGAATCTCATATCAAGAAGAGAAAGGGACGCCCTTAGTTGTTGTCCTTTTATTCCATGATGCATCATCCCAACACGAATAGCACCAAAATGGATATGGGTATAACCATGGTGTTTCAACTATTGTGGGAATATTTATGGCATCTAAAGAGTGATGAAATTGTTATCTAGAGTCGTAAAGACATGCTGGTCAAGGGTTGTGGAAGCAAGATATTCCTTAACTCCTTCTGACCTATTTTGATGCAAGGAATCAATCTTCATCCATGAACTACATGCTTTTTTTACAAAGGTAGAGTAAGGGTAAGGTAGACGTATATATATGGAGCATATATCTTGTTCGGGCTGTAACACCTTTACTTTAAAGACATTGTCATATTTGCATGACAAAGTCTTGTGAGGGGTTAGAAACATGGCTAGCTGAGGAAGAAAGGGCTACGGGTTGAACATAGTAGAAGAACATATAGAGAAAGACATATTTTTGTATTTTTTGAACTATTGAGACTCAATGTATTTGTTCTCAGGTTCTATGGACAAAAATCAATAAAATAAAAAATCTTTTTCTATTTTGTACACTGACTGTATTATTTGTCCTAGATATCTAAGAACAAGACACAACTAATATTTGTTCTAAAATCTAACGAAAGAAACTACGACTCAATTATGTACAAGACTCAGAATATGAAAAGTGGTAAACCCTGGCTCTGATAATGAAATTAAAACTATGACACTAATATGTACCTGACTTGAGTTATAAAGTTTAGATATGTGAACTAAGGACACATCTAAAAGTAGTTGGTTGGACAAGTAAACTAAGACTAAGAATAAAAATGTAAAGTTGGCTCAAGTGTTTGCAATCAGCAGAGGTGGATGCAAACTCCTTCTTTCTCCCAACCTCTAGGAGTTGGGATGGCTCTTATACGAAATAGACAGGGAGAAAGAGGGTCACGAACAACTGCCATTGAGAGCAACTAGGCTATTAGGAAACAGACCTCAAAAGTTCCAACATGAAATAATGTTTCACGACCATATAGGCGGCACGCCATACAAAATCAAAGCTTTCATCAACACCACAGACATAGAGCCTAACCTTTCAAACATAAAAGGTAATTCATAACCATATAGGCAGCGAGCCATACGAAATCAAATATTTGAATCAACACGCCACAACTTTCCTTTGACTGAGCTACGCATCAATAGAGTCAGTTTGATTTTTAGCTACAGATCATTCTCAACCCTTTACGGGATGGCATGACTTTGGAACTGCAGGCAACAAATCAAGGAAAGTTTGCATTGTCAACAAAGCCTTCACAACTCAAAAGAGGGATGCCTTGACTTTGCCAATGTTAGAACACATTAAATCCTTCATCTCTTTAGTATAATACTATTCCATATATGCCTAAAAATGGGTCTTATGGAGGCTCTCCCAGGCCTTTTGCCCTCTAGAGGCCTCGGAACAAAAGGTGTACTAAGGTAGACCTCAGATTTGTGTGTTCTTTCTTAGATATAAAATCATTTTGAATATCTATGGCATGGAATAAGCCAATTTCATTTCATATACATGGAAAGCACTTAGGCATAAATGTCCTGTGGAAAAAGCCAATTTTACATCATATACATGGAAAGTAATTTAGGGGTGCCATCATTGTTTTGCAAAAAGAAATTCACCGTAGTAGTTCCTTAACCCCTACTCTGACCTAAAGGATCGAAGTACCCATCTCTTTGGAAGAGAGAAAGCAAGCGAAAGAGAGTTTAGCTAACAAATATTTTCATTAAATGAGAGAAAACTATACAAGAGAGTTTTACGTTGAGCAAATGATCTAGGTAGAGCTAATGATCTAGGTAGAGAAAATGATCTAAGTAAATCAAAATGATCTAGGTTGAGAAAATGATCTAGGTAGAGCAAATGATGCCTCTAACCTAAAGGCCTAGGCTTTTTTTTATAAGAGAAGAAATCTTACTAGCTAAGATAAGCTACGGATAAACATGAAATAAATTATAACATTCCTATCCTAATAGGTAAGGGATAACCATTATCTATTAATAGGGATAAATCTTATCCTTTTGAAAGTGATAAGCATTATCTATTATGACTGGATAAGATTTATCTTTATTCACACTAGGCCATTCTAATATGTGGGGGCCAAATAAAAACAAAACAAACTATGTTGTTGGTATGTTACAGCATGTGAAAGTAGGTAAGTCAGTACCTTAAAAATAGGTGCATCAGCAACTTCACAAACATCTTGCAAGTAAGTGAATAAGATTCATTTCTTCAAAGTACCTGAGTTAGTAGCTTCAAAAAACCATCTGAAAGGGTAACCCCTTGTAAAGGGTTTCCTTTGAAATTAGGTTAACCCATTAGAAAGGGTAAGCCGCTAGAGATGGTAACCCATCTGATAGGGTTTCTTTGGATAGAAAGGTAGTCTACTGGGAAGGCCGCTGGAGAGGGTAAGCCACTTGAAAGGTTAACCCACTGGAGATGGTAACTTCTTGCACATGTCATCTGACATCATATTTCAGGTAGTGTAAGATGGTGCCAATGGTGATGAGCTCGTGTATCCTTCTTTTATCCACCAATCTACTCCATGCTTCAACATGAGACATTCTTGGACTTCTAATATTATCTTCATCGATCAGGTAAAGTAACTCCTTCATAACGATGAATCATCGCATTCCTATTGGGTATTTTTAATTTGTATTCTTTAGATAAAGACGGTGAACTCAGCTCTTGTGATCTCATACTGTGGCTGATATTCTTTTACTGCTCATCAGACTTTATCCTAGTGGGGATGACCATCGTATGTGTAGTTCCATTTTCCCCATTTCTTTGTCTACATTTCCTGGGGAATGCATCTAATTTGCTAGAAAATGAAGTGCTGAGACTCCTATTATTCATCTTTCATATAGAGTATGGATATGTGAAGTTTCAAGAGGAGTGAAATATCTGGTAGATCAAGGATGTCGTGGCCTGAGTTTTCTATAGGGTTATGTCATCTCAATACTATTACATCATATGAATCCTTGAAGCATCTGATATACCAAGTGCACTCTAAATGACTTCAGAATGGATTTGTCATATATTCTAAGCACTTGAAGATCATAGAAGGTCCTTCTTTCTCAGAGGATGAATGGATCGAAGGGATCAACATATTGGTTGAGCAAATCTTGAGGGTAATCTGCCAGCTCAGAAGATAGTATTCTAGTTGTGTTGAGCATGACAATTTGACTGGCGTCGTGCTAGTTGTCTTCTATGTTTTTGGATATGTGGTAAAGATCATCGTCATGGATATTGCCTAAATTTTTATATACATATAGAGAAGAGGGTTTCCTCAGCTGTTGTTTTTTTCTAGCAAGAAGATTGATTCAAGGTCATCCTCCATGTTGAGATAGATTCCCGTAGGATCAACTATCTCTTTGAAGAGGTGAACAAAGTCCTTTGACTTCTTGGCTTAAGGATAATTTTTAGCAAAGTAGCTGGTCTTTCTATAGATGAAGCAACCATCATCCTTATTCTTGTAATTGGTTGGACTTCTACGTTGGAAATACCTAGTTCGCTGGGTAACCCTGCTTCTACGTTGGGAGGTTTTGGTATTTTGAACCTCTTGAAAAGTAGTTATCTCTTCTATCTAATCTTGCAATAAGGGTAGGAGAAGTTGGACTTGCCGATGAGGTTATCTTTGTAGAAGGATAAGTCAAGGGCTGGATTGTTCTTAATAATCTTCTTTAGAATAGTCCTCTTGATACATATGTTGTCCAGAGCCTAGAGGATGTCCTACCAGACGATGCCTATCTTGGGACAATTATGGCCTTGAACTTTTACTCCTCAATCATTATCATTTTATTTGCTACAATCATTGGCAGTGATGATACGAAGGCTTTTTTCAAGCTAAAATCCCTACCTAAATCAAAGTAGATCTTCACCATCTTCTTGAAGTGGATACAGATAATGTTTTGGTCGAACGATAGGCACCTCATCTCAAAGAGCTATTGTTGGAGCTTCTCTTGTCTCTGGCCTACGTCACCACAGAATACTTCACGCAGGAACCTGTTGTTGAAAGAAAAGTCCTAGGATTTCAGATAGGTGTTCTTTTCTGAGATCCCAAGAGCATTTCACGAGTCTCTAAGTATGCCAGAGAATTTGAATGTGAACTTTGAGAGTAACATGTATTTCTCTTGCTTGGCCAGATTCTTCATCACCATCTAAGTTTAGAAGTCTTGGATCTATTGGGTCTAGGTTGAAATCCTGATATTGTTGAGAGTGAAGGTGTGAAATCTGATTCCCACATAGTTTCTTGCCTGTGAACCTAGATCTATCCTTTTTTCTGGGATTAGATCATCCGTCCTCCTATCTTGATTATCGACAACCTCGAAAACTTCTAGTTCCTGTGATTGGTTCATATTTATTTGTGGGAATTCTTCTTCTACTAAAGATTCAACATCAGTCTTATTAGGATTATGGATATGTGGTGGAGCCACATCATCAGTAGCATCAGAATCTTTTGCCAACATTGGAGCATAAATAGATGAAGCCTTCTCTTCTTCTGTGTCTTCACTGAAAGTACCATCTTTAATTTTAGAATAGACATCCACAAGTTTAGTTGTGGATGAGTGTGCATGCCTTTTCTTAGTTTCTAAGCCATAGATATTATCGACGGCTTTTAGAAATTCCTCCTTTGGGTTAGTCTTTATAACTTGTTGACTAATGGCATTCCCATATTCTACAGTATCGAACTGAGATATAACTTGAGTTAGGATGATGGGGTTGTCCTTTGGAAGGTCATATGGCGATGATTTTTTGTTATTGAGAAAACATTTTATTGTGGATGTGCATACTTCATATAGTGGCTCTTTGCTTTGTGACCCCACCGTTTGGACCGCTAAGCTATTATCCGGGACTATGAAATCTTGTGTAGGAGTAGTATGTCTTGTGACCAGCTTATCAGTATGAAGTGGAGACTGTCTGAGATACTTCATTCCCTTGACCTTATTTTGTGTCACTCTTGCTTCCTTTTGAGTTGCCATGCCATCTTTCCTTTCCCAAAAAAGTTTGGCGATGTTGAAATCCTCTTGTTCGTCTGTTGGAGCTGGGATGAATAGCTTTGAATGAGGTGGAGAGGTAGAAAAGGGTTGGCCTAATCCTCGTGAAGGATATGCTCTGGGAAATATGGTGGCCTTTTGGGCATTTTGGAGTCTAGCAGAGTAGTATTTCAGGAGATAGACTTATTTTTCTAAAGAGGCCATTTCTTTATGTTGTTGGTCCAGAAAATGTAGTATTGATGACCCTAGCGGGCATCTTTTATACTATATAGAATGTAGACTGCTCTCTAATGCTCAGATATGTATGGCATATTGAGTTGGTGCTTCTGGTTCCTCTCATCTAATAGATGGAATAATAGGTGGTGATATTTTAACATGGTTTTGGTTATTTCTTCTGGATAGGTAGTTTGGCAAGAATGTATAATTGGGATTGGAGCTAGTTTCAAATATCATAAACATTGGGGGTTTAGGATTAGGATCTGATCTGGAGTCAGAAGGTCTACCTTTGGATGGAGTAGGTAGTGGTGGTCATTCTTGCGGCATGTATGAAACTTCGAATGAATGGTCATTATCTCGATGGTCGTCGTCTATTTCATCTGAATGCCTCTAATTTTGGGGTTTTTTTAATCCCCAATACTTATCCTATTCCAATTCATCTTCCTCGTCATCAATATCATTCAACTAGTCCTCTTGACCTTTTTGGCAATCACAATCAACATCCCATAGGTAGTGTCCAGTGAACGAGTCTTTGAACCAGTACACTGTATGCCTATTATGACTGAAGTGTACAATCCAATCGCGACCATTCATGGAACTAGTTAGATAAATTGACAGATTCACTCGATTTGAATTATCTGTATCTGGAAAAGTGCTAGCAAGAGTATGCATGTGGACAACGAGAGATGTTCTGTAAGGTTTTTAGCGAATATAGGTTTTGGTGATTGAATATGTTGAGGATAAACTTTCATCATCTCAAAACTTTTGAGCAATGATTTTTAAAGAATCATGAGGATCTCTTCCTTTGGGATATTTTGAGACTAGGATACACTGTGTTGTACTTTTTGTGGCATCTTTAGTTAAGAACAATGATTGGTGGCCAGCAGGAAGGGATATGTTTCTTCTGTGGTTCTATACTTTCCAAACTATCTAGTGGTGTAACGTTGTTTGTATAGAGATATAGTCTGGTGGGGCTCCAAGGATTTAGAATTGAAGGCTTAGTGCCTTTGAAAGATATGGATCTGAGAGGGACACGATGAAGTTAGGGAACATGGTAGCAATAACTGTCCCTGAGTCCAATGTTACCACGTTGCTACTCTTTGAATCTGGTATTAAGAAGGGAAAGGCGTGCCTTTAAAGGCTGTCCTTTTCTTCCTTGATGAGTCAAGGAAATTCGAATCACACCAAAATGGATATGGTTAAAGCTATACTTTTTACACTGCTGTGGAAAACACTTCGCTATCTATAGATTGATGTACTATTCATTTGGAGTCATAAGGATGTACCGAACAAGTTTTGTTCCAATAAATTATTCCTTAACTCCTTCTGGTTTTTGTTGATACAAGGAATCAATCTACAGGTCTGGATTACACTGATTTCTTGCAAAGGGAAAGTATGTATTTTGTATAGCTAGATATTTAGAAGACAAATTTTTTACTTCTATCAACATATCTACTTCATAAAGATAGTCCTTCTTGCATGAAATAGTTTTATTGAGTGTTGGAGACAAGTGTAATTTTTCCAAGGATCATCATAAACTAGTCATAGAAGATATTGACAGTGAAGAGTCAAAAATTGACATATTTTTGTATTTTATAGACTATAAAGACTCAATGTATTTGTTCTAAGGTTCTATAGAAAATGACTCAATATAATGAAAATATTTTTATGTTTTTGTGGACTGACTCTATATATTTGTTCTAAAATCAGAGGAAAGTAACTACGACTCCATTATGTACAAGACGCAGTATACAATAACAGGAAAACTTTGACTCTGATAATAAAATTAAAACTATGACTATAATATGATCAGGACTTTAAGTTGTGAAACTTGGAAGCTAAAACAAAGGATGACTGCCGACGAGAGCAGCTAGGCCGCTAAGCAACAAACACCAAACATTCACAACTATGTAGGCAATAGGCACGCCATTCCAAATCAAAGCTTATGTCAACACCACAGAAATAGAGCCTAACCTTTCCAACATGATAGGCAATTCATGACCATATAGGCAGCGAGCCTTATGAAAACAAAGCTTTTAATCAACACGCCGCATATTTTCTATGACTAAGCTACGCATCCATATAGATGGTTTGCATTTTCGATACTAAGTCTACTTAACCTTTAATGGGATGGCACGACTTTGGAACTGCATTTTACACATCAAGTATGGTTTGCATCGAAAATAAAGCCTTCGCAACCCAAAAGAGGGATAGCTTAACTTTGTCAGTCTTAGAACACGTGAAATCCTTTGTCTCTTTTCTACAAGACTATTTCCTATATGCCTAAAAACTGGTCTTAAGATAGCTCTCCCTACCATGTTACTCTCTAGGGGCCATAGAACAAACTGTGTACTAAGGTAAAACTTAGATCTACTGGTTCTTTCTCAGATATGGAATCATTTTTGAAAGCTATGGCATGGACTACGCCAATTTCATTTCGCATACATTGTAAACACTTAGACATCTATGTCGTATGGATGAAGACAAATTCATTTCATACACTTAAAAAGTAACTTTGGGGTGCTATTGTTTTCCTCTCGATAAGAACTTTACCATAGCATTTCCTTACCACCTACTCCCATATAAAGGATTGAAGCACTCATCCCTTTGGTCGAGAGAAATCAAGAGCAAGAGAGTTTAGCCAACAAATATTTTCATTGATGATAGAAAGAAACTATACATGAGGTTTTTAAGAAGATCTAATGATTTAGGTAGAACAAATGATCTAGGTAAAGCAAATGATCTAGGTAGATAAAATGGTTCCCTCTTCCTAAAGGCCTAGGCTTCCTTTTATAGAGGTAGGAAGCTTACTAGCTAACTAAGCTATGGTTAAACTTCAAATAAAATAATTCAATCCTATCCTAACAGCTAAGCTAACGGATAGGCATTATCCGTTATGACTGGATAAGTCTAATACTTTTGGAAGGGATAAGCTTTATATTCTATGACTAGATAAGCATTATCTTTATTCACACCGGGCCCTAGTAATATGTGGGGGACAAATAAAAATAAAACAAACTATTTGTCAGGCGTGTGACAGCATATGCAAGCAGGTGAGTCAGTAGCTTGCAAGAAGATGCATCAGTTGCTTCGCAAGAATCTTGCAAGAAGGTGGATAAGCTCCTTCTCTTTGAAGTATCTGAGTAATCAGCTTCAAAACCCATCTGAAAGGGTAACCCACTAAGAAGGGTTTCCTTAGAGATAAGGGTAACCCACAAGAGAGGGTAACCCACTGGAGAGGATAACTTCTTGCACATGTTATTTGACACCATCCTTTAGGCAGTGTTGGATGGTGCTAGCAGGGATGATCTCGTGTATACTTCTTCAATCCACCATTCTACTTCCTGCTTCTGCTAGAGGCGTTCTTCGCCTTACAAACTTCTCGTCATCGATCTGGTGAAGTAAATCTTTCTTTTGGATGAATCCTTTAATTCTTGAGATTGAACCTTCATCCATATATTTGTGGCTTCATCGATTTTGAACTCATATGGTGATAGATATTCAATTGGTATTTGTCAGACTTTATTATTAATGTAGTCCTTTTTCTCAGGAGTATAGTTGTTTTACTGATGAATGAAGCATTGTTCTTCACAGCATTCATCTTTGAGAGAGAGAGTGATATTGGGAAATTCATGATTGGTCTTGGACTTCATGGCCTATGATTCCTGCCAGATGATACAACACACATGCCATTGTATTACAGGAATCTTTGGAGCATCGAATCCAGTATAACATAAATCATTTGGGAGTTGGTTGGATTCAATCATAATTTCTTAAGGCATAATGCTTGAACACTATTATATTGTAGTACTTGTGACTTATATGCCAGAACTACCATCGAAGTTCTTGTTGGAAGTCATCGGCTAGTATAATAACACATGACAGAAACAATATTCTAAATGTTCTCTAAAATGCTTCAGGATGGACATGTTGCGCCTTTTGAATACTGGAAGCTAGTTGAAAGTCTGACTATCTCAACGAATAGATGGATCTTAAGGATCCATATATTTATTGAACAGATCTAGAGAGAAATCTGCATATCCAGAAGATAATATCCCTAGTGTGTTGGAATGACAAAGTAACTAGCCAATTTTTAGTTGTCTTCTCTGGTGTTGGATATCAGGTAGAGATCACTGGCATAGTTATCTCATCATTATTAATAAGTAACGACGGAGAAGATGATGTTGTTTGTCGGTTCTTTTTACTACGAGAAGACCGATTCAAGGTCATCCTTTTTGTCGAGATAGATTACAGCATGATCAACTATTTCTTCAAAGAGGTAGACAACGTCTTTCAACTTCATGAGGTGAGGACATTCTTTAGCAAAGTTACCAGGCTTTCAGTAAATGAAGCATCTATCAATCTTCTTCTCGTAGTGCTGGTCTACTTCTTCTAAAATACCTAGTTTGATTGACTACCTTAGTCTTATCGTCTCGAGGCCTGGGTAGATTGAATCTCCTAAATAACAACTTTTGTTGGGATCCCTCCGGGCGGCTTGAACAAGGTCAATCAAACTTTATAACAAGATTGTTCCTATTGTAACAAGGATTATGAACTGGGAATTTCATACTAATATGCTTTAGTATAGATCTCTTCTTATATCGACTATTTAAGTCCTTAGATATGGCCTACCTGGTATAGCTCATGTCTCTGTAGAAAGCTTCTAGTAGGATTTGGGTATTGGAGGCCAAGTATGGGAACATGAGATAACTTTTTTTATCCACAATCCAAAGTGTATTCCACCAGTATGTAAGGATTTTAGAGAACTTGGGAGTGCAGTCTGACAGTATTATGTATTGACCTCTTTCAGCTAGATTCTTCATCGTCCTAAAAGTTCTAAAGTCCTGAGGCAGGGATGGAGTTGCAGCAATGGTTTTCTCTACCTCTATTATTGGTTTTTGCCTTCTTTTTGAGACTGGATCAAAACTTAGCTTGTATTGCTCAGAGACTAGTTTAGAGAATGCTGGCTCACTAGCGTATTTCTTTAACTTAGAAGGACAATACTCCTTGGGCAATTGGATTAAGTATGGTAGAGAATCTTCGTTGTTCTTTACACATTCATCAGCACATAAGTCATTGTTATCCCCAAATAACTATTTTCTAATGAAGGATGGTAGTTGTCCATTGATAAAGATGTCCTCAAATATTTCTTTCTCTATGTTAAAAGCAGATCTAGGAATTTTTTATTTAGCAGGATGAGGATCAACAAGATCATTTGGACAAGCCATGGTTTTCTCCGATGCTTGTGCTTCTCTCTTCGCCTTTCTGGACTTGGGACATCATTTTGCAAAGTGTCCTTTGTTATGGAAGATAAAGCATTTGTCCTTGCCTTGATCTATCTTCTTGGTGGATGTGGCATCTTTGCTAATAATCAGTTCTTCATCTAGTGGTTTCTTCTTTCTGCCCCATCTGAACTGCATATATCTCTTATGCCTTACCTGATATCTCGATAGTTGGGGAGACCCTTCTAGCTTGGGGGTTGGATCCAGATGCATATCATCAGAGTGGATA
Source organism: Capsicum baccatum var. pendulum (assembly GCA_030864225.1). Taxonomy (NCBI): domain Eukaryota; kingdom Viridiplantae; phylum Streptophyta; class Magnoliopsida; order Solanales; family Solanaceae; genus Capsicum; species Capsicum baccatum. Next base: position 89,188,185 of record CM061557.1, read on the forward strand.
GATTAGGAAAATTCATCCGACATGGTGTTGCCAAATAAAGTTTCCTTATGCTTTTTTTAAGGAAGGGAGCCTATACTATATGATGAATTTTTTTACATAAGCCCATCATCCTTTGGAATAATAACACTTTGTTTGAATCAACCTTGGTTGATCAAGTCAATAGTCTTGTCATTGTTCTTGAGAAGACACTATTTCAGAGAGAACTGATCACCATTATGGGTTTCCTTATCTAGGATCTACAAGAGATCATCTGAGGTGGTGGATCTCATTCATAGCTTGCAATCATCATGTGTGCTGGATCAGTGTTGTTGTCCAGCAATTTTTCCTCAGGATCACAATATCATGATGCTCTCTAAATTGAAAGAACCTCTGATGTATCATCATAATGTGTTTTTGTCTTCTAGATATTGGAATCATTAGCTGAGACTATAACAACTGAACCATGGCTCATGGGAGCATGTGTAGGAACATCTTATCAGCATCATAGGGAGCCCGGCTATAACACTTTATCTTCTTGACCTTGTCAACCCTTTGTGTCATGGCATCTCTCCTTGGTTTTTCATCTACTAAAATTGAAGTGAATTGCATAAATAAAGGAGGTGGGGAAGGTTGTCCTAACCCTTGTGGTGAGTATTCATGTAGAAATACTCTAGCCTTTCACTGTAAGGTACAGGTGTATTTCTTTTGTGCTTCCACGACATCTTTCCTTTCCAATACAAATCGGGCAATGTCAAACTCCCCCTGTTTAGCTATGGGAGCTGGAGAGAAAAGAAATGGTATATATGGACGAGGTATGGATGTGGAAAAGGGTTGGACCAAACCTCATGAAGGATATTTTTTGGGAAATACAATTGTTTTTTAGGAATTTAGGAGTTTAGCATGACCGTATTGAGGAGGTGGATCTGTTCTTCCAACGAGGCTATTTCTTTCCATTATTGGACAAGAATATGTAGTAGTGAGGATCCTAGAGGGAACTTTTTAAACTGTATAGTCTGTAGCCTGCTTTCCAGTGCTCTAAAGAGTAGGGCATGTTGAGGGGCAGCTGAAGCACTCTCTGATTTGATAAAATATGGCGATTTTTGAGCTCGAACTAGGTTATTGATGTTCTGGCTTTTGACGGAAAATTTTTAATTTTTTTCTAGGGAAAATTGTATGTTTTTAAGCAACCAAGGTTGCATTTAATGCTGGTTTTTATTTTTTCAATGTAAGGAGCCAGCTAAAGTAAAAAACTCAGAAAATTAGTGAAAGAAAACTTCCGAAGGTCAAAATGGTGGACCGTCAGTCTTTTGACTGACCACCAATTCAATCGTTAATGTTAAACAAAACATGGCATCCTAAAACACTCACGACGGCCCATGTGGTGGACCATCAGTCTTGCGACAGACCACCAACTCAACCGTCAGGCCTAATAAGAACCCATATCTCCACAACACTCAGCGACGACCCTTATAATGGACCACCAGTCTTTCGACGAACCACTATTTTGACCGTCAATTTCAAACAGAACCTGCCTCTCTAGGATCATCAGTGACGGCTTATTTGGTAACCATCAGACTTTCGATGGACCACCACTTTGGCCATCACTTTGGACACAGATTTTATAATTTTTGAATTTTAAATATTTTTTATCTGGGAACATATAAATACCCAGTTTTAGGTTTTATTAGGCATCTTTTTTTATACATCTTGTATCTTTTATTAGGGTTTTCCATACTAAAACCACATTGTTACATAGTTTTTTTCTAAGATTCATTGGAGATTTTTGGATCTATATTCCTTGAGCATATTTTCTATTGAAGATTAAAGAACAACAATTGTGATTTTTGTAAGTAAACTTTGAATTAATTTACGAATAACACAATAGTTTCTTTTATTCTATGATGGAGATATGTGGCTAAGCTCACGTAACTAAGGTTATAGGAACGTTCATGTTAAAAGCTAATTGGGGTTTGTGATTCTAGTAGATTCCCACTATTAATTGATATTGTATAAACTCTTCTTCACATTAAAGGCTTTTCTTGGTTGCAAACATGAAAAGTGAGCCCTAGAACAACACTTGTTCGAATTAAAAAGTGTTTGTTGGGAAAAGAAAGGGTTTGCACAAATCTAAAGGCTTTAACCTTTGGATAGAGGGTAGATGCCCTAAGCGTATCAACCCATGTGAGAATATAGTTGAATAAATAATATGTTCCTTAGGTTTGAAAGAATTAATGGATAAGCTACTCATTTAGGTTGAGAAACTAATGGGTAAACCATCAAATTCAATTACCCATGCAATTAAATTGTTCATTGGGGATTCAAAATAGTTAACAACCCTAGCTGCTTAAGCATCTTGGTAACCATAACTCTACTTTGACTACTCTTACTGAATTACAATTTGCAATATAATCTATTGTTGGATTACTTTCTGTGACAAACATTTGAATACAATAGATAAATCAAAACGCCCCTTTCTTCTGGAACCTTCGATCAACAATCTAATAAAAACAATAATACTTAGTGAGCACAGTATTCCCTGTGGGATTTTACACCCAACCCAGTTGGGTTCTATATTTGAGAGAGACCACTTACACTTTCAAACAAGATTTTTAATTTGGGTGTATCAAATTTTGGCACCATTGCTAGGGAATACAGGTGTCAATTAAGTTTGTGTTTGTTAATTGACCTTTGGTCATGTTTCCTAAATTTTAATTTTAATTGTTATTTTTGTTCTATGCATGGTAGTTATTATGTATGCCAAGTACACAGAGATCGGGTCCACCATTATTACCAATACATCTGGAACTGCAGTTAATTGGCAGAATTGCAGACCCCCAAGATGCTGAAAGACTAGCCATTTTGGCTAGAACATAACTAAATATGCAGAATTATGGCCATCAAGTACGTCATCCTAATCCGTATGATGATGATTTGGGGGATGATGATTTGTTAGATCTTTTTAACCAAAGGCGTTTAGAGAATGTGGCTGCACCGGTGAATTAGAATATAAATAAAAATCGTCTTATTAGGGCGAGGTAGGATCGACAACAGGTACAATTTGATTTGAATGGTGATGACGATGGAATGGATATAGTAGGTATAACTGGAGCTATCATTCCTCCACCTCTAGCCTCTGGATATAAATTCATTATTACTAGTATGATAATTCAACTCCTTCATCTTAAGGGGTTGTTCTGTGGTCTTCCCGGAGATGATCAAACCATGTATTTGGTGAACTTTGTCATCATTTGGAAGTCTTTTTATAACCTATTAGTGGGTTAGAATACTATTCTTCTATGTTTATTTCCATTGTATCTTTCTGGGGAGGCGACTGATAATGCTCAATCTATAGCTCTCCTAGGAGTGTAAAGTGGTTGCTAGCAAATATAGAACCCAACTGGGTTGGGTATCGATCCCACAGGGAATAGCTTGGTCAACAAGTAAGCAACGATTACTAGACTTTTAGTGCAAGTCTCGTAAAAAGGGGGGATTGTAATGTGTAACCAAAATATAAAAGTAAAAACTGAAAATAGCAACGTAAAAAGAAAGAATGTTTAGTAGATTGTAAAACAATGAGAATTGAAGAGTTGGGGTTATGTCCACCTTCTGAGTTATACGTCTCTATTGGCTATGAGTGTGTTGAATTCCGACATGCATGTTCTTATAGAGAATTGTATTCGATGGTAAATCCAGGCGTCTTTCGACCTATTCGAGGATTATTTCACTTTAACTCTTTCGAGCTTGAAGTGTGTCTAACGGTACGAATTCTCCAAAAGTTTAATCTAATTACGGCACTAACTTTTTAATAGGGGATGGGACCCTACTACATTGACATTATCTCTTTTCCAGACAGATAACCTTTCTTTCAAACAATTTAAATGTTATACTGGCATATTCTTGCGTTTGCAACCACAAAGAATTTAGATTAAGATGAAGAGAATAATGATATAAGCAGCATACGTGTCGCGAACTCACAAACTCATAGTAATAGATAGTATCTCATTTGGCTTTCATAAGCCCAACAGAGAAGTTTAGTTACCCATGATTGCGAAGGAAATCACAACTGACATTGTTATTATACCACAATAAAGATATCGTGTAATAATGATGTGGTAGGCGTTAGGCGTGAATTTCCCTAGCAAGTAACGTTTCTCTTGTTGTGGAAAAGTAGATGAATAGAAGAAGAATAAAAAGTAGAATTAATGGAAGAGTTATAGAGTAATAGAATTAAGGAGTAATGTGTAAGGTAGAATGAATAAAAATCTCTAGCAAAATAGGGTATTTATAATACCCATATCCTATTCCTACTAAGCTAATTAAATACTTAACCAAATCCTACTAAGATAATGAAATACTTAACCAAATCCTACTAAGCTAATGAAATACATAACGAAATCCTAATAAGCTAATGAAATACTTAACCCAATTGTACTAGGTTAATGTATCATTATCCTAATCCTAATAAATTACTGCTAGTCCCCAAAGTCTTCAGAAATGTTGTTTTATCCTGGGATAGATTTTCCATTCATCACTTTTTGTCCTTAGGCGTCCAAGACTCCCTCTTCTCCTTTCGTGAAGCTTTCTTTGGCGTCAAGTAATCCATAAAATGCTGAATTCTGCATCATTTATACCTGAAACTTTGCTAATCATGTTCGTTAGCTCACTTACAGGAAAAAGGACTAAAAGTGCATGAAATATATAATTTGTTCTCAAAACTAGGCTAAAATATGAGTAAAATATAGCACTATAGGCGTGTAAATTCGCCTATCATCAACACCCCACACTTGAAGCTTTGTTCGTCCTCGAACAAACTATCATGTCCTTTTAAACATTAACTTAGGGTTTCACAGTAACAACACAAAATATTTATCAAGACAAGGACAACAATTATCAACAAAGAGTAGTTTTCTGCTCATTAGTAGAAACAAGTCAACCTCCAATCGTAGACTCGTGATGGTGGTTAATTCACATTCGGTTAAGGTACAAAGAATCTTACACGACTACCCAAAACTCATCAACCATGTGTGTCTCACAATATATTACCCATAATCACTCTCAAGCATAGTATATTTATCAAACATGGGTATAGAAATATCCTTGTTCTCTCTCTCTCAAAGAATTCATATGCAGCAACTCATGACCATAGGCTTGCCCTTAGTGTAATGCTCCACTAAATGTCAGAATGCTAAGCTTAGGATCAACTAGGTCTTTTACGGGTTGTAATGTAGGCTAAGGGACAGGTAGGACTATTTTGGCCAGAAATAGTGACTATGTTCCTTGGCGCTTTAATACATCACATTGTATCATTAACACTTTTCTTTCAAAGAACCTTTCTTCTTTCTTTTATTCTACCACCCTTTTTCTCCTCTTTTATTTTTTTCAATTTTAAGCAACTTTTCAGCTTCCCTTTCTTTTTTTCTTAACAAATTCAAGCACCAATACATTCTAAAGCATCATACTTACCCAATTCCCTCTTATTTTGTCCCATGACTTTATACTTTAAAGCACTTAGGAATTTGGATCAAATTATGGTCTTGAAAAAATGGATTAGGCTTACATATGAGGTTGTCAAAGAAAATAGGCTAAAGGCTCAAAAGGGTTAACTAGGATAATGTCCATGGGTAGGTAAAAAGAAGGTCAACAATCATAGGTTGCCAAAGAAATGCCTAAATCATCTCCTAGACTTACACTTTTTATTTTTGATTTACATACATACCAGGCAAGTTCTAGCATCAACCACAAACATAGAATATACAATATCCTCACACACACAAGGCACATAGTCGACTTTATTGGGAGTAGTATAGACTCTTGACCAACAACTGAAGGAATTATACCATACAATATCACGTAGTGAGTCACAATTAGAGCCTAAACGTCTTAATAGTCATGATTTTAGCACAAACTCTTGTTATAATCTCATGCTGCCTATTAGAATGATTTTATGTGAAGCTAAGTAAGAAAAATTTTACTACTAAAAAAACTCAAACAAAAAAACATAAATAAATGCAAATGCGGATAGAGAAGTAAAGCATGCCACTACCACCACCCCATACTTAAATGGGACACTGCCCTCAGTGGAAAATAAATACGAAAAACCTGGTCAGTCGGACTCTTCCTCTATGTTAGGGGTCATCCCCCCTTTGTCGAAATCATCATGGGAGTCGTCGTCATCAGAATTCTCCTCCACGTCGGAGTCTGGCATGCGTCGATCATCATCGGTCAGCACATCATCATCAAGAGGTTCCTCAAAGTATGTACCTACTCCACACATCTCCCTCACATGCATATTTATTGGATAGTCATGGTCCAGCTGTTGGAGCTATGCAGCAGTTGGAACATGACCTCCGCTCATCATGGTGAACCGTGTCATACCATAAATGTGATGGAAGAAACTCTCATCTCGAGCATGTCTCTCCGCAGTAGTAAGGTTGACGCCATGTGTTGTTTCAGCATCTTTGACCTTTGTGAGGTCAACCTTCTTCGGGTTATGTGGGAGTTTGTGATCAGCTGGTTCCTATTCGATGTCCTCCTTCCGTAAGATTGCTGTCAATAGGTTGCCAAAGGTGAAGTGGGACCGCTTGTGTAGTCTGGCCTTCTGCATTGTAGAACGAATGATTTCCCCAATGTTGATAGGGACATTCGTCATCAATGAATAGACCAAACACACTCTATCTCTTGTTATTTTGGTGTACTGGGTCCCAGGAATAAGGCAAGAGTTGACAATACGCAACCATATTCTTGCTTCCCTATTCAAAGGAGCATATGGGAAGGTGTTGTGTCATCCGGTGTCTTTTTTTCTGCTCCACCTTGAGATGGATCTACTTCCACAAAGTGTGTGTCTCATTGATCTATAAGGAGGTCTGTTGTACAACTCTTTGAATGGTGCTGGATCGACTGAAGGCAAGCCAAGAAAGGAGTTGATTAAATCCGCATTGAGTTGTAGAACTTGGCCCCGAATCTTGACATCGCTGCCTGTGGTTTTCGGCGACCAATTGGCATAAAATTCCCTTGTTAAATCAAGATTACATTCTCCCATGTCGCGGAAGATGAAATCCAGATTTAATGCCATGATTTTCGCCAACATGCGCGGCTCCTTCTTCGCTAGGCTGTCCTTGTTGATCAAGTCGACATGAACATATTTTCTTTCTTTGTTGTTCGTATACCATTCCTTGGCTTCCTCCTAAAGAAACCATTTTATTCCAAACATGCGGCGTGGTAATTGCATTGAGGATGATTCTCCTTGCTCTTTGTGACCTCTTTTCTTGCCCTTTTGGGAAGTGGTAGCCTTATCTTTGCCTTGTCTTGCTTTGGGTGCCATTGTACCTGAGACTTAGAACAATGTTCATGTTAGCCTCATCTCAATGGATACAATCTATACACAAGCAATAGGGGTACCACCCCACACTTAGATTTTGTTGATTCAAATTAGTGAAGTGGAAGTGGTCGATTACTTAGACTTCGTTGACATACGTTTTAGGAGCTATATTCCGACAAAAAAATCAGAGAGGTATCACTTCTTGCAACCTTTGCAATACTTTCATATTAGGTATAACAGTACTACTACATAGGGATGACATCATGGTATAGTTTCTATTAGTAATCACAACCTCCTATGTAAGTAGGCAACTATAAGTCTTATTCTGATTAACGGGATATTCTAACATTTATGTATTCAAGTGACAAGATTATGCAATGTTTATGACTATATCAATTCCGCAATTAGTATAACAATGCATCAAAATCAAATTCAAGTCGGAAACAAGTTAAGATCATTCTAACGTATATGTTTACTCACATGGTTTTGTATCAGCAATTCAAACACATTAAAATCACCAATATTTCTTCAAGATGTAGCAATTTATAATAGACATAGCAACGTAGTACTTACGAGAAATAGATGAAGAACAAGAGAGTACTTACGTGATTGAAGCCTTTGGAGATGTTCTTGTGAAGTGGGAGAGCAAAAAGAAAAGTTTTGGGAGGATTTGGTTGCTATGTGCGGCGCCTAGGTCAAGATTTCAATGTGTTTATGTTTCAAGACTAAGTCCCCTTTATATAGGAAAAGAATGGGTCGGGTTTTGACCCATTTAAAATCGGTTTTGGATACAAAAAGTGACCATAGGCGGCGCCTTTAGCTTTGCCTAAGCATGGTATAGGCGGCGCCTAATGCAAAGCATTTGCTAGCATAGGCGGCGCCTAGTGCAATGCCTTTAGTGAGCATAGTTGGCGCGTTTAGCATGGCATATGAGATTCCGAGACCAAATGTTTTAGCATAGGCGGCGCCTATGCTATAGCATACTTGAGCATGGGCGGCGTCTATTCCTTTGCACACTAGATTCCGAGACCTTAGGCTATAGTATATGCGTTGCCTTGTTCGTGGCCTAGTTTTGCCTAGGCCTAGCCTTGCTCGATGCCTATTTTTTCATGAACAATGCTCAATCCATAGACTTATGCATCTTAATTCCAAACTTACCACCTTTACTGTGCAATAAGTCCAAATCGTCATTTGAAACCAATCTCCTCGTTGAATACCTCTTGCACCTATATTTGCTCAAAACCACTTAAAACGATTAGTACGATGGGTTGCCTCCCATCTAGCGCCTTAGTTTTGGTCGTGGCACGACTCTTATTTTTGGATTTTTATTAATCAAATGAATAACATATACTAAAAAAATGAAAAATGATAAACGATGGGTTGCCTCCCATCTAGAGCCTTATTTATTGTCGTGGCTCGACATAGTTACCTCGAGTACTTAGACTTCATCGAGATAAGTGATGGCCATATCCTTCATTGAGTCAAGAGGACCGATATAAGGTTTAACACGTTGACCATTCACCTTTAAGACAACACCATTATTGTCTTCCAATTTGACTACTCCAGACGAGTAGACTTGGATAACTTTGTATGGACCAGTCCACATAGACTTTAACTTACCTGGGAATATCTTCAATCTAGAGTTGAAGAGAAGCACCATATCATCCTTTTGAAAGCATCGTCGAACAATCCACTGATCATGATACTTCTTCATCCGCTCCTTGTATAGGTCTGACCTTTCATATGCATGGAGACGGAACTCATCTAATTCGTTCAGTTGCTCCAACCTCAGATTCATCGCATTATCCCAATTCAAATTCAATTACTTCAACGCCCACAATGCCTTATGTTCGAGCTCAATGGGTAAATGACAAGCCTTCCCATAAACTAGTTGATAAGGGGACATGCCGATGGATGTTTTCAATGAAGTCCTATATGCCCATAGTGCATCATCTAGCTTCCGAGACCAATCCTTCCTATTAGTATTTACCGTCCTCGCAAGGATTTGCTTGATCTCCCGATTGGAAACCTCTACTTGTCCACTCGTTTGTGGGTGATAAGGCATGGCTACTTTATGTTGCTTGACACCATACTTGGCCAACACGGATTTGAATAGCTTGTTGCAAAAGTGAGATCCTCCATCACTTATGATAGTACGTGGTACTCCAAAGCGAGAGAAGATATTCCTTTTCAAAAATGCTACAACACGCTTTCCCTCGTTGTCGGGCAATGCTACAGCTTCAACCCATTTCGAGACATAATCTACAGCAACTAATATGTACTTCATTCCAAACAAATTCACGAATGGACCCATGAAATCAATGCCCCACACATCAAAGAGTTCTACCTCAAGAATTTTCGACATGGGCATCTCATGGTGATTCGAAATAGCACCTAGTCTTTGGCATTGGTCGCATCTTCTAACAAATTCATAGGCATCTCTAAATATCGAAGGCCAATAATATCCACTTTGCAATACTTTCCTTGCTGTCCGATTACATGCATGATGTCCACCAACTTGGGAAGTGTGGCATGCTTCCAATATAGTAGGCACCTCTACATGGGATATACATCGTCGAATAATACCATCCGCACATCGTCGAAACAAATATGGCTCATACCAATAGTAGTGTTGTACGTCATGCATAAACTTCCTCTGTTGATGGTATGATAAATTGGCAGGTATCACATTACTTACCATAAAATTTGCAAAGTGGGCATACCATGGTAATCCTTCTATTGTTGCTGCTAAGATCTCCTCATCAGGGAATGCATCATCAATCTCGATTTTAGGCTGCGCCACATGCTCATTCTTGAGTCTTTATAGATGGTCGGCCACTTGGTTCTCGCAACCTCTTCTATCTTTAACTTCGAAATCAAACTCTTGCAGCAGCAATACCTATCGAATTAATCTTGGTTTTGCATCCTTCTTTGTCATTAGATACCTAAGAGTTGCATGGTCTGTATGAACGATCACCTTAGTACCCAATAGATAGGCACGAAACTTCTCAAACGCATACACAACCGCTAGGAGCTCTTGTTCTGTCACAGTGTAGTTCCTTTGGGCTTCATTTAGGACCTTACTCGCATAGTAGATAGGATGAAATAATCTCTCCTTTCTCTGACCAAGCACAGCTCCAACGGCTACACCACTAGCATCACACATGACTTCGAATGGGAGAGACCAATCTGGTGCTACCATGATAGGGGCTTCAATGAGTTTTCCTTTGAGGAATTCGAATGCCTTTAAGCAATCTTCATTGAAGTCAATCTTCGCATCTTTCTCCAAGAGTTTCCACAATGGACTAGCAATTTTAGAGAAGTCTTTGATGAACCGACGATAGAAACCTGCATGGCCGAGAAAACTACGAACTCCCTTCACCGAAATCGGAGGCGATAGCTTCTCAATGACTTTGATTTTTGCTCGATCAACCTCAATTCCTCTTTCGGAGATTTTTTTCCCAAGAACGATTCCTTCTTTTACCATGAAGTGGCACTTCTCCCAATTCAGCACTAGGTTGAATTCTACACATCTTTGCAACGCCATACTTAGGTTTGCCAAGCACGCTTCAAAAGTCTCACCAACAACTGAAAATCATCCATAAATACCTCCAAAGTGTCTTCAACCATATCAGAAAAAATTGACATCATACAACGTTGAAAGGTGGCTGGTGCGTTACATAGCCCGAATGGCATATGTTTGAAGGCAAACGTACCATATAGGCATATAAATGTTATCTTATCTTGGTATTCGTGTGCAATACAAATTTGATTATAGCCTGAATAACCGTCAAAGAAGCAAAACCATCCTTTCCCCGCTAATCTATCTAGCATTTGGTCCATAAATGGCATTGGAAAGTCATCTTTGATTGTCCAAGAATTCAAATTTCGCTAGTCCATGCATACTCTCCATCCAGTGATGGGTCTGAGTGGAATAATCTTATTCTTCGCATTCACAATCACCGTCATGCCTCCTTTCTTGGGAGCACATTGTACCGGGCGTACCCATGTACCATCAGAGATTGGATACACAACTCCTGCGTCTAACAACTTAATTATTTCTTTCTTCACCACTTCTTGCATAGGTGGGTTTAGACGTCTTTGATGCTCAATGGTGGGTGTACACTTCTCTTCAAGCTAAATTTTATGTGTGCAAATCCCAGGTGGAATACCAATAATATCCGCAATGGTCCATCTAATGGCTCTAATATATTTCCGTAGAACAGCAATGAGTGCTGCAACTTGTTGCTCACCCAAATCTGTTGCCACAATGACTGTAAGTGTGTTTCCGCTTCCTAAGAATGCATACTTTAAATAACTTGGAAGCTCCTTCAATTCTAATGTGGGTGGCTCTTCAATAGATGGCTTAGCTGGTGGTGTGGGTCGATTTTTAAGATCAAGGTCCAGCTTCTTGGGAGTATGGCGATATGTCCCTAATCCTGATAGAGCACCAATAACTTTTTTACAATTTTCAGCATCTTTATTCTCTCCATTCATGAGCACAACCGCCAAAGGGTCATCAATAATTTGCTCTTCTTCAAGTAATTCTTTCTCATCATCAAAGAAAACATCAGCCACTGAAAATACACTCAAATCTTTGGGTTGCTTCATTGATTTGGAAACATCAAAGCGAACTACTTCGTTATTTATTCGGAATGAAAACTCATTAGCTCTCAAATCAATAAGTACGCTTCCCGTAGCAAGGAAAGGACGCCCCAAGATTATGGGAACTTCTGAGTCTGCCTCACAATCCAAAATAACGAAGTCTGCCAGAAAGATAAATAAGAAACCTTTACCAAGACATCACATAGAATACCAACAGGCCATTTTACCGACCTATCCGCCATTACGAGCCTCATGTTGGTTGGAGTAGGATCACCCAACCCCAACTTCTTATAGATATATAATGGTATCAAATTGATGCTGGCTCCTAAGTCGCATAATGCTTTGGCAAAATTCAAAGATCCAACAGTGCAAGGAATAGTGAAAGCACCGGGGTCAGCCTTCTTCTGAACTATTGATCGGGTAGCGATTGCGCTGCAGTGATGAACATCATCTTTCAACTCATAACTTTCTGCCCGCTTCTTTGTCAAAAGATTCTTCATAAATTTCGCATACCCAGGCATTTGTTCAAGTGCCTCCACCAATGGAACATTAATGGTCAGCTGGTTCAACATAGTCATGAATTTGCTGAACTTTGTGTCATCCGCCACCTTCTTCAATCTTTGAGGGAAAGGTGATGGTGGGTATGGAATTGTTCTTTCCATGACTTTCTTCTTCTCTTGCTTCCGTTTTTCAGCTTTTTCAGGTTGTAATCCATTGGGATTGACGTCATGGACGTTGTGCCCTTTTTCTGCGTCTTCTATAGCCTTATCATCAACGTCCACTACTTTGTCATCCACTTGCTTGCTTTTTGCTGAAGTTTCCAGCACCTTACCACTCCGGGTAGTAATGGCCATGCATGACCCATCATTCCTTGGGTTTTGCACAGTATCGCCAGGTAAGGTGCCAGCCTTTCTTTGATTGAGTGCTGCTGAAAGTTGTCTCAATTGCTGCTATATTTTCTTGATTGAAGTGGAATGAGAATAAACTATTTGTTTCATTGAGGACAAATCATTAACTACCTCCGTTATTGCAGCGCTTTTTGTTTCCACTCCTTTCAATATTTTGGTCAGCATGTCTTCCATACTTCCAGAGCTAGATGTGGTGGCGTCACGTCTTCCAGGGGGAACGTACAAACCACTATTTTCATTCTTGTTCTTCCAACAACCTTGGTCTTTGTTTCCAAATTTATCATAATAGTTCCGACCTTGGTTTCCTTGGGTATTCCCGTGGAAACCCCCCTGATTATTCAAGTAGTTGGCCTCTTCTTCTGAATCAGATTCATCTCTTCCTTTTAACGCAATAGCTTTGACTTTTTCGGTCTTTCCAGATAATAAATGCTTTTTAAGAAGATCTACTTGTGTTTTCATGTGCGCCATATCTTGATCACGTTCTTCTTCTCTTCTTCTTTGGTCTACAGTCATGCCAATAGATAAAGTGGGGCTTGCTACCTCAAAATCCCTGGTATGCCAAGCTCTACTTTGCTTCATCATACGATCTAGCATATTGCTTGCTTGACCAAAGGTGAGGTCCATAAACGATCCTCCAGCCGCATTATCGACCACTAGTTTAGTTTTTGAATTCAAGGCTCTGTATAATATTTCCATTAGGTGAACATTAGTCATGTGATGTTTTGGGCATCTCGCTAGCTTTGTCTTGAACCTCTCCCATGTTTCATGAAGGGCTTCAGTTGGAAGCTGACGAAAGTTGCTGATTTCATCTCTCAATTGTGCTCTTTTAGATGGCGGAAAGAATCTTTCTAGGAAAGCGTCTCTCAATTGCCTCCAATTTGTAATAGAATCAGGAGTCAGCCCATTCAACCATAGAGTTTCCTCCCTAGACAGAGACAATGGAAATAGACGTAATCGAATTGCATTCTGACCAACACCAGGGTTGTCAAATGACTTGCATGTAGAAATAAAGTTGATGAGATACATATTCAGATCATCGCCTGCTAGTCCACCAAATAATCCCTTGAGTTGCAATAACTGAATCATGGTGCTTGTGATGTTGAACTTGGCTCCGGGCGCTAATGGTGGAGGAATTATGGCTCCAGTGTCTCCGGCTCCATCAAGATCATCATCATCGTCTTCAAAATCTGGTTGCATGGGTTGGCGATCATACCTAAACCGAGGTTGACGACCTCTTCTGTTGGCAGGTGTTGCGGATTTCAGCATCATGCCTTGGGTTTAGTAACTCTTCATCACCTAAATCCTCATCGTCAGGATTTGTTGCTCGCCAAGGGTTATCAATGTTTTGTTGGTGTACTTGGGCGGCGGCAAGAGTAACTAATCTCGCCTGCTCCTGTTGAGCAGCCATTCTTTCAATTTTCGTTTGTGCCTCCATTCTGCCAATACGTTGTGGTTCAGGATTGATAGGTAATAACGATTGACCAAAACTTCGAGTATGGGGCATGCACTAAATAAAAACCTGCAGTAAACAAAAACAAAAACTAAAAGTAAAAGTACGAGAATCTCTGACCAAAGGGTCTAGTAATTATCACAAACTTAATTGAGACTTGTATTCCCTGGCAACGGCGCCAATTTTTGATAACGCTCAATCTACAGCTCTCGTAGGAGTGCAAAGCGGTCGCTAGCAAGTATAGAACCCAACTGGGTTGGGTATCGATCCCACAGGGAATAGCTTACTAAACAAGTAAGCAACGATTACTAGACTTTTAGTGTAAGTCTCGTAAAAAGGGGGGATTGTAATGTTTAAAAAAATATAAAAGTAAAAACTGAAAATAGCAACGTAAAAAGAAAGAATGTTTAGTAGATTGTAAAACAATGAGAATTGAAGAGTTGGGGTTATGTCCACCTTTTGAGTTATACGTCTCTATTGGCTATGAGTGTGTTGAATTCTAACATGCATGTGCTTATAGAGAATTGTATTCGATGGTAAATCCAGGCGTCTTTCGACCTATTCGAGGATTATTTCACTTTAACTCTTTCGAGCATAAAGCGTGTCTAACGATACGAATTCTCCAAGAGGTTAATCCAGTTACGGCACTAACTTTTTAATAGGGGATGGGACCCTACTACCTTGACATTATCTCTTTTCCAGACAGATAACCTTTCTTTTGAACAAGTTAAATGTTTTACTGGCGTATTCTTGCGTTTGCAACCACAAAAAATTTAGATTAAGATGAAGAGAATAATGATATAAGCAGCATACGTGTCGCGAACTCACAAACTCATAGTAATAGATAGTATCTCATTCGGCTTTCATAACCCCAACAGAGAAGTTTAGTTACCCATGATTGCGAAGGAAATCACAATTGACATTGTTATTATACCACAATAAAGATTTCGTGTAATAATGGTGTGGTAGGTGTTAGGCGTGAATTTCCCTAGCAAGTAACGTTTCTCTTGTTGTGGAAAAATAGATGAATAGAAGAAGAATAAAAAGTAGAATTAATGGAAGAGTTATAGAGTAATAGAATTAAGGAGGAATGTGTAAGGTAGAATGAATAAAAATCTCTAGCAAAATAGGGTATTTATAATACCCATATCCTATTCCTACTAAGCTAATGAAATACTTAACCAAATCCTACTAAGCTAATGAAATACTTAACCAAATCCTACTAAGCTAATGAAATACTTAACCAAATCCTAATAAGCTAATGAAATACTTAACCCAATTGTACTAGGTTAATGTATCATTATCCTAATCCAAATAAATTACTGCTAGTCCCCAAAGTCTTCAGAACTGTTGTTTTAGCCCGGGACAGATTTTCCATTCATCACTTTTGGTCCTTAGGCGTCCAAGACTCCCTCTTCTCCTTTCGTGAAGCTTTCTTTGGCGTCAAGTAATCCATAAAATGCTGAATTCTGCATCATTTATACCTGAAACTTTGCTAATCATGTTCGTTAGCTCACTTACAGGAAAAAGGACTAAAAGTGCATGAAATATATAATTTGTTCTCAAAACTAGGCTAAAATATGGGTAAAATATAGCACTATAGGCGTTTAAATTCGCCTATCATTAGCGACATAGTGGCTTAATAGGCTTACTCCCAACTCTATCACTAACTGGAAGCAGTTCAAAGAGGCTTTCCTAGAAATGTTCTTTCCACCTTCCAGGAGGGTACAGTTGAGGGATAAAATTAGTAACTTCTAACAGCTTCCCGCTAAAGCTCTTCATAAGATTGGGGAGAGGTTTAAAAATAAGCTGATGCAATGCCCGAACCATAATATGACGGATATTCATTTGATATAGACTCTTTATCGAGCTTTGAACTCTATTACGAAGCTAGTCGTGGATAATGCTGAAAGAGGGTCATTTGGTGACCTTACCTTTCCAGAGGCTTCAGAGATGCTTGATAGGATGACCAAGTAGAGCAGAGCTTGGCATACCAGGGATTTTTTGGTAGCAAGCCCTACTATGTCTGGTAGTATGACTACAAAGAAACACAAGAAAGAGGAAGAATGTCACCAGGACATGGCACATTTGAGGACACAGATGGATTTCCTGAATAAAAATTTATTGTCTAGAAAAATAGAGAAGGTTAAAGTTGTTGTATCCTAGGGAAGAGTTGACTCTAATTCGGAAGATCAGGCAAACTATCTAATTAATCAGGGAGGTTTCTGAGGCAATAGCAAAGGAAATCAAAGTCAGAACTATTATCATAAGGCTGATTATAATAATAGAGATCAAAGGGAACTGGAAGAGTAAGAATGATAAGAGTGGACTATATGTACCTCCTAGAAGCAGAGATAATGTTGTAACTAGCTCTAGCAAGATGTCCATGGAGAATATAATAGAGTAATTATTAAAGGGAGTTGAGCCTACCAAATCTAGGGTGAATACTATGAAGAGTGATTTATCTTCCATGATTTAATTGGTAAAATCACACTCTACCTCAATAAAACTATTGGAGTAGTAAATGAGTCAGCTCTCAACAACATTTAATCTGAGAAAGAATGGAATTTTGCCAAGTGATACAATTTAGAACCCTCAAAATAGTTGCTCTTATATGGCAATTACTACATGGAGTGGTAAGGTATTATCAGGCCCGTCTGTGGGTAAAGCTGTTATTGAAGACGTGATTGAAATGGATATTAAGCATGGAGAAAGTTATCTAGTGGAGTCTGAGCAAATGGATTAGGTTATTGATAATATATCATCTAACCATCAGCAGGTTGATTAGTTGGAGAAGATAAAGGGAAGGGATACTGAAGTGGTTGTTACTATGATACTAAAACAACCTCATCATTTCCCTATCGATTGAAAAAGAAGGCCGACGATATAAATTTTGGCAATTTTCTGGAAATGCTTAAGCAGTTGACAATCAATTTGCCATTGGGAGAGGAATTAGAGAAAATGTCTGGGTATGCAAAGTTTATGAAAGATCTTGTTACGAAGAAGCGGACGGTTAGTTTTGAGTCGATGGACAATCTTTATCATTGTGGTGTTATTTCCACAAGGTCATTGATGCAGAAAAAGAAAGACCCGGGAGCATTTACCATCTCCTGCACTATTAGGCCTCTTGATTTCACAAAAGCTCTATGTGATTCGAGAGCCAGTTTAAACTTGATGCCGCTTGTTATGTATAAGAAAATAGGTTTAGGGGTTCCGAATCCCACAAACATGAGATTAGTTATGGTGGACAGATCTATGAAGCGCCCCACGGGGATTCTATATGATGTATTAGTTAAGGTATCCAGCTTCATATTTTTGACTGATTTTGTCATTCTTAATTGTGAGGTGGATTTTAAGGTGTCTAATAACTTGGGTCAATCTTTCCTAGTAACCGAGAGTGTACTTATTAATTTGAGGGTAAATGAGCTACTATTCAGGTTGAATGATGAAGTAGTTCAATTCGATCTATGACAGTCCATGAAATAACATAAAGATATGAGCATATTTTCTATTATGGATGTTTATTATGAAGTTGAGCAGGAAGTGCCTATAGAAGAAAAATTTGTTATGGAGACTTTAGCTATTGTATTGATAAATTTTGATCAAGACGACATTAAATATTATGAGGAGACGGTGTGTGTCTTAACAAGCATGTGGTCTTATTCATATGCACCCAAGAAGTTATATTTAGACTTGAAAAATTGTCCAAGTCCACCTGCTAATCCTTCTATAGAAAAGCCACCTACCTTAGAGCTAAAGCAGTTGCATGGTCATTTAAGGTAGGTGTTCTGAGAAAGTGGGAATATACTACCTATGATTATTACTACTAATCTGGGTGAGCAATAGGTTGATCTCTCATCTCTATTCTTAAGAGATATAAAAGAGATACTGGTTGGATAATTACAGACATCATTAGTATCCCTCTTGGTATATGTACACATAAGATTCAGCTAGAGAAGGATTGTATTCCAACAATTGATCATCAACATCGCTTAAACCCACCTATGCAAGAGGTGGTAAATAAATAAATCATCAAGTAGCTAGACACAGGAGTAGTATATCCTATTTCAGGTAGTAAGTTGGTAAGTCATGTTCAGTGCGTGCCCAAGAAAAGGGTAATGACATTTGTGGCTAATGAGAAGAATGAGTTAATCCCACTCAGGCCTGTTAATGGGTGAGGGTGTGTATGGATTATAGAAAACTCAACTCGTGGACATTGAAGGACCACTTCCTAATGGCTTTATGGATCAAATGCTTGGTCGATTGGCGGGAAGAGGTTGGTATTATTTCTTGGATGGTTATTATGGTTATAATCAATTTTTTATAGCCCTGGAGGATCTGGAGAAAATGACATTCACCTGCCTATTTGGTACTTTTGCATTTAAGCGGAAGCCATTTTGATTGTCTGATGCATCAATACCTTTCAATGGTGCATGGCATTTATTTTCTCAGATATGGTTGAAGACATCTTGGAGGTGTTTATGAATGATTTCTAGATAGTAGGAGATTCGGTTGAGCCGTGTTTGGTAAATTTGAGTAGGGATTTGCAGCGGTTTGAGGTGTTTAATCTTGTGCTTAATTAGGAAAAAATCTGCTTCATGGTCAATGAGGGCATTGTTCTCGGACAAAAAATTTCAGCAAAGGGGATTGAATTCGATCGAGCTAAATATTTGCAGTTTAAGAGAAGATTCCACCTCCTATCTCCATGAAGGGGGTGCGTAGTTTCCTTGGTCATGCTGGCTTCTATCAGAGATTTATGAAGGACTTCACATAGATTGCAAACCCCCTTTGCAAAATTTTGAAGAAGGAAGTCAAATTCTCCTTTGATGATGATTTCTTAAAGGAATTTGAATGCCATAAAGTGAAGTTGGTTGATGCTCTCATTATTGTTGCACCGGATTGCTCAAAGCCATTTGAGATCATAAGTGATGCAAGCGGTGTTGCCCTTGGAGCTGTGCTGGGATAAATTAAAGAGAAGTTTTCCCATCCAATGTATTATGCAAGCAAGGCCTTAAATGGGTCTCAAAAGAACTACAACATAATAGAACAAGAACTTCTTGCAGTAGTCTGTGCTTTTAAGAAGTTCAAGGCTTATTTGCTAGGAACCAAGGTGGTGGTCCACACTGACCATGTAGCCTTAAGATATTTGATAGTGAAAAAGATTGCAAAACCAAGGTTGATTAGATGGGTATTGCTGCTTCAAGAATTTGACTTTAAAGTCAAGGATATGAAGGGTTGCAAAAAACAAGTGGTAGAACACTTGTTTAGGCTGGAAGGCGAGCAAGCAACAAGAGATGAATTTGAGATCAATGATGCATTTTTAGATGAGGAAATCTTGGTTGCTATTATGGAGAAAATACCTTGGTATGCCGATTTCCCTAATTATGTGGTAATTGAAGTAATATCAGTAAATCTTTCCTTTCATCAAAGGAAAAAGTTTCTCAATGATGTGACACATTACTTCTAGAATGAGCCATATCTTTATCAGCAGTGTGCGGATGGTATTATTAGAAGGTGCATCCTAGAAGTAGATATTTTGAGTATACTGGAAGTGAGTCATGCTTCTCTAGTTTGAGGTCACCATGCAGGTGATCGAACTGCAAGGAAAGTGGTTCAGAGTGGCTACTATTGGCCCTCTTTGTTCAAATATGCCTACGAGTTCGTGAAGAGTTGTGACCAATGTCAAAGACAAGGGTCCATATAAAAGCACCATGAGATGTGAATGTCTAAAATACTGGAGGTAGAACTATTTAATGTTTGGGGCATTGATTTTAAAGACCCATTCGTGAGCTTATTTAGGACGAAGTACATATTAGTTGCCATTGACTACGTGTCAAAATGGGTTGAGGCAGTGGCTCTAGCAGATAATGAAGGGAAGAGAGTTGTTTCATTCTTGAGGAAAAATATCTTCTCTCACTTTGGGTTACCACGAACCATTATCAGCGATAGAGGATCATACTTTTGCAACAAGATGTTCAGAGTTTCCTTGGCAAAATATGGAGTTAAGCAGCATAAAATTGCTACACCATACAACCCGTAAACCAGTGGGAAGGTAGAAATCTCTAATCAGGAAATCAAAGCTATCCTTGTCAAGACTGTAAATGCTACTAGGAAGGATTGATCTAGGATGTTGGACGATGCCTTATGGGCATATTGAATTGATTTCAAGTCACTTATTGGCATGTGACCATACCAATTGGTTTATGGAAAGGTGTGTCATTTGTCGATTAAGCTAGAGAAGAAAGTGTTGTCGGCACTGTAGTGGCTTAACATGAATTGAAATAAGGCAGCAAATATGAGACTAGGTAGCTAAATAAGATGGAGGAGTTCCATCTTAGAGCTTATGATTGGGATGATCTATACAAGGAAAGAATGAAGAAGTACCATACTTCATTGATTATGATTACAAAAACACTTGGTAGGTTGCCTCCCACTAGCTCCTAATTTAATGTCGCGGCACAATGTAGTTATCTCGCTTACTCAGACTTCATCGAGATAGATAGTAGCTATGTATTTTATCTAGTCCATTGGACCAATATACAACTTCAGTCGTTTCCCATTCACTTTGAAGACACTTTCATCTTCGTTTGTAACTTAGAATACTCCAGACGAGTAGACTTGATTAACTTGAAATGGGCCAGACCATATTAATTTTAACTTACATGGGAACACTTTAGTCTGGAGTTAAAGAGAAGAATGCAATCAGCTTTTGGAAAGTCACACTTTGCAATCCTCTGGTCATGATACTTTTTCATCTTCTCCTTGTAAAGATCAGATCGTTCATACGCATTGAGATGGAACTTATACATCTCATTTAGTTGTCCCAATCTCAACTGCACTGCCTAATCCTACTGTAAATTCAACCTCCTAAGTTCCCACATCGCCTTGTGCTCCAATTCAATTGGTAAATGACATGCTTTTCCATAAATCAACTGGTACGGTGACATGCCGATTGGTGTCTTGAATGCTTTTCTGTAGGCCTATAAGGAATCATCAAGTTCCTAGACAAGTCTTGTCTACAGGCATTCACTGTTTCAGCAAGTATGGCTTTGAGCTCTCTATTTGAAATCTCCACTTGCCCACTAGTTAGTGGGTGGTAGGGTGTGGTAACATTGTGTTGCTTAACACAATACTTTTCTAAGGCAACTACAAACACACGATTGTAAAAGTGAGATCCACCGTCACCTATAATGGTGCATGGCACCCCAAATTGAGAGAAAATGTTCCTTGTAAGGAACACAACTACTTTATTCCCTTTGTTTTCAGCAAATGAAATGGCTTTAACCCATTTCGATACATAATCAAAAATAACAAGAATGTATTTCATTCCATAAGAGCTCACGAAGGACCCCATGAAGTCGATTCCCTTGATTTCGAATAATTCTACCTCTATCATCTTTGTCAACGACATCTCATGGCGCTTAGAGATTGGCCCCTACCTCTAACATTGGACACATCCTCTCACGAACTCATAAGCATCTTTGAACAAAGTCAGCCAATAGTAGCCGCTTTGTAGCACCTTTCTGGCAATACGGTCATCGGCATTATGACCTTCAACCGGGGAAGCATGACATGCTTCCAATATACTTGCCATATCTACTTCTGGAACACATCTCCTTATGATATTGTCAGCATATAGCCAAAACAGATATGGCTTATCCCCAGAGTAATGTGTCACATCATGTAGAAATTTCTTTCTTTGATGATACGAACGATTTTTTGGAATCACCTCGCTAACCACATAGTTTGTGAAATCAGTATACCAAGGTGTTTTCTCTATAGCAATAGCCAAGATTTCCTCATCCAGAAATCCATCATTGATCTCGACTTCACCTCTAATTGTTTTCTCACCTTCAAGCCAAGACAGATGATCCACAACTTTTTTTTTGCAACCCTTCCTATCTTTGACTTTGAAGTCAAATTCTTGAAGTAGCAGCACCCATCTAATCAACTTTGGTTTTGCATCCTTTTTTACCATCAAATATGTCAAGGCTACATGGTTAGTGTGGACCATCACCTAGGTTCCTAACAAATAAGCCTAAGACTTCTCAAAAGCATAGACTACTACAAGAAGTTCCTATTATGTGACGGTGTAGTTCTTTTGAGATCTATTCAGTGCTTTTCTGGTATAATAGATCGGATAAAATAACTTGACCTTCTTTTGTTCCAGCACAAATCTAAGGGAAACACCACTTGCATCACACATGGTCTCAAATGGTTTTGACCAATCCAATGCAACATTGATAGGAGCATGAACTAGCTTCCCTTTATGGAATTCAAATGCCTTCACACAATTATTATCAATGAAGAACTTAGCTTGCTTCTCCAAAAGTTTGCAAAGTTGGTTTGCAATCTTTGAGAAGTCCTTTATAAACCTCCGGTAAAAGCCAACATGAACAAGAAAACTACGCACTTCCTTCACTGAGATGAGAGGTGATACCTTTTCAATAAACTCAACCTTAGCTCGATCGAACTCTATCCCCTTTGCTAAAATTTTGTGTCCGAGAACAATGCCCCCCTTCACTATGAAGTGGCATTTCTCCCAATTAAGCACAAAGTTGAACTCCTCACACCGCTGTAAGGCTCTATTGAGATTCACCAAACATATCTCAAATGAATCTCCT
This sequence comes from Capsicum baccatum var. pendulum, assembly GCA_030864225.1. Taxonomy (NCBI): domain Eukaryota; kingdom Viridiplantae; phylum Streptophyta; class Magnoliopsida; order Solanales; family Solanaceae; genus Capsicum; species Capsicum baccatum. The sequence continues at coordinate 89,211,069 of CM061557.1, forward strand.
ACCATAGAAAAATCATCCATAAACACCTCCAAGATGTCCTTGACTATATCTAAGAAAATGGACATCATGCACCATTGAAAGGTAGCAGGTGCATTACACAATCCAAAGGGTATCCGATTGAATGAAAAAGTGTGATATGGGCATATGATTATTGTTTTCTACTGATCTTCAGGAGCAATAAAAATTTTATTGTAACCAAAATAACCATCTAAGAAACAATACCGCCCCTTTCCCGCCAACCAATCAGGCATTTGATCCATAAAAGGCATTGGAAAGTGGTCCTTCAAAGTCAATGAGTTGAGTTTGCGATAATCCTTGAAAACCCTCCAACCAGTCACAGGACTGAGTGGAATCAACTCAGATTTTTTGTTTGCAACAATAGTCATTCTCCCTTTCTTGGGCACACATTGAACTGGACTTACCTGTTTACTATCGGAAATAGGGTAAACCTCTCCTGTATCCAACCACTTAATAATTTCCTTCTTAACCACCTCTTGTATTGGTGGATTAAGATGACATTGTTTCTTAATTGTCAGAGCACAGTCTTTGTCAATTTGTATCTTATGGGTGCAGATTCCAGGGGGAATACCAATAATATTTGATATAGTCCAGCCTATTGCCCTTTTGTATCTTTGAAGCATAGAAATAAGTGCTTCAACATGTTGCTCGCTCAAATCATCTGCAATTATCACAGGTATGGTGTTTCCAATGCCCAAAAACACATACCTTAAATGCCCTCGCAGCTCCTTCAACTCCAACATCGGTGGCTCTTCAATGGATGGCTTTGCCGGTGGTTTTTGTCGATTTTTAAGATCAAGATCTAGTTTCTTAGGATCATAAGATTATGATCCCATTCCTGTCAAAGCACAAATAGTCTCCTCATATGCCTTAATACCTTCACGATCAAAATTCATCAGCACTGCAGCTAGAGGCTCGACAAGAAATTTCTCCTCTATCGGCACCTCCTGCTCATCCTCATAATACACATCAACAATCGAGAACACACTGGGAGACCGTTCTTGGCAACTGGGAGACTGTTAGTTTACATAGAGCTGAATGAGCTAAAATTTAGGCTCAATGATAACAAAGTTAGTTTTGAAGTATGTCTGTCTATAAAACAACAAAAGGAGATGAGTGTCTTCTCTATTGTTGATGTATTCTACGAAGAAGAGCGAGATGTACCAGTTAAGCATAGATATGTTGCAAACACCATAGCTAGTTTGGTTGAACTTGCAAGCAAGTATGTGAGTGACTTCAAAGTGGTTGGACTAGGAATAAAGCATTTTCTTGATCCAGCAAATGAGGTACAAATGGTATCATTGATAAATCTTGACAAATTCTGAGTATTCAAGATAATCGAGTCATTCCACGATATTAAATCAGGCGCTGCATTAGAGGCAACCCATTATTCTATTTTTATTTTATCATGTTAAACAAAAATGCAAAAATAAGAGTCTAGCTACGACCAAAACTATGGTGCTTGGTGGGAGGCAACCTATCCTTCTAATCATTTTTTTTGTTTTTGATTAAGTGTAGACGCATGAAGTTCAAAGAAGGAGATTAGTACCAAATTTGGTTTGGAATTGAGCAATGTCAACGGTGGTAAGTTTAGGAGTGATAGGAACATTGCAGGTAAGTTAGAGTGATCAAATGTGTAAGGCTTAAGTATGATTCATATTAGAGTCGTGCCCGTATTTATGTTAATCTAATACCGCAGCAAACCACTAACCTTGATGGGTGTGTAGGGGAGAAGCTACCGTGGTACGGACCTTTCTCAATGCTTTATATGAAAATGGGGTGCATGGCGTCCAAGTTTAAGTGTACTACAGTGTGTGTGGTGCCCAAGATCAGTATGCCAAGCTCTACTCTGTTTGGTCATCCTATCAAGCATCCCCAAATCCTCTGGAAAGGTAAGGTCAACAAACAACCATCGTGCAACATTATCCTTTGCTGGCTTTGTAATAGAGTTTAAAGTCTAATAACGAGTCTCCATCAAATAAATATCCATTATGTTATGGTTTGGGAATTGCATCAGCTTCATTTTAAACCTCTCCCAGGTCTTATGAAGAGCTTCAGTAGGAAGCTATCAAAAGTTACTAATTTCATCCCTCAACTATACCCTTCTGGAAGGTGGAAAGAGCCTTTATCGGAAACGCTCTTTCAACTGACTACAGTTAACGATAGAGTCGGGAGTCAGCACATTGAGCCACTGTATCTTTTTCCCAGATAGAGACAACAAAAATAAATGTAGACGGATAGCATTCTGACCCACTCCTAGGATATCCAAAGACTTGCAAATGGTGACAAAGTTCACCAAGTGTATAGTTGTATCTTCTCCGAGAAGACCACCGAACAACCCCTAAGATGAAGGAGTTTAATCATCGTACTGGTAATATTGAATTAAGCTCCAGGTGCTAGAGGCGAAATAATATTCTCTCCATTTACCCCTGCTCCATCCATTCCATCTTCATCATTATTTAGATCAAATTGTACCGATTTTTTTATCCAGCCTTGCCCTAAAGGGACTATTCCTATTTACATTCCGATTCACTAGTGCAGCCACATTCTCTGTACACGTTAGGTTAATAGGATATAACAAATTATCATCCCCCAAATCATCATTATTTGGATTAGGATGACAAGCCTACTGTCTATCATTTTGATGATTAAGTTGAGCTCTAGCCATAGCGGCTAGTCTTTCAGAATCTTGGGGGTCTGCCATTCTGCCGATTAACTATGGTTCTAGATGTATTTGTAATAATGGTGCACCCTATCTCCATGTACTTGGCATTCATAATAACAACCCTACACTGAACGAAAACAACAAACAAAGATAAAATTTTGAAATTTAAACAATAGGTCAATTAACAAACACAAACTTAATTGACAACTGTATTCCCCAGCAACGGCGCCATAATTTGTTACGCCCAAATTGTACCTCTCTTATGATAGAGTAAGCGGTCGAATCCCATAGGGAATACTATGTTCACTGAGTATTGTGATTGTTATTAGACTATTGAATAAAGGTTTCTGTAATGCCCCTATTATCTAAATTGGAACGCTACATGGTGCTCATGACCCCGAAGGACCACAAGCCAACCCATGACTGATATTTGTACCTGTACACTGTATAATATGACATAATAATGTAAGAACATGCACTAGAAGGCCATAAGGTTCAATACTGATCATAATCTGAATGATACAACATCTGACATAGCGTTGTATATCAATACCAAAACAAAACTAAAATACTAAAGTATGAAAAACATGAAAATACTGTAGTCATCTGAAAGCCTCTAGCTGTCTGACTAGGGAGTGATGGGACATATCCCCAACTAACTCCGTCAATTAAAAACTGAACTGAACTGATAAAATAAGATCACATCCTCAAAGAATGAGGACTCACTACTAAAACTCTAAACCCGAGAATGCTACTGCTGCTGTTGATCTGGGAGTCGTGTCTCTGAACCTATGGTATAACATAAAAGAAAACACCATAGCGCAAATAAGTTAATACAAAAGAATTTACTGAGTATAGTTACGAGGTTGGATAAATACATGGGGCTTACATGCATGAATGATAATAACTGACGGACTTATATGAGCGTGAGAGTGCACACATGAATACATAGTAACTGAGATCATGAGAACATGATAACTGAATCTACATACTGATGGCATGAATTTACTAATACCCAGCATAACTGATACTGAAGTTCTGATAACGAATATAACTGATAACATGAGTGACTGTGTCTGACAGTCCTAAATTTTAGGGAACTATCTGAGTTCCATACGATGACTAAGTTGATTTTATCTGACAGTCCTGAAATCTAAAGAACTATCTAAGTTCTTTTACTGAGACTGATACTGAAACTCTAGAAATAGTTATTTAACCAACATGCCCCAAATGTGCTAGAACAGCTGAGCTGGGGTCCAATCTATACCCTGATTGGAACGGTATCAATACCACACCACTGGTAAGGTCAATTGTGGGTACCCTCATCTAACAGTGTCCCCAAAAGAGAACGGTGGGGCTTTCATCTGATAGTGCTTATCAACCTCATCAACCCTCATCTTACAGTCTTGATGTCTCAACCTATGCTGGATACATAGTTTTGGAACACAAGGATGACTGCTAAGAATCACATCCCCATCTGATAGTGTGTGTTCCCATCCTTGGGTTCACTCGGTGCTAATTTCTAATCCCATCTGAAGAGAATGACCATTATTGACTGAATGTACATAGTATGAGTTGACTGAATTCCGTCCACTGATGGAATACTATTGATATCTAATAACTGAGACAGTTCATGAGATTACTGATCTTACTGAGTAGTGAGTTCATGAGATTTCTGAGATTTCCTGAGTCACATGACTGACTAACTTCTATGGAACATGGCTTGAATGAGAGTATTGTGAAAACATAACATGGCTTTAGGCATACAACTATATTTTTTGGGTACAAGTACCCCCAGGACTCGATCGAAGGAAACTGACAAGGTATGACATTCCTGAATACATGACGAACACCAACAATCCATAATACTTCTTAATCATAGGAATAGAGTTTATAATTCATAATGCCATAAATAAGGGATTTCATGCTTCACATGGCTAGCATAGTCTTGATCATGGAAGGGAATACATATAATATGTACATACTTCCATGATTTCAATATCATGAACATTTCATAACACAACAGTCAATACACAACAAGAGCATAGAAATTGTGTTGCATCATAAGGGTTAGCATGGACTTGTCATTTACATACTATTGAGTCATAAGGAATATGATTATATCATTCTAGGTATTTTATCAAACACCTTACATGCACACTTTATAGAATAGATGAAATCATCAATTTAAGAATCGAAAACTACCCAAACTCATAGTTTTTCAATCAACAAACTCACATAGTTCATGAAAAGTCATCAAGACTACATCTTGAAATATAAATAAAAACTATCAACATGAACATGATCAAATCACAATAAGAAAATTGTAATAGGTTATTTAAAACAGGATTCGTGGACTCCACGAATGAAAGGGATCCATGGATGAACACTATGCATAGCTTAGTTTGTGATTTTGTGAATATTGATGATGAATTACCTTGGAATTGAACCTTCTATGCAAACCCTAGGGCTTGTTCTTGAGAGTTTTTAACAGCAATTGAGTATAAGTTGCTGAATTAAGGTGAAATCTCATAATATAAGGCTTATAAAGGGTGGGAAATTGACCCTTTTAACCCTAGGAAACATATTTAATTTCTAAGAAAATATTCACAATTTTCATCCTTGGCACGACGTGCCACTATCGCGCCAAGTCACTAAAAAGATACAAATGGGAAATTGCACGGTGGCGCAATGCAGAGCTATCGCGTTACCATCTTATCTATGACCTGGAAGTTTAGTGTGATGCGCCACTATCATAGAGCAACACTGGAAATTGATAATTTCTGTTTGATCCATCTCCGCAACGCGCTGGAGGCTCAGGTGAGATACTGTCTCACAAAAAAGGCTCTAACTCTTCGCCCGGGTGTCGGATTTGGGAAAATTTTATATCGATGGAAAGCTTATTGAATTTCCCACATGAAAAAAAATAAAAATTTTGAAAATTACTCATCTAATAATCATCATTCACTTTAGAAGATAATACTAGGAATTCTTAGGAAAAAATTAGCTAGGAAGAAAATTTGGGGTATTACAATATCTCCCTCTTGAGAATATTCTTCCTTGAATAAGACTGGCTGAGAGGGGGGAAAATAAGTTGAACATAAACTGAACATAGATAAATGGAGCATTATCTCATGAATGACAAGCTGAACATAACATACTGAACATGCATATCTGATACATGTGTAACTGATACCTAAATGCATAACTGAGTGCTCTGAGGAACTAAATTTTCTCACAATGAGAATGCATGTCTGATGAATAATTATATAACTGAGTCGGTACATGAATGCATGACTGAATATGCAATGGAACTTGATACCAAGTTTGTGATGACCCATGAGCATGAAACTGAATACCAATTTTTCACTGAATACTGAATGTGAAGCTGAATAAGTTTAAGAAGAACTATTACCTTGAGCTTGATCTGGATTGGCGAAGAAGAGGTGAGGGTACTTGGTGTGCATGTTTACTTTTTCTTCCTATGTAGCTCCTTCAATGGACTAATTTTTCCAAAGAACTTTGACTAGAGGGAATTCTTTTTTCCTCAGGCTACGAGTCTGATAATCTAGGATTTCGATTGGAATGTATTCATACGAGAGGTTGTTCTGAACATCAATGCTCTGAATAGGGACTACGACTGATGACTCACCTATGCACTTCTTGAGCAAAGAGACATGAAACACTGGATGAAATAAGTCTATATCTGAAGGAAAATCAAGCTCATAAGATAACTTGCTGAAGCGACTGAGAAGCTTTAAAGGGCCGACATATCGGGGACTGAGCTTTCCCTTCTTGCCAAACCTCTTTACTCCCTTTATGGGAGAGATATTGAGGTAGACATAACCAATGATCTCAAACTTGAGATCTTTTCCACGCACATCTATATAAGACTTTTGTCAGCTCTGAGCAGCCCAGAGTCTTTCTCTGATCAACTGGACTCTCTCTAAGGTATCAAACAGTAAGTCAGGATCTATGACTGAGGCTTCACTAACTACGATCCAACCGATCGGAGATCTATATCTCATACCATATAGAACTTCAAATGGAGCCATATGAATACTGGAATGATAGTTATTGTTGTATACAAACTCAATCAAAGGCAGGTGGTCATCCTAACTTCCCTTGAAATCAATTGCACATGCCCTTAGCATATTCTAATGTCTGAATGGTCCTTTCTACTTGACCATCTGTCTGAGGATTTAAGGCTGTACTGAGATGAAATTGGGGACCAAAATCCTTTTGGAATGCTTTCTAGAAGTGAGAGATAAACTGGGTACCTCTATTTGAGATGATAGATAATGGAACACCGTGTAATCTGACCAACTCCCTGATATAGAGTTTGGCATTATCCTTGACTGAATAAGAGGTATGAACTGGAAGGAAATAAGTTGACTTGGTCATTTGATCTACTATGACCCGAACTAAATCATGCTGATTACGAGTTCGAGGCAAACCCGTTAAGAAGTCCATGTTTACTTCTTCCTACTTCCAAGTAGGAATGGTGAACTCCTGCATGGAACCACTAGGCTTCTGATGCTCTACCTTAACTTACTGACATGTAGAGCACTTAGCCATAAATTCTGCAATATATTTTATCATCCCACTCCACCAATAGAACTCCCGTAAGTCATGGTACATCTTAGTGGCCCTTGGATGAATAAAGTATCGCGCACCATTCACTTTTGCAAGTATTCAGTGCCTCAATTCATCTACACCTAGAACACACAGACGACTTTGACAACGAAGAACACCATCTCCCCCTTGGGAGAAAACTTCTACTTTCTGATTTTGAACTGACTCTTTTAGCATGACAACGATAAGATCCCTGTCTTTCTTTTCTTTTACCTCAGAAACTAGAGATGATTCTGAACTACTTTGAACACATACACCGCCCTCTGAAGAATGACTAAGTCAATGCCTAGTTTGGCAAGCTGATGAACTTCCTGAACTAACTCCTTCTTACTATCCTCAACATGAGAAACACTACCCATGGACAGTTAACTTATATCATCAGCCATTACATTGGCCTTGCCCGGATGATAAAAGACGCTTATGTCATAATCTTTCAAGAGCTCTAACTACCTTCTATAACAAAGATTGAGAACTTTCTTAGAAAAGACATACTAAAGGCTCTTATAGTCTGTGAACATATCTACATGAACTCCGTAGAGATAATTTCTCCAAATCTTCAAGGCAAAGACTACGGCTACTAACTCAAGATCATGAGTAGTATAATTCTTCTCATGGGGATTAAGCTGTCAGGAGGCGTAGGATATGATCTTACCATGCTGCATGAGCACACAACCCAAACCTACTCTGTATGCATCATAGTATACTAAAAAACCATCTGAACCATCTGGAAGAGATAGAATTGGAGTTGAGGTAAGTCAAGTCTTTAATTCTAGAAAACTATTCTCGTAAGGATCTGACCACTAAAACTTGACCTTCTTCTAAGTCAGTCTAGACATAGGGGATGCAATAGAAGAAAATCCCTAAACAAACCATCTGTAATAGCTAGCCAAGCCTAAGAAACTCCTAATATCTAATGGAGAGATAGGGCTAGGCCAGTTTCTTACCATTTTGGTCTTATGAGGATCTACTTGAATGCCATCACCAAAAACGATATGAGCAAGGAACTCTACTGACCTTAGCCAAAATTCACACTTACTAAATTTGGCAAATATTTGTTGATCTCTGAGAGTCTGAAGTACTATTCTGAGATGGTCTGCATGATCATGCTCTGTACGGGAATAGACCAGAATATCATCTATAAAGACTATAATAAACATGTCTAAGTACTGCTTGAACACATGGTTCGTCAAGTCCATGAAATCTGCTGGGGCATTGGTAAGACCAAAGGACATGCCTAGAAATTCTAAGTGACCACACCAAATACAGAAAGCTATCTTTGGAATGTCAGATTCTCTAACTCTGAGCTGATGGTAGACTGATATGAGGTCTATCTTAGAGAAATAACTAGAAACCTAATTTTTTCAAACAAGTCATAGATTATGGGAGGAGGATACTTGTTGTTGACCATGACTTTATTGAGTTGATGGTAATCAATGAACATTCTGAGGGAACCATCTTTCTTTTGCACAAATAGGACTGGTGCGCCCCACGGGGAAATGATAGGTTTGATGAATCCCTTATCTAAGAGATCTTTCAACTATTCTTTCAGTTTTTGGAGTTTTACTGGTGCCATTCTGTATGGAAAAATAGAGATAGGTTGAGTTCCTAAAAGAAGGTCTATGCCGAAGTCTATTTCCTTTTGGGAGGAATTCCTAAAAGATCTTTAGGAAAGATATCTGAATATTCATTAACTACTGGGACTGATTTAAGTCTAGGAGATTCAGAACTACAGTCCTTAATATGCACGAGATGATAAACACATTTATTAGATATCATTTTTCTTGCCCGAAGATAGGAAACAAACTAACCTCTCAATGCTGAAGTATTACCCTTCCACTCTAGGATGGGTTCATTTAGAAACTGAACTGAACTATTCTATTTCTACAGTCAATTGTAGCATATCAGGAATGAAGCTAATCCATGCAGAGAATGATATCAAAATCAGTCATCTCTATATCAACTAAATATATTGACATGACTTTTTAAAATATCATAATTAGGCAGTTCCTGAATACCCACCAAGCTATGATGGTTTTACCCACTAGGGTAGAGACTGAAAAGGTCTTTGCTAGAATTTTGGGACTGACTTCGAAATTGCCTGCTATATGAGGAGTAACAAGAGACAACGATGCACCTGGATCTAGCAAAGCATAAACATGAAGATAAAATATCTGTAACGCACCAGTAACAACATAAGGAGAATTTTCATGATCCTATTGGGTCTGAAGAGCATAGAGAACATTTGGGTATTTCATGATCCTGTTGGGTCTGAAGAGCATAGAGAACATTTGGGTGTTGCTTACTAACGAACATTTGGGCTACCGGACTGAGTTATAAAATGGTTCTAATGACCTTGATAAACTAACTGGGGACAGTCTTAGACTCTGTGTCCTGGCTTGCTAGAACTAAAACAGACATCGCTAATAGCTCTATAAATACCCTTGTAGTTCTTACTACTTGTCTAGCATAGGGGATTAGTTTGGGTATTGCTGACACTGCCCTGAGACTTAGAGTCTGACGCTCTATCTTAGTTACCCTCTCTGAACTTAGGAACAGGAGCACTAGCTGTAGAAGGAGATAGAACTGATGACTTAGGATGAAACTGCGAATGGTTTCCTCCTTTTGATTTAGGCTATGTAAAATTTAAGCTACCTGTCCTAGCTTTCTTATTATGCTTTTCCTTATTCTTAATTTTCTGGTCCTCTATCTACTGAGCATGAGTCATGAGTCGAGCTAAAGTTATGTCACTATTTAGCATGGAGGATCTACACTCATTAACCATGCTATTATTTATCCCTGAAGCCAACTTGCTCATTTTAGCTCTGTTGTTTGCAACCACATGAGGGGCATATCTGGGTAATTGAGTAAACTTGAGAGAATACTCTTTCACTGCCATATTGCCCTGCCTAAGGTTGATGAACTCTAGAACCTTCCCCTTCCTCAGCTTCTGGGGAAAGAATCTATCTAAGAAAGCCGTGACAAACTCCTCCCACTTTATAGGACCTGCACCATCTACCCTTTTAGACTTCCACTGCTTGTACAAAGTATGAGCAACATCTTGCAACTGGTATGTGGCTAACTCGGCACTCTCAACAGTAGTCACCCCCATAATATTTGTCACCTTTTGGACCTGATCAATGATTCCTGATGGTCTTCATCTACCTTAGACCCGAGGAACATTGGAGGATTCATTCGGGTGCAATTTGAAATTGTAGCTGCAGCTGAGTTGGCCACTACGTTGGCTGGAATAACTGCTGGCCACTCATTATGGGAAGTTACTGACTGAGCAAGAGTAGTAAATATGGTCCTGAACTCCGCATGAGAAACATGATCGCCCAAAGGATCTTCAGGATGAAAAGCTGACTGGTTTCTTCTCTTTGGAGGAATGTTCTGAAATCAAGAAGATAAATGGATTAGACTGAGAGATTGACTTGTGATTATGCTTATAGACACGACATGAATACTAAAAGAAGGGAAACTATTACTAAAACATCTCATAGACTTCTGAACATAAATGTGGCACGCAACACATCCATGTACAAAACTCTAATATATGCGGCTTTCAGACTTCCTAGGACTCTATTGAACCTTAGGCTTTGATACCATATTTGTAACAACCCGATTATCTGAACCGGAATGCTACACGGTGCAAAAGACCTCGAAGGACCACAACATAATATGACATATTAATATGGAAATATGCACTGAAAGTCCATAAGGTTCAATACTGAACATAATCTGAATGATATAACTTCTGACATAGCATGGTATATTGATACCAAAACATAACTAAAATATTAAAGTATGAAAGACACGGAAATACTATAGTCATCTTAAAGCCTCTAACTATCTGACTAAGGAGTTGATGGGACATATCCCCAACTAACTCCGTCAACTAAAACTAAACTAATATGATAAAATAAGATCAAGTCCTCGGAGAATGAGGACTCACTGTAAAAATTTTGGACCCTGGAATGCAACTGCTGCTGCTGATCTGGGAGTCATGTCTCAGAACCTATGGTGTAACATAAAACAAAATAGCATAGCACAAATGCATCAATACAAAAAAATATACTGAGTATACATGTGAGGTAGGCTGAATACATAGGGATTACATGCATGAATGATAATAACTGACTGACTAATATCAACGTGAGGGTGCACACATGAATACATAGTAACTGAGATCGTAAGAACATAATAATTGAATCTATATACTGATGGCATGAATTACTGATACCCAGCATGATTGATACTGGAGTTCTAATTGTTGATATAACTAATAACATGAGTGACTGTATCTGGTAGTCCTAAATCTAATGGAACTATCTGAGTTCCATACGGTGACTGAGTTTAATACATTTGACAGTCCTAAAATTTGAAGAACTATTTAAGTTCTTTTATTGAGACAGATACTGAAACTATGGGAATAGTTATTTAATCGGCATTCCCTAAATATACTAGAATTGCTGAACTGGGTCCAATCTGTGCCCTGATTGGAAGGGTGTCAATACCGCGCCACTAGTAAGGACAACTTAGGTACCCTCATCTGACAGTGTCCCCAAAGAGAATAGTGGGGCTCTTATTTTACAATGCCTATCCACCTCATCAACCCTCATCTGAAAGTGTTGTGTTCTCAACCTATGTTGGATGCATAGTTTTGGAACACAAGAATGACTACTAAGAATCACACCCTCATCTAACAGTATGTCTTCCCATCCTTGGGTTCACTCGGTGCTAATTTCTACTCACATCTGAAGAGACTGAACATGATTGGCTGATTGTACATGGACTGAGTTTACTGAATTCCATCGACTGATGGAATACTATTTATATCTAATAATTGACTAAGTCTATGAGATTTTTGATCTTACTGAGTACTGAATTTATGAGATTTTTGAGATTTCCTGAGTCACATAATTGACTGATTTCTATGGAACATGGATTGACTGAGAGTATCATGAAAACATGACATGGCTCTAGGTATATAGCTATATTTTTTGGGTACAAGTACCCCCATGACTCAATAGAAGGATACTGACAAAGCATGATATTCCTGAATACATGACCAACACCAACAATCCATAATTCTTCTTGATCATAGGAATAAACTTCATAATTCATAATACCATAAATAAGGGATTTCATGCATCAAATGGTTATCATAGTCTTGATCATGTATGGGAATGCTTATAACATGTAAATACTTGAATGATTTCAATATCATGAACGTTGCATAACACAACAGTCAATACACAACAAGATCATGGAAAATGTGTTGCATCATAAGGGTCAGCATGGACTTGTCATTTAGATACTATTGAGTCATAAGGAATATTATTCTATCATTCTAGGCAATTTATCAAACACCTTACATTTACACTTTATAGCATAGGTGAAATCATCAATTTAAGAATCTAAAACTACCCAAAATCATAGGTTTTCAATCAACAAACTCACATACTTCATGAAATATCATCAAGACACCATCTTGAAATATAATTTACAACTATCAACATGAACATTATCAAATCACAACAATCAAATCACAATCGGATATTAAAAACATGATTCTTGGACTCCACGAATGAAAGTGATCCGTGGATGAATACTATGCATACCTTAGTTCGTGATTTCATGGATATTGACAATGAAATCACCTGGAATTAAACCTTCTATGCAAACCATAGGGCTTGTTCTTGAGAGTTTTTGAGAGTAATTGAGTATAAGTTGCTGAATTATTGCCAAATCTCGTATTATAAGGCTTATATAGGGTGGGGAAATTGACCCTTTTAACCATAGGACATGTCTTTATTTTCTGAGAAAATTTTTCCGATTTTCATCCTTGGCGCAACATGCCACTATCGCGCCGTATCACTAGAAAGAGACAAATGGGAAATTGCACGGTGGCGTGATGCGGAGCTATCATGTTTCCACCAAGTCTACGACCTAAAAGTTTAGTGCAACACGCCACTATCGTGGAGCAACACTACAAATTGACAATCATCATTTGAGCTATCTCTGTGATGTGCCAGAGGCTCAGGTGATGCATTGTCTCATTGAAAAGGCTCTAACTCTTCGTTCGGGTGTCGGATTTGGGCGAATTTTATATTGATGGAAATCTTATTGAATTTCCCACATGAAAAAAGTGAAATCCTGAAAATTCCTCATGGAATAATCATCATTCACTTTAGAAGATAATAGTAATCATTTTGTAACACCCCGTAAATTTTTTTCGTACACTTATCGCGATTATATGGAGTCCTAAAGGCTTGCGTATGGGTTAAATTAAGTTTATGGTGTTCGGAAGTATCCCGTCAATAGTTGTATGTGTAGGTATTGGAATAAGCTTTCCAATGATATAAAGTTTGCCCAAAACAGAGGAGTATTTCATATTATCGAGCACATTTGAAATTTCAAAACGGTGGCTAGGAAGCCTGTGAACAGTAAATCTGCAGGAAAATTACTGCAGCTAGGCAATTATTTTTTTGGATCAACTTTAGATGATCATCACTCCTTGTACAAAAAGAACTGTGTGAGCTGCTATATATCGACGAAAATCTCCGATAGTCTTCTTTCCGATGAAATTGGTTTCATCCAAATTCAATGTCTGAGTAAGGAGCTATACCCGTTTTACTACAGCCTATAAAAAAACAAACAGAATTGTGGGACAGATTTTTGGGTCAACTTTAAACAACCATAACTACTTGTACAGGAGAAACTGGGTGGTATACTTTATACTAAAATGAAATATCTTTGAATTATCTTTCCAATGCAATTGGTTTCACCTAAATCCGATACCGGAGCAAAGAGTTATGATCGATTTACTTCAGCCGGTCAAAACTGTCCACTGGGGACAGATTCGGATTTATTTAAATGTTTAGGGCAAAATGATCATTTTCTATTACCTCTTGGACGAAAATGGGTCTTTATAAACCTAAAATTAGCCTCATATATATCATATACCATCCAATTATTAAGATAAGGTGAAACCCTAGCCTAATTTCAACTTCAAATATTTTGTGATTCAACCATAGAAAATTCGAATTGGTTCCGTAGTTGTGTTCACCATCTCGAAAGCTTCGTGAAGCACCCCATGGTTATGTAAGGAGGATTCTAAATACAAGATTTCATTGTTAAGGTATGAATATTGTTTATTCTTTATTATTATCCATGAATAAGTATTGATAAAGGATTATGAGTATTGTGTTGATGTTGGAAGATAACTAGAAACATAGTTATGAATTGTTTTGTATAAATTGTTAGTAGTAAATTATGGAAGTTGTTGTATTAGATTATGGAGGATGAATTGTGGTGATATATCATTATATTAGTGGTTATGTATGCCCAGTGATCATGTTGGTATTGGATGGTGATTAAGAAGGGAAATAAAGGCTAAGAGTGATGTTGAGGGATATTTCATGAAAATGCATGATATGTGAATGTAATAAGAGTATAAGAGGATGTATGTAGCAATCTTATTGATGAGTTAAAGGATTAAATCCTAGACATTATTTGGTGAAGTTAATACCTAAATGGTAAGGTTTTGTTGCTAATACTAGTTTGCCACAAATGACTTATTGTAGATAAGTGTTCGAAGAGTACGGGAAGCCAAGTTGGACTTGTATTGAAGTGGTTATATCAAGGCATATAAGACATACTCTATCTAATCTTTGGCATGAATAATGACCCATGGCACTCTCAAGTAAGCTTCCAACATTGTGCTACGACTCATGACACATAATAACATCATATGATCTTCGACAGTACCAATTGAACTTGTTTTCACTTTTAAGATGTCTGGCTAGACAAAAAAAATGTCCATATACTATTGTTGACTCTGAAATGGTTTAATGAGGTATCCATGATTCTATACTTCATTTTCATGATATTGATTACCTATTTACATGTTTTTCCTATTGAGGTATCATGGTTTCAAGTTCCATAAGGTGTGACCACAAAGTAACCAATCTCAAAGATTAATTGAATTAAGAAATGGAATGTCTGTATTTTAAATTGATGATATGATGTATTGTATTAGTACCACTGATCAGTTGACCAATATATTATAAAGTTTATGTATATATGCTATTCCAGGAGTGATCCCTAATGTATTGTATTAGTACCACTGATCAGTTAGCCATTGTATGACATATGTTATGTATTGATAAGGATTACGAGAAGTAATGATATGAATGTAATGTGCAGGTATCCCATCAGCCCTTTTAAGTGTGGTCTACTCATACTGTTTATTCACTGGTATCTGGGTCCTGTTGATCTTTTGTATCTCATCTTGATACTCACCGGCTTACATACTCAGTACATATTTCTATACTAACGTCCCTCATAGGGGACCCGTATTCATGCCTGCAGGAACAGGTACTTCAGGTCGTACACCTCCGCAGTAAGAGCCAGGATATTCTGTTGTTAGTGGTGAGCTCCAGTTATTTCGAGGCATCCCAAGTCGTGTCTATATGTATTTTTGGTATTTGTATAAAAGTCTTTTGTGGGCGGGAGTTTGTCCCAACCCTAACTCAGTTGTGTATCTATGTAGAGGCTTTTGTAGACATATTGTACTGCCATAAGAGTGTTTGGTTGATAGACGTGATGGCTCTGATGGCCAATTACTGTTTATATATATATATATATATTTATGCTTGTCTGCTGGGCTGATACAGGTACTATTTTCTTCTATTTACAACGAAGTGCTGCCCAAATTTCTAATTTTCATAAGTAATGTAAATGTGAAAGTATAAGTTATGAACGGGTTCTCCCGGGGCTCCTCGGCTATGGGTGCCAGTCCGCCCCAATGGGATTTGGGGTATGACAGAAGTGGTATTAGAGAAGTTCGTCCTAGTGAGTCTACAAAGCCGTGTCCACGTAGAATCTCGTTTATCGGTGTGTTGTGCACCACATCCATAAACAGGAGGCTATTGGACATTTAGGGATTGTTTCCACTCTCCATTTCTTAGATCGTGCAATAAAGCCCATATTAGAGATAAAGTCATAATAGATTGCTTAATCCAATTGTTTTTTAATTATAGTAACGATGCCGGTTACAAGGAGAAAGAATAAGTGGAAGCGGTGGATGTAGTGGCCGGAGAAGGTACTAGTAAGTCACCACCGGCACAAGCTGAACAAAGTGAGTCTCAACCTGAGCATATATCAGGAGCTTCTTCTCCTCTGGAAGGGCCATCTATTAATGCTGTTGATCGAGATTTGAGCGATGCAGTACAACTTCTGACGCGTATAGTTGCCGGTCAAGTTCAAGGGCATGCTATTCCTACCACGGGTTCTAGTGGTACGGATAGAGCAGCTAGCCTTCGGACACAGGATTTTCTGAAACTGAATCATCCTACTTTTACCGGATCAGATATTAATGAAGACCCACAGGACTTTGTCAATCAAACCCAAAGGGTTCTAGATATTATGCACATATCCGGTAAAGAGATGGTTGAGCTAGCAGCATATAGACTGAAAGGAGAGGCTATATTGTGGTACAAGAATTGGAAACGATCTAGGGGTATTGATGCACCTCCAACTATGTGGGGAGAGTTCAAAGATGGATTTATTGATCATTATCTTCCATTTAAGACTCGTCAGGCCCATGCAGATCAATTCTTAAATCTTCGTCAGGGTAATATGAGTGTAAGGGAGTATAGTCTTCGATTTAACTCCTTGTCTCAATATGCTTCTAATGTGGTAGCTACTATGGATGACAGAGTTCATCACTATATGGATAGATTAGAACCATACTTGGTTAGAGATTGTACCATTGCTACTTTGAAATAGGACATGGATATAGCGAGGATACAAGCTTTCGCTCAGAAGATGGAATATTAGAGGCAAAGAAGAAGAACCTAGGAATCAGAAAAAGGATATTCTAAGCGGGCCAGAGCTATAGGGCAATTTATGGCATCTCAGGGAGGTTTTAGGCCTTCGTTCTCTCATATATTGCCTAGCCCATTATCTTCTTATCTGGCAATTAGTGATCCACCATAATTTCAAAGGTTCAGAGGTAATCAGTTCGGACAAAGCAGTGAAAATCAGAGTTCGCGAACAATGGGGCATCAAGGGCAAGGGAGTATTAGTCAATTGAGACCTCCACGACACTCGTGCCCCATATTTAGAAGATTTCACTTTGGTGAATGTCGGCTTGGAACGAACAATTGATTTTGGTACGGTAGGCCAGGGCATATGGCTAGATATTGCCCACGCAGGACCACAGGTAGTATAACACGACCTACCGAATTAGTTGTTGCATCATCATTGGTGCCTTCTTTGAGTAGGGGTGCACAACCTAGGGGTCATGGTAGAGGTGATAGAGGAGCAGCTAGTTCTAGCGAAGCTCAGAACCATGTGTATGCCCTAGCAGATCGGTAGAATTTAGAGGCTTCTCCAGACGTGGTTACAGGTACGTTGTCATCTTTGCATTTGATGTGTATGCCTTAATTGATCCTGGTTCTACATTATTGTATGCTACTCCTTTGGTTGCAGGAAGGTTCGGGAGAACACCCGAATTATTAGCCAAGCCATTTGAAGTATCAACGCTAGTGGGGGAATCTCTTATAGCTAGGAATGTTTATCGAAATTGTGTTGTGAATATTTGTGGTCGTGATATAATGGCCGATCTTGTTGAGTTAGAAATGGTAGATTTTGATGTTATTATGGGCATGGATTGGTTAGCTTCTTGTTATGCTAAAGTAGATTGCCATTCTAAGAAGGTGTATTTCCATTTCCCAAATGAGGCAGTCCTTGAATGGAAGGGTAATGTTGGCGCGCCGAGAGGTAGATTTATTTCTTACTTTAAGGCAAGAAAAATAATTTCCAAGGGGTACATATACCATTTGGTTAGAGTACGGGATACAGAGGTAGAGCCGCCAACTTTTCAGACCGTTCCGGTTGTGAATGAATTTCCTGATGTATTTCCTGAAGAACTACTAGGTTTACCTCCTGAACAAGAAGTGGAGTTTGGTATTGATATGTTGCCAGACACACAGCCAATCTTAATTCCTTCTTATAGAATGGCATCAGCAGAGTTGCGAGAATTGAAAGAGCAACTGAAAGACTTGCTAGAGAAGGGATTCATCAGGCCTAGTATGTCCCCTTGGGGAGCACCATTATTGTTTGTGCGTAAGAAAGATGGTTCGCTGAGGATGTGTATTGACTATCGACAATTGAATAAGGTGACTATCAAGAATAAATGCCCTCTTCCCCGAATTGATGATTTATTTTACCAGTTGCAGGATGCCCAGTGTTTTTCCAAGATTGACTTGAGATCAGGCTATCATCAAGTGAGAGTCAAGGATAAAGATATACCCAAGATAGCTTTCCGAACACGGTATGGTCATTATGAATTCCTGGTTATGTCATTCGGGCTGACAAATGCACCCGCAGTTTTTATGGATCTGATGAATAGGCTGTTTAAGCAGTTTCTAGATGTGTTCATGATAGTTTTCATAGATGATATTCTGGTCAACTCTACATCAGAAGAGGACCATGTTAATCACTTGAGGCAGGCATTGCAGATTCTTCGTGATCGTAAGCTCTATGGAAAGTTTTCTAAATGTGAGTTTTGGCTCAAGTCAGTGGCATTTTTGGGCCATATTGTATCCAGTGAAGGCATAAAAGTTGACACTCAGAAGATTGAGGTTGTGAAGAATTGGCCAAAACCCACGACACCTATGGAGATTCGTAGTTTCCTCGGGTTGGCAGGTTATTATAGAAGGTTTGTTGAAGGTTTTTCTTCTATTTCTGCACCCTTGACTAAGTTGACGCATAAAGCCTCTAAGTTTCAATGGAATGATGCCTGTGAAAAGAGTTTCCAAGATCTGAAGAGCAAGTTGACTTCTACACCGGTATTGGTACTTCTTGAAGGAACAGAAGGGTATGCAGTGTATTGTGATGCTTTGATAAGTGGCTTAGGATGCATATTAATGCAACATGGTAGAGTAATAGCCTATGGCTCTAGACAGTTGCGACCACATGAGAGGAATTATCCCACACATGATCTTGATCTAGCTGCAGTTATATTTGCTTTGAAGATATGACGCCACTACTTATATGGGGTTCATGTTGACATATATACCGATCATAAGAGCCTGCAATATATCTTCAGTCAGAAAGATCTAAACATGAGGCAGCGCAGATGGCTTGAATCATTGAAAGATTATGATGTTGATATCTTGTATCATCCAGGGAAAGCGAATATGGTATCGGATGCACTGAGTCGTAAGTCTAAAATGGCATCTATAGAAAAGCAGGGGATGATTAAGGATCTTCACCAACTAGATAATTTGGGAGTTTGACTTCTCGAAACTCCAGATGAAGAGGTTATTGTATGTAATGCAGCGGAATCTTCATTGATATCTGAAGTGAAAGAGAAGCAGTATGCAGATCCAATTTTATTGCAGCTTAAGAAGGATGTGCAGAGTGGCACGACAAAGGCATTTGAGCTTACGCGAGAAGGAGTGCTTCAGTGTCAGAATCATTTATGTGTACCTGATGTTGTTGAGCTAAGAAAGAGAATTATGACATAAGCACACTGTTCAAGGTATTCTATCCATCCAGGGTCAACAAAGATGTATCAAGATTTGAAAACAATATATTGGTGGAATGACATGAAAAAGAATATTGCTGAATTTGTAGCTGAATGTCCGAATTGTCAAAGAGTCAAAGTAGAACACCAGAAACCCGGTGGTTACATGCAATGTATAGATCTTCCAGTCTAGAAGTGGGACAAGATCAATATGGATTTCATCACGGGTTTGCCTCGTACATATCGGAAGTTTAATTCCACATGGGTGATCATTGATAGGCTTACCAAATCTGCGCACTTCTTACCAGTTAAGACAACTTATACGGTGGAAGAGTATGCGAAGTTATATATTAAGGAGATCGTTCGGTTACATGGAGTTCTAATTTCCATTATATCCGATCGAGGAGCCCAATTTACCGCGAATTTCTGGAAGTCTTTTCAAATGAGTTTGGGGACACAAGTAAATCTAAGTACGACTTTTTATCCTCAAAAGGACGAACAAGCGGAACGTACCATCCACACACTTGAAGATATTCTACGAGCATATGTATTAGATTTCAAAGGCAATTGGGATGATCACCTACCTCTTATCGAGTTTGCCTATAATAATAGCTATTATTCAAGTATCAAAATGGCACCATATGAAGCATTGTATGGAAGAAAGTGTAGATCGCCAATAGGATGGTTTGAAGCAGGTGATGCGGTCTGGTTTGGACCGGATCTTGTTTATCAAGCAATGGAGAAGGTTAAAGTTATCCAACAACGGCTTGAATCAGCTCAAGGTCGACACAAATCTTATGCGGATGTCAGAAGAAGAGGACTTGAGTTTTCTATTGACGATTGGGTATTCTTGAAAGTATCACCAATGAAAGGAGTGATGAGGTTTGGCAAGAAAGGAAAGTTAAGTCCACGATACATAGGTCCGTACAAGATCATTCAAAGATTTGGACAAGTTGCTTATGAGTTAGAGCTACCTCAAGAGCTCTCAGCAGTTTAACCCATATTTTATGTTTCGATGCTTCGCAAGTACATCGGAGATCCATCGCACATCACTACTATGGAAGATGTACAAGTTACAGAAGATCTCACTTTTGAAGAAATGCCTATTGCTATTCTTGATCGCCAGATTAAAAAGATAAGGAATAAAGAGATAGCATCGGTAAAAGTACTTTGGAGGTATCAAAAAGTTGAGGAGATCACATGGGAAGCCGAGGAAGCGATGAAGATTAAGTACCCTTACCTATTCAACGATGAGGAGGAAGTTCATGAGACGGAAGAAGAACAATAACAAGTAAGTGTTTATTTTTATGCAAGTATGTTATAATGATGAATATGATAATTGTAAGCTTGGACATGTCTTAATTGAGTAACTATGCTAAAATTCGAGGACGAATGTTCTTAAGGGGGGAGAATGTAACACCCTGTAAATATTTTTCGTACACTTATCGCGATTATATGGAGTCCTAAAGGCTTGCGTATGGGTTAAATTAAGTTTATGGTGTTCGGAAGTATCCCGTAAATAGTTGTATGTGTAGGTATTGGAATAAGCTTTCCAACGATATAAAGTTTGCACAAAACAGAGGAGTATTTCATATAAGCGAGCACATTCGAAATTTCAAAAAGGTGGCCGGGAAGCCTGTGAACAGTAAATCTGCAGGAAAATTACTGCAGCTAGCAATTATTTTTTTGGATCAACTTTAGATGAGCATCACTCCTTGTACAAAAAGAACTGTGTGAGCTGCTATATATCGACGAAAATATCCGATAGTCTTCTTTCCGATGAAATTGGTTTCATCCAAATTCAACGTCTGAGTAAGGAGCTATACCCGTTTTACTACAGCCTATCAAAAAAAAAAACAGAAATGTGGGACAGATTTTTGGGTCAAGTTTATATGATAATGAAATCCCTTTGAATTATATTTCCCATGCAATTGGTTTCACCCAAATCCGATACCGGAGCAAAGAGTTATGATCAATTTACTTCAGCCTGTCAAAACTGTCCACTGGGGACAGATTCGGATTTATTTAAATGTTTAGGGCAAAATGGTCATTTTCTATTACCTCTTGGACGAAAATGGGTCTTTATAAACCTACACATAGCCTCATATATATCATATACCATCCAATTATTAAGATAAGGTGAAACCCTAGCCTAATTTCAACTTCAAATATTTTGTGATTCAACCATAGAAAATTCGAATTGGTTCCGTAGTTGTGTTCACCATATCGAAAGCTTTGTGAAGCACCCCATGGTTATGTAAGGAGGATTATAAATACAAGAGTTCATTGTTAAGGTATGAATATTGTTTATTCTTAATTCTTATCCATGAATAAGTATTGATAAAGGATTATGAGTATTGTCTTGATGTTGGAAGATAACTAGAAACATAGTTATGAATTATTTTGTATAAATTGTTAGTAGTAAATTATGGAAGTTGTTGTATTGGATTATGGAGGATGAATTGTCATGATATATCATTATATTAGTGGTTATGTATGCCCAGTGATCATGTTGGTATTTGATGGTGATTAAGAAGGGAAATAAAGGCTAAGAGTGATGTTGAGGGATATTTCATGAAAATGCATGATATGTGAATGTAATAAGAGTATAAGAGGATGTATGTAGAAATCTTATTGATGAGTTAAAGGATTACTTCCTAGACATTATTTGGTGAATTTAATACCTAAATGGTAAGGTTTGGTTGCTAATACTAGTTTGCCACAAATGACTTATTGTAGATAAGTGTTCGAAGAGTACGGGAAGCCAAGTTGGACTTGTATTGAAGTGGTTATATCAAGGTATGTAAGATATACTCTATCTAATCTTTGGCATGAATAATGACCCATGTCATGCTCAAGTAAGTTTCCAACATTGTCCTACGACACATTACACATAATAACATCATATGATCTTCGACACTACCAATTGAACTTGTTTTCACTTTTAAGATGTCCGACTAGTCAAAAAAAATGTCCATATACTATTGTTGACTCTGAAATGGTTTAATGAGGTATCCATGATTCTCTACTTCATTTTCATGATATTGATTACCTATTTACATGTTTTTCCTATTGTGGTATCATGGTTTCAAGTTCCATAAGGTGTGACTAGATCCACAAATTTAGTCTGATTCATAGATTTCTACATTACAGTGAATTACAAAGATGGAAAACTAAGATGAAAACAATATCTAAGATTCAATATCTTTTCAATAAAACCCTAACTGGGTATTTATATGCTCCCAGGTTTAGAAGATTGAAAATTTAACTCAGAAAATGCTGCACCCACATTGACAGTCCAACAATGGCCCATCGAGAGTCTGACAGTCCATCGGGTGGACCGTCGCTGCCTACCCCAAGATGCCAGGTTATGTTAAGTACTAATGGTTATGTTAACAGTCCATCACTAGACTGAAGTTCGGTGATCTTGACCGTCGCTGAGTCTTCTAGAATATTGAATTATGGTTAAGCCGGCGGCCAATTTGGTGGTCCGTTGCAAGTCTGACGGTCTGCCATTTGGTCCATTGTAGAGATTCCAAAATTCCTTCTTTCTATTTTAGCCTGACAATCACTTTGGTGGTCCGTCGCATGGCTGACGGTCTACCAATTCACCCATCCGAGCCTTTTTTATGCCAAATTTCAAGGTTTCTTTTGTGCCTAACTCCTTTACCTGAATACACTCAAACCCACTATTAAATTCAACTTTAGTTTCTTGAAAACACCCAATTTTCCTGAGAAAACAATGCAAAATATTCTTTTAAAAGCTAGAACATCAAGCTGTAGAAGACATTCCCAGATCTGCTTTCAGCATAGAGAAAGGAACATCCGAGGACATCTTCATTAGTAGCCAACCACAACCCTTCATTAGTAGAAGACAATTATCTGCTGCTAATTATGACATCTATTCTAGTGAATGTGTGAAATTCAAGGAAGATACTTTGCAGCAATCGATTCAGTTTCCTGAGGAGGAATGTACATCTGTACTAGAAAAACACTTTAGCAAACCAGCAGTCTCTCAATTATTGTCCAAGAAATATAAGCTGACCAATGATCCAATCCTGTAATGGAGGAAAAATACAATAATAGAGGCAGGGGAAACCATTGCTTTAACTCTATCCCTACCTCAGGACTTTAGAACTTACAGGATGATGAAGGATCTAGCTGGCATAGGACAATCCATGATACTGTTAGATTACACATCTGGATTCTTTGAGATGCTTACATACTGGTGGAATACACTTGGGATTGTGGATAAAACGAAATATCTCACATTCTAAGACCTTGCCGCCAATAATAGAATCCTGCTAGCCTTTGACAAAGACGTGAGCTATATCGGGCGAACCATCCTCCAAGCCTTGAACAGTCTATGCAGGAAGAGATTTGTACAAAAGTAGATTATAGAGAACTACCCAGTTCTTGATTCTTATTATAGTAGGAATAATCTTGTTATGAAGTCCGATTACCCCAGTTCAAGTTGCCAAATGGGATCCCAATAAAAGATGTTATTCCGAAGATTCAAACTATCAAGGCCTCCAGATATGGAGACCAAGGTAGTGAAGTAAACTAGGTATTTCAGACAAAGGAGCCTACCAAAAAGCCAAAAAAAGAATCATAGCTGCTTTATATATAGAGAGCCTAGTTACCATGTAAGAATTTGACCACAACTCAAGAAGTCAAAAGACTTTATCTAAATCTTTAAAGAAATAGCTAATCATGCTAGAATTTATCTCTATGAAAAGGACGACCTTGGATCGATCTTCTCACTGGAAGAAGAATTGAAAGAGGACAACACCTTCTCTATAGATGTTTATGGATATATCTATTATAATGATCTCTACTTGATATCCAGCACCGGAGATGACACCCAAAAATTGCCAGTCAATCTCTAATGTTCAACACACCAAGAATATTATCTTTCGGAATAGTAGATTGCTCTCTCGATCTGTTCAACAAATAAGTGCATCCTTCAGATAAATTTATTATCTGAGAAAGACAAACTTTCAACAAGCTTTAGGTATTCAAAAAGGTGCAACAAATCCATCCTGAAGCCATTTGGAGAACATTCAAGATATCCCTTCTGTTATATATATGTTCATCATCCTAGTCGATGACTCCCAATAAAAACTCCTTTGGTTGTTTGGTGAATTTGCTATCAATATTATATCGTCATGGAGTTCAAGTGTTATGCCTTCAAGCATTATGATTGAATCTAACCAAATCCAAAAGAATTCATGTGATACTAGGTTCAATGCTCCAAAGATTCCTATGATGCAACGACCTTTATGTTGTATCACTTGGTAGGAATCATAGGCCATAAAGTCCAAGCTTATTTAGAAATTTCATTACTCTATAAATTTCCCAATTTAGAGTTTTCACTTAAAGATGAATGTTGTGAAGAACAATGCTTCACTCTCCAGCAAAACAAATGCATTCTAGAAAACAAGGACTACACTAATGATGGACTCTGATGAATAACAACAAAATACCAGCTGCTGTATGAGTACAAAAATATTAAAGACACAAGCATAAGAGTGAAGGCTCTGCCTCAAGAATTCAACGATTTATTCAAAAGAAAGAGTTACTTTAATAGATCAATGAAGAAAAGCTTGGAAAGACAAGAATGCCTTAGGCAGAAGCACGAGTATATTGGTGGATGAAAGAAGGATACAGGAGCTCATCCCCGCCAAAACCATCCTACACTGCCTAAAAAATGATGTCAGATGACATGTGCAAGAAGTTACCCTATCCAGCGGGTTACCCTTTCTAGTGGGTTACCCTTTCCAGTGGGTTACCATTCCCAGTGGGTTACCCTCCTCTCTAAGGAAACCCTGTTAGATGGGTTACACTTACCAGTGGGTTACTCTTTCCAGTGGGTTACCCTGCTCACCAAGGAAACCCTCCTCAGTGGGTTACCTTTTCATATAGGTTATGGAAGCTGCTGAATCAGCTAATTCAAAGACAAGGAGCTTATCCACCTGCTTGAAAGATGCCTGTGAAGCTGCTGATGAACCTATTTACAAGTTGTTGACTCACCTACTTTCACATGCTGTCACATGCCAACAACATAGATTGTTTTTTTTTATTTGGCTTCCTACATATTAGTAGGGCCTGATGTAAAAAAAATACAGCTTATCTCTTCACAACAGATAAAGCTTATCCCTTCTTAAAGGATAAGATTTATTCATTCATAACGGATAATGCCTATCCCTTAGCTAAGCTATTAGGTTAGCATTGTAATGTTTTATGTAATATTTATCTATATCTTAGCTTATCTAGTAAGATTCATTCTCCTATAAAACGAAGCCTA
Source organism: Capsicum baccatum var. pendulum (assembly GCA_030864225.1). Classification (NCBI taxonomy): domain Eukaryota; kingdom Viridiplantae; phylum Streptophyta; class Magnoliopsida; order Solanales; family Solanaceae; genus Capsicum; species Capsicum baccatum. The sequence goes on from CM061557.1 coordinate 89,237,232, forward strand.
GGTGTTTAGGTTGGAGGCATCATTGATTCTACCTAAAAACCTCCAGCATAGTTTCTCTGTCTTCAATGAAAAATATATGTTAGCTAAACTCTCTTTCTCTTGCTTTATCTCTACTAAATGGATGGGTAATTTGATCCTTTAGGATGGAGTAGGGGGTAACAAAATATTACAGTGAAGTGTTTGTTACGATGGCGACAATATCACCCCGCAGTTACTTTCCATGTATATGAAATGAAGTTGGCTTTGTCCACATTACATAGATGTCTAAGTACTTTCCATGTATATGAAACAAAATTGGATTATTCCATGCCATAGCTTTTTGAAATAATTCATATCTGAGAAAGAACACACAAATTTGAGGTCTGTCTTAGTACACCTTTTGTTTTGTGGCAACTAGAGTCCAACAGGGCAGGGAGAGCAACTGTAAGACCCATGATTTGGCATATATGGAACAATCTTGTATGAAAGAGACAAGGGATTTCATATGTTCTAAGAATGGAAAAGTCAATCCATCCTTCTTTTGGGTTGTGAAGGCTTTGTTACCGAGGTAAACCATCCTTAATGTTTAACTTGATGTTCTAAAGTCATGCCATCCTGTTATGGGTTGAGAAGGCTTTACAGCTAAAAAGCAAACCGTCTATAAGGATGCGTAGCTCTGTCATAGGTAAGCTGGGGCGTGTTGATTGAAAGATTTGATTTCATATAGTATACCACCTATATGGTTGTGAATCCCCTGTTATGTTTGAAAGGTTATGCTCTATGTCTATAGCGTTGATGGAAGCTTTGATTTTGTATGGCGTGCTGCATACATAAAAACTGCCTTTTATGTTGGAAATTTTGAGGTATGTTGCCTAGCCCACTGGCTGCTCTCACCGGCCATTGTTTGTGACCCTCTGCCTCCTTGTCTATATAGTATCAGAGCCAGCCCAACTCCTAGATGTCAGGAGAAATTAGGAGTTTTCATCCACCTCTGCTGATTGCAAACACGTGAGCCAGCTTTAAATTTTTATTCTTAGTCTTTAGTTTACTTTTCTAAGCTACTACTCTTAGATCCATCCTTTGTTTTAGCTTCCAAGTTTCAGAACTCAAGTCTTGTACATATTGGAGTCATAGTTTTTATTTAATTATCAGAGTCAGTGTTTTCCGATTATTTTTTACTGCGTCTTGAACATAATCGAGTCGTAGTTTCTTTTCTTACATTTTAGAACAAATATATAGATTCAATCCACAAAAGCACAAAAAGATTTTCATTTTATTAAGTCTTGTTCATAGAACCTTAGAACAAATATATCCAGTCTTTATAGTTCAGAAAATACAAAAATATGTCTTCCTTAGAGACTTCTTCCTTAAATAGGTCCAGTTCCTGTAAATCTCTAGCTTAAGTAAATATGTCCCCCACCAAAGCTCTGTCATGTAAATATGACTACCTATACGATGTAGATGTGCTACCACCAAAACAAAAAATATCCTAAACACATCTACCTCACCTAAACCCTTACTCTGCCTTTGTAAAGCAGGCATGTAACCCATTGTTCCAGATCTATTCTTTGGTGCAGCAGAGACCGAAAAGATTTAAACAATATGTTGTTGCCTCAAAGGTCGACCAAAATCCTATTCATGAAACTCAGGAGAAATTGTTCATTACTCTACAGATGCCGGAAGATTTTCCAAGATAGTGGAGAAACCAAGGCTTCACCCATATCCACTTTGGTTTTGTTCGGGTTGTTGTTATATCACGGAAGAAAAGGCCAGCCCGTAGTGGCAAGCCTTTCACTCTTTGATACCAGGTATAACGAATACCAATATGCCAACTTGGGAACTTGAAAAATTACACTGAATGTAGGGATAGTCTTCGTCATTATATTCCCCAATTTCAACATGTCCCTCTTCGATTCGTATCTGACGGAGACGTTGAAGATCCAGGTCTAAATTCTTGGAGCTCGATTGGCCAGAGATGCCATCAAGGCAACTCTCCACTAACAGGTGTCTTGGCAAGTTGATAATCATGTTATGGTTCTATCCCTTCAACGTGGCGCGGATACTTTGCTCTTAAAAATAGATGCCACAAACAGAACTACTTAGTGTGTCTAGATCCCAAGGCAAATCCCCAGAGATGAGCTGGTGAAAGTACTCCCACACTCATTGGTCACAAATTATGAGAAGTTGAGAAACCATCCTAAACCTCTCCAGTCCACAGAGCCAACCTTTTCCAAAAGGAGCAACAATACCATCACAATCAATTTTAACCACTCACACCAAAAAAAGCCTCCCAATACCACCTTCTCAATCCATATGTACCAACCTTCCAATGACCTTTCACTAACAAATGACCCAAAGTTGATGGACGACCCAAATTTCATATGCAGGTTTTTAGACAGCAGTATGGAAGAGTATGATTGGATACACTACTTCAATCATGATGATAGATATACTGTGTGGCAAAAATATCCTTTCTCTAGACACTGTCTGTGGAAGTCGAATTACAGATACCACCTATGCCAAGGAATTACCTCACCCTCTCCACCACTAGCTAATACTACCAGAATAAAAAAAACCTTCAAACAAACTTTTCATGATGTCTTAATCTGACATCGGTTATTCGGATTACCTACCACCAAACAAACCTTTCGAAAAGGATAACACGAGCCATGTGCCAAAACAGGATGCTATCCAACATCAACTAAGCAATGAAGAATGTTAATCACTCTCAGAATAAGCTGGAAAAAAAAAGTTGAAGGAATGAATAGGAGAGCAGAACAAGTGTCCAGGCAGAACGACGGACTTATCCTCTAGTTGGAACTCATTCTCCAATCCATGTAGTATGCTATATGTTTTCCAGGAACTTCGATGTTTTATTTCTTTGAACAGCAACAGAAAGAATATCTTCTCTGAAAGAACAAATCAAGTACCTAAGACACGACGGGTTTCAGCCCCAGAGAAACCATAATGCACTACTAAAGACAACCTAGTTCCCAGTGTCGCTACACATATACTCTCTGCCAAAAAATGAGCCATTCTTTCCCACTCCTACTTCAAGCTCCCATATGCCAATATCCCCAGATTCCCAAGAGGAAAAAAAGTTTGACATTACTAAGCAAGTATGGGATAGAAAAAATGTCATTGGTGCTAAGAGAAAAGACAATGAAACTCAGAAGCAGTCCAAGAGAAAAATGGAATATAACATAGATAAAGGGACCATGATGAGCTCGGACCATGAAATCACCTTCCCAACAATAATCTAAAAATTCACAAGCCAGAAATGCTATACGAAGATAAAGAATGGAATGCCTAGTTAAAAGATGTCCTTCTCAATCACAAGTGGTTTCCATCCCATCATGGTCCAAAACAACTCGTCTTAAAGATGTATGGCTTGAATATCGATGATGATGCCGTTCTAGATCCACAAGACACTTATATCCTTGATCCAGTTGAAGAATTTCTGAAGTGCAATGAATAGATCTAGGATGTCGATCCTATAAGTCCTGCTTTAAGTGAAGGTGGTTCCTCTGATACAGAGGCATACTCGACACCGGCAATAACTTTCCCACCGATAAATACTTTGAATACAGCAAAGAGCCTATCGATTCGCGAGAACATATTGAGGACACTCTTGAATCGTCAATTGAATCTCTAGAAAAAGACTATCCACCAATAAACATGAACCATTCAGAGGAACCAGAGGTCTCCAAAGTTATCGATGACAAAGATGGTATGATGAACGATCCAATCCCAGAAAGAAGTCTACATCCAGGTTCACCTGCAAGAAAAATTATGGGAACTGGATTTCACACCTTCACTCTAGACGATATTAAGATTTTAGCCTGGACCCAGTGGATCTAGGACTTATACACTTGGATGGTGATGATGAATCTGGGCGACTAGGAGAAATTCATGATACTCTCGGAATTCATATCCAAATTCCCTGGAATACTTGGAACGCTCTTAGGATTTTAGATAAAAACATATACCTAACATCCTAGGACTTTTCCTTCAACATTAGGATCCTGCATGAGGTATTCTGTAATGATACAGGCCAGAGACAAGAGAAGCTCCGGTAACATCTCTTTGAGATGAAGTTCCTATTATTTTAAAGAAATGTCATGGATATCCATTTCTAGAAAATGGAAAAGATCTACTTTAAGTTGGGTGGGGATCCCAGCCTAAATTAATCCTTCATCTCATCACTGCCAATGATGCTAGTAAACCACACGACAGTGATTGTGGAGGAGAAGTTCAAGTTCATAAGTATCTCATAGATAGGATACATCTGGCAGGCCATCCTCCAGACTATGGACAACATATGTATCAAGAGAATTGTTCCAAAGGAGATCATCATGAACAATCCAACCCTCAACCGAGCTTACAGCAAAGATTACCTTATTACCAAGTCCCACTGCTCATGCCCTCGCTATAAGACGACATCGAAAAGATAGCTACTATTTAGGAGGTTCAAACTACCAAGACCTACCGATGACAGAAGCAGGGTTACCCAGCGAACCAGGTATTTTAATCAGAGAAACCCAACCAACTACAAGAAAAGGATGATGGCTGCTTCATCTGCAGAAAGCCTAGCCACTTCTCCCGAAACTATCCTCAAGCCAAGAAGTTGAAGGACTCTATCCACCTCTTGGAAGTGATAGTTGATCATGCGGGAATTTATCTTAGAACGGAGGACAACTTTTAATCGGTATTCTTGTTGGAAGAAGAACCAACAAAGAACACCCTCCTCTCTATAGACGTATATAATGTTTCAGGCAACATCTATGCAAATGATCTCTACCTGATATCCAGCAATGGTGAAGACCGACAGCTCCAGGCCAATCAAATACTTATGCTAAATACAGCAGGAATACTATCTTCTGGGCTAGCAGATTACCGTCCAAATTTATTCAACCATTATATACATCCCATCAATCCATCCATTCTCTGAGAAATAAGGACCTTCTATGAGCTTCAATTGTTTAAAAAGTATGGAGGAACCATCTTGAATCTATTTAGAGTGCACTTAGAATATCCCTGATGCCACGTATTCATCACCTTGGCCAATGACTTCCCAAAAGAACTCTTGTGACTCTTCTGGTATCTGTGACACTAGCACTATAATCTTAAGGAGCTCAAGTGTGATACCTTCAAGTGTTTTGATCAAATCCACCCTTTTCTAAAGAGATTTATGTTGTGGTTCAAGCTACAAGAATACTGGATTCGATACTTCAAGGATTTTTATGATGTAATGGTCTTCATGATGTATCACCTTATAAGAATATCATGCAATGACGTCCAAGCTCAACCAAAAATTTCACTCCTCTTGAAATTCCTTGTATCCATAGTCTCTCTAGAAGATGAACACTATGAGGCTTAATGGTTTATTTTCCAGGAAAACAGATGCTTTCCAAAGGAAATCTAGCCAAAAAAATAGGGAAAATAGAACTATGTAGATGATGTTCATCCCCACTGGGATAAAGTCATTTGAACAACAAAAGAATATTAGCCGCAATATGAGATCACAAGATATGAAGTCAACAGCTACAAAAATAGAATACGACCAAAAGCTCCCAAATAGAACGGCAAAGATTCATCATTCAGAAAGATTTACTTCACCTGGTCAATGAAGAAAAGTTTGGAAGGCCAAGAACACTTCAGCCAAAAGCACAGAATAAATTAGTGGATGGAAGAAGGATACGCCATCTCATCGCCACCGGCACAAGCCAACACTACTTGAGAGATGACGTCAGATGACATGTGCAATAAGTTACCATTTCTAGTAGGTTACCCGTTCCAGTAGATTACCCTCTTCAGTGGGTTACCCTTTTCTCCAAGAAAACCCTATCATATAGGTTACCCTCACCAGTGGGTTACCCTGTCTACTAGGTTACTATTATATCTAAGAAAACCGTCCTCAGTGGGTTACCCTTTCAAATGGGTTTTTGAAGCTGCTGACTCAGCTATTTCAAAGACAAGGAGCTTATCCACCTGCTTGTATGATATCTCCTGTGAAGCTAATGATGCACCTGTTTGCAAGATGCTGACTCACTTGCTTGTACATGTTGTCACATGCCAATAACATAGTTTTTTTGTTTTTATTTGGCCCCTACATATTAGCAGGGCCCGATGTGAATAAAGATAAGGATTTATCCAGTCATGACAAATAATTCTTATCCCTTCCAAAAGGATAAGATTGATCATTATTAACGAATAATGCCTATCCATTAGCTATTAGAATAGGAATATAATATTTTATTTCATGTTAATCCATAGCTTAGCTTAGCTAGTAAGCTTCCTTTTCCTATAAAAGTAAGACTAGGCCTTTAGGTTAGAGGCATCATTTTCTGTACCTAAAAACCTCATGTATAGTTTTCACTCTTTCAATGAAAATATTTGTTGGCTAAACTTTCTTGCTCTTACTTTCTTTTTACCAAAGGGATGGGTACTTAGATCCTTTAGGTCGGAGAAGTGGGTAAAGAAATACTATGGCGCAATATCAATAATGGCACCCCAAAGTTACTTTCCATGTTTATGAAATGAAGTTTGATTTGTCCACACGACGTAGATGTCTATTTTCTTTTCATGTATATAAAATGAAATTGTCTTAGTCCATGCCATAACTTTTCGAAATGATTCCATTTCTAAGAAAGAACATGCAAATTAGAGGTGTACCTTAGTACACCTTTTGTTCTATGGCCTCTAAAGATAATATGCCTGGGATAGCCACCGTAACATCCGTTTTTAGGAATATATAGAATGGGCTTGTACTAAGGAGACAAGGGATTTCATGTGATCTAAGAATGGGAAAGTCAAGCCATCTCTCTTATGGGTTATGAAGGCCTTGTTGCTGAGGAAAACCATCCTTGATGTGTATCTTATATTTCCAAAGTCATTCTATCCCACTAAGGGTTGAGAAGGATTTATTGCTAAAATCTAAACCGTCTATATGGATGCATAGCTCAGTCGTTGGAAAGCTTTGGTGTGTCAATTAAAAGCTTTGATTTCGTATGGAATACCTCCTATATGATCATGAATCATGTGTCATGTTATAAAGTTTAGGCTCTATGTCTGTTGTATTGACAGAAGCTTTGGTTTCAATTGGCATGTCGCCTACATGGTCATGAAATCGTCTTTCAAGTTGGAAAGTTTGGGGTCTGTTGCCTAGCCTCCTAGCTGCTCTCGCTGGCAGTCGTCCGTACCCCTCTGTCTCCCCGTCTAATTGGTATCAAAGTTATTTCCACTCCTAGAGGTCGAGAGGAAGAAGGAGTTTTCATCTATCTGTACTAATTGCAAACACGTTAGCTAGCTTTACAATTTTATTCTTAGTCTTTAGTTTACTAGTTCAAGCTACTGCTTTTATATCCATAACTTGTTTTAGATTCCAAGTTTCACAACTCAATATTGTATATATTAGAGTCATAGTTTTAATTTCATTATTAGAGTCAGTTTTTTGGGTTATTGTAGACTGCATCTTGTACATAATTGAGTCGTAGTTCCTCTTCTTAGATTTTAGAATAAATATACAGAGTCAGTCCACAATAATACAAAAAGATTTTCATTTTATTTAGTCTTTTTATACAGAACCTTAGAACAAATACATCGTGTCTTTATAGTCCAGAAAATACAAAAATATGTCAGTTTCCGACTATTCACCATCTACATCTTCTATGACTAATTTATGTAGATCCTTGGAAACATAACACTTGTCTCCAACCATCAATAGAACTATGTCATGCAAGAAGGAATATCTTTATGAAGTAGATGTGTTGATAGAAGAACAAGATCTGTCTTCTACATAACTACCCATACAAAATCTATACTCTGCCTTTGCTGGAAAATAGTGTAATTCTGAGCTATAGATTGAATCCTAGCATCAACAGAATCCAGAAGGGGTTAAGGAATGCTTTTATGGAACAAAACTTGATCAGTAAGTCCTTATTACTCCAGTTGAACAGTTTATCACTCTACAGATGGCAAAGAGTTTTCCATAATAGTGGAAAAGGCATAGCTTTACCCATATCAATTTTGGTGCGATTCGAATTGCCTTGACTCATCAAGGGAGAAAAGGACAGCCGTTAAAGGCATACCTTAACCTTCTTGATACCATATTCGAAGAGTACCAACGTGGAAACTTGAGAACTTTGGATATCACATTGGACTCAAGGACAGTTATTGTTACCATGTTCCCTAACTTCATCATGTCCTTATTAGATCCATATCTTAGAAAGGCACTGAGGCTTCAATTCCAAATCCTTAAATCCTCACCAGACTATAGCCCTATACAAAAAATGTTACACCACCAGATAGATTGGAGAGTACAGAACCACAGAAGAAACTTATCCCTTGGTGGTGGCCACTTATAACACTCAAACTACACTTTTCTTATGAGAATGTAAGTGATTGTTGTCAATATATCACTCAACTAGGTTAGGGTCGAATCCTATAGGGAATTTGGTGTGAATTTGAGTTATCTGCGGGTTAATCAAATAATATCTATCAGTTTTCTGTGAATGAGGGTTTTTGGAAAGGTAAAAAATAATTACTTCTTAATTCAGCGTTTGAAATCAATATGATAAGGAAAACAAGAGTTATGTTCACTATAGGTGTTGGTATTTGATAGACGCTAGTAATAGTTTAAGATTCTTTTGGTAGGTAGGAACAAGAGACTATCCTTGTCGAAGTTATGTATAAATGTTTCTTAACCTATTTAGACATTTAACCACCTAATTCTCTTAAACTTAGGGAATTTATATTTCAATACAGGATGTTATATTAAGTTAATTAATCTAGTTACAACATTAATTATTAAATAGAAGTTTGATGCTTCTAAGTCCTTATTGATAATTCAGTTCTTACTAGGGTTGATTTCTTATCTTAAGCAAATCACCAGTACGCAAGGCCTGTTGTTTGCAACTAATAGTCAAAGTATAAAATAATGGAATTAACAAGAATTTTCTATCACCATTGGAATCTTGAACACTTAGTTACGTTAAAAACCCAAACCTATTGATCTCACAACTCGGGTTAAGCGAATTTAGCTACTCATAATAAAATAATCAAGACAACAAGTTGAATTCATAGTTTGATATATGAACTTACAACAAGATGAATATCAACAAGTGTTTCTAAGATTTGATTCACAGTAGAAAATCTCAATACATTTGAAGTAATCACTCCAAAATAATTGTAAAGTTCAAGTCAGAAAACCAGAGAGAAGAGATTCTCAAAACGTCCGTTCGCCTGTTGTATGACTAGAAAACCCTAACATATGCGTTAAATACTTCAGCCTAATTATGGAAACAAAATCATAGATCACAATATTTTCTTGGATAGGCAATGACGTGTGTGATGGCTTCTCAAGAGTTTGACGACTTATCAGGAATGTCGTCAGCTTCTATTCACTTTTGACAATCTCTGCCTTAGGTTGACAATGAGACGTGAAGACTTATCATGTATGTGATAACTTATAAGAATTTTCATCATTTCTTCACTTTAAATAAGATTCCCTGCCTAAGACTAATGACGAGCCTAATGGCTTATCGCACTTCTAATGGCCTATCACAGATGTCGTCATGAATTCCAACAAAAGCCCGTTCTTTATCTAAGACTAACGATGAGCCTGATAGCTTATCATACTTCTGACGGCCAATCAAAGATGTCTTCATGAATTTCAGCTAAAACCCATTCTCTTTCTAAGCCTGACGGCAACTCTGATAGCTTATCACAAGGCTGACGACTTATTAGACAAGTCATTAGCTATACTTCTCTCTCTACTTGCTCAAAAATCAACTCTTTTACTTCCATTATTGCTGGTTCTCTTACAACTTGACTTTTACTGCAATATCAAATAGAAAACAATAAAAAATGACCAAAATTGCTTAAGATTTTGCAATAATTCTTAGTTAAAAGCCTCAAATATGTTAGAATTTGCTCACACATCAACACCCTAAACTTAAAACAATTGCTTGTCCTCAAGAAACTAAAACCCAACCAAGAGCACACAGAGTACATTCGGCAGTCAACCATCCATTTTATCTCAAAACATCTTCACCATCACCAAGGTCAATTAATTTAAAAACAACAATTGTGTATATTATGGAAGAAAAATGATGCGACGCACAGGAATTAAGATATGGTATCAATTCAGCAACAACAACCATGCATGTGCCAAGATTACACTTTCCAAAGAAGTGAGCAACTAGCAACGTAACCAGTGTGCCTTCACTACAAAAAAGTCCCACTCTACTTATATCAAACATCACATATGTAACCATGGGGACAATCAAAAGACACTTACTTTCAGAATGAAGTTCCAATCAATGTATGCCAAATACCATAGGCTTTCCCTTATTTTCATTACCAAGATTTTCAGATAGGTCAGCTAGGATCACTATAGGTCTTCTCTTTGGCTTGTAATATAGGCTAGGGATGGTATGATACTCGATGATATTTAAAGTGACTAAGCCTCCTTGACACTATACTAGCTTCTGGGGTCTCACTTATTAACCTGTTTCTATTTTTCTCTTTTCTTGATCACATATATTCAGGATGGGTGCGGTCTTTTCTACAATTATTTCTTCTTTTTCACAACTTTTTGTTTATTGTTTTTTTCTACCTCACACAACTTTTTATTCTTTTATTTTATTTCTACCTTTCTTCATACTTATTTTACATCACGCACCCCTATGATAGCCACCCTCAACTTAGGTCATTTGCCTATGTCAAGGAGCAAAGAGTCCAAGGAGGACCAGGGCCAAAATATGATCATTATGATATAAATGAGATGGTGATACGTATCATAAAAAATAAATAGGATATTTAGGCTCAAAATAGGGATCAAGGGATATTATGCATATAGGGAAGGTCATTTAGGCTAAAACTGGCTAATATCAAAATGGCCTAGGATCCTTTCCTAACCCCTATCCTTCAATCTAGGTAAGACTAACCGGGCAAGTTCTGGATTAAACATACAAAGGGAACTAAGTAAGATCTCACATGCACATGGCATACAAGTATATCACAAGTTACTACTTATCTAGTTCATGCAATTGTTTAGCAGTGATTATCAAGTGACTAGAACTGATACCATAGCAAGATGCACAGTGGTCACAATTTGATACAAATCACATAGTTAAACAATCAGAATATTTGAGAGTTGTTCATAAAATAACAAAACCCTGTTAATTGCCTTAGGTACTTGTATTTCTCCTAGTTAACTACAAAATGTTACAACAATAACTCACCCTACACCCTCAACTTAAAATTAAAGAAAAATTGAACTAAGGGTTAGGGTATACCGAGAGTAGCTCAAGCATGGGGATCATGGGTCCCTGACCTTGCTGCTATATCCTCAACTGCCTTATCTCCACCGGGGGCCTTCCTCCGTTCTAACAAATTTGTCCAAGAAGTTGTTGGAGGCCTACTAGTTGAGGAACCTACAGCTCTCACTCGTAGGGCCTTCTCTCATTTCTCATTGTCAACTTGGGAGTCAATTATCGCCTTCTTTGTCTCCTATTTTTTAGCCTTCGTTCTCGCCCCCTTCTCTTCTTTTCTTTCTGTATCACTATTAGGACTTTCTCTCTTACCCTTACCTTTCTTTTTGCCCTTCCTCTTCTTTTTCTTTATTGGTTCCCCCATGAGATCAAGCAATGGGATTTCACCCTCAGACTCATCAACAGCCGGGTCTACCGACACTATAAGTTGGTGCTGTTGTATTACTCTAATATCTTTATTTACCTTGTCCAAGGATGATCTAAATTGTGCAATATCTGAGCCCAACATTTCTCTTAATTGTGTATTGAAATGGTTTTCTAACTAATCAATCTGACCGAGAAAGGATCAGAAGGGCTCAAGTGTGACCTTAATACTCTTTTCTACCACAGAGGCAAATTGCTTGGGTAAAATTTGTAGCTGAGGCCGCACTACTTGGCTTGTTTTTCCACTTTCCTGAAATTCATCGAATTGAAAGAAAATTCTATGGTAAACACAACAGCTGAAGGATTTGTTTCATTTTTAGGCACTAAGTTTGCTAGTGATGAGCATGTCGGTGGTGCAGCTTCAAAATTTGGCACCTCTTCATTCGGTGCTTAGATGGTATCTATAAGTTGTAGATCTATTGCAACCCCTACTTCTCTTTATAGTGAAAGCCTCGGTTAATTTTGATCATATCGGATGGGGTTGTGGGTCTTTTTGGTAGGCAATTCATTGTCTATTCCTGCAACCTCAGGTACATTGGCTGCCTTACGCATCCTCATAATTTGAAAAGTGATAGGATATGTCGTGTCGGGCCTTCAGACAAAAATTTTAATCTCCTCCGCAATGATTTCTCCAAAGTTCAAGTAGAATTTATCTATGAAACTTGAGACTAGATTTGCTCTATCATCTCCAAGGATGTTATCTCCCTCAGTAGATATCAAATGGGCTACACCGTACCAGAACCTTGCCTTTTGAGTCACGGAGGCCTTGAAAATCCTTTTATTCGGGTTGGTCAGCCATTTAAGTTTTCCTTTAGCTATGAGGGTGGCTAACCAAGATCGTTGATTTTCAAAATGCTTCAATCGAGGTACACTCCCCGTTGTTACTTTCTTTGCAGGTTTGGGGCTTTTTTCTTTGGGTGCCATTGTCAGAACTGTAGCAAAAAAAAACACTCATTTATCACTCATGATCATCTAACTTAAGAAGTTCAGTCATTAGAATTCCATATCCTTCAAAAGAGGTTTACAATTATATCATATCAAAGTTGTGATGACATATTCTGATAAGTCATCACAAATGTGATAAATTATAATTTGTGTCGTCAGCCTTATATCGTACAGGCTTATTTTTCTCAATTTGTGACAACATAGTCTAATAAGCCATTATAAATACGATAGCTTAGCAAACATGTCGTCAGCTCAAAATACAATCTCCAGCTCAGTTTTAGTCTTGATTATCAATCTACTTTCTTCTTAGAATCACATGGAGTTCTATTCTTGAGCTAAGCCATGGGTTTTAACGCATAATGCAGCACTGTACACCCTAGATTCTATTTTTCACACAATGGCAAGTTAAGCTTGCCTCAATCCCTTTCAAACTAAGATTTACATCAGTTGCATTACTTTTATAATAAAGATGAGAGTTGTGTTATGAGCATACTTAATTGGCAAGTTCACTTAGTTATGCGAGTGAGAAGAAGTAGTAGATGAAAGAAGAGTTCTAGATCTTGATTTCAAACCCACACTTCACAGGAAAGAATATTTTTCTTGCTTTACTTAGGAATTAATTTTGAAAAGAGTAAGTAAATAAACTAAACATGGAAGGGAATAAAACTTAAAGAAAAGAAAGGAGATACGTAGGAAGGTGAAAAGGGTTGACTGTGGGCTAGGTCAAATTTTTTAGTGTTTGATCCCAAGATTACCTGACGGCTTATCAGATTCTAATAAGTCATTGTAGATGTTGTCAACTTTAGGCAGAGTTTTGCCTTTATTTTGATTTTCGGACGACATATCTAATGGCTTATCACAATTGTGATAACTCATCACATCTGTCGTCAAGGTCCCTTGCCTAACTTTATTAATTTTTACGTAGACCGCCGCATACCTCTTCAGTTTATTATGCTTCCTATCTAAATAAACTAAAACAACTTGTGTTTAAACATAAAAATTTTGGGTTGTCTCCCAATAGCGCCTAATTTAATGTCGCGGCACGACTAGGTTATCTTGACTACAAAGATTTCATCAAGACACCATGTTGATACCTCTTTCCCATCTTCATAAAACATATCCATAATTGAGAAGACACTCAACTCCTTTGTAGTGTCATGGATAAGTGCATTTTGAGTCTTGCTTCTTTGTTATTGAACCTGAACTTTAGCTAATTCAGCTCCATATCCCCTACTACTCTCCCAGTAGCAAGGAATGGTCTACCAAAAATGATGGGTACTTCAAAATCCACCTCACAGTCTAGGACTACAAAATAAGCAGAAAGTATAAAGTCAGCCACCTTTACCAATACATCATGTAGTATTCCTACTGGCCGCTTTACAAAATTATCCGCCATCACCAACCACATATTTGTCAGGGTAGGTTCCCCTAAACCTAGATTTTTATACACGACTAGCGGCATTAGATTTATGCTCGCCCCCAGATCACATAGGGCCTTAGAAAAATTGAGAGACTCGTTTGTACATGGAATAGTGAATAATCCAGGGACGACCTTCTTCTGCACTAAGGATCGTGTAGAAATGGCACTACAATGGAGGAGATTATCCTCCGATTCATAGCTCACCACTCTTTTCTTTATCACAAGGTCCTTCATGAATTTAGCATACCCTGGTATTTGCTCGAGTGCCTCCACCAAATGCATATTTATCGTTAACTTCTTCAACATTGCCATGAATTTACTAAATTTCATGTTTTCAACCTTCTTCTTAAATCTTTGAGAAAAGGTAGGTGGTGTTCTTGGAAGAGTTTTCACCACTACTTCCTTTTCATTCTCCTTTCGGTGTTCTGAAGCATCATCAGAATTATCTAGCTTCTTAGACTTTACTGGATATTCTTCCTCTTGTTCATCCTCTGCTTCAGTCACATTTTCAACTCTACCATTGCCCACAAAAGGGCCAGGTAATATCTTACTACTTCTAGTGGTGATCGTCATACATGAGCCATTATTTGACGGATTCGGAACCATACCACTAGGTAACATTCTACTCTTTCTCTGGTTCAGCACTACAGAGAGTTGGCTCATTTATTGTTCTAGCTGTTTGATCGAAGTAGAGTGAGAGCTTACCAATTGACTTATAGAGGACAGATCAGTCTTCATGGTAGTCACATTTTAGTTGGTATCCTCTACTTCCTTTAATAATTTAGCCATCATGTCCTCCAAGGACATCTTTTCATAACTTATTGTAGCAACCTCACAATTTCCAGGAGGGACATATAACCCGTTCCTATCATTATTTCTCCTTCAATTACCTTGCTCCTGGTTCTTATATTCAGCCCTATCATAATAAGTCTGACCTTGATTTCTTTGGCTATTGCCCTCGAAAACCCCCTTATTATTTACATAGTTCTCCTGTTCTTCTAGGATAGACTCCACTTTGCTCTGCGATCCAACAACCTTTACTTTCTCAGTTTTTCCAGATAGTAAATGCTTTGTTAGAAGGTCCATCTACATTTTTAGGATGGAAAACCATGAAAACCAGGTTTTCACTGAATATTGAATGTGAAGTTGAATACCAGGTTTTTACTGAATACAGAATGTGAAGATGAATAAGCTTAAGGAGAACTGTTACCTTGAGCTTAATATGGATTGGCGGAGAAGAAGTGAGGCTACTTGGTGAACTTGTCTGGTTTTGCTTCCCAAGTAGCTCCATCAATGGACTGATTTTGCCAAAGAACTTCGACTAAAGGGATTTCTTTGTAGATATTTATGGAGATATTTATTATGATGATCTCTACCTAATATCCAGCACTAGAGATGACACCCAAAAATCAGCCAGTCAATCTCTAATATTCAACACACCAAGAATATTATCTTTTGGAATAGTAGATTGCTCTCTTGATCTATTCAACAAATATGTGGATCCTTCAGATCCATTTATTCTCTGAGAAAGACAATATTTCAACAAGCTTCAGGTATTCAAAAAGGAGCAACAAATCCATCCTGAAGTCATTTGGAGAACATCTGAGATATCCCTTCTGTTATATGCTCATCGTCCTAGTCGATGACTCCTTGTAAAAACTTCTATGGCTGTTCTGGTGCATTTGCTACCAATATTATATCATCATGGAGTTCAAGTGTTACATCTTCAAGCATTATGATCAAATCCAACCAACTCCAAAAGGATTCATTTTGTACTGGATTAGATGCTCCAAAGATTTTTGCGATGCAACAACCTTTATGTTGTATCACTTGGTAGGAATCATAGGCCATATAGTCCAAACTCAGTCAAAAATTTCATTACTCTGGAAATTTCCCAATTTAGAGTTTTCACTTAAAGATGAATACTGTGAAGAACAGTGCTTTACTCTCCAATAAAACAAATGTATTCCAAAAAATAAGGACTACACCAATAATGGACTTCGATAAATAACAACAAAATACCAGCAACTGTATTATTACAAAAACATTGAAGCCATAAGCATACGGCTGAAGGCTCTGCCTCAAGAATGCAATGATTAATCCAAAAAAAGAGCTACTTTACCAGATCAATGAAGAGAAGCTTGGAAGGACAAGAATACCTTAGGCAGAAGCACAGAGTAGATTGGTGGATGGAAGAAGGAAACACGAGCTCATCCCCACCAGTGCTATCCTACACTGCCTGAAAGATGATTTCAGATGACATATGCAAGAAATTATCCTCTCCAGCGGGTTACCCTTTCCATTTGGTTACCCTCTCCAGTGGGTTACCATTCCTAGTTGGTTACCCTCTTCTCTAAGGAAACCCTGTCAGATGGGTCATACTTGCCAGTAGGTTATCCTTTCCAGTGGGTTACCCTCCTCAGTGGGTTACCCTTTTAGATGGGTTATTGAAGTTGCTGCCTCAGCTACTTTAAAGACAAGGAGCTTATCCACCTTCTTACAAGATGCCTGTGAAGCTGCTGATGCACCTACTTACAAGGTGTTGACTCGCCTGCTTGTACATGCTGTCACATGCCAACAATATAGTTTGTTTTTTTCTTATTTGACTCCCAACATGTTAGTAGGTCCTGGTGTGAATAAAGATAAGGCTTATCTATTAACAACAAATAAAGCTTATCCCTTCTAAAAGAATAAGATTTATCCAGTCATAACGTATAATGCCTATCCCTTAGCTAAGCTATTAGGTTAGGATTGTATTATTTTATTTCATATTTATCCATAGCTTATATTAGCTAGTAAGCTTCCATATCCTATAAAAGGAAGCCTAGGCCTTTAGGTTGGAGGCATTATTGGTTCGACCTAAAAACCTCCAGTATAGTTTCTCTGTCTTCAATGAAAATGTTTGTTAGCTGAACTCTCTTTCTCTTGCATTATCTCTACTAAAGGTATGGGTACTTTGATCCTTTAGGTTGGAGTAGGGGGTAAGGAAATATTACAGTGAAGTTCTTGTTACGATGGAAATGATAGCACCCCGTAGTTACTTTCCATGTGTATGAAACAAATTTGGCTTATTCCGCATGACATAGATATCTAAGTGGTTTCCATGTATATGAAACGAAATTAGATTATTCCATGCCATTACTTTACGTAATGATTCCATATCTGAGAAAGAACACGCAGATCTGAGGTCTACCTTAGTACACCTTTTGTTCTATGGCCGCTAGAGGCTAACAGAGAAGGGAAAGCCGTCGTAAGACCCATTTTATGGCATATATGGAACAATATTGTATGAAGGAGACAGGGGATTTCATATGTTCTAAGACTGTAAAAGTCAAGCCATCCTTGTTTTGTGTTGTGAAGGCTTTGTTGCTGAGGAAAACTATCCTTAATGTTTAGCTTGCAGTTCTAAAGTCATGCCATCCCATTAAGGGTTGAAAAGGCTGTGTAGCTAAAAAGCAAACCGTCAATAAGGATGCGTAACTTAGTCGTAGGTAAGTTGTGCTGTATTGATTGAAACCTTTGATTTTGTGTGGCATGCAACCTATATGGTTGTTGATCGCCTATCCTGTTAGAAAGGTTACACTCTATGTCTATGGTGTTGACGGAAGCTTTGATTTCATGTGGCGTGCCACCTACATGCAAACCATCTTTAATATTGGAAAATTTGGGGTATGTTTTCTAGCTCCCTGGCTGTTCTCGCCGACAATTTTCTGTGCCCCTCTGCTTGGACTCTGCATCCACCTCTGGTTATTGCAAACACGTGAACTAGCTTTACATTTTTATTCTTAGTTTTTAGTTTACTTGTCAAAGCAACTGCTCTTAGATCCATCCTTTGTTTTAGCTTCCAAGTTTAAAAACTCAAGTCTTTTACATATTAGAGTCATAGTTTTTATTTCATTATCAGAGTAAGTTTTTTCTGATTATTTTTTACTGCATCTTGTACATAATCGATTCCTGGTTACTTTCCTTAGATTTTAGAACAAATATATAGATTCATTCCATAAAAACACAAAAAGATTTTCTTTTTATTGAGTCTTGTCCATAGAACCTTAGAACAAATATATAGACTCTTTATAGTACACAAAATACAAAAATATGTCTTTCTTAGAGACTTCTTCCTTAAATAGGTCTAGTTCCTATAAATCTCTAGCTCAAGTAAATATGTCCCCCACCAAAGCTATGTCATGTAAATATGACTACCTATACGATGTAGATGTGCTACCACCAGAACAAAAATATATCCTAAACACATCTACCTTACCTAAACCCTTACTCTGCCTTTGTAAAGAAGGCATGTAACCCATGGTTGCAGATCTGTTCTTTGGTGCAGCAGAGACCGAAAGGAGTTAAATAAATGTTTCTGCCTCAAAGGTCGACAAGAATACTATTCATTAAACTCAGGAGGAATAGTTAATTACCCTACAGATGCCAGAAGATTTTCCAAGATAGTGGAGAAACCAAGGCTTTACCCATATCCACTTTTGTGTTGTTCGAGTTGCATATTATATCACAGAAGAAAAGGCCAGGCCGTAGTGGTGTGCCTTTCACTCCTTGATACCAGGTACAACGAATACCAACAAGCCAACTTGTGAACTTCAGAAATCACATTGAATGCCGAGAGAGTCTTCGTCACTATATTTCTCAACTTCAATATGTCCCTCTCTGATTCGTATCTGACGGAGGTGTTGAAGATCCAGGTCTAAATTGTCGGAGCTCCATAGGCAAGAGATGCCATCCAGGAAACTCTCCACTAACAGGTGGCTTGGCGAGTTTAGAATCATGCTAAGGATCTATCCCTTTAATGTGGCGGGGATGCTTTTCTCTTAAACATAGATGCCACAAATGGAACCACTTAGTATGTCCAGATCCCAAGGCAAATTCCTAGAGATGATATTGTGAATGTACTCCCGAGCTAATGGGTCACAAACTATGAGAAGTTGAGAAACAGTACTCAACCTCTCAAATCCACGGAGCCAATCTTTTCTACAAGAAGCGATAATACCATCACGATCAGTGTTAACCACTCACACCGAAAAATCCTCCCAATACTACCTTCTTAATCCATATGTACCAACCTTACAATGACCTTTCACTAACAAATGACCCAAAGTTGATAGACGACCCAAAGTTCATGTGCAGGTTCCTAGACAAAAGTAAGGAAGAGCATGATTGGATACACTACTTCAATTATGATAACAGATATACTGTGTGTCACAAATTTCCTTTCTCTAGTCACTGTCTGTAGAAGTCGAATTGCAGATGCCGCCTATTCAAAGGAACTACCTCACCCTCTCCACCACCAGCTAAAAATAGCTGAATAAAATAAAAAAAACCTACAAACAAACTATTTATGATGTCTTAATCTGGCACCAATTACTCGGATTACCTTCCACCAAACGAACCTTTCAAAAAGGATAACATGAGCCACGCTCCAAAAGTACTAACCAAAACTATTATCCTGCCATTCGGAGAGAAGATGCCTCTCAGTGACTCTGAAGCAACACTTAACTGGTAATCTAAAAATGCCATGTGCCAAAACAGGATGCTATCCAGCATCAACCAAGCCATGAAAAATGTTGACTCTCAGAATAAGTTGGCAAGCAAAGTCGAAGAAATGAATAGGAGAACAGAACAAGTGTCCACTCAGAACGATGGACTTATCCACTAGTTGGAACTCATTCTCCAATCCATGTAGTATGATATATGTCCGCCAGGCACTTTGATGTCTTATTTCTTTGACCAGCAGTAGAAAAAAATGGCTTCTCAGAAAGTACAAATCAAGTGGCTGAGACACAATGGGTTTCAGCCCTAGAGAACCCATAGGGCACTACTAAAGCAAACCTAGTTCCCAATGTCGCCACACATATACTCTCCACTAAAAATGAGCCATGTATTTCCCACTCCTACTTCAAGCTCCCATATGCCAATTCCCCCAATTCTAAGGAGAAAAGGAAGTTTGACATTACTAAGCATGTATGGGATAGGAAATATGCCATCGCTACCAAGAGAAAAGATGATGAAACTCAGAAGTAGTCTAAGAGAAAAATGGAATATGACACAGATAAAGGGACCATAAAGATCTCAGACCACAACATCACCTTCCCGACAACAATCTAATAATTCACAAGCTAGAAGTTTCATACAAAGATAAAGAATGGAATGCATTGCTGAAAGATGGCCTTCTCAATCATAAGTGGTTGCCATTCCATCATGATCCAGACTAACTCATCCCAAATATGTATTTCTTTATTCCATTCTCGATCCACAAGCCACAAAAATACTTGATCCAGTTGAAGAATTTCTAAAGTGTAATGAATAGCTCTAGGATGCTGATCCCATAAGTCCTGCTTTAAGTGAAGGAAGTTCCTCAGATACAGAGGCATACTCCGACATCAGTAATAACTTTCCCGCTAATGGATACTTTGAAGACAGTGAAGATTATGTCGATTCGCAAGAACATATTGAGGACACTTCTGAATCCTCAATTCAATCTCCAGAAGAAGACTATCCACCAATAAACATGAACCATTCCAATGTAACACAGGTCTTCAAAGTTATCGATGAACAAGATGGGATGAGGAATGATCCAATCCCAAAAAGAAGTCCAGATCCGGGTACACCTCCAAGAAAAATTGTGGGAACTAGATTTCATACCTTTAATTGAGAAGACATCAAGTTTTTAGCCTGGCCCCAGGGGATCTAGGACTTCTACATTTGGATGGCGACGATGAATCTTGTCGAGTAGGAGAAATTCATGATACTATCAGAATTCACATCTAGATTCCCAAGCATAGTCAGAGATTGGTGGAATGCTCTAGGGATTTTAGACAAGAATATATACCTGACATACTAGGACTTTTCCTTCAACATTAAGATCCTACACTAGGTATTCTGCAGTAATGCAAGCCAGAGACAAGAGAAGCTCCAGTGATATCTTATCGAGATGAAGTTCCTATCGTTCGACAGAAATGTCATTGATATCCATTTTTAGAGGATGACAAAGATCTACTTTGAGTTGGGCTGGGATCCAAGCTTGAAGCAATCCTTCATGTCATTACTGCTAATAATGATAGTAAACCCCATGACAGTGATTGTGGAGAAAAATTTCAAGTACATAACCATCACATAGATAGGCTACATCTCGCAGGACATCTTCTAGACTCTGGACAACATATACATCAAGAAAACATTCCAAAGGAGATCATCAAGAACAATCCATCCCTCAATCGAGCTTGCAGCAAAGATTACCATGTCACCAAGTCCCACTGCTCCTGCTCTCACTGCAAGATGAGATCGAAAAGACAGCTGCTATTTAGGAGGTTCAAACTACCAAGACCTCCTAATGATAGAAGCAGGGTTAACTAGTGAACTAAGTATTTTAGACAGAGAAGCCCAGCCAACTACAAGAAGAAGGATGATGGTTACTTCATCTGTAAAGATCCTAGACACTTCTCCAAAAACTATCCTCAAGCCAAGAAGTCGAAGGACTCTGTCCACCTCTTTGAATATATAGTTGAGAATATTGGAATTTATCTCAGCATAGAGGACGATATTAAATTGCTATTCTTGATGGAAGAAGAACCAATGGAGAACACCCTCTTCTCCAAGATGTATATAAAAATTTAGGCAACATCTATGCTGATGATCTCTACCTGATATCCAACAACTGTGAAAACTGCCAGCACCAGGCCAGTCAAATCCTTATGCAAACACAGTAGGAATACTATCTTCCGGGCTAGGAGATTACCCTCCAGATCTATTCAACTGTTATGTGGATTCCTTCAATCATCCATCCTCAGAGAAAGAAGGACCTTTTATGACCTTAAAGTGTTCAGAAAGTATGGAGGATCCATCTTGAAGCCCTTTAGAGTGCACTCAGAATATCCCTAATGCCATGTATTTATTGCCTTGGCCAATGACTTCCCATAATAATCTTGTAGCTCTTTTGGTATTTGTACCACTAGCACTATATTCTTAAGGAGTTCAAGCATGATGCCTTCAGGAATTTTTAATCGAATGCAACCTACTCTGAAGATATTTATGTTGTGATTCAAGCCACAAGAATACTAGATTTGATACTTCAAGGATTCTTATAATTCAATGGTCTTCATGATGCATCACCCTATAAGAATCTCAGGCAGCGACGTCCAAGCTCAACAGAAAATTTCACTCCTCTAGAAATTTCCTGTGTCCATACTCTCTCTAGAAGATGAATACTATGAGACTTAGTGGTTTATTTTCAAGGAAAATAGATGCTTTCCAAAGGAAATCTGACCAAAGGAATAGGGAAAATGGAACTACATAGACATTGTTCATCCCCACTAGGATAAGGTTAGATGAACATCAAAAGAATATTAGTCGCAGTATGAGAGCATAAGAGATGAAGTCACTAGATACGTAAAAAGCATACCACTAAAAGCTCCCAAATAGGAAGGCAAAGATTCATCATTTAGAAGGAGTTACTTCACCTGATCATTGAAGCAAAGCTTAGAAGGCCAAGAACGCTTCAGGCAGAAACACGAAGTAAATTAGTTGATGGAAGAAAGATACGCAAGCTCATTGCCACCTGCACAATCCGACACTGCCTGAGAGATAATGTCAGTTGACATGTGCAAGAAGTTACCCTGTCCAGTAGGTTACCTTTTGCAGTGGATTGCCCTCTCCAGTGGGTTATCCTCTTTTCCAAGGAAACCCTGACAAATAGGTTACCCTCGCCAGTAGGTTACCCTTTTTAGTAGGTTACCCTCAAATCCATGGAGACCATTCTCATAATGTTACACTTTCAAATAAGTTTTTGAAGCTGCTGACTCAGCTACTTCAAAGACAAGGATCTTATCCACCTGTTTGCAATATACCTATGAAGCTGGTGATGCACCTTCTTGTAAGTTGCTGCCTCACCTACTTGCACATGCTATCACATGCCAATAACATAGTTTTTTTGTTTTTATTTGGCCCCCATATGTTAGTAGGGCCTAATTTGAATAAATATAAGGCTTATCTAGTCATGAAAAATAATGTTATCCTTTCCAAAAGGATAAGACTGATCATTATTAACAGATAATGCCTATCCCTTACTTGTTAGGATAGGAATAAAATATTTTATTCCATATTAATTCGTAGCTTAGCTTAGATAGTAAGCTTCTTCTCATAT
Source organism: Capsicum baccatum var. pendulum (assembly GCA_030864225.1). Classification (NCBI taxonomy): domain Eukaryota; kingdom Viridiplantae; phylum Streptophyta; class Magnoliopsida; order Solanales; family Solanaceae; genus Capsicum; species Capsicum baccatum. The sequence goes on from CM061557.1 coordinate 89,260,426, forward strand.
AAAAGTAAGCCTAGGCCTTTAGGTTAGAGGCATCATTCGCTCCACCTAGATTATTTGATCTAACTTAAAATCTCTTATATAGTTTTCTATCTTTCAATGAAAATATTTATTCGCTAAACTTTCTTGCTCTTTATTTCTCTCTACCAAAGGGATGGGTACTTAGATCTTTTAGGTCAAAGTAGTGGGTAAGGAAATACTACGGTGAAGTGCTTGTTTTTGAAACAACAGTAATGGTACCCCAAAGTTACTTTCCATGTATGTCTAAGTTCTTTCAACGTATATAAAATTGAATTGTCTAAGTCCATGCCATAACTTTCCGAAATGATTCCATATCTAAGAAAGAACATGCAAATCAGAGGTATGCCTTAGTACACCTTTTGTTTCGCAGCTGCTAAAGGATAATAGGATAGGAAGAGCTGTAGTAACACCTATTTTTAGGAATATACAGAATAGGATTGTACTAAGAAGACAAAGGATTTCATGTGATATAAGACTAGAAAAGTCAAGCCATCCCTCTTATGGGTTACGAATGATTTTTTACCATGGAAAACCATCCTTGATGTGTATCTTGCAGTTCCAAAGTCATGCCATCCCATTAAGGGTTGAGAAGACTTTGTAGCTAAAAATCAAACCGTCTATATGGATGTGTAGCTCAGTCGTAGGAAAACTTTGGTGTATCGATTAAAAGCTATGATTTCATATGGCATACCGCCTATATGGTCGTGAATCACATGTCATGTTGGAAAGGTTAGGCTCTTTGTCTGTGGTGTTGATTGAAGCTTTGGTTTTATATGGCATATCGCCTACATGGTTGTGAAATCGGCTTTGATATTGCAAAGTTTTGGGTATGTTGCATAGACTCTTGGCTGCTCTTACTGGAAGTTGTCTGTGCCCCTCTGCCTCCCCGTCCATTTGGTATCAAAGTCATTCCTACTCCTAGAGGTCGAGAGAAAGCAGGAGTTTGTATCTACCTCTGCTTATTTCAAACATGTGAGCCATCTTTATAATTTTATTTTTACTCATTAGTTTACTTATTAAAGCTACTACTGTTAGATACATCAATTGTTTTAGATTCCAAGTTTCACAACTCACTATTGTATATATTAGAGTCATAGTTTTAATTTCATTATCAAAGTTAGTGTTTTTGGGTTATTGTATTCTGTGTCTTGTACATAATCGAGCCATACTTACTCTCCTTAGATTTTAGAACAAATATATAGAGTCAGTCCACAATAATATAAAAAGATTTTCATTTTATTTAGTCCTTTCCTATAGAACCTTAGAACAAATACATCGATTCTTTATAGTCCAGAAAATACAAAAATATGCTAGTTTTCAACTCTTTACCATCTACATCTTCCATGAATAGTTTATGTAGATCCTTGGAAACATTACACTTGTCTCCAACCATCAATAGGACTATGTCATGCAAGAAGGACTATCTTTATGAAGTAGATGTGTTGAGAAAAGAACAAGATCTGTCTTCTACATATCTACCCATACAAAATCCATACTCTGCCTTTGCCAGAAAATGACAGAATCCAAAAGGAGTTAAGGAATGCTTGGCTGGAACAAAACTTGATCAGTAAGTCCTTGTGACTCCAGTTGAACAGTTCATCACTCTACGGATGGCGAAGAGTTTTCCACAATAGTAAAAAAGGCATAGCTTTAACCATATAAATTTTGGTGCAATTTGAATTGCCTTGACTCATTAAGGGAGAAAAGGACAGTCGTTAAAGGCGCACCTTTCCCTTCTGGATACCAGATTCGAAGAGTACCAACGTGCAAACTTAGGCACTTTGGACACCACATTAGACTCAGGGACAGTTAATGCTACCATGTTCCCTAAATTCACCGTGTCCCTATCAGATTTATATCTTACAAAGGCACTGAGGCTTCAATTCTAAATACTTGAAGACTCACCAAACTATAGCCCTATATAAAAAATGTTACACCACCAGATAGTTTGGCATGTCCAGAACCATAGAAGAAACCTATCCCTTCCTGGTGGCCACTGATAATGCTCAAACTATACCTTTCTTATGAAAATGTAAGCGATCATTGTCAATATATATCCCAACTAGGTTGGGGTCGAATCCAACATGGAATATGGTGTGAATTTGAGTCATCTGTGGGTTAATTAACTAATAGTAATTAGTTTTCTGTGAATGAGGGTTTTTAAAAAGGTAACAAATAATTACATCTCAATTCAATGTTTGAAATCAATATGATAAGAAAAACTAGAGTTATGTTCACTATAGATGTTGGGATTTGACAGACGCTACTAATGGTTCAATATTGTTGTGGTAGGTAGGAACAACAAACTATCCTTGTCGGAGTTATGTCAAATCTTTCTCAACCTATTTAGACATTTAACCACCTAATTCTCTTGAACTTAGGGAATTTATATTTCATAACAGGATGTTATATCAAGTTAATTAATCTAGTTACAACATTAATTATTAAATGGAAGTTTGATGCTTCCAAGTCCCTGTTGATAATTCACTTCTTACTAGGATTGATTTTTTATCTCAAGAAAATCACCAGTAAGCAAGGCCTATTGTTCGCAACCAATTGTCAAAGTGTAAAATAATAGAATTAACAAGAAGTTTCTACCACCATTAGAATCTTGAATACCTAGTTACGTTACAAACATAAACCCATAGATCCCACAACTTCGGTTAAGGGAATTTAGCTACTCATAATAAAATAATCAAGACAAAAAGTTGAATTCATAGTTTGATATATGAACTTACAGCAAGATGAATAGCAACAAGTGTTTCTTAGGTTTGATTCACAATAGAAAATCCCAATACAATTGTAATAATCTCTCCAAAATAATTGTAAAGTTCAAGTCAAAAAACTAGAGAGAAGAGATTCTAAAAATGTTTGTTCCCCCATTATATGATTATAAAACCGTAATATATGCATTAAATACTTCAGCCTAATAATGGGAACAAAATCATAGATCATTGTATTTTCTCGGACAGGCGATGACGTGTGTGATGGCTTCTCATGAGTTTGACGACTTATCAGGAATGCCATTAGCTCCTCTTCACTTTTGACAATCTCCACCTTAGGTTGACAATGAGACGTGATGACTTATCAGAATTGTCGTTGGTTCTTTACTTCAAACCCCATTCCCTGCATAAGCCTAACGACAAGCTTGACGGTTTATCACGCATCTGATGGCCTATCACAGATGTTGTCATGAATTCAAACTGGAGCCCATTATTTATCTAAGCCTATTGATGATACTGATGGATTATCATACTTACGATGGCCTATTACAGATGTCATCACAAATTCCAGCTGAAACCCATTCTCTGTCTAAGCCTGATAGAACCTCTGATAGCTTATCACAAGGCTGACGACTTATTAGACAAGTCGTCAGGTATACTTCCCTCCCTACTTGCTCAGAAATTAACTCTTTTATTTCCAGTATTATTGTTTCTCTTACATTTTGACTTTTACTACAATATCAAAAAGAAAACAATCAAAAACGATAAAAGTTTCTTAAGATTTTGCAATTATTCTTAGTTGAAAGCCTCAAATGTGTTAGCATCTACTTACACATCAATATCCTTAACTTAAAACAATTGCTCGTCCTCAAGCAACTAAAACACAAGAGGATACAGAGTACATTCGACAGTCAACCATCCATATTATCTCAAAACATCTTCACCATCTCCAAGGTCAATTAATTTAAAAACAACAACTGTGAATATTATTGAAGAAAAACAATGTGACACACAGGAATCAAGATATGGTATCAATTCAGCAACAACAATCATGCATGTACCAAGATTACACTATCCAAAGAAGTTATCAACTAGCAACGTAACCAGTGTGCCCTTACTACAAAGAAGTCCCACACCACTTATACCAATAATCACATATGTAATCATGGGGACAATCAAAAGACACTCACTCTCAAAATAAAGTTCCAATTAATGTATGCCAAATACCAAAAGGCTTGCCCTTATTTTCATTACCAAGATTTTTAGACAGGTCAGCTAGGATCACTATAGGTCTTCTCTTTGGCTTGTAATGTAGGCTATGGCTAGTATGATACTCGATGATATTTAAAGTGACTAAGCCTCCTTAATGCTAAACTAGCTTCTATGATCTCACTTATTAACCTTTTTCTATTCTTTTATTTTATCACACATATGTAAGATGGGTGCGGTCTTTTCTACAATCACTTCTTTTTTTACATAACTTTTCATTTCTTGTTCTTTTCCACCGCACCCAGCTTTTTATTCTTATATTTTATTCTACCTTTCATCATACTCATTTTACATCATGCACCCTTTTGATATCCATATTCAACTTAGGTCATTTGCCTAAGTCAAGGAGCACAGTGTCCAAGGAGAACCCAAGCCAAAACAGGTTCATTATGATATAAATGAGACAGTGATAGGTATCATAAAAAATAGGCTATTCATACTCAAAATAGGAATTAAGGGATATTATGCATCAAGGGAAGGTCATTTATGCTAAAAGTGGCTAATATAAAAATGACCTTGGATCTTTTCCTAACCCCTGTCCTTCAATCTAGGTAAGACTAACCGGGCAAGTTCTAGATTCAATATTCAAAAAGAACTAAGTAGGATCTCACACGCACATGGAACACAACAATATCATAAGTTACTACTTCTCCAGTTCATACAATTGTTTAGCAATGATTAACAATTCACTAGAACTGATACCATACCAAGATGCACAATGGTCACAATTTGATGCAATTCATATAGGTAAACAATCAGACTATTTGAGAGTTGTTCATAAAATAACAAAACCACGTTAACTGCCTCAGGTACTTGTATTTCTCCTAGTCAACTTCAAAATGTTAAAAAAATAACTCACCCTACACCCTCAACTTAAAATCAAAGAAAAATTGAACTAAGGGTTAGGGTATACCTGGAGTAAATCAAGCATGGGGATCATAGGTACCTGACCCTGCTGCTGCATCCTCAGCTGCCTTACCTCCATTGGAAGCCTCCCTTAGTTCTAACACATTTGGCTTAGCAGTTGTTAGAGGCCTACTAGTTGAGGCACCAACGACTCTTGCTCATAGGGCCTACTCCCATTTCTTATTGTCAGTTTGGGACTCGATTATCGCCTTCTTCATCTTCTTTTTTTTAGCTTTTTTTCTCACCCTCTTTTCTGCTTTTATTTCTTCATCACTACCAGGCCTTTCTCTCTTACCCTTACATTTCTTCTTGCCCTTCTTTTTTTTTCATTGGTTACCCCATGAGTTTAAGAGATGGGATTTTACCCTTAGAATCATCAACATCCAGGTCTGCCGACACCATAAGTTTGTGCTACTGTAATACTCCAACATCTACCTATACCTTGTCCAGGGCTGATCTAAATTGTGCAAGTTCTTAGCCTAATATTTCTCTTAACCGTGTATTGAAATAGTTTTCTAACTAATTAATATAACCTGGCAAGGCTCAGAAGGGCTGAAGTGCAACCTTAATCCTCTTTTCTACCACAGAGGCAAATTGCTTGGTAAAACATTACAGCTAAGCCTCGCACCACTAGGCTTATTTTTCCACTTTCCTATAATTTATCGAGTTGAAGGCAAATTTTGTGGTAAAAACAACAGCTAAAAGATTTTTTCATTTCTAGGCACTGAGTCTACTAGTACTAGGGATTTCGATGGTGCGGCTTCAAAATCTGGCACCTCTACATTATGTGCTGAGTTGGTATCTGTAACTGCTGGATCTGTTACAACCCATACTCCTCTGTCAAGTGTCAGCCTTGGCTGATTTTCATCATATCGGATGGGGTTGTGGGTCTTCTTTGTAGGAAATTCATTGTCTATCCCTGCAACCTCAGCTATATTGGATGTCTTACACAACCTCGTAATTTAACAACTGATAGGATATGTCATGTCGGGCCTTGAGACCCTAATTTTAATCTCCTTAGCAATGATTTCTACAAAGTTCAAGTTAAATTTAGCCACAAAACTTGTGAATAGATTTGCTCTATCATCTCCAAGGATGTTATCTCCCTCAGTAGATATCAAATGGGTGCATACTACACCCTACCAGAACCTTGCCTCTTGAGTTAGGGAGGCCTTGAAAATCCTTCCATTCAAGTTGGTCAACCATTCATGTTTTCTTTTAGCTATATGGGTGGCTAACCAAGACCATTGATTTGAACGATGTTTCAATCAAGCGTAGAATATAGGTGAAGTGGACTAAGTAGTGAATTTGAGGCCATGAAGAAATCTATTGATTGTGGTTTCTAAGAGATCCACCATCACACCCCATACTAGAACTTTATCCAATAAGGGTTGATCTGCTGATTTATTCCCTTCTTTGCACATATTCTCCAATCGATCCAGTTAGTTTACATAGAACTCCCAAACTAGCGTTGGGATAAATAAGCTCTTTCCTTTCACGGTCCATCCCAAGTCATAGTCTCAGAATTTTTACTCCACTTTAGGATATCTGCTAAACCCAGTAATGATGATCTTATTTTCTTTAAAGATTGGCCTTTTAATGGTCCTTCTTTTAGTTTTGAGAAGCCCATTGTAGAAGATTTTTCGTGCCTTGAGAATTTTCCACCTAGCACTGTCTTGGACCCCGGGGTTCTTGCATTTAACTAGAGTTCTCCAAATCGGAGATTCTTCATCATCCTTTTGCTCAGCAGAAGAGGACTCAGATCATGTTCCCTCAGATTCAGGTTGGTCAGATTAAGCATTCTATGACTTAGGCTCCCCAAACTTAGAATGCTCAGACTCAGGCTACTCAGAAGCCATCTGTATAGAAGTTGTACTATCAGGTGGTGTTTTGGCTTTAGTATCACTTTCTTCACTCTCTTGTACCTCAACTGGTAGAGGTGGTGAAGGCATTTTTAGACTTTTTTTTCCTTTGCTTCCTGAGCAGTGGCTCCTTCTCCTCATAATTGGATTCCTCATCAAAGAGTCTTCGAGGTCCACTCCTCTTTGTCACTTTCTTTGTAGGTTTGGGTCTTTTTTATTTGGGTGCCATTGTAATACCTGTAGCAAAAGAAAGCACTCATTTAGAACTCATGATCATCTAACTTAAGAAGTTCAGTCATTATAATTCCATAAACCTCAAAAGAGGTTCACAATTATATCAGATCAAAGTTGTGATGACATGTTTAGATAAGTTGTCACAAATGTGATAACTTATATTTCATGTCGTCAGCTAACAGAACAGGCGTATTTTTCTCAAATTGTGACAACATAGTCTGATAAGCCATTATAAATATGATATCTTAGAAAACATGTCGTCAACTTAGAATACAATATCTAGCTCAGTTTGTCTTGATTATTAATCCACTTTCTTCTTAGAATCACATGGAGTTGTGTTCTTGAGCTAAGCCGTAGGTTTTTATGCAAAATGCAGCACTGTACACCCTAGATTATGTTTTTCACATAATGGAAAGTTAAGCCTGCCTCAATCCCTTTGAAACTAAGATTTACCTCAGTTGTATCACTTACCTAATTAAGAGAAGAGTTTAGTTTTGAGCATACCTGATAGGTGACTGCACTTGGTTACACAAGTGAGACGAAGTAGTAGATGAGAAGAGTTCTTGATCTTGATTTCAAACCCACACTTCACAGGGAATAATATTTTTCTTGTTTTACTTAGGAATCAATTTTGAAAAGAGTAAGCAAATAAACTAAATATGGAAGGAAATAAAACATAAAGAAAAAAAAAGGGATATGCGGGAAGGTGAAAAGGTTTGACTGTGGGTTGGGTCAAATTTTTTAGTGTTTGGGCCCAAGATTACCTGATGGCTTATCAGATGTCTGATAAGTCATCGCAGATGTTGTCAACCTTAGGTAGAGTGTTGCCTTCTTTTGGATTTTTTGATGACATATCTGGCGGCTTAACACAATTGTGATAACTCATCACATCTGTCATCACGGTCCCTTGGCTGACTTCATCAATTTTTACCTAGAACCCTGCATACCTCTTCAGTTCATTATGCTTTCTATCTAACTAAATTAAAAAAACTTGCGTTTAAACATAAAAATTTTTGGGTTGCCTCCTAATAGCGCCTGATTTAATGTCGCGACACGGCTAGCTTATCTTGACTACTCAAACTTCGTCAAGACACTATATTGCTACCTCTTTCCCATATTCATAAAACACATCTACGATTGAGAAGACACTCATATCCTTTTGCAGTGTCATGGATGAGTGCATTTGAATCTTACATCTTTGTCATTGAACCTGAACTTTATCTCATTCAGCTCCATGTCCACTACTACTCTCCCAGTAGAAAGGAATGGTATACCCAAAATGATAGGTACTTGAAAATCTACCTCATAGTCTAGGACTACAAAATAAGAAGGAAGTATAAAGTTGGGCACCTTTACCAATACATCATGTAATATTCCTACTGGCCACTTTACAGACTTATCCACCATCACAAACTATATGTTTTTTGGGGTAGGATCTCCCAAACCTAGCTTTTTATACATGGCTAGCGGCATCAGATTTATTCTCGCCCCCAGATCATATAGGGCCTTAGCAAAATTGAGAGACCTGATTGTACATGGAATAGTGAATAATCCAGGGACGACCTTCTTATGCACTAAGGATTGTATAGAAATGGCACTACAATGGTGTATATTATCCTTCGTTTCGTAGCTCACTACTCTTTTCTTTGTCACAAGGTCCTTTATGAATTTGGCATACCCTGGTATTTGCTCGAGTGCCTCTACCAAAGGCACATTTATCGTTAACTACTTCAACATTGCCATGAATTTACTAAATTTTTTGTCGTCAACCTTCTTCTCCAATCTTTGAGAAAAGGGAGGTGGGGGTCTTGGAAAAGTTTTCACCACTACTTATTTTTCCTTCTCCTTTCCTTGTTATGGAGAACCATCAGAATCATCCAGCTTCCCAGACTCCACTGGACATTCTTCTTTGGGTTCATCATCTGCTTCAGTCATATTTTCAACTCCACCTTTGCCCACAGAAGGGCTAGGTAATATCTTACCACTTGTAGTGGTGATCGCCATATATGAGCCATCATTTTGTGGATTCTAAACCATATCACAAGGTAACATTCCACTCTTCCTCTGGTTCATCACTGCAGAGAGTTTGATCATTTGTTGTTCCAGCTATTTGATCGAAGTGGAGTGCGAGCTTACCAACTAACTCACAGAGGACAGATCGGTCTTCATGGTTGTCACCCTTAAGTTGTTAGCCTCCACTCTCTTTAACTATTTAGCCATCATGTCCTCCAGGGACATCTTTTCAGATCTTGTTGTAGCAGCCTCACAATTTCCAGAAGGGACATAAAACTCGCTCTTATCATTATTGCTCCTCCAATTACCTTGCTTCTGGTTCTTATATCTAGCCCTTTCATAATAAGTCTGACCTTGATTTCCTTGTCTATTGCCTCGGAAAACCCCCTAATTATTTTTATATTTTGCCTCTTTTTCTCAGTCAGACTCCACTTTGCTCTACGATTCCACAGTCGTCACTTTCTTAATTTTACCTAATAGTAAACGCTTGGTTAGCAAGTCCATCTGCTTTTTTAAGTGAGCCATGTCTTGATCATGCTCATCATCTCTTCTGCATGTTGTGTAGTCATACAAATAGAAATAGTAGGGCTTGCTACCATAGAGTCCCTAGTATGCCATGCCAGACTCTATTTTGTCATTCTCTCAAACATTTCTGAAGCCTTTAGGGATGTAAGATCAACAAAGGAACCGCCACCATCATTATCTATAATTGGTTTTGTCATAGAGTTAAGAGCCCTGTACAAAGTCTCTATCAAGTGTATGTCCATCATGTTGTGGTTTGGACAATGCGTCATCTTCCTTTTGAATCTCTCCTAGGTTTCATTAATGCTTTAGTTGGGAGCTGACTAAATTTGTTGATCTCATCCCTCAACTATACCCTCCTGAAAAGTGGAAATAACCTTTCTAGGAAATCTCCTTTTAACTGCCTCCAGTTGGTTATAGAATTAGGTGTCAGCTTCATTAAGCCATAATGTTACCTCTCCAGACAGAGACAATGGAAACAATCTCAAATGGAAAAAATTTTGACCCACTCCTGGGTTATGAAAATTATTTAAAAATGGTGACAAAGTTCACCAGATGCAAGTTTGGATCATCCCTAGGAAGGCAACCAAACAACCCCTTCAGATTAAGGAGCTAAATCATTGAACTTGTAATGTTGAATTTTTCCCCAGGTGCTAACGGTGGAGGAATAATTGCACCCGTTGTACCTGCTCTATCCATTCCATCATCATCATCATTGAGGTCATATTAGACCAACTGGTGATCTTTCCTTCCTCGGAATGGATGGTTCCTGTTATCATTACATTGCACTGGTGCAACTATTTTCTCTGCATGCCTTGGGCTACCAGGGTTTAGCAACTCCTCGTCTCCCAAGTCGTCATACTTAGGATTTGGATGTCGTACTTGTTGACCGTCATTTTGCACATTCACCTAAGCTCTATCTAAGGCTACTAACCTGTCAGCCTCCTGTTGGTATCCCATTCTGCCGATTAGTTGTGGTTTCAAATTAAATGGTACTAATGGTTGTCCGAAACTTCCGTTTCTTGTCATGCACCACAAAATTCCTATAGCAAACAAAAAAAACAAATAAACATAAAACTAGAAAACTTGACTAACAGTCAATTAGTGCAAACAACTTTAATTTACAACTGTATTCCCCGGCAATGGTGCTATTTTTTTATCCTATAGGGAATATCGTGTGAATTTGAGTTATTTGTGGGTTAATCAACTGATAGTTATCAGTTTCCTGTGAATGGGGTTTTTTGGAAAGGTAACAAATAATTACTTCTCAATTCATTGTTCCAAATCAATATGATAAGGAAAACCAGAGTTATGTTCATTACGGCTGTTGGGATTTGACAAATGCTACTGACGGTTCAAGTTTCTTGTGGTAGGTAGGAACAATGGACGATCCTTATCAAAGTTATGTCTAAATGTTTCTCAACCTATTTTGACATTTAACCACCTAATTCTCTCAAACTTAGGGAATTTATATTTCATAACAGGATGTTACCTCATGTTAATTAATCTTGTTACAATATTAATTATTAAATGGAAGTTTGATGCTTCTAAGTCCCTGTTGATAATTCACTTCTTACTAGGGTTGATTTCTTATCTCAAGAAAATCACCAGTAAGCAAGGCCTATTGTTTGCAACCGGTAGTCAGAGTATAAAATAATGGAATTAACAAGAAGTTTCTACCACCGTTAGAATCTTGAACACTTAGATATGTTACAAACCCAAACCCATAGATCCCACAACTCGGGTTATGGGAATTTAGCTACTCATAATAAAATAATCAAGACAACAAGTTGAATTCATAGTTTGATATATGAACTTACAACAAGATGAATAGCAACAAGTGTTTCTCATATTTGATTCACAATAGAAAATCCTAGAACAATTGTAATAATCTCTCCAAAAATAATTGTAAAGTTCAAGTCAGAAAACTAGAGAGAATAAATTCTAAAAACGTTCGTTCCTCCGTTATATGATTAGAAAACCCTAACATACGCTTTAAATACTTCAGCCTAATTATGGAAATAAAATCATAGATCATAGTATTTTCTCAGACAGGCGACGATATGTGTGATGACTTATCAGCAGTCTGACGACTTATCAGGAATGTCATCAACTCCTCTTCATTTTTGAAAATCTTGGCCTTAGGTTGATGATGAGATGTGATGGCTTATCTGACATATGACTACTTGTCATAATTGTCGTCACTCCTTCACTTTAAATCCCATTCCCTGCCTAAGCCTAACGACAAGCCTCATGGATTATCACACTTCTGACAGCCAATCGCAGATGTCGTCATGAATTCCAGCAGAAACTAATTCTCTATCTAAGCCTAATGACAAGCCTGTTATCTTATCACACTTTTGACGGCCTATCACAGATGTCATCATGAATTCCAGATGAAACTCATTTTCTGTCTAAGGCTGACGGCAACTCTGATAGCCTATCACAATGTTGATGACTTATCATACAAGTCGTCAGCTATACTTCACTCTCTACTTGATCAGAAATCAACTCCTTTACTTTCATTATTGTTGGTTCTCTTGCATCTTGACTTTTACTCCTTCACTTTAAATCCCATTCCCTGCCTAAGCCTAATGACAAGCCTGATGGCTTATCACACCTCTGATAGCTAATCGCAGATATCGTCATGAATTCCAGCTGAAACCAATTATTTATCTAAGCCTAATGACAAGCCTGGTATCTTATCACACATTTGATGGCCTATCACAGATGTCCTCATGAATTCCAGTAGAAACTCATTTTCTGTCTAAGGCTGACGGCAACTCTGATAGCCTATCACAATGCTGATGACTTATTATATAAGTCGTCAGCTATACTTCCCTCTCTACTTGCTCAGAAATCAACTCTTTTACTTTCATTATTGTTGGTTCTCTTACATCTTGACTTTTACTGCAATATCAAACAGAAAACAATCAAAAACGACAAAAGTTGCTTAAGATTTTGCAATTATTCTTAGTTAAAAACCTCAAATGTGTTAGCATCTTCTCACACATCAGCCACCACTCATTGTTCTTAACCATAGATTCCACCAAAGGTTTGACCATGTCTATCCAAGTCTCAAAATATGTCCCAAAGGAGGAGATCCTGATGATTCTTCTAAAATAATGGCTCAGAAGTTATGAGATGATGAGAGTTCATCCCCAAAATCTTCGTTAACCAAAACCTTTATTCGCCAGAAAAATTTATAGAACATCTCTCGTCGTCCACATGCCTACTCTTGCTAAAACTTTTTCGAATGCAGAGAATTCATATCCAGAGAATATGTCAGGTTATCTCACTAGTGCATTGAATTGTCAGGATTGGATTGCACACTTCGGACATGATGGGCATACAGTGCACTTATTTAAAAACTCGTTCATAGGACACTGCCTATGGGATATTGACTGTGATTGCCAGAAATGCCAAGACGACTAGCTGAATTATACAGATGAGGAGGATGATAAACTGGAATTTGATTAGTATTGGTATTACAAAAACCCCAATATTAGAGGCCTTTAGATGAAAGAGATGATGACCATCGAGACAATAACCATCCATTTGAAGTTTCCTACAAGCCGTAAGTCTTGACACTGCTACCCACTCTATCCCAAGGTAGACCCTCCGAATCCAAATAAAATTCTAATCTTGAACCCCCAATATTTATGATATCCGAACCCAGCTCCAATCCCAATAATGCATTCCTGCCAAACTTCTTATCCAGAAGGAATAACCAAAACCACGCTCCAAAATCACCACCTGTTACTCCATCTGTTGGATGATAGGAACCAAAAGAACCAACTTAATATGCCATACTTATCAGAGCACTGAAGAGCAGGATACATTCTGTACAGTATGAAAGATGCCAACTAGGGTACTCAATACTACATTTTCTTAACCAATAACAAAAAAAAAATAGATTCTTTTGAAGATCAAATCCATCTCCTAAAATACGACTCTGCTAAACTCCAAAATACCCAAAAGGTCACTATATTTCCTATAGCATATCTTTCACAAGGATCAGTCTATCCCTTTTCAGCCTCTCCGCCCCATTCAATGCTATTCATCTCAGCCCTAACATATGAATATGAGGAGTACAACATAGCCAAAATTGTATGGGAAAGAAAAGATTTCATGGCAACTCAAAAGGAAGTAAGGGTGACACCAAATAAGGTCAATGGAATGAAATATCCCAGACAGTCTCCACATCATGTTGATAAGATGGTCATATGACATACTACTCCTACACAGGATCTCATAGTCCCAAACAATGGCTTAGAGGTCTAAACTATGGGATCATAAAGAAAAGAGCAACCATATAAAGTATGGATGCCACCATAAAATGTTTTCTCAACAATCAAAAATCATCCCCATATGATCTTCCAAAGGACAACCCCATAATCCTAACTCAAGTTATCTCTCAGTTCAATGTTGTATATTCTGGGAATAACATTACTTAACAGGTTATGAAGAATAACTAAGAGGAGGAGTTTCTAGAACCCATCGATAATATCTACGGCTTTGAAACTGAGGAAAAGCAAGCACACTCATCTGCAAATAACTCTGTGGATGTCTATTCTAAAATTGATTATGGTACTTCCTGTGAAGACATAGAAGAAGAGAAGCTTCATCTATTTATGCTCTAATGCAGGAGAAACATTCTGATGCTACTGATGATGAGGCTCCAACACATATCCATAATCCTTATATGACTAATGTAGAATCTTCAGTAGAAGAAAAATACCCCCCAATATACATACACCAGTCCAAGAAACCAGAAGTTTTTCAAGGTTGTCGATGATTGATAATGCTCAAATTATACGTCAATTTAGTGCAAGGCGGTCGTGGTCAATATATTTACCCAACTTTTGGAGTCGGGGTCGAATCCACACGGAACAATATGAGTGGCGATTAAATTAATAGCTACAAGTTGAATTCAAACAGGTGATATGAAAAGATTAAATGGGGTTTTTTGATGATCAGCAAAAAATTGTTGGTCACTTTAGTTTCAGTGTTTATAAATCAAGAGTTTATGAGATAACCAGAATTATGTTCACTAGGGCTTACGGTACATGACAGATGCTAAAGGTGACTCAAGATTCTCATGGTGGTTACGATAACAAGCTATTTTTATCGGTGATATGCTCAAATGTCTCTCGACCTATTTAGGCGTCTAATTTCCTAATCCTCGCAAAATTAGGAAATCACTATTCACTTCCTAGATTTACCTCAGTCTAATCAACTTTGTTACAGCGCTGATTAGTAAACAAAGTATTTTCGAGTCCCTTTTTATAATTCACTTCCTACTGTATACGATTTCTTTCTCAAGAAAATCAAACTAGGTGTGTCTACTATTTACAACAAACAGACGTTAATTAAAATCTCAAAATTATCAAGAAATCCTAAGAACTATTAAATCTTTAGTGTTTAACACTTCAACATAACCTAACCATAGATCCCATAATTGAGGTAAACGGAGTTTATCCACTCACAATGCAAAGTACGAAACACATAATTGAATTCATAATTGAGAAGGTTAACTTACAGAGATGAATAATAATTAGTGAATCATAGATTAGATCACAAAGGAAAATCCCAAAATACTGATAATAATCTCTTCAAACTATCTGCTTTTTCAAGCCAAGAAACTCCAGAGAGAAAATATAAAAATACATCTCTTAAAACTCAAGTGCCAACCCCCTTAGAAAAATCCTAAACAATGCTTTTATAGTTGATCCTAAATAAGGAAATAAAATTAAAGCTACAGTTTTTTCTCAGAATAGACGACTACATCTGTAACAGCTTATCAGGAGTCTAACTGCTTATCACGGATGTCGTCAGTTCCTCTATAACTTTGGCTTTTGCTGTCTAAGGCTAACAACGAGGTTAAAGCCTTATCACCAACCTGACGTCTTATCACGAACGCCGTCACAAAAATGTCTTTAACTCTCATTCTCTGTTTAAGGATGATGACATTTATGACAGCATATCACACTTTTGACGTCATATCACCAGATGCTGTCACAGGCTTCAACTTATGCTTAAGTCTGACGACAACTATGATAGCCTATCATATGGCAAAAGACTTATCACAGATATCGTCAACCACACTTCTCTTCAGATTCATCCAGATTTCAACTTATTTGCTTCCATTCTTGTTGGTTCTCTATCCCATCAGCTTAAACTGTAAAATCAGACATAAACAAACCAAAAATGACAAAAGTTGTTTAAGGCTTTGCAATTATTCTTGGTTAAAGGTCTTAAATGTGATAGCAATTTCTCACACATCAAAACCCTCAACTTAAAACAATTGCTTTTCCTTAAGCAACTAAAACATAATACTACGATGATTAACCAAGAGATACATAAGATACCTATGACAGTTGATCATCAATTTTAGTTCAAAACACATTACTCTCTCCATTTTCAATCTCTTTAAACCCAGTTGTGTATATCTATGGAGATCAATAATGTGATAGAAAAGAATCAAGATATGGCATCAACTTAGCAACAATAACTATGCATATGTACAAATTACACTACCCTAACAAGTTAGCAACTAGCAACGTAACATATGTGCCCTCATTACAAAAAATACCTACGTCACTTATATCAGACATTACATATGTAACCATGGGAACAATCACCAGACACTCGCTCTCAGATTTAAGTTCCAACCAATATATGTCGAATACCATAGGCTTGCCCTTATTTTCATTACCAATACTTTCAGACAGGTCATCTAGGATCACTATAGGTCTTCTCTTAGGCTTGTAATGTAGGCTAGGGGATGGTATGATACTCGATGATATTTAAAGTGACTAAGCCTCTTTGACACTACACTAGCTTTTAGGGGTTTCACTCATTAGCCTTTTTTTATTCTTCTCTTTTCTTGATCACACTTATTAAGGATGAGTGTGGTTCTTTTCTACAATCACTTCTTTTTTACAACTTTTCTTTTTCTTCCTCTTTTTCACCATACCCAGCTTTTTATTCTTTTCTTTTACTCTACCTTTCTTCATATTCATTTTACATCACACACCCCTATGATAGCCACCCTTAACTTAGGCCATTTGCCTAAGTCTAGGTGCACAATGTCCAAGAAGAACCAGGGCCAAAATAGGTTCATTATGATATAAACTAGAAAAGTGACAGGCATCATAAAAAGAAATAGGTTAATCAGGCTCAAAGCAGGGATAAAGGGATATTCTAGATACAGGGAAGGTTACTTAGGCTAAAAATGAGCTGATATCAAAACGGCTTATGATCCTTTCCTAACCCCTATACTTCAACAATGGTAAGACAAACCAAGTAAGTTCTAGATTTCAATATACAACGGGAACTAGGTAATATCTCACACACACATAGCACAAAGGCACATCACAAGATACTACCTATTCAGTTCATGCAATTGTTTAGCAATGGTTATCATGTTACTAGAGCTAATGCCATAACAAGATGCACAGTGGTCACAAACTTATGCATATCACACAATTATAAAACAGACCTTTGGAGAGATGTTCAAAAATCAACAAAAATATGTCAACAACCTAGATACTTATTTTTCTCCCAGTTAACCATAACACATCATAAAATAAAACACAATACGCCTAAATATTCTAGCACTACTTAGAACAAGACATCAGGGAAAAGAGGCACGACAACAAAAACCCATGGAGGACATCAACACCCACATGTAGCCCCACCCTCAACTTAAAATCATGCAATATCCCCAAGGCATCAAACAAAAACAAGAGATTTAGAAACATACCTGTGGCACCACAGGTGCAAAGATTGGATGTCAATCACATTATACGAATACAAACAACAAAATGCCTTTGGTCTTCTCCCAACAAGCGCCTAATTGAGTATCGCGGTGTGACTCAGTTATCTTGACTACTCAGACTTCATCAAGATATCTTGTTGGTAATTATTTCTATCTCCACTTATAGAATTTGATACGTCAACCTAAACTTTGATCAATACAGCTTTGAGGTGTGTTGGGCAAATGTGAGGGCATGATGAGGAATGTTCTCTCACACCACTTTGAAGACTTGAACTGTTTTCCCAATTTTGCATCAAACTTTTGTATAGGCTCATTTGGAAATGGTGAAAATCTTAAACATCTACTAAATGGACATCGATCTTTAAGCTTCTTGTCCTTCAAGATTGCGGTTGTAGTATACCCTTTTGGAAGGAAAAACTCCAAAATGTAAGAATCTTCCTCCTTATTTTCAAAATTCATCATTTGCTTGGGTGATTCAACTTTCATCTTATCCACCAAGCATAATGTTGAAAAGTGGTTCGAATGAGGACTAACTCTCAATTTTGTAGTAGCATCCCTATTAGTATTTTTACCCCAAAATGGACTAGAGTCTTCACAAGGATTGTGCTTGATTTCTTCTTTTGACTCTAGTACCATCTCCTCATCTTTGGCATCTTCATACATAAATCGTTTGATTGGTTGGGAAATAACCGAGGGTTACTCAACATCAAGATTATCATCAATATCAGATTCTTGCTCCTCATCTTCACACTCGTTCATTATGTTAAATAATTCCACAGACAAGATATCATCTAAATATAACGTGGAAAAGTGCTTTGAATGCTTGACCTCTATATCTATTTCCTCTATCATTCTTCTTTCCTCGTTATTTTCCCTTATGTATTGATGTATATCACATATGATATCATTTGTTGTGTTCACACACTACAAAATTACTTGAAGCATAGCTTCAATGCCACTCTTTTCAGTGCTTCGTTCTTCCTGTTCTTGACTATAAGACCTATTAAAATCATAAGAAGAACTAGAATTTGGGTTAGCATACCGAGGGAAAGGGGAATTTAGGCAATCACTATAATGTCCATCTTGACCACAACATAATAAACAATTATACTCCCGGTAGGATGGAGATGGTGAACACATCTCTATCAGAGGAGCATATCTACAATCTTGCCAAAAGCGAGGTCCATCTCAATATGGACATGGATCATCAAGATACGGTTTTCAACCACCAAGTTCATGTTCATTCCAAAATGCCATAGTAATAAGTAAACTAAAATAAAAATCTACCTAACACCAGAAATAAAAGAAAAGTAAAAACAAATATTTACAAGTTTGAATTCAAGAAAGTAGGCTAAAATTTTAAACTAACTCAATATGCCAAATTATTCCCCAGAAACGGCTCCATTTTTTATAACGCTCAACTTACACATTAATTTAGTGCAAGGTGGCTCATCGTTAATATATTTACCCAACTTTTGGAGTCAAGGTCGAATCAACAGGGAACGATGTGATTGGCGATTAAATGAATTTGAGACTATAGCTATAAGTTGAATTCAAACAGACGATTCAAAAAAATAAAATGGGGTTTTTTGATAATCAGCAAGTAATTGTTGGTCACTTTAGTTTCAGTGTTTGTAAATCAAGAGTTTATGAGATAACCAGAATTATATTCCCTAGGGCTTACGGTACATGACAAATGCTAAAGGTGACTCAAGATTCTCACGGTGGTAAGGATAAAAAGCTATCTTTATCGATGATATGCTCAAATGTCTCTCGACCTATTTAAGGATCTAATTTCCTAATCCTCTCGGACTTAAAAAATCGCTATTCATTGCCCAAATTTTACCTTAAGTTAATCAACCTCATTACAGTGCTGATTATTAAATGAAGTATTTCTGAGTCTCTATTGATAATTCACTTCCTACTATATTTGATTTATTTCTCAAGCAAACCAAAGTAGGTGTGTCTACTGTTTGCAACCAACAAACGTTAATTAAAATCTCAGAATTATCAAGAAATCCTAACACATATTAAATCTTGAGTGTTTAGTACATCATCATGACCTAACCCTAGATCTCATAATTCAGGTTAACGGAGTTTAGCCACTCATAATGCAAAGAACGAAACACATAATGAAATTCATAATTGAGATGATTAACTTATAGAGATGAATAATAATTTGTGAATCGTAGATTAGATCACAAAGGAAAATCCCAAAATACTGATAGTAATCTCTTCAAAGTATTTGCTTTTTCAAGCCAAGAAACTCCAGAGAGAAAATATCAAAATACGTCTCATAAAACTCAAGTGCCAGCCCCCTTAGAAAAACCCTAAATAATGTTTTTTATAGTTAATCCTAAACAAGGAAATAAAATTATAGTTGCAGTTTTTTCACAAAATAGACGACGACATCCGTGACAGCTTATCAAGAGTCTGACTGCATATCACGGATGTCGTCAGCTCCTCTACACTTTTGGCTCCTATTGTCTAAGGCTGACGACGACGTTGATCCCTTATCACCAAACTGATGGTTTATCATGAACGTCATGATAAAAATGTCTTCAACTCCCATTCTCTATTTAAGGATGATGATATTCATGATGGCGTATCACACTTTTGGTGACATATCACCAAATGTTGTCACAGGCTTCAACTCATACTTAAGTTTGACAACAATTGTGATATCCTATCACAGGGCTATCGATTTATCAAAGATGTCGTCAACCACACTTCTCTTCAGATTCCTCCATATTTCAACTTCTTTGATTCCATCTTGTTGGTTCTCTATCCCATCAGTTTAAACTATAAAATAAGACATAAATAAATCAAAAATAACAAAAGTTGCTTAATACTTCCCAACTATTCTTGGCTAAAGGTCTTAAATGTGTTAGAAATTGCTCACACATCAATGATCAAGATGGGAAGAAGGATGATCCAATCCTAGAAAGAAGGCTAGATCCAAGTACACCGACAAGAAAACACATAGGAATCGGATTTCACACCCTAACTCTCAATGAAATCATGATTTCAACCTGGCCCTAGTGGATCCAGGACTTCTGCACTTGGATGGTGATGAAGAATCTGGCCGAACGGGAAAAATACATGA
Source organism: Capsicum baccatum var. pendulum (assembly GCA_030864225.1). NCBI lineage: Eukaryota > Viridiplantae > Streptophyta > Magnoliopsida > Solanales > Solanaceae > Capsicum > Capsicum baccatum. The sequence continues at coordinate 89,280,862 of CM061557.1, forward strand.
TACTCTCAGAGTTCACATCCAGATTCTCTGGCATACTTAGAGACTGGTGCAACACTCTTGGGATTTCAGATAGGAACACCTATCTAACTTCCCAGGACTTTGCCTTCAATATTTGGATCATGCACGAGGTATTCTGTAGTGATGCAGGCCAAAGATAAGAGAAGATCTGGCAAAGCTCTTCGAGATGAAGTCCCTATTGTTCGATAGAAACATCATTGATATCTACTTCTAGAAGATGGTAAAGATCTACTTTGAGTTGGGTGGGGATCCAATCCTAAAGCAAGCCTTCGTATCATCACTTCTAATAATGCTAGCAAACCATATTACGGTGATTGGAGAGGGGAAGTTCAAGTCCATAACTGTCCCATAGATAGGCTACATCCAGCAGTCCATCCTCCAGGCTCTAAACAACATATGTATTAAAAAGATTGTTCTAAACAAGATCATCAAGAAAAATCCATCCCTTGACCGAGCCTACACCAAAGATGACCTCTTCAACAAGTCATAATACTCATGTCCTTGCTGTAAGATGAGATCGAAGAGATAGCTGTTGTTCAGGAAGTTTAAACTTCCAAGGCCTCTCACTGACAGAAGCAGGGTTACCTGACAAACCAGGTATTTCCGACGGAGAAGCCCATCCAACTACAAGAAGAAGAATGATGGTTTCTTTAACTGTAAAAATCCTGGCCACTTTGCCAAAAACTGTCCTTAAGCCAAGAATTCAAAGGAATCTATTAAGCTCTTTAAAGAGATATCTGATCATGCGGGAATTTATCTTAGCATAGGGGACGACCTTGAATTGGTCTTCTCACTGGAAAAAAAACCACGGAGGGCACCCTCTTCTCTATAGATATATATGAAGATTCAAGTGACATCTATGCCGATGATCTCTACCTAATATCCAGCAACGGAGAAGATAGACTGCACCAGGCCAATCAAATCCTCATGTTCAACATGGAAGGAATACTATCTATTGGGCTAGTAGATTTCCCTCTGGATCTGTTCAACCAATATATGGATTCCTTCAATCCATCCATCATCTAAGAAAAAAAGACCTTCTGTGAGCTCCAAGTGTTCAAAAGGTATGGAAGATACATCTTGAAGCCGTTTGGAATGCACCAGGAATATTCCTTTTGCCATATGTTCATCGCACTGGCCAATGACTTTCCACAAGAACTCCTGTGGCTATTTTGGTATCTGTGCAACTAGAACTACATTCTCATGGATTTCAAGTGTGATGCCTTTAGGAATTTTGATCGAATCCAACCTTCTATGAAGAGATTTATGTTATGGTTCAAACCATAAGAAGAGTGGATTTGATGTTTCAAGGATTCTTATGATGCAATAGTCATTATACTGCACCGCCCTATAGGAATATCAGGCTACAAAGTTGAAGCTCAACTGGAAATTTCACTCATCTAGAAATTTCTCGTATCCACACTCTCTTTGAAAGATGATTACTATGAGGCTCAGCGCTTTATTTTATAGCAGAACAAATGTATTTTGTAGGAAATCTAGTCAAAAAAATAGGAAAAATAGAACTACACAGATGACGGTCATCCCTAATGGGATGAAGTTTTACTAGTAGCAAAAGAATATCAGCAGCAGTATGAGAGTAAGAGAGATAAACTCACCAGCTCCATCAAAAGTATACGGCTGAAAGCTCCCCAATAAGAATGTGAATATTCATCATTCAGAAGGAGTTACTTCACCAGATCGATGAAGAGAAGCTTGGAAGGCCAAGAATACCTCAGGAAAAATCATGGAGTAGATTGGTGGATGGAAGAAGGATACAAGAGCTCATCACCACCGCCACCTTCCAAAATTGCCTAAGAGATGACATCAGATAATATGTGCAATAAGTTATCCTCTCCAGTGGGTTACCCTTTATAGTGGGCTACCCTATCCAATAGGTTCTCCTTTGCAGTGGGATACCCTCCTCTCCATGGAAAACCTATTAGATGGGTTACCCTCGATAGTGGGTTATCCTTTTGAGTGGGTTACCATCATATCCAAGGAAACCTTTTCAATGGGTTACCCTTCAAATGGGTTTTTAAAGCTGCTGAATTAGCTACTTCAAAGATAAGGATTTTATCCACCTGCTTCCAAGATCCTTTTGAAGCTGCTGATGCACCTGTTTGCAAGTTGTTAACTCACCTGCTTGCATATGCTATCACATGCCAAAAACATAGATTTTTTTGTTTTTTTGGCCTCCTACATGTTAGTAAGGCCATTGTGAATAAAGATAAGGCTTAACCAGTCATAACAGATAATGCTTATCCCATCCAAAAGGATAAGACTCATCCTTATTAACGGATAATGTCTATCCCTTACCTGTTAGGATATGAATATAATATTTTATTTTATGTTTATCCATATCTTAGCTTAGCTAGTAAACTTCAGTTCCCTATTAAAAGAAAGCCTAGGCATTTAGGTTAGACTCATTATTGGCTCTACCTAAAAACCTCTTGTATAATTTCTCTCTATCATTAATGAAAATGTTTGCTGGCTAAACTCTCTTTCTCTTGCTTTCTCTCTACCAAAGGAATGGGTACTTTAATCCTTTAGTTCGGAGTAAGGGGTAAGGAAATACTATGGTGAAGTGCTTATTTCGACAGTAATAATGGCACCCTGAAGTGTCTTTTCATGTATATTAAATAAAGTTTGCTTTATCCATACGCCATAGATATCTAAGTGTTTTCCATGTATATTAAATAAAATTTACGCAGTCCATGTAATAGATTTCCAAAAGTATTCCATATTTGAGAAAGAACACACAGATCTAAGGTCTGCCTCAGTATACCTTTTGTTCTGCGGCTGCTAGAGGGCAACAGGCCAAGGAGATCAGTTGTAAGACCCATTTTAAGTCATATATGGAATATTCTTGTACTAAAGTGATAAAGGATTTCATGTATTCTAAGATTAGAAAAGTCAAGCCATCCCTCTTTTGGGTTGTGAAGGCATTATTGCCAAGGCAAACCATCCTTGATGTGTAGCTTCTTATTCTAAAGTCACGTCATCCCGTTAAGGGTTGAGAATGCTTTTTATCTAAAAATAAAATCGTCTATACAAATGCGTAGCTCAATCTTAGAAAAGTTATGATGTATCAATTAAAAGCTTTGATTTTATATGGTCTTCCATCCATATGGTCGTGAATCACTTGTCATGTTGGAAAGGTTAGGATCTGTATCTGTGGGGTCGATAGAAGCTTTGATTTCGTAAGGCGTGTTGTCTACATGGTCGTGAAAGTTTAGGGTCCGTTCCCTAGCCACCTGGCTGCTCTCGCATGTAGTCATTTGTTACCTAATAGAACCCCGAAGTTACTTTCCATATATATGTAATGAAGTTTCCTTCATTCACATGACGTAGATGTCTAAGTTCTTTCCTTGTATACAAAACAAAATTGGCTTAGTCCAGGACATATCTTTTCGAAATAATTTCATATCTGAGAAAGAACACGCAGATCTAAGGTATGCCTTAGTGTACCTTTTGTTTGCGGCTTTAAGAGGGCAACAGGTCAGGGTGAGCCACCATAAGACTTGTTTTTAGGCATATACGAAATAGTCTTGTACTAAAGAGATAAAGGATTTCATGTGTTCTAAGACTGACAAAGTCAAGCTATCCCTCTTTTAGGTTGCGAAGGCTTTGTTGCCAAGGTAAACCATCCTTGATATGTAACTTGCAGTTCCAAAGTAATGACATCTCGTTAGGGGTTGAGAAGGCTTTGTAGCTAAATATAAAACCATCTATACGGATGCATACCTCAGTCGTAGGAAAGCTATTGAGTGTCAATTGAAATCTATGATATCATTTGGCTGGTTACCTTTATGGTCATGAATCGCCTATCATGTTAGAAAGGTTAGGCTATGTGTATGTTGTGTTGAAGGAATCTTTGATTTCATATGGCGTGCCACCTGCATGGTTGTGAAAGATTGGGGTCTCTTGCCTAACTTCCTGGCTGCTCTCATCGGCAGCCATACGTTCTCCTCTGCCTCTCTGTCTATTTGCTATCAGAGCCATAACCAATCCCAAAGGTCAGGAGGAAGCAAGAATTTTCATCCACCTCTGCAGATTGCAAACATATTAGCCATCGTTGCATTTTTATTTTCTTTTATTTTTACTTGATCTTTATCTTAGCTGTTATTCTTAGATCAAGTCCATGGTATTCACTTTCTAGTTATCATTGTCTGTGTCTTGTACATAATCGAGTCATAGTTACTTTCTTAGATTTTGGACCAAATATTTGTGGTGTTTTGGGCTTAGACTTTTAGCACAAATAAAAGAGTCTTATTGTCCACAAAATCTCAAAAAGATTTTCAATTTATAATTTCTTTTCCTTAGAACTTTAGAACAAATATCGAGTCTTTATAGTCCATAAAAAAACCAAAAATAAGTCTACTACAAAGTCCTCACCCAGTTCAAACAATTTTGTAGTCAAGATCAACATGTAAACCACTCCTAATGATACATTGTCATGTAAACTTGACTATCTATATGAAGAAGAGGTGTTACCATCACAAGAACTGATGTGTAGTAGACCTTTACAAAAACCCCTATCAGCTATTGCTAAAAAGATATGTAGTCCTGGATGAAGATCCACTCGATGGTCCAAGAAAAAACAAAAGTAGTTAAGGAATATGTTGCTGCTACACCACTTGTTCAGCACCCTATTCTGGTAACTCCTGAAGTACAGTTCATATCATTATAGATGCCATAGGACTTTGCACAGCAATAGGAAAAGTCTTGGATTTACTCATCTTCTTATTGGTGTTGTGCGAATTGGGTTGACATTTCAAGGGGGAAAAGGTCGTCCATTTGTGGCCCATCTTTCTCCTATTGATACTAGATTTAATAACTACAAACATGTAAATTTAAGAACATCGAAGATTATTATGGATAATGGTACAGTCTTTGTCACCATGTTCCCCAACTTCAACATACCATTAGCTGATCCACATCTAATGAAGTGTTGAAGGACCAGGTCCATATTCTTGATGCTCCACAGGACAAAGATGCCGGTTAGAAAAATTTCCACTATCAGATATCTTGGTGAGTTCAAACCCATAAGATGAACCTACTTCCTTCAAGTGGCGAGAATTCTCTGTTCTTAACCATTCATAAAACTGATTAAACCACAGAGTGCACCAAGATCTCGAGAAACACATCTAGGGATGCACTAGTTAGCATTATCCCAGCTTCCTGGTCACTAAATATGAGGAGTTGAGAGCCCATTCTCAACCTCTCAGCTTCACTAATGATTCCGACCACCACTATCTCAAAAGGCCACCCAAAACCACCTTTAACATCCCCATGTACAACCCAAGTGATTATTTTTTAGATGTAAAGGACCCAGATAGAATCTCCAAATTCCTCACTGGATTTATGAGACAACATGTTTGGATAAAACACTTCAATCATAAGGGTCGTAGTTTGATATGGCATAAATGCGCTTTTTCAGGACATTACCCATGAAAGATTGACTGTGACTGTAGGATCTGCAAAACAAGGGCCACTGCCGGTACTCAACTCGAGATGCTTCTGACGCCCCTCTCTAAATCCAGTCACATAAATGCTTACCCATCTAACCACCAACATGAAGAGAATAACCTAGCTCGAGCTTTAAAATCGCCATGTGTTATCCAGTCGAAGAGTTCTTTAGATGCCCCTCAACATACCATACTTATCAGAGCACTGGAATGCAGGTTACAGACTATACAGTCTGAAAAGTGCCCACTAGGATCCTCAATACTACTTTTTCTTGACCAACAACAGAAAGAAATGGCCTCATTAGAAAAACAGATCCCCCTCCTGGAATACGATCATGATAAACTCTTAAATGCCCAAAAAAACAATCATATTTCTCAAAACATATCCTTTATAAGGTTCGGTCAAACCCTTTTCCACTTCCCTACCTCATCCATGCATAGCATTGCTTTTCCCTCCAGCTCTTATAGATGAACAGAAGGAGTTCAATATCGCCCAGTTTGTAAGGGTAAGAAAAGATGTCGTGGCAGCCTAAAAGAAATACGCCTACGCCTTACAGTGAAAGGCCAGAGTATTTCAACATGAATACTCTCCATAAGAATTAGGACAACCTTCCTCACCTCATTAATCTATGAAATTCACTTTAATTTCATAAGCTAAACAGGCAAGGAGAGATGCCATGACACAAAGGGTCAAGAAGGTAGAGAAGATAAAGTGTTATAGCTAGGCTCTCTATTATGATGATAAGATGGTCTCAACACATGCTCCTATCGGTCATGGTCCAATAGTTGTAGTCTCAGCTGATGATCCAAAGATCGAAAAGATAAAAACTAATTACTATAATCCATCAGAGATTCCATCAATTCAGAGAGCATCAAGATATTCTAATCTTGAGAAACGGCTGCAGGACAACAACATTGATCCAGCACACTTGATGATCGCAAGTTGTGAATGAGATTCCACCAACTCATCTGATCTCTTGGAGATCCCAGATGAGGAATCCCATAATAGCACATAGGTCTCTCTAAAATAGTGTCTTCTTAAAAACAATGATAAGACTGTTGACTTTATCAACCCCGATCGAGTCAAACCCGAGAGTTGTTGTTACAAAGGATGATTGGCTTATGCAAAAAGACTCATCACATAATATAGGCTACCATCCTTCAGAGACGCATAAGGAAACATTATTCGAAAACATCATGTCAGATGAATTTTCTCAATATGTCCACTCTTATGATTTGTATATGGATCCAGCTCTCAAGATAGAAGGATCTCCCCAGATATTGAGACTTCAGGATTGGCACAAGAGATACATGTAGTTCAGATGGAACAGAAAGAAAAAACCACCGGATAAAGAACTAATTATCAACAAAGATGCCACATCCTCTAAGAAGACAAATACAGGCAAGCACAAATACTTTATCTTCCATGATAAAGGACAGTTTACAAAAGGATGTCCTAAGTACAAAAAGGCAAAGAGAGAAGCACAAGCATCAAAGAAAACCATTGCTTATCCTAAAGATCTTGTTGATCCTCATCCAGCAGCAAAAGAAATTCCCAAATCTTCTTTTAACGCAGATAAAGAAATATCTAAAGACATCTTCATCAATGGCCAATCGCCATATTTTATAATTAGACAATTATTTGGTGCTAATGATGACTTATATGCTGATGAATATGTCAAGGATCATGAAGATGCTTTGTAGCAATCAATCCAACTACCCAAGGAAGATTGTCTATCTATAATAGAGAAACACTCTAGTGAGCCAGCATTCTCTAAACACGTCTCTAAACAATAAAATTTGAGTAGTGATCCAATCCTAGAAAGGAGGAAAGAACCAACAAAAAAGGTGGACAAAACCATTGTTGCAACTCGATCCCTGCATCAGGCATTCAGAACTTTCAGGATAATGATGAATCTGGATGAAGGAGGTCAATACATGATACTATTAAACTGCACACCCAAGTTCTCCAAAATCCTTACATATTGGAGGAATATGCTTGGGATTATGGATAAAACTAATTATCTCACATTCCCAAACTTTGCAACCAACACCAAAATCTTTCTAGAAGCCTTCTACAGAGACAAGAGCTACGACTGGAGGTCATCTGAAAGGCCTTGAATAGTTAATACAAGAAAAGATCTGTACTAAAGTAGATAGTAAGAACTCCCCAATTCTTGATCCTCGTTACAGTAGGAATAATCTTGTTATGAAGTTTGATTTCCCCTGTTCAAGTCGTCAGGTGACATCCAGCGAAAGACGTTATTCAAGAGATTTAAACTACCCAGGCCTCTAGATAATGAGACTAAGGTAGTTAATCAAACCAAGTATTTCAGAAGAAGTAGCCCAGTAGACTACAAAAAGAAATTTAATAGTTGCTTCATCCACAGAAAGCCTGGTCACTTTTCTAAAGATAGTACTCACCTCAAGAAGTCGAAATACTTTGTCCATCTCTTTGAAAATAATAGTTAATTATGCTGGAATTTGTCTCAACAAAGAGGATGACCTTGAATTGGTCTTCTCATTGGAAGAAGAAATGATGAAGGAAACCCTGTTATCCATATATATTTATTAACAATAAGGGTATATCTATGCAAATGATCTTTACCTGATAGCCAGCACTAGAGAAGAAAACCAGAAATTGGCCAGTCTGTTTATCATGTTCAACACACCAGGGATATTATCTTCTTGATTAGTAGATTTCTCTCAAGATCTGTTCAACAAATATATGGATCCTTCAAATCCAGCTATTTTTTGAGAGAGTCAAACTCTCAACAAGTTCATGCATTCAATAGGTGCAACACATTTAACCTGAAGCAGTTCGGAGAGTATTCAGAATATTTTTTCTATCATGTGTTCATTATACTGGTTGATGACTTCCAAAAAAAAATCCGATGGTTGCTCAGGTACATATGCCACAAGTACTACACTATCATGGAGTTCAAGCATTATGCCTTAAGGCATTATGATCGAATCTAACCACTCCAAAAGGATTAACTCTATATTAGATTTGATGCTCCAAAATTCCTGGTATATAATGGACTTTGTGTTGTATCATCTGGTAGGAATCATAAGCTAAGAAGTCCAAGCCCAATCATAAATTTCACTACTCTAGAAATTTCCTGATATGACTCTCTTTATTGAAGATGAATGCTTTGAAGAACAATGTTTCATTCTCCAGCAAAAAAATGCACTCTAGAGAAAATGGACTACTCCAATAATAAAGTCTAACGAATACCATTAGAAAATATTCCACTTTATGATTTGAAAACCAATGAAGCCATAAGCATATGGATGAAGGCTCTTTCTCAGAAATGCAAGGATTCATCCAAAAAAGATTTACTTTACTAGTTCGATGAATAGAAGCTTAGAAGAACAAGAATGCCTCAGGCAGAAGCACGAAGTATATTGGTGGATGGAAGAAGGATATGCGAGACCATCGCTACTGGAATCATCCAACACTACCTGAAAGATGTCATCAGATGACATGTGCACAAAGTTACCCTCTCCAGTGGGTTACTCTTTCTAGTGGGTTGTCATTTCTAATAGATTACCTTTTATAGTAGGTTACCCACATCTCCAAGTAAACCCTCCTTAATGGGTTACCTTTTCAGATGGGTTTTGAAGCTACTGACTTAGCTACTTCAAAAAGAAAGAGCTTATCCACCTGTTTGCAAGATACATGTAAAGCTGCTGATGTACCTGTTTGTAAGCTGTTGACTCACCTACTTGTACATATTGTCACATTCCAACAACATAGATTTTTTTTATTTGTCCCCCACATATTAATAGGTCTCGGTGTGAATAAATATAAGGCTTATTCAGTCATAACAGATAAAGCTTATCCCTTCCTAAAGGAAAAGACTTATCCAGACATAACGGATAATGCCTATCCCTTATCTTAGCTTTTAGGATAGGATTGTATTATCTTATTTGATTTTTATCCATAGAATAGCTTATCTAGTAAGCCTCTTTCTTCTATAAGAGGAAGCCTAGGCCTATAGGGATAGGATATCATTTGCTATATCTAGATCATTTGCTCTGCCAAAAAACCTTTTGTATAGTTTTCTATCTTTTAATGAAAATGTTTGTTGGCTAAACTTTATTTCTCTTGCTTTCTCTCTACAAAAGGGATGGGTACTTCGACCCTTTAGGTCAGAGTAGGGGATAAGGAAATACTACAGTGAAGTACTTGTTATTTCAATGGCAATGATGGCACCCCAAAATTACCTTTCATTTATTTGAAATGAAGTAGGCTTTTTCCACACGACGCAGATGTATAAGTGACTTCCATGTATATGAAATGAAATTGGCTTATTCCATGCCATAAATTTCCAAAAAGATTCCATATTTGAGAAAGAACACGTAGATCTGAGGTCTGCCTTAGTACACCTTTTATTTCGTGGTTGCTAGAGGGTAATAGGCCAGGGAGAGCTGCCATAAGACCTATTTTTATGCATATACAAAATAGTCTTGTACTAAGGATACAAGGGATTTCATGTGTTCTAAGACTGACAAAGTTAAGCAAACCCTCTTTTGGATTGCGAAGTCTTTGTTGCCAATGCAAATCATCCTTAATGTGTAGCTTCCAGTTCCAAAGTCATGCCATCCTGTTAAGGCTTGGTAAGGTTTTGTAGATAAAAAGCAAACTGTGTATAAGGATGCATAAATTTTACGTAGGAGAGATATGGCATGTTTATTAAAAGCTTTGATTTTGTATGGTATGCTACTTATATGGTCACGAATCATCTGTCATATTGGAAAGGTTATGCTCTGTGTCTGTGGTGTTGATGGAAGCTTTGATTTCGTATATTGTGCCTCCTACATGTTCATGAAACCACCTTTTATGTTGGAAAGTTCGGGGTCTGTTGCCTAGCCACCTTGATGCTCCAGCTAGCAGTCGTCCGTCCCCCTCTGCCTTTTAGTTTATTTGTTATTAGAGCCATCCCCACCTCTGCTGATTGCAAACACGTGAGACAACTTTATATTTTTAGTTTCTTTTGTTTTAATTTTTATTTGTCGTAGCTATTAGTCTTAGACAGAGTCTATAGTTCTCACTTTTCTATTTATCACTATCAAAGTCCTATAAATATTTAAGTCATAATTTTATTTCAATTGTCAGAGTCTGTGTTTTCCAGTTTTCATATTTTGCGTCTTGTAAATAATTGAGTTGTGCTAACTTTCCTTAGATTTTAGAACAAATATTTGTTGTGTCTTATCCATATATTCTTAGCAAAAATATATAGAGTCAGTCCACAAAAACACAAAAAGATTTTATTTTATAGAGTCTTTTCTATAGATATTTGGAACAAATACATCGAGTCCTTATCGTCTAGAAAAAACTAAAAATATGTCTACTACACAGTCTTAATCCCATCAAAACAATTCTGTTGTCAAGATAAACATTTCAACCAGTCCTAGTGATACGTTGTCATGTAAACTTGACTATCTTTATGAATTAGAGGTTATACCATCGAAAGAATAGATGTGGACTACACCTTTACAAAATCACAATTCAGCTATTGTTAAAAAGGTATGCAATCCCTGGATGAAGATCCAATCTATGGTCCAAGAAAAGACAAAAGGAGTTTAGGAATATATTGTTTCTACACCACTTGTTGAGTATCCTATTCTGGTAACTCCAGAGGTACAATTCATATCACTAAAGATGACAGAGGAATTTCCACAACCATGAGAAATCCATGGATTTACCCATCTCCATATTACTGTTATACGAATTGCATAACATATCTGGGGAGAGAAGGTTGGCCAGCTGCGGAGCATCTTTCTCTTCTTGATACTAGATTCTATAAGTATTAACATGCAAATTTGAGTACATCAGACATTATTCTGGATGATGGTACAGTCTTTGTCACAATGTTCTCCAACTTCAACTTACCATTAGCTGATCCACATCTAATAAATGTGTTGAAGATCCAGTTCCAGATTCTCGATGCTCCACAGAATAGAGATGCCGGTCAAGCAACTTTCAACTGTCAGATAGCCAAGAAAGTTCAAAACCATAATATTAACCTAGTTCCTCCAAGTGGCTAGAACTTTCTGTTCTTGAACATTGATACAACTGATAAAACCACAGAGTGCACCAAGATCCCGGGAAACATATCTAGGGACGAATTGGTTTACATTATCCTAGCTTCGTAGGTTACTAAATATGAGAAATTGAGAGCCTATCCTCAACCTCTCGGCTCTACTGATGATTCCGACCACCACTATCTCAAAAGGCCATGCAAAATAACCTTTTACATCCCCATGTACAACCTAAGTGATGATCTGTCGGATATAAAGGACCCAGATATAATATCTAAGTTTCTCACTGGCTTTATTAGACAACATGATTGGATAAAACACTTCAATCATAAGGGTCTTATTCTGATGTGTCATAAATGCCCTTTCTTGGGGGATTAGCAATGGAAGACTAACTGTGACTGTAGGATCTGCAAAAGAAGGGCCACTGTTGCTACTCAACCCTAGATGCTCCTAATGCCTCTCTCTAAATTATGTTATACAAATGCTTACCCATCAAACCACCAATATAAAGAAGATAACCTAGAACAAGCTCCAAAATGGCCATATGTCACCCAATCAGAGAGTGCCTCAGCTGCCCCTCAACATGCCATACTTATCAGAGCACTAGAAAGTAGGCTACAGACTATACAGTCTGAAAAGTGCCCACTAGGATCCTCAATACTACATTTTCTTGACCAACAATGTAATGAAATATCCTCCTTGGAAGAACAAATCCACCTCCTAAAATATGATTGTTCTAAACTCCTAAATGCCCCGAAAATGATCATATTTCCCAAAACATATCCTTCATGAGGTTTGATCCAACCCTTTTCCACTTCCCCACCTCATCCATACATACCATCACTTTTTTCTCTAGCTCTCATAGCTGAATAGGAGGAGTGCGCCATCACCCAGTTTGTATAAGAAAGGAAAGATATCGTGGTAGCCCAAAAGAAATTCACCTGCGCCTTATAGCAAAAGGCCAGAGTATAACATCATGAATACTCTCCACAAAGATTAGGAAAACCTTCCTTACCTCGTTCATCTATGATATTTACTTCAACTTTAAAAGATGAATAGCCATGGAGAGATGCCATGATACAAAGGGTTTAGAAGGTCAAGAAGATAAAGTGTTATAGTCGATCTCCCTATGACTCTAATAAGATGTTCTCGACATATGCCCCCGTCAGCCATGGTCTAATCATTGTAGTCTCAATTGATAATCCCGAGTTCCAAAAGACTGAAACCCATTATAATAATCCATCAGAGGTTCCTGCGATTTAGAGATCATCATGATATTATGATCTTGAGGAATAATTGCACAACAATAATGTTGATCCAACACACATGATGATTGCAATCTATGAATGAGATTCCACAATCTCATTTGATCTCTTGTATATCCCAGATGAGGAATCTCATAACGGTAAATAGGTCTCTTTAAAATAATGTCTACTCAAGAACAATGACAAAACTGCTAACTTGATCAACCCCGATCAAGTTAACCAGATGTTGTTGTTCCAAAGGATGATGGACTTATGCAAAAAGAGTCATCACCTAATACAGGCTCCGTTCCTTCAGAGAAACATAAGGAAACTTTATTTGGAAACACCATGACAAATGAATTTTCCTAATCTGTCCACTGTGATGATATGCATATTTATCCAGCTCTTAACATAGAAGGGTCTCTCTAACTATTGAGACATCAGGCAAGGTAAAAGATATACATTCTGTTTAGATGGGCTAGAAAAAAGAAACAACCGAATGAAGAACTAATTATCAGCAAAGATGCTACATCCTCGAAGAAGACATATCCAGGCAAGCACAAATCTTCCATGACAAAGGACATTTTACAAAAGGATGTCCTAAGTCCAGAAAGGCAAAGAGAGAAGTACAAGCGTTGGGGAAAACCATGGCTTGTCTTGAAGGTCTTGATGATCCTCATCCATCTACAAAAGAAATTCCCAGATCTACTTTCAGCGTAGAGAATAAAATATCTGAGGATATCTTCATCAATGGCAAACCACCATTTTTTATTAGTAGATAGTCATTTTATGCCGATAAATGTGTCAAGAACGATAAAGATACTTTTTAGTAATCAATACAATTGCCCAAGGAGGATTTTCCATCTATGTTAGGGAAATACTCTAATGATCCAGTGGTTTCTAAACCAGTATTTGAGCAATACAAGCTGAGTAGTGATCCCGTCCCAGAAAGGAGAAAAGAACAAATAACAGATACAGAGAAATCTATTGCTGCAACTCCATCCATGTCTCAGGACTTCAAAACTTTAAGGTCAATGATGAATTTGGATGAAAGATGCCAATACTTGATATTGTCAGACTACACAACCAAGTTCTCTAAAATACTCATGTACTGGTGCAATACATATGTATAATGCCCCAATTTTCTGAAACCAGAATGTGTCATGGTGCTTATGATCCTGAAGGACCATAAGCTAACCCTTTTCTAATATATGTATCTAAGCACTGCATAATATACTAAAATAAATATATAAAACTTATGGAATCTTCCCATAAGGTTCAAAACATCTAAAATACTCAAAACTAAGAACTGAATACTAATAACTCTATCCAAAAAGCCTTTAAACTTCCTGAACTGTGGAGTTAATAGGACATGTCCCCAACTAACTCTATCTACTACAATGAAACTGAGTCTAATTCCATAATAAAATAAGGATCATCCTCGAATGATGAGGACTCACTGCTAAGTCAACTGTTGTTGGCTGAGTCTGGACTACTAAGGGTGCCTAGGCTCTCGCTCTTCTGAACCTATGGTATAATACACCATAGCGCAAGGGAAAAGTATGTGTCAGTACTTTGAATTTAATGGTATGCTAGATGAGGTAAGGCTAAATTCAAGGTCTTATGCATGAACATAACTTAACTGAATAACAGAAGAGTACTGAATGAGGATACATGTATGGACTGAATACTACCTTCTAAATACTTAAACTTCTGACAACTGATTTTATTAATACTGATATTTGCGCTTAATAACACTGAGAGTCTGAATAACTAAGTCTACTAATAACTGAACTCTAAGCTTACTAATATCAAATGATTGAAATAGAGATCAAACCTATCTAGCAGATGATCTTCAAATCTAGTAATAATGATAAGGAATAATTGAATATGAGTTTGAGATCAGGCCTATTTAGCGGGCAATCTCTAAATCGATTTAATATTGATACTGGTTAACTTTATGTGAGGCCAGTCCTTTCTAGAGGGTGGTCTATGATTCTATAGAACTATCTAAGTTCCTCATTAAGCTGAATGACCATATCTGACAGTCCTGATTTCTGAGTGCTACTGTGATGACTGAGACTGAATCATAACAGTAGGAGTTCTCACTTAACCGACGTGCCCTAAATATGAACTAGTAGGGTCCAATCTATAACCCCATATGGAAGGGTGTCAGTACTGTGCCACGGGTATAGACACTACTATGGTCAAGCCTCTCTAATGGGTGACCCTGAATAAGAAGTCAAGACTAAGACAACAGGTGACTCCTAGAAGGTAGTGATGCCTTAATCTAGTGGGTGACTCCTAATCGTGCACTTTTTATGCAGTTTTGGAGTACAGAGATTGTTGCTAACGACTCTGCCTCTCTAACAGGAAAGTCATCATCCCTACACTCGCTCAGTGCTAGTTCCTACTCCCAACTAAAAGACTCTGAACTAATTCTTAACTTAACTTAGACGGAGTTGAATTTTTTATTAACTATATTACTTGATTGGTCAGACTGAGTTTGCTTGGTTCGATTATCTAACAGAATGTTGCTTGGATCTACTATCTAACTAAATGGTACTGAATTATTGTTAACTTACTGAGTTTCATTGAAGCCTGAATTGAATACTGAATACTACTAAATTCTATTGAACCAAAACTGAATACAGAGTTGTATTAGACAGATACTAAGACTTAATTGCACTAATACTGAGATTACTAAACTTCCTTACGTTCTGTAACTATTTGAATTCTACTGATTATGGATTGATTGAGAGTATCTTTAAACTGACATTGGCTCTAGACTTGCAACTAATTTGTAGGGTATAAATACCACCAGGACTCGATAACATAAAAGTTAAACATAACCATTCTTGAATAACCATTACAATAGACTTTCATTCACCATTACAATCACTAAAGCATTTCTTCAAGCACTTGGGAATCTTAAAACATGTAAAGGTATAGGGATGCATATTAATTTCTCATAATTCTTTCAATAAGGAATGCACACGAATGAAAATGCAAGTAACATATCATAATTCACTCACTAAGGCATTTCAACAAGCAGTTGGCATACATGAATTTATACACAATTTGGGGATTTCTCATCAACATGCTATAATGACCCTATTTCCTTCATACAAACATTTTATCAAACATATGGGGAGAATGCTTTGGTTACACAAAAAATACTACACCTAAGTATCATGATTTCATCTTCCAACATGCAACTTGAAGAGGGTTTATCATGAACATCACACAATTAATCTCATGCTAGAATCAATTCTTAATACCTGTAGTCTAAATCATGAATTAAAACTCAACGACACATAATCATGAAATTCAATACACATAAATCATGAAATCTCATAAATACATAAACTTTGTAATTTTGAAAAGGATTCTTGGACTTCTTGGGTTGAAGAAACCCAAGAATAACCATCTAACATACCCTAGGAGACTCTTTCTTGAAGGTTCTTGCAGATATTCTTGGTTTCTTGAGTTTTCTTGATGAAGGGTTTTGAATCTTATTGTTTGGTTTTTGATCTTCAAAGAAACTGTAACTTTTAATGTTATAGATGAATATGGAGTTATAAGCCTTGATTTGATATAAATAGGTGTTAAAAAGGGTGGAAAAACACAAAAAAACCCTTTCTAAGACAACTAAAAAATCACTGGATGGGATATACGATGGTGGGTGCGATGTTCTGTCGAGGGACTAATGGTACATCGGTCCTAACTGTTGCACCTCAGCCATAACTGGATTCATTGTCTTGTCTACGATGGCTTGGGCGATGGTCCGTCGCTACCCTGATGATCCATCGAACTTACCATTGCATTTAACTAGAACGAGGTCTCACTACCTCCAGTGCGATGGTTTGGGTGATGGTCCATCGCAAGCTCAACAGTCCATCGACCCCTTTTCATAGCACTTAGGTGGTTCTGACTACCTTCTATAATTCTGCCATTACTTTCTATCCTGACATTAAATTTTTACAAAATAGGTATCACTGGAAAGAGAATTTAATTTACCATACGATAAAAAGTCAAAATTAGGATAATTTAATATGGTTTAAGTACTACTCACTTTGGAATTCATCCCTCAATCTTATATAGATGAAAATAGGCTTTAAGAAAGTTCGGCGTACTACAGCATGGGATTGTGGATAAGTACAATTATCTCACATTCCTAAACTTTGCCGCCAATATAAAACTCCTGATGGAAGCCTTCTACAAAGATACAACGAACACAAGGCAGGCCATCTCCAAGGCCTTGAATAGTCAATGCAAGATGAGATCTGTAGTGAAGTAGATTAGTAAGAACTCCT
Organism: Capsicum baccatum var. pendulum; assembly: GCA_030864225.1. Taxonomy (NCBI): domain Eukaryota; kingdom Viridiplantae; phylum Streptophyta; class Magnoliopsida; order Solanales; family Solanaceae; genus Capsicum; species Capsicum baccatum. Next base: position 89,297,956 of record CM061557.1, read on the forward strand.
CAGTTCATAATACTCATTATAATAGGAACTATCTTGTTATGAATTCCGATTGCCCCTGTACAAGCCGCCAGGAGAGATCCCAACGAAAGCTATTATTTGGGAGATTGAAACTAACCAGGCCTCCAGAGACAAGACTAAGGTAGTTAATCAAACTAGGTATTTCAGAAGAAGTATCCAAGTAGAATATGAGAAGAATATTGATAGATTCTTCATCGACAGAAAGTCTAGTCACTTTGCTAAAGACTATCCTCACCTCAAGAAGTGGAAAGACGTTGTCCACCTCTTTGAAGAAATAGCTAATCATGTTGGAATCTATCTTAACAACTAGGACGACCTTGAATTAGTCTTCTCATTGGAAGAAGATCCAACGAAGGACACCATCTTATCCGTAGAAATTTATGAAAAATCAGGGGATATCTATGCCAATGATCTATACCTGATATCCAGCTCCGGAGAAGACAACTAGAAATCAGCCAGTTAGTTTATCATGTCTAACACACCAGGGATATTCCATATCGAATTAGCAAATTGCTCTCTAGATTTTTTAAATAAATATATGGATCCTTCAGATCTATCTATTCATCGAGATAGTAAGAATTTCAATAAGCTTTAAGTATTCAAAAGGCACAACACATCCATCCTGAAGTAGTTTGGAAACATTTGAAATATCTTTTCTATCATGTGTTCATTAAACTAGTCGATGACTTCCAGTAAGAACTTCGATGGTTGTTCTGGTACATAAGCCACAAGTACTACACTATCATAGATTTAAAGCATTATGTATTAAGGCATTATGATCAAATCTAACCAACTGCAAAAGGATTCATGCTATACTGGATTCGATGCTCCAAAGATTCTTGTAATATAATAATGTTTGAGTTGTATCATCTGGTAGGAATCACACGACATGAAGTACAAGTCGAATTAGAAATTTCACTACTCTGCAAATTTCCTGATCTCACTCTCTCTCTCTTAAAGCTAAATACTATGAAGAATAATGCTTCATTCTCCAACAAAACAAATGCGCTCTAGAGAAAATAGACTACACTAATAATAAAGTCCGACGAAAACCAACAGAACATTTGCCACCTTATGAGTTAAAAATCAATGAAGACACAAAAATATAGAAGAAGCCTCCTCCTTAAGAATGCAAAGATTCATCCCAAAGAAATATTTACTTCATCAGATCAATAAAGATAAGCTTGGAAGGGCAAGAATACATTAGGCAGAAGCACAGAGTAGATTGGTGAATGGAAGAAGGATACGCACGATCGTCACTACTAGAACCATCCAACACTTCCTAAAGAATGACATTAGATGATATGTGCAAGAAATTACCCTCTCCAGCGGATTACCCTTCCTAGTGGGTTACCTTCTCTAGTGGGTTACCTTTTCCAGTGGTTTACCCTCATCTCAAAGGAAACCCTCCTTAGTGGGTTACCCTTTCAGTTTGGTTTTGAAGTTGCTAAATCAGCTACTTCGAAGAGAAGGAGCTTATCCAACAGCTTTCAAGATGCCTATGAAGCTTCTTACGCATCTGCTTACAAGATGCTGACTCACCTACTTACACATGCTGTCACATGCCAACAACATAGTTTGTTTTATTTTTATTTGGCCACCCACATGTTAGTTGAACTCAATGTGGACAAATATAAGGCCTATATAGTTATAAAAGATAAACCTTATCCCTTCAAAAAGGATAGGACTTATCAAGTTATAATAGATAATGCCTATCCCTTAGCTTAGCTATTAGGATAGGGTTGTATTATTTTATTTGATGTTTATCTGTAGCTTACCTTATCTAATATGCTTCTTTCCTCTATAAAATGAATCCTGGGCCTTTGGGGAGAGGGCATTATTTGCTCTACCAAAATCATTTGCTCTACCTAAAAACCTCTTGTATAGTTTTCTCTCATTCAATGAAAATTTTTGTTTGCTAAAATTTCTTACTTTTACTTTATCTCTACCAAAGGTATGAATATTTTGATCCTATTGGTCAGAGGAAGGGGTAAGTAAATACTATGGTGAAGTGTTTGTGGTTGCAATAGCATCGATGGAACCCCAAAGTTACTTTCCATGTATATGAAATGAAGTTGTCTTTGTCCACATAACATATAAGTCTAAGTGATTTCCATGTATATGAAACGAAATTGTCATAGTCCATGCCATTCCTTTCTAAAATGATTCCACATTTGAAAAAAAAACATGCAGATCTGAGGTCTGCCTTAGTAAACCTTTTGTTCAGTGGTCACTAGAGGGAAACAGGCCAGGGAGAGGCACCGTAAGACCCACTTTAGGCATATATGGAATAGTCTTATACTAAGGAGACAAGGGATTTCATTTGTTCTAAAACTAGCAAAGTCAAGCCATCCCTCTTTTTGGGTGCAAAGGCTTTGTTGCTGAGGTATTCCATCCTTGATGTGTAAATTGTAGTTCTAAAGTCATGCTATCCTGTAAAGGGTTGAAAAGGCTTTGTATATTAAAAGAAAATTGTCCATACCGATGCGTAGCTCAATCGTGTTTCCTAGCCACCTGGCTTCTCTCGCCAGCAGACATTCATACACCTCTCCCTACCCGTCTATTTGGTATCAAAGCCATCCCACTCTCGAAGGTCAGGAGGAATCAAGGGTTTGGATCCACCTCTACTGTTTGCAAACACGCGATCCATCTTTACATTTTTATTTTCTTTTGTTTTACTTTTTATTTGCCTTAGCTGTTAGTGTTAGACAGAGTCCATAGTTCTCACTTTTCAGTTTATCAATGTCATAGTCCTGTACATATTTGAGTCATAGTTTCATTTCAATTGTTAGAGTCAGTGTTTTCCGGTTTTCATATTCTATGTCTTGTACATAATCGAGTCGTAGTTACTTTCCGTAGATTTTAGAACAAATATTTGTTGTGTCTTGTCTATAGATTCTTAGCATAAATATATAGAGTCAGTCCACAAAAACACAAAAAAAATTCATTTTATTGAGTCTTTTATATAAATATTTAGAACAAATACATCGAGTCCTTATCGCCCCCAAAAAACAAAAATATGTTTACTACACAGTCTTCATCCCTTCCAAACAATTATGTTATCCAGATAAACAGGTCAACCACTCCTAGTGATATGTTGTCATGTAAATTTACTATCTTTATGAAGTAGAGGTGCTACCATCACAAGAATAGATTTGTACCATACCTTTACAAAACCCCTATTCAACTTTTGATAAAAAGGTATGCAATCCCTGGATAAAGATCAACTCTATGGTCTAAGAAAAGGCAAAAGGAATTAAGGAGTATGTTGATGCTACACCACTTGTTCAGCACCCTATTCTGGTTACTCAAGAGGTAGAGTTCATATCACTACAGATGCTAGAGGACTTTCCATAGCCATAGGAAAGCCTTAGATTTACTCATCTCCATATTGGTGTTGTATGAATTGCATTGACAGTTTAGGGAAGAAAAGGTCGCAAGTTGTGGTGGATTTTTCTCTTCTTCATACTAGATTCTATAAGTACCAACATGAGAATATGAGTACATCGAAGATTATTTTGGATGATGATACAGTCTTTGTCACCATGTTCCCCAACTTTAACATATAGTTAGATGTTCCACATCTAATAAAGGCATTGAAGATCCACATCCAGATTCTCGATGCTTCACAGGACAGAGATGTCGGTCAGGCAACTCTGCACTGTCAGATAGCCTGGCGAGTTCAATACCATAATATGAACCTACTTCCTACAAGTGGCCAGAACTCTCTATTCTTGACCAATGATACAACTTATAAAACCATAGAGTGCACCAAGATCTCGAGAAACAGATCTAGGGATGAACAAGTTTGCATTATCCCAGATTTGTGGGTTACTACATATGACAAGGTGAGAGCCCATCCTCAACCTCTTAGCTCCACTGATGATTCTGACCACCGCTATCTCAAAAGGCTACCCAAAACCACCTTAAGTTTGCATTATCCCAGATTTGTTGGTTACTACATATGACAAGGTGAGAGCCCATCCTCAACCTCTCAGCTCCATTGATGATTCCGGCCACCGCTATCTCAGAAGGCTATGCAAAACCACCTTCTACATCCTATGTACAACCTAAGTGATGATCTTTCGAATGTAAAGGACCAAGATATCATCCTTAAATTCCTCACTAGCTTCATGAGACATCATGATTGAAAAAATAACTTCAATCATGAGGGTTGTAGTCTGATGTGGAATAAATGACCTTTCTTAAGATATTACCCATGGAAGGTTGATTGTGACTGTAGAATTTGGAGAAGAAGGGCTACTGCGGCTACTCACCTGAGATACTTCTTACGCCCCTCTCTACATCTGGTCATAGATGCTTGCCCATCAAACCACTGCTCTGAGGATAACCTAACCCGAGCTCCAAAATTGCCATATCTTATCCAATCAAAGAGTGCTTTAGCTTTCACCCAACATGCCATACTTATCAAAGTTCTTGAAAACAAGTTGTGGACCATCCGGTATAAATAATACCTACGAGGAAATCCATCCCTGCCTTCCAACAACATAAGGAGATAACCTCTCTTAAATAAGAAATCCAGAATTTGAAATATGATTGGGCTTTACTGCATAAGGAATACTATGATGCCATACGGCAAAATGTTAAAGTATATACAATATTCCTAAATGGATATTCTCCACCAGATTTAGGACAACCTTCTTCGCCTTGTTCATATATGAAATTCAGTTTATTTCAAGAAGATAAACAAGAATCTGATACTATATGGACAAGGAGAGATTCTATGACATAAAGTGTTGAGAAGATAAGGTATTCTAGCCAGGTTCCATATGATACTGATAAGGTGGTATCAATACATGCTCCCATCGACCATGGTCCAGTTGTTGTAGTCTTGGTTGATGATCTTGAGAACCAAATAGCAGAAACCCAGTATGAAAAGCCATCAGAGGTTTTTCCTATTCAGAGAGCATCACAAGATTGTGATCCTAAAAAACAACTGCATAACAACAAAGTTGATCCAGTACATATGATGATCACAAGTTCTGAACGAGATTCCACCACTTCAGATAGTCTCCTACAGATCCCAGATAAGGAATCCCATAACGATGAACAGATCTCACTGAAGCAGTGTCTTCTCAAGAATACTGAAAAGGCTACTGACTTGATTAAAATCAATTAAGTTAACCTGAATGTTGTTGCTCCAAAAGATGATGATCTTATGCCAAACAATTCAAATCCTCACGTAAGATCCTATCCTTCAGAGAACCAGAAGAAAGCTTTTTTCGGAAACCTCATGTCGTATGAATCTTACCAATCTGTCCATTTTGATGATATGCATAAAGATATAGCTTTTAAGCTAGAATGGTTTCCTCAGCTATCAAGGCATCAGGTAAGGTACAAGAGATACATGCAGTTCAGACAGGCCAGAAAAAAAAACTACCGATCAAAGTACTGTCTATCAGAAAAGATGCAGAATCCTCTAGGAAAAAAGATCCAGGAAAGCTCAAATGATTCATCTAACATAACAAAGGACACTTTCAAGAGAATGTCCCAAGTCCAAAATGGCGACAAGTAAAGAACAAGCCTCAAAGAAAGGCAGGACTTGTCCTAATGATCCCCAAAATGCTATAGAACACATTCATAGATCTATTTTTAGCACAGAGAAAAGGATATCCGAGGACATCTTTACTGGCCAACCACAACCCTTCATTAATAGACAGTTATTTGATGCTAATGATGACCTCTATGTGAATGAATATGTCAAGAATGATGAAGATGCTTCGCAGCAATCAATCCAATTGCCTAAGGAGGATTGTCCATCTATGTTAGAGAAACATACTAGCAAGCCAGTGGTCTCTAAACCAGTCTCTAAGAAATACAAGCTAACTAGTGATCCAGTCCTAGAAAGGAGGCAAGAACCAATAATAGAGGTGGAGAAAACCAATGTTGCAACTCCATCCCTGCCTCTGGACTTTAGAACTTTCAGGACGATGATGAATCCTACTGAAAGAGGTCAATACATGATACTGACAGACTGCACACCCAGGGTTTGGGAAATCCTGACGTACTATTGGAATACACTTGGGATTATGGATAAAACAAATTATCTCATGTTCCCAGACTTTGCTGCCAAAACCAGAATCCTACTGGAAGTCTTCTGCAGAGATGCGAGCTACACCAAGTAGTCCATCTCCAAGGCCTTGAATAGTCGATGCTAGAAGAGATTTGCACTGAAGCAGATTAGTAAGAACACCCTAGTTGTTGATCCTTGTTACAGCAGGAATAGTCTTATTATGAAGTCCTATTGCCCCTGTTCAAGGCTCTATGCAGGATCCCAAAGAAAGTTATTTTTTAGGAGATTTAAATTACCCATGCCTCTAGACGATGAGAATAAGGTAGTCAATCGAACCAGGTATTTCAAAAAAAGTAGCAAAGTAGACTACGAAAAGAAGATTGATAGCTGCTTCATGTGCAGAAAGCCTGGTCAATTTGCTAAAGACTGTTCTCACCTCAAGAACTCGTAAGATGTTGTCCACCTCTTTGAAGAAATAGTTGATCATGTTGGAACCTATCTCGACAAAGAGGACGACCTTGAATCGGTCTTCTTTTTGGAAGAAGAAACTATGAAAGACACCATCTTATCCATAGATAGTTATGAAGAATCGAGAGATATCATTGCAAACGATCTCTAGATGATATCCAGCAACATAGAAAACAACTAGAAATCAACCAGTCAGTTTATCACATCCAATGTACCAGGGATATTATCTTCCTAATTATCAAATTACTCTATAGATCTGTTCAAAAAATACATGGATCCTTCAGATCATCTATTTTCTGAGAGAGTCAGACTTTCAACAAGCTTCAAGTATTCAAAGGGCACATCACATCCATCCTGAAGTAGTTTGGAGAATATTTGAAATATCGTTTCTATCATGTGTTCATTATACTAGTCGATGACTTCCAGCAAGAACTCTGATGGTTGTTCTGGTACATACGTCACAAGTACTACACTATCATGGATTTCAAGTATTATTCCATAAGGCATTATAATCGAATGCAACCAACTCAAAAATGATTTATGCTATATTGGATTTGATGCTCAAAATATTCCTGCAATAAAATGGCCTTTATATTGTACATCTGGTAGAAATCACAGGCCATGAAGTCCAAGCCCAATTGGAAATTTCACTACTCTAGAAATTTCTCGATATCACTCTCTCTCTAAAAGATGAATACTATGAAGAACAATGCTTCTTTCTCTAGCAAAACAAATGCACTCTAGAGAAAAAGGACTACACCAATAATGAAGTCTGACGAACACCAACAAAATATCACCACTGTATGAGTTAAAAACCGATGAAGCAATAAGCATATGGATGAAGGCTCATCCTCAGGAATGCAAAAATTCATCCAAAATAATGATTTACTTCTCTAGATCAATGAAGAGAAGCTTAGAAGGCCAAGAATGCCTCAGGAAGAAGCATAGAGTAGATTGGTGAATGGAAGAAGGATATGAAAGATCATCACTGCCAGCACCATCCAACACTACCTGAAGGATGATGTTAGATTACATGTGCAAGAAGTTACCCTCTTCAGCGGGTTACCCTTTCGAGTGGGTTACCCTCTCAAGTGGGTTACCTTTTCCAATGGGTTACCCGCATCTCCAAGGAAACCCTCATAAGTAGGTTACCCTTTTAGATGGGTTTTAAAGTTGCCAACTTAGCTACTTCAGAGAGATTAAGCTTATCCACCTACTTGTAAGATGCCTTTGAAGCTGCTAATGTACCTGCTAGCAAGTTGCTGACTCACATGCTTGTACATATGGCCACATGACAACAACATAGTTTGTTATGTTTTTATTTAGACCCCATAGGTTAGTAGGGCCTGGTGTGAATAACTATAAAGCTTATCTAGTCATAACAGATAAACCTTATCCCTTCCAAAAGGAAAAGACTTATCCATTCATAATAAATAATGCCTATCCCTTAGCTTAGCTTTTTGGATAGGATTGGATTAATTTATTTGATGTTTATTCATAGCTTAGCTTACCTAGTAAGATTTCTTCCTCTATAAAAGGAATCCTAGGCCTTTAGGGAGAGGGAATCATTTGTTCTACAAAGATTATTCCCTCTACCTATACCATTGGCTCTACCTAAAAACCTCTTTTGTTGTTTCTCGCTATCATTAATGAAAATGTTTGTTGGCTAAACTTTCTTGCTCTTGCTTTCTCTCTACCAAATGGATGGGTAATTCGATCCTTTAAGTTAGAGTAAGGGGTTAAGGAAATACTATGGTGAAGTACTTGTTGCAATGACAACAATGGCACCCTAAAGTTACTTTCCATGTATATGAAATAAAGTTGGCTTTTTCCACATGACATAGAGGTCTATATGCTTTCCATGTATATGAAAGGAAATTGGCTTAGTCCATGCCATAGATTTCTGAAATGATTCCGTATTTGAGAAAGAACACACAGATCTGATGTCTGCCTTAGCACACCTTTAGTATGGCGGCCGCAAGAGGGCAACAGGCTAGGGAGAGACACCGTAAGACCCCATTTTTTCATATATGGAACAATCTTGTACTAAGGAGACAAAGGAATTCATGTGTTCTAAGACTAGAAAATTCAAGCCATCCCTCTATTGGGTTGTGAAATATTTGTTGCCGAGGCAAACCATCCATAATGTGCAGCTTGCAGTTCAAAAGTCATTCCATAAGGTTTAGGGTTGAGAAGCTTTGTAGCAAAACATCAAACCATATACAAATATTCATAGCTCAGTTATAGAAAAGATGTAGTATGTCGATTAAAAGCTTTGATTTCATATGGCTCGCCGCCTATATGGTTGTGCATTTCCTGTCATTTTGGAAAGGCTAGGCTCTATGTCTGTGGTTTTGATGGAAGCTTTGATTTCATATGCCGTGGTGCCTACATAGTCGTGAAAGTTTGGGGTTTGTTACCTAGCAACCTGGATGCTCTCGCCGGCAGTCATCTGTGCCCCTCTACCTCCCCATCTATTTGGTATCAGAGTCATCCCCACTTCTGTAGGTCGGGAGGAAGCACGAGTTTGCATCCACCTCTAGTGATTGCATACACATGAGCCAGCTATATATTTTTATTCGTAGTCTTTAGTTTACTGGTCCAAGCTACTGCTCTTAGATCCGTCCTTTATTTTATCTTCCAAGTTTCACAACTCAAGTCTTATACATATTAAAGTCATAGTTTTAATTTTATTACTAAAGTCATTGTTTTTTGGTTATTGTATACTTCATCTTTTACATAATTGAGTCGTAGTTACTTTCCTTAGATTTTAGAACAAATATAAAGAGTCAGTCCATAAAAACACCAAAAATTTTCATTTTATTGAGTCTTGTCCATAGAACCTTAGAACAAATATATTGAGTCTTTATAGTCCAAAAAATACAAAAATATGTCTTTTTTGGAGTCTTCTTCCTGAAGTAGGTCTAGTTTCTGTAAATTTCTAGCTTAAGTAAATATGTCCCCCACCAAAGCTCTGTCATGTAAATATGACTACCTATACAAAGTAGATGTGCTACCATCAGAATAGAAAATATCCTCAAAACAACTACCTCTCCTAAACCCTTACTCTGACTTTGCAAAGAAGGCATGTAACCCATGGCTGCAGATCCGTTCTTTGGTGCAACAGAGACTGAAAGGATTTAAAAAATATGTTACTTCCTCAAATCTAGACCAGCATCCTATTCTTGCAACTTAGGAGGAATAGTTCATCACTCTAAAGATGCCAGACGATTTTCCAAGATAGTGGAGAAACCAAAGCTTCACCCATATCCACTTTGGTTCTATTTGAGCTGCGTTGTCATATCACGGAAGAAAATGCCAACCCGTAGTGGTGCACATTTCACTCCTTAATACCAGGTGCAACGAATATCAACATGCCACCTAGGGAACTTCAGAAATCACACTATATGTTGGGATAGTCTTTTTCACTATATTCCCCAACATCAACATACCCCTCTCTGATCCATATCTGACGGAGGCATTGAATATCTAGGTCCAGATTCTCAGAGACCTATAGGCCAGAGATGACATCCAAGCAACTCTCTACTACCAGGTGGCTTGGCGAGTTCAAAATTATGCTATGGATATATCCCTTCTAGGTGGCGGTGCTTCTTTACTCTTAAACATATATTCCACCAACAGAACCACTCAGTGTGTCTAGATCCAAAGGAAAATCCCCAGAGATGAGCTTGTGAAAGTACTCCCGGACTCATGGGTCACAAACTATGAGATATTGAGAAAGCATCCTCAACTCTCTAGTCCACGGAGCAAACCTTTTCTAGAAGGAATGAAAATACCATCACGATCAGTTTCAACCACTCACGCCTAAAAATGCATCCTAAAACAACTTTTTCAATCCATATTTACGAACCTTCTAATGACCTTCCACTAACAAATGACCAAAAGTTGATGGATGACCCAAATTTCATGCGCAGATTCCTAGGCAACAGTATGGAAGAGCATGATTGGATACACTACTTCAATTATTTTGGTAGATATACAGTGTGGCGCAAATGTCCTTTCTCCGTGCACTGTCCGTGGAAGTTAAATTGCAGATGCCAACAATGCCAAGGAACTACCTCACCCTCTTCACCAATAACTAAAACTACAAGAACCAAAGAAAAATAGCCTGCAATCAAACTGTTCATGATGTCTCAATCTAGGACTGGTTACTCGGATGACTTTCCACCAAATAAACCTTTCAAAAAGGATAACACGAGCTATGCTCCAAAAGTACCAGCTAAAATTGTTATCCTACTATCTAGAGAGAAGATGCCCCTCAACGACACGTAATACTCAACTGGAAATTTGAAAATTCCATATGCCAAAATAGGATGCTATCCAGCATCAACCAAGCCATGAAGAATGTTGCTCACTCTCAGAATAAGCTGTAAAAAAAAGTTGGTTGAATGAACAGGAGAGCAAAGCAAGCATCCACTTAGCATGGAGGACTAATACGGTAGTTGAAACTCAGACTCTAATCCATATAGTATGATATATATTTGCCAGGCAATTCGATGTCTCATTTCCTTGACTAGAAGCAGAAGCAAATGACTACTCTGAAAGAACAAATCAAGCTGCTAAGACACGGTGGGTTTCAGATCCAGAGAACCCATAGTGCACTACCAAAGCCAACCTTGTTCCCAGCGTCGCCACATACATACTCTACGCCAAAAATGAGAAACATCTTTCCACTCCTACTTCAAGCTCTCATTTTCCAATATCCTTAGATTCTCAAGAGGAAAAGGATTTTGACACTGCTAAGTATGTACTGGATAGGAAAGATTCCATCACTACCAAGAGAAAAGTTGATGAAACTCAAAAGTAGTCTAAGAGAAAAATAGAATTTGGCACAGATAAAGGGACCATGATGATCTCAAAGCACGATATCACCTTCCCCAACAACAATCTGATAATTAACTAGCCAGATATACCATACAAAAATAAAGAATGTAATGCCTTGCTGAAATATGACTTTCTCAATCACAAGTGGTTACCGTCCCATCGTGATCCAGATGCTGATCCAGACTAAATCGTCCCAAATTTGTATGGCTTGAACCTCAAAGATTATGTTATTCTAGATCCATAAGCCACATCAATCCTTGATCCAGTTAAAGAATCTTTGATGTGTAATGAACAAATCTAGCATATCGATCCTATAAGTCTTGCTTCAAGAGAAGGAGGTTCCTCCAATATAGAGGCATACTCCTGACACTGGCGATAATTTTCCAGCAGATTGATGTGTTGAAGACAGCGAAGATTCTATTGATTTGCGAGAATATGTTGAGAATACTCCTGAATCCTTAATTGAATCTCCAGAAAAAGACTATCCACCAACATACATGAACCATTCAAAGTCACCACAGGTCTCCAAAGTTACGATGACCAAGACAGGATGACGGATGATCAAATCCCAAAAAAATGCCATATCCAGGTACACCGGCAAAAAAAACCATGGGAACTGAATTTCGCACCTCACTCTCGATGATATCAAGATTTTCGCCTAGCCCTAATAGATCTAGGACTTCTACACTTGGATGGTGATAAAGAATTTGGTTGAGCAAGTGAAATACATAATACTCTCTAAATTCAGATCCAGATTCTCTGGTATACTCAGAGACTGGTGGAACGCTCTTGGGATTTCAGACAAGAACACTTATCTAATGTCCCAAAACTTTGTCTTCAATATCAGGATCTTACATGAGGTATTTAGTGGTGACATAGGCTAGAGATAAGAGAAGCTCTAGCAACTATTCTTCGAGATGAAGTGTCTATCATTTGATAGAAACATCATCGATTTCCACTTCTGAAAGATGACAAAGTTCTACTTTTAGTTTGGCAGGGATCCCAGCCTGAAGCAAAACTTTGTATCATCACTGCCAATGATGCTGCCTAACCATACGATGATAGTTGGGGAGGAAAAGTTCAAGTCCATAACCATCCCACAGATAGGCTACATCCGACAGGCCATTCTCCAGGATCTGGATAGAATATGCATCAAGAGGACTATTCTGAAGTAGATCATCAAGAACAATCCATCCCTCAATCAAGCCTGTAGCAAATACGACCTCATCATCAAGTCCTACTGCTATTGTTTTCACCATAAGATAAGATAAAAAAGACAGTTGTTGTTTAGGAGGTTAAAACTACAAAGACCTCTCAATGACAGAAGCAGGGTTACTCGATGAACAAGGTATTTTACACAGAAAAGACCAGACAACTACAAGAAGATGGATGATGGTTGCTTCATCTGCAAAAATCTTGGCTACGTTGCTGGAAATTTTCCTTAAGCCAAGAAGTCGAAGAACTCCATCCACCTCATTGAAGAGACAGTTGATCATGAGGAAATCTATCTTAGCACAAAGGACAACCTTGAATTGGTATTCTTGCTGGAAGAAAAATCGACAGAGAATAGCCTCTTCTCCATAGATGTCTTTAAAGATTCAGGAGAATCTATACCAAAGACCTCTACCTGATATCTAGCAATGAAGAAGACATCCAGCATAGGCCAATCAAATCCTCATGCTAAATATTGCAGGAATACTATTTTCTAGGCCAGAAGATTACCCTCCAGATCTGTTCAACTAATATGTGGATCTATTTGATCCATCTATCCTCTGAGAAAGAAGGACCTTCTACGAGCATTAATTATTTAGAAAGTATGGAGGATCCATCCTGAAGTCGATCGAAGTGCACCCAGAATATTTTTTCTACCACGTGTTCATCGCCTTGGACAATGACTTCCTACAAGAATTCCTGTGGCTATAAAGGTATCTGCGCCACTAGTACTACATTCTCATAAAGTTCTAGTATGATGCCTTCAGGTATTTTGATCGAATACAACCTGGTTGATGAGATTCATGCTGTGGCTCAATCCACAAGAATACTGGATTCGATGCTTCAAGAATTCATACAATGGAATAGTCTTCATGATGCATCGCCCTATAGGATTCTCAGGCCCCAACGTCCAAGCTCAACTGTAAATTTCACTCCTCTAAAAATTTCCCGTATCCATACTCTCTTTGGAAGATGAAAACTATGAGGCTCAACACTTCATTTTCCATTAAAACAAATATATTCCAATGGAAATCTGGTAAAAGGAATGGGGAAAATGGAACTATGCAGACGACGATCATCCCCACTGGGATGAAGTTCAATAAGTAGCAAAACAATATCAACTGCAGTATAAGATCACTAAAGATGAATTCATCGGCTCTATAAAAAGAATACGGATAAGACCTCACCAACAGGAATGTAAAGATTTATCATTTAGAAGGATTTACTTCAACATATCGATGAAGTGAAGTTTGGAAGGCCAAAATTTCCTCAGGTAGAAGAACAAAGTAGATTGGTGGATGGAAGAAGGATACGTGAGCCTATGGCCACCAGCACCATCCAACATTGCCTGAGAGATGACGTCAGATTACATGAACAAGAAGTTACCCTCTCCAGTGAGTTACCCTTTCTAGTGGGTTGCCCTCTCCAGTGGTTTACCCTTTCCAGTGGTTTACAATCCTCTCTAAGAAAACCCTGTCAGATGTGTTACCCTCACTAGTGGGATACCTTTTTTAGTGGGTTACCATTATCTCCAAGAAAACTCTTCTCAGTGGCTACCCTTTCAGGTGGGTTTTTTAAGTTGCTAACTTGGCTACTTCAAAGATAAATACCTTATCCACCTACTTGTAAGGTGCCCGTGAAGCTGTTGATGCACCTGCTTACAAGCTGATAACTCACTTGCTTGCACATGCTGTCATAAGCCAATAACATAGTTTGTTTTTCTTTTATTTGGTCTTCCACATGTTAGTAGGTCCTGGTGTAAATAATGATACAGCTTATTAAGTCATAACAGATAATGCTTATCCCTTCCAAATAGATAAGACTTATCCTTACTAATGGATAATGCCTATCCCTTAGCTGTTAGGATAGGAATGTAAGATTTTATTTCATGTTTATCCATTGCTTAACTTAGCTAGTAAGATTTTTTCTCCTATAAAAGAAACCCTAGGCCTTTAGGTTAGAGGCATAATTTGCTCTACCTAGATAATTTCCTCTACCTAAAAACCTCTTGTATTGTTTTATCTCTTTCAATGAAAATGTTTGTTGGCTAAACTCTCTTCCTCTTTCCTTTTCTCTTCTAAAGGAATGGGTACTTCAATCCTTTAGGTTGGAGTAGGGGGTAAGGAAATACTACGGCAAAGTTCTTGTTGCGACAGCAATATTGGCACCCCAAAGTTACTTTCTATGTATATCAAAAGAAGTTGGTTTCATCCACACGACGTAGATATCTTTGTGTTTTCCATGTATATGAAACGAAACTGGCTTAGTCTATGCCATATCTTTCCAAAATTATTCCATATATGATAAAGAACATACAGATTTGATATCTTCCGTAGTACATCTTTAGTTCTGTGACCGCTAGAGGGAAACATGACAGGGAGAGCCACTGTATGACTCATTTTTTGGCATATACAAAACAATTTTATACTAAGGAGACAAGGGATTTCATGTGTTTTAAGTCTAGTAAAGTCAAGCCATCCCTCTTTTGGGTGCGAAGGCTATGCTGCTGAGGCAAACCATCCTTTTTATGTAGGTTGTAGTTCCAAAGTCATGACATCCCATTAAGGGTTGAGAGGGATTTGTAGATAAAAATCAAACCTTTTGTATGGATGTGTAGCTCAGTCGTAGGAAAGTTGTGGTGTGTCGATTGAATGCTTTGATTTTGTATGGCATGCCTCCAATATGGTCATGAATCGTCTCTCATATTGGAAAGGTTAGGCTCTGTGTTTTTGGTGTTGACAAAAACCTTGATTTCATATGGCATGCCGCATATATGGTCGTGAAACCACCTTTCATATTAGAATGTTTGGGGTCTGTTGCCTAGCCGCCTGGCTGCTCTCACTGGTAGTCGTCCGTGCCTCTCTTTCTCCTCATCTATTTAGTATCAGATCCAACCCCACTCCTGTAGGTCTGGGGGAAGCAGGAGTTTGCATCCATCTCAGTTGATTTCAAACACGTAAGTCAGCATTACATTTTTATTTTCTTTTTCTTTCATTTTTACTTTTGCCCTGTGTTAGCTACTACTCCTAGATTCATCCTATGTTTTTGTTTCCAAGTTTCCATATCCAAGTCTTGTACATATTATATTCATAGTTTTCATCTCATTATCAAAGTCAGTGTTTTCCAGTATAGTGTTCTACATATTGTACATAATCGAGTCGTAGTTGTTTTCCTTATATTTTAGAACAAATATTTGTTTTGTTTTGTCCTTAAATACTTAGCAAAAATATATAGAGTCGGTCTAAAAAATTACAACAAGATATTTATTTTAATGAGTATTTTCCGTAGATCTTTTGAATAAATAAATCCAGTCTTTATAGTCAAGAAAAAAACAAACTATGTCTACTACACAGTCCTCATCTAGTTCAAACAACGCTGTAGTCAAGATGAACATGTCAACAACTCCTAATGATATGTTGTCAACTAAACTTGACTATATTTATGAAGCAGAGGTGTTACCTTCACAAGAACTGATGTGTAGTACACCTTTACTAAACCCCTAGTCAGCTATTAATAAAAAGCTATGCAATCCCTAGATGAAGATCGACTCTATGGTCCAAGTAAAAATAGAAGGAGTTAAGGAATATGTTGTTGCTACACCACTTGTTCAGCACCCTATTCTGGTAACTCTAGAGGTACATTTCATGTAATTACAGATGCCAAAAGACTTTCCCTACCAAAGTAAGAGTCTTGGATTTACTTATCTCTGTATTGGTGTTGTGCGAATTGGATTGACATATCAAGGGGGAAATGGTCGTCCAGTTGTGGCGCATCTTTCTCTTCTCGATACTAGATTCAATCTCTACCAACATGTGAATTTGTTTACATCAGAGATTATTTTGGATGATGGTACAATCTTTGTCACCATGTTCTCCAACTTCAACATACCATGAGCTGTCCCCATCTAATGAAGGCGTTGAAGGTCTAGGTCCAGATTCTCAATGCTCCGCAGGATAGACATACTGGTCAGGAAACTCTATTTGTTAGATAGCCAGGCGAGTTCAAAACCATGATATGAACCTGCTTCCTCCAAGTGGCTAGAACTCTCTATTCTTGACCAGTGACAAAACTGATAAAACCGTAGAGTGAACAAATATCTCGAGAAATATATCAAGGGCTGAACTGGTTAGCATTATCCCAGCTTTGTGGGTTACTATATATGAAAAGTTGAGAGTCCATCCTAATCCTCTCATCTTCACTGATGATTACGACCATCACTATCTCAAAAAGCCACCCAAAACCACCTTCTGTATCCCCATGTACAACCCTAGTGATGATCTTCAGGATATAAAGGACCTAAATACAATCTCCAAGTTCCTCACTGGCTTTATGAGACAACATGATTGGTTAAAACACTTCAATCATGAGGTTCACAGTCTGATGTAGCGTAAATGCCCTTTCTCAGGACATTACCCTTGGAAGACTGACTTTGAATGTAGGATCTGCAAAAAAAGGGCCATTGTAGCTACTCAACCCGAGATGCTTCTGATGCCCCTCTCTAAATCATGGCACACAAATTATTACCCTTCAAACCACAAATATTAAGACGATAACCTAGACCAAGCTCAAAAATTTCCATATGTTATCAAATTGAAGAGTGCTTTAGCTTCCCCTCAACATGCCATACTTATTAGAGCACTAGAAAGTAGGATACAAACTATACAGTCTGAAAAGTGCCCTCTAGGATCCTCAATACTACATTTTCTTGCCCAAAAATGGAAACAAATGGCCTTGTTGGAAGCGTAGATCCACCTCCTAAAATACGATCATGCTAAACTCCTAAATGCCCAAACTACGATCGTATTTCCCAAAACATATCCTTCACGAGGTTCGGTTCAAACTTTTTTCACTTCCCCAGATCATCCATACATACCATCACTTTTCCTTCCAACTCCCATAACTAAATATGAGGATTTTGATATCACCCAATTTGTATGGGAAAGGAAAGATCCCATTGCATACAAAAACAAATACTCCTGCGCCTTACAGTGAAAGGCCAGAGTATTTCTACATAAATACTCTCCATAAGGATTCGTACAACCTTCCTCAGCTCATTCGTATATCAATTAACTAAAGTTCAGAAGATGAACAACCAAGTAGAGATTCTATGACAGAAAGGGTTGAAAAGGTCGGGAAGATAAAGTGTTATAGTCAGGCTGCCTATGATGCCGATAAGATAGACCCGACATATTCTCTTATTGGCCATGGTCCAGTTGCTGTAGTCTCATCTGATATTCCAATAATTGTAGAAGCACAACATTGATCTAGCACACATGATGATCGCAAGATATGAATGAGATTCAACCAGCTCAGATGATCTCTTACAGATTCCAGATGAGGAATCCCATAACGGTGAATAAGTCTCTCTAAAATAGTGTCTTCTCAAGAACAATGACAAAATTGTTAACTTGATCAATCCCTATCCAGTCAACCCGAGCGTTGTTCTTCCAAAGGATTATGGACATGTTCAAAAAGACTCATCATATAATACAAGCTCCCATCCTTTAGAGAAGCATAATGAAACTTTATTTGGCAACACCTTGTCGGATGAATTTTCCTGATCTGTTCACTTTGATGATATGCATATGGATTCAACTCTCAATTTAGAAGGGTCTCCCCAGCTATTGAGATGTCAGACAAGGCATAAGAGATACATTCAATTTAGATGGGTCAAAAGAAGAAATTACTGGATGAAAAACTAATTATCAGCAAAGATGGCACATCCTCTAAGAAGACAAATCCAAGCAAGCACAAATGTTTTATCTGCCATGACAAAGGAAACTTTTCCAAATGATATCCCAAGTCTAGAATGGTGAAGAGAGAAGCACAAACATCAGAGAAATCCATGTCTTTTCCTAAAGATCTTGCTGATTCTCATCCAGCTATAGAGGAATTCCCAAATCTACTTTCAGCGTAGAGAAAGAAATATATGAGGATATCTTTATCAATGGACAACTGCCATTTTCCATTATTAGATAGTCATCTGGTGATAATGATTACTTCTATGTTGAAGAATGTGTCAAGAATGACGAAGATAATTGGCAGCAACCAATCCAATTGTCTAAGGAGGAATGTCCATTGATCTTAGACAAACACTCTAGCAAACTAGTGGTATCTCAACCAGTCTTTGAGCAATACAATCTAACTAGTGATCCAGTCCAAGAAAGGAGATAAGAACCAACAATAAAGGCAGAGAAAACCATTGTTGCAACTTCATTCCTCCCTTAGAACTTCAAAACTCTTAGGATGATGAAGAAGGTGGATGAAAGAGGACAATGCATGATACTATCAGTCTGCACATCTAGATTCTCCAAAATCCTCACATACTAGTGGAATACACTTGGGATTGTGGATAAAACTAACTATCTCACATTCCATGACTTTGCCGTCAACACCATAATCCCGCTAGAATCATTCTACAAAGATGTGAGCTATACCAGGTAGGCCATCTACCAGGCCTTGAATAGTCTATGCAAGAAGAGATCTGCAGTAAAGGAGATTATTGAGAACTACCTAGTTCTTGATTCTTATTGTGGTAGGAACAGTCTTGTTATGAAGTCCGACTATCCCTGTTCAAGTTGTTAGGCGAGATACCTATGAAAGCTGTTGTTCAGGAGATTCAAACTACCCAGTCCTCCAAGTGATTAGACTAAGGTAGATAAGAAAACCAGGTAACTCAGATGTAAGAGCCCAACAAATTTTGTGAAGAGGAATGATAGTTCCTTCATCTACAGAAATCCTATTTACTTAATAAGAAATTTTCCTTCACTCAGGGAGTCAAAAGATATTGTCCACATCTTTGAAGATCATGTTGGAATCTATCTCGACAAAGATGATGACCTTGAATCGGTCTTCTTGCTGGAAGAAAAATTGATGGAGGACACCATCTTCTCCCTAGATGTCTATGAAGAATCAAGAGATATCTATGTTGTTAAAGACAACGAGAAATTAGCTAGCCAGTTTCTCATGTTCAACACACCAGGAATATTATCTTCTGGATTAGTAGATTACCCTCTTGATCTATTCAACAAATAAATAGATCCTTCAAATCCATCTATCCTCTAAGAAAGTCTGACTTTCATCAAGCTTCAAGTGTTCAAAAGGCATAGAATGCCCATCTTGAAGCCGTTCAGAGAACATCCGAAATATATTTATTGTCATGTGTTCTTTATCCTAGCCAATAAATTCTAGCAAGAACTCCAATGGTTGTTCTAGTACATTTGCTATTAGTACTCTATCATCATGGAGTTCAAGTGGTATGCCTTACGACATTATGCTCGAATCCAACAAGCTTCAAACAGATTCATGTTGTGGTTCAATACACCATTATACTAGATTCAATTCTTCATATATTCCTGCGATGCACAGCCTTTATATTGTATCATCTATAAGGAATCACTGGCTGTGAATTCTAAGGTTAGTTGGGAATTTCACTACTCTAGAAATTTCCTGATTTTATTCTCTCTCTTGAAGATGAATGCTGTGAAAAACAATGCTTTACACTTCAGCAAACCAAATGCATTCCAGAGAAAAGGGACTACACTTAAGATGGAGTTCGAAGAACACCAAAAGAATATTTGTCGCTGTGTGAGATCAAAAATGATGATGCCACAGGCATACGGATGATGGTTCCTCTATAGTAATTGAAAGACTCATAAACAAGAAAGAGTTACTTCACCAGATCGATGAAGAAAACCTTGGAAAGCTACGAACGCCTCAGGCTGAATCACAAAGTAGATTAGTGGATGGAATAAGGATACGCGAGCACATCATAGTTGGCACCATCCAACACTACTGCCTGAAAGATGACGCTAGATGATATGTGCAATAATGTTACCCTCTCCAGTGGGTTACCCTTCCCAATGGGTTACCTTCTCCATTGGGTTACCCTTTTCAGTAGGTTACCCCTATCTCTAAGGAAACCCTCTGCAGTAGTTTAGTCTTTCAGATGAGTTTTTGAAGTTACTGAATTAGCTACTTTGAAGAGAAGGAGCTTATGCACCTTCTTTCAAGATGCCTATGAAGTTGCTGATGCACTTGCTTGCAAGCTGCTAACTCAACTACATGCAAATGTCGTCACATGCCAACAATATAGTTTGTTTGTTTTTTCATTTGGCCCTCCACATGTTAGTAGAGCCCGGTGTGAATAAAGATAAGGCTTATCCAGTCATACCAAATAAAGATTATCCCTTCTAAAAGGATAAACTTATCTAGTCATAATGGATAATGCCTATCACTTAGCTTATCTATTAGGATAGTATTATATTATTTTATTTTATTTTTATCCATAGCTTAAATTATCTAGTAAGCTTTATTTCTCGATAAAAAAAAGCCTACGCTTTTAGGGAGAGGGTATCATTTGCTCTACCTAGATCATTTACTCTACCTAGATCATATGATCTACCTAAAATCCTCTTGTATAGTTTTCACTCTTTCAATGAAAATGTTTGTTGGCTAAACTTTCTTGCTCTTGCTTTCTCTCTTCCAAAGGAATTCGTACTTCGATCCTTTAGGTCGGATTAGGGGGGTAAGGAAATACTATGGCAAAGTGTTTGTTGTTTCAATGGAAAAAATGGCACCCTAAAGTTAATTTCCATGTATATGAAACAAATAAGGTGACTCAGCTACTTTGAAGAGAAGGATCTTATCCACCTGCTTGCAAGATGCCTGTGAAGCTACTGATGCTCTTACTTGCAAGTTACTGACTCACCTACTTGCGCATGTTGTCACATACCAAAAACATAGTTTGTTTTGTTTTAATTTGTCCCACCACAAGTTAGTAGGGCTCAGTGAGAATAAAGATAAGGCTTATCCATTCATAAAAGATAAAGCTTATCCCTTCCAAAAGGATAAGACTTATCCAGTCATTACAGATAATGCCAATCCCTTAGCTTATTTGTTATGATAGGATTGTATTTTTTTATTTGATGTTGATCCATAGCTTAGCTTATCTAGTTAGCTTCATTTCTCTATAAAAGCAAGCCTAGGCCTATAGGGAGAAGGTATCATTTGCTCTACCAAGATCATTTTCTCTACCTAGATCATATGCTCTACCTAAAATTCCCTTGTATAGTTTTCTCTCTTTTAATGAAAATGTATTTTGGCTAAAATTTCTTCCTCTTGATTTCTCTTTACTAAAGGGATGGGTACTTAGATCCTTTAGGTTGGAGTAGGGGGTAAGAAAATACTACGGCGAAGTGCTTGTTGTTGCAATGGCAACAATGGCACCTCGATGATACTTTCCATGTGTATGAAACAAAGTTAGCTTCATCCAAATGACGTAGATGTCTAAGATTTTTCCATGAATATTAAATAAAATTGTCTTAGTCCATGACATTGCTTTCCAAAATGATTCCATATCTAAGAAAAAACACGCAGATCTGAGGTCTGACTTAGTACACCTTTTGTTCCACGGCCGCTAGAGGGAAACAGGCCAGCGAGAGCCCCCGTAAGACCCATTTTTAGGCATAAATAAAACAGTTTTGTGCTAAGGAGGTAATGGATTTTATGTGTTCTAAGATTGGAAAAGTCAAGCTATCCGTCTTTTGGGTCGTGAAGGCTTTATTGCTGAGGCAAACCGTCCTTGATTTGTACATTGCAGTTCCAATGTCATGCCATCCCTTTAAGGCTTAAGAAGGATTTATACTAAATATCAAATCGTCTATACGGATGCGTATCTCAGTCTTAGGAATGCTGTGGTGTTTCATTTAAAAGCTTTGATTTCATATTGCATGTTGCCCATATGGTCATGAATTGCCTTCCATGTTTGAAAGGTAGAATCTATGTCTGTGGTGTTGATAGAAGCTTTGATTTCGTATGGCGTGCCACCTACACAGTTGTGAAATCTCCTTTTATGTTGGAAAGTTCGTGGTCTGTTGCCTAGCCTCTAGGCTGCTCTCGTCATCAGTCGTTCATGCCCCTCTGCCTCCCCGTGTCTATTTGGTATTAGAGCCATCCCCACTCTCAGAGTTTAGGAGGAAGCAGGAGCTTGCATCCACCTCTGCTGATTGGAAACACGTGATACAACTTTACATTTTTATTCTGAGTCTATAGTTTACTTGTCCAAGTTACTGCTCTTAGATCCGCCCTTTGTTTTAGCTTCCAAGTTTCACTAATCAACTCTTGCACATATTAGAGTCATATTTTTAATTTCATTATCAGAGTCAGTGTTTTTTGGTTATCGTATACTACGTCTTGCACATAATTGAGTTGTAGTTACTTTCCTTAGATTTTAGAACAAATATATTGAGTCAGTCCACAAAAACACAAAAAGATTTTCATTTTATTGAGTCTTGTCGATAGAACCTTTGAACAAATATATCGAGTCTTTACAGTCTAGAAAATAAATAAATATGTCTTCCTTAGAGTCTTTTTACTTAAATAGGTCCAGTTCTTGTAAATCTCTAGCTTAAGTAAATGTGTCCCCACCAAAGCTCAGTCATGTAAATATGACTACCTATACGAATTAGATGTGATATCACAAAAACATAAAACATCCTCAACACATCTACCACTCCTAAACCCTTACTTTTCCTTTACAAAGAAGGCATTTAACCCATGTCTGTAGATAGGTTCTTTGGTTCAGCAGAGACAGAAAGGATTTAAATAATATGTTTCTGCCTCAAAACAAGACCAGCATCCTATTCTTGCAACTCAGCAGGAACAGTTCATCACCCTTCAGATATTGGAAGATTTTCCAAGACTATAGAGAAAGAAAGGTTTCATCCACATCCACTTAGGTTCTATTCGCGTTACATTATCATATGATGAAAGAAAAGGACAGCCCGTAGTGGCGCACCTTTCACTCCTAGATACCCGGAACAACGAATACCAATATGGCAACTTGGGAACTTCAGAAATCACACTTAACGTCGGACCAATGTTTGTAACTATATTCCCCAACTTCAATATATCCCTCTTTGATCCGTATCCGATTAAGGTATAAAAGATCTAGGTGTAGATTCTCGGAGCTCCATAGGCCAGAGATGATATCCAGGAAACTCTCCACTACCAGTTGGCTTGGCGAGTTCAGAATCATGCTATGGATCTATCCCTTCTAGGTGGCGGCGATGCTTTTTTATCTTAAGCATAAATGCCACCACCAAAACCATTTAGTTTGTCTAGATCCCAAGGAAAATTCCCAAATATGAGCTTCTGAAAGTACTCCTGGACTCATGGGTCACAAACTACGACAAGCTGAGAGTCCATCCTCAACCCCTCCAGTTGACTGAGCCAACCTTTGCCAGAAGGAGTGACGATACCATCATGGTCAGTTTCATCCACTCACACTTAAAAAAGCCTCCCAAAACCACCTTCTCAATCTATATGTACCAACCTTCCGATGACCTTCCACTAATAAATGACCAAAAGTTCATGTGTTGGTTCCTAGATAGCAGTATGGATGAGCATGATTCGATACACTACTTCAATCATGACGGCAGTAATACTGTGTGGCGCAAATATCCTTTCTCTAGACACTATCCATGGAAATTAAATTACAGATGCCACCTATGTCAAGCAACCACCTCACCCTCTCCACCACCAGCTAAAGCTACCAGAACTAAAGAAAAACAGCCTGGAACAAAACTTTTCAAGATGTCTCTATCTAGTTCTGGCTACTTGAATGACTTTCCACTGAACAAACCTTTTGAATAGGATAACATGAGCCACACTCCAAAAGTACCAGCAAACACTGTTATCCTACCATTCGAAGAGAAGATGCACCTCAACGAAATTGAAGAAACACTCAACTGGCAATCTTAAATTGCCATGTGACAAAATAGGATGCTATCCAGTATCAACCAAGCCATGAAGAATGTTGATCACTCTCAAAATAAGATGACTAAGAATTTTGATGTCTAATTTCTTCAACTAGCAGCAGAAGGAAATGGCTTGTTTGAAAGAACAAAACAAGTTGCTGAGACACGGCGAGATTCATCCCCAGGGAACCCATAGTGCACTACCAAAGCCAACCAAGTCCCCAGTGTCGCCACACACATACTCTCTACCAAAAATGAGCCACATATTTCCCACTCCTACATCAAGCTCACATATGCCAATATCCTCAGATTCTTAAAAGGAAAAGGAGTTTAAGATTGCTATGCAAGTATGGAAAAGGAAAGATATCATCTCTTCCAAGAGAAAAGTCCATGAAACTTAGAAGCACTCGAAGAGGAAAATAGAATCCGACATAGATAAAGGGACAATGATGATCTCAGACTACGGACATCACCTTCCCCAATGATAATCTAATCATTCACAAGCTAGAAGTTCCATATGAATAAAAAGAATGGAATGCCTTGCTGAAATATGGCATTCACAATCACAAGTGGTTGCCATCCCATCGTGATCTAGATACGGATCCAGACCAAATCGTCCCAAATATTTATGGGTTGAACATCAATGATGATGCCATTCCAGATCCATAAGCCACAGCGATCCTTAATCCAGTTGATAAATCTCTGAAGTGCAATGAACAGATATAGGATGTTGATCCCATAAGTCCTACTTTATGTGAAGGAGGTTCCTCTGATACAGAGTCATACTCCAATACCGACTATAACTTTCCAGCCGATGGATACGTTGAAGACAGCGAAGAGTCTATCGATTTGCGAGAATATAGTAAAGACAATCCTGAATCGTCAATTGAATATCCAGTAAAATACTATCCACTAATATACATGAACCATTCCAAGGAACTAGAGGTCTCCGAAAATGTCGATAAACAAGATGGGATGATGGACAATCCAATCCCAAAAAGAAGGACAAATCCAGGTACACCGACAAGAAAAACTGTGGGAACCAGATTTCACAACTTCACCCCCACTGACATCAATATTTCAACCTAGCCCCAGCAGATCTACGACTTCTACACTTGGATGGAAATGAAGAATCTGGATGAGTGGGAGATATACAAGATACTCTCAAACTTAACATCCACATTCTTTGGCATACTTAGAGACTGGTGGAACGCTCTTAGGATTTTAGACAAGAACACATATCTGACATTCTAGGATTTTGCCTTCAACATCAGAATCCTTTACAAGGTATTCTACGGTGACACAGGGTAGAGACAAGAGAAGCTCCGGCAACATCTTTTTGAGAGAAAGTGCCTTTCATTCGATAGATATGTCATCGATATCCACTTCCGAAAGATGGCGAAGATCTACTTTGAGTTGGGTAGGGATCCCAACCTAAAGCAAGCATTCATGTCATTACTGCCAATGATGCTACCAAACCACACGACAACGATTTTGGACGAGAAGTTCAAGCCCATAACCATCCCACATGTAGGCTACATCTGAAACACCATTCTTTAGGCTCTGGATAGCATATATATCAAGAGGACTATTCTAAAGAAGATCGTCAAGAATAATCTAACCGTTGACTGAGCTTGCAACAAAGATGACCTCGTCACCAAGTCCTACTACGCCTTTTCTTACCATAAGATGAGATCGAAAAGACAACTGTTATTTAGGAGGTTTAAACTCCTAAGACGTCCCGAGGATAGAAGCATTGTTACCTGGTGAACCAGGTATTTCAAATAGAGAAACCTTGCAAACTACAAGAAGAAGTATAATGGTTGCTTCATCTAGAAAAAGCCTGGCCACTTCACCAGAAACTTTCCTCAAGCCAAAAATTCAAAGGAATCCTTCAACCTCTTTTAATAAATAGCAGATCCTGCAGGAATCTATCTCACCACAGAGGATGACTTTGAATTGGTTTTCTTGCTGAAAAAAGAATCAACAGAGAACACCTTCTTCTCCATAGACATATATGAAGATTCAGCCGACATATATGCTGATGAACTCTTCCTGATATCCGACAATGGAAAAAATAGCCAGCACCATGCCAGTTAAATCCTCATGCTAAATGCGGCAGGAATACTATTTTTCTGGCTAGCAGATTATCCTGTGAATCTATTTAATCGATATATGGATCCTTTGGATCCATCCATCATCTGAAAAAAAGGACCTTCTACGATCTTCAAGTGTTTAGAAAGTATGGAGGATCTATCCCAAAGCCGTTCGAGTGCACTTGGAATATCCCTTCTGCCATATGTTCAGCGCCAAGGCCAATGACTTCCCGCAAGAACTCCTATGGCTCTTCTGGTATCTGTGCCACCAGTACTATATTCTCATGGAGTTCAAGTGTGTTGTGTTTATTTATTTTGATCGAATCCAACATGTTCTAAAGAGATACATATTGTGGTTCAAGCCACAAGAATACTGGATTCGATGATTCAAGGATTCCTACGATGCAATGGTCTTCATGTTGCACTGCCCTATAGGAATCTCAGGCCACGACGTCAAAGCCCAAATAGAAATTTTACTACTCTAGAAATTTCCCAAATCCATACTCTCTCGAGAAGATGAATACTATGCGGCTCAGCGCTTTATTTTCCAGAAAAATAGATGTATTCCAAAACAAATTTGGCTTAAAAAAGGGAAAAATGGAACTATGCAGATGACGATCATCCCCACTAGGATGAAGTCTGACGAGCAGTAGAAGAATATCAACTGCAGTATGAGATTACAAGAGATGAAGTCACCGGCTCCATTTAAAGCATATATGACTGAAAGATCCCCAACAAGAATGCAAAGATTCATCATTAAGAAGGAGTTACTTCTCTAGATCGATGAACCAAACCTTGGAAGGCCAAGAATGCGTTAGGAAGAAGTACATAGTAGATTGGTGGATGGAAGAAGGATACAAGAGCTCATCACCGCCGACACCATCCAACACCACCTAAGAGATGACGTCAGATGACATATGCCAGAAGTTACCCTCTTCAATGGGTTTCCCTTTCCAGTTGGCTACCCTATCCAGTAGGTACCCTTTCCAGTGTGTTACAATTCTCTCCAAGGAAACCCTGTTAGATGGGTTACCCTCATTAATGGGATACCCTTTCCAGTGGGTTATCCTTTTCTCCAAGGAAACCTTTCTCAGTGGGTTACCCTTTTAGATGGGTTTTTGAAGCTACTGACTCAGCTACTTCAAAGATAAGGAGCTTATCAACCTACTTGCAAGATGCCTGTTAATCGAATGATGCATCTACTTGCAAGTTATTGTCTCACCTATTTGCACATGCTTTCACATGCCAACAACATAGTTTGTTTTGCTTTTATTTGGCACCCGCATGTAAGTAGGGCCCAGTGTCAATAATGATAACTCTTATCCAGTCATAACAAAAAATTCTTATCCCTTCAAAAACTATAAGACTTATCATTATTAATGAATAATGTCTATCCCTTAGCTATTTGGATAGTCATGTAACATTTTATTTCTTGTTTATCTATAGCTTATCTTAGCTAGTAAGATTCATTCTCCTATAAAAGAAAACCTAGGCCTTTAGGTTAGAGGCATCATTGGATCTACCTAGATCATTGGCTCTACCTAAAAACCTCTTGTATAGTTTCTCTCTATCATCAATGAAAATGATTTTTGGCTAAACTCTCTTTCTCTAGGTTTCTCTCTACCAAAGGGATAGGTACTTTGATCCTTTAGGTCAGAGTAGAGGGGTAAGGAAATACTACAGTAGAGTGCCTGTTGCGACGGCAATATTGGCACCCCGAAGTTATTTTCTATGTATATAAAATGCATTTGTCTTTGTCCACACGACGTAGATGTCTAAGTGTTTTCCTTGTATATGAAACAAAATTGGCTTAGTCCATGCCATAGCTTTCTAAAATAATTCCATATCTAAGAAAGAAAATGCAGATCTGAGGTATGCCTTAATACACCTTTTGTTTCACGACTAATAGAGGACAATAGACCAGGGAGAGCCATCATAAGACCCATTTTTAGGCATATTCGAAACATTCATGTACTAAGGAGACAAAAGATTTCATGTTTTCTAAGACTAGAAAATTCAAGTCATCCCTCATTTGGGTTGTGAAGGCTTTGTTGCCGAGGCAAACTATCCTTGATGTATAGCTTGCAGTTCCAAAGTCATGCCATCCCGTTAAGGGTTGAGAAGTCTTTGTAGCTAAAAATCAAACCATTTGTACGGATGTGTATCTCAGTCGTAGGAAAGTTTTTATGTGTCTATTAAAAGCTTTGATTTCTTATGGCTCACCGCCTATATGGTCATGAATCACTTGTTATGTTGGAAAGTTTAGGCTATGTGTTTGTGGTGTTGATGGAAGCTTTGATTTTGTATGGAATACCGCCTATATAGTCGTGAAAGTTTTAGGTATATTGCCTAGCCGTCGGGCTGCTCTCCCCGGCAGTTGTCCATGACCCTCTGCCTACCCATCTATTTGGTATCAAGGCTAGCCCTACTCCTGGAGGTTAGGAAAAAGTAGGAGTTTGCATCCACCTCTTCTTACTGCAAACACGTGAGCCAGCTTTTAAATTTTAATCTTAGTCTTTAGTTTACTTGTCGAAGCTACTTTTATTGGATCCGACCTTTATTTTAGCTTCTAAGTTTCACAACTCAAGTACTGTACATATTAGAGTCATAGTTTTAATTTCATTATCAGAGTCAGTGTTTTTTGGTTATTGTATACTGGGTATTGTACATAATCGAGTCGTAATTACTTTCCTTAGATTTAGAACAAATATATAGAGTCAGTCAACAAAAACACAAAAAGATTTTCATTTTATTGAGTCTTGTCCATAGAACCTTAGAAAAATATATCTAGTCTTTATAGTCCAAAAAATACAAAAATATGTCTTCCTTAGAGTCTTCTTCCTTAAGTAGGTCCAATTCCAATAAATCTCTAGTTCAAGTAAGTATGTCCCCCACCAAAGCTCTATCATGTAAATATGACTACCTAAATGAAGTAGATGTGTTACCACCGAAACATAAAATATCCTCAACACATCTACCTCTTTTAAACCCTTACTCTGCCTTTGCAAAGAAGGCAAGTAACCCATGGCTGCAGATTAATTCTTGGGGGCAGCAGAGACTGAAAGGAGATAAAGAATATGTTTCTGCCTTAAATATAGACCAGCATCCTATTCTTGAAACTCAAGAGGAATGGTTCATCACCCTATAGATGCCAGAAGATTTTCCAAGACAATGGATAAATCAAGGATTCACCCACATCAACTTTGGTGTTGTTCGGGTTGCGTTGTCATATCACAGAAAAAAGGCCATTCCGTAGTGACGTGCCTTTCACTTCTTGATACTAGGAACAATGAAAAGAAACATGACAACTTGGGAACTTCAAAAATCACACTTAACAATGGGACAGTCTTCGTCACTATATTCTCCAACTTTAACATATCCCTCGCCGATATGTATCTAACAGAGGCATTGAAGATCCATTTCTAGATTCTCGCAGCTTGAAAAGCTAGAGATGCCATCCAAGAAACTCTACAATACTATATAGACTGGCGAATTCAGAATCATGCTATGGATCTATCCCTTACAGGTGGTGGTAATGCTCTGCTCTTAAATATGTGTCCACCAACGAAATCACTCACTATATCCTGATTACAAGACGAATCTCCATAGATGTGCTTTTGAAAGTACTCTTGAACTCATGGGTCACAAACTATGAGAAGTTGAGAGACCATCCTCAACCTCTTCAGTCCACGGAGACAACCTTTGCCAGAAGGAGCGACAATACCGTCATGATCAGTTTCAACCAATCACACCTACAAAATCCTCCCAAAACCACCTTCTCAATCCATATGTACTAATATTTAGTTGACCTTCCAATAACAAATGACCCAAAGTTTATGGACGACCTAAAGTTCATGCACAGGTTCCTAGACATTAGTATA
Source organism: Capsicum baccatum var. pendulum (assembly GCA_030864225.1). NCBI lineage: Eukaryota > Viridiplantae > Streptophyta > Magnoliopsida > Solanales > Solanaceae > Capsicum > Capsicum baccatum. The sequence continues at coordinate 89,328,269 of CM061557.1, forward strand.
GAAGAGTATAATTGGATACACTACTTCTATCAAGATGGAAGATATACTGTGTGGTACAAATGTCCTTCCTCTGGACATTATCCATGGAAGTCGAATTGCAGATGCCACCTATGCCAAGGAACTACCTTACCCTCTCCACCACCAGATAAAATTACCAAAATAAAAAAAATAGCCTGCAACCAAACTATTCATGATGTCTCAATATGGCATCGTTTACTCGGATTTGTTTCCACCAAACAAACCTTTTGAAAAGGATAAATCGAGCCATGCTCAAAAAGTACCATCCAAAACTATTATCCAGCCATTCAAAGAGAAGATGCCCCTCAGTGACAACGAAGCCACACTCAACCTGCAATCTGAAAATGCCATGTGCCTAAATATGATGCTATCCAACATCAACCAAGCCATGAAGAATTTTCTCACACTCAGAATAAGATAGCAAGAAAAGTTGAAGGAATGAACAAGAGAGCAAAACAAGCATCCACTCAGCATGACAGACTTATTCGCTAGTTAGAACTTAGGCTCCAATCCATGCAATATGATATATTTCCACCAGGTACTTCAATGTCTCAATTATTCAACTAGCATCAGAAGAAAATGGCTTCTCTGAAAGAACAAATCAAGCAGTTGAGACACGATGGGTTTCCTCCCCAAAGAACCCCTGGCACACTACAAAAGCCGACCTTGTTCCCAGTGTTGCCACATAAATACTCTCCGCAAATAATTAGCCATATCTTTACCTCTCCTACTTCAAGCTCCCATATACCAATATCCCTAGATTCTCAATAGAAAAAGGAGTTTGACATTGCTAAGCATGTATGGGATAGAAAAGTTACCATCACTACTAAGAGAAAAATAGAATCCTATATAGGTAAAGGGACCATGATGATCTCGAACCACGACATCACTTTCCCTAATGACAATCTAGTAATCCATAAGCCAGTAGTGTCATACCAAGATAAAGAATGTAATTCCTTGATGAAAGACGACCTTCTTAATCAGAAGTGGTTGTCGTTCCATCATGATCCAAATTATGATCTAGACCAACTCATCCCAAATCTGTATGGTTTGAACATCGATAATGATACCGTACCAGATCAATAATTCATAACAATTCTTGATCCCATTAAAGAATATCTGTAGTGCAATGAACAGATCTAGGATACTGATCCTATAAGTACTACTTCAAGTGAACGAGGTTTCTCTGATATATAGGCATACTCCAGTGATAACTTTCTAACAAATAGATGCATTGACGGCAATGAAAAGTCTATTCATTCACAAGAACATGTTGAGGATACTCCTGAATCCTTAATTGAATCTCCAAAAGAAGACTATCTATAAATATACATGATCTATTCCAAGGAACCAAAGGTCTCCAAAGTAGTCGATGCCCAAGATGGGATAATGGATGATCAAATCCCAGAAAGAAGGTCAAATCCAGGTACACGAGCAAAAAAATCCATAGGAATTGGTTTCACACCTTTACTCTCAATGACATCTAGATTTTAGCCTAGCCCTACCGGATCTAGGGCTTCTACACTTGGATGGCGACATAGAATCTGGTCGAGTGGGTGAAATACATGATACTCTTGGAATTCACATCCATATTCTCCAGCATACTCGAAGACTGGTGGAATGCTCTTGGGATTTTAGACAAAAACACTTATCTGACATCCCAAGACTTTGCCTTCAACATCAGGATCCTGTAAGAAGTATTATGCGATGATGTAGGTTAGAGACAAGAGAAGCTCCAGCAATATTTTTTGATATAAAGTGACTATCATTCAATAGAAACATCATCGATATCCACTTCCAGAAGACGGCAAAGATCTACTTTGAGTTAGGTAGATATCCCTATCTGAAGTCTAAGTGCTTTCCAAGTATATGAAACAAAATTGTCTTAGTCCATGCCATAGCTTTCTGAAATAATTCTTTATCTAAGAAAGAACACAAAGATCTGAGGTCTACCTTAGTAAACCTTTTGTTCTATAGCTTCTAGAGGGAAACAGGCTAGGGGGAGCCATCGTAAGACCTATTTTTAGGCATTTATAGAATAGTCTTACACTAAGGAGACAAAGGATTTCATGTTTTCTAAGATTGGCAAAGTTAAACCATCTCTCTTTTGGGTTGTAAAGGCTTTGTTGCCGAGGAAAACCATCCTTAATGTGTAGCTTGCAGTTCCAAAGTTATGCTATCCTGTTAAGCATTGAGAAGCCTTTGTAGCTAAAAAGGAAATTGTCTATGTGGGTGCATTGCTCAGTCATAGAAAAGTTATGGCATATTGATTAAAAGCTTTGATTTAATATGGCATGCCGCCTATATGGTTGTGACTCACCTGTCATATAAAAAAGGTTAAGCTTTATGTCTATGGTGTTGATGGAAGCTTTGATTTCATATGGAGTGCCTCCTACTTAGTCATCATGTGCAAGCAGGTAAGTCAGTAGCGTTCAAGTAGGTGTATCAGTAGCTTTACAAGAACCTTACAAGAAGGTGGATAGGCTCCTTATCTTCGATGTAGGAAAGTCAGCAGTTTCAAATACCTATCTAAAAGGGTAACCCATTAAGGAGGGTTTTCTTGGAGATAAAGGTAATCTATAAGAAAGGGTAACACACTGGTGAGGGTAGCCCATCAGAAAAGGTTTCCTAGGAGAAGAGGGTAACCCACTGGATTGGGTAACCTGCTGGAGAGGGTAACCCATTGGAGTGGGTAACTTTCTGCATATGTCATCTGATGTCATCTCTTAGATAGTGTTAGATGGTGTCGTTGGCGATGAGCTCGCGTATCTCTCTTCCATCAACCAATCTACTCTCTCCTTTTAATTGAGGTGTTCTTGGCCTTAAAAGATTTTATTCATCAATCTAGTAAAGTAACTCCTTCTGAATGATGAATCTTTGCATTCCTATTGAGGAGCATTCAGTTGTATGCTTTTGATTGAGCCATTAACTTCGTATCTCATTATCTTGTACTATGGCTGATATTCTTTTAATGCTCATGCGACTTCTTCCCAGTGGGGATGACCGTCGTCTGCGTAGTTCTATTTTTCTCATTTCTTTACCCAGGTTTCCTTCAGAATACATCTGTTCTACTGGAAAATGAAGCACTAGGCCTTATAGTAATTTTGTTACATTGAGAGTATAGATAGAGGAAATTTCCATAGAAATGAAATTTTTAATTGATCTTGGAAGTCATGGCCTGAGATTCATACATGGCTATACAGTATGAAGACTATTTCATCATAGTAGTCCTTGAAGCATCGAATTCAGTATTTTTATGGCTTAAACCACAGCATAAATCTTATTAGATATGGTTGGATTCAATCGAAATCCCTGAAGGCATCACACGCACCCCATAAGAATATAGTGTTAGTGGCATAGATACAACAATAGCCAAAGGAGTTCTTGTTGGAAGTTGTTGTCCATTGAGATGAACACATGGCAGAAGGGATATTCCGAGTGCACTCCGAACGGCTTCAGGATGGATCTGTCATACCTTCTAAACACTTGAAGCTTGTAGAAGGTCCTTCTATCTTGGAGGATGGATAGATCAAAGGGATCTACATATTGGTGTAATAGATCTGAAGGGTAATCTGTCAACCCGAAAAATAGTATTCATGTCCTATTGAGCATACGGTTTTGACTGGCCTTGTGCTATTTATCTTCTTTATTGCTAGATTTTAGGTAGAGATCATTGGCTTATATGTCACCTGAATCTTCATATATGTTTATGGAGAAGAAGGTGTCCTCTGTCGATTCTTTTTCCAGTGAGAAGACTGATTCAAGGTCCTTCTGTATGCTGAGATAGATTTCCGCATAATCAGCTATCTCTTCAAAGAGGTGAACGGAGTCCTTTGATTTCTTGAGTTGAAGATAGTTTCTAGCAAAGTGGCTGGGCTTTCTGCAGATGAAGCAGCCATCATCCTTCTTCTTGTAGTTGGTTGGGCTTCTCCGTATGAAATACCTGGTTTGCTGGGTAATCCTACTTCTATTGTCAGGAGGCTTTGGTAGTTTGAACTTCCTAAATAGTAGCTTTCTCTTCGATCTTGTCTTACAATGAGGGTAGGAACAATCAGACTTAGTGAAGAGGTCGTCTTTCCTATGGACTCAATCGAGGGCTGGATTGTTCTTGATGATCTTCTTCAGAACAGTCCATTTGATGCATATGTTTTCCAGAACCTGGAGGATGGCCTGTCGGATGTAGCCTATCTATGGGATGGTTATGGACTTGAACTTCTCCTCCACAATCGTCATCGTGTGCTTTGCAAGCATCATTGGCACTGATGATACAATGGTTTTCTTCAGGTTGGGATCCCCGTGAAAATCAAAATAAAACTTTGCCATCTTCTAAAAGTGGAAATCAATGATGTTTCTGCCGAACGATAGGAACTTTATCTCGAAGAGATATCGCTAAAGCTTCTCTTGTCTCTATCTTATGTCATAGAAGAATAGCTCATGCAAGATCCTGATGTTTAAAGCAATGTCCTGGGGCGTCAGATAGGTGTTCTTGTCTGAAATCCCAAGAGCATTCTACCAATCTCTGAGTATGTCGGAGAATCTTGATGTGAACTCCTAGAGTATCATGTATTTCTCCTGCTCGAAAAGATTCTTAGTCACCATCCAAGTGTATAAGTCTTGGATCCACTCAGGCTAGGGTAAAATCCTGATGTAGTCGAGAGTGAAGGTGTAAAACCCAGTTCCCATGGTTTTTCTTGCTAGTGTACCTGGATCTGGCCTTCTTTCTTAGATTTGATTGTCCTCCTCTATTTCAAAGCCATAGATATTATCGACGGCTTTCAGAAACTCCACCTCTGGGTTATTTTTCATAACTTGTTGAGCAATAGCATTCCCAGAATCTACAACATCAGAGTGAGAAATAACTTGAGTTAGGATGATAGGGTTATTCGTTGGAAGGTCATATGGGGATGAACTTTGTTCATTGAGGAAATATTTTATGGATCACGTCCATACTTCATCTGGTTGCTCTTTGATTTGTGACCCCACAATTTGGACCTCTAAGACATTATTTGGGACTATGAGATCCTTTGTAGGAGCAGTATGTCATATGTATGCAAAAGGAGTTTAAGATTGCTATGCATGTATGGAAAAGGAAAGATACCATCTCTTCCAAGAGAAAAGTCCATGAAACTCAAAAGCACTCCAAGAGGAAAATAGAATCCGACATCGATAAAGGGACAATGATGATCTCAGACTACGGACATCACCTTCCCCAATGATAATCTAATCATTCACAAGCTAGAATTTCATACGATGAAAAAGAATGGAATGCCTTGCTGAAATATGGCCTTCTCAATCACAAGTGGTTGCCATCCCATCGTGATCTAGATGTTGATCCAGACTAACTCCCAAATCTGTATGGGTTGAACATCGATGATGATGCCGTTCCAGATCCACAAGCCACAGTAATCCTTAATCCAGTTGATGAATCTCTGAAGTGCAATGAACAGATCCAGGATGTCGATCCCATAAGTCCTACTTCATGTGAAGAAGGTTCCTCTAATACATAGGCATACTCCAATACCGACTATAACTTTCCAGCTAATGGATACGTTGAAGACAGTGAAGAGTCTATCGATTTGCGAGAATATAGTAAAGACAATCCTGAATCGTCAATTGAATATCTAGTAAAAAACTATCCACCAATATACATGAACCATTCCAAGGAACAAGAGGTCTCCGAAGATGTCGATAAATAAGATGGGATGATAGACGATCCAATCCCAAAAAGAAGGCCAGATCCAGGTACACCAACAAGAACAACAGTGGGAACCAGATTTCACAACTTCACTCTCGATGGCATCAATATTTTAACCTGGCTCCAGCAGATCCAGGACTTCTGCACTTGGATGGAAATGAAGAATCTGGATGAGTGGGAGAAATACAAGATACTCTCGAAATTAACATCCACATTCTTTGGCAAACTTAGAGACTGGTGGAACGCTCTTGGAATTTTAGACAAGAACACATATCTGACATTCTAGGATTTTACCTTTAACATCATAATCCTTTACAAGGTATTCTGCGGTGATGCAGGGTAGAGACAAGAGAAGCTCCGACAATATCTTTTTGAGAGAAAGTGCCTATCATTCAATAGATATGTCATCGATATCCACTTCCAAAAGATGGAGAAGATCTACTTTGAGTTGGGTGGTGATCCCAACCTAAATCAAGCATTCGTGTCATCACTGCCAACGATGCTACCAAACCACATGACAACGATTGTGGAGGAGAAGTTCAAGCCCATAGCCATCCCACATATAGGCTACATCTGGAACACCATTCTTTAGGCTCTAGGTAGCATATATATCAAGAGGACTGTCTAACGAAGATCATCAAGAATATTCTAACCCTTGACTGAGCCTGCAGCAAAGATGACCTCGTCACCAAGTCCTACTGCTCCTTGTCTCACCATAAAATGAGATCAAAAAGACAGCTGCTGTTTAGGAGGTTTAAACTCCCAAGACCTCCCGAGGATAGAAGCAGTGTTACCTGGTGAACCAGGTATTTCAAATAGAGAAGCCTTGCCAACTACAAGAAGAAGGATGATGGTTGCTTCATCTACAAAAAGCCTGGTCACTTCGCCAGAAACTTTCCTTAAGCCAAGAAGTCAAAGGACTCCTTCAACCTCTTTTAAGAAATAGCAAATCACGCAGGAATCTATCTCAGCATAGAGAATGACTTTGAATTGGTTTTCTCACTGGAAGATGAATGGACAGAGAACACCCTCTTCTCCATAGACATATATAAAGATTCAGCCGGCATATATGCCAATGATCTCTACCTGATATCCGACAATGGAAAAAAGAGCCAGCACCATGCCAATCAAATCCTCATGCTAAATACGGCAGGAATACCATATTCCTGGCTAGCAGATTATCTTGTGAATCTATTTAATCGATATATGGATCCTTTGGATACATCCATCATCCAAAAAAAAGGACCTTCTATGATCTTCAAGTGTTCAGAAAGTACGGAGGATCCATCCTAAAGTCGTTCGAGTGCACTTAGAATATCCCTTTTGCCATGTGTTTAGCGCCCAGGCCAATGACTTCCCGCAAGAACTCCTATGGCTATTCTGGTATCTGTTTCACTAGTACTACATTCTCATGGATTTCAAGTGTATTGTTTTTGGTTATTTTAATCGAATCCAACCTTCTCTGAATAGATACATGTTGTGGTTCCAGCCACAAGAATACTGGATTCGATGCTTCAAGGATTCCTACGATCCAATGGTCTTCATGTTGCACCACCCTATAGGAATCTCAGGCCATGACGTCCAAGCTCAAATAGAAATTTTACTACTCTAGAAATTTCCCATATCCATACCCTCTCTAGAAGATGAATACTATGCAGCTCGACGCTTTATTTTCCAAAAAAATAGATGTATTCCAAAACAAATTTGTCTAAAAAAAATAGGTAAAATGGAACTATGTAGATGACGGCCATCCCCACTAGGATGAAGTTTGACGAGCAGCAAAAGAATATCAACTACAGTATGAGATTACAAGAGATGAAGTCATCGGCTCCATTCAAAGCATACGACTGAAAGATCCCCAACAAGAATGCAAAGATTCATCATTTACAAGCAGTTACTTCTCTAGATCGATAAACCAAACCTTGGAAGGCCAAGAACGCATCACAAAGAAGTACAGAGTAGATTGGTGGATGGAAGAAGGATACAAGAGCTCATCACCGCTGACACCATCCAACACCACCTAAGAGATGATGTTAGATGACATATGCCAGAAGTTACCCTCTTCAATGGGTTTCCCTTTCTAGTGGGCTACCCTATCCAGTAGGTTACCCATTCCGGTGTGTTATACTTCTCTCCAAGGAAACCTTGTTAGATGGGTTACCCTTATTAGGGGATACCCTTTCCAGTGGGTTATCCTTTTCTCCAAGGAAACCTTCCTAAGTGGGTTACCCTTTTAGATGGGTTTTTGAAGCTGCTGACTCAGCTACTTCAAAGACAAGGATCTTATCAACCAACTTGCAAGATGCATATTAATCTACTGATGCATCTGCTTGCAAGTTGTTGTCTCACCTGTTTGTACTTGCTTCCATATGCCAACAACATAGTTTGTTTTGTTTTTATTTGGCACCCGCATGTAAGTAGGGCCCAGTGTCAATAATGATAACTCTTATCCAGTCATAACAGAAAATGCTTATCCTTTCAAAAATTATAAGACTTGTCATTATTAATGAATAATGTCTATCCCTTAGCTGTTTGGATAGTAATGTAATATTTTATTTCTTGTTTATCTATAGCTTATCTTAGCTAGTAAGATTCATTCTCCTATAAAAGGAAACCTAGGCCTTTAGGTTAGAGGCATCATTGTATCTACATAGATCATTGGCTCTACCTATAAACCTCCTGTATAGTTTCTCTCTATCATCAATGAAAATGATTTTTAACTAAACTCTCTTTCTCTAGCCTTTTCTCTACCAAAGGGATGGGTACTTTGATCTTTTAGGTTAGAGTAGGGGGTAAGGAAATTTTACAGCGGAGTGTTTGTTGCGACAGTAATATTGGCACCCCGAAGTTACTTTCCATGTATATGAAATGAATTTGTCTTTATCCATATGATGTAGATGTCTAAGTGTTTTCATTTTATATGAAATAAAATTGGCTTAGTCCATGCCATAGCTTTCCAAAATAATTCCATATTTGAGAAAGAAAATGCAGATCTGAGGTCTGGCTTAATACACCTTTTGTTTCACAACTGCTAGAGGACAATAGACCAGGGAGAGCCATCATAAGACCCATTTTTAGGCATATTCGAAACATTTATGTACTAAGAAGACAAAAGATTTCATGTGTTCTAAGACTGGCAAGGTCAAGTCATCCCTCATTTGGGTTGTGAAGGCTTTGTTGCCGAGGCAAACTGTCCTTGATATATAGCTTGCAGTTCCAAAGTCATCCCATCCCGTTAAGGGTTGAGAAGTCTTTGTAGCTAAAAATCAAACCATTTATATGGATACATAGCTCAGTCATAGAAAGGTTGTTGCATGTCTATTAAAAGCTTTGATTTCTTATGGATCACCGCCTATATGGTCATGAATCACCTGCTATCTTGGAAAGTTTAGGCTATGTGTTTGTGGTGTTGATGGAAGCTTTGATTTTGTATGGAATGCCGCCTATATAGTCATGAAAGTTTTGGGTATATTGCCTAGCCGCCGGGCTTCTCTCCCCGAAAGTTGTCCATGCCCCTCTGCCTACCCATCTATTTGGTATCAGGGCTAGCCCTACTCCTGGAGGTTGGGAAAAAGTAGGAGTTTACATCCACCTCTGCTTATTGCAAACACGTGAGCCAGATTTTCATTTTTAATCTTAGTCTTTAGTTTACTTGTCAAAGTTACTTCTGTTAGATCCGACCTTTATTTTAGCTTCTAAGTTTCACAACTCAAGTCATGTACATATTAGAGTCATAGTTTTAATATCATTATCAGAGTCAGTGTTTTTTGGTTATTGTATACTGGGTATTGTACATAATCGAGTCGTAATTACTTTCCTTAGATTTAGAACAAATATATAGAGTCAGCCCACAAAAACACAAAAAGATTTTCATTTTATTGAGTCTTGTCCATAGAACCTTAGAAAAATATATCAAGTCTTTATAGTCCAAAAAATACAAAAATATGTCTTCCTTAGAGGCTTCTTCCTTAAGTAGGTCCAATTCCTATAAATCTCTAGCTCAAGTAAATATGTCCCCTACCAAAGCTCTATCTTGTAAATATGACTACCTAAATGAACTATATGTGCTACCACCAAAACATAAAATATCCTCAACACATCTACCTCTTTTAAACCCTTACTCTGCCTTTGCAAAGAAGGCAAGTAACCCATGGCTACAGATTCATTCTTGGGGGCAGTAGAGACTAAAAGGAAATAAAGAATAAGTTTCTTCCTTAAAGATAGACCAGCATCCTATTCTTGAAACTCAGGAGGAATGGTTAATCATCCTACAGATGCCAGAAGATTTTCCAAGACAGTGGAGAAATCAAGGATTCACCCACATCAACTTTGGTGTTGTTCGGGTTGAGTTGTCATATCATAGAAAAAAGGCCATTCCATAATGACGTGCCCTTCACTTATTGACACTAGGTACAATGAAAAGAAACATGATAACTTGGGAACTTCAAAAATCACACTTAACACTGGGACAGTCTTCGTCACTATATTCCCCAACTTTAACATATCCCTCTCCGATATGTACCTAACGGAGGTATTGAAGATCCATTTCTAGATTCTCGCATCTTGAAAAGCTAGAGATGCCATCCAACAAACTCTACAATACTATATGGCTTGGCGAGTTCAAAATCATGCTATGGATCTATCCCTTACAGGTGGTGATAATGCTCTGCTCTTAAATATGTGTCCACCAACGAAATCACTCACTATATCCTGATTACAAGGCAAATCCCCAGAGATGAGCTTTTGAAAGTACTGTCGAACTCATAGGTCACAAACTATGAGAAGTTGAGAGACCATCCTCAACCTCTTCAGTCCATGGAGACAACCTTTGCCAGAAGGAAAGACAATACCATCATGATCAGTTTCAAACACACACACCTAAAAAATCCTCCCAAAACCACCTTCTTAATCCATATGTACCAACCTTTAGTAAACCTTCCACTAACAAATGAGCTAAAGTTTATGGACTACCTAAAGTTCATGCACAGGTTCCTAGACATTAGGATAGAAGAGAATGATTGGATACACTACTTATATCAAGATGGAAGATATACTGTGTGGTACAATTGTCCTTTCTCTAGACACTATCCATGGAAGTCGAATTACAGATGCCAACTATGCCAAGGAACTATGTCACCCTCTCCACCACCAGCTAAAATTACCAAAATTAAAAAAACAGCCTGCAACCAAACTATTCATGATGTCTCAATATGGCATCGGTTACTCGAATTTCTTTCCACCAAACAAACCTTTTGAAAAGGATAACTCGATCCATGCTCAAAAAGTACCAGCCAAAGCTATTATCCATCCATTCAAAGAGAAGATGCCCCTCAGTGACAACGAAGCCACACTCAACCTGCAATCTGAAAATGCCATGTGCCAAAATAGGATGCTATCCAGCATCAACTAAGCCATGAAGAATGTTCTCACTCTCATAATAAGATAGCAAGAAAAGTTAAAGGAATGAACACGAGAGCAAAACAAGCATCCACTCAGCATGACAGACTTATCCGCCAGTTGGAACTTAGGCTCCAATCTATGCAATATGATATATTTCCACCAGGTACTTCAATGTCTCATTTATTCAACTAGCAGTAGAAGGAAATGGCTTCTCTGAAAGAATAAATAAAGCAGTTGAGACACGATGGGTTTCAGCCCCAAAGAACCCCTGGCACACTATAAAAGCCGACCTTGTTCCCAATGTTGCCACTCAAATACTCTCTGCAAAAAATTAGCCACATTTTTCCCTCTGCTACTTCAAGCTCCCATATGCCAATATCCGTAGATTCTCAATAGAAAAAGGAGTTTGACGTTGCTAAGCATGTATGAGATAGAAAAGATACCATCACTACTAAGAGAAAAATAGAATTCTACAGGTAAAGGAACCATGATGATCTCAAACCACGACATCACTTTCCCTAATGACAATCTAATAATCCATAAGCCAGAAGTGTCATACCAAGATAAGGAATGTAATTCCTTGATGAAAGATGGCCTTCTTAATCAGAAGTGGTTGTCGTTCCATCATGATCCAAATTATGATCTAAACCAACTCATCCCAAATTTGTATGGCTTGAACATCGATAATGATACCGTACCAGATCCATAAGTCACAACAATTCTTGATCCCATTGAAGAATCTATGTAGTGCAACGAACAGATCTAGGATACCGATCCCATAAGTACTACTTCAAGTGAAGGAGGTTCCTCTGATATAGAGGCATACTCCAGCGATAACTTTCTAAAAAATAGATGAATTGTAGACAGTAAAGAGTTTGTACATTAATGAGAACATGTTGAGGATACTCTTGAATCCTCAATTAAATCTCCAAAAGAAGACTATCCACAAATATACATGATCCATTCCAAGTAACCAGAGGTCTCTAAAGTAGTTGATGCCCAAGATGGGATGACGGATGATTAAATCCTAGAAAGAAGGCCAAATCCAGGTACACAAGCAAGAAAAGCCGTAGGAATTGGTTTCACACCTTTACTCTCAATGACATCTAGATTTTCGTCTGGCCCTACCGGATCTAGGGCTTCTACACTTAGATGGCGACATAGAATCTGGTTGAGTGGGTAAAATACATGATACTCTTGGAATTCACATCCATATTCTCCAGCTTACTCGGAGACTGGTGGAATGCTCTTGGGATTTCAGACAAAAACAGTTAGCTGACATCCCAGGACTTTGCCTTCAACATCAACATCCTGCAAGAAGTATTATGAAATGATATAGGTCAGACAAAAGAGAAGCTCCAACAATATCTCTTCGATATAAAGTGTCTATCATTCAATAGAAAAATAATCGATATCCACTTCCAGAAGAAGGCGAAGATTTACTTTCAGTTTGGTGGATATCCCTGTCTGAAGTCTAAGTGCTTTCCAAGTATATGAAACAAAATTGTCTTAGTTCATGCCATAGCTTTCTAAATTGATTTTTTATCTAAGAAAGGACGCGCAGATCTGAGGTCTACCTTAGTACACCTTTTGTTCTATAGCTGCTAGAGGCAAACAGGATAGGGGAGCCATTGTAAGACCCATTTTTAGGCATATATAGAATATTTTTGCACTAAGGAGACAAAGGATTTCATGTGTTCTAAGATTGGCAAAGTTAAACCATCTCTCTTTTGGGTTGTGAAGGCTTTGTTACCGAGGAAAACTATCCTTAATGTGTAGCTTGCAGTTCCAATGTAATGCTATCCTGTTAAGCATTAAGAATCCTTTGCAGCTAAAAAAGAAATCATCTATGTGGTTGCATTTCTCAGTCATAGAAAAGTCATGGCTTGTTGATTAAAAGCTTTGATTTCATATAGCAAGCCGCCTATATGGTTATGAATGACCTGTCATATTAGAAAGGTTAAGCTCTATGTCTATGGTGTTGATGGATGCTTTGATTTCATATGGAGTGTAGGCCACTTGGTCAGCATGTGCAAGCAGGTAAGTCAGCAGCTTTCAAGTAGGTGTATCAGCATCTTTATAAGCACCTTACAAGAAGGTGGATAGGATCCTTATCTTCGATATAGCAAAGTCAGCAGTTTCAAATACCTATCTAAAAGAGTAACCTATTAAGGAGGGTTTTCTTGGAGCTAAAGGTAATCCATAAGAAACGGTAACACACTGGTGAGGGTAGCCCATCAGAAAGGGTTTCCTAAGAGAAGAGGGTAACCCACTGAATTGGGTAACCTGTTGGAGAGGGTAACCCATAGTAAAGAGTAACCCATTTGAGTGGGTAACTTTTTATACATGTCATCTTATGTCATCTCTTAGATAGTGTTGGATGGTGTCATCGGCGATGAGCTCGCGTATCCTTCTACCATCAACCAATCTACTCTCTACTTTTACTTGAGGTATTCTTGGCCTTACAAGATTTTATTTATCGATCTAGTAAAGTAACTCCTTCTGAATGATGAATCATCTCATTCCTGTTGAGGAGCATTTAGTTGTATGCTTTTGATGGAGCCATTAACTTCGTATCTCATTATCTTGTACTACGGCTGATATTCTTTTAATGCTCATCTCACTTCATCCCAGTGGGGATGACCGTCGTCTACATAGTTCTATTTTTCTCATTTTTTTACCCAGATTTCCTTTGAAATGCATCTGTTTTACTAGAAAATGAAGCACTGAGCCTTATAGTATTTATGTTTCATTGAGAGTATGGATATAGGAAATTTCCATAGAAATGAAATTTCTGATTGAGCTTGGAAGACATGGCCTGAGATTCATACGTGGCTATACAGTATGAAGACTATTTCATCATAGGAGTCCTTTAAGCATCTAATCCAGTATTTTTATGGCTTAAACCATACCATAAATCTTATTAGAGTTGGTTGGATTCAATCGAAATCCCTGAAGGCATCACATGAACCCCATGAGAATATAGTGTTAGTGGCATAGATACAAGAATAGCCACTGGAGTTCTTGTTGGAAGTCATTGGCTAGTGAGATGAACACATGGCAGAAGGGATATTCTGGTGCACTCCAAACGGCTTCAGGATAGATCTATCATACCTTCTAAACACTTGAAGCTTGTATAAGGTCCTTCCATCTTTTATGATGGATGGATCAAAGGGATCCACATATTGGTTTAATAGATCTGAAGGGTAATCTGTCAGCTCAAAAAATAGTATTCCTGTCCTGTTGAGCATCAGGTTTTGACTAGCCTTGTGCTATTTATCTTCTTTGTTGCTAGATTTTAGGTAGTGATCATTGGCATATATGTCACCTGAATCTTCATATATGTTTATGGAGAAGAGGGTCTCCTCTGTCGGTTCTTTTTCCAGTGAGAAGACTGATTCAAGGTCTTTCTCTATACTGAGATAGATTTTAGCATGATCAGCTATCTCTTCAAAGTGGTGAATGGAGTCCTTTAATTTTGTAGGTTGAAGACAGTTTCTAGAAAAGTGGTTGGGCTTTCTGCAGATGAAGCAGCCATCATCCTTCTTCTTATAGTTGGCTGGGATTCTCCGTATGAAATACCTGGTTCACTGGGTAACCCTACTTCTGTTGTCAGGAGTCTTTGGCATTTTGAACTTCCTAAATAGTAGCTTTCTCTTTGATCTTGTCTTACAATGAGGGTAGGAGAAATCAGACTTCGTGAAGAGGTCGTCTTTGCTATAGACTCAGTCGAGGGATGGATTGTTCTTAATGATCTTCTTCAGAATAGTCTATTTGATGCATATGTTGTCTAGAGCCTGAAGGATGGCCTATCGGATGTATAATATCTATGGGATGGTTATGGACTTGAACTTCTCCTCCACAATCGTCGTCGTGTGCTTTGGAAGCATCATTGGCAGTGATGATACAAAGTCTTTCTTTAGGCTGGGATCCCCGTGAAAATCAAAATAAATCTTTGCCATCTTCTAAAAGTGGAAATCGATGATGTTTCTGTCAAATGATAGGCACTTTATCTAGAAGAGCTATCGCTAAAGCTTCTCTTACCTCTAGCTTATGTCATAGCAGAATACCTCATGCAAGATCTTGATGTTTAAAGCAATGTCCTAGGGCGTCAGATAGGTGTTCTTGTCTGAAATCCCAAAAGTATTCTACCAATCTCTGAGAATGTCGGAAAATCTTGATGTGAACTCCGAAAGTATCATGTATTTCTCCTGCTCGACAAGATTCTTAGTCACCATCCAAGTGTATAAGTCTTGGATCCACTCAGGCTAGGCTAAAATCCTGATGTAGTCGAGAGTGAAGGTGTAAAATCTGGTTCCCATGGTTTTTCTTGCTAGTTTACCTCGATCTGGCCTTCTTTCTTAGATTTGATTGTCCTCCTCTATTTCAAAGCCATAGATATTATCGATGGCTTTTAGAAACTCCACCTCTAGGTTATTTTTCATAACTTATTGAGCAATGGAATTCCCAGAATCTACAGCATCAGAGTGATAAATAACTTGAGTTAGGATGATGGGGTTATCCGTTGGAAGGTCATATGGGGATGATTTTTGGTCATTGAGGAAATATTTTACGCTTCACGTCAATACTTCATCTGGTTGCTCTTTGATTTGTGACCTCGTAGTTTGGACCTCTAAGACATTATTTGGAACTATAAGATCCTTTGTAGGAGCAGTATGTCATATGACCAGCTTATCAACATAATGTGGAAATTATCTAGGATACTTCGTTCCCTTGACCTCATTTTGTGTTACCCTGGCTTCCTTTTGAGTTACCATGGCATATTTCCTTTCCCATACAAGTTTGGCATTATTGAACTCCTCATGTTCATCTATTGGAGCTGGGTTGAATAGCATTGAAGAAGGTGGAGAGGTGGAAAAGGGTTGGCTTGATCTTGGTAAAGGATATACTCTGGGAAATATGATGGCCTTTTAGGCAATTTGGAGTTTTACAGAGTCATTTTTCAGGAGATTGATTTGTTTTTCTAAAGAGACCATTCCTTTCTATTGTAGGTAAAGAAAATGTAGTGTTGAGGATACTAGTGGGCATCTTTCATACTGTACATACTGTATCCTGCTCTCTAGTGCTCTAATAAGTATGGCGTGTTGAGTTGGTGCTTTTGGTTCCTCTCATCTAACAGATGGAATAATAGGTGGTGATTTTGGAGTGTGGTTTTGGTATTCCTTTTGGATAGGTAGTTTGGCAGGAATGCATCATTGGGATTGGAGTTGGTTTCAGATATCATAAATATTAGGGGTTTAGGATTAGGATCTGATCTGGAGTTGGAGGGTCTACCTTTGGATGGAGTGGGTAGTTGTGCCAATTCTTGCGACATATAGGAGACTTTAAATGGAAGGTCATTATCTCAATGGTCGTCATATCTTTTATCTAAAGGCCTCTGATATTAGGGTTTCTGGAATCCCCAATACTCATCCCATTCGAGTCCAACTTCCTCTTCATTAGTATCTATAAACTAGTCTTCTTGGTAGTTCTGGCAATAACAGTCGACATCCCATAGGAATTGTCCAATGATTGGGTTTTTGAACTAGTGCACTATATGCCCATCATGACCGAAGTGTACAATCCAATCCTAACCATTCATGGAACTAGTGAGATAACCTAACATATTCACTGGATCAGAATTCTCTCCATCCGTAAAAGTGTTCGCAAGAGTATGCATGTGGACGACGAGAGATTTTTTTTAAGGTTTTCAGGTGAATATAGGTTTTGGTGATGGGAGATCTTGAGGATGAACTCTCATCATCTCATAACTTCTTAGCAATGATTTTGGAAGAATCATCAGGACCTCTTCCTTTGGGACATATTTTGAAACATGGATACATTGTGTCGTAACTTTGGTGGCATCTATAGTTAAGAACAACGAGCGGTGGCCACCAAGAAGGGATAGGTTTCTTATTTGGTTCTTGACTTGCCAAACTATTTAGTGGTGTAAAGTTGTTTGTATAGGGCTATAGTCTGGTGGGGATCCAATGATTTTGAATTGAAGCCTAAGTGCCTTCGTAAGATATAGATCTGAGAGGGATACTATTAAGTAATGGAACATGGTAGCAATAATTGTCCCTGATTCCAATGTGATGTCCAAAGTTCCCAAGTTTACACGTTGGTACTCTTTGAAACTGGTATTAAGAAAGGAACAGGCATTCCTTTAACGGTTTTCCTTTTCTCTCTTGATGAGTCAAGGAAATTTGAATTGCACCAAAATGGATATGGGTAAAGCTATACCTTTTCCAATACTACAAAAAACTCTTCGCCATCTACAGAGTAATGAACTGTTCTGCTGGAGTCATAAGGACGTGCTGGTCATGTTTTGTTCTACCAAAGTATTTCTTAACTCCTTCTGGTTTTTATTGATACAAGGAATCAATCTACAGCTCTGGATTACACTGTTTTTTGGCAAAGGCAAAGTATGGATTTTGTATGGGTAGATATGTAGAAGACTGATCTTGTTCTTCTGTCAACACAACTACTTCATAAATTTAGTCCTTCTTCTATGGCATAGTTCTATTGTTGGTTGTAGACAAGTGTAATGTTTCCAAGGATCTACATAAAATAGTCATAGAAGATATACACGGTGAATAGTTGAAAACTGGCATATTTTTGTATTTTTTAGACTATAAGGACTCGATGTATTTTTTCTAAGGTTCTATAGAAAAAGAGTCAATAAAATTGAAAATATTTGTGTTTTTGTTGACCGACTCTATATATTTGTTCTCAAATCTTAGGAAAAGTAACTACAACTTGATTATGTATAAGACCTAGTATACAATAACCAAAAAACACTGAATCTAATAATGAAATTAAAACTATAACTCTAATATGTACAAGACTTGAGTTGTAAAACTTGGAAGCTAAAAAAAATGATGGATCTAAGAGCAGTAGCTTGGACAACTAAACTATAGTCTAAGAAAAAAATGTAAAGCTGGCTCACGTGTTTGCAATCAGCAGTGGTGGATGCAAACTCCTACTTCCTCCTGACCTCTAAGAGTGGGGATGGCTATGATACAAAATAGATGGGGAGGCAGAGGGGCACAAACGTCTACTAGTGAGAGTATGCAGGAGGCTAGGTAACAGACCCCGAAATTTTACGACCAAGTAGGAAGCACACCATACCAAATGAAAGCTTCCATCAATACAACAGAAAAAGAGACTAACCTTTCAAACATAACAGGCAATTCACGACCATATAGGCGGCGAGCTATATGAAATCAAAGCTTTTAATCGATACACCACAGCTTTTCATCGACTATGCTATGCATCCATATAGACGGTTTGATTTTTAGCTATAAAGCCTTCTCAATCCTTAACGGGATGGCATGACTTTAGAACTGCAAGCTACACATAAAGGATGGCTTACCTCGGAAACAACACCTTTGCAACCCAAAAGATGGATGGCTTGACTTTTTCAGTCTTAGAATACATGAAATCCTTTATCTCCTTAGTACAAGACTGTTCGTATATGTCTAAAAATGGGTCTTACGGTGGCTCTCCCTAGCCTGTTTCCCTCTTGCTATCGTGGAACAAAAGGGGTACTAAGGCAGACCTCAGATCTACATGTTCTTCTCAGATATGGAATTATTTCTGAAAGATATTGCATGAACTAAGCCAATTTTGTTTTGTATACATGGAAAGAACTAAGACATCTATGTCATATGGATGAAGCCAACTTCATTTCAAATACATGTAAAGTACTTCAGGGTGCCATTCTTTCTGTCACAACAAGCACTTTGTCGTAGTATTTCCATACCTCCCTACTCCGACCTAAAGGATCAAATTACCTATCTCTTTGGTAGAGAGAAAGCAAGAGCAAGAGAGTTTAGCCAGAAAATATTTTCATTGATGATAGAGTGAAACTATACAGGAGGTTTTTAGGTAGAGCAAGTGATGCCTTTAACCTAAATTCCTAGGCTTGCTTTTGTAGGAGAAGGAATCTTACAAGCTAAGCTAAGCTACGAATAGACATAAAATAAAATATAACATTCCTATCCTAATAGCTAAGGGATCAGTATTATCCGTTAATAAGTATAAGTCTTATCCTTTTGGAAGGAATAAGCATTATCTATTATGATTGGATAAGTTGTATCTTTATTCACAATGGGCCCTACTAACATGTGGGGGAAATAAAACAAACTATGTTGTTGGCATGTGATAGCATGTGCAACCAGGTGAGTCAGCAGCTTGCAAGCAGGTGCATCAGTAGCTTCATAGGCATCTCACAAGCAGGTGGACAAGCTCCTTGTTTTTGAAGTAGCTGAGTCAGCAACTTTAAAAACCCATCTGAAAGGATAAACTATTGAGGAGGGTTTCCTTTAAGATATGGGTAACCCACTGAAAAGGGTAACCCACTAGCGAGGGCAACCTATTTGACATAGTTTCCTTGAAATAGGGTAACCCACTGGAAAGGGTAACCCACTGGAGAGGGCAACCCTCTAAAAAGGGCAAACCACTGGAGAGGGTAACTTATTGCTCATGTCATCTAACATCATCTCTCAGGCAGTGTGGGATGGATCCTCCATCAATGAGCTCGCGTATCCTTCTTCCATCAACCAATCTACTCTGTTCTTCTACCTAAGGCTTTCTTGGCCTTCTAAGCTTCTCTTCTTCAATCTGGTAAAGTAACTCCTTCTGAATGATGAATTTGCATTCCTGTTGGGGAGCTTTTAGCCGTATGCTTTTGATGGAGCCGGTGACTCCCTCTTTCTTGATCTCATACTACGACTGATATTCTTTTGCTTCTTATTGAACTTTATCCTAATGAGGATGACTGTTGTCTGTGTAGTTCCATTTTCCCCAATACTTTGGCTAGATTTCCTTCAGAATACATCTGTTCTATAGGAAAATGAAGCACTAATCCTTACAGTATTCATCTTCCATGGAGAGTATGGATAAGGAAAATTTCCAGAAGAGCAAAATTTATGGTTGATCTTGGACGTTGTGGCCTGAGATTCCTACAGGGAGATACAATATAAAGACTATTGCATTATAGGAATCCTTGAAGCATCGAATCCAGTATTCATGTGGCTTGAACCACAGCATTAATCTCTTCAGAGCAGGTTGGATTCAATCGAAATCCCTGAAGGCATCACACTTTATTTTGATGAGAATGTAGTATTGGTGGTACAGATACCAGAATAGCCACAAGAGTTCTTACAGGACGTCGTTGGCCAGTGTGATGAACACATGGAAGAAGGGATATTGCTGGTGCACTCTGAACGATTTCAGGATGGATTCGCCATACTTTATAAACAATTAAAGCTCATAGAAGGTCCTTATTTCTCAGAGGATAAATGGATCAAGGGATCCATATATTAGTTGAACAGATCTACATGGTAATCTTCCAGCCCAAAATATAGTATTCTTGTCGTGTTGAGCATGCGGATTTGATAAGAATGGTGCTATCTGTCTTCCCCATTGTTGGATATTAGGTAGAGATCATCGGTGATGATGTTACCTAAATCTTCGTATACATCTATGGATAAAAGGGTGTCTGATGATAGGCGTATTTACACGCTTAAAGTACTATAATTGACCCATATTTTATCTAAGTTTTGAGGACAAAATA
Organism: Capsicum baccatum var. pendulum; assembly: GCA_030864225.1. Taxonomy (NCBI): domain Eukaryota; kingdom Viridiplantae; phylum Streptophyta; class Magnoliopsida; order Solanales; family Solanaceae; genus Capsicum; species Capsicum baccatum. Next base: position 89,348,962 of record CM061557.1, read on the forward strand.
TATAACTCATGCACTTTTAGTCCTTTTTCCTGTAAGTGAGCTAACAAACATGATTAGCAAGTTTTCAGGTATAAATGATGAAGATTTCAGCATTTTAGGGATAACTTGACGCCCAAGGAAGCTTCACGAAAGTAGGGAAGGAGAGATTGGACGCCTACGACCAAAAGTGGCACATGGGAAACCTGTCCCGGGCAAAAACAGCATTTTCCAAGACTTTGGGGATCAACACTAACCTATTAGGATTAGGATAATGATGCAGTAATTTGTTAGGATTAGGATAAGTACGCAATAGCCTAGTAGGAATAGGATATGGGTATTATAAATGCCCTATTTTTCTGCAGTTTTTTAAGAATCAAATAATTCATAACAAACATCATTATTCTCATCATTCACATTCTAATTCATTCCTCTACAACTCTAAACAATTTGCTTTCAATTAATTCTTATTTACTTTCTCTTCATCTATTCAATTCTTAATTTCCACAACGAGAGAAAAGCTATTCTAAAAGGAATTCACGCCTAAAGCCATACCACACCATACTACACGTGAGATCCTTATTGTGGTATAATGATAATGTCTATTGTGATTTCCATCGCACTCATGAGTAGCTAAACTTCTCTGTTGAGGTTATGGAAGTCGTATGAGATACTATCTATTGCTATGAGTTTGTGAATTCGCGACACGTATGCTGCTTATATCATTATTCTCTTCATCTTAATGCAAATTCTTGTGGTTGCAAACGCATAGAATACGCCAGTATAGCATTAACTTGTTCGAAAAAAAAGTTATATGTCTATAAAAGAGATAATGTCAAGGTAATAGGTCACCAACCCCTGTTAAAAAGTTAGCGCCGTAACTGGATTAACCTCTTGGAGAATTTGTACCATTAGACACGCTTTAAGCTCGAAAGAGTTAAAGCGAAATAGTCCTTGTTAGGTCGAAAGACGCTTGGATTTACCATAGAATACAATTCTCTATAAGCACATGCATGTCTGAATTCCGCATAACTCATAGCCAATAGAGACGTATAACTCATAAGGTGGACATAACCCCAACTCTCAATTCTCATTGGTTAAACATCTTACTAAACACACTTTCTGTTTACTTTGCTATTTCTGTTTTTACTTTACTATTTTGTTTACATTATTTGCACATTAAAATCCCCCCTTTTACGAGACTTGCACCAAAAGTCTAATAATCTTTGCTTACTTATTGACCGGCTATTCCCTGTGGGATCGATACCCAACCCAGTTGGGTTCTATATTTGATAGCGACCGCTTACACTCTTACGAGAGCTGTAGTTTGAGCGTTATCAAATTTTGGCGCCGTTGCCGGGGAATTCAGTTGTCTACTAAGTTTGTGATAATTACTAGACCCTTTGGTCAAAGATTCTCATACTTTACTTTTAGTTTTTGTTTTTGTTTTCTGCAGTTTTTTTTTTAGTGCATGCCCCATACTCGAAGTTCTGGTCAACCATTATTACCTTTTAATCCTGAACCACATCGTATTGGTAGAATGGAGGCTCAACAGGAAATTGAAAGAAGGGATGCTCAACAGGAATAGGCTAGACTAGCTGCTCTGGCCGCCGCTCAAGTAAATCAATAGAATATTGATAATCCTATGCGAGCACCAAATCCTGACGATGAGGATCTAGGTGATGATGAGTTACTAAACCCAAGGGTGATGCGGAGATAGCAACACCTGATTATAGAAGAGATCATCAAGCTAGGTTTAGGCATGAACGCCGACCCGTGCAACCATCATTCGACAATGATGATGATGATCTCGCTTGAGCCGGAGCCACTGGAGCCATTATTCCTCCGCTCTTGGCACCCGGAGCCATGTTCAACATGACAAGCACCATGATTCAGTTATTGCAACACAAGGGATTATTCGGTGGACTAGTAGGTGATGATCCAAATATGCATCTGATCAACTTTATTTCTACATGCAAGTCATTTGTCAATCCTGGCGTTGGACAGAATGCAATTCGGTTGCGCCTATTTCCATTTTCTCTATCTAGGGAGGCAACTCTATGATTGAACGGGATGAATCCTGATTCTATCACTAATTGGAGACAGTTGAAAGATGCTTTCCTAGAAAGATTCTTTCCGCCATCCAAGATAGCACAATTGAGAGATGAAATCAGTAACTTTCGACAGCTTCCAACCGAAGCTCTCCACAAAACATGGGAGAGGTTCAAGACGAAGCTTATGAGGTGCCCAAACCATCATATGACCAATGTTCACTTGATGGAGATACTATATAGATCCTTGAATTCAGTAACTAAACCTGTGGTGGATAATGTGGCTGGAGGGTCATTTATGGACCTCACCTTTGTTCAGGCAAGTGATATGCTAGACCGGATGACGAAGCAAAGTAGGGCATGGCATACCATAGATTCTGAGGTAGCAAGCCCCACTCTTGCTATAGGCATGACTGCAGAACAAAGGAAAAGAGAAGAAGAACGTGATCAAGATATGGCGCTCATGAAAACACAAGTGGATCTTCTTACAAAGCATCTATTATCTGGGAAGACCGAAAAAGTCAAATTTGTTGCATCAAAAGGAAGAGAGGAATCTGATTCTGAAGAAGAAGCCAACTACTTGAACAATCAGGGGGGTTTTCGAGGCAATACCCAAGGAAACCAAGGTCGGAACTATTATGATAAATCTGGAAACAAGGACCAAGGTAGTTGGAAGAACAAGAATGACAAGAGTGGTTTGTATGTTCCCCCAGGGAGACGTGATGCCACTGCATCTAGTTCTGCAAATATGGAAGACATAATGGCTAAACTATTGAAAGGAGTAGAGGCAACCAGCGCGGGAGTAACTGAGGTAATAAATGATTTATCCTTGATGAAGCAATTGGTTGACTCACATTCCACTTCAATAAAACAAATAGAGCAGCAATTGAGCCAACTTTCAGCAACACTCAATCAAAGAAAGGCCGGCACGTTACCTAGTGACACTGTGCAAAATCTAAGAAACGATGGATCATGCATGGCTATTACTACCAAAAGTGGTAAGGTGCTGGCAAATTCATCCCAAAGTAAGTAAGTGGCCAAAAATAAAGTAGATAAGGACGCCATAGAGGCTGACCAAGACGTCCATGATGTCACCCCTAGTAGTTTGCAGCCTGAAAAGACCGAAATTCAGAAGCAAGAGGAGAAGAAAGTCGTGGATAAAACAATTCTGCTTCCACCACCACCTTTTCCTCAAAGATTGAAAAAGAAAGCTGATGATACCAAGTTTAATAAATTCATGGCAATGTTGAAACAGTTGACCATTAATGTTCCATTGGTAGAGGCACTAGAACAAATGCCAGGGTATGCAAAATTTATGAAGGATCTGTTGACAAAGAAGCGAGCAGCAAGCTATGAGTTGACAGACACTGTTCATCATTGCAGTGCAATTGCTACCCGATCACTAGTTCAAAAGAAGGCTGACCCCCGTGCATTAACTATTCCTTGCACCGTTGGATCTTTGAATTTTTCCAAGCCATTATGCGATTTAGGATCCAGTATCAATTTGATGCCATTATCTATTTACAAAAAGTTGGGGATGGGAGATCCTACTCTAACCAATATGAGGCTCGTAATGGTAGATAGGTCGGTAAAACGACCTGTTGGTATTTTATGTGATGTATTGGTGAAGGATTATTCATTCATATTTTCGGCAGACTTCATTATTTTGGATTGTGAGGCAGACTCAGAAGTTCCCATAATCTTGGGGCGCCATTTCCTTGCAACAGAAAGTGTGCTTATCGACTTGTGAGCTAATGAGCTTTTATTCTGAATAAATGATGAAGTAGTTCGCCTTGATGTGTGTAAATCAATGAAGCAACCCAAAGATCTGAACGTATTCTCGGTAGCTGATGTTTATTTCGATGATGTGAAAGAATTACTTGAAGAGGAGCAGCTAATTAATGACCCATTGGCGGTTGTACTTATGAATGTTGAGCATAAGGAAGCTGAAAATTATGAAGAAACTATTGGTGCCCTAACAGGGTTAGGGTCATATCCTTATGATCCCAAGAAGCTGGACCTTGATCTCAAAAACCGACCTACACCACCAGCTAATCCATCTATTGAAGAGCCACCCACGTTAGAATTGAAGGAGCTTCCTAGTCATCTAAAGTACGCATTCTTAGGAAGCGGAAATACAATCCCAGTCATTGTGGCGGCAGACTTGGGTGAGCAGCAAGTTGCAGCTCTCATCACTATTCTACGGAAGTATATAAGAGCCATTGGTTGGACCATCGCGGACATTATTGGTATTCCACCTGGGATTTGTACACACAAGATTCATCTTGAAGAAAATTTCACACCAACTATTGAGCATCTAAGGCGTCTCAATCCACCTATGCAAGAAGTAGTGAAGAAAGAAATTATTAAGTGGTTAGATGCAGGGGTGGTGTATCCTATCTCTGACAGTAAATGGGTAAGCCCGGTACATTGTGTTCCCAAGAAAGGAGGCATGACGGTAGTTGCGAATGAAAAGAATGAGCTTATTCCACTTAGACCCATTACAGGATGGAGAGTATGCATGGATTACCGAAAGCTGAATTCGTGGACGCTTAAAGATCACTTTCCAATGCCATTTATGGATCAAATGCTTGATCGATTAGCAGGAAAAGGTTGGTTTTGCTTCTTAGATGGTTATTCCGGCTATAATCAGATTTGTATTGCTCCCGAAGACCAAGAGAAAACAACGTTCACATGCCCATATGGTATGTTTTCCTTCAAACGAATGTCATTCGGACTATGTAACGCACCAGCCACCTTTCAGCATTGTATGATGTCCATTTTTTTATATGGTTGAAGATACGTTGGAAGTATTCATGGACAATTTTTCAGTCATGGGTGATTTGTTTGAATCTTGCTTGGCAAACCTAAGTATGGCGTTGCAAAGATGTGTTGAATTCAACCTAGTGCTGAACTGGGAGAAGTGACACTTTATGGTTAAAGAAGGTATTGTTCTTGGGCACAAACTCTCCAAAAAAGGAATTGAGGTTGATCAAGCTAAAATTGAAGTTATCGAGAAGCTACCACCTCCAATTTCCGTAAAGGGAGTTCGTAGTTTCCTCGGGCACGCAGGTTTCTATCGGCGGTTCATCAAAGACTTCTCCAAAATCGCTAGTCCATTATGCAAACTTTTGGAGAAGGATGCAAAGTTTGACTTCAATGAAGATTGTTTGAAGGCATTCGAATGCCTCAAAGGAAAGCTAATTGAAGCTCCTATCATGGTAGCACCAGATTGGTCTCTACCATTTGAAGTCATGTGTGACGCTAGTGGGGTAGATTTGGGTGTTGTACTTGGCTAGAGAAGGGAGAAGTTATTCCATCCAATCTACTATGCGAGCAAGGTCCTAAACGAAGCCCAAAAGAATTATACTGTCACAAAACAAGAGCTGCTAGCAGTTGTGTATGCTTTTGAGAAGTTCTGTGCTTATTTGTTGGGAACCAAAGTGGTAGTTCACACAGACCATCCAGCCTTGAGATATTTAATGACAAATAAAGATGCAAAACCAAGGCTAATTCGATGGGTATTGTTGCTGCAAGAATTTAATTTCGAGGTAAAAGATAGAAGAGGTTGCGAGAACCAAGTGGCTGATCATCAATCTAGACTCGAGAACGAGCATATAGCACAGCCTGATCTCGAGATTGATGATACATTCCCTGATGAAGAGATCTTAGCCACAATAATGGAAGAGTTACCATGGTATGCAGACTTTGCAAATTTTATGGTGAGTAATGTGATACCTGCAAATCTATCCTTTCATCAAAAGAGGAAGTTCATGCATGATGTAAAACATTACTTTTGGGATGAGCCATATTTGTTTCGACGATGCGCGGATGGTGTTATCAGGCGATGCATATCCCATTTAGAGGTGCCTAATATATTAGAAGCATGTCACACTTCCCAAGTTGGGGGACATCACGCAGGTAACCGAACAGCAAGGAAGGTATTGCAAAGTGGATATTATTGGCCCTCGATATTTAAAGATGCCTACGACTTTGTGAGAAGATGTGACCAATGCTAGATACAAGGCACAATTTCGAAGCATCATGAAATGCCCATGTCAAAAATTCTTGAAATCGAGCTCTTTGATGTATAGGGTATTGATTTCATGGGTCCATTTGTAAATTCGTTTGGAATGAAATACATCCTAGTTGTTGTAGATTATGTTTCAAAATGGGTCAAAGCAGTAGCGTTAGCTGACAATGAGGGAAAGCGTGTTGTAGCATTCTTGAAGAGAAACATCTTCTCTCGCTTTGGAATACCACGGACTAGCATAAGCGATGGAGGATCTCACTTTTGCAACAAGCTGTTCAAATCCGTGTTGGCAAAATATGGTGTCAAGCAACATAAGGTAGCCACACCTTATCACCCTCAAACTAGTGGACAGGCAGAGGTTTCCAATCAAGAGATCAAGCAAATCCTTGCTAAGACTGTAAATGCTAATAGGAAAGATTGGTCTTGGAAGCTGGACGATGCGCTATAGGCTTATAGGACTTCATTCAAAACGCCAATTGGCATGTCCCCTTACCAACTAGTTTATGGGAAGGATTGTCACTTACCCATCGAACTCGAGTATAAAGCATTATGGGCGCTGAAGCAACTAAATCTGAATTGGGATGATGCTATGAATCTGAGATTGGAGCAGATGAATGACATGGATGAATTCCGTCTACATGCCTATGAAAGATCAGACTTCTACAAGGAGCGGATGAAAAAGTATCATGATCAGTGGATTGTTCAATGAAACTTCCAAAAAGGCGACATAGTACTTCTTTTCAATTCTCGACTGAAGCTATTCCCAGGTAATTTAAGGTCCAAATGGTCTGGTCCATACAAGATTAGCCAAGTCTACTCGTCTGGAGTAGTTGATCTAGAAGACAGTAATGGTGTTGTCTTCAAGGTGAATGGCCAATGAGTAAAACCCTATATCGGTCATCTTGACTCGATAAACTATATTGCCACTATTTACCTCGACGAAGTCTAAGTACTCGAGGTAACTATGTCATGCCGCGACAATAAATCAAGCGCTAGATGGGAGGTAACCCATCGTTTTTCATTTTTTCTTTCTTTCGTTCTACTAAGTGTTTACTTTTGATATATAAAAACCCAAAAAGAAGAGTCGAGCCACGACCAAAACTAAGGCGCTATATGGGAGGCAAACCATCATTCTAATCGTTTTTGTTGTTTTTGAGTGAATGTAGGTACAAGAGAAGTAAAGGAGGAGACTGGTTTCAAATCATGATTTGGAAGTCGTGCATGTTAAACGAGGTAAGTTAAGAATGAAGAAGCAAAAGGTTATGGGTGAGGCATTTCTTATGAAAATATAGGCAACGAACAAGGCAAGGCCTAAGTAAAACTAGGCCACGAACAAGGCAAGGCCTATGCTATGGCATAAGCTCTCGAATTCTAGAGTGCCATAGCATAGGCGCCGCCTATGCCTAAGAGTGCCATAGCATAGGCGCCGCCTATGCAAAATCCTTTTGTCTCTGAATCTCATATGCCATAGCATAGGCGCCGCCTATGCCTAACTATTCCATGGCATAGGCGCCGCCTATGCTCAACTAGGATTTACAAAAGGCGCCGCCTATGCCAAGCATAGGCAACACAAAAGGCGCCGACTATGGTCACTTTTGGTCTCCAAATCCGATTCTATATGGGTCAAAACCTGACCCAAGTTTGCCCTATAAATAAGAGACTTAGTCTTAGACCAAAAATACATTGCAAACCTAGCATAAGCGCCTCCTACCTCTCCAAATCCTCTCAAAAATTTTCCTTTTGCTCTTTTACTTTGTAAGAACATCATCCAATGTCATCAACCAAGTAAGTACTTCTTTGTTCTTCATTTATATTCCATAAGTACTACACTACTACGCCTATTATGAATTGTTAAATCTTGAAGTAGTATTGGTGAGTTGAATGTGATTAATTTGTTGTGATATAACTAAGTGAGGGAAAGAATACGTAAGAATGATCTTGACTTGTTTCCAACTTGTATTTAATTTTGATGCACTGTCATACTTTGGCGGAATTGACATGGTCAAGAACATTGCATAATCTTGTCAATAGAATTCTTACATGTTGGAATAACTTGTGTATAAAGGTGACAACCATGGTTGACTACAAACATACGAAATCGTGATTATTCCAAAAACTTGATTCAATCTATATGGAGTAGTCTTTCTCAAAAGATATATCAAACATGAAAGTATTGCCAAGATTTCATGAAGTATGACTGCACTAATTATATTGTTGGAATATAGCGCCTAAAACGTATATCGATGAAGTCTGAATAATCGATAACTTTCACTTCACTAGTTTGTACCAACAAAATAAGTGTGGGGTGGTGCCACTACTTCTTGTTTATTGATTGTATCCACCGATATGAAGCTAACATGACTATTGTTTTAATCTCAGGTACAATGGCACCAAAAGCAAGACAAGGAAAAGAAAAAGCAACCACTTCACAAAAAGGCAAGAAAAGAGGACGAAAAGAGCAAGGAGAATCCTCCTCGCTGCAAATACCTCGCCGTATGTTCGGAATAAAATGGGTCCTAGAGGAGGAAGGAAAGGAATGGTATAGTAACAATAAAGCAAAGAAATATGTTCATGTGGAGTTGATAAAAAAGGAGAGCCTAGCAAAGAAAGAACCTCGTATGTTGGCCAAGATAATGGCGTTACATCTTGATTTCATCTTCCGAGATATGGGAGAGTGCAATCTTGATTTAACACGAGAATTCTACGCCAACTGGTCACAAAAAACTACAGGGCTTGAAGTAAAGATTTGGGGCCAAGTTCGGCAACTAAATGCGGAGTTCTTCAACTCCTTTCTAGGTTTGCCATCTGTTGACCCATCACCATTCAAGGAGCTGTATAACAGACCTCCGTACAGGGCTATTAGACACGCATTATGCGGACCATGATCCATGGCAACATGGAGTAGACACAAGGACACCGGTCGGCATAACACCTTCCCCTATGCTCCTTTAAATAGGGAAGCTAGGATATGGCTGCAAATAGTCACCTCTTGCTTGATTCCAGGGACCCAGTACACAAAGATAACACGAGATAGAGTGTGCTTGGTGTACGCATTGATGACGAATGTCCCTATCAACATTGTAGCAATTATTTGATCTACAATGCGTAAAGCTAGGGTACACAAGAGGTCCCACTTCAGCTTTGGCAATCTGTTGACTACAATATTGAGGAAGGAGGACATCAAAGAGGAACCTACTGATCATAAACTCCCACACAACCCGAAGAAGGTTGACCTCACAAAGTTTAAAGATGCTGAAACCACGCATGGCGTCAACGTTACCACTGCGGAAAGGCATGCTCGGGATGAGAATTTCTTTCTCCATCTTTATGACATGACTCGATTTACCATGATGAGCAGAGGTCGTGTTCCAACTGCTGCAGAGCTCCAACAGTTGGACTATGACTACCCAATGAATGAGCATGCAAGGCAAATATTTGGAGTAGGTGTGTACTTTGAGGAACCTCTTGATGATGATGTGCCAACCGATGATGATCGTCGAATGCCAGACTCCGACGTGGAGGAGAACTCTAATTGCGATGACTCTGATGATGATTCCGACGAAGGAGGTATGACCCCAGACATAGAGGAGGAGTTCGACTAACCAGGTTCTTCTTATTTATTTTCCACTGAGGACAGTGTGTCCCGTCTAAGTGTGGGGTGCTGGTATTTGCATGCTAACCTTCTTTATCTGCATTTGCTTAGTTATGTGTGTTTTGCTTATTTATGTTTGTTTGTTTTAATTTTTTAGAAATTTTTTTTTTGGTTACAAACTTTGCATAAAATTGTTCTGATAGGCAGCATGGTATTATGACAAGAATCTGTGATAAAATCATTACTATTGAGACGTTTAGGCTCTAATAGTGACTCATTATGTGATAATTGTGTGGTTCAATTCCTTCATCTGTTGGGTCAAGAGTCTATACTGCTTCCAATAAAGTCAACCATGTGCCTTGTGTGTGTGAGATGATAGTATATTCTATGTTTGTGGCTGACGCTAGAACTTGCCCGGTATGTATGTAAAGCGAAATAAAGAGTGTGAGTTTAGGAGATGATTTAGGCATTTCCTTGGCAACCTATGATTGTTTACCTTCATTTTATCTACCCATGGACATCATCCTAGATAACCCCCTTTGAGTCTTAAGCCTATTTTCTTTGACAACCTCATATGTAAGCCTAATCCATTTTTTTCAAAACCATAATTAGATCCAAATTCCTAAGTGCTTTAAAATTGCAAAGTAATGTGACAAAATAAGAGGAAATTGGATGAGTGTGATGCCTTAGAATATATTGGTGCTTGAATTCGTTATGAAAAAGAATTGCTATCATAGAGGTGTGTTATAAAAATAAAAATGATGAAAACTAAAAAGTTCGTTATGTTTAAAATTGAAAAAACAAAAGAGGTGAGAAAGGGTGGTAGATTAAAAGAAAGTAGAAAGGTTGTTTGAAAGAAAGCATAAATGGCATAATGTGATGTATTAAAGCGCTTAGGAACATAGTCACTATTTCTGGCCAAAATAGTCCTACCCGTCCCTTAGCCTACAACCTGTAGAAGACCTATTTGATCCTAAGCTTAACATTTTGATATTTAGTGGAGCAGTACACTAAGGGCAAGTCTATGGTCATCAGTTGCAACATACGAATTCTTTGTGAGAGTGAGAGCAAGGATAATCTTATACCCATGTTTGAATTATATACAATACATGTGAGTGATTATGGATTATATTTTGTGAGACACACATGGTTGATGAGTTTTGGGTAGTCGTATATGAATCTTTGTGCCTTAACTTTTGAATACGAATTAACCATCATCACGAGTCTATATTAGAGGTTGAATTGTTTCTAGAAGTGATCAGAAAACTACTCTTTGTTAATAATTGTCGTGCCTGTCTTGATGAATATTTTGTGTTGTTACTGTGAAACCCTTAGTGGATGTTTAGAAGGACATGATATTTTGTTCGAGGACGAACAAAGCTTTAAGGGTGGGGTGTTGATGGTAGGCATATTTACACGCTTAAAGTACTATAATTGACCCAAATTTTACATAAGTTTTGAGGACAAAATATATAACTCATGCACTTTTAGTCCTTTTTCCTGTAAGTGAGCTAACAAACATGATTAGCAAGTTTTCAGGTATAAATGATGAAGATTTTAGCATTTTAGGGATAACTTGATGCCCAAGGAAGCTTCACGAAAGAAGGGAAGGAGAGCTTGGACGCCCAGGACCAAAAGTGGCGCATGGGAAACCTGTCCCGGGCAAAAATAGCATTTTTCAAGACTTTGGGGATCAGCAGTAACCTATTAGGATTAGGATAATGATGCAGTAATTTGTTAGGATTAGGATAAGTATGCAATAGCCTAGTAGGAATAGGATATGGGTATTATAAATGCCCTATTTTTCTGCAGCATTTTAAGAATCAACTAATTCATAACAAACATCATTATTCTCATCATTCACATTCTAACTCATTCCTCTACAACTCTAAACAATTTGCTTTCAATTAATTATTATTTACTTTCTCTTCATCTATTCAATTCTTAATTTCCACAACGAGAGAAAAGCTATTCTAAAAGGAATTCACGCCTAAAGCCATACCACACCATACTACACGTGAGATCCTTATTGTGGTATAATGATAATGTCTATTGTGATTTCCATCGCACTCATGAGTAGCTAAACTTCTCTGTTGGGGTTATGGAACCCGTATGAGATACTATCTATTGCTATGAGTTTGTGAATTCGCGACACGTATGCTGCTTATATCATTATTCTCTTCATCTTAATGAAAATTCTTGTGGTTGCAAACGCATAGAATACGCCAGTATAGCATTAACTTATTCGAAAAAAAGTTATATGTCTGGAAAAGAGATAATGTCAAGGTAATAGGTCACCAACCCCTATTAAAAAGTTAGCGCCGTAACTGGATTAACCTCTTGGAGAATTTGTACCATTAGACACACTTTAAGCTCAAAAGAGTTAAAGCGAAATAGTCCTTGTTAGGTCGAAAGACGCTTGGATTTACCATAGAATATAATTCTCTATAAGCACATGCATGTCTGAATTCCGCATAAATCATAGCCAATAGAGACGTATAACTCATAAGGTGGACATAACCCCAACTCTCAATTCTCATTGGTTAAACATCTTACTAAACACACTTTCTGTTTACTTTGCTATTTATGTTTTTACTTTACTATTTTGTTTACATTATTTGCACATTAAAATCCCCCCTTTTACGAGACTTGCACCAAAAGTCTAATAATCTTTGCTTACTTATTGACCGGATATTCCCTGTAGGATCTATACCTAACCCAGTAGGGTTCTATATTTGACAGCGACCGCTTACACTCTTACGAGAGTTGTTGTTTATGTTATCAGGGTCCTCTGTTGGTTTCTCTTTCACCGAGAAGACCAATTTAAGGTTAGCCTCCGTGTTGAGATAAATTCCTGCATGATCAGCTATCTCTTCAAAGAGGTGAATAGAGCCCTTTGAATTCTTTGCTTGAGGATAGTTTCTGGCAAAGTGGCTTAGCTTTCTACAAATCAACCAGCCATCATCCTTCATGTTGTAGTTGGATGTACTTCTCTGCCTAAAAAACCTAGTTTGTTGGGTAACCCTGCTTCTATCGTAGGGAGGCCTTAGCAGTTTGAACCTCCTGAACAGCAGGTGTCTCTTTGATTGCGTCTTATGTCAAGGTTAGGAATAATCAAACTTGGTGAATAGGTCGTATTTTCTACAGGCTTGGTTAAGGAAAATATTGTTCTTGACCATCTACTTCAGAATAGTCCATTTAATGTATATGATGTCCAGAACCTAGAGGATATCCTGTTGGATGTAGCCTATCTATGGTACGGTTATGGACTTAAACTTTTCCTCCATAATTGTCATTTTATGTTTTTCTAGCATCATTGGTAGTAATAATACGAAGGCCTGTTTTAGGCTTGGATCCCTGCCCAACTCTAAGTAGATCTTTGCCATCTTTTGGAAGTGGATATCAATGATGTTTTTATTGGATGATAGGTACTTCATCTCAAAGATCTGTTGTGTAGGATAGGCACTTTATCTATGGTATGTATCACATCAGAATAGCTCGTACAGGTTTCTGATATTGAAGGCAAATTCCTTGGACATCAAAATTGTGTTCTTTTCTGAAATCCCAAAAGTGTTCCACCAGTTGATGTGTGAGCAGATGCAAACACATTTGAGGCTTTTAACTGAGAATAATTGCAAAGTCTTAAGCAACTTTTGTCTTTTTTGATTGTTTTATCTTTGATTTTGTAGTGAAAGTTAAGAGGTAAGAGAACAAAAAATAATTGAAGTAAAAGAGTTGAAATCTGATGAAAATAAAAGAGAAGTGTTGCTGACGACATTCCTGATAAGTCATCAACACTCAAATAGGTTATCAACTTCATCATTAGCCTTAAACAGAGAATGGGATTCAGTTGGAAAAAGTGACGACAACATATGATAAACCGTCAGCCTTTTGACAAGCCGTCAGAGTGGCCGTCAACCTTAGACAGAACATGAGAGCTAAGGTCGAGAAGTGATGACATTGTCTGATATGTCATCACAGTTTTTATAAGCCGTCAGGATTCACCATCAGCCTTTAGAAGAAATTGTCAAAATTGAAAAGGAACTGATGACATCCTTGATAAGTCATCAGCCTCCTAATAAGGTGTCACGCATGTCGTCACATAATCCGAGAAGAATACTAAACTCTGTGATTTTGTTTCCATAATTAGGCTGGAGTATTTAAAGTATAGTTTAGTGTTTTCTAAGAAGAAGGATGAACCTATTTTAGAACGCACGTATTTTGATATTTTCTCTCTAGTTTCTTGGCATGAATAAAAAAAATAACTTTGAAGAATTATCATCAATATTTTGGGATTTCTACTTTGATATAATCTGAGAAACACTCATTGTTATTCATCTTTTTGTAAGGTCATCTATCAAATTATGAATTCAACTTGTTGTATCAATTATTACATTGTGAGTGGCTAAATCCTTTTAACCCAAATTATGGGATCTATGGGTTAGATCTTGGTAAGTTGCTAAGTGTTCAAGATTCTAAAGGTAATAGGACTCCTTAATAATTCAGAGGTTTTAATTATTTTCTATTGGTTTCAAATGATAGATAGCACCTATTTTGATTTGCGTGAGATAAGAAATTAACTATAGTAGGAAGTGAATTATTGATAGGGACTTGGATGCTACCAACCTTCTGTTTAATAATTGACGTTGTACCAAGGTTAATTAACCTTTTTGTGAAGTCTGTTCAGTAAATATAAATTTCCTAAGTCCAAGAGGATTAGGTAATTAAATGCTTAAGTAGGTCGAGAGACATTTAGGCATAACTTAGATAAAGACAATAAGTTGTTCCTATCTATCATGACAATCTTAAATCACTATTAGCATCTGTCAAGTACCAAAATCCATAGTGAACATAATTCTGGTTTTCCAAAAACTCTTGATTACAAACACTGAAACTAAAGTGACCAACAATTATTAGCTAATCTCTAAAACCCCCATTTAACTTTTTGTATCATCTGTTTGAATTCAACTTGTAGCTATAGTTTCAAATTAGTTTAATCGCTACTGACATTGTTCCCTATGGATTCGACTCCGACTCTATAAGTTTGGTAAATATATTGACGATGACCTCCTTGCACTTAATTGATGTGTAAGTTGAGCATTATCAAAAATGGCATCATTGCCGGTGAACAATTTGGCGTATTGAGTTGATTTGGAATTTTAGTTTACTTTCTTTAATTCAAACTTGTAAATATTTGTTTAGTTTATTTATTTATTTATTTTTCTTTTATTTTTATCACGCCTTTCTTGAGATGTTAGCCTGGATAGATAGTTTTTTGAGTGATGATGATTCTTGTAATTATTATGGGGGACCTTAATTTGAAGCTTGTTGTCCTAATTTACCAGGAAGTGCATGGACTGGACCTTCACAATATGATGTGGATACTGTCCTACTTACTGTAACTTAGTGTTTGGCTTGTGGTCAAAGTGATTATACTAAAGATATGTGTGTTGTCACAATTCAAGAAAATCAATTGATTAAACGAATTTTAGAGTATCAAGAATAGCTGTGGGCAGAGCGAAAGGAGTTACCACTCCCACCATGTTTATAGTGGCTAAACCAAAAAGAATATGAGTAGGAGATTAGCCAATTTGAGGAGAAAACTCAAGAATCGCAACCACTCAATTGCCATCTTGATCTTGAGACAGACATTGAGAAGGTGAATTAAAGTGAGTGTGTAGTAGATAGTGTAAATATTGAAGTAGAATTAGTTGGGCCTAACTCGAAGCATTTTTCCACATTATGTCTAGATGATATGTTGTCTGTGGAATCATCTAAAATAGTGGATGAGTGTGAAGATGAGGAACAAGAATCCTATATTTTTTATTTTACACTTGATAAGAAACCTAAAAACACACCTCACTTTAAGGCCAAGTATTTTACCATGCTCAATTCATTACTCAACTTCTTAATTTTTGTACCACCCCCTATGATCGAGGCAAGAAGATGGACTCTAAGTTGGGGGTGAAATTCATATCCTCAAGGTAGAGGAAAAAACTGAGTTGGTTCGTGCTATGACATTAAATCAAGCACTGCTTGAGAGGCAACCAAAGGTATTTTGTTATTTGTATTCATATTATGTGATTGACATCAGATCTTCCTACCCATGGTGCCATAGGTATGTTTCTAACTCTCTTGTTTTGGTTTGATGCATTAGGGACATTGCATGATTTTAAGTTAAGGGTGGGGCTAATTTTGGGTGTTGATGTCCTCCTGGGGTTTTTTTTATCGTGACTCTTTTCCCTAAAATCTTATTCCTAGTAGAGCCGGCATGTTTAGGCGTATTGTGATTTGTTGTAAAATATTGTAGTTGACTAGGAGAAATACAAGTACCTTAGGCAGTTAACATGTTTTTGTTTATTTTTGAATACCTCTTTAATGGTCTATTTTATAACTGTGTGATATGAATTTATGTGTGACCACTGTGCATCTTGTTATGGCATTAGTACTAGTGACATGATAACCATTACTAAATAATTGCATGAACCGAATGGGTAGTAGCTTGTGATGTACCTTTGTGCCATGTGTGTGTGAGATACTACCTAGTTCCCATTGTGTGTTAAATCCAAAGCTTGCTCGATTGGTCTTTCCTTCATTATAGGATAGCGGTTAGGAAAGGATCATAGGTTGTTGTTGATATTAGTCCACTTTTAGCCTTAATGACCTTCCATGTGTAAATAATATCCCTTGATCCTGACTTTAAGCCTGAATGCCTATTCTTTTTATTATACCTATCACCTTCCCATTTGTATCATAGTGAACTTGTTGTGGCCTTGGTCCTTCTTGGACACTGTCTATCTTGACTTAGGTAAATGTCCTACGTTAAGGGTGGCCACCATAGGGGTGCATGATTTAAAGTGAGTATGAAGAAAAATAGAATAAAAGAAAAGAATAAAAAGCTGGGTGCGGTGGAAAACAATAAGAAAAGAAAAGTTGTGAAAAAAAAGAAATAATTGTCAAAAAGACCAGACCTATCCTGAATATGTGTGATGAAGAAAAGAGAAGAATAGAAAAAGGTTAATAAGTGAGAACCCAGAAGCTAGTGTAGTGTCAAGGAGGCTTAGTCACTTTACATATCATTGAGTATCATACCCTCCCCTAGCCTACATTATAAGCCAAAGAGAAGACCTATAGTGATCCTAGCTGACCTGTCTGAAAATATTGGTAATGAAAATAAAGGCAAGCCTGTGGTATTTGGGATACATTGATTGGAACTTCATTCTGAGAAAGAGCGTGTTTTAATTATCCCTATGGTTACATAAGTGATGTTTGATAAAAGTGAAGTGGGACTACTTTATAGTGAGGGCACACTGGTTACGTTGCTAGTTACTAACTTGTTTGGATAGTGTAATCTCGGCACATGCATGGTTGTTGTTGTTGAATTGATTCCATATCTTGATTCCTGTGTGTCGCATTGTTGTTCTTCAATAATATACACAACTATTTTTAAATTTATTTACCTTGGAGATGGTGAAGATGTTTTGAGATAATATAGATAATTGACTGACAAATGTACTTTGTATCCTCTTAGTTGTGTTTTAGTTGCTTGAGGACAAGCAATTGTCTTATGTTAAGGGTGTTGATGTGTGAGAAGATGCAAACACATTTAAGGCTTTTAACTGAGAATAATTGCAAAGTCATAAGCAACTTTTGTCATTTTAATTGTTTTATCTTTGATTTTGCAGTGGAAGTCAAGTGGCAAGAGAACCAAAAATGTTGGAAGTAAAAGAGTTGAAATTTGAAGAAAATAGAAGAGAAGTGTGGCTGACAACATTCCTGATAAGTTGTCAGCACTCTTATAGGTTCTTAACTTCATCGTCAGCCTTAAACAGAGAATGAGATTCAGTTGGAAGAAGTGATGACAACATATGATAAGCCGTCAGCCTTGTGATAAGCCATCAGAGTTGCTGTCAGCCTTAGACAGAACATGGAAGCTGAGGTAGAGAAGTGTGGACATTGTTTGATATGTCGTCATAGTTTTGATAAGCCATCAGGATTCACCGTCAGCCTTAAGCAAAAATTGTCAAAATTTAAGAGGAGCTAACGACATCCGTTATAAGTCATCAGCCTCCTAATAAGGTGTCATGTATGTCATCACATAATTCAAGAAAAACACTGAACTCAGTGATTTTGTTTCCATAATTAGGCTAACGTATTTAAAGAATAGTTTAGGGTTTTCTAAGGAGGAGGCTGAACCTATTTGGAACGCACGTATTTTGTTATTTTCTCTCTAGTTTCTTGGCTTGAATAAAAAAATTAACTTTGAAGAGATTATCATCAATATTTTGGGATTTCTACTTTGATATAATCTGAGAAACAATCGTTGCTATTCATCTTGCTATAAGATCATCTTTCAAACAACTTGTTGTATCAATTATTATATTATGAGTGGCTAAATCCCTTTAACCCGAATTATGGGATCTACGGGTTAGATCTTGGTAAGTTGCTAAGTGTTCAAGATTCTAAAGGTAGTAGGAATCCTTGATAATTCAAAGGTTTTAATTATTGTCTATTGGTTGCAAATGATAGATAGAACCTGTTTTGATTTGCTTGAGATAAGAAATCAACTATAGTAGGAAGTGAATTATTGACAGGGACTTGGAAACTACCAACCTTTTGTTTAATAATTTACACTGTAACATGGTTAATTAACCTTAGGTAAAGTCTGGTCAGTGAATATAAATTTTCTAAGTCCAAGAGGATTAGGTAATTAAATGCTTAAGTAGGTCGAGAGACATTTAGGCATAACTTCGATAAGGACAATCTGTTGTTTCTATCTATCATGAGAATATTGAATCACTATTAGCATCTGTCAGGTACCAAAATCCATAGTGAAAATAAATCTGGTTTTCCGTAAACTCTTGATTACAAACACTGAAACTAAAGTGACCAACAATTATTTGCTAAACTCTAAAACCCTTATTTATCTTGCCGTATCATCTATTTCAATTCAACTTGTAGCTATAGTTTCAAATTAGTTTAATCGCCACTCACATTGGTCCCTGTGGATTCGACCCCGACACCAAAAGTTGGGTAAATATATTGACGATGATCGCCTTGCACTTAATTGATGTGTAAGTTGAGCATTATCACCAATTTCTTAGTATGCTTGAGAATTTGGATGTAAACTCTAAGAGTGTCATGTATTTATCCCACTTGGACAGATTCTTCATCGCCATCTAATTGTAGAACTCCTGGATCCGTTGGGGTCAGGCTGTAATCCTGATGTCCTCGAGAGTGAAGGTGTGAAATCCGGTTCCCAAAGTATTTCTTACCGGTTTACCTGGATATGGCCTTCTTTCTGGGATTGGATGATCTGTCCTCCCATCTTGATCATCTACAACCTCATAAACTTTTAGTTCCTTAGACTAGTTCCTGTATATTGATGGGTATTCTTCTTCTACTGAAGATTCAACATCGATAGTATTACGATTATGGATATCTTCTAGAGCCTAATCATCAGTAGCATAAGAATCTTTATCCTACATTGAAGCATAAATAGATGAATCCCTCTCTTCTTTTGTGTGTTCACCGAAAGTACTATCATCAATTTTAGAAAAGACATCCACAGGGTTTGTTGTGGATGAGTGTTCTTGATTTTACTCAAATTCAAAGCCATAGATATTATGGATGGCTTTCAAAAACTCCTCCCCTGGGTTATTCTTCATAACTTGATGAGTAATGGCATTCCCAGAATCTACAACATCGGACTGAGAGAATACATTAGTTAGGACGATAGAGTTGTCCTTTGGAAGATCATATGGGGATGATTTTTTATCATTGAGAAAACATTTTATAGTGGATGTACATACGTCATCTGGTTTCTCTTTGCTTCGTTACCCCAAAGTTTGGACCTCTAAGCCATTGTCTGGGATTATGAGATCCTATGTATAAGTTGTATGTCTTGTGACAAGCTTATCAGCATGATGTGAAGACTGTCTGGGATACTTCATTCCCTTGACCTCATTTTGTGTCACCTTGGATTCCTTTTGGGTTGCCATGGTATCTTTCCTTTCCCATAAAAGGTTGGCAAAGTCAAACTCCTTCTATTCATCTATTGGGGTTGGGATGAATAACAATGAATAAGCTAGAGAGGTAAAAAAGGATTGGCCTAATCCTCGTGAAGGATATGCTCTGGGAAATATGGTGGCCTTTCGGGTATTTTAGAGTTCAGCAGAGTCATATTTTAGGAGATAGATTTCTTCTTCTGTAGAGCCAATTCCTTTCTATTGTTGGTCAATAAAATGTAGTATTGAGGACCATAGCTGGCATCTTTCAGACTATATAGACCATAGCCAGCTTTTCTTTGCTCTGATAAGGGTGGCATGTCGAGTTGGTGCTTCTTGTTCCTCTCGTCTAACAGATGGAATAATATGTGGTGATTTTGGAGCATAGTTTAGGTTATTCCTTCAGGATAGGTAGTTTTGTAGGAATGCATAATTGGGATTGGAGCTAGTTTCAGATATCATAAACATTGAGGTTAAGGATTAGGATCTGAGCTGGAGTCATAAGGTCTACCTTTGGATGGAGTGGGTAGTGATGGACATTCTTGTGGGTTTTAGGAGACTTCAAATGGATGGTCATTATCTCGATGGTCATCATCTATTTCATCTGAAGGCCTCTAATATTGGGGGTTTTAGAATCCCCAATAATCATCCTATTCCAGTTCATCTTCCTCCTTATCAGTATCATTTAACCAGTCCTCTTAGAATTCTGGCAATCAAAGTTAACATCCCATAGGCAAGGACCAGTGAGTGGGTTTTTGAACCAGTGTACTGTATACCCATCATGATCAAAGTGTACAACCCAATCCTGACCATTAATGGCACTAGTGAGATAATTTGACATATTCACTGGATCTGAATTATCTATATCTAGAAAAGTGTTAGCAAAAGTATGCATGTGGACAACGAGAGATGTTCTGTAAATTCTTCTAGCAAATATAGGTTTGGGTGACCGGTGATGTTGAGGCTGAACTCTCATCATCTCATAACTTCTGATCCATAATTTTGGAAGAATTGTAAGGATCTCTTTCTTTGGGACATATTTTGAGACATCGATACACTGGGTCGTACCTTTGGTGGCATTTATGGTTAAGAACAATGAATGGTGGCCACTAGGAAGGTGGTGTAACATTGTTTGTATAAGGCTATAGTCTGGTAGGGTTCAAAGGATTTGGAATTAAAGCCTTAGTGACTTTGTAAGATATGGATCTGAGAGGGACACGATGAAGTTAGGGAATATGGTAGCAATACAATCCTTAAGTCCAATATGATGTCCAGAGTTCCTAAGTTTGCACGTTGGTACTCTTCGAATCTGTTATCGAGAAAAAAAAGGCGTGTCTTTAACGACTATCCTTTTCTCTATAGATGAGTCAAGGTAATTCGAATTGCACCAAAATGGATATGGGTAAAGCTATACCTTTTCCACTGTTGTGGAAAACTCTTCGCCATCTGTAGAGTGATGAACTATTTAGCAGGAGTCATAAAGACGTACTGATCAATTTTTGTTCCATAAAATTATTCCTTAACTCCTTCTGGTTTCTGTTGATGCAAGGAATCAATCTGGAGCTCTGGATTACACTATTTTCTAGCACAGGCAGAGTGGGGATTTTGTATGGGTAGATATGTAGAAGACAGATCTTGTTCTTCTATCAACACATCTCCTTAATAAAGATAGTCCTTCTTGCATAACATAGCTCTATTGATGGTTGGAGACAAGTGTAATGTTTCCAACGATCTACATAACTAGTCATAGAAGATGTAGACAATGAAGAGTCGGAAACTGACATATTCTTGTATTTTCTGGACTATAAATACTCGATGTATTTGTTCTACGGTTCTATAGAAAAAGACTCAATATCATGAAAATCTTTTTTGTGTTTTTGTGGACTGACTCTATATATTTTTCTAAAATCTAAGGAAAGAAACTATGACTCGATTATTTATAAGATTCAGAATATAATAAATGGAAACCATTGACTCTGACTATGATACTAATATGTACACGATTTGAGTTGAAAACTGGGAAGTAAAAATGTAGGACGGATCTAAGAGCAGTAGTAGCTTTGAAAAGTAAAACTAAGGACTAAGAATCAAAATGTAAAGCTGGCTCACGTGTTTGCAATCATCAGTGGTGGATGCAAACTCCTTCTTCCTCCCAACCTCTGGGAGTGGGGAAGGCTCTTATACTAAATAGAAGGGGAGGCAGAGGGGCGCGAACGACTTTCAGGGAGATCAGCCAGGCGGCTAGGCAACAAACCTAAAATTTTCCAACATGAAAGGCAGTTTCACGACCATGTAGGCAGGATCCATATGAAATCAAAAATTCTATCAACACCACATATACATAGCCTAACCTTTCCAATAAGACAGGCGATTCACAACCATATAGAAGACATGCCATACGAAATCAAAGCTTTCAATTGACATGCCACAGCTTTCCTATGACTGAGCTATGCATCCATATAGACGGTTTGCTTTTTATCTACAAAGCTTTCTCAACCCTTAACGGGATGACGTAACTTTGGAACTACAAGATACACAACAAGGATAATTTTCCTCGACAACAAAGCCTTAGTAACCCAAGAGAGGGATGGCTTGACTTTGCTAGTCTTAGAATACATAAAATCCCTTGTCTTCTTGAGTACAAGACTATTCTGTATATCCCTAAAACTGGATCTTACGATGACTCTCCCTGGCCTGTTTCCCTCTAGCATTCGCAAAACAAAAGGTGTACTAAGGCAGACCTTAGATCTGCGTGTTCTTTCTTATATATGGAATCATTTCGGAAAGTTATGGCATGGACTAATCCAATTTCATTTGATATACATGGAAAGCACATAGTCATCTATGTCATGTGCACAAAGCAAACTTTGTTTCATGTACATGGAAAGTAACTTTGGGATGCCATCATTGCCATTGCAACAACAAGCACTTCATCGTAATATTTCCTTACCCCCCTACTCCAACCTAAAATATCAAAGTACCCATCTCTTTGGTAGAGAGAAAGTTTAGCTAAAAAAACATTTTCACTAAAGGAGAGAAAACTATACAAGAGGTTTTTAGGTAGAGAAAATGATCTAGGTTGAGAAAATAATGCCCCTAACATAAAGGCCTAGGCTTCCTTTTATAGGAGAAGGAAGCGTACTAGATAAGCTAATCTACGGATAAACATAAAACAAAATGTTACAATCCTATCCTAACAATTAATAGAAAGGCATTATCCATTAATAAGGATAAGTCTTATCCTTTTTGAAGGGATAAGCATTATTTGTTATGACTAGTTACGCCTTATTTTTATGCACACCAGCCCTACTAACATGTGGGGGTGAAAAAAAAAAAACACAATGTTGTTGGCATGTGACAAGATATGAAAGAAGGTGAGTCAGTAGTTTACAAACAGGTGAATCAGCAGCTTCACAGGCATCTTGCAAGAAGGTGGATAAACTCTTTGTCTTCAAAGTATCTTAGTTAGTAGATTCAAAACCCATCTGAAAGGGTAACCTACTAATAAGGGTTTCTTGGAGATGAGGGTAACCTATTGGAGAGGGTAACGTTGGTACTCTTTGAATCTATTATCAAGAAGGGAAAGGTGTGCCTTTAATGATGGTTCTTTACTCCAATGATGAGTCAAGCCAATTCAAATTACACCAAAATAGATATGGATAAAGCTATACCTTTTCCACTATTGTGGAAAACTCTCCGCCATCTACAGAGTGATGAACTATTCAGCAGGAGTCATAAAGACGTATTGATCAAGTTTTGTTCTAGCAAATTATTCCTTAACTCCTTCTGGTTTCTACTGATTCAAGGAATCAATCTAGAGCTCTGGATTAAATAACTTTCTAGCAATGGCAGAGTATGGATTTTATATGGGTAGATATGTAGAAGACAGATCTTGTTCTTCTATCAACACATCTACATAATAAAGATAGTCCTTCTTGCATGACATAGTTCTATTGATGGTTGGAGACAAGTGTAATGTTTCCAACGATCTACTTAAACTAGTCATAGAAGATGTAGACAATGAAGAGTCTACAACTGAAATATTCTTGTATTTTCTAGACTATAAATACTCGATGTATTTGTTCTAAGGTTCTATAGAAAAATATTTAATTTAATTAAAATCTTGTTTTTGTGGACTGACTCTATATATTTGTTCTAAAATCTAAGGAAATAAACTACGACTCGATTATTTACAAGATGCAGAATATAATAACCAGAAAACATTGACTCTGACTATGATACTAATATGTACAAGATTTAAGTTGTAAAACTAGGAAGTGAAAATGTAGGACGTATCTAAGAGTAGTTGTACCTTTGAAAAGTAAAACTAAAGACTAAGAATCAAAATGTAAAGTTGGCTCACGTGTTTGCAATCAATAGAGGTGGATGCAAACTCCTGCTTCCTCACAACCTACGGGAGTGGGGAAGGCCCTTATACCAAATAGACGGGGAGGTAGAGGAGCATGAATGACTGCTGGTGAGATCAGCCAGGCGGCTAGGCTATAAACCTAACGCTTTCAAACATGAAAGGCAGTTTCACGACCATATAGGCAGCACACCATATAAAATCAAAGATTTCATCAACACCATAGACACATAACCTAAACTTTCCAAAATGATAGGCGATTCACGACTATATAGGTGGTATGACATAAAAAATCAAACCTTTTAATTGACACACCACAGCTTTCCTATTACTGAACTATGCATCTATATAGATGGTTTGCTTTTTAGCTACAAAGAATTCTTAACCCATAATGGGATGGCATGACTTTGGAACTGCAAGATACATAACAAAGATAATTTTCCTCGACAATAAAGCCTTCGTAACCCAAGAGAGGGATGGCTTTACTTTGCTAGTCTTAGAACACATGAAATCCTTTATCTTCTTAGTACAAGACTATTCTGT
This sequence comes from Capsicum baccatum var. pendulum, assembly GCA_030864225.1. NCBI lineage: Eukaryota > Viridiplantae > Streptophyta > Magnoliopsida > Solanales > Solanaceae > Capsicum > Capsicum baccatum. The sequence continues at coordinate 89,373,530 of CM061557.1, forward strand.
ATATCCCTAAAAATGGATCTTATGGTGGCTCTCCCTGGCTTGTTTCCCTCTAGCTGCCACAAAATAAAAGTTGTACTAAGGTAGACCTTAGATCTGCATGTTCTTTCTCATATATGAAATCATTTCGGAAAGCTATGGCATGGACTAAGACAATTTCGTTACATATACATGGAAAGCACATAGACATATATGTTGTGTGGATTAAGCCAACTTTGTTTCATATACATTGAAATTAACTTTGGGGTGTCATCATTGTCATTGCAACAACATGTACTTCGCCGCAGTATTTTCTTACCCCACTACTCTGACTTAAAGGATCGAAATACCCATCCCTTTGGTAGAGAGGAACCAAGACCAAGAAATTTTAGCCAAAAAACATTTTCATTGAAATAGAGAAAACTATGCAAGATGTTTTTAGGTAGAGCAAATGATCTAGGTAGAGAAATGAAACCCCTAACCTAAAGGCCTAGGCTTTCTTTTATAGGAGAAAGAAGCATACTAGATTAGCCAATCTACAGATAAACATAAAACTAAATATTACAATCCTATCCTAACAACTAAGAGATAGGTATTATTCATTAATAAGGATAAATCTTATCCTTTCTGAAGGGATAAGCATTATTTGTTATGACTAGATAAGCATTATTTTTATTTACACCAGACCTACAAATATGTGGGGGATAAATAAAAATAGAACACACTATGTTGTTGGCATGTGACAGCATATGCAAGCAGGTGAGTCAGTAATTTGCATATAGGTGCATCAGTAGCTTCACAGGCATCTTGCAAGCAGGTGGATTAACTCTTTATCTTCAAAATAGATTAGTCCATAGCTTTAAAACCCATTTAAAAGGGTAACCCACTAAGGAGGGTTTCCTTAGAGAGGAGGGTAACTTACTGGAGAGGGTAACCCATTGCCGAGGGTAACCCACCGGAAAGAGAAACCCGCTGGAGAGGATAACTTCTTGCACATGTCATCTAACATCATCTTTTAGGTAGTGTTGTATGGTGTCGTTGGTGATGAGCTTGCGTATCTTTCTTCTATCCACCAGTCTACGCCATGCTTGATGAGTCAGCGCATGAGTTTGATGGACAACATCATTTCTTTTTTCTCTTTCTCTAAGCAGAGTTTGGAAGAGAATTACTCCATCCTTAATAGGAAGTACGCCAAGATGTTCTCTTTTCCCTTGATATATTTAACTTTGAATTTTTAGGGAGAAAACCATTAAGACCATCAGGAGAATTTGTGTATTCAGGATTATCTTTGGATTTAGCTGGACCATTCTGGGAAAAGCCCGCATATCCATCTCGATCAAAAATTCACTGTGAATAAGTAAGAAGTTAAACTTCTTGATTCCATTCTTCACAACAAGAATTTCCTATAAAATGGAATGATAATGTTGTTCTGCCTCTTTGAACTTTCTACTTGCATGTCCACATATCTTTTGTTGGCCGTCTTTTTCTTCTAGGAGAACTACACTCTAATAGTCATTGTTGGTGTCAGTCTTTAGTATCATCTGTCTGTCTGATGGAATATGGAGTGTCTTGAGTTTGCTGGATATTTTTTTATTCTTCAGACCACATCATCCTGCTCTTTTCCTATGCTAGAGAATTCTTCTTGAGCATCTTCATGAGCGGGGAGATATATGTTGAGACATCAGGAATGAAGTCTCTCACATAATTAATTAACCCAGAAATTTCTGGAGGTGATTCTTGGAGAAGTTGGTGTCTGGAAATTTAAGCATCTCTTTGCATATATGCGATCCTGGAGTGTAAGACCCATGGGAAAAGTGCATCCCCATGAAATCAATCTCAACTTTTACCAGGGACATCTTCTTTGCCAAGAGAATAACTCCATGCTGCTTCACCAGGTCGTGGAACTGACGGAGGAGGTCCAGTTGTTCCTCTAATGTGTTGATAAAGAGCAGTATGTCGTCAATGTAGACCAATAATATATATAGGCTGGGCTGAATATTATGATCATGGCCTTTTGGTAGATTGGGGGGGCAGGTTTAAGTCCAAATGGCATAACCTTCCGCTGGTAGTGGTGATTGGGTATCTAGAAGGACGTTTTGGCTGTATCTTCTAGATGTATGCCTAGCTGCCAGAATTCAAATTTAATGTCAAATTTGGAAAATTGGGTGGCCTTTACTAGGTGCGAGAACAGGGGCAGCTTTTTTGGAATGGGGAATTTATCATCGAGAAGGAAGTGTTTTAGGGGTTGGTAGTTTATGACTAGATGGAGCTTTCCCCTTGTCTACTCAGCGCGCTTGTTGACATAGAATGGTTTACAAGCCCACTGGGAATATGATGGCTCGATGAGCCCAATCTTTAGAAGGTCAGCACATTTCTTCTTTGCAAGATAAAGATGTTCGGGATTCAACCAGAATGACTTTCCTTAGTGGGATTGACATTTTCACTCTTCTTGAATGGGAGTCCGATGAACAAATCCTAATTGAGATACGGGAGGGTGTTTGTTATTCTTGAGGAATTCTTGGTGGGATTCAGTACAAGATTCTTCTATCAACTAGTTCTCCATCTTCTTTACTGGGTGTTCATCAACAATCTAGAACAGCCTCAGTACAGTGGAATATTTCCTGAATCGGCCCATGAAGGTTATACCTTTCATCATAATGAGGAGGTAGTTGTTCAGCTGCTGGTAGGTATAAAATCCAAGGATCAGATCATTTCCTATTATATTGGATCCAAGGATCTTTGTTCTGTAGAGTACGCCTGGGAATAATTCGATCATGACCAGAAGCCTTGTGATCAACTTGGTTGTGAGGACTCCTCCTTTTGATGATATGCCAAAGGTTCTGAAGTGAGGAACCTAGTGATCAGTAGGGATAAAGTTGGGATTTAGTTTTGAGGAAGTTGCACCAGTTTCTATAAAGGCGGTGACCTAAAAGGGCTTGTCCCACTTCGGTAGATATAGCTTGAGTTCGACATGGGATGTTTCAAGCTCAGAGATCATGTTGATTCATTTTGTGAGCATGTTGATCTCGTCCACCAGTTTTGCTAACCGATTGAATTCCCTTTCGCTGATGGGAGATGATACCTTCTCCTAGTAGTCATTAATAATAAGGGGTTGAGGTTGGCCGTCAATGAAAAGGGATGGACATTCCTCGGACACTCCTGTGTCTGTGCTGCTAATAGATTTAGGAACACTTTCTGAATTGTCGTGAAGAGCTACATGTTCGGTTGGGTACTTGTCAGCCTCCATCTTTTCTGCTAAGGATTAAGCCTCCTTTTTACCTTCTTAGAATTAGGACACGTGTTTTCCATGTGCCCTTTGTTATGGCAGATAAAGAACTAAGTTGTGCCTAGATCCTTCTTGTCGGGGTATTGGGCATCATCGCTGGATACCTGCTCCTTATCCAGTGGTTTCTTCTTTCTGGCCCACCTGTACTGCATGTACCTTTTGAGCCTTACCTAACATTTCTAGAGATGGGGAGAGCTATCTGGTAAGGCATCTAGATATGTGGTAGTTATGCCAATAGCTTCGTCAGCTTCTACAAGAAGAACAAGATCTGGACTTAGATTATATTTTGAGATCATCATGTTAGCCGGATCGGTTGATTGGGGATGTCGTTCTTCTTCGACCGTTGGGTCAACATATTTAATGGCCATGGGGACATTTAGATACTCCTCAGTACGATCATACTGGAATGGCTAAGGAGTATAACTTATTCTTTCTGTTGGATTGAACTCCGAGGTGGCCTGTTCTTGCGTAGGGGGATTATGACTCCAGAAGAATTCTAGACATACTTTCTCGCCATTACGCAGGCTATGCTCAGTGGACTCCCAATCCTCACCCTGTGGTACCTCAACTGGGATTAGCAGGTCACCATATAGAAATATAGTGTCTAACTCTGTGAAGATGTCATCTTGTGGGAGAGCGATAACAGTTGAGGTCATCACATCAGCAGCATACGAGGCCTTCATCCTTCTAACTTATCCATCAGCTTGCTGGTAGTCTAACATTGCCTTCTTCCTTTTCCATGAGCATGAGGGAAGGTCAGATCTTTTCTCATCATTTTGAGTTGGACTATGGAGCTCGGAGGTGGATGAGCTTGACATGGATGTGGAAAATGGCTGGTGTATCTTTTCTAGTGATGTAGGAAGTGTAGCATATGTTGGGATTTTTTGTGGATTTGTGTAGTCATATCTCAACAGGATAAATTGTTCTTTAATTGATGCAATCTCTCTTCTTTAGTGATCAATGAAGGATAGTACCGATGTGTCTAGAGGACATGTGGCATACTGGATTTCCTATATCCTTTATTCTAGTACCTCTATGAGAGTGGTATGGCTTGAATCCCAGTATTCATCAATATCAGCGTTTGTCTTGGTTTTGTCACAATATGCATAGCTACAATTGCAGACCCAGGGATAATGTCCTGTGAAAGGATATTCAAACTGGTGTACATTACATCTCTCGTGATTGAACTATTGTACCCAATCATTATCTCTCATGATTCCTTCGAATGAGTCTGAGACATATACAGGGTCTGAACTTTCATTATTTGGATGTGTATAGGTGGGGATGATTATGCAAATAGGCAAAAGTGTCTGGTGAGGGGTCACTTAAGATAGGATTCAAAGACTCTGAGAATAGAATGTCAACATCTTATAATAGTTAATGTTATGACTTAGACGCACACGCAAGTGCACGTGATCGTTAAAGTAATATAGTGATTTAGACAATCAAATATCATTCCAACGAGGACTAAGCAACTAGAAATTAACCAACTTTCAGTTTTAGACAAGTAGTATTAAGTGATGTAAAGTATCAAGTTGATTTTGAACATGAGAATAAAAATATAAAGTAATTAATTAGAAATAATAGTTTAAGACTAAGGCAAAGCAAACAACGGTTGTAAACAATGATGATAGGCAACGATCTTAATCTCCCGACCTAAAATATTTTATCTATTGAATATTGTAGCTACAAATCCCGCAGAGATACGACTATTCGTCTAGATTCATTAAGTAATTTTATTGTAATTGAACCAAACAAGGCTTCTAGGTTTATCTCTATCCTAGATGCTAATTCAAACCCCTTATTTTATTAAAGGATAAGAACCTTGATCCTTAATTTCCTCGTTCTAATCTACGATTCTCCTTTCAGATTCACATTGAAATATAAATTTATTCTAATGGCGGGCAAGCATAAAAATAGTAAGCTCAAAAAATTAAGACCAACCTAGGTGATAATCCAAAAAGAAACTAATATAGAGAATATCAAAGAGCAATCATGTTCTTGACCTTAACCCAGAACAAGTGTATTTATCCACTCATGTTTGAATTAAACATAAAAAACAAGTAATAAATCATACCTAAAATTAGTCTTCAGGTAAAGAAGTTCAAAAGAAATAATAAGAATCCTAAAAAGAAGAATTCAATGCTTTTCTGTTGCTGCTATGCTTGCAGAAAGTAATTTGAATTGTTCTCATGTGTGCCTTTTATACTTGGGAAAATTTCACCAGGTATGAAGACATGACGCAACTCGTCACTAATCGCGTTGATCTAACCAACGCGTCGTATCAACATCGCGTTGCCACAATGGAATTCATCTTTAAAAATTAGGCTTAGTCAAGTTCTTCATCACACGACATGATGCGTTGACATCGCATCGTGTCACTAGAATTTTATCCTCAAAATTTGGCTAAGTATCAAAACTTTATGCATCGATGCGATGCATTGACATTGTATGGATGCACTGGAAGTTGCAGAAGAAGAATTTTCTAAGGCACAGAACTTATGCATCGATGAGATACATTGATATCACGTCAATGCACTAGAAATTGACATTCAAATTGTGGCTAAGTCACATATATTGCCAGTCGACGCGACGCGTTGAGATAGCGTCGCGTCACTGGAATTTTTCTCCAATTACTTTGTTTCTTTTTGTAAATCCTCAGTTCTTTTCTTTTCTCCTTACTCTCGTGCATCTCCATATGTTTTTAACTTTGATCCACGTGGTCTTTTGCATCTTTATGATGTGTATCCAATTTTCTTCAAAATCCATGAAAAATTTATCCTGTATCTCAAATCACTTCGGTTAGCTACGAAACACAATTTAACTCACAATTTAATGTAATTAGGATAATTTTTATTCTCAAAACAAGTCCAAATATGGGTAAATAGCACTGTTTGGACATATAAATATGCCCAAGATCACCACCCCACACTTAAAACCTTTGTTTGTCCTCGAACAACTTCAAGCAGCACCATCATCAAACATTCTAGTGATAACCTAAGAGTTGTGCTAGTGTTGGGCACATGAAAACTTAATTTCACACTTCATCGTCCTAACAGTGACATTCAATTCGTTGGAAAACTTAGTATAAGAATGTAATCAGGAAACTCAATTAGTTATCTGGACTTTCATCCGCATGTAACCTCACAACAAGAAAGTTTTTACCATATCTCTCATAATTATTTTCACTCTTTATCATGAGGGGAATATCAATTTTCAATCACTCGCTCTCACAAAGAATTCATACATAATAGGTAATGAACCATAGGCTTGCCCTTAGTGTATTACTACACTAATAGTTGGATGTTGAAGTGGAGAATCAAATATGTATTTTTATGGTTGTAATGCAGGCTAAGGGACAGGTAGGAACTATTTAGGAAATAGTGACTGATCTCCCTAAGAACTTTAATACATAACCACATTCAATCAAAATCACATTTTGCCAACCAAATATTTCCTTTCATTATCTTTAAACATCCATTGTTTTACCCCAATCTTTCTAAGCATATTAACACACTATGGTAAGAGTATTTTTCTTTTTACATCATAATTCAAATTTTATCTTTTCTTAAAATCCCAATTCTTGTTACGCACCCCTATAGTAGCCACCCTCAACCTAAGCAATTGGCCTTAGTTGAGGTACATATCATCCTTAACGAACCAGGGCCAAAACAGGTTTATTGTGCTGGGTGACAATAACTGAAATTTTCATCACATATTATTTTCTAACTCCTAACCATCACAATTAAATGCACAAATTACTTCTCTAGAGCTTCACTTTCACCTTTTTGTTTCTTTTTAATTCACATTCCCCCTTATTCCATTATTTGTATGAAAACGCTTAGGAACTATGGATCAAATTAAGGTCTATCAAAGAAAGGATTTATCTAAATATGAGGTAACAAAAGAAATAAGGCTACAGGATCAACGGGGCTTAATTAAGGTCATGCATAAGGGTAGGTAAATAAAGTATTTACAGTTCGGTTAACAAGGAAATGCCTAAATCACTTCCTACACCTAACACCCTTTATTTTGCTATGTAAATGCACTGGGCAAATTCTAGTCATTCCTATACATGTAGAATATAAACAAATACTCACTCACTCGGTGTATGATAATAATCCAGTCGGATTCTTTTGGGTTCCGATATTGTACTTTATCAAATTCAACATTAATCCAATCAAACCAAACTATACTTATTGGGATTTAACATCTAAAAACATCTCATTTTTTTTGTTCAACGTAATTTTTCCAATCTAAAAAATCTTTGACCAACACATAGCATTTTTTAAAAGTCGCCATCACGTCCTATCATTTACTCAGCTTCTAAAGACGTGTTCCCCTTAAGACAATCGTCATCCATCTATCATAGTGGGAGGAACCAAATATGACGTTGAAAGTACCAAAAAGGGCACATATAATACTTGTAATCTGAAAATTACCACAATTGGTGAAAATAAAATACTGTAAATAAAGCATTTGCTAAAGAGTGCAATATTGTCAACTTACATCCAGAAAACATCAAAACATAAATAAACACTATTCAACCAACACAACCAAAAACCAACATTGTTTAGATATTAAAAATAAAAGAGATAAAGATGAAGAAGACCAATGACCAACCACCCCACACTTAAACATAGAACTATTGTAGTGCTAGCAATATGCATAAGACAGGGTGTCATCGTACTACCTACTCAGTTAGACAAGACCATGGCCATCAAATCAGCATCTACAATATCATTATCATCATCACCAAAGTCATCACCAGAATCTCCATCATAAGACTGCTCCTCTTTCTCGGACTCATCATCAGAATAGGCCATGTGCCTCTCCTCATCTGTGGGGATGTCATCATCAATGGGATCTCAATGTGCAGCAAAGTCTGAGCATGAGGTCCTAGTGGGTAGTCAAGCTCCACTGCACGAATCTTCTGTTGGGTAGTTGAAAGCCCCTAAGTCCTCAACTGCAGCATAGTTAGCCCATACATATGGGTTGTGATCTTATCAGTGCGAGCATTACTCTCATCCATAGTCAAATTTAAACCATGAGGAGCTAGTCCTTTGGTGCGAGAAATATCAAGTGGCCTGTCACCAACAGGTGGTATATGATTTGCCTCCTCTTCGGGCACACCTTGTTGCCTTAAAAATCTGGTAAGCAGCCCACCAAACCTATATCTCCGACCCTTTAATCGAGCCTTCCTCATCACCAAAAAAATAATAACACCCATATTCACATCCACATTATCTCGCATCAAAGCATATATAAGACAAACCCTATCATAGGTTACCTCCGTCATTTATTTCCCATGAATAAGGTAGGCATAGATGATTCTGGCCAATAAATGTGCCTCCCTATTCAAATGAGCAAATAAAAGTGATATATGCTGACCTCCCTCTTTGTCATAAATCCACCTCTCTACAGATTGAGTGTCGAACAGGAGACGACGAATATGCTGTTATGGTGGCTCAATGATTATTGTCCTCAGTGGCTTTGTATCCGCAAAGGGTGCACCTAATAACTCATTAACAGTATTCACAGTGAAAGTTATCACATGACCACGTACCTTGACCTCAGAATCTTTAGGGTTCCAATTCGCATAGAATTCCCAAACTAAGTTTAAGTTGCATGCACCTGGCTGCTCAAAGAGAAAATTCATGTGGTGGTCCTCTATCTTTCTCACCATAGAGGGATAATCGTTCGTTAAATGCGCCCTATGATAAATTGATCGGCTGAATATTTTGACTCTTTGTGCTGAGAGTACACTTTCATCCTACCGAAACCACAGCCTTAGTTCTGAACCTCTTTTGACCCCTAGGAATATGTGGGGCTGAAGGCACCCGATTGGATTCACGGCTCCTTTTCTGCCTGGGATCAGATTTTTTCCTTTGCTTCTTTGTTGGTGGCCACTCGACATTGTACCTATTAAACATAACAGCCCACAAACATATAAAACAATTACCTTCAAATCTAGCCACCACTAAGTATGATATTTACCCCACACTTAGTTGCTAGCACCGTTTTGTATATAAATGCACTAGGGTACTCAAACTTCCCATTTTTATCTTACAAGTCCAAGCATCGGTTATTCAGCATAAACACACAAAGACATTTCAAAGTTTGTACACAATCTCAGCTCAAGGACTAATGGATGAATAATTTTTCACATAAACACCTCCACTTATGAGAACATGACCTCTCTTCACCACACTAACTTCAGTCCCTCATAGCTACCACTAAGGTATTACGACTAGGTATTCACCCTACACTTAGTTTCCATCATTTATTGAACATTATCATTCTAATATTCTAGAAATTTCCCTTGATTCAGCAAATCAGCTTATTTATTTAGAAACTAAGTCACTTTGAAAGTGTACTTAATCACTTTAACAAGTACATAAATAATCGAATCTTGACATAGCTTATAGTAATTTATGAAAATACACCACACGAACTCAGAGCAGTCAAAATAATTTCAATAATTCCCCACCACAGATCTACAAGTTATAGCTCAAATAAAATCCTCAACCTACACAATTATTGTCACTAATTCACCTACACATGCCTTTATCATCTTAAGTCCTCAAATCAAAAAAAGCTCATGCCCTTTATTACTAACTATTAAGCATCCTAATCATTATTTACCATATAAAACAACTTTGAGTAAATAAAGGGTACAATACTTACCTTTGACTTGATAAAGAGAAAATGAATGATGAATGATGCACCAAAATAATAAAAATAGATTTTCAAATAGAGGGAATTTAAGGGCGGTGGTGGCGCTAGGGTTAGGGTGAAATGTGGAATGAGTTAAGGTCATATATATAGAGGCACCCAGAATTAAACCGTCAATGCGACACGTCATATATTGTGTTAGAGAATTGAGATGATGCATCTTGTTCACATCACTTTTTTGGAAGTAGCATCAAAAAATTAGTATAAGTGTTGCTTGAATGCCAGTCGACGCGGCACGAGGCTTACCGCATTGATAGGAATGATGCGAAGCGTCAAAATCGCGTTGGTTTACTAAAATAGCTTTAGAAAATTTTTCTAAGTATGAAATTTATGAAGGTCGACGCGACGAGCAAAGATAGCATCGATTCACTAGAAATTTCCTCCAAAAAAATTTTGAAGGATAAATTTCCCATATTTTAATACATCTTTTCTTACCCTTACCTTTTTCTTACCATGCATCACCTATTTACTTACTCAAACCCCATGTTCATCACCTTCTCATCTTCTCTTTCTCCTCCAAGGTTCTCATTTTTGCATATCAATCAAAAATAACAAAATCATGTGAGTAAAAGTGGGTTGCCTCCCACCAAGTGACTTATTCTTTGTCGTGGCATTCCTCATCTTTTTGTATTTTTATTTTTATTGCAAATACTAAAAATTAAACTACCTATTACATTACATCTGTGGGTTGCCTCCTACACAACGCCTTATTTGAGGTTGTGGCATAACTCAGTTTAGTTCTACCCCTCAACAAAGGTGATGGACTCCTTTTGCTTATCCAGATGATCAGCCTAATAATATTTTACATGTTGTACATTCACCAAAAACTTCTCTGTCTTCTCTTTATTCTACAACTCTACAGCTCCATGAGGTGTCATTCGTACCACCTCAAAAGGTCCAAACCATTTCGATCACAATTTACTGGGGAACAACTTACGCCTTGAATTGAAAAAAAAAACAAGTTGTCTTAGTTCAAATACTCTCTCTTAAATTTGTTTATCGTCTCATCTTTTGATCTTATCCTTGTATAGTTTGGCATTTTCGTAGGCGTAAAGACTAAAATCATCAAGCTCATTCAGCTGTAGTAACCATTTCCCCCCCACGGCAGTCATCTCAAGATTCAGCTTTTTCACAGCCCAATATGCTTGATGTTCCAGCTCCACAGGAAAATGGCATGCTTTATCGTAAACCAAGAGATATGGGGGCGTCCCGATGGGCGTCTTGTATGCTATTATATAAGCCCAAATTGCATCATCTAACTTCTCACCCCAATCTTTTCTCTGCCCACTCACAGTCTTCTGATGTATCTGCTTAATGTCTCAGTTGGACACCTCAACTGGTCCACTAGTTTGGGGATGGTACGCAGTAGCAACCTTGTACCTAACACTATATTTAGAAAGAAGATTTTTGAACCAAGTGTTGATAAAGTACGTACCTCCATCACTAATTATCACTCTAGGTGTACCAAATCTGGAAAATATGTTCTTCTTCACAAATTTCAGCACTACCCTTGCATCATTAGTCGGACTAGCCACAGATTCTATCCATTTAGAGAAGTAGTCAACTACTACAAGAATGTACAAATTAGCTTTTGAAGGTGGGAATGGTCCTATGAAATTGATCCCCCAAACATCTAATACTTTGACTTCTAAAATATTATTGAGGGGCATCTCATGACGCCTAGATATAATACCCAACCTTTGACATTGATCATAATTTTTCACAAAACAAATTGCGTCCCTAAACAACATAGGCCAGAAAAACCTAATTGCAGCACTTTTCTAGCAGTCTTCTCACCCCCATGTTGTCCACCATAAGGAGATAAGTGGCAATCTTTAAGCATCTTTGAAAATTTAGCCTCTGGGATACACCTATGAATAACTCTGTCTGGACCCTACTTAAAGAGATACAGTCCATCCCAAATATGGGCATGTGAATCATGGAGAAATGTCTTCCTTTGTTGTCTGGTGGCATCAGGAGGGTACGTCTCACAAGCTATCAAATTCACAATATCAGCATACCATGGGAACTCAACTGTATCTAAAAATAATAACTTTTCATCAAAAAACTATTCCTTAATATTAAGATAGTCATCAACAATATGGTTTTGACTTTTCAACCGTGACAAGTGAACAGTAACTTGATTTTCAGCTCCTTTCCTATCTTGTACCTCAAGATCAAATTCTTGGAGTAGTAGAATCCACCTAATCAATCGAGGCTTTACATTCTTTTTATTCACAAGATACTTAATGGCAGCATGATCAGTATGAACAATGCCCTTTGTGTCAACTAAGTAAGATCTAAACTTGTCGAATGCATACACCACTGCCAGCATCTTGTTCTCTATAACCATATAATTAACTCAAGCATTATTTAATACTTTGCTAACATAGTAGATCGAGCGAAATACCTTATATCTTCTCTATCCCAGAACCACTACCATAATAACATCACTTGCATCACACATTAACTCAAAATGTAACTCTCAGTCAGGTGAGATCAGAATTGGTGTTCAGTCAACTTTTCTTTAGTTTTTCAAAGGCTTCTTGGTAATCAGCCCCAAACTCAAACTTTGCCTCTTTCTCCAATAATTTGCACATGGGGCTTGCAATCTTTGAGAATTCTTGAATAAACCACCTATATAAATCTCCAATAATTTACCTTATCTATCCCGAGGTTTACATGACACTTCATGGCCTGGACAATTCCTTTCTTAACCATAAATTTGCACTTTTCCTAATTTAGCACCAAGTTTGTCTCTTCGCATCGAGCTAGAACTTTGTCAAGATTTTGAAAGCACTTTTCGAAAGAATTACTGTACATAGAGAAATCATCCATGAATACCTGCACGAAGTATTCAACCATATCGGAGAATATAGCCATCATACATCTCTGAAATATAGCAGCTGTATTGCATAGGCCGAAGAGCATGCATCTAAACGCATATGTGTCATAGGCATAAGTGAAAGTGATATTTTCCTGGTCTTTCGGTGCTATGATTATCTGATTGTATCCAGAGTACCTTTCTAGAAAACAATAATACTCTTGTCCCACCAATATATCCAGTATTTGGTTAATGAATGGAATTGGATAGTGATCTTTACGAGTTGCTTTATTCAATATCCGATAATCAATACAGATCCTCTAATCGGTCAACATGTGTGTGGGGATCAACTCATTATCATCATTCATTATCACGGTCATCCCTTTTTTTTTTGATACATAGTGCACTGTACTCACCCATTTACTATAGAAAATTGGGTAGACAATACCACTATCTAACCACTTGATCACTTCTTTTTTGACCACTTATTTCATCATGGGATTCAACCTTCTGTGTTTCTTCACTCTAGGTTTACAACCCTCTTCCATGTAGATATTATGGATGCAAAATATTGGATTGATTATTGTAATATCGGACATCAACCAACCAATCATTTTTCTTCTCCTCTTTAGAACTGCGATAGCTTTCTTTACCTGTACATCTGATAAACCTACAGAAAAAATAAAAGGCAAAGCATCTTGATCACCATGAAAAATCTATTGTAAATGTAGAGGAAGAACCTTAAGCTCCAAGTTAGGAGCTTCTTTAATTGAGGGCTAAGGCGATGGACCAATTAGCGTATTTAATAGTTCAACAAGTACTTTGTTTGTCTCAATCATTATCAAATTCATAACGTGGACCAATTCTAATGATTGCACATCTCTATAAAGATCATTACCCATCAAAGCTCGCTCTAATAGGTCATCATACAAGAGCAAATGCCAATTCGAAGCAAGATCAATAACTGATATAGATGACAACTCCTCATATATAGCTGGCAGTTTCAGTGCCTTGTACATATCAAACACTTCTACTTTATTATGCACTCGCATTGTCATTTTTTTGGCTACTACATCAATTAGTGATTATCCCATTGCTAAGAAAGGTCATCCCAAAACAAATAAAACCATAAGATTAGCCTCAAATTCAAGAATTACAAAATCCATTGTAAAGATTAAAGATCCTACTTGCACCAACACATCTTCAATAATACCATCCAGTCTCGCAAGTGATCGATCTGCCAACTGTAAAATAATATAAGTGGGTTTGGGACTCCCAAGGACCGTCATCCAAAACCATAATATGAGCATAAGATTTATACTAGCTCCCAAGATAGACAATCTCCGTACACTAATGGTCTGTCTTATGGTAATTTTAATGGTGAAACTACCCGTATCTTTTAGCTTTGTGGTCAATTTGTTTTGAATCTTAGACGTGTACTCTTGAGTAACTGCAACTATAGAATACTCAATCAACCAGATCTTATTCGCAACTATATCCTTCAAGTATTTTGCATATTTTGGTACACTTTGCAGGATGTCAACAAGAGGAAGATTCAGTTAAACCTGCTTTAGAAGATCTAAAAACTATCTTGTAACTAGCTTCCTCTTTATGCTTCCTTGCCCTTTGTGGAAAAGGTAAGCGAAGAGTCTTCTTCTTCACATGAATTTCTTCACTTGCCACTTTTTCCTTGACTTTTTTCTCTGCATTGTTTTTACCACCCTCATCATTGATTGTGGGTATAATTTCTCCTGAACTATCACCTTAGTGTGTAGCCCACTCAATGTTGTAAGTGTATTTACCTGCTTAGGATTTACTGCTATATCGCCAGGTAATGCTTCTTGAGGTCTTGTATTATGTTCTCTAGCAATTTGGCCTAGTTGCAACTCTAGATTTCCTGTATGCAATTGTTGACTCTTCAACTCAATGGCAAATTATGCTTGTTTAGCCTTAATTTTAGTTACAAATTATGCTTGTTGAGCCATACACTTCTTCATCAATTCCTGTTTATTGCTAGATTGAGTAGTCTCCTGAGTATTCCAAACTAGCTGTGGATTTGGTTGCACTGGTCCCTTGTACTGATTTGCATTCTACAGCTGGTTTCCACCCCTTGAGAAATTAGGATGGTTCCTCCAGTTGGGATTATAAGTGTAACCAAAATTTTGTTGTCCGTGCTGATTTGCATTCCCCACATAGTTGATAGAATCTGAATTAGCCCTGCAAGCATCAGCTACATGCTCATGACTTTCGCATACCTCACACCAAGAATTTTTCTGTTGGACTACATTCGTTGTAGTTGTTGGTTGATAACACCCAACTTTATATTATTAAGCTAAGTTATCATATGATTTTACATAGCCATGATTTGTGCCTGTAATATTGTGAACTGATATACCTCCAATACCCCTGCAACTTTTCAAGGAGTATTCCTTGAATTTGCATACCAATCAAGATTCTCTTGTGAAATCCGATTCAACAGTGTGTATAATTCTTCATACGTTTTCTCAAGAGCTTGTCCACCTACTGTAGAATCAAACAGAATCATTGTGTTTTACTCTAATCCCTCAATGAAATTATGCACAACAACATCATTTGACTGATGATGGTAAGGGTAATTTTTGAGCATACCCTTAAATCTCTCCCAAGCTTGGTACAGATTCTCTCTTTCTTTTTGTCTGAAAATCAAGATCTCGCTCCTCAAGTGTGCAGTCTTCCCAAATAAAAAGAATCGAATAAGAAATTTCCAAGATAGATCTTCCCATATAGTGATAGAGAATGGTGGTTCAGCATGTAGCCACCTTTTTGTCTTTCCCCATAGAGATAAGGGAAATAGTGTCAACCTAACATAATTAGAACTCACCCCTTCAGGAATGTACGTATCGCTTATTTCCAAGAAGGTTTGTATATGTTGCTGCAGATCTTTGTGTGAAAGGCCATGAAATTTCCCTACTGAATTCAGTAATTGCACCATATTCTGCATCAATTTAAATTGACCTCCTAGTTTGGGCTAGAAATACTCCTCGTCACATAGTTTGTGAGTGGGTTTTCCACCTCACAAACAGGTCTAGCAGTTGGTTGAGTAGGAACAAATAGAATAACTAGAATGACATGCTGTGTAACATTCTCGGCATTTGCATCCACCTGCTTATTTCATTGGTCAGCCATTCTTCGCCTTTGTTGAAAGATTCTCTCTGATTCTGCAAAAGGCTTTACCAATTCTTTATCTCTCACCTATCCTGGATTCAGTTAATCCTACAAAAATTCATCTGCTAAGATCAAGTCGTTAACACTTAAACTTAATATCAAAAACCAAAAATTTATCAATTTACTAATTATCTCAGTCCCCAGCAATGACGCCAAAAAATTGTTGCGACTCAGATCCACTCACAAGTGCACGTGATCATTGAAGTAATATAGTGATTTAGACAATCAAATAACATTCCCATATGGACTAAGCAACTAAAAATTCAACTAACTTTTAGTTTTAGACAATGAGTATTAAGTGTTGTAAAGTATCAAGATGATTTTGAACCTGAGAATAAAAATATAAAGTAATTAATTAGAAATAATAGTTTAAGACTAAAGCAAAGAAAACAATGGTTGTAAATAATAATGATAAGAATTCCAGGGTTGAGGCTTCTCTAACAATCATACGAATCTCTATTCTTATAGTAATCTATTTGGTTATCAGGTTATTGGTTCGCAAGGTTTAGGCAATGATATTGATCTCCCGACCTAAACTCTTTTATGTATTAAATGTTGCAGCAAAAACTCCTGCTGATACAAAAATTCTTCTAGATTTATTAAGTAATCTTCTTGTAATTGAATCAAACAAGGCTTCTAGGTATATCCCTATCCTAGATGGTAATTTAAACCCCTTATTTTATAAAAGGATAAGAACCTTGATCCTTAATTTCCATGTTCTAATCTACGATTCTCCTTCCGGATTCACATAGAAATATAAATTTATTCTGATGGTGGCCAAGAATTAAAATAGTAAGCTAAAAAAATTAAGAGCAACCTAGGTGATAATCCAAAAAGAAACTACTATAAAGAATATCAAAGAGTAATCATGTTCTTGACCTCAACCCCAGAACAAGGGTATTTAGCCCCTCATGTTTGAATGAAACATCAAAAATAAGTAATTAATCATACCAAAAATTAGTCTACGGGTAAAGAAGTTCAAAATAAATAATCAGAACCCTAAAAAGAAAAATTCTATGCTTTTACGCCTCTGCTATGCTTGCCAAAAGTCATTAGAATTATACTCACGTGTTTCTTTTATATTTGGGAAAATTTCACCAGGTCTGAAAACATGATGCAATGCATCACTAATTGCATTGATCCAATCAATGTGTCGCATCAACATTGCATTGCCACACTGGAATTCATCTTTAAAAATCAAACTAAGTCAATTTCTTCATCACATGATGCGGCACATTGACATCGCATCATGACATTGGAATTTGCTCCTCAAAATTTAGCTAAGCGTAAAAATTTTATGCATCAACTTGACGCCCTGACATTGTGTCGATGCATCGGAAGTTGCAGAAGAAGAATTTTCTAAGGCACATAACTTATGCATCGACGCGACATGTTGACATCACGTAAGGACATGCTGGTCAAGGGTTGTGGCAGCAAGATATTCCTTAACTCCTTCTGACCTATTCTTAAGCAGGGAATCAATCTACATCCATGGATTACATGTTTTTTTATAAAGGCAGAGTAAGGGTTAGGTAGAGGTATATATGTGGAGTATATATCATGTTCGGGCTATAACACCTCTACTTCAAAGATATTGTTATATTTTCATGACAAATTCTTGTGAGGGGTTGGAAACATGGCTAGATGAGGAAGGATCCGGTACAGGTTGAAAAAAGTAGAAGAAGATGTACAGAAAGACATATTTTTGTATTTTCTGGACTATTGATACTCGATGTATTTGTTCTAAGGTTCTTCAGACAAGACTCCATAAAATAGAAAATCTTTTCATATTTTGTGGACTAACTTTATTATTTGTGCTAGAGATCTAAGAACAAGACACAAATAATATTTGTTCTAAAATATAAGGAAAGAAACTACGACTCGATTATGTACAAGACACAAAATATGGAAAGTTGAAAATTCTAACTCTGATAATAAAATTAAAACTATTACTCTAATGTGTACAAGACTTGAGTTGGGAAACTTGGAAACTAAAACAAAGGACAGATCTAAGAGCAGTAGCTTGGATAAGTAAACTAAACACT
The DNA here is from genome assembly GCA_030864225.1 of Capsicum baccatum var. pendulum. Lineage (NCBI taxonomy): Eukaryota > Viridiplantae > Streptophyta > Magnoliopsida > Solanales > Solanaceae > Capsicum > Capsicum baccatum. Next base: position 89,391,600 of record CM061557.1, read on the forward strand.
AAGAATAAAAATGTAAAGTTGGCTTACGTGTTTGCAATAAACAGAGGTAGATGCAAACTCCTGCTTTCTCCCAACCTCCGAGAGTGGTGCTGGCTCTGATACCATATAGATGGGTAGACAGAGAGGCATAGACGACAGTCGGTAAGAGAAGTTAGGTGGCTAGGCAGCAGACCCCAAACTTTCCAACATGAAAGTCAATTTCACGACCATGTAGCTGGCACACCATATCAAATTAAAGCTTCCACCAACACCACAGACATATATCCTAACCTTTCCAACATGATAGGCGATTCACAACCATATAGGTGGCATGCCATATGAAATCAAAGATTTTAATAGACATGCCACAGTGTTCCTACGACTGAGCTACATATCCATAAATACGATTTTATTTTTAGCAACAAAGCCTTCTCAACCCTTAATGGGATTTGATGACTTTGGAACTGCAAGCTACACATCAAGGATGGTTTTCCTCGGCAACAAAGCCTTTGCAACCCAAAAGAGAGATGGCTTAACTTTGCCAATCTTAGAACACATGAAATCCCTTGTCTCCTTAGTACAAGACTATTCTATAAATGTATAAAAATGGGTCTTACGGTGGCTCTCCCTATCTTTTTTCCCTCTAGAGGTAGTGGAATAAAAGGTCTACTATGGCAGACTTCAGATCCGCGTGTTCTTTCTTAGATATGGAATTATTTCAAAAAGATATGGCGTGGACTAAGCCAATTTCATTTTATATACATGGAAAGTACTTAGAAATCTATGTCGTATGGAAAAAGCCAACGTCATTTCATATACATGGAAAGTAACTTTGGGGCACCATCGTTGTTGTTTCAACAACAAGCACTTCCCCGTAGTATTTCCTTAACCCCTCCTCCGACCTAAAGAATTGACGTAACCATCCCATTGGTATAGAGAAAGCAAGAGCAAGAATGTTTAGCCAACAAACATTTTCACTAAAAGATAGAAAGATATACAAGAGATTCTTAGGTAGAGCAAATTCTCTAGGTAGAGAAAATAATCTAAGTAGAGCAAATGATACCTCTAACCAAAATACCTAGGCTTCCTTTTATAGGAGAAGGAATCTTACTAGCTAAGCAAGCTATGGATAAACATTAAATAAAATAATACAATCCTATCCTAACACCTATGCAATGGATTAGGCATTACCCGTTATGACTGGATAAGTTTTATCCTTTTGGAAGGGATAAGCTTTATCTGTTATGACAAGATAAGCCTTATCTTTATTCACATCAGGCCCTACTAACATATAGAGGTCCAAATAAAAATAAAACAAACTATGTTGTTGGGATGTGACAGCATGTGCAAGCTGGTGAGTCAGCAGCTTGCAAGCAGGTGTGCCAGTAGCTTCATAGGCATCTTGCAAGTAGGTGGGTAAGCTCTTTCTTTTTAAAGTAGTTGAGTCAGCAACTTCAAAACCCATATAAAAGGGTAACCCACTGAGTAGGGTTTCCTTGAAGATAAGGGTAACCCACTGGAAAAGGTAACCTATTGGAGAGGGTAACCCACTGGAAAGAGTAACCTACTGGAGAGGGTAACTTCTTGCACATGTCATCAGATGTCATCCTTCAGGCTGTGTTGGATGGTACCGATAGTGATGATCTCGCGTATCTGTCTTCCATCCACTAATCTACTCCATGCCTCTTCCTGAGGCATTTTTGGCTTTCCAAGTTTCTCTTCATCGATCTAGTAAAGTAAATCTTTCTTTTGGATGAATCCTTGCATTCCTATGGAGGAGCATTCAACCGTATGCTTGTGGCTTCTTTGGTTTTAAACTCATATGGTGGAAAATATTCTATTGGTGTTCATCAGACTTTATTATTGGTGTTGTCTTTTTTCTCTAGAGTGCATTTGTTTTGCTGGAGAATGAAGCATTGCTTTTCACAGCATTCATCTTCAAGAGAGTGAGTGATATCGGGAAATTTCCAAAGTAGTTAAATTTCTTATTAGGCTTAGACTTCATGGCTTGTGATTCCTACCTGATGATACAACACAAAGGCCATTGTATCATATGAATCTTTGGAGCATCGAATCTAGTATAGCATGAATCCTTTTGGAGTTGGTTGGATTCGATCATAATACCTTAAGTCATAATACTTGAACTCTATGATAGCATAGTACTTGTGGCGTATGTACTAGAACAACTATTGGAGTTCTTGCTAGAAGTCATTGGCTAGTATAATGAACACATAATAGAAAAGATATTCTGAATATTCTTCAAACTACTTCAGGATGGATGTGTTATGCCTTTTGAGTACTTGAATCTTATTGAATGTCTAAATCTCTTGGAGTATAGATTGATTTGAAGAATCCATATATTTGTTGAATAGATCTAGAGAGTAATCTGCTAATCTGAAAGATAATATCCCTTGTGTGTTGGACATGATAAACTGACTAGCTGATTTCTGGTTGTCTTCTCCGGTGCTGGATATCAGATAGAGATCATTGGCATAGATATCTCCTGATTCTTCATAAATATCTATGGAGAAGATGGTGTCCTTCATCAGTTCTTCTTCCAACAAGAAGACCGATTCAAGGTCATCCTCTTTGTCGAGATAGATTCTAGCATGATCAGTTATTTCTTAAAAAAGGTGGACAACATTTTTTGACTTCTTGAAGTAATGATAGTATTTAACAAAGTGACTAGGCTTTCTGCCGATGAAGCAGCTATCAATCTTCTTCTCATAGTCTATTGGGCTACTTTTTCTGAAATACCTAGTTTGATTGACTACATTAGTTTCACCGTCCGGAGGCCTAGGTAGCTTGAAACTCCTGAACAACAAATTTTGTTGGGATACCACCTGGTGGATTAAATAGGGGAAATCAAACTTTTTAACAATATTGTTTCTTATATAACGAGGATTATGAACTGGGGAGTTCTCACTAATTTGCTTCAGTACAGATCTCTTCTGGCATTGACTATTAAAGGCCTTAGAGATGGCCTACCTGGTGTAGCTTGCATCTCTGCAGAAGGCTTCCAGCAGGATTCTAGTGTTGGCGGCAAATTCTAGGAATGTGAGATAATTGGTTTTATCCAAAATCCCAAGTGTATTCCACCAGTACATGAGGGTTTTGGAGAACCTGGGTGTGCAGTCTGATAGTATCATGTATTGACCTCTTTCAGCCAAATTTTTCATCGTCCTAAAAGTTCTAAAGTCCTGAGGTAGGAATGGAGTTGCAGCAATAGTTTCCTCCGCCTTGGTTGATGGTTCTTGCCTTCTTTCTGGGACTGGATCACTAGTCAACTTGTATTGTTCAGAGATTGGTTTAGAGACCTCTAGCTCTCTAGAGTGTTTCTATAACATAGATAGACAGTCCTCCTTGGTCAATTGGATTGATTGTTGAAAAGCATCTTTGTCGTTCTTGACACATTCATCAGCACATAAGTAATCATTAGCACCAAATGATTGTCTTCTTATGAAAGATAGCGGTTTCTCATTGATGAAGATGTCCTCATATATTTCTTTCTCTACATTGAAAGTAGATCAGGGAATTTCTTCTGCAACTGGATGAAGATCAGCAAGATCTTCAGGACAAGCCATGGTTTTCTCCAATGCTTGTGTTTCTCTCTTCGCCTTTCTAGTCTTAGGATATCCTTTTTCAAAGTGTCCTTTGTCATGGCAGATAAAGCATTTATGCTTTCCTAGATCTTTCTTCTTGGAGGATGTGCCATGTTTACTGATAATCAGTTCTTTGGCTGATGGTTTCTTCTTTCTAGCCTATCTAAACTGCATGTATCTCTTTTGCCTTGCCTGACATCTCGATAGCTGGAGAGAGCCTTCTAACTTAAGAGCTGGATCTATATACATATCATCAGAGTGGATAGATTGGGAAAATTCATCTGACATGTTGTTGCCGAATAAAGTTTCCTTATGCTTCTCTGAAGTATGGGAGCCTGTATTATGTGATAAATCTTTTTGTATAAGTCAATCATCCTATGGAACAAAAAGACTCAGGTTGAATCGATTGGGGTTGATTAAGTCAACAGTCTTCGCATTATATTTTATAAGACACTATTTCAGAGAGACCTATTTGTCGTTATGGGATTTCTCATCTGGGATATGCAAGAGATTATCTGAGATGGTGGAATCTCCTTCATAGCTTGTGATCATCATATGTGTTAGATGAATGTTGTTTTCCTATAATTGTACCTCGGGAACACAATATCTTGATGCTCTCTGAATCAAAGAAACCTCTGATAGATTATCATAATGGGTTTCTGTCTTCTGTATCTCGGGATCATCAGCTGAGACTACAGCAACTGGACTATGGCCGACAATAGTGTGTGTTGGGACCATCTTAAATCTGAGATCCATAATTTCCATATGTTATACAATCGTAAAGGGCTTCAGTTGCTCCTCGATATGCCATACTTATCAGAGCACTTGAAAACAAGTTGTGGACCATACGGTTTGGACAATGCCCACGAGGAACTCCATCCCTACCTTTTCTTTTCCAACAACATAAGGAGATGACCTCTCTTGAATAAGAAGTCTAGAATCTAAAATACGATTGTGTGTTACTATAAAAGGAATACAATGACACCATATGGCAAAAAGCCAAAGTATCTACCGTTGTATTCCTATATGGATAGTCTCAACAGGGGTGAGGTCAACCTTCTCCACCTCATTCATCTATGCAATTCACTTCACCTCTAGAAGATTAACAAGAATTAGTTGTTCTAGCCAGATTCCATATGATACTGATAAGGTGGTATCAACCCATGCTCCCATTGGCCATGGTTCAGTTGTTGTAGTCTGAGCTGATGATCCTGAGATCCAAAAAATAAAAACCTATTATGATAATACATTAGAGGTTTCTTTAATTCAGAGAGCATCACAAGATTGTAATCCTGAGGAACAATTGCAGGACACCAACGTCGATCCATCACATATGATGATCACGAGCTGTGAATGAGATTCCACCACTTCAGATGATCTCTTGTAGATCCCCGATGAGGAATCCTATAACGACAAATAGGTCTCTTTAAAAAAGTGTCTTCTCATAACCAATGACAAGGATGATGACTTGATCAACCCCAATTAAGTTTACCCGAGTTTTGTTGTTCTAAGGGATGATGGGCTTATGCAATAAAAGGAATCACATCACACAGGATCCCATCCTTCATAGAAGCATAAGGAGACTTTACTCGGCAACCTCATGTCAGATAAATTTTCCCCATCTATCCCCTCTGATGAAACACATGAAGTTTTAGCTCTTGAGCTAAAAGGTTCTCCTCAGTTATCAAGGCATTAGGCAAGGCACAAGAGATTCATGCATTTCAAATGGTCTAGTAAGAAAAAACCATCGAAAAAAGATCTGACTATAAGCAAAGATGCAGAATCCTCCAGGAAGAAAGATCAAGGCAAGCTTTAATGCTTCATCTCTCATGACAAAGAAAACTTTGTAAAAGAATGTCCCAAGTCCAGAAAGGAGATGAGGGAAGCACGAGCCTCAGAGAAAGACATGACTTGTCATGATGATCGTGGTGATCCTCAGAATTATGTAGAAGACATTCCCTAATTTGCTTTCATCACAGAGAAGGGGATATCCGAGGACATTTTCATTGTCCAACCATAACCCTTCATTAGTAGATAGTCATTTGATGCTAATGATGACCTCTATGCAAATACATGTGTCTAGAACGATAAAAATGCTTTGCAGCAATAAATCCAATTTCCCAAATAGGATTTTCCATCTATGTTAGAGAAACTCTCCAACGCACTAGCGGTCTCTAAATCAGTATCCAAGCAATACGAGCTGACTAGTGATCCTATCCCAGAAAGCTGGCAAGAACCAACAACAGAGGCAGAAGAAACCAGTGTTGTGACTCTATCCCTGCCTCAGGACTTCAGAACTTTTAGGATGATGAAGAATCCAACCGAAAGAAGTTAATGCATGATACTTTCAGTCTACACATCTAGATTCTTTGAAATCGTTACGTAATGGTGGAATAAACTTGTTTTTGTGGATAAACCCAACTATCTCATATTCCAAGACTCTGTCGTCAACACCAGAATCCCGCTAGAAGCCTTTTGCAAAGTTGCAAGCTATACCAGGCAGGCCATCTTCTAGGATTTTAACAGTCTATGTATGAAGAGATCTACGCTGAAGCAGGTTATTGAGAACTACCTAGTTCTTGATTCACATTATAGCAGGAACAATCTTGTTGTAAAGTTTGATTATCGTTGTTCAAGCCATCAGGTGGAATCATAGTGGAAGCTATTGTTTAGGAGATTTAAACTACCCAAGCCTCCAGACAATAAGCCTAAGGTTGCAAGATAAACCAGGCATTTTTGACGAAGTAGCCCAGCAGATTTCGAGAAGATGAATGATAATTGCTTCATTTATAGAAAACTTGGTTACTTTGCAAGAAATTGTCCTCAACTCAAGAAGTCAAAAGACATTGTCTATCTGTTTGAAGAAATAGGTGATCATGCTAGAATCTATCTCGATAAAGAGGAAGACCTTGAATCGATCTCCTCGCTAAAAAAAGAACTAAAAAAGGAACCCATATTTTCCATAGAAGTCTATAAAGAAACAAGAGACATCTATGTTGTTGAAGTCAACCAAAAATTGGCCAGTCAGTTTCTCATGTTCAACACACCATGAATATTATCTTTCGAATTAGCAAATTGCTCTCTAGATCTGTTCAACAAATATATGGATCCTTTAGATCCATCTATTCTCCGAAAGAGTCAGCATATCAACAGGCTTCAAGTATTAAAAAGGCACAGCACATCCATCCTGAAGTAGTTTGGAGAACATTCAGAATATCTTTTCAGTCATGTGTTTATTATACTAGCTGATGCCTTCCAGTAAGAACTCCAGTGGTTGTTTTGGTACATACACCACAAGTACTACACAATCATGAAGTTCAAGTCTTATGTCTTAAGTCATAATGATCAAATCCAACCAATTCCAAAAGAATTCATGTTATATTGGATTCAATGCTCTAAAGATTCCTATGATACAATGGCCTTTGTGTTGTATCATCTGGTAGAAATCACAAGAGCAGAAGTCCAAGCCTAATTAAAAATTTCATAACTCCAGAAATTTCTAGATATCACTCTCTCTTGAAGATAAATGTTGTGAAGAACAATGATTCATTCTCCAACAAAACAAATGCACTCTAGAGAAAAAGGACAACACCAATAATGAAGTTCGACGAACACCATCAGAATATCTACGACCGTATGAGTTCAAAACCAATGAAGGCCATAAGAATAAAGATGAAGGATCCTCCTCTGGAATTGAAGGACTCACCCAAAATAATTATTTACTTCACCAGATTGATGAAGAGAAGCTTGGAAGGCCACAAATACCTTAGGCAAAATCATAGGGTAGATTGGTAGATGGAAGAAGGATACATGAGATCATCGCTGATAAAACCATCCAACACTACCTGAAGGATGACACCAGATGATATGTGAAAGAATTTACCGTCTCCAAAGAGTTACCCTTTCCAATGGGTTACCCTCTCCTGTGGGTTAACTTATCTAGTGGGATACCCTCATCTCCAAGGAAATCCTCCTCAGTGGGTTATCTTTTCAGATAGGTTTTGAAGCTGCTGACTCAGCTACTTGAAAGAGAAGGAGCTTATCCACCTGCTTCCAATATGCCTGGGAAGCTACTGATGCCCCTGCTTGCAAGCTGCTGACTCACCTGCTTGCACTTATCGTCACATGCCAATAACATTATTTGTTTTTATTATATTTGGCCCCCCACATGTTAGTAGGTCCTGGTGTAAATAAAGATAATGCTTATCCAGTCATAATAGATAAAGCTTTTCCCTTCGAAAAGGATAAGACTTATCTTGTCATAACAGATAATACTTATCTCTTAGCTTAGCTATTTGGATAGGATTGTATTATTTTATGTTGATATATAGCTTATCTTAGATAGTAAGCTTCCTTCCTCTATAAAATCAAGTCTAGTCCTTTAGGGAGAGGGCATTATTTTCTCTACCTAGATTATTTGCTCTACATAGATCATTGGCTCTACCTAGATTATTTGCTCTACCTAAAAATCTCTTGTATAGTTTTTTATCTTTCAATAAATATGTTTGTTGCTAAACTCTCTTGATCTTTCTCTCTTTCTTCCAAATGGATGGGTACTTTGATTCTTTAGGTCGGAGTAGGGGGTAAGGAAATACTATGGTGAAGTGCTTATTTTAACGGCAACGTTAGCACCCCGAAGTTACTTTCCCTGTATATGAAATAAAGTTGGATTCATCCATACGACGTAGATGTCTAAGTGCTTTCAATGAATATGAAACAAAATAATCATAGTCCATGCCATAGCTTTTTGAAATGATTCCATATCTTAGAAAGAACACGCAGATCTGAGGTCTACCTTTGTACACCTTTTGTTCCACAACCGCTAGAGGGAAACAGGATAGGGAAAGCTACCATAAGACCCGTTTTTAGGCATATATAGAATAGTTTTCTACTAAGGAGACAAGGGATTTCATGTGTTCTAAGACTGTCAAAGTCAAGCCATCCCTCTTTTGGGTTGTGAATGTTTTGTTGTCGAGGCCAACCATCCTTGATGTGTAGCCTGCAGTTCCAGATTCATGCCATCCCATCAAGGGTTGAGATGGATTTATAGCTAAAAATCAAACCTTCTATACGGATGTATATCTCAGTCGTAGGAAAGTTGTGGCATGTCAATTGAAAGCTTTGATTTCGTATGGCATGTCACCTATATGGTCGTGAATCGCCTGTAATGTTTGAAAGGTTAGGCTATGTGTCTGTGGTCTTGATGAAAGCTTAGATTTTGTATGGAATGCCACCTACATGGTCGTGAAATTGCCTTTTAAGTTGGAAAGTTCAGGGTCTGTTGCCTAGCTGTCTGGCTTCTCTCACCTGCAGTTGCCTGTGCCCTTTTGCCTCTTCGTATATCATCTTTACATTTTTATTTTCTTTTTTTTTTTACTTTTTACTTTTATTAGCTATAAGTCTTAGACAGAGTCTATAGTTCTCACTTTTAAATTTATCACTATCAAAGTCCTGTGCATATTTGATTCATAGTTTCATTTCAATTGTCAGAGTAAGTGTTTTCCAGTTTTCATATTTTGCGTCTTTTACATAATCGAGTTGTAGTTACTTTCCATTGATTTTAGAACAAATATTTGTTGTGTCTTGTCCATAGATTCTTATCACAAATATATAGTGTTTGTCCACAAAAATAGAAAAAGATTTTCATTTTATTATGTCTTTTCTATAGATATATAGAAAAAATATATCGAGTCCTTATCATCCAGAAAAAACTAAAAATATGTCTACTACACAATCTTTATCCCGTCCAAACAATTCTATTGTCAAGATAAACATGTCAACCACTCCTAGTAATACGTTGTCATGTAAACTTTACTATCTTTATGAAGTAAAGGTGCCACCATCACAAGAACAGATGTGTACCACACCTTTACAAAACCCCTATTCAGCTGTTGCTAAAAAGGTATGCAATTCATTGATGAAGATCCACTCTATGATCCAAGAAAAGGAAAAAGGAGTTAAGGAATATGTTACTGCTGCACCACTTGTTCAACACCCTATTCTGGTAACTCCAGAGGTACAGTTCATATCTCTAAATATGCCAGAGGGCGTTTCACATCCATAAGAAAGCCTTGGATTTACTTATCTCCATGTTGGTACTGTACAAATTGCATTGACATATTAGGGAAGAAAAGTTCAGCCAGTTGTGCCGAATCATTATCTTCTTGATAATAGATTCTATAAGTACCAACATGCAAATTTGAGTACATCGGAGAATATTCTAGATGATGGTACAGTATTTGTCACCATGTTCCCCAACTTCCCTAACTTTAACATACTGTTAGTTGATCCACATTTAATGAAGGCGTTGAAGATCCAGGTCCAAATTCTCGATGCTCCGCAGGACAGAGATGCCGGTCAGGCAACTCTCCTCTGTTAGATAGCCTGGCGAGTTCAAAACCATAATATGAACCTACTTCTTCAAATTGGCCAGAACACTCTGTTCTTGACCATTGATACAACTGATAAAACCACAGAGTGCACTAAAATCCCGAGAAACATATCTAGGGATGAACTAGTTAGCATTATCCCAACTTTATGGGTTACTACATATGAAAAGTTTAGATCTCATCCTCAACCTCTCAGCTCCACTACTGATTCCGACCACCACTATCTCAAAAGGCCACCCAAAATCACCTTCTACATCCCCTTGTACAACCCAAGTAATAATCTTCAAGATATAAAGGTCCCAGATACAATATCCAAGTTGCTCACTGGCTTTATGAGACAACATTATTGGATAAAACACTTTAATCATGAGGGTCATAGTCTGATGTGGCGTAAATGTGCTTTCTCAGGACATTACCCATGAAATACTGACTATGACTTTAGGATCTACAAAAGAAGGGCCACAGCAGCTACTCAATCCGAGATACTTCTGACTCCCCTCTCTAAATACAGTCACACAAATGCTTACCCATAAAACCACCAACATGAAGAGGATAACCTAGCCTGAGCTCTAAAATCACCATATGTTATCCAATATGAGAGTGCTTCAGCTACCCCTCAACATGCCATACTTATCAGAGAACTGAAAAGTAGGCTACAGACTATACAGTCTAAAAAATTCCAGCTAGGATCCTCAATATTACATTTTATTGACCAATAGCGGAAAACATGGCCTCGTTTGAAGAGTAGATCCACCTCCTAAAATACGATCATGCTAAAATCCTAAATACCCAAAAAAATGTCTGTATTTCCCAAAACATATCATTTATGAGGTTTGGTCCAACCCTTTTCAACTTCCCCACCTCATCCCTACATACCATCGCTTTTCCCTCCAGCTTCCATAGCTGAACTGGAGGAGCACAACATCTCTGGGTTTGTACGAGAAAGAAAAGATGTTGTGGCAGCCCAAAATAAATACGCATATGCCTTATAGCAAAAGGTAAGTGTATTTCTACATGAATACTCTCCGCAAGGATTAGTACAACCTTTCTTACCTCGTTCATCTATTTAATTCAATTCAACTTTAGAAAATGAAAAGCCACGGGGAGATGCCATGACATAAAGCGTCTTGAAGGTTGAGAAGATAAAGTGTTATAGTCGGGCTCCCTATGATGCTAATAAGATGGTCTCAATATATGCTCCCATCGGCCATGGTCTAATTTCTGTAGTCTCAGCTAATGATCTCGAGATCCAGAAGATAGAAACCCATATGACGAAACATCAGAGGTTCCTTTGATTCAGAGAGTATCACGAGATTGTGATCCTAAGGAATAATTGTAGGACAACAACATTTATCCAGCACATATGATGATCGCAAGAAGTGAACGAGATTCCACCATCTCAAATGATCTCTTGCAAATCCTAGATGTGGAATCCTATAATGGCAAACAGGTCTCTCCGAAATAGTTTCTTCTGAAGAATAATGACAAGACTGCTGACTTAATCAACCCCAATCGATTCAACCCGAGTGTTGTTGTTACAAAGGATGATGGGCTTATGCAAAAAGAGTCATCACATAATACAGGCTCCCATCCTTTAGAAAATCATAAGGAAACTTTAATCAACAAAATTATGTCGGATGAATTTTCCCAATCTGTCCACTCTAATGATATGCATATGGATCTATTTCTTAAGCTAGAAGGGTCTCCCCGAATATCGAGATGTCAGGAAAGCCAAAAGAGATACATGCAGTTCAGACGGGCCAGAAAAAAGAAATCACCAAATGAAGAACAAATTATCAACAAAGATGCCACATCCTCCAGGAAGACAGTTCCAAGCAAGATCAAATTCTTTATCTGCCATGATAAAGGAAACTTTACAAAAGGATGTCCTAAGTCCAGAAAGGCAAAAAGAAAAGTGCAAGCATTAGAGAAAACCAAGGCATGTCTTAAAGATCTTGCTGATCCTCATCCAACTGTAGAAGAAATTCCCAGACCTGCCATTAATGCAGAGAAAGAAATATCTAAGAAAATCTTCATCAATGGTGAACCGCCATATTTCATTAATAGACAGTCCTTTTTTGCAAATGATAACTTATGTTCTAATGAATCTGTCAGAACAATATAGTTGATTTGTAGAAATCAATCTAATTTCCCAAGAAGGATTGTCCATCTATGTTAGAGAAACACTCTAGTGAGCCAGCGGTCTCTAAATGATTCTCTGATAAATACAAGCTGACCAGTGATCCAGTCCCAGAAAGGAGGTAAGAACCAATAACAAAGGCAAAAGAAATCATTGCTGCAACTCCATTCCTGCCTATGGACTCAAAACTTTCAAGATGATGAAGAATCTGGATAAAAAAGGTCAATACATGATACTATTAGACTACACACCCAGGTTCCCCAAAATACTTACGTACTGGAGGAATACGCTTGGGATTGTGGATAAAACCAATTATCTCACATTCCCAACTTTGCCACCTATATAAGAATCCTACTGAATGCCTTCTGCAAAGATGCGAGCTACACCAGGAGAGCCATCTCCAAGGCCTTGAATACTCGATGCAAAAAGAGATTTGTACTAAAGTAGATTAGTAAGAACTCCTCGATTCTTGATCCTCTTTACAGTAGGAACAATTTTGTTATGAATTCTAATTGCCCCTATTCAAGCTGCCAGGAGGGATCCCAGTGAAAGTTGTTGTTAAGAAGATTTAAACTACACAAGCCTCCAGACAACGAGACTAAGGTAGCTAGTCAAACCAGGTAATTCAGAAGAAGTAGCCCAGCAGACTACAATTAGAATATTGATAGCTGCTTTATCTGCAGAAAGCCTGGTCACTTTGCTAAAGACTGTCCTTACCTCAAGAAGATGAAAGATGTTATCCACCTCTTTGAAGAAATAGATGATCATGCTGGAATCTATCTCGACAAAGAGTATGACCTTAAAACTGTCTTCTCATTAGAAGACAAACAACGAAGGACACCATATTCTCCATAGATATTTATGAAGAATCAGGAAATGTCTATGCCAATGATCTCTACATGATATCAAGAACTGGGGAAGAAAATCAAAAATCATCCAGTCAGTTTATCATATCCAACACGCCAGGGATATTATCTTACAGATTAGAAAATTACTCTCTAGATCTGTTCAACAAATATATGAATCTTTTCGATCCATCTATTCTCCAAGAGAGTCAGACTTTCAACAAGATATAAGAACTCAAAAGGCATAGAACATTTATCCTGAATCCGTTTAGATAACATTCGGAATATCTTTTCTATCATGTGTTCATTATACTAGCCGATGACTTCCAGTAAGAACTTCGATGGTTGTTTTGGAACATATGCTACAAGCAATACACTATCATGGAGTTCAAGTGTTATGCCTTAAGTCATTATGATTGAATCCAACCAACTTCAAAAGGATTCATGCTATACTAGATTCAAAGATCCAAAGATTTTTGCGATACAATGGCCTTTGTGTTCTATCATCTGGTAGGAATTACAGGCCATAAATTTCAATCCCAATTAGAAATTTCAATACTCTAGAAATTTCCCAATATCACTCTCTTGCTTGAAGATGAATTCTCTGAAGAACAATGCTTCATTCTCTAGCAAAATAAATGTACTCTAGAGAAAAAAGAATATACTAATAATGAATTCCAACGAATACCAACAGAATATCTGCCATCATATGAGTTCAAAATTGATGAAGACACAAGTATATGGATGAAGGATCCTCTTTAGGAATGTAAGTATTCATCCAAAGGAAAGATTTACTTCACTAGATTGATGAAGAGAAGTTTGGAAGGCCAAGAACGCCTCAGGCAGAAGCACAAAGTAAATTGTTGGATGGAAGAAGGATACCCGAGATCATCACTGCCAGCACCATCAAACACTGCCTGAAGAATAACGCCAGATGATATGTGAAAGAAGTTACCCTCTCCAGTAGGTTACCCTTTCCAGTGGGTTACCCTCTCTAGTGGGTTACCTTTTCTAGTGGGTTACCTTTATCTCCAAGGAAACCATCCTCAGTGGGTTAACCATTCAGATGGGTTTCAAAGTTTCTAACTCAGCCACTTTGAAGAGAATAATCTTATTCACCTACTTGCAAAATACCCGTGAAGCTCCTGATGCACTTGCTTGCAAGATGCAGATTACCTGCTTACATATGCTATCACATACCAGCAACATAGTTTATTTTTATTTGGCCCCACACATGTTAGTATAGCCCGGTGTGAATAAATATAAGGCTTATCCAGTATAATAGATAAACCTTATCACTTCCAAAAGGATAAGACTTATCCAGTCATAACGAATAATGTTTATCCCTTAACTTAGCTGTTAGGATAGAATTGTATTATTTTATTTGATATTTATCCATAGCTTAGCTTAGCTTGTAAGATTTCTTTTCCTATAAAAGGATGCCTTGTCCTTTAGGGAGACGACATTATTTTCTCCACATAGATCATTTGCTCTACCCAAAAATCTCTTGTATAATTTTCTCTCTTTCAATGAAAATGTTTGCTGGCTAAAATTTCTTGCTCCTGCTTCCTCTCTACCAAAGGTATGGGTACTTTGATCCTTTAGGTCGGAGTAGGGGGTAAGGAAATACTACGGCAAAGTGCTTGTTGTTGAAATGGTAACGATGGCAACCTGATATTACTTTCCATGTATACGAAATGAATTTGGCTTTGTCCACACGACGTATATGTCTAATGCTTCACATGTATATAAAACAAAATTGGCTTAGTCCATGCCATAGCTTTCCAAAATGATTCCATATCTGATATAGAAGACGTAGATCTGAGGTTTAACTTAGTACACCTTTTGTTCCACAGCGTCTATAGGGCAATAGGATAGGGTGAGCCACCATAAGACCCATTTTTAGGCATATACAAAATATTTTTTTACTAAGATGACAAGGAATATCATGTGTTCAAAGACTGTCAAATCCAAGCCAACCTTCTTTTGGGTTGTGAAGGCTTTGTTTCTGAGGCAAATCATTCTTTATGTATAAATTATAGTTCCAAAGCCATGACATCCCATTAAGGGTTGATAAGGCTTTATAGATAAAAAACAAATTGTCTATACAGATGCATAGCTCAATTATAAAAAAGCTTTGGCATGTCGATTATAAGCTTTGATTTCGTATGGCATGCCGCCTATATAGTCATGAATCACCTGTCATGTTGGAAAGGTTAGGATCTGTGTCTGTGGTGTTGATGAAATCTTTGATTTCATATGGCGTGCCACCTACATAGTCGTGAAACCTCCTTTCATGTTGGAATGTTTGGGGTCTGTTACCTAGTCGCTTAGTTGCTCTCGCTGGCAGTCGTTTGTACCCCTTTGCCTCCCCATCTATTTGGTATCAGAGCCATCCCCACTCTCAAAGGTTGGGAGGAAGCAAGAGTTTGCATCCACCTCTGTTGATTGCAAACACATGAGCAAGCTTTACATTTTTATTCTTAGTCTTTAGTTTACTTGTCCAACCTATTGCTCTTAGATCCATCCTTTGTTTTAGCTTCCAAGTTTCACAACTCAAGTCTTGTACATATTAGAGTCATAGTTTTAATTTTTTCATTAGATTTAGTGGTTTCCAGTTATTGTATAAAACGTCTTGTACATAATTGAGTCATAGTTAATTTCTTTAGATTTTAGAACAAATATATAGAGTCTGTCCAAAAAAACACAAAAAGAATTTTATTTTATACAGTCTTTTTCTATAGAACCTTATAACAAATACATCGAGTCTTTATTGTCCAGAAAATACAAAAATATGTCAGTTTCCGACTCTTAACCGTCTACATCTTCTATCACTAGTTGATGTAGATCCTTGGAAACATAACACTTGTCTCCAACCATCAATAGAACTATGTCATGCAAGAAGGACTATCTTTATGAAGTAGATGTGTTGACAGTAGAATAAGATATGTATTCTACATATCTACCCATACTAAATCTATACTCTGCCTTTGCCACAAAATAGTGTAATCCAAAGTTGCAGATTGATTCCTTGCATCAACAGAAACAGAAGAAGTTAAGGAATACTTTGCTAGAATAAAACTTGATCAGTACATCCTTACGACTCCAACTAAACAGTTTATCACTCTGCAAATGGCAAAGAGTTTTCCACAGCAGTGGAAAAGTTATAGCTTTACCCATATCAATTTTAGGGCAATTCGAATTTGCTTGACTCATCAAAGAAGATAAGGACAGAAATTAAAGGCACTCCTTTCACTTCTTGATACCAGATTCGAAGAGTATCAACTTGCGAACTTGGGCACTTTGGACATCACATTGGAATTAGGGGCAGTTATTGCTACCATATTCCCTAACTTCACCATGTCTCTTTCAAATCCATATCTTACAAAGGCACTAAGGCTTCAATTCCAAATCCTTGGAGCCCCACCAGACTATATCCCTATAAAAACAATGTTACACCACCAAATAGTTTGGCATGTCCAGAACCACAGAAGAAACCTATCCTATCTTGCTGGGTACCACTTATTTTTATTAACCATAGATGCCACCAAAGGTATGACCCAGTGTATCCAAGTCTCAAAATGTGTCCCAAAGGAAGAGATCTACATGATTCTTATAAAATCATGGCTCAAAAGTTATGAAATGATACTTGTTGACTCGTACCACATGTGGTATTTGTAGAGTTTTAAGTTGGGGGAATTCTAGATATTTCCCCTTTTAACTCCCTTTTATACCATGACATAAAACACATTTTGGTACTTCATTAACCTATTAATCCCTATTAAAAACTCTTAAAAGCTCTCTCAAACTCTTTTTCAAGAAAAAGGCAAAGGTTTCATTAAGATAATCAATTAAGGCTTTCAAGGGAGGTTTCTCTTTGTCTTCCTAGGTGTCTAAGGCATATGACACTTCCCTCATTATTATTTTACTAAATACATGTGTTTTAATGTATGGTTTTCATATTTTTATTATGGTTTTGAAATAAATATTGGGGGTTTTGGTTGTTCATGGATAAATATTGTTTCTCATGGTTTAATTATGGTTTTTCTTATTTTTAATTATGGTTTTGAACATGTGAGTGCATGGGGATGGTGATTTAATTAAAGGTTCAATTTTTTATGATTTTTGGTTTTGATAATGGTATGCCCTCATTGTTTGTGAAATTTTCAATGAGAATGATTTTGCAAAATAGTTTGACTATTCTTGAATCCTTGCATTGCATAAATGGTTAAAAGAATATGAATTGGTTTTGGTTATTTTCATATTATTTTTTAAAGGTCATGGTGGACATGGTTTCATTATAATCATTTTGGTTTTATTAAAAATGGTAGAGTCTGATTTGGTTAAATGGTTTATATGGCATGAGGTGATACACATGCAAAATCTAATATTGGTATGATGATACCAATGGTTAATACCTTATTAAAAGACTCCTTGGAAAATGGTTGTGATTGTGTAAATGGTTTTAATATAGGCTTAAAGAGGATCGAGTAGCAAAGCTATGGAAGGTAAGGGTCCCGGGGTAACCGACAATGGAAACTTACATTTGCCAATATAAGGGTGGTCTTGGTGATCGTGTGCATGATGTCACACTCTATATTTTGGGAGATATACTAGTCATCTCAGGTTCTTTTTCTCTGGTCATATGACTAACACATACTGGGGCCCTTTCATCAGGGGGAGCTGAAACCATATAGCCTATGGGTGGTATTAGAATGGTCAAGCTACTCAGCCCAGGTTAAGGTTTTACATATATGTTAAGACTTTTTCCCTATCCCGGTATGATACATATGTATGTATGTTATTTCATGTGGTTTTTTGATTTGGGTTCAAATTGATGGAATTATCTTATTCTTACCCCAAGGTTACATACTAGCGTTTACCCTACTAACCATTTTCGGGCATTTTATCCCCACACGATGTAGGAACCGACCATACTATCCTTTCTCCTACTCAGTGACTTATATTTGAGAACCACTTTGTGTCAGATTAAATGGTGAGCTTCCATACGCCGGAAGACTCAATTTCATGCTATGGACTTTTTTTTTATTTTTGTTAGTTCATTGGATTTGGCTTTGGCTATGGCTGAAGGAATGTCTTGTTTGATGTTTCTTGATTCTAGTTAGAGTCTTTATCAAAAAACTATAGGAATGGCTGGTTTCGGTATTTGTGTCAGCCTTTGTATTAGTATTAGTATTGGTATTGGAAATAGATGGTTGATTATTTATAGATTTCGTCTTTGTTTTTAAGCCTATTATCATGTCTTTAAATTTATAAAGCCTTATTTTGTTATATGTTTGTAATTCATCCGACATGGGGTGTAGGGTGGTTAATGGTAGGGTACTAGGGGTAATCTCCAGTTCGGGTTGGACTTTGGATACCCGACATTACTTGGCTAAGTTTGAGTTGTGTTAGATTGGTGTTAGAGTGCTAGGTTCATGGTCAATTGTATATCCAACAAATCCATGCCGAGTAGAGTCTCTTTTAGGGGTGTGTAGTGCACCACACTCATAAGGGAAAGTCTACGAGGCATTTAAGAATATTTTTCTTTCTTGTAGTCTATTTTCAAGTTGTAGAGTCTAAGGTCTTAAATTTTCCTCTAATTCTCATTTGTTCTCCTTTCAGATCATGCCACCTCAATGATACAAAGCTCATGGAAACTCTTTTGTCCCACTCAGGGACAATGCTAATGGGACATAATTTGCTTTTAGGGTCCAAACCCAAACTAGGGGACTAATTTTTTACTATCCTCCAGGAGTTCCACCGGTCCCTTCTAGCCCTCCTCGAACTCCTCAAGCAGATGTGATAAACATTGAGTTTTGTCAGTCTATCCATATATTGGCACAGTTGATAGCTTCTCAGGTCGAGTGTGGTGCTTCTATTACTCCATCTACTGAGGCCACAAGTTTTGACTAGTTTATGAGTTTGAACCCCCCTATGTTCACTAGTGTTACGGTTGAGGAGGATCCTTAAGGTTTTGTTGATGAGATGGAAAAAAAATTATGAATTATGCATGTTAATAACTTCGAAGGTGTGGAATTTGTTGCCTACAAACTGAAAGATGTAGCATATTAATAGTATGAGGAATGGGAACAGGCTAGGGTAACGATGTTGAGTCAGCCCTGATGATTTCTCTAGTGCTTTCTTGGACTGCTTCTTTGATAATTTGAAGTAAGGCATGATGTCAGTCAAGGAGTATGCCTTAAAGTTTCACCTGTTATCGTGACATACTCCATAGTTCGTTTCTATCATGAGTACTAGAATGAGGAAGTTCGCTTTTGGGTTGTATCGAGACTCGATTTCTGAGATTAAGGCATCCTTGATGAACAAGGTTATGGACATCTCTATACTAGTCATGTATGAGCAACAGGCCGAGAAAAAAAAAAGAAGCACGCTTGTAATGCCCCGAAAGTACACTTGGGAATCACAGGATTCTTACAGTCCCGAGGGACCACAAGCTAATCCATGAGCTGGTACCTACTGTGAGCACTAAATAATACAATCATAAATGCGGAATAATAATTGATATACCATAAGGTTTTGAAAAAACTAAATTATGAATCTCAAGAACATCGTTATCTGAGTCTGATAAAAACACTGAAAATAGAATAAACTGAATAACTAACTGTAGTGTCAACTGAAGTTTGCATACTGAATAGCTAACTCTAATGCTTGAAAGCCTCTAAACTGAATGACTGGGAGTTGATGGGACAGGCCCCAACTAACTCCAACTAACTACTAGACTAAAAATATGAAATAGAAATACTCTGTCCTTGAAATATGAGGACTCACCACTTCTGCTGCTAAGATGTCTGAAATGTCTAAGTGTTGTCCGGGAACTAGGCGTCAGAACCTATGATATAATACATCATAACGCAAGAAAAGGTATACGATCAGTACTTTGAATGTACTGGTATGCTAAATGAGGAAGGTTGATATACATGGTTTAATGAATGTGAATAATAAATTATCTGAATATATATGTAAAGCATGGAGTACTGAAAGAGAGCATAAAATCTGTAGATACTGAAAATATGTGAAATTTGTAAATACTATGTATACATAGAAGCCTGTAAATACTAACGGTACAAGAAATCTGTAAATACTGGGGATCCATGACCAAGCATATAACATGAACTGAATAAAAGTATATAAACTAAAATACTTAAATACTGACAGCTGTATGCTTTGGTCAAACAAAACTGAGACTAAATTATTGGTCTGATTATTGGACAGAGACTGTGGGAGCTATCATCTAATTGACATGCCCAAATCTGAGCTAATCGGGGTCCAACCTATAACCCTAGTTAGAAGGGTGTTAATACCGTGCCATGGGTACTAACGCTGGTTTTGTGGAACCACTATACTGATATACTATCCTTTAGGACTAAGGATGTCAAGCCTAAACTGACGGGTGACCCCTGCGAGATAGTCAACGCTAAACTGATGGATGACTTCTCATATCCTAGGCTGGATATGTAGTTCTGGATTACAGGGACTGGTACTAATGACTCTGCCTATCTGACGGGGAAGCCTCCATCCCTACACTAGTTCAGTGCTAAATCCTACTCCCAACTAAAAGACAATGAACTACTAGACTATTCTGAGTTTAACAGACTGATATCTGACTGTCCTGATAATTCTTATAGTATGTTCTAAAGACTATTTTGTAATGTAATGAGACTAGACTAAGTAAATAGCTATGGTTTTCGATTATTCAATACCCCCAGGACTCAAAAATAATAATAGTAAAATGACACTAAATCTTGGAGGACAAATCATGAAGGCTTTTATTAAATATATCATTCTTGTGGGCATTTTATCAAACATTTGGAGTTAATGGTTTGATAAAATCATAGGAATGTCATGGAACTTGTAGTAAAAGCATGAATTCAATATGAATAATACTAAATCATGATTTAATTCAAGGAATGATAACATTAACACATGGAGAATTGAATAACAACAATAATTTCATTGAAACATGGTATAAAATCATAGCTTATGGAGATTCATCGGTGAAATCACAATTTAAAATCAAATAACTTGAAAAGATGACAATTTTGCAATTTAAATAGGATACTTGGACTCCATAGGTGAAAGGAACCCATGGATAAACATCTAATATACCTGAGTTAATGAATTTGGAAGGATTGATGGTAAGTTCTTGAGATTTGGCCTTGAATTTGAGAGTTAGGGTTTCTTGTTCTTGAAAAGGGGATCTTTAATTTGAGAGGAATTGAAGAATAATGAGTATTTAGGTCCATTAAGGGTTAAGTTTCATGTTTAGGACGAGTTTAGGGCTTAGGGAAAAAACCCAAATACCCCTAAACAAATTTAAAAATACAAGCTAAAAACCAAAGATCCCAATTTTTGGCCTTGGCGCGACGCGCCACTATCGCACCAAGACACTGGTAAAAAAAGAAAAATTGAGAAAGTGGATGATGACACAACATGGTAAGACCATGGACCTTCACTAAAATGCCATTTTGTCCACCTCCACGATGTGCCATAATCGTGGAGGCTCACTGGAAATTGCCCAACGTGAACTGGGTCCTTGGCGCGATGCACCAACATCACGGTACCACACTGGAAATTGACAATTGTTATTTAGACTGTCTTCGCGATGCGCTAAGGGTCAAAATGATGGTGTTTAACGATTGAAACTTAAAAGCTCCATAACTTCTTACTCGGTTATCGAATTTGGGCAAATTTTATATCGTTGGAAGGCTAATTGGATTTTCTATGCAATGGCAGGCTCTAAACTAAAAATAAATGAGTTTTACGAAAATTACATATATGAACACTCATGTATTGGGACTTAGATTATGCTAGGGTAATATGGGGTATTACAATATCTCTCCCTTTGGATCATTCGTCCTTGAATGTGACTGGTTAAGCTAAGAAAAACTGATGAACTAAGCTTACACACTGAACATGCATATCTAATTCATGGAATGCATGACTGAACTGATTTGTAAATGCACTACTGATATGAACATGAGGTGCAACTGAAACTAAGCATGATAGAGAAGAATCTTAAGAAGATTAGTACCTTAAATCAAACCAAAATTCATGGAGAAAATATGAGGGTACTTGGTCCATATATCTGCATCTGCTTCCCAAGTGGCTCCCTCAACGGACTGATTCAGCCAAAGAACTTTGACTAGTAAAACTTCTTTGTTCCTTAGTCTATGAACTTGATGATCAAGAATTTTGACTGGAACTTCCTCATAGGAAAGACTATTCTGAACATCTACACCTTCTAAGGGAATAACTATAGTTGGATAACCAATACACTTCTTCAACAATGAGACATGGAACACTGGGTGTACTAAAGCTAGATCTGAATGCAACTTAAGCTCGTAACCTTTCGTTTCGAAAGGATTGAGAATTTTGAAGGGACCTACATATCGGGGACTGAGTTTCCCTTTCTTGCCAAATCTTTTCACTCCCTTTATGGGAGATATTTTCAAGTACACCAAATCACCGACCTCAAACTCGAGATCCTTTCTCCTTACATCTGCATATAATTTTTGTCAGCTCTGGGCTACTTTAAATCTTTCTCTAATCAACTGAATCTTCTCTAACATATCAAACACCAAGTCAGGCCCTACTTCCGTGGTCTTACCTACTTTAAACCAACCAATCGAAGATCTACATCTCCTCCTATAAAGATCCTTAAATAGATCCATCTGGATACTGGAATGATAGTTGTTATTGTATGCAAGTTTGATCAAAGGCAAGTGGTTATCCCAACTACCTTTAAAATCAACTACGCATGCTCTCAGCATATCTTCAAGTGCCTAAATGGTCCCTTCTGCTTGACCATCTATCTGAGGGTGAAAACCTGTACTAAGGTGGACTTGGGTACCAAGACCATTTTGGAATGCCTTCTAAAAGTGAAAGGTAAATTGGGTACCTCTATCTAAGATGATAGAGAAGGGAACACCTTTCAACCTAACCAAATCTTTGAGATAGATTTTAGCATAGTCCACGGCTGAATAAGAGGTATGGACTGGTAAGAAATAAGCTGATTTGGTCATCCTGTCTACGATAACCCAAATAAAATCATGTTGATGATGGTTATGAGGCAACCTGTCAGAAAATCCATGTTCACTTCTTCCCATTTCCATATGAGAATACTAAACTCCTGCATGGATCCACTAGGCTTCTGGTGTTCAATCTTAACTTGCTGACATGTAGAGTATTTAGCTACAAACTTTGCAATAGCCCTCTTCATCCCACTCCACCAATAGGTCTCCTACAAATCACGGTACATCTTAGTGGTCCATGGATAAATAGAGTAACGCGCACCATACGCTTCTTTAAGAATTCATTGCCTTAAATCTTCTATATCAAGCACACATAATCTACCCTGACAACACAAAACACCATCTCCCCCTTGGGAGAAAACCTCCACTTTATTTCTTTCAACTTAACTAGACTGGAATCTCTATCCTTCTTTGCCTTTACCTTATATACTAGAGATGATTTGGTGCTACTCTGCACCCACACACTACCCTCTACTACGTCAACTAAGTGGACACATAGTTGGGTAAGCTGATGAAATTCCTGAGCTAACTTCTTACCATCCTCAACATAAGAAACACTACCCATAGACATTCTACTGAGAGCATCAGCCACTATATTGGCCTTACCCAGATGATACAGAACACTCATGTCATAATCTTTTACCAACTCTAACCACCTTCGCTAATGCAAATTTAAATCTTTCTGAGATAACACATACTCCAGGATCTTATGGTCAGTGAACACATCTACGTCCAACCCATACAAGTAATGCCTCCAAATCTTTAAGGGAAACACTACAGCTACTAGCTCCAGATCATGACTAGGGAAATTCTTCTCATGGATCTTAAGTTGTTTGGAGTCATAGGCTGTGACCTTACCTCTCTGCATGAGGACACAACCCAAACCTACTATGGATGCATCACAGTACACAAAAAACCCATCTGAACCATCTGGTAGAGTCAAAATTGGGGTTGAGGTGAGTTGAGTCTTCAACTCATGAAAAATCTTCTTGCAGGAATCTTACCACTGAAATTTAACATTCTTCTGCATCAATCTAGAATGGGGATGCAATAGAAGAAAATACTTTAACAAACTGATGGTAATATCCAGCCAAACCTAAGAAACTTTTGATGTCTAATAGAGAAATGGGTCTGAGCCAGTTTCTCACCGCTTCACTCTTTTGAGAATTAACTTTAATTCCATCACCAAAAATAAATATGGCCAAATAAAGCTACTAATCTTATCCAGAATTTACACTTAATGAATTTGGTGAACAGATAATGAGTTCTGAGAGTCTGAAGTACAATCCTGAAGTGGTCTGCATAATCACTTTTGCTATGGGAGTAAACAAGAATGTCCTTAATAAAGACTATGACGTATATGTCCAAGTACTGCTTGAACACTCAGTTCATCAAGTTCATGAAAGATACAAGGGTATTTTTGATACCAAAGGACATGACTATAAATTCGAAGTGACCATACTGAGTTTGAAAAGCTATTTTCAAAATATCACATTCCCTGACTCTGAACTGATTATAGTCTGATCTGAGGTCTATCTTGGAAAAGTAGTTGGCACCCTGAAGTTGGTCAAATAAGTCATTAATTTTAGGAACTGGTGTGCCCCACGAGGACATGCTGGGTCTGATGAATCCCTTATATAGGAGATTCTTTAACTATTCTTTTAAATCTTTGAGTTCTAGTAGAGCCATGTTGTATGGTGAAATAGATATGGGTTGAGTGTCTGGGAGAAGGTTTATTTCGAAGTCGATTTCCCTTTCAGAAGGAACTCTGAAAAGATCTTCAAGGAACAGATCTGGAAATTCCCTTACTACTGAAAATGACTCAAGAGTTGGAGTTTCTGAATTTGATTCTTTGACTCGAACAAGATGGTAAATACACCCCTTCGATATCATCTTTCTTGCTCTAAGGTATGAAATCAACTAACCTCTAAGAGCTGTTGTATTACCCCTCCATTCAAAGACTGGTTCATTTGGGAACTAAAAATAAACTATTATGTTTCCCTAATAAACTGAGGTATAGCATGAGTGGAGCCAATCCATGCCAAGAATGATGTCAAAATCTATCATCTCTAACTCCACAAGATCAACTGAGGTAATTTTCTGAGATATTGTGACCAGACGGTTCTTGTGAATCTTTCTAGCTATAATGAAAACACCTACTAGGGTAGACACTAAAAAGAGCTCTACTAGAGTTTCAAGACTAACTCCAAAATTGATGACTATATATGGAGTTACAAAAGAAAGAGAAGCTCCAGTGTCTAGTAAAGCATAAACATGTAAGTGAAAGACATATAATATACCAGTAACTATATCAAGAGAATTTTCCTAATCTTGTCGGGACTGAAGAGCATATAATCTATTCAGACGCAGACCATTGGTAGCACTGGATGTAGCACCTTACTGAGTTGGGCGACTGGATTGAACTGACGACTGATGGAACTGGCCCTGTTGGCGTAAATCCCTATCTTTCTAAAAAACGACCTGACACTCTCGAATTTGATGGCTTGGCTTGCCACACCTAAAGCACACATCACTGCCCACTTTACACTCTCCCTAATAGTTTCTACATATTACTGACATAGAGGGTTTGTATGGGAACTATTAACACTACCTTAGGAATTAGATCCTAGTGCTCTATCCCTATTATCATTTTTGAATTTAGGTACTGGGGAACTGGATGAAGAAGGTGCTGGGGATGAAGACCTTTGATGAAACTGAGGACTGTTACCACCTTATGACCTTGGATGGCTAAAATTAAAAATACCCTTCCTAGCTCTCTTGCTTACTCTCTCCCTCTCCTTAATCTTCTGCTTCTCTATTTATTGAGTATGGACCATCATCCTAGACAAGTCTATCTCCCTAATCAGCATTACGGTCCTATACTTCTTGACCACACTGTCAGATACACCAAATATAAACTTACTCATCTTAGACCTACTGTCAGCTACTACATGAGGATCATATCTAGATAACTAAGTAAACTTGAGGGAATACTCCTTCACGCTCATACTGCACTGCCTCGAGTTAATAACTTCTAACACCTTTGCCTCCCTCAACTCTAATAGGAAGAATCTGTCTAAGAAAGTTGTGGAAAACTCTTACCACTCTACAGGCCCTACATCAACATCCCTATCTACCTTTCACTACTTAAACCATGTATGGGCTACATCCTGCAACTTATATACAGCCAACTCGGCACTCTGACTAAATGTCCCCCCATAGAATCTGTTACCTTTTGAACCATATCTAAGAATTCCTATGGATACTCTTCAGACTTGGATCCCATGAAAAAAGAAGGATTTTTCTGGGTGAAGTCCTAAATTTTGTTTGCAGTAGAATTGGGCACTAGGTTGGCCAGAACAGTAGCTAGTACAAAATTTGCTAGAGTGGTGAACGCAGCTCTGAATTTTGCGTGAGAGACATGCTCATCCAGAGGATCTTCCTAGACGGGCGGAGGTGCTGGATGGTTTCCTGCTCCTCTTCTATTATTCTTTTTGGGAGGCATGTTCTGTAAATGGAAAAAACAAATGGATTAGGCTAAGAGTTTAACTTGAGCTCATGCTCACTTGCACGACATGAATATAGAAACAAGGGAAACTTTTCCTAAATGCCTTGTAGCTTCTCATACATAAGTGTGGCATACTACACACCCATGAAAAACAATCTACTTGATGCGGCTTTTGGACTTCCTAGGACACTTTAAAACCTTAGGCTCTTATACCAAGTTTGTAATACCCTGAGAGTACACCCTTGGCGTCACTCGGTGCTTTTAGTACCGAGGGAACACAAGCTAACCCAAGAGCTCGTACCTATTTTGAGCACTAAATAATATAATTATAAATGTAGAAGAATAACTGATAAGCCATAAGGTTTTAAAAAAACTGAATTATGAATCTGAAGAATATAGTTATCTGAGTCTGATAAAACACTGGAATCAAAATAAATGAAATAACTAACAGTAGTGTCAACTGAAGACTAAATACTGAATAACTGACTCTAATGCCTAAAAGCCTCTTAACTAAATGACTAGGAGTTGATGGGACAGGCCCCAACTAACTCCAAATAACTACTAGATTGAAAACATGAAATAGAAATACTCGAAATATGAGGAATCACCACTACTACTGTTGAGATGTCTAAAATATCTAAAAACAATCCAAGAACTGGGTATCAGAACCTATGATATAATACATCATAGTACAAAAAAAGGTATGCGATCAGTACTTTGAATGTACTGGTATGCTAATGATGTAGGCTGATATACATGGTTTCATGAATAGGAATAATAAATTATCTGAATATACATGTAAAGCATGGAGTAATAAATAGAGAGCATAAAATCTATAGATACTCGAAATATGTGAAATCTGTAAATACTGTGTATACATGGAAGCCTGTAAATACTAAAGGTACATGAAATTTGTAAATACTGGGGATGCATGACCAAGCATATAACATGAACTAAATAAATGTTTGTAAACTTAAATAACAAAATATTGATAGCTGTATGCTTTGGTCAAACAACACTGAGACTAAATTATAGATTTGATTATTGGACTGAGACTGTGGGAGCTATCATCTAACTGACATGCCCCAATTTGAGTTAATCGGGGTCCAACCTGTAACCCCAGTTAGAAGAGTGTTAATACCATGACATGGATATTAATGTTGGTTGTGTGAATCCACTATACTAATATAGTTTCCGAAGGACTAAGGGTGTCAAGCCTAAATTGACGGGTGACCCCTGCGAGATAGTCAAGACTAAACTAATGGGTGACTTCTTATATCCTGTGTTGTCTATGTAGTTCTGGAGTATAGTAACTGCTACTAATGAATATGCCTATCTGATGGGGAAGCCCTCATCCCTACACTCGCTCGGTGCTAAATCCTACTCCCAACTAAAAGACACTAAAATACTAAACTATTCTAGGTTTAACTGATTGATATCTAACTGTCCAGATAATGCTCATAGTATGTTCTGAAGACTATTTTGTAATGTACTGAGACAAGACTAAGTAAACAACTATGGTTTTTGGATATTCAATACCCCAGAACTCGAAAACAATAATAGTAAAATGACACTAAAGCTTGGAGGACAAAGCATGAAGGCTTTTATTAAATCAATCACTCTTGTAGGCGTTTTATCAAAACTTGGAGTTCATGGTTTTATCAAATCATAGGAATGTCATGGAACTTGTAGTAAAAGAATTAATTCAACATGAAGAATATTAAATCATGATTTAATTCAAGGAATGGTAACATTAAAACATGTAGAATTGAATAACAACAATAATTTCATTGAAACTTGGTATAAAATCCTAGTTCAAGGAGATTCATGGATGAAATCACAATTTCAAATCAAATAACTTGAAAAGACCACAATTGAGTAATTTAAATAGGATACTTGGATTCTATGGGTGAAATAAACCCATGGATGAACATGTAACATACCTAAGTTAATGAATTTGGAAGGATTGATGGTGAGTTCTTGAGATTTGGCCTTGAATTTGAGAGCTAGGGTTTCTTATTCTTGAAAATGGGATCTTTAATTTGAGAGGAATTGAATAATAATGAGTATTTAGGTCAATTAGGGGTTAAATTTTGTGTTTAGGACGAGTTCAGGGCTTAGAAAAAAGACCCAAATACCCCTAAATGAATTTAAAAATGCAAGCTAGAAACCGACGATCCCGATTTTTGGCCTTGACACAATGCGCCACTATCGCGCCAAGACATTATAAAAGGAACAATTGGAAAACTGGATGATGGTACGATGCGGTAAGATCGTGGTCCTTCACAGAAATGCTATTTTGGCCACCTCCGTGATGCGCCATAATCGTGGAGACTCACTACAAATTACCAAACATAAAATGGGTCCTTGGAGCGATGTTCCAATATCGTGGTACCACACTATAAACTGACAATTGTTATTTATACTGGCTCCATGACGCGCTAAGGTGTTTATCGACTGAAACTTAAAATCGCCATAACTTCTTACCCGATTATCAGATTTGGGCAAATTTTATATCATTGAAAGTCTGATTGAATTTTCTACACAATGGCAAGCTGTAAACTAAAAATAAATAAGTATCTCAAAAATTTCATATATGAACACTCGTGTATTGGGACTTTGATTATACTTGGGAAATACGGGGTATTACAATGCCAAAATTGAGGAGAGGCAGAATAAGAAGTTTAAATTTTCTAATTGGGGTGGTTGTCAATATAAAAGTAGAAGGGATGGTGAAAAGTGGTCCAAGATGAGGTGGAGCTATTTTGGGTCTCATTTAATGGCTAGTTCTCCCTAACTAAAGGCATCTAGTGACAGATATTTTTAGACTGGCAACAATTATATGGTAAAGGGTGCCAAATCTTATGCTAGTGGTGCTCAATAAGCATCGTCATATCAATCCTGCAGATTTTATGGTTGATTACATCAAGGTTACTATGATGAAAGAAAGGACAAGTCCTTCAACAGTGGTCAGCCAGGGCATATAGTTAAAATATATTCTATTAGTAAGGTTTCCTTAGGGGTAAACAAAGTTCCTATTGCCTCTTCTTCATCTCTTGTACCAAAGAGTGCACCATCTGGCTCCGACACTGGTCAGAACCGACTCTATGCTCTCAATACTCGTCAGGAGTCTAAGGAATCGACTGATGTTACTACTGGTATGTTAAAACTCTTTTCCCATAATGTGTACTATTTACTTGACCAAGGTTCCACTATTTCTTTTGTGACCCATTTGTGGTTGTGCATTTTGTTTTTGGTCCTGAGTATATTTTGAACCCTTTTTTTATTTCTACCTTGGTGGATGATTCTATGATTTCTAGAAGAGTCTATAAGGGTTGTGTGGTGTCTGTGGGTTGTTAAGAAACCATGGTGGATCTGATATTAGACATGGTGGATTTTAATATCATATTGGGGATGGATTGGCTGCTATTGTCCATTGCTTCTCTATACTATCAGACCCATCAGGTCATCTTTAAATTCCCTAATGAGCCTATTATTAAATAGGAGGGTGGTTCCCTAGCTCCTAAGAAAAGGTTCATATCGTAACATAGAGAAGAAATATTAGTCTCCAAGGGCTATCTCTATCATCTGGTATGGGTTAAATACTCTTACTCGAAGGGTCCTTCTTTACATTCTATCTTAGTGGTGAATAAATTCACTGAGGTCTTCCCTGATGACCTTCCAGGTGTTTTTCTCAAAAGAGAGATTGATTTTAGGATAGATCTTCTTCCAGACACTCGTCCTATCTCTATTCCCAGGTATAGAATGGCTCTAGTTGAGTTGAAGGAGCTTAAGGAGTGACTAAATAATCTTTTAGACAAGGGTCTTATCCTTCCTAGTGTGTATCCGAGGGGTGCCCTAGTGTTATTCATGTGTAAGAAGAATAGTTCTCTTTGGATGTGCATTAATTACCGAAAGTTAAATAAGGTAACGGTAAAGAATAAGCACCCTCTTCCAAGGATATATGATTTGTTTGACCCAGCTTCAGGATGCTAAGTTTTTTTTGCAAGATTGGTCTTCATTCTGGGTACCATCAGCTAAAGATTAGAGAGATGGATATACCTAAGACTGCTTTTGTAATTTAAGTTCTTGGTTATGTCTTTTGGGTTGACTAATGCCCTGGTAACATTTATGGATTTGATGAATAGAGTATTTTGTCAGTTTCTGAATACATTCATCATTATGTTCATAGACTATATTTTGGTGTATTCAAAGAGTATGGTGAATCATGCCAATCACCTCCACATTGTACTGCAAAACCTAAAAGATCAGTACTTGTAAGCCAAAATTTTTGAAATGTAAATTTTGGTTGAACGTGCACTTTTCAGGGTTATGTCATTTCTAGTAAAGGAATCATCATGGATCCACAAAAAGTTGCAGTGGTTAATAAATGTCCTAGACCCATGACTCTAACTGACATTCAGAGCTTCTTAGGCTTATCTGGTTATTACAAAAGGCTTGTGGAAACTTTTTCTTCTATAGCTGGCCCATTGACTAAGTTAACTCAAAAGAAGGTAAAGCTCTTATGGTCTGATGTATGTGAGGGTAGTTTTGAGTAGCTGGAGGATAAGCTGACTTTGGATTTGATCTAGAATTTTCCTGAAGAAACGGATAGGTTTGTAGTCTATTAGGATGTGTCCCATGTGGGGCTTGGGTTCATTTTGTTACAACATGGCAAGGTGATAGCTTAGGTCTCTAGATAGTTAAAGGTGTATGGAAGAATTATCTATCTCATGACTTGGAATTGTTAGTTATGGTATTCGCATTGAAAATATAGTGTCACTACTTGTATGGAGTTCATGTGGATATCTTTTCATATCATAAGAGCTTGCATTATGTGTTTACTCAAAAAGTGATGAACCTCGAGCAAATGAGATGGCTTGAGTTGCTCAAGGATTACAATATGAGTCTTCACTGCTATCCAGGTAAAGTTAATATAGTTATTGATTCTCTTAGAAGGCTATCCATAGAAAGTTTACCTCATGAGAATGAATGGAAGTAGGAGTTAGTGAAAGATATTCACCATTTGGCTAACCTTGGAGTTCGTCTCTTGGACTCTATGGATGGTGGTATGTTTGTGTTTAAAATGGCACAGACGTCTCTTCATGGTGAAATAAATGAGAAGCAAGTGTTGGATCCTTTCTTGATGAAGCTCAAGGGTAATGTAGGTGGGCAGAAAGTAATGGTCTTTAAGGTCAGTGGTGATTGTACCTTGTGGTACCAAGGGATATTGTACATTCCAAAAGTGGATGGATTGAGAGAGAGGATCTTGGAAAACGTGCATGAGTCATGCTATGTTATTCATCATGTATCAACAATAATGTATCATGAACTTAAGAAAATGTATCGATGGAACAATATAAAGAGAGATGTCGCTAATTTTGTGGCTAAGTGCATGGTGTGACAACAAGTGAATGTTGAGCACATGAGGCTCAAAGAATTATAGTGAGATATTGAGTTGCCTGTTTGGAAATGGGAGATGATCAATATGTATTTTAACCAGTCTTCCTCGGTCTCAAAATTAGTTTGATTCAGTTTGGGTCATTGTGGATTGGATGAAAAAATCTGCTCACTTCTTGCCAGTGTGGATAAATTTTTTGATAGAGGATTATACGAGGTTGTACCTCTATGTGATTGTCAAGTTGCATGGGATGCCTATTTTTATCATCTCGAATCATGGAACGCAGTTTTCATTGCACTTTTAGAAGTTATTTCATAAAGGCTTAAGGACTAAGATGAGTCTTAGTATGGATTTTTTCCCGCAGTCAGATGGGTAAGCGGAAAGGACTATTTAGACATT
This sequence comes from Capsicum baccatum var. pendulum, assembly GCA_030864225.1. NCBI lineage: Eukaryota > Viridiplantae > Streptophyta > Magnoliopsida > Solanales > Solanaceae > Capsicum > Capsicum baccatum. The sequence goes on from CM061557.1 coordinate 89,423,918, forward strand.
GGAAGATATTCTCCGTGCTTGCTGATTGACTATGGTTTTAGTTGGGTTGAGAAGTTACCTCTTATAGAGTTTGTGTATAATAATATCTACCACTCCAGTATTGGGATGGCCCCATTTATAATTTTGTATAGTAGGAATTGTAGGTCTCCTATTGGGTGGTTCGAGGTTGGTGAGAAGGAAATGTTTTGCCCAGATTTGGTTCACCAAGACATAAAAAAGGTGAAGGTGATTTGGGATAGGCTTAAATCTGCCAAAAGTTACAAAAAATCCTATGCAGATATGCAACGTAGGAAGTTAGAGTTTGAGGTTGGGGATAGGGTGTTCTTGAAGGTGTCTCCCATGAAGGGAGTGATGCGGTTTAGGAAAAAGGGGAAGGTCAGTCCCCGATATATTGGTTAGTACTTTTTTTAAAAAGGTTGGCAATATTGCGTATAAGATGGAGTTGCCTCCTAGTTTGAGCTTCATTCATCTTGTGTTCCAGGTTTCTATGTTGAGGAAGTATGTAGGTGATCCATCATATATTTTACCTATCAAGGATATTATTTTTTTGGATTCTTGTCTTATGAGGAGGTCCAGGTTAAAATCTTGCATCGGCGGGTTCATCGATTGCGAACCAAGGACATAGCTTTGGTAAAGGTTCTAAGGAGGAACCACAATGTTGAAGAGGCTACTTAGGAAGCTGAAGGGGACATGAAGTCCAAATATCCATTCCTATTTCCCATTCTAAAAAATTATGCTCAAGGTATGAGTTGATCTTAACATCATTGTTTCTATCTTAAGGGTTAGATTAGATTGTAAATTCCTTGGTAATCTATTTTCTATCTTAAAAGTAAGCGTAGAGATGGTTGGTGGTTTAATCGTGCTATTCATTTCTTTTTCCCATCATTCAAGGACGAATAATCCAAGTGGGGGATAATTGAAACACCCTGGGTTTTGGCCCTTGAAAGATTTCCTGAGTTTTGAACTCACTGTCCTAGTAACAAATCACCGTACGATTCGTATTTCATGGGTGTGGGTCAACGGACCCTTGTCGTAGGGAGTCCAGCAGACTGTGATTAGGATTTTCTATGGTTATGATTGGGGTGATACAAGTTGTTAGGGGTGGTGATGGTTCATTTTCTCGGTACCTTAATTAAATAAGTAACTTAGTGACTTGACTTCGCTCTAAGTATGAGTCATATACTAAGAGCCGTAAGGATAGGTTATGGATGGTAAGGTTGAGTCATATGTTGTCTAGTGTCCAATCCCTTTGGGTTCTATCTTGCGTACAACTTGACCATATGATTCATATGGTCTGGTCATGAGTGGGGGATAGAGAGTCATATGGTGGACAGTGTATGGGTGTCTAACTCACTGTCTTGGTGATGACTCAATGGTACGAGTCATTTGTTGTGTTCATGAGTCACGGGGTCGATTCATAACCTCCTGCAGTATTCTTATAGTTTTAAGTTAGGGGCATTCTAGACATTTCTTCTTTTTAACTCCCTTTGCAACCACAACATAAAACACCTTTTGGGGCTTCGTGAACCTATTATTCCCAATTAAGCACTCTTAAAATCTCTCTGAAACTCTCTTTCAAGTAAAAGGATAGGGTTTCATCAAGATAATCAATTACGGATTTCAAGGGTGGTTTCTCTTCATATTCTTTGGTGTCTATGGCATGTGACTCTTCTCTCCTTATTATTTTACTAAAGACGTGTGTTTTAATGTATGTATTCATGGTTTTGTAATGGTTTTGAAATAAAGGTTGGGCTTTTTGTTTGTTTATGAATGAATATTGTTTCTTATGGCTTGATTATGGTTTTCCTTATTTTTAATTATGATTTTGCACATGTGGGTGCATGGGGATGGTGATTTAATTGAGGGGTCATGGTTGAACCCAAATTTGGATGGTTTTTGGTTTTGATGATGGCATGCCCTCAACCTATTTGTGAAATTATCAATGAGAATGATTTTATTACATAATTTGACTATTTTTTAAACCTTGCATTGCATAAATGGTTGAAGGAACATGAATTGGTTTTTGGTTGTTTTCATATGGATTTGGAAAGTCCTTGGTGGCCATGTTTTCATTACAATGGTTTTGTTTTTATTAAAAATGGTGGAATCAAATTTCGTTAAATGGTTTATATGCAATAAGGTGATAGACTTGCAAGCTCTAATATTAGTATGACGATGATAATGGTTAATGCCTAATAAAAAGAATCCTTGGTAAATGGTTGGGAATGTGTAAATGGTTTTAATATGGGTTTAAAAAGGGTTGAGTAGCAAAGTCGTGGAAGGTGAGGGTCTCATTAGGACTGACACTGGAAACTCACATTTGTCGATGTGATGGTGGTCTTTGTGACTGTGTGCATGATTTCACACTCTATATTTTGGGATTTGTACTAGTCATCTTTGGTTCTTTTTCTCCGGTCATGCGGCTAACACGCACTGGGCCCTTACAGCTGGGGGAGCTAAACTCATATAGCATATGTGTGGTTTTAGGACGGTCAAGCTAATCAACCCATCTTAATGTTTTAAATGCATGCTAAGCCTTGTTTCCTATCCTGACATGGTATATATGTATATATATTCTTGCATGTGGTTATTTAATTTGGATTTAAATTTATGGCATTATCTATCTTTACCCCTGAGTTATATGCTACTGTTTACCCGCTAACTGTCTTCAGGTGATGTATCCCCAAGCGATGCAGAAATCGGCCATACTACCATTTCTCTTGCTTAATGACTTGGATACAGGGACAACTTAGTGTCAAATTTAAGTGGTGATCTTCCATACTCTAGAAGACTCAATTTCATGTTATGGACTTTTTTTCATTTTTTATATTTCATTGGATTTGGTTTTGGCTATAGTCAGGGGAATGTCCCGACCGGATGATTCTTGATTCTGGTTAGAGGCTTTGTAAAACAACTATGGGCACAGGTAGTGTCGTTATTAGTGCCATCCTTGGTATTGGTATTGTCATTGGGATTGGAAATGGTTGGTTTATTGGTTGCGGATTTCGACCTTGGTTTTAAACTTACTATAGTGTCTTTAAATTTATATTTCCTTATCTTGTTAAATGTTCAAAATCATCCTACATAGGGGGTAGGATGATTAACGGTGGGGTATTAGGGGTGATCTCCGGTCTGGGTCGAACTTGGGATACCTGACACGACTAGGCCCTAGTTTAGGTCGTTTCAAAATGTCGCGACCCCAACCTATCCAAAATATTTATATAAGGGTGAGCTATTCACATGGTTATAAAGTCCGGCACGCCAGCAAATTTAGTTTCAAGTATCAGTCCCCCTGGGGCCTCCACCTTCCACAACTATCTACGCAATCCACTTTAAGCCTAATTAAAACATTTACACATAATCCATCCATTTAACAAGGAATCATTCATTAAGGCAATTACCATTTGGTATCGTCATACCAATTAAACTTGCAAGTCAATTTCCATTACGCCATGCCATTTATCCATTGCCTTGGGGGAATCCACGACCCCCAAATTCTAATTTAAAACCAATTCATGTATACCAAGGCCATTCAAAACCTATTATATTACATTAACTTTTTCTGCAATACCATAGTTTCAAAAGTGGGTTAAATCATACATATTTCCATGTTCCAAAAACCAAATTTATATGTGGGTTGAGGTTTAATGCCAATTCAAAGCGAAGTTTCTTAAAATTAGGGGAATCCCATGACCCCCTTTCCCATTCACCAATCCTGTGCGCATATTAGTTCAATAAACATGAGATAAAACATGAAATAATAATTCCATAAGCCATGGGAAAACCAACCAAGTGGCAATCATTCAAAACCCTCAAACCTTCAGTCAAAACCATAATTTAATTTGCACAAACCATGATTAACACTCTCTTTAATATAAAATCAAGTTAAGGAATAAATACATGCTTGGGATTCCAAGAATTTGAAAGAGAAACAACAAATTGATCCCTAGATGTTCAATCCCTTAAAAACCCTAATTATTCTTGCTTGGAGAATTTGAGAGAGAAGAAAAGTGTATTTGATTGGGTAATGAAGGATTATGGAGTACCTTAGGGTGTTTTATGTCGTGGGTTGTATTTGGGGATGGAAGGAAATAACCAAAGTGCCCTTATATAAAAGTTCAAGAAAATACTACCCAGTCGTTATGGGTCAACTGACGACTCATAATTTCTAGATACAGGTCTTAGCCTAAACTCGTAGTCTTGGCAGACTCTTGGACCCCCTACACTAATTTGGTCACAAGTGACACCCTACGACTTATGTCCATGCATTACGATTCATGAGGGTACAGTCGTACTTAGGATAGGTACATAGGCCAACTTCCTAGTCAGGTTATGATTAACACTATATAACTTGTAAGGAGTCTTCACGACTCGTCACCTAAGTCTTATATTCAACAATAACCTCGAAACTTAGAAGTTTTAAGAGTACAAAATCTGGGGTGTTTCATTCTCCCCCCGAGGATCATTCATCCATGAATGAGGTGTCAAGGTACCAATTAGCACGATTATAAGACACTAATGCAACCACAAGACCATAAGCAAAATCTAAAATGCAATAAAAATAGGTAAACACATACTTTAAGCATGATTATCCAACCCAGGGAATAAGAATGCGTATTTGGACTTCATGTTCTCTTCAGCTTCCCATGTAGCTTCTTCAAGCTTTTGATTCCTCCAAAGAGCCTTTACCGAAGCCACATCTTTGGTCCTCAATCGAAGGACTTGCCTATCAAATATCTCAATCGGGACTTCCTCATAGGAAAAGAAATATGAAATACCAACACCTTCCAAAGGAGAAATTAAAGAAGGATCACCCACACATGTCTTCAATATCAAAACATGGAAAACAAGATGAATAGAACCCAATCTCACAGGCAACTCCAATTCAAAAACAACATTCCCTTCTATTCTCAAAATCAAATATAGACAACCATATTGGACATTGAGCTTCCCCTTCTTCCTAAACCTCATCACTCCCTTCATAGGAGAAACTTTCAAGAACACCCAATAACCTACATAAAACTCCAACTTCCTTCAGGACCAAACAATCTAGTATCACCAACCTTAAACCTCCCATTGCGAGACCTATACCTCCAACCGTAAAGAGTCTCAAAATAGCCATCTTGATTCTAGATTGATAACAATTATTATACGTAAACTCAATGAGAGCTAGGTGATCAACCCAACATTCTTTATAGCCAATCACACAAGCCCTTTGCATATCTTCCAAAGTCAAAATAGTATGTACCGCTTGTCCATCCGTTTGAGGGTAGAAAGCGGTGCTAACATTCAACTTATCCCCAAACCATTCTGAAACGAATGGCAAATGCGAGAAGAAAATTGCTTACCTCGATCCAAAATAATAAACATCGGAGCCCCATGTAATCTAAATATCTCCTGAATGAATAACTTAGCATAATCCTCTCTAAAGTAGGTAGTCCTCGTAGGAAAGATATGAGCGGACTTGTCATCCTATCCAAAATGACCCAAATTGAATCATACTAATTTCAAGACCGCAGAATAGTGGTAACAAAATTCATATTGATCACCTCTCATTTCCATAGGGGTAACTTAATCTCTTGAGATATGCCATCGGGCTTCAAGTGCTAAACCTTTACTTGCTAACACACCATACACTTAGCCACAAAGTTAACCATATCTATCTTCATGTTGTTCCACTAATAAAACTCTTTCAAATCATGATACGTCTTTGTCAAACTTGTATGAACTGTATACCTTGACTCATGATCCTTATTCAAGATGCTTCCTCATGACCCATCAACATCAGGAACACACAACCTACCTTGGTACCTTAAGATACCATCCCCAATGATCTCAACGGCCATCACCTTTTATTGTCCTACCATATCCTTGATTTACATGAGAATGGGATCCAAATCCTGCTTTTCTTTCACCTCAGCACCAAAATATGATTTAACTACTTCTTACATAATTATCCTTCCATCCTCAGAGTACGAAAGACGAACTCCCAAACTAGCTAACAGGTGAATATCCTTCACCAAACCTCCCTTATCTTTATATATTTGAGTTAAGCTACCCATAGACAACCTACCAAGAGAATCAACAACCACATTAACTTTACCTGGATGGAAGTAAAGACTTATATCATAATACTAGAGCAACACAAGCCACTTCCACTGTCTGAGATTCAATTCTTTCAGAGTGAACACATACTCCAATCTTTTATTATCTGAATGGATATCAACATGTACCCCATACAAGTAGTGACACCAAATTATCAAAGCAAATACCACCGCCACTAACTCTAAGTAATGAGTCGAATAATTCTTTTCATGAACCTTAAGCTATCCAGAAGCATACACCATAACCCTACCATATTGCATCAATACATAACCTAGTCCTGTATGGAACGTATCATAATAAATAATAAAAATCAGTACCCTCGGGCAGGGTCAAAACTGGTGATGAAGTCAAATTCTCAACTTGAGGTATCTGGGATAGGGAATGATGTTTAACATGGGACTTAAAAATCATTAACCTAGACTATATAGCTCTAACTTTCTTAAAGGTACCCACAGGCTCTATGGATTCATCTCCTCTTGCTAAAAGAGGCCTAGTATGTGTTAACCGTACAAACTAGGGAAATCTAAGAATGATCTAGGGAATACCTTGACCCTAGCCAATCAAAAATCTTTATATAAGTGTGAACTATACACACAGTAATAAAGACCCCCATGCCGGAAAGGTGGTTTCTAGTATCGGGCCCCCCAGGTCCTTCACCTTTCACGATGAGCTACACAACCCCCTTTAAGACTTATTAAAACAACTAAACATAACCCATCTATTTAACTAAGGAATCATTCATTTAGGAATTACCATTTGGTATCGTCATACCAATTGAACTTACAAGTCAATTTCCATTATTCCATGCAATTTATCCATTACCTAGGGTGAATCCACGACCCCCAAATTTTAATTTGAAACTAATTCATCTCCAACAAGGCCTTTCAAAACTAATTATATTCCATTAATTTTTTATGCAATACCATAGTTTCAAAAGTGGGTTAAATAATGCATATTTCCATGTTCTAAAAACCAACTCTATAAGTGGGTTAAGGTTTAATACCAATTCCAAGCCAAGTTTCTTAAATTTGAGCGAATGAAGCGACTCCCTTTCCCATTCACCTAAACCTATGCACACATTACTTTAAAAATCATGAGATAAAGCATGAAATAATAGTTCCAAAATTATGGGAAAACCAAGTAACAATCATTCAAAACCTTCAACCCTTCATTCAAAACCCACAATTTAATTTGTATAAACCATAATTAAGCATATACTTTTATATTAAATCAAGTTAAGGAAGATATACTTTCCTGGGATACCAAGAATTTGAAAGAGAAACCACAAATTGAGCCCTAGATGTTCTATCCCTTGAAAACCCTATTTATTCTTTCTTGGAGAATTCGAGATAGAAGAAAAGTATATTTGATTGGGTAATGAAGGGTTATGGGGTCCCTTAGGGTGTTTTATATTGTGGGTTGTGATTGGGGAAGGAGGTAAATGACCAAAGTGCACTTAATTAAAAGTGCAGAAAAATGTCGCCCAACTGTTATGGGTCACGTGATGGCGTGAATGACTAGCAACAGGTCTTATCCTAGACTCTTAGTCTGGGCATACTCTTAGACCCCCTTCACTAGTTTGGTCATGAGTCACACCCTATGACTCGTGACCATGCATTATGACTCATGAGGGTCCAGCTGTATTTAGGATAGAAACATTATCGAACTTAATGGTTAGGCTACATTTGACACTATATGACTCATGAGGATTCTCCACGACTCATCACCTAAGTCGCGCCCTGGATAGTTAGCTAAAAACTAAGAAATTTTTATGACTCCAAAACCTAGGGTGTTACAAATCATTATCCTCAAAAATTAGTGAAAACCAAGCTAAAATGGTGCTAAAATTAAGCACTCATTATTTTGGGGTTTTGAGCAAGAAATAAATAAAATCCCTCAAGAAAAGAGTGAATTCATACCACAAATTTGAAGATAATCATAAATTTAAATGTTAATCAAGCTCCCAAGTCACCCACGAGTCTCAATTTTGAGCTATCACACTATTTAGGGTTTATGCTCTTAAGAAAAGGGTAAGAAATGGCTGATTTTTTTACATTTAGGGTATATATACCCCTACCAAGTATTCGGGTCCTGCTATCGCAGACCCAGAACTGGGATCAAAACTCATAGGCTCAGAATCAGATGTTGTGATCAAAACTCTCCCTTCCGCGATCGCACAACTTACTCATTTATTAGTACCATGATCGCAGCCCTTGTCTTACGATTGTAGCTACACTAGATGATAGCTGAAACTTGGAAAATCTTTAAAGTTTCTGTCTAGTCTTTAGGATTCATCCAAAATCCCATATAAATGAATGAACTATGTAACCATATCAAATTCAACATTTTGGATGCAATGGTGCACTCATAATTCCCATACAAGGTGGTTTTGACCAAATATGGGTCCCACAGTCATATTTTCATTTCTTAACTTTCTAAGCAGTATGTCAAAATTATCCGAACCAAAGGTCTACCTAGCGTAAAATTTCAAAATAGGAGCAGATGGTGTAGTCAGAATTTGCATAAAAGATCGTCTTACTGATGTTTTTTCCCAGTGGTTATTTGGAACCAACAAAGACTTCAAATAGGGAATTGACTCTTAAAACCAAATAAACTATCTGATAACCTAAACTGCTAGCTCCAGCAAGTCATAAATGCTTTGGGGAAGATATAGTAAAGTACTAACGTCAAAAATAAGAGAAAATATAGAAAATAACTTGAAGGGTCATTACAATCTAACAGTCACCATCTTGGTTACAGGTGAAAAAGTGTTGGAATAGTCCACACTAGCCTTTTGACTATATGCCTTGGCTACTTGTCTATCCTTATACCTTTCCACCACACATAAGCCTTATAATTTACCTTTTATACCAATCTAAAGCCAATAGTTACTTTACCAGGAAGTAGATCCACAATAGACCAACTTTTGTTCTCTTTAAGAGCTGTAATCTCTAACTACATAGCTTCAATTCAAGAAGGATATTTGGAAGTCTCAAGGATGGAAGAGGGCTCAATAATAGATAAATACACAGAGAGAGCTTAATAATAGTAAGGAGATAGTTAAAATTAAGAAGCATAAGAAGGTAAGAGATATATACACTGATGTTTTGAGGCAATTTTAGTAGTAGCAAAAGAATGCAACCAAATGGGAGGATATTTAGTTCTAGTTGATTTTCTGAGCACATAGGAAATTGTAGCATCTAAATGAGTTGAATAATGATCGTGAGTCTATAATATTAAGTAGGGGGAATATTAATGCCTCTTCTCAGAGGTAGATATAATATCAGAAAAAGGTGAAGAGGAAAAGAAAGAGAAGTTGAATTATGATCAATATAGGATAGTTGTAGCATAGGAAAGAGACGAGAACCAGAAGACTAAGCCTGGGAAAAAGAAAGACAGATTCATTACAAACTACATATCTACTAGTGAAGGACATTTTTTTGAAGATCATATAGTCTATAACCTTTTTAAGAGGACGCATTTCACATGAAAACACTAGGAATGGCCCTAGCTACAAACTTATCTAAACTATATGCACTGGAGGCATAACAAGGATATCCAAACACCTTCAAATGAGATAAAGAAGGAGAATATTGATGTAATATTTCATAAGGATATCTACGATGAAGAATTTTGAAGGTTATTCTATCAAGAAAGTACAGAGTAGTGTATACATATTCACCCAAAAACATGAGAGGTATACCTACTTAGAACTTGAGGGATCTGGAAATTTCTAAAATAGTCTTATGTTTTTTATCCACCACTCTATTCTACTGAAGAGTGTAAATGATGAGTGGTGATTTTACCACTTATTCTCACTCAATATTCGTGAACATTACCTTGATTTGAATGAATAAATGAGACATATTCGTGAGTAAATTCACTAATATCCACTCTTTGTAGGTACAAAATTGAAGTAACATTCACTTAATTCTTCAATAATTCATTTCAATGGAGATTATGGGTATATCTATGCTTATTTATCTTATGTGTAGCTAAATCTCCCTCTTGGGGTTATTGTGAATAGGGATTTAAGTGTATGTGGGTTGTTATAGTTAGCATCTATTTGGTAGTTCATGATTATGGGTTTTATCATTGCTATGCTATTTTGGTTGGGATTTGATGGGTGAAAGCCCCAAATACCCACATGGGTTTGATGAGTAAAAGCTCCAAGCTCTAGAAATTTCAAATCCATCTTCAAAAGAAGGATTTTAGGTGAAGTGTAGGAATCCATATCATCCTCGAAAGAGGTATGTGGAGACTAAAGAAATGGTAGATAATTATGTGCGTAGTTTGCTAAATTTTCACTACCTTAGACATAGGGTGAGTATGAGGTTGACTATGCCATGGGTATCATCCTAGAAATAGGGATCCCTAGATTGAGGTTGTGGTTACCAATTGTTGAACACACCTATTAGGTATTCAAAAGGATCAATGGGTGAAAGTTTGGTGTTTTGTTGAAAGACTAGCATCAATATCATTAACCAAGCCTACCCATATTTGATTTACTAAATTGATGTTGATGATTAACACCCACGTGTTACTCCTATAGTAGTGCATAATCCCAAGATCCATGTTTAATTATTAAAACTTTAATTATTTGTATCCCCAAATTTATACTTACAAAAAACAAAAAGAAATATTAGTGCATGAACCTATCTCCTTCATTTTATCTTTTTGTACCATTTATTTGAATTTAACTTGCATCTATTATTTCAAATTAATTTGATCGCCACTCACATTGTTCCTCGTGGATTCGACCCCAACTCCAAAGTTGGATAAATATATTGACAACGACTGCCTTGCACTTAAATTGACGTGTAAGTTGAATGTTATCAGTAAACACAAGAGGTCTTATGTAATATAGCAAGAATATATATATAAGAGACTTAAATTAAAGACTGAAAAATTCACATCCATTATTAGTTCTTAGTACTTTTAGAGATGTGGAAAGCAAATTGTATATTATAGTCAGGAAATCTCTTATCACTAATATCACTTAAGATTTAAATTGAAAAAACAATAAAGTAAACCTAAAGCAATCATCCACTATAATAAAAAAGAATTTTATTTATTGTAGGTAGGTACTCTATATGGCCCCCATATATCAAAATGTAGTAGATGAAAAGGAGCCTTGGATGTAGATATGCTAGGTTGAAAAGATAGCTTTGCATTCTTAGCAAGAGTATAGACATTACACACATGATATTCATACTTTAAATTATATAGAGTAGCATGCTTCTTCAGCACTTGAATGGTAGGATGCCCTATTCTTCTAAGCTAGAGAACACTGGAGTCTGATAGAAGTTGCACAGTATTAGCAAATCTATTTGCACAGCTTTGTTGAGTAGAGTTTTTTTTAGAAAGTACAATCCATGATATTATCTACCAATCCCAAGCACCATGCCAGTATAAAGATCCTATTATATAAAAAATCAAGAAAGAATCCCACAGAACACTATAATTCCTTAGTGAGCTTGGATAAAAACAAAAGATTGTACTTAATTAGGTAGATGCATAACATCAAAAATGGAAGAATTGGTTAGCACAATAGAGGTGCCTTCATGAGAAACTAAAACCTCACTACCTATTGGAAGGTACACCTTATTTTGTGAAGACTGAGACATTTCTTGACAACCATGTAACAAATCAAGGTTAGATACAATATGATTAGTAGCACAAGTTTCAAGAATCTAACTATAAACTACAGTGTAACTAGAGCTATCATGATTCCTGTATTTGTTGTAGGTGGAGTAGAGTACTTCTATTCTTTCCCTTTGTTGAGCACATCACATACTGTTGGTATTATTCTGGTGTAAAATATAGATCATGAGGTGTCACATGCTGTGATATTCTAGACTTTAAGAGCTTTTCACTGGTGGAGTTTGAGTCCATAGAGTATCCAAAATCATTACAAGTAGAAGGAGCAACACTCCCTATTTGATGTGTATATTGACATGCTCCTTTCTTCGTATATTAAGGATGGTTATATGGATTGCCAATTAGCTAAAAATTTCTTCCTTGTATGACCATTATAACCGTAGAACTTACAAACTACTTATGTCCTTATCCATGGCAAAGTTCTGTAATAGATGCAGATAATCTCCCCTCATAACTTCATACATGCTTTTCTGAATTGCTACTACTCGAGCTACCAGGTCCTAAATACACTCTTTTACCCTTGTTTTAGGGCTTGTGGATGGAAAGGGTTGCTGCTTCTAAAGTATCAAACATCTGGCTAATGGAAGAGCCACTAGCAATAGAACTTTAACTCTCGTGTTCTACAATCATGGAATATTAATGGATGGAATGAGTGTCATTAGCAAAATTTGACTTCGATTCTGAGAGTATGTTTTATAAAAAAACCATAACAAACTTTAAACTCTTGAATAATAAAAATATTGGGCATAACTTCTATGTCAAAACAAATGCATCTTGGAGAGGGCATAAAAACTTCAAATTCATCCTAGAGAGTTCTTATAAGAGAGAAATAGTTAGAAACAGACAAATTACCCTAAGTAAAAGTGACAATATCTCTATTCAGGAAAAATAAACTAGATCCATTCACTTTATCTAACCTTCTTTTCAAATCTATCCATAAGCTATGAGAATTAGAAGCATATATTATACTACTCAAAATATCTTTTCTAACTCAATTCATGATCCATAATCAAATTACAGCATTAACTCTCTCCCACTGGTTATGCAATGATTCGTCAAAGTGATTTTTTAGATAACGGCCATCAACGAAGCCTGCCTTATCTTTCCTATGGGACTATGAGCCATAGATCTGCTCTATAGAGCATAATACTAAAAAATAATAAGCTAAAAGAAGCTAAAAAATAATACTTTAACCCCTTCTTAGTCATTTACTCAACAAGGTTATTAATTTCTCCACACATCGCTCATAATTCCTTTAACATATCATTTATCAATCATTCATGCTCATTGGTTCATTCCCCTAGTTCAATGCATTACCAACATATGATTAGACAATTCACTTAGATATTTTCACAAACACTTTGGGTGCATACCTTCAACAAGGCTATTTTCATGGTAGATATTATCAAGACTAGGGTTACTCAATACCCTCATATTAAAAAACATGCAAAAATCATCCACATATGCAAATCATCATCAATAACACATACAAACATAAGTCTAAGCAAGAATCATCATTATCCATTACTATACGACAAAATCCTTTTCATTTGATTTCAAAACCACGATGTACACTTACTATCCAAGTGTAAAATACATGGGTTTATAGATATTTAAAGAGGGGAAGATATACATGCCTCAAACGAGATGACACACTAACAATCTTGACACCTTCCTGCCACTAGATAATCACCCTCCAAACCCTAGCCTCCAATCTTGCTTCAAGAAGCTTTTAGAGTGTTTTGGAGTGTTGGAGTATTGTAAAATGAGGGTTTAGGAGGCTACAATGCCTTATATAGTGAAGGTAATTAGGGTTTTAGGTAAGGGAAATGACCATAAATCCCTTAGTTAAAAGCTGAAAAGTGAACTCTCCCAGGGGTACGACTCCCCCATACGATTCCCTTAGTATCGTATCCTAGGACATGAGTGGTACCCTAACTCGTACCCTAGGCTTCTCCTAGTTCAACCACACTATTTTGGGTATGAGTGGGAACCCTTGAGTCATAACCAAAGGGTATGAGTCACCCCCGAGTTGTATACATATACCATATACCAAACAGTCCACTCCAAATGGAGACTACCCTCTATATGATTGAATTGCATACGACTCATATGTTTAGGATACAATCAAGGGAAGATCATGTCGTATATAAAATCGTATGCTACCCTAACATTCTTTCCAAGGTATGAGAGAGAGGAGATTAGATACGACCCATATCCTTGGGTACAACTCAAGCTCCAAGTCGTACCCAACTCAGAGACACCAAAAGTTGCGTTCTCAAGGTTCAAGACCTAGATGTTTCAATTCTCCCCCACTTGGATCATTCGTCAACGAATGAAGGGTAACGAAAGTGTATGAATAAGCTAACATATCATCACACATCACTTCAATCAATGCTAAAATAAGTATTCAATAAGGATACAACACAAATCATGCTCATTATCAATCAATCATTTATCTCATCGACTTCGAGACTATTACCCATTGCTTATAACACTTACTCATGTCACAACTTTGGGACTTCAACCCGTCAACTTTCCAAGACACTAACCAACTCAAAGCATTAGGGACTTTAACCCATAATCTATCAAAACATGAATTAATTCAATGCACTAGGGACTTTAACTCATGGTCTAACAAGGCACAAATTCTTTCACACATTGGGAACTTTAATCCATTGTCTAACAAAGACATAAATCAATTCAAATCTTGGGGGTTTCAACTTATTTTCTACCAAAGACATACATCAAAGTAAGGAGATTAACACATACATCCAACATAAGCTTCCGAAATAGGAAATAAAAATGGGTACTTGGACTTCATGTCCTCTTCCACTTCCCAAGGAGCTTTCTCGGACTTTTGGTTCCTCCATAGAACCTTCACCGAAGCCACCTCTTTCATTCACAACCGACAAACTTATCAATCCAAGATACTCATCGGGACCTCCTCATAGGACAAAGAGTCTAATACACCAACATATTTCGAGGGAACAACAAAGGAAGGGTCACGCACACATTTCCGTAACATATACACTTGGAAAATCGGGTGAATAGAGTCCATACTAGAAGGCAACTCCTGCTCATAGGCAACATTACCAACCCTCTTTACAATCAAGTATGGACCAACATAGCGGGACTAAGTTTCCCCTTTTTACCAAACCACATCACTCCCTTCATGGAAGACACTTTCAAGAATACCCCATAGCCAACACAAAATTCTAAGTCCCTACGCCTCATATCCGCATAGGACTTTTGGTTACATTGAGCGGTTTTCAATCTATCGCGAATCACCTTCACTTTCTCTAACGCTTGGTGAACTAAATCGAGGCCTAGCAACTTACCCTCTCCAACTTTGTACCACCCAATGGGAGATCGACATCTCCTACCATACAATTTCTCAAAAAGGTGCCATTCTAATACTAGAGCGGTAACTATTATTATAGGGGAACTCAATCAAAGGCAAGTGGTCACACCAACTACCACCATAATCAATTATACAACCCCGCAACATATCCTCCAATGTTTGGATAGTTCTCTCCACTTTCCTATCCATTTGTGGGTGAAAAGCGATACTAAGGAACATCTTAGTTCCCAAACCTCTTTGGAACGACTTCCAAAAGTGGGATAAAAATAAAGGACTATGATCCGAGATAATAGGCACCAGAGCACCATGTAAATTCATGACCTCAACAAGATAGAACTTAGCATAATATTCTATCGATAAATTTGTTCTTATGGGCAAGAAATATTTGGACTTGGTCATTCTATCAACAATGTATCACGACCCAAACTAGGGCCTGGCAGTGACGAGCATTTCGAACCATGGAGGCCCGAAACACCCCTATCTTTCTGGTAATCATGCACCTAATTCATATGATCAAAGTAATGCGGAAGAAACACGATAATTCAGAAACATGGTCATAAATATGAAAAGAAACAATAACAGGGAGATAAGGTTCCCCCAACATCAATCAACCTCTAATCAACTGTCTGCAAAAATCTCTAACAAATGACTGAGTCAAGTAACCATATATAAACTGGGACAAGGCCCCCAGTAGACCCCAAAACTGAATATAAGATAAAAGGACTACAGGACATAAGACCTTCCGAAACATAGAAGGCTCACCACTTGTCTATGCAACTCTGTCTGAATGATCTACTGATTCTCTTAACCCCTAGACTTGGCCTCTGAACCTCAGAGGTTGGAGAGGGGAGGGGGTCAGCACAAAAGTACTGGCACACAGAGATATCAAAACAAAACATAATATTTTTACAAAATGTAGTTGAGAGACATTATAAAGCAATTTTGTATCAAATCATTTGAAAACACATGGGTGTAATGCAATGGTTTTCTCAATAACAATGAAATGCAACTGAGCTAGGTTCCTACATAATTTACACCAACTATCTAACCTCGGTTGCCGCCGAGATTAGAGTATAAGTGAGGGAGAGACACACAAGATCACATAGCATGGTGTCGCAACCCAATGGTAGTGCCCAAGATCACTTAGCCCGGGCTCCTACCTATAGTCCCAATTTGGGAATGACATAAAGTCAAGTACATAAATTTACTTAGCCTGGTACCAAATCTTTGTGTCGGGAAACACATTTTCCAGCGATGGGCCCTTACACTCAAATGCCTTCTTGGGGCATCCACCTATCTCATGTAAAATTGATGCATTCAAATTTTATCTGATTCAATCACATATCATATTCTGTAGGGTATCATCATACCCGACTTACAAGTCCTCAATATCACTTCCACTTATGCATAATCATGTAAAAACCAAGGTGCTTCATCATTTACAAGTGTTGAACAATATTTATTTCAAATCCACGCTCTCTTTTGTTGATCACAATATGATATGGGGTATTAAGACATTATCATGGGAATTTGAAAGCAATTTATCATTCATATTTATCAAACTTCCATGGAAAATCTCAAATCACATATGCATGGTTTCAACCATTAAAGTATACAGGCAACCAATTCCCATGACATAAAGTAAATGACTTAGAAATCATATTGAAAGCAAGTTATTAGCATTTGATTGAAAACCCCTATTTAAAAGCATGCATGTTCATAAAAACTACACCCATGAGATTTTAAGATAACCCCACGTACCTCTATTTCCAAGGATAATAGATGTTTCTTGAAGCTTGCAGATTGGTGATTCCAAATATGTAATTATCTTTGAAAACCTACGGTCAAATCTTGAACTATTTGGGTTTTTTTATTTTGAAACCCTAAGGAGAATCTTTGAGCACTTTTGATGAATAAAGGTGTATTTTGGGGTCCTTGGAACTGAACTTCATCTTTTAGGGCTTAGTAAGGGTGGAAAAGGACCACTTTGTCCCCAAAACGGAGTGCTTAAGTCACTTGAATTCTTTACATAGGCGCCGCCTAGGCTATCACCTATGTTTACATAGGCGCCGCCTAGGCTATTTCCTCTGTTTACATAGGCGTCGTCTAGGCTATTGCCTATGCTTTCCAGTGGCCATGGGCGATTGGTTAGGCGACGCATATCACTTTGAAAGGCCATAACTTCTTGATCGGGTGTCGGATTTTAGCAAAATTGGTATATTGGAAAGCTAACTCGAATACCTATCATTTGACACATAGTAGGATTCCTAATTTGACATATACAGAGAGTTATGGTCGATGGAAGCTGACATACTTTGCAACGTCCACTAAAACTTAGTCGATCGAAATAGTTTCAACTCGTCCATGAGTTGAAGGACCTCTATGGTCTAAATTCAAGCTTGAATGGATTCACATGCTACACAAATACTTAACATGCCATATTGGCATAGGATTTTATGTCTTTGGCATTATCAACACATCGAAATCATGGTCCATATTGTAGCCCAAAATGCGGGGCGTTACACAATGACCCAAATAGAATCACATTGATTCTGAGATCTAGGGAGAACGGTAATGAAATCCATATTAATTGCTTCCCACTTTCATTTGGTCAACACAATGTCTTGGTACAAACCGTCGGGCCTCCTGTGCTCAACTTTCACGTATTGACATACCATACACCTAGATACATGGCTAGAAACATCATACTTCATATTATTCCACCAATATACTCTCTAAGGTCATGATACATCTTTATGGAACCAAGATGAATAGCATAACGGGCTCCATGAGCCTCGGCCATGACTCTTTCCCTTAATCTATCGACGTCGGGAACATATAGCCTACCTTGGTACCTCAATATACCATCACCACCAATCACGAAGTTCATGGACTTGTGTTGACCCATATTACTCTTGATCTTTATCAAGTTGGGGTCCAATACCAGTTTCTCCTTTATTTGGAAAACGAGAGACGATTGAGATACCGTATGCACAAACATACCACTATCTTTAGAGTTTGCAAGTCGAACTCCAAAATTAGCCAAACAGTGAATATCTCTCACTAATTCCCGCTTATCCTTATCAACACAGTCCACACTTTCCATAGGAAATCTACTAAGAGCATCAGTGACAACATTTGCCTTACCTGGATGGTAATAAAGACTCATATCATAGTTTTTCAATAGCTTAAGCCACCTTCTTTTCCAAAGATGCAACTCCTTTCGAGTAAATACATATTGCAGGCTTTTATGGTCAGAAAAGACATCAACATAAATACCATAAAGATAATGCCATCATATCTTTAATGCAAATACTACAGCTAATAACTCTAAGTCATGAGTAAGGTAGTTCTTCTCATGGGTTTTCAATTGCCTAGAAGCATAGGCCACCACCCTACCATGTTGCACTAACATGTAACCAAGACCGATATGAGAAGTATCACAATATACCACAAAACCATCACTACCCTATGGAAAGGTCAAAACCAAAGTCGAAGTCAATTTATCTTTTACTTTCTCAAAACTACCCTCACACACTTTGGACTACAAGAACTTGACCTTCTTTTGGGTCAACTTGGTTAATGGGGAAGCTATCGTAGAGAAACTCTCCATAAACTTCCTATAATAACAAGTTAGACTTAAGAAGCTTTGAATATCAGTTGGAGTCATAGGACTAAGCCATTTCTTAACTATTGTAGCCTTTTGGGGATCTACCATGATCCCTTCACTGGAGATTACATGACCAAGAAAAGCTACAGCTTTCAACCAAAACTTACACTTAGAGAAATTGGCATACAAACAATAATCCTTCAAAGTTAGCAACACAGCACAGAGGTGGTCTACATAATCCACCTCACTCTTAAAGTAGACTAAGATATCATCAATGAAGACAATGACAAATCAGTCAAAGAATGAAAGAAGACCCTATTCATCAATTCCATGAATGCCGCCGGGATATTGGTCAACCCTAAGGACATGACAATAAACTTATAGTAACCATATCGGGTTTTAAAGGAAGACTTAGGGATATCCGCATCCCTAATCTTAAGATGATGATAACCTGATCTAAGATCAATCTTGGAGAAACACTTCACACCATGAAGTTTATCAAGAAAATCATCTATCCTGGGAATAGGATATTTATTCTTTATGGTCACTTTGTTCAACTGAGGATAATCAATAAACATACGAATGGAACCATCCTTTTTGCACACGAACACCATAGGATCACCACATGGAGACATACTAGGATGGATAAAACCTTAATCTAAGAGGTCCTTCAATTTATCCTAAAGTTCTTTTAGCTCCACTGGAACCATTTGTAATTACCCGAGACTATCCCCTAGTCGTTACATGGTGCTTACGATCCTGAGAGACCAAAAGCTAACCCTTGAGTCGGTACCTGCTGTGAGCACTGAATATTATAATCATGAATGTGGAAGAATACTGACATGCCATAAAGTTTTAATAACTGAGTTTAAAACATAAATATTAGTCTATAGAAACAACTAATAGAGTATGAGTTGATGGGACAGTCCCCAACTAACTACTAAGATAAAGACATGAAGTAATATAATTTATCCTTGAGTGATGAGGACTCACCACTGCTACTGTACTACTGATGATCTGATAGACTAAGTGCGATTCAGGAACTGAGCATCAGCACCTATGATATGATACATCATAGTGCAAAACAAAAGATATGTGATTAGTACTTTAAATGTACTAGTATGCTAAATGAGGTAGGATAATATACATGGTTTCATGAATAGAAATAATAAACTATCTAAATATACATGTAAAGCATGGGATACTGAATAGAGAACATGAAATCTGTAGGCAAAGAAGATACGTGAAGTATGTAAATACTATGTACCCATGAGAATCTGTAAATACTAAAAATATGCTAAAATCTATAGAAACTGAGGATGCATGACCAATCATATATCATGAATTGAGTAAAATTTGTAAATTGAAATCGGTATGCTTTGGTCAAACAACACTAAGAATGAATAACTGAGTTTGGACTATAACTGATACTATATCTGAGACTGTGGGAGGTATCATCTAACCGACATTCCCCAAATTGAGCGAATCAGGGTTCAACCTGTAACCCCAGCAGAAAATGTATTAATATCGTGCCACGGGTACTAACAATGGTTGTGTGGATCTACTAAACTAATAAAATGTCCAAAGGACTAAGGGTGTCAAGCTTGAACTGATAGGTGACCCCTGCGAGATAGGCAAACCTAATCTGAAGGGTGACTACTTATATCCTACACTAGCTACGTAATTCTGGAGTATAGGGACCGCTACTAACGACTCTGCCTATATGACGGGTAAGCCGCCATCCCAACATTACCATTGTAGAGGAAGCCCAAGAAGATGCTTGCGCCACCCTCCTCTATCACATAGCTAAACATTTTGTAGGAGAGCCCAAACTCTTCCAAGATAGGAGCCTAGAAATCCTAAATAACCTTCGTTGCAAGAACTTAGCAGACTTTAGATGGTACAAAGATACCTTCCTGGTCAAAGTCCTGATCAGGCCTGACTGCAATAATGATTTCTGGAAAGAAAGATTTATCAGTGGTCTTCCTCCTCTGTTCGCTGACAAAGTTCGAACAACCATTAAGAATAGATTTGATGGTCAAATTCCCTACAATAGGCTTACCTACGGTGACATAGTAAGCTTTATCACCTCCACTAGGATAGACCTTTGTACGGACCTCAAGCTTAAGCAACAACTTACGCAGAAAAGTAAGTATGGTCTAGGAACTTTCTGCCACGACTACGGCTTCACTGACATTTCTTCCCATAAGCAAAGAAGAAAGAGACCTTTTAAGACCACTAAAAGGTCTTCCCCTACCAAAAAGACTTACAAAAAGGAGTCCTATAAACCCAACAGAAGGGCCAAACAAAAGTTTTCTAAAACCACCAAAGACACTTGCTGGACTTGTGGCAAATCTAGCCATAAGGCGAAGGATTGCAAATCCAGTAAGAAAAAGAAGATCAATCAACTTGATCTTTCTGATGAAGCTAAAGAAAAATTATTTTCTATAATGGAAAATGATTCTTCCACGGCTTCAGACTCCTCTTCCTCTGACGAAGACTATAGCGACGAAGAATATATCAACGCCGCTTATGAGTCTGATAATTCCCAGTCTGGACAAGATTGTGAGTGCACTGGCACTTTCTATACTTACTCCAACAAAGCTATTAATGTCATAACAGGTAAACCCAAGGAAATTCTATTTGACATTATTGAGCACATTACCGATGATGAGCTACGAAGCAAATATCTTCAGGAGCTCAAACGACTGCTTTCTCAGGAAGAAAGCCTCCCTAAAGCCAAACCAATTGTTCAGCCCTTCAACATGCAAAAGGTTATGGCTAAATTCCAAACTTCTTCAGAACCTTCTATTTCTGACCTTAAAGGAGAAATCGCCGGTTTAAAGGGAGAGATTAAAAATCTCAAGATTAGACTTGATCAAGTATAACTCAACATTCTTACTGACCAAGTCGTCAAATCTGCCTTACCATCGGAGAAGGCACCTGAGTCTCCCCGATATCTTCCGATCAGTCCTACTGATCACCTTCAAGAACCTGATCTTTTCCCTGGAGAAGACGCTCCATCTTCCTCTGGAAAGGCCATTTCCGCCATTAAAGCTTACAGCGAACATATCATCGTAAAAATTGGCATTGGCAAAGACTTTGTTCTAAACAGAGTCGCTTTATTCGATACCGGCGCAGACAGTAACTGTATTGTCAAAGGCCTTATCCCTACCAGGTACCTCCAGAAGAGTAAATCTCGTTTATATTCTGCTACGAGAGAAAAAATGAAAATTAGTTATGAGCTTCCTAAAGCTCATGCCTGTAACAATGGCATTTGCCTTATTAATGACTTTGTCATTACTGACGATATCACTGAAGATATCATTCTTGGAATACCTTTCGTTGACCAAATTTGCCCCTATTGGAGCGATTACGATAGTATTCGCTCGAACCTCTTGGATACTGAGATATTCTTTCCCCTGCTTCGTCCCCTTTCAAAAGAAGACGGACAACGCATTAAGGACGAAACCGTGTTTAAAATAAACTGCTTATCCTCTCATCTTTGCTTTCTTAAACAGGAATTTCAGCTCAAACATATTGAGCAAACATTAAAAACCCCGGAGATGGTAAACAAAATAACCCTTCTCCAAAAGAAGTTCGAAAATGAGATTTGCTCCGAATTGCCTAACGCATTTTGGGAACGCAAGAAGCATCTTATTGAACTTCCTTACATTGCTGGCTTCGACGAGCAATATATTCCTACAAAGGCCAGACCAATCCAAATGAACCAAGAAATGATGGAAATCTGCAAAACAGAAATAAACCATCTTCTTCAAAAGGGTATCATTAGACCCTCTAACTCTCCTTGGAGTTGCTCTGCATTTTATGTAAATAATAGTGCAGAAAAGGAACGAGGAACTCCTAGGCTTGTTATTAATTACAAGCCATTAAATGTTGTCCTAAAATGGATTCGACATCCGATTCCTAACAAAAGGGATCTTCTCAAAAGAACCTATAAGGCCAACCTTTACAGCAAATTCGATATGAAGTCAGGATTCTGGCAAATCCAAATTGCTGAAAAGGATAAATATAAAATTGCCTTCAATGTCCCTTTTGGGCACTACGAATGGAATGTCTTACCTTTTGGACTCAAAAATGCTCCTTCTGAATTCCAGAATATCATGAATAATATTTTCAATGAATATTCTTATATGTCAATTATTTACATTGATGATGTGTTAATTTTCTCTGAGAACATTGCTTCACATTTCAAACATCTTAATACATTCTTTAAGATTGTAAAATTAAATGGCCTAGTCGTTAGTGCTAAAAAGATTAAGTTGTTTCAAACTTCTATTCGTTTTCTAGGTCATGATTTGCATCAGGGTAGTCACAAACCCATTTGTCGAGCCATAGAATTCTCTTCTAAATTCCCTAATGAAATTACCGATAAAACTCAACTTCAAAGGTTCTTAGGAAGCCTAAATTATGTTGCTGATTTTATCCCTTACATTAGGCAGGTCTGTGAACCTCTTTACAAACGACTTAAGAAGAACCCAGTTCCGTGGAGTTCTGAACAAACCAATGCTGTTATAAAGATTAAATCTTTAGTACAAAACCTTCCCTGTCTAGGTATCCCTAATCCTGAAGCTTTCATGATTGTGGAAACAGATGCTTCAGACGTACGATATGGTGGTATCCTAAAGCAAAGGGTAGAAGTTGCCTCTCCCGAACAACTAGTTCGTTTTACCTCTGGCATATGGAATGCCGCTCAAAGAAATTATAGCACTGTTAAAAAAGAAGTTTTATCTATAGTGCTATGTATCACAAAATTTCAAGATGACCTTATTAATAAGGAATTTCTTCTTCGTGTTGATTGCAAATCAGCTAAAGAGATTTTACAAAAAGATGTTAAAAATCTCGTTTCAAAACAGATATTTGCTAGATGGCAAGCTCTCCTATCTAGCTTCGATTTTCAAATTGAATATATCAAAGGAGAACACAACTCCTTTCCCGATTTTCTAACAAGAGAATTTTTACAGGGCCATGAGACCAGTGAATCTGGGGAAAAACCCCAAAGAAAAATAGTCTAGAATGGCAAGACCATTTGACTCTCCCTCAGCCTCAGCAAATCCATTACGGCCCTCAGTTCCTCAAAGGTCGGTTCTCAAAACAGAGATTCAATCTTCAATCCACAACAAGTTTTTTGTATTAACAGAAGTTCAGTTCCCCAAACTACCTCCATCAACACCTACAAAGTTAGTAGACCTAAAGACAAATTTACCTTTAATTAAAGGACCAACGGATAGCTCTTCCTCAGTTCAGACAAAACAGAGTTATGCAATGAAGACTCCTGAGACCTTCACTCAGGCGGTAGACCCAACAGTCGCCAAAGTTACTCCACCATCCCCAGGAAGGGAAGAATTCAAATTTGTTACAACTCAAGTATGTCCTGTTATTGCATTATACAAGGCATACGAAGTTTATCCTTTGAACCAGCTCATCAAGTCAGTCTATACTAATAATAACTTTGTGGATACAGAAGATCCACTCAAAACTCGTTGCTATTATGAAGCTATTTTAGTCGACACTGATTCCATTGAGGTCGAACATTCCATAGATGAGCGGTATCCCGAACATATCGGCTACTCAAAATTCACAATCAAGATGGTATTAACCCCTTTTAATTGGTTTGTAGATCATCTACACACTCCAGTAGCATTATCAATGCCTCACAGGCCACAAACCTACAACTGGTATGACTACAAGTCAGTGTGGTTCAACTTTATATTTGTTCGATCAGGTCATACTTGGCTTGTTAAATATTGTCCAGCCATGGTAGAATCTATCATACCATGATGGTTCTACGAATGGTGGTTATGTTTCAGAGGAACGAACGATGTTCTTCCACAACAGTTTATTAATCGCCTCCCTGATTTCATGGTCAAGGAAGGTTGTTCAACTCTACCTGAGCACATCCAAATGTGTAAATTTTTTATAAAGAAAAGAATTTCGTATATCATTTCCTGGAATTTCTCTAAAGCAGAGCAGCACAGGATCCAGCATTTATCCAAGGAGATAAAAATCAAAGGGTGGACTCCTAAGCCCGCCACTTCCAAGACTCCTGCCAAAGGGAAATCAGCAGTTTCCTCTTCCAGTTCCTCTGCCAGTAAGAAGGCGCTAAAGGATAAGTTGAAAAAAGCTCTGGCTGATCTAGAAAGCCAGGAAGGTTCACCCAACGCTGAAGAATTACTCCAGTTGATTGCCGAAACTTCATCTACAGGAAGCAGCGATGACAATGGCGATATGCTAAGGAATAGCTATGGCCTACTTAGATCCCTATTATAAATAGGAAAATAACCCTTCAAGAGATAGAGGTTCAAAGAACCGGAATTATCTCGGTAAAAAGGCAATTCACAATTCCCGATTGGAATCTAGGACCCATCCTGTCTCTGAAAGATGACAAAACATCATATCAGCTTTTCAAATAAGAAAGGCATCTGCTTTATTAAAAGCAATCAGACAGCTTTAATAAAGTAAATCAATTATTTTGCTTTTCAAAAGAAAGCACTCAAAAGTGTCGGCATAATCTCGACCTTCCACTTGTACACTTAGATGTACTCTCCCTTTAGATTTTCTGCCTATATAAGGCATTGTAATTGTTCAGAGAAGGCATTCAGAAATTTCCAATACTAAGAAATTCTCTCTGCCCATTCTCTCTTGTAATCTTATAATGTTTTCTAAAAGTCTTCAATAAATTTGTAAGTTTGTTTAAAGTTTTCTTTCATTCTTATTATATTGTTTTAAATTTCCTTTAAATTTCCGCTATAATACTTACGATCCTTTTTCTGGTATCAGAAAAAGGATCGTGAGTATTATAATCTCTATTTTAAATTTCTTTTAAATTTCCGCTATAATAGAGATTATAATACTCACGATCCTTTTTCTGGTATCAAAGCCCTATACCCGTAGTGGTAATGAAGCTTACCAAGTCTCCATATGTAAGGATATTGTAGGGAATTTGTCCCTCGAATCTATCTTTAAGCTTTGTTCGCACTTTATCTGCAAACAAAGGAGGAAGACCGCTGATAAATCTTTCTTTCCAGAAATCATTATTGCAGTCGGGTCTGATCATAACCTTAACAAGGAAGGTGTATTTGTACCACCTAAAGTATGCTAGGTTCTTACAGCAAAGGTTATTAAGAATTTCTAGACTCCTATCTTGGAAGAGTTTGGGTTCTCCTACAAAATGTCTAGCTATGTGATAGAGAAGGGTAGCACAAGCATCTTCTTGGGCTTCTTCTACTATGGTGTCTTGGCCATTTACCACTCGAACTACTTGTTCAGTGACCGTGGCGTTATAAATAAGGTTCTTATCGTCTTCAGTGATGTAGTTATCCCACCAATGCTTTATCATACCAGTGAAACCTGAGACAACCATGGTGGCAGCTCCTTTGTCAGAAGAGCCTTTGATCTTATAGGCAGTAGTGGATACTGCCATTTCATGGAGTTTATTGTATATCTGGTGTTCGGCAAGACCATCAACATTCCATTCATTTATACCTCGTCCATCATGATTGCAGGTAGAGAGGTATGGGTGTTCCTCGTATTGGACATCTGGAGGAGAAGGTTTTTTGTAATAATTTTTCTTAAGAGAATAACGTTCATTGGTGAGCTTGGAAAGAGAGTTCTTTTGAGAACTGGAACTGGACTCTCCTTGAGCAAGTCTAAACTTTGTAAGTTTAGAATTGATCTTTTCTAAGATCTGCTCAGAGAGTTTGAAATCCTCATTCAAGTCAGGGAACTTATCCTTTTGGAATTCTGGAATCTTGAAGATAGGATTCGAGAGGGGTTTAGAGCTAGGAATGCTCTTAACCGGTAAGGGAGCAGGCAAAGTATGACCTTTGGTTTCTTCTATCTGCTGAGAGATGGTATGGAGAACTTGATTAGTCTAATTGTTTTGTTCAATTATTCTATCAAGATCTTTGCATTGAGGAGTCATGGATCCTCTGTCAGATTTGGTTTTAAAAGGTGAAGCCTTAATGACTTCATTGGAATAAGGAATGTTAAGTCCTTCGAGAGGGGGAGTAACGGATTCTATAACCTTGTTACTCTGGGTATACCATTTGTTGATAATAACATTGAGGGATTCCATTTGGTTTCCCATCCTTCCAGTGCATTCAAACCACCGAAAGAACTCAATATCACAGCGGAATCTTTTCATGTCGGCTATCCATAGTCGACCAAATTCCTTTTGCTTTTCACTGGAATAGGTACTAGCGTACCATTTTTGCTTGATAGCATCTTTAGGAAGATTCCACCTTTCTTTGAGGGCTTTAAGGTCAGGGGTGTATTCTCCTTCATCTTTTGTGAGGACAAGGAGACTGGGATCAGTCCTAACCCTTTGAGGGGGGGCCATGTCAGAGGCCGTAGGACTTCCAGGTTCATAAAGGTTCTCGGGTTCAGGGACCCTAGTATTTTGGTGATAATAGACTTTAGGGATAGGACTAGAGAAGTCAACTCCTCTAATTTTTCCCTTGTCATTATTGCGATCGTGGTCCTCACTCTCCTCCGGGGGTTTGGAAGTAGAGGCACGAGTGGAAACTGATCGGCGAAAGGACGAGTGCCGAGATGGGTCGAGCCCGAGGAATTTCAAATCGATAGATCCGTCAGGGTGTTGAATCACCCGTTTGATCTGGGTTATAGCCTCAAAGTGCCAATCATTGCTATGGAGGATATCATCCCACACGAGAGCCTTAGGAACAAAGACTGTGCTACGATCTTTGTTTGCTTCCATTAGGGTGGTGACCCCTTTAGGGCTCGTGAATCTATCTTTAGGTGCTAGAGTAGTACCCATGAGGCGATAATAAACGCGGTATATAATTGCTATTTCTCTGGTGTTCTCCTTGCTATTCATGTTTTTTGTCTTAACATTCAAAGTTAAGACATCCATGATGTTAGGATCATTTATATCCACAGAGAAATTGGGGTAGCAGTTAAAGTATACCGGGCCATCGGCGAGGTTACTTTGAATTACCCCTAAGAGTGAGTCGTCAAAATTGAGAAGACGAGCATCTCTTAGGATAGCACAGATAGGAATATCTAGGCCCTGTCGAAAAAGAGGCTTAATAGCAACTTGAACAAGTCCAACATGCAGATAATTAAACTGATTCTTAAATCTATTTATATCTAACTCATTGAACAGTTGAATAATTTCTAAAGAATTATTAATAGCAACAGTAGACTCAGAGGTCTTGATATTATGCTTTTTCAAAAAGCTAAATTTTCCGATTTGATAAATCGTGTTGAAAGATTCTTCTGGAATACTCCAGTTTTGAAGATCATTTTCAATAGTGGGAATCGGAGTTTCCTGAGAAGACAGATTAACAGTGTTTTTAACATGATTGTTCATCATCTTAATCATGCTGTCTAGAGACTAACAGAGCAAACATTTACGTTTACATAAGCAAGCATATCATAATAATCATGCATGAATAAGCTTAAACATAATTACGAATACATATCGATGGCTTATGGAAGTCTAACAAGTTTTAAAGGCTTTACACAGGATTCTTCTAGTGTTATCTTAGGTACGGGACCACCAACAAGGTCTTAATGCTTACCTTAGCTCACGACCTACTTTCAGGCTGACCAACGTCTAAACCGGAGATTAATCGGTTACTTCAAACACTCAGAGAGAAGACTGTTACCCCATACTTGGATTAAAACCAACATTATAAGACAAGATATATAAACATAATTATAATTTAAGTAAATTCATACAAGATTAAAATAATATGTTCTTATAGGAACATAGTTGTTTTAGCTTAAGCTCTAGACAGATTATGTGTTTAGCTGCTCATGCTAAGCACACAATCTGCCATCATGGCTCTGATACCAGAAAAAGGATCGTGAGTATTATAGCGGAAATTTAAAGGAAATTTAAAACAATATAATAAGAATTAAAGAAAACTTTAAACAAACTTACAAATTTATTGAAGACTTTTAGAAAACATTATAAGATTACAAGAGAGAATGGGCAGAGAGAATTTCTTAGTATTGGAAATTTCTGAATGCCTTCTCTAAACAATTACAATGTCTTATATAGGCAGAAAATCTAAAGGGCGAGTACATCTAAGCGTACAAGTGGAAGGTCGAGATTCTGCCGACACTTCTGAGTGCTTTCTTTTAAAAAGAAAAATGATTGATTTACTTTATTAAAGCTGTCTGAGTGCTTTTAATAAAGCAAAAGCAGATGCCTTTCTTGTCTGAAAAGCTAATATGATGTTTTGTCATCTTTTAGAGACAGGATGGGTCCTAGATTACAATCATGAATAGTGAATTGCCCTTTTACCGAGATAATTCCGGTTCTTTGAACCTCTATCTCTAGAAGGGTCATTTTCCTATTCATAATAGGGATCTAAGTAGGCCATAGCTATTCCTTGTGGGTTTAGCATATCGTCATTGTCATCACTGCTTCCTTTAGATGAAGCTTCTGCGATGAGCTGGAGTAATTCTTCAGCATTACTTGAATTTTCTTGACTGTCTAGATCAGCCAAGGCTTTCTTGAGATTCTCTTTCAGAGCCTTCTTGCTGGCGGAGGAGCTGGAGGAGGATGCTGCAATTTTTCCTTTATCAGGAGTCTTGGGGGCTGCTGGTTTAGGAGTCCAACCTTTGAATTTTATCTCCTTGGACAAGTATTTGATCCTGTGTTGTTCTTATTTGGAGAAGTTCCAGGATATAATATAAGATATTCTTTTCTTAATAAAAAATTTGCACATTTGGATGTGCTCAGGTAGCGTAGAATATTCTTCCTTGACTACAAAATCAGGAAGGCGATTAAGAAACTGTTGTGGAAGAACATCTTTAGTTCCTCCGAAACAAAGACACCATTCATAAAACCATCTGGGTATGATGGCTTCCATCATTGCGGCACAATATTTAACAAACCAGGTATGTCCTGGTCGAACGAACAAAAAGTTGAACCATGCCGACTTATAGTCGTACCAATTGTATGTTTGAGGCCTATGGGGCATCGATAATGCAATGGGGGTTTGTAGATGATCTACAAACCAGTTAAAGGGGGTGAGTACCCTTTTGATGGTAAACTTCGAATATCCGATGTGGTCGGGATATCTATCATCCACTGAATATTCTACTTCAATGGAGTCAGTGTTGACCAAGATTGCCTCATAAAATCGGTGAGTCTTAAGTGGATCTTCAGTGTCCACAAAATTGTTATTAGTGTAAACCGGCTTGATGAGCTGATTCAAATGATACCCTTCATATGCCTTATCTAATGCAAGGATGGGACATACTCGAGTAGTAATAAACTTGAACTCCTCCTTGGTTGGGGATACTGGAGTAGCTTTGGCTACTGTTGGATCGACTTCTTGAGAGAAGGTCTCTGGGGCCTTCATTGCATAGCTCTGCTTAGTTTGAACTGAGGGAGAGCTGGTAGTTGGCCCTTTTTCCAGGGGCAGATTTGTCTTGAGATCTACTAACTTTGTAGGCGTAGATGGAGGTAATTTAGGGAACTGGACTTCTGTCAATGCAGAGAACTTGTTGTGGAGAGGAGATTGAATCTCTGTTTTGAGAACAGGTCTTTGAGGGACTGATGGCCACAGTGGATTTGCGGAGGCTGAGGGTGAGTCAAATGGTCTTGCCATTTTAGGTTGTTCTTGCTTGGGGGTTTTTCCCAGATTTGCTGGTCTCATGGCCCTGTAAAAATTCTCTTGTTAGAAAATCGGGAAGGGAGTTATGTTCTCCTTTCATAAATTCAATTTGAAAATCAAAGCTAGATAGGAGAGCTTGCCATCTAGCAAATATTTGTTTAGAAACCAGATTTTTAACATCTTTTTGTAAAATCTCCTTAGCCGATTTACAATCAACTCGTAAAAGAAATTCCTTATTAACAAGGTCATCTTGAAATTTGGTGATACATAGCACTATAGACAAAACTTCTTTCTTGACTGTGCTGTAATTTTTCTGGGCTGCATTCCATACTCCAGAGGTAAAACGAACTAATTGTTCGGGAGAGTTAACTTCTACCCTTTGCTTCAGGATACCTCCATATCTAATATCCGAATCATCGGTTTCCACAATCATAAAAGCCTCAGGATTGGGAATACCAAGACATGGGAGATTTTATACTAAAGATTTAATCTTTATGACTGCATTGGTTTGATCCAGACTCCAGGGCACTGGGATTTTCTTGAGACGTTTGTAAAGGGGTTCACAGACCTGCCTAATATGTGGAATAAAATCAGCAACATAATTAAGGCTTCCTAAAAACCTTTGAAGTTGTGTTTTATCAGTAATTTCGTTGGGGAATTTGGATGAGAACTCTATGGCTCGACAAATGGGTCTGTGACTACCCTGATGCAGATCATGTCTTAGAAAGCGAATGGAAGTTTGAAACAACTTCATTTTTTTTATCACTAACAACTAAGCCATTTAGTTTTACAATCTTAAAGAAAGTATTGAGATGCTTAAAATGCGAATCAATGTTCTCAGAGAATATTAACACATCATCAATATAAACAATTGACATATAAGAATAATCATTGAAAATAGTATTCATGATATTTTGGAATTCGGAAGGAGCATTTTTGAGCCCAAAAGGTAGGACGTTCCATTCATAGTGTCCAAACGGGACATTGAAGGCCGTCTTATACTTATCCTTTTCAGCAATTTGAATTTGCCAGAATCCTGACTTCATGTCAAATTTGCTATAAAGATTGGCCTTAAAAGTCCTTTTGAGAAGATCCCTCTTATTAGGAATCGGATGACGAATCCATTTTAGGACAGCATTTAAAGGCTTGTAGTTTATGACAAGACGAGGAGTTCCTCTTTTCTTTTCTGCACTATTGTTGACATAAAATGCAGAGCAAATCCAAGGTGAATTAGAGGGCCTGACGATCCCTTTGTTGAGAAGATGGTTAATCTCGGTTTTGCAGATTTCCATCATTTCATGATTCATTTGGATAGGTCTGGCTTTTGTAGGAATATTTTGTTCCTCAAAGCCAGGAATGTATGGAAGCTCAACGAGGTGCTTTTTGCGTTCCCAAAATGCATTTGGCAATTCAGAGCAAATTTCGTCTTCGAACTTCCTTTGGAGAAGGGTTATTTTGTTGACCATCTCTGGGGTTTTTAAAGTTTGCTCAATTCATTTGAGCTGAACTTCATGTTTAAGAAAGGAAACATGAGAGGAAAGTCGATTGATTTTGAATACTGTGTCTTCCTTAATTTTGACCACAGTTTCCTTTTTTATACAACGTCCTTCGTCAGGAGTAAGAGGGTGAAGTAGTGGAAAGAATAATTCACTACCCAGCAGAGTGGTGCGAATTCCATCATAATCCGTTAAAAACGGCCGAATTTGGTTAACGAAGGGTAAACCTAGAATGATATCTTCAGTGATATCTTCGGTTATGACAAAGTCATTAATAAGGCAGATGTCATTATTGCAGACATGAGCTTTGGACAGCTGGTAATCTATACGTATTCTTTCGCCGGTGGCGGAGTAGAGGCGAGAGGTACTCTTTTGAAGATACCGTGTGGGAATGAGGCCTTTGACAATGCAATTGTTTTGCGCACCAGTGTCAAAGAGAGCGACTCTATTTAAAACAAAGTCTTTGTCAATAACAATTTTGACAACAATATGCTCACTATAAGTTTTGATGGCGGCAACAATGTTATCAGAGGAGGATGGTATTTCCTCGCCAGGGAAAGAAATAGGTTCATGAACAGATTCGTTCACGATGATAGGGGCCCCTTGGGATGATTCAGGAAAAGCGACTTCAGGAGCCGAAGAAGCAGTTTTTAGGACTTGTTCAGTTAGAATATTAAGTTCTATCTGATCAAGTCGGGTTTTGAGATTTTTTATCTCACTTTTCAAAGAAGAAATTTCTCCCTTGAGATCAGTAACGGTAGGTTCCGTAGGAGTATTAAACTTAGCCATAACCCGTTTCATACTGAAGGGTTGGACTATGGGTTTCAGTTTAGATGAGCTTGCTTCAGAAGAAAGCATAAGTCTTTTGAGCTCTTGGAGATATTTACTCCGTAGCTCATCATCCGCAATATGCTCAATAATGTCGAAGAGGACTTCCTTAGGTTGTCCTGAAATGACATTAATAGTTTTGTTGGAGCATATACAGAAAGTACCCTTGCAAGTGCAATCTTGCCCTGAATGAGAACTATCAGACTCATAGGGAGAGTGAGGACCACGATCGCAATAATGACAAGGGAAAAATTAGAGGAGTTGACTTCTCTGGTCCTGCCCCTAAAGTCTATTATCACCAAAATACTAGTCTATCATAATTGTTCACAATACCTCTATACAAAATCAAAGTCAATAAATGTATATGTCAGGACTAGCCCCCGACAATAGCCAAACCAAGTCTTAAAGAGACCAAGTCTAAAGGTATGAGACCAAGAGGTGCATATATTTTGAAGTAAAGAAGATCACCACTTCAAGTCAATGCATGAACCGCTTCAATCGCCTAATCACTAATCAGGAAGAGAAGAAGATGCTTTAGCCCCTATGTTGGGTAAGGACATATCGCTCGAAAATGGTTCACAGTTGGAACGCTAGCATGTAAATCAAGGATAAGTGACAAAATAACATCACCAATCAACAACAAGTCTATATATCACACTTTATCCAATTCATACACTTATCCATACATATAAGTATATCACATGCAAATCAAAGGAACATGTTTTTTAAACATGCTTCGAGTACTCATTCAGTATTCATAAAGTGGAGGACTACAACCTCTCACACTCATTGCTTCAAACATTCTCAATAGGCAAAGGACTCTAACCACATTCACATCATCATTAGACATGGGACATTAACCATGTGTTCTCATTCATTAGTTAAGGACTTAAACCACATACACATTCATACAAACAAGGGACTCTAACCACATACAAAATTATATAGGCAAGGGACTCCAACCTCGTGCCCGCTCATTAGACAAGGGACTCTAACCACATGCCTTATTTGGACTTTAACCATAAGTCATTTTCTTTGGCGAGGTACTTTGACCTTAAAAGATCTCTTTAAGTATGAGATTTTAACCTTGAGAAATATCATTGTTCAAGGGACTTCAACTTCGATCCAATCATAAGGAAAGGCACTCCAACCTCAAGCTATAACATATGATAAGGGACTTTAACCTCAAGACATCACAACTATCATTAGTTGGTATTTGGGACTTTAACCCTTTGCCCATAAATCAATAAACATTCAATACAACATTTAAGGATGCTAACCATCTTAGCCAATTCAACACTATATATAACCACGTAGTCCTTATGGGAGCCTTCATTGCTCAACCATTTAAATAGACCAATGCCTTCACTCAATTCAACATACAATTCAATTCATGGTAATCAATACCCTTACAATAATTCATATTTCAATAACAATATTATACCATATTCGCACCACACTTGGGTTCAATACACAATTTAAGGTCATCTTCATATTGATGAACTTCAACCCCTTATTTACTCAACAAGGTTATTAATGTCACCACACATGGCTCATAATTCATTTAATATATCATTTATCAATCATTCATACTCATTGGGCCATTGCCCTAGTTCAATATATTACCAACATATGACTAGACAATTTACTTAGACATTTTCACAAACACTTTGGATGTATACCTTCAACAAAACTATTTTTATGATAGATATTATCAAGACTAGGGTTACTCAATACCCTCATGCTAAACCATATCAACAAGAACCCACATACACAAATCATCATTAATAATACATACAAATAATAGCCTAAGCAAGAATTATCATTATCCATTACTATACAACAAAACCCTTTTCATTTGATTTCAAAACTACCATGTACACTTACTAATCCAAGTGTGAAATACCTAGGTTTAGATATATTTAAAGAGGTGAATAGATACATGGCTCAAACTAGATGACAAACCAACAATCTTGACTTTTTCTTGCCACTAGATGAGCACTCTCCAAACCCTAGCCTCCAATCATGCTTCAAGAACCTTTTAATGTGTTTTGAAGTGTTTGAGTCTTGTAAAATGAGGGATTAGAAGGCTACAATGCCATATATAGTAAAGGAACTTAGGTTTTTAGGTATGGTAAATAAACACAAAGACCTTAGTTAAAAGATGAAAAGTGAACTTGCCAGGGGTACGACTCCCCTTTATGATTCCCTTAGTAATCGTACCCTAGGGTACGAGTGGTACCCTAACTCATACCCTAGGCTTATCCTAAGTCAACCACACTATTGTGGGTACGAGTGGTCACCCTTGAGTTGTAAACAAAGGGTATGACTCACCCCTAAGTCATATACGTAAATTGTATACCAAATAGTCCACTCCAAATGGAGACTACCCTATATACAATTGAGTTACATATGACTCGTATGCATGGGGTATGATCAAGGAAAGGTCATGTCATATAGAAAATAGTATTCAACCCTAACGTGTTTTCCAAGGTATGAGAAGGGGGGAGGGGATATGACCCATATCTATGGATACAACTCAAGCTTCAAGTCGTAACCAACTCAGAGACACCAGAAGTTATTATTTTCATGGTTCAAGACCTAGGTGTTTCAGATAAAATATTGGGCCATTAGAGATTCTATTTTCTCTTAGACTTGATATTAGGCCACTAGAGATATTATTTCCTCAGAGATGTGATTTTTGGACTTCAGAGATGTTATTCCTCTTTGATGTGATAATTGGCCTATAGAGATAATATTCCTCACAGTAATAATTTATGGTTTAGTGATATGATATATCTCAAAGATGTGAGATGCCTTATTTATTATATGCCTCCAAAATGTGAGTCAATTACAAATATGCTTTATGATCTATAAATATGTTATACCTCATAGTTAGGCTATGACTTATATTATGAGATGGATTGCTAACATGATTATTGATATGATATTCGGATATGTATGTGAGCCTAAGGCCATGATTATGATGTCGTGATAATTCTAGACACATTATAGGGCCAATGGCCATGTTATGATATGAGTTGGATATCTAGGAAGTAATTATCACTATAAATAATACTATTGTGGTTTATTATATATAAAAGATTGTATACACATCTCTCTAGTATAGGAAGGAAGAAGGTATGATGTTTATAATTCCAATGTTTGGATAATGGTGATGGCATGCATATATTTGGTACATTCATAATTGTTGCAACAATGATAGATATGATTCTAATTGGATTATAATAAAGCCTACCTCCTGCCTTAAAGTGAATTTCTTTACAATAATATCTACCTAACTTAATGAATTCTTACATATATAAAAGAGGTTAATAATGAGGATTTACAGAATTGACCGAGATATATTCTGATCCATAATTTGACACTACTATTCACTCTAGTCTTGATATATTCCAACCCTTTCTACAGTCTTATAGATATTTAGTCCTGAAGTTTACTCTGGGTAACCAACTTACAGATTTACACTCTTATTAATGATGTGATATTGATAATGAATAATGAATTATATAAATACACTCAACCTAGCTTCTCTTTTCATGATCATTTACTTTAGCCCTCGTGGGTCTTGTCATTTACTTTACCCTTCATGGGGCTTGCACTTTTCTTTAGCCGTCGTGGGGCACGCTATATATTTTAGACATTGATTTTTTTATTATGATGATTCCTAGCAAGGTCGGAGGATATTATGATGTTATGATGATACCTGACAAGACCAGAGAATATTATGATGCTATGATGATACTCGATAAGGATGGAGCATATTTTAATGATATAATGATGCCCAACAAGGCGGAGGATATTATGATGATGTGATGATACCCGGCAAGTTCAAAGAATATTATGCTGATGTGATGATGCCCAAAAAGTCCAAAGATATTATAATGATATGATGATACCCGACAAGGCCGTAGAATAATTATATTGATTGTGTACCTTGCATTAATTCTCATATGCATATCGTCCAACACCAATATGCACTAATGTCTTTCAGTCAGTATTGGACGTTTGAATAGATATGGGTAAGGAATATGCCTTATGTTGTTGTATGTTGATTAAACCTTTCGAGCCTGGGACAGTGGGGGAACGCATAGGATCAGCTGGATATTTGCTTTATGGAATAGTTGATTACTCGTGTTGTTATTGAAATTGTTATTATTATTTCTATGATCATTGTTATGTCTGGCTTATGACAGATTGATCATTATTTCAGTTTCGTGATTGAGGTATGATTTTGGCCTCTTCTATCTTATGATTTCCTTATTATGCATGATTAATTCATGATGAGATAAATTAATTAAAACCCTGAGTATGTTAGTACTAAATACTAATAGGATTATATTGAGGCCTTAAAATGAAGACATAATAATTTAGGTTATGCTTTGAGATGACCTTATATTTATATATATATATATATATATATATATATGTCTAGCTATAAGTAGCTATGGTATTACCACATATCCCTTCCTCTATTTGTTTATTTTGTATATTCATTACTTAGCCTTGTATATTGCTATATAATCTTCTTTCGTCCTTTATTTATATATTGGCAAGGGATACACAGTATAGTGTTGAGATTTCTGAGTATGGATAAAATAGGATAGTCCATCCTTGATACTTTCTTATCCTTATTATGTTAGTCTTTTGGACATTAATTGGATAGGCCATCCTTACTATCTCATTGGCTTGTTATATGATTATTGGACTCTTGGTGTAGTTTTCCATTCAGCGTTAGCCAAAGGATTTGGGGCCAGCTTAGGCTCCAGTTGTGCTCATGACTACTTCATCCCTTTAAGGTTCAACATTAGGGATCCCATTCATGTTTTAGATGCCTCTCAGCCATGGATAAAATTTGAATCATCAAGTAGTTCTTAGATGAGAGTTGGGTTTATTGGTTTTCATTAGGGTTTATTATCAGTTTCTAAGTACGAGATTTAGTTTCTTGAGTAGTCTAGGCATGGTTTTATGCAATATCCTTCTGAGCAGGACATGATGCATGGAATTATTAAAGGACAAGCATTGCCACTCCCCTTGGCGTAGAAGCATATGGTAGAAGTTGGGTCCTTTTTCTCTCAAGTTGTGGATTATGTGAGGGCCATAGAGAGAGCATAGATTGAGGCTTATTGAGGTGATGACAAGAGTTCATACCATCAATATAATGTTGTTAGTATTCCATCTGAGATTTTATTTTGATTGTGGAGAGATGATACATCGATTAGAGAGTGCCCCAGATATGGGTTAGTTGGGTGGAATTAGCATTTTTCAATTCTAGCCTAGAGTTCCTAAGTCAGGCTATGATTGCGGGAAGGGTGATGATTATAGTAGAGATTGCCTTTAATGTTAGTTGGTCTACCATTTTGGCTTAGTTTGTATTGCTTACCAAGATTAGAGCTTCAGGAGTTTATTACTGCCACAGATAGAGCGATTCCTGATCTAGAGAGTGTCTCCGGCATGGGATTTCTCATCATTCAGTTCATTTAGATCAACCTCGTGATGATTGTAACATCTTTAGATAATATTGTGTGTATGGCACCTCAAATGATAATTTAGCCGGTCGATCGGAGTTTGGACTCATTCAGAGTCATTCCCCCTATGTTTGTCAGACATGTGATTGTGGTTTTCACCATGATAGGTGTGCTCTTATTTCTCACATTTATCTTTTATAATGTGTATTTGGATTTTCATACCTATTGATTAATATATGCCTTGATAAATTATATTGGTTATTATGTGCCTTATTATAGAATTCATGATTTGATATTGCTCAGAGTTTTGTTTCTTTTAGTATTGGATAGAGTAGATATGTGTTGATATTTTCTCCGTATGGGTGTAGCTTTTGGGTTCGAGTCCCATTTATCTTATCACATTAGTCTTATTATGGCCTTTGAGTAGTACATGGTATTGATGTTTATTTTTGTACCGCCTATCATTATATTGATGTTGATATGTTGTTGTAATAGCTATAACTGCATGAAGTTATTGATATTGTTGATATTATTACTTGATGTAATTGATCCTCGTTGTGTAGTTGTATAGACTAGTGTTATCTAGTTAGAATAGCATTTCTGTGATCTTATTTGGTGGCTAAGTATATATAGCCCGATTGATGATTTATTTCTCACAGCGTGGCGAGGTTGATTGTTTTCCCTCTTGGTTAGCTGTTTTGGATTGATTCGAGAAAGAATTGTGGTATCAAAGGTAAGTTGACCTTCCGTGGTTCTGTATGACTCTAGAGTAGGCAATTTTTTTATATTGCCCGTTATTGAGTTAGAGACTTTTACACTTGTGTCCCGAGTGCGAAAGGTTTTTGAAATGACCCAAACTAGGGCCTAGTTATGTCGGGCATCTCAAGTTCGACCTGACCGGAGATCACCCTCAATACCCAACCATAACTGCCTTGTACCCTAAGTCGGATGAATTCCAAACATATAACAAGATAGAACAATTATAATTAAAAAATATTTAATTAAGTTCATAACCATAACCATCCAAACATCCAAGCAAGCATCCAAACGGTGTCAGCCCCAATGCTAATACCAATGCCAAGGCTGACACCAATACCGACACTGCCCATGCCTATAGTAGTAATACAAAGCCTCTAACTGAAATCTGAGAACATCCGGTCAGGACATGCCCCCGCCATAGAAAAAACCAAAGTCCAAGAAAGAAACAAAAGTATGAAAAGGATTCAATAACATGAAATATAGTTTTTCGAAGTATGGAAGCTCACCACTTCAGTCCAACAAAAGGTTGTTCCCGAATCTAAGATCACGGAGCAGTAGTAGTGTAGTCGGTTCCTGTAGCACGTGGGCATACAACACCTAAAGATGGGTTAGCGGATGAACGCTAGCATGTAATTAGGAGTAAGGATAAAATAATGCCATTATTCAAAACCAAAATAATTAATCATATGCAATCACATACATACATATATATACCATGCCGGGAAAGGGAATCGGGTTTAGAAAGCATTTAAAACCTTTAACCTTGGTTGTATAGCTTTATCGTCATAATCTACCCACGGGCTATATGCTTCTAATGTTACCCCCTGAATGGGCGTCGGTGCATATAGCAAAACAAACCAGAGATATCATAAGGGTCGGGGATTCCCATATACCCTTCGCCCTCCATGATACATATATACAAGTATAACTTGGGGGATTCCCATGTACCACACAAGCATATGGTCATGATACATATATACAAGTATAATTTGGGGGATTTCCATGTACCACCCCTTTAGAGCCTTTATTGATTGTCTTTAAGAGACCCACAGTCTTTTTTGAACCAAGAGATTGAGAGAGATTTGAGAGTGCTTAGAGAGTATTTAATTGTGAATAATAGGATAAGGAAGCCTCCAAAGATGTTTTATGTCATTAGGTCAAAAGGATTTAAGAGGGAAAATGTCCAGAATACCCCCAACTTAAATTGTAAAAAAAAGAACGCTGGAGGGTACGGTTGGACCCCTCAACTCATATCCACACCATACAAGTTGTACCCTCCACTTGTAACTTGATCAAAAAGCTAGCACTTTGTTCAACATACGACTCTATAGGCCTAACTCATACCATCACTATACGGCTAGTATTCATCAAGTAATACCCTAAGCATAACATCTAGGCTAGAGACTGGACAATATATGGTTGGGCACTATACTTCTCGTATCATGAACATACGAATCGTCACCTCCAACACGTAATCATAACAGAAACCCAACCACCACACACTAAAAAATTTATGAGTTAGTTCACCTGACCCATACCCATACCATATGACTAGTATTGTGAGTCGTATGATAACCAGAAAGCTCAAGACTTGAGAAATCTATAGGGGCTAGAACCCGGGGTTTTTCAGTTCTCCCCCACTTGGATATTCATCCTAGAATGATTGAAAAAGGTAGTACAAGCACGATTAAACACACCAAATATCTCTAATCTTAACTTTAATATAGAAAACAGAACACCAAGGAATTCACCTTTTTACCTTTAACAAAGACAATAAACAAAGAAGTTAAGAATCAACACATACCTTGAGCACAAATATCCAAAATAGTGAATAGGAACGGATACTTGGACTTTATGTCCTCTTCAGCTTCCCATGTAGCATTTTCCACCCTGTGGTTTCTCCATAGAAACTTTATCGAGGTCACATCTTCGGTCCACAACCAACGAACCTGATGATTTAAGATTTTAACTTGGATCTCCTCAGAAGATAGGAAATCCAAAATACCAATATCCTTGATAGGCAAAATTTGTGACAGATCACCAATACACTTCCTCAACATAGAGACATGGAATACCGGGTGAATGGAGCTCAAACTAGAAGGCAAATCCAACATATATGCAACATTGTCAACCCTTCTCAAAATCACGTACGGACCAATATACCAGGGTCTGAGTTGCCTCTTCTTTCCAAACTACATCACTCCCTACATGGGAGACACCTTAAAAAATATTCTATCCCCAGCCTCAAACTCCGACGTCCTGCACCTCAAATCTGCATTGTACTTTTGGCTACTTCTCAAATCATCTTCATCTTCCTATATTTTGATGAACCAAATTTGGGCAAAAAATATCTGTTTCACCAAGCTCAAACCACCCAATAAGAGACCTACACCTCCTACCAAGTAATACTTCAAATGGAGCCATCCCAATACTAGAGTGGTAGCTATTGTTGTATACAAACTCTACAATAGGTAAGTGCTCAACCCAAATAGAACTATAGTCAATAACACAAGCCCAAAGCATATTGTCTAATATTTGAATAGTTCTTTCTGCTTTCCCATCCGACTGCGGGTGAAAAGTAGTACTCAAAATTATCTTAGCCCCCAAGCCTTTCTAAAATGACCACCAAAAAAGAGATAAAAACTGTGTCCCATGATATGAGATGATTGAAATATGTACCCTATGCAACTTCACAATCTCATGGAGATACAACCTCATATAATCCTCAGCCGAGAGTTAGTCCTTACTGATAAAAAATGGAACACCTTTGTTATCCTATCCACGATGACCCAAACCAAATTAAACTAATTCAGAGACCAATGAAGGCCGATAATGAAATCCATATTGATCACTTCCCACTTCCATTTAGGCATCTCAATTTCTTGATTCAATCCTCCAGGCCTCATGTGCTCAACTATCACTTGTTGGCACACCATGCACGTAGCCATAAAATTAGCCATACCCCACTTCATATTTCTCTACCAATACATCTCTTTATGTTCATGATATATTTTTATCGATACAGGATGAACAACATAGTGCGACTCATGTGCCTCAGTTAAAATCCTCTCTCACAAACCATCTATATTAAGAACACATAATCTCCCTAGATAGCGCAAAGTATCATCACCACAAATATCAAAGGCCATCACCTTCTGCACACCTACATTACACTTGATCCTTATCAAGACAGGATCTAACATTTTTTTATCCTTAATTTTAACACCAAGAGACGGTCGCGCTACTTCATGTACTAATACACCACCATCCTCGGTGTCCAAGAGGCGGACTCTATGGTTAGCCAAATGGTGAATGTCCTTCACCAACTCCCACTTCCTTTTATCATCATAAGCCAGACTCCCCATAGATAACCTGCTAAGAGCAACAGCAACCACATTAGCTTTACCTTGGTAGTGGTGAAGACTCATATCATAGTCTTTGAGAAGATCAAACCATCTTCTTTACCTAAGGCTAAGCTCTTTCTGAGTAAAAAAATATTACAGGCTCTTATGATCTAAAAAGATATCCATATACACCTTATACAAATAGCGACACCAGATTTTCAACACGAATACCACATCTAGCAATTCAAAGTAATGAGTTGGATAGTTTCTCTCATGCAGCTTCAATTATCTAGAGGCATAAGCTATCACCTTTACATATTGCATCAGAACACAACCAAGCCCCACACTGGATGTATCACAATAGACAATAAACCCATCAGCACCTTCAGGTAATATCAAAACTAGAGCCAAAGTTAGCTTATCCTTCAGCTTCTTCAAACACCCTACACAAGCATCAAACCACAAGAAATTTACCTTCTTCTGAGTCAACTTAGTCAAAGGGAAAGCTATAAAAGAGAAACCCTCCAAAAAATTTTGATAGTAACCAACTAAATATAAGAAGCTTTGAATATCAGCTGGAGTCGTGGGTAAAGGACATTTCCTTACCACTGCAACTTTCTGGGGATCCACCATAATCCTTTTACTAGAAATGATATGACCTAAAAAAAGTGACAGCGTTCAACTATAATTCATATTTTGAAAATTTGGCACACAACAGCTGTACTTTTAAGGTCTGCAATACATCACAGAGATGAACAGTATGATCCACTTCACTCTTTGAGTACACCATAATATCATCA
This sequence comes from Capsicum baccatum var. pendulum, assembly GCA_030864225.1. Classification (NCBI taxonomy): domain Eukaryota; kingdom Viridiplantae; phylum Streptophyta; class Magnoliopsida; order Solanales; family Solanaceae; genus Capsicum; species Capsicum baccatum. Next base: position 89,466,992 of record CM061557.1, read on the forward strand.
ATGAAAACAATGATGAACATGTCCAAAAACTGACGGAAGACCTTATTTTTCAAATCCACAAATATTATCGGGACATTGGTCAACCCAAAAGACATAACCAGGATCTTAAAATGCCTATATCAAGTACGGAAGGTAGTCTTAGGGATATCCACCTCCCTAATCTTTAACTAGTGAAACCTGGATGGAAGATTAATTTTAGAGAAAAACTTATCACCATTGCAACTGATCAACAAAATCAACTATCCTTGGAAAATGTTACTTATTCTTTATAATTACCTTGTTCAATTGTAGGTAATCAATATATATCCAAAGGGATCTATCCTTCTTATGTAAAAATAACACCTGTGCACCCCATGAAGACACACTAGGACAAATGATAACCGTGTCTAAAAGATCCTTGAGTTACTCCTTATGCTCCTTCAATTCAGCTGGATCCATTCTATACAAAGGAATAAAAATTGGACGAGTGTCACAAACAAGATCAATCCTAAACTTAATCTCCCTATTAGGAGGAATACCAAGAAGGTCATCAGGTAAGACCTCGAGAAATTCATTTACCACTAGGACAGAATGCAAAGAAAGACTCTCCGTGTTAGAATCTTTAACCCAGACTAGATAATAGAGACACCTTTTGTAGATTAATCACCGAGCTCTAAGATATGATATAAACTTCCCTTTTGGAGCTAGGGAACCACCTTCCCACTCAATAACCATTTTATTAGGAAATTTAAAGACAACCTTATGGGTCCGACAGTCTAGAGAAGCATAGAACGAGTGCAACTAATCCATCCCTAATATGGCATCGACATCCACCATATCTAATTCAAACAGGTCCACTACAGTGTCTTTGCTACCAACAGATACCACACACACCTTATAGACTCTTCTAGCAATCACAGAGTTACCTATCGGGGTAAAAATAGAAAAAGGTCTAAAACACACTACGGACCAAAATCAAAATGGACAACTATAAATGGGGTCACATATGAAAGAGTGGACCCTGAATCAAGTAAATAATACACATCATGAGAAAAGAGTTTCAACATACCAGTCACGACATCAAGTGATGCCTCAGACTGTTGTTGGGTAGTGAGAGCATTGAGATGGTTTCGACCAGTGATGGAGCCAGATGGTGGACCCTTTTGTACCAGAGCTTAAGAAGAGGCAATTGGAACCTTATTTTCACCAAATGCAACCTTACTAATAGGACAGTTTCCAATCATGTGCCCAGGCTGACCACAGTTGAAACACCTATCCCTTTCCTCATCACAGAACTCCTAATACAATCTACTGTAAAACCTAAAGAAAGGATACTATAAAGATAATTGGGCCCCAATAGCCTAAGATTAGGCACCCTATGCCTTACAGTTGTCACCACCTTAGAAACTCATATCACCAGAAGGCTTTGGATAGGTAGTACTAGCCATCGAGTAATACCCAAAATTGCGCCACTTCTTCTTAGGTCACTTACCACTATCTATGACACTCAGCTGTTAGCCACCACCCTACTTAGAGAACCTAAATTTCTTTCCTTACCTTTCCCCGATCTATGGCTGGTTGTTTTTTTCTTACTCTACATATTGGATGTACACAACCAACCTGGAGATATATATGTCCTTGATCAATAAGGTAGCCTTAATCTCCAATATCAAGTCTTGGGACAACCTAAAAGCCAATATTCTCATCCTATCCCTCCTACGAGAAACTATCTCCAGAGCATATCGAGATAACTGGTGAAACTTCAAGGCATACTCCTTAATAACATCTTGCCTTAATTTACATTTACAAACTCTTCCAATTTTATTTTTGTCAAATCCTGAGGAAAGAAATAGTTCAGAAGAGCATTAGAGAAATCTGTCCATAGGGCTGACTCAGCATCGTTACCTCTTGACTGATCCCATTCCTCGTACCACTACTATGCCACATCTTTCAGTTGGTAAGCAAAAAACTCCACACCTTTCATATTTGTGGCATGCATAATATGAAAGATCTATTCCATTTCATCTAGAAAACCTTGTGGATCCTCCTCCACCTTAACACTAGTAAAAGTTGGAGGGTTCAACCTTATAAATTGGTAAACCCTTGTAACCTCAGAAGATGAAGTAATAAAAGCACCACACTCAATCTGAGAAGCTACCACCTTAGCCAATATATTGATAGATTGGCGAAAACTAGAGTTCATCACTTCAGCCTGAGGAGCTAGAGAAGGACTAGAGGGAACCGATGGAACTCTACAAGGAGAACCATGAACTGGACCCCTAGATCGGGTTCAACCTCATAAGTAGAACGTGTCCCATCAACATTGTCCTTGGGTGGGACAGAGGAGTTTTCATGAGATATCAAATCGTCAAAAAGGAATGATCTGAAAAGCGAACACACAAGGATTAGAGAAGAATTTAGGACATAAACTCTACACCTTTAAAATAGAACATGAGAAAGACAAACATTCCTAAATATCTCGTAGCCTCTCAATATAAGTGTGGCGTGCTATGCACTTTTAAAAAAGAATCTACTTGACACGGCTTTGTGGACTACCAACTGACCTTGAACATAGGTCTATGATACCAATCTGATATGATCCAAAGTAGGGCCTAGTTGTGTTGGGCATCTCAAGTCTGACTTGTACTGAATATAGCCCCCAATACCCAACCATAACCACCCCATACCCTATGTTGGGTTAATTTCAAACATATAATAAGATAGAATAATTATAATTGAAAAATCCAAACCTCCAACCAATCATCTAAATAGTATTTTCCCCAATACCAATACCAATGCAAAGGCTGACACCAATACCGATATTGATACCACATATACCTATAGTAGTCACACAATGCCTCTAATTAAAATCCAAGAATATTCGATTGAGACATGCCCCTGACTGTAGCTAAAACCAAACTCCAAGAAAGAAACAAAAGTATGAAAAAAAGTCTATAGTATGTAATGAAGATTTCTAGAGTATGAAAACTCACCACTTCAATCCAACACAATATTGTTCCTGAATCTAAGATCACTAAATAGGAGTAGTATGGAAGGTTCCTGTATAGTATGGGGATACTGTGCCCGAAAACGGGTTAGCAGGTGAACACTAGCATGTACTCAGGAGTAGGATAAAATAATGCCATTATTCAAAACCAAAGTAATTAGTCATATAAAATCACATACATACATATATATACCATGTCAGGAATGGTAACTGGGTTTATCATGCATTTAAATCCTTTAACCTGGGTTGTATAGCTATACCATCATAATCCACCTACGGGCAATATGGGTCAAGTGTTATCCCTTGAACAGGCCCTAATACGTGTGGCCACACGAACTGGAGATATTATAGGGGTTAGGGATTCTCGTGTACCATTCTCCCTCCATGATACATCTATAAAAGTATAACTTGAGGGATTCCCATGTACCCTACAAGCATATAGTCATTAAGACCAACCCTCATGTCGACAAACATGAGTTTCCATTGACCATCCATTAGACTCACACCTTTACTATTAGCTATGACAACCCGTCATTATTGCCGAATTAAAAAATTTAGCATATAACCAAACCACCTATTCCAAGAGTCAATTATCAAGGCATTATGAAGTGGTGTCGTCATACCTACTATAGCTTGCAAACAATGTCATTAGCCAAATCTTAGGAGATTCCCATGTACCCCACAAGATTTTAAATTAAACCAAAGCCATGGCTAGCAAGGCCTTCCCTATCCATTTAAAATCAACCCAATCCAATTTAAGTTCCATTACTATACTATGCAATGCAAAGTTTTCAATAATAGTCAAACTATGTGACAAAAATTTCTCATAGGCATTTTAAGTAATATGTTGAGGGTATGAGATTTCCGAAACCAAAAACCATGTATAAATTGACCATTCCCATGAAACCACATGTTCAAACCACAATTATAACATAAACACCATAAGAAAACATAGGAAAATGTTATCCAACCAAGAACAACTAAAAACCCTAACAGATATTTCATAACCCAAACACTACCACAATAATACCTTAAAAAACATTAACTAAAACATTCTTTTAGTTGAACTAACAATAAGGGAGGAGTAGCATGCCATAAACAACAAGGAAGATAGAGATAAACCACCTCTTTAGATCCTAAATTGGTTGCCTTTAAGAAATCCCTAGCCTTTCTTAAACCAAGAGCTTGAGAGTTTTTGATTGTGAATAATGGGTTAAGAAAGCCTCCAAAGGTCTTTTATGTTGTGGGGCCAAAAGGATTTAATAGGGGAAATTTCCAAAATACCCCTAACTAAAATTGTAAAAATATAATGAAAGAGGGTATGGTGTGATCCCTCAACTCGTAATCCACACCATACGAGTGGTACCCTCCACTTGTAATTTGATCAAAAAATTAGACACCACATTCTATACAACAAACTCCATAGGCCTTACTTATTCCATCACTATACAGCTAGTATCCTTCAAATCATATCCAAAGTAGGACATCTAGGCTAAACACAAAACAACATACTATTGGGAACTATACTTCATGTATAATGAACATAAAACTTTCCAACACCACTATGTAACCATAATAGAAACCCAACCACCACAACTGGACAACTTACAAGTTGGGTTACCAGACCCATACCCATACCATACAATTAGTCTGATGAGTCATATGATAAGCAAAAAGCTCAAGATTAGAGAAATTTGTAAGGGCCAGAACCCAGGGTTTTTCACTTTTGTATTGGCTATCACTTTTTATATAGCTAATTTTGAGCCATTTTGGGTCCATTCTTCATTTGTGGGTATTTCATCACACTATGGTGGGTTTGACTTTGAGATTAACATACCTTGAGTTTGTATTTAAATCATTGGGTTTGTTCCCTTATGATGGTTGACCTTGTAATTAGTGTGTAGATTAGAAGCTCATATTATACTGTGATATGGTTTTGTCTAGTTGAGTTGGAAAGTTAGAGTTAGGTGGTCTTTTTTATGATTACTTCTTCAGTTGAAAATATGGAAATTATTTATCTTGAGTTGTTTGGTTTGGTTAAGTTATGATTATCCTACTTAGATGGATTTAGCGATTCCCTATTTCAGAGTTTATTCGGTCTAATAATGCTTGATGGAGTATTTCTCCTTGATAATGTGTGTCTATGAAAATTCATTATTGAGATATAGTATTATACTGGTTAGTTCTGATATAAGTTGCACCTCTTCCGAGTTGCTAGAGTTTTTGTCATTTCTAGTGTCGTTTTCAGCCTTGGGGAGTTTTGAGTATGTTTTGATAGTCCAGGCCCTTTATTGCTTATGGTTGGGCAATTTGTATTTTCAGCCAGTGATTTAGCCTTTGGCATGGTTTCAATTATGTGGTTATATTTCATGCCCTCTAGCTAATATAGAGTTGGATGTCGTGTTTTCAGTCGATGGTTTATCCAAGTGGTGATTTTGTTCTTCATCTATGACTCGATTGTGGCTTGGCATGATTTAGCTTGGATATGTCAAATATTGATGTTAAAGTCTATTTGAGTAGTTGACATTGATATAGACTTATTGTCTCAGCTTTGACTTGGTGCCATGGAATGGCGATTTGGAAGTTATGATAGATTTGGAGTATGAATGCCTACCCGTCTTCTAGTTTGGTTTGGGTATTTGAGACCAAGAAGTTCAGTCTTGATGATAATATTTTATCTTGGAGTTGTACAGCTTGAGTGCAATCTTTGTTTTAGATTTATCTCAGTTCAGATTTTAATAATATACTGGTTAAGCCTACTCCATAGTTTCCTATTTGATTTTCTCAACTTCGGATTGATTATAGTTTCTAAGTGTTTAGATGATAGCATATGGACCCAGTATTGGTTCTTTTAGCTTTGGTCTTGAGTTTTAAGTCCTCTTTGAGAATTTTGGATGATACACTCAATGGGAGTGGTATTCTTAAGTTGGATTCAGTATGGTTTCATTCTTCATTAATGGGACATCTTAGTATGGATCATTTAGTGATGGGTAGTTATTCCTTGATCTTTTGGATTTATTCAAATTAGCTATATCATAAGCATAGATTACATTCTTAGATGGTCGAAAGTTAACTAAGAAGAAGTGGAGGAGTTTTGGTTCCTACTCTACGGCTAGTACTCCTTATTCAAAGTTATTAGGTAATTATCATTCTCAACATGATAGTGGGTTTAGTTCATATAGTGCCCAATCTCAAGTAGGTGGGGCTCAGTCAGCTCCATATCCTTCTTGTAGACGGGCAAGTACACTATGGTTTTTGTGAAGAGGGGAGGAATAAGTATTTCAAATATGGTCAGATTGGTCACTTACAGAGGGATTGTCCTTCTAAGGTTACTTCAAGGGAAAATAAGATTCCTCTTGCCACTTTATCAGCTCTTGTACCAAAGGGTGCTGCTTCTGCTTCTAGTATTAGCACTGGACTAAATCTCTTGTATGCCTGTGCTACCCACCAAAACATTGAGGCATCTTTTGATGTCGTCACTGGTATGTTATGACTTTTTTTGTGATGTGTATAGCTTTCTTGATCCAAGGCATACTCTCTCTTATGGGACCAAATTTGTGATGGTATATTTTGGTTTTGGTCCTGAGTGTATTTTTAACTCTTTTTCTGTTTCTACCCTGGTCGGTGACTATGTGGTTGTTAGAAGAGCCTACAGGGGTTGTATAGTGTATGCTGGTGATAGAGAAACTTTGGTAGATCTAATAGTGTTAGACATTCTTTAATTTGATGTTATATTGGTGATGGATTAGTTGCATTCATGCTATGCTTCATTAGATTATCGTACCCATGAGGTCATGTTTAAATTCCCTAATGTGTTGGTCATTGAGTGGGAAGAAGATGCTCTAGTTCCTAAAGAAAGATTTGTATCATATCTTAGAGCTCGAAAGTTGATTTCCAAGAGGTGTCTTTATCATTTGGTATGGGTTAAAGATTCTAACTTAGAGGGTCTTTTCTTACAATCCGTTCCTATGGCTAATGAATTCCCTGAGGTTTTTCCTGAAGATCTTCCTAGTATCCCTCTTGATAGGGAGATTAATTTTAGGATTGAATATGTTTGAAACACTCATCCTATTTCTATCACTCCATATAGAATGGCTCCAGCTGAGTTGAAGGAGCTTAAGAAATAGTTGAAAAACCTCCTTGACAAGGGTTGTATCCATCCTAGTTTCTGTAGGGTGCTCCTATTTTGTTCTTGCGTAAGAAGGATGGTTCCCTTCAGATATGCAACAATTACGGTCAGTTAAATAAGGTTATGGTTAATAATAAGTATCATCTTCCTTAGATTAATGATTTGTTTGGCCAGCTTCAGGTACTAAATATTTCTCTAAGATTAATCTTTGGTCTAGTTGTCATTAGCTAAAGATTAGGGGTGGATATCCCTAAGACTATTTTGCAAACCCAGTATGGTCACTATGAGTTCCTAGTCATGTATTTTTGTTTGACTAATGCCCCAGAGGCATTTATGGATCCCATGATTTGGGTATTCCATCAGTTCTTGGATTTATTCATCATAGTGTTCATTGATGATATTTTGGTATACTCTAGGAGTCAGGTAGATAATGTTGATCACCTCGGTATTATGTTGCAAACCTTGAAAGATCAATATTTATATGCTAAGGTTTTGAAGTTTGAGTTCTGGTAGAAAGTTATTACTTTTCTAGGACATGTCATTCTAGTAAAGGCATCATGGTGGATCCATAGAAAGTTGCAGTAGTTAATAAGTGGCCTAGGCCCACGACTCCAACCGATATTTGGAGCTTCTTAGATTTAGCCAATTATTATAGGAGATTTGAGGAGAGTTTCTCGACTATAGTTGTCCTGCTAACTAAGTTGACCCAGAAGAAGGTGAAGTTCTTATGGTCTGATGCTTGTGAGGGCAGTTTTGAGAAACTGAAAGATAAGTTGACTTCAGCTTCAGTTTTGACCATGCCCAAGGGTAATGATGAATTTATGGTTTATTGCGATGCATCCTGTGTGGGACTTGGTTGTGTGTTGAAGCAACATGGTAGGGTGGTATCCTATGCTTCTAGGCAGTTAAAAGCTCATGTAAGGAATTATCCGACTCATGACTTGGAATTAGGTGCTGTGGTGTTTACATTAAAGATTTGGTATCACTATTTGTATGGGGCTCATGTAAATATCTTTTCTGATCGTAAGATCTTGCAATTTGTGTTCACCTAGAAGGATCTGAATATCAAGAAAAAGAGATGGCTTGAGCTGCTGAAAGACTACGGCATGAGTCTCTATTAACCCTCAGGTAAAGTTAATGTGGTGGTTGGTGCTCGTAGCAAGTTACCCATAAGGAGTCTAACTTATGTGGATGAGTATAAGTGGGAATTGGTGAAAGATATTCACCATTTTGCTAACCTTGGAGTTAATCTCTTGAACTCTGAGGATGGGGGTATATTTGTATGAAAACTGGGGCAGTCGTCACTTGGTACTGAAATAAATAAGACATAGGTATTGATCCTATCTTAATAAAGATTAAGGGAGATATGGGAAATCAAAATGTTGTAGCTTTTGAGAATTGTGGAGATAGTAACTTGAGGTACCAAGTAAGATTATATGTTCCCGATGTAGATGGGTTGCAAAAGAGGATCTTAGATGAGGCTCATGAACTGCTTTATGCCATTCATCCTGGTTCGATGAAGATGTATCATGGTGTCACAACCCGAGACTACCCCCTAGTCATAACACGGTTCTTGGAACCACAAGTGATCCCAAGCTAACCCATAACTTGGCATACAGCTTGAGCAACTAATTTAAATTGTTTAAAAACTAACTAAATTTACTGAGAGGAAACAAGATCATGAGAAAGTCTGAATAAATGTAATACTGATAAAGTTTACAATATCATAAGACTGAAGAAAGAGCTTGGATTACACATCATGACTCTGACTGACTATCTATGAAGCCTCTACTATACTGACTATAGGTAGTTGGGACATGCCTCCAACTACCAATAATCAATACATAAGGTTAATCAAAATACAACACATGAACTGCAATGGACTGGAGTACCCAAAACAAGAGAACTTATCACCTGCTGGCTGAAAGTTGAGAACTGTCTGATCATGATGTGTGGGCTACAATTGGTATATACATTATGAAACAATGTAGCCACGTAAACATATATGTGGTCAGTGCTTCTAGAATTTACTGACTAAGTGGGAGTGAATGCTATAAGTAAAACTGAATAGATACATAATCTTAAAACATGCATGCTAAGTGCAAGTAGACTCACCAAGAGACTGAAATAAATTGGAAGATGAAGTATCTTAAAACATAAGTAACAAACATCATCTGATAAGCTAGTGAATCATTACACTTCATTTCTTAAATCTTTACTTTTGTAGAATAAGTAGAACTAGAGCTGGCAAGCGGTAAAAACATGAATACTGTATGTAAATCTCATGTGAAGCTTAACATGCTGTAAAACTGAACTAAAGATCATGTATGGATACTGAACATGAGAACATGAACATATAAAATAGGGAATGCAAGACAAAGTAAAGCATGTACTGAAATGATTTGAATAACTTAAAATCTGATTACTTAGTCAAGAAAACCTGAACTTATATACATTGAGTACTGACGGAAACTGTGGCAGCTATCATGTAACCGACATGCCCTAATCTGAGCTAATCGGGGTCCAACTTGTAATCCCATTTTGAAGGGTGCCAGTATCTTGCCATGGGTACTAACACTGGATGACAATGTGGATCTACAAGGCTAATGTCCCAAAGGACTAGGGAGTCACCCTCTACTGACAGGTGCCCCTAAAAGAGTGTCAACCCTCTACTGGTAGGAAGACCTCTCATAGCTACACTAGCTACATAGTTTCAAAACTCAAAGACAGCTACTAAAGGTCATACCCTCTACTGGAAGATAAGCCCCCATCCCTGGATTTACTCAATGTTAAATCCTACTCCCTACTGAAAGACACTAAAATACTAACTGGTGTATGCACTACTAACCGATTTGCTCATATAAGCTATTATAAAAAATACAGTGCATGCATAATCTAAAGTAACCATGAAGATGTAAACTGATAGTGCTTATCATGAACATAATAAACTGAGAATAACAATAAAGATCATGATTTAGCTGACTTATTACTTTAAAACGCTAAAACGTAAGTAAACACATAGGTATCGGGTGTTCATAAACCGCCAGTAATGAATGATTACAAAATTCACCAACAACACTTAAAACAGTGACATAAAGCCACAATCCACAAATCCAAAGCACGAGATATTTCAATAACCTGATAAATTTGCATAACTTTAACATGGGAACGCTTTAAACTTAAGAGGACAATAATTCCAAATGGTTTAGTTCATAACTTGCTGATTTAACATGAAATCAATGGAATGTGACATGGAAATCAAAATTCAGAACATGAAATAGCTTAATATACATGGGAACATATGTTGACATGGCTTGAATTCAATTTACATAGAAATACATGGATTAAATTCATAGGTTTCATGGATAATTTCATAAAATAGAATAAAATTCATACTTTTAAACCAAAAGAGGGTTTTTAGGCTCAATGGATGAAAGGAACCCATTGATGAATACCCCACATACCTTAATCACTTGAATCCTTAAAGAAAAAACTAGAACTTGGAGCTTGGATACTTGAATTCTTGGAGAGAAAGTTGAATTTCTTGTTCTTGGGAAGAGAGTCTTGAATTGCTCATTCTTGGGAAGGGGGAGGGTTTCTACATTAGTAATTTTGAGGATAGTGGGAAAATTATACCTTATTGAGTGTTATAAGTTGTGTTTTGGATGACTAGAGTTGAGGGGAAAGGACCAAATTACCCCTTGGCTTCTTTAATCTTGAAACTGGATGTAACGCCCTAAAATCTGATCTCAAGACGTCACACGATGCTCAATACTATGATTAGCCTTAAGCAAATCCTCTTAGTCTTCTACTAAATCTGAATCTTATAATAAAGGAAATATCGACATAAAAGTCATACTAAATATGGAAAACTATCTGAGATAGCTGAGAATAATCTAAATATAATGTCTGAAAATCAATACTGTAAGTCTAAATAATATCTAGCTGTCTAACAAGCCTCTACTACTAATAACTAGAGAGTCACTGGGACAAATCCCAGCTGACTCAAACTTTCTAAAAAGAATACTGAATCATCTAACTGATAATCTGAAAATAAACTGAATGATGAAGTCCTCGAACTATTAGGACTCACCAACTGTCGGATGTATATGGAGATGCTCGAACTACTCACATAGTTGATACTGAGCACCTGAACCTACATTATGAGACAATGTATCACATAGACATATATGTGGATCAGTACTTTGGGGATGTACTGAGTACATCGGGGTGATTGCATAAGTAAAACATAATCTCAACGTTTATATCAATTTTCATAAGAATGCATGCTAAATATAAATGACTCACATAAGCTGGATATCTGAAATACTGAAATCGTGAATAGCAAATGATACTTTGTAAATCTAGTGAGGCATAACATTTGATTCTAAAGGTTGTGCTGGTACTCCGTCTTTAAATCATACTGTCTAAGTGTATAAATGACTCACTTCTATGTCTAAAAGCAGAAATCTATGAATCTTATCTTTCTATAAAGCATTATCTGAGTAAACTTGTGAGCCTTTAAACTTAGTTTTATAAAAGCTTTTCTACTATTCTTTTTTGTAGTTTTTTTATTTTAGGAAGGTTCTTCTAACCGACATAAACCATGCGAGCTAACATGGAGTCCAATGTCTCGTTACCCTAAGGGGAAAACCTCACGATGGGGAGAGGTGTCATACTCTTGCCAAGGAGTATAACCTAAGCTAAGTGATCACATCTATAACTGTCATCCATATTGGAATAGGAATAATCTAATAATCTATACCTACGTTGGCTACGTAGTTTAGTAGAAGATAAGGAATGATAATCCAACACTTCCCACTCGGTGCTAAATACTACTCCCTTTTAAATTTGTATGCTCATTCTGTTAGAAATCCACTTTAAAAACTGGCATAAGGGATTATTCTAAAATCAATTATGCATTTATCTGCTTAAATCTGTAAAGAAAGTTGTTCTGAATTCTGTAGTCTATAATAAATCCATAAAGTAGATTCCAAATCTTATCTGAAGATCAAAAGATCAAAACTTTATTGAAAAGTTGTAAATAATCTGATCATAGGATTCTTAAAGCATCATCTTTCTTGAAATATCAACATATAATCTTGGGCTTAATAACTCATGCATCAATCTCATGTCAAAACATCATAATAATCATGCTTGGTAAAGGAAACAATGATAATTCATCACAAAATCTAGAATTTACTGCAATAAGCATGAATATATAAAAATAAACATGCAATTCATCTTCTAAATCACTTGAAATCTCATAATCTTTGCAAATAGAAACATTGGATATGAACCCAAATTTAAAAGTCATGTATACTCATTCAAAATCATGTAAATTTAAATAAAAACTTAGTTGTGGGCACAAGGATGAAAGAGGATCCTTGTTCAGAAACCCCACATACCTTGGTAGATGATTAGATGAAGAGACTTGAATTTTGTATTCCTATTTGAGTTCTTGAAGATGAGTTCTTGATTATCTTGTCTTGAGAATCCTCAATTTTAAGCTTTGTTGGATGAATTTGATTTCTTGGAGAAGAAGCATTGGAGCTCTAAGGTTTTCTTTGGAAGAGAATGGATGAAAATTGTATAAAGCGTTTAAGAATGGGCTAAATCTTGTGTTTTACACGAATTAGGGACTTGCGAATTGATCAAACTACCCCTTTTAAACTTCAATCGGTACTGGGAAAAACCAACATTTTTTCCGAATTGGCAGGCCACCGCGACGCACCACTATCGCGGTGGCTCACTGTTGAACCCAATTTTGACCGCCCGATACTCCTTTAGGCTACTATTTTAACAAAATTATTAATTTCAAATATTAGTATTTTTTACACGTTATTCTTTTGTCAAACAGCTATTGACGTGTCACACTCATGATTTACACATATTCAAAATATTTTATGACTTTTATCATTATGATTTATTAATTTTATTATTATATTCTACATAATTTTATCAATATTTATTAAGTCTTTTTCGCAAATATGCACACTCACATTTTATAGATGTATTGTTTATTGTTATTATTATTATTATCGTCGTCGTCATCATCATCATCATCATTATTATTATTATTATTATTATTATTATTATTATCGACAATCTTTATAATAATTTTACGTAACATTAATAGGGACATCCTATTTTATTACATTTATTGAACTTGCAGCCACTTTTATTCAATTTCCATTTTCTTGTATTTAATTTATAGCCATTTTTTTATTCCAATTGATATCAATTTTAGTCAAAATTGAATATCAATTAGGTCCCTATTTAAATCCCAAATTTGGACCTATTAAAATACCTTAATCTCAACCATTGATCAAAGTCGATCCAACGACTAAGATCAACTCAATCTAATCTTTCCTTTTATAGACCCAAAACCAATCCTAATCCTCACTTTCCCACAAAACAGTCGCAGAAACTTATTTCTCTGTTTCTTCTCCCTTTTCTTCTCTAGGAGAAACCACGACTGCCGCCATCGGGCAGTCCAACACGACCATCCACTGCTTCTTCTATTTTGTCCCCTCTTTGGCGACCTCACTGGCAAAACCCCTCAAGCCACCGCCCGCGTCTTTTATTCCCGTCGACGACAAACCAAACCTATACCGGTGAACGAGCCGTATGTAGCCTCTAGTGAACCCCCTCTCTTCTGCCCCTATCTTTGCCAACTAAGCGTTGTTGAATGGATAACAATCAGCCAACCACTTCAGACGGTAAAAACCACCCCAATTAATGTTGCCAGTAGCCTCGGTGAAAAACTCCACCACCTTCCATTGCCGCTCCACGCTACAACAGTCCTGACAGATGCATGAAACCAGACGAAGATAACCAAATCATCCAAACCGCTCGACCATTCAACCCGTTTTATCAGAAAATGATGGATTCGTCAGAATCTATCCCAGGTTTGCTTTTGTATTAATTTTATGTTGTCTTCTAGGCCTTTGTTTCTTCTTCTTTTAACACGATTTTTTGTGATCTGAAATTAACAACAATTGACTGAATTTTCTATTTGATTTCTTCTTACTGTAGACTTGTGAGCATCTTTAGATTATTATGTATGAAATCACCCAAATTCGCAAGTGCTTAATCTTGACCCTAATATTGATTCTAATCCGTATGCTTGCCTATCGATTTTGGTTGATCTTAATTATGCATGTCTAAGTATTATTTTTATTCAATTTTTAAAATGAAGTTATTGTTTTATGATTGATTTTGTTAATACTGATTTCACTCATCAAGATAGAATTACAGTTTTGTTACTTCAACTTGCTGCTAAGCATGGTAGCCCAGGGGCCTTTAATTGGCCTCAAATTATGTGAAAAATTTAGTATTGATTTACACTTGATATGCTTTGACTGACTTTATGCCCTCTTCCCTTAATTAGTGTGATTTTAATGTCGGGATTGATTTTGACAATCTTTGACATTTGATTTACCTCAACTTGTATAATATATTTGGTAAATCTAGATTTGGATAATCTGATTAGGGATGATTTTAAGGGTTTTATATGTTAATGATTTCTCCACATATGGTATTTCGTATTATCATTATTTGTCCCTTTTCAGAAAATATTTTATATGACTATTTATGGTAATTTAGACAAATTTTCTCTTTTTAATTGGTTATTTGATTGATTCTGAAATATTTTTCCTTTCATTTCTTTTTTCTTAATTGACTTGGTTTGTTTATTTAAGGAATACGTATATATGTTGCTGATTAATGGATTCTTCTAAATATTTACCTTTCCTTTTATTATTTGACCAATTCTAGTTGATTGATTAAGTCACTTGTTTAAGGAAAATTTTCTCCTAATTGACGGATGAGAATATTATCCTTCCTTTTTATTTTTTAATCTTTTCACTATATAAATGACAGCCTTTCGGATTATTGAAGGACAACTTACACTCTCTCTTATCATCCTCTCCTACACCCTATACGAAAAACTCACAGACTTCTACACTCTATTACACTACATCTAAGTGTTAAATTTTATGTGTTGCTACTTTGAGAGACGGTTGGTTCTTGCTTGTTGTTATAATTATTCGTCTACTTTGAAAAGTTTAGTTTGTTTTATCATTGTGTTTTGACCGGTTAGTTTTCTCTAACCATGCATTACCTTTTTTTAGATCATTTTACATGAGTATGTTCTTTTTGATTACTTAAAATGCTCGACATCATAAGCCTTCTATTTGTTCCATGCATCTTTACGACTTGTTGTGTTCAAGTATTTGCTTTTGTTGTCGTGATATATTTTCTTCCTCATTGGTAAGTGAGTGTTTCTCCATTGTTGTAGTGTTGTTACAAAACAATCTTTGTGTATCTCATAACCCCGTTGGCGCAAGCCTGCCTGGGATTCTTGAGATTCTTAGGATCTCGACAGCGCCAATGTTGGTTATGGGCTACCAAAGTTACGTTTGTATTTTGGTGGGGTTTGGTTGTTGTCTTATTTTTATCAGGTTGGATGAGAAAGAAAATAATTTCGAGAAACTGAATAGTTGCCAAGGGATTGGTTTAAGGACTATCCCACTTAGCTTGTCTTTTAAATTTATTTAGTTTGTAATAATTATTGTATAAACTCTATGACACTAGTGAAATTATGGGAGTGGGGGCAGGGATTATGTGATTTATGTGCTATGTGCATCTCTTAGGCAAACATAATTTAGGATTCGTTAATTAAATTGCTTGTCACGTAGAAAGCATGCAATAGGAGTCATTAACCAACTTTCGACTAAAAAAATAATCGCGACATATTTTATCTTCTAACATTGTAACTAATTTTGGTATCCTATGTGTGACTATTTTGTCCATATTAAATCAATCTAGATATTAAAATAACATATATTTCGACAATCTTCTTCTTTCTTATAATTTTTCAGCACATTTATTAATTTTCAGTTTTCAGTGCCCTTGACACAATTTTTTTGGCAAAATAAAAGGATCAGTTTGCTTATAGCATCCTAAAACAAGTTTCAGTGATGAAACATAATTTTTAGCTTATTTTCAACAATTTCCAGCAATTTAATATCATTTTCAGCATATTTTCAACAATTATATTTTAATTTTCAACATTCTAAAATTATTGTTTTAGTAAACAGTCTAATTAATTTTTAGTATTCCTAGTTGTCTTTCCGTATGTTTTATTAATTTCAACATAGTGAACAATTTTCAGCATCTACACACTAAAAACAAAAAATAACTTTTTATTTCTCTGTCAAAACCATGGTGCAGTCCCTGACTTTCATAATTTAGACTGGACATGACATTTTACTCCTCTTTATACAAATACTATCTCCTAACCTATAGTTAGTGGAAAAGCAAAAGGAATTAAGAGGTCTAATTCCTATGTTTTAAACTAAACTGTTGCGTTCCCGAAAGTACCACTCACCAACATTTTTAAAAACATGAAGATTATCTGTATCTATACATATGTAAATATTTTTGTGTTTATATTTCAAAACTCAAATTTTCACTTGTCTTCGAAAATTATATTATTATTATTTTTACTTAAAACCGACCTCCAATCAAAATTGTGCAAAGGTAAAAGAGCGCGATTAGTAATATTATGACATCTTTCCTATAAAAGCGACAAATATTTTCCTCAAACAACTTTATTCAAAGGATAGTTTATGTTTCTTAATTTAATATAAAATATTTTATTATAAATTATTTTTCCTTCTTTCTCCTCGCTTGTCTTATTATATATTTTATTGATTTTTATCACTTAGATAATTAATAATTAAAAATGAAAAAATACATGTGTTAGCTTGTTAATTACTTTATCACTTAGTTAACATTTAAGTTAATAAAAGATGAGACCTTATTTGATCACATCGAATCCCCATGTAAAATACAAATTCGGCTGGGAACCACCTTTGTGGACCTCGAAAGGTGCCTAACACCTTTCTTTCGAGGTAATTTGAACCCTTACCCGAATCTCTAGTGACTAAGACAAAACAATAAAATAGGTTCGTAGTAGCCTAGACTGGTGCCCTAACGCACCTTAATTCGTTAGGTGGTGACTCTTCACACTCTACCTCAAAACAATCCCAAAAAGAGTGGTCATGTCCAATCTTGCTTTCCACGAGAAAAATGGGGCTTGACAGAATGGCGACTTTGTTGGGGATCTTAGGTTCTAACCGATACGAATTTGTGTTTTAAGTGGGATTTTATTATTTGTCTGAATTTTATTTTGATTTTTTCATGATTATTGATTATTTTGACACCTTGATTTATTTTTCGCATGTTAGCCCTTCTCTTTCCCCTTTAATATGTTTTTCATATTTGTCCATGCCTATCCCTTCCCCCTTTTCCCTTTTTATTGTCTATCTCATGATTAATCTATACATGTCAGTCCCTTCTCCTTTCCACTTTTATGTGTTATTCATATTTCTCCATGTCTACTTTTTGGTGATTAATTTATACATGTTAGTACCTTCTCCTTTCTCCTTTTATGTGTTATTCATATTCCTCCATGTCTACTTTTTCTTTTATTGGATATGTGTTTTAAAGTTTATTTCTATATTGATAAAGCATGCTATTATATGTTGCTCTGTGCTATGTGCTATGTGTTACCGTTTTATATAAATATCATTCCATTCATACTTTCCTCCACTTGGAACCTCCTTTATTTATTTTGTATGAATGGTTGCGTGGGTACACGGACGTTCTTTCATAAAACACCCTTTGGTAAATGGCTTGTGGATCGGTCGATCAGCGGTGCATCGATAGTCACAAGCTTTCCCACTCGAGGGAACCATGTCATAAACCCACTCTTATCCTTTAGGTCTTGGCTACATATTTCTTTTATTAAGGAATATGTGTCCCATTCAATGTAGGATGTCTTGTCATCCTTGACGCGTTGAATGTTAGTATCATTCAAAGTCCAAAGAGGTTCATAAACTCAAAAGGACTCATCTATGTGTTGCATTTCTATGTATGTATTGACATCTTGCCTATCTTGTTATTTCTGTTCTTTCCTTAGTCGCTCCTTACATTTAGTGTTCCTCACTTTAGAACTCATTATTCTTAAAATTCTTGTCATGTTAGGTCCCTACAATACACTCATAAGGCCTATTCAAAAATTTCCTTTAATATATCCTCCCGACTCATCCGTCAGTATGTTAATTCCCCCTAAGTCCAACATTTGCTCTGATAAAAAGTTTCAGCCTCATTCACAATCTCTTAGTGCAACATATCATTTTAGGATATCCTTTTCCTCACGCTTCTAATGTTTACATACTTTTGTCCTGCCGTGATCCTTTTGATATTATCATATTCGTGTTGTACTCTAGCTTTCACAATCTCTAAGTTACATAGAGCTCTCATAACTTCTATTCACTCTGAGTGAGCAAAACTCATTATTTTCAAATGAATAGAATATTCATTCTAGACTGCCATGTGTACCCTTTGTTTCTAATCGTAAATCCTTTGTTCTAAGGTTGACTAAAGTTGAACATCAAAAATGGCAAGTCAAGCAATTTTCATCGATCTTGTCAATAGCGACGATGAGCATGAGAATTTAGGGTTTTGTCATAACAGAGTTATTTCGAGTGTCATAAGGATGTAAAGAAGAATCGAGATAATTAGGGCAATAATGACTGATCTTCAAGGTTCAGTTGATATGCCATCAGACTTTCCAGAACCCTTATCTAAAATAGACTTCAACACTCTCATCTATACCATGGAGTCCCCTATATTGACAACTTCACCTATGTCAGATTGTGATACGCACATGTCTCCAAGTCTATATTCAATCGCACTGCAAAAGGCACTTAGTGGGCTGACAAATATAAATAAGGAGAAGGAGACGGAAGGACAAATTTCTAACTATGAGGCAGGATTATCTCAACAACCCAAATGAATAAGTCATGCAAATCAATGGAATGAAACAGGGAGAGAATTGATGGTTTGAAGTTTCCATTGTATGATGGGTCAGTAAACCCTCATTCCTATTTAAAGACATACCTTGACGAACTAGCAGTTGTAGAACAAAGTGATGGTCTCAAAAAGAAACTCTTTGTTTGTTCACTTACTGGTCCTACATTAATGTGGTATGCGGAGAAGGACACCAGTAAGTGGGCCTCTTAGGACAATTTAGTGAATGACTTTCTTAGGCGGTTTGATAATAAGCTAAAAATGAAGCTCGCAATCGAGACTGATTTGGTTGAGTCACGGTTTAGAGACAAGGAAAGACAATCATTGATGAGACATCAAAACCTCCAAAGCCTGAAGTAAGCATACCCCAACCTCAACAGATATGGTACCCAACTCTAGAGATCATCCCAATGTCCAATCATGTCTAAGCCTATTATCCCCAATCCTTCATCAAACCTCCTCCACAGACGGTTTGATACCCACCTTCATTTGTTGCTCTAACATCAAACTACCTTCCAATGTCTTATCAAAATCCACCGACAAACCAAGAATTAAACCAATCCACCAAACCTCAATACAACCTTTAGAAAGATCCACCAAAACAATACACTCTTTTAAATAAACCCATAGAACAGTTGTATGAACGACTCAGAAAGGCGAGCTACCTCACGCCCATTGTTGTCGTACCTTGTGATCATAAGTTTTGATGGTATCATCCAGATCAAATTTTCTCCTATCACTCTGGGATGAGAGGACATCCTACTAAGGCGTGCTTTGCTTTGAAGAACATAATCCAAAAGTTAATTGACACCACAGTGATAAATGTGACAGGGTCAACTTCTGATGTTTCTTAATTTCTCAAGCTCGAATGGAACTTGTTGAAATTGGTGAAGAAGATCATATTGAGGAATTTCAACCTCGAATATGTCTTGTTAAGCTGAAAATACTAAGGAATCTGGGGCTATAAGTTATTATGCACAACTGAATCTAAAACATACTGAGCTACTGAACTGATTTGCGAGTGCATGAATTTACTTGAAAATAACTATATGGCTGAATCTGAGACTGGAAAAGAGCTAAATGAAGGAAGACTATTACCTTTGGCTGAATTTGAGTTCATAGAGAAGAGATGAGGATACTGGTACGCATGTCTGCTTATGTTTCCTAAGTAGCACCCTCAACGGACTGATTTTGCCATAGAACTTTAACCAAGGGAACTTCTTTGTTCCTTAGTCTACTGATCTGATGATCATGAATCTCTACTGGAACCTCTTCATATGAGAGGTTATTCTGAATATCTATACTTTCTAGAGGAACTATAATGGTTGAATCATCCATGTACGTTTTCAACAAGGACATATGGAATACTGGATGAACTGAGAATATATCTGTAGGTAGCTCAAGCTCATACGCCATTTTCCTAACACGACTCAAAATTCAGAAAGGGCCTACATATCGGGGACTAAGCTTCCTCTTCTTGCCAAATCTCTTCACCCCTTTCATGGGTGAAACTTTCAAATACACAAGGTCATCAACCTCGAACTCAAGATCTCTTCTTCATATATTTGCATAAGATTTTTGACGACTCTGAGTTGCTCTCACAAATTACCACAACCATAACAGCCTTTCTATCTAGCCAAATACTCACCAGGATGATTCTTTCCACACTTAGCATATGGAGTATCCGAAATCTGATCCTGAGATGTCATACAGTGCTCAAGACTATGAGTAGCCTTAAACTAACCCTCTTTGCCTTCTACTAAATCTGAATCTCATAATAAAGAAAATATCGATATAAAATTCATAGTAAATACAGAAAACTATCTAAGATAGCTGAGAATAACTGAATGTAATATCTAAAAATTAATATTGTAAGTCTGAATAATATCTAGCAGTCTAACAAGTCTCTACTACTAAGAACTAGAGAGTCACTAGGACAAACCCCCAGCTGACTTGAACAGTCTAAAAAGAATACTGAGTCATCTAATCTGATAAGCTGAAAATAAACTGAATAACTAAGTCCCCGAACTATGAGGACTCACCAACTATCGGATGTATATGGAGATGCTCGAACTACTCATGTGGATGATACTGAGCACCTAAACCTACATTATGAGACAATGTAGCACATTTACATATATGTGGATAAGTACTTTAAGGATGTACTGAGTATATGGGGCTGAATGCATAAGTAAAACATAATCTTAACATTTATATCAATTTGCAAAAGAATAAATGCTAAATGTAAATGACTTACATAAGCTGGAATATCAGAAATACTTAAATCATGAATAGCAAATCATACTTTGTAAATCTAGTGAGGCATAACATTTAATTTTAAAAGTTATACTAATACTCTGGCTTTAAATCATACTGTCAGAGTGTAGAAAGGACTCACTTCTATGTCTGAAAGTTAAAATCTATAAATCTTATCTTTCTGTAAAGCATCATCTGAGTAAAGT
Source organism: Capsicum baccatum var. pendulum (assembly GCA_030864225.1). Lineage (NCBI taxonomy): Eukaryota > Viridiplantae > Streptophyta > Magnoliopsida > Solanales > Solanaceae > Capsicum > Capsicum baccatum. Next base: position 89,488,452 of record CM061557.1, read on the forward strand.
TGTGAGCCTTTACACTTAGTTTTCTAAAAGCTTTTCTGTTATTCTTTTCTATAGTATTTTTCTTTTAGGGAGGTTCTTTATACCTACATAAACCATGTAAGCTAACATGGAGTCCAACATTTAATTCCCCTAAGGGAAAAATCTCACGATGGAAAGAGGTGTCATACTCTTGCCAAGGAGTATAACCTGAGCTAAGTGATCACATCTATAACTGTCATCCATATTGGAATGGGAATAATCTTATAATCTTTACCTACATTGTCTATGTAGTTCTGTGGAAGATAGGGAATGATAATCCCATACTTTTCATTCGGTGCTAAATACTACTCCCTTTTAAATCTATATGCTCATTCTATTAAAAATCCACTTTAAAAACTGGCATAAGGGTTTATTCTGAAACCAATTTTGCATTTATCTAATTAAATCTATAAATAAAGATTTTTTGAATTTTGTAGTCGGTAATAAATCTGTAAAGAGGATTCCAAATCTTATCTGAAGATCAAAAGATCAAAACATTGTTGAAAGTTGTAAATAATCTGATCATAGGATATTTAAAGCATTATCTTTCTTAAAATATCAACATATAATCTTGGGCTTAGTAACCCATGCTTCAATCTCCTGTCAAAACATCATAATAATCATGTTTGGTAATGAAAACAATGATAATTCATCTCAAAATCTGAAATTTACTGCAATAGGCATGAAGATATGAAAATAAACATGCAATTCATCTAATAATTCCTTTGAAATCTCATAATCTTTGCAAATAGCAACATTGGGTATGAACCCTAATTTAAAACTCCTGTATAATCATTCAAAATCATGTAAATTTGAAATAAAAATTTGGTTTTAGGCACAAGGATGAAAGAGGATCCTTGTTCAAGAACACCACATACCTTGGTAGATGATTAGATGAAGAAACTTGAATTTTGAATTCCTACTTAAGTTCTTGAAGATGAGTTCTTGATTATCTTGTCTTGAGAATCCTCAATTTTGAGTTTTCTTGGAGAAACAATGGAGGAATTAGATTTCTTAGAGAAGAAGCTTTGGAGCTCTAGGGATTTTATTTTGAAGAGAATGGATGAAAATTGTATAAAGTAATTAATAATGGGCTAAACCTTGTGTTTTACATGAATTGGGGGCTTGGGAATTAACCAAACTACCCATTTTAAACTTCAATCGGAACTGGGAAAAAGCAATATTTTTTTTGAATTGGCAGACCACCGCGACACCCAATATTGCAGTAGCTCACTGGAAAATGACGAGTGAGAATTGGAAGATATCCATGATGATCCACCATCGCGGTGCTCTATAGAAATGCCATTTAGGGAACCAACGCAATGCGGCCAAATTGCGTTGGTTTACTGGAAATTGCCAAATTGGAAATTGGACCTCTCCGCGACGTAGGGTGATCTTGGGTGTATTTATATGCCTAAGCACCATAACTTATCCATGTTTTATCTAAGTTTAGAGAACAAAATGCCTAGTTTCTTATGTTTTTACTCTACTTCTATGTAATTAAGCTAACCGATGTGATTATCATGATTTTAGGTATTAATGAGGTAGATGAAGACATAATAGGACTATGGAATGTGGATGGCATATGACACAAGAGTGAGTAGCAGTCTGGACCAAATGTGACGCCTAGAAACTATGTCCAAGACTAGTTTGTCATTTATAATTAGTTCAGGGACTTAGAAGGCAATTATGAGAGAAAAAGATTATCAAAAGGCTTAATGCTGAATTTTTATTCATTATTGAATTATTCTGTATTAGTTTTTGAAAGGAGAGTGGCGGCTTAGCTTGGGGAGAGAGAGAGAAAACATTTCTTCTCTCTTATTTTCACTATTCGCATACCAAGATCGTCTTCTAGTTTTTGGTATGATGAATGATTCTATTGTGATTTCTGTTTTATTCATGAGTAGCTAAGTTTATTAGTTAGGGTTATGGAAGCCTTGTAGCATACGATCTATTACTTTGGGTTTTCAATTCATTATGCATTGATTTGTTTACATCATACTCTCTTAGCTTATCTTGAATTCTCGTGGTTGCAAACATAGAGGATATGCCTTAAAACGCAACTTGTTTGAAAGAAAGGTTGATGTTCGGAAAAGTGAGTAGTGACGAGAAAGTAGAATTACCAATCCCTATTCCATATGTTAATGCCTTAGCAGGATTAACTACTTAGAGATTTCGTATTGTTTTTGGTAAATGCTTTTGATTCAAGAGAACTAAAGTCAATTAGTCCTTGATGGTTGAGAAACACTAGTATTATGTTATTAAATACAATATGTTTCTCTGTAAGCACGATGCATGTATGAATTCGAAAAGCCCATAGTTAGAAAGTATTGAAAACTACAAGGTGAATATAACCCTAGCTTGATATTTCTCTGAATTTTAATACTACTACACGTATTTCATCTTGTTACATCGAAACCATTAATTTGTGAACTAAATCAAATCCCCCTATTTATTTTACGGAAACGAACGATTAAATGTCAACTAATTTGCATACAACATAATTAACACCATATTCCCTGTGGTATTCAACCCCAACCTAGTTGGGTTACATATTTGACAACGACCGCTTACTCTCTCGTAAGAGACGTGTAATTTGGGCGTATTAAATTTTGGCGCCATTACCGGGGAATACGGCTGTCGATTGAGTTTATGTGTGTTAATTGACTATTAGTCAAGTTTCCTGATTTTATATTTATTTGTTGTTTTTGTTCATTATAGGCTCATTGTTGTTTATGCCATGAACCAGAAGTTTAGAAGAACCATTATTACCCTTCAATCCTGAACCTCATCTCATTGAAAGAATGGCTAACCAACAGGAAGCTAAAAGATTAGCCGTTTTGGCTAATTCTCAATTAAATCTATAGAATATAGATAGCCCAGGTTGGGTACCTAATCTAGATGAAGAGGACCTAGGAGATGATGATTTAACTAACCCGGCTAATACGAGGCGTGCAGCAGGGGTAGTTGCACCTATAAATTGAAATCGTTTATTCAAAGGAAGACCTGGCAGCCAAGATGCACAGTTTGATGTTGACAATGATGAGGATGATTTAGATGGAACTGGATATACAGGGGCAATCATTCTACCACCACTAGCTCCTGGGGTGAAATTAAAAATCAATAGTACTATGATCCAACTACTGAATCTAAAAGGACTATTTGGTGGATTACCTGGTGATGATACAAATCTACATTTGGTGAATTTTATCAGTATTTGTAAGTCATTTGATAATCCTAGAGTGGGACAAAATGCTATTCATCTAAGATTGTTTCCACTGTCTCTGTCTAGAGAGGCAACGATGTGATTGAATGAGGTGACTCCTGATTCTATAATAAAACTGGAGGCAATTGAAAGGAGCTTTCCTAGAAAGGTTATTTCCGCCCTCCAGAATGTTACAGTTGAGTGATGAGATACACAACTTTAGGCAATTGTCCAATGAAGCTTTGCATGAGACTTGAGCGAGGTTAAGGAAGTTGACTCAATGCCCAAACTATAAGATGACTTACGAACACTTGATGGAAATATTCTACAGAGCTTTGAACACACTTACAAAGCCAATAGTGGATAATGTTGTAAAAGGAGCTTTTATGGAGCTCACCTTTACTAAGGATGCAGACATGTTAGAAAGAATAACTAAGACAAGTAGAGCTTGGCATACTAGAGCTTCTATGGTAGAAAGTAATACTGGTCTAGCATAATATCAGCAGAGCAGTATAGGAGAAAAGAGGAGCGTGATTAGGATATGGCTCACATAAAACCCAGATGGATCTGCTTACGAAATATGTACTAGCAGGGAATATAGAAAAGGTAAAAGTTGGGGGTCCCATGATAAGGGAGCTGAATCAAACACCGAGGAAGAGGCTAACTACTTGCATAACCAGGGGGGTTTCTGGACCGGTGGTCCAAGAAACAAAGGTTGGAACCATCAAGGATATTGGAAGAATAAAAGTGACAGGAGTAGAATGTATGTACCTCCGGGAAACCATGATAATGCTTTCACCAGTTCAGGCAAAATATACATGGAGGACATAATGGAAAAACTATTAAAGGGATTTGAGGCGACCAATTCTGGGGTGACTACTATGAATAATGACATATCTTTCATGAGTCAACTAGTAAACTCGCACTCAATTGCTATTAAACAACTGGAGCAGCAGATGAGCCAATTATTCGCAGCATTCAACTAAAGACAGAATGAGACTCTACTAAGTGATACAGTGCAGAATCCGAGGACTGATGGATCATGTATGGCCATTACTACTAGGAGCGGTAATATGTTATCTAGTCCAAGATTGGAAGCATCCTCTCACACTATGCGGTCAAAATGGATTGGGAGATGGTTGATGAATCTTCAGTGGTGCCTGTGGAGTTGGTAGGTTCAGAAAAAAAGAGTGTGGAAGTAGAACAACCAACTAAGCCAAAACATGTTAGTGATGTGGAGCAAAGCATAAGAAAAGAGGTAAAAATTGCTCCAACTGAAATTCCAACGCCACCACCCCCATTTCCACAATAGTTAAAGAAGAAATAAAATGATGGCAAGTTTAGAAAATTCATGGCTATGTTGAAGCAGTTGACAGTAAATGTGCCCTTAGTTAAAGCACTGGAACAGATGCCCGGATATGCTAAGTTTATGAAAGACCTGCTGACAAAGAAAAGGACTGTAAGTTATGAAACGGTAGACAATCTTCATCATTGTAGTGTTATTGCTATAAGATCTATTGTCCAGAAGAGAGCTGATCTGGGAGCATTTACTATTCCATGTACGATTAGATTTCTGAAGTTTGAAAAGGCCCCTTATGATCTTGGGGCAAATATAAATCTTATACCATTGATGGTTTTTAAGAAACTAGGTTTGGGAGATCCTACGCCCACCAATATACAGCTTCTAATAGCGGATAGATCGGTAAAAAGGCCGATTAGGATTCTACATGATGTACTTGTAAAAGTTGCAGATTTTATATTTTCTACCGACATTATAATTCTTGATTGCGAAGTAGACTTTGCAGTAACCATAATTTTGGGTAAGCCATTCATAGTTACTGGGAGAGTGTTAGTGGACATGGAGCTGAATGATCTAAAATGTAGGCTCAACGAGAAAGAAGTTAGTTTTGATGTATGTCGGTCTATGAAACAACAAAGGAGATGAATGTCTTCTCGATTGTTGATGTTATCTATGAAGATGAGCGAGATGTACCTATTAAGGATAGGTATGTTGTGGAGACCATAGTTGGTTTGGTTGAACTTGCAAGCAAGGATGTGAATGACTTCAAAGTGGTTGGACTAGGAATAAAGCATTGTCTTGATCCAATAACTGAGGTACAAATGGTATCATCGATGTATCTTGATGAAGTCTGAGTAGTCAAGATAATCAAGTCGTGCCGTAACATTAAATCAGGCGCTACATGGGAGGCAACCCATGATTTTATTTTCACTTTATCATGTTAAACAAAAATGAAAAAATAAGAGTCGAGCCATGACTGAAACTATGGCGCTTGGTGGGAGGCAACCCATCCTTCTAATCATTTTTGTTATTTTTGAGTAAGTGTAGGTTCATGAAGTACTAAGGAGGATATTAGTACCAAATTTGATTTGGAATTAAGCAATGTCAATGGTGGTAAGTTTAGGAGTTATGGGAACATTACAGGTAAGTTGGAGTGGTCAAATGTGTAACGCTCAAGTATGATTCGCATTAGAGTCGTGCCTCGAATTATGTTAATCTGACCCAAAAAGTTTCACGGTGCAACTTTATTTTGTGACTTTCAATGAGGTGTGTGGTCATAACGTAGGGATCGAGCCATTAGGCCCGATCCCAAATCCTACCACTGACCTCAATCGGGGTGCAAGGGCAAAGCCCCCACGGTATGGACCTTTCCGACTGCCTCATATGAAAAATATTGTGCATAGTGTCGAATTTTAAGTGTACTATTGGGTGTGGCGCTCAATTTCACTTGAATCTTTGTAAGGGCATCATTTAGCACTTAGCATAGGTGCATTGCTTCATACCAGGCAAAACGAAGGCATGTGTACATCGTAAACGTTTATGTGTATGACCAAGAGTGTGCCACACATCCCATCGCACATGCTCACTGGACCAACTATGCGATGCACAATGCGCCGCACACCTTGATGTGTGCGAAAATTTATGCATCACACACTTTAACATGTGCGATAAGATATGCGTCGCACACCTATCCGCACATGCCCACTGCCTTAAGTCTGCGATCCTTATGCGACGCTCACCTTGATGTCTATGTTAGGTAGTGTGTCGCCCACTTCTTCGCATAGGCTCACTATCCCAACTGTGTGATAATGTATGCGATGCATACTTTGAGACGTGTGATAAGATGTACATCGCACACTTAGTCCAAATAAGCCTAAAACCCAACTTCCAACTTTAACTTGGGTCAACCCGACCCAGATTTTCATTCTTTAAATAGACTTCACACCCTAAATGCCCAAATTCATCCTTATTTCACCCTTAATCCACCAATATTAAATCTCACCATTCTCTTTGTCCTTTACTAATCTTCCATCTTCAAGGTAAGTTTTACTTTTTTTAAGCCTTAGTTATTATGACTCTATGTTATAGTTAATTGATTTCTTAAGAATTATGAATTAAATTCTTGCCATGGCGATATTGCGAAAGTGATAATGTTTTATATATTTTGGTATGGTTGAAAGTGTAGAGAATGATTATGTTTAAAAAGTGCTTCATTGAAATAGAATTGGGGGAATTGAAGTGAGTGAATTGTATTGTGAATAATGTAGGTACACCATACTAAAGTGTATGTCGGCGAAGTCTGAGTACCCGATAATAACAATTAATTGGTTTATACTAACAAACTAAGTATGGGGTGGTGACTTCACCACCTTTATCTTAATTGTAGTTAGTTTCATTATGTGTGGATGACGTGAATGATATGATGAACATAGGAAAAATGGCTCTGATGATGATCTCAATGCAGGTGGCATGACTCCTAATGTGGATGAGGAGTACTACTAGCCAGGTTATTTATCTTGTTATTTGCACTGGGGATAGTGCTAAGCTTGAGTGTGGGGTGGCTGTTTACTTTGCTACTTGTTTTGTAAAAAAATAGTACCTTCTCCTTAGCATTCTTCTGTGATAGGATTAGTTATTTTTTTTATTTTGTTTCTTATTAGATGTTTATTCTATTTAGTCATAATGAGGTGTTTTTCTCGATGATGGATAGATGACGATCGTCTTAAGAGAAAATTAGTCATTTAATTGCATGTAACTGTTCTTCTGGATCACATGACATTATAACATAAGTATGTGATGGATCATTACGTTTGAAACACCTAGGCTCTAGTTGTGACTCTTGTTGTGATTGTTTGTTTTATTTGAATTCATATAATTATTTGGTCGAGAATCTATAATGCTCCTAATTGAGTTGACCATGTGCCATGAGTGTGTAAGAATGTTGTATATTCCTTATTGCAACTGATGCTAGAACTTGCCTGGTGTGTGTGCACAGCAAAATAAAGATTGTGAGTTTAGGAGATGATTTAGGCATTTTTTATAGCCATTGTCCATACCTTTATTTGACCTACCTTTGTACATTATCTTAGCTATCCCCGTTGAGCCTTTAGTTTGTTCTTCTGTTAGACTCATATATAGCCTATTCCGTTCTTTAATAGATCGTAATTTGATCCAAAAGCTCCTAAGCGCTTTAATGTAAAATCAATTTGAGTTAGGAGTTTGACAATTAGAGGGAAAAGGTGAAATTGATGCCCCAAAGTCTAGTTATTGGCGTGTGAAATCGATGTGGTTGGGAGTAGCAAAAATTGTAAAAAAAAGTTCTAAATTTTATCCTGGACATGTTACAATGAACCTGTTTTGGCCCTGGTCCTTCTTGGACATTATGCACCTCAACTAAGGCAAATCGCTTAAGTTGAGGGTGGCTATTATAGGGGTGCGTAACGTGAAAAGGGTGTAAAAAAATATATTTGAAAGGGTTGCATACTCCCACCATAGTGTTATTAATTAAGCTTAACGAGTTGGGGTGTAAAGCAAATTTGTGAAGATGGCAGAAGTGGAAGTTGGTGTTAGAGATTGGTCTTAATTGCATAATGTAGTGTATTAAAGTGCTTAGGAAAGATAGTCAGTATTTCTGGCCAAAATAGTTCCTACCCATCCTTTAGCCTGCATTACAACCCGTAAAAGACCTATGTGATCCTAATCTTAGCATTCGGATATTAGTGAAGTATTACACTAAGGGCAAGCATATGGTCATCAGTTGTAATTTGAAAATTCTTTGTAAGAATGAGCGCAACTTGATTCTTGTACCCATTTTGTTAGAAATTGCATGATTGAGAGTGATTATAGGTAACTTTCTTGTTGTGAGGGCACATGGTTAATGAAGGTTGGGTAATTTATATGATTTCTTTGCTTAAATGGTATGCATGAAATTGCCAACTTAATGAGTCTATTCTTGAGGATAGGTTGTCTCTAGTAATGATTTCTGAATCTACTTCTTGTTCATAATTATTGTGTGAGCCTATTTGAGCATCTTGTCTTCCTTTGTGGGTGTTAAGGCTTGTGTAGTATGCATAAATGGAAATGTTGTTCGAGGACGAACAAAGCTTTAAGTGTGGGGTGGTGATCTTGGGTGTATTTATACGCCTAAGTACCATAACTTATTCATGTTTTAGCTAGGTTTAGAGAACAAAATGCCTAGTTTCTTATGTTTTTACTCTACTTCTATGTAATTGAGCTAACCGATGTGATTAGCATGATTTCAGGTATTAATGAGGTAGATGAATACATAGTGGGACTATGGAATGCGGATTGCATATGACACAAGAGAGAGTAGCAGTCTCGACCAAATATGGCGCCTAGAAACTATATCCAAGACTAGTTTGTCATTTATAATTAGTTCAGGGACTTAGAAGGCAATTATGAGAGAAAAGATTATTAAAAGGCTTAATGCTGAATTTTTATTCATTATGGAATTATTCTGTATTAGTTTTTGAAAGGAGAGTGGCGGCTTAGCTTGGGGAAAGAGAGAGAAAACGTTTCTTCTCTCTTATTTTCACTATTCGCATACTAAGATCGTCTTCTAGTTTTTGGTATGATGAATAATTCTATTGCGATTTCTGTTTTATTCATTAGTAGCTAAGTTCATTAGTTAGGGTTATGGAAGCCTTGTAGCATACAATCTATTACTTTGGGTTTTGAATTCATTATGCATTGATTTGTTTACATCATACTCTCTTCGCTTATCTTGAATTCTCGTGGTTGCAAACATAGAGGATATGCCTTAAAACACAACTTGTTTGAAAGAAAGGTTGATGTTCAGAAAAGAGAGCAGTGACAAGAAAATAGGATTACCAACCCCTATTTCATATGTTAATACCTTAGCAGGATTAACTACTTGAAGATTTCGTATTGCTTTTGGTAAACGCTTTTGATCCGAGAGAACTAAAGTGAATTAGTCCTTGATGGTTGAGAAACACTAGTATTATATTATTAAATACAATACGTTTCTCTGTAAGCACGATGTATGTATAAATTCGAAAAGCCCATAGTTAGAAAGTATTGAAAACTACAAGGTGAATATAACCCTAGCTTGTTATTTCTCTGAATTTTAATACTACTACACGTATTTCATCTTGTTAAACTGAAACCATTAATTTGTGAACTGAATCAAATCCCCCTTATTTATTTTACGGAAATGAATGATTAAAAGTCAACTAATCTACATACAACTTAATTAACACCATATTCCCTGTGGGATTCGGCCCCAACCTAGTTGGGTTATATATTTGACAACGACCGCTTACTCTCTTGTAAGAGAGGTCTAATTTGTGCGTATCATGGGACAATCGCGGAGGTCCACTGGAATTTAACAATTGGGATTTTAACAATCTCCGCGATGCGGTGTGCCCAAGTGGCACACTACTTCACTAAAATCGCCATAACTTCTAAACTGCGTATCGAATTTAGGCGAATTTAGTATCGATCGAAAGCTTATTCAATTTCTACACAATTAAGAGTCTAAAACTGGAAAAAACCACATGTGACAACATTTATTCATTTTTTAAGATAACCATTAACATTTTAGGGGCAAAATTAAGCTATAAAAAGTACAAGGTATTACAGTATCTCCCTCTTGAGAACATTCATCCTCGAATATGGCTAGTTATGCTGAAAATACTGAGGAATCTGGGGCTATACGCTATCATGCACAACTGAATCTAAAACATACTGAGCTACTGAACTGATCTGCGAGTGCATGAATTTACATGAAAATAGCTATATGGATAAATCTGAGACTGGAAATAGCTGAATGAAGGAAGACTATTACCTTCGGCTGAATCTGAGTTCATAGAGAAGAGATGAGGATACTTGGTATGCATGTCTGCTTCTGCTTCCCAAGTAGCACCCTCAACGGACTGATTTCGCCATAGAAATTTATCCAAGGAAATTTCTTTGTTCCTTAGTCTACGGATCTGGTGATCAAGAATCGCTACTGGAACTTCTTCATATGAGAGGCTATTCTGAATATCTGTACTTTCTAGAGGAACTATAACAGTTGAATCGTTCATGAACTTTTTCAATAAGGACACATGGAATACTGGATGAACTGAGGATAAATATTCGGGTAGCTCAAGCTCATTCGCCACCTTCCCAACACGACCCAAAATCCGAAAGGGGCCTATGTATCGGGGACTAAGCTTCCCCTTATGGCCAAATCACTTCACCCCTTTCATGGATGAAAATTTAAAATACACAAGGTCATCAACCTCGAACTCAAGATCTCTTCTTCTTACGTCTGCATAAGATTTCTGACGACTCTAAGCTGCTCTCAATCTTTCTCAAATCAACTGAACTTTCTCTGTGGCCTCAAACACCATGTTTGGACTAATCAAAGTGGCTTTACCCACTTTGAACCAACCAATTAGCAATCTACATCTCCACCCATAAAGAGCTTCAAAAAGAGCCATCTGTATACTAGCATGAAAATTTCTATTATAAGCGAACTAAATCAACGACAAATTATCATCCCAACTACCTTTGAAATCAAGAACACATGCCCTCAACATGTCCACTATGGTCTGAATGGTCCTCTCTACCTGATCATCTGTCTGCGGATGAAAAGCTGACCTAAGGTGAACTTGGGAACCTAGACCCTTCTGAAATGCCCTCCAAACCGAGAGGTAAACAGAGTACCCCTATTTGAGATAATAGATAAAGGAACTCCATGCAATCTGACCAACTCTCTGATATACAACATAGCATATTCTTAAGTTGTGTACGAAATGTGAACTGGCAAAAAAATACACTGACTTAGTCAATCTGTCTACAATGACCCAAATCAAATCATGCTTACGACATGAATGAGGTAATCCGGTCATAGAGTCAATATTCACCTCTTCCCACTTCCAATTAGGGTTTCCAAACTCTTGCAATGTACCACCAGGTCTTTGGTGCTCTACATTAACCTATTGACAAATTGTACACTTGGCTACAAATTTAACTATATCTTTCTTCATACCACTCCACCAACAAATTTCCCGCAAGTCCTGGTACATCTTGGTATCACCTGGATAAATGAAATAACGCATACCATGCGTTTCCGCCATAATCTGCTGCCTTAAATCATCAACACATGGCACACACAGTATACTCTGGTAACTCAACACACCATCTCCCTTTTGGTAGAAAACCTCTATCTCTTGGTCTTTAACTAACTTCTTCAATTTGACTAGATTAGAATCCTCATCTTGCTTCTCTTTCACTTTCGAAACTAGAGAAGATTTGGAACTACTTTGAACCCAAAGATTTTCTTCCGCTGAATCAACTAATCTAACACCTAATCTAGCTAATCGATGAACTTCCCGAATTAAATCTTTCTTATCATTTTTCACATGAGCAACACTGCCCATAGATAATCTATTAAGGGAGTCTGCTACTACATTGGCCTTGCCCGGATAATACAACACACTTATATCATAATTTTTCAATAATTTTAGCCACCTTCTCTGACGAAGATTCAACTTCCTCTGAGTAAACACATACTGCAAGCTTTTGTGATCCGTGAACACATCAATGTGCACCCTATAAAGATAGTGTCTTCAGATTTTCAAAGCAAACACAACAGCAACTAACTCAAGATCATGAGTTGGGTAATTCTTTTCATTAGGCTTAAGTTGTCTAGAGGCATAGGCTATGACCTTACCTCTCTACATCAAAACACAACCCAAACCAACTCTAGAGGAATCACAATACACAATGAATCCATTTGTACCATAAGGTAATGCTAAAACTGGGGCTGAAGTAAGTCGAGTCTCAACTCCTGAAAACTCTTCTCACATGAATCTGACCACTGAAACTTAACTTTCTTTTGGGTCAATCTAGACATGGGAGACGCAATAGACGAGAAACCCTCAACAAAACATCTGTAATAGCCAGCTAAACCTAAGAAACTCCTAATATCTAGCGGAGAGATAGGTCTAGGCCAATTTCTTATTGCTTCTGTCTTTTGGGGATCAACTCTAATTCCCTTACTGAAAATAATATGACCAAAGAAAGCTACTGACCTTAGCCAAATTTGTGTTTGCTGAATTTGGCAAACAGCTGGTGATCTCTAAGAGTTTGCAACATAATTCTAAAATGGTCTACATGATCATTCTCACTACGAGAGTAGACAAGAAGATCATCGATAAAGACTATGACAAATATATCCAGATACTGTTTGAACACTATGTTCATCAAGTTCATGAAAGTTGCCGGAGCATTTGTCAGACTGAAGGACATGTCTAGAAACTCAAAATAAACACAACGGGTTTTGAAAGCTGTCTTTGGAATACATATTCCCTCACTTTAAGTTGATAATAGACGGATCTAAGGTCTATCTTTGAGATATAACTTGCTCCTTAGAGTTGGTGAAATAAGTCATCAATTTTAGGAAGAGGATATGTTTTTTAATGTAACTTTATTCAGCTGACGGTAGTCAATTTACATTCACAAAGAACCATCTTTCTTCTGCACAAATTGGACGGAAGCACCTCTTAGAGAAACATTAGGCCTTATGAAACCTTTATCTAAGAGATCTTTAAGTAGCTCCTTTAACTTCTTAAGCTCAGATGGAGACATACGGTATTAAGGAATAAAAATAGGTTGAGTATCTGGGAGAAGGTCAATACCAAAATATATTACCCTATCGGGAGGTACCCTAGGCAAATCTTTAGGAAAAATATCAGGAAACTCATTGACTACATTGACTGACTGAATCGTTGGAGTGTCAGTGTTTTTGACTCAAACTAGATGATAGATGCACCTTTGGAAATCAACTTCCTAGCCTTAAGATAAGATATAAAATGGCTTTTGAGAGACACTGAACTTCTTCTCTACTCAAAGACTGGTTCATCAGGAAACTGAAACTTCACCACTCAGGTGCGACAATCTATAGATGCATAATAGGAATAAAGCCAGTCCATACCAAGAATAAGGTCAAAGTTAACCATATCTAACTCTATTAAGTCTGCTAACATGACTTTATGATAGACGGTGATAGGACACTTTTAATAGATCTATTTGGCAACAACTGACTAACCTACTGGGTAGAAACCAAGAAGGGCTTAGGGATATTTTCAGGACTTATTTCAAAATTTACTGTAACTAACGAGGTCACATAAGAGAAAATAGACCCAAGGTCTAGCAAAACATAAACATCAAGATGAAAGACACAAAGCATACCGGTAATAACATCTGGTGAATCCTCCTGGTCCTGAAGGGATGGTAAAGCATAAAACCGATTCTGGCACTGACCGCCACTGGTATTGGATGATGCGCCCGGAGGTTAAACTGGGTGACCTAAAGAAGCTGGTGCACTAGTAGCCTGTGTCTGAGGACAAACATCTTTGTTTCCCTGCTTAGCATGAAGACACTCTCTAATACCATGACCCAACTTACCACAACCATAATATTCTTTCTGTTTAGCCAAACACTCACCAGGATGATTCTTACCACACTTAGCACATAGAGGATAACTGGGCCTTCCACTTACACTATTCTGAGATCTGGACGTAGAAGACTTACCCCCTACTCCTTCCTAGCTATAGGAGCGAGAGCACTAGCTGAAGATGGTGCCGATATAGATGAACAATTCTAAAACTGCGAACGATTTCCCCTTCCAGACCTAGCCTAGCCATACTCAAAATGCCCAATTCTAGCCTTCTTATTTCCATTTTCTCTTTCCTTCATCTTCTCTGCCTCAATTTGTTGAGCATGAATCATCAATCTAGCAAGATCTATGTCTCTAATAAGCATGGTAGTCCTACACTCCTTAACTACCAAACTAGACACTCCAGTAACAAACTTACTCAAACTTGCCCAAGGATCAGCCATCGTAGGGACATACTTAAACAACTGATTGAACTTAAGGTTGTACTCTTTTAGTGTCATCGAGATCTACCTCAGGTTCATAAACTCTTTTATCTTAGCTTCTCTCATTTCACGGGGAAAGAACCTATCTAGAAAAGTATCTCGAAATACTTGTGAACTCATAGGAGCTACATTCTTACCTCTACTATTCTTCTACATAACTACCCATTCATACACTACATCTTTAAATCTATAGGATGCCAACTCTACACTTTCCTCCTCAGAAACATGCATAATCTGGGTGATTTTCTTCACCTCATCTAAATAAAGTTGTAGGTCCTCACCTGTCTTCGACACAAGGAACTGTGGAGGATTCATTCTCATAAAATCTTTTATTCTAGCTGCTACTAAATCACCATTCTGCTAAAGTGGGACTGCAACATGATGATTTCCCTGAACATTAGCAGTCGCTGCCTGGGCCAATGCCTGAAAAATAGCCATAAACTCCGTATGGGATACATTCTCATTCAGAGGATCGGCGGGCTGGGGTGGCTGGTTATTATTTCTGCAGGCGTTAGCTCGATAAGGAGATATATTCAACCGTCACGTAAGAGCACGAGTTAAAAGTAGATAAAGATACTGTAAAAATGATATATCATGAAAAAAAGATGATTTCCTAAGAACGTCCCATAGCCTTTTGCTCATAAATATGGTGCGCTTCATACCCATGATCAAGAATCTACATAATGCAGCTTGTCTGACTCCCTAGGACTCTTATAAACCTTAGGCTCTGATACCAAGTTTGTAATGCCCTAAAATCTGATCCCGAGATATCACACGGTGCTTAAGACTACGAGTAGTCTTAAGCTAACCCTATCTACCATCTACTAAATCTGAATCTCATAATAAAGGAAATATCAACATAAAAGTCATACTGAATGTAAAAAACTATCTGAGATGGCTGAGAATAATCTAAATGTAATGTCTGAAAATCAATACTGTAAGTCTGAATAATATCTAGCAATCTGACAAGCTTCTACTACTAATAACTAGAGAGTCACTAGGACAAACCCCCAACTGCCTTGAACTGTCTAAAAAGCATACTAAATTATCTAAACTGATAAGTTAAAAATAAACTGAATGACTAAGTCCCCAAACTATGAGGATCACCAATTATCGGATGTAGATGGAGATGCTCGAACTACTCATGCGGCTGATACTGAGCTTCTAAACCAACATTATAAGACAATGTAGCACATAGACGTATATATAGATCAGTACTTTGAGGATGTACTAAGTATATGGGGGTGAATGCATAAGTAAAACATAATCTTAACATTTATATCAATTTGCAAAAGAATTTATGCTAAATATAAATGACTCACATAAGCTGAATATCCGAAATACTGAAATCATGGATAGCAAATCATACTTTGTAAATCTAGTGAGGCATAACATTTAGTTTTGAAAGTTGTACTAGTACTCTGTCTTTTAATTATACTAAGTGTAGAAAGAACTCATTTCTTTGTCTGAAATTTGAAATTTGTAAATCTTATCTTTCTGTAAAGTATCATCTGAGTAAAGTAGTGAGCCTTTACATTTTCTAAAAGCCTTTTTATTATTCTTTTCTATAGTCTTTTTCTTTTAGGGAGGTTCTTCTAATCGAAATAAACCATGCGAGCTAACATGGAGTCCAACGTCTCGTTCCCCTAAGGGGAAAACCTCACAATGGGGAGAGGTATCATACTCTTGCCAAGAAGTATAACCTAAGCTAAGTGATCATATCTGTAACTGTCATCCATATTGTAATGGGAATAATCTGATAATCTGTACCTACGTTGGCTACATAGTTCTGTGGAAGATAGGGCATCTTAATCCCATACTTCCCGCTCGGTGCTAAATACTACTCCCTTTTAAATTTGGATGCTCATTCTGTTGGAAATCCACTTTAAAAGTTGGCATAAGGGTTTATTCTAAAACAAATTATGCATTTATTTGGTCAAATACGTAAATAAAGTTGTTCTGAATTCTGTTATCTGTAATAAATCTGTAAAGTGGATTCCAAATCTTATCTGAATATCAAAAGATCAAAACATTATTAAAAATAGTAAATAATCTGATCATAGGATGTTTAAAGCATCATCTTTCTTAAAATATCAACATATAATCTTGGGCTTAATAACACATACTTCAATCTCATGTCAAAACATCATAATAATCATGCTAGGTAATGAAAACTATGATAATTCATCTCAAAATCTGGAATTTACTGTAATAGGCATAAAGATATGAAAATAAACATGCAATTCATCTTCTAAATCACTTGAAATCTCATAATCTTTGCAAATAGCAACATTAGGTATGGACCATAATTTAAAACTCATGTATAATCATTCAAAATCATGTAAATTTGAAATAAAAACTTGGTTTTGGGCACAAAGATGAAACAGGATCCTTGTACATAAACCTCACATACCTTGGTAGATGATTAGATGAAGAAACTTGAATTTTGGATTCCTATTTGAGTTCTTAAAGATGAGTTCTTGATTATCTTGTCTTGGGAATCCTTAATTTTGAGCTTTCTTAGAGTCATAATGGAGGAATTTAATTTCTTAGAGAAGAAGCGTTGGAGCTCTAGGGTTTTTCTTTGGAAGAGAATGGATAAAAATTGTATGAAGTGCTTAAGAATGGTCTAAATCTTGTGTTTTACACGAATTGGGGTCTTGGGAATTGACCAAACTACCCTTTTTAAACTTCAATCAGAACTGGGAAAAAGCAACATTTTTTCTAAATTGACAGGCCACGACAATGCACCACTATCGCGGTGGCTCACTGGAAAATGACGAGTGGTAACTGGAAGATCTCCGCGATGCGCTACCATCGCGGTGCTCTATAGAAATGCCATTTAGGCCACCAGCGCTATGCGGCCCAATCGTGTTGGCCTACTGGAAATCGCCAAATGGAAAATTGGACCTCTCCATGATACGGGGCAATCGCGGAGGTCCACTGCAATTTGACAATTAGGATTTTAACCATCTCCGCGATGCGGTGAGTACCCAGGTGGCACACTGTTTTAAAAAAATTTCTATAACTTCTCAAGCACGTATCGAATTTAGGTAAATTTGGTATCGATAGAAAGCTTATTCAATTTTCTACACAATGGGGGGTCTAAATCTAGAAAAATCCACACGTAACAAAAGTTATTTGTTTTTGAAGATAACTCTTGGCATTCTAGGAATGAAATTAACCTAGAAAAAGTATGGGGTATTACATTGGAAATACAACATCTCTGCATTGCGGACCTTATAGCGGGGGAATAGCCTACGCGGAGTGTACCCTATTTTAGAAGAATAGCCTACGCCTCGTAGACCCAAATTTAGGGAAATATCCTATGCGGTGCATACCCTATTTTGGGGGAATATCCTACGCACCACAGACCTATTGCGGACCCTTACTATTGCTCACGAAAATGGTCATAACTTTTCGCTCGGGTATCAGATTAAGGCAAAATTGGTATAGTTGGAAAGCTAATTCAATTATCTATAATTTTATGGGTCTTGAGATGCAACATTCCACATATTTTAAAAGTTTTACACGTTCAAACGTTACCCTTATGGAATCAAATACCAAAATTTGGCCAAATTAAAGACTCTTAGCTCAACTTTACTCTATGTGATTCGTATGAACATTTTTCACCTCAATCGCACTTCACACACTAGTATAATGATCATGAAACATATATTCACATACAAATCATGGGATTAGAGTTTACACATATAGAGATAACGGTTTGATTTCAAGCTCAAAATGTGGGGTGTTACATTATCACCCCCTTGTAATCATTCGTCCTCGAATGATGTATAGGAACTTGTTGAAGTCTTATAAGTATGGAATGATGTGCACATGACACTAATATATAGGTGAGTTGAAACATTATCACTTTATCATGAAACTAATTTCTGAGATGACTTGATTATATTGACTGTAAGGAGTTGATTCATGCTGAGAGTTTTGGACTCACTTGAAATATTCATGATACAATCATACATATAGAACTGCAAAGTGATAATTGATGCAATACAATTCCAAAATTACTAAGGATGGAATAAGGTATGCAACTTTTTATTAGGGGTTGTCCCTCAACAACACACGTACAAAAATCAAAAGAAAAGGGTTTCGCGGCATCGCCAAGTACATTATGTAAGCACAAATCATGAGATAACGAGACCAAGGTCGTACAAGGAGTATCACAATGTCTGAGCTGGAATACTTTGAAAAATGAGATCATGCATAGAACACTTATGAACTGAGTCATGACTAAATAGCTAAATTTGAAACATGATGCATGAACTGAACTAAATTCACAACTTATATGTATGTGAACAAATTACCTAATGGAATAGCCATATTCATGAAACTTTGGATAGTAAGACTATATGGAAAGATTGAAAACTATATGAGCTTATCTTTTTGATTGCTAAACTAAACTGTTGGTTATACGGACTGAATTATACCAAAAGCTTATACTCAACTGGAGTATTTCTTCAACACTTTTTCTAATAATTATTAATAACATTAGAAAGCAAGGAATCTTGGGCATGATCTAAATAAGATTTCTGAGTAAGAAATCTTAATATGGCTATAACTCTGTAACATGGAATATAGGACTATGAAACATAAGTTGGATAGAATTACTAGGCAATGCTACTGCCCAATTCAAGCATAGACTCGCTCCATAAATACTCGCATGGGTACATATAACTACTCCAGCCAAAGTCTAAGCTGACCTACATACTCTCATCATGTTCAAGCCTAACTCAAAATCACAAGGTACTGCACATAACACCATAATATTAGTCTGAACTATGAATTCAATATCCTATGCATTTTTAAAACTTTTCATCTCAAGAGTGATTCTTCTTACTACTTCAATCACTAAATTTAACCTTTTACTAAGAATTTACTAGCGCACAATGCACCTATCCGCTCGTATACCAACATAACATTTAAGTCCATCATCATAACCACATATGAACTTCTAGGCAAACACCCATAAAAGCATCTTTCTTATATTCTCAAAACCTATATCAATAACAACTTTCTTGCACTATTCTTAAAAAGACACACATGAAATTCTTAACTAACCACGACATATACCAAAAGTTTTGCCTCAATCTTCATTCAGACTTATAGCCTTAGATAAAACAAGCATACTACAATCTTTCTTTTAATAAGGAACATTTACTATCTCCTATCTCAGTGATTACTCATCACCAGTATCATAATATGAAACTTTGCACTGAGATGAGAATGGGTCGGACATCTTTCTCCCCTACTGGTGTTCTATAATACATTGGAATCACTACTAGAATCTGAGAGTCTGACTTGGCTTCTTGTTCTATCATTTTCCCCTTAAATTAAAGCTATCATTCTAAGTCTGTGGGCTCCTTTAATAAACTCTAAACTGAACTGCAATCACTTTACTCTAGAGTCCAGGATAAAATGATACATATCAATAATAAATTCACCTTAAAAGACTACACATGAAAGTATTTAACCCACTGCTAATACTTCATTTCAAGATACAACTCTTAGCTTTCTATAGCCCATAACTTAGCTAGTAAGAACATCATATACTACATTGTTGGCCTCATTTGTACTTAGCAACTCAAGGATAATATTTAAGCACACACATTAAAACTTAGAAATAACATAATCCCATCTCTACTATACTGACTATAGGTAGCTGGAACATGGCTCTAACTATCACTAATTAATATATAAGGATAATAAAAATATAACACATGAACTGCAATGGACTGGAGTCCCCGAAACAAGAGGAAAACCTCTCATACATATGATGGTTATGTAGTTTTGGAACTCACGGATAGCTAATAAAGGGCACACCCTCTATTGGCAGGTAAGCCCCCATCCCTAGGTTCACTCGGTGCTAAATCCTACTCCCAATTGAAAGACACTGAAATACTAACTGGTGCATGCACTGAAAACTGATTTGCTCATATAAGGTATTTTGAAAAATACAGTGCATGCATAATTTGTAGAACCATGAACATATAAATTGATAGTACTCGTCATGATCATAATAAACTGAGTATAACAATAAAGATCATGAGTTATCTGACTTATTACTTTAAATGTCTGAAACGTAAGTAAACACGTAAGTATCAGGTGTTCATAAACCGCCAACACTGAATGATTACAAAAACCACTAATAACACTTAAAATAGTGACATAAAGTCATAATCCACAAACCCAAACCATGAGATATTTCAACAACCTGATAAATTTACATAACTTGAACATGGGAATGCTTTAAACTTAAGAGGACAATAATTCCACGTGATTTAGTTATAAATTGATGATTTAACATAAAATCAATGGAATGTGACATGGAAATCGAAATTCAGAACATGAAATAGCTTAATTTACATAGCAACACATCCTGACATGGCTTGAATTCAATTTACTTAGAAATACATGGATTAAATTCATAAGTTTTTTGGATAATTTCATAAAATAAAATTCATACTTTTAAATCAAAAGAAGGTTTTAGGGCTCAATGGGTGAAAGGAACCTATTGATGAATATCCCACATACCTTAATTACTTGAATCCTTGAAGAAATTTGAACTTGGATCTTGGATACTTGAATTCTTGGAGAGAAGTTGAATTTCTTGTTCTTGGGAATAGAGGCTTGAATTTTGCTCATTCTTGGGAAGATGGAGAGTTACTACGTGAGTAGTTTTGAGTATAATGGGCAAATAATTCCCTCATGGGTGCTATAGGTTGTGTTTTAGATGACTAGGTTTTAGGGGAAGTTCCAAATTACCCCTTGGCCTCTTTAAACTTGAAACTAAAAATACAACGTCTCTGCATCGCGGACCCTATAGTGGGGGAATAGCCTATGCAACATGGACTCTATTTTAAGGGAATAGCATATGTGGCGTAGAACTTATTTTGGTGAAATATCCTATGTGGCATGGATCCTATTTTGGGGGAATAGCTTACGCAACACGAACCTATCATGAACCCTTACTGTTTCCCACAAAAATGGTCATAACTTTTTGCTCGGGTATCAGATTAAGGCAAAATTAGTATCATTGGAAAGTTAATTCAATATTTGGTAGGTCTTGAGATGCAAATTCCACATATGTAAAAAGTTATACACATTTAAATTTGTCCCTTGTAGAATTAAATACCAAAATTTGGCCGAATCAAAGGCTTTTAGCTCAACTTTGCTCTAAGTGACTCCTATGAATATTTTTTACCTTGATAGCACTTCACACACTAGTATAATTATCATGACACATATATTTATATACAAATCATGGGATTAGAGTTTTGCACACATAGAAATGATGGTTTGATTTCTAGCTCAAAAATACAGGCTATTACACATAATGTTAAGGAGATTTATTAGTGGAATAATATGACATGAGGTGTGTCTAGTTCTGTGGCTAAATACATGGTGTATTAACAAGGGAAGGTTGAGCACTTGCGGCCTAGATAGTTTTATCAAGAAATTGAGCTACCTACGTAGAACTAGGAAGTGATTAGTATGAATTTTGTTACTGGTCTTTCTCGGTCTTGGAATTAGTTTGATTCAATTTGGGTTATTTTGTATAGGATGACTAAGTCTACTCTACTACTTGCCAGTGAGAACAAATTTTTCGACAGAAAACTATGTGAAATTGTTCTTTTAAGAGATTGTGAAGTTGTATGGGGAGCCTATTTCTATTATGTCAGATTTTAGTACTTAGTTCTCATTTAGTTTTGGTGTTATTTTCATAGAGGTTTTGTAACTACGGTGAGACTTAGTACTGCTTTCCACCCACAGTCGAATGGGCAAACGAAAAAGACTATTCTGACACTGGAAGACATTCTTATAGCTTATGTGATTAACTATGGTGGTAGTTGTGTTGATTATTTGCCTCTTATAGAGTTTGCGTATAATAATAGCTACCACTTTACTATTGGTATGACTCCTTTCAAGGCCTTGTATTGTAAGAGGTATAGGTCTCCCATCAGATGGTTTAAAGTTGGTGAGGCAAAGATATTTGGTTCAGATTTCATTCACCAAGTGATGGAGAAGGAAAAGGTGATTTAGGACAGGCTTAAAGCCGCCCAAAGTCGCCAAAAGTCCTACACAGATGTGAGGCAAAGAGAGTTAGATTTTAGTGTTTGTGATTGGGTGTTCTTAAAGGCATCCCCCGTGAAAGAAGTGATATGGTTTGGTAAGAAGGAAAAGATCAGTCCCCGATATATTGGTCCATACTTGGTATTGAAGAGGGTTGGTAATGTTGCATATGAATTAGAGTTTCCTTCTAGTTTGAGCTCTATTCATCTGGTGTTTTACATTTTAATATTGAGAAAGTGCTTGGGTATCCTTCAACGGTTATTACTTTGAAAGAGGTAGGTATTTTGGATTTTTTTTATCTTATGAGGAAGTCCCGGTTGAAATTTTGGATCGGCAAGTTCGTTGTTGTGGACGAAGGATGTAGCTTCGGTAAGGGTTCAATGGAGGAACCACAAGGTTGAAAAGGCTACTTGAGAAGCTGAAGAGGACATGAACTCCAAGTATCCATTCTTTTTTCCTGTTTTTGGATAATCATGCTTAAGGTACGTGTATCCCTTAATATCTTTGTTTTCTGACTTTGTTAAAGGAAAAGGTGATTTCTTTAGCATCTTTATTTTCTGTCTTTATTAAAGGTAAGAGAAGAGGTATGTGGAGTCAAATCGTGCTAATAAATGCCTAGTCCTATTATTCAAGTACAAATGATCCAAGTGGATGAGAATTGAAACACCTGAAATTTTTGGCCCTTAGATATTTCTTGAGCTTTGAGCCCACTGCCTTGGTAATGGCTCATCCTATGAGTCGTAGAGTGTCCTGGCGAGTCATTCGGATAAGTTATAATCAAACTAGTAAGTTTGTGGCTAGATTCTACTCTGAGTATGATTGGCTCACTAAGAGTCGTAAGGATATGTTACGAGTTGTTAAATGTAATCATAGGGTGTCCAGTATAAGTCCCAATTTGGGTTCTGTGTAGGGTCCCATTATGACTGGTGCCATTGAGTCATAAGGATAACAATGTAGGGTGCCTTGGTGGTACTGCCTTGTTAACGACTCATGGTGATGAATCGTAAGGAGTGGTTACGCGTCAAGGGTTAACTCGTAGTCAAAGGTGACCCCTTTTTAACTTTTAAGTTAAGGACATTCTAGACATTTTCCCTCTTACCCAACTTGAAACCCACATCTTATAACCGTATTAGGGTGTCATTAGAACTCACTCTAATTTTTCTCAAGGTTAAGAACATTTAGATTTTTCAAGAGGTTGATCAATTAGGGCTTTCAAGGGTGATTTTCTCTTCGTACATCTTACCATTTCAGACATGTGATTCTTCCCTCATTTTTAATTTGTTAAAAAACATATGTATTAAAGTGTTATTCACATAGAATTATTTTGGTTTTGAAAACAAGGATTGTGGGTTTTGAATGCTTATTATTGAACAATGTTTTTCCATGGTTTAATTATAATTATTCATGCTTTAAATATGATTTTGAACTTGTGGGGGTATGGTGAATGAACTAGGGAATTGTGATCTTCCCAAACTTGTGACTTTTGAAATGGTTATGACCCCAACCCATAGTGTGAAATTGGTTTGAGTTATGATAAAGGTGGGAATTTGTACAATTGAACTAGTCTTGAACTATTGCATGGTATAAAGAGGTATTTGAAACACAATGATCTGATTTAATGAACAAAGAGAGTCAGTGTCCCCCACCCTGTATTCATGTTGTTGTTGTTGTTACATTAACTAACTTTTGTTTTTGCTTAAAGCTTTTGTATGAAGGAGTGTAGAAATCAAATATGTAAAAGAGGAGAGAGAGTTTGCTTGTCCTCCCCATAATAAAAGAGAGTCTTGTTTTTATAGTGGATAGAAGAATGAATAAGTAAAGGAAAAGAGATAAATCAGGGATGATTATAGGAATCCTTTTCCTTCATTACATCATCGTATCAAGATTTAAATAAATCAATCACATTTAACATAATTGATCACATAAAAGATTATCCGACTTAGTTAAGGCAAGATAAATAAGGAAGGAAATTAATCTCAAAAGATTTTTTCAAACAATATGGTAAGGATAATCAAAATCAGTCAACTCATCACACATTACTTGGCCAATTAATATTCTCAATTAAATGTAAGAGTGAATCAAGCTTACCATGAATAAAGAAGTAAGAAAATAGGCCAGCTAAAATCAATCACTAGTGACATCAAAACAGCTATCACACAATTTCAATACTAGCGAGAAAAATAAATCACATTATCACATTTAGAAAGCAAATACTATACCAGGAGAAGTTTAGAATTAGGCGTCACTGTGTACCCCATTAATTTTGAATCAAAGATACGGAATCAATCACAAAAATATATATCGGGGTTGAGCATGATTGAAGGCTAACTAAATTCATCCCCAATATACTCATTGTGTCAAACAAAACCTTCAAACAAAATGCATTTAATAAGTCAGTGACCATCAATGTAAACTAAAAATAATCATCGATGATAAAATTTGGGTGTTTTCATATATGTTAGTCTAAGGGCAGAAACAAACATGAAATTGAGAGAATAATCTTAAAAACCAAAGTCAAATTCCACCAATTTCAAATCTAAGAATCTGTCTAAAAAAATAAGGGTAGAAGAAGAGCATAAATTCAAAGGGAGAAATAACCTTGGACAGATTCAAAATATCCGTCAAGGACTTTAGTGTTTTCCGACGATGTTGGACTGAAGCTCGGAAGTGACAGTGGCTAGAGCGGCGGAGCTCCGGCGGTTGAGTAGCGGGATCGCCGGCTGATGGCGGCTGGAACGGCTACTCGTGGCTGGTGGCTGGCCGGATAGAATCACGATTGGAGAAAGAGGACCGAGGAAAACAACGGTCAGCAACAACAGTGGGGTTCACCGACGTATTTTGTCGGTAGAGCAGCGGTGGCTTAGCCCGGTTGAGAGAGATAGGGACGACATCGGTCGCTGGTCTGGGTGCGCCGGTTTAGGGTGTTCGTGGCTGTTTTAGTTGGAAACAAGAGATAGGGGCGCCGGTGAGAGAGAAAAAGGGATAAAGAGAAGGTAGAGAGATAAAGAGGGGTTTGATTGGTAGGTGCGACTACTGTTTGTGTAAAATATAAATTAGGGTTTGATTGTTTTTATTAAAAGAAAATAAGAGGATGTTTTGATCTTAGCCGTTGGATCAATATTGATTAACGACTAAGATTAAAATAATATGATGGTGATTTAAAATATGGTTCAAAATTGAATTTTAAATTTGGAATAAAAAATTGATGCCAATTTGGCTAAAATTGACATCAATTAAAAATAACAATGGTTAAAAATTAAACATATAAAAATTGAATAAAATAGGCTGTTATTTTGAAAAATAATAATTAATAACAATAATAATAATAATAATAGATAATGTATTTGTAAATTGTGAATGTGCACATGTATATGAAAAAATAATAATTTAATAAATATTAATAAAATTATTAAAATATTATATTTGAATTAACAAATTATAAAAATGATACCAAAAATTAATAAAATAATTTGTACATTTTAAATCATGAACGTGACACGTCAAAAATCTGTTTGATGCAAGAAAAGTGTGTAAAAAATATCAACATTTAAAATTAATAATTTTGCTTAAAAATAATAGCTTAAAAAGAGCTTTGGGCGGTTAGAATTAGGTGTCAACAACCCGTAGGTATTATTATATGAATATTGAGCTACCCAATCCAGGCTAAGGTTTAAAAGTGCACGCTAAACCTTTTTCCCTATCCCGGCATATTATAAATATATATATGTATATGTTTATGAATTTGATTTTGTGCATTGATTTTGAAATGATTTTGAACTATTGATTATGTAATTATGTTATCCTTAGCCCTGAGTTACAGGCTAACGTTCACCCCACTAATCGTCTTTGGACGTTGTATCCCCATGCGATGCAGGATTTGGTCATACTTCTACTTTCTCTGCTCAGTAATTGTGGATTGATCGAGAGTCGACTTGAAGTGGTGAGCTTTCATGCTTCAGAAGGCTCCATTTCAGGATTATGTTTTCCTTTTGAGTTATAGAGTATTGGTTACTGTTTTTGGATTCGGTTTGGTAGAGACTTTGTCGAACTATTGTGGACTTAGGATGGTTTGTTGTTGGTTGGTTTGGTTATGCACATATCATAACATCTTTAATTTCAAGTTCTCTAATCTTGTTATATATTCAGAATTCATCCGATATGGATGTGAGGTGGTCTATGGTTTGGGTATTGGGGGAGGTCTCAGGTCCTTATTGAACTTGAGATACCCGACACGACCAGACCCTGGTTCGGGTCATGTCTAGTTGACTCTTAAAATTTCGCATGTATCACATAAATGAGATAGAGGGAGTAACATACATAATTTCAAAGTTAGTATAGTAAAAGTTAAGAACGTAAGATGTTTTAAAAAGAGAAATGACCAAATTTTTTACGACACACTCCAACTTCACTGGGGTCTTATTACCCCAAAACTAAATTTTAGCATATTTTTGTCA
This sequence comes from Capsicum baccatum var. pendulum, assembly GCA_030864225.1. Classification (NCBI taxonomy): domain Eukaryota; kingdom Viridiplantae; phylum Streptophyta; class Magnoliopsida; order Solanales; family Solanaceae; genus Capsicum; species Capsicum baccatum. The sequence goes on from CM061557.1 coordinate 89,515,435, forward strand.
ACCTTTTTAGTTGATGTGAGACCTTTTGTCAACCTTTTTAGATGACGTGACACCTTTAACGTGGACCAATTTTAGATAATAAAGGTGTGACATCGACACAAAATGGTGACAAAAATATACTAAAAAATTGAGTTCAAGGGTGAAATTGGAGTGTGTCTTAACAACCTTGACCATAGTTCAGAGGTACTGAATGCTTATCTCTTTGAAAAAACATGTAAAAATTTGATGTACTTTTTAAATTTCATCTTATCTGCATAAATTGTGACAAAGAAACTAATATATATTGAGTCTGGAGCTTTGAATTTAGTCAATATTAAAACGTGTACTTAATATTACCTTATATAATAAAAGAGAGTTTAGGCAAAGCATACACGTCTCCGTCGACATGTCTGCTTGCTGCCTTTCACCTGCTTATTTCGTGATTTTACTATATCATTCTTAAAGAATTATTATATGTCATTTACATATTAGAAAAATTAATAATATTTAATAAAAAAGTAAAATTGATATTTATGACATGTCTGCTTCATCTGCTTTAATCGTAATTTTACTATATCACTCCTAATTGATTATTATAAGTCATCTAAGTAGTAAAACATTAATAATATTTAATATTAAATTAACTTGACGTCTTATATGATGCCCACTTAATTTTTTTTCAAAAGTATTTTCATAATAATTTTGCTACATCACTTCTAATTAATTATTATAAGTTATTAAGACATGTGTGCTTCGCTGCTTCAATCATTAATTTATTATATAACTCCTAATTAATTATTATGATTATCTAAGCATTGTGTCACTTAAATTGGAATACAGAAAAAAATAATCAAAAAATAACAATAATTAAAAAGTTTAATTATTTAAAAATATAATTGACTATCAATGCCGCAAAAGTTTGGACAGGGAAAGTAATATATATTATTTGAAAATTAAATAAAAAATATTATAAATTATAATGGTTAACAACTTAAATATCTAAAAAATAATTAATTTATTATATCTTTCAAAAAAATACATAAAAAATATATTAATCACAATAATTAGCAATTAAAAAATTTAAAAGATATAAAGTATTTAGTTGACCTTCGAAGTTATATCAGTGCCACTTAAATTCAAGTAGAAAAAAGAAATTATAAATTTCAATTATTAAAAATTTAAAATATTTTAAAGATATAATTGGCTATCAATGCCACAAAAGTTTTGACAAAGAGAGTAACGTGTATTATTTAAAAATTAAATAAATGATATTCTAAATTACAACAGTTAACTAACTTAAAATATTTTATTATATATTTGATAATTACTATGTGAATAATATAAATCATAATAATTAATAACTGTAAATATTTTTTGAAAAAACATAAATTTTTTTGATTATGAGTATCATATTAATAACTTAAAATATTCTTATATAAATTTCATCAATCTAAATATAATAATATATGCTTAATTTATTAATTAAATAAATAAAATTTTTATTTAAACAATGAAATTAAATATAACGTAAAATTTTGAAGGATGAATATCACACTCGTGCACAGCACGGGTAGCCAACTAGTAAAAATAATAAAGGTCGAGAAAAGAAAAGGGTATTGAGATCCGGCCGGGCGACCGACAACCAGTAATAGAAAAAAATAAGCAACAGCCCTTGTAACTCATAAAAATAAAATAGCTATTGGAGCGACTTATATGATAATTGACATTTGTGCGTCTTTTTACCAAATTTCCCTCCATTATTTCCGATATAATTGCGTTTCTTTTCCCATCTCTGTCCTAAAAACGTAGCAAATCAGCATTCATCTACTTGTGAAATAATAAATTCATACACCTAACAATCCAATCCAAACAATTTAGCGTGTGGGTCAGATTGCAGGGTCTTCTTTGCGTTTGGTGACAAGTTGCAAAGCGACCAGAAAACTAACAAATTTCAAATCTTTGGTTAGATTTTCTTGAGAACATCCATCTGGATTTTGAGTTATTTTTGTTTTTGTTTCGTGATGGGTTGGAAATACAAGGCAGGTCTCTTCCTTATTTCAGCTGTTGTTGTTATTTGGGTCACCTCTGCTGAAGTTACCCAGGTCAGTTTTTCTTTCTTTATGCACGTGTCTTGATGTTTTATGTACTGAGATGTATCCAGATTTGGTAGTAAGTTACAAAATTGGTAAACCTTGGTATTTTTTTGTTAATCTTTACATAATGCTATTTAATTTCAAAAATAGTCAATTTAAGATGAACATTGATAGGGTCCAAATGGATGTTGAGGATGTTAGAGTGGGTAAAAATCCTGATAGTTCACTTATATGAACTTGGGCAGGAAACTACAGGAATAACCCAAAATAAGGTTAAGGTGGCTTTCAAATTTTGATCCAAATAAAAGAGCTTCATAAAAATAACCTTAAGTAATATATTTTCAGGCAAAATTGCCATGACCAATGGAGTAAATTACATAAATGATCGTCGTAATGAATAACAATTCTATACTTATTTATTTTTTAATTTTTATTTTTCTCTTTTTAATATTACTTTAACTTTTATTTTTTCTTTTTCTTTTTGTTTTTTCTCAATCGTTATTTTTTTTCCTCTCAACTTTTTTTCTTTTTTCTTTTACTTTAATTTTTTTTTTTTAATTTTTCTCAACCCTTGTTTTTTTACTCCTCTCAACGCCTACTTTTATAAAAAAGATTTTTATTTTTCGTTGATTTTTATTTTTATTTTTTAATTTTTTCTCGGCCTTTATTTTTATTTTATTTTATTTTTATTTTTATCAACTTTTATTTTTTTCTCGTTCTCTCTCAACTTCTACATTTTATTTGATTTTTACTTTTTTTAATATTTTTCTTTATTTTCTGCAATTTTTTGTTATTTTTGTTCTTTTCTTCGATTTCTTCCAATCAAGTTACATCTCAGGAGTAAGAGTTGACACTATCACATTATAAAGACAAGACTTATGACTTTCAAACAACAAGTTACGTTTCATGGGCAAGAGTTCACACTACCACATTATAGAGGCAAGACTTATGACTTTCAAACAACAAGTTATGTTTCATGCGCAAGAGTTCACACTACTACATTGTGTTTTGATTTATGAGATATTCTATAACTCTTATCTTAGAAGCAAGACTTACTCAAGTATTTTCAAACAACAAATTATGCCCCACGGGCAAGAGTTGACTCTACCACGTTATGCTTCATTTATGAGATGTTCTACAACTATTGCCTTAGAGACAAGACTTAGCTCAAGAACTTTCAAACCACAAATTATGCCCACGGGCAAGAGTTGATGCTACTACGTTATGTTTTCATTTATGAGATGTTTTTGCCTTAAAGGCAAGACTTAGCTCAAAGACTTTCAAACTACAAATTATGCTTCACGGGCAAAAGTTGACACTACCACGTTATGTCTTCATTTACGAGATAATCTACAACTCTTGTCTTAAAGGCAAGACTTAGCTCAAGGACTTTCAAGCAACAAATTATGCCCCACGGGCAAGAGTTGACACCATCACGTTATGTCTTTGTTTATGAGATGTTCTATAACTCTCGCGTTAGAGACACGACTTATCCCAAGAATTTTCAAACAAGTTATGTATATTGGGCAAGAGTCAACACTAATACGTTGTTTTTTACTTATGAAATGCTCCATAACTCTTGTCTTAGAGGTAAGACTCGGCATAAGGACTATCAAATAACAAGTTATGCCCTATGGGCAAGAGTTGACACCACCACATTGTGTATTGATGTATGAGATGCTTTATAACTCTTCCCAAGGACTTTCAAGTAACAAGTTGTGCCCCATGGGCAAGAGTTGACATTACCACATTGTGTTTTGATTTATGAGATATTCTATAACTCTTGCCTTAGAGGTAAGGCTTAACCCAAGGACTTTCAAATAACAAATTACACCCCATGGGTAAGAGTTGACATGATCACATTATGTTTTGATTTATGAGATGTTCTATAACTCTTGCTTTAGAGGCAAGACTTAGCCCAAGGACTTTTAAACAAGTTACGTTCCACGGACAAGATTTGACACTACCACATTGTGTCTTGATTTTTGAGATGTTTTATAAATCAAAGACTTTTAAACAACAAGTTATGCCCCATGGGTAAGAGTTGACACTACCACACGATGTCTTGATTTGTGAGATGTTTGTAACTCTTGCCTTAAAGGTTCGAATTAGTCTAAGGACTTTCAAACAACAAGTTACGCTCCATAGGCAAGAATTGACACTACCACATCGTGTCTTGATTTATGAGATATTCTATAACTCTTGTCTTAGAGGCAAGACTTATCCGACAAGTTATGCCTATGGACAAGTGTTGACACTACTACATTGTTTTTTGATTTATGAGATGTTTTATAACTCTTGCCTTAAAAGCAAGACTTAACTCAAGGATTTTCAAATAACAAGTTATGCTCCACAAACAAGATTTGACACTACCACATTGTGCCTTGATTTATGAGTTGTTTTATAATTTTTTGCCTTAGAGGCAAAACTTATCCCAAAGAATTTTCTAAGACAATTCATGCCCTTAAATTTGCTTTGATGTTAAAAAAGAAGATCCCTTGGCGGATTATCCAATTTTTTATTTATTAGCAAAATATAATAGAAGTTGAAAAAAATAAAAAAGAGATCAAGCAAAATAGAGAAATAAAAGAAGAGATTGAGAAAAAAAAGAAAAAAATAAAGATTAAGAAAAAAGCGAAGAATTGAAAAAATTGAGAATAACAAAAATGAGAGGAAAATAAAAATAAAGTTTGAGAAAATGAGGAAAAAAGAGAAATGATAAAAACAAAAAATAAAGGTTGAGACAAATGAATTAAAAAAAGAAAATAAAGAAATGAAGAAATAGATAATATTTGAGAAAAAAGAAAAAGAGAAAAAAATAAAGGTTGAGACAAATGAATTTAAACATGAAACAAAATTAAAGGAAAAATAAAAAGTGAAAATAACAAAAATAAAAATAAAATTTGAGAGAAGTGAGTATGGATAGTTTAAAAATATTTGAGGTGTAGAGGGGCAAAATTGTACTTGTACTATACTTAAAAAGGAAGGAAGACTAGTCTTTAAAGATTTTTCTTATTGGGGTCAAAAATCCAAAGCCACTTTCTATTGGGGCTATACCATGTAATTTTCTGGACTTGGGCAATCCTTATCTCTTGAGCTACTATTGGGGCTATACCATGTAATTTCCTGGACTTGGGCAATCCTTATCTCTTGAGCTAGTTTTTGAGGTTGAGTTAGGCCAAGATCCATTCTGTATATGATATTAGAGCCAGGTCTATCACTATTTGGGCTCCCGGTCCACGCGCCAGTTGGTCCTTGGGCGTGAAGGGGGTGTTAGAGTGGGTAAAAGTCCCATATTGGTTGGGGATGGACGGGTAGTTTGCTTATATGTACTTGGGCAATCCTAGCTAGTTTTTGAGGTTGTGTTAGGCCCAAGATCCATTCTTTACAGAGGATTCATACAACTGGTTTGCATTTGTTGCAAAACTGTTGTATTGAGATGTCTTAATGTTAAGATTTTTATATCCCAATCAATAGAAAGGCTATGGGATTAAATTATCAGTCAGGTGACTTTTGTATTAACATGTTATAATGTGGTTGGTTATTGTCTTACTGACATATAGTTTGTTCTGTGCTCTTACAATTTCGTATGAATCACCTCACAGCTAGAAATATGATAGTACATATCCTTGCTTTCATACAACACCAATTTATTGCTTTACATAATAGAGATAAGAACATCAATTAAGTGTTCAGTAACTTTAGGTTATTTCTTATGTTTACGTAAAGTAACAAGCTTATGCTGGGTCATTCTGACATGATTTAGGGTACTTCTTTTCTTATTCTGGTCCAATTTCGTCCATCCTTTCTTCAGAGGAAAGGGACAAGATTGTTGGTTGCATTTGTAATTTATTCAAAAATGCACAATACTTGCTTAGGCTGTACCTAAGGTACTTTGCTCAGTATTTGGCACTTTGCATTGTGGTCAAAGAGGATATGGTGTTCAAGTAGTTGTCAAGTGGTTTATATGAGATGCTTCTCCTTATTCAAATCTAAACATGTTGTATGCTTTATGTCCCTGGTTGCTCATGAAAACATTTCTGACAATTTTTTTTTGATAACCGTGGTGTCTGGGCCAACTTATGTGCGGTTCGACTAATTCCATGGGATACCTGGCACCTCCCATCAACAGGTACCAGGTAATTCTGTTCGCCAAGGCTAGGACAGGTGAGAAGTAACCACCTAGTGTCTATCTCTGCCAGGGATTAAACCTGAGAACTCATGGTGCTCAACCCACATCATTGAACCACTAGGCCACACCTTTGGGTGCATTTCTGACAATTAGCGGGGAATCATCTCTTTATTATATATGTGGCCATTATTATTCTTTAATAGATATCTAAGAATGTTACAGACATGAAAGGGACTTGGATGCTAAGATGCTTAATTTGAATTACCCATCTATGAGCAACCCCCCCCCCCCCCAAAAAAAAAAGTGTTGGCTTAATATTTACTGCATTGAAAACTATGTTTTAGCCTATTGGCAGAAATTTCGCTGTATCTTACATCTTTGGCTAGGTCCCTCTACTGCCGAGCCCAAGTGTTTTTAGGCTATATAAATACACATAATTGCATTGCACAAGAAAAGAACTCCCTACTCCTAATTATATTGCCCATTTTTCCTTCTCAAAGGTCAAACTCATATTAGGAAGAGCCATAGAAGAATTGGGTCATGCCTAAAACTACCTTTGAGTTACTCAACATCTGGAAATGTATAGGAAGAAGATATTGTGAGGAGAATTGGTCGCAACTGATCCCGGTGAAGGAGGCTTACAACAATGATGTCCCGCCTTAGCTGCTTTATCCTTCCCTCAACCTCCCCAGAAAGAGTTTGCATATGGTTGATAACATGGAAAGAGAGAAATTTAAGACTTTTTGAAGACACAAGCAACTCAACCCACAAAATTAGGATGACTTGTCTTAGTTTATTATATTTTTGGTGTAAATAGGATCTTGTCCAGGCGACACCACCAAAAAAGGGATCTCATGGGTTATATAGGGGATTTGATAGATCTAATAGGCTACTTGTGATGACACAACCGACTGATTAGAATAGCTTTTGACAGTATCCTCGTGATTCCTTAGTGAGCTTGTAATTATTTTCAGCATCTTCTAATGCTGCTTTTGCTATATATACAGCCTACCGGACATTATCTTTATTAGAAAAAAGGTAGTCACCGAGTAATTTTTATTTTGTAAACAGATGTACCTGTTTTCATGTGCATGCAAGTAATTATTGTAGAAGATGCATCAACTATAGAGATGATAATTTTAGTACTTCCTACAACAACAACAACATACCCAATATAATCCCACCAAGTGGGGTTTGGTGAGGGTAAGTGTACGCAGTCCATACCACTACCTCAAATGTGAGATAGGAAAACTGTTTCCGATAGACCCCCAGCTCAAAATAAGACAATCTAAGTTAAGGAATAGTAAAAGAACAAGATGCAATAGAAATTAGCATATTCAATAATACCATAAACAAGATACTTCTAGTAACACATCAAAAGATACAATATCCAGACTAACCTTCTACCCTAATCCGCCTTCTCCACAACTTCCTATCCAGGGTCATGTCCTCGGCAATCGAAAGCTGCTCTATGTCATGTCTAATCACCTCCCTCCAATACTTCTTCGGTCTACCTCTACCTCACTTGAAACCATCCCTAGCCAACCTCTCACACCTTCGTACTGGGGCATCCGTGCTCCTCCTCATCACATGACCGAATCATCTCAACCTCGCTTCCCTCATCTTGGCTTCCACCGAAGTCACTCCCACCTTATCTCGAATAACCTCATTTCTAATTCTATCTTTCCTAGTACTCCCACACATCCACCGAAGTATTCTCATCTCGGCCACCTTCATCTTCTGGATGCGGGCCTTCTTAACATGACAACACTTCGCCCCATACAACAAAGTCGGTCTAACCACCACTCTGTAGAATTTGCCTCTTAAGTTTGGGTCCTTTGGGGGTTATAGCACTGTAGTAGTATGAAAAAAATTGTTCCTGCATAATCCTAAATGAGTTGAATTACTGAATTTGAATTTGCATGGGTGAACATGATGCAACCTTCTATACTATGAATTGAATTTTTTCATTGTGTGTGTACTATGACAGGGCATTTTCTCAGAATATAAGCAGCCATTTGCAATCACATACCTTGGAGCTTCTTTGCTGGTAATTTATCTCCCTGTAGCATTTCTTAAGGATTGGATATGCGATTTGCTGAAGAGACGCCCTAGTAGAACTGATAAAAGTACTGACAATGAATCATATGTGAGACATAGTTCTCCTTTAAAGCACACAGTACAGAAAGTCTTTGAGATAGAAATCCAGAAATCAATGGATAGAAAAGACAGCAAAGAAAATATTTCGGCCGAGGAAGAAGGAAAACCTCTAGTTGCTATATACAATGGTAGTTCTGATGATCTAAAAAATGGAAAAGAGATGACGGCCTGGCAAATTGCTTGTTATGGATTCTTTCTTGCTCCTCTCTGGTTTATAACCGAGGTGTGAAAGTCAACTTTAGTTATGTTTGTAATTTGTTGCCTTCCCCAAAGTACAGGAAGGAAAAAGAGAAACTGCTTTGCTAGAAAACTCAATGAGCTTATTTGTGTCTTTTGTTTTTCTGCAGTACCTATCAAATGCAGCACTTGAGCATACAAGTGTTGCAAGCACAACAGTACTATCTTCTACGTCGGGCTTATTCACTCTTTTTGTTGGTGTAATATTTGGTGAGGATTCCTTAAATATGGCCAAAGTAGTTGCAGTCTTTGTTAGCATATCTGGCGTTGTCATGACCACTCTAGGAAAATCTTGGGCAACGGATGAATCTCACTTGAATTCCTCCTCGTAAGACATCCCTGTACTGTATTGACTTGACTGGAACTGCTTTAAATGAATTCCTGTTGCACTGAGGTTTTTTTGAGTTTAATATAGGTCTCTTAGTTTCTGGTTGAAGTTATGTTTGGTTTAAAAAATCGTAACTGAATTTCTTTTGTCGCACATTTATCTATTCCGAGTAATTTAATTATTTTACTTGTCTTACTACATTTGTTTTTCTGTATGATTCTTTTCTGGCTAATATATGACAGAAACAATTCCAGTTTTAGGTGGCAAAGTTAGAAGAAATGGTTCAATTATGAAGAAGAACAGAAAGAACTAGATTCACTATACATTGATCATAGGCGACTGATAAATGTATGTGAGATTAGAAAACAGCTCATATTCCTAACATAGCATTCCCATGAACCCTGCATTTCAGCTCTTTATTGTCCCTTACCTGCTTTGCTACGTCCACTAACTGTACAAATATCAAGGTTTCTTGTACTTTGGGCTTTCGTAGTGTAAATTTCTTTGTTAGTACATGGGGTTTTTGGATTTTCAAATCGTTCTTAGTTCATCATCCTTCTTGTGTCTATCTTCATCTATTTATCAATTTCTATCTTGTTCTCTTAGTTAAATTCTTGTTTTCGTATTTGCCTGTTATCATTTGGTATTGGAGTCGAGCTTAAGATTGTTTCCGCAATTCTAGTCTTAGGTTTGTTATCGCGAAAATCACGAAAAAAATAGTTCACGTTTTTTTTTTGGTGTTTTTGAAATTTTGAGTTTTTGATTTTTAGTCTTGTTTGTGTTTCCGATACATAGAATCCTTTTCTCTAGTATTTAGTTAGTCGAAATCTAAAGTTTGAGCTTAATCCGGGTTGAATTGTGAATTCCACCATTGTTGGAGCTTGAGTTTGAAGAAATTTGAAGTGGGTCCAAAAATTTGAATAGTTTGAGTTGCGTTTTTGGCTTTGAAATTGCTTGGGTTGTGTTTGTGAGCTTGGGTTTTGAATTTCATCGAATTTCGAGTTCATTTGCTTAAGGGTCAAATTTGAATGTTCTTCATGTTCTTAACGACTTGTTGAAGAAGAACACTCAAAAGTTAAGGTTTGATCCAAAAGGATATAGGAAAAATGAGGTGTAGTTGTTTATGCCAAAGAATATTCCAAAGAGAGTACAAAGGGCCCACAAGAAATTCTTACCTATGAGTGATGGCTCATCTGTCTAATATCCAAGTCAGTGACTAATCGTCACCCTTACAGTCGCAAGAAGTCTTGGAGACCATTCTGGATTAGCCTAAGTCTGACGACTCCCCTGACGGCCAGTTGCACCTGTGACGGTCAATCACATGATCCGTCGCTGAGACAAAGTTGGAACCGCTTTCTGGATAAAACATGACGGCTAGTCAGCCTAGTGATAGCCAGTCATGCTGGAAAAGTTTTCGTAAGCTAATTTTAGATTTCTAGTTTCATTTCTTTGATTCTTAATCATCTTTACTTGATTGTAACACTAATTATCAATTAGTAATCCACCGACTTAGTTGTGAGTTCATTTTTGAGCCCGCTTTCGTTCTTCGTACCAATTTTTTGTGCTTTGCTAGTTTTATTTCGTCGTAACTTTTTTGGTGCAAGTCCGTAAACAATTTCTTTGAGTCTTTCAATCAAGAATCTATTTTGGACAAGAGTAACAGTCGACACCTCAACTTTCATTAAAGTATATGCCATCATTCAATATTTGCAGATCCAAGTGTGAGGCATACAAAGGTGTGTAGAGTTGTGAGGTTATTTTCCTAACATTAACTTGTTAACATGGAAGGATGGGAGGATGGTCAACATGGAAGATCGTCTAAACTCCGCCCAATCCACTCCTCAAAACTACCATGCCTCATCTAGTGGACACGCTCAAAACACATCCGATACTATCTCCTCGGAAACCCTCCACCAAATGTGCTACCCACCAAGGCAAACACAAGACCCCATCACCCAAACCACTACCTACCCATACAACAGTAATCCCGTTTATTCACTCCAACCCCAATTCAACTATGTCAACCAAGAAATTCACTAAAACCAAGATCCACCTCACCAAATACCCTATGACTAAGTACCCCAAGCACCACCAAAGTAAAATCCACTACCTCAAGCATCGCCTAACCAAAATCAACCTATCCAAGTTAAAGAAAATGGGTTTGAGGAGCATGATGAGGTGGCTATGTTTGCAGAGTACGTGAGGAATAGGCCAAGGGTTCAAGGAGGCATAGAGGTCGAGGAGAAAGATTTGGTCCGATCCACATAGAAAAGGTAACTTAGGAAATCGACCCTAAGGGGAAGGACACTAGAACTACCATGAGGAGCAAGGTGGCAATGGAGGCCGAGATGTAGGGATCAATTCAATCAAAGAGTAGTCTTCCAACTTTCAAGGGAGAAAGTGATCCTGAGGCTTATCTAGAATGGGAGTCCATTTGTGAGAGAATCTTTCAAGTCAATGATCTCACCGATGTCAAGAAAAGTTGCTACGTCATAGCCCAATTTAAAGGGTTTGATATTACATAGTGGGAATATGCCAAAAGATTTCAACAAGTTCTAAATGAGGGACAATTACCACTATGAGATGTATTGAAGGGTCTCATGAGAAAGAAGTATGTGTCGGAAAGATATAGACATGAGTTACTTACCTAGTTGTACAACCTAAGGCAAGGGGACAAACGTGTTTTGACTTACTATGATGAATTTCAACAATTGATCTTGAAGCTTGAGTATCATGGGAATATGGAACATGTCGTCATCCGCTTCAAGGTTGGGTTGAACAAGGAGATCTCCTCGGTAATGACTTGTCATATGTTTGCTACCATAGAAGACATCTTTCAAACGACCTTGGATGTTGAGAGGGATCTCAAGAAGAGGACTTCTATCAAACCCAAAAGGTACTTATCTACTAATTATTGGGGTAAGAACAAAGAAGTAGCTCAACCGTCAACTGGATGGAACAAGAACAAGGAAGTCAACAAGTCTGATGATGTGAAACCCATAGAGAAGACTATTCCAAAGTACCCTCTAAGGAATACAGGTAACAAGTATCCAACTCTTAATCCTAAAGGTTCTCAGTGTTTTAAATGTCAAGGTTAGGGACACAAGGCAAATGAATGTCCTAACCGGAGGAATGTGATCCTTAGAGAAGGGAGGATGTATTACCTTGGCGAAGAGGTGGGACAAGAAGATAATGAACGAGAAACCCAAGAAGGAGATGGGTTTGAGGAAGACGCGTAAGTAGAGGAAGGAAATGAGGACGCTTAGCCTCAAGATAGAGAGTTTAAAGTCCCAAACTTGTGGTAAAACGAGTAATGATTAGTAAGCCATTAGATGACTCTTTAGTCAAAGGAAAAATGTATTCCATACTAAATATCTTATCAAGGATACTATGGTGCTAATTGCTCACTAATAGTGGAAGTTGAATGTAGCTAGTGCCACCATGGTTGATTTCATGAAATTACCCACAACCAAGCATGCCACACCGTACAAGCTCTAATGGCTAAATGAGTGTGGAGAATGGAAAGTGACTAGAGAATTTGTGATTCGGTTCAAGATTGGGAGTTATCAAAATGAGGTGCTTTGTGATGTGATTCTGTTGCAAGCTTGTCATATTTTGCTTGGAAGACCATGAAAATATGATTGTTCAACCAAACATGAGTTCTTAATCGGTATTCTATTGAGTTGAATGGTCGGAAGTTCACACTTCATCCCCTTTCACCCTCATAAGTGAATGAGGTACATCAAAGAATGAGAGAATTGAAGGAGAAGGGTAAGAAGGAAGGTGAAAAGGAACCCTATGAAAAGGAGAAGGATGAAGGGGAAAAAAGAATGAAATTGAAGGGGAAGAGTGATGTTGGCTAGGAACAAGGATCTATTCAAAGAACATGATGATGACACACCCACGCTTCTCCTCGCCTATGCTTTTTATGCTAACGACTCTACTGCTCCTATCCCTTATTTTATTTCCCTTGGTTTGCAGGACTATGATGATGTATTTTCAAAGAAGCTTTTGGATGGATTTCCCCTACTTCGGGGAATTGAACACCAAATTGACTTCGTGTTGGGTTCACAATTGCCAAACGAACCGGCCTATCGGAGCAATCCGGATGACACAAAGGAACTCCAACAATAAGTTGAGGAACTTCTCAACAAAGGATACATCGAGGAAAGCATGAGTCCGTGTGCGGTGCCGGTGTTGTTGGTGCCAAAGAATGCTGGGACTTTGCGTATGTGTTGATTTTCTACGTGACTTGTCTTTTGTTTTTCTCCTGTCTTCTTACATATGACTCCTTGTCAAATTGGATTATGGTAATTTTTGACCTACTTTTAGTTGTAATAACACTATTTAAGTCAGGAGTTGATAATAAAAAAATACGCTGCTTTTAACTGCAAATTAAAAAAAAACTTCTTCGCATCCCTTATTCTCTAACTCGATCTTTGTTGTCCGCCGCTAAGTTCTTGGCTCTCCTTGCTACACTTATTTTCCTCAACAATATTAAAACCAACAATTGGTATCAGAGCTTTAATCTTGAGCGACCTAAGTGTGTGCATCAATCTGATCTAGTGGATACCATGAACGAAGAAGCAAGTTTTTCTTTAATGGCACCACCAACTTTTGATGGAGGAAGTTATCAAATTTGGGCAGTTAGAATGCAGATATATCTGGAAGCTTTGGATCTTTGGGAAGCTGTTGAAGATGAATACAAGATGAATACAAGATAGCTCCCTTGCCAAACAATCCCATGACAGCGCAGATTAAAACTCACAAGGATAGGAAAACCGGAAATCAAAGGCAAAGACATGCTTGTTTACTGTAGCTTCATACAATGTCTTCACTCGTATCATGTCTCTGAACTCAGTGAAAGAGGTATGGGATTATCTCAAGACTGAGTATGAAGGAGATGAAAGAATTCGAGGGATGCAAGTATTGACTCTGGGATGTGAGTTTGAGTTGCAAAGGATGAAGAAACATGAAACCATAATAGAGTAATCTGACCGAATTCTTAATATAGCAAATCACATTAGGTAGTTGGGTTCCACTTTTAATGATTCCAGGATTGTTGAGAAAATCCCAGTGACAGTACCTAAAAAATTTGAGGCTACCATTACTGTAACGCCCTAGATTTTTGGCCCTTGAAAATTCTTGAGCTTTAGGCTCACTGCCTTGATTACGACTCACTTGATGAGCCATAAGGTGTCTTGACGGGTCATGTGACCCTAGTCAGAAGGTGGCCAGTGGATGTTTTTTGAGTTTCTGTCCTAGGTACGACTTGGGGGTACGAGTACAGTTATAGGTCCTAGGGACCCAAGTCGTAACCAAATCAGAAACTTAGTGACAAAGTTCTGCTCTGAGTACGAGTGGCTCACTAAGAGCCGTAAGGATATGTAACGAATCTTCTGTGCCATTCGTAGGATGTCCAGTGTTAAACCCATTTGGGTTTTGTGTTGCTCACGACTAGACCTTACGAGTCGTAAGATCTTGATTCGGGTTCTAATCTTAAGTCTTAAGGTCGACTGTGTATGGGATCCTAGTCACAGTCTTGGTTACGAATCGTGATGACAAATCGTAAGGAGTGGTTATGAGTCGATGGTGAACTCATAACCAAGGACGACATTTTTACAACTTTTAAGTTGAGGGCACTTTAGACATTTCTCACTTAAAACCCTTTAGACCCCACGCCCATAAAATTCTTTTGGGGCATTCATTTAACACTTTAACGGATTAAACACTCTCAAAGCTCTCTTAAAATTTCTCTCAAGGAAGAAGCTTATGTTTTCCAAGAAGTGGTCATCTAATGGCTCAAAGGGTTGATTTCTCTCCGTAAATCTTCGTAACTCAGGCATGTGACTCTTTCATCATTGTTAGTTTGCTTAAAGCATATGTTTAAAGTATTGTTCATGAGTCATTATGATTTTTCATGCTTTGATTATGGTTTTTACACATGTGGGTGCTAAAGGGTCATAGTTCAATTTGATGGTTTTGCCTTAATTTTGGCTTTGGTAATGCTATGCCCTCAACCTATTCGTGAAATCGTTAATGAGAATGACCTTGTCACAAGTTTGAATTGTGTGTTGAACTAATGCATTGGCATAAAACGGTTAATGAATGATGAATGGCTTTATGAAGGCCTTTATGGCCATAAATTGATTTGAATTGCAACCTTGGGGTTTGGTTGGCTAAATGGGTTCGAGTCCCAAATGTGGAGATAATGTGATGTCTTTGTTGGACAATGGGTTCGAGTCCCAATTGATGAAATTTGGGTCTTTTACCTATTCAGTGTGTTAGAAATTTGGCATTGTTTTTCATTTTTTCCTTGATCATTGAAAACAATCTTCGTTGACACAAGGATCTCTTATAATTTAAACCAAAAATGAGTTTATGAAGACTTCAAGTAGTGCGGGACAGGCTTATTACTGAACTACTCTTACTTTGTTAACCGCTATAGATAAGAATGAATCAGTTTAGTTCCGCATACCTTGCTCTAATAGGGTGCTTAGAGTTTCCAAGTAATGGCAAACAACAACATACTTGTTGAAATTCCACAACTGAGGACTAGGAAAGGTGGTGTGTACGTAGTCTTGCCCCTACCTTATCAGAGAAGAGGTTGTTTTCGATAGACTCTCCCCTCGAGTAATACATATCAAACTAGTAGGGAAAAAAATACAATAGAGTATCAATAGCAACAACAAATAATACAATAACCGAAGGAGACAACAGGTATTGATAAAATCGAAGTCTAAGAAAGTAGGAGAATAGGGAAATGATAGTACCACTGATAAAGAAAACTAGACAATGTGCGATTACCTATTGACCTTCTACCCTAATACTCAACCTCCATATCTTCCTTTTTAGGGTCATGTTCCTCGTAAGTTGCAGGTGTCTTGTCTTTTTAATCACCTCCCCAATACTTCTTCGGCTTACCTCTTTTTCTCCTCAGGCCCACCATAGCGAAGCTCTCACATCTTCCCACTGGACATATGGGCATCTCCTCATTACATGCCCGAATCATCTCAGTCTAGCTTCCCTCATCTTGTCCACAATGGAGGCCACTGTCATCTTGTCCTGAATTTATTCATTCCTAATCCTATCTCACCTAGTATGCCCGCACATCCATCTCAACATACTCATTTCCACTACTTCTAAGCATTGGCAAGCAAAAAAATATATGTATATCCTTATTTTAATGAAACTTGAGACATCAATCTTTATATCCCTTAATTTCCAATGACGACATAAAACTGCATCGTCCTTTTTATATGAATCTTCGATTTTCTTCAGATCCTAAATTCTCTGTTGTTTTCATTGGTGTTCCTTTCAACTGTGTTTCAGGGTGTTAGACTGATAGTTAAACTTTTTGTTTCTTTTAAAGAAGTGATGAACGTTCTCTCCTTGGGGATCTCTTCGGCCTTCTATCAGCAATGTCATATGGGTTGTTCACTGGTTAGGCTTCTTGTGGATTATTCTTGATAACTTGGTCTTCGTTGTACAATATGATGAGATGGATAACTTTTTCTCCTAATGTTCTGCAGTTCTTCTTAAAAAGTTTGCTGGTGAGGAAGGAAACGGAGTAGATATGCAAAAATTGTTCGGGTATATAGGATTGTGCACTCTTTTGACGATGTGGTGGCTTGGTAAGATTTGATCTTTGTGCAAATACTAAGTAGTTCTGATTTGTATATATAAAACAAGCAGTCTCTTCCCTTTTGCACTTTGGAATGCTTTGTTGTCGTCTTCTGAAAGAAGTTCTTTCCCCAAGTTTTCCAGTTCAGGTTTGTGGTTGAGAAAAAAAAACATGTTTAAGGTTGTAAACTAGAAAAGGTGCAATACAATGTGACTCCAATATTGTCCGTCTGTAATCTCATCAGCCATTTTGTTATCAGACTAGCCACACTTAGATAGGTTAGAATATAAGACAGGTCTCATACTCAACCTGCAATCTTCTGGCTACAGTACATGTTATACAGGACATTGGGTAGGGAAATCTAGATAAATGCAAGTTATGAAGTGGGTGTTGATTTTCTGATCAGGTCCATAGTTGGTCGATCAATTTATCTCCAAAACTATTGGTAAGTGTGTAGTCCGACACTTTGACATATTGGTTTTTCCATTTAAATGGTTAATTATTATAGTTGGCTTGCCTTTATGATGCTATTGAACATCAAAATGCTGGATATTCTTTCTTTTTGCAACTTACATGTATTGCTAACATTTTTTTTCTTTATGGGACCATGATTAAGTGAATGGACTCCCCACTATAGAACTTAATGTTTTAATAAACGAGTGATGTTGCTCAGTTTGGCTCCAAACGTAGTTGGTAACCTTTTACTTGCTATTAGTGACTGGGGGGCTCACGGGCCCTTCTATTTACACATTTGAGGTTGGGAATTCTTTTTTCTAAATCTAACACTGTTCTAGATATGGTGCATTATTGATGTTTACACGTAAATGATGGTTTGCTAGGACACTAGGATAGTATGTGTTGAATGAGCTGGCAGATTGCAAAATTTGCCCTGGCAGATTTCAATCAAATCTACTCCATAAATCAGCTAACAGTTTGACGTAATCAGCTCCTGTAAATATGGGATAGCATATATCTTAGGAAAATACATTATTTTAGGAAATAGATTAGGGGAAATCCCTTGATTCAAGAATCTCCCGAGAATCAGGGATTGATTAGTTCATTCTGATCTTACTTTTCTCTTATAAATACTGTACAATTCTATGAATAAAAAATATACTTTTGCAGTATCTTAACTTTCATGGTATCAGAGCGGGACGTTTTTCCCTAGTATCACATGGAAAAAACAGCTTTCCAAGGAGATCATCTTTCTGGAACATCAAAAGAAGTCAAAAGTTCTTCTCTAGAAGTTCCTGCAGAAAATATGATGACTCAAGGAGGCAATGTTTCTCACATGTCCTTCCAGTTAACTTCTCATCGATTTCATGGGAAACCACTGAACTGGAAGCAGAAGCGAGTTGATAATCGTAGCTTCCAATATCAACATGGCCAAGCCCTCCAAACAACTCATTTTGAGCAGGAGCATCCTCCTCCTCCAGATTTGTCTCTATTTACAAGGGAACAACTAGAGATTTTGCACAAACTCCTTCAATCTCCCTAGTTCCGTGCAAATGCACCAAATCTTTCTTGTTCTTTTGCTGAAACTATCATACCATCTGCTTTTCTTAGTGCCAACTCTAACCGAAATGATTCTTGGATCATAGATTTAGGAGCTACTGTGGAAGTTCCCATGCTTTCTCTACTTATACTCCTTGTGCAGGGAATAATAAAATCAAAATAGCTGATGGTTCCTTTTCCGCAGTTGTTGGAAAAGGAACTGTTAAACTATCACCATCCCGCAGACTTCATGATATTATTCATGTTCCAAAACTGTCTTGTAATCTGGTTTCTGGAAGTAAATTAACGCGTTCTCTTAATTGTCGTGCTATTTTGGACTTTGATTTGTGTGAATTTCTGGAAGTATATGGTGTTCATTGACCTCAAAAAGGCATATGACACTTCCTTTGGAGATGCCTGTAAGCTAAAGGTGTACCGGTGGCTTATATTAGGGCAATAATGGACATGTATGATGGAGCTAAGACGCGGTTAGAATAATAGAAGGAGATTCAGAGCACTTCCAAGTGTAAATGGGGTTGCACCAGGGATCCTCTCTTAGGGGTCGTTTGGTAAAATGCATTCGTAAAACTAATGCATGCATTAGTTTTGTGTATTACTATACCTTGTTTGATGCACTTTTTCATCCTATGTATAACTAATGCTTGCATTAGTAATTTTCACTCTATTTGGTATTGTGGAGTGTATTACTAATACATGAAAATCCTTGTTATTAGTAATGCAATAGATTCTAATGAATGCATTAGTATGGTTAAAGACACAATTATCCCTTAAAATCCTTTCCAACATATTTATGGAGGATGTTCTTGTAATCAAGTAATTTTCTTAAGAAATTATACAATTCATGTTATTTTTATTACATCAAATCAAAAACTGCATAATAAAAATTCAAACATTACTAATACATCATATTTTGCAGCAAACAAAAAATGCGATAAATATTTAGAAATGAAAAAAAATAATTATTTAAACCGAATAATAGTGTGAAGCTCAATTTAGAGAAGTAATAATCACACTTAGCCTAACAATAACTATGATGGAGACAAAGGATAGTGAAATTTTGTGAGAACATTACGTGAGAATCAATTATCAACTACTCCTATTCAACTTGGTAATCAGTACCTCAACTTTTTATTTAATGACAGAATTCTCAATTTGAGAGATCATTTAGCAAAATTGGCATGGTATTAGAGCTTTCTATTAAGTGCTTTAAATCTCAGTGTCTTGAATATGTCAAAGAAATTTTTTTTTGATAGTTTTTGGTATGCTTACGGTTAGTCAATCCTAAGCATCTTGGGATTTTAGTCTTAGTTATTCTAGTTATCTTGAATTGTTGCGTTACTGTCTTCCTTAGCCAGTTAAGAACGTGGTGTCACATCAATTTGAGTCCTTGCATGCTCATTTCATTAAAAAAAAAATTACTCTGTCCGAGAACTTCAATTTCAACTATTTGTCACCAGAAAAGAACTAGAATTATGGGGACATATTGATGGAAGTGATTTTGCTCCTATCGATCAGACTAAGCTCGGTGAAGGGAAGATTAAAGATGCTTGGGTGATGACATGAATTTTAGGGTCAATTGACCATCTTATAGTTCTTAATCTCAGGCCATACAAGACAACAAAGGCCATGTGGGATACTTACAAAAGGTTTACAACCAAGACCATAGTGCAAGGTGCTTTCAGCTAGAGTTTGAAATTGCTAATTACTCTCAAGGAGGTCTCTCCGTTTAAGATTATTTTTCAGGATTTTAGAACTTATAGGCTAAATTTACTGATATTGTTTATGCTAAAGTCTAAACTATCTGCTGAATCTGTCTTTGTAATTCAAGCCGTTCATGAGCAAAGAAGAGAGCAATTTTTGATAAAATTCCGATTTGAATTTCAGTGTGTTTATTCTAACTTGATGAATCTTGACCCGTCTCCTTCTTTGGATATTTGTTTTAGGGAATTACTTCGTAAAGAGCAGTGTCTTTTCACACAAAACACTTTCAAGCAAGAAAACATTCAGATTGTTGCATTTGTTGCTCTAGGAAAAGGAAATGGCAGGGATAAGAGTAGAATTCAATGCTACAGTTGTAAGCAATAAGGTCATATTGCAAGAAACTATGGTAAGAAGTTTTGTAATTATTGTAAACAACACGGGAATATAATCAAGGATTGTTCCACACGTCTTTAAAATCGTATGATCAATGCCTTCTAAGAGGAGATAAATGGTTTTACTTCTGATAACTCATATCCAATAGGAACTAACAACAAATGCTACTCTGGACAAGTTTTTACTCCTGAAATAGTACAACACATGATTGTGTCAGTCTTTTTAGCTTTGAGGCTACAAGGTAACGATATTACATCTAATATTTGGCTTGTTGATTTCGGCGCTTCCAATCATATGGACAACTCAACTAGTGAGCTAAAAAATGTTCGCAAGTATCACGGTCTATCACAAATTCAAGTTGCCAATGATAGTAATTTACCCATTATCAAAGTTGGGGATATTAGTCAAACTTACAAGAATGTTTTTGTATCACCAAAGCTCTCCACTAGTCTTATTTCAGTTGGTCAATTCGTAGATGACAATTGTGATGTGAATTTTTCTCGTAATGGTTGCCTTGTGCAGGGTCAAGTTTCGGGGATGAGAATCCGAAAGGGCCTAAAGTTGGAAGATTGTTTCCTATACACTTTTTCATTCCTGGTGTTCCATCTTTTTCTTGGACTGCTACAACTAGTAAGACGGAGGTTTGGCATAAGCGTCTAGGACATCCTAATTCTATGGTGTTGTCTCGTTTATCAAATTCTGGTCTATTAGGAAATAAAAATCAATTTTTAGTTGCTTCCTTTGATTGTTCTACTTGTAAATTAGGCAAAAGTAAAACACTCTTTTTTCCTAATTTTTGTAATCGTGCTGCGAAGTGTTTTGATGTAATTCATAGTGATGTTTGGGACATTTCACTAATTGTTTCACATGTTTATTTCAAGTATTTTGCGACATTCGTCGATGATTACAGTCGGTTTTACATTGGTGTATTTTCGTCGATCCAAATCTGAAGTGTTTTCTATGTGCAAGAAAAATTGGCTTACATTGAGAGTCAATTTTCCACATCAACAACAACAACAACAACAACAAACCCAGTGTATTCCCACCTAGTGGGGTCTGGGGGGGTAAGATGTACGCAGTCCATACCTCTACCTCTGAAGAAGTAGAAAGGCTGTTTTCGATAGACCCCCGGCTCAAGACGCGAGACACCACACAAATATAAAGTAACACACAGAACAGGATTTCATAACGTAAATACGGCACCCATAAGTAGTAGGAAATATCGGAAACATTGGAAAACACCCAGATTCGTAATAAAACAAGGAACACCGAAAGCATAACAAGAAGAGGAATAGGAATAGGATTAAAAATAAGAATAGGAAGAATAACAGGAATAAAACCCCCACCAAAAACTTCCCTATAGGATCTGATTATGGTGTAAGAATATATTCTTATGAATTCAATAATTTCTTACTTCCTATAGGAATCATCTCAGAAATCTCTTGGCCATATACACCACAACAAAATAGGGTTGCTGAGTAAAAGTCAACATCTTTTAGATGTCACTCATACTTTATTGATTGAGTCATCTGTCCCATCTAAATACTTGGTTGAAGTTTTGTCTACTGTTGTCTGTCTGTTTGATTAATAGACTTTCATCTAAAGTGTTAAATCTTGAGTCTCCATATTATCGTCTTTATCACAAGTATCCTAGCTACCATAGTTTCATACATTTGGTTGTGTTTGTTTTGTGCACTTACCTCCTTCATAATGCAATAAAATTCCTATTCAGTCTACTAAATGTGCTTTTATGGGTTATAGTACTTCATAGAAAGGTTTTATTTGTTATGATTCAAGTTCTTACAAATTTCGTGTTTCTAGAAATGTTATGTTCTTTGAAAATTAGTTTTCCTTTGCTACTCATGTTGAGTCATTTTCTTTTTTTCCTCTTTGTCCTATATTTGAGGATTTGTCTTCTTCTAAGCGGTTCAAACCTGGATTTGTGTATGAACGATGTCGGCCAACTTTACCCCATCTCGAAGTGAAGGCTTACTGACGGAGTCTTGTGTGATAAAAAGACATCACTTAAACTTTAAGGTAAGTTGTATAGAGTGGTGGTTAGACCGATGTTGTATGAGGTGAAGTGTTGGCCAGTCAAAAACTTTCATGTTCAAAAGATGCATATTGTGGAGATAAGTTTGTCAAGGTGAATTTGTAGACACACTAGGAGTGTGATAAGATTAGGAATGAGGATATTCAAGATAAGGTTGGTGAACAAGATGATAGAAGCGAGATTGGGATGATCTGGACATGTGAATAGGTGTGGTGCAAATGCCCTAGTGAGGAGGTGTAAGTGGTTGAATATAGTAGATCGAAGAAGTATTGGGGAGATGTGATTAGACATGACTTGACGTACCTTTAGGTTATCGGGGACATGATCTTAGATAAGAGGGTATGGAGGACGCATATTAGCGTAGAAAGTTAGTGGGGTAGAAGTTGTACGTTAAAGGGGTTAGACTTGTAGGTATTTGTCGTTGTACTAACAATATTATCGTAGTCCCTACTTGACAAAAATCAGGTTACCTGAATAAACTAGAAAATAACGATGAAGCGGAAATACTAAGTAGCCGTTTGGCCATGAGTATTTTTTCACTTTTTTTCGGAAAATTATTTCACTTTAGTGAAAAAAGTGAAAACAACAGTGTTTGGCCATGAAAATTCCAAATACAATTTGGAATTGTATTTTGGAAAAGTGAAAACAAGAAAAACTTGTTTTCACTCCTACTTCTCTCATAAAATTTCAAAAACAACTTTAATTTATATTCATGGCCAAACACAACTCCAACTCCAACTTCAATTCCAACTGTTTTTCAAACTCGGAAAAATTATGTTTTCATGGCCAAATGAGGCCTAAGATTAAAGACAAGAAACTAAAGATATGCCAAATTTGAGAATAAAATTCTATTCGAAATTAAGTGCTACGAACCCTAATTGATCTTACTATTCAAATTAGTGTATTAAAGACTAATTATGATACTAATAGTGTCAATTCAAGAACTTAGATCAAAAGTGATCTAAACCTCAATTTCTAAGAAACTAAAGACAATAATTAGTATAGGATTAATCATCTTCCTT
This sequence comes from Capsicum baccatum var. pendulum, assembly GCA_030864225.1. Classification (NCBI taxonomy): domain Eukaryota; kingdom Viridiplantae; phylum Streptophyta; class Magnoliopsida; order Solanales; family Solanaceae; genus Capsicum; species Capsicum baccatum. The sequence continues at coordinate 89,538,672 of CM061557.1, forward strand.
AATTAACTTTAATAGAAATTAAAGATATCAAGTTAAGAATTAATTATACGTCCTAAAGAATCGTTATTATAGGGTTGCAAGATAAACCCATAGTCATCACACACAAAGGTGTAAAGAAGAAAAACCTTTCAAATAATATTAATCATCATGTTCTTGTAAATAACAAAATTCATCCCTATATATGGGGAGAAACCTATTCCAAATAGAGTGAGATTCGAATTCTACTTTTATGGAAATAAATAAAGTATAGACATAAAAACACCACTGAACTTGTCCGTCCAACTTACTTTAGCCATTTTCAACTTTATAGTCATTTAAATACCACGCTTGATAGCTTTAAAGTGAATTATATACCACCCCAAAAACACAATACCACTCTCACAGAAGGTGTATTTCACACTCGCCATATCATTGCCACATCGATGCCACGTTAAAAAATAATTTTTAAAAAATATAAATCCATTAATTTATATTATTCTTTTCTTCAAAAAGAAAAAAACACCCCTCTAATCTTCTTCAACCTCCCCCCACATACACATAATCATTGTTCTTCTACAACCTCCTTCCCACTCCACTCCATCCACTCCATGGAACCCAACAATTTCTCTTTCTCAAATCTCCTCCAATTTCTCCTCTCTCTATTCCCAACAAGCCACTACAAACTCAAATTACCTTTATGTTTACAGACATAATTGAATAAATTGGTCGAATTAAGCAACTAGGTAACAATAAACTCAACAATTTCATCATTATAATTCAAGCTAAAGTCATTCTTGATGGCATCAATCTTAGCGATAGTATTTTCGTCAAATGGTGGATATTTTTGATATCAAGAAGTTGAAATTTAGTGTTGAATTAGCTACGGAGATATAGAGAATAATTTATTCGATTGACAATTTTTGATTAATTTGGGGATAGCTTTGAAGCCTAATACTAAAATGGAGGTTAGACATATGATGAAGATGAAGGAAGGGAAAAGAGTGCTTATTTTTTAATATTTTTAATTTTATATATAATATAAAAATAGTGGGGGTCATTTGTCTTTTTTGTTTTAAAAAATGTGCTTTAAACTTTTTTTCTTTTTTTTTTAATTAATGCTACGTCAGTATTAGGGGTCATATTAATTCACTTGAAAGTTGTTTAGGGGGGTAAATAATTATCCGTAAAGTTAAAGGTCTAAAGTAAGTTGGACGGACAAGTTCATGGGTGTTTTTATGTCTTTTCTCAAATAAATAAATCGAGGAAACTTTAAACTAGAAAATTTTTAACTAGGAAACCTTTAAAGTAGGAAACATTAAACTAGAAAACCTTTAAACTAGGAAACTTTAAACTAGAAAAGCAAAAGCTTTCGAATTTAATCAAAGCTCATATGGTCCCAATCTTCTACCTTTTGGGCTTGGACTTGAATCATGAAATATGTGTAGCACTTAGCCGATTCTTCTCCATAATTTTGGACTTGATCTTGGGCTCTTCTTCCAGCATAAGCATTTTCTTGATTCACATTGAAGCCCGTCAACCTTAGTGAAAGTGGGCTAAACTGGATGCTGTCATTCCCCTCTTCTTGAAAATAATCCGTCCTCGAATTGAATCTCGCAAAATCAAGAAGACATGTAATTGAAAACAACATCCACTACTTGAAAACAACAATGGTAGGAAGAAAATAGGATAGTGACCATGTGCCCATTTACCCAACCAATCGTAGCATGTATAAATACACCCTTATAAAGCATGTGGATATCATCATCGAGATTAAGTGCTAAGAACTCTAATTGATCTTAGTTTTCAAAATTAGTGGATTAAAGACTAATCTATAATATATTAAAAGTGTGAAGGGTCTTAAAAATGTTGTTTGACCTTTTTATCCTTCATTAAAAGTCTTTCCTTTAGACAAAATCGTCTTTTCACTAGTTTTTCCTAATATTTAAAAGTTGAAAATTAATTAAATATATTTATGGTAAAACTTTTTCTTATTAGAAGTCATCAGAATGAATGACAACTAATACTTTTTTCATCAGCTTAAGAAATCTAAATCAACTAAATTTGATTTTAAGAAGATTTAAAATATTAATTAAATATCTTATGGTAAAATCTTTCTTTATTAGAAACCATCAGAATTAATGACAACTAATACTTTTTGCATTAGTTTAAATTTTTTAAATAAACTAAATTTGATTTTAGAAGATTTGAAAAATCTAGAAATAAATATAAAAACGTTAGAATAAGAAAAATTTAAGAAGTGTCAAATTTTTAAAAGTTTTAAGTACGTAATAAGAATGTAATCAATGATTTTGTAAAGATTTGACTTTAAAAATAAGAAAATATTTAGATATAGAAAAAAGAAAAAATAACCATACATAACTTTCAAAAGAAAGAAAGATTTAAAATATATAAAAAAATAACCGCACCACAAATATGGTTTAAATTAATACGTCTCTCTTAGCCTCTGATAGCAAGGGAAAGAGGTACTGAATGACAAACGCAAAAGTGATTATCCATCAACCACAAAAATTCTGGTGATAAATATATAGCTTGCACTAACATATATGTTTATGTTTAGATTATTATATTAAAGTTTGAAGAATCTTTAAAAAGTAATTTTAACTTTTATACGTTATTAAAAATCTCCGCAATTGATAAAATTATTTAATTTTAAATGATCAAACGTTACACGAGCGAGGGGCATGCGGTTAATTTAGTTATAATACTAATAGTGTCAATTCAAGAACTTAGGTCAAAAGTTTATTTAGACCCCTATTTCAAAGAAACTAAAGACGACAGTTAATATAAGATAATCATCTTCTTTAATCAACTTTAGTAGGAATAAAGATATCAAGTTAAGAATTAATCTTATCTCCTAATGGATCGTTCTTATACGGTTGCAAGATAAATTATAGTCACCACACAGAAAGGTGTTAAGAAGAGAAACCTCTCACACAATATTAATCGTCATATTCTTGTTAATAATAAAATCCATCCCAATATATAGGAAAAACCTGTCCCAAATAGCATGGGATTCGAATTCTACTTTTATGAAAAAAATAAATCTAGAAAACTTTAATCTAGGAAATTTTTCTACTAAGAAACCTTTAAACTAGGAAAGTTTATACTAGGAAAATAAAAGTTTCCAAATTTAATCAAAACCCATATGGGTTCAATCTTCTTCCTTTTAGGGCTTGGACTTGAATCATTGAAATATGTGTAGCACTTAGCCGATTCTTTTCCATAATTCTTGGACTCGTTCTTGGACTCTTCTTCCATTGTAAGTATTTTCTTGATTCACATTGAACCCTATTAACCTTTATTTAAGCAGGCCAAACTGGATGTTATCATTCCCCTCTGCTTGAAAATAATTCGTCCTTGAATTTTAATCTAGCAAAATCAATAAGACATATAATAGTAAACAACGTCCAGTACTTTAAAATAACAATGGTAGGAACAAATCAAAATAGTGAGCATGTGTCTATTTAACCCAACAAATCCTAGCATATATAAATACACCCATACAAAGCATGTGGACATCATCGTGAAGATTAAACAACCTTAATTGATCTTGTATTCAAAATTAGTGGATTAAAGACTAATTATGATTTTAATTGTGTCTATTCAAGAACTCAGATCAAAAGTATCTAGACCCTAGTTTCGAAAAAACTAAAGACGAACAATTAGTATAAGACTAATCACATTCTTTAATTAACTTTAATAGAAATTAAAAATATCAAATTAAGAATTAATCTTACCTTCTAAAGAATCGTTTTTATAGAGTTGCAAGATAAATCCATAGTCACAACACACAAATGTGTAAAGAAGATAAACCTCTCGAATAATATTCATCATCATGTTCTTATAAATAACACAGTCCATCCCAATATGTTGGGAAAAACCTATCCCAAATGGCATGAGTTTCAAATTCTACTTTTATGGAAATAAATAAATTTCGAAAACTTTAAATTTGGAAATAAACTAGGAAACCGTAAACTAGAACAACTTTTAAACTAGGAAACCTTTAAAATAGGAAAACAAAAGTTTCCGAATTTAATCAAAACCCATATGGGGCCAATCCTCTTCCTTTTAGGTTTGGACTTGAATCATAAAATATGTGTTAACACTTAGCTGCTTCTTCTCTATAATTTTTGGATTCGTTCTTGGCTCTTCTTCAATAAAAAATATTTTCTTGATTCACGTTGAAGCCCGTCAATCTAAATGAAAGTGGGCCAGACTGGATGCTATCATTCTTCTCTCTTTGAAAATAATTCATTCTCGAATTTAAATCTCACAAAATCAAGAAGACATTTAATAGTAAACAGCATCTATTACTTGAAAACAACAGGGATAGGAACAAAACAAGATATTGACTATGTGTCCATTTAATCCAACCAATCCTAGCATGTATAAATACACCTTTATAAGTGATACAAGCCAAATTGCCTCCGAACCTTTGGATGAGATACATATAATGCTCGAGGTGCTTGATGACTCCTCGGTGCTTTTAAAAGATACTGCTTTTAAAAGATGCCACATGGAGGAAAATTATCACTAAGGAGGGTCAAAGGAATTTGGCGAGGTCGAAGGAGTGCAAAACGTGGCTAGAAAGCCCCTTGGAAGGGTCATGCGCCTAAGGCGCTTTGGATCCGCTCTAGCATTTCAAGAGCGGGTCAAAACAACCCCTAGTGGGTCTTTTCTGACATTTGGATCACTTTTGGGTCCTAATTATGTAATATTTAGCCAAACTATAAATGCTTGGTAGCTAGGCTTATTTCCTAGTTTTTTGATGATAATTTTTACATGATGTATTCATGAGACTCCATGGGAGTATTTGAGTGCTTGGAAAAGCATTTGTTGAACCTTGTTTAGAAACGTTGGTTGTAAGGGCGATCTAATCCCCTTTGCGATCACCGTAAGAGTTACGTGCCTATTGATAGTTATTAAGGGAGGTTTTAGGATTTGATACATCCTTTGATTGCTCTTTCAGTATCAATTTTGTGTCTATCTTCTCATTTTGGTTGTTCTATCCTTCTATCTTTATTTTTTGCGTCTTAGATTCGAGTTCTCGTGAGTCGATTCGTATCATTTGGTATTAGAGCCACGAGGACTCGAATCTAAGACGCGAAAAATAAAGATAGAAGGATAGAATAACCAAGATAGGAAGATAGACACGAAATTGATACCGAAAGCGCAAGTGAAGGATGTATCAAATCCTAAAACCTCCCTTAATGACTATCAATAGGCACACTCTTACGGTGACCACAAAGGGGATTAGATCGCCCTTACAACCGACTTTTATAAACAAGGTTCAACAAATGTTTTTCCAAGCACTCACACACTCCCATGGAGTCTCGTGAATACATCATGTAAAAATTATCATTAAAAAACTTAGGAAATAAGCCTAGCTACCAAGCATTTATAGTTTGGCTAAATATTACATAATTAGGACCCAAATGTAAGAAAAGACCCACTAGGGGCTATTTTGACCCGCTCTTGAAATGCTAGAGCGAATCCAAAGCGCCTTGGGCGCATGACCCTTCCAAGAGGCTTTCGAGCCCCGTTTTGCACTCCTTCGACCTCACCAAAGTTCTTTGATCCTCCTTAATGGTAATCTTCCTCCATGTGGCATCTTTTAAAAGCACTAAGGAGTCATCAAGCACCTCGAGCATTATACGTATCTCATCCAAAGGTCCGGAGGCAATTGGGCTTGTATCATCCTCCACTTCTTGAAAAGGATTCGACCTCGAATCCAAACCTTGCAAACCAAAGGATGGACAAACAAATACAACATCCTTATGACATGAGGGTTAGGGTTAGCAAAAATAATTATAGCATCATTCCAAGATTGCACACATTTAAGATATAACCAAGGATCCTTTGTTTTGAACATTAGAAACTTATCGAAGAATGCACAAAGGGGTTGGCTATGGGTTTCATCTAGAGATAAAGAAATCACAAAGGTCATAATGGGATCAAATAGTTTAAAAGGTAAAACTAGTTTTACCTTAGGAGCCATAAGACAATTGTTTCTTCACCTTTTCAAGAGACAACATCAAGAGTGGTGCCTCAATTGGTTTTAAAGTCCACAAGACCCATATAGCATTGTCATTCAAACAAGTGGACCGACCAATAAGTTTCCTACTTCTACATAAAACAAATCCAAGAATAACATGGATATCATCATAAGCAAAGAGGTAGTATGGGAAGGAATCAAGTGTGAAAGCATCATCCAAGGTGCTATTATCTATAAGAAGGCCTTTGGCCTAAAAGACATAACACATAATGCACACACGGATGAAATCAAAGCAATTAAGCACATGTGACTCTTTCCTTTCAAATAACTTCCCAAAGAAGAGAAATTCATTAATGGGGTCATGCCCTTAGTAGTTTGTTTATCTCTATTAACAAAGGTAAGCATGCTCCCAAAAGCCCTACAAGATACTTCAAATTGTCCAACTCTATGAAGGTGACAAGAAGTCCTTAGCATCCATGGGCTCTTCAACAAACAAATAATCAACTTGGCATCCACAAGTTGGAATTCACACAATTTAAGAACAAGTGTGTCAAGCAAGGATACTATCAAGCAAGTGTGTAGTACTTAGCCAATTCTTCTCCATAATTGTTGGACTCGTTCTTGAGCTCTTTTTCCATCATAAGCATTTTCTTGATTCACATTGAAGCTCATCAACCTTAATAAAAGTGGGCCAGACTGGATGCTATCATTCCCTCCGTCTTGAAAATAATTCGTCCTCGAATTTGAATCTCGCAATATCAAGAAGACATATAATAGTAAACAACATTCGCTACTTGTAAACAATGGTAGAAACTAAACAAGATAGTGATCATATGTCCATTTAACCCAACCAATCCTAGCATGTATAAATACACCTGCATGTGGAAATCATCATCCAAATAGAAAATTCTTTTCCTGGTATGAGCACAACAAGATTCTGTTTTAGATGCCATTGCGAATGATACATTCAACTCCAATTTAATTCTGTTGTCCAATGGGCTTAGCAAAGTCGACATAAGATCTATGAAGTATATAGCCAAGCATCCTTAACTACACATCCCAAAGATTTTTCCTGATAAAATATCAGTATGAGAGTTTTCAAGAAGGTTAGAAGAACCTTTCAATCTCAAAATAGAATCTCCATTAAATTCTAAGTAGTTGCTCAAATTCACCAACAAGGAATTATGAATAGGTTCAACAATGGGTATTTGATCACTAGTATCATAATAGTCGTGTATTTCCTCATCATTAGTAGCAAGTATCTTTTTAACCTTACAATCACCAAGACTAGAAGAATTATGACTCGTCACACAAAAAGAATCATATTCCAATAAGTCATCATACAAAAACTTATTTGGCATAAGAATAAAAAGGAAGAATCATCTAACTCATTCACAAGTTTCTTCCTACAAGCACCACACCTTTTCTCAACAAGTGGGAATCCATATTCAACTGTCATACTTAATTTTACAACAACAACAACAACAACAACAACAACAAACCCAGTGTATTCCCACCTAGTGGGGTCTGGGGGGGGTAAGATGTACGCAGTCCATACCTCTACCTCTAAAGAGGTAGAAAGGCTGTTTCCGATTGACCCCCGGCTCAAGACACCGCACAAATACATAGATACATAGATACATAGTAAAACACAGAACAAGATTTCATTACATAAAAACGGCACCCATAAGTAATAAAAACAGAGAAAAGCACACGGAATCGTAATAAAATATGGAACCAGGTACCATAGCAAGAATAATACCCCCACCAAGTAATTCCCTACACTAGCGACCTAAACTGGCCCTAGCCTTCTGCCCTAATTCGCGTCCTCCAGATCTTCCTATCTAGGGTCATATCCTCGGTGAGCTGTAACTGCTCCATGTCCCGCCTAATCACCTCACCCCAGTACTTCTTCGGCCTACCCCTACCCCGCCTAAAGCCATCCAACGCTAGCCTCTCACACCTACGAACCGGGGCATCCATGCCCCTTCTCATCACGTGTCCGAACCATCTCAATCGGACCTCCCGCATCTTATACTCCACTGGGGTCACACCAACCTTCTCCCTGATAATCTCATTCCGAACTCTATCCCCTCTAGTCAGCCCACACATCCAACGCAACATCCGCATTTCTGCCACCTTCATTTTTTGGATGTGGGAGTTCTTAACTGGCCAGCACTCCGCTCCATACAACATGGCCGGACGGACTACCGCCCTGTAGAATTTGCCTTTAAGCTTGGGCGGCACCTTCTTATTGCACAACACCCCCGACGCGAGCTTCCACTTCATCCATCCCGCCCCAATACGGTGCGAGACATCCTCGTCAATCTCGTCGTTACCCTGGATCACGGACCCGAGATACTTGAAACTATCCCTCTTACATACCTCCTGTGATTCCAACTTCACTACCACCTCATTCTCCAGCCTCACGTCATTAAACTTGCATTCCAAATACTCTGTCTTGCTTCTGCTCAACCTGACCCTTTAGACTCAAGCGTTTGTCTCCACACCTCTAGTTTGTCATTCACACCCCCTCGCGTCTCATCAATCAAAACTACATCATCTGCAAAAAGCATACACCAAGGCACCTCCCCTTGAATATGCCGCGTCAACACATCCATCACCAAAGCAAACAAAAAGGGACTAAGAGTAGATCCCTGATGCAATCCTGTCAAGACAGTGAAATGCTTTGAGTCTCCTCCCGCCGTCCTCACCTGAGTCTTCGCTCCATCATACATGTCCTTAATTGCTCTGATATACGCCAGCGGGACTCCACTCACCTCCAAGCATCTCCAAAGCACCTCCCTGGGGACTTTGTCGTATGCCTTCTCCAGGTCGATAAACACCATGTGCAGGTCCTTTTTCCTTTCCCTATACTGTTCCACCAGCCTTCGTACCAGGTGGATTGCCTCCCTCGTCGAGCGGCCAGGCATAAATCCAAACTGATTTTCCGAAATAGACACTATCCGTCTCATCCTCACCTCGACCACTCTCTCCCAAATCTTCATAGAGTGACTCAATAACTTAATCCCCTTATAGTTATTGCAACTCTGTATGTCACCCTTATTCTTATAGAGAGGGATCATGGTACTCCACCTCCAAGCCTCGGGCATTTTTGCCGTCTTGAAGATTTCGTTAAACAATCCAGTCAACCACCTTACACCAGCCTCTCCAACAAACTTCCAAAACTCCACCAGTATCTCATCCGGCCCCGTCGCCCTACCCCCTCGCATCCTGCGAACAGCCTTTCTAACCTCTTCTACCTTGAAACGTCTACAATAACTAAAATCCCGACACTCCTCTGAGTGCTCCAGCTCCCCTAGCACAATAGCTCTATCCCCTTTGTCATTCAAGAGCCTATGAAAGTAGACGTTAAAAGGCAAAAAATTATTCATATGGTTGAACTTAGAGGTTTCAACTAATGACTTATTATAGAAAAAAATATCATCATGCTCAAACTTAATAGTCATCAACATAAGAATTAAGGTGTAGTTCATCACCTCCAAAAAGACCTTGAGTGTTCTTGGTATCCCAAGAATGTGAATAAAACAATCATACATACTGTACTTGGATCTTATGTAGCAAAGGAACAATATTACCTCGTTTTTCCTTGCTCATTTGCGTTAGATCTACATCTGCGTTGTTGGACTTCTTGTCATGAATCTTATCTTGGGCAAGTCTAATAAATCTCTTTACCTATATCCTTCTCATGAACAAACACTTGTTCAATGGGACATGTAGTTTCAACCATCATAAGATTAAAAGCTAATCCAATGAAGGATTTTCAATGAAAATTTTCCGATGAGTACCGAGAAGAGAGTCAAAGCAACTTGAAGAAGTAGGAATGTTATAGTTGGAATAAGAAATGACCTCACTCAAACTCACTTGTTTTTTTCTGTTTTCCTCACGATCGCTCTCATGATCATCTCTCTTTTCTTTTCTCTCGACCTCACTTGACATCTCATTCTCTCCACATAGCACAACCTCTTCCTTTTCCTCTCTTTGGATAGTCAACATGCACTCCCTTACTCCTCTCATTCCTTTCTCTCTCAAAATTTTTCAGTGCTTCTTTCACACGTTTCTGATCTTCATAAACATGGGATGAAATTAAAGGTACAAATTCATACTTTCTTTTGTTTAGCTCAAGAGGAACTCCTCTATCGTAAATTGCATTTCTATCAAATTGCCATGAACGCCCAAGCATGATATGACAATCTTGTATTGGAATTACATTATAAAGAATATTATCGGAGTACCACCCAATTGAGAAAGATATCATGCATTGCTTAGTCGCCTTAAATTCACCAAAACCATTGTGTTTGATACAATTTAAGTTCCAATAAGACTATTTACAAAGAAGCTGGAAATCTTGTGGTTAAAAAATGCTCTCAGGCACTAATACCGAGGTGAACTTTTTCTGATTCAGTCTTTTAGCAGGTATTTAGTTTTCTTTCTGTATTTGGAGATGACCGGAGTTAATGCATCAGGGGAAATAACATTTACTACAATGCTGGATTTAAGTCCTTTGATATTATTAAATGTCATTCAAGAGCTGAAACATGGTACGAATGGGTTGAGCGCGGCAGGTATTTAATGAGGAGAGTTAAAGTCTGTCATAAAGTTTAGAAGTGGTTGGTATCGGTCTTTATTGAACCATCAAAATCATAGGGGAAGGAAATTAGAAGATGGAGGACGAAGGACCACTTCTCTGAACTCTTTTGCACCCTTAAGTACAACGAAAATGGGAGAAATATTAGCTTCATTGCTGCTATTCAAGGCCAGAACAAGTCAATCATCATTACTCTAGAGAAGGGGAACTTCAACTAAGAAAGAAAAAGAAAAAGAAGAATTGCTTAAGTAAGGTAGTCCCTTCTTTTTTTCGGTATACCGCTCTGCAAGACATTAAAGAGCTGCTTATATATGTTTACTAAAAGACTGACTTTCATTCATTATCATTAGTCCAGCATGAAACTAAGAAAGAGAGATGTGCCTAAGGCGACATGTAAGCAAACTGTGCACGCTAAGAGAAGAGAGATGTTCGCAATTACTACCACAAGAAAGCCGCCCACTATGTGGATGGGGTAACATAGCCTACAAAATATCAAGATTCATTTATGTTCCAGAAAAACACAACAGCCTCAACTTGCACCTGGACTACTGGATGGATCCTTCAAAGAGGCTTGCACCACTAACAGATGATCAACAGAAGCATCTAGAAAAGCCCAAATGTTGGTCAACAGGAACAGAATCAGCATCATAGGGGACGTGTCGACCTCAAACAAGGATTTGCTGAGCAAATGCTTAGTAGCTGGATTCCAGTTGATGGCACATGGCATAGGAGCTTCCGCATCTATATGAAGTCAGAAGATGGGCCTGCAACATGTGGAAAGCAGATGGAGTCGTCGATGTCTTCGCAATGAATAAAAAAAAAGGGCAGCGCGGTGCACTAAAGCTACCGCTATGTGCGGTCTCCGGGGAAGGGCCCCACCACAAGGGCGTATCGTACGCAGCCTTATCTTGCACCTTCTGCCAGCGGCTGTTTTCAAGACTTGAACCTGTGACCTCCTGGTCACATGGCAGCAACTTTACCAGTTACTCCAAGGCTCCCCTTCAGTTTTCGCAATGAATGATGGTATATTTTTATTTGAGCTTCCCTCAAAGAAAATAGTTGAATATGTTTTGAATGGAACATGGTTATGAAGAAGAAGAAGCTGGCTCAAGAATGGTGGAACTCAACTACGGGGATGCTGGCCGGCAGAAATCACCAGAGATTGGGTGTGGATCAGAATTCTAGGGCTTCCATTAAGCATGTGGTCGTAGAAGATCTTCAAGCAGATCAGGGATCAATGTGGTGGCTTTGTTGAAACAGAGGAGACATCACTAAAGAACCACTTGCACTGGGCTCGCTTAAAGGTTAAAGGTGACAGAAAATCAATTCTGCAGAGATTGAGGTGTCCAGTAAAGGTTTAGTGTATACGATCCCAATATGCGTGGAGTCACCACACCATCATAATGGAAAAGGAGAACAGAGAAAGTGGAGGCTATGCTTCAGCTGGCGCTATAGAGAAATTAAGATGTCGCGGGGGCCAACTATGTGGATGCAGCAGATAAAAATGAGAAATATCCAGCTGGCGTGGGGCCCAATTATGCGAGTACAATAGATATTGAAGAGTATTCAAATAAAGTGCCACGTGCAGATCATGTGTGAAGAGAAGAGAAAATATGGGCTATAGTGGGTAGAATTAAAGAGAATTTTGGCCAGATCTCAAACACAAAAAAAGCCAGACTTCAGGAATCTATTAAAAAGGCCCAAAGAGAAGACATAATGGACTAAGAAATTCTGGCAAATATCGCTCAACTGAAGTCACTTAATGACAAGCTGGAGAAAACACAAGCGAACATGGAGAGATCAATTACCCACTCTGTCCCTGCCCTGCTAATCAGGTGGCGGAAATTTCTGAAAAAATAGATGAAGGAGAGACACTAGCCATGCAATTGAAGAGTCGAGGAGAAATTGTGAATCGAATTGTAGAAGAAGCTGTCCCACTGACAGACAGTGATACTAAGGAAATGAACATGAGGATAACACCTCTGAATGGATTCACGAATATATCATCAAATTAAGCTTAGAACTTGGTGCGGATTTCAAGGGTCATGAGGAAAAGGCGAAGGAAATTTTCAGGAAAATAGATGACAAGAAGCAGCTGGACAGAGGAAATCAATTAATAGTGCAGATCATTGAAAATCAATTGATAGTGAAGAAGGGGTTAAGTGAATTTAAAAGGCTAGAGATAGATGACAAATTTTGGAGCTATGGAACTCGAATGGGGGATATTTGCCAATAGAAGACAAATGTATTTAAAAATTGTTTTGTGGAATGTGCGAGGGTTGAATTGTGGGAAGAAGAGGGGATTAGTTAGGAACATTTTGAAATCTTGGATGGAAGATATAGTATGTCTCCAAGAGACAAAGGTGAAGGGAGATATCACGGAGATGCCGAAAGAGATCTGGGGAATAGGTGGGTTGATTATGTTCAACTTGAATCTAGTGGGACTAGAAAGGTGAGGAGGCGGGGGACACACATTATCATAATGTGGGATAAAAGGGTTTGGGAAGATGTAGAAAGTAGTGTGGGGATGTACTCTATTTCTTGCAAGCTCACCGGAAGAAATCAGAACTATGAATGGCACTTGACTAACGTGTATGCTCCTAATGGGAGAGGGAAGATACTTGGAGAGAAGCATGGGCTGCTAGGGGTGTCATGACAGGTCCATGGGTCTTATGTGGAGATTTAACACTACTAGGCATCCATCCGAGAAAACGAATTGTGTCAGAATCAATAAGGCTATGACTGACTTCTCTGAATTCATAAAAGACATGGAGTTGTTGGACTTGGAACTAAAAGGAGGTAAAATACGCTTGGAAGAAAGGAGACAGACATGACATAGCTGCAATACTAGATAGATTTCTCATTACAGAGGACTTGGATAGCAGCTTCAGATTCATAAAACAATCCATCATTCATAGAATTGTATCAGACCACTCTCCTGTCATGCTATAGTGTGGAGATTGGGAGATGTCCAACTCATATTTCAAGTTCGAGAATTGGTGGCCAGAAACAGAAAGGTTCACAGAGTAAGTGAAAAGCTGGAAGCTGGTGGGATTCTTGCAGTACCAATGGCAGTCCCGATTTTATCTTTGTTTCTAAGATGAAGGCTTTGAAGATCAAATTGAAGGAATGGAGCAAGACAACTCAAGGAAATTTGGGCATTCAAAAATAGAGTGTACTTGATCAACTAGTAGAATTAGAGGAACTACAGGAGCACAAGCTTCTCCAGGAGGAAGAAATTGCCTCCAGTATGTTTTTGACCAACGAATTTGAAGAAATTGCCAGAAGAGAGAAATATTTTGGAGACAGAGATCTAGGGCCACTTGCTAAAAGAAGGGGACAAAAGACTAGCTTTTTTCACAGAACAGCTAATGCACACAAAGTAAATACAATTGACAGGTTGAAAGTAGAAGGAGAGGTGACAATAAATCGTAAGGATATTAAGAAAGAAGTAATATCCTTTTACAAAAATTTGTATGCAGAGACAGAAGATTGTGGAGACCTCAACAGGAAATGGCTGACTATTCGAAGATCAGTGAAGTGGAAAAATCCATGCTAGAGGTTCCTTTTGATGCCCATGAGATATTGGAAAGCATCAAGGCATACGCGGGAGATAAGGCCCTGGGACCAGATGGCTTTACTATGGAGTTTTCCAACAATGTTGGGATGTTATTAGTGTTGATTTAGTAGCAGCTATCCAGAATTTTCATGAAAGAAGTTTCTTTGAAAAAAGTCTATATGCAACTTTTGTGGCTTTGATTCCAAAGAAGGTGGGTGCTGATGAGCTAAAAGACTTTAGGCCCATTAGTCTTATTAGGGAAGTCTACAAGATCATAGCTAAGCTTTTAGCAGAGCGACTTAAGAAAATGATACATGGTCTAGTAGATAGGCAACAAATGACATTCATTAAGGGGAGATAGATCATGGATGCTGTATTGATAGCCAATGAATGTGTAGAGGCGAGACAGAGAAGCAACAAGCCAGGGATAGTTTGCAAGCTAGATATTCAGAAAGTTTAAGCTTTCTGAACTGGAACTTTTTGCTTCGCTTATTGGGAAACATAGGATTTGGAAGGAAATGGATAAGCTGGATCAAACATTGCATTGGCACTATGAGGTTCTCAATCTTAATTAACAGATCTCTGTGTGGATTTTTCTCTTCACAGACAGGGTTGAGGCAGAGGGACCCATTATCCCCATTTCTATTCATATTAGCTATGGAGGGGATTATCCCCATTTCTATTCATATTAGCTATGGAGGGGATGAGTAGTTTGTTCAACACCACAAAAGGGAAGGGATGGATCAGGAGATTTCAAGCTGGTGAATTAAACAACTAGAAGATTACTCACCTCCAATATGCAAGATGATATGTTGGTGTTTTGTGATGCAGAAGTAGATCAAGTTTTGATTCTTAA
The DNA here is from genome assembly GCA_030864225.1 of Capsicum baccatum var. pendulum. NCBI lineage: Eukaryota > Viridiplantae > Streptophyta > Magnoliopsida > Solanales > Solanaceae > Capsicum > Capsicum baccatum. The sequence continues at coordinate 89,553,691 of CM061557.1, forward strand.
GTGTCATATTTATCATTTTTGAGGTAGTATCAGGTCTCTATATTAATTGGGGAAAGAGCTTCAGTTATCCTATCAATACAGTTAGATAAAGTTATTGGCTACAAAATTGGGAGGCAGATTAAGAAAGTTCCCTACAACTTACCTAGGCATGCCTTTATGTCAAAAGTAAATCGAAAGGTATCCGGAATGGGGTTCTGGAGCAATGTGAAAAGAAGCTCACATATTGGAGGAGTCAATACTTGTCATTAGGAGGTAGATTGACACTAGGGAAATGTGTGTTGGATACAATACCTTCCTATATGATGTCGGTATTCCCAATGCCAGCCAATCTAGCTAAAAGCATTGATGCCCTCAAAAGGAATTTTGTGGCAAGGAAGCAAAGACAAGAAGTTTCACTTAGTTAAATGGGAGGAATTGATTGTGAACAAGAAAGCATGAGGTCTGGGAATTAGAAATTTGAAAAAGCAAAATCAAAGTCATGATGAAATGGCTTTGGAAGCTTATAATGAGGAAGGCATGCTTTGGAGAGATGTCATCACAACAAAATATGGTATGAGGGATAGGTAGATGACAAAGGTTATAAGCAGTCCATATAACTGTACCGTTTGGAGGGCAATAGGAATTTGTGGCCCATTTTATACCACAAAAAAAGAGTGAAGGTAGGCAATGGGCAAAAGACCTCATTTTGGGAGGATAAGTGGAATGCTGAATCTACAATGAAACAACTGTTAGGCCAACAAAAACTGGCCACTGTGGCTACAATGTGGACAGGACAAGGGTGGAATTTGGCTCTAAGAAGACATTTATACGACTAGGAAATTGGCAAAGTAGTAGAATTTCAGAATTCTTTAGCTTCGTTCACTAATCTTACTGATGAAAAAGATCTGTTGATATGGGAGGGAGACAGTCAAGGGCAGTTCTTCGTCAGATCAGTCTATAAGGAGCTTAATATGTATGCTGGACAAGAGATCAGCTGTCCATGGAAGATGATTTGGAAACCTAAGGTGCGTTGCAAAGTAAACTATTTTCTATGGTTACTAACTAAAAAAACAGTTTTGACTCACGAAAATCTTTAAAAAAGAGGCTATCAATTAGCATCTAGGTGTTCTCTGAGTGGAGAGCAAAATGATATAATAAACCATCTTTTTTTGCATTGCTCTTGGACAGATCAACTTTGGAGAATGTTCATTTGCCTGAAAGAGATCAGGTGGGTGAAATCAGGGAGCATTAATAAGGGAGTTCTAAGAAGTTGGAACAGGGATGGTAATGCTTCAAAGGACAAGGAGAGATGAATAATTCTCCCAGCATAGTGGACAATTTGGAGAGAAAGAAACAACAAATGTTTTGAGAATGTTCAGAATAGCTTGCAGAAGATCAAAATGAACTGTCTAAGTGTTTTTTATTTTTGGGGTAAACTTGATGTATTAGCTCAGACAAAAGATATTTTTGATGTGCTAGATTATTTATAAGCACCAATTAGTTCGAAAATGATGTAAGTTGTAACAGTTTTCGGAGGGGAACTACACTTTTGCAAAATAGCTTGCAGAAGATCAAAATGACCTGTCTAGGTGTTTTTTATTTTTGGTGGAAACTTGATGTATTAGCTCAGAAGATATTTTTGATGTGCTAGATTATTTATAGGCACTAGTTAGCTCGAAAATGATACAAGTTGTAATAGTTTTTGTTAGAATATGAGTAGGAATAGGAATAACATATAGAATCCTACTTGGAAAAGAATTAGAATGTAGGTCCTATTAGGATAAGGATTGGAAGTGTCTATAAATAGGGTCTCAATGTAATAATGTAGTTACAACAATTCAATAATATTCTCTTATAATTCTTACATGGTATCAAAGCCTCTACAATCTTGGTAGAGAATCAAAGAGCTTCTGCTGCTGCTGGCGGGTGGCTATATCCCATATATGCCGCCCGTCCGACCAATGATCATGTTAGCCAAGTTAGGCCACCACACTTCTTTCCCCTACTTTATCATATCTAATTTGTGTAGCAACATGCATCTTTCTGGTGACTACTTTCTCATATCAGATTTGCGTAGCACCGTGCATCTCTCTGGACTAATATTTAATTTGCATAGTACCGATTTGCATAGTACCGTGCATCTTTTCAGACTACTTTCTTATATCTGAGTTGCATAGTACCGTGCCTCTTTCCGGTGACTTCTTAGATCTGATTTGTGTAGTTCCATGCGTCTTTATGGTGACTCCTCAGATCTAATTTGTGTAGGGTCATGCCTTCATTCAGACCCTACCCATATAAGTTTCCTTTTTCAGTAGGGTTGTGCCGTCATTCCGATCCTACCCATATAAGTTTTCTTTTTCAGTAGGGTTGTGTCGTCATTCCGATCCTACCCATATAATTTCTATTTTTTAGTAGGGTCGTGTCATTATTTCGACTCTGACCATATAATTTCTATTTCTCAGTAGGATCGTGCTATCATTTCGACCTACCCATATAATTCTCTTTCTCAATAGGGTCGTGTCGTCATTCCAACCCCTACCCATATAATTTTTCCTCAAATAGTGACCACTTTTCAACCATCAAATCTAATAATTCGGCGCGTGAGTATGTTCCGCCTAGTTCTTCGATGGCTATCTTGTTCAAGATTTACTCCATCTCTTGATTTCAAGATAACCCTTATATTTTATACTAGTTTCCGACAATTTTTCAGTGACACATTGACTTTCCGACGATGTTTACTGCTTTTCGGATCACTTTTTCAGTTTGTTCCGTTTCGGTTGAGGTCTCCCAGAAGTCCAAAGCTGTCCTTATCAGTTTTCTTGTAGAAGTCCCTCATCGATCCTCGTAATAGTTACATCCATAACAAACTTGGTACATATGTCTTCTATGCACCAGCTTGAGGAGAATGTTGGAATATGAGTAGGAATAGGAATAACATATAGAATCCTACTTGGAAAGGAATTGTAATGTAGTGTCCTATTAGGATAAAGATTGGAATGTAGCGTCTATAAATAGGGTCTCAATGTAATAATGTAGTTACAACAATTCAATAATATTTTCTCTTATAATTCTCACAGTTTTTGGAGGGGAACTACACTTTTGGTTGTAGTATACCTATGGATATATAGTAAAGTTATCGGTTTCAAAAAAAGATTTATATAAGTTCCAACTTCTCCACCACTTATGAACTTATTACATTAGCATCACTTTCAAAATCAATAATCATAGAACAAATATTATCTTTTATCTCACATCTTATATGAAAAGTATTTCTTCTCAATTCAGTTATATTCACTAGGTTAGGTGGATTTTGGATGACTTTTAATGCATCGAGCCGAGTGAAAATTCTTCCAAGTGACTTGGCTATGTCGTCGTTTTGAGTCTCAACATCAGTATCCTTTCCTGTTTCAGACATCTAAAAAATAATATCAAAGGAAACAAAGATTTCTCAACTTTTGACCTTTTTTCTCGCTTATTGCTTTCACTCTTGTCACGACCTGAACCAGGGCCTGGCTGTGACGGGTATCTCAAGTCCACCGAGGACCGGAGACTATCCTCGTTGCCTAGTCAAATTGAACACAATGCCCAACAGAGACTGAATTCCAAACATATAAGAAGATAAGATATAAAATCTTAAAGAAATCCAAGATAACTAAATTTCCAACAACCAATAACCAAAACCACCCAAGTCCACAGCAATATCCACACAATCTTTAAACAATAACAAAAGTCAATCGAAGTCAGGACATGCCCCGACTTTGACAATGACAATGTTATTGTGAACTCTTCAGTTCTAGTCTATGAAAGAAAACTAATGAAATGACCAAGTATTCCGAGGAATAGAAGCTTACCTTTTCACTACCAACGACCGACGAACCGAGTCGATCCACCAAACACTGTGCAGGAAAAGTAGAAGTATCTCCGGCGCCTGCATTGCATGGGGATACAACATCCGGATAGGGGATAAAATAATGCCAAGTCAAATCCAATTCAAACCATGTGATGCATCATCATATACATACATGAATAATATGCCGGGATAGGGAACATAGTTTAACATGAAGTAAAAATTTATCCTAGACTATGTAGCTCAACTGTAAACAGGCACCCACGGGCTATATGAGTTCAACTCCCTTTGCTGAAAGAGCCCCAGTGCGTGTTAGCCGCACAAACCAAGAGGTATCAAGGAAGACCAGGGAATGCCCTGACCCTGCGTCAGTCCAAGATACGAATATATCAATAGTGTGAATCATGCACACAGGTTATCATGATCAAACCTCACGTCGGCAAACATGAGTTTCCAGTACAAGTCATCAAAGACCCACGCCTTCACGGCTTTGCTACATAACCCCTATTAAGCTCATTCTAAAGCAAGTTTCACATAACCTATTTACTAACCAATGAACCAACCGTTAAGGCACACCATAGGTATCGTCATACTCTTACACTTGCAAGCTTATCTTTATGCCATAACAATCACATTATCTTAGGGGAATGCCTCGATCCTCTTTGTTCATTAAATCCAGTCATAGCCAACAAGGATTTCAAAATTCATGTTCATTGTTTAATCATTAATGTAATGCAATAACATAGGTGAGTAAGTCAAACCAAGTGACAATTTCATAATTTAAAGCCATTTACACAAGTGGGTTAAGGGAACATAATTAATCAAAACTAATTTCAATTTCAACACACCAATTTGGGGAAAACCATGACCCCTTTTGTTTATTCGCCATACTCATGCACTCCATGAGTTCAAAACCAGTAATAAAGCATAAACAATGCATAATAAATCATGGGAAAAACAAATTAAGAATCATCCATGTCAAAACCCTCAACCATAACAAAACCCACGTTTAAATTCATAAACCATGTAAATCACATGTTTTTCATAAATGAGAATTAGGAAAGAGTAACATGCCTGAAATACCAAAAATGTATGGAGAGAAATCAACCCTTGAGCCCTTAGATGACCAACTTCGTGGAAACCCTAAGTATCTTGACCTTGGAGAGTTTTGAGAGAAGAGAGTGTTTTGATTGTGTTATGAATGAGAGATAACCCCTTGAGTGCTCTATGGATGTGGGGTTTAAGGGAAAAGGGAAATTGACCAGAATGCTCTTAATGAAAAAACTGAAAATTGATCGCCCAGTAGCTACGAGTGACCCTGCGACTCGTAGGGTCACCTTACGACTCGTAAGTTCCACTCGTAGTCAGTATAGTGTCCATGATCACCAACACTGACTTGGCTACGAGTCCTACTATACGACTCGTACTTAGTCATTACGACTCGCATGATCCAGTCGTTGTCAAAGCAGAGCCAATTGGGCATCACACTGGTTAAGCTACGGAAGACACCATACGACTCGTTTTGAGTCTTTATGACTCGTATCCCCTAGTCGTAGTCATTGCAGAAACTCCAAGCTAACATACCAATCAGGATTGGGTCCTTAAGACCCGTCAAGACTCCCTACGACTCGCATGGTGAGTCGTAGTGAGGACAGTGAGGATAAAATTTCAAAAATCTTCTAGGGATCAAAATTTGGGGTGTTATAACTCTTGCCCTTTTTCCACTCAAATTACAACGTTTGGCTAATTTCTTTGGGATTTATATATGGTTTACTAGTAGCAATCCTTTTAGAAGTAAGATGTAGAGAGAAAGAAATTTATCAACTCCCAAACTGATTGAGTTTGATGAGACAAGAAAAAAAACAATTTATGCAAAAAAATAAAAAAACCCTAAATTTCTATTTTCTTGGTTTTCTTTTTTGATGTTTGGAAAAAACAAGAAAGACAATTAATTTGGAGTTTCTTAATTTGCAAGCGAAATCTTTTTTACTTTTTTAAACTTTTTTTTTTGGCTGCTATGTAGCTTTTCTTTTTAATCTACTAAAAGAAAAAAAAAGTAAAGATTTTTTTGGGGCTACGAAACTCCCAATAATTATTAAGAACGAAACGTTGATAGACCCGCTCTGATACCACTTGATAAGAATCGGGTTACCTAAATAAATAAGAAAATAACGTGAAAGCGAAAATACTAGGAATAAAGACAAGAAAATAGCGATAGGCGAAATTTGAGAATAAAATTCTCAAATTTGAGATTAAATACTAAGAACTCTAATTGATCTTAGTATTTAAAATTAGTGAATTAAAGATCAGTTATGATGCTAATAGTATCAATTCAAGAATTTAGATCAAAAGTGATCTAGACTCTAATTTTGAAAAAACTAAAGACAACAATTAGTATAAAATTAATCACCTTCTTTAATTAACTTTAATAGAAATCAAATATAAGATTAATCACCTTCTTTGATTAATTTTAATCGAAACCAAAGATATCAAGTTAAAAAATTAATCTTTACCTCCTAAAGAATCGTTCTTATAGGGTTGCAAGATAAATCTATAGTCACCAAACACAAAGGCGTAAAGAAGAAAACCTCTCAAATAAATTAATCATCATGTTCTTGTAAATAACAAAATTCATCCCTATATATAGGGTAAAACCTATCTCAAATAGCATGGGATTCGAATTCTACTTTTATGGAAATAAACATATCTATGAAACTTTAACCAAGGAAATTTTTAAACTAAATAACCTTTAAACTAGGAAACTTTTAAACTAGGAAACCTTCAAACTAGGTAACTTTTAAACAAGAAAAGAAAAAGTTTCCGAATTTAATCAAAACCCATATGCGCCCAATCTTCTTTCTTTTGGGCTTGAACTTGAATCATAAAATATGTGTAACACTTAGCTCATTCTTCTTCATAATTCTTGGACTCATTCTTGGGTTCTTCTTCATCATAAGCATTTTCTCGAGTCACATTGAAGCCCGTCAACCTTAATGAAAGTGGGCCAGACTAGATGCTATCACTACTTGCATATCTATCATAGTGTGTTGTTTATTGTGTTTTGATTATCACATTATTTATAGTTCTTGTTTATTTCTTGTAGACTTTGCACAGTTTTCCATTTTAGTTGCTATAATTTCTTCACTGTTTCTTTTCCTTTGTACTTGTAATTGCTCCTCCTCAGACCTCATTTGTGGGATTTGATTGGGTATCTTCTTGTTGTTGTTATGTCTTTATTCATGATGTGAATTAATGTATTGTTTTCCAGTATGGCCATTGACTGCGCTAGGAATTGAACCCAAGTTCACAATACCTCATTCTGCAAAGTTGGATGAAGTTGTTTTAGCCAATGGACTTGTAGGAAGTGTTCTCTCAGATTACTTTTGGTACGAAAGATGAGTTAACCCACCACCCATACATACGCTTCACCTCTGTGTTACCAACTGTACCTGTAACTTGCTTTTTTCTTCTTAGGGCACTATGTGTTGTTTGGACAACTCCATTGGTTGCAACTCTCGGTATGTCTCTCACAATTCCACTTGCAATGGTGGCTGACATGGTGATTCATGGACGTCATTATTCTGCTATATACATTCTTGGCTCGGCACAGGTAACAACATTAATGCAGAAAAGAGAACTTGATTGCAGCCCTAAATATACGAGTTCTATCCTGTGATTATTATGTTTTATTGAAAAGCCAAGATGCCGTACCTGTTATATAGCTGGAGCAAAAAATATTATAAAAAACTTCTCCATGTTGTAGTTGGAATCTCTCTTTTGTAATTACTTCCTCCCAACTCTATTTGAAATGCTCAAATGATTAGTTTTTGACTCATTTTCTATGTTTAACGTGGCATTACTAATCAATTAATCCACAGGTATTTGCAGGATTTGTAATAGCTAATATAGCAGACCGGATTTCGAAACTTATGGGACTATAACATTTAGTGGACTGACTTTATCTCAATACAGAACATCTTTAATATATATATATATATATATATATGCCCAAACAAGAAAGAAAGATGACCACTATACTAGTGTTCTGTGACTGCAAATGACGTTACAACTGTATTCATTGTTGTCCCACTTTGATCCCCAAATTCCTGTTTCGACGTTAAAACTGTATTCATTGTTGTCCCACTTTTGATCCTCAAATTCTTTTTTCGTTTTGATTATTCTTTCTATTGTCATTTTTGTAAATCCTTGTAGTGTAAATAGAGTGATAAAATTATGTTCATTACTGGTCTTCATCATCCAAGTCCAACTAATGGATAACATTCATTTGATGCGTATTTTGGCATTATCATCGTCATAACTCAGGTGTTAGAAAACTGCATGCTTCTAGATGGTTTCATCCTACCTCATTCATAGACAAGAAAATTGGAAAGTGAAATGTGAGTTATTAGAAGAGAAAAGACATCAAATGCACCTTGCATTTGTCCTGAAAAGTCAGATTACGCGCTAAACTATTGTGACGATATATTACACATTTATACTACTTAAAAGTGAATTTATTTATACACACTACAGGTCACATGACAGGAGGTGATTTACACTTGCATTCGATCATCACAACAACTATTTAGTTAGATTTCAAATAACATGTCGCTATCACATAAACTATTATGTAAAAATAAATAAATCCACGTCACCCAGTTGCTTCTTCACCATAGACCACCAAACATCCATTAGACTATCACCACTATCACCATCATTACTAAACTTTAATCTTCACCATCCTCATCAAATTCACAACCAACATCATCATCCCACAACATTGTTGATAACGCTCAATCTACAGCTCTCGTGGGAGTGTAAAGCGGTCGATAGCAAATATAGAACCCAACCTGGGTTGGGTATCGATCCCACAGAGAATAGCTTGGTCAACAAGTAAGTGAAATTATTAGACTTTTGATGCAAGTCTCGTAAGAATGGGGGGATTGTAATAAGTAACCAAAGTAATGAAATAAAAAGCTGAAAACAATAAAGTAAAAAGAGAAAGATTGTCACGTTGGTTGTAAACAATGAGAATTGAAGCGTTGGGGTTATGTCCACCTTCTGAGGTATACGTCTCTATTGGCTATGAGTGTGTAGAGTCTTGACATGCAATTGCTTATAGAGAATTGTAGTCGATGGTAAATCCAAGCGTCTCTCGACCTAAACAAGGACTATTTCACTTTAACTCTCTCGAGCTTAAAGTGTGTCTAGCGGTACAAATTCTCCAAGAGGTTAGTCCAGTTACGGCACTAGCTTTTTAATAGGAAAGGGTGTCCTACTACCTTGACATTATCTCTTTTCCAGACAAATAACCTTTCTCTCGAACAAGTTAAATGTTAGACTGGCGTTAGTCTATGCGTCTTCTTTTCTAGACAAGTAACCTTTCTCTCGAACAGGTTAGATGTTAGAATGGCGTGTTCTTGTGTTTGAAACCGCAAAGAATGTAGATTTAAGATGAAGAGAATAATGATATAAGCAATATACGTGTCTTGAACTCTCAAGCTCATAGAAATAGATAGTAACTCAATCGGCTTCCATAACCCCAACTAAGAGGTTTAGTTACCCATGAATGCGAAGGATATCACGTTTTGCATGGTGGATGGCGTGAATAGTAGGTGTTCGGCGTGTGGTTTTGGTGATTCCGTAGCGAGTAACGATTCTCTTGTTGTGGAATTTAAGAATAGAAGAATAGATTAGAAGTGTTTGTGGTGGAAGATGAGAGGGATGGAAGAAAATTAATTGTTGAATTAAGTGAAGAGTGAATTTCTTGAATTAAGGGAGGAGTTGCCTCCACTAAGGGAGGACTTGATTAAAATCTCTAGCATGATAGGGTATTTATAATACTCCTATCCTACTCCTACTATGCTAATGAAATAAATAACCAAATCCTACTAAACTAAGGAAATACTTAACCCATTTGTACTAGGTTAATGTAACATTCTCCTAATCCAAATAAACTAATGAAATACATAACCCAATTGTACTAGGTTAATGTATCATTGTCAAAATCCAGCTTTGTGTCTGTAAGTCCCCAAAGTCTTCAGAAATGCTGTTTTAGTCCTGGACAGATTTTTCATGCAGTCCCCAAAGTATTCAGAAATGTTGTTTTAGCCCGGGACAGATTTTCCATGCAGCAGATTTGGTCCTTTAGGCGTCCAGCTCCTTTCTACTTCGTTTGTGAGCTTTCTTTTGCGTCAAGTAAGCCATAAAATGCTGTATTTTGCATCATTTATACCTGAAACTTTCCTAATCATGTTCGTTAGCTCATTTATAGGAAAAAGGACTAAAAGTGCATGAAATATATAGTTTGTTCTCAAAACTAGGCTAAAATATGGGCAAAATATATTGATATAGGCGTGTAAATTCGCCTATCATCAACACCCCACACTTGCAGCTTTGTTCGTCCTCGAACAAAATATCATGTCCTTCTAAACATCAACTTAGGGTTTTACAACAACAACATAAAACATTCTTCAAGACAAGCACAACAATTATCAACGAAGAGTAGCTTTCTGATTATAAGTAGAAACAATTTAACCTCAAGCATAGACTCGTGATGGTGATCAACTCGCATGCAAACGTTAAGGTGCATAGAATCATGTACAACTATCCAAGACTCATCAACCATGTGTGTCTCACAATATAGTACCCATAATCACTCACAAGTATAGCATATTTTTCAAACATGGGTATCAAAATGTCCTTGCTCTCGCTCTCACAAAAAATTCATATGTAGCAACTAATGACCATAGGCTTGCCCTTAATGTAGTACTCCACTAAATGTCGGAATGTTAAGGTTAGGATCAAGTAGGTCTTTTGATGGTTGTAATGTAGGCTAAGGGACGGGTAGGATCAACTATTTTGGCCAGAAATAGTGACTAAGTTCCTAAGCACTTTAATACATCACATTGTATTATTGACACTTTTTTCTTTCAACCCTTTTTTTTTCTTTTTCCACCCTTGTTATCATCTTTTGTTTTTCAATTTTAAGCACAACTTACTTTTCAGCTTTCTTGTCCTTTTTCTTTTCGCAACATACTCAAGCACCCTTGCAATTTAAAGCACAACTTACTTTTCAGCTTTCTTGTCCTTTTTCTTTTCGCAACATACTCAAGCACCCTTGCAATTTAAAGCATCATACTCACCCAATTTCCTCTTATGTTGTCACATGACTTTTTCACTTTAAAGCACTTAGGAATTTGGATCAAATTACGGTCTTGAAAAAAATGGATTAGGCTTACATACAAGGTTGTCAAAGAAATAGACTAAAGGCTCAAAAGGGTTTAACTAGGATGATGTTCATGGGTAGGTAAAACTGAAGGTAAACAAATATAGGTTGCCAAAGAAATGCCTAAATCATATCCTAACTTACACTCCTTATTTTCGCTTTGCATACATACCAGGCAAGTTCTAGCATCAGCCACAAACATAGAATATACTATTATCTCACACACACAAGGCACATGGTCGACTTGATTGGAAGTAATATAGACTCTTGACCCAACAAGTGAAGGAATTGAGTCACATAATATCACATAATGAGTCACAACTAGAGCCTAAACGTCTCAATAGTCACAATTGTAGCACATACTCTTGTTATAATCTCATGCTGCCTATCAAAATAATTTCATGCGAAGCTAGAAAAAAAAATTTTACTCCTAAAAAAAACTAAAAAACGTCAAACGGAAAAAAAACAAAAAGAAACGAACTCAAATAAACAAAGTAAACAAACAAACATAGGTGCAAACAGAGAAGTATAGCATGCAATGCCACCCCACACTTAGACGGGACACTGTCCTCAGTGGAAAATAAATACGAGGAACCTGGTCAGTCGGACTCCTCCTCTATGTCTGGGGTCATACCCCTTGCGTTGGGATCATCATAAGAGTCATCATCCTCATAAGTTCCGCATAAGTATCCCACTTAATTCCAAGCGTGAGTCGAGGTGTTTGCCGCGAGGAGGGTTCTCCTTGGTCCTTGCAACTTCTCTTTTTGCCCTTTTGGGAGGTGGTAGCCTTCTCCTTGCCTTGTCTCGCTTTAGGTGCCATTGTACCTGAGACTAGAAATAGTGTTAGTTGCAGCACAATCTCACTTGATACAATCTATAAGCAAGTACTAGGGGTACCACCCCACACTTAGTTTTGTTGCACAAATCAGCGAGGTGAACGTAGTCGATTTACTCAGATTTCGTCGACATACGTTTTAGGATTGTATTCCAACAAGAAAATCAGCATTGTATCACTTATTTGCAGCCATTGGACTACTTTCATGGTAGATATAGCAACACTACGACATAGGGGTTACCACATGGAATCGTTATTCTTACAAAAAGCACAACCTCCTAAGTCGATAGGCACTATAATCTTATCCCGATGGCCGGGATGGTTAATCATGCAAGCATCCAAACAACACTCTCAAGCAATATTCATAGCCACATATGTTCAGCAAGTATCATAACAATGCCATTGAAACAAAATTCAAGTCGGAAACAAGTCAAGAATTCCATACGTATCTATTCAATCACACGATTTTGCAACAATTATCCACACACATGAACATCACCACCAATCTCTCATGATTTAGCATTTTATAATAAGCATAGCAACGTAGTACTTACGATAAATAGATGAAGAATAAGAGAGCACTTACTTGCTTGAAGATTGTGGAGAAGTTTGTTGTGGATTGGAAGAACAAAGGAAGAAAAATTTGAGAGGATTTGGGATGATATGCGGCGCCTTTAGGGTGTTTTCTAATGTGGTTGTGTTGTAAAACTATGTCCCCTTTATATAGGAAGAGTATGGGTCGGGTTATGACCCATTTACAATCGGATTTGGGGACAAAATCACCCTATATGCGGCGCATATCCCTCGGCATAACACATGTATATGCGGCGCATTGTCCATGGCATAATGGGACATATGCGCCGCACATGGTATGGCATATCTAGGCATATGCGGCGCATATGGTATGGCATTTGGTCTCAGTATCTCAAATGCCATAGCATAGGCGGCGCATAGTCAAAAGCACACCTAGGAATAGGCGGCGCATAGTGTATTGCACACTAGATTCCGAGTCCTTAGGCTATAGAATAGGTTGTGCATCGTTCGTGGCCTATTTTTACCAAGGCCTAGCCTTCCTCGAAGCCTATTATGACGTGAGAAAAGGCTCAATCCATAGCCTTATGCATCACCATTCCTAACTCACCAACTTTACCATACAATGTGACCAAATCGTCAATTGAAATCAATCTCCTCGTTGCATCTTTCTTGCACCTATATTTGCTCAAAACACAATAAAAACGATTAGTACGATGGGTTGCCTCCCACCAAGCGCCTTATTTTTGGTCGTGGCACGACTCTTATTTTTGGATTTTCATTTATCAAAAAGAAAAAAAAAATTAAAACGACGAAACGATAAAACGATAAAACGATAAAACGATGGGTTGCCTCCCATCTAGCGCCTTATTTATTGTCGTGGCTCGACGTAGTAGTCTCGAGTACTCAGACTTCGTCGAGGTAAGTGATGGATCGTTTTCTGAAAGGATTTAGATGACAATGAGGCTTACCTGTGGGCATGCGATCTTTTTCGAGCTGGCTCATACGTTTCTCCGGAGAGTCACCAATTATATCATCAATAGTCCAACCCATAGCTCTCTTGTATCTCCTCAGAGCAGAGATGAGAGCTTCTACGTGCTGTTCACTTAAATCATCTGCTCTCTCCGGAAGTATAGTTCTACTTTCCAAGAACACATACTTTAGATAATCGGGAAGCTCTTGCGATTCTAGCATCGGTGGCTCGTCAAAGGGAGTATTCGTTGTTGGTCGATTCTTGAGTTCACAATCTGGTTTCTTAGGAGTATAAGACTCTATTTCTGTTAGAGCACTCATAAGTTCTTCATAACCTTTATTATCTTCATGCTCAACTTTCAGTAGCACAGCAGACAATGGCTCAACAGTAGGTTGTTTCTCTATAGATAATGCTTTCGTATCCTCATAATGAACATCAGCTACAGATGACTCATTTATATCGTTGGGCTGCTTCATTGTTTTGCATATATCAAACCGTACCACTTCGTCAACCACTTGCTTGCCTTTTTCTGAAGCTTCCAGCACCTTACCACTTCTGGTAGTTATGGCCATGCATGACCCATCATTCCTTGGGTTTTGCACAGTATCGCTAGGTAAAGTGCCAGCCTTTCTTTGATTAAATGCTGCTGAAAGTTGGCTCAATTGCTGCTCTATTTGCTTGATAGAAGTGGAATGAGAATCAACTAGTTTCTTCATGGAGGACAAATCATCAATCACCTCCTTAACTCCTGCGCTCGTTGCTTCCACTCCTTTCAATAACTTAGCCATCATGTCTTCCATACTCCCAGAATTAGATGTGGTGGTATCACGTCTGCCAGGGGGAACGTACAAACCACTCTTTTCATTATTTTTCTTCCAACTACCTTGGTCTTTGCTTCCAGATTTATCATAATAGTTCCGACCTTGGTTTCCTTGGGCATTCCCACGAAAACCCCCCTGATTGTTCAAGTAGTTAGCCTCCTCTTCGGAATCAGATTCGTCTCTTCCATGTGATACCACGGCCTTAACTTTTTTTGTCTTCCCTGATAATAAATGCTTTGTAAGAAGATCCATTTGAATTTTCATGTGAGCCATGTCTTGGTCACGATCTTCTTGTCTTCGCCTCTGCTCTGCAGTCATGCCAAAAGATACAGTAGAGCTTGCTACCTCAGAATCCCTGGTATGCCAAGCTCTACTTTGCTTCGTCATCCGATCTAGCATATTGCTTGCCTGCACAAAGGTGAGGTCCATAAATGATCCACCTGCTGCATTATCAACCACTGGCTTAGTCACCGAATTCAACGCTCTGTATAATATCTCCATCAAGTGGACATTGGTCATATGGTGATTTGGGCATCGCATTAGCTTCGTCTTGAACCTCTCCCATGTTTCGTGGAGAGCTTCAAAGGGAAGCTGACGAAAGTTGCTGATTTTATCTCTCAATTGTGCTTTTTTGGATGGCGGAAAGAATCTTTCTAGGAAAGCGTCTTTCAATTGCCTCCAATTAGTAATAGAATCAGGAGTCAGCCCATTCAACCACATAGTTGCCTCCCCAGACAGAGACAATGGAAATAGACGTAATCGAATTGCATTCTGTCCAACTCCAGGATTGTCGAATGACTTGCATGTAGAAATAAAGTTGATCAGATGCATATTCGGATCATCGCCTGCTAGTCCACCAAATAATCCCTTGAGTTGCAAAAGATGAATCATGGCGCTAGTGATATTGAACTTTGCTCCCGGTGCTAAGGGAGGAATAATAATAGCTCCTGTGGCACCAGCTCCATCAAGATCATCATCATCATCATCAAACGGTATATGCACAGCTCGGCGTTCGGGCCTAAATCGCGCTTGACGATATCTCCTTTGAATGGGTGCCGTCATTTCAGCAGTATGCTGTGGGTTTAGTAGCTCTTCATCGCCCAGATCCTCATCGTCAGGATTTGTTGCTCGCCTACGATTATCAATATTCTGTTGATGCACTTGAGCAGCCATCCTTTCAATTTCACGTTGTGCCTCCATTGATGCACTGATTAACCTAAATAAAACAAAAACAACAACTAAAAGTAAAAGTACGAGAATCTTTGACCAAAGGGTCTAGTAATTATCACGAACTTGATTGACACTCGTATTCCCCGGCAACGGCGCCAATTTTTGATAACGCTCAATCTACAGCTCTCGTAGGAGTGTAAAGCGGTTGTTAGCAAATATAGAACCCAACCTGGGTTGGGTATCGATCCCACAGGGAATAGCTTGGCCAACAAGTAAGTGAAATTATTAGACTTTTGATGCAAGTCTCGTAAGAATGGGGGGATTGTAATAAGTAACCAAAGTAATGAAATAAAAAGCTGAAAACAATAAAGTAAAAAGAGAAAGATTGTCACGTTGGTTGTAAACAATGAGAATTGAAGCGTTGGGGTTATGTCCACCTTCTGAGGTATACGTCTCTATTGGCTATGAGTGTGTAGAGTCTTGACATGCAATTGCTTATAGAGAATTGTAGTCGATGGTAAATCCAAGCGTCTCTCGACCTAAACAAGGACTATTTCACTTTAACTCTCTCGAGCTTAAAGTGTGTCTAGCGGTACAAATTCTCCAAGAGGTTAGTCCAGTTACGGCACTAGCTTTTTAATAGGAAAGGGTGTTCTACTACCTTGACATTATCTCTTTTCCAGACAAATAACCTTTCTCTCGAACAAGTTAAATGTTAGACTGGCGTTAGTCTATGCGTCTTCTTTTCTAGACAAGTAACCTTTCTCTCGAACAGGTTAGATGTTAGAATGGCGTGTTCTTGTGTTTGAAACCGCAAAGAATGTAGATTTAAGATGAAGAGAATAATGATATAAGCAATATACGTGTCTTGAACTCTCAAGCTCATAGAAATAGATAGTAACTCAATCGGCTTCCATAACCCCAACTAAGAGGTTTAGTTACCCATGAATGCGAAGGATATCACGTTTTGCATGGTGGATGGCGTGAATAGTAGGTGTTCGGCGTGTGGTTTTGGTGATTCCGTAGCGAGTAACGATTCTCTTGTTGTGGAATTTAAGAATAGAAGAATAGATTAGAAGTGTTTGTGGTGGAAGATGAGAGGGATGGAAGAAAATTAATTGTTGAATTAAGTGAAGAGTGAATTTCTTGAATTAAGGGAGGAGTTGCCTCCACTAAGGGAGGACTTGATTAAAATCTCTAGCATGATAGGGTATTTATAATACTCCTATCCTACTCCTACTATGCTAATGAAATAAATAACCAAATCCTACTAAACTAAGGAAATACTTAACCCAATTGTACTAGGTTAATGTATCATTGTCAAAATCCAGCTTTGTGTCTGTAAGTCCCCAAAGTCTTCAGAAATGCTGTTTTAGTCCTGGACAGATTTTCCATGCAGTCCCCAAAGTATTCAGAAATGTTGTTTTAGCCCGGGACAGATTTTCCATGCAGCAGATTTGGTCCTTTAGGCGTCCAGCTCCTTTCTACTTCGTTTGTGAGCTTTCTTTTGCGTCAAGTAAGCCATAAAATGCTGTATTTTGCATCATTTATACCTGAAACTTTCCTAATCATGTTCGTTAGCTCATTTATAGGAAAAAGGACTAAAAGTGCATGAAATATATAGTTTGTTCTCAAAACTAGGCTAAAATATGGGCAAAATATATTGATATAGGCGTGTAAATTCGCCTATCATCAATTGTCACCATCAAATCCACCATTAAACCACTGTCATCGTAGCCAATTATCACTAAACCCACTTCATCATCATGTCATTGTCTGCCACGATCCAAAAATCAAGAGTCATGATGACACTTGTTGTGGTAAGCCTTGACAAGTAAATATATCACACAAATTGATAAGAAACGGGAAATAGTAGCAATAATCCGAAGTAAGGCTTCTAGAGCAAAGTTGTACCACACACTATAATGAAATGGAAGAATATAACCAAAGATATCATACCATAATTTCAAAATTTGGTGTCATAGTGAGAACTAACTAGTACAACTTGAGATCAAATATATAAGATATCCAGAATAGGAATAATACTGTCTCTGAATGCAAAATAAAGACAGTCTAATAAAGAAAGGTAGTAGTCGATTTTGAAAATAAGAATTCAATTGCTACCTTGAAAAGCTTCAAATATCGCTCGAATCAATCATTACGAGGCGTACTCAAACCTGGATCTGCATTGAAAGGGTGTAGTAGGGGTGAGTATGGTCCTTTTGTATTCAATAGGTATCATAGGCCGACTGAGCAAAGTAAAAAATAAAGCATACAAAACACACTAAGGGCACATCACTTGCAACAAGAAAATGTCCCATAATGGTAGCTTCCGTCGTCTCCACTAACAGTTCTATATATTCACACACTATAGAAACACGAAAGAGAAAGACAAGGAGACAGGTATCATACATAGGAATATGAAGGAAGAAATACACATAGGTAGATATCACATCAAGAATAATGAACACATCACAGAAATGAACAAGGTAGTACAAATGCAGTGGAGATGATAATGATGATGTTCGATGTTGTCGCACAACCTCCATATACACCTACGGAGCTAACACTTTTCGACATCGGACTCATGGGAGGGTTCGTCAACTCGTATACAATCAATATCCAGTACCAATATCTATAGCTCCTCTCCGGCACATCTTCTGATAGAGGGTTTTAAAGATGTCACATGTTCTGTCAGAAAAAGCTAGTGTGTTTCACGGTGGTACCAATATTTCATGAATGTATATGATATGAGGATGTAATGCTCAAAACCAACCAGAATGAGTATTTCCATATCCAACTAATATACCAATCAAGTGAGCCCGCGATCCACTCAGTATTTCCAACCACTCATGAATTCCAACATAAACCACATGCCAAGAGAGTAGAATACAATTAAATACACCATTTATATCACATTAGGCTTTCTTATTAAACAAGACAATTATTTTCATGTATACACAACCACTAAGATCATATCAGACTATACAATCACATATCGTAAATAATATTACAAAATTACCAAATATAACAATATATAGGCCCCATATAGACACAACACAATTATTATAGCCATTTTCATGATTAGTTTTCACACCCTTAACATGTTTTGTATTAACATTAACTATCTAATTCAATATGAGGAAAGTTAATCCATAGTCTACCTCGAATGTTGAAAATCGATTCGAAAGCCTTCAATCCTACACCTTACTCCCCATGAATGGACTTGGAATCAACTAAAACATAGAAATACAGAATCTATGCGTCAAAAGAAAGCCAACGATACCTATATTGCCTTTTTTTAAGTCAGGGTCAAAACAGACCCCCGAAATGGGTTTTCAAAAAAAAGAGCAAAATCATAATTTTATTTCAAAATATATTTTCATATTTTTAGGAGTCTATATCTGAAAAGCCAAGCAAAAATGAGTTTAAAACGAGGTTCAAATTGAAGAAAAATCACGTTGAAGCTTTACCGACAAAATCCTCGAATATCCTTTTTGAAATCAAGAATCTGAAATTGTTTTGAAGATGAAATTGAGAAAAAATTGATAATTATAAGATTGGAAACTTACCTAGGAGAAAAAGGGGTTTGAATTGAAGAAATACAAGTTTTAGGCCTTTCGAGCCAAAATCTCCCATTTTTCACTTTAGTCTGCGTTAAAACAAGAATTAGATGATAAAATTGGAGTAAAGTAGTTGGAATAGGTGTTTAGAAGCTTACCCAAGCTTAGAAATGAAAGAAATTGCTCAAAGGTGTGAAACCCTAAGCTTTAAGTCTCAAAAAATGGGGGAAAATGTCGAAACATAAGTATATATAGGGTCCAAGTCTTTGCGGGTCTCTCGGGATTCATCCAAAATTCTGTAAACGCAAATAAAATATGCTACCCTATCAAATTTGATGCTTCTGACTCAATGGAGATATCATATTTTTGAATAAAACATCATTTTTCACAAAGTTGACCCTCGAAATTCAATTTCACAACTTTTCAAATCGAGGATCGAAATGAGATTTAAATGTCATAAAACCACACCAACCATGTTACCGCCTTAAAATCCACGTTCTGGATCTACTGATGCATTTCATTGTGTTATCCGACTCATAGATCAACAAATGTTGACCGAACTCAACTATAAGGTTTTTCCAGCCATCAAAACTGCAATATCACATAAATCACATTGAAACACATTAGGAACCATGTCAAGCATCCACACACCTCAGAAATACCACAACACAACCATATGAGGGTTAAAATAGTAAAATAATACAGAAATAAATGTTTCACATAAATCATAAAAAATTAGGTCATTACATCATCCATCACTAAAAATCTAGTACGTCCCCGAACTAAAGGCAAGGGGAAATACCTGAATCGACAAAAAGATGGAGATAAGAACTACGCATATCAGGATCGATCTACCAACCAACCTCATCTACAGGTAGATGCTTCCATTGGACCTTAACCACTGGAATAACTCTAGAACGCACCCGTCTAACTTCCCTAGCCAAGATGGAGATAGACTCCTTAACAAAAGACAACCTATCATCAAATTGAATAGAATCCCAACAAATGACATGAGACTCATCCGGAATGTAGGGTAAAGCATGAAAGCATGAAAGACTAAATGAATAGCTGATAAAACTGAGGGCAAAGCCAACTCATAATCCACATCACCAACAGTTCTAAGAATCTCAAATGGCCTAATATACCTAGGGCTAAGCTTGCCCTTCTCCCAAACCTCATTATACCCTTCATGGGAAAAACTCAAAGGAAATCATGATCACTAAGACTAAATCTTAAGGCACTTAGTCTAAGATATGCGTAACACTTCTGCCAACTCTAAGCCGCTGAAAGTCTATCCTGAATGATCCAAACCCTATCCAGAGACTCATGAAGCAAGTCTGTACCTTGAGGTCTAATCTCAGAAATCTCAAACAAATCAACTAGAGAGCGATAATGCCTACTATACAAGGCCTCAAAAGGAGCCATATCATCCTGAAAGGTCTTGAAAAAGTGAGATGTGAACACTGAACCTCGATCTGAGATGATAGATACTGGCACACCATGAAGACGTACAATCTCATAAATATAGATACTGGCCAATCTCTCAGCACTGAAAGAGACTTGAATCATAATGAAATGGGCAGATTTAGTCAATCGATCCATGATGAGCCAAAACTATCAGAACCATGAGAATACGAGGCAACCTCGTCATAAAGTTCATAGTAATCCGTTTCCACTCCCACTCAGGAATGGGTAACCTCTGTAGTAATCCACCAGGCCTCAAATGCTCAGCCTTCACTTGCTGATAATATTAGGAAATGAGCTACAAAATATGCTATATTCTTCTCATACCCCCCCACCAGTAATGCTTCCTCAAATCACAATACATCTCAGTCACTCCTAGATGGATGGAATACTTGGACCAATTAGCCTCCTCCAAAATTAGTCTAATCCAATCACCTACTCTCGGTACACAAACTCGGCCTCTAATCCTCAAAACACAATCTGAACCAAGTGAGGCTTTCTTAGCCTCACCACTCATCACCTAATCCTGAACCAATCTCAAACTGGCATCATCAAATTGATGAGCCCAAATCTGCTCCATAAAAAAAGACCTTCCAACAAAGAAAACCTAGCCTCCACGAATGCCAAAACACACTCAGGTGTCAAAATATCGATCCTAGCTGTCTGGTTAGCTATAGACTGAACCTCTAAGGCCAAAACCTTATCCTAGGTCAAAAGATGCGCCAAGATACCCATCCCAGTCGACTTTCAACTCAAGGCATCTGCAACTAGAGAATAGTCAATTCATAATCCTTAATCAACTCAAGCCAACAATCCTGCCTCATATTATGGTCTCGCTGGGTGAAGAAATACTAAGGGCTATAATGATACGAGAAAATCTCACAACAAAGTTCATACAAGTAGTGCCTCCATAATTTCAAAGCAAAAATAGCCGTGCTCAACTCCAAATCATAGGTAAGGTAGTTATTCTCACGGGGTTTTAACTGACTAGAAATGCTCCTCATGATCGGCCTCAGTCTTGGAATGAACCAAGATATCATGTATAAATACAATAATAAAGGAGTTAAGGTATGATCGAAATACCCAGTTCATCAACTCTATGAACGTGGCTGAGCCATTGGTGTCACGACCCGACCCCCAAGCCTAGCCGTGAGAGGTATCTCAAGCCTACCATGGGCCAGAGACCACCCCCATAGCTTATCCAGTCCAAACATAATCCAAATAATAACAAGTAAAAGACAATCAGAGAATAAGGATAAGACAATTAATGTAACTCAAGAATAGGCTCTAAGAGTCAACAACACCATCCTACCCTTACATGTCCACAAAAACCTCTAAACCAATCCAAATATCAAACTAGGTCGGGACATGCCCTCGGCCATTACAGTGACAATGACAATGATAATGTTAATGTGAACTCTTCAATTCTGAAATATGAAAAAAATGATGGAATGACTAACCTTTTCGAAGGATGGAAGCTCACCACTTCACCGAAAACTCGATAGATGACCGCAACACCTAACACTGCACAAACAAACTGAAGAAACCCTTAAGACCCTACATCAAGAAAGGATGTAGCATCCGTGGATAGTTAGCAGAGTGAGCGCTAGCATGTAACTTAGGATTGGGATAAAATAATGCCATTTCAAAATCAAGTCCAAACTTAGTGTACATGTTCATATATATGTATCCATACATATAAATAAGATGCTGGGGGCAGGGAACAAGGTTAAGCATGATATTTAAAACAATTAACCTAGACTGTGTAGCTATAACCATCCTAAAAGCACCCACGGGTTATATGGGTTTGGCTCTCCCCACTGAAAGGGCCCTAGTGCGTGTTAGCTTCACAAGCCAGAGAAGTCCAAGGAAAGGCTAGGGAATCGATGACCCCACACCAATCCAAGGTATGTGCGTGTGTGTATATATATATATCAAGTGTGAACTATGCACACGGTCATGAAGACCCTTATGCTGGAAAATGTGGTTTCTAGTATTGGTCCCCCCGAGACCTCCACCTTCTAGGATAAGTTGCACAGCCCCCATTAAGCCCTATTAAAACGTTTTCACATAACCCATCCATTTAACAAATAACTATTTATTAAGGCATTCGCCATTGGTATTGTCATACCAATATGCATGAAAGCTTATATAATCATGCCATTTTAATTATCCACCAACTTGGGGGAATCCAAAACCCCCAAGCTCTAATTTAAAGCCAATTCATGGCCACTAAGGCCTTTCAAGACCATTTATATTCCATTAACCTTTTATGCAATGGAATAGTTTCAAAAATAGTTAAATTATACATATAGACATGTTTCAAAGCTAATTTTATAAAGGTGGATTGAGGTTATTACCAATTTCAATACAAAATATCCATACAATTTGGGAGAAAATCCACGACGCCTATTCCATTATTCATAAATTTGGTGGAATCCACGACCTCCATTCCATTATCCATGCCCATGCATCCAATGTGTTCCAAAATCCATCAATAAAGCATAAATAAATGCATGTAAACCATAGGAATACCGTTCAAATAATAATCATTCAAAACCCTGAACCCAAATTCCAAAGCCAAACATTAAAACCATTTAATAATAAGACATTGCATGCCAAAATAAAATACAAATTTAGGGGAAGAGATACATGCCTGAAAATACCAAGAATTTGGAGAAGAGGACCACAGTTTGAACCCTAGGTGATCAACCCTTAGAAATCTTAGCTCTGTTCTTGACTTAGGAATTTGAGAGAGAATAGTAGTTTATGATTATGTTAATTTGTGGAAATAGGACTAAGGGAAGGTTTTAAGTTGTGGGAATAGTGTAAAGAAAGGGAAAATACCAATTTACCCTTAATGAAAAACATGTAGGAAAATAACTCACATTCGCTATGGGTATCATAATGACTCGTGGTCAATGGCCATGAGTCGTCACCACGACTCGTAGTCTAGGTAGTAACTTAGGGCCACCTAGTGGTTTGATCATGAGTCCCACCCTATGAATCGTGACCAGATCTTACAGCTCGTGGGATCCTAGTCATACTTAAGACAAAAACATATGTAATCCTCGCCAGTTTAACTACGACAGACACTACATGACTCTTATAGAGTGACTACGACTCGTAGGGCCTTAGTCGTAGCTTATGGACATACCAAAATATTCAACCCCAAATGAGGAGTTATAGAACCGATTAGCACGATAACTAGAAAGAATGCACATACCAAAATAACACATTCGAAAGGCCATAGAAAAGAGAGTGGAAATTATACCTTAAGCATTTTCATCCAACGCGAGGAATAGGAATAGATATTTGGACTTCATGTCCTCTTCAACTTCTGAAGTAGCTTCTTCCACCTTTTGATTCTTCCAAAGGACTTTTACCGAAGCTACATCTTTAGTCCTCAACCTACAAACTTGCTTATCCAAAATCTCAATTGGGACCTCCTCACAGGTTAACAAATCCAAAATACCAACTTCCTTCATAGGGACAATCAAAGAAGGATTACCCACAAACTTCTTCAACACCGACACATAGTAACCAGATGAATAGAACCCAAACTCGCAAGCAACTCCAATTAATAGGGAATGTTCCAAACGCTTCTCAGAATACAATATGGACCAACATAACGGGGACTGAGCTTCCCATTCTTCTCAAATTGCATAACTTCCTTCATAGGAGAAACTTTTAAGAACACCCAATCATTAACCACAAACTCTAACTCCCTTTGCCTCACTTCGGCATAGGACTTTCGGAGACTCTGAGCGGTCTATGTCTTTCTCTAATCACCTTCACCTTCTCTATAGCTTGGTGAACCAAGTCAGGACCAAACAATCGAGTCTCACCAACCTCAGACCATCTAATAGGAGACCTACATCCTATCCATTTGAATACTCAATGATAACTATTGTTATAGGAGAGCTTAATGAGAGGCATATGATCCACCCAACTACCTCCAAAATTAATCACATAAGCCCTTAGCATATCTTTCAAGGTCTGAATAGTCCGCTCTTCTTGTCCATCCATTTGAGGGTGGAAAATGGTGCTAAGGTTCACCTTAGACCCCAAACCTCTCTGAAACAAATAGAAAAAGTGAGAAGTGAACTGCGTACCTCGATCTAAAATGATAGACACCGGTGCTCCATGCAACTTGATGATTTCCTGGATAAACCACTTGGCATAGTCCTTACCAAAGTAGTTGGTCCTTATAGGCAAGAAGTGAGCAGACTTAGTCATCCTGTCCATAATGACCCAAATCATATCATATTATTTGCGAGACTGCGAAAGACCCATAATTAAATCCATTTTGATCATCTCTTATTTCCACATAGATAATTCTATCTCTTGAGACATCCCTCCAGGCCTCAAGTGTTCAACCTTCACTTGCTGACAGACCATACACTTGGACACAAGATTTTCCACATCCTTTTTCATATTGCTCCACCAATATATTTATTTCAAGTCAGGGTACATCTTTGTCGAACTCGGATTAACTGTATACCTAAACTCAAGAGCCTATGACAAAATATTTTCTCGCAACCCATTAATATTAGGAATGCACAACCTAACTTGGTACCTCAAGGTATCATATCCACCGATCTCAAAGGCCATAACTTCGTTTTGTCTCACCCCATCCTTAATCTACATAAGAATTGGTTCCAAAACCTATTTCTCCTTCACCTCCATACCAAGAGATGATTTAATCACTTCTTGTACAATTACCCCTCTATCTTCAGAGTCCAAAAGATGAACTCCCAAGTTAGCTAGCCGGTGAATATCTTTCACTTATCCTCGCTTTTTCTCATTCTCATGAGATAAACTCCCCATGGAAAACCTGCTAAAAGCATCAATAACCAAATTAACTTTACCTGGATAATAGTGAAGACTCATATGATAGTCCTTTAGAAACTCAAGCCACTGCCTCTACCTAAGATTCAACTTCTTCTGGGTGAATTCTTACTATAAACTTTTATGGTCTGAATAGATGTCCACATGCACCCCATACAGATAATAATGCCAAATCTTTAAAGGAAAAACCACAGCCGCCAACTCCAAGTTGTGAGTCGGATAATTAGTTTCATGAACCTTAAGATGTCTGGATGCATAGGCCACCACCTTACTATGCCGCATCAAGACACAACCCATTCCCACATGGGACACATCACAATAAAAAATATCCATTAGTACTCTCAAGCAGGGTCAGAATTAGCGCAGAAGTCATCCTTCAACTTCTTAAAACTACCCTCATAAGCATTGGACCACAAGAACTTAGCCTTTTTTTGAGTCAACTTTGTCAACGGCAGCAATCGATGAGAATCTCGCCACAAACCTCCTATAATATCCATATCATTGTTCAACATACCAAACTTACTCTTCAATACTAAGACACGAGACAACCCGAAAGTAAATTTTCTCATCTTCACCCTCATAGAAGACACCAACTCCGGAGTATAACGAGATAACTGCTGAAATTTTAGGGCATAGTCCTTCATACTCATCTTGCCCTACTTCAGATTCACAAACTTCTCTGCCTTAGCTTCCTTCAGCTCCCGAGGAAAGAAATGATCAAGAAAGGCACCTGAAAACTCATCCTATAAAGTTGGATCCATATTTTTACCTCGAAACTGCTCCTACTCTTCATACCACTGATATGACACATCTTTCAGCTAATATGCAACAAACTCCACACCCTCTACATCAGTAGCACGTATCATTGATAACACTTAAATTACACTCTTGAATGGGTGTAGGTGATCCTTATCAATACAATAACCCAACTTAGGTTAGGGGCGAATCCATAAGGAGTGAAAGCACGGAATTTAAAACTCAAGAGTGTTGATAATCTACTAAAAGGTGACCCATAATGTGAATGAAACAAACATAAATATAAAATAGGGGAATTAGTTTGAACATGTTTATAATGACTATTACTTTGATTTTAGAGTGCTATCTTGACGTTGAAAAATTCTAAGAGTGAATTCAATTGGCAATATGCCTTGGGGTTATGCAATTCTAGGTGTGGGTTCATGCGTGGGTATTTGACAATTTTTTTTAATTCAGCTAAGAGTCATGGGTAGGCTAGACTTAAAAGATATTGATGCCAATCTTTCAATTACGACACCAAATTTCACAAATGGGTTCTTTCAACACCTCACAAGTGTGACAATTTTACATATCTATTACCTCAATTAACATCCTTATGTCTAAGAGATATCTCTAAATAAAATGATTCAAGTTATTGGTTGCACTTATTCCTCACCCATATCCCCTATTTCAAGGATGACATGGGTTCAAGAGTAGTTAGGGTTTGTAACCCCCAACTCTAAATTAAATCATGGAATAAATGCAACACCCATCACAAATAACTAATTAGGAGAATACATAGATAACACCCATGCATTAACCACTACCTCTTCAAGAATAATCCCAAGATTTAGAATTAGCTACTCATAGACAAAAAGGGTAGAGATATACCAAAATTATCATTGATTTCATCCGTGACAAATAAAGAGAATATAGTTACAACTTTTTAGTTTCAATAAATCTTCAATGGAAAATCACTAATTCTTCTTTGGGAATCACTCACATGTATTCTTCACTCAAGACTAGCACAATATTGTTCTAAGATGAAAGAAATATGATCGACGGATGATAAGTCTTGAAAATGAGCTAAAAACCCTTCTTTAAGCCCCATTTCCACATTTGACAAAATTACAAAATTGCCACCTTGCTCTTGATTTGCTTGGGTGGATTCAAAGAAGATAGAAAGCAAATCCAAAGAAGATACAAAACAAATGGCTCTTTTCGTTCATATTTGACCTCTTGTTTACTTGAATAACTTGCTCATTTTCCCTTTTCACTCGTACCTACACAAGTGAGCATTAAGTATGAGATTAACATCAAATCAATGAAAAAGCATAATAGCTTAGGATTAAAAGGAGCTATCAAGTCATTAAATTGACGACTTATCAACCACCCAAACTTAAACTATTATTTGTCCTCAAGCAAGCAAAAATAATTCAATGAGATAGGGTGTTCAACTCAAATACATCCAAAAGAAAGCTACACTAAAGGACTAAGCTAACAAAGCTCTAAAAAGACTTTCCAAACATGTCATGGCAACAATTGAACCAACATTTTTCAATAAGCACATATTTATGATGCAAGGATGCAAGTTAGTATCAAATTAACCTTCCAAATCTACAAAGAATCTTAAGAGGATACACAAAATCTTCAAAGATTATCTCAATCTTCACAATGCAACTTACTTCACCCATTTATCCAAAGAAAGAGTAAGACTTCACTCTCTACCCCAAAGTATCGATACCATTCACATGCAAGAGTTAGCTCCATACACAAAAGACATTTCCATTCTTAAAGGATCTCAAATAATGAAAGAATTCACACTCACTCTCATAAATAAATTCAAGTACAATGAGTAGACCCATAGGCTTTCCCTTTGTGTTTTTTCACCACTAAGTTAGACCTACCTAGTTTGGAATTAACCTTTGCGTTTTTCACCACTAATGTAGACTTACCTAGTTTGGAATTACCAAGGTACGGATAGGAATATATATGGATCAAGTGACTAAAATATCTCTTTCAACTCGATCACTTATCCCCCTTTTCCCTAAAATTGACAAGCTATCCACCGTATTCTCCTTCAAATCATTTCCCACATTTCCTTAATTTTTTTTGATTAGAATTTACCATACAATTCAAAGCCTCCATTTTTTTTGACTTTTTCAAAAGATTTTCTACTTTAGCTCCTCATTTGTCTAATTTCTCTTAATGTTGTATGGGCTAGGCTATTCAACGTTATTCATCAAGCATATCTCTTGTCTCTTAAGAACGCATCTTGAAAACCGTACATGCGCCCTTCTTGGTTTATTTTAGTACATCACATTCATCCCCCCAAACTTGGAGTTTGAACCACCTTTACGTTATTTTCCCATTGACACAAATCCCCCAAACTCAATATTTCCAATCATGCGATGTATCAAAGGAGTTTAAGTGCCAAAAGGAAGATTTTTAAAAGGCATTAGGTGTTTAGCAAGGTTATAACTACAAAAATAAAGAAAAATGGGCAAAAAGGCTCAAAGGGGGTAACTAGGGAATAATGTTAAGGTGGAATTTGGCTATGTGACGGGTTAAAAATGGCCTTCGGTCATCCTTCAAACCAAGATTTATTAGGATTTCTATTTGAATACACTTAGGTAAAGTTCTAGACTACATGTATGTATAAGAATTATTCAAGAATCTCACCACACATGTCATCGTACTCGTAGGGCAAAAAGTTAGTCTCCCTACCAATTTGAGCAATTTGAGATTGTTAAGTTACTTTGAGTCCAAGAATCATCCTTGTAAAGAGAGATCCAAAAATTGAATTTAAGGGTCTCCCTTAAAAGAAATCTAAAAAATATCCTTGTTCTTTTTCAAGAAAAGAAAACTATATTTTTGTTTTTTCTCAAAATCATTTCATTCCTTCCCAATGACATTTTGAAAGTATTTTCAAACTTTTGCTTCTTCCTAGTTAACCAAAATGACTAGATCCATCACCTTAGGATGTCTCCTTGCCATCCATAATGGGTAAATTATCACTTGGTTCGACAAAGAAACTAACTAAAATAAAAACAAACGATCAAAAGAAAGAGAAAACAAAATTTTGCTCCTTAGGAAAGAACCGAATTTTGAACAAAACCCTTGGAGTTTATTGGACATGTATATACAAAAGGCGAAAAGAGCAATGCGCACAATCAGATATCTCATTTATATTTAGCGCATGATACAAACCCAAAAAGGGCAATATTTGACATCATTATCCAAATGCTTGACAAGGGCCAAACCAAAGCAATATCAATAATAAAAACCAAGCCCCATGAGGGCTAAAGTAAAACAAACCCCACAAGGGATAGAGTAAATAAACATAAAAAAATGTAACGAGTGCACAAACATTAAAGTGATAAAATAGAGTATGTCTACACAATCTATCTAACCAAATGCCATAAAATGAAACAGTAGGTACTGACCATCAAATAAATCATAAAAATATCCCACCCCTACTAAAAATGTTGCATTGTCCCCAATGCAAAAATAATATTCATGAGTCAGTGTTGTCACGACCTCAGTTACAGTTACATATTCATGCATATATTCTCACGTTCATGTCTTATAGTTAGTTATTATTGTTCATGCATATGAACTATTGCATTTAGCCTACCTCACTTGCATACCAGTACATTCAGTCGTACTGACGCATTTGCGCTATGGTGTTTTATACCATAGGTTTAGAAGCACGAGCTCCTGAGCATCCTTAGTAGATCAGACGTTCAGCAGCCAGACTAACAATGAGTCCTCATAATCCGAGGATAGCTTGATTATTTTACTAATTTATTATTTTAGTAGTTCAGATTTAGTTAGCGACATGTCCCATCAATTCTATAGTTTTCAGACAGTTTAGAGGCTTTCAGACTACAACATATTTTCAGACAGTTTATTTTAATTTTGGGTATTGTTATACCCCATTACATATATTATTTTATATTTAGTATTAGTTCAGTTTTGAACCTTATGGACTTACAACTTACATTCTGCATATTTACAGTATATTATTCATTGGTCAGTTATAGATATCAGTCTTGGATTAGCTTGTGGTTCTTCGAGGTCATGAGCACCGTATAGCATTCCTGGTACCAGATTTGGGGTATTACAAACTTGGTATCAGAGCCTAAGGTTCAACAATATCTTAGGAGTCCTGAAGAGTAGGATTTAGTAGAGTTTTGTACATGGGTGTGTTGTCCACCACACTTATGTGCAGGAGGCTATGAGATATTTTAGGAACCATTTCCTTTATTTCAGTATTCATGTTGTGCCAGTGAGCATAAGCTCAATTTTTTTCTCAGGCTAATCCATTCTCCCTTTCGGTTATAGAACATGCCTCCTAAAAGGACTAATGAAAGGACAACGGAAAATTAATTAGCACCTCAGCTCATTCAGGAAGATCCCTTGGAAGCGAATGTCTCCCATGCAGAATTCAGGACTACATTTACAACTCTCGCAAATTCAGTCACAACTCAGAATGAACAGCCAGCTGCTATTCCGACCAACCCAGTGGACAATTCTACTGCAGCCAGGATTCAGGACTTCATCCGAATGAATCCTCCTCCATTCTCAGGTTCAAAGTCTGAGGAGGATCCATAGGAGTTTCTCTATCAAGTTCAGAAAGTCACAGATATCATGGGAGTGACTTTCAGTAAGAGTGCGGAGATAACTTCTTATCAGCTACAAAATATAGCCCATACATGGTTTAAATAGTGAAAGGTAGAATGGGGTATAAATACAGAGCCCATAGAATGGGAAGAGCTTGCTACAACCTTCTTAGATAGATTCTTTCCCCTAGAGAAAAAAGAAGCTAAAGTGTTTGAGTTCATCAATCTCAGATAATGTAGCATGAGCGTAAAAGAATACTCCCTCAAGTTGACCCAGTTAGCCAGGTATGCTCCCTATGTAGTAGCAGTCAATAGATCCAGAATGAGTACTTGTCTCTGGGGTTTTAGGTAAAGTGGTTAAAGAGTGTAGGACTGCGATGTTGATTAAGGAAATGGACATATCTAGACTTATGGTCCATGCTCAGCATATTGAGAAGCAGAAACTTAAGAAGAAAGAGAGGAAAAATAAGAGAGACAGAACTAGTAGTTATAGTTTTTCTCAGCCACGATCACAGGGTGGTAATCGTTCTTAGCATAGACAAAAGTTTTCATCCTCTGTTCCATATTCAGCTAGTGCACCAACACCAAAGTTCAGAAATGACCATCGAGATGGGGCATCAGGCTCCAAGGCCTAGCATAGTGAGAGCAGGGCTTTTACTCATTCATTTTGTGAAAAGTGCGGTAAGCATCATAAGGGTGTGTGTAGAGCCGGATGGAATGTATGCTTCAGACGTGGCAAATTAGGTCACAAGGTTCGAGACTGTCCTAAACTAATCCTCAAAGTTAGCACGGTCGTCCTTTATCTCAGTCTGGTTACCCGAATTAGTAGGGTGCCAATTCCAGCGCTATCAGTGGGCAATGCCCAAACAGACTCTATGCACTTTAGTCCAAACAAGATTAGGAAAGTCCTCCTGATACAACCACTAGTATATTACAGATCCTTCATTTACATGTTCACGCTTCTTCAGATTCAGGAGCTTATTTTCTTTTTTAACTCTTTACATAGAAAACATCTTTAAGGTCAGACTAAATGTTAATAGGACCTTTTCCTGTCTCTACTCTAGTGAGTCAGTCTAGCACAATCCGATAGGCATATAGTAACTATTCGGTTATGATATCTTAGAAAGCCAGGCCTTCAGGTTCTAGTAGTAATAGCGGTACGCGTAGAAAATCAATAAGGGAAGATGATTTCTGACCCATTCCTACATCAGTGCAAAGTTTTATACTTCAACCCTCCCGATACTTACGCATGCTTCACGTCATAATTCCATGCACCCAGCTTATATTCACGCGCTTTCCATAAAATAGTGTGTGTTTTAAGTTCCTAGTATAAGGAGTTTTGGCTTACTCAGTATTACGAATCATGTTCCATGAATACAGAAACATCAGACTCAGGTCATGCAACTCATGACTCATGCACTCATGTCATGCTTTACAGTATGCTTAGCCCACATGATTTATGACTTCACTCCTAGTGTTCAGTCAAACTCAGACTATGTCACGTATACTCTCAGTTTAGATACCTTGGTGAATCCGTAATATTAATATTTCGTTCCGTAGGCCTCAGTTAAAGCATCAGTTTAGTAATCAATATTCAGTAAAGGACTCAGATAGTCCTATAGAACCATGGATTTCAACTATTAGTTATTTAGCCATCAGAATTCAGTGTTCCCGTACCAATCTAAACCTCAGTTATCAAAAAACCAGAATTCAGTCCTAGTTACATTCTTAGTTACGGTTACAGTCTCAATTACCGTCTTAGCTATAATCTCAGTCCCAGTCCTAGTCCATCCAAAACAGAAACTAAATTAGTTTCAAAATTACCCAACCCTTTCATATAGCCATTAGTTACTCAGATATTAATATTTTAGTACCTCAGTTTATAGAATGCTCCCGAATCATGTTAGATATCTGGTCTTGCATTCCTAAGGTAATAAAATTTTCCCTCACTCATGCTTAGCTGGCTTATGTTACCCAGTCAGTCATTACCTTCTATGTATAACACTCTATAGTTTCAGTCTAGCTATCCCAAACCAAGTGTAGTTTAGTTTTACACATCTAGTATTCAACTATTCGTCATTCAGTTAATCAGATAAATTAGTATAATTATCCATTCATGCTCAGCGCCCATGTGAACCTTTTCAGTAGTTTCAGTTATAGTGCATAAGGTCTAGTCACTCTATCTTAGGCGATGTCTCATAGGCCTTGATAGTGATCTCTTTTTTAGATGTCCTGCTCAGGCTAGGCCAAGATTCGCTTTCTCTCTACAGTCATTAGAACTCTATTGAAAGAGTGTCATAGAAATGCTCTAGTCGAGTATAAGTTTTCAACATGAGTTAGTCCGCAGAGCCAGTAGTTTATTTTAACAGTCAGGCGAATAAGTTCAGACGGCGTGGTTTGAATTTTTCCATCCAGTTGCACTATTCGGAGTTTCATGAATGTAATTATTCCTAGATAGACTAACCTGTTCGTAAGTGAGTTGTGCATCACCTCAGTTTTCCTCAGAGCTCAGCAAAGTCAGCCCAACGTTCTTCAAGGGGGCATAGTGTCCCAAGGGGGAGATATACTATAAATCCTCAAAACTTTTAGGGTAAGGGGTGCTCATGGGTTGACCCTAAGACTTCGATCTCAGCCATAAGCCACGTATTAAGGTACTCAATTCAGATCATGATATTCAGCTCATGTATCATGTTCTAGACCCAGTCATATTCTTATGTTTCCGCTCATGCATAGTTAGTAATTAAACTCAGACTCAGCTTAAGGCAATAGCTTTTCTTAAGCTTATCCAGTTTCATGTTCATATTTTAGTTACAAATGTGGTATTCAGTTCCATGCTAAGTTTTCATTTCAAACTTGGTATCTTTACCCTTACATGTTCAGTCGCATGTTCATGAGTCAGTTCAGTAATGTATTCATGAATTAGTTATGCATGATCAGCTTTTCTATACTTTCAATCATACATTCATGTATCAGGTCAGTCATAAAATCATGCATCAGATATGCATGCTCAGTATGAATCTCAGTAATGTCAGTCAGGTAGTCATGTTTTAGTTTTCATGTTTAGTATGTACTTCATCTTATTATTTCTCCTATCTCAATCAGTCTCATTCAAGGATGAATGTTCCCAAGGGGGAGATATTATAATACCCAGTACTTCTACCTAGCATACAATCATCCCAGAAATGTTAAAGACTTAATTTAAAATATGAATCCACTTTTATACATCTGGTATTTCAAGATTTTCACTTTTTATTATGTGGGAAATTGAATAAGATTTCCATCGATACCAAATTCGGCCAAATTTGACACCCGGGCGAAGAGTTAGTGCCTGTTTAGTGAGACAGTGTATCACCTGAGCCATCGGCGCATGGCAGAGCCAGTTTAAATGGCAATTGTCAAAATCCAGTGAGCCTCCATGATATTGACACATCGCTCCAAGGCTCTATTTCATAATTGTCCTTTTCCCAATGTTCCAACGCTATACTACCACACAGCGGTGAAATTCTAGGTTGCGTCTAAGGTGGAAACGTGATTACACCGTGTCGCTCCATTATGCAATTTCCTATTTGTCACTTTCCAGAGACATGGCGCGACAGCACCGCATCGCACCTGGGGTCCAGGTTGGGAAAATTTTCGCAAAATTTAAAAAGATGCATCCAGGGTTAAAAGGGTCAATTTCCCACCCCTATATAAATCCAATAACATGCAATTCAGCCATATTTCACCCAAAGTATAGTGTTTCTTTCAAGTTTCTCTCAATAACAAGCTAGGATTTTCAATTGGAAATTCAAATTCAAGAATCTCTCTGTCAATCTTTGTAGAATCAAGAACTAAGGTATGCACAGTGTTTATTCATGGATTCCTCTCATCCATGAAGCCCAGA
This sequence comes from Capsicum baccatum var. pendulum, assembly GCA_030864225.1. Taxonomy (NCBI): domain Eukaryota; kingdom Viridiplantae; phylum Streptophyta; class Magnoliopsida; order Solanales; family Solanaceae; genus Capsicum; species Capsicum baccatum. The sequence continues at coordinate 89,588,196 of CM061557.1, forward strand.
ATCAAGTTTTCAACCATGTATTGTGAATATTTTGTTGTAGGTTGATTATGTTCATATGATTATGGTTGTATGATTCCCAGGTTGGAATCTTTATGTTGTTGTTCATGATCCTCAACTAGCATGTGGTCTGAAACATATGAAATTGAGTTTAAATATGGAGTTTTGTTGTATTAATTTGTCGGTCATGCCTATGCCCTAAGTCATGCATCCTAGATGTTTGATAAAATGCCTAAGAGAATAGAAATTATGCATTATAGCTTAATTGTGACCCAAGTGATAAATGCATGCTTTACCCTATGGCCATGAATGGCTTCCATGATGTTTTGTGCATTATGAATGGTTGAGGGAATGTCCATGAGATTAGGTTGATGAAAGTATGACATTTTTATATACAATTCCATTCATGTACAAGACTATGATAACCATGTGCTACATGAAATCCTCAAATTAATGTGTTATGAATTATTGATATTGGTCATGTGTTCAAGAAGTATTATGTCCTGTCAGTTTCATGCTATCGAGTCCTGCGGGTACTTGTACCCGACAATTTAGCTGTGTGCCTTGAGCCAGCGTCATGTTTTCATGATGCTCTTAGTCAAGCCATGATCAGTAGATTTCAGTTAGTCATGTGACTAAGGAAAACTCAGTAAACTCAGTATCAGTCCAGTCTCATTTCAGTTATCTTAGTAATCTTAAATATCTTAGTGATCTCAGTCAGTCATCATGTCTCAGTAGTATTCGTCAGTCAATGGAAATCCATTGAACTCAAATCAATCTAGTTAATCAGTAAAATCATTAATAGATTAGTCTATCCTAGTATGACCTAGGAAATCAGTTCTGTGTCTATTCAGTTGAGAGTAGGATGCAGCACCGAATGAACCCAGGGATGAGGACACACACTTTTATCCAGTATAGGGTGTAACCCTTAGTAGCAATCCCTTCTTTCCAAAACTATGTAGCCAGCATATGTTTACGAGTCTAGGGACTATACATCTTATTTGAGTTTTCCTTATAGGAGGGTTTGACGAAAGAGCTCCCTATCATAGAGGGTTTACTAACAACTTGTCTTTACTCGTGGCACGGTACTGAAACCCTTCCAGCTAGGGTTATAGGTTGAACCCTACTAGTTCAGTTTTGGGATATGTAGGTTAGATGATTACCTCCCACAGTCTCAGTTTTAGATTTAGTATTAGTAATAGAACTAAGTTTAGTTCTACAGATTTCAGGACTGTCACATACAGTCGCTCAGCTCAGTATGGAACTCAACTAGTTCTATCAGAATCAGGACTATCAGACATAGTCACAGTGAATAGTATGTTAATTATACAAAACTCATGTTATTAGTATTCAGTTTCAGGACTGTCGAATACAGACAATCAAACAAGTTATTCATAATCAAAACTGTCAAAAACAGTCATTCCTTTATCTGTAATATGACTTTAGTTCCTCAGTACTCAATTGACCCAGTCATTCAAATCCCAGTATTAGTACTTAGATATCAGTAAATCCACATTATCAAAATTCTTGAGTCAGCGTAATTACGACCTCCGTTATAGTTACGTATTCATGTGTATTCTTACATTCATGTCATACAGTCAATTATTATTGTTCATGTATTTGAACCATTGCATTTAGCCTATGTCACTTGCATACCAGTACATTCAATCGTACTGACCCATTTGCGCTATGGTGTTTTATACCATAGGTTTAGAAGAATGAGCTCCCGAGTATCCTTAGTAGATCAGACGTTCAGCAACTAGATTAACAGTGAGTCCTCATCATTCGAGGATAACATGATTATTTTATTACTTTATTATTTCAATAGTTTGGAGTTAGTTGGGGACATGTCCCATCAACTCCATAGTTTTCAGATAGTTTCGAGGCTTTCAGACTACAACATATTTTCAGATAGTTTATTTTAGTTTTGGGTATTGTTATACCCTATTATAGACATTGTTTTATATCCAGTATAGTTTAATTTTGAACCTTATGGCCTTACAACTTACATTCTGCATATTTAGAGTATATTATTCAGTGCTCAATTATAGATATCAGTCATGGGTTAGCTTATGATCCTTCAGGGTCATGAGCACCGTGTAGCATTCTGGGTACTAGATTCGGGGCATTACAAGCACTAGCATGTAACTCGAGGACGGGGATAAAATGATTCCATGATCAACATTTCAAAGTCATTAAAAACCAATGCACGTAAGAATATGTTCATATAAGCATGTCATGCTGGGAAAGAGAACAAGGCTTAGCATGAAGTAAAACTTCATCCTGGACTATGTAGCTGATGCCACCCAAAACTAACGTTTAAAGAAGTATGTTGCGGTCGATTCCAAATATAGTAACCTAACTCAGGTTGGGGTCGAACCTACAAGGAATAAATTGAACAATATCTTAAACTTGATAAAATCCACGAGCAGTGCAAAAAATTAAATGGAGGGAATTTGAAGTCATCAGTAAGTAGATAAACTTGAATATTTAAGTTTGTAAACAGTAGACGACAAACATAAGGATTGTGTTCCCCCTAGATTCAAAACTATTTAAGACTCTTGTGTTCGATCCACCTAACCTTTTGCTCTACATTCAAAGTTAACAAGATATGTACTATCAACCATCTTATGAATGTGTTGATGGATTTCCCCCTTTACCTTGTGAGTCACAGGGTGTCACCTTACTGTCCCTTGTCTATAACCTCAGTACAACTCTTACTTTTTGAGTCTTAAGTTGATTAGATTAGGGTTGATATCCTCAAATCACCATTTTAACCTTTTTTTACCAATCTTAAACTCCCTTGTGAGAACGTTCTCAAATACAAGAAATTCCCTATCTTCTGCGGTAGCTTGGGTCCAATTAATAAGAAGAAGGTTGAAAAACATGCAACTACAGTAGAATAGATAAATCTCTCACTTCCCTTATATATCTAATCCTCTAGGATTCCCACAACCCTATTTAAGGAATTTAACTGCTCATGTTTATGCAACAATCCATGATAATCAATGAAGAACACAAGAAATTAATTGCCCAATGATGAAAGAGTAAAATACAATATCTCTACTTTATTACAAAACCAAAAAGTATCAAGAGTAATGTAAAAGTGCATCCAAAGTGCATCTAAAGTGTGTATCTTAATAAAAGAATAACCCTAAAGTATTTATAGTATCTCAAAATAATAAACAAGACCTAATAAAAATGGATTATTAAAATTAAGGGTGATCATTATGACTCGTAAGGTCTCCTTACGAGGCGTATGCTTCTAGTCATAAGCATTCTAATGACTCTCATATTTAGGAATTCAAGATTCTGTTATTAATACAATTCTTCACCACGAGTCGTATCCAGTCCTTATGACACATGGTCTTCACTCGTTATCACTTGTTCCTTAAACTTTCGGACTTTAGAACACTTGTCTATTTATGATTGCTCAGTATGAGTCATAGCCAAACCTTATGAATCGTAGTCTTCTATGACTTCACTTCTGGACCACAACACAACTTACTGTTCTCATTACGACTGTATACTATGACCCATATTCACTACTTATGATTCATTATCATTTGATACTTAACTCCTCCAGCATAGCCTTAGCCACTACCATCTTTACTTGTTAGGCTACGAGTCGTATGATGTCTTAACGACTTGTTGCCTGACCAACATTTCATTTTCTTCAGAGTTTTCTCCAATGTTTTAAGCTCAAGTCACTTTTTACCTGATTTCACTGCAACCATGCAATAAATGACATAATATCCACCAAACTAATATAAGTCCAAGCATAAATTCCTTGTTTTAAGATTTGAATGTGCCATGTTTACAAGGCACATCAACACCCTGAACATGGATCTTTCTTTTCCTCAGGCAACGAAAATTCATTACCCTCAAGACACAATGCTTAACTGTGAAAAATTTGGTGACATATGTTGTGGTCAACTTATCAATTAGCACAATAATTTCTTATCCCCTCTTGTTTCATTCTTTTAAGGTGTTACTGTGTGTTATGATTTGTTCAACAGTGTGACTCACATGAATCCAATGATGGCATTACATTAGTAATGACATCTAGGCCTAAGTAATATATACTATCCAGATAGAAACATAACCTAACATTGTAACTCATGCACCCTCATAGTCAAAGAAGTACCTATCACCCATTTTGATTCAAACTATTATTTCAAGGATTTTCTAGAGACACACATACACACAAAGAAATTCCAAGAAGTGTACACTGAATGCCATAGGCTTGCCCTTATGGTCTTTAACTAAATTTTCAGACGGTCAGGCTAGGATTACTGTAGGACTTTATTAGGCTTGTAATGTATGTTTGAGGTTGGTTATGGTATATATGGGAGATTTTAAGTGACTCAACCTCTTTGGCACTATGCTTTCTTTGGGTTCCACATTTTTGACCTTTTTTTATTCAATCCACCCATATCTCTCCCTTTTTGTTCTTTTCTATGCCTATTTTTGGTCCGGGTGTGGTTCTCTTTTCCCTTTCTTTTTGTTTTTCTTGCATTTACTTTTTTATTTTAGTTTTTTTTCTTTTATTTTTACTGCACTCGCCATTATTTATTTTTCTATCTACAACTATTTCTTCATACTTTTTTTTCTTATGCCCCCTATAATAGCCACCCTCAACTTTAGCAATTTGCCTGAGTTAAGGAGCACAATGTCCAAGGAGGACCTGGACAAAAACAGGTTCATCGGAGTCAAATGGAAAGGTGAAATTGGTGTAAACAACAAAAATAGGTTAATTAGTCTCAACATAGGGATCAAGGGATTCATATTTTATTTGGTTTGGCATTTTAGACTCGAGTGGACTATTCACAAAAAATGGCCTACGATCACCTTCTAACTTACCATCCTACAACCTAAGCAATAGCAACCGCTTAAGTTCTAGACTCTGCACACACCGAGAACTAAGTAACGCCTTACACTCATGTTGTGTAGGGTTATGTTGTCGGTCACTACCTATCCAGTTCATGCATCTACATACCATAGTTAACTTGTTCTTAATTCTAATGCCATTAAGGTATTCTTAATAGTCATATGCACACACAGATCACATAGTTTATCACAAAATAATTTCAGGAGGGTTATCAATTATTTTAACCCACACATAAATTATGGACTATTTTCTTAGTTAAACATCACACAACAACACAATATACCGGTTCATCATTCAACCTATGGCCTATGGGTTTTGAAACACGACAACCATAACCCATGGCGATAGTAGTATACCTAGTGTATTTAGCAATGTATAAAAAGGTTTGAGGATATACCTGGGTGCTTTAGGCACTAACTCAGACTGTATTATCATAAGGAACCTCAGGTCGTGCCTCGCACTTCTCAGCAGTAGTCCCTGTAGTAGTCGGGACATCATGGGTAATCGTGGCATTAGTTGTGGCTGGTGCAGTCAATGGTGGATTAGGCAGTGGAACTAAATCACAACACCTCTCAGCATCATTAGTGGGTCTGGAACTGCTATCCCCCACTACTATCTCTTGGGCCCTCACCTGCTGGTCTTTCTCACTTTGTTTACTATCTTTCATCGCTATCTTAATGTTTTCCTCTTTTGTACTCAATATCTTTATTTTCTTCTTTTTCTTTTTCTTCCTTCCTCCATCTTCACTTTCAACATCCCTAATATTTTCAATCTCTTTCTCTAGATAAATCTTTAAAATGATAGGCATGGGTAAATTGGCCGCTCAAGTAGCTCATCAACCAACTTCCATAACTCTGCTATCTCGGCCTTTACCTCTATAATATCAGTGGGCCGAATGCCTTCCAGATGTCAGGTTATTCTCAGCTTGAAACCATCCATCCACCTCTATATCATCCTACTTTATTCTTTAATTCATTTCTCAACCCAGGGTTTTACTCCCATTTCTATAAACTACACCTTTGTTTCCATAGTGCTTAATCTTTTCATCACCTCATTCCACAAAGCCAGCTGGAACTGATCTGGACATAGATGGATATGGTGCTGTAGTCTGTAGGGGAATAGAAGCACTACATGTACCAGTTGCATCAAAAGGCTGTGTCATAGATTGCGCACCCTCTACTGAAATGTCATCCACCACAGTGAATCCAATAGTAGTGGCACTTAGGGTATCTCTATTCTGTAATATCTTAGCTAATATTGCTACTCCTTATTTTGCCTTCCTAGTCAAGGGATTTTCTACGTCATGAATTAACCCCAAGTCCGTGGTGTTCTTTTGTTCAATATACTGATCCACATCCAGAAGTTCTGGCACCCCCACTTCCAAGAATATCTGAGTCACTAAGCATGGGAATGCCAAAATCAGTTTATTATCACCCACTACTCGATCAAGTATCTATCTAGAAATGAACAGTGCAACATTAAATTCATACCCAACCATGATTCCTTCTATTAATACTAGATGGACTGGATTGAGATTTTTCTCCCTAATTGTTGGGCATAGTCTGTGTCGAGGAACTGTCCACCATGCTTTTGCCTCAAAGTTCTGCATGTTCTAGGTAATTTGCTGGGTGTTCACTCCCGAACCATTAACTACCTAACTCATTTTTCTCCATTTGCAGAAATAATATTTTCTATCCATAAAAATCTATCATATTATCTACTGTACCCATTATTTCCTTGTTATTTAGTATATTTCATCCTAGTGATACTCAATTTCAATCGTATCCACCAGTGGTTGGAAATTAGGTCCATGTAAGAATCTTGAAACAGTCTATGGGGAGATGTTCACCCGAACTTCATGAATAGTGAATGAAGTGATTGGATTGACTCCCGTTCATACGTTGAACTATGGGTATTTCCTCTTCAGCTTTCCTTCATAGGCTGAATAGAACTCCCACACTAATGCGGGACTAAATTTCCCAGTCGCTGTGGTCATCCACTGAAACCCATATTATTAAAACCGAGATGCAAATTCAAGCATCTCAGATATGCCTGCTTCAATCAATCTTCTCTCCAGATATATCCCCCTCTTAAGATTACCTGTCGTAGGGTTTATTACCAACCTCTCATTATAAGTATCCTGCATTCTAGGGTACCCCCACCGTTTAATGATGGGCACCAAAACAAATTCAATGGATAAAGGAATTTGAGGTTGTAGTAGTGGTGGCCAAATGTTAATTGGATTCACATGCTCCTCAATCTCACTCTCATCAATTTATTCTCTAGAACTATATTCAACCTCATCATTATCATTTTCACTATCCTCTTAAGTCCGGGACAGTGAATTTGGTGGTGAGGAATGGGGATTCTTCTTTCTTGGCCTTTTGAGAGGTATGTCTTTCTCCACAACTGCTTTCTTTCCCTATGGTAGTTGCCTTTCTCCATAACCACTTTCTTTCCCCATAGTAGTTTATCTCATGGCTCTACATGCCCCCTTGACTGTATGTTCTTTGAGGTCAGGGCTTGACTTATCAATGTCCTTGTTTACCAATTTGTAAAAGGACTTTGCGGTGGTTTCTTCCTGTTGCTTGTCTGGCATTTACTTCAATGACGAATCATATTTTAGAGCCATGAGTACCTATTTTCATAAGATCAATTAGTGAATTATAAGAAGGAGAAATAAAAACAAGAAATTTTGGTGTCAGTGTATATGTACTGGACTCATTAAGTCTAGGGGGTATGCATCAAAACCACTAGGTACAGATCATTTAGATGAGTCATAAATAGTCAGTAAGAAAATTGATGTTTTTTGGTTAGGTTACGAGTCCTCCTAATATTTTGTAATGTTAGTTACGACTCATGATTAACACTCATAAGTTGATCAGAAATATATCATACTGTGTATAAATTTCTTCAATCATTACAACTCCTATCTACAAGTTGTAAGGATTGACTACGACTCGTTTAGGTGAGTCGTAATGTTACAAGAACCTCCACTCTTCTAAACAAACAAGTTACTAGTTGCTACGAGTCACATAATGACTTGTTAGGTTTCCCTACAAATCATAACGAAGCCCATAACCACTGTAACATAGATATTTAGAAGAGTTAGTTCCAATAATCAATCCTTTAGCATCATATGCTTTCAATCTCAGTCCAACACTTCATATATTCATCCACAAGCAATTTGTTAGTACAATATCCATTTTTCTTTCCCCATTTGACTATAATTTCTGTGATTAGGGCTCTCATAACTACACCAAGACAAGAAATCCGAGAATTTTTAAATAATTTAAGAACCATTTTTCAAAATATAATATCTAACTGAAAATTACTTACTTGTTTGTTTAAGACTTGGATTTTTTGTTTTCAAATAAGTTTAAGCCCTAAAAATTTTGAATTTGCACTTTGGGAGGAATTGACTTAGTTGATAGTGCATTGTAGGATACATGTGGATCATTTTTGAGTGTGTTGGTCTTTGCAAAATGGAGGGAGTTCGTGAATTTGAATGATTCTGGTAACCCTTTTTTGAGTTAGAATTTAATTTAGGTTGCTATTTGGGCTGGGTCGACCAACGATACTGGCTCTGTCAGGCTTGGTTATGAGTTTTTAGATTTCTTTTGTAAAGACTGGAACCTTACCTGGGTCTCCAGTCCTTACGACTCACGGTGATGAGTCTTAGTCACTGACTACGACTCATTTTGAGAGTCGTCATGACTCCAGAGACTAAATACCTGGAAATTTCCTGAGTTCCAAGTCCTTAAGACTCTTGCTCACGAGTCTTAGTGTTTGGTGATGACTTGTAACGAGCCTCGTATGGGTTGATATCAATAATTTTTATAATTGACTCCTACAATATCCATCCCTACACACTGAACACACATGTTACCCTATAATGTAATAAGTCAAAAACATGGGTTGCCTCCCATGAATTGCTTGTTTTAACATCGCAGAACGATGTGGCTAGGTTGGATACTCAGACTTTACCAACCATCCCCATGGGTTGCCTCCCTTCCAGTGCCTAACTTAATGCTGCGGCATGACTCAATTGCCTTGGTTACTCAGACTCACCTAGGCACAAATCCTCAATTATCTTAACTTCTTTTGTGTTACCCATATAGTGCTTTACCCTTTGTCAATTTACTTTGAATGGGGATTCACCATCACGCTTCAATTCTAAAGCACCTTATAAAAACAGTTTCACCATAGTGAATGACCTATACCACCTACACTTCAACTTGCCTGGAAAAGGGTGATGTCTCAAATTATACAACAATACCTGATCACCTCACTCAATACTCCTTTCTTGATTTTTTAAACATGATGCAGCTTTATCTTCTCCTTGTATTTTGAAGAACTCTCATAAGCCAAGAGTCAAAATTCATCCAACTTATTCACCTTACTCATTTTTTCCTTTGCTGTATCATTCCACTCAAAGTTCAACTTCTTTAACACCCGTAGTGCTGTGTGCTCAAGTTCAATAGGAAAGTGACATGCCTTACCATACCAGCTGGTACAGAGAAGCATCTATAGGGGTATTGAAATCTAGTCTGTAGGCTCATAATGCATCATCAAGCTTCCTATACCAATTAGTCTTATTGGCATTAATAGAATTTACCAAAATGGACTTTCTCTCTGTTAGACACTTCAACTTATCCGCTAGTTTTTGGATGATTAGGTGTTGCCACCTTAAGCTTTACACCATACTTCTCAAGCAAATTCTTGAACAAGTGATTGCAGAAGTATGACCCACCATCATGAATAATTGCATGTGGCATGCCAAACAGAGAAATGATGTATTTCTTTAGGAAGGTAGTGGCATTTCTTTCTTCATTATTGGGGAGAGCAATTGCTTCCACCCATTTAGACACATATTCCACCGCCATAAGAATGTACTTCATACCAAAAAATCTCATAAATTGACCTATGAAGTCGATCCCCATACACTAAACAACTCTAACTCTAGGATGGGTGTCATGGGGATTTCATGGTGTCTAGAAATATTGCCTTGACATTGGCATTGGTCACGGACTAAAGCAAAGTCATGAGCATTCTTGTATATTGTAGGCCAGTAGTACCCACATTGCAAGATTTTGTGGGCTGTGCGAGTTCCTCTAAGGTGACCACTAACTGGTGAAGCATGACAAAGCTCAAGAATGCTCATCATCACAACTTCAGGGATACATCTATGAATAACCCCATCTGTACACATTCCAATAAGTATAGTTTATCCCAGAAAAACTTCCTTACCTCATGCATAAATTTTTTTTCTGCTGAAAGGACAAATCTTATGGAACGAGATCACTAACTTGGTAATTTGTGAAGTCAACAAACCAGGGAATTAGGTCTTATGATGCTGACAAAATCTGCCTGTCCTGAAAAGTTTCATTAGTTTCAAACCCATTCCCTACTTTCTACATTGCTTCATCCTCAAGTCTAGACAAATGATCAACAACTTAATTTTCTGTACCTTTTTTGTGCTTTAACTTCAAAATCAAACTCTTGCGGTATGAGGACCCAACTGATCAATCTAGGCTTTACATCTTTGTTTGCCATCAAGTATCTCAGGGCAACATGATCTATATGTATAACAGCCTTAGCGCCAATCAGATAAGACCAAAATTTCTCAAAGGCAAAAACCACTGCTAGTAGCTCTTATTCAGTCATCGTATAATTCTTCTGAGAAGGGTTTAATATCTTGTTGGCATAATAAATAGGGTGAAAAATATTCTCTCGCCTTTGTATTAGGAAAGCACCTAAGGCTACTTTGCTTGTTTCGCACATGATCTCAAATGGCATAAACCATTCAAGAGATACAATGATAAGGGACAACACCAGCCGCTCCTTTAAGCACTCAAATTCTTTGAGATATGCCTCATCGAAATCAAACTTCACCTTTTTCTCAAAAGGTTTGCATAAGGAATTTGCAATCTTTGAGAAATCCTTGATAAATTACCTTTAGAAACTTGCATGTCCCATAAAGTTTTGAATTCCCTTAAATTAATTTGGTGGTGGAAGCTTCTCAATCACTTTAATTTTTTCCTTATCTACCTCTATACCTCTTTTTGAGATCTTGTGGCCAAGCACAATTCCTTCTTTAACCATAAAGTGTCACTTCTCCCAGTTAAGTACCAAGTTGTATTCCTCACATCGGCGTAGAGTGTTGGCGAAGTGAATCAAGCATTCATCAAAATAATCACCAATAATATAGAAATCATCCATAAATACTTCAATGGTGTCTCCTACTATGTCAGAGATCATGTACATCTTGCACCTCTGAAATATCCCTGGAGCATTAAAAAACCCAAATGGCATTCCCTTGAATACGAATGTCCCATATGGGTAGGTAAAGGGTATATTGTCCTGATCTTAGGAAAAATCATGATCTGATTGTACCCTTAATAGCCATCCAAAAAACAATGCCAGGCCCTTCCCACAAGTCGATCCAAAATTTGATCCATGAAGGGCATTGGGAAGTGGTCATTTTGGGTCCATATGTTCAACTTTCATAGTTCAAGCATACTCTCTAGCTTGTGATTGGTGTCATTGGAACAAGCTCGTTTTTCTTATTTGGCACTACTGTAATACCATCTTTCTTTGAAATTCATTGAATAGGATTGATCCATTTGCTATCAGCAATAGGATAAACAACACCTGCGTCCAACTACTTAATGATCTCTTTCTTCACCACCTCCTGTATAGGAGGATTCAATCATCGTTGGTGCTCAACAGTTGGTATAAATAGTTCAGTTCAAGTTGGATTTTATGCGGGCAGATTCCTAGTGGAGTACCCATAATATTTGTAATGGTCTATCTTATAGCTCGTATGAACTTTTAAAATACAGATAATAATGCCTCTGCCTTAGTCTCCATCAAACCTGCAATAATAATTATCGACAATGTGTGGTTAGCCCTAAGAAAGCTTAGATCAAATAGGGAGGGAGGGACTTCAACTTTAGTACCGGTGGCTATTCAATTAATGGACGAGAGGTAGGATTCATTCTATTCTTCAGACCCAGATCAAGCTTCATTGGAGCATAAGTATATGAACCTCTCCCATACAAAGCACCAACCATCTCGTCGTACTTCTCAATTCCATCATTGTTGAAATTCATAATCACTGCTTTTAATGCTTCAACACCCAACCTATCTTCAATTGGAACAGATGATGTATCAACTTAATTATCAATGGTGTCTATCATAGACACAACTTTCATATCATCCGAGTGCCATATCAAATGGCATACGTTAAATATTACCTATTAATTATTGACTATGAACCTTATCTATTGCAACTCCATATTAACCAATGCCCTAACCATATCTTGAAAGGGTCTACCCAAGATGATAGGGACTTACAAGTGTACCTCATAATCAAGTATCGTGAAATCGGTAAGGAATATAAAAGATACCACCTTTACTATCACATCACAAAGAATACCAACTAGCTTTTTCACAAATCGACCAGTCATCAACAATCTCATTGATGTTTATTTTAGTGCTCCTAACCCCAACTGCTTAAACACAACAAGTGGCATGAGATTAATGCTTGCTCCTAGATCACATAAATCCCGAACGAAGTTGAAATACCTAATAGTACATGGAATAGTGAAGGCTCTAGGGTCCTTTTTATTCTCAATTAACAATCTAGAGGCAACAAAACTATGGTGATGAACACTATCTTCAGGCTCATTGCTCACAGTCCACTTTTTGGTGACCAAATCTTTCATATATTTTTTATAGCCTGGTATTTCCTCCAATGCCTCGACTAATGGAATGTTTATGAACAACTCCTTAAACATAGATAAAAACTTTTGATATTTTCTCTCTTATTTTTTATGTTTCAATCTCTGAGGATAAGCTGGTCAAGGTCTTGGAATGGTCTTAATAGCAGGCTCCTCGACCTTGCCCCTCACCTTTGTCTTCCATACTACTATCCTTAATATCTACCAATTTCTTAGCTTCCACATTAGGCACTTCTTCAACAACAATAGGATCAATATCATTATTTGATTCATTCATAGAGGGCATGGTCAAATCTATGTTTCTTTTACCACTCTGAGTAGTAATGGCATGACAATAATTATCATTTTTTGGGTTCTAAACAGTATCACTAGGAAGAGTGTCAGGCTGTCTTTGATTCAACGTAGTAGACATTTGGTCATACTGCTGCTCCAGTTGTTTGATCCTATTAGCATAAGAATCAACCTTATTATTTTGCCTTAATTGATCTGCCTTAATCTCCTTGATACAACTTTCTTGAATTTTTAGCCTTTTTCTAATTTAAACAACATTGCTACCATTCTAGAATCTGTATCCTTGCTACCCGATAGAACATATTTGTCACTATTCTCTTTGTAGTCATCCTTACACATCCAATCACCATCTCGTTCTCTGCACCTATCTTGATACCTATCACCATTATAGTTTTGACATTTATTTCTTTACCCTTTAGATTGGAAACCTGCCACTTCGCAATCCAAATACTTTCCTTTCTCATCTATATCAGACTCATAAGCTCTAGAAGTAGATCCTTATTTTCCTACTGCGTTCACCTTTTCAGCTGTCATTGCTGCAAGTTATTTTGAAAGCAGCACAAAATTAGTTTTGAGCTACACAATTTCTGTGTGTTACTGTATTATCCCTATGTCTATAGACTTGTAGTCTAATAATATATGTACCAACCCTTCTATCAGACTCTCAAGTATGCCATCCTCGGTTAGTGATAGAAATCTCATCTAACATCTCTTGGCCTATCTTTGAATGTATACTCATAAGTGCACCTCCAGATATTGTGTCTGCCATTTCCCTAAAGCTAACATTCAAGCATCTATAGAATATCTCAATAGGTTAGATCCTGTAATCATGTGATGGGGTACTATGCTCAACTTTTTTTTTAAATTAAAACCATGCTTCATACATATATTCTCTAGGTAACTGCCAAAAATTATAGATCCCATCTTTTAACTGTAGAATCCTGGAAGGAGGGAAAAGCAGATTCAAAAACTGTGTACGCAGCTCATGCGAAGTCATAATTGAGCCTCTAGGAAGTTATCCAAGTCATAATTATGCTTCACCTGTCACTGAAAAAGGGAATAACCAAAACCTCAACACTTCTTTATCTACTCCAAGGATAATATACAAAGTGCATATCCCAAAATTTTTTTTTAGATGTATGTTTGCATCACCTATAACTTCCCCCGAGAATACACCTTTTAGATTCAATAGTTAGATCATCATATTGTCCATATAAAACTTTACATTAGGGTTTAAAGCAGGTGGAAAAATAGCTCCAGTTTTAGAAAGCTATTCATAACACATCTTTATCTTATTCGTACGGTGGTAGATATTGATAAGCTAGGATTACTCTAGCTCTTCCACCACACCCTCTATAGCGATTTGCATCGAGTGGTGCTCGATGATCATCTATAAGTCATGGAAAATCCAGATGTACCTATTGATCCAATCAAGCCTCCTTGACTACTTTTCTCTCTTTACTTGCCTCTTCTAAAAATTGCTCTGTCTGTCTATTGGCAATATTCTGTGGATCACCAGCAGCAGGAGGAGGTATATTCTGGGGATCTCAAACCCCAGAAGGAACACCATCATGAACTTGCTATGACATCCTTTGGGGTATTATTAAAATTCTCTCTAGTTCAGGATCAATAAAGAGTAAGGGATTGCCTTGAGTACTAGTTCTAGGCATACACCAATGTATATGTAACGCCCCGAAAGTTCTAAGATAAATTTTTTCCCTAAAAGTATCAAGCATGGGCTTCTAGAGTGAACTATACTTGACTCCTTATGGAATTCGTTAAATTTTTACTCTTCATTATGTAGGTGACTGTATAATCTTTTCATCGATATAAGATTCATCCAAAATAGACACCCGGTGAGGGATTTATGGCTATTTTATGTGCTAGTCACAAAACATCATCGTTCAGGTGTTTAGCGCATTGTGAAGAGGTTTTAATTAGCAATTGTCAAATTCCAGTAGAACCTCACGATAGTGGTGCGTCGCGGAGGATCATAATTTCTCCTTTGTCAATTTCCAGTAAGACTCTACGATCGTGGCGCATCGCGGAGTGAGACAATTTCCCAATTGTCAATTTTCAGTGAGCTACCATGATTGTAGCACGTCACGGTGACCCATAAAATGGGCACCACTTATATTTTTACTCCATCTCATTAAGGGTAAAATGGTACTTTTCCAACCCCTTGTCATCTCTAACATGGGATTTAATCCCCAGAATGCCAAAGTAAGATTATTTTCATAAAAATCTCTCAAGAAACTCCATTAGGGTTTCAAACTAAAAACCTTCTTAGCTCAAGATTTAACCGTGGGTTTTCAAAAGCGATTGAAGATTTGGAATGCCGAATCCATAAGCTTCAAGAATTAACTATTATCTTCCAGAATTAAGGCACGTGGAGTTTTCTTAAAATCTCATGGGCATAGAAATCATGATTTTAAGTAAAAGGTTTTCAGATTTATGAATACATTCATGTTTTAGAAATCTTGATGGTATTGTTTTGGTCTTTTGACCTTCCCCACATTGATTTGAAATTGTATATATATATATATGTATGTGATTTAAGTTAATATTCGAATTGAGAGCATGACTCACATGAAATCCCTCTCTTGATTTGATTGTTCCCATGTTTTACATGATATGGATTATTTTTGAAATTCATCTTGAAAAGCATGTTACAAAGTTTCTTGATTTATGAATGATTTGGTTATGAATCTTGAATTCAAAAGAGTGGGTTGTTTGTATTAAAAAATGCTAAAAATATAAATAATGAAAGAGTGCATGGATTTTGCCAAAAGTACATGACCACCTTATGTTTGAAGAGTTCTTGCATAGTTTTGACTTATGCTTTCGAAACATGAAATCTCTTATACTATTTGCATGTTTGGGTAGTCTGAACTATATTTTAATGAAAGAATTATGCATGATTTATTATGGCTCAGGAATACGACTTGCAAGTCTTGGTGTGACGACGCCAATTTAGATTATACCATGATAATTTAGAACAGAATAGAATGCATGTTTGAAATAACACTTTTTAGATGTTGAAACTACCAAAATGCATGATTCAGAACAGGATAAAAATAGGTACAAAGAGAGCTTAGGTGGTTTCCCAAAGAAGGAATGGGTTCAGCAACGCATTTCCCAAAACCGTGATTTGCCGATCTAGGTACATTATATTATGTTGGCCTAGTGCCATGTGGCGTATCAGAATCAGAAACTCCAACCCTTGCGGCACACTCGGGTTGGGGGCTTCCTCGTCGAGTCAATGACGGATTCCATATGGCCCGTGGAATATCAAAATTGTAGGGGAGTTCCACGTAACTCAGGATTAATATGAAGATCAGAACTGCATTGCTCAGAATGATTTATGATTTTTCAAAAAATGTGCTCATGTGTTTTGGAACTATTTCATACATAATATTTTGACAAATTTCTCTCTCGATATTTTGTCTACATAAAAGCTTTATTTTGGATTGCTTTGCGTACCAGTACATCTGTATTGACCCCCATCCTTCCTTTAGGTTTTGAGGCTCAGTCTAGGGGTCCAAAAAGGCAATAGATTTATCAGATAGAGTTGCAGTGTTCAGTTGTTGAGCTTTCTCTATTCTCGAAGGCCTATCTTTTTAGATTGTGTCACTTAGTATTGTTTTGATATACTAGGGGCCTTGTCCCAATTTTATATAGTTATCAAATTTTTATGTAGTAGAGATTTTGCAGACTGAGTCAGAAGATATTTAGATGTAGTTGATTTACAGTTTCCATACTTATGTTAAATTCTGAATCGACCGTGTTTTCGTAGCAGATTATGATTCCGCATCTTATTCAATTATATTTAATATTGTGAATGATACCAGATAGAGAATGATGTTCTGGCCCTTGATATATCGGGATGTCCGTCATGGACAGACCCTAGTTTGGGTCATGACAAACTTGGTATCAGAGCACGGTTCATAGTCGCAGGGTGTCTGCGAAATTGCATCGGATAGAGTTTTGTTTATAGGTTTGTAGCACACCACACTTATAATAAGGAGGCTACTAGGAGTTTATGAAATATTTCCCCTCTTTGTTCTTTAGTTCGTGCCTCAAAGTCCGAATCAGAAATTATCCCGAATCAGTGATCTATTGTGTTTCAGAAAATAGTCATGCCTCCTTGTCGTTCCAACAACCAGGATACTCAGGATGATGAAGTCTGTCCCACTCATAGGATGAGGACACATAATAGAGCTTACACTCCAGAACCTGTCCCCACTTCAGGAGTACCTCCAGTCCAGAACAGTCCACCTAGGGCTCCATGGACCAATGTTAACTGTCCCCCAACTACTCAGAGGGATATTTCAAATGCATGATTTAAACAATCTATTCATATGCTGACACAATTGGGGGCTAATCAGGTCCAATGATTAGATGATGTTGGGTCTGCACCTATTATATCTGAAGATACCAGGGTGGGTCAGTTCATGAGAATAAACCTGCCGAAGTTTACTGGCACTAAAGTAGAAGAGGATCCATAAGAGTTCATAGGTGAAATGGAGAAGATTTTAAGAGTGATACATGTGGATCAAGTGGAAGGTATTGATCTAGTGGCTTACCAGCTAAAGGATGTAGCGAACCAATGGTATAATGAGTGGAAAGAGGCGAAGGGTGACAGTGCTGAGCCCACAGTGTGGGATAAATTTGTGGAAGTTTTTCTTGACCGTTTCTTTCCTCTAGAGTTGAGGGAAGCCAAAGTGGAGGAGTTCATAAACCATAAGCAGGTAAGATGATTGTTCAGTAGTATACTTTAAATTTTAATAAGTTGGCCCATTATGCTCCTGAGATGATGAGTAGTATGAGGGCCCGAATGAGGAAGTTTGCTTTTGGCCTTTCAGATATCTGGTGCTTGAATGTCAAGGGATGATGCTAAATAGGGAATTGGACTTTGCTAGGCTGACAGTCCATATGCAGTAGGTTGAGGAGAAGAAGAAAAAGATAGCCGAGTCTAGAGAGAAGGACAAGCAGGCAAAGAGAGCCAGATTAGTGGATCAGAACCCCAATAAGTAGAAGGATGGTAATTGGGATAAAAAATGGCAAAAAAAGAAGTTTTGGGGTAAGGCGTAGTCTGTAGCTAGCACCCCAGCACCCATACCCCTAGTCTATAGACGATCCCAGAGTTTTCAGATAAATCATGGACACAGAGCTTAGGATACTTAGTTGTAGGGTAGTGTGGCTCAGTAACATCGTACTTTTCCATGGTGCGAGACTTGTGGTAGGCATCATCCGGGAAGGTGTCAGCTAGGTGCATTTGTTTGTTATTCTTATGGTCAGATGGGTCACTTTTAGAGGGATTTCCCTTCGGCTAAAAAAGAGTGTTGGGGGTGCCAAGTCCCAGGCAAACACTTCTACACCACCACCGCCTCAGAAAGGTGCCACATTAGCTATCGGGAGTGGTTACAACCAGTTATATGCTTTGACTAACCGACTGGAGGCGGAAGCCTTGCTAGACGTAGTCACCGGTATGTTACAACTCTTTTCCTGTGATGTATATGTTTTTCTTGATCCCGGGTCTACCTTATATTATGTGACCCCATATATGGATATTGGCTTTGGGTTTGAGCCCGATGTGATTGCTGAACCTTTCTCTGTTTCCACTCTGGTGGGGAATTCTATTGTGTCTAAGAGGGTATATAATTTTTTTTTATGTCTATTCTTGGTAGGGATACTAGGGCATACGTCATAGAACTTGATATGGTTACTTTTGAGGCTATCCTAGGGATGAACTGGCTCCATCAGTGTTATGTCATGCTACATGGTAGAACCCAAAAGGTTACCTTTTTTTGAATGAGTCAACATTAGAGTTGGAGAGGCACTCTTTAGCTTCATATCTTATCTTAGAGCTCGTAAACGCATTTCTAAGGGTTGCTTGTACCATCTTATTCGGGTTAGGGATTCTAATGCCCAAAGTCTTCCTCTTCAGTCTATCCCAGTAGTAAATGAATTCCCAGAAGTTTTTCCAGATGATCTCCCAAGAATACCACCTTATAGGGAGATAGATTTTGGTATTGATTTATTGCCAGATACCCGTCCTATTTCTATTCCGCCATATAGGATAGCTCCTGTAGATCTAAAAGAGTTGAAAGAATAGCTAGAAAATCTACTAGATAAGGGTTTTATCCGCCCCAGTGTGTCTCCCTAAGGTGCACTTGTACTCTTCGAGCAAAATAAAGATAGTTCCCTGCATATGTGCATAGATTACCATCAACTGAATAAGGTCACCATTAAAAATAAATACCCTCTTCCCAGTATTGATGACCTCTTTAACCAACTTCAAGGTACTATGTGTTTTTCTAAGATAGACCTTCGTTCGGGATATCATCAGTTAAAAGTTAGGGAATTAGACATTCCCAAGACAGCTTTCCGAACCTGATATGGTAATTATGAATTCTTAGTCATGTCCTTCGGGTTGACTAATGCTCCTACGACTTTCATGGACCTAAGGAATAGTGTCTTTCCTCAGTTCGTAGACCTGTTTGTCATAGTTTTTATTGATGATATCTTGATTTACTCCAAAAGTGAGGTGGACCATGCCAATCACCTTCGAATTATTCTTCAAACTCTCAAAGATCATAAGTTGTATGCGAAATTCTCTAAGTGTGAATTCTGGATGAATGCTATTGCTTTCTTGGGGAATATTGTGTCTAGTGAGGTGATTTAGGTTGATTCCCAAAAGGTTGAGGCAGTGAGAAAATGGACCATACCCACGACTCTAACCGATATTAGGAGTTTCTTGGGTTTGGCGGGTTATTACAGAAGGTTCATAGAGAGTTTCTCTTCCATAGATGCACCACTTACTAAGTTGACTCACAAAAAGGTGAAGTTTATGTGGTCTGACGCTTGTGAGAATAGTTTTGAAAAGTTGAAAGACAAGTTGACTACTGCTCTTATTTTGACTCTTTTGAAAGGCACAAAGGGTTTTGTTGTGTACTGTGATGCATCCCGTGTGGGACTTGGGTGTGTACTTATGCAGCACAGTAAAGTGGTGGCTTATGCATCTAGGCAGTTAAAGGTGCATGAGCAAAACTACCCCACCCATGACTTGGAACTAGCAGCTGTGGTGTTTGCGCTTTGAATTTGGAGGCATTATCTTTATGGGGTGCATGTTGATATTGTCACCGACCATAAGAGTTTGCAGTATGCTTTTTCATAGAAATAACTAAACCTCAGGAAAAGGCATTAGATGGAGTTTTTGAAAGGCTATGACATGAGCTTGCCTTATCATCCAGGCAAGGCGAACGTGGTAACCGATGCCCTCAGTAGATTGTCTATGGGCAGTCTTTCTTATGTTGAGGAAAGGAAGAGAGAAATGGTGAAAGATATTCACCAGCTTACAAATCTAGGTGTGAGACTCTTGGATTATGAAGAAAGGGGAATAGTTGTTCATGAGATTGCTAAGTCTTCCCTATGTGCAGAAGTTAAAGAGAAACAGGTTAAAGATCCCATCTTGATACATATCAAGAAAGATGTGGGTCAACAGAAGGTGATGTCCTTTGAAATTAGTGGTGATGGTATTTTGAGGTATCAGGGTAGATTATGTGTACCAAATATTGATGGTTTGTGGGACAGAATCCTTGACGGAGCCAACACTTCAAGGTATGTTGTTCACCCAGGCTCTACTAAGATGTATCATGATATGAAATCTATGTATTGGTGGAATAATATGAAGTATGATGTGGCTAACTTTGTTTCCAAGTGTTTGAATTGCCAACAAGTTAAAGTAGAGCATTTGAGGCCAGATGGTTCTTCCCAACAGATAGCCTTACCCTTGTGGAAGTGGTAGATAATTAATATGAACTTCATTACAGGACTTCTGAGGTCTCGAAACCAGTATGATTCTATTTGGGTCATTATAGATAGGCTGACCAAGTCAGCCCACTTTCTTCCTGTCAGGACTAACTATTCGGGAGAGCATTACACCAAGCTGTTCATTGCAGAAATAGTTCATTTGTATGGTGCACCTTTGTCCATCATATCCGATCGAGGTACACAGTTCTCTTCTCAGTTTTGGAGATCCTTTCAGAGAGGCTTAGGTACCCAAGTGAACCTAAGTACTGCTTTCCACCCTCAAACTGATGGGTAGGCTGAGTGCACTATTCAGACCCTTGAGGATATGTTGAGGGACTGGGTGATTGATTTTAAAGGTAGTTGGGTATAGCACTTGCCATTGATAGAGTTTGCGTATAATAATAGTTTCCATTATAGTATTAAGATGGCACCATTTGAGGCATTGTATGGGAAAATATGTAGGTCTCTGATAGGATGGTATGAAGTAGGTGAGATACAGATGTTTGGGCCTGATCTTGTTCACCGGGCAATGGAAGATGTGAAACTTATTAGAGAATGACTAAAGATGGCTCAGAGTCATCAGAAATCTTATGCCGACGTTAGGAGAAGAGATTTAGAGTTCGAGGTTGGTGATTGGGTGTTTCTAAAACTTTCTCTTATGAAGGGAGTCATGTGATTCAGAAAGAAAGGTAAATTGAGTCCTCGCTACATAAGACCCTATCAGATTGTGAGAAGGGTAGGTGGTGTTGCGTATGAGCTAGAATTGCTTGCCAATTTGGGTTCTCTCTATCCGGTATTTCATTTATCTATGTTGAAGAAGTGTATTGGAGAACATTCTTTAGCGCTGCCTGTCGATAAAATAAAAGTGACCAACTCCTTATACTATGAAGAAGAGCCTATAGAAATTTTGATCGCCAAGTTAGAAAATTGAGAAACAAAAAGATTGCCTCAGTTAAAGTGTTGTGGAGAAACCATTGATGAAGAAACCTAGGAATCCAAAGTTGACATGAGAGCTAGGTACCCAAACCTTTTTGACCCAGTGGATGACAAAATAGAAGGTACAATCCTTGCCTTATTCTTTCTATACGTTAGTATGCTTAAAGTCATGCTCATCTGTGTTCCGCATCAACATTCGGGGATGAATGTTCCCAGGGGAGGATATTATAACGCCCCAAAAGTTCCAAGATAAAATTTGTCCCTAAACGTATCAAGCATGGGCTTCTAGAGTTAATTATACTCAAATCCCTGCAGAATTATTGAAATTTTAACTCTTCATTATATAGGTGACTGTATAAGCTTTCCGTCGATATAAGATTCGTCCAAAACAGGCACCCAGTGAGGGAGTTATGGCTATTTTATGTGCTAGTCGTAAAACATCGTTGTTCAGGTGTTTAGCGCATTGCGGAGAGGGTTTAATTAGAAATTGTAAAATTCCAGTAGGACCTCGCGATAGTGGCACGTCACGGAGGATCCCAATTTCACATTCGTCAATTTCCAGTAAGACTCTGCGATCGTGGCGCATCGTGGAGTGAGACAATTTCCCAATTGTCAATTTTCAGTGAGCTACCGCAATTGTGGCACGTCACGGTGGCCCATAAAATCAGGCACCAATATATTTTTACTCTATCTTATTAAGTTTAAAATGGTACTTTTCCAACCCCTTGTCATCTCTAACACGGGATTTAATCCCCAGAACACCAAAGTGAGATAATTTTCATAAAAATCTCTCAAGAAACTCCATTAGGTTTTCAAACTAAAAACCCTCTTAGCTCAATATTTAACCGTGTGTTTTCAAAAGTGATTGAAGATTTGGAATCCCCAATTCAGAAGCTTCAAGAATTACCTATTATCTTCCGGAATTAAGGTACGCGGGGTTTTCCTAAAATCTCATGGGCATAGAAATCATGATTTCAAGAAAGTGATTTTCAGATTTATGAATACATTCATGTTTTAGAAATCTTGACGGTATTGTTTTGGTCTTTTGACCTTCCCCAGATTGATTTAAAATGGTATATATATATATTTATGTGATTTAAGTTAATATTCGAATTGAGAGCATGAATCACATGAAATCCCTCTCTTGATGTGATTGTTCCCATGTTTCACATGATATGGATTATTTTTGAAATGCATCTTGAAAAACATGTTACGAAGTGTCTTGATTTATGAATGATTTGGTTGTGAATCTTGAATTCAAAAGAGAGGGTTTTTTGTATTGAAAAATGTTGAAAATACATATAATGAAAGAGTGCATGGATTTTGCGAAAAGCACTTGACCACCTTATGTTTGAAGAGTTCTTGCATAGTTTTGATAATAAAAATGATGATAATAAGGAGGAGATAGGGCCTGAGTTAACTCCATAAGCTGATGCTCAGGATCCTCAGTCTGAGGAGGGATCCCAGGAGTTTTCTAATGAAGTTAAGTAGGAGCAGACATCAGTGGTTCCCCAGTTTGAGGAGGATACCGCCACTCATACATAATAGAAAGAGGTACCCTAGTCTAAGGAGGGTACAACATAGGCATCCCATATTGTACAGTAGGTACCCGTTCCCGCACATGCCCCAAATGCACCTCGCAAAGAAGGACATCAGAGGTGGTGTATGGAAGGAATGAAACATATATATGAGCTTGATAGCACTGTTTGGGAGCTAGGAAGTCCTACACAATGTATCTATGAATTGAATAGGATTGACTTATCGGGGCTGGAGCGGTTTCCACAGTGGAGGGAAACATTTGATAGGTATAAGCTTAGATAGATGACTAGGCTACTCAGTTATTATAGCCTGTCTATGGTGAGGGAGTTTTATGCATCTTACAGAGCCATTGTAGTTCTTCCCATGTGCCATCATCCAGGCTTTATCAGATTTGCACAACAACCATAACTTAATCCCACACTAGTCAGAGGGGTCAGAGTTGACATCAGAGAGGAGACTATCAACAAAGTTATATTTGGCCTAAATTATATCACACTCGTATCTACAATAGAGTCCGACCATATATTAAGGATCACACAAGATTGTCATATTATACGGGATACTGAGTACGGAGATGAGAGGGTTGAGAAAGATAGATAGATAACTGATTACATTTAACCACTAGGTGGTGCTACCTCATAGATTGAAGGGAAAGATATGATCAAGAAGGGACTGTTGACACTAGAGGCTAAATTTTGGTGGTTGCTGATTTGATATCCCTTTTTCAATTACTTTTGATTACACATTGACGTAGGAGGGAGCTGTATTACTTTCCTACTTAATGGCTAGTTATGACATTGATTTTACTGCCATCCTCAGATATGAGCTACAAGATAGAGCCTTTGTTGAGATGACTAACCTGTTATTTCCTTGTATAATTTAGAGGTTATGCAATAAGGAAGGTGTACTTGAGTTACCAGGTATTGATAGAGGTGAATGCCGCTGCTACTATGCAAACAAGGACCATGAAGGGTCTGGCATGTACAGGCATTTATAGGAGACCTAGGTAGAAGATAGCAACACCATAGGCCCATTCTGAAGGCCTGATAGTTTCTATAGTACCTTATGAGGCACATATACATGATGCTACTATTGTTGTAGATATAGATATAGGGGAATAAAGATATGCTCTAATTTGAGTACTTAGGGCGAGGGGACATAGGCTACTCCTTCTTCAGCCTCGACTTCAACTTTAAAGATAGTGGGTTCATCTATAGAGCCTACTCACCAATCCACTATATCTTCTATGAAAGTTTTGATTACTATATCCAGTAAGTTTTTGCAAATCCTAGTGGAAAGAAAGAGGGCTACAACTATTTGATTGAAAGTTATTGATATCGAGATGACTACCCTCTTTGGGAGGTCAGGACTAGATTTGAGCAGACCGAGGCTAGATGAGAGGTTTTTTAGAGAGTTGGACTGTTAGAGCTGTATGTTAGCTTTAAGACATGGATTGATGAGCTGGGAGACTGGTTACATCCCAATATATTGAGACAGGTGCACCAAATTTGGTTTATATTAGGGAGGATTTTGATATACTACGAGCAGAGTTATGCTCATTAGTAGAGAGCCGTGTAGCGGCTACACCTTTGATGTTAACCCTTATAGTCTAGAGATATTACCTTCGCATGTGTCAAGATACTTTGAATTTTTAGCGTAGGATAATGAGGAGGTCCCAGTAGTAGGGACCAAGAGAGGTCACTTACACAATTTTTAGGACCCTATTATGATAGCTAAAGAGTCTCTTAAAAAGGCTAGTCATGATTTTTTTGAGACTCCAGTAGTGCAACTCCACCACTACTACCTCCGCCAACTTCCATGCCCCCATCCAGGGAGGCTCCTCACTCTGGAACTTAGTGCATCCCAGGTATGTTTTCACTTCCCTATGTTTTTTTTTGTTTTAGCGTATACAGGATAGTACATAGTTTTTAGTTGAGGGTGGGCAAACCATGTCACTGCAGGTTTTTGTTGCCTTGTATTTTTTCCTGTTAGTCGTGGTATGATTGTAGAACCGGTATATCTAGCATAATTAGGTGTCATATTATATTTTTCTTTGTAATGTGATATTTTGTGTAATTAGGAGATTTTGAGTATTTTGGGTAGCAGACACACTTTTACTGATTTTTTATAACCCTCCAAAAGTTTTATGATTTAAGAACTATATTGATGTACATATGTGTGAAGTTTATGGATCTTTTTATGGCATTTGTATTACGGACATGATAACCATTTGCTGAAAATTGCATGCACTAGATAAGTAGTAATAGGTGATATTGACTCTTTGCTATGTGAGTATGAGATACTACCCAGTTCCCTTGGTATGTTAAATTTACAACTCATCTGGTTAGTCTTGCCTAGGTTGAAGGATAGTCAGTTAGGAAAGGATTATAGGTCTTTTTTATTTTAGTCCACTTTTAGCCTAAATGACCTTCTATGTGTGAAATTGTATCTCTTGATCCCTATTTTGATCTTTGTAAGACTATTTTCTTGCTTAAATCATTCACCTTCCCATTTTTATTACACTTTACCTATTTTTTCCCTATTCCTCCTTGGACAGTATGCACCTCAACATGGGCAAAAAGTCTAAGTTGATGGTGCCTATCATAGGGGTATGTAGTATAAAATGGGTATAAAGAAGGGTAAAATAGGAGAATCAAATAAAGTTGGATTGGGTATGGTAAAAAGAGAGAGAGAGCAAAAAATTATGCAAAAGTGAAAAAGAAGGAATAAAAGACCACACCCAACCTGAATGTACAATAAAAGAATAAAAGGGAGAAATTAAGGTTGAATAAAAAGGAAATTGGATAGTACGTGAGACCCTGGCGTTAGTGTAATGACAAGGAAGGTTAGTCACTTTAAATTTCCATATCTATCTTACCATCCCCAAGACTACATTACAAGCTGAAAAAAGTCCTAAAGCGATCCCAACTTGACTATCTAAATGCTAAGGTAAGAAAAATAAAGGCAAGTTTATGGTATTTGATATGCATTGATTGAAACATATTTGTTGAGTATAGGTGTATCTTGATTTTACCTACATTGATATTCATGACTTTATATAAATGAGTGGAACATTCATATTATGAGGGCACTTGAGTAATGTTGCTAGCTCTCTTCTCTTTTCGGGTAGTGTAATTTGTACATATGAGTGGTTGTTTGTTGCTAATTTAATTGCCATAGCTTAATTCCTTTGTTTCATATTGTTATACTTTAGGTTCATACATATTAGGTTTTGAAAAGAGTTATAGGAGGGGATGTTATGATTTGAACTTAATGTGATGACTGCCTGCCTTGAATATCTTAAATTCTCTTAGTTAAGAGTCGCTTTTGTTTTGGTGTCTTTTTGTTGCCAGAGGAAATGCAAATGTTCTAAGTTGAGGGTATTGATGTGCTATAGAAACATAGCACTTTTGATCCTTAAAACAAGGATAATATGTATGTTTCAAAGCCCTTTTTATTAGTTATGATCTGCTTTGGGTATGTTTTGAAGGAAACCATGTTTTAGCTACAAGTTCATGAAAATGGTGAAAAAGGTATTTTTGGCCACTTTTGGAGGGTTATGAAAAACTGACTCCCGACACTTACTAAGTATACCTACCGATTGCATGTACACCTACGGACTGCATGTAGACAAAGTGGGTACTAGAAACTCAAAATCCCGAGAGATGACTTGCAAAAAAAAAGTGCTATCGGGTACCTACGGTCTGCTGCTACGCCCTTTGTGACATCGCAGGTATAGGGAGCAAGTGGCCACCGACCCTATTTTCTCCTATTTCATCTGGGCTTAGTTTTTAGGGTTTTCTCTTGTACAATATATACCCTTTATATACATTTTAGTAGAGGTTATGCACTTTTAACACTTTGAAACATATTTTGACTTCAAGATCCATCTTTGATCTTGGGATTTCATTGTATTGAATTTGATTGATCATTCATCTTACGGATGTGGGTTTTCTTCATCTTATCATTGTGATTTCGACTTTGCTTTCCAATATGAATGTTATTGATTTCTTCACAATCATAAGTGGATAGAACCCATAGGTAGGATTGTGGAAACCCTGGCGAATTGACAAAGTAGTGGAAGTGTGATTGTTGATAGGAACAAATACCATGACATGCATTGCTTTATATTCAATATGATTGATTTCTTAATGGGTGCAAACATTAGGATCCTGCCTAGATATTGCTACTTACTCTAAAAAAGGATTAGTGACTAGGAAAAGATAAAGGTAATAGTAATTTGGGATTCAATAGTCGATCCATTGCAGCACAACGTTGTATTTTAATGATTATTAGCTTTCATCGAATAACTTAAGACTCAAAAGTTGATAGTTAACTGGGATTACGGTAAAGGTTAGTAACGAGATACCCTATGACTCAAAAGGTAAAGGGTGAAATCCTCCTACTCGTCCAAAAGATTGTAGGAGGTACATAACTTATCGATTCTGCTTGCATGATATTAGGTTTGTTCAATAACGCACGATAAACCTATGGAGTTTAGACGCTGGGGGGGTACACAATCCTAGTGTTTACTTATGACTGATTTTCAAACAAGTTAATATTGTTCTGTGTTTGAGACGACTACAATAAAATCCCCCAATTTACTTTCTTTTTTTGCTCATAGATTATAACCACTGAAATTTGTCAGACCATGTGTTCCCTTGGGATTCGACCCCAACCTTAGTTAGGTTACTATATCTTGAGAGAGACCGTACCATTATATAAAAGGAGGTGCTTCTTTGCCAATAGCACCATGAAAACCAAACCTCACATTGAAAAATATGAGCTTTCATTACAATTCATTCAAGACCCACACCTTCACGACGTAGCTACGTAACCCCCATTAAGCCCAAATTAAAACAATTTTGACTAACTCTTTTCATCAACCACAAAATCATAAATTAAGGTACATAATGGGTATCATCATACCCTATACTTTCAAGATTATCATGAGGCCTTTGCAATTATATTATCCCGGGGAATGCCTTGACCCCCTTTGTTCATTAAATAAATTTGGAGAAATGCCTCAATCTCCTTTAGTTTATTATATCAAATTAGGGGAATGCCTTGACCCCTTCTTTGTTCATTAAATCAAAACATAGCCAACAAGGCCTTCAAAATCCTCTTTTAGCCTTTTAACCATTTATGCAATGCAATAGCATGGTAAGTAAGTCAAACCATGTGATCAATTCATATTTCAAACTCAATTTCACGAATGGGTTGAGGAGACACAATTATTCAAAAATAATTTTAACTTCAAAACAACAATTTGGGGGAACCATGTCCCCTTAGATTATTCACCATACCCATCTACCGCATACATTCAAAAATAAGTAATAAAGCATAAGGAATGCATAATAAATCATGAGAAAGCAACTTCAGAATCAACCATGTCAAAACCCTCAACCAAAACCAAACCCACATTTAAATCCATACAATTTAAACTATGTAAATCAGATGCTTTTGATAAATTAATAATTGGGGAAGAATAACATACCTGAAATACCAAGATTTATGAAGAGAAGTCAACCCTTGAGCTCTTAGATAACCAACTTCTTGGAAACCCTAAGTATCTTGACTTTGGAGAGTTTAGAGAGTGTTTTGGATTGTGTTATGAATGCGAAATAACCCCTTAGAATGATTTATAGTCGAGGGGTTCAAGTAAGGAAAAAGGTGAATTAAACAGAATGCCCTTAATGAAAAGACTGGAAAATCAATGCAAGTCATTACAGGTGACCTTACGACTCATAAGGTCACCCTAAAAATCTTATCATTTAGTCGTAGGCTGGTCAGTGTTCAAGAATTCCAACACTGACTTGGCTACAAGTTATATCATACGACTCATACTCAATCATTATGACTCGTTTGGTCCAGTCGTTGTTAAAGCAGAAACAATTTGGCCATGACACTGGTTAGTCTACAGAAGACACCATATGATTCGTTATGAGACCCTATGACTCATAGGTTCCAATTCATAGTCATACAGAAACTCAAAGACAACAGACTAGCCAGGCTACCATTGGGTCCATAAGACCCGATAAGACTCCCTACGAATCATATGGGGAGTCATAGTCTACGAAGTGAGGATAAAATTTCAAAAATTTTCAAGGATAAAAAATCTTGGGTGTTACAGGAAAAAAATAAAAATGTTTCCTAAAGATATCTTATAACTTCTCTTAGATAGATACAAATGTCTATATATCAATTTGTTAGACTGTTTTAGACACTTCGTTCTTACACTTACGAGACCGATGAACCTAACTCTGATACCAATTTGTCATAAACCAAAACTAAGGTTATGATGGTGATTATCATGGCTAATCCTTGAGAAGTAAGCCAATCACCCAAACTGATAAGTAAAAATAAAACAATATAACAATTCCCAAGGCTAGACTTCTAGAGAAATTTTTGACCCATATAAGTACAACAATAATAGAATTATGAAAGATAAGGATACCATAAGTCATCCTAAAACCTGGTGTCATAGTGTAATAACTATCTAAATATAATTCAAAACTAGAAAAGCAACTAAATTTGAAAAACTACAAGTTTGTTTGTGAATGCCAAATAAGGACATCAATTGGACAAGAGGAGGTATTAGGTCAACTTTAGAGGCATAGAGCAGCAAATAACTCAAAAATATCATTGATCAACCGTATGATCACAATTGTAGCGTGACACATTCAAACCTGGATCTATATTTAAAAGGCACAATATGGGTGAGTACAATCCACTTGTACTTAGTAGGTATCTTAGGCCAACTGAGAAAAGTAGAAAATAAGATACATAAACACGTACTAAGAGCATGTCACCTGCAAGCAAAAAATGTCCAAAGTGGAAGCTCATGCCATCTCCACTAATAGTTCTAAATATAGCACATAAACAAGAAAATAGGTACGGAAAATAAAATGGAAAGGATATGCATCCAATAAAACATAGAAGAAAAAAAAATTAAGATTTATAATATATAAAATATAATAATGATGGTGATATGATATGATTGAGATTATCATATAACCTCTATATACACCTATCGAGCCTCAACGCTTTAAAGTACGACCTATGGGGGTTCACAAACCATATACTTTCTCAATACTTAATCCCAATATCAATATCAATATCTCTTATCCAACTCATGGACTATGATAGAGGGGTTTGTAAAAGTGTCTCATTTCTGTCAAAATTAGTGTTTCCTCAATGGTACCAATGTCTCATTAAATTATGTATGGTATGAGGATGTGATGCTCACAACCAAACCAATATGAAGTTCTTGAATCTATTCAATACATGTACGTGTGAGCTAAAAATCTCTCAATATGTCAAATATTCATGGTTTCATATAAGCAATGTACCATTCGAATAAATATACATGTAAGACATCATTAATATCATTTTAACACAACTTGGGCATTTCTAAGACAAAGAAAGCAACCAATGTTAGATAAGGCCTATAACTACTAGTTTAAGCCCCCACACAGGCATTATGTCGACTACAATGGTATAAAAGGCATATGCAAGGACAATGATGTCAAGTAAAGCCCCTACACAGGCAATTCACAGTAAATATCATCTCAAGTCACTAACAACAACATAATAAGCCCGCACACGGGCATACACCATGGAATAATAGAATTGAAATATAATTTCCACGATTATTACCCATACCCATAGCATATTTTTATATATATATTAACTACCCAACCCAGTCTGAAGAAAGTTAAGCCATAGCCTACCTCATGATGTTAAAATACAAGCCTAAATCCATTTAACACAGAGATTTTCCTTTTAGACCAGCCTTAAAATCAAACAAAATATATAAATATTGAATATATGTGTGAAAAGGAAGCCAAGGATACCCATATTTCCTACTTTTAAATCGGGGTCAAAACGGACCCCCAAAATGGGTTCTCGAAACAAAAGGGTAAATCAATTATTTTTAAAAACCTTGTTCATGATTAAAGGAAGGTATAGGATAAAACACACGTGAACAATGGTTTAAAAATGAGCTTTAATCGAAGAATTCCCTTTTCACGCCTTTTAGGACAAAAATCTCCAAATTCCAATTTGAAATTCAAGATTTAAAAGAGTTTTAAACGACATAATCAAAGTAATTAAAATCGTGATTTACAGTTTACCCAACCTCAAAAATGGAAGAAATCTCCCAAAAATCCTTCAACCCAAAGATTAATGTCTCAAAAATGGAGGATAATCATGAAAATGGGTTTTTATCGCTTAAACGGTCCAACCCAAAAGTGTGAGCCCACTAAAGTTGTCCCCCATTGCTAAAGCAGCAATCGATAAAGTAGTAGAGTGTCTACTTTAGCAGTGGTTGATGTGTCAACGGGGTCGGTTATAGTGGTGCATGGGTCGCTAAAGTGGCTACCTCTTAAGCGGTCCTTTGGCTATGTAAGCGTCTGCACCAGTCTTTAGTTGCACCAGTCTTTAGTTGGATCAACAACTTTGTAAGCTGCAAAGTTTCGAATCAACACTCGGGATTCACTAGAAATCCCGTGAAGGTAAATGAAAAATGCTACTGGACTAAATTCGACATTCCAAACTCAATGATGACATCAAATTTTTGAAAAGAGATTTTTTTCACAAAATTGACCCATGAGACCCAATTTTTCTAATTTTCAAACCATGGGTCAATATGAGATTCAACAGTCACAAAACTAAACCAACCAAGCCCTGTGAAGGTATATGAAAAATGCTACTGGACTAAATTCGACATTCCAAACTCAATGATGACATCAAATTTTTGAAAAGAGATTTTTTTCACAAAATTGACCCATGAGACCCAATTTTTCTAATTTTCAAACCAAGGTTCAATATGAGATTCAACAGTCACAAAACTAAACCAACCAAGCACCAACCCCAAATCGACTTTCCAAATCTACTAGCATAGTCTATTTTGCCATCTAACTCACTGAACAACAAATATTAGCCAAAATCAACTACGAGGCCTTTCCAACTTGTATAAACTATAAACTAACATAAATTATTTAGAATCGCTTCGAGAACCATGCCAACCATCCTCACATTATAGAAACAACACATAACAACCATGGGGAGGGGTAAAATAGTTAAAACATAGAAAAGGGAAAGATTCACTGGTTCAAGTCCTTATAACCTGAGATTTATGTAGATAAGCAAAATCGATTCATAAATGAAAGAGTATTCAATTAATACAAAAGCATAAGATAACATCAAAACCCAAAAAGTGCTATGTTTCCAAATTAATATTGAAAATCAAAAGTAACAACAACACCCAAAAATAATTCTATATAACAAGGAGTTGAATAAAGAATTTAGAAATTTATCACTATAAATCTTCAAAATCTTTACTCCAAGGGCGTTGGTTGAAGAATCCTAGTCCCCAATCTTGATAAATCAGCCAAAGATGTCTTTTAAGGAGTTTTCATTTGAGTTTTATACATTTTGAGACCGAGAGAGATGCTAAATTCTATTTCTACCCCGAACAGTACCCAATGATCGGTTTGTCAGCGAGAAGCCACTTAAGCAGCTGCATTGACTTTAACTTGACCTCTTTAATAGTAAAAATATCCACTATAGCGGTAGTTGACTGTGCAACTAGATAACACTTTAGTAATCTTGAGGCTGTTTGAGCAATTATTGACCTAGAAGGTTGACTTTTACTTAAGCGGTCATAAGACTGCTTAAGCATTATCTGAGGGCTTTCACCTTGGCCCTTTTGTATCTCCTTATTTTCAACTTTTTTTCCTCTTACTTCTACTTTTTTTCATCAAAAATCCTTGTAAACCTCAAAATACCTAAAATCAACACAATTCAAATAATAATGAGCCTTACATCATAGGTTAATGACACAAAATCATGAAAAAATAGATATAAACAAGTTGCGAAATTGCCACTTATCAACATCCCAACTTAAATACTTTTCTTGTCCTCAAGTAAAAACAGATCAATAACTCAATCAGGTTAGCACTTTAAATTCAAAAATTGATGTTTTCATTTTTATTTCACATTTTCAAATTAGGCAAAATGACTATGACTTTGGTTGGTATTAATAATTAGTCAACAACTTGTGATTTTCGCCTAAGAAAATCCCTTAATTCAAAACACAATTTTAAGAATACCATGGAATATAAAAAATAATCAGTTGTCAACCACCAATCCTCTAGAAGTGACTAAAAACCACTAGTCCACCAAGTATTCTCCTTTGACCCATTTTCAAAATTTGTCAACTTCACTAGTCTATCTTAGTTCACATGCCCTCACAACAAAGAAATTCTGAAACTCACAATATTTACACCAATGAGACAAGGGACAAATTAATACAAGCACTCACACTTAATAGAGAATTTCTAATTCAAACAAGGATCATATCATAGGCTTTTCTTATTTTCAATAGCCATAACTAAAAAGCACTTGATTGGAGATCTCAAGGGAATTTTTCTATCATGTAATGTACCTTTAGGAAAGGGGAGGATAAGCATTTGGGAAAAAGTGACCACACCCTCTTTGAAATCTACAAAACACTCACCAATTTGAATACTGGTAACTTATCTCTTAATTTTTACAAAACACAAGACACTTTTCTTTCCCTTCTAGTTTGCCCACTTATTGAAAACTTTCTTTTTCTTTTTGTAACACCTCTAAAATCCAAGACAATATTAGAACCAAGTTTCGTGTTCATGTAAAATCAAACATTATTTTTTTAAAGTTTGATAATTGATTTTGACATATATTAAGGCCTCAAATAGCTCCTAGCAAGTCCAGATATCCCTTACCAATTGAATTCTTATGAAGAATATTGCTATAGTCCAATACAAAAGAGCATAACTTTTATATCACTAGGATTTTTTAAGATCAAGACACACCAAAATATAGACAATTGAATTAGCTTTCCAGCGCCTCTAGTTTTTCCTTAATCTAGTATCTGAGTAAGAGTTATGGCCAATTTATTGAAGAACTATACAAGCTGTCAATGACTACGTCTTAGGCCATGACTCATAGCTAGAAACTAGGAGTCGTTAAAAGGACTTGTCGTCATAGTATTGAGGATTAAAATTTGAGTCCCAGAAGATAATTCACACCACGATTTGTCCCATACCCCATGTATCATCACCAAATTCGTTAGGACTAATACCAACAACTTTAGACAATTTTAAAAGAGTTGCCTGGTCTTTTTGCACTTTTTTTAACCTTAAAACTATGCCATTTCAGATATTACAAGAGGTATAAGACTATTTAATAACCCCAAATCCCTCAATATTTTCCCCAAACTCATTATAAGTTAGAAAATTAAGAGATTCAAGGCCTAAGCCTATGACTTTCTCTAAGCCAAATTTCTAAGGCTTCAGTCAATGATATCATCAATCCATGTATGTGGGTATTCAATAAGGGATTTATTTCACCCTTATTCCCCAACATCTAGTTTTAAAATATAAATTTCAATTATAATTTCTATGATTCCCATGAATTAGGTTTTTACCCAAATAGAATTCCAAGCTTAAATTCAGTACTCCTTGACATATTTTACATTTATGAGGATGTTTTCACGATTATTTATGATTTATTATGACTATATTATAGGGTTAATGAAATTCTCAAATTCAGACCTAATTTACATGATATTACTTTGGATTTAAAGCATATTATCAAGCTATGTATGATGTATCAACTTTTAAGATTATTAAGCATTATTTATCATGATTTGAGAATTTCAGGAAATATTAGGTGAGATACCATGTTTTTCCATGAAATTTGGTATTTTCACATATTTAAAGTTATGAACCCCTAGTAGGTTGGTAAATCATGATTTTGGACTTTTAGTATGAAATTTTATATTTCTCTCCAAATTATAAAATGTATCATGATAGTTGCATTCTTCAGAAATGGTAGGTTATGACACCCCATGACCTAGGATATCATGCATTGTTAGTCAAACACTTAGTCCTTTAACTTTTAGACCCAATATTCATACATGACACTCAATTTAGTTTTACTTTCTTTTATACTATGAATTATCAGACTATTATTGTACATCGATATATATGTATTTTATATAAGGTCATTATACTATAATTCTGCTCCATGCATTTAGTTTGCACTCAAGTTCATCTATTTATTTTTAGTTATAATTCAATACAGATTTACATCATATTCAACCTTAACTTGAGATTAAAAATATTAGTTATACTTATTCTATCTTCCAATTTATAGAAATATTTTAGCTCTTGATTTAGAGATTTCACTATGCCTCACAACTACTAAATACAAAATTGTTTTAAATATGTATTTTAGCAGATTTCTTATGTACTTAGTTTTAAAGCATGTTTAAAGTGTTTTCCTAACAAGTTCATACCACGCATACTCAGTACATTCCAACGTACTGATCGCATACCTCTTCTTTCTATATTTTTCATTTGATATAGATTCAGGTACTTACTATCAGGTTTATAGTTAGGTAGATCATAACATTCGACTAGCAGGTGATAAGTTATCTTTTTTGAGGACTCAAATTAGTTATAGTACCATTATTTTATTTTCCTATTCATATGTATTGATTAGGTTTAGTTGGGCTTCATGTCCTAATTATCTATAGTCATTATTAGTAGAGGCTTCATAAATAGTCCATTAGAGTTATTGTATGTAGTCTCAGTTCCCCTTTTCTTAGATTACAACATTGTAAAATTTGAACAGTAATGTATTGAAATAACTTATATCATAATTATGCCCCTGCTCAGTCAATTTAGCTTTTGAATTTGTTTTAATTAGTTGCTCCAACATTATGCCAGTACCATGGGTTAGTTTAGAATCACTTGTGGTTCTAAGCATCACGTTATGACTAAGGGGGTAGTCTCAGGTTGTGACAAACTTGGTATTATATCATAGTTCAAGTGGCCTAGGTTGTCTATAAAGTTGTATCTAATAGAGTCTTGTGGAATGGTATGGAGACGTCTATACTTTTCTTTAAGAGGCTACAAGGCATTTAAGAAAAATTCCTTTCTTTCATATCTCAAATCATAAAGTAGGGATTTTTCTCTAAGATAAACTTTTCATAGATTCTAGCATTGCTCCATTCCTATTCACTATGTCTTATTTTTTAGGTGTCTATCTTAAATTCCTATTAACAGAGTTTTCTTAAATAGTCACTATAGACGGTTATGAGATTACATGTAAGCTTGAAAGTATCTCATAAGTTTCTTTAAGTTTCAAATATTAAAAGAGTTCATTCTTGTTTATGAAAGTCGTACATCGAACAAAGTTAGATGTGCTCTTAGATTCCTTCTTAAAATCCTATGATAACATAACCTAGATTTAGAAGAATGGGCCTAGAAGTGTAGAAACAATAAACTAGGGATGGTGTTTATTTAAATTTAGTAGATTATATATCCATAAAGCCAGAAAGGTGTTGTGTAAATTGTATAATAGAAATTTTAGAGAGATTTACCAATTAAGGGGTCTTATAGTATATTAATGCCTTAGCTAGGATCGAGTTTAGGTAGTGACCATAAAGATAGAGAAGCTTGTTAAAGTTAGGTATGCTCCAAAATTTTGATTAGTGTTTCCTAATTCTTATCCAGTAGTAGTAAGTTAGTATAGTTTTATAAAATTTTAGGGATATCCATGTTAAATTTTAGAATATAAGTTTGAATTATAGATGATTAAGCTAATAAAAAGAAAAGTTCTGAATTCTAGAAGGGAAAAGTGTAATCTCAGGATATTATGATACTTTAGAAGATTCAAGTTCATAAGTATTTAAGTTATTATATGATTATTGGGTATATAGAATGTTAAAAGTTGTATCTAAAAATGAAGTATTAACAACATGTTTGATATTTTTAGGTATAGCCTTTCAAGAGGAGTTTAGTATTTGTGTGTACTGTTATAACCTGAACTCTACCCGAACTCTAGAGTAGAGTAATTGTAGTTTGGTTTAAAGTTTATTGAAGAGGTCCACAGACTTAGAATGATAGATTTAATTTGAAGGGGAAATGATAGAACAAGGAGCCAAGTTAGGTTTTCAGATTCTAGTAGTGATGCCGGTGGGTTCTTGAACAACACTAGGGGAGAAAGATATCTGAACCATTCTTATCTCTGCGTAATTTTTTGTTCTTTAGTCATTATGGCAGTCTACTCATGCTTTATAAGTAATCTCTATTATCATAGATCATATTCATGCACTTTATACAGAATCATGTCTACTCCCAAATCCTAGTTGTTACACCCTAGTTTTTTTCCTTAGAAATTTGACTTAAAATCTATTCTATGGACCCAATGCGACTTTAGGATAATAGTTGCATGATGGGGTACGAGTGGTATGGTCTTGTCGTAAGATAACTAGTATTAGTTGGTGGGATGGTTTTGATCACTAGAATAGTCACGACTTAGGGGTGCAAGTCATAAGGATTGATATAAGTCATATCGATGACTCGTATGGTGTCTAGTGTTTGATCCTCCTGGTGTTTCATTTTGGCAGGGATACGGATCATATGTATGGATAGTATGCTGAGGTTATGACTTGGTTGGATAAGTCATATGCTGGATAGTGTATGATCCAAAGGTTGAGGACTGGGTATGACTGTTGGAACCCAATCATAAGAAAGGGTACGACTCGTAAGAGGGTCAGGTGACAGGTTTTTAAGAAACTTAAGTGAGGGTATTCTGGACATTTACCTACTTACCATAATTATGACCCATGACTTCTAATATACTTAGGAGGTTATTTACCCTATTGTTCTATTCATTATTGCTTAGAAAAATATTTCAAAACAAATCATAATTCTATCAAGAGTTTTAGGGGCAAGAGAGCAAGGGTTTCAACTTTAGGGATTGCTTTTGGGCTTGATTTGATGATTTTCTTCCATATCTTTCTTGGTTTATGGAATGTGTCTCTTCCATAATTATTACTTCTTAAAAGGCATAGATTTATGAATGGTTTGATGGTTTCAATGTTGCATAGTTTATGGTTTTCAACTATTAATTGGGGGTTTTGTTTATAATAGCTTGGTCATAGTTTTATTTAATGGTCTTTGGAATTGGTTTCGGTTATATTATGACCCCAAGGTGTTTGATAAAATGCTTATAAAGATATGTTCATTGCATTGACTTCTTCAAATGTAACTCTTGCATGTTTTCAGCTTATAAATAAAACTATAAATGGTTTAAATTTCTTACAAAAGGTAAAGGCTAATTGGTTGTGTTTATGTAGAATATGGAAGTCTCGCAAAAGGTTAATATGGTAAATAGAAAGGGCATTTAAGAGTCCTCTTAACCTAAATGGTTAGGCTATAGATAAATCTTGCAAGTATGGTTAGTATGATGATACCACTAATAATTGGCCTTGGTAAGAAATGGTAATCGGATTGTTTGGACATGGTTTTAATTTGGGAATTAATGTCAGGATGTGTAACTAAGCCGTGTAAGGTAGAGGTTCCCAGGAGACCAAAACTACAAATTTATATTTACTGTATGAGGGTTCTTCAATGACCACGTGTGAGTGTCATATTTTATACTGGAGGGATGTACTAGTCTTCTAATGGGATATTTCTTGATCGTGCGGCTATATGCACTAGGACTCTTTCAACTAGGGGAGCTGAACCCATATGGCGTATGGGTGTAGTTAAACAGCAAGGTTACACAACCCATGTAAAAGGTTTTAAATGCATGCTAAGCACAGATTCCCTTTCTCAGCACTTATATATATGTATGGTTGTATACTTTATGGATGGTTTTACTTGGATTGAGTAAATCATATTACTTTATCCTTATTTTGAGATATATGATAGACATCACTTGCAAACCCATCTACTGGCGGCTATATATCGATGCTATGCAGGAACCGATTGTTTGAATCTTTCTATATAGTGATTGACTTAGGGACAACATTTGGTTTGAAGTGGTGAGATTCCATCTTTCTAAAAGGCTCTATTTCATGATATGGACATTCTTAGACATTTTTCTTTTATTATGGATATTGGTTCTTACCATGGCTAGGGGCATATCCCAATTAAATATTTGTATTTTTTTGGATACAGGTTTTATAGTACTTTTGAGGGTTGGTATGGGAGGGATCGGTATTGGTGTCAGCCTTAGCATTGGAATTGGTGCTAGGGATGACATTATTTAAGGATATTATGAGTTGTTCCATCGTAATACATTTTTGGTTTGATTATTTTATTATGTTTTGATATTCTCTTTTGTTTGGTATAGAGTGGATGGTTAGTTCAGTATGGGTATACTCGATTGCAATATTTGGTATAGAGTGACCCTATCCTAGAGTATTTATGAAATAATTTATGCAATCTTGTTATAAGCTTGAATTTCAGCTCATCTAAGGCTGTGGAAGGTGGTTGGGTTGGGTTAAGGAAGCAGTCTCCAGTTCCAGTTAGAATTGGGATGCCTATTACATCTAGGCCCTGGTTTGGGTCATGTCAAGTTGGTATCAGAGCTTTAGGTTCATTGTTAACTGGAAAGTCCATAAAGACATGTCGAGTAGAGTCTCGTTTAGGGTGTAAAGCATGCCACACTCAAAAGAGAGAGGATAGGAGACATTTAGTAATGCTTCACTTTCTTGAAATTCTTAGTCTTGGAATCTTCTCTAATCCTTGGTTGTTTTTCTTTTAGATCATGCCTCCTAGGTCTGGAACACAAGGAAATTCTTCCATCCCATATAGGGATAATGATTAAGGATTAACTCCTACGTCTGAGGTACATTTTCGATCTCATAGCCTTATTCCTAATGGTGTTAGAGTTCCTTCTATTCCTGGTACTGCTCTTCAGTTTCCTCAGGCTAATATGATGAATGCAGAGTTTTCTTAGTCTATTCATATTATTGCTTAGATGGTCACAGCTTAGGCTCAGCGGGGTATGGTAAGTCTTTATCTGCTGAGGCCATAACGGTTGGCTAATTTATAAAGATGTTTCTTCCTACTTTTATAGGAGTAAAGGTAGAGGAAGACCCATAGGGCTTCATAGATGAACAAGAGAAGATATTTGGGTTATGCAGGCTTTTGATATGGAGGGAGATAGCTTTGTATATTATCATCTCAAAGATGTTGCTTATCAGTGTTCAGAGGAGTAGGACATAGATAAGGGTGATATGGAAGAGGAAGGGTTGTGGGAGGCCTTTTCGAATGCCTTTATGGATTGTTTCTTTCACCAGGAGTTGAGGGAAGCTATGATGGAGGTGTTTGTGAACCTAAGAAAATGAAGGATGTCTGTGAGGGAATATTCCTTGAAGTTTCATCAGTTGTCAAGGTTTGCTCCTATTTTGGTTGAAGTTATGAGGTCAATAATAAGAAAGTTCACTTCTGGGTTGAATAGAGCTTTGACTTTAGAGAGAAAGACTTCTTTGCTCATTAAGTATATAGACATCTATAGGTTGACGGTTCATATGTAGTAGGTTGAGAATAAGAAAATAAAGAAGGTTAAATTTAGGGATAGGTAGTGAAAGCAATGCAGATTTTTTGATCAGGGAGATACACAGTCTCAGGGTGGTAGAGATGGTGGCAAGTGGCAAAAAAAGAAGTGAGGGTTCCTTCTCTACTGCCAGTGCTCCTTATCCATGATAGTTAGGTGACTGGAATCCCAAAGGTGGTGACAATTCTCGGGCTAAGGATTCCCAATCTCAGGTGAGTGGAGGTCAATTTTTTCTTTATGCCTTCTTTGTCGATTCTGCGGTCATTCTCATCAGGGATTTTATGATGATGGGAGAGTGATGTTGGGCGTATTTACACTCCTAAACACCATAATTTACCCATGTTATAGCTAAGTTTTGAGGATAAAATATATAATTCCTACACTTTTAGTCCATTTTCCTGTAAGTGAGCTAACCTATGTGATTAGCATGTTTTTCATGTATTAATGATGAAGATTTCAGCACTTTGTGGACCTTTGGGCAGCAAAGGAAAACTTCACACATGAGGGAAGACAACTTTTGGAAGCTTGTGAACTGAATGTGATGCATGGAGAATCTGTCCCGGGCAAAATCAGTATTTCTAAATACTTAGGGATGCAGCAGTAACTTAGTAGGACAAGGATGTTATAAAAACATTATTTGCTGAATTTTTCAGCATTCATTCGACACTTTATCATTATTTAGTTTACAGAATCTGTAAGTTTAAGACAGAGAAAAATGCAAAGGCTACAAAAATGTCTAGAGAGGGCAAAACGTTAATCCCTTTTTGACGCCAAACTCATCCCCATCGTGAGATTATTCTAACTTTGGTATGATAATGATGTCTTCTTTGATCTCCGTTGTAATCATGAGTAGATAAACTTCTCTATTAGGGTTATGGAAGCCTTGTAGATATTATCTATTACTATGAGTTTGTGAATTCTTGATATGTATGCTACTTATATCATTACTCTCTTCGTATTAATTTAATTCTCATGGTTGCAAACATAGAGAACACGCCATTATAGCATTAACTTGTTCGAGAGAAAAGTTACATGTTTGGAAAAGAGAGTGTGACAAGGAAATAGAGCTACCAACCCCTGTTTACATGTTAATGCTTTAACCGAATTAACTTTCTTGGAGAGTTCGTACCATTAGTTATAATCTTTAGGCTCGGGAGAGTTAAAGTGAAATAATCCTTGATGGTTGGGAAACACTAGGATTTACCATTAGAATACGAATCTCTATAAGTGCATGCATGTCTAAATTCCGCATTACTCATAGCTAATAGATACGTAGAACTTTTAAGGTGGACACAACCCTAACTTATTATTCTCTGTGATTAAATCTTACTACATACATCGTCTCATTCGTTACTTTGATATTATTAATTCACGCATAATCAAATCCTCCCTTTTCCATGGAATTTTTGACCAAAAGTCTACTGATAATTGCAACACTTAGTGACCAGAGTATTCCCTGTGCGATTCGACACCCAACCCAGTTGGGTTCTATATTTGACCGCGACCGCTTACACTTTTTTACGAGAGCTGTAGTTTGAGCGTTATCAAATTTTGGCGCCGTTTCCGGGGAGTACGGTTGTCAACTAAGTTTGTGATAGTTAATACACCCTTTGGTCAAAGATTCTCGTATTTTACTTTTAGTTGTTGTTTTTGTTTTATTCAGGTTTGTTTGAGTGCATTCCAAACACTCGAAGTTCAGGTCAACCGTTATTACCTATCGATCCTGAACCACATCTTATTGGTAGAATGGATGCACAACGTGACATTGAAAGAAGGGCTGCTCAACAGGAGCAGGCTAGATTAGCTGCATTGGCAGCCGCTCAAGTGCATCAACAGAATATTGATAACCCAGGGCGAGCAACAAATCCTTATGATGAGGACCTGAGTGATGATGAGTTACTGAATCCTAGGCGTATTGATGAGGTGGCGGCACCTATGCATAGGAGAGATCGTCAAGCTAGAATGAGACCTGACCGCCGAGCTGTGCAGGTTCCTTTTGATGATGATGATGATGATTTGGATGGAGCTGGTGCCACAGGGCATTTTATTCCTCCACGCTTGGCACCTGGAGCCAAGTTCAATATCACTAGCACCATGATTTCAGTTATTGTAGCTCAAGGGATTATTTGGTGGACTTGCAGGCGATGATACGAATATGCATCTGATCAATTTTATCTCAACATGCATGTCATTTGACAATCCAAGAGTTGGACAGAATGCAATTCAGATGTGCTTATTTCCATTGTGTCTATCTGGAGAGGCAACTCTATGTTTTAATGGGCTAACTCTTGACTCTATTACTAATTAGAGGCAACTGAAAGACGCTTTCCTAGAAAGATTCTTTCCGCCATCCAAGAGAGCCCAATTAAGAGACGAGATAAGCAATTTTCGATAGCTTTCAACTGAAGCTCTCCACAAAACATGGGAGAGGTTCAAGAAGAAGCTTATGCAGTGCCCAAATCATCATATGACCAATGTCCACTTGATGGAGATATTATACAGTTCTTTAAATTCGGTGACTAAGCCAGTGGTTGATAATGCTGCAGGAGGCTCATTCATGGACCTTACTTTTATTGAGGCAAGTGATATGCTAGATCGTATGACAAAGCAGAGTAGAGATTGGCATACCAGGGATTCTGAGGTAGCAAGCTCTAATGTATCTGTTGGCATGACTGCAGAACAAAGACGAAGAGAAGAGGAACGTGACCAGGATATGGCGCACATGAAAACACAGATGGATCTTCTTACCAACCATTTATTATCAGGGAAGACCAAAAAAGTCAAGGCTGTCGTATCACAGGGAAGAGATAACTCCAATTCTGAGGAGGAAGCAAACTACTTGAATAATCAGGGGGGTTTCCGAGGCAATGACCAAGGAAACCAAGGTCGGAACTATTATGATAAATCAGGATACAAGGACCGTGATCAAGGTAGTTGGAAGAACAAGACTGACTGGAGTGGTTTGTATGTTCCTCCTGGAAATCGTGAGGCTGTGGCGTCTGGCTCTGGGAAGATGTCCATGGAAGATATGATGGCTAAGATGTTAAAAGGAGTGGAGGCAACCAACACAGGAGTAACTAAGGTAAAGAATGATTTGTCATCAATAAATCAATTGGTTGACTCGTATTCTACTGCAATAAAACAGCTGGAGCAACAATTGAGTCAACTATCAGCGGCATTCAATCAAAGAAAAGCTGGAACCTTACCAAGCGACACGGTGCAAAATCCAAGGAATGATGGATCATGTATGGCTATTACTACCAAGAGTGGTAAGGTGTTGGAAAATCTGTCCAAAGGCAAGCAGATGGTTGATAATACGGAAGAGAATATGATTGAAGCAGATTATAATGATTCTATAGAAGCTGAAAATTAGAATGAGAACGTTCATGACACTACACCTAGATGTCACCAGCCTGAAAAGATTGATAATCGGAAGCAAGATAGAAAGGAAGTGGTGGAGAAAAATATTCCCCTTCCACCACCACCTTTTCCTCAGAGACTGAAGCAGAAAGCTGATGACACCAGGTTCAGTAAATTCATGACTATGTTGAAGCAGTTGACTATTAATGTGCCTTTGGTGGAGGCGCTGGAACAGATGCATGGGTACGCAAAATTCATGAAGGACCTTTTGATAAAGAAGCGGGCAGCAAGCTATGAGCTGGCAGATAATGTTCATCATTGCAGTGCAATTGCCACGAGATCTTTAGTACAGAAGAAGGCAGATCCAGGTGCTTTCACTATTCCTTGCACGGTTAGATCTTTGGATTTTACTAAGGCATTGTGCGATTTGGGTGCTAGAATCAATTTGATGCCGCTATCCATTTACAGAAAGTTGGGGTTGGGCGATCCTACACCAACCAATATGTGGCTGGTGATGGCAGATAGGTCGGTATAACGACCTGTTGGTATCTTATACGATGTATTGGTGAAGGTTTCTACCTTCATTTTTCCTGTAGACTTTGTTATTTTGGATTGCGAGGTGGATTCTGAAGTTCCCATAATCTTGGGACACCCTTTCCTTGCAATAGGAAGTATGCTTATTGATTTAAGAGCTAATGAGCTTTTATTCTGGATGAATAACGAAGTGGTCCATTTTGATGTATGCAAATCAATGAAGCAGCCCAAGGATATAAACGTGTTCTCTGTAGCTGATGTTTATTATGAGAATGAGAAAGAAATATCTGTACAGAAGCAGCTTATTGTTGAGCCATTGGCTGCTGTGCTTATGAATTTTGAGCGTGAAGATATTGAAGTGTATGAAGAAACTATTTGTGCTCTAACAGGAATAGGGTTATATACTCATGCTCCTAAGAAGCTGGACC
The DNA here is from genome assembly GCA_030864225.1 of Capsicum baccatum var. pendulum. NCBI lineage: Eukaryota > Viridiplantae > Streptophyta > Magnoliopsida > Solanales > Solanaceae > Capsicum > Capsicum baccatum. Next base: position 89,633,138 of record CM061557.1, read on the forward strand.
TTGATTTTAAGAATCGACCTTCACCACCAGTGAAACCATCCATTGAAGAGCCACCAATGCTATAATTGAAGGAGCTACCCAGTCATCTAAAGTATGCATTCTTGGGAAGTGGGAATACACTTCCGGTTATTGTTGCAGCTGATTTAGGTGAGCAGCAAGTAGCGGCTCTCGTCTCTGTTCTGAAGAGGTACATGAGAGCCATCGGTTGGACTATTATTGATATAATTGGTATCCCTCCTAGGATATGTATGCACAAGATTCAGCTTGAGAAAGATTGCGTGCCCACCATTGAGCATCCAGGTCATTTGAATCCACCTATGCAAGAGGTGGTGAAGAAGGAAATTATTAAGTGGTTAGATGCACGGGTGGTATACCCAATCTCAGATAGTAAATGAGTGAGCTCGGCATAGTGTGTGCCTAAGAAAGGGGGCATGACGGTAGTCGCAAATGAAAAGAATGAGCTAATTCCACTTAGACCTATCACAGGATGGAGAGTGTGTATGGACTACCTGAAGCTGAATTTGTGGACACTAAAGGATCACTTCCCAATGCCATTCATGGACCGAATGCTTGATCGATTGGCAGGGAAGGGATGGTTTTGTTTCTTAGACGGTTATTCTGGCTATAATCAGATTTGCATTGCTCCTGAAGATCAGGAGAAGACTACTTTTACATGTCCGTATGGTACGTTTCCCTTCAAACGAATGCCATTTGGGTTATGTAACACACCTGCCACGTTTTAGCGATGTATGATGTCCATCTTTTCTGATATGGTTGAAGACACCTTGGAGGTGTTCATGGACGATTTTTCAGTTGTAGGTGAGTCGTTTGAATTATGCTTGGCAAATCTGAGTAGGGCTTTGCAGAATTCAACTTGGTGCTAAATTGGGAGAAGTGCCACTTTATGGTTAAGGAAGGCATTGTCCTTGGGCATAAAGTCTCTGAAAGGGGAATTGAGGTTGATCGAGCCAAAATTAAAGTTATCAAGAAACTACCACCTCCAATTTCTTAAAGGGAGTTCGTAGTTTTCTCGGTCATGCAGGTTTTTATCGGAGGTTTATTAAAGACTTCTCCAAGATTGCTAGTCCATTATGCAAACTTTTGGAGAAGGATGCAAAGTTCAACTTCGGTGAAGATTGCTTGAAGGCATTTGAATGCCTCAAAGAGAAGCTAGTTGAAGCTCCTATTATTGGAGCGCCCGATTGGTCTTTACCTTTTGAAGTGATGTGTGATGCAAGCGGGGTAGCTTTGGGTGCTGTACTTGTTCAGAAAAGAGAAAGGCTATTTCATCCAATCTACTGTGCAAGCAAGGCCTTAAATGGAGCCCAAAAGAACTATACCGTCATGGAACAAGAGCTTCTAGCAGTTATGTATACTTTTGAAAAGTTTCGTGCTTACTTGTTCAGAACCAAAGTGGTAGTTCATATAGATCATGCATCTCTGAGATATTTAATGGCAAAGAAGGACGCTAAGCCAAGGCTAATTCGGTGGGTGTTATTTCTTCAAGAATTTGATTTCGAGGTAAAGAATAGAAAAAGTTGCATAAACTAAGTAGCTGATCATCTATCTAGACTTGAGAGTGAGCACATAGTGCAACCTGACCTTGAGATTGATGATGCATTTCCCGACGAGGAGATCCTGGCCACTGTGGTGGAAGACTTACCGTGGTATGCAGACTTTGCGAATTACGTGGTAAGTAAAGTGATTTCTGAGAATCTCTCCTTTCATCAAAAGAGAAAGTTCATGCATGATGTGAAACACTACTTCTAGGATGAACCATATCTTTTTCGACGATATGCGGATGGTGTTATTAGGCGATGCGTCCCAGATGTGGAGGTGCCGAGCATATTGGAAGCAAGTCATGCTTCCCAAGTTGGTGGTCACCATGAAGGTAATCGGACAGCCAGGAAGGTATTGCAAAGTGGCTATTATTGGCCTTCATTATTCAAGGATGCCTATGATTTTTTGACAAGATGTGATCAGTGTCAGAGGCAAGGCGCGATTTCAAAGTACCATGAGATGCCCATGTCTAAAATTCTTGAAGTAGAGTTATTTGATGTGTGGGGTATTGATTTCATGGGCCCATTTGTGAATTCGTTTGGGATGAAATATATCCTAGTTGCTGTGGATTATGTATCCAAATAGGTTGAAGCAGTAGCGCTGGCTGATAATGAAGGTAAGCGTGTTGTAGCATTCTTAAAAAGAAATTTCTTCTCTCGTTTTGGGGTACCACGTACCATCATAAGCGATGGAGGATCACACTTTTGCAACAAGCTGTTCAGAGCCGTGTTGGTAAAATATGGGGTCAAGCAACATAAGGTAGCTACACCTTACCACCCACAAACTAGTGGGCAAGTAGAGGTTTCTAATCAGGAGATCAAGCTGATCCTTGCTAAGACTGTAAATGCTAGTAGAAAGGATTGGTCTCGAAAGCTGGACGATGCCTTATGGGCTTATAGGACTGCATTTAAGACACTAATTGTCATGTCACCTTACCAACTAGTTTATGGGAAGGCTTTTCACTTGCCAATCGAGCTCGAACATAAAGCACTGTGGGCGTTGAAGTGGCTTAACTTGAATTGGGTTGATGCTATCAATCTTAGATTGGAACAGCTGAATGAAATGGATGAATTCCATCTACATACGTATGAAAGAGCAGACCTCTACAAAGAACGGATAAAAAAGTACCATGATCGGAGGATTATCCAACGAAACTTTCAGAAAGGTGATTTGGTACTTCTTTTCAACTCCAGTCTGAAGCTATTTCCGGGTAAGTTGAAGTCTAAATGGTCTGGTCCATTTAAAATTAGCTAAGTCTACTTGTCTAGAGCAATAGAGTTAGAAAACAATAATGGTGGTGTCTTTAAGGTGAATGGCCAACGAGTGAAGCCATATATCAGTCTACTTGACCTGATAAAATGCATGGCCACCATCTATCTCGATGAAGTCTAAGTAATCGAGATAACTATGTCGTGCCGCGATAATAAATCAAGCGCTACATGGGAGGCAACCTATCGTTTTTAATCGTTTTGTTTTACTAGGAGTTTGTTTTTGTTAAATAAAAAAATCCAAAAAGAAGAGTCGAGCCACGACCAAAACTAAAGCGCTTGGTAGGAGGCAACCCATCTTTCTAATTGTTTTTGATTGTTTTTGATTAAGTGTATATGCAAGACGTACAAAGGAGGGGATTAGTCCCAAATTTTGATTTGAAAGTGAGCTATGCTTAAGGTGGTAAGCTAGGAATGAAGGAGCAAAAGCTATCGGTTAGGCATTGCATATGCTAATCTAGGCATTGGACAAGGCAAGGTCTATGCTAATCTAGGCAATGGACAAGGCAAGGCCTATGTTAATCTAGGCAATGGACAAGGCAAGGCCTATACCATTGCCTATTCTCACTGTCTCACATAGGCAACGGACAAGGCCTTGCCTACGCAAATCTAGGCAATACCATAGGCGCCTCCTATGCCAAACTAGGCAATACCATAGGCGCCGCCTATGCCATTGCCTAAGCTCTCTGTTTCAACTAGGCAATAGCATAGGTGCTGCCTATGCCCAACTAGGCGATAGCATAGGCGTCTCCTATGCCCAACTAGGCAATAGCATAGGCGCCGCCTATGCTAAGCATAGGCAAAGCATTAGGCGCCGCCTACTTATGCTTTTTGTCTACTTACCCAATTCTACATGGATCAAACCCGACCCATAACTTAGTATATAAATAGATCCTCAACCTTAAGACAAAATGCACTTGTTTGCTCAACCTAGGAGCCGCATAAGCTTCCCCAATCTCTCAAAACTTTTCTTTTTGCTCATCTAACCTTGCAAGATCATCTTCCGAGTCCATCACCAAGTAAGTTCTTCTTTTATATTCCGTAGTTGTTACAATACTACGCTTATAATGGTATTTTAAATTTTAAAGTGGTGTTGGTGATTGGAATGTGGTTGATTTGTTATGATACATCTAATTGAGTGAAAGAATACGTGTGGGTATTCTTGACTTGGTTCCGACTTGTATTTGATTGTTATACACTGTCATCTTTTTGTGGAATCGAAATGGTGAAGTTAATTGCATAATCTTCAAAATTGAAAGCTTGAATGTTTGAATGACTCGTTCATCGAGATCAAGATCATGAGTGAATACAAGCATGAGATGTTGTGATTATTTCTATACCATAACTTGATATGATCTCTACGTAGCAGTCTTGTTCAAAAGGTGCATTAATCCAAACAGGAAAGGATAGTTAAGATGACATGAAAGTATGATTGTGCTGAACATATTGTTGGAACATATCGCCTAAATGTATGTCGATGAAGTTTGAGTAATCGACATCAGTCACTTAATTAGTTTGTGCCAACAAATTAAGTGTGGGGTGGTGCCACTACTGTTTATTTGTCGATTAAATCTTCTGAGATGAGCTAACACGAATCTATTATAATCTCAGGTAGAATGGCACCAAAAAGACGACAAGGAAAAGAAAAAGTGTCCACCTCACAGAAAGGTCAGAAAAGGGGAAGAAAAGAGAAAGCTGAATCCTCCTCGCTGCAAATACCTCGATGCACTTTTGGGATAAAGTGGGTCCTAGAGGAGGAAGGAAAGGAGTGGTACGAGAACAACAAAGTAAAGATATATGTTCACGTGGAGTTGATACAAAAGGAGAGTCAAGCAAAGAGAGAAACTCGTATTTTGGCTAAAATCATGGCACTAAACCTTGATTTCATTTTACGAGATATGGGAGAATGCAATCTTGATCTAACACGCGAGTTTTACGCCAATTGGTCCCCAAAGACTACAGGAAGTCAAGTGAAGATTCGGGTCCAAGTCTTGCAACTGAATGCGGAGTTCTTTAAGTATTTTCTGGGTCTTCCATCGGTGGATCCATCACCGCTCAAGGAGATTTATCACAGACCTCCCTACAGGGTCAGACACACATTGTGCGGAACAAGGTCCATGGCACGGTGGATTCGTCACAAGGATAACGGTCGGCACAATACCTTCCCTTATGCTTCCTTGAATAGAGAAGCTCGTATATGGTTGAGGATAGTCAACTCTTGCCTGATTCCTGGGACACAGTACTCAAAGATCACACGTGATAGAGTATGATTGGTGTACGCTCTGATGACTAATATTCCCATTAACATTGGTGCGATTATACGATCGTCAATGCGTAAGGCTAGGCTTCACAAAAGGTCCCATTTCAGCTTTGGTAATTTGTTGACTGCGATATTAAGGAAGGAACACATTGAAGAGGAACCTACAGATCATAAGCTTCCACACAACCCGAAGAAGGTTGATATCACGAAAGTTAAAGATCCTGAAACTGGTCATAGCATCAACCTTACTACGGCAGAAAGACATGCTCGGGACAAAAGTTTCTTTCACCATCTATATGGCATGGCTAGGTTTACAATTATGAGTGGAGGTCGTATTTCGACTGATGCAGAGCTCCAGCAGTTGGATTATGACTACCCGATGAATGAGCATGCACAGGCCATGTGTGGAGTTGGGGTACATTTTGAGGAACCTCTCGATGATGACGTGCCGACTGATGATGATCGCCGGTTGCCAAACTCAAACGTGGAGGACAACTTTGATGACAACGACTCTGATGATGATTCCGACAAAGGGGGTATGACCCCAGACATAAAGGAGGAGTCCGACTAATTAGGTTTTCCTTATTTATTTTCCACTGAGGGCAATGTGTCCCATCTAAGTGTGGGGTGATGGTATTTGTATGCTGTATTGTACTTCTTTGCCTACATTTATTCTTGTTTGTTTGAATTAGTTATAGTTAGTTGTTAAATTTTTTTTTTTAGATTTTGCAAGAAATTGTTCTGATAGACGACATGGTATTATGACAAGAGTTTGTGCTAAAATCATTACTATTGAGACATTTAGGCTCTAAGTGTAACTCACTGTGTGATAAGTGTGTGGTTTAATTCATTCATTTGTTGGGTCAAGAGTCTATACTGCTCCCAATAAAGTTGACCATGTGCCTTGTGTATGTGAGGTTGTAGTATATTTTGTGTTGTGACTGATGCTAGAACTTGCCTGGTGTGTGTGTAAAGCGAAATAAAGAGTGTGAGTTTAGGAGATGATTTAGGCATTTCTTTGGCAACTCTGAATTTGTTTACCTTCTTTTTACCTACCCTTGTACATTATCCTAGTTAACCCCTTTTGAGCCTTTAGCTATTTTCTTTGACAGCCTCATATGTAGCCTAATCCATTTTTTTTCAAGACCAAAATTTGATCCAAATTCCTAAGCGCTTTAAATTGTAGAGTCATGAGACAAAATAAGAGGAAATTGGGTGAGAGTGATGCCTCAGAGTGTATTGGTACTTGAAATTGTTGTGAAAAAGAATGGCTATCATAGAGGTGTTTTATAAAAAAAAAGAGAAAAAAAATATAAATAAATAAATCAAATGAGAAAAAAAACCACAGAAATAGAAAAATAAAAAAATAGTTGTGTTTATAATTGAATAACAAAATAGGTGAAAAGGGGTGGTAGATGAAAGAAAAGTAGAGCGATTATTTAAAAGAGAGTGTTAATGGCATAATGTGATGTATTAAAGCTCTTAGGGAACATAGTTACTATTTCTGGCCAAAATAGTCCTACCTGTCCCTTAGCCTACATTACAACCTGTAAAGACCTATTTGATCCTAAGCTTAGCATTCTGATATTAGTGGAGCATTACACTAAGGGCAAGCCTATGGTCATCAGTTGCAACATATGAATTCTTTATGAGAGTGAGAGCAAGGAGAGTCTAATACCCATGTTTCAAGAAATGCAAAACGATGAGTGATTATGGGCGATATCTTGTGTGAGACACACATGGTTGATGATTTTTGGGTAGTGTTATATGATTCTTTGTGGCTTAACTTATGGATATGAATTAACCATCATCACGAGTCTATGTTGGAGGTTGAATTGTTTCTAGTAGTGATCAAGAAACCTGCTCTTTATTAATAATTGCCGTGCATGTCTTGAGGATAAATTTTGTGTTGCTATTGAAATTCTGGTTAGGGATAAATTTTGTGTTGCTATTGTAAAATTCTAGTTAGGTGTTTGCATGGACGTAATATTTTGTTCGAGGACGAACATTGCTTTAAGTGTGGAGTGGTGATGTTGGGCGTATTTACACGCCTAAACACCATAATTTACCCATGTTATAGCTAAGTTTTGAGGATAAAATATATAATTCCTGCACTTTTAGTCCATTTTCCTGTAAGTGAGCTAACCTATGTGATTAGCATGTTTTTCAGGTATTAATGATGAAGATTTCATCACTTTGTGGACCTTTGGGCAGCAAAGGAAAACTTCACACATGAGGGAAGGCAACTTTTGGAAGCTTGTGGACTGAATGTGATGCATCGGGAATCTGTCTCGGGCAAAATCGTATTTCTAAATACTGAGGGATGCAGCAATAACTTAGTAGGACAAGGATGTTATAAAAACCTTATTTGCTGAATTTTCAGCATTCATTCGACACTTTATCATTATTCAGTCTACAGAATCTGTAAGTTTAAGACAGAGAAAAACACAAAGGCTACAAAAACGTCTAGAGAGGGCAAAGCGTCAATCTCTTTTTGACGCTAAACTCATCCCCATTGTGAGATTATTCTAACTTTGGTATGATAATGATGTCTTCTTTGATCTCCATTGTAATCATGAGTAGATAAACTTCTCTGTTAGGGTTATGGAAGCCTTGTAGATACTATCTATTACTATGAGTTTGTGAATTCTTGATATGTATGCTACTTATATCATTACTCTCTTCGTATTAATTTAATTCTCATGGTTGCAAACATAGAGAACACGCCATTATAGCATTAACTTGTTCGAGAGAAAAGTTACATGTTTGGAAAAGAGAGTGTGACAAGGAAATAGGGCTACCAACCCCTGTTTACATGTTAATGCCTTAACCGGATTAACTTTCTTGGAGAGTTCGTACCATTAGTTATACTCTTTAGGCTCGGGAGAGTTAAAGTGAAATAATCCTTGATGGTTGGGAAACACTAGGATGTACCATTAGAATACGAATATATATAAGTGCATGTATGTCTAAATTCCGCATTACTCATAGCTAATAGATATGTAGAACTTTTAAGGTGGACATAACCCTAACTTATTATTCTCTGTAATTAAATCTTACTACATACATCGTCTCATTCATTACTTTGATATTATTAATTCACGCATAATCAAATCCCCCCTTTTCCGTGCAATTTTTGACCAAAAGTCTACTGATAATTGCAACACTTAGTGACCAGAGTATTCCCTGTGGGATTCGACACCCAACCCAGTTGGGTTCTATATTTGACAGTGACCACTTACACTTTCTTACGAGAGCTATAGTTTGGTCATTATCAGAGAGATGAGTGCATCAAATATGACAAGCTAAGCCATCAACTCAAGGATTGTCTGATCAAAAAGGTTTCTTGGGGTGAATAAAACTCTAGTGGCTTCATCTTTTGCTTCTACACCTGGTGGTGTGGCATTTGCTTCTGTTACTGCTGTTTGTTCTAGTTTCATTTAGAATAGGTTGCATGCTTTGGCGTCTCGATAGGAATCCAAATCGTCATATGATATTGTTACTGGTAGGTTACAAATCTTTTCCCATAATGTATTTTCTTTGATAGATCTGGGCTCTACTCCTTCTTATGTGAATCCTTATATAGTTATACCTTTTGGTTTGATCCAAAAATTATTTTGGATCTTTTTTCTGTTTCCACCTTAAAAGGAGACTTGCCATTGCTGAACGGGTCTATAGGGGGTATGTGTTATCTGTTGGTGATAGAAGAACTTTGGTAGATTTATTTGAATTGGGAATAGTGGATTTTGATGTGATTTTGGGTATGGACTAGTTGCATTCTTGTTATGCGTCTTTAGATTATCGGACTCGTAAGATCATCTTTAGGTTCCCTGGTGAGCCAAAAATAAAATAGGAGGGTTGTTCTTATGCTCCTAGGGGAGATTTATTTCTTATCTTAGAGTCCGAAGGTTAATCTTAAAAGGGTGTCTTTATCACTTGGTTTGAGTTAAAAATTCTAACTAGGAAGGTCCTTCTTTACAGTCAGTTCCGGTAGTTAATGAGTTTCCATAGGCATTTTTGGATGATCTTCCTGGTGTTACTATGATAGGAAAATAGAGTTTGGTATTGATTTTCTTTCGGACACTTGTCCAATATCTATTCCTCCATTTAAAAGGGCTCCGGCTGAGTTAAGGGAACTCAAGGAGAAAATTAAGGATCTTCTAGATAAGGGGTTTATTCATCCTAGTGTTTCTCTGTGGGGTGCACCACAGTTGTTCGTACATAAGAAGGATGGTTTTCTTCAGATGTTCATTGACTATAGGCAATTTAAAAAGGTAACGGTCATGAACAAGTATCCTCTCCAAAGGATAAATTATCTATTTGATCAGTTACAGGGTGCCAAGTTGTTTTTCAAGATAGATCTTTGGTTAGGGTACCATCAACTTAAGATTAGGGAGGTGGATATCCCTAAGACAACTTTTCATACTCTCTATGGGTATTTTAAGTTCTTGAGGATGTCATTTGGGTTGACAAATTCTCCAATAGTATTTATGGATTTGATGAACTAGGTGATCAGACAGTATTTGGATCTCTTAATCATTATGTTTATTGATGAAATTTGGTGTATTCAAGGAGTGAGGTAGAACATGCTTGTCGCTTTTATGTGGTGTTGCAAACCTTAAAGGAAGATCTGTTGTTTGCCAAGTTCTACAAGTGTGAGTTTTGGTTGAATGCCGTGACTTTCTTGGGTCACATTATTTCTAATAAGGGGGTAATGGTTCATCCTCAAAAGGTCGCTACAGTGAAGGGGTGTCCTAGGCCAGCGACTCCATCCTATGTTTGGAGCTTCTTGGGTTTAGCCAGGTATTATAGGCAGTTTATGAAAGTTTTTTATTGATAGCTACTCCTTTGACTAAGTTAACTCAAAAGAAGGTTAAGTTTTGTTGGTTGGATTCTTGTGAGGGGAGTTTTGAGAAGTTGAAGGATAGGTTGACTTCGGATCAAATTTTGACTTTGTCGGAAGGCAATAATGGGTTTATGGTTTATTGTGATGCATCTCAGGTAGGGCTTGGTTTTGTTTTTATGCGGCATGGGAAGGTTATTGCCTATGCTTCCAGGCAGTTGAAGGTAGATGTGAGGAATAATCTTACCCATGATTTAGTGTTGTTGTCAACTGTGCTTGCTTTGAAAATATGGCGGCATTATCTGTATGGTGTTCACGTGGATATCTTTTTGCATCATTAGAGTCTTCAGGACGTGTTCACACTGAAGGAGCTTAATCTTAAGAAAAGGAGATGGCTTTATCTTCTCAATCATTATGATATAATTCTTTACTATCACCCGGGTAAGGATAATATGGTTGCTAATGCTTTTAGCAGGTTGTATATGGGAAGTTTGACTCATGTAGAGGAAAGAAAGATCGAATTAGCGAAGGATATTCACTGGTTAGCCAATCTTGGAGTTCGTCTCTCGGATTCTAAGGATGGTGGTGTGATGGTGCAAGAAGTGGTTTGATCATATCTTGGTGCATAGATTAAGGACAAGAAAATATTGGATCTAGTCTTGATGAAAATCAAGAGTGATGTCAGTGGCAAAAGGTGGTGCTATTTGAGATTAGTGGTGATGGTACTTTGCAGTTCCAAGGGAGGCTATGTATTTTGAATGTCGACGGGTTGCGACAAAGGATTTTGGCTGAGGCACATGAGTCATGCTATGTTGTCCATCCTGGTATGACAAAGATGTATCATGATCTTAAGGAGATCTATTGGTGGAATGATATGAAGAGAGATATGGTTGATTTCATGGCAAAGTACATGGTGTGTCAATAGGTTAAGGTTGAGCACACGAGCCCTGGTGGGTTGCAACAAGAAATAGAGTTGCCTGAATGAATCTGGATGATAATCAATATGGATTTCTGATAACGCTCTACTTACACATCAATTAAGTGCAAGATGGTCGTCATCAATATATTTACCCAATTTTGGAGTCGAGGTTGAATTCACGAGGAACAATATGAGTGACGATAAAATAAATTTGAATTAATGGATACCAGTTAAAATAAAAAATTCCTACAAAGGAAAATCACACACACTTATATACAATCCATACTTGTTAGATGATGCCATAAAGAAAAGTAAAAATAAAATAAAAACTACCTACAAAGGAAAATCTCAAACACTTATATACAAGCTTTAATTAAAGCTGGTAAGCTAAAATTCCAAATGAACTCAATACACTAAATTGTTCCCTGGCAGCGACACCATTTTTTATAACACTCAACATATACGTCAATGAAGTGCAAGACGCTCTTCGTTAGTATATTTACCCAATTTTGGAGTCAGGGTCGAATGCACGAGGAACAATATAAGTGGCGATCAAATTATTTTGAAATAATAAATACAAGTTAAATTCAAACAAATATTACAAAAAGATAAAATGAGGGAGGAGGGTTCCTACACTAATGTTTCTTTTTGGTATTTTCTAGTATAAATTTGGGGATACGAATAATTAGAGTTTTAATAATTGTGCACGGGTCTTGGGATTATGCGTTACTAAGGGAGTGACATGTGGGAGCATATTATCAAAATAACTTCAATAATTCAAATATGGACAGGCTTGGTTATAGGTTTTGATGTTAGCCTTTCAAAAAAACACCAAACTTTCACTATTGATTCTTTCAAATACCTAATAGGTGTGTTCAACACTTTGTAATTATAACCTCAATCAGGGCATCCCTATTTATAGGATGACACCCATGGCATAGTAAACTTCACATTCATACTTATACCTAATATAGTGAAGATTTAACGAACTATACACTTAATTATTGATCAATTCTTTGGTCTCCACATCCCTCTTTCGAGGATGATATGTTTACCTAAAGTTCACCTAAAAACCCTTCTTTTGTAGATGGCCTTGAACTTTTAGAGCTTGGAGCTTTAACACATCTAACACATATGGGTATTTGGAGCTTTCGCCCATCTAATCCCAACTAAATAAGCATAGCAATGATAAAAACCATAAACATGAACTACCAAATAAATGCTAAGAACACCATCCTATATACACTTTAACCCCTATTCACACATAACCCCAAAAGGGAGATTTAGCTACACATAAGATAAATAAGCATAAATATACCCATAATATCCATTGAAGTGAATTGTTAAAGAACTAAGCGAATGTTACTTCAAACTTTGCTCTCCCGCAATATCAACAATGTAAGTGAGCAAATCTTTCACTTAGAAAATCTCTAATATATTCTTCACCCAAAATTTATGCAATGTTTTATTCTCCAAAAATTGAGACTACAAAATCTAGAGCTAAACCTAGAGGGAATTTGGGAAGATGGAGTCTCTTGGAATGAATAGGGTTTGGGTTATTTTGTGCAAATTGGGATCAACATGTGTAGTTTCTAATTTGCCCCTGGTCTGATTCCTCCGCTTGGGCGTGATTGCACGCATTTGAATGCAACCATGGATACACAACTACAGCTAACATCTATGACTTCGGTTGAAAGACTTTTTTTTCACGGTCGCGACCACGGTCATCTTACCGCAATTATGGTATATGATGCCTTTTAGTTCTAAGTCTTCACCTACACTTTTCCTGCTTCCTTTCTATCATTTTTAGCTCTCCATACCTTTCAATCTTTTTGACTTTATACCTTTAAAATATGGATATTAGTGCATTCAATCACAACTATGTCGCTTTTATTCTTTCAAAATAAGGTAATGTATATGAATAATGAGTTCGAAAGAGTGGTAAAATCACCACTCATCAATTTTGTTACCGGTCTTCCTCGGTCTTGGAACTAATTTTATTTGATTTGGCTCATCGTGGATAGGATGACTAAGTTTTCTCATATTTTTCCAGTGAAGACTACCTTTTCAGCAAAATATTATATGAAGTTGTATCTTTAAGAGATTGTGAAGCTACATGGGATGCCTATTTCGATTATTTTTTTTTATCATGGTACGTAGATTACATCTTATTTCTGATGGTATTTCCAAAAAAGATTAGGGACTAAGGTTAGTCTGAGTACGAATTTCCATCCACAGTTGGATGGGTAAGTGGATAGAACAATTCAAACATTGGAGGATATGCTTCGGGCATGCGTGATTGATTATGGGGGCAGTTGGATAAAGTATCTACCTTTGGTAGAGTTTGCTTACAATAATAGCTATCATTCTAGTATTGGTATGGCTCCTTTCGAGGTGTTGTATGGTAGTAGGTGTAGATCTCCTAATGGATGGTTTAAGCTTAGTGAGATGGATCTGTTTTGTCCCAATTTGGCCTATCGAGCTATGAAGAGGGTGACAGTGATTTAGGATAGTCTTAAAGCTGCCCAGAGTTGGCAAAAGTATTATGCGTATGTTAGATATAGAGATTTAGAGTTTGAGGTTAGGGACAAGGTATTCCTAAAGGTATCTCTTTTGCAGGGAGTAGTGTGGTTTTTCAAGAAGGGGAAACTTAGTCCTTGGTTTATTGGTCCTTATATGATTTCACGGTGAGTGGGTAATGTTGTTAATAAATTGAAGTTGCCATCTAGTTTGGGTTTGGTTCATTTGGTCTTTCGTGTTTCCATGTTGAGGAAATGCATTGGCGATACTTCTTTAGTTGTTCCTTGGTAAGGGTTGGATATATCGGATTCTTTATGTTATGAAGAGGTCCCAATTGAGATATTAGATAGGAAAGTTCATCGGTTGTAGACCAATGATGTGGCTTCGATTAAGGTTCTATGGTAGAACCATAAGGTAGAAGAAGATACTTAGGAAGCAAAAAAGGACATAAAGTCTAAGTATTTGCATTTGTTTTCTGCTCCTGTTATTTGTGCGGAAGGTATGTGTTCTTGAACACATCATTATTTTTTGAGTTTGTTAAAGAAAATATTAACATCCTTGACTCTTTGTTTTCAAACTTTGTTAAAGGGATGTTTGATAATAAAAATGACTCTGTTTATGATTACCCCTACCTTATCTGTCATTCAAGGATGAATTTTCCTAGTGGGAGAGAATGTTATATCCTGGGTTTTGGCCTTAGAAACTCCAAACCTAATACGACTCTAGGGTACGAGTTGTATGATGGGGTACGAGTGGTATGGTCCTGTCGTAAGATGACCAATATTAGTAAGTAAGATAGTTTTGATCACTGGAATGATCATGACTTCGGGGTGTGAGTCGTAAGGATTGATACGAGTCATATCGGTGACTCGTATGGTGGCCATTGTTTGACCCTCCTGGTATTTTATTTTTCTAAGGATACGAATCATGGGTATGGATCGTATACTGAGGTTAAGACTTGGTTGGATGAGTCATATACTGGAAAGTGTCTGATCAAAAGTTTGAGGCCTGGGTACAGTGGTGGAAACTAATAGTAAAGAAGGGTACGACTCGTAAGAGGGTCAGTCGTATCCCTATGATGGGTTTTTAAGGGACTTAAGTAGGGGTATTCTAGACATTCCCCTACTTACCCTAATTATGATCCATGACTTCTAATACACTTAGAAAACTACTTCAAAACACATCATAATTCTCTGGGCCTTGCTTTGGTGATTTTCTTCCATCATCTTTCTTAGTTTATTTTCTTCCATCATCTTTCTTAGTTTAAGGCATGTGTCTGTTCTCTACTTCTTACTTCTAAAAAGGCATGGATTTATGGATGATTTCATGGTTTAAATGTAGCATGGTTTATAGTTTTCAATTATTAATTGGGGGTTTTGTTTATAATGGCTTGGCTATGGTTTCCTATGATTTAATTATGCTTTTATATACATCAATGATGATTTTGGGCAATTGGTTTGCATGGTAATGGTTTAATGGTCATTGGAATTGGTTTTGGTTATAATATTCCCCCAAGGTGTTTGATAAAATACTTACAAAGACATGTTCATTGCATTGCCTTCTTTAAATGAAATTCTTGATCGTTTTCAGCTTATATATGAAACTATAAATGGTTTAAATGTCTTACAAAGGGTTAAGGATAATTTGTTATGCTTGTGGAGAACATGGAAGTCTCCAAATAGATTAATATGGGAAACATAAATGGCACTTGAGAGTCCCCTTAACCTAAATGATCTGGCTATGGATAAATCTTACAAGTATGGTTGGTATGATGACACCACTAGTAATTTTCCTTGGTAATAAATGGTAATTGGATTGCTTGGACATGGTTTTAATTTGGGCATTAATGGAGGGATGTGTAACTAAGTTATGGAAGGTGGAGGTTCTGGGGGGACCAAAATTGGAAACTTATATTTGCAGATATGAGAGGTCTTCGATGACCACGTGCGAGTGTCACATTTTTTATTGGAAGTATGTACTACTTATCCCATGGTATATTTCTTGGTCGAGTAGCTACACACACTGGGACACTTTTAGCAGGGGGAGCTGAACTCATATGACCCATGGATGTGGTTAAATGACAAGGTTACATAGCCCAGATAAAAGGTTTTAAATGCATGCTATACACAGATTCCCTTTCCCGACACTTATATATATGTATGGTTTTATGCATCAAGGATGATTTTACTTAGATTATTTAAATGGTATTACATTATCCTATTCCTGATATACATGCTAGCGGTCACTCGCTAACCCATCTACTGGCGGCTGTATACCCACGTTATGTAGGAATCAATCGTTCAACTCTGCATACATAGTGATTGACTAAGGGACAACATTTGTATTGAAGTGGTACGCTTCCATCTTTTTGGAAGACTCCATTTCTTTATATGGACATTATTAGACATTTTGCTTTTGTTTTGGATATTGGTTTTGGCCATGTTTGGGGGCATGTCCCAACTGAATATTTGTATTCTTTTGGATAAGGCTTTGTGGTACTTCTGGGGGCTGGTATGGGCGGGATTCGTATTGGTTCCGGCCTTAGCATTGGCATTGGTGTTGGGGCTGACATCATTGGACGATATTGTTAGTTGTTCCATTGTATTACATTTTAGGTTTGATTATCATATTATTCTTTGTTATTCTCTTTGGTTTTGTATGGCATAGATGGTTGGTTTGGTTCGGGTAGACTGGATTGGATCGGTCATGATTGTGACCCTATCTAGAGTCTTTATGAGAGAATTTACACAATCTTATTATATGCTTGAAATTCATCTTATCTAAGGTTGTGGAAGGTAGTTGGGTTGGGTTAAGGGGCAATACCCGGTCCTAGTTGGACTTGGGATGCCCATTATATCTAAGCCCTGGTTCGGGTCATGACACTAGTATAAGAAGTGATAGTTCACTCAAAAATACAACTCATATTCCATAAATTTATGAATTTGTATTGAATTCATACATCTTATGACTCATTTACTCATGTTTTACAATATACTCAGTTCCAGGTACTCATGATATACCATTAATGACTAGTGAGATCATGCTACATCATATATGCTCTAAGATCAAATATCATGAAAAAGTTTATTCCAATTATATTTTACTCATTAGGACTCAGTTACGTGAAAAATTCATGAAAATCCTTAAGTCAAAATTTCATAGTATCCCTCTTATATTAGACCCTCGTGTTCTAGTTCTTTAAGGACCCTTCTTGTGCTTTTACGGTGATGTTATTGGAAGTTGAGTGATAGGCTTGAATGATTTATTAATTAGCCTGCAAATAATGTCTTAGACTGGTTAGTGACTCTTTGATTAGTACTTAAGGTTGATTTTTTAGGTTGCAAGAGGCAGTGTATTTTGAGTTTAATCGCTTCTAATGGATATAGAATATAGTCCTATAGTTTAAGATAGTATGGTCATTTTATAGGTAGATCTTTGTATCTCTGAGTTAGGCATGAACATGTATCTAGACTTAGCTTCTAGCATCCAAGTATTATGTATTCCTAAGAGAGTTAGAAAATTTTAGCTAGTTAAGAGTGGTAGGTTCGTATGGAAGAGCATGGTCGAATAATTCTGCCAAGTTGTAAAATTATCAATCACATCGCTTAAGCTATATTAGTCCTAACCTTACTTCCAGCCTAATATACTTCAGTTCCATGATATAGAACCTAGGGCAAAAGGTGCCTCATGTTGATCTCTAATTTATTCCAATTATTCGAGCTCAGACTAGCAGATTTGGATGCTCAAACTATGTGATAATACTTATTCAGATATCTTACTCAAATCATGCCCAAAATTCCCTCCCTAATGTTACTATAACTTTTGACAAGGAGTGTTAAAGGTAAAAAATACTCCTTCTCAGTGACTTATCATGTCATTATATATCACTTTACAGTTCTACATACACTTTCTTCTAGTAATACTTTAGTTAAGCAATAAAACTCTCTGTATGAGTCAGTCCGTAAAACCAGTAATTCAGTTCAGCGATTAGACAAACAAGATCCTATAGTTTCTCATCTTTTAATATAGTCTCACTATACTAAGTTTTAGGTATATGATTATTCTATTAGTTTATTTGTTTCCACTTATTTATGCGTAAACTCAACAGATTCCTTACTCTAAGTCTAAATCATCCCTAACAATACTAGATATTTAGATTCAAAAATTAGTATCACATTAGTTACCCAACTTCAAAAACCAGTCCAATAGTACTCGTAAGTCTCGTTATATTTTTGAAAAAACCAAGTTTTATTTGGAAATTAAGTCATCATGTCCATATTCATCTCTTAGAATTCTATGAACGGGATTACAACTCTTTCCCTATCTTTTCAGCCAAGTCAGTCTTCATTCGAGGACAAATAATCCCAAGAAAAGATATTGTGATACCTTGAAAATCCAATCCAATACCATGTTTCAAGTATATGAAAAATCAAACATTATGTTTTCATATTTTTTTTAATTGATTTAGACATATATTAAGGCCTCAAATAGCTCCTAGCCTTATAGACACGCCAAAATATCCCTTACCGACTGAATTCATGTGAAGAATATTGCTATAGTCTAATTCAAGCATACATAAATTTTAGATTACTAGGATTTTTTTATCTCAATACCAACCGAAACATAGAAAATTTAATTACATTTCGAAAGACTTAAGTTTGGCCTTAATCTGATATCGAAGTAAAAAGTTTTGGCCAATTTATTGAAGAACTGTCCAAGCTATCAGTGACTGCGAGTCAGGCTACGACTCATAACCAGACCCTACAATTTATCAGGAGGACCCATTGTAATAATAGTGTGGACAAAAATTTGAGTCCTAGATGGTGATTCAAGCCAATATTCATCTCCATACCCTACATATCATCACCAAATTTGTCGGGAATGATATCAACAACTTTTTGGACGTTTTTAAAAGGGTTGTTTGATCTTTTTCCACTCTTTTAACCCTAAAACTATATTTTTTCAGCTGTTACAAGAGGTATAAGTCTATTTAATCACCCCATATCCCTCTTTATTTTCCCAAACTTAGTCTAAGTTAGAAAATCAAAAGATCCAACTCTCAAAAAACCCTAAGCCTAAGGTTTTTCTCAAAGCCAAACTTCCAAGGCTTCAGTCCAAGATTTCATCTGTCCATGTATAAGGGTATTAAAGAAGGGATTCCTTTCACCCTTATTACCCAAAATCAAGTTTTAAAATATGAATTTCAATTATGATTTCTATGATTCCCGTGAACTAGGGTTTTTACCCAAATAGAATCCCAAAATTAAATTCAGTTCTCCTTGATTTATTTTACATTCATGAATGTGTTTTCACAATTATTTATGATTTATTATGATAATATTAGAATTCACAAAATTCTCAAATTCATGCCTTATTTGCATGATATTATTTCAAATTTAAAGCATATGATCAAGCTATGTATGATGTATCAGTTTTCGAGACTATTAAGCATTATTTAAGATGATTTGCAGATTTCAGGCTATATTAGGTGACATTCCTTGTCTTCTCATGAAATTTCGTATTTTCTCATACTTAAAATTATGAACCCTCAATATTTTTGTAATTTCATGATTTTGGACTTTTAGTATGAAATTTCACATTTCACTTCAGATTATAAATTTATCATGATAGTTAAATTCTTCAGAGATGGCGGGTATGAACACCCGATGACCTAGAAAATCATGCATTGTCAGTCAAACACTTAGTCCTCAATTTTAATGATTTAGAATACTTTCAAACACATAACTTATCTTTCAACATCAAGACTTCAGTGTTATTAAGCTATTCAGTATATCAACTTATATTTCGTTGTGAGTAGTACTTAGCACTGAGCGAACACAGGGCTAGAGGCTTACCTATCAGTTAGGTTGAGACCTTTGGTAGAAGTACCTAAGTTCCAGAACTACGAAGCAACTGTGGGTTATAAAGGGTCACCCGTCAGGCTAGGATTTACACCTTAGTCCTTTTGGACATCAATATAGTAGTACTAGGTCCGCTTAGCCTATATACCCAGGCAAGGTACATCGAGCCCTTTTTGATGGGGTTTATATACATCAAAATACATATTTATCTCACATGGTTATATGTTGGATAATATTTTCTCCCACAAACTCAATTGTTGCATGACCTTGTAATGAATTATTCAATACAGCATCAATCAGTTACTTGTTTATTTACTTGCTAATTGCATCTTTTCATATCCCACCATTTTAGACCCAGTATTCATACATAACCCTCAGTTTAGTTTTACTTTCTTTTATACTATGATTTTTTAGACTATTACTGCATATCAGTATATATGTATTTTATATAGGGTCATTGTACTATATTTTAATTCCATGCTTTCAGTTTGCACCCAAGTTCATCTCTGTACTTTAAGTTATCATTCAGTATAGATTTACATCATATTCAACATTAACTTGTGATTAAAAATAAAAGTTATCCTTTGTCCATCTTCCATGTAACAAAAATGTTTTAGATCATGATTTATATATTTCACTACACCTCATAGTTATTGCGTACAAATATGTTTTAACTATGTATTTCAACAAATGGCTAATATCCTCTGTTTTAAATATTTTCATTACTAGTGCCTGTCTCGCATACTGAGTTGTAATGCCCCGAAAACGGGTCCCAGAGCGTCACACGGTGCTTGAGGCTATGAGTAGCTCCAAGCTAACCCTTTGAGCCATTTTCATCCAGTTCAACACAAATCAACGGGGTTTCCATAAATAATCCTCAAATATCAACAGAGTAATCATCATCCAAGAATAAAAGAATTTCAGAAAGATAACAAAATACGACTTATTAGTCAACTCCCAACATCTATACTTGTCTGACAAGCCTATAAGAAAATCAATAAAACCAGTGAGACATTGAGACATGCCCCAAATGACTTATAATCAGTTATCAAATGTAAACAATTTTGTGAAACCAACATCAGACATCAAGTCCTCGGAACATGAGGACCCACCACAATAGGGGATATAGAACAGCGTGCCCAAAGAATCACTATCGAACTTGGAACTAAGCACCTGAGCCTACATTCCGAGAAAATGAAGCCTACATCCGAAGATGTAAGTCAGTACCATGGAAAGGAATCGAGTATATGGGGGTGTATGCAGTTGTATAAACATCTTCATCATAAATATTTATAAGAAATATGCAGGATGTATGAAAGAATCACATAGCCCGAAAAAAATTATCATAATCATGAGAGGATGAAACACGTACAATAACACATGTGAGTCATCATACAATTTGTCAATCACTTTCAGTTCATCAAAAATATCAATTCTCATAATGTAAATATCATTTAAATCTTTCGAAAGAATAAATTTCACAATTCCACTTTCAAATCACTTCACCATTCACCATAGATACAAGGAAACACACACACTGGGAGATCCTATAACTGACATAAACCATGTGAGATACATGGAGTCCAATGTACAACCCATGTTAGGGAGAACTATTCTATCCGTTCCATGGAGTAGGACTATCGATATCAAATCCACACAAACTAGTGATCAGTATATAAATCAGCCTATGGCTCACTCTTACGGGGGCACGTAGTTCTAGAGAAGTAAGGTCGCTTTATACCTCCTACTCGGTGTAAAAGTGTTCTCCCGGACTTAGCTCAGATCATTTCATAGACAATACACAACAAAACAATTTCAGTAGTATATAAATAAACATTGGGAGCCATCATGCTTCCCATCTATCAAAATCAACCACGTTGTGAATTTCTTTCACACTCGAGTTCAAAACAACTCCATTAAGACCAAAAGGTAAAATCATTCAAAATATCTCAAATATTCAACATCAACGTGCTTATAACATACACTTTCTCAAAAAACATAATTTTCAATGGGGATTCACGATCCAAATATCAAAATCATGATAAATATCGTTCAAGATTCATGCTTTATATCTCCACACATGTAAATTCATCTTTTAAAATCATAAACATCAAGATTTCATAATAATCATCATAAGATATGGGTTCATGCTTTAAATTTGTAAAAATCAAATAAAAATTATGCCTTTGTAAAGAAAATTACTTTTGGGCACAAGAACGAAAGAGAGTTCTTGTTGAAAACCGCCACATACCTTGAATGATGAACTTTAGATCGATACTCGTTTTTGAGATGTTAATCGTGCCTTTGAATGATGGTTCTTGGAGTTCTTAAACTAGGAACTTGGAATCTTGAATAAATATACAGAATTAATGGTGAACTTTGGAGGTTCTTGAAGTTGGATGTAGGAACTTAGGGTTTTCTTTTTGAGGGAATTTGATGAAATATAACATATAGTGCTTCTAATAGGCTTTAATATAGGGTTTGGACGGATTTTGGGAGAGGGGGAATGACCGAAACGCCCCTAAAAATCAAAAAAATTCTCGAATCTGTCCTTTGGTGGACTATTTTGATAGTCTGAAATAGATCAACCATAACGTTTTACTACGATATCCAAATTGGATGAAACCAATTTCATTAGAAAGAGAACTCTCATATATTTACGTTGATATATAGTATCTCATTCAGATCATTGTGTACAAAGAGTTATGATCATTTGAAGTTGACCCAAAAATTCACTTTTGATAGGCTGAAGTAGATCGACCATAACTTTTTGCTCCGATAGACAATTGGATGAAACCAATTTCATTGGAAAGAGGACTCGCAGATATTTCCATTGATATATTGTAGATCACCCAGATCATTATGTTTAAGGAGTTATGATCATTTAAATTTGGAGCAAAAATATGCCAGGCCTCAGTATTTTTTCCTGCACATTTTACTGTTCACTACTATTCACAGTTCGATCAGAATGTTCATAACTTGTTGCTTGGGTGTCTGTTTTGGATGATCCATATATCGTTGGAAAGCTTATTCGATACTCTATGCAATGGTGGGTCATAATCTAAGACATTCTGCATGGAAAAATTCATTCTAGAGGATAGAACCCAATATGTTTACGCACAAAATTTCAACGAAAAATTTGCCAGGGTATTACATCATCCCCCTTCGAAACATTCATCCTCAAATAACGCTAGACATGTCAAGATTAGATAGGAAACAGAGCATACAGCTGAAACCATTCGTTAGACTCATCACCACATCGTTTCTCACTCCGAATGCAACATAGGATGCATAAATTCAAGAAACTACAGCTGAACACATAATTAATTACAGCTGAACTGCTACAACTCTTATCAAAAGTGCATGATTTAGGAAAGAATGGTACCTTAGCCTTGATCGGAGTTCGCAGAAAATAGGTGCGGGTACTTGGATCGCATATCCGCCTTAGCTTACCAAGTTGCACCCTCAACAGATTGGTTTCACCACAACACCTTGACCAAGGGAACTTCTTTGTTCCTTAGTCTTCGGACACTGAAATAAAGAATCTCAGCAAGAATCTCATCAAAAGAAAGATTTTCTTGAATGTCAGCACTCACAGAGGAATCCACTACCACAGCATCGCTAATTTTCTTTATAAGCATGGAGACATGGAGTATTGGATGCATAGAGAACAACTCGAAAGGCAACTCGACCTCATATACTACCTTACCAACATGGCTAAGAATTTTGTAAGGACCAACATAAGAGGACTAAGCTTCCCCTTCTTTCCGAATCTCTTCACCCCCCTCATGGGTGAAATTTTCAGATACACTAGGTCACCAACTTCAAACTCAAGTTCTCTCCTTCTAACATCCGTATATGACTTCTGATGACTCTGTGCAGTTTTTAACCTTTCCCTAATCAACTTAACTTTTTCCATAACCTCAAATACCGAATCAGGACCACTCACAGCCGCTTCACCCACCTTGAACCAACCTATGGGTGATCTACACTTCCTCCCATATAAGGCTTCAAATGGAGCCATGCCAATACTAGAGTGGAAACTGTTATTGTAAGCAAAATCTATCAACGGTAAGTGATCATTCCAACTTCCCTTAAAGTCAAGTGCACAAGCTCTCAACATATCCTCAAAAGTCTGGATGGTCCACTTTTCCTTACCATCGGTCTGCGGATGAAAAGCAGAACTCAAAAGCACTTGGATACCAAGACCCTTCTGAAAAGCGTTCCAAAATTTTGAAGTAAACTGAGAACCCCTATCCGAAATGATAGACAAGGGAAATCCATGCAGTCTGACTAGCTCTCGAATATACAATCTAGCATAATCCTCAGCAGTATATAAAGTATGAACAGGCAAGAAATGAGCAAACTTAGTCAACCTATCAACCACAACCCAAATGGAATCATGATGGCATCGGGAAAGAGGTAAACCAATCATGAAGTCGATATTTATTTCTTCCCAAGTCCAAGTAGGAATACTAAACTCTTGCATCATACCACCAGGTATTTGGTGTTCAACCTTAACCTGTTGGCATGTTGCACACTTAGCTACAAACGCTTCTATATCTTTCTTCATGCCACTCCACCAATAGATTTCCCGCAAGTGCCGGTACATCTTGGTGGCACCAGGATGAATAGAATATCGCGCCCCATGAACTTTAGCCATAATCCTCTGTCTCAGATCATCAACATTCGGGACACATAATCTACCCTGCAATCTCAACACACTATATCCTCCTTAGGAGGAAACCTCTACTTTTTAGTCCTTGACTGACACCTTCAGTCTGGCCAAACTAGCATCTAAGTATTTCTTTTCCTTCACTTTTGAAACCAAAGAGGATTTGGAACTACTCTGAACCCCTATACTACCTTCAGTAGAGTCAAACAACCTAACCCCTAATCTAGACAAATGATGTACATCATAAGCCAACTCTTTCTTACCTTTAACCCTATGCAAAACACTACCCATGGACACACTACTTAGGGCATCCGCCACAACATTGGCCTTGCCCGCATGGTATAACACACTCATATCATAGTCTTTTAACAATTCTAACCATCGTTTCTGCCTAAGATTCAATTCTCTCTGGGTAAACACATACTGCAGACTCTTATGATTAGTGAAAACATCAACGTGGACACCATACAAATAGTGTCTCTAGATTTTCAAATCAAACACAATAGCAGCCAACTCAAGGTCATGGGTGGGGTAATTTTTCTCATGGGATTTTAACTGTCTAGAAGCATAAGCTATCACCTTACCCTTCTGCATCAATACGCAACCCAACCCAACTCTCGAAGCATCACAGTACACTACAAAAACATCAACACCATCACGCAAAGTCAAAATAGGGGCTGAAGTGAGTCGAGTCTTCAACTCTTGAAACTCTTATCACAAGATTCAGACCACAAGAACTTCACTTTCTTTTGGGTCAATCGAGTCATAGGAGATGCTATAGAGCAGAAAACCTCAACAAAACGGTAGTAATAGCCAGCTAAACCTAAGAAACTTTGGATATCAGTCGGAGAAATAGGTCTAGGCCAATTTCTAACAGCTTCGGTCTTTTGGGGATCAACTGAAATACCCTTGGAAGAAATGATATGACCCAGAAAAGCAACTGACCTTAGCCAAAACTTACACTTACTGAACTTGGAAAACAACTTGTGATCTCTAAGGGTTTGCAAGACAGTTCAGAGATGATCAAAATGTTCATCCTCACTACGGGAGTACACAAGTATATCATCGATGAACACTATGACAAATATATCCAGATATGGTCTGAACACTCAATTCATGAGGTCCATAAAAGCTGCTGGGGCATTAGTTAACCCGAAAGACAAAACAAAAAACTCAAAATAGCCATAACGAGTTCGGAAAGCAGTTTTCGGGATGTCACACTCCCTAACTTTGAGTTGATGATAGCCAGAATGAAGGTCTATCTTTGAGAAATAACTTGCACCTTACAATTGGTCAAATAAATCATCTATTATTGGAAAGGGGTACTTATTTTTGATGGTGACTTTATTCAGTTGGCGGTAATCAATGCACATACGCAAAGAGCCATCTTTCTTTCTCACAAGCAACACAGGAACACTGGGCCTTATAAAACCCTTATCTAGTAGATCTTTGATTTGCTCTTTCAACTCCTTAAGTTCTATAGGGACCATACGATAAGAAGGAATAGAAATGGGCTGAGTATCAGAAAGAAGATCAATCCTAAACTCTATCTATCTATCTATCTATCTATCTATCAGGAGGTATCCCTGGGAGAGCATTCGGAAAGACATCAGAAAACTCATTGGCGACGTTACCAGACTAGAGAGTTGGAGTCTCAGACTTAATGTCTTTGAATCTAACCAAATGGTAAATACATCCCTTGGAAATAAGCTTTCTAGCTTTGAGGTAAGAGATAAAATGACTTTTGGGTGACACAGAATTTCCAGACCACTCACAACTCGGGTCTGACAATTACTAGAGGCATAAGAAGAATACAACCAGTCCATACCCAGAATCACATCAAAATCTACTATGTCTAACTCAATTAGATCAGCCAACAAGAATCTATGAAGAACGGTAACAAGACACTTTTTATACACTTTTTGGGCAACAATCGAATCACCCACTAGGGTAGAAACTAGGATAGGCTCAAGAATAATCTCAAGACTCATTTTAAAATTCATAGCAATCAAAGTTTTAACATATGAGAAACTGGATCCAGGATCCAACAAAGCATACACATCAAACTGAAATAAATGAAGCATACCAATAACAACATCAAGAGAGTCCTCTTATTCCTGGTGGGATGGTAAAGCATAGAATCTATTCTGGCGCTGCCGCCAGCATTGCTAGAAGAGGCACCCTGAGCTGGGGCTGGGCGAGTCACTGGAGCTGGAGCACTAACAGTCTGAGTCTGGGTCTGAGGGCGATAGTCATGACGCCCTTGTCCATCCTGTAGACAATTTCTAACTTTGTGACCCATGTCACCACACCGGAAATAACCCCTCTTCTCACCCCAACATTCAACCGAATGAGCCCTACCACACTTAGGACATAGGGGATAATTTGGCTTACTACCAACACTGTACTAGGACCTGGATGCATATGACCTGCTACCTTGCTCCTGCCTACCTCTAGGCTTGGGAGCACTAGCATATGGTGGTGCTGGCATAGATGAATGATCCTAATACTGAGGGCAAATCTCTCCCTGCGATCTTGTCTGACTCTGTCCGGGCTGCTCAGACCAAGCTCTCTTATTCCCTCTCATTCCTTCTCTCTCCTTGATCTTGTCTACCTCAATCTGTTGGGCATGATTCATCATCTTAGAAAGATTCATCTCACTATTCAGCATAGCAGACCTACACTCCTTAACCACATAACTAGACACTCCAGTCACAAACATACTCATACTGGCCTAATTATCAGCCCCTAAGTCAGGAACATACTTGGTCAACTGATTAAACTTTAGACAGTACTCCCTAACAGTCATAGAGCCCTGTCGCAGGTTCATAAACTCTTCCACCTTTGCCTCTCTTATCTCCAAAGGGAAAAACTTATACAGGAATATATCCTGGAACTCTTGCCAAGTTATACGGACAACTCCCTCATCTCTACCTTTCCTTCAAGAAACAACCCAGTCATAAGCAAGGTCTTTCAACCTATACGCAACCAACTCCACACTATGTTCCTCAGATACATGCATCACCTGAGTAATCTTCCGCACCTTCTCTAAAAACAATCGTCGATCCTCATTAGACTTGGACCCATAGAATTCCGGTGGATTCATCTGCATGAAGTCACGGATCCTGGCAGCAGCTGAATCACCTCCCTACTGCTATGGAGTCAGGGCTGGGTTGGACTGAACATTCGCAGTAACAGCTTGGGCCAGCACCTAAAAGGCTGCCCAAAATTTAGCATGAGACATATTTTCATTCAATGGGTCAGGGGGTTGAGGTCGCTGACCATCATTATTTCTTCTTGCTCGACGTGGAGGCATATTTCTAAAAGATGAGAGAATGAATCAATAGCAGAGAGAGACACTTTAAGCACGATAGACTTCTGAAAGAAAGAATCACACTTTTTCCTAAAATGTCTTGTAGCCTCCTGCTCAAAGATATGGTGCGCTACACACCGATGATCAAGACTCTACTTAACACGGCTTGTCAGACTCCCTAGGACACCTTAAAATCTTAGGCTCTAATACCAAGTTTGTAACGCCCTGGAAAACCGGTCCCGGAGCGTCACACGGTGCTTGAGGCTATGAGTAGCCCCAAGCTAACCCTTTGAGCCATTTTCATTCAGTTTAACAAAAATCAATGGGGTTTCCATAAATAACCCTCAAATATCAACAGAGTAATCATCATCTAAGAATAAAAGAATTTCAAAAAGATAACAAAATACGAATTATTAGTCAACTCCCAACATCTATACTAGTCTAACAAGCCTTTAAGAAAATCAATAAAACCAATGAGCCATTGAGACATACCCCAACTGACCCATACTCAGTTATCAAATATAAATAATTTCATTAAACTAACATCAGACATCACGTCCTTGGAACATGAGGACTCACCACAATAGAGAATATAGAACAACGTGCCCAAAGAATCACTGTCGAACCTAGAACTGAGCACCCAAACCTATATTCCAAGAAAATGTAGCCCACATCCGAAGATGTGGGTTGGTACCATAGAAAGTAACCGAGTATATGGGGGTGTATGCAATTGAATAAACATCATCATCATAAATATTTATAAGAAATATGCAGGATTTATGAAACACTCACATAGCCCGAAGAAAATAATCATAATCATGAGAGGATGAAATAAGTATAATAACACATGTGATTCATCATATAATTTGTCAATCACTTTTAGTTCATCAAGAATATCAATTCTCATAATGTAAATATCATTTAAATGTTTCAAAAGAATAACTTTCACAATTCCACTTTCAAATCACTTTACCATTCACCATAGACACAAGGAAACACACACACACTAGGAGATCCTATAACTGACATAAACCATGTGAGCTACATGGAGCCTAATGTACAACCCATGTTGGGGAGAGCCTTCATATCCTTACCATTGGATTAGGACTATCGATATAAATCAGCCTCAGGCTCACTCTTACAGGGGCATGTAGTTCTAGGGAAGTAAGGTCGCTTTATACCTCCCACTCAGTGCTAAATATTTTTCCTGAACTTAGCTCAGATTATTTCAAAGACAATCCATAACAAAATAATTTCAGTAATATATAAATATACATTGGGAGCCATCATGCTTCCCATCTATCAAAATCAACCACGTTGTGGATTTCTTTCACACTTGAGTTCGAAATAACTCCATTGAGACCAAAAGGTCAAATTATTGAAAATATCTCAAATATTCAACATCAACGTGCTTATAACACACACTTTCTAAAAAAAACACAATTTTCAATGGGGATTCAAGATCCAAATGTCAAAATCATGATAAATATGTTCAAGATTCATGCTTTAATATCCACACATGTAAATTCATCTTTCAAAATCATAAACATCAAGATTTCATAATAATCATCATAAGATATGGGTTCTTGCTTTAAATTCTTAAAAATCAAATAAAAATCATGCCTTTGTAAAGAAAGTTACTTTTGAGCACAAGAACGAAAGAGAGTTCTTGTTGAAAAACCACACATACCTTGAATGATGAACTTTAGATCGATACTCGTTTTTGAGATGTTAATCGTGCCATTGAATGATGGTTCTTGGATTTCTTGAACTAGGAACTTGGAATCTTGAATAAATTTGCAAAATTAATGGTGAACTTTGGAGGTTCTTGAAGTTAGATATAGGAGCTTAGGGTTTTCTTTTTGAGGGAATTTGATGAAATATAATATATAATGCTTCTAATAGTCTTTAATATAGGGTTTGGATGAATTTTGGGTGAGGTGGAATGACCAAACCACCCCTAAAAATAAAAAATATCTCGAATCTGTCCTTTGATGGACTATTTTGATAGTCTGAAGTAGATCAACCATAACGTTTTACTCTGATATCCAAATTGGATGAAACCAATTTCATTAGAAATAGGACTCTCATATCTTTCCATTGATATATAGTATATCACCTATATCATTGTGTACGAGGAGTTATGATCGTTTAAAATTGACCCAAAAATTCACTTTTGATAGGCTGAAGTAGACCGACCATAACTTTTTGCTCCGATAGACAATTGGATGAAACCAATTTCATTGGAAAAAGAACTCGTAAAGATTTTCATTGATATGTAGTAGATCACTCAGATCATTATGTTCAAGGAGTTATGATCATTTAAAGTTGGAGCAAAAATACGCCAGGCCTCAGTACTTTTTCCTACACATTTTACTATTCACTACTATTCACGGTTCGATTGAAATGTTCATAACTTGTCACTCGGGTGTCCATTTTGGATGATACATATATTGTTGGAAATATTATTTGATACTCTACGTAATGGTGGGTAATAATCTAAGACATTCCACATTGAAAATTTATAATTTATTCTAGAAGATAGAACCCAACATGTTTTCCCATAAAATTTCAACAAAAAATTTCCCGGGGTATTACATGAGTACATTCAAATATACTAATTGTATACCTCGTCTACCTATTTTTTATATGATATAGATTTAGGTGCTTACTAACAGAATCGTAGTCAGTTAGATCATAGAATTCTATCAACAAGTGATGAGTTCTTTTATTTTGAGGACTCAAATTAGTTGTAGTTTTAGTATTTCATTTTCTTATTTGTATGTACTAATTAGGGATAGTTGGAGGGTCATGTCTTGACTACCTATCATTAGTTTGGTAGAGGCTTTATAGATTGTCAGTTGGATTTATTATATATAGTTTTAGTTCCCCTTCTCTCAGATTACAACATTGTAAACTTTGAACAGTAATGTATTGAAACATCTTATCTTATGATTATGGTCCCACTCATTCAATTTAGCTTTTGTATTTGTTTTAATCTGTTTCTCAAGCATCATGCAAATACGATGAGTTAGTTTTGGATCACTTATGGTTCTAAGCGCTATGTTACGACTAGGGGGTAGTCTCGGGCCGTGACATGATATGATGTCATTCACTTACAAAATAACAATTCATGATCACCTTTTCTAAGTTATTTTCCACCAAACCCAACTTAGGCTTCTAGACTCAAGTTGGAATATTAAAGTTCAAGGAGGGTAGGGTTCAAAAAAAGAAATATTACAAAAAGGCTCAAGGCTTGTTATAGGCTTTCCAAAGAAAGGATATTATGCTCAAATAAGGTGACTACCGTTAGAATGTATGAAAAAAGAACACTTTTAAGGCTTAAAGGGTTTCTATAAATTACTAAAAAGACCTAAGATCATCTCTCAAACAAACACTATCGAGTCTAACATTGAAAGATCAATAGAGCAAGTTCTAGATGAAACAAGTAAACACAAGAATTATTAAACAAAAACTTACTACACATGGCATAAAAACTATTCAATATGCACTATTTTAATTCCTAAACAAGAACAAAGGAGACCTATTTAAATCTTCAAAACATCACTACCTAATGAGTAAAGAGTCATAAAAAGAGTCAAAGAGTTGTCACAAACATCATTCACTTCCATGCAATTTGTTTTCATATTTTATTTTTGAAAGGTATGCTCATTTCAACATTCACAATGCAAGACTAATTCTATCAGTACCAAACAAGTCACAATCCCACATTCCAACTCCAAAGGGAATTAATGAAAATGGCTATTTGATGTTGGGCGTATTTATACCCCTAAGAACAATAATTTACCCATATTTTAGCTAAGTTTTGAGGATAAAATATATAATTCCTGCACTTTTAGTCCATTTTCCTTTAAGTGAGCTGACCTACGTGATTAGCATGTTTTTTAGGTATTAATGATGAAGATTTCAGCACTTTATGGACATGTGGGCAGCAAAGGAAAATTTCACATTAGAGGGAAGGCAACTTTTGGACTGAAAGTGATGCAGGAGAAGTTTTTCCCGGGCAAACCCAGTATTTTTAAGGACTTAGGGATGCAGTAGCAACTTAGTGGACAAGGATATTATAAAAACCCTATTTCTGAATTTTTCAGCATTAATATAATTCAGTCATTATTCAGTTTTCAGATTCTGTAAGTTTGAGAACAGAGAAACACGGCTTACACTTGGGAACGGCTAGAGAGAGAAAAACGTCACCCACTAGTTGACGCTAAAATCACTTACATCGCCAAGATTGTTCTAGGTTGTGGTATGATGATTATGTCTAGTTTGATTTCCGTTGTATCCATGAGTAGCTAAACTTCTGTGTTAGGGTTATGAAAACCTCGTAAGATACTATCTATTAACTATGAGTTTGTGAATTATTGATGTGTTATGCTACTTATATCATTACTCTCTTCATTTTGATTGAATTCTTATGGTTGCAAACATAGAGAATACGCCATTATAGCATTAACTTGTTCGAGAGAAAATTCACATGTTTGGAAATGAGAGTGTGACAAGGAAATAGGGCTTCCAACCTCTATTTACACGTTAACGCCTTAACCGGATTAACTTCTTGGAGAGTTCGTACCATTAGTATACACTTTAGGCTCGAGAGATATTAAGTGAAATAAATCTTTGATGGTTGAGAAACACTTGGATTTAGAATTAGAATACGATTCTCTATAAGTGCATGCATGTCTAAATTCCGCGTTACTCATAGTTAATAGAGAAGTATAACTTACAAGGTGGACATAACCCTAACTTATCATTCTCTGTGATTAAATCTTACGACACTTAGCATTCCAATGTTACTTTGACAGTATTAATTCACGCCTAAACCAATCCCCCCTTTTTCGTGGAATTTTCGACCAAAAGTCTACTAATAATTGCAACACTTAGTGACCAAGTATTCCCTGTGGGATTCGACACCCAACCCAGTTGGGTTCTATATTTGACAGCGACCTCTTACACTTTCTCACAAGAGCTATAATTTGGGCGTATCAAATGTTGGTGCCGTTGCCGGGGAATACGGTTGTCAACTAAGTTTATGATAATTAATAGACCCTTTGGTCAAAGATTCTCAAATTTTACTTTTTGTTTGTTGTTTTTGTTTTGTTCAGGTTTAGTGGAGTGCATTCCAAATACATGAAGTTCTGGTCAACCGTTATTACCTATAAATCCTGAACCACATCTTATTAGCAGAATGGATACGCAATGAAACCTTGAACGGATGGCTGCTCAACAGGAGCAGGATAGATTAGCTGCATTGGCAGCTGCTCAAGTGCATCAACAAAATATTGATAACTCAGGTCGGGCAACAAATCCTGATGAAGAGGACCTGGGTGATGATGAGTTACTAAATCCAATACGTGCAGATGAGGTGGCAGCGCCTGTGAACAGGAGAGATCGGCAAGCTAGAATAAGACCTAAACGCTGAGTTGTGCAGGCTCCTTGTGATAATGATAATGACGATTTGGATGGGGGATGGTGCCACAGGTGCTATTATTCCTCCACCCTTGGCACCCGGAGCCAAGTTCAATATCACTAGCACCATGATTCAACTATTGCAACTCAAAGGGTTATTTGGTGGACTTGTAGGCGATGATCCGAATATGCATCTGATTAATTTTATCTCAACATGCAAAGCATTTGACAATTTAGGGGTTGGACAGAATGCAATCCGGCTGCACTTATTTCCATTGTCTCTATCTGGAGAGGCAACTCTATGGTTAAACGGGCTAACTCCTGACTCTATTACCAATTGGAGGCAACTGAAAGACTCTTTCCTAGAAAGATTCTTTTCGCCATCCAAGAGAGCCCAATTATGAGATAAGATAAGCAATTTTTGACAGCTTCCAACTGAAGCTCTCCACGAAACATGGGAGAGGTTCAAGAAGAAGCATATTAGGTGCCCAAATCATCAGATGACCAATATCCACTTGATGGAGATATTATACAGGGCTTTGAACTCGGTGACTAAGCCAGTGGTTGATAATGCTGCAGGTGGGTCATTCATGGACCTTACTTTTATTGAGGCAAGTGATATGCTAGATCGTATGACAAAGCATAGTAGAGCTTGGCATACCATGGATTCTGAGGCAGCAATCTCTACTATATCTATTGGCTTGATGGCAGAATAAAGGCAAAGAGGAGAAGAACGTGACCAGGATATGGCTCACATGAAAACACAGATGGACCTTCTTACCAAGTATTTATTATCAGGGAAGACAGAAAAAGTTAAAGCTGTTGTATCACAGGAAAGAGATGACTCAGATTCTGAGGAGGAAGCAAACTACTTGAGTAATCAGGGGGTTCCCGAGGCACTGCCGAAGGAAACCAAGGTCAGAACTATTATGATAAATCCGGATACAAGGACCGAGAACAAGAGAGTTGGAAGAATAAGACTAACGGAATGGTTTGTATGTTCCTCCTGGAAATCGTGAAGTTGCTGCGCCTGGATCTGGGAAGATGTCCATGGAGGACATGATGGCTAAGCTGTTGAAAGGAGTGGAGGCAACCAACACGGGAGTAGCCGAGGTAAAAAATGATTTGTCCTCAATGAAGCAATTGGTTGACTCGCATTCCACTGCAATAAAACAGCTGGAACAACAGCTGAGTCAACTTTCAGCGGCATTCAATCAAAGAAAGGTTGGCACTTTGCCTAGTGACATTGTGCAAAATCCAAGGAATGATGGATCATGTATGGTTATTACTACCAGGAGTGGTAAAGTGTTAGAAAATCCATCCAAAGGCAAGAAGGTAGTTGATAATACAGAAGAGAATGTTATTGAAGCAGATTGAGATAATTCTGTAGAAGCTGAAAATCAGAATAAGAACGTTCATGACACTACACCTAGATGTCACCAGCCTGAAAAGATTGATAATCGGAAGCAAGATAAAAAGGAAGTGGTGGATAAAACTCTTCCTCTTCCACC
Source organism: Capsicum baccatum var. pendulum (assembly GCA_030864225.1). Taxonomy (NCBI): domain Eukaryota; kingdom Viridiplantae; phylum Streptophyta; class Magnoliopsida; order Solanales; family Solanaceae; genus Capsicum; species Capsicum baccatum. The sequence goes on from CM061557.1 coordinate 89,667,295, forward strand.
ACCACCTTTTCCTCAATGACTAAAGAAGAAGGCTGATGACATTAGGTTCAATAAATTCATGACCATGTTAAAGCAACTCACTATTATTATGCCTTTAGTGGAGGCACTGGAGCAGATTCCAGGGTACGCCAAATTCATGAAGGACCTTTTGACAAAGAAGCGGGCAGCAAGCTATGAATTGACAGATGATTTCATCATTGCAGTGCAATTCCCATGAGATCTTTAGTACAGAAGAAGGAAGATCCTGGTTCTTTCGCTATTCCTTGCACGATTGGATCTTTGGATTTTTCTAAGGCATTGTGCGATTTGGGAGTTAGCATCAATTTGATGCCGCTATCCATTTATAGAAAGTTGGGGTTAGGCGATCCTACACCAACCAATATGCGGCTCATGATGGTAGATAGGTCGGTAAAATGACCCGTTGGTATCTTATATGATGTACTGGTGAAGGTTTCTACCTTTATTTTTCCTGCAGATTTTGTGATTTTGGATTGTGAGGTGGATTCTGAAGTTCCCATAATCGTGGGGCGTCCTTTCCTTGCAACAGGAAGTGTGCTTATTGATTTAAGAGCTAATGAGCTTTTATTTCGGATGAATGACGAAGTGGTCCATTTTGATGTATGCAAATCAATGAAGCAGCCTAAAGATATGAATGTGTTCTCTGTAGCCGAAGTTTATTATGAAGATGAGAAAGAATTATCTGTAGAGAAGCAGCTTACTGTTGAGCCATTATCTTCTGTGCTTTTGAATTTTGAGCATGAGGATGTTGAAGAGTATGAAGAAACTATTTGTGCTCTAACAGGAATGAGGTCCTATTCTCATGCCCCTAAGAAGCTGGACCTTGACCTTAAGAATCGACCTTCACAAACCTTCCATTGAAGAGCCACCAGTGCTAGAATTGAAAGAGCTCCCCAGTTATCTAAAGTATGCATTCTTGGAAAGTGGAAATACACTTCCAGTTATTGTTGCGACTGATTTAGGTGAACAACAAGTAGAGGCTCTCATCTCTGTTCTGAAGAGGTACAAGAGAACTATTGGTTGGACTATTGATGATATAATTGGTATCCCTCCTGGCATCGGTATGCACAAGATTCAGCTAGAGGAAGATTGTGTACCTACTATTAAGCATCAGCGTCGTCTGAATCCACTTAGAAAATGATGGTCCATATATCTTGATGAAGTATGAGTAATCGAGATAGCTATGTCGTGCCGCGATAATAAATCAAGCGCTACATGGGAGGCAACCCATCATTTTTAATCATTTTGGTTTACTAGGAGTTTGTTTTTGTTAAATAAAAATTCAAAAAGAAGAGTTGAGCCATGACCAAAACTAAGGCGCTTGATGGGAGACAACCCATCATTCTAATTATTTTTTTTGTTGTTTTTGATTAAGTGTAGGTGCAAGATGTATAAAGGAGGAGATTGGTCCCAAATTTTGAGTTGAAAGTGAGCCATGCTAAAGGTGGTAAGTTAGGAAATAGACAAGGCAAGGCCTATACCATTGCCTATGCTCACTGCCTCACATAGGCAACAGACAAGGCATTGCCTATGCAAATCTAGGCAATACCATAGGCGCCGCTTATGCCATTGCCTATGCTCACTGTCTTAACTAGGCATTGACAAAGGCGCCGCCTATGCCCAACTAGGCATTGATAAAGGTTCCGCCTATGCCCAACTAGGCAGTGAAAAAGGCGCCGCCTATGCTAAGCATAGGCAAAGCAATAGGCGCCACCTACTTATCCCTTTTTGCCTCCTAACCCGATTGTACATGGATTAAACCCGACCCATGGCTTAGTCTTTAAATAGATCCCCAATCTTAGAACACAATTCCATTATTTGCTCAAGATAGGCGCCGCCCAAGCTCCCTAATTTTCTCAAAGTTTTTCTTTTTGCTCATCTAATCTTGCAAGCTCATCTTCTGGATCCGTCACCACGTAAGTTACTCTTTTATATTCCGTATTTGTTGCACTACTATGCTTATAGTGGTTTATTAGATGTTGAAGTTGTGTTTGGTGATAAGAATATGGTTGGTTTGTTATGATACATCTAGTTGAGTGAAAGAATACGTGTGGGTGTTCTTGACTTTATTCCGACTTGTATTTGATTGTTATACACTGTCATATTTTTATGGAATCAAAATTGTGAAGTTAATGCATAATCTTGAAAGTTGAAAGCTTGAATGTTTGAATGACTCGTTCATTGAGATACCGATCATGATTGACCACAAGCATAAGATGGTGTGATTATTTCTATGTAATAACATGATACGATCTCTATGTGGTAGTCTTGTTCAAAAAGTGCATTAATCCAAACATGAAAGTATAGTCAAGATTACATGTAAGTATGACTGTGCTAAACATGTTGTTGGAACATATCGCCTAAATGTATGTCGATGAAGTCTGAGTAATCGACATCACTCACTTAATTAGTCTGTGCCAACAAATTAAGTGTGAGGTGGTGCCATTACTATTTGTTTTTCGATTTAATCTTCCGAGATGAAGCTAACATAACTCTATTATGATCTCAGGAAGAATGGCCCCAACAGAACGACAAGGAAAAGAAAAAACATCCACCTTACAGAAAGGACAGAAAAGGTCAAGAAAAGAGCAAGCTGAGTCCTCCTCTCTGCAAATACCTCGGTGCACCTTTGGGATAAAGTGGGTCCTAGAGGAGGAAGGAAAGAAGTGGTATAAGAAAAACAAAGTAAAAAAATATGTTCACGTGGATTTGATGCAGAAAGAGAGTCTAGCAAAGAGAGAGCCACGCATTTTGGCTAAAATCATGACACTAAATATTGATTTCATTTTCCGAGACATGGGGGAATGAAATCTTGATCTAACGCGAGAGTTTTATGCCAATTGGTCCCCAAAGACTACCGGAAGCGAAGTAAAGATTTGGGGCCAAGTCTTGCAACTGAATGTAGAGTTTTTCAACTCATTTCTGGGCCTTCCATCTGTGGATCCAGCACCACTCAAGGAGCTTTATCACAGACCTCCCTACAGGGCAATCAGACACACACTGTACGGAACAAGGTCCATAGCCTGCTGTATTCGTCACAAGGATAACGGTCGGCACAATACCTTCCCGTATGCTTTCTTGAATAGAGAAGATTGTATATGGTTGAGGATAGTCAAATCTTGCTTGATTCCTGGGACACAGTACACAAAGATCACACGTGATTGAGTATGCTTTGTGTACGCTCTGATGACGAATATTCCCATCAACATTGGTGCGGTTATACGATCATCAATGCATAAAGATAGGTTGCACAAAAGGTCCCATTTTAGCTTTGGAAATTTGTTGACTGCGATCTTAAGGAAGGAGCACATTGAAGAGGAACTTGCAGATCATAAGCTTCCACACAACCCAAAGAGCCTGAAACTGGTCATGGCATCAACCTTACCACTGCAAAAAGACATGCTCGAGATGAAAGTTTCTTTCGCCATTTATATGGCATGACTAGGTTTACCATGATGAGTGGGGGTCGTATTCCGACTGATGCAGAGCTTCAGCAGTTGGACTATGACTACCCGCTGAATGAGTATGCACGGGCTATGTGTGGAGTGGGGGTACATTTTTAGGAACCTCTCGATGATGACGTGCCAACTGACGATGATTGCCGACTACCAGACTCAGATGTGGAGGACAACTCCGAGGATGATGACTCTGATGATGATTCCGATGAAAGGGGTATGACCCCAAACATAGAAGAGGAGTCCAACTAATCAGGTTTTCCTTATTTATTTCCACTGAGGGCAGTGTGTCCCATCTAAGTGTGGGGTGCTGGTATTTGTATGCTGTATTGTACTTCTTTGCCTATATTTATTCTTGTTTGTAGTTAAATTTTTAGATTTTTTTTAGATTTTGCATGAAATTGTTCTGATAGACGGCATGGTAGTATAATAAGAGTTTGTGCTAAATCATTACTATTGAGACATTTAGGCTCTAAGTGTGACTCACTGTGTGGTAATTGTGTGGTTTAATTCATTCATCTGTTGGGTCAAGAATCTATACTGCTCCCAATAAAATTGACCATGTGCCTTGTGTGTGTGAGGTTATTGTATATTCTTTGTTGTGACTGATGCTAGAACTTGCCTGGTATGTGTGTGAAGAAAAATAAAGACTGTGAGTTTAGGAGATGATTTAGGCATTTCTTTGGCAGCCCTAAAATTGTTTACCTTCTTTTTACCTACCTTTGTACATTGTCCTAGTGAATCCCCTTTGAGTCTTTAGCTATCTTCTTTGGTAGCCTCATATGTAGCCGAATCCATTTTTTTCAAGACCATAATTTGATCCAAATTCCTAAGCGCTTTAAATTGTAGAATCATGTGATAACATAAGAGGAAAATGGTGAAAGTGATGCCTCAGAGTGTATTGGTACTTGAAAATGTTGTGAAAAAGAGTGTCTATGTATAAAACAAAAACAACAACTAAAAGTAAAATTCAAGAATCTTTGACCAAAGGGTCTATTAACTATCACAAACTTAGTTGACAACTGTATTCCCCAGCAACGACGCCAAAATTTGATACGCCCAAATTATTGCTCTCGTTAGAAAGTGTAAGCGGTCGCTGTCAAATATAGAACCCAACTGGGTTGGTTGTCGAATCCCACAGGGAATACTCTGGTCACTAAGTGTTGCAATTATTAGTAGACTTTTGGTTGAAAATTATAAGAAAAAGGGGGGTATGGTTTAGGTGTGAAATAATAGTATCTAAATAACGAATGGAATGATTTGTTTAGTAAGATTTAATCACAGAGATTGATAAGTTAGGGTTATGTCCACCTTGTAAGTTCTACTTCTCTATTAACTATGAGTAACGTGGAATTTAGACATGCATGCACTTATAAAGAATCGTATTCTAATTCTAAATCCAAGTGTTTCCCAACCATCAAGGATTTATTTCACTTTAGCTCTCTCGAGACTAAAGCGTATACTAATGGTACGAACTCTCCAAGAAGTTAATCCGGTTAAGGCATTAACGTGTAAATAGAGGTTGGAAGCCCTATTTCCTTGTCACACTCTCTTTTCCAAATATGTAACTTTTCTCTCGAATAAGTTAATGCTATAATGGAGTATTCTCTATGTTTGAAACCACAAGAATTCAATTAAAACGAAGAGAGTAATGATATAAGTAGCATAACACATCAATAATTCACAAACTCATAGTTAATAGATAGTATCTTACGAGGTTTTCATAACCCTAACAGAGAAGTTTAGCTACTCATGAGTACAATAGAAATCAAAGCAGACATCATCATCATACCAAAACTAGAACAATCAACACGATGAAGATGGTTTGGCGTCAATAAGGGATTGACGTTTTTCCCTTTGTCCGTTGCTCTCTGAGCCGTGTTTCTCTGTCTCAAAACTATTACAAAATCTCCCACGTGAATTATAACTAATGATAATGATCGAATGATTGCTGAAAAATTCAGCAATAGGGATTTTATAATATCCTTGTCTACTAAGTTACTGCTGCACCCCTAAGTATTTAGAAATACTGATTTTGCTCGGGACAAATTCTCCATGCGTCACATTCAGCCCATAAGCTTCCAAAAGCTGCCTTCCTTATGTGAAGTTTTCCTTTGCTGTCCAAAGGTCCATAAAGTGCTGAAATTCTCACCATTAATACCTGAAAAACATGCTAATCACATAGGTTACCTCACTTAAAGGAAAATGGACTAAAAGTGCAGGAATTATATATTTTCTCCTCCAAACTTAGCAAAATATGGGTAAATTATGGTTCTTAGGGGTATAAATACGCCCAAAATCACCGTGTGTGTGAGGTTATTGTATATTCTTTGTTGTGACTGATGCTAGAACTTGCCTGGTGTGTGTGTGAAGCAAAATAAAGAGTGTGAGTTTAGGAGATGATTTAGGCATTTCTTTGGCATCCCTGAAATTGTTTATCTTCTTTTTACCTACCTTTGTACATTGTCCTAGTGAATCCCCTTTGAGCCTTTAGCTATCTTCTTTGGCAGCCTCATATGTAGCCGAATCCATTTTTTTGCAAGACCATAATTTGATCCAAATTCCTAAGCGCTTTAAATTGTAGAATCATGTGGCAACATAAGAGGAAAATGGTGAAAGTGATGCCTCAGAGTGTATTGGTACTTGAAAATGTTGTGAAAAAGAGTGGCTATCATAGATGTGCTTAATAAATTTAAAAAAAAAATAAAAAAAATAAAAAATAAAATATATAAAAAAGAAGAAGAAGAAAAGAAATAGAAAAATAAAAAGATAGTTGTGTTTATGATTGAATAACAAAATAGGTGAAAAGGGGTTGGTAGATGAAAGGAAGATGGAGTGGTTGTTGAAAGATAGTGTAAATGGCATAATGTAGTGTATTAAAGCGCTTAGGGAACATAGTCACTATTTCTGGCCAAAATAGTCCTAACTGTCCCTTAGCCTACATTACAACCTGTAAAGACCTATTTGATCCTAAGCTTAGAATTCTGATATTAGTGGAGCATTACACTAAGGGCAAGCCTATGATCATTAGTTGCAATATAAGAATTCTTTGTGAGAGTGAGAGCAAGGAGAATCTTATACCCATGTTTCAAAAAATGCAAAACTGTGAGTGATTATGGGTGATATCTTGTGTGAGACACACATGGTTGATGATTGTTGGGTAGTTTCATATGATTCTTTGTGGCTTAACTTATTGATACGAATTAACCATCCTCACGAGTTTGTGTTGGATGTTGAATTGTTTCTAGTAGTGATCAAGAAACCTACTCTTTGTTAATAATTGTCGTGCATGTCTTGAGGATAAATTTTGTGTTGCTATTGTGAAATTCTAGTTAGGTGTTGCTATTGTGAAATTCTAGTTGAGTGTTTGCATGGATGTAATATTTTGTTCGAGGACAAACAAAGCTTTAAGTGCGGGGTGGTGATGTTGGGCGTATTTATACCCCTAAGAACCATAATTTACCCATATTTTAGCTAAGTTTTGAGGATAAAATATATAATTCCTGCACTTTTAGTCCATTTTCCTTTAAGTGAGCTGACCTACGTGATTAGCATGTTTTTCAGGTATTAATGATGAAGATTTCAGCACTTTATGGACTTGTGGGCAGCAAAGGAAAACTTCACATTAGAGGGAAGGCAGATTTTGGACTGAAAGTGATGCATGGGAACTTTTTTCCGGGCAAACCCAGTATTTTTAAAGACTTAGGGATGCAGTAGCAACTTAGTGGACAAGGATATTATAAAAACCCTATTGCTGAATTTTTCAGCATTAATATAATTCAGTCATTATTCAGTTTTCAGATTCTATAAGTTTGAGAACAGAGAAACACGGCTTACACTTGGGAACAGCTAGAGAGAGAAAAACGTCACCCTCTAGTTGACGTTAAAATCACTTAATCGACAAGATTGTTCTAAGTTGTGGTATGATGGTTATGTCTACTTTGATTTCCGTTGTATCCATGAGTAGCTAAACTTCTCAGTTAGGGTTATGAAAACCTCGTAAGATACTATCTATTAACTATGAGTTTGTGAATTATTGATGTGTTATGCTACTTATATCATTACTCTCTTCATTTTGATTGAATTCTTATGGTTGCAAACATAGAGAATACGCCATTATAGCATTAACTTGTTTGAGAGAAAAGTTATATGTTTGGAAAAGAGAGTGTGACAAGGAAATAGGGCTTCCAACCTCTATTTACACGTTAATGCCTTAATTGGATTAACTTCTTGGAGAGTTCGTACCATTAGTATACACTTTAGGCTCGAGAGAGATAAAGTAAAATAAATCTTTGATGGTTGAGAAACACTTGGATTTAGAATTAGAATACGATTCTCTTTAAGTGCATGCATGTCTAAATTCCGCGTTACTCATAGTTAATAGAGACATAGAACTTACAAGGTGGACATAACCCTAACTTATCATTCTCTGTGATTAAATCTTACGACACTTAGCATTCCAACGTTACTTTGACAGTATTAATTCATGCCTAAACCAATCCCCCCTTTTCCGTGGAATTTTCGACCAACAGTCTACTAATAATTGCAACACTTAGTGACCAAGTATTCCCTGTGGGATTCGACACCCAACCCAGTTGGGTTCTATATTTGACAGCGACCGCTTACACTTTCTCACGAGAGATGTAATTTAGGCGTATCACTATTCGGATTTCATCATAACTTCATATAAGGCTCGCCTGATCAATACCAAACAACAAAGGGTACTTAAACTTATCCAAAATAAACCAACCTTAAAAAATAATGATTTTCCTTAAGAATGTCATTACTCAATACATCTTGAGGATTTTTTTTCTCAAAACTACTACTAAAAGAAAAAAATAAAAGAAGATAACCTACAAATGAACAATAATGAATAATGACTAATCCATAAACCACAATTTATATCAAACCAAGAAAAATATATGACGATGCTAAAATTACACCTCTAAGTAATAAGTAATTGTCGTTAATATAATTAACCCAATAAGAGTTGGGGTCAAATTCTTAGGGAATAAGAACACAGATTTCAAGATTAAGTGTTAGAAGCAACTAGAAGTTGGCTTCTAATATGGTTTAAACTAAACAAAAAAAGTAAAATTGGGGGTTTGTTTGAGCATTTTTAGAGTTAACAATTTTATCATTTTGATAATACAATTTCTAAGCTAGAAATGATTAGAGTTGAACAAAATATGAAATGAGACTTGGGGTTATGCTTTAATAAGTGCGGGTTTATTTATGGGTAATTTAATATTAGTCTAAAGTTATCTAAAAGTTATTAGTAGGCTAGATTATAGTCATTTAGTTTCAATTTCTCAATTGAACACAAAAATCTCACAAATGGATTCTTCGAAACACCTCATAAGTGTAGCTATTTGAACAATCTATGACTTCAATTAGTATTCTTAGATCTAAGAGATACTATTGAACAATGTAAATTAAGTTATTGTTCACACACATTTCTCACTCATGTTCCCTTTGTCAAGGATAATAAGGGCTTAAGGGTAACTAGAGTTTCCAAACTCTAAGTCTCAATTAAAACATGGAATAGATGTAAAACCCATGTCAATTAGCTAATTAGAAAGATAAATAAACAACACCCATATAATAATCATAACTTATTCAAGAATAACCCCAAGCGAAGAAATTAGATACTTATAAAGATAGAAAGAAGAGATATACCTAAATTCTCTGCAAATTGCTCCATTGAATCACAATTTAATACAATATTCAAGATCTGGATTAAATAATACTTGAGATAAAATTACTAATTTCTCACTTGAAGTCTCACTCTATTGTTCAAGATTTACGGAGTAAAAGAATGGAGGTTTAGAGCTGAAAAAACTCTATTTAGACCCAAATTTTACATTTTACAAAAATTATGAAAATGATACTGTACGAGTAACCTGCTGGTGCAAGTGCCAAAACATGTTACTGAATTGCATGTAGGTCACTCACAGATGATACTTGTTGCTTCAATTTAGCCACCCGCGTGCACAGGTCTTGCATGTCCATGCACATGTGGCTCCCCACATGCCAAATGAGCATTATAACATGAGAATTACTTTGAATAATTGTAAAAACATGATAATTCAAGCATAAAAAGTACTAAAAAGTTGCCAAATTGGCAACTTATCAGCCGTTAAACTTACACTATTGATTGTCGTTAAGAAATTAAGAATATCCACAAAGAGGTAGGGCGTTCCTAACTCCAAAACCATACAAAAGAAATCTATACTAGACATCTTAGATAAAAAAGATCAATCAGATCCCTCCAATATGTCATGGAAAATATATAAATCAAAATTTTAGGATATGCACATTTCTATGAAGAAAGGATACAATATAGTATCAAATGAAACTCTAAAATAAAAAATACTTCTCAAGGTGTGACATAAATTTTTTAAATATTATCTCAATTTTCACATGTAACTTATCTTGCTCATTTACCCAAATTTGGAGTAAGACATCACCATCGACCCCAAAGTGTTGATGCCACTCATATAAAAGAGATACACGAAAAACATTTTAATTCTTAAGGAAGCATCAATACTAAAAGAATATACACTCACTCTTGCAAGAAAAATCAAGTACAACTAATAGAACCATAGGATTGCCCTTTATCTGGTTCTCCACTAATTTAGGACCACCAAGTTTGAAATCACCAAAGACGTGTAGGTGTATATGAAGGTTAAACGTGTGGGTAGTAATGTATGAATCAAATGACTAAAATTCCTCCTTAAATGCAATCGCTTATCACTTTTTATTCCTAATTCCTTAAAATATTCCACCTTATTCACCTTCCATTCCTTTCCTTGTTTTCCTTCTAGCTTCTTCCTTGCCAAACAAATTCATCACATAACTTTCTTTATTCACTTCTTGGTTCTTTTAAGAGATGTTCTAGCCTTTAGCCATCCAAGGCCCCTTATTTGTCTAATTTTTCTTTAAGTTCAATGGGCTAGTCTAGTTGACCTTATTTTCAATCATATCTCTTCTCTAGTAAGCACATGAATAGACAACCAAGCAGACACTTTTTTCTTACTCATTATAGCATATAAAAATTCCCCCCAAAGTAAGAGTTTGAATCCCCCTTAATCAACCTCACAATTAAGAACCTCCAAAACTTATGCTTTCTCCTAAATTTTCTTTGAATCATGAGATGCATCCAAGGATCTTATGTGCCAAAAGAGAAATTTTCAGAAAAGGTCTAGTTGTCATAGTATCCTTATCAATAAAATAAGAAATAAAAATGGTTCAAGTCTCAAAAAGGTTTACTAGGGAATAATGTTAAGGTGGGATTTTGTTCAAGTGATGGATAAAAAATAGCCTCGGGTCATCTTCCAAACAAAGCTTGCCTTGGATTTCTCTTTGAATACACTCAGAGCAAGTTCTAGACTACATATATGTATGAGAATTAGTCGAACACCTAACCACCCAAGGCATCATACTCATAGATTAGAAGCTAGACTCCCAACTAATTTGAGAAAATAAAATTAATAAGTTACTCTGAGTCACAGACTTATCCTTCTAAAGTGAGATAAAAAATTGAATTTAATGGTCTCAATTGAAGAGAAAACTCATAAACATCCTTAATCTTTTTCAAAAAGAAAACTATGTTTTGTTCTCTTTATTTGCATGGCAATGACAATTAAGAGAATTTTTAAAACTTTTGTGGGTTCCTACTTGACTCTAGAATTAAAATACTAGGTACTTCACCTAAGAATATTGCATTATCATCTATCACAGATGAAATACCACTAGATATAACAAAGAAAAATGAACTAAAGTAAAGATAAGAAGTAAAAGAAAAAGAAAATAGAATTTTACTCTCCTTGGGAAAGAATCGAGTTTCGAAGAAAATTCTTGGAGTTTGTTGGACATGTATTTACTAAAGCCAAAAAGAACAATGCACCAAATTTGTAGAGAAATCACCCAAAATACAAAATAAACACAATGAAAAGAACAATCGGGTATCGAATAATAACAAGCACTTATAACAAAACTGAGACGTAAAATATCCACATCAATGTCATCATAAATAAACAAGCCCGGCTAGGGAAAAATCCAAATCAACATCAAATATGAAATAAAGTTTATCATCAATAAAATCCATCAAATCAAATAAGTAAAAACTATTGTTTATGAAACAAGAATGTCACCCCCCACTAAATACCATTATGTTGTCCCCAATGCAAAAGTAATGATATAGAAGAGGGGGGTAAAGAATCCTTGTGGCACTCTAGGTGATCGAGTACATGTCCATAGATGGATATATAATAACACCAAGAGCCTCATTAGACTGGGCTCCTATAACTGGGTCAGAAATAAAAGGCACCTCATCAGCAAGTCCGGAGCTAGAACTATCCCCTACAATCCTATCATGCTTATTGTCTTGGGATAGCTGCTTTTCTAGCTCAACCTATGGGGTTTCGGTGAGCTTCTCACTAAAGTTAATATATACCTCATCACCCATATTCAAAAGTCCAAACAAATCACAAAAGCAAATATTTGGTCTGTAGTATCCTGGGGAATAACAATCTCTTCCTGCTTAAGAGTAATGAGGGGTGCATGGGGTTAAAATCCCCACGTAGGCCATCAAGATCAGCCTTTAAAAAATAAACCCCCTCACATCCCCTCTATCCTTTACTGTGATTAATCTCTACTCATACTTCACCATCTAAACATGTATAAGTGCTAAGATTTGCTCAATAGTAGTCTGAATAAACTAAGAGTGTCCGCTACCAATCATGTAATAGTACAATTATTTGCTAAAGTAATAGAAAATACTTTGCTAAATATGATCATGGATGACTGAGGTAGTTGGGTACGATGAAAGGGCGGTGTAGTGCGCAAAGAAGTTGGTGCATAAAGAGGGTCAATGTAATACCCTATAAAAGTCCTAGCTCCTTTTAGCTCTCAATTTCATGCATAAGGGGTCCAAAGATTATAAATTAGCCAAAATTTTGGGATTTAGTCATTTCCAATTCCTCTAAACTTTGATGATTTTATTTTTGACCTTCACGATCTTGGAACATTAATTTTTAAGTTAATTTATGATCAGGGTTAATCAAAGCATTCTAAGGTGAGTTTTGGAATTTTCAGACAAGGGTAGGGGCATATTTAAAGAAGCAAAATAATAAGTGTATCGGGATAGGCCTACAGCATGAGGCTTATCCCACCGCTTTGGATCTCATGGTGCTAGGCTTAGCCCAGTGCTCTAGAGCCTGAGGTGCGGGGCTTAGCCTGCCGCAACCCTCCCATTTTTCCAGCTTTTGCTCCTCTTTATTTAAGGCTATTTGGGTAAATCCCCTCTCCCAAACTTGTCCATAACACAAAATTAAGGTCCTCAAGGAGCTTTATTTACCCCTTTATTCATAAAATCTCTCAAGAAAACTATATTCTACCTCAAGAACAAATGCTAACCCATTCTCAAGGAATCAAGGAATTCAAGCTTCAATCCTCAAGAAATTATAAAGAATCTTCATGAAATCATCTAGTGAGGTATGTGTGATGTTCATCCATGGGTTCCTTTCACCCATGAAGTCCAAGAATCCCCTTTTAGTCTTAAATTATGAGTTTTTAATGTTTAGGTTGAAATATCTCCATGAATCTCTTGTGAATTCAATTACAAGTTCTGTTTATAAGTGGTTTTCAAGTGTGATGAACCAATAAATATTTTAAATGTTGTAACATTCATGTTCAATCCCTAAGTCATGATTTTAGTATTGTAGTCATGTTATTCTCGTATGATTTACCTATTCCCATGCTTAAGTTCATGACTCTCATGTGTTTGATGACATGCCTAAATGTTGAGTTTTTGTAATACCTCATACTTTTCCTAGCAAATTTCGTCTTAAGAATATTTAGTATTAGATTATAAATTGAATGATGGTTATTCCATGAGGAATTTTTAATATTTTCACTTTTTCTCATGTGGGAAATTCAATAAGCTTTCCATCGATATAAGATTTGCCCAAATTTGATAACCGAGTGAGAATTTACAACTATAATAAGTTTCCATCATAAAAAAATGCCATATTAGTTAGTGGCACGCCGCGCCATAAGAAGAAATGGAATTTGGCAAATTCCAGTATGGGTCCGCAATTATGGCGCATCGCGCCAGGGCCCAATTACAAAATTTTCCTTTTCTAGTGTCTTAGCACGATTTCCTCCACATCGCGCCAAAGTTTCAGGTCACAAAATAAGGGGCAATGTAATGGCTCCGCTTCACGCCATCCCTCAGTTTTTCAACTATAAAATTCCAGTGACATGCCGCGATAGCACCGCGTGGTGCCAGGGGTTCAGTTTGGGAAAATTTTACTAAAATTAAATAACGTATCTAGGGTTAAAAGGGTTAACTTCCCACCACTATTTAATCCTTTTAACATATCATTCAGCCACTCTTCACCCAATATACACTCTGTTTTCTCATAAACCTCTCAAGAAAAAACTAGGGTTTTTGTAGAAGATCCAATTCCAAGAAAGTTTCTCCACTAATCTTCACGAAATCACGAACTAAGGTATGCGTAGTGTTCATTCATGAACTAGTTTCGTCCATGAAGCCCAAGAATCTCTTTTATAAGTTTAAGTTTATGGATTTATTTATGAATTTCATGTTGGCTTAGTTTTGTTTATGCTGAGAATGATCAATTAAATTCAAATCCATGTTGGGTGATTAATTTATGTGGAATTGATTTGTATAGATGTATATTCATGTGAAACTATGAATAAACCCTAGCATGATGAAATTAGAGATGAATCATCATGATTAATTATTGTATAATGTTGTCTACATGTGCTATACCTACCATGTGTTTGATTAAATGCCTAGATGAAGGAACAATGCCCAACTAGCATGATATCATGAAATCTCTATGTATGTACAAGTTATACCTATCATATGTTTTGATGGAATGTTTCTATAAATGTATTATGGATTATGATGTTAGTTATATGTTCAAGTAAGTTATGATTGGTCAGTTTCCTTCCATTGAGTCATAGGGGTACTTGTACCCAAAACATTAGCTGTGTGCTTAGAGCCATGTCATGTTTCCACGATAATCTCAGTCAAGCTATGAATCCTCAGACTTCAGACAGTCTTTTGACTCAGGAAATCTCCATGATCTCATGAACTCAGTTAGTTGTCAGATATCAGTAATATTTCATTAGTCAATGGAATTCAATAACTCAGTCCATGTCCGGTTCAGTAAATTATGTTCAGTATCTACTCAGATAGGAGTAGAAATTAGCACCAAGAGAACCCAAGGATGGGAACTCACCTGTTATGTGAGGGTGTGATTCTTAGAAGAAATCCTTGTGTTCCAGAACTATGTAGCCAGCGAGGTTGAGATATCATAGCCTGTTATATAAGGGTAGATGAGGTGGCTTAGCCTGCTATATAAGGGTTCCCACTATTCTCATTAGAGTTACCTGTTATATTAGGGTCACTTGCATGTTGTTCTTATCAATGGCGCGGTATTGACACTTTTCCAATCAGGTCATAGATTGGATCTCAATTCAGCTATAATATATCATTTGGGGCATGTCGGTTAGATGACTACCTCCCACAGTTTCAGTACCAGTCTCAATAAAAGAACTCAGGTAGTTCTTCAGAATCTAGGACTACCAGATACAGTCAATCAGATACAAATGGAACTCAGATAGTTCCACCAAACTCAGGACTGTCAGATACAGCCACTTATATTATCAGTTATACCAGTTATCAGTATTTCACGTTATCAGTATTTAGATTCAGTACTCATGTTATCACAATTTCAGATATAGTTACTATGTATGCATGCATGTATTCTCACGTTCGTATTAGTCAGTTAGCCAGTATTGTTCATGCATATGAACCCCATTCATTCAGCCTACCCCACATGCATACCAGTACATTCAAAGTACTAACGCATTCGCGCTATGGTGTCTTATACCATAGGTTTAGAGACACGAGCTCCAAATTAGAAGTAGATTTTAGTTTCAGCAGTCAGAGTTAGAAGTGAGTCCTTATCATTAGAGGACATGATTATTTCTTGATTATCTCATTAATTAGTTTATTAGTTGGATTTAGTTGGGGACATGTCCCATCAAATCCTTACTCAGACAGTTTAGTAAGTTAGAGGCTTTCTAGACAATTATGTTTCGAACTTCAGTATTTTCAATTTTGTTTTGGGTATTTCATACCCTATTTAGATGTTATATTTTACTTTAGTTATGTGAACCTTATGGCCTTTTAGTTTATGTTTCCATATTATTTAGTATTTTATGCAGTATATAGGTACAAATATCAGTCATGGGTTGGCTTGTGGTCCTTTGGGGTTATGAGCACTGTGTAGCATTTCGGGTACCAGATTTAGGGCAATACAAACTTGGTATCAGAGCCTAAGGTTCAATAGAGTCCTAGGAAGTCTGAAATCCACATCTAGTAGAGTCTTGTACATGGGTGTGTTGCGCGCCATATTTAAGTACAAGAGGCTATAAGATGTTTGACGAATAGTTTCACCTCTTTCAGTATTCATGTCATGCCAGTAAGCATATCTTAAGTCAATCTCTCAATCTAATCTGTTTCTCCCTTTCTTCTACAAAATATACCTCCTAAAAGAAGAAATGGAAATTAGTCAGTCCCCCAGCCCAAAGATCCTTTGGGCTATCATGTTTCTCATGTAGAGTTTCGAGCTGTATTCACTACTGTTGCTAACTTAGTTGCTGCTTAGAATGAATGACCAACTATCGTTCTGACAAATCCAGTGGCCAATTCAGCTTTATCCAAGATTTAGAATTTCACCTGAATGAATCCTTCATCCTTTCTCGGGTCTAAGATCGATGAGGACCCTCAAGAATTCCTAGATCAGGTGTAGAAGATGACAGACATCATGGGGGTGACTACTATTGAGAGTGCTAAGCTAGCTGCATATTAGTTACAGGATGTTTCTCACACTTGGTTCAAGCAGAGAAAGTTAGAGAGGGCAGATAATGCAGGGCCAGTTGAGTGGGAAGAGTTTACGTGTACTTTCCTCGATAGATTCTTTCCCCTAAAGCTTAAGGAAGCTAAGTTGTTACAATTCATCAATCTCAGGCAGGGAAATATAACAACGAAAGAGTATTCTCTTAAGTTTACTTAATTAGATAGATATGCCCCTCATGTGGTTACAGATAGCAGGGAAAGGATGAGTAAGTTCATTTTAGGGGTGAATAATAGCATGGTTAATGAGTGCAGATCCACCATGCTGAATAGTGACATGACTTTATCCAGGATTATGACTCATGCTCAGCAGATTGAGGAGCAAAAGATTAAGATAAGGGAGAAGCACAATAAGAGAGCAAAGACAAGTAGTTTCAATTTTGCTCAGCCTAAGTTAGAAGGAGGAAACCGTTCTCAGTTTTATCCTAAGTCTTCAGTTCTAGCTCCTTCTTTAGCCAGTGCTCCAGTTCCTATGTTCAGAGAGGGTAACAAAGATAGAGCGCCAGGATCTAAGTTCCAGGGCAGTATTAGCAGTGCCTGCCCCTATCCTCTTTGCCAGACTTATGGAAAGCACCATCTGGGTATTTGTAGAGCTGGCAGTGGTAATTGTTTTGGATATGGCAAGCTAGGCCATTGAGTTAGATACTATCTTCAACCAGATCCTCAGGATCAAAAAAATCGATCCTCATCTCAGTACGATTGCCCAAATCAATAAGGTGCCACCTCCAGTGCAACTAGTGGGCAATGCCTAAATCGTCTCTATTCTTTTCAATCCCAACAAGATCAGAATAATTCTCCTAATGTAGTTACTGGTATGTTACAGATCTTTTATGTGCATGTTTATGCTTTGTTAGATACAGGAGCTTCTATGTCTTTTGTTACTCCCTATATAGCAGGCAATTTTAAGATTAGTCCCAAAATCCTAGCAGAGCCCTTTTTAGTCTCTACCTCAGTGGTTAAAACCATCATATCCCAGTGAGTATATAGGAACTGCCTGGTTATGATATTTTAGAAATTCACTTCAGCAGACTTAGTCAAATTAGAGATGACTGATTTTGACATCATTCTCGACGTGGATTGGCTTCATTCTTGATATGCCATAATCGACTGCAGAAATAGAATAGTCTAGTTTCAGTTCCTAAATGAACTCGTCCTTGAGTAGAAGGGTAGTGTATCCGCTTTTAGGGGTCAGCTTGTTTCCTACCTTCGTTCAAGGAAAATGATATCTAAAAGATGTGTCTATTATCTTGTTCGAGTTAAGGACACTAGTTCCAAAACTCCCAGCCTTGAATCAGTCCCAGTAGTGAATGAATATTCAGATGTATTTTCCAAAGATCTTCCAGGAATTCCTTTCGAAAGGGAAATAGACTTCGACATTGATCTTCCTCCAAATAATCAGCCTATCTTTATTCTTCCATACAGAATGGCACCAGCAAAACTCAGAGAACTGAAAGAACAATTAAAGGATCTCTGAAATAAGGGATTCACCAGGCCCAGTATTTCCCCATGGGGAGCTCCAGTATTATTCATGCACAAGAAAGACTGTTCTCCTAGAATGTGTATAGACTACCGCCAACTCAATAAGGTCATGATCAAGAACAAGTATCCTCTTCCCAGAATCAATGACTTATTTGACCAACTTCAGGGTGCCAGTTATTTCTCTAAAATAGATCTTAGATCTGGCTATCATCAGCTCAGAGTTAGGGAATGTGATTTGGTCTTACTAATAGCCCTGCCGCTTCCTGGACTTGATGAACCGTGTCTTCAAGTAGTACTTGAAAATGTTCATGATAGTCTTCATAGATGATATTTTGGTCTATTGCCATAGTGAGCGTTATTATGCAGACCATCTCAGGATAGTACTTTAGACTCTTAGAGATCATCAACTATTCACCAAATTCAATAAGTGCAAATTTTTGATAAGGTCATTAGGATTCCTTGGTCATTTCATTTCCAATGATGGCATTAGAGTTGATCCTCAAAAGACCAAAATAGTAATAAACTGGCCCAGACCTATCTCTCAATCAGATATTAGGAGTTTCTTAGGTTTGGTTGGCTATTATAGATGTTTTTGTGAGGGATTTCTTCTATTACATCCCCTATGTCTAGATTGACTCCAAAAAAAGTCAAGTTTCAGTGGTCAGAACCTTGCGAGAAGATTTTTTAGGAGTTGAAGACTCGACTTACCTCAATTCTAGTTTTAGCTCTTCTAGATGGTCAAGATAGGTTCGTAGTGCATTATGATGCATCCAGATTAGGTTTGGGTTGTGTCCTCATGCACCATGGTAAGGTCATAGCCTACGCCTCCAGAAAGCTTAAAACCCATGAGAAGAATTACCCTACTCATTATCTTGAGTTAGCAGCCATAGTATTTGCCTTAAAGATTTGGAGGCATTATCTATACGGTATTCATGTAGATGTGTTCACAGATTATAAAAGTCTTTTGTATGTCTTTTCTCAGAAAGATCTCAATCTTCGTTAGAGAAGGTGGTTAGAGCTCTTTAAAGATTATGACATGAGTGTCCTCTATCATCCGGGCAAGGCCAATGTAGTGGCCGACGCTCTCAGTAGACTATCCATGGGCAGTGTTTCTCATGTTGAGGATAGTAAGAACAAGTTAGCTTAGGAAGTCCATCATCTTACTAGATTAGGCGTTTTCTTAGTCGATACAGATGGAGGTGATATATGGGTTCAGAGTAGTTTAGAATCATCTCTAGTTTCCAAGGTGAAAGAAAAGTAAGATAGAGATCCCAGCCTTGTCAAGTTGAAAGAGTCAGTTCAGGATCAGAAAGTAGAGGTATTCTCCTAAGAGGGAGATAGTGTCCTTTGTTGATAGGTTCATCTTTGTATTCCAGGTGAAGAAGACTTAAGGCACCAATTTCTTGTAGAAGCGCATGGTGTGCATTACTTTATTCATCTAGGGGCCACAAAGATGTACCACGACTTGTAGGAGATCTATTGGTAGAGTGGGATGAAGAGATATGTTACAGAGTTTGTGGCTAAGTCCTCTACATGTAAGCAAGTTAATATAGAGCATCAAAATCCTAGTAAGTCCATGTAGGAGTTTAGTATTCCTACTTGGAAGTGGGAAGTTGTGAACATGGACTTCGTGATGGGTTTTCCTTAAACTCGCCATCAGCAAGATTCATTTTGGGTCATTGTAGATAGAATTACCAAATTAACTCATTTCCTTCCAGTTCATACCTCTTATTCATCCGAGGATTACACCAAAATCTACATCAAGGTATTGGTTAGATTAAACGGTGTTTCGCTATCTATTATCTCAGACAGAGGTACCTAGTTCACCTCTCATTTCTGGAATGCATTCTAAAAGAGTGTTGGTACTCATATTCATCTTAGTACAACCTTTCATCCTCAGACAGACGGTCAAGAGAAAAGGACCATTCAGACCTTAAAAGATATGCAAAGGGCATGTGTAATCGATTTCAAGGGAAGTTAGGATGACCACTTAACGTTGATTGAGTTTGCATACAACAAGAACTATTATTCAAGTATTTGGATGGATCTATTCTAAGATCTCTATGGTAGGAGATATAGATCTCCAATTGGTTGGTTCAAAGTTAGTGAGGCCTTAATCATAGGGCCTGACTTAGTAATCGACGCCTTAGAAAAAGTCCAGTTGATCAGAGAAATACTCTGAGCTGCTCAGAGCCGATAGAAGTCTTATGTAGATATTCATAGAAAAGATCTTGAGTTTGAGATTGGTGAATATGTCTATCTAAATATCTCTCCCATGAAGGGAGTGAATGGATTTGGAAAAAAGGAAAAGCTTAGTCCCCGATATGTTGGTCCTTTCAAGATTCATAGTCGCTTTGGCAAGGTATCCTATATGATTGAATTACGTTCAAATCTAGCCTCAGTTCATCCATTCTGCAATGTCTCTTTTATCAAGAAGTGCATAGGTGCCTATTCAGAGAATTGATGTTCAAAACACTCTCTCTTATGAAGAGATTCCAGTCAAAATCTTAAACTATCAGACTCATAAATTGAGGAACAAAGAAGTCCCTCTAATTAAAGTTCTTTGGCGAAATCAGTTTGTCAAGGGATCTACTTGGGAAGCAGAGGCAGACATGCATATCAAGTATCCTCACCTCTTCTTCTCCATATCAGATCAAGCTCAAGGTAACAGTTCTCCTTAAGCTTACTAAGTTTCATGTTCAATGTTCATCACAAACTTGGTATGTAGTGTCATGATCATGTTCCCATTATAAACTTGGTATCAAGTACCATTGCATATTCATTCATGCACTCATGTATCAATTACGTTATGTAATTATACATCAGACAAGCATTCTCATTGTGAGAAACTTAGTTCTTCAGAACACTCAGTCATGCATTCATGAATCATTTATAAATGTATCAAATATGTATGTTTAGTATTATATGTTTTGCTTATCAGTCATGTCAGTCATGAGATCATGTTCTAGTCATTCATGTTCAGTATGTACGTTAGTTTTGTTTTTTCCCTCTCAGTCAGTCTCATTCGAGGAAGAATGTTCTCAAGTGGGAGATATTGTAATACCCCGTACTTTTTCTAGAAAATTTCATCTCAAGAATGTCTAGTATTAGCTTCTAAATTAAATGATAGTTATTCCATTAGGAATTTTCAAGATTTTCACTTTTTGTCATGTGGGAAATTCAATAAGCTCTCCATCGATATAAGATTCGGCCAAATCCGATAACTGAGTCAGAAGTTATGACTATTTTAAGTTCTCGTCATAAACCAATTCCATATTAGTGAGTGGTGCGGCACGCCACAAGAGGAAATGACATTTGGCAAATTCTAGTATGGGTCCATGATTATGGCATGTCACGCCAGGGCCCAAATTCATAATTTTTCTTTTCCAGTGTCTTAGCGTGATTTCCTCCACGTCATGCCAAAGTTCTAGGTCACAAAAGAAGGGGCAACACGATGGCTCCACATCGCTCTATCTCTCTATTGTCAAATTCTAGTGACACAACGCGATAGTGCTGCATTGCGCCAGGGGTTCAGTTCGACAAAATTTTACTAAAATTAGATGACGCATCTAGGGTTAAAAGGGTAAACTTCCCACACCTATTTAACCTCTTTAACATGTGATTCAGCCACTCTTCACCCAAAATACACTCTATTCTCTAAAAAATATCTCAAGAACAAGCTAGGGTTTTCATAGAAGATCCAATTCCAAGAAAGTTTCTCCGTCATTCTTCACAAAATCACGAACTAAGGTATGTGTAGTTTTCATTCATGGACTCCTTTCGTCCATGAAGCCCAAGAATCTCTTTTCCAAGTTTAAGTTTATGGATTTCTTTATGAATTTCATGTTGAGTTAGTTTTGTTTATGTTGAGAATGATTAATTGAATTCAAATCCATGTTGGGTGATCAATTGTATGTGGAATTGATTATTCATGTAAACCTATGAATAAAACCTAGGATGATGAAATTAGAGATGATTCATGATGATTAATTGTTGTATAATGTTGTCTACATGTGACATGCCTACCATGTGTTTTATTAAATGCCTAAATGAAGGAACAATGCCTAACTAGTATGATATCATGAAATTCCCATGTATGTACAAGTTATGCCTATCACATGTTTTGATGGAATGCTTCTATAAATGTATTATTGATTATGATATTATTGATACGTTCAAGTAAGTTAGGTCCTACTAACCCAAGGTTTGCAGAGAATGTAGCTACACTGGTGAACCATAATGTAATTAGAAATTTTCTTTTTAGAGCAAAGAAAGATGGTCAGCCTATGCAGTTTGATCTTAATGATGACGAGGATGGAATGGATGAAGTAGGTTCTACTAGAGCTATTATTCCTCGCCTCTAGCACCAGGAGCTAAGTTTAATATTACAAGCATGATGATTCAAATCCTCCATCTGAAGGGGTTGTTTGGTGGACTCCCGGGGGATGATCCTAATATGCATTTAGTGAACTTTGTCACTATTTGAAAATCCTTTGATAAATCAGGAGAGGTATATAATGCTACGACTACGCTTGTTTCCATTATCTCTTTTTGGATAGCCAACACTATGACTCAATGAACTGACTCCCTATTCTATAACCAACTGGAGGCAATTGAAAAAACACTTTTCTAGAAAGGTTCTTTCCTCCTTCCAGGAGGGTACAACTAAGAGATGAGATCAGTAACTCTTGGCTGCTTCCAACTAAACCTCTTTACGAGACTTGGGAGAGATTTAAAAAGAAGCTGATGAAATACCCGAATCATAATATGACTGATATTCATTTGATGGATACTTTCTATAGGGCCTTGAACTCTATTTCGAAGCTAGTCGTTGATAATGCTGAAGGAGGATCATTTGTGGATCTCACTTTTCCAGAGGCCTCGGAGATGTTTGATCGGATGAAAAAACAAAGTAGAGCTTGGCATACATGGGATTTTATGGTAGAAATTCCTACTGTGTCTGATGGTATGACTGTAGATCAATGCAAAAAGGAGGAGAAATATGACCAGGACATGGTACACTTGAAGACGTAAATGGATTCATTGACCAAGCATTTATGTCATACCCCAAATCCCATTGGAGCGGACTGGCACCCGTAGCCGAGGAGGCCTGGGAGAACCCGTTCATAACCTATACTTTCACATTTACATTACTTATGAAAATTAGAAATTTGGGCAGCACTTCGTTGTAAATAGAAGAAAACAGTACCTGTATCAGCCCAACAGACACGCATAAATATATATATAAACAGTAATTGGCCGTCAGAGCCATCACATCTATCAACCAAACACTCCTATGGCTGTACAATATGTCTACAAAAGCCTCTACATAGATACACAACTGAGTTAGGGTCGGGACAAACTCCCGCCCACAAAAGACTTTTATACAAATACCAAAAATACATATAGAAACGACTTGGGATGCCCCAAAACAAATGGAGCTCACCACTAACAACAGAATGTCCTGGCTCTTACTGCGGAGGTGTACGACCTGAAGTACCTGTTCCTGCAGGCATGAATACGGGTCCCCCGTGAGGGACGTCAGTACGGAAATATGTACTGAGTATGTAAGGCAGTGAGTATCAAGATGAGATAGAAAAGATCAACAGAACCCAGATACCAGTGAATAAACAGTATGAGTAGACCACACTTAAAAGAGCCGATGGGATACCTGCACATTACTTTCATATCATTACTTCCCGTAATCCTTATCAATACATAACATATGTCATACAATGGCCAACTGATCAGTGGTACTAATACAATACATCAGGGACCACCCCTGGAATAACATATATACATAAAATTTATAATACAATGGCCAACTGATCAGTGCTACTAATACAATACATCATATCATCAATTTAAAATACAGGCATTCCATTTCTTAATTCAATTAATCTTTGAGATTGGTTACTTTGTGGTCACACTTTATGGAACTTGAAACCATGATACCTCAATAGGAAAACACGTAAATAGGTGATCAATATCATGAAAATGAAGTAGAGAATCATGGATACCTCATTAAACCATTTCGGAGTCAACAATAGTATATGGACATTTTTTTTGACTAGCCAGACATCTTAAAAGTGAAAACAAGTTCAATTGGTAGTGTCGAAGATCATATGATGTTATTATGTGTCATGTCTCGTAGGACAATGTTGGAAGCTTACTTGAGAGTGACATGGGTCATTATTCATGCCAAAGATTAGATAGAGTATGTCTTACATACCTTGATATAACCACTTCAATACAAGTCCAACTTGGCTTCCCGTACTCTTCGAACACTTATCTACAATAAGTCATTTGTGGCAAACTAGTATTAGCAACCAAAACTTACCATTTAGGTATTAACTTCACCAAATAATGTCTAGGAAGTAATCCTTTAACTCATCAATAAGGGTGCTACATACATCCTCTTATACTCTTATTACATTCACATATCATGCATTTTCTTGAAATATGCCCCAACATCACTCTTAGCCTTTATTTCCCTTCTTAATCACCATCCAATACCAACATGATCGCTGGGCATACATAACCACTAATATAATGATATATCACCACAATTCATCCTCCATAATCCAATACAACAACTTCCATAATTACTACTAACAATTTATACAAAACAATTCATAACTATGTTTCTAGTTATCTTCCAACATCAAGACAAAACTCATAATCATTTATCAATACTTATTCATGGATAAGAATCAAGAATAAACAATATTCATACCTTAACAATGAACTCTTGTATTTATAATCCTCCTTACATAACCATGGGGTGCTTCACGAAGCTTTCGAGATGGTGAACACAACTACGGAACCAATTCGAATTTTCTACGGTTGAATCACAAAATATTTGAAGTTGAAATTAGGCTAGGGTTTCACCTTCTCTTAATAATTGGATGGTATATAATATATCTGAGGCTAAGTGTAGGTTTATAAAGACCCATTTTCGTCCAAGAGGTAATAGAAAATGACCATTTTGCCCTAAAAGTTTAAATAAATCCGAATCTGTCCCCAGTGGACAGTTTTGACAGGCTGAAGTAAATCGATCATAACTCTTTGCTCCGGTATCGGATTCGGGTGAAACCAATTGCATTGGAAATATAATTCAATGGGATTTTATTTTCTTATAAAGTATACCATCCAGTTCTTTCTGTACAAGGAGGTATGGTCGTTTAAAGTTGACCCAAAAATCTGTCCCACAATTCTGTTTATTTTTTTGTTAGGCTGTAGTAAAATGGGTATATCTCCTTACTCAGACATTGGATTTGGATGAAACCAATTTCATCGGAAAGAAGACTCTCGGAGATTTTCGTCGATATATAGCAGCTAACAATTTCTTTTTGTACAAGGAGTTATGATCGTCTAAAGTTGATCCAAAAAAATAATTGCCTAGCTGCAGTAATTTTCCTACAGATTTACTGTTCACAGGCTTCCCGGCCACCATTTTGAAATTTCGAATGTGCTCGCTTATATGAAATACTCCTCTGTTTTGGGCAAACTTTATATCGTTGGAAAGCCTATTCCAATACCTACACATAAAATTATTGACGGGATACTTCCAAACATCATAAACTTAATTTAATGCATATGCAAGACTTTAGGACTCCATATAATCGTGATAAGTGTACGAACAAATTTACGGGGTGTTACAATTTATTATTTGGAAAGACTGAGAAAGTAAAAGCTATAGGATCCCAAGGTAGAGCTGACTTTTATTCGAAAGAAGAGGCAAACTATCTAAATAATCAGCGGGTTTTTGAGACAATAACCAAGGAAACCAAGGTCAGAACTATTACGATAAATCTAGTTACAAGGATAGAGATCAAGGGAGTTAGAAGAATAATAATGACAAGAGGGGACTGTATATACCCCCTGGAAGTCGTGATAATGCTGCCACCAAGTTAGGCAAAATATCCATGGAGGACACAATAGAGAAAATATTGAAGGGTGTTGAGGCAAAAAATACTAGAGTGACGATGATGAAGAGTGACTTATCTTCTATGAGTCAATTAGTAAATTTTCACTCAACTGCTATCAAAAAACTGGAGCATCAGAAGAGCCAATTATCCATAGCATTCAACCAAAGAAAGAGTGGGACTTTGCCAAGTGATACAGTTTAGAACCCTTAAAATGATGGATCTTGCATGGAAATTACCATATGAAATGGTAAGGTATTACCAGGCCCTTCTGTGTGCAAAGCTATTATTGAAGAGGTAATCAAATAAGATGTCAAGCTTGAACAAAGTAATCTTATGGAGTCTGAGAAGAAGGATGACATTGATGTTCCTTCTAATCATCAGCTGGTTGATGGATTAGAAAAAGGGAAAGGCAAGAAAAAGGAAGAAGTGGTGACTTCTCTACCAAAACCACCACTTTCCTTTCCTTATAGATTGAAGAAGAAGGCCAATGACAAAAAAATTTATTGCCATGCTTAAGCAGATGGCGATTAATTTGCCATTGGTGGAGGTATTGGAAAAAATTCCAGGGTATGCAAAGTTTATAAAAGACCTTGTCACGAAGAAGCAGATAATTAGCTATGAGCCGGTGGATAATCACCATCATTATGGTGCTATCTCCACATGGTCTTTAGGGTAGAAGAAGGCAGACTCAGGAGCATTTACCATCCCATGCCCTATTGGGTCTATTGATTTTGCAAAAGCTCTATATGATTTAGAGCTACTATAAACTTGATGCCGCTTGCTGTGTATAAGAAATTGGGTTTAGGGGATCGTATTCCCATAAACATGAGGCTAGTTATGGCAGATAGGTCTATGACATGGCCCATAGGGATTCTACATGATGTACTTGTAAAGGTTGATGATCTTATATTTCCTACAGACTTTGTAACTCTTGATTGCAAAGTGGACTTTGAAGTACCCATAATTTTGGGCAAGCTGTTCGTAGGAACTGGGAGAGTGCAAGTTGACCTGGAGTTGAATGAGCTGAAATTTAGAATCAACGAAAAAGAGGTTAGTTTTGAAGTGTGTCAATTCATGAAACAACAAAAGAATATAAGTGTCTTAGAGGCATAGGCTATAACCTTACCTCTCTGCATCAACACCCAACCCAAACAAACTCTAGAGGCATATATTACACCATAAAACTATCTGTACCATCAGGCAAACTCAACACATGGGCTGAAGTTAGTCGATTCTTAAACTCCTAAAAACTCTTCTCACAGGAATCTGAACACTGGAACTTAACTTTTTTTTGGGTCGACCAGGTCATGGAAGATTCAATAGAAGAGAAACCTTTCACAAAATGATAGTAATAGCTAGCTAGAGCCAAGAAACTCTTAATGTCAGAAAGAGATATAGGTCTAGGCCAATTTCTTACACCTTTTGTTTTTTGGGGATCGACCCTAATGCCTTTGGTTGAAATAATATGACCCAGAAAGGCTACTAATCTTAGTCAAAATTCACATTTGTTGAATTTAGAGAATAACTAATTATCTCTAAGAGTTTGCAAGACAATTCTAAGATGGTTTGCATGGTCATTCTTAGTACGGGAGTACACAAGGAAATCATCTATGAAAACAATGGCAAACATATCAAGATATTGCTTGAACACTCGATTCATGAGGTCTATAAAAGCTGTTGGAGAATTGGTTAGCCCAAAAGACATGACTAGAAACTTAAAGTGACCATAACGGGTTCGGAAGGCTATCCTCGGGATGTCACACTCCATTACTATAAGTTTGTGATAGCTGAATCTAAGGTCTATATTGTAAAAATAACTTAGAACTTTCAATTGATCAAACATGTCATCAATTCTCGAAACAGGGTACTTATTCTTAAATGTGACCTTGTTAAGTTGACGATAGTCAATGTACATATGTAAAGAACCATATTTTTTTCACACGAATAGGATGGGTAAGCCCCAAAGAGAGACACTAGGCCTTATGAAACCTTTATCTAAAAGATCTTTCAGTTTCTCTTTAAACTCCTTAAGCCTTGCAGGTGACATATGGTAGGGAGGAATAGAAATAGGCCGAGTGTTAGGAAGAAGGTCAATCCTGAATTCTATCTCTCCATCGGGAGGTGCCCCTGGGAGATCTTACAAAAAAACATTAGCAAACTTATTAACAATGTTGACTGACTGAATAGTTTGAGCATTACACATAGTGTCTTTAACTCTAACTAGGTGATAGATGCAACCTTTGGATATTAGCTTTTTGGATTTGAGATAGGAGACAAAATGACTCTTGGGAGATACTGTACTCCCGAACCACTCAAAAACTGGTTTATGAGGAAATTAAAACTTAACCACACGGGTACGACAATCTATAGATGCATAATAAGAGTGAAGCCAATCCATACCCAGAATAAGGTCAAAATCCATCATGTCCAACTCTATTAAATCAGCAACCAGGACTCTATGAAGAAAAGTAACAGGATAATTTCTATACACTTTCTTAGCAACAACTGACTCCCCTACTGGAGTAAAAACTAGGAAAGGCTCAGGAATTTTTTCAGGACTCATTTCATAATTCAAAGCAAAAAGTGGGGTCATATAAGAAAAACTTTACCCGGGGTCCAACAACACAAAAACATTAAAGTGGAATACACGGAGTATACTAGTGACAACATTGGGAGAGTTCTCCTACTCCTGATAGGATGGTAGAGCATAGAATCTATTCTGGCACTGACTGCCAGCAGTGCTAGATGAAGTGCCCTGAGTAGCGGCGGGACGGGCTACAAGAGCTAGTGCAATAGTAGACTGTGTCTGAGGTCGAGCATCTCTGTTCCCTTGCCTAGCATGCGGACACTCTCTAAGTTTGTGGTACAACTTGCTACAACCAAAACAACCCCTCTGGTGTGCTAAGCACTCACCGGCATAGTCTATACCACACTTGGTACATGGAGAATAACGAGGTTTGTTACTTACACTATTTTGGGACAGGGACATAAAAGACCTGTTCTCTTGCTCCTGTCTACTTCTAGGCATGAGAGCACTAGCTGATGAAGGCGATGACACAGATGAATGGCTCTGGAACTGTGGGAGGTTCCCTCCATGGGACCTAGACTGACTATAATCATGCTACTCGGATCTATCCCTCTTTTTACCCCTCACTCTATCTCTTTCTTATCCAGTATGCCTCTATTTCCTATGTATGTATCATCAATCTGGAAAGGTCCATATCCTTATTTAGTATTGGAGTCCTGCATTCTTTTAACACCAACCCAGACACCCCAGTCATAAACTTGCTAATACTAGATCGGGTATCAGCAATCAGATCAGGAGCATACTTGGCCAACTGATTAAATTTAAGGCAGTATTCCTTAACAATCATAGAACCCTGTCTTAAGTTCATAAAATCCTTAATCTTTTATTCCTTCATCTCAAGAAGGAAGAACTTGTCCAAAATTATATCTTGGAACACCAGCTAAGTCATAGGGGCAGTATCCTCATCTCTACCCTTCCCCCACGCTACAACCCAGTCATATGCAATGTCTTTCAACCTGTGAGATGCCAGTTCAACACATTCTTCCGCAGAAACATGCATCACCTATGTGATATTTCTCAACTACTTAAGGTATAACTATGGGTCCTCACCTTCCTTAGACTTATAAAACTCTGACGGATTTATTTGCATGAAATCACAAATCCTAGAAGCAGCTAAATCACCTTCCTGCTGATTCAGAACTATGGCATGGTTATTGTACTGAACATTGGCGGTGACTTCTTGGCTAATGCCTAAAATTCCGCCCTAAACTCAGTATGAGACACAGTCTCATTCAAGGGATCAACGGGCTGAGGTTGCTCGTTATTTTTTCTGCGGGCGTTCGTTCTTCGGGGAGGCATTTTCTAAAATAAGAGAGTACAAATTATAATATGAGAGGGACAACTATTGGCATGATACAATCTGAAAGAAAGAAACAACTTTTTCCTAAAATATCTTGTAGCCTCTTGCTCATAGATATGGCGCGCTACACATCGATGATCAAGACTCTACTTAACACGGCTTGTCAGACTCCCTAGGACTCCTTAAACCTTAGGCTCTGATACTAAGTTTGTAACACCCCAAAATCTCATCCCGAGATGTCAAATGATGCTTAAGACTACAAGTAGCCCTAAGCTAACCCTTTGAACCTGTTGCTACTTCTAACACTTGCTTTAGGAAAAATAATCTAAATAATGATGCCTTACTGTGTCAATTAAAATTTAAAATAACTGGAAACAATGTTTATTTAGAAAAAATACTGATAGTCTAGAATAGAACTTCAACTAACAATCTAGTTTGGCAAAGCCTCTACTGCTTAAATTGGAGAGCCATTGGGATAGACCCCCAACTGTCTTACAATGATCTAAAAGTAAAACTCAAAACATTATGAAAGTTGGAAAATCTGCAAATATAGGTCATCGAACTATGAGGAATCACCAAGGATAAGGATGTAGATGAGATGCTCGGAGATCACTGTCACTACTGGGACTGAGCACCAGTACCTACATTATGAGACAATGTAGTACACAAACGTATATGTGGATCAACACTTTGGGAATGTACTGAGTATATGAGGGTGTATGCATTTACATAAAACAATATTAATACCCTTTAATAAAGTCATGCATGAAAATAGGAATGACTCACATAGCTTGAATAAGTCTAAAATATAAAACTCATGAATCATGAATAGTGAAGCATGTAATATAACTCTTGTGAGTCATTATACTAAACTTTAAAATCTATACTCTCCTCTTATTCTCAATACTTTAAGGCTAAAGGAAGATTTAAATAATAATTTCAAACTCATGGTTTTATCTTGTGGAGAGTAAAACTTCTTTAAAACTTAAGGAATCAGAACTTTTAGGAAGACTTAACACTTGAGAACTCTAGAACTCTTTTAGACTCAGGACAATTAGAACTCAGGAGTTTCTTCTAACTGATATAAACTATGTGAGCTACATGAAGTCCAACATCTTGCCCACATTAGGGAGGGGTGTTCTATCCTTGCCATCGGAGTAGAACCTTATCTTTAGTGATCACTATCTTTTCCTTGGGCCCATAAATCTTGAACCTATGGTGACACGTAGTTCTGGGGTATGAAATCTTGAAATCATACCCAACTCGGTGCTAAATACTACTCCTATACTCATAGGAAATCTACCTCAAAATAACTCAAGGGTCTATAATGAAGACCAAGACATATTTCTATTTGCTTTAAATCATACTCAATGTGGATTTCAACTCTATTATGACCAAAAGGTCAAATCTTTCTCAATAATATCAAAGTACTCAATTCATGGGTGCTTATAGCACAAAAGTTCATAAAATTGCAAATCTCAAGTTGGGCTTAATGACCTATAATTAAATCTCAAGTTAAGACTCATCAAAGTGAACACTAGAAGTCATAAAGATTTATAAATCATATAGAAATCTAGAATTTTCAACATTTTGCTTTAAAATCTCAACATACTTATATACTTCAATTTCTAGAGCATTGGAACTATTAAAATATCAAGGAATAACAACATAGGGTATAAATTGTAACACCTCAATTTTCTAAACCAGAATGCTATACGGTGCTCATGACCCCAAAGGACCACAAGCTAACCCATGATTGATATTTGTACCTGTATACTGAATAATATATCATAAAATGCGGAAACATAAATATGAAAGGCCATAAGGTTCGAACTAATAAATGTCTGATAACATAATATCTGAAAAAGGTATAACAATACCAAAACAAGTCATAAATACTGAAAATAATGAGATCTGAATATCTATTCTGACTTTTAGTCTAAAAGCCTCTAACTGAACTGAATAAGGAATTGAATGAACATGTCTCCAACTAACTCCATCTAGAAACTGAATAGTAAATATAGCAATAATCATATCATCCTTGAATGAGAAGGACTCACTGCAAACTCTAAACACTAGAATACTACTGCTGATCTAGATCTCGTGCCTCTGAACCTATGGTGTAACATAAGAGAAAGAACCATAGCGCAAATGCATCAGTACGTCTGAATATACTGAGCATATGAGTGAGGTAGGCTAAATGAAAAGGGTTATATGTATAAAAAATGCTAACTAATATGAACATGAGAATATATGCATGCATAAACAACTATAACTAAACTCGTGATGATGCTGACTACTGAGTCTAAATGCTAATAACATGACTTTACTGTTACTGAGGTACTAAATAGATTATTGACCATTTTTAACAGTTCAAATTATGAAGAACTGGTTTGAATGACTGTGTCTAACAACCCTGAAATTGAATACTGGTAACGTAAGCTATGACAACTGATATAGCTGATATAGCTATAATGATCGGACTAATCAATATAACCAATATTGAGTGACTGTATTTGACAGTCTAAGTTTTGATCGAATTATCTGAGTTCTGTTGTACTTAGAGTAACTAAATCTGAGATCAGTCCTATCTAGTGGGTGATCATGAGTATACTGATAATAAGGATGATTTGACTTAGTCTTAGATCAGTCCTATATAGTGGGTGATCTTTAAATCTAATAATTCTGATACTGGTTAATCATAGTTGAGATCAATCTTAGCTAATGGGTGATCTTGAAGTCTATTTACAATGATAAGCATTGATTGTATCTAATAGTACTGAATCTGTACTACTAAACTGAGTTGACTATGTCTGAAAGACCTGATTTTGTAACTGAAACCGTGGGATGCGTTCATCTAACCGACATGCCCCAAGCTAAGTAGACAAGGCTTCAATATCTGCCCTGATTGGAAGGGTGTCAGTACCGCGCCACCAGTAAAGAAATTTGTTGTGGTGTCAGTCCTAATCTAGCGGGTGACTCCTGGGATCAGTCTTATAAATATAAATGTGCTAACGGGTGACCTCTGAGTATGTCAGTCCTGTCTAACAGGTGACATCTCATACCTCATTGGCTATGTAGTTCTAGAACTTAGGGATTGCTTCTAAGAATCTCAGTCCTAATCTAGCGGGTGAGTCCCCATCCCTAGGCTCACTCGGTGCTGAATCCTACTCCCATCTGAAAGACACTGAACTGAATAACTAGACTGAACTAATTTTCTGAACTGATACTAATTAAATCAACTGAAAATAGTGGTATTGTTTAGCGTAGCTAAAACTGAGTTTACTAGATTCTGATGACGGATGAAATATAATGAGTTCTGAGGACTGATTAAGAGTACTAAATTTATTGAGATTTACTATGATTACTGAGGTTACTGAGCACTGAGATTACTAAGAATACTGAACTACTGAGATTACTGAGTTTTCCTGAGTCACATGACTGACTAATTTCTATAGATCATGGCTTGGCTGAGAGTATCATGAAAACATGACATGGCTCTAAGCACACAACTATATTTTTTAGGTACAAGTACCCCCAAGACTCGATGGAAGGAAATTGACACACATGACTGACTTGATCATAAGAGTAGAGTCCATAATCCACAATATCATACAATCTATTTCATGGAAGGGAATTTCATACAACATGTATATACTTGCATAGATTTCAATATCATGCTCATTACATATTACAAGAACAATCCATAATATCATAACTTGGGGAATTTCATGAAGTACATGGGTATTCTACATCTTGTACATGAGTGGGTTTTGCAAGTAAGCATAGCATAATTCTATAAGACTAGTTAATGAGTAATCCAATAGTGTTCACAAGACACATTATCAACATGGATGACATTGAATCATAGTGGCCTATCATGAATCCTTCCCTTAGTCACAATTTAGCTATAATGCATGATTTCTAGTCTCTTAGGTACTTTATCAAATACCTTACATGCACAACTTAGGCATAGGTGTAAATCATACAATTACTCATCATAAATAATCAAACTTACATGTTTTCAACTCATATGATGTTATAGATTTATAATAACACATAAAGATTCTATCTTGGCATTATTCAACACATAAACATGATCAACAATCCATTCATAACATGAAAACCATAATATATAGTTTTAGAAAAGGGTTCTTGAACATCATGGATGAAAGGAGTCTATGAATGAACACACGCATACCTTAGAAAGGAAACCTTGATGATTTTATGGAGAGTTATTGTATTGGGAAACTTAATTCTTGATTATCTTGGAAAAAGGCTTGAATCTTGCTTTTGAGCGATGAGTTTGATGGAAACCCTAATATTATGGTTAAGAGTGTAAGAGAGGGTTTCTGAGATGCTTAACTGAAGAAAAATAGGAAAAATTATGCCTCTTTAGGATTATAAGTCATGGAAGGTGAAGGAAATGACCAAAATACCCTTGAATTGCTGGAAAAATATACTTGACGCCATCCATGACAGGCCATCAGGTCCGTGATAGGCCATCACGAATGGTCATCACAAAAGGGGTTCAAATTCTTGATTTTCTGCCCAGGTCTGATGACATCGTCAGAAATGTTGTTAGAATGTGACGACATCATCAAAAAGGTCGTCAGAAACGTGATAGCCCGTCAGAAACGTTGTCACTGTTTTCCAGCTTGACATGATGGAATAAAATGGGGATAACTCTTTGCTCCGATATTGGATTTAGGAGAAATTGGTATCGTTGGAAAGCTAATTCAAAGAGATTTCATTTGATATATTGTACAACACCCAGTTCATCATGTACAATGAGTTATGATCGTTTGATGTTGACCCATGTTTTGACGTTCACTAAAACTTAAACGATAGGAAAGCTTTCAACTTGTACTTGAGTTAGGGGACCTCTATGATCAAAGTTCATGCTAAAATATATTCCCACACAGAATAATTTATTAACATACTAAATTTATATTGGATTTGAGGCTTTTGAAACATCCACGCGTAGGAATGACGAATTTTTATTCTAGTCCAAAATGTTGGGTATTACATAAACTCATACTTTAATTTCATAAGAAAATATAGAAAATTATATATTCTCATAAATAAAACAACTTTCTGGCACAAGGACGAAAGAAATGACCTTGTTCAAACCCCACATACCTTAGATTATGACTTTTGGAAGGAGAAACTTGCTTGAGACTCTCTTTTTATACTTTGAGTAAGAGTTCTTAGAACTTTTGTCTTAGGAACCTCAACTCTTAATTTGTGAAAGCTATGGTGGATTCTTGGAGTTCTTGAATAAAGGATTTATTCTTGTTCTTGAGGGAGAAACTCTAGCTTTGGAGATGTTTTGGGAGATAATAAAGTTATCTAATTCGATCTGGGTATATCAAGTTGTAAAACGGGTGGAAAATACCAAAAAACCCTCTTTAAAAATAACTTAAAATCACTAAACAAAATATGCGACGGTAGGTGCAATGGTCCGTCGATGGCCCGACGGTCCGTTGGTCCTGACCATCGTATTTGGACCAGAACTCGGTTCACTGTCTCATCCGCAATGATGGGTGCGACGGTCTGTCAAGGTATCAATGATCCGTCAGCCCTCTCCATTGCGCTTGGGCGATTTTACTGTTTTCTGTAAAATGGCCATATCATTCTCTTCTGAAGTTGGATTTTAATGAAATAGGTATCGGTTGAAAGATAATTCAATTTTAGACATAATAAAAAGTCATTTTTAGGAAAATTCAACAAGGTTTAAACACTTAATCACTTTGGAAGTCACTCCTTAATCGTTTTGGGCAAAAATTATACTTCACTTAACACACTCTAAAGGGTCAGACTATGCGGAAACTTTGCATGTTCTTAGATGTATTCTTTTTGTAAATCATACTATCTAAGTGTAGAAAAAGATCACTTCTTAAATCTAAAATCTAAAAGCTGAAGTCTGTAACTACCATCTTTCTGTAAAGCATAATCTAAATAAACTGTGAGCCTTTCCATAAATCTTTTACTTTAACTAGCAGGAACTCTTTTAAAACCTATTCTACAAGGGAGGTTCTCTTAACTGACATAAAACATGGGAGATACATTAAGTCCAACATCTTGTCCCCCTAAGAAAGAAATCTCATAATGGGGAGAGGTGTCATACTCTTGCCAGGGAGTCTAACCTTAGCTTAAGTGATCACTATCTCAGTCCACTATGGGCTACTAAATCTCAAATCTATGGTAGAACGTAGTTCTAGGGTATGAGACCTTGGAATCATTCCCAACTCGGTGCTAAATACTACTCCCTTTTTATTTGCTATGCTCATCTTATTGAAAATTCACTTTAAAACTAGTATAAGGGATTATTATGAAACCAATTATGCATTTATCTTAATCAATCTATAAATGAAGCTATTTTGCTTTATGAAATCTATAATAAATCTGTAAAGTAGATTCCAAAACTTATATGGTGATCGAAAGATCAAAGATTTACAGAAAATCTATAAATAATCTGATAATTGGATGCTTAAAGCATCATCTTTCTTTAAATAATAATATTCAATCTTGGGGTACTAACCCATGCTTCAGTCTCATGTAAAAACGTCATAATAATCCTGCCTGATAATGAAAATAATGATAATTCAACTCAATCTGTAATTTACTCCAATAGGCATGAAAATATAAAAATAGACATGCAATTCATCTTAAAAATATCTCAGAAACTCATTACTTTGCAAATACCAATAATAGGTATGAACCCTAAATCAAAACTCATGTAATATCATTCAAAATTATATGAATTTAATCTAAAATCTTGGTTTTGGGGACAAGGATGGAAGAATATCCTTATTCATAAACCCCACATACATTGATTGATGATTAGATGGAGAAACTTGAATTATTGGTTCCTATTTGAGTTCTTAGAGACGGATTCTTTCTTATCTTGCATTGGGAATCCTCAATCTTAAACTTTCTTGGAAAATCAAAGAAGGATTTTGATTTCTTTGAGAAAAAGCTTTGGAGCTATAGGATTTTGCTTTGGGAGAGAATGTAAGAAATTGGGCTTAAAGTGCTTAGAATGGGTTTAATTCCTTGTTTTGTATGATTTATGGCCTTGGTAATTGACCAAAATTCCCTCTTTAAACTTTTCGATGGAATTAAAAATATAACCTTTTTTATTTGGGAGGCCACCGCGATGCGCCACTATCGCTGTGGCTTGCTAGAAAATGGACGAGTGGGAACTGGACATTCTCCACGATGCGCCACCATAGCGGTGCCCCTTTGAAATGCCATTTTTGGTCAATGGAACGATATGCCAATATCCCTTCGAGCTACTGGAAGTAGACAATTGGGAAATTGGTCCTGTCCACGATACGCCAATATCGCGTCGGTCTACAAGAATGGGTTAATTGGGAATTTGGGCTTCTCCGTGATGCGGGGATATTGCAAAGTGCCACTAAAATTTCACAATCATTATTTTACCCTTCTCTATGATGCGCCGAGCACCCAGGTGGCACACTGCCAACTTAAAAATGTCAAAACTCTTCACTGAGTGTCGAAACTAGGAAAATTTGGTATCAATGGAAAACTTATTCAATTTCTCACACAATGAGAGGTTTAATTCTGGAAAATTTCACACGAAATAAATATTATTATTTTTGGAAGCTATTTCTTAACATTCTAGGAATGAAATTAAGCTAGGAAAAGTGCGGGGTATTACAATATCTCCTCCTTGGGAACATTCGTCCTCGAATGTGGCTAGATAAGATGAAAATACTGAGTAACTTGAGGCTATAAGCTATCATGCACAACTGAAATAAACTGAATAACTAAATCTCAATTAAAATGAGCTATTGAGCTGATCTAAAAGTGCATGTATTCTCATGAAGATAACTATATAGCTAAATCTGAAACTGGAAAAGAACTGAATGAAGGAAAACTATTACCTTTAGCTGAATCTAAGTTCGCGAAAAAGAGATTAGGATACTTGGTACGCATGTATGCTTCTACTTCCTAAGTAGATCCCTCAATGGAATGATTTTGCCATAGAACTTTGACAAAAGGAACTTCTTTGTTCCTTGCCTATGAATTTGACGATCAAGAATGTGCACTGGTGTTTCTTCATAAAAAAGGATATTCTGAATATCAGAAAATTCTAATGGAACTAGAACTGTTGAATCATCCATGCACTTCTTCAACATGGACACATACAACACTGGATGAACTGATGCTAAGCTGCGGGTAGCTCAGGATCATATGCCACCTTCCCAACACCACTCAAAATACGGAAGGGACATACATAATGGGGACTAAGTTTCCCCGTTTTGCCGAACCTCTTCACCCCTTTCATGGGTGAAACTTTCAAATACACAAGATCATCAACCTCAAACTCAAGGTCTCTTCTTCTTATTTTGATATAGGATTTCTGATGACTTTGGACTACTTTCAAGCTCTCTCTAATCAACTGAACTTTCTCCATGGCCTCAAACACCATGTCTGGCCCAATCAAAGTGGCCTCACCCACTTCGAAATAACCAACTGGAGATCTACATCTCCGTCCTAAAAAAGCCTCAAATGGATCCATCTAAATACTAGCATGATAACTGTTATTATAAGCGAACTCAATTAGTGGCAAATGATCATCCCAAATACCTTTGAAATCAAGAACACATGCCCTCAATATATCCTCTAAAGTTTGAATGGTCCTCTCTGCCTGACCATCTGTCTGCAGATGAAAAGCTGAACTAAGGTGAACTTGGGTACTAAAACCCTTCTAAAAGACTCTCCAAAATTGAGAGGTAAACTGAGTACCCCTATCTGAGATAATGGACAACAGAGCTCCATACAATCTAACTATCTCTTGGATATACAACATAGCATAATCTTCAGTCGTGTTAGATGTGTGAACTGGCAAGAAATGCGCTGACTTAGTCAATCTATCTACTATAAACAAAATCGAATCATGTTGATGATGGGATTGGGGTAAACCAATCACAAAATCCATATTCACCTCTTCCCACTTCCAAGTGGGGATGCCAAACTCTTGTAATGCACCACCAGGTCTTTGGTGCTATACCTTAACCTGTTGATAAGTTGCATACTTAGCTACGTACTCTACTATATCTCTTTTTATACCACTCCACCAAAAGATTTCTCGCAAGTTATGGTACATCTTAGTGTCTCCTGGATGGATAAAATAACGTGCACCATGTGCTTTCGCCATAATTTACTGCCTAGAATCATCAACACAAGGCACACACAATCCACTCTTGTATCTCAACACACCATATCCCCCTTGGGAGAAATCCTCAACTTTTGTTCTTTGACTGACTCCTTCAGTTTGACTAAAATAGAATCCTTATCTTGCTTCTATTTCACTTCAAAAACTAGGGAAGATTTGGAACTACTCTAAACCAAAACATTC
Source organism: Capsicum baccatum var. pendulum (assembly GCA_030864225.1). Classification (NCBI taxonomy): domain Eukaryota; kingdom Viridiplantae; phylum Streptophyta; class Magnoliopsida; order Solanales; family Solanaceae; genus Capsicum; species Capsicum baccatum. The sequence continues at coordinate 89,706,414 of CM061557.1, forward strand.
CCTTCAGCTAAATCAACCAGTGTCACACCCAATCTAGCTAACCAATGAACTTCCCAAACTAACTCCTTATTTTCTTTCTCCACATGAGAAACACTGCCTAAAGACAATCTACTAAGGGCATCTTCCACTACATTGGCCTTACCCGGATGATACACCATACTCATATCATAATCTTTTAATAACTCTAACTACCTTTATAACAGAGATTCGACTCCCTCTGAGTAAACACACACTGCAAGTTTTTTTGATCTGTGAACACATTAATATGAACTCCATACAAATAATGTCTCTAGATTTTCAAAGAAAACTAAACAACAACTAACTCAAGATCATGGGTTGGGTAATTCTTTTCATGGGGTTTAAGTTGTAGAGAGGAATAGTCTATGACCTTATATCTCTACATCAAAACGCAACCCAAACCAACTTCGGCGGTATCATAATAAACCACAAAACCATCAGTACCATCGGGCCACGCTAAAACTAGGGCTGAAGTGAGTCGAGTCTTCAACTCCTAAAAACTCTTCTCAAAGGAATCTGACCACTGAAACATAACTTTTTTTTAGGTCAATCTAGACATAGAAGACCCAATAGACGATAAACCCTCAACAAAATTTCTATAATAACTTGCTAGACCCATGAAACTCCTAATGTCTGACGGGGAAATAGGTCTAGGCTAATTTCTTACGGCTTTTATCTTTTGGGGATCAACTCTAATACCTTTACTGGAAATGATATTACCAAGGAAAGCTACCAACCTTAGCCAAAATTCTCACTTTCTAAACTTGGCGAACAACAGGTGATCTGTAATGATCTGTAAAACAATTCTATGAGGGTCTGTATGATCAACCTCGCTACGGGAGTTGACAAGAATATAATTGATAAAAACTATGACAAACATATCTAGATATTGTTTGAACACTATTTTCATCAATTCCATGAGGCTATTAGGGCATTTTTTAGTCCAAACGATATGACTAGAAACTCAAAATGACCATAACGGGTTCTGAAAGTTATCTTTGGAATATCATATTCCCTTACTTTAAGCTGATGATAGCCGAATCTAAGGTCTATCTATAAGAAATAACTTTCATCTTGGAGTTTATCAAATAAGTCATCAATTCTAGGCAGAGGATATTTGTTTCTGACTGTAACTTTATTCAAGTGATGATAGTCAATGCACATACACAAGGAACCATCTTTCTTTCGCACAAATAAGATGGGAGGTCCCCTTGGAGAAACACTAGGCCTTATGAAACCTTTATCTAAAAGATCTTTGAGTTGATCCTTTAACTCTTTAAGCTCATTGGGAGCCATACGATATAGAGGTATAGAAGTAGACTAAGTATCTAGAAGAAGGTCTATATCAAATTCAATTTTCCTATCAGGAGGTTCCCCTAGAAAATCTTTGGGAAAAACATCTGGAAACTCATAAACTACACCAATTGACTGAACTGTTGGAGTCTCAGACTTAGTGTCTTTTAACTCAAATAGGATGATAGATACACCCTTTGGAGATCAAATTTCGAGCTTTAAGATAAGATATGAAATGACTTTTGGGAGACACTGAATCACCCGACCACTCAAAAATTGGCTCATCTAGAAATTGAAACTTCACCACTCGGCATGACAATCTATTGAGGCATGACAAGAATTGAGACATTCCATAGCAAGAATAAGATCAAAGTCAACCATATCTAACTCTATTAGGTCTACTAACGTAACTTTATGAAGGACAGTGACAGAACACATTTTATAGATTTGTTTAGCAATAACACACTCACTCACTAGGGTAGACACCAAGAAAGGCTCAGGGATCTTTTCATAACTTAACTTAAAATTTTACTACAACTAATGGGGTTACATAAGAGAAACTCTACCCAGGGGTTTACAGCATAAAAACATTAAGGTGAAAGCACGAAGCATACCAGTAATAATATCTAGTGAATACTCCAGCTTCTAATGGGATGGTAAAGTATAAAATAGATTCTAGGGCTGACCGCCACTGGTACTAGATGATGCACCTTGAGGAGGGACTGGGCGACCTATAAGAGCTGGTGTACTATTAGTCTGAGTCAGGGGACAGTCATCTCTATTTCCCTGCTTAGCATGTGGATAATATTTATTTCCATGACCTGACTTACCACAACTAAAACAAACCTTCTGTCCAGCCAAGCACTCATCGAGATGATTCTTACCACACTTAGTAGAAGGAGGATAACAAGGTCTTCCACTTACACAATTATGAGATCTGGACATAGAAGACTTGCCCTAATGATCTTGTTTACCTCTTGGAGTAGGAGAACTAGATGAAGATAGTGCTGGCATAAATGAATGATTCTGAAACTATAAATAATTTCCTCGTTGAGACCTATCTAACCATAGTCAAAATGTCCTGTCCTAGCCCTCTTATTATTTCTATCTCTCCCCTTCAACTTCTTTACCTTAATCTGCTGAGCATGCATCATCAATCTCACAAGATCCATGTCTCCAAAAAGCATGAAAGTCCTACATTCCTTAACTACTAAGTTAGACACCCAGTAATAAACTTACTCATACTAGCCCTGGGATTAGCCATCGTATCAGGGGCATACTTAGACAACTAATTGAACTTAAGGCAGTACTCTTTCACTGTCATCGAGACCTGTCTCAAATTCACAAACTCCTCTATCTTAGCTTTCGATCATGTCATATGGGAAAAACCTATCCAAAAAGTCATCATCAAATACTTGCCAACTTATAGAAACTACATTCTCAGCTCTACCATTCCTCCACATAACTACCCAATCATACGATACATCCTTCATCCTATAGGATGCTAACTATACACTCTCCTTCTTATAAACATACATAATTTGGGTGATTTTATTCACCTCATCTAGATAAAGTTGTAGGTCCTCACCAACTTTTAACCAAAAGAACTCTAGCAGATTCATTCTCTTAAAGTCTCTGATTCTAGCTGCTGCTAAATCCCTATTCTGCTGAAGTGGGAATGCAACCCAATTTTGATGATTATCCTGAACTTTAGCAGTGACAGTTTGGGACAACATTTGAAAGGAAGCCCTAAAATCAGCATATGATACATTATCATTCAAAGGATCTATGAGCTGCGGTGGATGGCTACCATTTGTGCAGTCATTAGCTCGATGAGAAGGCATATTCAACTGTCACATAAGAGCACAAGTTAAAAGCAGATAAATATACTATAAGCATGATATATCATGAAAGAGAGAGATGATTTCCTAAGTACATTCCACAACCTCTTGTTCATAAATGTGTTGCGCTTCACACCTATGACCAAGACTCTACGTAATACAGCTTTTCTGACTCCCTAGGAGTCTTAAAAACCTTAGGCTCTGATACTAAGTTTGTAACACCCCAAAACCTGGTCTCGAGACGTCATACGGTGCTCAAAACTATGAGTATCCTTAAGCTAACCCTGTCTGCATACAACTGAGCCTAAGTCTTATAATGATGGAAATACTGATATATAAGTCATACTAGAATGTACAAGCTATCTATATTATATGAGAATAATATATGAAACATCAATACTGATAATATGAATCAAAACTAGCAGTCTGACAAGCCTCAACTACTAATGCTAGAGAGTCACTGGGACAAACCCCTAACTAACTTGAATTGCCTGAAAAAAAATGCTAAATCATGTAAACTGATAAGTTGTAAAATCTAAGTGAACAAGTCCCTGAACTATGAGGACTCACCAACTGTAGGATGTAGATATAGATAGTTGGACTACTCACACTACTGATACTGAGCACTTGAATCTACATTATGAGACAATATAATACATAAACAAATATGTGGATCAGCACTTTGAGGATGTACTGAGTATGTGGGGTGCAATGCATAAGTAAAACATCATCTCATCATCATAATATATAAAACAGTGCATGCTAAATGTAAATAACTCACATAAGTTGGAATATCTGAAATACTGAGATCATGAATAATAAATCAATCATACTTTATAAATCTAGTGAGTCATAACATTTAGTTCTAAAAGCTATACTTGTATTCTGTTTATAAATCATACTATCTAAGTATAGAACGAGCTCACTTCTGAAATTAAAAATATAAAAGATGAAGTGTGTAATTGTTATCTTTCTATAAAGCATAATTAGAGTAAACTATGAGCCTTTACACTTAGTTTTATAAAAGTTTTACTCTAAATCATTTACTTTAACTAGCAGGGAATTCTTTTTAAAACTATTCTGGAAGGGAGGTTCTCTTAACCGACATAAATCATGCGAGCTATATGAACTCCAACGTCAAATCCCCCTAAGGAAAAAACCTCATATTGGAGAGAGGTGTCATACTCTTACCAGGGAGTATAACCTCAGCTTATGTGATCACTATCTCTGCCCACTATGGGCCCTTAAATCTCAAATCTATGGTTGTACGTAGTTCTGGGGTATGAGACCTTGGAATCATACTCAACTCACTGTTAAATACAACTTCCTTTTTATTTGCAACGCTTATCTTGTAGGAAATCCACTTTAAAACTAGCATAATGGTTTATTATGAAACCAGTTATGCATTTATCTAAATCAATCCATAAATGAAGCTATTTTGCATTCTGAAATCTATAATAAATCTACAAAGTGAATTCCAAAATTTAACTAGTGATCAAAAGATCAAAGCTTTACTGAAAATCTGTAAATAATCTGATAATAGGATGCTTAAAGCATCATCTTTCTTGAAATAATAATAGTCAATCTTGGGGTTACAATCCATACTTCAATCTTATATAAAAATATCATAATAATCATGGTTGTTAATGAAAACAATGATAATTCATCTCAAAATCTGTAATTTACTACAATAGGCATGAAAATATGAAAATAGACATCCAATTCACCTTCAAATATCGTAGAAACTTATAACTTTGCAAATAGCAATAATGGGTATGAACCCTAAATCAAAACTCATGTAATATCATTCAAAATTATATGAATTTAATGTATAATCTTGGTTTTGGGCACATGGATGGAAGAAGATCCTTATTCATAAACCCCACATACCTTGATTGATGATTCAATGGAGAAATTTGATTTATTGATTCCTATTTGAGTTCTTGGAGATGGATTCTTGCTTATCTTTCCTTGGGAATCCTCAATCTTAAGCTTTCTTGGAGAATCAATGGAGGATTTTGATTTCTTGGAGAAGAAGCTTTGGAGCTTTAGGGTTTTTCTTTGCAAGAGAATAGATGAAATTGCGGATAAAATTCTTACAATGGGTTTAATCCCATGTTTTGGACGAATTGCGGCCTTGGGAATTGACCAAAATTCCCTCTTAAACTTTTGGACGGAACTGAAAATGTAACCTTTTTTTCCAATTTGGGTGGCCACCGTGATGTGCTACTATCGCGGTGGATTACTGGAAAAAAATGGATGAGTGGGAACTAGACATTCTCCGTGACACGCCACCATTGTGGTGCCCCTTTGAAATGCCATTTTTGTTCACTGGCATGACGTGCCAATATCGCGTTGGGCTATTTGAAGTAGACAATTAGGAAATTATCCCTCTCCGTGATGCTCCAATATTCTGTCGGTCTACTGGAATAGGACAATTGGGAATTTGGTCTTCTCCACGATATGCGGCTATCACGGAGGGCCAGTGGAACTTGACAATCATCATTTTACCCTTCTCTGTGATGCGCCGAGGAACTAGGTGGCAAACTGTCAACTTAAACATGTTATGACTCTTTCACCGAGTGTCGAAGTTAGGTGAATTTGGTGTCAATTGAAATCTTATTTAATTTCCCAAACAATTGAAGGTCTAATTCTGGATAATTCCACATGAAATAAATATTCTTCATTTTGGAAGCTATTTCTGGACATTCTAGGAAGGACTTTTAGCTAGGAAAAGTGATGGGTATTACACCATATCGGATACGGAAGGCAGTCTTAGGGATATCCACCTCCTTAATCTTTAACTGGTGATACCCGAATTAAAAATCAATTTTGGAGAAGAACTTAGCACTGCGAAATTGATCAAACAAGTCACCTATCCTTGGAAAAGGGTATTTATTCTTTACCATCACCTGATTCCACTACCAGTAATCAATAGACATTCAAAGGTAACCATCATTCTTATCTATGACTAACACAGGTGCACCCCACGGGGACATATTAGGATGGATGAAACTTTTGTCTAAATGATTCTTGAGTTTCTCCTTAAGCTCCTTCAACTCATCTGGAGCCATTCTATATCGAAGAATAAAAATTGGACGGGTGTACAGAACAAGATCAATCCCAAAGTCAATTTCCCTATTTGGTGGTATACTACGAAGGTCATCAGAGAGGACGTTAGAAAATTCATTCACCACTGGCACAGAATGTAAAGAAGGACCGTTCGAGTTAAAAACTTTAACCAGACTAGATGATAGAGACACCCCTTGGAGATCAATCTCCGATCCCTAAGATATGATATGAACTTCCCCTTAAGATCTAGGGAACCAACCTCCTACATAATAATTGGCTTATTAGGGAATTTGAAGACATCCTTATGTGTCTGAAAGTATAGAGACGCATAGAATGAGTTCAACTAATCGATCCCCAATATGACATCGAAATCCACCATATCTAATTCTAACAGATCAACCATAGTGTCTTTGCCACCAACATATACCACAAACTCCTTATAAACTCTTCCAACAATCACCGAGTCACATAATAGGGTATAAATCAAAAAGGATCCAAAACACACTCTGGACCAAAATCAAAATACATAGCCACAAACGGGGTCAAATAAGAGAGAGTGGACCCCGAATCAAGAAAATAATACACATCATAGGAAAAGAGTTTAAACAAACCAGTCATGACATAAGGTATGCCTCAAACTTCTGTTAGGTAGTGAGAGCATAATGATAGTTTTGACCAATATCAGAACTAGACGGCGCACCCTTTGGTGTCTGAACTGATTATGAAGCAACTGGAACCTTGTTTGCCCCGAGGCAACTTTACTAATAGGACAGTTTCTAAGCATGTGCCCTGCCTAACCGCAGTTGAAACACCAATCCCCTCCCTCATCACAGATACCTCAATGTAATATACCACAAAACCTTTGGGGAAGATATGATGGGGATGACTAGGCCTCAGTATCCTAATATTAGGGAACCCGTACAGTAAAGTTGTCACCACCTTAGACATGTCTATCACTCGATGACTTTGTGTAAAGAGCACTAGCCACCGAGTAAGACCTGAAATTGCCCCACTTCTTCTTGGGATACTTTTTGCCAACCTTGCCACTCTATTGTTGGCCACCACCCTACTCAGAGGACCTATACTGCCCTGCCTATTCCCTATCTTAGCCAACTTTTCTTTTCTTTCTCAATCTGTTACATTTACACAACCAACTTTGAGATTTCTATGTCCTTGATAAGCAATGCAACCTAAGCCACCAATATCAAATCTCTTGAGAAATCGGAAGTGAACTTCCTCATTCTAGCTATTATGCTAGAAACCATCTCTGGAGCATACCGAGATAAGTAGTGAAACTTTAAGGCATACTTCTTGACTGATGTCTTGTCTTGCTTCAAATTAACAAAATCTTCTACCTTTGCTTCCCTAAAATTTTATTGAAAGAAGCAGTCCAAGAAAGAACCAGATAAATCCTCCCATAGAGATGACTCATCACCATCACCCCTTTATTCATCCCATTTCTCATACCACTATTACACTATTTCTTTCATAAGGTAGGCAACAAACTCCAAGCCTTCAATATTAATGGCATGCATGATACAAAAGATCTTTTTCATCTAATCCAGAAAACCTTGAGGATCCTCCTCTATTTTAACACTAATAAATGTTAGAGGGTTCAACCTCACGAATTGGCCAACTAATGTTCTGACTTTCGATGGAACATTTTGCATCTTTTTCATGAGAAAGTTTTATGTTTTCAAGCAACTAAGGCTTTGTTTAATGCTGGTTTTTAATGTTTCAGGGTAAAGAACTAGCTGAAGACAACGTAGCAAAAAAGAGGCAGAAAAATACTTTTGACGGTCAAAATGGTGGACCGTCAGTGTTGCGATGAAACACCAAGTTAACCATCAGATTAAATCAGAACTCAAACTTTTAGAAGACCCTGTGATGGTCGAAATGGTGGACCATTAGTCTTGCAATGGACCACCAACCTGACCGTTAGGCCTAGACAGAACCCAAGAATTTAGATCTTGCTTCGAAGGACAAAATAGCGGGCCATCTATTTTATGACGGACCACCAAGTTGGCCATCAGTTTTATCCAAGACCTGGAACCCTGAATGACTCAACGACAGACCAATTAATGGAACGTCAATCTTACGATGGACCACCAAGTTGGCTGTTAGTTTTATCCAAAACCTGACCCTCTGAAGGACTCAGCAACAGACCAAATGGTGGACCGTTAGTCTTATGATGGACCAAAATATTGGCCGTCAGTTTTATCCACAAAGTGACATTCCAAGATCAGCAGCGAAGGGCCAAATGGTGGACCATCAACTATGTGACAGACCACCAATTTGGCCATCACTTTGGATGCGAATTTTATGATTTTGAATTTTAAATCCCTTTTAACTGGGAACATATAAATACAAAATATTAGGGTTTCATAGGCATGTTTTGTCTTCAGTTTTATACTTTCTCATCTAGTGAGAGCTTTGTACTACTTTTCATTGGAATTGGAATCTAGAGATTGAGATTTGATTATTAGTTTTCATATTTTCCATCAAAGATTGAGAAGAGCAATATTATGAGTTTTGTAAGTATTCTTTAACCGTTATTTATAAACATCAATATAACTTTGCTTTCTGATATGGAGATGTGTAACTAAAATCCCATAACTAGGGTTATGGGAGGCTTGATGTACAAAATTGTTTGGGGTTGTGCATGGATTTGATTTCTAACATTTATTAAAACGGCATGAATGCTTCTTCATTTTAATGACATCTCTTGGTTGCAAACTTGAGAAGTGAGCCCATGAACACCACTTGTCTGATAAGAAAGTGGATGTTGGGAAAATAAGTAATTCACATGAAATCCATAGGTTTAATCTTTGGGTTAATGGGTTGATATCTTAACAGGATTAACCCTCATGAGAGTATTATTGAATAATACATGAATCCTTTAAGTTTGAGAGAAGTAAAGGGTGAAACACCCATTAGGTTGAGAAACACGTGGGCAATTCTTAGAATTCAATAATTCTTGTAATTGAATAAACAAGTTAGAATTTATGCACAAAGACACAACCCTAACTGTTTGAACATCTTGGTGAGCGTAACCCTAGTTAATTCATTCTTATTGAAATCATATCTACATTAACTCTCATTCACTGGACTTTTGTATGACTCAAATAAGAAAGAACTCTGTTAACATTTCAAAACCCCTTATTTCAGAACCTTCAATCAACTGTCCAATAACAATCGCAATACTTAGTGAACACAGTATTCCCTGTGGGATTCGATACCTAACCTAGTTGGGTTCAATATTTGACAGCGACTGCATGCTCTCTCATAAGAGAGGTGTAATTTAGGCATATTACCAACCCTCGTGGCCTTAGAAGATAGAGTAATAGATTCACCAAGATATGGCTGAGAAACTACCAACTGTGCCAACATATGAATAGACTGATGAAACTCAGAATTCATCATGTCAGCCAGGGAGTTAGAGAATGACTGGAGGGAAGCAATGGTACTCCAGGAGGGAAATCAGGAACAGGACCCCTAGACCAGGTTTGGACCCCATAAGTAGGATGCGTCCTATCAACATTGTCCTCAGGTAGGATAGGGGAGTTTTTGTGATATTTAGATTATCGAGAAAGAGTGATCTGAAAAGCAAACAGACAAGAATAAGAGGAGAATTTAGAGCCCTAGACTGTCCAACTCAAAAAATAGAACACAATAAAGAGAAACATTCTTAAATGCCTCATAGACTCTCCCTTATGAGTGTAGTATACTTCACACCCTTAAAAGAGACTCTACTCGACACGACTTTGTGGTCTCCCAATTGACCATGAACCTAGATATCTGATACCAATCTGATACGACCCAAACCAAGTCCTAGTCACATCGGACATCTCAAGTCTAAGCTAGATTGGAGACTAACCCCAATACCAAATCACAACAACCTTGTACCCTATGTCAGATGAATTTCAAAAAAATAAAAAGATAGAAAAATTACAATTGAAAGATATTTGATAAATTTCACAACCATAACTATCCAAATATCAAACAAAACATCAAATCATTGTTATCCCCAACACCAATACTAATGCCAAGGCTGATACCGACACCGCCAATACCTATAGTAGTCACAAAAAGACTATCAAAAAACCAAAAGCATCCGGTTGAGACACGTGCCCGACCATAGCCAAAATCAAAGTCCAAGAAACAAAAGCAATGTAATGAAGTCCATAGCATAAAATGGAGTCTTCTAGAGTATGGAAGCTTACCGTTTTAGTCTGACACATATGCTATCCCTAAATCCAAGTCACTGAGAAGAAGGAGTAGTATGGCCGATTCGTGCATCGTGTGGTGATATAGCACCCACAAACAGATTAATGGGTGAACATTAGCATGTACTTAGGAGTAAGGATAAAATAATGCCATTATTTAAAACCACAGTAAATAGTCATACACAATAACATATTTACATATACAGATACCACGCTAGGAAAGAAAGTCGGTTTAGAATGCATTTAAAACCTTTAACCTGGGCTGTATAGCCTTAACGTCATAATCTACCTATGGTCTATATGATTCCAGTGTTACTCCTTGAATGGGCCCAGTACGTATAGCAGAACAAACCAAAGATATTATAAGGGCCAGGGATTCCCGTGGACCTTTTGCCCTGAATGATACATACATACAAGTATATCTTGGGGGATTCTCATGTACACCACAACCATATGGTCAGCATGAACACCGCTCTTGCCAACAAACATGAGTTTTCAGTGTCCATCCATCGGACACACAACTTCACGTTAGCTATTACAACCCACCATTATTGCTCAATTAAAAACATTTACCATATAACCAAACCACCAATTTCAAGAGTCAATTATCAAGGTATTGTGAAATGCTATCTTTATACCGACTATAGCCTACAAGCAATATCATTAGTCAAGTCTTAGGGGATTCCTATGTACCCCACAAGGTTTACAATTAAACCAAAGCCATGGCCACCAATGCCTTCCCAATCCATTTAAAATCAACCAATCCAATTTATGTTCCATTAACATATTATGCAATGCAAAGTTTTAAATAATAGTTAAACTATGTGACAAAATCATTCTCATAGGCATTTTAACAAACATGTTTAGGGAATATGGTTCCCAAATACAAAACCTTGTATCAATTGACCATTTTTATGTAACCACATGTCCAAACCATCATTATAACACGAAAACTATAAGAAAAACATAGTAAAACATTATCAAACCAAGTACAGCCAAACCTACAACATATATTTCTAAACCCAAACATTACCACAATAATACACTTTTAGTTGAACTAACAATGAAGGAGGAGTAACATACCTTAGATACCAAAGAAGATGAAAAGAAACCTCCCTTAACATCTTTAATTTATTTCTTTGAAGAAACCCTAGCCTTTCATGAACAAAGAGCTTAAGAGAGATCTGAGAGTGCTCAGAGAGTGTTTCATTGTGAATAATAGGTTAAGGAAGCTTCAAAAAGTGTTTTATGACATAGGGTAAAAAGGGGTTATTAGGGACAAATAGAATACCCCAATTTAAACTGTAAAAATTCCTGTAGGTGGGTACAATTTTGACCCCTCACTCATACCCATATCATATGAGTGGTAGACTCCACTCGTAACATAGCAAGAAATTTGGACTCCATATTTTGTCCAACATACCACTCCCTAGCCTAACTCGTACCCTAACGATATGACTAGTACCCTTCAAGGTTTACACAAAGAATAAACATCTAGGCTAGACATTGGACAATATATCATAGGACCCTACCCCACGTATCATGTCCATACGACTCGTGTGTAATCTTCTGGTACCAAGAATAGAACTTGGCCAACATCACACTGACCAACATATGGATAGGGTCCCTTGACCCGTAACCACACCATACGACTAGTACCGTGAGTCATATGATCAATAAAAGGCTAAAACTCAAAAAATATTGCAAGGACCAAAACCCTGTGTGTTTCAACGTTAGTCTGACTCTAAACTATCCTCGAATACAAGTAATTAAGCAAGAGGAATGGTAGTATGGCCGGTTTCTACATCGCATAGGGATACATCACTAGAAGATAGTTAGCCGATTGAACACCAGCTTGTACTCAGGGATAAGATAAAATTGTATCAGTATTTTAAAAACCAAAATAAATAACTATATGGGATCACATAGACACATATATATATATCATGCCGAGATCTAGAACCGTATTTAACACGCATTTAAAACCTTAACTTAGGTTGAGTTGCTTGACCATCCTAAAACCACCCATGGGCTATATGGGTTCAGATTCCCTGCTGAAAGAGCCCCATCGCATGTTAACCGCCTGACCATAGAAAAGAAACTGAGATGACTAGTACATCTCCTAAATTATAAAGTATGACATCATGCACACAGTCACCAAGACCGCCCTCACATTAGAACGTGTGAGTTTGTAGTGTCGGCCCCCCAGGACCACCACCTTCTGCGGTTTTTGCTACTAACCCTGTTTAAGCCCAATTAATCCTTTTATACATAACCAAACCATTTATAAAGGACTCTTTTATTTAGGCATTAACCGTTGGTATCATCATACCAAAATTTGAGCTTGCAAGTCTATCTGTTTATGCGATACCAAAACCATTAAACCAAGTTGACTCCTAAGTTTCCAACTAAGCCACAAACATAGCCATCAAGGCCTTTCCAACCATTTAAAACCAGCCCAACCAATTTAAGTTCCATAACCTCTTAGGAAATGTAAAGATTTCAATAATAGTCAAACTATGTGACAAAACCATTCGAATTGGCATTTTAACAACCAGGTTGAGGATACACATGTTTTAAAACCATAACCAAGTAATTTGAGGGAATCCAAAGTATCTCTAAATCCATTTACTATAACCATGCATTCCACAGTATCAAAATCATATTAAAAGCAATGAAAGTAACATCATTTAACCATGAGAAACATTATTCAACCATAAACATCCAAGACCCCCAATCATTATTTTAAACCATAAAATTTTCATGGAATTCATAAATTAAAACACATGCTCTTTGTAAAATAACAAAGACAGAGGAGTAACATGCCTCAAACACCAAGGAATAAAAAGAGAAACCACCTTTTAAAGCCTTAATTGATTATCTTGAAGAACCCCTAGCAGTTTTTTTGAGAGAGAGTTGAGAAAAGTTTTTAAGAGTGTTTGATTGAGAATAATAGGTTAATGAAGCCCCAAATTGTGTTTTACGTCCTGGTATCAGAGGGAGTTACAAAGTGAAATGTCCAGAATACCCCCTCTTAAAATTGTGGAAAACTCATAGGTGGGTACGAGTTGGCCCTCCAACTCATCACCATATCATACAACTAGTATCATTAAGTCATCAACAGAACAAAAAGTTGAACACCACATTCTATCCAACATATGACTTTCTTACCCAACTCATTACTAGACCATACGACTGGTATGGTCTAATCATACCCAAGGAAGAACCCTAAGGGATTGGACAATGGACAAAATATGACCCTAACTTACACTCATACCCTATCCCCATGTGTCTTAGTGATCCACTTGTACTCAGAGCCAATTCAAGTCACTAAGTTACTGATTTGATTAAGGGGCCGACCAAATAAACCATCACTACCCGTAATGAGCTGTACCTACCAAACTGCAACATCAATAAAAACCTAACCACCCTTCACTGGTCTCCTAATGACAGGGTCCCCCAAACCATACCCACACCATACGACTCATATGGTGAATTGTTACAAGGATAGTGAGTCCAAAACTGGAAATTTCCAATGGCCAAAACCCAAGGTATTTTAATTCTCCCATGCTTGGAGCATTCGTCCACGAATGATAGGACAAGGCAGTGACTGGCATGATTAAACCCTCAAACGTCTCTACTCTTACCTTTAAGATAGAAAATAGAGATGCCAAGAAAATCAATCTTTTTCTTAACAACGTCATAAAAAAAGATGCAAGGAGCAACACATATCTTACACATGAATTTTTGTAGCAGGAAAAACTATGCATACTTTGATTTCATGTTCTCTTTAGCTTCCCTGGTAGCCTCTTTCACCTTATGGTTCCTTCACTGAACCTTTACCAAAGCCACATCCTTGGTCTGCAAATGACGAACCTGCAGATCCAAGATCTCAACCAGGACCTCCTCATAAGATAGAGAATGCAAAATACCAATATCCTTGATAGGCACAATTTTTAATGAATCACCCACACACTTTCTCAATATAGAAACATGGAACACTAGGGTAATGGATCTCAAACTAGAAAGCAACACCAACTCAAACACAATATTACAAACTTTTCTTAAAAAGAAGTACGGACCAACATAACGAGGACTAAGCTTTCCCTACTTCCCAAACTACATTACTCCCTTCATGGGAGATACCTACAAGAATACCCCATTCCTAACCTCAAACTGTAACTTCCTATACCTCATATCTACAAAGGACTTTTGGCAAATTTAGGCTACTTTAAGCCTATCCCGAATCATCTTCACCTTCTCAATAGCTTAGTAGACCGAATTCGGGCCAAACATCTCCACCTCACCAACCTTGAACCACATAATAGGAGATCTATACCTCCGACTATACAAGCCCTAAAATGAAGCCATCCCAATGCTATAGTGGCGTCTATTATTGTATACAAACTCTATAAGATGTAAATGCTCAACCTAATTACCACCACAGTTGATCACACAAGCTCTAAGCATGTCTGAATAGTCCTTTTTTCTTGGCTTTTTGACTGCAGGTGGAAACTAGTACTAATACTTACCTTGGTTCCCAAACTATTCTAAAATGACCGTCAAAATAGAGATGAAAATTGTCCTCATAATCTGAGGGGATAGAAATAGGTACCCCATGTAACTTCACAATCTCTTAGAGATATAACCTTGCATAATCCTCAGCCAAAAAGTTAGTCTTGACTGGTAAAAAGTGAGCAAACTTAGTCATGTTATCTACGATGACCCAAATCAAATTAACTAGAGTCCGAGACTGAGAAAGATAGGTAACAAAATCCATATAGATTACCTCTTATTTCCACACAGGAAACTAAATTTCTTGATACAATCCTCCGAGCATCATATGCTCAACCTTCACTTGTTGGCACAGCATGACTTAGCCATAAAACTAGCCACATCCCACTTCATACTATTCCACCAATACATATCCTTAAGGTTATGATACATTTTCGTCAAACTAGGATGAGTAGCATAGCATAGCTCATACACCTCATCCAAGATCCTCTCTCGTAAACCATATCTATTAGTAACACATAACCTCTCTTGGTACCATAATGTACCATCACGACTAATATCGAAGGACATCACCTTCTGCCCACCAACATTACCCTTCATACTTATCAAGATAAGATCTACAACTTGCTTCTCCTTTACTTTAGCACTAAGAGATAATTGTACCACCTCCTGCACAACCACACCACTAGCCTCAAAGTCCAAGAGATAAACTCCAAGTTTAGCCAAATGGTGAATATCTTTCACCAACTCCCTCTTCCCTTTATCTACATGAGCTATACTTCCTATAGATAACCTTCTTAGAGCACCAGCAACCACATTAACTTTAGATGGATAGTATTGAAGACTCATGTCATAATCTTTGAGAAACTAAAGCCATCTCATTTGCCTGAGGTTCAGCTCTTTCTGAGTAAACATTATTGCAGGCTCTTATGATTGGAAAAGATATGCACATACATGCCATATTGATAGTAGTGGCGGATATTCAATGTGAATACCACAGCCAATAATTCCAAGTCATGGGTTGGATAATTCTTATCATGAAAATTCACCTATCTAGAGGCATAAGATATCACCTTGCCATGCAACATCAAAATACAACCAAGCCCTACATGGGATGCATCACAATATACTACAAATCCATTTGTGCCTTCAGGAAAGGTCAAGAATAGAGCCGAAGTTAGCTTATCCTTTAGCTGTTTAAAACTACTATCCTAAGCATCAGACCTATAGAACTTTACCTTCTTCAAAGTTAACTTAGTCAACGGGGCAATTATAGGAGAGACTCTCCACAAACCTCCTATTGTAACCAGCTAAACCCAAGAAGCTCCAACTATCGATTAGAGTCATGGGTCTAGGCTACCTTTTAACCACTACAACTTTCTGTGGATCCACCATTATCCTTTCACTAAATATGACATGACCCAAAAAGTAACAACATTCAACCAGAACTTATATTTTGAGAACTTAGCATAGAACTGATGCTCTTTGAAGGTCTACAATACTATACAAAGGTGATTAGCATAATCTACCTTACTCCCAAAATCTATCCCAAAATCA
The DNA here is from genome assembly GCA_030864225.1 of Capsicum baccatum var. pendulum. Lineage (NCBI taxonomy): Eukaryota > Viridiplantae > Streptophyta > Magnoliopsida > Solanales > Solanaceae > Capsicum > Capsicum baccatum. Next base: position 89,722,936 of record CM061557.1, read on the forward strand.
ATCTCCCTATCAAGAGGAACACCAGGGAGGTTATTAGGGAAGACATCAGGAAATTTATTCACATTAAGATGGAATGCAAAGAAGGACCCTACGACCTAGAATTATTAACCTGGACCAAATAATAGGGATAGAATACATTAATATGATATGAACTTCCCTTAGGACCTAAGGAACCACCCTCTCATTTGATAACTCGCTCATTAGGCAATTTGAAGACAACCTTACGAGTTCGACAGTCTATTAAATCATAGCAAGAGTGTAATCGATCCATCCCCAATATTACATTAAAATCAGCCATATCTAATTCAAACATATCTACCAGAGACTCCCAGCCACACATAAATATCACACAACCCCTATAGACTTTTTTTGCCATTATAGAGTTACCCATCATGGTAGAAATAGAAAAAGGGTCTATAATACACTCAAGACCAAAACCAAAATACACAGCAACATATGGGGTCACATAAAAAGAGTGTACCTTGGATAAGTAAACAATTTACATTATGGGGAAAAAGTATCAACATACTAGTAATAATATCAGACGATATGTCCGACTTCTATTGAGTAGTGAGAGCATTGAGATGGTTCTAACAAGTGCTAGACTAGATGGTGTACCCTTTGATATTAGATTTTATCAAGAGGCAACAAGAACCTTATTTTCTCTAAAAGTAGATTCATCAATAGGATAATTTCTAATCACGTGCCCTGGTTGACCATAGATGAAGCATTTGTCCTTTTTCTTTATCACAGTAACCCCAATACAACCAACTAAAGAATCTATAGAGAGAATATAAGTAAGATGACTGAGCCCTACTAGCCTAAGATTGGGCACCATGTTCCCTATAATTGTCGCCACTCTATAAACACATACCACCCAACGATTATGGGTAGGGAGCAATAGCCATCAAGTAAGAACCAAAATTGCCCCACTTTTTCTTGGGCTATTTCGCACCACCCCTACTAGTCTTTTATTGGTCACCACCCTACTTAGAAAATTTGAACATCTTGCTTTGCCTTTTCCCAATCTCCTCTTGATTCTTTATTTCTTCCTTTACTTTTTGCATATACAAAACCAGCCTTTAAATGTCCATATCCTTGTTTAACAAGGCATCCTTACTCTCCAGAATCAAGTCTTAGGACAATCCAAAAGCAAATATCCTCATTCCAATCCTCACGCTAGAAACCAACTCAAGAGCATACCAAGATAACTGTTGAAACTTCAAGGCATACTCTTTGACTGATATCTTGCTTGCTTCAGGTTAACAAACTCTTTTTCCTTTGCTTTCCTCAACTACTTAACAAAGAAGTGGTCCATGAAAGCACTAGAGAAATCATCCCAAAGAGTTGATTAAACATTGTCACTCCTAGACTATTCCCATTCCTCATACCATTGGTAAGCTACACCTTTAAGTTGGTAGGCAAAAAATTCCACACCTTCCGAATTGGTAGCATGCATAACACAAAAGATATTTTCCATCTCATCCATAAAAGCTTGAGGATCCTCCTCTACCTTAACACAAGTGAACACAGTAGGGTTTAACCTCATTAACTTGCCAACCTTTATGAGCTCAAAAGATGGAGTAATAGAAGCACCACACTCAACCAAAGAAGCTACCAATATATGAATAGACTTATAAGACTCAATATTTATGACATCAGCCTTAGGAGCTCCAGAAGGACTGGAGAAAATTGATGGAACTGCAGGAGAACAATCAAGAACTGGACCCCTAGACTAGGTCTAGACCTCATAAGTAGAATAGGTCCCATCAACATTGTCCATTGGTAGGACAGAGGGGTTTTCATAAGCTTTAGATCATCGAGGAGGCATGATCTGAAAAGTAAACAAATAGGAATTAGAAAAGATTTTAGGACCTTAGATTCTACAACTTGAAAAGAGAACACAAGAAAGAGAAACATTCTTAAATGCCCTGTAGCCTCTCCCTTATGAGTGTTGGTACACACCCTTAAAATAGACTCTACTTGACACAACTTTGTCATACACCTAATTAACCATAAAACTAGGGCTCTAATATTAATCTGACATGACCGGAACTAGGGCCTAGTCATGTTGGGCATCTCAAGTCCAACCAGGACCGGAGACCACTCCCAATAACCAACCATAACTACCCTGCACCCTATGTATGAAGAATTCTAAACATATAAAAAGATAAAAAAAGAATAATTTAAAGACATTAGATAAAGTCTACAAGCATAATCCAACAACCTCAATCAAATATCCAACCAATCCCAACCCCAATGCCAATACCAATTGCCAGGTTGACACCAATACTGACTTCACCTATGCCCATAGTTGTGTGATAAGGCCTCTATCATGAATTAATAATAGCTAGTTGGGACATGCCCTCGACCATAGCCAAAATAAAACCAAAGTAATAACAAAAAAGAGAAGTCCATACCATGAAATGTAGCCTTCTAATGTATGAAAGCTTACCACTTTAGTCTGGCTCAAAATTATTCCTAAATCTAAGTCACTAAGTAGGACAAATGGTTGTATGGCTACTTCCTGCATCACATAGGGATACAATACTCAAAGACGGTTAGCAGAGTAAATGCAAGTATGTACTTAGGGATAAGAATAAATTGCACCAGCAATTCAAAAACCAAAGTAAATAACCATATGCAATCACACACACACACATATATATATTATGATAAGATCGAGAATCGAGTTTAGCATACATTAAAAACATAACCTGGGTTGAGTAGCTTGACTGTCCTAAAACAACCCATAGGTTATATGGGTTAAACTCCCCCATCTTAAAGGGCCTCAGTCCATATTGGCTGCATGACCGGATAAACGAACCTGAGCTAACTAGTATATCTCTCAAAATATAAAGTGTGACATCATGCACACAATCAACAATACCACCTTCACATTGACAAATATAAGATTTCAATGTCGTCTTCCCCTGCTCCCCCTGCCAGGCCCCCCATTTTATGTGGTTTTTGCTACACGACCCTCTTTAAGACCAACTAATCTTTTAAACATAAGCAAACCATTTTATGAGGAGTCTTTTGTTTAGGCTTAACTATTGGTATCGTCATACCAAAATTAGAGCTTACAAGTCTATCCTTTTATGTCATACCAAAACCATAAACCAAGTTGACTCCATATTTTCCAATTAAACCAAAACTATGGCCAGCAAGTCCTTTCCAAACGATTTAAAACCTACCAAACCAATTTAAGTTCCATTACCTCTTATGCAATGTAAAGATTTCAATAATAGTAAAACTATGTGATAAAACCATTCTCATTGGAATTTTAACAACTAGGCGGAGGGCACATATGTTTTAAAACCATTACCAAGTAATTTGGGGGAATCTAAAGTACCTCTAAATCCATTTACTATAACCATGCATTCCACAATGCTAGAATCATATTAAAATCAATGAAAGAAACATCATTAAATCATGGTAAACATTATTCAACCATAAATCTCAGATCAAAGATAGTTTTATACAAAGAACAATTAGCATTTACAACACATACTAGGATCAGCATTATGGGAAAAGTTGCAGAAGTCTAGTATAAGTACTAAAACATATGGTATGCAGTAGGTATCATAGTCCAACCGAGCTCAATAGAGAAATACAAGTATAAATAACATAAAAGAAGAATAATGTAAGTAATCCAGGATGAGATAAAATACAAAATAGGTAACCAAAGAAAAGGATCCTACTTGTAGAAGCTATATTAATAGTATAACATTGAAAGAATGATTAGTAAGAAAGTGTATCAATAGTAGTAATATCAGAATGTCAAACCAATGTAAGAGAAACAACATGATAATATGGCACTAGCTGGTAATACTAAAGAAGAAGGAGTTCACAAGACATCCCTAGATCGCAAGTAAATGCGAATAACTAACCTGTCATAAGCTATAAATTAGAAATTAAACAATAATCTAATTATTCCCCTATAGACCTAAAAGGTGAAAACAACATACAAATCCTAAACTAACCAGTATAAGCAAAACAAGCACAAATAACAAACAAAACACAATTATCTCTTATAAGTATGACAAGTAACAAACAACAATCATACTACTGAAAATAGTGCATATGGATAGGTGAGTGCAATAGAAATCATAAGATGAAATATGTCATGAGTACAATGTACAACCATAGTGTACAACCTTCTCCAACTTTGTGGTTCGTAAATACCGGGCCTATGGGGAATACCCTTTTTATAGCATCGTGGCTAACAATAGAGGGATCCATAGGGGACTTAATATATCCATATACACTTCCTTTTCCTAAACCAAGACTTTTAAGTAATAATAAATCATAAATCCCATTTGAAATTGACCCAGAAGTAAGAATGAGTATAATAGGTGGCCAAAATTAAACCATCACTATGATAATCTACTTTATTTTCTTTTTAAAATTAGTGTGTAGGTAAAGCTCTACAAATTATGTTCCACAATCAAAATCAGTAAGTGAAAACCAAGATAAATCTTTTGAAATAGAAATAAACTAGTGATTAAAAGGTTTATAATTTCATTCAATAGTATTAGAAAAAAATAGTAAATATGATATATTTTAGTCTTAAAAACCATTATCCACCAATAAGGGTTTTACGATTCTCATTTTAAAAATTGTTCAAGAGAAGAAAATGAGAATATATCCCTTTTTGGAAATAGTAGCAAAAATCAATGTTTTCCTATGGAATCATACCATAATGCAAGCCTGTGCATGTATAAATTTATGCATGCCAGTACCACTATACACTAAAATGAGGCATGACCACATAAATATCTACAACTATAAATTTCTGCCTTTTGGAAGCAATGTACAATAGCCTAGAATCAAAATAAGTATAATCACGTCCTTAAGACCACCAATGTATAAAGCAGTATATATATACAAACACACACATATATATAGAGAGAGATAGATATCTATGTGTATGTGTATGTGTATGTGTGTTTATATATATAAGGTTAATATATAAAACAGATAAACATGATACTAACATAGTTGACCAAGGAATACCAACCTTATCATGAGTTACTACCCCAAATCGACTCTAAGGATTTCTACCCTAATCCTAATATGAAGGAATGTAATAAGTATTCCTAACATTAGATTAGACCTACTAAACTAATTCTCCAGCTAATAATCTATTCTAAAATCTCCAAAGAATTCCAAGAATGATAAAAATGATAAAGGAACCTTATACCTTTCCTATAAACCCCACCTAAAATGCAATTTGTACCATACACAATCTAATAGATCAAATTCTAGAAATAAAATATAGTAGCCTACTGTAAAGATGAATAGTAGCCTAAAACCATTCCTGAACTACTCAATTCTAGAAAGCTATTGAATTATCATAATTATAATCCATACATAAATTGACAAAAATAAGAATCGTGTTACAATTACAAAATCTAGGTCTAAAATTGGGGAAAAAACATATCCACTAGACCCAATAAAGAAAATTGAAATTAAATCAATAATTCACTACCAAAAAGGGTAATAAAACCTTGCCTAGAAATTAGCGATGATGAATTTGAATTCAGATATTAATTGATTCAAAAGGTTCACTTGGCCAGGGAAGAAAACCAAGATTTTGACCAATGAATTATAGATAAAATAAAAAATTTATAGTAAAAAAGAGGATAAGTCATAATTACGAAGGAGAGAAGCTTACATCACAAAGAATCTACCAATAATCACCCAATCACACCCTTAACTAAGTTCCTAAACACTTAGCATGAAAATGGCTAAGTGTTGAGAGAAGAAGACAAAAAAATATACAATGACCTACGCTTATGCAGAGAATTTATTTATGTAACAAGAGTCATGATGGCACCTACTTCACCTTACTAGTAGGTAAGCAAACTATAGCCAGAGCTATAGAAAATGGGCTTATTTTATGAAAAAAGGTGTAAAATCCAAAAGTTTGCAAGAAAATACTTACAATAATAATAGTTTAAGAGATAGATGAAACATCAATAACCATCCTATGACCTAGTTGTAATACCCCAAGTTTTCAAGCTCTAGACCAATTACAAAATAGGTTATTTAATTATCTTTCAATTACCATAAGAATTTCCTTAATATGATACCATGGAAAAAAGTTATGGAAAATTTCTAAGGTTCTGTCAACTACTAGTGGCAACGACTTAAGAAATGACCCACTACTAGTCATAATGTGTCATTATGTGGAGTCATTATCATTATATGGGGTCAGTGGAAATGAACCCTAATTAGACCTAACAATTCTAAGGTTCTGTCAACTACCAGTGGCAACAACTCTGGAAATGACCCATTACCAGTCATAACGTGTCATTATGTGGAGTCGTTTCACGATAGTAATGTATTGTAAGAATTTTGCCTAGTGGTAACGAGTCTAGTTAATGACTCGTTATCATTACTAAGAAGTTTTTAAGTAGATACATCATCACAATAAATAGAAATCAAGAAATTGAGTCTCCGGCCATGACTTCTCCTAGTGATCCCTAATTAGACATAACGAGTCATTCAGAGTGGAGTTATTGTCTTAATAGAAAAGACTTAGAAATTTAGGACTTCAAATTATGACTCAAAACATGACTCATGACCTATCATAATAAGTTATTATCTGAGTCATTATGACTGGCACCAAAAATTTTCTACATGATTTAAAAAGTGTCTTTTTGTTAATTCCCACTATTAGTTTCAAAACCAATTGTTTAGGCTTCCTAAGGAGTGGTATGAAAGGCTAAACTTTCCTAAATTCACCATTTAATCATAAAATAAATCCATACAAAAAATAGAGGTGATTATCTTAACTCCAAAAGCAAGTTAAAGGTTCTCCATCTCAAGTCAAATTACAAGGATTTCTCCAAGGCTTCCACCTTCAAGTATACGGGGCTTCATAAATGGGTCTTTTCCACCTATTGAGTTCAAAAAGTTTTAAACCCTCAAGTTTGCTTTTCTCTCTAGTTGGGTTCTAGGTCAAATATAAAGTTTTCTTTAATTTATTATCACGACCCAAACTAGGGTTTATGAGACATCCAGGTTTTAAGACAAAATACGACTTAGGAGAATGAGTCATATAATTGAGTACGAGTGGTATGGTCTAGTCGTATGCTGACCAATGTTGGTTAGTGGAATGGACTTTTGTTAGTGAAATAGATATAACTTAGTGGTATAAGTCATACTGATTGATATGGGTCATTTGTTTATTTCACTTAACCTTAGATTTGGTAACTTAAGGTAGATCATAGTAAGACTAGATCACCATAAGCCATAAGACAGGGTACGAGTCATACCCATGGCACGTATGGTGGTCAGTGTTCAAAACTCTTAGATTTTATTCTTCTAGGGGTACGATTTATGGTTACCAATCATAAACTTGAATATGACTTGGGTTTAGGTGTGTCGTACCCTGGACAAAATTGGGTACAAGGGGAAAACCTAGGGTATGAGAGGTAGGTACCACTCGTACAAGATGAGTACAACTCGCAAGGGTCAGTCAAACCCTATGATGATAATTTAATGTAGTTTAAGTGAGAGTTGTTAAGATATATCTCCAGTTATCCTAATAAGGTCCCATAACTTATATTGATCTTAGAAGGTTATTTTTCCTATTATTCTATTCTTAAACACTTAGAAACACTCTTAAATTGTCTCTAGAGTTCTTAGGCCAAGAAAGTTAGGGTTTCATATTAAGGGGTAAATTGGGGCTTGTCTTGGTGATTTCTTTCCATAATCATCTTAGTTTAAGTCATGCACTTTTCCCTCGTTGTTAGTTCCAACTAAAGGCATGGGTTTATGCAATGTTTTTAGGATTGAAAGATTGTCTGATTTTGGATTTTCTAATATAATTTGGGGGGTTTTGGTTATAAATGCTTGGTTATGGTTTTCTAATATTTTAATTATGATTTTATATGCATTAATGGTGATTTTGGATAATTGGTTGCATGGGAATTGGATTTTTTGTAAAGGACTTTGGTTTTGGAAATATTATGCCCCAAATCTGTTTGATAAAAGGACTTTAACAATGCTTTTACTATTATATTAGTGTTTCAACGAAACTTATGCATGATTGAAATCTAGTAATGAAACCCTAAATGATATGAATGGCTTAAATAGTTTTAAATGGATTGTAAAGGCCTTCGTGGCCATGGTCTTTGTTAATTAGAAATCATGTAGGGTACATGGAAATCCCCTAAGGATTTGCTAAGGACAATACATACAAGTTATAGTCAGTATGATAATACCACTATCTAATAGCCTTGGTTCATAAATGGTTAATAGTATGGTTAGTTTGTTGGTAATGGTTTTAATTAGGCTTAAAGGAAGAATGCATAGTAAACCCATAGAAGGTGGAATTCATGGGGGATCTAAACTTGAAACTTATATTACCGATGTGAGATTTTGTCCTAGAGACCATATGCATAATGTCACACTATATACTTTGGGGGATGTACTATTCATACCAAGGTTTCTTTCCTAGTTATGTGGCTCCATGCATTGGGGCCCTTTTAGTAGGTAAGCTGAACCTATATATCTCCTGGGTGGTTTAGGATGGCAGAGCTACATAACCCTGGTAAAGGTTTTAATGAGATACTAAACGTGATCCCCTTTCCAGTATGGCTATATATATATGTATGGGTGTTTGCATATGAATGGTTTTATTTTGTTTTATAAATGTAATTATTTTATCCTTATCCTGAGTTCATGCTAGTGTTCTCCTAGTAACCCAACTTTGTTTGTTTTATCCCCACGTGATGCAGGACCTTCTATTTTACTCCTTCTACTTAGCATTAAAATATTTGTGGATAGTAATTGGATTAAAGTAGTGAGCTTTCATCTTTCCAGAAGGTTCCATTTCATGGATGTTATATCATACTCTAACTATTTTATAGATCTTGGTTTTGGATATGGTTTGGGGCATTTCCTAAGTGGATTTTGGTATTCTCTTGGTTAGTGGGTTTTGTGGTACTACTATAGGTTGAAATGGATGGGATTAGTATTGATGTCAGCCTTAGCATTTCCATCATATTTTATTTTAGGGTTTATCATATTATGTTTTTGAACTCATTTGGTTATGTCCTAGCTTATGGCCCTTGGTTTGATATTGGTTTGGCTAGGTGGTTTGGTTGCTATGATTTAGTGGACAGGATAACTTATTAGGGTTGGTCTAGGAATAGATCTATCCTAAAGTCAGTTCTTATCTAGTTACGCTATCTTGTTATATGTTTGAAATTCAGCCAACTTAGGACATGTAGTTAGAAGTTGTGTTGGGTAATGGGGGTGGCCTTCGATTTTGGTTGGACCTAGGACCCCCATTATGATAAGGGCCCCGGGTCGAGTAGGGTCAAGTTTGTATTAGATCTTAGTTTATGGTCAATTAGGAGTCCTCACAGACATGTCTAGTAGAGTCTGTTTTAAGGGTGTGTAGCGTGCTACACTCATAAAAATAGGCTACAAGGCATTTAGGAATGTTTTACTTTCTTGGTATTCTATTTTTAAGATTGGAGTCTAAGTCCTTGAATTCCTCTCTAATGCTTGGTTGTTCATTTTTTTGATCATGCATCAATAATCTGGAATACAAGAAAACTCTTCTATCCTATACGAGGACAATATTGATGGGGTATGTCCTATGTCTGGAGGTCGTCTTCGATCTTAGGGTCCTATCCTAATTATTCTAGAGTTTCTTAGGTTACTACTAGTCCTCCGCTGGGTGAGATGACTAATGCAGAATTTATCCACTCTATTTATACTATTGCTTAGTTAGTTGCTGTTCAGGATAGGCGATACCCATCTAGGAGGTTGTCTGCTGAGGTCACAAGGGTTGGTCAGTATATGAAACTGAATCCTCCTACTTTTACTAGTGTAAATATGAAAGAGGATCCTTAGGGTATCTTGGATGAAATGGAGAAGATATTTAGGATGATGCAGGCTACTAATGTGGAAGGTGTGAACTTTGTAGCTTATTAGCTCAAGGATATTTCATACCAATGGTATGAAGAGTGGGAAATATATTAAAGTAATATGGAGGATTTGTCCTTATGGGATGCCTTTTCTGGTGCTTTTTTGGATCATTTCTTTCCTTAAGAGCTGAGGGAAGAAAAAATGGAGGAGTTTGTGAATCTTAAGCAAGGGGGAATGTCTATCAAGGAATATTCCTTGAAATTTTATCATCTATCAAGGTATGCTCCTAATTTTGTATCTAATATGGGAGTGAGGATGACAAAGTTCACTTCTAGGCTATCTTGAGATTTGATCATAGAAAGAAAGGCTACTTTACAAATTAAAAATATGGACATTTTGAGTTTAGTTTCAATATACAGCAGGTGGAGGATGAGAAGAGGAAATAGGTGAATTTCAGAGATAAGAATTGTAAGAGGAGACGGTTTTCAGACTAGAGAGGTGCTTAGTCGCAAGGTGGTTGGGATGGAGGTAAATGGTCAAAAAATAAATAGGGGAGTTATGGTTCCTTCTCTACTGCTAGTGTTCCTTACCTGAAGTAGTTGAGTGATAGGCGTCCACAAGGTGGTAATAACTTTTGGGAATAGGGTGCCCAATTTAAGGTAAGTGGGGGTCAGTTGGCTTATTCATACCCTTCTTGTCTGTTCTATGGTTTTCTTAATTGGGGATATTATGATGAAAGTAGCGCAAAGTGTTTTAAATATGGCCAGCCAGGCCATATGCTCAAGAATTGTCTAGTTGGTAAAGGAGATTTGAGAGCGGTCAGAGCTCTTGTTGCTTCATCTTCTACTCTTGCGCCTAGTGGTGTAGCTTCAATGTCTACTCTTTCTTTCAGTACTGGTACTGGCTAGAATTAGATGTATGCTCTTGCATCTTGGCAGAAATCTAAGGCACTACCTAATGTCATTACTAGTATGTTACAACTTTTTTCTCATGACGTGTATTGACTGCTTGATCTGGGGTCCACTCTTTCTTATGTGACCATATTTATGGCTATATGTATTGGTTTTGATCATGAGGTTATTTCAGATCCTTTATTAGTTTCTACCCTAGTAGGTGACTCTGTTATTACAAAAAGAGTTTATAGGGAGGTATGGTATCTGTGGGTGGTAGGAAGACTTTGCTGGATTTGTTTAAACTTGATATGGTAGATTTTGATGTTATTCTGGGGATTGATTGGTTACACTCTTGTTACGCGTCCTTTAATTGTCGGACCCATAAAGTTGTCTTTAGGTTCCTTAGTGAACCGATTATAGAGTGGCAAGGTGGTTCCCTAGCTCCTAGGGGGTGGTTTCTTTCTTATCTTAGATCTCAGTGGTTAATCTCTAAAGTTTTTCTTTATCACTTGGTATGGGCTAAAGATTCTAACTTGGAAGGTCCTTCTTTACAACCAGTTTTTGTGGTAGATGAGTTTCCTGATGCCTTTTCGTATGATCTTCCTGGTGTTCCTCTAGATAGGGAAATAGAGTTAAGTATTGATTTAGTTTTGGACACTCATCCAATATTTATTTCTCTTTAAAGAATGGCTCCAGCTGAGTTGAGGGAACATAAGGAGTAACTTAAAGATCTTCTAGATAAAGGGTTTATTCATCCTACTTTATCCCCGTGGGATGCACTGGTACTATTTATGCGCAAGAAGGATGGTTCCCTTTGGATATGCATTGACTATCATTAATTGATAAGGTAAAGATCAAAAACAAATCTCCTCTTCCAAGAATAGATGACTTGTTTTATTAGTTGCAAGGTTCCAAGTTCTTTTTTTAGATAGATCTCTGGTTTGGGCATCATTAGCTTAAGATTAAAGAGGAGGATATCCCTAAGACGGATTTTCATACTCTGTATGGGCACTTTAAATTCTTGGTGATCTCATTTGGTTTGAATAATGCCCTGACGGTATTTACGGACTTGATGAATAGGGTTTTAAGGTAGTTCTAAGATCTCTTCATCATTGTGTTTATTGATGACATTCTGGTTTATTCCAAAACTGAGGTGGATCATTCTAATCAACTTCGTTTGGTAATACAAACCTTGAAGAAACAATAGTTCTAAGCTAAATTCTCCAAGTGTGAGTTTTGGTTGAAAACTGTGACTTATCTTAGACATATTATTTCTAGCGAGCGGATTATGGTGTATTCACAAAAGGTGGTTGTGGTTAAAAGGTGGCCTAGACCCATGACTCCAACCATATTTAGAGTTTCTTGGGGTTGGCTAGGTATTATCGATAGCTTATGGAAAGATTTTTGGCGATAGCTGCTCCTTTTACTAAGCTGACTTAGAAAAATATGAGGTTTTCTTGGTTGGATCCTTGTTAGGGGAGTTTTGAGAAGTTGAAAGATATGCTAACTTTGGCTTCAATATTCACATTGGTAGAGGGCAGTGAGGTGTTTGTGGTTTATTGTGTTGCATCTAGGGTGGGACTTAGTTGTGTTTTAATGCAACACAGGAAGGTGATTGCCTATGCTTCCAGGTAGTTGAAGGTTCGTGAGAGGAATTATCCTACTCATGATTTGGAACTATTAGTGGTGGTATTTTATTTAAAAATCTAGCAGCATTATCTATTTGGAGTGCACATAGACATCTTTTCTAATCATAAGAGTCTTCAATATGTGTTCACTTAGAAGGAGCTAAATCTAAGGCAAAGAACATGGTTGGAGCTTCCCAAAAACTATGAAATGAGTCTTTATTATAACTCAGGTAAGGCTAACGTGGTTGCTGATGCTCTTAGCAGGTTATCCATAGGGAGTTTGGCTTATGTGGAGGAACGAAAACATGAATTAGAGAAGGATATTCACCGCTTGGCTAACCATGGAGTTTGTTTTTTGGACTCTAAAGATGGTGGGATAATGGCACACGAAGTCGTTCGATTATCTCTTAGTGTAGAGATTAAGAATGTGCAAGTGCTAGATCCTATCTTGATTAAAATCAAGAGTAATATCGGTATGTAAAAGGTAATATTATTTGAGATAAGTGGCGACAGTACTTTATGGTACCAAGAGAGGTTGTGCGTTCCTGATGTCAATGGTTTGCAAGAAAGAATCTTGGTTGAGGCTCATGAATCATGCTATGTTGTACATCCCTTATCGATGAAGATGTATAATTATCTCAAGATGTATTGGTTGAATGGTATAAAAAAGAACGTGGCTGATGTTGTGGACAAGTGATTGGTGTGTCAGCAAGTTAAAGTTGAGCACATAAAACCTAGTGGGTTGTATCAAGAGATTGGTTTTCCGAAATGGAAATGGGAGGTAATCAATATGGGTTTTTTTATCGGTCATCTTTGGTCTTGGAATCAATATGATTTGATTTGGGTCATCGTGGATAAGAAAACAGCATCTTCTCACTTCTTTCCAGCGAGGACTACCTTTTCGACGGAGGATTATATGAAGTTATATCTTTAAAAGATTGTGAAGCTGCATTCGGTACCTGTTTTGATTATCTCTGATCATGGTACACAGTTTTCATCTCATTTCTGGCAGTCTTTCGAAAAGGGATTGGGTATTAAGGTGAGTCTGAGTATTATTTTTCATCCTCAGATGGGTGGGCAGGCAGAAAGAACTATTCAAACATTAGAGGAAATGCTTCATGCATGTGTGGTTTATTAAGGTGGTATTTGAGCTGAGCATCTACCTTGGGTAGAGTTTTCTTACAACAATAGCTATTATTCTAAAATTGGCATGGCCCCTTTTGAGGCATTGTATTGTAGGAGGTGCAAATCTCCTATTGGTTAGTTCGAGTTTGGTGAGGTAGATACATTCGATCTGAATTTCGTCTACTATGTTATTGTAAAGGTCAAGGTAATTTGGGATAGGCTTAAGGATGCGTAAAGTAGCCAAAAGTCCTTTGCAGTTTAAGACGTAGAGACTTAGAGTTTAAGGTTGGGTATAAGGTGTTCCTCAAGGTATCTCCTAAGAAGGGAGTAATGCACTTTGGAAAAAAGATGAAGCTTAGTCCTCGGTATATTGGTCCTTAAGTTGTTTTGCGAAGGGTTCAAAATGTTGCTTATGAATTGGAGTTGCCTTTTAGTTTGTATTCCATTCATACGGTGTTTTATGTCTCCATATTGAGGAAGTGTCTTGGTTATCCTTCTTCGATTGTTCCTTTTGGAGGGGTTGGGTATCTCAGGCTCTCTATCATATCAAGAGGTCTCGATTAAGATCTTTTATAGGAAGGTTCATCGGTTGTGAACCAAGGATGTGGTTTCGATCAAGGTTCTGTAGTGGAAGGAGTTATATGGGAAGCGGAGGAGGACATGAAGTCCAAGTATCCACATATGTTTTCTACTCCAAGGATTCTTGGGGAAGGTATGTGCCTTCAATACATCTTTATTTTCTGAGTTTTATAAAGGAAAGATTAACATCTTTGCCTTTTTGTTTTCAAACTTTGTTAAAGATTAGAAATATATTTGATAATTCAAATAACTGGTGTGTGTGATTACCCCTACCTTCTTCATTATTTGAGGATTAATGTTCCTAGTAGGGGAGACAGAAACATCCTGGTTTCTAGATGTTATAAAATTTCCATGATTTCTGATTTCTGGTCAAGATACAACTTAGGAAAGTGAGTTGTACATTTGGATACGGGTGATATGGTCCAGTCGTATTCTACCCAATGTTGGTTGGTAGAATGGATTTTGGTTCCAAAATTGGGTACAACATAGTGGTATGAGTTATACTGGTGGATACAGGTCATTTGGTTCTTTCAGTTAACCATAGAATTGGTAACTTAAGTTGGTTCTGAGTATGACTGGCTCACCATGAGCCGTAATCCAGGTACCAGTGTACCCAAGACTCGTATGGTGGTTAGTATTCAAACCACTTGGATTCCATTCTGATCAGGGTGCAATTTATAGATACTAATTGTACACTTGAATACGACTTGGGTTTAGGTGTTTAGTACCTTGGACAGTTTTGGTACAAAGGGAAAGCCTAGGGTACGAGAGGTGGGTGCCACTCGTACAGGATGGGTAAGACTCGTAAGGGTCAGTCGTACCCTATCACGAGAATTTAATGTAGTTTAAGTTAGGGCAATCTGGACATTTACCAACTTATCCTAATAAGGTCCCATGACTTATATTGCTCTTGGAAGGTTATTTTCCCTATTATTATATTCTTAAACATTTGGAAAACACATTTAAATCCTCTATAGAGTTCTTGGGTAAAGGAAGCTAGGGTTTCATCTTAAGGAGTAAATTGGGGCTTGTCATGGTGATTTTTCTCCATCATCATCTTGGTTTAAGGCATGTACTCTTCCCTCATTTTTAGTTCCAACTAAAGGCATAGTTTAATACAATGTTTTTATGATTTGAATGTTGAATGATTTTGGATTTTCAAATATGATTTGGGTTTTTTGGTTAGAAATGCTTGGTTATGGTTTTCCCATGTTTTAATTATGCCTTTATATGCATTAATGGTTGTTTTGGATAATTGGTTGCATGTCAATTGGTTATTTGGTAATGGACTTGAAAACACTATGCCCTCAATGCGTTTGACAAAATGTCTTTAACAATGTTTTCACTATTATATTTGTTTTTCAATGGAACTTATCAATGGTTTAAATCTGGTAATGGAACCCTAAATAGTATGAATTGTTTAAATGATTTTAATGGATGTGAAAGGCCTCGGTGGCCATGGTTTTGGTTAATTGGAAATCATAAGGGGTACATGGAAATCCCCTAAGGATTGGCTAAGGACAATACTTGCAAGTTAAAGTCGGTGTGACGATACCACTATCTAGTAGCCTTGGTTAATAAATGTTTAATAGTTTGGTTAGTTGCTTGGTAATGGTTTTAATTGGGTTTAATTAAGGTATGTGTAGTAAATCCGTGGAAGGTAGAGGTACTTAGGGGATCTAAACTACAAACTAATATTTGTCGATGTGAGGTTTGGTCCCAGAGACCATGTGCATGATGTCACAATATATTACTTTGGGTGATGTACTAGTCTTCCCAAGTTTTCTTCCCTGGTCATGCGGCTTCGTGCACTAGGGCCCTTTTAGCAGCGGGAGTTGAGCCCATATAGCCCATGGGTGGTTTAGGATAGCAGAGCTACATAACCCAAATAATGGTTTTAATGGCATACTAAACAAGATCACCTTTCCCGACATAGTTATATATATATGTGGGTGAGTACATAAAGATGGTTTTACTTGGTTTTATAAATGGAATTATTTAATCCTTATCCTGAGTTCATGCTAGTGTTCATGAACTAACCCATCTTCGGGTATTGTATCCCCAACGTGATACAAGACCCATCCATTCTACTCCTCCTGCTTAGCATTCGAATATTCAATGGCAGCTGTAGGATTGAAGTGGTGAGCTTCTATCTTTCCAGAAGGATCCATTTCATGGATTTTATTTCATACTCTGGCTTATTTATGGATATTGGTTTTGGTTATTATTGGGGGATGTCCCAACCAGATTTTGGTAGTCTTTTGGTTAAAGGCTTTTGTAGTACTGATATGGGTTGGAATGGGTGGGATCGGTATTAATGTTAGCCTTAGCATTGGTATTGGTATTGTGGCTGACACCAGTTGACGATATTGTTGGTTATTCCATCATATTTCTTTTTGGGGTTAATCATATTATGTTTTGGAATTCATTTGGTTATGGTACGGTTTATGGCCCTTTATTAAGTATTGGTTTAGCTGGGTGGTTTGGTTGGTATGATTTGATGGATGAGATGACTTGGTAGGGTTGGTCTAGGAATAGACCTATCCCAAAGTCAGTCCTTATCCAGTTACACTTTCTTTTTATATGTTCAAAATTCAGCCAACTTAGGGTAGGCGGCTCGAGGTTGGGATGGGTAACAGGGGTGGTCTCCGGTCCCGGTTGGACATGGGATGCCCATTACGACAAGTCTAATGGGTCGGGTCTTTTCAACCTGGCTGTGACGGGTATCTCAAGTCCATCGGTGGATAGAGACCACCCCTGTACACTTACCTAAACTACTCAATATCCCCATTGTCAGATTAATTCCGAACATATAACAAAATAAGTTTAAAGAATATAGGGTATATCTATAACCGATAACTATATACCGGCCAAAACAACTGACCACATAAAACAAGTCTACAGTAATCCAACAAAGCCTTCTAACGAAAGATCCAAAAACCAGTCTTGGTCAGAACATGTCCTCGACTCTAACAGATGACAATGACAATGATAATGTTAATGATAATATAAATCTCAACTCTAGTCTATCATAAGAATTCATGGAATGTCTAAGACTTTCCAAGTATGGAACCTCACCACTTTACCACAATGAATCAATAAACTGAGCCAATCCACCTAACTATGCACAGGAAAAGTAAAAGTATCTCTAGTTCCTGCATCGAGTGGGGATACAACATTCAAAGATGGTTAGTGGGGTGAACAATAGCATGTAACTCAGCGATAAGGATAACATAATGTCGTGATCAATAATTCAAAATCATTCAAAACCAATGCACATGATTAAATGCATATACATATACATATACATACATATATATATATATATATACTACATGTCGGGATAGGGAAACAAGGCTTAGCATGCATTTTAAAACTTTAGCCTGGATTGTGTAGCTCAATCATCATAACATAAGACGACACCCACAGGATATATGGGTCAAGTTCTCCCCCAGCTGATAGGGCCTAATGCGTTTGGTTGCATGAACCAGAAAGTATACATATGCATATGGGGACTCAAACCTCCCGGTATATCAAGGTGACATAAGCACCAAATCATACAATACGATGTGGGGGACTCAAACCTCCCAATCATATGAGAATAAAAAGGGGGATTCAAAACACTTAGTCAGATAGACCCCCGTATCGCCAACCGCAGTTTCCTGTATTGGTCCCTCGGGACATCTACTTGCATGACTAAGATACACAACCCTCAATAAAACCTAATTAAAATAGTTACCACACATTCCAATTAATTGAACAAAGATACACATTTAGGCATATATTATTGGTATCGTCATACCAACTACACATGTATGGTAACATCAACATGCCAAACAATTATCATCTCTTGGGGAAACTCACAATCCCCTTTTGTATCAATTTAAAATCGTTATGCTTTATTAACCTTTTTACAACAAGCAATAGTTCAAAAGAGTTCAATTTACAATTTCTTACATATTCAAAACCAATTCCCTAATAGGGGTTAAGGTCAGGTCACAACCATTTCAAAAGTCACAAGTTTTGTAAAATCACAATCCCTTAGTTTATTCACCTATCCCATGCATCAATTGATTTTAAAACCAATATTTAAATATAAACCATGCAGGGACAAACATGAAACATCACTTAAACAATAGTTATACAAAACCCCTCAACCCATGTTTTCAAAACCAACCTCAATACCATATGAACAACACATTAAAACTTATTATTTTAACAAATTAATAATTAGGCAAGTGCACCATGCCTGAAATACCAAGTTTCTTGGAAGAATTCAACCCTTGAGGCCTTGGATGACCTACTTCTTACAAACACTAAGTATGGCTACTTGAAAGATTTTAAGAGAGCTCTACAAGTGTTTTAGTACTTTATGAATTAGAAATAACTCTTTCTATGTACTTTATGAATGTAGGGTTTTAATTGGGTGAGAAGGGAATTGTCCAAAGTTCCCTTATTTTAAAAACTAAAATTTAGTTACTAGTAACTACAAGTTATTATACGACTCATATAGACTCATAACGACTCTCAACCACACTTCATAGATAGGATATTATCCAAGACACTCACAATATATTGACCATACGACTCAACCTATATGACTTGTAATGGGACCTTACAACTCATAGGGCCCAGTCATAGTCAGCCCAATAACTATTTGGGGTATACACTGGAAACCATATGAGTCATACCCAATGACTCATAACAAGTCCTTATGACTCATAGTAAGCCACTCTTACTCAGAGTAGAACTCAACCACACACTTACTGATTTGGTTACGGTTTGAGTCTAACTACTTGTAAAGAATCACTATGACTCGTCAAGGGAGTCATAGTCAGGATAGTGAGGATAAAATTTTAGAAATTTTCAAGGACCAAAAACACGGGCCTTATATTTTCTTAGTTTGTTTTGTAATCCTACCATGAATATATTTTTCATCCGATACAAGTGTCATCTTCTATGTTCAAAAACTATGAATTTCCTTATTATTGACAAGCTATTATTTTGGGGCATCTTTTGGAAAATGCTCTACTATGATCATTATTAAATTATCATCATGCTATGTTGCATTAGACAAAGCTGGTGGGTTATCAAAACCTGATACCTAGGAATTCAGACATACATCAGTTTACATGATTATGTATATTTAAGATTATAGATGCATTACTATTTTTAGAATGATATCATAAGGAGCAATTCAATTTATGCTTCAGTGTCATTCAGTTAGGTGTCATATACAGCACCAAGTGAACATATGGATGATGGCTCCCCCATCAGTTAGGCAGAAGCTATTAGCAGTAGACCCTAAGTACTAGAATTATGATGCCATCATAGGTTAAAAGGGGTCCCTCATTAGTTGCGACATGACCATTTGTTCTTCGGGACATAAAGTTAGTAGATCCATGCCAGCCAGTGTTGGTAACCTCAGCAAGGTACTAGTACCCTTCTAACTAGGGTTATAGGTTGGATCCTAATTTTCTCGGATTGGGTGTATCGATTATTGTTAGCTCTCACAGTCCACAGTTTATGCTTCAGTTTATGTTCAATTTAGGTTTGCATCAACCTTGTATTCTGTTATTCAGATATTCAATTTTTATTCATTACATGATAATACTTGGTCTTCCATTAAGTTTTCAAGTTCACAATTTCATGATCATCTTATTCAAGTTAGTTTCCCATATCGAATACTCAGTATATTCAAAGTATTGATCAGATACTTTTTGCACTTTATTTTCTCATAACATACGTTCAGGCGCTCAGTACCCACACTGTTCTTAGCATATTCCCGTACCACTCAACCACAGTTGTTGGTGAGTCCTTATCATCGAGGTATAGTTATTAGTTATTTATTTTATTCTATTCTATTTCATTTTAGTCAGTTTGATTTAGTGGGGGGCTTGTAGCAACAACTCATTATTTTTAAAGTCTTTCATATAGATGTTTAGATATTCAACTTATTTGGTTGTCTGACAATTTTATTTCTAGCTTTGATTTATATTAAATTTTGCATTACTATGATTTCGATCAATTATTTCAGTTCGCTCAAGCCTGGTATTTGATATATTTCTTCAGTATCTAAGTTCATGCCAGGCCATGGTTTAACTAAGGGTAACTTGTGACCTTAGGCAATGTGTTATGAGTAAGGGTAGTCTCTGGTCATGACACTAGTAGTATCGGTACAAGAACTACTACAAAAGTTACATAAGTACTGAAATATTCAAATACAAATCTCTGTCAAATAGTAAAAAACTATACATAGATAATAAAAGGATAAAGGGGCAACTCTGACTTTGAGAACTCTCCCTATCTCCAAAATAAACTTGGCAAGATTGTCCCATCAACAACAATCACAAGTTATCGGATCTGCATAAAAAGGTACAAACGTGTACTATGAGTTTCAAAACCACGGGTAATCAGTAGGCATTATCAATAAAATGAGATAAATCATCATATAAATATGATATGATTCAAGAAAAATAAGCAAAGTCAAGGGAAAAAGATAAAGCTGAAAATAAGCTCCAACGGTGTAAATAAATAACAAAATAGATATAATATGAAAGAGAGCATCATTAATACTACAAGACTGACGCCCAAAATCTAGTAAGTACATAAAAATAAATAACCGTAATACCCTGTATGTTTCTAAGCTAAGAGACGAACCATTTTTCCTACGTATGAAACCTCCTATCCTGTGAGTAGCATTTTAGTGCATGACTTACAATGAGTATCCTAGCGATAATGTAGCTTATGATACATTAAGAATGTTCATATGAGTCACTTAAGGTAATACAAGCTAAGAGTTTTTGAATCCATCAAGTTTTAGTGTTCGATTTTGCAAGGGTA
This sequence comes from Capsicum baccatum var. pendulum, assembly GCA_030864225.1. Lineage (NCBI taxonomy): Eukaryota > Viridiplantae > Streptophyta > Magnoliopsida > Solanales > Solanaceae > Capsicum > Capsicum baccatum. The sequence continues at coordinate 89,743,898 of CM061557.1, forward strand.
ATATTTGAATGAGTATGACTTGATGTTAATGTGGTATTTTAGCTGATTTAGACCCACCAAATTGTAGAGAATCGAACTATCTTTCCAATGATACCAATTTCGCCTTAATACAATACCCGAACGAAAAGTTATGCCCTTTTTCGTGAGAAACAGTAAGGATAGGCGATTGGTTAGGAGCCGCCCAACCCAAACATAGGCGATTGGTTCGGTGCCACCCAACCTAGCTTAGGCAATCACTTGGGCGCCACCTAAGTCAGTTCCAGGTGCCAAAAACACTCTGTTTTGAGTTATTTTGAGGGTAATTAAGTCTTTTAGCACTCCTTAAACGTCCCTAAACTTAACCCTACGAAATATATAGCTTCTAAACACATTACAACCCTATTAACATCTCAAACACTCATCATCCAAGAGCACCAAATGGGAAAAACAACTAGGGTTGCATAATTAAGCTTGAAGATCTAATTTCAAGGAAATTCCTCCGTCAATCATCAAGAACCTCCCTTCTTAGGTATGCATAGTGTTCATCCACGGATTCCTTTCGTCCATGGAGTTCAAGAATCAATCTTTAAAATACAAAAGCTTGGTTGATTGTTGTGATATGATCATACCCATGTTGATTCTTGTTTCTTTTGCTATATAATAGTATCGTGACTATATATCTCAGGAAAGTTATGTTGTTAGTTGAAAAACATGATCTTTAGATAAATTGATAGAATGCAAGTATGAAATCCACCTATGCCTTAAAGAATGAATGCAAGGTGTTCGATATAAATCCTAGTATGTTAGAACTTCATATTTACATGATTTCATTATATCTAAATAACAAGTTTATGTTAGTCATACACTCCAATATGAATTTTCATGCAAATTATGTGTTGTTATTGTTGTGGTATAAAGCATTTATAATAATGGAGATATAAATTACGTGCACAAAATATATCCACGCTTTCCCTACCATATTTGAGATGTTGAATAAATACATGAAGTATAATATCCCCAAATCATTACAATATGAACTAAACGTTACGTGTTGCTATTCCCTTACGCTTGAATGGTTTCCATGCAATTTCTATGAATAGTATATGTTTTCCGAATGCCCATGATATTAGAATATGAGATTTATGACTTGATTATAAGCATTCCCATTCATGATAGATATTATGATGACCATGTACTTCATGAAATCCCTTACTCATGTATTATGGATTTTTATTGATGGTCGTTTACTCAAGAAATTCAAGTTGTGTCAGTTTACTTCCATCGAGTCCTGGGGGTACTTGTACGCAAAAAATATAGTTGTGTGCCTAGAGCCATGTCATGTTTTCATTATACTCTTAGTCAAGCCATGATCTATAGAATTCAATTATTCATGTGACTCAGGAAAACTCAAAAATCTCCGTAATCTCAGTAGTCCAGTAATCTCAATAATCTTAGTGCTCAGTAAACTCAGCAAGATCAGTATTCACAATCAATCTCAGTAACTTCAGTACTCTCAACCAGTCCTCAGAACTCATTATATTCCATCAGTCATTGGAATCCAGTAAACTTAGTTTAGCACTGCTAAATAATACCACCAGTATCAGTCCAGTTAATTAGTATCAGTTCAGCTAATCAGTTTAGTTCAGTTATTTAGTTTAGTGCCTTCAGATGGGAGTAGAAGTTAACACCGAGTGAACCCAAGGATGGGAACTCACCCGCCTGTTCAGGGTGTGATTCTTAGTAGTCATCCTTGTGTTCCATAACTACATAGCCAGCATAGATTGAGACATCTTAACCTGTCAGATTAGGGTTGATTAAGTGGCATAACCCGTCAGTTTAAGGTTCCCACCAATCTCATTGAGTACCTGCCAGTATAGGGTTCTCACAACTGTCCTTACTAATGGCACGGTATTGACACCCCTCCAGTCGGGGTAGAGATTGGACCCCAGCTTAGATATATAGCGTATTTGGGGTATGTTAGTTAGATAACTACTTCCCACAGTTTTAGTTACAGATTTCAGGACTGTCATCTATAGCTACCCAGTTTCAGTAAAGAACTCTGATAGCTCTTCAGATTTCAGTATATCAGGGCTGTCAGATACAGTCAACTCAGAAATAGAATGGAACTCAGATAGTTTCCTTTTGATTTATAGACTGTGAAATATAGTCACTTATGTTATCAATCACAACATTTATCAGAACTCATGTTATCAGTACTCAGCTTCAGGACTGTCAAATACAGTCAATCAGACCAGTTCTTCATAATTCGAACTGTCAGAAATAATCTTTTATTTATCAGTAATGAAATATCAGTATCTTAGTATATCAGTAATATAGTATCAGATCCATAACTTATTAGTGATTTACATATCAATATCAGTAAACTCACTCTTTTAGAATCTCATTATCAGTACACTCATGTTGTTAGTATTCAGACTCTGTAGTCTATATCTCCATGAGTACAGTTACAGTTATGTATGAATATATGTACTCTCACGTTCATATCAGTCAGTATTGCCCATGCATATAACCCTTTCCATTTAACCTACCTCACTCGTATACTTAGTACATTTAGACGTACTGATGCATTTGTGCTATGGTGCTTTCTCTTATGCTATACCATAGGTTCAGAGGCATGAGCTCCAAATCAGCAGTAGATTCGAGGATCAGCAGTGAGAGTTAGACGTGAGTCCTCATCCTTTGAGGACATGATGATTTCATTTCTATTTCAGTTTTCACTTTATTTCAGTAGTTGGAGTTAGTTGGGGACATGTCCCATCAACTCCTTATTCAGTTCAGTTAGAGGCTTTCAGACTAGATGTCGGATTAGATGTTTAGACTTTAGTATTTATGTTTCTTTTTGGTATTGTTATACCATATTTTTCAAATATGTATTAGTATTGAACCTTATGGCCTTACATTTCATGTTTTCGCATATTTTATGAGATATTATACAGTTTACAGGTACAGATATCAGTCATGGGTTAGCTTGTGGTTCTTTGGGGTCATGAGCACCGTGTAGCATTTCGGTTTAAAAAATTGGGGCATTACAAACTTGGTATAAGAGCCTAAGGGTTAACAGTGTCCTAGGAAGTCTTAAAGCTACATCAAGTAGAGTTTAGTACATGGGTGTATTGTGCACCACATTTATGTGCAAGAGGCTATGAGATGTTTTAGGAATAGTTTCCCTTCTTTCATGTCTCAATATCGTGCTATAGGAAGTTTCTTTAAGGAAACCATGTATATTCATATCATGCACCCCTCATGTTCACTTTACCTTACTTTCAAGGTAATAGAAACAGTGAAGTTCAAAGTCCTAAAGACAGGGCTTTCTCATACAGTCTCTATGGTCAGTTATGAGATTAGCAATAGACTCAAACAGTATCCCATCAGTTCATTATTGTTCCAAGGTCGTACAGATTCTATTCATGATCATGAGAACTCATTCTTGAACCTAGAAGTTTAGCAGTTGTAGAGTTGGGATAGTATTATTCTATTTGATCAAATTATATATTCATGGGGATTAGATCAGTAGGATTGAACAGTACGCGCTAAACACTTAAGTTTATTGACTCAAAATTAAGCATGAAGGTGTAAATGTGATATTAGCAGTATATGAGGAAACAGAATTAGAGGATGTGTTTAGTAAGACAAACAGGTGTTGAACATAATGTAGGTATGTGATGGTAGATCCAGCACCTAAGTCAGGCCCTCAGATTTCAGTAGTAGAGCTAGTATGTATAGAAAGCAGTAAGGGAAGACAATTCCAGAACCATTCTTATCTCTGTGCGGAGTTTTTCACTTCAGCTATCACAAAACTAACTCAGTCATTACATACCAACTCTATGTTCACAAAATATAATCATGTATGAATTCAATTTACAGCATAAGGAGTCCCTTTTACTCCACAGTACGAGTCATGTTCTATGAGAACAATCTACTTTCACACACTTTCCATGAAATTATGTGCGCCTTCAGTTCCCAGTATAAGGGATTCAGTTCCAGCTCCTTCAGTAATCGAATCATGTCCCACGAGTACAAAAAACTCTAGACTTAGGTCATGCAGCTCATGACTCATGTACGCATATCATGATTTCTAGTATATTTAGCTTCCATGACTCATGCTATGCCCCTACAAATCAGATACATTTAGACTATGTCATGTATATCCTCTGTTCAGACCTTATTGGTAAATCCAAACTATTGATATTTTATTTCTCAAGTTTCAGTTATGTGTCAAGTTTATTTTGTATCTATTCATATTTCAGGTCCTCCTGATTTACTCCTACATTTAGCTCTCCTTATGAAACAGTGTTGTGATGAGCAGTTGTTTAGATAAGAGAAGGTTGTTGCATGCTTACTTTGCACGAGGGTGTAGTTATGAATATAGGCTTGAATGTCCTGATAAATGTGCAAGTAAACATCTACCAAGGGGTCGTATTTAGAAGTTGGGAAAGTACAAAGTATAAGTGTACATTTAGATCCTTGACTTATGTCAATCCCCAGCGTGTAGCAATCAAAAACTCAGTTGCCAACTCAATCAGTGTTCAGTCCTTGAATTCAGTACTGCTGTACTAGCTATAGGCTTAGTTATAATGTCATCTTCAGTTCAATAACTAGATTTGAAACTCAATTCAGTTCCAAACATGCTTGACCATAGCATTCAGGTTTTCAGTACTCAGTTATCAGTGTTTCAGTACTCTAGTTTATAGAATACCTTAGAGCCATATTGTACGCTTGGTCTCGCATTCGAAAATAATACAGACTTCATGAATCCATGCCCAGATACCTCATTCTACTCTGTTAGTCCTTATTTCCTTTGCATAAAACTCAAAAATCTTAGCCCAGCTATTCAGACTAAGTACAGTTTAGCTTTGTAGATCCAGTATTCAGCTATCAATTATTCAGTTAATCAGATAAGTTAGTGTATTTATGCACTTTTGTTCAACTCAGTTCATGTATCATGTCTCAGTTTCAGATCCTAGCTATTCAGTCATGAATCAGTTCCTAGGTGTCTTGCGCATCGCCTTAATTTCCCTCAGTAGCTCATCCAAGTCAGTATTCTGTAAGGGACATAGTGTCCAAAGGGGAAGATACATCATACCCCCAAAATTTCATGACATAAATATGCTGCTCTATTTTCTTTTGATGAATCTAGTTTGGAGAAGGGGTACTTATAAGTTAACCCTCAAACTCCAACTTTAGTCATATGCCATGTTTTCAAGATTCAGTTCAGACCATGATATTCAATATATCTACCATATCCCATACTTAGTTATGTTCTCATGTTTTCGATCATGCATATAGAGTAATTAATCTCAAACTTATTGGTATTATCAGTTCAAGGTAACAATTTTCCTTAAACTTACTCGTTCTTATGTTCATATTTCAGTGACAAACTTGGTATTCAGTTCCATGCTCAGTTTTCAGTTCAAACTTGATACCTTTACCATTGCATGTTCATGAGTAAGTTTAGTCATGAATTCACGCATCAGATATGTGTGATCAACTCATTAGTACTTTCAGTCATGCATTCATGTATTATGTCAGTCATATAATCATGCATCAGATATGCATGGATTCAGTCTTCAAATGTGCATCAGATATGCATTGTCATTTTGAGAAAACTCACTTTATTAGAATCGTCAGCCTTATATACATGAATCAGCTTCCCATGCATCAGATATGCATGTTCAGTATGTTGTGCTCAGCTTTCAGTCATACCAGTCATGAACCCATGTTTTAGTAGTGTATGTCTTGTACTTACTTCATCTTATCATCTCTTCCGCTTCAGTTAATGTCCATTCAAGGACGAATGTTCCCAAGGGGGAGATATTGTAATACCCCGTATGTTTCTAAGCTAGGAGATGAACCATTTTTCCTACATATAAAACCTCCTATCCTGTGAGTAGAATTTTAGTGCATAACTTACAATGAGTATCCTAGCGATAATATAGCTTATGATACATTAAGCATGTTCATATGAGTCACTTAAGGTAATACAAGCTAAGAGTTTTTGAATCCATCAAGTTTTAGTGTTTGATTTTGCAAGGGTCATATTTGAATGAGTATAACTCGATTTTAATGAGGTATTTTGGATGATTTAGACCAACCAAATTGTACAGAATTGAATTATATTTCCAACGATACCAATTTTTCCTTAATCCAATACCCGAGCAAAAAGCTATGCCCTTTTTCGTGAGAGACAGTAAGGATAGGCGATTAGTTAGGCGCCGCCCAACCCAAACATAGGCGATTGGTTAGGCGCCGCCCAATCTAGCTTAGGAGATCACTTGGGCGCCACCTAAGTCAGTTCCAGGTGCCAAAAACACTCTGTTTTGAGTTATTTTGAGGGTAATTAAGTCTTTTAACACTCCTTATACGTCCCTAAACTTAACCCTACAAAATATATAGATTCTAAACACGTTACAACCCAATTAACATCTCAAACACTCATCATCCAAGAGCACTAAAAGGGAAAAACAGCTAGGGTTGCATAATTAAGCATGAAGATCTAATTTCAGGGACATTCCTCCATCAATTATCAAGAACCTCCCTTACAAGGTATGTGTAGTGTTCATCTACGGATTCGTTTCATCCGTGGAGTTCAAGAATAAATCTTTAAAATACCAAAACTTGGTTGATTATGGTGATATGATCATACCCATGTTGATGCTTGTTTGTTTTTCTATATAATAGTATCGTGACTGTATATCTCATGAAAGTTATGTTGTTAGTTGAAAAATATGATCTTTAGATAGATTGATAGAATGCAAGTATGAAATCCACCTATGCCTTAAAGAATGCATGCAAGGTGTTCGAGAAAACGCCTAGTATGTTAGAACTTCATATTTACATGATTTCATGTTATCTAAATAACAATTTCATGTTAGTCATACACTCCAATATAAATTTCCATGAAAATTATGTGTTATTATTGTTGTGTTATAAAGCATGTATTATAATGGAGATATAAATTATGTACACAAAATATATCCATGATTTCCCTACCATGTTTGAGATGTTGAATAAATACATGAAGTATAATATCCCCAAATCATTACACTATGAACTAAACGTTACATGTTGTCGTTCCCTTACGCTTGAATGGTTTCCATGCGATTGCTATGAATAGTATATGCTGTCGGAATGCCCATGATATTAGAATATGAGATTTATGACTTGATTATAAGCATTCCTATTTATGATAGATATTATGATGACCATGTACTTCATTTAATCCCCCACTCATATATTATGGATTTTTATTGATGGTCATGTACTCAAGAAATTTAAGTTGTATCAGTTTCCTTCCATCGAGTTCTGGGGGTACTTGTACCTGAAAAATATAGTTGTGTGCCTAGAGCCTTGTCATGTTTTCATGATACTCTTAGTAAAGCCATGATATATAGAATTCAGTCAGTCATGTGACTCAGGAAAACTCAGAAATCTCCATAATCTCAGTAGTCCAGTAATCTCAGTGCTCAGTAACCTCAGCAACATCATTATTCACAGTCAATCTCAGTAACTTCAGTACTCTCAACCAGTTCTCAGAACTCAGTACATTCCATCAGTCATTGGAATCCAGTAAACTTAGTTTAGCTCTGCTAAATAATACCACTAGTATCAGTATCAGTTCAGCTAATTAGTTCAGTTCAGTTATTCAGTTCATCATAGTTATTCAGTTCAGTGTCCTTTAGACGGGAGTATAACTTAGCACCGAGTGAACCCAAGGATGGGAACTCTCCCGCCAGTTTAGAGTGTGACTCTTAGTAGTCATCATTGTGTTCCAGAACTACGTAGCCAGCGTAGGTTGAGACATCTTAACCTGTCAGATTAGGGTTGATGAGATGGCTTAACCCGTTAGTTTAGGGTTCCCACTATTCTCATTGAGTACTTGCCAATATAGGGTTCTCACAGATGTCCTTACTAGTGGTGCGGTATTGACGTCCCTCCAGTTGGGGCAGATATTAGACCCCAGCTTAGCTATTATAGCGTATTTGGGGCATGTCGGTTAGATAACTACTTCCCACAGTTTCAGTTACAAATTTCAGGACTGTCAGCTATAGCTACCCAATCTCAGTAAAGAACTTAGATAGCTCTTCAGATTTCAGTATATCAGGGCTGTCAGATACAGTCAACTCAGAAATAGAATGGAACTTAGATAGTTTCCTTTAGATTTATGGACTGTGAGATATAGTCCCTTATTTTATCAATCACAATAGTTATCAGAACTCATGCTATCAGTACTCAGCTTCAGGACTGTTAAATATAGTCAGTCAGACCAGTTCTTCATAGTTTGAACTGTCCAAAACAATCATTTATTTATCAGTAATGAAATATCCGTCTCTTAGTATATCAGTAATACAGTACCAGATCCATCACTTATTAGTGATTTACATATCAATATCAGTAAAATCAATCTTTCAGAATTTCATTATCAGTACACTCATGTTGTCAGTATTCAAACTCAGTAGTCCGTATCTCCACGAGTTCAGTTACAGTTATGTATGCATGTATGTACTCTTACATTTATTTCAGTTATTATTGTCCATACATATAACCCTTTGCATTTAGCCTACACCTCACTCGTATACTCAGTACATTCAGACGTAATGACGCATTTATACTATGGTGCTTTCTCTTATGTTACACCATAGGTTCAGAGGTATGAGCTCCAAATCAGTAGTAGATTCCAGGATCAGCAGTCAGAGTTAGACGTGAATCCTCATCCTTCTAGGACATGATGATTTCATTACTATTTCAATTTTCACTTTATTTCAGTAGTTGGAGTTAGTTGGGGACATGTCCCATCAACTCCTTATTCAGTTCAGTTAGAGGCTTTCAAACTAGATGTCAGATTAGATGTCCAGACTTCAGTATTTATGTTCCTTTTTGGTATTTTTATACCATATTTTTCAAATATGTATTAGTATTGAACCTTATGGTCTTACAGTTTATGTACTGCATATTTTATGAGATATTATGCAGTTTATAGGTACAGATATCAGTCATGGGTTAGCCTGTGGTCCTTCGGGGTCATGAGCACCATGTAGTGTTTCGGTTCAGAAAATTGGGGCGTTACAATAACCCAACATGGCCCTCATAAGCTCAAAGGGTTAAATCAAAGGGAAGTAAATAACTGAAGTTCCATAAATTTGCCAACTATCAAGCTATAACCATGAATCCATCTAAGCCATTTCATATCATAAATGATCTCTCAATGTTGGACTTAAACCAGAACTCATATCCTCATCATTATTATTAGTTGGACTTGAACTAAAACCCTTGTGATCAAAATCATCATCAATTACCGGACTTAAATTGAAACTCTATATAATATCCATCGAATTTTGTATGAAATTAGCACTAACTCCCAAGTACCAAACTAGCATAATCATTAAGTATCTAGTATCCTCAAATTCCCAAAATAAGAATTTTAAAGGAATAAAAAGGGTATAGAAGTTTACAAGAGCTAACAAGAATCTTGGCCAAGGGAGTCCAGGAGGGGCCCATTTTTAATTTCTGAAATCTATTCTAAGGAAAATTCTTTCTCGAAAGAAAATAAGGTATGTAAATTCACTTCTACATGTTAAATAAGCCATAATAAGCCCTAAAATAGAAATTCTACCTAAATCATGAGCAACTAAGTCAATTTCATCTAAATTACGGTTCCTTAATTGGCTTAACTGTCCAAATAATTCTTACTATACAAATCATACCTACAATACTTAAATCCCACCCCATATCTAGTAGAATATCATAATTATACTAATAATTATCTCATTTTATGAAGATGGTAAACCAAGCCTACCAGGATGCCAAAAAAAATCCTGAAGTATCTGCTAAGACGATGATTTCCCATTTTGAGAAGCTTCCGCAAGATGCCATACTATCAAATAACTATCTATTTAGCAAAATGAGAATAATGATACCTATATTACAATATTGTGCATTGAGTCCAAAATCACATAGAAATTTCATGTAGGGCCCACATGCAAAATTGCACTTTCAAAATCAATAATACGTTTCTTTGTGCTCAAGGAATGTTTATCCTCAAGAATGGGTAATTTTTTAGCTCAAATGGTGATACAATCAACCCACCAATATTTTATGAATTTTGGAAAGATAAAAGATTTAATAATGAAATTAATTGCACCTTACCATGAATTCAGAGGAAATATGTTTGACAAGCTTAAGAAAAATCCAAAATCACCCACTAATTGTTAACAATCAAAAATCACCCACTAATTGTTCTAAAAAAAAATTCACACATTTTAAGGTTCTACACTCTTGGAAATGGGTGAAAATTAAAGAAAATGGGCTAAGGAGGAATTTATTGTGCTCCTAGGTGTCCAGGTGTCGCTTAAGTAGACATTAGGTCGCTTAAGCACAAGTCATTTAAGCAACCAAGTGTTGCTTTAGTTACACATGTCTTGACTGTGCCTTGTCTCTTAAGCGACCTTTGGCCACTTAACTGCCAAGGACATATCTTAAGTGATACATTCTAGGAAAGCCAGGTAACTTGAGAGACTCGCTGATCACTTAAGCGACTATCAGTTAAGCTCCCCAATGGGTGCTTAAGCGATACACCAACACCAGCTGAGACTTGGAACTATTCTGACTCTTCACTTTCCCCTTGAGATTCATTTGGAATCGTGTATATGCAAACGAACTGTGCTATTCTATCAAATTCAATGTTTTAGACTCAATGGCGCAATTGAAATTTCCATTTGAGGTAGTTTCAACTTCCACACAATAGTCCAAAATGTGTCTGGGAGACTCGGGACCCAGACCAAGGTACGCCTAGCGTAAAATCAATGTTTTGGAGCTGTTGGAACTGTCTGAATCGGCATATAAGGTTGTTTGACAAAAGTTTTTACCTTGCAGCCAATTTAACAAGTGAAGACTTCAACACAGGTAAATGGCTCCAAAAATGAAAAAACTACCCAGTAACATAAATGTCAGCTCCAACAACTCATAAATGACTTGAGGCAGCTATAGGAAAGTTCGCAATGATGAAAATAAGTAGAAATTTGAAAAATGACCTGGAGGGTCATTACAATATCCACTACTAAAAGAACTTTAATCTGCAAAAGTAAAGAATTAGGATGTACCTTAAACCTCAAATAGGTGAGGATACAGGGTCCGCATCTCACTCTCGATCTCCCAAGTAGACTCCTTTATTGGGCGGTGTCTCCACTGAACCTTAAATAATGAAATCTCTCTAGCGCATAACCATCTAACATCACGCATTAATATGAGCCCTGGCTCCTCCATGAACGTCACCCGCTCATCCAACTGAACTGAGTCCCATCTAAGAAAATAATAGAAATCGGGAATGTACTATCGCAACATAGAAATATGGAGAACAGAATGGACAACAACAAAGTCGTGGGTAAATCTAACTCATAAGCCACCTGCCAAACTATGTAGAGAATCTCAAAAGGTCCAATATATTTGGGGCTGATCTTTCCCTTCCTCCCGAACCACATCACACCCTTCATGGGAGATACTCGAAGGAATATAGAGTAACCAAATCCAAATATCAAGGTACATATTCTACAATCTACATATGCCTTCTACCTACTCTGAGCTTCCCTTAATCTATCCTGAATCGCTCTGAGTTTATCCAACGGCTCCTAAAGAAGGTCGGTACCACAGTGTCACATCTTAGAGGTATCAAACCACCCAATTATAGAATGATAAGGCCTACCATACAAATCCTTAAAATACTCCATATAAATACTCAAATAGTAGCTATTATTATATGTTAACTCTGCCAAAGCTAAGTGCTGCTTTTATTGACCTCCAAAATCCATAACACTGGCTCGGAGCATATCCTCATGAACCTAAATAGTCTTCTTAGTATGCTCATCTATTTAAGGATGGAAGGTTGTACTAAGATCCACCTGAGTACCCATCTCTTCTTAAAAAACTCTTCAAAAGATAAAAGTGAACACCGAACCTTAGTCTAAAATAATAAATATAGGAATGCCATGAAAATATACTATCTTACAAACATAGATATGGGGAAACCTCTTGGCACTAAAGGACATCTTAATAGGATGAAATATGTTGATCTGGTCAATCCATCCACAATGACCAAAATACAAGTGGAACCACGGGAGGTGCGAGGAAAACCATTAACAAAGTCTATGGTAATATGCACCCACTTCCACTTGAGAATGGGCAACCTCTGAATTAAGCCACCAGGTCTCTAGTGCTTGACCTTCACCTACTGACAACATAGGTAATAAGCTATAAAGTCTGCCATAGCTCTCTTCATACCCCTCCACTAATAATGCTGCTTGAAATATTTATACATCTTAGTTGTACTCTGGTAAATAGAATATTTGAAGCTACAAATTGAATGAATCAAGTCATCAACCCTCGAGATACCAATACAACTATCAAATCTCAAAACACCCTCAAAGTCTATAGTGGGCCTCTTTAATTCACCACTCAATACCTAATCACGAACGATGCAAAGTTTCATATCCTCAAATTGATGACACTAAATCTTCTCAAATAAAGAAAACCTCACCTTAATACCAACAAAAATCCTCCATGGGCATCAAATATCAAGTTGCACTATTAAGTTAGCTAAGGACTAGGCGTCCTATTCCAAAGGCCTCATCGTCAAGTTAGCTAAGGACTAGACGTCCCATGCCAATGACCATTAAGAAAGTGAGATAGAAGCAAAACTAACCATAATCACCAGCTTAAGCAACTCCATTCATCTACGTTGCCTAGAATTAAGCTCTTTATGGGTCATAAAATGATAAAGAGTATAATGATCCATGAAGATGTCACAATGCATGCCATAATTATAATTCTTCTAAATCTTAAGTGAGAAAACTATCACCGCTAACTCCAAATCATTCGTTGGGTAGTTGCACAGGTGCACCTTTAGTTTCCTTAATGTGTAAGCAGTAACTAGACCCCACTACATCAAAACATAACCCAAATCAAAACCGGAAGCATAACAATATATGGTGAATACCTCACCCTCGACAAAAAGAGCCAAGATAGGATATTAAGTGAGAAATTCCTTGAGATTTCCAAAGCTCAACTCACATTTCTCAGACCATTGAAAAAGAACCTCCTTTCTAGTCAATCTACTCATCAGTGTTGCAATAGTAGAATAATCTCGATTAACCATCTATAGTAATCAACCAAATCAATGAAGCTATGAACCTTAAATAGAGATGTAGGCTTGGCCCAATCACAAATAGACTCAATATTTGTTGGGTGTACCATAATCCCATCCTTAGACACCATATGTCTAAGGAATGTCTCTGACTCAAGCAAAAACTCACTTATATAATTTGGAATAAAACCAATGATCTCTCAAAGCCTGGAGCACAATTCTCAAATATTGTATATGCTTCTCTCTACTCCTCAAGTACACAAGGATGTCATAATGAATACAATCAAAAATAAATCCAAATAAGGCCTGGACATATGGTTCATCAAATCTATAAATGTGGTTGGGGTATTGGTCAACCCAAAAGACATTTCTAGGAACTCATAATAGCCATACCGAGTCCTTAAGATTGTCTTTAGGATATCCTCAACCTAAATCCTTAAATGATAGTAATCGAATCTCAAGTTAATCCTAGAAAACATCATTGCACCCTGAAGCTGGAAAAAAATCATTAATGAGAGGCATAGAATGCTAGTTCTTCAATGTTACCTTATTAAGATACCTATAATCAATACACATATGTATGGAACCCTCTTTCTTCTTCACAAACAATAGAGGAGCTCCGTAAGGAGACAAACTCTATCTAATAAAACCCTTACAAAGAAGATACTGAAGTATAAAATTTATCTCCTTAAGATTAGAGGTGCCATATTGTAAGTTGCCAAAGAAATTTGCCGGGTGCCTAGATCAAGATCAATGACATACTCAATACCATGCTTAGGAGAAAGGCTAGGTAGACTGGTAGGGAAATATAAAAAAAACTCACAAACAATAGAAACAGAGTCAAGTGATGGACTCTCTATACAAACATCACTAAAATAAGAAAGATAAGAATTGCAACCCCCTAAAATAAGTCTCCTAGCTTGAATATAAGAAATAATACTCATCTAATTGTGGCTAATAGCTCCTTACCACATAATTAGGGGCATGCTAGGCATGGATAAGGTAACGATTTTGGCAAAATAGTCCAAGACCACATGATAGTAGGATAACTAATCTATGCCCAAAATTGTATATAATTCCACTAAAACTAAAACAATATGATCAGCCTGAGTATGAAACTCTCAATAAGTCATAACATATGATCAATAAACCTAATCCACCACTAAAGAATTACCCATTGGAGTTGATATACATAATGTAATAGATAAGGAATCCCAAGATGACTCTAATGGCGGGGCATAATAAGCAGACATATAAGAATAAGTGGATCCCAAATCGAATAAAGAAAAAGTTGATTGATAGAACACTAAGATCGTACATGTGATAATAGAATTCAAAGAAATCTTTGAGTCTAGCATGTATGTGATACATCTGACCACACACTCTACCTGGCTAGGCTCTTAAATAATCCCCTGTCCTACTTACTTGAGAACCACTTTTCATGCTACCTCTAGTTAGGGTTAAAACTGCCTAAATTGGTAGAACATTTTGAGCTGAAGGAACCATTGCTCTATGACTAGGTCACATCCTCGAGAAATAACCAAAATCCTTACAACCATAACATACCCCAATCATTGTACTAAAACCAAAAGATTTGACTGGCCTAGAATAATTACCACGACTAGAATAACCAAATGACAGACCCTTAAAAGGGTAACCACTACCTTGGCTAGGATAATCATTTTAAATAGACTTTCCTCCTTCGATAATCTATAGTATGGCCCGAGTATGCCCATTAGACTAGCTCTGATACTGATACAGCTGACATAAAGGGTACTATCTTAAGAACTACTACCTCTAAAGTGTGATCCACTATGACTCCCACTAAAAGTACTTTAATATTAAGGCCTCTTATTGCTGCACCCTTGGGCCTCTCGATGTATCTCATTTATAACTTGGGCATGATCCTAAACCTTATCAAAAAAACTACCCATAACAACTAATTTCTTTGTAGACATGTGGAGAGGAATTCTAAATCTCTAAACAAAGCAACAAACCCTCTCATACTCAATAGTCAGAATAGAAATAGCCTGCTAGCCAACTCATAAAATTAAGCCTCTTACTCCATAATAGTCATAAATCCCTACTCCAACCTCGAGATTAATCCCTCAAATAATTTCTAAGGTTGCGAGTTATATACTTTCTAACAAGATCTCACAGAATTGAGTCCATGTTAATGAGGGAGATACAACAACACAAGATTCAAAATGACCTCTCCACCAATGTAGAGCTTCCAAGTTCAACAGAAAAGTAATGTAATCCACTCTAAGAGTCTCAACTATGCCTAAATTATGGATCCTATCTTTACAAGCAGTCAAGAACTCATAAGTATGCTCTTCCGGTGCACCATAAAACGTATGCAGCAACAATCTCAAAAATCTTTCCAATATTTTCTACTCCTCAACAAATATAGCAGGCTATGTAATAACTAGTTGATCAACCACGGATGTAGGAGGTAACTCAACTTTGGGAGCCACAGCTATAGGTTCTTCCCTCGCCTTAGTACCACACTGATCTACAGACTGTATACTATTAGATGGTACACGACTAACTGATCCCAAGAGCTAAACCAATGAATCCCTAAGAACTGAAGAAGAAATAAACCTTGATAGTGCTTAGGCTAGTGTCTGGCCCACCACTGGTTGGGGAGCAAGAATCTTCGGATCGAAAGTAGGAATAGGGTCTTGTGAAGGCCCCCTATTATAGACCATAGCTATGGATACGTCTCTAGGAATTCCACATCCTCTAGGTTGTCAATGATCAATGATAGAATTCCTAGTCTTTGGGTAAGAAACCCCATCTCATATAGTAGTAGCATGCATTCTAAACATTAATGAAAGAGTGAAACCAAAATAATTCTTTAGAAACTAACTCAAAATCTTAGCAAAAAATGAGTGAAGAAAGTGAAGAACTCCTATGAATGTCCTATAGCATTTCAAAGATAAGAAATGGACGTCATCATTTTAAACTGTGACACTCTACTAGATACTTAATCTTGTACCAAAAATACTAGTAAACCTAGGCTCTGATATCAATTTGTCATGAACGGATTTAAGAGTCACAATGGCACCTACTTCACCCCATTAGTAAGTAAGCTGAACTATATCTCAGAGCTATAGGCAATGGGCTAATTTGAAGAAAATGTCATAATAGCCAAAAATTTTCAAGAAGTGACTTACAATAACTATCCCACGAACTAGTATCTTTGCTGTAAGAGCTACTACAAAAGGAATATAAGTACTAAAATAGTCAAATACAAATCCATTTTGAATAGTAATAGACTAGGCATAGATAATACAAGTAAAAATGGGAAAATCTAACTCTGACAGATCATCTTATCTCCAAAATCAACTTAGAATAATCATCATGTCAGTAGCAGCAACTAGTAATGATATCTTTACCAAAATGTACAAAAGTATAGAATGTGTACCAAACCCATAGGTAATCAATAGGCATCATCAGCCGACTGAGCTAAATTATTATATAAAAATGATAGGATACAAAATAAATAAGTTATCTAAAGGTAAAAATGCAAACCTAAAAATAAGCTCCAATATTATAAGTAAATAATTGAAATAGATATTGTAAAAACCCACAATTTTGAGCTAGAAATTGAGCCATTATTCCTACGTCTGTAAGCACTAATACAAATTATTTCTAAGTGTGCATAAGTATCATGATCTTTATCTTTATTTTTGAAGTATTTTTGAGTTGAAAATTATTCATAGGAATTACTTAGAGAGAAGGTGAGCAAGAGCCTTTGATTCAGCTAAATCTTTGTATTTGATTCTACAAGGGTCTACTTTAAATGAGTATAACATTGGATACATGTAGAATATTACAGCTCAATACCCACCAAATTATAGATAATTGAGTTATCTTTTCAACAATACCAATTTTGCCTTAATTCAGTACTAGGGTAAAAGGTTATAGCATTTTTTGTTAGAGATAGTAAGACAACACAATTGGGATTTGGCATGCCAGTCTCTCAATGAAATAAGCAACACAACATAGTGCTCTCCCAACATGAAATCTGGTATGACCCAGAGCTTTTTCATATGTTGTTTTAATATCTTAAGGGTCTAGGGGTAGTTTGGTCGTATTCCCTCACCCAAATCTATCTATAATACAAAATTTCAGCTGCCAAAGAGCATTAGTTTCCTTTTTATTCAATTTTCTCTCAAATAAAACCCTAGCCACCTCCCAAGAATAATATTCAACTCTTCTTCTAAAAAATAAGAATTCTAGTCTTTTAACATCAAGATTATCAAGAAAAGAGTCAATATTAAAGTTCTATTATTTGATCTAAGGAATCTAAGGTACGCTGAACTATCCTAAACCTCATAGGCATGGATTTACCATTTTTAAACTTGATTTAAAGAGTATATATGTATACATATGAAATTGGCTTCAAGATTTTGACGAATATGCATTGAGAACCCTATGATTTAATGAAGTATTGTAGAAATTATGATGTGGTGTTTTGAACTCAACTTATTTTTGTGTGTTCATGAAATATTAAGATTGTGAACTTAAATGAGAGCATGGGATATGCAATTCCCTCTTTACTGTGAAAATCCCTTGATTTTAGAGGTTATGAGTTGATTATATGAACTACTAAATGTTTGAGTTTGTTGGTGAACTATTATGTACAAATTGTAGATGGTGTTTTACTTGTTGTATAAATGATCATATTTTCCATTATGAATGGCTTTAAATTTGATAAAATGGTGACCATCATAGATAAAGTAGTGAAGAGAAAATGGCTTGATTTCCAATAATTTTGAAATATGAACTCTTTCTTAATTAGTAGATCTTTTAGGTGGTCAGTAATACCTTTTAAAATAATAAGGGGGTAACAGAGGTGTTGTGATATGGATTGAAAGTGTGGGAATGACAATATCCTTTTTGATGTGCCCAAAACATAATAAGAGAGAAATAATAGTACAAAGAAGATATGTTTTAAAGAGTCTAAAATTGGTCTTAAGAGAGTTATATGGTTACTAAAGAAAGAATGAGTTAAAAGACTCTATGTTGGAAACTATGACTTGTCGACATAGGACTTTGGTACCCTATTATGTGATCTTTTGTACATTGAACTATGTCATCCTAGTTTAGGACTATGGTTAGGAGCCCTGCTTTGTGATCTTGTGCCCAACCATGACATGTTGATTTTATTTTGGGATTTTGACACCCTATTGTGTGATCTTGTGTGTCCCCCTTACTAATATATCAATTCTTATAGGAAACTTAGATTAGGAGCTTGGCTACCGAGTCAAGGTTGGATTCCATATAGCCCATGGAATTATTGATTTTAGGGTGTACCATCTTACTCAGAAGAGAAGAAAAAGAAGAGTCAGAACATTGAAGTATATGTTTTGAAGGATATCAAATTATGCCCATGTGTTTTCAAATGCTTTATGATGATACATTTTTATTAAATTCTCTCATTTATGTTGTATAAAAATGTTTTTTTTGTTTTTGGATTAATCTTTGTACCAGTACAATTGAATTGACCTCGTATATTTCAGGATTTGAGGCTCAATCTTGGAGTCCCGCTAAGCAGTAGAATGGGTTGTCAAAAGCTTGCAGTTGGTGAGCCTCCCTTGTGTTGGAAGGCCTTGTTGTATGAAACATTGTCATTTGATTTTAGTTCAATGTCCGAGCAGGGCCCATGTCCTGGTTTTCAAACAGATGTTGTTTTTGCATGGTTAGAGATTTTGCAGACTGGTGTTAGATATTTTGAATGTTTATGAACTCACACTTGTATGGTTCAGTGAAAATAAGAAGATAATCATGTTTTTAGTTCCCGCATTTTCTTTATAGTGTATGAATTAAGCATATGATTGCCAATTAGAATGGTTCTTAGGCCTTTATGGTTTGGGATGCCCGTCACAGCCAGGGTCTCAGTTTGGGTCATGATAAACTTGGTATTAGAGCACAGTTCATGGTCCCAGGGTTTGTAATTGCATCGAACAGAGTCTTATTTATGGGTGTGTAGCACAACACACTTATAAGGAGAAAGCTACTAGGTATTTAGAAATATTTCACTTTTTTTCAAGTTCTAGATCATTCCATTGTATTGCCCATTTGGAAGTTATCCAGATTCCTTCTTTACTCTATTTTATTAACTATGTCTCATTGTCGAGTTAATTTAATTGCAAAATCATAGAGTCTAAATAAAGTGGTCCCTTGTAATTGAGTCATAAAAGATTATGAAATTGCACAAGGACTTGAGAGGAGTCCATAAGCGCTTTAAAGTGTATTGATTTAAACTTATACCCCTATCTTCATCAATTTTGTGTTTAAGCCTAAGGTATGAAGTATATTCAGTCCCTTTCAAAATTATTATTGCAGATGTTAAGCTTAAGGGTAGTGATATTTATCAGAATGTTGGAAAACTATTTCCACCTGAGTAGTAGTATGTGCTAAGGTGATATACACTATTGGTAGTAAGATAATCCCAAAGTTAGTGATATGACATCACAAGCTTAGATGTTAGAATGAGGGTGACTTTTGTGAAAAGAAGCTAGTTTAGTTGTATAACCATTGATTGAGGGATGGGTTGCTATTTTATAGTGATAAAATAATATGGTAGTAATATTTGTAGATTATATGGTAGTCTATGGAGGAAGTGCTTGGCTATGATTATTATCTATTCAAAATAGGGAAGGAACCTAGAGTGGATAATGATGATGGATATAGAAATCCCTTATTCGTTGTGAATGGAAACGGTTAGATTAGCCAATAAGTTATAAGTATAGACTCATTACTGTATATGGAATTTCTAAGGTAGTTGTGATGTATGCATGGGTAAGTAACTATGATGTGAGAAAGTAGAATATGTTAATAAGATCGTAATGGGTTATAAATAAAATTAAGATTGACTATCTCTATTTTGTGACTTTACCCTCTTGATTGTCTTTTTCTGTAGTTGTTGTAAATTTGTACTACATATGCGAAGGCATGTAGTATATTTTGAGGTGTAGTAGTAATATTGTGGAAAGGATGAACTTATGGGCCATAGTTAAGTGAAATATGAGACTTAGGTTGATATTTCTATGCGATTGATTAGTATAGTATATGGCATGCTCCATATGATTGTTGTTGTTAGACAATAAGCGTGAACATTAGATGTGGAGTCTAGTGGTGAGAATAGTAGTTTGAGATTGATAATGCATATTTGGTGGGAATGAATTAGTTGGTTTGGTGTAATGTTTGTAATAGCCTAGGTTGGCAACTTGCGGAATAAGGAAATGGATAATTGTGATATGTATATAGTGAGGACTAGTGTTAAAAATGATGAATGGCGGTTGAGTCATTAAGTGGACAAGGGTGTAAGTATATAAGAATAAGTTGTCCACTAGTAGCATGTTGTTAGATAAGGTTGCATGTGTACAAGTGTAATGTATACCCAGCCTATGTCTGCAAGTTTCTTAGTATGGAGAAGTCTAGGGAGTTTTTATATGGTGTTATGTAGAGTTAAATCGAGGAAATATTGGTAGGCAATAGGCGCCTTTGGTATAGTTTTACAAATTTTGTTAAGTTGTAAGTTATGTGATTAGAGGTGTAATTTTAAGTATTCTAAGGAGTTGAAGATGAAGTGTTATGTGTTTAGAAGCATAGATGTTTATGCCCATGATAATGTTAGTCGTAAGTCGATGACATTGGAGGTTAAAGAAAAGCTATTATCAGTGTCCTTGGAGGGGGATATCCTAGAAAGAAATTCTTATGTTTTTATTAAAATTATTGTGAAGAGTTATGGTTATAGATTTGATAAGGGGATATGTTTACAAGTCTATGATTGTGACTTTTATCTAAGGGGGATATAGTAAATTAAGGTAGTTCCAGAATTTTCTCTGTGTGGTAAGTTGCAGGGAGAAGTCATGATAAACCTATTCCTACTCAAGCATACTTCTCCCACTTTAATTTAGGAGACTATTTTGCTAATGTCTTACGTTATGTGGTCAAGTCATGCCTATGACTATGGTTTGAGTTCTCTATAGATTTATGTTCATGATCTCACCTCCAAACTAGAATCAATAATATCTCCCAATAATCCAGTCCTTCATATATTCAAGTTGTATGTTATGATGCTCATTATCTGTAAAGAAATCTATATCATAACATGCTTAGTTCTAAGGGAACTATGCTTACTATATGTTACAAATTTATTTTATGTCGGGATTAGCGAAAGCTATAAGAATTTATGCAAACTCATGGCAAATTTCAGTACTTTAAATGAGGAGAAATCACTTCAAATGGCAATCTTTGTCTTAGTTGTTAACTATATAAATTCTGGTTGCATTCTCTATAACTCATGATATGTGCATCAACGTTTTCTCTCTATTCTCTATCCTAAGAACTAATGTTGTATTGTGTTTCTGCCGAACGACTCTCTATTTATGATCTAGATACTTGATATAGGAAGCCCTTCGTAATGGTATCGTATCTTTACCTCATGGCCCACCTTGAGTAGAACAACAAATATGGGTTATAATTGAGTAGTGTTTCTCCCTTTCATGATGCTTGTGCTCGGGTCCCTTAATGACCTTTCATATGTTAGTATGATGGTGGGTGTGGAAGCATAGTAATGTGTTAGGTAGGAGACTAGATGTTCTTGAAGGTAAAAAAATTTTATATGATTTCTTGAGCTAAGGTAATAGAAGAAAGGGAAAGAAAGAGATGAACTTTTGTTATGTGAAATAGGTAGGAAGGATATATATGGCAAAAATCTTTGTGAGAATGACTAAACTTGCAGGTCTTAGTGGGGGAATCCATGAAGTGGGTGTAGTAATGATAGGCTTGAATGTTGTGATTTATGAAGTCGCAAGACAATGTGTTTTGTAGTTGTGACTCCTTGATTTAAGACCCGAGGGTGTTTGGCGATAGTGACAAGGTGAGGTAATATTCTTAATGGGATGTGAAATATGGGGTCCTGTAGCTTAAGTTAGCACCTTATCACTTTCAGTTAGGCTTCAACATAAAAGTACATTACAGTGGGACTCAAACTCATATGGTTAGATGTGTGATAGGAGAATTGTAAGTTAAAAATGTGAAGTATGCTATTTATTGTTTGGGGCATAGACGATTAATGTCTCTAAGTTTAAGTCTATTCATTTTACCTTGTAAGGTAGAGAATGTTTCTCATCCTATGTCCTTTGAAAACTTTATTTCTTGGTTAGTATCGATGTAAGTTAGGCCTATCATCACCAAATTAACTCATGCCTTATGTTGTGATGATTCTGATTCATAGAACTCATGTGCAAGATCATCCCGAAATAAAGTCGAATTTCCTCATGTTTCGTGCTTACGCATTTCACTAAGGGCTATCATAAATCTCGTTTGATTCCTTTGCATATTTTGTTGAGGAAAAATGTTCAATGCGAGATTATGTTCTTTATTCTACATTTTTAGAGCTTCTAAAAGTCCTTACCCATCATTCGGTGATGAATGATCCCAGGGGAGATAGTGTAATACCCCGTATTTTAGAGCTAGAAATCGAGCCAATGTTCCTACTTGTGTAATCTCTAATAGAAATGATGTCCAAGTGTGCATAAGTTTCATAATCTTTATCCTCATTTTTGAAGTGCTTTTGAGGTGAAAATTTTTCATAGGAATCACCTAGAGCGAAGTTGATCTAAGAGTCTCTAATTTGGCTAAATCTTTGTATTCGATTCTACAAGGTCCAATTTGAACGTGTATATCTTTGGATATACATAGATTTTTTCATCTAAGACCCACCAAATTGTAGATAATTGAGTTAGCTTTCCATCGATACCAATTTTACCTTAATCCAATACCTGAGTAAAAAGTTAATGTATTTTTCATGAGAGGCAGTAACCCAATGCGTTTGGGATGTGGCGTGCCTATCTGTCAACTCAATGAGTTGCTCTCCAAACATGACATCTGATGCAACCCAGAGCTTTTTCACACATTGTTTCAACTACTTAAGGGCCTAGGGGTATTTTGGTTATATTTCTTCACCCAAATACGTCCATTACACAAAATTTTAGCCTCCAAGGAGCATTAGTTGCCTCTTTATTTGATTTTCTCTCAAAAAACCCTAATCACCTCCCAAGAACAAGATTAAACTCTTCTTCTCTAAAACAAGAATTCAAGTCTTTTAACTTTAAGATTATCCCGAAAAGAGTCAAGATTAGTATTCCATTCTTCAAACTAAAGAACCTAAGGTATGCGGGACTATCCTAAACATCATGAGCATGGATTTACTATTTTTAAACTTGATTTAAAGAGTATATATGTATACATACGAAACTGGTTCAATATTTTGACGAATATGCATTGAGAACCCTATGATTTAATGAAGTATTGTAGAAATTATGATGTGGTGTTTTGAACTTGAATTATTTTTGTGTGATCATAAAATATTAAGATTGTGAAGTTAAATTAGAGCATGGGATATGTAATTCCCTCTTTACTATGAAAATCCCTTGATTTTACATGTTGTGAATTGATTATATGAACTGCTAAAGTTTTGAGTTTGTTGGTGAACTATTATGTGCAAATTATACCATTTTATGGAATAATGAGTGGGTGTTTTACTTGTTGTATAAATGATCATGTTTTCCATTAAGAATGTCTTCAAATTTGATAGAAAGGTGACCACCGTAGATAATGTATTGAAGAGAAAATGGTTTGGTTTCCAATTGTTTTGAAACATGAACTCTTTCTTAATTAGTAGATCTTTTGGGTAGGCAGTAATATCTTTTGAAATAATAAGGGGGCAGCAGAGATGTTGTGATTGGATTGCTAGTCTGGGTATAACGATACCCTTTTTGATGTGCCCATAATAGAATAAGAGAGTAATAATTATAATAAGAAGATATGTTTTAAAGAGTCTAAAATCAGGCTTAAGAGAGTTAGATGGTTACCCAAAGAAAGCACGAGTTAAAAGACTCTATGATGGAAACCGTGATTTGCCGACATGTGACCTTGGTACCCTACCATGTGATCTTGTTTACCTTGAATTATGTCATCCCAGTTTGGGACCATGGTTAGGAGCCCTGCTTTTTGATCTTTTACCCAACCATGACATGTTAATTTGATTGGGGGATTTTGGCACCCTGGTGTGTGATCTTTCATTTCCCCCTTACTGATACTCCAATCCTTGCTGAAAAATTGTATTGGGGGATTGGCTGCCGAGTTAAGGGCGGATTCCATATAGACCGTAGAATTACAGATTGTAGGGTGTACCGTCTAGCTCAGAAGAGAAGAAAGAGTAGAGTCAGGACTTTGAAGAATGTATTTTGACGATATCAGATTATGCCCATGTGTTTTCAAATGCTTTATGATTATACATTTTTATGGACTGCTCTGATCTATATTGTATGAAAATGTAATTTTTTTTGGATTGCTCTCCATATCAGTATAATTGTATTGATACTCTATATTTCAAGATTTGAGGCTCAGTCCTAGGGTCTCATTAAGTAGTAGATTGGATTGTCAATAGTTTGCAATTGGTTATCCTTCCTTTTTTTGGAAGAGCTTGTTCTATGAAATATTGTTATTTGATTTTAGTTCATGGTCCGGCGGAGCCTTGTCCCAATTTTCAGATAGATGTTTTTTTATATGGTTAGAGAGTTCACAAACTGGTGTTAGATGTTTGGAATGTTTATGAACTCACTTTAGTGTGGTTCAGTGAAAATAAGAAGATGACCATGTTTCCATTTTGTTATTTTTTTTGCATTCTCCTTATAGTATATGAATTAAGCATATGATTGCCAATTAGAAGTGCTCACGAGCTTTCATAGTTCGGGATGCCCGTCACGGCCAGGGCTTTGGTTTAGTTCGTGATAGATATAATATGAAAGAGACCATAGTTAATACTAAAAGATTGGCCCCTAAAAGTTAGTAAGTGTAAAAAAAAACAAATGTGACACCCCATAAGCTCAAAAGGTGAAATCAAAGGAAAGAACTATGTGAAGTTTCATAAATTTACAAAATATCAAGCCATATCCATGAATCCATCTATGTCATTTCATATCATAAATGAGCTCTCAATGCTGGACTCAAACCAAAACTCATATCATTATCATTATCATTATTTTACTATGAATTAGCTCAATCTATGAAAATGGTAAACCTAGTCTACCTGGACACCAAATAAAACATCGAAGAATCCACTAAATGGATGATTTCTATTTTCGAGAAGCTTCTGCAAGATGCTAAGCAGTCAAAATCAAAATCTAATCATCAAAATAAGAATGATGATACCCATATTGCCTTATTATTCTTTGGATCTAAAATTATGTAAAAATCTTATGTGGGTCCCGCTTATAAAATTGCACTTTGAAATAGACAATACGTCCCTCTTTGATCAAGCAAATTTACCATCAAGAATAGGTGAATTCTGAGCTTAAATAGTGAAACAATCAACCCACCAATATTTTTGGGGTTTTGAAAAAATATAAAGGATTTAATCTTGAAATTGATGGAAGCTAACGACAAATTTTGAGAAAAGATTCATTTTTCAAGCTTACGAACACATCAAAATAACCTAAGATAGTTCTCCCAAGTTCTCGCATATTTTAAGGTTCTACACTATTGGAAATGGGTGAAAAATGGGAGAAAATAGGCTAAGTGGGGAACTTATAGTGTTCCTAGGTGTCCAGGTTTCACCTTAGTAGATACTAGGTCTCTTAAGTGTGAGTCACTTAAGAGATCAAGTGTTGCTTTAGTGATACTTTCCCATACTGCACATTGTCGCTTAAAAGGTCATCGCCTTAAGCACAAAAGACATCGCTTAAGCGATACCTACTGGGAAAGACAGGATGCTTAAGCGACTGGTTGGTTTCTTAAGAGGCCATCGCTTAAGCGACCCATTGGGCACTTAAGCGATGCAACAATATCAGTTGAGACTTGAATTTATTTCAATTCTCCATCAACCCTTCCGGATTCATTTAAAATTCTTTATATACAAGCGAACTATGCTATCCTATGAAATTCAATGTTTTGGATTCAATGGCGTAGTTAAAATTTCCATCCAGGGCAGTTTCAATGAAAATTGGGTCACACACATGTGCTATTTTTCTTAACAACTAGCCAATAGTCCTAAATGAGTTCAGGAGATCGAAAGTGGGACCAAGGGTCAACCTAGATTAAAATCAATATTCCAAAGTTGTTGGAATTGTCAGAATTAGTATACAAGGTTGTTACTTAAGTTTTTGCTCGGTAGCCAATTTTAACCAATGAAGACTTCAAAAAGGAATTGGGCTCTAAAAACAAATCGAACTACCCAATAATTGAACCGTTAGCACTCTTAAGTCATAAATGACTTAAGGAAGTTATATGAAAGCTCTATATGACCAAAATAATACTTAGCAGGAGAGCCTCCACAAAAGTGATAGATGTTCTTCATTAAAGGCCTCGCTTTAGCGGGAAGCTTCCATCTAAGTGAGAGGTTCTGACACTAGCAACCTCTGCTTGAGTAGCTAGCCTTCCACCTAAGCGACTCTTCTTAATCAAGCAAGGCACAGTTTAAGTAGCTGCACTAGATAAATTTGCAAAGCCTCAAAATACTCCGATTGTGTTCTCAAAAAACCTTGTAAACACAAAAAAGACTACCCTACTAAAAGTGACATTCAAACTTAACAAAAATAACAAAATTCCTATCCAAGTTCGTTTAAATGAAAATTTGGTCCAATATCCACTCTTTCTGTTTTAACCAAATTCCACCCAATAACCTAAATTAAACCTGAAAGATTTAGGACACAAACCAAAGGACCCCTATCCTAAACTCCTCATTCCAAAGCTAATTAAATTGTTCAAATTTCTATCTGAGGCCATTTATAAGAAGTAAAAGTCAAAGACTAATTTCTCAACTTCAAAAGCTTTAAAATAAGAAAATTGGCTTAAAACTCAAACAAACATCTCGAGAATAAAGCCTTGGTCCCAACATGTGATAAATGACATAGGACATCTATAAAGAAGATCAAAATATGGAAAACATACAAAAGTAACCTGAGGGCTTGTTAAAACATCCAATAGACTACTTATTATCCCAAATTGAGCTAAATTTCCTTGGGAGTGTCTCACTATTATTTCTAAATAGTATAGTACTTGAGTAATGTATCAAGCCTAAATTTTGGCTTTGCACTTGAGGGAATATTTTAATTGTTCCAAGTTATTCCCAAGCCTAAACAGAGATAAATTCAGGGAAAAGAACTAGTGAAATATGCATAAAGAAGTACTAGGTTGCGCAATCCCTCTTGTCCCAATTTTCATGACCTTAATCTGGTTCTTAATTTGGATAGGTGTAAGAAATGTGGATGATATTAACTATGAAATAATCATCCTATATCTAGTCTCTAACTAAGATGGTATTTTCCACGTGTTTAATTCATTATCGGTTCACATATCAAAACTGAGTTTTACTCCCTACATTACATTTGTTGAAAGAGATTGGAAAAAGTTATGATTTTCCATAGGTCTATTACCTATCCGATGTGTTAGAAAATTGGAAATTTTTTTAATTATTTCCTTGATCATTGAAAAATTATTCTCTGACACAAGGATCTCTTAAAATAAAAACCAAAAATTGTAAACCAAAACTTAGTTATGAAGAATTCAAGTAATGTTGGGTAGGCTAATTACTGAACTACTCTTAGTAAGTTAACTGCTAGAGATAAGAATAAGTCAGTTTAGTTTTGCATACCCTACTCTAATAGGGTGCCTAGGATTTCTAAGTAATGGCAAGCAACAATAATATACCCAGTGAAATTTTATAAGTTGGGTATGAGAAAGGTGGTGTGTATGTAGTCTTGCCCCTACCTTATTAGATAAGAGGTTATTTTTTATCAGGGGCAGAGCTACAATACCTTACGGGGGTTCGGGAGAACTCAGTAGCTTTTACGTAGACCCTATATTTATATTACTAAATTCTAAATATTTGTATATTATTATGTATTTTGAAGCCACTGTCAAACATTATTTCTTGGCCCAGTGGTTGTTGAATTAGTTTTAAGGCCATCTTTGGCCTACAGACGTGGGTTCAAATCCCATTGAAGTAAAACATATCAAACAACTAGGAAAAAATATATTAGAGAATATCAACAACAATATTAAATAATGCATTAACCAAAGGAAATAACAGGTAATGGTAAAGTTGAAGTCTATGAAAGTAGGTGAATAACGAATGATAGTACCACTGATAAAGAATACTAGACAGTGTGAAACAACCTAATAAATTTTTACACTAATACTCAACCTCTATATCTTTTTATTTTGGGTGTGTTATAGGTAAGATACAGGTGTGAGGTTGTAACATCTCGCACTAAGTAACTTACTAGGTAACTCCAAGGGCAATTTCGTCCTTATATTTTTATCTTAACCCCTAATGACTTGAACCTTTACTATTCATCAGTATCCAAACTTTTGTTTTTCTTCCTCAACAAGATGTTATTTCAGCAGATAAAAGTCCCTTAGTTTCCATTAGTCACAAATCTTTCGATCTTCTTAACTTTCACACATTAAAATCTCCCCTAACGCTATCAATTTCACATACTTGAAAAAGGGAAGAAGAAAAAGTCCTTCAATTTCTCAGTTTCATAGCTTAAAAGATCCCTGTTCTCTTTTTGTTTTTATACTACTAAATATCTTCTTCCACTTCTAAAACACAGCTCTCAATAATCTCGAGAGAATTGATTCAAGAAAGCAAGTCTAAATCCTTTATTCTGATCTCAAGTTCTTTCAACGTTTAGAGGTATGTAGAACCATTTCTTGCTCATATTTTTGGATGTTTTATTGTTCTCCAATCCAAATTACTTTCAAACAATGTAGGTATAAAAAAATTTCTACAAATTTATAAGTGAAATTAAATAGTTTATGTGAGTTGTTGGGATATGTACAAATAACTTTCCAGTTCATGTTTTTTTTTGGAATTTCGTGAATTCTAACGTCTATTGTGATTGGATTTCAGAATCATAAATATTTTTGTTAATAACTGAGAAAGATTTCAATTTCAACGTAAAGTGATTATACATAGAGAGCGCCCAATTCTTTAAAAGAAGTGAGGCCTCAACAAAGAGAACTAATTACATAATGTGTTGATCAAAGATGACATCTCTAAGTTCTTTTTGAACTTCTAAACATATCTACTCTTTCTTTGACTTTATTTTGTATTTGTTTCGAGATTGTATCTCCATCTATAACATGATTTCAATTACACTATCCAATTTTTAGTAGTCGTATTTGATACACAATGCCCCTAGCTTTGTAGTTGAAATATGCTTTCTTACTTTTTCCAGCGCATAACTACAAAACAAGAACCTGTGTAGAATACTTGTTCTGTCTCTGCGATGTTTGATAAACAAAACTCATACTGTTACATCGCTAATTCCAATCTATCCTTCTCTATTATTAAATAAATACATTACATAGTAAGTAAGAGAAGCATCCTTTTCAAGGTACTCCATCTAAGTTGTGCAAGAAAGCCTACCATTTTACCGCTTCTCTTTCTCTAAAAACATAAACTTTAATTTCTCGACAGACTTTGTCACAATGGAAATGACCAGTCTAAATATTGATTACACCTCTGCCAAATTTATTCTTAGCCCAGAAATATGTCTATTAGAATTTGTCTTGTCATCTTCCCATATTAACATGTACCCTAACCTGGTCAATATTCTTCTCCACATATCCTTTGTAACACAATAGAGAAAAAATAAAGAAAGAAAGGACTAATAATCAAAAGATTTAATACCTATGCCACAAAATATATAGTCAAGTGGTACATTTATCCAAACTCCCTAAAATGTCTCCATTATAGCTAGTCTCTTCCATGTTAGCAACCAAACAATCAATTGGTGCATTTGCTTTATAATCTTTAACATAAAATTATTGGAGTTGTTCTTAATCTTAAAGAGACAACAGTTTAATTAATTTTTATAAGACATCATAAATTGGAACTCTAACTTTTAGATATAAACTTCAAACCTCAACTACAATACTTCAATTTATTCGTTAGTTTTATTAAGTACGGTGGAAGCTGTGACATAATATATTATTATAATGTAACATCACTTTACTATTCATGACACTCCAAAGAATGGTTAATAACTATAATCATTCATGAGGTATGATCCAAAAGAGGTTGATTTTCCAAGCATGAGTCCTAAAGGACAATTTCTTGATCCATGGCCTAAAATGAAAAACATATGAACATGAGCCTAAATTGGCTAAACTATGAATCTGAGCCTAACAAGGCAAATATTTTGATCAATAACTAATCAGAGAAATAAGATAACGTCATGAGCATAAGAGAGTTAGTTAGCTGACTGTGAAAGCATAGATTGAAATGACAAATGCCTGAAACTATGCTTGCTACATAGGATAGAGATTATTCCGCAAGTTGAATGACTCTTTTTTTGTGTCCTAAAAATGGTCTAACCATTGATAATTTCTAGCTACGGCTTAGATGATTGGGCTTAGATCAGACTCCATGCACTCACATGGTGGTTTATAATAGTTCACTACTTTCTTCCCCAAATAATCAAAGAAATTAAATCGATCTTACATGGTAAATTATAAATTTAGTTTATAATCCTATTCCTTTCCATTTGTCTTTACTTATATTTGAATTTTATTGTCATTTCTAATTCTTGATGTTCTACCTTCCTAAAATGGTTTTGCATACCAATATATTCCATGTATTGATTGTCTTTAGTGCTACATCATTTCATGATATAGGTTCTAGATCTGAAGTCTGCGGTCAGGCACCTCATTAGGATCTCTATTTTTTGCCATTAGTGTGCCTCTTTCCTACCAGGAGGCTGGACGAGATATGATGACTTTCTTATTTTTCTTTCCTTTTAGTATTGGTACTTATTAGAGTCTTACATACTGGTGTAGTTTTCAGACAAACTTTTAAATTTTTGGTCTTTATCATGACTATTAGTAATGTATAATATTAAGTAGTGTTAATAAACCTTGATGAAAATATTTTTTCTTTAAGAAATATTATTTCAATCTTATATTGTTTCAGTTATATTCTTTCATGTTAGTTGTATTATCATGTGTTATGATATAATGTTCAGTCATGCTAGATATAGTATCCAGTGCATATCATGTCCAGGGCCTCAGCTTGGGGCATGACAAACTTGGTATTAGAGCACATACTTCAAGTTTCCTAGGGTGTCTATGAAGTCATGTCTAGTAGAGTTCTTTTTATGAGTGTGAAGTGCGCCACATTTATAATTTGAAGACTACAAAACATTTAGGAGATGTTCCTATTTTTCTACTTATAGATCGTACAATAGAGTTGTACTAAGAAACTTATAGGAATTCATGCATTGTTTTAATTCATCTTACTATGCCTCAACTTTGAGGTGGTAGAAGAATTAAGGGCCATATTCATATAGATGTCCTTCTCTAACATAGAGCCAACAAAAAGTAAAAGACTACACGAGGGATTAAGAAAAGACCATTAGTCCTTTTAAGCCCGTTGATTCAAAAGAATGCATATTTGTTCATATAAATCATGTATCTGTGCCAAACTAAGATGCACTCTCACACTCTCTTTTCTCTTTTCTTTTAGAAAAACCTTGTTAAAAATGACACCTTTATCAAGAAGGTATGTATTTCAGTGCTTGGATAGTATTGTCATATGAGAGATAGTGTGATTTGGGGGTTGTAAGTCATAAGTAACAGAATGTATTCTAGATCTAGAAATATGAATTCAAAATTATAGTAGATTAAAAGTGGGGATAACAAATGATTGGAGTATGTAGCAAGATTCATGTATTCATTAAGCGATAAATGAGATAGAATGTCCTTCGATGTTGGCTAAGGTGTATCAAGACTTACAAAATTTTGTTGTAGTTAATAGAGAAAGAGTGGTTGGATAAGATGACTTGGAGTATACTCGTTTATGAAAGAATTTTACGATGGCTTAAGTTTGTGTTAGTAAGAAGTGACAGTAATGTTGCGAAGGAGAATGTGCTTCTAGGCTATAATGAGATAAATAGTGTGATTTAGATCGACTAAGTTGTCATGAAATTTAAATGGACAAATGGTTCTTGATTTTTATAAGATACAGTTTGAATTAGTAGTATCGTATAGTGTTGCCATCCATGTTTAGCACTAAATAATAAGCTTGAATTTTAGAAAACCAAAATGATGAATGAATGGTAGTATAAGGGTGATCGCGCTAGTTTTTGAAAAATAAATCTAGTAGGCTTTTTTGTGTGTGTGGAAAAGCTTATGTTTGATAATTTAGGGGTAGTGTGAATGTGAAAAAATAATACATATGTGGAATAGAAGTGAAATAGTGTGTTGTAGTTGATGCCCTTAGATGAAGAAGAGCCTTAACTTTTATAAAAATAAATGGGTAACCAAGGTAGTATGTTATTATACGAGATTCCAAGTTATTTAGTGCTATGTGTGCCTAGCTAATACCCTTGATTTTCTAAGTGTGGAGAAGCCTAAGTATGTTGTATATGGTGCTCTTAAGAGCTGAATTGAGGCGATAATAAATAGACTATGGTGAGCCTCTTAGTACAATTATAATTTCCATTAGAGTGGGTGGATATTAATTTAGAGGTGTGATGCTAGCAGACTAAAAAGGGAAGGTAGGGTATAGAGAAAGTGGTTATGTATATCAATGAGAGCATTAATTATACAATGATGACTGCAAAGTTTAGATAAAGTTAAGAGAAGTATCTCAAGAGGAGATCCTATCAAGGGCTGTGTACCTAAAGATATAGTCTATTGGGGGAGTAAGGTGATGATAGCTCAGAGTTGAGAATAGGTCCACATACTTTAAATGTCGACTTTGACCTAAGGGGGAGATGATAGGGTAAAGAAAAAAATTGGGTTGTGAGATGCAGATAATAAGGGTTTTAACAAAAGAGAGATGACGAGTTTCATTATGATTCAATCTTATTCTAGCATACTTCATGTCTTCCACCAAGATGACACTCTACCAATGTATTATGCATTCATGTCATTCCTAAGTCTACGATCAAAATTTTATTTGCAAACTCATGTCCATGTTCTAACCCTTGAATAGGAAACCATAACTTCACACCATGATCCTAATATTACTCTAAGGTTCTAGAAGTTCAGGTTCTATGCTACATTGTTCGTGAGCCGAAATCCCATGCTTTATGTTAGGTTCAATCGTAAGAAATCATACTTTATGATATTTTCTTAACTAGTCTAATGTTATCCCTATGCCCATAAGAGCTCTTATTATGTTTTATGTCGTAAGCCTAAGTATGTTGTATATGGTGCTCTTAATAGGTATGTTGTATATGGCTAGAGTGTGTCTATTATGCTTTATTTCCAGCCTAATCTGGAGTTGTAAGGTCATAATAAGTACTAGTAGTGATTAAATAGTATCCCTTTTATTTCTAATGCTCACACTCTAGTGTTTCAGTGATATTCCTTATGACATGACAATTGTCTGGTATCTGTGGAGTAATTATTTGGAGGGAGGTAAAAAGATGGACCTTGTTGCGATGATTGGGGTGTACTAGTTCCATCTAAGATCATATGTATGGATGAATTATGAGATGAGATTAGCTATATGTGATAGTAAGATGAGGTCATATAGTGTGCCTCCCTGTAGGAGTTCATAAATTGCGGGTCAAGAGGTTCTAGGGTAGATGGGGAAGATTTTTATTTTTCTTTATAGTGTTAACTTTAAAGATACCATGAAGTGGTTATGGTGATAGACTTGGATTTCAAGTTGACACCAATATGGGTAAATGTATGATGAAATTTGTGAGTTCTTAATTAGAGCACAAGGATGGTATATTTTGCAATGAGAAAAAGTAATTTCTTAGAGATAATTGTAGATGCAAGAGCAACCTTTTTGAGATTTAGAACAAACCTAAGAGCAAGTCAGTAATCAAGATAAAGGTTCCTACAGAGAAATAAATTATAGAATCCTAAAATTGAGCCTACATAATTGTTTTGGGCATAGAATGTTGTACCTCTGAATTAGGTTTGAATGTTCAATTAGAGCCAGATTTTAGTATCTGTATGTGCCCATGTAAGTTGAAACTAATGAAGTATGGTATTTAGAGGAAAAAGAGGGTAGCTATAAAAGGTGTTGCTAAGATCTGAGGTTACCAGTATTAGGGGACAAAACACTCTTATTCTTAAGTCTAATGAACCACTGTTTCGTGTCATATAACTTAATATTGAATGGGAATATGTCCAAGTCTTCATCATATCATTTATTCCCTATGAACCCAATTCAGATTTCTAAGATAACCCTATGGTACATGCCTATGATTTCCATGAATTCTCATCTTAAGTTGTTATGTTCATGTCCTTGAAACCCATGTCCTATGTCATGTCTATATTAAGTCTCATTCACTAATTCTCGTGTGTTGAATTGTTTTCATATGTATATAACTTTCATTCGAGGACGAATGATTCTAAGGGGGAGATATTGTAACATCTCACACTAAATAACTTGCCAACTTGCTCTAAGGGCAATTTTGTCCTTATATTTTTATCTTAACCCTGAGTGACTTAAAAATTTTCTATTTATCAGTATCCAAACTTTTGTGTTTTTTCCTCAGCCAGATGTTATTTCAGTAGATAGAAGTCCCTTAATTTCCATCAATTACAAATCTCTCTGTCTTCCTAACTTTCACGTATTAAAAGCTCCCCTTCCTATATAAGTTTCAGATACATGAAAAAATGAAGAAGAAAAAGTCTTCTGTTTCTCAGTTTCACAGGTTAAAAACACCCTGCTCTTCTTTAGTTTTTACATGACTATATATCATCTTCCACTTCTAAAATGTTGCTCTTAACAATCTCGAGAGAATTGATTCAAGAAAGCAAGTCTAAATCCTTTCTTCCGATCTCAAGTTCATTCAACATTTAGAGGTATGTAGAACCATTTCTTGCTCATATTTCTGGATGTTTTATTGTTCTCCAATTCAAATTACTTTCAAACAATGTTGGTTTAAAGAAACATATACAATCTTATTAATGAAATTAAATTGTTTATGTTAGTTGTTGGGATATGTATAGATAACTCTCTATTTCATGTTCTTTTAGAAATTTCGTGAATTCTAATATCCCTTGTTATTGAATTTGAGAATCATAAATCTTTTTGTTAATAACTATGAATGATTTTAATTGCAACGTAAAGTGATTATACATAGAGACCACCCCATTCTTTAAAAGAAGTGAGGCCTCAACAAAGAGAACTAATTACATAATGTGTTGATCAAAGACGAGATCTCTAAGTCCTTTTTGAACTTCTAAGCATATCTATTCTTTCTTTGAATTTATTTTGTATTTGTTTTGAGATTGTATCTCTATCTATAACATGGTTTCAGTTACATTATCCAATTTCTAGTAGTCATATTTGATACACCAGTGCCCCCAGCTTTGTAGTTGAAATATGCTTCCTTACTTTTCCCAGCGTATAATTACAAAACAAGAACCTGTGCAGACTACTTGTTCTGTCATTGCGACGTTGGGTCAACAAAAATCATAATTTTACATCGCTAATTCGAATCTATCCTTCTCTATTAATAAATAAATACATTACACAGTAAGTAAGAGAAGCATTCTCTTCAAGGTACTCCACCTAAGTTAGGCAAGGAATCCCACCATTTTGCCCCTTCTTTGTCTGTATAAACATGAACTTCAATTTCTCGACAAACTTTTTCACAATGGAAATGACCAGCCTGAATATTGATTGCACCTTTACCCTACATAGGACCAAGATAAAATCTTTTTGATTTGTATATATATGAAGCAGTCTCTTTCCTTTTACAATTTGGAATGCTTAGTTGTAATCTTTTGAAAAAAGTTCTTTCAGCAAGTTTTCTAGTTCAGGTTTGTGGTTGAGAAAAAAACATGTTTTAGGTTGAGAAAATATGATAGGTTAACAGACTCCTATATAATCCATCTGCAATCTCATAAGCCATTTGTTATCAGACTAGCCATGCTTAGATAGGTTAAAAAATAAGACAGGTGAGTCCTCTTATTTACACTTTTGAGGTTGGGACTTTTTTTTTCTAAATCGCACTTTCCAATTGCTAATATTAGAACGGACTCATTCCTACAATTGAAAAAGGCTTATAACATAGTCCCAAGTAAGTTCTATAGAGATTCTTGGAATTAAGTTCAATAGCTTAGTATGATTGTTCTATTCCTTTAACCCTAGTCTTTACTCCATTGATTATTTCAAAACTTTACTTTATTCATTGTTTACTTTACTTTCAACTTACAAACTTCAAAACTCTCTTTTGGTTACTCTTGCACCAATTGAATCTAAATTGTGAACTAGAATTGAATCATTGTTAGATTAAGTCCCTGTGGGGAGAGATATTAGGCTTTATTTAAGGGCACTGTATTACTTGGTGAGATCACGTACACTTTTGTCTGCACTTGGGCGCTGTCAAGTTTTTGGTGCCATTGCCGAGGACTTGCAATTTTGCAATGGTTTTATTTTAGTTTAACTTTTATATTTCTTTGGTGTTTTTATGCTTGGTATTGGTTTTGTAATTTGCAGGAAATAGGTTAGTAATCTGGAAAGGGATAAGGATTAGGTTGAAATAAGTCCCGAACCTGAACAACGCTTTTATCAATGAAGGAGAGAAGCAATCCTTCTCCCCCATATTCCTTAAATCGAAGAAGACCAAGAGAATCCTGCCATCATGGATGATGAAAAATCAACCCGCAGGACAGTTAGAGAAGGGGAATCCCACTTCCAACAAATTTGACCTCCCCGTTTTAGAAGCCGGAAGATGGAGGTAATTTTGAAATCAAACAGAATAAGGAACAACTTTTGATTAGCAGTGGACTGTTCACAGGTCTTTCACATGAAGATCCACAGGTCCAGTTGTAATTGTTTTTGGAAATCAGTGACACATTCATCCCCACAGGTATGAATACAAACTATGTAAGGATAAGGTTGTTCCCCTTTTCACTGATTAGGGATGTAAAAAGGTGGTTGAATGTAGAACCAGCAAATTCAATCACATCATGGGACGACATGGCTCGAAAATTCCTTATACGGTTTTCCCGTCTGGAATAACTTCACAGTGAAATAGTGTCCATCAAATATAAACTAGACTAGAATATTTATACTGCTTAGGAGCACTTAAAGGCACTTCTTTGAGACTATCCACACCATCAACAGTCCAATGAGGTATACTTTTATAAAGGCTCTTGACCACAATACAAAAATATTGTTAGATTCAGCTGTAGGTGGTCAAGATCTTAAGATGACTTATGATAAGTTGTACACCTTGTTAAATAACATTGCTCAAGGGAATCCCAAGTGGTATTCAGACTTGAGAAACGCTATATAAAAAATTGTGGGTGTTTTTGAGGTTGATAATTTACTGCCATATCTGCTCAGATCTCTATATTGCAAAATCAAATGAGCAGTTTAAAGTTGTGAGTAGCACAGCCTATAGCCATAGTCAATGCAATCCAAAAAGCTACAAGTTGGTGTGAAGTGTATGGTAAAAGTGGCCATTCAGCAGCTATGTGTGCTGCAAATCTAGAATCGGTATTGTATATGGGTAATTCTCAAAGAGCTAATAATGATAACGCCTATAACATAAAGTAGAAGACTCAAACTCCAATTCTGACATGGAACACCCCACAGCAGTAGGATCCACGAAATCAGTCAACTAGCAACATAGAGGAGATGATAAAACAACTTTTAGCTGGTCAAGAACAAATGGATGTGGATATGAAAAGTCAACAGGTAGTATTAATGAATTACTAAGCATCCACAATAAGCTTAGAGTTGTATTTGGCACAATTCTAATAGACACTAAATACTAGACCTCAAGGTGGTTTTCTTCGAGATACAAAAAATTTAAAATAATTATTGAAATTACTTTGAGGAGTGGTAAAGAGCTCAACAAAGAACCTACAAAGACAATTAAGGAGGTAGATGCAAATTTGGCTCCCCCACAGGTATCGGAAAAAGTGGCTGAAAATTCAAGGAAGTCTGAGTACTTGAAAGAAAAACTTGCTATAGAAGTGGAGAAACAGAAGCCATAACTTTCTTTCCTACATAAGAATAGAAAAGCAAAGGAGGATGCCTATTTTATTAAGTTCTTTGATACGTTTATAGAGGTTCACATTAATTTACCATTTTTAGATAT
Organism: Capsicum baccatum var. pendulum; assembly: GCA_030864225.1. NCBI lineage: Eukaryota > Viridiplantae > Streptophyta > Magnoliopsida > Solanales > Solanaceae > Capsicum > Capsicum baccatum. Next base: position 89,782,148 of record CM061557.1, read on the forward strand.
TTTGCAAGATATGACCAAGTATTCTAAGTACTTGAGGAATTTGGTTGCTAATAAGGTAAAGCTACAGGATGTGGAGGCGGTAGCACTCACAGAAGAGTATAGCATGAGAGTGACATGGAAAATCCTTAAGAAACTGAAAGATCTAGGGAATTTTACTCTCCCTATCCAGATTAGGAGTAGTAAAGGGGTTCATACACCATGTGACTTAGAGGAAAGTGTCAACTTGATGCTACTCTTCTTTTTCAATACTAAGGACTTGGGGAAGCCTAGATTGAGCCTTGTGTTACAAAAATTAGAGAATGTGATCATTGCTCTCCCAGAAGGAATTATTGAGGATATCCTCCTAAAGGTTGGTAAATTTGTTATTCCTGCTTACTTTATTAATTTATATTTTCAGGCAGACGAATAGGTAGAAATATTTTAGGGCATCCATTTTAGCAATGGGAGGAGCATTGATTGATGTTAGAGAAAGCAAGTTCACATGAGGTTGGAGGATACAGAGACGGTATTTAATATTCACAATTGCTAAACACATTGTCCAATTATAAAGATTTATGTATGATCACTGTTATTAAAGGTGAAAAGTGTGGGGTGGTTAGTCTGCCAAAGACGTCTTGGGACTACCTCATTAAGTTGCCTAAGCCACTACCACCATAGCTCGATATAATGTAAATTGATGGGCCTGAAAATGATAAAGTTTACAAAATAGGTACCTTTGAGACTTCACACCCAAGAAGGGTAAAAATAATAAAAAGATGGAGACCAAGTATGTGAAAGAGAAGGAAAGAGAACGGATAAGTCGTATTTGGGTCGTGCCATAACACTAAATCAGGCAATGCGTGGGAGGTAGCCCAAGTTAATTAGGTATGATTTTTTTAGTTTTCTTATTTTTATTTTACATAGTTTTTGTTTTTGATTGAGTCACAGGTAATAGGAATTCTGAGTACCAGAAAACCTGAGCTATGAAGCATGGCAGTGTACGGTCCTCGGACCCTCTAGATATTTAAAGATACTACTAGCTAGGCCTAGATGCCCCAAGGAGTCTTTCCATCTCTTAAACTTTTAAGTTCACTTTGGGGACAAAAAAACTTTTTAAGTGTGGGGTGGAGAAATTCTCAATTTCGAGCTCAATTTAAAATTTTCTTATGCTGGATATTCTTGTTGGTACTATTATTGATTATATGGTACCAACGTTTTAGTTGTATAATCATGTTGAATTGTGTGAATTACTAATTTTTAGACTCCTAGGCTTAAGTTCCTGACTCTTGTACTTGTTGGCTTAAATTTGAAATCATGCTATTGATTGGTTGAAGTCTTTGATGATCTTATGTGAGTCAGGCATGTGCTATGTGCATGTGAGCTTTTGTATATTCCTTATTTTATATGATGTCTACAACTTTCCCGATGTGTGTGCAAAGCGAAATAAATAATGTGGGTTTAGAAAAGAATACCGGCATTTCTTTGATAGCCATGTTTTATACCTTCTTTTTAACCTACGCTTTGTGCATAATGCTAGTAAGCCCCTTTGAGACTTTAGATTTTTCTTTGACAGCCTTATAAGTAGCCTAACCCCTTCTTTGATAGACCTTAATTTGATCCAAGAAAGTTCCTAAGCGCTTTAATGAAATATCAATTGAGTTTGGAGTGTGAAATTGAAAGAAAAAGGTGAAATTAAAGCCCCAAAGTGATAGTTATTGGTGTTCAAAAGAATTGTTATGTATTGTGGTAATGAAAACAAAAACAAAATTTGTTCAAATTGAATGAGTTGTACATAAAATACTCCCACTATAGTGTTGAGAATGAGCTTAATAAGATGTGGTGAAAAAAAAAAGTTTGGGGTAGATAAAAATAGTATAAATTGGTTATTAGAGATTGGTTTTAATTGAGAATATAGTACATTAAAGCTCTTAGGCAAGATAATCATTATTCAAACATAGTTTTTACCCATCCCTTAGCCTTCATTACAACCCGAAAAGACCTAATTGATCCTATGCACGACATTCTAATATTAGCAGAGTACTATGCTAAGGGCAAGCCTATGGTTCATTAGTCGTAACTTGTGAATTCCTTGTGAGAGTGAGCATATTTTTATTCTTGTACCCATTAAGTTATAAAATACTTTAATCTAAGTGATTATGGGTTCTCTTATTTTGAGGGGCACATGTTTGATGAATGTGGATGATTTGTATGATATTCTTGATTTAATAATATGCATGAGTTTTCCAACTAGGTAATTTATTTCTTGAGTCTAGGATGCATTGGAGTAGTGTTCATGAGCTATCAATAAAGTAAATAACATGCTGAGTGTAGAAACTTGCATTCCATGTAGTCATTGTAGAGCTAACTTAAATGTCCTGAGTTTAGTGGAAGTGTATATTCTCCTTAGTTTATGATGTTTATAGTTAAGGGTTGTTCGAGGATGAACAAGGCTTTAAGTGTGGGGTGGTGATGTTGGGTGTATTTATGCATTCTAATGTCACTATTTTAGTCTTATTATCCCTGTTTTAAGGATGATTAGTATGTTATATGGGTTGATAATGATATAAATGTGAAACTAAGTGTCAAAGTACGTGATTACAATGTTAAAAGTGAATTCCATTCAAGTTTGTACTTAATTGAGTCATTTAGAGGTGTCTAGTTGGGTTTGTTGCATTCTATTGTGTTTAAATGGTTCCAAATATTTTGTATGTGTAATTATTAGTGGAACAACTTGTTTGTGATGTGCAAAGTTCAATTTGATAAGGTGTAGAGGTGGAACAATGAGTTGAAGATCAAAGAAACTAGCCTAGTCTTAGTTCGTGTTTTTGATTCATTGTGTTGGATATTGTGTTGTTATGATCTCTAATCCATGGTGTGTGATTATATAGAAAGATTTCTGAGCTACAAAGGGTGATATATTTATGATATAAAGGATGAAAATCCATGGGAAATATACCACAATAAAAGGGATGGAAGGAGGGACATTAAACAATTAACCAAAATCTTGGAGGCAGCTTCCAGTGAGGTATCGCGTTAGGGTCAGACCGTGGCCCCTATTAGACTCAAAATAGTAGTGCACCATGACCCCCAATCAATTCAAGCACCTATTGTTCTGCAACCCTTAGTCAAGTCAAGCAAGTGGTGCAAGCAAGTGCAAATTCTTTCTTCTACATGGCTTGGGCTTATCTTCTCCTATAAATACATGTTTTGTCGCATTTGTAAACATCTTTGGACGTCTTGTAACATAAAAGAGAGGCTAAGACACATTTTTTAAGGTTTACATTCTTTTATTTAGCATTCTATTAGATTATATCATGTATTCAACCTTTTGGGTCATGATTATGACTATCAGTGGCTAGAAACCTCATTTCCGGGGTTAAAGCCAAGAACATGTCTACTATTGTTTTTGAATTAAGTTTGTTTGATCTGCTTATCATTATTGGTTGTGTGTTCATTCTTGTTTTAACTATTTTGAGGCTCAATCACCATTAGAATACATCTATTATCAATCTTGTGATCTCGAGAGAGGGAATAGGGAGATAGAATGTGAGAATGAACAAAGTGTGGTTTGTATTCTCTTATAAAACAAGGAATTCAAATTAGCATCTAGGACATGGATGTACTTAGAAGTGTCACTTGATTCTCACGTAGGATTATAGCTTGAAGAAATTAATTGGATTATTACATCCCCGCTTAACGATGTAGTTGTATGTTCAAATTAGGTACACAGTTAGAGGTTGGGAGACCATGATCATACAGTGAATTCTATGAATCGACAACAAAGATAAGCAAGTTAACAAATGAAGTTCAATAACTTTGTATGATTGTTCTAATTTATTTAACCCTGGGCTTTACTGCATTGATTGTTTCAAGTCTTTACTTTACGCATTTTTTACTTTACTTTTACCTTTCAAAATTCAAAACTCTCTTTTGGTTACTCTTGCACCAATTGAATCTAAATTGTGAACTAGAATTGAACCATTGTTCGATAAAGTCCCTGTGGGAGAAATATTCGTCTTTATTTAAGGCCATTGTATTACTTGGTGAGACCACGTACATTTGCGTGTGCCCTTTGGCGCTGTCAATTAATGATACATAAGCATCTATGGTATTAGTAATGTAATAAACTCTAATGCATGCATTAGTCTAGTTAAAGACACAATTATCCCTTAAAATCCTTTCCACCATATTATATTAGGGCAATAAAGTCTATGTATGATGGAGCTAACATATGGTTATGATGGTGAGCTAACATGTGGTTATGATGGTAGGAGGAGACTCAGAACATTTTCCATTGGGAATGGAGTTACACCAGGATCAATTCTTAGGAGTCATTTAGTATAATGCATTAGTAAGAAATAATACACGCATTAGCTTTGTATATTATTAATGCATTGTTTTATATGCGTTTTAATCCTTTGTATAACTAATTTTGTTGTAGCAATATTGTTTGTTTGGTACTATGGAGTGTATTAATAATACATGGAAATATATGATAATGCAATGGATTCTAATGGATGGATTAGTATAGTTAAAGACACAATTATCCCTTAAAATACTTTCCACCATATTTATGGAGGGGGTTTTTGAAATCAAAATTTGTTTTTAATAAATTATACAATTCATGTTATTTTTAATAAACAAAACCAAACACTCATAAGAAAATACAAAAAAAACTAAATCAATCATTATTGATACATCATATATTGCACTATTCTCTACACCCAACTGAACAACCCTTTAGTCCATTCCTTTTTGCACTGGTGATGGATGAATTGATGTGGAACATTCAAAATGAGTGACTTGGTGTATATTATTTTTTGATGTTATAATATTGATTGATGAGGCCTGTAATAGAGTTAAGTCCAAGTTTTAGGTATGGAGTTAAATAATGGAGGATAAAGGGTTCTTGTTGAGTAGGACAAAATAGAGTATTGTAGTGCAAATTCAGTAAGAAGTGAGGCTTGACATACAAGCTAACTTTAAGAGAGTTCACTTCAAGTATCTTTTCTCTATAATCTAGGGACATAGGTATATTGATGATGATATCACATATCGTATTGATGTGAAAAGGATGAAGTAAAGGCTTGTCTCCGAAGTCTTGTATGATAAAAATATACCACTTAAACTTAAAGGTATATTTTATAGAGTGATAGTTAGATCAACATTGTATGGGGTGCAGTATTGGATAGTTAAAACTCTCATGTTCAAAAGATTCATATTATAGAGATGAGTATGGTGAGGTTGATGTGTGGACACATTATTTTCTATAAGATTAGGAATAAGGATATTCATGATAAGGTGGGGATTTCCTCTATGGTAATAATATGATAGAAGCATGATTGATATTCTTTGATATGTGATGTGGCGTGGTACAAAGGCCATAGTGAAGAGGTTCAAAAGGTTGAATATAATATATAAAAGACATATTGGTGAGAGGTGATTAGAATATAAATATTATAGTTTTATGTTACCAAGGACATATCTTTATATAGAAGGGTGTGGAGGACGCTCATTAGGGTAGATAGTCAGTAGGGTGGGAGTGTTATTAAGCTTTTGTGGGGTTAGACTTGTAGGTGTTTGACATTGTATGAACAAAAGTATCATAGTCCATACTTGTGACATCTATCCTAGTAGATTGTTACTATGTAAAAGAGGTGAGACACGTTGTTAGTCAGATGAACAAGGGAAGACCGACTGGATTTGATGAGATCTTGGTACAGTATTAGAAGGGCATAAACAAGCAGGTTTATAGTGGTTGACTAGTTTGTCAATATTATTTTTAAGACGACTATTATTTTAGAAGATATAGGTGCATAAAAGTGATTTTTGTGTAAAAGATCAAGGGTGATATCCAAAACTGAAACAATTACAGTTGTATCTAGTACCAACTAAATTCCTAGTCATGGAGCCTAATTGAAAAAACTGAATTGATAGTGTTAAGGTTGGTTTTTGAAACTTAAATTGATAGCCTCACTTGGTTTAATTTTGTGTATCTTGTGGAAAAGCAATTTATTAGCTTTAATAATAAATTACAATCATATCAAGGGTCTGAATCTATGGAAGAACGCTCTCTCTACCATTTACTACTAGGCTTTACTCAAGGCTCCATAATCTCCCCCTTTTAGATATAAGGTCAAAAATCCTAAGTCTCCGAGTCAATCTACTACAATCACCTTAGCTTCTAACATACTTCATTACACTAGGTATTTACTAGTCACATGTCATACTTACGACTCAACTACATACAAGGAAAAACTAACAATGTACCGACTATGACATCTATAAGATTTTATTGATCTTGTTGGTTGGTCAAGGCATGCAAATGTTTTTTAGCAGTGTCTTTTGGAATCCTTACATTGTCTTCTCCATTAATTTTCTTTGTCAAAGTACAATCTCTCATAATATGACCTACTTGATTGTAACTACATCATCTATCCTTTCCATAAAGACACACACCTAGGTGAAACTTACCACACTTCTTGCAAGCAGGATAATATGTATATTAGGAGCCTACTACTCTAAAATCTTGGTCCTTATTAGGTCTAGGCAGCATCTTATGGTAGCACAATTAGGCTACATTTTTTCTCCTTTGATGGCTATCCTCAAAGTTTATCATCTTAGCCTCTTACTCGTCTGCTATACTCCCTCTTTCAGTTTGTCCTCCTTTATCTACCTAGCGTGAGTCATTAACCTTGAAATGTCCATGTCTCCAATCAGCATGTCCATAGTGCACTCCTTCTTTACTAAGTCTGGAACTCCTGATGTAAACTTGCTCATCTAGCCCTTGGCCCAACTATCATCTCTGGGGAATAACGTGACAATTGGGCGGACTTTCGTAAGATGTATTTATTAATTTGTGTAGTTTATTATTTTATCATGTGGTAATTGCAGAGTTACATATTTCGGTATAATAATTTATCCTAGATGCACTGTAATGTATATCTAATTCTAGATTTTCAATGTTATTTATTATCTTGTGTTGTTCTTCTCGTAGTGAGTTTTTTAAATTATATAAACTATCACATGTACTTTTTTGTAAATTCTTTAAGGTTTCTTCTATCCATATTAATTTTTCTTTTAGATTCTCCATTATTTTTCTAATTCGGTTTCTATAATTAATTTCTTTATTTAGATTATCTTAATTTTCTCTAGTTTTTCTAATATATTCTAACATCTCTTAATCTGAATAATATCCTTCTGGATAATTATCCAGGTATAACTATGCTATCCAATTTATAGTTTCAATTTCATAGCCTAATACTTTTTCTAATATTATTTTCTTAATATCTATAATTTCTATATCTCTAAGTATATATAAGATTAAGAGATGTTAGAATATATTAGAAAAACTAGAGAAAAATCAAGATAATCTAAATAAAGAAATTAATAGAAGAAACCTTAGAAAATTTAGAAAAAAGTACATGTGATAGTTTATATAATTTAAAAAACTCACTACGAGAAGAACAACACAAGATAATAAATAACATTGAAAATCTAGAATTAGATATACATTACAGTACATCTAGGATAAATTATTATACAGAAATCTGTAACTCTACAATTACCACAGGATAAAATAATAAACTACACAAATTAATGAATACATCTTAAGAAAAGAATAAATCATTAAAAGATATTGAAACAAAATTTAAGAAATATTCACGCACAAAGAAAAATAGATCCGCATCCCCTACTAATGGTATCAGAGCCCAGTTTTTTAAAAAATACAGCAATAGTATATATGTTTGAATTTATGTTTGAATTTAGATTGGATTGAATTAATTATTAGAAGACCATTTAAAAACAGAGAAGCTTTTAGAAAAATTAAAGAATCTTTAATTAGTAATTATTCAGAATATATAAGTCTAAATAAAACAAAAGAAAAACCACAAAGATTAGCCTACCTAATTACCTTAATATCTAGTATTGAAGTAAAATTAATAATCCATTTAAAATCTAGAACAATGAGACACATACCACCTAATTATGATAAAATCAGATTTAGATATCCACCAAGATATTATAAATATGGTTTAAATGAATAAATTAGAAAAATACAAAGAATTAAAACAAATTATTTCTGAAAAACGTAAAGAATTAAAAATAAGAATAGAAATACTACATTATAATATATTTGTCGGAGTTAGTGAAAACTCAATAAATACACAAAAAGATGAAATATCAAAATTAGAATCACAAATAGACAGTTTAGAATATATATATCAACATGAACTATTCACAATAAAATGAACAAAGAAGAATTTATAATAGATAAAAAAATATTTGAAAATCACGAAGGATTAAAAATAAAAATAGTATTTTCTAATCTAGGAAGAAGATATAAGAAAATAGGTGAACATTTATATTTAATGTTAGAAAAAGAAGAATTAAAATTACAAGATAAAATGACAGTTATGGTAAGAATAGAAAGGGAAAATAAAGAAATAGATAGGAAAAAGAAAATAGAAAAAATTAAACAACAAACTACAGAAGAAATATAAAAAATAGAAAAAACTAAAAATAGTAGGATTGCTGAATTAGAAAAATAACTACAAATTTTAAAAGATTTATATGAACAAAGACAAAAAGAAAAGGAAGAAAAAGATAAAGAACAAAAATTACTAAACAAGATAAATCAATTTAAAGAAAAATTAGAAATAAACAATAAAGAAATAAAAAACAAGGAATTAGAAATAACTAATATAGAAATAAGTAATTAATGAAGAAAACTTAGAAAATATCAACACGGAAATAAATACTATTGATAAAAAAAGAAGAAGAAAATATAATACCTAGAACATCAGAAATAAGAAAACCTACATATTATAAAAATAAGTTTAAAAAATATAATCTAAAGAATGAATATGACAAATGGACACCAAAATAAATAGTTAATAAAAATTATAACTTTTTAGGCTTAGACTATGTAATAGATACAGAAAAAATAATACAATTATGGATAGTATATATGAAAAAACAATTATTAGATAATAATATAAACATAACAGATGCATCAGAATATATGGAAAGAACACTAATAGGAACAGTGAAATTATGATTTTCAAATTTAACTGAAAATAGCAAGAAGGTATTAAGAACTAATAAACCTATAGAAGGAACATCATCAACAACAATTAAACTAACACCTATAGAATTATTAAAAAAATATGAAACAACTATAAAAGATGAATTTGGTAGTATGACAACAATAGAAGAAGAACAAGATGAAGAAAAAGATACAAATAGGAATTTAATGTTAAAATTAGCAATATGTAATATGTGTTATATAGATGAATATACTTGCGCATTTAAAGAATATTATTATAAAGGAGCATATAATATAGAAGAAAGTAAAAAAATAAGAAAATTATATTCTAATAAATTACCCGAACCATTTTACTTCAAAGATAATAAAGAGTTGGGAAGAAGCAAAAATAGTAGATACTTTAGGAGCAAGAATAAAATTTTTACAACAATGGTATAGAAACTTATGTGAAAAATATAGAGAAGAATTAAAAATGGAAAAAACATTGATAAGAAATTTAACATGTTGCAAAAATAAAATAGCACCCGAATTCGGATATGAAGAAAGATATTATAAGAAAAGGAAAAAACATAAGAAATATAAGAAATATAAAAAATCAAAATATTAATGCAAGAAACCAAGAAAAAGATATTATGTAAAAAATTATAAATACAAAAGAACATATAGAAAAAAGAAATCTATAAAAGAATGTACTTGTTATAATTGGGGAAAATTAGGACATTTAGCTAGAGATTGTAAATTACCTAAAAATCCAAAAAATAAACAAATATCAAAAATAAAAATAGATAATACAGAATATATGCAGATAGATTATATAGATTATGAATTAGAAAATGAGAATAGTATATATGAAATTTCAGAAAATGAAACAGATAATGAAATAGATAGTGAAATAGATTAATCAAATGACTGAAGAAGATATAAAAATAATAACAAAGGAAGAATATTTAAATGATGAAGGAACAGAACAAAAAATAATATTTGACAGTAACATATTTGATGAAATAAAAGGAAAAGACTTAGACTTAAGTGTAGAAAAAATATTTAAAATATCAACAATAAGAAATCTATTTACTAAGAAAAAAGAAGAACATTATGTAGTATGCCAAATGGAACATGTAATAGACTGTAGATATGCGAAAGGTAAAGCTAGTATACCACTAGTAGCAAAAAGAATAATTAATAAAGAGATAAATGATATAAAAAGTAGAGACCCAATAAAATATGTACACCTTGGAGGTACAGAGATATTAATAAAAGCATGTTTTAGAGAAGGAATAGATACACCAATAGAATTATATTTAGCAGATGATAGAATTATAAAACCTGTAGAAAAAAGCATAATAACTGCCATAAAAGGAAATCTAATATACCAAAAATTTAAATTTATAGTAACTGTAAATTATTCAGTAGCGGTAACAGATAAAAATATAGATAAATCATTAGTATTATATTGGAAAATATCAGGAATAGAATTAACCCCAGGAAGTAAAATATTTACAGCAAGATGCAAAAATTTATATGTATTAACAACAAAACAAAAATAACAAGAAAAAATAAGATTAACAAAATACGAATAGAAAGTCCATTCGAACAAATTGTAAAAACAATAGATTATAATGATTATAGCTATAGAGACATAGATATAGAAGAAAATTTAGAAATAGTAAATGATAGAATAAGTACAACGAAAAGAAAAGCTGATGAAAAAAACAGAATCATCAAGCTCATCAAAAAGAACAAGTTATGAAATAAATTCAACAAGTAATTTAAACCAATATTATATAACAGGAAAAATAAATGAAAAAGAATATTTAATACTATTAAATACAGGACAAGAAGAAAATTTATAGCAAAATATCTAGTAAAAAATGAAGAAATAAAAACTGATAATGATATATGCCCAGATCTACCAAGAAGTTTAATAAATAGTAAAAATATAGCAGAAAAAGAAATAATAATAGGAATTAGAAAAATAAAAATAGAATTTGAAGTAAAGGAAGAAATGCAAAAAGCAGACATGATATTAGGAATAAAATGGCTAGAACAAGTAAAACCATATAATATAGAACATACACAATTAACCTTAACATATAACAGAGAGAAATTATTCTTAAGAAGAGCCTTAACATAAAATGAAAATATATGTATTAATGAAGATAGTAGTAGAAGGATATTACAGTAGATATTATACGTGATACAGGAGCAGAAGCTAATTTATGTAGATATAATTGCTTACCAGAAAGCAAATGGGATAAATTAAAAACACCAATAATAGTTAAACGATTTAATATTGAAGGAAGATTAATTACTTATAAAGCTAGGAATGTAAAAATACAAGTATGGGATAAGATATTAACAATAGAAGAAATTTATAATTATGAACTAACATCAAAAGATATACTTTTAGGAATGTCGTTTTTAGATAAATTATACCCACATATAATAACTAGAACAGACTGGTGGTTTACAACACCATGTAAACAGAAAGTAAGAGCAAAAAGAGTTAATAATAAAATAAGAAAAAAATCTGATTGGATAAAAGGAAGTGAAAAAATTACACAAAAGTTAGAAAATATAAAAAATACTGAAGATACAATAGAACTAGTTGTATTTTCGATAAATAAAATAGAAATAACTACATTTTCAATAAGTAAGATAGAAATAATTAAGAAAAAATTAGAACAATTATATAGTGAAGATCCATTAAAAGGATGGGATAAACATAAAACTACTATAAAAATTGAATTAATAGATAAAAATAACATAATAACCCAGAAACCATTAACATATAATTTTGACGATTTAAAAGAATTTAAAATGCATATAGTTAAAAAGTAATAGTAAACATAATAGTCCAGCATTTATAGTAAATAAACATAGTGAACCAAAAAGAAGAAAAAGTAGAATGGTTATTGACTATAGAAATTTAAATGCAAAGACTATGACATATAATTATCCAATACCAAATAAGATATTAAAAATAAGACAAATACAGAGATATAATTATTTTAGTAAATTCGATTGTAAATCAGGATTTTACCATTTAAAGCTAGAAGAAGAATCTAAAGAATTAACTGCATTTACGGTACCACAAGGATTTTATGAATGGAACGTATTACCATTTGAATATAAAAATGCACCAGGGTAGATATCAACATTTTATGGATAGTTATTTTAAACAATTATCTAATTGTATAGTATACATGGATGATATATTATTATATACAAAAACTAAAGAAGAACATTTAAAATTATTAGGACAATTTACAGATATAATAGAAAAATCGGGAATAAGTCTAAGTGAAAAGAAAGCTGAAATTATGAAAAATCAGATAGAATTTTTAGGAATACAAATAGATAAGAATGGAGTAAAAATGCAACAACATATAGTACAAAAAATAATAAATTCGAAAGAAGAATTAGATACAAAAAAAGAAATTACAATCATTTTTAGGATTAGTAAACCAAGTAAGAGAATATATTCCAAAATTAGCAGAAACTTTAAAACCACTACAGAAAAATTAAAAAAGGATGTAGGATATAACTATAATAAAGAAGATAAAAAACAAGTTCAGAAAATAAAATTACTTTGTAAAGAATTACCAACACTACAATTTCCAGATGAAAATAGAAAATTTATATATATAGTTGAAGCAGATGCTAGTGAATGTAGTTATGGAGGAGTACTTAAATACCGATATGAAGCAGAAAAATTAGAACACCATTGTAGATACTACTCAGGTACGTTCAATAAAACAGAAATAAAATAGGAAATAAATAGGAAAGAATTATGTTCATTAGATAAATGTTTGTTAGCATTTGAGTCATATATTGTATATAACAAGTTTATTGTACGAACAGCTAATACACAGGTACGCTGGTGGTTAACAAAGAAAATACAAAATTTAGTTACAACAAAAGAGATTTGGAGACTAGTCTTGAATATATTAAATTTCACATGTATAATTGAAGTAATTAGTACTAACAAAAATGTTATTGCAGATTACATATCAAGACAAAGCTACACAGATTGATATAATAGAAGAAGATACTCTAGAAAAAATACTCAACACCCTAGCTACGCTTTCAATGAAAGTGAACAGTATGGATAATGAAATAGAAAAGATAAAGACTAATGAAGTTAAACTGAAGTCTATAGCTACAAATCAGCTAACTCAGCAGTGTGCAGAGCTATGTCGATCGGAAGACATTAAAGTTCCAAAGCTAGAAGGAGACGATGAGACACTCTATAAAACCCATAACGCTTATTAATCTACTTCTGCAGGTACAAGCAGAGGAGTTAGTAGACAAAGATATCAAAACATGAATATGAATAAGATATTTGAGAAACCATTTATACCAAAAACACAAAAAGACCCCTTGTTCATACCCCCATAAATTACCACATACCGAGATAGTCTGAACCAAGATAAGAAAGTTTACAACTATACAGCCCAAAAATACATAGAAAATATCTACAGAGTACAAACTTTCCTAAACCTTAATCCCAGAGCTACAAATATCAAAGAACCAAACACAAATTATATAACCCAAAAATTACAAGGTTACAACAAGCTAATTACACTACCCAAAACCAACCTAAGCTTAATAAAAACTTGTTTTGACTATGGATTATTAAATACCATATACACCCAAGACGGAGAAGAACTAACAGCTATGGAAGAATTACATAAAGTATTCACCACCTATAAAAGGATAACCAAAGGAAATCTATTTTATATAAAGTGTTATACTGCACCAGCAGAGATATTATACGACGAAATAAAACCAGTTATACAAGTTGTAAAAATAGGATTAACCAGAGATATGATTATACCGGAAGATATTATGCAACAGCCAGAGATACCCAGAATTGAGATACCTAATTTCTACGCAAATAAATGACTCATTGGACTAGCTACAATTATTCAAGAATTAGCAAATAATTATACCAATGGAAATCCAATATGGAGCTATTATTCAAGAGACCATCAGATGATTTATTCAAATTCAAAAGAACTACGACTAGCAGATATGGAAGATGTTAGGCAATGGATAATGACATTACTTAATCTAGAAAAACAATCTACTGCAAGAGCAATTAAGAGAGAATTTATTTTAGATGGATTATTGATAAGATATTGCAAGATAATTGGACACAAATATCCAGACCATCAATGTTCAAGATGTAATGGAGAAGATAATATTATCCCAGAAGTCCACCTAGAATAAAAGAATCAAGAAGATAAGCATGCCAGCTTGAAGATAAGATAAGAAGCAATAATGGAGATATGGAAAAGTAGCAGATATGACAACGAGAAGATATCAATGGAGTAATAATATAAGACAAGATATTAAATACATTTTACGTAAAGTTGTTGTATATATTTTTAGTCTTTTAGACTTTTTAGGCTATAGTACTAATAATTCTTGTAGCCTTTTTAGCCTTTTAGACTTTTTAGGCTATAACACTAATAATTCTTGTCTCATTAGGAGACTTTTTTTTAGAATTTTAGAAAACGTGCAAGAAATATAAATACTTTTGTAAAAATTCATTCTATAAATAAGAGGAACCGAAGGCATTGCAAAGCAAGCCTTAATGTGTTAAAGCACAAATACTCTCTCCTGTCCACAATAAATATTTTGCTTAGTTATTAAAAAACAGATATATTTCAATGAAAAAATCTATGGAGGAACAAACTTCAGAAATATCAAACCTACCCGAAAAGGGATATTTATTTATGATTATGAATAGCTAAATTCATAATTCCCAACAATCATGGTATGGTAAAATAAATTCATGTTAGTTACTTTATAGTAGAATTATTCGAAGAATAATATGTTAAGAAGTTTATTAGCAAAGTGAAAACGGAGAAAAATCCTTAAGAACTATGCCATCCTAAAGGTGAAACCAATGAGACAAGAAGCCGTGGTGGGGAGTAACCAGAGTAGAGGGGTTGTTTAAGGAAAAAGTATCCAAATTACCATTCTAATATTGACCGAAGAACATGTTATTTAAGAATAATCTAGTATATAGTAATCTAAGATGACCATATTTTGTTATGTACATGATTGAAGGGAATATTTTGAAAATAGAAATTTTATGAAAATGAATAATTATTTATCTGATGTGATGGTAGATAAATTTAAAATACTTATTTTGTATGCACTAAAGGATATAAAAGTAGTAGATATAAGAAAAATCATATTAGAACAACATTTGGTAAATATTATATGACTAGAATAAATTACATATCATACCTACCTAACTACTCTTACAAATACTTACCATGATAAATTACATATATCTAGAATTTTTGGAAAAAGATATGAGAAACATACAGTTAATAGAAAAACAGATGCAAGTAAATATAGACAAATACATGGAAGCTAAAGATATAAAATAAATAGAATTTCTTAATGAAAATATGCAAGAACTACTAAGACTAAAACAAACAACTACAAAATATTATAATAAAATATTTAGTCAATTTTAAATGATAGATAATCTTAAAGATCTAATCTTATATATACTTAGAGATATATAAATTATAGACATAAAGAAAATAATACGGGAAAAATTACAAGATTATGAAGAGGAAGAATTATTAAACAGTATAGAAAACTTACACATATATTATGAATATCAATATTACTTAGATTTAGATGGATATTATTCAGAATAAATAAATGTTAGAATGTATAAAAAAAATAGAGAAAGGCAAAATTGGATATATGAAGAAGTTAATTACAAAAATCAACTTGAAATAGAAAAAAGACAACTAGAAGAAAATTTACTTAAAATGAAATTAACCTTAGATGCAGATAATGATTTATTTAATACAAACGAAAAATTATTTAATACAGATGGAAAATTACCTACATATGAACAACAAATACTAGTTAATAAGATAAAAAACATAACCTACGCATTAAATATAGCAAAGTCAGAATAAAATACTACACAGAAATTGCTAAAATTTCAATAGGATAATAAACTACACAAATTAATGAATACATCTTACGAATAGAATAAATCATTAAAAGATATTGAAACTAAATTTAAGAAATATCCACGCACAAAATAGATTCATTATGCATATAATAGATCTATTTCATAAGTTAGTTATCCGCATAGATCCGCACCCCCCTACTAATATTTTGACTAACATAGATCCTTGCTTCCTATTTATTTAATTCCTCTTCTTTCACAAAAATAACTTATCAATAAAAGCACCAACAAAAACATCCAAAATTTGTATGAGCTTCATTTCTGCCATGACTTTATTTCTACTGAATAAATCATTAATTAGCCACTTCCTTGACCTAATAGAAAGAAAACTCTACACTCTTAACCCCATTAATCTGCATAACTTAAAGAATCTTCTTCACTTTACCAATGAATTTATGGGGGTTTTCTTCAACCGTAGACCCAAAAAGCTTAGGGAATTCATACGAAAAAATTCCTTGAGTCAAGTAGTAGCTGACACCTTATTTGGGTAAGAAGAAATTTCTACCTTCAAATTCAATTGAGTTGGCATAGCTTGAGCCAATATCTAACTAGCATTATGGAACTCAACATTAGTAATCTCAGAGTTCGAAGGTTGATTTGCTGGAGCTAGTGGATTACAATTTTTACCATATCTTCAGCCATTATTTCATCATGAAAGCATGATATGAGATGTGTATAACATGAGTTAGAATAGATACTTAGAGTTAAACTCTATCACACGAAAATAGATCATGAAAGAAGGGAAATATTCTTAAATGCTTGGTAGCCTCCTAATTATAAGTGTGGTGCACAGCTCATCCATAAGCAAGAATATACTTAACACAAATTCATATACACCCCAGGACATTTGAACCTTGGGCTCTAATACCATGTTTGTCACAACTATGAACTAGTCATCATATGTGACCCAAACGGGTCCTTAGTACCACATAACTAAAATAAGTGAACTACAACAAAAGACTTTAACTAAATCATAATGATATAAATCAACTTTATTAATGTTTTGATGACCTTAAAAGCATAAGAATCTAACTTTGTCTAATGAAGTCTCTACTACTAAGACATGAAGAGTCAATTAAGACAAGGCCTTGTAATTTTCTTTTTAAAAGAAGAAAAATTCTAAGCTAAATAGAATAATGGAATAATATTCTACATCTCTAAATGATATGAGAGATCACCAAATTCCAAAAGTGTAGATGCTACCAAATATCTATAAGTGATATTATCATGACCCGAACTAGGGCTTTACCATGACGGGCATCTCTAGTCCATCATGGATAGGAGACCACCACTTTTTCTATTAAAACCAAATCAGATACACTAACAACAGATGAATTCTGAACATATAATAAGATAGAATAATCAAAACTCATGAAATCAAAGAATGCCAACAATCATCCCAATCCACAATATCTACATAGCCTCTAACAGATCCAAAAAACAATTCTAAGTCGGGACATGTGCCAGACAATAGAAAAAACCAAAGCCAAAGAAATAAGTCAAAGACATAAATGATACAAGAACTTCAAAGTGATAGCTCTTTCGTAGAATGGAAGCTCACCACTTCAAAGCTGACAGCTGACAATCTAGAAATCCTAACATTGGGTAGAAAAACCAAAAGTGTCTCCTGTTCCTACATCACATTGGGATATAACATCCCAAGATGGTTAGCAGATTAAGTGCTATCATGTAACTCAGGAAAGGGATAAAATAATACAAATTCAAAACTACTATAAAATCCACATGCACACGATGTACGTAAATATATATGTAATCATACTGGGATAGGGAACAAGGCTTAGCATAAAGTAAAACATTAGCTTGTAATATGTATCTCAACCATCATAAATAGGGAATCACGAGCTATTTGGGTTCAGCTCCCCTTACGGAAAGGGCCTAGTGAATGTTATCCACACGAATAGGAGGTATCAACGAATACTAGGGAATCCCTCAAACCCATGTCAATAAAGGATACAAATATATTATAATTATGTCACACGTACACGATAGTCAAGACCAAGCCTTACTTTGGCAAACGTGAGTTTCCAGTACAAGTCCTTCAAGACTCACACATTCACGGCTTAGCTACATAACCCCTATTAAGCCTAATTAAAATAAGTTTGGCATAAATATTTTCATTAATCCATGGAAATACACTTTATGGCACACCACAAGCATCGTTGTACCCTTACGCTTGTAACCTTACACTCAAGCCATTTTAATTACATTTCATCATCTTGGGGTAATGCTCGACCCTTTTTGTTCATTAAATATAAACATATCCAACAAAGCCATCAAAATCCTTGTTCATTGTTTAACCATTTAAGAAATGAAATAATATAGGTGAGTGAGTCAAACCAAGTGACAATTTCTATAATTCAAGGCGATTTACACAAATGGGTTGAGGGAACACAATTATTCAAAACCAATTTTAATTAAAAACATAAATTTGGGGGATGCCTCAACCCCCATTCTAATTCCCACACCCATTCACCCAATTAGTTCAAAAACCATTAATAAAACACAACCAATGCATAATAAATCATGGGAAATCAATTTAAGAACCAACCATGACCAAACCCTCAACTTGTGTCAAAACCCACTTTCAATTGCATATCAACAATCATTTAATACACATGCCTTAAGGATAATAAATTTAAGGGTAGAGTCACATGGCTTAATCACCAAGAAATTTGATTAAGGAATCACCCTTTGAAGCTCTAACTTCCAACCTTGAGAAACCCTACGTACTTTTGCTTAAGTTAATTTGAGAGAATTTTAGAATTTATTTTTGTTTTTTTAGAGTGATAATGATACCCTAAAAGGGCTTTAGGTCTTGGGTTGTTACTGGGAATAAATAGAAACCTTCAAAGTGTCCCTAATTAAAAGTTGAAAAGTTATCTCTAATGACTATGATTTACCCTATGACTCGTGAGGACTCAATATGAATCGTTACCACGAGTCGTAGTCAAGGAAGAAATATGGAGTGTCTATAATATTGACCTTATGACCCATAAAGTAACCCTATGACTCGTAGGGTCCAATTCATAATCATGGTAGTATCATCTGGGTAGCACACTAGCAACACTATTTTTAGAAATTTATGACTCCTATAGAGTCACTACGACTCGTGACCCCTAGTCGTAGTCACCATAAAAACTTAGGTAACCTTCACTAGATACTCTACGATTGTTTTCTAATCACCTACCAGGATACCTTACGACCTGTATGGTCAGTCATAGGCTATACAGTGAGTTCAAAACTAAGAATTTTCTAGTGGCAAATATTTGGGGTGTTACATTCTCCCCCCTTAGGATCATTCATCCCCTAATAATAGGACAAGTAATTCATTAGCATGGTTTTACAAGACATAACCATACTTACCTTTAATAAAGAGACAAAACAAATATATCAAGGTAACCATAATTTCCTTTAACAAAGCAAGAAAATAAGGATGTTAAAGAAAGCATGTACCCTAAGCACGATCATTTGAAGTAGGGAACAAAAATAGATATTTAGACTTTATGTCCTCTTCAGATTTCTAAGTAGATTCTTTACCCTTATGATTACTCCATAGAACCTTTACTGAAGCCACACCCCTGGTCAATCGACAGACTTTCCAATCTAAGATTTCATTTGAGACTTCCTCATAATATGTAATACCCCACATATTTCTAAGCTAGGAAGTGAATAAGTATTCCTACGTATGAAATCTCCTATCCTATGATTCATACTTGATTACATGACTTACAATGAATATCCTAGTGATAAGATAGCTTATAATGCATTAAACATGTTCATATGAGTCACTTAAGGTAATACAAGCTAAGAGTTTTTGAATCCATCAAGTTTTACTGTTCGATTTTTCAAGGGACATCTTTGAATTACTATAACTTGATGTTAATGTGGTATTTTGGCTGATTTAGACCTACCAAATTGTATAGAATCAAATTATCTTTCCAATGATACCAATTTTGCCTTAATCCAATACCCGAGCAAAACGTTATGCCCATTTTCGTGAGAGACAGTAAGGATAGGTGATTGGTTAGGCGCCGCCCAACCTAGCTTAGGCGCCGCCCAACCTAGCTTAGGCAATCACTTGGGCACCACCTAAGTTAGTTCCAGGTGCCAAAAACACTCCGTTTTGAGTTATTTTAAGAGTAATTAAGTCTTTTAACACTCCTTACACATCCCTAAACTTAACCCTACAAAACATATAGCTTTTAAACATATTAAAACCCTACTATCATCTCAAAGCTCATCATCCAAGAGCACTAAAAGAGAAAAACAACTAGGGTTGCATAACTAAGCTTGAAGATCCGATTTCAAGGAATTTCCTTCGTTAATCATCAAGAAACTTCCTTCTAAGGTATGCGTGAGTTGATTTATAGACTCTTTTCATATATAAAGCTCAAGAACCATCTTCTAAATTTTGTATTATGATTTTTATGTTGTTCGTGGTTGATGTTCATATGGTTGGAGTTTGATGATGCCTAAGATGGGATCTTTGTATGTTTATTGTGAGGATATGGTGGTATTAATGTATAAATATGTGAAATTGGTGGTTGAATATTTGTAATCTTGATGAATCCACCTATGCCTAAGATGTGCATGTAAGGTGTTTGTAAAAATACCTAAGGGAATAGAAAAAATGCTTTTATGACATAATAAGTCCTAAATGACTATTCGATGTTCTAAGTTTATGTTCAACGTGATCCCCATGCTATTGTCTTGAATTGAAGAAATTGTACGAGATGATCATGATATTGTTGCAATATGGAATGATGTTATTGAAGCCATGCAATTATATATATGTTGTGTGCATTCCCGATCATATGATAATTTGTTGAGAATCATTCTTATTATGAAAGCCTTACTTATGATATTGTGAATTGTGAACTCAAATCTTATGATCAAGTCATGTCATGTGTGTCAGTTTCCTCCTATCGAGTCCTGGGGTACTTGTACCTGAAAACTATAGTTGTGTGTCTAGAGCCATGTCATATTTCACGATATCCGAACTCAAGCTATGATTCCATAGACTTCAGTCAGTCATGTGACTCAGGAAAACCTCATGATCTTAGTCAGTTGTCAGATATCAGTAACATTCCGCCAGTCAACAAAATTCAGTAAGATTAAGTCATGCACAGTCATTTATTCATGTCCAATCCCTCCACATGGGAGTAGAGGTTAGCACCGAGTGAACCCAAGGATGGGAACTCACCCGCCAGTTTAGGGTATGATTCTTAGTAGTCATTCTTGTGTTCTAAAACTACATAGCCAGCGTAGGTTGAGACATATTAACCCGTCAGATTAGGGTTGATAAGGTGGCTTAACCCTCATTTTAGGGTTCCCACCATTCTCATTGAGTACCCGCCAGATAAGGGTCACTCACAGGTTGTCCTTACCCATGGCACGGTATTGACACCCCTTCAGTCGGGGCAGATATTGGACCCCATCTTAGCCATAACGGCATACATGGTGCATGTCGGTTAAACACTACTTCCCACAATTTTAGTAATAGTCTCAATAAAAGAACTCAGGGAGTTCTTCATATTTTAGTATATACAGGACTGTCAGATACAGTCATCCATGTTATCAATTTTAGTATCAGTCGCGACAGTTATCAGTAAACCATGTATTAGCTTACTGGTCATGCTATTACGTATTCATGGTCCTAGTTTCTATATATGTGTGTTTGCACTCCCACGTTCATATTAGTCAGTCAGTGTTGTTCATGCATGAAACCCTTTATGTTTAGCCTACCTTCCTCGTATACTCAGTACTCTAGTTGTACTGATGTATTTTTGCTATGGTGCTTTCTTTTCATGTTACACCATAAGTTTTGAGACACGAGCTCCAGCCCAGCAGTAGCGGTAGTATTCCAGTCATAGAGACACAGTGAGTCCTCATTGATTCAAGGACAATATCATTTGGTACATACATTTATTTCTTCAGTTCAGTTTTATGGAGTTAGTTAGAGACATGTTCCTTCAACTCCTTATTCAGATAGTTTAGAGGCTTTCAAATTTACGTTCAGACTTAGCTTTCAGATTGAGTTATTTTGGGTATTTTCACCCACATAATTGTATTCAATTGAACTTTATGGCCTTACAGTTCTATGTATTCCACATTATTATATCATGATTTGTAGTATACAGGTATAGATATCAATCATTGGTTAGCTTGTGGTCCCTCGGGGTCATGAGCACCGTGTAGTATTTTGGTTCAGTGAATCGGGGTGTTACAAACTTTGTATCAGAGCCTAAAGTTCAATAGAGTCCTAGGAAGTCTGAAAGCCGCATCTAGTAGAGTCTTGTACATGGGTGTGTTGCGCGCCACATTTATGTGCGGGAGGCTATAAGATGTTTTAGGAATAGTCCCCTTTCTACATTATTCATGTCATGCTAGCGAGCATAATCACAAGTTAAAATCTCAGTCTAATCCATTCTTCTCTTATTCCAGACCATGGCTCCAAAGAGAAGAAATCAGCCAGCTCCTCAGCTCAAAGATCCTTTGGGAGAACATGTTTCCCATGTGGAGTTTAGAGCCGCATTTACCACACTTTATCAGTCCATGGCTGCACAGAATGAATGGTCACCCGTCATTCTGGCCAATCCAGTGGCCAATCCCAAAGTAGCTAGGGTTCGGGACTTCACCCGAATGAACCCTCCATCTTTTCATGGGTCTAAGTCTGATGAGGACCCTCAGGAATTCATTGACCAAGTTCAAAAGGTCATTGACATCATGGGTGTTACTTCTATTGAGAGTGTTGAGTTATCCACCTACCAGTTATAGGATGTTTCTCATGATTGGTACAAACAGTGGAAGTTTGAGAGGTCAGATGATACAGGCCCTATCGAGTGGAAGGAATTTGTCATGGCCTTCTTAGACAGATTATTTCCCCAAGAGCTGAGGGAAGCCAAAGTTTTTGAGTTCATCAATCTCAGGAAAGGGAATATGATGGTTAGGGAGTATTCTCTCAGATTTACTCGGCTATCCAAGCATGCTCCTTATGTGGGTGCAGACAATAGATCTAAAATGAGAAAGTTTGTGTCAGGGGTCAATGATAGCGTGGTAAATGATGGTAGGTATGCAATGCTGATCGGTGATATAACCTTATCTAGACTCATGACCCATGCCTAGTAAGTAGAAGAGCAGATGTTTAAGACAAAAAAGAGGTACAACAAGAAAGCAAGGTTAGGTAACTTCAACTTTGCTCACCCCAAGTCAGATGGAAAAAACCATTCATAGTTTCACTCCAAGTCAGCCGTTCCAGCTCCTTCCTCTGCCAGCGCTTCAGTGCCCAATTTCAGAGACGACAATAGAGACAGTGCCATGCTCTAAATCTCAGGGTAGTGTTAGCAGTGCCTGAATGAATCCCGTTTGTCAGACTTATGGTAAGAACCACAAGGTCATTTGCAGATGTGGTACTGATGTCCGTTTTAGTTGTGGCAAGACGGGACACAGGATTAGGGAGTGTCTACAGTTAAGTCTTCACGATCAGCAAAATCATTCTACACCTCAGTCCATGTTGGCAGGTTATGTGCTTAGCATGAGCAGCTAAACATATAATCTGTCTAGAGCATGAGCAAAACTATGTTCGTATAAGAACATATTACTTTAATCTGGCATGAATTAACTTAAGCTTTAATTATGTTAAAATATCTTGTCTTATAATGGGGTTTTAATCCAAGTATGGGGTTTCTGTTTATTGTTTAAGTGTTTGAAGGAACCGATTAATCTCTGGTTAGGACGTTGGTCAGCCTGAAAGTAGGTTGTAAGCTTAGGAGAAGCGTGTTAGACCTTGTTGGTGGTCCCGTCACTAAGATAACACTTAGTAGTCTATAGTATAAAGCCATTAAAACTTGTTAGACCTCATAAGCCATAGATATTTTCACATAATTGGTTTTCGTTGTTTCATACCTGCTTACTGTGATATGCCTGCTTGCATGAACATATATGTTTGCTCTGTCAGTCTCTAGGCAGTGTGTTTTCAAATATGAGTCATCATATTAAGAATACTGTTAATTTATCTTCTCAGGAAACCCCGATTGCCACTATTGAAAATGATGTTCAAAACTGGAGTATTCCAGAAGAATCTTTCAATACCATTTATCAAATTGGAAAATTTAGATTTTTGAAAAAACATAACATTAAGACCTCTGAGTTTACTGTTGCCATTAATAATTCTTTAGAAATTATTCAATTGTTCAATGAACTAGATATAAACCGATTTAAACATCAGTTTAATTATCTGCATGTT
The DNA here is from genome assembly GCA_030864225.1 of Capsicum baccatum var. pendulum. NCBI lineage: Eukaryota > Viridiplantae > Streptophyta > Magnoliopsida > Solanales > Solanaceae > Capsicum > Capsicum baccatum. The sequence continues at coordinate 89,806,457 of CM061557.1, forward strand.
GGACTTGTTCAAGTAGCTATAAAGCCACTTTTTCGACAGGGACTCGATATCCCAGTCTGTGCTATCTTAAGAGATGCTCGTCTTTTAAATTTTGACGATTCACTCTTAGGAGTCATTCAAAGTAACCTCGCCGACGGCCCGGTTTACTTTAATTGCTACCCAAATTTCTCGGTAGATATAAATGATCCTAACATCATGGATGTTTTGACACTCAATGTAAAAACCAAAAACATGAATAGTAGGGAAAATACTAGAGAAATAGCGATTATATACCGCGTATATTATCGCCTCATGGGTACTACTCTAGTTCCTAAAGCTAGATTTACGAGCCCTAAAGGGGTCACTACCCTAATGGAAGCTAACAAAGATCGTAGTACAGTTTTTGTTCCTAAGGCTCTTGTGTGGGATGATATTCTCCACAGCAATGACTGGCACTTTGAGAATATTACCCAACCTATTCGGATCTACTCCGAAAAATCTCAGATCGACCGGGTGATTCAACACCCTGATGGATCTATTGATCTAAAATTCCTCGGGTTAGACTCGTCTCGGCATTCTTCGTTTCGCCGATCTGTCTCCACTCGTGCCTCTACTTCCAAACCCTGGGAGGGAAGTGACGAACATGAGCATGATAATGACAAGGGAGAGATTAGAGGGGTTGACTTCTCTGGTCCGGTTCCCAAGGTCTATTATCAACAACACACCAGGGTTCCTAAACCCGAAAACCTTTATGAGCCCGGAAGCCCTACTTCCTCTGAAATGGCTCCCCCTCCTCAAAGGGTTAGGACTGACCCTAGTCTTCTAGTCATCAAATCTGATGATGAGGAATATTCCCTAGACCTTAAAGCCTTGAGAGTCCGATGGAACCATCCAAAGGACACTCTTAAAAGAAATTGGTACACCAGTACCTATTCTAGAGAATAGCAAAAGGAGTTAGGAAGGCTATGGATAGCCGACATGAAAAGACTCCGATGCGATATGGAATTCTTCTTCTGGTTAGAGAAAACCGGAAAGATAGAAGACCAAATTGAACCTCTTAACGTTATGGTTACCAAATGGTATACCCAACGAAATACGGTAATTGAGTCAACTACTCCTCCTCTTGAAGGACTTAACATCCCCTATTCTAATGAAGTCATAAAGGCTTCACCCTTTAAGACTAAATCTGATAGAGGATCTATGACTCCTCAATGCAAAGATCTTGATAGGATAATTGAACAAAGCAATTATACCAATCAAGTTCTCCATACCATTTCCCAGCAGATAGAAGAAACCAAGTATTCAACTCTACCTGTTCCCCTACCTGTCAAGAGCACTTCCAGCTCTAAACCGCTTTCTAATCCTATCTTCAAGATACCTGAATTTCAAAAAGAAAAATTTCCTGACCTTAATGATGATTTCAAAATCTCAGAACAGATTTTTGAAAAAATCAATTCTAAACTCACAAAGTTTAAAATCACCCCTCTAGTTCTCAAAAGAACTCTCTTTCCAAGCTTACCAGCGAAAGATATAGTCTTAAGAAGAACTATTACAAAAAACCTTCTCCTCCCGATGTTCAGTACGAAGAACATCCTTACCTTTCCACTTGTAACCATGATGGAAGGGGTATTAACGAATGGAATATTGGCGGTCTGGCAGAGCACCAGATCTACAATAAGCTCCATGAAATGGCTGTATCTATTACCGCCTACAAAATCAAAGGTTCTTCTGACAAAGGAGCTGCCACCATGGTTGTCTCGGGTTTTACCAGCATGATTAAACATTGGTGGGATAACTACGTCTATGAGGAAGAAAAAGACCTCATCTATAATGCTACGACCACTGGACACACAGTGCGAGTTGTAGACGGTCAAGAGACCATGGTAGAGGAAGCACAAGAAGATGCTTGCGCTACCCTCCTCTATCATATAGCTAGACATTTCGTAGGAGAACCCAAACTTTTCCAAGATAGAAGTCTAGAAATCTTGAATAATCTTCGCTGCAAAAATCTAGCAGACTTTAGGTGGTACAAAGACACCTTCCTGGTCAAAGTCCTGATCAGACCGGACTGCAATAACGATTTCTGGAAAGAAAGATTTATCAGTGGTCTTCCTCCTCTGTTCGCTGACAAAGTTCGAACAACCATTAAGAACAGATTCGATGGTCAAATTCCCTACAATAGGCTTACCTACGGTGACATAGTAAGCTTTATCATCTCTACTGGGATAGACCTTTGCACGGACCTCAAGCTTAAGCAACAACTTAAGCAAAAAAGTAAGTATGGTCTGGGAACCTTCTGCCATGATTATGGTTTCACTAACATTTCTTCCCATAACAAACAAAGAAAGAAACCTTTTAATACCGCTAAAAGATCTTCCCCTACCAAAAGGACTTACAAGAAAGAGTCCTATAAACCCAGTAGAAAGACCAAACGAAAGTCTTCTAAACACTCCAAAGACACTTGCTGGACTTGTGGCAAATCTGGCCATAGGTCGAAAGATTGCAAATCCAGTAAGAAAAAGAAGATCAATCAACTTGATCTCTCTGATGAAGCTAAAGAAAAGCTATTTTCCATTATGGAAAATGATTCCTCGACAGCTTCAGAGTCTTCTTCCTCTGACTATAGCGATGAAGAATATATCAACGCCGCTTATGAGTCTGATAATTCCCAGTCTGGACAAGATTGTGAGTGCACTGGCACTTTCTGTACTTGCTCTAACAAAGCCATTAACGTCATAACAGGCAAGCCCAAAGAAATCCTGTTTGACATTATTGAGCACATTACCGACGATGAGCTACGAAGTAAATATCTTCAGGAGCTCAAATGACTGCTTTCTCAGGAAGAAAGCCCCCCTAAATCTAAACCAATTGTTCAGCCATTCAACATGCAAAAGGTTATGGCAAAATTTCAAAATTCTTCAGAGCCTTCTATTTCTGACCTAAAGGGAGAAATCGTTGGCTTAAAGGGAGAGATTAAAAATCTCAAAATCAGACTTTATCAAGTAGAACTTAACATTCTTACTGACAAAGTCGTTAAATCAGCCTTACCCTCAGAAAAGGCACCGGAGTATCCTCGATATCTCCCGATCAGTCCTACCGATCACCTTTGAGGACCTGATCTTTTCCCTGGAGAAGACGCTCCATCTTCCTCGAGGACGGAAATTTCCGCCATTAAAGCTTACAGCGAACACATCGTTGTAAAAATCGTCATTGACAAAGACTTTGTTCTAAACAGAGTCGCTTTATTCAATACCGGCGCAGACAGTAACTGTATTGTCAAAGGCCTTATCCCTACCAGATATCTCCAGAAGAGTAAATCTCGATTATACTCTGCTACTGGAGAAAAAATGAAAATTAGTTATGAGCTCCCTAAAGCTCATGTCTGTAACAATGGCATTTGCCTTATTAATGATTTTGTTATTACTGACGATATCACTGAAGATATCATTCTTGGAATACCTTTCGTTAACCAAATTCGCCCCTATTGGAGCGATTACGATGGTATTCGCTCGAACCTCTTGAATACCGAGCTATTCTTTCCCCTGCTTCGTCCCCTTTCAAAAGAAGATGGACAACACATTAAGGAGAAAACTGTGTTTAAGATAAACCGCCTATCCTCCCATCTATGCTTTCTCAAGCAAGAAGTTCAGCTCAAACACATTGAGCAAACTTTAAAAACCCCGGAGATGGTCAACAAAATAACCCTTCTCCAAAAGAAGTTCGAAAACGAGATCTGCTCCGAATTGCCTAACGCATTTTGGGAACGCAAGAGACATCTTGTTGAACTTCCTTATATTACTGGCTTCGATGAACAACATATTCCTATGAAAGCCAGACCCATCCAGATGAACCAAGAAATGATGGAAATCTGCAAAACAGAAATAAACCATCTTCTTCAAAAGGGTATCATTAGAACCTCTAACTCTCCCTGGAGTTGCTCTACATTTTATGTAAATAATAGTGCAGAAAAGGAACGAGGAACTCCTAGGCTTGTTATTAATTACAAGCCATTGAATGCTGTCCTAAAATGGATTCGACATCCGATTCCTAACAAGAGGGATCTCCTCAAAAGAACCTATAAGGCCAACCTTTACAGCAAATTCGATATGAAGTCAGGATTCTGGCAAATCCAAATTGCTGAAAAGGATAAATATAAGACTGCCTTCAACGTCCTTTTTGGGCACTACGAATGGAACGTCTTACCTTTCGGACTTAAAAATGCTCCATCAGAATTCCAGAATATCATGAATAATATCTTCAATGAATATTCTTATATGTCAATTGTTTACATTGATGATGTGTTAATTTTCTCTGAGAACATTGATTCCCATTTTAAACATCTTAATACATTTTTTAAAATTGTAAAATTAAATGGCCTCGTTGTTAGCACTAAAAAGATGAAGTTATTCCAAACTTCTATTCGCTTTTTAGGTCATGATCTGCATCAGGGTAGCCACAAGCCCATTTGTCGAGCCATAGAGTTCTCTTCTAAATTCCCTAATGAGATTACTGATAAAACTCAACTTCAAAGGTTTTTAGGAAGCCTGAATTATGTTGCTGATTTTATCCCCCACATTAGGCAGGTCTGTGAACCCCTTTACAAACGTCTTAAGAAAAATCCAGTTCCATGGAGTTCTGAACAAACCAATGCTATTATAAAGATTAAATCTTTAGTTCACAATCTTTCTTGCCTAGGTATCCCAAATCCTGAAGCTTTCATGATTGTGGAAACCGATGCTTCAGATATTGGATATGGAGGTATCTTGAAGCAAAAGATAGAAATTAGCTCCCCCGAACAACTAGTTCGATTCACCTCTGGAGTATGGAATACAGCCCAATAAAATTACAGCACGGTCAAAAAAGAAGTTTTGTCTATAGTGCTATGTATCACCAAATTTCAAGATGACCTTATTAATAAGGAATTTCTTCTTCGTGTTGATTGCAAATCAGCTAAAGAGATTTTGCAAAAAGATGTTAAAAATCTCATTTCAAAACAAATATTTGCTAGATGGCAAGCTCTCCTATATAGCTTCGATTTTCAAATTGAATTTATTAAAGGAGAACACAACTCCCTTCCCGATTTTCTAACAAGAGAATTCCTACAGGGCTATGAGACCAAGTCTGGGGAAGAACCCCAAGCAGGAACAAGCAAGGATGGCTAGACCATTCGATGCTCCTTCACCTACAACGAACCCACTTCTGCCATCAATACTGCAAAGGCCAATTCTCAAAGAAGAGATTCAATCTCCAAACTCCAACAGGTTCTCGGCACTACAGCCTCCACCGTTGCCTACAAAACTAGTAGATATGAAGACAAATTTGCCAATCATCCAAGGGCAAGCAGCTAGCTCCTCGGTACAAACCAAGCAGAGTTACGCCATGAAGGCTCCAGAAACCTTCGCAGAAGCAGTTGACCCAACGGCCGCCAAAGCAGCTACTCCAGCACCTCCTGTCAAAGAGGAATTCAAGTATATCACCACCCAAGTATGTCCCATAATAGAATTGGACAAGGCATACGAAGGATATCATGTAAACCAGCTCCTCAAGCCGGTTTACACCAACAACAACTTTGTGGACACTGAAGATCCACTCAAAACTCGCCGCTATTATGAAGCCATCCTGGTAGATACTGATTCTATTGAAGTAGAACACTCAATGGATGAAAGTTACCCGGAGCATATCGGCTACTCCAAATTTACCATTAAGCAGGTCCTAACCCCCTTTAACTGGTTCGTAGATCACCTACATACTCCAGTTGCTTTATCAATGCCGCACAGGCCGCAGACTTACAACTGGTACGACTATAAGTCGGCCTGGTTCAACTTCTTATTCGTTCGACCGGGTCATACCTGGTTTGTCAAGTATTGCCCCGCTATGATAGAAGCCACTATACCAAGGTGGTTTTACGAATGGTGGGAATGTTTCGGAGGAACCAAGGATGTTCTTCCACAGCAATTTTTAAAGCGTCTCCCTGATTTCATGATCAAAGAAGGATTCTCTACTTTACCTGCGCATATTCAAATGTGTAAGTTTTTCATCAAGAAAAGAATATCCTATATCATCTCCTGGAACTTCGCCAAGGTAGAACAACACAAGATCAAATATTTATCCAAAGAGATAAAGATCAAAGGTTGGACTCCTAAGCCAAAGACTCCTGAAAAGGGAAAATCTGCAGCATCTTCCAGTTCCTCCACCAGCAAGAAGGCACTGAAAGAGAAGCTCAAGAAAGCTTTGGCTGATTTAGACAATCAAGAAAATTCAACCAATACTGAAGAATTACTTCAACTGGTCGCAGAAGCTTCATCTACAGGAAGCAGCGATGACAATGGCGATATGCTAAATCCAAAAGGATTAGCTATATCCTACATGGATCCCTATTATGAATAGGAAAATAACCCTTCGAGAGATAGAGGTTTAAAGAACCGGAATTATCTCAGTAAAAGGGTAATTCACTATTGCTGATTGGAATCCAGGACCCATCCTGTCTCTTAAAGATGACAAAACCATCAGCATCACCTTTTAGAAAAGAAAGGAATATGCTTTAATAAAGTAAAGCACTCAGCAGCTTTTCAAAACAAAAGCACAATCATTATTATGCTTTCCAAAAAGCAGCCACTCTACTTTGTCGGCAAGATCTGAGCCGAACACTTGTACATCCAAGATATATTTACTTTCTCTCTTCTGCCTATATAAGGCGATGTATTCATCTAGAGAAGGCATCCAAAAATTTCCATCACTAAGAAATTCTCTCTGCCCATTCTCTCTCTTGTACTCATAATGTTTTCTCAATTTCAATAAAACTTTGTAAGTTTTATAATTCCTTACTTAAATTATTGTTTCTATTTTATAAATTTCCGCTTAAAGTGGATCGTGAATATTAAAGCGGAAATTAATAAAATAGAAACAATAATTTAAGTAAGGAATTATAAAACTTACAAAGTTTTATTGAAATTGAGAAAACATTATGAGTACAAGAGAGAGAATGGGCAGAGAGAATTTCTTAGTGATGGAAATTTTTGGATGCCTTCTCTAGATGAATACATCGCCTTATATAGGCAGAAGAGAGAAAGTAAATATATCTTGGATGTACAAGTGTTCGGCTCAGATCTTGCCGACAAAGTAGAGTGGCTGCGTTTTAGAAAGCATAATAATGATTGTGCTTTTCTTTTGAAAAGTTGCCGAGTGCTTTACTTTATTAAAGCAGATTCCTTTTTTTTCTAAAAGGTGATGCTGATGGTTTTGTCATCTTTAAGAGACAGGATAGGTCCTGGATTCCAATCAGGAATAGTGAATTACCCTTTTACTGAGATAATTCCGTTTCTTTGAACCTCTATCTCTCGAAGGGTTATTTTCCTATTCATAATAGGGATCCATGTAGGCTATAGCTAATCCTTTTGGATTTAGCATATCGCCATTGTCATCGCTGCTTCCTGTAGATGAAGCTTCTGCGACCAGTTGAAGTAATTCTTCAGTATTGGTTGAATTTTCTTGACTGTCTAAATCAGCCAAAGCTTTCTTGAGCTTCTCTTTTAGCGCCTTCTTGCTGGTGGAGGAACTGGAAGATGCTGCAGATTTTCCCTTTTCAGGAGTCTTTGTCTTAGGAGTCCAACCTTTGATCTTTATCTCTTTGGATAAATATTTGATCCTGTGTTGTTATACCTTGGCGAAGTTCCAGGAGATGATATAGGATATTCTTTTCTTGATGAAGAACTTACACATTTGAATATGCGCAGGTAAAGTAGAGCATCCTTCTTTGATCATGAAATCAGGGAGACGCTTTAAAAATTGCTGTGGAAGAACATCCTTGGTTCGTCCGAAACATTCCCACCATTTGTAAAACCACCTTGGTATAGTGGCTTCTATCATAGCGGGGCAATACTTGATAAACCAGGTATGACCCGGTCGAATGAATAAGAAGTTGAACCAGGCCGACTTATAGTCGTACCAGTTGTAAGTCTGCGGCCTGTGTGGCATTGATAAAGCAACTGGAGTATGTTAGTGATCTACGAACCAGTTAAAGGGGGTTAGGACCCGCTTAATGGTAAATTTGGAGTAGCCGATATGCTCCGGGTAACTTTCACCCATTGAGTGTTCTACTTCAATAGAATCAGTATCTACCAGGATGGCTTCATAATAGCAGCGAGTTTTGAGTGGATCTTCAGTGTCCACAAAGTTGTTGTTGGTGTAAACCGGCTTGAGGAGCTGGTTCACATGATATCCTTCGTATGCCTTGTCCAATGCTATTATGGGACATACTTGGGTGGTGATATACTTGAATTCCTCTTTGACAAGAGGTGCTGGAGTAGCTGCTTTGGCGTCCGTTGGGTCAACTGCTTCTGCGAAGGTTTCTGGAGCCTTTATGGCATAACTCTGCTTGGTTTGTACCGAGGAGCTAGCTGCTTTCCCTTGGATGATTGGCAAATTTGTCTTCATATCTACTAGTTTTGTAGGCAACGGTGGAGGTTGTAGTGCCAAGAACCTGTTGGAGTTTGGAGATTGAATCTCTTCTTTGAGAATTGGCCTTTGCGGTATTGAAGGCCGAAGTGGGTTCGCTGTAGGTGAAGGAGCATCGAATGGTCTAGCCATCCTTGCTTGTTCCTGCTTGGGGTTCTTCCCCATATTTGGTCTCATGGCCCTGTAGGAATTCTCTTGTTAGAAAATTGGGAAGGGAGTTGTGTTCTCCTTTAATAAATTCAATTTGAAAATCGAAGCTAGATAGGAGAGCTTGCCATCTAGCAAATATTTGTTTTGAAACGAGATTTTTAACATCTTTTTGCAAAATCTCTTTAGCTGATTTGCAATCAACACGAAGAAGAAATTCCTTATTAATAAGGTCATCTTGAAATTTGGTGATACATAGCACTATAGACAAAACTTCTTTTTTGACCGTGCTGTAATTTTTGGGGCTATATTCCATACTCCAGAGGTGAATCGAACTAGTTGTTCGGGGGAGCTAATTTCTATCTTTTGCTTCAAGATACCTCCATATCCAATATCTGAAGCATCGGTTTCCACAATCATGAAAGCTTCAGGATTTGGGATACCTAGGCAAGGAAGATTTTGAACTAAAGATTTAATCTTTATAATAGCATTGGTTTGTTCAGAACTCCATGGAACTGGATTTTTCTTAAGACGTTTGTAAAGGGGTTCACAGACCTGCCTAATGTGGGGGCTAAAATCAGCAACATAATTCAGGCTTCCTAAAAACCTTTGAAGTTGAGTTTTATCAGTAATCTCATTAGGGAATTTAGAAGAGAACTCTATGGCTCGACAAATGGGCTTGTGGCTACCCTGATGCAGATCATGACCTATAAAGCGAATAGAAGTTTGGAATAACTTCATCTTTTTAGCGCTAACAACGAGGCCATTTAATTTTACAATTTTAAAATATGTATTAAGATGTTTAAAATGGGAATCAATGTTCTCAGAGAAAATTAACACATCATCAATGTAAACAATTGACATATAAGAATATTCATTGAAGATATTATTCATGATATTCTGGAATTCTGATGGAGCATTTTTAAGTCCTAAAGGTAAGACGTTCCATTCGTAGTGCCCAAAAGGGACGTTGAAGGCAGTCTTATATTTATCCTTTTCAGTAATTTGGATTTGCCAGAATCCTGACTTCATATCGAATTTGCTGTAAAGGTTGGCCTTATAGGTTCTTTTGAGGAGATCCCTCTTGTTAGGAATCGGATGTCGAATCTATTTTAGGACAGCATTCAATGGCTTGTAATTAATAACAAGCCTAGGAGTTCCTCGTTCCTTTTCTGCACATTATTTACATAAAATGCAGAGCAACTCCAGGGAGAGTTAGAGGTTCTAATGATACCCTTTTGAAGAAGATGGTTTATTTCTGTTTTGCATATTTCCATCATTTCTTGGTTCATCTGGATGGGTCTGGCTTTCGTAGGAATATTTTGTTCATCGAAGCCAGTAATATAAGGAAGTTCAACAAGATGTCTCTTGCGTTCCCAAAATGCGTTAGGCAATTCGGAGCAGATCTCGTTTTCGAACTTCTTTTGGAGAAGGGTTATTTTGTTGACCATCTCCGGGGTTTTTAAAGTTTACTCAATGTGTTTGAGCTGAACTTCTTTATTGAGAAAGCATAGATGGGTGGATAGACGGTTTATCTTAAACACAGTTTCCTCCTTAATGTGTTGTCCGTCTTCTTTTGAAAGGGGACGAAGAAGGGGAAAGAATAGCTCGGTATTCAAGAGGTTCAAGCAAATACCATCATAATCGCTCCAATAGGGGAGAATTTGGTTAACGAAAGGTATTCCAAGAATGATATCTTTAGTGATATCCTCAGTAATAACAAAATCATTAATAAGGCAAATGCCATTGTTACAGACATGAGCTTTATGGAGCTCATAACTAATTTTCATTTTTTCTCCAGTAGTAGAGTATAAACGAGATTTACTCTTCTGGAGATATCTGGTAGGGATAACGCCTTTGACAATATAGTTACTGTCTGCGCCGGTATCGAATAAGCTTAGGAGAAGCGTGTTAGACCTTGTTGGTGGTCCCGTCACTAAGATAACACTTAGCAGTCTATAGTATAAAGCCATTAAAACTTGTTAGACCTCATAAGCCATAGATATTTTCACATAATTGGTTTTCGTTGTTTCATACCTGCTTACTGTGATATGCCTACTTGCATGAACATATATGTTTGCTCTGTCAGTCTCTAGGCAGTGTGTTTTCAAATATGAGTCATCATATTAAGAATACTGTTAATTTATCTTCTCAGGCAACCCCGATTGCCACTATTGAAAATGATGTTCAAAACTGGAGTATTCCAGAAGAATCTTTCAATACCATTTATCAAATTGGAAAATTTAGTTTTTTGAAAAAACATAACATTAAGACCTCTGAGTCTACTGTTGCCATTAATAATTCTTTAGAAATTATTCAATTGTTCAATGAACTAGATATAAACCGATTTAAACATCAGTTTAATTATCTGCATGTTGGACTTGTTCAAGTAGCTATAAAGCCACTTTTTCGACAGGGACTCGATATCCCAGTCTGTGCTATCTTAAGAGATGCTCGTCTTTTAAATTTTGACGATTCACTCTTAGGAGTCATTCAAAGTAACCTCGCCGACGGCCCGTTTTACTTTAATTGCTACCCAAATTTCTCGGTAGATATAAATGATCCTAACATCATGGATGTTTTGACACTCAATGTAAAAACCAAAAACATGAATAGTAAGGAAAATACTAGAGAAATAGCGATTATATACCGGTATATTATCGCCTCATGGGTACTACTCTAGCTCCTAAAGCTAGATTTACGAGCCCTAAAGGGGTCACTACCCTAATGGAAGCTAACAAAGATCGTAGTACAGTTTTTGTTCCTAAGGCTCTTGTGTGGGATGATATTCTCCATAGTAATGACTGGCACTTTGAGAATATTACCCAACCTATTCGGATCTACTCCGAAAAATCTCAGATCGAACGGGTGATTCAACACCCTGATGGATCTATTGATCTAAAATTCCTCGGGTTAGACTCGTCTCGGCATTCTTCATTTCGCCGATCTGTCTCCACTCGTGCCTCTACTTCCAAACCCCGGGAGGGAAGTGACGAACATGAGCATGATAATGACAAGGGAGAGATTAGAGGGGTTGACTTCTCTGGTCCGGTTCCCAAGGTCTATTATCAACAACACACCAGGGTTCCTAAACCCGAAAACCTTTATGAGCCCGGAAGCCCTACTGCCTCTGAAATAGCTCCCCCTCCTCAAAGGGTTAGGACTGACCCTAGCCTTCTAGTCATCAAATCTGATGATGAGGAATATTCCCCAGACCTTAAAGCCTTGAGAGTCCGATGGAACCATCCAAAGGACACTCTTAAAAGAAATTGGTACACCAGTACCTATTCTAGAGAAAAGCAAACGGAGTTAGGAAGGCTCTGGATAGCCGACATGAAATGACTCCGATGCGATATGGAATTCTTCTTCTAGTTAGAGAAAACTGGAAAGATAGAAGACCAAATTGAACCTCTTAACGTTATGGTTACCAAATGGTATACCCAATGATATACGGTAATTGAGTCAACTCCTCCTCCTCTTGAAGGACTTAACATCCCCTATTCCAATGAAGTCATAAAGGCTTCACCCTTTAAGACTAAATCTGATAGAGGATCTATGACTCCTCAATGCAAAGATCTTGATAGGATAATTGAACAAAACAATTATACCAATCAAGTTCTCCATACCATTTCCCAGCAGATAGAAGAAACCAAGTATTCAACTCTACCTGCTCCCCTACCTGTCAAGAGCACTTCCAGCTCTAAACTGCTTTCTAATCCTATCTTCAAGATACCTGAATTTCAAAAAGAAAAATTTCCTGACCTTAATGATGATTTCAAAATCTCAGAACACATTTTAGAAAAAATCAATTCTAAACTCACAAAGTTTAAAATCACCCAGCAAGGAGAATCTAGTTCTCAAAAGAACTCTCTTTCCAAGCTTACCAGCGAAAGATATAGTCTCAACAAGAACTATTACAAAAAACCTTCTCCTCCCGATGTTCAGTACGAAGAACATCCTTACCTCTCCACTTGTAACATGATGGAAGGGGTATTAACGAATGGAATATTGACGGTCTGGCAGAGCACCAGATCTACAATAAGCTCCATGAAATGGTTGTATCCATTACCGCCTACAAAATCAAAGGTTCCTCTGACAAAGGAGTTCCACCATGGTTGTCTAGGGTTTTACCAGCATGATTAAACATTGGTGGGATAACTACATCTCTGAGGAAGAAAAAGACCTCATCTATAATGCTACGACCACTGGACACATAGTGCGAGTTGTAGACGGTCAAGAGACCATGGTAGAGGAAGCACAAGAAGATGCTTGCGCTACCCTCCTCTATCATATAGCTAGACATTTCGTAGGAGGGTAGCGCAAGCATCTATCTTGGAAAAGTTTGGGTTCTCCTACGAAATGTCTAGCTATATGATAGAGGAGGGTAGCGCAAGCATCTTCTTGTGCTTCCTCTACCATGGTATCTTGACCGTCTACAACTCGCACTGTGTGTCCAGTGGTCGTAGCATTATAGATGAGGTCTTTTTCTTCCTCAGAGACGTAGTTATCCCACCAATGTTTAATCATGCCGGTAAAACCCGAGACAACCATGGTGGCAGCTCTTTTGTCAGAGAAACTTTTGATTTTGTAGGCGGTAATGGATACAGCCATTTCATGGAGCTTATTGTAGATCTGGTGCTCTGCCAGACCGTCAATATTCCATTCGTTAATACCCCGTCCATCATGGTTAAAAGTGGAGAGGTAAGGATGTTCTTCGTACTGAACATGGGGAGGAGAAGGTTTTTTGTAATAGTTCTTCTTGAGACTATATCTTTCGCTGGTAAGCTTGGAATGAGAGTTCTTTTGAGAACTAGATTCTCCTTGCTGGGTGATTTTAAACTTTGTGAGTTTAGAATTGATTTTTTCTAAAATCTGTTCTGAGATTTTGAAATCATCATTAAGGTCAGGAAATTTTTCTTTTTGAAATTCAGGTATCTTGAAGATAGGATTAGAAAGCAGTTTAGAGCTGGAAGTGCTCTTGACAGGTAGGGGAGCAGGTAGAGTTGAATACTTGGTTTCTTCTATCTGCTGGGAAATGGTATGGAGAACTTGATTGGTATAATTGTTTTGTTCAATTATCCTATCAAGATCTTTGCATTGAGGAGTCATAGATCCTCTATCAGATTTAGTCTTAAAGGGTGAAGCCTTTATGACTTCATTGGAATAGGGGATGTTAAGTCCTTCAAGAGGAGGAGTAATTGACTCAATTACCGTATTTCGTTGGGTATACCATTTGGTAACCATAACGTTAAGAGGTTCAATTTGGTCTTCTATCTTTCCAGTTTTCTCTAACCAGAAGAAGAATTCCATATCGCATCGGAGTCTTTTCATGTCGGCTATGCAGAGCCTTCCTAACTCCTTTTGCTGTTCTCTAGAATAGGTACTGGTGTACCAATTTCTTTTAAGAGTGTCCTTTGGATGGTTCCATCGGACTCTCAAGGCTTTAAGGTCTGGGGAATATTCCTCATCATCAGATTTGATGACTAGAAGACTAGGGTCAGTCCTAACCCTTTGAGGAGGGGAAGCCATTTCAGAGGCAGTAGGGCTTCCGGGCTCATAAAGGTTTTCGGGTTTAGGAACCTTGGTGTGTTGTTGATAATAGACCTTGGGAACCTGAGAAGTCAACCCCTCTAATCTCTCCCTTGTCATTATCATGCTCATGTACGTCACTTCCCTCCCGGGGTTTGGAAGTAGAGGCACGAGTGGAGACAGATCGGCGAAACGAAGAATGCCGAGACGAGTCTAACCCGAGGAATGTTAGATCAATAGATCCATCAGGGTGTTGAATCACCCGTTCGATCTGAGATTTTTCGGTGTAGATCCGAATAGGTTGGGTAATATTCTCAAAGTGACAGTCATTACAGTGGAGAATATCATCCCACACAAGAGCCTTAGGAACAAAAACTGTACTACAATCATTGTTAGCTTCCATTAGGGTAGTGTCCCCTTTAGGGCTCGTAAATCTAGCTTTAGGAGCTAGAGTAGTACCCATGAGGCGATAATATACGCGGTATATAATCGCTATTTCTCTGGTATTTTCCTTACTATTCATGTTTTTGGTTTTTACATTGAGTGTCAAAACATCCATGATGTTAGGATCATTTATATCTACCGAGAAATTTGGGTAGCAATTAAAGTAAACCGGGCCGTCGGCGAGGTTACTTTGAATGACTCCTAAGAGTGAATCGTCAAAATTTAAAAGACGAGCATCTCTTAAGATAGCACAGACTAGGATATCGAGTCCCTGTCGAAAAAGTGGCTTTATAGCTACTTGAACAAGTCCAAGATGAAGATAATTAAACTGATGTTTAAATCGGTTTATATCTAGTTCATTGAACAATTGAATAATTTCTAAAGAATTATTAATGGCAACAGTAGACTCAGAGGTCTTAATGTTATGTTTTTTCAAAAAACTAAATTTTCCAATTTGATAAATGGTATTGAAAGATTCTTCTGGAATACTCCAGTTTTGAAGATCATTTTTAATAGTGGCAATCGGGGTAGCCTGAGAAGATAAATTAACAGTATTCTTAATATGATGACTCATATTTGAAAACAAACTGCCTAGAGACTGACAGAGCAAACATATATGTTCATGCAAGCAGGCATATCATAGTAAGCAGGTATGAAACAACGAAAACCAATTATGTGAAAATATCTATGGCTTATGAGGTCTAACAAGTTTTAATGGCTTTATACTATAGACTGCTAAGTGTTATTTTAGTGACGGGACCACCAACAAGGTCTAACACGCTTCTCCTAAGCTTACGACGTACTTTCAGGCTGACCAACGTCCTAACCGGAGATTAATCGGTTCCTTCAAACACTTAAACAATAAACAGAAACCCCATACTTGGATTAAAACCCCATTATAAGACAAGATATTTTAACATAATTAAAGCTTAAGTTAATTCATTACTGTGGGATGATATTCTCCACAGTAATGACTGGCACTTTGAGAATATTACCCAACCTATTCGGATCTACTCCAAAAAATCTCAGATCGAACGGGTGATTGAACACCCTGAGGGATCTATTGATCTAAAATTCCTCGGGTTAGACTCGTCTCGGCATTCTTCGTTTCGCCGATCTGTCTCCACTCGTGCCTCTACTTCCAAACCCCGGGAGGGATGTGACGAACATGAGAATGATAATGACAAGGGAGAGATTAGAGGGGTTGACTTCTCTGGTCCAGTTCCCAAGGTCTATTATCAACAATACACCAGGGTTCCTAAACCCGAAAACCTTTATGAGCCCGGAAGCCCAACTGCCTCTGAAATGGCTCCCCCTCCTCAAAGGGTTAGGACTGACCCTAGTCTTCTAGTCATCAAATCTGATGATGAGGAATATTCCCCAGACCTTAAAGCCTTGAGAGTCCGATGGAACCATCCAAAGGACACTCTTAAAAGAAATTGGTACACCAGTACCTATTCTAGATAACAACAAAAGGAGTTAGGAAGGCTCTGGATAGACGACATGAAAAGACTCCGATGCGATATGGAATTCTTCTTCTGGTTAGAGAAAACCGACAAGATAGAAGACCAAATTGAACCTCTTAACGTTATGGTTACCAAATGGTATACCCAACGAAATACGGTAATTGAGTCAACTACTCCTCCTCTTGAAGGACTTAACATCCCCTATTCCAATGAAGTCATAAAGGCTTCACCCTTTAAGACTAAATCTGATAGAGGATCTATGACTATTCAATGCAAAGATCTTGATAGGATAATTGAACAAAACAATTATACCAATCAAGTTCTCCATACCATTTCCCAGCAGATAGAAGAAACCAAGTATTCAACTCTACCTGCTCCCCTACCTGTCAAGAGCACTTCTAGCTCTAAACCGCTTTCTAATCCTATCTTCAAGATACCTGAATTTCAAAAAGAAAAATTTCCTGACCTTAATGATGATTTCAAAATATCAGAACAGATTTTAGAAAAAATCAATTCTAAACTCACAAAGTTTAAAATCACCCAGCAAGGAGAATCTAGTTCTCAAAAGAACTCTCTTTCCAAGCTTACCAGCGAAAGATATAGTCTCAATAAGAACTATTACAAAAAACCTTCTCCTCCCGATGTTCAGTACGAAGAACATCCTTACCTCTCCACTTGTAACCATGATGGACGGGGTATTAACGAATGGAATATTGACGGTCTGGCAGAGCACCAGATCTACAATAAGCTCCATGAAATGGCTGTATCCACTACCGCCTACAAAATCAAAGGTTCCTCTGACAAAGGAGCTGCCACCATTGTTGTCTCGGGTTTTACCGGCATGATTAAACATTGGTGGGATAACTACGTCTCTAAGGAAGAAAAAGACCTCATCTATAATGCTACGACCACTGGACACACAGTGCGAGTTGTAGACAGTCAAGAGACCATGGTAGAGGAAGCACAAGAAGATGCTTGTGCTACCCTCCTCTATCATATAGCTAAACATTTCGTAGGAGAACCCAAACTTTTCCAAGATAGAAGTCTACAAAATCTTGAATAATCTTCGCTGCAAAAATCTAGCAGACTTTAGGTGGTACAAAGACACCTTCCTGGTCAAAGTCCTGATCAGACCGGACTACAATAATGATTTCTGGAAAGAAAGATTTATCAGTGGTCTTCCTCCTCTGTTCGCTGACAAAGTTCGAAAAACCATTAAGAACAGATTCGATGGTCAAATTCCCTACAATAGGCTTACCTACGGTGACATAGTAAGCTTTATCACCTCTACTGGGATAGACCTTTGCACGGACCTCAAGCTTAAGCAACAACTTAAGCAAAAAAGTAAGTATGGTCTGGGAACCTTCTGCCATGATTATGGTTTCACTGACATTTCTTCCCATAACAAACGAAGAAAGAAACCTTTTAAGACCGCTAAAAGATCTTCCCCTACCAAAAGGACTTACAAGAAAGAGTCCTATAAACCCAGTAGAAAGACCAAACGAAAGTCTTCTAAACACTCCAAAGACACTTGCTGGACTTGTGGCAAATCTAGCCATAGGTCGAAAGATTGCAAATCCAGTAAGAAGAAGAAGATCAATCAACTTGATCTCTCTGATGAAGCTAAAGAAAAGCTATTTTCCATTATGGAAAATGATTCCTCGACAGCTTCAGAGTCTTCTTTCTCTGACTATAGCGACGAAGAATATATCAACGCCGCTTATGAGTCTGATAATTCCTAGTCTGGACAAGATTGTGAGTACACTGGCACTTTTTGTACTTGCTCCAACAAAGCCATTAACGTAATAACAGGCAAACCCAAAGAAATCCTGTTTGACATTATTGAGCACATTAGCGACGATGAGCTACGAAGTAAATATCTTCAGGAGCTCAAACGACTGCTTTCTCAGGAAGAAAGCCCCCCTAAAGCTAATCCAATTGTTCAGTCATTCAACATGTAAAAGGTTATGGCAAAATTTCAAAATTCTTCAGAGCCCTCTATTTCTGACCTAAGGGAGAAATCGCTGGCTTAAAGGGAGAGATTAAAAATCTCAAAATCAGACTTGATCAAGTAGAACTTAACATTCTTACTGACCAAGTCATTAAATCAACCTTACCCTCAGAAAAGACACCGGAGTCTCCCCTATATCTCCCGATCAGTCCTACTGATCACCTTCGAGGACCTGATCTTTTCCCTGGAGAAGACGCTTCATCTTCCTCGGGGAAGGCAATTTCCGCCATTAAAGCTTACAGCGAACACATCGTTGTAAAAATCATCATTGACAAAGACTTTGTTCTAAACAGAGTTGCTTTATTTGATACCGGCGCAGACAGTAACTGTATTGTCAAAGGCCTTATCCCTACCAGATATCTCCAGAAGAGTAAATCTCGATTATACTCTGCTACTGGAGAAAAAAAATGAAAATTAGTTATGATCTCCCTAAAGCTCATGTCTGTAACAATGGCATTTGCCTTATTAATGATTTTGTTATTACTGACGATATCACTGAAGATATCATTCTTGGAATACCTTTCATTAACCAAATTCACCCCTATTGGAGCGATTACGATGGTATTCGCTCGAACCTCTTGAATACCGAGCTATTCTTTCCCCTGCTTCGTCCGCTTTCAAAAGAAGACGGACAACGCATTAAGGAGGAAACTGTGTTTAAGATAAACCGCCTATCCTCCCATCTATGCTTTCTCAAGCAAGAAGTTCAGCTCAAACACATTGAGCAAACTTTAAAAACCCCGGAGATGGTCAACAAAATAACCCTTCTCCAAAAGAAGTTCGAAAACGAGATCTGCTCCGAATTGCCTAACGCATTTTGGGAACGCAAGAGACATCTTGTTGAACTTCCTTATATTACTGGATTCGATGAAAACATATTCCTACGAAAGCCAGACCCATCCAGATGAACCAAGAAATGATGGAAATCTGCAAAACAGAAATAAACCATCTTCTTCAAAAGGGTATCATTAGAACCTCTAACTCTCCCTGGAGTTGCTCTGCATTTTATGTAAATAATAGTGCAGAAAAGGAACGAGGAACTCCTAGGCTTGTTATTAATTACAAGCCATTGAATGCTGTCCTAAAATGGATTCGACATCCGATTCCTAACAAGAGGGATCTCCTCAAAAGAACCTATAAGGCCAACCTTTACAGCAAATTCGATATGAAGTCAGGATTCTGGCAAATCCAAATTGCTGAAAAGGATAAATATAAGACTGCCTTCAACGTCCCTTTTGGGCACTATGAACGGAACGTCTTACCTTTCAGACTTAAAAATGCTCCATCAGAATTCCAGAATATCATGAATAATATCTTCAATGAATATTCTTATATGTCAATTGTTTACATTGATGATGTGTTAATTTTCTCTGAGAACATTGATTCCCATTTTAAACATCTTAATACATTTTTAAAAATTGTAAAATTAAATGGCCTCGTTGTTAGCGCTAAAAAGATGAAGTTATTCCAAACTTCTATTCGCTTTTTAGGTCATGATCTACATCAGGGTAGCCACAAGCCCATTTGTCGAGCCATAGAGTTCTCTTCTAAATTCCCTAATGAGATTACGGATAAAACTCAACTTCAAAGGTTTTTAGGAAGCCTGAATTATGTTGCTGATTTTATCCCCCACATTAGGCAGGTCTGTGAACCCCTTTACAAACGTCTTAAGAAAAATCCAATTCCATGGAGTTCTGAACAAACCAATGCTATTATGGGACATACTTGGGTGGTGATATACTTGAATTCCTCTTTTACAGGAGGTGCTGGAGTAGCTGCTTTGGCGGCCGTTGGGTCAACTGCTTCTGCGAAGGTTTCTGGAGCCTTCATGGCGTAACTCTGCTTGGTTTGTACCGAGGAGCTAGCTGCTTGCCCTTGGATGATTGGCAAATTTGTCTTCATATCTACTAGTTTTGTAGGCAACGGTAGAGGCTGTAGTGCCGAGAACCTGTTGGAGTTTGAAGATTGAATCTCTTCTTTGAGAATTGGCCTTTGCGGTATTGAAGGCCGAAGTGGGTTCGCTGTAGGTGAAGGAGCATCGAATGGTCTAGCCATCCTTGCTTGTTCCTGATTGGGGTTCTTCCCCAGATTTGGTCTCATTGGCCTGTAGGAATTCTCTTGTTAGAAAATCGGGAAGGGAGTTGTGTTCTCCTTTAATAAATTCAATTTGAAAATCGAAGCTAGATAGGAGAGCCTGCCATCTAGCAAATATTTGTTTTGAAACGAGATTTTTAAAATATTTTTGCAAAATCTCTTTAGCTGATTTGCAATCAACACGAAGAAGAAATTCCTTATTAATAAGGTCATCTTGAAATTTGGTGATACATAGCACTATAGACAAAACTTCTTTTTTGACCGTGCTGTAATTTTTTTGGGCTGTATTCCATACTCCAGAGGTGAATCGAACTAGTTGTTCGGGGGAGCTAATTTCTATCTTTTGCTTCAAGATACCTACATATCCAATATCTGAAGCATCGGTTTCCACAATCATGAAAGCTTCAGGATTTGGGATACCTAGGCAAGGAAGATTTTGAACTAAAGATTTAATCTTTATAATAGCATTGGTTTGTTCAGAACTCCATGGAACTGGATTTTTCTTAAGACGTTTGTAAAGGGGTTCACAGACCTGCCTAATGTGGGGGATAAAATCAGCAACATAATTCAGGCTTCCTAAAAACCTTTGAAGTTGAGTTTTATCAGTAATCTCATTAGGGAATTTAGAAGAGAACTCTATGGCTCGACAAATGGGCTTGTGGATACCCTGATGCAGATCATGACCTAAAAAGCGAATAGAAGTTTGGAATAACTTCATCTTTTTAGCGCTAACAACGAGGCCATTTAATTTTACAATTTTAAAAAATGTATTAAGATGTTTAAAATGGGAATCAATGTTCTCAGAGAAAATTAACACATCATCAATGTAAACAATTGACATATAAGAATATTCATTGAAGATATTATTCATGATATTCTGTAATTCTGATGGAGCATTTTTAAGTTTGAAAGGTAAGACGTTCCATTCGTAGTGCCCAAAACGGACGTTGAAGGTAGTCTTATATTTATCCTTTTCAGCAATTTGGATTTGCCAGAATCCTGACTTCATATCGAATTTGCTGTAAAGGTTGGCCTTATAGGTTCTTTTGAGGAGATCCCTCTTGTTAGGAATCGGATGTCGAATCCATTTTAGGACAGCATTCAATGAATTGTAATTAATAACAAGCCTAGGAGTTCCTCATTCCTTTTCTGCACTATTATTTACATAAAATGCAGAGCAACTCCAGGGAGAGTTAGAGGTTCTAATTATACCCTTTTGAAGAAGATGGTTTATTTCTGTTTTGCAAATTTCCATCATTTCTTGGTTCATCTGGATGGGTCTGGCTTTCGTAGGAATATGTTGTTCATCGAAGCCAGTAATATAAGGAAGTTCAACAAGATGTCTCTTGCATTCCCAAAATGCGTTAGGCAATTCGGAGCAGAACTCGTTTTTGAACTTTTTTTGGAGAAGGGTTATTTTGTTAACCATCTCCGGGGTTTTTAAAGTTTGCTCAATGTGTTTGAGCTGAACTTCTTGCTGGAGAAAGCATAGATGGGAGGATAGGCGGTTTATCTTAAACACAGTTTCCTTCTTAATGCGTTGTCCGTCTTCTTTTGAAAGGGGACGAAGCAGGGGAAAGAATAGCTCGGTATTCAAGAGGTTCGAGCGAATACCATCGTAATCGCTCCAATAGGGGCGAATTTGGTTAACGAAAGGTATTCCAAGAATGATATCTTCAGTGATATCGTCAGTAATAACAAAATCATTAGTAAGGCAAATGCCATTGTTACAGACATGAGCTTTAGGGATATCATAACTAATTTTCATTTTTTCTCCAGTAGCAGAGTATAATCGAGATTTACTCTTCTGGAGATATCTGGTAGGGATAAGGCCTTTGACAATACAGTTACTGTCTGTGCCGGTATCAAATAAAGCGACTCTGTTTAGAACAAAGTCTTTGTCAATGACGATTTTTACAATGAAGTGTTCGCTGTAAGCTTTAATGGCAGAAATTGCCTTCCCCGAGGAAGATGGAGCGTCTTCTCTAGGGAAAAGATCTGGTCCTCGAAGGTGATCAGTAGGACTGATCGAGAGATATCGGGGAGACTCCGGTGCCTTTTCTGAGGGTAAGGCTAATTTAACGACTTGGTCAGTAAGAATGTTAAGTTCTACTTGATCAAGTCTGATTTTGAGATTTTTAATCTCTCCCTTTAAGCCAGCG
Organism: Capsicum baccatum var. pendulum; assembly: GCA_030864225.1. Taxonomy (NCBI): domain Eukaryota; kingdom Viridiplantae; phylum Streptophyta; class Magnoliopsida; order Solanales; family Solanaceae; genus Capsicum; species Capsicum baccatum. The sequence goes on from CM061557.1 coordinate 89,828,743, forward strand.
ATTTCTCCCTTTAGGTCAGAAATAGAGGGCTCTGAAGAATTTTGAAATTTTTCCATAACCTTTTGCATATTGAATGGCTGAACAATTGGTTTAGCTTTAGGGGGGCTTTCTTCCTGAGAAAGCAGTCATTTGAGCTCCTGAAGATATTTACTTCGTAGCTCATCATCGGTAATGTGCTCAATAATGTCAAACAGGATTTCCTTGGGTTTGCCTGTTATGACGTTAATGGCTTTGTTGGAGCAAGTACAGAAAGTGCCAGTGCACTCACAATCTTGTCCAGATTGGGAATTATCAGACTCATAAGCGGCGTTGATATATTCTTCGTTGCTATAGTCAGAGGAAGAAGACTCTGAAGCTGTCGAGGAATCATTTTCCATAATGGAAAATAGCTTTTCTTTAGCTTCATCAGAGAGATCAAGTTGATTGATCTTCTTCTTCTTACTAGATTTGCAATCTTTCGACCTATGGCCAGATTTGCCACAAGTCCAGCAAGTGTCTTTGGAGTGTTTAGAAGACTTTCGTTTGGTCTTTCTACTGGGTTTATAGGACTCTTTCTTGTAAGTCCTTTTGGTAGGGGAAGATCTTTTAGCAGTCTTAAAAGGTTTCTTTCTTCGTTTGCAATGGGAAGAAATGTCAGTGAAACCATAATCATGGCAGAAGGTTCCCAGACCATACTTACTATTTTGCTTAAGTTGTTGCTTAATCTTGAGGTCCGTGCAAAGGTCTATCCCAGTAGAGGTGATAAAGCTTACTATGTCACCGTAGGTAAGCCTATTGTAGGGAATTTGACCATCGAATCTGTTCTTAATGGTTGTTTGAACTTTGTCAGCGAACAGGGGAGGAAGACCACTGATAAATCTTTCTTTCCAGAAATCATTATTGCAGTCCGGTCTGATCAAGACATTGACCAGGAAGGTGTCTTTGTACCACCTAAAGTCTGCTAGATTTTTGCAGTGAAGATTATTCAAAATTTCTAGACTTCTATCTTGGAAAAGTTTGGTTCTCCTATGAAATGTCTAGTTATATGATAGAGGAGGGTAGCGCAAGCATCTTCTTGTGCTTCCTCTACCATGGTATCTTGACCGTCTACAACTCGCACTGTGTGTCCAGTGGTCGTAGCATTATAGATGAGGTCTTTTTCTTCCTCAAAGACTTAGTTATCCCACCAATGTTTAATCATGCCGGTAAAACCCGAGACAACCATGGTGGCAGCTCCTTTTTTCAGAGGAACCTTTGATTTTGTAGGCGGTAATGGATACAGCCATTTCATAGAGCTTATTGTAGATCTGGTGCTCTGCCAGACCGTCAATATTCCATTCGTTAATACCCCTTCCATCATGGTTACAAGTGGAGAGCTAAGGATGTTCTTTGTACTGAACATCGGGAGGAGAAGGTTTTTTGTAATAGTTCTTCTTGAGACTATATCTTTCGCTGGTAAGCTTGGAAAGAGAGTTCTTTTGAGAACTAGATTCTCCTTGCTGGGCGATTTTAAACTTTTTGAGTTTAGAATTGATTTTTTCTAAAATTTGTTCTGAGATTTTGAAATCATCATTAAGGTCAGGAAATTTTTCTTTTTGAAATTCAGGTATCTTGAAGATAGGATTAGAAAGCGGTTTAGAGCTGGAAGTGCTCTTGACAGGTAGGGGAGCAGGTAGAGTTGAATACTTGGTTTCTTCTATCTGCTGGGAAATGGTATGGAGAACTTGATTGGTATAATTGTTTTGTTCAATTATCCTATCAAGATCTTTGCATTGAAGAGTCATAGATCCTTTATCAGATTTAGTCTTAAAGGGTGAAGCCTTTATGACTTCATTGGAATAGGGGATGTTAAGTCCTTCAAGAGGAGGAGTAGTTGACTCAATTACCGAATTTCGTTGGGTATACCATTTGGTAACCATAACGTTAAGAGGTTCAATTTGGTCTTCTATCTTGTCGGTTTTCTCTAACTAGAAGAAGAATTCCATATCGCATCGGAGTCTTTTCATGTCGGCTATCCAGAGCCTTCCTACCTCCTTTTGTTGTTATCTAGAATAGGTACTGGTGTACCAATTTCTTTTAAGAGTGTCCTTTGGATGGTTCCATCGGACTCTCATGGCTTTAAGGTCTGGAGAATATTCCTCATCATCAGATTTGATGACTAGAAGACTAGGGTCAGTCCTAACCCTTTGAGGAGGGGGAGCCATTTCAGAGGCAGTAGGGCTTCCGGGCTCATAAAGGTTTTCGGGTTTAGGAACCCTGGTGTGTTGTTGATAATAGACCTTGGGAACCGGACCAGAGAAGTCAACCCCTCTAATCTCTCCCTTGTCATTATCATGCTCATGTTCGTCACTTCCCACCCGGGGTTTGAAAGTAGAGGCACGAGTGGAGACAGATCGGCGAAACGAAGAATGTCGAGACGAGTCTAACCCGAGGAATTTTAGATCAATAGATCCATCAGGGTGTTGAATCACCCATTCGATCTGAGATTTTTCGGAGTAGATCCGAATAGGTTGGGTAATATTCTCAAAGTGCCAGTCATTACTATGGAGAATATCATCCCACACAAGAGCCTTAGGAACAAAAACTGTACTACGATCTTTGTTAGCTTCCATTAGGGTAGTGACCCCTTTAGGGCTCGTAAATCTTGCTTTAGGAGCTAGAGTAGTACCTATGAGGCGATAATATACGCGGTATATAATCGTTATTTCTCTGGTATTTTCCTTACTATTCATGTTTTTGGTTTTGACATTGAGTGTCAAAACATCCATGATGTTAGGATCATTCATATCTACCGAGAAATTTGGGTAGCAATTAAAGTAAACCAGGCCGTCGGCGAGGTTACTTTGAATGACTCCTAAGAGTGAATCGTCAAAATTTAAAAGACGAGCATCTCTTAAGATAGCACAGACTGGGATATCGAGTCCCTATCGAAAAAGTGGCTTTATAGCTACTTGAACAAGTCCAACATGCAGATAATTAAACTGATGTTTAAATCGGTTTATATCTAGTTCATTGAACAATTGAATAATTTCTAAAGAATTATTAATGGCAACAGTAGACTAAGAGGTCTTAATGTTATGTTTTTTCAAAAAACTAAATTTTCCAATTTGATAAATGGTATTGAAAGATTCTTCTAGAATACTCCAGTTTTGAAGATCATTTTCAATAGTGGCAATCGGGGTTGCCTAAGAAGATAAATTAACAGTATTCTTAATATGATGACTCATATTTGAAAACACACTGCCTAGAGACTGACAGAGCAAACATATATGTTCATGCAAGCAGGCATATCACAGTAAGCAGGTATGAAACAACGAAAACCAATTATGTGAAAATATCTATGGCTTATGAGGTCTAACAAGTTTTAATGGCTTTATACTATAGACTGCTAAGTGTTATCTTAGTGACGGGACCACCAACAAGGTCTAACACGCTTCTCCTAAGCTTACGACCTACTTTCAGGCTGACCAACATCCTAACCGGAGATTAATCGATTCCTTTAAACACTTAAACAATAAATAGAAACCCCATACTTGGATTAAAACACCATTATAAGACAAGATATTTTAACATAATTAAAGCTTAAGTTAATCCATGCCAGATTAAAGTAATATGTTCTTATACGAACATAGTTTTGCTCATGCTCTAGACAGATTATGTGTTTAGCTGCTCATGCTCTAAATCTCAGGGCAGTGTTAGCAATGCCTGAATGAATCCCGTTTGTCAGACGTATGGTAAGAACCACAAGGGCATTTGCAGATGTGGTACTGATATCCGTTTTAGTTGTGGCAAGACGGGCCACAGGATTAGGGAGTGTCTACAGTTAAGTCTTCACGATCAGCAAAATCATTCTACACCTCAGTCCAATCACCCAAACCAGAAGGGTGCTATTTCAAGTGCTACCAGTGGGCAACGCCCAAACAGACTCTATGCTCTTTAGTCCTGGCAGGATCGGGAAAATTCTCCTGATGTCGTTACTGGTACGTTATAGATTTTCCATGTTCATGTTTATACTTTGCTAGACCCAGGTGCATCTTTGTCTTTTTTTACTCCATATATAGCAGGCATTGCTAGAATCAATCCCAAAGTCCTAGCAGAGCCCTTCTCAGTCTCTACCCCAGTGGGTAAAACCATCATAGCCCAGCGGGTATACAGTAACTGCCCGTTTATGATATCTCAAAAATCTACGTCAGTAAATTTAATGGAGTTAGAGATAACTGATTTTGATGTTATTCTTGGCATGGATTGGATTCATTCCTACTATGCCATAGTCGACTGCAGAAATAAGATAGTTCAGTTTCAGTTCCCGAATGAGCCCGTCCTAGAGTGGAAGGGTAGTATTTCAGTGTTCAGGGGTCAACTTGTTTCCTACCTTCGGTCAAGAAAAATAATTTCTAAGGGGTGTGTGTATCATCTCGTGCATGTTAAAGATTCTAGTTCTGAATCTCCTAGCCTCGAAATAGTCCCTGTTGTTAATGAATACTCAGACCTTCTTTCAGATACTCAATCTATTTTTATTCCACCATACAGAATGGCACCAGCAGAACCTAAAGAACTAAAAGATCAGTTGAAGGATCTCTTAGATAAGGGATTCATCAGACCCAGCGTTTCCCCATAGGGTGTACCAGTATTATTCGTGCGTAATAAAGACGGTTCTCTCAGGATGTGTATTGATTACCATCAACTCAACAAGGTCATGGTCAAGAACAGATATCCTCTTCCCAGGATTGATGATCTATTCAACCAACTTCAGGGTGCCAGTTACTTGTCTATTATAGACCTCAGATCAGGCTATCATCAGCTCAGAGTTAGAGAATGTGACATTTCGAAGACAGATTTTCATACTCGGTATGGTCACTTTAAATTTTTAGTCATGTTATTCGGTCTTACCAATGCCCCTACAGCTTTTATGGACTTGATGAACCGTGTGTTCAAGCAGTACTTGGACATGTTTGTCATAGTCTTTATAGATGATATTCTAGTCTATTCTCACATAGAGCGTGATCATGCAGACCATCTCATGATTGTTCTTTAGACTCTCAGGGATCACCAGTTATTCGCTAAGTTTAGCAAATGGGAATTTTGGCTAAAATCAGTAGTATTCCTTGGCCATATTATTTTTGGTGATGGCATTAGAGTAGATCCTCAGAAAACTGAGGCAGTAAAAAACTGGCCCAGACCCGTATCTCCATCAGATATTAGGAGTTTCTTGAGTTTGGTTGGCTAGTACAGATGGTTTGTCAAGGGATTTTCTTTTATTGAATCTCCCATGTCCAGATTGACTCAGAAGAAGATTAAGTTTCAGTGGTCAGATTCATGCGAGAAGAGCTTTCAAGAGTTGAAGACTTGACTCACCTCAGCTCAAGTTCCAGCTATTCCAGATGGTTCAGACGGTTTTGTAGTCCATTGTGATGCATCCAGAGTGGTTTTAGGTTGTGTCCTCGTGCAGCATGGTAAGGTCATAGCCTACACCTCCAGACAGTTAAAGCCACATGAGAAAAATTATCCTACTCATGATCTTGAGTTAGTAGCAGTAGTTTTTGCCTTGAATATTTGGAGGCATTATCTCTATGGAGTTCATGTAGATGTCTTCACAGACCATAAAAACCTCCATTATGTCTTTTCTCAGAAAGATCTCAATCTTCGCCAGAAAAGGTGGTTAGAGCTCTTAAAGGATTATGATATGAGTGTTCTTTATCATCCAGGCAAGGCCAATGTTGTGGCCGATGCTCTTAGTCGACTCTCCATGGGTATTATTTCTCACGTTGAGGATAGTAAACAAAAGATGACTCAGGAGATCCATCAGCTTGCCAGAGTAGGCGTTCGCTTAGTCGATTCTTTATAGGGTGGTGTATGTGTTCATAGTAGCTCAGAGTCATCTCTAGTTTCCGAGGTGGAAGAGAAACAAGATAGAGATCCTAGCCTTGTCAAGCTCAAAGAGTCAGTTCAGAATCAGAAAGTTGAGGTTTTCTCCCAAGGCGGAGATGGTGTTCTTCGTTGTCAGGGTCGTCTATGTGTTCCAGATGTAGATGAATTGAGGCAGCGAATTCTTGCAGAAGCGCATGGTGCGCAATACTCTATTCATCCAGGGGCTACTAAGATGTACTGTGATATGTGGGAGATCTATTAGTGGAGTGGGATGAAGAGAGATGTTGCAGAGTTTGTGGCTAAGTTCTCTACATGTCAGCAGGTTAAGATAGAGCATCAGAAACCTAGTAGGTCCATGCAAGAGTTCACCATTCCTACTTGGAAGTGGGAAGAAGTTAACATGGACTTCATGACGGGTTTGCCTAGAACTCGTCATCAGCATGATTCAGTCTGGGTCATTATAGATAAAATGACCAAGTCAGCTCGTTTCCTTCCTGTTCGTACTTCTTATTCCACCGAGGATTATGCCAAACTCTATATCAAGGAGTTATTCAGGTTACACAGTGTTCCACTATCTATCATCTCAGATAGAGGTACCCATTTCACTTCTCACTTTTGGAAAGCATTCTAAAAGGGTCTCGATACCCAACTCCATCTTAGTACAGTATTTCATCCTCAGACAGATGGTCAAGTAGGGAGGACCATTCAGACTCTTGAAGATATGATAAGGGTGTGTGCAATTGACTTCAAGGGAAGTTGGGATGACCACTTGCCTTTGATTGAGTTTGCATACAACAATAGCTATCATTGTAGTATTTAGATAGCTCCATTTGAAGCTCTCTATAGTAGGAGATGTAGATCTCTAATTGGTTGGTTCGAAGTTAGTGAGGCCTCAATCATAGGTCCTGACTTAGTATTCAACACCTTAGAGAAAGTTCAGTTGATCAGAGAGAGACTCCAGATTGCTCAAAGCCGACAGCAGTCCTATGTAGATGTTCGTAGAAAGGATCTCAAGTTCGAGGTCAATGACTATGTCTATCTTAAGATCTCTCCCTTGAAGGGAGTAAATAGGTTCAGCAAGAAAGGGAAACTCAGTCCTCGATATATCGGTCCTTTTAGAATTCTTTGTCGCTTCGGCAAGGTAGCTTATGAGCTTGAGTTGCCTTTAGATCTAGCCTCAGTCCATCCAGTCTTCCATGTATCTTTGCTAAAGAAGTGCATAGGTGCCCCAGTAGTTGTTGTCCCTATTCAGAGCATTGACATTCAGAACAGCCTCTCTTATGAATAGATTCTAGTCAAAATCTTAGATTATCAGACTCATAGATTGAGGAACAAAGAAGTCCCTCTAGTCAAGTTTCTTTGGCGAAATTAGTCTCATGAGAGAGCTACTTGGGAAGCAGAAGCAGATATGCGTACCAAGTATCCTCACCTCTTTCCCACCAATTCAGATCAAGCTCAAGGTAACAGTTCTCCTTAATCTTATTTAGCTTCATGTTCATATTTCCAGTATAAACTTGATACCTATTAACCGTTTCATACTCAGTCATCCATTCATGTGTCAGTTGTCCATGCATCACATATACACGAGTTCAGTATGTTTAGCATGTCAGTCATGAGATCAGTTTCAGTTCTTTATGTTTAGTTTAGGTTCTATTGTCTTGTATCCCTTCTCAGTATATTCTCATTCGAGGACAAATGTTCCCAAGAGGGAGATATTGTAATACCCCGCATGTTTCTAAACTAGGAAGTGAGTAAGTATTCCTACATATGAAATCTCCTATCCTATGATTCATACTTGAGTACATGACTTACAATGAATATCCTATTGATAGGATAGCTTATGATGTAGTAATCATGTTCATTTGAGTCACTTAAGGTAATACAAGCTAAGAGTTTTTGAATCCATCAAGTTTTAGTGTTCGATTTTGTAAGGGACATCTTTGAATGAGTATCACTCAATGTTAATGTGGTATTTTGGCTGATTTAGACCCACCAAATTGTAGATAATCGAATTATCTTTCCAAAGATACCAATTTTGCCTTAATCCAATAACCCTGGCAAACGTTATGCCCATTTTCGTGAGAAACCGTAAGGATAGGCGATTGGTTAGGCGCCGCCCAACCAAACATAGGTGATTGGATAGGCACCGCCCAAAATAGCTTAGGCAATCACTTGGGCGCCGCCTAATTCAGTTCCAGGTGACAGAAACACTCTGTTTTGAGTTATTTTAAGGGTAAATAAGTCTTTTAACACTCCTTACCCGTCCCTAAACTTAACACTACGAAATATATAGATTCTAAACATATTACAACCCTATTATCATCTCAAAGCTCATCACCCAAGAGCACTAAAAGATAAAAACAACTAGGGTTGCGTAACTATGCTTGAAGATCCAATTTCAAGGAAATTCCTCCGTCAATGATCAAGAATATTCCTTCTAAGGTATGCGTGAGTTGATTCATGGACTCCTTTCGTCCATGAAGCTCAAGAACTATGTAATACTCTGTATGTTTCTAAGCTAGGAAGTGAATAAGTATTCCTACATGTGGAATCTCCTATCGTGTGATTCATACTTGAGTACATGACTTACAATGAATATCCTAGTGATAAGATAGTTGATGATACATTAAGCATGTTCATATGAGTCACTTAAGGTAATACAAGCTAAGAGTTTTGGAATCCATCAAGTTTTAGAGTTCGATTTTGCAAGGGTCATGTTTGAACGAGTATAACTCGATGTTAATGTGGTATTTTGGCTGATTTAGACCCACCAAATTATAGAGAATCAAATTAGCTTTCCAACAATACCAATTTTGCCTTAATCCAATACCTGAGCAAAAAATTATGCCCATTTTTGTGAGAGACAGTAAGCATAGGCGATTGGTTACGCGCTGCCCAACACAAGCATAGGCGATTGGTTAGGCTCCGCCCAACCCAAGAATAGGCGATCACTTGCGTGCTGCCTAAGTCAATTCCAGGTGTCAGAAACACTCCTTTTTGAGTTATTTTAAAGGTAATTAAGCCTTTAAATACTCCTGACATGTCCCTAAACTTAACCCTACGAAATATATATCTTCTAAACATATTGCAACCCTATTTTCATCTCAAAGCTCATCATCCAAGAGCACTAAATTAGAAAAACAACTAGGGTTGCATAATTAAGCTTGAGGATCCGATTTCAAGGAAATTCATCCGGCAATCATCAAGAATCTTCCATCTAAGGTATGCGTAGTACTCATCCACGGATTCCTTCCATCCGTGGAGTTCAAGAATCAATCTTTAAAATACAAAAGCTTGGTTGATTGTGGTGATATGATCATACCCATGTTGATGCTTGTTTGTTTTGCTATATAATAATATGCGTGAGTTGATTTATGGATCCCTTTCATCAATAAAGCTCAATAAACCCTCTTTTTCTTTATAAAGTATGATTTCTATATTGTTGGGTGTTTATGATCATGTTGTTAATATTGGGTGATTCCCAAGATGGAATCTTTATATATTTTTATGAATTCATGATATCTTATGAGTTGAAAACATGTAAGTTTGGTTGTTCATGATGTATAATTTGGTGATTTCACCTATGCTTAAGATGTGCATGTAAGGTGTTTGATAACATGTCTACAGAACTAGAAAGCATGCAATATAGATAAATTGTGACTAAGTAAAGAATTCATGATATGACCTTACGTTCCAATGACTTCGATGTTGATAATGTGCCTTGTAGATGTTGTTGGAATACTCTTGAACTATTCTTATGAGATTATGCTATGTTTACTTGCAAATCCTACTTATGAACAAGATGTATGATAACCATGCAATCCACATGAACTTCCATGCTATCGTCATGTGTTGCCAATATGATTATGCAATGAACATGATGTTAAGATTGTGAAAGTACTTCCATGTGATATGAAATCCTTTCCATGAAATACATTGTTGATAACCATGCTTAGTATGAGATCCCTACTTATGATATTATAAATTATGGACTCTACTCTTATGATCAAGTAATTCATGTGTGTCAGTTTCCTTCCATCAAGTCTTGGGGGTACTTGTACCCGAAAACTATAGCTATGTGCCTAGATCCATGTCATGTTTCATGATATCCGAACTCAAGCTATGATTCCATAGACTTCAATCAGTCATGTTACTCAGGAAAACCTCATGATCTTAGTCAGTTGTCAGATATCAGTAACATTTCTCCAATCAACAGAATTCACTAAGATTAAGTCATGCACAGTCAGTTATTCATGTCCAGTCCCTCCAGATGGGAGTAGAGATTAGCACCAAGTAAACCCAAGGATGGAAACTCACCCACCAGTTCAGGGTATGATTCTTAGTAGTCATTCTTGTATTCCAAAACTACGTAGCCAGCATAGGTTGAGACATCTTAACCCGTCAGATTAGGATTGATGAGGTGGCTTAACCCGTCAGTTTAGGGTTCCCACTGTTCTTATTGAGTACCCACCAGATAAGGGTCACTCACAGGCTATCCTTACCTGTGGTATGGTATTGACACCCTTCCAATGGGGGAAGAGATTGGACCCGAGCTTAGACATAATGGCATACATGGAGCATATCGTTTAAACACTACTTTCCACAGTTTCAGTATCAGTCTTAGTAAAAAGAACTCAGGACGTTCTTCAAATTTCAGTATATACAGGACTGTCAGATACAGTCATCCATGTTATTAGTTTCAGTAATAGTCATGACAGTTATCAGTAAACCATGTATTAGCTTACAGGTCATGCTATCACATATTCATGGTCCCAGTTTCTATATATGTGTGTTTGCACTCCTACGTTCATATTAGTCAGCCAGTGTTGTTCATGTATAAAACCTTTTATGTTTAGCCTACCTTCCTCATATACTCTGTACTCCAGTTGTACTGACATATTTGCGCTATGGTGCTTTCTTTTCATGTTACACCATAGGTTCTAAGACACGAGCTCCAGCCCAGCAGTAGCGGTAGCATTCCAGTCGCAGAGACACAGTGAGTCCTCATTGATTCAAGGACAATACGATTTGATACATTTATTTATTTCTTCAGTTCAGTTTTATGGAGTTTGTTGGATACATGGTCCTTCAAGTCCTTATTCAGACAGCTTAGAGGCTTTTAGATTTACGTTCAGTTTGAGTTGTTTTGGGTATTTTCACCCACATGGTTTTATTCAGTTGAACCTTATAGCCTTACAGTTCTATGTATTCCACATTTTTATATCATGATTTGCAGTATACAGGTATAGATATCAATTATGGGTTAGCTTGTGGTCCCTCGAGGTCATGAGCACCATGTAGCATTCCGGTTTAGCGAATTGGGGTGTTATAAACCATCTTCTAAATTTTGTATTATGATGTTTATGTTGTTGGTGGTTGATGTTCATATGGTTGGAGTTTGATAATGCCTAAGATGGGATCTTTGTATGTTTATTGTGAGGATATAGTGGTATTTAATGTATAAATATATAAAATTGGTGGTTGAATATTTGTAATCTTCATGAATCCACCTATGCCTAAGATGTGCATGTAAGGTGTTTGTGAAAATACCTAAGGGAATAGAAATCATGTTTTTATGACATAATTAGTCCTAAAAGACTATTCCATGTTCTAAGTTTATGTTCAACGTGATCCCCATACTATTGTCTTGAATTTAAGAAGTTGTACGAGATGCTCATGATATTGTTGCGATGTGGAATGACCATTTTATTGAAGCCATGCAAGTCTATACATATTGTGTGCATTCCCGATCATGTGATAGTTTGTTGAGAATCATTCTTATTATGAAAGCCTTACTTATGATATTGTGAATTGTGGACTCAAATCTTATGATCAAGTCATGTCATGTGTGTCAGTTTCCTCCTATCGAGTCCTGGGGGTACTTGTACCTGAAAACTATAGTTGTGTTCCTAGAGCCATGTCATGTTTCATGATATCGGAACTCAAGCTATGATTCCATAGACTTCAGTCAGTCATGTGACTCAGGAAAACCTCATGATCTTAGTCAGTTGTCAGATATCAGTAACATTCCGCCAGTCAACGGAATTCAGTAAGATTAAGTCATGCACAGTCAGTTATTCATGTCTAGTCCCTCCACATGGGAGTAGAGGTTAGCACCGAGTGAACCCAAGGATGGGAACTCACCCGCCAGTTCAGGGTATGATTCCTAGTAGCCATCCTTGTGTTCCAGAACTACGTAGCCATCGTAGGTTGAGACATCTTAACCCGTCAGATTAGGGTTGATGAGGTTGCTTAATCTGCAGTTTAGGGTTCCCACCGTTCTCATTGAGTACCCACCAGATAAGGGTCACTCACAAGCTGTCCTTACCCGTGGCACGGTATTGACACCCCTCCAGTCAGGGAAGAGATTGGACCCCAGCTTAGCTATAACAGCTTACATGGGGCATATCGGTTAAACACTACGTCCCACAGTTTCAGTATCAGTCTCAATAAAAGAACTCAGGGCGTTCTTCATATTTCAGTATATACAGGACGGTCAAATACAAGCATCCATGTTATCAGTTTCAGTATCAGTCATGACAGTTATCAGTAAACCATGTATTAGCTTACAGGTCATACTATCACGTATTCACGGTCCTAGTTTCTATATATGTGTGTTTGCACTCCCACGTTCATATTAGTCAGTTAGTGTTATTCATGCATGAAACCCTTTATGTTCAGCCTACCTTCCTCGTATACTCAGTACTCCAGTTGTACTGACGCATTTGCGCTATGGTGCTTCCTTTTCATATTACAACATAGGTTCCGAGACACGAGCTCCAGCCCAGCAGTACCGTTAGCATTCCAGTCGCAGAGACACAGTGAGTCCTCACTGATTCGAGGAAAATATGATTTGATACATTTGTTTTTTCTTCAGTTCAGTTTTAAGGAGTTAGTTGGAGACATGTTCCTTCAACTCCTTATTAAGATAGTTTAGAGGCTTTCAGATTTACGTTCAGATTTACATTCAACCTTAACTTTCAGATTGAGTTCTTTTGGGTATTTTCTCCCACATGATTGTATTTAGTTGAACCTTATGACCTTACAGTTCTATGTATTCCGCATTATTATATCATGATTTGCAGCATATAGGTACAGATATCAGTCATGGGTTAGATTGTGGTCCCTCGGGATCATGAGCACTGTGTAGCATTCCGGTTCAATGAATCAGGGTGTTACATAATATAAGGAATTTGAAATACCCACACTCACTAAGGGAATAACCACAAAAGGATCAGCCACCCACTTTTTCAACATTGAAACATGAAAGATCAAATGAATGTAACCAAAACAATAAGGCAGTTCTAACTCATAGGCCACATTGCACACTCTTCTCAAAATCAAGCAAGGGAGAATATACCAAGAACTGAGGTTCCCCCTCTTACCGAATCACATCACTCCCTTCATGGTAGATACCTTTAAGAACACCCAATCTCTAACACTAAACTCCAAATCTCTCCGCCTTACGTCCTTATAGGACTTTTGGTGACTTTGGGTGATCTTAAGCCTATCTCTTATCACATTCACCTTATCTATATCTTGATGAAGAAAATCAGGGCCAAATAATAAAGCCTCACCAACTTCGAACCACCCAATAGGAGAACAACATCTCTTACTATACAAGGCCTGTAATAGAGCCATCCGAATGCTGGAATGATAGCTGTTATTATAAGTAAAATCTATGAGAGAAATGATCATCCCAACTACCACCAAAGTAAATCACATAAGATCTTAACATATCCTCTTAAGGTTGAATACTCCTCTGTACTTGTCCATCCGTCTGAGAGTGGAAAATAGTGCTAAGTTTCACCTTAGTCCTCAAACCTCGTTGGAAAAAATGCCAAACGTTGGATGAGAACTACGTTCCCACTTTTAGATATAATAGAATTAGGCACACTATTCAAATTGATGATTTCCTAAATGAACAACTTAGCATAATATTCTATCAAAAAATTAATCTTCACAGGCAAGAAATGATAACATTTAGTAATCCTATCCATAATGACCTATATCAAATTGAACTGGCTATGAGACTGTGGAAGACCACTAACGAAATCCATATTTATCACTTCCCACTTCTACACAGGCAACTCTATTTCTTGAGACAACCCACCAAGCCCCAAGTGTGCAACCTTCACTTATTGACATACCATATACTTAGCCACAAAATTATCCATATCTCTCTTTATGTTATTCTATTAATAGATCTCTTTCAGATCGTGATACATCTTTGTTGACCCAGGATTAACCAATACCTTGATTCTTGAGCTTTAACCAAGATCCTTTATCACAACCCATCAATATTGGTAACACATAATATACCTTTTTACCAAAAGATACCATCACAACCAATCTTGAAAGCTATCATTTTATGGTGACTAACATCATCCTTGATCTACATAAGGATAGGATCAAAAACTTGCTTCTCTTTCACCTTAATACCAAGAGATGATCTCACCACCTCTTGCACAATCACACTTCCATTCTTGGAGTTTAAGAGATGAACTCCAATATTAGTCAAACAATAAATATCCTTTACCAAACCTCATTTCTCCTCCTCCATATGTGATAAGCTTCCCATGGACAGGCTGCTATGAGCATCATCAAACATATTAGATTTACCTGGGTGATAATAGAGACTCATATGATAATCTTAAGAAACTCAAGCCATCTCATGTACCTAAGATTTAACTTTTTTTGGGTGAACACATACTGTAAGACCTTATGATCTAAGAAGATGTAAACATGAACTCCATATAAGTAGTAACGACAGGTCTCCTAGGAAAATACAACAACCAATAACTCTAAGTTATGATTCGGATAATTCCTCTAATAAAATTTTATCTTCCTAGAAAAATACACCACCACCTTGCCATGCTGTATCAGAACACAACAAAGTCACACACGGTACTTTTAGAATGAAAGGAGGTTGCAGCACACTATGAGGGACAATGTACCTTAGAGTTAATCACAGACAATCAACCAGTAAAATGATAGGAAACTAATACTTTGCTAAAAACTAAATAACACGAAAGATTTAACATGGAAACATCCTTGCTCAAGGGAGGAAAAGCCACGACTTGCCCACACAAGCACTCAATAATTCATTATAATAAAACTCTTAATTACAAACTCCAATGATCCTAACTCTACGCTCCACCAATTTGAAATAACTCTATTACAAACCTAGATTGACAACTCTTCCAAGAACATGCCTCAATACTGATTAACTCTAACACATACTAAACTCAGGTAACTCTACCTAAGCACTTTCAATAAAGCAAGAAAAGCATTACTTTTATAACATGAGTAATTTGATTTTAAACTCAAGAACACACACTTTTTCAGTACATACATATGTTAAGAACTTAAGAAACATTGCAAAATTAATTTTTTGTCTCTTTTCATTTTTATATTTTGATCTTGTAAAAACTCACTAATTGGAGAAGCATTACTAATTTGAGAAGCATTCTTTTTCATTTATAGTAGAATAATTATTAGGGTAGAAGTTTGATTGGGCAAGGTGTCTTAAAAGGTAATCTGTACAGTTTGTTACACTACAGGATAAAACTACATATGATAGTTACAACTGTACTAGATTCTTTAAGATCCAGGGACCTAGTCCCTTATTTTCAGCTGATTATCATCACAACATAATTTAGTAATTTCCCTCTTTTTTTATGATTATAAACCAAAAAACTTGACCACAAAACTTTGGAGAATCAGATTCATTCACCTTATTCAGTTAGAGTGATTACCACTACTGTCAGAAGATATTCCTCCTATCATTATACACCTTGCTTCCCCTTGTCAATATATCATGCAACTTAGTGACCTAGTCTCTTGTTTTCAATTGACATAAAAAACATAACTCTTTCACTATGTTTCAATGTTCCTCCTATCAATCTTCTTAAATTCAATGTTTATTCAGTTTATTGTTCCACATATCACAATACTTCCCCCTATCAATCTGCCTTTATGCTTGACAATCATTTTCCCCCTTTTAATAGGCCATTCAACACATCTGTATCTCAATATCTATTACACGATCCCTAATACATTATCCAACACACATGTGGTCCCTACTACATAGGAATTCAGTTTTTCCCCCTTTTGGCATAATTTAAAAGTTGTAACAGTGAAATAATTTTAAAATAAGCACAAGTTAGTTAACTCATGGCCACTGCGACAATACTAATATGAAGAATCATTTTTTAAAAAAAAAATAAAAAGAAAATAGATGAAAAACACAACTAGGAATTTATTCATTGTTAAGGGAGATCAGCACCATTTCAATATACTAAAAAACATAAAAGAACTATCTTTAAAAACTACAATAGAAACAGGGAATAGAAACAGACATAGGGATGAAAAACTAACATAGGAACGATAAGACTCGGGTAGACGGTTGCTTAGGGCATAAGTATTTAAGCAATAACTCCATTCTGTAAGCCATAACAATATGAGAATCCAACAACTATCTAGTAAGGGTCTTCAATTCTACATTCAGCCGTTGAACCTCACCAGTTAGTTCTGCAACCTTGCCTTGGAGCTTTCCATTTTCTATTGCAAGTTCCTCATTGGCACTAGGTCCCTCTAAGGATAAATTCTGATTTCGCTTCTTCAAATGCACCATGTCAGCATCCCTAAAATCCAACTTAATCCTCGTCAACTCTCTTTCCTTGCTTAAATTTTCTTAAGTAGCCAAAAGTTCTGACACTTGGGACACAGTTCCTACTTTACCTTCTATCCATTTATTTTCCACCAATATTGTTAGCCTAAACTTTTTTTTGACTTTTCTAGGAGTCCCTTTAGTCCCAACCACTCTAAAGTGATCAAATATATTGTTAAGGAAGTACCAATAAGGCATACCTTGTCTTTCATCTAATCTTATAGATCACCTTATTCATGTGCTCTATCATAAGAGCAAGCAAACTTATCCACTCAAATTTGCTCCGACATTTTATTAGAAATAGATAAATAGTTGAAGCAATAGTTCTTTTATCTGACCTGGGTAAAAGAACCTTGTTTATAAATTCAAACACTAACTGGAACTCACTTGTGAGAAATTTCTTATTAACACCAGCTATTGAATTCCTATCAACCTTTGAGGCCTCAATCATGAACTTAGTTGAGGGTTTTTGTTTCTCAACAGTCCTCACACCTATTATAGAAACATCCAAAAATTTTCCCAGTGCCTCTTCATCCAGTTTTATTTCCTTTCCTTGTACCTGTGTAGTTAGACTTAACCCGATTTCTAGGAAATCCATTATATAATGAAACTCTCTTGCATCATTTCCAAAACTATGAAAATTGGTTCCTCTAGGAGGTGTAACCAACCTTGGTGTTTGATATGTTCCACCAACACCACTATGCTAGGTTTCTCATAAATCTTGGGATCAAACATTTTACCAGATAATATTTTAAGGGTTTTCAAGATTGCATTTCTTGTTTCTTTAGATGCTGACTTATTCTCTTCCTCCTTTCTTCTTCTTTTGGAGTCGCCACTTGGTTTCTCTTCAAAAAAATTTCTTTTCTTGGGACCAGGTCCCTCAGAGACTTTCTTCTCCTTAACTACAATATATTTCTTTTTCATTACTATAGGGCTACAAGACTTTGAACTGGAGGACCTGGTCCTTCCAGCAACATAAATATCTTTTCTTATTTTCTCAGTTACAATAGCAATTTCAAGAGTAATGTCCTCACCTTCTCCAACCTCTACAACTTCAATATTTTTCTTGTCCTCCACTATGATAACTTTCTTAAGTTTTCTTCTCTTATTGGTCAAAGACTTGCTTGCCTTCGTTGTATCCACTAACAGTTTATTTTAAGATCCCCTAGTAGAATAGGATCTAGAAACTTTTACTCCCGAATCAATCACTTTGTCCTTTCCTTTACTGCCACTTTTTTTCATAGGCCACCTCAGAAGTGGTTCATCCTTAAACTTCTTATTTGAAGGTGGCATAATATTTCCATCCATAGTCATATTATCCATTTTACCAATTGTATGCTCTTCAGCACTAATTAAGCTTTCCTTAAGGTACCCAGTCTACACTACTTGAAAGATCAAACCACTTTATAGATATTTCTTTATCTCATAATAGAGGAAAAATAATGTTTGAATCCGAGGTTGTAAGGGAGCCAGGTTTTTGTAAGGTTTTTGTGACTTTTAATTTTTCTTGTTCTTTATAAAAAATAGGGATTTAAGACTCTTCAGGTAATTTTAGCTCTTATAAGTAAAGAGTAACTTTATATTAAGAAATTCTTGTTCAATCAATGATCAAATCCTATATTCAGATCCTCAATTATGGTAGATGCAACAAATATTCATTGGTTAAGGAAGTTTCGATGGGGATATACTCGATTAAGGGTTTTGGAATTTTTGAAGAAGATTTAGTAGGTAGAGTTAAGAAAGGTTCTCATTGTGAACTTATGGTAACTTCTTATGTGGTTCTAGGTGTTAAAGGATCAAGGTATTTGATTAGGGATTGTTCAAATTGATTTTTTGGGACATTATATACTTTTGGGACTTTATTGGAAGTTGAGATATTGGGAATGTTTGCTATTTTGAATTTTTTTATGATAAAGAGAATGGGACTGATAACGCTTAACTTACACGTCAATTTATACGTAAGGCAGTCATTGTCGATAAAATAACCCAACAAAATTTAGGGTCGAATACATGAAGAACAATATGATTGGAGAATGGGTAAGTTCAAAATAAAAGTACTTACTCAATTTAAACTTATGATACAAAGATTTGGAGGTTAAAAATGTTTTCAAAGATATTATTAATTTGAGCTTCTAAACGGATAATTCAAGATTAAGAATAATTAGAGTATTATCAATTAGGCATGGATCTTAGGATTTTACGTACCTAGGCGAAAGTTATGCAAGGGAACATAATGATTCAGTGAAAATCCTAATCAGTAATGATGTGGTAGACAAAGTTTAAAGTCCTTGAGGCTAGGTTTTCAACAAAGTCTCGAAGATGCCACTCATTGACCCTTTTTGTAATACCCCGTATTTTTCCTAGCATAATCTAAGTCCCAGTGCATGAGTATTCATAAATAAAAATTTAGAAACACTAATAATTTTTCAGTTTAGAGCCTGCCATTACGTTGGAAATTTAATTAGATTTCCAACGATGTAAAATGCACCTAAATTAGATAACCAGGTAAGAAGTTATGGCAATTTTAAGTTTAAGTCATTAAACACCGTTATTTTAATCCTTAGTGCGTCGTGGAGTTAGTGTAAATAGAAATTGTCAATTTCCAGTGTTGCTTCGCAATAGTGATATATTGCACCGTAGGCCCAATTCATAATTGTCCAAATCCAGTAAGGCAGCGCGATCATGGCGCACCGCGCCAATGGTGAAAATCAGAATCAAAGGGCACCGCGATTTCTTTGTGTCGCACCTTTAGCACAGTACCCAGTTGTCAATTTCTAGGGACAAAGTGCAATAGTGCCACATCACACCATGTGCCTATTTTGGAAAAATTTGATGAAAATTAAAAGTTTTGCCCAAGGGTAAAATAGTTCTTTCCCCTAATTTTAATCCACCCAGGTGTGTTTTTAAGCCCTAAAAACATTTTTAAACTCATTATTTTAATTATCTTCCCCCAAATCAAGAACCCTATCTCTCCAATTTCAAGGCCAATCCTCAAGAACTCACATAGAACTTCAAGAAATTCACTATCACAGGTAAGTTAAAGATTCAACAATGGATTCCTTTCATCCATGGAGTCCAAATATCCTATTTTAATTACCAAGTTATAATCTTTTCAAGCTATTTGATCTTAAATTATAGTTTCACCCATGAACCCCCATGAACTATTGATTTTATACTATGTTACCATGAAATTATCGATATCATTCAATCGTCCATGTTTTTATATTATTATTTATTAAATAAAACCATGATTTAGTACTATTATGTTGAATTCATGCTATTTTTATAAGTTCCATGGCATTCCAATGATTGTTTTAAACCCTGAACTACAAGTGTTTGATGAAATGCCTACAAGAATGATTGATTTAAATAAAAACCTTCAAATTTTGTCCTTCAAGCTTTAGTGTCATTTTACTATTATTATTTTTGAGTCTTGGGGGTATTGAATACCCAAAATTCTTGTAGACATACTAGTATCAGTACATTACAGAACATACTTTACTATCAGTACATTACAGAATACTCTTCAGAACATACTATGAGCATTATCAAAACCATCAGTTACCAGTCAGATGAACTCAAAATAGTCTAATTTTCAGTATCTTTATGTTAGGAGTAGGATTTAGCACCGAGCGAGTGTAGGGACGGTGGCTTCCCCATTATATAGGCAAATTCATTAGTAGCAGTCCCTATACTCTAGAACTATGTAGCCAGCATAGGGTATGAGAAGTCACCCGTTATATTAGTCTTGACTATCGCACAAGGGTCACCCATCACTTCAGGCTTGACACCCTTAGCCCTTCAGATATTATATTTGTTTAGTGGATCCACACAACCATCGTTAGTACTCGTGGGATGGATTTCACACCCTTCTAACTGTGGTTATAGGTTGTATCCCGATTAGCTTAAATTGGGGAATATCGATAAGATTATACCTCCTATAGTCTCAAATATTATCTCAGTTAAAGTCTTAGTTTAGTTATACATTCTTAGAGTTGTTTGACCAAAGCATACAGATATCAGTATTTTTCAGTATTTTAGTTTATATATTCTCCATATTTTTAGTATCTATATATTCCATGTTATCTATGCAATACTCCATGTTTTACATGCATATTTAGTTAATTATTAGTTCTGTTCATAAAACTATGCATATCAGCCTATCTTATTTAGCATACTAGTACATTAAAAGTACTAATCGCATACCTTTCTTTTGTGCTATGATGTATTATATCATAGGTTCTAACATTTAATTCTCGGACAGTGCTTAGACCTTATTCCTCGGTCGTACAGTAGCAGTGGTGAGTCCTCATCATTTGAGGACAAATTATTTTACTTCATATCTCTATTTTAGTAGTTAGTAGAGTTAGTTGGGTGCCTATCCCATCAACTCATATTTTGTCAGTCAGTTTTAGAGGCTTTTCAGACATTAGAGTCTATTATACAGTATTCAGATTTTTAGTTGACATCTCAATTTATAAGTATTTAATCAAATTCAGTCATTTTTCTATAGATTAATATTTCAGTATTGATTCAGTGATAAAACCTTATGGCAATATTAGATGTTTTCTATGATTATGATATTATTATTTAGTGCTCATGATAGGTGCCAGCTCATGGGTTAGCTTGTGGTTTCTCGAGACTATAAGCACCGTGTGATGCCCAGGGTATACTCTTGAGGCATTACAAACTTGGTATCAGAGCCTAAGGTTTTAAAGTGTCCTAGGAAGTCTAAAAGCCTTGTCAAGTAGAGTCTTATACATGGGTGTGTAGCACGCCACACTAATGGATGAGAGGCTACATGGCATTTAGGAAACATTTTCCTTTATTCAATATTCATGTTGTGCGAGTGAGTATGATCTTAAGTTAAACTCCCTATCTAATCTATTTCTTACTTCCATTTATAGAACATGCCTCCTAAGAAGAGCGGAAGAAGAACATAAAATCAGTCAGCCCCTCAGCTCATCCAAGAAGATCCTCTGGACGAGCATGTTTCTCACGCAGAATTTAGAGCTACGTCACCACTCTAGCGAACTCTATAGCAGCACTGAATAAGAGGACAGCTACTATTCTGACCAACCCCATGACCAATACTACTGTTAACAAAATTTGGGACTTTACCCGGATGAATCCTCCTTTTTTCATGGGATCCAAGTCTGAAGAGGATCCATAGGAATTCTTAGATATGGTTCAAAAGGCCATGGATGCTATAGGGGTGACATCTAGTTAGAGTGCTGAGTTGGCTACATATCAGTTGCAGGATGTAGCCCATACATAGTTAAGCAGTGAAAGGTTGATAGGGGTGTAGATGCAGGGCCTATAGAATGAGAAGTGTTTACCACATCTTTCTTAGATAGATTCTTCCCATTAGAGTTGAGAAAGGCCAAGGTGTTAGAGTTTATTAACTTGAGGAAGGGAAACATGAGTGTGAGAGAGTATTCCCTCAAGTTTACTCAGTTAGCTATATATGTTCCTCATTTGGCAGCTGATAACAGGTCCAAGATGAGTAAGTTTGTGCTTGATGTATTCGATAGTATAGTTAAGGAGTTCAGGACCACAATGCTTATTAGTGAGATGGACGTTCTAGATTGATGGTCCATGCTCAACAGATAGAAGAGCAAGAGATTAAGGATAGGGGGAGAGGAAACAAGAGAGCTTAGATGTGTAATTTTAATTTTAATTAGCCAAAGTCAGAAGGTGGTAACCTTCCTCAGTTTCATTAGAGGTCTACAACCCTAGCAACCTTTTTAGCCAATGCCCCAGTACCCAAATTCAATAACGACAATAAGGATAGGGCACCAAGATATAAGTCCCAGGTCAGTTTTAGCAATGCTTGTACAAATCCTCTATGTCAAAAATATGGCAGACACCATCAGGGTGAGTATAGAGTAGGTGGTGATGTGTACTTCGAGTATGGAAAGCTAGGCTATTATATTTGGGAGTTTTGGGTAGTTCCTCATAAATATAGGGATGTGCGCCAATAGGGCCAGTCCCATCAGTCATTAGTTCAATCCAGTCTCCTAACTCAGTAAGGTGCTGCTTCCAGTGCTACCAGTTGTTAGCATCCGATTAGATTATATGCTCTTCAATCCCGCTAAGATTAGGAAAATTCTCCTAATAGAGTTACTGGTATGTTGCAGGTCTTTCACTTATATATTTATGTTTTACTAGACCTTGGACCCTCTCTTTCTTCTGTAACTCCATATATAGACGTCAATTTTGGAGTCAGTCCCAAAACTCTAGCATAGCCCTTTTTAATGTCTACCCCAATAGGTGTTTCCATTATAGAAAGATAGATATACAGGAACTATCAGATTATAATATCTCAAAAAGTCACTTCAGTTGATCTTGTAGAGTTAGAGATGATGGATTTTGACATTATTCTCGTCATGGAGCCTCAGTTGATTGTAGAAAAAGAATAGTTCATTTTCAGTTCCCAAATGAACCAGTCCTTGAATAGAGGGGTAGTACTATATCTCTTATCATTCAGTTGATCTCGTACCTTAGAGCAAGAAAGATGATATCGAAGGGTGTATTTACCATCTTATGCGAGCTAAAGACACTAACTCATAAACTTCAACCCTTGAGTCAGTTTCAATAGTCAGGAAATTTCTAAATGTGTTCCCTGAAGATATCCTCGGAGTTCCTCCCAAAATGGAAATCAACTTTGGAATAGACCTTCTCCCAAATACTCAGCCTATATCTATTCTTCCATACAGAATAGCTATATCTGAACTCAAAGAGTTGAAAGAACAGTTGAAAGATCTCTTAGATAAAGGATTCATCAGACCTAGAGTCTCCCCGTGGGGTGTACCAGTCTTATTCGTGCATAAGAAAGACAGTTCTCTCTGAATGTGTATTGACTACCATTAGCTGAATAAGGTCATAGTCAAGAATAAATATCCACTTCCTAGAATTGACAAATTATTTGACCAACTTTACTGTGCTAGCTAATTTTCCAAGTAGACCTCAGGTCAGGCTATCTTCAGCTCAGGGTCAGAGAAAGTGACGTTCTGAAAATAGCTTTTCAAAGTCGGTATGGTCACTTCAAATTTTTAGTCATGTCCTTCGATCTTACAAATGCCCCAGCAGCCTTCATGGACTTGATAAACCGAGTGTTCAAGAAGTACTTGGACATGTTTATCATAGTTTTCATTGATGAAAATCCTGTTTACCCCCATAGCAAAAATGATCATACAGACCACCTTAGAATAGTACTTTAAACTCTTAGAGCTTACTAGTTGTTCGCTAAATTCAGTAAGTATGAATTGAGGCTAAGATCAGTAGCTTTCCTTGGACATATTATTTTTGGTGATGGCATTAAAATTAATCCTCAAAAGATTGAAGCGGTGAGAAACTATCCTAGTCCTATCTCTCTATCAGATATTAGGATTTTCTTGGGTTTAGATATATATTGTTGTCGGTTTGTTGAAGGGTTTTTTTATATTTCATATATCATGTCTAGATTAACTCAAAAAAAGTTAAGTTTTAGTGGTCAGATTCATACAAGATGTGTTTTCAGAAGTTGAAGACTCGACTCACCTTAGTCCTAGTTTTGACTCTACCAGACAGTTTAGATGGTTTTGTTGTGTACTTTGATGTATTTAGAGTTGGTTTGAGTTGTGTAATCATGCAGAGAGGTAAGGTCATAGCCTATGTCTCTGGACAGATTAAACCCCATGAGAAGAATTACCCTACTTATGATCTTGAGTTAGCAGCTGTAGTGTTTGCCTTAAAGATTTGGAGGCTTTACTTGTATGGAGTGCATGTGGATGCATTCACAGATCACAAAAGACTTCAGTATGTATTCTCTCAGAAAAATTTGAATTTGTATCAGAGAAGGTGGTTAGAATTATTAAAAGTTTATGACATGAGTTTTCTGTATCATTCGGGAAAGGCCATGTAGTGGTTGATGCTCTCAGTAGATTGTCCATGGGTAGTGTAGCTCATGATGAGGATGGTAAGAAATAGTTAGCTCAGGAAGTCCATCATCTTACCCGACTAAGTGTCCTCTTAGTCGACTCAGTAGAGGGTAGTGTGTGGGTACAGAGTAGCTCAAAATCATCTCTAGTTTTTTAGGAGAAGGAAAAGTAGGATATAGATCCCAATCTATTATAGTTGAAAGAATCAGTCAGAGATATGAAAGTGGAGGTTTTCTCCCAAGGGAAAGATGGTATGTTGTGTTGTCAGGGTAGATTATGAGTGTCCGATGTAGATGACATGAGGAAATGAATTCTTGCGGAAGTTCATGGTGCATGCTACTCTATTCATCCAGGGGCTACTAAGATGTACCGCAATTTCAAGGTAGATCTATTGGTGGAGTGGGATGAATAGAGATATTCTAGAGTTTGTGGCTAAGTGTTCTACATGTTAGCAAGTTAAGATTGAGCACCAGAAACCTAGTAGGTCCATCCAGGAGTTTAGCTTTCCCACTTGAAAGTGGGATGAAGTGAACATGGATTTTGTGACAGGTTTGTCGCGTACCCATCATTAAAATGATTCTATTTGTGTTATCATAGATAGGATGACCAAATCAGCTCATTTCTTTCCAGTCCATACCTCTTATTCAGCCAAGGACTATGTGAAACTCTATCTTAGAGAGTTGGTTAGGTTGCACGGTGTTCCCTTATCTATCATCTCAAACAGAGGTACCCAGTTTACCTCTTATTTCTGGAAAGCATTCCAAAAGGGTCTTGGTACCCAAGTCAATCTCAGTATAGCCTTCCACCCTCAGACAGATGGTCAATCAGAAAGAACCATTTAGACTCTTGAGGATATGCTAAGAGCTTGCGCAGTTTATTTTAAAAGTAGTTGGGATGACCATTTGTCCTTGATTGAATTCACATACAATAATTTCTATCATTCCAGTATCTTTATGGCTCCATTTGAGGCTGTCTATGTTAGGAGATGTAGATCTCCAATTAGTTGGTTTGAAGATGGTGAGGCCGCAGTAGTAGGGCCTGACTTGGTATTTGGTGACTTAAAGAAGGTTTAGTTGATCAGAGAAAGGATTAAGGTTTCCTAGAGCCGACAGAAATCGTATTAAGATGTAAGGAGAAAGGATCTCAAGTTTGAGGTGGTGACCTTGTGTACTTGAAAATCTCTCCCATGAAAGGAGTGAAGAGATTCGACATAAAAGGGAAACTCAGTCCCCGATATGTCACTCCCTTCAAAATTCTCAGTCATTTTGGAAAGGTAGCTTACAAACTTGAGTTGCCTTCAGATTTAGCCTAAGTACACCTAGTGTTCCATGTCTCATTTTTGAAAAAGTGTATTGGTTATCCAACTGTAGTTATTCCCTTAGGTAGTGTAGATATTAAAAATATTTTTTCCTTTCAGGAGGTTCCAGTTGAAACTCTTGATCATCAAGTTCGTAGACTAGGGAACAAAAAATTTCCATTGGTCAAAGTTCTTTGGCGGAATCAGTCCGTTGAGAGAGCCACTAGGGAAGCAGAGGCAGATATGCAGACCAAACACCCTCATCTTTTCTCCACAAATCCAGATTTAGTATAAGGTAAAAATATTTTTAAGATTTTTCTCTATCATGATCAGTTTCAGTTGCACATCATGTTCATGTCAATTGTGCATTTACAAATCTGTTCAGTCATGCATTCTATGCATCATATATGCATGTTCAGTATGTAAGCCCTGTCTATCAGTTTTCCCTCAGCTTAACTAGTCTCATTCAAGGATGAATGATCCCAAGGGGGAGACATTATAATACCCCATATTTTCTCTAGCATAATCTAGTCCCAGTGCATGATTATTTATAAATAAAAATTTCAAAACACTCATCATTTTTCAGTTTTGAGTATGCCATTATGTAGGAAATTCAATTAGATTTCCAATGATATAAAATTCACCTAAATCTGATAACCGGGAAAGAAGTTACGACGATTTTAAGTTTCAGTCGTTAAACACAATCATTTAGACCCTTAGTGCATCACAGAGTCAGTGTAAATAAAAATTTTCAATTTCTAGTGTTGCTCAGCGATAGTGGCGCGTTGCCCCATAGGCCCAGTTCATAATTGTCCAAATCCAGTGAGGCAGACGATCATGGAACGCCACACAATGGTAAAAATTAGTATCAAAGGGGCACCACGATTTCTTCTCATCGCGCCTTTAGCCCAGTTCCCATTTGTCAGTTTCCAGTGACACAGTTCGGAAAAATTTGATAAAAATTAAAAGTTTTTTCCAAGGGTAAAACAGTCCTTTCCCCTAATTTTAATTTTCCCAGGTGTGCTTTTAAGCCCTAAAAACATTTTTGAACTCATTATTTTAATTATTTAACCCAAATCAAGAAGCTTTCTATCCCAAATCAAGAACCCTTGCTCTCCAATTTCAAGGCCAATCCTTAACAAATCACCCAGAACTTCTAGAAATTCACTATCCCAGGTATGTTAGATGTTCATCCATGGAGTCCAAATATCCTATTTTAATTACCAAGTTATAACCTTTTCAAACTATTTGATTTTAAATTATAATTTCACCAATGAATCTCCATGTACTATTGATTTTATACCATGTTACCATGAAATTATCGATATCATTCAATGCTCCAAGTTTTTATATTATTATTTATTGAATAAAACCATGATTTAATACTATTATGTAGAATTCATGCTATTTTTATAAGTTCAATGGAATTCCTATGATTGTTTTAAACCTTGAACTACAAGTATTTGATAAAATGCCTACAAGAGTAATTAATTTAAATAAAAGCCTTCATGTTTTGTCCTTCAAGTTTTAGTGTCATTTTACTATTATTATTTTTGAGTCCTAGGGGTATTGAATACCAAAAATCCATAGTTGTTTACTTAGCCTAGTATCAACACATTACAGAATAGTCTTCAGAACATACTATGAGCATTATCAAAATAGTCAGTTACCAGTGAGATGAACTCAGAAAAGTCTAGTATTTCAGTGTCTTTCAGTTGGAAGTAAGATTTAGCACTGAGAAAGTGTAGGGATAGTGGCTTCCCCATCAGATAGGAAGAGTCGTTAGTAGAATTCCCTATACTCCAGAACTACGTAGCCAACGCAGGTGATAACGCCCAAACTACAGTTGTAAGAAAGTGTAAGCGGTCGCTGTCAAATATAGAACCCAACTGGGTTGGGTGTTGAATCCCACAGGGAATACTTGGTCACTAAGTGTTGCAACTATTAGTAGACTGTTAGTCGAAAATTCCATGGAAAGGGGGATTTGATAATGGCGTGAATTACTAATATCAAAGTAACAACGGAATGCTTTGTTTAGTAAGATTTAATCACAGAGAATAATAAGTTAGGGTTATATCCACCTTATGAGTTCTACGTATCTATTAACTATGAGTAATGCGGAATTTAGACATGCATGCACTTATAGAGATTCGTATTCTAATGGTAAATCCTAGTGTTTCTCAACCATCAAGGATTATTTCACTTTAACTCTCTCGAGCCTAAAGTGTATAACTAACGGTACAAATTCTCCAAGAAGTTAATCTAGTTAAGGCATTAACGTGTAAATAGGGTTTGGTAGCCCTATTTCCTTGTCATACTCTCTTTTCCAGAAATGTAACTTTTCTCTCAAACAAGTTAATGTTATACTGGCATATTCCCTATGTTTGCAACCATGAGAATTTAATTAAAACGAATAGAGTCATGATATAAGTAGCATACACATCAAGAATTCACAAACTCATAGCAATAGATAGTATCTCACAAGGTTTCCATAACCCTAACAGAGAAGTTTAGCTACTCATGATTACAACGAAAATCAAAGAAGACATCATCATCATCATACCAAAGTTAGAATAATCTCACGATGGGGATGAGTTTGGCATCAAACAAGAGTTGACGTTTTTCCCTCTCTAGCCGTTCCCAAGTATGTTGCGTGTTTCTCTATGTTCTAGTCTTACAGAATCTGCAAACTGAATTATGATAAAAAGTTATGATGCTGAAAAATTCAGCAATAGGGTTTTTATAATGTCCTTGTCTACTAAATTACTGCTGCATCCTTAAGTCTTTAAAAATGTTGGGTTTGCCTGGGAAAAAGTTCCCATGCATCACTTTCAGTCCAAAAGTTGCCTTCCCTCTAATGTGAAGTTTTCCTTTGCTGCTCAAAAGTCCATAAAGTGCTGAAATCTTCATCATTAATACTTGAAAAACATGCTAATCATGTAGGTCAGCTCACTTAAGAGGAAAATGGACTAAAAGTGCAAGAATTATATATTTTATCCTCAAAACTAGGCTAAAACATGGGTAAATTATGGTGCTTAGGCGTGTAAATACGCCCAACATCAGCAGGGTATGATAAGTCACCAATCAGATTAGGCTTGACTATCTCGCAGAGGTCACCCGTCAGTTCCGGCTTGATACCCTTAGTCCTTTGGACATTTTATCAGTTTAATGGATATACACACCCATGTTAATAGCCGTGGCACACTATTAATACCCTTCCAACTGGGGTTATAGGTTGGACCCCGATTAGCTCAAATTGGGGAATGTCGGTTAGATAATACCTCCCACAGTCTCAGATATAGTCTTAGTTAAAGTCTCAGTTCAGTTATGCAGTCTTAAAGTTGCTTTACCAAAGAATACAAATATCACTATTTTTTAGTATTTCAGTTTACAGATTCTCCATATTTTCAGTATCGATAGATTCCATGTTCTATACTCACTACTCCATGTTTTACATGCATATTCAGTTAATTATTAGTTCTGTTCCTGAAACCATGCATATTGGCCTACTTCATTTAGCATACTAATACATTAAATTTACTAATCGCATACCTTTTTTTTTGCGCTATGATGTATTATATCATAGGTGATGACACTCAGTTCCCGGACCGCACTTAGATCTCACTCCTCAGGCTATCATCAGTACAGTATTAGTGGTGAGTACTCATCATTAGAGGACAAATTATTTCACTTCACATCTCTATTTCAATAGTTAGCAGAGTTAGTTGGGGGCCTGTCCCATCAACTCATATTCAATCAGTTAGTTTTAGAGGCCTTTCAGATATTAGAGTCAGTTATCCAGTATTCACATTTTCAATTGACATGTTAGTTTAGCAGTATTTATTCTGATTCAGTCAGTTTTTCTATAGATACATATTTCAGTATTGATTCAGTGATAAAACCTTATGGCAATATCAGATGTTTTCCACAATTATGATATTATTATTCAGTGCTCATGATAGATACCATCTCATGGGGTAGCTTGTAGTCCCTTGGGACTTTAAGCACTGTGTGATGCCCAGGGTGTACTCTCGGGGCGTTAATGTTTCGAGTACCTCATGAGTATGTCAATTAAAGCCACCCAACACCTCAATTACGCATCCTTAATTCTAGGAAAATGCCCAAAATATAGCCTACTCTCTATTCACCCTTATTTATAAGATAGCAAAATGATAGTAATCTTCATCCATTACTTATCCACTATTATTTTGTACCCCCCTCCTCCCCCCCCACACCCGTGGACCTCTTTTAAAGATGTCATACGTTCCAAAACTCCATCTAAACCGCTCTTTTGATGATGTTTTGAGCTTTCAAAAGGTTGGGGTTTTCACCCACAAAACCATTTTGGGTATTTGGGGCTTTCACCTACAAAACCCAACTAATTTAACCAAGCCATAGTAAAATCCATCGTCAACAAAATAGAATCTACATAAATACATCACAACCCACACACAAATTGCACACTATCCTAGCATAATCCCAAGAGGAAGAACTAACAACTAATAAAGATAATTAACAAAAATTTACCAAAATCTCCATCAATTTTATTCAAGAAAAATAAAGAGAATACAAACCACACTTTAAATTCCAATGAATCATCAATTGGATTTGCCAATTCATCACTTTAGAGTTTCTCTAATTAATTCTTGCCTTAAATTAGTATAAATTCAAGCTCAAAGATCCAAGTTATAAACCCTAATATAAGGATAGGATAATAATGTAAGATAAAATATGGGGTGAAAAATGAACTAAAAACTCCTATTTAAGCCACAATTCCATATTTTCCAAATATTAAGAAAATGCCCTTGAAACTTTTCTGCTCTACCACGATCACCATCATTGGACCGCGATCGCGGTAGTCATATCGTGATCATACTCCACTTGAATTGTTGACTTAATGCAATCACGACCCTTAGTCTGCAATGGCAGTAACTGAGGGCCGTCTCCTGGGTCTTCAATTTTAGCTGTTGCTCTTTTTTCTCAAATTTCTTCTGTTTCACCTTCTCCTTAGCTCATTTTTATCAAGTTTCCTTGCTCATCTTCTTATTTCACTTTTACCTACACAAAAGAGCATTAAGTAAGAAACTAACAACAAATCAATGAAAACTCATGATAATTTAGGCTTAAAAATTGCTAGTAAGTTGTCAAATTAATGACTTATCAACACCCGCAACCATAAACTATTGCTTGTCCTTAAGCAACCAAGAACAATTTAACAAGATAGGGTATTTAGATCAAGTCCACACAAAAGAAGACTATACTAAAGGAAAAATCTAACAAAGTTCTACAAAGACTTACAAAACATGTCATGGCAACAAGTAAACCAAGATTTTTCCAATAAGCACATATTTATGAAGCAAGAATGCAAGTTTGTATAAAAGGAATCTTCAAAATCAAAAAAGCATCTTATGAGGAAACACAAAATTTTCAAAAAAAAATACAATCTTCACAATGCAACTTACTTCACCCATTTACCCAAACCAAGAGTAAGACTTCACCTTTTGCCCTAAAGTATCGATACGGCTCACAGGAAAGAGTTAAATCCACACACACAAAAGACATTGAGATTTCTAAAGGATCTCAAATAATGAAAGAATTCACACTCACTCTCACAAAGAAATTCAAGTGCAATGAATAGAACCATAGGCTTGCCCTTTGTGTTTTTCGCCACTAATGTAGACTTACCTAGTTTGGAATCTCTAAGGTCTTGTGGGTCAAGATGAAGGTTTAAGGTGCGGGAAGGAATATACATGGATCAAGTGACTAAAATACCTCCTTCAATCAATTTCTCAATCCTTTCTATCCCCAAAATTTTCAAACTCTCCACCTTATTTTCCTTTAATTCATTTCCCATATTTCCCTAACCCCTTTTTTTCTTAGAATTTACCAAACAATTCAATGCCACCATTTTCTATCTTCATTTCTTTGACTTTTTCAAGATACTTTATAAATTTAAGACCTTTTTAGCCCTTCTTTCATTCAATTTCTCTTTGATTTCTATGGGCTAGAATATTCAACTTTATTATTAAGCACATCTCTTGTCTTTTAATCACATGAGTTGACAACCCTTACATGCACCTTTCTTGGCTCATCTTAGCACATCACATTCACCCTCCCCCCCAAAACATAGGCTTTTACCTATATTTCATTTCTTAGAATCATGCAATGAATCAAAGGAAGTTAAGTTCCAAAAGAAAGATTTAAAAAAGGGCTTAGATGTATTAGCAAGGTTATCGCTAGACAAAGAAAGAAAAATAGGTGGAAAGGCTCTAAGGGGTTAACTAAGGAAAATGTTAAGGTGGGAATTTGTCTTTGTGATAGGTTAAAAATGGCCTCGGGTCATTCTCAAATCCAAGCTTGTCTAGGATTTTTCTTTGAACACGCTTGAGGTAAGTTCTAGACTGCAAATAAGTACAAGAATTATATAATAATCTCACCACACATGGAATCAAACTCATAGAGCAAAAAGTTAATCTCCCAACTAATTTGACCAATTTTAGCTTAATTAGTTACTCTGATTCAATGACTCATCCTTGTAAAGAGAGAGCCAAAAATTGAATTTAATGGTCTCACTCAAAAGAAAGCTCAAAAACATCCTTGATTTTTTTTTGTTTTTTTTTAAAGAAAACTATCATTTCATTTCTTGCCAATGACATTTTGAAAATAATTTTGAGCTTTTGACTCTTCCTAAACACTTAAGAAAAACTTGGGTGAATGCAAGGCAACATTATCATTACACTTCATAGGATTCTTTTCTCACAACTTTACATATCATCCATTTAGTTCATAAAACACTCATGACACCAATAGAAACACAAATGACCTTATACCCTTAAGAATGGTGTCACCAAATCTATCATAGGGAAAGGAAAGAATTCATGTTCCTCAGGTCACTTAGACTTTACTCGGAGATTCTATGACAAGCACACTAATCTATCACACCATGGACATAAATTCATCCACAAATTCAACTAAAATCCATCGGTTATTCCACTTTTAAGACCAATTGGACTAAAATCTATACTCTAAAAATGATCACCTAATGCCCAAAAAAAGTTTACAATAACCTTTACACGCATATAAGGCATTTCTCTCTTATTAACTTTTTAAAAAACATATGGCATGCATGTAAAGTAAGTTCTTGAATAGGTAAAATAACAACACATGTGTACAAGCCCAATGAACCAATTCATCACCAAAAACACCACTTGTAATCATACTAATCCAATGAAATCACCCACCACTCAATTAAGCAAACAAATCTCAAGTGGGTGTTTCATCAAACATATAGTGTGACTAGTGTATGAAAGCAATAATTTTGAAATTTAGCATTTGAGAAAAGGAACACATTCAATAATCGTCATCCAAACAACCAAATTAAGACCAAATTAATTAAATTCAAATAAAAAGAAACCATGCAATATGATCATCATGCATATTTTAAAGATCAACACTTATAAGCTTACTAAAGAAAGGAAAGTGATGAAAAGAAAGTCCAATATACTTATTTGGGGTTTCATTCTTGAGATACCCATTTCAACTTGTGCTATCACCTACAAACACAAAAAAACAAGATAAAAATAAATTAAAAACATTAGTAAACATCAAGAAAAATTCCTTGGGTTGCCTCCCAAGAAGTGCCTTAGTTAAAGTCACTGCACGACATATTTTCTCTATCAAATATATCTCTATTTGAAAGACCTGAAATGGTGGCCCAAATTTAGATTAATAGATCTTTGAGGCATTTTGGGCAAAGGTGAGGACACTAAAGAAATATTTTCTATGTCGCCACCTTGAAGATTTAAACTTTTTACCTAACTTCACATCAAACTTTTTAATATACTCATTGGGTATTGGTGTGAGCATAAAAAATTCACTTGTTACACATCAAATTTTACATTTTTTGGCCTTCAATTGAGGGGATTTATTTTTTCCTTTTGGAATAACAAAATTCAGAGTATAAAGATTTTCCTCCTCATCTCCAAAATTTATCATTTTCTTGGGTGGTTCGATTTTCATCACATACACCAAGAATAATGTTGAAAAGTGTTTGAATAAGGTCTTCTTCCTTATTTTGGAGTTGCATTTGTTTTTACATTTTTGCCTCAAAATGGAGTAGATCCTTCACAAATGATTTACTTGGCTTTTTGTTTCGACTCAAGTACCATTTCCTAAATCTTGGCATCATCCCTCATGTTTTATTCGGTTGGTTAGGAAATCACCGAGGATTCATTGACATTGAGCTCATTTGTAAGAGTGGGCATACCCATGGTATTTGAAAAATTAGCCTCTGTACCCACTTCATCTATCCTTATGATTTCCTTTTTACATTCCCTCCCGTATTGATGCATGAGATATATGTTTTCTCTATTGTTTCCACCCGATCTAAGATATGTTGAAGCATTGCTTCAACACTATGTATCCGGCACGTTGCTCTTCCTTTTTATCCTTGTAGGACCTATCAAATTCATAAGAATAACTAGTATTTGGGTTAGTATAATAAGAGGAAAGGGCATTAGGACAATTTCTCCAATGTACATCTCGACCATCATATAAGGAACAATCATACTCTTAAGAGGATCGAGATGGTGCACACATCTTTTTACAGGGATCATATCTATAATTTTGCTAAAAGTGGGGTCCACCACAACATGGACATGGATTATCAAGATAAGATTTCCAACCACCAAACTCATATTCATTCCAAGATAACATAGTAACAAATAAACAAAACAAAAATTCTACATAACACAAAAAACAAAGAAAATAATAAACAAATATTTACAAGTTTTAACCAAAGTAAGTAAGCTAAAATTTGCCAAATTATTTCCTGACAACGCTCCATTTTTTATAACGCTTAACTTAAACTTCAATTTAAGTGCAAGGTAGTCATTGTCAATATAATAACCCAACATGATTCGGGGTCGAATCCACGAGAAACACTATGAGTGGCAAATGGGTAAGTTCGAAATAAAAGTACTTACTAAATTCAAACTTAAGATACAAAGATTTGGGGGTTTTAAACGTTTTCAAAGATATGATTAACTTTGAATAATTAAAGTATAATAAATTAGGCATGAATCTTGGGATTATGCTTTCGAAGGGGCAAGTTATGCATAAAAACATGATGATTCAGTATAAATTCTAATTGTTAATGATGTGGTAGGATAGGTTGAATGTCCTTGAGGCTAGTTTGTCAAAAAAGTCTCAAAGATGTCACTCATTGACCCTTTCGAGTACCTAACGAGTGTGTCAATTAAAGCCACCCAGAACCTCAATTAGGCATCCCTATTTCTAGGAAAATGCCTAAAATATAGCCTACTCTCTATTCACCCTTATTTATAAGATAGCAAAAAGATAGTAATCTACATCCATTACTGTCCACTATTTCTTTGTCCCCCATATCCCTCTTTCAATGATGTAATGGGTTCTAAAATTTCACCCAAACCCCTCTTTCAAGAATTGTTTGAGCTTTTAAGAGTCTGGGGTTTTTACCCACAAACCCATTTTGGCTATTTGTGGCTTTTACCTATAAAACTCAACTATTGAACCAAGCAATAGTAGAACCCATCAGCAACAAACTAGAATCTACACAAATGAATCAGAACCCACATACAAATTCTATCATATCCTAGCATAATTGTAACGCCCTAAATCTGGCACCCAAAATGCTATACGGTGCTCATGACCTTGTAGGACCACAAGCTAACCCATGACAGATATTTGTACCTGTATACTGTACAAAATACTTTATAATGCAGAAATATGAATTAAAAGGCCATAAGGTTCAATACAGAACATTATCTGAATGATATAACATCTGTGTGGGGTAATAGAATGTCCAAAACAAAACTGAACATACTGAAGTATGAAACATGATAGTCTAGAAAGCCTCTAACTAACTGAACTATCGGAGTAGGGAGTCGATGGGACATTTCCCTAACTAACTCCAACTAATAAACTAATTAATGAGATAATAGGAAAATAATCATGTCCTCAAAAAATGAGGACTCACTTCTAACTCTCTCTACAGATATCTGGAATCTACTATTGTTATGGAGCTCATTTCTCGAAACCTATGGTATAACACACCATAGCGTAAATGCATCAGTACTTTGAATGTACTGATATGCATGTGAGGTACGCTGAATAAACGGGGTTCGTATGCATGAACAATAATAATAATAACTCACTAACTAACATGAGCATGAGAATACATGCATGAGACATGAAAACTAACACTAATACTGTGATAACATGATTACTAAATCTAAATATAACAAATAACATGAGTGACTGTATCTGACAGTCCTGAATTTGATGGAACTATCTGAGTTCCCTACTGTATCTGAGTTGACTGTATCTAATAGTCCTAAAATCTAAAGAACTATCTTATTTCTATTACTAAGACTGATTGACTGTATCTGATAGTTTTAATTCTGTAACATAAAACTGTAGGAAGTAGTTATCTAACCAATATGCCCCTGATACGCCATCATAGCTGAGTTGGGGTCCATTCTATAACCCCAATTGGAAGGGTGTTAATACCACATCACCGGTAAGGACAGGCTGTGGGCGACCCTGATCTGGTAGTATCCCTTATACGAGAATGGTGGGGACCTTATCTGATAGTGCTTATCCACCTCATCAACCCTCATCAAATAGTGTTGATGTCTCAACCTATGCTGACGATATTGTTCTGGAACGCAAGGATGACTTTTGAGAATCACACCCTCATCTAATAGTGTGTGTTCCCATCCTTGGGTTCACTCGCTGCTAATTCCTACTCCCATCTAAATAAACTCTGAACATGATATACTGAATTGAACATGGGCTAAGTTACTGAATTCCATTAATTGAAGGAATACTATTGATATTTGACAACTGACTGAGTTGATGAGATCATGGAGATTTCCTGAGTCATAAGACTATCTAAGGATTCATGGCTTGACTGAGAGTATCGTGAAAGCATGACATGGCTCTAGGCACACAACAAATATTTCGGGTATGAGTACCCCCATGACTCGATGGAAGAAAACTGACCAAGCATAATTTACTTGAACATATAACTAACATCATAATCCATAATACATTTATAGAAGTATTTCATCAAAACATATGATAGGCATAACTTGTACATACATGGGGATTTCATGGTATAATGCTAGTTAGGCACTTTTCCTTTATAGGCATTCAATCAAACATATTGTAGGCATGGTACTTGTAAACATCATTGTACGATAATTAAACATCATGGTTTAATTCTAATTTCATCATTCAAGGGTTTAGTCATAGGTTTGCATGAATCTATATCTATAATAATTTAACCAACATAGAATCTATCACCCAACATAGAGTAGAATTCAATTTCTCATTATCCACATGAACAAGAACATCTCAATCATGAAATTCATAAGAAAATCCAAAAACTTAATTTAGAAAAGGGATTCTTGGGCTTCATGGATGGGAGGAGTCCATGAATGAACACTATGCATACCTTAGTTCATAATTTTGTGAAGATTGACAGTGAAACTTTCTTGAAATAAGATCTTATATGAAAACCCTAGCTTGTTCTTGAGATAAACTTGAGAGAAACTAGTATATTTTGGATTTAAAATGGTTGAATCACGTGTTAAAGGACTTAAATAGGGGTGAAAATCTGACCCTTTTAACCCTAGATGCGTCATTTAATTTCAGTAAAATTTTCCTGAACTGAACCCCTGGCTCGATACGGCGCTATCGTGTCGTGTCACTAGAATTTGACAATTGGGAAACTAAGGGATGGCACAACTTGGAGCCATCTCGTTGCCCCTTCTTTTGCGACCTAGAACTTTGGCACGACGCAGAGGAAATTGCTCTAAGACACTAGAAAAAGGACAATTTTGAATTTGTGCCCTAGCGCGATGCGCCATAATGCGGACCCCTATTGGAATTTGTCAAATACAATTTCCCCTTATGGCACGGTGAGCCACTAACTAATATAGCACTTTTTTATGATAGGAAGTTGAAATAGTCATAACTTCTAACCCGATTATTAGATTTGGGTGAATCTTATATCGATGGAAAGGTTATTGAATTTTCCACACAACAAAAAGTGAAAATCTTGAAAATTTCCCATGGAATAACACGTATTCAATTTAGAAGCTAATACTAGACATTCTTGAGATGAAATTATCTAGGAAAAAGTATGGGGTATTACAATATCTTCCCCTTGAGAACATTCATCCTCGAATGAGACTGACTAAGAGGGGAAAAAAGACAACTGACATACATACTGAACATAAATAACTAGAACAGGATCTCATGATTGACATGACTGACAAGCTAAACAGATAATACTGAACATGCATATCTGATGCATGTGTAACTGATTCATGAATGCATGACTTAGTGTTTTGAAGAACTAAGTTTCTCAAAATAAGAATGCATGTCTGATGCATAATTACATAACTGAACTAATACATGAGTGCATGACTGGATATACAATGGTACTTGATACCAAGTTTATAATGGAAATATTAGGAAAAAATAGCATGCCAAGTTTGTGATGAACACTAAACATGAAATTGAGTAAGCTTAAGGAGAACTATTACCTTGAGCTTGATCTGAGTTGGCGAAGAAGAGGTGGGGATACTTGGTATACATGTCTGCCTCTGCTTCCCAAGTAGCTCCCTCGATGGACTAATTTCACTAAAGAACCTTAACTAGAGGGACTTCTTTGTTCCTCAATCAAAGAGTCTAATAATTTAACATTGGGACTGGAATCTCTTCATAAGAGAGAGTGTTATGAATATCAATGCTCTGAATAGGGACTACAACTGAGGGGTCCGAGTCTAGATCTAAAGGCAATTAAAGCTCATAAGCTACCTTTCCAAAGCGACTGAGAATCTTAAAGGGACCAACATATCAGGGACTAAGCTTTCCCTTCTTGCAGAATCTCTTCACTCCCTTTAATGGGAGAGATCTTTAGATAGACATGATCAACAATCTCAAACTCGAGATTTTTTCTACAAACATCTGCTAAGACTTTTATTGGGTTTGAGTAGCCCGGAGTCTTTCTCTAATCAACTGGACTTTTTCTATGGCGTCAAATACCAAGTCAGGACCTATAATTGATGCCTCACTAACTTTGAACCAACCAATTGGAGATCTACATCTCCTACTGTAGAGAGCTTCGAATAGAGCCATGTGAATACTGGAATGATACCAATTGTTGTATGCAAACTAAATCAAACGAAAGTGATCATCCTAACTACCCTTGAATCAATTACACATGCCTTTAGCATGTCTTCTAGATTTTGAATGGTCATTTTTGCTTGACCATCTGTCTGAGGATGGAAGGCTATACTAAGATGAACTTGGGTACCAAGACCCTTTCGGAATGCTTTCCAAAAATGAGAGGTAAACTAGGTACCTCTATCAGAGGTAATGGATAATGAAACACCATGCAATCTGACCGAA
Organism: Capsicum baccatum var. pendulum; assembly: GCA_030864225.1. Lineage (NCBI taxonomy): Eukaryota > Viridiplantae > Streptophyta > Magnoliopsida > Solanales > Solanaceae > Capsicum > Capsicum baccatum. The sequence goes on from CM061557.1 coordinate 89,867,942, forward strand.
TCCTTGATGTAGAATTTGGCATAATACTCGACTGAATAAGAGGTATGAACATGAAGGAAATGATCTGATTTGGTCATTTTGTCTACAATGACCCAGACTGAATCATGTTGATAACGAGTTTGAGTAAAACCCGTCATGAAGTCTATGTTCACAACTTCCCACTTCCAAGTAGGAATAATGAACTCCTGCATAGACCTACTAGGCTTCTGATACTCCATCTTAACCTACTGACATATAGAGCACTTAGTCATAAACTATGCAACATCTCTCTTCATCCCACTCCACCAATAGACTTTCCGCAAGTCGCGGTACTTCTTTGTAGCCCCTAGATGAATAGAGTAGCGCACACCATGTGCTTTTGCAAGAATCCACTTCCTTAAGTCATCTACACCTGGAACACAGAGACGACCCTGACAACGCAAAACATCATCTCCCCCTTGGTAGAAAACCTCTACTTTCTGATCCTAAACTGACTCTTTCAACTTGACAAGGTTAGGATCTCTATATTGCTTTTATTTTACCTCGGAAACTAAAGATGATTTTAAAAAACTCTGAACCCATATATCACCCTCTTTTCTATTGACTAAGAGAACGCCTAGTCTGGTAAACTGATGGACTTCCTGAGCTAACTTCTTCTTACTGTCACAATATGAGAAACACTACCCATGGATAGTTTACTGAGAGCATCGGCCACTATGTTGGCCTTGCCCAAATGATAAAGGACACTTATATCATAATCTTTCAAGAGCTCTAATCACCTTCTCTGATAAAGATTGAGATCTTTTTTAGAAAAGACATACTAAAGACTTTTATGATCTGTTAACACATCTACATAAACACTGTATAGGTAATGCCTCTAAATCTTCAAGGCAAAGAATACGACAGCTAACTCAAGATCACGAGTAGGATAATTCTTCTCATGGGGCTTAATCTGTCTGGAGTCATAGGCTATGACCTTACCATGCTGCACGAGGACACAACCCAAACCTACTTTGGATGCATCGTAATACACTACGAAACCATCTGGACCATTTGAAAGAGCTAATACTGGAGTTGAGGTGAGTCGAGTATTCAACTCCTGAAAACTCTTCTCGCAAGGATCTAACCACTGAAACTTGACTTTTTTCTGAGACAATCTGGACATAGGGGATGCAATAGAAGAAAATCCCTCAAAAAACTATCTGTAATAGCCGGCCAAACCCAAGAAACTCCTGATATCTGATGGAGATACAGGACAAGCCTAGTTTCTTACTTCTTTGATCTTTTGAGGATCTACTGTAATGTCATCACCAAAAATGATATAACCAAGTAATGCTACTAACCTTAGCCAAAATTCATACTTTTTGAATTTGGCAAATAGTTGATGATCTCTGAGAGTCTGAAGTACTGTACTGAGATGGTCTGCATGATCATGATCACTGTAGGAATAGACCAGAATATCATATATGAAGACTATAAAAAACATGTCCAAGTACTACTTAAAAACATGGTTCATCAAGTCCATCAAAGCTGTTGGGGAATTAGTAAGACCAAAGGACATAACTAAGAATTTAAAATAACCATACCAAGTACGGAAAGCTACTTTTGGAATGTCACATTCTCTGAATCTAAGCTGATGATAGCCAAATCTGAGGTCTATCTTAGATAAATAACTGGCACCCTGAAGTTGATCAAACAAGTCATCGATTCAAGGAAGAGGATACTTGTTCTTAATCGTGACCTTATTGAGTTAACGGTAGTCTACACACATCCTAAGTGAATTGTCTTTCTTGCGCATAAATAATACCGGAGCTCCCCACGGGGAATCGCTAGGCCTGATAAATCCCTTATCTAAGAGATCTTTCAATTGTTCTTTCATTTCTCTAAGTTTTGTTGGTGTCATTCTATATGGTGGAGTAGATATAAGTTGAGTATCTAGAAGAAGATCAATGTCGAAGTCTATTTCCCTTTCTGGAGAAATTCTAGGAAGATCTTCAAGAAAGACATGGATATTCACCTACAACTAGAACTGATTCAAGGCTGGGAGTTTTCGAACTAGTGTCCTTAACTCAAACAAGATGATAGACACATCCTTTAGATATCATTTTCTGTGCTCAAAGGTAGAAAACAAGCTGACCTCTGAACGCTGAAGTACTTCCCTTCCACTCAAGGATGGGTTCATTTGGAAACTAAAACTAGACTATTTTGTTTCTTCAGTCAACTATGGCATAGCAGGAATGAACCCAATCCATGCCGAGAATAACACCAAATCAGTCATCTATAATTTGACTAAGTCTGCTTAAGTGAATTTCTAAAATATCATAACCGAGCAATTACTGTATACCTGCCAAGCTATGATTGTTTTACCTTCTGGGGTAAAGACTGAAAAGGGCTATGTTAGGATTTCAGGACTGATTTCAAAATCGCCTGCTATATAAGGAGTAACAAAAGACAAAGAAGCTCCTGGATCTAATAAAGCGTAAACATGAACATGAAAGATCTGTAACGTACCAGTAACTACATCAGGAGAATTTTCCTAATCTTATCGGGACTGAAGAGCATAGAGACGATTTAGGCATTGCCCACTAGTAGGACTGGTGATGGTACCCTGCTGATTTGGGCGACCGGACTCAGTTAAGGAGCAGAGATGACTTTGATAGCCTAACTAATGGTAGTCTCTGACTCTGTGGCCTGGCTTACCACAATCGAAATAGACATCACTACCAGCTCTGCAAGCACTCTTGTGGTTCTTACCACAAGCTTGATGAAGGGGATTAGTTCGAGCATTGGGAGCACTGACCTGAGACCTAGAGCCTGGCGCTCTATCTCTGTTACCCTCCCTAAACTTAGAAACTGGAGCACTGTCCATTGAAGGATCTGGAAATGATGACTTAGGATGAAACTGGGAATGGTTTCCTTTTTCTGATTTAGGATGAGCAAAGTTGAAACTACCTATCGTCGCTCTCTTATTCTGCTTCTCCCTCTGCTTGATCTTCTGTTCCTCTATCTACTGAGCATGAGTCATAAGCCTGGCTAAAGTCATGTCACTATTTAGCATGGCAGATCTTTACTCATTTACCATGCTATCATTTACCCCTGAACCAAGTACTTATCTTGGATCTGTTGTCTTCAAGCACATGAGGGGCATATCTGTCTAATTGTGTAAACTTAAGATAATACTCTTTGACCGTCATATTGCCCTAACTGAGGTTAATTAATTCTAAAACCTTAGCCTCTATAAGCTTTTGGGCAAAGAATCTATCTAAGAATATAGTGACAAACTCCTCCCACTCTATAAGACCTGCATCATCTAACCTCTCTGACTTCCACTGTTTGAACCAAGTATGAGCCACATCCTGCAATTGATATGCATCTTGCTCATCACTCTCAACAGTACTCACCCCCATGATGTCTATCACCTTCTGAGCATGAACAATGAATTCCTGAGGGTCCTCATGTACCTTAGACTCGAAGAAGGACGAAGCATTCATTCGGATGAAGTCCCGAATCCTAGCTGCAGCTGAATTGTCCAGTGGGTTGGATGGAATGAATATTGGCCATTCATTTTAAGCAGCAAATGACTGAGCAAGAGTAGTGAATGCGGCCCTGAACTCTGTATAAGAAACATGATCACCCAAAGGATCTTCGGGTTGGGGGGCTGACTGATTTCTATTTTTTCTTATAGGAGGCATATTCTGTAGAAGAAAGGGGGAAACAGATTAGATTGAGAAATTGACTTGATATTATGCTCACTAGCACGACATGAATACCGAAAGAAGGGAAACTATTCCTAAAACATCTTATAGCCTCTTGCACATTAATATGGTGTGTGACACACCCAAGTACGAGACTACTAGATGCGGATTTCAGACTTCCTAGGACTCTATTGAAAAACCTGGCTCTGATTCCAAGTTTATAACACCCCAAATCTAGTACCCAAAATGCTACAGGGTGGTCATGACCCCGAAGGACCACAAGCTAACCCATGATTGATAATTGTACCTGTATACTGCATAAAATACTTTATAGTGCAGAAACATAAACTGAAATGCCATAAGGTTCAACACTGAACATAATATGAATGATGTAACATCTGTGTGGGGTAATAGATTACCCAAAACAAAACTAAACATAATGAAGTCTGAAACATGATAGTCTAGAAAGCCTCTAACTGATTGAACTGTCTGATTAGGCAGTTGATGGGACATGTCGCCAACTAACTCCAACTAATAAACTGATTAATGATATAATAGGGAAATAATCATATCCTCAAAAGATAAGGACTCACTTCTAACTCTGTCTGCGGATATCTGGAATCTACTATTGCTCTGGAGCTCATTTCTCTAAACCTATGGTATAAGACACCATAGTGCAAATACTCCGTACTTTAAATGTACTGGTATACATGTGTGGTAGGCTGAATGCATGGGGTTCATATGCATGAACAATAATAATAATAACTGACTAACTATCATAAGCGTGAGAATACATGCATCAGATATGACAACTGACACTAATACTGTTATAACATGATTACTGAATCTGAATATGACTGATAACATGAGTGACTGTATCTGACATTCCTGAATCTGATGGAACTATTTGAGTTCCATATTGTATCTGAGTTGACTATATTTAATAGTCCTGAAATCTGTAGAACTATTTGAGTTCTATTATAGAGACTGATTGACTGTATCTAATAGTTCCAATTCTATAACATCAAACTGTGGGAAGTAGTTATCTAACCGATATGCCTCTGATACGCCATTATGGCTAAGTTGGGGTCCAATCTATAACTCCAATTGGAAGGGAGTCAGTAACACACCACCGATAAGGACAAGTTATGGGCAACCCTCATCTGATAGTGTCCCCTATATGAGAATGGTGGGGCCCTTATCTGACAGTGCTTATCTACCTCATCAACCCTCATCGGACAGTGTTGATGTATGAACCTATGTTGGCTACATAGTTTTGGAATGCAAGGATGACTTCTGAGAATCACACCCTTATTTGATAGTGTGTGTTCCCATCCTTGGGCTCACTCAGTGCTAATTCCTACTCCCAGCTGAATAAACTCTAAACATGATTTACTAAACTGAACATGGGTTGAGTTACTAAATTTTGTTAACTGACAGAATACTACTGATATCTGACAACTGACTGAGTTCATAAGATCATGGAGATTACTTGAGTCATAAGATTGTTTGAAGTCTAAGGATTCATGGGTTGACTAAGAGTATCGTGAAAACATGACATGGCTCTAGGCACACAGTTATTGTTTCGGATACGAGTACCCCTACGACTCGATGGAAAGAAACTGACCAAGCATAATTGACTTGAACATATAACTAACATCATAATCCATAATACATTTATAGAAGTATTTCATCAAAACATGTGATAGGCATAACTTTTAAATACATGGGGATTTCATGATATCATGCTAGTTAGGCACTTTTCCTTCATATAGGCATTTAATCGAACATATTGTAGTCATGGTACATGTAAACATCATTGTACTATAATTACACATCATGGTTCAATTCTAATTTCATCATTCAAGGGATTAGTCATAGGTTTTCATGAATCTATATCTATATTATTTAACCCACATAGAATTTATCACCCAACATGGAGTAGAATTCAATTTCTCACAACCCACATGAACAAGAGAAACCCAATCATGAAATTCATAATAAAATCCATAAACTTGAATTTAGAAAAGTGATTCTTGGGCTTCATGGACTAAAGGAGTCCATGAATGAACGCTATGCATACCTTAGTTTGTGATTTTGTGAAGATTGACGGTGAAATTTTCTTGAAATTGGATCTTATATGAAAAACCTAGCTTGTTATTGAGAGAAACTTGAGAGAAACTAGTATATTTTGGGAGAAAAGTGGCTGAATCACATGATAAAGGGCTTAAATAGGGGTGGGAAGATGACACTTTTAACCCTGGACGCATTATTTAATTTCAGTAAAATTTTCCCAAATTGAACCCCTGGCGCGACGCGAAACTATCGCGCCGTGTCACTAGAATTTGACAATTGGAAAACTGAGGGATGGCGCAATGTAGATCCTTCACGTTGCCCCTTCTTTTGTGACCTGGAACTTTGGCGCGACGCGGAGGAAATCGCGCTAAGACACTGGAAAAAGGACAATTTGAATTTGATTCATACCGCGATGTGCCATAATTGCGGACCCCTACTGGAATTTTTCAAATTCCATTTTCCCTTGTGTCGCGGTGCGCCACTGACTAATATGACGTTGTTTTACAACTAAAACTTGAAATAGTCATAACTTCTGACCAGGTTATCGGATTCGGGCAAATCTTATATCGATGGAAATCTTATTGAATTTTCCACATGACAAAAAGTAAAAAACTTGAAAATTCCTCATGGAATAACTATTATTCAATTTAGAATATAGTACTAGACATTCTTGAGATGAAATTATCTAGAAAAAAGTACAGGGTATTACAATAATCCCAAAAGAAATAACTAGCAACTCATAAAGATAATAAAAAAATCTACCACAATCTCCATCAATTTTATTCATGAAAAATAAATAGAATGCAAAACAAACTTTAAATTCCAATGAATCCTCAATGGGATTTGCCAATTCTTCACTTTGGAGTTTCTCTAATTAATTCTTGCTTCAAATTAGGATAAAATCAATCTCCAAGCTCCAAGTGATAAACCCTAAAATAAGGATAGGATAATAATGTATGATAAAAAATAGGGTGAAAAAATCAACTAAAAACCCCTATTTAAGCCTCAATTACAGATTTGCCAAATATTATAAAATTGCCCTTGAAACTTTTCCGCTCTACCGCGATCGCGGTTGTTATATCGTGATCGCACTCCAATTGAGTTGTTGACTAATCGCGATTGCAACCTTCAGTCTGCGATCGTAGTAACTGAGGATCAACTCTTGGGTCTGTAATTTCATCTTTGTTCTTTTTGCTCACATTTCTTCTCTATCACCTTCTCGTTAGCTCATTGTTATCAAGTTTCCTTGCTCATCTTCTCCTTTCATTTTTACCTATACAAATGAGCATTAAGTAAGAATGTAAAAAAAATCAATAAAAAAATATGATAATTTAGGATTAAAATATTCTAGTAAGTTGTCAAATTAATGATGTCTCAGGGACCAGTTTGATTTAGAGAAGATGGACGATTGAGGAAGATGATTTGAATTTCTATGGAGAGAAGTGAAGTAAAAAAGCTTTGATTTTGTAATTAAGGGAGGTGACCGTTTGATAATCAAATGGTTCTATTTTGAAATGAGCTCCTAACTACAATAGGTGCGACTTCTCACATTTGCTGTGAATTGACAACCTTGGTTCAGAAAGGGAAAGTCATGTGGCTTTTAAGACAGAATTTTATGAATCTTTAAAGCAGATTATTTTGGTACTAACCTAAGAGCTAGGACCAGGTCCCTCTCTTTCTTGAGTGAATTATCCATTTGTGTTTGCCTCAACTATTTTCCTCCAAAACTATTCCTATGGGTGTACACCTACAAAGGTATAATACAGAGTCAGACCAATATGTACCCACTTTACCAAGGATGTATGTCTCCTTACCATAGCGACTTTTAGGAAGAAAAACTGATTCATTTAGTAGGTCAGGTTAATTTGATCAATCCTAGATTCAATTTGTTTGTTTTATTATACCACTTTATTCTAGAAATTATTCTGACAATAGGTTTGGGGACCAAGTTTTAGACTTAACAACCTTTAAATTTCCAAGGTTACTTTTGTATTGTATTGGACTGGCCACCATCTTTCAGTACCTTTTTTCATATTTTTGAGCTCACTTTAGGACAAGAATGTGAAAAAAAAACATGAAATTTCTAACTTAAGCGCTTCCTTGGGCAACGCTCTCCAAAGGTGAAGTTAGAATGTCAAGGGGGTTAGAAGATTTGTGCCTCTAGTTTGACCTTCTGAGATAAGTTTTACTGGAACCAGGTTCTTGAATTTTTTTACTAGAACCTTCTTATTATTCTTTCAGCTAGAGCAGGGGTTTGTATCTGAGATCTGGATCACCACCACTTTCATAATTTTCATCTATTATCATTAAGTCCTTTGACCATCATCTTTAACAGTATCATCTCATTGAACAAAAATATGTTCTTCAATGTCATACCCTTCCTCATTACCTAGATTTACCAACTTTCTAGACTCATCAAAGAATATATTCACACTTTCTTCAACACAGATTTCCATTTTTTGTTGAAAATTCTATATGCTTAGCTTAATTATGTATAGCCTATAAGTACAACTACATTTGAGTTTGCTGGGCAAAAATAACCAGAACCTCAGAGATTTAATCCTTTGTTCTCCAGAACATTTTCCAGTTAAACCTAGAGAATTCATCCATAATAACAAACACATACTTCTTTTCTGTTCTACATTGGACATGTTGCCAAGAAATTTCAGCTTCGGTATGCCAAGGACCAGGTCTTTTGAAATCAACTATTTAAGTAAAGATAAACCTAATGTCCCATCATATTTTTTATCTTATGTACTTCGAGAATAACTCCTCCAGACTTTAAGCTTCACATAGTACCGCAATAAGAATAGAATTTAACCTGATTACCTTTTTCCAAATAAGACACCTCCACCTTGAAGCATCATGAAAGAGAGAATACAATTAGACATTCCAGTCATATGCTTTGAATATTTACTATCAATGAACTAGTTATAACTGCAATCCCTTTCTCCTACCTATAAATAAAGTCATTAGTTAGATTTAGGAATTAACTTGAGTTTGAGTTCCCAGTAGGAAGACAACAGTGTGATCAAACCTTTCTTTGACTATGTAGGTAGTGAGAGCTTTTTCATATTATCCAATGGTTTATAACCCTTAAGATAGGTATTCCGTTGCTAGACATATCTAACACTGTTCATTCTAGCTCTAATCTAACTTTGACAGTTTTCATTAATATGACAATCTCTTCCACAATGAGTGCATAGAGGTTTTAGAACTCCATTTCTAATACCATGAATAGCTTTTCTTTGAGACTGAAGTGATTGATTTTGATGCAGATGTCCAAGCCCTTTACCATTATTGACACTTTGACCAGTTAAATTAGAAAAAAATTGAGAGGATGTTGTCCATTGTAGAGATTTATTGAGTTTTTCACTTAGACGGACCAACTTCCTTTCTAACTCTTCATTCTTATGGAGTGCAGTCATGAGATGATTTTAAGAATCCTTCAATTTTTATTCAATCTCAATTTGAAGCTTTGAGGCTTCTTTCTTCCATTTACCATCAGTATCATCTATTTTTTCCTTTTGATTTACTAAACTCAGATTTTCAGATTTTAACTTAGTTACCTATTCCTCAGTTTCAGATATCCAGAGAGTTAAAGCAATTAATTCAAGCTCCTGATTCTCAACCTTTTCTTCTAGAACATTTTTCTTAAAAGTCAGTTCACATATAGAATCAACCAACAAATTAGCAAGCTTTTTTATCTTTCTAGAAGAGTAGTTTTCCAAGTTTTCTTTAAGATCAAATAAGGAATAAAAAGTCATTTTCTCATCCTCCACTGCTAGCATAGAAATATCTTGATAATTTCCATATACCTCAGTTTCACTGGATGAATCCCCCTAGACAGCTATGGCCTACTTAAATACAAAATCAGTTGTAACCTTTATTGTTGATTTTACTGGGACTTGGTCCCTGTTCTTTCCTTTGTCACCTCCATTCTTTAGATATTCTTTATAATACATTGTATGGATTGGACTGCACCTAATGAAATTCTCAGGACTTCCACTTTTGTGACAGACCTCGATAGTGCCTATCTTTTTGCTACTACTTCCTCTTCTTTATAACTGACTACTTTTCTTCATTGCACTAACAATAGTTTTTGCCAAATAGGAAACAACTGTGTCTTGTTCACTTGATTCAGACTTTGTAGCCTTCAAAGACAAAGATTTTTCTCTTTTTTACTTCCTTCTTCTCTTTCCCTTGCTGCTTCTTGAGTTCATGTGTCTTTAGATCATCAATAGGTACAGTCATAGTGAGATTTTTCAGGTTCCTTGCCTCAGTGACAATATCCACTTTGCTTTCCTTGGATTTAGGCGGAACCCCCAGAATTTTTCTCACTTATTACAAAGGAATGACTTCTCTTAAGAAGTACAACTCATTGGTTATTGAAGTGAATCTTGAATACATATATCTTGGATAGTTTTTCCCTCTTTCATGGTGAAGGTTTCATACTGAGTAATTAGCATATCAACTTTTGAATTCTTCACATCAGTGGTTCCTTCATGAGAAGTCTTTAATCAATCCTAGAATTCTTTAGCATTTTCACATGCATAAATCCTGATGTATTCATCAGGCCCTATACCACAAACTAGCAGTTTCATTACCTTATTATTCTTCTAAACTTTCCTTTTATTTTCATTATCATACTCTCTCCTACTTATAACAACCATGATAGTTATGTCTCCTTCTTTGACCCCCCTAACTAGCACATGAGGACCATCCAATATTACATCCATCAACTCACTGTCCTCAGTTATAATGAAGTCATAAATCCTTGTTTTCCACCACCGATAGAACTGTCCATTAAATCTTGGTGGTTTAGTGCTAGATTGCTTCCAGATTAGCCGGAGCATCCATGATAACCCAATCACTCTATATGCTAAACTTTTGCAGTATTCTAGCTCTGATACTAGTTATTGGAATGAAAGGGGGTTGCACCACACTATGAGGGACTCGGCCCCTTAGAGTCAGTCACACAAAATCAACTAGTAAAGCAGTAGGAAATTAAAACATCGCTGAAAACTAAAGAACACAAAAGATTTAACATGGAAATCGCCTTGCTCAAGGGAGGAAACACCACAGCTTTCCCTCATAATCACTCAATTTTCCACTATTATAAAACTCTTGATTACAGACTCCAATGAACCTAACTCTAGGCTCAACCAGTTGCAATAACTCGATTACAAACCTATTTTGACAATTCTGCCAAGAACACACCTCAATACAAATTAACTCTACCAATATTTAACTCAGGTAACTCTACCGAAGAACTCTCAAGAAAGCAAGGAAAAGCATTACTTTTATAACATGAGTAATTCGATTACAAACTTAAGACTCTACTTTAGAACACTCACTCTTTCAGTATATACATAAATCAAGAACTTGAGCAATGTTGCAAAATTGAGTTTTTGCCTCTTTTGCCTTTCCATATTCTGATGTTGCAAAAACTCACCAATTTAAGAAGCATTCTTTTCCTTTTATAATGGAATAATGATTAGGATAGAAATCTAATTGGTCCAGGTTTCTTTAAAGGTATAAGCTCACCTGCATAGTTTGTTACACTAGAGAACAAAACAGTGCAACATAGTGACAACTATACCAGATTCATGAAGACCCAGAGACCTTGTCTCTTGTTGTCAGTTGATCATCATCAAAACACGATTTTGTAGGGACACATCAAAATAAACCACGAACCTATTAGTACACTCGGGCTAGGTCAAAATAGGAGCAGAAGTCAACTTATCCTTTAACTTCTCAAAGATACCCTCACAAGTATTCGACCACAGAAACTTCACATTCTTCTAAGTCAATTTAGTCAATGGAGAAGCAATGAAAGAGAAACTCTTCACTAATGTCCTATAATAATGGGCTAAACCCAAGAAACTCGGAATATTGATTGGATTCATGGGTCTAAGCCACTTCTTAACCACTGCAACTTTCTGTGGATCCACCATGATCCCCTCACTAGAAATAACATATCCTAGAAAAGTAACAACATTCAACCAAAACTAAAACTTGGAAAACTTATCATACAATTGATGATCCTTAAGAGTCTGCAACACTATACGGAGGTGATTGGCCCGATCCTTCTCACTCTTCATTATACCTAAATGTCATAAATAAACACAGTGACAAAAAAGTCAAGAAACTAACAACATACCCAGTTCATAAGATCCATAAGGGCCGTCGGGGCATTAGTCAAACCAAAGGACCAGACCAAAAACTCATAATGGCCATACCTGGTATAGAAAGCAGTATTAGGGATATCCACCTCCTTAATCTTCAACTAATGATAACCCTACCAAAGATCAATCTTAGAGAAGTATCTATCACTCTGATGCTATTAGTAGAGGTCATTAATTCTAGGAAGAGAATATTTATTCTTTATCGCCACCCTATTCAACTAGAGGTAATCTATGAATATTCGAAGGGAGACATTCTATATGGGGGATAGAAATAGTATGGGTACTTGAGACAAGATCAATCCCAAAGTCTATTTCCCTGTTGGGAGGAATACCACAAAGATCATCAGGAAAGACCTTAGAAAACTCATTGACCACAGGAATAAATTGTATAGAAGGACCCTCTGAATTAGAATCCTTAACATGCACAAGATGATAAGGACAACTATTTGAACTAATTTTCTAGCTCTATAAACCTTCCCTTAAGGACTAGGGAACTACCTTCCCACTTAATCATAGGATCATTTGGGAATTGGAAACTGACCTATTGTGTCCTACAATTAAGAGTTGCAAAGAATAAATGGAGCCAATCCATCCCAAGGATAACATCAAAATCTAGCATATCCAACTCTATCAGATCCACTAAGATCTCCTTACCACCGTAGATACCACACAACCCCTATAGACTCTTCATGAAACCATAGAATCACCCATTGGGTAGAACAAAAAAGGAATCCAAAATACTTTTAGGATTGAAACCAAAATGAATATCCACATAAGGGGTCTTATAAGAAAGAGTAGACCCCGGATCAAGAAGATAATACACATTATGAGAAAAGAGTTGCAACGTACAAGTAACGACATCAAGAGACGCCTCAGAGTCCTGTTGAGTGGCAAAACTCTACAGAAGATTATGACTAGAGCCTGTACTTAAAGCATCATCCTTTGGTGCAAATGATGAAGAAGTAGCCATAAGGACCTTATTTGACCAGTAACAACAGAGCCTGAAGGACAGTTCCTCTGAATATGAAAAGGCTTGCCATATCTAAAGTAATTGTTTCTCCTCTTATATCAAAAACCATGATGTAACTATCCACAAAATCTACAAGAAGGATATGATTGAGCTAATTGGGCCCCATTTGCTTGAGATTGGGGACTTTGTGCCTTAAACCCACTGTTCCTCTAAAAGCGGTGATCATTGGATAACTTAGGATATGGAGAACTAGCCATAGAATAAGAACTAGAATTTCCCCACTTCTTCTTAAACTATAGCCTCCCCTCTCTACCACTATTCTGGTGACCTCCACCATGCTCAAAATATCAAGATCTCTACTTTGTCTCTACCCCACTTTTGTCCGCTTCTTTTTTTGTCCTCCACTTATTTCATGTAGATCATCTTTTTAGAAATATACATGCAGTTATTTAGCAAGGCAGCCTTACACTCCAACACCAAGTCCCAAGATAAGCCCTAACTAAACTTCCTCATCCTATCCCTCATAGAGGACACAAACTTCTTAGCATAGAGAGACAACTGATGATAATTTAAGGCATACTCCTTTATAGTCATTCTACCTTTAGCAAATTCGCAAACCCCTCATCTTTAGTCTCCCCCAACTCCTAAGGAAAAAAGTGATCTAGAAAATTACTAAAAAAGTCATCCCACAATGCCACCTCTGCATCATTACCCCTAGACTTATCCCACTCCTCGTGCCATATCTTTAAATTGATAAGCGGCAATTCTACACCATCAAAGCCAAAAGCATGGATCACACAGAAAATCTTCTCCATCTTATCAACGGATCCTTGAGGATCCTTCTATAACTTAAAACCAGTAAAGGTCAGAGGATTCAGACTCATGAACTGCACAACTTAATAACCTCAAAAAAACTCATAATAGTACTAATAGACTAGACTGATATGATTGAAATATCATAAACTGGGTCAATAGATGAATAGAATGGTGGAAATGGACATTAGAAATATCTCCTTAGGGCTCGGGGGCATAAACATTATCAGCCTAAGGAGCCTAGGGAAGACTTATCGAGATCAGTGGACCATTTTGAGGGGCGACACAATCAAAAGCTGGGACCCTAGACCAGGTCTGTACCCCATAGGTATTATGGGTTCCATCTATATTGTCCTCTAGAAGAACAGAAGATTTTCCATGAGCATCAGATCTTTTAGGAGGCATGATAAAAAAATGTGAACACATAGAAATAGACTCTATAGCCTAGAAAAGAAAAACATGGAAAGGGAAACATTCATAAATGTCTCATAGCCTCTCCCTTATCAACGTGGCATGCTAAACACACATAAAAGAGACTCTTCTTAACATAGCTTTGTGGACACCTGTCATGACCTAAACTAGGGCCTAGATACGACGGGCATCTTAAGTTCACTGAGGATCGGAGACCACCCCTATTTCCTAGTCAACAGAGCACAGCACACGCTAGTATGGATTGAAGTACGAATATATAATGGGATAGAGTAACATAAGTGTAAGGATTTGAAATTATATCAATAACTACCATCTGGTACCGATAACCAAAACTAACTACCAACACAACACTCAAGTCTACAGTACCTACAAAGCCTCTAACAAAACCAAATACCAATAAAGTGCAAAGACATGACCTCGACTATAGCATATAAGTTTGAAAAAAGAGTCTAAGACATAAGAAATCAAAACATGAAATAAATAATTCCTAAGGATGGAAGCTTACCCCTTCAAGTCAACTCACGAACTATCCATGAACACTTGATAACTATGCTGGAAAGGTAGAAGAAGTCCTGGTTCTTGCATTGCATAAGGATACAACATCCAAAGATAATTAATGGTTGGAACGCTAGAATGTAACCCAGTGATAAGGGACTAAATAACACCATGAGTAATAATTCAAAACCAGTCAAATTCTATGCACATCATTAAATACAAATACATACATATATATATCATGTGCCAGGGTAAGGAACAAGGCTTATCATGAACTTTTAAAATCATAACCTGCGTTATGTAGCATAACCGTCATAATCAAGGCACCTACGGGCTATATGAACCCAACTAGAAGGGACCCAATGCATGTATCCATAAAAACCAAAGGATAATTATATGACATATCCCTGATGGGAGACTCAAGCCTCCCATCAAAAATCAAAGGTGACTTAAACACCAACTTATATAGCATGGGAAACTTGAACCTCCCAATCATGTACTAATAATAAGTGGGACTTGAACCTCCCATAATTTAGACCCTTATGTCGACTAGTGCAGATTTTGGTATAGGTTCCACGGGACCTCCAATTTCATGACCCATCAATACAATCTATTTTTAAGCCCAATTAAAATATTTAGCAAGAATTCTTAATTTATTGAATCGATTATGCATTTATATCCCATTGGTATCGTTATTTCAACTCCATATGCAAGTTCATTATCATGCCATAATCCATTAACAATTACATGGTGGAAATTTATGAACCCTTAGGTTCAACTAACATTCACACCAGGAATTCACATACCCCAATGTTTATTAAGTTTATACCAAGGTTAATTAACCTCTTATACCAATGCATTAATTCAAGTGAGCAATTCAAAACACATGACAAATCCATGTATCATTATCGATTTCACATTTATGTTGAGGGAACTCAATTTCCCAAACATTATATCCAAGAAAAATTCATCACAATTGGGGAAAACATAACCCCTTTGATTATTCACCAATCCCATGCATACAAAAGTTCAAAACCGTTAACGAAGAATGAATAATGGATAATAAACCAGGGGAAATCAATTTGAAAACCATTCATGACAAGTCCCTCAACCATATCAAAACCCTTATTTCAAAGCCACATAATTAACCATGTAAATGCAAACATTAGATAAAATTTATTTAAGGGTAGAGTCATATGACTGAGATACCCAAGATTATGGAGACAATTCAACCCTTGAAACTCCACTTGACCCACTTTTTTGAAAACCTAAGTATTGATGCTTTAGAGAATTTGAGAGAGAAGAGAGTGTATTTGATGTGTATTATACATGAAATTAGGGTCCTAAATATTTTTATAGGTCATGGGTTGTTATTGGATGTGTATACATTAGTCTAGGACGTATTTCAACGGCTCTCTCTCTTCCTCTCCTTACCTTCTCTCTCCCCGGTCCCCGGCTCCGCCGTCGTCGCTGACCGTCGGAGCCGACCCCCGGCCGACCGTCGGCGCTAACCAGATCTGACTCCGGCTCCGGTCGCCGGCCACCGGCGCGACCTTCGGTGTCCGCCCGTCCTGATCTCCGGCCCAAGGCGCCGACCCCTCCCTCCCTCCCCCCCGCCGACGCCGGCGAGATCCAACCCCCCACCTCGATCTCCAGCAGTCGCTGCCCCCCCCCCAGCAGCCGCCGATCGACCCCCCAGCAGCCGCTGCTCGGCCCCAGCCAGCCAGCCGCCGATCGACCCCCCCAGCCAGCCAGCCGCCGTCGCCGCCGCCGCAGCTCCGTCCTCCCCGACCGCTGCTCGGTCGCCACCGGCCGCAGCACCCGGACGCCGACCAGACGACGCCGACAACTCAGCCGGCCTCCAGCAGCCGCAGCTCCACCTCCGCATCGGAACCCGGTCAACGCTGGGTTCTGGATTTCCGGCTTGGTCTACAAGCGTTACCTGGTGATCTCTAACCTTGCTATTTCATTTCTCGCTATTTCATTTCATTCCCCGTTTCATGCTATTTTTATTCGACTAGCATTTTGATTTACTATATTGTCCGTTGGCTGTTGTTGCTGTTGCTGTGGTCGTTCTCTTGCACTGCTTATCTGCTTGTGATTTGTTAATATTATCTGCTGTCTATTGTTGCTATTATCTGTTGTTTGTTGTTGCTGTGACTGCTGTCTGTTGCTGTTGTTGTTGTGGTTATTTCTGGCCTTTGAGTATTTTTTCTTATATTTTTCTGTGTACTGGCTGGGGGCGGTAATGGGCGGATAGGGTCATGTCCGAGGGGTTTGGGGCGTGGGGCCGTTGTGGGGGTGGGGGATGACGTAAGGGTGGGAGTGGGAGGGAGGCCTCGGTTTGGCTGCGGGGGCGGTAGGGGAGGACGTGGGGATAGTGATGGTAGGCTGAGGGTTGGGTCTTGGAATATAGGGACCCTTCAGGGTAAGTCTATAGAGCTTGTGAAGATTCTTAGGAAAAGGAGGATCAATATCGCGTGTATTCAAGAGACCAAGTGGGTAGGGTCTAAGGCTAGGGATGTGGATGGTTACAAGCTGTGGTACTCTGGGAGCGAGAGGCGGAGGAATGGAGTTGGCATCTTAGTAGATGAAGAGCTTAGAGGCCAGGTAGTAGAGGTGAAGAGGATCAACGATAGGTTGATGACTATTAAGTTGGTCATTCGGGGGTTTACCCTGAATGTGTGTAGTGCCTATGCACCGCAAGTGGGCTCGGAGGGGGAGGAGAAGTTGCGGTTTTGGGAGGCTTTGGAGGAGGTGCTGAGAGGCGTGCCTAGCTCGGAGAAGATGGTTGTAGCAGGGGATTTCAACGGGCACATCGGGGCGTTACCGGGAGGTTTTGGTGATGTGCATGGTGGGTTTGGCTTTGGGGTGAGAAATGAAGAGGGGGCTACTCTTTTGGAGTTCGCAAGGTCCTTTGGGCTGGTGGTGGTGAACTCGGGCTTCCCGAAGAAGGACGATCACCTCATCACCTTTCGAAGCGCGATAGCCAGGACCCAGATTGACTTCATGTTGATCAGGAAAGGGGATAGGGTGTTGTGTAGGGACTGTAAGGTCATCCCGAGTGAGAATCTTTCGACCCAGCATAGGCTCTTGGTCATGGACTTGGGTATAAAGAAGAATAGTAAGAGGAGGAGTAAAGAGTGTAGACCTAGAATTAAGTGGGGCGGTTTGATGCCAGTGAATGCGTGGGAGATAGGGGAGAAGTTGGCGGGAATGGGGGTGTGGGAGTGTAGGGGGGACGTGGATGTTATGTGGGATAGGGCGGCTAGGTGCATCAGGGAGAAGGCTAGTGAGGTGTTAGGTGTTTCTAGGGGCCGGGCTGGGCACCATCAAGGGGATTGGTGGTGGAATGAAGAGGTGGAGATGAAAGTGAGGACCAAGAAAGAGGCGTATGCTAAGTTGGTTGAGAGCAGAGACGAAGAAGAGAAGCGGGTAAACAGGAAAGAGTACAAGCAAGCTCGGAAGGAGGCTAAGTCAGCAGTCACGGCAGCTAAGACGGCCGCGTTTGAGAGCCTGTATGCGGGGTTACAGGGGAAGAGAGGGGAGAAAAAGTTGTTTAGACTCGCAAAGGCTAGGGAGAGGAAGGGCCGTGATCTCGATCTGGTGAGGTGCATTAAGGGGGAGGACGGCAGAGTGTTGATGGAGGACAGCCATATTAAGAATAGATGGAAGTCGTACTTCCATAGGCTCTTGAATGACGAAGGGGATAGAGCTATTGTGTTAGGGGAACTGGAGCGCTCAGAGGAGTGTCGGGAGTTTAGTTATTGTAGACGTTTTAGGGTAGAGGAGGTTAGAGAGGTTGTTCGCAGGATGCGGAGGGGTAGGGCGACAGGGCCGGATGAGATACCGGTGGAGTTTTGGAAGTACGTTGGAGAGGCTGGGGTAAGGTGGTTGACTGGTCTGTTTAACGAAATCTTCAAGACGGCAAGGATGCCCGAGGCATGGAGGTGGAGTACCATAATCCCTCTCTATAAGAATAAGGGAGACATCCAGAGTTGCAATAACTATAGGGGGATTAAGTTATTGAGTCACTCTATGAAGATTTGGGAGAGAGTCGTCGAGGGGAGGCTGAGATGGATAGTGTCTATTTCGGAAAATCAGTTCGGATTTATGCCTGGGCGCTCGACGACGGAGGCAATTCACCTGGTACGGAGGCTGGTGGAACAGTATAGGGAAAGGAAGAAGGACCTGCACATGGTGTTTATCGATCTAGAGAAGGCTTACGACAAAGTTCCCAGGGAGGTGCTTTGGAGATGCTTGGAGGTGAGTCGAGTCCCGATGGCCTATATCAGAGCAGTTAAAGATATGTATGATGGAGCGAAAACGCAGGTGAGGACGGCGGGAGGAGACTCAGAGCATTTTACTGTCTTGACAGGATTGCATCAGGGATCTACTCTTAGTCCTTTTTTGTTTGCTTTGGTGATGGATGTGTTGACGCGGAGTATCCAAGGGGAAGTGCCTTGGTGTATGCTTTTTGCAGACGATGTAGTTCTGATTGACGAGACCCGAAAGGGTGTAAATGACAAATTAGAGGTGTGGAGACAAACTCTTGAGTCTAAAGGGTTCAGGTTGAGCAGAAGCAAGACAGAGTATTTGGAGTGCAAGTTTAATGACGTGAGGTTGGAGGATGAGGTGGTAGTGAAGCTGGAATCGCAGGAGGTATGTAAGAGGGATAGTTTCAAGTATCTCGGGTCCGTGATTCAGGGTAACGGTGAGATTGACGAGGATGTCTCGCACCGTATTGGGGCGGGATGGTTGAAGTGGAAGCTCGCGTCGGGGGTGTTGTGTGATAAGAAGGTGCCGCCCAAGCTTAAAGGCAAATTCTACAGGATGGTAGTCCGTCCAGCCATGTTGTATGGAGCGGAGTGTTGGCCAGTTAAGAACTCCCACATCCAAAAAATGAAGGTGGCGGAAATGCGAATGTTGCGCTGGATGTGTGGGATGACTAGAGGGGACAGAGTTAGGAATGAGACTATCAGGGAGAAGGTTGGGGTGGCTCCAGTGGAGTGCAAGATGCGGGAAGTCCGATTGAGTTGGTTTGGACACGTGAAGAGGAGGGACATGGATGCCCCGGTCCGTAGGTGTGAGAGGCTAGCGTTGGATGGTTTTAGGCGGGGTAGGGGTAGGCCGAAGAAGTACTGGGGAGAGGTGATTAAACGGGACATGGAGCAGTTACAGCTCACCGAGGACATGACCCTAGATAGGAAGGTCTGGAGGGCGAGGATTAGGGCAGAAGACTAGGGCCAGTTTGGGGGCGCAAGGGTAGGGAGTGGGGGATTATTCCTGTTATTCTTCCTACTCTTATTTTTATTCCTATTCCTATTCTTCTTCTTGTTACGATTTCGGTGTTCCATGTTTTATTATGTATCTGAGTGCTTCCCGATGTTTCCTACTACCATGCACTACCATGCGTTACTTTATATTTATATTTAGATTTATATTTATATTTATATTTATATTTATATTTATATTTATATTTAGCTTTATATTTGTGTGGCGACTGTCTTGAGCCGGGGGTCTATCGGAAACAGCCTTTCTACTTCTTCAGAGGTAGAGGTATGGACTGCGTACATCTTACCCCCCCCAGACCCCACTAGGTGGGAATACACTGGGTTTGTTGTTGTTGTTGTTGTTGATGGGTTGTTATTGTAATAAGAGGGAAAGGTCTAAAATACCCTCTGCCAGTCGCTACGGGTGGTATTACGGCTCGTAGGGTCACCCTACGACTTGCTTCCCTTTAGTCATGGTCTAGATAGTTTCCCAAACCACCAATACTGGTTTGGTTTTTGAAAAGAGCTTATTAATTGTTATAAGTCCATACGACTCATTACACCCTACTTGTACTAAGGACAAAATACTTTGGGCATCATACTGGTAGTCATATTCAAAATAGAGGTTTATATAAATCTCACTGGGCACATTATAATTGGGTCCTATTACCTATAATGACTCCCTATAACTTACAAGGAGAGTCGTAGTCAGGGCAGTAAGCTCAGAACTCAAAATTTTCTAGGGACCAAGACTTGGGTGTTTCTGTAATGCCTCAAGAGTACACCCTAGATTCCACACAGTGCTTACGACCTCCAAGGACCACAAGCTAACACCTGATAGATATCTGCTGTGAGCATAAATAGTAATACTGAAATAAATGCAAAATTAGATTGAATTGCCATAAGGTTTAAAATCTAAATACTGATAAATAATATCTGGAAAAAAACATCTGAAAAATAATCACTATCTAAACTAGTCTAGTCTAAAAGCCTCTAACTGAACTATCTAAATATAGAGTTGATGGCACAAGCCCCCAACTAACTCCAACTACTGATAAACTGAAATAAATCATATCCCCAATAGATGAGGACTCACTATTAAATCTGCAACTGCTGACTAGATCTATCTAAACACGATCGAGATCTTGAGCATCTGAACCTATAATATGAGACATCATAGCACAAAGAAAGAGTATGAGGTCAGTACGTGGAATGTAATAGTATGCTAGATGAGGTAAGGCTGAATGCAAGGGTTCATATGCATGAACAATAACTGACTGAATGATATAGAGTAACTAAATATAAGAGTACATGGATAACTGATATTACGAAAATTACTGAATATGCAATATTGTACATATACGTATAGATTAAAATTGAGATTTTTCTGAAGTTAAGCACTGAGTTCTGATAACTGAGTAACTAATATATAAAGTTACTGATAACTGATTTACCAATACTAATTGACTATGTCTGATAGTCCTGATTCTGTAAAATGAAATGAGTTCTAAACAGAAGACTGAAAACTAAAATTGTGGGAGGTAGTCAGCTAACCGGCATACCCCTAATAAGCTAAGGTAACTGAGTTAGGTTCTAATCTATAAACCCAATTAGAAGGGTGCCAATACTATGCCATAGGTACTAATATCTAATATGGAGTCATTCCTATCTAATGGGTGACCCCTGAGATCAGTCCTAAATTAGTGGGTGATCCCTGAGTATGTCAGTCTTATCTAATGGGTGACATCTCATGACTTATGCTAGCTACGTAGTTCTGGAACTTAGGGATTATTTCTAGGGACCAAGTCTTAACTAACATGTGAGCCCTCTTCCCAAGGATTGCTCGGTGCTAAATCTTACTCCCAACTCAATAAACACTGAACTGATTATACTAAACTAGACTGGACTGATACTGAGTCTACTAAGTTTTCCTAAGTTTTGTAACTGACTGAGTTCTATAGATTGTGACATGACTTATACTATTATATAATTGACACTGGCTCTAGTTAAGTAGCTAGATTATTGGGTATTAAATACCCCCAGGACTCGATAACATAAAGAGAAAGTCATAACATGATCATAAATGCATA
Organism: Capsicum baccatum var. pendulum; assembly: GCA_030864225.1. Taxonomy (NCBI): domain Eukaryota; kingdom Viridiplantae; phylum Streptophyta; class Magnoliopsida; order Solanales; family Solanaceae; genus Capsicum; species Capsicum baccatum. Next base: position 89,889,953 of record CM061557.1, read on the forward strand.
ACAATACTTGCTTGCTAATAATGCACTCATTTAGACATTTTGTTAAACACTTGATATACATGAACTTGTTTATGAATGGGGTCACATAATAACATGTTATGGTTTCACTAGTCAAATTACATAAGCATTTCATCAAACACTTGTTAGGCATAAGCTTGTACATGATTGGGGCCACATAATAAGATGTCAAGATTCCACTACTTACTTCATATAGGCAATTTAGAAAACACTTGGGGAGCATGGATTATTTACATGATAATGGACAATACATGAACATCATGACACATTAATGAATTTGTAAATTCAAGGTTTTAACAAGATAATCACATATTCATCACACATGGTATTCAATATTCATAAAACTTGAAATTAAATTAAGGATTGAAACCAAACTAATATCATGAACGTGAATTCAATCTAATTCAAACATGGAAATCATGAATCTGAGATCTTGTATGTTTAAAAAGGAGTCTTGGACTTCATGGGTGAAAGGGACCCATGAATGAACACCTAACATACTTTAGAAAAAGAGTTCTTGAAGGTTCTCGAAGGATTTCTTGAGATTGCTCTTGGTTTCTTGATGTTAGGATTTTGTATTGTAGAGAGAAAGCTCTTGATTTTGGGGAAAAATTGAATAATGACTGACTTAAAATGTTTTTAGGGCTTTAATCCCATATCTGGACATAATAAAACCATGGAAAAATACTAATTTAACATTGGATGAAACATTGGATTTCTGTCAAAAATTTCCAAAATTACCCCCTGGCATGATGCGGTATAATTGCGTCGACTCACTGGAAAGTGGATTACTAGAAACTTTGGTGATGGCGTGATGTGGCGCCATCGTGGTGCCTCCCTGAATGGGAAACTTGACTTGGCACGATGCACCATAATCGCAGAGTAACACTATAAAAGTGATAATTAGGAAATTTACTAGTGGCGCGATGTGGTGGTATCACATTGTCTCACTGGAAAATGACAATTGCCATTTGTAATGCATCCGCGATGTGTTGAAGTACCAAGTGGTACACTATTTCACTAAAATGACTCTAACTATTCACTCGGGTATCAGATTAGGGCGAATTTTATATAGTTGGAAAGTTAATTGAATTTCCTACGCAATAGTAGGATCTAAAATGAAAAATACTTAGTATTTCAAAAATTTTAAAGGGGATTACTCATGTACTAAGACTTAAATTAAGCTAGGGAAATATGGTGTATTACAATATCTCTCCTTTGGGAACATTCGTCCTCGAATAAGACTAATCGAGCTGAGAAATACTGATAGACTGAGTTTACACATTGAACATGCACAACTGCAACATGACTACTTTACTGTACCTACTGATACACTGAGTTTACATACTGACCATGCATATATGATGCATGAAATACACAAACGAACTGATTCATAAATGCATGACTGAATATGTAACAGTAATGGATACTAAGTTTATAACTGTAACTGGATCATGAAACTTAGTAAATCTAAGGAAGAACATCACCTTAAGCTAAAAATACTAATGAACCTGAGATCATTTACTGAACATGTATGAACGGGAACATGAGAACATGACTGATTCTAAAACATGATACATAAACTGAATATCATGAACTGAATTGATTCCTTGAATATATATGCCATGCCATGCGAATTTTCATATGGCTAAGATTTGAATAAGAGATTCAACTTATGACTACCCATTACTACAAATTGGATTCATTATGTGAAGAGAAATTTAAATGTTTAGGACATAAAAGTTTAGGGGTTACAGTGCATCTCCCCTTAGGACATTACGTTCCTCGAAGAATGCTGACTTGGCTAAGATACTAAGGAAAAATTGAGATGATGCACAGGGCACCTACGAATTGAATAGTGTCTGAGAATTTGGGAGCTAAAACTAAGGTATGACACATGAATTGGGTTAAACTCATAACTACTAAGATGCTCCATATTGGAATGGGCATATTCAGGAGACTTCGGATAGGGTGACTGGGAAGAAAGATGGGAAACCATACAAACTTGTCTGCCTGATTGCTAAACTGAATTCCTGGCTTTACGAACTAACTCATACCAAAAACTTATACTCAATTGGATCATTTCTTGACTCTTTTCCTATAAAGTTATACTGACTTTAGGGAGCAAAGATATCTTGGCATGGTCTGAATAACACATCTAAATAAGAAATCACAACATGGCTAAAATTTTGTAATATGGGCACTAATAACTCTACCTACTAAGGTTTGATCTGGATTGAATTCTCCCACTATGTTCAAGCTAACTCAAATCTCTAAAATATATTTAGCCCCTTACACATCATCATAACATTGAAGCCTATATTCATAACTACAGCCTCATGTAAAACTAGCATGCAATAATCTTTTCTTAACATGAAACATTTACTCTCTCCCTTCTAAGAAACTTCTTGTCACTATATCATTTCATAAAGAGAGTTTACTGAAGGTTAAAACATGGGGACCTGAAGCATGACTGGACACTATACTAAACTTGACACTTAACTGAGGCCTGAGGAGTAGAACATCAACATCCTGGACTTTATCAAGAGATCTAAATTGAGGATATACACGACAAAATCCAAATTTAGCTGATCATTAGGAGTATAGCATAAGTAATTGAAATTGAGCACACTGTAAGGCATGAGTACATGAGTCATGAGTTGCATGACCTGAGTTTGGAGTTTCTATGTTCAAGAAACATGATTCTTAACACTGAGTGAACTAGAATTGCTCATACTAGGAACTATAAGTGTACATAATTTTTGATAACATGCACGAATAGGAGATATGATCATAGAATTGACCTGTACTGTATGAGCAGATATCGTAATAGCTGAAGTGCAATACTTTGCACTAAGGTAAGGATGGTTTGGGCATCAACCTCTCCCACTAATTTTCTATACATACTGACATTACTACTAAAATTTAAAGGCCTAACTTTTTGAGATATCATAACTGGATAGTTTTTGTATACCTGGCGGGCTATGATAGACTGACCCACTAGGGTGGAGACTGAGAAAGGTACTGTTAAAGTTTCTGGTCTGACTTTGAAATTGACTGCTATGTAAGGAATTACAAAAGTCAAAGAAGCTCCTAGATATAATAAGATAAAACAAGTAAATGGAAGATCCATAACGTACCATAAACCATGTCAGAAGAACTTTCCTGATCTTTTCTGGAATGAAGTACATAAAACCTTTTTGGGCGTTGCCCACTGGTAGCACAGGATGTAGCACCCTACTGATTCGGGTGACCGAACTGAGCTGAAGAACGGTTGTAGGCGTAAATCTTTTCCCCTCTAAGACATAACTCTACACTCCCATATCTTATGGCCTGGCTTACCACATCCAAAATATACATCACTGCTAGCTCTACATGCACCTAGGTGATGTCTACCATATTCTTCGCAAAGTAGATGGGTACGACCATGTAACACCCCACATTTTTCATGTACTAGTAATGTTCACATAAAATGACATATGGCTTGATTTAATTACTACCAAAACTTTTTTTCAATTGTTCAAGTGTTAGATTGGGGCACTACATGGAAGTCTATTTAGAGACTGTGGCCTTGAACGGAGAAAAATCATTGACGTGCTTATGGAACTTAGGAAGCTAGCAGGTGAGTAACCTGTGTGGTTGGCTTAAAAAAAAATGTATATATACATGAGGGAGAATAATTCATTCATAAGTGAACTCACTTGAAATCTAGACGTTAGTAAAAAGAAAGGGGAACGAAGACAAGGCTTAACGCCGAAACTTTCCAAGTCTTGCGACAAACGAAGCCCAAGTTAGGGAGGCTATTAAAGCCAATGGTTTAGCATTATATTGGGCCAAGATGTTCAGCCCAAGATTTTTATATAATAGGCCCAACTACATTCATTCACTACTAACAAAATTGGGCCCAAACAAAGTGCAAGAAAGATTAAGGAAAATGGGCCGCTAAAGCCCATTGATTTAGAGATCCAAAAGGCCCAAGTGAAAGGGGAAAATTGGTCATTGACCAACTTGAGTTAATCAGTTGCAAATACTAGGAGAAAGTCGGTCTAAGGCCTCTTTAAAAAGAGACCAAAACCGAGCTCCTTAGGTTAACTAGTAGGAGACCAAAAAAGTTTCAGCTTTTCTCTCTAAGTTTCTCTTGGCATTTCTTCACCTTGGAAGGCAACCAAAGGCTAATTTTTGAGTTCTTGAATTAGACTTACACCTTGGGAGTTAAGGTATGTAAAAATAACCATATACTTGATATGAATTTTCCATGGAAAACAAGATAAGTTGGCTGGTGTACTGTGCAGGAATTTCTGGACAGCTTGTGTCCTGAAAGTTGTTGTTTGATTTTCTTGGCTTTGGAACGATTCTTACCCTGATTTTTGACTTTGATATGATATAAAGTTGAGGTTATTAATATGTTATAGTGTGTATATGGTTGCCAAGGTTGCTGGACTGTTTTGCTAGTTCTTTGGAAACAAGTATCCTTATATGATCTTATGTGCTTCCAAAATGGTATTGGACTGTTTTGATGAGGGGGATGATGTTTCACGTTTTCCCCTGTGTTTTGAGCTATTTTGTGACTGTGTTAAGGTTTATTTGATGTATATATATGTTGGGAGCATCTGGTTCAAAGTTGGGACAAGTATGAATTGTTAACGACGAAATGTAGGGAGACGACGAGATGTTGTGCTTCTTAGTTGAGCGTTTTGTAAAATGGTTCTGTGTTGTAGTTATGGACTGTTGCCAGCATGTTGTAGAGCTGATATAGGCTGTGTACATCATGTATATGATAATGTGTACTGGTTGAAGACAGTTAGAATTGAGAAAGTCGGAATAACACCATTGAGTCGATGGTTATACGTTTGTTGCCAAAGTGTTGTGTTTTGTGAGATTGGGCTGTCCAGATGCATTGATTAGCTGCTAATACTAGATTTAAAACATGATATTGTAGATAAATAGTTGGAAGAAAAGAAGTCATTTCGAGGTAAAAACAAGTTGATATGTCGAGGTATGTAAGGCTATTCGATCTCTTATTAGTTGGCATGGAATCCAAAGTCTTCATTGGCACATAGAGATCTTTACAAACTTCGATATAACCACTCCACTCTTTAACATGTATTTGTGTGTCCAGATTCGAGCATTGTCACTGCTGCATACATACATTAGATATCATGACATATGAGTCTTCTTTTTAGCTAAATAAATTTCATACGTTGTTCATATCCTACATGTTTCACTAATTGTATAACCCACTCTTTTCATTGGGATATGATGTTACATGGTCACATACTTGTCATTTGTCATGCTTATAATCTTATAGCTCAAATGTTACGACCACCAAAGATTCATCTTAAAAGTAATAAGAAGATATATGTATACAGTTGCTTCTGTTGGGTGGTATCCCAGGGGTGAAAGAATCACCTAGCATGGGTCAATCCCAGTATTACAGGGGGTATCCCAGGGGTGAAAGGAAAGCCTAGCATGGGTCGATCCTGATATAGATTTACCACTGATCAGCTGGTCATTTGTATTACATGATGTGCACAGATTATACAAGTGATAAGAGTAAAGTAACATAATTGTTATAAGATGCATGACTCCACAATATTCATAAAGGTAGTCTTTTACCTTACAGCAGTGTATGGTTTCATTTGAACTTTTATCTCATATATAGTACATGTTACCTTACATATTCAGTACATTATTTCGTACTGACGTCCCTGTTGGGGGACCTGCATTCCATGCTGCAGGTGCAGAAGCTAATAAACCTCCCCAGTAAGAGTACAGGATATCAACTGCAGTCACTGAGCTCCAGGTTGCTTCGGGGCTTTGAGTCTTATCATATCTTTTTGCATTGTATAGTATCTTATCATGAGGCGGGGCCTGTCCCGACCCTTATAAGATAATGTTTCTTGTCTAGAGGCTTTGTAGACTATGTAAAGTATAGTATGGTCATGTATCGTATCGTAGACATTGTGGCTCCAACGGCCTAGTCATACAACATCTTTTGGCTTGCTAGTCCTATTTATCTTTTGAGGGCATGTTTAGTATAAAAGTAACTTATAATGTTCATAGGTAATGTATTGCTATAGGTTGGTTCTCCCGAGCCTTACAGGCAACGGGTGCCAGTCCGCCTTAATTGGATTTGGGGCGTGACAGAAGTGGTATCAGAGCGGTTTGTCCTAGGGAGTCTACAAAGTCGTGTCTATGTGGAATCATGTTTATCGATGTGTTGTGCACCACATTTATAAACAAGAGGCTACGTGGCATTTAGGAGTTATCACTTCTTTTCATTCTTTAGATCGTGCCATAGAGCCAAATATTGTAAGTGTACCATGTCTAATCCCTGAATTATTTTGTACAGTAAGTATGCCAGAGACAAGGAAGAGTAAAGGTAAAGGAAAGGAAGTAGAAGTGGTAGTTGGTATACCCAATCGGGCGAGACGACAGAGTGAGGCTCTAGATGAGTCTCTATCACAGACATCTCTAACCCCTCCATCTGTTGATGCACCAGGAAGTAGTGAAAACCCCCGAGAACCACCTGTTGATGCTTCTGTGCAGGATTTGAGAAATGCAGTTCAACTGTTGACTTGTATAGTTGCTGGCCAAGGTCAAAGACAAGAAGGCCCAGTTGCAGGTGCAGTTGGTGCAGGTAGGGCAGCCAGTACGAGAATACGTGATTTCCTCAACTTAGACCCTCCATCATTCACTGGGACAGATCCAAATGAAGATCCACAGGATTTTATTGATCAGATCCAACGCACCTTAGATGTTATGCATGTAAGTGGTTCGTAAGCTGCTGAGTTGGCAATATATAGATTGAAGGGTGTGGCTATACTGTGGTACGAAGCCTGGAAGCATTCCAAAGGCATAGATACACCTCCAACTACTTGGGAGGAGTTCAAAATGGCCTTTCTTGATCATTACTTGCCATTAGAGATCCGAGAGGCCCGTGCAGATCAGTTCCTGAACCTCCATCAGGGGAATATGAGCGTGAGGGAATATAGTCTTAAATTTAATTCTCTGGCCAGGTACGCTCCTAATGTTGTTCCTACTATGGCAGATAGAGTCCATCGGTATGTCGATAGGTTGGATTCATATTTGGTTAGAGATTGTACCATTGCCTCTTTAAATAAAGACATGGATATAGCGAGGATGCAAGCTTTTGCACAGAAACTGGAGGATCAGAGACAAAGAAGGAGGGCACAAGAAATAGAAAGGGGGCAGTTCAAGAGGGCCAGATCTACAGGACAGTTTACACCACCCCAGGGTGAGTTTAGGCCACGATTTTCCCATAGGCCACCCAGTCCATCATCCTCTTACTCTACAGCTAGTGCTCCACCACCACTTCAAGGGTCTAGAAATGATCAATTTGGGCAGAGAAGTGAGGGCCAAGGTACACGGACAACAGGATATTCGGGAAGCCAGCAAATGCCTCCTAGGCAGCCTTGCAGACAATGTGGGAGATATCATATAGGTGCGTGTCGCAGGGGAACGAATGTTTGTTATTGGTGTGGTATGCCAGGGCATGTAATAAAAGATTGCCCAAGAAGACGCAGGGGTGATATGGCACAACCTACTGGATCAGCTGTTGTATCATCATCATCAGTGCCTCCATCAGGTAGAGGTGAGCAATTTCCCATAGGTCGCGGCAGAGGTATTAGAGGGGCAGCTAGTTCCAGCGTGGCCCAAAATCGCACATATGCTCTAGGGACTCGACAGAACCTGGAAGCTTCACCCGATGTGGTTATAGGTACATTGTCCATCTTCTCATATAAAGTGTATGCATTAATTGACCCTGGTTCTACATTGTCATATATTACTCCATTAGTTGCTGGGAAGCTTGGTAGAACACCTAAATTATTGAATAAACCACTTGCGGTGTCTGCACCAACTGGGGAGTCAATTATAGTTAGAAGAGTCTATTGTGACTGCATAGTGACTGTCTGCGACCGAGATACATTAGCTGATCTTATCGAGTTAGAAATGGTAGAATTTGATGTTATAATGGGTATGGATTGGTTGGCTTCTTGCTATGCCACCGTTGACTGCCGAACCAAGAGGATGTACTTTCACTTTCCAAATGAAGCAGTCCTTGAATGGGAAGGCAATATTGGGGCACCAAAAGGAAGGTTTATCTCTTATTTTAAAGCCAGAAAAATGATATCAAAGGGATATATATGTCATCTCGTTAGAGTGAGAGACATGGAGGCAGAATCACCAACTATCCAGTCTGTTCCAATAGTGAATGAATTTATTGATGTCTTTCCTGAGGAACTCCCTGGTTTGCCTCCAGAAAGAGAAATAGATTTTGGTATTGACTTATTACCAGGCACCGAGCCTATCTCTATTCCTCCATATAGAATGGCCCCGGCAGAATTACGTGAATTAAAGGAGCAACTGAAAGACTTGTTAGAAAAGGGTTTTATAAGACCTAGTGTGTCCCCTTGGGGTGCACCAGTTTTATTTGTGCGTAAAAAGGATGGCACATTGAGGATGTGTATTGACTACCGACAACTGAATAGGGTGACAATTAAGAATAAATATCCCCTCCCCAGAATTGATGACTTGTTTGATCAGTTACAGGGTGCCAAATACTTTTCAAAGATCGATTTGAGATCAGGTTATCATCAGGTGAGAGTGCAGGAAAAAGATATACCTAAGACAGCTTTCCGAACCAGATATGGTCACTTTGAATTTCTTGTTATGTCGTTTGGGCTAACGAATGCACCAGCAGTTTTTATGGATTTGATGAATAGGGTATTCAAGCCTTTCCTGGATGTGTTCGTGATAGTATTTATAGATGATATTCTAGTGTATTCAAGGTCAGAAAAGGACCACGCAAATCATTTACGACTAGTACTACAAGTTCTCCGTGATCGCCGGTTGTATGCTAAGTTTTCCAAATGTGAATTTTGGTTAAAATCAGTGGCATTTTTGGGCCATATTGTATCGGATGAAGGAATAAGGGTGGATTCACAAAAGATAGAGGCTGTGAAAGATTGGCCAAGGCCAACGACACCTACAGAAGTTCGAAGCTTCCTTGGATTGGCAGGTTATTACAGAAGGTTTGTTGAAGGTTTTTCTTCTATGTCTGCACCTCTTACTAAGTTAACTCACAAGGAAACCAAATTCCAATGGAATGATGCATGTGAAAGGAGCTTCCAAGAGTTGAAAAGCAGGCTAACCTCAGCACCTGTGCTAGTGCTTCCAGAAGGCTCAGAGGGATATGCAGTGTATTGTGATGCTTCCGGAGTTGGTTTGGGGTGTGTACTAACACAACACGGTAAGGTGATTGCTTATGCCTCGAGACAATTGAGACCACACGAGAAAAACTACCCAACACATGATCTTGAGCTAGCAGCGGTTGTATTTGCTTTAAAGATATGGCGCCACTATTTGTATGGGGTGCACGTGGACATATATACAGATCATAAGAGTTTACAGTATATTTTCAAGCAGAAAGATCTAAATTTGAGGCAGCGGAGGTGGCTAGAGTTAATAAAGGATTATGATATTGATATATTATACCATCCAGGGAAAGCAAATGTGGTGGCTGATGCTCTAAGTCGTAAGACACTCTTGGGTACCAGTGATCAGAAAGGGGTAAAGCAAGGCATGGCTAAGGATCTGCGTCAACTAGCCAATCTGGGTGTTCGTCTACTCGAAACTCCAAGAAAGGACATTATTGTACATAATGCTACCGATCCTTCATTGATAAGGGAAGCGAAAGAAAAACAGTATTATGATCCTATTCTACAATGCCTTAAGGAGAAAGTAAGTCAAGGTATAATGAAGGAGTTTAGGCTTACACAAGATGGAGTACTTTATTGCCAAAGTAGATTGTGTGTTCCTGATGTTAACAGACTCAGAAAGAGAATAATGGAAGAAGCCCATCATTCAAGATATTCCATCCACCCAGGATCTACTAAGATGTATCATGACCTAAAGGGAGTGTTTTGGTGGGGAGGCATGAAAAAGGACCTTGCAGAGTTTGTGGCTCAATGTCCTACTTGTCAACAAGTCAAAGTAGAGCACCAAAAGCCAGGTGGTTACATGCAATGTATAGAGATTCCAACTTGGAAGTGGGATATGACTAATATGGATTTTGTAACTGGTTTGCCTCGTTCAGTTAATAAGTTTGACTCCATATGGGTGATAGTTGATAGACTCACGAAGTCAGCACACTTCCTGCCAGTTAGAAGTGATTATACAGCTGAAGAATATGCCAAATTATACCTCAAAGAGATAGTTAGGCTACATGGGGTCCCACTCTCTATTATATCTGATCGAGGCGCTCAATTCACAGCAAAATTTTGGAAGTCCTTTCAAAGGAGTTTAGGGACGCAAGTGAATTTGAGTACAGCCTTCCATCCCCAAACAGACGGCCAAGCAGAGCGTACTATTCAAACACTTGAGGATATGTTGCGAACCTGTGCATTAGATTTTAAAGGTAGCTGGGTAGAACACTTGCCTCTTATTGAATTTGCCTATAATAACAGCTACCATTCGAGCATCAAGATGGCGCCTTACGAAGCTTTGTATGGGAGGAAATGTAGGTCACCAATTGGTTGGTTCGAAGTGGGTGAAACCACCTTGCTCGGGCCAGATTTAGTCCAACAAGCCATGGAAAAAGTTAAGGTGATACAACAACGGCTAAAAACAGCCCAAAGTCGTCATAAATCATATGCAGATATGCGGAGAAGAGGGCTGGAATTCTCTATTGGAGATTGGGTATTTTTAAAGGTATCACCGATGAAAGGGGTTATGAGATTTGGTAAGAAAGGGAAACTAAGCCCACGTTACATAGGGCCATATAAGATTACTAAGAGGGTCGGACAAGTTGCATATGAATTAGAGCTACCCCAGGAACTTTCAATGGTTCATCCAGTGTTTCATGTGTCAATGCTTCGAAAATGCATAGGTGACCCCTCTCGTATCACTCCTATAGAAGATGTACAGGTCACAGAGGATCTTACTTATGAAGAGATACCGGTTGCTATTCTAGATCGCCAAATTAAAAAGTTAAGGAACAAAGAAATTGCATCAGTAAAGGTACTCTGGAGAAACAACCAAGTAGAAGAAATAACGTGGGAACCGGAGGAAGTAATGACATCCAAATACCCTCATCTATTTGAAGACAAGGAGGGACCAAAAGATACAGAGGAGGAACATTAATAGGTATGTGTTTGAATACTAGTTATGTTATTAACAGTTGTGTGACCAGAAATTCAAACCTGTCTAGACTATACAGTTATGTTAACATTCGGGACGAATGTTCCTAAGGGGGGGAGGATGTAACACCCCACATTTTTCATGTACTAGTAATGTTCACATAAAATGACATATGGCTTGATTTAATTACTACCAAAACTTTTTTTCAATTGTTCAAGTGTTAGATTGGGGCACTATATGGAAGTCTATTTAGAGACTGTGGCCTTAAACGGAGAAAAATCATTGACGTGCTTATGGAACTTAGGAAGCTAGCAGGTGAGTAACCTGTGTGGTTGGCTTAAAAAAAAATGTATATATACATGAGGGAGAATAATTCATTCATAAGTGAACTCACTTGAAATCTAGACGTTAGTAAAAAGAAAGGGGAACGAAGACAAGGCTTAACGCCGAAACTTTCCAAGTCTTGCGACAAACGAAGCCCAAGTTAGGGAGACTATTAAAGCCAATGGTTTAGCATTATATTGGTCCAAGATGTTCAGCCCAAGATTTTTATATAATAGGCCCAACTACATTCATTCACTACTAACAAAATTGGGCCCAAACAAAGTGCAAGAAAGATTAAGGAAAATGGGCCGCTAAAGCCCATTGATTTAGAGATCCAAAAGGCCCAAGTGAAAGGGGAAAATTGGTCATTGACCAACTTGAGTTAATCAGTTGCAAATACTAGGAGAAAGTCGGTCTAAGGCCTCTTTAAAAAGAGACCAAAACCGAGCTCCTTAGGTTAACTAGTAGGAGACCAAAAAAGTTTCAGCTTTTCTCTCTAAGTTTCTCTTGGCATTTCTTCACCTTGGAAGGCAACCAAAGGCTAATTTTTGAGTTCTTGAATTAGACTTACACCTTGGGAGTTAAGGTATGTAAAAATAACCATATACTTGATATGAATTTTCCATGGAAAACAAGATAAGTTGGCTGGTGTACTGTGCAGGAATTTCTGGACAGCTTGTGTCCTGAAAGTTGTTGTTTGATTTTCTTGGCTTTGGAACGATTCTTACCCTGATTTTTGACTTTGATATGATATAAAGTTGAGGTTATTAATATGTTATAGTGTGTATATGGTTGCCAAGGTTGCTGGACTGTTTTGCTAGTTCTTTGGAAACAAGTATCCTTATATGATCTTATGTGCTTCCAAAATGGTATTGGACTGTTTTGATGAGGGGGATGATGTTTCACGTTTTCCCCCTGTGTTTTGAGCTATTTTGTGACTGTGTTAAGGTTTATTTGATGTATATATATGTTGGGAGCATCTGGTTCAAAGTTGGGACAAGTATGAATTGTTAACGACGAAATGTAGGGAGACGACGAGATGTTGTGCTTCTTAGTTGAGCGTTTTGTAAAATGGTTCTGTGTTGTAGTTATGGACTGTTGCCAGCATGTTTTAGAGCTGATATAGGCTGTGTACATCATGTATATGATAATGTGTACTGGTTGAAGACAGTTAGAATTGAGAAAGTCGGAATAACACCATTGAGTCGATGGTTATACGTTTGTTGCCAAAGTGTTGTGTTTTGTGAGATTGGGCTGTCCAGATGCATTGATTAGCTGCTAATACTAGATTTAAAACATGATATTGTAGATAAATAGTTGGAAGAAAAGAAGTCATTTCGAGGTAAAAACAAGTTGATATGTCGAGGTATGTAAGGCTATTCGATCTCTTATTATTTGGCATGGAATCCAAAGTCTTCATTGGCACATAGAGATCTTTACAAACTTCGATATAACCACTCCACTCTTTAACATGTATTTGTGTGTCCAGATTCGAGCATTGTCACTGCTGCATACATACATTAGATATCATGACATATGAGTCTTCTTTTTAGCTAAATAAATTTCATACGTTGTTCATATCCTACATGTTTCACTAATTGTATAACCCACTCTTTTCATTGGGATATGATGTTACATGGTCACATACTTGTCATTTGTCATGCTTATAATCTTATAGCTCAAATGTTACGACCACCAAAGATTCATCTTAAAAGTAATAAGAAGATATATGTATACAGTTGCTTCTGTTGGGTGGTATCCCAGGGGTGAAAGAATCACCTAGCATGGGTCAATCCCAGTATTACAGGGGGTATCCCAGGGGTGAAAGGAAAGCCTAGCATGGGTCGATCCTGATATAGATTTACCACTGATCAGCTGGTCATTTGTATTACATGATGTGCACAGATTATACAAGTGATAAGAGTAAAGTAACATAATTGTTATAAGATGCATGACTCCACAATATTCATAAAGGTAGTCTTTTACCTTACAGCAGTGTATGGTTTCATTTGAACTTTTATCTCATATATAGTACATGTTGCCTTACATATTCAGTACATTATTTCGTACTGACGTCCCTGTTGGGGGACCTGCATTCCATGCTGCAGGTGCAGAAGCTAATAAACCTCCCCAGTAAGAGTACAGGATATCAACTGCAGTCACTGAGCTCCAGGTTGCTTCGGGGCTTTGAGTCTTATCATATCTTTTTGCATTGTATAGTATCTTATCATGAGGCGGGGCCTGTCCCGACCCTTATAAGATAATGTTTCTTGTCTAGAGGCTTTGTAGACTATGTAAAGTATAGTATGGTCATGTATCGTATCGTAGACATTGTGGCTCCAACGGCCTAGTCATACAACATCTTTTGGCTTGCTAGTCCTATTTATCTTTTGAGGGCATGTTTAGTATAAAAGTAACTTATAATGTTCATAGGTAATGTATTGCTATAGGTTGGTTCTCCCGAGCCTTACAGGCAACGGGTGCCAGTCCGCCTTAATTGGATTTGGGGCGTGACAGACCATGGCTCACACTACCCTAGGTTTTAGAGCCTAACAGCCTATTATGATTGCAATTCATGAACTTTGGTACTAGAGCACTAGTTGAACATGGAGATGGAACTAAAGATTTTGGATGAAACAGGGAACAGTTACCGCTCTCCTAACTTAGGCTGATTGAAATTGAAACTACCTATTCTAGCTCTCTTGTTCTCTTACTCCTTCTTCGTAAGCTTCTTTTCCTCAATCTATTGAGCATAGATTATAATCCTAGAGATATCCATCTCATTAATTATCATCGCAATCCTATCCTCCTTGACCACGCCATTAGATACACCTAATACAAACTTGATTATTCTAGACCTATTGTCTGCTACAACATGGGGAGCATACCTAGATAATTGAGTAAATTTAAGTGAATAATCTTTCACGCTCATACTGCCCTGTCTGAGATTGATGAACTCTAACACCTTGTCTTTTCTCAGCTCTAAGGGAAAGGAATCTATTTAGAAAGGCAGTAGCAAACTCTTCCCACTATATAGGCTCTACCTTAGCACCCATGTCTACCTTCTACTTCTTAAACCATGTTGAGCTGCATCTTGTAGTTTATAGATAGCTAACTCGTCACTCTCATTAGTAGTCACTTGTAAGACCCCACAAAGTTCCCTCGTAGTCTGAGCTTTAGTGCGTGTTAAGTGAATTATAATTCTGGCCCTAAAAAATTAATAAGTAACTTCCTAAGTGATTGGTGTTTAAACCATATATTATTTTCTTAAATTTTATTTTTTGTAATGATACCAATTTCATCCAAATCTGATATTAGGGTAGGAAGTTATGATCGTTTGTTGATAATTATCGGAATTGCCTGTGTGCGACGGACGATCTGACAGACCATCGAGTTTGTGATGGACCGTCGCTTGGCCCGTCATAACCAAGGCAGTAACTCTCTTTTCTGGCCCAAGTGCAATGTCCAAAATGATGGACCGTTAAGGCTGCGATGGACCATCATTGGAACCATCGCGCTTAGGCAGTGTGGCCTCATCCTGGCCAATCTACGATGGATGATCTGATGGACCATCAGGCTAAGCGATGGACCATCGCTTAGACTATCACACCAAGGTTGTATGTTCTTTTTTTGACCAACGTGCGATGGACGGCCCGATGGACTATCAAGCTAGCGACGGACAGCCCCCGTTCAGTATTTTTAAGTCCTTTTTAAAAGGGGTTTTTGGGTCTTTTCCCTTTTAATCCTTAGATATATTCCAAACGAACTTGATAGCCTCATTATCTCCCAAAACATCCAAAGGCTCGGATTTTTCCCTAAAGAGCAAATCTAAAACCCTTCTCCAAGAAATCCAAGAACTCACCATAGATTCTACAAATTGAGTTGAGATTTGAGTTTCCCAAGTTCAAAGGTTGCAATAACTCTCTCTCAAGAGTAAGTAGAAGAGTTTAGAGCAAGATCGTTCATGCAATTTCATAATCCAAGGTATGTGGGGTTTTGAACAAGGGTAATCCTTTCATCCTTGTGCTCAAAGGCTTATTTAAACTATGATTTTTTGCAATTTATGAGATTTTACATGAATTTGAATTAGGATTTTTCACTCATTTTTATTGATTCCAATATTTTGATGTTTCCCATGAATTGAGAGTCTAATGGCATGATTTTCACATATTTTCTTGAGAACTTCCAGCTGGGTCTATACCCTATGATTTTAATCCTTTAGAAATTAATAGTTAAAATGTTTGAGATATTGAAGTATATGAGTATGTTGAGCTTTTGAGACAAATTGCTGAAATTTCCAGATTTCTGCATGAGTTATGAATCTATAAACTATCTATTATGCTTTTGATGAGTTTTAACTTGAGATTAAATTATGGGTTATTGAACCCTACTTGAGATTTGCAATTTTATGAACTCTTGTTCTATAAGCACCCATGATTTAAGTATTCTGAGACTATTAAAAAATGTTTTAACCTAATGGTCATGGTGTTTTGAAATTTACTTCACTACATGAGATTACAAATTTGATTGTTGGGTTCTTGATGAACCATGAGACTATTCTTAAAGTGGATTTCCATGAGATGAGCAAGATAAACTAAAAGGAGTAGTATTTAGCATCGAGTTGAGTAAGTTACTATGGTTTCTTACCCCAGGACTACGTGTCACCATAGGTTTGAGATTTTGGGCCTAAGGCTAAGATATTGGGCTCAAGAATGAGATAAGTGATCACTAAATTAAGGTTATACCCCCTGGCAAGAGTATGATGCTCCTCCCCAACGTGGGGTCTCTTCCTTAGGAGGACAAAATGTTGGACTCCATGTAGCTCGCATAGTTTATGTCAGTTAAGAGAACCTCCATTGATACAAGTTATTTTCCTAATAGTAAAGTTGCATATTTGCTCCCTAACACTAAATTATTTTTCTTTGATATAAGTATTTTCTCTAAAACTATGAGATAAGTTATTTCCCTAAACTAGAGTATCTTTCCATTGAGATAGAATGATTTTCCTAAACCTTGAAACGAGATATTTTCCTAAAGTGAATGAAATGCCTTTAAGTATGTTTCAAAGTTATATGATTTTGAATTTCAAGTACTTGAGTTCAAAAGAGTTATGAGTTCTTGAGCATTAAAGAAGTTTTACTCTCCATAAGACATATGAATGAGTTGAAAGTATTGTTTAAAGTTTCCTTTAGCCTATGGATAATGATAATAAGAGAAGATTACTGATTTCAAAGTTAAACTATGATGAGTCACGATATTTGTGTTACATGCTCCATTCTACATGATTCATGAGCTTTACATTTTATACTTATTCAAGTCATGTGAGTCATTACTTATTGCATGTATGATTTGATTAAAGAGTATTGATATTGTTTTATATAAATTCATGAACCCCCACATACTCAGTACATTCCCAAGTGTTGATCCACATATATGTCTATTCTCTACATTGTCTTATAATGTAGGTTTAGGTGCTCAAATCCCAGCCTCATCAGTGACTTTCGAGTACCTATGTCTATATTCCTATAATGGTGATTCCTCATGGTTCGACGACCTATCATTAGATATTTCAGCATTTGAGAGACTATGTTATTATTTTTAGTTAATTTCGAGTTAGTTGGGGACCTGTCCCAACAGCTCTCTAGTTCATGGATTAGTAGAGGCTTAGTCAGACTAGTTGTCATATTGTGATTGTGTTGAGAATTCCAGTATTATGGTCGTTTGAACCGAGTATTTTCTCTGTATCTCCCTTCATATGATATGACTATGCTAGTGTTTGAATTATTTCATCTTGAAATGAGTGTTATTAGTAGAAACAGGCTCAAAGGATTAGCTTGGGGCTACTTCTAGCCTTAAGCACCGTGTGATATCCCGAGAGGCAATTTTGGGTCGTTACATCACTCCCGTGATGTCTATGACTTTTTGGACCTCATCAAAGAATTCATATGGATTCTCTTATGACTTAGAACCTGAGAATAGGGGAGGATTGATTTGGGTAAAGTACCGAATCCCAGCCGCAACAGTATTGGCCACTGGGTTGGCCTGAAGAACAACTAGTCATTCATTCAGAGCTATTACACAATTGGCTAGAGTAGAGAATGCAGCTCTGAATTCTGCATAGGAGACTTTCTTATCCAGGGTATCTGCCTGAATGGGTTGAAGTGCAGACTGATTTATGGTTCTCCTTTTGTTAGTCCTTTTAGGAGGCATGTTCTGTAAATGAAAGAAAGAAACAGATTACACTGAGAGTTTAACTTGAGCTCATGATCACTCACACGACATCAATACTGAAAGAAGGGAAACTTTTCCTAAAACATCTTATTGCCTCTTGTCCATAAGTGTGGCGCGTTACACACCCATGCACAAGACTCTACTTGATACGGCTTTTAGATGCCCTAGGACTCTGTTGAAACTTAGGATCTGATAAAAAGTTTGTAACACCCCGAGAGTACACCTTAGATGCCACGCGGTGTTTATGACTCCAAAGGACCACAAGCTAACCCATGACTAATATCTGCAGTGAGCACTGAATAGTAATATTTAAATAAATATGGAATTAGGCTGAATTGCCATAAGGTTAAAAATCTAAATACTGATAAATAATAACATCAGGTAAAAACATCTGAAAACTAAACACTGTCTAAACTAATCTAGTCTGAAAGCCTCTAACTGAACTGTCAGAAAATAGAATTGATAGGACAAGCTCCCATCTAACTCCAACTACTAAACTACTAATAAAGTGAAATAAATCATATCCCCGATAGATGTGGACTCACTATTAAATATGAAACTGCTGAATGGATCTATCGAAAAACCAGTCGGGATCTTGAGCATCCAAACCTACGATATACGACATCATAGCACAAAAAAGAGTGTGCAGTCAGTTCATGGAATATACTGGTATGCTAGATGAGGTATGGGTAAATGCAAGGGTTCATATGAACGAACAATAACTGCCTGAATAATATAGGGTAACTATATAAGAGTACGTGGAATACTGATACTATGGAAATCACTGAGTAGGAAATACTGTACATATACGTATAGATTGTAACTGATTTTTTTTGAATTTGAGCACTGAGTTTTGATAACTGAGTAACCGATATCTGAAGTTACTGATAACTAATTTACTGATACTAATTCACTGTATCTGACAGTCCTAATTCTGTAAAATGAACTGAGTTCTAAAATAAAGACTGGAAACTAAAACTGTGGGAGGTAATCATCTAACCGACATGCCCCAAATAAGATAAGGTAATTAAGTTGGTGTCTAATCTGTAACCCCAATTGGAAGGGTGCTAATACCATGCCACGGGTACTAACATCTATTGTGAGTCAGTCCTATCTGACGGGTGACCCCTGAGATCATTCCTAAACTAGAAGGTTATCCTTGAGTATGTAACTCCTATCTAACGGGTGACATCTCATGACCTACGATGGATACATAGTCCTGGAACTTAGGGATTGTTTCTAGGGATCCAATACTAACTAACAGATGAGCCCCCATCCCTAGGATCACTCGGTGCTTAATCCTACTCCCAACTGAATAGACACTGAACTAATTATACTGAACTGGACTGGACTAATATTGAGTCGATTAAGTTTTCCTAAGTTTTGTAACTGACTGAGTTCTATTGATCGTGACTTGATTGATACTATTTTGTAACTTACACTGGCTCTAGGTAAACAACTAGATTGTCAGGTATTAAATACCCCCAGGACTCGATAACATAAAAAGAAAGACATAACATGATCATAAAGTCATAACAATAGTTGCTTGATAATAATGCACTCATTTAGGCATTTTGTAAAACACTTGATATACATGAACTTGTGCATGAATAGGATCACATAATATCATTTCATGCTTTCACTTGTCAAATCAAAGAAGCATTTCATCAAACACTTGAAGGGCATAAGCTTGTACATGATTGGTACCACATAATAATATGTCATGATTCTACTATTTACTTAACATAGGCAATTTAACAAACACTTGGGGAGCATGGATTATTTAAATGAGAATGGCCAACACCTAAACATCATGATACATTAATCAATTTGTAAATTCAAGGTTTTATCAAGATAATCATATATTCATGACACGTGCTATTTAATTTTCATGAAACTTGCAATTAAATCATGGATTAAAACCCAACTAATATCATGAACATGAATTAAATCTAATTCAAACATCGAAATAATGAATTTAAGATCTTGTATGTTTAAAAAGGGTTCTCGAACTTCATGAGTGAAAGGGACCCATGAATGAACACCTAACATACTTGAGAAGAAAATTTCTGGAAGGTTCTTGGAGGATTTATTGAGATTGCTCTTGGTTTCTTGAAGTTAGCATTTTGTATTGTAGAGAGAAAGCTCTTTATTTTGCGGAAAGATTGAATAATGAATGACTTAAACCATTTTTAGGGCTTTAATCCAATATCTGAACGTAATAAAACCATGGGAAAAGACTAATTTAACTGTGGATGAAACATTGGATTTTCGTCGAAAATTTCTGAAATTACCCCCTGGCGTGACGTGGTACAATCACGCCGGCTCACTGGAAAGTGGACAACTGGAAACTGGGCTGATGGTGAAATGCGATGTCATTGTGGTACCTTACTGAATGGAAAACTAGGCCTTCGCGCAATGCACCATTATCATGGAGCAACACTGGATACGAGACAATTGTTAAATTAGATGGTGGCGTGATGCGGTGGTATCAGTTGGCTCACAGGAAAATAACAATTGTCGTTTGGACTACCTCCAAGACGTGCTGAAGTACCAGGTGGTACACTATTTCACTAAAATGACTCTAACTCTTCACTCGGGTATCGATTTTGGGCGAATTTAATATCCTTGGAAAGATAATTGAATTTCCTACGTAATAGCAAGCTCTAAACTAAAAAATAGTAAGTATTTCCAAAATTTTACATTGGATTACTCATTTACTAAGACTTAAATTAAGCTAGGGAAATACGAGGTATTATAGTTTCATTCTCCCTATTAGGATCTTTCGTCCATGAATGATAAGACAGGGTATCCCTTACCACGATTTAACACAAAAACACACCCACTCTTACCTTTAACAAAGGCAGAAAACAACTGTATTTAGAAAATCACAATTTTCTTTAACAAAGATGTTAAAAATAACACGTAACTTAAGCAAGATTATCCGAAATAGGGAACAATATTGAATACTTGCACTTCTATCTTCTTCAGCTTCCCAAGTGGCCTCTTCAACCTTATGGTTCCTCCACAGAACCATTATTGAAGGCACATCTTCAGTCCATAATCGATGGACTCGCCCATCCAAGATCTCTATCAGAACTTCCTCATAAGACAAGGAATCTGAAATGCCCATATCTTCTTAAGGAACAACCAATTAAGGATCACCTACGCACTTCCTAAACATAGCGACATGGAATACTAGATGAATAGAGCCCAAGCTAGAAGGTAACTCCAATTCATATAGAACATTACCAACCCTCCCCCAAACCAAATATGAACCAACATAATGGGGATTGAGCTTTCCCTTCTTCTAAAATAGCATGACTCCCTTTAAGGGAGACACCTTTAAGAGCACCCAGTCATGAACATTAAACTCCAATACCCTTTGTCTCACATCTGTATAGGACTTTTGGCGACCTTGGGCGGTCTTAAACCTATCCTAATTCACCTTCACCTTCTCTATGTCTTGGTGAACCAAATCAGGACCTAATAACTTAGCCTTACCAACGTTGAACCACCTAATAAAAGAATGACACCTCCTGCCATACAAAGCCTCAATGGAGCCATACCAATGCTAGAGTGATAACTATTATTATTATTATTCAAATACAATGAGGGGAAAATGATCAACTTAACTATCACCAAAATTGATCACATAGGATTTGAGCATATCCTCCAATGTATGAATGGTTCTCTTCTTTTGTCCATCCATCTGGGGTGGAAAGCGGTACTAAAGCTCACCTTTGTTCCCAAACCTCTCTAAAATAAGTGCAAAAAATATGATGAGAACTGAGTACATCGATCAGAGATAACAAAAATAGGTACACAATGCAACTTTACGATCTCTTAAATAAATAACTTTGCATAGTACTCGACAGAGTAATTAGTTCTCATCGACAAGAAGTACACAAACTTAGACATCCTATCCACGATGACCCAAATAGAATCAAACTAAATTCGAGGCAGCTGAAGATAGGTAACAAAATCCACATTAATTATTTCCCATTTCCACATAGGCAACTCTCTTTCTTAAAACAATCCACTGGGCCTCAAGTGATCCACATTCACTTGCTGACATACCATGCGTTTATCCACGAAATTGGCCACATCCCTCTTCATGTTATTCTACCAATATATATTCATTAAGATCATGATACATATTTGTTGAACCGGGATGAATTATATAATATGACTCATGAGCTTCAGCCAAAATTCATCCTCGCAACCCATCAATGAAAGAACACACAGCCATCCTTGGTACCTCAAGATACCATCACCACCAACCTCAAAAGCCATTACTTTTTGTCTACCTACATCCTCTTTGATTTGCATCAAGATAGGGTCCAACACCTGCTTTTTCTTTACCTAAGTACTAAGAGATGATTCCACCACCTCTTGTACCAACACACCACCATCCTCATAATCTAAGAGGCGAACTCAAAGATTAGACAAATATTAAATATCCTTTACCGAATCCCTCTTCTCCTCATCGACATAAGATAAACTCCCCATGGATAACCTACTAAGAGAATCAACAACCACGTTAGCTTTACATGGGTGATAGTAGAGACTCTTGTCATAGTCCTTTAGTAACTCAAGCCACCTCCTTTTCTTATAATTTAGCTCTGCCTGAGTGAACACCTATTGCAGGATCTTATGATAAAAATAAATATAAATATAGGGCCCATACAAATAATGTCGCTAAATCTTTAATCCAAGCACCACAGCTAATAATTCTAAATCATGAGTTAGATAATTTTTCTCATGGACCTTCAACTATCTAGAAGCCTATGCCACAACTCTACTATGCTGCAGAAAGACACAACAAAGTCCTACCTGGGATGCATTGATATGTGAGCCCATGATAACATATTTGAAGCTTTTAACTCTAAATAATTGCAAAGTATTGAGTAAATTTAGTTTTTTTTGATTAGTTTACTTTGATTTTGAAGCAAAATTAGAGAAGAGGGGGAAACACTAATAAAGAAAGCAAAAAGACTGAAAAAAGAAAGAAAATAGAGAGCTAAGTGTGGTTGACGACATCCATGACATGTTGTCATCCTGGTGATAGGCTGTCACGAGTGCCGTCAACCCTAAACAGAAGATGGGAGTTATAGGAAACTTTGTGATGACCTTCATAACACGCCATCAAGATCTTGATAGGACGTCACCGTCATCGTCAACCTTATGCAGTAGAAGCTGAAATTGTAGAGATGCTGACGACGTCCGTGATAGGCCATCAAGATCATGATAGGCCATCATGGGTGCCGTCGTCTATTCCGAAGAAAGTTTGAAACTTTTTATTTTATTTCCTTATTTAGGATTTACTATTTTAAAGCCTTCTTTTAGGGTTTTTATAAATATGAAATTATCGAGCTATCCAGCAATCCATTAACATATTGATAATATAAAAAAATTCTCTCTCTCTAAGAACAATATTTTAGAGTTTTTCCTTGTGATTCAATTACAAGAATACTTTTGATTTCCTTCATTCTTATACGCTAATTTTTCTAGTTATGAATTCAAATTGTGTTCTGATTTCTTGCATCATGAGTAACTAAAAACTCTTAACCTAGATTATGGAATCTAGGGTTAGGTCATGATAAGGTGTTAACTAATTACTCAAGGTTTAATAAGTGTTAGGATTTCTTGGTAATTCTGATATTAGAATTTGTCTATTGGTTTCAAACAATAGGCGTACCTACTTTGGTTTGCTTAAGAAAGAAATCATAAATAGTAGGAAGTGAATTATCAATAGGGACTCGCAAAGGCTTCATTTAATAATTAGCACTGTAACAAGGTTGATTAACCTGAAGTAAAATTGGGACAATGAGTTGTGTTTCCCTAAGTCTAAGAGGATCAGGAAATTAGATGCTTGAATAGGTCGAGAGACATTTGAGCATATCATCGATAAATATAGCTTGTCATTCTAACCAATATGAGAACCTTGAGTTAATGGTAGCATCTGTCATATTCCGTAAGCCCTAGTGAACATAATCCTGGTTATTTCCTAAACTCTTGATTGACAAACACTGAAATTAAAGTGACCAAAAATTATTTGCTAAAATCCAAAACTCCTATTTTATTTTTTTATATCATTTGTTTGAATTCAACTTATAGCTTTAGTTTCAAATTAGTTTAATTGTCTGTCATATTATTCCCTTTGGGATTCAACCCCAACCTAGTTGGTTTTTAGATTTACAACGATCGCTTACATCTATTCAAGAGTGTAATTTGAGGGTTATAAAAAATTGTGCCATTTCCGGGGAGCAATTTGGCGCATTGAGTTGGTTTGGAATTTTAGCCTACTAACTTGAATTCAAACTTGTAAATATTTGTTTTGAGTTTTCTTTTATTTCTCATGTTAGGTAGATTTTTATTTTAGTTTAATTATTACTATGGAATCGTGGAATAAACATGAGCTTGGTGGTTGGAAATCTTATCTTGATGATCCTTGTCCATATTGTGTTAGACCTTACTTTTAGCTAGAATGTAGATATGCTCTCCAGAGAGAGGTGTGCACCATCTCCATCCTACCGAGCGTATGATTGTTCTTTATATGGTGATCGAGATGGACATTGAAGTGACTGCCCAAATGCCCCCTCCTCCTATTGTGCTAACCCAAATTCTAGTTCTTCTTATGAGTTTGATAGGTCTTATGGTCAAAAAAAGGAAGAAAGAAGCACCGATAAGAGTGCCATTAAAGCTATGTTTCAACGAATGTTGGATCTCTAGAAAGAAACATATGATATCATATGTGATATGCGTCAAGATATGAAGTCAATCATTCATGAGGAGATGGATATAGAGGTCAATTATTCAAAGCATTCTTCTATATTATGTTTAGAAGATATCTTGTCTGTGGAATCATTTAACATAATGGAAGAGTGTAAAGATGAGGAGAAAGAATCCTATACTGATGATGAGCTTGATGTTGATCTTCTATTGGAGATTTCCCAACCAACCGAACCATTCATGAACGAAGATGCCAAAGATGAGGAAATGGTACTAGAATTGAAAGAAGAAATCAAGAACAATCCTTGTGAAGACTCTAGTCTATTTTGGGTTAAAGATACTAATAGAGACGCTACTCCAGAATTGAGAGTCAGTCCTTATTCGAACCACTTTTCAACATTATGCTTGGTGGATGTGATGAAAGTCAAACTACCCAAGAAAATGATGAATTTTGAAAATAAGGAGGAAAATTCTTACATTTTGGAGTTTATCTTTCCAAAATGGTATACTATAACCCCAGTCTTGAAGGCCAAGAAGCTTAAAGATCGATATCCACTTAGTGGTTTTTTAAGATCCTTATCATTGCCCAATGAGCCCACACAAGAGTGTGACGCAAAATTGGGCAAGCAGTTCAAGTCTTCAAAGTGGCGTGATAGAACATTCCTTATCATGCCCTCACATTTGCCCAACGGACCTAAAAGATGTATGATAACGCTCAATCTACAGCTCTCGTGGGAGTGTAAAGCGGTCGTTAGCAAATATAGAACCCAACCTGGGTTGGGTATCGATCCCACAGAGAATAGCTTGGTCAACAAGTAAGAGAAATTATTAGACTTTTGATGCAAGTCTCGTAAGAATGGGGGGATTGTAATAAGTAACCAAAGTAATGAAATAAAAGCTGAAAATAATAAAGTAAAAAGAGAAAGATTGTCACGTTGGTTGTAAACAATGAGAATTGAAGCGTTGGGGTTATGTCCACCTTCTGAGGTATACGTCTCTATTGGCTATGAGTGTGTAGAGTCTTGACATGCAATTGCTTATAGAGAATTGTAGTCGATGGTAAATCCAAGCGTCTCTCGACCTAAACAAGGACTATTTCACTTTAACTCTCTCGAGCTTAAAGCGTGACTAACGGTACGAATTCTCCAAGAAGTTAGTCCAGGTACGGCACTAGCTTTTTAATAGGAAAGGGTGTCCTACTACCTTGACATTATCTCTTTTCCAGACAAATAACTTTTCTCTCGAACAAGTTAAATGTTAACCTGGCGTTGGTCTATGCGTCTTCTTTTCTAGACAAATAACCTTTCTCTCGAACAGGTTAGATGTTAGAATGGCGTGTTCTTGTGTTTGAACCGCAAAGAATGATTTAAGATGAAGAGAATAATGATATAAGCAATATACTTGTCTTGAACTCACAAACTCACAGCTATAGATAGTAACTCATTCGGCTTCCATAACCCCAACTAAGAGGTTTAGTTACCCATGAATGCGAAGGATATCACGTTTTGCATGGTGAATGGCGTGAATAGTGGGTGTTTGGCGTGTGGTGTGATTCCGTAGCAAGTAACGATTCTCTTGTTGTGGAATTGAAGAGTAGAAGAATAGATTAGAAGTGTTTGTAGTGGAAGATGAGAAAGATGGACGAAAATTATATTGTTGAGTTGATTATTGAAGAAGTTCTTAAAAATCTCTAACATGATAGGGTATTTATAATACTCCTATCCTACTCCTACTAAGCTAATGAAATAAATAACCAAATCCTAATATACTAATGAAATCCTTGACCCAAATGTACTAGGGTAAGGTTACAAAATTATAATCCAAATAGAATAATGAAACACATAACCTAATTGCACTAGGTTAATGTATTATGGCAAAAATCCAGCTTTGTGTCTGTAAGTCCCAAAGTCTTCAGAAATGCTGTTTTAGCCCGGGACAGATTTTCCATGCAGCAGATTTAGTCCTTTATGCGTCCAGCTCCTTTCCATCTCGTTTGTGAGCTTTCTTTTGCGTCAAGTAAGCCATAAATTGCTGTATTTTGCATCATTTATACCTGAAACTTTCCTAATCACATTTGTTAGCTCATTTACAGGAAAAAGGACTAAAAGTGTATGAAATAGATAATTAGTTCTCAAAACTAGGCTAGAATATGGGCAAAATATATTGATATAGGCGCGTAAATTCGCCTATCATCAACACCCCACACTTAGAGCTTTGTTCGTCCTCGAACAACATATCATGTCCTTCTAAGCATCGACTTAAGGTTTTTACAGAAACAACACAAAACATTCTTCAAGACAAGCACAACAATTATCAACGAAGAGTAGCTTTCCGATTATAAGTAGAAACAATTTAACCTCAAGCATAGACTCGTGATGGTGATCAACTCACATACAAACGTTAAGGTACATAGAATCATATACAACTATCCAAAACTCATCAACCATGTGTGTCTCACAATATAGTACCCATAATCACTCACAAATATAGCAGATTTTTCAAACATGGGTAGCAAAGTATCCTTGCACTCACTCTCACAAAGAATTCATATGTAGCAACTAATGACCATAAGCTTGCCTTTAATGTAGTACTCTACTAAATGTCAGAATGTTAAGATTAGGATCAAGTAGGTCTTTAGATGGTTGTAATGTAGGCTAAGGGACGGGTAGGACTATTTTGGCCAGAAATAGTGACTAAGTTCCTAAGCACTTTAATACATCACTTTGAGTCATTGAAACTTTTTTTCTCTTTCAACCTTTCTTTACTCTTTTATTCTACCACCCTTGTTCTCCTATTTTGTTTTTCAATTTTAAGCACAACTCACTTTTCAGCTTTCTTTTCCTTTTTCTTTTCACAACATACCTCCTATGATAGCATTTCTTTCATAACATATTCAAGCACCCTTGCAATTTAAAACATCATACTCACCCAATTTCCTCTTATGTTGTCACATGACTTTTTCACTTTAAAGCACTTAGGAATTTGGATCAAATTATGGTCTTGAAAAAAATGGATTAGGCTTACATACAAGGTTGTCAAAGAAATAGGCTAAAGGCTCAAAAGGGTTTAACTAGGATGATTTACATAGGTAGGACAACTGAAGGTAAACATGTATAGGTTGCCAAAGAAATGCCTAAATCATATCCTAAACTTTCATTCCTTATTTTCGCTTTGCATACATACGAGGCAAGTTCTAGCATCAGCCACATACATAGAATATACTATTAATCTCACACACACAAGGCACATGGTCGACTTGATTGGTAGTAATATAGACTCTCGACCCAACAAGTGAAGGAATTGAATCACAATATCACATAATAGTCACAACTAGAGCCTAAATGTCTCAATAGTCACAATTGTAGCACATACTCTTGTTCTAATCTCATGCTGCCTATCAAAATAATTCCATGCGTAGCTAGAAAAAATTTTTACTCCTAAAAAACAAAAAAACGTCAAACGAAAAAACACAAAAAATAAAAATTTGGACTCAAAACAAAATAAACAAGAGCAAACATACAAACATAGCATGCAGATTCTGCAGACACCCCACACTTAGACTAGACACTGCCCTCAGTGGAAAATAAAGTCGAAGAACCTGATTAGTCGGACTCTTCCTCAATGTCGGGGGTCATACCCCCTTCGTCCGAATCATCGTACGAGTCATCGTCAGAGTTCTCCTCAGCATCAGAATCAGGCAGGCGTCTATCATCATCAGTTGGCACGTCATCATCAAGAGGTTCCTCGAAATAGACTCCCACTCCACACATCTCCCGGGCATGTCTGTTCATTGGGTAGTCGTGGTCCAGCTGTTGGAGCTCTTCAACAGTTGGAATACGTCCACCACTCATCATAGTGAATCTCGTCATGCCATAGAGATGACGGAAGAAACTCTCGTCACGAGCATGTCTCTCCGCAGTGGTAAGGTTGACTCCATGCGTTGTTTCAGCATCTTTGACCTTGGTGAGGTCAACCTTCTTTGGGGTATGTGGGAGTTTGTGGTCAGCTGGTTCCTCTTCTATATCCTCCTTCCGCAACATTGCTGTCAACAAATTGCCGAATGTGAAATGGGACCTGCTGTGGAGTCTGGCTTTTCTCATGGTAGATCGAATGATTGCCCCAAAATTGATAGGGACATTTGTCATCAATGCATAAACCAGACACACTCTATCTCTCGATATCTTTGTGTATTGCGTCCCAGGAATAAGGCATGAGTTGACAATGCGCATCCAGATTCTTGCTTCCCTATTTAGTGGAGCATAGGGGAATGTGTTGTGACGGCCTGTTTCCTTATGTCTGCCCCATCTCGCCATCGATCTGCTTCCACAAAGCGTGTGTCTTATAGCTCTGTAAGGAGGCCTGCTGTACAGCTCTTTGTATGGTGCAGTGTCGACCGAAGGTAGGCCTAGAAACGAGTTGATCCAATCCGCTGTAAGCTGTAACACTTGGCCCCGAATTTTGACTTCGTTGCCTGTGGTGTTTGGCGACCAGTTGGCATAAAACTCTCTTGTCAAGTCAAGATTGCACTCTCCCATGTCACGGAAGATGAAATCCAACTTCAAAGCCATAATCTTAGCCAACATTTGCGGCTCCTTCTTTGCTAAGGTCTCCTTGTTGATTAAGTCGACGTGCACATATTTCTTTTCTTTGTTGCTGCTGTACCATGCCTTGGCTTCTTCCTCAAGAACCCATTTGATTCCGAACATTCTGCGTGGTAGGTGTGCGGAAGATGATTCGCCTTGGTCTTTTCGGCTTCTCTTTTTGTCCTTGCGGGTCGTGGTAGCCTTCTCCTTGCCTTGCCTTGCTTTCGGTGCCATTGAACCTGAGACTAGAAATAATGTTAGATGCAGCACAATCGCACTTTAGACAATCTATATGCAAGCATTAGGGGTACCACCCCACACTTAATCTTGTTAGCACAAATCAGTGAAGTGAAAGTGGTCGAGTACTCAGACTTCGTCGACATACGTCCTCGGATTGTATTCCGACAAGAAAATCAGCATTACATCACTTATGAGCAGCCACTTTGGACGTCTTTCATGGTGCATATAGCGATACTATAACATAGGAGATACCACATGGAATTGCTATTCGAACAACCAACACTACCTCCTACGTCGATAGTCACTATAACCTTATCCCGATGGCCGGGATGGTGAATCATGCAAGCATCCAAACAACACTTTCAAGCAATATTCATAGCCATATATGTTCAGCAAGTATCATAACAATGCCATTGAAACAAAATTCAAGTCGGAAACAAGTCAAGAATTGCATTCGTATTCATTCAATCACACGATTTTTGCAACAATTATCCAATCACATGAACATCACCACTAATCTCACATGATTTAGCATTTAATAATAAGCATAGTAAAGTAGTACTTACGATAAATAGATGAAGAATAAGAGAGCACTTACTTGCTTGAAGATTGTGGAGAAGTTGTTGTGGATTGGAAGAACAAAGGAAGAAAAATTTGAGAGGATTTGGGATGATATGCGGCGCCTTTAGGGTTGATTCTAATGTGTTTGTGAAATAAAAACAAGTCCCCTTTATATAGGAGGAGGATGGGTCGGGTTATGACCCATTTACAATCGGATTTGGGGACAAAATCACCCTATATGCGGCGCATATCCCTCGGCATATCACATGTATATGCGGCGCATTGTCCATGGCATAATGGGACATATGCGCCGCACATGGTATGGCATATCTAGGCATATGCGGCGCATATGGTATGGCATTTGGTCTCAGTATCTCAAATGCCATAGCATAGGCGGCGCATAGTCAAAAGCACACCTAGGAATAGGCGGCGCATAGGGTATAGCACACTAGATTCCGAGTCCTTAGGCTATAGAATAGGTTGTGCATCGTTCGTGGCCTATTTTTACCAAGGCCTAGCCTTCCTCGAAGCCTATTATGTCGTGAGAAAGGCTCAATTCATAGCCTTATGCATCACCATTCCTAACTTACCGACTTTACCATACAATGCGACCAAATCGTCAATTGAAATCAATCTCCTCGTTGCATACTTCTTACACCTATATTTGCTCAAACAAATGAAAACGATTAGTACGATGGGTTGCCTCCCACCAAGCGCCTTAGTTTTGGTCGTGGCACGACTCTTATTTTTGGATTTTCATTTATCAAAAAGAAAAAAATACTAAAACGACAAAACAATAAAACGAAGGGTTGCCTCCCATCTAGCGCCTTATTTATTGTCGTGGCTCGACGTAGTAATCTCGAGTACTTAGACTTCGTCGAGATAAGTGATGGCCATGTCATTTATCGAGTCAAGAGGACCGATATATGGCTTAACACGTTGGCCATTCACCTTGAAGATAACACCCTCATTATTTTCCAGTTCGACTACTCCAGACGAGTAGACGTGGGTGACTTTAAATGGACCAGACCACTTTGATTTTAACTTACCTGGGAAGAGCTTGAATCTGGAGTTAAAGAGTAGCACCATGTCACCTTTTTGGAAGTGTCGTTGAACAATCCTCTGATCGTGATACTTCTTCATCCGCTCCTTGTATAAATCTGATCTTTCATATGCATGGAGACGGAATTCATCTAGCTCGTTCAGCTGCTCCAACCTCAGGTTCTTCACATCATCCCAATTCAGATTCAAGTGCTTCAATGCCCATAATGCCTTGTATTCAAGCTCGATGGGTAGATGACAAGCCTTCCCATAAACTAGCTGATAAGGTGACATACCAATGGGTGTCTTGAATGCAGTCCTATACGCCCATAGTGCATCATCTAGCTTCCGAGACCAATCCTTCCGATTCGCATTGACCGTCTTGGCAAGGATTTGCTTGATCTCACGATTGGAAACCTCTACTTGTCCACTAGTTTGGGGATGATAAGGCGTAGCTACCTTGTGTTGCTTGACTCCATACTTGGCCAATACAGATTTGAATAGCTTGTTGCAGAAGTGAGATCCTCCATCACTTATGATAGTACGAGGTACCCCAAAGCGAGAGAAGATATTCTTCTTTAAGAACGCTACAACACGCTTTCCTTCGTTATCGGCCAATGCTACAGCTTCAACCCATTTCGAAACATAATCCACAGCAACCAAGATGTACTTCATTCCAAACGAATTCACGAATGGTCCCATGAAATCAATACCCCATACATCAAAGAGTTCTACCTCCAGCATTTTGGACATGGGCATTTCATGGTGTTTTGAAATAGCACCTTGACGTTGGCATTGGTCACACCTTCTCACATAGTCGTGTGCATCTCTGAATATTGTAGGCCAATAATAACCACTTTGCAAGACTTTTCTTGCTGTTCGATTCCCTGCATGATGGCCTCCAACTTGCGAAGTGTGGCATGCTTCTAATATAGTGGGCACTTCTTCATGGGATATACATCGTCGAATGATACCATCCGCGCATCTTCGAAACAAATAAGGCTCATCCCAATAGTAGTGCTGAACGTCATGCATAAACTTCCTCCTCTGGTGGTAAGATAAATTGGAAGGTAACACATTACTCACCACGAAATTTGCAAAGTCGGCATACCATGGTAAGTTCTCCATTGTTGTCGCTAGTATCTCCTCGTCAGGGAATGCATCGTCAATCTGATTTTCTGGTTGCGCCACATACTCATTCTCAAGTCTAGATAGGTGATCAGCCACTTGGTTCTCGCAACCTCTTCTATCTTTGACTTCGAAATCAAACTCTTGCAGCAGCAATACCCATCTAATCAGCCTTGGTTTTGCATCCTTCTTTGTCATTAGATATCTAAGAGCTGCATGGTCTGTATGAACGATCACTTTAGTACCCAATAGATAAGCACGGAACTTCTCAAACGCATACACAACCGCTAAGAGCTCTTGTTCAGTGACAGTGTAGTTCTTTTGGGCTTCATTGAGGACCTTACTCGCATAGTAGATAGGATGAAATAATTTCTCCTTTCTTTGTCCAAGAACAGCACCAACGGCTACCCCACTAGCATCACACATGACTTCGAACGGGAGCGTCCAATCTGGTGTTACCATGATAGGGGCTTCAATGAGTTTTTCTTTAAGGCATTCAAATGCCTTTAAGCATTCATCATTAAAGTCAAACTTCGCATCTTTCTCCAATAGCTTGCATAATGGACTAGAAATTTTGGAGAAGTCTTTGATGAATCTACGATAAAACCCAGCATGGCCAAGAAAACTACGAACTCCCTTCACCGAAATTGGAGGTGGTAGCTTCTCAATTACCTCTATTTTGGCGCGATCAACCTCTATTCCTCTTTCGGAGATCTTGTGCCCAAGAACAATTCCTTCTTTTACCATGAAGTGGCACTTCTCCCAATTCAGCACAAGGTTGAACTCTACACATCTTTGTAATGCCATGCTTAAATTCACCAAACATGTTTCGAAAGACTCCCCAACAACTGAAAAGTCGTCCATAAATACCTCCAAAGTGTCTTCTACCATATCAGAGAAAATAGACATCATACATCGCTGAAAGGTGGCTGGTGCATTACATAACCCGAATGGCATTCGTTTGAAGGCAAACGTACCATATGGGCATGTAAACGTTGTCTTCTCTTGGTCTTCTGGTGCAATAAAAATCTGATTATAACCTGAATAACCATCAAGAAAGCAAAACCATCCTTTGCCCGCTAATCGATCTAGCATTTGGTCCATAAATGGCATGGGGAAGTGATCCTTGAGAGTCCAAGAATTCAGCTTGCGGTAGTCCATGCATACTCTCCATCCAGTGACGGGCCTGAGTGGAATAAGTTCATTCTTTGCATTCGCAACCACCGTCATACCTCCTTTCTTGGGAACACATTGTACTGGGCTTACCCATGTACTATCAGAAATAGGATACACAACTCCTGCGTCTAACCACTTGATAATCTCCTTCTTTACCACCTCTTGCATTGGTGGGTTTAGACGTCTTTGGTGTTCGATGGTGGGTGTGCACTTTTCTTGGAGCTGAATTTTATGAGTGCAAATCCCAGGTGGAATACCAAGGATATCCGCAATGGTCCATCCAATAGCTCTAATATACTTGCGTAAAATTGCAATAAGAGCTGCAACTTGTTGCTCACCTAAATCGGCTGCCACTATGACTGGAAGAGTGTTTCCGCTTCCTAAGAATGCATACTTCAAATGGCTTGGCAGCTCCTTTAATTCTAATGTGGGTGGTTCTTCAATAGATGGCTTAGCTGGTGGTGTGGGTCGATTCTTGAGATCAAGATCCAGCTTCTTAGGAGGACAGCGATATGCTCCTAATCCCGATAGAGCACAAATATCATCTTCAGAAATTTCAGCATCATCATCATCTTCTTCCATGAGCAAAACCTCCAAAGGATCATCAAGAATTTGCCCTTCAGCAAGTAACTCATCCTCGTCATCAACGACAACATCAGCCACAGAAAATACACTTAGATCTTTGGGTTGCTTCATTGATTTGCAAACATCAAAGCGCACCACTTCATCATTTATTCGGAATGAAAGCTCATTAGCTCTCAAATCTATGAGCACACTTCCCGTAGCAAGGAAAGGGCGTCCCAAGATTATGGGAACCTCTGAATCTGCTTCGCAATCCAAGATGACAAAGTCTGCTGGAAATATGAATGAAGATACCTTCACCAAGACATCGCATAGAATACCAACCGGTCGTTTTACCGACCTATCCGCCATAACAAGCTTCATATTAGTTGGTGTAGGATCTCCTAACCCCAACTTCTTGTAGATTGATAATGGCATCAAGTTGATGCTGGCTCCTAAGTCACATAATGCTTTAGCAAAGTCCAAGGATCCGACGGTGCAAGGAATAGTGAAAGCTCCGGGGTCGGCCTTCTTCTGAACTATAGATCGGGTAGCTATTGCACTACAATGATGCACATCTTCTTTCAGCTCATAGCTTGCTGCCCTCTTCTTAGTCAAAAGATCTTTCATAAACTTCGCATACCCAGGCATTTGTTCAAGTGCCTCTACCAATGGGACATTAATAGTTAGCTGCTTCAACATGGTCATAAATTTGCTGAACTTAGTGTCATCGGCCACCTTCTTCAATCTTTGTGGAAAAGGTGGTGGTGGGTATGGAAGTGTTCTTTCCATGGCTTTCTTCTCCTCTTGCTTCCGTTTATTATTTTTTTCAGGCTGCACGTCACTAGGCAACACGTCCTTGACGTTGGAAGTGGATATTGCGGCGTCTTCCCTAGTGGCGTCACTAGGTGTGGCGTCCATGTCTGCTGTTCCGTCAACTACTTGCTTGCCTTCTGCTGAAGTTTCCAGCACCTTACCACTCCTCGTAGTGATGGCCATGCATGACCCATCAGTCCTTGGGTTTTGCACAGTATCGCTAGGCAAGGTACCGGCTTTTCTTTGGTTGAGTGCTGCTGAAAGTTGACTGAATTGCTGCTCTAGTTGCTTGATAGAAGTGGAATGAGAATCAACTAATTGCTTCATGGAGGCCAAATCGTCAATCACCTCCTTAACTCCCGCGCTCGTCGCTTCCACTCCTTTCAATAACTTAGCCATCATGTCTTCCATAGAATTAGATGTGGTGGTATCACGTCTACCAGGGGGAACGTACAAACCACTATTTTCATTATTTTTCTTCCAACTACCTTGGTCTTTACCTCCAGATTTATCATAATAGTTCCGACCTTGGTTTCCTTGGGCATTCCCACGGAAACCCCCCTGATTGTTCAAGTAGTTGGCCTCCTCTTCTGAATCAGATTCGTCTCTTCCTTTTGACGCAATAGATTTCACTTTTTCAGTCTTCCCTAATAGATGCTTTGTAAGAAGATCCATTTGGGTTTTCATGTGCGCCATATCTTGATCACGTTCTTCTTCTCTCCTTCTTTGATCTGCAGACATGCCAATAGATAAAGTGGGGCTTGCTACCTCAGAATCCCTGGTATGCCAAGCTCTACTTTGTTTCGTCATACGATCTAGCATGTTGCTTGCTTGACCAAAGGTGAGGTCCATAAAAGAACCTCCAGCTGCGTTGTCCACCACTGGTTTAGTTACTGAATTCAAGGCTCTATATAAGATCTCCATGAGGTGAACATTAGTCATGTGATGGTTTGGGCATCTCGCTAGCTTTGTCTTGAACCTCTCCCATGTTTCGTGAAGAGCTTCAGAGGGAAGCTGACGAAAGTTGCTGATTTCATCTCTCAATTGAGCCCTCTTGGATGGCGGAAAGAATCTTTCTAGGAAAGCGTCTCTCAATTGCCTCCAATTTGTAATAGAATCAGGAGTCAGCCCATTCAACCATAATGTTGCCTCCCCAGACAGAGACAATGGAAATAGACGTAATCGAATAGCATTCTGACCAACTCCAGGATTGTCAAAAGACTTGCATGTAGAAATAAAGTTGATGAGATGCATATTCGGATCATCGCCTGCTAGTCCACCAAATAATCCCTTGAGTTGCAATAACTGAATCATGGTGCTAGTGATGTTGAACTTGGCTCCGGGCGCTAATGGTGGTGGAATTATAGCTCCAGTGGCTCCGGCACCATCAAGATCATCATCCTCATCGTCGAAAGCTGGTTGCAAAGGTTGGCGATCATATCTGTACCGAGCTTGTCGACCTCGTCTGTTGGCAGGTGTTGCCATTTCAGCGCCATGCCTTGGGTTGATCAACTCGTCATCTCCTAAATCTTCATCGTCAGGATTTGTTGCTCGTCCAGGATTATCAATGTTTTGTTGTTGGACTTGAGCAGCGGCAAGAGCAGCTAATCTTGCTTGCTCGTGTTGAGCAGCCATCCTGTCGATTTCCGCTTGTGCTTCCATTCTTCTAATTCGTTGCGGTTCCGGATTGATTGGTAATAACGGTTGACCAGAACTTCTAGTATGGGGCATGCATTAAAAGAAAAACCTGCAATAAACAAAAACAAAAACTAAACGTAAAAGTACGAGAATCTTTGACCAAAGGGTCTAGTAATTTTCACGAACTTGATTGACACTCGTATTCCCCGGCAACGGCGCCAATTTTTGATAACGCTCAATCTACAGCTCTCGTGGGAGTGTAAAGCGGTCGTTAGCAAATATAGAACCCAACCTGGGTTGGGTATCGATCCCACAGAGAATAGCTTGGTCAACAAGTAAGAGAAATTATTAGACTTTTGATGCAAGTCTCGTAAGAATGGGGGGATTGTAATAAGTAACCAAAGTAATGAAATAAAAGCTGAAAATAATAAAGTAAAAAGAGAAAGATTGTCACGTTGGTTGTAAACAATGAGAATTGAAGCGTTGGGGTTATGTCCACCTTCTGAGGTATACGTCTCTATTGGCTATGAGTGTGTAGAGTCTTGACATGCAATTGCTTATAGAGAATTGTAGTCGATGGTAAATCCAAGCGTCTCTCGACCTAAACAAGGACTATTTCACTTTAACTCTCTCGAGCTTAAAGCGTGACTAACGGTACGAATTCTCCAAGAAGTTAGTCCAGGTACGGCACTAGCTTTTTAATAGGAAAGGGTGTCCTACTACCTTGACATTATCTCTTTTCCAGACAAATAACTTTTCTCTCGAACAAGTTAAATGTTAACCTGGCGTTGGTCTATGCGTCTTCTTTTCTAGACAAATAACCTTTCTCTCGAACAGGTTAGATGTTAGAATGGCGTGTTCTTGTGTTTGAACCGCAAAGAATGATTTAAGATGAAGAGAATAATGATATAAGCAATATACTTGTCTTGAACTCACAAACTCACAGCTATAGATAGTAACTCATTCGGCTTCCATAACCCCAACTAAGAGGTTTAGTTACCCATGAATGCGAAGGATATCACGTTTTGCATGGTGAATGGCGTGAATAGTGGGTGTTTGGCGTGTGGTGTGATTCCGTAGCAAGTAACGATTCTCTTGTTGTGGAATTGAAGAGTAGAAGAATAGATTAGAAGTGTTTGTAGTGGAAGATGAGAAAGATGGACGAAAATTATATTGTTGAGTTGATTATTGAAGAAGTTCTTAAAAATCTCTAACATGATAGGGTATTTATAATACTCCTATCCTACTCCTACTAAGCTAATGAAATAAATAACCAAATCCTAATATACTAATGAAATCCTTGACCCAAATGTACTAGGGTAAGGTTACAAAATTATAATCCAAATAGAATAATGAAACACATAACCTAATTGCACTAGGTTAATGTATTATGGCAAAAATCCAGCTTTGTGTCTATAAGTCCCAAAGTCTTCAGAAATGCTGTTTTAGCCCGGGACAGATTTTCCATGCAGCAGATTTAGTCCTTTATGCGTCCAGCTCCTTTCCATCTCGTTTGTGAGCTTTCTTTTGCGTCAAGTAAGCCATAAATTGCTGTATTTTGCATCATTTATACCTGAAACTTTCCTAATCACATTTGTTAGCTCATTTACAGGAAAAAGGACTAAAAGTGTATGAAATAGATAATTAGTTCTCAAAACTAGGCTAGAATATGGGCAAAATATATTGATATAGGCGCGTAAATTCGCCTATCATCAATGTAAAGATGAAAAGATAGGCCGATAACTTAAATCGTCAAAGTGGAGGAATAAAGAATGACTGGATGTTGTCATGCCGCGACACTAAACGAGGCATTTCTTGGGAGGCAACCCAAGGTATTTTGTTATTTGTATTTATATTATGTGATTGACATCAGATCTTCGCACCCATGGTGCCACAGGTATGTTTCTAACTCTCTTGTTTTGGTTTAATGCATAGGGGACATTGCATGATTTTAAGTTGAGGGTATTTGGGCTACATGTGAGTGTTGATGTCCTCCTTGGGTTTTTATTGTCGTGCCTTTTTCCCGGAGCCTTGTTTCTAGTAGAGCCGGCATGTTTAGGCATATTGTGCTTGTTTTGTGATGTGTTGTAGTTGACTAGGAGAAATACAAGTAACTAAGGCAGTTAACTTGTTTTTGTGATTTTTTAGCACCTCTCCATTGGTCTGATATATTACTATGTGAATTTTATACATTTATGACCAAAGCAATGATAGACAATTACGTGTGTAGTTTGCTAAATTTTTACTATCTTAAACATAAGGGTGAATGTGAGGTTAGCTATGCCATGGGTCTCATCCTAGAAATAAGATGCCTAGATTGAGGTTGTGGTTACTAATTCTTGAACACACCAATTAGGTATTCGAAAGAATCAATGGGTGAAAATTTGGTGTTTTGTTGAAATACTAGCATCAAAATTTATAACCAATCCTACCCATATTTGACAAACTAAATAGATGTTAATGACTAACTCCCACATGTCACTCGCTTAGTAATACATAATCCCAAGATCCGTGCATAATTGTTAGAACTCTAATTATTCGTAGTCCCGAATTTATACTAGAAAACCCAAAAAGAAATATTAGTGTAGAAACCTATCTCCCCTATTTTATCTTTTCGTACCATTTGTTTGAATTTAACTTGTATCCATCATTTTGAATTAATTTAATTGCCACTCATATTTTTCCATGTGGATTCAAACCCAACTCCAAAGTTGGGTAAATATATTGACGACAACCGCCTTGCACCTAAATTGATGTGTAAGTTGAGCATTATCAAAAATAACACCATTGCC
The DNA here is from genome assembly GCA_030864225.1 of Capsicum baccatum var. pendulum. NCBI lineage: Eukaryota > Viridiplantae > Streptophyta > Magnoliopsida > Solanales > Solanaceae > Capsicum > Capsicum baccatum. The sequence goes on from CM061557.1 coordinate 89,928,960, forward strand.
GAGGAACAATTTGGCATATTAAGTTAGTTTGAAATTTCAGTTACTTGCATGAATTTAATCTTGTAAATGTTTGTTTGTTATTTTTCTTTTATAGGTCGCTTTTTATTTTGTTTTATTTTTGTTTTTATTTTCTATATGGAATCTTTCGACAAATATGATATTGGTAGTTGGAAGTCCTATCTTGACAATCCATGTTCATATTATGATGGACCACACTTCATAAGACATTGTAACTATGCTCTCTCTCGAGAGATGGATGCACCATCTCAATCCTATAGGGAGTATAGGTGTTCTCTATGTAGTAGTCAAGATAGACATTAGAGTGATAGTCCACCTGCCCCCTCCCCCCATTACATTAATCGAGTTTCTAGTTCTTCAAATAAGTTTGATAGGTCTTCTAATGAACAGGATAAAGAGAAACATACCGAATCCACTAGTCTTGGAGAAATACTTCAAACTATTTTGGATCGGGTGGATGTAATGGGGGAGAATGTACAAGCCATTCAAAAAGAGGCATTAGGGTGAAAGAATGTCAAGATAGGGGAAATAAGCAAAGAAGAAAAGCTTGGAACTATCATTACCACGCCCATCCCCCAAGAGGAATATGTCAAGAAGATAAGCCAAGCTATCATTATGATCTTGATAGCAAAGAATCCTCAATGGATTCCCAACAATCCAATTAATATGAGGAAGAAGAAGCCAAAATAAAAGAAATAAGCCTAGAGTTAAGAGAAGAATCAAAGAACACCTCTTATGATGACCCTGGCTCATTTTAGGGTGAAAATGCTTTGGAGAAAGCTAACCCAAAAGTAGGTGTTGGACCTCGTTCAATCCACTTTTTAACATTAGGCATAGAGGATGTTATAAGGATCCACCCTTTTGACCAAAGGCAGGATTATGGGAAGGTGGAGTCCGACTCTTACGTTTTGGAGTTTGTCATTCCGAAGGAGCACATAGAGCCCCATCCATCAAAGGCCAAGATGCTCAATTTCCGATGTACAAGGAATGGCCTATTGGAGAATACTTTTTTACATGTGGAACCAATCAAGAAAATGAATGTGAAGTTGGGTAAAAGATTTAAGTCTTCAAAATGGCGAGATCGAAGCTTGCTTGCCAATTCGCCACCTCTTCCAAGTTTCATCTTGGAAGATTTGAATTTTTTATCCCTCTGCCGCTTATTTCATATTGAGCGAAAGATGGGGCGGGATTCAAATTTTCTAAGTGGATACATAAAGAGAAGGAGTGAAGCCATCATGCTGCAACGTTAAACTAAGCGCTTGATGGGAGGCAACCCATCACATCACAAAAAGTTACTCGTATCCTTTTTTTTACGCATGCTAGGGTAGATTTTGATTTTGTTATTGTTTGTATGCAAGCATAGTCCATAAAGTATTGGTGCTTAGAGGCATTTTGGCTGAATTTGGAAGGAACGGATGTGTGAATTTGGAAAATGGACTAAGCAGGACATATGGGAGACCCAGTTGTTGGTCTTAGTTACCGTGATTCATGTCCCCATGATTGCAGAGGCCGAATGATCGCAATTGTAAAACTATGACTGCGATCGTAGTCTAATCAGTTTAAAAAGACCATTCATTTGCCCGTTCCCCCCTCCTCATGATCCTCTCTTATTTTTTCTCAAAAAATTTTCCAACGTTTGGGCATTCTATAGCATATTCAAACACAAATTCACCAGTTTGCATCCTTTCAAATGGTTCTCAAACTCAACACTGGGAGATTTCGACACTACCAATTCATGGCCGCTCAATGCCAACACTTCTACTATGATGATTACCACGGGACAAAGCTACTCCCTGAAAGGGGCATAAACTTAGATAAAGTAGAGGAGAAGTTACAAAAATTCCATGCCAGGTTACTGCTACCCAGTGGATGTGTTTTGCCCCAGAATTGTTCTATGCAAATAAATAGTGGGTGCGTGAGTTTTATGCAAACCTCAGCATAGTTGCACTTATAAATCCAGTAATGAAAATTTAGGGAAAGTAGGTGAACTTCGGAGCTGAGCAGGTCAATGCAGTGTATGGGCTCCCAAATGCTGACATAGGGCAATTTTATGCTAAAGAATGTAAGCCAGGGTCCTAGATGGATGATGTCCTATGTCTGGGAAAGGCAATCCCTAGGCCATCACTAAAAGAGATATTCCACTGAAGACTTCAAGGATGAAGCAAGGCTATGGTTGAACATCATTTGTAGTAGGATTTCTCCTTGCACTCATATGACCATTGTCACAGATGCCCGGGCTCGGATGGTGGCATGTATTCTGTCAGGCATCACTCTAAATGTAGGAGAGATTGTGAGTTCAGAATAGCATTACTTTCAAACCCATAAAGGTGCTTATCTTCCCTTTCCTTCTTTTATAACTGAGCTGTGTAAAAGAGCAGGAGTAGTAGAGTATGCTGCAGATACTTGGGTGCGGATAGGTTCCCTCATCTACCCACTCAAATTCATATGTGAGGGTGCCCCAGGTTAGAGTAAAAAAGGAAAGCGTACATGGGCAAAGCAGTCCAAGAGGACATAGATTCTTATAGACCTTTACCATCCGACCCACTCGATGACCTCTGAGGTCAAATGAGAGAGGTTAGGGAGCTAATGTCCTTTTTTTCCTCAGGTACTAGGGGAGCCATCCACCACTCACCACTCATATGTGTCTCAATCAGATTATGAAAATTATTGTGAGGAGCACAAGATGCAGGAAACCACTGTTGTCAGTCTAAATTTTGACTATCTTAGACATAAGGGTGAATATGAGGTTAACTATGCCATGGGTATCATCTTAGAAATAGGGATGCATAGATTAAGGTTGTGGTTACTAATTATTGAACACACCTATTAGTTATTCTAATGAATCAATGCGTGAAAGTTTGGGGTTTTGTTGAAAGACTAGCATCAAAATTTATAACCAAGCCTACCTATACTTGACTTACTAAATCAATGTTGAGGACTAACTCCCACATGTCATTCCCTTAGTAATGAATAATCCCAAGATGCATGCATAGTTTTAGAACTCTAATTATTTGTAGCCCCAAATTTATACTAGAAACCCCAAAAAGAAATATTAGTGTAAAAACATATCTCCCCCATTTTATCTCTTTGTACCATTTGTTTGAATTTAACTTGTATCTATCATTTTGAATAACTTTGATCGCCACTCATATTGTTCCACGTGAATTCGAACCCAACATCAAAGTTAGGTAAATATATTGACAACGACCGCCTTGCACTTAAATTTACGTGCAAGTTGAGTGTTATCAAGGGAGTAAAATTTGATTCTTATGCCCATTTTTATGATAAATTGCATATTTATGAGTGAATATGGGTGACTCTCTTGTGGTTAAGGTTCATGTTTAATGATGGATAGGTGACTTATATGATCTCTTTTTTTATTAATATTCATGTGTTTGCCAACATAATAGAGTCAATTCTTCAAGCTAGGAAGTCTTGAAGTAGTATTCGTGTGTTTCAATTGTAATGTGGCATGCCTAATGTAGATCTTTCTATTCATGTAGTTATTTTAGTTATAGCTTGAGTGTCTTGGTTCAAGTAGTTATATTAGATTTTTACTTAGTTGTGCTCAGTTTAAAGAGTTGTTCAAGGATGAAAAAGGCTTTAAGTGTGGGGTGGTGATCTTAGGGATATTTATACAACTGTCATTATCTACACGTGTTTAGCTTAGTTTTGAGGATAACTTGATGTGCTTAATGAAGTATAAAACATGTATGTTTTTATGTGTGTTGTAATTTACATATTTAGAGATTTTAAGGTACATTTGAAATTATTCAAGAGTCAAAATAATCAAATAGAGTTTAGACAAGAAAACTAGTTCGGCTGGCCTATACTATACTTGTTCTAGTATACTTCGATCTGCCAAATTATGTTTATGGACTAATTTTTTTATGATATATTTTAGGAGAACATTGTTATTACATATATTATAATACCATTTTATCAGCTATGGTAGCTAAATTAATGCAAGAAACAAGCCACAAGGAGTGGGGAAATGCAGAACAAAGAGACGAGAAAAAGAGAGTGATATTTGGGCGAACCTCCCCTTGTGGGGGTATCCATGTGCCACAACCCCCATAGAATAGGAGGGGTCCATTATCCATACCCCATAGGGTGAGGGTACACATTTTGGTCTTTCTATGTCCCTACATCACACCTCCCTTGGATATGCGATGCCACCCCTACCCCCTCAAAAAAAAGTCTAAAAATTAGTCTTTTGTTTGGTTTAAGTTGGGGGGAAAATGGGAAATTATTATGATTCTTTTGGGGAATATTATGGAAGACCTAAGGGACTATATAAGGATAAATTATCAATATTTACAATACATCTTTGGATCAATACACATTTGGAGAGAGGAGAATGCAACAAGGGCTCAACATTAGGATTTTTCTTTCTTTTACGTTTTGATTTCTTATAGTTTACTTGTTAATTCATTATTAGTGATTCTTTGTATGACTATGAGTTGATAAACACCCTTATTTTAGGGTTGAGGCTATAAACATGATTCCTTTGCATACATTCAAGTTGGTTAATGTTTATTATCACAATAGGTGTAATGACCCTCCAGGTTATTTTCTGTATTTCTACTTATCTTTTTCCATTTGGATATTTACCATTACTTTCCCAAGTCATTTATGGCTTGTTGGAATTAAAGTTTGGTTTTTGGGCAGTTTGTTTGGTTTTTAAAGCTAGTTCATTATTTTGAAGCATTGTTGGTTCAAATTGGCTATCGGGCAAAAACTTCAGTCAAATGACCGCATATGTAAATTCGTACAAGTCCAACAATTCAATAGCATCAATTTTAGGTTAGTAGGACCCTTGGTTTGGGTTTGGAGGCTCTTGATCTCACTTTAGACTATTGGCCAGAAGTTAAGAAAAATAACACATGGGTGTAGGACGCACTTTTTGTCGAAACAGCCTTGGATGGAAATTTTGACTGCGTTGTTGAGTCTATAACATCAAATTTGTTAGGGTATCATATTCCATTTGTATATAGGGGATTTCAAATAAATTTTGAGGGGTTGGAAAATTCCAAGTCTCAACTTGTACTGGTGCACTGCTAAAGCGAAGGGGTCGCTAAAGTGACTAGCCCTTCACTTAAGCAATTGGGTATTCCCAACGTAGGTCCTCTTAAGTGGCAAGGGACTTCTTAAGTGGTACCCGTGCAGACTCCAGTTGTCGCTTAAGAGGCACTAGATCTCTTAAGTGACACCCGCATACTTTGTAGGGGTATAAAAACCTAACTTAACCCAATTTTCTCCATTTTTATTCCATATTCAAGTGTGTTGAACCCTAAAAAGTGTGAAACTGGGGAGAATCATTTTTGGGTAATTTTTGAACTTTCGTCAAGTTAATTTATGTGTTTCTTCTTCGAATTTGTAGTAAGCTCCCATCAGTTTCTTAGTTTAATTCTCCATTTTTTGTAAAATTCCTAAAAGGTTGATAGATTGATTGTATCACTATTAGGGCTTGAAATTCACCCATTTTTTAGGGTAAATGTTTCTTAACCATAGAGGGACGTTTAGTTAGTTTTGAAAGTGCATTTTTTGTAAATAAGCCCTACATGGAATTTTTAGATAATTTTGGACCCAAAGCACAATAGTGAAATATGGGTATCATTTTTCTCGTTTTGATGATTAGATTGTAATTTTGATAGAGTGGCACCCTGCGGAAGCTTCTCAGAAGGATAAGTTGATGCCTTAGCGAATTTTTTAGACTTTTCTTTGGTGTCCAAGTAGGCTAGGTTTAACTTCTTCATAGATTGAGCTAATTTGTAGTATAATTATGATATTATTCTACATATGGGATGGTATTGAGGTATTGGAATCATGATTGGTATGGTTAGTTTTATATGGACTGTTTAGACTATCTTGGAACCATAATTTAGGTGGAATTGACTTAGTAGCTCATGTTTTGGTGGAATTGCCTTGGTTTCTCATATGTTAGTAGAATTGACTTATTTTATAATATTTTAGGATGAACTGATATCTTAGGGCTAATTATGGACTATTTAACATCTCAAAATAAATTTAGATACCTTAGCTTAGTCCGAGGTAGAAATCACATAAAATGGATTTCAAGGATTAAAGTGGGCCTCTCCAACCCACCTTAGGCCAAGATATGTATTAGATTTTGTAGACTTATATATTCATATTGAACCCTTTTAAATGGTTAGTTTGAGACTTAAAGATTAAGTACTTAAGAATTACGCTAGTTTGGTATTTGGAAGTTGATGCTAATTCTGAGTAAAACCTAATGGCTTAACAATATAGTTTATATGTATGGCTTATTGATATTGTTTATGGGTATGGATTAATGATATTTGTAATCGATTAATGTGGTTTATGGGTATGGATTATTAATATCGTTTATGGGTATCGCTTAATGATATGGCTAATGAATATGGATTATTGATATGGTTTATGGGTATGGCTTATTGATATGGTTTATGGGTGTATATTATTAATATGGTTAATGGGTATGGCTTATTAATATGGTTTATTAGGTATGACTAGTTAATGTTATGATGTTGATACTATTCAAAATGCTATGATATTGATGATATGAGTTTCGGTTTGAGTCTGGCATTGAGAGTTGGGTATGACATGATGCAGTGTGGATGTCCTAATGGTTATATTTTATATTCGGTAATGTTATGAACATTTGGTCATTTATTTTCCTTTGATTGTATCCTCTAGGATTATGGAGGGGCGCATTAGGTTATTTACTTTTTCGCACTTACTGGCTTATGGGGCCTAGTTTTATAGTATTATTTATGCTCTCTTTCATATTTTGTTTTTTTCAATTATTTATTTATAGTGTTGGAGTGTATTTCTAGGTTTCCCCTTTTACCTTGACTTAGCTTATTTTATCTTGTGTCTTACTATATTTATATCATGATATAGCTCTACTGAGTACACTTGGTTTTGGTACTCATACTATACTTTTGTACTATTTTGGAGTGGATTTGAGTACTAGGTTCAGCCACTGATGTGACCTTTATGCTGGTTGATTTCAGAGATAGAGTGAGCTCTTAGAGTTGGAGTTGCCCTTTTTTCCTTCTATTTTCCATGTCTAGTCTTTCATTTTAGAGAAAGATTGTATTTGACTATTTCAGTACTTATGTTCCATTTGTAGTTGCTCTTGTATCGACACTGCTAGGTTGTGAGATGATTATCAACATCTTATCTATCTATTAGACTATTATGAATGTTTTATTGCTAATTTAAGTATTTCATTGTTGATTTCCTGCTTTTAAGCTATTTTCCACCAAGTTAGCCCATTTTTTATAGCCTTGGGCTACGGTTTGGCCTACCTACTGGTGGAATAAAGTAGGTTCCATCATGACTCGTAAATTAGATTATGACAAATTGATATTAGAGCCTAGGTTCACCAGTATTGTTGGTACAAGAGCAAGTGTCTAATAGAGTCACGTGGAACGGAATGATGATGTTGGTTTCTTATCTTTGGGACGCTATAGGACATTCTTTGGAGTTCTTCACTTCTTTCACTCATTTTATGCTAAGAGTCAGAGTTGGTTTCTAAAACATTCCTTTGATTTCTCTCTTTCACAGATAGCTAGGACATGTGTTCTCGCTATATAAGATGAGAGTCCGAAGATCAAGCCTAGGGATCCTATTATTATTTGTAGATGACATAGAGCTTATGGATAGCCTAGGGATGTGTCCCTATATAGGGGATAGGATAGGAGGCCTTCACAAAACCCTATTCTTTCTCCCAATCCAAAGATTCTTCTACCCCAACTAGCGGTGGGCCAAGGAACATCCCAGGCTCCATCGAGGTTTACCTTTTCTTCAGTGCTCAGGGATGCTTCGGTTCAAATTTTGGGATTGGATGATGGTAAACCATCTGATGGTGCACAGTTTATGGATCAGAGTAGTATAGAGGTGGGGGCGTAGCCTATAGCTATGGCTTCCAGCGTTGAGGTCCCTCCTGCACCACTGATTTCCTATTCGGTAATTACTCAGCTGGCAGTTTCCCAGCCTACTATTTTTACTGAGGAGTAGAACATATTGGGTAGATTCTTGATATTTTCTCCACCTAGGTTTTTTGGTGCACTGGGTGAGGATGCGTATAAATTATTGATCGCTTGTGAGGATAGGCTCCATAATTTTGGCCAAGTTGAGACTCGTGGTATGGAATGCACTACTTTTTAGTTGAACTTGGTAGCTCGACTTATTAGAGAGATCATCTTGATTCCAGGCTAGCTGGATATCCCTTATTGTCATGAACTAAGTTCTCTAAGATCTTCTTGTAGAAATATATGCCCTCGGTCTTAGGGATCATCTGAGAGATTAGTTCTTAAGGTTGGAGCAGGGCTCCATGATAGCAGTGGAGCATGAGGCTTGATTTCATGAGTTGTCTAGGCATGCTGTTTTTATTCTGACTACTGAGTATGAGAGGGTTCATTGATTTGTTCGAGGATTGAGACTCCCAATTCGTATGTCAACATAGAATTTGGTTTCTGTGGGTAGATCTTTTGCTAAGGCTTCTGATCGTGCTCGGGCTATGGAGGAGATGCATCATGATGCCCAATGTAACACCCCACGAGTACACCCTAGACTCCACACATTGCTTATAGTCACAAGTGACCACAAGCTAACCTATGGTTGGTACCTGCTGTGAGCATTGAAAAAAAACTAATAATAAAGGGTACACATGTGCAGAAAACAAAGTTGGATATGCCATAAGGTTTAAAAATTTTAAAATATCTATAAATTAATATTCCTAAAAAACAAATGTCTGAAAATAATACTATAAAAACTGCCAATAACAACTGATAATTGACTAACTATCTGTAAGTGTTTGAAAGCCTCTAACTGACTGACTGTGTAGTTGATGGGCCAAGTCTCCAACAAACTCCGGCTGACTATTAAACTGAAACACTGAAATAAACATAAACGGTCCTCGAAATATGAGCACTCACCACTACTACTGTTGGTGGTACACTGGGATATCAAGGTGTAGTCGAGAACCTGAACGTCTGAACCTATGATTAGAGACATCATAGCACAAGAATGAGTACATAGTGAGTACTTTGAATGTACAGGTATGCTAAATGAGGTTAGGTAGATATGCATGGCACATATGTATAAATAAAAACTGACTGAATAAATAGCATTAGATAACTGATGTATAGTATGCGAGAAAGCTGTAAAATCAAAGAATGCATGACCAAGAATATAACATAATACTGGGATAGTCTATAAACTAAAATACTAATACTGAACAACTAATAACTGTATGCCATGGTGAAGCAAACCTAAAACTGAACTATGAACTGAATACTGGACTAAGACTGTGAGAGCTATCATCTAACTGACATGCCCTAATAAAAGCTAATTGGGGTCCAACCTGTGACCCCAGTTGAAAAGGAGTCAGTACCGTGCCATGTGTACTAACACTAGCTACGTGGATCCACTGAAATGAAGTCCTGAAGGACTAAAGAGCACCCTCTATAGGCAGGTTCTCTAGTGAGATATATGTCAACCCTCAACTGGAAGGTTAACCTCTCTAACCTATGCTAGCTATATAGTTTTGTAACATAGTGAATGCTACTAAAGGTCACACCCTCAACTGACAGGTGAGCCCTCATCCATGGATTCACTCAGTGCTAAATCCTACTCCTAACTAAACGAACACGGAATGCTGAACTAATCTAAACTTGACTGATAGGATAACTGACTGAACTAATAATACTCATATATGCCTAAAAATAATTCTAAAAGTACTAATACAAAGTAAACAACTAAATTTCAAGTATTCATAACCCCAAAGACTCGATATGATTAACAGTAAAAGCATACCAAAGCTTCAAAAGCATAATAGGTAGTCATTTCTCAAAATTCATCTCTTAGGCATTTTATCAAACACTTGAAACTCATGAACTTAGGCATGGGAATGATTGAAACAAGTGGGAATAACATAATCATAACACTAAACCCATACATTGGGGGATTTAACATGGAATTTCATGCTTTAAATGTGTAAAGGCTACTTTCCAACTAAAAACACTTGTAAACATCATGCATAGTAAAAATTCCCAAATGCTTCATGAAATTAACTTATTGTAAACATGTGAATTCATGATTTAGAACACAAAAATAGGTACTTGGACTCCATGGTCTAAACCTTGTCTGAAAAATCTAAAACTTACCCAAGACATGTTACTTACACCCCTAAATATGAATCAACTCAAAAACTTTCGTCCTGGGGTTAAGAAGGTCACTTTAAAAATCATCAAAGTTAAGAGTCCAAGAAATAAACTAAGTCTCCTACACTTAGCTTAATTTTCAGGTTCTAAGCCCCTTGTACATGCACTATGGGCTGAAATGAGCTAATACAAATATGGGGTATTACACCCAAGGTGGTAGTAATAAGAGGTAGTGGTTCTTAGGGTACGTACCCTAAATGTTAGTTGTATCAATATCAGGGTCAGTCTAGTAGTCCATTTCAGGTCGCACTTAAGATTACCAATGGAGGCTAGTCTAGGTTCAGTGGTCATCTAGGCCAGGGTCATGGACACTAGTTGAGGGATTCATCTTCTTGTTATACCAGTTATGGTAGTTATTCTGGGTTAATAGATATTCTGGTTTTAGTACAGCGCCTGGTTCATGTTATGGTTTTGGAGATTTTGGTCATTTCTTGAGAGAGTGCCTAAGTCGTGGAGAGATTATTCCTTTAGCTCAAAGTGTTCCTATGATTATGGTGGTACATCCCCCAGCTAGAAGTGATATGCATAGTTATAGAGGTGGTCCTCAGGTGATCATGAAAGTTCTCAAGCAGGTAGGATAAAAGGTCGGTTAGGATCCCAGTCAAGTGGCGGGTGTGGATAGTTGTATGCGGACTAGACCCAAGGCTGATTACTTAGATGATGTTATCACAGGTATAATCTTGGTGTGCCATTAGTCAGCTTTTACTTTTTTTTATCCGGTATCCACTTATTCTTATGTGTCTTAATCGAGACTCGCATACTTGAGGGGTATAAAAACCCCACTTAGACTAATTTTCTCTATTTTTCTTCTATATACAAGTGTGTGGAACCCTAAAAAGTGGAAAAACTTGGGAGAATCATTTGTGGGTGATTTTGGATCTTTGGTGAAGTTAATTTACGCATTTCTTTAACGAATTTGTGGTAAGTTCCCATCAATTTCTTAGTTTAATCCTCCATCTATTTCTAAAATTCTTAAAATCTTGATGGCTTGATTATAGCACCATTAGATCTTGGAATTCACCTATTTTTGAAGGAAAATATTCCTTGAGCATAGAGGGACGTTGTGTTGGTTTCAAAAGTGCGATTCCGTAAATGAGCCCCATATGGAATTTTATAATTTTGGACCTAAAGAACAATAGTGAATATGAGTATCATTTTTCTTATTTTGATAAATAGATTATGATTTTGATAGTGTGACACCTTGAGGACACTTTTGAGAAAGAAAAATTGGTTGTTTAGTGAATTCTTCAGGCTTTTCTTTGGAGTCCAAGTAGGCTAGATTTACCTTTTTTATAAATTGAGCTAATTCATAGTATAATTATGATATTATGCTAGATACAGGATAGGATTTAGGCATTGAAAGAATTATTGGTATGGTTAGTCTAATTTGGACTATTTAGGCTATCTTGGAATTATTCATAGTTGATCATGTTTAGGTGGAATTGCCTTAGTTGCTCATGTTTTAGGTGAAATTGACTTAGTTGCTAAAGTTTTAAGAAGAATTGCTATCGTATTGCTAATTATGAATTATTTAACATCTAAAAATGAATTTAGATACCTTAGCCTAATCTAGAATAGAAATCACCTAAAATGGATTTCGGGGATTAAAAATGGGCCCCTCTGTTCAACCTTAGGCCAAAACTTTGGTTACTCATGTTTCACCCTTTAAAATGCTTAGTTTGGAACTTTAAGGAGATTAAGTACTTAATGATTATGTTGGTTTGGTATGTGGAAGTTGGTGCTAATTCTGGTTAAAACTCGATGGCTTTGCGATATGGTTAATGGGTATGGTATATTAATATGGTTTATGGGTATGGATTATTAATATGGTTTATGGGTATGGCTTATTGATATGATTTATGGGTATGGATTAATGATACAGTTTATGGGTGTGCCTTAATGATATGGTTTATTGGTATGGCTTATTGATATGGTGTATGGGTATAGCTTAATGATATGGTTAATGGGTATGTATTATTGATATGGTTTATGGGTATGGCTTATTAATATGTTTTATGGGTATGGATTAATGATATGATTTATGGATATGGATTAATGATATGGTTTAGGGGTGGCTTATTGATATGGTTTATGGTTATGGCTTATAGATATGATTTATGGGTATGACTTATTGATATGGTTTATGGGTATGGCTTATTGATATTGTTTATGGATATGGTTTATTGATATGGTTAATGGGTATGATTTATTGATATGGTTTATTGATAATACAAGTTCCAATTTAAGTCCAAAAATAATGTTATGATGTTAATCCTATTGAGAATGTCATGGTATTGATGATACGAGTTTTAGTTTGAGTCTGACACTGAGAGATAGATATGATACGGTATGGATGGCTTGATAGTTATAAATGATATTCGGTGAAGTTATGGACCTTGACTTATTTATTTTCCTTTGATTATACCCTCTGGGCTTATGGGAGCCCGTGTTGGGTTATTCACTTTTCTGCACTTACTGGCATATGGGGGCTAGCTTTGTAGTATTATTTATGCATTCTTTCATATTATGCCTATTTTGGTTATTTGTTTACTGTGTTGGAGCGTATTTCTAGGTTTGTCCTTTCACCGTAACTTAGATTATTTTATCTTGTGTTTTATCGTACTTATATCATGATTTAGCTCAGTCGGTCGATGATACATATTAATTACTTGTGGTTTTGGTACTCATTCTATACTTCTACACCTTTTTTATGCAGATTGGAGTACTAGTAGATGTCGCTAGTGTGACGATAGTGTTGAGTTGATTTCGGAGATAGGATGAGCTGTCGGAGTTGGATTTGCCCATTTTTCCTTCTATTGTCTATGTCTAGTCTTTCATATTTGAGACAAATTTTATTTGACTATTTTAGTATGTATGTTACATGTGTAGTATTTGTACCGACACTGATAGGTCGTGGGAGGATTGTCGATATATTATCTATCTATTAGACTATTATGAATCTTTAATTATTGATTTAAGTATTTAATTGTTGATTTCCGGATTTCATGAAAGTTTTCACCAAGTTAGCCCATTGCTTATAGCTCGGACTACGGTTTGGCTTACCTACTGGTGAGATAAAGTAGGTGTCATTATGAATCCAAAATTGGATCGTGACAATTGATTGTTATTTACACATTGTATTAATTTGAGATCTATAGAATACATCTATATATCATTTGTGAGCCGAAAGGAGTAACATTAGACTAGAACAAAGAACATAAGAAATGAGTTTTTTTTCAGGTGAGTTAAAGACTAGTTTAGCGGTTAGGGTAGAAATATACCCGATTCGCCCTGTTTGGCTCAAATATAAGATGAAGCATAAATATGTTTGAATTAGTTCTCACATCCCCGCTCAACAATGTAGTCGTGAGGCTAATTAAAATGATTATTAGAGGCTCAAAAGACTAGGGTAGGCATTCGGTTTTTCCGGTTTGGTAGTTTAATATCGGTTTGGTTTATTGATTTTTGGATTGACGAAAATGACAACCGTAACAAAACCAAAATAAATATAGTTTGGTTTGATTTCAACAAATTTAGTTTCGTTATTTCAAATTTTTATTTCGGTTTTGAAGATTAAAGTAGTTATTTTTTCTTTCTCATGAATGGACATTTAAAATTGGTGATTTTCTAGAAAAAAAAAATTTTCAATCCTATTTTTTATTCACAAATATAAATAACTCAACACGCGTGAAATGAAATAACCATAACTTTAACATAATATTAGTACATCTGAAAACTCGTGTAACACCATGTATTTCCCTAGCATATCTAAGTCCCAATACATGAGTATTCGTATATGAAATTTTTGAAACACTCGTTATTTTTCAGTTTAGAGCCTGCCACTGCGTAAGAAATTTAGTAACTTTCCAACGATATAAAATTTACCTAAATCCGATAACCGGGTAAGAAGATATGGAAATTTAAAGTTTCAATCATTAAACACCGTTATTTTAACCCTAAGCACGTCGTGTAGGCATCGCAAATGACAATTGTCGATTTCCAGTATGACTCCGTGATCATGGCGCATTGCGGAATTGGCCAATTTCCCATTTGTCAATTTCCAGTGGGCCTCCACGATAATGGCACATCGTGGAGATGGACAAATTAGCATCCACTGGCTTACCGCGATGGTGGCGCATCACGGCGTTTGTCCAGGTCCCAGTTGTCCCTTTTCCAGTGGCTTGGCGCGATAGTGACGCATTGCGCCAAGGCCGAAAATTGGGATTTTAGTTTCCAGCTTGTGTTTTTAATTTCGTTTAAGGGTATTTGGGTCTTTTTTCTAAGCCCTAAACTCGCCCTAAACACAAAATTTAACCCCTAATTGACCTAAATACTCATCATTATTCACTTTCTCTCAAATTAAAAATCCCTTGTTTCAAGAACTAGAAACCCTAGCTCTGATGAATCAAGGTCAGATCTCAAGAACTCTCCATCAGTCCTTCCAAATTCATCATCCCAGGTATGTTAGATGTCCATACATGGATCTCTTTCATACATGGAGTCCAAGCAACCCTTTTAAATTATAAAATTGTGATCTTTTCAAGTTATCATGTTTTAAACTATGATTTTATCCATAAATCTCCATGTACTATTGATTTTATACCATGTTACCATGAAATTACTGTTATTATTCAATCTTACATGTTTTAATATTATTATTTACTGAATTAAACCATGATTTAATGTTGTTATGATGAATTCATGCTATTCCTACAAATTCTATGGCATTTCTATGATTGTTTTCAACCATGAACTACAAGTGTTTGATAAAATGCCTACAAGAGTGATTTATTTAATAAGAGCCTTCATGTTTTCGTTTTCAAGCTTTAGTGTCTTTTCAGTATTATCGTTTTGAGTCCTAGGGTGTTGAATGCCTGAAAACCATAGCTGTTTATTTAGTCAATCCTTAGTACATTAAAGAATAGTCTCCAGATTATATTATGAGCATTATTAAAATAGTTAGATATCAGTTATTCAACTCAGAATAGTCTAGTATCTCAGTGTCTTTTAGTTGGGAGTAGGATTTAGCACCGAGTGAGTGTAGGGATGGTGGATTCCCCATCTAATAGACAGAGTCATTAGTAGCAGTCCCTATACTCCAGAACTACGTAGCCAGCATAGGATATGAGTAGTCACCCGTCAGATTAGGCTTGACTATCTCGCTGGGGTCAGCCGTTAGATTAGGCTTGACACCCTTAGTCCTTTGGACATTATATCAGTTTAATGGATCCACACAGCCATTATTAGTACCCGTGGCATGGTATTAAGACCCTTTCAGCTGGGGTTACAGGTTGGACCCTGATTAGCTCAAATTGGGAAATGTTAGTTAAATGATACCTCCCACAGCCTCATATATAGTCTCCATTAAAGTCCTAGCTCAGTTATTCAGTCTTAGTGTTGTTTGATCAAAGCATATAGATTTCAGTTATTTCAGTATTTCAATTTACAGATTTTACTCAATTATGTTCTATGCTTGGTCATGCATCCTCTGTATTTATGGATTTTCATGCATTATCAATATTTATATATTCCATGCTCTTTACTTAGTACACATTCTTTACATGCATATCCAGTTAACTATTAGTTCTGTTCATGAAACCATGCATATCAATCTACCTCATTTAGCATACCAGTACATTCAAAGTACTAATCACATACCTTTTTTTTGTGCTATGATGTATCATATCATAGGTACTGATGCTCAGTTCCCGGATCGCACTTAGTCCCTCAGATCATCAGTAGTACAATAGCAGTAGTGAGTCATCATCATCCAAGGATAGATTATATTACTTTATGTCCTTATCTCAGTAGTTAGTAGAGTTAGTTGGGGTCTGTCTCATCAACTCGCAGTATCCAATTTAGAGGCTTTTCAGACACTACAGTTAGCTATTCAAACTATTCAAATTTCAGTATTTTTACCAGATTAATAATTCAGTGGTTATTTCATTATTAAAACCTTATGGCATTTCAGCTATTCTTCTGCATTCATGATTATATTATTCAGTGCTCACAGCAGGTACTAGCTCATAGGTTATCTTGTGGTCTCTCAGAACCGTAAGCATCATGTAATGACTAGGGGGTAGTCTTGGGTCATTACAAACTTGGTATTAGAGTTAGGTTTTAAAGTGTCCTAGGAATTCTGAAAGTCACACGAGTAGAGTCTTGTGCATGGGTGTGTAGCATGCCACACTTATGGACGAGAGGCTACAAGGCATTTAGGAAAAGTTTCCCTTCTTTCAGTATTCATGTCATGCAAGTGAGCATGAGCTCAAGTTAAACTCCCTATCTAATCTATTTCGTCCATCCGTTTATAGAACATGCCTCAAAAGAAGAACGGAAGAAGAACAGGAACTCAGCCAGCCCCTCAGACCATCCAGGTAGATCCTCTGGATGAGAATGTCTCTTATGTAGAATTCAGGGTTGCGTTCACTACTCTAGCGAACTCCATAGCAGCATAGAATGAATGGCCAGCTACTGTTCCAGCTAACCTAGTGGCCAATACTGCTACAACTATAATTTAGGATTTCACCCAAATGAATTCTCTTTGTTTCACGGGATCCAAGTCTGAAGAGGATCCATAGGAATTCTAAGATATGGTTCAAAAGGTAACAGATGCTATGGGTTTGACGTCTAGTCAGAGTACCAAGTTGGCTGCATATAACTTGCAGAATGTATCCCATACTTGGTTTAAGCAGTGGAAAGTTAATAGAGGTGTTGATGCAGGGCCTATAAAATAGGAAGAGTTTGCCACGACTTTCTTGGACAAATTCTTTTCATTAGAGTTGAGGGAGGACAAGGTGTTAGAATTTATTAATTCAAGGCAAGGCAGCATGAGTATGAGGAGTATTCCCTCAAGTTCACACAATTATCTAGATATGCTCCTCATGTGGTAGCAGACAGTAGGTCCAAGATAAGTAAGTTTGTGTCTAGCAAGTCTGATAGTATGGTCAAGGAGTGTTGGACCGTAATGCTGATTAGTGAGATGGACTTGTCTAGGCTGACGGTTCATGCTCAACAAATAGAGAAGCAGAAGATTAAGAAAAAGGAGAGAGGAAACAATAGGGCTAGGATGGATAGTTTCAATTTCAATTAACCAAAGTCATAAGGTGGTAACTGTCCTTAGTTTCATCAGAGGTCTTCAGTCCTAGTACCTTCTTCAGCCAGTACCCTAGTACCCCAATTTAGAAATGACAATAGGGATAGGGCACTAGTCTCGAAGTCCCAGGTTAGTGTTAGCAGTGCTCATACTAATCCTTTATGTCAGAAGTATAGCAGACACCTGTAGAGCGGGTAGTAATGTATGCTTCAGGTATGGCAAGCCAGGCCATCGAATTCGAAAGTGTCGGGTAGTTTCTCAGAAAGGTAGGGATGCGCACCAAAAGGGTTAGTCCCATCAGTCATTAGTTCCATTCGGCTGCCCAACTCAGTAAGGTGCCGCTTCCAGTGCTACCATTGGTCAGCGCCTGAACCAATTATATGCTCTTCAGTCCCGCCAAGATCAGGAAAATTATCCTGACATAGTTACTGGTACATTGTAGATCTTTCACTTACATGTTTATGCTTCACTGTGCCCTGGAGTTTCTTTTTCTTTTGTAACTCCATCTATAGCCATCAATTTTAGAGTCCGTCCTAAAAATCTAGCAGAGCCCTTTTCAGTGTCTACCCCAGTGGCCATTTCCATTATATCCAGATAGGTACGTAGGAACTTTCCGATCATAATATCTCAAAAAGTTACTTCAGTTGATCTCGTGGAGTTAGAGATGACAGGATTTGATGTTATTCTTAGAATGGAATGGCTCCACTCATGCTATGCCTCAGTTGATTGTAGAAATAGAATAGTTTATTTTCAATCCAAATGAACTAGATGTTTAATGGAGGGGTAGTACTACGGCTCTTAGGGGTCAGTTGATTTCTTACCTTATAGCTAGAAAGATGATATCCAAGGGGTGTGTCTTCTATTTTGTATGAGTCAAAGACTCTAATTCAAAAACTCCTACTCTTGAGTCAGTCCCAGTAGTAAATGAATTCTCAAATATTTTTCCTGAATATCTTCCCAGAGTTTCTCTCGGAAGGGAAATCGACTTTGAAATAGACCTTCTCCCAGATACTCATCCTATATCTATTCTGCCATATAGAATGGCTCCAGTTGAACTTAAAAAAATAAAAGAACAGTTGAAGGATCTCTTAGATAAGGGATTTATCAGACCCAGCATCTCTCTATAGGGCCCGCCTATTCTATTTGTGTGTAAGAAAGACGGTTCTCTCAAAATGTGCATAGACTACCATCAATTGAACAAGGTCATAGTTAAGAATAAATAACCACTTCCTAGAATCGATGACTTGTTCAACCAACTTCAGGGTGCTAGTTACTTTTCCAAGATAGAACTCAGACCAGGCTATCATCAGCTTAGAGTCAGATAATGTGACATTCTAAAAATAGCTTTCCGAACTCGATATGGTCACTTCAAATTTCTAGTCATGTTCTTTGGTCTTACAAATGCCCCAGTAAACTTCATGGACTTGATGAATCGAGTGTTCAAGAAGTACTTGGACATGTTCATCATAGTCTTCATTGATGACATTCTTGTCTATTCTCATAGCGAAAGAGAACATGCAGACCATCTCAGCATAGTGCTTCAGACTCTTAGAGCACATCAGTTGTACTCTAAATTCAGTAAATGTAAATTCTAGCTAAGATCAATAGCATTCCTTGGTCATATTATTTTCGGTGATGGCATTAAAGTTGATCCTCAAAAGACTAAAGTAGTGAGAAACTAGCCTTGACCCATCTCTCCATAAGATATTCGGAGTTTCTTGGGTTTAGCTGGCTATGATCGTAGGTTTGTTGAAGGGTTTTCTTTTATTTCATCCCCCATGTATAGATTGACTTAGAAGAAAGTTAAGTTTTAGTGGTCAGATTCATGCGAAAAGACTTTTTAGGAGTTCAAGACTCGTCTCACCTCAGCCCCAATCTTGACTCTACTAGACGGCTTAGATGGTTTTATTGTGTACTGTGATGCATCTAGAGTAGGTTTGGGTTGTGTACTCATACAAATAGGTAAGGTCATAGCCTACGCCACCAGACAGCTTAAACCCCATGAGAAAAATAATTTAACTCATGATCTTGAGCTAGCCGTTGTAGTGTTTGCCTTAAAGATTTGGAGGAATCACTTGTATTGGGTGCATGTAGATGAGTTCACAGATCACAAAAGCCTTCAGTATGTGTTCTCTCAAAAAGATTTGAATTTGCATCAGAGAAGACGGTTAGAGTTATTGAAAGATTATTACATGAGTGTTCTGTATCATCTGGGCAAAGCCAATGTAGTAGCTGATGCTCTCAGTAGAATGTCTATAGGTAGTGTTGCTCATGTTGAGGATGGTAAAAAAAAGTTAGCTTAGGAAGTTCATCATCTTGCCTGACTAGGTATCTGTTTACTTGATTCAACAGAAGACAGTGTATGGGTGAAAAGTGGCTCAGAGTCATCTCTAGTCTCCCAGGTGAAGGAAAAGCAGGATAGAGATCCGAGTCTAGTTAAATTAAAAGAATTAGTCAGAGATCAGAAGGTGGAGGTTTTCTCTCAAGGGGGAGATGGTGTTTTGCATTGTCAGTGTAGAGTGTGTGTGCCTGGTGTAGATGATTTGAGGCAACAAATTCTTGCATAAATGCATAGGGCGCATTAATCTATTCATCCAGGGGCCACTAAGATGTACCGCGAATTATAGGAGATCTATTGATGGAGTGGGATGAAGAGAGATACTACAGAGTTTGTAGATAAGTGCTCTATATGTCATCAAGTTAAGGTTGAGCACCAGAAACCTAGCGGGTCCATGCAGGAGTTCAATATTCCCATATGGAAATAGGAGAAAGTGAACATGGACCTTGTGATAGGTTTACCGCGTACCCGCCATCAGCATGACTCTATTTGGGTTATCATAGACAGGATGACCAAATCAACTTATTCCTTGCCAGTCCATACCTATTATTCAGCCGAGGAATATGCCAATCTCTATCTCAGAGAGTTAGTTAGGCTGCACGATGTTCCCTTATCTATCCTCTCAGATAGAGGTACTCAGTTTATCTCTCACTTCTGGAAAGCATTCCAAAAGCGTCTTGGTACCTAAGTCCACCTCAGTACAGCCTTCCACCCTCAAAAAAACGGTCAAGAAGAAAGGACCATATAGACTCTTGAGAATATGCTGAGAGCATGCGTGGCTGATTTCAAGGGTAGTTGGGATGACCATTTGCCTTTGATTGAATTCGCATACAATAACAACTATAATTCTAGTATCCTTATGGATCCGTTTCAGGTTCTATATGGTAGGAGATATAGATCCAAAATTGGTTGGTTTGAAGTACGTTAGGCTGCAGTAGTGGGGCATGGCTTGGTGTTTGATTCATTAGAAAATGTTTAGTTGATCAGAGAAAGGCTTAGGGCTGCCCAGATTCGACAGAAATTGTATGCAGGTGTGAGGAGAAAGGATCTCGAGTTTGAGGTTGGTGTCTTCATGTACTTGAAAATCTATCTCATGAAGGGAGTGAAAAGATTCGGCAAGAAAGGGAAACTCAGTCCCCGATATGTCTGTCCCTTCAGAATTCTAAGATGTTTTGAAAAGGTAGCTTACGAGCTTGAGTTGCCTTCAAATTTAGCCTCAGTACACCCAGTGTTCCATGTATCATTGTTGAAAAAATGTATTGGTGATCCAGCTATAGTTGTTCCCTTAGAAAGTGTAGATATTTAGAACAGTCTTTCCTTTGAGAAAGTCCCAGTCGAAATTCTTGATCATCAAGTTTGCAGAATAAGAAACAAAGAAGTTCCACTAGTCAAAGTTATTTGGTGGAACCAGTCTGTTGAGGGAGCCACTTGGGAAGTAGAGGCAGATATGCGGACCAAGTACCCTCATCTCTTCTCCGCGAATCCAAATTCAGTATAAGGTACCAACCTACTTAAGATTTTCTTTTCTTTTTCAAGCTCAGTTTCAGCCGCACATCATGTTCATGTCAGTCGTGCATTCATGAATCAGTTTAGTCATGAATTCCATGCATTAGACATGCATATTTAGTGTGTAAGCTCAGTCCATCAATTCCCTCAGCTTAACCAATTTCATTCGGGGATAAATGATCCCAAGGGGGAGATATTGTAACACCCCATATTTTCCTAGCATAATCTAAGTACCAATACATGAATATTCGTCTATCAAATTTTTGAAACACTCATTATTTTTCAGTTTAGATCCTCCCTTTGCGTAGGAAATTCAGTTAACTTTCCAAAGATAAAAAATTTGCCTAAATCTAATAACCGAGGAAGAAGATATGGCGATTTAAAGTTTCAATCATTAAACACCATTATTTTAACCCTTAGCACATCACGTAGGCATCCCAAATCAAAATTGTTGATTTCCAGTGTGACTCCGTGATCATGGCGCATTGCGGAGCAGGCCAATTTCCCATTTATCAATTTCTAGTTGTCCTCTACGATAATGGCGCATTGCAGAGATGGCCAAATTGGCATCCACAGGCTTACTGCAATGGTGGTGCGTCATGGCGTTTGTCCAAATCCCAGTTGTCCCTTTTCCAATGGCTTGGCGCTATAGTGGCGCATCACGCCAAGGCCAAAAATTAGGATTTCAGTTTCCAGCTTGTGTTTTAAAATTCGTTTAAGGGTATTTGGGTCTTTTTCCTAAGCCCTAAACTCATCCTAAGCACAAAATTTAACCACTAATTGACATAAATACTCATCATTATTCACTTTCCCTCAAATTAAAAATCCCCTCTTTCAAGAACTAGAAACCCTAGGTCTCAACAATCAAGGTCAGATCTCAAGAACTCTCCATCAATCCTTCCAAATTCATTATCCCAGGTATGTTAGATGTTCATCCATGGATCCCTTTCATCCATGGAGTCCAAGAAACCCTTTTAAATTATAAAATTGTGATCTTTTCAAGTTATCATGTTTTAAACTATGATTTTATCCATGAATCTCCATGTACTATTGATTTTAGACCATGTTACCATGAAATTACTGTTATTATTCAATCTTCCATGTTTTAATATTTTTTTTTACTGAATTAAACCATGATTTAATGTTATTATGGTGAATTTATGCTATTCCTACAAATTCCATGACATTCATATGATTGTTTTAAACCATGAACTACAAGTGTTTGATAAAATGCCTACAAGAGTGATTTATTTAATAAGAGCCTTCATGTTTTGGTCTTCAAGCTTTAGTGTCTTTTCAGTATTGTTGTTATGAGTCCTCGGGGTATTGAATGCTCAAAAACCATAGCTTTTTATTTAGTCTAGCCTCAGTAGATTATAGAATAGTCTCCAAATTATATTATGAGCATTATTAGAAAAGTCAGATATCAGTTATTCAATTCAGAACAGTCTAGTATCTCAGTGTCTTTTAGTTGGGAGTAGGATTTAGCATCGAGTGAGTGTAGATGGTGGCATCCCCGTCAGATAGGTAGATCCATTAGTAGCAGTCCTTATACTCCAGAACTACATAGGCAGTGTAGGATATGACTAGTCACCCATCGAATTAGGCTTGACTAACTCGTGGGGGTCACCTGTCAGTTCAGGCTTGACACCCGTTGTCCTTTAGACATTAATCAGTTTAGCGGATCCACACAGCCATTGCTAGTACCTGTGGCACGGTATTAACACCCTTCCAACTGGGGTTATAGGTTGGACCCCGATTAGCTCAAAGTGGGCAATGTCGATTAGATGATACCTCCCGCAGTCTCAAATATAGTCTTAGTTATAGTCCCAGCTCAGTTATTCAGTCTTAGTGTTATTTGACCAAAGCATACAGATTTTAGTTATTTCAGTATTTTAGTTTATAGATTTTACTCAGTTATGTTATATGCTTGGTCATGTATCCTCAGTATTTATAGAGTTCCATGCATTATTAGTATCTACAGATTCCATGCTCTTTACTCAGTACACATGCTTTACATGCATATCCAGTTAATTATTAGTTCCGTTCATGAAACCATGCATATCAGCCTACCTCATTTAGCATAGCAGTACATTCAAAGTACTATCGCATACTTTTATTTTTCTCTATGATGTATCATATCATAGGTGCTGACGCTCAGTTCTCGGATCGCACTTTGTCCCTCGGATCATCAGCATTACAGTAGCAGTGGTGAGTCCTCATCATCCAAGGACAGATTATATTACTTTATGTCTTTATCTCAGTAGTTAGTAGAGTTAGTTGAGGCCTGTCCCATCAACTCGCAGTATCCAGTTTAGAAGCTTTTTAGACACTATAGTTAGCTATTCAGACTATTTGGATTTCAGTATTTTTACCAAATTCATAATTTAGTAGTTATTTCATTATTCAGACCTTATGGTATTTCAGTTATTCTTCCACATTCATGATAATATTATTCAGTGCTCACAGCAGGTACCAGCTCATGGGTTAGCTTATTGTATCTCGAGATCGTAAGCACCGTGTAAAGACTAAAGGTAGTCTCGGGTCATTACAACTCGACACTCATTGTCTCATCTCATCGAGGCATCACTGAAATGAAGGATAATGTATAATAGTAATGAAATTAAAATGAGCAAAAATATGTGATATATATACCTTATACTCCTTTTCTATCCATAACCACCCATCCTACCGCTATCCACCGAATTCCAAGCCCTGATCAATAACATAAATGATAGTAAATGTCGATCTCAAACCAAAAATAGGGAATAACAATATTATAGTTGATGTCAAACTCAAACCAAAACTAAGGAATAACAATAGTATAGTAGATGTTAGCATCAAATTAGTACTAATGAATATAACTATATGTTGGGTGCTAGAGTTGAACCAAAACTCATAAGTAAGCCATTCATGGAAATATTCCTTGATTATGCTTCTTTCTTAGTTCATCTAGTCATTAATTCTATTTTTAGAAGCCAAATCATTAAAGGAAAGTTAGATTCCATTAATTAAGTTTTAAGTCGTGTTTTGAGGTTCAAACCCTAATAAGGAAATGTTATCTAAGCTAATCAGCTTAAAGAAAAGGATCAAGGCAACCCAATACAAAATAATAGTCTCCCAAAGGTATTCTATAACAAGATTTTGTATATAAGGACATTATTCTACAAAGGCATATCTTAAAAGGGGTGATACAACTCGCTTCAAGTATGAAATCCCAACCTACCAGCATATCTTAAAGGGGGTGATATAGCCCACTGCAAGTCTGAAATCCCAACCTAAGGCAAGAATTTACAAGAACCTAGGCTAAGACATCAAAATCTTGTCCCAAAGTCCTAGACAAGCTATGTCTAATCCAATAGGATAAGCAAATATTATCCTAAGGGAAACACAACCGGAATCTACTCTAATTGTTTAAAAATAGTTAGGAAATGGTAAAACAATATTTGGGCCATAGGGATCCACCCATAACTATCACAACATCACACTAATACTATAACAACACAAATTCTAGGAAAAACGATAAGCCTAGCCTACCTAAACCACACTGAAAGCATGTGAGAAACTCAATAATGGACATTTTTCATTTTGAGAAGCCTCTGAAAGCTGTCATGCTATCAAAATAATATTCTACATGCCAAGATAAAAGTATTAATACCCATATTATGAATCTAAGCTCTGGGGTCAGAACTTTTGAAAAGGTTAAAGTGTGGGCCCACCAATGAAATCAAGGATTCCATTCTTCATCGGTTCCCTTTCAGCTGAAGGATACTTGCCCCAAAATTGGGCCTGATTCAAGATCAATACATCCCCAAACAATTTCAGTACTAAACTAGAAAATTGAGAATTAATTAGAGATTTAAATGGAGAATTAAGCTGGGAACTTATGAGATATTGATAAGGTAAAGGTCAGCCTAACATTCCCAACCCAATCCTAGCTCCAATTTAATAATTTAACTAATTTTTGAGCTCCAAGATCAAGAATGATGGGAAAACACTTATAAAAAACAAAACTCATTTAAGGAAAATATATATAATACTTATCAGCGGTCGCTTATGCAGTCACCGAAAAACAGCCTAAGGGCACTTAAGCGACCCCGACATAGTTGGCCAACTACCGTAAAGTAGTCCTGAGCTTTTTAATTGGATACCTATAGAGAGGTACCCTGACCTCTAAAATGGATACCGCTAAAATGGTCTCCAAGCTGCTTAAGCAGCAGCACCAGCAACTTGGCACCAACCAATCCAAATGGTCTTTGATCAGGTGCTCAAGATTTATTTAAAACCCCGTGCACACAAACAATCTATGAAACCAACCAAATTTGGCATTCCATACTCAAAGGAACCATCAAAATTCCCATCTGAGATCATTTTGATATAATCTTGGTCCCACACCCAAGGTTCTAATTTTCACAAAAATCCACCAATAGCCCAAAATGAGTTTGGAAGCCTCAAGATCTAGAACAAGGATCCCTCTATCATAAAATTGACATTCCAAATCTAATGGAACCATCATAATTGGCATTTGTGGCTGTAAGCCTAATGTTTTGGCCCAAGACTATTTTTTAATTCTAAAAGCTCCAAAATAAGAAAATGTCTCTAAAAACTTAATGAACTACCCGATAACCAAATAGTTCATCCCAGCAAGTTATAACTAACTTGGGGCATCTATGGAATGATTTAAATACGAAAAATCACAAAAATATAGAAAATATCTTGGAGGGTCATTACAATATCTACTACTAAAAGGACTTCTGTCCATATAAGTAAATTATTAAGAAGCACCTAAAGGGTTGAACAAGTAGGGATACTGAGTTCACATATCATGCTCGATACCCTAGGTGGCCACCGAAACTATATGGTGTCTTTAATAAACCTTTAAGAAAAAGAATATCCCTACAATGCAACCACCTGACATCTCTGGCTAGGATAATAATTGTCTCCTCCATTGTGACACCCCAAAAATCCAAGCCAATATTAGAATAATACTTCAATTACATGTAAATTAAAACCTAATGTTTTTAAAGTTTGATAATATGAAGGAAAAAAATAATTCCTAGCTTATAGAGAAGTCAAAATATCCCTTATCGATTAAATTCTCTAGAAGAATCTTACTATAGTCAAATTCAAATGATAATAACTTCATATTACAAAGGGTTTTTAACCTCAATACCACTCAAAATATGTATAATTGAATAAGCTTTCCAACGTATCCAATTTTGCCTTAATCCGATATTGGAGTAAAAAGTTATGGCTAATTTACTAACCACTACCAAATCTACCAGTGACTACGAGTCGACGTCAGACACTATGGATCATTGTGAGACACCATGAGTCGTAGGGTAATTTGTAGTGACAGTAGTTGGGCCAAAATTTTAGTCCTTTAGATACAACTCAAGCTATGACTCATAGTCATACCCTATGAGTCGTTACGTAAGCTATTGTGACTACTTCTAGGAGTTTTCTAGATGATTTTTAAGGGTTTTTTGGTCTTTTCCCACACTTTTAACAATTATGTCATTTAATCTTTCCAAGGGCTGAATAATAATTCTAAACCAACCCTAAGTCCCCCATTCCTAAAAATTCACTCGACACTTGGAAAATTTAGAGAGAAAGGGGCAATTTTTTTCTCTAAGAAAGAACTAGGGCTCTT
Source organism: Capsicum baccatum var. pendulum (assembly GCA_030864225.1). Taxonomy (NCBI): domain Eukaryota; kingdom Viridiplantae; phylum Streptophyta; class Magnoliopsida; order Solanales; family Solanaceae; genus Capsicum; species Capsicum baccatum. Next base: position 89,955,806 of record CM061557.1, read on the forward strand.
CAACTTCCAGCTTCAAATCCAAAGATTACACCAAGGTTTTCTACCACAGGTATGTGGATTTCATCAGTGGGTTTCCTTTCACCCATTGAGTCCCTAAGTTAACTCAATTCCCCAAGTTTAATTTATTCTTCAAGTTTAGGGTTTCCATGTTAAGTGTGAATTCCTTTAGTTTTAAGTTTCTTGCTTTGACTGAAACATGAATATACATATATATATATATATATGCATATATATTTCCATAAATTTGAGCATATTCCCATACTTATGAATATAAAATCTCATTATAGTGATAAATTCTTAATATTAGGCTTGAGTTATGAAATTCCTTATTACTTTCAAATCATGGTATTGCCAAGATTAGTTGCATTCCTCATATATGATGGGATATGAACATCCAATGACCTAGGATTTTATGCATATATTTATTAGTGTTAGATGCTCCAGCTTACATGTTATTGAATAATTTCATATTATGCATTCATTTTTAGTTTTGAGAATATAACTATTATTGAGCATTTTTAGTTATCAGTGTCATATAGTTAGGAGTAGTACTTAGCATCGAGAAGATGTAGGGATGAAGGCTCACCCATTGGTTAGGTTGAGACATTTAGTAGAAAGTCCTAAGTACCAAAACTATGGCACTACCATAGGTTCTAAAGGGTCACCTGTCAAACCAAGCTTGACACCTTATTCCTTTAGGACATCAGTTTAGTGGATCCATGTCAGTCATTGTTCATACCCTTGGTATAGCAATGAAAACCCATCTAACTGGGGTTACAGGTTGGACCCTAGTTAGCTCAAATTAATGTATTTCAATTAATGGTAGCTTCCACAGTCCACAGTTCATAGTTCAGATTCAGATACTTGCATAACCTTGTATTCAGTTGTTCAGTTTATTATGTAGTACGTGTTTATAACTTGGTCTTGTATCAGTTTACTATGTCTTATGCATCATGTTTATCCTATATCAGTTGGTTCCTATATCACATACTCAGTAAATTCAAAGCATTGATCACATACTTTCTTTCCGCTATATTGTCATATAATATAGGTTCTAACATTCAGCAACCAATTGCGATTAGTACGATTCTTTACTATATCAAAAGCAGTGTTTAGTAAGTCCTCATTATTTGAGGTCTAATTATCAGCATTTATTTTTAGTAATATTCTAGTTTCAGATAACTGGAGTTAGTTAGATCTTATCCAAAGAGCTCATTTGATTTAGAGGCTTTTAGATAGATAGTTATATTTTTAGCCTATTGATTAGGTCAAGTAGTCTTAGTTTTGACATCCAGTATTGATTTGATTTTATTAACTTATGTCATTTTAGTTTAGTTTTCTCTTTGTATCTTATTATATGCTTCAGTATTATTAGTATTTTGTCAGGCCATAAGTTAGCTTGGGGTTACTTGTGACTTTGAACACCATATTATGATTAGGAGGTAGCCTCGGGTCGTGGATAAATGGTATTAGAGCATCATCTTTAAAGTATCTTAGGGTGTTTGAATAATGCGTTAAATAGAATCTTATACATGGGTATGTAGCGTGCCAGACATATGAGTGAGAGGCTATGAAACATATTAGGAAAAAGTTTCATTTCTTTAAGGTCTATATAGTACAATAGAGTGTGAATTCTATTAAAATATTCTTCTAGCTGCTTATCTACACATTTACAGAAAATGCCTTCTAAGAGCACTAATGAAAGGAGGAATGGGAATCAACATGCACCACCACCAGCTTCAGTAAACCCTTTGAACGGATAAGTCTCCCATGTTGAGTTTAGTTGTACTTTCACAGCATTATCCTAGTACATGACCACTCAAAATAACCAGCAGGTTGTTTCACCATCCAACCAAGCTATGAATACAGCAGCATCTAGAGTCTGAGATTTCACTCGGATGAATCCTCCGATATTCTTTGGGTCTAAGTCTGAAGAAGATCCATGAGAGTTCTTGGATAGTATTCAAAAGGTTACTGAAATCATGGAAGTGACTCCAACTGAAAGTTTTGATTTTGCTTTTTATTAGTTAAAAAAAGTGCCCAAACTATGTTCAAGCATGGAAGGATAATAGGGGTGAAAAGACAATATTGTTAGAGTTGGATAAGTTTGTTGTTATATTTTTGAATAGGTTCTTCCCACTTGAGTTAAGGGAGTCCAATGTATGGGAATTCATTAATCTGAGACAGGACAATATGTGTGTAAAGGTGTACTCTTTTAAGTTTACTCAGTTGGAAAGTTATGCTCCGACTATGATTATTGACTCTAGGGATTAAATGACCAACTATGTGTTAGGTGTTTCTGAGGGTGTGGTCAAAGAGTGTATAACTATTATATTATTTAAAAATATGGACATCTTTAGATTAATGGTTCATGCTCAATAGATTGAAGAGGAGAAAATCAAGGAGAAGGAAAGGGAGAGTAAGAGAGCCAAAACTAGTAGTTTTAATTTCTCTCAATAGAGTTCAAATAGTTGTAGTCATTCTCAGTTCCAACAGAAACCTTCAGCTCTAACCCTATATCCTGCTAGTGCACTAGTACCCAAGTTTAGGCAGGATAATCTAGATAAAGCACCAGACTTTAAGTCCCAGGGTAGTGTGAATAGTATTTATACTAACCCAGTTTGTAGAAAATATGGTAGGAACCATAAAGGTAAGTGTATAGTGGGATGTGATGGTTGTTTTGGGTGTGCAAGTTATGCCACAGATTGAGGAAATATCCAGTGGCCTGATAAAGAGGTAGGGATACTTGTCAGCAAAGTCAATCTAACTCTTCAGTAGCTCCAGTGGGTCTCCCAATTCAACAGAGTGCCTCATTTAGTGTAGCTGGTAGATAGCGTCAAAAAAGGTTCTATGCCCTTTAGACTCAATAAGATCAGGAGGGTTCTCTTGATGTGGTCACTAGTATGTTACAGGTCTTTCATATTTATGGTTATGCATTGCTAGATCTCAGAGACACACTTTCCTTCATGATTATCTACATAGCAGTAGACTTTGGTGTCAACCCAAAATACTCTCAGAACCCTTATCAGTTTCTACTCTAGGAGATAATTAAATTATACATAGCGGAATATATAAGAATTACCTAATCATAATATTTAGAAAATTACATCAGTCGATCATATAGAGTTAGACATAACAGATTTTGATGTTATTCTTGGTATGGATTGGCTCCACTGTTGCTATGCCTTAGTTGATTATAGAAACTGAGTAATCTAGTTTCAATTTCCAAATTAGTCATTCTTAGAATGGAAGGGTAGTACCTCAGTGCCTATAGGTCAGTTTGTATCTTCCTTAAGGTAAGGAAAAAGATTTCCAAAGGGTGCATCTATCTTCTTGTTTGGGTTAAGGATTCAAAGTCAAAAATCCGACTTCTTGGGTAAGTTTCTATGGTAAATAAATTTCCAGAAGTATTTCTTGAAGATCTGCCTAGAGTTCCTCCCGACTGGAAAATCAGTTTTGGAATAGATCTCTTTTTGGATACCCAGCCTATTTTAATTCCACCCCATAAAATGGCTCCAACAAAGCTTAAGAAATTAAAGTAACAATTAAAAAATTTCCTAGATAAGGGTTTTATCAGGCTTAGTATCACTCCATAGGGTGCTCCAGTTCTTTTCATGCATAAGAAAGATAGTGCTCTTAGAATGTGCATCGATTACCTTAGTTGAACAAGGTTATAGTCAAGAATAAGTATTTATTCCCATGAATTGATGACTTGTTCGACCAAATTCAGGGTGACAATTGTTTCTCTAAAGTAGACCTCAGATTTGGTTATTATTTGCTCAGAGCTAGAGGAAGTGACATTTAGAAGACAGCCTTCAGAACTCGGTATGGTCACTTTGAATTTGTCATTATGTCTTTTGGACTAATAAATGCAGCTATTACTTTTATGGACTTGATGAAGAGAGTGTTCAAGCAGTACTTGGACATGTTCGTTATAGTCTTAATAGATGTCATCCTCATTTATTCTTGGAGTGAGGATGGATATGCAGACCATTTAAGAATTGTCTTGCAGACTCTCAAAGATCACCAGCTATTCTCTAAGTTCAACAAGTGTGAATTCTAGTTGAAACCAGTAGCATTCCTTGGTCATATCATTTCTTGTAAAGACATTTGAGTTGATCCTAAGTAGACCAAAAAGGTAAGGAACTAGCCTAGACTCATCTCTCTATTAGATATTAAGAATTTCTTGGATTTAGTGTGTTACTACAGATGGTTTATTAAAGGATTTTCCTCTGTTGGTTCTCCCATGTCTAGACTGGCTCAAAATAAAGTCAAATTCTAGTTTTCTGATTCATGTGAGAAAAGTTTTCAGGAGTTGAAAACTTGACTCACCTCCGATCCAATTTTGACTCTACTCGGGGGTTCAAATGGGTTTGTGATTTTTGTGATGCTTCAGGTGCTAGACCTGGTTGTGTGTTAATGCAGCGGGTTAAGGTTATAGAATATGCCTATAGACAACTCAAAACTCATAAGAAGAACTACCTAACTCATGACCATGTGTTTCTAGCAGTTGGTTTTACCTTAAAGATTTAGAGGCATTATCATTATTGGGTTCATATTGATGTATTCACTGATCACAAGAGTATTCAGTATATTCATCCAGAAAGATCTAAATCTTCATCAGAAAAGGTGGCTATGATTATTGAAGGATTGTGATATGAATATCTTGTACCATCTACGTAAATCCAATGTTGTGGATGACAATCTTAGTAGATTGTCTATATGGAGTATTGCTCACATTAAGGATAAGAATAAAGAGTGAGTTAGTGAGGTTCACCACCTTACTAGATTAGGGGTTTTGTTTGTGGATTCAATCAAAGGAAATATCTTTGTTTAGAATGGTTCAGAATCATCATTGATAGCTGAGGTGAAGGAAAACCAAGATAGTGATCCTATTTTGCTTAGGTTGAAAGAATCAGTACAGAGTCAGAAGGTTGAGATTTTTGCCCAAGGGAGAGATGGTGTTCTTCATTGTCAGGGTAGGCTATGCATTCTAGATGTAGATGTTTTGAGATAGAGAATGCTAGCAGAAGCTCATGGTTCTCGATAATCTATTCGCCCAGGAGACACTAAGATGTACCATGATTTATTAGAAGTCTGTTGTTAGAATGGCATGAAAATAGATACTGCAGAATTTATGGATAAGTGTCCAAAGTGCCAGTAAGTTAAGGTTGAGCACCATAGACTTGGTGGTATGCTTCAGGATTTTAGTAGTTCTACTTAGAAGTGGGAAGTAGCAAATATAGGCTTCATTATAGGGTTGCCTCACACTAGTCAACAGCATGATTCTATTTGGGTTATCGTGGACTAAATGACTAATTCATCCCATTTTCTTCCAGTCAAAACTTCAAATTCTACCTAGGATTATGCTAAACTCTATCTTAGGGAGTTGGTGAAATTGCATGGAGTCCCTTTGACAATTATTTCAGATAGAGGTACCCAATTTGCCTCCCAATTTTGGAAGATGTTTTAGAAGGGTATTGGTATCTAAGTTCATCTTAGTATGGCTTTCCACCCATGAAATATAGAAAAGAAAAGAGGACCATTCAGATCATATAGGACATGTTGATAGTGTGTGTGATAGATTTCAAGGGTAGTTTGGATGAACATTTGACTATTATTGAGTTTGCTTATGATAATATTGACCACTCTTTTATTTAGATAGCCTCATTTAAAGTGCTTTATGGTAGAAGGTGTAGATCTCTTATTGGTTGGTTTGAGGTTGGTGAAGCTACATTGATAGGGACAAATTTAGTAGATGAGGCTTTGGAAAAAGTTCAACTAATTAGAAAAGGCTGAAAATGGCTTAGAGTCATCAAAAATCCTATACAGATGTAAGGAGAAGGGAGCTTAAGTTTGAAATTGGTGATCTTGTCTAATTGAAGGTTTCACCCATGAAAGGGGTGAAGAGATTTGGTAAGAAGGGAAAGCTCAGTCCCTGATATATTGGCCTTTATAAGAATTTAGGTCGCTATGGCAATATAGCCTATGATTTACAATTGACTACATATTTAGCATCAGTGCATCCAGTCTTCCATGTTTCCTTGTTAGAGAATTGCATTAGAGATTCAGCATCGGTTGTTCCCTTAAAGAGTATGGGCGTGAAAGGTAGTCTTTCTTACGAAGAGGTCCCAGGTGAGATCCTTGACTACTAGGCTTGTAAGCTGAGAAATAAAGAGATCACTTTGGTAAAGGTCCTATTGAGAAATCAGTCAGTTAAGGGAGCTACTTAGGAAATAGAGAGAAATATGAGACCAAATACCCCTATCTTCTCTTTTAGAACTTAGTTCCAGCTTAAGTTAATAGTTTGCCCTTAATTAATTCTTCTATCTCAGGCCACCTAGCTATTTGCACGTCACAACATGCATTCATGAGTTCGCTTCAATCCATATTTTAGTTACAGACTCGTCTATAAAGTCATTATACAGCTTGTAGAAATTTAGTATGGGAATTACAGCTATTTCCCTTAACACTTTAGCTTAGTTAGTTTTTATTCAGGGCCAAATGACCCCAAGGGGAGATACTGCAACACCCAAAAAATCCAAACCAATATTAGAATCATTCATAAAGAATATGCAAAATCAAACATCATGTTTTGGTAGTTTGATAAGTTATTTAGACATATATTAAGGATACAAATAACTCTTAGCTTATAGACAATTCAAAATATTCTTTACCAACTGAATTATTAAAAAGAATCTTGCTATAGTTAACTTCAAATGAGAATAAATTATGGATTACTAAGATTTTTTGAGCTCAATACCCCCAAAAAGATATATAATTAAATTATCTTTCTAACACATCTAGTTTTGTCTTAATCAAAAATTGAAGTAAAACGTTACGGCCAATTTACGAAAGCACTTTCAAACCTGCCAGTGATGACGACTAAGACTATGAGTCATCGTCAGACACTATGGATCATAATGAGACACTATGACTCATAGGGTGACTCATATTGACAGCAGTGGGGACCAAAATTTAATTTCTTTGGCAACGACTCAGTCTACGACTCGTAAGCCATTATGACTAATTCCAAAAGTTTTTAAAATAATTTTTAAGGGTTTGTTGGTATTTTCTCACTCTTACAACAACTAAATCATTTAAGCTTCTCAATGTATGAATAATAATTCTAAAACACCCTTAAGTCCCCCATTCCTCAAAATTCACTAAAGTTAGAAAATTTATAGAGAAACAGGCAATTTTCTTCTCCAAGCAAGAACTAGAGCTCTTCAATATGGGTTTCCTTTCACCCATTAAATTCAAAAGTTAACTCAATTCCCCAAGTTTAATTCACCCTTCAAGCTTAGGGTTCCATGATAAGTATGAATTCCTTTAGTTTTCAGTTTCTTGCTTTGACTAAACATGAATATATATTTTTCCATAAATTTGAGCATATTCCTATACTCATGAATATGAAATCTTGTTATAGTGATAAATTCTTAATTTTGGGCTTGAGTTATGAAATTTCTTATTACGTTCAGATCATAGTATTGACATGACTAGTTGCATTCTTCAGAGATAGTGGGCTATAAACACCTGATGACCTAGGATTCATGCATACACTTATTAGTGTTAGATACTCCATCTTAAATATTATTGAATAATTTAAGATTATGCATTTATTTTCAATTTTCAGAATATTACTATTATTAAGCATTTTAAGTTATCAGTGGCATTCAGTAAGGAGTAGTACTTAGCACCGAGCGGACGTAGGGATGAAGGCTCACCCATTAGTTAGGTTTAGACCTTTAGTAGAAGTCCCTGAGTCCCAAAACTACGGTGCCATCGTATGTTCTAAAGGGTCACCCATCAGACCAAACATGACATCTTAGTCTTTTCAAATATCAGTTTAGTGGATCCACGACAGTCAGTGTTCGTCCCTCAACAAGGTAATGAACACCCATCTAATTGGATTTATATGTTGGACCTCGGTTAGCTCAAATTAGGGCATGTCAGTTAATGGTAGCTCTCACAGTTAATAATCCATAGTTCAAATTCAGATACTTGCATGACTTTGTATTCAGTTGTTCAGTTTATCATACAGTACCTGTTTATTACTTGGTATTGCATCAGTTTACCATGTCGTATGCATCACGTTCAACCTATATCAATTATTTCTCATCTCACATACTCTGTACATTCAAAGTAATGATTCCATACTTTCTTTATGCTATATTATCGTATAATATAGGTTCTAACATTCAACATCCAAATTGCACTTAGCATAATTCTGCATCGTATTAGTAGCAGTGTTGGGTGAATCCTCATCATTTGAGGGTCAATTATCAGAATTTCTTTTAAGTAATATTTTAGTTTCAGATAGTTGGAGTTAGTTGGGGGCTTTTCCCAATAACTCATATGATTTAGAGGCTTTCAGAAAGATAGTTATATTTTTAGCCTAATGATTATGTCAGACAAACTCAGTTTTGACATCCAGTATTGCTTTTATTATACTCATGTCATTTTAGTTTAGTTTTCGCTCAATATCTCATTATTTGCTTCAGTATTCTTAGTGTTTTGTCAGGCCATGAGTCATCTTGGGGTCACTTGTGACTCTAACAATCGTGTTGTGACTAAGGGATAGTCTCAGGTCGTGACATCCATAAAGGTCAAACTGTCACCCAACTGAAGCATGTAAGACTCATTCAAAATATAGTGCCAAAGCATCGACATATGAAAAACTAAATGAATAGTTGAAAAGGCTGAAGACAAGGATCACTCATAATCTACCTCCCCAACTATCCGAAGGATATCAAATGGCGCGATTTACCTAGATTGAACAAAATAATTATTTATTAATGACTCATCATTAACAAATAATTGTTTTGTTCAGCCATGAAAAGATAAGAAATCTATTTAGAATACTTCTTGAAAAATTTTTCTCAATGATGTTGTAGCAGCACAATTGAGGCATGAAAGGTGGAGAACGTTTTTTCCATCTTATCAACATTAATAATCGTGTCAGCACATAGTTTTAACTAAGAAATAATTCTAAACATAGAAGAATTGTACTCGTGAATAGACTTAACGTCTTGTAGCCTCAGATTCATCCAATCATATGGTGCTTTTTAGTGTATGAACATCTTCAAGTAGCCATACCTTTCTTTCATGCTATTCTAAAAATAAGTAGACCTTAATATAGAGATATTCAATTTTCAAAATTTTGTCAAGATGATTAAGAATATCATCTCTTTAGAATGATTTGGTTTGATGCTTTATTTTCATTCTTAATGGTGTCTCCAAGATACATAGCATCCAAAAAGATTTCAGCACCCAACACTCATGAAAGGTAGTTCTTTCCCAAACTATTAAGGGCAACAAAGTCAAGTTTCGTATGATTAGTCATATTAAAGAGAAGAAAAATGATACTTTTAATCTTTGATCTTGAGATAACAGAGTCTTATGTAGCTAACGTGTTATAAAATAATATAGCAAGAATAATAAGAAAAAGGGAGAGAAGAAAGACGTTTTTATTTCTCTTGAAGGATAAATTACAATGAAGAGAACCTTTTTTGTTGTAGGGAAAAATTGACTTGGTCCCAAAGTTGGGCTCTTAACTTTCCTCCAAAAGGTAGACATTTATTAGAACTTGATAGACATTTACTATAACTTGATAGACATTCACTATCATTTATAATAATAATCTTATTATCAGGGCAGATATAGCCTTCTGGCTACGCATCTGAATTCATATTTTCGACAAGGAATGTATATAAATGTAAAAATCTCTACTAAATTAACAATAAGTTTTAGATTTGCATCTATAATCTAACTGTAATACCCCGATCATTCCTTAAGCCTAAATTCACCTTTTGAGTGAATATGAAAGACTTCTAAAGTGATTGATGTTTATACCATGTTGTATTTCTCTAATTTCTACTTTTTTTCATATAGAGCAGTGAATAAGCTTTCCATCGATACCAAATTCACCCAAATTCGACACTCGGGTGAAGAGTTAGAGTCATTTTAGTGAGACAGTGTGCCACCTGGCACTTTAGCACGTCGCGGAGCCAGCCAAAATGGCAATTGTCATTTTCCAATGAGCCTCCGTGATATTGACGCATCGCACCTAGGCTCAATTTTAGAATTGTCATATTCCAGTACACCAACGCGATTCCACCGCATCGCGGTGCCCTTTCAGGTCATGACCAAGGTGGCAAATGCGACTTCACCGCATCGTGCCACTGAGCATTTTTCGAATTGTCCAATTTCAGTGAAGGACCGCGATCCTGATGCGTCGCGCCAGGGCTGAAAATTAGACTCCAATTTTAGAATTTTCTCAATGGTATTTTGGTCTTTTCCACCCGTCCTTACCCTTTATATATATACAAGTGAGGGATAAAATCCTCATTTCCTCTTCTATCTTCTCCAAAATTCTAGGGTTTCTCTCCAAAATTCAATCCAATTCTTGTCTAAACATCTCAACATCAAGCCATGGTTTTCACAAATTAGTTCAAGATTTAAAACTTCAAAGTCAAGAACATTAAGATCTCTAACTCAAGAAGTGGGAAAATAAGTCTATAGCAATATTATTCATCTCGGATAATAATCAAAGTATGTGGGGCTTGAACAAGAATATTCTTTCATTCTTATGCCCAAAAAATTAATTTTTACTATTAGAATTTCATGATCCTTGCAAGTGGGTTTACACCCAAATTTCTTTATTGATGATTTATGAGATTTGAGTTGAATAAGTTTGATATTTATGGTTATTTTACCATCACGTTTCTTAAATTGAGAATTTATGTCATGAGTTGTATATTGTCATTTTGTATTGATGATTTCTAAGCAATTTGAGACAAGTGTCATGAGTTATGCTTTTTCCATGAGAAGTTTGAGTATTGAATATATTTATCAATATTGAGCTTGAGAGTCAAGAATGATTTCTATGATGTTTTCTCGAAGCTTTTGATACTTGATACGATTTAATAAGCAAGTGTACTTGATGTTGGGAAAGACTGTTTTGAGTTTGAGTCGAGTTAGGAATCCATAAGTTGTTTATGATTTATAGATGAGATATATTTATGATTTAGTCTTCATGATAGACCCTTGAGTTGATTAAGGTGGATTTCCTAACACGTTTTGAGCGGAGTCTGGGAGGAGTATTTAGCACCGAGTAGGACGTGTGGGTTCAGTGCATTCTATTTCCCCAAAACTACATGCCACCGTAGGATTGAGATTTGAGGGCCAAAGAGCCGAGTTTGTGATCACAGAGATGAGTTTGAGGTTATACTCCCTGGCAAGAGTGTAACGCTCCCGCCAATGTGGGGTTCCTTTCTTAGGAGGGCAAAACGTTGGACTCCATACGGCTCACATGGTTTATGTCGGTTATAAGAAACTCCCAGGTCCATAATAGTCTAAGTTTCTTGAGTTACCAAGTCACTCTAAGTCATGAGTTAAAGTGTTTGAGTTGAGTCCAATGATTTATGAGATTTGTGAAACATGTGTTATTATCGATGATTTATGGAAATTATGTTTCAGAAAATTCAAGTGAAGAGAGTCATTATTGTCAGCATGCATGACTTTATTTTACATTTATGATATTGTTTAAAAGTGTTGCATACACCCCCACATACTCAGTACAATCCCAAGTACTGATTCTCGTACTCTTCTATGTTCTACATTTTCTTAGTACAATCTTAAGACTTTTAAATGGTGAAGCCGTCAAATATAAATCATTAGTCCACCTGTGAATACTATGGCACTTTATATTATCATAAGATTATGTTACGATTAAAATTTAGACTTAATTTTTAAATAGAAGTTCTATTGATACTTTTGAGTTGAAATTACAACTTGCACTTTAATTTACTTGTTTCAAGTAAAGTTGAATACTTTTACTTGTATATATTTATTTTGATATTTGAATTTTCAAAATCATCCGTGAGTTTTTTTCTTTCAAGAACATGCCTTCGTTTTAGGCATTTGGCTTGGTTTTTTAAATTTTTTTGTCTACAAGACCCCAACTTCTCAGCTATATTGTCGACGATCTTCGGCGACCCTTTTTCTCTGTCGATCTCTTCTCTAGTGACCTTCATTACATCGATCTTATCTCTAACGATCTTTTACTCTCCAAGTCTTTCTTTGTCAGGCGATATTCTTTCTTTTTTAGATCTTGATTTGTCCGGCAAACCTCTTTTATTTTCAAATCGTGCTTTATCCGATAACCATCACTCTTTATATCAATTTTAATTTTTTATCGATGACCACCTCTTTCTCAGATAAAGTTGATCAAAAATCTTGCCAGAATTATCATTTTTGTCATTTTTTGTTATGATTTCTTCTTCTTACATGCACTATCAGATTCGATGTCCCTCGAGCCAATAGGTAGTCTAACGATGGAAACCCCCGATAAAAAGGTTCTGGAAACCAATCTTATCACAAAATTACTGAAACCTAACAGCTCAACCAAGATCAAGTGAATGCTACATTCATATCAGACCAGGTACAATTGGTCCCTCTCATCGAGCTCTTTTTATATTTCGTAATTGTTGGTGACTGATACCTCCTCTTTCATCCATAGTGGCATCTCTATCTATTGATTTTTTGTCTATGACTATCCTGATTTGTTTCTCTATGGCATCGTAGTAGTTAGTAAATACACGCATATCCTTTGTCGTTGCCTATTTTAAGTCTCATTACTATTTTTATTCTAGTGTTGTGACTTCTACTATTGTTTTGGTCATATTAGTTTCTAGTTTCAGGGTCATTTGTCGAGTTTCTAGTTAATTCATGTCGTTCTTCCTAGTTGCATTTTGGTGTGGTCTTGATAGAATTAGTTATGCTAGATTGCTTTGTTTCCTAAGGTTATTTATTATTGATATTAGTTTGCACATTCTATGGTGGTTGTAGTTGATGGTGTTGGTTTAGGATCATTTCTTTGGGCAATGCTAGGTTTATAGTCGGGGTCAAGGTCGAAGGTAGGGGTAGGGGCGGGAGATAGGCAAAGGGGGTAGAAGGGATAAGTTGGTTAAGGGATCCCCTAAGCTGAGAGTATGGTATTGGAATGTAGGTCTTTATCAAAAAAATATGTAGAGCTAGTGAAAATTCTTAGAAAGAGATAAATTAATATAGTGTACCTCTAAGAAACCAAAGGTGCTAAGGTGTAGGTAGTAGGCAGTTATGAATTGTGGTAATTAGAAAGCATGAAGAATAAGAATGGAGTACGTATCCTATTAGAAGATGAGCTTAGGGATCAATTGACAGAGGTTTGAAGGGCCAACGATAGAATGATGTTGATTAAATTAGTTATTGATAGATCTTCTTTGAACATTATTAGTGTGTATGCCCCGTATGTAGGCTTGGATGAGGGTGAGAAGAATAGTTTTTGGAAGGCTATGGATTAGATAGTGACGGGTGTTCCTATAATGAGAAGTTTTTCATATGAGGGGATTTCAATGGGCACATAGGGTCTTCTTTGAGGAGTTATGACTATGTGAATGGAGGCTTTGGATTCGGTGTAAGGAACCTATGAGAAGTCACCCTTTTGAATTTCACTCGAGCTTTTGGGTTATTGGTTGCTAATTCGAACTTCCTAAAGAAGGAGGTTCACTTGGTTACTTTTTGTAGTTTGGTGACCAAGACTCAGATTGACTTTTTTCTCCTTAGCAAGGGTGATAGGGGTCTTTGTAAAGATTATAAGGTTTTACCTAGTGAGAACATTCGTTGCAACATAGCCTTTTTGTTTATGGACTTAAAAATTAAGAAGGAGAGGAGAAGGAGGGGTGTGGATGATAGGCTGAGGATTAGATGGGGTAGCCTGACTATGGACAGTGCGCTTGAGATAGGGGAGAATTTGATGTCAAGAAGAACCTAGGAGAGTAGAGGGGATTTTAATAGTATGTTGGATAAGACTGCTAGTTGCATCAAGGAGACGGATTGAGAGGTTCTGGGTGTCTCAAGAGGTCGGGCTGGCAAGCACCAAGGGAAATGATGGTGGAATGAAGAGGTTAAAGTGAAAGGTTGAGGCTAAGAAGATGGCTTACGCGAAGTTGGCTGAGAGTAAGGATAAGGAGGAAAAAATTAAGAATAGGAAAGCGTATAAGATTGCTAGTAAAGAGGCTAAGTTGGTTACTACAACAGCTAAGAATGTAACTTTTGAAAGCTTATACACAGTATTAGAGAGTAATGGTGGGGATAAAAAGTTGTACAGGTTAGCCAAGGTTAGGGAGAGGAAGGCTCGAGACCTTGACCAAGTGAAGTGTATTAAGGATGAAGATGGCAAAGTTTTGGTAGAGGGGGTTCTTATTTGGGGGAGATGACAGTCTTACTTTGCTCTGAACAAATGAAGGGACACTAGCATTGTGTTAGGGGATTTGGAACACTCTGACAAATTTCGCAACTATGGCTACTGTAGGCGAGTACAGTTGAGGAGGTTAAGGGTGTTATTTGTAGGATGTATAGGGGTAGAGCTACTGGCTAAAGAGATCTGAGTGATATTTAGAAATGCACAAGAGGGGCAGGAATAGAGTGGTTGGCTGGGTTGTTTAACATCATTTTTAGGACGACGAAGATTCCTTAAGCTTGGAGATAGAGTACGATGATTCCATTGTATAAAAACAAAAATGATATTTAGGACTGCAACAATTATAGTAGTATCATGTTATTTAGCACACTATGAAGGTTTGGGAGAGGGTGGTAGAGTTGAAGTTACTAAAGATTGAGACTATTTCTGAGAATCAGTTTGGATTTATGCAAGGACACTTGACTACTAAGGCCATCCATCTCATAAGGAGACTGGTGGAACAGTATAGGGAGGACTTACACATGGTGTACATTAACTTGTAGAAGGCTTATGATAGAGTGCCTAGGAAGGTTTTATGGAGGTGCTTGGAGTCAGTAGGTATAATAATGGTGTATAATATGGCTATTAAGGATATGTACGACAATGCCAAGACTCGGGTTAGGACTGTGGTAGGGGAATCGGAGCACTTTCTCAGCTTGATGGAGTTACACCAAGGATCGACTCTTAGCCCATTTTTATTTGTCTTAGTGATGGATATTTTGACTTTGCATATTCAAGGTGAGGTGCCTTGGTGTTTTCTATTTGCGGATAATGTGGTCTTGATTGATGAAACTTATGGTAGAGTTAATGCTAAGTTACAGGTTGTGAGGCAAACCCTAGTGTCTAAAGGATTTAGGTTGAGTAGGTCCAAGATGAAATACTTCTAGTGTAAGTTTAGTGAAGCATCATATAAGGTTGATGCAGTTGTAAATCTTGATACTCAAGACATCTAGAAGAGAGATAATTTCAAGTATCTTGGATCTATGATTCAGGGAAATTGAGAGATTGACAAAGATATTACTCACCGAATTGGAATAGGGTGGATGAAATAGAGGCTCGCATCTGAGATCTTGTGTGACAAGATTGTGCCTCCTAAACTTAAAGGTAAGTTATATAGAGTAGTGGTTAGACTAGCTATGTTGTATGGGGCGGAGTGTTGACCAACCTAGAATTCTCCCATCCAAAGAATAAAGGTGGTGAAAATGAGACTACTACAGTGGATATATGGACTGCTACAGTGGATATGTGGGTGTACGAGGAAAGACATAATTAGAAATGATAATATTAGAGATAAGATGGGAGTGGCATCAATGGAAGCCAAGATGCAGGTAGTGAGGTTGATATGGTTCGAACATGTGATGAGGAAGGGTGCGAATGTCCCACAGCGGAAGTGTGAGAGGTTGGCTAGGAATGGATTCAGGGGAGATAGAGGTAGACCAAAGAAATATTAGAGGGAGGTGATTAGATATAACGTGAAGTAGCTTCAGCTTACTGAAGACATGACCCGAGATAAGAGGGCGTGGAGGAAGCTGATTAGAGTACAAGGATACTAGGAAGGGTGCATCATTATTAGTAGGTAGGACTTTGCTTTGTTAGTCGTGCTTGTAGCTACAGTAGTAGTAAAATTTTAGAGTGTGTTACTATTTGTCCTATCACTTTGTAATAAGTCTTGTTTATGTTATTATTGGGTGTTGTTATTCCTATTGTTTCTTGTCCCTTTACTGTTTCCTTTATAGATTGTTTTATCTTTGAGCCAGAGTCTATCGAAAACAGTCTTCTGTCTCACACTGAGTTGTGGTATGAACAACATACACTTACCCTTCCCAATCCAATTGATCCAATTAATGGAAATATACTATATATGTTGTTGAATGTTCAAGATAAGGAAAAATAAAGTGCACTCTGTAACTTACATACGTGATCTGGTTACTGGTTGCATTTATTACGTGATCTGTTTACTAGTAGCATTAATAAATGGTAAGCATTCAATATCGTTAAAAAATTCAACACAAAATGGGTGAAAATTTTCATAATCCAATTTCAAAGGCAATTAGATGTAAGAAAAATCATGTTCGAGTTTCTAAGAATATTTTCTGCAGTTGGAATTTAAAACAAATATCATAAGCTTTACATCAGTTTTCACAGAACAGCACGAATACATGCTATTCATCAAGAAACCCGTCACAATGTACAACACTTTCATACTGTTGAGGAATGCATGAGGAGCAAAAATAGAATTGTTGGGGGTTGAAGTGGTGAAATGAAACTCAATGTATCGCAATATTATATGAGGGGACGTACCTACTGGCTTCAAAAAGTGCCCAATAATGTTGTGGAAACTAAAAAAAACAAATGTTCATGTTGTTAACCTTTCTGTGCACCTTCACAGCACAGGAATCTGAAAAGACTATCAATGATGAGCGCCTGATTGATTCATTTCTGAAAACTCTGAATTGGAAACAGATACTTGATTTGGAATTAGAAGCACAAATTATTGCCACAAGAAGATGTAAATTCACCCTTCACCATCTCTCTTAATTTATGTTTTACTAATGCCCTCTATCAACTTCATCTACTCAAACCCAAGATGCACCCAAAACCTTAGCCATGAATGCATATCTGTCTGCGGCTTCATCAATCTGCAATATGCATATTACATTCAAAAGAGTGTGACTGTCAATTGAAGCAGGCCAGAATGACTACTATGAGAAACTTACAACTTTTTGTGTTGGTCGTCCAGCTCCATGACCAGCATTGCGTTCGATCCTACCAATAATGGGATTGGTCTGACGACTCTTCTCCAAGCTTGTGCATAGGACATATTGCATGGTCTACAGAAGATACCATAATTAGCAAAATGGTTCACTTGAGACCAAGAAAACAAAGTGTAAATCACATAAAAATTAGCAGTAAAGGAACTTTCAAGGACAAGTGATAAGAATCAAAGAAACAAGAAAAAGAGAAAACAAAGAAAAAGATATGTGGAATTATCAAGATTCGAATGGATTTACAAGCAACAAGGTACTTGACACCTTCACCTCTCGATTGAATCCAATCAAACAACAATAACCCGACTCAATCAAAGACGAGACAACCAAATTGAATCCACAAAAAGGAGACTCGATTGATTAAGCAAAATAAGTTAACATGAGCAATATCGGGAATCCATCTTAAACACTCAACTACAGTTAAGGACTACTTGATTAATCCAATGCTAAGCTTCACCTAGAAACTACAAGCTTAAAAGCTCTCAATTCATCATCAACATCACAAAACTAAGAAAGAAAATGACTAAGGCAACTATTTCTAGTTATTGTCATTGCAAAAATAACTTATTACAAAAATAGCCCAAAATGGCTACTTTAGGAAATAACCCACAAGGACACTTCTTGATTGACCAATTAGCATCTTGATCACCTATGGCCTTGTGTCTTTATTGCTCCTTGGCTTTCTTCGGGTTCCAAGCTATCATCCATACGTAGAAGCCCACTCAAATGTGCCCCACGCTAACCACACTTGTATCAACAGGCATATGATATTCCATCATTGCTTAACTATTGATCATGAGTCCATTAATGTATGTTTCACATAAAAGGAAAAGCTCAATTAAATCATCATTTGGGCTATTAATAGGGATAGATCATAGCCGCACCAAGATTTTAGCTACAGGAATTTTGATAAAACCTATTTATCTTTAGCAAGTGGCAACATATGAACTCTAAAGAATATTAGCAACAGTCTCTCTTCAACTGGAAGCTAATAAGGGAACTCGTCTACGTGAAAACAATTTTCCAAAAGAGAATTGCTCAATGTTTGAAATGAATCACCAGTAGCGCTAGCCTCAACGTATTATGTTATGTCCATGTGATAGATGTAGTTATGGGTGGGCATGGTATGGTATACACCGATTTACCATACCAAACCGAAATTTTTAATACCGTGGTTTTGATATTATGGTATTTGTTATGGTATATGGTATATATTTTAAATTTTTTTGGTATATGGTATGGTATTCGGTATTTACAAGTGACATACCGAATATCATACCGAAGTATATATATAGTTACATAAGTAACTTTTATATATATAGATATATATATACACACACAGAGAGAAAAACAAATATAATACTTAGTATTAGTATAAAAATATTTAGACATTGAAACTTTCGCTACACTATTTTGATTGAAATGAGTTTTTGGTGTAATTGACTAATAAAAGAAATTATTTGTACTTCTTTTTCAATATTTCTACATCATTAATGTGTATTTATGATACAATTAAGACGTGTTTTTGAAAAGTCGAAGTAATAATACTCTAGTATCGAGTATATATTGTCGAAGTTAAACAAACTATGGTTACTGATTACCATACCGCAAAATACCGAAACCAAATGTCAAAATACCGAACCATACCAAATTAATATGGTATGGTAATGGTATAATGTTTTTAAAAACCGAATACCGAAATTACTGTATCGAAGTTTCAAATATCGTATCATACCATACCATGCCCACCCCTAGATGTAGTGATACGAGCCAAATGGCCCTCGTAGTTTTTGATGACATCATTCGAGGCCAAGACATAGGATTCAAGCTTTGGTCACATTAAGGGTACAAGGACATGCACGGAGGACTCGTTTCGAGCGTACAATAAAGCAATTCCATGTTTGGAAGGTTGCTTGGGAGCCTTCCGTGATACCTACTCGAGAGCCCTAAGGAATTTCACGTCTTGAAGGTTGAAGAACCACAGCTTTGGAGTGCATTGAAGAGGCGTCCCATTCATCAAGTTCAAACACTCAATGGCCGCACCTTCTTGAAGGGCATTTTAGAGATTGCACATGGTATTTTAACACACCATGCTGCCCTTCTCTCATTAAGGCCATCTTGGTCTTTTCTTCCCTTTATGTAATAACCCACAAATAAGCACTTATTAGGTTTATTTCACTTAGTTTTTAAAAGATGAATGATTGAAAGAACTCATCTCTTGAGAGAGAGTGTGAAAATCGTAACTAGGGTAGCACTTAGTATGGAATCACAAGTGTTGCATTTTGGCTAGAAACTTTGGTGCTTGAGTGGTGGATTCACTCTTGTGTCTACGTAACAGTGTGGTGTTACTATTGTAAGTCTTAGGGATTCTAGGATTTGATACATCCTTTAGTTCCTACTTCTTGTAATAGTATATGTCTCACTATCCATCTTACTTTATCGCATTTTTTGTGTTTGTTTCTTATGTTCTCGGTTTGGTGTTGTTGCCATAGCTTAGTTTCCATCATATTATAGTGCATTTCCATCTTGTTATCGTGTGTTGGTGGCTGTCCCGTATCATTTGGTATCAGAGCAAGGATTGATTTCATTTCCATGAGATCAATCTTGAGCTTGCTATCTTGGAAAATCAAAACAAAAGTGTAGAAAATTGAAAATCCAAAAGAAACACATTCTGTCCCGTTTTTGGCTCTTGGCCAAAATTTTGATCTAGAATTTTCTGTGTTCTAGTGTTAGATCGGTTGTTTCCTAACACTAGAAGAGGTGTCCAAAATCGAAAATCCCACCAAAAACAAAAAAAAAAAAGAAATTGTTCGTGTTGTTCTAGAGTTAGTGTTCTTGTTTGCATCTTGACCGAGACTTTAAAGACCTAGATCTAGGAGTCTTTTGCTTGTCTTAACTGTTTATAGTGTTAGGGTTTTTCTTCACTAACACTAAAGGAGTCTAGATCCAAGTTTGAGCTCCTATGTATGTTGTTGTTGCGGATTCCCTCTTGAGCGTGTTGTTGGTGTTGATTGTTGTGGATTCACGTGTTTAAGTGTGTTGTTGATATTGTGGTGGTTTTGAGCTTGTAATAGTGTTAGGGTTATTTGGAGGTCCAACATAAACCTTGTCTTCAAGGTTCTATTGAAGTTTCTTGGTGTTCTTGACCATTCTTCATGTCTTGTAGAAATGTTATCTCCGACACTCCTATAATTTTAGAATGTTGTGATATGGCTAGTAGTAGCCAAGTGGATGTAGTTGGTGGTTTGCCTAAAAGAGGATTGCATGAGTCTTCCCTTTGTGATACTCTTAGAATTACTCGGTTGCAAGAAGATCCAATTCTTGTCGTAAGCAAGCACTAGTTGATCCTATAGATCACAAAATTGATTCTTCTTGTAAGAATGATTAGTGTCCATCTAGTGCTAGTACTTGTGACTTGAATAAGGTTCCATTGCCATGTCATAAGAGTATTCACACACTAGTTGACCCTTGTGAAAACCAAGGTGAGTCTAGGTTGGCATGTGAGTTGCCGACAACTAGTGAGGATGTGTATAATGATCAACTTACTCACGAACATAGTCCACTATTGAGCATGTGTATGATGTATTTGAAAGGGCTCAAGTTAGTGATGATGTTGATAGAGTTGATCACGAGATTGGAGATGATTCTTTGACCATATTGTGTAATGAAAGCCTTATTATTAGTTTTGCTCATCGAAATCATGTAAATGAAAATGTTTGTCAAAATGATAGGAGTGAACCCGTGAGCTTATCCTTTGATAGAGATTATAATGTTTGTTTGGCTCAAAGGGATTATGTGTTTGAAACCTCTTTGAAACTTGATAATGACCTTTTAGAGAGTGAACTTGCTTGTTCCAAATCTACCCGCGGGATAGATCATGCTCTCTTTAGGTATAATGTCTTGTTTAAAGATGATATAAACACTCCTAATGAACCTAGTGGTGAGAATGATGGTATAGCTTGTCTTAAAGGCTATAGCCTATATGCTAACCCACTATGGTGTGGCAACATTCCTCCTAAAGATAGAAATCTCTTTTTGAAAGATAAGAGTACTCTTAAAGGTAGGGAATGTGTAGTCCTTCTTAACAACCCGAGGGCAAAGGTGTCATTGACTCCTTGGGGTAATGTTCCTAAGTGTGCATCCTTGCTTGACACACTTGTGCTTAAATTGCATGAATCCCAACTTGTGAATGCCAAGTTGTATATTTGTTTGAAGGAAAGAGTGTGTACGTGCTTAAATGCTTTGTCTTCACCCATGCATGTTTTTACATTTGATTCTTTCCTATACTACCTCTTTGCCTATGATGACATCCATGCTAGTTTCGGGTTTGCATTAAGTAGAGGTAGGGGTCTTGTTGGTTGGTCCACTTGCTTAAATGACAATGCTATGAGGGATTGGTGGACTTTAAGACCAATAGTGGCACCACAATTGATGAGGCCACTTGAAGAGGTAATGAAACAATTGTGTCTTATGGTTCCTAAGACAAAGGTAGCCTTACCTTTTGAACTTTTAGTGATACCATTGAGACCTTTGTAGTTTCTTTATCTCTTGTTACTTGTCATAGCCATTTCCTTTGTAACATTCTTACTAAACTTTTCTTGACTAAGACAAAGGATTTGTGGTGGTTATATTTCAAGTATGTACCGCCGTGGCATGATGATGTTATTTATTGTGCTAACTCTAACCCTCATGTCATGAGGATTTTGTGCTTGTTTGTCTTCTCTTTGGTATTGCAAGGTTTGGATTCGAGGTCGAATCCTTTTCAAGGAGGGGAGGATGATACGAGCCAAATGGCCCTCGTAGTTTTTGATGAAATCATTCGAGGCCAAGACATGAGGAGTCAAGCTTTGGTCACATTGAGGGTACAAGGACATGCATGAAGGACTCATTTCGAGCATACAATAAAGCAATTCCATGTTTGGAAGGTTGCTTGGGAGCCTTCCTTGATACCTACCCGAGAGCCCTAAGGGATTTCACGTCTTGAAGCTTGAAGAATCATGGCTTTGGAGTGCATTGAAGAGGCATCTCATTCATCCAGTCCAAACACTCAATGGCCGCCCCTTCTTGAAGGGCATTTTAGAGATTGCACATGGTGTTTTAACACACCACGGCCGCCCCTCTCTCATTAAGGTCATCTTGGTCTTTTATTCCCTTTATGTAATAGCCTATAAATAAGCACTTATTAGGTTTATTTCACTTAGTTTTTAAAAGATGAATGATTGAAAGAACTCATCTCTTGAGAGAGAGTGTGAAAACCGTAACTAAGGTAGCACTTAGTATGAACTCACTAGTGTTGCATTTTGGCAAGAAACATTGGTGCTTGAGCGGTGGATTCCCTCTTGTGTCTACGTATGAGTGTGGTGTTACTATTGTAAGTCTTAGGGTTCTGGGATTTGATACATCCTTTAGTTCCTACTTCTTGTAATAGTATAAGTCTCACTATCTATCTTACTTTATCGCATTTGTTGTGTTTGTTTCTTATGTTCTCGGTTTGGTGTTGCTGCCATAGCTTAGTTTCCATCTTGTTATCGTGTGTTTCCATCTTGTTATCATGTGTTGGTGGCTGTCCCGTATCATGTAGTACTTGTATATTACATAACTTTGAACAATAGATATAGTACTTGTATATTACATAACTTTGAACTGTATAACATTACAGCTTTCAAAGCGGAACAGCCAACAAGAAAGTGGTTGTATATCTGTAGTTGAGCCACCAGATATTAACCAGAGCATGTTCATACCAAGGTGCAGGAAACAAAATATATTATTTTATTTCTCTTTCATTTTCATTTATTTAGAAGAACCATAACTCAGTCCCAGGATTTACAATTTAAAAATGTTTACTCTGAAACACTATTCCAACTGACGAGAAAGTAAAAAAGGCGTTATCAACTCCTAATATGCATGCCAATCAAATCAAGCGGAAACTATATCTGGTTGCAGATGCAATGGCAATAAAAAAGGCACCGAGAAGTTTCTTGATGCCTCCAAGTGCTATCGACCTCGCTCTCCTCTGACAAAACTTTAGATTTTCCTTACTGATTTTTACTGATATGGCAGAAATCTCCTTTCCTGCGATTTTGGGCAAAGAATCTGCTTCAACTTTGAAAATTCAGGGCTCTCTTTTAGGTGTGAAGTGCTGATGTTAGTGGACAGCGGCTCTACACATAATTTTGTGGCCAAAAAACTAGTCACGGAACTTGGGTTGGCAGTCAAACATGTTCCTGCCTTTGGAGTCAAACATGTTCCCGCCTTTGGTGTCCAGATTGGTAATCGTGACATTATCAAATGTAATTGAATTTGCAAAGACTTGTCAGTCGAATTTCCTCAGTTAGTCATCACACAAAAATTTTTCCCTTTTCTTATTGGTGGAGCAGACATTGTGTTCGGCATACAATTGTTGGCGTCCTTGAACACAATACAGACCAATTGAATGAGATGTTTATAATCTTCCAATTGAATGAGAAAAATTACAGGTTGCAACTTGAAAGGAGTTCCTCAGAAAACACTCACAACAGCATCTTTCCAATCTTGGTGGCCACAACCGAATACTCAGGTGACCTCCCTACTTCCCATTTGATACAACAGCTCCTACGTGAGTTCAATGATCTGTTTTCAGAACCCAATTCTCTGACCCCTTTTCGTCAATTCACTCATTATATCCCCTTACTTCCAAATTCAATGCCTCCCAATTTTACGTCCATATCGTTATCCTTTCTGCCAAAAGACTGAAATTGAAAAACAAGTCCTGTTTTGTGGCAATCTGGTTTCATTAGCGCAAGTTCCCATCCATTTGCGAGTCATGTCCTGTTAGTTAAGAAAAACGATGGCAGTTGGTGTATGTGATGATTACCACAACCTTAATCAAAACCACTATCCCAGATAAATACCCTATACCTAACATCGATGAACTACTTGACGAACTCCATGGGTCAACCATATTTTCTAAAGATAGACTTGCATTCTGGTTACCACCAAATTCGCGTCAATCCTTCCGATATTTCTAAAATTGCTTTTTGCACTCATCTGGCCATTATGAGTATGTTTTCATGCCTTTTGGCTTGACTAATGCTCCGTCCACATTCCAAGTCGCCATGATTAATCTTTTCCGCCCCTACTTGCACAAATTCATCCTTGCCTTTTTTTATGATATTTTAGTCTATAGTCCTACCTCCCAGCAACATTATGAGCACTTTTGAACAATCAATAGCCCTCTGTCTAGCCATTTTTACTTGGCCAATCCAAAGAAATGTTTATTTGATCAGTTGGATTTCTAGGACACATAGTATCACGTGCAGAAGTGGGGGTTGATCCTGAAAAGGTTGCTGCTGTCTTAGATTGGCCATTACCTAAATCTGTTAAGGAGCCACATGATTTTTTTAGGTTTAGCTGGGTATTATCGTCGCTTTGTGCATAACTACGACAAATTAGCTCGTCCTTTAACTGACTTGACAATGACGAATGCATTTCATTGGAATGATAAAGCTAGTGTTGCCTCCACCAATTAATGGAAGCTTTGATTTCAGTTCTTGTTTTATGTCTTCCCAAATTTCACTCAATCTTGCACAGTGAAATGTGATGCTTCTACGACTTGAATTGGTGCAACATTGATACAAAAGGATCATCCCATTGCATACTTCAGTAAAGGCTTGTCTTTTCTAACAGAATCAAATCTGCCTATGACAGGGAACTCATAGGCTTGGTTTTGACTTAGTAGAAATGGAAACATATATTTGTTGGGGCGTCAATTTTTTATGAAAACTGATCATTATAGTCAAAAATTCTTATTGGATTAGTGAATTACCACAACCGAACAACGCCGCCTTCTGTTGAAGCTTCTGCCTTTAGAATTCACAATCATTCATAAGTCTGGGCATGAAAATATAAAAGCAGAGCCTTTTCTCGTAGGCCACGTCCTAACCGTCATTTGGCTTTAGTGTTCCTGTTTACATGTGTGAGAAAATATAAGAGAAAAATATTATTTAATTGTTGTAACTACATTATTACATTGAGGCTCTATTTATAGACAATACATTCCAATCCTTTTCCTAATAGGACACTACATTACAATCCTTTTCCAAGTAGGATTTTATATGTTATTCCTATTCCTACTCATATTCTAACACTCCCCCTCAAGCTGGTGCATAGAAGACAAGTACCAAGCTTGTTATGGATGTAACTAATATGAGAATCGGTCAGGGACTTGGTGAAGATATCTGCAAGAAAACTGATAAGGACTGCTTTGAACATCTAGGAGACCTCAATTGAAACGAAACAAACTGAAAAAGTGATCCGAAAAGTAGTAAATATTGTCGTAAAGTCGATGTGTCGCTGAAAAATTACCGGTATAAAATATACGGGTCATCTCGAAATCAAGAGACGAGTAGATCTTGAACATGAAAGCCACCGGAAACTTAGCCGAAACATGCTCACACGTCGGATTATTAAATTTGATGGATGAAAAGTGACGACTACAATCTGAGGAAAAAAAGGTATATAGGTAGGGTCGGAATGATAACACGACACTACTGAAAAAGAGAAATATGTATAGGATCGGAATGACGGCACGATCCTATTGAGAAATAGAAATTATATGAGTAGGGTCGGAATGACGGCACAATCCTACTGGAAAAGAGAAATTACATGGGCAGGTTCGGAATGATAGCACGACCTACTGAAAAAGATATGAGTCACCGGAAAGACATACGGAACTATGTAAATTAAATTTGAGGAGTCACCAGAAAGATGCATGATTCTATGCAACTCAGATATGAGACAGTAGTTCGGAAAAATGTACGGTGTTATGCAAATCAGATATGAGAAAATAGTCACTGAAAAGATGTACGGTGCTAAGAAAAATAGATATAGTCACCGGACAGATATATGGTGCTACACAAAGATATGAGAAAATAGTCACTAGAAAGATACACAGTGAGCTAGTAACCTAACTTTTGCTAACATAATCATTGGCCAGACGGGCGGGCATATATGGATTATAGCTGCCCGCCGGCAGCGGAAACTCTTTGATTCTTTACCAAGATCGTGGAAGCTCTGATACCATGTGAGAAAATATAAGAGAAAAATATTATTGAATTGTTGTAACTACATTATTACATTGAGGCCCTATTTACAGACAATACATTCCAATCTTTTTCCTAATAGGACACTACATTGCAATCCTTTTCCAAGAAGGATTTTATATGTTATTCCTATTCCTACTCATATTCTAACATGTACTTTGGAAATTTGCACGCCAAGTTGCAGTTAGACACTTGTACAAAGGATCTTCTTTTACAGAAACTTGATTATCCAATGACTCATTCTCCTTCAGACTTTCAAATATCATCAAATCCTTATACTACAAGTACCAACTAGTCATTCCTAATGATTCTTCTCTTAAAGCTATGATATTAGCAAGGTTCATGATTCCCATGTTGGAGGACATGGTGGTTTCTTAAAACTCTTAAATAGATTTCAGATAGTTTTTACTGGCCCCAACTGAAGAAAGATGTCAAGCACTATGTCCAAAATTGTTTGATATCAGAAAAATAAGTAGCATACACTTGCTTCAGCTAGTCTTCTACAACCTCTTCCTATTCCAGAGCGTGTTTAGGAAGATATTTCATTAGATTTCACTTTCGGCCATCCAAAATGTGGCGGATTTGATTCAGTATAGGTGGTAGTGGATTATTTCAGTAAATACAGTCATCCTATTGGCTTGTCTCACCCATTTAATGTTAAATCTGTTGCTGGCCTCTTTTGCAAAGAAATTGTTCAGCAATATAGCATCCCGCGTGCCATTTCGTCTGACCATGATGTTGGTTTCTTAGTGCTTTTTGGCAGGAGCTCTTTCGCCTTAGTAATACTCATCTTTGCACGGGCACTTCCTATTATCCTCAATCTGATGGCCAAACAGAGGTCGTTAATCGTTGTTTAGAGCAATACTTGTGCTGCTTTGCTCATGACAAGCCTCACCAATGGAGTAAGTTTCTTGTTTGGGCAGAATATTCCTTCATATCGGGTTCCACACATCTATTGGTTATTCTCCATTCATGATTGTGTATGGACGAGACCCCCCGACACTGCATCCTTATCATCCAGGTGAAAGGTGAAACCTATATTGCAGACCTTGAAAAACATATGTTGACTAGAGATGTTATGCTGAAAGTATGATGGACAACCTTCTAAAAGCTCAATCTAGGATGTGCATCTGATTCTAAGCGCTGAGACCTCTCTTTTAATGTTGGTGATGTTGTCCTTTTACGTCTTCAGCCATATCATCGAAAAATCCTTGGCCAATCGCCCATTTCAAATGTTGTACCCTCATTTCTTTGGCCCTGACAAAATCACTTGTAAAATGGGTCCTATTCTTATGAGCTTGAACTTCCAGCCAGCTCTAAAATCCATCCTATCTTCCATGTTTCTATCTTAAAGCCTGCCATTGATTCTGACATTCCTACCCAACAGGTTCTAGATCATCGTTGGAGACCATGAACATCCAAGTCTTAACTTGAATTATTGATTCAATGGGTTGGTCGACCCCACGAAGAAGCTAGCTGAGAAAATAATGACTTGTTAGCTGCCCACTTTCCAGATTTCACCTTGAGGATAAATAGTCTTTCCAGGAGGGTAGAGGGTGTCACTAATAACTCACGTATCTTCCATATTCATTCAAGGAGGAAGATGCAAAGAAATACAGAAGAACTAGAGGATTGAGCAGTTTTTTAGAAGTTACTAGAAGTTTATTGGCAGACAATTTCATGCGGTTACCTGAAGTTATATGTTCTTATCATAGATGGTGTAAAGTAGTTATGAGTCATCAAATATTTACATAACAAATGTATCTTAGTAATGCTGAGTAGTGATAATTATCTATTGTATGCAACAGATTGTTCTAAGAGATATGAGATTTTTGTGTCTCCGTTACTAAATATTTTAGTATTACTGCTATCTATTTTGTGCTTTTAATGCAGCCACATCAGCCACCAAAGCACATATGGATTCCAATTTTGCTGCTATAGTGGTCAATTTGGCCGATCTAATCATGAGTTGACATGATAGATTCACTGTGGGAAGCGTTGGTCCTTATGTTGGCCATGGCAAATGTGAAGAGGCAAAAGAAGAAGTAAGTGGGACTCTAATTAGCTAGTAACGTACCGCCAATAATTTCAAAGAGTGCAGTGGTACCACTCGATCATCATGATCAGCTGTCAATAGCATAGTGGACGGGTATTGAGATTCTTGATTGTGAGACTGTTCCCATGGCCTTCTAACATTATGCAGTGGCGAGTACCTAAACAAATTTGAACAAGAAGATTTGAGCGAGAATCACAAGCCAAGTAATATTTTGGGCCCGTTTGACCATGGAAATTTTTCCCTTTTTTCCGGAAAATTTTTCCGGAGTTGGAAATTGTGGTGTTTGTCCATGAAAATTCAGAAAATAATTCCGGAAAATTTTTCTGAAAAGGGAAAACAGGTTTTTGTTCTTTTCACAATTTTTCAACTCAAATTCCAACTTTTATTATTATTACATATAACCCCAATCTTTTAAATTTTTACATAAAACTCTCCTTATAACATTACTTTTTCAATATTACGTATATAGTTGTTTTAAGGAATAAGATAATTATAATTTCAAACTTAATGCTATCCTAATTAATATATATCTCTTTTTCTCTCTCGTCATTATTTTTATCCCTTATTTAAGACATTATTTTACTGCCAATTTATATTTATACCCATAAATATATAAAGTATTATATTTATACCCATAAATATATAAAGTATTATATTTATAATAGAAATATACAAAGTATGTTATATATAAAGTTTATATGATGTATATATCATATACACACATATATAAATATACAAAGTATTAAGAAACATACTAAGCATATTTATAATATAAATATACAAAGTATGTTATATATGAAGTTTATACCACGTATATACCATATCCACACATATATAAAAATACAAAGTATAAAGAAACATACTAAGCATATTTATATATTTATGGTATATGATATAATATACCATAAATATGCAAAGCATGTTTTACATAGAAATAATTTATTCACACACAGTAAAATCTTTCATGTATAAGAAAATTAAAGAAATAAATTAGCGGCACCCTAAAATTTAATAACAACTCATCATTTCCTATTTTTTTAGGAACGAAAAATGAAGGAAATAAATTAAATAAATTTCTAAAAAAATAAATTTGTTTGAAAGATAATATTTGTTACCTAAAAAACAGAAAGCAATGATCTGTTAATATAACATCCATATTTAAAATTTTCAAATATGAGAAAACGACTATTAATGTAAATATTATATATGTCATAATTGAAATTCATTAAATATGGCCATGTATATGTAATTATTTTTATGTATATGTAATTATTTTTATAATAGTGGCTAATTGTGTTCTTTTTTCATTAGCAGATAAATTTTAGTTGGGTGATTTTGATAGTTTGTAAAAGTTAGGGCATAAAATCATATTAAAAAAGTTTTTCCAAAAGTCAAAAAAAAAAATTCAAAAAAGACATGGTCAAACACAACTCCAACTCCAATTTCAACTCCAACTTCAACTCCAACTCCGAAAAATTTTAGTTTTCATGGCCAAACGGCTACTTTATGTCGCAGCTGGAAAAAGATAAGAAAATACGGGAAAGAGGATATTCAATTTTTAAATGCCTCAGTTAACCGAACATAGAGGGTCATTAGACATAGACACAAAAAGGGGAGTAAAAAGAAGGGGTGGAAGCATGAACGAGAAACATCAATTGTATGATTGACAAGGTAGAGACTGGCCCAGTAGCTCAAGTTGTTTTTATCTCATTCTCTTGTACACGGAACATTGGAAATGGAGCTTCCTCCAAAAGCAATCTATCACCATACTGCTAGTTTTTCATCCTAGGAACTGCTGTCATGTTTCTTTTCAGTTTTCCTTACATGCATGAATTGAAAATCATATTAAGAGTATGTTGCGGGATGTTTCAATGAGAGTTGGAAAACTCACTTGATTAGCCACTGAAACTCTTCATCCTTCTCTGAGCAGCCATAGTCCGAGGTCCAGGCATGACCTAATGAGGATGAGAATATGACTTGTAAAGAGCAAAAGAAATATGTAACACTAAAGGTGAGAACTCAGCCTACAATACACTACCTATGGTGAACTTGTGAAACCTAAGCATATCCATAACACCAACGTGTGCGAGAGCGCAACCAAAGAGATCAGGTCTCTGCAATTTATGAAGCTTCCACGATCGATCACTTATTTATCAACATCAGAATGCAGCAGAAGTAAGACAGTCATGTTGAAGAAACAGTTGATGAAGTACCTGATTGATACAAGCTCCAACAAGAAGCCCACCATTGCTTCCACCTTCGATACACAACTTTTTAGGCTGTGTGTAACCGGCTTCCACAAGATACTCAGCAGCAGAAATGAAGTCATCAAAGCAATTTTGCTTTTTGGAAAGGGAGCCAGCTTTATGCCAATCTTCTCCATATTCCCCGCCACCACGAATATTTGCAATGCAAAACACAACACCTAAATGCTTCACAATCACAACACGACCAATAGAGAAGTTCGGAGTAATACTAATACTGAATCCTCCATATCCATATAATAAACAAGGGTGTGATCCATCCAAGGAAATATCTTTTCCCGCCACTATGAACATAGGGATCTTGACACCGTCTTTACTGGGAACAAAAGCCTGCAAAAGGAGACCAGCCCCAACGAAAGAAAATGAGACATTGGACAATAGTAGTTGAAGAAAGAGACAGGTCAGTCATTTTCAAGTAGAAAAAAAGTGAAAATTCCTTCTTTCTTTAGTATGTTCACATGGAATTTGCTGTAATGTTCATTGAGTGAGAAGCAAAATGAAAATAGAAAGCAATCTTTTTTTTCTGACACATAACAGAAGCAATCTGTAAATAGCTTTGTTTTCACAAAATTGCATTTGCCTCGGGGCACTCGCAGAGTAAGTACTTTACAACCAAAAGTAGAGGAATTCATCAGTCCACTACTATGCGCAGCAAAATTCCTCGTCTCTAATGGATGACATGTTCACCCAGTTCTATGGTAAGTATTTCACCCTTCAAATATCTGGAAAAATTTCAGGCATTTGTTCTGCCAAGAAGATCAAAGGGGAGCTAATTACGCCATGTGAATTGAAATGTGGCAAAGAGATGCAGGAAGGTAGTTCCAAAATCAATCAACTTTTAGACAAAATGAATTTCAGAACTAATAATCCTGTAATTTTCTTATTCTGTAGGGAGCCAAATGGGCGTGTATAAAAGTGTAATCTCCTACTTTAGTTTAGACATTTTAGGTTAAACTGATTTGGAAAAATGGGTTGATTCAATGGGACCTACTTTGGGGGATTACACTGGGTGTTGTTGGGTCGATTCAATGGGAAAAATCATGCACAAAATTTTCATTTATAAAACAGATCAGAGGTGTCCACTACTGGCAGGACTAAATGTTGATAGAAGAAAGATCATAAAAACACAAGTTCAAGCATTATAAAAATACCACAAGCAGAATTGCAACAAAAATCTCCATTCACCTGATTAACTTGAAAATCAGTATGATCAAAGCCGGGGACAACAGTTTCTCGAAATACTCTCAGATTTGGAACCTCTTCTTTGAGATTACACTCGTATATAATTCCAGGGATTAGGAAGTTCGTAAATCCAATAAATATAGTGCCGTCTTTGCGGCGAGCAGAAATTCCTGACACTGTGCCAATATCAATGGGTAAGTGATGAAGCAGTGCTCCTGCTTTCAGATCTCTCAATTGCAAAACATTTTTCACATCACTCAGATAACAAATAACAAGTTGATTTTCATTGACAGCAACAGCTGATTCAAGCACATCTTTTTCATCCTCTTGGATGATGTCAGACCAAGAATCTGGTTTTGTCAGATCTACTCTAACTAACTTGTATTTGGGAGCATCCTTATTGGTCCGAAAAGTGAAAGCAGTCCCATCATTTGCAACATAGTCATAAGAGGCGGCAAAGTTATCTACAAGCTTGATAAATGGTAGATGTTCATTTCCCCTTTTACAACCTTCAATCCCATCAGGAAATGCAGATAAATCACAGTAATAAACTTGGTTGACTGGATCACAGTTCTCATAAGTATACAGGAGAACATACTGCAAGGGGAATTAGGAAATATAAACTTAATAAACAATATTTTGAAGTTAGATTCTATACAAGATGAACTTTTTTTTGGATAGCATAAGTTAAAACCAAAGTACAACTTGTGAACAAAAAGAATTCATTAATGAAAGGAAGACAAAAAATAAACCTAAAAAATAGGAGTTGCTTATGAAGAGCTTCTAAGCAACCATTACTAAATTCTATCCATTTAAAAAGCCTCGCATGAATTCCAATTAACAATAACTAATATGGGAGGAATATTATCAAACAATTTTCAACCAAGTGCTGCAAGTGTCACAAAAATAATGTCAAAAAGCCTTTAAGAAAGTAGTACTTTAACTACTTATAGTGTATCATACAGCTTCTTTCTTAGAACCTTCTCGGGAATTTTTTCTTCTTATAAGTCTATCCTGCTTTCCCAAAGCCCACACCTTAGCGGCATATAGTTAAAATTTCATTAAATGGTATGTAGGAAATCATATACTCTAGGCAAAGCAACAAGATGGCTAATTACCCCAGACACTTTCAAGAAGCACAGTACATCCGCGAGAGTGATACTTATCAATGTATCCCTGTTCCACATCTATTTTACCAAGGTTTGGAAGAAAAAATATTGATATTACTTTGGAATTTGGATGTTCCATAATTCTCAGACCACAATAATTATGCAACAGACTAGGAGATTCTGCAGTAAACCTTTCCATCTTCTGTCACCGAAGCTGAACGTGTACACCTTGAATTTTCAAGATCTTTCCAGCACAAGATATCATTGGACTGATCAGTACCTAAACGATGATAATATACTTCATGGTGTAAATTGGAATGTGTCTCTGTCCCAGCATCCAAACTTTCTCCATCTCTATGAAGAAAAACAGGCTCCAAAATTTAGGAAGACAGAAAATTATGGAAGCCTCTTTGACTAGAAAAACTGACATATTTTTCAGAAATATATTTCATAACGTTACTATGACATATTTATGTTACTATGACATATTTATACCTTTACTGTGGAACAAATTTAAGGTTCTGTTCAGATATTTATACCTTCGCTATAATAGCATACAAGCAGATAATAACACTATATGGATTACAACAAACCTATTGAGCTTATTGGAGAATTAACCAGCAGATAAAAATACATCGGAGTAGATGATATAGGTGATATCACATGACCAAAAAGTACACTCAATTGACATGGATCATCCACTAGACACAGTCACAGTTGCCAAATCATACTTGCACATGAAACAGATTTGTAATGAAATATAACTTTCAATTCTCACTTCGGCGTTGGATAACGGCTGTAGAAAAACCCTTTGCTGTCATGGGTCCAGCTAGCATCAGAAAACTTGACCTGTTATGAAACAATTACATCCTTAATGAGAAAATAAAGAACTACATGCACTCAACTATGTCCACCATAATCAAAATTTATCATCTTTCCAAAAACATACCCACAACAATACATCAGGCTCGACGCTCTTATCATCAACCCGCATTATTTTGATAGTCACCCAATCACTACCGCTCAAACTAATGCCATATGCCAAGAACTTAGCATCCTCACTAATGGAACAAATACTCAATGCAACTGTCCCGTCCTCACTAAGTGTATTTGGATCAAGCAAAATCTCTGGTTCTCCATCCAAGCTATCCTAAACACACCAAGCAATAAGACAGTCAATCAACTTATGCCTCAATTCCAGATCAATTGGAGTTCGCTAAAGGAATCATCTGTGGATTTCCTCTATTTCAACGGAAACGACCAAAGGGGCATTCCAAAATCAAAAGAGGGAATAAAAATGGAATCTTTGCCTACCTGCACATAAAGGACTTTTTGGGGTTGCAGTCCTGTATTGTGGAAGTAAAAGTACTTGTCTCCTGCCCTAAAAGGGACTTCATATTTTGGAAAATCATACAACTTCGTGATATTTTCCCTTAGCTTTTCTCTTGTCTCACAAGTCTTGAGAACTGAGTCCGTTATATTCACCTGCTTTTCCACAAACTCCTTCGTCTCCTCTGAGTTGGGATTCTCAAGCCTAATCAAAAGGTTCAAAATACAAAACAAACGAAAAATTTACGAAAGCAAAACAATAACAACAAAAACAGCCTCTGCCACAGTCCCAAGTTAGTTGGCTAGGCTATTTAATTCATCCATTCCTCTATATCCAGACGCATGTGAAAAGTTTACCAAGGAAAACACTAGCAAACATTACTCCTATTTGCTTCAGTTGATCATTGAATCATTTTGCATAATTTCTATGAAACAACGAAGATCTTGTAAGAAAGAGAGAAAACGAACTATACGAACATGTATATTGAGCTAATGACAATGTTCAAAACCGAGAGGAAGATGTAAAATAGAGCAGTAAAGTATATAGAGCATGCTCATTGAACTAATATCAATTAAATCTTCCAGAATAGTACCATCGATAAGGATCAGGAATGTTAACTCCATGATAGTAATCTGTAAAAGATTCATCACGGCGAGCAATTGGGTAAGGCAGAGGTTCTTCAAGGGACGACACGGACTCCATTACGGAGGAGGAGGAGGCAAGGGAACGGGGATGAAGATGTAAACCAAACGGACGGTTCTTGGGACGTTCGACTAAAAGAAAATCTTCTTTGTTGTGGCGACTACGTCGTCTATTATAAGATGGATGGACGAGGAAAGCGGCAAGGCTCGTTTGGTGTTAACAAATGTAACTGATGCATTATTTTAAGTCCAACCTCTTTGTTTGAAGCTTTGTTTTGTCACTATAGTCTAGTAAAAAACTTCTTTTTGATAAGCAAATATACAGGAGTTCAGAAAGAATCTGATCGTAGATAGAGACTTCAATCTGTGCGGGGATAGGAGTGGATGTAGCCAAGTGGATTAAGGCAGTGGATTGTG
The DNA here is from genome assembly GCA_030864225.1 of Capsicum baccatum var. pendulum. NCBI lineage: Eukaryota > Viridiplantae > Streptophyta > Magnoliopsida > Solanales > Solanaceae > Capsicum > Capsicum baccatum. The sequence goes on from CM061557.1 coordinate 89,990,937, forward strand.
AATCCATCACACGCCGGTTCAATCCCCATTGTTCGCCTATCAATAAATGGATCGTTTGTTTCGAAGACACAAGACAAACGTAGAAAGCATTTTTTTCGAGGCTTTCAAACACATCCAAGCAATTGGTATCTGATTGAAAGATAGAAAGCATAGATGTCAAAATTATTTTTCCTCCCCAACTTTGTCTTAAAAATCAAACTCCCCCTCAATTTTGAACAATAATCATACTCCCCCTTTATCCTAATTAACTTTTTAAAATTCTTATTTTACCCTTTATCATCAATTTTTTTATTTTTTTTTTAACTTCTTTAAAATCATCATATTTTTATTTAAAAAAAAATCATATAACAAATTTTTCATAAAAACATAAACATTATTCATATAACAAAATTTTCATAAAAACATAAACCTTATCTTCTAGAAAAAAAAGTAATAAATATATAAGCTAATGATCATCTTTATGAGGTAAATTAACATAATAAGAAAATTAGTTTTATTAATAATAATCAAAATTATAATATTTATTTTACAAGTGAAAATAATAAGTACTACTAATTTTATAAACATATTTCAATGCACAAAATATAAACAATAAATGAAAGAGATAAGCTTCTAGTATCACCCCGAACTATGGTCAAAATTGTTACGACACACTCCAACTGCACAGGGGGCCTATTATCCCCTGAACTCAAATTTAGCATATTTTTGTTATTTTTTGGTGCTAATGCGGCACCTTTATTACATAAAATGGAATCCATATCAAATGTGTCATGCCATCTAAAATGATTGACAAAAGATATCACGTTAGCTAAAAAGATTGATAAAAATAAGTTAAAATTTAGTTTAAGGAGTAATAGGACCCCGTGAAGTTGACGTGTGTCGTAACAAATTTGGTCATAGTTTAGGGATACTAGATGTTTTTCTCGAATAAAAATAAGGTCAAATTTTAAAGATTATATTTATTTATATAAATTATAAAATATGTAATACTCTATTAATGTCAATCACAGCTTATTTACTGATATAGACAATAGATAATATCGTTTCTTATCACTTGATCCTAATGCTAAAAATAAATGTTTTAATTTATTTGCTCAATTTGTGAAATCAAAAGAATTGTATTATGTTTTTTTCTACCCTTTAGTGTTAAATAACTATATAAAGTAACAGTATAGACAAATTTAAAGTTTTAAATTATCATTAATAAGGTTAATTTAGCAAAATATACCTCTAAGTAAAATTTTCTTAAGAATTGTCTTATATCAACAAAAAGTTAAGTAATACAAAACGAATTTAGTAAGAGAGTGATAAAACACAAAAATATACACACATGCATGTACATACATATGTATATATACACACTTAGGGATGGGTTGTTTGGAAACAAGTTATTCCGAGATTAGTTATTACAAAATAAGTTGTACTAACATGTATGTGTGATAAATTATCTCATAACTGTGGTATAAATAGTGCGACAAATGATTTTGAGACTACCTAATGCATCTAATTAAACGCAGGATAAATAATCATGAACTTTATCTCTGAATTATTATAATTATACCTCACACCAAACGACTCTTTAATACATATAATACTAAAATAATGATCTTAAAAAATAACATTGAATTTTGTAATAGATTTATAAAAAGTATTAATTTTCGTATAAAGTTAATAAACTTAAATAAAATGCTATAAATATCCATGTAAAAAAAAATATTCATTACATATAATATAAAAAAATATTACATAAATATAGAATTAAAATTATAAGGACAAAATGGACATTGCATGAGATAAAAAGGGAGTATGATTATTGCTCAATGTTGAGGGGGGAATTTGATTTTTTAATCAAAGTTGGGGGAGGGGGGGTGAAAATAATTTTCACTCATTATTTTAGTGCATTATTAGCACTTTGTTTGATATACTTTTTTAGCTTATGCATAATTAATGGTTGTATTAGGGATTATTTGTTTGCACTTAATAAGGTCTGAATCTGAATGGTTCAGACTTCAGACCATTAAGTGTATTTATTTTTTATTAATATTTTATCTTTTAATGAGTCTGAATAGGTCTTAATCATTCAGATCTAGAATCAAGTCTTAATAGGTCTGAAGAGGTATTCTGAGTTGGATAATATTCACCATCACTCTATTCATAATCATCAGTCACCACCACTAACCACCTCTGTCACCACCACCATTGTCAATCACCACCCACCACCTCCACCATCACAACCACTATCGACAACAAATATTGCTACCAACCACTATTATCAACCGCTACCACACCTACTACCTCTATTATTCTAAATATATTCACCTCCATCAACAACACCACAATCATCAATCACTATCGGCCAATCCCTACTATCGATCAACTCATCTATCACAACTAGCACTACCGTTAATGTAATACCCCGTAATTGTCTTAGCTCAATTCAGCCCATAGTACATATACAAGAGGCTTAGAACTTGAAAATTTGGCTAAGTGTTGGAGACTTAGTTTCATTTTTGGCCTCTTACTTCGTTGATTTTTAAAGTGACCAAGCCGACCCCGAGACGTAAGTTTGTAAGTTGATTAATGTTCAAGGGTATAAGGGGCAGGTGTAATGACCCGAGACTACCCCCTAGTCGTTACACGGTGCTTACGATCCCGAGAGGCCATAAGCTAACCCATGAGCTGGTACCTGCTGTGAGCACTGAATAATATAATCATGAACGCAAAAGAATAACTGAAAAGCCATAAGGTTTTTAATAATGAAATAACTACTGAATTATAAATCTGGTAAAAATACTAAAATCTGAATAGCTAACTGTAGAGTTTGAAAAGCCTCTAAACTGGATACTGTGAGTTGATGGAACAGGCCCCAACTAACTCTAATAACTACTGAGATAAAGACATAAAGAAATATAATCAGTCCTCGGATGATGAGGACTCACCACTGCTACTGTACTGTTGATGATCTGAGGGACTAAGTGTGATTCGGGAACTGAGCGTCAACACCTATGATATGATACATCATAGCGCAAAAGAAAGGTATGCGATTAGTACTTTAAATGTACTGGTTTGCTAAATGAGGTAAGTTGATATGCATGATTTCATGAACAGAATTAATAATTAACTGGATATGCATGTAAAACATGTGTACTAAGAAAATAACATGGAATCTATAGATATTGATAATGCATGGAAATCTATAAATACTGAGGATGCATGACCAAGTATATAACATAACTGAGTAAAATATGTAAACTAAAATACTGAAATAACTGAAATCGGTATGCTTTGGTCAAACAACACTAAGACTGAATACCTGAGTTGGGACTGTAACTAAGACTATATCTAAGACTGTGGGAGGTATCATCTAACCGACATTCCCCAATTTGAGCTAATCGGGGTGCAACCTGTAACCCCAGATAGAAGTGTGTTAATACCATGCCACGGGTACTAACAATGGCTACGTGGATCCACTAAACTGATATAATGTCCAAAGGACTAAGGGTGTCAAGCCTGAACTGACGGGTGACCCCTGCGAGATAGTCAAGCCTAATCTGACGGGCGACTACTCATATCCTATGCTGGCTACGTAGTTTTGGAGTATAGGGACTACTACTAACGACTCTGCCTATCTGATGGGGAAGTCGTCATCCCTATACTCGCTCGATGCTAAATCCGCTAGGTGCTAAATCCTACTCCCAACTGAAAGACACTGAGCTACTAGACTGTTCTGAGTTGAATAACTGATATCTGACTATTCTGATAATGTTCATAATATAATCTAGAGATTATTCTGTATTGTACTGAGACTAGACTAAATAAACAACTATGGTTTTTGGGCATTCAATACCCCCAGGACTCAAAACAATAATACTGAAAAGACACTAAAGTTTGAAGACCAAAACATGAAGGCTCTTATTAAATAAATCACTCTTGTAGGTATTTTATCAAACACTTGTAGTTCATGGTTTAAAACAATCATAGAAATATCATGGAATTTGTAGGAATAGCATGAATTCATCATAATAGAATTAAATCATGGTTTAATTCAGTAAATAATAACATTAAAACATAGAAGATTGAATAATAACAATAATTTCATGGTACATGGTATAAAATCAATAGTACATGGAGATTCATGGATGAAATCATAATTTAAAACATGACAACTTAAAAAGATCATAATTTTATAATTTATAAGGGTTTCTTGGACTCCATGGATGAAAAGGGTCCATGGATGAACATCTAACATACTTGGGATGATAAATTTGGAAGGATTGATGGAGAGTTCTTGAGATTTGAACTTGATTCTTGAGAGCTAGGGTTTCTTGTTCTTGAAAGAGGGGACTTTTAATCTAAGAGAAAGTGAATAATAATGAGTATTTAGGTTAATTAGGGGTTAAATTTCATGTTTAGGATGAGATTAGGGCTTAGGAAAAAGACCTAAATACCCTTAAATGAATTTAAAAACACAAGCTGGAAACTGAAATCCCAATTTTTGGCCTTGGCGCGATGTTCCACTATCGCACCAAGCCACTGAAAAGGGGACAACTGGGACCTGGACAAACGCCGCGATGCACCACCATCGCGGTAAGCCTGTGGATGCCAATTTGGCCATCTCCGCGATGCGCTATGATCGCGGAGGTCCACTGAAAATTAGCCTTCTCCGCGACGCGCCATAATCGCAAAGTCACATAGGAAATCGACAATTGTCACTTGGGCTGCCAACACGACGCGCTAAGGGTTAAAATAATGGTGTTTAACGATTGAAACTTAAAATCACCATAACTTCTTATCGATTATTGGATATAGGAGAATTTTATATCGTTGGAAAGCTAACTGAATTTTCTACGCATTAGGAGGCTCTAAACTAGAAAAATAATGAGTGCTTTAAAAATTTCATATATGAATACTCATGTATTGAGACTTAGATTATGCTAGGAAAATACGGGGTGTTACAATATCTCCCTCTTGGGATCATTAGCCCCCGAATGAAACTAGTTAAGCTGAGGGAACTGATGGACTGAGCTTACACACTGAATATGCATGTCTGATGCATGGAAATAACTGAACTAATTCATGAATGCACGACTGCCATGAACATGATGTGCGGCTGAAACTGTGCATGACAGAGAAAAAAATCTTAAGAAGATTGGTACCTTATACTGAATCTAGATTCGCAGAGAAGAGATGAAGGTACTTGGTCCGCATATCTACCTCTGTTTCCCAAGTCGCTCCCTCAACAGATTGATTTCGCCAAAGAACTTTGAATAGTGGAATTTTTTTGTTCCTTAGTCTACGAACTTGATGATCAAGAATTTCGACTAGGACTTCCTCAAAAGAAAGACTATTCTGAATATCTTCACTTTCTAAGGGAACAACTATAGATGTACCATGAATACACTTTTTCAACAATGAGATATGGAACACTGGGTGTATTGAGCCTAAATCTGAAGGCAACTTGAGCTCGTAAGCTACCTTTCCAAAACGACTGAGAATTTTGAAGGGACCGACATATCAGGGACTGAGTTTCCCTTTCTTGCCAAATCTCTTCACTCCCTTCATGAGAGATATTTTCAAGTACACAAAGTCACCGACCTCAAACTCGAGATCCTTTCTCCTTATATCTGCATATGATTTCTATCAGCTCTGGGCAGCCCTAAGCCTTTCTCTGATCAACTGAACCTTTTCTAATGTATCAAACACCAAGTCAAGCCCTGCTACTACATCATCACATACTTCAAACCAACCAATTGAGGATCTACATCTCCTACCATAGAGAGCTTCAAATGGAGCCATACAGATACTGGAATGATAGCTGTTATTGTATGCGAATTTAATCAAAGGCAAATGGTCATCCCAACTACCCTTGAAATTAACAATGCATGCTCTCAGCATATCCTCAAGAGTCTGAATAATCCTTTATACTTGACTGTCTGTCTGAGAGTGGAAGGCTATACTGAGGTAGACTTGGGTACCAAGACCCTTTTGGAACGCTTTCCAGAAGTGAGAGGTAAACTGAGTACCTCTATCTGAGATTATAGATAAGGGAACACCGTGCAGCCTAACCAACTCTCTAAGATAGAGATTGGCATAGCTCTCGGCTGAATAAAAGGTATCGACTGGCAAGAAATGAGCTCATTTGGTCATCCTGTCTACAATGATCCAAATAGAGTCGTGCCGATGACGGGTACGAGGCAAACCTATTACAAAGTCTATGTTTACTTTCTCCCAATTCCACATGGGAATACTGAAATCCTGCATGGACCCACTAGGATTTTGGTGCTCAATCTTAACTTATTGGCATGTAGAGCACTTAGCTACAAACTCTAGAATATCTCTCTTTATCCTACTCCACTAATAGATCTCCCGCAAATTGCAACACATCTTAGTGGCTCCTGGATGAATAGAGTAACGTGCTCTATGAACTTCTACAAGAATTCGTTGCCTCAAATCATCTACACCAGGCACACACAATCTACCCTGACAATGTAAAATACCATCTCCATCTTGGGAGAAAACTCACACCTTCTGATCTCTGATTGATTCTTTCAATTTAACTAGACTGGGATCTCTATCCTACTTTTCATTCACCTCGAAGACTAGAGATGACTCTGAGCTACACTGCACCCATACACTACCTTCTACTGAATCAAGTAAATGGACACATAGTCGGGCAAGCTGATGAACTTCCTGAGCTAACTTTTTCTTACCATCATCAACATGAGCTACACTACCCATCGATATTCTAATGAGAGTATCAACCACTACATTGGCATTGTCCGGATGATACAGAACACTCATGTCATAATTTTTCAATAACTCTAACCATCTTCTCTGATGAAAATTTAAATCTTTCTGAGAGAACACATACTAAAGTCTTTTGTGATCTGTGAACACTTCTACATGCACCCCACACAAGTAATGCCTCTAAGTCTTTAAGGAAAACACTACAGCTGCTAGCTTAAGATCATGAGCCGGATAATTCTTCTCCTAGGGTTTAAGCTATCTGGAGGCATAGGTTATGACCTTACCTCTCCGTATGAGGACACAACCTAAATTTACTCTGGATGCATCACAGTACACAATAAAACCATCTGAACCATCTGGTAGAGTCAAGAATGGGGCTAAGGTAAGTCGAGTCTTCAACTCCTAAAAAATCTTCTCGCAAGAATCTTACCACTGAAACTTGACTTGCTTCTGAGTCAATCTAGACATGGGGATGCAATAGAAGAAAACCCTTCAACAAACCGGTGATAATAGCCAGCTAAACCCAAGAAACTCTTGATAAATGATAGAGAGATAAGTCTAGGCCAGTTTCTCACCGCTTTAGTCTTTTGAGGATCAACTCTAATGCCATCACCAAAAATAATATGACCAAGAAATGCTACTGATCTTAGCCAGAATTCACACTTACTAAATTTAGCGAACAACTAATGAGCTCTAAGAGTTTGAAGAACTATGTTGAGATGGTCTGCATGATTGATTTCGCTACGAGAATAGACAAGAATGTTATTAATGAAGACTATAACGAACATGTCCAAGTACTACTTGAACACTCGATTCATCAAGTCCATAAAGGCTGCTGGGGCATTAGTATGACCAAAGGACATGACTAGAAATTTGAAGTGACCATATCGAGTTTGGAAAGATATTTTTGGAATGTCACATTCTCTGACTCTAAGATGATGATAGCCTGATCTGAGGTCTATCTTAGAAAAGTAACTGGCCCCCTGAAGTTGGTCGAACAAGTCATCAATTCTAGGAAGTGGATATTTATTCTTGACTATGACTTTGTTCAACTAATGGTAGTCTAGGCACATTCTGAGAAAACTGTCTTTCTTATGCACGAATAGAACAAGTGCACCCTACGGGGAGACGCTGGGTCTATTGAATCCCTTATCTAAGAGATCCTTCAACTGTTCTTTCAGTTCTTTAAGTTTAGCTGGAGTCATTCTGTATAGCGGAATTGATATAGGCTGAGTATCTGGGAGAAGGTCTATTCCGAAGTCGATTTCCCTTTCGAGAGGAACTCCGGAAAGATCTTTAGAAAAAATATCTGAGAATTTATTTACTACTAGGACTGACTTAAGAGTAGGAATTTCTGAGTTAGAGTCTTTGACTCGTACAAGATGATAGACACACCTCTTGGATGTCATCTTTCTGGCTCTAAGGTAAGAAATCAACTGACCCCTAAGAGCTGTAGTACTACCCTCCATTCAAGGATTGGTTCATTTGAAAATTGAAAATGAACTATTCTATTTCTACAATCAACTGAGGCATAGCATGAGTGGAGCTAATCCATGTCGAGAATGACGTCAAAATCCGTCATCTCTAACTCCACGAGATCAACTGAAGTAACTTTTTGAGATATTGTGATCGGACAATTCCTGTATACCTGTCTGGCTATAATAGAAATGCCCACTGGGGTAGAAACTGAAAAGGGCTCTGCTAGATTTTTGGGACTGACTCCAAAATTGATGGCTATATATGTAGTTACAAAAGAAAGAGAAGTTTCAGGGTCTAGTAAAGCATAAATATATAAGTGAAAGACCTGCAATGTACCCGTAACTACGTCAGGAGAATTTTCCTAATCTTGACAGGACTGAAGAGCATATAATATATTCAGACGCTAACCACTGGTAGCACTGGAAGCGGCACCCTGCTGAGTTGACGGCCGAATAGAACTGACGACTGATGGTACTGGCCCTGTTGGCACACATCCCTACCTTTCTGAGCAACTACCCGACACTCCCGAATCCGATGGACTGGATTTCCATACCCGAAGCACATATTACTACCCGCTCTATACTCACCCTAATGGTGTCTGCCACACTTCTAACATAAAGGATTGGTACGAGCACTACTAACACTGACCTGGGACTTAGAGCCTAGTGTCCTATCCCTAATTTCATTTTTGAATTTAGGTATTGGGGTACTGGCTGAAGAAGGTACTGGGCCTGAAGACCTCTGATGAAACTGAGGACAGTTACCACCTTCTGACTTTCGCTGATTGAAATTAAAACTACTCATCCTAGCTCTCTTGTTTTTTCTCTCTTTCTTTTCTTAATCTTCTGCTCCTCTATCTGTTGATCATGAACTATCAGCCAAGACAAATCCATCTCACTAATCAGCATTGCGATCCTACACTTCTTGACCACACTATCAGACACGCCAGACATAAACTTACTCATCTTAGACCTACTGTCATCTACCACATAAGGAGAATATCTAGCTAACTGAGTGAACTTAAGAGAATAGTCCCTCATACTCATGCTGCCTTGCCTCAAATTAATAAATTCTAACACATTGGCCTTCCTTAACTCTAATGGAAAGAATCTATCCAATAAAGCTGTGATAAACTCTTCCCATTCTATAGGCCCTATATCAACACCTCTATCAATTTTCCACTGCTTAAACCAAGTATGGGCTATATCCTGTACTTGATATGCAACCAACTCGACACTCTGACTAGACGTCACCCTCATAGCATCCATAACCTTCTGAACCATATCTAAGAATTCATATGGGTCCTCTTCAGACTTAGACCTTGTGAATGAAGAAAGATTCATTCGGGTGAAATCTCGAATTTTGGTTGCAGCAGTATTGGCTACTGGGTTAGCCGGACCAATAGTTGGTCATTCATTCTGTGCTGCTATGGAGTTCACTAGAGTAGTTAACGTAGCCCTAAATTTTGCTTGAGAGATGTGCTCTTCCAGAGGATCTACCTGGACGGATTGAGGGGCTGGCTGAGTTCTTGTTCTTTTTCCATTCTTCTTGGTAGGCATGTTCTGTAAATGAAAGGAAGAAATAGATTAGACAAAGAGTTTAACTTGAGCTCATGCTCACTCGCACGACATAAATACTGAAAGAAGGGAAACTTTTCCTAAATGCCTTGTAGCCCCTCATCCATAAGTGTGGAGCGCTACACACCCATGCATAAGACTCTACTCGACGTGGCTTTCAGACTTTCTAGGACACTTTAAAACCTTAGGCTTTGATACCATGTTTGTAATGACTCGAGACTACCCCTTAGTCATTACACGGTGCATACGGTCACGAGAGACCATAAGCTAACCCATGAGCTAGTACCTGTTGTGAGCACTGAATAATATAATCACGAACACAAGAGAATAACTGAAAAGCCATAAGGTTTTTAATAATGAAATAACTACTGAATTATGAATCTGGTAAAAATACTGAAATCTAAATAGTCTGAATATCTAATTGTAGTGTCTGAAAAGCCTCTAAACTGGATACCACGACTTGATGGGACAGGCCCCAACTAACTCTACTAACTACTCAGATAAAGACATGAAGTAATATAATATGTCCTTGGATGATGAAGACTCACCACTGCTACTATACTGCTGATGATCTGAGGGACTAAGTACGATCCAGGAGCTAAGTATCAGCACCTATGATATGATACATCATAGCGCAAAATAAAGGTATGTGATCAGTACTTTGAATGTACTGGTATGCTAAATGTAGTAGGCTGATATGTATGATTTCATTAACAAAACTAATAATTAACTGGATATGCATGTAAAGCATGTGTACTGAGTAAAGAGCATGGAACCTGTAAATATTGATAATGCATGGAAATCTATAAATACTGAGGATGCATGACCAAACATATAACATAACTGAGAAAAATATGTAAACTAAAATACTAAAATAGCTGAAATCTGTATGCTTTGATCAAACAACACTAAGACTGAATAACTGAGTTGGGACTATAACTGAGACTATATCTAAGACTATAAGAGGTATCATCTAACCGACATTTTATAATTTGAGCTAATTAGGGTCCAACCTGTAACCCCAACTGGAAAGGTGTTAATACCGTGCCACGGGTACTAACAATGGCTGTGTGGATCCACTAAACTAATATAATGTCCACACAGCCAGTGTTAGTACCCATGGCATGGTACTGACACCTTTCCAATTGGGATCACAACTTGGACCCCAATTAGCTCATATTAGGGCATATCGGTTAGATGATAACTCCTACAGTCTCAGTTCAGTATTTAGCTAAGAGTTCAGTTTCCAGGCTTGCTTGACCAGGGCATACAGTTATTAGTCGTTCTATATCAATAGTTTAGTATTTTAGTTTTTAGACTATCCCTGTATCATGTCCTAGGCTTGGTCATACATTCTCAGATTTTATAGTTTTCTCGCATATTATACATCAGTTATTATTCCTGCATATGATCCATGCATACCAGTCTAACCTCATTTAGCATACCAGTACATTCATAGTACTGACTGTATACTCGTTTCTTACACTATGATATCTCATATCATAGGTTTAGATGTTAGGCTCCTAACCGTACCTAGAATTTCTAGTCTATCAGCTGCAGCAATAGTGGTGAGTCCTTATCTTACGATGACAAGTTATTTTAGTCAATCAAATTTAGTTGGGGGTTTGTCCCATCAACTCCACATTCGGTCAGTTTAGAGGCTTTCAGACTAGTACAGAAAGATAGTTAGTTTTTCAATCGTTATTATCAGTTGTTTTATTAGTATTGACAATACGTTTTAGATATTTTAAACTATGATTCAGTATTGATTTTTAATTTTTAAAACCTTATGGCATTTCTAGTTAAATTCCGTACATGTTCTTTGTTATTTTATTCATTGCTTACAGTAGGTACCAGTAGGGGTCAGCTTGTGGTCCTTTGGGGATGTAAGCACCATGTGTAATCAAGGGTGTACTCTCGGGATGTTACAAACTTAGTTTCAGAGCCTAAGGTTTTAAAGTGTCCTAGGGAGTCTGAAAGCCGCATTGAGTAGAGTCTTTATGAAGCGTGCCATACTTATGGACACGAGGCTACAAGACGTCTTGGGAAAGGTTTCTCTTCTTTCAGTATTCATGTCGTGCGAATGAGCATGAGATCAACTTAAACTCTCTTTCTAATTTAATCTTCTTTCCATTTACAAAATATGCCTCCTAGAAAGAATAACGAAAGGAGAAATGGGAATCAACCCGTACCTCTACTTGTTCAGGAAAATCCCATGAATGAGCATGTCTCATATGTTGAATTTAGAGCGACATTCACTACTTTAGATAACTCAGTAGTAGCCAAGAATAATTAGTCAGATGTCGTCCCAGCTGTTCCGGTGGCTAATACTACCGCAGCTAGGATTTGAGACTTCACCTAAATGAACCCTCCTCTATTTTTGGGATCTAAGTTTGATAAGGATCCACAGGAGTTCCTCGACATGGTTCAGAAGGTAACCAATATTATGGGTGTGACTTCTAGTGAGAGTGCAAAATTTGGTGCTTACCAGTTGCAGGATATTACTCATACCTGGTATAAACAGCAGAAGGGAGACAGAGGGGCAGATGCAGGGCCTGTTAAATGGAAAAAGTTTGCGATGACCTTTTTAGATAGGTTCTTTCCCTTGGATTTAAGGGAAGATAAGGTGCAGGAGTTTATTAATTTGAGGCAGGGAAATATGAGTGTGAAAGAGTATTTTCTTAAGTTTACTTGGCTAGCCAGGTATGCTCCTAATGTGGTGTCTGATGACAGGTCTAGGATGAGTAAGTTTGTCTTTGGTGTAGCCGATAGTGTGGTTAAGAAGTGTAGGACCACGATGTTGATTAAGATGATAGACTTATCTAGTTTGATGGTCCACGCTCAACCGATTGAGGAGTAGGAGTTTAAGGAAAGAGAGAGGAAGAATAAGAGAGCCAGAACGGGTAGCTTTAAATTTTCTTAGCCGAGGTCAGAGAGTGGTAACCATCCTCAATTCCATTAGAAATCTTCATCCCCTGCTCCATCTTCAGCTAGAACGCCAGCACCGATGTTCAAAAATGATAATCGGGATAGGGCACCAGACCTGGAAAGTATGAACAGTGGTCGCACAAATCCTCTTTGCTAGAAATATGGTAGAAACCACCAGGGCGTGTGTAGAGCTAGCAGTGATATATGCTTTGGGCATGGCAAACCAGGCCACAGGGTCAGGGATTTCCCATAAAGTGGTCAACAGGGGCAGTCCAGTCGTCCCCTAGTTCCATTCGGTCTCCCAACTCAGTAGGGTGCCATTTCCAGTGCCACTAGTAGTCAGTGCCTAAATAGATTGTATGCACTTCAATTCCAACAGGATCAGGAAAGTTCTCATGATGTGGTTACTCGTATGTTACAGGTCTTTCATTTACATATTTATGCTTTATTGGATTTTGGATCTTCTCTTTCTTTTATAACTCCCTACATAGCTATTAATTTTGATGTCAGTCCTGAGACTTTAACAGAACCCTTCTCAGTGTCTACCCCAGTAGGTGTCTTTTTTGTAGCTAGGCAGGTATACAGGAACATTCTGATCATAATATCCAAAAAGTTACGTTAGTTGATCTTGTGGAGTTAGAAATAACTAATTTTGATGTCATTCTCAGCATGAATTAGCTCCACTTATGCTATACCTCAGTTGATTATAGAAATAGAGTTGTTCATTTTTAGTTTCCGAATGAACCAGTCTTTGAATAGAGCAGTAGTACTTTAGCACTTAGGGGTTAGTTTGTTTTGTACCTTAGAGCGAGGAAAATGATATCCAAGGGGTGTGTCTACCATTTTGTTCGGGTTAAAGACTCCAATTCGAAGACTCCTAGTCTTGAGTCAGTTTCAATAGTGAGGGAATTTCCTGATGTATTCCCTGAAGATCTTCTTGGAGTCCCTCCCGAAAGAAAAATTGACTTTAGAATAGACCTTCTTCCAGATACCTAGCCTATCTCTATTCCACCCTATAGAATGGCTTCAACAGAGCTTAGAGAGTTAAAGGAACAGTTGAAAGATCTCTTAGATAAGAGATTTATCATGCCAGTGTTTCCCCATGGGGCGCTCCATTCCTCTTTATGTGTAAGAAAGACAGTTCCCTTAGAATGTGCATCAATTACCGTCAGTTGAACAAAGTCACTATCAAGAATACGCACCCACTCCCCAGAATCGATGACTAATTAGACCAACTTCAGGGTGTCAGTTATTTCTCTAAGATAGACCTCAGATCCAGCTATCATCTGCTTTGAGTCAGAGAATATGACATTCTAAAAATAGCTTTCAGAACTCGGTATGGTCATTTCGAGTTCCTAGTCATGTCCTTTGGTCTAACAAATGACCCAATAACTTTTATGGACTTGATGAACTCAGTGTTCAAGAAGTACTTGGACATGTTCGTGATAGTCTTCATAGATGATATTCTTCTCTATCCCCATAATGAAAATGATCATGCAGACCACCTTAGAATAGTATTGCAGACTCTTAGAGCCCATCAGTTGTTCGCCAAATTTAGTAAGAGCGAATTTTGGCTAAGATCAGTAGCTTTTCTTGGTCATATTATTTTTGGTGATGACATTAGAGTTGACCCTCAAAAGATCAAAGCAATGAGAAACTGGCCCAGACCCATTTATCCATCAAACATCAGGAGTTTTTTGGGTTTGGTTGGCTATTACAGATGGTTTATTTAAGGGTTTTCATCTATTGTGTCCCCCATGTACAGATTAACTCAGAAAAATGGCAAATTTCAATGGTCAAATTCTTGTGAGAAGATTTTTCAGGAGTTGAAAACTTGACTCACCTCAATCCTAGTTTTGACGTTGCCCAATGGTTTAGATGGGTTTATTGTTTACGGTCATGCTTCCAGAGTTAGTTTGGGTTGTGTGTTGATGCAGAGAGGTAAGGTTATAGCCTACGCCTCTGGATAGCTTAAGCCCTACAGAAAAAATTATCATACCAATGATCTTGAGTTAGTAGCTGTTGTTTTTGCCTTGAAAATTTGGAGGCATTATTTGTATGGGGTGCATATTGATGTGTTCATGAATCACAAAATTTTACGGAATGTGTTTTTACAGAGAGAGTTAAATCTACGTTAAAGAAGGTGGTTAGAATTGTTGAAAGATTATGATATGAGTATTTTGTATCATCCGGGCAAGGCCAATGTAGTGGTTGATGCCGTTAGTAAATTTTCTATGGGCAGTGTTGCTCATGTCGAGAGTAATAAAGAAAAGTTATTTCAGGAGTTTCATTAATTAAATAGATTAAGTGTTCGTTTGGTTGATTCAACCGAGGGTTGTGTATGGGTTTAGAATAGTTCGAAATCTTCTTCGGTTGACAAAGTGAAAGAAAAGCAAGATAAAGATCCTAGCTTGGTCAAGTTGAAGGAGTCAGTCAGAGATCAAAAAGTAAACGTTTTCTCTCAAGGGGGTAATGGTGTGTTGCATACCAGGGTAGTCTGTGTGTGCCGTGTGTAGATGATTTGAGAAAGTGGATTCTCACAGAAGAACATGGTGCGCGTTACTTTATTCACCCAGGAGCTACTAAGATGTTATGTGATTTGCAGGAAATCTATTGGTAGAGCGGTATGAAAAGGGATATTACAGAGTTTGTAGCCAAGTGTGCTAATTTTCAACAGGTTAAGATTGAGCATCAAAGGTCTAGTGGCACTATGCAGGAGTTCAGTATTCCCACTTGGAAGTGGGAAGAGGTGAACATGGACTTTGTGACAGGTTTGCCTCGTACTCGTCGTTAGCATGATTTGATTTGGATCATTGCGGACAAGATGACCAAATTAGCCCATTTCTTGCCAGTCCATACTTCTTATCCAACCGAGGATTATGCCAAGATCTATTTTAGAGAGTTGGTTAGATTGCATGGAGTTCCGATGTCCATTATTTCAGATAGAGATACTCAGTTTACCTCTCATTTTTGGAAGGCTTTACAGAAGGGTCTTGGAACCCAAGTTCGTCTCAGTACAGCCTTTCACCCTCAGATAGATAGTCAGGTAGAGAGGACCATTCAGACCTTAGAGGACATGTTGAGATCTTGTGTTATCGACTTTAAGGGTAGTTGGGATGATCACTTTCCATTGATTACGTTCGCTTACAACAACAGCTATCATTCCAGTATTCAGATGGCCCCATTTGAGGCTCTATATGGGGGAGATTTAGATCTCCTATTAGTTGGTTTGAGGTAGGTGAGATTGCATTAATAAGGCCAGATTCAGTGTTCGATGCTTTGGAGAAAGTTCAGTTGATCAGGGAGAGGCTTAAGATAACCCAGAGCCGACAGAAATCTTATGTAGATGTGAGGAGAAAGGATATCGAATTTTAGATTGGTGATTTTTTATATTTTAAGATCTCTTCCATGAAGGGAGTGAAAAGATTTGGCAAAAAAGGGAAGCTCAGTCCCTGATACGTAGGCCCTTTCAGGATCTTGAGTCATTTTGGGAAGGTAGCGCATGAGCTTGAGTTAAAAGCCTGCAGATTTGGCATCAGTGCATCCAGTATTTCATGTTTTCTTATTGAAGATGTGTATTAGTGACCCAGCTATCATTGTTACTTTATAGAGCTTAGATATTCAGAACGTCCTTTCTTATGAAGAACTCCTAGTTGAAATCTTAGATCGCCAGATTCGCAGACTAAGGAACAAAGAAGTTTCCTTGGTCAAAGTTCTTTGGAGGAATCAGTCCATTGAGGGAGCTACTTCGAAAGCAGAAACAGACACGCGTACCAAGTACCCTCACCCTTTCTCCGCAAACTAAGAATCAACTCAAATTAGTAATTTTTCCCTAGAGTTTCTCTTTTTCATTCTCAGTTCCAGCCATGTAATCATGCTCATGTCATTGCATGCATTCACGAATCAATTCAATTAGTCACCATGTTTCAGACTTAGTCATGTAATCATGTTTTTAGTTATTCATAATCAGCATGTAATCTCAGTACTTCTGTATTCTCAGCTTAATCAGTCTCATTCGAGGATGAATGCTCCCAAGGGGGAGATATTATAATACCCCGTAATTGTCTTAACTCAATTCAGCCCATAGTACATGTACAAGAGGCTTAGAACCTGAAAATTTGGCTAAGTGTTGGAGGCTTAGTTTCATTTTTGGTCTCCTAATTTCGTTGATTTTTAAAGTGACCTTCCCGACCCCGAGCATAAGTTTGTGAGTTAATTCATGTTTAGGGGTGTAAGGGGCAGGTCTCGGGTAAGTTATGGATTTTTCGGATGAGGTTTAGACCACATTTGGATTTTCAAAATAGCAGCTCACCGCGATTGTGGCGTTTCACGGTAGGTATAGTGATGGTCACCTCACCGCGTCACAGTGAAGTTCAAAATGACAATTGTCAGATCCCAGCAAGTCACCTCAATTGCACCGTATTGTGGTGGAATTGTGATGACAGCCTTAGCGTATCGCAGTGAAGGCCCAATCAGTGTTCCATTACTAATTTTAATTTCCCAAGGGTAGTCTTGTCATTTTTCCTCACCCAAATACATCTAAAACACAAAATTAAAACCCCAAAGGGGGTATTATATGCCCTATTATTCATAATTTCCCTCCACGAAAGTAATTCTCTCTCAAGAACAAACCCTAGCCTCTTCAAGATTCAAGCTCAAGTTTTAAGAAAACCACCAAGAACCTTCACGAATTCTTTAATTAAGGTATGTCAAATGTTCATCCATGGGCTCGTTTCACCCATGAAGTCCAAGAACCCAATTTCAAATTTTAAAGCTATGGTTTTTACATGTTATCATGAATTTTATCTATAATTTCCATAAATCTTGATTTTATATCATGTGATATACAATTGTTGTTGTTATTAAACCCTACACATTTTGAATGGTGCATGTTCGCTGATTTAAGCCTTAATTGGTGATTTTAGTATTGAAGCCATGCTATCTCTACTTGTTAAAACTATCCCCATGTTTAAACCATGAATTGCAAGTATTTGATGAAATGCCCAAAGGAACGAGTTTTGAATAATGACTACTTATCATGTCCTTAAGGTTTTAGCAAGGTCTTATTGTTATTTCTATCGAGTCCTGGGGTTATGAATACCCAAAAAGTATTTTCAGAATGGTCTCAGATATATATTAGAGTATTATTAGTCCAGTCAGTATATCATGTTAGTAAGTTCAGCTCGATCCAGTAATTAGAGTCAGTTCAGTTGGTAGTAGAATTTAGCACCGATCGAACCCAGGGATGGGGCTGACCTGCCAGTTGAAGGTGTGACTTTAGTAGTAGTCCCTGTGTTCCAAAACTACGTAGCCAGTGTAGGTTAGAGATATTGACCTGCCAGTTGAAAGTTGACATATATCTCACTAGAGCACCTGCCAGTAAAGGGTGACTGATTAGTCTTTTGGGACTTCATTTCAGTGGATCCATACAGCCAGTGTTAGTACCCATGGCACGGTACTGACACCCTTCAAACTGAGGTTACAGGTTGGACCCCAATTAGCTTATATTGGGGCATGTAGGTTAGATGATAGCTCCCATAGTCTCAGTCTAGTATTCATTTTAGAGTTCAAAGTTTAGTTTTCAGGCTTTCTTGACCAGGGCATATAGTTATTAGTCATTCTAGATCAGTAGTTCAGTATTTCAGTTTATAGACTACCCTAGTATCATGTCCTATGCTTGGTCATGCATTCTCAGATTTTACAGTTTTCTCGCATACTATACATCAGTTATCTCATGCTATTTATTCAGTCAATTATTATTCCTGCATATGAGCCATGGATACCAGCCTAACCTCATTTAGCTTACCAGTACATTCAAAGTACTGACCGCATACTCGTTTCTTGCGCTATAATGTCTCATAGCATAGGTTCAGACGCTTAGGCTCTTAACCGTACCTAAACTTTCTAGTCCATCAGCAACAGTTGTAATGGTGAGTCCTCATCCTTCGAGGACAAGTTATCTTATATTCAGTTATGTCAACAGTTCAGTTATTTAGTCAGTCAGAGTTAGTTGAGAGCTTGTCCCATCTACTCTATATTCGATCAATTTATAGGCTTTCAGACTAGTACAGACAAATAGTCAATTTTTAGTCGTTATTATCAGTTGTTTTATCATTATTGACAGTATGTTTCAGACGTTTTAAACTATGATTTAGTATTGATTTTTAGTTGCTAAAACCTTATGGCATTTCCAGTTAAATTTTTCATATGTTCTTTGTTATTTTATTCAGTGCTCACAGAAGGTACTAGTAGGGGTTAGCTTGTGGTCCTTCGGGGTTGTAAGCGCCGAGTGGCGTATAGGGTGTACTCTTAGGGAGTTATAGCTAACTATCACTAATACATCACAACCTCCATATGTTCTTTGACCACCACCACCATTGTTACTAGTAATGCCACCTCTATCATCACTTCAACTACTACTATCGCTATAATTTATATATACTAACAACCATCTCCAACTAGCACCAACACATTATCAAACCATCATGCATTCATTTTTGACATCACAATCAACACTTCTAACTACTAATATCAAGCAATGTCACATATCAACCACCACCACCACTATCAACCGTCACCATCATAACAATCGCTGCAATATCAACCATTACAACTATCACCACCAATATTACTAATCACTAACATCAATCATTGTCACTGCAACTACCATTATAAACCATCTCCACTATCACTAACAAACATAAATGTTTTTTTAATCAAATAATAATTTTGTTGTATTAAATTACTTACTTTTCTGATATATAATTGGTTTTTATTTGAATTGTATTTTTCATTTTATTATATACACAAATAATTTTTTTTTGCACATTCAGATGTTGAAAAACAAACAGTCTTAATCATTCAGTTTTCAGATCTAGAGACAACATCTTAATCATTCCGACGTGCATTCAGATTCAGACCTTTGAATCTTAAAAAAAAAATGCAACCTTAATTACACATTTTATTGTGTATTACTAATACCATCATTTTTTATGTACTAGTTTAACCGCACGTGCAGCGCATGTTTAATGTTTGATTATTTAAATTAAATAATTTTTTCTATTGCAAACATTTTTAATAAAGTCTAAAAGTTCAAATCACTTTTCAAAAATCTTTAACACTTTAATATAATAATGTAAATATAAATATATACACAAATATAGATTTTACCACCAGAAATTTTAAGTGGTTGATGGATCACTTCTAATAAGGAAATATTTTATTATAAATATATTTAATTAATTTTCAACTCTTAAATATTAAAAAAACTAGTGAAAAAATGATTTTTTTCTAAAGCAAAGATTTTTAATTAAGGGCAAAAAGTTCAAACAACAATTTTAAGGCCTTTCACACTTTTAATGTATTACTTCCTTCGTTTAAAAAAGAATGATCTACTTTGACTTGACACAAAGTTTAAGAAAATAAAGAAAACTTTTGAATCTTGTAGCCATACATTAAAGTTGTATCAAATGTACCAAAATATCCTTTAATTTTGTAGTTTTAAACATGTCATGTGATAAGTTAAAATTAAAGTATTACAAAAAAAAGGGATCGTTTTTTTTGAAACGGACTAAAAAGAAAAGTAAATCATTCTTTTTGAAATGGAGCAAGTATATAAATTAGTAATACATGCATTAATTTATTAAATAACAAAATTGCCTCTCAAATCTGACTAGAATATTTTTCCAAGTCATTTTTCATCTCACTTTACCTCTATTCTCTATGCTTTGTCTTTCTCTTCTTTATACTTGGAAAACGGCATCTTCTCCTTCCTTTCAGTTAATCAGACATCATTTGCTCTTCTCCGTTAGACTTAAATGTTTTGTTATTAGGGTATGAATTTAAAAGTAAATTATTTGTTTTTGGAGATTGTAAATCTGGGAAGGAGGAAAGTGAGGTAAAGGAGAGTACAAAATCTTTGTCAAAATCAATTAGCGGCACTCCTTTATAGATTGCATTAGAGACACTGAGAATTAAAGAGTTAGATTTTGTTGTTGATATTTGGTCTTTAGGTTGTACAATTATCGATACAGCGATGAGGAAGATTCATGGGGAGGGGATATATGTTCAAATCCTCTAACTGCAGTATTGAAAATTGCTTGTAGTGTTGAAATTCCATGATTTCCATCACAGGATTGAATGTTGAGGGCCTAATTTGTTGGTCTGGGCTTTAACAAAAGAACAAACAAAGTGAGTGTAGAGGGTATTTTTTTTTTTTAAAAAAAAAATTTTAAAAAAATTATACAAGGCATATTATATCAAATTAAACAATATATAAAAAATAATGTTAACATAACTAATGCAAACATTACTAATACACCTTATTCAGCATTGCGCTTATACACTCTACTAAACGACCCCTAAGAGAATTGGGTGAATTAGGAATGAAGAGAATGGCTGATGGCAACACAATGACTACATTGTGGGTTGGTTGGGCTAACCACCCAAAATAATGTGTGGATGGGGCTGAAAGATGTTGCCATTTTCTGTGAATACATCGCCTAGGAGTAGTGCTATGCAAATTTTAGGTCAAGTCAAATTAATAAGGCAAAATTAGATAAATTATTTCGAACCTCAACTGATCATTTACTACCTCAAATGGTCATTCGATCAATGTTTCTACCTGAAATGGTTACTCGGCCGATGATTTTGTTATATGTTTCAGGCAAGGTGGCATTATGGCTTCTCTTCTTCTTCTCTTTCGTTAATAATTACATACTTTCTTCTTCACTCCTTCTCCTTCTCCTCCTTCCATGTTTAACTATTAAACTTCTTGAAAGTTCAACTTAAAAATTTAGTGCGCCACAAACGTGAATCGACTTAAGTGAATAATATACCAAAAAATTCAAAATATCGAGATGAGCTTGTATCTAAATATGAGACTGATTAGAGGAGATTTTGAGTTAGTCGGGATTGATAGACTCTACTAGAAAATAAGTGATTTTATGTATGTGGGTTGCATCTGTATGATTTGTTGCTTGGGATCTTATTTTGGGTAGTTTGTCGTGTATGATATTATGGTTTATATTTGATCTTTGATGTAGATTCATCCTATATGAGATCCTAATGAGGACTAAGGTACGACCTACTAGACGATTATCTGTATATGGAGCTTTTAACAATTGCACTCTCTATAGGTAGTTGCGTTGAGAATTTAACTACTAGAAATTGTTGAACTTCTGTGTTGTTATAATCACATTGAATGTTTTCTGATCAACATTAATGTTTTCTTGTATATGGCGATTGGTTATCTTGATTATCTATTGTGACTTTTTTGGTTGACTAGGCATTATTTGGAGAAAAGACAGCTATGTATCTAGTACTAGATCTTTGAAATAAATTGTGCAGTGTAAGAAAAAATATAAGCCTTTAAATTTTTGTGGAATAAATATTGGCAAAAACTGACACCAAAAATCAATAATTTAAAAGAATAAAGCATTCATTTTGACTACTATATGAAAATCAATAAACTTGAACTAATTTTCCCGAAATTATTCATTTTATCTAATAAATGAAAGGGATAATAATATGCGAGTGAATTTGGCATATTCATTCGAAGAAAAAATCAAAATGTAATATCTTGATGTGATTAAAATCAATGCGGTGCTTTATTTTTTTGGCAAGAAATGTCCCTTTTTTTTTTGCTTGAATCAATTGCGGCAATGTATAAATATCGTATAAACAATGTAAATAGAGGTGTATACATTATTGATACATATTTATTCATCAAATATACATGATCGATACATTACATATACATGTGGTCATTTTTTATTGTACATATTTAATGCATAATTATATATCATATATACATGTTTATACACCATTATACAATATCGATACATTACATGATTATTTATATAATGTATATGGATTATATAAAGAATGTACATGGATGTATATACATTTCTAATACATAGCTATACATCATATATAAACAATTGTACATTATTTATACAATATCAATATATAATATAACTATTTATACAATATCGATACATCACATATATATTATACTAGTCTCATTAGGCCTTTGCTAAGCCAGGGCCCAAACTATAGTAACATTTATATTTGTAAAGATTATTCTATTTTTGTTACTCTGCTTTTTGTTTGTTTTTGTAAAATTGTGATAGTTAAAAGTATTTAGA
Source organism: Capsicum baccatum var. pendulum (assembly GCA_030864225.1). Taxonomy (NCBI): domain Eukaryota; kingdom Viridiplantae; phylum Streptophyta; class Magnoliopsida; order Solanales; family Solanaceae; genus Capsicum; species Capsicum baccatum. Next base: position 90,013,816 of record CM061557.1, read on the forward strand.
TAACTTCTCAATATTTCTAAAATGCTAAATCACATATTCGTTTTAATTTTTTTGTCCTATATTATTTTTTTAGTTCGTTTCAAAAGAATGTCTCTTTCCTTTATTGGCAACTGTCTAAGACTACAAGATTAAATGATGTTTTGGTTCTTTCTCTATATCATTAGTTTAAGACCACACATTCAAAAAATTTTGTTACTTTTTAAAATTTCGTGTTAAGTCGAAATCAAATAATAAATTAAAATAGCCAAAATAAAATTTTCATGACCCAACTAATCCGATCATGAGGGAACCAACTCTAATTCACCTAGATAGGAGAACTCTTATCACCTAATTAGAAAACATGTTGAAGTCATAAATGAATAAATAGATCTTTCGATTATTTCTAATTGGTTACAATTATTTGAATATAAAAGAAATACTCTACCCGAAGTTCTAGTCTAAACAGGTACAAGAACTATCATAAGAGAATCCATAAGATACATATGACCTAGCTTCCACTGTAAGAGACAAATTATAGAAGCTGCTAGAGATCTTTACCACATCAAGGACGAAACATCAACTAACCCTGCACCCAAATTATACCCCAGAAAGGGCATAACAAGAGTAGTATTAATATAAACAACACGTACTGATAAACATCATCGGTCTATCCAAATAAACACCATATATCCCGAAGGAAAACATGCACCTTTTGAGTTCTTATTAGTCAAACAACCTTCTCCCATTAATTCTTCACCACTTTTTATCTTTTTGCTACTCTCATTAAACCGTAAGCCAGCTTTTATACCACACTTAATTCTATTACTTTTATCACTTAGAATATATTTCATCAACTCTACTTTTACTTAAGCATTCATTGAACAAGTATATGAAGGAACAATTAACATACACACATAATAAGTTGGGTTTCAACTACATTTAACAACCACCAGCTAGGTTACCTGACACACCAATGTTTCGTATATCAATTGCAAGCTTAGGTAGGATTTTTCATGCAGGTACATATACACATATTGGTTCACACTCTAATACATCCAACCTACCATCTTAACCCTAATTCATTATCGAGTTTACTTTTCCACATAGCATCATCATTTAACTTATACTAGGTTATCAATTATCTCTAGTTTGGTATTCATTAGATTCTAACACAACTTCAAAGTATATTACCATTACAATTATTCATAGTTGATTTATCATTAAAAATAATATACACAGATCATGTCACATTATATTACACACGACATCAAGTCATATTCAATAATTCTGGCATTATTATTTTTACCCATCCAAGCACCATGCCCACATACCTAAACATGGAATCTCCCCTCAATCTATGTCATGCATATGTTTTCTAACCAAGGTCTATACTACTTAATTAAACCTAGCATACCTGGATGCCAAACAAATGCTACGAAAGCATAAGCACGAATTTCTAACTTTATACCAATGATTTCGACAAAAAATTTCAAATTTTAAAATTGTCAACTAAGTCTATACATACTAGTTCCTGACCATATTTGTCATGAATCGATTTATCAGGTCATGATGGCACATAAAATAACCCACTAACAGGCAAGCTGATCATAATTTAGAAATACGAGTAATGGACTATCAAGAGAAAAGAAGAAAGCAGTGAAAAATAAATCCAATAAAGAGATTAATATAGAGAAGTGACCCAAAAACCTATGTAGGAAGTGTTGCAGAGCTTCGTTGGCATTGTTATTGTATGGAGGTATTATCTCCTTATCTCTCTCCTATTGAGAAGGCTCTATTTCTTGATTTAGATACACCAAAGAACATTAGAGGTAGTGTTGCTAAGGTTAAGATCCAAGTTGACCTTATAAAATATAGGCCACCTCATGTAAGGTTGGGATATGATTCGAATGAAAATGGGGAAACTAGGTGGCAATCAATATAATATAAAGGATTCCTGATTATTATAGCCATTACAAACACCAAGGATACACTATTTTATCTTGGTCTATCAAGAAGAGAGATAGAAAAATAAAAAGAAAAAAAGAAGAATCTACATGAATCAGTAATTCATAGAAACAAAATAATGGAGAAAATAATAGTGAAAGAGCAATTCAAGAGAAATAAATCCAGAACCAAAGAAGGAAATAGAGCTAATCAACAAGTTCTTTTAGGATATGTAATACCCAAGTTTTTAAGCCCTAGAACCACCAAAAGATAGGAACCACCAAAAGATAGGCTATTAAATTAGCTTTCCAACACCACTAGTCTTACCTTAATTCAATATCATAGTAAGAAGTTCTGGAAAATTGACCTAAGGGACTGTCAACTGCCAGTGATAAAGACTCTGGAAATGACCCATTATCAGACATAATGAGTCGTTGTGTCGAGTAAATGCCATAACAGTGGGGAATCACAAATTTTATCCTAGTGATAATGACTCCACCCTACAGCTCGTTATCAATGATGAGTCATTAGAAGAAACTTGTTGTCATAATAAAAGGCTACTCAAGGGTTCAGTCCCTGACCACGATTCTTCATGATGACTCATTATAAGATTTAAGGAGTCATTATGAGGACTCACTATCATAACAGTGAATAATCAGGTCTTTGAGCCTTACATCACAACTCCAGGCCATGACTCATGACCAGACGTAATGAGTTGTAGCCTAAGTCGTTATGGCTATTTCTAAAAAATTACTAACTATTTTAAGAAGGGCTTTTTGGTATTTTACCGTTCTTTTAAATCCTAACCCATATCATTTAGGCTTTCCCAAGGGTGGAATATAAGACTATTTTAACCCAAACTCACCATTAAGTCTTAAAATCAATCCACAATTAAAAAAAAACAATTCTCTCATCTCTAAAAGAAAATTAGTGTTCTTCAATCTTCAAGTCTAATTTTCAAGAGTTCATCAAGGCTTCCATATCCATGTATATGAGCTTTCATCAATGGGTTCCTTTCACCCATTGACTCCCAAAGATTTTTTAAACTCTCGAGTTCAATTCACCCTTTTTGTCTAGGGTTTTATGATAATTATGAATTATCTTGGAATTTTAGTTTAGTTTTTGAATTCAACCCTGAGTATATATTTTCCCATAAGATTTGCATCTTTCCATACTCACTATCATGAATGTCCTACTATTGATAAAATATTGAGTTTGAGCTTTATTTTGAGCAATTCTCTATTATAATAAGCTTTATACTATTATCATATTTTGTTTAATTAGACAGAGCTTGTGGAATATGAATATCTGATACCTAAGATTTCATGCATATATTAGTTAACATATTTTGAGCACTTCAAATTATGCATATGTTGATATTTTCAAGAATACTACTATATTGAGTGTATATATTTATATTAGTTTTTATTGTTGTTCAGTTGGGAGTGGTACTTAGCATTGAGTGAAAACAGGGATGAAGTATCACCCGTTGGTTAGGACTAAGACCTTTAGCAGAAGTCCCTAAGTTCTATAACTATGACGCCACATGAAGTTATGTCACCTTTAGTAGAGATAGTGCACTTGGAACCTCAGTTGATGATTGAGTCAGTCAGTCAGAGTTTGGACCCACTCAAATTTATTCTCTCTTAGACTCGCCAGGAATGTAATTGCAGATTTCACCATAATAGGTGTGATTTTATTTCCCATATTTACCTTTTTATTTGTTTGTATTGGTGTTTTCATACCCATTGATGATTATATGCCTTGATAAGTTCATATTGGTTATTGTGTACCTTGTTACTGAATTCATGATTATGTTGCCACCCCATGGTTTATATTTTTTAGTAGTGGATGGAGTAAATCTGTATTGATATTTTATCCCTATGGCTGTAGAATTGAGTTCAAATCTCATTTACTTTGGCACATGGGCCTTATTATGGCCCTTTGAGTGGTATTTGCTACTGATGTTCATTTTGATACCGCCTATTCATTATATTGATATTTATATTGCTTTTGTTGTTGATAGTATTTAATGTAATTTATCCTCGCTGGGTAGCTGTTTAGACTAGTGTTATCTAGTTAGAATTTCATTCTTCACAATTCTTATTTGGAGGCTTGAGAAGCTATAGCCTGATTTGATAATTTCTTTTATATAGCAAGGTAAGGTTTGTTGCTTTCCTCTTTTGTTGGTTGTGCTAGATTAATCGTAGAATGGATTATAGGAATTAAGATAAGTTGACCTTATGTTGTTCTATTATGGTTATAGAGTTGGCAATTAGGTTATATAGCATGTTCTCGAGTTTGGGATTCTTGGACTCGCCTTCTGGATTGTGCAAGCTTCTGTTTTGGCCTTTTCTATATAGCCCATTTTTGAGCTTGACTAGTTTCTGATTCATTTTTTGATTATGGCTATTTCATTCCTCGATAATGGTTTGATATTAATATTGAGATGTCCTGGATTCATCTCTGAGATTTGTGGGGTTCATCTCTATGATGGTTTGCTCTTGGTATGATGTGGAGATTGGATGCTCCTTTCTTGTCGTGATATGGTTTTTTGTCTAAAGTGAAGTTAGAGAGTTAGAGTCTGGTGGTTTTTCCTGTCAACACTTCTTGATTTGGTAAATTGGAAATTCTTCATCTTGAGTTGCTTGGTTTATTTTCCCGATAGAGATCTTGACCTTGCCATAAGTGTTAGGCTTAGTACTTCCTCCCTCGCTGTGGTAATTCATGATTTGTTCGAGTAATGATTGTCCTACTTGGGTGGATTACAAAAATCCCTATTTTTGAGATTGTTAGGCCTAATGAGACTTGGTAGAGTGTTTCTCCTTGATGATATGTGCCTATGGATATTCTTGGCTGAGATAGGGTGTAGGATTGACTAGTTTGCGGCTAAAGTTGCATTTCTCTGAGTTGCTAGAGGTTTTGCCATTACTAGTGTTGTTTTTAGACTTGGGGAGCTTTTTGAGTATGCTTTGATAGTTCACGATCTCCTATAAATACGGAGTTGATTTTCTGTCTTTTCAGCCAGTGATTTATCCTATATTATGATTTTGTTCTTCAACTCTGTATTAATTTTAGCTCATATGATTTAGTACGGATGTGTCTAATTTAGACATAATGATTGATGTGAGTATTTGACCTTGGTTTGGGATTGTTGGATTAATTTTGGATTTGATACCTTAGAATAGTGATTTGGAAGTTGTGATAGATTTGGAGTATGAATGCCTACCTATCTTCAGGTTTGGTTTAGGTAGTTGAAATTGAGCGATTCAACATGGTGTTGAGATTTTAGCTTGGTCTGTAGAGTTGGAGTATGAACTTCGTTTTAAATTTGTCTCAGTTCAGATTTCATCTATAGGCTGGTTGAGCCTACTCTATTGTTACCTATTTGGTCTTCTTGATCTTGGATAGATTATGGATGATAGATATTCATATGATAGTCTGCGGACACGGTATTGGTTCCTTCATCTTTGACCTCAAGTTTTCAGCTTTTATTAAGATTTTTGGATGATATACTCCACAAGAGAAGTATGCCTGAGTGTGATTCAGTATGGCTTCATTCTCGGTTGATGGGACATCCTAGAGTGGATTGTTCAGTGATGAGTATTCATGCTTTAGACTTCTGGATTTTAGTTTTGATTACCATCAGAATAGTTGTAGAATTGACATAGATTGCATTCCTTGATTATATCCTTTTGTGTGCCCAGATAACACCTTATGGGCTTATTCTCGTGTTTTTTGTATCGACTTTTAGCAAAACAACTTCAGTTCTTCGAGTTCGCTGTGATGAGATTGTGTAAACAAGACTCCAATGATATTCCTCTTGGTTTGGAGTAGATAGTAAGTGTAGAATGGTTAAAGAAGGTTATAGTTGGATTTGGAGTCGATTGTATGACTTATGCTTTGGTTTGCTTTTGACTTGGGTAAACGTTTGATTGATTTTTATGGGTATCAAGAAGCTATCAATGTGTTGTGGTTTGTATTTGCATGCATCAGCCTTCTTCGATTCAGTTGAAGGACAGATGGTGATTGACGTTGAATTTTAGCTATTTGGAAGTGAAGTTAGAGAGCTGGTTGAAGAAGGAATACCTGTGGCAAAATCCCTTCAAAGTGTTCTCTCTTTGTAGAGGTTATCTGGATAGTCATGCTCGAAGCCTGTAGCCCAGTACTGCATCTCTTCAAACTTTTTAGATTTTTCTATCCATTGACTTTCGAGGACGAAAGTCCTTTTAGTAGTGGATATTGTAATGACCCTCTATTGAATTCTGTTAACTGGCGGAATTTATTCAGGTTTGAAATGAATACAAAAACTCCAAACTCAGGTCATGCAACTCATGACTCAGGTACCCATGTCATGTTGTACAGTATGCTCCGTTTCCATGACCTATGCTACAATCCTAGCGATCGACTAAGTTCAGATTTTGTCATGCATATCCTCAGTTTATATCTTTTGATATATACATGGTGTTGATATTCTATTCCTCAGACCTCAGTAAGTGTCTAGTTTGGTATAGTATTCATGCATACATTAGGTCCTTATGTTTTAACCTTTCAATGGACTCTCCTTACAAAATGATGTAGTGATGAGCGACTAATAGGTGGGAGAGAATAAAGATTTCATGTTAAAGGACATATTTTTCATGCTTGTGTTACATGAGGCTATAGCTATGAAGATAAGCTTGAATGTTAGGTTAGTGTTCCATTAAATAGCAAGCAAGAATTGTATGTAGTTGCTGAAGGGGGAAATCAAAATTTTTCTGAGAAGACAAGTTGAGAAAATACAGAGTGTGAGTGTCTATTCAGATTCTCAATTTATGTCAATCACCCAATTATTAGTAAATCAGTTATCAGTAATCGTAACTATTAGTTACTCAGTTATCAGAACTGAGTATTTAGTTCTAGTATTAGCCTCAGTTACCATCTTTTTTACAGTCACAGTCATTGTCTCAGTCCAGTAATCAGATCAGTAACTTAGTTCAGTTTTAGGTTTGCTTGACCATAGCATGCAGTTATCAGTTATTTAGTTATCAGTATTTTAGTACCTCAATTTACAAGATATTTCAGAGTTATATTATATGCTTGGTCTTACATTCTCAAATAATATAATTTTCACAAATTCATGCTCTGTTATATCATGTTACTCAGTCAGTCCCTTCCTCATATGTATAATACTCTACAGTTCCAGTCTAATTATTCAGACCAAGTGCAGTTTAATATTCCATGACCAAGTATTCAACTATTAGCTAATCAGATAAGTTAGTATGTTTATGCACTCATGCTCAGCACCTATGTGAATATTTTTAGTAGTCTTAGGTGATGTGTTGTACTAAGGTGGAGAGAATAGTTGAGAGAGTGTTCAATGGATACGTCTAAGCTTGAAAATTAGTAGTTGCAGTTCAAAAAGTCTTAGTCACTCTATCTTAGATGATGATTCGTAGGCCTCACCTCATATTACAAAATTTTAGCCAGGATGTGATTTTCTTATTCAGATATTTTATTCAGCCCATTTTAAGATTCCTTGTTCCCTAAAGTTAATAGAACTCTATAGAAAGAGTGTCAAAGAGAGGCTTTAGTCGAGTATAAGATTTTTGCATAAGATAGTCCACAAAGCTACAATTAAGTTTAGCAGTCAGGCGAAAAAATTCTTATGGTTTGGTTTCCCATCTTTCCATCTAGTTCTACTATCCAAAGTATCAGGAATGTAACTATTCAAATATCAATCAACCATGTGGGTTTGAGTTTATCTCAGTTCAGGTGTCATGTCTCTGTTTTAGATCCCCGATATGCAGTCACAATGCAGTTCGTAGGTGACCTGTGCATCATCTCAGTTTTCCTCAGTATCTCATCCAAGATAGTATTCTTCGAGGGACATAATGTCCCAAAGGGGAGATATACTATAATTCCCCAAGCTTTCATAACCTAAACCTTCCATATTCTCTACACGTAATGAATTCAGTTTGGAGTGTTGGGTACTCATCCGTGGACCCTCAAGTTCCAATCTTAGCTGTAGGCCATGTATTCAAAGGCTCAATTTTGTTCATGATATTCAATTCCTGTATCGCATTACAGACTCAGTTGTTATCTTATGTTCTCGTTCACGCATGTTTAGTAAAGGAACTCACGCTTGATATCGGTAATTTTATATTCTTAAAGATCCCTCCCATGAATGAGGTAAAGAGGTTTGGCAAGAAGTGGGATTCAATCCCCGATATGTCAAACCTTATAAATTTCTCAGTCATTTTAGAAAGATATCTTACAAGCTTGAGTTGCCGTCAGACATAGCTTCAGTGCACCCAGTGTTCCATGTCTTCTTGCTAAAGAAATGCATAGGTGACCCAGCAGTCGTAGTCCCTATAGAGGGCATAGATATTTAGAACAACCTCTCTTATGAAGAGATCCTAGTCAAAATTCTTGATTATCAAATTCACAGACTAAGGAACAAAGAATTCCCTCTAGTCAAAGTTCTTTGGTAGAATTAGTCCATTGAGGGAGCTACTTGGGAAGCAAAAGAAGATATACAAACTAAGTATCCTCACCACTTCCCCGCAAACTCAGACTCAGCCCAAGGTAACATTTTTTCCTTAAACTTACTCAGTCTCATGTTCAGATATAACTACCCACTTGGTATCAATTAACGTTGCATACTCAGTCATGCATTCACAAATAAGTTTAGTCATCTATCCATGCATTAGATATGCATGTTTAGTATATAAAATTATCTTATTAGTAATCCCAGTCATGCATTCATGAATCATGTTTAGCTATGTACGCATGCATTAGATATGCATATTCAATATGATAATTTAGTATACCAGTAATCTCAGTCATTAAATCATGCTTCAATTGTGCATGTCCAGTGTCTAAGTCAAGTCTATCAGTATTCTCAGCATAGTCAGTCTCATTCGAGGACAAATTTTCCCAAGGGGGAGATATTGTAAGACCCTACAAAATTCTAAGCTTAACTCAGTCCCAAAAAGCTTGCTAAGGGGTCCAAAACTTAGAAAATTCTAGGTAAGTGTTCAGACTTAGTATTATTTTGGCCTTCGTAAGTTGACAATGCTATTTTACGAATTCTATGACCTAAAAATGTCAATCATTAGGTTGATTCATGATCAAGAATGTAAGTAGGTGTTTCTAGATGAGTTTCAGATTTTTCGAGCCTCATTTGAACCACGTTTGGGAATCTAAAATAGTGTATCGATGCGATCTTAGCATGGCGCATCGGTCATCATATCGATCAATATTTTCCTTAACTTTCAATGGAAATTTTTACTGAATCGATACAAATACAATGCGATGCATTGGCCATTGCGTCGATGCCAATGATGCGGCATGTTAGTCTGTGTGTCGACAGTTCTACATTCAGTAATTAAAAAGCAGCATTCTCAGGGATATTAGGGTCTTTTTCACAACCCTATTTAGCCCTAAAGCACGAGATTCATCCTACATTGAGTAAAATATACTTACTTTTTCTCAAATCACTCAAGAACAAGAACCCTAGGTGATTTAAATTCAAGGCCAAGGGTTAAGATTCCACTATTAAACTTCAAGAATTTAGCAACCAAGGCATGTGAAATGTTCATCCAAGGGTTCCTTTCACCCCTGGAGTCCAAGAAACTTTTTTAAGACTTTGAGTAAAGTGATTTCATGATTTCCATGATTGGATTCAAGTGTATTCATGATTATAATGTTGACTGGATTTCTAATCCATGACTAAGTGCAAGATTGATGTGGAAAATAGTTATTATGAATGTTGTATCATGTGGATTCATGTTGCAGTCTTGAAATTATGAACTTGGTGTTGAAATTATGATGCTCATGTATTGATTTGTACTATGTGCAAATACAGTGCCTTCTAAGGGGTTTGATGAGTTGTTCATGTGAATGTAATAGTGAGATTATATCATGTTAGCATGTATAATAGTTCACGCCATTTAAATGTTTGATAAAATACCTCTATAGATACATTATCATTCAAGTGTGCATTTTTATGCCAAGCAAGGTGATGTGATGCCTTATTTTCATGCTATTGAGTCTTGGGGGTATTTAATACCCAAAAATTTAGATGCTTACCTAGAGCTAGTGTCAGTTACAGAATAACCTCACTCATGTCATGATCAGTAGTACTCTCAATCAGTTAGATGACTCAGGAGAACTTGGTAGACTCTATATTAGTCCATTCCAGTTCAGTATTCCATTCAAACCTCAGTAAATTTAGTCAGTTAATAGAATTTTGTAGTATTTCATAAGTCAACCGAACTCAGTTGAGTTCAGTTAGATAGTATAATCAGTAACAGTCCAGTCAATCCTAGTATGAACTAGGAAATCAGTTTAGTATTTATTAATTTAGCACTGAGTTAACCCAAGGATGAGGGCATTCCTCCATTAGGGGGTTTGAACCTAAGTAGCAATCCATATGTTACAGAAATACATGGCCAACATAAGTTGAGATATATTCCTGCCATATATTATGAGGGTTGATACATCTCATTTGAGTTTTCCTGCCAGCGAGGGTTCACGAAAGAGCTTCCTATCAGGGAGGGTCAACTCAAGGCTAGTCTTTTCCTATGACATGGTATTGAAACCCTTCCAATTGGAGTTATAGGTTGGACCCCAATCTCTTTATAAAGGGGCATCTCAGTTACATGATTACCTCTCACAGTCTCAGTTTTAGATTCAGTCTCAGTATAGAACTCAGTTTAGTTCTACAAATTCAAGACTGTCAAACACAGTTACTCAACTTAGTATGAAACTCAGTATAGTTCAATAGAATTAGGACTATCACATAAAATCATTCATTTATCACTAATTCAATATTAGTATACTCAGAAATTAGTTAATCAGTATTCAGACTCAGTATTAAGTGTTATCATGACCTCAGTTACAGTTATGTATTCATGCGTGTACTCTTATCTAGTTATACTCATAGCATTCAGTCAGTATTGTTCATACAAATGAACCCATACATTTCAGCCTACCTAACTTAGTATATTAGTACATTCAAAGTCCTAATGCATACTTTTATCTTGCATTATTATGTTTTATATCATAGGTTTATATGCACGGGTTCCTGAGCACCGTTAGTAATTTAAATCTTCAGCAGCCAGAGTTAGTGGTGAGTCCTCATAGTTTGATGACATAATTATTATTTTAGTATTTCATTTTATTTTAGTAGTCAAAGTTAGTTGGGGATTTATCCCATCAACTCTATATTTCAGACAGTTTAGAGGCTTTTTACACTAAAATATTTTCAGATAGACGTATCAGTTTTGGTATTACTATACTGTATTTAGTTTTATTTCAGTATTAAACGTTATGGATAATTTTTTCCCAATTTCCTCATATTTACAATATTATTATTCAGCTATTGCAGAAGGTACTAGTCATTGGTTAGCTTGTGGTCCTTTGAGATTATGAGAATCGTGTATTATCCAGTGTATAGACTTAGACGTTACATCGATTCATGTTATTGCTTAGTTGGTTATTTCTCAGGCTGAGCATAATGCATCTGGTGCTTTATCTATTGAGGCCATAAAGGTTGGCTAGTTTACAATAATAAATCTTTATAATTTTTGTGGTGTGAAGGTGGAGGAGATCCTCAGGGTTTCTATGATGAATTGCAAAAAATTTTTAGGGTGATGCATGCCACAAATATGGAAAGGATAAATTTTTCTCATTACCATCTTAAGGATACGGTGTACTAGTGGTACAAGGAGTGGGATGGGTTGAGAGGTGATGTTGAGGAGTCGACCTTATTGGAGACATTTCGTAATGATTTTTTGGACAACTTCTTTCCTCAGGAGTTGAGGTAAGCAAAGGTGGAGAAATTTGTTATTCTGAATCATGGAAAGATATCGGTCAAGGAATATGCCTTGAACTTTCATCAGTTGTCAAGGTATGCTCCGAATATGGTGACTGATATAAGGGCCAGGATAAGGAAGTATCTCTAAGGGTTGTTTTGGTAGTTGGTCCTTGAAAGAAAGATTGTATTGCTAATCAAGGATATGGATATTTTTGGTTGATTGTTCATATACAATAGGTGGAGAAAAAAAAGTAAGTACAATGAATTTAGGTAAAGGGATGGTAAGAATATTAGGTCTTCCGAACAAGGTGGTCAGCAACAATAAGGTGGTCGAAATGGCAGTAAATACACAATTAAGAAGTGGGGGAGTTCTTGTTCCTTTTCTACAGCTAGTGACTGTAACGACCCAATTTTCTGGAACCAGAACATCACACGGTGCTTATGATCCTAAAGGACCACAAGCTAACTCTCTACTAATATCTGAACTTGGAAGATGCATGATATAGATAATAAATGCAGAAACTGGCCATAAGGTCTAAAACATCTAAAAATACTCAAAATTTAAAACTGAATGCTGACACATCAGTTCAAAAAGCCTATAAACTGTCTGAATGGTTGAGTTAATGGGATATGTCCCAAACTAACTACGTCTACTAAAAATAAACTAAGTCTGATACGATAATAATAAGAATAAGGATCATCCATAACTGAAGAGGACTCACTGCTATGTCTACTGTTGCTGACTGGGATTGAGCTGCTAAGGGTACTCTGGATCTTGTTCCTCTGAATCTATGGTGTCAAATAAATCACCATAGCATAAATGCTTCAGTACAGGAATATATCGAGTATGAATATGAGGTAAGGGTAAATTAAAGGGATTATGTATGAACAATTACTTAACTGAATAATCATGAGAGTACTAAATGAAAACACATGCATGAATGCACAAACCATAACTACCACCATCACGACTCTGAATATTGAAACTCGGATACTGAATTACTATCATCTGAGCTCACTAATAATATTACGATACCGAATAACTGAATCATCTGATACCAATAACTGAGTACTGGAGTTGAGATCAGTCTTATCTAGCAAGTGAACTCAGAATCTTAGGATACTGAAGATGATTGACTAAATATACTCTCGTCATTAGCGGAATTTTAAGATTTCCGCTCTCGAATGAATGTATCGGAGATCAAACCTCTTTGACGGATGATTTTGGGATCTACTATCAATGATAAGAAAAGATCATGTCTAAATCTGACAACAAGAATACTCAACTGAATTTGAGATTAAGATCAAGCCTATCTGACGGGTGATCTCAGGATCTGATAACAAGAATACTCAACTGAATTTGAGACTGAGATCAAGCCTATTTGATGGGTGATCTCTAAATCTGATAATAAGAATACTCAACTGAATCTGAGATTAAGATCAAGCGTATCTGACGGGTGATTCTAGATTTGATAACAAGAATAATCAATTGAATATGAGATTGAGAACAATCCTATCTGATGGGTGATGTATAGATCTGATAACAAGAATACTCAACAAAATATGAGACTGAGATAGAACCTATCTAAGGGGTGATATCTAAATCTAATACTGAATAACTTTATATGAGACCAAGCCTCTCTGATGGGTAGTCCATGAATCATGGGACAATTTTAGTTCCTCACTGAGATAGATGACTGTATCTGACAGTCCCAATTTCTAAAGATAGATACTAAAACTGTAACTGTGGAAAGTAGTCACTTAACCAACATACCCCAAATCTCAACTGTTGAGGCCCAACCTATAACCCGAACTAGAAGGGTATCAATACCATGTCACGGGTAAAGACCTCTATGGTCAAGCCTATCTGATAGGTGACTCTTGCATCTTGCGCTGGCTACACAGTTCTTGAGTTTAGGGATTTCTCCTAATGACTCTGCCTCTCTGACGGGGAGCCACCATCTCTGCTATCACTCGATGCTATCTTCTACTCCCAACTAAAAGACTCTAAACTGATTCTTAACTGAACACAAACTAAGATGAATCTGATACTTATCATGTTTCTCAAATGGTCTGACTGATTTAAGCTAAATTCACTTAGTTCCATAACTGACTAAATACTACCAAATCTCGTTAGTTGACTGAATGACACTAAGCTTTGAATAGAGTACTCGATTAATACAGAGGTCAGAACTGAACACTTAAATACTACTAGATCTCCCAAGAAATAGGTGTGTGCACCATATCGATCCTATTTGGAGTATGATTGTTCTTTATATGGTGGTCAAGATGGAAATTGGAGTCATTTTCCAAATGCCCCCTCTCCTAGTTATACTTAGAAAATGGTAGTTTTTCTTATAACTTTGATAGGTATCATAATGTGATATAGGAAGAAAAAAGTGTTGGACACAATACTATTGAAAAAATACTTCTAATTATCTTGGACCATCTATCTACAATGGGGGAGAACACACACCTCTTGCACTAATCTATGTTAGCATTTAGAAAGAAAGGTGAAAGGGAAGAAGAAGTGGGTGAGTAGTACAATCTTTCAAGTACAATAAATATGCCCAATATTCAAAATAAGGTTGATAAAGAAATTATGTCAAGCCATGTGGTTGATGGTGAGCTTTATATTGAAGAATTCTTGGTGATTTGCCAACCAACCAAACTAAAAATAATGAAGGATGCCAAATTTGAAAAAAATGTACTATTGTTGAACGAAAAAGCCAAGCAAATCCTTTGTGAAGGCTCTAGTTCATTTCAATGTGTGAATTTTGAGAATAACACAACTCCAAAATTGGGAAGACGACCTAATTCCAACAACGTCTTATCATTATAATTGGTGGATATGATAAAAGTCGAACCACCCAACCAAATGATGAACTTTGGAGATGAGGTACAAAATTCATAGATTTTGGAGTTTGTCATTCTAAGAGGGCAAAATTATGTCCCTTACTTGAAGGCTAAGAAGTTTAAAATTTGATGTTTGCATAGTGGTTTATTGATGTTCTCATAAATACCCAATGATCCTATTTGAATGTTTAATGTGAAGTTTGATAAATGGTTCAAGTCTTAAAAGTGGCGAGATAAAAGTAATATCTTTTCGCCATTACCTTTTCTCCAAGTGTCTCAAAGATGTTTCGATCAAATTTGGGCTGTTGATTCAAAGCTTATAAAAGGAGACATAAATGATATTGAAAAGATGTCGTGTCTCATCTTTAACTAAGGCGCTTCTTGGGAGGCAACCCATGGATTTTTTTGTAAATGGATTTCTAATGTTTTGATTCAATTTCCAATTTATTTTCAAATGTTTGTAGGTTATAGCATAAGTTGGAAAGGATATATCATCAATGAAACCCTGAATTTGAATATTGGAGTTTTATTTGATCATCTCCTATATTCAAAATGCTTACAAGATATGATCCTTAGTTCAATTATTTTTAAAGTATGAGTACTGATCAAATTCCATGGATTTTTTGGTTTGAATTTAATTTATTTGATCTTAATTTTATAGAATTTTGTTATTGGGACAAAAATTGTTGACTGCGTGCCGTGTTTTACTTGCTCAATTAAATGACAAAATACTACTGAATCTCGTTATTTGACTGAATGACACTAAACTTTGAATAGAGTACTCGATTAATATAGAGGTCAGAACTGAACACTTAAATACTACTTGATCTGAGCTGGTTATAGAACGGAGGATAGATTACGAGTGATACAAACATTACAGCGATTATCGAGATTACTGAGATTTATTAAGTTTTGTATCTGTCTGAGAAAACAGAGTTCTATAACTCACTGAGTTCTGAGAACCATGGCTCAACTAAAATTATTGTTAAAACTGACATAGGCTCTAGACAATAGCTAAATTATCGGGTATAAATACCCCCAGGACTCGATAACATAAAAGTAAAATATAACCATTCTTGAATAATCAATACCATGGACAATCATTCACCATCACAATCACTAAGGCATCAATTCAAGCATTTTGGAATCCTAAACATGTAATAACATAGGTTGACATGGTATTGGATCATACTTCATTCAACAAGGTCTTTCATCAAACACTTGGCATGTATTAAAGTCTTAGCATGTATCAAAGAACACATAATTAGGGAAATTCGTAGATTTTGGAGTTTGTCATTCTAAGAGGGCAAAATTATGTCCCTTACTTGAAGGATAAGAAATTTAAAATTTCATGTTTGCATAGTGGTTTATTGATGTTCTCATAAATACCCAATGATCCTATTTGAAAGTTTAATGTGAAGTTTGATAAGTGTTTCAAGTCTTAAAAGTGACGAGATAAAAGTTATATCTTTTCGCCATTACCTTTTCTCCAAGTGTCTCAAAGATGTTTTGATCAAAATTTGGGCTGTTGATTCAAAGCTTATAAAAGGAGACATAAATGATATTGAAAAGATGTCATGTCTCATCTTTAACTAAGGCGCTTCTTGGGAGGCAACCCATGGATTTTTTTGTAAATGGATTTCTAATGTTTTGATTCAATTTCCAATTTATTTTCAAATGTTTGTAGGTTATAGCATAAGTTGGAAAGGATATATCATCAATGAAACCCTGAATATGAATATTGGACTTTCATTTGATCATCTCCTATATTCAAAATGCTTACAAGATATGATCCTTAGTTCGATTATTTTTAAAGTATGAATACTGATCAAATTCCATGGATTTTTTGGTTTGAATTTAATTTATTTGATCTTAATTTTATAGAATTTTGTTATTGGGACAAAAATTGTTGACTGCGTGCCGTGTTTTACTTGCTCAATTAAATGACAAAATACTACTGAATCTCGTTAGTTGACTGAATGACACTAAACTTTGAATAGAGTACTCGATTAATATAGAGGTCAGAACTGAACACTTAAATACCACTTGATCTGAGCTGGTTATAGAACGGAGGCTAGATTACGAGTGATACAAACATTACAACGATTATCGAGATTACTGAGATTTATTAAGTTTTGTATCTGTCTGAGAATACAGAGTTCTATAACTCACTGAGTTCTGAGAACCATGGCTCAACTAGAATTATTGTTAAAACTGACATAGGCTCTAGACAATAGCTAAATTATCTGGTATAAATACCTCCAGGACTCGATAACATAAAAGTAAAACATAACCATTCTTGAATAATCAAGACTATGGACAATCATTCACCATCACAATCACTAAGGCATCAATTCAAGCATTTTGGAATCCTAAACATGTAATAACATAGGTTGACATGGTATTGGATCATACTTCATTCAACAAGGTCTTTCATCAAACACTTGGCATGTTTTAAAGTCTTAGCATGTATCAAAGAGCACATAATTAGGGAAATTCATGCTATCATGTCACAATTTATTCACTAAGAAGTTTCAACAAATACTTGACATGCATGAGCTTGCAAACAATTGGCGATTTCTAGTCAACATGCTATAATGGCTCTAATTTCTTTCACATAAGCATTTTATCAAATATATGGGTAGATACATTGCTTATTCAACAATTTTCTTCACTTAATTGAAATGAACACATCACTTAACAAGCAACTTGAAGTGGGTAAATAATGAACATCGCATGAATATCACATACTAGGGTCAAAGCTTAAATACCTTACAAACAAACATGAATCAAAACTCAATAATAGCATGAACATCAATTTCAATTCACATGAATCATTAAAACACATGAACATAAGATCTTTGAATTTTATAAAAAGATTCTTGAACTTCTTGGATGAAAGGGACCCAAGAATCAACATCTACATACCTTAGAGAAACTCTTTCATGAAAACTCTTAGAGAGATTCTTGATTTCTTGATTTCTCTTGATTTTTCCTTGAAGAAGAAGGAAGAGTTTTGATTTTGTAGAAAACCTAGTTTTTATGTTGAAGATGAAAAAATGAAATTGAGAGCCTTGATAAGATATAAATCGGGGCTGAAAATAGTGGAAAAATACCAAAATGATCCTTTTAAAAATGTCTTAAAAAAGCTGAATCGGGGGCTACAACGGTCGAAGCGATGGTTTGTCGCTCAGTCTGACAGTCCATCGGATTGTCTGTCTCACATTAGCATAGAAAAGAATTCACTGCCTTGAGTTTATGGTTGAAGTGACGGTCTGTCGTATATTGGCCAAGATGAGGTCACACTGCCTCAGCGCAATGGTCCATCGCAGCCTCGATGGTCTGTCATCCTAGCCATCGCACTTGGACCAGGAATGGGAGCCACTGCCTTGGTTGTGAAGGGCTGGGCGATGGTACGTTGCAAGCTTGATGGTCTGTCAACCCGACTGTCGCATTTGGGCGGTTCTTACAATTTTCAGTAAAACATCCATAACTTCCTCGTTCTATGCTGGATTTTGGAAATTAGTATCGATAGAAATCTTATTCAATGCTCTACATGACAAAAAGTCGATATTAGGGAAATTATAGATGGTTAAAATTATTTCTCACTTGGAAAGATACTTCTGAATCTTTTTGGACTGGATTTATGCTTCACTGTACACACTCTAAGGCTTAGACTATGAGAGAAATTTATAGGGTCTTACAGTGACCCTTCCCTGAAATAGTAAGGTGATAGACATTAGTAGGTGGCGATAATTTCCAAAAATAGGGTTCCCAATCTTAGACAAGTGGGGCTCAGTCGGCCTTATCATGCCCTCTTTGTCGGTTCTGTGGTAGGTTGCATAGGGGTTTCTGTGATAAGTGGAGGGATAGGTATTTCTAGAGTGGCCAGCCATGCTATATACTTAGAAATTGTCCATTTGATAAGGGTGCTTCGGGGAAAAGTAAGTCTTTGGTTGCTTTATATTCTTCTCTCACCCCAAAAGGTGTTGCTTCTACATCTATTTCTTATTTTAGTATTGGCATATGTTGGAATAGTTTATATTCTCTTTCTACTCGTTATAAAACTGAGGCATCACCTGATGTCATTACTGCTACAGTAGAACTCTTTTTTCGTGGCATGTATAGGTTTCTTAATCTGGGGTCCAGTCTCTCTTATGTGATCCCATTTGTGGGTGTGTATTCTGGTTTAGATCTTGAGTTTATGTTTGATACCAAATCTATTTCTACCATAATAGGTGACTCTGTGATTGCTAAAAGGTTCTATAGGTGGTGTACGTTATTTCTTGTAGTAGGAAAACTTTGGTGGATTTGTTTGAACTTGATATGGTGGATTTTGATGTTATTCTGGAGATTGATTGGTTACACTTTTGTTATGCATCCTTAGATAGTCGGACCTATAAGGTCGTCTTTAGGTTCTTAGGGGAAACAGTTATTTAGTGGGATGATGGTTCACTAACTCCCAGGGGGAGGTTTTTAGTGCTCGAAAATTAATCTCCATAAGGTGTCTCTATAATCTAGTTAGGGTTAAGGATTCTAACTTAGAATGTCCTTCTTTCCATTTGGTTCTTGTGGTAGATGAGTTTCCTGAAGTTTTTCTAGATGATATTCCTGGTGTTTCTTCAGTTATGGAGATCGAGTTAGGTATCGATTTGGTTCTTCATACTCGTCCAATATCTATTCCAACTTATAGAATGGCTACGACTAATTTGAGAGAACTCAAGAAGAAATTTTAGGATTTTTTGGATAAGGGTTGCATTCGTCCTAGTGTGTCTTCTTAGGGTGCACTAATTTTATTCGTGAACAATAAGTATGGATCCTTTCATATGTGCATTGACTATCAACAATTCAATAAGGCAACAGTCAAGAACAAGTTTTGTTTTCCACAGATAGATGACTTGTTTGATCAATTGTAGGGTGCCAAATTCTTTTCTTAGATAGATCTTTGGTTTAGGTACCTGTAATACCCCGAATTTCCTTAGCATAATCTAAGTCCATATACATGAGTATTCATATATATAATTTTCAAAACACTTATAATTTATCAGTTTAGAGCCTGCCATTGCATAGGAAATTGAATTAGCTTTCTAATGATATAAAATTCACCCATATCCGATAACCGGGTATGAAGTTATGGTGATTTTAAGTGTCATTCATTACACACCATCATTTTAACTCTTAGCGTGTCTTGGATCCCTCATAAATGACGATTGTCAATTTCCAGTGAAGCTTCATAAAACCACCATGTCGCACTTTCTTCCAAAATCCCAATAGTCCTTTTCCAGTGTCCTATTGCAATAATAGTGCGATGCGCTAATGGTAAATTTCAGAATCAAAAGGTCGCCGTGATTCCGCCGTATCATGCCAAGACATCAGTTCCCAGTTGTCCGATTCTAGTGACACATCATGATAGCACCGCGTCGCGCCAAGGCCCAAAATTGGTAATTTATCCAGTTTTGTGATTTGAAATTCTAGGGGTCGTTTGGTCTTTTTCCCATGACCTCAAATCCGCCTAAACACGATATTTAACCCTAAGCGTGGATTATTTTCTCACTTTGTCATTATTCTCTCAAATAAAAATCAACTCTCTTCAAGAACAAGAAACCCTAGCTCTCAAGAATCAAGGCTAAATCTCAATAACACACCATCAATCCTTTCAAATTCATCATCCCAGGTATGTTATATGTTCATCCATGGATTCCTTTAATCAATGGAGTCCAAGCGTCCATTTTAATTGCAAATTTATCATCTTTTTAAGATTTATGATATTAAATTGTGATTTAAAACTATGAATCTCCATGAACTCCATGAATATTGATTTTATACCATACTTTAATGGAGTTATCATTGTTATAAAATCCCCCATGTTTATTATTTTCATTCTTCAAATTAGATCATGATTTAGTGTTATAAATGTTGAAGTCATGCTATTATTTAAATTTTTATACTATTCCCATGAATTGATTAAACTATGAAGTACTAGTGTTTTAATGGGATTTATTTCATGGCTTAGTTTAGTTGTTAGTTGGAGTTAGTTGGGGCCTGTCCCATCAACTCACAGTCATTCAGGTTTAGAGGCTTATCAGACATTAGAGTCAGTTATTCAGTATTTATACATTACAGTTAGTTATCCAGTTTATCATTATTTTATCAGATTTATTCAGTTATTTATATTGACTCATATTTCAATTTTGAATTCAGTTATTAAAACATTATGGCATGTCAGTATTCTTCCGTATTTATGACCATGTTAACCAGTGCTCACAGCAGGTACCAACTCATGGGTTAGCTTATGGTCCCTCAGAACTGTAAGCGCCATGTAATTCCCAGGGTGTACTCTCGGGGCATTACAGTACCATCAACTTAAGGTTAGGTAGGAGGATACCCCTAAGATGAATTTTCATACTCAGTATAGGGACTTTGAGTTCTTGGTTATGTCATTCAGTATGACTAATTTGATGAACAGGGTTTTCAGGCAGTTTTTGGATCTTTTTGTCATTATATTTATTGATGACATCATGATGTATTCTAAGAGTGAGGTGGATCATGCTTATCACCTACGCGCGGTATTGCAGATCATAAAGAGCAGCAGTTGTATGCCAAATTACCCAAGTGTGAGTTTGGTTGAACGTTGTGGCCTTCCTTGATCATATTATATCTTGTGAGGGGACCATAATTGATCTACCAAAGGTTGTTATAGTCAAAAGGTATCCTAGACACACGACTCCAATCGGCATTCGTAGCTTCTTCGGATTGGCTAAGTATTATAGGCGGTTTGTGGATGTTACTTGACAATAAATTTTATGACTCAGACGCACATGCAAGTGCACGTGATCATACAAGAAATATAGTGATTTAGACAATCGGATATCATTTCCACGAGGACTAAGAAACTAGAAATTTAACCAACTTTTAGCTTTAGAAAATGAGTACTAAGTGTTGGAAAGTATCAAGATGATTTTGAAATTGAGAATAAAAATGTAAATTAATAAACAAGAAATAAAAGTTTATGACTAGAGCAAAGAAAGCAACGGTTGTAAACAATAATGATGAAAAAATTCCAGGGTTGAGGCTTTGCGAACAATCATACAAATATCTATTCTTATAGTAGTCTAATTGGTTATCTAGTTGTTGGTTCTCAAGGTTTAGGCAACAATCTTGGTCTCCCAACCTAAAATCTTCTATCTATTGAATATTGCAGCTACAATTCCCGCAAAGATACAACAATTCTTCTAGATTCATCAAGTAATCTTATTGCAATTGAACCAATCAAGGCTTCTAGCTATATCCCTATCCTTGATGCTAATTCAAACCTCTTATTTTATAACATGGTAAGAACCTTGATCCTTAATTTCCTCGTTTTAATCTATGATTCTCCTCCCGAATTCACATAGAAATATAAATTTTTTCAAATAGCAGCCAACCATTAAAATAGTAAGCTCAAGAAATTAAGAACAACCCTGATGATAATCCAAAAAGAAACTACTATAAAGAATATCTGAGAGTAATCATGTTTTAGGCTTCAAAATTAGAACAAGGATATTTAGCCACTCATGTTTAAATGAAACATCAAAAACAAGTAATTAATCTTACCTAAAATTAATATTGAAGTAAAGAAGTTCAAAAGAAATAATAAGAACCCTAAAAAAAGAATTCTATGCTTTTTCGATGCTGCTATGCTTGATAATGAGTCATTGGAATTATTCTCACGTGTTCCTTTTATACTTGGGAAAATTTCACCAGATCTGAAGCCTTGACGCGACGTGTAGCAAATCGCATTGAGCCAGTAAACGCATCACGTCAACATCGCGTTGACACACTAAAGTTTATCTTTAAAAATCAAACTAAGTCAAGTTATTCACCACACGACATGACGCATCTACATCGCATCGTTGTCACAAGAATTTACTCCTCAATATATGACTAAGTCTGAAAGCTTTTCGCATCGATGCAACGAGTTGATATCGCATCGATTTACTGGAAGTTGCTCTTGAAATTTCAGCTAGGGCACAAAACATATGCATCAACGCAATATGTTGACATCGCGTCGATGAACTAGATGTTTTCCATGAAATTTTGGCTAAGGCACCACATTTACTAGTCGACGCGATGCGTCGAGATAGCATCGCGTCACTTGAATCTTTCTCCATTTACTCTCTTAATTCTCGTATTTCCTTAGCTCTTTTCCTTGCTCTCGTGCATCTACATATGTTTTTAACTTTGGTCAACATGGTCTTTCGCATCTTCATGATATGTATCCAATTTTCTTCCGAATCCATGTGAAATTTAACCTGTATCTCTAATCACATCGGTTAGTCATGAAACATAATTTAGCTTAAAAATTCTATATAACTAACACAATTTTTATTCTCAAAACAAGTCCAAATATGGTTAAACAGTGGCGTTTGGACATAAAAATACGCCCAAGAGCACCACCCGACACTAAAAACCTTGTTCATCCTCGAACACCTTCAATGAGCACAATCATCAAACCTTCTAATCACAAACTCAGAATAATGCTAGCGTTGGGCATATGAACCTTAATTTTACACTTCATTATTCACACTATGATATTCAATTTGTTGGCAAACTTAATTAAAGTACGCAATCCAGCAACACAATAAGTAATCCAGACTTTCATCTGCATGCACCCTCAAAACAAGAAAGTTTTCCCCATATCTCTCACAAGTTTTAACTCTTTATCATGAGGGGAAGATCAAAATCTAATCACTCGTTCTCACAAGGAATTCATACATAATAGGTGATGAACCATAGGATTGACCTTAGTTTAATACTCCACTAATAGTCAGTTATTGAAATGCAGGATCAATTGGGTCTTTCATGGTTGTAATGCAGGCTAAGGGAGGGGTAGGAACTATTTGGTAAATAGTGACTAATCTCCCTAAGAACTTTAATACATAACTATCTTTAATAAAAATCACATTTTATCAACCCAACTTTTCATTTCATTATCTTTACACATTCGTTGTTTCACCCCAATCATTCTAAGCACATTAACTATACTATGTAGGAGTAATTTTTTTTTTGATAATAATTCAATTCTAAGCTTTTCTTCACACCCCAATTCTTGTTACACACCCCTATAGTAGCCACCCTTAACCTAAGTAATTTGCCATATTTGAGGTGCACATTGTCCTAAACAGAATAGGGACAAAACAAGTTCATTGTAACAAAAACCAAGCAACAATAACTAAAATTCTCATCACATATTTTTTTAACTCCTAACCGTCACAATTAAACGCACAATGAATGCTTCTTTGGGGCTTCACTTTCACCCTTTTCCTTCTTAATATTTACATTCCCTCTTATTCCATCATCTGTGTTAAAGCGCTTAGGAACTAAGGTCGAATTAAAGGTCTATCATAGAAATGATATGGCAACGGATGAGGCCACCAAAGAAATCAGGCTATAGGCTCAACGGGGCTAACTAAAGTCATGAATAAGGGTGTATCAAATGCCTAAATAATTTCATACGCCCAACACCCTTTATTTCTCTTAGTAAACATACCGGGCAAGTTCTAGTCATTCCTATACAAGTAGAATACAAACAAATACTCACTCACTCTGTGCATGATAAGAATCAAGTCGGATCCTTACAGTTTCTGATATTGCACTTTATCAAATTCAACATTATGCCAATCAAGTCAAACTTTACTTGTTCGGATTTAAAATCTAAAAAATATAAATTTTTTTCAACACAATTGCATTTATAGTCAAAATAAAACATCTTTTCCCAACACACGACATTTTTTTCAAAGGTCACAATCGGGGTCCTATGATTTTCTCAATTTCTAAAGACGCACTCTGCTTAAGACGGTTGTCATCCATCTATCATCGGGAAAGGCAACTTTTTATGATGTTGCATAACAAAAATTGCCAAAAAGGTCTCACATAATTAATGTAATCTAAAAGTTTACCACAAAGAATGAGAATAGAATACTGTAAATAAAACAAGCACTTTTAAACTAAATTTGTTAAATAGGGCAATATTGTCGACTTACAACCCACAAAACATAAAAATAGAAATAGAAATTATTCAACAAGGACAACCAAAAACCAAAGTTGTTCAGAAGATAAAGATGAAAGATATAAAGATGGAGAAGATCAATGACCAACCACCCCACACTTAAACATAACACTGTCCCAGTTCTAGCAATAAGCATAAGGCAGGGTGGCGCCGTACTCAATGCTCAGTCAAATAATACCATAGCCATCACATAAGCATCAACATGAGCACCATCATCATCACCAAAGTCATCGCCACAAACATATAAAGCAAGAACCTTCGAAACTAGCCAGCATTAAGTGTGAAATTTACCCCACACTTAGATGCTAGCACAGGTTCATAAATAAATACACTATGGTACTCAGACTTCCCCTTTTATTTCATAATTCCAATCATCAGTAATTCAACATTAACACAAAAAGACACTTCGGAGTTTATGACTAATGAATGAATAATTTTTCACATAAACACGTCCAATTATGAACACGTGACCTTTCTTAATCAATTTCAAACATGCATTTTTACTATGTTAAATTTATTTTCACTTCAATAAAATTCACTTCAATACGTTATAGCTACTACTAAGGTGTTGTGAAATTCCAATTCACCCCACACTTACTTTCTATCATGTAATAAATCACGCACATCCTAGATTGTAGAAAGTCAACACATAGTGCAGCCAAACACTCACTTGTTTATCAATGTAGATTTCAAGCCCTTATCTTCCCTAAATCAAATAAATCAAGAGTCACTTTTCATACTACATTAATATGATACATGATAAAGAACAAGTAATAAGAACCTAGAAACATATCACCATCACCCCCAAATGCTCTTCCACAAGAATTGTAAATTAACATTCAATGAAAGTTCTTATAATTTACCCAACACCTTGGACATTTTAACTTTAATTGAAGCTAATATCAAAAATACATGTCATCATGCAAAGGAATTGAATCCATAAGACTAAAAATATCAAAGATTACCTGGATTTTAGTTGAAAAACATGAAGATGAAATTGAAGTTTGTTGTTAGTGCCAAGAAGTCACAAAAATATTTAGGGAGCAATTTTTAGGGCTTTGAGAGAATGGGGGCGGCACAGCTAGGGTTAGCGTAAGGGGTGAAGTGAGTTAAGGTCATATATAGAGAGGAGGTGGCCCAAAAATGAAAAGGCAACGCGATGCGTCAGAAATTGTGTTGCAGAATCGACGCGACATGTCAAATTTGCATCTCTTCTCTGGTAGTTGTATCAAATAATTTTTCTAAGTGTTACCTTCATGATGGCCGATGCGGCACAATGGGAAATGCGTTGTATGACTAATGTGATTTCTTGACATCACGTCGGTTCACTGGAAATTACTTTAGAAAATTTTTCTAAGAGTGGAATTGATACACATTGATGCGACGTGCTAACATAGCATCGATCGACTGGAAATTGCATCCAAAAAATTTTCTAAGGCTAAATTTCCCATATTTTAATACATCTTTTCATGCCCCTTTCCTTTTAGTCACCATGTATCACCTATTTACTTACTAAAAGGTTAATATTCACCCTCGTCTCATTTTCTCTATCACCACTAAGTTTCTTATTTATGCAATCAACTAAAAACAACAAAATTATGTAAGTAAAGTGGGTTGCCTCCAACCAAGCCCCTTATTTTTTGTTACGGCATTACTTATGTTTTTGTATTTTTATTTTTGTCCTCAACAACTAAAAATTAAACTACCTATTACATTACAAATATGGGTTGCCTCTCACACAGTGCCTTATTTTACATCGTGGCATGACTTAGCTCAGTTCTACTCCTCAGCAAAGGTGACAGACTCCTTGTGGATATCTGGATGATCCGACTAATAATGGTTTACACACTAACCATTCACTAAGAACTTTTTCATCTTCTCTTTATTCCATAAATCCACAGCTCCATGAGGTGTCATTCGTACTACCTCAAAAGGTCCAAACTCTTTAGATCGCAATTTACCCAGTAACAACTTAAGCCTTTAATTAAACAATAGAACAAGTTGTTCGAGTTCAAACACACTCTCTTTAATTTGTTTATCATTCTACATTTTGGTCTTATCCTTATATAGCTTGGCATTTTCGCAGGCATGAAACCTAAACTTATCAAGCTCATTCAGTTGTAGTAATTATTTTTCCCCTGCGGCTTTCATCTCTAGATTTAACTTTTTCATAACCCAATATACATGATGTTCTACCACCACAGGAAGATGGCATTCTTTACCATAAACAAAGAAATATAGAGATGTCCTAATGGGCATCTGGTAAGCTGTTCTACAAGCCCAAAGTGTGTCATCCAACTTCTCAGCCTAATCTTTTTACTGCCCATTCATAGCCTTTTGTAATATCTGCTTAATCTCTTGATTCAACACCTGAACTTCTCAACTTCTTTGGGGATGGTATGTAGTGGCCACCTTGTTCCTAATACCATATTTATCTAGGAGATTCTTAAACTAAGTGTTTATAAAGTGCATACCTCTATCACTAATTATCGCTCTAGGTGTACCAAATCGGGAAAAGATATTCTTTTTCTTAAATTTCTGCACTACTCTTGCATCATTAGTCAGACAAGATGCAACTTCCATCAATTTGGAGACGTAATCAACCACCACAAGATTGTATAAATTGCCTTTTGAAGGTAGGAATGTGCCCATGAAATTGATCCCCCAGACCTCAAAGACTTCAACTTCGAGGATATTATTGAGGGGCATCTCATGAATCCTAGATATAGTGCCCAACCTTGGACATTGATCACAATTTTTCACAAAAGCAATTGCATCCCTAAAAAACGTGCCAGAAAAACCAGATTGCAATACTTTTCTAGCAGTCCTCTCACCCCCCATAATGTACACCATAAGGAGATGAGTGGCAGTCTTGTAGCACCTTTGAAAATTCAATATCTGGAATACACCTGCGAATAAATCCATATAGACCCTACTTAAAGAGATACGGTTCATCCCAAATATAGGCACAAGAATCATGAAGTAATTTCTTCCTTTGTCGTGTGGGGGCATCAGGATGGTACACCTCACAAGCTATCAAATTCATAAAATCAGCATACCATGGAAACTCAACTACATCTAAAGACAACAACCTTTAATCAGGAAACTCTTCCTCAATACTAAGTGAGTTATCAATAATATGGTTTCGACTTTATAGCCGTGACAAGTGGTCAGCATTTTGATTTTCAACTCCTTTCTGATCTCGAACCTCAAGATCGAATTCTAAGAGTAGCAGAATCTACCTAATCTTATGAGGCTTTGCATCCGTCTTGTTCACAAGATACATAATTGCATCATGGTCAGTATGAACAATGACCTTAGTGCCAACTAAGTAAGATCTAAACTTGTCGATTGCGTACACCACTACCAATATCTCTTTATCTATAACCATATAATTAAATTGAGTGTCATTCAACACTTTACTAGCATATTAGATTGAGAGAAATACTTTATCTCTTATCTAACCCAAAACCGCTTCCACAGCAATGTCACTAGCATTATACATCAGCTCAAATGATAACTCCCAATCTGGTGTGATTAGAATAGGTGCTTCAGTCTACTTCTTCTTTAGGTTTTCAAAAGATTCTTGGCAATCTACCCCAAACATAAAATTTCCCTCTTTCTCCAATAATTTTCACTCGGGGCTTAGAATCTTTGAGAAATCTAGAATAAACCGCCAATAGAAACCTGCATATCCCAGAGAGCTCCGCACTCTTTTGACTGTGACAGGATATGGAAACTTTTCAATCACTTCAACCTTTTCCTTATCTACTTTGAGTCTTTTAGATGACCCTTTATGGCCTAGGACGATTCCTTCCTTAACCATAAAGCTGCACTTTTCCTAATTTAGCACGAAGTTTGTCTCTTCGCATCGAGCTCGGACTCTGTTAAGATTCGGAAAGCACTTTTCAAAAAAATTAACATACATAGAGTAATCATCCATGAATACCTCCATAAATTCTTCAAACATGTCGGAAAATATCGCCATCATACATTTCTAAAATATAGCAGGTGCATTGCATAAGCCGAAGGGTATGCATCTGAATGCATTGTGCCGTAGGGACAAGTAAAAGTGGTCTTATCTTGGTATTCTGCTCCTATAATAATCTGATTGTATCTGGATTACCCATCCATAAAACAATAATACTCTTGTCCCACCAATCTATCCAGCATTCAATCAATGAAAGAAATAGGATAGGGATCTTTACGAGTCACTTCATTCAATATCCAATAGTCAGTACAGATCCTCCAACTGGTCACTATGCATGTGGGGATCAAATCATCATCATCATTAGTCACCATGGTCATTCCTTCTTTTCTCAGTACACAGTGCACTATACTTACCCATTTGCTATTAGAAATTGGGTAGACAATACCACTATCTAACCACTTAATCACTTCTTTTTAGACCACCTCCTTCATCACAGGATTCAACCCTCTTCGTTGCTACACTCTCGGTCTATAAGACTCTTTAATATATACATTATGCATTCAAAATGCTAGATTAAGTCCTGTAATATTGGACATTTTCCAACCAATCGCCTTTCTTCTCCTCTTTAGAAATGTTATGGCTTTCTTCACCTGTACATCTGATAATCTTGCAGACAAAATAAAAGGCAAAGTATCTTGATCACCAAGAACAACATATTATAAATGAGGAGGGAGAACCTTAAGTTCCAGTTGAGGAGCTTTTTTAATTGAGGCTTTGGGTGATGGACCAATTGGCCTATTTAATGGCTCGAAAGACACTTTCTTCATTTCAATCAGTGCCAAATTCATAATTTGGACCAATTTTAATGCTCCCACATCTCCATAAAGATCATGACTCATCAAAGCTCACTTTAATGGATAATCAACCAACAACAGATGCCAATCTGAAGAAAGGTCAATAACTGATATAGATGACAACTCCTCATATATAACTGGCAGTTTTAGCGCCTTGTACATATTAAAAACTTCTACTTTATTATACGCTCGCATTGTTATTTTCCCTACTGCTACATTAATTAGTGACTTTTCCATTTATAAGAAGGGTCATCACAAAATAAATAGAACAACAAGATCAGCCTAAAAGACAAGAATTACAAAATTCATTGGAGAGATTAAGGGTCCCACTTGCACCAAGACTTTCTCGATAATACCATCCCACCCAATAACTAATCGATCTGCCAATTATAAAATAATAGTAGTGGGTTTGGGACTCCCAAGACCCATCTTTCGGTACCATAATATGGGTGTTAGGTTAATGCTATCCCTCAAATCACATAACCCACGTGCACTAATGGTTTTTCCAATGGTAATCTACAAGGTAAAGCTTCCTGGATCCTTAAGCTTCATGGGTAATTTATTTTGAATCTCTGAAGTGCACTGTTAAGTAAGTCCAACTATAGCATACTCGGTCAACCGGTTCTTATTCACAACTATATCCTTAAAGTATTTTGCATATTTTTGCACACTCTATAAAATGCCAACTAGAGGAACATTTACTTGAACCTGCTTCAGAAGATCTAAGATCTTATTATAACTTGCCTCCTCTTGATGCTTTCTTTTCCTTTGAGGAAAGGGTAAGAGAAAAGTCTTTTTCTCCACATAAATATCTTCACTTACCAAATTTTCCTTGACTTCTTTCTCTGCATTGTCTTTAGCACCCTCAATATTGATTGTGGGACTAACCTTCTCCTAAAATGTCTCCTTAGTTTATAGCCTACTCCTTTTTGTAACTATATTCACCTACTCGGGATCTGTCTCTGTATCGCTAGGTAATGCTCCTTAAGGTCTTGTATTTTATGCCCTTGCAATTTGACCCAACAGAAACTCTAGATTTCTCATAAGTAATTGTTGACTCTTTAAATCAACTATAAACTATGCCTTTTGAGTCTATTTCTGTAGAAAACTGTGCTTTTTGAGCAATAAACTACTTTATAAACTCCTCCATATTACTGGTTTGAGCAGCTACTTGATTTTTCTGAGTTGGCTACTGATTTGGTTGCACTTGTCCCTTATATTGATTTGTATTCTAAGCCTGATTTCCACCCCATGAGAAATTGGGATATTTCCTCCATTGGGTTATACATGTTACTAGAATTTTGTTATCCTTGGTGATTTATATTTCCCACGTAGTTGGCAGAATCTAAATTAGCCGTACAAGCGTCTACTGCATGCTCACCACTTCCACAAACCTCACACCAAGAATTCTCCATTTGGACTACATTACCTATGGCTGCTATTTGTGTAACTCCCAACTTTATGTTATTAAGCTATGTAATCATATGATTTCGCATGGCTGCAATATGTGTTTGTAATGAGGTGAACTTATCTACCTCTAATACCCCTGCAACTTTTTAGGAGTACTTTTTGAATTTGCATGCCAGTCAGTGTTCCCTTATGAAATCCAATTCAGGAGTGTGTACAATTCTTTATATGTCTTCTAAAGATCCTATCCATCTGCTGCTGAATCTAAGAGAATATTTGTATGTGTCTCCACTCCCTCAATGAAATTATGAACAAGAACATCATTGCACTAATGATGGTGAGGGAAATTTCAGAGCATACCCTTAAATCTTTCCCAAGTTTGGTAGAGATTCTCTCTTTCTTTTTTTTTGAAACTCAAGATCTCACTCCTCAAGCGTGCAGTCTTCCCAAATGGAAATAATTGAATAAGAAACTTCAAAGCTACATCTTCCTATGAATTGATGGATAGCGGTGGTTCATCATGTAACCACCTTTTTTCTTCCCTCACTAGAGAGAAAGGAAAGAGTGTCAATTTGACATAATCAAAACTTACCCCTTAAGGAATATAAGTATCACTTATTTCCAGGAAGGTCTGTATGTACTGCCATAGATCTTCGTGTGAAAGGCCATGAAATTACCCAACTAAATTCAGCAATTACACCATATTCTGCTTCAATTCATATTGACCTCCTAGTTCAGGCTTGAAAATACTATTCATCACATGGTTTATGAATAGGATTTCTACCTCACAAATAGGTCTAGCAGCTGGTTGAGCAGGAATAACTAGAATAACCAAAGGTGGGACATTTTTGGCATTCGTATTGACTGGTTCATTTCTTTGTTCAGCCATTCTTCGCCTTTGTTGAAAGATCTGTTCTGGTTCAACAAAAGGCTCTACAAACTCTTTGTCTCTTGCCAGTACTGGATTCATCTAAACCTGCAAAAATTCAGCCGCTAAGATCAAGTTGTTAACACTTAAACTTAATATCAAAAATAAAAAATTTAGCAATTCACTAATTATACTAGTCCCCGACAACGATGCCAAAAACCTGTTGCAATTCAGATGAACACGCAAGTTCACGTGATCGTACTATACAATTAACATAATTTTATACTAAAAACAAGTCCAAATATAGATAAATAACGGTGTTTTGACATACAAATACGCCCAAGATCAATAATTTCCCCATTGACTAAGTTGACACAGAAGAAGGTAAAGTTTTCTTGGTCAGATGCTTATAAGGGGAGTTTCAAGAATCTTAAAGGATAAACTAACTTCGGTCCGATCCTGACATTGCCTGAGGTAATAAGGGTTTTTGGTTTATTTTTATGTGTACTAGGTGGGACTTGGTTGTGTTTTGATGCAACATGGAAAGGTAATTTCCTATGCCTTCGGGTAGTGGAAGGCGCATGAGAGGAAATATCCTACTCAAGATTTAGGGCTTTTAGTGGTTGTTTTTTCTTTGAAAATATGGAGGCATTATTTATATGGAGTGCATGTCCACATATTTTTCAATCATAAGAGTCAACCATATGTATTCACTTTGAAGGAGCTTAATCTAAGGTAGATAAGATGGTTGGAGCTTCTTAAGGAATATGATATGAGTCTTCACAACCACGTAGGTAAAGATAACGTTATTGTTGATGCTCTTAGTAGGTTATTCATAGGGAGTTAGGCTTATGTGGAAAAAGATAAATGGGATTTGGTAAAGGATATTCACTGCTTGGCTAACCTTGGGGTCTGTCTTCTAGACTACGAGAATGGTGATGTGATTGTTCAAGAAGTGGTTTGGACATCTCTTGGTAAAGAGATACAGAGAAGCTAATTCTAGTTCCTATATTGATGAAAATGAAGAGTGATGTTGGTGAGCAAAAGGTGATGGTGTTTTCGATCAGTATTGATGGTACCTTGAGGTACCAAGGGTTGTTATATGTTCCTAACATTGATAGGTTCCAATAAAGGATTTTGGCTGAGGCCCATAAATCATGTTATTTTGTTCATCCTGATTCGACAAAAATGTATCATGATCTCAAGGAGATTTGTTGGTGGAGTGATATGAAAAAGGATGTGGCAAATTTTGTGGCCAAGTGTTTGGTGAGCCAAAAAGTTAAATTTGAACACATGAGTCCTGGTGGGTTGTGATCGGAATGGTTACCAAAATGGAAATAGGAGGTAATCAATATGGATTTTGTTATTGGTCTTCCTTGGTCTTAAAATCAATTTGATTCGATTTCGGTGATCATGGATAGGGTGACCAAGTCCGCTCACTTTTTGCTAGTGCAGACTATCTTTTTGATTAAGAACTATGCGAGTTTGTATCTCAATTAGATTGTAAAGCTGCATGGGGAACATGTTTTAATTATCTCTAATCGTGGAATACAATTTTCATTTCATTTCTAGCGATTTTTTTCAGATAGGGTTGGGTACTAAGATTAGTCTGAGTACTACTTTTCATCTTCAAGTGAATGGGCAAGCGGAGAGGACTATTCAGACATTGGACGACATACTTTGTGTGTATGTGATTGATTATGGTGGCAATTGGGTTGAGTATCTACATTTGGTAGAGTTCGCTTACAACAACAGTTCTCATTCAATTATTGGGATGGCCCTTTTTAAGACATTGTATGGTAGGAGGTGTAGATCACTTATTCAGTTATTTGAGTTTGGTGAGACAGATATGTTAGGTTTGGATTTTGTTTATTAGATATGGAAAAGGTAAAAGTTATTTAAGATAGGCTTCAGGATGCCCAAAGTTACCAAAAGTCCTAAGCAGATGTGAGAGGTGGTGTCATGACCCGAACTAGGGCCTGGCCGTGACGGACATCCTGAACTATGAAGGCCCAGAATTCCATTCTCTATCTGGTAATCATGCACAACATTCATATAATAAAAGAAGATGCGGAAACATAATCTTCTATGGAAACATGGTTAATTCTGAATTCAATATAAGTATGAAAACTATAAATCAACTACATGTAAATAACATCTTACTTAGTCTGCGAATCTCTACTACATGAAAATATGACAACTGTCAGAAACTGGGACAAGTCCCCCAGTAGACCAAAACTAAAATAAGTGACAGAATCTAAAAATATAGGACTTCTGGAATAAAGAAGGCTCACCACTGCACAATCTGATCAGCTGTCTGAATTATCTACTGCTTATTTGGACCCCTAGACTAAGTCTCGGAACCTGAGAGGTAGGGGAGAGGGTCAATACAGATGTACTAGTATGAAAAACATATCCAAAATAATCATTTATCATGCAACATATGTGAGAGTAATTTAAAACAATTCATAAGTATATCAAATAGTAAGAATTCACATGGGCATTTTAAAGACTCTGTAAAAATCATCTCAACTCTGAGTAATCTGTGTTACTTCTCTGCTAGGTGGTATACCCTACAACTAAGAAAAATTTCATGAGCTATTTGGAAACTTCCATTAACTTGACAACGAAGCACCTAACCCAAGTGTGCTGCAAGGGTCGGAGTCTCTGAATCTGCTATGCCACACGGCCGTCGCCAGCGTACAATAGTAATCTACCCATATCGGCAAATACGGTTTCAGGCTAAGAGTTTCTTGAACTCGCGCTTTCTTTGGGTAACCACCTAACCCTCTTTAAGACTCCTTTTAAAACTCTATCAAAACATACAGTCTCTAAAAACATACTCAGAAAACATGCTCTGAAAACATAATCTGTTATGGCATAAATACATATGGTATTATCATACCGTTGAATTGCAAGTCACATCTCTGAGCCATTATTAGTCTATCATATATCTTAGTATTTAAAATACAAGTTCTGAGACCAGCATTCCAATAATTCAATTCAATGAATCCTTGTTTTTCAAACCTCATGTAGACACATGCAATTCTTTCTCGTACACACAAGAGCATATTGATATCAAGAAACACCCTCTCAACAATTTCGAATCATGTTCAAATTCTAGGATATTGCAGAAAACATCTTTCAAATCAAAAAACCATAATCTTTAATTCAATTCAAGAAAGGGAGTTCATAATTTTCGCTCTCAACAATCTTAAATTTCAAATTCATACATACACATCTATGTAAATCAATTTAGGGGAAAATACCACAAGGCCAAAGCAATAGTAGCATTGAAACTTTTGAAATGCTTAATCAATAATATAGTTTTCAAACCCCCATAAAATACATGCATCAAAACCTTTAAATCATTCTTTAACAATTTCAAGCCCATGTAGTTATTTTTTTAGGATAAACCCCACGTACCTCGAATACGAAGAATAAGGGATGATCCTTGAAGCCTATGGTTTGAGGATTCCAAATCTTTAGTCAATTTTGAAAACCCACGGTTGAATCTTAAGTTTCTTGGAGGAGAAGTAAATGAACTAGGGTTTTTGTTTTAGAGGAAAAATCTTGATAATGTCATATATTATGCTTGTAGAGGTCTTAATCTACTGTATGGATGTTTTAAAAGTCTTGGAAAAAGTCCAAATTACCCTTATTAACTTCTGAAAGAAGCTGGAAAAAATTAAACTGGGAACCCGATTTTATGGACCACCGTGATGCGCCAATATTGCGGTGGCTCTCTGGAAATTGATAAGTGGGTAATTGGGATCCTCCGTGATGCACCACTATCGCGATGTCCCACTAGAATTTGACAATTGCTAATTAAACCCTCTCTGTGGAGCGCTAAACACTAAAATGATGATGTTTTATGACTAGCACATAAAATAGCCATAACTTCTTCATCGAGTGTCCGTTTTGGATGAATCTTATATCGACGGAAAGCTTATTCAGTCATATACATAATGAAAATTTGAAATCTAAGGGATTATACAGGGAACTAAGTATAAATTATTATAGAAGACAATTTTTGATATTTTTGGGAAAAAATTTAGCTAAGAAAAACTTTGGAGCGCTATAATATCCTTTCCTTGGGAACATTCGTACCTGAATGTTGATGTGGGATACATACAAGTCTAATTTCAAGCATACTAAGGAATAGAAAGAATAAGGCAAGGATTGTACCTTCTATTTTGGCATCCATTGGATAAAAAAGGTTTGGGTATCTAACTCTCATGTCAACTTTTGATTCCCAAGTCGCTTCTTCAATTTTGTGGTTTCTCCATAATACTTTAACTGAGGCTATCTTTTTGTTCCTTAATATACTAACTTGGCGATCCAAAGTTTATACAACCTCTTCTTCATAGGATAAAGCATCTGTCACTTTGATTTCTTCGATAGGCAATACTAAAGAATGGTCTCCAATATACTTCTCAAACATAGATATATGAAATACCGGATGAACAGAACCCAAAATTGCAGGAAACTCTAACTCATACGCAAATCCACCTATCCTTCTAACAATTTGGTATGATCCTATATAGTGAACACTCAACTTACCCTTCTTCCCGAATTGCATGACTCTTTTTATGAGAGAAACCTTGAGAAATACTTAATCTCCAACCTCAAACTCTAGATCTCTTCTCCTAACATCGACATCGGACTTATGACAACTCTGAGCTGTCTTAAGTTATTCTCTAATGACTTTTAGATCCTCTATTTCCTGATGAACAAGATCAGGCCCAAATATCTGCATCTCACCTACTTCATACCACCCTGTTAGTGACCTACATCTTCTCCTATACAATGCCTTAAATGGTGCCATATTGATACTGGAATAGAAACTATTATTATATGTGAAATCTATCAATGGCAAGTGATTTACCCAACTACCTTTAAAATTTGTCACGCAGGCCCTCAACATATCCTCAAGGGTTTGGATGGTGCGCTCAGCTTGCCCATCTGTCAGAGGGTGGAAAGCCATGCTCAAATTCACTTGGATACCTAAAATATTTTGAAACGATCTCCAAAACTGTGAAGAAAACTGTGTACCTCTGTCAGATATGTTGGACACAGGTGCCCCATGCAAACGAACTATTTCTGCAATGAACAGCTTGGCATAATCCTCTCCCGAATAATTTTTCCTGACAGGTAGAAAGTGAGCAGACTTGGCAGCCTATCTACAATCACCCAAATGGAATCATACTGGTTTTCGGACCTTCGAAGTCCTGTAATGAAGTCCATATTAATCATATCCCACTTCTACAAAGGCAAAACTATCTCTTGAGAAAAACCATCTGGCCTCAAATGTTTCACTTTAACTTGCTGATAATTCAAACACTTGGCAACATAGTTATCCACATCACGCTTCATATTATTTCACCAATAAATAGTCTTAAAATCCTGATATATCTTAGTAGAGCCAGGTTGAACAACATACCTCAATGTGTGAGCTTCATCAAGGATTGTCTTCCTAAGACCATCTATATCTGGCACACACAACCTACCATGGTATCTCAAAATACCATCACCACAAATTTTAAATGATATTACCTTTTGTTGACCCACATCTTTCTTGATCTGCATCAAGATGGGATCTTCAACCTGCTTTTCTTTAACTTTTGCACAAAGGGAAGATTTAGCTATCTCACGAACAACCACTCCTCCATCATCAGAATCCAAAAGTTACACTCCTAGATTTGTAAGTCGGTGAATATCCTTAACCATCTCCCACTTTTATTTTCTCTTATTAGAAAGAATGCCCATAGATAACCTGCTGAGGGCGTCGGCTACCACATTAGTGATAACGCTCAATCTACAGCTCTCGTAGGAGTGTAAAGCGGTCGATAGCAAATATAGAACCCAACCTGGGTTGGATGTCGATCCCACAGGGAATAGCTTGGTCAACAAGTAAGCAAAATTAATAGACTTTTGGTGCAAGTCTCGTAAGAAGGGGGGATTGTAATAAGTAACCAAAGTAATGAAATAAAAGCTGAAAAATAGCAAAGTAAAAAGAGAGTATTTCGTAGGTTGTGAAACAATGAGAATTGAAGCGTTGGGGTTATGTCCACCTTCTGAGGTATACGTCTCTATTGGATATGAGTGTGTAGAGTCTTGACATGCAATTGCTTATAGAGAATTGTAGTCGATGGTAAATCCAAGCGTCTCTCGACCTAAACAAGGACTATTTCACTTTAACTCTCTCGAGCTTAAAGCGTGTCTAACGGTACGAATTCTCCAAGAGGTTAGTCCAGTTACGACACTAGCTTTTTAATAGGAAAGGGTGTCCTACTACCTTGACATTATCTCTTTTCCAGACAAATAACCTTTCTCTCGAACAAGTTAAATGTTAGACTGGCGTTATTCTATGCGTTTTCTTTTCTAGACAAATAACCTTTCTCTCGAACAGGTTAAATGTTAGAATGGCGTGTTCTTGTGTTTGCAACCGCAAAGAATGTAGATTTAAGATGAAGAGCGTAATGATATAAGCAATATACTTGTCTTGAACTCACAAACTCACAGCTTTAGATAGTAACTCATTCGGCTTCCATAACCCCAACTAAGAGGTTTAGTTACCCATGAATGCGAAGGATATCACGTTTTGCATGGTGAATGGCGTGAATAGTGGGTGTTTGGCGTGTGGTTTTGGTGATTCCGTAGCAAGTAACGATTCTCTTGTTGTGGAATTTAAGAATAGAAGAATGAAGAATGTATTGTAGGAAGATGTCTTAATTGTAAGGAGATGAATAAAAATCTCTAGCACGATAGGGTATTTATAATACTCCTATCCTACTCCTACTAAGCTAATGAAATAAATAACCAAATCCTAATATACTAATGAAATCCTTGACCCAAATGTACTAGGGTAAGGTTACAATATCATAATCCAAATAGAATAATAAAACACATAACCTAATTATACTAGGTTAATGTATCTTGGTAAAAATCCAGCTTTGTGTCTGTAAGTCCCCAAAGTCTTCAGAAATGCTGTTTTAGCCCGGGACAGATTTTCCATGCAGCAGTTTTGGTCCAGGTCCCCAGAGTCTTCAGAAATGTTGTTTTAGCCCGGGACAGATTTTCCATGCAACAGATTTGGTCCTTTAGGCGTCCAGCTCCTTTCCATCTCGTTCGTGAGCTTTCTTTTGCGTCAAGTAAGCCATAAATTGCTGTATTTTGCATCATTTATACCTGAAACTTTCCTAATCATATTTGTTAGCTCATTTACAGGAAAAAGGACTAAAAGTGCATGAAATAGATAATTAGTTCTCAAAACTAGGCTAAAATATGGGCAAAATATATTGATATAGGCGCGTAAATTCGCCTATCATCAACACCCCACACTTAGAGCTTTGTTCGTCCTCGAACAACATATCATGTCCTTCTAAGCATCGACTTAAGGTTTTTACAGCAACAACACAAAACATTCTTCAAGACAAGCACAACAATTAGCAACAAAGAGTAGCTTTCCGATTATAAGTAGAAACAATTTAACCTCAAGCATAGACTCGTGATGGTGCTCAACTCGCATGCAAGTGTTAAGGTACATAGAATCATATACAACTATCCAAAACTTATCAACCATGTGTGTCTCACAATATAGTACCCATAATCACTCACAAATATAGCATATTTTTCAAACATGGGTAGCAAAGTATCCTTGCACTCACTCTCACAAAAAATTCATATGTAGCAACTAATGACCATAGGCTTGCCTTTAATGTAGTACTCTACTAAATGTCGGAATGTTGGGATTAGGATCAAGTAGGTCTTTAGATGGTTGTAATGTAGGCTAAGGGACGGGTAGGATCAGCTATTTTGGCCAGAAATAGTGACTAAGTTCCTAAGCACTTTAATACATCACATTGTATCATTGACACTTTTTTTCTTTCAACCTTTCTTTACTCTTTTATTCTACCACCCTTGTTCTCCTATTTTGTTTTTCAATTTTAAGCACAACTCACTTTTCAGCTTTCTTTTCCTTTTTCTTTTCACAACATACCTCTTATGATAGCACTTTCTTCCTTTTTCAGAACACATTCAAGCACCATTACAATTTAAAGCATCATACTCACCCAATTTCCTCTTATGTTGTCACATGACTTTTTCACTTTAAAGCACTTAGGAATTTGGATCAAATTATGGTCTTGAAAAAAAATGGATTAGGCTTACATACAAGGTTGTCAAAGAAATAGGCTAAAGGCTCAAAAGGGTTTAACTAGGATGATTTACATGGGTAGGAAAAACTGAAGGTAAACAAATATAGGTTGCCAAAGAAATGCCTAAATCATATCCTAAACTTACACTCCTTATTTTCGCTTTGCATACATACCAGGCAAGTTCTAGCATCAGCCACAAACATAGAATATACTATTTTCTCACACACACAAGGCACATGGTCGACTTGATTGGTAGTAATATAGACTCTCAACCCAACAAGTGAAGGAATTGAATCACACAATATCACATAATAAGTCACAACTAGAGCCTAAATGTCTCAATAGTCACAATTGTAGCACATACTCTTGTTCTATTTTCATGCTGCCTATCAAAATAATTTCATGCGTAGCTAGAAAAATTTTACTCCTAAAAACTAAAAAAAAACGTCAAACGAAAAAAAAAACAGTAAAACAAGCAAACATACAAACATAGGTGCAAACAAAGAAGTATAGAAATAATGTTAGTTGCAGCACAATCTCACTTGACACAATCTATATGCAAGCACTAGGGGTACCACCCCACACTTAATCTTGTTAGCATAAACCAGTGAAGTGAAAGTGGTCGAGTACTCAGACTTCGTCGACATACGTCTTAGGGTTGTATTCCGACAAGAAAATCAGCATTACATCACTTAGGTGCAGCCATTTGGACGACTTTCATGGTGCATATAGCGACACTATAACATAGGGGTTACCACATGGAATTGCTATTCGTACAACAAACACTTCCTCCTACGTCGATAGTCACTATAACCTTATCCCGATGGCCGGGATGGTTAATCATGAAAGCATCCAAACAACACTCTCAAGCAATATTCATAGCCACATATGTTCAGCAAGTATCATAACAATGCCATTGAAACAAAAGTCAAGTCAGAAACAAGTCAAGAATTCCATACGTATATATTCAATCACACGATTTTGCAACAATTATCCAAACACATGAACATCACCACCAATCTCACATGATTTAGCAAATTATAATAAGCATAGCAACGTAGTACTTACGATAAATAGATGAAGAATAAGAGAGCACTTACTTGCTTGAAGATTGTGGAGAAGTTGTTGTGGATTGGAAGAACAAAGGAAGAAAAATTTGAGAGGATTTGGGATGATATGCGGCGCCTTTAGGGTTGCTTCTAATGTGTTTGTGACATAAAAACAAGTCCCCTTTATATAGGAGGAGTATGGGTCGGGTTATGACCCATTTACAATCGGATTTGGGGACAAAATCACCACATATGCGGCGCATATCCCTCGGCATATCTCTTACATATGCGGCGCATTGTCCATGGCATAATGGGACATATGCGCCGCATAGTCTATGGCATTTCTAGACATATGCGCCGCATAGTCTATGGCATTTGGTCTCAGTATCTCAAATGCCATAGCATAGGCGGCGCATAGTCAAAAGCACACCTAGGAATAGGCGGCGCATAGTGTATTGCACACTAGATTCCGAGTCCTTAGGCTATAGAATAGGTTGTGCATCGTTCGTGGCCTATTTTTACCAAGGCCTAGCCTTCCTCGAAGCCTATTATGACGTGAGAAAGGCTCAATTCATAGCATTATGCATCACCATTCCTAACTTATCGACTTTACCATACAATGCGACCAAATCGTCAATTGAAATCAATCTCCTCGTTGCATACTTCTTGCACCTACATTTGCTCAAAACACAATGAAAAGGATTAGTACGATGGGTTGCCTCCCACCAAGCGCCTTAGTTTTGGTCGTGGCACGACTCTTATTTTTGGATTTTCATTTATTAAAAAGAAGAAAAAAAAATACTAAAACGACGAAACGATAAAATGATAAAACGATACAACGATGGGTTGCCTCCCATCTAGCGCCTTATTTATTGTCGTGGCTCGAAGTAGTAATCTCGAGTACTTAGACTTCGTCGAGATAAGTGATGGCCATGTCATTTATCGAGTCAAGAGGACCGATATATGGTTTAACACGTTGGCCATTCACTTTGAAGATAACACCCTCATTATTTTCCAATTCAACTACTCCAGACGAGTAGACTTGGGTGACTTTAAATGGACCAGACCACTTTGATTTTAACTTACCTGGGAAGAGCTTGAGTCTGGAATTAAAGAGTAGTACCATGTCACCTTTTTGGAAGTTTCGTCGAACAATCCGCTGATCATGATACTTCTTCATCCGCTCCTTGTATAAATCTGATCTTTCATATGCATGGAGACGGAATTCATCTAGTTCGTTCAGCTGCTCCAACCTCAGGTTCTTCACATCATCCCAATTCAGATTCAAGTGCTTCAATGCCCACAATGCCTTGTATTCAAGCTCGATGGGTAGATGACAAGCCTTCCCATAAACTAGCTGATAAGGTGACATGCCAATGGGTGTCTTGAATGCAGTCCTATACGCCCATAGTGCATCATCTAGCTTTCGAGACCAATCCTTCCGATTCGCATTGACCGTCTTGGCAAGGATTTGCTTGATCTCACGATTGGAAACCTCTACTTGTCCACTAGTTTGAGGATGATAAGGCGTAGCTACCTTGTGTTGCTTGACTCCATACTTGGCCAATACAGATTTGAATAGCTTGTTGCAAAAGTGAGATCCTCCATCACTTATGATAGTACGAGGTACTCCAAAGCGAGAGAAGATATTCTTCTTTAAAAACGCTACAACACGCTTTCCTTCGTTATCGGCCAATGCTACGGCTTCAACCTATTTCGACACATAATCCACAGCAACCAAGATGTACTTCATTCCAAACTAATTCACGAATGGTCCCATGAAATCAATACCCCACACATCAAAGAGTTCTACCTCCAGAACTTTGGACATGGGCATTTCATGGTGTTTTGAAATAGCACCTTGACGTTGGCATTGGTCACACCTTCTCACATAGTCGTGTGCATCTCTGAATATTGTAGGCCAATAATAACCACTTTGTAAGACTTTCCTTGCCGTTCGATTCCCTGCATGATGTCCTCCAACTTGCGAAGTGTGGCATGCTTCCAATATAGTAGGCACTTCTTCATGGGATATACATCGTCGAATGATACCATCCGCGCATCTTCAAAACAGATAAGGCTCATCCCAATAGTAGTGCTGAATGTCATGCATAAACTTCCTCCTCTGGTGGTAAGATAAATTGGAAGGTAACACATTACTCACCACGAAATTTGCAAAGTCGGCATACCATGGTAAGTTCTCCATTGTTGTCGCTAGTATCTCCTCGTCAGGAAATGCATCATCAATCTGATTTTCTGGTTGCGTCACATACTCATTCTCAAGTCTAGATAGGTAATCAGCCACTTGGTTCTCGCAACCTCTTCTATCTTTGACTTCGAAATCAAACTCTTGTAGCAGCAATACCCATCTAATCAGCCTTGGTTTTGCATCCTTCTTTGTCATTAGATATCTAAGAGCTGCATGGTCTGTATGAACGATCACCTTAGTACCCAATAGATAGGCACGAAACTTCTCGAATGCATACACAACTGCTAGGAGCTCTTGTTCAGTAACAGTGTAGTTCCTTTGGGCTTCATTAAGGACCTTACTCGCATAGTAGATAGGATGAAATAATTTCTCCTTTCTCTGTCCAAGAACAGCACCAACGGCTATACCACTAGCATCACACATGATTTCAAACGGGAGCGTCCAATCTGGTGCTACCATTATAGGGGCTTCAATGAGTTTTTCTTTAAGGCATTCAAATGCCTTTAAGCAATCATCATTAAAGTCAAACTTCGCATCTTTCTCCAATAGTTTGCACAATGGACTTGCAATTTTGGAGAAGTCTTTGATGAATCTACGATAAAACCCAGCATGGCCAAGAAAACTACGAACTCCCTTCACCGAAATTGGAGGTGGTAGCTTCTCAATTACCTCTATTTTGGCGCGATCAACCTCTATTCCTCTTTCGGAGATCTTGTGCCCAAGAATAATTCCTTCTTTTACCATGAAGTGGCACTTCTCCCAATTCAGAACAAGGTTGAACTCTACACATCTTTGTAATGCCATGCTCAAGTTCACCAAACATGCTTCGAAAGACTCACCAACAACTGAAAAGTCATCCATAAATACCTCCAAAGTGTCTTCTACCATATCAGAGAAAATAGACATCATACATCGCTGAAAGGTGGCTGGTGCGTTACATAACCCGAATGGCATACGTTTGAAGGCAAACGTACCATATGGGCATGTAAACGTTGTCTTCTCTTGGTCTTCTGGTGCAATACAAATCTGATTATAACCTGAATAACCATCAAGAAAGCAAAACCATCCTTTTCCCGCTAATCGATCTAGCATTTGGTCCATAAATGGCATGGGGAAGTGATCCTTGAGAGTCCAAGAATTCAGATTGCGGTAGTCCATGCATACTCTCCATCCAGTAACAGGCCTGAGTGGAATAAGCTCATTCTTTGCATTCGCAACCACCGTCATACCTCCTTTCTTGGGGACACATTGTACTGGGCTTACCCATGTACTGTCAGAAATAGGATACACGACTCCTGCGTCTAACCACTTGATAATCTCTTTCTTCACCACTTCTTGCATTGGTGGGTTTAGACGTCTTTGAT
Organism: Capsicum baccatum var. pendulum; assembly: GCA_030864225.1. Lineage (NCBI taxonomy): Eukaryota > Viridiplantae > Streptophyta > Magnoliopsida > Solanales > Solanaceae > Capsicum > Capsicum baccatum. Next base: position 90,058,286 of record CM061557.1, read on the forward strand.
GTTCAATGGTGGGTGTGCACTTTTCTTGGAGCTGAATTTTATGAGTGCAAATCCCAGGTGGAATACCAATGATATCCGCAATGGTCCATCCAATAGCTCTAATATACTTGCGTAAGATTACAATAAGAGCTGCAACTTGTTGCTCACCTAAATCGGCTGCCACTATGACTGGAAGAGTGTTTCCGCTTCCTAAGAATGCGTACTTCAAATGGCTTGGCAGCTCCTTCAATTTTAACGTGGGTGGTTCTTCAATAGATGGCTTAGCTGGTGGTGTGGGTCGATTCTTGAGATCAAGATCCAGCTTCTTGGGAGTATAGCGATATGTTCCTAATCCCGATAGAGCACAAATATCATCTTCAGAAATTTCAGCTTCATCATCCTCTTCTTCCATGAGCAAAACCTCCAAAGGATCATCAAGAATTTGCTCTTCAGCAAGTAACTCATCCTCATCATCAACGACAACATCAGCCACAGAAAATACACTTAGATCTTTAGGTTGATTCATTGATTTGCAAACATCAAAGCGCACCACTTCATCATTTATTCGGAATGAAAGCTCATTAGCTCTCAAGTCTATGAGCACACTTCCCGTAGCAAGGAAAGGGCGTCCCAAGATTATGGGAACCTCTGAATCTTCTTCACAATCCAAGATGACAAAGTCTGCTGGAAATATGAATGAAGATACCTTCACCAAGACATCGCATAGAATACCAACTGGTCGTTTTACCGACCTATCTGCCATAACAAGCCTCATATTAGTTGGTGTAGGATCTCCTAACCCCAACTTCTTGTAGATTGATAATGGAATCAAGTTGATGCTGGCTCCTAAGTCACACAATGCTTTAGCAAAGTCCAAAGATCCGACGGTGCAAGGAATCGTGAAAGCTCCGGGGTCGGCCTTCTTCTGAACTATCGATCGAGTAGCAATTGCACTACAATGATGCACATCATCTTTCAGCTCGTAGCTTGCTGCCCTCTTCTTAGTCAAAAGATCTTTTATAAACTTCGAATACCCAGGCATTTGTTCAAGTGCCTCTACCAATGGGACATTAATAGTCCGCTGCTTGAGCATAGTCATGAATTTGCTGAACTTAGTGTCATCGGCCGCCTTCTTCAATCTTTGTGGAAAAGGTGGTGGTGGGTATGGAAGTGTTCTCTCCATGGCTTTCTTCTCCTCTTGCTTCCGTTTATTTTTTTCAGGCTGCACGTCACTAGGTGAAACGTCCTTGACGTTGGAAGTAGATGTTGCGGCTTCTTCCCTTATGACGTCACTGGGTGTGGCGTCCATATTTGCTGTTCCGTCAACCACTTGCTTGCCTTTTTCTGAAGTTTCCAGCACCTTACCACTTCTGGTAGTGATGGCCATGCATGACCCATCATTCCTTGGGTTTTGCACAGTATCGCTCGGTAAGGTGCCAGCCTTTCTTTGATTGAATGCTGCTGAAAGTTGGCTTAATTGCTGCTCTATTTGCTTGATAGAAGTGGAATGAGAATCAACTAATTGCTTCATGGAGGCTAAATCGTCGATTACCTCTTTAACTCCCGCGCTTGTTGCTTCCACTCCTTTCAATAACTTAGCCATCATGTCTTCCATAGAATTAGATGTGGTGGTATCACGTCTACCAGGGGGAACGTACAAACCACTATTTTCATTATTTTTCTTCCAACTACCTTGGTCTTTACCTCCAGATTTGTCATAATAGTTCCGACCTTGGTTTCCTTGGGCATTCCCACGGAAACCCCCCTGATTGTTCAAGTAGTTGGCCTCCTCTTCTGAATCAGATTCGTCTCTTCCTTTTTACGCATTAGCTTTCACTTTTTCAGTCTTCCCTAATAGATGCTTTGTAAGAAGATCCATTTGGGTTTTCATGAGCACCATATCTTGATCACGTTCTTCTTCTCTTCTTCTTTGGTCTGCAGACATTCCAATAGATAAAGTGGGGCTTGCTACCTCAGAATCCCTGGTATGCCAAGCTCTACTTTGTTTCGTCATACGATCTAGCATGTTGCTTGCTTGACCAAAGGTGAGGTCCATAAAAGAACCTCCAGCTGCGTTGTCCACCACTGGTTTAGTTACTGAATTCAAGGCTCTATACAAGATCTCCATGAGGTGAACATTAGTCATGTGATGGTTTGGGCATCTCGCTAGCTTTGTCTTGAACCTCTCCCATGTTTCGTGAAGAGCTTCAGAGGGAAGCTGACGAAAGTTGTTGATTTCATCTCTTAATTGAGCCCTCTTGGATGGCGGAAAGAATCTTTCTAGGAAAGCGTCTCTCAATTGCCTCCAATTTGTAATTGAATCAGGAGTCAGCCCATTCAACCATAATGTTGCCTCCCCAGACAGAGACAATGGAAATAGACGTAATCGAATAGCATTCTGACCAACACCAGGATTGTCAAAAGACTTGCATGTAGAAATAAAGTTGATGAGATGCATATTCGGATCATCGCCTGCTAGTCCACCAAATAATCCCTTGAGTTGCAATAACTGAATCTTGGTGCTTGTGATATTGAATTTGGCTCCGGGCGCTAATGGTGGTGGAATTATAGCTCCAGTGGCTCCAGTACCCTCAAGATCATCATCATCATCGTCGAAAGCTGGTTGCAAAGGTTGGCGATCATATCTGTACCGAGCTTGTCGACCTCTTCGATTGGCAGGTGTTGCAACTTCAGCGCCATGCCTTGGGTTTATCAACTCGTCATCTCCTAAATCTTCATCGTCAGGATTTGTTGCTCTTCCAGGATTATCAATGTTTTGTTGTTGGACTTGAGCAGCGGCAAGAGCAGCTAATCTTGCTTGTTCGTGTTGAGCAGCCATCCTGTCGATTTCAGCTTGTGCTTCCATTCTTCTAATTCGTTGCGGTTCAGGATTGATTGGTAATAACGGTTGACCAGAACTTCTAGTATGGGGCATGCACTAAAAGAAAAACCTGCAATAAACAAAAACAAAAACTAAACGTAAAAGTACGAGAATCTTTGACCAAAGGGTCTAGTAATTATCACGAACTTGATTGACACTCGTATTCCCCGGCAACGGCGCCAATTTTTGATAACGCTCAATCTATAGCTCTCGTAGGAGTGTAAAGCGGTCGATAGCAAATATAGAACCCAACCTGGGTTGGATGTCGATCCCACAGGGAATAGCTTGGTCAACAAGTAAGCAAAATTAATAGACTTTTGGTGCAAGTCTCGTAAGAAGGGGGGATTGTAATAAGTAACCAAAGTAATGAAATAAAAGCTGAAAAATAGCAAAGTAAAAAGAGAGTATTTCGTAGGTTGTGAAACAATGAGAATTGAAGCGTTGGGGTTATGTCCACCTTCTGAGGTATACGTCTCTATTGGCTATGAGTGTGTAGAGTCTTGACATGCAATTGCTTATAGAGAATTGTAGTCGATGGTAAATCCAAGTGTCTCTCGACCTAAACAAGGACTATTTCACTTTAACTCTCTCGAGCTTAAAGCGTGTCTAACGGTACGAATTCTCCAAGAGGTTAGTCCAGTTACGGCACTAGCTTTTTAATAGGAAAGGGTGTCCTACTACCTTGACATTATCTCTTTTCCAGACAAATAACCTTTCTCTCGAACAAGTTAAATGTTAGACTGGCGTTATTCTATGCGTTTTCTTTTCTAGACAAATAACCTTTCTCTCGAACAGGTTAAATGTTAGAATGGCGTGTTCTTGTGTTTGCAACCGCAAAGAATGTAGATTTAAGATGAAGAGCGTAATGATATAAGCAATATACTTGTCTTGAACTCACAAACTCACAGCTTTAGATAGTAACTCATTCGGCTTCCATAACCCCAACTAAGAGGTTTAGTTACCCATGAATGCGAAGGATATCACGTTTTGCATGGTGAATGGCGTGAATAGTGGGTGTTTGGCGTGTGGTTTTGGTGATTCCGTAGCAAGTAACGATTCTCTTGTTGTGGAATTTAAGAATAGAAGAATGAAGAATGTATTGTAGGAAGATGTCTTAATTGTAAGGAGATGAATAAAAATCTCTAGCACGATAGGGTATTTATAATACTCCTATCCTACTCCTACTAAGCTAATGAAATAAATAACCAAATCCTAATATACTAATGAAATCCTTGACCCAAATGTACTAGGGTAAGGTTACAATATCATAATCCAAATAGAATAATAAAACACATAACCTAATTATACTAGGTTAATGTATCTTGGTAAAAATCCAGCTTTGTGTCTGTAAGTCCCCAAAGTCTTCAGAAATGCTGTTTTAGCCCGGGACAGATTTTCCATGCAGCAGTTTTGGTCCAGGTCCCCAGAGTCTTCAGAAATGTTGTTTTAGCCCGGGACAGATTTTCCATGCAGCAGATTTGGTCCTTTAGGCGTCCAGCTCCTTTCCATCTCGTTCGTGAGCTTTCTTTTGCGTCAAGTAAGCCATAAATTGCTGTATTTTGCATCATTTATACCTGAAACTTTCCTAATCATATTTGTTAGCTCATTTTACAGGAAAAAGGACTAAAAGTGCATGAAATAGATAATTAGTTCTCAAAACTAGGCTAAAATATGGGCAAAATATATTGATATAGGCGCGTAAATTCGCCTATCATCAATTAGCCTTGCCCGGATGATAGTGCAGGCTCATGTCATAGTCTTTTAAAAGTTCCCACCATTGCCTATGTTTGGGATTCAATTTGTCTGCGAGAAAACATACAATCAACTCTTGTGGTTAGTAAATATATCAACATGTACCCCATATAAATAGTGTCACCAGAGCTTAAGTGAAAAAACCACAGCCGCTAACTCCAAGTCATGAGTAGGGTAGTTCCGCTCATGTACCTTCAGCTGCCCAAATGCATAAGCCACTACCTTACGGTGCTGCATAAGAACACACCCAAGTCCCACTAAGGACACATCACAGTATACAACAAAACCTTTTATATCCTCCGAAAGATTTAGAAAACAATCATTAGTCAACTTGTCTTTCAACATCTCAAAGCTATTCTCACAAGAGTCAGACTACAAAAACTTCACCCTTTTCAGAGTCAACATAGTAAGTGGTGCAACTATGAAAGAAAAACTCTCGATGAATCTTTAGTAATAACCCGCCAGCCCCAAGAAGCTCTGAATGTTGGTCGGAGTCGTGGGTCTGGGGTATTTTCTCACTGCTTCAATCTTTTGGGGATCGACCTAAATCCCTTCACTAGAAACTAAATGCCCTAAGAATGCAATAGCATTCAACCAGAATTAACACTTGAAAATTTTTGCATAAAGTTTATGATCTATAAAGGTCTGAAGGATGATTTGGAGGTGATTGGCATGGTCCTCCTCTCTCTTAGAATATACCAAAATGTAATCAATGAATACAATGACAAAAAGATCCAAAAACTAATGGAAAACCCTATTCATTAGATACATGAATGCTGCAGGGGTGTTAGTTAACCCGAAAGATATTACTAAGAATTTATAATGGTCATATCTGGTTTGGAAAGTTGTTTTGGGGATATCTGACTCTCTAACTTTCAACTGGTGATATCCCAAACGAAGGTTTATCTTTGAAAAACATTTAGTACCTTGAAGTTGATAAAAATATAATCAATACTAGGAATGGGATATTTATTTTTATTCATGACCATATTCAACTGGCGGTAATCTATGCACATATAAAGGGAACCATCTTTCTTTCATACGAAAAGTACAGGTGCACCTTAGGGAGACATGCTGGGGCAGATAAACCCTTTATTTAGAAGATCTTCTAGTTATTCTTTCCACTTATTTATATCAGCAGGAGCCATCCTATATGGCAAAATAGAAATAGGATAGGTATCTGGAAATAAATCAATACCAAACTCTATCTCCGTATCAGGTGGTATTCCTGGGATATCATCTAGAAAGACTTATGGGAATTTATTCACTATAGGGACAGACTAAAGAGGGAGACTTTCGGTACTAGAATCTTTAACCCGAATAAGATGATACAAACAACCTTTGGAAATAAGTTTATGGGCCCTGAGATATGATGTGAAGTGCTCTCTAGGTTCTAGATAATGTTCCTCCCATTCTATCCCAGACTCATTCGGAAAAGAAAAGATGACTCTTTAGGTTCTACAATTCAAGGTGGCATAGCACTAATAGAGCCAATCCATCTCTAAGATGGCATCAAAATCAACCATATCAAGTTCTATGAGATTTGCCTTAGCATCCTAGCTTAAAATAGACATAACACAATTTTTATACACCCTCTTAGCCATAACAGAATCTCGCACTAGGGTGGAAACTGAAAAAGGTTCAGCAATCACATCAGGCTTAAATCCAAAACCAACAACCACGTATGGGGTCATATAAGACATGGTAGACTCGGGATCAAGTAATACATACACATCATGAGAAAAGATTTGTAATGAACCAGTGACTACATCTAGTGAGGCCTCTGCCTCCTGGCGGTTGGTGAAAGAATACCATCAGTTCTGACCATTTCCAACGATTGAAGTAGCACCCTTCTGAGCTGGTTGTACAGATGAATTCACTTGTGACTTGGCTCATCCAATATTAATCTTTGCTGCCGGACAGTCTCTCTGGATATGGCCTGGCTGGCTACATGAATAACACACCAAATCACCAAACTGATATCTCCCGAGATGATTCCTCCCATATCTCCCACAGCGTGAATAGGATCGAAAGGTCTGGGCTGTACTTCCCTGTGACTGCGTACCCTGTATCATCATCCCCTGACTAGACTGAAAATTCTGGAGCTGTGGGTCTGGACACTGGAGCACTCGCTGCCGACAGTGCATTACCCCAATTCTTTTTCTTTATATATTTGTTGCTCTAATTACCACTCTATTGCTGACTATGACTCTGGTCTGTCGCTCTGGCTCTCTTTGCCTGCCTGTTTTTTCCCTAGATTTGGCTATCTTGTTCTTCTTATTCTCCTCAAATTTCTACATATGGACTGACAGTCTAGCAAATTCTATATCCCTATTCAGCATAGCTCCCACTGAAGCACCAGATCATCTGAAAGGCCAGAAACAAACTTTCTTATTCGGGCCCTCATACTACTCGTCATCTCACGGGCATAACGGGCCAGTTGGTTAAACTTTAAACTATATTCCTGAACACTCATCTTACCATGCTTAAGGTTCATAAACTCTTCTACTTTAGCTTCCCTCATCTCCAGAGGAAAGAATCGGTCAAGAAAAGCTTCCATGAACTCATCCCAAACTGTGGGCTTAGCACTGCCACCCTTCGTATCTTCCCACTCGTTGTACCATTGGTTCGTAATATCCTTTAGCTGGTATGATACTAGCTCTGCACCCTCCACCTGATTAATATACATTACTTTAAAAATATTCTTTATTTTATCTACGAACTCCTGCGGGTCCCCTTATACCTTAGTGCCAGAGAACTTAGGCGGGTTCATTCTCATGAACTGGCCCACTCTAGTATCTTCAAAAGCAACAGATACAAACCCAGTATCCTCTAACCTCTAATTCTGTGCGGCTACCAGCTGTGCAAGCATGTGAATAAATTATCTGAATTCAGCATTAGAAACCTTTCCTTCACAAGGCTGAGTGCGATTGGCCCCTGTCCAGGGAGCTCTAGGAGGACTAGTCTATACAGGAGGTACTTCCAGAGTAGAAATAGTTTCTGGCGTATGAGCTTTGTTATGGGTCCGCATCCCATGGGAGGGACGAACTTCATCATCCTAAGCATTAACAATGGTACAATGGGGAAGCCTCACTGGTTTTCTAAAAAGCAAGAGGTCATCGATTTAGGGATAAGAAGAGAAACATTCTTAGATTCCTAGTATCCTTATGCTTATAAGTGTGGCACGCTACATACCCATAAACAAGACTCTACCCGATATGATTTTGTAGGCACCTTGGGACCATGAACCGTGCTTTGATACCAAATTTGTCATGACCCGAACTAGGGCCTGGCCGTGACGGATATCCTAAACCATGAAGGCCTGAAATGCCTTTCTCTATCTGGTAATCATGCACAACATTCATATAATAAAATAAGATGCGGAAACATAATCTACTACGGAAACATGGTTAATTTTTAATTCAACATAAGTATGGAAACTGTAAATCAATTTCATCTAAATAACATCTGACTTAGTCTACAAAATCTCTACTACATGAAAATTTGACAATTGCCTGAAACTGGGACAAGGCCACCAGTAGACCAAAACTGAAATAAGTGACATAATCTGAAAAGACAAGCCTTCTGGAATAGATAAGGCTCACCACTGTACAATCTGATCAGTTGTCTGAATTATCTAGTACTTATCTAGACCCCTAGATTGAGTCTCAGAACCTGAGAGGTAGGGGGAGGGGGTCAATATAGATGTACTGGTACGAAGAGCATATCAAAAATAATCATTTATTATTCAACATCTATAAGAGCAATTTAAAATAGTTTAAAGTATATCAAATAGTAAGAATTCCCATGGTCATTTTAAAGACTATGTAAAAATCATCTCAACTCTAAGAAATCTTTGTTACTTCAGCACTAGGTGGTATACCCTACAACTCTAAAAAATTCTATGGGCTACATTGAAACTGCGATTAACTCAGTAGTGAAGCCCCCAACCCAAGTGTGTCGCAAGGGTCAGAGTCTCTAAATCTACTATGCCACACGGCCATCGCCAACATATAATAATAATCTACCCATATCGTCAAATACAAGTTCAGACTAAGAGTTTCTTGAACTCGTGCCTTCTTTGGGTAACTACCTAACCCCTTTTAAGCCTCTTTTTAAAACTCTATCAAAACATACAATCTCTGAAAACATACTCAAAAAATATTTTCTGAAAACATAATATGTTATGGCATAAATATATATGGTATCATCATACCATTGACTTGCAAGTCACATCTCTGAGCCATTATTAGTCTATCATAAATCTCTATATTCAAAACACAAGTTTTGAGACCAACATTTCAATAATTCAATTCAATGAATCCTTTTTTTTCAAACCTCATGTAGACATATACAATTCTTTCTCATAGACACAAGAGCATATTGATATCAAGAAACACCCTCTCAACAATTCCAAATCATGTTCAAATGCCAGGATATTGCAAAAAACATCTTTTAAATCATAAAACCATAATCTTTAATTCAATACAAGAGAGGGAGTTCATAATTTTTGCTCTTAACAATCTTAAATTTTAGTATCATACATATACATATATATATATATATATATATATATATATATATATATGTAAATAAATTTAGGGGAAAATACCACAAGGTAAAATAAATAGTAGCATTGAAACTTTCAAAATTCTTAATCATTAATATAGTTTTCAAACCCTCATAAAATACATGCATCAAAACCTTTAAATCATGCATTAACAATTTCAAGCCCATATAGTTTTTTCTTTAGGATAAATCGCACGTACCTCAATTATGAAAAATAATGGATGATCCTTGACGCCTATGATTTGAGGATTCCAAATCTTCAGTCAATTTTGAAAACCCACGGTTGAATCTTGAGTTTCTTGGAGGAGAAGTATAAGAACTAGGGTTTTTGTTTTTGAGGAAAATCTTGAGAATGTCATATATTCTTCTTGTAGAGGTCTTAATATACTGTTTGGATATTTTAAGAGGCTTGGAAAAAGTTGAAATTACCCTTATTAACTTTTGAATGAAGCTAGAAAAAATTAAATTGGGAACCCGATTTTTACGGACCACCGCGATGTGCCACTATTGCGGAGGCTCTTTGGAAATTGATGAGTGAGAAATTAGGATCCTCTATGATGTTCCACTATCGTGATGTCCCACTAGAAATTGATAATTGCTAATTAAACCATCTCTGCGGTGCGGAAAACATTATTATTATGATGTTTTATGACTAGCACATAAAATAGCCATAACTTCTTCACTGAGTGTCCGTTTTGGATGAATCTTATATCAACGGAAAGCTTATTCAGTCATCTACGTAATTAAAAGTTGAAATATAAGGGATTACATAGGGAACTAAGTATAAATAATTCTATAATGAATGCTTGATATTTTAGGGACAAAAGTTAGCTAAGAAAAACTTTAGGGCACTTCACGTAGATATTTAGAATAAAAGGTTTGAATAAGGTGTTCCTAATGATATCTCCCATGATGGGGGTTATGCAGTTAGGTATAAAGGGGAAGATCAGTGATAACGCCCAAACTACAACTCTCGTAAGAGTGTAAGCGGTCGCTATCAAATATAGAACCCAACTGGGTTGGGTGTCGAATCCCACAGGGAATACTTGGTCACTAAGTGTTGCCACTATTAGTAGACTGTTGGTCGAAAATTCTACAGAAAGGGGGGATTTTTGGTTATGGCATGAACAAAAGAATATTAACGTAACAATGGAATGCTTTGTTTCGTAATATTTAATCACAGAGAATAATAAGTTAGGGTTATGTACACCTTACCAGTTCTACGTATCTATTAACTATGAGTAATGCGGAATTTAGACACGCGTGCACTTATAGAGGTTCGTATTCTAATGGTAAATCCTAGTGTCTCTCGACCATCCAGGATTATTTCACTTTAACTCTCTCAAACTTAAAGTGTATAACTAACGGTACAAACTCTCCAAGAGGTTAATCCGGTTAAGGCATTAATGTGTAAACAGGGGTTGGTAGCCCTATTTCCTTGTCACACTCTCTTTTCCAAACATGTAACTTTTCTGTCAAACAAGTTAATGCTATAATGGTGTATTCTATATGTTTGCAACCACAAGAATTTAATTAAAACAAAGAGAGTAATGATATAAGTAGCATGCACATCAAGAATTCACACACTCATAGTAATAGATAGTATATCACAAGGCTTCCATAACCCTAAAAGAGAAGTTTAGCTACTCATGAATGTAAAGGAAAGCAACGAAGACATCATCATCATACCAAAACGATAACAATCTCACAATGGGTATGTATTGGCGTCACAATATGACGTGATTTCCTCTCTAGCCGTTCTTGTAGCTTTTTTCTCTGTCACACATTACAGAAATTGTACGTGAATAATACTCAAAAGGCGAATGAACGAAGTAAAAAAAATAAGGACAATCAATGGAAAAACAATGAATGCTGAAAAATTCAGCACATAAGGTTTTTATAACCTCCTTGTCCTAATCCTACTAAGTTACTGCTGCACCCCTAAGTATTTAAAAATACTGCTTTTGCCCGGGACAAATTTGCCATGCATCACATTCAGTCCATAAGCTTCCAAAAGCTGCCTTCCTTCTTACGTGAAGTTTTCCTTTGATGCCCAAAGGTCAACAAAGTGATGAAATCTTCATCGTTAATACCTGAAAACATGCTAATCATATAGGTTAGCTCACTTACAGGAAAATGGACTAAAAGTGCAGGAATTGTATATTTTGTCCTCCAAACTTAGCCTAAAATATGGGTAAATCATGGTGTTTAGGCGTGTAAATACGCCCAACATCAACACCCCACACTTAAAGCTTTGTTCGTCCTCGAACAAAATATTACGTCCATGCAAACATCTAACTAGGATATCACAGTAGCAACACAAAATGTTCAACAATACATGCACGGCAATCATTAACAAAGAGTAGTTCTCTTGATCACTACTAGAAATAATTCAACCTCCAACATAGACTCGTGATGATGGTTAATTCGTATCCACAAATTAAGGCACAAAGAATCATACAAAACTACCCAAAACTCATCAACCATGTGTGTCTCACAAAAGATATCACCCATAATCACTCACAAGTTTTGCATTTTTCGAAACATGGGTACAAGATTCTCCTTGCTCTCACTCTCACAAAGAATTCATATGTTGCAACTGATGACCATAGGCTTGCCCTTAGTTTAATGCTCCACTAATATCAGAATGCTAAACTTAGGATCAAATAGGTCTTTACAGGTTGTAATGTAGGCTAAGGGACAGGTAGGACTATTTTGGCCAGAAATAGTGACTATGTTCCCTAAGCGTTTTACTACATCACATTATGCCATTAACACTCTCTTTTAAACAACCTTGCTACCTTTCTTTCATCTACCACCTCTTTTCACCTATTTTGTTGTTCAAACATAAACATAACTATCTTTTTATTTTTCTATTTCTTATCCTTTCTTTTCATATTTTCTAAAGCACCTCTATGATAGCACTCTTTTTCACGACAATTTCAAGTACCAATATACTCTGTGGTATCACTCTCACCATTTTCCTCTTATTTTATCACATGACTCCACAATTTAAAGCGCTTAGGAATTTGGATCAAATTATGGTTTTGAAAAAATGGATTAGGCTACATATGAGACTATCAAAGAAAATAGCTAAAGGCTCAAAGGGGATTAACTAGGATAATGTACACAGGTAGGTAAAAAGAAAGAAGGTAAACAATCACAGGTTGTCAAAGAAATACCTAAATCATCTCCTAAACTCACACTCTTTATTTCGCTTTACATACACACCAGGCAAGTTCTAGCATCAGTCACAGCACAGAATATACTATAATCTCACACACACAAGGCACATGGTCAACTTTATTGGGAGCAGTATAGACTCTTGACCCAACAGATGAATGAATTAAACCACACAATTATCACACAGTGAGTCAAACTTAGATCCTAAACATCTCAATAGTAATGATTTTAGCACAAACTCTTGTCATTATACCATGCCGCCTATCAGAAAAATTTCATGCACTTCATGCAAAATCTAAAAAAAATTGAAAATTTAACTGCTAACTACTAACTACGACTAAATCAAACAAACAAACATAAATAAATGCAGGCAAAGAAGTATAGCATACAAATACCAGCACCCTACACTTACACGGGACATATTGCCCTCCGTGGAAAATAAATAAGGAAAACCTGATTAGTCGGACCCCTCCTCTATGTCTGGGGTCATACCCCCTACATCGGAATCATCATCAGAGTCGTCTTCATTACAGTTCTTCTCTACGTCTGAGTCTAGCATTCAGCGATCATCATCAGTCGATACGTCATCATTAAGAGGTTTCTCAAAATGTACCCCTACTCCGCACATAGCCCGCGCATGCTCATTCATCGGGTATTCGTAATCCAATTGCTAGAGCTCTACATCAGTTAGAACATGATCCCCACTCATCATGGTAAACCTTGTCATGCCATATAAATGGCAGAAGATGCTTTCGTCGCGAGCATGTCTTTCTACAGTGCTCAGGTTGATTCCATGCATAGTTTCAGAATCTTTAACCTTTGTTAGATCAACCTTTATCGGGTTGTGTAGAAGCTTATGATCTGCAGGTTCCTCTTCAATGTCTTCCTTCCTTAATATCATAGTCAACAGATTGCCAAAGATGAAGTGGGACCTCTTATGTAGCCTAGCCTTATGCATTGATGATCGTATAACCGCACCAATGTTGATGGGAATCTTAGTCATTAGAGCGTACACCAAGCATACTCTATCACGTGTGATCTTTGTGTACTGTGTCCCAGGAATGAGGCAAGAGTTGACTATCCTCAACCATATCCGAGCTTTTCTATTTTGGGAAGCATATGGGAAGGTATTGTGCCGACCGGTATCCTTATGACGATTCCAGCGTGCCATTGATCTTGTTCCGCACAATGTGTGTCTGATCGCCCTGTATTGAGGTCTATGATAAAGCTCCTTGAGCGGTGATGGATCTACAGATGGAAGACCCAGAAAAGTGTTGAAGAACTCCGCATTCGGTTGCAAAACTTGGCCCCGAATTTTCACTTCACTTCCGGTAGTCTTTGGGGATCAATTTGCATAAAAAAACTTACGTTAGATCAAGATTGCATTCTCCCATATCTCAAAAAATGAAATCAAGATTTAGCGCCATGATTTTAGCCAAAATGCGAGGTTCTCTCTTCGCTAGACTCTCCTTCTGTATCAACACCACGTGAACATACTTTTTCACTTTGTTGTTCTTGTTCCACTCCTTTCCTTCCTCCTCTAGGACCCACTTTATCCCAAACATGCATTGCGGTATTTGCAGCGAGGAGGATTCAGCTTTCTCTTTTCTTCCCCTTTTCTTACCTTTCTGTGAGGTGGACGCTTTTTCTTTTCCTTGTCGTCCTTTTGGTGCCATTCTGCCTGAGATTAAAATAGATTCATGTTAGCTCATATCGAAAGATTTAATCGACAAACAAGAAATAGTGGCACCACCCCACACTTAATTTGTTGGTACAAACTAATTAAGTGAGTGATGTCGATTACTCAGACTTCATCGACATACATATAAGCGATACGTTCCAACAACATGTTTAGCACAGTCATACTTTCATATCATCTTAACTATCTTGTCCAACTCTATTTCATGTAATCTTGAATATACTTTCATGTTTGGAATGATGCACTTTTTTGAACAAAACTACTATATAGAGATCGCATCAAGTTATAGCATAGAAATAATCACAACATCTCATGCTTGTATTCAATTATGATCTTTATCTCGATGAACGAGTCATTCACACATTTAAGCATTCAATTTCGCGAAAGTATGACAGTGTATCAAAATCAAATACATGTCGGATGAAGTCAAGAACACCAACACATATTCTTTCACTCAACTAGATGTATCATAACAAACCAACCACATTCAAATCACCAACACCACTTCAAGATCTAATAAATCATTATAAGTGTAGTATTGTAACACTTACGGAATATAAAAGAAGAACTTAATTGGTGATAGACTTGGAAGATGATCTTGCAAGGTAAGATGAGCAAAAATAAAAGTTTTGGGAGATTTGGAGAATAAAAGCGGTGCCTAGGTTGAGAAAATAAGTGTGTTTTGTTCTAATGTTGAAAATCTATTTATAGAACAAGCTATGGATCGGGTTTGACCCATGTAAAATCGATTTAGGAGACCAAAAAGCATAAGTAGGTGGCGCCTAATGCTTTACCTATGCTTAGCATAGGCGGCATCTTTAGCAAAGCCTAGTTGAGCATAAGCGGCGCCTATGCTATGGCCTAGTTGGGCATAGGCGGCGCCTATGCTATGGCATTGTAGAGTCAGAGAGCAAAGGCAATGGCATAGGCGGCGCCTAATGCTTTGCCTAGTTGAGCATAGGTGGCGCCTATGCTATTGCATTGTAGATTCAGAGAACATAGGCCATAGCATAGTCCTTGCCTTGTCCGTTGCCTAGATTTACATAGGCCTTGCCTTGTTCATTGCCTAGATACGCGTAGGCATTGCCATGTCTATTGCCTTTGCTTCTTCATTCCTAACTTACCACCTTTAACATGGAACACTTCCAAATCAAAATTTGAGACCAATCTCCTCCTTTATACATCTTGCACCCATACTTACTCAAAAACAACAAAAACAATTAGAACGATGGGTTGCCTCCCACCAAGCGCCTTAGTTTTGGTCGTGGATCGACTCTTCTTTTTGGATTTTTATTTAAAAAAACAAACTCCTAGTAAAACAACACAATTAAAAATGATGGGTTTCCTCCCATATAGCGCTTGATTTATTGTCGCGGCACGACATAGCTATCTCGATTACTTAGACTTCTCGAGATAGATGGTGCATTGTTTTTTGAATGGATTCAGACGACGCTGATGCTTAATTGTGGGCATACATATCCCAGGAGGGGTACCAATTATATCATCAATAGTCCAAACAATAGCTCTCTTGTACCTCTTCAGAGCAGAGATGAGAGCCTCTATATGTTGTTCACCTAAATCAGCCATAACAATAACTGGAAGTGTATCACCACTTCCCAAAAACACATACTTTAGGTGACTGTGGAGCTCTTTCGGTTCTAGCACTGGTGGCTCTTCAATGGAAGGTTTTGCTGGAGGTGAAGGTCGATTCTAAAGATTAACGTCCAGCTTCTTAGGAGCATGAGAATAGGACCCTATTCCTGTTAGAGCACAAATAGTTTCTTCATAATCTTCAACATCCTTATGCTCCGAATTCAAAAGCACAACAGACAATGGCTCAACAGTAAGTTGCTTCTCTACAGATAATTCTTTCTCATCCTCATAATAAACATCAGCTATAGAGAACACATTCATATCTCTAGGATGCTTTATCGATTTGCATACATCAAAATGAACCACTTCGTCATTCATCGAAAATAAAAGCTCATTGGCTTGTAAATCAATAAGCACACTTCCTGTTGCAAGGAAAGGACGCCCCAAGATTATGGGAACTTTAGAGTCCACCTCATAATACAAAATAACAAAGTCTACAGGAAAAATGAAGGAAGAGACCTTCACCAATACATCATATAAGATACCAACATGTCGTTTTACCAACCTATCTGCCATTACGAGCCGCATATTGGTTGGTGTAGGATCGTCCAACCCTAACTTTCTGTAAATAGATAGTGGCATCAAATTGATGCTAGCTCCCAAATCACACAATGCCTTGGCAAAATCAAAAGATCCAACAGTGCAAGGAATAGTGAAAGCACCCGGATCTACCTTTTTCTGAACTAACGATCTTGTAGCGATTGCACTGCAATGATGAACATTGTTTGCCAACTTATAGCTTGCTGCCCGCTTCTTTGTGATCCTTCATAAATTTCGCATAGCCAGGCATCTGTTCCAGTGCCTCCACCAAAGGAACATTAATAGTCAGCTGCTTCAACATAGTCATAAATTTATTGAACCTGGTATCATCAGCTTTCTTCTTCAGTCTCTGAGGAAAAGGTGGTGGTGGAAGGGGAATAGTTTTCTCCACCACTTCCTTTTTATCTTGCTTCCGAT
The DNA here is from genome assembly GCA_030864225.1 of Capsicum baccatum var. pendulum. Lineage (NCBI taxonomy): Eukaryota > Viridiplantae > Streptophyta > Magnoliopsida > Solanales > Solanaceae > Capsicum > Capsicum baccatum. The sequence continues at coordinate 90,074,959 of CM061557.1, forward strand.
TGTCGATCTTTTCAGGTTGCAGACGTCTAGGGGTGACGTCATGCACACTAACTTCAGCTTCTTCGGCATCTTCACACTGTGCATCAACAACATCATTTGCTATATCATCAACCACCTGCTTGCCTTTGGAAGGATTCTCCAACACCTTACCACTCCTGGTAGTAATAGCCATACATGATCCGTCATTCCTTGGATTTTGCAAAGTGTCACTAGGTAAAATGCCAGCCTTTCTTTGATTAAATGCCGCTGACAAATGACTCAATTGTTGTTCCAGCTGTTTTATTGAAGTGGAATGCGAGTCAACCAATTGATTTATTCATGACAAATCATTCTTTACCTTATTTACTCCTGTATTGGTTGCCTCCACTCCTTTCAATAGCTTGGCCATCAAATCTTCCATGGACATCTTCCCAGAGCCAGATGCCACGGCCTCACAGTTTTCAGGAGGAACATACAAACCACTCCTGTCAGTCTTATTCTTCTAACTACCTTGATCACGGTCCTTGTTTCCAGATTTATCATAATAGTTCCGACCTTGGTTTCCTTGGGCATTGCCTCGGAAACCCCCCTGATTATTTAAGTAGTTCGCCTCTTCCTCAAAATTGGATTCATCTCTTCCCTGTGATATGAAAGCTTTGACTTTTTTGGTTTTCCCTGATAATAAATGCTTGGTAAGAAGATCCATCTGCGTTTTCATTTGTTCCATATCTTGATCACATTCTTTCTCTCTTCGCCTTTGTTCCGAAGTTATGCCAGTAGATATAGTAGAGCTTGCTACCTCAGAATCCCTGGTATGCTAAGCTCTACTCTGCTTTATCATACGATCTAGCATATCAATTGATTGAATAAAAGTAAGGTCCATGAATGACCCTCCTACAACATTATCAACCACTGGCTTAGTCACTGAATTCAACGACCTGTATAATATCTCCATCAAGTGGACATTGGTCATATGATGGTTTGGGCACCGCATAAGCTTCTTCTTGAACCTCTCCCATGTTTTGTGGAGAGCTTCAGTTGGATGTTGTTGAAAATTGCTGATCTCATCTCTCAATTGTGCTATCTTGTATGGCGGAAAGAATCTTTCTAGGAAAGCGTCTTTCAATTGCCTCCAATTAGTAATAGAATCAGGAGTCAACCCGTTCAACCATAGAGTTGCCTTCCTAGATAGAGACAATGGAAATAAGCACAGCCGAATTGCATTCTGTCCAACGCCTAGATTGTTGAATGACTTGCATGTAGAAATAAAATTAATCAGATGCATATTCGGATCATCGCCTGCAAGTCTACCAAATAACCCCTTGAGCTGCAATAATTGAATCATGGTGCTAGTGATATTGAACTTGGCTCCAGGTGCCAAGGGTGGAGGAATAATAGCCCCTGTGGCAGCAGCTCTATCCAGATCGTCATCATCATCATCAAAAGAAACCTGCACAGCTCATTGGTCAGGTCTCATTCTAGCTTGACGATCTCTCTAGTGTATAGGTGCCGCCACCTCATCAGTACGCCTAGGATTTAGTAACTCATCATCACCCAGGTCCTCATCATTAGGATTTGTTGCTCGCCCTGGGTTATCAATATTCTGTTGATGCACTTGAGCAGCTGCCAATGCAGCTAATCTAGTTTACTCCTATTAAGCAGCCCTTCTTTCGATTTCTTATTGTGCATCCATTCTGCCAATAAGCTGTGGTTCCGTATTTAGAGGTAATAATGGCTGACCAGAACTTCGCGTATTTGGCATGCACTCTACCAAACCTGAACAAAAACAAAAACAAGAAGCAAAAAGGTAAAATTCAAGAATTTTAGACCAAAGGGTCTATTAACTATCACAAACTTAGTAGACAACCGTATTCCCCGGCAATGGCGCCAAAATTTGATAACGCCCAAACTACAGCTCTCGTAAGAGTGTAAGCGGTCACTGTCAAATATAGAACCCAACTGGGTTGGGTTTCGAATCCCACAGGGAATACTTGGTCACTAGGTGTTGCAACTATTAGTAGACTGTTGGTCGAAAATTTTATGGAAAGGGGGTATTTTGGATATGGCATGAACAAAAGAATATTAATGTAACAATGGAATGCTTTGTTTAGTAATATTTAATCACAGAGAATAATAAGTTAGGGTTATGTCCACCTTATGAGTTTTGCGTATCTATTAACTATAAGTAATGCGGAATTTAGACACACGTGCACTTATAGAGGTTCGTATTCTAATGGTAAATCCTAGTGTCTCTCGATGATCCAGGATTATTTCACTTTAACTCTCTCGAGCTTAAAGTGTATAACTAATGGTATAAACTCTCCAAGAGGTTAATACGGTTAAGGCATTAATGTGTAAGAAGGGGTTGGTAGCCCTATTTCCTTGTCACACTCTCTTTTCCAAAGATGTTACTTTTGTCTCAAACAAGTTAATGCTATAATGGCGTATTCTATATGTTTACAACCACAAGAATTTAATTAAAACAAAGACAGTAATGATATAAGTAGCATGCGCATCAAGAATTCACAAACTCATAGTAATAGATAGTATATCACAAGGCTTCCATAACCCTAATAGAGAAGTTTAGCTACTCATGAATGTAAAGGAAAGCAACGAAGACATCATCATCATACGAAAACGATAACAATCTCAAGATGGGTATGTATTGGCGTCACAATAAGAATGACGTGATTTCCTCTCTAGCCGTTCTTGTAGTGTTTTTCTCTTTCTCACGTTACAGAAATTGTATGTGAATAATACTCAAAAGTCGAATGAAAGAAGTAAAAAAAATAATGACAATCAATGGAAAAATAATGAATGCTGAAAAATTCAGCAAATAAGGTTTTTATAACCTCCTTGTCCTAATCCTACTAAGTTACCGCTGCACCCCTAAGTATTTAAAAATACTGCTTTTGCCCGGGACATATTCTCCATGCATCACATTCAGTCCATAAGCTTCCAAAGGCTGCCTTCCTTCTTACGTGAAGTTTTCCTTAGCTGCCCAAAGGTCCACAAAGTGCTGAAATCTTCATCGTTAATACCTAAAAACATGATAATCATATAGGTTAGCTCACTTACAGGAAAATGGACTAAAAGTGCAGGAATTATATATTTTTTCCTCCAAACTTAGCCTAAAATATGGGTAAATCATAGTGTTTAGGCGTGTAAATACACCCAACATCACTCAGTCCCTAGTATTTAGTACTCATGCGATTTTGTGGTGATTTGGTAACATGGAGTATTAATTGGTGTTTTCTTCTAGTTTGACCTTCATTTATATGGTATTTCATGTCTCTATATTGAGAAAATGACTTGGTGATTCTTCTTTGGTTGTTCCTTTTGAAGGATTTGATATCTTATGTTTTCTATCTTATGAAGAAGTTTTTGTTGAGATATTTTCTCGGCAAGTTCATCCATTACGGATGAAGGATATGGCCTCGAACATGTTATTATGGAAGAACCACAAGGTGAAAGAGGCTATACTGGAATCTGAGGAGGACATGAAGTCTAAATATCCATATTTATTTTCAACTTCGGATATTCGTGTGGAAGGTAAGTGTTCTTGATCACATCTTTATTTTCTAACTTAGTTAAGAATTAGAATAGATCTTTTTAGCTATATTGTTTAACTTAGTCAATGTTTGGATTGATATTTGATAATGCAAATGAATCATGCTTGTGATTGACCTACCTTTTTTGTTATTCGGGGACAAATGATCCTAGTGGAGGAGACTGAAACACCCTGGCTTTTGGAACCATAGAAAATTTCATGCATTTTTATTTTCTGGAAAAGATATGACTATGGGGTACAGGTCATATGCTGGGGTACGGTTGATAAAGCTTTGTCGTATACTAACTAGTGTTGGTTAGTTGGTTAGATGGTTTTCTTGAATGGGTATGTCTTGGGTTGGTACGATTTGTATGGTGGGATACGGGTCATATTGTTTGGATTTTTCTTAACATAATCTGAGATAGAGTAAAGTAACTTGGATCTGAGTATGAGTGGCTCATCATGGGTCATGAATAGGGTACAAGTCATATTGTCCCACTCGTATGTTGCACTGTCTCAAATCCTCTTTGTTCTGTTATGGGTAATGGTTGAGGGTACTAGTTGTATCCTTAGATATGGTTTGGCTTGAATAGTCATATATTAAACCAGTGAGGGGGTCTAAGGGATATCTAGGCTATGAGGGTCGGGTACCAATCGTATGGAAGGGTACACCTATTATGGTGGAGTTTTACCTACCTACTGTCATTTTGTGTAGTTAAGCTGGGAGTAATCTTGACATTTTCCCTCTTAACCCATTATGACCCCACGACTTATATCACACTTTGAAGGTTATTTTCCCTATTATACTAATCTAAAACACTTAGAAACACTCTGTAATGTTCTTGGATAAGGAAAGGCTAGGATTTTATCTAGAGGAGCGATTGGGGATTTATTAGGTGATTTCTCTCCATCATCATCATCATCATCATCATCATCGGAAAGATACTTCTCTCTCATTGTTAGTTCCAACTAAAGGCATCAATCATGCAATGTTTTCATGGCATGATTATTGTATGGTTTGGGGGGTTTTTCAAATATATGCTAGACTTTGGATATTAAACACTTGGTTATGATTTAGGGTTTAGGGTTTAGGAACTTGGTTATGAATCTTAGTTTGGTTCCATTCTTTTATACTATGTTATGGAACTTGGTTTGGTTATTCTTATGGTTTTGTTTTATGGTTTGGTTTGGTATTTGTTATCAGTAGGCTATCAGATAGGTGAACTCCTTTGGGTGTTCATGGTCATAGACCTATCCCAAAATCTTGAATTACTCAATAATACTATCTTTATAGATGGTAAGAATTCATCAGACTCAGGATAGGCGTAGGTTAGTTGGGTTGGGTTACGAGGGTGGTCTCCAATCCGGGTTAGACTTTGGATTCCCATTATAAAAAGGCCCTGGGTCGGGTCGGTTCATTTAGCTAGAATTACGGGTATCATCCTTGAAATTGGGGTGCGAAGTTGAGGTTTCCAATTGGTAACTTTTTCATGCTCACAAGGTATTAAAAACAATCCATAAGTGCAATTTAGTGTTTTGTTTGAAGGTTAACACTTATACTTTAAATCTAGACTACCCAAGACTCCTAGCTAAATTTGGATAAATTCTCAATTACCCATGTATGAATTCACACCTAGAATGGCATAAACACGAGATCTTTTCCTAATAGATTATACTTTAATTATTCATAGCCTTAAGTTAGTCTTCTTGAAGACCAAAAATTGTTTTATACATTTGAAAATATTTAAAATCCACAAAATTTTGTATCTCATATATAATATTAAGTAAGTAGTTTCATCTCTAACTTACTCTATCACAAATCACATTGTTCCTTGTGAATTCAACCCCGACTCAAACTTAGGTATTATATGGACAATGACAGCTTTGCACATAAATCGACAATTAAGTTGAGAGTTATCAAGCATCTTAGCGGATGGTGGGTTTTTGGATCTTTTAAGGTTTTTGATAACCAATATCATGTTCTCCGATTGGGAATAATGACATGGCTGAATAATGTAAAACATCTCCAATTTTGGCACACATTTCCTAATGTTATTGTCAACACAAAAATGGAACAAATATAGGTCATGTAATAGTTAGTTTCTAAAATAATAGAGCAATTTCTTTTACTAGGAAAGAAAGTTCTTCATATCACTTACAAGATAATAAGAGAAACCAATGAACCTTTTCACAAGATCAAGAGATGCAAATAATACCCATTTATCAAAAAATAAGTCCTCAATCAAAAATCATCATTTACTTTGCCTTTATTATCAACTCTCAGGAAGTGATCCAGTACCTAATTTTTAAAACCAATTTGGTCGTTGACTTCAAAGTCAAACTCCTGTTGTATCAACTCCCATTTATACAATCGAGCATTGACATTTTTTCCATGTTATATCTCAAGAAAACATGATAAATGTGCATAATAACTCTAGTTCCAAGTAGATATGCCTGATCTTTTCAAAGACATAAATGGCTACAAATAATTCTTGATGAGTAATGACTACATTGTTTTACACCCAATTAATTTTATTTCTATCATAATAAATAGGATGAATTATTCTCTTTATTTCCAGGAATACCTCTAAGTTCTACTCCACTTGTATTAAACATCATTTTGAAGGGTTGGGAAGAATCAAGAGCAAATACAATGGGGGAAACTACCAACTTTTATTTAAGGCATTCAAGTACCTTCAAACATACTTCATCAAAAACAAATTAGTCTTTATTTTCAAACAATTTAAACAATTATAAAGAAATTTTGGAGAAGTCCTTAATGATCCTCCGATGAAAAGTTGTATGTTTGAGGAAACTTTTATCTCTCTTCACCAAGATTGATAGAGGTTGTTTTTTTGTTGCCTCTAGTTAGCTTGATCTACTTAAATTATGTTTGATGAAATTTTATGCCCCAAAACAATGCCCTCCTTAACCATTAAATGTAATTTTTTCCATTTAAGCCCAAGATTTAACTTCTCTTATCTCTGCAAAGCATTCCTTAGATTTTCTAAGCAGTCTTTGAGAGCAACAACTACCACAAAGAAGTCATAAATAAATACATTTGAATTGTATTATACCAAATCAAATGAAATTAACATCATACACCTTTGGAATATTAGAGGATCATTACATAATCCAAAGATCAAATGCTTAAATGTGAATGTCCCATAGGGGCATGTGATGTCATCCAAACTACACCCTTCAAGAAGAAACAATGTGGTCACTTTCAAATTATAGCAACCCCACTAGGTTAGGGTTGATCCAACAGAGAATAGGTCGATTTGTCTCTCAAACTTTTTGAAGTGATTGGAAATGTAGGAAAGTAAATTTAGAGAATTTTGTATCTAACAATAAAAAGGAACATGTTGTAAATGCTTTTGATTATAAACAATATGATATGAACATAAGGAAAATGTTGCCCTTATTTACTATCTAAGTAGATTAAACATGCTCAATCCAACCATCTCAGATCCATACATGGAGAAACTTACAAGCTAGGTATCACTAATTGTCTTGTAAACTCCTTTGGTAATATGACCCTTTACCTTTTGATTCTCAGTGTGTCACATTAATAACCCTTGTCTTTGATCCTAGTTTAACTATCACCTTATAGTTCTCAAATTGTTAGATGATGGTTGATAGCCTTGAATCATTGTTATAATATTCTTTTCCCAATCTTAATCTCTCTTGTGAGTACGATCTATAATATAGGTGGGTATCAATGTTGTGAACCACTAAGAAAACAATTCAACTAAAACATATCACAATACAATTATAAACAATGATTTAGAAGAACCACTAATTTCCTACTTCATTTGTAACGCCCCAAGTCTGGTACCCGGACTCTACACGGTGCTCATAATCTTGAAGGACCACAAGTTAACCCATGACTAGTACCTACTATAATATCTGAGTAATAATATTGTATAATGAGGAATAATAGGATGAAATTCCATAAGGTTCAAAACCGTAACACTGTTAATAAAAAATGATAAAATATGATCAAATATCAAAATCTGAAATACTGAATACTGTCTGAAATACTTTAAACTGAATTATCTGAATAAGGAGTTAATGGAAAAATCACCCAACTAACTCCATCTACTGAACTACTGAATCTAATGAGATAATGAAATAAAAGAATATCCTCGAATGATGAAGACTCGCTACTAGTCTACTATTGCTGGTTTAAAGTCTGATCTTCTGAGGGTGCTCTAGATCCCGTACATTTGAACCTATGGTATAAAACACCATAGTGCAAAAGAAAAGTAAGCGTCAGTTCGTATGAATTTACTGGTACGCAAAGTGAGGTATGGCTGAATGCAAGGGTTCATATGCATGAACTATAACTGACTGAATAACATAAGCAAGACTGCATGAGAATATATGTATGAATACATAACTGTAACTGAAGTCATAAGGTGTAATACCCAGAAAAATTTTTTGTCAAAATTTTGTGCGTAAACATATTGGATCCTATCTTCGAGAATGAGTTATAACTTTTATGTGTGTCATTTCTTGGATTTCGACCCACCATTTCATAGATAATCGAATAATCTTTCCAACTATATGTGGATCAGCCATAACAGACACTCGAGCGATGAGTTATGACCATTATGATAAAACTATGACAATTCCGATCGAACTGTGAACAGTAAAATGTGCAAGAAAAATATACTGCAGCCATGCGATTTTTTTGGTCAACTTCAAATGATCATAACACCTTGTACATAATGAACTGTATGAGCTGCTATATATCAACAAAAATCCCTGAGAGTCTTCTTTCCAATAAAATTGGTTTAATCCAATTTAGACATCAGAGTAAAAAGTTATGGGCAATTTACATCAGCTTATCAGATAGATCACTGAAGGACAGATTCAGGTTTTATTTGTTTCTTAGGGACATTTTGGTCTGTCCCCACTCTTTTAAACCTCTATAAATACCCCATTCAGCTGAGAACTTGTATTATTTTCCTCTCATTTTTCTTATATATATATATATATATATATCAAGTTAGGGTTAGGGTTTTGAATTGGGGGAAATTAATTGGAGGCTTTGATTCAAGAATTCCTTCTGTCAATCTCTTCCGTCCACGAAATCTAAGGTATGCAAGTGTTTATCTATGGACTCCTTTCATCCATAGAGTCCACGAATCCCTTTTTGAAAGTTTAAGTTATGTATATATATATATATATTTTAGACTTTGATGATGTATATATATATATATATATATATATTTTGATTTATAATTAATGGTTCAGATATATATGAAGATTATGTATGTTAATTGATATATATATGTATATGATGATTATGCATGTTGGTTGATATATATATATGTGTGGTGATGCCGTATGTTGGTTGATGCATGCATGTGATGATTATGTGTGTTGGATGAGATATATAGGGTGGCGGAGAACATGAGAATTTGACGAATTCACCAATGCCTAAAAGTACATGTAAGGTATTTGTGGAATTGTCTAAGAGGCTATAAATTTACGTTCTAAAAATAGAATAAGCTCTAAATGACTAGACTACATTCTATGTATACGTTCAACATGAACTCCATGTTATTGTCTAAAATTGGGGATGTTGGGTGAAAGGCTTATGATATGGTTGTAAGTGTGGACGAGGGCTTTAGTTGGTGGAATTAAGATAAATGATGGTATTATAGAACATGTAATTGTTCATACTGACCTATAGCTAAATGGTGCATGCAAAGTAATTGTAGAAATGCCTAGTTGTAGAAGAATGGATCATATGACCCCTTGTAATCGAAGTGATGAGTTCATATCATACTTGCATGCTACGTGTTTACTATGATTCTTGAGGTAAATGGTAAGGCCATTAGACCACGCTAAGTGTGAAATGTCTAATTATGGGTCGAATTGCATATATCAAGATCTTAAAGGAAAGAACCATGAGAAGTGAACCATGATGTGTTAAATGTATGTTATTTGTGTGTATCCTGATTGGATGAACTATGTTATGTTGTATTCATCCTTAACCATATGCATCATTGTTGAATGATCTATGATGTAATGGCATGAGATCCCAATACTTGTATATGAATATGATCTTCAAATGATTGGTGTGAGGTGTTAATGAATGCATGGTGGATGATGGCCTGTCGGCATGTGAGTATGCGTTGTTGTATACTATGTATTACTTATGTTATTGATTACTAGGGGTACGTATGACCGAAATAGTCTGCTGGTCTAAAGCTGAGTCAGTTCTGCAATAATCTTAGTCATGCTACGATCGATAAATTTCTGATGATGTGAGAACTTAACATGAATTCCGTGAGAACTTAGTATGTGGGGTTTTGAACAAGAATATCTTTTCATTCTTGTTCCCAAAGAATTGATTTTATCATTAGAATTTCATAATTTGGTAAAGTGGGTAAATACCCAAGATGTTTTAATGACGAATTATGAGGTTATGAAAAATATAAATTATTTAAGCTTCGATGTACAATATTACTTTATTATTCCCATGTTATGATTTGATATGGTGAATTTTCATATTTCTACCATGAGTTGATATTTCAAGTGTTTTCAAGATATGATTTATGGAACTTTGAATCGTCCAATAATGGTATACATAATAACCTTATTATCTTGTTTTCTTGAATTGAGATTTTATGCCATAAATTACATACCACTACTATGAAATTATTTCTTTTGAAGATTCTTGATATAAGAGCCATGATTTGAGTTATATTACGACATACAAAATCTTACTATGATTTGAAGATCTTAAATGCTTGTCAAAAGCTATTGTCATGATTTGAATATTGAAATGAAAGAATGATCATTTGTGAATATTGATTTGCATCCGCAGAGTTGGGGTGATTTATTGATTTTAAGCTCTTAGAGACGAAATGCTTTGTTATTGATACCATGTTGATGTTGAGGAAAATTAAAATGTTTTGAACTAAAATGGTTGAGTTGAGAATCCATAAATTGATATGATTTGATAAATGAGAAAGAGATTTCATTTGGTCTTTATGATAGACCCTTGCGATGTTGTGGTGGATTTCCAAAGAGATTTGATTTGGTCTTTATGATAGACCGTTGTGATGTTGTGGTGGATTTCTTAACGCTTTCTGAGCTAGTCGGGTAGTATTACTTAGCACCGAGAGGGAAATTTGGTATTTCCCCAAACCTATGCGCTACCGTAGGGTGTTGATGATGATATTATTGGCTAAAGAGACGAATTGTGATTACGAAAGCTTTAAGGTTGTACTCCTTGGAAAGAGTACAACACTCCCGCCAATAGGAGTGCTCTCCATAGGAGGGCAAATGTTGGTATTCCACACGGCTCACGTGGGGTTGTCGGTTATAGGAAACTCCCCTATCCATAAGAGTATGTTTCTTTAACTATCGAGTCGCTCCGAGTCTCGAGTTGATGTGTTTGATTGTCTATGAAATTCAAGCCATGTGTGTCTTTATTTTATGTACGCATGTTTTACGAAATCAAAGATATTATTCAAATTATTGCGTGCACCCCCACATATTCAGTTGCATATGAGGAGTCATGGTAAGTCATGTAACTACTTTCCACTGTTTTTGTGTCAGTATAAATCTTCAGGAGTCAGGGGTGTGAGTGTATTCGATTGATCAGTGTTGGTATCCTGTGATTCAATAATGCAATACCCCAGTACAGTAGTGAGTTTCAAGGACAGTAAAGTGGTATACGAGCTATGGTATTTGGAGTCGTTATAATTGTTATAGTGGTTGTGAACTGTGCATTCATATATATGTACTCGTTTGTTATTCTCATGATTATTCTGTTGATTAAATATTTATGCATAAGCCCTTGCATTTAGCGTTCCCTGCTTGCATACTCAGTACATCTTAGTACTGATGCATTTGCGCTATGGTGTTCTTTTATTTTGGGGCACTATAGGTTAGAGGAGTGAAACTTGGAACATCTTAGAAGTCACTTGTGTAGCAGCAGTGGGTGTAGCAACTAGTCCTCATCATCTGAGGATATTGTTATTACAGTATTTGATTTTAGTAAACGGAGTTAGTTGGGGGAATTGTCCCTTCAAATCCACAGTTCAGGCAGTGTAGAGTCTTTTCAGACAGATGTATTAGTGTGTGGTTTAAGGTATTGTATATTTCTAGATGTTTGAACCTTATGGCAAGTGTTAGCCATTTTTTGCATGTATTTTATTGTATTATGTAGTGAACAGGTAAAGATATTAGAAAAAGGGTTACCTTGTGGTCATTCGGGATCATAAGCACCGTGTGGTTTTTCAGTTCTCGGGAATTGGGGCATTACAAACTTGGTATCAGAGCCTAAGGTTCAACAGTGTCCTAGGGAGTCTGAAAAGTTATATCTAGTAGAGTCTTGTACAAGAGTATGTTGCGCGCCACATTCATGTACGGGAGGCTATGGCATGTTTAGAACAGTTTTCGTTCGTTCATGATCCAGATCGTGCTATTGAAAGATTTTCCGAGAGAGTTATGTAGACTCTTGTAATGATCTACTTATGTCAGATTTACCTTACTCTTAAGGTAATAGAAGTAGTGAAGCCAAAGTCTTTCAGATAGAACTTTCTCTGACGGTCCCCATAGATAATATTGGGATAGTGTTCTTTAAATTGAGCAGAGTATGCCTTATGGGGTTAGGTATTTATATGGTGAATGAATAGGCTTGAGATTATATATGTAAGAATCTAAATATGGAAGTTAGGAATTATATGTGTTGATTGATAGAGATATAGATGCAATTCTCACGGTGTGGAGAAGTATAAGTTTAAGAGATGTGATATTTGAAGGCTAGAATGAGAATAGTATGTTTATTAAAGATTTGTGGATATTCATGTTATGTTTTAGAAGCTAAGCTTGAATCTTTAAAGAATGTAAGTTTGTGGACTCCAAACTAAGTATTAAGATGTGAGTGTGGTATTAGCAGCCTATGAAGAAATCGAAGCAGATTATATGTTTAGTGAGACAAGTAGGTGCTGAAAAGAGTGTATGTATATGATGATGATTGTAGAGACTAAGGAAAGATAAGAGTTGTATTCCAAGAAGTAGCATTAGTATTGAATTTATGTTTTCAGGTGTAGTCTTTTTGGATGAATTAAGTTATCATTTTATGCACCGTTGTGCCTCAGACTCTAGAGTACATTGGTTGTAGTTTATTTTGGGGTTTAGCCAAGTGTTCAAAAGTGTCTGATGATGACTTAAAGCTGAGAGAAGGATGATAGAGAAAGTGACAAGTCAGGCCCTCCGAATCTGGTAGTGGTGCCAGTAGGTATGGAAAAGCAGTGAAGGGAGACAGTTCCCAATCCATTCTTATTTCAGCAAAATATGTCTAGAGGGACCTTGGGTCCCAAGGGGGATATACCCCATAATGTTATAATAATTGTATGTCCATGCTCTTTCTATGATGTTAACCCCATCGTTCGTTGCATTTCTAGTTATGCTTTCGAGAATTTGGTATATTAGGTATATTCATATTTAATATGCACGTTGAATAGAAAGGAACTCGAATTGTAGGCATGTTTGAACATGTATTGAAGAGATTGGTTGGGTTATGATTCTGTGCATTTGAGATGCATGTTTGTTGTGAAAATTTACCCATGAGTGGGTTGTTGAATGTTTTATGCGATAGATGTGCATGACTAGTGAACGTATGCAGAGTATTGGTTGCTTTAGTCGTGTGGTTATGTTTTGAGATGTGTTGCTATCTTGAATAAACCCAGTCGATTAGTGTTCTTGATCTGGCCTTCACAGTAGAAGACGATTGTTTCCAAGGGGGAGAAGATGTAATACCCCAAAAAAATTTTCGTCAAAATTTTGTGCATAAATGTATTAGATCCTATCTTCGAGAATGATTTATAATTTTTCTATGTGTCATCTCTAGTATTTCGATCCACCATTTCATAGAACATCGAAATATATTTCCAACAATATATGGATCACACAAAATAGACACTCGAGCGATGAGTTACGAACATTTTGATCAAACTACGACCATTTCAATCGAACTGTGAACAGTAAAATGTGCGGGAAAAAAAATACTGCAGCCAGGCAATTTGTTTGGTCAACTTCAAATGATCATAACACCTTGTACATAATGAACTGTATGCGCTGCTATATATCAACGGAAATCCCTTAGAGTCTTCTTTCCAATAAAATTGGTTTAATCCAATTTGGACATCGAAGTAAAAAGTTGTGGCCAATTTACTTCAGCCTATCGAATAGATCACTGAAGGAAAGATTAGGGTTTTGTTTGTTTCTTAGGGACATTTTGGTCTTTTACCACTCTTTTAAACCTCTATAAATACCTCATTCAGGTGAGAACTTGTATTATTTTCCTCTCATTTCTCTTATATGTATATATATTTATATATCAAGTTAGGGTTAGGGTTTTGAATTGGGGGAAATTAATTGGAGGCTTTGATTCAAGAATTCCTTCTGTCAATCTCTTGTGGCCACGAAATCTAAGGTATGCAAGTGTTTATCTATGGACTCCTTTCATCCATAGAGTCCACGAATCCCTTTTTGAAAGTTCAAGTTATGTATATATAGATATATATATTTCTAGACTTTGATGATGTGTGTGTGTGTATATATATATATATAAATGTTGATTGATATTTGATGGTTGAGATATATATGAAGATTATGTATGTTACTTGATATATATATGTATATGATAATTATGCATGTTGGTTGATATATATATATATATATGTGTGTGTGTGGTGATGGTGTATATTGGTTGATACATTCATGTGATGATTATGTGTGTTGGATGAGATATACCGGGTGGCGGAAAATATGAGAATTTGACAAATTCACCAATGCCTAAAAGTGCATGTAAGGTGTTTGTGGAAATATCTAAGAGGCTATAAATTTATGTTCTTAGGATATAATAAGTTCTAAATGACTAGACTACATTCTATGTATACGTTCAACATGAACTCCATGTTATTGTCTAAAATTGGGGATGTTGTGTGGAAGGCTTATGATATGGTTGTAAGTGCGGACGAGGGATTTAGTTGGTGGAATTATGATGAATGATGGTATTATAGAACATGTAATTGTTCATACTGACCTATGCCTAAATGGTGCATGCAAGGTAATTGTAGAAATGCCTAATTGAAGAAGAATAGATTGTATGACCCCTTCTGATTGAAGTGATGAGTTCATACCATACTTGCATGCTACGTGTTTACTATGATGCTTGAGGGAAGTGGTAAGGTCATTAGGCCACGCTAAGTGTGAAATGTCTAATTATGGATCGAATTGCATATATCAAGATATTAAAGGAAAGAACCTTGAGAAGTGAACCATGATGTGTTGAATGTATGTTACTTATGTGTATCCCGATTGGATGAACTATGTTATGTAGTATTCTTCCTTAACCATATGCATCCTTGTTGAATGATCTACGATGTAATGGCATGAGATCCCAATACTTGTATATGAATTATGATGTTTAAATGATTGGTGTGAGGTTTTAATAAATGCATGGTGCATGATGTCCTGTGGGCATGTAAGTATGCATTGTTGTGTACTACGTATTGCTTATGTTATTGATTACTGGGGGGTACATATGCTCGAAAGTCTACTGGTCTAGAGCTAAGTCAGTTTCGCGATAATCTTAGTCGTGCTATGATCGATGAATTTCTGATGATTTGAGAACTTAACATGAATTTCGTGAGAACTTAGTATGTGGGGTTTTGAACAAGAATATCTTTTCATTGTTGTGCCCAAAGAGTTGATTTTATCATTGGAATTTCATGATTTTGTAAAGTGGGTAAATACCCAAGATGTTTTAATGACGAATTATGAGATTATGAAAATTATAAATTGTTTAAGCTTTGATGTACATGATTACTTTATTATTCCCAAGTTAGGATTTGATATGGTGAATTTTCATATTTCTACCATGAGTTGATATTTCAAGTGTTTTCAAGATATGATTTATGGAACTTTGAATCGTACAATATTGGTATACATAATAACCTTATTATCTTGTTTTCTTGAATTGAGATTTTATGCCATAAATTGCATACCACTACTATGAAATTATTTCTTTTGAGTATTCTTGATATAAGAGCCATGATTTGAGTTACATTACGACATACAAATTCTTACTATGATTTGAAGATCTTAAATGTTTTTCAAAAGCTATTGTCATGATTTGAATATTAAAATGAAAGAATAATCATTTGAGAATATTAATTTGCATCCGCAGAGTCGGGATGATTTATATTGATTTTAAGTTCACAGAGATGAAATACTTTGTTATTGATACCATGTTGATATTGAGGAAAATTAAAATGTTTTGAGCTAAAATGTGTTGAGTTAGGAATACACAAATTGATATGATTTGATAAATGAGAAAGAGATTTTATTTGGTCATTATGATAGACCCTAGCAATGTTGTGGTGGATTTCCAAAGAGATTTGATTTGGTCTTTATGATAGACCCTTGTGATGTTGTAGTGTATTTCCTAATGCATTCTGAGCTAGTCGAGGAGTATTACTTAGCACTGAGAGGGAAATTTGGTATTTTCCCAAAACTATGTGCCACCGTAAGGTTGTTGATGATAAAATTATTGGCCAGAGAGACGAATTGTGATTATGAAATTTGTAAGGTTGTACTCCCAGGCAAGAGTACAACACTCCCACCAATAGGAGTGCTCTTCCTAGGAGGGAAAACGTTGCTATTCCATGTGACTCAAATGGGGTTGTCGGTTATAGCAAACTCCCCTGTCCATAAAAGTATGTTTCTTGAACTATCGAGTCACTCCGAGTCTTGAGTTGATGAGTTTGGTTGTCTATGATGAGTCATGAGAATTTATGATGAATATTGATGATTTTATGATGATTTATGGGATTTTATTTTTGTTTTCCTCTCTATAATATTATGAGAAGTATGGATAATGAAATTCAAACAATGTGATTCTTTATTTTTCGTACGCATGTTTTAATAAATCAAAGATATTATTCAAATTATTGCGTGCACCTCCATATATTCAGTTTCTTATGAGGAGTCATGGTAAGTTATGTAACTACTTCCTACGGTTTCTGTGTCAGTATAAATCTTCAGGAGTCAAGGGTGTGAATGTATTTGATTGATCAGTGTTGGCATCCTGTTATTCAGTAATGCAGTACCATAGTACAGTAGCGTGTTCCGAGGACAGTAAAGTGGTATTCGAGCTGTGGTATTTGGAGTCGTTATAATTGTTATAGTAGTTGTGACCTGTACATTCATATATCTGTACTCGTTCGTTATTCTCATGATTATTCTGTTGGTTAAATGTTCATGCATAAGCCATTGGATTTAGCCTTCCCTGCTTGCATACCCAGTACATCTTAGTCCTGACGCGTTCACGCTATGGTGTTCTTTTATTTTGGGGCACCATAGGTTCAGAGGAGTGAAACTTGTAGCATCTTAGAAGTCACTTGTATAGCAGCAGTGGGTGCGGTAGTGAGTCCTCATCATCCGAGGATGTTGTTATTACAGTATTTGATTTTATTAGATGGAGTTAGTTAGGGGAATTGTCCCTTCAACTCCACAGTTCAGGCAGTGTAAAGGCTTTTCAGATAGATGTATTAGTGTGTGATTTAAGGTATTGTATATTTCTAGATATTTGAACCTTATGGCAAGTGTTAGCCAGTTTTTGCATGTATTTTATTATATTATGCAGTGAAAAAGTATAGATATCAGAAAAAGGGTTAGCTTGTGGTCCTTCGGGATCATAAGCACCTTGTGGCATTCCGATTCTCGAGAATCGGGGTGTTACATAAGGATTCTGAATTCTGATTTTACTGATCACATGAATTACCGGTAACTAATATAATTGATAACTAAGTGACTGCGTCTGACAATCTTGATTCTGACGGAACTAGATGAGTTCCATACTGAGCTGAGTGACAGTTTCTGGCAGTCCTGAAATCTGTAGAACTATCTAAGTTCTTTACTAAAGACTAAGACTGAGACTGTAGGAGGTAATCATATAACTGACATGCCCCTTTCTGAACAGTTTAGGGTACAACCTATAACCCTAGTTGAAAGGGTGTCAGTACCATGCCACGGGTAAAGACAAGCTGTGAGTTAACCCTCTCTGACAGGGAGCTCTTTTGTCAACCCCTCGCTAGTAGTAGAACTCGAATAAGACATATTAACCCTAGACTTGTAGGGTTATATCTCAACCTACGCTAGCTACATAGTTCTGGAATGCAAGGATTACTTCTAAGGATTAGACCCTCTGCTGGCAAGTTAGCCCCGATCCTTGGGTTCACTCGGTGTTGAATCCTACTCCCAACTGAATAGATACTTGACTAATTTCCTAGTTCATACTAGGATGGACTGATATATTACTGATTGAACTGATTAACGAAACTGAATTGAGTTTACTGAGTTCTGTTGACTAACAGAATACTATGAGTTTTGTTAGCTGACTGAGATTTTTGAGGACTGAACTGAATATTGAATAGGACTGGATTGATACTGAGTTTTCTTGAGTTCTATAACTGAACTAGAATACTACTGATCGTGACATGACTGAGACTTTTCTGTTACTGACACTGGATCTAGGCACACAACTAAATTTTTGGGTATTAAATACCTTCAGTACTTGATAGAATGAATAATAATAAGACATAAAAATTCTTGAATACTTGGACAATAGTCAACCATTCACAATATAATCAATGAGGCATTTTATCAAGTACTTGGAAGTCATGAACTTGTACATGTACATGAATGCAGGCTAAAGTATTAAAATAAACCATTTAATTAACATAGGCATTCCTACAAACATTTGCAAGGCATAACCTTAACATAATGGAAGTTTAAATACCTTGTGATGACATGAAATTAACATTTCGATTACCAAGGGATCACAAATGCATCATTAATCAAATTAAGCATTTTATCAAACACCTAGAAGGCATAATATTGTACTTGAACATGAATACTATATTGATGCATTATCACTACAACCATTAATCGACAATTTGAGTGTTTTCAACTTAGGGAAAACATAATTCAACACACATGCTAACATACTTTCATGAAATTCAATAAAGAACCCGAGTTGGAAAGCATACCATAGCATCATCATGAACATAATCTAATTCAAAACATGGAAATCATAATTTCAAGTTTGAAAAAGGATTCTTGAACTCCAAGGATGGAAGGGATCCTTGGATGAACACTTTACATACCTTATTTCTTGAATTTGGAAAGATTGATGGTGAAATCTCTTGAATTTGATTCTTGGATTGATAGTCCTCGGATTTTGTTCTTGAGGATAATATGATTAATGATTGAATATGCCTATAAAGGGGATAAATTTCATGTTTTGGGGGCTGAGAGTCATCGGAAAAAGACCCACATACCCCCATGAATGCAGTGGTTTATTGAGTAAAACTGGTCTACCGATGCGATATATGACTTGATGCGTTGATGGCATCGATATGATATCCAACGCATCACGCCAAGATCATGCTGCGTCACTAGAATGGCACGCTGGTAGCTAGGGACAATATAAAACAATGCGATAGGTGATGTGGCATGCCAAGATTGCATTGGTCCACTGTTTTAGGATTCCAAACATGGTCTAAACGAGGTCCAAAAAATCCAAAACTTTCTCGAGAACACCTATTGACCTTCCTGATCATGAATTAACTAAGATATAGACATTTAAAGGACTTTAAGGTTACTAAATTAGATTGCCAACTTCCAAAGGATAAAAATAAACTAAGTCTGGCAACTTAGCTAGAATTTTCTAAGTTTAGAATCCCTTTACAAGCTTAAAGGAATGAATTAAGTTAGAAATTTTATGGGGTCTTACATCGTTATAATGCTAGGGTTCCCACAACCTTATCAAAGGGAATTAGCTGCTCATATTTGCAAAATATCAAATTAAATTCAATAAATAAAGAATATAAGAAATCTCTAAATAATGAAGATTAATACCCAAATTCACAAATCTATTGATCAACAAAAAATTACGAGTAAGAGATCAAAAGTTAATATTAGGATAAAATCAATGTTTATTAATTGTATGAGTGCATAAACATAGGTAAACTGCTCAAAGCATAAAAAGATTATTTATAGGTTTCATAGAAACCCTAAAAATCCATGTCAAAGCGAATTGGGAAATTTGGGTGGGTGGTCACCTACAGCTCCACCGACAGTCCGTAGGTGCAACTTACCCCACATAGGTGCCTCACCGTAGTTAGCAGAAATTTTTTACAACTTTTGTTTCTCTGAACTTTGACCTTCTGACACCTATATTCTAACCTATGGCACTAGAGAGTGACACCTATATTCTAACCTATCGCACTGGGTTGTCCGCATCCCTAGGCTCGCTCAGTGCTGAATCCTACTCCCATTTGAAAGACACTAAACTGATTATTTGAACTGAACTGATACTACTGGTATTGTCTAGCGGAGCTAAACTAAATTTACTGAGTTTCGTTGACTGAAGGAATGTACTATGTTCTATGGACTGACGAGAATACTAAAGTTACTTAGGTTACAGAGATACTGAAATTACAGAGATATCCTGAATCACATAACTGAATAAGTTCTATGGATCATAGATTGACTGAGGAGATCATGAAAACATAACTTAGCTCAAGGCACACAATTAAATGTTCGGGTACAAGTACCCTCAGGACTCGATGAGAAGAAACTGACATAGCATGGCTTACTTAAATGCATAACCAACAACACAATTCATAATTCACATATTGAAGCACGGAGATCACACATGTGATATGCATAAGCTTGTACATACATGGGGATTTCATGATATCATACTAGTTGGTCATTTTTCCTTCATCTAGGCATTTAATCATACACATAGTAGGCATATCACAGGTAGACAACATTATACAATAATTATTCATCATGATTCATCTCTAATTTCATCATCCTAGGGTTTATTTATAGGTTCACATGAATATACATCTATAAAAATCAATTCCATATAAAATTGATCACCCAACATGGATTTGAATTCAATTGATCATTCTCAACATAAACAAAACAAACCCAACACGAAATTCATAAAGGAATCCAAAAACTTAAACTTAGAAAACAGATTCTCGGGCTTCATGGATAAAAAGAGTCCATGAATGAACACAACACATACCTGGGATGTGATTTCTTGAGGATTGACGGTGAAACCTTCTTGAATTTGAACACCCAATAGAAACCCTAGATTGTTCTTGAGAGAAACTAGTATATTTTTGGTGAAGAATGGCTAAATCACGTGTTATTGTGTTTAAATAGAGGTAGGAAATTGACCCTTTTAACCCTTGGACGCGTCTTTAATTACTGAGAAAATTTCCCTATTTTTATTCTTGGCACGATGCGCCACTATCGCGCCAAGTCACTGGTTTAGCCCTTGGATGCGTCTTTAATTTCTGAGAAAATTTCCCAATTTTCACCCTTGGCGTGACGCGCCACTATCGTGCCAAGTCACTAGAAAGTGACAAATGGGAAATTGCATGGTGGCGCGATGCAGGGCTATTGTGTTGCCACATTATCTGCGACTAGAAGTTCCGTACGATACGCCACTATCGTGGAGCAATACTGGAAATTGACAATTTCCATTTGACCTATCCCCCCAATGCGTGGAAGGCTCAGGTGATACGCTGTCTTACTAAAATTTCTTTAACTCTTCACCTGAGTGTTGGATTTGGGCGGATTTTGTATTGATGGAATGATTATTCGATTCACCATATGATAAAAAGTAAAAATATTGAAAATAGCATATATAAAAAAGTGGATTAATCTTTCAAAGAAATTTTTTAACATTCTTGAGAAACTTTTCAAGTTAGGAAAAGTATGGGGTATTGCATAAGCTCCCCATGGACAACCTGCTAAGAGAATTAACAACCATATTAGCCTTACAAAGGTGATAGTGAAGACTCATATCATAATCCTTAAGTAACAAAATCTATCTCCTTTGCTTGAGATTCAAATCCTTTTGGGTGAACACATACTGGAAGCTATTATGGTCTGAATTTATGTCAACATGAACTCTATACAAGTAATGGCACCAAATGTTCACAAAAAAAAGCACAACCAGAAACTCTAAATTATGGGTTAGATAATTCTTCACATGTACCTTTAGCTTCGTAAAAGCTTATGACACAAACTTACTATGATGAATCAAAACATAATCCAATCCTACACGTGATGCAGCACAGTGAACAACAAATCTATCAGTACCCTTTGGTTAGGTCAAAATTGGAGCTGAAGTCAACTTATCCTTCAACTTCTCAAAGATACCCTAACAAGCATAAGACTATAGAAATTTCACCTTCTTATGAGTCAACTTGTTCAATGAAGAAATAATAGTAAAGAATCTCTCCACAAACCTCCTATAATACCCAGCTAAACCCAAGAAGCTCTGATATAGGTTGGAGTTATCAGTCAAGGCCACTTCTTAACCACTTTAACTTTATGTGGATGCACCATGATCCCATCACTAGAAACTATATGACTAATAAAGGTCACAACATTTTACTAGAACTCAGACTTTGAGAACTTGGCTTGAAAATGCTGATCCTTAAGAGTTTGTAACACTATATGAAAGTGATTGGCATGATCCTCCTAACTCTTAGAGTATACCAAGATGTCATCAATAAACACAATGATGTATAAGTCCATAAACTAATGGAATACCCAGTTCATAAGATCTTTGAATGCCTTTTGGGCATTAGTAAATTCAAAAGAGAGAAAGCTACTTTAGAATACTTAATCAAATTAGAGATGACTGATTTTGATGTTATACTCAGCATAAATTGGCTTCATTCCTACTATGCCACAGTCGACTGCAGAAATAGAATAGTCCAATTTTAGTTTTTGAATGAACCCATCCTAGAGTGGAAGGGTAGCATATCCTCTTTCAGAGGTCTACTTATTTCCTAACTTTGGGTAAGGAAAATGATATCTAAAGGATGTTTCTATCATCTTGTTCAAGTTAAGGACAATAGTTCTGAAACTCCCAGTTTTAAATCAGTCCCAGTAGTGACTGAATACTTAGATATATTTCCCAAAGATCTTCCAAGAATTCCTGCCGAACGGAAAATAGACGTTTCCATTGATCTTCTTCCAGATACTCAACCTATTCTATTTTACCATACATAATGGCATCAGCAGAACTTAGAGAACTGAAAGAACAATTGAAGGATCTCTTATAAGGGATTTATCAGGCCTAGTATTTAGGGTGCTCCAGTATTACTCCTGCGCAAGAAAGATAATTCTCATAGGATGTGTATAGACTACAATCACTCAATAAGGTCACGATAAAGAATAAGTATCCTCATCCCAAAATTGATGACTTGCCAGTTATTTCTCTAATATAGACCTCAGATTTGGCTATCATCAGCTCAGAGTTAGAGAATGTGACATTTCAAAAATAGGTTTTTGTACTTGGTATGGTCATTTCA
The DNA here is from genome assembly GCA_030864225.1 of Capsicum baccatum var. pendulum. Classification (NCBI taxonomy): domain Eukaryota; kingdom Viridiplantae; phylum Streptophyta; class Magnoliopsida; order Solanales; family Solanaceae; genus Capsicum; species Capsicum baccatum. Next base: position 90,097,936 of record CM061557.1, read on the forward strand.
AATTCCTAGTCATGTCATTTGGTCTTACCAATTCCCCAACCGCTTTCATGGACATGATGAACTGTGTGTTCAAGAAGTACTTGGATATGTTCATCATAGTCTTCATAGATGATATTCTGGTCTATTCCCATAGTGAGCATAATCATGCAGACCATCATAGAATAGTACTTCAGACACTCAGAGATCATCAACTATTCGCCAAATTTAGTAAGTGCGAATTTTGGCTAAAGTCGGTAGCATTCCTTGGTCATATTATTTCTACTGATGGCATTAGAGTAGATCCACAAAAGACCAAAGCAGTAAGAAATTAGCCTAGACCTATCTCTCCATCAGATAATAGGAGTTTTTTTAGGGTTTGCTAGCTATTATAGATGGTTTGTTGAGGGATTGTCTTCTATTGTATCCCCTATGTCCAGATTGAAACAGAAGAAAGTCAAGTTTCAGTTGTCAGATCCTTACAAGAAGAGTTTTCAGGAGTTGAGGACACGACTCACCTAAGCTCCAGTTCTAGCTCTTCTAGATAGGTCAGATTGTTTTATAGTGTATTGTGATGTATCCAGAGTAGGTTTTGGTTATTTACTTATGCAACATGGTAAGGTCATAGCCTATACCTCCAGACAATATAAACCCCATGAGAGGAATTATCCTACTCATGATCTTAAGTTAGCAGCCATGGTCTTTGCATTGAAGATTTAGAGGCATTTTATCTGCAGAGTTCATGTAGATGTCTTCACAAATCATAAGAGTCTTAAGTATGTATTTTCTCAGAAAGATCTCAACCTTCATCAGACAAGGTGGTTAGAGCTCTTGAAAAATTATGACATGAGTGTCCTTTATCATCCAGGCATAAACAACATAGTGGCCGACACTCCTAGTGTACTATCTATGGGTAGTGTTTCTTAAGTTTAGGACAGTAAGAAGAAGTTATCTTAGGATGTCCATTAGCTTTCCAAACTAGGAATTCTCTTAGTCGATACAGAGGAGGGTGATATATGGGTTTAGAGTAGTTTAGAATCATCTCTAGTTTCTGAGGTGAAACAAAAGAAAGATAAAGATCCCAGCCTTGTCAAGTTGAAAAAGTTAGTTTAGGATAAGAAAATAGAGGTTTTCTCCCAAGTAGGAGATAATGTTCTTCATTGTCAGGGTCATCTCTGTTTTCCAGGTATAGATGAATTAAGGCAATGAATTCTTGTAGAAATGCATGCTACGTGCTACTCTATTCATCCAGGTGCCACAAAGATGTACCTCGACTTATGGGAAATCTATTCGTGGAGTGGGATGAATAGACATATTACAGAGTTTGTGCCTAAGTGCTGTACAAGTAAGCAGGTTAAGGTAGTGCATCAGAAGCCTAGTGGGTCCATGCAGGAGTTTAGTGTTTCTACTTTGAAGTGGGAAGTTGTGAACATGGACTATGTGATGGGTTTGCCTCAAACTCATCATCAGCATAATTCAGTCTAGTTCATTGTACACAGAATGACCAAATCAGCTTATTTCCTTGTAGCTCATACCTCTTATCAGCCAAGGATTATGCCAAACCCTTCATCATGGAGTTGGTTAGATTACATAGTGTTCCACAATCTATTATCTCAGACAGAGGTACCCAGTTCACCTCTTATTTTTAAAAGTATTCCAAAAGGGTTTTGGTTCCTAAATTCATCTTAATATAGCCTTTCATCCTCAGAAAGATGGTCAATCAAAAAGCACCATTCAGACTTTATGAGATATGCTAAGGGCGTGTTCAATTGATTTGAAGGGAAGTTGGGATGACCAGTTTCCTTTTATTGAATTTGCATACAACAACAGCTATTATTCTAGTGTTAAGATGGCTCCATTCAAAGATCTCTATGGTAGGAGATATAGATCTCAAATTGGTTTGTTCAAAGTTAGAGAGGCCTTATTCATAGGTCCTGACTTGGTATTTGATGCCTTAGAAAAAGTCAAGTTGATTAGAGAAAGACTTTAGGCTGATCAGAGCCGACAAAAATCTTATGCAAAAATTTGTAGAAAAGATCTCGAGTTTGAGATTGGTGATCATGTCTACCTAAATATCTCTCCCATGAATGAAGTGAAATCATTCGGAAAAAAAGGAAAACTCAGTCCCTGATATGTCGGTCCCTTCAAGATTCAGTTTATCCAGTCTTTCATGTCTCCTTGCTCAAGAAGTGGAAAGGTGACCCATCAGTTGTAGTCCCTATTCAGAGCATTGATATTCAAAATACTCTCTCTTGTGAAGAGATTCCAGTCAAAATCTTAGACTATTAGACTCATAGATTGAGGAATAAAGAAGTTCCTCTAGTTAAGGTTCTTTGGTGAAATCAGTCTGTTGAGGGAGCTACTTGGGAAGAAGAGGCAGATATGCGTACCAAGTATCGTTACCTCTTTTTCACCAACTCAGATAAAGCTCATGGTAATAGTTCTCCTTAAGCTTATTCAGTTTCATGTTTGGTGTTCATCACAAACTTGGTATGTAGCTTTATTCTCATGTTCCCATTAGAAACTTAGTATCAAGTACCATTGCATATTCGGTCATGCACACATGTATCATTTCAGTTATATAATTATTCATCAGGCATCTATTCTTGTTTTGAGAAACTTAGTTATTCAAAACACTCAGTCATTCTTTCATGAATCAATTACACATGTATTAGATATGCATGTTCAGTATTACATGTTTAACTTTTCAGTCATGTCAGTCATGAGATCATGTTATATTTATTCATGTTCAATATGTACGTAAGTTGTTTTTTCTCCCCTCTCAGTCAGTCTCATTCGAGGAAGAACATTCTCATGTGGGAGATATTGTAACACCCTATACTTTTCCTAGCTAATTTTATCTCAAGAATATCCAGTATTAGATTATAAATTGAATGATGGTTATTCCATGAGCAAATTTTAAGATTTTTACTTTTTGACATATGAAAAATTCATTAAGCTTTCCATCGGTATTAGATTTGCCCAAATCCGATAACCGGGTCAAAAGTTAGGACTATTTCAAGTTCCCATTATAAAATAGCACCATATTAGTCAGTGGCGCTCTGTTCCACAAGATGAAATGGCATTTGTAAAATTCCAGTTGAGGTCTATGATTATGGAGCATCACGCCGGGGCCCGAATTCAGATTGTCCTTTTCGAGTGTCTTAGCATAATTTTCTCCGCGTCGCGCCAAAGTTCTAGGTCGCAAAAAAAGGAAAAATGATGTCTACGCATCGTGAAATTCCTCAATTTCCCAATTTTCAAATTCCAGTGACACAACACGATAGTGTAGCGTCGTGCCAGGGGTCCAATTCGGGAAACTTTTACTGAAATTACATGACGCATCCAGGGTAAAAAGGGTCAACTTCCCACCCCTATTTAAGCCCTTTAACACCTCATTCATCCACTTTTCACCCAAAATACACTCTATTCTCTTAAGAACATCTCAAAAACAAGCTAAGGTTTTCATAGAATATCTAATTCCAAGAAAGTTTCTCCGTCAATCTTCTTGAAATCATGAACTAAGAAATGCATAGTGTTCATTCATGGACTCCTTTCGTCCATGAAGTCCAAGAATCCCTTTTCCAACTTCAAGTTATGGATTTTCTTTATGATTTCATGATTGATCTGTTCTTGTTCATGTTTATAAATGAGAAATTAAACTCTACTCCATGTTGGGGGATAATTTCTATGTGGGTTAGTTTTCCTTCTATCGAGTCCAGGGGGTACTCGTACCCAAAACATTAGCTGTGTGCTTAGAGCCATGTCATATTTTCATAATATTCTCAGTCAAGCTATGATCCTTAGACTTCAAACACTCTAATGTCTCAGGAAATCTCTATAATATCATGACCGCAGTCAGTTGTCAAATATCAGTCTTATTCCGTCAGTCCACAGAATTCAATAATTCAGCCCATGTTCAGTTCAGTTAAATCATGTTCAGTGTCTATTCAGATAGGAGTAGAAATTAGCACCGAGTGAACCTAATGATGGGAACACACACTATCAGATGAAGGTGTGATTCTTTAAAGTCATCCTTGCATTCCAGAACTATGAAGCCGTCATAGGTTGAGACATCAACACTGTCCGATGAGGGTTGATGAGATGGATAAGCACTGTAAGGTAAGTTCCCCACTGTTCTCGTAAAGGGGACGGTATCAAATAAGGGTCGCCCACAACTTTTCCTTACCAGTGGCACGGTATTGACACCCTTTCCAATTGGGGTTATAGATTGGACCCCAACTCAGCCATAATGGTATATTAGGGGAATGTCGGTTAGATAACTACTTCCCATAATTTCATGTTACAGAATTAGGACTGTTAGACAAAGTTAATCAATCTCAGTAATAGAACTCAGATAGTTCTTCAGATTTTAGAACTAGCAGAGATAGTCAACTCAAATACAGTACGAAACTCAGATAGTTCCATCAGATACTATCCCTCATGTTATCAGTTATATTTAGATTCAGTAATTATGTTATCACAGTATTAGTGTCAGTTGTTATGTTTCATGCATGTATTCTCACTCTCACGATAGTTAGTCAGTTATTATTATTATTCATGCATATGAACCCCATGCATTTAGCCTACCTCACATGCATACCATTATATTCAAAGTACTGACGCATTTGCACTATGGTGTCTTATACCATAGGTTCAGAGACACGAGCTCCAAAGCAATAGTAGATTCTAGATATCTGCAGACAGTTTTAGAAGTGAGTCCTCATTTTTGATGGACATGATTATTTCCCTATTCTCTCATTAATCAATTTGATCATTGGACTTAGTTAGGGATATGTCCCATCAGCTCTTTACTCAGACAGTTCAGTCAGTTAGAGGTTTTTTACTATTATGTTTCAGACATCAGTATTTTTAGTTTTGTTTTGGGTATTCTATTACAACTCGTAGATGTTACATTATTCAAATCATGTTCAGTATTAAACCTTATGGCTTTTCAGTGCATGTTTCCACATTATTATGTCATATTATGTATTATACAGGTACAGATATCAGTCATGGGTTAGCTTGTGGTCCTTTGAGGTCATGAGCACCATGTAACATTTTGAGCACCAAACATGGGGCGTTATAAACCAGCAGGTTGTTGCCTCATCTAACCCAATAAAAACTATAGTTGTAACTAGTATTCAGGATTTCACCCGAATGAATCCACCATTATTTTTGGGATCCAAGTCTGAGGAGTATCCACACGAGTTTCTTGATATGGTTCAGAAGGTGACTAATATCATAGGTGTCACTTTGAGTGAGAGTGCAAAGTTGGTTGCTTACTAGTTGCAAGATGTAGATCATATGTGGTATAAGCATTGGAAGAAGGATAAAAGTGTTGAGGCAGGGCCTATTAAGTAGGAAGAGTTTGCTACTGCCTTCTTATACAGGCTCGTTCCATAAGAGTTAAGGTAAGCTAAGGTGCTGGAATTAATTAATTTGAAGAATAGTAATATGAATTTAAAGGTATACTCGCTTACGTTTACTTAGTTGGTGAGGTATGCTCCTTCGATGGTGGCTGATAAAAGGTCGAGAATGCGTAAGTTTGTTTTTAGTATAGCTGATATTATGGTTAAGGAGTGTAGGCCCGCTATGTCTATTAAGAAGTTGGACCTATCTAGGCTTGTAGTTCATGCTCAATAGATTAAGAAATAGTATCTTAAGGAGAAAGAGAGAGATAATAAGAGGGAAAAAATAAGTAGCTTTAACTTTTCTCAGCCGATGTTAGAGAGTGGTAACCATTCTAAGTTCTATCAAAAATTTTTAGCCCCAGCTCCATCTTTATGCAGTACGCCAGTTCCAAAGTTCTGAAATAATAGTCGAGATAGGGCACCAGGCGCCAAGTCCTAGGGTAGTGTGAACAGTGGTCGTACTAATCCACTTTGCTAAAATATGGTAGAAATAATCAAGGTATATGGAAGGCTGGAAGTGATGTATGTTTTGTATATGTCAAGACAGACCACAAAGTCAGAGAATTCCTACAGGTGGGTTAGCATAGTCAGCATAGTCACTCTTAAGTTCAAGTTAGTCGCCCAACTCGGTAGGGTGCTGTTTCTAGTGCAACCAGTGAATAGCGCCAGAACTAGATGTATGCACTCCAGTCCCGACATGATCAGGAAAGTTATCCTGAAGTAGTTACAAATATATTACAAGTTTTTCATCTTTACATGTATGTTTTTTTAGACCTTGGAGCTTCATTTTCTTTTGTAACCCCCTATATAACTGGCAATTTCAGTGTCAGTCCAAAAATATTAGCAGAGATTTTCTCAATATCTACCCTAGTGGGTAAATCTATTATATCCAGATGGGTATACAAAAATTACCCTATTATAGTATCCTAGAAAATCACTTCAGTTGATCTCGTGGAATTAGAGATGATTGATTTTGATGCCATTATTGGAATGGGTTGGCTTAGCTCATGTTATGCCTCAGTTGACTGTAGAAATAGAGTTTATTAGTTTTAGTTTCCTAATGAACCAATTATTAAATAGACGGGTAGTACTTTAGTTCATAGGGGTCAAATTACTTCACATATTAGAGCAAGAAAGATTATATCCAAGGGGTGCATGTACCATTTTATTCGAGTCAAAGACACTAATTCTGTGACTCCCAATCTTGAGTAAGTTTTAGTAGTGATGGAATTTCCAGATGTGTTCCCTGTAGATCTTCCTAGAGTAAATCCCAAAAAGGAAATCAACTTCAAAATAGATCTCCTTCAAGATATCCGTCCTATCTCTGTTCTACCCTACAAAATGGCTCCATCTGAACTTAAGGAGTTATGAGATTAGTTGAAAGATCTCTTAGCTAAGGGATTCATCAGTCCTAGTGTTTCCTAATGGGGTACTCTAGTCCTATTCATGCGTAAGAAAGATGGTTCTCTCAGAATGTACATCAATTACCGTTAGTTAAACAAAGTCATAATCAAGAATAAGTATCTACTCCTTAGGATTAATGACTTGTTTGGCCAACTTCAGGGTGCCAGTTGTTTTTCTAAGATAGATCTTAGATCCTTCTATCATCAACTTAGATTCAGAGAATGTGACATTCCAAAAATAGCTTTTAGAACTCGTTATGGTTACTTCGAATTCCTAGTTAGGTTTTTTGGACTAACGAATTCTCCAAAAGCTTTCATGGGATTGATGAATAGAGTGTTCAAGCAGTACTAGGACATATTCATCATAGTCTTCATTGATGATATACTTGTCTATTCTTATAGTGAAAACGAGCATGCAGATCATCTCAGAATTGTATTACAACTCTTAGAGCCTATTAATTGTTCACCAAATTCAGTAAATTTGAGTTTTGGATAAGATCAGTAGCTTTCCTTGGCCATATTATTTTAAGGGATTTCATTAGAGTTGAACCTCAAAAGACCAAGGCAGTGACAAACTGGCCCAGACCTATTTGTCCATCAGATATCATGAGTTTCATGAGTTTGGCAAGCTATTACTGATAATCTGTTGAGGGGTTTTTATCTATTGCATCCCCCATGTCTCGATTGAATTAGAAGAAAGTCAAATTCCAGTGGTCAGCTTCTTTAGAGAAGAGTTTTCAGGAATTTAAGACTCGACTCACCTCAGCCCGATCTTGACTTTGCCAGATAGTTTAGATGGGTTGGTTGTTTACTGTGATACTTGCAGAGTCGATCTAGGTTGTGTATTGATGCAGAGAGGTAAGGTCATAGTCTATGCCTCTAGACAACTTAATCCTGATGAAAATAATTACCCTACCCATGATCTTGAGTTGGTAGTTGTTGTTTTTTCCTTGAAAATTTAGAGGCATCATCTTTATGGAGCTCATGTTGATGTGTTCATGGATCACAAAATTTTGCATTATGTGTTTTTGTAGAAGGATCTAAATCTTTATCATAGACGGTGGCTTGATTTGTTAAAAGATTATAATATAAGTGTGTTGTATCGTCCGAGCTAAACCAATGTAGTGTCAGACATCCTTAGTAGAATGTCTATGGGTATTGTTGCTCATGTTGAGAATAATAAGAGGAAGTTAGTTACAGAGGTCCATAAGCTTGGTAGATTAGGTGTGTGGTTGATTAATTTAGCCAAGGGTAGTATATTGGTTCAGAATGGTTTGGAATCTTCTTTGTTACCGAAGTGAAAGAAAATCAAGATAAGGATTCTAGTTTGGTTAAGTTGAAGGAATCAGTTAGAGATTAGAAAGTAGAGGTTTTCATCCAAAGAGGAGATGGTGTGTTGTGATATCAGGGTAGGTTATTTGTACCATGTGTTGATGATTTAAGATAGCGGATTTTAGAATAACCACATGGTGTGCGTTACTATATTCACCCAGGGGCCACTAAGATGTATCGTGATTTGCAAAAAAATTATTGGTGGAGTGGTATAAAGAGGGATATCACAGAGTTATAGCTATGTATTCGAATTATCTACAAGTCAAGGTTGAACACTAGAGGCTTAGTGGCATATTGTAGGAGTTTAGCATTCCCACTTGGAAATGGGGAGAGGTAAACATAGATTTTGTGATTGGGTTGCCTCGTACGCATCATCAATATGATTCGATATGGGTGATTGTAGACAAAATGACTAAATCAGCCTATTTCTTGCCAGTTCATATCTCTTATTCATCTGAGGACTATGCTAAGATGTATATTAGAGAGTTGGTTTGGTCGTATGGAGTCCCGTTGTCTACTATTTAAGATAGAGGTACTCAGTTTACCACTAACTTTTGGAGGGCTTTTCAGAATGGTCTTAGTACCTAAGTTCATTTCATTATAGCTTTTCATCGTTAGACAAATGGTTTGGCAGAGAAGATTATTCATACCTTAGAGGACATATTGAGGGTGTGCATTATTGACTTTAAAGGTAGTTGGGATGATAACTTACCCTTGATTGAGTTTGCCTACAATAATAGGTATCACTCCCATATTCATATGGCTCTATTTGAGGAACTCTATGGAGGAGGTGTAGATCTCCTATTGGTTGGTTTGAAGAAGGAGAGGCTACATTAATAGGGTCAGATTCAGTATTTGATACGATAGAGAAAGTTTGATTAATCGGAGAGAAGCTTAAGACAACCCAAAGTCATCAGAAATCCTATGCCGAAGTAAGGAGGAGAGATCTTGAGTTCAAAGTTTAGGATTTGGTTTATTTGAAAATCTCACCTATGAATATAGTGGAGAGATTCACCAAGAAAGGGAAGCTTAGTCCCCGAAATATTGGCATTTGCTAGAGCTATTTTTGGAGGGTAACTTATGAGCTAGAATTGCCTGCAAGTTTTGCATCAGTGCATCTCGTGTTTCATATTTCCCTATTAACGGTGTATTCGTGATCCAGCTGTGGTAGTTCCTTTAAAAAGCATGGATGTTTAGGATATCCTTTCTTATAAAGAAATCCCAATCAATATCCTTGATCGTCAGATTTGTAGACAAAGGAATGAAGAAGTTCCCTTGGTCCAAGTTCTTTGGCTGAATCAATCCATTAAGGGAGCCTCTAGGGAAGCACAAGAAGATGTGTGTTACAAGTACCATCATCTTTTATCTGTAAACTTAGACTTAGCTTAAGGTAATTATTTTCCTTATACTATTTCTTTTCCATTCTCAGTTTCAGCTATATTATTATTCTCATATCATTGGATGCATTCATGAAATCAGTTCAGTTCATGTATCATGTTTCAGACTCAGTCATGTATTCATGTTTTCTTTTATGCATGTTCAGTATGTGATCTTAATTGCGTTAGTTTAGAACTCTCATCATAATCAATCTTATTCGAAGATGAATATTCCTAAGGGGGAGATATTTTAATACCCCATGTTATTCTTAGCTCAGTTCAGCTCCTAGCTGCATGCATAAGAGGCTTAAAACCTAAAAATTTCACTAAGTGTTGGGTACTTAGTCATTTTTAAGGCCTCTTAACTTTGAGGATTTTTAAATTGGTCTTCCCGAACTCGATACATTGGTTTTTGAGTTAATTCAAGTTCATGGGTGTAAGGTACATGTCTCAGAGAAGTTTTAGATTTTTCAAACAAGGATTAGGTCATATTTGGATTACGATTCTAGCATTACATCGCGATAGGGCCGCGTCATGGTGGTAATAGTGATGGAACCCTCATCACATCATGGTGACCCTGTATACCACATTCTAGTTACAAATTTAATTGCCTGAGGGGCAATTATGTCATTCCCCCTAAATTCGATTCGTCAATTCACATATTATAACATCAGTTAGGGAATTATTTGCCCATCTTATTTAATTCTTCTCTCAAAGTAACCCTATTCACCTCCCAAGAACACCAATTTCCATTAATCTATCTCCAAGGAAACCCAGAATTCAAGTTCCATGATCTAAGAACCTTCAAGAAATTGTCAAGATTGGTGCTTCTTTCGTAAGATTAAGATTGGTGCAACAACAACTATCTTTAATTAGTTATTTCTGTTATTCTCTTCAGTTAGTTTAAGTTAGTTGGGGTTCTGTCCCATCAACTCCTCAGTCAGTATAGAGGTTTTTAGACAGTCAGTTAGACAACTAGTCAGTTTATCAGTATTATCAGTTGCATTTTCAGTGTTTTTAAGAGACGTTTACAGACTTGTGATTGAATCAAGCTTTTAGTAGTTAGATTGATTTTAGCCTTATTAGTTTATCTTCCGCATACATGTTTTATTGCCATCTTATTCTGTGCTCATAGAACGTACCAGCTCATGGGTTAGCTTATGGTCACTTGTGACCGTAAGCACTGTTGTCGCCACTAGGGGTTAATCTCATGCCGTGACAATGCCGTATGAAGAAAGTGAATTTTTATTGTATACTTTACATTCTAAAAGAGAAATTGACGAATGGAATATAGATGTATTAGGAGAACATCAAATGGACACATTCCGAACTAAGGCCTTATCGTAATAGTCATCTAAGTCCCAACATGGACCGGAGACCACCTATTACCCATACCTACCAACCAACCATATACCCTAAGTTGGATGAATTATGAATGCATAATAAGAAAGAATGATTAGCAGTACAAAGACTTTGGGATAGGTCAAAGAACATGACCAATCCGAACAAGTTTATCCATCTAATGCTAAACCAACAATCATACCAAAACCAAAAATAATAACCAAGCCCATGTCCATACCATAACAAAAAGGAACAATCAAAAATTAAATACAGTCATACAACATCAGCCCCAATACCATACCAATGCAAATCCTGACATCACTGCCAACACCACCTATACCAACCCATAGTAGTCTCACAAAGCCTTTATTCAAAGAACAACATCCAGCCGGGACATGCCCCAGCTGATAACAATAAACTTACATTTTAATTTAAGCTCATGGCAATTGTCATCAATAGATTTACCCAAATTTAAATTCGAGGTTTAATCCAAGAGGAACAATGTGAGTGGCGATCAAATTCACTAAAAAAATTAGATACTTGCTAAATTCAAAACAAGAATCCAAGAAGATAAAAATGAGGGGTTTGTGAAATATCACAACTAATATTTCCTTTTAGTATTTTCTAGTATTAATTTGGGGTGACTTATAATTAGTGTCTAATCAATTAGGCATGGATCTTGGGATTATACTTTCCTAGGAGAGACATCTGCATGAGCGTGTGATGACTTGATGCATATTCTAAATGTTGGTGATATGGTAGGCTAGGTTAGAAATCCTTTAGGCTAGTTTGTCAATAAAACCTTAAAGATGACACTCATTGACCCTTTTGTGTACCTAATGAGTGCTTCAATCAAAACCACCTAATACCTTTATTTGACACCCCTATTTCTAAGATGGTGTCCTAAGTATAATTAACTTCACAATCACCCTTATGTATAAGATAGTGAAAATTAGTAAACTAACCTCAATAATTCTCTTCTTTTTCCTTGGTTCCCACATCCCTCTTTCAAGGATGGTGAGGGTTTCTATAGTTCACCCAAACCCCTCTTTCAAGGATGGTTTGACCTTTCAAGAGCCTGGTTTTTTTATCTATCAAACCAATTTGGGTATTTGGAGCTTTCACCCACAAATCCCAACCAATATACTCAAGAAAGAGTGGAACAAAACATCACAAACTAGAAAATGCGCAAATAAATCACATCCCATATATATTTACACCCTAATATAGAATAATCCCAATAGGAAAACTAGCTACTCATAGAAATAGTAAACAAGATATATCTAATAACCTCTATTGATTAGATCTATGGAAGACTGTGGGAATGTTACTTCAAACTTTGAATATCCACAAATCTCCAATAGGAGTTAGCTAATCCTCTACTTGGAAACCACTCCAATGTATTTTTCACTAAAAATTAATACAATGCTATTTTATCTAAGTATGGAGGCTAAAAACAAGAACAATGTTCAATAATTAGGAATTGTAGAGATGAAAATGGAATCATAGGGTTTGAGTCTTCTTTAGTGAAAATTTGGGAACAGTTGTGTGCATTTACAGTTTTTCCCTTGGGCTGATTTTCCTCTATGCCGCGATTGCACTAGCTTTACCGCAATCGCGGCTACAGCGATCGCGGTTAGTGCCACATGATCGCAGTAGATTGACCTTCATGAATGACCACGATCGCGGCCCTCAGACCACGACGATGGTAATTGAGGCTATGTCTGCTCCAGGTCTTCAATTGTGCTTCCTTGCTCCTTTTTATCTCTAATCCACATATTTCCATCTCATCAACTATGTTCCTATAAAATGTTGATATTAGTGAATTCAATCACAATTATGTCTTATTTATTCATCCAAAACATGGTAGTGTGCACGAATGTTAAGTGCAAATGAGTAGTAAATTCATCACTCATCAACACCCCTAATTTAAAACTTTGCTTGTCCTCAAGAAATTACCACCTCTCATCATGAGACACTATACATTTATGCCTAAATTTCATGCCTCAATAATCACATTGAGGTGAAGCTTAGTATCCACAATAAGTAGTTCTTTGCACATAGACCAAGCTATTTTTACTTTACCTTTCTAAATAAAAACCAATATCTAAGGATGCAAAAGACTTCAAAGAGCAACAATGCAACAATAACCAGTACTCGAGAAACGACTCACTTTTGAATATCACCAAGCTATTCGCCTTTTTCCTTATTTCTCAGAAGGTGTCAAAATCGCCCACCTCAATTTGTTCTCACAAGAAGAAAAATTTTACACACCAAGCTACCAGATGTGCAACAAGGAATTTTTAAGTGCAAAACCCTCTCACTCACAAGAACTCTCTATGCTAACAAGTGTTATACTATAGGCTTGCCACTATTTACAATCACCACTACAATGAAAGCAAAAAATTAGAGATCTCAAATGCCATATTGAGCTTGTAACGTAGGTTTGGATTAGGATAGGATATCATTTAGTAACAACATGGTTACACCCTCCTTGAAAATCTACATCATACTACTTGATCAATCCTTTAACTATGGGTCACTTCCCTTTTATTCGTTCTTTTGAAAGCACAAACCTAAATATCTAAAATCTCCTGGAAAGTGGAGTTCGACACAATATGGACATAGATCATCAAGATAGGACTTCTAATTACCAAAATTAAAGTAGTCCCAAGATGCTACAGAGAAAAATAAATAAAAACAAAAGGCTATCAAACACAAGAAAAAAAAGAAAAAAACAAATAAATATTTACAACTTTGAACCAAAGCATTTATGCTAAAGTTCCAAACTAAGTCAATACGCCAAATTGTTCCCCGACAATGACACTATTTTTGAAGCGATCAACTTACATGTCAATTAAAGTGCAAGGCTGCCGTCATCAATATATTTATCCAACTTTCAAGTCGGGGTCAAATCCACGAGGAACAATGTGAGTGAAAATCAAATTAGATCAAAACAATAGATACTTGCTAAATTCGAAAGTAGAATACCAGAAGATAAAAATGGGGGATTTGAGAAACTTCACAACTAATATTTCTTTTAGGACTTTCTAGTAATAATTTGGGGCGACGAATAATTAGAGTTTAATAATTAGTCACGAATGTTAGGATTATTCTTTCCCAGGGTCTCATATGCATGATCATGTCGTGACTTGATGCAAATTCTAAAAGTTTGTTATGTGGCAAGCTATGCTAGAAATCCTTGAGGCTATTTTGTCAACAAAACCTCAAGGATGTCACTCATTGTCCCTTTTCAGTGCCAAATAAGTGCTTGTATCAAAACCACTTAATACCTAGATTGGACATCCCTATTTCTAGGATGGTGTCCTAAGTATAGTCATCTTCATAATTACCCTTATGTCTAAGATGGTGAAAATTAGCAAACTAAACTCAATAATTGTCTACTATTGCCTTGGTTTCCACATCCCTCTTTCAAGGATGGCAAGGGTTTCAATAGTTCAACCAAACCCCCTTTTCAACGATGGTTTGAGCTTTCAAGAGATTGGGATTTTCATCCATCAAACCCATTTGGATATTTTGAGCTTTCACAAATAAATCCAAAGCAATATACTTAAGCAATAGTGGAACAAAACATCACATACTAGTAAATGCACAAACAAGTCGCATCCCATACATATTTACACCTTAATCTAGCATAATCCCAAGAGGAAAAACAAGCTACTCATAGAAATAGTAAACAAGATATACCCAATAACCTTCATTCATTAGATCTATGGAAGACTAAGTAAATGTTACTCCAAACATTGAATATCTATAAATCTCCAATGGGAGTTAGCTAATCGTCCACTTGGAAACCACTCCAATGCATTCTTCACCTAAAATTAATACAATATTTTCTCATCCAAGGCTAAAACTAGATCAATGTTCAATAATTGGGATTTGTAGAGATGAAAATGGAATGATAGGGTTTAAGTCTTCTTTAGGGAAAATTTGGAAACAACATCATTGCGAATTACTTTTTGCTAGGTTGCAATCACAATAGCTTCATTGAAATTGAGCCTACAACAACCATGTTCAGTGCCAGTCGATCGTAGTAGGTTGACCTTCTTGACAGACCGCAACTGCAATAACTGAGGCTATGTATGCTATAGGTATTCTATTGCACTTCCTTTCTCCCCTTTTTGATCTTTTCTAGCTCCAATCCATATCTTTCCATCTCATCAAATATGTGCCTAGAAAATATGGATATTAGTGCATTCAATCACAGTTATGTCTCATTTATTCATTCAAAACATAGTAGTGTGCACGAATGTTGAGTGCAAATGAGTGGTAAATTTACCACTCATCACCTGACATAACAAAATGCGGTGTCCAAGACTAAACCAATGAAAACATAAGAAACTAAAACTAGAAATGGAGCCTTCCAAAGTATGGAGTCTCACCACTTCGAGTCCACACAAGTTGTTCCTGAGTCTAATCACTAAGTAAGAGGTATAGTATGACCAATACCCGTCTCAAGTGGGGATACAGTGTCGAAGATGGTTAGCGGTTGGAGCTCTAGCATGTAACTCAAATACATCATTAATGTTAGGAACAGTTTAAAACCAATTAATAAATGCATATACCAATTAAACATATACATATACATATTTACATATTTACACCATGCCGGGATCAGGTACAAGATTAGCATGAACATTAGAAATCATTAACATGGTTTGTGTAGCACAACTGTCATAGATCAAGGAACCCATAGGCTATATGGGCCCATCTCTTCCCTTGATAAAATGGTCCCAGTGTATTTAGCCGCATGAACCAGAGAATAACCATATTCGTATATGATTTTATGAGGGACTCAAACCTCCCGTTCATATGTTCATTCGAGGGAATCGAACCAACCGGTCCTAAGATACTCGCACCGGCTAGTGCGGTTTCCATTGTAAGTCCTTTGGACTCCACTTTCATGGCCTGGCTTCACATCCCGCTATTAAGCCCAATTTAAAACCATTATTTCACATACATAACCATTAAGCAATTACTCAACCAAAGACGATGCATTAGTATCGTCATACCAATACTACTTGCAAGTATATCACATGCCATTACCATTATCAAACAACCATTTATTCATTTTACTTTGGGACTCGATCCAATCATCTAACAAAGATACTTGTTCAATTCAAAGTTTAGGGACTCAAACCCATTATCAAGTGAAGACATAAATCAATTCAATGCGAGGGACACAAACCCATGCAACCTATTAAAGAATCAAGATTAACATTTAAATCATTATATGGACAAAAAGGCCACGGTAAAACCATTTACCAACCATTCCTATTCTTTAGGCCAATGCCTTAGTTACAAACATCATTAACATGTGACTAGTATATTCATTTGGGCATTTTCACAAACACTGTGAGGGCATACCTTTACCAAGTCCAAAACCAAAGTAAAACCAATCAAGTTTAGGGTTACCCATGACCTATTTATTAATCCATAATTACTAAGCACCCACATATTTAAATCCTCACCAAAAACATGTATAAATACAAGTTAAACCAAGAGTAAACAAGACACAACCATATGCAACAAAACCATCAATTTTTGTTTTCAAAACCACCATTTAAGAATCATAATCACACTTTAAAACACATGATATTTATGAACTAACAATAAGGGATGAGTCACATTCCTTATTCATGAAGATTTATTAAAGAAACTTGACTCTTAAGTCTCAAGATGTACATCTTTAAAGAACCTTAGCCCTAATTTTCAAGATAGAGTTTAGAGAGGATTTTGATATGTTTGGTCTTTCAATAGTAGGTTATGAGATGCCACAACATGTTTTAAGACATGGGGACTTAAAGGTTTTTAGGTGGGAAAGGTCTATAATACCCTCAGCTTAAAATCTAAAAGCATGGTCGTAGAAGGGTACGGCCACACCCCCAAACTATACACGAGGTTACATGTAGTACCCTTATCTCGTACCCTGTACATCAGCTTGGACCACCATACTGACTAGTATATGACCACAAAGGAATAACTCATATCCGAAAATATGATAAGTACCTTAGAATCATCTAGATTAAAATTAAGGCATCATATGGCTTAACAACATAAACCTTATACCTTATCCTACGACTAGTAAGATGCCTAGTTGTACCTTGGACCGAACCCAATGAAACTTACACAGACTACCATACGATAGGGGGACGCTCAACCATATCTTAGCATATGACAAATATGCTCAAATCGTATGTTGTCTAGAAACTAAAACTCAAGAATTTTTTTCTAATGGTCAAAAGCCAAGGTGTTTCAATTCTCCCCCACTTGGATCATTCATCCTTGAATAATTGGTAAGGCAAGCACAAGCAAGAGTTAACCTATTATTACACAACAAACTAACCTTTAACCTAGTTAAAAAAAATATATGACGAAGAACACATACCTTCTGCACGAATATCCAGAGAAAGGAACAAATATGGATACTTGGACTTCATGTCCTCTTCCGCCTCCTAATTAGCATCTTCAATCTTACGGTTCCTCTAAAGAACCTTTACCGTAGCCAAATCCTTTGTCAAGCAACCGACTAACCTAATGATCTAAGATCAAAACTGGGACAACCTTATAAGATAAGGAATCTGAGATACCCAACCCTTCCAATGGAACAACCAATGAAGGATCACCTATGTGTTTTTTTAACATAGAAACATGCAAAACTCAATTAATGAAGCTCAAACTAGAAGGCAACTCCAACTCGTAAGTAACATTTCCAACCCTCTTCAAAACCAAGTAGGGACCAATATACCGAGAACTTAAATTCCCCTTCTTGCCAAACCTCATCACTCCCTTTATGGGAGTACCTTTAAGAATACCCAATCGCTAATATTAAACTCATACTCCCTATGCCTCATATCTGCATAGAACTTTTGGTAACTTTGAGAAACTTTCAATCTATCACTAATGACCTTCACCTTCTCTAAGGCTTGTAGAACCAAATTAGGGCCAAATAACTTACCCTCACTAACTTCATACCACCCAATAGAAAAATAATATATCCTACCATACAATGCCTCAGAAGGAGCAATACCAATGCTAGAGTGATAACTATTTTTATAAGTATATTTAATCAAAGAAAAATAGTTTAACAAACTACCACCATAGTCAATCACACAAGAACGAAGCATGTCTTTCAATGTCTAGATGGTCCTCTCTGCTTATCTATGTGACTGCGGGTGGAAAGCGGTACTAAGGCACACCATGGTTCCCAAACCTTTCTAGAACGCCTTCCAAAAGTAAGATGAGAATGGATTACCACAATCCAAAATGATAGAAATTGGAGTACCATAATTTTCACAATCTTCGCAAGATACAACTTAGCATAGTCCTCCTATGAATAACTAGTTTTCACCAAAAAAAAATGAGTGGACTTTGTCATCCTATCCACAATGACCCAAATTGAATCACATTGGTTATGAGACCAAGGAAGACCTGTAAAAAAATCCATGTTAATCACTTCCCACTTCTATTTGGGAAACTCTATCTCCTGGCGTAAACCACTGGGTCTTATGTGCTCAACTTTTACTTGTTGATACACCATATACTAAGCCACATAGTTGGGTATATCTCTCTTCATATTGTTCCACCAATAGAAAAACTTAAGATCATGATACATCATTGTAGAGCCAGGATGAATAGCCAAAATCCTTTCCTTAAAATTATCGACGCTGAGAACACATAACCTGCCTTGGTACCTGAAGATACCATCACCATCACAAAGTCAACAACCTTTTGCTAACGCAGATTACTCTTAATATTCCTCCGATCAGGATCCAATATTTGCTTTTTCTTTAACTTAATAACAAGTGATGACTGTGATACTTGATGCACAAATACACCACCATCCTTAAAGTCCATGAGATGAACTCCAAGACTAAAAAAACGATGAATGTCCTTCACCAACTCCTGCTTATCCTTATCCATTTGAGATAGAGTCCCTATGGATAACCTGTTAAGAGAATCAACAACTATGTTAGCTTAACCTAGATTGTAGTGAAGACTCATATCATAGTCATTCAGCAACTTAATCAATCTCCTTTGCCTGAGATTTAACTCTTTCTAAGTAAACACATACTATAGGCTCTTATGATTAGAAAAGATATTAATATGAACCCCATAATATCAAATCTTCAATGCAAATATTACTGCCAATAAGTCCAAATCAGGAGTAAGTTAGTTCTTCTCTTGAACTTTCATCTTCCAAGAACATAAGCCACCACCTTACCATATCGCATCATCACATAACCAAGCCTAACATGAGAAGCATCATAATATACTATGAAGCTATCATTACCCTTATTCAAGGTCAAAACCGGAGTTGAATTCAAGTTATCCTTTAACTTCTCAAAATTACCATCACACACATCCGACCACAAGAACTTGACCTTATTCTTGGTCAACATAGTTAAGGGGGAGCTATAGTAAAAAAAACATTCAACAAATCTCTTGTAATAACCGACTAAACCTAAGAAGCTCTGAATATGGGTTGGAGTCGCATGTATAGTCCACGTCTTAACTACCGCAACCTTTTTTGGATCAACCATGATCCCTTCACTAGAGGTAACATGACAAAGAAAAGTCACAGCCTACACCAAAAAATCACATTTAGAGAACTTGGCATACAAACATTGATCCTAGAAGGTATGCAACACAGCATGGAGGTGATCAATAAGATTTGCCTCACTCTTAAAGTAGACCAATATGTCATCAATAAAGACAATGATGAACAAGTCCAGAAACTGATGAAAGACCCTATACATTAAATCCATAAACACTGTTGGAGCATTGTTCAAGCCAAAAAAATAAACTAGGTACTCATATTGACCATACCGGGTCCTGAAAGAAGTCTTAGGGATATCCACTTCTATAGTATTAAGCAGATGATTACATGACTTAAGATCAATCTTATAAAAATATTTTGCACCTTGAAACTGATCAAACTACTCTTCAATCCTAGGAAGAGGATACTTATTCTTTATTGTCACGTTATTTAACTAATAATAGTCAATGCATATCTGAAGGAAACCATTCTTCTTACACACGAACAAAACCATAACACCCTAATGAGACACTACCATGAATAAAACCTTTGTCTAAGAGATCCTTTAGTTGCTCCTTAAGCTCCTTCAACTTAGCTGGAGCCATTCTAGAATTAGGGATAGAAATAAGACAAGTGTTCCAAATAAAATCAATCCCAAAATCAATTTCATATTGAGAGGTACACTAGTAAGATCATCAGGGAAAACCTTAAGAAACACATTAACCACAGGAATGGATGCTAGAGAATGACCTTTGAGTTAGAATCTTTAACCTAGACCATATGATACAAATACCCTATGGAAATCAACCTTTGAGCTTTAAGATATAAGATTAACCTCCCCTTAGAGAATAAATAAAACCCTTCCCATACAATAATTGGCTCATTGAGGAATTTGTATATGATCTCATGGATCTAACAATCTAAGAAGGCATGAAAGAAATACAACAAGTCCATCTGTAAAATGGCATAAAAGTCAACCATATCTAACTCTATCAAATCCACAAAAGTTTCTCTACCATAAATAGATACCACATTCCACCTACGAACTCTTGTAGCAATCACAGAGTCACCAATTGGGAAAGATACAAAAAAAAGGATAAGAAACAAATTTTGGACCAAAACCAAAATGCACAGCCACAAACAGAGTCACATAAGAAAGACTGGACCCTAGATCAAGTAAACAATACATATTATGGGAGAAAAGTTTCAATTTAACAGTAATGACTCTAGGAGATGCCTTAAAATAATGGTGAGATGCAACAGCATAAAACCAATTCTAGCTAGTACTGGTGCCAGAAGGGAAAAAAGACGTAGAGATAGCACCCTTTGGTGTAGCATCAGATGTAAAGAAAACCAAAACTTTTTCAGCCTAAAAGTCATTCTAACACGATAGTTACGCTACATATGACCAATCTAACAATAGTAAGAATATATTTTACTCCCTTCCTCATAAAACCCACGATGCAAACACCAACAAAAACTATAGGGAGGGTGGGGTGGAGCTGACTAAGACCTACTATCTTGAGATTAGGTACCCTGTGCGTAGAACCCTCTATCATAATAAGATCAATGATCACCCTATGGCATTGGATAAGGAGAACTTACTGCGGATAAAGAACTAGAACTCCCCTACTTTTTCTTTGGACAATTACTACCATCTCTACCACTTTGCTCAGAAGATCTAAATTTCTTTCCATTTCTTTCACTATACTCAACTTGCTTTCTTTTCTCTTTCTCCTCTTTCTATATGCAATTAACTAACCTAGATATATCTATGTCCTTGATAAGTAAGGCAGCCATACTTTTAAGGATCAACTCATGAGACAGTCCTAAAGCGAACTTTCTCATTCGTGCCCTCATATCAGACACCATCTCTGAAGCATACCAAGACACGTAGTAAAACTTTAAGGCATACTCCTTGAATGACATCTTCCATTATTTGAGATTAACAAACTACTCCGCTTTCACTTCCCTCAACTTCTGAGGGAAAAAATAGTCCAAAAATGCATTAGGGAATTATCCTTAAGAGATTACTTATCACCATCACCCCTTGCTTGGTCCCACTCATCTTACCCTTAGTATGCCACATACTTCAGTTGGTAGGCAACAAACTCCACCTCTTCCATATTAGTGGCATGCATAACCCTAAAAATATTTTCTATCTTATCTACAAAACCCTGAGTATCCTCTCCACCCTAACACACATAAAAGTCAGAGGATTCAATCTTATGAACTGGCTAACCCTTGTGGCCTCAAAAGAGTACATGCACCACGCTTAACCTGAGAAGCTACCAACTGAGCAAACATATGATTTGACTGACAAAACTCAACATTCATCATATTAGCCTAAGGAGGACTAGAGGGAACCAATGGAAATCAAAGACAATAAAGAACTGGACCCCTAGACCGAGTATGGATCCCATGAGTAGAGAGTGTTCCATCAATATTGTCCTCAGTTGGGACAAAGAATTTTTCATGAGATTCAGATTAATGAGGCATGATCTGTAAGACAAGAAAATAGAAATCAAAAAAATTCAAGACCTTAGACTCAATAGCTCAAAATAAGACAAAAACAAAGTAAAACCTTCCTAAATGCTTTGTAACCTCTCCCTTATGAGTGTGGCGCACTACACACCCTTAAAAGAGACTTTACTTGACACATATTTGTGGATTCCCAATTAACCGTGAGTCTAAATCTCTAATACCAACTTGACATGAATTGAACCAAGGCTTTCTCGTAATGGTCATCTCAGGCCCAACATAAACATGAGATAACCTCATTACCCAAACTAACCAACAAAGCATATACCTTTAGTCGAATGAATTCTGAATGGATAAGTTAGAGTAATTAGCAGAACAAAGACTTTGGGATAGGTACAAGACCCTGAACAATCAAAACAAGTGTATCTATCTAATGCTCAACCAATAATCGCAACAAAACCAAAATACTAACTAAGTCCATATCCATACCATAACAAAATTGAACAATTTCAAATCAAATATAGTCATACGACATTAGCCCCAATACCATTACCAATACCAACACTAATACCATTTCCAACCCAACCAATACTAACCAATAATAGTCTCTTAAAAGTTCTATCAAAATTCAAAACGACATCCGATTGGGACATGCCCCCGACCATTGCCAAAACCAATGTCTAAGGCTGAACTAATGGAAACATAATAAACTAAAACTAGAAATAGAGCCTTCCAAAGTATGAAAGCTCACCACTTCAAGTCAACATAAGTTATTCCTGCGTCCAATCACTGAGTAAGAGGTATAGTGGAACCAAAACCTGCAACACATAGGAATACAGTGTTGAAGATGATTAGCCATTGGATCACTAGCATGTAACTCAAGGATAAAGGTAAAATAGTGCCAACAGTTCAAATATAATGAATCAATGCATATACTAATGCTATACAAAGATATACATATATATATATATATATATATATATATATATATATTTACACCACGTCGAGATAGGGAACAAGATTTGCATGAACTTTAAAAATCATTAACCTAGGTTGGGTAGCATGACCTTCATAGAACAAGGCACGTATGGGCTATATGGACCCAACTCCCCCTTGATAAAAGGGCCCCAGTACAAGTAACCACACGAACTAGAGAATATCTATATCCGTATAACCCTTTATTAGGGACTCAAACCTCCCATCATAATCAAGGTGACTTAAGATCCAATACATATGGTAAAGGGGACTCAAACCTCCCTTTTATATGTTTATTTAGAGGAGTCAAACCACTCGATCATAAGACACCCGCATCGGCTAGGTCATTTTCTAGTCTTAGTCCTTCAGATTTCGGTTTTATGGCCAGGCTACATATCCCACTATTAAGCCCAATTTAAAACCATCATTTCTACTACACAATGATTAAGCTAATTACTTAACCAAAAGCTCTTCTTTAGTATCGTCATAACAACAGTACTTGCAAGTATACCACATGTCATTACCATTATCAATCAACCATTCATTCATTTCACTTTGGCAGTAGAATCTATTGACTAACAATTATAGTTGTTCAATTTAAATTTTAGGGATTCAAACCCATTATCAAGTGAAGATATATATCAATTAAATATTATGGACTCAAACCCATATAACCAAATAAACCACCAAGGTTACTAATTTAATCATAACATAGACAATAAGGCCTTCAGAAAACCATTTACTAATCATTCATATTCATTTAGCCAAATCCTTAGTTCAAAAAATCATTAACATATGACTAGCTTATTCTTTTTGGCATTTTCACAACACTTTGAGGGCATACCTTTACCAAGTCCAAACCTAAAGTAAAAACCATCAAGTTTAAGGTTACCCATGACCCATTTTTTAAACAATAATTACCAAGAAGCCTCATGTGCAAACCTTCACAAAAAATACATATAAACACAAGTTAAACAAAGAGTAAAAAATACACAATTATGTGCAACAAAATTTAATTTTGATTTTCAAAACCACCATTTAGGAATCATAATAACACTGTAAAACATATGATAGTTATGAACTAAAAATGATGTAGGAGTCACATGCCTTATTCAGGAAGATTCATGAAAGAAACATGACTCTTAAGCCTCAAGATGTACACCTTTAAAGAACCCTAGCCCCAATCTTCAAAAGAGACTTTAGAGCAGATTTTGATGTGTTTGATGTTTCAATAGTAGTTTATGAGAGTCCAGAACATATATTAAGACATGGGTACTTAAGGGTTTTAGAGTGGGAAATATTTGGAATACCCTCAACATAAAATCTGAAAGCATGGTTGTAGGAGGGTATGAGCACGCCTCTTAAACTGTACCCTGACGTATGAGTGATACCCTTATATCATACCCTATACATCACCTTGGACCACTATACAAACCAACATGCAACCACAAAGGACTAACTTGTATCCCAATATATGAGAAGTACCCTTAGAATCGTACCTTGGTTAGAATCATCTAGACTAAACATAGAGCATTATATGGCTTAGTAATATACACCTCATACCCTATTATATACATAGTAACATGCCTAGTCGTACCTTGGACAGAACTCAACCAAAATTACACTAACTACCATATAAAAGAGGGACCCTAAACTGTATCTTAGCATATGACAAGTTTGCTAAAATAATATATTGTCCAAAAACTAAAACTCAAGAATATTTTCCTAAGGAAAAAAAGCCAAGGTGTTTTAAAAATATATAATAAACTACAAGAAATGGGGATGTCCATATGTAACACCTCAAATTTTGGTCCTTAAAAAATTCTTATCCTCTAAGCTTACTGCCCAAACTATGACACACCATAAGGGTCATAAGGTGTCATTACATATCATTAGAGCCTAAAATCATAGAGTGACCAGTGTGTTACCGAGAGTCTCTGACCTGAGTATGACAAGGATGCATCGAGTCATATGGACTCTTTACGAGTTATATGGTTTATTCTATAGGAAAACTAGTAAAACGGTCCCTTATTTCTGATATGCCTACAGCTGTACCTAATGATTTATTATCTCAAAGTATGAGTCATTGGGTAAGACTCATAGTCAGACTAGTGTGGGTCGTTTAATATCTTAGTTACATTTCAATTTATGGTGATGGCTCAAAAAGAGTGATCTTGAGTTGCAAGGTGACCCATGACGAGTGGAAAAATTTTCCAGCTTTTATTTAAGAGCACTTTGGACATTTATCTCTTTCCCACTTAAGACCCATGACCATAAAACATGTTGGAAACCTTATTCTGAATGCGTAATCATCAAATACACCGTATCGAGCTCTCCCAAATCCTTAAGTCAAGAATACCAAGGGTTTCCATGAAATTGGCAATTAGAGTGTCAAAAGGTTGATTTCTCTCTATAATTCTTGATATCTCAGGCATGTTACTCTTCCGTAAGGCTTATTTTTTGATGCATTTGTTTTAAATTATTATTCAAGTGGTTTTGAATATTTGATTTAGAATATGGGTTAAGGGTTTTGAATGATTGTTTTCTTAAATGATGTTCTCATGATTTATACATAATTTTTTATGCTTTAATGATGGTTTTAAACATGTGGGGTGCATGGGCATGGTCAGTAAACCAGGGGGTTAGGGATTTTCCCCATTATGTGGATTTGATAATTGAATTGGTATAACCTTAACTCAATATGGTGAAATTAGTTTTGAATAAGAGCGTATACACATTGAACTACTCTTGAATTATGGCAATTTAATAATAAAGGCTAATGAAACATGAATGGCTTAAAGTTCTTTGTTGCCCTGGATTGATTTGAAATAAAACCATGGAGTCCAAATGGCTAAACAAGTTTGAGTCCCAAATGGCTAAATATTTTAAAGTTCTATTGGCTGATGAGTTAGTGTCTTAGTTTGTAAAATGTGTTAGAGTCCTATTTGTTAGTGGCTTACAATCCTATTGGATATTTGATTTAACATGACAGGATTTACTTGCAAGCTATATTCGGTATGATGATGTACCACTTGATATTGCCATAATGAGTGACTCTTTGATTAAATGATTGGGCTATGTGCGAAATATTTTAATTAAGCTTAAAGGGGGTTGTGTATTTCTCCATAAAATTAGATTTCCCGAGAGGTCTAGTACTACAAACCACTTTTGTTGGCATGGAGGTCTAAATGATCAGATGTTTGAGTCACTCTTGATATATGATTAGGAGGTTCGAGTCCCCTATGCATATATATTTATGATTATTCTCAATTTCATGTGTATACACATATCGGGGCCCGACCAAGGGGTGAGAACTAGGCCCATATAGCCCCTGGGTACTATTATGATGGTTAAGCTATGCAATCGAAGCTAGCTATTTATGTTCATACCATACCCCGTTCCCTATCCTAACATGCATATATATATATGTACAATGTGTGCATACAGATTCTAATGTGGTTTTAACTTGGCATTATTTTATCCCTTCCCTAAGTTACATGCTAGCACTTACCCTGCTAAACATCTCCGGATGTTGTATCCCCACGCGATGCAGGAACTGAAGACACGTCTATTTTTCCTGCACGGTGATAGGATTTTTGGGTTGTTATTAGTCAGCTTTAAAGAAGTAACATTTTATTATCTGGAAGGGATATCATTTTGTTTGGTTTCATTTATTTCCTAGACTATGTCCATTGGATTTTTTTATCTATTGTTGGGGGAACATCAAAAGTTATATTGGTTTTAGTTTGTTTAGAGGCTTTGTGGATTACTATGGATTGGGATATTGTTGACATTCTAAAATTCTTTTTTAAGTTTTCTATCTTGTTACATGTTTGAAACTCAGATTATCCTATTATATGTTTGGAATTCATCTAATACTAGTGTATTATGTTTTGTTTGGCTAGTTAAATAGTGTGGTCTTCGGTCCTTAACAGACTTGAGATACTCATCACAACCAGGACCTGTGTTGGGTCATGGCAAAGTTGGTATCATAGTATAGGTTCATGGTCATTAGGGGTCTAAAAAAATATGTCAAGTAGAGTTTCTCATATGGGTGTATGGTGTTCCATATTTATAAGTGAGAGTCTATGGGGTATTTGGGATGTTTCCCTTTCTTCAATCTATTTTTGGCTATAGGTTATAAGGTCTTAAGTCTCCTCTAATTACATTTTTTTGCATTTCATATCATGCCTTCATAAAGATATAATGCTAGTGAAAACCCCTTTGTCCCATATGAGGAAAATATTGATGGAAGTCCTACTTATAGAGTATAAACCAGGTCTAGGATCCCTGCTCCTCACTGTCCATATAGAGTTCCATTGGTCCATACCATCCTTCCTAAAGCTTCTCAGGTTGATGATGATCATGCCCCACTATCCCACAAAGACATTCCTCATATAAAATTCCATTAATCTATTCATCTGCTTACTTTATTGGTGACTTCTCAGTCTTGACAGCCTAACTTTGTTGGTTATGTTGCTCCATCTTTTGAGGTTAGTAGAGTTGGCTAGTTCATGAGGTCAAATCCTCTAACCTTTGAAGTTTCTGAGGTTGAGGAGGATCTTTAAGGGTTCATAGATGAGATGGAATAGATATTCAGAGTGATTTATGCAACTGACTCTGAGGTTGTGGAGTTTTCTGCATATCAGTTGAAGGGTGTGGCATATTAGTGTATGAAGAATAATAATTTTTAAGAGGAGGTAATACTCAGCCAGCTATGTGGGATGACTTTTTTGGTACTTTTCTTGATTGCTTCTTTCCTTAGGAGTTGAGAAGGCAAAAACTAAAGAGTTTGTGAATTTGATTAAAGGCAAAATGACTGTGAAGAAATATGCCATGAAATTTCATCAGTTATCTCATTATGCTCTAGAATTAATATATTCTATGTGGGATAGAATGAGGAATTTTGTTTCAAGTTTTTCTCAAGACATCGTTTTGGAGTGTCAAGCTGCCTTATTGAACGAGTATATAGATATCTCTAGGGTTGTGGTGTATATCCAATAGGTCAAATATGAGAAAAAGAAGAAGGCTGATATAGAAGAGAGGCAAAGTAAGGAATCTAGGTATTCTGAGTGGGGTGACGGCCTCTAAGAAAGTGGTAGAGATGGCATGTAGTGGTTTAAGAAAAATTGGGGAAACTCTAGTTGTTATTCTACAGCTAATGCTCCATATCATAAGTTGTCCAATGATTGTACTTTCGGAGCAATAATGGGTTTATGGTAGAAGGTGCCAAATCATAGGCCAGTAGGGAATAATCAGCTCCATCATATCCTCTTATCAATTTTTATGGATAGCTGAACCATTGGTTTTTGTGATGAGGGGAGGAATAAGTGTTTTAGATGTGGCTATCATGTCCATATTCAGACAGAATGTCCTTCTAGTGATGTTGCTACTGGAGCCAATAAGGTTCTGGCTGCTACATCTTCAAATCCATCACCGAAGTGTTTTACTTTAAGTGTCGGCACTAGTCAGAATCATTTATATGCTATCACTGCCATTTAGGAATCATAGGGTGGTCTTGACATTGTCACTGGTACTTACAACTCTTCTTTCATGTCATGTATTGCTTTTTTTTAATGTGGGGTCTACTCTTTATTATGTGACCCCTTATGTGGTTGTTTATTTTGGTATTGGTCCTGACTGTATTTCTTATCCCTTTTGTATGTCTACCTGAGTGGGTCACTCTGTTATGGATATAAAATTCTATCAGGTTTGTGTGGTATCTAACTGTGGTAGGGAGACATTGGTGGATCTGATAGAGTTAGATATGATATATTTTGATATGATTTTAGGGATGGATTAACTCTATTCATGCTATGCGTCTCTGGATTTTTGAACTCATAAAGTTAGCTTCTAATTCTAGGATGAATCAGTAATTGAGTGGGAAGGAGTTTCGTAATGTCTAAGGGAAGGTTTATTTCTTATCTCATATCCTAGAAATTGATTTCCAAGGGTTGTCTATATCATCAAGTTTAGGTTAAAGATTTTCATTCTGAGGGCCTTTTTTTTGCAATTTGTCCCTGTAGTCAATGAGTTTCCTGATGTGTTTCCTAATGAACTCCCGGATATTCCTCTTGGTATGGAAATAGACATTTGGGATTGACCTTCTACTGGATTCCCGTCCTATCTCTATCCCTTCTTAAAGAATATCTCAAGTTGAGTTAAAGAAACTCAAGGATCATTGAAAGATCTTCTTGATAAGGAATTTATTTGCCCTAGTGTTTCTCCATGGGGTGCTCCTGTGCTTTTTGTGCATAAGAAGGATGGTTCCTTTTAAATGTGTATAGACTATCGACAGTTGAATAAGGTGATGGTGTTTCATGACACAATTCAGGAAGATATGATGGTACCTAAACCCACTTGTAGGTAATCCAACACCATAACCCGGAGCTAAGGCAATGGGTTACTTAGGTAGAAACGACCTACCAGGCCTAAATACACAAATACAATTATAATCAATAGTATTCCACTAAATAAAGATAGTCAAAATATGAATACCAATCCCATGTGCTGGTAATATTAGTACAAAAGTATCTAAGTTTGATAATAGGAAATACAACTCATATGTCTAAATTAGTCTACAATTCTATCTCGAATACAAAAGGTTGAACAAAGATAGAGGGAATCAGGTGACTCAAAACTCCAAGAGCTCACCATGTCTCCAAAAGATCAATATTGCACAATCTCAACTCAGTGGAATCAACTAGTACTTGGGGCTGCACCAAAAAGGTACAGAAGTTTAGTACGAGTACAAAAACAATGGGTACTCAGTAGGCATCATCGTCCAACTGAGCTAAATTATGTTTTAAAGATGATATAAAGCAAGATAATATGTCTAAGTCAAGATACAGAATTGAACCTGAATCATCTTCATCATCACTATATAAAATAAATGATCAACTAGAACAATAATATGAAATCTTATACCAATACACACCAATATTGTCATATATAATGGATAATCGATTCAGAAGTGTAAAGAAACACCAATACAATTATAGTCGCATAAATACCAAGCTAATGCACATACATCCATTAGAGCATAAAGTAAAATGCTCACCATGACTTCCCACACCACTAGGGAGTACACTCAAAATAATATAAAGTAACGAACCCATCATGGAATCACATACCAATCGGAGAGTGCATCAAAGATCACATCACCAACATATATAGATATATAACCAATGTCTCATTATCATGGATTTCCCGTCTTTTACACCAACGATCATTTACCAATGTTCATAATCCTCATCAATCATCTTAATTGAATAGCATTTACCGAGGTACTCATACCATAATAATATCACCATTTAGAAATCTATCTCATCAATATACTCGATCTACGGTCCACTATTAACTAATCAATACTCATTATTAAATACTAATTCTCTAGTCATCGAATGACCTCTTGTTATTAGACTCACCAATTCTTCACATAAACTTTTTTCATGGGGTAGTGACTAACCATTATTCGATAAATACCCAACATCCAACATCTAGTCAACGTTCACTACTAGACCAATGACGCCATTTAGCCCAAGAACAATTCTAGTCATCATAATTGCACTAGTCGTCATTTATAAAAAGACTAATAATCATCATATAAAATATTTATATATCTCACCATTAACATCCTTTAGCATCTAGCAACTTTGATATGTATATCCTCAGTTAATAGCTAATCGACATCACACTTAGTCATCAATATCATTAATCATCACCAATGCTAACCTATCATACTCATTAACATCATAACAACCACAATTGTTAGTTACCATATTTTAACCAAATAAGGTTCAATAACAAGAATTCTAGACTTTAAGTCATCAAGTAAGATAGTTACTTAGTAGTCACTTAGTCGCCAGATAACTCACTGAAATAGGCATTATCCCATTAATTAATACATTTATCCAATGTTATCTAAACTCACTAGGTGGATCCTCAAATACCATACAATATCTTGATTACCAACCTGTCCTAGTACATTATGCGGTAAATACTACTACTACTCATTATTTAGCACTAGCAAGAACTACACCACTTAACCAGTGATTAGAACTAACGAACTATAACTGACAATACCATGAATAACATTATACCCTCAAGAACATACAAATGTATATAAAAGCATCATCATACACACAACATATATTTACTTGGTTATATACATATCATCAATATTTCCTCCGGACTTACTGAGCATCATTATATCATCAATATATTCTTTGGACTTACCGGACATAATCATCTAATCGATATATCCTCCAAACTTTCTAGGTATCATCATAAAATTAATATATTCTCCGAACTTACCGAGCATCATAATAACATTAATATATCCTTTAGACTTACCGGCCATCATTATAACATCAATATATCCTCCGGATTTACTGGCGTCATCATGACATTAATATATCCTCCGAATTTATGGTGCATTATCATAACATTAATTTATCCTCCAAACTTATCGGGCATCATCACAACAACAATTTTCACTACAATATCAATACTCATCATAAAATCAATGTATATATTTAATTAAAGCCACAATAAATGTAAGCCCCACAAGGGATGGGTGAAGGAGACATAAGGAAAGACATACCTTCGTACCTCATCATTCATTATCAACACAATATATTACTAGGAGAATGAATAAGTATATTTATATGGTATGAAAACTTAAAACTTTAACCGGCTAAATATAATCATTAGCATTTTCAAATACAAGTTATATTTTATCCTCTAGAGCCCCTGATTGTTAGCATAATTTACATTATCAACATAAGTGGATCATTATCACAAACATCAGTTTAGTCCCAAGGCTTGAAGATAATATGAGTAATAGCATAATCCAAGACCCACAAGGTAATTTAGTTGCTGATTTAAGTGATATCATATTCATGGGTTCAATCTAGAAGACAATTCATTGCTATCTAAGCATTATCAATAATCTAGCAACCAATCAAGCATACCAATTCCAACACCTACGTCATAAATAAGACATTTATCTGGGTTAACCATCTTATTACCCAAGGCATATTCAGTGTGTTTAACAAGTATCTAGGTCACTTATGAAAATACATAGTCCTAGCTTAAGGTGGGTCATGTTACACTTTTAATAACCCAAATTCCTCATGAAGTCTAACTTTTACCCAGAACTAAGCTAAGCCCTCTAAATCACGTCTTAAGGGTTTATCATTACACATTAGTCCTATCGTGAAATCCTTCCTCAAGTATTAGTCTTATTCCACCCAAGCTACAGGGGAAATATCCACAACTATGCATATCTAAGGTTAACTTACTATTTGATATGAGTGATAATGTCACTCCTATCTAACTGGAGCAACTAGATAATTCTCATGTTATTAATGAAATAACAAGTCCAACTAACCAAGGTTCTAGACTATAAGTCAAGTACTGCACTCTATGAGTTCAGTAGCCTAAATGGTCCAACTAATCCCAACTTTACCATCTGTAATTTCAATGCCTAAAACCCCACCCAATCTATCAAAGATACAAAAGTCATACTATAATAAAGCTCAATCTAACAATAAGTTTGCCTAACATACCTCGAATCCAAATATAGCTCACGGACCAACAATCTTCACTTTCCCTTCCTCGAAGCTTCATTAATGAGCCAAGATATTAAAACCACATTCTATGCATTATTATGAGAATATTAATACCTATATTTCACCATTATACTTTTTGTCCAAAACGACATCAAAAATTCCCAAGTGGATCCCACATATAGAAAATGAGTTTTTGAGACCAACCCATTCTTGAAATATTGCTAAGGAGTTATATCCCTTGAGAAATTAGTGCCAATTAATCATATTTAGGCTAAAATCAAGCCTCAAGAAATTTAGGTTTTTGGGTCAAATAATCAAGAATTCAACACTAATAATGAAGGATTCATACCTTATATTCAATGTGAATCACGAATATACAACTTATTTAAGCTCTAAATGAACACCCAAGACTCAATTTTTAGACTACATACACTTTTAAAGTTTATCGAACTCAAACCAATAGAGAAAATGACCAATTCTTGACTAAACGGTCATTTAAATACCCCTTCCCAGGCTCTTGATTCACGCAATTACAAACAGGCATACTGCAATTGTGGCATTGGAATTGCGATACAGCCTCCGTGATCGCGATACTTTTATTGCACCAAATGATAGTTAAACCTTGAAATTTATTCCAAGTTTTGGCCAATGCCGTGGGATGCATCCAGAGTACAGTATGAGCAAATAAAATATGCAACGACACTATTTTCAATATTTAGGACTTATTGGGCAAGTTGGATTTTCTGAGTTTTTTTTTGACAAAATATGGGCCCCACACCTTAATTTCTAATTTATCGGCTTTCCGACCAATAGATTGAAATGAGTTTGGGTGTAGCAGGACACAAACCAAAGGTATACCCAAACTAAAAACAATATATTAGAGTTGTTGGCATAGTCAAAATTCACGTCTAACTTTGTTTTACTAAATTCTTTGCTCGGTGGCCATTTGAAACTAACGAAGATTTCTAAACATGGAAATAGTTCTAAAAATCAAGAAAACTATCCAATAACCAAACTATTAGTTCCAAAATGTCATAAATAACTTGGGGCAACTATGGAAAATCTCTAATAGCTAAAGTAAGTAGAATCTTAAAAAATTACCTGAAAGGTCATTACACTGTGAAGAATAAATATCTTCTTCCTAGGATTGATGACCTATTTGACTAGTTGTAGGGTGTCAAATGCTTTCCTAAGATTTATCTTCAGTTGGGTTATCATCAGTTGAAGATTAGGAAGGTGGATGTCTCTAGAACTACTTTCCAAACTCAATATGGCTACTATGATATCATAACTGGGCAGTTCCTGTATACTCACCAGGGTATAATGGCTTTACTTACTGAGGTGGAGACTGAAAAGGGATCTGCTAGGATTTTGGGACTGATTCAAAAATCCCCTGCTATATAAGGAGTAATAAAAGACAAAGAAGATCCTAGATCTATCTAAGCGTAAACATGCACATGAAAGAACTATAACGTACCAATAACTACATCAGGATAATTTTCCTGATCATATCGGGACTCAAAAGCATAGACATGATTTGGGCGTTGCCAACTAGTTGCACTGGTAGTGGCACCCTGCTAATTCGAGAGACCAGACTGAGCAGAAGAGCGGAGATAACTCTGATAACCTGACTAAGGGCAGTCTTTGACTCTGTGGCCTGGCTTTCCACAACAAAAACCAACATCGCTACCAGCTCTGCAAGCACCCTTGTGGTTCTTACCACAAGTCTGAAAATTGAGATTAGTTCGGGCATTGCTAACATTGCCCTAAGACCTAGAGCCTGGTGCTCTAACTCTGTTACCCTTTCTGAACTTTGGAACTGGAGCACTAGCTCAAGAAAGAGCTGGAACTAATGATTTAGGATGAAACTTGGAACAATTTCCTCCCTCTAATTTAGGCTTAGCGAAGTTGAAACTACCTATCTTCACGCTCTAATTCTACTTCTCCCTCTACTAAATCTTCTGCTCCTCTATCTGCTGAGCATGAGTCATAAGCCTGGCTAAAGTTATGTCACTATTTAGCATGGCGGTTCTGCACTCATTAACCATACTATCATTCACCCTTGAAGCAAACTTACTTATCTTGGCTCTGCTGTCTGCACCCATATGATAGTAATATCAAGCTAATTATGTAAACTTAAGAGAATAATTTTTCACCATCATATTGCACTGCTTGAGGTTGATGAATTCTAGCACCTTAGCCTCTCTAAGATGTTGGGGAAATAATTTATCTAAGAATCTTGTAACAAACTCCTCCCACTCTACAGGCCCTACATCATCTTACCTCTCTAACTTCCACTGTTTGAACTAAGTATGAGACATATCCTATAACTGATAAGCTAGCTTAACACTCTCAACAATAGTCACCCCCATGATGTCTGTTGCCTTCTGAACCTCATCAAAGAATTTCTTAGGGTCCTCATCTATATTAGACCCGAGGAAAGATAGAGGGTTCATTCGGGTGAAGTCCTAAATACTAGCTGCGGCTAAATTGGCCACTAGATTGACTTGAACGACAACTGGTCATTTATTTTGAACAGCAACTGAATTAGAAAGAGTAGTGAATGTGGCCCTGAACTCCACATGAGAAAAATAATCGCCCAAAGAATCTTTGGGCTGAGGGGCTGACTAATTTTTGTTTCTTCTTTTAGGAGGCATGTTTTGTAGAAAAAAGGGAGAAACGGATTAGACTGAGAGATTGACTTAAGATTATGCTCACTGGCATGACATGAATACTGAAAGAGGGGAAACTGTTCCTAAAACAACTTATAGCATCTTGCACATAAATATGGCGCACAACATACCCATGTACATGACTCTACTAGATGCGGCTTTCAGAATTCCTAGGACTTTATTGAACCTTAGGCTCTGATTCCAAGTTTGTAATTCCTCAAGCCTTGTGCTCAGAGCACTACACGATTGTCATGACCCCGAAGGACTACAAGCTAACCCATGACTGATATTTGTACCTGTAAACTACATAATATGACATAATAATACAAAAACATGAACTGAAAGGCCATAAGGTTCAATACTGAACATGATCTGAATAATATAACATATGCATTTTGTAATAGAATAACCAAAACAAAATAGAAAATACTGATGTCTGAAACATAATAGTCTAGAAAGCCTCTAACTGACTGAACTGTCTGAGTAAGGAGTTGATGGGACATGTCCCAAACTAACTCCAACTAGTAAACTAATTAATGAGATAATAGGGAAACAATCATGTCCTCAAAATATGAGGACTCACTTTTAACTCTGTCTGCGGATATCTGGAATCTACTATTTCTCTGAAGTTCGTGTCTCTAAACATATGGTATAATACACCATAGCGCAAATACGTCAGTACTTTGAATGTACTGGTATGAATGTGAGGTAGGCTGAATGCATAGGGTTCATATGTATGAACAATAATAATAATTGACTAACTATACTGAGTATGTGAGAATACATGCATGAAACATAACAACTGACACTAATACTGTGATAACATGATTACTGAATCTGAATATAACTGATAACATGAGTGAGAATATCTAACAGTCCTGAATCTAATGGAACTATATGAGTTAGGCACTGTATCTAAGTTGACTGTATTTTACAATCCTGAAATCTGAAGAACTATCTGAGTTCTATTACTGAGACTGATTGACTATGTCTGACAGTCCTGATTCTATAACATGAAATTGTGGAAAGTAGTTATCTAACCGACATGCCCCTAATATGCCATTATAGCTAAGTTGGGGTCAAATCTCTAACCCCAAATAGAAAGGGTGTCAATATCGCGCCACTGGCAAGGACAAGCTGTGGACAACCCTCATCTAATACTATCCCCTTTACGAGAATGGTAGGGACCTTACCTGACAGTGCTTAACACCTCATCAACGCTCATCGGACAGTGTTGATATCTCAACCTATGATGGCTACATAGTTCTACAACACAGGAAGGACTTTCCGAATTAGAATCCTCCACTGAAACCATATGATACAAACATCCCTTAGAAATCAACTTCTACGCTTTATGATAGGAAATAAACTTCTCTTTGGGTACTACAGAACTCCCCTCCCAATCAATTACTAGTTCATTAGGAAAATAAAAAATGACCTTCGGGTTCTATAATCCAGAGAACCGTTGCACGAATGGAGCCAATCCATACCAAAGGTTATATAAAATTACACCATATTAAGTTCTATCAAATCTACTAGTGTCTCCTTATTAAAGTTGGATATCATATATTCTGTATAGATTTTTCTAGAATTAATAGACTCACCTACCAGGGTAGACATGAAAAAAGGGTCAGAGATATTTTTAGCATAAAAATCAAAGTGTACATCCACATAAGGAGTCACATATGATGGGGTACAACCTGGATCAAGAAAATAATAAGCATCATGGGACAGAATTTGTAACATACCAGTCATAACATCTAGGCATGCCTCAGATTCCTAACAAATAGCAAGAGAATAGAGACGATTATGACCAGTGCCAGTACTAGAAATGGTGCCTTTAGGCGAAGGACCCATGGAAGTTACAATCAATACCTTATTAGCTCTAGTGGAAACCCTAGTCAAAGGATAATATCGTTGCTTATGACTAAGATGACCATAATTATATCATCCATTTCTTGACTCCTTACAATATCCATGGTGAAGCTACCCACAAAAATGACAAGGAGGATAAGGTTGGGCTAATTGAGCTCCACTAGCCTTAGACTACGAACCATATGCCTTAGGATAACTGCTAGCCTACAAATTATGATCACCCAAAGGCTTAGGATATAGAGCACTAGCTATCGAATAAGAATTTACCCAATTCTTCCTCTTAGTCTACTGTCTACCACCTCTCCCACTATTCTGCTTATTTGCACCCTTCTCTGAATATCTAAATTTCTTCTTCTGCTTTTCTCCTATCTGTACTTGCTTCTTTTTCTTATTCCCTACCTTCTACATATAAACCACTTGCCTGGAGATGTCCATATCATTATTTCAAAATAGCCAAATTACTACAACAACCCAAACTAGGGCCTAGCCCTGAATCGTATGTAAAGTTCACCGAGGACTAAAGACCACCCCTTTATGCCTAGCCAAAGAGAGCATTCACACTAATGGTGACTGTATTCTAAGAATATAATAAAGATAATAAGGATAAACTCATGGCATGCATAATATGGACAAACTATCAACCAATACTAACAACCAACACCTAAATCAACAGGCATCCATAAAGCCCTTAACAAAGCTGAATACCAATAAATTATCGAGGCATGCCCTCGGTACTAGCAAAAAACTAGTCTAAAACAAACTCTAAGACATAGGGAACAAGAACCATGAAATGAAGCCTTTCAAATTCTAGAAGATCACCACTTCAATGACAACTCATAAACTAACCACAAGCACCTAATCACTGCACAACAAAAGTAGAAGAATTTCTGGTGCCTGCATCACGTGGGGATACAATCTATGGAGACGGTGAGCGATTGGACTACTAGCATGTAACTCAGGGATAGGACATAAAATAATAACTTGGATAACAATTAAAAACCAATCCAAAATCCAATGCACATAATTATTTACAACATATACATATAATATGACATGCCAAGATAGGGAACAAGGCTTAGCATGAACCTTTAAAATCTTTTCCAAGACTATTTAGCATAACCTTTATAATTAAGACATCTACGGGCTATATAGTCCCAACTCTCCCTCAGCTGAAAGGTCCCCAGTGCATCTGGCCATATGAGCCATAGGATAGTCATGTCATATGCTTTATGGGAGACTCGAACCTCCCTAAAAATTCAAAGGTGACTTAAGCACGAATATATACAACATGCAACACTCGAACCTCCCAAATATATAACAGGATGGGGGACTCTAAACATTCAGTCATTTAGACCCCCGCAATGACTAGCGCATTTTTTGGTGTTGGTCCCTCGGGACCTGCACTATCACGGCTCGGCTACACAACCCTTTTTTAAGCCCAATTAAAACATTTAGCAAACAGTAACAATTATTTAACCAATTATGCATTAAGTCATACCATTGGTATCGTCATACTAACCAACTTGCAAGTTCATTATCATGCTAAAATCCACTAACTATCACACATGGGAAATCTTGACACCATTAGTTTAATTAACATTCACGCGGGGAATCCACATACCCCAAGGTTCAAGAAAATCATTCCATGGTTCATTAACCTTTTATGGCAATGCATTAGTTCAAGTGAGCAAGTCAAAACATTTGACAAAGAGATATATCATTATCAATTACACTATATGGTTGAGGGCACACAATGTCCACAGCCACAAGTCAAGGCAAAAACATTAAATTTAGGGGAAACATAACCCTTTTTATCAACCAAAACCACGCACCCCACAGGTTTCAAAATCATTATAAACCATGAATAATGTATAAGAAACCATCGAAAATCAATTACGTGACCAATCATGTCAAAAGCCCTCAACCACATCTAAAACGATTGTTCAAATCAACAAAATTATCCATGGAGATTCATGTATTTAACAAAAACTAGTTATGGGTAGAGTCATACGTGAAATACCCAAGAGAATGGAGAATTAAACCCTTAAACATCTTCTTGACCCACTTCTTAGAAACCCTAAGTATAGATGCTTGAGAGACTTGAGAGAGAAGAATGAATGTTTGTAGTGTATTATGGATAAAAATATAGTCCCCAATATGTTTATAAGTTATGGGTTATTATTGGGATTAGTGGGAAATGTCTAAAATACCTCCATTAAGATCTGGAAAATAAACCATCAGCTATTATGGGTGACCTTAAGACTCGTAGGGTCACCCTACGACTCATGTCCCCTCAATTATAGTCTGGACAGTGCCCAGGACCACCAAAACTGGTCTTGTTACGAAAGGAACCTATGACTCATAATGAGTACATACGGCTCATTACATCCTTGCCATACTCAGGGAAGAATACTTTGGGCATCACACTAGTTTCCTTACAGAAAGGACTAAATGAGTCTCTTAGAGTCCTTACGACTTGTAACATGGTAGTCGTGGTCATATCAGAAAACTTGGGGCAATACACTGGTTATAGTAGGAGTGTATACAATGACTAGTCATAAGTATTTGTGACATAGGGCCTCATGTTGTAATCAGGACAACAACTCAGGCAACATTCACTGGACACCTTTTGACTAGGGTCATATGACCTATCAAGATGCCCTACAACTCATAGTAGGGTGAGTTGTAGTCAAGATAGTAAGGATAAATTTTTAGAAATTTTCAAGGACCAAAAATTCATGGTGTTATGTTTCCCCCCTTAGAATCCTTCATCCTCAAATGATGGGTCAACACATACGCTAGGACGATTCAACATAGAAACGCTCCTATGCTTACCTTTAACAAAAATATAAAAAGAAAGATACAAAGGAAATAACAATTTACTTTAACAAAGTTAGAAAATAAAGATATTAAGGAATACACATACCTCAAGCACGATTATTCGAAGCTAGGAACAAGAACAAATACTTTGACTTCATGTCCTCCCTAGCTTCCCAAGAAGCTTCGTCAACCTTTTGGTTCCTCCAAAGAATCTTTACCAAAGACACATCCTTCGTCTGCAACCAAAGAACTTGTTGATCTAATATCTCCACCAAAACTTCCTCATAAGATAAGGAATTCAGAATGCCCACACCTTCCGAAGGACCTATCAACGAAGGGTCACCCACATATTTCCTTAACATCAAGACATAGAAGACTGGATAAATGGAGCTCAAGCAAAAAGGCAATTGCAATTCACACATTACCAACCCTCCTTAAAAATAAATATGTACCAACATTATGGGGATTGAGCTTTCCCTTCTTTTCAAACCCCATCACTCCTTTCATAGGAAACACCTTCAAGAAAACTCAATCACTAATATCAAATTCCAACTCCCTTTGCCTCACATCCACATAGGTCTTTTAGAGACTTTGGGAGGTTTTAAGCCTCTACCCTATAATCTTTATATTTTCCCTAGCTAGGTGAACCAAGTCAGGACCAAATAATCCAGCCTCACCAACTTCAAACCACCCAACATGAGAATGACACCTCCTACCATATAACACCTAGAAAGGAGCCATACCAATACTAAAGTGATATTTATTCCTATATACAAACTCTATGAAAAGGTAAATGGTCTACCCAACTACAACCAAAATCTAATTCACAAGCTTGAAGCATATCTTCCAAGGCCTAAATTATTCTTTTCGCTTGCCCATCCATCTGTGGGTGAAAAGTGGCACTAAGGGTTACTTTAGTTCCCAAAACTAGCTGGAACAACCTCCAAAAAGTGAGATAAGAATTGGGTACCATGATAAGAAATAATAGATACTAGAGCACAATATAACCTCACAATCTCTTAGATATACACCTTCGCATAATCCTTAGGAGAAAAGTTAGTGCTCACAGGTAAAACATGTGCGGACTTAGTCATCCTATGCACAATGAACCAAATTGAGTCAAACTAATTTTGAGACCATGGTAGACTAATAACGAAATCCATTTTAATTATTTCCCATTTCTACACTGGTATCTCATTCTTTTAAATCAACAAATTGGGCCTCAAGTGCTCCACCTTCACTTATTAACACACTATACACTTAGCCATAAAATTAGCCACATCTCTCTTTATATTATTCCTCCAATAAATTTCCTTAATATCATGATGCATTTTTGTCGAACCAAGTTGAACCATATAACATGACTCATGATCTTTAACCAAATTCTTCCTTTCAACCCATCAACATCAAGAAAACATAATCTACTTTGGAACCTCAAGATACCATTAGTACAAATCTCATAAGCCAACACTGTTTAACGGCCCACTCCATCCTTGATCTGCATCAAAATAGGGTCCAAAATCTGTTTCTCTTTCAATTCAACACCAAGATATAACTTCACCATCTCTTGAACAATCATACCTCCATCTATGAAATCTAAAATATAAACTCCAAGATTAGCAAAATGGAAAATATCCATCACCAAACCTCTCTTTTCTTATCTACACAAGATAAGCTCCACATAGACAACCTAGTAACAACATCAGCAATCATGTTTGCCTTACCTGGATGATAATAAAGATTTATGTCTGGTACATGAGCAATTAAAGCCATCTCTTTTGCCAGAGATTTAGCTTCTTTTGGGTGAACACATATTGCAGGCTCTTATGGTCAGAATAGATATCAACATAAACCCATATAGGTAGTTACACCAGATCTTCAATACGAATACAACAAATAATAATTCTAAATTCTGCATTGGATAATTCTTATCATGTACCTTCAACTATATAGAAGCATACGCAACCACCTTGCCATGATGCATCAACACAAAACCCAATCTCGCCCAGGATGCATCACAATAAACAATGAAATCATCGATAACCTCAGGTAGAGTCAAGACTAGATCCAAAGTCAACATATTCTTCAGCTTCTCAAAAATACCCTCACAAGCATCAGACCACAAGAGCCTCACCCTTTTTAGAGTCAACTTACTCAATGAGATCATACTACATTATGTATGCTCTCAAATCAGATCTCTTAAACATGTTTATTCCATTTATAATTTACTCTTTAAGACTAATTTATTTTCTGAATTCATGAAAAATTTCAAATCCAAAATTTTATATCATCCATCTTAAATTAGACACTCATGTTCAAGTTGTTCAGTGACCCTTCTTACGCTTTAATGGTGATATTTTTTTTACTTGAGTGAGGCTTGAATAATTTACTAATATACCCCTATATAATAACCTATGGTGGTTAGTGACTCTTTGATTATTACTTAAAGTTGGTTGTTTAACATGGCAAGAGGTAGTGCACTTATAGTTTAATCGATTCTAGTGGATATAGAATATTAATTTCCACTGTTCAGATTTGTGTATTCATTTTAGTAGTGGTGCTTTATTGCTCAAAGTAAATATTCAATAGGATATGAGAATACAACT
The DNA here is from genome assembly GCA_030864225.1 of Capsicum baccatum var. pendulum. NCBI lineage: Eukaryota > Viridiplantae > Streptophyta > Magnoliopsida > Solanales > Solanaceae > Capsicum > Capsicum baccatum. The sequence continues at coordinate 90,140,342 of CM061557.1, forward strand.
AGACTTAGCCTCTTGCAGACATTTATTGTCTATCCCTCAGAGGGTTAGAAGTATAATCTAGTTAAGAGTGGTATATTTGTAGAAAAGAGCACAATTGAAGAATATTCCCAAGTTAGAATTTATCAACCCCATTGGTTAAAGCATATTTGTTCTATCCTTACTTTTTACCTAAGATACTTTTGTTCCACGATAAGAAACTTTAGACTTGAGATGTGTTATGCTCAACTTTAAGTTGTTCAAATTATATAAGCCTAGACTAGAGGAATTGGATGCTTAAACGATATTATAATACTTTTTCAAACATCTTACTAAGATCATTCCTAAAATTTATCTCTCTCTAATGTTATTAGAACCTCTGACAAAGAGCATCAAAGGTAACAAATATTTCTTTCTTTATGACTCTTAGAAATGTCATGTCATTAGCTATCACTTTTAAAGTTCAATATAAATTTCCATGGTAGGAATGCTTCAGTTGAGCTATTAAACCCTTAATATGTGTTAGTTATTATAGCCAACAATTCAGTTCAACGATCATACGCACAAGCTCTTATACTTTCTCATCTTTTCATCTAGTCTTACTATAATGAGTTTCATGTATATGCCTATCCTATAAGGTTCATCATTTTCATCAATTCTATGTCTAAATTTTGTTGAGCCATTACTCCTAGTCTAAATCAGTCCTAACCATAACCTATATTCATATTCGAAAATCAGTATCATATTAGTTATCCAACTTTAGAAGTCTTCCAAACAGTACTAGTGAGTACCCTAATTTTTAGAGCATTCCATGTTTCGATGGGAAATTTAGTCATCATGTCCATATTTAGGTCATATAATTCCATCTTAAGGATTAAAACTCTTTTTCTATCCTTTCATCTTAATTGCCTTCATTCAAGGACAAATGATCATAAGGGAGAGATATTTTAACACCTCGAAAATCCAATATAAGGCTAGAAACATATTTCAATTACATGTAAAATCAAAATTCATGCTTTAAGCTCAAGACATATAAAATGAAAGATTTTTGCATTATCTTTCTGACGCATCTGGTTTCTCCTTAATATGATATTGGAGTAAAATGTTATAGCCATTTTACTAAAACCCTATCAATGATGTCATTGATAATGACTCAGACACAATGAGTTGTCGGGGAGACTACAAGTTGTCATCAAACCCTAGAGTCTTAAGGTGACTTATAATTACTACAGAGGGAAGTGAAAAATAAGTCCCAAACAACAACTCATCCCATGACTCATCCCCAGACCCTATAATCAGAACCAAAGTCATCAAGACTAATTCCAGAAACTTTTTAGATGAATTCAAGAGGGTTTTTTTTGTCTTTTCCCGCTATTTTAACCCTAAAACTATATCATTTCACTTGTTACAATAGTTATGAGTCTATTTAATCAAACCAAATTCCTAATTATTTTCCCATGCTCATTCTATGTCAGAAAATCAAGTGATTCAACTCTCAAGCAAGCCTAAGCCTTATTTTTTGTCTCAAAGCCAAATTCTCAAGGCTATAGTTCAAGATTTCACCAATCTAGGTATCTAGGTAAGGGATTCCTTACACCCTTATGCCCGAAACCTAGTTTTAAAATATGCATTTCATGTATAATTTCTATGAACTCATGATCTAGGGTTAATTCCTAATTATTCCAAATTCTTGAAAACTCGATTCTATCATATTATTTTATTATTATAGTTCTCATTCAAAGTTATTATTTATGATTTTCATGGATTTAACTCAGATATTTTAATACACAATGGATTATGCATGTTTTATAGATTTCAACCTCTTTCAAAATAAATATCGATGACTTGGTGGATTTCAGTCTATATTAGTGAACATGCCATGTGTTCCCATGAAATTCATAATCCTTACAGAATTGTCACTTTATAGCTCTTCGGTATATTGATATCAGTATTTTGTACTTGTGTAGTGAAATTTCTATTTTTCCTTCCGAGGTTTAAATTGTCATTATTAATTGCATCTTCAGAGATAGTGGGTTATGAATACCGAATGACCTAGGGTATCAGGCATTGTCAATTAAATACTCAGTCCTTCAGTTTTTGGATTTAGAAGTCTTCGAGGCAACAAACTTATCTTTTAACCTCAAGACTTTATTATTATTGATCTATTTAGTATATCACCTTATATTTAGTTAGGAGTAGTACTTAGAACTGAGCAAACATAGGGATGGAGGATTAACCATCAATTAGGATGAGACGTTTAGTAGAAGTTACTATGTCCCATAACTAAGGCACCGTCATTGGTTCTAAATAGTTACCCGTTAGACCAGGCTTGACACCTTAGTCCTTTTGGACATCAGTTTAGTGGTGTCATGTCAGACCAACCTTTATACCCTTACAAGGTATATTGGTCCCTTTTAGATGGGGATTATTCATCAAACTCCATGTTTAACTCACATGGTTATATGCCGGTTAGTAGTATCTCCCGCAGTTCAAACGCAGTTATTGTATGGCTTTGAAATTAGTTTATTCAGCACTACATTGATCGGTTACATGTTTGTTTACTTATTAATTGCATTCATTCATATCCCACCATTTTAGAACTAGTATTTATACATGACCCTTAGTTTTACTTTACTTGATTTTATACTATGACTTTTCATATTATCACTGAATAACAAGTTCATCACTTTATTTTAAGTTAGAATTTTACGGAATATTAAATATTAACATTATAATAATTATAATAGTTATGCTTCTACTACTTCCCTATTTACAGAAATGGTTTAGCTAATGATTTAGACAATTCACTATGCATCACAAATTTTACATACAAATATGTTTTAAATACACATTTCAAAAAATGACTTATGTCCTAAGGTTAAAAGCATGTTTTATATGTTTTAATGACTAGTGCATATTCCCACATACTCAGTAAATATCAAAGTACTGATCGCATTTCTCATCTGCCTACATTTTTTATGTGATGTAGATTCAAGTGCTTGCTACCAAGTTCATATCAGGAAGATTATAGCATTCACTCAGTAGGTGATAAGTTATCTTATTTTGAGGACTCAAGTCAGTTGCAGTTCAGTTAATTCATTTTCTTAATTATATAGTTTTGGGACACAATTTAGGAGTCATGATGAAACCTAGTTTATTCTGCCAGTAAGTAAGGCAGACTATAGCCCAAAGCTATAAGCAACGAGCTAACTTGGTGGAAAAATGTTCTAAAAATTGAAAATCAGTTATTAAAGACTTAAAATATCAATAAAAATGTCAAAATAGTCTAATGGAGAGATAAAGGATCACCAATCATCTTACAACCTAGTAGTGCTTGTACAAGAGTTACTGGAAATGGACCATATGTTCTAAAATAGTCAAATATAATTTGTCTAAGAAATGAATTACTGGGCATAGGTAATAGAAGGAAAAACAAGGAAATCTGACTCAAAGAGCTCACCCTATATCTAAAATCTACTCAGCATAAATATCATGTCAGCAGTGGCTACTCGTACTTGGATCTGCACAAAAAAGGTTCAAAAGTGTAGTATAAGTACCAAAACCATGGGTACTCAGTAGGCATCAATAGCCAACTGAGGTAAATCATAATATAAATACAATAAGATACAAGATAAAATAAGCTAAGTGAAGGTAATAGGGACAACCTGTAAATAAGCTCCGACACAACTATGCATAAAAAAATAAATCGATCCAGAAAAGAAGTGGAAATATCACACTATCATAACTACTAAATTGGCCCTATAAGACAATAAATGTGGAAAAGTAAATAAACTAATGCGGACTCCCATAAGCCTGAAGGGTAGAACCAAAGAAATATAAATGACCAGAGATCCATAACTTTATCGAATATCAGCTATAAGCATAAAACCATCCATACCATATCCTATCATACACAACTCTCACTGCTAGACTCAAATTGGAACTCATATCATTCTCAATGGTATCAGCATCATAACATCATTTACTAGAGTTTAATTGGAACTCATATTTTCAATATCACCATCAATTGCTGGACTTAAACCGGTACTCCTATTATCAATAAACTGTATCAATCAACAATATAACTAAATCATATCAATATACTATACCAATAAACCATATTAATAAACTGTATCAATAAACCATGCTAATATCCATATCTATATACCATACTAATAACCATATCCATAAGATATACCAATAACCACATCCATAAAACATATTGATAATCGTACCTATTAACCTAACCGATAGCCATATCTATAAAACATTAAGTTTTACTCAGAATTAGCACCAACTCCTATTGACCAACTAGCCTAATAATTAAATATTCAATCTCCTTAATATCCCAAAATAGTATTTAATAAAGGTATAACATCGGTATATAAGTCTATGAAAGCTAACATAAGTCTTGGCCTAAGGTGGGTCTGAAGGGCCCATTTTTAATCCTTAAAATTTATTATTAGGCAAATTCTACCCAGACTAGAATAAGATATCTAAATTCATTTCTCAATGTTAAGCAAGCCATAATTATCCATAAGATAGAAATTTTTTCCAAACAATAACAACAAAGTCAATTCAACCTAAAACATGAGAAATAAAAGGAATTCCACATAAACTTGAGTGACTACATAAAATTCACCTAGATTATGATTCCAAAATAGCCTAAACAGTCTAAATAAGACTAATCGTACCAATCATGCTTCCAATACCTAAATCTAATGCCATATCTAGAATAATATTATAATTTTACTATGTAATAGCTCAATCTACAATCAAGGTAAACCAAACCTACCTGGACACAGAAGAAGAGCCAAAAGAATCCACTAAACTGTAAATTCCCTATGTGAGAAGCTTTTGCAAGATGCCACACTATCAAAATCACAATCTACTTATCAATATGAAAATAGTGATACCCATATTGCCCTATTATGCTTTGGGTCAAAAATTATGTAAAACCTCATATGGGGCTCATTTGTCGAATAATACTTTCAAAACTGACAAAATGTCCCTTTATACTCAAGGAATACATACCCTAAAAAATGGGTGAATTCCAAGCTCTAATGGTTCTATGACAACCCAATCAATGATTTGGGGATTTTAGGATGATCATGAGAAATTATCAATGTAATTTGATGAAACTTACCAAGAATTTTAAGAAGTAACGCATTAATCGAGACTACAAGTACTCCCAAATCATCAACTAATGATCCTCTCATATTTCTACACTTTTAGGGTTCCACACACTTGAATATGGAAGAAAAATGGAGAAAATTATTCTAAGTGGAGTATTTATACCCCTCCTAGGGATTCCAGTACTGCTTAAGTGGACATCACCGCTTAAGCATCCTAGTGTCGCTTTTGTATCACTTCTCGATTGCACAAGTACAACTTACGAGGTTCTTTTTCCGTTTCAGCAACCATTGCTTATATCTTGACTTAATTTACAATTCAAGATAGCACGTACTAAATCCCACTAGTAGGTAAGCTAAACCATAAACAAGAACTAGTATAATTGGTTAATTCAGTAGGAAATGCCCAACATAGGAGAATTTAAGAAAATAATTTATAAATGGGTAAAGCATTCGACATTGATAAAATAGTCAATACAAGATACAATCCAATGACCTAGTAGAGACACTACAAAATCATCTAATAGTATTAAAACTTAAAAGTCTTATAATAGTCACCAATATCTATCTCATTAACTAATGACTGAATATAAAGATAGAGGGAAATGGGCGACTGATGAGTGGTATTTTTACAACTCATTTACACTCAACATTCATACATATTACAATGTTTTGAATGAATAAATCAGACATAATTGTGATTAAACGCACTAATATCCATAATTTGCAGGCACAGAGTTGATGTGATAGAAAGATACAAACTAGAGCCGAAAATGATCAAAAGAAAGAAGGAAAGTGCAGATGAAGACCTAGAGCAGAAATGGCTCATGTTACCGTAGTAACGGTCTAAGGAACATGATCTCATTCAGTCAAGTAGGTCAATAAGCTTCGATCGTGACAACTGTGGTCTAGGCATAACATTCGTGACCATAACATAGTGGAAAAGTGCATCCCAAGCACAGAAAAAGAAATGCATATGGATGATCCTAAATTTTACAAAAGGAAGACTCAAACCCTAATCCATCATATTCCACCTTCCCTAATTTTGAGATATTGTTCTAGGGTTTGTAGCCTCTAATCTTTGCAAAGAAAATATTGTATAAATTTTGGGTGAAGAATATTTTGGAATCAATTCCAAGTGAAGAATTAATGAACTTCTATTCAAGATTTATTAGATCTCATAGTTTGAAGTAATATTCACTTAGATTTTCTCAAATCAAATCAATGAAGATTTTGGGTAAATTTCTTACTTATTTATCTTATGAGTAGCTAGATTTTCCTCTTGGGGTTATTCTAGATAAGAGTATAAATATGTGTGTTATGTGATTTGTTTGTGCATTTACTAGTTTGTGGTGTTGGATTCTACTATTGCTTGAGTAAATTGATTGGGATTTTTGGGTGAAAGCCCCAAATACCCAAATGGGTTTGAGGGATGAAAATCCCAAGCTCTTGAAAGCTCAAACAATTCTTAAAATAGGGGTTTGGGTGAACTTTAAGGACCCATATCATCCTTGAAAGAGGGATGTGAGAACCAAGGCAATAATAGATAATTTAAGAACATAGTAAACTAATTTTCACTATCTTAGACATAAGAGTGATTGTGAAGTTGACTATACTTAAGGCACCAATCTAGAAATAGAGGTATTTAAGTGATGTATTTGGTGGTTTTGATTGAAGCACTTAGTAGGTACTCAAAAGGGTTAATGAGTGACACCCTTGGGGTATTTTTGACAAACTAGCCTCAAGGATTCCTAACCTAGCCTATGATATCACCAATACTTAGAATTTGCATCAAATTATCATACACTCAGGCATATGTTGCCCTTTGGAAAGCATAATCCCAAGATCTATGCCTAATTTCCTAGACTCTAATTATTAAAACACCCGAATTAATAATAAAAAGTCCTAAAAATAAACATTAGTGTTGATACCGTTTTCACCCCCCTCCCATTTTTATCTTTTTGTAATATCGGTTTGAATTTAACAAGTATCCATTATTTTAAATTAACTTGATCACCACTCACATTGTTCCTCGTATATTCTACCCCAACTCCAAAGTTGGATAAATATATTGATGATGACCACCTTGCACTTAAATTGACGTGTAAGTTGAGCGTTACAAAAAACAACATCGTTGCTGGGGAGCAATTTGACGTATTAAGTTAGTATGAAACTTTAGCTTACTTTATTTGGTTCATACTAGTATATAGTTGTTTGTGATTTTGTTTTGTTTCTTTTGGTCGGTAGATTTTTATTTTTATTTAGTGGTCACTGTGGCATCTTATGGAAAATATGATTTTGGTAGTTGAAAATCCTATCTAGAAAATCCATGTCCATATTGTAACAGACACCACTTTCTTTTATATTGTAGATATGATCCGCAGAAAGAGTTATGTTCACTATATCAATCCTATTGAGAGTATGATTGTTCTTTGTGTGGTGGTCGGGATGGACATTAGAGTATTTTGTTATAATAAACCAAATACTAGTTCTTCTTATGAGTGTGATAGGTCTTGTGATGCGTCAAATGAAGAACAACATTCCAAATATAATGGTGTTGAAGAAATGATTCAAATTATCTTGGATCGGGTGGAGACAATAGGGTATAACATACATTGCATGCACTAAGCCTTATGGGCATGCAAAGAGAAAATCAGAAGGATAGAAAAAGTGGGTGTGGAGGCTAATTTTGTAAATACCATGGGTATACCCATTCTTTAAAATAATCTCAATGTTGGAAAATCATCAATAATTTTATAACTAACCAAACCATATATTATTGAAGATGCTAAAATTAAAGAGATAGTACTAGAGTCAAAAGAAGAAGCCAAACAAATCTATTATGGTTACTCTATTCCATGTTGGGGTAATGATGCTACTAGAAATTCAAGCTTGGAATTATGGGATAGACATTATTCAAAACATTTTTCAACATTATGCTTGGTAGATGTGATGAGGATCCATCTACCTATGCAAATGATGGATTATGGTGAAAATGAGCAATATCCCTATATTTTGGAGTTTGTCATTACAAAAGCACACATGAAAGCCCCTCCATCAAAGGTCGATAAGCTCAACTCCTAAATTTAAACTAGTGGCCTATTGATTTTCCCACCATTACCCAAGATGCCAAACCAAAAATTTATTAAAAAATTAGGTAAAGGGTTCAAATCTTCAAAGTGGTGCAATAGAGGTAGTATCGTGACACCCTCACCTTGCCCCCAAGTACCAAGAAGATACATTGATCAATAGTTAGGGAGCCATTTCAAGTCTTCGAAGTGGATACATACATGAACATGAAGAACGTCGAGCTGCAACAATAAATAAGGCACTTGATGGGAGGGAATCGATCATTTTCATGGTTACACCATTTATTTTTAAATAAGTCATCAAATTTTAATGTTTTGTAGATGATTTGGGTAGGTTGGAAGACAAAAATATGGGAGAACCAAGTTTAGAAGTGTGGCAGCCATGCAGCAAAATAGGAAAAAATAGAGGAGCAGATGGCCGCAGTTACCACTATTACAAACTATGGACCGCGATCGCGGTGCTGTGATCTCACCAATCATGGTGCGATCGTGCCTCTATGTCTATCCTTCCACATAGTTATCAATAAAATTTAAGGGATCCCTTTAACCCCTCTTTATGATTTTGTATTATGTAGTGAGGTCACTACAAGTATTGTTATTTCAGGGTGTGTGGCCCTGCCCTTGTGTGAATTCATGTTGGCTTGCAATACCTGGACTTAGTTGAAATGATGCATGAAAATTTTTTAAAGTTAATTATTTCACCTTTAGATTTTTTATTCTTTCAATAATGATGTTGGACAAGCCTTTCCCTGTTATTGATTGATTAATGACACTGCTAAGGGACAAACATCGTGATTGGGTTTTGATCCAAAAATACAGGGAAAGTTTGCATACCCATAACATCAAGATAACAAATGAAGGGGAAATTTGAGTACCTGTGGCATTGTGGATGTGGGTTTGCACTCATACCATTGGTGAAGTCTAAGTAGCCATGTGGTTGGTTTGCCCATATAAAGCGAAAATGTGAGACCAAAACTTGGTTGTTGCCATGGTTAACAAAATTATGCATGGAGCAAGTGCAAAGCAAACAACCCCCTCTGTCCAAAAAATTTTCAAAAGTCAAGCTCATGGACGTGAGCGATCTTGGAACAAGTCTTATTCTCTTTTTGTCACTCAATATATTGTTTGACTTGTTAATAGTGATTTTTGTCTCTAACGGGACGGGGAAATTGATCCTCTTTGGAAAATTTTTAATGCCATGTGTAGTGAGATATTTGCATTCATGTCTTGTATTCTTGTTTTATCTAGAACTTTTCCCGTTAGTCTCTCAAGGCTAATTTTGTTGTATTTGGTTGGAGAAATGATCTTAGGCCATCTTTGTGACTTTGGAAACCACTTTATCCTACAAAGACTACCCATGCATAAATGTAATCCCTAGTTACCCACTTTGAGCCTCTGGACCTTTATTTGGAAAATACGTTACAAACGGTGAACCATTCTTTTTATTCTTCTTTTGAACCATACCATCCTTGAACTTGAAATTACAACTTGAGGCTAAAAGCCTATGTTTGGGGTGGTAATGATTGATGGATGTAAGTTTGGGGCCATAAATTTGTTAGTGAAAGGCTTAAGTGCCTAAACATTGAAAATAAATAAATAGGAAAAAAAGGGTCCAACAAAGAAAAGAATCACATGGAAATTGCCAGAAAAAGAAATAGAAGAAAAAAAGTTAACAAAGGGAGAAAAAAGTAGGCATATGGAAAGAGAAAAGGTCAAAGAGGAGTGTCCTATAGTAAAAATAGAGGAGTAACTAGTGTGATGTAGATGTTCAAGAAAGGGTGTAGCCATGTTGTTCCTAAATGATATCCTACCCTAACCCAAACCTAAAATTACAGGCTCAAAAACTCATTTGAGAGCTTCAACCATTTACTTTCTTTGTAGTGGCGATTGAAAATAGGTGCAAGCCTATGGTATCACACTTGATGACATAGAGAGTTATTTTGTAAGGGAGGGAGTTTGTGCACATAAATTCCTTGTTGAATATTTGGTATCTTGGTGTGTGAAATATTCTTTCTTGTGAGGAGGCATGTGGACGAGTTGAGATCGGTGATTTGGTCATCTTTTAAGCAATGAGGCAAATGGAGTATAGTGTAGTTTTGATCAAAAGCGAGTCACTTTTAGAGTATTAGTTGTTGTTGCTTAGCTGCTCTTGAAAGTCATGTGCATCCTTAGATCTTACATTTTATGATAAGGGGTCTAGAGAAAATAGCTTAGCCTATGTGTAATGAGCTACTTATGGTAGTGACTAAGCTTGAAGTCATTACAATCTTTGAGGCCTAAAAATAGGGCATAAGAGTGTAATGTCTAATGATAAGGGGTAGTATTGCTTGAGGAGAAGAAAAGCTTTAATTTAGGGGTGTTGATGAGTGGTAATTTTACCACTCATTTGCCCTTAACATGCATTCACATTACTATGTTTTGAATGAATAAACGAGACATAATTGTGAGTAAATGCACTAATATCCAGATTTTCCAGGCACACAGTTGATGAGATAGAAAGATGTGGATTGGAGCTGAATATGATCAAAAGGAAGAAAGAAAGTGAAGATGACAACATGGAGCAGAAATGGCCACAGTGACTGCCGTCACGGTCAGTCAAGTAGGTTAATAAGTTGCAATTGAGAGAGACGATTGTGATCATGGTATAGCCTCTATGATTCCGGCCTAGCAAAAGAGTGAAACCCAAGGGAAGAAAAGGAAATGCATGCAACCGATCCCAAATTTGACAAAAGGAAGACTCAAACCCTAATCCATCGTATTCCACCTTCCACAATTTTAAGACATTATTCTAGGGTTTGTAACCTCCATTCTTAGAGAAGAAGATATTATATAAATTTTGGGCAAAGAATATTTTGGAATCACTTCCAAGTGAAGAACTAGTGAACTTCCATTGAATATTAGTTGGACCTCATAGTTTGAAGTAACATTCACTTAGATTTTCTCAAATAAAATCAATGGAGATTTTATGTAAAGGTTTTTCTTATTTATCTTATGAGTAGCTAGTATTTCCTCTTGGGATTATGCTAGAATAGGGTGTAAATATGTGTGGGATGTGATTTTTTTGTGCATTTACTAGTTTGTGGTGTTGGATTCTACTATTGCTTGAGTAAATTGATTAGGATTGGTGGGTGAAAGTCCCAAATGCCTAAATGGGTTTGATGGATGAAACTCGAAGCTCTTGAAGGCTCAAACCATCCTTAAAAGAGAGGTCTAGGTGAACTTTAGGGACCTACATCATCCTTGAAAGAGGGATGGGGGAACCTTGGCAATAATAGACAATTTATAAGCATAGTTGACTTATCTTCACTATTGTCGACATAAGGGTGATTGTGAAGTTGACTATACTTAAGGCACCATCCTAGAAATTGGGGTGTTTAATTGAGGTTTTAGGTGGTTTTGATTAAAGCACTCATTAGGAACTCGAAAGGGTCAATGAGTGACACCCTTGGCGTTTTGTTGAAAAAATAGCCTCAAGGATTTCTAATCTATCCTACCACATCACCAACACTTAGAATTTGCATCAAATTATCACACACTCATGCACATGTTGCCCCCAGGAAAGCATAATACCAAGATCCGTGCCTAATTGTCTAGACTCTAATTATTCGTAGCCCCAAATTAATACTAGAAAATTCTAAAAAGAAACATTAGTATTAATACCGTTCCCACCACCATTTTTTATTTTTTTGTAATATCGGTTTGAATTTAAATAGTATCCATTATTTTGATTTAACTTGATTGCGACTAAAATTGTTCTTCATGGATTCGACCCTTACTCCAAAGTAGGGTAAATACATTGATGATGACTGCCTTGCACTTAAATTGACTTGTAAGTTGCGCGTTATTAGTGACTCTAACTCCAAGAGCTAACCCAATCTCTGGAAATATCAACACAACATGATCAATGATCAACAACGACATCTACAACTCGAATCTGCATAAAAATGATATAGAACTGTAGTATGAGTTCCAAAACAATGGGTACTCAATAGGAATCATTAGATGGCTGAGCTAAATCATGATATATGTATGATAAATTTGAAGATAGCATAACTTAGTCAAGGTACAAAAATGAACCTAACTTATCCCCAACATTGTTGTACATAATAAGTAATTACATTGGAATAAAATTATAACATAAGGCTGCATAATAAATAACAATCTATAATAATAATAATAACTTATCTTGAAGAATCAACACAAGAAATCACAAAATACAAAATTAGCTCGCATACACCAATTGGTGCGGACAAGTAAATAACTCATCGTAGACTCCCATAAGCCTAGAGAGCACACTCAAGATGGAATAATGCCATCGAACAACATATAACTAACCTTTATCGTCATGCAACCATCATCCAAAAATTATCATCAATCGGTCATTTACCAACATTTAATAATTTAACCACATAAAACAACCGTAATATTAATACTCACTAGTCATCGCATATTAGCTAACAATCTCTTATTACTAATTCATTTTATTACTAGTCATCATATAACCTCTATTCATTATTTAACAACTATTCACCACATATCCACTAATCTTTAGTTATCAACTAGCCAACATTTGTTAACTAACCATCCTATACCAATTAAACCTTGTTTATCAACTAGTCATGATTAGTCACTTAAAAAATATCCTCCACTAATCCTTATTTATCACTAATCACGAACTATATCACTTCATAATTATTCATCACTAATCAAAAAGTATCACTAATCCTCATAAGTCCACTAACTATCATAGTTACCACATTTGGGTTGTATCTGACATCCCTAATATCTACATCATAACCAACCTACATATGGAAATAAATTTATAAGAGCCATACGTAGTGCATAGCTAGACTCAAATTGGTAGATGTACACCTAGGCACATCTATATAATCATTCTCTAGCCTTTTCAGGAATCAATGTAGCATCATAATATCCTCAAACCTTGTCGGGTATGAATATGCCACCATAACCATCATCAAACCTTTTCGCGTATCATTGTAGCATCATAATATCCTTTGACCTTATTGGGTATCAATATAATCATAACATACTCCGGCCTTGCCGACTATCATTATCATCTTAGTATCCTCCGGCCTTGCCGGGTAGTAATATGTCATCATAATCATCCTCCGGCCTGTCGGGTATCACTATCATAATAATATCCTCTGTCCTTGCTGGGTATAATCAATATTAACATAATCTTTCAGAATTAAGCGGTTATATTATCACTTCCATAAGTTCCAATATAGTTAAGCATAAAGGTTTCTAGCATAATTTCCCATATAATCTATAGTCATAACTTCTATCACAAACAAGAACACAATTGGTAACGTCATCAATAATGATGCTTTCTAACATGATTACTCGCATAATTGAATAGAATTATAATATTCATAAGCAATATAACGAGCAATGACTTATCAATAGTATATTAAATGGCTTATAATTAGCATAAAAGGTATCTTATCAATATCTTGAGCAATAGCTAATCCATAGAATAATCTATAGCTTATTCATAGCATAGTGAAAAACACATTTCATGTCTTAGACAATATAAAAGTCAAGGTCTCATTCAATGGTATATTCTTTGGAACAATCAATAGCCTATTCAATAGCTTGTCATAAGCTTAACCAATAAATCATACATATAGTATAATCATTTAGGAATTACTTCATAAAAGTACCACGGTCCCTTTAATATTGCCTAATAAAAAGACGTTCTCTGGTCTTTAATAAATGTATAAGGGTTTCAAGATAGCTATTAATCAATCTTCACTTAAGGTGGGTCAAGAGCTACTTTAAAATCCCCAAAATACATTTTAAGTCAAATTCTACCCGGGGCTAGGAGAAGGTATCTAAATCCACTCTTAGATGTATAGCAATCCCTAATAAGTCTGAAGGTAAAGGTTATTCTTAAACACAAAAACTAATCCAATATAGTAAATAAGGCAACCTTCCTTAATGAAGGAAATAAGGCCAATCTTACCCTAAGAATGGGTTCCTAAAGCATTTTTCTAAAACATGAGCAATCTAAGGCATTCTCATGCTAAACATGAGTAATAAAGTCCATGCTTAAGGTACATACAATGTAAATTATAAAGTTTTGGCTATATGAAAATGGATTTATCCATCTATTAGGGTCACAAGAACTCCCTATCCCTTAACTAAGCCAAAACATCTCTTATTGGTTTATTCTTAAAAGAATGATCATCTTCAAACAAGAATACCTTTACAATTTTTATCCATCTTTGAGTATCATACCAATAAAATGGTATATAATATTATTATCTTTCTAACATATATAGTTTTTCCATAATCTGACTTTCGAGTAAGGAGTTATGGACCTTTAAACAAAGCACTACTCTGCAGTAAGATACCATGAGCCAAACGATGACCATGGTTACATTATATGAAAAAAGGTGGTCTTGTATGATATATAAAACCCCAAAAATCTTAAATTTGACAAAGTATACCCTCATACCCTTAGAGGGAACCACAATATTGTTTTGAAACCACGATCATTATGCAGAGCTTAATTCTCACATATGCTCTTGATGTAGCCAAAAAGACCTACAAACCTAGGTATGAGAGTTGGTAAATCTCATAATCACACCGAATCTCATATGATAATGCTTATAGAGTTCTCATCCATCTCCTATCCACGAGTATAACCTATGATATTCGGTTGGTCCCAGGATTGTGGGTCTTATGCATCCCTCCACATAGTTACTAGCTATGAAATTTTATGGGGCATATCAAAATTTTCCATACTTTAATCCTTAAAAATACAATAATTTGGGAATATCAAGGGTCATTATTAGGGTTAATATGACCCTAAGCTCTCATTACTTAGAATAACATTCAATTCTTAGTCTCAAAAGAGCAAAGAGGTAATTCCATTTTCCCAAGGAAGATCTCAGGCATCTAACTCTAATAAATTATTTAGTGTTCTCATCTCCGGGTATGTGGGATTTTATCAATAGGTTCCTTTTCACCCATTGAGTCACAAGGTTAATTCAATTCTTCAGTATAATTACTTTCTTATGATTTAGGGTTATGGCTATTGGTAAATTCATTGATATCTCAGTCCTTTGGTGTCATTTAGTTACGGTCCCCATTTGGCATAAATTTTAGTATGATTACTTGGTCATGATCCCAACCCTAGTTATATTTTAAAATCCATAATTGTTGGACCTAAGTCATTGAAATATCTAAATACATTCAGTTTATGTAATTGACATAATAGTTACATTCTATAGAGATGGTCGGTTATGAACACTCGATGACCTAGGATTTCACGCATATAATTTTGGATGATTTAGCTGGGGGGTTTTCCCTGCAACTCGTCTTAGTACAGGCTTTTTTGACTTATTGTTAGTGTTCACCTTTTCATAGCAGATTTGGTTATTAATAATTTGATTCCTTTAAATATTTATTATATTATTTAGTTTAACATTTACATAAGAGTTTTTAACAATAATTTTCTATATTTTTAGTGTTTTTTCTAGGGCATGAGATAGCTTGGGATCCCTTGTAATTCTAAGCATTGTTTTATGACTAGGGGTAGTCTTGGGTCATAGAAAAGTACCATCGACCATTATCAATAATCTCATGTTGTCCACCTGAGATGGAGTGAAGTCAAAATTAGTAGTTAGAAGATTATAGAGGTCAAGATACATGATAAAAAATCATGAATTGAAATTTTATAAGAATGCCCTATAGCCTTCAGAAGATAGTATTTGGACGTCATCATACGGATCCACAGGACTCTACTAGCTATCTTGATTTTGTACCAACTGCATTATTGATGCGCTCTGATAACTTCTTAGGTCAGGATGGTACCTAGAAAAACCCACATGTAAGTAAGCCAACCCTTAGTCCAGAACAACAAGTAGATGAGTAATAAGAAAATGAATGCAATATAACATTAAAAGAGAAAGAAAACAAGAAGGAAGTAAATATGTCCTCAAAACCATATGATGTCAGTACAACAACTTTTAATACAATTAAAGTACAATATGAAATAATAGTAAAAATATAAGCCATTTCTGAAATACAAAAATAGAGATCAGTCTAAAAATAAGAGGGAGAGTAGGAACAATTAAAGCTTTCTTTTATTTGAGTTATAAGAGGAATATATAAGATAATTCTTCTTCAATCACTTCCACTAAAGTCTTCACTTGATTTCTTATTGAATTGTATGCTATCCAAGGTTGATAACAATTGATCGCTCATCAACAAGTTGACATCTCGTCAACTAAACTCTTCAGCTAATTTCTTATTGACTTGTATTCTAACTAAGATTGATGATATTAGCTGACATCTTGTCAACAAGTTGGTAGCTAGTTAAATATATTTTTTAGCCTGTTCTTCTTATTTTCTCATATCTAAACTTATCTCGCACAAAGAAGTAAAATACAATTAAAAACAAAAAAAGTTGCTAAAGTACTTGCAACTATTCCTAGTCAAAAGTTGCGATGAACTATCAAAATGCGAGCACATCAATCCCTTTGATCAATGCCCTTTCTTTTGTGCCTACCTCCTGGTGCTAAGATAGTGACAAATACACTTTGCAATTCTACCATACAATAACCATGTAAGGTTCTTAGGTACATCTTTCAACTACCGATAATTTAATTCCTTACGCAAGGTAGAGATCATACTCTACTTTAGGTTATTTCATGCCCTATACTCCCCCTTTTCAGTCATTCCGAAGATTCTTGTTAGTAGCTAAGCATAGTATAGTTAATCGTAATAAAAAATATTATAACCTGATACTGTGCCATGATGGTGCCTATGATAACCCCAAAAGGTCAGACACTCATATATCCATATACAATAAGGCTTATGCTAAAGAAATAGTAAAAGAAGGACAAAAGAGATATATGGGACAAATACAAATATATACATACAAAATAAGACCCTTAAGTAATGACAAAAAGCAAATATAAAATAAAACCATCCTCATACTCGGTATCATTAGTACAAGATCCACTATGTATAAAAGTGGGAACTACACTAATACATATCAGTTTAATATGAAAAATATAGATAAAAAATACAAGAAGGAAACGGATGAGCCTCCGAATGTGAGGCGCTTACTAAAAATATGAGCAACATGTTTCACTGAACGAGGATAACTAATACTAGGCTCTATATCAGAAAAATATGGTAATGTGAAGAGTGAGTAGTAAACATAGGTACTTAGTAGGTATAATAGGTTGACTGAGCTTAGGAGACAAATATATAATATAAATTATAAGAAAAGTAACATTGCACATAGAAAAGTTTCAAAAGCTTATAACATAACACAATAATAATAATATACATACACACACAAACACACACATACACACACATATATATACGTATGATGTGATGCAGTTTGAAGTAATGCAAAACAATATAAGGCTAATGCAGTGAAACGTAGAATCTTACCAAAGGCTACCTGGAATCTTACCGCAAACATAATAATGACACTCATACTCATCCCTCAGAACATCTAGTATCCTAGTTTGTACATAATACTAATGAGACTTGGAATTAAAATGTCATGACCAGACCCCCAAACCTAGGTGTGATGGGTATCTCCAGAAAATCGTGGGTCAAAGACAACCCTTATATCATGTCCAAACCAAATGTAATTAAAATAATAACAAAGCAGAAGACAACCGAAAGATAAAGATAAAATAGTTAATGTAACTCAAGAATGATCTCTAAGGGGTCGTTTGGTTTGAAGGTAAGTTACACTAGGATTAGTTTGCTGGCATAAGTTATGTTGGGATTAGTTATGTTGGGATTAATTCTTATTGAGTGTTTGGTTTTCCATATTCAAAATAGTATGCATTCTGTAATTTCTAAGAATATGTTGTTTGTTTTGAAAGAATATCCTTCACCTTATTTTATTTTTGTAAATATTTTTCTTTCAAACTTTATTTGTTCATTGTTAAAAATAAAATTTTCATCTTATTTAGCTTAAATATTTTTTTTTGTGTATTCTCATGATTGTATCATGCGTTTTTAAAAATAAAACTTCCATCTTAAATTTGTTTAAATAAAAGAGATTTTATAATTTTTTTCACTTCATTTAAGCACATATCCCTCTTGTATTATAAAATATTAAAGTTATCTTAATTGATATATAAAATTTAAATTTTTAAGTGACAAAAGACTATTTAATAAAAAATACGTAATTAAGTGGTGGAGTCAACAATTTTATTTGAGAAACCAAATTATAAGCAAACATAAACATTAGGCAAATAAATTCAACATATAATATATTCAAAAATAAAAATTATATCTATAGTGTAATTTTATAATAGAAAAATATACAATGAAAAAATAATGAGTAGTGAATGAAATGGTATTAAAAATTATGGGGATATATATAGATGTGAAAAAGTGATGTGTAAAAGAGGATTTAAGGGGGGTATTTTTGTTATCTTACACATTTTATCCTGGTATAACTTATTCCGGTATTACTATACCACCTAAGATAGGGATAGCTTATCCCAGTACCGACTATTAAGCCTGAGATAAGTTATGCCTCACTTTTGTAACCAAATAACTGTTTAAGGGGTACTAAAAAGTTGTCCCGAGATTATTTTTTGTTATCCTTTACACCAAACGAACTCTATGAGTCAATAACAACCTCTGACCCATACATGTCTACAAAAGCCTCTAAATCAATTCGAAAATAAAATAATGCCAGGACAAGCCCATGACCATGGCAGTTACAATGGAAATAATAATGTCAATGTGAACTCTTTAATTCTAAAATATGGAAAGAAACCGATGGTTTTAGAGGATAGAAGATCACCACTTCATCGCGAACCGACGGATGAACCGAATCACCTGTGAATAGAAAGTCTCTTTAGAATCTACATTATGAAACAATATAGTGTCCTAGGATGATTAGTAACGTAAGAGCTAGCATGTAACACGGGATGGGGATAAAATGACCCCATTTTACTATAAAGACCAAACTTAGAGTACATGTTCACCTACATGCCTACATAAAAATATATAAGACATTGGGATAGATAACAAGGTCTAGCATGAGATTTAAAACAATTAACCCAGACTATGTAGGTCTAACCATCCTAAAAATACCCACGGGATATATGGGTCCAGTTGCCAATATCAGAAGGGTGCTAGTGCATGTTAGTCGCACAAACCGGAGAAATCCAAGGAAGGTTAAAAGCCACCAAGGCTCCAACCATTCCAAAATATATGTGTATAAAGTGTGAAGTCTGCATACGGCTACCAAAGGCCCAACATTGGCAAACGTTGTTTCCATTATCAATCCTCTTGGCGCCTCCACCATCCATGATGAGTTACACAGCTCCCATTAAGCCTAATTAAAACATTTACAAATAACCCTTCCATTTAACCAAGAAGTTGACCATATAGGCATTTATCAAATGGTATCGTCATACCAATTAATTATGCTTGCAAGCCAATTCCATTATGCCAAACCTAACCAATTAATTATTCTTGTAAGCCAATTCCATTATGCCAAACCAAACCAATTAACCATAAGATTTAAAAGTTCCAATTTAAATCAATCCATGGCCACCAAGTCACTTTACAAACCATTTATATTCCATTACCCCTTTTATGCATTGTAATAGTTTCAAAAGTAGTTAAATTTTAAATATAGCCATATTTCAAAGCCAATCTCATAAGGTGGGTTGAGGTTTTTACCAATTCCAGTACGAAATTCCATAGGTTTGGGGGAATCCTCAACCCTCATTCCATTTATCATGATTATGAACCCAATGAGTTTCAAAATCCATCAATAAAGCATAAACAAATGCATTTAAACTATTAAAATGACATTTAAATAATAACCATCCAAAACCCTCATCCCATGTGCCAAAACCAGACATTAAAAATCATACAAATATAAAACCATTGTATGCCAAGATAAAATACAAGTTTAGGGTAGAGATACATGCCTGAAAATATAAAGAATTGGGAGAAGAAACTACACTTTAAGCCCTAGACTTGCTCTTGATTGGAGAATTTGAGAGAGAAAAGTAGTTTATAAATATGTTAATTAGTTAGAAATAGGGCTATGGTATGGTTTTAAGTCTTGGGAATAGTTAAATAAAGGGAAAATACTAATTTACCCATAATGAAAAACATGGAAGAAAATAACTCCCCTAACAGGTCTCATAATGACTCATGGTCATTGGCTATGAGTTGACACAACAACTCATAGTTTGGGTAGTAACTCAGGGACACCTTATTGGTTTTGTCATGAGTTCCTCCCTACGACCCATGACCAGACCTCATGACTCGTGGGGTCCTATTCGTACTCATAATAGAAACATGGGTAATCCTCACTAGTTAGACTACGACTGGTATAATACGACTGGTGTGAGTATCTTCATGACTCTACACCTGAACCAAACCATGAGCAGTGAGCTCTAATTATTTGGAAAAGTTTGGAGTGTAGAACCTGGGTATTACATTACCGCCTAGGATCATTTATCCCAAAATAAGGAGTTAAGGAACCCATTAGCATGAATACGAGCTATAAAGCAACCATAAAACCATTAAAAAATGATAAAAGAAAGAAAATAAAAAGGTAATATATACCTCAAACACTTCTATACAACGTGGGGAACAAGAATGGATATCTATACTTTATGTCCTCTTCGGCATCCCATGTAGGTTTGTCCACCTTTTGATTTCTCTAGAGAACCTTCACTGAAGCCATATCCTAAGACCTCAAACGACAAACATGCCTGTCGAATATCTCTACTGGGACCTCCTCATACGAAAAGGAATCCGAAATACCACAATTCTCCATAGGCATAATCAATCAAGTGTCACCCATGCATTTCTTTAACATCGACACATGGAAAATAAAAATGAATAGAACCCAAGCTCATAGGCAACATTCCTAACTCTCCTAAAAATTTGATACATACAAAAATAACAGGGACTGAGCTTCCCTTTATACCCAAACCTCATCACTCTCTTCTTAGGAAATAGTTTTAAAAATACCCAATCATTAACAATAAACTCCAACTCCCTTTGTCTCACATCTGCATAAGACTTTAGGTGGATTTGGGAAGTCGTAAGTATTTCACTAATTACCTTTACCTTCTCTATGTATTGGTGAACCATTTCAAGACCAAACAATCTAGTCTCACAAACCTCAAACCTCCCAATATAAGACCTACACCTCTTACCATAAAGAGCCTAAAAAATAGCCATTTGAATACTAAGTGACAACTATTATATGTGAACTCAATAAGAGGTTGGTGGTCCACCAAACTTTTCTTTTAGTATATCACAAAAGCCCTTATCATATTTTACAAAGTTAGAATAGTCCGCTCTACTTTCCTATCAATTAGAGAATGGAAAGCAGTGCTAAGGCTCACCTTGGTTCGCAAACCTTTCAAAAATGAATACCAAAAGTGAGAAGAAAATTTCATATCTCAATCTGAAATAATGAAAATAGAGGCTACATGGAATGTAACTATCTCCTTAATAAATTATTTAGAATAATCCTTTCAAGTGTAAGTAGACCTCATAAGCATGAAGTATGCTGACTTAGTCATCCTATCCATAATAACCCAAATTGAGTCATACTGATTGTGAGATCGCGGAAGACCCATGAAAAAAATTCATATTAATTATATCCCACTTTAACACAGGCAACTCTATCTTTGGAGACATGCTGCTCGACCTCAAGTGTTCAACCTTAACTTGCTGACAAACCATACACCCTAATAAGGTTCAATCATGAACATAACTAAATTATATAATATATGTGTGGATAATAGAATACCCAAAACAAAACTGAAGTCGAAAACATGATAGTTTGTATGTAGTCTACATCTAGTTTGAACGCCTCTACTATTTGAAGAATCTGAATAAGTAGTTAATGTGACATGTCCCCAACTAACTATAACTAATAAGCTAATAAATGAGATACTAGAAAATCATTATGTACTCGAAGGATGAGGAGTCACTTCTACTCTTACAGTTGAATCTGGAATAAACTCCTAATCTGGAAGTTCTGTCTCTGAACCTGTGGTGTAAAATAAAAAGAAACCACCATAGCGCGAATGAGTTAGTACAGATGTACTAAGTATAAATGTGAGCTAGGCTATATGCAATGGTTCACATGCATGAATAATTCTATCTGACTATCTCACATGAATGTGAGAATATATTCATAAATATGTAACTATAAATGACAATGGAATTTCATGATTTTTGAGTCTGTATACTGATTATGTGACATGCTAATAACTAATATGACTGATAACATGAAGGTCTATATCTAAATAATGTTGATAACATGGGTGACTATATCTGGGTATAACTGGTAACGTGGGTGACTGTAGCTGACAGTTCAGAATCTGATGGAACTATCTAAGTTCCTTACTGTATCTGAGTTGACTATATCTGACAATCCTAAAATCTAAAGAACTATCTAATTTCTATTACTGAGATTGATTGACTATATCTAAGATTCCTAATTCAATAACATGAAACGTTGGGAAGTAGTATCTAACCGATATGCCCCAAAAGTGCCATAATAGCTGAGATGAGGTCCAATCGATGCCTAGATTGAAAGAGTATCAATACTGCGCCAGTGGTAAGGACAACATGTAAGTAAACCTTATATAATAGGTAACTCTAGCAAGAACGGTGGGAAGTCTCACATAACAGGTTAAGCCACCTCATCTAAACTCATATATCAGGCTACAATGTCTCAATCTATGTTGGCTACATAGTTCTGCAACGCAAGCATTGCTTCAATGTATCACACCCTCGTATTGTAGGTGAGTCCCCATCCTTGGGTTGAATCGGTGCTAATTTCTACTCCCATCTAAATGGACACTAAACATGATTTACTTAATTGAACTAAGCATAGATTGAGTTACTGAATTTTCTTAGCTGATGGAATACTACTGACATCTGACAACTGACTGAGTCATGACATCATGGAGATTTTTCCTGAGTCATAAGACTATCTGAAGTCTAAGAGTTCATAGCTTGACTGAGAGTATTGTGAAAAAAATAACATGGCTCTAGACACACAGCTAATAATTTTGGTACAATTACCCCCAGGACTCAATGGAAGGAAACTGACATGACTTGATATTCTTAAGTACATGATAATCACCATAATAAATTTATTAAAGGATTTCATCAAACTTCTAATAGGCATAAGCTTGTACATTTATGTGGATTTTTATGTTATCATGCTAGTTAGGCAAATTTCCTTCATCTAGGCATTTTATCAAACATATGGCAGGCTTAGTACATGTAAACACATGGTATAGAAATTAAACATCATGGTTCACTTCCAATTTCATCATACAAGGTTTTAGTCATGAGATTTCAGAAATCTTTATCTGTACTTATCAACCCACATGGAATATATCATCAAATCATGGAATAGAAATCAATTCCTCATTTATCAACATAAAATAGAACCTAAAAAGCATGAACATATGAAGAAAGTCCATAACTTGTTGTTAAAAAGTAATCCTTGACTTCATGGATTAAAGGAGCCCATGAATGAATACTATGCATACCTTATTTCGTGATTTCATAAAGATTGATGGTGAAATCTTCTTGAAATTGGACATTCTATGAAGGCCCTAACTTGAGTTCTTGAGAGTATTTGAGAAAAACATGAATATTTTTTATAAATATGGGCTAAATCCCGTGTTTGGAAACTTATATAGGGGGGAGAATTGACCCTTATAACCTTGGACATGTAATTTAATTTTCAGTAAAATTTCTCGAATTAGGCCCTTGGCACGACGCGGCGCTATCACGCCATGTCACTGGAAATTAACAATTAGGAAACTGGATGGTGGTGTGACATGGAGCTATCATATTGCTACCTTGTCTACGACCTGGATATTTGGCGTGATGCGCCAGTATCGCCCGGGTGTCGGATTTGGGGGAATTATATATCGATGGAAAGCTTATTCAATTTCCCACATAATAGAAAGTGAAAATTATGGAAATACCATGTGTATAAGAATGAATTCTTATTTCAAAGAAAGTTCTAACATCCTTGAGATGATTTTTGAGCTAAGAAAAAGCAGGGGTATTACAATATATCCTCCTTGAGAGTATTCATCCTCGCATAAGACTGACTGCGGGGGAAAACAATGAGCTGAACATGAATAACTGGAACATGATCTCATGAAAGATTTCACTGATAAGCTGAACATAACATACTGAACAATCATATTTGATGCATGCGTAACTGATTTATAAATACATAACTAAAAGTTCTGAAGAACTAAGTTTTCTCATAATGATAATGTATGTCTGATGCATGACTATATAACTGATCTGACACATAAATGCATGACTAAATATGCAGTGGTACTTGAAACTAAGGTTATCATGGGAACATGTGCATGAGACTGAATACTAAGTTAGTGATGTACACTAATCATGAAACTTAGTAAGCTTAAGGAGAACTGTTACCTTGAGCTTGATCTGAGTTGGCGAGAAAGAGGTGAGGGCACTTGGTATGCATAACTGCTTATGCTTCCCAAGTAGCTTCCGTGAAGGACTAATTTTGCCAAAGAACTTTAGATAGAGGGACTTCTTTGTTCCTCAATCTACTAGTCTGATAGTCTAAGATTTTAACTAGAATCTCTTCATTAGAGTGGTTGTTCTAAACATCTATGCTCTCAATAGGGACTACGACTTATGGGTCACCTATAAACTTCTCAACCAAAGAGACAAGGAAGACTAGATGAACTGAGGCTAAATTTGAAGGAAATTCGAGCTTGTAAGCTACCTTTCCGAACACACTGAGAATCTTAATGGGACAGATATATCGGGGACTAAGCTTTCCCTTTTTGCTGAATCTCTTCACTCCCTTAATGGGAGAGATCTTGAGGTATACATGATCACCAATCGCAAACTCGAGATCCTTTCAACTAACATATGCACAAGACTTTGGTCATCTTTGAGCAGCCCATAGTATTTCTCTAATTAATTGAACTTTCTCTAAGGTGTCGAAAACTATGTCAAGACCTATGACTGAGGCCTCACTAAATTCGAACCAACCGATTAGAGATTAACATCTCCTACTATAGAGAGCATCGAATCGACCCATATGAAGAATAGACTGATAGCTATTGTTATATGAAAATTCAATCAAAGTCAAGTGGTTATCCCAACTACCCTTGAAATCAATTACACACACCTTTAGCATATCTTCCAAAGTCTGAATAGTCCTTTCTGTTTGACCATCTATATGAGGATGAAAGGTTGTACTGAGATAAACTTGGGTACCAAAAAACTTTTGGAATTCTTTCTAAAAATGAGAGGTGAACTGGCTACCTCTATCGGAGATAATAGTCAACAGAACACCATGCAATCTGACCAGCTTCTTAATGTAGAACTTGGCATAATCCTCGGCTGAATAAGAGGTATGAACTGGAAGGAAAGATCATGTTGATGAAAAGTTAGGGGAAAACCCGTCATGAAGTCCATGTTCACAACTTCCCACTTCCAAATAGGAATACTGAACTCCTGCATAGGAATACTAGGCTTTTGATGCTCTATCTTAACTTGCTGATATATAGAGAACTTAGCCACAAACTTTGCAACATCTCTTTTCATCCCACTCCACCAATAGATTTCTCGTAAATTACGGTATATCTTTGTGGCCCCTGGATGAATAGAGTGACGCGCACCATGAGATTTTGAAAGAATTTGCTGCCTTAAGTCATCTACTTCTGGAACACAGAGATGACCCTGACAACGAAGAACACCATCTCCCCCTTGGGAGAAAACCTCTATTTTCTAATTCTGAACTGACTCTTTTAGCTTAACAAAGCTAGGGTCCTTATTTTTCTTTTATTTCACCTCAGAAACTAGAGATGATTATGAACAACTAAGAACACATACAACCGCCCTCTAAAGAGTCGACTAAGCGAATGCCTAGTCTGGCAAGCTAGTGGACTTGCTAGACTAACTTCTTCTTACTATCATCAACATGAGAAATACTACCCATGGACAGTCTATTGAAAAGGTCGACCACTATGTTGGCCTTGCACGGATGATAGAGGATACTTATGTCATAATATTTTAAGAGCTCTAACCAGTTTCTCTGATGGAGATTGAGATATTTTTAAGAAAATACATACTAAAGGCTCTTATGATCTATGAAGATGTCTATATGAACACCGTATAAATAATGGCTCAAAATCTTCAAGGAAAATACTACGGCTGCTAATTCAATATCATGAGTAGGATAACTCTTATTATGGGTTTTAAGCAGTATGGAGGTGTAAGCTATGACCTTACCATGCTGCATGAGGAAAAAAACTAAACCCACTCTATATGCATCACAATAAACTAAAACACCATCTGAACCATCTGGAAGAGCTAGAACTGGAGTTGAGTTGAGTCGAGTCTTCAATTCTTGAAAATTCTTCTCACATTAATCGACCACTAGAACTTGACCTTCTTCTGATTCAATCTGTACATAGGAGATGCAATAGAAGAAAATCCCTTAACAAACCAACTGTAATAGCCAGCCAAACCCAACAAACTCCTGATATCTGATGGAAAAATAAGGTGAGGCCAGTTTCTTACTACTTCGGTCTTTTAAGGATCTACCATAATGCCATCACCAGAAATGATATAACCAAGAAATGCTACTGACCTTAGCCAAAATTCACATTTACTAAATTAGTGAATAACTGATGATCTATGAGAGTGTGAAGTGCTATTCTGAGATGGTCTGTATGATCTCGCTCAGTGCAGGAATAGACTAGAATATCATCTATGAAGACTATGATGAACATGTCTAAGTACTGCTTGAACACGTGTTTCATAGAGTCTATAAAATCTATTGGGGCATTGGTAAGACCAAAGGACATAACTAAAATTTTAAAGTGATCATACTGAGTACGGAAAGTTATTTTTGGGATGTCACATTCTTTACCTCTGAATTGATGATAGCCGCATCTGAGGTCTATATTAGAGAAATAAATAGCACCCTAAAATTGGTCAAATAAGTCATCAATTCTAGAAAGAGGATACTTATTATTGACCATAAACTTATTGAGTTGATGGTAATCAATGCTTATTCTAGAGAACGATTTTCCTTGCGCACGAATAAGATTGGTGTGCTCCATGGGGAAATGTTGGGTATGATGAATCCCTTATCTAAGATATCCTTCAACTATTCTTTCAGTTCTCTATGTTTTGCTGGTGCCATTCTATATGGCAGAATAGAGATAAGTTGAAGAAGATCAACACCGAAGTTTATTTCCATTTCAGGAGGAATTCTAGGGAGATCATTGAGAAAGACATTTGAATATTTACTTACAATTGGAACTGATTAAAGGCTGTGAGTCTTGAAACTGGAATCTCTAACATGAACTAGATGATAAAAACATCCCTTAGACATTAATTTACTTGCCCGAAGGTGGAAACAAACTGACCACTGAAAGCGGATATACTACCCTTCCACTCTAGGAGGGGTTCATTCAGAAACTAAAACTAAACTATTTTGTTTTACCAGTCGACTGTGGCATAGTAAGAATAAAGACAATCCATGTCGAGAATGGCATCAAAATCATTCTTTAATTCAACTAAGTCTGCTGAAGGGAATTTTTGAAATATCATATTCGGGTAGTTCATGTATACCCGTCGAGCTATGATGGTTTTACTCACTGCGGTAGATACTGAAAAGGATTTTGCTTGAATTTTAGGACTGACTCTAAAATCAATTGCTATATAAGGAGTAATCAAAGACAAGGAAGCTCCTGTATCTAGCAAAGCATAAATATGCATATAAAAGATTTGTAAAGTACCAGTAACTACATCAGGAGAACTTTCCTGATCTTATCGAGTTTGAAGAGCACAGAGACAATTTAGGCGTTGCCCACTAGTAGCATTACAAGTGGCACCCTACTGATTTTGGCAATCGTACTGAGCTGAAGAGCGATTCTGTTAACCTTGAGGACCTAGCTGTAGACAGTCTCTAACTCTATGGCCTAGTTTGCCATAACAAAAACAAATGCCACTACATATTCTACACACACCCTAATGATGCTTATCGCAAGTCTGGCAAAGAGGATAGGTACGGGCACTGCTAATACTGCCCTGTGTCTTAGAGCCTGACACTCTATCTTTGTTACCCTCTCTAAATTTAGGAACTAGAGCACTGGCTTAGAGGGTGCTGGAACTGATGACTTAGGATGAAACTTGGAATGGTCTGCTCCTTCTAACTTAGGCTGAGAAAAGTTAAAACTACCTGTCTTTGCTCTCTTATTCTATTTCTCCCTCTGCTTAATGTTCTGCTCCTCTATCTGCTGAGCATGAGTTATAAGCCTGGCTAAGGTCATGTCACTATTCAGTATAGCAGATCTGCACTCACTAACTAAGCTATCATTTACCCCTTAAGAAAACTTACTCATTTTGGCTCTGCAGTCTGCAACCACATAAGGGGCATACCTGCCTAATTGAGTAAACTTAAAAAAATACTCTTTCATTGTCATATTGACCTGCCTAAGATTGATAAACTCTAGCACCTTGGCTTCTCTAATCTCTTGGGGAAAGAAATTGTTTAAGAAAGTAGTGACAAACTCCTCCCACTCTATCGAACCTGCATTATCTGATCTTTTATACTTCTACTGTTTGAACCAAGCATAAGCCATATCCTATAATTGGTATGCAGCAAGCTCAACACTCTCAACAGTAGTCACCCCCATGGCTTCTGTCACTTTATGAACTTGATCTAAGAATTCTTGAGGGCCTTCATCTACCTTAAACCCAATGAAGGTTGGAGGATTCATTCGGGTGAAGTCCAAAATTCAAGCTGTGGCTAAGTTGGCCACTGGGTTGGTCAGAACAAATGCTGGCCATTCATTATGAGCAGAGAATATTTGAGAAAGAGTGGTAAATACGGTCCTCAACTCCACCTGAGAAACATGATCGCCTAAAGGTTCTTTGAGCTGAGGGGCTAACTGATTTCTTCTCTTAGGAGGAATTTTTTGAAATAAAGAGAAGAAACGGATTAGACTGAGAGACTGACTTGTAATTAGGATCACTGGCATGACATGAATACTAAAAGAGGGGAAACTATTCTTAAAATTTCTCATAGCCTCTTGCACATAAATATGGTGCGCAACACACCCATACACATGACTCTACTAGATGTGGATTTCAGACTTCCTAGGACTCTATTGAACCTTAGGCTCTAATACCAAGTTTGTAACAACCCAATTTACTTAACCAGAATGCTACACGGTGCTCATGACCCCAAAAGACCACAAGCCAAACCATGATTGATATTTGTAATTGTTACTACATAAGATAACATAATAATGTAAAAACATACACTGAAAGGCCATAAGGTTCGATCATGAACATAACATAATAACATAACAACTGTGTGGAGTAATAGAATACCCAAAATAAAACTAAAGTCTAAAATAGTCTGTATCTAGTCTGCATCTAGTCTGAAAGCCTCTACCGTTTGAAGAATTTGAATAAGGAGTTGATGGGACATATCCCCAACTAAATCCAACTAATAATATAATCAATGAGATACTAGAAAATCATTATGTCCTCAAAGGATGAGGACTCACTTCTACTCTAACTACTGAATTTGGATTCTACTGTTGATCTGGAACTCGTGTCTCTGAACCTATGGTGTAATATATAAAGAAAGCACTATAGCGCGAATATGTTAGTGTATATGTACCGAGTATATATGTGAGGTAGGTTATATGCAATGGTTCACATGCATGAATAATGCTAACTAACTATCTAACATGAACGTGAGAATATATGTATTAATACGTAGTTGTAACTAACAACGCGATATTGTGATTTCTAAGTCTATATACTGATAATGCGACTTGATTGTAACTTATATAACTGATAACAGAAGGATTATATCTGAATAATATTGATAACATGGGTGACTATCTCTGGGTATAACTGATAATGTGGGTAACTGTAGCTGATAGTCCTAAATATGATAGAACTATCTGAGTTTCACACTGTATCTGAGCTGACTATACTGACAGTCCTGCAATCTGAAGAACTACCTGAGTTCTATTACTGAGACTGATTGATTGTATCTGACTGTCCTAATTCTATAACACGAAAATGTAGGAAGTAGTATCTAATCGACCTGCCCTAAAGGTTCTATAATACCTGAGTTGGGGTCAAATCTATGCCCTGATTGGAAGGGTGTCAATACCTCCCCAGTGGTAAGGACAACATGTGACTAACCCTCATAAAATAGGTAATTCTAGCGAGAACGGTGGAAACCCTCACATAACAGGTTAAGCCACCTCATCTACCCTTATATAGCAGGCTACAATGTCTTAACCTATGCAGGATACATAATTCTGGAACCCAAGGATTGCTTCTAGGAATCACACCCTCGTTTGATAGGTGATTTCCCATCCTTGGGTTCACTCAGTGCTAGTTTCTACTCCCATCTGAATGGATACTGAACATGATTTACTGAACTGAAATAAGCATGGACTGAGTTACTAAATTTCTGTGGCTAACGGAATACTAATGATATCTTACAACTGACTGAGTCATGAGATCATGGAGATTTTTTCTGAGTCATAAGGCTATCTAAAGTCTAAGAGTTCAAAGCTTGACTGAGAGTATCATGAAAAAAATAAAATGGCTCTAGACAAACAGCTAATATTTCAGGTACAAGTACCCTCAGAACTCGATGGAAGGAAATTGACATTACTTGATATTCTTGAGTATATGATAATCATCACAATATGTTTATTGAAGCATTTCATCAAATGTATAATAGGCATAATCTTGCACATTTATGGGGATTTTCATGATATCATTCTAGTTAGGCAAATTTCCTTTATCTAGGTATTTATCAAACATATGGCAAGCATAGTATATGTAAGCATCATAGTATAGCAATTAAACATCATGGTTCACTTCCCATTTCATCATACAATGTTTTAGTCATCAGATTTCATAAATATTTATCTATACTAATCAACCCACATGGAATTTATCATCAAATCATGGAATAGTAATCAGTTTCTCATTTATCAACATGAAAGTGAACATACAAATCATGAACACATGAAGAAAATCCATAACTTATAGTTGAAATGGGATTCTTGGACTTCATGGATGAAAGGAGCCCATGAATGAAAACTATGCATACCTTAGTTCATGATTTCATGAAGGTTAATGGTGAAACCTTTTGAAATTGTACATTCTATGAAAACCCTAGCTTGAGTTCTTGAGAGTATTTGAGAAAAACATCAACATTTTGGATTAATATGCGATAAATCCCATGTTTGGAAGCTTATATAGGGGGGAGGGGAATCAACCCTTTTAACCATGGACATGTAATATAGATTTCAGTAAAATTTCTCAAATTGGGCCCTTGGCGCAATGCAGCGCTATCGCGCCGTGTCACTGGAAAATGACAATTGGTAAACTGCACGGTGGCATGATGCAGAGCTATCATGTTGCCACCATGTATACAACCTAGAAGTTTTGTACCATACGCTAGTATCGCATAACAACACTGGAATATGACAATTGCCAATTGAGCTATCTTCGTAACGCACTGAAGGCTCAGGTCAAACACTGTCTCACTAAAAATCCTTTAACTCTTCACCCGGGTGTCGAATTTGGGTGAGTTATATATCGATGGAAAGCTTATTCAATTTCCCACATTATAGGGCATGAAAATTATGGAAATGCCATACTTATAAGAATGAATTATTATTTCAAAGTAAGTTTTAACATCCATGAGATGATTTTCAAGATGATTTTCAAGTTAAGAAAAAGTACAGGTATTGCAGTCAAGAATTTCCTGACTAGTTTATACATTGAGTGTTTTCTCTAAGAAGTTTAAATTCATTGACAATAGATACGAACTGAGTATGAGTTAATTGAATATATTCTCCTACGCCAATCTTAAAAAACTCATACTGATTTGTAAGTATGTCAATATTTGATTTCTTCACTTGGATTATTCCCCTATAAGCATTCTACAAAGCTTCTCACATTTTCTTAGAAAATTCACATATAGAGACCCAGTTGTACTCATCAGTTTCTATCCCATAGACAAGAATTATATTTTCATTTTAATTCATCTCAATCCTCTTTTGACCAACTTTATTCTAATCCTTTCTTTAGTTAGGGACAAACTAAGAGTTATCGCCTTTAGATGCTTCCAAAAGGACATAAGGACCTTCATAAATAATGTCTCACAATTCACTATCCTCTGTAATGATGAAATCATGTTCATGTATTTCACCAACTATAAATTTGATTATTTAACCTTGGGGTCGTGTAGTTGATTGTACTTCCTCAAGACTGGATGGGGCTACTATCTTTAATAGAATCCTTTATAAGTGTTAACCTTATAGAAAGAATTTCATTGATATAAATTAATGGCTTGGAAGAGTCCACAACTATAACAACAACCTATTTCAATACTAGGGCCCTGTATAAAGAAATCAATGAACAACAAAAACACTATAAAAGTGCAGTAAAGTAAAAGACAAAGGATGTTTATATGAAAACCTCCTTTATTAAAGGAGTATAACCACGACCTACCCTAGTAGTATTTCACCAAAAATCTTCACTAAACTCTGAGAAAGATTCGATTACAACCTAGGAAATAGCCTTCTAATTCCTACCTCTTTATAGTGACTCTATTACAACATAATCTCACTTTAACTCTATTGTGAAACCTCTATTATCTACCTCTAGCTAACACTTAGAGTTTAACTATAAACCTTACAAAAGATTCTCATAAGAATCTCTGTAATATGATTTTAGTTTTCAATTGTAATACAAAAATAAAAACTCAATAAACTTAGATACAAAAGTATATTTCACTATGATTAAAGAGTTTCTAAATTGTTGAATCTTGCAATATCGTTTGTGTTAAGGCTTTTTCTTAAGAGAGTAGTTTTCTAGATTTGTAAAAGCTTGAACTTCTATCCTCAAGGATGATGAATATCCGATGAGCATTAGAAGATTAGTTTATAATTGGTGGATGTAGGAAAGGACCACTGATAATTCATACCACTAAGATTCTAGAGCTGCCATAGAGTACATGACAGTTGGCTTATAAGACAAAAATGCATTCAACTACAAAACTACATATCGGGACACCAATTAACATATCTAGTCCTTCCATTAGGTTAGGAAATCATCAAAACGTGAATCACAATATGAAAGGTGTGGACCAGGTAGAATGATAAAGTTTGTCAATTATCAAAATGTGAAATCTAACAGTTATGAGTAGGTTTTACC
This sequence comes from Capsicum baccatum var. pendulum, assembly GCA_030864225.1. Classification (NCBI taxonomy): domain Eukaryota; kingdom Viridiplantae; phylum Streptophyta; class Magnoliopsida; order Solanales; family Solanaceae; genus Capsicum; species Capsicum baccatum. Next base: position 90,173,844 of record CM061557.1, read on the forward strand.
TCAAACTCTTTCAGGTGTTCCCACTGTGTTGCATGTATCTATGTAAAGAAAATATAGCCTAGATAGTATCAGATTCTTCTGTGGATTAACTTCAGTTACATGATACTTTAGATTTAAAGGAGGAGCCTATGGCTATATTGGATAGGCAGGTTCAGATGTTGAAAGTCAAATAAGATACCATTAGTCAAGGTTTGATGGAGGCACTATCTAGTTAAAGATGCTAGTGGGGGGTCATGACCCAAACAAACATGATTGGTACCTGCGCTAACCTATGGTAAGAGAAACATACCATTTTTACTTTTACCCACTTACGTGTGATTACTATATTTACATAGTATTATCGTAAGTGTTTTCCAATAGTCAATAGATATGTCTTATTTATTCACTACTAATTATTCAATGTCATCATCCATAAAATGTAATAGAGTAACCTCAATCTATTAAAATTCCACATGACCTAAAGTCATCGCCAAAAATATTTAAAAAGAACAACTAGGTCCAAAACCAATATATCTTCAAAAACATAACAAAAGAGGAATTTACTTTAGTCTAAAAAAAGACCTAAACATCGTAACAAAATCAAAAGGTTGCTCGAACATGGTGCCCAACCTCGAAATCAAATTTACATCACCATCTAGAGCCAAAGTCATATGTTACCCGCTAGAATATGTTCTGCTCCTCAACAAAAAAAAAGAGTACATGTAGCATTAGTACATCTACAAATACTGTAAGCATCACAGATTGACTAACTTAACAATGTTCAATTAAGCAAGCCAAACAACTAAAAATGCTATCATAATAAGATTCATAAGCAGTGCTATCAGCCTAACATCATTATTAATCATATTATTACACTCAGAAGGTCACAGTCATAGACGTTCATGCTTAATTATTTAAATTACTAATTTATCATCACATATATTCATCAAATGGCACACAATGCATGTAAATGAGTGCATGTATGCAAGATGTACACATTATCTCTTACCCTTGTAATCCTCTTCATCATATTATAATGTACCTATGTGGTAGTTGACCTATTATCTTATCATATCATATTACACTAGTATGGTACACACCTATTCTCATAACACATCATATTATACCGACATGGTAGCTGAACCATCACACCAACACCTTATCATAATGTAATGATAATTCAATGCATTCATCAACATACAAACCTTGATAGAAGGCAATTAGGTATTTTCAAATCAGAAACAAGCACAAAGCCAAGAAAGTCTAAGTGCTACACAAAACCATAGTCTACCTCAAATCTATACTTAAAGTCACCTTTAAGCCATACCTTTCACCCTCATTCTCGCTTAACCCATTTTTGTTCTATATAACCACTAAATATACACAAATTTAAACAATTCATCCATTTATAATAATTTGGGACCAAAAATCATTGATCTTAATCTTATATTACGATATTTCATCATCTTAGAGTCGCCTTAGAATTTTAACTTCATCAACACCACTTAATTTATGATATTTAGTCATAATTCTAGTCCCATTAGTGTTTTCTAATACCCTAGTATCTTTCTATTCTGAATTCATAAGCAATCTACTTATTTACATCAATATTCATAAAATAGGGTTTAACCCCCAAACATACCATCAATCTATTTTCTTGTGATTTTTCAAGGTTAAACGAAGTACATTCAAATCTAGAATGCAATTACTTACTTCAAATAATGAAGAACCTAGAATTTCCTCTGAATGTTGTGTATCTATAGTGCCTAATAGTGTTATTAAAAAGTGGGAAATGAAAGTTTTCTACATTATAAAATTGATATTTTACTATGTGTTACCACTATAATAGATAATTACTACTGTATGGAATAATTACCGATGCAGTGGTTAAATTTTTGCCAATTTTACTAAAGGTTGCCTCTTTTGTTTACTTATTGATGCTGCAGTATCACTACAATGGTATAAGGCAGAAACCCAAAACCCCTTCTCAGTATTCCTCATTTTCAACCACACACTATGAATCTCAAAAATTCAAACTAATCTATCCACAATAAATGCTATAACCAAAGTTTTATAGCTCCATTTCAGGTGTCAAAAGTTGCTAGGGATTCCTATACGCATTGGCTATCCAACCATTATATCAAACCAATATATAACTAACCATATAAATTCCAGACTTCATTCAACTACAACACCATTAATTTATATCAAAAACTAGACTATTGCTTAGTTCCCCAATTTTTAGGTAAGGGGAGTCTAGGTGCAACTTTAACCTCTTAATTCAGCGTAACGACATTTTGGTCATTATACTAGTTATTAATTTACCACTTGCTAGCTATCAAATGACAACTAGTCCTACAAACACTATAACAAGAGTAGGATACACCAAAATAAGATTGAATATCATTTCTAAATATCCGTTTCCTTCTCTCATGTATCTTCCTCAATGGTCTGATTCCTCTACTGAAAATATTCACAAGGAAAAACTCAAGTCCTTAACCTTCTCACATATTTTTATAGAATAGCTATTGGTTCTTATTCATAGGATAGCTCCTAATTAAACATCTTTGGATCCAAATAAATAATCTAGTCACCATCTCTATGATATTTGTTTCGCATAAATACATGAAATATGGGGTGAACCCAGACATACTAAGGGGTAAGTCTAGAATGTTTGCTACCCACTCCACTTCCATCAAAACCTCAAAATATCCTACGTACCTTTGGTTCAACATTCCCTTATTTAAAATTGTATCACACCTTTCATGGAAGACACCTTTCAGAGTACTTTTTCCCTCTTATCAAACTTTTTTGTCTCTGACCTTTTTATTTATTTACTCCCTCTATCGACTTTGAGCATCTATGAGCTTCTTCTCTACGAGTCACATTTTATTTGTAGATACCATTAGTATATCAATGCACTATGTTCTCACTTTAAACAAACCACCCAATTAGAATCTACATCATCTACCATACATGGCCTAAAAAATAGACATATCAATACTAGAGTAGAAGCTGTTGTTGTAGGCAAACTCACATAACGGTTGGTATTCATACCATTGACTTCTAAAGTCCATGACACAAGCTCGAAGCATTACGGTCAAGAATTTGGATAATTTTCTCAGATTGATCATTTATCTGTAGGGGAAAAGTTGTTCTCAGGTCCAATCTTGACCTTAACTCATGTTAAAACTTTTCCCAAAAATTAGCGGTAAATTAAGTACCCCTATCATACATAATGGAGTTTGGTTCCCCATGTAATTTTTCAATTTCCTTTCATAAATATTGGATGACTTAGCTAAATTATAATAAACCCATATTAGAGTGAGATAAGTTGACTTCATCAATACGTCAATAATGACCCAAATAGAGTTGCATTTCCTCAAGGTTTTAAGAAGACCAACCATAAAAACCTCAACTCTAGGAGCCGCAGTTACAAGATGTGCTCCCATCTTAGCACCACTCTGATATATATATTATGAACCATTAGATGGTACAACACCAACAAATACAAAAATTAAATAAAATCATGCTTGAGCACTGAAGAAGAAATAAACCCCAGTGGAGCCTAGGCTGATGCTTGGACTACCGTTTGCTGGGGCGAAATAATCTCTAGCTCGAGAGTAGTATTAGGGTCTCATAAAGGTATACTATCTCGGACCTTAGCTGGGGACACATCTCTAGGCTTTACATGACTTCTAGGTAATCCATAAACAGTGATAGGATCCCCAGGGTTGATCTCGAGACCCTCATCTCATATAGCGGTAGCACATCCCCTAGCCATCTGTAAAATAATGAAACCAAAGTAATTCTTTTGAAACCAACTTTGAGTCATAGAACAAAATGAGTGAAAGAGGTGAAGGACACCTAAGAATGGTCTATATCCCCCAAATATAAGAAAAAAATGTCTTCGTTCCCATCCACGAGACTCAACCAGACACTTTTTCTTTTACCAATAACACCAATGAACTTAGGCTCGAATACTAATATGTCACAACCTAATTTACATGTAATGACAAAACCTACTTCATCCCGCCAGTAGGTAAGCCAAACCATTTCTTGGCGATACACACAATTGGATAACTTGGTGGAAATAGCCTGAAAATAAAAAATCAATATTTATAGAGCTCAAACAACAATGAAGAAGTTACAATACTCGAAAGATAGATAAAAGGGTCAGCAACTACCACAAAACTCAGTAATCTCAGTCCAAGAGCTACTACAAATAAACCATAAGTATTGAATAGTCAAATATAATCTATCACAAAAAAAAAGACTAGACATGGATAAATAGAACGAAAAAGGGGAAACTTCAAATTCGAGAGCTTAATCTATCTTTAAAATCAACTCAGCATGATCTTTGAATCAGCAGTAACTATCAGTACTTAAATTTTCTCCAAAAAGGTACAAAAGTGTAGTATGAGCACCAAAACTGCAAGTACTCAGTAGGCATTATCGTTCGACTGAGATAAATCATGATATAAAGATGATAAGATACAAGATAAAGTAAACTAAGTAAAGGTATAAGCAAAATCCAGTAAATAAGCTCTAATACAACTATAAATGAATAAATATATGCGTACTGAAAAGTAATGCAAGGATCACACAACTATAACTACAAGAATGGACCCTATGAGCTAGTTAGTGCAGACAAGTAAATAACCCAATGCAGGCCCCCACAATCTTGGAGGGTGCAATCAAGGAAAGTAAATAACCTCAATAACCTTAAATTACCAATTACAATGAGAAAACTAAGAATCCATCCAAACCATATCATTTTATCAATAACTCCCAAAATATTAGACTGGAATTGAAACTTAATAGTATCATAATCACTACCATCATTCTCTAGAATTGAATTGGAACTCATATTATCAATATTATTATGATATTCCAAACTTTAACTGAAACTCATATATCATTACCATCATCACCCAAACTCATAAATCATTATCATCATCAATTAATAGACTCGAATCGAACCTCATATATCATTGATAGGGTAGCATAGTTTGTTTCCATTCATGGGACTACAAATGAATCCTTAGGGGCCCACAGAGACTTAAAATGCACCAAATCCCCAATTGGTACTCCCACGATCTCGATTGGTCCTGCAGATAGTGTTTTGCAATTGGGATACCCCTTCCATAATCGTGATAATTTTAATAGGCTAGTGGATGCGATCGTGACCCTGGTTTGCGATCGTGAAGCTTGGGTATATAAATACCTGGTTTTTTCTATTATTCACCATTTTTTAGACTTGGTGCTTAGGTTTTCATAATTTTGAGCTATTTCTTTAACTTCTAAGGTTAGGTAATCTCCATAACACCTCTTGATATTATTTTCTTCAATCTATATCATCCAAATCTTATTTAAAACTTAAATCAAGCATGAAATTTTAGAATTTGGGCCCATAAGGCCTAAAAACTGTAAGTCTCAAATTTAAACCCAAAATTCTACCTTTTTTACTTGGATGAGTTTCTAACCTCAAAATTATCAGTTTTCCCTTAATTTTATCTTCAAAGCAACTACGTTTATTGATTATAAAATGGATTATAGGGATTTTACCTAGTAAACTTTAAAAATATTTTTTCTTCAATTTGGACCTTATGTTTAACTCATTTTTTCTTTGGTTTTTAGCAGTAGACTCCTAAAAATATGTGGAACATGTTTTTGAAATAACATTATAATTTTGTGCTTCTTTTTCAAAAACCCATTTTGGGAGTCCATTTTGACCACAACTTAAAACTAGGCAATATGAGTATTTTTGGGTTTCTTCTGATGTATAGATTCTATATTTCTATGTATTAGTTGATTATTAGTTTGTTCGTGAGGAGTAAGACTTTGGGATTTAAGTGTGATAGACTAGTTTTTGGCCTTTCAGGTAGATTATGGCTTAAATTCTATTAGTTTGGGCTGGGTAGTTAATGGTGATACAAAAGCATTTTAAGAGTGTTTGAAATAATCAAGAAAATAACTATCTTAATGTGTTTTGCTCATGTGGGGGCCTATACGTGATGTTATGTGGTGGTTTTAGAGAATTATGAGCTATTTGTGACCATGTAGGGTCCTATGTGATATTGCTAGCCTTTTTATATATGATGATAATTGTTTCTTGTTTGATGAAAAATGTGTTGTGGTATCAATTATGTGTTGTGATATATTTATACTCTTTTGTCATATGAATCATGTTGGATCTCATGGATGGTTAGAAATAATGGGTGGATATATGGCTTACATGATGGTATATTGGTTGGTGGGTTAAATACTCATTGTGGTTGGTTGTGGAAATACTTATTTTGATTGGTTGTAAGCATTACATCCTCATACTCATTCATGAAACATTGGTACCAACATAGAAACACTGAGAAACATTGGCTACACCTTTTTTTGATTGAAAATGTGGCATCTTATAAAACCCTTCTCGAGGGATATATTGAGAGGAGATATAGATATATATATGAATGTTATATGGGTTGAAAATCTTATCATGGGTCCTATATATTGTAGTCTTAGCTCTGAAGGTGCATGCAGAGACTGTGTGATTGTCTCAGAGGCTGTGCGTCAGTCTCAGAGATTTTGTGACAACAATATGCATTACATCATCATTATCATCATCATTCTTATTGTATTTTTTATTATTCTTATGATGTGATTTTATATTTTGTTTGACTAGTTACCTATCAATTGTTATAGATTTCCTTACTTGTACAATATATTCTTGTATATGTTCTTCTCTTTTCCTAGCTTTTACGTAGTATAAATGTATACTTGTATTCCTTTCTGGTGTTTTTCTGTGTTATATGTAGATATTATTAAACTATTAGTGCAAGTAGTATGGGATACCGTTGTGAAACATTTACTAATTAAAGGTGACGTTCCCTTAGTGTGTATTTTATGTCTTACTTTCCACTTTATTCAGTTGGTCTATGATATATACTGAGTATAAGTGGGTTGTACTCACTCCTACTGTACCCTTTTAGTGCAGATTTAGGTTTGGGTGAGCCTTATGGTGTTCATCTTAGGTGTCATTTGGAGATTTTTTTGGGTAGTGGTTGATTTCAACCATGTAGAGTCCACCTCTATCTTTCTTATTAGACTATGTCTTTATTGTATTTCATAGATAGAGTTCTATCTATTTTGGATGTGTTTTGTATTTGACTTTGAGTTGTACTAGATATGTTATTACACTGAGATACTAGGTTTTGGGATTCTATATTATTGAGTATGTTTCTTTTTGACTTTTTTATATTGATATGATTTGGCTCTATTCTTGGTGACTAGACTTCGGTTTGGTTTGTTATTTCCCTTTTTATATCAGTTTATTTGATACTGTAACACCCCGGAAAATGGGTCCCGGAGCAATCACACGGTGCTTGATGCTACTAGTAACCCCAAGCTAACCCTTTGACCCATTTTCATTCAATTCAACACAAATCAACAAGGTTTCCATAAATAACCCTAAAATATCAACAGAGTAATCATCATCCAAGAATAAAAGAATTTCAGAAAGATAACAAAATATGACTTATTAGTCAACTCCCAACATCTATACTACTCTGACAAGCCTCTAAGAGAATCAATAAAACCAGCGATCCCTTGAGACATGCTCCAACTGACTCATACTTAGTTATTAAATATAAATGTTTCCGTGAAACCAACATCAGACATCACGTCCTCAGAACATGAGGACTCACCAAAATAGAGGATGTAGAACAGCGTGCCCAAAGAATCACTATCGAACCTGGAACTGAGCACCTAAACCTACATTGCGAGAAAATGCAGCCCACATCGGAAGATGTGGGTCAGTACCATGTAAAAGAACCGAGTATATAAGGGTGTATGCAGTTGTATAAACATCATCATCATAAGTATTTATAAGAAATATGCAGATGTATGAAAGACTCACATAGCCCGAAGAAAATCATCATAATCATGAGAGAATGAAATAAGTATAATAACACATGTGAGTCAGCATATAATTTGTCAATCACTTTCATTTCATCAAGAATATCAACTCTCATAATGTAAATATCATTTAAATCTTTCTGAAGAATAACTTTCACAATTCCACTTTCAAATCACTTCACCATTCATCATAGACACAAGGAAACACACACACATTGGGAGATCCTATAACCGACATAAACCATGTGAGCTACATGGAGTCAAACGTACAACCCATGTTGGGGAGAGCCATCCTATCCTTGCCATCAGAGTAGGACTATCGATATCAAATCCACACAAACTAGTGATCACTATATGAATCAGCTTCAGGCTCACTCCTATGGGTGCACGTAGTTCTAGGGAAGTAAGGTCGCTTTATACCTCCCACTCAGTGCTATAGATTTCTCCCAAACTTAGCTCCGATCATTTCAAAGACAATCCACAACAAAACAATTTAAGTAATATATAAATATACATCGGGAGCCATCATGCTTTCCATCTGTCAAAATCAACCAGGTTGTGGATTTCATTCACACTCGAGTTCAAAACAACTCCATTAAGACCAAAAGTTCAAATCATTCAAAATATCTCAAATATTCAACATCAACGTGCTTATAACACACACTTTCTAAAAAAAACACAATTTTCAATGGGGATTCATGACCCAAATATCAAAATCATGATAAATATCATTCAAGATTCATGCTTTATATCTCCACACATGTAAATTCATCTTTCAAATTCATAAACATCTTTCTTAACTAGAAAAGTCCTATAGTGATGAATGTGTTGATGTGCCATGTTTTTATGGCACTTTCGATACTTAGAACAAGGACATTGTGGAAGTACTTTGGTATTTTTGTAAGACGTGATGTGTTTTTGTGTTGGTTTTGCCAAAAAATAGAGTTTGTAGCCAAGAAGGAGCAAAAAGTGATGAAGTAGTGTAGGAAAGCTACCTAAGAGCTATAGGTAATACCTATGGGCTTGTAGGTAGCCCACGTAGGTAGAAGTATTGATGTTCTGAAAGTTGTTGCAGAGATCTAACTCCCATGGACCCTACCTATATGGCGTAGGAACTACCTTTGGCCTCGTAGGTACCCCTCGCAAGTACGGGTTCTGAAAACAGACGATCCATCTGATTCCTAAGAACCTACTTACGTCTCATACGCACTACCTATGGCACATAAGTGGGGTCATAGGTTGAAGACAACACGAATTTCCTACTTTGTTTAGAACAGGTTTTTTTATTTATATATAAATAAACATTTTATGTTTCATTATTAGGTGACATAGTTTACGTATTGTATACAGTTATTAGATTATTTTTAATTCTAAGATGTACTTTTGATGTTTGAGTTCTTGTTCTTGGTTTTTAGGGCTTTTTATAAAGTTGAGATTTTGATTTCATTCTCAATTATTTGTGAGACCATTCATATGATTTCATTTAGAAATTCTATGTATGTTCTTACAATCATGAGAATCTAAACCCCATAACTAGGGTTGTGGCAACCCAGATAGATTATTAAAGTAGAGGAAGTGCAAATTAATTCTTGATTGGCATTGTTGCATGTATTGTGAGTTTCTTCAATTTGATTTCTTTGTTAATGGTAGCAAACATTAGGAACGTTCTTGTATTTGATACTAACTTGAAAGAGAGGTTAAGATTAGGAAAACAAAGTCACAATAATAATTTGAAGCTATCAACCATCATCTAATTAACTTTAGACGAAGAGGAGATTATTAGTTAGGGATCAAAAACAAAGGTCATTAATGCGACACTCTGAGTCTGAGAGAATATTAGTAAAATTCACCCAAACCAAGGTCTAGAGACAGTTATGTTTAACATAACTTGTTAGATTATACATGTAAGGAATTAACATAATTTGACAATCATAATATTTTTGTGGAGCTAAGAGTCAGGGGGAACACAATCCTAGTGATCATATCATACTGATAACAACCCAATTTGCTAGCATTGTTACTATTAATACTATTCTTACAAAACTCTATATTTACTTTCTGCACTTTCCAATTACATCAATAATTTTCTGATGAATTTCCATCCTATTACCTATGGGATCGACCCTAATCGTGTTGGGTTCTATATTTGACAAGCAACAACATCATATATTTCAGGGGGTGTTATTTTGGGTACATCAACCATCATCAACTGAGAACCTCCCACTGGTATCAAACATGATTGAGGATTTCTATCTTTGTGAACAACCCATGTGTTACATGAAGCTCTATTGCTTAGTAAAAGTGAAAAGTCTTGAGGAAGCCTAGATGACATCATCATCTCCTTCTTATTATCCTTAAATGTTACCTATTATTATCAAGTGTATGAAATGGAGAAAGGTCACATACTTTGAATGTAATGTGAACTTTATATACCCAAGGGGGTCCACCTTTTAGGGATTGTTGTTGATCCTCCTAAAATTATGAATAGGCCATCTCCTTAAGTTATCAACTTCTTTTTCCACTTTCTTTTTAACCATTCCTTTCAAACGTGATCCTTTACCTAAACTCCCATAACAAGCACAAACCTTTTACGTTATTTTTTGGCCATTTTGTCTACTTCATAATTCTTCTTTTAAACACAAGGAATCACTTATTCGAGTTTTTTCAAAACCTCTACTTTCTTTCTTCTATCTATGATTAATGCTACATCTTAAGAAAGTAGGGTGAGATGTATGGGGGGTTAGTGGAATAAGACCAAACACATATTCAAATGGCTTTACGCAAATAGTTTTATTCATAACTCAATTATAAGAAAATTCAAATAGAGGCAAATATTCCTCACAGAAGGCCAACTTTTTATGTTATACAACATGATTCACATAACCCAATGTATTATTCATGACTTTAGCTTGGCCATCAGTTTGTAGGGACAAGAAGCAAAAAAAAATATGGTTCCAAGTCGACCCTACATATCTCTCGAGAAGTGACTAAGGATTTTTTGATCCCTATCTCTTACAATGGATTGAGGAATTGTTTTAATTTAATAATATTTTCAACATACATAGATGTTGTAATGGAAATATCATGAAATTTATAGTGTGGAATGAAATAAGACATCTTTGAAAATCTATCAACAACTACAAAGATCCTATCTCTTCCTTTTCTTATCCATGGTAAACCCAAAACAAATTCCATGGAAATATTGAAGGTAAGGTTGTTGAGTTATGGGGATTGGGGTATACAAACCATGAGGAAGAAGTCACACTTTAGAACTTCTATATTCAATACATTGGACACAAATTTGGGAAACATATATGTGTATCTCTGGAAATAAAATTGTTTTTCAAGGATTCCCATGGTTTTTCCAATGTCAAAATGACCCATCAATCCCCCATCATATGCCTCCATACGAATTAATTCTCTCCATGAGTGTCATAGGAAAACTTAGTCTCTTCCCTTAAATAATAAGTTATCCACTTATAATAGGAAATACAAGATCTATACTTAAACCACCTTTCCCCTTTTTCATGCTTCATAATCCCAAATCATAGAAAAATTGAGTTCTTTGGGATACAATGCCTTCAAACATTCAAAACCACAAAATATAGAAGACAAAGTATTTAACAAAACATGATTTCTTGAAAAGAAGTTTTTCACCAGATTTTCTTTTCGGTTATTTTATTGAATTACATACAAAATTCAAGGAATTCAATCCATTTTGTGTGACTTTTATTCAACTTATGCTGGGGTCAAAGGTTCTTTAAGGATCATAATCGATCCAAATGACAAATTCCTTGGGCCACAAGTAATATTTTTTATTTCTCAATCCATTAATTAAAACATACAATTCAAGATCATATGTGGAGTATTTAAAGTTGCAACTTTAAAATTTTCACTAAAGTAAGCAATGGAATTTTGTCCTTGCATTAAAACAACTACAACGCCTACTTTACTAGCATCACATTCAACGTCAAACATCTTCTCAAAATTGTTTTATCTCATCAAAGGAGTGAAGCTAAGAAATGATTTTAAGTCTTCAAAATATTTTTCTTTCTTATTACCACACTTAAAAGGCTTATACTTTTTGAATACCTCAGTCAAGGGAGAAGCTATAGTGCTAAATTCTTTGACAAATCACCTTTTAATACAAGCCGACGCATGAAAGCTTCTAACATAGGTTATGTTTTTTAGAGTTAGCAAATTCTTAATGCTTCTATCTTGTATTCATCCGCTTCAATTCTGTTTGAGCTTATAACAAATCCTAGAAGCACAACTTCATCCACACAAAATGAACATATTTTAGGTTTGGCATAAAGTTGTTCTCTTTTATGCACGTCAAAAACACCATACAAATGAACAACATGTTCATATAGTGACTTCCTATATACCAACATATCATCAAAATACATAAAAACAAATTCAATAATGGTTTTATCAAATGGTTTATCAATTGCATGGCGGTACTTGGAGCAGTGGTAACCTAGAAAGGCAGAACTATGCATTCATATATACCAAATTTTGTCAAGGAGGAAGTTTTCATTTGTTCAATTGGATTAATATAAATTTTATTGTACCCTCTCATATGGTCAATAGTGGAAAACATACAAGAACCGTTGAGTTTATCAAATATCTCATCTAATCTAGGGAATGGTGTAACATCTTGAAATTTCAAGCTAAGATTAGAACCATGATTAAATTACGTGTAAAATAAAACATCATGGTTTTGTTATATGAGAAGTTATTTAGACATTTATTAATTCTATAAGTAACTCCTAGCTCATAGCCAAGTTCAAACGCCCCTTACTGATTGATTTCTTGTAAAGAATCTACCTATAGAAAACTCCAAAAGAGAATAACTCTTAGATTATGAAGTAATTTAGTTATTAAGACCCAAAACTTATAGATAATTTAATTTTCTTTCCATCACATCTATTTTTTCTTTAATCCAATATAAGAGTAAAAAGTTATGGCTATTTTATTGAAGCACTATCCAACAGTGATAACTTAATAGCTTAGGTACGATCATAGTGAGGTCGTACAATCCTAAAATGCTCCCATATGATAAAAAAAGTATCAAACATTTGAAAATTGAAATATATTTCTTCGAACCATGAGAGGGAACCACAACCATGGTTGGATACCATGATCTTAGGTAATATCGTGACTTCTAAAGTTAATCCGGTTAGGACCTACAAAATACGAACCAAGGTAATATCAAAGGATAGTATAACAATCATACCAAGGATTTTATTATGGAATTTATATATACTTAACTAATTCTAAAAAACATGATCACCACTCACGATCATAGGTTAGTCTCATATTACGGTATGGTACGTACAACATAATTTTGTAGATTTTTTTGTTATGATTTTTGAGGGGCTTTGTAGTCTTTTCCAATTATTTGAACATCCACAATAAATCATTTAATACAACCCAAATATTAGTATTAATATTAGTAATACCCTAATCCCTTATTACTCCGAAAACACTCCACACTTAGCATCTTTGAGAAAGAAAGAGGCAATTTCCCCCCTTTCACCATCTTCAAGCTTCAAATTTTAGTAAATTTTTTAGGATTTTCATCTCCAGGAATGTAGGATTTCATCAATGATTCTTCTTTCACCCCATTTATTCCCAAATTTAACTCAATTTCTCATTTTAATTCCTTTCTCAAAGCTTAAGGTTCATGAATGTTGTGAATTTCTTAATATTCTTGTTCCTTAATTTGATGGATTTATTAACCCATGTTTTAACATGAATTTCAGTACCATTACATATTCAAAATTATAAACCATTATTAAATAGTGAAATCCATAATTTGTTGGACTCGAGTTATTGAATTCCTAAACTTACTCAATTTATGCAATTGTCATAATAGTTTCATTCTTCAGATATGAAGGGTTATGAACATCCGTTAAGCTAGGATTTCATGCATATAATTATGAGTATTATATCCTCTAGTTTATATTTGTTAATGCTCTCAGATAATGCATTTATTTTTAACTTTAAGAATATTAATATTATTAAATATTTCAGTTATCATTATCATTCAATTGGGAGTAGTACTTAGGACTGAGCGAACACAGAGATGAACGCCCACCAATCAACTAGGTTGAGAACTTTAGTACTGGTCTTATGCCCCAACACTATGGCTCCACCATAGGTTCTATCTTGTCATTCATCAGATCAGACTTTACATCTTAGTCATTTTTTACATTAATTTAGTGCATCCACATTAATCAGTGTTCGTACCCTTAGCATGTTATAGATCATGCTTGTATAAGGGGTTAAAGTTAGATCCCAATTAGATCATATTGGAGAATGTTGGTTAAAATTATCTCCCATAGTCCACAACCTATATTTCATTATTCATGATTCAGCTTCAAATACTTGTATGACCATCTATTCAATTGTTCATCTTATAATACATTATATGATTTTTACTTAGTATTACATCAATTTACCATGTAACATACATTATGATCAACTTATATCAATTGATTTCTATCTCACATAGCCAATACATACAAAGTACGAATTATAGTCTCTTTTGTGCTATATTTTCTCATAATATAGGTTCTAATATTCATTAACTGGATCATACATAGTATGATGTCCTACTATATCAACAATAACACTTTTGTGAGTCTTTGTTATTAGAGGACTAGTATTATTATTTCACTTTATTTCATTTTAGTTTTAGACAATTAAAGTTAGCATGAGGCTTATTTTCGCAACTTATCTTATTATAGGCTTTCCAACATAAAGTTAGATATCTAGCTTTTGTGATTTAAACCTAATATTATTATTGGTTATTTATTTATGTCATAATTTAGTTTAGCTTTTGTGTAGTGTTTTACATAAATTATTTTGCTATTCATAATGTTATGCCATGCCATAGGTCAGCTTGAGGTCACTTGAGACTCTAACACCATGTTATGACTAAGGAGTAGTCTTGGTTCATGACAAATTTGGTATCAGATCATAAAGTTTAAAGTTTCATAGTGTTTCTAAAATTTGCATTAAGCATACTGTTAGTTTAAGGTATAATACGCGACACAATTATGAGTCAGATTCTATGAAATGTCGTAGGAAAAATTCCTCTTATTTCATATTTATATTGTACGCGAGAGTGTAAACACTATGAAAATTTTCTTCTAACTCATTCTCTACATTTTTTAGAATATGCCTTCCAAGAAAATTAAGGGAAGGAGGAATGAGATTGGAAACAATATTTGGAATCAACAATCACCAACTCCAAATCCAGAAAACCCTTTGGTCAATCAAGTATCCCATTTCAAATTTTGGATTGCTTTCACAATGTTATCCTGGTCCACAACCACTTAGAATAACCAAATTACGCTATCTAATCCAAAAGTGAATACAACAGCAGCCAAAGTCCAAGACTTTAAATTGATGAATCCTCCAAAATTCATTGGGACTAAGTATGAAGAGGATCCATAAGAGTTCCTAGATAGTATTCAGAAAGTTAATAAGATGATAAGTGTAACTCTAACTAAAACTGTTGGCTTGGCTGCTTACTAGTTGCAAGGAGTGTCTCACACATGGTACAAGTAATATAAACATTATAGAGGTTTAGTTTTATGATAAGTAGAGTGGAATAAGTCTGTTACTACATTTCTAGATAGGTTCTTACCACTTTATCTAAGGGAGGTCAAGGTGCATTCATTCTTAAATCTAAAGTAGGGTAACATAAATGTAAAGGAGTATTTTCTTATGTTTACCTAGTTGGGAAAGTAAATTACAATTATGGCTATTGACTCTAGGGACAAAATGAGTAAGTTTGTGTCAGGTATTTTGAAGTATATGCTCAAAAAGTTCAGAATTACTTTGTAGTTTAAGATTATGAATATCTACATATTGATGGTTAATGCTTAATATATTAATCTAGAGAAAATCAATAAGTAGGAAAAGAGAGTAAGAGAGGTAGAATAGGTAGCAACAATTTGCCACAATAGAGGTCAGATGGCAAAAATCATTCACGATTCTATAAAAAATCCTCTACTTGAGGCCCATGTCTTACTAGGACCTTTGTGCCAGAGTTCAAAAAGATAATTAGGATAGAGTAGTAGGCTCTCCCAGAGTAGTGTAAGTAGTGTTTGTACTAACTCGGTTTTCAAGAAATATGGTATGAACCACAAGGATGAGTGTATGGATAGTAGTGAAGTTTGTTTTGGATATGAAAGGCCAAGGCACAAATTGAGGGAATGTTTTGTGGATTCATTGAGAGTTAGGGATGATAATCAGCAAAGTTAGTCTTACTATTCAGCAGCTCTAGAAAGTCACCCGATTAAGAAGGGTGCCTAATCTATTGTACCTCAAAATAACGTTAGAATAGTTTTTATGACCTTTAGGCTCTATAGGATCAGGAAGGCTAACTTGATGTGGTCACTATTACATTATAAGTATTTCATATTCATATTTATGCATTGTTAAATACTAAAGACACATTTTTGTTTGTGGCTCTGTATATAATATTAGACTGTGGTATCAGTCCCGAAATCCTCTCAGATACTTTCTTAGTCTTTACTCCGGTCGGTAACCTAGTCATATCAGATGGTTAAATAGAAATAACTCCATCAAAGTATTCCAAAAGGTCACCTTAGTTAATCTTGTAGAGTTAGACATGATAGATTTTGATGGTATTCTCTGCATTGATAAGATTCACTCTTGCTATGCCTTGGTTGATTATAGAAATATAGTAGTCTAATTTCAATTCCCAAATAAGTCAGTATCAGAGTGGAAGGGTAGTACCTCAGTGCCTATAGGTTGGTTCGTCTCTTACCTTAAGGCAAGAAAAATAATTTCCGAATATTCCATCTATCATTCTTTTTAGGATAAAGATTAAAAGTCTGAGACCTCAACTCTGAAGTTAGTTCATGTGATAAGTAAATTCCTAAATATTTTTCCTAAAGATCTACTTAGAATTTTGCTTAGGTGGGAAATTAACTATGAAATAGATCTCCTTGTAGATACCCAACGTATTTCAATTCTACCCTACATAATAGCTTTATTTAGTCTTAAAAAGTTAAAAGGAATATTTTAAAAACCTCTTCGACATGGGTTTTATCATGCCTACCATCTCTCTATGGGTGCACTATCTCTTTTTATGCACAAGAAAGAGACTTCTCATACAATATGTATAAACTACCATCAGTTTCACAAAGTCACATTTTAGAACAAATATCTCATTCCCCAGATTTATTACTGGTTCGACCAACTTTAGATCCCAAGTGCTTTTCATAGATAAACAACAGATCATAATATCATCAACTCAGAGTAAGAGATTGTGACATTCTAAAGATAACATTCAAAACATGGCATGGTAACTTTGAATTTGTTCTTATGTCTTTTAGAGTAATGAATGCTCATGCAACTTTTATAGAATTGATGAAAAAGGTTTACAAGGAGTACTTGGACATGTTCATTATAGTATTCATAGATGACATCATCACTTATTCTATAGTTAAGGATGAAGATGCAGACTATTTGAGAATTACCTTGGTGGATGATGCTCTTAGAAGTTTCTCTATAGATGTGCTATGCATATTGAAGATTAGAAAAAAGAGTTAGTTTGTGAGGTTATCTACTTTCTATATTGGGAATCTTGGTAGATGATTCATCAAAAAGGTAATACCTTAATTTAGAATGGTTTAGCATCCTTTTTAATAACTGAGGTGAAAGAAAAACAAAATTGTGATCCTATTTTCCTTAGATTGTAAGAAGTGGTCTAGATTCAGAAGGTTGAGGTTTTCTCCCATGGGGTAAATGATGTTATTTGTTTTTAAATCAGACTATGTGCTCCATATGTAGATAATTAGAGATAGTAGAAGCTAACAGAATCTTGTATTTCTCGGTATTGCATTTACCTAGGAGTCACTAAGATATATTTTGGTTTACATAAAATTTATTTGCAGAACGAAATGAAAAGGATATCATGCTACTTGTGGCTAAGTGTCCAAATTCCCAACAGGTTAAGGTTGAGAACTAATGATGTAAGGGCCTAACCACTAGTGATATTGTCAGCTCTTGGCCTAGACCATTGAGACTTTAAAAGGAATCAGTACAAAGTAGGACTTTCTTACTTATATACCAATTATCTCTCTTGTTTTATTGTTGATATGGTATTTTTATCTTAGGTTGGGTGTTACATATACCCCTTCTAATTAAATCAACATCCGCATTGAGTTTTACCCCACCGAATGGGATTTACTTATACTCAGGTTTGAGGTTTGCCCCATTATTAAGATTTGCCTAAACTTAGTTTGAACTATGGCCCACATTGATAAGGCTGACATAGGTGTGGCTCGGATACCATTTGAAATGGCCCATCCCACTAATGATATTGTCCACTCTGTTCCTAGACCCACACTACTTTAAAATACATCACTAGAGAGTAAGGCTTACTTACTTATATAACAAACATCTCTTTTGTGCTTTTTTTTAATGTGGGACTCCTTATCCTATGTTGGGTGTTACAAAAAACCTCGTGGTATTATTCAGCATATTAGTATTCTCACTTGGAGTGGGAAGTGATTCATATGGAATTCATTACAAAGTTGCCTCATACTCATTGATCGCATAATTCTATTTGAGTTATCATTGACTGACTGACTAAGTCACCTTATTTCCTACTAGTTAACACTTCATATTAAGTCAAGCATTATGCTAGAATATATCTTAAAGAGTTTTTAAAATTGCACGGAGTTGCCTTGATAGTTATTTTAGATAAAGGTACTTAGTTTATCTCTTTATTTTGGAAGTCTTTTTAGAAGAATATTTGTACCCAAGTTGTTTTTAACACGACTTTAAATTTGTAGAAAGATGGTTCACCAAAAAGGACCATACATACCTTAGAGGACAAGTTGAGAGTGTGTGTGATTAATTTTAAGGGTAGTCAGGATGATAATTTTTCTTTGAATAAGTTTCTTAATAATAATAACTATTACTCCAATATGAAGTTACCCCATTTATAACACATTATAGTAGTAGATGTACATCCCCAATATATTGGTTTGAAGTTGATGAGGCTACTTTGATAGAGCTAGATTCAGTGCTTGAGGCTTTGGTGAAAGTTCAACTGATTAGAGAAAGGCTGAAAGGAACTGAGAGTCATTTGAAATCCTATACAGATGTGAGAAGATGGTAACTTGAGTTTTCTATTAGTTATTTTGTGTACTTAAATATTTTTATTGATGGAAAGATTGAAGAGATTTGGTAAGAAGAAAAATCTCGGTCCCTACTATGTCAATACTTTTAAAATTATAGGTCGTGTAGGCAATGTATCCTACCATTTAGGTTTTCTATTAGACTTAGCATCTATGCATCCGGCCTTCTATGCTTCCTTGTTAAAGAAATGCAGTGGTGATACCATATCGATAGTGCCCTTAGAGAGTGCAGGTTTGAAAGATAGCCTCTCCTATGAAGATGCCCCAGTTGAGATCTTTGAGCATCAGGTCCGTGAGTTGAGAAACTAATAGATAACTTTTTCTAAGGTTCTTTGGTGAAATCAACCAGTTAAGGGAGCTACTTGGGATGTTCAGGCCAATATATTGACCAAGTACCTCTGTCTTTTCTTTTCAAACTTCTTTCTAGCTTGAGGTAATTGTTTTATTTTATTTTATTTTTTTTATTTCATGTCACCAATTTATTCTCATGTCATAACATGCATTCATGAGTTTGGTTTAGTCCATGTTTCAATTATATATTCATTTATTATGTTAGTATTCATCTTTTAAAAATTTAGTATGGGAATTACAACACTTTCACTAACATTTTAGATTAGTTAATTTGCAATTGGGGACGAATGACCCCAAGGATTAGATGGTGAGATATTGTGAAACCCCAAAATTCTAACATAACACTTGAACCATGCTTAAAGTACATGAAAAATCAGCCATAATGTTTTGGTGGTATGATATGTGATTTAGACATGTATTAAGGAAACAATTAACTGCTAAATCATGGACAAGTTGAAACGTCCCTTATCGATTGATTTCTTATGAAGAATCTCCTTGTAGTCAACTTTAAATGAGTATAACTCCTAGATTCTGAAGTATTTTTTAGATTATTCAGCTCAGTTTAATACTATAAGACCCCACAAAATCCTAAACTTGATTCAGTCTATCTATGCTTGATAAGGGGGTCCCATAATTAGAAAATTCTAGCTAAGTTTCCAGATTTAGTTTATTTTTTTCCTTGATAAGGGGGTACCATAATGAGAAAATTCTAGCTAAGTTTCCAGACATAGTTTATTTTTTGCCTTCAAAAGTTTCCAATCTTATTTCGTGATCTTAACATTCTTAAATGGTATATATTTCCATTAATTCATGATCAAGAAGATCAATAGGTATTCCCGGACAAGTTTTGGATTTTTTGGAACTCGTTCTGACCATGTTTGGAGTCCAAAAAAACTGGGCCAATGCGATATTGGCTTTTCGTGTCTCCCATCATGTTTGTTAACGTTGTTGCAGGATACCAAAGCCAAAAATACTGAGTCTTGGTGTGATCATGTCGCGACACTTCAGATATCGCATCGGATCCATTAACGCACCACGTCGCTTATAGCGTCGACGCCCTATTTTGCAGTCATTGAATAACCGCATCATTAAGGGTAATTAGGTCTTTTTTCTCTGACCTTCAGCCCCCATAAACATGAAATTTAGCCCTCTTTTGTCTAAATACATTCATTTCTTCACAAATTCTCAAGAACAAAAATCCAAGAGCTATCAATTCAAGAATCAATTTCCAAGAGATTTCACCATCAACCTTCAAGAATTCATCAACTAAGGTATGTCAGGTGTTCATCTAAGGGTTCCTTCCACTCTTGGAGTCCAAGAGATTGTGTTCATGACTATTACGTTAATGGGTTCTCTAGTTCATGATTTAATCGCAATATCTATGTGAAATAAAGTAATATATGTGTAGTATCATGTGAAACCATGTTTAACCCTTGAAATTTGCCGAGAGGAATGTGAATGATGATGTCTATTTTTTGAATAGCGTTATATGCATATGTTATGCTCACTAGGTGTTTCATGAATTTCCCTTGTGGGTAAATAAGTATAATAACTCATGACATGGTAATTTATGTGCAAGTTGTATCATGCAAGTGTTTGATAAATTGCCGATGAGAATGAAATAGTGTTATGTTATAGTATGCTAATGTATATTTTTCATCCATGTATAAGTAATGTATTACAAGTGTTTGTTGGAAATTCTTTAATGAATGAATGATGAATATGTAACCATTGTTGAACTTTTATGATTTTCCCATGATTTACTTATTATGCTATGGAGTCCTAGGGATATTTAATACCCAACAATTTAGTTGTGTGGTTAGAGCCAGTGTCAGTTTTAATGACACTCTCAGTCAACACATGATCAGTAGAATCCAGTCAGTCTCATGACTAAGGAAAATTCAGTAAATTTAGTATTAGTCCAGCACTCAGTAAATCTCAGAAATCTCAGTCAGTTATCAGATCTCAGTAGTATTCCATCAGTCAACGGAATCCAGTGAACTCAATTTAGTCCAATTAATCAGTACAATTAGTAACAGATCAGTCTGGTCCAGTCCAGTGTCTATTCAGATGGGAGTAGGATTCGGCATAAAGTGAACCCAAGAATGGGAACATACATTGTCAGCAGAGGGTGTGATTCTTAGAAGCAATCCTTGTGATCCAAAACAATGTAGCCAGCATAGGTTAAGACTTCAACACTGTCAGTTGAGAGTTGATGAGGTATATTAACACTGTCAGATAAGGGTACCCTCATTCACCATTGGGGACACTGTTAGATGAGGGTCACTCACAACTTTTCCTTACTAGTGGCGCAGTATTGACACCTTTCCAATTGCGGTTAAATATTGGAACCCAACTCAACTATACTATCTTATTAGGGGCATGTCGATTAGATTAATTCTCCCATAGTTTCAGTTACAGATATCAGGACTGTCAGATACAGTCACTTAGTGCAGTATGGAACTCAACTAGTTCCATCAGAATCTAGACTATTAAATACAGTCACTCAGTATCAGTTATATTAGTTCTCAGTAACACATGTTATCAATATTCAGACTCAATAGTCAGTAGTATCACAAATCTAATTACCGTTACACATTCATGAATGTATTTTCACGAAAATGTTATACAGTAAGTTAGCATTGTTCATGCATATGAACCCTTTGCATTTAGCCTACCTCACTTGCATACCTGTAAAATCGTATTGACTCTATTGCGTTATGGTGTTTTTATACCATAGGTTCAGAAGTAGAAACTCCAGAGCATCAGTAGTATTACAATTTCAGCAGTCAGAGTCAGTAGTGAGTCCTCATCATTTGAGAATGTTATTATTTGATAACTTTATTCCTTCAGCAATTAGATTACTTCAGTAGTTTGGAGTTAGTTGGGGACATGTCCCATTAACTCTACCGATTTCAGATAGTTTAGAGGCTTTCAGACTACAGTATGTTCAGACAACTTATTTCCATTTTGGGTATTTCTATACCCCATTTAGATATTATTTTATCAGTCATGTTATAGTTTTGAACCTTACGGCCTTACAACTTATATTCCTCATTTATATAATATATCATGCAGTGCTTAGTTACCGATATCAGTCATGGGTTAGTTTATGGTCCTTCAGGATCATGGGCACTATTTAGCGCTTTGGGTAACAGTTTTGGGGCGCTATAAATACCTTCCTTGGAGCTTAGAGTTCATGAATATTATGAATTCCTTGATATTCAAGTTTTTTGATATCATTGAGCTATAAACTAATGTTTTAATATAAATTTTTGTACCATTACATGTTCAAAAATCTAAACCCTAATTATAATGTGAAATCCATGATTTATTAGACTTGATTTATTAAATTTGTTAATTCACTTAGTTCATGAAATTATAATAATAGTTGCATTCTCCAGAGAAGGTGGATTATGAATACCTAATTACCTAGGATTTTATGCATATAATTATAAATATCATATCCTCTAATTTAAATATTTTGAATGCTCTCAAATAATGTATTTATTTTTAGGCTCCAGGATATTATGATTATTGAGCATTTCATTTATCAGTGTTATTCAGTTGGAGTAGTACTTATCATCGAGTGGATGCAACAATGAAGGCTTACCCATTTGTTAAGCTTCGAGCTATAAAATAAATCCCAATGTTCTAGAGCTATTGTGCCATTGTACGGTCTAAGGGGTCACCCGTTCGACTAGACTTGACACCTTTGTCCTTTTGGACATAATTTTACTAGATCCACGTCAGTCAGTGTTATATACTTTGCCAATGGTACAAATACTCATTAGCTCAGATTGCGGTATGTCATTTATTAGTAGCTCCCATAGTCCACGTTCATAGTTCATAGTTCATGAATCATCTTAGATACTTGTATCACCTTGTATTAATTTTTTTAGTTTATCATACAGTACATGTTGATTACTTGGTGTTGCATCAATTTACCATAAGACATCTATCATGACCAACCTATATTAATTATTTCATATCTCAAATACATAGTACATTTAGAGTATTGATCGCATACTCTATTTCGCGCTATATAATCTCAAAATATTGGTTCTAACATTTAGCATCTAAACCACACATGGTATCATCTCCTACTACATCAGCAGAAGTACTTTTATGTGTCCTCATTATTCGAGGCTAGTAGTAGTATTTCATTTTATTTTCTGACAATTAGAGTAACCTGAGGCTTGTCCTAACAACTCATCTTATTAGAGGCTTTTAGACATACGTGTACATGTAAAAAATTTTTGGTTTTAAACTTAGATATTATTATTGGTTGTTTATTTCTTTCACTATTTAGTTTATCTTCCACTCGGGGTTGTAAATTAGTTATTTCGGTGTTTATATTACTATGCTAAGCCAGGGGTTAGCTTTTGATCACTTGTGACTCTAAGCACCAACTAATAACTAATGGTTTGTCTTGGGTCATGACAATTTAGTAGTGATACTTTACCATTATTTCATTAATTTCCCGACTATCAATGCACATGAAACATTTTTTACCTTTCTTGGAACCAATAAGATAAGTATGGTGCACAAAATCATGCTCTATATTATATAGACCTTGTTCAAGTGTTCCTCAACTTGTCCTTGAGATCTTTTTTCTCTTCCGAATTTCAATGATAGGCTGGTTTGTTGAGCAATTGAGAACACAACATGATGTTTTTTAGTCCTCAGTACCCCAAAAGGGGTAATCCACTTTGAAGCTCCATAGGAAAGACAATATCATAACCCTACAAATGAAGAAATAAAATAAGGGAGGGATGAAATAGAATAGTTAGTTTTAAAAGAATGATCCCTATGTGTTATATGGATAAAAGAACTTTGTGCATTAACCTACTCACAAATATTCTTGTACATCGACAATATAACCAATTTGCCATTTTCCTTTAAATTTCTTCTCTCTTCTCCTTCATTGGCCTTGTATTCCAGTTACTCTTCCCCTACACCCTTCTCTTTCTTCTTCAACTCGCTCATCCATTGATACACTTCATTAACTTGTGAAATGATATGGAATGAAAAGCATATTTATGCTCATTAGTTATAGGAGATCATCTATTTGTCCTTTCATCATTCTTTATTGAATGATCATTATCGTGGAGGCCTTTTAAGTAAGACATGACTATCTTGCATTTGAACCATGTTGTATTGAGTGGTCATGCAAGTAATAAAGTGGCTCTTTGAGAACTGAATGTCGAACTATAGGGACTTGTTAATTAACTATTCACTATTCTAAATGAATTCTTGATTAATTATTCAAGCAGAAGAACCAAAGTTGTATTAAAATTAAAAGGTAAACCAAGGCACTAAACTATACTAATGGTGATAAACTTGGGGTTGATGGAATATCAAGGACTGTTCCAGGGTTAAGGCATCTTGAACAATCATGCAAAGTAGTAAAATCTTGTTGATTAAGTTATTTATCCTAGTTATTGATTCAAGTGGTAAGTATTCAAGGGTTTAATATCATGATTATAGTATTCAAAGCCTCTAATTATCTATTTAAATTTTTCTCTAAAATACATCGTTGAGTGTGGATGTGGGAACTAATTCAAACACATTTATATTTTATCCCATATTTGAGACAAATGGGGAAAATTAGGTAAATTGTATCCGAACTATAAATCTTGAATTTAACTCATCAAACAGACAAGAACATATTCATACGTTCCACTTTCTAATATTATGCTACTCCTTCCGGGTTCACAAAAAAAATACAAATTTATTCCAAAGGTTGCAAATAAAATAGAACATACAAGAACTTAAGAACAACCAATTATAATAATTAGCATTTACTAACTCGAATGCTATGCTAAGTAATCATGTTTGTAGGTTCAACCCTATAAATATCTTATTTAGCCACTCATAGTCATTCAAATAATAACCGTTAATTAATTCATAAGTCAAACTACCAATAAGCTAAAAGTAAATGGAAGAAACACCCTAATGTACAACCTTGACAACTTCTTCTCTCTCTAAGCATGTGTGGTTTCCCAGATATTTTGTAAATGAGGCTAAGTATTCCTTATATAGTACCTTAGGTCATGAATAAGCTCTAGGTTGTCCGTAAGTTTCCCCCAAATAAGATATTTATTTAAAGATTTCCCCTCAACTTAAAACCAATAGAAACCAACTTTTATATGGATTTCGAAGAGTTAGGTTGCATCGCATGGAAATCGCAGGGCAAAGGGTGGAGTGATTCAAATGCATATCTGGACCCAGGAAGTGTAACCTCATCATAGGGAGGTCCAAACATGGACCCATCCTATGATATTGTTGTATGACACATGAGTGCCCCTACAAGGGGAGATTTAAACTAATCTTGCTCTCTTCTTCTCGTCTCTTTGTTCTATGTTTCCCCACCCCTTGTGTCTTGTTTTTAGTATTCATTTATATTTCATCTCTTCCCCAATGGTCACCTAAAACATATAATAACAAATATTAGGCTACACAACACAATAGATCTCATCAAAGTACACTAGAACAAGCATACCATAGGCTAGCTGAACTAGTTTTCCAATCTATACTCTAATTAATCATTTTGATTCTTAACTTGTTTCAAATGTAGCTAAAAAACTCTAAAAAAGTTAATTATCACGCAAAGATACAAATACACACTTTATATTTCATTAAGAACTTCAAGTAACCCTAAAACTAAGCTAAATTCTAATAGATAATGATTCTTAGGTGTACAGATATGCCTAGATCCCCATCCCATACTTAAATATTTGTTTTTCCTCGAACAACTGCTTGCTCGAATCGCAATAAAGGAAGAGTATAACATATATACTTGAACTAAGACACTCAAGATAGAACTACAGCAACTATATGAATAGCAAGTTCTACATTAGGCAT
This sequence comes from Capsicum baccatum var. pendulum, assembly GCA_030864225.1. Classification (NCBI taxonomy): domain Eukaryota; kingdom Viridiplantae; phylum Streptophyta; class Magnoliopsida; order Solanales; family Solanaceae; genus Capsicum; species Capsicum baccatum. The sequence continues at coordinate 90,200,141 of CM061557.1, forward strand.
GACATATTATATTTGAAAAACTCATGAATACTACTTTAAGACTTCCTAGCCTAATTAATTGACTCTAATAACTTGGAAAATCCTTGAAAATACTCAAAAGAGAAATCATATAAGTTTCACGACCTGATTCATGAGTTGTGAAGGCACATACTAAAACCCACCAATAGGTAAACAAACACCATAACCCGTAGCTAAGGCAACGAGTTACTTTTGTAAAAATGACCCACAAGGGACACAATTGTAAACAATAATGTTCCACAAGAAATTTGCAACTAAGGATACAAATTCGACCATCTGGTAATATTAGCACAAGCGCATCAAAGTACAATAATAGGAAATACAACTCTAGACTAAATAGTCTTATAAATTCATCTTGAATACAAAAGACTTAATAGAGATAGGAGGGAGTCGGGCAACTAAAAACTACAAGATCTCACCCTGTCATCAGATGATCAATACTGCACGAACTCAACTAAGCGGTGGCAAGCAATACTCGTGTCTGCGCCAAAAAGTTACAGAAGTGAAGTATGAGTACCAGAACAATGGGTACTCAGTAAGTATCATTGTCCGATTGAGCTAATTTATGATATAAAAATGATATAAAGCAAGATAATATATCTAAGCTAGGGTAAAAAATTGAACCCTTGATTATCTTCATCGTCACTACACAAAATAACTAATAAACAAGAACAATAAGATGATATCTCATATCAATACATACCAATACAATCACATAAAATGGATAATTGATCAGGACGTGTAAACCGACACAAATATAATTATAACTACATAAATACCAAGTTCAACACCATACATCCATTAGAGCATAAAGTAAAAAAAAACCACCATGACCTCCCATACCACTGGGGGGTACACCCAAAAGAACATAAAGTAAAGAACCTATCATAGTGTCCCATACCACTGGAGAGTTCATGAAATGATCAAATTATCAAGTATGTAAACCTATAACAAACATCTCATTATTCAAGGATCACCCCATTTTACATCCACAGTTATTTGCCAATATTTACAATATCATCAATTAGCACAATTGAAATATCAGAACCTACGCAATCATAACCATAAACACATAGTCATTTAGATATCTATGAAATTAATACACTCTATTAGCTCATTATTAACTAATCAAACCTATTATCATTAGACTACTAATTCACTAGTCGTCATAGGATTACCAATCATAGCCTAATTGACTCCTTATCAATCATCAATCTTGAGATAGCACTAACTATTATTCAGTAAAAAGAAAACATCCACATCTAGTCAAGTTACACTACTAATCCATAGATGACATTTTACCAATGCTTATTTCTAGTTATCATTGGTGCACTAGTCATCATATAAGAGAAGGGTTACATATCATAAAATTCACATATCTATCTATAAATCAAGGCCTTTTACTTTCTAGCATCACAATCTACTAATACTTATTTTCCATCCAAACAACATTATACTTTAGTCACCAATACCATTAATCATCACCAATGCTAACCTATAATCACCATTGACCACATAACAACCATAGTTGCTAGTTAATATATTTCAACTTACAAGGTGTATTATCTAGTATTCTACACTTCTAGTCTTCAAGTAAAATAGTTACTTAGTAGACAACTAGTTACCACATAAATCACTTTAATATGCAATATACCTTACTTAATCCATTTATCCAGTTCTATCTAAACTAACTAGGTGAATCCTCAAATGCCATATAATATCCCACATACCAACTAGAACTCTAATTCATTATTTGGCATAAATTACTTCTACTCACTATTCAGCACTAGCATGAACTACACCTCTTAAGTAGTGATTAGATCGGGAAAGTATAACTGACACCCAAAGAAATATCATCATTTCTTCAAAGTACATAAGGAAGTAATCATATAAAGTCATAATCACATATAAACATATATGCACATAACATCAATATATATACTCTGAACTTACTGGACATCATAATTACATCAATATATCCTTTGAACTTACAGAGTATCATCATTTCATTAATATATCCTCTGGATGTATCGGACATCATCATATCATCAATATATTCTCTTGATGTACCAGGCATTATAATATTATCAATATATCCTCTAGATGTGTCGGGCGTCATAATATCATCAATCTAACCTCTTGATGTACCATATATCATAATATCATTAATATATCCTCTGGATTTATCGAACATCAAAATATCATCAATATATCCTACAGATGTATTAGGCATCATAATATCATCAATTTATTCTACAGAAATACCAGACATCATAATATCATAAATATAACCTCTAGACTTATTAGGCATCATAATATCATCAATATGTCCTCCGAACTAACAAGATATCATCATCATCAATATTCACCATAGAGTTAATATTGATCATAACATCTATATACATATGTTTGATAAAATCCATAACAAATGCAAGCCTCATGCGAGATAGAATGAAATAGACATAATGGAAAATATATTTTTGTACCTCATCATTCATTATCAAAACAATATATAAGTAGGTGAATGTACAAATATATCCCTATGATATGAACACCCACTACGTAATCGGATTTAACATAATCATTAGCATTTCGATGTACAATCATTAGTTATATCTACTATATCCCTTCTTTATAAGTGTGATTCACATTATTAGTACAAGAGAGTTTTTAGCACAAACTTTAGTTTATTCATTAAACGTGAAAATAATATGATTAATAACATAATCCAAGGCTTGCATAATAAACTAGTAAATAGGCTAAGTGGCAACATAGTCATTGGTTCAATTTTCAAGACTTTCCATATCTAAGTAATGAAAAGAATATAACAATCAAGTATACACATTATCTCATACAAAAACATCATGAATAACCCGTTTATCGAGTTTAGTCACCATATTACCAAAGCATATTTTAGGAATTTGACAAATTTCTAGGTCACTAATAAAGCTACATAGTTCAAGCTTAAGGTGGGTCAAGTTCCAATTCTAACATTCCACATTATCACATTCAAGTCTAACTTCTACCCTAAATTAGACTAAGTTATCTAAATCTTGTCTCAAACATTTATGAATCCACACTAGTCCTATAGGACAAATATTCTTGAAGTATTACTCTTAAATCATCCTAAGCATCTAAGGCAAATTTCATAACTATGCATATCTAGGTCATCTTTCACTTAGGATGAGTGAACAAGGTCATTACCGTCTAACTAGAGAAACTTAAGAATTCTCATGTTATTCATGAGATAACGAGACCATCTAAATAAGGTTCTAGACTATGAGTCAAATATGACACTTAATGTATTCGAAGGCCTAAGTTATTCAACTGAACCCAAACATTACCATCTATCATTTCAACACCTCAGACCCCGCCCAATCTAATCAAGATATCATTATTATACTACAATAAAGCTCAATCTAACACAAGTACGCCTAACCTACGTTGAATGAAAATATAGCTCACAAACCAACAATTTCATTTTCCCTTTCCTCGAAGCATCTTCAACAAGCCAAGCTATGAAAAACGCAATCTATTAATTATTACGAGAATATCAACATCGATAAGGCACCATTGTGCTTGGTGTCCAAAAAGACAATAAAACCCCTAAGTGGGTCCCACATACAGAAAATGAGTTTATGAGACAAATCCATTGTTCAAATACAATTAGGGAGTAATAACCCTTAAGAAATTGGTGCATATCAATCATATTTGGGGATAAAATCAAGCCTTAAGACATTAGGATTTCTGGGTCAAATAATGAAGCATTCAACGCTTAAAGTAAAGCATACATACCTTAGATTCGATAACAAACATGACTAAAAAAGTTATTCAAGCTCCCAATCACCACCCAAGACTCAGTTTAATGTCTACACACTCTATTAGGTTTGTGGAACTAAAGGCATTGAAAAAGGACAAATTCTCGACCAAAGATAGTTTTTAAACAATCAATTCCCAAGCCCTCAGATTGGGCAATCGCACACCAATACTAGCCAAAATTGTGGGATCACAACTGCACTAAGGGCCCCATGATCTAGGTACCTTATTGCACTACACGCCAGCTAAAACTTGGAATTTGGCCAAGGCCTCAGAATGCATATGAAGTCTAATAAGAGCAAAAATAATAAGCAACCACACTTATTTTGACATTCCGAATGCATTGGTAATGTTTAATTTTCCATTCGAGGTTGTTTTGACAAAATATGGGCACTATACCCGAATTTCAAATTTATCAACTTTTGAACCAACAAGTCAAAATGAGTTCGAGTGTAGCAGGACCCAAACCAAAGGTCTGCCCAACCTAAATTCATAATTTTGGAGCTGCCGGTGCAGTTAAATTTTGGATCATATATTATTTTACTAAAGTTTTTGCTCAATGGTTATTTGGAGCTAATGAAGACTTCTAAGTAGACAAATAGTTCTAAAAACCAAACTGACTACACATTAACTGAACTATAAGTTCCAACAAGTTATAAATGACCTGGGAAGCTATAGAAAAAGCTCTAACAACAAAAATTAGTGAAATTAAGAGAAATAACATAAAAGGTCATTAAAATATCGACTACAAAGGAATTTTAATCTTGAAAAGTTAAAGATGGAGAAAATACGTGAAGTCTCAAACTAATGAGGATACTAGATGCATATCTCACTCTTGATATCCCAAGTGACCTCCTTCGCTAAGTGGTGCTTCCACTGAATCTTAACTACAAGAATCTCTTTAGTACATAATTATGTTACATCACTATCCAAAATAAGCATAGACTCTTTCTTAAAGGTCAACTACTGATCTAACAATACTGAGTCCCACCTAAGCACAAGAGATGGAATAGGAATATACTTTTACAACAAACAGACATGGAAAATTAGATGAGAAACAACAAAATCTTGAGGCAAGGCTAACTTATAGGACATCTCGCCAACTGTGTGAAGAATTTCTAAAGGACCAATGTATCAAGGGATGATATTACCCTTTCTTTTGAACCTATCACACCCCTCATGAGAGAAACACAAAGGAACACATGATCACCAACTCCAAATCTCAAGTTAGGTAGTCTAGGGTCGGCATAGGCCTTCTACTAACTCTACGCTACTCTCAGCCTTTCTTGAATCACCATGACTCTATCTAATGAGTCCTAAAGAAAATCCATACCACAAGGTTTCACCTCAGAACTCTCAAAGTATCCTATAAGAGAATGACATCTCCTGCAACACAAAGCCTCATAAGGTGGCATCTTAATACTTGAATGATAGTTATTATTGTAGGAGAACACCGCCAATACTTGATACTACTGTCCAAATCCATAACACAAGCTTGGAGCATATCCTTGAGAACCTAAATAGTCCATTCAAATTATCCATATGTGTGTGGATGAAAGGTTGTATCAAATCTACTTAAGTACCTAACTCCTCCTGGAATTCTCTCCAAAATTGTAAAGTAATTATAGAGCAAAGCTGAGATACGATAGAACTGGAAAAACCCATGCAAACTAACTATATCCCGAATATAAATTTGGGCTAATATCTCATCACTTTAGGTTATCTGTATAGAAATGTGATGTGATGACTTGGTCAACCAATACACAATATCCCAAATACTATGAAGACCATGAGATGTATAAGGGAAAGAAATAATGAAGTCTAAAATAATCCATTCCTATTTCCCCTTGAGACTAGTCAATAATTGATTAAACCCATCTGGATGTTAATGCTCGATCTTAACTTAATGACAATAAAGGCAATGAGCCACAATGTCTGGTACATCTATATTTATACCATCCCACCATTAATGCTGCCTCAAATCTCTATACATTACTAAGCTAAATAGAATATCTAGAGCTATGATCCTTGTAAATAATAGAATAAATCAAATCATTAATCCAAGAACACATATATGACCTTGGAATCTCAAGACACCCTCAAAATTAATTGTGTGCCTCTTAGACTCACCACTCAACACTTGATCATGAAGAAAGCACAACTTGTAATCCTTATACTAACGATCATGAATCAACTCAAATAGGAAGGACCTCACTTCCACAAAATCCAAAATCCTTGTAGGATCAAAAATATCAATGTAAAACATAAAATTTGAAAAGGACCGAATGTCCAATGCCATGGGCCTCTGAGAAACTGATATGCATGCCAAGCTGCCAATACTCACTGCCTTGTGACTCAAGGCATTATCTACTTTATTTGCTTTACCCGTATATTACAAGATGATAATATCATAATCCATTAACAACTACATCCATATACATTAGCGAGCATTAAGCTCTTGCTATGTCATAAGATAATGAAGGTTGCAGTGATTGATGAAAATCTCATAATGCACTCTATAAAAATAATGCCACCAAATCGTGAATGCAAAAACTACTGTGCCAGATCCAAATCATGAGTGGGGTAGTGACTCTCATTCACTTTAACATGTCTAGAAGCATAAGAAATTGCATGACCCTACTACATCAAAACAAAACAAAGACCAACTCCTGAAGCATCATAAAAGGTGGGGAATCCCTCAACTAAAATAGAAAGAGCTAACACTGGGGTTGAAGTAAGAGAATCCTTGAGCTTTCCAAATCTCAACTTACAATCCTCAAAACATCAAAAAGGATCTTCCATCCAAGTTAATATCTCTCAGCAAAGAACCTATAATAACCAGCCAGACTAGTGAAACTATAAACCTCAGTCAGAGATATAGGACTAGCCCAATCACAAACCACCGGAATGTTAGCCATGTCTACCACGATGCTAGCTTTAGATGCCATATGTGGAAGTAATGACACTAATTCAAGCTAAAATTAAAATTTAGAGAACCTGGTAAAAAGAATATGATCTCACAAAGTCTGAAGCACAATCCTTAAGTTTTGTGCTTACTCCTCACTACTCCTAGAATGCATAAGAATATCATTAATAAATACAATGACAACATAGTCGAGGTAGGTTCTGAACACACGATTCATCAAGTCCATGAACGTGACTGGGCATTAGTCAACCTAAACGATATCACCAAGATCTTATAATGACCATAATGTGTCCTGAAATCTATCTTTGGGATTTCCTTAGGCAGAATCCTTAACTAATGATAACCAGACCTTAAAAAAATCATAGAAAAAATGGCTGCACCCTGAAGCTGGTTGAATAAATAATCAATATGAGACATAGGATGATTGTTCTTCACCACAACCTTATTAAGCTGCCTCTAATTGATACAAAAATACATGGATCCATCTTTCTTCCTTACAAACAATACAAGAGCTCCTCACTAGGATAAACCTGGCCTATTGAAACCTTACATAGAAGATCCTAAAATTAAGAATGCAGCTCCTTAAGCTCAGAAAGAGCCATATAATAAGGTTCCATAGATATAAGTCGGGGGCTAGGTTAAAGGTCAATAGAAAACTCAATCTCACAGTCAAGGGGAATACCTGGCAGGTTAATTGGGAACACATTAGAAAACTTACAAATAATAGGAATAAAGTCAAGCGAAGAAATATCTATAGGATTATCACATATTTAAGTGAGATATAAGACTCTAAATCCCTTGGCATAAGTTTCACAGCACAAACAAAAGAAATAATCCCCTTCGACTCGAGGCTAGCCATTCCTTGCCACATGATTGGGGTGTCGTGATACTTCAGGTCATATTCTATATTTATTCTTACCTTCACCATTTGAAATTCTCCATAGCTTCCCCAATTCATTAATAAATTTCTAGGACCGATGGTTTGGTATCGGGAAATTCATTTGGTTTTAAGAGCCAATTCCTTATTTTGAAGTCTTCACTGGTTCCAAATAGCCACCGGGCAAAAACTTCAATGAAATAATCACTAATGAAAATTTTAACTTTGCCGACAGATCCAAAATATTGATTTTAACTGGGTAGACCTTTGGTTTGAGTCCTAATGAACTCAAGCATATTTTAACCTATTAGTCAAAAGGTTGAAAATTAGAAAGAATAGGTCTGGGACCCACATTTGGACAAAATGACCTCAAATTAAAAATTTGACTTTTCCATCACATCCAAAACATTAATTTTATGCTAGGGAGACCCTTGGTTCGGTGCAAAGGCTCCTGAACTAATTTTGGGCCATTGAGTGGATTTTATAAAAGTGATGAAACTTTAGATGTGGGACCCACTTTTTTCCTAAATGATCTCCGATGAAAGTATTGATGATTCTAAAGGATTTGAAATATGGTTTACACTCAAAATTCACTATCGTATCATGGACTTTATATTCTGGAAGAGCTCCGTGGGTCAAAAACTTATGTTTAAGTTTGTTGTCATCTAGTGCTACACTATTGTAGCCAAGAGTGTAAGACCGCGAGTAGCATGATTGTGGCTCGTAGGACCGCAATTGCAATATCTAAGTACTTATAGAGCTTAAATAAAGGCCCTAAGATGCATTAAGGGTATTTACCCTTCACCATTTAGACCTAGCCACCAAAATAAGTGTAACAACTCAAATTGGTTATGAGGGGTGACCTAGGAGCTTAATTATCAGCTTGTATCATGATTATCTTCGGTATTAATGTAACAATTTCTTGAATTCATGCTTGAATTTCATAGTATGGATCCAATATCACAATTTATCTTAAGGATTGATTTTAGACCAAAGTATGCTTAGTTTTAAACCATTCTTTCAGGTTTATGTGTCTTTGTTCATGTGTGAACATTGGGTTTACCTTCAAAACTCAATTTCTATCTGTGGGACATACTTGGGGTTTTAGTATTGTTTTTTGACCTATAGCACAATAGTGCAATATAGGTATCATTAGACTCTTATTGGTTCCTATAGTATGGTTTTAATAGTGTGATGGCATTTTGAGGATTTTGAAGTAAAGACGAGCATGTGGTGCATGAATTAAGGTTTTGTGATTTGTCCTTGAGGTAGGCTTCTATCTAATTTTCTTCATAGATAATGTGTGATATATGTTGTGTCTGAATATGGAAGCTAGGATTAATTATAAGTAGGATAACTTGGCCTTGATTATTGATGTTTTGGGGAATAGATAAGGGTTCTGGACCCATAAAATGGCTTTTTAATGACCCATTTGCATCCTATTTCCGTCCCTCTATAGTTTAGGTTAGATATAGAATGGATATGACATAATGCTATGTTTCCAATGTGGTTTTAGCATATGAAGCATGATTTGTATATTTAGCCTTATTGGGCTTACGTGGTAGTCTTGAAATCATAATTTGAGTAGAGTTGACTTAGGTAGCCTTGTTTCTAGTTGAAGTTTCTCTCTTGGTCTTGAATATGGCTGATTAACATCTAGAAGATGAAATAGAATTCTTATTCTTGTTTGGGGAATAATATGTGTATTTATAAAAATTGTGAATTAGAAGTGGGATCATTTGGCCCACTTCAGGCATAAGCTTGTATTAAGTCTTGTGGACTTAGTTATGATTGTTAGACATAAATAAGGCTAGAAAACCTTAGAATAAGGTTACTTTGTAACTTTGTGACTTTTATTGATGTTCTTGGATTGTGGATTTTATGTTATGTTTATGATACTCCTTGTGGAAATGATTTAGGCATTTAGAGATGATATTCATCCTTGATACGTTATGTGGCCTATAGAGATGCTATTTTATCTTAAACTTTATGATTGTCCTATAGAGATGATATTTCATCTTAGACTTGATGATTGGCCTATAGAGATTCTATTTCCTTTTTGAGTTGATTATTGGCGTATAGAGATGCTATTTCCTTTTAGACTTGATGATTGGCCTATAAAAGTCCTATTTCCTTTAGTCATGGTTGTTGGACCTATAGAGACGATGTTCCTCTTAGATATGTAAATTGTCCTAGAGAAGTGATATTTCTTTTTGTCATGATGTATGACCTATTCATATACGATATACTATAGACAATATATGTCTATATATACTATGTCTCCTAGATGTGAGATGCCTCATTTCTGAGAGATAATTACATACTTACTGATATTATGCCTCCTATTTATGAGATGCCTCCTATATGTAAGGTGATTAGAGGTATGCTATGTGTTATAAATATGAATATGGATATGAGTCTCAGTTATGTGGTAACTAGTTGTTAATTAGGGTACTATAGCACTTGATAGCAAGGAACATAATGAATTAGTTAATGAATCTTGCTTAGCTAAAACAGGGTAGCTAACGATAGTTAGTTAATGAATGGTGTCAGTTAATAAAATATAGTTAGGTGACAAGTAGAAATGTGTTGTCTAGTAATGATTAATGGATATAGGATGATTATTTGATAATAATGAATGGTGGATAAATGGTGGTTTTGGTCTAGTGATGAACCTTGACCTGATGATAGATGTTGGCTATTTGATAAATAATGGTTAGTTTCCATTCCGTAAGTAAGGCTTATGTGAAGGATAATGTTTAGGCTAATAACTAGAGGTTATGTTATGACTAGTGAAATAGTGATTCTATTATATTAAGTGTTAGTTAACTAATAATGAATAGTTGAGAAGTATATACTAGATAGATATTCTATGGTGATATGTATAGGTTTATGAGTATTTTAGTGTATCTTATTCGGTAATGGTAATTGTGATAATAGTGAAACCCAGTAAAGTTAAAGGTTACTATTGTGATGATATTGATACCTGGCAAGGCCGTAGGATACTATTGTGATGATATTGATACCCGGCAAGACCGGAGAATGCTATTGTGATGAGATTGATACCTGACAAGGTTGGAGGATACTGTTGTGATGATATTGATAATCGACAAGGACGGAGGATATTTATGATTTGATGAGAAACTAACAAGGCCGGAGGATACTATTGTGATGATGTTGATATTTGTAAAGGCTATAGGATACTATTGTGATGATATTGTTACCCGACAAAATCGGAGGATACTATTGGGATGATGTTTATACCCGACATGGTCGAAGGATATATTAATGATATGTTGTGATCCTCCAAGGCCGGGGGTTAATTATGATGATGATGGTCATAATGAAGACATTTATGATAGGTTGTGATATTAATTGTATACTTTGAATTCATTTCTGCATGCATGCACATTGCCTATCACCAGTATGTACCTATGTCTATCAGTCGATATGAGATGATTGCATAGATATGGGTGAAGAATATGCCTTTTGTTGTTGTATGTTGATTGGACCTTCCGATCCTGGGAATGTGGGGGTATTCATAGGCTCCGCAAGGTATTTGATTGTTCAGAGTAGCTAGCTATTCACAGTGTTTTTGATATTGTTGTTATAGTTATTATGATTATGATTATGGATAGCTTATGATATAGATTGGTCTTCAATCCCGTATTGGGATTTGAGGTAAGTCGTCGACCTCTACTATATTCTGATTGCATTTTTATGAACAATTATTTCATGTTTAGCCATGTGGATTAGAAACCCGAGTATGATAGTATTTAAATTCTGATTCTATTATAATGAGGATTCAAAGTGAGAATATGATAATATAAGTTATTCTTTGAGATGACATTGTGTTTAAATGTATACATACCTATATCTATCTATCTATCTATATAAAGCTATAATACTACTATATATCCCTTCCTTCGTTGTTGCCGTGGCATAGTCATTTCTTCTCCTTATGGAATATATAGTATAGCATTGACGTATATTGAATGTAGCTAGAATAGTATAGTTCACCTTGATACTTCCGTAGTTTTATTATGTTAGACTCTTATACATGAACATGATAGTTGTCCCTTATTATCTCATTGACTTGTCATATGATTTTTGGACTCTTGGGTATAGTTTCCATTCTATTTATATGTTTTATTTATCTACTTTATCTTTGGAACTTAGTTGTTAGTATCCTACTAAGTGCCATTCATTTGGTACCCATACTACAATTCTTCAGTATGCAGATCATAGTATGGGTTATCGCCATTAATGTGTGCATCATGCAGAGCAGCCCTGGTTCAGAGACTTAGAGTAAGCTCCTGACATTCAGAGCATTACTTATCTCTCTCTTATATATTAGACTAGTCTCTAAGTTGTATTTGGAGATAAGTTGTATCTTTGTATTTCTCTTGATATTTTACTTTTGTACTCTTTTTATATTAGAAGCTCTTGTACTAATACCACTACGTTTTGGGTTTCTTCTACATATTGATCTTTATTCTACATTTTTACCCTATATTATTGAGTAGTCTGTTACTAGCCGTTCCAGACTATGGGTTGGCTTTCCTACTGGTGTATTACGGTAGGCTCCATCATGACCTGAGAAGCTGGGTCTTGACACGGGGTTACGCCAGGCAAGGCTAAGGTAACGGTCTTGGCAAAAATATCCATGACCTGAGCTAAATTATGATATAAGTATAGTATGAGTCTGACTGAGCTGAATTATGATATAAAGATGATATAAAGCAAGATAATATCTCTAAGTCTATGTACAATATTAAACCTGAATTATTTTCATCATCAGTGTACAAAATAAGTAATCAACAAGAACAAAAATATGACATCTCATATCAATACATACCAATACCATCACATAAAATGGATAATCGATTCAAAAGCTTAAAGAGAAACTAATATAATTACAACCACATAAATACCAAGTTCAATGCACATACATCTATTAAAGAATATAGTAAAAGGACCCACCACGATGTCCTATACCACTGGGAGGTACACTCAAAAGAACATAAAGTAAGGAACCCGTCACGGCATACCATACCACCGGAGAGGGCATGAAAGGGTAAAATCATCAACTATGTAAACCCATAACCAACTTCTAATAATCTATGATTCACCACATTTTGCAGCCACAGTCATTTGCAAAGACTTAAAATCATCATCAATTAGTTCAATTGAAATAACATAACCCAAAGTAATCATAACCATAGTAGCATATCAATTTAGATATCTATGACATCAATACACTCAATTATCTCATTATTAACTAACATGAACTTATTATCATTAAACTTCTAATTCACTAGTCGGCATAGAATATTCATTCATATACTAACCGATTCTTTACCAACCCTTATTCACGAGATAGCACTAACTATTATTCACTAAATAGAAAAAATCCACTTCTATTCAAGTTGCACTACTAATCCATGGACGCTATTTGACCAAAGCTTATTTCTAGTTATCATAAGTGCACTATTAATCATATAGAAACAAGGTTTCATATCATCAAATGAACATATCTATCTATCACACAACTCCTTTTACTGTCTAGCATCATAATATACAAATCCTTATTTACCTACCAAACAACATTATACTTTAGTCATCAATACCATTAATCATCACTAATGCTAACCTATTATCACCATTGACCACATAGCAACCATAATTACTAGTTGACACGTTTTAACTAAAAAGGTCCATTATCTAGTAGTCTAGACTTTTACTTATCATGAAAAATAGTCACTTAGTAGATAACTAGTTATGACATAATTCACATTAATAAGCAATATACATTACTTAATCAACTTATCCAATGTTATCAAAATTCACTAGGTGAATCCTCAAATGCCATACAATATCTCATAAACAAACTAGAACTCTAATTCATTATTAAGCATATAATACTTCGACTCACTAATCAATACTAGGAAGAACTACACAATGCTTAACAGGTGATTACTATTGGGAATGTATAACGAAAATCCGAAAAATAACATCATATCTTCAAAATATATATGAAAGTAATAATATAAAGGAACAATTATGCATAAACATATATACATGTGTTTACCATATATAACTTCAATATATATTATCCGAACGTATCAGACATCACAATAAGATCTATATATCCTCCAGACTTATCAGGTATTATCATATAATCAATATTGCTTTTGAATGTACCGTACATCATCATATCAGCAATATATCTTTTGACTTTACTGGGTATCATAATATGATAAGCATATCCTCCGAATGTACTAGGCTTCATAATATCATCAATATATCCTTCGAATATATCATGCATCATAATATCATCAATATATCCTTCGGATGTACCGGGCATCATAATATCATGAATATATTCTATGGACTTGCCGAGCATCATAATATCAATAATATGTCCTCCAAACTCACCCAGCATCATCATATCATCATATTCAACATAACATCAATATTCATCATAACATCTACATACATATGTGCAATAAAATCCATAATAAATACAAGCCCCGCGAGGGAAATAATAAAATATACATAAGGGAAAACATATTTTCGTACCTCGTCATTCATTATCAACACAATATATTAGTAGGTTCATGGACAAGTTTATTTATTCGATTTGAACGCTCACTACTTAACTGGGCTTAACATAATCATTAACTTTTCCAAGTACAAGCCTTAATTATATCTTCTAGATCCCCTCTTTATTAGTGTGATTCATATTATAATTACAAGAGGGTTTTTACCACAAACCTAAGTTTAGTCCAAGGCTCACATAGTAAACTAGTCAATAGGTTAAGTGATAGCATAGCCTTGGGTTCAATTTGCAAGACTTTTCCTTTGTATCAAAGTAATGACAATAAAATAACCATCAAGTATGAACATTATCTCTAATATCAACATCTTGAATAAACCATTTATCAGGTTTAGTCACCATATTACCAAACCTTATCCTAGGCATTTAACAATTATCTATGTCACTAATGAAACTATATAGTTCAAGCTTAAGACGGGTCAAGTTCCACTTCTAATATTTCATATTATCTTCTTCAAGTCTAACCTCTACCTAGAATTAGACTAATTTTTCTAAATCATTTCTCAAAGGTTTATCAATCCAAACTAGTCCTATTGGAAAAATCTTCCTCAAGTATTAGATCATCCCAAGCATCTAAGGCTAATTCATAGCTATGAATATCTAGGTCAAACTTTACTTAAGATAATTGAACAAGGTCACTCCTTCTAACTAGAGAAACTAAAACATTCTCATGTTATTCACGCGATAACGAGTCCAACTTACTAAGGTTCTAGACTATGACTCAAATATCACACTTAATATTTTCAAAGACCTAAGTTATTAAACTAATACCTAACATTACCATCTACCATTTCAACTCCTAAGACCCTGCCTAATATTATCAAGATATAACAATTATAATACAATAAATCTCAATCTAACACATGTAAGACTAACCTACCTCGAATTCAAATATAGCTCACAAACCAACAATCTTTATTTTCCCTATCCTAGAATCTTCTTAAATGATCCAAGCTATCAAAAACACAATCTATGAATTATTACGATAATATCAACACACATATTGCAACATTGTTCTTTGGGTCAAAAATTACACCAAAACCCCCAAGCAGGCCCCACATATGGAAAATAAGTTTTTGAGACCAACCCATTATTCAAATACTGTTAGGGTGTTATCACGCTTAAGAAATTGGTCATAATCAATCATATTTTGGGAAAAAATCAATCCTCAGGCTATTAGGATTTTTTTGTCAATTAATCAAAAATTCAATGCAAAAAATAAAGGATCATACCTTATACTAAATGTCAAACAAGATTAAGCAAGTTATTCGAGCTTCCAATCAACATCCAAGACTCACATTAAGGTCTACACTTTTTATTAAGGTTTGTGGAACTCAAGGTATAATAAAAATGACCAATTCTTGACTAAAAAAAGTATTAAAACAATCCCCTTCCAGGCCCTCTGACAGGATAATCATAGCATTGCGATCACACTAAGATCCTTGAGATCGTGGTACGTTGCTTCGCTATACAACAACTGAAACATTGAATTTTATTCCATGTTTTTTCCAAGGCATTGGGATGTATTCAAAGTCTAATATGAGCATACGAAATATGCAACCACACAGAGTTTGATATTCTGGGTGCATTGGCAAAGTTGAATATTCCATCCTAGGTCGTTTAAACCAAATGTGGGTCGTACAACCAAATTTTCAATTTATCAACTTTCTGACCAATAGGTCAAAATGATTTTGGGTTTAGTAAGACCTAAACTAAAGGTCTATCCTATCTATTATTGATATTACAAAGCTGTTGGCATAGTCAGAATTTGTGTCCAATATTATTTTACTAAAGTTTTTGATCAATGGCTATTTGGAACTTAGGAAGACTTCTAAATAGGTAAATAGTTCTAAAAACCAAATGGACAACCTGGTAACTAAACAATCTGTTCCAAAAAGTTATAAATGACCTAGGGCAGCAACAGAAAAAGATCTAATGGAAAAATAAGTAGAATTATGAGAAGTGACATAAAGGTTCATAAAAATAAGTCACATATCAATAATTAAACATGCACCCTCACCCTAATAAATAACCCTTACTTACGCATATATGCAATTTATCACAAGAATGGGTATAAGAATCAAATTCCTCTCACCCTTACAAAGAATTTACATATCACATAAAATGAACCATAATCTTGACCTTAGGATAGTAATCCACTTATATAATAATATTAAAGCTCAAGATCAAGTTAGATTTTAATGGTTGTAATGTAGGTTAAGGGACGTGCAGGAACTTTTTAAAATACCTCAAGTTTTGGACTCTAAACTTTTTCGTGTAATTTGCTTCCTGTTTGGAGTATAGATCAAGTGGCGAGTCATAGGCCCTCTTCACGAGTTGTATACTCCCAATCATAGCCAAACTAGCAAGGTGGCTAAATATTTTTGTTTGGATCACGGCTTTACCCTCATGAGGCATAATGTATGGTCACAAGCTGTATGGTGTACCTTGTGACCATTCAAGTAAGGTTTCCTTGATTTCCTGCCAGAGCTACGAGTCATGTTGATGACTCATGACCAGTGACAATGAGTCATTGTTTGACTCGTAATCACTAGGTGCTATATTTCCTGCTCATTATAATTAAGAACATTGTGGTATTTTCCTCATACCCTACTATTTCCCATAACTTAAAACCTCTCTTTTGACCATTTTACCATAAAATAATCAAGTCATAAAATACTCTCCCCTATCAATCTTTTGAGTTAAGAACAAGTTAGGGTTTCGAGTTATTGATTATCTAAGTTTCAATTGGTGGTTTGTCTTAAAAAATCCTTGGTGTCTTCAGGAATGAATCTCTTCCTGAAATTATTTTTATATAATGCATGCATTTAATTGTTAGCCATGTTGTTGTAATTGTTGGATTTTAAATATGGTTTGAGGGATTTGGGCTAGTTTTGTAATCTAAATATGTGCATAGGTGTGGGAATAGGAGAGGGGAATATGGGTTTCTTAAATTTTATGGTTTAATATTTTTAGAATTGGATTTAACGTCAAGCCAACTTGTGAAAAATGATTTTGAAATGTGGATATATATATATATAATCTACTTCACTTTTAAAACCTCACATTGCATAAAAGGTTACCAGAACCTAAATTGGTTTTGTACCACCTTGGTTGCCATAGATTAGTTTTAAATTAGACACTTTGAGTCAATTTGGCTAACTTATTTTTGTATGGTATAAATGGAATTGTCTTGCAATATTAACTTTATTTAGTATGATGATACCAATGGTAAATACCTTAATAACATACTTCTAGCTTAATGTATAAAAATATGTGTAAATGGTTATAATTTGGGCTTAAAGGGGGTTGGGTAAATCATCGTTGAAGGTAAAGGTCTCAAGGGGATCGATAATGGAAACCACATTTGTAATTTTTGGTGTCTTGGTGACCATGTGCATAGTTCACACGTTATATATACTGGAATGGTTGGAGCCTTGGTGGTTTTGGCTCTTCCTTGATTTTTCCTAGTTTGTGTATCTAACACACTCTCGAACCCTTTCAGTAGGGGGAGATAAACAAATATAGTGCATGGGTACCCTTAGGATGGTCAGTGCTATATAGTCAAGGTTAATGGTTTTAAATCTCATGCTTAAACCTTGTACCTTATCCTGGAATTATATATATTTATATATATATGTTTATGTATGTATGTATGTATATATGAGAACATATACATGGATTTTTGGATTGTTTTGAAATGGAAATATTTTATCCCTTACCCTGAGTAACATGCTAGTGTTCATCCCATTAATCATCCACGGATGTTACATCATTTTATACAGTTGGGTCCCAGGGGTTCTTTGGTTACTTTGTACAAAGTTAGGTGGTCTATTTTTCTTATTGGTCAACATGAATTGGCTAGCCTCCATCTTTAGGAAGGCCAGATATTTCACTTCTTTCATTATGTTACTAGAAATCCCATCAGTTTCTTTTATACTTCTGGATTTTCTTTAAGCCATGGTCCAGTGAATGTCTTGACGTAACTTGGTATTTTAATTTAGAGGATTTTAGTGATAGATTGTTGGTCGGTCATTATTTTAAATTCTTAGTTCCATTTGAGTTACATTGACCGTCTTATCTTTGTACATTGACTGTCTTTTCCTGTGTATTTTGGTTATGTCTTGTTGGCTAGTTTAAGGTGGTTATTTATGGTCCTTGGTAGGCTTGAGATGCCCATCATAACTAGGCCCTAGTTTGGGTCATGACAAGTTTTGTATCAGAGAATAACTTCAGGGTCTTTGCATGTCCATAAAGTCATGTCGAGTAGCGTCTATTTTATGGGTATGTAGCACACCATACTTATAAAGGCAGGCTACAAGAAAATTAGGAATGTACTAATTTCATATGTTCTAGTTTTTGATATAGAGTTTTCTATCCTAAATTTCCTAACTTTGATTTACTTGCAATTTAGATCATGGCTCCCTGAAGATCTAATATTCATAGAAAATCAATTAGAACATCTGTCCCACCTATGGGAAATGATGAATGAACTTACCCTACCTATAAAGTATAGACCTAATTTAGGGTCTCTACTCTACATTATGTTTCTCCATTTCCTATTAGCCCTCCTTGAGCTTCTCGGGCTTATGATACTTATGCCCCATTGCCTTAAGGTAATATTTCTAATGAAGCGTTTTGCCAGTCAATTCATCCGCTTACTTAATTAGAGATATCTCAATCTTTTTAGTTAGATCATGCTGATTCTGTTGACCCATCTTCTAAGGTCACTCGTGTTGGCTAGTTCATGAGGTTGAATCCCTGAACCTTTACAAGCTTTGAGCTTTAGAATGTTCCTCAGGGATTTATAGATAAGATGGGGAAGATTTTTAGTGTGATGCATGCCACTGATTCTTAAGGTGTAGAGATTGTTACATATCAGCTGAATGATGTATCTTATTAGTGGTATGAGAAGTGGAAAAATCTGAGGGTTTAAAATACAGATCCAACATTATGGAATGATGGGTTCCTTTTAGGATTATGTATTTCATATAGAGTTGATGAAATCTAAGGCTTAGGAGTTTGTTAATCTAAAATAGGGTAAGATGAGTTTGAAAGAACATTTCTTGAAATTTCAGCAACTATCTCACTATGCTCTAGAGTTGGTGTATAGTCAGAGGTCTAAGATAAGAAAGTTTACTTTCGAGTTGTCCTTGACTTGGAGTTAAAGTGTATGGCTACTATGATAAAAAATGACATAGACCTCTCTAGAATTGTGGTTTCTATGCTACAGATAGAAGATGAAATGAAAAGATAAGTAGATATGGGGGAGAGGCAAAATAAGAAGTTTATATATTAAGAGCAGGGTGCAAATAAACAAAATAGTGAGAGAGATGGAAGACAGTGGACCAAGAAGAAGACTTAGGGAAATTTTGGTTCATATTCTTCGGCCAGTGCTCCTTATCTGAAGTCGTCTAGTGATCCTTATTTTAAGGCTAGCAGCTGGTCCTAAGGCACAGGGTGCACAATCTTAGGTTTGTGGAGCATAGTCATCCCTACCTTATCCTTCTTGTAGAATTTGTTGTCATTTTCATCGTGGTTATTATGATAAAGGAAGAAATTAGTTCTTTAACTTTGGTTAGCCTGGTCATATGCACAAGACTGGCTTATATCAAAGGTAGCCACTTGAACTAATAAGGTTTCAGTTGCTGTTTCTTATGCTTCTACACTAAAGGGTGATACTTCAAGTACCGACACTTGACAATATTATCTCTATTCTCTTTCTACACATCAAGAATAAAAGCATCTACTAATATTGTTACTGGTATGTTACAACTCTTCTATGATAATGCGTATTATTTTCATAATCTGGGGTCTACCCTCTATTATGTGGCCCCTTAAATGGCTGTACATTTTGGTTTTTATCTTGAAGATATTCTTGAACCCTTCTCTATTTCTACCATGATGGGTGATTCTATAGTTGCTAGAAAGGTGTATAGGAATTGTGTGGTGTCCATTTTTCATAGAGAGACAATAGTGGATTTGATAGAGTTAGATATGGTGGATTTTGATGTTATTTAGGGATGGATTAACTTTATTTGTGCTATTCATTCCTAGATTACAAGACCCAAAAGGCCATTTTTCATTTTCCTAATTAACAAATAATCAAATGGGAGTGAAGTTCCTTAATACCAAAAAAGAGGTTTATTTCCAACCTTAAAGGTCAAAGGATAATTTCTAAAGGGTATTTGTATAACCTAGTTAGGGTTAAGGATTGTAATTTTTTGTATCTTCCTTTGCATTCTGTTGATGTTGCAAATGATTTTCTTGAGGTGTTCCTTGATGATATTCTAAAAATTCCTCCCTATAGGGAAATAGATTTTTGAATTAATCTTCTCTAGATACTCGTCCTATTTCCATTCCTCTTTGTAGGATGTCTCTAATGAAGTTGTGATAACCTTTTAGGTCAACTCTTGTGATTTTTCTTATTTTCACCATTAGAGCTTTCCCATAGATGCTTCAAGTTATATACGACTTGCTGGAACTGATAGTTTGGTTATCGAGCAGTTCATTCAGCCTTTAGAACTATTTCCCTTTTTAGAAGTCTTCACTGGTTTTAGATGGCCACTGAGCAAAAACATATGTAAAATGATATCAAATGCAAATTCTATCTGCTCCATTAGCTTCAGAATATTGATTTTAGGTTAAGAAAACCTTTGGTTTGGGTCTCAATGAACCCAAAATCATTTTGACCAAGACCTTTTGGTCAAAATATTGATAAATTGGAAAGTTAATTGTGGGGCCCACATTTGGTCAAAATGACCTCGGATGGAAAAACCTACTTTGTCAATACCTCGAATGTCAAAATCAGTGTGGTTGCATATTTCCTTTGCTCGTATTGGATTCCAGATTCATCCCGAGGCATTGAATGAAACTTGAATAATATTTCAAGTCTTTGCTTTCATCTGGTGCAGAAATGGTACCGTGATTGCAGAGGAAGTATCGTAATCACGACATGATGGTAATTGAGTGAATAAAGGACCTGGGAAGCCCTTTTTGTCGAGAATTGGCCATTTTACTTTTTCTTTAATTCCCATAAACCCTAATAGAGTGTGTAGTCTGTAAATTAAATCTTGGGTGTTGATTGGTAGCTTGAACAGCTTGCATATCATGATTATCAACGAATCTAAGGTGTGAATCCTTCATTAATAGTGTTGAATTCTTCATTTGTTTAGCCAAAACCCCAAATGTCTTGAGGGCCTAACTTTAGCCTAAATACATTTGGTTGCACCAAAGTCTTCTGGGATATAAAACCCTAATGGTATTTCAACAATGGGTTGGTCTTGAAAACTCATTTTTCATATGCGGGACCCACTTAAGGGGTTTTTGGAGTTATTTTGGACCTAAAGCACAATGGTGCAATATGGATATGGATATTCTCATAATAATGCATAGATTGTCTCTTTGATAGCTTGTCTCCTTGAAGAAGCTTTGTAGACTTGGAAATCAAAGGTTATCTATTTATGAAATATATTTAGATTTGAGGTAGGCCAGGCTTACTTCTTGTTAGATTGAGCTTTATTATAGTATACTTTTATATCTTGTTAATATTGGGAGGGGTTTTAGGCGTTGTAATGGTAGATGGTGATGTTTGGAATTAGTTGAACCACTTAGGTTATTGAACTCATAAAGTGTAATACTTAACTTATAGACTAGAACCTTGGTTAGTTGAACTTGTTATCTCATAAATTGCATGAAAATTCTCTAGTTGTTCTAGTTAGATGGGAGTGACCTTTTCACTTATATTAACGAGTACGTTGACCTTATTTGTGCAGAGTTGTAGAAATTACACTAGTTTCTTTTGATGAATTAGGAGTAATACTTGAGGAAGAATTGTACCATAGATCAGTTGCGGATTGATAAACATCTAAGACATAACTTAGATGGCTTAGCTTATTCTCTGGTAGAAGTTATTCATGATGTTGGTATTGGAAATGATGTGCATGGTCGGTTGATAATTATTGATAATTCTTGGATAACAATGAAATGTCTTATAGATTGAGCCCATAATTATGCTATCAGTTTAATCATTAGCTATATTACCATACGAGTCTTGTATTATGTTATTACTCATATTATGTTCAGGCATAATGACTAAACTAATGTTTGTGATAAAAATTCTCTTGCATGCTAATAAGGCGAATCATGCTAATAACAAAAGGCCCTAGAAGATATAACTATGGCTTTGTATTTGACAATTCTAATGATTATGTTAAGCCTGTTAAAGTATTGTATGCTCATACCATATAAATATACATATTCATGCACTTATTAATATATTATATTGATAATCAATCATTAGGTATGATGGTATGTATTTCCTTACTTCTCTTTCACTCTATTGCTCATGAGTCTTGAATTTATTATTAATTTAATTGCGCATATATATTGATGTTATGATGTTACCCAGCAAATTTAGAGGATATATTGATATTATGATAATACCCAGCAAGTCCTGAGAAAACATTGATGATATGATAATGTCTGGCATATTTGAAAGATATATTGATGATATGATGATGCCCAACAAGTCTAGAGGATATATTAATAATATGATGATGCTCGACAAGTCCAGAGAATTTATTGATGATATGATAATTCCCGATAAGTTTTGATGATTTATATATGATATGATGATTCCCAAAAAATTTGGAGGATATATTTATGATATGATGATGCCCGACAAGTCTGGAGGATATATTGACGATATGATGATGCCCGACAAATTTGGAGGATATAATGATGTTATCTATGATAAGCATATATATATGTGCATGTGTGGTTATGCCTTTATATGATCATATTTGTATGCTCTTTGAGGGTATGATGTTATTCTTTGGATGTTGGTTGTAATTCTTCAATACTAATCACTTGTTAAGCGGTGTCATTTTTCCTATTGTTAAATAATGAGTAGAAGTAGTATATGATGAATAATGAATTATGACAAGTTGGTAAGTAGAATATTGCATATCATTTGAGGATTCACCTAATGTGTATAGTTAGCATTGAATAAATAGATTATTAAGGAATATCGACTATTAGAATGAGCTATTTGGTAATTAGTTGTCTATTAAGTGGCTATATTACTAGTTGGCTAGAAGCCTATTGTTCTAGCTAAAGAACCTGGTTTAGTTGAAATATTACAATTTGAAGTTGTGGTTGATACATGGATAATGATCATAATAGGTTTAGTGTTAGTGTTAATTAATGATATTGATAACTATCTTATAATGTTGATTAGGAATTTATTGAGGATTTGTATATTAATGATGCAAGATAATAAAATACATTAACAATTAGATAGATAAGTGTCTGAATAATGATTAGTGGTCTTTTTCTAGGTGGTGACTAAACCAATTATGATGAGTAGAATTGTGCTTTGGTTAAATGGCATCTATGGTCTAGTAGTGAACCTTGACTAGATGTTGGATGTTTGTTAGTAAGTAAAGAATGTTTAGTTTCCACCCCGTAAGTAAGGATTATTTAAAGAATAGATTAGGCTAATAATTAGGGTCATTTAATGACTAGTGTATTAGTGGTCTTTTAATGATCATTGGTTAGATAATAATAAGTAAGCAGAGTATATTGATGAGATAGATATTGATATATTAATATGAATATAGGTATAAGTACTTTGGTATATGTTATTTAATTGCGGTAATAGTTGATGATTATAAATATAGGAAAATGGCCATAGATGGAAAGTGTGAAAGACCTTGGGAAATGGATGAGTTAGTACATGTCTATACACATTGATGATTTGATCATTGATGCACTCTCTGGTGGTATGGGATTCCTTGATGAGATGTTTACTTTATGTTCTTTTGGGTGTACTCCTCGATGGCATGGGACGCCGTGGTGAATTTTTTTACTTTATGCACTAATGGATGTGTGTGCGCCAACTTGGTATTTATATGGTTGTATCATATTAGTGTAGCATTACGCTTTCAGATCATTTACAACTTATATATGATGGTATTAGTGTGTATTTATATGATATATCAGAATATCATTCTATTTTGATTATTTATTACTTATAATTATGATGAATATGATTTATGTTCAATTCTGTACCATCACTTAGAGATATTATCTTGCTTTATATAATTTTTATATCTTGATTTAGCTAAGTCGGTTGCTGATGCCTACTAAGTACTTACTGTTTTGGTACTTATAATACACTTTTGTACATTTTTAGTGCAAACCCGAGCACTAATTTCCCTCTTAAGGTGAGATCATGTAGTGTTGATCTTTTGGAGAAAGGGTGAGCTCTAGGAGTTTTGAGTTACCCATTTACCTTTATCCCTATTCACTTTTTTGTATTCGAGATAGAAGTATTGACTATTTTCGGGTTTTGAGTTGTATTCCTATTATCATACATAGATGCCCTTGTACTGATATTACAAAGTCATGGGATTGGTATCCATATTTTGATTGTCTTATTATAGTGGAACACTGTTGATTATAATTGTCTTTGATTATTTAGGCCTAGTTGGGAATTTTTACCAAAGTAACCCATTGCCTTAGCTCTGGATTACGGTATTAGCTTACCTACTAGTGAGTTTTAGTAGGTGCCATTATGACTCATGAATGAGGTTGTGACAAGAGTTAAAGGATCTAAAAGGGTTATTAAATGATCTTCTGGATAAGGGTTTCATCCTTCCTAGCATTTCCACATGGGGTGCTCTTGTACTTTTCCTACGTAAGAAAGAATGTGTCCATTCGTATGTATATAGAATATTGTTAGCTGAATAAGGTTGCAGTAAAGAGTAAGTATCCTCTTCCTAGAATTGATGATTACTTTGACCATCTTCAAAGTGCTAGATACTTCTCTAAGATTAATCATCATCCGGGGTATCATCAGTTAAAGATTTGGAAGGCTAATGTTTCAAAGAACACTTTTGGTTCCCGATAAGGTCATCATGAGTTCCTAGTTATGTCATTTGAGTTGACTAATCAACAGAATGGAATAGGTTGTTTAGAAAGTTTTTTGATCTATTTGTGATAGTTCTGTTTAACAATATATTGATGCTTACTAAAAGTGAGGAGGATTATACCAATCACCTCCAAATTGTATTGTAGACTCTGAAGGATCAAAGGTTATTGGAAAAATTTTCTAATTATTAGATCTGGTTGAAAGTTGTGATATTTCTTGGGCATGTTGTTTCTAGTGAGAGGATCATGGTAGATCCACAGAGGGGTAAGACGATTAAGTTAAGGCCTATACCCACGACTCCAACTGACATTAGGAGCTTCTTAGGCTAGGCCGAGTATTGTAGGAGGTTTGTGAGAGTTTCTCTTCTATTGCTCATCTATTGACTAAGTTGACCCAAAAAAGGTGAAGTTCTTATGGACTAATTCTTGTGAAGGTGGTTTGAGAAGTTTAAGGAAAAGTTAACTTTCACACCAGTTTTGAACCTACCCATAGGTTGGTTATCTTATTTATTTTGATGTGTCCCATGTGGGACTGGGTTGTGTGTTGATGCACCATGGTAGGGTTTTGACCTATGCTTCTAGGAAATTTAAAATTCATGAAAGGAATTATCCCACTGATTATTTAGAGTTTGTAACTGAGGCTTTTTCATTAAATATTTGGCACCATTACTTGTATGGGATGTATGTGGATATGTATTAGATAATAAGAGCTCTCAGTATGTGTTCACTTAGAATAAGTTTAATCACAGGTCGAGGAGGGGTCTTGAGCTACTTAAGGATTATGATATAAGTCTCCACTATCATCCAGGTAAAGCTAATGTGGTTGTTGATGATCTTAGCAAGCTATCCACCGAGAGCTTATCTCATGTGGATGAGGAGAGGAGAGTATTGGTGAAGGACATTCATCGATTGTCTAGCTTTGCAGTTTGTCTTTTGAACTCCAAGAATAGAGGATTTATTATTCAAGAAGTGGTTAAATCATCTTATGGTGTCGAGGTGAAAGGGAAATAGGGTTTGGATCCTATGCTTATGTAGATTAAGGATGATGTGCCTTAGCAAAAGGTTATGGCTTCTCAGATTGGTGGTGATGGCATCTTGAGGTACCAAGGTAGGTTATTGTTCCTAATATGGATGGGCTAAGAAAGAGGATTTTAACTGAGTCAAGGTACACAGTTTATTCGGGTTCTTTGAAGATGTATAATATATTGAAGGAAATGTACAGGTGGAACAATATATAGAGGGATATAATAAATTTTGTAGCTAAATATATGGTCTTTCAATAGGTTAAGGTACAACACTTGAGACTGGGTGGCATGTCTCAAGGGATAGAGTTTCCCATACAGAAGTGAGAAATGATCAACATAGATTTTATTATAGGTATTTAGAGGTATCAAAATAAATATTATTCGATTTGGGTCTTTGTAGATAGGACGACTACATATTCTAACATCTTCCACATGAGGACTAACTACTCTAGAGAGGATTACACCAGGTTTTTGGTTGTAACGATTGTCAAGTTTTATGAGGAGCAGGTCTTCATCATTTCAAACCAATGGCTGTGTGTATTTCTCGATATAAGGATTGGTTTTAGTGGACTGTGTGTATGATGTCACATTATTGGGGGATGTACTAGTCATCCCATGTAATACATACAAATACTAGAGCCCTTTTAGCAGGGGGAAATGAACCTATATTGCCCATGGGTGGTTTAGGATAACCAAGCTACACAACCTAGGTAAAGGGTTTAAATGCAAGCTAAACCCGGTTCCCTTTCTCGACACTTATATATGTATGGTTGTATGCATTGGATGGTTTTAATAGGTTTTATAACTGGAATTACTTTATCCTTAGACTTAGATTCATACTAGAGATAACATGATAACCCCGTCTATATGTGATTGTATACCCACACTATGTAGGAACAGTCCATTTTTCTCCTCCTATTAAGCTTTCGAATTCGATATCAGCACTTGGACTTAAGTGATGAGCTTCTGTCCTTTTGGAAGGAATAATTTCACGTTATGTATATTGTTCGACACTTTTATTTTATTTTGGATATTGGTTTTGGCTATGGTTGGGGGCTTGTCCCAACCTAATTTGTTTACTCTTTTGGACAGAGGCTTAGTGGTACTTCTGGGGGTTCGTATGGATTTGATAGGTATAGGTGTCGGCCTTGTTACTTCTAGGGGTTTATACAGCTGGGAGTTAAATATCTACATATATGTATGGTTTTATGCAATTTGGATGGTTTTACTTAGTTTTATAAATAAAATTAATTTAATATATATGAATAGAAAGATAGATACATCCATCAATATTATCCGATTTTGATTTTTCAATCAAAAAATGAATTGATTTCATTCAACCTCATTCCCAATGGGGGATCTTTTTTTTTTTCTTTTTTATTTAACATTTCGCATCAAACGTGGCCCCTAGGCCTTTGCTGGAGGTACACATCCCTCTTCTCAGTGTGGAACAATCTACTGTTATGTGTTTTGATCCTTCAAGTGAGAGCTTGTGACCATTGCAGTGACCGCAAGCTAGCAACAATGAAAGAATGATCAAGATCATCTCAAACTACTTTAATCAGTAATCATTAATCATTAAGCATTGTGCAAGAGCCTACCACTACCCCAAAAAAGTGATGAGGAGAAAAAAGTTCTGAGATTGGTTGTGTATGCATTAGCAATCATCTAACCTTTGACATAGATAAAATTAAAGTTCATATAGTTGGAATGCCTGAGACCACTTTTAGCCTTGCTTCTCCTCCTTTTATGATCGATCGAAGGGGAATGGGAAAATTCCATATCCTAATATCATGCTAGTATTCACGTACTAACTCATCTACTGGTGGATGTATATCCATGCTATGCAGGATCGGTCGTTCAACTTCTCCTACATCATGATTGACTCAGTGATCAGTAGATGGACTTAAGTGGTGAGCTTCTATCTTTCTAGAATGTACTATTTCATGATGTGCACCTTTCTAGGCATTTTAATTTATTTTTGGATATTGATTTTCTCTATGGTTCGGGGTATGTCCTAACTAGAAAAAAAGTATTTAGGAATGTTTTACTTTCATGGTATTCTATTTTTGTGCTTGGAGTCTTAGTCTTTGAATTTTCTCTAATCCTTGTTTGTTAGCCTTTCAGATCATGCCTCATTGAACTAGAACATAGGGAAATTTTTCCCCTATCTGGGGATAATGCTGCAGGGGTGAATCCTAATTTTGGGGTTCATCTTCAGTCCCACGGTCCTATTCCCGGTAGTTTTGGAGTTCTAATGGTTGCTACTAGTCCTCCTTAAGGTGAGGTGACTAATGTAGAATTTTATCAGTTTATCCATGTTATTGCTCAAATGGTCATTGCTCAGGCTGAGCTGGGTGTGACTAGTAATTTATCTATTGAGGCCACTAGGGCTGGACAATTTATAAAGATGGGTCCTCACATTTTTTTCTAGAGTGAAGGTGGAGGAGGATCCACAAGGCTTTTAGATGAAATGGAAAAGATATTTTACATGACGTAGGCTACTAATGTGGAAAGGGTAAACTTTGCAGCTTATCAGCTCAAAGATGTTGTATATCAGTGGTATGAAGAGATAGATAGGGATAGGGGTGATGTGGAAGAATCAATCTTATGGGATACTTCTTATAAGTCCTTCTTAGACTAGTTCTTTCCTCAAGAGTTCGAAAGAAAATATGGAGGAGTTTTTGAACCTCAAGTAGGGGAAGATGTCTATCAAGTAATATTCATTGAAGTTTTAGCAATTATCATGGTATGCCCCTGATTTAGTTATCGACATACTAGCAAGAATGAGGAAGTTCACTTCTAGATTTAATCAAAATTTGATCTTGAAGAGAAAGACTTCCTTGTTGGTTAAAGATATGTACATCTCTAGGTTGTCTATTCATATGCAGTAAGTGGGGGATGAAAAGAGGAAGCAGGCAGAGTTTAGAGATAGATAGGGTAAGAGGAACAGGTTTATAGACAAGGAAGGTGCTCAAATGAAAGAAAGAGAAGTGGGGGAGTTTTGGTTCCTTCTCTTCTACTAGTGCTTTTTACCTGATGGGCGATAGGCGTCATCAAGGCAGTGACAATTTTTAGGTACAGGGTAAGTAATCTCAGGCAACCGGGCTTCAGTCAACTTCCTCATACCCTCTTTGTCAGTTTTATGGTCGTCCTCATTGGGATTATAGCGATGAAGGAAGGTACAAGTTCTTCAAGTATTGTTAGTTAGACTATCAGCTTAGGGATTATTTGATTAATAAGGTTTCTATGAGAGTAAATAAGATTCCTGTGGCTTTATTTTCTACTCCTCCACCCACTGGTGTGGTGTCTACTTCTATTACTTTTCATTGTTCTAGTATTGGTCGGATTAGGTTGTATGCTTTGGCATCCCAACTGGAATTTGTGGAACCACCTTATGTCATTAACGGTAAATTACAACTCCTTGTTTATGATGATATTGTGTACTTGATCTAGAGTCCACTCTTTCTTATGTAACCCTATTGTTGGCTGTATGTATTAGTTTTTATCCTGAAGTTGTTTTGGATCCTTTTTCTGTTTTTACCCAGGTAGGTAACTCGATTATTGCTAAGAGAGTCTGTAGGGGGCATGGTATCTGTTGGTGGTAGAAAGACTTTGGTGCATTTGTTAGAACTTGACATGGTGGATTTTGACGTTATTCTAGGGATAAATTGGTTACTCTCTTGGTATGCATCTTTGGATTGCTGGACCCATAGGGTTATCTTTGTTTCCCTAGTGAGCCAATTATAGAATGAGAGGGTAGTTCTTTAGCTCCTAGTGGGAGATTTATTTCTTATCGTAGAGGTTAGAGGTCAATCTCTTAAAGTTGTCTTTCACATTAGGTTTGGGTTAAAGATTCAAACTTGAATGGTCTTTATTTTCAGTCACTTCTAGTGGATAATAAGTTTCTAGAGGTCTTTCTAGATGATCTTCCTAGTGTTCCTTCGGATAGGGAAATTGAGTTTGGTATGGATCCAGTTTTGAACTGTCGTCCAATTTCTATTCCTTCGTATAAAATGGCTCTAGAAGAGATGAGAAAACTCAAGGAGAAACTTAAGGATCTTCTGGATAAGAAGTTTAATCATCCTAGTGTATCAGCATGGTGTGCACCGGTGTTGTTCGTGTTCAAGAAGAATGGTTCCCTTCTAATGCTCATAGGTGCCGGTCAAGAAAAAGTATCATTTTCTAAGCGTTGAAGATCTATTTGACGAGTTGCAAGGTGCCAAGTTCTTCTCTAAGATAGATCTTTGGTCTGGGTACATCACCTAAAGATTAGGGAGGTGGATATCCTTAAGATGACTATTTGTCCTCGGTATGGGCATATTGACATTTTGGTAATGTTATTTGGGTTGAATAATACTCCAGCGACTTTTATGGATTTGATGAACAAGGTTTATCATCAATATTTGGATCTCTTTATTATTGTATTTATTAAAGACATTATGTTTTATTCAAAGAGTGAGGTGGATCAGGCTAATCACCTCTTTGTGGTGTTTCAGACCTTACAGGACTAGCAGTTATATGCCATGTGCTCTAAATGTGATCTTTTCTTAGATGCTATGACTTTTTTGCGGCATATTATTTTAATTGAGGGGGTTATGTTGGATCTACAAAATGTTATTTTGGTGAAGAGATGGCTTAGACCGACAACTCATCCACCATTTTTAGCATCTTAGGTTTAGCTGGGTATTATAGGTTGTTTGTGGAAAGCTTTTCATCTATAGCTGCTCTTTTGACTAAGTTGACTCAGAAAAAGGTGAAGTTTTCTTGATCAGATGCTTGTGAAGGGTGTTTTGAGAAGTTAAGAGATAAGCTGACTTCGGCTCTAATTTTGACTTTCCTAGAAGGCAATGATGGGTTCATGTTTGTTGTGATGTATGTTGGGTAGGTCTTGGTTATGTGTCAATGCAGCATGGGAAGGTTGTTTCCTATGATTCAAGATAGTTGAAGGTTCATGAGACGAATTATCCTACTCATGATTTAGAGCTGTTAGTAATTGTGTTTTCTTTGAAAGTCTGGTGGCGTTATTTTTATGGTGTTCACGTAGACATCTTCTGTGATTATAAGAGACTATAATATGTGTTCACTCAGAAAGAGCTTAATCTCAGGAAAAAGAGATGGTTGGAGCTTCTTAAGGACTATGATATGATCTTTACTACCACCTAGGTAAAGCTGACATGGTCGCTGATGCTTTTAGTAGGTTGTCCATGGGTAGTTTGTCTTATGTGGAGAAATGAAAGTAGGAATAAGTAAAGGATAGTCACTACTTGGCTAATCTTGGAATTCATCTCTTGGA
Organism: Capsicum baccatum var. pendulum; assembly: GCA_030864225.1. NCBI lineage: Eukaryota > Viridiplantae > Streptophyta > Magnoliopsida > Solanales > Solanaceae > Capsicum > Capsicum baccatum. Next base: position 90,231,653 of record CM061557.1, read on the forward strand.
CTCCTAGAATGTTGTTGTGATGGTATAAGAAGTTGTTCAATTGTCTCATGGTGCAGAGATTAAAGAGAAACAATTCCTAGACCATTTCTTGATTAATATTTTTAGAGTGATGTTGGTGGGAAAAATATAGTGGTGGTTAAGATCAATGGTGATGGTACTTTCTGATACCAAGGGAGGTTAGGTGTTCCTAATGTCGATGATTTGCAACAAAGAATTTTTTGCTGAGGTGCACGAATCATGTTATGTTGTTCATCCCAGCTCAACTAAGGTTATTATGATCTCAAGGAGATCTATTGGTAGAATGGCATGAAGAGAGATATGGTAGATTATGTTGAAAAGTTTAAGTTCTGTCAACAAGTTAAGGTTGAGCACATGAGGCCATAAGGGTTGCATAAAGAAATTGATTTTTCCAAATGGATATGGGAAGTGATCAATATGGATTCGTTACCAGTCTTCCACGGTCTCAAAATCAATTTTATATAATTTGGGTTATCATGGATAGGTTGACTAAGTCTGCTAACCTTTTTCCAGTGTGAACCACCTTCTTGGTAGGGGATTTTGTGAAGTTGTATATTTAAGAGATTGTAAATACGTATGGGGTTCCTATTTTGAATATTTCTGATCATGGCTCATAGTTAACATCTTACTTCTGGTGATCTTTCTAAGAAAGTTGGCGACTAAGATTAGTCTGAGTACTGCTTTCCACCTGCGCATGGATGGGTAGGCAGAGAGAACTGTTCTGACATTGGAGGATATGCTTTGGGCTTGTGTGAATGATTATGATGGAAATTAGGTTTGGCATCTACCTTTTATGGAGTTTTCTTACAATAATAACTTTCATTCTAGTATTGGTATGGCCCCTTTTGAGGTGTTATATGGTAGGAGGTGTAGATCTCCTATTGGGTGGTTTGAGCTTGGGGAGGCAGATAAGTTTGGTCTTGATATGGTTTACCAGTCTGTGGTGGTGGTGAAGGTAATTTGGGATAGACTTAAAGCCGTTTAAAGTCTCCAAAAGTCTTATGTGGATGTTAGGCATGGAGACATGGAGTTTGAGATTGGAGAAAAAGTTTTCCTCAAGGTATCTCCCTTGAAGAAAGTAGTGTAGTTTAGCAAAAAGGGAAAGCTCAGTCTCTGATATGTTAGTCCTTTTGAGGTTTTGCGGAGAGTTTGTAATGTTGCTTTTGAGATGGAGTTACCTTCTAGCTTGAGCTTAGTTCATCCGATCTTTCATGTTTTCTTATTGAGGAAGTGTATTGGTGATCCTTCTTCAGTTGTTCCTTTTGAAGGATTGGGTATCCTGCATTCTCTTTATTATGAGGAAATATCAATTGAGGTCTAGGATAGGTAGGTTTGTCGGTTTCAAATTAAGGATATGGACTTGGTTAAGGGTCAATGGCATAGCCACAAGGTGGAAGAGGCTACTTAAGAAGCTGAGAAGGACATGAAGTCGAAATATCTGCTCTTGTTTTCTGCTCCTAGGATTTGTGTGAAAGGTATGTGTCTTCATCAAATCTTTATTTTCTGAGTTTGTTACAGAAAATATTTGTCTTTTCATTTTTGTTTATAAACTTTGTTAAATATTAGAAATATATTTTATAATGCAAATGACTCGTGTGTATGGTTATCCCTACCTTGTCTATCATTCAGGGATGAATGTTCCTAGTGGGGGAAACTATAATACCCGAGGTTTTGACCCTTACAAAATTTCCTAGAATATTTGCCTCTGGACCCAATACAACTCATGGGAATGAGTCATATGATCAGGTACAAATAGTATGGTCTTATCGTATGTTTACTAGTGTTAGCTGATATGATGGATTTTGGTCACAGGAACATGTACGACTATGTGGTAAGAGTTGTATGGTTAGATACAGATCGTTTGGTTCCTTAAATTAATCTTTTACTTAGTTACTTAGGTTGTATCTGAGTACGAGTCGCTCACTATGAGCCATAAGCCAGGGTAAGAATCGTACCATAGACTCATATGGTGGAAAGTGTCTAAATTTCTGTTTGGTTTATTCTGCTAGGGGTATGGATGAAAGGTACGGATCGTATGCTTTGGATTTTAATTAGTTGGATAAGTCATATTTTGGATAGTATTGTATTCAATGGTTAAGGCAAGGATATGAGTAGAGGTTACCTAAGTATTAGAGGGTATGACTCATGAGGGTCAGTCGTATCCCTATGATGGGACTTTTGTGTAACTTAAATTGTGGTATTATAGACATTTTTCTACTTAACCTAATAAGTTCCCACGATTGTTGACCTACTTGGGAGGCTATTTACCCTATTATTCTATTCATTATCACTTATAGACACTTCCTAAAAGCTCTTTAATTCTCGCAAGCGCTTTTAGGCAACAAAGCTAGAGTTTCAACTAGAGGACAAATTTTTGAATCTTTTTGGTGGTTTCTCTCTGCCTACTTTGTCAATTAAGGCATGTTCTCTCCCCTCATTGTTAATTCTATCTAGAAGCATATTTTTTCTTAATGTTTTCATGATTTCATTGATTGTATGATTTTGGTTTCCAAATATGATTTGGGGGTTTCGATACTAAATTGTTGGTTATGATTTCCCAAAGATATAATTATTCTTTTGTATGCATTAATGGTGGTTTTGGATGATTGAATTGCGTGGGAATAGTTTAATTTGAATTGGTTTTGGTCATATTATGTCCCTAATATGTTTGACAAAATTCCTATAACAATGTTTACATTACATTGATTACTTATAATGGAACACTTGCTTGTTGTAAACTTGGTAAAAGCATTATACATGGTTTAAATAGCTTGTAAAGGTAAATTCCGAAATAGTTATGCTTGTGGGGTATATGGAATCCCCCAAGTGGTTTAATATGGTAATTGAAAGGGAACATGGAAGTCCCCTTAAGACTATATATGGTTTGCTATGGATAGTGCTTATAAGTATGGTAGGTATGACGATACCGCCACTAAATAGCCCTAGTTAATAAATCATAAATGGATTGGTTTGTTGCTTTGTAATAGTTTTAATTAGGTAATAATTGCGGGATATATAGGAAAGAAATAAAAGGTAGAGGTCCTGGGGAGACCAAAACTGGAAACTCATATTTGCTGATGTGCGGTTTGTCTTGTTGACTGTGTGCATGATGACACACTTTATATTTTTGGGATGTACTAGTCATCCCTAGTTTTCTTCCCTGGTCATGTGGCTACAAGCACTAGGGCCCTTTAAGCAGAGGGAGTTGAACCCATATAGTCCGTGGGTGGTTTAAGGCGGTAAAGCTACATAGCCCAGGTAAAGGTTTTAATGGCATACTAAACCAGATCCCCTTTCCCTGCATGTTTATATATATATATATATATAATATATATATATATATATATATATGGTTTTATGAATTATGGATGGTTTTACTTGGTTTTATAAATGACATTATTTTAGCCTTATCCTGAGATCATGCCAGCGTTCACCTGCTAACCCATCTACCAGCAGGTACCTGCTAACCCATATCTCATTATTTATAAATGACTTGATTTCCAAACGGCTTAATAGTATTTTTAACATGGTTTTTAGTTGATATCAAGAAGGATCTTTTAGGATTAACTAATGAGATATGAGAGAAGATTAAAACCAAAAACAATTAAAACAACTTACAAGATTTTATTCAAACTTTGTTAACTGAAAACATTACAAGAGCGTTTAGGCAAGCAAAATATTTCTTGTGTTGGAAATTTTCTGATGCCTTCTCGAGAGTTATAACATGTCATATATCGATAAAAGTGAACAATAAAATACATATAAAGTGTACAAGTGTAAGGCTAAGATTAAGTCTTAGTAGCCGACAATCCTTTTTGTAAAGGTAGTTGAGTGCTTTTGCTTTTTAAAAAAGCTGAGTGCTTTGCTTTTGAAGAGCATGTCTATAAGATTCCCATTAGGAATAGTAAAATGCCCTTTCAAAAAACCAATTTCGGTTCTTTGAACCTCTCCTTTTTTGAATGGTCATTTCCCTATTCTTAATAGGGGTCCATATAGGCCATAGCTATTCCTTTGAGATTTAGCATATCTCCATTATTATCACTTCTTCCTATGGAAGAAACTTCTTCTAGAAGCTGTAAGACTTCTTCTTCATTAGTTTCCTGGCTTTCCATATCGTGCAAAGCCTTCTTCAATTTTTCTTTAGGGCCTTCTTATTTTGTGAAGCATTGTTTGGAGGTGAAACTGGTAAAGCTGTCTTTCCTTTATCCGGAGTCTTTGGCGTTGCTGGCTTGGGAGTCCAGCCTTTGACCTTTATATCTTTGGATAAATACTTGATACAATCCTGTTCTTCTCTAGAGAAGTTCCAAGATATAATATATGAAACTCGTATTTTAATAAAGAATTTGCACATTTGAATGTGCTCTGGGAGGGTTACACACCCTTCTTTTGAACAAAATTCATTGAACCTGTTAATGAATTGTAAAGATATCCTCCAAAATAGATCCACCATTCGTAGAACCATCTAGGGATAATATTTTCTACCCTGGCGGGACAATATTTAATAAACCAGGTGTGCCCTGGTCTGACATATAAGAAATTAAACCATGCGGACTTGTAATCATACCAATTATACATTTGAGGCCTGTGAGGCATCGATAAGGCAATTGGGGTGTGCAGGTGATATGCAAACCAGTTGAAAGGTGTTAATATCCTTTTGATGGTGAACCTAGAATAGTCGATGTATTCTGGGTTCCTTTCATTCATGTAGTGTTCGACTTCGATAGAATTGGTGTCCACAAGGATAGCTTCATAGTATCTTCTTGTTTTGAGCGGATTCTCCCTATCCACAAAGTTTTTATCATTGTAGACTGGCTTTATTAGCTGGTCTAGTGGATATCCTTCATATTCTTTATCAAGGTTAAGAACTGGCATTACCTGAGTGGTAACGAATTTGAATTCTTCTTTGATGGGAGGAGTTGTTGCTGTCGTTTTGCCTGTTGTAGGATCTACAGCCTGTGCGAAGGTTTCAGGAGCCTTCATAGTATAATTCTGCTTCGACTGAATAGACGAACTTGACGATTGTCCTTTATCAAAAGGTTTATTAGTCTTCAAATCTACCAATCTAGTTGGCATTGGTGGAGGAAGCTTTGGAAATTCTGCCAAAGCTACATATTTGTTTAGAAACAGTAACTGTAGTTCCAGTTTTAGTGTAGGCCTTTGAGGGACTGATGGTCTTAAGGGATTCAGCAGGGCTGACTGAGTGTCAAATGGTCTGGTCATCTTTGTTTGTTCCTGTTTGCTCCCGACTGGGATTTTCCCTAGTATAATGGGTTTCATTCCGACCATGTAAGAATTCACTTGTTAGAAAATCGGGAAGGGAATTTTTTTTCCTTTGATAAATTCTATTTGAAAATCAAAGCTAGATAGGAGATCTTGCCATCTAGCAAATATTTGTTTACATACCAGATTTTTAACATCCTTTTTTAATAGTGTTGAAATTTCTCTAGGCGGAATTCCAGATTCCAGATATAAATCTGACTAATTGTTCAGAGGAATCACTGCCAATCTTTTGCTTCAGAAACCTCCAGACCCGAGATCTGAAGCATCAGTTTTGACAATCATAAAGGCTTCAGGGTTAGGGATACCTAAACAAGGAAGGTCTTTGACTAATTCCTTTATCTTAATGATAGCTCTGGTTTGCTCAGAGCTCCATGGAACTGGAACCTTTTTAAGTTTTTTGTAAAAAGGTTTACAGACTTGCCTAATGTTAGGGATAAAGTCATCTACATAGTTAAGGTTTCCTAAGAACCTCTGAAGCTGGGTTTTATCACTAATTTCATTAGGGATTTTGGAGGAGAACTCTATGGCTCTGCAAATAGGTTTATAACTACCCTGATAAAGATCATGCCCTAAGAATCTTATAGATGTCTGTAAAAGCTTCATTTTCATAGCACTTATGACTAAGCCATTAAACTTAACAATTTTGAAGAAAGTATTGAGGTGTTTAAAATGAGACTCAATGTTCTCAGAGAAAATAAGCACATCATTAATTTAAACAATTAACATATGGCTATAAGGATTAAAAATATTGTTCATGATATTTTGAAACTCTGATAGAGCATTTTTGAGTTCGAATGGCAAGACATTCCATTCATAATGTCCAAAAGGGACATTGAAAGCAGTCTTGAATTTGTCATGTTCAGCAGTTTGAATCTACCAAAATCCTGACTTCATATCAAACTTACTTTAAAGATTAGCTTTAAAAGTTCTCTTTAAAAGATTCTTTTTGTTAGGAATCGGATGTCTGATCCATTTGAAAACTGCATTCAAAGGCTTGTAATTTATCACAAGCCTGGGAGTACCTCATTCCTTTTCTGTGTTGTTATTTACATAAACGGCAGAACAACTCCTAGAAGAATTAGAGGGTATGATAATCCCGTTTTCTAATAAATGGTTTATCTAATTTTTGCAGATTTCCATCATTTCTTGGTTCATTTGAATGGGTCTCGCCTTAGTAGGGATAGCCTGTTCATTGAATCCAGTAATGTAGGGAAGTTCTACTAAATGTCGCTTTCTTTCCCAAAATGTATTAGGAAATTCAGAACACACTTCTTTTTCAAAAGTTTTTTGAAGGTTGGCAATTTTACTCACCATCTCCGGGGTTTTTGAAATTCGTTCAATTTTATTTATTTGAATTTCTTGTTTAAGAAAATAAATATGTGAAGAAATTCTGTTAATTTTAAAAGCAGTTCTTTCTTTAATAAGGTTTCCTTCTTCTTGTGAGAGGGGCCTTAATAAAGGGAAGAATAGATTTTGATTTAATATCGTCGTGCAAATTCCATCAAAATTACTTGTTTAAGGACGAATTTGATTAACCAAAGGTATTCCTAGAATGATATCTTCAGTGATACCTTCAGTAATGACAATATCATTGACAAGACAAATCCCATTGTTGCAGATATGGGCTTTTGAGAGCTTGTAATCGATTTTCATCTTTTCTCCAGTGGCAGAGTATAGATGAGAAGTGCTTTTGTGTAGATATTTGGTGGGTATAAGTCGTTTGATGATGCAATTGCCATCGGCTCCAGTATCAAAAAGGGCGACTCTGTTAAGAACAAAGTTTTTGTTTATGACAATTTTTTCTCCGATGTGTTCATTGTAAGCTTTAATGGCCATTATAGCTGCACCTGAGGTAAAGGGAGAGTCCGAGCCGGGGAATGATCCTGGCTCTTTAAGGTGATCATTTTGATCATTGATCATCGGAGAAGCTCTAGGTGATTCTAGTGGGTAATCACAATTCGGTAAGAATGTTGAGTTCATCTCGATCGAGTCTGATTTTTAGGTCTCTGATTTCTCCATTAATGGTGGAAATTTCACCCTAGAGATCATCTATACAAGGTTCCGCAAGTTTATTAAATCTATACATAACCTATTTCTTGCTTAAAGGCTGAATGATAGGTCTGGGGAACTTTTTCTCTTGAGAAAGCATCAATATTTTGAGTTCTAGAAGATATTTATTTCTAGCATCATCATTTTGGATGTGTTCTATGATGTCAAACAGGATTTCCTTAGGTTTTCCAGAGATGACATTAACATTCTTTTTTGTGTAAGTACAGAAAGCACCATTACAAGCACAATCTTGGCTAGACTGAGATAGATTGGATTCATATGCGGTGTTGATAAATTCTTCATCGCTATGATCATCACTATAAGAGCTGGAAGTGTCGGAAGAGTCTGAAGAGTCTTCCATTATAGAGAACAATTTTTCTTTGGTTTCTTCAGAGAGACCTAATTGGTTGATCTTATTCTTCTTGTCAAATCTACAATCTTTAGCTCTATGGCCAGTTTTACCACAAGTCCAACAAACATCCTTATATTTAGAGGATTTTCTCCTAGTTTTTCTACTAGATTTATAAGACTCCTTTTTTGAGGACTATTTTCTAGGTTTGGACTTTCAATGAGACTTATAGGATTTTTTCCTATGTTTCTTACTAAATGGAGAAGAAAGGTTACAAAATCCAAAATCTTGACAGAAGGTTCCTAACCCGTATTTGGAAGCACTGTCACTCTTAAGTTGCTTCTTAAGTTTTAGGTCTGTGCAGAGGTCTATACCTATGGTGGTAATGAAGCTTATGATGTCTCCATAAGTTAAAATTCTGTAAGGGATTTTTCCTTTGAACCTATCTTTGATTTTTGTTCTAACTTTGTCTGCGAACAGGGAAGGGAGACCACTATTGAAACGTTCTTTGCAGAAGTCATTGTTACAGTCAGGTCTAATCATAATTTTGACTAATAAGGTATCCTTATACCACCTAAAGTCTGCTAAATCCTTGCAGGTGAGGTTGTTAAGAATTTCAAGGCTTCTATCCTGAAATAACTTGGGCTCTCCTATAAAATGTCTAGCTATATGATATAGAAGGGTAGGACAGGCGTCTTCTTTCGCAACTTGCTCAAGGGTTTCTTGCCCACATTCTCTTTTCACAACAATGGTTTCCATGGCTGTGGCCTCATAGATAAGGCTCTTAACTTTATCTGTGAAATAGTTGTCCCACCAATGCTATATCATACCAGTGAATCCTGATATAATCATGGTGGCTGCTTCTTTGTCAGAAGCTCCTCTGATTTTATAATCCGTAATAGCGATGCCTATTTCATGGAGTTTGTTATAGATTTGGTGTTCTGCCAATCCATCAACATTCCATTCAGTAATGCCTCTACCATCATGATTTGAGGTGGAGAGGTAAGGGTTTTCCTCAAACTGGACGTCTAGAGGACAGGGTAATTTGTAGTAGTTTTTCTTGGTATAGAAAGGTTCATTGGTATGTTTTGAAAGGGAGTTCTTATCCTTTTGGGTGCTAGATTCTCCTTTCTCCTTTTCAGATAGGCTAAACCTGGAGAGTTTTTCATTGATTTGTTCAAGGATTTTTCCTGAAACCTTGAAGTCATCGCTGAGAGCAGGGAATTTCTCCTTTTGGAATTCTGGAATATTAAAGATAGGATTGGTAGTTAGACTATGTCCTGGAATACTCTTCTCTGGAGTGGGTGAGCTGAAAGGAATATTTGTGCTTTTAGCATCATCTATTTGACGTGAGATAGTATGAAGGACCTGATTAGTATAGTTGTTTTATTCAACTATCCTATTTAGGTCTCTGTTGACAGGGGCTGATAGGGGTCTATCGTGCTTCTTCTTGAAGGGAGAAGCGTTGAGAATTTCATTGGAATGAGGGATTTTTATTCCTTCAAGGGGAGGAGTAACTGATTCAATTACTTTGTTACTCTGAGCATACCATTTATTAATGATAACTTGAAGGGATTCATTTTGGTTTTCCATTCTTCCAGTGAATTCAAACCATCTGATGAATTCGATGTCGCATTGAAGTCTTGTCATATCAGCTATCAAGAGTCTACCAAAATCTTTTTGTTGACTTTAGAATAGGTACTGGTGTACCACTTTCTTTTCAACGCATCTTTAGGAAGATACCAGAGGACCTTAAGAGCTTTGAGGTCTGGAGTATACTAATTTTTAGATTTGATGAACTCTAATCCTGGTTCAGTTCTAATCTTTTGATGAGGTATGGTAGGGGGAGGTTCCATGTCCGAGGCTGTAGGGATTCCTGGATCATAGAGAATCTCGGGTTCTAGAGTAGATTTTACAAAAGGATGTTAAAAATCTGGTTTCTAAACAAATATTTGCTAGATAACAAGCTCTCCTATCTAGCTTTGATTTTCAAATAGAATTTATCAATGGAGAAAACAATTCCCTTCCTGATTTTCTAAAAGGAGAATTCTTACAGGGTCGGAATGAGACCTACTACACTAGGGAAAATCCCAATCGGGAGTAAACAGGAACAAACAAAGATGTCCAGACAATTTGACACTCTGCTAGCCCTGCTGAATCTGTTAAGGCCATCAGTCCCTCAAAGTCCTACACTAAAACCGGAACCACAGTTACCATTTCAAAAGAAATATGCATCTTAGGCAGAATTTCCAAATCTTCCTCCATCAATGCCAACTAGATTTGTAGATTTGAAGACTAATAAACCTTTTTATAAAGGACAATCATCAAGTTCTTATGTTCAGTCGAAGCAGAGTTATACTATAAAGGCTCCTAAAACCTTCGCACAGGCTGTAGATACTACATCAGGCAAAACGACAGCAACAACTCCTTCCATCAAAGAAGAATTGAAATTCGTTACCACTCAGGTAAAGCCAGTTTTTGCCCTTGATAAAGAATAAGAAGGATATCCACTAGACCAGCTAATAAATCCAGTATACAATGACAAAAACTTTGTAGATACGAAGAATCTGCTCAAAACAAGAAGATACTATGAAGCTATACTTGTGGACACCGATTCTATCAAAGTCGAACACTCCATGAACGAAAAGAACCCAGAATAAATCGACTATTCGAGGTTCACCATCAAAAGGATATTAACACCTTTCAACTGGTTTGCAGATCACCTGCATACCCCAATTGACTTATCGATGCCTCTCAGGCCTCAAATGTATAATTGGTATGATTACAAGTCCGCATGGTTTAATTTCTTATATGTCAGACTAGGGCACACCTAGTTTATTAAATATTATCCGGCCATAGTAGAAGCTATTATCCCTAGATGGTTTTACGAATGGTGGATCTATTTTGGAAAAATCAAAGATATCCTCCCTTTACAATTCATTAACAAGTTCAATGAATTTTGTTCAAAAGGAGGGTGTGTAACCCTCCCAGAGCACATTCAAATGTACAAATTCTTTATTAAAAAGCGAGTATCATACATTATATCTTGGAACTTTGCTAAAGGAGAACAGGATCGTATCAAGTAATTATCCAAAGACATAAAGGTCAAAGGCTTGACTCCCAAGTCAGCAGCGCCAAAGACTCCGGATAAAGGAAAGACAGCTTCACCAGTTTCACCTCCAAACAATGCTTCACAGAATAAGAAGGCACTAAAGGAAAAATTAAAGAAGGATTTGCACAATATGGAATGCCAGGAAACTAATGAAGAAGAAGTCTTACAACTTCTAGAAGAATCTTCTTCCACAGGAAGCAGTGATAATAATGGAGATATGCTAAATCCCAAAGGAATAGCTATGGCCTACATGGACCCCTATTAAGAATAGGGAAATGACCATTCAAAAAAGGAGAGGTTCAAAGAACCGGAATTGCTTTTTTGAAAGGGCATTCTACTGTTCCTAATAGGAATCTTATAGACAAGCTTTTCAAAAGCAAAGCACTGAGCTTTTTCAAAAAGTCAAAGCACTCAACTACCTTTACAAAAAGGACTGTCGGCTACTAAGACTTAATCTTAGCCTTACACTTGTACACTTTAGATGTATTTTGTCTTTCACTTTTATCTATATAACACATGTTGTAACTCTAGAGAAGGCATCAAAAAATTTCCAACACAAAAAATATTCCGCTTGCCTAAACTCTCTTGTAATGTTTACAGTTAACAAAGTTTGAATAAAATCTTGTAAGTTTCTTTAATTGTTTTTAGTTTTAATCTTCTCTCATATCTCATTAGTTAATCCTTTAAGATCTTTCTTGGTATTGTTTTGGTACTTATACTAAACTTTTGTACATTTTTAGTGCAAACCCGAGCACTAATTTCCCTCTTAAGGTAAGATCGTGTAGTATTAATCTTTCGGAGAAAGGGTGAGCTCTAGGAGTTTTGAGTTACCCATTTCCCTTTATCCCTATTCACTCTTTTGTATTCGAGATAGAAGTATTGACTATTTTTGGCTTTTGAGTTGTATTCCTATTATCATACATAGATCCCCTTGTACTGATATTACCAAGTCATGGGATTGGTATCAATATTTTGATTGACTTATTATAGTGGAACACTGCTGATTATAATTGTCTTCGGGTATTTGGGCCTAGTTGGGCATTTCTACCAAAGTAACCCATTGCCTTTGCTCTGGGTTATGGTATTAGCTTATCTACTAGTGAGTTTTAGTAGGTTCCATTATGACTCATGAATGAGGTTGTGACAACAGTTAAAGGAGCTAAAAAGGTTGTTAAATGATCTTCTGGATAAGGGTTTCATCCTTCCTAGCATTTCCACATGGGGTGCTCCTATACTTTTCCTACATAAGAAAGAATGTGTCCATTCGTATGTATATAGAATAATGTCAGCTGAATAAGGTTGCAGTGAAGAGTAAGTATCCTCTTCCTAGAATTGATGATTACTTTGACCAGCTTCAAAGTGCTAGATACTTCTCTAACATTAATAATCATCTAGGGTATCATCAGTTAAAGATTTGGAAGGCTAATGTTCCAAAGAACACTTTTGGATCCCGATATGGTCATCATGAGTTCCTAGTTATGTCATTTGAGTTGACTAATCCACCGAATGGAATAGGGTGTTTAGAAAGTTTTTTGACCTATTTGTGATAGTTTTGATTAACAATATATTGATGTTTACTAAAATATGAGGAGGATTATACCAATCACCTCCAAATTGTATTGTAGACTCTGAAGGATCAAAGGTTATAGGAAAAAATTTCTAATTGTTAGATCTGGTTGAATGTTGTGATATTTCTTGGGCATGTTATTTCTAGTGAGAGGATCATGGTAGATCTATAGAGGGTTAAGACGGTTAAGATAAGGCCTATACCCATGACTCCAACTGAGTTTAGGAGCTTCTTAGGCTGGGCCAAGTATTTTAGGAGGTTTGTGAGAGTTTCTCTTCTATTGCTCATCCATTGACTAAGTTGACCCAAAAAAAGGTAATGTTCTTATGGACTAATTATTATGAAGATGGTTTGAGAAGTTTAAGGTAAAGTTGACTTTCGCGCCAGTTTTGAACCTACCCATGGGTACCGATGGTTATCTTGTTTATTTTGATGTGTCCCATGTGGGACTAGGTTATGTGTTGATGCACTATGGTAGGGTTTTGACCTATGCTTCTAGGAAATTTAAAATTCATGAAAGAAATTATTCGATTTTATTTAGAGTTTGTGACTAAGGTTTTTTCATTAAATATTTGGCACCATTACTCGTATGGGATGTATGTGGATATGTATTAGATAATCAGAGATCTCAGTATGTGTTCACTTAGAACAAGTTGAATCTCAGGTCGAGGAGGGGTCTTGATCTACTTAAGGATTATGATATAAGTCTCCACTATCATCCAGGTAAAACTAGTGTGGTTGTTGATGATCTTAGCAAGCTGTCCATCGAGAGCTTATCTCATATGGATGAGGACAGAAGAGTATTGGTGAAGGACATTCATCGATTGTCTAGCTTTGGAGTTTGTATTTTGAACTCCAAGAATGGAGGAGTTATTGTTCAAAAAGTGGTTAAATCATCTCATGGTGCCGAGGTGAAAGAAAAATAGGGTTTGGATCCTATGCTTATGTAGATTAAGGATGAGGTGCCTTCGCAAAAGGTTATGGCTTTTCATATTGGTGGCGATGGAATCTTGAGGTACCAAGGTAGGTTATTGTTCCTAATATAGATGGGCTAAGAGAGAGGATTTTGACTGAGTCAAGGTACACAGTTTATTCGGGTTCTTTGACGATGTATAGTAAATTGAAGGAAATATACTGGTGGAACAATATAAAGAGGGATATAGTAAATTTTTTAGCTTAATATATGGTCTTTCAATAGGTTAAGGTAAAACACTTGAGACCCGGTGGCATGTCTCAAGGGATTGAGTTTCCTATATAGAAGTGAGAAATGATCAACATAGATTTTATTATAGGTCTTTAGCGGTATCAAAATAAATATTATTCGATTTGGGTCTTTGTTGATAGGATGACTACATATTCTAACCTCTTCTATGTGAGGACTAACTACTCTAGAGAGGATTACGCCAAGTTGTTGGTTGTAACGATTGTCAAGTTTTATGAGGAGCTGGTTTTCATTATTTCAAACCGAGGACTGTGTATTTCTTGATATGAGGATCGGTTTTAGAGGACTGTGTATATGATGTCACGTTATTGGGGGATGTACTAGTCATCCCATGTGATACTTACAAATATTGGAGCCCTTTTAGCAGGGGGAACTGAACCTATATAGCCCATGGGTGTTTTAGGATAACCAAGCTACACAACCTAGGTAAAGGCTTTAAATGCAAGCTAAACCCGATTCCCTTTCCCGACACTTATATATGTATGGTTGTATGCATTGGATGGTTTTAATATGTTTTATAACTGGCACTACTTTATCCTTATCCTTAGATTCATACTAGAGATAACACGCTAACCCTGTCTACTTGTGGTTATGTACCCACACTATGTAGGAACAGTCTATTTTTCTCCTCCTATTTGGCTTTCGAATTCGATATCAGCACTTGGACTTAAGTGATGAGCTTCTATCCTTTTGGAAGGAATAATTTCACGTTATGTATATTGGTTGACACTTTTATTTTATTTTGGATATTTGTTGTGGCCATGGTTAGGGGCTTATCCCAACCTAATTTTTTTACTCTTTTGGATAGAGGCTTAGTGGTACTTCTGGGGGTTCATATGGATTTCATTGGTATAGGTGTCGGCCTAGGTTACTTCTAGGTGTTTATACGGCTGGGAGTTATATATCTCTATATATGTACGATTTTATGCAATTTGGATGGTTTTACTTAGTTTTATAAATAAAATTATTTTAATATATATGAATAGAAAGACAGATACATCCATCAGTATTATCCGATCTTGATTTTTTAATCAAAAAATGAATTGATTTCATTCAACCTCATTCCCAATGGGGGATCTTTTTTTCTTTTTTATTTCACATTTCTCATCAAACGTGGCCCTTAGGCCCTTGCTGGAGGTACACATCCCTCTTCTCGGTGTGGAACAATCTACTGTTATGTGTTTTGATCATTTAAGTGAGAGCTTATGACCATCACAGTGACCGCAATCTAGCAATAATGAAAGAATGATCAAGAGCATCTCGAACTGCTTTATGCATTAATCATTATTCATTAAGCATTAAGCAAGAGCCTACCTCTACCCAAGAGTAGCGATGAGGAGAAAAAAGTTTTGAGGTTGGTTGTGTATGCATTACCGATCTAACCTTTGACATAGATAAGATTAAAGTTCATACAGTTAGAATGCCTAAGACCACTTTTAGCCTTATTGTTCCTCCTTTTACGATCGATCGAAGGGGAATGGGAAAATTCCATATCCTAAGATCATGCTAGTGTTCACCTACAAACTCATCTACTGGTGGATGTATATCTATGCTATGCAGGAACCGGTCGTTCAACTTCTCCTACATTATGATTGACTCAGTGATCAGTAGTTGGACTGAAGTGGTGAGCTTCTATCTTTCTAGAATGCACTCTTTCATGATGTGCACCTTTCTAGGCATTTTAATTTATTTTTGGATATTGATTTACTTTCATGGTATTCTATTTTTGTGCTTGGAGTCTTAGTCTTTGAATTTTCTCTAATTCTTGTCTTTTAGCCTTTTAGATCATGCCTCATTGATGTAGAACATAGGGAAATTTTTGTCTTATCTGGGGATAATGTTGCAGGGGTGAATCCTAATTTTGGGGTTCATCTTCAGTCCCACGGTCCAATTCCCGGTAGTTTTGGAGTTCTAATGGTTGCTACTAGTCCTCCTTAAGGTGAGGTGACTAATGTAGAATTATGTCAGTTTATCCATGTTATTGGTCAAATGGTCATTGCTCAGGCTGAGCTGGGTGCGACTAGTAATTTATCTATTGAGGGCACTAGGGCTGGACAATTTATAAAGATGGGTCCTCATATTTTTTTCTGGAGTGAAGGTGGAGGAAGATCCACAAGGCTTTCAGATAAAATGGAAAAGATATTTTGCATGACGCAGGCTACCAATGTGGAAAGGGTAAACTTTGCAGCTTATCAGCTCAAAGATGTTGTATATCAGTGGTATGAAGAGATAGATAGGGATAGGCGTGATGTGGAAGAATCAATCTTGTGGGATACTTCTTCTAAGTCCTTCTTAAACCACTTCTTTCCTCAAGAGTTGAGGGAAGCAAATATGGAGGAGTTTGTGAACCTCAAGTAGGGGAATATGTCTATCAAGTAATATTCATTGAAGTTTTAGCAATTATCATGGTATGCCCCTGATTTAGTTATCAACATACGAGTACGAATGAGGAAGTTCACTTATGGGTTTAATCAAAATTTGATCTTGAAGAGAAAGACTGCCTTGTTGGTTAAAGATATGTACATCTCTAGGTTGTCTATTCATATGCAGTAAGTAGGGGATGAAAATAGGAAGTAGGCAGAGTTTGGAGATAGAAAGGGTAAGAGGAACAAGTTTTTAGACAAGGAAGGTGCTCAAATGAAAGAAAGAGAAGTGGGGGAGTTCTAGTTCCTTCTCTTCTACTAGTGCTTTTTACCAGATGGGCGATAGGCGTCATCAAAGTATTGATAATTTTTAGGTACAGGGTACGTAATCTCAGGAAATCGGGCGTCAGTCAACTTCTTTATACCCTCTTTGTCAGTTTTGTGGTCGTCCTCATTGGGATTATAGCGATGAAGAAAGGTACAAGTTCTTCAAGTATTTTTAGTTAGACTATCAACTTAGGTATTATTTTATTAATAAGGTTTCTATAACGGTAAATAAGATTCCTATGGCTTCATCTTCTTCTCCTCCACCAAGTGGTGTGGTGTCTACTTCTATTACTTTCATTGTTTTAGTATTGATCGAAATAGGTTGTATGCTTTGGCATCCCAACTAGAATTTATGGTACCACCTGATGTCATTACTGGTACATTACAACTCTTTTCTTATGATGTTATTGTCCACTTCATCTAGAGTCCACTCTTTCTTATGTAACCCTATTTTTGGCTGTATGTATTAGTTTTTATCCTGATGTTGTTTTGGATCCTTTTTCTATTTTTACCCAGGTAGGTGACTCAGTTTTTGCTAAGAGAGTCTATAGGGGGCATCACATCTGTTGGTGGTCGAAAGACATTGGTGTATATGTTAGAACTTGACTTGGTGGATTTTGATGTTATTCTGGTGATAAATTGGTTACCCTCTTGGTATGCATCTTTGGATTGCTGGACCCATAGGGTTATCTTTGTTTCCCTAGTGAGCCGATTATAAAATGAGAGGGTAGTTCTTTAGCTCCTAGAGGGAGATTTATTTCTTATCATAGATATCGGAGGTTAATTGCTTAAGGTGAACTTTGCAGCTTATCAGCTCAAAGATATTGTATATCAATGGTATGAAGAGATAGATAGGGATAGGGATGATGTGGAAGAATAAATCTTATGGGATACTTCTTCTAAGTCCTTCTTAGACCAGATCTTTCCTCAAGAGTTGAGGAAAGCAAATATGGAGGAGTTTGTGAACCTCAAGTAGGGGAAGATGTCTATCAAGTAATATTCATTGAAGTTTTAGCAATTATCATGGTATGCCCTTGATTTAGTTATCGACATACGAGTAAGAATGAGGAAGTTCACTTATGGGTTTAATCAAAATTTGATCTTGAAGAGAAAGACTAGCTTGTTAGTTACAGATATGTACATCTCTAGGTTGTCTATTCATATGCAGTAAGTGGGGGATGAAAAGAGGAAGCAGGTAGAGTTTGGAGATAGACAGGGTAAGAGGAGCAAGTTTTTAGACAAAGAAGGTGCTCAAATGAAAGAAAGAGAAGTGGGGGAGTTCTGGTTCCTTCTCTTCTACTAGTGCTTTTTACCAGATAGGCAATAGGCGTCATCAAAGCAGCGATAATTTT
This sequence comes from Capsicum baccatum var. pendulum, assembly GCA_030864225.1. Lineage (NCBI taxonomy): Eukaryota > Viridiplantae > Streptophyta > Magnoliopsida > Solanales > Solanaceae > Capsicum > Capsicum baccatum. Next base: position 90,249,292 of record CM061557.1, read on the forward strand.
TAGGTGCAGTGATAATAATGGAGATATGCTAAATCCCAAAGGAATGGCTATGGTCTATATGGACCCCTATTAAGAATAAGGAAATGACCCTTCAAAAAAGTAGAGGTTCAAAGAACCAGATTGCTTTTTTCAAAGGGCATTCTACTGTTCCTAATGGGAATCTTATAGACAAGATTTTAAAAAGCAAAGCACTCAGCTTTTTCAAAAAGCAAAAGCTATCAACTACATTTACAAAAAGGACTGTCGGCTACTAAGACTTAATCTTATTCTTACACTTGTACACTTTAGATGTATTTTATCTTTCACTTTTGTCTATATAAGATATGTTGTAACTCTAGAGAAGGCATCAGAAAATTTTCAACACAAGAAATATTCCGCTTGCCTAAGCTCTCTTGTAATATTTCACACTATTTATCCTTGGTATGGGCACATTGACATTTTGGTAATGTCATTTGGGTTGAATAATACTCCAGCGACTTTTATGGATTTGATGAACAATGTTTATCATCAGTATTTGGATCTCTTTGTTATTTTTTTTATTAAAGGCATTATGTTTTATTCAAAGAGTAAGGTGGATCAGGATAACAACCTCTTTAAGGTGTTCCAGACCTTACAGGACTAGCAGTTGTATGCCAAGTTCTCTAAATGTGAGTTTTTCTTAAATGCTATAACTTTTTTAGGGCATATTATTTCTATTGAGGGGGTCATGATGGATCTACAAAATGTTATTGTGGTGAAGAGATGGCTTAGGCCCATAACTCATCCATCATTTATAGCATCTTAGGTTTGGATGGGTATTATAGGTTGTTTGTGGAAGGCTTTTCATCGATAGCTGCTCTTTTGCCTACGTTGACTCAGAAAAAGGTGAAGTTTTCTTGATCAGATGCTTGTGAGAGGTGTTTTGAGAAGTTAAGAGATAAGCTGACTTTGGCTCTAATTCCTAGAAGGCAATGATGGGTTCATGTTTATTGTGACATCTCTCGGGTAGGTCTTGGTTATGTGTTGATGCAGCATGGGAAGTTTGTTGCCTATGCTTCAAGATAGTTGAAGGTTCATGAGAGGAATTATCCTACTCATGATTTAGAGCCGTTAGCAATTGTGTTTTCCTTGAAAATCTTGTGGCGTTATTTTTATGGTGTTCACGTAGACATCTTCTCTAATCATAAGAGACTAGAATATTTGTTCACTCAGAAAGAGCTTAATCTCAGGAAAAAAAATGGTTGGAGCTTCTTAAGGAATATGATATGATCTTTACTACCACCTATGTAAAGATGACGTGGTCGCTGATACTCTTAGTAGGTTGTCCATGGGTAGTTTGTCTCATGTGGAGAAATGAAAGTAGGAATAAGTGAAGGATAGTCACTACTTGGATGCTCTTGGAATTCATCTCTTGGACTCCTAGAATGTTGCTGTGATGGTGTAAGAAGTGGTTCAATTTTCTTATGGTGCAGAGATTAAAGAGAAACAAGTGCTAGACCATTTCTTGATTAATATTTTTAGAGTGATGTTGGTGGGAAAAATATAGTGGTGTTTGAGATCAGTGGTGATGGTACTTTCTGATACCAAGGGAGGTTAGGTGTTCTTGATGTCGATGATTTGCAACAAAGGATATTTGGCTGAAGCGCATGAATCATGTTGTGTTGTTCATCCCAGCTCAACTAAGGTTATCATGATCTCAAGGAGATCTATTGGTGGAATGTCATGAAGAGAGATATGGTAGATTATGTGGAAAATTTTAAGTTCTGTCAACAGGCTAAGGTTGAGCACATGAGGCTAGAAAGGTTGAATCAAGAAATTGATTTTCCTGAATGGAGATGGGAAGTGACCAATATGGATTCGTTACCAGTCTTCCACGGTCTCAAGATCAATTTTATTTAATTTGGGTTATCATGGATAGGTTGACTAAGCCTGCTAACTTTTTTCCAGTGCGAACCACCTTCTTGGCAGGGGATTATGTGAAGTTGTATCTTCAAGAGATTATAAAGACGTATGGTGTTCCTATTTTGAATATTTCTGATCATGGCTCCAAAAGTCTTATGTGGATGTTAAGCATAGAGACATGGAGTTTGAGATTGGGGAAAAAGTTTTCCTTAAAGTATCTCCCTTGAAGAAAGTAGTGTAGTTTGGTAAAAAGGGAAAGCTCAGCAAGGGCCATATAGTAAGGTGCATTAATAATAGGTTGGGTGTCTAAACCTCTTCTATAGAAACAAGTAACTCAGCATCAATAATAAATTCAATATCATGCTTAAGTGGAAGACCAGGTAGATTTGTAGGGAAAACATAAAGAAACTCACAAACTTCATGAATAAAATCTTGTGATAGAATCCATGCTGTAACATCACAAATATAAGCAAGAGAAGTCTCGCAACCCCTCAAAATAAGCCTCCTAGCATGAATATGAGAAATAATTCCCCTATACTCGTGGCTAACTGCTCCCAGCCACACGAACAGGAGTATGTTGGGAGTGGCTAAGGCAACAATATTTGTAAAATAATCCATAAAAACATAGAAGTCGGATAACCAGTCCATGTTAAGAATCATATCAAAATCAACCATATCTAAATTATAAGATCATCCTAATTATCAAACTCTCGAAAAGTCACAACAAATGATTTGAAAACCAAATCCACTATTTAAGAACTATCTACAAGAGTTGATACACATAGTAGCAAAGATAATGAATCCCTTGAAAACTTTAAGAACATGTTAGAATAATGAAACACATAAGAATAAGTGGATCCAATATTAGATAAGAGAAAGATAACTGATGGCACACAAAGATCATACCTGCGATAACAACATACGAAGACTAAACCTCAAGTCAAGAAGATACTGTATACAACTGACAAAGACCATGAACTTTCTAGGATCCTAACTAATCATGTATCCTACCTGCCCGAGAACCATTATGAGCACCCTAGGGACCTGTCAACACTCAAAAGCATCAGAAAATGCTTCTAGCATTTGGCAATAAGAATTCTCTTTGGAAAAATGACATTCATTTTTTTCAAATTCAAGTTTAACACTGATTAGATCTTTAGCGCAAGAGCTAAGTAAGTAAGCAAGATACAATTCCATGGGGTAAAAATAGAGAAAAATAATGAACGTAAGGATGTGTAAGAATAGTTGTATGGTATTTGCATTTCTCTTTCTGCCAGGCCAAAAAAAGCTTTCTACAAAAAGAGCTACAATATTCGAACCTACAATTATAAAATCTTACCACATTCAATAATAAATTGGGATTCACGTTCATAACTAGCAATCAAATATTATCGATATTTAACAATAAATTGGGATTCAATTATGTAACTACAAAAGCTTACCATATTCATGCCTTCTAGTCTAGGGTTAGAATAATCTTTTTTGTCGATTACCTCATACCAATCAATCAAATATTGATTAATATGTAATGGGTTGAACACTACTTGGAAATGGCTTGTAATACCCCGGGAAATTTTTTGTTGAAATTCTGTGCGTAAACGTGTTGGGTTTTATCTTCTAGAATGAATTATAAATTTTTCGTGCGGAATGTCTTTGATTATGACTAGCCATTGCGTAGAATATCGAATAATATTTCCAACGATATGTGGATCATCCAAAACAGACACCAGAGCGGCGAGTTATGAACATTCCGATCCAAACGTAAATAGCAGTGAACAGTATAATGTCAGGAAAAAGTACTGAGGCCTGGCGTATTTTTGCTCCAACTTTAAACGATCTTAACTCCTTGTACATAATGATCTGTGTGATTTACTATATATCAACAGAAATTTCTACAAGTCCTCTTTTCAATGAAATTGTCTCATCTAATTTGTCTATTGGAGTAAAAAGTTATGGTTGATCCACTTCAGCCTATCAAAAGAAAAATTTTGGGTCCACTTCAAATGATCATAACTGCTCGGACACGAAAATCTAGGTGAGATACTATATATCAACGGAAAGATATGAGAGTCCTCTTTCTAATGAAATTGGTTTTATCCAATTTTAATATAGGAGTAAAACGTTATGGTTGATCTACTTCAGACTATCAAAACAGTCCATCAAAGGACAGATTTGAGAATTATTTGATTTTTAGGGGCGTTATGGCCATTCCCCCTCACCCAAAATCTATCCAAACCCTATATTAAAGTCTATTAGAAGCATTATATGTTATATTTCATCAAATTGCCTCAAAAATAAAACCTTAAAGTCCTACATCGAACTTCGAGAACCTCCAAAGTTCACCATTAATTCTACAAATTTATTCAAGATTCAAAGTTTCTCGTTCACGAACTCCAAGAACCATCATTCAAAGGCACGGTTAAAATCTCAAAAATGTGTATTGATCTAAAGTTCATCATTCAAGATTCAAGGTATGTGGAGTTTTTCAACAAGAACTTTCTTTCATTCTTGTGCCCAAAAGTAATTTTCTTTACAAAGGCATTATTTTTATTTGATTTTTATGAATTTGAAGCATGAACCCATATCTTATGATGATTATTATGAAATCATGCTGTTTATGACATTGAAAGATGAATTTACATGTGTGGAGATATAAAGCATGAATTTTGAACGATATTTATCATGATTCTGATATTTGGGTCATGAATTCCCAGTGGAAATTGTGTTTTTTTTCAGAAAGTGTGTGTTATAAGCACGTTGATGTTGAATATTTGAGATATTTTGAATGATTTGACCTTTTGGTCTTAATCGAGTTATTTTGAACTCAAGTGTTACAGAAATCCACAACGTGGTTGATTTTGATAGATGAGAAGCAAGATGGCTCCCGATGTATATCTATATATTACTAAATTTTTTTTAGTTGTGGATTGTCTTTGAAATGATCTGAGCTACGTCCGAGAGAAATCAGTAGCACCGAGTGGGAGGTATAAAGCGACCTTAATTTTCTAGAACTACGTGCCCCCGTAGGAGTGAGCCTGAGGCTGGTTTATATTGTGATCTCTAGTTTCTGTGGATTTGATATCGATAGTCCTACTCCGATGGAAAGGATAGGACGGCTCTCTCCAACGTGGGTTATATGTTGGACTCCATGTAGCTCACATGATTTATGTCGGTTATAGGATCTCACATAGTGTGTGTGTTTCCTTGTGTCTATGGTGAATGGTGAAGGGATTTGAAAGTGGAATTGTGAAAGTTACTCTTTCAAAAGATTTAAATGATATTTACATTATGAAAATTGATATTCTTGATGAACTGAAAGTGATTGACAACTTATAAGATGACTCACATGTGTTATTGTACTTATTTCATCCTCTCATGATTATGGTGATTTTCTTCGGGCTATGTGAGTCTTTCATACATCCTGCATATTTCTTATAAATATTTATGATGATGATGTTTATACAACTGCATACACCCCCATATTCTCGGTTCCTTTCCATGGTACTGACCCACATCTTTGGATGTGGGCTGCATTTTCTCGGAATGAAGGTTCAGGTTCTCATTTCCAGGTTCGACAGTGATTCTTTGGGCACGCTATTCTACATCCTCTATTGTCGTGATGACTCATGTTCCGAGGATGTGATGTCTGATGTTCGTTTCACGGAATCGTTTACATTTGATAATTGAGTATGAGTTTGTTGGGGCATGTCTTAATGGCTCGCTAGTCTTACTGATTTTGTTAGAGGCTTGTCAGACTAGTATAGATGTTGGGAGTTGACTCATAAGTTGTATTTTGTTATCTTTTTGAAATTTATTTATTCTTGGATGATGATTACTCTGTTGATATTTAAGGGTTATTAATGGAAATCCCGTTGATTTGTGTTGAACTGAATAAAAATGGCTCAAAGGGTTACCTTGGGGCTACTCGTAGCCTCAAGCATCGTGTGACGCTCTGGGACCCATTTTCTGGGGCGTTACATGGCTTCCATTCTAGAAGCAATAGCTTCCTGCCTCCCTCGACGTGAGAAGTTTCCTTCCTAAATTACCTGCACAAGGAAAGATCTAAATAGGCCTAGGGTAGGGGTAAAGCTCCACTTTAGGGCCGGGAGAAGAAATAGGCATGGGGAAGAGTCTGCAACAAAACAAATTGAATAGATAGAGAAGTCTGTTAAGCCTTTCAATTCAAGAAAGTTCGACTAGTTTAGGCGCCGCCTGCTAGACTTCTAAATGCAGGTGTTTTTACGTCTAGATCCCTATTCTGGTTACAAAATGTGTGTAGCCAACAAGTAGGTTAGTAAACTACTAAATCAATACGCATTGCTCCTACCTTCACTTCCAGGAGGAATTCTATCATCCATGGTGAAGATATAATAAGAAAAGGCTTACTTTTTAGAGTGATCTTTCTCGATTTTTAAATGGAAAGGGTAGGCAAAATTCGGTCTAATTCAATATTTTTTCAGAAAAGAAAAGCAAGGTAGAAAGTATTGCTTACTTATTTTTCCCATTATTTTACTTTACAGTAGTGGAAATTCATTTTTCAAAGTTACTCGGTAATTAGTGAAGACGTTAATAAAAGTGACAAGCTTGGTGGGGAATACAATTCGAGATGAAAAATTTCAAGAAAATTATTTTCTTCCATGTAATAGATTAAGAATTAAGATAAGGAATGAAAAATATGAAAATAAGACATTTCATTTGTAAAATTTGTAAAAAAAGTCGACTAATCCATAGGTGGGGATTAATTATAAGGTTAGCGATCTCCCCCTAAAAAGTACCACAGCCATAAAGAGAAGAAAAGGAGATTGCATTTTTATAACCAAAATTGTCAATCTGTTGATTAAATAAACAACGGTAGTGAATGTTTCAACCCTTCATAAAAGGCTTTTCTTCTGTAGAAAACTTCTTCGAAATGGAATAATTATCCGACACTACGGTTCTCAGTCTTCAAAGAAAATTGACTCATCCTACTCCTCAAGTGTCTCAGGTCCCAAAAGTGCAAAAAAAATACCACCAAAGCCCAATACTGCAGAAGAAATTAAATGAAGTACCCCAGATACAAAGTATTTAAAGTTGTATATAGCTTCTTCCCCGAGCCTACTCCACAATGAATGAATATTACGTCAATAGAGTAACTTGTTCTTTAAGTTGTGCTCGTAGCACAAACCTAGGGTAGCGATGCGAACCAAATAGAAAAAAAGATAGCAAAAGCTACCTAACCTACTAGATACTTTACATAAAAATAAGGGTAAGAAGCAGTTTTATCCATCTCTGAATGTACACCCAATATATTATTGGATTCATATTTATGCAATGCAGCCAGATAAAGAAGACTGGTGCCTACTAAAATAAAAGGGAGTAAATGATGAAGACTAAAAAATGATTTAAGGTGGCATTGTCCATGGAGAACCCTTGTACACAACCTCATAAGAAAGGAATGAAAAAAAACAATGTTTCCTTTCCTTAGAGTCAAGTGGCTGAACGCTCTTGCATTGCGATTGAAAATGAAAACTTGTCGTAAAAAAGGCAATCAATAAGAAAAAACAAAAAATATGGAAATAGTGAATCAAGATCTTGATGGATTCCTAGCTTTTAGGTAGGCAAGGCAGTCATCGAAAGAAATACCCTACCAATGAATACATTAGTCCACTAACGTCAGCAATATCTTTCTTTATATACAAGATCGTCTGCTTTTATATCCTAAACTATAGATATGAACAAAAAAAGAAAGATGTTCCCATGGTAGGAATAGGGTTGTTACACTAAGGAAGAGAGCTAGGTATTTGATAAAAGTGATAGGATAGGGTTTCAAACCTACCTTAGTCTCAAATAGGATGAAATCTAGGGACATTACTATATGAATAAGACTTCATCAATATTAATAGCGATACCTTAAATTCCTAAAATTATCCTCTAGTCCTGAGCTTAGTAAATAAGGACCTGGTAAATTCTTTTCTTATAGCGGATAACTGCTGAAAGCATCTAAGTAGTAAGTCTACCTAAAGATGAGTTCTCTCATATTCTGACTTCCCCAGAGCTTTAGGTAGCACAGACGAGACAGCGATAGGCCCTCTACCCCTACTGGGATGACCCCAAAATAGCATATCCAAATTATAAGAAAGCATATAGATGCTACAATTTCAGAATTTGCACCCCACAAATTTCTATGTGTTTGAGTATTTAAATAAATTGCACATATGATCCGATCAAAAGTTTAGTTCTATTAGAACTACTCATTTTTAAATGATATCCACATTGTTCACAGATATTCATTTTTGATTTAAAAAATTTCTTATAATCTAATCCATAACAATTCTTGCATTCTCAGTTTATGATGGCACCTACGATAACCCAGCAATAGGAAATCCAAACCTAGTTTGGAATGGCTAGTGACAATCTTCTCAATCATATAAGGAAAAAAATGTTGAATATATTAAATAAAGATCAATAAATAGAAGTATCCCAAAACCCAATGGTATCAGTACAAGAGCTTCTAAACATAATAGAAGCACAAAAGTGATATATCAATGATAAATACACTGATACAATATTTCTTCGAATACAACTTAGAGATTTGTCTAATACATAGGAGAGAGATAAGTAATACACCAAATGTTAGTAGCTCAGTCTAAGTCTCTATACCAGGACTGCTCTGCATGATCTACACATCAATGGTGATAACCCGTACTACGATCTGCAGGCTGAATAAGTGTAGTATGAGTACCAAACAGATATTACTTAGTAGGCATCTTCCAACTGAGATCCAAAGATAATGTAGACATACATAACATATAAAGAGAATGAAATCTACACCCAAGAGTCTAGAAATCATATAACAAGTCAACGATAATAATAAGGGACAACTATACTATTCATGTCCAAAAGTCCAACATAACAAGGCTAAGGAAGTATCAAGATAAACTATGCTATTCCAACAGCATTCGATCTATACCAATACAATATTGTATATCTCAGGGCAACATACGAATAATGGGAGAACTAAAGATATATAATAATATACAAGGTAAAGTAATGACTTTACAATATGAACAATTAAGGGAGGGATATACAATAGTACCATAGATTCATATATCTAGCTATACATATATATATAAGCATATAAACATGAGGTCATCTCAAAGTATAACCTATATCATCATATCTTTATTCTAAGACTATAACCTATATCATCATATCTTTATTCTAAGACATTATTATAATACTATCAGGATTTAAATACTAACTCGGGGTTTCTAATCCACATGACTAGACATGAATAATCATGCGTAGTAATACAATCATCCGATAGAAGAGTCCAACGACTTACCTTAATCCCAATACAGAATCAAAGACCAATCTGTCATAGGTTAGCCATGATAATGATCATAACAACGACAATAACAACATCAATAACATTGTAAATAACTAGCTACTCCAGACAACCAAATACCTAATTAATCTTATATTTACCCCTACCGCCCCAGACTCAAAAGGTTTAATCTGCATACAATAACACAAGCATATTCTTCACCCATATCTATGCAACTATCTTATATCGACTGATAATTATAGGTTCAAATTGGTGATAGGTAATGTGCATGTAGGAATGAATGCAAAGTGCACAATTAATATTACAACATATCATAACTATCCTTATCAGGACCATTGTCATCACAATCAACCTCCAGCCTTACCAGGTATCAACACATCATCAATATATCCTCCATTATTTTTTGGGTATCATCATCATCACAATAGTATCCTCCAGCCTTATCCGGTATCAATATCATCATATAGTATCCTCTTTCTTTGTCGGGTATCAATATAATCATAATACTATCCTCTGGCCTAGTCGGGTATCAATATCATCATAATAGTATCTTCCGGCCTTGCGGGTCATCAATATCATCACAACAATAATTATCTAATAACATACACTAAAAATACTTGTAAACATAGTCATATCACCATAGAATATCTATCAAGCCAATATTTCCCAACTACTCGTTATTAGTTGACCAACACTTAGTTTGAAGAAAGCAATAGTTTACTTGTTGTTACACAACTTATAGTTATTAACCAAAACATTATGCATATTCATGGGATAGAAACTAACCACTATTTTTTAAATAGTCAACATCTAACATCTAGTTAAGGTTCATCACTAGACTGAATCACCATTTATCCACTATTCATCATTATCAACTAATCATCCTATACTCGTTAATTTCTATTACACAACACATTACTACTTGTCACCTAATGTATTTTTATTAACTATCACCATTCATTAACTAACCATCATTTACAACTAATACTGGATTAACTAACCTCTAATTACAAACATCTCTTATTATCTAGCCTCATTAATACGCAACTCCTCAGCTGTCGACTAATCAACGTCATGAACATAGTGATCAATATCAACTAATCTTCACTTATGCTAGACCCGACCTCACCAAAAGTCATGCATTAACCATCGCTAGCTACCATATATTTATACTAAGAAAGATTAATTAACAAATACTTCGATTAACGAGCCACCAAGTCCTATAGTCAGCTAATGGATAACTAGATACCTCATAGCTTAACTATTAATAAGATAGAACAATCACAAGATCATACTTCATCTAGAATCACGTAAGTTACCAATACAATAATCATGGATATACTAAATCTATGGATACCATCACCAGTATCCAGTGAATAATGTCGTAAGCAATATACCATATCTTTCTTCATCCTATACTAGAGAGATGTGTATACAAACATACAAATGAATCCATAAACTTGAATGCAATGCCTTAAAATGACAAGTACTTTTCGGATATCCAATCATTAACATAACATGGCCCTTGGCCCAATGACATAATCAAAATATTCGTAATGTCATAATCACATCTTTAGGCCCATATACATATTCGGAACTCATATCGATAATAATATTTATAAGAAGTAGCATATCTCTAACCATCTTACATATAGGAAGCATCTCATATATAGGAAGCATAATATAGATAGATATGTAATGATCTATAAGATATTTTATATCAATAGGTCAAACACATGACTAGGAGGGATATCACCAGTCTAGGCCAATTACCTTATCTAAAACGAACCTCTTCTCTATAGATCCAAAAATTATGAGTAAAAGACATAGCAACTCTATAGGAAAATCATCAAGTCAATGAGTAAATAGCATATGTATAGGCCAATCATCAAGTATAAGATAAAAAAACATCTTTATAGGCCATAAAGTGTATCTAAGAGGAATATAATCTCTAAATGCCTGATATCACATCTACAAGAAGGATAATAACTATAACTCAAAAGCCACTATACAGGAACATCAGTATAAGTAACCAAGTCATGAAGTAACCTTATTCTAAGGTTTACTAGAATTATCTATGTCTAACATACTCAACTATGTCCACAAAGATAAACACAAGTTTAGGCTTAAGGGGGTCAAATGATCCCAATTCTAATCCTTAATTTCAATAATTAAGCACACCATACCTCAAATTAGGATAACGTATCTATTCCAAATTCTATATGTCATATAATGCACATTCAAATCTAAGATAGAAACTTCGATTAAAAACAAGGCTACTCAAGACAACTCTACCCATCTTATTATTTCAAGACTGACATACTAGCCTAATAAGGTCCAATATACAAATCATGCTACAAATGCTAAAACCATATCCCTAACATGCATTTACAATAGAACAATGCTGCAACTAATCTAAACTAGAGAGGAAAACCAATGGGATTCAAAAGAGATATAAACATGCAATTTTATGTGTCCTAATCCCTCATCTAAACTCAAAACATCAACAATCAAGGCCAAGTCATCTTAATCATAGTCAATCCTAACATTCATATCCATACGCAATATATGTCACACATCTTCTATAGAGAAAAGTCGACAGAATCCTACCTCAATACCAAATAACATAACCTCACTTCATACACCAAATGCTCGTATTCACTTTACAATTCTCAAACTGCCATTACACTATCAAAACCATAATCTACTCATCAATACGAGTCTATTGACACCCATATTGCACTATTGTACTTGGGGGTCAAGAAGCAACACCAAAATCTCAAGTGGGTCCCATATATAGAAAACTAGTTTTCGAGGCTAACCCAACGTTCACCTGATCAAAGAATCATAGCACTCAAGAAATATCTGAAAATTAAGCATACTTTTGCCTAAAATCAAGCCCTAAGCTAATTATCTTTTGTATCCAAACTACGAAATTCAATCATGAATTTTGGGATTCTTACTTTAAATTTGAAGATAATCATGATAAAAGATAATAGTCAAAATCCCAAGTCACCCACCATGACCATGTTGAGTTATTACACTCTTTTTTGGGTTTTTAGGTCTAAATGATGATGGGGAAATTCCCCAAACGCATCTAGGGGTCATTATATAGACCCTTAAAACTTATCCAGAACCCCAAAATCAAAAATAAATTTTTGGCCCTCGAAATTCATCCGAAATCCTAAGAAGATGATCCAATAGTGAATTTTGAGTGTAAACTACTTTCCAAATCCATTGTAATCATTATAATTTTCATATGACATCATTTAGGAAAAAAGTGGGGCCCATACCTATATTTCATCATATTTCATAAAATATGCTCAATAGCCCATAATAAATTTGGGAGCCTTAGGATCTGAACGAATGGTCCCTCCACCAAAAATCAATATTTTGGGCATGATGGGAAGGTTAGATTTTTAATTTGAGGTAGTTTCGACCAAATATTGGTCTAACCCCGATTTTTCTTAATTTTAAACTTTTTAACCAATAAGTTGAAATGGGCTCGGATTCATTGGGACCCAAACCAAAGGTCTACCTAGACTAAAATCTATATTTAGGATTTGTTGGCGTAGTCAGAATTTGAATCCGAGATTATTTCACTGAAGTTTTTGCTCGGGGACCATTTGGAACCAGCAAAGACTTCTAAGGAGGGTATTGGTCCTAAAAGCCAAACGAACAGTCCGATAACCAACTGTCTATTCCAATAAGTCATAAATAACTTAGGGTAGCTATGGAGAAAACCAAATGGTGAATATAAGCATAAATATGGAAAATGACCTAAAGGGTCATTACAGGACCACCCTTATGACGATGCACACCACCATTAATAAGGGATGGAACTACCTAAATTAGTGGAACACTCTAAACTAAAGGAATTATTGCTCCATCGCTAGGATATTCTCTTGAGAAATGACCAAAAACCCCACAATCATAACATTCCATAGGTGCAGTATTAAAACTAGAATATCCAAATAATCTAGAAATAATCACAATGAATAGAATAACCAAAAGAATATTGCCGCTAAGACAGAACACTACTATGGCTAGGATGATCACTAAAATTAAATTAGCCTCCATCAGTAATCTAAAAATTTTCCTAAATGGGCCTACTAGACTTACACTAATGTTGATATGGATGACACTGAGGGTACCTCTCAAGACCCAAACTAAGGATTGGTTGGGATGAGGATCTCAAGTCCATTGAGGATTGAGGATTACCTCTTTTGCCTAACCATACAAAAATCACCCAAATATATGACAATCAATGAGTTTCGAACATATAATAAGATAGAGTAAATAGTAGATCAAAAGTCTATGAATTTCAACAACTAAAACTTTCTACAGTAATCCACAAATCCTCTATACCATCAAAATAACCTACGTTGGGACATGCCTCTAACTCTGACAATGACAATGATAGTGATAATGTTAATGTGAAGTCATTTAAGACCTGAGCAAAGGATCCACCTTGCCTAAAATTGATATTCTAGAGATTTTGGAACTTTTAGAAATGACATAAAAGGTCGTTTGACTATAGTTTTTGCCTAGTAGCCAATTTTAACCAATGAAGAAGTTAAAAAAGGAATCAACCCTAAAAAACAAATGAACTGTCGTGTAACAAAATTGTTAATTCCAGCAAGTCATAAATTACTTTGGAAAGTTATAGAAAAGCTCTAAACAATGATAATAAGCTAAAATATAAATAAATAACTTGGACGGTCATTTCACAAATGTGGAATGAAAACTACCAAGACCTAGTCTAACTATGTAAATAAGGTTTTAGATAAAAATAATAAAACTGGGCATAACTTCAATACTAAATGAGAGGAGTAGAAGTTGTTGGAGATAAATATACATTTTATCCAAGAAATATCAATCAAGACCATACCCCAAAATGGTATAGCAAGTACAGTATCATCATAAACAACACGTATTTGCAAGTATCATTGTTTGACCTGGGTTAGATCACATAAACACAATATTCAAATAATAAAAGAAAATATGACAATATATATAACAATTTAATTAATAAAACTTTCATCCACTTATGCTATTTGTGTCCCTTCAATCTAAAAAATGTATTTCTATTCTTATTATCAATGATCATTTAACACATCCACATAAAGTGTCATCCATCCCAACTCTCACATGTTTGACTTCACTAGTTATTAAGCCAAGTTATTTTATTTATGCCTCAATTAACCTCAATGGTAAATAAAATCCATTAATCATTGCCTCGTAAACAAATACAACTATGAAAACATGTTATGATAAATATATCAAGTTTATTATTCTTGGAATTTTTTCGTAACTTTAAAACTTCAGTCATGCACATGTTAAGAGACAACAAAGAAAGTTAAAGCATGACCACTTGAATATCCTGACTTTATTAATATCAAAGTTAACAAACCATGACTCTACCAATATCCATGTCAATAAACCATGACTCTAACAAAAAGAATCCCAGAAGATATGACAACTAATGGGACCACACAAGAATCCCAAATATACCAAGAAACTTGATAATTTAATTCACTCATGGAACCCATAATAACAACCATAATATAACTTGATCCACTCATGGAGTAAATATAAACAATAATAATTATAAACATATGCTTAGTCCACTTGAACAATCTTTAAATTTATGCATACCTTGTACATATATGCTAAGGGACTTATGGTTGCCCATTAGTCATGGCCTATAGGTGACAAGATCCTATCCATGTACTAAACCAGCATGGTTCCCAAGCTAACCAATAAATCATATCAACAGTTACAATGAATGTGTCCAAATTCCAAAACATCATACTATAATAACTGATGTCATAATAATGACAACCATAATGACAATAAGAAATCATTCTTGGACAGTCAACAAGACATCAATATAACCCTCTTAGAAGTGATTAGCACTTAAGATATCAATTAGCAATTACATTACTTAAGTATTTATTATAATAATAGATAATGACCCAAATATTGAGGCATCTCGAGTAATCAATTAATGTCAAAAACAATAGTATTTTTGTTATACTAAACCACAAGTAGATATGAATCATTAGTTTTAACAATTATATTATGTCAAAAGACCAATCCCCAACTTATACAAGCACGCGTTATCAAGCCATATTCATTAAAATAAAGAAGTGATTTTAGCAACACACTTTCAAGCAAATGCAATATAAAATATAGTAAATCATTTGTTTTCTTAACCTCCCTTTAATCATACAAAAATAGTGGATTCCACTACTTTCTAGCAATATCTATGTCAAGACTCGAGTTATGAGTCCTGATGGAACCTACTATATCTCACCAGTAACTAATCTAAACTATAACCTAAAGCTAACACACAATGGGCTAACTTAGTGGAAAATGGACTAAAAGCATGAAATAAACATTTAATGACTTAAAAAACAATAAAGAAGTCATAATAGTCGATAAATAGTTAATAGATTAACAATAATCCCAAGACCTAGTAATGTTGGTACAGAGCTGCTATAAATGAAATAGAAGTACTGAATAGCCAATTACAATCTAACTCAGAAAATGGAAGACTAGATTTGGATAATAGAAGGGAAAAGGGTAACTTCTACTCCAAGAGCTCATCCAATCTCCAAAACTAACCCAACACAAGCATCACAACAACAACTATAACTAGTACTCAGATTTGTACAAAAAAATTATAGAAGAATAGTATGAGAACTAAAACAATGGGTGATTATCGGCTTACTGAGCTAATTCATAATATAAATAGGATAAGACACAAGATAAAATAACTAAGTCAAGGTAAAATGAAAAACCTAGAAATAAGCCCCAACAACATTGAGCATAAGCTAATAAATAAATATCGAAGAGTAACATAAAATTCTCATAGTTATAACAACTAAATTTGCCCCCATAAGCCAATACATGTAGAATTCATTTGAACAACCATAAAGTAAATACCCGAATAACCTTAAATTACCAATTATCATGCCATAACCAAGAATCCATCCACAATATATCATATCATAAATAAGTCCTAGTGCCAGACTTAAATCCAAACTAAATGACATTATCATCATTATCATTATTTTTTGAACTTGAACCTGAACTCTTATTATAAAAATCATCATTAAATGGTGGACTGAACTGGAACTCATATTATATATATCATTATTAAATGCCAAACTTAAATCAAAACTCAATATCAATAATTACCGGGATTTACTGAAATTAGCATCAACAGCCAAATACCAAAACAACGTGATCATTATGCATCTAAACTCTTAAAAATTCTAAAATAAGTATTTGGAAGTTTATAACAAACGTATAAAGGTATACAAAAGATAAAATATGTCTTTTCCTAAAGTGGGTGGGAGGGTCTCATTTTTAATTTCCAAAATATATTTCAGTCAAATTCTACCCCTAACTAGGCTAAGTTATTCAAATTCTTTTATTAAATGAGTCCTAATTATCTCTAAGATAGAAATTCTTTCTAAGATAGCAATTCTCCATACAAGATAAGCAACTAAGTCAATTTTACAAAAATTAAGGTTCCAAGATGGCCTAAACAGCCTAAATAAGAATAAATTTGCCAATTAAGCTATTGGTACCTAAATACCATCCTATATCTAGTATAATATCATAAGTACAACAAATTAAAGCAATCTATGGAGAAGGTAAACCTATCCTACTTGAACACCGACAAAAAGCCTAAAGAATTTGCTTAACCATTAATTTCTCTTGTCGAGAAGCTTTTACAAGGTGCTACACTATCAAAACAATAATTTATTCATTAAAAGGGGAAAATGATACCAATATTTGTGATGCCCCAAAAAAATTTTTCGCTAAGATCTCGGACGAAAATATGTTGGATTCTATTCTTTATTAAGATTAATAATTTTTCTGTGTGGACTTTCTAGATATGCAACCCGTCATCGCGTAGATCATTGACTAAGCTTTCCAACAATATATGGATCATCAAAAACGAACACTCGAGCAATGAGTTATGATCATTTTGATCTAACCGTGAATAGTGGTGAACAGTAAATACGCAGGAAAAAAATACTGAGCCTAGGCAAATTTTAGGGTCAACTTCAAATGATTATAACTCTTTGTACATAATGATTTGGGTGAGCTACTATCTATCAACGGAAAGCTCTGAAAGTCCTCTTTCAAATGAAATTGGTGTCATCCAATTTGGCCATCGAAGCAAGAAGTTATGGTCGATCTACTTCAGCCTATCAAAACAGTCCACCAAAGGACAGATTTGACATTATTTGATTTTTAAGGGTATTTTGGTCATTCCTACTCCAATCCATCTAGGTAAAGCATGAATTTAAGTCCATTAAGATCATTCAATAGCTCATTTTTCTCCAAAGTTTCCTAAGGATCAAATCCTAATCCTACTACTCCAAATTTCATCCTTCTATGTCTCTTGATTGAACCGTAGAAATTTCAAATTGAATTCGGATTTGAGTTGATCATGTTAAGGGATACGAGAAGCACCCTTTATTTTTATTAATAAATTTCCAGAGTGAGAAGTTCATATTCATCTTTCATTTTTAGGTATGTGGGGCTTTGAACAAGATTATTCTTTCGATCTTATGCCCGGTATTTTTATTGAATTACATTGACATGAGATTTTACATATTTTACCATGAATTGGAAATATTGTTTTATATCATATATTATTGTTCATGAGCTATGCAATTATGTCATCCGATTTTTGTATGATGCTGAGATGGAATTATGTCCAAAAAGTATTTGATTATGAGAGTATAATGATTTAATTTATTAAGTCTTGATTTATACTATCATTCCACTCTTTCCTTATTATGAATTTACAATAGATATTGGAAATTCTATATCCCTACTATGGGTTGATGTCTTAAGTACCTTTAAACGAGAGTTTGATGGCAAATTGAGAAATGTTGATATTGAAGTTGTAATGAGTCTTGGTATTTTTTAGATGGTTTTGATGAGTTAAATTATTGAAAATATTATGTATTGAGTCTGCATATCTTTGTCCAAATGTCGAGTCGGTTATGGTTCAACGCATTGATACCTTGTTGATGTTGAGAAAGATTAAAATATTTTGAGCTAAAATGTGTTGAGTTAGGAATCCACAAATTGATATGATTTGATAAATAAGAAAGAGATTTCATTTGGTCTTTATGATGGACCCTTGTGATGTTGTGGTGGATTTCCTAATACGTTCTGAGCTTGTTGGGGAGTAGTACTTAGCACCGAGAGAGAAATTTGGTATTTCTCCAAACCTATGTGCCACCATAGGGTTGTTTAATGATGATATTATTGGCCAAAGAGCCCGATTGTGATTATTGCAGTATTAAGGTCATACTCCCTGGCAAAGAGTATGACGCACCCACCAACGGGGATTTCAAACATTGGTTTTCCACGCAGCTCACGTATGGTTGTCAGTTATTGGAAACTCTCCTATCCATAAGAGTCATGTTTATTGAAATACAAAGTCACTTCGAGTGTTGATGTGGTAAGTCAAGATGCCTATGATGATCTATAATGATTTATGAGGTTTTTCTCCTATATTTCCTATCTAAGATTTTATGAGTTGCATGATTCAATGTCACTCAAGCAAGGTGTGTCATTATGGTCCGTATGTACGGTTTCACAAAATTTATGATATTATTTATATTTTGCATGTGCCCCACATACTCAGTATGTATCTTGTGCTGACCCATATATTTCTCTATGGGCTACATTTTTACCATAATGTAGGTTTAGGTACTGAGCCGTAGCCACGACAGTGATATCCGAGTGCCGCATCTACATTCCTTCAGTGATGAGTCCTCATGATTCGAGAACCAAGTTTCTAGTTATGGTGTTGTTGTTTTGTGATCCCGTTGGTCTATTGAGTTAGTTGGGGGTTTGTCCTAATGGCTCGTTGATTTTGCTGAATAGAGGCTATGTCAGACTAGTATATTGTTGGGTTTGTTGTGTATAGACATTCCATATATGTACAGTCTAATGATATTTCATGCTATGTATGATATGATATGATATGTTCTTATATATATATATCCTTAGCGTATTGTGTATGTTGTTATGTTTGAACCCAAGGGTAGTGTTTTCGTTTAAAGGGTTAGCTTGAGGCTACGTGTAGCTGTAGGCACTGTGTGACATCTTGGGATGATATTTTGGGGCGTTACAAACTTGGTATAAGAGCCTAAGGTTGTGAAGATTCCTAGGGAGTCTGACAAGCCGCGTTACATAGAGTCTTGAGCATCAGTGTGTAGCGTGCACACCTATGATCAAGGGGCTACGGGGCATTCTAGGAAAAGTCATTTCATTCTTTCTACAATAGTCTATCATGCTTACAACTATTTCCTTCTACTGTAAATTTGTGTGTTCTTATGACAGAAAATGCCTTCATGTCGAGCTTGCGAAAACAACAACCAACCTCAACTCGTTGATCCATTACATGAGATGGTATCCCATGCTAAATTTTAGGTAGCTTTTCAGATGCTAGCCAAGGAAGTTACCAATAATATTCAGGCCAACGCTCCACCTCCGCAGGAAAATAATCAGTAGCAGCATGAATTCATGACTTTATGCGGATGAATCCGCCAAAGTTTTATGGGTCAAGAGCAGGTGAAGACCCATAGATATATGTTGATAAAATGAAGAAAATTACACAGATCTTGCATGTGACTGAGGAATAAAGTGTGGAGCTGGCTTCTTATCGGTTGAAGGATATTGCCTATGACTGCGCACAGATGTGGAATAAGGGTAGAGAGGAAGATAGCGGTCCGGTGACTTGGTAATTGTTACAAAATTCTTTCTTGTATAGATTATTTCCTCTTGAGTATTGGGAAGCTAAGAGAGAGGAGTTTATGAATTTGAGACAAGGCTCCATGTCAGTTAAGGATTATTGTCTTAAGTTTAATCATCTATCAAAGTACGCTCCCAATATGATGGCTGACTCCAGGACTAGTATGAGTAAGTTTCTAACTGGGGTGTCGAGTTATGTGGTGAAAAAATGTAGATCTTGTATGATCAACAGGGAGATTGATCTTCCTAGGTTAATGATTCATGCCCAACAGATTGATTCAGAAAAGATAAAGAAAAGAGAAAGAATAAGAGATATTAAGAGAGTCACATCAGAGCAACAGAGGTCTGGTCAGACTAGATTCTCCGGAGGGAGTCGCCCTCAGTTTTAGAGATACCTATTTATACCTGCGCCTTTCTCAGCTAGTGCTCCCATATATCAAGGCAGGCAAGAGCTCAGGAATAGGTCGGTACCTTCCAGATCTCAAGATAGTGTAAGCAACCAGCCCCATCCTCCTTCGTGTGCTAAGTATGGTAAAGACCATTTTGGGGAGTGTTATATGGGGCAGCGGGGCTGTTTTGGCTATGGCAAGTTGGGCTACATACTTAGAGACTGCCCGTATGCTAGACAGCAGAGTTGTGATGCCCGTCCCCAGGGTCAGGCTACAAGTGCCCTGCCTCCCGCAGCCTGTCCAGTTCCTCCCTAGGGTACTTTATCTAGTACTGCTAGTGGTTAACGCCAGAATCATTTCTATGTTATACCACCTTATTAGGAGCAGAAAGATTCTCTCAATGATGTCACTGGTATTCTCCGTGTTTTCTATTTTGATGTTTATGTGTTGATGGACCTTTGTTTAAGTTTTTCCTATATGACACCGCTGGTTGTTGTAAATTTTGAAATAGATCCTGAACTAAATTCTGAGCCTATTTTGGTTTCTACTCTTGTTGGAGAGTCTGTCATTGCTAAGTGGGTATACAAGAAATGTCCCATTACTGTCTTTCATTGGTTTATGTATGCTGATTTGATTGATCTAGATATCATTAACTTTGATATCATTCTGGGTATGGATTGGCTTCACCCATGCTAAGCGTCTATTGATTTTCGTGCCCATGTGGTCAAGTTTTAGTTTCCTGATAAACCTATTCTTAAATGGTCCAGGAGTTCTGTGATTCCTAAGGGTCGTTTTATATCCTATCTCAAAGCTAGGAAGTTGATTTCTAATGGTTGCATCCACCATTTGGTTTGGGTTAAAGACACTAAGTCTGAAACCTCAACCATTCAGTCAATTAATGTTGTTAATAAGTTTCTTGATATCTCTTTGGAAGATCTCCCTAGAGTACCTATTGATAGAGAGATGGAGTTTGGGATTGACCTTCTTCTTGATACTCAGCCTATTTCCATTCCTCTGTATCGCATGGCTCCCACAGAACTTAAAGAGTTGAAGGTGCAATTGAAATTTTTTTTAGACAAAAGCTTTATCAGACCTAGTGTGTCCCCATGGGGTGTACCAGTCCTGTTTGTACGTAAGAAAGATGGTTCTTTGCAGATGTGTATTGATTACTGATAGCTTAATAGGGTTACTATCAATAATAAATATTTGTTTCCTCGAATTGATGATTTATTTGATCAATTGCAAGGTGCGAGCTACTTTTAATAGATAGACCTCAGATTCGGTTATCACCAACTTAAGGTTAGGGAATGTGATATCCCCAAGATAGCCTTCCGAACCCGTTACGGTCATTTAAAATTTCTAGCGATGTCTTTCGGGTTTACTAATGCTCCAGCGACTTTCATAGATCTTATGAACCGTGTATTCCGGCCATATCAGCATTAATTTGTAATAGTGTTCCTTGATGATATTCTTATTTACTCCTGAAGTGAGGGTGATCATGTGGATTATCTCCGAATCATGTTGGAAACTCTTTAAACTCATCGGTTGTATGCTACGTTTTGTAAGTGTGAGTTTTGGCTGAACTTAGTAGCCTTCTTGGGTCATGTTGTTTCTTTTGAAGGTATTAGAGTTGATCCTCAAAAGATAAAGGCTATAAAGAGTTGGCCTAGACCTATTTCTCCTTCTGATATCCAAAGTTTCTTGGGTCTAGCTAGTTATTTTAGTCGTTTTGTTGAAGGGTTTTCATCTATTGCATCTCCTATGACCCGTTTGACCTAAAAGAAAGTGAAGTTCCTGTGGTCCGAATCTTACGATAAGAGTTTTCAAGAGTTGAAGACTCGACTCACTTCAACCCTTGTGTTGACTTTGCCTGATGGTGTTGATGGTTTTGGGGTGTATTGTGATGCTTCCAGAGTCGGTTTAGGTTTTGTATTGATGCAAAAGGGAAAGGTTATAGCTTATGCTTCCAGGCAGCTAAATCCTCATAAGAAGAATTATCCTACCCATGACCTTGAATTAGTTGTCGTTGTTTTTGCTTTGAAAATCTGGAGACATTATTTGTATGGTGTCCGTCGACGTCTTCACAGAACATATGAGCATGCAGTATGTATTCACCCAAAAGGAGTTGAACCTTAGGCAGAGACGATAGTTAGAACTATTGAAAGATTATGATATGAGCGTGCTATATCATTCGGGCAAGGCCAATATAGTAGCAGATGCCCTTAGTCGGAAGTCCATGGGTAGTGTAGCCCATATGGAGATTGGTAAGAAGGAGTTGGCCCGTGAGGTACATCGTTTGGCTTGATTGGGGGTTAGGTTGTTTGGTAATGCTGAGGATAGTATAGGAGTACAAAACGGTTCCGAATCCTCTTTACTTTCGAAAGTGAAGGAGAAGCAAGACAGGGATCCTACCTTGGTCAGGTTAAAAGAGTCAGTTAAAGACCAAAAGGTGGAGGTATTCTCCTAAGGGGGAGATGGCATTTTGAGACTCCAAGAAAGATTATGTGTTCCTGATGTTGATAATTTGAAGCAGAGGATTATGGCAGAAACACATGGTATGTGATACTCCATCCATTCGGGTGCTACCAAGATGTACCATGATTTGTGGGAAATCTATTGGTGAAACGGTATGAAGAGGAACATAGCAGAATTTATGGCGAAGTGTTCCACATGTCAAGAGGTTAAAATAGAGCATCAAAGGCCCAGTGGTGTGATGCAAGAGTTTAGCATTCCTAGTTGGAAGTGGGAAGAAGTGAATATGGACTTTATAGTTGGTTTGACTCCTTCTCATCGTTGTCATGATTCGATTTCGGTTGTCATAGATCGGCTTATGAAATCAGCTCATTTCTTGTTTGTGCATTCATCGTATACAACTGAAGATTATGCTAGAATATATATTTGGGAACTCGTCAGACTTCATGGAATCCCTTTGTCTTTTATTTTTTACAGAGGTACTTAGTTTACCTCTCATTTTTGGAAATCTTTCCAGAAGGGTCTCGGTACCCAAATTCATTTATTTTCTACTTTCCATCCGCAAACAGATGGTCAGGCCGAGTGGACCATTCAGACTTTTGAAGATATGTTGACGGCTTGTGTGCTTGATTTTAAAGGTAGTTGGGATGAGCACTTAGCATTAATCGAGTTTACTTACAATAAAAGTTTTCATGCTACTATTGGAATGGCCCCGTTTGAAGCTTTGTCTGGTAGAAGGTGTAGATCACCCATTGACTAGTTTGAAGTTGGTGAGGCTGCCGCGACTGGACCGGATGTAGTGTTCGAGGCCATGGAGAAGGTTAAGTTAATTCAGAAAAGGTTGAAAATCGCCCAAAGTCATCTAAAATCATACGCAGATGTAAGGAGGAAAGACCTTGAATTTAATGTTGGTGATTTAGTGTACTTGAAATTTTCACCCATAAAAGGAGTGAAGAGATTTGGGAAGAAAGGGAAACTAAGTCCCTGTTACATTGGTCCCTATAAGATTGTGGATCGCATTAGGAAGGTAGCGTACAAGGTTGAATTTCCCGTGGAGTTATCTAACGTACATCCAGTTTTCCATGTTTCTACGCTTAAGAAGTCTATTGGTGATTTTGTTGTGATTGATCCTTCCGAAAGATCGGGTGTACAAGATAGTCTTTTATATGAAGAGATTCCGGTTGAGGTTTTTGACTTTCAAGTTCGTAGCCAAAGAAACAAGGAAGTTCCTTTAGTTAAAGTGCTTAGGTGAAATCAATCCGTGGAGAGTGCTACTTCGGAAGCCGAAGCGGATATGCACGCCTAATATCCCCACCTCTTTCCTACGAATCCTGAGCATGTCAAAGGTATCATTCTCTTTTGATTTAATCCTTATTGCTATGTTTATCATGGCTTGTGTGTTTTCTATGACATCCAAAAAAATCTAGAATGGAGTATATGCTTGGGCAAGATGACTTTTCTCTATATACTCATTTTCATAGTATTCTTAACCTACCTATCAACATTCGAGGATGAATGTTTCCAAGGGAGAGATGATGTGATTCCCCATAAAAAATTTTCGTTAAGATCTCGACCGAAAATGTGTTGAATTCTATTCTTTATCATGATTAATAATTTTTCTATGTGGAATTTCTTGATATACAACCCGTCATCGCGTAGAGCATCGATTAAGCTTTCCAACGATATGTGGATCATCAAAAACGGACACTCGAGCGATGAGTTATGATCATTCCGATCTAACCATGAATAATGGTGAACAGTAAATGTGCAGGAAATATACTAAGGCCATGCGAATTTTAGGCTCAACTTCAAACCATCATAACTCTTATTACATAATGATCTGGGTGAGACACTATATATCAACAGAAATCTCTGAAAGTCCTCTCTCAAATGAAATTGGTTTCAGCCAATTTGGCCATCAGACCAAAAGGTTATGGTCGATCTACTTCAGCCTATCAAAACAGTCCACCAAAGGACAAATTTGATATTATTTGATTTTTAAGGGTATTTTTGTCATTCCCACTCCAATCTATCCGGGTAAACCATGGATTTAAGTCCATTAAGAGCATTCAATATCTCATTTTTCTCCAAAATTTCGTAAGGCTCAAACCCCAACCCAACTACTCCAAATTTAAGCCTTCTATGTCTCTTGATTGAACCGTAGAAATTTCAAATTGATTTGGGAGTCGAGTTGATCATTTTAAGGGCTTCGAGAAGCACCCTTTATTTTCGTGAATAAATTTTCAGAGGCAGAAGTTCATATTCATATTCCATTTTTAGGTATGTGGGGCATTGAACAAGATTATCCTTTCGATCTGGTGCCCGGTATTTTTGTTGATTACATTGACATGAGATTTTACTTATTTTACCATGAATTGGAAATATGGTTTTATATCTTATAATATTGTCCATGAGCAATGGGATTATGTCATCCGATATGTGTATGATGTTGAGATAGAATTATGTCCAAAAAGTATTTAATTATTAGAGTATCATAATTTAATTTGTTAAGCCTTGATTTATACTATCATTCCACTATTTTCTTATTTTGAATTTATAATTGATATTGGAAATTCTATATCCCTACTATGGGTTGATGTCTCAAATAACTTTAAATGAGGGTTGAATGGCAAATTGAGAAATGTTGATATTGAAGTTGCAATGAGTCTTGGTATTTTCGGGATGGTTTTGATGAGTTAAATTGTTGAAAATATTATGTACTGAGTCTTTATATCCTTGTCCAAATGTCGAGTTGGTTATGGTCCAAAGCATTGATACTTTGTTGATGTTGAGGAAGATTAAAATGTTTTGGGCAAAAATGTGTTGAATTAGAAATCCACAAATTGATATGACTTGACAAATGAGAAAGAGATTTGATTTGTTCTATATGATGGACCCTTGTGGTGTTGTGGTGGATTTCCTAACGCGTTCTGAACTTGTCGGGGAGTAGTACTTAGCACCGAGAGGGAAATTTGGTATTTCCAAAAAGCTATATGCCACCGTAAGGTTGTTTTATGATGATAGCATTGGCAAGAGAGCCCGATTGTGATTATTGCAGTTTTAAGTTCGTACTCCCTGGCAAAGAGTTTGACACTCCCACCAACGGGGGTTTCAAATGTTGGTATTCCACGTAGCTCATGTGGGGTTGTCGGTTATAGGAAACTCCCTTGTCCATAAGAGTCATGTTTATTGAAATACCGAGTCACTCCGAGTTTTGATATGGTAAGTCAAGTTGCCTATGATGGTCTTTAATGATTTATGAGGTTTTTCTACTATATTTCCTATATAAGATGTTATAAGCTGCATAATTCAATGTCACTCAAGCCAGGTTTGTCATTATGGTCCTTATGTACGTTTTTACGAAATTTATGATATTATATATATTTTGCATGTGCCCCACATACTCAGTACGTATCTTATGCTAACCCACATATTTCTCTATGGACTACATTCTTACCATGATGTAGGTTTAGGTACTCAGACGCAGCCGCGACAGTGATATCCTACTGCTGCATCTACGTTTCTTTAGTGGTGAGTACTCATGGTTCGAGGACCAAGTTGCTAGTTTTGGTGTTGTTATTTTATGATCCCTTTTGTTTGTTGAGTCAGTTGGGGGTTTGTCCTAATGGCTCGTTGATTTTGCTGTATGGAGGCTATGTCACACAAGTGTATTGTTGGGTTGGTTTGTGTATAGACATTCCATATATGCACAGTCTAACGATATTCCGTGACATGTGTATGTTTTTGTGTTGGAACCCAAGGGTAGTGTTTTGGCTTAAAGGGTTAGCTTGAGGCTATGTGTAGCCTTGTGGACCGTGTGTCATCTCAGGATGATATTTCGGGGCGTTAAAATATTGTACTAATGTTCTTGGGGTCCAAAATTATGTAAAACTGTCATGTGTGGCAGAATTACAAATATTGCACTTTTGAAACCAACACAACGTCCCTTTTTGCTAAATAAATGTTAACCATAAAAATATGTGAATTACGAGCTCTAATTGTACTACCATCAAGCCACCAAGATTCTAGGGATTTTAGAAAAAAATAGAGGAATTAACAATGAAATTAATGGAAGCTTACCACATTTTTGAGGAAGAAACACATAAATTAACTTTACCAAAGGTCTAAAACCACCTACTAATGATTCTACTAAGATTTCCCATTTTTTAAAGTTCTCTATGCAAAAAAATGGATGAAAATGTTGAAAGTTGGCCTAAGTTATTAGATCCCCTACGAGACATTCGTGTTCCGCTTAAGCAGGCACTGGACTGCTTAAGCTAGCACTGCTTAGGCGACCTAGAGTTGATTTAGCAGTACTCCACAACTGCACAAGTCCAGCATAAGCGGTCCTTTACCGCTTGAATCTACCACTTAAGCAGTAAAGGCTTTGCGTGGGTGATGCCTCACTAGGCCAGCTTGATGTTTTAAGCGGTCGGCTGGGTGCTTTAGTGGGCCTCTTCTTAAGCTACCCAAAGAGAGACTTAATCGGTGCACCAGCTGAAGCTCCAAAATTAATTCAGACATCCACCAATACCTCAAGCTTCATTCGGAATCCATCTAACAAAATCAAACTATGCTACCATATTAAATTTGCCATTTTGGACGTAATGACACGATTGCTATTTCAATTATAGGTCATTTTGATCAAATGTGGGTCCCAAATCTACTTGCTATTTTTCATAACTTTCGACCAATTTCTCAAAATGAGTCCGGGAGCCTAGTGACCCAAACCAGGAATCCTCCTAACCTAAAATTGAGGCTTTGGAAATATTGGAATAGTTAGAATTAGCATACGAGGTCATCTAGATGATGTTTCCTCCTGGTAGCCAATTTGAATAAGCAAAAACTTCAAAACAGGGATTTGGCTCTAAAAACCATACAAACTTCTCATTAATAGAACTATCAATTTCGACGAGTTGTAAATGACTTAGATAGCTATTCAAAATATCAAAATGATAAAAATAAGTGGAAATATAGAAAATAACTTGGAGGATCATTACAATATGCACTAAAAATGGAACTTTCATTTGCAAAAGTAAAGCATTAGGATGCATAAGAAGCCTCAAATATGTGAGGATACTGGATTCACAACTTGTTCATGATCTCTTAAGTATCCTCAGCTACTGGGTGGTTCCTCCACTAAACCTTAACTATAGTAATCTCACTAGTGCACGACTGCCTGACATTACTAGCCAAAATATGTACAGGCTTATCTACGAAGGTCAACCGCTCATCCAACTTTACCAAGTCGTATCTAAGTATATGAGAAAGTCAAGAATGCATCACTATAATATAAAACATGGAAAAGTATATGGACAGAAGCAAAATATAAGGGTAAGGATAACTCATAAGACAGCTTAACGACTGTGTGAAGAATCTCAAAGGGTCCAATATACCTTGCCTTTCATCTCGAACTTTATCACACTTTTTAGGGGAGATACTCTAAGGAATACTCAGTCACAAACTCCAAATATTAAGGCAAAAAGTCTATAATTTTTACAAGTTTTCTGCCTACTCTGAGCTACCCTTAACCAATTCTACATCACCCTTATTCTATTGAACGACTCATGAAGTAAGTTAGTATAATTGGGCTAAATCTTAAAAGTCTCCAAATATCCAATTAGAGAACAACATTGCCTACTATATAATGACTCAAAAGGTACCATATCTATACATTAGTGGTAGCTTTTATTAAGCAAACTCCATCAAAGATAAGTGTTTCTCCCACAAAAAACTAAAATCCATAACATTGGCTCAAAAGATATCCCCAAGAACCTAAATTGTCTGTTCCAACTATTCATTGGTTGGAGGATAGAAGGTTTTACTAAGATCCACCTAATTGCCCAACTCCTCCTGTAAAACTCTCTAAAAATTAGAAGTAAACATAGAACCCTCGTTTGAAATGATAGATTTAGGCACACTATGCAAATGGACTATTTCACTAACATAGATACGAGCCAAGCTCTCGGCATTAAAGTACATATGAATGGGAATAAAATGTGATAAGTTGGTCAACTGATCCATAATGACTAAAACGCGAACGAACCACGGGATATACGAGGCAAACCACTAACAAAGTTTGTAGTAATCTTCTTCAATTTCTACTAAGAAATAGGCAATCTCGAAATCAATACACTAAGTCTCTAATGCTCGGCCTTCACCTACTGACAAAATAGGCAATAAGCTATAAAGTCTGACACATCTCTCTTCATACCACTAAACTAGTAATGATGTCTCAAATCTTTATACATCTTTGTTATTCCAGGGTGAATAAAATATTTCTAGCTATGAGCCTTACACAAAATCGACTGAATAAAGTCATCAACCTTTGGAACACAAATACAGCTATCAAATATCAAAACATTCTCAAGATTAGTTGTATCCATCTTTGACTCACCATACAATACCAAATCACAGATGATGCAAACTATCTTATCCTCAAACAGAACCTCGAATTTTCTCAAAGAAATGGCCTTGCCTCAACACTAGCTTGAATCCTCTTAGGGTTTGAAATATAAAGTTGCACTATCAAGATAGCTAAGGACAAATTTCCTATACCAGTGACCTCAGAGAAACTAAAATATAAGATAAGCTGCCTATACTTACCACATTCAAACTCAAGGTGTTTTCTGCCACATTTGCCTTTTCCAAATGATACAAGATTGAGTTATCAAAATCCTTAAGCAACTCCATCCATTAATGCTGACTAGAATTAAGCATTCCCTGGGTCATAAGATGTTGAAGACTATGATGATCCATGAAGATCGCACAATGTACACCATAAACATTATGTCTCCTAATCATATGAGCGAAGACTACCAGCTCCAACTCCAAATCAAGAGTGGGGGTAGTTACACTTATGCATCCTTAGTTTTGTCGATGTTTAATTTATAACTCAATTTTTCTTCATCAATACACAACCCAAACCAATAACAAAAGCATTAAAATACATGGTGAACACCTCATCTTCAACAGGAAAAGCAAAAATTTGAGCTAAAGTAAGAAATACCTTGATCTTTCTAAAGCTCGAATCACACTCCTCAAACCATCGAAAATCATCTTCCTTCTGAGTAAATTTTATCATTGCAATACAATAGTAACAAAACTCTCAACAAACTACCTATAGTAACAAGACAACTTCATGAAGCTACGACCCTCAGCCTTATATATAGGCCTGGCCCAATCATGAATAGCCTCAATCTTGGATGGGTCGACCATTATCCCATCTTTAAACACCACATGCCTAAGGAATATCACCGACTAAATCCAAAACTCATACTTAGAGAATATGGCAAAAATCGTATGATATCAAAATGTCTAGAGTGCAATCCTCAAATGCTTTATATGCTTTTCTCTACTCCTTAAATACATAAGGATGTCGTTGCTGAACACTATCCCAAATGAATCCAAATAAGTCCTGAACAAATCATTCATTAAATCCAAAAATTTGGTTAGGTGTTAGCGAACCCAAAAGACATCACTAGGCTCATAGTGACCATAATGCGTCCTAAAGGCTTTCTTTTGGATATTCTCAGCCTGAATCCTCAACTAATGGTAATCAGACCTTGAATCAATCTTTGTAAACACTACTGCTCCCTAAAACTGGTAAAAAAATCACTAATATGAGGCATATGATATATGTTCTCCATGTCACCTTATTAAGCTATCTATAATCAAAATATATATGCATGGAACAATCCTTCTTCTCTAGAAAAAACACAGGAGTTCCCCAAGATGACATACTTTATCTAATGAAACCCTTACTAAGTAGATCATAAATTTTGAAATTCAGCTCTAAAAGCCTAACAAAATCCATATGCTAAGGTGCCATAGAAATAGGTCAGGTGCATGGTTCAAGCTTAATAACAAATTCAATATCACGCTCAGGAGGAAGGCCGGGTATATTGGTAGAAAAAACATTTGGAAACTCGTAAATTATTGAAAAAACGTTAAGCAACAAACTCTCCACACTAACATCACAAATATAAATGAGGTAAAACTCGCAACCCCACAAAATTAGTCCTCTAGCCCAAATATAGAAATAATACGCATAAGTTAGTAGCTAACTGTTTCCTACCATACGATCAGGGGTATGCCATGCTTAGTGAAGGTAACGATCCTGGAAAAATAATCTAGGATTGTATGATAATGGGATAACTAAATGTTGCCTAAAATCATATAAAACTCCACCATGTCTAATATAATAAGATCAGTTAGAGTATCAAACTCTTGAATAGGCGTAACATGTGATCTATAAACTTGATCCACTACTAAAGAATCACCCATGGTTGTAGATAAATGTAATGACATGGATAATGAATCCTAAGAACCACAGATCATGTAAAGTAGACAGATAATAATAAATGTATCATGAATCAAATAAAGTTAAATCTAATTGAAGGCATACATAGATTATATATATGATAATAACATCCAATGCTCTACCTTAAGTCTAGTAGCTATGTCGTACAACTGACCATGCCCGCTACCTTGATGGGTAGCTGATTGATCTAATACACTATTTGGATGAAAACCAACATGAGTACCCTGGGGAATACCCGTACAACTATGCATAAAACCTCTATCTTAGCGAGAAATAGCCCAAATTGATTGAGCACTTTGACCTAAAGGAACCATCACTCCATGGCTGGGGCACTCTGTTAAGAAATAAACAAATACTTTGAAACCATAATATTTCAAGCATTGTACTAAAACTAGAAGATCTGACTGGCCTGGAATAACCACCACCACTTAAATAACAAAAAGCCAAACACCTCAATGATAGACTACTACCCTGGCCAGGACGATTGCTATAACTAGATTAACCTATATTGATAATCTGAATTGCAGCCTAAAAAAGTCTACTAGAGTGACCATACAGCTGATGTGGAGAATACCTACCCTAATAACACTATCTCTAAACTATGAGGCACTAAGACACCGATTTAAATTATCCTAATATTGTGGCCTCTTGTAGGTCTCCTTGAGCCTCATGATACATCTCCTTCAAAACCTGAGCATGATTGGTAACCTTAGCAAAATACCTACCAGCAGCAACCAAACTTTGTATAGCCATAAGAGGAAGTACCACTCCCTAAATAAAGTATTGAACTCTCTCATACTCAATAGTCTAAATAGAACTAGCATGCCTATCTAACCCATGAAATTGAGCCTAATACTCCACAACAGACATGAAGCCCTACTCCAAACTCAAGAAGTTATCCCTCTAGCAATCCTTATGACTGAAAGGCATATACTTCCCTAAAAAGATCTCAGAGAACTAGTCTATGTCAATGGAGAAAATCCAGCTTGCCAGGAATCAAGATGGGCATTCCACCAATGTCAAACACCCAAGTTTAACTAAAACTAGTTCTATCTAAACCCTGAGTCTTAATTGAGCCCAAATTATAAAGCCTATTGTCAATACCAAAGACCAAAGGTTATGATGGTAATTGTTGCGGCAAGCTATGACAAGTAAGCCTATCACCCAAACTAATATAACAATGGAAATCAATAACAAAATCCATGACAAGGCTTCTAGAGTAAAGCCAAGTCATAAAAATATGATAATTATGGAAATATAATCAATTATACCAAGCTAACTCCTAAAAACTAGTGTCAAAGTGTAAGAACTACAAAATACATCTTGAATGTCAAAGAAACAATAATAGCCTAAAAATGATCAAAATCAGTCTAAGAATACAAAATAAGACATAATAAAAAGATAGCTATAGTAGATTGACTTTAGAACCATGGATCAACCGCTAGCTCGAGGCCACAATAGGGATGAGTATGGTCCAATTGTACTCATTAGGTATCATACACCAATTGAGTAATGCTGAAAATAAAGCTTATAAACACAAACTATAGACACATCACCTACAATAAGAAGATGTTCCAAAAGGTAGCGCACACAATTTCCACTAACAGTTCTAATATACACATATATAAACAATACATGTAGAGAAAATAAGAACAAATATACACGTCCATCTAATATAATTATAGAAAGATATAATAGATGGTAGCGATCACGTCAAAGATAGAAATATTGTCACAACATAACCAGAATATAAAAAGTGCAATAAAGATGATGATGATAATACGATGAACGAGGTCATTGTAAAAACTTTTGTATACACCTATAGAGCTAAATATTCCTGACGTAGGATCCATGGAAAGTTTGTCAACCTGTGTAGAATATATATCCAATACCAACATCATATATGATCCCATACACTAACACATAGTAAATAATATCTCAAAACCTCCCCAATATTTTTCACACAGTCACCCAAACAATCGTATAAATTTCCTAAACACATTTTCCATGATACAAACCCATACCCATAACATGCTTTTACATTATTATTAACTACCTTACCTAGTCTGAACATAGTTAACCTACAACCTATATCGAATGCCAATAATCTAACCAAAATGTCTTCAATATTAACCTTTCCCCTCAGAAATGGACTCAAAATTAACTCAAACATTTAATTATAGAATCTATGCAGTAAAAGAAAGTTAAAGATATCCATATTGCTAATTTTTTTGTCGGAGTCCAAATGGACCCCTAAATGTGTTTTTGATGAAAAAAAGGTTAAAATCGCAATTTTATTTTAAAAATATGTTCCCCATACTTATAAGAGTCTACAGCTGAAATCCATGCAAACTGTGTTTAAAACAAGGTTCGAATCAAAGAATAACTATTTTCAAGTTTTACCAACAAAAACTCCTAAAACCCATTTTAAAAATAAAGAATTTAAAGTTTTATTGAAGATGAAATTGATAGAAAAATGATATTTTTAAGATTAAAACTTACCCGTGGAAGAAATCTCGAAAAGCCCTCTGGAATCATTAAAATTCGATCACCCAAATCCCAAAAATTATGAAAATGTTGTTTTGATTCTCAATTTTTGTAGAAATAATGAAAAATAAAATATAATTTATTGTAAAATGATAAATAGAGTTATAAATTATAGAAATTGATTCTACAATAATAATGCATCGAAAATTGTCAAAATTGGAGACTCCTAGATCCTAAAATTTCAAAAATACAAATTTGGGGTCTTATACTCACCAATGGTCATTTACGTGACACTTTGATCACTTAAGAGACATGGTTAAAGGGTCAAAATGTCGGTTACATGACCAAAAGCTCGCTTACACAATCACACAATCACCAATAATTTCAAAAACTTATTTTTGACCTTTGGAACTCATTCAGAACCCTATGAACATGATCAAATAATGGAATATTATTATAAAACATGTTTTAGATCCAATAAAATCATTGAATTAATTAAAAGGTTTGTTATCATATAATTGACCTACGGGAACTAATTTACACTACTTCAAAATTAAGGGTTAAAATGGGATCTAAAAGCCATAGAATCAAACCATCCCCACTGCAAACCTAAATTTGACATTTTAGATCCAATGGAGATATTGGATTTTTGAAAAAATATTTTTTTCACAGAGTTGATCTTCAAAATCCTATTTTACAACTTTTTGAATTGATGGTAAAAATGATATATAAAAGCTATAAAACTACATTAACTATGTTATTAACCTTAAATTGATGCTCCAAATATGTTAGCATAATCCATTTTACCATATAATGCATAGATCAATAAATATTTACTGAAGTCAACTATAAGTATTTTCAAGCTACCACAAATGGCAAACTGGCACAAATCACCAGAACATGTTATTGTTAAATCTCATGCTAGGTTAGGGTTTGGAGAAGTAGATCTATGTTATTGTTCTATATAGAATAAAAGTGTAATAATTCCTTGGTTATATGCCTTATATCTGCATTAAAGCTAAGAACCTCATAGGTCAAACTTTAAGTTCTCTTCTTTAATTTAGTATTCTCAGTTCTAAGCTCTTTAGAGACACTTGGATACTTATTGAAAAAGTATTATACTGTCACTTGCAATTTTCTAATCTCTTTATCCTTAGCTATTGAGTTGAACTTTAATTCATCAATCTCCTTATTCAGTTCTCTTGAGAGATGTTGATTTTTTTCTACACAATTAGTTTTGATCGGAGTCTCTATTCCAAATAGTTTTATAAAAGTTCTAGGAGTTCCATTTTCATAGACAATACAAAAATAATCAAACACTTTATTCAACCAATATCCATAAGGCATACCAAATTATTTAAACATGAGAGGTTGCACCATACTATGAGGGACAAGGTCCCTTAGACTTAGACATAGGCAATTGAACAGTAAAGCGGTAAGGAAACAAAAGTTTGTAAGAAATTAAAGAACATTAGTATTTAACGTAGAAACCTCCTTGCTTAAGGTAGGAAAAACCACGGCTTGCCCTCACAAGCACTCAACAATTCTCTATAATCAAACACTTTATTATAGACTCAATGGTAACTTAACTCTAAGCTTTATTAGTTTGCAATAACGCTATTACAAACCTACCTTGACAACTCTGCCAAGTAATCACCTCGATATTGATTTACTCTATCCAATATCAAACTCAGGTAACTATACTTAAGTACTCTAAAAATTACAAGAAAATAACATTAATCTTATAACATGAGAATTTAACTATACTTGAGTTTTTGCTGATTTTTCACTTGAAAAGTTTGATTGGAAAAACTACCCAATTCGGAAACATTCTTTCCTTTTTAAAGTGGAATAATGATTAGGCCTAAAATCTAATAGGGACAAGTTTCTCGACTTGTACACATCTCACCTGCATAATTTGTTACACTAGATAACAAAATTATGCTGAAAATGTGATAGTTGTATATTTCCATGAATACCAAAGGACCTGGTCCCTAGTTGTCAGATTATAATTATCAAAACAAGATATAGTAGTTGATATCATGTAGATCTTGTTATAATCTTATAGTGTAGGTTTAGGGATGGGCAAAATATTTGTTAGACAAAAAATTAACTGAATTTGTCCTTGAATGTTGCACTAATTTTGTGTTTTTGATATTTGCCTATGCATGTGGCACTCAATCTTCTTTATTGTCCCTTTATTTTATATTTTGTTCCAATATCTTTTAAATTTCAATTACTTTAAATTTTTGTCCTTTTATTTTGATCATTTTTCTTTTGAAGTATCTCTCTTCTCATTGGAATATTTTCTTTTTTATTTTTCTTTAGGAGTTAACCATGCTATATAAAACTTTATGAATCCAATTTTGCAATATCCTTTTAAATTAATTTGTTATATTCTTGATCTCAAGAACTGTAATACCTTAAATTTTGGGTCCCTAAAATTTTTTGAGTGTTTGAACTCACTACCCAACCTACGACTTACCTTACGAGTCGTAATGTTTCCTTATGAGCCATAAGAGCCAATCCATCTTCTAAACAGTGAGTGGTACCTATATTTTTATCAGGATTACAAATATAGGCCATGAGTATTAAAGACTCATTATGATTCATGGTATCCAAATCATAAGGTGACCAGTGTGTACCTTAAATGCTTCTGTCTTGCTTACAATTAATACCCTATGAGTCAGAGGGTCTCTTGAAAGGTCATATCGTTAGGGTTAATGCTTACAATTAACATGCTAGGTTAAGTTTAATTCTTACAATTAACAATGTATGTTATAAGGTACTCTACCTTGACTACGAGTAAAGTACTGACTCGTAGCCAGTTGTTATGAGTCGTAGGGTTAGCAGTAATAACTGAGCGGTAAATTTCAACATTATCAGTAAGGGTTTTATGGTTAATTCTCTCATTCCCCACTTAGACCCCACATATATAAAACACCTTGGGGGCCTTATTCTTAACCCTTATTAATTGTAAACACTCTCTCATACTCTCTCAATTTCCCTATTAAGAGATAAGGCTCAAGATTCAAGAAATTGGTCTACTAGGGCTTTAAGGGTGAATTCTTCCTAAATTTTTTTAGGGATTAAGGCATGTAGCTCTCTCCCTAAACTTTTTTTTAAAGTATATCATGAATTGGTTTATTTATTGCATGGTTTTCGTATAGTCTTTTGAATGATGGGTTGAGGGTTTTGAATGTAAATTATTTAAATATTTTTCTTATGATAATTATGGTTTTATTTTCCACTTAATTGATTATTTTTGAATTTATTGTGGTTTATGGTAATGGTGAATGAAGTAGGGGTACAAGTATTCACCAAATTATTAAATAATTGAACTAGCGGTACAAGGATTTCCCCATATAATAAGAATCTCAACCAACTTGCATAAACGGTTTTGGAATGTGATTAATTAATTTTATTGACCTATTTTTCTTAAAACTAATGCATTGTCAAATGGATAACAAATAAGAATGACCTTGAAAACATTGTGGGGTATAAGGATTTCCCCAAGTGAATGATTTTCTTGAAAACCTTATGGGTTACAAGGAATTCCCCCAGTTTCTTTTAATAATAGAGTCTGAGGTAAAAAGATTCCCTAATTGTTTTCTTAATGACATTCGCTTGCAAGATATAGTTGGTATGATGATACCACTAAATGATGCCTTAATGATTAACTATTTGAATTAATGGATAGGTTATATGGTAAATATTTTAATTAGGCATAAAGGGGGTTGTTTATCTAACCATAAAGGTAGAGGTCTGCAGAGACAAATAATGGAAACTCATATTTACTAACGTTATGGGTGGTCTAGATGACTATGTGATTGTGTCACACTATATATATATAAATCATAGATAGGTTAGTGTACAAAGGATCTCTGGCCTTCTGTGAAATCTCTGATTTATACAGCTAATGTGTATTTGGGCCTGACCAGGTGATGATAGCTAGATTGATATATCTCATCATTTGTTAATAGGATGGTCAATCTATACAATCTAGGTAAATGATTTAAAGTCCATGCTAAGACTTATTCCCTACCCCCATATGTGATAAATTTAAATGTTTAAGCATATGATAGTGTGCAGTAGATTTTAAATGATTTCAAACTATTGATCATAAAATTATTTTACCCTATATCCATGAATTACATGATAGTGCTCAACCCACTAATAATCTTGGGATGTTGTATCCCTATGCAATGTAGGCACCAAGGACACTTGTTTTTTTCTTTTGCAGTGATAGGATTTCAAGGTGTCAGTTGTTAGCTTTAAGTGGTGAGCCTCCTTCTTTTGGAAGGTCAGTACATCTTTGTTCCTCTTTTAGAAAATACTTTTCTTTGGACTTATTCGGCTATTGTTGAGGGAATGTCCTGACATTAGTTGATTATGTTTTGTTAGAGTATTTGAGGATACTGTGGATTGTGATTGGTTGTTGACATTCATAGTTTCCATTGAGTTATTGGGTATTCTATCTTGGTATATATTTGGAATTCATCCGCTTCTAGAGATATTACATTTTTTATTAGCAAAGGGTGTGGTTTCTGGTTTATGGTGGACTTGAGATACTCATCATGGTCAAGACCTAGATTGGGTCATGACAAAGGTTGTAATAAATCCTGGGTTCATGGTCAACTGGGTATCCATAAATCCATGTCAAGTACAGACTCTTTTATAGTTGTGTAGTGAGACATACTAATAAGAGAGAGGTTGTGAGAAATTTAGGAATGTTTCCCTTTCTAGTGTTGTACTATTAGGATATAGAGTCTAGGATGTAGAAATATCCTCTAATTCCTATTTATTTACATTTTAGATCATGCCACTTAGATGACCTGATTCTCGTGGAAACTCTTCTTCCCCACCTGAGGATAATATGGATAGAACTCGTACTACCTATAAGGTACCTATATAGTTTTATATCCTTTCTCCTAATTTTACTATGTCATAAAGTTTCACCGATCTCTACCAGTCTTTCTCAAGCCCCTCATGTTGATAATAATCATGCCTGACCACCTCAAGAACTTATTTCTAATGTCGAGTTCTGCCAGTCGATTCACCCGTTAACCTTGTTGGTGAAATCTCAGTCACATCAGTTGGGTCCTACTAGTATCGTTGTGTGTTCTTCTAAAGTAACTAAAGTTTTAGAAGTTTATGAGGCTCAATCCATCGATCTTTACTTACTCTAGGGTTCAGGAGGATCCTTACGGGTTCCTTGATGTGATAGAGAAGATTATTCATGTTATGTATGCTTCTAACTCTGAGAGTTTAGATTTATCACAAATTAGCGGAAAGATGTGTTATATAATTGGTATGAGGAGTGGGATTAGTCTAATGATGATAATACAGAGTTGGAATTATGGGATGATTTTTCTATTGCTTTTTTTTAATCGTTTCTTTCCTTAAGGGTTGAGGAAGGCGAAGTTGAGGATTTGGTGAATTTGATGCAAGGCAAAATGAATGTGAAGGCATATGCCTTGAATTTCATTAGTTGTTAGTAT
Source organism: Capsicum baccatum var. pendulum (assembly GCA_030864225.1). NCBI lineage: Eukaryota > Viridiplantae > Streptophyta > Magnoliopsida > Solanales > Solanaceae > Capsicum > Capsicum baccatum. Next base: position 90,288,469 of record CM061557.1, read on the forward strand.
ACTCATGAGTTAGTGTCTAGAATGATAGATAGGATGAGTAAGTTTGCTTTTGGGTTATCTCGAGATATAGTCCTAGAGTGCAAGGCTGTACTGCTGAATAATGACATGGATATCTTGAGGCCTATAGAGTATATATAGTAGGTCAAGAGAAAAGTAAGAAGTTCATATATTTGAATCAGGTGAAGCCCTATCAGCCCCCATCTATCCTTCTTATCAATTTATTGATTAGTTGCATAATAGTTTTTATGGGTGAGTGAAGGAACCGATATTTTAATTTTGGTCAACCTAGATGTATGCATAGAAATTATCCTTTGGGTGCAGTTGATTTTGGGCTAATAAGGTCCTTGTTACTACTTCTTTATCCCCTACACCAAAGGGTGCTACTTTTATCTTTATATCTAGCCGAAATCATCTGTATGCTTTTGCCACCCATGAGAACTGTGAGGCTTCTCCTGATATTGTCACTAGTATATTGCAACGCTTCTCTCATGATGTGTATTTCCTAATAGATTCAAGATCTACTCTTTTTTATGTTACTTAATATATGGCTATTCATTATTGTTTTGGTCTTGAGTATATTTATGATCCCTTTTATATATCTACCTCAATGGGTGATTCTATTATGACTAAAGAGTCTATGGGGGTTGTTTGGTATCTATTTATGGTAAAGAGATATTGGTGGATCTGATAGAGTTAGATATGTTATACTTAGATGTTATTTTTAGGATAGATTTGCTCTATTTGTGCTATGCATCTCTAGAATGTAGAACCCAAAGGGTTAGTTTCCTATTCCTGAATAAGTTAGTGATTGAGAGGAAAAGTAGTTCCCTGCCAAAAGAAAGGTTTATTTCATATATTAGAGTCTGAAAATTAATTTCCATGAGGTGTCTGTATCATTTAGTTTGGGTTAATGATTTTAATTTCGAGTGTCCTTTCTCACAATCTGTCTTTGTAGTCAGTGAGACTCCTAAAGTATTTCCCAATGGCCTTTCTTGTATCACACCTTATAGCGAAACTGAGTTTGGGATTGATCTTCTTCCGAACACTTGCCCTATCTCTATCCGTCCCTATAGAATGTCTCTAGCTGAGTTGAAAAAACATATAGAGTAGTTGAAAGTTCTTATTAATATATGTATTATTCTCCCTAGTATTTCTCCATAGGGTGCTCCCATTCTAATTAGTCACAAGAAGGATTATTCCATTCCCATATGCATAGATTATCACCAGTTGAATAAGGTAAGCTGAAGAATAAGTATCCTCTTCCTAGAATTGATTACCTATTGGACCAGCTTTAGGGTACTAAGTACTTTAATAAGATTAATCTTCTATCATTTTATCATCAGTTGATGATTAGGGAGGTGGATATCTCTAGGACTTCTTTCTGTACTCAATATGGCCATTATGACTTCTTGGTCATTCCTTTTGGATTGACTAATGCCCCAGCGGTATTTATGGACCTTATGAACTGGGTATTCAGTTAATTCCTGGACTTATTCATCATTGTGTTTATTAATGATATCTTGGTGTAATCTAAGAGGAGGGGGATTATGCCCATCACCTCTGTATAGTGTTGCGGACTCTTAAGGATTAGGTTTTGTGTGTTAAGATCTCGAAGTATGAATTCTGGTTTAATATTGTACCCTTCTTGGGTCATGTAATTTCAATTGAGATGATCATGGTGGATCTACTGAAAGTTATAGTGGTTAAGTAGTGGCATAGACCCATGACTCCAACTGATATTTAGACCTTCATAGGTTTAGCTGGTTATTAAAGAAGGCTTATGGAGAGTTTCTCTTTGATTGTTGCTCTGTTGACTAAGTTAGCTTAGAAAAAGGTGAAGTTTTTATAGTCTGGTGCTTGTGTGGGTAGCTTTGAGAAGATGAAGGATAAGTTTACTTCAACTTTGATTTTGTCCTTACACGAGGGCCCTAATGAATTTGTTGTAAATTATATGCACATCGATTGGGACTGGGTTGTGTATTGATGCAACATACGAGGGAATTGGCCTATTCTTCTAGGTAGCTAAAGGCCCATAAGAACAATTATCCGACTCATGATTTTGTAATGACTCTTAAGGTCATTTCTTGTGTTTCCACTTATTTTTTATGTTAGAGCTTTCCCATGGCCGTACTAAGTCATTTGTCACTTGCTGGAGCCAATATTTTTGTTACCTTGCAGTTCGTTTAGTTGTTACATTAATTGTATCATTCAGAAGTATTCATTGGTTCCAAATGGCCACTGAGAAAATACTTCATTAAAATGATATCAAATGAAAAATCCAACTATGCCAAAGCCTCTAGAGCGTCAAAATCTATATGGTTGCATGTTTTATTTATTTGTATTAGATTCCAAATGCATCCTGAATCATTGGCCGAATGATGGAATTAAATTCTAAGTTTCAGATATCGACTTAAATGAGAGAGATGTTGCAACCATTGAGGGTAAAGTGCGGATGTATGAATCATGATCATAGCCGAGTACATGTGCATAGTTGTGGCCTAGCGTATGTGCGTGATTGTGTTTCTCAAGGCCTGGGTAAGGCCTATTTAAAAGTTGTCTTGACTAAGAATTTTGTTATTTGTGCCTCATTCTTGAGCTCTAAAACTCTAATAGAGTGCAAATCCTTAAAGTGAATCTTGTGGGTTGATTGGGGGCTTGGAGAACTTGTATTTTTTCAATTAACATCAATACTAAGGTAAGTATCCTTCAATTTGTGGTGTTGATTTCTTGATTTTTAGACCCAAAATCCCAAATGTCATGAGGTTTGATTTTAGCCATAAATATGGTCATTTGAACAAATTTCTTGTTGGTTATAACTCCATGATAGTACTTGAATAATGGCTTGACCGCAGAAACTTGTTTTCTATATGTGAGACCCACTTAATGGTTTTTGGTGTTATTTTGGACCCAAAGAATAATGGTTCAATATGGGTGTTGGTAATCTTGCAATAATGCATAGATTGTGTTGTTGATAGCTTGGCACATGGAAGAAGCATCGAGGAAAGGGAAAGCAAAGATTATTGGTTCGTGAGCTAAACTTGGAATCAAGGTAGGTTAGGCTTACTTGTAGTTTGATTGGGCTTTATTTTTGTATGGATTTGATATCTTTTTAAGATTGGGCGGGGTCTATGATGTAAATATAGTAAATGGTAGTATTTTGGATTAGTTAAAGAATATAGGCTATTGAAATTGTTAAGTGTAATATTTGACTCTTAGCCTAGAACCTTGCTTAGCTAGACTTGTTATCTCATTAATATCATGAGAATGATGTAGTTTCTCTAGTTAGATGGGAGTGATCTTGTTCACTTAACTCATGAGTATGTGGGCCTAGTTTGTGTAATTATGAATTTTCTTTTGGTGCTTAGATGACCTAAGTGTAATACTTGAGGAAGAATGGTCCTATAGAAGTAGTGAGGATTGATAAGTCTTTGAGAGATGATGTAGATAACCTAGTGTAATTTTGGCTAGAAGTTAGACTTGAGGAAGACAATTTGGAATATTAGAAGCGGAACTTGACCCGCCTTATGCTTGTTCTATGTAACATAATTAGAGACATAGATATGTGTTGCACGCCTAGAATATGCTTTGGGTAGTATGATTGCTAAACCTGATAAATGGCTTATTCATAATGTTGATTCGGAAATAAAATTTATACTTGATTGTGATCCTATTGTTACTATTTGAATAAAAATTAATTGTCTTGTACATTGAATCCATGACTATTTTATAACTTGATTTGGTGACTAGTTTACTATGTGAGCCTTGGATTAGGTTATTACTCATATTATATTCAAAGCCTAATGACTAAACTTATGTCTGGGCTGAAGGAACCCTTTGTGCTAGTAGTGTGAAGCATGACTAGAAAAAGAGATTCTAGAAGGTATAACTATGACTTGTAAATAATCATTCTAATAATCATGTTAAGCCTTGTAATGAGTTGTGTTCATATCATATGGATATGCATGTTCATGCATGTACTATTATAATGTGTTGATAAGGAATGGTGAGATCCTATGATATGACTTTCCTTATTTCTCTTGCATTCTATCATTTGTGGGATTTATGCTTGCCAATGATTTGGTCACACCTACATATTCAAGTATATCTTCATGGTATGATAATTATTAATGCTATGTTGAATATTCATGATATTATGTTATCTGGCAAAATTAGAGGATATATTGATGATATTGTGAAGCCCGGCAAGGCCAGAGGATATATTGATGACATTGTGATGCCCAGCAAGGAAAAAGGTTATATTGATGATATGTCGATACATGCCCAGCAAATTCAGAGGGTATACTGAGTTTGTGATAATTCGCGATAAATTTGAAATCGGTAATGATGTTATGATTATGGACCTTGGCAAATGACCGTTAATGGAAATGTAGAAACTGTGGGTAAAAGTGAGTCTGTTATATATATGTGTCTTGATGAATTGATGAATTGATCTTTGGGTGCACTCTCAGGTGGTATGGGACGCCATTATGAGTTCTTTACTTGTACTTATTTGGGTGTACTTGCCGGTGGTATTGGATGCATCATTAAGTTCTTTTACTTTATGCTTTAATGATTAAATACTTGTTGAAATCTGCATTCATACAATTGTAATGGTAATCATGATGTTATATGATTTCGAATTGATTATTCATTTTGTTTAACGGTTGTGGTACATATTGATGTTAGATGTCGTATTATTGTTCTAGCTGGTTTGTTAGTTTATACAGTGATGATGGAGACATTTCAGGTTTGGTTTTATACCTTGACTTCTAGTTATTATCTTACTTTATATCATAATTTAGCTCAGTTGGCTGATGATGCCTACTTAGTATTTGAACAATAGGTTGGCCTCTAAAAGTTGTTTTTGATATGTAGGACGCACTTAGGGAGTTTTGGTGTTGTTTTGGACCCAAAACACAATATTGCAATATGGGTTTTGTTATTGTCATAATAATGCATAGATTGTGCTATTGATAGCTTGGCTTGTGAAAGAAACTTTGAGGAAAGGGAAAGCAAATATTGTTGGTTGTTGAGGTATACTTGGAATTGAGGTAGGTTAGGCTTACCTGTTATTCTATTGAGCTTTATTTTATTAAGGCTTTGATATCTTGTTAAGATTGGGTAGGGTCTTTGATATTTATATGGTAAATGTTAATATTTGGGATTAGTTGAAATATATAGGCTATTGAACTTGTTAAGTGTGATATTTGACTCTTAGCCTAGAAGCTTGGTTAGTTGGAGTTGTATGTCATGAATAGCATGAGAATGCTCTAGTTTCTCTAGTTAGATGGTAGTAACCTTGTTCACTCACCCCATAAGTATATGGGTCTAGATTGTATAGTTGTGAATTGGCTTTAGGTGCTTGGATGACCTAAGTATAATACTTGAGGAAGAATTATCCAATTGAACTAGTGAGAATTGATATGTCTTTGAGACATGATGTAGAAAAGCTAGTCCAATTCTGGGTAAAAATTAGACTTGAGGAAGACAATTTGGGATATTAGAAGCGAAACTTGACAAACCTGAAGATTTGACTATGTAACTCCATTGAGCCTTAGATATGTTTTGCACGCCTCAACTATGCTTTGGGTAGTATGATGGCTAAACCCGGTAAATAATTTATTCATGTTGTTGATTTAAAAATAATGTGTATGCTTGATTGATATCCTTTTGTAACTATTTGAATAGTAGTTGATAGTCTTGTACATTGAGTCCATGACATGCTATAATTTGATTTTTTGACTAGTTCACTATGTCAACCATAGATTATGTTATTACTCATATTATACTCAAGCCTAGTGACTAAACTAATGTTTGGGCCAAAGGAACCCTTTGTGCTAGTAGTGTGAAGTAGGACTAATAAAAGAGATTCTAGAAGGTATAACCATGACTAGTCACTGATCATGCTGATAATCATGTTAATACCAATAATGATTATGGATATGCATGTTCATACACCTACTATTAAAATGTGTCGATAATGAATGGTGAGATACTATGACATGTCTTTCCTAGTTTTCTTGCATTCTATCAGTTGTGGGATTTTTGCTTGCCAATGATTTGGTTACACATATATATTCAAGTATAGCTTGATGGTATGATAATTATTGACGCAAAGGTAAATATTGATGATACTGTGTTGCAAAACATGTCCAGGGGATATATTAATGATATTGTGATGCCCGAAAAGACTGGGGGATATATTGATTATATTGTGATGCCCGATAAGGCTGGGGGATATATTGATGACATTGTGAAGCACAGCAAGGCCAGAGGTTATACTGATGATATGTTGATGCCCAGTAAAGCAAGAGGCTATATTGATGTTGTGATGATGCCTGTTGAGCCCGGAGGATATATTGATGTTGTGATGATGTTATATATGGTGAGTATTTAAAAATATATATGTAAATATGGGGTTATGTCCTTGTATTATTACTCTGTATGTGCATTAGGATTATTTTGTTATCCTTGGGAAGTTATCTATAATTCTCTACCATTAATCACTAGATAAGTGGAGTGGCTCTTGTTAAGACTAAATAGTTAATTGAAGTAGAATATGTTGATTATTGGGTTAAGACTAATTTGGCAAATGTAGTAATGTGTAGAATTAAGGATTCACCTAGTTAATATGTTTGTCTTAAATGAATGTTTATGTTACGGAATTCTCCTAGTAAAATAGGTTATCTTGATAACTAGTTGTCTATGTAAAGTGGTTATGGTACTTGCTGCCTAACAGGAAAGAATGCTAGCTAGTGGACCTTGTTTAGTTAAAATGTGGTAACTAGTAATTATGGTATAAAATGGCATAGATATATTAATGGCTATGCAACTATAGTGATGATTACACTAGTTCTGTCTCACGATTCACTATAAATAAGTAATAATTATAGACCTTGACAAATGACCGTTAATGGAAATTTGGAAACCGTGGGTAAAATTGAGTTGATTATATGTATGTGTCTTGAAACGTTGATGAATTGATCTTAGGGTGTACTCTCCGGTGGTATGGGACACCATGATGAGTTCTTTACTTGTGTTATTTTGGGTGTAATTCCCGGTGGTATAGGACGTTGTGGTAACTTCTTTTACTCTATGCTTTAACAATTGTGTACATGTTGAACTTAGTATTCACGCAATTGTAATGGTTTATACATGATATTTTATGCTTTCAAATTTATTATTCATTTTGTATAACATTTGTGGTACGTATTGATCTAAGATGGCCTATTATTGTTCTAGTTGGTTAGGGTAATACGCGTGTTTTTTCTTAGCTCAAAAATAACTGCAAGGATGTTGCTCCGCACTACTGGCGCATCGTGCCAAACTTCTAGGTCGTAGGCAAGGTGTCGATGCAATAGCTCTGCATCGCGCCACCATGCAGTTTCCCAATTGTCAATTTCCAGTGACATAGCGCGACAGCGCCGCATCGCGCCAAGGGCTTAACTCGAGAAATTTTACTAAAAATTTAATGACGTATCCAGGGTTAAAGGGGTCAACTTCAGACCCCAATATAATCCCTTTAACACGTTATTCAGCCACTTTTCACCCAAAACATATTAGTTTCTCCCAAGTTTATCTCAAGAACAAGCTAGGGTTTCTACTAGGGATTCAAACTCAAGAAGGTTTCGCCTTCAATCTTCACGAAATCACGATCTAAGGTTTGCATAGTGTTAATTCATGGACTTCTTTCGTCCATGAAGTCCAAGAATCCTTTTTAACTACAAGTTATGGATTTTCTTCATGTTTTCATGATTTGTATGTTCTTTTTCATGTTGATAAATGAGGAATTAATTTCTATTCCATGATTTGATGATAAATTCCATGTGGGTTGATTAGTATGGATAAAGATTTACGAAATTTCATGACTAAAACCTTGTATGTTGGAATTGAAATTGAAGCATGATATTTAATTGTGGTATAATGTGTTTACATGTACTATGCCTGCCATATGTTTGATAAAATGCCTAGATGAAGGATATTTACCTAACTAGAATTATATCATGAAAATCTCTATAAATGTACAAGCTTATGCCTATTAGACGTTTAATGAAATGCTTCAATAAACGTATTCTGGTGATTATCATGTATTCAAGAATATCAAGTCATGTCAGTTTCCGTCTATCGAGTCCTGGGAGTACTTGTACCTAAAATATTAGTTTTGTGCCTAGATCCATGTCATGTTTTCACGTTACTCTTAGTCAAGCTATGAACTCTTAGACTTCATATAGTCTTATGACACAGGAAAGATCTCTGTAATCTAATGACTCAGTCAATTGTCAGATATCAGTAGTATTTCATCAGTCACGAATACTCAGTAATACAGTCCATGCTCAGCTTAGTTCAGTAAATCATGCTCAGTGTCCATTCAGATGGGAGTAGGAATTAGCACCGAGTGTACCCAAGGATGGGACTCACCTGTTATATGAGGGTGTGATTCCTAGAAGCAATCCTTGCATTCCAGAACTATGTAGCCAGCATAGGTTGAGACATTGTAGCCTGCTATATGAAGGTTCATGAGGTGGATTAACCTGTTATGTGAGGGTTCCCACCGTTCTAGCTAGAGTTACCTGTTATATAAAGGTTACTCACATGTTGTCCTTAATAGTGGCACGGTATTGACACCCTTCCAATAAAGGCATACATTGGACCCTAGCATAGCTATTATAGCACATTTGGGGCATGTCAGTTAAATACTACTTCCCACAGTTTCATGTTACAGAATCAAGACTGTAAGATACCATCAATCAGTCTCAGTAATAGAACTCAGATAGTTCTTCAGATTTCAGGACTTTCAGATACAATCAACACAGTTAAAGTAAGAAACTTAGATAGCTCTATCAGATTCAGGACTATCAGTTATAGTCACCCACGTTATCAATTATACTCAGATACAGTCACCCACATTATTAGTTATACTCAAATACAGTCACCCATGTTATCAGTTTTATTCAGATACAGTCATTCAGGTTTGCAGTTATGTTTTGTTATCAGTATCCAGACTCGGTAGTTATGCTACTAAGGTATTAGTATCATATTATCACATTGTCAGTTACAGTTGCGTATTTGTGTATGCACTCTTACATTCATTTTAAATAGTCAGTTAGTATTGATCATGCATGCAAAATATTGCTTATAGCCTACCTCACATGTATACTCATTACATATGTACTGACTTATTCAAGCTATGTTGCTTCTTTTTTTTATGTTACACCATAGGTTCAGGGACACGAGTCCCAAATTAGTAGTAGATTCTAGTTTTAACAGTCAGTGTAGAAGTGAGTCCTCATCCTTCAAGGATATAATGATTTTCTATTATCTCATTTATTAGCTTATTAGATGGAGTTAGTAGGGGACATCTCCCAACAACTCCTTTTTCAGATTCTTCAGGCAGTAGAGGCTTTCAAAATAGATACAGACTATCATGTTTTAGACTTTAGTTTTTTTAGGTATTCTATTGCCCCACACAACTGTTACATTATTCAGTTATGTTCATGATTGAATCTTATCGCCTTTCAGTGCATGTTTCCAAATTATTATGTTATCTTATGCAGTATACAGGTACAGATATCATTCATGGGTTAGCTTGTGGTCCTTAGGGGTCATGAGCACCATGTAGCATTCTGGTTTAGCGAATCGGATTGTTACAAACTTGGTATCAAAGCCCAACGTTCAATAGAGTCATAGGAAGTCTGAAAGCCATGTCTAGTAGAGTTTTGTACATAGGTGTGTTGCGCGCCACATTTATGTTCAAGAGGCAATGAGATGTTTAAGAATAGTTTCCCTTCTTTCAGTATTCATATTGTGCTTATGAGCATAATCACAAGTCAGTCTCTCATTCTAATCCGCTTCTTCTCTTTATTTCAGAACGTGCCTCTTAAGAGAAGAAATAAGTCAGCCCCTCAGCCCGAAGAACCTTGGGGAAATCATGTTTCTTATGCGGAGTTCAGGACTACATTTACCACTCCTGCTCAATTAGTCACAGCTCATAATGAATGGCCAATAGTTGTTTCGCCCAACCCTGTGGCCAACTTAGCTGCAACGAGGATTCGGGACTTCACCCGAATAAATCATCCAACCTTCCTCGGGTCTAAGGTAGATAAAGACCCTCAATAATTCTTAGATCAAGTTCAAAAAGTGAAAGACGCCATGGGAGTAACTACTGTTGAGAGTGCTAAGCTAGCTTCATTCCAGTTGCAGGATCTGTCTAATACTTGGTCCAAATATTGGAAGTCCAAAAGATCAGATGATGTAGGTCCTACAAAGTGAGAGGAGTTTGTCACTGCATTCTTAGATAGATTCTTTCCCTAAGAGAATAGATAAGCCAAGGTGCTAGAGTTCATCAACCTCAGGCAGGGCAATATGATAGTTAAAGAGTATTCTTTTAAGTTTACTCAATTATCTAGGTATGCCCCTCATGTGGTTGCAGACAATAGACCCAACATGCGTAAGTTCGCTTCAGGGGTGAACGAAAGCATGGTTAATGAGTGCAGATGCGCCATGCAAAGTAGTGACATGACCTTAGCTAGACTTTTGACTCATGCTCAGCAGATAGAAGATCAGAAAATTAAGCAGAGAGAAACAAAATAAGAGAGCGAAGATAGGTCATTTCAACTTCGCTCAGCCTAAGTCAGAAGGAGGAAACCGTTCCCAGTTTCATCCTAATTCATCTATTCCAGCCCCCTCTGTAGCCAGTTTTATAGTTCCTAACTTTAGAGAGGGTAACAAAGAGAGAGCTCTAGGATCTAAGACCCAGAGAAGTGTTAGCAGTGCCCTCACCAATCCTCTTTGCCAGACTTACGATAAGCACCATCAGTGTGTTTGTACAGCGGGTAGTGGCATTTATTTTTGTTGTGGTAATCCAGGACATAGAGTTAGAGACTGTCCTCATCCAGGGACTCAGGGTCAATAGAATCGCTCCTCAACTTAATCTGGTCTCCAAAATTAGCAGGGTGCCACTTCCAGTGTTAGTAGTGAGCAACGCCCAAATCATCTCTAGGCTTTTTAGACTCGACAAGATCAGAAAAATTCTCCTGATGTAGTTACTGGTACGTTACAGATCTTTAATGTGCATGTTTATGCTTTGCTAGATCCAAGAGCTTACTTTTCTTTTGTTACTCCTTATATAGTAGTTGATTTTGCAGTCAGTCTGGAAATTCTAGTAGAGCCCTTTTTAGTCTCTACCGCAGTGGGTAAAATCATCATAGCCCTGTGGGTATACAGGAACTAATCGATTATGATATTTCAGAAAGTCACTTCAGCAGACTTAGTCTAATTAGAGATGACTATTTTCGATGTTATTCTCGGCATGGATTGTCTTTATTCCTGCTATGCCACAGTCGACTGTAGAAATAGAATAGTTTGGTTTCATTTCCCGAATAAACCCGTCCTTGAGTGGAGGGGTATTACTTCAGTGTTCAGAGGTCAGCTTGTTTCCTACCTTCGGGCAATGAAATTGATATCTAAGGGATGTGTTTATCATTCAGTTCATTTTAGATATTCCAGTTCTGAGGCTCCCAGTCCAAATCAGTCCTAGTAGTGAATGAATATTCATATGTCTTTCCCAAAGATCTTCCAGGAATTCCTCCCGAAAGGGAAATAGACTTCGGTATTGATTTTCTTTCCGAAACTCAACCTATCTTTATTCCACCATACAGAATGGCACCAGCAGAACTCAAGGAACCGAAAGAATTGTTGAAGGATATCTTAGATAAGGATTCATTAGACCCAGCATTTCCCCGTGAGGCACACCAATCTTATTCATGCGCAAGAAAGATGGTTTACTCAGAATATGTATAGATTACTGTTAACTCAATAAGGTTACCATCAAGAACAAGTATCCTCTTACCAAATTTGATGACTTGTTTGACCAACTTTAGGGCGCCAGTCATTTCTCAAAGATAGAACTCAAATTCGGCTATCATCAGCTCAGATTTAGAAAAAATGACATCCCGAAAATAGCTTTCCGTACTAGGTATGGTCACTTCAAATTTTAAGTTATGTCCTTTGGTCTTACCAATGCCCCAGCCGCTTTCATGGACTTGATGAACCGTGTGTTCAACTAGTACTTGGACATGTTCATCTAGTCTTAATAGATGATATTCTGGTCTATTCTCGCACTGAGCACGATCATACAGACCATCTCAGAATAGTACTCCAGACTCTCAGAAATCATCAGTTATTCACCAAATTTAGTAAGTGCGAATTTTGGCTAAAATAAGTATCATTCCTTGGCCATATTATTTCTGGTGATGGCATTAGAGTAGATCCTTAAAAGACCGAAGCAGTAAGAAATTGGACTCACTCTGTTTGTCTATTAGACATCAGGAGTTTCTTGGGTTTGGCTGGCTATTACAGACGGTTTATAGAAGGATTTTCATCTATTAAATCCCTTATGTCGAGATTGACTCAGAAGAAAGTCAAGTTCTAGTGGTCAGATTTTTGCGAGAAAAGTTTTCAGGAATTGAAGACTCGACTAACCTCAGCTCCAGTTTTATCTCTTCCAGATGGTTCAGATGGTATTGTAGTTTATTATGGTACATGAGTTTGTGTCCTTATGCAGCATGGTAAGATCATAGCCTATGCCTCCATAAAGCTTAAACCCCATGAGAAGAATTATCCTACTCATGACCTTTAGTTAGCAACCGTAGTATTTTCCTTAATGATTTGGAGGCATTATCTCTACGGAGTTCATATAGACATCTTTACAGATCATAAGAGCCTTCAGTATGTTTTTTCTCAAAATGATGTCAATCTTTGTTAGAGAAGGTGGTTAGAGCTCTTCAAATATTATGACTTGAGTCTCATCTATCATCCGAGCAAGGCCAACGTAGTGGCCGACGCTCCAGTAGACTGTCCATGGGTAGTATTTCTCATATTGATGATAGTAAGAAGAAGTTATCTCAAGAAGTACACCAACTTGCCAGACTAGGCGTTCTCTTAGTCGATTCTTCAGAGGATGGCATATGTGATCAGAGTAGTTTAGAATCATCTCTAGTTTCCGAGGTGAAAGAAAAGCAAGATAATAATCCTAGCCTTGTCAAGCTAAAAGAGTCAGTTCAGAATTAGAAAATAAACGTTTTCTCTCAAAGAAGAGATGGCGTCCTCCATCGTCAGGGTCGTCTATGTGTTCCAGGTGTAGATGACATAACGCACTAAATTTTTGCAGAAGCGCATGGTACGCGTTACTCTATTCATCCAGGGGCCACTAAGATGTACCACATTTTTGCAGGAAATCTATTGGTGGAGTGGGATGAAAAGAGATGTTGTAGAGTTTGTGGCTAAGTGCTCTACATGTCAATAAGTTAAGATAGAGTATCAGAAGCCTAGTGGTCCTATGCAGGATTTTAATATTCCTACTTTGAAGTGGGAATTTGTGAACAATGACTTCATGACGAGTTTTCCTCGAACTCGCTGTTAGCATGGTTCAGTCTGGGTTATTGTAGATAGAATAACCAAATCAGCTTATTTTCTTCCATTTCATACCTCTTATTCAGCCAAGGATTATGCCAACCTCTACATTAAGGAGCTGGTCATATTGCACGGTGTTTTGTTGACTATAATATAAGACAGAGGTACCCAGTTCACCTCTCATTTTTGAAAAGCATTCCAAAAGGGTCTTGGTTCCCAAGTTTATCTTAGTACAACCTTCCAGCCTCAGACAGATGGTCAAGCAGAAGGGACCACTCAGACTTTGGAAGATATACTAAGGGCGTGTGTAATAGATTTCAAGGGTAGTTGGGATGACCACTTGCCTTTGATTGAATTTGCATACAACAAAAGCTATTATTCCAGTATTCAAATGGCTCCATTCAAAGCTCTCTATGGTAGGAGATAGATATCTCTTATTGGTTGGTTTGATATTAGTGAGGCCTCATTTATAGGTCCTAACTTAGTATTTGACATCTTAAAGAAAGTTCAGTTAATTAGAGAAAGACTCTGGACTGCTCAGAGCCGATAAAAGTCTTATGCAGATGTTCGTAGAAAGGATCTAGAGTTTGATATTGGTGATCATGTCTACCTCAAGATCTCTCCTATGAAGGGAGTGAATAGATTCTGCAAGAAGGGAAAGCTCAATCCCCGATATGTCAGTCCCTTCAAAATTCTCAGTCTTTTCAGCAAGGTCGCTTATGAGCTCTAATTACCTTTAGATCTAGCCTTAGTTCATCCAATCTTTTATGTCTCTTTTCTTAAGAAGTGCATAGTGACCCATCAGTCGTAGTCCATATTTAGAGCATCGATGTTCAGAAAAACCTCTCTTATGAAGACATTCCAGTTGAAATCATAGACTATCAGACCCATAGATTGAGGAACAAAGAAGTCCCTCTAGTTAAAGTTCTTTCGCAAAATCAGTCCACAGAGGGAGATACTTGGGAACCAGAAGCATATATGCATACCAAGTACCTTCACCTTTTCCCCTCTGACTCAAATCAAGCTCAAGGTAACAGTTCATTCTCCTTAAGCTTGCTCAGTTTCATGATTAGTGTACATCACTAACTTAGTATTCAGTCTTAAGTTCATATTCCTATGATAAACTTGGTATTAAGTACCACTGCATATTCCATTATGCATTCATGTATCAGATCTATTATATAGTTATGCATCAGACATGCATTCTCATTGTGAGAAAACTTAGTTCTTCAGAACTCTCAGTTATGCATTCATGAATCAGTTATGCATGCATCAGATATGCATGTTCAGTATGTTATGTTCAGCTTATCAGTCACGTCTCTTATGAGATCATATTCCATTTATTTATGTTCAGATCATTGTTTCCCCTCTCAGTTAGTCTCATTCAAGGATGAATGTTCTCAAGGGGGAGATATTGTAATACCCATGTTTTTTCTTAGCTCGAAAATCATCTCAAGGATGTTAGAACTTTCTTTTAAATAAGAATTAATTCTTATAAATGTCGTCTTTCCATAAATTTCACTTCCTATCAAATGGGAAATTGAATAATCTTTCCATCGATATATAATTAGCACAAATTCGACACCCAGGGGAAGAGTTAGAGCATTTTTAGTGGGACAGTGTTTGATCTGAGCTTATAGTGCGTCGCGGAGATAGCTCAAATGGAAATTGTCAAATTTCAGTGTTGCTCCACAATACTGCTGCATCGCACCAAACTTCCAGGTCGCAGGCAAGGTGGCAACACAATAGCTCCGCATAGCGCCACCATGTAGTTTCCCAATTGTCAATTTCTCTAAGGGCCCAACTCGAGAAATTTTACTAAAAATTTTATGACGTGTCTAGGGTTAAAGGGGTCAACTTCCTACCCTTATATAATTCCCTTAACACGTGATTCAGCCACTTTTCACCCAAAACATATTAGTTTCTCCCAAGTTTATCTCAAGAACAAGCTAGGTTTTCTATTAGCGATTCAAACTTAGGAAGGTTTCACTATCAATCTTCACGGAATCACGATCTAAGGTATGCTTAGTCTTCATTCATGGACTCCTTTCATCCATGAAGTCCAAGAATCTTTTTTAACTCTAAGTTATGGATTTTCTTCATTTTTTCATTCTTTGTATGTTCTCTTTCATGTTGATAAATGAGGAATGGATTTATATTCCATGATTGGATGATAAATTCCATGTGGGTTGATTAGTATAGATAAAGATTTACGAAATCTCCTGACTAAAACATTGTATGATGGAATTGGAATTGAAGCATAATGTTTAATTTGGGTATAATATGCTTACATGTACTATGCCAACCATATGTTTGATAAAATGCATTGATAAAAGAAATTTGCCTAACTAGCATGGTATTATGAAAATCCCTATAAATGTACAAGCTTATGCCTATTAGACGTTTGATGAAATGATTCAATAAACGTACAATGGTGATTATCATGTATTCAAGAATATCAAGTTTAATGCCCTGAGATCGCATCCCGAGACGTCACACGGTGCTTTTGACCCCGAAGGACCACAAGCTAACCCTTTATGGATATCTGTGTTTTTACACAGCATAATATCTAAAATAGATGTGGAAACTAGCCATAAGATTCAACACATCTATGAATACTCATAATACAGAAAACTAAATAATAATACATCCATCTGAAAAATCCTCCAAACTAACTGGACTGTGGAGTTGACGAGACAAGTCCCTAACTAACTCCATCAACTAAAAATAAACAAAGACTGAAGCAATAATAGTAAACTAAGATTCATCCTCGAAAGAAGAGGACTCACTGCTACTGCTGATGAATGGGACTGAACTGCTAAGGATACTCTTGATCCTGTGCCTCCAAACCTATGGTGTCAAATAAAACACCATAGCGCAAATGTGTCAGTACAGGAATATACCGAGTATGTAGACGAGGTAGGCTAATGCAAGGGCTCATGCATGCACAATATCTAAACTGAATAATCATGAAGATTCCACATAAGAACACATACATGATTGCACAATTCATGAACACAATCACCGCAACTCTAAATACTGAAACTCAGATACCACTTTACTACTGACTAAACTCGCTACTGACACTGAGATACTGAATCACTGACTCATCTGATACTGATAACTCAGAGTCTGGATGAATTTACACCAAGGACTGAATTCTAAGCTTACTTCTTTCGAAAGATAGAATTAGAGATCAACTTTTATAACAGATTATTCTGGAAGTGATTATCAATGATAAGAAGTATGATTATGTCCGAATCTGACAACAAGAATACTCAACAAAATCTGAGATAGAGATCAAGCCTATCTAATGGGAGATCTCTAGATATGATAATAAGAATACTCAACATGGTCTGAGACTAAGATCAATCTTCTCTGATGGGAGATCTCTAGATATGATAATAAGAATTTCTCTATGAGACCGAGCCTATCTGACAAGATGGTCCATGAATCAATGAAACTATCCGAGTTCCTGACTGAGATAGATGACTGTACCATATAGTCCTAATTTATAAAGATTGATACTGAAATTGCAACTATGGGAAGTAGTTACTTAACCGACATGCCCCAACATATCACAGGTGGGGTCCAACCTGTAACCCCAGCTGGAAGGGTGCCAATACCGCGCCACAGGTAAAGAACCCTCTGGTCAAGCCTCTCTGATAGGATGACCCTCATAGAAAGTCATCCTGAAGCAATATAATAGTCAAACTTCTCTGAAGGTGACAGCCTCTACTGATGGGGACTCCTGCATCCTGCACTGGATATGCAGTTTTGTATTTCAGGGATTGCTCCTAATGACTCGGCCTCTCTGATGGGTAGACGACATCCCTTCTCTCACTCGGTGCTAGTTTCTACTCCCAACTGAAAGACTCTGAACTGAAATCTTAATTGAACATAACTAAACTAAATCTGATACTGATCATGTTTCTTAAGAGATCTGACTGAGTTATGCTAATATTACTTAGTTTTGTATCAGATGGAAAAGGTATCGAATCATGGTATCTGACTGGCGATACAGAGCGTGAATAGATTACTCGAATCACTTCTGAGATTAGAATTGAATCACTTGAATACTATTAGATTTGTGCCGATTACAAGACTGAGGCTAGATTACTAGCGATACAGAGATAACTGAGATTACTGAGATTTCTTAAGTTCTAGACTTGTCTGAGGATACAGAGTTCTATAGTTCACTGAGTTCTGAGAATCATGACTCGATTGAAATTATCGAGAAACTAACACGGGCTCTAGAAAATAGCTCTATTGTTTGGTATAAATACCCCCAAGACTCGATAACATAAAAGTAAAACATAATCATTCTTGACCAGTCATCACCATGATCATTCGTTCATCATCACAAGCATTCGTTCATCATCACAATCATTAAAGAATCTTCACAATCATTAAAGCATCTCTTCAAGTAATTAGGAATCATGTCATATGGTCATTCCCACAATCATTAAGACATCACCTCAAGCATTTAAGGATCAGAAACATCTATTCATCATCACAGTTGCCAAGTGGTCATTTTAAGCATCTCGGAATCATAATCATATAATAATATAGGGGAAATATGCTACTAGATCATCCTCCAGTCAACCAGGTTTTACCTTAACTATTTCATACCTATATCAATCTTGACATGTGTTTGGATATCAAATTGCTTGTGAAAACTTCATACTATCATGTCATAACTTACTTTCTAACCACTTGGAATGTATTAAAAACTTAACATATATTAAGAACACATAATTGGGGAATTTACTACCCTCACATTTCCACTTGTTCACTAAGGTCCTTCGACAAAACACTAGACAGGCACGGTTTCACACTTATTTAGGGATTTCCTACTACCATTGAATAATTCATTTACTTGGGCATTTTATCAAACACTACGCATGCGTAAACTATCTCACAATTTGAGGTATCCTATTAAACATACTATAATAGCCCTTATGTTTCACCTAAGCTCTTTATCAAACCTATGGGGGACATACTTCTCTTATTCAACCATTTCTACACCCATTTGACATGAACACATCATATAGAAAGCAACATAAAGACGATTCATCACAAATATCACATGGATTCCACCTACTAGGGTCAAGGCTCATGAATCTTGTAAACAAACATGAATCAAAACTCAAAAATATATTTAACATCAATTTCAACTCATACAAATCATTAACAACTCATAAACATAAAAATCTTTGAGTTTTGAAAAGGGTTCTTAAGCTTTTTGGATGAAAGGGACCCAAGAATCAACATCTACATACCTTAATCTTTGAAATTGGATGAATTCTAATGCTTGAGATCCTATCCACACCTGTAATAAATAATTTTTGAAGACCATACTATGAGAAACTTGATTCTTGAAGAAATCTTGAAGAATTATGAATGAATTTGTTGAAAGATTAGGGTTCTTGAATGGAAGAGTAGATGAAGGAATTAAGGTTTGGATGGAGTTCCTCATATTTATAGAGACCTACAAAAGGTGGAAAAGGACCAAAATACCCTTGCAAAACATCCTTAAATTGCTGGAAAAAAATAGTTGACGACATCCGTGACAAGCCGTCACGTTCCTGATAGGTCATCACGAATTGTCATCACAAAAGGGTGAAATTTTGAGTTTCTGGTTAAGGTTGACGACATTAGTTATCAGCCATCGCGGGCATGATGGATTGTCAAAAAATTTCATCACCAGAGGTAGAACTCTACACAGGGATGAAGACATGGTGATAGGTCATCACGCTCGTGACAGCTAATCATGAATGTCGTCACTCAGTTTCTCAGCCTGACATGCTGGAGTAAAATGGGCATAACTCTTTTCTCTGATTTTGGTTTCTGACGATATTGGTATCGTTAGAAAGATAATTCAAAGAGATTTCATTTGATAGATAGTAGGTCCTGTAATTCGATATATATAAAGAGTTATGGTCGATTGAATTTGACCAAAGTTTTGACGCTCACTAAAACTTGAACGATAGGAAAGCTTTCAACTTGTCCTTGAGTTAGCGGATCTCTATGATATTAATTCATGCTCAAATACATTCGCACATGATTAAAAGTATTTCATATTTGGGAAGATATTTCTGAAATATTTAGACTGGAAGAGGACTTTATGGGGCATTATATTATCTCCCCCTTGGGAACATTCATCCTCGAATGTCACTTGATATACTGAAAATACGGATTACCAGAACCTACTTAAGAAATATAAACATTTCAAGGCATGCTTATGCAACTGGAACCACTGACATATAGAGTTCTCACACTAGGCATGATTTTTATCTGGTACATGTAATACTCGACTGAATCTATTCATAGCTAAACTCTCATAACACTCATGCATATCTGATGCATGGACTCATAACTGGGCAGATGTAAAGAATGCATGACTGATAACACACTAAAGAGCTGAACTCATTTCTTCTAAATGCACATATCTAATGCACGAATGTCTGGCTAAGTTGACTTTCGAAAGCATGACTTGACAATGCAACAATGAATGATGCTAACTTCATAAAGAAAATCTAAAAATGCGTAGGATTTATCTAATGGCATACAACATCATAATACTATGGGGTATCTCCCCCTTAGGACTCTATGTCCCTCTAAATATACTTTGCTGAAATCTTGGGGTGGTGCTCGGGGCACCTACAGACTGGGTCATGATTGATTGATCAAGATATGAAACTCATTCCTGACTCATGATAACATATAAGCTTAAAATGGGTTCAAAGGATCTATCAATGCATGTCATAAAGTTGGAGGGCTCATAAAATACCCGGGTCTATTTCAAGGGATCTTTCTCGATCAAGGTGAGCCTAAAATGGATGCAGTCTACCCCTTTGAGTCAGCACCCTATATTCTTATATTCTATGGCATGGATAACCACAACCAAAGCATACATCACTACTGGCTCCACACACACCTTGGTGGCACCTGCCATACTCTCCACAATGCGGATAGGTACAAACACCACTAGCACTACTATAGGCTTTGGAGCTTAGCGCTCTCTCAGATTTGACAACACCAAACATAGGTACGGGTACATTAGCTAAATATGGACCCTAACTAAAACTCTTCAACCATACTGAGAACTACTACCACTTTGAGACCCTAACTATGAGAAACCACAACTACCTTTCTTGGCTCTCTTACTCAATCTCTCTCTCCTGCATCTTATCTTTCTCAATCTACTGTGCATGCATCATTAGCCTATAAAGGTCCATATCTCTATTGAGTATAGTAGCTCTATACTCTTTTAACACATAACTCGAAACCCATACAAAACCACACTCATACTCGCTCTAGGGTCAGCTATTAAGTTAGGAGCATACTTAGCTAATTGGTTAAACTTAAGACAATACTCTTTCACGGTCATGGAACCTTGACTTAGGTTCATGAACTCTTCTACCTTAGCCTCTCTCATCTCTAGCAGGAAAAACCAATCTATAAAGGCACTTTGAAACTCTAGCTAAGTCACAGGAGCTGCATTCTCCCCTCTACTCTTCTCTCATATCTATACCCAATAATGAGAAACATCCTTCAACCTATAAGATGCTAACTTAATACTCTCCATCTCAAGAACATGCATAATATGGGTGATCTTTTTCACTTTCTCTAGAAAAATGTAATACCACAGAAAATTTTTCGTTGAAATTTTGTGCGTAAACGTGTTGGGTTTTATCTTCTAAAATGAATTATAAATGTTTCATGCGAAATGTCTTAGATTATGACCCACCATTGCGTAGAGTATCGAATAATATTTCCAACGATATGTGGATCATCCAAAACGGACACCCGAGCGACAAGTTATGAACATTCTGATCGAATCGTAAATAGTAGTGAATAGTAAAACATGCAGGAAAAAGTACTGAGGCCTGGTATCTTTTTTCTCTAACTTTAAATGATCATAACTCCTTGTACATAATGATCTGGGTGATCTACTCTATATCAATGGAAAGCTCTGCTAGTCCTTTCTCCAATGAAATTGGTTTCATCCAATTTGTCTATTGGAGCAAAAAGTTATGATTGATCTACTTTAGCCTACCAAAAGTGAATTTTTGGGTCAAATTCAAATTATCATAACTCCTCGTACACAATGATCTGGGTGAGATACTATATATCAATGGAAAGATATGAGAGTCCTATTTCTAATGAAATTAGTTTCATCTAATTTGATTATTAGAATAAAACATTATGGTTGATCTACTTCAGACTATAAAAATAGTCCACCAAAGAACAGATTCGAGAATTATTTGATTTTTAGGGGCGTTTTGGTCAATCCCCCTCACCCAAAATCCATTCAAACCCTGTATAAAAGCCTATTAGAAGCATTATATGTTATATTTCATCAAATTCCCTCAAAAATAAAACCCTAAGCTCCTACGTCCAACTTCAAGAACCTCCAAAGTTCACCATAAATTCTGCAAATTTGTTCAAGATTCCAGGTTCCTAGTTCAAGAACCTCCAAAGTTCACCATTAATTCTGCAAATTTAATCAAGATTGCAAGTTTTTAGTTCAAGAACTCCAAGAACCATCACTCAAAGGCACGATTAACATCTCAAAAATGAGTATCGATCTAAAGTTCATCATTCAAGGTATGTGGGGTTTTTTAATCAGAACTCTCTTTCATTTTTGTGCCCAAAAGTAACTTTCTTTACAAAGGCATGATTGTTATTTGATTTTTATGAATTTGAAGCATGAATCTATATCTTATGATGATTATTATGAAATCTTAATGTTTATGATTTTGAAAGATGAATTTATATGTGTGGAGATATAAAGCATGAATCTTGAATGATAGTTATCATGATTTTAATATTTGGATCGTGAATCCCCATTAAAAATTATGTTTTTTTAAAAAAGAGTGTGTTATAAGCACGTTGATGTTGAATATTTGAGATATTTTTAATAATTTGACCTTTTGATCTTAATCGAGTTGTGTTAAACTCGAGTATGAAAGAAATCCACAACGAGGTTGATTTTGATAGACAGGAAGCATGATGGCTCCCGATGTATATTTATATATTACTGAAATTATTTTGTTGTGGATTGTCTTTGAAATGATCTGAGCTAAGTTCAAGAGAAATCTTTAGCACCGAGTGGGAGGTATAAATCAACCTTACTTCTTTAGAACTACATTCCCCGGTAGAAGTGAGCCTGAGGCTGATTTATATAGTGATCGCTAGTTTGTGGGGAATTGATATCGATAGTCCTACTTCGATAGAAAGGATAGGATGGCTCTCCCCAACGTGGGTTGTACGTTGGACTCCATGTAGCACATATGGTTTATGTCGGTTATATGATCTCCCAGTGTGTCTTTGTTTCCTTGTGTCTATGGTGAATGGTGAAGTGATTTTAAAGTGGAATTGTGAAAGTTATTCTTTCGAAAGATTTAAATGATATTTACATTATGAGAATTGATATTCTTGATGAACTGAAAGTGATTGACAAATTATATGATGACTCACATATGTTATTGTACTTATTTAATCCTCTCATGATTATGATGTTTTTCTTCAGGCTATTTGAGTCTTTCATACATCCTCCATATTTCTTTTTGAGGACATGATATCTAATGTTGGTTTCACAGAATTGTTTACATTTGATAACTGAGTATGATTTTGTTGGGGTATGTCTTAATGGCTCGCTGGTTTTATTGATTTTCTTAGAGGCTTGTCAGACTAGTATAGATGTTGGGAGTTGACTAATAAGACTTATTTTGTTATCTTTCTGAAAATCTTTTATCCTTGGATGATGATTACTCTGTTGATATTTGAGGGTTATTTATGGAAACCCCATTGATTCATGTTGAACTAAATAAAAATGGCTCAAAGGGTTAGCTTAGGGCTACTCATAGCCTCAAGCACCGTGGGACGCTTCGGGACCCATTTTCCAGGGCGTTACAAACTTGGTATCAGAGCCTAAGGTTTTAAGGTGTCCTAGGGAGTCTGACAAGTCGCGTTAAGTAGAGTCTTGATCATCGGTGTGCAGCGCGCCACATCTATGAGCATGAGGCTACAAGATGTTTTGGGAAAAAGTGTGATTCTTTCTTTCAGAAGTCTATCGTGCTTAAAAGTGTCTCTCTCTGCTATTGATTTGTGCTCTTCTGTTTTAGAAATATGCCTCTATGTTGAGCGAGAATAAATAATGATGGTCAGCAATCTCAACCCGCTGACCCATTGAATGAAAACGTATTTTCTGATGTTTTTTCCAAATGATCTCCTAGGGATACCTCCTGATAGAGAGATAGAGTTCGGGATTGATCTTCTTCTCGATACTCAGCCCATTTCTATTTATTCTTATCGTATGGCCCCTGTAGAAATTAAGAAGTTGAAAGAGCAAGTCAAAGATCTACTAGATAAGGGTTTTATAAGGCCCAGTGTTTCTCCTTGGGGTTCTCCTATGTTGTTTGTTAGAAAGAAACATGGCTCTTTGCGTATGTGCATTGATTACCGCCAACTAAATAAAGTCACCATCAAAAATAAGTACCCCCTTCAAAAAATAGATGATTTGTTTGACCAATTGTAAGGTGCAAGTTATTTCTCAATGATAGACCTTCATTCCGTCTATCATCAACTCAAAGTTAGGAAGTGTGACATCCCAAAAACTATTTTCCAAACTCGTTGTGGCCATTTTGAGTTTGTTGTTATGTCTTTCGGGTTAACTAATGCCCCAACATCATTCATGGACCTCATGAATCAAGTGTTCAGACCATATCTGGATATGTTTGTCATAGTGTTCATCGATGATATATTGGTGTACTCTTGTAGTGAGGATGAACATTCTGATCATCTCTGAACTGTCTTGCAAACCCTTAGAGATCACAAGTTGTTTGCCAAGTTCAGTAAGTGTGAGTTTTGGCTAAGGTCAATTGCTTTTCTGGGTCATATCATTTCTTTCGAGGGTATTAGAGTTGATCTCCAAAAGACCGAAGCTATTAGAAATTGTCCTAGACCTATTTCTCCGACTGATATCTAAAGTTTCTTGGATTTAGCTGGCTATTACCTCTATTTTGTTGAGGGTTTCTCCTCTATAGCATCTCCTATGACTCGGTTGACCCAAAAGAAAGTGAAGTTCTTATGGTCTAAATCTTATAAGAAGAGTTTTCAGGTGTTGAAGACTCGACTCACTTCAGCCCCTATTTTGACTTTGCCTGATGGTGTTGATGGTTTTGTGGTGTACTGTGATGCTTTGAGAGTTGGGTTGGGTTGCATATTGATGTAGAAGGGTATGGTGATATCTTATGCTTCTATATAGTTGAAACCCCATGAGAAAAATTACCCCACCCATGACCATGAGTTCAGTGCTGTTGTGTTTTGCTTTGAAAATCTGGAGACACTATTTGTATGGTGTCCATGTTGATGTTTTCACTAATCATAAGAGTCTACAATATGTGTTTACCCAGAGAGAATTGAATCATAGGCAGAGACGATGGTTATAATTGTTAAAAGACTATGATATGAGTGTGTTATACCATCCGGGAAAGGCCAATGTTATGGCAGATGCCCTAAGTTGAGTGTCCATGGGTAGTGTTTCGCATGTGGTAGAAGGTAAGAAAGAGTTATCTTGTGACGTACATCGTTTGGCTAGATTGGGGGTTAGGTTGTTTGACTCTGCTGAAGGTAGTATAGGGGTTCAGAGTAGTTCCGAATCCTCCTTGGTTTCAGAAGTGAAGGAAAAGCAATACTTAGATGCTAGTTTGGTTAGACTGAAGGAGTCAGTCAAGGACTAAAAGTAGAGGTTTCCTCCCAAGGGGTAGATGGTATGTTAAGATTGTAGGGTAGATTGTGTGTCCCGAATGTTAATGATCTGAGACAGAGGATTATGGCTGAAGCGCATGGGGTGTGATATTCTATTCATTCTGGTGCCACCAAGATGTACCGAGACTTGCAGGAAATCTATTGGTGGAGTGGCATGAAGAAATATATAGCAGCGTTTGTAGCTAAGTGTGCAACATATCAATAGGTTAAGGTTGAACACCAAAGACCTGGTGGTATGATACAAGAGTTTAGTATTCCCACCTGGAAGTGGGAAGAGATAAATATGGACTTCGTGATTGGTTTACCTCCTTCCCGATGCCATCATGATTCCATTTGGGTTGTGGTTGATAGGTTGACTAAGTCTGCTCATTTTTTGCCTCTTCATACTTCATATACTGCTAAGGATTATGCTAGATTGTATATATGAGAGCTAGTCAGACTGCATGGAGTTCCCTTGTCTATCATTTCGGATAAGGGTACTCAGTTCACTTTGCAATTTTGGAAGGCTTTTCAGAAAGGTCATGGTACCCAAGTGCTTTTGAGTTCTGCTTTTCATCCTCACACTGATGGTTAGGCTGAGCGAACTATCCAGACCTTAGAGGATATGTTGAGAGCTTGTGCACTTGAATTTAAGGGAAGTTGGGATGATCACTTACCACTGATAAAGTTTGCTTACAATAACAATTTCCACTCTAGTATTGGCATTGCTCCGTTTGAAGCCTTATATTAGAGGAATTGTAGATCACCCATAGGTTGGTTCGAGGTGGTTGAAGTGGCTGTGAGTGGTCCTGATTCGGTATTTGAGGCTATGGAAAAAGTTAAGCTGATTAGGGAAAGGTTAAAAACTACACAGAGTCATCAGAAGTCATATGCGGATGTTAGAAGGAGAGACCTTAAGTTTGAAGTTAGTGACCTAGTGTATCTGAAAATTTCACCCATGAGTGGGGTGAAGTGATTCGGAAAGAAGGGGAAGCTTAGTCCCTGTTTTGTTGGTCCTTACAAAATTCCTAGTCGTGTTGGTAAGGTAGCTTATGAGGTTGAGTTGCCTTCCGAGTTGTCCTCTGTTCATCTAATATTCCATGTGTCCATGCTTAAAAAGCATATTAGTGATGCTATGGTAGTGGATTCCTCTGTAAGTTCTGACATTCGAGAAAATCTTTCTTTTGATGAGATTCCTGTTGAGATTCTTGATTTCAGTGTCCGAAGACTAGGGAACAAAGAAATTCCCTTGGTCAAGGTGTTGTGGTGAAACCAATCTGTTGAGGGTGAAACTTGGGAAGCTTAGGCGGACAAGCAATCCAAGTACCTACACCTATTTTCCGCGAACTCCAATCAGGCCGAAGGTACTGTTCTTTCCTAAATCATGCACTTTTGAAAAAAGTTGCAGCAGTTCGGCTGTCATTTATTATGTGTTCAGCTGTAGTTTCTTGAATTTATGCATTCTATGTTGCATTCAGAGTGAGAAACAATGTGGTGATGAGTCTAATGAATGGTTTCAGCTGTATGCTCTATTCGCTATCTAATCTTGGCATGTCTAGCATTATTCGAGGATGAATTTTTCCAAGGGGGGATGATGTAATACCCCGAGAAATTTTTCGTTGAAATTTTGTGCGTAAACGTGTTGGGTTCTATTTTCTAGAATGAATTATAAATTTTGTTTGTGGAATGTCTTAGATTATCACCCACCATTGCGTAGAGTATCGAATAATCTTTCCAATGATATGTGGATCATCCAAAACGGACACCCGAGCGATGAGTTATGAACATTCCGATCGAACCGTGAATAGTAGTGAACAATAAAACGTGCAGGAAAAGGTACTGAGGCCTGGCGTATTTTTTCTCTAACTTTAAACGATCATAACTCCTTGTACATAATGATCTGGGTGATATACTATATATCAATGAAAACCTCTGTGAGTTCTCTTTCTAATGAAATTGGTTTCATCCAATTTGCCTAACGGAGCAAAATGTTATGGTCGATCTACTTCAGTCTATCAATAGGGAATTTTTTGGTCAACTTTAAACGATCATAAATCCTTGTACACAATGATATGGGTGAGATACTATATATCAATGGAAAGATATGAGAGTCCTCGTTCTAATGAAATTAGTTTCATCTAATTTGGATATCAGAGTAAAACGTTATGGCTGATCTACTTCAGACTATCAAAACCATCCACCAAAGGACAGATTCGGGAATTATTTGATTTTTAGGGGCGTTTTGGTCAATCCCCCTCACCTAAAATCCGTCCAAACCCTATATTAAATCCTATTAGAAGCATTATTTGTTATATTTCATTAAATTTCCTCAAAAAGAAAACCCTAAGCTCTTACATCCAACTTCAAGAACCTCCAAAGTTCACCATAAATTCTGTAAATTTATTTGAGATTCCAAGTTCGTAGTACAAGAACTTCAAGAACCTCCAAACTTCACCATTAATTCTGTAAATTTATTCAAGATTCCAAGTTTCTAGTTCAAGAACTCCAAGAACCATCACTCAAAGACACGATTAACATCTCAAAAATGTGTATCGATCTAAAGTTTATCATTCAAGGTATGTGGGGGTTTTTAATAAGAACTCTCTTTCATTCTTGTGCCCAAGAGTAACTTTCTTTACAAAGGTATGATTTTTATTTGATTTTTATGAATTTGAAGCATGAATCTATATCTTATGATGATTATTATGAAATCTTGATGTTTATAATTTTTAAAGATGAATTTATATGTCTGGAGATATAAAGCATGAATCTTGAATGATAGTTATCATGATTTTAATATTTGGGTCGTGAATCCCCATTAAAAACTGTGTTTTTTTTAAAAAGTCTGTTATAAGCACGTTGATGTTGAATATTTGAGATATTTTGAATAATTTGACCTTTTGATCTTAATGGAGTTGTGTTAAACTCGAGTATGAAAGAAATCCACAACGTGGTTGATTTTGATAGATAGGAAGCATGATGGCTCCCGATGTATATTTATATATTATTGAAATTATTTTGTTATGGATTGTCTTTGAAATGATCTGAGCTAAGTTCAAGAGAAATCTTTAGCACCGAGTGGGAGGTATAAAGCAACCTTACTTCTTTAGAACTACATTCCCCGGTAGAAGTGAGTCTGAGGCTGATTTATATAGTGATCGCTAGTTTGTGGGGAATTGATATCGATAGTCCTACTTCGATAGAAAGGATAGGATGGCTCTCCCCAACGTGGGTTGTACATTGGACTCCATGTAGCACATATGGTTTATGTCGGTTATAGGATCTCCCAGTGTGTGTTTGTTTCCTTGTGTCTATGGTGAATAGTGAAGTGATTTTAAAGTGGAATTGTGAAAGTTATTCTTTCGAAAGATTTAAATGATATTTACATTATGAGAATTGATATTCTTGATGAACTGAAAGTGATTGACAAATTATATGCTGACTCACATATGTTATTGTACTTATTTAATCCTCTCATGATTATGATGTTTTTCTTCAGGCTATTTGAGTGTTTCATACATCCTCCATATTTCTTATAAATATTTATGATGACGATGTTCATAAAACTGCATACACCCCCATATACTTGGTTCCTTTTCATGGTACTGACCCATATCTTCGGATGTGGGCTACATTTTCTCAGAATGTAGGTTCAGGTGCTTAGTTCCAAGTTCAACAGTGATTCTTTGGGCACTTTGTTCTACATCTTCTGACGTGGTGAGTCCTGATGTTCCGAGGACATGATGTCTGATGTTGGTTTAACATAATTGTTTACATTTGATAACTGAGTATGAGTCAGTTGGGGTATGTCTGAATAGATCGCTTGTTTTATTGATTTTCTAAGAGGCTTGTCAGACTAGTATAGATGTTGGGTGTTGACTAATAAGTCGTATTTTGTTATCTTTCTGAAATTCTTTTATTCTTGGATGATGATTACCCTGTTGATATTTGAGGGTTATTTATGGAAACCCCGTTGATTCGTGTTGAACTGAATGAAAATGTCTCAATGGTTTAGCTTGGGGCGACTCGTAGCCTCAAGCACCATATGACACTCTGGGACCTGTTTTCCGATGCGCTACAATAAGGTTGTGGATCCTCACCTACTACTGACCCAAAGAATTCTGGCATGTTCATTTTCATGAAACTACTAATTCTAGCTGTGGCTGAGTCCCCATATGGCTGAGGTGGAGTTGCAGCCTGAGAAGTGACCTGAACAATAGTCACAGCTTGGTCTAGCGCCTAAAAAACTACCCAAAACTCTACATGTGACACACTCTCATTCTCAGGATCTAATAGCTGTGGGGGCTGATCATCAACCCCATGGACAAAATCTTTGCGAGAAGGCATACTCTGTAATTAGAAGAAAAAAGGGATTAGACTGAGAACCATTTGCTCATGCTCACTCGCAGAAAATGATCATTGAAAGAAGGGAAACTGCTCCTAAGAACATCCTGTAGCCTCTTGTACATAAATGTGGGGTGCTACACACCCTTGTATAAGGCTCCACTAGATATGGCTTTCCATACTTCCTATGACACTTTTGAACCTTAGGATCTGATACCAAGTTTGTAATGCCTCGAGATCCCATCCAGAGCTGTCACACGGTGCTTATGACCCTAAATTATCACAAGCTAACCCTTTACCAATATATGTACCTGTACACAACATAATATCTGAAATAAATGCAAAAACTAGCCATAAGGTTCAACACATCTATGAATAATCATAATATCAAAAATTGAATACTAATACATCCGTCTGAAAAGCCTCTAAACTATCTGGACTACGGATTTGATGGGATAGGTCCCCAACTAACTCCATCAACTAAAAATAAATAAAGACTAAAGTAATAATAGTAAACTGAGATTCATCGTCGAAAGAAGAGAACTCACTGCTATTGCTGCTGACTGGGACTGAACTGCTAAGGATACTCTGCATTCTATGCCTCTAAACCTATGGTGTTAAATAAAACACCATTGCACAAATGTGTCAGTACAGAAATATACCGAGTATGTAGACGAGGTAGGCTAATGCAAGGGCTCATGTATGCACAATATCTAAACTAAATAATCATGAAGATACTGCATGAGAACACATACATGAATGCACAGAACATGAAAACAATCACTGCAATTCTAGATACTGAAGCTCGGATACCACTTTACTACAAACTGAACTCACTATGGACATTGAGATACTGAATCACTGACTCATCTGATACTGATAACTGAGAGTCTTGATGTACTTACATCAAGAACTAAATTCTGAGCTTACTATTTTCGACTGATAGAATTGGAGATCAACTTTTCTAACAGTTTATTCCAGAAGCAATTAAGAAGTATGATTATATTCGAATCTGACAACAAAAATACTCAATAGAATCTAAGATAGAGATCAAGCCTGTCTGATGGGAGATCTCTAGATATGATAATAAGAATACTCAACATGGTCTAAGACTGAGATCAAGCCTTTCTGACGGGAGATCTCTATATATGATCATAAGAATCTGTATATGAGACCAAGCCTATCTGACATGATAGTCCATGAATCAATGGAACTATCCGAGTTCCTCAATGAGATAGACGACTGTACCACACAGTCCTGATTTCTAAAGATTGATACTAAAACTATAACTGTGGGAAATAGTTACTTAATTGACATGGCCCAACCTACCACAGGTGGGGTCCAACCTGTAACCCCAGCCAGAAGGTTGCTAATACCGTGCCACGGGTAAAGACCTCCCTGGTCAAGCCTCTCTGATGGGATGACCCTCGCAGGAAGTCGGCCTGAGGCAATATAATAGTCAAACCTCTCTAACGGTGATAGTATCTACTGATGGGGACTCTTGCATCCTACGTTGGTTATATAGTTCTAGAGTTCAGGGATTGCTCCTAACGACTCAGCCTCTCTGATTGGGAGCCACCATCTTTTCCCTCACTCGTTGCCAGTTTGTACTTCTATGTTTTAATTATGTGTTTATATGATTTAATGGTGGTTTTGGGTAATTGTTTGCATGAGAATGATTATTTGATAATTGGCTTTGGTTTTGTAAATACTATTTCCCCAATGTTTTTGATAAAATGCCTATGAGAATGTTTTTACTACATTGTTGGATTTAAATGGATCTAGGCATGGTTTAAACTTTGTTATGGAACCCTAAATGGTTAAATGGTTTGGAATGGTCAAAGTGGAATGGTTTTGGGCTTATTAATCATTCTTGTGGGGTAAAATGGAATCCTCCAAGTAATTATAATAATGGAACACTTGTGGGGTACATGGGACTCCCCCAAGTTTATTGGATAATGTTATCTATGGGTAAATGGTAATCCTTTGATTTCAAAAACGTTTGGCTAAGGACAATATTTAAAATTTATAGTCCGTATGATGATACCACTATATATAGTTCGGGTAATTCATACGCTTGACCTAGACACAAAATAATCCTTCTCTCTCTTGAGTGTATGCCCAATTTTCATTGAATATTTTTTGTCACCTTTAAAAACAAAGTAAAACTCCATATTAACATGATAAATAGTGATGACCACCTACAGAGCATTGCAACATGAATGGGAATCCGCCATCCCTTCCCTTTCAGTCAATCTTATTTGAGGATGAATGTTATCAAGGGGGAGATATTGTAAGACCCCATAAAATTCTTAAGCTTAATTCAGTCCTTTAAGCTTGTCAAGGGGTCCCAAATTTAGAAAATTCTAGCTAGGTTTCCACACTTTGTTTCTTTTAGCATTCAAAAGTTGGCGACCTTAATTCGCAACTTTAATGTCCTTTAATGGTCTACATTTTTATTAATTCATGATAAGGAAGGTCAATAGGTGTTTCAAGACAAGTTTTGTATTTTTCAAAACATGTTTAGATCATGTTCAGAATCTCAAAATAGTGGACCAACACGATCTTGGTGCACCACGTCGCTAATTGTGTTGGTCAACATTTGTGCAAGCTACCACAGAAAAAACTTCTAAGGCTCAACACGATCATGGTGCAATGCGTCTAGTATTGCATCGCAGCCATCAATGCACCGTATCGATTATAGACATTAAATGACCATGTCCTTAAAGGCAAAAGGGTCAATTTCCCACACCTATATAAACCCAATAATACGTGATTCAACCATTTTTCACTAAAAATATAGTGTTTTCCTCAAGTTCCTCGCAAGAAAAAGTTAGGATTTTTAATTTGGGATTCAAATTGAATACTCAAATTCAAGAATCTCTCCGTCAATCTTCGTAGAATCAAGAACTAAGGTATTCATAGTGTTCATTCATGGATTTATTTCATCCATGAAGACCAAGAATCAAGTTTTAAAATCATGTATGGTGAATGTTTTGTTATGAGTTTATTATATTAATGAGATTATGAGTGTATGATTCCCAAGTTGTAACTTTATTGTTTTTATGAAAATACGTTAGTATACGAGTTGAAAACTATGAACTTAGTTGGTCATGGTGTGTTAATTTGATAATTATACCTACGTCCTAAGTGTTGTATGTAAGGCATTTGATAAAATGCCTAAGAGAATAGAAATTATACATTATAGCTTAATTATGACCCAAATGATAAATACATAATTTACCGTCATGTTTAAATGAGTCACATGCTATTGATGTGCATTGTAGATATTTGTTGGAATGCTCATGATGTTAGAGTACGAAATTATGACATGATTATATGCATTCCTATCCATGTACAACATTATGATATCCATATGCTTCATGAAATTCCTAACTTATTGTCTAATGAATTGTTGATATTGGTCATGTGTTCAAGAAGTGTCAAGTCTTGTTAGTTTCATGCTATCAAGTCCTAGGGGTACTTGTACTCGATAATTTAGTTGTGTGCCTAGATCCAGTGTTAGTTTTCATAATTCTCTCAATCAAGCAATGATCATTAGAATTCAGTCAGTTTCGTGACTCAGGAAAATTCAGTGAATTCTGTATCAGTCTAGTCCTACTAAGTAACCTTAGTGGTCTCAATAATATCAGTAATCTCTGTAATCATCATAATCTCAACAATCCCAGTCAGTCATTAGATCTAACTAGTATTTTGTCAGTCAACAAAATTTAGTAAACCCAGTTCAAATCAGTTATACAATATGATCGGTAATAGTTCAGTTTAGTTAAATCTGTTTACTGTCTTTTCAGTTGGGAGTAGGATTAAGCACCGAATGAACCTATGGATGAGGGATCACCTATAAGTCAGTAGAGGGTATGATCCTTAGAAGAAATACTCTCATTCCAGAACTATGTAACCAGTGTAGGTTGAGATATATTCTACGAGTTTAGGGATTATACACCTCAGCTAAGTTTTCCTACTAGAAAGGGTTGGCGGAAGAGCTCTATGTTAGAAAGGGTTTAATCACATCTTGTCTTTACCCATTGCATTGTACTGACACCTTTCCAGATGGGATTAAAGGTTGGACCCTACCAGTTCAATTTTGGGGCATATTGGTTTGATGATTACCTCCCAGAGTCTCAGTTTCCAATCTAGTCTCAGTAATAAAACATAGTTCAGTTCTATAGATTTTAGGACTGTCAGATACAGTCGCTCAGCTCATTATAAAACTCAGCTTGTTTTATCAGAATCAAGACTGTTAGACACAGTCACTTAGTTAATAGTACATTAATTATACAAAACTCATGTTATAAGTATTCAGTTTTAGGACTGTTAGACACAGTCAATCAGACCAATTCTTCATAACCTGAACTGTCAGAAATAGTCTTTCCTTTATCAATAATATGACATTAATTTTTGAGTACTCGTAGACTCAGTCACTCAGTATCTCATTATTAGTACTCAGATATTAGTAAATCAACGTGATCAAAATTCATAAGTTAGTGTTACCACGATCTTAGTTACAGTTATGTATTCATTCATGTATTTTCACGTTTATATTATTCAGTTAGTAAGTATTGTCCATATATATAAACCATTGCATTCATCCTACCTCACTTGCATACCAGTACATTCAATGGTACTGACGTATTTGCGCTATGGTGTTTTATACCATAGGTTTAGAAGCATGAGCTCCAGAGCATTAGTAGCATTCCAGTTCCATCAGTTAGGTTCTGCAGTATGACTTCATCCTTCTAGGACATGATCATTACTTTATTATTTCATTACTTAGTTTATTTCAGTAGTTTGAGTTATTTGGGGACATGTTGATTTCTGTAGTTTGGGTTAGTTGGTGAAATGTCCCAACAACTCCTTATTTCGACAGTTTAGAGGCTTTCAGACTATAGTATGTTCAGATAGTTATTCCAGTTTCTTTGGCA
Organism: Capsicum baccatum var. pendulum; assembly: GCA_030864225.1. Lineage (NCBI taxonomy): Eukaryota > Viridiplantae > Streptophyta > Magnoliopsida > Solanales > Solanaceae > Capsicum > Capsicum baccatum. The sequence goes on from CM061557.1 coordinate 90,322,923, forward strand.
TTGTTATACAAGATTTTCTATTATGTAATATTATTGAACCTTATGGACTTTAATTTCATGTTTCCGTATTTACTATGTTACCATTATTATTCAGTGCTCAGTTACTAGTATCATTCATGGGTTAGCTTGTAGTCCTTCGGGATTATGAGCACCATATAGCATTTTGGGTAATAAATTCGGGGTATTACAGTACGTTTGGCTTACTTGTATTTATATTGAGATTTATTTTGTTTAGGCTTTGATATCTTGTTAATATTGTGTAGGGTCTTGGATGTTAATGCGGTAAATGTTAATATTTGGGATTAGTTGAGATATATATGCTATTGAACTTATTAAGTGTGATATTTAACTCTTAGCCTAGAAGCTTGGTTAGTTAGAGTTGTTATCTCATGAATTGCATGTGAACGCTCTAGTTTCTCTAGTTAGAAGGTAGTAAACTTGATCACTAACCTCATAAGTATGTAGGCCAACATTGTATAGTTGTGAATTAGATTTAGGTGCTTGGATGACCTAAGTATAATACTTTAGGAAGAATTGTCCAATTGAACTAGTGAGGATTGATATGTCTTTAAGACATGATGTAGATAACCTAGTCCAATTCCGGGTAAAAGTTAGACTTGAGGAAGACAATATGGGATATTAGAAGCGAAACTTGACCCTCCTTAAGACTTGAATATGTAACTTCATTAGAACCTTAGATATGTATTGCACACCTAGACTATGCTTTGGGTAGTATGATGGCTAAACCCAATAAATGATTTATTCATGTTTTTGATTTGAAAATAAAGTGTATGCTTGATTGAGATCCTATAGTAACTATTTGAATAGCAGTTGATAGTATTTTTCGTTGAATCCATGACATGCTATAACTTAATTTTTTGACTAGTTTGCTATGTGAACCTTGGATTATGTTATTACTCATATTATACTCAAGCCTAGTGACTAATAGTGTAAAGTAGGACAAATTAAATAGATTCTAGAAGGTATAACTATGACTTTTCATTGATCATGTTGATAATCATTTTAATAAAAATAATGATTTTAGTGTTCTTATCATATGGATATGCATGTTCATGTACTTACTATTATAATGTGTCGAGAATGAATGGTGAGATACTATGACATGCCTTTCCTTGTTTTTCTTGCATTCTATCATTTGTGGGATTTATGCTTGCCAATGATTTGGTTACACTTATTTATTCAAGTATAGATTGATGGTATGATAAATATTAAAGCTATGGTGAATATTTATGATACTGTGTTGCATAACAAGGTCGGAGGATATATTAATGATGTTGTTATGCCCGATAAGGCTAGTGGATATATTGTTGACATTGTGATGCCCGACAAGGCCAGAGGATATATTGATGACATTGTGAAGCCCAGCAAGGTCAGAGGATATATTAATGATATGTTGATGCCCAGTAATGTAGGTGGGTATATTGATGTTGTGATGATGCCCGATAAATCTGGAAGAGGTAATGAAGTTATGATGATGCTTCGTGAGCTCGAATGATATATTGATGTTGTGATGATGTTATATATGGTAATTATTTAAAAATATATATGTAAATATGGGGTTATGCCCTTGTATTATTACATCGTATGTGCATTAGGATTATGATGTTATCCTGGGGAAGTTGTCTATAATTCTCTACCATTAATCACTAGATAAGTGGCCTGGCTCTTGTTAAGACTAAATAGTTAATTGAAGTAGAATATGTCGATTATGGAGTTAAGACTAATTTGGCAAGTGTAGTAATGTATTGAATTAACGATTCACCTAGTTAATATGCTTGGCTTGAATGAATGATTATGTTATGGAATTCGCCGAGTAAAATAGGTTATCTTGATAACTAATTGTCTACGTAAAGTAGTTATGATACTTGCTGCCTAAAAGGCAAGAATGCTAGCTAGTTGACCTTGTTTAGTTAAAATATGGTAACTAGTAATTATGGTATAAAATGGCATAGATATCTTAATGGCAATGTAACTATGGTAATGATTACATTGGTTCCGTATTGCGATTCACTGTAAATGAGTGATGATTATAGACCTTGGCAAATGACCATTAATTAAAATATGGAAACCGTGGGTAAAAGTGAGTTGGTTATATATATGTGCCTTGATACGTTGATGAATTAATCATTGGGTGCACTCTCTAGCGGTATGGGACACCTTGATGAGTTCTTTACTTGTGTTCTTTTCGTTGCAATTCCCGGTGGTATAGGACGTCTTGGTAAGTTCTTTTACTTTAACCTTTAACAATTTTGCGCTTGTTGAACTTAGTATTCATGCAATTGTAATGGTATATACGTGATATTTTATGCTTTAAAATTTATTATTCATTTTGTATAACGATTGTGGTACGTATTGATCTGAGATGTCGTATTATTATTCTAGTTTATTACTTAGTTTGTCCAGTGATGATGGAGACTCTTCAAGTTCGATCATGTACCATGACTTATAGTTATCATCTTACTTTATATCATTTTCATATCATAACTTAACTCAGTCGAATGATGACGTCTACTGAGTACTCCTTATTTTTGTACTCATACTATACTTCTATTTCTTTTTGGTGCAGAGACAAATACTAGTTGTTGTTGTTGAGTTAAGATCATTATGTGTTGATCTACTTGAGATAGGGTGAGATTTTGGAATTTCGATTTACCTTTTTCCTTTCTATCTTTATTCATTCTTTATATTCAAAGCAAATATATGAGACTATTAAGACTTTGAGTTGTAATTTTCTATTGTCAAACTTCGATTCTCTTGTATTGATATTACCAGGTTAGGTGAAATTGGTATCCTTAGTGATTGTCTTGTGGAATATGTTTTTTATTGTGGCCCTTGTTGGGCGTTTGTACCAATGTAACCTATTGCCTTAGCTCTAGGTTACTATGTTGACTTACCTATATATGGGTTTAGTAGCTGCCATCGCGATTCATAAATTGGGTTGATTAGGAATTGTTGTCTGTGGTTTTTGCTTTGAACATTTGGTGGCATTATTTGTATAGAATTCATATTGACATTTATTTTGATCATAATAGATTGCAATATGTATTCCCCTAGAAGGATTTGAATCTCAGGCAAAAGAGATGGCTTGAGTTACTCAAGGATTATGATATGAGTCTCCACTATCACTAAGGTAAATCTAACATAGTTGTTGATGCTCTTATCAGGTGGTCCATAGGAAGCTTATCTTATTTTGATTTGGAGAAGCGAGGTTTGGTAAGGGATAGTCACTACCTAGCTAATCTTAGAGTTCGTCTTTTGGATTCTGTGGATGGGGGTATAATTATGCAAGAGGTGGTGAAGTCATCTTTTGGTGCTGAGGTGAATGAGAAGAAAGTTTTGGATCCTAACTTGATACATATTAAGGATGATGTAGGCCAGCGAAACGTTTTGGCTTTCAAAATTGGTGGTGATGGTATCTTGAGGTACCAAGGTAGATTGTGTGTTCTAGATATTGATGGGCTTCGAGAAGGATCTTTTCTAAGGATCATAAGTCAAGGTACAACATTCATCCTTGTTCGACAAATATGTACCATGACTTGAAGGAGATTTATTGGTTTAATAATATGAAGAGAGATATGGCTAATTATGTGGCTAAATGTATATTTTGTCAGCAAATGAAGGTTGAGCACTTAAGGACTGGTGGGTTGTCTCAAGAGATTCAGTTGCCTATATGGAAATAGGAACTTATTAATATGGAATTCATCATCGTTCATTTGTAGTCTCGTAGTCAGTTTGATTGATTTGTGTCATCGTGGACATGATTACCACTTTTACTCATTTTTTGCCTATGAGGACTAATTTTTCAATATAGAATTATGCTAAGATTTTAATTCAGGAAATTGTCAAGTTGAATGGTGCTCCTGTTTCTATTATATCTGATTGAGGCACACAATTATCTACTCACTTTTGACATTTTTTTAGAGAGGTTTAGAAACTAAGGTGAACTGTAGCACCTTTTTCCACCCTAGGATTAATTGACTAGTGGAGAGGACTATTCATACTTTGGAGGATATGATAAGATCTCATGTGATTGACTTTGGTAGTAGATGGGTTGACTAGTTGCCTCTCATAGAGTTTGCACATAATAATAGTTATCATTCCATCATTCAGATGGATCCGTTTGAGGCGTTGTATTGTAGAAGATATTGATCTCTGATTGGGTAGTTCAAATCTCGTGAGGCAAGGTTATTTTGTACTGACTTGGTTTATTAGGCTATGGAGAAGGTGGAGGTGATTAGGAATAGGCTTAAAGACCGCCCAAAGTCTCCAAACGTCAAGTGTGGATATGAGGCGAAGGGAGTTAGAGCTTAACATTAGTTATCGGGTATTCTTGAAGATATTTTCCATGATGGGAGTGATAAGATTTTGAAAGAAGGAGAAGCTTAGTCTCAGTTATGTTAGCTCATACTTAATTTTTAGAAAAGTGGGCAATGTTGCTTATGAGTTGGATTTGCCTTCTAGTTTAGGTTACATCCACTTGGTCTTTCATGTTTCACTGATGAAGTGTGTGAGTGATCCTTCCTTGGTTGTTCCTTTGGAGAGTGTTGTTGTTTCAAATTCCTTGTCTTATGAGGAAGTCCCCATGAAAATCTGGGATCATAAAGTCCATTAGTTCCAGACTAAGGATGTGGCTTTAGTAAAGTTCATATGGAGGAATTATAAATTTGAAGAAAGTACCTAGGAAGCTAAAGAGAACATAAAGACTAAATATCCATTCCTATTTTCTGCTTAGGATAATCGTGCTTAAGGTATGAGTATTCCTTAATTTCTTTATTTTCTGTCTTTGTTAAAGATAAGTGTGGTTGTGTCTGTGACAAATCGTCCTAATGGATTCCTTGTCACATTATTCAGGGATCAATGATCCAGGAGGGATAATGTAACATCTCATATTTTGGTCTCTAAAAGTTTTTGAGTTTTTCAACTTTCTGCCCAACGTATGACTCACCTTATGTGTCATAAGATGTCCTTACAATCCATAGGAGAGAAACCATCGTCTGACCAGTAAGTGGGGGTTGTGCTGCTTTCATGATTACGACTAGAGGTTATGAGTCGTAAAGAGTCATTACGAGTCCTAGTGTTCAAATGTTAAGGTGACCAGTATGTACCCCAAATGCTTCTATCTTGGCCACCACTCGTAGGGTCTCTTGACGAGTCATAGGGTCCACAATTATGCACCTAAGGACTTTCCTTGACTACTAGTATATGGATGACTCAAAGAAGTTATTAAGAGTCGTAGGGTGACCCATAATGACTGGGTGGTAAATACCAGCATTTTTAAGTAAGGCAATTACGATCAATTCACTCATTCCGTAATTAGACCCAACGTACCTAAAATAACTTAGGGGACCCTATTCTCAGTACTTATCAATTGTAAACACTCTCTCAAACTCACTCAATTTCCCCTTTCAAAGGCAGTGTTAGGGTTTTGAGAAATTGGTCATCTAGGGCTCTAAGTGTGAATTCTTCTTCAAATTTCTTAGGGATTAAGGCATGTATCTCTCTCCCTAAACTTTTGTTTTCAGTTTGGCAAGTATTGGTTTGTTTACTGCATGGTTTTTATGTTGGGTTTTGAATGATATGTTAAGAGTTTGGGATGTTAATTGTTTAAATGATTTTCCTATGATTATTCTGGCTTTACTAAGCACTAAATTAATGACTTGTGAACTCATTGGGGGTGCATGGGTATGGTGAATTATGTTAGGGTACAAGGATTCCCTAAATTTTTAAATAATGGAACTGGGGGTACAAAGATTCCCCCAAATAATTGGATTTTGGTATTGAAAATAATGAGAACCTCAACCCAGTTTCTTAAATGGTTTTGTAATGTTATTAATCAATTGGCCTAGCCTATTTTTCTTAAAACTAATATATTTCATAAATGGCTAACATATAAGAATGACCTTGAAAACCTTGTGGGGTACAAGAATCCTCTCAAGTGAATGGTATTTTTTAAAACCTTGTGGGGTACAAGGAATCCCCCAAGTTGTTTTAAATAATAAAGTCTAGGAGGATTCCTAAGTGTTGGCTTAATGACATTGGCTTGCAAGCTATAGTTTGTGTGATCATACCACTTAATAATGCCTTGATGATTGAATCTTTGAATTAATGGATGGGTTATGTTCTAAGTGGTTTAATTTGTCTTAAAGTAGGTTGTGTTTCTAACCGTGAAGGCAGAGATCCTGAGGAACTAATATTAGAAACTCATATTTGTCGATGTGAGGGATGGTCTAGATGACTATGTGCTTGTGTCACACAATATATATATATATATATATATATATATATACATATGAATCATGGATGATGTACGCTACAAGAAGTCCCCAGCCTTCTATGATATCTCCGATTCGTGCAAAAAACATACACTAAGGCCCGACCAGGGTGTAACAACTGCACCCATATAGCCCGTGAGTTGTTATTAGGATGGCCAAGCTACACAATCTAGGTTAATGATTTAAAGTTCATGCTAAGCCTTGTTCCCTTCCCTAGCATGTGATATAATTATATGTATAAGTATATGATATTATGCATTAGATTTTGACTAATTTTGAACTATTTATCATGGCATTTCTTTGCCCCTTATCCCTGAGTTACATGCTCTACCCACTAACCGTCTCTGAACGGTGAATCCCCATATGATGCACGACCAAGGGACAGTTTTAGTTTTCCTGTACTATGATAGAATTTTAAAGTGTCAACAGTCAGCTTGAAGTGGTGACTCCTTCTTCTTGGTTCATCTTTTATCATAGTCTTTTCTTTGGACTTGTTTGGCTATCGTCGGGGGCATATCCCGGCATTGTTGATTTTTTTTAGAGGCTTTACGGATACTATGGATTACGATACATTGTTGACATTCTTAGTTTCCTGTGACTATTTATTATTCTATATTGTTATAGGTTTAAAATTCATCCTCTACTTGCAATATTATATTCTATTTGGCTAAGAAAAGGGGTGGTCTCCGGTCCATGGTAGACTTAAGATACCTGTTACGACCAGGCCTTGTTTCGGGTCATGACAGAAACTTTGCATATTTTAGATTTTCAACTTTAAACTTAATCAACATCTCTAATTTGGATATTTCCAGTGCACACAAGTAGATCAGTCCAAGAGAGGGGTAGTGAATGTAAGCACTCCAAAGGGTATAGTGTCAAATGGGGTTATCATAAGAATAGGCTATGGTTTCAAAGTGGATGATACATGGAGTTAATGTAATGTTGTAGCCATTTAAAGGATTAACCGGGTAAAAGAAGGCCTACAATCCTTTTCCAAATCAAGCATTACCTAGTATTTTACTTCAAAAAACATTTGGTCAAAGTTCTAGATCAACAGTGCAAGAAAATTGAATTAACTCTAAAATACCACACAGTGAACATGAAGCAATAAGGTCGGTTTCATTCTTATCTTTGATGCATGCAGGAAATAATATCAAGTGTCATAAATTTATGATAAGATTTATCAAATGACTTTATAGTTCACTACAATGTCCCTCTTTATCTAATAAATTATTTTTTTCCATATATGTGTTCCTAACCATGTTGGTATCAACCATGTCAAATACATAATCCCAAAAAACTAAGTAATTTATTTATTTATTTAATAAAATGTACGAAACTTTATAAGGATTATCTAAGTACTCACACTATAGGTTGAGAATGAAGTGTGTGTATGTCAAAAACATAGGACAAAATATATGCATAAAAGTAACGCAAAGGTGTAGACAAATTCATATAGGGCCTCCTAAGCTTTATGTTTTCCATTTAATGTTATATGCTTATCATTTTCATAGTAAATTAAAGTCTCAAAGTTTTCTTTTAGCGATATTTTTTCTCAAGATCATCATGATATTAAGTGGCTTCTCAATTCTTGTGCGGACATTATTTGTTGCTTTGCTTATGAGAGATTTCGTGATTGCTTATGAAAATAACTTGTTGTTTGTGTTATTCTCTAAAAGTGTTTTTATAGATTATGGAGTTTTGAAATAGCTATACAAAGTGTATTCACTCCTGAACGTCCTCAGTCATTAGCGAGGATATCCCTCTTATAAATAGACAAAAAACGGGTGAAATTTGGAAAATCAAAAAAATACCTGAAGCGAAGGGTATAGTCAATGACTCTCCTAATTGTCATCTTAATTGGGGTCAATGTCTTGTAGAGCTTCAGAGAATCCCAATAATCGTATCCTGCAAAATCAAAAAGGAAACATATTTGAATCCAGCATAAGTTGTAAGATAAAAATAGTTTAGAGGTGTGTTTTTTGACCAAAAACTTTGTTAAATAGGATATCCTTGTGATTCTCCCAGGAGCTCCACTGATGATGTTGCTTATCCTGCATCCGAAGAAAATTCTTATTATAAGGAATGGGTTAAAACTTTTATGAACTTTGAGATTTTAGCTTCCTGCATTATGCGTGTGTAAAAAAAATCTCAACTTTCATTGAACCCTACATTTATAGGAAAATTCTCATTTCGAGAGGTTGATTGTGTTGGCATTGTCTTTGTACCTTATTGCTTCTTACAATGTTTGGCTTGCAAATTCTTATGGCCTTGATTCATAGTCTTACTGTAATTTTTTAGGATCCTCCTCAAAAATTCGTCCCCAGTTTAGTATATAAAGGAATTTTTTAATGTTGTTCCTTCGTAGGAAACATTTGGGATCTTTTCGTAAATTCTTCCTATGTCTGATATTCTACAAGCTCTTTAACTCAATCTTGTAGAAAATGTTATTTGTTATGATACTTTTAAGATATTATCAAAAAATTTCCCTTATTTCTATTTGTGATGGAAAATGAAAATCTTACGAGGAGTATGGCTAAAGTCGACATAGGACACTTATTTATATCATTCTTGAGAATTCAGGATAAACGAAGTTCATATCAGTAAAAATTTTGATCAAAAGGAAATTAAACCATAATGTGTAATTAGAAAAAAGTGAAATTAATGAAGTGTTATTACAGGGATAAAATCAATAAAATGCAATTGGAAGTAAAAAGAGCAATAGGTTTTAAGGACACTAAAAGTGAGACTTCAAGGAAACATCATTCTTCTCTGCATCAAATTATTCAAAAGTCCTACTTTTATGGTCGGACAGTGTGTTATTGTTCAAACTTTGTGGAGCAACCACAGCAGGTATCAACTTATTTTCAATTAGTTCTTGGACTTTGTTTTTTAGGGTGACACATTCCTCAGTATTATGTCCAAATACTCCGAAGTGGTAGGTATTTGTTAGGATCATACCACTTAGCCAGACTATTCAAATATTTTGCTTGAACTTGATAAATGATTCATGTCTTTTTCAACTATTCATAAAGTTGAGTAAAAGGTTCTGCCAATGCGTGAAGGTTCTGAAGGCTTTATTTTGATGTTGGGATAAGAAGCATTGTTTTGAGGATTCTATAATAATCTCAAAGAGTGATATGTTGGGCATGGGATGTAGAAAGAGCATAAAATTTATGGAGATTGAGGCATATATTATAAAAAAAGTAGATTGATGAGCACGTGGAAAATGTTGACAAATCCTTTAATCACATTTGCATCTCCCCATGTCATAAATCCTTTAATCACATTTGCATCTCCCCATGTATCCTTGAGAGAACTAACTTGAAAGTCATTTTTAAGAGATTATAGTTTTTCCAGACTTGTTATCTTATTAGTCTTGAGGACATCTTCATTTCTTTTCCCCACCTAGATAATTTTATTGAAGGTTTCCGCACTCATTTCAACCAATCATTCATAATAGTCTGATTCTTGTGCATAAATAAAGTGTGTGATCATTTCTTGTTCATCCATAGGCGGATGCTGATGACATCAGAAAAACACCTCCTCTTAGATAATTATACAATATCTTTCAAAATATAGTAACCTAATAACAATTGGGGTCGAATCCTAAAGGAACACATGGAATCATGGATCTCAGCAGTTATAGTCGGCAGGAAGTACAAGAAAATTAAATAGGTGATTTTGATGTAGTAATCTCAGGCAAGTAACTATATCAAATTTGGTTGTAATTAGTGTAGGTGAGTACTAGGATTGTGTTACCCTAGCTTCTCAACTTTGTATGCTTATAGTGCTTTGGTGAACAAACCCGATACTTTGCATGCAAAATTGATAAGATATTTACCTTCTGCTTTCTCTTTGATGAGCATACGAATTTCACCCATTACCTTTTGAGTCTCAATATATTTCCATACTAACCCTTATCTTAATCCTAGTTAACTATTACCTTTTCATTGTCAAGTTATTATATGAAATATAACCATCTTTCTAAGATAAAACCTAGAAGCATGGATCAAATGTTAAACTATAAATTACTATTGTCTTTATCCTTTACTAGTCACTGCTTCTCTTTTGGAGTAAGAGGAACTATCATGGAGGGATCCTAATGTGTTCACCGATTAAGAAAAGTATAATAACAAAGATAAAAGAAAGCATGAATCGGTATCAGTTCCAAACAACTACAATAGTCCCCCTAAATCGTCTATCCTCTAGGATTTACAAAACCCTAGACATGGTTTTAGCAACTCATGCTTGTGAAGAAATCAATAACTTTCATAATCAAAAGCATTGGTGAAATCACAAAGACAAGGTATGTAAAAACCCACAACCATAACTGAATTAGACAACTGAAGTCAATAAAAAAATTCCAAGATCAAAATTGAATCTTTGAACCAAAATATGATTACAACTATAAAAACTGTGTAACTCCTACTAAAAAACACATAAAGGGTATTTATAGTACATAAGTAAACCCTAAAACCATAGATCGAACAAAATAGGAGAAAACAGAGTCAGTGCTTACCCTTGTAGGATTGTGACCCTTTGTCCCAACCGTTATAGCACGTCTCACAAAACATGTGGTCTAAAACTATGCTATAACCCTAGGCATAAGTAGTACCTATAGTCATGACCCTGGGTGCAGGTACAAGCCACAGGTAGTAGATGAAAAAATCCTTTAAGTTTGTCTCTCAGGAGTTTGGACTTCTGGCACTTGCTTTGCCTACTTGCGGTGCGTAGGTCCTATGTTCAGCCTGTAGGTTGACTTACTAAGTGTTGAGAGTCATCATTTTAGATCATCTTTGATTCTCGAATATGCTTTGATCATGATTGAGTAAGAAAGTATCCCAAATATCCCATAATTACGCCAAAAAGTAGCTAAAATTCCATTTCCACCTTTTTCATGAACTTAACATCCAAAACATGATTTCCTACAAAACATACCCATAACACATCATATCTAACAAAATAAACTCAGAAATTTGCATATTTTTCTCATCGTTGATGCTGAATTTCAGCTCACTTTTCTCCATTTCAACCAAAGCTTGACCTATGGCCATAAATGGTCTTCCCAATATAATGGAAATCTCAGCGTCAACCTCATAGTCTAGGATGACAAAGTCAGTGGTAAAGATGAAGTTATCCACCTTCATGATCATATCAAAATATATTCCCATAGGCTCTTCAATTGTTCCGTTAACTATTAATAGCTATATTAAAGTCGGTTCTAGAGGTGTCAAGCTCAATTACTTGAATACGGCTAGAGGCATCAAATTATTGTACCCAATAGTACATGGTATAGTTAATGCTCTGGGATTATTCTTTTTTGCACCAAAGACCTAGTTGTGACTGCATTGCAGTGGTGCAGACCATCAACATCCTCAATTATCACTCTTGTCTAACTTGTGACCAATTTTTTCATAAACCTGGCATATCAAGGCATCTGCTTCAATACCTTAAGAAGCGGTACATTAAAGCTCAATTCTTTCATCATATCAATGAACCGCTTGAACTTACCTTTCTCTTTCTTTTCCCTTAATCTTTGAGTGGGGGCAATCTTAAAATTTTTTTGATTTGTGGATCAATGATCGGACCCTTACATTTGTCTTCAACAGCATTACGTTTATCACCTGTTGCCTTTTTAAACTCAATAACAAGTGTTTAATTATCAATAGCTTTCGGATCAGGTCATCGGGGATCTATAGTAGTGATATCACTCCTCATGGCAATTGCAAGTACATGACCATCATTTTTTGGATTTTGAACAGTGTTGCTCGGAAGGTTACCTGGCTGCCTCTTATTCAGAGTTGCTGACATCTGCCCAAAAAGGTTCTCTAACAGCTTGATAGCAGTGGCATATGACTCAAGCTTCTGGGTCAATACAGAAATGTCGGTCTTAATCTCCTTAAGTTTGATCTCATAATTTTCTTGAACCTTCACCAGCTTAGCCAACATCTCTTCCATTCTAGATTCTACAGCTTGTCTAGCCAGTGGAATATATCTATCTCTCTTCTCTCTATAGTCATCTTTTTTACCCCAGTTAGTATCTCTCTCACTTTGTTATGATCTATGTATCTTTCATAGATTTTTTGACCGTGGTTTCCTTCACCTTGGCCTCAAAAACTCTCTATCTGATGATCCATATAATTTGCTTCCTTTTTCAATTCCATCTCATAATCTTTGGTAGTTAACCCCTATTCTACTGCTGCATTCACTATCTCAGAAATTGTTGTTGCAACCTGCTTTGCCAGTACCCCTAGATCTGTACATAGCTATGCAATCTCTTGATCTACTGTGTCATCAACTACTTTTTGGTCACATAAGCAACCAATAGCATAAGTGTTAGATCCCTTTTCAGCCTCTTGAGTTTGCCACCCTTGATTAGTGAGAGAGATTTTATCTAACATCTCTAAAACTACATCCCATCATAGTCTTATAAAAGCTACTCATCTGAAGCTGATAGTTAGGGATATATAGAATATCTCTAGTAAGCTTATCCCTGACAACCGATGGTTGGGCACCATGTTTATCTTCTTTTTGACCCTAAAGTATGTCTTGAACATAGAATCTAACTGCAGCTGCCAAAAATTAAAAATGTCATCCTTAAGCTAAAAAATCCTTGATAGAGGAAAGAACCTATTCAAAAATTACCTATGCAACTCATTCTATGTAGTAATAGAGCCTCTTGGCAGTTACCCTAACCATAACGATGTTTCTCCTATAAGTGAAGAAAGGGAACGACCTCAGTCTGAGTTCTTCCTGATTCACCCCTAGATTTGTATACAAACTACAAATCTTGATGAAATTGGAAAGGTGCAAGTTTGCATCATCTGTAGGAATACCTACAAACATACCCTTTAGATTTAGAAGTTTGATCATTGAGCTCGTGATGTCAAACCTGATTCCTGGGGTTGAAACAGGAGGAACTATGGCTCTAGTCTCTGTTGGATTGACTTATCATAATCTTCTTCATAATGTATATATGGTAGCATTTACTGATATGCTAGGATTACTTGAAAATGGGCACCTCTAGTTCTTTTGTGATTCCTATCGAGTGTTGGTCGGCAGTCTGCTGCTCGTGTAGCTCTGCCTCCCTAGATACCTGGTGAGCTTCGTCCATTGCCCTCATATTGGCTTTATCTTAAGACAACAGCACAACAGTCTATCCATCAATAATATCCTATACTCATTCAATAAGAGAGGGAGGTACATCATCACGAACCCCTTCAAGAGGTTTATCTTTTTTTTGCTAAGACATCCTACTAGGTGTTTTTAGGATCCTCTCTAGATTTGAATTCAGTAGGAGTAAGGGATTGCCACTACTCCATATTCTAGGCATACACTGGCATATGCCCATCTAAGAACAAAAAGAAAAAGAAAAGCCTAAAAGCTATAATACCTTCAAATGACAAATCAACACCGTGTTCCCCATCAACGACACCAAAATTTTAATGCCTTCCAAACAACACCTCATATCAGATGATGATATAGTCATTGTCAAAATATAGTAACCCAAAAAAAACTGGGGTCAAATCCCAAGGGAATATGTGGAATCTTGGATCTCAACTGTTGTAGTTGGAGGGCAAAACAAAAAAAAGTAAATACGGGGTTTTGATGTAGTAATCATAAGAAAGTAACTATATCAACTTTTGTTCTAAACGGTGTAGGGGAACACTAGGAATGTCTTCCCCTTGGGTTCTCAAATCCATAGGGTTATCATGCTTTGTCGAACCAACCCGATATTTTTCATGTAGAATCGATAAGTTATGTATTTTCTACAGTGTTTTGGATGATCAGAAGGATTTCACCCTTTACCTTTTCAGTCTCAGGATGTTACCTTACTAACCTTTATCTTGATCTCAGTTAACTATTAACTTTTGAGTCTCTAGTTATTATATGAAATCTAACTATCCTACTAAGATAAAACCTAGAAGCGTGGATAGATATTTAAACTTTAATGTACTGTTGTCTTTACGTTTGCCCAGTCACTACTCCTCTTTTAGAGTAAGAAGAAATATTTAGGTAGGATCCTAATGTGTGCACCCATTCTAAAAACAATTATAATGAAGATAAAGAAATTCAAGTATGAGTATTGGTTCAAAATGATACCAACACTTTCTTTACTTTGTCGATCTGCCAGGGTATCTACAACCCTAGCTATTGGTTTTAGCCGCTCATGCTTGTGAAGAAATTAATAACATTAATAATTGAAAGCATATATTATATCATGATGATAAAAAGTGTAAACACACAAAATCATAACTAAATTAATCAAATAAAGTCAATACAAGAGAATCGTAAGATAAAAATAGAATTTTTGAATCAAAATATATTTGTGAGTATCAAAAGTGCATAACTCCTACTAAAAAACACATTAATGGTTTTTATAGTATATGAGGAAACCCTAAAACCAAAGCTCCAATGAAATATAAGAAAACAGGGTTGGTGGCCACATGTGTCTGTACCTGTGCTTTGACCCTGGGAGAAGCTAGTACCTGCGTTCGTGACCCTGGGCGCAGGTACAGGGAACATGTAGTGGATGAAAAAATCCTACAAGTTCAGATATCGGGATTTTGGACTTCCAGAATTTATTTCGTATTCTTGCAGTCCGTAGGTCCTACATGAGGCCTGTAGGTTGACTTAGTAAGTGTCGGGAGTCATCTTATCATATCTTATTCAATTATTGAACATCTGTTGATTACGATCATGTCAAAAAGTATCCCAAACATCCATAATTGCTTCCAAAAGTAGACAAAAACACTTTTTTGACCTTTTTCATGAACTTAGCATCCAAAACATGATTTCTGGCAAAACATACCCAAAATACATCATATATAAAAAAATAACCTCAAAAATTTTATATTTTCCTCTAATTAAGCATTGAAAGTGTTATATTTCTATAGCACATAGTCACCCTCAACTTAGAATGTTTGCACGTCCTCAGGCAATAAAATATAACAAAAAAAAATGATCCTTAACTAAGAGCATCTAAGTTATTTAAGGCAATCAGACAACTCTTAAAGCTCAAAATACACACCTCTTCCAACCTTAATTTTCATAACCAACTATGTATGAACATGAAGAACGACAATGTGACACACTGCGATCAAGGTATGGCAATTACATTAACAACAAATAGCCACTCATATATACAAGTTACAATACCTGGAATAAGAAAATTGCTAGCAATATCACTTAAGTGCCCTCACAACAAGAATATTTTGCTCACTCATATAAAATAATGCATGTCAATGCAAGGATGGTCAAGAGACACTCATACATAGAAAAGAAGTTCTAATCAATGCAAGTCAAATACCATTAGATTTCCCTTATTTTTTTACCTTAGCATTCACATATTCAAGTTAGGATCACTATAGGACATTTCTTGGCTTATAATGTAGGCTTGGGGGATGGTATGGTACATATTGACATATCAAGTGATTAAGCCTCCTTGGCACTACACTAACCTTGAAGTCTCACTTACTAGACAATTTTCTTTTTATTCCACCCGTATTTCTCCCTTTTTATTCTTTATTACACATTCTAGTTGGGTGTGGTCTTTTATTTTGTTTTATCTTTTTTTATTATTTTTATCTTCTTTTTTTATTTTTGTACCACTCCCAGTCCTACTAAATGTTTCTCTTATTTTACTCTTTTTCTTACCCATTCTAAGCTATGTACCCCTATGATAGCAACCCTCAACTTAGGCGTTTTATTTGTGTTAAGGTGCACAATGTTCAAGGAGGACCAGGGCCAAAACGAACTGATTGTAATAAAAATAGAAAGGTGAATGGTGAAACAATAAAAATCATCTTATAAGGTGCAAAACAGGGATCAAGGGATATAATTCACACATGGAAGGTCACTAGGCTAAAATTTGACTAAAATCGAAAAATAGCTTATGATCCTTTACTAATCGACAATCTTTCAACCAAGGCAAGACTAACAAGGAAAGTTCTCAATTCAACACACAAAGGGAACTAGGTAGTATCTCACACAGTTAATATTACCAACTACTACCTATCCAGTTCATGCAATTGTTAGAAATTTATTATCATGTCCATAAATCTAATGTCATAAAAAGATAAAAAATGTTGACACATATATACATTCACACAGTTCTAAAATACAAACTTTTGAAGGGGTGTAAAAAATTAATCAAAATATAAATATTTCCCTAAATACTTAAAAATCTCATAATTACACAAAAACAACACAATAAAAAATAAAACACAATATGACATAAAATTTTCCTAGACATGTCGGTTCTACAACCTAATCACTGCCGACTGAAAATGAAGCATGACAATAAAAACCAATGGCGGCATAGTATGCCTACACCCAACTAAAAATTATGCGTTATACTCAATGCACTAAAAAAAGTAAAACAGAGGGAAGTGAGAACATATTTGGAATGAACTACACGCCGAAATTTTGAGTATCCCTAGATGGGGGCATATCAGTTGGCGAAGGCAGTAGTGATGGCATAGCACTACTAGAGGATACACCTGTTATAATAGATGTATGCCTCAACCTATCCATGAATGAATACTTTATCAAATCATGCCTGACATTTTTAATGGCCTGGTCATATGTCAAATCAAGATCCTGTAAGTCCTCTATATGACCTATCTTGACTCCAGTTTCTTAGGCCTCCTCAATATCCTCTGCAAAGAAATCAAACTATTTTGATGCATGCAGAGGTGGTATCTGGATCATATAGTGTATTAATGATGGATTTGATGCTACATGGTTCTCTGTGAGAGAGCGTACCTTCATTCGTAATACATCAAAATCCTCCTTTATCTTATCTAGATTCGGCAAATTTGTTCAAGTGAATCGAGTTGTAACCCATCTCTCAAACTCATAGAGACATGTCCTCAGACAACGAAAAACTCAGTGTGGCCTCCCATATGGCCTCTTCCTACTTAAATCTAGTACTAACCCCTAATTTTATCTGCTCGTAGAGAGTAGTCATCTCAGTCTCAATAACCCTCACCCTAGCATTAGTGCCCCTCTGGTTGTCCACTATGATCTACAAAAACACATTAGATATAGTGATCATACTTAAAGTAGAAGCTATAGTTGATAAGTTAGTAGGCTCTGAAGGTACACCCACCGGCTCAGAGGTTAAAGTCAGGGCTGAAGAAGATGTAGTTGGTGTCCCCTCTCCCTGCATACTATAGATTAGAGCCTCTCTCTACTTCACTATATCTATATCAACATTAATACCTATATCACCTTAATGTTCCTTATTAGGCTTTGTGGAAATTATTAGATCCTCAGTCTGGGCAGTGGTATTTGTGCCTTCTGTGTTGATCTCCTAAAAGGTCTTAGATGTGCCAGATCCTTCATAGTCTTTGTCTATGCAATATCCATCATAAGTACCCACTCGTATACCTCTAGTATCTTAGGCACATCGGTCTCATCACACATCCTATGAATTATGCAAGGGAATGAAAGATTAGTCAACTCCCCAAGTGTTATGTCGTATAACTTATACATAAGGATGTAAGAAAAATCAACAAAATAACCAAACATCATAGAAGCAACCAGTTCTTCTCCCTCTAACACAAATATATTATATAAAGTAGTGGGTATCAATTGATATCAAATCAGCAACCACCAAAATATGGCATCAAATGTCAATAGGCCCTTCTTGATCACAGCATGCCCCTCAATCCATGGGGTCACATCACCTAAAGATAAAATATAATCGGCTATCCACCTTGTTATCTTAACTCTCTCACATCCGTCCTTAGCCTCCCACATGATATGTCGATCATATGTGACCCTCAGTCAGTGGTTACACTCAATTGTAGATGCAGGAGTAATATAATCTAGGCCGAAGAAAATTCTAAGAATAGTCTCTGTTGAAATGCCAATTTTGACATCTCTAACTTGTATATGATCAATTTGTGGGTGCCTTATAAATCTTACCAGGCCTTGATGTCTGTTCACTAGAAGTTCTATGATAGTTCTATAGGTGCATAAGCTTCCCATACCATAGCTGAGATATAAGAATCGAGTGGCCTAGTCATCCAGTCTATTTGATATCTATCAAATATTTCTCGTAACTGTGGTAATCGATCTAGCCTTGATAGTTCAATCTGGAAGTACTCATAAATGTACCCCATAGGCTTATTTTCCTCTAAATATGACTTTTAATAGCACATATCTCCCACATCCTTTACACTCACTACCTTTGATGTCCTTCCTTTAGAGGTACATCTAAGGCATGTACGAGAACGGGACGATGTACCTTGTACTGATGCATTATAGGTGTCCTTCTCCGTACTCTCCTTAGACTGTATTACATCTGTTTAATGGATATAAGTAGTGGTATCCTCCTCAAACTGGGGCACCATTGAGAGCTCCTCTTGCTCTACCTTTTTGGATAAATCCTGGGACCTCTCCTCAAACCTAGTTGTTTTTTTTGAGTTGAGATCATGTTGTGTTTATCTACCAGAGACAGGGTGAGCTATAAGAATTTTGAGTCACCTTTTTCCCTTCTATCATTATTCAATATTTTGTATTAAAGATGAATATATAAGACTATTTAGACTTTGAGTTGTAATTTTATATTGTAAAACTTAGATGTTATTGTATTAATAATACCAAGTCATAGGAAATTGGTATCCTTAGTAATTGTCATGGGGAACATTGTTGTTTGTTATTGTGTTCTTCTATCATGGTCCTTGTTGGGCATTCCTATCAAAGTAACCCATTACCTTAGCTCTAGGTTACTGTGTTGGCTTACCTACTGGTAGGTATATTATGTGCCATCATGATTTGTCAACCAAGTCGATTAGGAATGGTTTTGTATGGTTTGCTTTGAACATTTGGCGTCATTATTTGTATGGAATTCATGTTTACATTAATTCAGATCATAATCGCTTGTAGTATATGTTAACCATGAAGGATTGAATCTCAGGCAAAGATAATGGCTTGAGTTACTCAAAAATCATGATATAAGTCTCCACTATCGCCAAGGTAAAGCTAACCTAGTTGTTTATTGTCGTATTAGGTTGTCCATGGGATGCTTATCTTATGTTAATTAGGAGAGGTGAGGTTTAGTAAAGGATATTCACTACCTAGCTAATATTGGAGTTCATCTTTTGGATTTTGTGGATAGGGTATCATTTTGTAAGAGGTGATGAAGTCATCTCTACATGCTGAGGTAAATAAAAAGCAAGTTTTGGATCCTAACTTGATGCACATTAAGGATGATATGGGCAAGAAAAAGTCTTGGCTTTTGATATTGGTGGTGATGGTATCTTGAGGTACTAAGGTAGATGTCGTGTTCTCGATTTTGATCGGATGTAAGAAAGGATCTTGGATAAGGTTTATGAGTCAAGGTACAGTATTTATCCTTGTTCGACAAAGATGTTTTATGACTTGAAGGATATTTATTGGTGGAATAATATGAAGAGTGATATGGCTAATTATGTGGCTAAATATATGTTTTGTCACCCAGTGAAGGTTAAGTACTTGAGGACTGATGGGTTGTCTTAAGAGATTGAGTTGTTTGTATTGATATGGGAAGTGATTAATATGGATTTCATCATCGTTCATTCATAGTCTTGTAGTTAGTTTGATTCAATTTTGATCATCGAGGATAGGATGACCAGGTCTTCTCATTTCTTTCCCGTGAGGACTAATTTTTCAACAGAAGATTATGCCAAGCTTCTCATTTATGAATTGTCAAGTTGAATGGTGTGCCGCTATCTATTATATCTAATCGAGGCACACAGTACTCTTCTCATTTCTGGCAGTTTTTTAAGAGAGGTTTGGGAACCAAAGTGAACCTTATGACCTCTTTACAACCTAAGATGGATGGACAAGCTTAGAGGAATATTAAAACTTTAGAGGATATGCTAAGATATTATGTGATTGACTTTGGTGGTAGTTGGGTTGACCATTTGCCTAGCATATAGTTTGGATATGATAATAGCTACATTTCATCATTCAAATGGATCCGTTTATGGCTTTCTATGGTAGAAAATATTGATCTCCGATTGGGTAGTTTTAGGTTGGTGAGGCAAGGTTATTTGGTCTTGACATGGTTCATTAGGCTATAGAGAAGGTAAAGGTGATTAGAAATAGTTTTAAGACTATATAAACTAACCAAAAGTCTTATATGAATATAAGGTGAAGGGAGTTAGAGTTTGATATTGGAGATCGGGTGTTCTTGAAAGTGTCTGCCATGAAGGGAGTGATGAGATTTGGAATGAAAGGGAAGATCAGTCCCCACTATATTAGCCCATACTTGGTTTTGAGGAAAGTGGTCAATGTTTCTTATGAGTTAGATTTGCCTTCTAATTTAGGGTCCATTCACCCGGTCATTTATGTTTCACTGTTGATGAAATGCGTGAGTGATCTTTCGTTGGTTATTCCTTTGGAAAGTATTGTTGTTTTAGATTCCTTTTCTTCTGAGGAAGTTCCAGTGGAAATCTTGAAACGGAAATCTACCAGTTTCAGACTATAGATGTGGCTTCGGTAAAGGTCCTATGGAGGAATCATATATTTGAAGAAGCTACCTATGAAGCTAAAGAGGACTTAATGTCAAAATATACATTCCTATTTTTCGTTTGGGATAATTATGCTTAAGGTATGAGTATTCCTTAATATCTTTGTTTTCTATCTTTGTTAAACGTAAGTATAGTTGTGCTTTGTGATATATTAACCTAATGGATTCCTTATCTCATCATTCAAGGATGAATGATCCTAGGGGTGAGAATGTACCACCTTGTATTTTTGGCCCTTAAAATATTCAGAGTTTTTGAATTTACTGCCCAACCTATGGTTGACCTTATGAATCGTAAGGTATCCTTACGAGCCATAGGAGCCAAACCATCATCTGACCAGTGAGCGGTACCTATGCTAATTTCATGATTATGACTAGTGGTCATGAGTCATAAAGAGTCATTATGATTCGTGGTGTTCAAATCATAGGGTCACCAGTGTGTACCACAAATGCTTTTATCTTTGTTACAACTAGTACCCTATGAGTCATAGAGTATCTTGATGAGTCGTAGGGACCACATTGTGTGCGCCCAAGGACTCTACCTTGACTACGAGCAAATGGATGACTTGTAGAAATTATTATGAGACATAGGGTGACCCGTAATGTCTGGGTATTAAATTCCAGCATTTTTAAGTAAGGCAATTATGGTCAATTCCCTCATTCCCCAATTAGACCCGACTTACATAAAAATAACTTGGGGTGGCCTATTCTCAGTACTTATCAATTTTAAACACTCTCTCAAACTCACTCAATTTCCCCTTTCAAAGACAAGGTTAGGGTTTAAAGAAATTTGTTATCTAGGGCTCTAAGGTGAATTATTCTTCAAATTTCTTGGGTATTAAGGTATGTATCTCTCTCCCTAAACTTCTTTTTTAAGTTTGACATGAATTGGTTTATTTAATGAATGGTTTTTATGTTTGATTTTGAATGATATGTCCTCAGTTTTGGATGTAAATTGTTTAAATATTTTACCTATGATTATTATGGCTTTATTATGCACTGCATTGATGACTTGTGAACTCATTGGGGTGCATGGGAATGGTGAATGAGGTAGAGGTACAAGGACTCCAAAAATTTGTAAATAATGGAACTAGGGGCACAACGATTCCCACAAATAATTTGATTTTGGTATTGAAAATAATGAGAACCTTAATCACTTGCATAAATAGTTTTGGAATGTGATTAATCTATCGGCTTGACCTATTTTTATTTAAATTAATGCATTTAATAAATGGCTAACGGACAAGAATGACCTTTAAAATCTTGTGGGGTACAAGGATAACCTTAGGTGAATGATATTTTTGAAAACCTTGTAGGGTAAAAGGAATCCCCTAAAGTTATTTAAAATAATGAAGTATGGGGTACAAGGATTTCCCAAGTGTTAGCTTAATGACATTCGCTTGCAAGCTATAGATTGTGTGATGATACCACTTAATGATTTACTCTTTGAATAACTAGATAGGTTATATGCTAAATGTTTTAACTGGGCTTAAAGGTAGTTGTCTAACTAACCGTGAAAGTGGAGGACCTGAGGGACTAATACTAGAAACTCATATTTGTCGACTTGAGGGATGGTCTAGATGGCCGCATGCTTGTGTCATAATATATATATATATATATATGTGGATCATGGATGGTGTAGGGTACAAGGAATCCTTAGCCTTCTATGATATCTCTGATTCATACAAAAAACATGCACTAAGGCCCGACTAGGTGTGATAGCTTGACCCATATAGCCTATGGGTTGTTATTAGGATGGTCAAGCTTTACAATATAGGTTAATAATTTAATGTTCATACTAAGACTTTTTCTTTTCCCCAACATATGATATAATTATATGTATAAGCATGTGATATTTTTCTTTGGATTTTGACTTATTTTGAACTGTTATTCATGATATTAGTTTACCCCTTATCCCTGAGTTATATGATAGATCTTCTAACCATTTATGAATGATATATCCCCATGTGATGTAGGACCCAGGGATAGTTTTACTTTTTCTCTGCAGTGATGGAATTTTAGGTGTCAACAGTTATCTTGAAGTGGTGAGCCTCCTTCTTCGAAAAGGCTGTTACTTCTTGGTTAACCTTTTATCATAGACTTTTCTTAGGATTTGTTTTGCTATCATCGGGGGCATGTCCCGATATTGTTTGATTTTATTTTTTAGAGGCTTTACAAAACTGTAGATTGGGATTAGATGTTGACATTCCTAGTTTCTTGTGACTTATTTATTATTTTATATTGTTATATGTTCAAAATTCATCCGCTACTTTCTATGTTAGGTTCTGTTTGGCTAAGCAAAGGGGGTGATCTCCTGTCTATGGTAGACTTGTGAGGCCTGTCCTGGCCAAGCCCTAGTTTGGGTCATGATAAAAACTTTGTATATTTTAGCTTTTTCAACTTCAACCTTGATCAATTTCTGTAATTTAGGTATTTTCAGTGCACTCAAGGAGCTCAGTCTTGGAGAGGGGTAGTGAATGTAATCACTCCAACACGTATAGGGTAAGATGTGGTTATCTTAACAATAGGCTATAGTCTCGCGGTGGGAGATACAAGGAGTTAATGGAATTTTTTAGCCATTAAAAGGCTTAATCGAGTCAAAGAAGGCCTACAATCCTGTTCCAAGTCAAGCTTTACCTAGGATTTTCCTCAAAAAATAGTTGGTCAAAGTTCTAGATCAACAGTTCAAGAAATTAATTTAACTTTAAAATACCACAAAATGAACATGAAGAAATAAGGTTGGTTTCATTCTTATCTTTGATGCATGCAAGGAACAATTTCAAGTTTCACAAATGTATGATGTGAGATATGAAAGAGTTTATAGTTCACTACAATGTCACTCTTTATCTAATAAATGTTTTTTTCAATATGTGTGATCCTAACCATGTTGGTACCAACCATGTCAAATACATAATCCCAAAAATTTTATTAATTTATTTGTTTAGTTAATATAAGGTACAGTACTTGATAAGGATTGTCTATGTACTCATACTAAAGGATGAGAATTAAGTATGCATGTGTCAAAAACATATGACAAAATATATGCACAAAAGCAATGCAAACGTGTAGACAAATTAAAAATGGGGCCTCCTAAGCTTTATGTTTACCATTTAAAGTTGCATAGTTATCATTTGCATAGGTAATTGAAGTCTCCAAGTTTTGTTTTTGGGACGTTTGTTCTCAGGTTCATCATGACATTAAGTGGCTTTTCAATTCTTATGAGGAAATTATTTGTTGCTTTGCATTTATGCGATTCCATGATTGCTTATAAAATTAACTTGTTATTTGTGTTTTTATCTAAAAGTAATTTTAGAGATTATAGAGTTTTGAAACATCTATACAAAGTGTATGCACTCCTAAACGTCCTTAGCCATTGGCGAGTATATCCCTCTTATAAAGATATACGAAACAAGTTAAAGTAGGGATGTCATAAAAATACCTAAAGCGAAGGATGCAATCAAAGACTCTCTTAATTTGTCTTCTTAATTGGGGTCAATGTATTGTAGAGTTTCAGAGAATCCTAGTAATCATATCCTGGAAAATCAAAAAGGAAACATATTTGAATCATTCTTATGTAGTAAGATAAAAATAGGTTAGAGTCGAGTTTTTTGATCAAGAACTTTGTAAAATCGGAGATCCTTGTGATTCTCCCAGGAGCTCCACTGATGATGTTGTTTATCCTATATCGAAAGAAAATTCTTATTTAAGGGAAGGGGGTTTTGACTTTTAAAAGCTTTGAGATTTTAGCTTTCCGCATTATTCGTGTGTAAAGTAAAATATCAACTTTGATTGAACCCTACATTTATAGAAAAATTCTCATTTTTTGAGAGGCTGATTATTTTGGCTTTGTCATTCTACCTTGTTGCTCCTTACAGTGTTTGGCTTGCAAATTCTTCTGGCCATGTAGCATAGGCTTAATGAAATGTTTTGAGGATCCTCCTCAAAAATTCTGCCCCAGTTTAGTATATAAAGTAACCTTTGAATGTTGTTGCTTTGTATGAAACCTTTGGGATCTTTTCATAAATTCTTCGTCTATCCAATATTCTACAAGCTCTTGCATTCAATCTTGTAGAAAATTTTATTTGTTATTGTACTTTTGAGATCTTATTAGAAAATTTCCCAAGTTTCTATTTGCGAGGGAAAATGAATATCTTACGAGGAATATGATTAAATTCAAAATAGGCCACCTATTTAACTCATTCTTGAGAATTCAGAATAAACGAAGTTCATATCTGTTAAAGAAATTGATTAAAAGGGAATTAAACCATAATGTGTGATTAGAAAAAAAGCGAAAATAATGAAGTGTTATTATAAGGATAAAATCAATAAAGTGAAATTGTAAGTAAAAAGAGCAATAAGTTTTAAGAACACCATAAGTGAGACTTCAAGGAAGCATCATTCTTATTCGCATACAATTATACAGATGTCCTATTTTCATGGATGGGCTGCGAGGTATTTTTCAAACTTTGTGGAGCTACCACAAGAGGTATCAACTTATTGTCAATTAGGTCTTGGACTTTGTTTTTATGGGTGACACATTTCTTAGTATCATGTCCATATACTCCCAAGTGGTAGGTACATTTTTGTAAGGATCGTACCATTTAGCCAAAGTATTCACAGATTTTGCTTTAACTTGATAAATGATCCTTGTTTCTTTCAACCATTCATAAAGTTGAGTAAGAGATTCTGCCAATGGTGTGAAGATTATGAAGGCTTTATTTCTACATTGGGATGAGAAACATTGTTCTGGGGATTCTCTAATAATCTCAAAGATAGATATGTTGGGCATGGGTTGTAGACAAAGCATGACATTTATAGAGATTGAGGCATATATGATAGCAAAGTAGGGTGATGAGTGCGTGGAAAATATTGACCATGCAGAACAGTAGGTTGGTATTGTGACGATTGTCGGTAATATGATGTACCTCCTTGTGTCATTGACTCCTTAATCCCTTTTACATTTTCCCTTGTATCCTCAAGAGAACCAACTAGAAAGACCATTTTAGGAGATTTTAGTATTGCCAAAATTGTTACTTTATAGGTCTTAAGGCCACCTTTAATTATTTTCCCCACCTTTATTATTTTATTAAAGGTTTCCATACCCATTTTAACAAATAGTTCGTAGTATTCTGATTCTTGTGCATGAACGAAGTGTGTGATCAATTCTTGTTTATCTATGGGTGGATACTGCTGACATCTAAACAACACCTCTTATTAAATGATTATACGGTCTCTGTCAAAATATATTAACCCAATAAAGGTTGGGGACGAATCTTAATGTAACACGTGGAATCGTGGATCTCAGCAGTTATAGTCCGCGGGAAGAACAAGAAAATAAAATAAAGGATTTTGATGTAATAATTGCAAGCAAGTAACTATATTAAATTTGGGTATAATAAGTGTAGGTGAAAACTAGGATTGAGGGGTAAATCTATTTGTTTTACGTAAGTAGTGGCACCCTCCTCGAAAAAGGGAACTGTTGGTACTCTACCTTTTTTGATAAATTGTAGGACCCCTCCCCAGACTAGGTTTCTTGAGAAGAAACCTATGGATAAGACTTAGAATCTGTCAGCTCATCATCATCATCATTATTAGTGGTGGAGTGGGAGGGGGTGACATCCTTTCTGACATCATCCTTGGCCGAACAATAACTATCTAAGCATCCTGCCGCGTCTGCCCTCTTGTGACTCTGCATGTCAACTTTACTGTAGTGTCTCTACGTCGCTTCTTTGGGAATTACTCTATTGAACTACTAGCCTCGGGAGACTCTGCCCATCTCTTATTAGTAGCGGCCTTAATCTTCTTCATAACCTTAGATGTCATATGTACCTGAAACACCAATTGTTAGTTTCCAATAATAATGAGGGGCAGCAAAAGATTAAGAAAAACTAAAAATTCAAAGAGTCAGAATTTTTCCTCAAATTTAACACCCCTATAACCTATTTGAAATCCAATCAAGCCAATACGTATGCACCTATAATAAATCATATCTTTTAAAGAAAACATACATGCTCCACTAGTGGTATTACTTTTATTTATTCAAGTTCAACTTCGGATGGGGGTGTAACTTTGTTTTTTTCTTTAAAACAAGGCCCTACACTATGATTTTAAGCTACTTCAAGGCTCCAATCTATAAGCATGATAGATTCTATATATTTTGCAATGGAATACACATATCAACTTGTTTAATCAATAAACAAATTAATACATAACCATTAGGAGCCAAGAAAGTTGGTATCTTTATGAAGAACTGAAAGTGAATAATGAAGAAGTCAAGCAAAACCGACATTCAAACTTACTTTTTGTGTGTTTGGACAAGTTGGTATCTCAAATTACTTAGCCTTTTCTTATGTGTGGGGTAAGTTTGTGTTTTAAGAGGGAAGTTGGATTTCTAAGAGAAAAGTGAAGTTTTGAGGATTAGAATGAATTAGAATGGGGATGAGGTTATTTAAATATAGGTGGGGGTTGTTTTAGGTCAAATATAAGTGTTGGTGGGCCCAAAATTTGAATTAAAAATTGGGCCCACTAAAAACCAACTCGTTGCTTCCACTGTAGCCATGCTTTGAGCGCATGTGCCACCAGCGGCCAGCAGGTGTTGGGTCAAAAATTTTGGTCTACTTTCCTGCAATCCAGACTTGACATTTTGATATTTTTCCAGCTTCTTATAGTTCTGTAACCTATGTTTGAGGTCCCCAATAGTAAAATTAGATGCCACAGTCTATAACTTTCCATTTTTCATACTCAACTTACCATGTGAGAGTCGTACCCTGATGGGTTGATCACACAACCCCCTTACCTGGAAATCGATGAATGTAGATATTTTTACCATATCTTAAGTAAATCCAAGAGGTAAAAACCTATACAAAGGAAAAATAACAAAAACGAACACTAAAAATAGTTGATTTCCTCCTACTCAGTGCTTGATTTAACATCGCGACACGACTTGACTATATTTGTTATTAAGACTGTACCAACAAATCCATGGGTTACCTCCCATGAATGGCTTGATTTAACGTCGCGGCATAACGCAGATATCTTGACTACTCAGAATTCATCAAGATTTCCATAGGAGTATCCTCTAGTGTCATCAATACAATCAGTCACTGACACTATCCTCATGTCGGTTGGCTGCTTCATTGAATTTCAAATGTTGAATATAGCCTCCTAATCATTGACTTTGTAGTTTAGCTCACCTTTATTCATGTTAACCATAGCTCTACCTGTGGCCATAAACGGTCTTCCTAATATAATAGGTATTTCAATTTCAATCTCACAGTCCAGGATGACAAAGACAGTTTAAAAGATAAAGTTATCCACCCTTATTATCACATCAAAAGAGATTCCCACAAGCTTCTTCACGATGTGGTCAACCATCAATAGTCGCATCGAAGACAATTTCAAAGGGTTCAAGCCCAATTGCTTGAATATGACCATCTGCATCAAATTAATGTTGACCTTAAATCACGCAAAGCACTCACAAATCAGGATGACCAAATAATGCATGGTATAGTGAATACTCTGAAATCACTCTTTTTCTATGCAAAGGACCTAGTCGTTACTGCACGACAATGGTGCACACTATCAACATCCTCGATTGTCGCTTCTTTCTTCCTTGTGACCAATTGTTTCATGAACTTGGTGTATCCAGGAATCTCCTTCAATTCCTCATAAGAGGTATATTCAAGATTAATTCATTCAGCATCTCAATGAATAGCTTGAACTAACCTTCCTCTTTTTTTTTTTCCTTAATCTCTAAGGAAAAGGTAGGGTCGATTTTTGAATTTGTCTAATTTCTGGCTTAATGATCGAACCCTTACCTTTATCTTCAACAACTTTACCTTTATCATTTCTTACCTTTTCACACTCAATAACAGATGTCTCATCATCATCAGCTTTTGCAACAGTTCGTAGGGGATCCATAGTAGTGATACCTTCGTGGTAATAACAAGTAAATAACCATAATTTTTCATTTTTTCCCAGTGATTCTCGGAAGGGTACCTAGTTGCCTCTTGTTCAGAGTTGCTGAAATCTGGCCAAATTGGTGCTCCAACTGCTTTATAGTAGTGCCATGAGACTCGACCTTCTGGGTCAAACTTGAAATGTTGACCTTAATCTCCTTAAGGTTGATCTCCTGATTTTCCTGATCCTTCAAAAGCTTAGCCAGCAGCTCTTCCATTCTATATTCTGCATCTCTTCTGCCAGGTAGAATGTATCTATCTCCCTTCTCTTTATAGTCATTCTTTTTTCTTCAGTTACCATCTCGCTATCTACTACAATCTTTGTACCTGTTATAAAAGTTTTGAACTTTGTCCCCTTGCGCCTGGGCTTAAAAACCCATCATATGATGATCCAGTTAATTTGTTTCCTCTTACAATCCTGACTCGTGAGCTTTGGAAGTTGACCCCTGTGCTTCTACTACATTCACTTTCTTAGAAGTCGATTCAGTATGCTGCTTTGCTAGTACCCCTACATATGTTATTAGCAATGCAATCTCTTCTTTACAATGTCATCAGCTACTTTCTGGTCACAAAAGGCACCAATAGCATAAGTGTAAGATCCCCCTCTCAGGATCCTGAGTTTTCCACCCTAGGTTAGTAAGCGAGATCTAATCTAACATCTTCAAAGTTGTCTCCCAACATAGTCTCATGAAAGCTCCTTCAGAAACGGTGTTTGCCATGAATCTGGAGTTGATATTTAGAGATCTACAAAATATCATGTATAATTGGTTTCCATTTTAATAAACTTCAGTGAACAAAATCATGATAAAGCTTGGTAGAATAATGCTAAAACTATGATGACAAGAGAAATGATTAATTTAAAACCAAAGGAATATCTAAGTTATGGAAAGAGGCAGTCCAAACCATGATCTTTAAGTATAAACCAACTATCCATTCATGATGCGCAAGACGGAAAAGACAATCTATGTTAGATGTCAATACAAAAAGGTTTGTAGATTCCGGATTTCCTTAAACAATTTCATCATTGGGTAAGCAAATGACCACAACTACTTTCAGAAAAAAAAAATAAGCTACAAATTTTAACTATGTCGAAAAGAGGGAATGACGGAAATTTGAACACCAAACAAGGACAAAAAGCTACTTGAAAAGTAGACAAATTAGAGCTTATGACTAAATCATCAATACAATAATATTCTAACCAAATAGAAACGACAAAACTTCCAAATATTAGTGAAGCCAGATTAATGAGCATGAACATTAATGACCAATTTAAGACAACATACAAATTGTATTAAATAAATCAAGAACTGGTCATGGAATTCAAAGGAATGCATAAACAGTCTTTTTTGATGTTTATCAATGCATTTTAGGGATTATTATATCTCATTATAACACAATTCAAACAAAGAGTTAACCAGTCTAGGTAATAATGAAGCAAGTTCAAAAATGTCTCAACCCGTATTCGACCCGATAGACAACAAGTTTCAAATTAAATTCACCATTAGTAGAGTCGTAGGTTTTACTATCTAAATCAAAAATAGCATCAAAATCATTCTAACATTGGGGAGAACAGAAATATACATATAAAATAAACTAAAACAACTAAAACCCAAGCAAAACAGTTATAAGAGGGGATTATTATCTTTTTGCGGGCAGAGAACTGGAATGACGATCAGTAAGATGGATTTGCCTTTACCACGGCCTAGGAATTTCAAGTATTCTTGCCAGAATTCTGAGCTCCAGGAGCCTGATGGTACCTTCTACATATAAAACCTTTTATTGGTATCAAACTACTTAATAACAATATGGTGTTTGCTCATGAAAACAGATCTTTTGGGTTGTTCAAACCCATTAACAAAACTTCCCACACTCGAGGGAGTCTTAGAGGGTATTTTAGCAGTGAAAAACATCTCCCCAAAATGAAACCGATTGGGGCATTTATAGGAGGGGGTTTGGGTTTTGCAAGTTTATTGCAGCTATGTAGGACTTAGAGATCTCGGGGGCATTCGGGAAATTTCCTGAGGCATAAAGTTTGGGGAGCTTGAAATCCTACTACTTATGTACGAATTTTGAATTATAATGAATGCAAAAATCAAAATTGAAATAGATGATTGATGAGAAAATTAATCTTAAAGCTTCGAGGAACTTTCCATCTCATGCCATGCACTTGTATGCGTGGGAAAATCATACATGAGAGAGAAGAGTGGAATAGTGACGTTTAGATGGTAATGGCATTGTTTTTGCATTGGGAGATAAGAGCTAAAGGGTCATTTATGGTCCTTTTGGTAGAGTTCATTGCAAAGTCAATGGACAGTTAGATATTATATTATGTATTGAGATGTATATTACTAAGAATTCAAAAATTATGGTATTAACTATGTAATGTATCTAATTCATGTATTAACATGATTAAAGATACTATTAGTTTTCACAAAAAAATTTGCATCCTTCCCAACATATATATGGAGAGTATTTTATAAAAAATAAATTGTAACTCATATTATTTTGGCAAAATGACATTTTGGACTCCTGTAATATGTCGGTTTTGTAAGTTGGACACTTCTACTTACATGTTCGTCATCTTGACCCTTGAACCTATTAAAAAATAATATTTTACACCCTGTGACCGTTAACCTTACCTATGTGGCATTGAAATGGTGATTAGGACAAGGAGAGTGTAGTCACTCGCCTAGGGGTGCGAGTGGGGGATCAATTTTTGACCATTTTAAATTAAAATGATTAAAAAAAATATTACAATTAAAAAAAATTAAAAAGGATAATTTTTTCCTCTATCTTTTTTAATTTAATTTTTTTAAAAATTTATAAAAATAATAATATTTTTTTAAAAAACCCTTCCCCACTCCACCCCAGCCCATCCCCATCCCCACACCCACCCTCACCTATCCCCACCCTAGCCCTTTCTATAAAATAATTTTAAAAAATAAAAAATATTAAAATAAAAAAAGCTCTCTTTTTTCCTTTATCTTTTTTAATTTAAAAATAATAAATATTTTTAAAAAAAAAAAATTCTTCCCCATTCCTCCCCACCCCCTACCAAGCCTATCCCACCCCACCCCAACACCCGTCCAGCCCTTCCCCACCCTCATCCCAGCCCGTCTCTAACCCCTGACACCCCACCAAGTCCATCCAACCCTTCCCCACCCCTACCCCAACCCATCCACAACCCCCCACTTCCCACTAGCCCCATCCATCCCTTCTCTACCCCACCACTAGCCCCCACACCCCTCCCAGCCCCATCCCCACCTCCCCCCATCCCCTTCCAGCCTCCATACCCCACCCCAACAATCTTCCACGCCCCCTCACCCACACGTATACTTTTTATTTTTTATTTTAATTCTACCTCTCAATTCTATTCTTTTCAATTTTTTAATTAAAATTTAAATTTGAAATATTTTTATTTTTTGGGGATTAAAATTAAATTTAAATTGAAAGTGAGTGCTAGTGAATATTGCAAAAAAATAGAGAATTTCGCTTGAAAAAAACTAAACTTTTTGTGAATTTATTAAAAATATTCATATTTAAACATCAAAAATTTATTATGTTTGTATATATGAATTTATAGTTAAAAATTTAAATTATTTTGAGAAGAATTTTAATTATTTGAAATGGATTTGATGTTTAATTTGTGAGCAACAATAAAAATATGATTATTCAAATTTTTCTACAATTTATAAATTTTTATTATTTAATTAAATTAATTTTAATATTTAATTTGTTATGTAGCATTTTAAAAATGACTTGGAATTTAATGTAATACTTTTTTTATTTTTTATTTTTTTTAAAATGACGCGGCAGACGTGGGGTTCAGATTACAAACATGTAAGTAGAAGTGTCCAAATAACAATACCGACATAGTACAGGGGTCCAGAAGGCCATTTTTCCTATTATTTTTAATATATCAAACCAAACACTACATAGAAAAAAATACAAGCATAACTAATACAAGTATTACTAATACACCATATTTTGCTTTATTCTTATATACTCTACCGAATGACCCTTAGTTGTCTATTGTTGTTGTCAATGATATTGCTTAAAGAAGGAGTTACAAGAATGATTTAGGTCGGGTAACGTTATGGGGTTGGTTTGTCCATTAGTAATGTGGTAGATATTAGGTCTTTTATTAAGTAGCTTAATTGATTAATAATTCAGTCAATTTCATTTAAATTTCTTAACTTGAAAATTAAAAGGCCAATTGTGTTGCAATTATGGTCAAATTGACATCAATTCTAGTCAATTTTGATAAACTCACTAAATTATGTCGAATTTAAAAATAAATTACCAATTGACTTAATCCCAAGTTTCTTTGTTTAATAACAATCCCGAGCTTCTTAGTTTAATAACATCAAATCATTATTTTCTAGATAATTAATTTTATGATCCGAGTACATATTTAAATCAAAATTTACCCGTTTTTGAATCAATTTTCATGGCCGCTCTTGACTAAAAAAAAATTTTTCAATAAAAAAATCATTTAAGTAACATAAATCATATAATCTTGAATGTACAAATACAAAAATGCACATGCGCTACTTAAAAGGACATAATTAACTCAAATACAAATTTTGAAACCTTTTTATTTAGATTAAACGAATTAATTTATATAAAAACCAAAGCAACTCCGAAATAAACTTGGCATGAGGGGCAAAATTAGGTGCCAAATGACAATTTTACAATTAGTCATTAAAATTCATATAGATTTTCTCGAACCCCAATGTGTATTTATCACAATCCAATTTTTAGATTCATGATGGCCCCTACTTTAACTAACTAGTAAGTAAGAAACGCCATTGCCCCGAACAACAAGTTACGGGCTAATAGGAAAAACATAAAGGTGAATGAGAATGAAATCAATAATGATAAATAATAAGCGGAAGTAAAGGAGACATAATTATAGAACACACTATACAAGAGAGAGAATAGAACAAAATATACAAAAGAAAATTCTTCCAAGACCTGGTAAGGTCGGTACAAAAACTACCATTACAAAAAAAAAGAGTACTAAAAAGTATCCAAAATATATATAAATATATGAGCGCGCACACACATACAAACATAAACAAATATAACGTCCCGAATCTGGTACCCGGAATGCTACACGGTGCTCATGACCCCGAAGGACCACAAGGTTACCCATGACTGATATCTGTACCTGTATACTGCATAAAATACTAAATAATGCGGAAACATAAACTGAAAAGCCATAAGGTTCGCATAACTAAAGTAAAATATAACATCTAAATGGGGTGTGAAATACCCAAAACAAAACTAAAAATACTAAAGTCTGAAATATGATAGTCTAGAAAGCCTCTAACTGACTAAACTGTCTAAGTAAGGAGTTGATGGGACATATACCCAACTAACTCAAACTAATAAACTAATTAATGATATAATAGAGAAATAATTATGTCCTCGAATGATAAGGACTCACTTCTAACTCTGATTGCTGAAATTGGAATCTATTACTGATCTGGAGCTCGTGTCTCTAAACTATGGTATAAGACACCATAGCTCAAATGCGTTACTACTTTGAATGTACTGGTATGCATGTGGGTTAGACTAAATGCGTGGGGTTCATATGAATGAATAATACTAGCTAACTGACTAATATGAACGTGAGAATACATGCATGCATACATAGTAACTAAATTTGAAATCGTGATAACATGAGTACTGAATCTGAATACTGATAACATGACATACTAATAACTGGTAGAACTAATAACATATGTGATTGTATCTGATAGTCCTGAATCTGGTGGAACTATCTGAGTTTCGTACTTTGTCTGACTTGACTATATCTGAGAGCTCTGAATTCTGAAGAACTATCTGAGTTCTTTTTCTGATACTGATACTGAGACTGTGGGAGTAGTCATCTAACAGACATGCCCCAAATGATGTATTTTAGCTAAATTGGGGTCCAATCTATGCCCTGATTGGAAGGGTGTCAATCCCACGTCACTGGTAAGGACAACATATGGGTGACCCTAATATAACAGGTAACTCTAATGAGAATGGTGGGAATCTTCATATAGCAGGCTAAGTCACCTTATCTACCCTTAAATAACAGGCTATGATGTATCAACCTATGCTGGCTATATAGTTCTGGAACACAAGTATTGCTTCTAAGAATCAAACCCTCACATAACAGGTGAGTTCCCATTCTTGGGTTCACTCGGCGCTAATTTCTACTCCTATCTAAATAGATACTGATCATAATGTACTAACTGAATATGGACTGAGTTATTGAATTCCGTTCACTGATGAAATATTACTGATATCCGACAACTGACTGAGTTCATGAGATTAAGGAGATTTCCTAAGTCATAAGACTGTTTGAAGTCTAAGGCTTCATAGGTTGACTGAGAGTATCGTCGAAAAATGACATGGCTCTAAGCACACAACTAATGTTTCAGGTACAAGTACCCCCAAGACTCGATGGATGGAAACTGACCAAGAATAACTTACTTGAACATATAACTAACATCATAATCCAAAATACGTTTATAGAAGCATTCCATCAAAACATGTGATAGGCATAACTTGTACATACATGGGGATTTCATGATATCATGCTAGTTGGGCATTGTTCCTCCATCTAGGCATTTAATCAAACACATGGTAGGCATAGCACATGTAGACAACATTATACAACAATTAATCATCATGATTCATCTCTAATTTCATCATCCTAGAGTTTATTCATAATTTCACATGAATATACATCTATACAAATCAATTCCACATAAAATTGATCACCTAACACGGATTTCAATTCAATTGATCATTCTCAACATAAACAAAACTAAATTAACATGAAATTCATAAATAAATCCATAAAATTAAACTTAGAAAGGAGATTCTTGGGCTTCATGGATGAAAAGAGTCCATGAATGAACACTATGCATACCTTAGTTCATGATTTCGTGAAGATTGATGGAGAAATTTCTTGGAATTGGATCTTCTATCAAAAACCCTAGCCTTTTATTGAGAGGTTTTTGAGAGAAAAGAGTGTATTTTGAGTGAAGAGTAGTTGAATCACGTGATAAAGGGCTTAAATAAGGGTGGAAAGTTGACCTTTTTAACCTTGGATGCGTCATTTAATTTTAGTAAATCTTCCCGAACTGGGCCCCTAGCATGATGCGGTGCTATCACGCTGTGTTATTGGAATTTGACAATTGGAAAATTGAGGGTTGGAGTACACGGATCCATCGCGTTATCCCTTCTTTTGCAACCTGGAACTTTGGCGCGACGCGGAGAAAGTTGTGCTAAGACACTGGAAAATGACAATTCTAAATTTGGGCCCTGGCGCGACCAACCATAATAGCAGACCCATACTGGAATTTGCTAAATTCCCTTTCCTCTTATGGCGCAGCGCACCACTGACTAATATGGCACTGTTTTATGATAGGAAATTAAAATAACCGTAACTTCTGACTCGGTTATTGGATTTAGGTGAACTTATATCGATAGAAAGCTTATTGAATTTCCCACATGAACAAAAGTGAAAATCTTGAAAATTCCTCATAGAATAACCATCATTCAATTTAGAAGCCGATACTAGACATTCTTGATATAAAATTTTCTAGGAAAAGTACGGGGTATTACAATAAAAGTCTTAGAAATTAAAAAATATATCACTGAATCAAAAGGAAGAAAATCAATTGCGGACTCGAGAAAGCTTACCCCATCTCTATATCAATAATTCTCGGGGATAATGTTAGCAGTGTTTTCTTGTAAAATGCTAAAGGAAATTATCAATACCAGAACAATGGTTACTCAGTAGGCATCATCGGCTGACTAGGCTCAAATATAGTAAAAGCATAAATGAAGTGCGAGAATGTTAGCTAAAGTTTAGAGTAAAGAGCAACGATGCAAATAATAAGCTATGTTAGGGAATTGTGATAAAGGAAGTAAGTAACTCGAGAATGAAAGTAAAGGACTAGCTATAACCTAACTAGACAATATAAGCCCAGGAAGACAATTAACCTCACCGAGCACCCATAAGCCTTATGGATATATACAATTAAAAGTCCAAACTAAGAACAGTTATAAATTTATAACATGCTAAGATGGATGATAGGCGTACTGTATGTTCCCTTCTCAGGAATAATCTTTACCCTTACCAGTCTTAAATAACTTTCCACTCCCAGATCCATAATGAAAGTAGATATCATACTAGAATCAGAAATAAAGGATAATAACAAGAGGCCAAGTGATAAATATACAACTATTGAAACTACAAAACCATAATCATAGATAGATGCAAGACTTTGATCAAAACTCATAAGTAGAAAATCATAACTATAACATTCTATTTCATAAGAAGTAAACCATCATAATACACTAGTGTTGGGTACATACCAAAACTCATAATGATAGAAATAGAGCTTATTCCAGACTCGGATCGAGACAAATACATATTCAAGCATGAGTATAGCTAGTAAAAATTTAGGTGTTTCTAAGATTATCACTAATCCATTTATTTATAAAGCTCATCTTGAGTGGTTAAATCCACTAACTCTAGGTGGGTTCCAATTACTACTTCAAGATGTTCGGTGAAGGATTAGTTGACTAATATATATACAATCATAAGTATAGCTAATAGAAATTTAGGGGTTTCAAAATTATCACCAATCTATTTATTCAAAAAGTTCAACGCGGGTGCTTAAATCCACTAAGGCTAGGTGGGTTCCAATTAGTACTTCAAGAGTTTTGGTTAAGGATTAGTTAATATTTTATTTGGGAAAAAAAACTACACAAACATGTAATTAAGTCTATGCCAACCCAAACCCATAGTAAGAGCCCAAGGTAGTAACCATGAGTCCAACTAAGCCTTAAGGAGCTATATTCAAGATATTTTATCTAATATGGGTAATGAATACCCATAAAAAACTAGCACAATGCCACACTTCATACATAATTAATCACACCTAAAAGAATAATCAGAATAGACTACTTGGATACCAATGAAATATCAAAAAATCCTTTATACTAAAGATTTTTCCTTTAAATAAGCCTCCAACCGCTTCTACTCTATCCAAACAATCTGTTGGGTTCTAAGGTAATGTGTGAATAGAAAATAGAGGGAACAATTTAGGGGAAACGTTAAAATTACCTTAAGAAAATTCAAGTTTTCCACAATGATGAGGGAAACCAAATTTCTTGTGCTTTTATTAAGAAACACTCGTTCATGTGGATAGTGAGGTAAGAACAAAGTGATGCCGCATGTCGCTAGCTTAGCTTAGCATTGGATTCAGATTTGGATTTGGATTTGTCAAATAATCTATCAAGAGACTACTTTTTAAGACAAAATTTATTTGAAATTTAGAAACAAGTGATTAAAAAAATCAAATAGAAACGTTTTTCTCCATTTGCGGATGAATTTTGTATACAATGCTAGTGCATACGCAACATAACTCAAAGGGATGCAACCATTAAGGAAGCTATGTACTACTTTGGAAATAGTAGGACCTACGTATGGATGTCGGGCGTAGACTGGATCTTCATTGCATAGGTCCAGTGTAGAAGCCACTGGAACAGAATAAATGCAACCTACAACCGCAAGTCCAACGCATGTCTAGCAAGAACCCCGTGCAGGTAGCTAACATTTCAGAAAAGTTATCTCTTTTCATAAACCATTGTTTTCTTTATGAAGGGACACTTATTAGATATAAATACCTAAACTTTTCCTTTGGTGTAGTTACGATTTTAGGTTGAAAACAATCTTATTCTTATTCTTCAAAAACTTTATTGTGATCATATAATCATTCAGTGTGTTCTAAGTTTCTTAAAGTTTGAGGTACTGCTACTTTAATAAAGTGAACTATTTTCTCCTGGGAGGAGAGATTCCATAACCTCGGGTACTAAAGAGGAATAAATTCCTCAAGGACACTCTGTAAAGTTGGTGGACTTGGTTCTAATATTTTAGCTTCATATTTATTTCTTGAAAGTTGATAAACTCTTCATTTTGATAGTTCATTTGAATATTTACTTGAATTCATGCTTGAATGTGTTGAAATTCATTTTAGTTCTTGAAAGTTATTCTTGAACATAGTGTTAAAGTTGTTTTTGAAACATACAGATTTTTTACCCAAAATAACAATCTTATGGAATTTATCTAATCTATGTTATTTGGGTTTTGGAGATTAAAGCTAATTACTTTCAGTTTTTTGAACTTACTAGTGATTTAAAGATATAAAAACTTCCTCACGAGTTAAAGTTCACTCGATTGACTATTAGAAGAACATAAAAACTTCC
Source organism: Capsicum baccatum var. pendulum (assembly GCA_030864225.1). NCBI lineage: Eukaryota > Viridiplantae > Streptophyta > Magnoliopsida > Solanales > Solanaceae > Capsicum > Capsicum baccatum. The sequence goes on from CM061557.1 coordinate 90,361,979, forward strand.
TTATTAAACTATAAACAAGTTGGTGTTGAAAGTTTCTAAAAATTCATTATTAGAATTCGAACCTACTAAGTTGGTTTTATTTTTGTGACAACAAAATAAATGCTGAAGGTCATGCAAATATTGAAATGGCAAGTGTAGCAGCAACAACTATTCCTACGACAAGCCGTACAAGTGTTGGACCTTCAATGGCACCTGCGGAGAAACTCAAAAAGGTTTTGGGTGTAGATTTCAAATATTGGTAGAAAAATATGTTCCTCTATTTGAAAACTCTAAGTATTCAAAGGTTCATCTCTAAAAATACTCCAGAATTTCTCAAAGAGACATCGGACAAAGAATGGTTTATTATAATAGAGGCATGGAAACACTCGAACTTTTTATGAAAGAGTTGTATACTGAGTGACCTTCAAGATGACCTGTACAATGTGTATAGTGGTATTATGACCTGGAAAGTGTTGAGGGATACTTTGGAATGAAAATATAAAATTGAGGATATAGGAACTAAAAAGTTCTTTGTTGTAGAATTTCTTAACTTCAAAATGATTGACATTAAGACTATCGTTTCTCATTTGCAAGAATTGCAAGTGATCATCCATGACCTCATGAAAAAATGTATGAATATAGGCAAATACCTTATTTTAACATGTTAAGTGTGTGCTTAATAATCACATGACCTTTCTTGTAGGTTTAATTGTGAATTTCGATGTCGAAGTAGCGGCTATAGTTGTCCCCTCTGTAGAAGGACTTACAAAACTAGTTGAAGTATAAAATAAAGGAGATGTCAGTTGAAGAGCTCATTATGAGGTTGTACATTAAAGAAGATAACAAACCAGCCAAGAAGAGGTCAAAAAGGAATTTTGCAATCAGTGGAGCTAAGATTGTGGAGGATAACCCTAAAAACTCAAAGAAATGAAAGAAAGCATCTGGACAATAAAGCAATATTACAAAGAAGAAATTCAAAGGAAATTATTTTAATTGTGCAAAGGCTCAATATAAGTTCATAGATTGTTGGGCTCCTATGAAAATAAAGAAGAAAAATCAAGCCAGCATTGTTGAATCCAAAAATAAAGTTGATGATCTATGCACCATGCTTTCAAAATGCAATTAGCAGGTAATTCTAGAGAGTGGTAGATAGATTCTTATCTCACCCGCCTTGTTTGTGCTAACAAAAAGTTGTTTGCTTTGTATGCTTTGTCTCAATATATGGAGAAGATTTATATGGCTAAATTCACAAAAATAAAGGTTAATGGAATGGGAAAACTTTTCTTGTAGACAACATCAAGAAAAGAGTTGAGACTCAACAACATACTTCATGTACCGGATTTGAGAAAGAACTTTGTTTCTATATCACTTCTGACCAAAACTGAATTCAAATATGTATTTGTTTTTTCTAAGGTTGTAATTAGTAAAAGATAAGTGTGTGTAGGAAAATTCTACCTCACTGAGATCCTATTTATGATTAATGTACGGAATGTTTAGATCAATAAAATTTCTAATTCCTCTTATTTTCTTAATTTTTATGAATTATGGCATGAATAGTTAGGTCAATTACAAAACTTAGAAGTTTTTTCAAACTTTAAGTGCAATAAATCAAACTGTCAAACATCTATGGAATCAAAGTATGCTAAGCATCTGTATAAGTATACTGCAAGTAATTCCAATCCCTTCGACTTAATCAACAAAAACATTTTTGATTTGAAGTCAACACCATCTCATGGTGGAAAAAAGTATTTTTTAAAATTTTATTGATGATTTCACTAGGTATTGTCATGTTTAATTGATAAATAGTAATGATGAAGCAATAGATGCATATAGGAAATACAAAATAGAAGTTTAAAATCAATTATAGAAGAATATCAAAGTTGTAAAAAGTGTTGTGGGTGGAGAATATGAATCTATTTTTATGGAGATATGTGTAGAAAATGGAATAATACATAAAACTACTACCCCGTATTAACCTCAATCAATTGGGATTGCAGAAAGGAAAAATCGAACCTTAAAGGAAATGATGAATTCCTTACTCATACGTTCTAGTTTGCCACAAAACTTATGGGGCTAGCGATCCTTACAACAAACCGAATACTTAATAGAGTTTCCCATAGAAAGGCACTTTCAATTTCTTATGAAAAATCAAAAGAAAGAAAATCAAACTTGAAATATATCAAAGTAAGGGGGTGTTCACTAAAATTCCAAGTTCCTATGCCTAAAAGGCTAAAAATATGATCTAAGACTCTTGACCATGTGTTAATTGGATATGCCAAAAGCAATAAAGAATGTCACTTTTTATTCTTAAATTTGAACATCTGGATATCAATAAAAATATGGTGATTGAAATAGATAATACTGAGTTATTTTAATACATTAATTCGTATAAAACTAGACATGAACAATCTAGTTCAGATCTAAATGACCTCAATATTAATTGATTGATAATTTACTAATTGATGAGAATCCAAGGCATAGTACATGTCAAAGAACATCAAATTCCTTTGGATCAGATTTTTTAATGTTTCTCCTAGAAAATAAGCCTCAAATGTCGAAAGAAGAGATGTCGTCTTCAGACTTATCCTTTTGGAAAGAGGTAGTCAATAGTGAGATTACTTCAATCTTGAGCAACCACCTTTGGGAGTTGGTTGATATTCCTCTAGGAAATAAGACTTTAGGTTATAAATGGATCTTCAAAAGAAAAATTAAAGCTAATGTTACTATTGACAAATATAAGGCAAGACTTATAGTGAAAGACTTTAAGCTAAAATAAGGCCTTAATTATTTTGATACATACTCACCTGTAACAAGGATAAAATCCATGTGGATTTTAGTTTCCTTAGTAGCGGTATATGATCTTGAATCCATCAAATGGATGTGAAAACAACATTCTTAAATGGAGAATCGGAGGAAGAAATTTATATAGAACAATCCGAGGGTTTTGTGGTTCCTGGTAAAAAAAGAGAATGTAAAAAATTTTTAAGTCACTTTATGGACTAAAACAAAAACCCAAATAGTGGCATGCAAAATTTGACAAAACAATGTTTGCAAAAGGCTCCAAGATAAGTGATAAAGACATATGGTCCAAGACATATGGTCATTGTTTGTTTGTATGTGGATGATATGTTGATAATAAATAGAGACAATTCTAACATAAATACTATGGAATGAATACTTGAGATAATGGTTGATATGAAAGACTTTGGAGTTGCGTATGTGATCTTAGAGATAAGAATCCATAAAAATCCACAAGGGCTGGCGATTGTCACAGTCTCATTATATTAAAAAGGTATTCAATAAATTCAAGTATTTGTATTTTGGTAATGTCAAGACTCCATTACATGTGAGCTTTGAACTTCAAAAGAATGAGGGTGAAAGTGACTAACAATTGGACTATACAAATAGAATAGGGGTGAAAGTGACTCACAGCTGGACTATACAAGAGTGTTGGGAAGTTTCATGTATATCATGAATTGTACGCGACCAGATATGTCTTATGATATTAGTAAATTAATTCGTACATGATTAATCCCAATAAAACTCATTAGTTGCAAATAAAAAGAGTTTTGGGGTGTCTGAAACATACACAAGACTATGCTTTGCATTATAATAAATACCCAATGATAATTGATAGACATAGTGATGCAAATTTGATAAACGGATTGAATGAAATAAAATCTACCAGTGGATATTTATTTAATTTGCTTAGAGAAGAAGTATCTTAGAAATCATCCAAACATACATGCATTGCTCGTTCTACAATAGAATTTGAATTTATCACGTTACTCAAAGTCAATTAAGAAGCTGAAAGGCTCCAAAATTTCTTGAAAAATATTCCTTATTAGTCTAAACCTTTGGCACCTGTATGTATATACTGTTATAGTCAAGTGGTGATAGGTAGGCAGGGGCCATGGTGTACAATGGTAAATATCATCATATAAGATGGAGACATTATACTACTAGAGAACTACGCTTTAGTAGAATTATCACTATTGACTTTGTGAAGTAAAAGAATAATGTGTCTTATTGATAATACTCAACTTACACGTCGATTTTAAGTGCAATGCGATCATTGTCAATAAATTTACCCTACTTTGGAGTCTAGTTCAAATCCACGAGGAACAATGTGAGTGGCAACTAAATTAGTTTAACACGATAGTTACTAGCTATATTCAAACCAATAGAAAAACAAGATAAAAATGGGGGGTTTGAAAGGTATCACACTTACGATTTCTTTTTGGGTTTTTCGAGTACAAATTCGGGGCTATGATTATTTAGAGTCTAAACAGTTAGGCATAGATATTGAGATTATTCTTTCTAGGAGGAAAATATGCATGGAAATATGATAAGTTAGTGCATGTTCTAATTGATGATGATGTGGTAGGCTAGGTTGTAAGTCCTTAGGGCTTTTTTGTCAACATAACCTCAAAGATTTCACTCATTGACTCTTTTGAGTACCTAATAAGTGTGTCAAGTACTTCCACACAATACCTCAAATAGGCATCCCTATTTCTTGGATGATATCCAAGGAATAGTCAACTTCACAATCACTCTTATGTCTAAGATAGTAAAAATTTAGCAAACTATGCCAACAAGTTTCTGCTATTGCTTTAGTTCCACATACCTCTTTCAACGATGATGTTGGTTCCTAATATTTACCCAAACCCTTCTTTCGAAGATAGATTGAGCTTTCAAGATCTTAGGATTTTCACCCACAAACCCATTGGAGTATTTGGAGTTTTCACCCACAAATCCCAACAAATTTAATCAAGCAACAATAGAACCCATCAATCAACTCATTAACATATGCACAAATAAATGACAACCCATATGCAATTACATCCCATTCTAGCATAATCCAAAGAGAAAAACTATCTACTCATAAGATAAATAAGTAAAGATTTTACCCAAGATCTGCATTGATTTAATTTGAGAAATTCTAAGTTAACGTTACTTTAAACTATAACATCCAACAAGTCTTCAACCGGGGTTCACTAATTCTTCATTTGAATGTGACTCCAAAGTATTCTTTATAAAAAATTTATACAATATTATCTTCTCCAAAAATGGAGTCTATAACCCTAGAACAATGTCTGAAAATTAGGAAAGAGGGAATGAATGAATGATTAGGGTTTGAGTCATCCTTTTGTCAAATTTGGGATCAGCAACATGTATTTACTTTTTTGTCCTTGGGCTACATTTTTTTGTTAGACCGCGATCGGATAGGATAGGCCACAACTGTGATTAGTTCATGCGACCGTATTAGGTTGACCTTACTGACTGACAATGATAGCCGTCCTTAGACCATGACCGCGGTAACTGAGGCCATGTCTACTTCAAGTCTTCAATTGCATTTTTTTTCTTCCTTTTGATCTTTTTTACTCCAATCCACATCTTTTTATCTTATCAACAATATGTCTATAAAATGCAGATATTAGTGCATTCAATCATAATTATGTCTCATTTATTCATCCAAACCATGCTAATGTGCATAAATGTTGTGTGTAAATAAATGGCCAAATCACCACTCATCAACACCCCAACTTAAATCTTTGCTTTTCCTCAAGCAACACTATCTATTATTATGAGACATTATACTTTTATACCCAATTTTCATGCCTTAAAGAATACAATGACTTCAAACATAGTCAGTACTAGAAGTAGTACATTGTACATGGGCTAATCTATTCTTACTACACCCGTCATCATAAAATTTAATATCTAAGGATGCACAAGACTCTAAGAAGCAACCAAGCTACAACATCCAATACTCTTAAAGTGACTTACTTTTGATCAAAACTAAGCAATACTCCATTTTCACTCTGCTCGGAAGATGTCAAAATCACCTACCTCAACTCGTTGACATGCCTCCTCACAAGAAAGAAAATTCCACACTACAAGATACTAAATTTGCAATAAGGAATTTAAGTGCAAAAATTGTCTCCCTCATAAAAGAACCATCTATGTCAACAAGTTTCATACTATAGGCTTTCCCCTATTTTCAATCGCCACTAAAAAAAATGGTTGAGGATATTAAAGGACTTCTTGATCTTGTAGTATAGTTTCAGGTAAGGGTAGGATATCATTTGGGAAAACATGGCTATACCCTTCCTTTAAAATCTACATCACACTATTTAATCTGTCTTTTTAACTATGGGCCATTCCTCTTTGATTTTTCTCTTTTCATATGCATACTTTTGCTTCATTTGTTCATCCATTTTCTTCTATTTTCTTCTTGCAATTTTCATGCAATTCTTTCCTTTATTGGGCCCTTTCTTTTTCTATTTATTTATTTTCAATGCTTAGGAACTTAGTTATTTCACTTACAACATCGTGGCCCCAAACTTAGTTCCATTAATCTTCACTACCCCAACTCAGGATTCTAGCGTCAATTTGCATTTTCAAGTTCAAGGATGGTATGGTTTAAAAGAGGAATAAAAATAAGGGTCCACGGTGTGTAATATGTTTGCCAAAGAATTGTCCAAAGGCTCAAAGTTGGTAAATAGGGATTACACTTTTTCATGGGTAGGAGTTTTAGGCTAGAGATGGCTTCCAATGTCATAAAGATGGCCTAAGATCAATTCTCCAACCAAATACAATCAAAATTAGCCTTGAAGAGAAATGGGGTAAGTTCTACATAACACAAGTATACAAGAGATGAATGCAAAAATCTCAACACACAGGCATGAAAAATTCACCAAGGAGGCTCAATTACCTATCCCGTTAGAGACAAAATTGGAGAATCAATCACTATTAAAAATTCAAACAATTGTGGAGTAGTAAAAAGAGAAAGAGTTTTATTACAAGGTTTCTCACGTCCATGCCTTTGATTTTTGAATTTTTTTTGGATAGAGGGGGTTAAAATAACATTTGTCCATTTCGTGTTTTTCACTGTGATATTGGCGCTTCGCGTGATAGACCCAGTTCACCATTGTTAATTTCCATTGTACCAACGTGATTCCACCGCATCTCAGTGCACTTTCAATTCAGAAACAAAGTGGCAATGTGATACCACTGCATCGTGCAACATGCAATTTCCTAGTCTTCAGTTTCCAGTGGCCCAGCATGATAGCAACGCGTCGTGCCAGGGGTCCAAATCAGGAAAATTTCTGAAAAATTAAAGTTGTGCCCAGGGTTAAAACAGTCTTTTCCCATAATTTTTTTCCGCCGAGATATGGGATTTAATCCATAAAATGGTGTAAAACCCTTCATTATTCACTTTTTCCCAATATCAAAAGATAATTCTCTCTCAAAAAAACAAACCCTAGCTCTTAAGAATCAAGGTCAATCCCAAATATTCCTCCAAGAACTCATCAAATTAAAGTATGTTAGATGTTCATCCATGGATCTTTACCTTCCATAGAGCTCAAGAATCCTCTTTCAAAATAAAAGATTTATGTTTTATGGTTTCCATGTTTGAATTAGACTTAATTTATGTTCATGATGTTGTTTGAGTTTTAATCCTTGATTTAGATCACAAGTTCCAAGAATTGATTATATTATATATTAAATTTCATGATATTCATGATAAAACCTTCAATTTGCAAGTTGATTGTTGTAACCATGTTAACCCTAAGTATTTATGATTTAATGAACCAAGTATGCTTTTTATGTGTTTGATAAATTGTCTATGAGAATGAAATAATGTCATTATAGCATGCTAACATGTATTCCTCATTCATTTACAAGTTAATGCATTACAGGTGTTTGATGTAATATCTCTATGAATGAATTATGACCAAGTGAACATTGTTATGTTATTCATGATTATGTTTTTCTTTGCTTTTCATGCTATCGAGTCGAGGGTATTAATACCCGACAACTTAGCTGCTTATTTATAGCCAGTGTCTGTTACAGAATAGTATTAGTCATGTCATGATTAGTAACACTCTTAGTCTGTTATAGAACTCAGTAGAATTCAGTCAGTTACAGAAACTAGGAAAATTCAGTAATCTCAGTGAATTCAATCTAGTATAATAGTTCAGTGTCTTTCTGTTGGGAGTAGGATTCAGCATCGAGTAAACCCAAGGATGGGTGCTCACCTACCAGAAGAAGGTGTAATCCTTAGAAGCAATCCTTGCGTACTAGAACTACGTAGCCAGCTTAGGTTGAGACATCAAACCTGCAAGTTGAGGGTTGATGAGGTGCTCTACCTACCAGTAGAGGGTACCGCCATTCTTATTTAGGGAACCTACCAGTAGAGGGATACTCTTTAGCTTATCTTTATCCATGGCACGGTACTGACACCCATCCAATTAGGGTTATAAATTGTAGCCCACCTCAGTTATCTTATCTTATTTGGGGAATATCGGTAAGATGATTAACTCCCATAGTTTTAGTTTCGGTCTCAGCCTTCAGAATAGAACTCAGTTAAGTTCTACAGAATTAGGACTGTCAGATACAGTCACTTAATTATTAGTAATTCATATTATAAGTATATTAAGTTGTCAGTTATGAGATTTAGTTCCAATATACTCAGTCACTGTAGGCACGGTATGTTTAGTAGTTATAGATCTTTCATGTATGCTAATCCAGCTCTTGCATAACATTTAGTTAGTTACTGATTATGCATATAAACCCATGCATTTAGCTTTACCTCATTTAGCATACCAGTACATTCCCATATACTAATCATATACCCATTTTTTGTGCTATAATGTTTCATACATAGGTTTGGATGCTCATATTTTTGACCTTGCTTAGATAGATTCAACCAGCAGTAACAGATTTAGCAGTGAGTCCTCATCTATTGAGAATATGCTTTTATTTTAGTATGTCAGTTTAGCAGTATTTTACTAGATGGAGTTAGTTAGGGGGATTGTCCCATCCACTCCACTTTCAGACAGATTCAATTAGAGGCTCTCCAGACTAAATTTTTAGATAGTATTCAGGTTTGTAGATATTATATTTTATCAATATTTTAGATGTTTTGAACCTTATGGAATTTCAGCCCACTATTCCGTATTTATATTAGTATTATTGTTCAGTGCTCATAATAGATATCATTCCTGGGTTAGCTTGTGGTCCTTTGAATTTGTAAGCACCGTGTGATGACTAGGGGTAGTTCCGGTTGTTACATATTTGCACCAGTCTCAATTTACTAACTTACAGCTAAAACCAAAATTTTAGTCTTATATTTCAGCTTAATATGGGCAAACCAACCATATGACGACTCAGACCTCACCAATGGTGCAAAATAAGATCCCAAATTTACAATGCCACAGATACTCAGACTTTCCATACATTAATAATCTAATTACCATAGGTACTTAGAATTCCTTTGCATCTTTGGCTAAAAACCAAACAAGATGCTTTACCCTTAAGAATGTCGTCACTTAATCTATCATAGGGCAAGGGTCGTCGTGCATCATAATAACCAAAATAAAACTAAAGAAAAAAGAAAAATTAAAAATAAAACCACATGATAATCAATAAATATGTGGGCCCATCAGAGTACACAAATATAGCAGCCCATAACAAAATAAAAATAGCATCCATAACATATCATGACAACATAAATATAATAAGCAGTAACACATTAAAATAATACAAATATAGAGAAAGTCAACCCTAATAGAAATGAAAGCAGTATCCCCATAACATAATCAACAAAAGCATAGACAAAAGGTAAGGGTCCTCCCTAAATCAGCATCAGGAACTGCTTTCTCACGGTGACTCTGCACTATCACCACTAATATTATAAGTTGACCAATCCACAGGGGGCTCTTCATCACTCTCCAACCTAGGCAAAGGTATTTGATCATTTTGTTTGAGCACCATAAACATGCCCTTTACCCCTTACCACAACTTTATAAATAATTTATCTCCCTTTACCATCTTCTAGTACGACTCTTTCAGGTCATAATGTGATTAATCCATGGCTGAATAAGCTTTTTCCAAGATGGAAACTGTGGTTTCTTGCCTCTTCTGGTCCTCTCGATATATCTCATAATCTTACTGAGCTATATATGAATGCCGAGTATTGGAGGGCTCTCCTGGTCCCTGAGGGGATTTGGACAATAGATCCTTAACCACCCATATCTGACCTAAGATGTCATCGAAAGGGTTGGTTGACAAAGGTCTACAAGATTATGTGTCCTCTTGGGACGATGTGCCTAAGTCTACATTCCTTTTTTTCCTTCGACCAGGGGAACTCTCACACTAAAATTTGAGTGGGAAGATGCAGGGGCCAGGGTCCACTGATAACGCTCAATCTACAGCTCTTGTAGGAGTGTAAAGCGGTCGTTGTCAAATATAGAACCCAACTGGGTTGGATATTGATCCCTCAGGGAATAGCTTGGTCAACAAGTAAGCACCAATTACTAGACTTTTTGTGCAAGTCTCGTAAAAAGAGGGGATTGTAATGTGTAACCAAAATATTAAAGTAAAAACTGAAATAGCAAAGTAAACAGAAAGAATGTTTAGTGAGATATAAAACAATGAGAATTGAATAGTTGGGGTTATGTCCACCTTCTGAGTTTACGTCTCTATTAGCTATGAGTTATGCGGAATTCAGACATGCACGTGCTTATAGAGAATTGTATTCGATGGTAAATCCAAGCGTCTTTTGACCTATTCAAGGATTATTTCACTTTAACTCTTTCGAGCTTAAAGCGTATCTAATGGTACAAATTCTCCAAGAGGTTAATCCAGTTACGGCACTAACTTTTTAATAGGGGATGGGACCCTACTACCTTGACATTATATCTTTTCCAGACATATAACTTTTCTTTCAAACAAGTTAATGCTATACTGGCGTATTCTTGCGTTTGCAACCACAAAGAATTTAGTTTAAGATGAAGAGAATAATGATATAAGCAGCATACGTGTCAAAAACTCACAAACTCATAGCAATAGATAGTATCGCATACGACTTCCATAAACCTAACAGAGAGGTTTAGTTACCCATGAGTGCGAAGGAAATCACAATCTTCATTGAAGTCAAACTTTGCATTTTTCTTCAAGAGTTTGCACAATGGACTAGCAATTTTGGAGAAGTCTTTGATAAACCGTCGATAGAAACCTACGTGACCGAGGAAACTACAAACACCTTTCACAGAGATTGGGGGTGGCATCTTCTCAATAAATTCAATTTTCGCTCGATCCACCTCAATTCCTCTTTTGGAAATTTTATGCCCAAGAACGATACCTTCTTTTACCATAAAGTGGCACTTCTCACAATTTAGCACTAGGTTGAATTCTACACATCTTTCCAATGCCATGCTTAGGTTTGCCAAGCACGCTTCAAAAGACTCATCAACAACTGAAAATCGTCCATAAATACCTCCAAAGTGTCTTCAACCATATCAGAAAAAATGGACATCATCCATCGCTGAAAGGTGGCTGGTGCGTTACATAGCTCGAATGGCATACGTTTGAAGGCAAATGTACCATATGGGCATATGAACGTTGTCTTCTCTTGGTCTTCGGGAGTAATACAAATCTGATTATAGCCGGAATAACCATCTAAAAACCATCCTTTCCCCACTAATCGATCTAGCATTTGGTCCATAAATGGCATTGGAAAGTGATCTTTGAGTATCCATGAATTTAGCTTTCGATAGTCCATGCATACCCTCCATCCGGTGACGGGTCTAAGTGGTATAAGCTCATTCTTTTCATTCGCGACCACCGTCATGCCTCCTTTCTTGAGAACACATTGTACCGGGCTTACCCATGTACTATCAAAGATTGGATACACAACTCCTGCGTCTAACCACTTAATTATTTCTTTCTTCACCACTTCTTGCATAGGTGGGTTTAGACGCCTTTGATGCTAAATGGTGTGTGTGCAATTCTCTTCAAGCTGAATCTTGTGTGTACAAATCCCAGGTGGAATACCAATAATATCCTTAATGGTCCATCCAATGGCTCTTATATACTTTCGTAGAATAGCAATGAGAGCTGCAATTTGTTGCTCACCCAAATCTGCCGCCACAATGACTGGAAGTGTATTTCCGCTTCCTAAGAATGCGTACTTTAAATGACTTGGCAGCTCCTTCAATTCTAACGTGGGTGGCTCTTCAATAGATGGCTTAGCTGGTGGTGTGGCTCAATTTTTGAGATCAAGGTCCAGCTTCTTGGGAGCATGGCGATATGTCCCTAATCCTGATAGAGCACAAATAGCTTCTTCACAATTTTCAGCATCCTTACTCTCACCATTCATAAGCAAAGTCACCAATGGGTCATCAATCAGCTGCTCCTCTTCAAGTAATTCTTTCTCATCATCAAAGTAAACATCATCCACCGAGAATACATTCGGCTCTTTGGGTTGCTTCATTGATTTGCAAACATCAAAGCGAACTACTTCGCCATTTATTCGGAATGAAAGCTCATTAGCTCTCAAATCAATAAGCACACTTCTCGTAGCAAGGAAAGGGCTCCCCAAGATTATGGGAACTTCTGAATCTGCCTCACAATCCAAAATAACAAAGTCTGCCGGAAAGATGAATAAACAAACCTTTACCAATACATCACATAGAATACCAACAGGTCGTTTTACTGACCTATCCGCCATTACGAGCCTCATATTCGTTGGAGTAGGATCACCCAACCCCAACTTTTTATAGATAGATAGTGGTATCAAATTGATGCTGGCTCCTAAATCACATAATGCCTTGGCATAATTTAAAGATCCAATGGTGCAAGGAATAGTGAAAGAACTGGGGTCAACCTTCTTCTGAACTATTAATCGGGTCGCGATTGCGCTGCAGTGATGAACATCATCTTTCAACTCATAACTTGCTGCCCACTTCTTTGTCAAAAGATCCTTCATAAATTTCGCATACCCAGGCATTTGTTCAAGTGCCTCCACCAATGGAACATTAATGGTCAGCTGCTTTAACATAGTCATGAATTTGCTGAACTTCGTGTCATCCGCCAACTTCTTCAATCTTTGAGGGAAAGGTGGTGGTGGGTATGGAATTTTTCTCTCCATGGATTTCTCCTCCTCTTTCTTTCGTTTTTCAGCTTTTTCAGGTTGCAAATCATTTGGGTTGACGTCATGGACGTCGTGGCCTTGTTCTGCGGATGCTTCTCCTTTCGCTTTATCATCAATATCTGCTGCTTCGTCTACCACTTGCTTACTTTTTGCTGAAGTTTCCAGCACCTTAACACTTTGGGTAGTAATGGCCATGCATGACCCATCATTCCTTGGGTTTTGCACAGTATCGCTAGGTAAAGTGCCAGCCTTTCTTTGATTGAGTGCAGCTGAAAGTTGGCTCAATTGCTGCTCTATTTGCTTGATTGAAGTGGAATGAGAATCAACTATTTGTTTCATAGAGGACAAATCATTAACTACCTCTGTTACTCCCACACTTGTTGCTTCCACTCCTTTTAATATTTTAGCCAGCATGTCTTCTATACTTCCAGAATTAGATGTGGTGGCGTCACGTCTTCCAGGGGGAACGTACAAACCACTCTTTTCATTCTTGTTCTTCTAACTTCCTTTGTCTTTGTTTCCAGATTTATCATAGTAGTTCCGACCTTGGTTTCCTTGGGTATTCCCTCGGAAACCCCCCTGATTGTTCAAGTAGTTGGCCTCTTCTTCCGAATCAGATTCGTCTCTTCCTTTTGACGCAATAGCTTTGACTTTTTTGGTCTTCCCAGATAATAAATGCTTTGTAAGAAGATCCACTTGTGTTTTCATGTGTGCCATATCTTGTTCACGTTCTTCTTCTCTTCTTCTTTGGTCTGTAGTCATGCCAATAGATAAAGTGGGGCTTGCTACCTCAGAATCCCTGGTATGCCAAGCTCTACTTTGCTTCATCATACGATCTAGCATATATCTTGCTTGACCAAAGGTGAGGTCCATAAAAGATCCTCCAGCCGCATTATGCACCACTGGTTTAGTTATTGAATTCAAGGCTCTGTATAATATCTCCATTAGGTGAACATTAGTCATGTGATGGTTTGGGCATCTCGCTAGCTTTGTCTTGAACCTCTCCCATGTTTCATGAAGGGCTTCTGTTGGAAGCTGATGAAAGTTGCTGATTTCATCTCTTAATTATGCTCTTTTGGATGGCGGAAAGAATCTTTCTAGGAAAACGTCTCTCAATTGCCTCCAATTTGTAATAGAATCAGGAATCAGCCCATTCAACCATAGAGTTGCCTCCCCAGACAGAGACAATGGAAATAGACGTAATCGAATTGCATTCTGACCAACACCAGGATTGTCAAGCGACTTGCATGTAGAAATAAAGTTGATGAGATGCATATTCGGACTGCTAGTCCACCAAATAATCCCTTGAGGTACAATAACTGAATCATGGTGCTTGTGATGTTAAACTTGGCTCTGGGCGCTAATGGTGGCGGAATAATGGCTCTTGTGCCTCCGGCTCCATCAAGATCATCATCATCGTCGTTAAAAACTGGTTGCATGGTTTGGCGAACATACCTAAACCGAGCTTGACGACCTCTTCTGTTGGAAGGTGTTGTGATTTCAGCATCATGCCTTGGGTTTAGTAACTCGTCATCACCTAAATCCTTATCGTCAGGATTTATTGCTCGCCCAGGGTTATCAATGTTTTGTTGGTGTACTTGGGCGGCGGCAAGAGCAGCTAATCTTGCCTTCTCCTGTTGAGCAGCCATTCTTTCAATTTCCGTTTATGCCTCCATTTTGCCAATTTGTTGTGGTTTAGGATTGATAGGTAATAACGGTTGACCAGAACTTTGAGTATGGGTCATGCACTGAATAAAAACCTGCAGTAAACAAAAACAAAAACTAAAAGTAAAAGTACAAGAATCTTTGACCAAAGGGTCTAGTAATTATCACAAACTTAATTGACACTCGTATTCCCCGACAACGGCGCCAATTTTTGATAACGCTCAATCTACAGCTCTCGTAGGAGTGTAAAGAGGTCGTTGTAAAATATAGAACCCAACTGGGTTGGATATCGATCCCTCAGGGAATATCTTGGTCAACAAGCAAGCAACGATTACTAGACTTTTAGTTCAAGTCTCGTAAAAAGGGGGGATTGTAATGTGTAACCAAGATGTCATCGAAAGGGTTGGTTGACAAAGGTCTACAAGATTATGTGTCCTCTTGGGGCGACGTGCCTAAGTCTACATTCCTTTTTTTTCCTTCGACCAGGGCAACTCTCACACTAAAATTTGAGTGGGAAGATGCAGGGGCTAGGGTCCACTGATAACGCTCAATCTACAGCTCTCGTAGGAGTGTAAAGCGGTCGTTGTCAAATATAGAACCCAACTGGGTTGGATATCGATCCCTCAGGGAATAGCTTGGTCAACAAGTAAGCAACGATTACTAGACTTTTAGTGCAAGTCTCGTAAAAAGAGGGGATTGTAATGTGTAACCAAAATATTAAAGTAAAAATTGAAATAGCAAAGTAAACAAAAAGAATGTTTAGTGAGATGTAAAACAATGAGAATTGAAGAGTTGGGGTTATGTCCACCTTCTGAGTTTACGTCTCTATTAGCTATGAGTTATGCGGAATTCAGACATGCACGTGCTTATAGAGAATTGTATTCGATGGTAAATCCAGGCGTCTTTCGACCTATTCGAGGATTATTTCACTTTAACTCTTTCGAGCTTAAAGCATATCTAACGGTACAAATTCTCCAAGAGGTTAATCCAGTTATGGCACTAACTTTTTAATAGGGGATGGGACCCTACTACCTTGACATTATCTCTTTTCCAGACATATAACTTTTCTTTCGAACAAGTTAATGCTATACTGGCGTATTCTTGCGTTTGCAACCACAAAGAATTTAGTTTAAGATGAAGAGAATAATGATATAAGCAGCATACGTGTCACAAACTCACAAACTCATAGCAATAGATAGTATCGCATACGGCTTCCATAACCCTAACAGAGAGGTTTAGTTACCCATGAGTGCGAAGGAAATCACAATAGACATTTTTATTATACCACAATAAAGATTTCGTGTAGTAGTAGTGTGGTAGGTGTTAGGCGTGAATTCCTGGCAAAGTAGCGTTTCTCTTGTTGCGGAAATTAAGAATTGAATAGATGAATAGAAGACGAATAAAAAGTAGAATTAATGGAAAGATTAGAAGAGTTGTAAGGTAAGATGAGAGTTAAAACTAGAATGTATAAAATCTCTAGCAAAATAGGGTATTTATAATACCCATATCCTATTCCTACTAAGCTAATGAAATACTTAACCAAATCCTACTAAGCTAATGAAATACTTAACCCAATTGTACTAGGTTAATGTATCATTATCCTAATCCTCATAAATTACTGCTAGTCCCCAAAGTCTTCAGAAATGCTGTTTTCGCCCGGGACAGATTTTCTATTCATCACTTTTGGTCCTTAGGCGTCCAAGCTTCCTTTTCTCCTTTCGTGAAGCTTTCTTTGGTGTCAAGTTACCCATAAAATGCTGAATTCTGCATCATTTATACCTGAAACTTTGCTAATCATGTTCGTTAGCTCACTTACAGGAAAAAGGACTAAAAGTGCATGAAATATATAATTTGTTCTCAAAACATTGCTAAAATATGGGTAAAATACAGCACTATTGGCATGTAAATTCGCCTATCATCATCCACCCAGGTATCTAAAGCATACTTCTCTACCTCTACTCTCTTACAAAGCTATGTGATAAGGGAAGGAAAGAGAAAAAGTGTACCTCACTGGTTCTTGAAGTATCACCACTCTAAGAGAATAATTTAGCCTATATTTAAAGTAATCCCAGAGAGAATGCAAGACACAATCCGTGTTCACAAATCTATGACACTAGTCATATGAATGCATAATGATACTCTACTATAGATAATATTTAGCTAAAGCCTAGCCTCAGTTATGAAGTCATTCTTAAAAATATCTCTTTTAGTAGTGGACTAGAGAACTTATCTCCCCAAACATATTATGTTTCCCATCCAGGTCCCTGGCCCGCATGTTTTTGCTTGGAAATGCTCAATATTAGCATCTGGGAGCCCATATATCTTATTAATCTGCTCTGCTCCAGAGTTCACTTGCCTACCCGAAATCATCATTCTATGGTTTGTGAGATAAACTATGTTAAGTTTCACATAGAACTCACATACCCAATGCTCATTGACATAGCAGGGGTCTGGGGCAAAACACACCCACCCGATTACAGTGAGTCGGGTATGGAATACAGGGAGCTTCTCCTCTAATTTATCAAGTAAAATAGCCCTTTCTATGAGTAATTTTATCCTTCACATATCACTATAGTAGAGGTGTTGGAATTCAACTATCATGAACCTGGTGTTATCAAAATCTCCCATCCTTACGGCTTAGTACCTATAAGCATTACAATGCAGACCGTCATTAGCATTATCAGACAAAAATCATGCCAGATTAATCTAATAAACTCACATGGTAGTGTTGTAGAAAGTTATGGGGTGAGAAATATGTGTGTAGAAATTTTGGCTACCATAAACGACTGCCCTCAGGTATGGTGATCGTAGAGCAATGACTGCAATCGCAGTGATGCAATCACGGTCATCGGGATCACGATCGCAATACCTGAGACCATAGTGTACAGTTTTGTACACCATTCAAAAAACATGATTTTAACCCCAAATTTATGTTCCAACATAGGCACATAAACATAATAATCAAGGAATTTAAGCCTAGAATACATGTTTATAACCCCAAACTTGAAGAAATTAACATGAAACTTGCTGGGGCATTGAATTGAACACATAGTGTACATGCTAATTTCAATAATTTTAGGCCTAAATCAGGATACTCAAGACTTCTCCAAAGGTGTGTACACCAACTACAATATCTAATCGCCACAATACTAAAAAAACAAGTATAGATATTGTGTTAAAATACTATTTTCAGCCTTTCCCTAAATGACAAGTTCTAAGCATATAATTATATAAAAATAAGAGAGTTTGGGACAACATACCAAATAGATGATGCAAGGGGATTTAAATTAACATTGGGTACTCAACACACAACAAAAATTTGGAGAGAATTTTAGAGGAAATGAGAATAGGTGTATGGAAAAATGGCAGTATGATGGTCATTTAAATTGATTTGACCATAATCACTGTCATAGTCCTACGATTGCAGCCATGTGGCCTTCTTGATTTCATAGGGATGGATTGCGGTTGCAATAATCGAGACCAAAAATTAAGTCTCTTGCACTCCCTTGTTTAGTCCAAATATGCCAATTTCACAGCTCCCTTGTTCAGTTTCAATCAAATTTCCTCATAGAACTACCTTTTCATGGATAACGAATGAACAAATGAAAAAATAAAATCTACTATATCATGCATAAAATAAAAGGATATGGGACACTTTTCGTGGCTTGATGGGGTGCTTCCCATCGAGCGCTTACATTAACGTCTTGGCACAATACCTCCCCCACTTCTTTTTGTGCTTTTACTTAGAATATTTGAATCTCTACCCCAAATTTCATTCACAATGCAATAATAAGTAGAGGGATAGAAGATTCAAATCTTCTAAGATAAATCTTTGAAGATGTGATAAACTAATGAGGGAGGTTCTATTTTACCATTTTGTGGACTTGAACCTTTTACCTAATTGTACATTGAATTTCTTGCTTGTCTTATTGGGAAAATTTGAGAATATCAATGGGCCTTTAGTTATACATCGGTAGTTGAGTTCCTTGTCCTTTGATAGAGGCGTTTCCATGTGCTCTTTCAGAATGTAAAATCCCAAAATAGATGGATAACACTCCTTCTCCCTATAATCCATCATTTGCTTAGGTGGGTGGAACTTCATCACATTCTCTAAGCATAATATTGAATAGTGGTCTGAGTGAGTTCTATCCCTAACTTTTGAAATATTTTCCTCATTAGAACCTACACCCCAAAATGAACTAGAGTCATCATAAGAGATGTGCTTTGTTTCTTCTTTTTACTCTAGTACCATTTTCTTTAGTTTAACGTCTTCAACATTTTTTGATTTGGTTAAATGGGAGATAACCGAGGATTCTTTGCTAACAAGATCATAATCATAGCTTGGCTTCTTTTCTTTCTTAACCTCCTCTTGAAAAGTGGGCAAGGGGATAGTGTTTTCCAGATTGATCTTTTTGGTCATTTTCTCAATCTTGACAATTTCGATTCCAAATGCCTCATTAGATTGATATATGTCATGTACTTCTCCCCTATTGTAGTTACCCGGTCCAAAATAGTTTGAAGCATTACTTTAAAGCTATTGGATCCGGTATGTTTTTCTTCCTTCTTCTCATCATAAGACCTATCAAAATCATAAAAAGAACTAGGATTTCGGTATCATAATAAGGGGGTGTGGCATTTGGGAAATCAATCCAATATCAATCTCAACCACCAAATAAAAAAAATCATTCTCGTAATAGGATTGAGATGGTCTCTCCATCGCTTTCTAAGGAGCATATGTGTAATCTCTTTTAAAGTGGTTTCCGACACAATATGGACATGGATCGTAAAGATTAGACTTCCAACAAGAAAAATCATATTTTTTGAAAAATGCCATAGAGAAAAGTACAACGAAAAAAAATAAACCTAATACAAGGAAGAAAGGAAAATCACAAATAAATATTTATAATTTTGAATTCAAGAAAGTAAGGTAGGATTCAAAACTAACTCAATACACCAAATTATTATCTAGAAACGACACCATTTTTGATAATGCTCAACTTACACGTCAATTTGAAAGGCAAGGCGGTTGTTTTCAATATATTTACCCAACTTTAGATTAGGGGTCGAATCCACGAGAAACAATCTGAATGGCGATGAAATTAGTTTGAAATGATAGATACTAGCTATATTCAAACCAATGTTACAAAAATATAAAAATGGGGGGTTTGAAAGGTGTCACACCTAACATTTCTTTTTTGGTTTTTTGAGTACAATACGGGGCTACAAAAATATATAGTCTAAATAATTAGGCTTGGATCTTGGGATTATGGCTTCCTAAGAGAAAAATATATATGGAGATGAGATAATTTGGTGCAAGTTCTAATTGAGGATGATGTGGTAGGCTAGGTTGTAGTCATTAGGGCTAGTTTGTCAAGATAGACTCAAAGATTTCACCCATTCACTCTTTCAAGTACATAATGAGTGTGTTAAATAAAGCCACCCAATATCTCAATAAAGCATCCCTATTTCTAGGATGATACACAAGGAATAGTAAACTTCACATTCATCCTTATGTCTAAGATAGTTAAAATGTATCAAATTATGTCAACAATTATCTACTATTGGTTTGGTTCCCACATCCCTCTTTCAAGAATGATGTTAGTTCTTAATATTCACTGAAACCCTTCTTTCAAAGATAGATTGAGCTTTCAAGAGCTTGGGATTTTCACCTACAAACCGATTGGAGTATTTGGGGGTTTCACCCACAAATCCCACAAAATTTAATCAAGCAATAATCAAACCCATTAATCAACACATTAACTTATGGACAAATAAATTACAACCCACATGTAATTGCACCCTATTATAGTATAGTCCCAAGAGGAAAACTAGCCACTTATGAGATAAATAAGCAAAGATTTTACAAAAAATCTCTATAGATTTGATTTTAGAAATTCTATATGAATTTTATTTCAAACTATGAGATCCAACAAGTCTTCAATGGTTGTTCACTAATTCTTCACTTGGAAGTGATTCCAATATATACTTTACATAAAATTTATTCAATATTATCTTCTCCAAAAAGGGAGGATATAACCCTAGAATAATGTCTAAAAATTGGGGAAGATGGAATAAATTAATGATTAGGGTTTGAGTCTTTCTTTTGTCAAATTTAGGATCAGTCATGTGCATTTACATTTCTGTTCTTGGGCTGTATTTTTTTGCTAGACCACCATCACATAGGCTTAGCCATGACTGTGATTATATTACGTGACCACGGTAGGTTGACCTTATTAATTAATTGCACTAGCAGTCCTCTGACTGCGACTATGATAACTGGGGTCATGTCTGCTCCAAGTCTTCAGTTGCACTTTCTTGCTTTCTTTTGATCCTTTTTAGGTCCGATCTGCATCTTTCCATTTCATCAATAATATGCCTTTAAAATAAGGATATTAGTGCATTCAATCATAATTGTGTCTCATTTATTCATTCAAAATATGGTAATGTGCATAAATTTTGAGTCCAGGTGAGTGGTAAAATCACCACTCATCAATCCACTTACAAAAGGCCTATCTAGAGAGAAAGTTGAGAAAACATCAAAGGGAATGGGTTTACAGTGTTGGTCAAGTCAGCGTAGCAGTAACTCTACCTAGCACACTAGATATTTTAAGATCTAGGTTCAAGGAGATCAAATAAAGTTGTGACTAACAATTCAACAATGTTAATTACTCAATCAATTCTCATGATGAAGATAATGTTTAGAGAACAAAGATAATGCTTATGGTATGAAGATTTATAATAGTTTCTAAGTTTGGGAGATTTGATCAAATATTTTAATCTATAGGATTACACATTTAGGAATCACCTATGTGAGAGTTAAGTGGAATCCGCTTCAAGGAGAATGTTCAGAAGGGCCTATTTTCTACACTCTAATGAAAACAGGACCTATTCATGGCTAAAAAAGCAAAACCATGAGAAATATAAATGGTAAAAGTATGATTTAGTGACTTGTATTGTATAGGTGTACATTATATCAGATCTACCAATTGACCGAGTTTCTATAATACATGTTCACAGTAAAAAGTTCATAGCGGAACCTACTTATGCAGATGCAATCAGTCATTGCTTGTTGATCCCATACTTTTCCATAAAGTTTTGATAAAATATCCATTCCCCATTCATGTGGGGGATTGTTGGGTTCTAAGGTAATGGGTGAATAGGAAATAGAGAGAACAATTTGGGGGAAATGTGAAAATTAACTTCAGAATAGTCAAGTTCTTCCACATTGGTGGGACAAAGAATTTTTTTTATATTTTTATTAAGAAACACTCATTTATGTGGATAGTGAGGCAAGAACAAAGAGATGCCCTGCACTGTTGACATCGTTGCTCGCTCGTCTCAGCTTTAGCTTCAACTTTATAGTTGGATTTGGATTTGTCAAATAATCAACTAAGAGATTAATTTTTTTGACAAAATTTATTTGGAAAATAGAAATAAGTGAAAGTGTAGTACAAAAATCCAATAAAATTATTTTTCTCTATTTGAAAATGCATTTCGGATGCAATGCTAGTGCACACGTAACACAGTTCAAAGTGACGCAGTCCTTTAAAGAAGAGACACACTATTTTCGAAAAGGTGCGACCTTAGTGCTTAAGTCAAGCACTAACCTGGTGCAGGCTGGATCTGCTTGGCGCATGTCAAGTGCAAAAGCAACTAATATAGGATAAATGTGACCTACGACCATAGGTCCAGTGTATGTCTAGTGCGGACCGGGCGCATATAGCAAATATTTCAAAAACGTTGTCTCTTTTAATGAAAAATTATTTTCTTTCTGAAGGGACTCTTAGTGTCTATAAATACCTAATATTTCCTCAAGTATAGGTATGATTTTTAAGTTAAGAAATAATATTTTTCTTCTCGTTCTTCAAAAACTCTCTTGTGATCATCAAACCTTTGAGTACGGTTGACGATTCTAAAAGTTTGATGTATCGCTACTTTTAAATAGTGAACCATTTTATTCTAGAAGGAAAAATTCCATAACCTCGGGTACTTGAGGGGAATAAATTCCTTAAGGACACACTGTGTAGTCGGTGGACTTGGTTCTATTATTTTTTCTTAATCTTTATTTTTTGAAAGTTAATAGACACTTCATTTTGATAGGTCATTTGAATATTCATTTGAACTTGTGTTTGAAGGTGTTGAACTTTATTGTAGTTCTTCAAAATCATTGTTGAACTTAGAGTTGAATTTTTTTGTAAAGCATACAGATTTTGTCCCCAAATAAACACAAACATCTATGCATTAAGACAAGAATAATATGTAACACCCCATATTTTAGGGCTAAAACTTGAATAATCCTTCCTACAAAAATGGACCCTAATCCAATGATTTATATTTATATATGTGTGAATAACAATTATTTAGTTTGGAAATATCTTTGGAGATGAATATAAGTCATAAAAATCATCTACGTCAAAGTTAAGTTGAGCACTTTCTTACCGATTAAATTTTAGTGGACATTTTTACTTGGATAAAATTCCAATGGCCATTACTCCTAGAATATAACGAGTTATGTGGCCTACAATATAAAAATTTAAATATATTTGAGTCTTCTTTTCAAATCAACTTAACATTTTTTAATTTGAGTTAAGAGCAAAAAGTAGTAGGCATTTTAGTCTAGCTCTATCCAGGGTGCGCGACTGGCCGCACAGGGAAAGGATCTTGCTATGCAATTAGGGCTGTGAGGCTCATCTGGAGAGATGCGTTTCAGCTCGTGGTGTGACTCTCCTTTCCCAGTCATTAAATTTTTATTTTTCCCTTTTTAAATCAATGGCAAAATGATCCATTCACCACCCATAACTCCCCCAATACATTTGTATAACCTTAAAGTCATACAATACTGGTGGAAATTCCCCCAACCACCTCATTCACCTCCTCCCATGAGTGTAAACAAATATTGCTCAATTCCAATGCCCCAAGGTTCCCAACTCAAGGTGTTTCTTTAATTTTCCTCCATCGAAACATATGTAGAACTATTCTAACACTCGTGGGTTAAATTATTATTTCTCTATGGATTTCAAAGTGTATTTATGTATATACATATGTTATGAATTTTAAGAATTTAGTTAAATGTAGGGTTTATGAAACTCCAACTTTTATGGTGAAATCTATTGGCTTTCATATGTTATGGACTGTTCTCTCAAATTGATTGAAAAGAATGAGTTACGGAACCCCCTTTTTATGATGAAATTATGTATTAACTATAGGGTTTAGTATCAACTTTATAATTTTAATTATGTGAATGTTTTATGGATTTTAAATGGTTTTAGAGAATGAACTATAAACCCTTTTTTTTGATCATGAAGTTTATTTGTTCACTAGTGTTGGGGTTTCTTTATTATTGATGTTAAGCTTGAGTTTTACATACCCCAATATCAATTATGAATTATCATTTTGTGGGTTTTAAAAGAGGTGTTTATTATCTAAATAATCTTGTGTTCTAATGTAGAGTTGCAAGTGATTTATGAAAGAGTTGGCCACCTTATGTCAAAGTCTTGAAAAGAGTATATTTTTGCGTAAGTTTTCATATTCCAGTTTAAAGAACAACTTTCATGTTATGTTTAACTCTTTTGGTGGTTAAACAACATATTTTAAAATAAAAGGACTATGATATAATATGATATGATATTATATAGCTTATAGGGCTTAAAAGTCTTGGTATGACGATAACAAGTCAGACAGTTGACATGACAGACTCAGACTAGATAAGACTACAAACTTGTTAGACTTTATACCATGTTCTAACGAAAGTATGATTGTTTTAAGAGTCTAAGATTGACATTAAAAAAAGTTAGGTGGCAAACCAAGAAGGCTTAGGTTTCGATAACTCATAGCCCAAAATAATGTTTTTTCGATGTGAGATTAGTAATCTTGTCCTAAAATATGGATGATCATTGTTTACTTTCTATATGCAATTGTATACCAGCATAGAACTCCAATCCTTTTGGTAAACTGAAATTGAGGGCTTGAATAATGAGTTAATTATAGACCCTATAGACTGTGGGCTATTTCCAGACCTTGTAGGGTACGTCATCCATCATAGAATTAGAGTAAAGAGTTGAGTCAATGCAATAATGTTTTGAAGCTTAATAATAATGCCCATTTATTTTCATGTCTACCATGTTCGATTGATTTCACAATGCTCTTAATTATTCTATATGAAATATATGTTGTTTTTGAATTATTCTGCATTCCAATACATCCCAAGTTTTGACCATCCTCGAGTGGATATATTGTCTCATAATATGGGTTTTGAGGCTAGGTCTCGTGGTCCATCACATCGGTCGAATCTTTGGATATGTCAAAGTTTGTAAGCCATCCATCTTTCAAAAGATATTTACTCATACATTAATTTCTTTTAGTTTATGGTCCAGATAGGGCCGTATTCTGATATTAAAAATTAGACATCAATAGAGGATTTGTAGATGAGATTTGGTTATTATGATGTCACAACTTTATTAACACAATATGATTATTAGTTTTCCTTAAATTTCATTATATCTTCTGAACTTCTATTTCATATGAATTATGCTTATTATAGTATGCTAAGGGGTATTTCAGGCCGTTTGGTTCGGGATGCCCATTGTGGCCAAGTTCTCTACTTGAGTCATGAGAAGATTGGTATTAAAGCATAGTTCAGGGTCCTAGGGTTTCTGCGAAGTCGTGTCTAGTATTGTGTTACTTACTGGTGTGTTGTACACCACACTTATAATTAGTAGACTATGAACAATTTAGGAGATGTTTCTCATTCTTTCATACTCTACATCGTGCAATAGTGTTATCCTATGAATGTTATCCAGATCGCTTCCTTGCTCCTATTTCATTAGCTATGTCTCATTGTCAAGGAAATGGAAGTTCAAATGATTAGATTTTTAATTAGATGTTTCTTTCTTATTGAGTCATCATAAAGTAATCAAATAGCATAAGGACATACGAGAAGTCCATTAGCTCATCAATGTGTATTTACTCAAGTGTATTACCCTATCTATATCCATCATGCATTTAAGCCTAAGGTAAGAAGTATGTTTAGTCTCCTTCAAAAGCATAATTGTAGATGTCACGCTTAAGGGTAGAGAATATATTTGAATATAGGAAAAGTATTTCTACTCAAGAGGTATATAAGTAATGGTGTTATAACTTATGAGTAGTAAGATGCTCCCAAAGTTAGTGATATGAAGCCAATAGTCTAGAAGTTCTAACAAAGGTAACTTTTGAGTAAAATGGGTCATTCTAGTCGTATAACCTTTGAGTGAAGGGTGGTATGCCCATTTATAAAGATTATCTACTATTGTAGCAAGATTTATAGATTGTGTGGTAGTTCGTGGAGGAGGAGATGAGCTATTATAATTATTTATATAAAATAGGGGAATGAGTTATGATAATTATTTATTTAAAATAGTGGTTTTAAAATCATTATAGGTTGTCTATAGAAGGATAGAGTGTCTAATCCTTTAAAATTTAGACTTCCATGGGGGAAATCCTTGAAAAGGGAGAAACTTAGTGATTTTTATAGAATTTTCAAGGTACTTTAAATTATGTATCGGTAAGTGAATGTTATATGAGGGAGCTAAATATTTTGTAGGCCATAACGGGTTATGAGATAAGATTAATATCAGCTATCCTTACTATGTTGTTTTACTACACTGAGAGTCCCCTGAATTTATATCTAGTAGTTGTAAGCCACTTTAGTAGGTGAGAAGATATGTATTAAATCTTTAGCTGTAGTTGTAATGTTGTGGAGAATATGTGCTTTTAGGTTGTTGTGAAGTGAAATGATGAATTAAGGTTGATTTCCCTATTATAAATTTGATGTACTAGTATAGTATGTGAGATATTTCTTTGATAGTATATGATTGGTGCTCGGCACTAAGTTTGAACTTTAGTTGTTGATTGTACTGATGAAAATGGTAATTCAAGAATTGGGATGCAAGAGTTGTTGGATTGAATTAGTATGCTTAATATAATGTATGAAAGATCCTAGGTTGATAACTTATGAAAAAAATTGAGTGGATGATTGTGGTATAAGTATATATATGTAGAAATGAATTTTTAACACACCGAGTTTTTTAGGATTTTAAATCAAACTTAAAATAAGTCTGCGTGGTCCCTAGATTAAGTGTAGATCATGCTAAGATGGATTTGCTTGCATTAGGGTAAGTTTGGGCATAGAAAATAGGCCAAACATCATTAGGAGGAAGATTTATGGTTGCCCAGCGCCGCAAGGTCTTACTGCCTCACCTCTGCATCGAGCATCGCATCTTTAAGAGAAAGCTTCATAATGGGCTCCATACTGCAAAGCTGGGCCTTTGCATTGAGGTTTATGCAATGATCCCTTGACTCTTCATCAGCAGGGAGATGTTTTTGACGGTATGTGTGTCTTTTCATGTTCTATAAACCGTCCCACCCTTATTAACCCACTTCTAATCCTTATTACATCTATATTTACTTGAAAGGGGCTATACTTTTCTTCAAAACTCATCTTGAGAGTTTCAAGGCTAGGGTTCATTCTTGAAGGCTAGAGGAAATTACGAGTACTACCCTCTTTGAAGGAATATCTTAGTAAGAAGTTAGTACTTATCCATATAGTTTATTAGGGAGAGTCTTGTGTTCATGTGTATAGTGGTACCCCCATTATGATGAGTGTTGTGTTTATAGATTTAATAAAAGGATACATCCAAAAGTCTTTGATTGTGACTTTGATATAATGGGGAGATGACAATCTACTGTAGGCATTGAATTTTCTCTAGGTGGAAAGTTTAAGTGAAAAGTCATGACAAATCTATTCCTATTCTATAAAACTCCTCCTACTTAAATTTAAAACGATATTCTACAAATGTCTTATGTATTCAAGTCATGCCTATGCATAAGATTCGAGTCCTCTATGCAACTTATGTCTATGTTCCAACCTCAAAATTAGAAGCAATAATTTCCCTCAGTAGTCAGAGCTTTCAAGTACCCAAACTCTATGTTATAATGCTTGCGATCCATAAGTCCATGGCTCATATCATGATAACCTCTAAGAAAATATGCTTCCTATATGTTACTGATTCATTTTATGTCCGGTTTAGCCCAAAGTGATAGGTTTTATGTAAACTGATGACCACTTTTAACTCTTAAAATGAGAAGCAATAGCTTAAGGTAATAATCCTTGTCATATTCCATGAAAATATGATTCTTGGCATTATGTTATACAACTCATGAAAATTAACTCATGTTGCTAATGGCCAAGTCCTAAGAACCCATTATATGTGAAGTTTATGTCTGAACGATCCTTTATTTATGATCTAGGCATTTTTTGTATGACGAACTTCATTCCTATTATATCGTATATTACATCTTAGGCCCCACCTTGGTTAGTGCAAAAAATATAAGCTATAACTGAATAGTGTCACTTCTTTTTTTATGCTTGTACTCTAGTCCCTTAATCACCCTCCTTATGTTAGGATGATAGTTGTTATAGAGGAATATTAATGATTTAGATAAAGAAGTAGATGGTCTTTATTGTGAAAATTTTGGTCCCACTTCTCGAACTAATATTATAGATGAAGAGGGAAGAGCGAGATGAACTTTCATTATGTGAAATAGTTAGGAAGGGGAAATACACCTCGAATCTTTGTAAAAGTGATTGAAGTTTCTAAGTTTTGGTAGAGAGGTCCATAAAGTAGGTGAAGTAAAGGTAGGATTGAATATTGTGATTGATAGACACACAAACCATTGTATTGTGGGGCTAGTACTTGTTAAATACAACCTAAGATTGTTCGATTGTAGTGACAAGGTAGAGTAGTATTCTTTAAGGGATGTAAAGAACAGGATCCCAGAGTTTATGCAAGCACCTTTCAACTCCGGGTTATGCCTCAACATGGAAGTACTATATAACGGGACTCAAACTCTTGTAGTTAGGTGTGTTGTGGGGGAACTGTAAGTTGGAAATGATGAAGTGTGTTGTTTATTATATAGAGCATAGTTAAGTAGTGACACTAAAGTTAAGGTCTATTCATTGTATCATGTAAGGTAGAGAATGCCTCTATTCCTATGTCCAGCAAAACATTATTTCATGTCAACTAAAAATAAAAATTAAGACCTATGATCATCAAAAAAGTTCATGTATTATGCTGTGATGATTATGATCCATAGAACTCATGTCCTAGCTTATCTCTATGTCAATTTTTATTATCTTAGGATTTGTACTTACATGATTCACTTGGGGTTATTATGAAGCTCTTTTGATGCCTTTGTATGTTTTGTTGATAGAGAATTCCTAATGTGAGGTTACTTCCTTAATTTTGTACTTCCAAAGCTTTAACAAGTTCCTGTCCATAATTCAAGGATGAATGATCCCAAAGAGGGATAATGTAACACCCTATATTTTCAAATTAAAACTTGAATTGTTCTTCGTACGTATATAGACCTGAACCCGCTGATTTCTAATTATATATAAGTTTGAATAACAATTTTTTAGGGTTGTAGAATCTCCGAAGATAAATATATGTCATGAAAATCTCCTAGCTGAAAGTTAAGTTGAGCAATTTAACACCCCTGGAGTACACCCTACACGTCACACGATTCTTAAAATCACAAGTGAGCTCAATCTAACCCATGAGTTGGTACCTGATGTTAGCACTGAATAAAATATATAACAAAGAAACATATGTTGAAATTAACTTAAAAATTTCATAAGGTTTTAAAAACTAGGAATATTTCTCAATAATAAGTCTGAAAATAGTTGTCTGAAAACAGCTAAACTGATTGTCTGAAATGTCTAAAAGCCTCTAATACTGACTGAATAACAAAGAGTTGATGGGAAAAGGCCGAACTCACTCAAAATAACTACCAAAACTGAATACTGATGTACTAAAATAAGATCAAACTATCCTCGATCTATGAGGACTCACCAAGGCTGTTATAGGCTAAAGCGATAAGTAAACTAAGCGTCCGAATCTATGATATAGGACATTATAGCGCAAAGAAAAAATAGGTGATTAGAACTTTGAATGTATTGGTATGTGAGATTAGGTTAGGTTGAAATGCATAGTCTTATGTGTATGAAATAATGACTGAATGAATAGCATGAGATGACTAAGTTCAAATTGATAAAATCTGTAAAATCTTAGAATGCATGATCAAGCATATAACCTGATTCTGAATTAGTTTGTAAACTGAAAAATTAAGATACTGATATTTGAATAATTGATAACTTTATGCTACTATCAAACAAAACTAAACTGAGTTCTGAACTGAATGTTAGACTGAGACTGTGAGATCTATCATCTTACCGATATAACCCAAAGAGCTAATTGGGGTCAAACCTATGACCCCAGTTAGAAGGGTGCCAGTACTGTGCCACGGGTACTAACATTGGCTGTGTTGATTCACCATAATTAGGTCCCAAAGGAATAGAGAGTCACCATCTACTGGTAGGTGTTGTGGTGTGAAATATATCAAACCTTAACTGGCAGGTTAAAACCTCAAACCTATGTTGGATATGTAGTTTTGGAATGCAACAATTTCTACTAAGAGTCACGCCCTCAACTAATAGGTAAGCTCCCATCTCTGGGTTCTTTTTGTGCAAAATTCTACTCCCAACTGAATAGACTCATATTGCAGAAGAGATCTAAGTTTAAGATTATGATAACTGACTGAGCTAATAATGCTCATACGTATCTAAAAACATTCTAGAAATATTAAGACTAGGTAAAACAACTATGTTTTGGGTATTCATAATCACCAAGCCTCACTAGAAATAACAAAAAGACCATATGCTAAAGCTTCAAAAACAAAATAAGGGATCATTATTCAAAAGTCTAATCATTTAAGCATTTCATCAAACACTTGATATTCATAGGATTGTGCATGGGAATAGTTATATTATGGGATACTAAGAAAATTACAACACAAAAATCACTGGCTAAAGATTAATCATGCAAATATCATCCTTCAAACGTGACTAGGGAGAATTCCAAAGAAAAATCACGGAAACATAGTTTGTAATCAAATTTCATAATAGCCTTAATTAAATAATTCATAAAAACATGTAAAAATCATACCTTCTAGTTTCAAAATGGATTCTTGGGTTCCATTGGTGAATAGGACCCATGAATGAACATCACACATTCCTTAATTGGTGGATTTGTAAAGGTTCTTTGTTATTTTTTAAAGTTTGAGCTTAAATTTTGAAGAGGATAGGGATTGTTCTTAAGAGAGGATTTCTTTCTTTTGAGATAATTGTGATTTGAATGATCAATTTTTCCTTATGAGAGCCTTAATCCCGTGTTATGGACTAATTGAGTGAAGGGAAAATACCCAAATGCCCATGGAAAAATGGAAACAATAGCTGGAAAATAAGGGCGAGTGATAGATCACAGGTCACGGACTTTGGTCAGTCAGACTGGACCGCGTTCTGCGGGCTCTATAGTGGGAACCCCTAAGGGTGACATGGAGCATGCGCTGCGTGATTAACCTAGTGCTGCTACTATTTTTGGAAATGCAAACACACCTTTACGCTCATCCAAAAATTCAAAAAATCACCCAAGATTTACTATTGACAACCCTGATTATGAATCAGCTTAATATTTAACGTTCCAATGTTGGGAATGTCGAAAATAAAATCATCAAATTTTAGTAGCTTTAGAAATGACTAAGTCCTAACACTTAGTGAAATTTTATAAGTCTTGGACCCCTTTTTAACAGACCATGGTAACCAAAATTAAGCTAGTATCTTATGGGGTCTTATAATATCTCCCCCTTGGGAACATTCGCCCTCGAATGAGACTGATTAAGCAGAGAATATTGAGAAACTGAGATCACACACTAAATATGTATAACTGAGAATATAACCACATGACTGAGTCTGAAATATTATGAATGACAAAACTAATTTTTGAATGCATGCAATGACATAAAATGGATTACTTAGCTGAAGTTGAGAAGTCAAAAAAGCCCATCAAAGGAAAATCGTTACCTTAAGCTAATTCTGAGTTTACGGAGAAAAGATGAGGGTACTTGGTTTTCATATCCGCTTCTGCTTCCGAAGTAACTCCCTTAACGGACTGATTCAACCAAAGAACTTTTACCAAGGGAACTTCTTTGTTCCTTAGTCTGTGAATCAGACGATCTAGGATCTCGCTAAGATTTATTCATATGAAAGGCTATCCTGAATGTCTGTTCTTTCTAGAGGAACAAGTACAACTATATCACTAATACATTTCTTTAATAGAGAAACATGGAGTACTAGAGGAGCGGATGCCAAATCTGCAGGAAACTTAAGCTCGTATGCTACTTTCCCAAAATGGCTTAAGATTCTGTAAGGACAAAGCTATTGGGGACTAAGTTTCCCCTTCTTGCCAAATCTCTTCACTCCCTTAATGATAGAGATTTTCAAATAAACCAAGTCTCCAACTGTGAACTTAAGATTTCTCCTACCCATATTTGCAAAAGATTTTTGACGTGTTTGAGTTGTCTTAAGCCTTTCCTGGATTAACTAAACTTTCTCTAAAAAATCAAACACTGAATCAAGCCCTATAAATATAGTCTCACCTGCCTTAAACTAACCAATAGGAGATCTATATATCCTCCCATAGAGAGCCTCATACATAGCCATCTAAATACTAGAGTTATAATTGTTATTGAAGGAAAACTCTATCAATGGTAAATGATCATCCCAACTACCCTTAAAGTCGATAACACATGCTCTCAACATGTCCTATAAGGTCCAAATTGTCCTCTCCATCTGACCATCTATCTGAGGGTTAAAGGTTGTACTGAGATAAATTTTGGTGCCAAGACCCTTCTGAAAAGCTTTCTAAAATAAAAGTTAAACTGAGTACCTCTATCTAAAATGACAGACAATGAGACTCCAAGAAACCTAACCAACTCTCTAATATAGATCTTGGCATAATCCTCGACTGAAAAAAACTATGAACTAGTAAGAAATGGGCTGATTTTGGTATTCTGTCTATAATAACCCATATCAAATCATGCTGACAATATGAACAAAGCAACCCTGTCATAAAATCTATATTTACCTCTTCCCATTGCTATGTGGGAATGCTGAACTCCTGTATAGTGTCTCTAAGCCTTTGGTGCTCAACCTTAACCTGCTAATAGTTTGAGCACTTAGCTACAAACTCTGCAATGTCCATATTCATACAACTCTACCAACAGATTTACCACATATCATGGTACATATTAGTGGCTTCTGGATGAATAGAGTAACGCACACCAATCACTTCAACTAGAATCCATTGTCTCAAAGCATCAATACAGGATACAAATATCCTACCCTGACTTCGCAACACACCATCTTCCTCTTGGGAGAAAACCTCTACTTTCTGATCTCTGACTGACTTCTTTAACTTAACCAAATTGGAATCCCTATACTGCTTCTCCTTCACATTGGAAACAAATGAATATTCTGAGCTATTATTAACCCATATACTGCCCGCAGTTAAATAAACTAAATAACCACCTAGTCTAGAAAGATGATGAACCTTCCTGACTAACTTCTTCCTATAATCATCAACATGAACCACACCACTAATAGACAGTCTAATCAGGGCATCTGCCACTACATTGGCCTTTCTTAGGTGATACAAAACACTCATATAATAGTCTTTCAACAATTCCAACAACATTCTCAGACAAAGTTTAAGATTTTTCTATGAAAACACATACTGCAAGCTTTTGTGGTCCTTGAACACATCAACATGCACACATAACAATGACAAACTCTGGAAGCATCATAGTACATAAAGAATCCCTCTGAAGCATCAGGCAAATTTAAGACATGGGCTAAGGTGAGTCAAGTCTTCAACTCCTGAAAACTCTTCTTATAGGAATTTGACTGTCATAACTTGACTTTATTCTAAGTCAATCAAGACATGGGGGATTCACTAGATGAAATCCCTTTAACAAGAAATTTGTAATAGCCATCCAAACCCAAGAAACATCTAATATCTTATGGAGAAATGGGTCTGGGGTAGTTTCATACTACTTTGGTCTTTTAAGAATCAACTCTAATTCCATTACTAGAAAAAATATGGCAAACAAAAGTAACTGATCTTAGCCAAAACTCACACTTACTAAATATAGAGACAACTTATGGGCTCTAAGAGTCTGTAATACTATTCTGAAATGGTTTACATTATCATTTGCACTACGGGAATACACAAGAATATCATCAATAAATACTATGATAAATATGTCCAAGTACTATTTGAACACTCAGTTCATCCACTCCACTAAAGCTACTGGGGCATTCGTTAGTCCAAAGGACATGACTAGAAATACAAAGTGACCATACCAGGTCTTGAAAGCTATTTTTGGAATATCACATTCTCTCCTTTGAGCAAATGATAACCTGATCTGAGGTCTATCTTAGAGAAGTATTTGGCACCCTGATATTTGTCAAATAAGTTATTAATTATGGGAAGTGGTGATAACGCTCAATCTACAGCTCTTGTAAGAGTGTAAAGCGGTCGTTGTCAAATATATAACCCAACTGGGTTGGGTATCGATCCCACAGGGAATAGCCGGTCAATAAGTAAGCAAAGATTATTAGACTTTTGGTGAAAGTCTCGTAAAAGGGGGGATTGTAACGTGCAAGTAATGTAAACAAAATAGTAAAGTAAAAACAAAAATAGAAAAGTAAACAGAAAGAATGTTTAGTAAGATGTTAATCAATGACAATTGAGAAGTTGGGGTTATGTCCACCTTATGAGTTGTACGTCTCAATTGGCTATGAATTATGCGGAATTCAGACATGCATGTGCTTATAGAGAATTGTATTCTATGGTAAATCCAAGCGTCTTTCGACCATCAAGGATTATTTCACTTTAACTCTTTCTAGCTTAAAGCGTGTCTAATGGTACAAATTCTCCAAGAGGTTAATCCAGTTACGGCACTAACTTTTTAACAAGGGTTGGTGCCCTATTACCTTGACATTATCTCTTTTCTAGACATATAAATTTTCTTTCGAACAAGTTAATGCTATACTGGCGTATTCTATGTGTTTGCAACCACAAGAATTTGCATTAAGATGAAGAAAATAATGATATAAGTAGCATACGTGTCAAGAATTCAGAAACTCATAGCAATAGATAGTACCTCATAAGGCTTCCATAACCCCAACAGAGAAGTTTAGTTACCCATGAGTGCTAAGGAAATCACAATAGACATTATTATTATACCACAATAAAGATCTCGTGTAATAAGGTGTGGTGTGGCGTTTTTAGGCGCGAACTCCCTTGCAAAGTAACGTTTCTCTTGTTGTGTAAATTAAGAATTGAGTAGATGAATAGAAGAAGAATAAAAGTAGAATTAATGGAAGAATTATAATCTGAGTTGTAAGTTGTGGAATAAGAAGTAGAATGAGAATGATAAAATTCTCTAGCAAAATAGGGTATTTATAACACCCATATCCTATTCCTGCTAAGCTAATGCATTACTTAACCCAATCCTACTAGGTTAATGTATCATTATCCTAATCCTACTAAGTTACTGCTGATCCCCAAAGTCTTTCGAAATGCTATTTTTGCCCGGGACAGGTTTTCCATGCGTCACTTTTAGTCCCTAGGCGTCCAAGCTTCGCTTTCCTTCTTTCCTGAAGCTTCCTTTGGCGTCAAGTTATCCATAAAATGCTGAAATCTGCATCATTTATACCTAAAAACATGCTAATCACGTTTGTTAGCTCAATTACAGGAAAAAGGACTAAAAGTGCATGAATTATATATTTTGTCCTCAAAACTTAGCTAAAATATGGGTAGATTATAGTACTTTAGGCGTGTAAATTCTCCTATCATCAACACCCAACACTTAAAGCTTTGTTCGTCCTCGAATAAACTATCATGTCCATTTAAACATCCACTTAGGGTTTCACAGTAATAACACAAAATATTCATCAAGATAGGCACGTCAATTATTAACAAAGAGTAGTTTTCTGATCACTTCTAGAAACAAGTCAACCTCTAATATAGACTCGTGATGATGGTTAATTTGTATTCAAAAAGTTTAAGGAACAAAGAATCATACACCACTACCCAAAATGCATCAACCATGTGTGTCTCACATAAGATCTTTACCCATAATCACTCACAAATTTTGCATTTTTCGAAACATGGGTACCATATTTTCCTTTCTCTCACTCTAAAAAAGAATTCATATGTTGCAACTAATGACCATAGGCTTGCCCTTAGTGTAATGCTCCACTAGATATCAGAATGCTAAGCTTAGGATCAAATAGGTCTTTTGCTGGTTGTAATATAGGCTAAGGGACGGGTAGGACTATTTTGGCCAGAAATAGTGACTCTGTTCCTAAGCTTTTTAATACATCACATTATGTCATTTATGCTTTATTTCTAAAAACCTTTCTACTTTCTTTTATTCTACCACCCTTTCTCACCTCTTTTGTTTTTCAATTTCTTTTTATTTTTCTTTTCCTTTTTCTTTTCATAACATACCTCTTATGATAGAAATTATTTTTCATAACAATTTCAAGTACCAATACATTCTAAGGCACTATTCTCACCCAATTTCCTCTCATTTTGTCACATTACTTTACAATTTAAAGAACTTAGGAATTTGGATCAAATTATGGTCTTGAAAAAAATGGATTTGGCTTACACATGAGGCTGTCAAAGAAAATAGGTTAAAGCCTCAAAGGGGGTTATCTAGGATAATGTCCATGGGTAGGTAAAAAGAAGGTAAACAATTCTAGGTTGCCAAAGAAATGCCTAAATCATCTCCTAGACTTGCACTCCTTATTTTCGCTTTACATACATACCAGGCAAGTTCTAGCATCAACCACAAACACAAAATATTCTATATCCTCACACACACAAGGCACGTGGTCGACTTTATTGGGAGTAGCATAGACTCTTGACCCAACAAATGAAGGAATTGAACCACACAATATCTCATAGTGAGTCACAATTAGAGCCTAAACGTCTCAATAGTCATGATTTTAGCACAAACTCTTGTCATAATCTCATGCTGCCTATTATAATAATTTCATGCGAAGTTAAGTTAAAAAAAAATTTAACTAATTAAAAGAAAAACAAAACAAACATTAATGCAAATGCAGATAAAGAAGTATAGCATGCAAATACCAGCACCTGACACTTAGACGGGACACACTGCCCTCAGTGGAAAATAAATAAGAAGAACCTGGTTAGTCGGACTCCTCCTCTATGTCTGGGGTCATGCCCCCTTTGTCGAAATCATCATTGGAGTCGTCGTCATCAGAATTCTCCTCCACTTCGGAGAATGGCATTCGTCGATCATCATCGGTCGGCACATCTTCATCAAGAGGTTCCTCAAAATATGTACCTACTCCACACATCGCCTTCGCGTGCGCATTCATTGGGTAGTCATAATCCAGCTGTTGGAGCTCTGCAGCAGTTGGAACATGGCCACCGCTCATCATTGTAAACCGAGTCATGCCATAAAGATGGCGAAAGAAACTCTCATCTCGAGCATGCCTTTCTGAAGTGGTAAGGTTGACGCCATGTGTAGATTCAACATCTTTAACCTTTGTGAGGTCAACCATCTTCGGGTTGTGTGGAAGTTTATGATCAGCAGGTTTCTCTTCGATGTCCTCCTTCCTCAATATTGCAGTCAACAGGTTGCCAAAACTGAATTGGGACCTCTTGTGTACCCTAGCTTTCTGCATTGTGGATCAAATAATTGCCCCAACATTGATAGGGACATTCGTCATCAATGCGTATACCAAGAACACTCTATCTCATGTTATATTTGTGTACTGAGTCCCTGGAATTAGGAAAGAGTTGACTATGCTCAACCATATTCTTGCTTCTCTATTCAAAGGAGCATATGGGAAAGTGTTGTATCATCTGGTGTCCTTATGTCTACTCCACCGTGCCATGGACCTTGTTCCACAGAGTGTGTCGAATAACTCTATATGGAGGTCTACTGTATAGCTCTTTGAATGGTGATGGATCAACAGCAGGCAAGCCAAGAAAGGAGTTGAAGAAATCCACATTGAGTTGTAAAACTTGGCCCCGAATCTTGACCTCGCTTCCTGTGGTTTTCGGTGACCAGTTGGCATAGAATTCTCTTGTTAAATCGAGATTGCATTCTCCCATGTCTCGGAAGATGAAATCAAGATGTAACTCCATGATCTTGGCCAACATGCGTCGTTCTTTATTTGCTAGGCTTTCCTTGTTTATCAAGTCCACATGAACATATTTCTTCTGCTTGTTGTTCCTATACCATTCCTTTGCTTCCTTCTCTAAAACCCATTTAATTCCAAACATGCAGCGTGGTACTTGCATCGAGGAGGACTCTCCTTGCTCTTTGCTTCCTCTTTTCTTGCCTTTTTGGGAAGTGGTTGCCTTATCTTTGCCTTGTCTTGCTTTGCGTGCCATTGTTCCTGAGACTAAAACAATGTTCATGTTAGCGTCATCTCGATGGATATAATCTATAAACAAGCAGTAGTGGCACCACCCCACAATTAGTTTATTGGTACAGACTAGTGAAGTGAAAGTGGTCGATTACTCAGACTTCATCGGCATACTTTTTAGGTGCTATATTCGAACAATACAATCAGTGCAGTCATACTTCTTGTATTCTTAGCAATACTTTCACGTTTGATATATCAAGACTACTAAATAGGGATTAAATCAAGGTATAGCATCTAGAAATAATCACAACCTCCTATGTTGGTTGTCAACCATAATTCTCATCTTGATGAACAAGTTATTCCAATATGTAAGCTTTCTATTGATAAGATTATACAATTTTTGTGACCATGACAATTCCGCAAAACTATGACAGTGCATCAAAATCAAATTCAAGTTGGAAACATGTTAAGATCATTCTTATGTATTCTTTCACTCACTTAGTTGTATCACAACACATCAACCACATTCAAGTCACTTTTACTATTTCAAGATTTAACAATTCATAATAGGCGTAGTAGTATAGTACTTACGGAATATAAATGAACAACAAAGAAGTACTTACTTGATTGATGCCTTTGGATGATGTTCTTGTGAAGTAAAAGAGCAAAAGGAAAATTTGGAGAGGATTCGGAGACTATAGGCGGCGCTTATGCTAGGTTTCCAATGTGTTGTTGGTTCAAGACTAAGTCTCTTATTTATAGGGGAAAGTTGGGTCGGGTTTTGAACCATTTAAAATCGGTTTTGGAGACAAGAAGTGACCATATGCGGCGCCTTTTGCTTTGCCTATGCTTGGAATAGGCGGCGCCTTTTGCATAGCATTGTTGGGCATAGGCGGCGCCTATGCCATTGCATTCTTAGACATAGGCGGCGCCTTTCACTTAGCATATGAGATTCAGAGACAAAAGGCATTGGCATAGGCGGCGCCTATGCTATGGCATACTTGTGCATGGTCGGCGCCTATGCTATGGCACACTAGATTCCGAGAGCTTAGGCCATAGTATAGGCCTTGCCTTGTTCGTGGCCTAGTTTTACATAGGCCTAGCCTTGTTTGTTGCCTATATTTTCATAAGCAATGCCCAATCCATAGCCTTTTGCTTCTTCATTCCTAACTTACCACCTTTAACATGCAATACTTCCTAATCAAAATGCGAAACCAATCTCCTTGTTTACGCCTCTTGCACCTATATTTACTAAAAAACAAAAAAGACGATTAGAACGATGGGTTGCCTCCCATCAAGCACCTTAGTTTTGGTCGTGGCACGACTCTTCTTTTTGGATTTTTATTTATCAAAAGCAAACACGTAATAGAACGAAAGAAAGACAAAAATGAAAAACGATGGGTTGCCTCCCATCTAGCGCTTGATTTATTATTGCGGCACGACATAGTTACCTTGAGTACTTAGACTTCATCAAGATAAGTGGTGGCCATATAATTTATCAAGTCAAGAGGACCAATATATGGTTTTACACATTGGCCATTCACCTTGAAGACAACACCATTAGTGTCTTTCAACTCAACTACTCTAGACGAGTAGACTTGGTTTACTTTGTATGGACCAGACCACTTGGACTTCAACTTACCTGGGAATAGCTTCAATCTGGAAGAGAAGTACCATATCATCTTTTTGAAAGTTTCTTTGAACAATCCGTTGATCATGATACTTTTTCATCCGCTCCTTTTATAGGTCTGATCTCTCATAAGCATACAGACGGAATTCATCCATCTCGTTCAGTTGCTCTAATCTCAGATTCATTGCATCATCCCAGTTTAGATTTAGCCGCTTCGATGCCCATAATGCTTTATGCTCGAGCTCAATGGGTAAGTGACACGCCTTCCCATAAACTAATTGGTACGGGGATATGCCAATTGGCGTTTTGAATGCAGTCCTATAAGCCCATAGTGCATCGTCCAACTTCCGAGACCAATCTTTCCTATTAGAATCTACTGTTTTAGCAAGGATTTGCTTGATCTCTCGATTGGAAACCTCTACCTGTCCACTAGTTTGTGGGTGATAAGGTGTGGCTACCTTATGCTGCTTGACACCATACTTTGCCAACACGGATTTGAATAGCTTATTGCAAAAGTGAGATCCTCCATCGCTTATGATAGTACGTGGTACTCCAAAGCGAGAGAAGATATTTCTCTTCAAGAATGCTACAACACGCTTTTCCTCATTGTCGGCCAACGCTACTGCTTCAACCCATTTTGAAACATAATCTACAGCTGCTAGGATGTATTTCATTCCAAACGAATTTACGAATGGACCTATGAAATCAATACCCGATACATCAAAGAGCTCTACTTCAAGAATTTTCAACATGGGCATCTCATGGTGTTTCAAAATTGGACCTTGCCTCTGACATTGGTCGCATCTTCTTACAAAGTCGTAGGCATCTCTAAATATTGAAGGCCAATAATATCCACTTTACAATACTTTCCTTGCTGTCCGATTACCTGCGTGATGTCCCCCAACTTGGGAAGTGTGACATGCTTCCAATATATTAGGCACCTCTACATGGGATATGCATCGCCGGATAACACCATCTGTGCATCGTCGAAACAAATATGGCTCATCCCAAAAGTAGTGTTTTACATCATGCATAAACTTCCTATTTTGATGGAAAGATAAATTTGCAGGTATCACATTACTCACCACAAAGTTCGCAAAGTCGGCATACCATGGTAGCTCTTTCATTATTGTGGCTCAGATCTCCTCGTCAGGGAATGCATCATCAATCTCGTTTTTAGGCTGCGCTATATGCTCATTTTCGAGTCTAGATAGATGATCAACCACATGGTTCTCGCAACCTCTTCTATTTTTAACCTCGAAATCAAATTCTTGCAGCAGCAAGACCCATCGAATTAGTCTTGGTTTTGCATCCTTCTTTGTCATTAAATACCTCAGAGCTGCATGGTCTGTATGAACGATTACTTTGGTTCCCAACAAATAAGCACGAAACTTCTCAAATGCATACACAGCCGCTAGGAGCTCTTGTTCTGTGAGAGTGTAGTTCTTTTGGGCTATGTTCAGGCCTTGCTTGCATAGTAGATAGGATGGAATATCTTCTCCCCTCTCTGGCCAAGAACAACGCCTAATGCTACCCCACTGGCGTCACACATGACTTCAAACGGTAAAGACAAATCTGGTGCTACCATGATAGGAGCTTCAATTAGTTTTCCTTTGAGGCATTCAAATGCCTTCAAACAATCTTCGTTGAGGTCAAACTTTGCATCTTTCTCCAGAAGTTTGCATAATGGACTAGCAATTTTTGAGAAATCTTTGATGAACCGCCGATAGAAACCTGCGTGCCCGAGGAAACTATGAACCCCCTTCACGAAAATTGGAGGTGGTAGCTTCTCGATAACTTCAATTTTAGCTTGATCAACCTCAATTACTATTTCGGAGATTTTATGCCCAAGAACAATACCTTTTTTAACCATAAAGTGGCACTTTTCCCAATTCAGCACTAGGTTGAATTCTACACATCTTTGCAACACCATACTTAAATTTGATAAGCACACTTCAAACGTCTCGCCAACCACTGATAAATCGTCCATGAATACTTCCAAAGTAACTTCGATCATATCAGAGAAAATGGACATTATACAACGTTGAAAGATGGCTGGTGCGTTACATAGATCGAATGACATACGTTTAAAGGCAAAAGTACCATATGGGCATGTAAACATTGTTTTCTCTTGGTCTTCGGGAGCAATACAAATCTGATTATAGCCTGAATAACCATCTAAGAAAAAAAACCATCCTTTCCCCGCTAATCGATCTAGCATTTGGTCCATAAATGGCATTGGAAAGTGATCTTTGAGTGTCCATGAATTCAACTTTTTGTAGTCCATGCATACTCTCCATCCGGTGATGAGTCTGAGTGGAATAAGTTTATTCTTTTCATTCGCGACTACCGTCATGCCTCCTTTCTTGGGAACACATTGTACCGGGCTTACCCATGCACTGTTAGAGATTGGATACACAACCCTCGCATCTAACCACTTGATAATTTCTTTCTTTACCAATTCTTGCATAGGTGGATTTAGACGCCTTTGATGCTCAATGGTGGGTGTGCAATTTTCTTCAAGCTGAATCTTGTGTGTACAAATCCCATGTGGGATACCAATAATGTCAGCGATGGTCCAACCAATGGCTCTTATATACTTCCGTAGAATAGCAATGAGAGCTGCAACTTGTTGCTCACCCAAATCTGCTGCCACAATGACTGGAAGTGTGTTTCCGCTTCCTAAGAATACATACTTTAAATGACTAGGAAGCTCCTTCAATTTTAGCGTGGGTGGATCTTCAATAGATGGCTTAGCTGGTGGTATGGGTCGATTTTTGAGATCGAGGTCCAGCTTCTTGGGAGCGTGAGGATATGACCCTAATCCTTTCAGAGCACCAATAGTTTCTTCACAAATTTCAGCATCCTTACTCTCACCATTCATGAGCACAACCGCCAATGGGTCATTAATAATTTGCTCTTCTTCAAGTAATTCTTCCTCATCATCAAAGTAAACATCGGCCATCGAAAATACGTTCAGATCTTTGGGTTGATTCATTGATTTGCACACATCAAAGCAAACTACTTCGTCATTTATTCAGAATGAAAGCTCATTTGCTCTAAAATCAATAAGCACACTTACTGTAGCAAGGAAAGGGCGCCCCAAGATTGTGGGAAATTCTGAGTCTGCCTCACAATCAAGAATTACGAAGTCTGATAAAAAGATGAATGAAGAAACCTTTACCAATACATCACATAGAATACCAACAGGTCATTTCACCGACCTATCCGCCATTATGAGCCTCATATTGGTTGGAGTAGGATCACCCAACCCCAACTTTTTATAAATAGATAATGGCATCAAATTGATGCTGGCTCCTAAATCGGATAGTTCTTTGGAAAAATTCAAAGATCCAATGGTGCAAGGAATAGTGAAAGCATCGGGGTCAACCTTCTTCTGAACTAGTGATCGGGTAGCGATTGCGCTGCAGTGATGAACAGTATACTTCAACTCATAGCTTGCTGCTCGCTTCTTTGTCAAAAGATCCTTCATAAATTTAGCATACCCAGACATTTGTTCTAGTGCCTCTACCAACGGAACATTAATGGTCAGCTGCTTTAACATATTCATGAATTTGCTGAACTTTGTATCATCCGCAATCTTCTTCAATCTTTGAGGAAAAGGTGGTGGTGGATAAGGAATTGTTTTCTCCATGGCTTACTTCTCCTCTTGCTTCCGTTTTTCAGCCTTTTCAGGATGCAACATACGTGGTGTGACGTCATGGACGTCGTCGGTGGTGTGTATGACAGCTTCACCTTTTGCTTTATCATCGATGTCTGCTACCTCGTCAACCACTTTCTTGCCTTTGGATGAAGTTTACAGCACCTTACCACTTCGGGTAGTAATAGCCATGCATGATCCGTCATTCCTTGGATTTTGCACAGTGTCGCTAGGTAAGGTGGCAGCCTTTCTTTGATTGAGTGCTGCTGAAAGTTGGCTCAATTGCTGCTCTATTTGCTTGATTGAAGTGGAATGTGAGTCAACCAATTGCTTCATTGGGGACAAATAGTTTATTACCTCCGTTACTGCTGCGCTGGTTGCTTCCACTCCTTTCAATAGTTTAGCCATCATATCTTCCATATTTCCAGAACCAGATGTGGTGGTGTCACGTCTTCCTGGGGGAACGTATAAACCACTCTTTTCATTCTTGTTCTTCCAACTACCTTGGTCCTTGTTTCCAGATTTATCATAGTAGTTCCGACCTTTGTTTCCTTGGGTATTACCTCGGAAACCCCCCTGATTGTTCAAGTAGTTGGCTTCTTCTTCTGAATCAGATTCGTCTCTTCCTTTTAATGCAACAACTTTGACTTTTTCGGTCTTCCCTGATAATAGATGCTTTGTAAGAAGATCCACTTGTGTTTTCATTTGTGCCATATCTTGATCACGTTCTTCTTCTCTTCTCCTTTGTTCAGTAGTCATGCCAAAAGATATAGTAGGGCTTGCTACCTCAGAATCCCTGGTATGCCAAGCTCTACTTTGCATCATCATCCGATCTAGCATATTGCTTGCCTGCCCAAAGGTGAGGTCCATAAATGATCCTCCAGCCACAT
Source organism: Capsicum baccatum var. pendulum (assembly GCA_030864225.1). Lineage (NCBI taxonomy): Eukaryota > Viridiplantae > Streptophyta > Magnoliopsida > Solanales > Solanaceae > Capsicum > Capsicum baccatum. The sequence goes on from CM061557.1 coordinate 90,406,100, forward strand.
TATCCGCCACTGGTTTAGTTATTGAATTCAAGGCTCTGTATATTATCTCCATTAGGTGGACATTGGTCATGTGATGGTTTGGGCACCTCATAAGATTCGTCTTGAACCTCTCCCATGTTTCATGAAGAGCTTCGGTTGGAAGCTGCCGAAAGTTGCTGATTTCATCTCTTAATTGTGCTCTTTTGGATGGCAGAAAGAATCTTCCTAGGAAAGCGTCTCTCAATTGCCTCTAATTTGTAATAGAATCAGGAGTCAGCCCATTCAACCATAGAGTTGCCTCCCCAGACAGAGACAATGGAAATAGGTGTAATCGAATTGCATTCTAACCAACGCCAGGATTGTCAAACGACCTGCATGTAGAAATAAAGTTGATGAGATGCATATTCGGATCATCGCCTGCTAGTCCACCAAATAATCCCTTGAGTTACAATAACTGAATCATGGTGCTTGTGATGTTGAACATGGCTCCAGGTGCCAATGGTGGAGGAATAATGGCTCCTATGGTTCCGACTCCATCAAGATCATCATCATCATCATCGAAAGCTGGTTGTACAGGTCGGCGTTCATGCCTAAACCTTGCTTGACAATCTCTTCTGTTGGCAGGTGTTGCGATCTCAGCAGCATGCCTAGGGTTTAGTAACTCGTCATCACCTAGGTCCTCATCGTCAGGATTTATTGCTCGCCCAGGGTTATCAATATTCTGTTGATGCACTTGAGCGGCGGCTAGATCAGCTAGTCTCGCCTATTCCTGTTGAGCAGCCATCCTTTCAATTTCGTGTTGTGCCTCCATTCTGCCAATACGTTGTGGTTCAGGATTGATAGGTAATAACAGTTGACCAGAACTTTGAGTATGGGGCATACACTGTATAAAAACCTGCAGAAAACAAAAACAAAAACTAAAAGTAAAAGTACGAGAATCTTTGACCAAAGGGTCTAGTAATTATCACAAACTTAATTGACACTCGTATTCCCCGGCAACGACACCAATTTTTGATAACGCTCAATCTACAGCTCTTGTAAGAGTGTAAAGCGGTCATTGTCAAATATATAACCCAACTGGGTTGGGTATCGATCCCACAGGGAATAGCCGGTCAATAAGTAAGCAAGGATTATTAGACTTTTGGTGAAAGTCTCGTAAAAGGGGGGATTGTAACGTGCAAGTAATGTAAACAAAATAGTAAAGTAAAAACAGAAATAGCAAAGTAAACAGAAAGAGTGTTTAGTAAGATGTTAATCAATGAGAATTGAGAAGTTGGGGTTATGTCCACCTTATGAGTTGTACGTCTCTATTGGCTATGAATTATGCGGAATTCAGACATGCATGTGCTTATAGAGAATTGTATTCTATGGTAAATCCAAGCGTCTTTCGACCATCAAGGATTATTTCACTTTAACTCTTTCGAGCTTAAAGCGTGTCTAACGGTATAAATTCTCCAAGAGGTTAATCCAGTTACGGCACTAACTTTTTAACAGGGGTTGGTGCCCTATTACCTTGACATTATCTCTTTTCCAGACATATAACTTTTCTTTCGAACAAGTTAATGCTATACTGGCGTATTCTATGTGTTTGCAACCACAAGAATTTGCATTAAGATGAAGAGAATAATGATATAAGCAGCATACGTGTCAAGAATTCACAAACTCACAGCAATAGATAGTACCTCATAAGGCTTCCATAACCCCAACAGAGAAGTTTAGTTACCCATGAGTGCTAAGGAAATCAAAATAGACATTATTATTATACCACAATAAAGATCTCGTGTAATAAGGTGTGGTGTGGCGTTTTTAGGCCTGAACTCCCTTGCAAAGTAACGTTTCTCTTGTTGTGTAAATTAAGAATTGAGTAGATGAATAGAAGAAGAATAAAAAGTAGAATTAATGGAAGAATTATAATTCGAGTTGTAAGTTGTGGAATAAGAAGTAGAATGAGAATGATAAAAATCTCTAGCAAAATAGGGTATTTATAACACCCATATACTATTCCTGCTAAGCTAATGCATTACTTAACCCAATCCTACTAGGTTAATGTATCATTATCCTAATCCTACTAAGTTACTGCTGATCCCCAAAGTCTTTCGAAATGCTGTTTTTGCCCAGGACAGGTTTTCCATGCGTCACTTTTAGTCCCTAGGCGTCCAAGCTTTGCTTTCCTTCTTTCCTGAAGCTTCATTTGGTGTCAAGTTATCCATAAAATGCTGAAATCTGCATCATTTATACCTGAAAACTTGCTAATCACGTTTGTTAGCTCAATTACAGGAAAAAGGACTAAAAGTGCATGAATTATATATTTTGTCCTCAAAACTTAGCTAAAATATGGGTAGATTATAGTACATTAGGCGTGTAAATTCGCCTATCATCAAGTGGATACCTATTATTGATGGTGACTTTGCTCAACTGATGGTAATCAATGCACATTTTGAGAAAACTATCTTTCTTACGCATCAAAAAGACTGATGCACCTCATGGGGATACACTGGGCCTAATAAATCCCTTATTTAGAATGTCATTAACCTATTATTTCAATTCACTAAGCTCAGCTGGAGTCATTCTGTAGGGTGGAATAGAGAAAGGCTGGGTATCTGGAAGAAGTTTTATTCCCTAGTCAATTTCCCCTTCGGGAGGAAGACATCTAAAAATTCCCTCACTACAGAAACTGAATTGAGATTGGGATTCTCATAATTAGAGCTTTTGACCCGAACAAGATGGTAAACACACCCTTTAGATATAATTTCTCGCTCTAAGGTATGCTATAAGCTGACCCCTATGCACTGAAGTACTACCTTTTCACTTAATAACTGGCTCACCTGGGAACTAAAACTGAATAACTTTATTTCTACAGTCAACTTAAGCATAGAATGAGTGGAGACAATCCATGTCGAGAATGACATCATAATCAGTCATCTCTAACTCCACAAGATCAACTGAAGTAACTCTCTAGGATATTATGATTGGACAGTACCTATATACCTACCTTTCTATAATATAAACACCTACTGGGGAGACAATGATAAGAGTTCTACTAAGGTTTTGGGGATGACTCATAAATTTATAGCTATATAAGGGGTTATAAGAGAAAGTGATGTCCCAGGATCTAAAAAAGCATAAACATATAAATAAAAAACTTGCGATGTACTTGTAACAAAATCAGGAGAATTTTCCTGATCCTATTGTGATTAGAGTGCATATAGCCTATTTGGGCGTTCACCACTGGTTGCACTGGAAGCGACACCCTGCTGAATTGGGCGACTAGATGGAACTGAGGGATGTCTGGACTGAACCTACTAACCATTCTTTGAGCAATCCCTTACTCTATGGCCTGTCTTACAACTCACAAAGCACACATCACAGCCGGTTCTACATACAACCTGATGATTCCTACCATATTTTTGTCAAATAGGGTTAGTGCAACCACTATTTATACTACCCTTGGACTTAGAGCCTGGTGACCTATCCTAATTATCATTTCTAAAATTTAGTACAGGCTCACTAGCTAAACACGGTGTTGGAACTGATGATTTCTGACAAAATAGGGGACGATTACCATCTTCCAACCTCGACTGAGCAAAGTTAAACTACCTATCCTATCCCTATTGTACTCTTTTATTCTCTCCTTAGCCTTCTGATCGTCAATCTGCTTAGCATGGACCATAAACCAAGACAAGTCCATATACTTAATAAATATCGCGATCCTAAACTCCTTGACCATGCTATCTGCTACACTAAAGACAAACTTACTCATCCTAGACATATTATCAAATACCACAAGAGGAGCCTACCTTGCCAACTGAGTAAACTTAAGTGAATACTCTTTCAAACACATGTTCCCCTACATCAAATTTTTAAACTCATGCACCTTATCTTTCCTCAACTCATAAGTAAAAAACCTATCCAAAAAGGCATAGAAAATTCCTCTCATTCTACAGGACCTACATCTGCACTTCTATCCCCCTTATACTTCATAAACAAGGTGTGAACTACATCCTACAAATGGTAGGCAGCCAACTATGCACTCTAACTAAAGGTTATTCCAATGATAATTGTTACATTTTGAACCATGTAAAGAAACTCCTGCGGATCCTCATCTGACTTGGATCCCAAAAATTGTGGGGGATTCATTTGGGTGACGTATCGAATCCTAGTTGTGGTTGTATTAGACACTGGATTAGATGGAATAAAAGCTGGCTAATTGTTTTGAGATGCTACTAAATGGTCTAAATTGGTGAATGCAGCTCTGAACTCAGCATGGGAAACATGCTCATTCAGGGCATCTTTCAATATGGGTAGAGGTACGGGCTGATTTCCACTTCTTCCATTAGTATTTTTTGGAGGAATATTCTATAAATGAAAGAAAGACTAAACTAGAAAAAGAGTGTAAGTATGACTCATTCTCATTTGCATGACATGAATACTAAAAGAAGGAAAATTTTCCCTACCAACGTCTTGTATCCTCTTGTCCATAAGTGTGGCATGCTTCACACACATGCACAAGATATTACTCAATATGGCTTGTAGACTCCCTAGGACACTATAAAACCTTAGGATCTGATACCAAGTTTTTAATGCCTTGAGAGCATACCTTAGATTCCACGTGGTGCTTATGATCACAAGTGACCCCAAGCTAACCCATGAATTGGTACTTGTTGTGAGCACTGAATAAAATTAATAACAAAAAAACATATGTGGAAATTAATAGAAAAATACTATAAGGTTTTAAATACTGGGAGTATTTCCTAATCATAAGTATTGAAACAACTATCTAAAAGCTGGTAAAAACTAATAATCAAACTAACCGCCTGAAACGCTCTAAGACTGACAGAAAAAACAAAGAGTTGATTGGATATGCCCCAACTAACTCAAAATAACTACTGAAATTGAATACTAAAATAAGCATAAACGATCCTAGATGTATGAGGACCCACCACGGCTATTGATAGGCTGATCTGTCTTTGCTCGGTCAAGAAACTGAGCATCTGAACCTATGATATAAGACATCATAGCACAAAGAAAACATATGCGACCAGTACTTTGAATGTACTGGTATGCGAGATGAGGTTAGGCTAAAATGCATAGGCTTATATGGATGAGATAATAAATTAATGAATAGCATGAGATGATTGATCTCAAATGCATTAAAACTATAAAATCTGAGAATGCAGGACCAAGGATATAACTTAATTCTAAATTAGTCTGTAAACTGAAATATTGAGTTACTGAAAACCGAAAAATTGATAACTCTATGCTACAATAAAACAAAACTGAACTGAGTTCTGAACTGGATACTTGAATGAGACTGTGACAGCTATCATCTAACTGACATACCCCAAAGAGCTAGTTGGGGTCCAACCTATGACCCAGTTGGAAGGGTGTTAGTACCGTTCCCTAAATACTAACACTAGCTATATGGATCCACTATAATGATGTCCCGATGAACTAGAGAGTCACCCTCTACTGGTAGGTGCCCTAGTGAGATATGTGTAAACCCTTTACTAGTAGGTTAACACCTCAAACCTATGCTAGCTACATAGTTCTAGAACACGAGGATTGCAACTAAGAGTCACACCCTTAATTGACAAGTGAGCTGCCATCCTTGGGTTTGTTTTGTGCCAAATCCTACTCCCAACTGAACTGACTCGTATTACTGAACTGATTTATAATTTTACTAATTATGATAATTGACTCTGCTAATAATACTCATACATATCTGAAAACATTCTAGAAATACTGAGACTAAGTAAAACAACTATATTTTGGGTATTAATAACCCCTAACCATATGATAAAGCTTCAAAAACACAATAAGGAATAATTATTCAAAAACCCATTGATTTAAGAATTTCATCAAATGCTTGATATTTATAGATTTGAGCATGGGAGTAGTTGAAGAATGTGATACTAACATAATTACAACACAAAAATGAGGGGTTAAAGATTAATCATGTGAATATCATCCTTCAAATGTGACATGGGCTAATTACAATGAAACACATGGAAGCATAATTTGTAATCAAGGTTCATAATAGCATCAAGAAGAAAATTCATAATAACATGTAAAAATAAAAACTTAAAACTTGAAAATAGATTCTTGGGCTCCATGGGTGAAAAGGACCCATGAATGAACATCACACATACCTTAATTGAATAATTTGTGAAGGTTCTTGGTGATTTCTTGAAGTTTGAGCTTTAATTTTGACGAGGGTAGGGTTTATTCATGAAAGAGAATTGCTTTTTTTTTGAGAGAATTATTAATATAATAATTAATTTTGCCTTTTGGGACCCTTAATCCTGTGTGTTATGGACCAATTAGTTGAAGGGAAAAGACCCAATTGCCCTTGGAAAAATGAAAACAAAAGCTTGAAAATAAGGACACTAGATGGAGCACGCGCCGCAGGATATAGTCCGTTGAACAGGACCACGCGCTGCGGGCTCTTACCCAGGGACACCTAGTGGTGAAATAGAGCCCGCACCATGGGCTTATCCTGATGCTGCTATTAATTTAGAAATCCAAACACACCCTTACACTCGTCCAAAAATTTTAAAACTCACCCAAGATTTACTATCGACAACCCCAATCATGAAATAACTTAAAATTTAATCTTCTAATATCGAGAAGGTCGAAAATAAAATCATTAAAGTTTATGAGCATTATAAATGACTAAGTTCTTACACTTAGTGAAAATTTTTAACTCTTGAACCCCTTTTTAACATACTATGGTGAGCTGAATTGATCTAGGATCCTACGGGGTCTTACCAACACTTTCTTATCGATTGAATTTTAGTTCATGTTTTACTTAGGTCAATATACAATGAAAATTACTCCTAGAAAATAATGATTTATGTGTCCCACTATATATAAACTTAAATCTCTTTGAGTCTTCTTTCAAACTCAACTTACCATTTGTCAATTCAAGTTTAAAGTAAAAAGTTATAGACGTTTTGGTAAGGCACTGTCTACGATATATGATGGGCTGCACAGGACAAGGCTCTTGCTGTGCGATTGGGGTTGCAGGGCATAACTGGAGCAATTTGTTTGGGCCTGCAGCATGACCCTTCTTTCCCTTATGTTAAATTATGTTTTCCTTTATTAAATCATGGGAAAAATAATCCTTTCACCCCCATAACTCCCTAAATATGTTTTATAACACTTAAGTGATACAAGACTAGTGGAAAAGCCCCAAACTCCCTTATTATCTTTCTTCCAAGAGCGTCAACAAAGATTTTTCAATTCCAAAGATCTAAGGTAACTAACTCAAGGAGTATCTTTAGCTTTCCTCCATCAAAAGGTTTGTAGAATTATCCAAACACTGATGGGTTAAATTATGATTTCTCCATGGATTTGAAATTTTATTTATGTATAGACATATAGTATGAATTTTGAGAATAGAATTAAGAGTATGGTATAGGAATTTCCCTCTTTTATGGTGAAATCTATTGACGTTTATATGTTATGGATTGTTCGCTCATTAATTGAAAATCATGAATGATGAAATCCTATTTTTATGTGAAATTATGCATTAATTATGGGGTTTCCTATAAACTCTAGAATTTTTAATTTTTTCATGTGTTATGGATTTGAAATGTTTTTAGAGCATGAACTATAAACCCCTTTTTTCAATCATGAAGATTATTTGTTGACTACTATTGGGGCTACTTTATGAATAATGATAAGCTTCAGTTTTAAATGCCTCTTTATTATTTATGCGTTGTCATTTTGCATGTTTTCAAAGAGGTGTTTCTTATTATAAATGCTCTTGTGTTCTAATGGGGAATTTGACATTATTTATTAAAGAGTTGGCCACCTTATGTTAAAGTCTTCAAATGAGGATGTTTGTACATAACTTTTCATATGCTATTTTAAATAAGAACTCCCATGTGATGTTTCTCTTTTGGTGGTCAAATAACATGTTTATAAACAAAATGGCTATGATATAATATGGCTTATATGGATTTCTAGTCATTGTATGACAATACCAAAGTAGACAAATGACATGAATGACTCAGACTAGATCATACAATAGACATTTTAGATGTTAGAGCTAGTATTGAGAAAGAATACATGTTTTAAGAGGCTAAATTATGGTTTTAAATAAAGTTAGGTGGCTAACTGAGAAGCCATGAGTTCAGATAACTCATAGCCCAAAATTGTGTTTTGCCGATGTGGGATTGATCTTTTCATTAAATATGGATGATCATTCTATATTTGTTATATGAAATGGTATACTAGACAAACACTCTTATCCTTATGGCAAACTCAAATTGATGGCTTGACCGATGAGTCAATGTCGGACCCTGCATAGCCCATGGGGTATTTTCAGATTATATCGGGTATGCCATCTATCTCAAAATTACAGCAAAGAATTGAGTCAATGTTTTTACAAGAATGTTTTGAAGCTTATTAATAAATTCTATGTATTTTAATCTCTTATCATGTTAATTTGATTTCACAATGCTCTTGATTTTTCTATATGAAACATATTGTCACAACTCAACCTTGCGCTTGGCTGTGACGGGCATCTCAAGTCTACCATAGATCGGATATCACCTCACTAACCTATCCTTAAGAGCAAAGTAATAATAATAATAACAATAACAATGCAAAATCCAATTAAACAGTGATAAGAAAAGAATAAATAATGGTAGGAAAACAAATAGTTAAAACAAATAACCAACCAACCCACATATTTCCATAATAGCCTATAAAACTAGATTACCAAATAGGTCAAGACATGCCTCCAACCATGAACAAAAGAATCTAAAAGTACTAAGTCAAACGCAAAAGAATATGGAAATGATAAGGCCTTCCAAAATATGGAGGCTTACCACTTCGCAATAACTTGAAAAACATTCTAATCCACCTAACATTACATAGAGGTAAGAGAGGTGTCTTCAGAAACTACATTATGAAACAATATAGCGTCTTAGGATGGTCAGTGGGATAACACTGGCATGTAATGTAGGTAAAGTAAAAGCATAATTCTAGCCCAAAACTTAGTCAAAACAATAATGCACACATTTATATATACATATATAGGATGCCAGGATAGGGAACAAGGTTTATTGATAAGATTTAAAATAATTTTCTTACACTGTGTAGCTTTGTTTGTCCTAAGTGTACCCATAGGCTATATGGGTTTATCTTCCCCTGCTAAAATTGTCCCTATATGTCTCAGCTATAGAAACTAGAGAAATCTTAGAAAGGGCCCAATCCACCAAGGCTACAATCATTCTACAGTCAAAAAGACCCCATGCCAACAAATGTGGTTTCCAGTATCTATCCCTTTGAGATCTCCACCTTCTATGATGAGCTACGCAACCCCTTTTAAGACCAAATTAAAATCATTTACACATATTCCCATCTATCAACTAATGAGTCCTTTAATTAGGAATTTATCATTGGTATCATCATACCAAATAAAGATTAATCTTGCAAGCCAATTCCATCAGGGCATTCATAAACCAATTAGCCAAATTGACTCCAAAGATTAAAATTTAAACCCAATATATGGCTACCAAAACCTTTCAAAACCAATTTATGTTTCATTAACCCTTTATGCAATGAAAAGTTTCAAAAGTGAAGTAGATTATGTATATGTCCATGCTTCAGAATAACTTTAACAAATAAGATTGAGGTTATAGGCAATTCAAAACCATTAAACCATAAAAGTAGGAGAAACCCAAGTCCCCCATTTTAATTCCCACACCCATACATTTATTTAGTTCAATAACATGAGGATATGACATAATTAACCAATTCAAAACCATAGGAAACCAATTCAAGTATTATCCATCCTAAATCCCTCAACCCATATTCAAAACCAAATAATTAAACCACATGGATAATAATTAAATACATGTTTTTATATAAAAATCAATTATAGGAAGAGATAGATGAAACACCCCAAGTATTGATCTCGGAGAATTTCTAAAATTTATGCTCACTATCCTAATTATGACTTTCCATATGAGTCATAGAGCATCTTCGTGAGTTGTTGAACTTAAATAGTAGCCTAAATAGTGTGTGTATGTCTAGTTCTATTCTAAGTAAGAGTTGCTCACTATGAGTCATATGGACTCATTATGAGTAGTTTTATGCAAATCGTAAGATATCTAGTGTTTACCCCAAATGGTTTCTATGTTGACTATGATTGAACCCTACGAGTTGTAGGATCCCATTTCGAGTCGTATTAGTTGAGTCATAGCGTCAATCATATGTGTGACTTTCAAACTATCTTGGATACGACTCATGGTGACATATTATAATGAATCCCTACGAGTCGTATAATGACTCGTAGACAATGATGACTAAATTTCAACTTTTAATTTGAGAGCGCTTTGGACATTTCCCCTCTTACCCGCTTAAAACCCCATGTTCATAAAGAATTCAAGGGGTTATTTCTCATTAACACATGGTAAATACTCTCAAAACTCTCTCAAATTCTCTCAAGCAAGATACTTAAGGTTTCCAATAAGTAGGTTATCTGAGTGCTCAAAGGTTGAATTATTTTCATGAAAATTGATATTTAAAGCATGTTACTCTTACCTAATCACTAATTTGTTAAAAAATTATATTTAAAGTGTTCTCTTATGGTATTGATAATGGTTTTTAAAACATTGGTTGAGGATTTTGAATATTTGTTTCTAAATAATGTTTCCCATGGATTACATAGGGTTATTCATGCTTTTATTATGGGTTTTAATGGTGGGGTGCATGGATATGGTTAATAAATTAGGGGATCGTGAGTTTCCCCAACTTGTGACTTTTGAAGTGGTAGTGACCTCAACCCTATATTATTAAATTAGCTTTGAACATGAAAAGTGTGCATATTGGAATACTTTTAAACCATTTCAATATGTGAAAAGTTAATTAAGTATAAAGATTTTGAATTAAACCTTATGGGGTTGAGTAATTCTCCAAGCTAATGCATAATTGAACTAAGGGGGCTGTAAATTTTCCCAAATAATAAAATTATTTTTGCATATTGGTGTTACCTTGCAAGTGTAGTTTACATGACAATACCAACAATGTATGCCTAAATGTGTACCATAGTTCAATGAATGGGAATGTGTGATAAATGATATAATTGGGATTTAATAAGGGTTGTGTAGCTGAGTCATAAAAGTGAAGGTCCCGAGGGAACAATACTGGAAATCGCAATTGCCAGTGTAGGAATCTACATGACTGAGTGGTTTGAGTTCCCCTTATTATTATCATATGATTGGGAGGTTCGATTCCACCATATAATATTGCATGATTGGGTGATTGTGTCACCTTGATATGCCGGAAGGTTTGAGTCCCCCATAATGCATATATGTACCTACTAGTTTGTGTGGCCATACGTACTAGCCAACTTCAACTAGGGGAGAGCTGGGACCATATAGATTGTCAGTGCCTTTTTATGTTATGACAACTGAGCTACACAATTCAGGCTAATTTTTTAAAGGACATGATAAGCCTTGTTCCCTACCCCAATACATGATATATATGTATTTGCCTTTGATTATGTGTATTGTATTTTGGACTAGTTTTTAATTTTTATCCATACCATTAGTTTAACCCTATCTCTAAGTTACATGATAGGGCTTAATCTATTAACTAACTCAAAACATTATATATGCATGCAATACAGGTACCGAAGATACTTTTACTTTTCTCATGTAGAGTTAAGTGGTCTGATCAATTTGTTTATTAGGCAGTTAGTTATGGTAAAGTGGTGCGCTTTCAATCTCCAAAAGACTTATATATTTCATCAGTTCTTATCATATACTAGAATTAAGAGTTTACAGTATCATTAACATTGTCATACTTATTGGCAGGGTTGGGGGCATATCCGAACACTTAATTGATTCTAGTTTTTTGTAAAAGGCTTTATTGGATTACTATGGACTTGGGTGGAGATATTGCTTCGTTTTTATAGCCAGTTGTTGTCCATTGACTTATCCTAAAGTCTTTGAATTTATCTTATACTATCTTAATATATGTTCGAAATTCATCTGACATTAGGGTATTATGTTCTATTGGTTAAGTGTAGGGGGTGGTCTTCGATCCTAATCGGACTTGAGATACCAGTCACGACTATGCCCTAGTTTAGTTCATGACAAAGTTGGTATTAGAGCCTAGGTTTGGTGTCACAGGTTGTCCATAAAGCCATGTCAAGTAGTGTCTCTTTTATAGGTGTGTATCATTCCACACTTATAATGAAACAACTACAAGTAATTTAGGAATGTTTTCCTTTTTTCTCTATTTCAGGCTATAGAGTCTAAGGTCTTGAAATCTCCCTAATCCCCATGTGTTTGCTTTTCCGATCCTACCCCCTGAAAGATCTGATGTTCGTGAAAACTCTGTTGTCCCATCTAAGGACAATATGGATGGAGCTCATGCTACTTAAAAAGGATAGACCTGGTGTAGGTTTTCTATTTCTAATTTCCCTAATTGAGTTCCATAGATTTCCCCTCTCCCTCCTTGGAACCTCAACCTAGTGTGTCTTATGTTGAGTTTCACCGATTCATCCATTTACTTACCCAGGTTGTGGAATTTTAGACTAAGCATGTTGCTTTTGTTTCTCCATCCTCTAAGGTCATTAGAGTTGGCCAATTTATGTGGTTGAGTTCTCTGAGTTTCTTTGGTTCTAAAGTTAAGGAATATTCTTAAATTTCATTGATGAGATGAAAGTGATTTTCTGTGTGATGCATGCAACTGATGTGGATGGGTGTAGCGTTCACCGCTTACCAATTAAAATTTAGTGGTATGAGGAATAGGACAAGTTTAGGGGTGATGATGCTGGGTCTTCTTTGTGGGATGACTTTTCTTGTACTTTTCTTGATCAGGAGTTGAGGGAGGAAAAGGCTGAGGAATTTGTAAATTTAAAGCAAGGCAGGATAATAGTAAAAGAGTATACCTTAAAGTTTTGTCAGTGTCACAATATGCTTTGGAATTAATGTCTAGCATGAGGGATGATAACGCCCAAACTACAGCTCTAGTAAGAGTGTAAGTGGTATGCAACTATTAGTAGACTGTTGGTCAAAAACTCTACGAAAAGGGGAGATTTAATTGTGGCGTGAATTAAGAGTATCAAAGTAACGAATGAAACGATTTGTGTAGTAGGATTTCATAACAGAGAAAAATAAGTTAGGGTTATGTCCACCTTATGATTTCTACGTATCTATTAACTATGAGTTATGCGGAATTCAGACATGCATGCACTTATAGAGATTCGTATTCTAATGGTAAATCCTAGTGTCTCTCGACTATCCAAGATTATTTCACTTTAACTCTCTCGAGCTTAAAGTGTATACTATCGATACAAACTCTCTAAGAGGTTAATCCAGTTACAACACTAACGTGTAAATAGGGGTTGGTAGCCCTATTTCTTTGTCACACTCTCTTTTCCAAACAAGTAACTTTTCTCTCGAACAAGTTAATGCTATAATGGCGTATTCTATATGTTTGCAACCACAAGAATTCAATTAAGATGAAGAGAGTAATGATATAAGTATCATACGCATCAAGAATTCACAAAGTCATAGTTATAGATAGTATATCACAAGGCTTCCATAACCCTAACAGAGAAGTTTAGCTACTCATGATCACAACGGGAATCCATGAAGACATCATCATCATACCAAGATTATAGCAATGTCACGATGAAGATGGATTTGCATCAATCTGAGATTGACGTGATTTCCTCTCTTGCCGTTTTTGTAGCGTGTTTTCTCTGTTGGTAACTTACAGAATTTGTAAACTGAATAATACTAAAAGTGTCTAAAGAAAAGTAAAATCTAAAGTATGATAATGCTTGCTGAAAAATTCAGCAAATAGGGTTTTTATAACATCCTTGTCCTAGTCCTACTCGGTTACTACATCCTTGTCCTAGTCCTACTGGGTTACTGCTGCACCCCTAAGTATTAAGAAATACTGATTTTGCCTGGGACGGATTCTCCATGCATCACATTCAGTCCACAAACTTCCAAAAGCTGCCTTCCTTCTTCCGTGAAGTTTCCCTTGCTACCGAAAGGTCCACAAAGTGCTGAAATCTTCATCATAAATACCTGAAAACATGCTAATCACGTTGGTTAGCTCACTTATAGGAAAATGGACTAAAAGTGCAGGAATTATATATTTTGTCCTTACAACTTAACTAAAATATGGGTAAATTATAGTGCTTTAGGCGTGTAAATACGCCCAACATCAATGGAAAGAATGAGAAAGTTTGCTTTAGGGTTGTCCTGTGAATTGATCTTGAAGACCAAGGCATCCTTGCTAAGCAAGGATGCAGATATCTCTACACTGGTGGTGTACAAGCAGCAAGTTGAAGAGTATAAGAAAAGGAAAACGAAGATGAATTAAAAGCAGAGTAAGAAGTTCTAGTATTTGGATTAGAAGGGAGACAAACATCAAAGTGGTAGAGATGGTGAAAATGGTCTAAAAAAGTGGGGTAATTCTGGTTTCTACTCTATGACTAGTGCTCCTAATTTGAAGCTGTCAGGTGATCATTATTTTTAGAATAGTATGGGTTCAATGGTATAGGGTGCCTATCCTCAGGCCAGTGGGGCTCAGTCATCTCCATCATATCCTCCTTGTAGATTTTTCGGTCAGGTGAATCATGGTGTTTGTGAAGAGGGGAGGAACAAATGCTTTAAATGTGGGAAAATTAGTCATATGCAGAGGGATTATCTTTCTAGGGTTTCTTCTAGAGCAAATCGGATTCTTATTGCAACTTCATAGGGTCCTACACCAACGGGTGTTGCTTCTTGTTTTGGATCTAGCACTGGATGAAACCATCTAAATGGTTTAGCCACTCACTAATATTCAGAGGCATCCCCTGATGTTATTGGTATACTTAAAAGTTTCTCTCGTGATGTATATTTTCTAGTTGATACCTGGTCTACCCTATCTTATATGACCCCTTATATGGCTATCCATTTTGGTTTTGACCCTAAGTGTATTCGGAAGCCCTTTTCTATGTCCACCTCAGTAGGTGACCCCATTGTGGCTAGAAAGGTCTATAAAGATTCTATGATGATGGTTTGTGGCAGGGAGATCTTGGAGGATCTAATAGAGTTGGACATGTTAGATTTTAATTTGATTTTGGGATGTATTAGTTACACTCATGCTATGGGACTCTTAATTGATGAACCTGAAGGGTCAGTATCCAATTCCCTAATAAGCCGATGATCGAATGGGAAGGTAGTTCACTACGTCCTAAGTAAAGGTTGATTTTGTATCTTAGAGATCAGAAATTATTCTCTAAGAGGTGACTTTATCACTTAATGTATGTTAAGGATTCTAGAACCGAAGGCCCTTCCTTGTGAACTGTCCCTATGTTATGTGAATTCACCTTGGTATTTACCGATGATCTTGCTGGTGTTCCTCCTGATAGGGAGATTGATTTTGGGATCGATCTTCTTCTGGACGCTCATTCTATTTCTATACCTCCTTATCGAATGGCTCCAGCTGAGTTGAAAGAACTCAAGGAACAGCTGAAATATCTTCTTGATAAGGGTTTTATTCATATTAGTGTTTCTCCTTGGGGTGTTCCAGTTATTTTCATGCATAAGAAGAATGAGTCTCTTTAGATGTGCATAGATTACCACCACTGTAATAAGGTGACCATGAAGAATAAGTTTCCCCTTTTGAGGATTGATGATCTGTTCAATAAGCTTCAGGGTGCTAAGTTCATTTCTAAGATTGAACTTTGGTTGGGTTACCATCAGCTAATGATTAAAGAGGTGGATATTCCAAAAATTATTTTTAAAACCCATTATATTCATTTTGTGTTTTTTGGGATGTCCTTTGGTTTGACTAATGCCCGACAGTATTCATGGATCTTATGAACTGAATTCTCCATTAGTTCTTTGATTTGTCTATGATGTATTTATTAATGATATTTTGATGTATGTTAAGAGTGTGGCGGATTTTATCGATCATCTCCACCATGTGTTATAACCGTTTAAATATCACTAGTTGTATGTCAAGTTCTTAATGTGTGTGTTCTGGTTGAATGCTTTGACTTATCTAGGTTATATTGTTTTTAGTAAAGAGATCAAGATGGATCTAGAAAAACTTACGATGTTTAAGAAGTGGCATTATGCCATAACTCTAACCAATATTTGGAGCATCTTTGGTTTAGCCGATTATTATAGATGATTTATAGAAAGTTTCTCTTCTATTGCTACACTATTGACTAAGTTGACTCAGAAGAAAGTGAAGTTTGTATAGTCTAATTCTTGTGAGGGTTGTTTTGAGAATTTGAAGGATAAGTTGACTCTGGATCTGGTCATGACTCTACCTAAGGAAACTAATGGTTTTGTTGTCTATTGTGATACATCCAGAGTTAAAATGAGGTGTGTATTGATGTAGTATGGCAACGTAGTTTCATTTTCTTCTATAAAGTTGAAAGTTTATGAGAATAATTATCTAGCTCATTATTTGGAGTTGTTAGTTATGCTATTTGCATTGAAGATCTGGTGACGTTATTTGTATGGGATCCATGTTGATATTTATTTTGTTCATAAGAGCCTGCAAAGCGTCTTCACTCAGAAGGAGATAAAGAAAAAATAGATGTTGGATCCTATCTTGATGAAACTCAAGGAGTATGTGGGTACGCAGAAAGTGATGGCTTTCGAGATCGGTGGTTATGGTATCTTAAGGTTCTATGGTAGATTATGTGTTCTAGATATTGACGGGTTGCGAGAAAGATGTTTTCCCTAAGCTCATGAGTCAAGATATATTAATCATCCTAGTTCAACAAAAATGTATCATCTTCTTAAGGAAATTTATGGGTGGAATAATATGAAGCGGGATGTTGCCAATTTTGTGTCAAAGTGCATGGTGTGTCAGCAAGTGAAGGTAGAGCACTTGAGGCCTAGTGGATTCTTCCAAGAAATTGAGGTACCTGTGTGGAAAAGGGAAATAATTAATATGGATTTTGTTACTAATCCTCCACGGACTCGCCAATAATTTTATTTAATTTGGGTCATCATTAATAGGATGACTAAGTTTTCTCACTTTATGCCAGTGAGGACTAACTTCACTTCTGATAATTATGCTAAGTTGTTCATTGAGGTGATCGTGAAGTTACATGGTGCTCCAGTTTCCATCATATTTGGTCGAGTTAATCAATTATCTTCTCACTTTTAGCATTTTTTTCTAAGAGGTTTGGGAACTAAGGTGAGCCTTAGCATCGCTTTCCACCCACAGTCGATGGGCAAGAAAAGAGAACCATTTAGACTTTGGAGGATATGCTTTGATCTTGTGTGAGTAAATATGGTGTAAGTTAGGTTAACCACTTTTCTCTCATAGAATTTGCCTACAACAACAATTATCACTCTAGCTTTGGTATGGCTCCGTTTGAGGCCTTTTATGATAGGAGGTGTAGATCTTCTATTGGGTGGTTTGAGGTTGGTTAAAATAGGTTATTTGGTACTGATTTGGCATTCCATGAAGAAGGTGAAGGTCATTTGGGATAGGCTTATGACTGACCAAAGTGCCAAAAGTTTTACCCGTATATAAGGTGGAGGGAGTTGGAGTTTAATGCGATGATCGGGTATTATGCAAGGTTTCTCCCATGAAAGGTGTGATGTGGTTTGGAACAAAAGGAAGCTCAGCCTCTGTTATGTTAGTCCATATTTGGTTTTAAAAGGGTTGGTAATGTTCGTTATGAATTGGAATTACCTTCTAACTTGAGCTCCACCGATCCAGTCTTCTATATCTCGATGTCGAGAAAGTACGTGGGTGATCCTTCCTGGGTTTTTCCTTTGGATGGTGTGGGCATTTTTAATTCTTTGTGTTTTGAGGAAGTTCCATTAGAGATCTTGTATCAGCTAGTACATTGGTTTTGGATGAAGGACGTGGCTTTGGAGGAACCAAAAGTATGAGGAAGCACCTAGGAAGTCGAGTAGGACATAAAGTCCTAGTATCCATTCCTATTCCCTATTTAGAAAAATTATGCTTAAGGTATGTGTGATCTTAATGTCTCTGTATTTTATATTTATTAAAGGTAAGTATGGTTGCGTTTTTGTGTTAGATCGTGCTAAGGGATGCCTATACCCATCATTCTTGGATGAATGATCCTAAGGGGCGGGAGAGAATAAAACACCCCAGGTGTTGATATCTGAGTATTTCTAAAATTTTATCCTCACTATCCTGAATAAGACTTACCCTATGAGTCATAGGGAGTCTTGATGAGTCATTGGACTCAAATCATAGCCTTAACAGTGTACGTTTTGCTAGGTTTTGTTCTGACTACGAGCGGCCCACAATGAGTCATAAGGACTCATTACGAGTCATCTTTTCCAAATTGTAGGATGTCCAATGTTTAATCCAGATGGTTTCTATGTTGACTATGAAGGACCCTATGAGTCAAAGGGACCCATTAAAAGTCGTATTAGTTGAGTCATAGGGTAAACATTGTGCGTGCTCTTGAAATTATCTTGGCTATGACTCATGGTGGCGATTTGTAATGAATCCCTATGAGTTGTATAGTAACCCATCGATACTAACAACTAAAGTTTATCTTTTAATTTGAGGGCACTTTGGAGAATTACCTCCTTACCCAATTAAAACCCATGTTCAAAATGAACTCAAGGGGAATATTTCTAATTCATAACGTGAGTAAATACTCTCAGAACTCTCTCAAATTCTATCAGGAAAGATACATAGGGTTTTAAGGAAATAGGTCATCCAATGGCTTAAGATTTGAATTCTTTCAGTGAAATTTGGTATTTCAATCATGTTACTCTTCCCTAATTTCTAATTTGTTAAATATATGTGTTTAAAGTGTTGTTCTTGTGGTAATGATGATGGTTTTGAAACATGGGTTGAGGGTTTTGAATGTTTGTTTCTGAACAATGTTACCCATGGTTAATGTATGTTTGTTCATGCTTTAATTATGGTTTTGAACTTTTGGGTGCATGGTAATGGTGAATAAACTACAGTATCGTGATTTCCCCCAACTTGTAACTTTTGAAATGGTAATGACCTCAACCCCGCATTTTAAAATTGTTTTATGAATATGAAAAGTATGGATATTGAAATACTCTTGATCTATTGAACAATGAGAAAAGTTAATAAATCATAATGATTTTGAATTTAACCTTATGGGGTCGTGAGATGAGCTAATGCATAATTGAACCGAGAGGTCTGTGAATTTCCCTAAATGATGAAATTGTTTTGGTATGCTGATGTTACCTTGTAAGTGTAGTTAGTATGGAAATACCAACAATGTATTCCTAATTGTGTATCATGGTTCAATGAATGGGAATGTATTATAAATGATTTAATTGGGCTTTAATGAGGGTTGTGTAGCTAAATCGTGAAAGTGGAGGTCCTAATGGACCAACATTGGAAATCGCGGTTGCCTACGCATGGGTCTACATGACCAGGTGGTTCAAGTCCTTCTTATTATTATGATATGATTAAGTGGTTCAAGTCTTCTATATTATATTAGGTGATTGGGTGCTTGTGTCACCTTAATATGCAGAGTGGTTCAAGTCCTCTAATGTGCATATGAATACCTTCTGATTCGTGCGGCCACACGTACTGGGGCCCTTCCAGCTAGGGGAGAGCTAACTCTATATAACCCGTAGATGTCTTCTTATTAATGACAATTGAGCTACACAGTCCATGCTATTGTTTTAAAAGGAATTCTATTCTTTGTTCCCTACCCTAGCACGTGATATATGTGTATTTACATTTTATTATGTTATTTGATTTTGGAAAGGTCATGAATTGTTATCAAAAATATTATTTTACCCCTATTCTTTAGTCATATGCTAGTGCTCAACCCACTAACCATCTCTGGATTTTGTATCCCCATGCGATCCAGGCTCCAGAAAAACTTCTACTTTTCCTGCACAGAGTTAGGTGGATTCGCTTGGTTCATAAGTTCGTCGTTTTGTTGTGGTGAAGTTGTGAGATTTTATTCTATTGAAGACTTAGACATTTTATCAGTTCTTATCATAGACTAGAATTGAGAGTTTACATTATCATTAATATTGTCATTGTCATTGTCAGGGTCGAGGGCATATCCCAAAACCTTACTAGTTTTGGTTTTTTTAGAAGGCTTTGTTGGATTACTATGGACTTGGTTAGTGATTTTTCTTGGTTGTTTATCAAGTTTTCGGCCATTTACTTATCCGGAAGCCTTTGATTTTATCTTATACTATCTTGTTATATGTTGGGAATTCATCCGGCATTTGGGTATTTTGTTCTTTTGGTTAGGTGCAAGGGGTGGTCTTCGGTCCTCGTTGTACTTGAGATACCTATTATAGCCAGGACCTTTTTTGGGTTCGTGACAATACATGACTGAAATACACAAGATTTGAAAGCAATTTGAAGAATGGTGCTCGGATAATTAATGCACAGTACAATGCTTAAATGTTCTTGAGTTTTGTGTTTGAGAGTGAAATAGGATGATTTGGTATTTGAAAACTGATGGAAATGGGATTAATTTATGTTCAAAGTCGTACAAGGGGTAAAAGGACCAAAAGCCCCTCAAACCATGTGAATAAGAATAAAACGAGATGAAATTTTCACCTTAACGTGGAACACCAATGTCGCAAAGACTATCCTCTGTACCACGACGATAGCGTGGAGGGTAACCTCCATGACACGATGATATCGTGGACCCTCACTACTTTAGGGTCCCATAATAATCTCGAACCCCTTACAAAACTACTAAAACTCTCCCTAAACACCATTTTTACACCCCTAAACATGATTCAAGTCAAAAATTGATTTTTCGAACATGGAAGGGTCAAAAATAAAAAGATGGAAATTTGTAAGGATATAACATTATCCCCCGTTAGGATCATTCATCCCTGAATGATAAGTTAGGACATTTTTAGCACGAGAATAACAAGAATACACTAGAATCAAATGATAAATTCGAAATGAAATAAGAAGAAAGTGAAACTATTAACTTAAGCACTGTCATCCAACACGTAGAACAAGAATGGGTATTTGGCCTTCATATCTTTCATAGCTTCCCATGGAGCCTCTTCTACCTTTTGGTTTCTCCAAAAGATATTCACTAAAGCTACATCCTCGGTCCTCAACTTATGAACTTTCCTATCCAATATCTCAATCTGACTTAATCATAGGACAAGGAATTCGTAACACCAATATCCGCAATAGGCACTATTAAGGAATGATCTCGTATACAATTTCTTAGCATGGACTTAAAAACACGGGATAAATAGAACCCAAAATTGCAATCAAGTCTATGTCAAAATCATTGCTCCAAATTCTCCTCAAAATCTGGTATAGACCAATATAATGGGGACTGAGCATCCCCTTTTTTACAAACCTCATGACTCCTTTCATAGGAGTCATCTTCTAGAATACCCAATCATTAACTTTGAAATCTAGTTCTCTTCGCCTCACATCCATATTAAACTTTTGGAGAATCTGAGCAGTCTTAAACCTCTCTCTAATAACTTTCACCTTCTCTATATCTTGGTGAACTACACCAGGACCAAATAACCTAGTTTTACAAATCTTAAACCATCCAATTGGAGACCTGCACCTCCTATCATAAAGATCATCAAAAGGATCCATCTGAATGCTCGAATGATAACTATCATTATACACAAACTAAATAAGAGTAAAATGATTAACCCAACTACCCTTAAAATCTATCACATAGGCCCTTAGAATATCCTCCAAAATAGTATGCTTTACTTTTCCATCCATTTGAGGGTGGAAACTAGTTCCAAGGTTCACATGCATACCTGAACTTTTCTAAAACTAATGCCAAAAGTGAGATGAAAAATACGTACATCGATCTTACATGATGGACAGTATCACACCATGCAACATTACAATCTCCGGATTGGAGACTTTGGCATAATCTTGACCTGAGTATTTAGTCCTCATAGGCAAGAAGTGACCAAACTTATTTATCCTATACACATTGACTCAAATCCAATCATACTAATTGATAGAATGTGGAAGAACCGTAATGAAATCTATGTTTATCATCTCCCACTTCAACATAGTAAACTCTATTTCTTGAGTCATGCCAACAGGCCTCAAGTCTTCAACCTTGAATTATTGACAAACAAAAGATTGGGCAATAAAATTTGCCACATCATTCTTCATATTGTTTTACTAATAGATCTCCTTCAAGTCATGGTAGATATTAGTAGAACCTAGATGAACAGTATACTTTGACTCATGAGCCTTAGTCAGAATCCTTTCCCATGGCCCATACCCATTAGTAACACACAACCTACCTTGGTACCGCAGAATACCATCTCCCCCTATCTTGAAAGCCATAACCTTTTGTTGAACTAAATCATCCTTAATCTGCATAAGTTTGGATCCAATACCTGCTTAACCTTTACCTAAAAACCAAGATATAATTTAACCACCTCCTGAACAATAACTTTTCCATCCTTAGAGTACAAGAGATGGACTATTAAGTTAGCCAACCAATGAATGCCCTTCACTAATCCTCTTTTATCCTCATAAATATGAGATAAGATCCCTATAAATAACCTTCTAAAATTATAAGCAACAATATTAGCTTTACCTAGATGGTACTAAAGACTCATGTCATAATCCTTAAGCAATTCAAGCCACCTCCTCTAACGGAGGTTCAACTCCTTCTCGGTAAGCACACACTTTATGCTTTTATGATCTGAATAGATTTCCACATGCACACCATACAAATAGTGGTGCCAAATCTATACAACAAAAACCACAACCACCAGCTCCATGTCAAGAGTCGGATAGTTCCTCTCATAATCATTACGCTGCCTAGAAGTATAGGGAACAACCTTACCACGCTGCATCAAGGCACAACCGAATCCCTAAAGGACACATTAGAAAACCTAAAAAAACCATCATTAACTTTGAGCGGGGTCAGAACAGGCGTAAAAGTTAGGCTTATCCTTCAACGTCTAAAAACTACCTTCACAAGACTTGAACCATAAGTAATTTACCTTTCTTTGAGTTTATATCATCAACAAAGCAACAATAGATGAGAAACTCTCCACAAATATCATATAATGCCTAGCCAAGCCCAAAAGCTTTGAATATTAGTTGGAGTCATGGGTATAAGAAATTTATTAAAAAACTTAACCCTTTGTGGATTAACCTTGATCCCCTTACGAGAAAAAACATGTCCAATAAAATTCAGAGTATTCATCCAAAACACTTACTCAAAAAATTTAGCATACAACTTCTGATCGTTAAGGGTCTGCAATAAATACAAGGATGATTAGCATGGCCCTCTACACTCTTAGAATACACAAAGATTCTATCATTGAAAAATATCACAAAAAAGTCAAAAAACTATCAGAAAACTTGATTCATCATATCTTTGAATGCAGCTGGAGCATTGGTCAGCCGAAATGAAATCACCAAAAACTCATAGTGACAATACCATTTTTGGAAAGAACTTTAATGAATATAAACTTCCCTAATTTTCAACTTATGATAACCTAAATGAAGATCAATCTTAAAAAAACATCTAGAACCCTAGAGCTAATAAAAAAGGTCATCAATCATAGGAAGAGGGTACTTATTTTTAATTGTCACCATATTCAACTGGTGATAGTCTATACATATTTGAAGAGACCCATTTTTATAATGCACAAAAATAATAGGAGCACCCATATGGATAAACACTTGGATGAATGAAACCTTTATCAAGAAGCTCTTTTAATTCAGCTCGGACATTCTGTTAAGAGGAATAAAAATAGGGCGAGTAGCCGGTAGAAGATCAATCCCAAAATCTATTTCTCTATCGGGAGAAATTATAGGACAATCACCGGGAATCACTTTAAGAAATTCATTAACCACAGGTACAGTTGTGAAGAAGGACTTTTATAGTTAGAAACCTTGACCCAAACTAGATAATATAAATACCCCTTTAAAAATAATTTCTAAGCCCTAAGATACGAAATAAACTTCTCTTTGGGTACTATAGAATTCCCCTTTCATTTTAATACTGGATCATTAACAAATTAAAAATTGACCTTTCAGGTCCTACGATCCAAAAAAGCATAGCATGAGTGAATCTAATACATCCCCAACCGTATCCAGCTCTATCAGATCCACCAATGTCTCCTTATAAGAGAAAGATAACACACAACTCCTATAGATTTTTCAAGCCATAATGGAATCACCCACCAGATTAGACATAAAATAACTGTTAGGAATATTTTCAAGACCAAAACCAAAATGCACGGCCATATAACGGGTCACATAATAAAAGGTAGAAACCGAATAAACCAAATAATACAATCACCAGGAAAGAGTCGTAACATACCAATATCTACACTAGGAGATGCCTTAGATTCCTAGTGGTTAGTAGGAGCATGAAGACGATTACGGCAGTGCTAGCACCAAAAGTAAAATTGTTTAGTAGAGGAGCAAAATATGTGGCAACAAAAACTTTATTTGCTCCTGTGGCAACTCTGGCTAAGGACAATCTTATCGCATATGACCCAACTAACAATAATTATAACAGTAATTCCTCTCCTTCTCATAATAACCATGATGAAGCTTTCCATAAAAATTATAAGAAGGATAAGATGGGGATAACTGAGCTTCACTTGCTTGAGATTGGTCACCGTGTGCCTTAGAACGACAACTCGCATAAAAATAATTATCAACCAAAGGCTTAGGATAGGGAGAACTGGAAGATAAATATAAATTACCTAGTTTTTATTCTTGGTCCACTCTCTATCATCTGTCTCATAATTTTGCTGACCCGCACCCTGCTTTGAATATCTAAACTTTTTATTCTATCTTTCTCCAATCTCTACTTTTTTCTTGTTTTTATCCTATCCTTTCTATATATATAACACAAGTCTAGAGATATCGATATTATTGTTCAACATTGCAGCCTTACACTCTAATACCTTGTTACAGGATAACCTAAAAACAAACTTTCTTATCTTAGATCTTTGTCTAGACACTACCTTTGGAGCATATTGAGCCAACTATTGAAATTTTAGTGCATATTCCTTTACACTCTTATTACCCTGCTTTAGATTATCAAACTTCTCAGCCTTAGCTTTCCTCAACTCTTAAGGAAAGAAGTGATAAAGAAAGTTACCCAAAAACATATCCCATAATGCTAGCTTTATATTATCACCCCTTTATTGATCATACTTCTCATACCACTAATGAACTCTATCTTTCAGCTGATATGAAACAGACTTTACACCTTCAAAATTAGTAGCATGCATCACCCTAAAAATCTTCTTCATCTCATCTACAGACCCTTAAGGATTCTTCTAAACCTTAGAGCCTGTACAAGTTGGCGGATTTAACCATATAAACTGGATAAGATCCAGTAAAGGTTGGGGGTTTTGAGTCTCTATTGATCATATGACTCACCATACAATCTCTATAGTGAGCATATGGGGCATGTGATCCAATTCATATGTTAACCAGTGTTTATGGGTTAAATTTCTATTTTGGTTATGATTTAGTGATATGGGTCATATGTTTGGTGATAGGTTGGTTGATTTATCCTTTACTTAATCTAAAACTTGTTGATTTGACTTGCCTCTGAGTACAAGTAGATTACTAAGATCTATAAGTATTGGGTAAAGTTGTATGATCATAATCTTATGTTTTGTAGTGTCCAGCCTTAATATTTCTATTGAGTGTATGGGTTGAAGGTATGGATCATATGGTCATGGTACAACTGGGGAAATAGGAGTCATATGATAGCTAGTATATGATGTCAAACACCCTTTCTAGGGTAAGAGTGGTGGGTATCACTCGTATTATTTGGGTATGATTCAAGAAGAGAGTTATATCTTCCTGCATGACAGTTTATAGTTTAAGTTAGGGGTATACTAGACATTTCCCCTCTTAAACCCTTATGACCCCATGACCTAAAAAACAATTGGGATATCATTTACACTATTATTCTAATCATAAATAGTTAGAAGTTCACTCTAAATTCTCTCAAGTTCTTAGGTTATGTAAAGGCTAGGGTTTCCTTCAAGATGGTCGATTATGGATCAAAAATGGTGTTTTCTCTCCGTCTTCTTTGTAATCTAAGGTCTGTTACTCCTCCCTCATTGTTAGTTCAATTGGAGGCATATTTAGATCGTTTTCATGGAATAATTGAAATATTATTTTGGGTTTTGAATTATTTAATGGGGGTTTTGTTATTAATGGTTGGTTTATGTTTTCCCGTGTTTTTACTTATGTTTTTTATATTATACTATCGTTTTGAACATATGCATGCATGGGAATGGTCAATTCGTACTTGGTTTTGATTTAGGAAACTATATTCCCTCAATATGTTTTGTTAAAATTCCTATGAGAATGCTTTTATTACCTAGTTGGAATTTCATTGAAAACTGGCATGGTATATTATGGTGTTGGAATCTAAATTAGTTAAATAGTTTTAATGGCTAAGTGGCAAAGAGATGGTGGCCATGGCTTTAATTTAGAAAACCTTATGGGGTACACGAAAAACCCCAAAGTGAATATAATAATGGTACCTATGGGGTATATGGGAATCCCCTAGGTGATTGGCTAACTACATTTCTTGCAAGCTATTATTGGTAAGACAACATAACTTCTTATAACCTTGATTAATAATATATGGAATTGGTGGTTTAACTGTGAGCTAATATTTTTAATTAGGTAATAATGGCAAGTTGTGATAGATAACTGTAAAGGTATGAGTTCAATGGAGGGACACTAGAAACTCATGTTTGTCAACATGAGGATTGGTCATGTAACCATGTGCGTTTAGGGTACACAGAAATCTCTTATGTTATACTTTTATATCTATATACTTGAGGGTGAAGGGTATATAGGAATCCCTTACCCTTATGATATCTCCGGTACATGCGGCTACACGCACTAGGGCCCATTCAGGGGGTAACACTGGACCCATATAGACCATGGGTGGTTCTAGGATGGTTAAGCTACACAAACCTAGGTTAATGGTTTAAAATGCTTGCTAAACCTGAATCCCTTTCCCAAAATGTATTATATATATCTATATGTATGGATGTGAATGCATATGGTGATGTACTTGGGTTTAAATATTTGTATTATTTTAACCTTATACTGCTAACCCATTATTGAATGATGTATCCCCACACGATGCAGGTATCAACCATACAACTCCTTCTACTTAGTGATCAGATTCAAGAACAGCTTAGAGTTAGATTGAAGTGGTAAGATTCCATACATCGAAAGGCTCCATTTCATGTTATGGTCTTATCATCATACTTTGGTTATTTCTTAGACTTTGTTTTTGGCTATGGTCAGCGTCATATCCTGATCAGATTCTATTTACTTTGGATAGAGGCTTTATAAGACTATTATGGGTTTGTCTAGGCTGTGTCGACAACGGTATTGGTACTATGGATGATATCGGTTGACTGCATTTGATTTGTGATTGTTCCATCTCATTATGTTATGGAATTGTTATGGATTGGTTTACATTATGGTGTTAGTTCGGTAATGAATGGTTCAATTTGTTTGGGTTGGTCATGGTCATGGACCTATCCCAAATTTTTGTGTGGTACATAACTCCATCTTATTATATGTTCAGAATTCATCCAACTCACGATATGTTTTTAGAAGTATAGGTCCTGTTAATCCAACGGATTAGAGTGAGACGTCATTAACTGAGTAAGTAATGAATAAACTGGAAGAACTTCGTAATAGAGATTCCCTCCTGTGGAAGATGACCATAAGCATCACTACCCCGAGAAGGCCGATAATGACTAGCGGGGATACGTGGAACTCTACATAGAGTGTCCCAACTAGGAGAAGTGACCCTAGATTAGGTCTGCACCTAATAATTAGGACGAGTGCCTCCATATTTTACTCGGGTAGGACAGAGTTCCAAGAAGAGTTTATGCAAACATCAGATTTTTAAGGAGACATGATTTGGAATGCGAGGAAGGTAGGAGTTAGAGAAGTTTCATAACACTAGACTCTTAGCCCAAATATATAAATCAAAAACGGGAAACATTCCTAAATCCCTTGTAGCCTCCTTTTTATTAGTGTGGCGCTCTTTACACCCATAAAAAGGACTCGACTCGACACAACTTTTAAGGACACCCAACGACTCTAAACCTGGCTCTGATACCAAGCTTGTCACGACCTGCCCCCAGGCCTAGCCATGACGGGTATATCAAGCCCACCATGGACTGAAGATCACCCCCTTAACCTAGCCTCTTGAGAAAAATAATTATAATAATAATAACAGAGCATAAGATAATTAAACAATGTTAAAAGATGAATAGATAACTCTTTGAAAACTAAGCGTAAAAACAAATAACAAACCAACCAACCTATATATGTTCATAATAGCCTCTAAAACTATAATACCAAATAGGTCAGGACATCCCCTTGAGCAAGTAAAAAAGAAACAAAATTACCATGTCAATTACAAAATAATATGGAAATGATAAGTCATTCAAAAAAATGGAGGCTCACCACTTTGCAGTAACTTAATAGGCGTGCTGATCTACCTAACGCTGCACAGGGGTAAAAGAGGGGTCTTCATACTCTACATTATCAAAAATGTAGCATTCTAGGAAGGTAAATAGTATAAGCACTAGAATGTAACTCAGGGAAAATTATAACATAATGCCATGTCCAAAAATCAGTCAAAAATACAATGCACATATTCATATATACATATATAAGATGCCATGATATAGAACATGGTTTAAGCATGAGATTTAAAATTATTATCCTGGACTATGTTGCTTTGACTGTCCTATGGGCACCCATGGCCTATATGGGTTCACTCCCCTTCTTGAAATGGCCCTAGTGCATGTTAGCCGCATGAACTAGAGAAATCCAAGAAAGGGCCAAATCCACCGAGTCTCTAACTATTCCAAAACTATATATATAGTGTATGAACTTTTCACAATTATAAAGACCCCCACGCTAACAAATGTGGTTTCTAGTATTGGTACCCCCAGGACCTCCACCTTCCACAATGAGCTACACAATCCCCTTTAAGTCTAAACTAATACTATTTATACATATTCCTACCTATTAACCAAGAAGTTTTTTAATTAGCCATTTACTATTGGTATCATTATATCGAATAAATATTAAGATTGTAAACCAATTCCATTATCTCATTCCAAAGTAAATTAGACAAATTGACTCTAAAGTTTCTAATTTAAACCCAATCCATGGCCACTGAGGATTTTTAAAACCAATTTATGTTCCATTAACCCTTTATGCAATGCAAGGCTTTAAACGTTAAGTAAACTATGTACATGTTCATGTATCAAAATCAAATTCACAATTTGGGTTGTGGTTAAAGTCAATTCCAAACCATTAAACCATAAAATTTGGCGAAAACTATGTTGCCTATTCCAATTCCCACACCTATGATTTTATTTAGTTGAAAATCATAAAGGTAAGATATAATTAACCAATCCAAAACCATAGGAAATTAATACAAGTATTATCCATCCTAAACACCTCAACCCATATTCAACACCCAATAATTAAACCACATATATAATAATTAAAGATATGCTTTTACATTAAAAATCTATTTAGGGAAGAGATACATGCCTAAAACACACATGAATTTGAATGCGGTTTGAAGTTTGGAGCCCGATTTGTGAATGCAATGTGAAACCCTTGAATGTTCTTAAGTTTTATGTTTGATAGTGAAATAAGAGGATTTGATCTTTGAAACCTTATGGGAATGGGATTAATTTATGTTTAAAAGTCGTACAAGGGGTAAAGGAACCAAGATCCTATCATTCCAAGTCAATAAAAACAAAACTACCAGAAATTTTTACCTTGGCGTGGCACACCAATATCGTAGAGACTATCCTCGGTGGCATGCTGATATCACGCAGGGTAGCCTCCGTGATATTATGATATCGTGGGCCCTCACTGCCTCGATGTCCCAAAATAATTCCAAACCCTTTCCAAAATTCTATAACTTCCCTCGAACATCCTTTTGACATCCATAAACATGATTCAAGTTAAAAATCGATATTTTGAACATGAAAAGGGTCAAAAATAAAATAATGGAAATTTTAAGGGTCTCACATATATGTTGTTTTTTGTTGCTCTGAATACCAATACATTCAAAGTATTGAACATCCTAGGGTGGCTACATCATCTCATATTGTTGGTTTTGAGTCTTGGTCTCATGGTTCATCACATCAATAGAAGCTTGGGATATGTAAAAGTTGGTGAACCATTAATCTTTTGAAAGACATTTACTCATATGTTGATTCTTTTGAATTTATGGTCCATATGGAGGCCTTATCCTGGTCTAGACAGTTAGCTTTCAGTGCTTCATAGATGAGATTTAGTTATTATATTGTCATAACTTTGTTGACAAAGTTTGATTATATGTTTTTCTTAAATTTTATTATATCTTCCGCACTTCATGTGGTTGGATGAGAATGTTCAATTGATATTTGATTTTGGTTTTGAAAGTTATATTCCCTCAACATGTTTGTTAAAAGGCCAATGAGATTGGTTTTGTCACATAGTTTGACTATTATTGAAGTCTTTCTATTGCAGATAAGGTAATAGAACTTAAATTTGTTTGGTTGGTTTTTAATGGTTTGGAAAATACTTGATGGACATGGTTTTGGTTCAATTGGAAACTTTAGAGTAAACTTGGTTTAACAGTTTTAGTATGGCATAAAAGCATAGACTTTCGATCTCTAATTTTTATATGATGATACCAATGGTTAATGTCTAATTAAAAGTGTCCTTGGTAAACAATTTTTTTTATATGAAAAAGGTTTAATTATGGTTAAAAGGGGGTTGAGTATCAAGGCCATGGAAGATGGGTGTTTTAGGTGTATCGACTTTGGAAACTCATGTTTATCGATGTGAGGGTAGTGGTCTTGGTGACTGTGCATTACATCACACTTTATAGTTTGGGGGATGCACTAGTCATCCTAGGTTTTTATTCTCCAGTTGTGAGGATAAAATGTATTGGGGCACTTTTAGCTGGGGGAGATAAACACATATAGCCCATGGATGGTTTTAGTACGGCCAAGCTAAACAACCCAAGTTAAAGTTTTAAATGCATGCTGAACCCGATTCCCTTTCCTGGCATGATATATATGTATTTATGTGATTGCATATGGTTATTTACTTTTGTTTTTGACTAACTGGATTTATTATATCTTATCCTTGAGTACATTCTAGTGTTCACTCAGCTAGTCTTCTTCGGGCACTATATCTCCATTTGATACATGAACTGACAATACTACTATTCCTCCTGGATTCAGGGACAGCTTAAGTTAGACTGAAGTGGTGAGCTTCCATACTTGAAAAGGCTCTGTTTGCTTTTTTTTACTTCTTTGGTTTGATTTTTTCTATGGACAGGGGCATGTCTTGATCAGATGTTATTGATTCTTGTTAGAGGATTTGTTAGATAATTATGAGCCTGGGTAGTGTCGGTATTGGTGTTAACATTGGTATTGGTACTTGCAATAGCTGGATATTTGATTTAGGTTATTGGATTATAATTATTGGCTTTAATTAATGTTCATAAATTATTCTTGCTTTATCTTTTTATATCTTTATAATTCATCTGACATATGGTGTAGGGTGGTTCGATTGGGTAATGGGGGTGGTCTCTAATCTGTGTTGAACTTGAGATACCCGATAAGACTAGGTCCTAGTTCGGGTTATGTCAATGAAAAATATTGATTTTTAATTGAACCTTATGAGGTTTTCAAATACCTCAAGCTAATGCATTATTGAACCAAAGGGGCTATGAGTTTCCCTAAATAATAAAAGTATTTCGGCATGTCGATGTACTTTGAAAGTGTAGTTGGGATACAATATGAATAATGTATGCCTAAATGTGTATCATGGTTTAATTATTGGGAAAGTGTGATAAATGATTTAATTAGGTTTTAATGACGGTTGTGTAGCTAAGTCATGAAAGTGGACGTCTCGAGGGACCAATATTGGAAATTACTATTGCCAATGAGGTCTAACTAACCGGGTGGTTTGAGTCCCCCTTATTAAAATCATATCATTAGGAGGTTTGATTCCCCCATATTATATTGCATGATTTAGTGCTTACATCACCTTGATAAGTTGCTAGGTTTAGGTCCCATATAGTGTAACACCCCGTATGTTTCTAAGCAAGGAGACAAACGTTTTTTCCTACGTATGAAACCTCCTATCCTATGAGTAGCATTTTAGTGCATGACTTATAATGAGTATCCTAGAAATAAGATAGCTTATGATACATTAAGCATGTTCATATGAGTCACTTAAGGTAATACAAGGTAAGAGTTTTTGAATCCATCAAGTTTTAGTGTTTTATTTTTCAAGGGTCATCTTTGAATGAGTATAACTTGATGTTAATATGGTATTTCTGCCTATTTATGCCCACCAAATTGTAGATAATTGAATTAGAATTCCAATGATACCAATTTTGCCTTAATCTAATACTCGAGCAAAAAAGTTATAAAAATTTTTGTGAGAGACAGTAAGGATAGGTGATTGGTTAGGCGCCACCCAACAAAACTTAGGCGATTGGTTAGGCGCTGCCTAAGTCAGTTCCAATGCCAAAAATACTCCGTTTTGAGTTATTTTGAGGGTAATTAAGTCTTTTAACACTCCTTACACGTCCCTAAACTTAACCCTTTGAAATATATTGCTTTTAAACACATTACAACCCTATTAATATCTCAAAGCTCATCATCCAAGAGTACTAAAAGAGAAAAACAACTAGAGTTGCATAATTAAGCTTGAAGATCCAATTTCAAGGAAATTCCTCCGTCAATCATCAGAACCTCCTTCCAAGGTATGCGTATGTTCATCCACGGATTCCTTTCATCCGTGGAGTTCAAGAATCAATCTTTAAAATATAAAAGCTTGGTTGATTGTGGTGATATGATCATACCCATGTTGATGCTTGTTTGTTTTTCTATATAATAGTATTGTGGCTGTATATCTCATGAAAGTTATGTTGTTAGCTGAAAAATATGATCTTTAGATGGATTGATAGAATGCAAGTATGAAATTCACCTATGCCTGAAAATATGCATGCAAGGTGTTCAATAAAATGCCTAGTAGGTTAGAACTTCATATTTACATGATTTCATGATATCTAAATAACAAGTTCATGTTAGTCATACACTATGATATTAATTTCCATGCTAATTATGTGTTGTTATTGTTGTGGTATAAAGCATGTATGATAATGGAGATATAAATTATGTACACAAAATATATCCATGCTTTCCCTACCATGTTTGACATGTTGAATAAATACATGAAGTATAATATCCCCAAATCATTACAATATGAACCAAACGTGACATGTTGCCGTTCCCTTACGCTTGAATGGTTTCCATGCGATTGCTATGAATAGTATATGTTGTCAGAATGCCCATGATATTAGAATATGAGATTTATGACTTGATTATAAGCATTCCTATTCATGTTAGATATTATGATGACCATGTACTTCATGAAATCCTCCACTCATGTATTATGGATTTTTATTGATGGTCGTGTACTCAAGAAATTCAAGTTGTGTCAGTTTCCTTCCATCGAGTCCTGGGGGTACTTGTACCTGAAAAATATTATTGTGTGCCTAGAGCCATGTCATGTTTTCATGATACTCTCAGTCAAGCCATGATCTATAGAATTCAGTCAGTTTTGTGACTCAGGAAAACTCAAAAATCTCAGTAATCTCAGTAGTCCAGTAATCTCAGTAATCTCAGTGCTTAGTAACCTCAGCAACCTCTGTATTCATAGTCAATCTCAGTAAATTTAGTACTCTCAACTAGTCCTTAGAACTCGGTACATTCCGTCAGTCATTGGAATCCAGTAAACTTAGTTTAGCTCTGCTAAACAATACCACTAGTATCAGTCTAGTTAATTAGTATCAGTTTAGCTAATCAGTTCAGTTCAGTTATTCAGTTCATCTTAGTCATTCAGTTCAGTGTCCTTTAGATAGGAGTAGAAGTTAGCACCGAGTGAACCCAAGGATAGGAACTTACCTGCCAGTTCAGGGTATGATTCTTAGTAGTCATCCTTGTGTTCCAGAACTACGTAGCAAGCGTAGGTTGAGACATCTTAACTCATCAAATTAGGGTTGATGAGGTGGATTAACCCATTAGTTTAGGGTTCCCACCATTCTAATTGAGTACCTTCTAGTATAGGGTTCTCATAGTTATCCTTACCAGTGGTGCGGTATTGACAACCCTCCTGTTGGGGCAGAGATTAGACCCTAGCTTAGCTTTTATAGCATATTTGGGGCTTGTTGGTTAGATAACTACTTCCCACAATTTCAGTTACACATTTTAGGACTGTCAGCTATAGCTACCCAGTCTCGGTAAAGAACTCAAATAGCTCTTCAGATTTCAGTATATCCGGGCTGTCAGATACAGTAAACTGAAAGATAGAATAGAACTCAAACAGTTTCCATCATATTTATGGACTGTGAGATATAGTCACTTATGCTATCAATCACAATAGTTATCAGAACTTATGCTATCAGTACTCAGATTCAGGATTGTCTAATACAGCCAATCAGACTAGTTCTTCATAATTTGATATGTTAGAAACAATCATTCATTTATTATTAATGAAATATTAGTCTCTCAGTATATCAGTAATACAGTATCAGATCCATCACTTATTAGTGATTTACATATCAATATCAGTAAACTCAGTCTTTCAGAATCTTATTATCAATACACTCATGTTGTTAGTATTTAGACTCAGTAGTCCATATCTCCACGAGTTCAGTTACAGTTACGTATGCATGTATGTACTCTCATGTTCATATTAATCAGTATTGTCCATGAATATAACCCTTTGCATTTAGCCTACCTCACTTGGATACTCAGTACATTCAGACGTACTGATGCATATGCTCTATGGTGCTTTCTCTTATGTTACACCATATGTTCAGAGGCACGAGCTCCAAATCAGTGGTAGATTCAAGGATCAGTAGTTAGAGTTAGACGTATGTCCTCATCCATCGAGGAAATGATGATTTCGTTTCTATTTAAGTTTTCACTTTATTGTAGTAGTTGGAATTAGTTAGGGACATGTCCCATCAACTCCTTATTCAGTTCAGTTAGAGGGTTTCAGACTAGATGTTAGATTAGATGTTCAAACTTCAGTATTTATATTCCTTTTTGGTATTGATATACTATATTCTTCAAATATGTATTACTATTGAACCTTATGGTCTTACAGTCCATGTTTCTGCATATTTTATGAGATATTATGCAGTTTACAGGTACAAATATCAGTCATGGGTTAGCTTGTGGTCCTTCGGGGTTATGAGGATCATGTATTATTTCGGTTTAGAAAATTGAAGCGTTACAAACTTGGTATCAGAGCCTAAGGTTCAATAGTGTCCTAGGAAGTCTGAAAGATGCATCAAGTAGAGTGTAGTACATGGGCGTGTTTTACACCACCCTTATGTTCAAGAGGCTATGAGATGTTTTAGGAACAGTTTCCCTTTTTTCATGTCTCAAGATCGTGTTATAGCAAGTTTCTTTAAGGAAACCATGTAGATTCATATCATGCACCCCTTTTGTTCACTTTACCTTAATTTCAAGGCAATAGAAACAGTGAAGTTCAAAGTCCTAAAGATAAGGCTTTCTCAAACAGTCCCTACGGTCAGTTATGAGATTAGCAACAAACTCAAACAGTATCCCATCAGTTCATTATTGTTCCAAGGTCGTACAGATTTTATTCATGATCATGAGAACTCATTCTTGAACCCAGAAGTTTAGCAGTAGTAGAGTTGGGATAGTATTATTCTATTTGATCAGATTATGTATTCATGGGTATTAGATCAGTAGGCTTGAACAGTACGAGCTAAAAACTTAATTTTATTGACTCAAAATTAAGCATGAAGGTGTGAATGTGATATTAGCAGTATATGAGGAAACTAAATCAGATGATGTGTTTAGTAAGACAGACAGGTGTTGAACATAATATAGGTATATGATGGTTGATCAAATACCTAAGCCAGGCCCTCAGATTTTGGTAGTAGAGCCAGTATATATAGAAAGCAGTAAGGGAAGACAATTCTAGAACCATTCTCATCTCAGTGCAGAGTTTTTCACTTTAGCTATCACAAAACCAACTCAAGAATTGCATACCAACTCTATGGTCACGAACTATAATCATGTATGAATTCAATTTCCAGCATAAAGAGTCCCTTTTACTCCACAGTACGCATCATGTTCCATGAGAAAAATCTACTTTCACACACTTTCCATGGGATTATATGTGCCTTTAGTTCCCAGTATAAGTGGTTCAGTTCTAGCTCCCTCAATATTCGAATCATATCCCATAAGTACAGAAAACACTAGACTCAGGTCATACAACTCATGACTCATGTACGCATATCATGCTTTCTAATATACTTAGCTTCCATGACTCATGCTATGCCCCTCCAGATCAGAACAATTTAGACTATATCATGTATAGCCTCAGTTCAGACCTTATTGTTAAATCCAAACTATTGATATTTTATTCCTTAAGTTTCAGTCATGTGTCAAGTTTAGTTTGAATCTATTCATGTTTCAGGTCCTCCTAATTTACTCCTCCAGTTAGCTCTCCTTATGGAACAGTGTAGTGATGAGCAGTTGTTTAGATAAGAGAAGATTGTTGCATGCTTACTTTGCATGAGGGTGTAGTTGTGATGATAGGCTTGAATGTCATGATAAATATACAAGTAAACGTCTAGCAAGGGGTCCTATTTAGATGTTGGGAAAGTACAAAGTGTAAGTGTA
Organism: Capsicum baccatum var. pendulum; assembly: GCA_030864225.1. NCBI lineage: Eukaryota > Viridiplantae > Streptophyta > Magnoliopsida > Solanales > Solanaceae > Capsicum > Capsicum baccatum. Next base: position 90,442,828 of record CM061557.1, read on the forward strand.
CATTTAGATCATTGACTTATATCAGTCCCCAGTATGTAGCCATCAAAAACTCAGTTGCCAACTCAATTATAGTTTCAGGATCTAGCACTCAGTGATCAGTGTTTAGTCCTTGAATTCAGTATTTCTGTACTAGCTATAGGCTTAGTTATAATGTCATCTTCAGTTCAGTAACCAGATTTGAAGCTCAGTTTAGTTACAGATATGCTTGACCATAGCATACAGGTTTTAGTACTCAGTTATCAGTGTTTTAGTACCCCAGTTTATGGAATACCTTAGTGCCATGTAGTATGCTTGGTCTCATATTAGAAAATAATACAGACTTTATGAATCCATGCTCAGATACCTCATTCTTCTCAGTTAGTCCTTATCTCCTATGCGTAAAATTCAAAAATCTCAGCCCAACTATTCTGACTAAGTACAATTTAGCTTTGCAGATCTAGTATTCAGCTATCAGTTATTCAATTAATCAAATAAGTTTGTGTATTTATGCACTCGTGTTCAGCTCAGTTTATGTATTATGTCTCAGTTTCGGATCCTATCTATTCAGTCATAACTCAGTTCCTAGGTGTCTTGTGTATCACCTCAATTTCCCTCAGTAACTCATCCAAGTCAGTATCCTTTGAGGGACATAGTGTCCCAAGGGGGAGATACATCATACCACCAAGATTTTATGACATAAACATGCTGCTCTATTTTCTTTTGATGAATCCAGTTTGGAGAAGGGGTACTTATAAGTTAACCCTTAAACTCCAACTTCATTCGTATGCCATATTTTCAAGATTCACTTCAGATAATTATATTCAGTATATCTACCATGTCCCAGAATTAGTTATGTTCTCATGTTTCCGATCATCCATATGGAGTAATTAATCTTAAACTTATTGGTATTATCAGTATAAGGTAACAGTTTTCCTTAACTTACTTGTTCTCATGTTCATATTTTAGTGCCATACTTGGTATTCAGTTCCATGCTCAGTTTTTAGTTCAAACTTGATACCTTTACCATTGAATGTTCATGAGTAAGTTTAGTCATTAATTCACGCATCAGATATGAGTGATCATCTCATTAGTACTTTCAGTTATGCATTCATGTATTATGTCAGTCTTATAATCATGGATCAGATATGCATGGATTCAGCCTTTCAGTTGTGCATCAGATATGCATGTTCAGTATGTTATGCTCAGCTTTTAGTCATGCAAGTCATGAACCCATGTTTCATAGTGTATTTCTTCTACGTACTTCATCTTATCATCTCTGCCGCTTCAGTTAATTTCCATTCAAGGATGAATATTCCAAAGGGAGAGATATTGTAATACCCCATATATTTATAAGCTAGGAGATGAACCTTTTTTCCTATGTATGAAACCTCCTATCCTGTGAGTAGCATTTTAGTGCATGACTTACAATGAGTATCATAGAGATAAGATAGCTTATGTACATTAAGCATGTTCATATGAGTCACTTAAGGTAATAAAAGCTAAGAGTTTTTGAATCCATCAAGTTTTAGTGTTCGATTTTGCAAGGTTCATCTTTGAACGAGTATAACTCGAGGTTAATGTGGTATTTCTGCCTATTTCTACCCACAAAATTATACATAATTTAATTAGATTTCCAACAATACCAATTTTTCCTTAATCCAATAACCGAGCAAAAAAGTTATGCCAATTTTCGTGAGAGATACTAAGTATAGGCGATTCGTTAGGCGCCGCCCAACAAAACTTAGGCGACTAGTTAGGCGCCGCCTAAGTCAGTTCCAATGCCAAAAATACTCCATTCTGAGTTATTTTGAGGGTAATTAGGTCTTTTAACACTCCTTACACGTCCCTAAACTTAACCCTGTGAAATATATAGCTTCTAAACACATTACAACCCTATTAACATATCAAAGCTCATCATCCAAGAGCACTAAAGGAGAAAAACAACTAGGGTTGCATAATTAAGATTGAAGATCCAATTTCAAGGAAATTCCCCTGTAAATCATCAAGAACCTCCCTTCCAAGGTATGCGTAGTGTTCATCCACGGATTCCTTCCGTCCGTGGTGTTGAAGAATCAATCTTTAAAATACAAAAGCTTGGTTGATTGTGGTGATATGATCATACCCATGTTGATGCTTGTTTGTTTTGCTATATAATAGTATTGTGACTATATATCTCATGAAAGTTATGTTGCTAGTTGAAAAATATGATCTTAAGAAGGATTCATAGAATGCAATTATGAAATCCACCTATGCCTTAAAGAATACATTCAAGGTGTTCGATAAAATGCCTTCTATGTTAGAACTTCACATTTACTTGATTTCATGATATCTAAATAACAAGTTCATGTTAATCATACACTCTAATATTAATTTCCATGAAAATTATGTGTTGTTATTGTTGTGGTATAAAACATGTATGATAATGGAGATATAAATTACGTACACAAAATATATCCATGCTTTCCCTGCCGTGTTTGAGATGTTGACTAAATACATGAAGTATAATAGCCCCAAATCATTACAATATGAACTAAACGTTACATGTTGCCGTTACCTTACACTTGAATGCTTTCCATGTGATTGCTATGAATAGTATATGTTGTCGGAATGCCCATGATATTAGAATATTAGATTTATGACTTGATTATAAGCATTCCTATTCATGATAGATATTATGATGACCATGTACTTCAAGAAATCCCCCACTCATGTATTATGGATTTTTATTGATGGTCGTGCACTCAAGAAATTCAAGTTGTTTCAGTTTCCATCTATCGAGTCCTCGGGGTACTTGTACCCGAAAAAATATGGTTGTGTGCCTAGGGCCATGTCATGTTTTCATGATATTCTCAGTCAAGCCATGATATATAGAATTCATTCAGTCATGTGACTCAGGAAACTTCAGAAATCTCAGTAATCTCAGTAGTCTAGTAATCTCAGTAATCTCAGTGCTCAGTAACCTCAGCAACCTCAGTATTCAGAGTCAATCTAAGTAACTTCAGTACTCTCAACCTGTCCTTAGAACTTAGTACATTCCATCAGTCATTGCAATCCAGTAAACTTAGTTTAGCTCTGCTAAACAATACAACTAGTATCAGTCAAGTTAATTAGTATTAGTTTAGCTAATCAGTTCAATTCAGTTATTCAGTTCAACTTAGCTATTCAGTTCAGTGTCCTTTAGATGGGAGTAGAAGTTAGCACCGAGTAAACCCAAGGATAGGAACTTACCACCTAGTTTAGGGTGTGATTCTTAGTCGTCATCCTTGTGTTCCAGAACTATGTAGCCAGCGTAGCTTGAGACATATTAACCCATCAGATTAGGGTTGATGAGGTATATTAACCCATCAGTTCAGGGTTTCCACCATTTGCATTGAGTACTTTCCAGTATAGGGTTCTCATAGTTGTCCTTACCAGTGGCACAATATTGACACCCCTCCAGTCGGGATAGAGATTGGACCCCAACTTAGCTATTATAGCATATTTGGGGCATGTCAGTTAGATAACTACATCCTACAGTTTCAGTAACACATTTCAGGACTATCAGTTATAGCTACCCAGTGTCTGTAAAGAACTCAGATAGCTCTTCAGATTTTAATATATCAGGGCTGTCAGATACAGTCAACTTAGAAATAGAATGGAACTCAGATAGTTTCATTCAGATTTATAGACTGTGAGATATAGTCACTTATGCTATCAATAACAACAGTTATCAGAACTCATGCTATGAGTACTCAGCTTTAGGACTATCAAATACAGTCAATTAGAGTAGTTCTTCATAATTCAAACTATTAGAAATAATCATTCATTTATTAGTAATGAAATATCAGTCTCTTAGTATATCAGTAATACAGTATCAGATCTATCACTTATTAGTGATTTACATATCAATATCAGTAAACTCATTCTTTCAGAATCTCATTATCAGTACACTCATGTTATCAGTATTCAGACTCAGTAGTCTGTATCTCCACGAGTTCAGTTACAGTTACGTATGCATATATGTACTCTCACGTTCATATCAGTCAGTATTGTCTATGCATATAACACTTTGCACTTAGCCTACCTCACTCGTATATTCAGTACATTCAGATGTACTGACGCATTTGCTCTATGGTGCTTTCTCTTATGTTACTCCTTAGGTTCAGAGGCATGAGCTCCAAATCAGCAGTAGATTCCTGGATCGGCAGTCAAAGTTAGACGAGAGTCCTCATCCTTCGAGGACATGATGATTTCATTTTTATTTCAATTTTTACTTTATTTTAGTAGTTCTTATTCAGTTTAGTTAGAGGATTTCGGACTAGATGTAAGATTAGATGATCATACTTCAGTATTTATGTTTCTTTTTGGTATTGATATACCATATTTTTCAAACATGTATTACTATTGAACCTTATGGCCTTACAGTTCATGTTTTCGCATATTTTATAAGATATTATACCATTTACAGGTACAGATATCAGTCATGGGTTAGCTTGTGGTCCTTCGGGGTCATGAGCACCGTGTAGCATTTTGGTTTAGAAAATTAGGGAGTTACATATAGTGCTTATGTATACCGTTCAGTTCGTGTGGCCACAAACATTGGGGCCCTACCAGATAGGTAAGTTTTGTGCCCATATAGCTAGTAGGTTCTATATTATGTTATGATAATTGAGCTATACAATGTATGCTAAGGTTTTAAAATCCATAATAAACCTTTTTCCCTATTCCAGTATATGATATATATATATATATGTAAATATGTATATGTATTTAGTTGCTTGCATTAGATTTGAATGATTTCAATCTATTGATCATGGTATTACATTATCATTATTCCTAAGTTACATACTATTTATCAACCTACTAACCATCTTCGAATTTTGTATCCCCACATGATGTAGGCACTGAACATACCTGTAATTTTTCTATGTAGAGTTAGGTGGATAGGCTTAGTTCGTTGATTTGTTGTGGTAAAGTGGTGAACTTCCATTCTATAGAAGACTTAGACATCTCAATAGATCTTATCATAGATTAGGATTGGGAGTTTTTATTATCATTTACATTATTATTGTAATTGTTAGAGTTGAGGACATATCCTGACCAAGACTGGTGTTTGGTTATTGTTTTATTAGAGGTTTTGTTGGATTACTATTGACTTTGGTGATGTGGGTTGGATGTGTTTCATCGGTTGTAGGTTATCTTCAATATACATGTCTTTTATTCATCAAACTTATCTTTTGCTATCTTTGTATATCTTTAAAATGCAGACATTGTTAGGCGGTGTATGGTGTTTAGGTAGGTTTAGGGGGTGGTCTCTAATTCATAATGGATTAGAGATTCCTATCACAGCCAAGCCCTGGTTAAGGTCATGACAAATTTTGTATATATCCTAGGTTTGGTGTGCTTAGGTGTCCACAACGTTCTGTCAAGTAGAGTCTCTTTTATGGGTGTATAGTGCACCACACTTATAAGGGAGAGGATACAAGGCATTTATGAATATTTCCCTTTCTTGTAGTTCTATTTTGAGTTATAGAGTGTAAAATCTTGAAATCTTCTCTAATCCTAATTCCTGTATATTTTCTTTTAGTATCATGCCTCCTAGAATATCTGATGCTCATGGAAACATTTCTATCCCATCTGAGGAAAATATGGATGGAGCTCATCCCACTCAAGAAGTTCAGACCCGATCTAGGGTCGCTACTTCTGATTGCCCTAGTAGAGTTTTACTGGTAGCCCCTGGCCATTTGTGGATATCTCAGGCTGGTACATCTAATGATGAGTATCGCTAGTCAATTCATTTTCTTACCTAGTTAGTGGCCTCTCATATTGAGCGTAATTCTTCTATTTCTCTATCCTCTAAGGTCAAGAGAGTTAGTTAATTGAAGAGGTTTTGTAACACCCCAAATCTAGTACCCAGAGCACTACACGGTGCTCATGAACCCTAAGGACCACAAGCTAACCCATGACTGATATCTATACCTATATACTACATGATATACTATATAAATGCAGAAAGATGAACTGAAAGGAAATAAGGTTCAATCTATAACATAACATATAAATCATAACATATGGATGGGGTGTGAAATACCTAAAACACTAAAATAACTATCTAAAAATGATAGTCTGCAAAGCCTCTAACTAACTGAATTTTCTAAATAAGAAGTTGATGGGACATGTCTCCAACTAACTCCTACTAATAAATTAATTAATGAGATGATAAAATAATGATAATGTCCTCGAAAGATGAGGACTCACTGCTACTCTGACTGCTGAGACTGGGGTGCTACTGATTCTCTGGAGCTCGTGTCACTAAACCTACGGTATTAGACACCATAGCGCAAATGCGTTAGAACTTTGAATGTACTGGTATGCATGTGAGGTAGGCTAAATACATGAGGTTTATATCCATGAACGATACTGGCTATCTGACTAATATGAATAAGAGAATAGATGCATGAATACATAGTAACTATAACTAAGATCGTGATAACATGAGTTTACGAATAACTAACATGACTGATAACTAATTTCTGATGACTGATATAACTGATAACACTAGTAACTATATCTGACAGTCCCAAATTTGATGGAACTAGCTGTGTTTCATACTATTTTGAATTGATTGTATTTAACTATCCTAAATTCTCTAACTGAAACTATGGAGAGTAGTTATCTAACCGATATGCCCCTAATATGCCATTATAGCTGAGTTGGAGTTGAATTTGTAACCACAATTGGAAGGGTGGTAATACCGCGCCACTATCAAGGACAATCTGTAAGTAACCCTCATATAACATGTAACTCTAGTGAGAATGGTGGGAACCCTTACATAACAAGTGAAACCACCTCATCTACACTCATATAGCAGGCTATAATGTCTCAACCTACGCTGGCTACGTAGTTCAAGAACGCAACGATTGCTTCAAAGAATCACACCCTCATATTATAGGTGAGTTCCCATCCTTGGGTTCACTCAATGCTAATTCCTACTTCTATTTGAATAGACACTGAACATGGATTACTGGACTGAACTGGACTAAATTAACTGAATTCTTTTAACTGACGCTATAGTACTGAAATTGATGAATTATTGAGATTTCCTGAGTCAAATAATAGACTAAGTTTTATGGATCATGGATTGACTGAGGATATCATGAAAACATGACACAAAATATAGGCATACAACTATATTTTTCAGGTACAAGTACCCCCAGGACTCAATTGAAAGAAACTGACAAGGCATGACTTTCCTGAATACATAACTAATATCAATAATCCATAATATAATAATTGAAGATATTTCATAGACATTTGGTTATCATAGCTTGGTATGTAAATAGGATATCATGTACACATAGTATAATTTCATAAGTCTAACTCATTAGCAATCCAACAAACCAATTTTAATACATAAGAATAACATGAAAGTCGTTTTGGATCATAATTTAGCTATAGTGCATAATTTCTATCCTCCAAGGGATTTTGATCAAAAACCTTGCATGCACCCATAGGGAATAGGACTAATCATAAAATTGACATATTATAAATAACTCAATTTATGGATTTCACTTACTTTCTAAGGTAGTTTCATGAAAAACACATAAATATTCCAACTTGGGAATCATATAAAATGATAAACATGGTTACAACTAACCTACAACATAAATACCATGATTCATAATTTAAAATAGGGTTCTCAAGCTTTATGGATGAAAGGAATCCATAAATCAACACAACGCATACCTTAGTTCTTGGTTTAATGAAGTCTGACCGAGATACTTTCTTGAAATTGAATCCCCAATTAAAACCCTCCTGTGTTCTTGAGAGAAATTGACAGAAATTAGGTTATTCTAGGTGAAGAATGGCTAAATCACATGTTATTGGGCTTAAATAGTGGTGGGAGATTGACCCTTATAACCCTGGATATGTCTTTTAAAAATCGTGAAAATTTCCTGACCTGGACCCCTGGTGCGACGCGGAGCTATCGTGCCGTGTCACTGGAATTTGACAATTGGGAGATTAGGGAATGGTGCGATATGGAGCCATCGCGTTGCTACTTAAATTGGGACCTGGAACTTTGGCGCGACATGGGAAAAGTGTGTTGAGACACTGGAAAAAGGAAAATTTCCAGTTTTGCTTGTGGTGCAGTGCACCACTGACTAATATGGCGTTGTTTTTCGAAGGGAACTTGGAATAGTCATAACTTCTTTCTCGGTTATCAAATTAGGGTGAATCTTATATCGATGGAAATCTTATTGAATTCTCATATGACAAAGAGTAAAGATCTTGAAAATTACTAATGGAATAAACATCATTAAATTTATAAGCTAATACTTGATATTTTTTAGACAAAATTAGGTAAGAAACTTTGGGGTATTACAATATCTCCCCCTTGGGAACATTTGTCCTCGAATGTGACTGACTGAGATGGGAGAAAAATAAGCTAAAGTAAATGCTGATCACAAACAACTAAAACATTAACATTTCTGGGATTTATCCTGAGCATGCATATCTGATGCATGATTTAACGACTTAACTAAGCATGCATATTTGATGCATGATTTCATGACTTAACTGAATTTCTCACTAGGAGAATGCATGTCTGATGCATGACTACATGACTAATCTGATGTACGAACATATAAGTAATCTGATGCATGGATAAATAACTGCATATGCAATGGTACTTAGTACCCAATTTAAAATGGAATCCTGAACAAGAGACTAATACCAAGTCGTAACTGAAATCTGGACATTAAAACTGAAAAGATTAAGGAGAACTGTTACCTTAAGCAATATTTATGTTATTAGGGAATAGGTGAGGATACTTGGTTTGCATATCTGATTCTCCTTCTCAAGTAGCTCCCTCAACGAACTAATTTCTCTAAAGAACTTTGACTAGAGGGACTTTTTTTTTCCTCTATCTACGAGTCTGATAATCTAGAAATTTGACTGAAACCTCCTCATAAGAGAGTCTGTTCTGAACATCTATGCTTTGACTATGGACTAGAACTATTGGGTCATCTATGCACTTCTTTAGCAAAGTGACATGGAAGACTGGATAAACTGAGGCTAGATCAGAAGGCAATTCAAGCTTATAAGCTACCTTGCTGAAGTGACTGAGAATTTTAAAGGGACTGACATATAGGGGACTGATCTTTCCCTTTTTTCCAAACCTCTTCACTCTTTTAATAGGAGATATCTTTAGATAGACATAGTAACTAATCTTGAACTTGAGATCCTTTCTACGAACATCTGCATAAGATTTATGTCGGGTCTGAGTAGTCTGGAGTCTTTCTCTGATCAACTGGACTTTTTCTAAAGTATCGAATACTAATTCAGGCCTTATAACTGAGGCCTCACTAACTTTGAACCAACCGACTAGATTTCTTCATCTCCTATCGTATAGACCTTCTAATGGAGCCATCTTAATACTAGAATGATAACTATTGATGTATGCAAACTCAATCAAAGGCAAGTGGTCATCCCAACTCCCCTTAAAGTCAATTGCACATGCCCATAGCATATCTTCTAGGGTCTAAATGGTCCTCTTTGCTTGAACATCTGTCTAAGGATAAAAGGCACTACTGAGATGAACTTGGGTACTAAGACCTTTTTGGAATGCTTTCCTCAATTAAGAGGTGAACTGGGTACCTCTATCTGAGACAATAGCCAATCAAACACTTTTTAATCTGACCAACACTCAGATGTAGAGTTTGGCATAACCCTTGGCTAAATAAGAGGTATGAACTAGAAGAAATTGAGCTGATTTGGTCATTCTCTCTACAATGACCCAAACTGAATGATGTGGATGACGAGTATGAGGAAAACCTATCATGAATTCCATTTTCACTTTTTCCCACTTCCATGTAGGAATACAAAATTCCTATATGGACCCACTAGGATTCTGATGCTCTATCTTAACCTGCTAATATATAGAGCACTTAGCCATAATCTCTACAATATCTCCATTTATCCCACTCCACTACTAGATCTCCTACAAGTTGTGGTACATATTTCATTCCCCTGGATGAATAGAGTTGTGCGCACCATGTGCTTCTTCAAGAATTTACTGCTTTATGTCATCTACACCTAGATCATACAGAGGACCCTAACAACACAAAACATCATCTCCTCCTAGAGAGAAAATCTCTATTTCTGATCCTTGACTGACTCTTTCAACTTGACTAAAGTGGGGTCTCTATCTAGCTTTTCTTTCACCTTGGAAACTAAAGATGATTCTAAACTAATCTGAACCATATGTCACCCTTCTTTATATAGACAAAGAAAACACCTAGTCTAGGAAGATGATGGACTTCCTAAGATAACTTTTACTTACTGTCCTTAACATGAGCAACACTACCCATAGACAGTCTACAGAAAGCGTCGACTACTATATTGGCCTTGCCCGGATGATAAAGGACACTCATGTCAAAATATTTCAAGAGCTCTAACCACCTTCTATAATGAAAACTGATACCTTTTTGAGAAAAAACATACTGAAGGCTCTTATGATCTGTGAATACATCTACATGAACACTGTACAAGTAATGCCTCTAATATTTTAAGGCAAAAACTTCAGCTGCTAAGTCAAGATCATGAGTAGGATAGTTCTTCTCATGAAATTTAAGTTGTCTGGAGGTGTAGGATATGACCTTACCATGCTGCATAAGGATACAACCTAAACCAACTCTAGATGAATCACAATACACTATGAAACCATCTAGAAGAGCCAAAACTAGAGCTGAGGTGAGTCGAGTCTTCAACTCCTGGAAACTCTTCTCGGAAGGATCTGACCACTGAAACTTGACTTTTTTTTTGAGTCAATCTTGACATAGGGGATGAAATAGAAGAAAATCGATCTACAAACCTTCTGTAATTGCCAGTCAGACCCAAGAAACTCCTTATATTTGATAGAGTGATAGGGTGAGGCCAGTTTCTTACTACTTAAGTATTTTGAGGATCTACTCTAATGCCATCACTGGAAACGATGTGACCAATGAATGATACTAACCTTAACCAAAATTTTCACCTACTGAATTTGGAAAATAGCTGATGATTTTTGAGAGTCTAAAGTACGATTCTGAGATGGTCTGCATGATCACACTCACTATGGAAATAGATAAGAATATCATCTATGAAGACCATGATAAATATGTCCGAGTACTTTTTGAACTCCCGATTCATCATGTCCATGAAGGTTGTAGAGGCATTGGTAAGACCAAAGGACATAACTATGAATTCAAAATAACCATACCTAGTATGAAAGGCTATCTTTGGAATGTCAAATTCGGTGTATAATAGTATCTCCCCATTAAGAACATTTGTCCTAGAATGCGACTTACTGAGATAGGAGAAAAATAAGCTAAAGTAAATGCTGATCACAAACAACTGAAATATGATTAACATTTCTGGGATTTATACTGAGCATGTATATTTGATGCATGATTTAACGACTAAACTAAGCATGCATATTTGATGCATGATTTCATGACTTAACTGAATTTCTCACTAAGAGAATGCATGTCTGATACATGAATACATGACTAATCTGATGTATGAACATATGACTAATCTGATATATGAATAAATGACTGCATATGAAATGGTACTTAGTACCCAGTTTAAAATGGAATCCTAAACAAGAGACTAATATCAAGTCGTAATTGAAATCTGCACATTAAAACTGAAAAGATTAAGGAGAACTGTTACCTTAAGCTAGATTTAAGTTATCGGGTAATAGGTGATGATACTTGGTTTGAAAATCTTCTTCTCCTTCTGAAGTAGCTTTCTCAACGGACTGATTCCTCCAAACAACTTTGACTAGAGGGGCTTCTTTGTTCCTCTGTCTACGAGTCTGATAATCTAGAATTTTGACTGAAACCTCCTCATAAGAGAGGCTGTTCTGAACATCTATGCTTTGAATAGGGACTACAACTATTGGGTTATCTATGCACTTCTTGAGCAAAGTGACATGGAAGACTGGATGAACTGAGGCTAGATCTGAAGGTAATTCAAGCTCATAAGCTACCTTGCTGAAGCGAGTGAGAATTTTAAAGGGACCAACATATCAGGGACTGATCTTTCCCTTCTTGCCGAACCTCTTCACTCTTTTAATAGGAGAGATCTTTAGCTAGACATAGTAACTAATCTTGAACTTGAGATCCTTTCTGCGCACATCTGCATAAGACTTATGTCGGGTCTGAGTAGTCTGGATTCTTTCTCTAATCAACTAGACTTTTTCTAAAGTATCGAATACTAATTTAGGCCTTATAACTGAGGCCTCACTAACTTCAAACCAACCGACTGGAGATCTGTATCTCCTATCGTATAGAGCTTCGAATGGAGCCATCTAAATACTGGGATGATAGCTATTGATGTATGCAAACTCAATCAAAGGCAAGTGGTCATCCCAACTCCCCTTAAAGTCAATTGCACATGCCCGTAGCATATCTTCTAGGGTCTGAATGGTCCTTTTTTCTTGACCATCTGTCTAAGGATAAAAGACAGTACTGAGATGAACTTATGTACTAAGACCCTTTTGGAATGCTTTCCAGAATTAAGAGGTTAACTAGGTACCTCTATCCGAGACAATAGCCAATGAAACACTATGCAATCTAACCAACAATCTGATGTAGAATTTGGGATAATCCTTGGCTAAATAATAGGTTTGAACTGGAAGAAATTGAGCTGATTTGGTCATTCTCTGTACAATGACCCAAACTGAATAATGCAGATGACGAGTATGAGGAAAACCTATCATGAAGTCCATGTTCACTTTTTCCCACTTCCAAGTAGGAATACCAAATTCCTACATGGACCTACTAGGCTTCTGATGCTCTATCTTAACCTGCGAATATATAGAGCACTTAGCCACAATCTCTATAATATCTCTCTTTATCCCACTCCACTAATATATCTCCTGCAAGTTGCGGTACATCTTTTATTCCCCTGGATGAATAGAGTTGTGTGCACCATGCGCTTCTTCAAGAATTTGCTGCTTTAAGTCATCTACACTTAGATCACACAGAGGACCCTGACAATGCAAAACACCATCTCCTCCTTGGGAGAAAACCTCTACTTTCTGATCCTTGACTGGCTCTTTCAACTTGACTAAAATGAGGTCTCTATCTAGCTTTTCTTTCACCTTGGAAACTAGAGATGATTCTAAACTAATCTGAACCCATATGTCACCCTTCTCTGTATCGACAAAGCAAACACCTAGTCTAGCAAGATGAAGGACTTCCTAAGCTAACTTTTATTACTGTCCTTAACATGACCAACACTATCCATAGACAGTCTACTGAAAGCATCGACTACTACGTTGACTTGCCCGAATGATAAAGGACACTCATGTCAAAATATTTCAAGAGCTCTAACAACCTTCTATGATGAAAACTGAGATCTTTCTGAGAAAAGACATACTGAAGGCTCTTATGATCTGTGAATACAGCTACATGAACACTGTACAAGTAATGCCTCTAATTCTTTAAGGAAAAAACTTCAGCTGCTAAGTCAAAATCATGAGTAGGATAATTCTGCTCATGAGGTTTAAGTTTTCTGGAGGTGTAGGATATGACCTTACCATGCTGCATAAGGACACAACCCAAACAAATTATAGATGCATCACAATACACTATGAAACCATCTAGAAGAGCCAGAACTAGAGCTGAGGTAAGTCGAGTCTTCAACTCCTGGAAACTCTTCTCGCAAAGATCTGACCACTGAAACTTAACTTTTTTTAGAGTTAATCTTTACATAGGGGATGCAATTGAAGAAAATTCCTCAGCAAACCTTCTGTAATTGCCAGTTATACCGAAGAAACTCTTGATATTTGATGGAGTCATAGGGTAAGGCCAGTTTCTTACCACTTTAGCATTTTGAGGATCAACTCTAATGCCATCACTAGAAATGAAGTGACCAATGAATGCTACTGTCCTTAACCAAAATTTGCACCGACTGAATTTGGAAAATAGATAATGATTTTTTATAGTCTGAAATATGATTCTAATATGGTCTGCATGATCACTCTCACTGTGGGAATAAACAAGAATATAATCTATGAAGAACTTATTCAACACCCGATTCATCAAGTCCATGAAAGTTGTAGAGGCATTGGTAAGACCAAAGGACATAACTAAGTATTTGAAATAACCATACCATGTATGAAAGGCTATCTTTGGAATGTCATATTCTCTAACTCTGAGTTGATGGTAGCCTGATCTGAGGTCTTTCTGAGACAAATAGATGGCACCCTGAAGTTTGTCAAAAAAATCATTATTTTTTGGGAGAGTATACTTGTTCTTGACTGTGTCTTTATTGAGTAGACAGTAATCAATACACATCCTAAGAGAACCATCTTTTTTACGCATGAATAACACTGGTGCATCCCACGGGGACACACTTGTTTTAATGATCCCCTTATCTAAGAGACCCTTTAACTATTCTTTCCATTCTTTAAGCTTTGTTGGTTCCATTGTGTATGGCAGAATAGATATAGGCTGAGTATCTAGAAGAAGATTAATACCAAAGTCTATTTCCCTTTCGGGAGGAATCCCTGGAAGATCTTCAGGAAAGAGATCTAAATATTTATTTATGATAGGGACTGAATCAAGACTGGGAGTTTTAGAAGTAGTGTCCTTAACTTTTAAAAAATGATAGACATATCCTTTAGATATTATTTTCCTTGCCTGAAGGTAGGAAATAAGTTAACCTTTAAAAATAAATACACTACCCTTCTACTATAGGATGAGTTCATTCGGAAACTAAAACTGGATAATTCTATTTTTGTAGTTGACTGTTGCATAGAAGGAATAAAGCCAATCCATGTCGAGAATGACATCAAAATCAGACATCTCTAATTTAACTAAGTCTGCTGAAGTGAATTTCTAAAATATCATAATCGGGCAGTTCCTGTATACTCGTCGGGCTATGATGGTTTTACCTACTGGGTTAGAGACAAAAAAGGGCTCTAGTAGAATTTTGGGATTGATTCCAAAATCGTCTACTATATATGGAGTTACAAAAGACAAGGAAGAAACTTGATCTAGCAAAGCGTAAACATGCACATTAAAGATCTGTAATGTCCCAGTAACCACATAAGAAGAATTTTCTTCATCTTGCCGGGACTGGAGAGCATAAAATCTATTTGGTCGTTGCCCACTATTATAATTGAAAGTGGCATCCTGCTAGTTTGGGTGACCAGACTGATCTAGGGAACGGTTCTACTGATCTTGAGGACCTGGCTGAGGATAGTCTCTGACTCTGTGGCCTGGCTTGCCATATCCAAAACAAAAACCACTCCCATCTCTACAAATACCCTGATGGTGCTTGCCATAACGCTGGCAAAGAGGATAGGTGCGGGCATTGCTAATACTGCCCTGAGACTTAGAGCCTGGCACTCTATCTTTATTACCATCCCTGAACTTAAGAGTTGGAGCACTAGCTGAAGAAGGTGCTGGAACAGATAACTTTGGATGAAACTTAGAACGATTTCTTCCTTCTGATTTCGGCTGAGAAAAGTTGAAACTACCTGTCCTTGCTTTCTTATTCTGCTTTTTCCTCATCTTAATCTTCTGCTCTTCAATCTATTAAGCATGAGTCATAAGCCTGGCTATATTTATGTCACTATTTAACTTCGTAGACCTACACTCATTAACCACACTATCATTCATCACTTAAAAAAAGTTACTTATCTTAGCCATGTTATCTGTAACCACATGCGGAACATATCTGGCTAATTGAGTAAACTTAAGAGAACACTCTTTCACCATCATGTTACCCTACCTAAAGTTGATGAATTCTAACACCTTAGCCTCTCTGAGCTCTTGGGGAAATAGTCTATCTAATAATGTGGTGAAAAAATCCTCTCTATAGGCCCTGCATCATCTGACCTTTTTGACTTTCACTACTTGTACCAAGTGTGAGCAACATCCTACAACTGGTATTCAACTAGTTCGACACTGTCACTAGGAGTAACCCCCATGATGTTTGTAACCTTCTTAACCTGATCGATGAATTCCTAAGGGCCCTCATCTTTCTTAGACCCAAGAAAGTTGGAGGATTCATTTGGGTGAAGTCTTGAATCCTAACTGTAGCAGAATTGGCCACTAGGTTTGTCGAAATGACAGTTGGTCATTCATTTTGAGCAGTAAACGACTGAGCAAGAGTGGTGAATGCAACTCTAAACTCTACATGAGAAACATTTTCTCCCAAAGGATCTTTGGGCTGAGGAGCTAACTAATTCCCATTTCTTTTTTTAGGACGGATGTTCTATAAAAGAAAGGAAGAAATGGATTAGGCTGAGAGATTGACTTGAAATTATGTTCACTAGCATAACCTGAATACTGAAATAAGGGAAACTATTCCTAAAACATCTTATAGCCTTCTATACATATATGTGGCATGCAACACACCCATGAATAAGACTCTACTAGATGTGACTTTCAGACTTCCTAGGACACTGTTGAACCTTATGCTCTGATATCAAGTTTGTTACACCTTAAATCTGGTACCTGGAAAGCTAAGCAATGCTCAAGACCCCAAAGAACTATAAGCTAACCCATGAATTATTTATGTACCTGTATACTGCATGATATACTATATAAATATGGAAACATGAACTTAAAGGCCATAAGGTTTGAATTTGTAACATAACTGATAAATGATAACATATGGATGGGGTATGAAATACCCTAAATGATAAAATAACTATTTGAACATGATAGTATGCAAAGCCTCAAACTGACTGAACTATCTTAATAAGGAGTTGATGGGAAATGTTCCCAACTAACTCCAACAAATAAATTAATTAATCAGATGATAAAATAATGATAATATCCTCAAAAGATGATGGTTCAAAGCTACTAAAAATGCTGAGACTAGGGTGCTTCTGATTGCCTAGTGCTCGTGTCACTGAACATATGGTATAAGACACCATAGCGCAAATACGTTAATACTATGAATGTACTGGTATGCATGTGAGGTAGGCTAAATGCATTGTGTTTCTATGCATGAATAATACTAGCTAAATGACTAATATGAACGAGAGAATACATATATGAATACCCAGTAAGTATATTTGAAATCGTGATAACATGAGTTTATGGATAACAAAAAAAATTAATAACTGAGTTCTGATGATACATATAACTTATAACATAAGTGACTATATCTAACAGTCCTAAATCTAATGGAACTAAATAAGTTCAGTACTATTCTGAGTTGGCTGTATCTGACAGTTCTGAATTCTGTAACTGAAACTATAGGAAGTAGTTATCTAATCGACATGCCCCTAATACGCCATTATGGTTGAGTTGGGGTCCAATCTATAATCCCAATTAGAAGGGTGTCAATACCGTACCATTGGTAAGGAAAATTAGTGAGTAACCCTCATATAATAGGTAACTCTAGTGAGAATGGTAGGAACCCTTATATAACAGGTTAAGCCACATCATCTACCCTCATATAGTAGGCTATGATGTCTCAACCTACGCTGGCTACATATTTTAGGAATAAAAGGATTGCTTCTAAGAATCACATCCTCATATAATAGGTGAGTTCTCATTCTTGGGTTCACTCAATGCTAATTCCTATTCCCATCTGAATAGACACTGAACATGGACTACTGGAATAAACTAGACTGAATTAACTAAATTCCATTGACTGATAAAATAGTATTGAGATTATTGAATTACGTAGATTTCCTAAGTCACATGACTGACTGAGTTCTATGGATCCTGTCTTGAATGAGTATATCATGAAAACATAACACTAATCTAGGCACACAACTATATTTTTTTAGAACAAGTACCCCCCAGGACTCGATGGAAAGAAACTGACAAGGCATGACATTTTTAATTACATGACTTAACATCAACAATAGATAATATAATAATTGAAGATATTTCATGGGCATTTGGTATCATAGCTTGGTACGTGTATAATATAGCATGTATACATGGCATAGTTTCATAAGGCTAACTCATGAGCAATCCAACAAACCAATTTCAATACATAAGAATAACATGAGAGTCATTTTCGTTCACAATTTAGCTATAGTGCCTAATTTCTATCATCCTAGGCATTTTATCTAAAACTTTGAATGCACCGTTAGGGCATAGGCTTAATTATCAATTTGACTCATTATAAATAACTCAATTTATGGATTTTACTCACTTGCTAATGTAGTTTCATGAAAAACACATAAATATTTCAACTTAGGAATCATATAAAAAGATAAATATGGTTACAACAAGCCCATAACATAAATATCATGATTCATAATTTAAAATAGGGTTATTGAGCTTTATGGATGAAAGGAATCTATAAATCAACACAACTCATACCTTAGTTCTTGGTTCAGCAAAGATAGACGGAGAGACTTTCTTGAAATTGTATCCCCAATTGAAACCCTATCTTGTTCTTGAGAGAAAATTAAGAGAAACTAGTTTATTTTGTGTGAAGAATGGCTAAATCACATGTTATTGGGCTTAAATAGGGGTGGAAAATTGTCTCTTTTAACCCTGTATGCATCTTTTAAAATTGGTGAAAAATTCCCGACCTGGACCCCTAGCGCGACGCGATGTTATCACGTCGTGTCACTGGAATTTGACAATTAGGAAATTGAGATATGGCATGACACGGAGCCATCGCGTTGCTACTTTGTTTGCAACCTAGAACTTTGGTGCGATGCAGAGAAATCATGTTGGGACACTAGAATAAGGAAAATAGCCATTTTCGATTCTGGCGTAGTACGCCTCTGACTAATATGGCACTGTTTTACGATGGGAACTAGGTATAGTCATAACTTGTTACTCGATTATCGGATTAGGGTGAATCTTATATTGCTGGAAAGCTTATTAAATTTCCCATATGAAAACAAAATAAAAATCTTAAAAATTCCTCAAGGAATAAACATAATTCAATTTAGAAGCTAAATCTTGACATTTTTGGGATAAAATAAGTTAAGAAACTTTGGGGTATAATAATTTAAGTCCTCTACCTTTTATCAATACTAAAGAGGGGAAAGATCTACAAGATTTTATTAATGAGATAGAAACGATTTTTTGTTTAATGCATTTTACAGATGTGTAGTTCAGTGCCTATCAGTTGAAGGATCTGACATACTAATGGTATGAGGAATGGAATAGGTCTAGGGGTGATGATGCTGAGTTTTCTTTGTAGGATGACTTCTCTAGTGCTTTTATTGATTGCTTCTTTTTTCAGGGCTATAGGGAGGTGAAGGATGAAGAATTCAAAAACTTAAAGTAAGGCAAGATGAAAGTAATGGGGTATGCCTTGAAGTTTCATTAGTTGTCGCATTATGACCTAAATTTAGTGTCTAGCATAAGGGCTAGAATGTCAAAGTTTGCTTCTAAGTTATTCCTTGAGTTGGTTTTAGAGAGAAAGACTACCTTGTTAAATAAGGACGCAGACATCTCTATATTTATGGTGTATATTCAACAAGGGGAAGATGAGAAGAAGAAGCAAGCAAAGATAAGAGAAAGGAAGAATAAGAAGATTTTGTATTCACATCAGGGTAGCGTTCAGTAGTAGAGTGGTAGAGATGGTGAAAAATGGTCTAAGAAGCACTCAGAAAATTCTGGTTCATACTCTACAACTAGTGCTACTTATCTGAAGCCATTAGGTGATCATCATTTTTAAAATAATGTAGGTTTAGGGAATAGGGTGCCCATCCACAGGCTAGTGAGGCTCGATCATCTCTATCATATCCCCCTTGTAGATGTTACGGTCAGGTACAACATGTTGTTTTTCAAGAATAGAGGAACAAATAATTTAACTATGGTAAGATTGGTTTTATACAGAGGTATTATCCTTCCAAGGTTGGTTTACTTCAAGGGGAAAAAAATTCTATTTGTACTTCATCATCTCCTGCATTAAAGGGTGCTTTTTCTGCTTCGATTATTGTCACTTATTGAAATCAACTATAGTCTCTTTCCATCTACCAGGATTATGAGCCGCACTATAATATTATTACTGGTATGATCAAACTTTTCTCTTAGGATGTATATTTTCTACTTGATCTAGGATCTACCCTTTCTTAGGTGACCCCTTATGTGTCTATTTGTTTTGGTTTTTACCCCAAGTATATTTTGAATCCCTATGTGTCTACACAAATGGGTGTGAATAGAAAGGTCCATAAGGGTTGTTTGATATCTATCAGTGGTAGAGACATGTTGGTGGATCTGATAGACTTAGACCTGCTGGACTTTGATGTGATTTTGGGGATGGATTGGTTGTATTTTTCTATGCGTTGCTTGAATGTTGGACTCGAAGGGTTAGTTTCCACTTCCCTAATGGTATAGTAATTAAATAGGATGGTATTTTCCTTATACCTAAGATAAGATTCATTTCGTATCCCAGAGCTCGAAAGTTGATTTCCATAGGATGTCTTTATCACTTTGTGCATGTTAAGGATTTTTGATTTTAAGGTCCTTCTTTACATTCTGTACTTTTGGTCTTTGATTTTCCTGATGTGTTCCCTAATGATCTTCTTGGTGTTTGTCCCACTAGGGAAATTGATTTTGGGATTGATATTTATCTGGACACTCGTCTTATTTCTCTACTTCCTTATAGAATTGCTTCAACTAAGTTGAAAGAACTCAAGAAGCAGCTAAAAGATCATCTAGATAAAGGTTTTATTTTCCCTAGTGCTTCTCCTTTGGGTACTCAAATTCCATTCGTACGTAAGAAAAATAGGTCCTTTTGAAAGTGTATAGGCTATTGCCAGTTGAATAAGGCAACAAAGAAGAATATCTATCCAGTTCTAGGATCGATGATCTCTTCAATCAGCTTATAGGTGATAAGTGCTTCTCCAAGATTGATTTTTGGTTAGGTTACTATTAGTTGAAGATTAGAGTTATGGATATCCCTAAGACTATCTTTCAAACTCAATATGGTCATTTTGAGTTATTGTTAATGTCCTTTGGCTTGACTAATTGCCCAATAACATTTATGGACCTTATAAATTAATCATTCTGTCAAATCTTGGATTTTTCGTAATTGTGTTTATAGATGATATTTTTGTGTATTCCAAAAGTGATATAATCATGTCAATCACCTACGCCATATGTTGCAAACCTTGAAAGATTAATATTTGAATGCAAAATTTATGAAGTGTGAGTTCTTGCTGAATGTTATGACCTATCTGGGTCATGTTAATTCAAGTGAAGGGATCATGGTCAACCCATAGAAAGTTGTGGTGGTAAAGAAGGGTCCTAGACCCATGACTCTAACTGACATTCAGAGCTCTGTAGGTTTAACTAGTTATTATAGGAGGTTTGAGGGAATTTTTATTCTATTATCACTCCATTGATTAAGTTAACTCAAAAGAAGGGGAAGATCTCGTGGTTTGATGCTTGTGACCATAGTTTCAAAAAGTTGAAGGATAAGCTTACATTGAATCTGATTTTGACTCTACCTAAGGGTACTGATGGTTATGTTGTATATTGTGTTACATCCCGAGTAGGGCTGCATTTCGTGTTAATGCAGCATGTCAGGGTGGTTGCATATCCTTCTAGGCATATAAAGGTGTATGTGAAGAACTATCTAACTCATGATATGGAGTTATTGGTTGTGGTCATTTCTTTGATGATCTGACATCATTACTAGTATCCAATTTTGATCATAACAGCCTGCAATACATGTTCAGTAAAAAAAACTATATCTCAGGGAAAGAAGGTAGCTTGAGTTACTAAAGAACTATGACATGAGTCTCCATTATCACCCAGGTAAAACTAACATGGTTGATGATTCCTTTAGAAGGTTTTTTATCGAGATCTTATCTGATATGAACAAGGATAAATGGGATTTAGTGAAGGACATTCACCATTTGGCAAATGTTAGAGTTCATCTCATAGATTCTGAAGATATTGGTGTGATTGTTCAAGAGATGTTGAAGTTATCTTTTGGTGCGGAGGTAAAGGAGAATCAGGTTTTGGATCCTATCTTGATGAGTTTAAGGATGAGGTGTGTCACCAAAAAGTGATGGCTTTTTAGATGGGTTGTGATGGTATCTTGAGGTACCAAGGTAGATTATGTGTTCCCAATGTTAATGGGTTGTGAGGAAGAATTTTGGGAGAGGCTTATGAGTTCCATTATACGATTTATCTTGGATTGACATAAATGTATCATGATCTTATGGAGACTTATAGGTGGAATAACATAATGCAGGATATGGTAAATTTTATGGATAAGTGTGTGATGTGTCATCAAGTGAAGGTGTAGCACTTAATTCCTAGTGGGTTGACTCAAGAGATTTAGCCATCGGTATGGAAAACGGAAATAATTAATATAGATTTTTTTATTGGCCTTCTGTGGTTTTGCCAATAATTTGATTTAATTTGTGTCATGCATTAAAGGAGATGCTTAGGTCTTGTGTATTTAATTTCATTTGTAGTTGGGTTAATCACTCTAGCATTAGCATGGATCCATTTGAAAATTTTTATGGTTGGAGGTGTAGGTCTCATATTGGGTGGTTTGAGTTTGGTAAAAATAGGTTATTCGGCTGTGATTTGGTTCATCAGGCCATGAAAAAGGTGAAGGTGATTTAGAAAAGGTTTAAGACTGCCTAAAGTAGCAAAAAGTCTAATGTAGTTGTGAGACAGAGGGAATTGAAATTTAATATATGTGACTGGATGTTCTTAAGGGTGTCTCCCATAAAGGGAGATGCGGTTTGTAAAGAAGGGGAAACCACGTCCTTGTTATATTGGTCCGTATTTATTTTTTAAGAGGGTTGGCAATATTGTATATGAATTTAAATTGCCTTCTAGATTGAGCTTCAATCATCCGATCTTCCATGTTTTGATGTTGATGAAGTGCGTGGGTGATCCTTCATTGGTTATTACTTTAGATGGCGTGGGCATTTCTAATTACTTGTCTTATGAGGAAGTTTCGGTGGATATTATGGATTGGCAAATCCGTTAGTTGCAGACTAAGGATGTGGCTTAAACAAAAGTTCTTTAGAGGAACGAAAAGTTTTATGAAGCTACTTGAGAAGTTGAAGAGGACATAAAGTCCAAGTATTCATTGCTATATGGTATTTTCAAAAATCTTGCTTAAGGTATGTGTGTGATGTTCACGTCTTTATTTTATGTCTTTCTTAAAGTTGTAATGACCCTTCTAGTCATTTTCCATATTCACTCTTAGCTTAACCATTTGAGTTTATCCATAGCTACCTCAAGTCATTTATAACTTGTTTGGAATGACGATTTGATTATTGGGCAATTCGTTAGGTTTTTAGAGCCAATTCCTTATTTTGAAATCTTTTCTGATTCCAAATAGCCACCAAGCAAAAACATCAGAAAAACAATCTCAGATACAAATACCGACTGCACCAGTAGATTTAGAATTTCAATATTAGTCTAGGAAGACCTTTGGGTCTGGTCCTAATGCACCCGATCTCATTTTGACCTATTAGTTGGAAAGTTAAAAATTGGAAAGAATGGGTGTGGGATCAATATTTAGTCAAAACAACCTCAGATTAAAAATCTGACTCGCCATAGCATCAGGAACATTTATTTTAGGCTAGGGAAACCCTTGGTTCAGGTCCCAAGGCTCTTGGACTTATTTTGGGCTATTGAGCAGATTTTATGAAGAGTAGTGAAACTATAGGCGTGGGCTCCCACAAAATGTCTAAACAATCTCCAATGAAAGGTTTGATGATCCTAAAGGATTTGAAATATGGTTTTGCACTCAAAATTCACAATTAGATTATGTTTTTGGATTCCCGATGCGTTTTGAAGGTTAAAACATATATTTGAGTTTTCTATCATCTGGTGCAACTGCGATTATGACCAAGAGTGTGCGATCGCAGGTGCAATGATTGTGGCCCAGAGGTCTTCAATTGCGATATTTGAGTACCTGTAGGGGCTGTATAATGGCCCCAAGAAGCGTTTGAGGAATTTCCCTTTTACCATTTGACCTATAACTATAACATGAGTGTAATAACTCAAAATTGGTCATGGGAATTAATTACGAGCTTAATTTCCATCTTCTATTGCGATTATAGCTAAGATTAAGGTAAGAATTTCTTAAATTCATTCTTGAATTTCTTAATTTTGACCCAAAATCCCAAAGTATGCTCAATTTTCACCCATTCTTTTAGGGTTATGATTCCTTATTCATATGTGAACATTGGGTTGGTCTCAGAAACGCATTTTCCGTATGTGAGACCCATTTGGGGTTTTGGAGTAGTTTTTGTATCCAAAGCACAATCATGCAATATAGGTATCATTAGACTTGTATTGACGAGTGGATTTTGGTTTTGATAGTGTGATGGCATCTTCAGGATTGTAAAGTGAAGATGAGAATGTGGTGCAAGAAATGGTGTTTTCCTATTTATCCTTGACGTAGTTTTCTATCTACTTTTCTTCAAAGATGATATGTGATATATATTGCGTGTGGATATGGATATTAGGCTTCATGATAAGTAGGATATCATGATCTTGATATATTAATGTTTAGGGATTAGATGAGGGTTTTGGACCTATAAAATGGCATGTTTATAAATCTTTCGTATCCTATTTTGTTTAGATTAGTTATAGCATGGTTATGATATAATGCTATGTTTGGAATATGGTTTTAGGTTTTGAAGCATGACATGTATATTTAGCCTTATTGGGTTAGTATTATAGTTTTGCAACCGTAAGTTAGGTGGAGTTAACTTAAGTACCTTTATTTCTAGTTGAAGTTCCTATCTTAGGCTTGAATATAGCGTACTTGATATCTTGAAGATGAACTATATGTCGTATCCTAGTTTAGGGCATAGTATGTCTAATTATGGAAATTGCAGATTAGAAGTGAGATCGTTCGATCCACTTAGGCCTAAGCTTGTGTTAAGTCTTGTGGACTTGATTTTAGACATAGATGAGGCAAATAAACCTTGAAATAAGGTTACTTCCTAATTGTTAACTTCTACTGATATTCCCAGATTATGGATTTTGAGTTATAGTTATGATACTCCTTGTTGAAGTGATATTGGGCATTTAGAGATGATATTCCTCCTATTTTTTTCTTTCTCTTTTTATTCGTATATTGATCTAGTATATATGGTATAACATTGATATATATTGAATATAGCTATAATAGGATACTTCACCCTGATACTTCCTTAGTTTTATTATGTTAGACTCTTGGACATGAACAGGATAGTTGTTCCTTATTGTCTCATTGACTTGTCATATGATTTCTGGACTCTTGGGTATAGATTCTGTTATGCTTATATGCTATGTATATATGTTTTATCTTTGGAGCTCAGTTGGTAGTGGCCTACTAAGTACCATTCAAATGATACTCATACTACACTTCTGCAACCTGCAAATCATAGTATGGGTTATCGCCGTTAATGTATGCATTGTGTAGTGCATCCCTGGTTTAGAGACTTAGAATAAGCTCCTAACATTTGGAGTATAACTTATCTCTCTCTTATGTATAAGACTAGTCTCAAAGTTTTATTCGAAGATAAGTTGTATCAGTGTATTTTTCTTGATATTTCACTTTTGTACTCTTTTTATATGAGAAGCTCTTCTAATGATACCACTAGGTTATGGGATTCTTATATGTAGTGATCTTTATTTCATATATTTTGTATTTTTTTCCTCATATTATTAAGTAGTTTATTTTTAACCATTTTGAACTATGGGTTAGCTTGCCTACTATTGTGTTATGGTAGGTGCTATCATGACTTGAGAAAATCGTGTCGTGATAAATTTGAATTGAAGCCTAGGTTTCATTAGAGTATTAGTACAAGAGCAAAGTATTAGTAGAGTCCTACGGATTGGTGTAAAGACGTCCATAACCTATCTTTGGAAGGCTGCAGTGACTTTTTAGGGAATTCAATTTATGATCCTTATCGTGTGTCTGCATTCCAATTAACCTCAAACACATTCTTTGATTCTATTCTATCCATGAAGGATGATGCGATATTGCCTACAGATGCAGATGAGACTCCAACATATATTTCCAGAATTTCAGTGCAGCATCGGACTAGAGAGTCAGATATGGATATCGAAGATCTTCCGCTGTAGCAAAAATAGATTTAGGATGAGTTCTTATCAATCTTATGAAGTGATGTATGGTTCTTCAGGCCATGGCGACCAATTTCTATTATGATGGGTAGTATCTCAAAGTACTCTACGATATTGGTTTGGTTTAGTTGTGTTAAAACATTAGTTCCGAGAATGCCCCAAGTATGAGATAGACGATCAACTAGAGTTAGAGTGTATTCCCCTCCAACCTAGAGTTTGTAAGAAAGGCTGTTATTTTGGAAGTTTTGACATAATTTTGCTAATTTCTCTCAATTTTAGTTGCCTGGCCATTTGGGTTCAGTTTTTGTTCTCTCAATATTGATGCTTCAGGAATTGCTACGGCCACAGAGCGGCCGACTACTAGTCTAGGGTGTGTCCCTAACATGATATTCCATTCATTTAGCTTCGTTAGATCAACTCATGATGTTGTGATATCTTAAGGTAGATATGGTGCGCTAGGCACCTCTGTTGATGATTCAATCGGTCGGTCTGATTTAGACCCATTCAGATTTTTTTTCGTATGCCCTTAAGGCATGTGTCTGTGGATGTTACCACAATTGGTGTGCTCTTATTTACCGCATTTATCTCTTATTATATGTATTGGGGTTTTCATACCCATTGATGATTATATGCCTTGATGAATTTATATCGGTCATTATGTACCTTATTGTTGAATTCATGATTATGTTATTACTCCATGGTTTATTTATTTTTGTAGTGGATGATGTAGCTATATATTGATGTTTTCCCTATGGAGGTGGTCTTGGATTCGAGTCCCATTTATCTTGGCACATTAGCCCTGTTATAACCCTTAAGTGTTACATGATATTGATATTTATTTTGGTACTGCCTGTTCAGTATGTTGATAGTGATATTTTTATTGCCATTGCTACCACTATGTAAGGGTATTGATATTACTTGATGTTGTTATATGATGAATTTGAGTCCATAATTTAGATATGTTTCCCATTTATGAGTTTATGATTCTTAGACATGCCTCCTGGGCTGCAAAAGCTTTTTATTTGACTATCCTTTCTAGTATAACTCATTTGTGAGATGGATCAGTTTGAGTTTTGTTTTTTATTCGTTGCTATTTCTTTGTCCGATAGTGATTTTGATATTTTATATTCAGATGTCATTGATTCATCGCATAGGTATGTTGGGTTCATTCCCCCATAATGGATTGCCTTGTTGTTAGCATGGAGATTGGATACTCTTTTGTCATTGTGATATGGTTTTGTCTAGTGGAGTTGGAATGTTAGAAGTAGGTTGCCTATCCTGTGATCACTTCTTATATTGGAAAATTTGAAACTCTTTAGCTCAAGTTATTTGTACTCAGGTGGTGGTCTCAACATTGACCCTAGTTTTGTGATTGTTATTTCTTCTTTAATGATGTTATTCTTGGGAGGATTAAGGAAATCTTTATTTAAATATTTGTTCATCCTAATGAGTCTTTGTGGAGTAATTCTCCTTGATTATATGAGCCTGTGGCTATATCTTTGCCTAGATAGAGTATTGGATTGGTTAGTTCTGGCTTATGTTGCGTTCCTTCGACTTGCTAAAGTTTTTACCTTCACTGGTGTGGTTTTTACCCTTGAGGTATTTTGAGTATGTTGGGATAGTTCATTCCCTTCAACAGATATGGAGTGGGTTATATGCATTTTCAGCTATTGATTTTTCCTGTAGCATGACTCCTATTTTGTATCTATGTTTTGTTTCGTCCAACTGATATATAGTTGGTTGCTTATGTTTTCAGTTAGTGGTTATCCCTATTATGATTTTGCCCTCTAGATATGTCTTGATTGTGGCTTGGTATAATTTAACTAGGATGTGTTAGATCTAGATACTAGAGTCTATGTGAGATAGTTTTCATTGATATAGCCTTATTGGACAGTTTTGGATTTTGACTCCTTTGAATGGTAATTTGGAAGTATGATAGATTTTTAGCATTAATGCCTACCCATTTTAGTTTTTATTTAGCTATTTGAGATTGTGTGGTTCAGCATTGGTTTTGAGATTTCAGTTTTGTGTTGTAGAGATTGCATGCAGCTTTTGTTGTAGACTTATCCTTGTTCAGATTTCATTCATAGGCTGGTTGATCCTACTCCGTGGTTTTCTATTAGATCTTCTAGACTTTGTTTGAATTATAGTTGATAAGTGTTGAGATTATAGCCCATGGTCCCCGTATTAGTTATTTCAGTTTTGATCTTAAATTTCAGTTTTCTTTTTCATTTTTGTATGATTTCCTCAGTGGGAGTAATATTCTCAATTGGATTAAGTATAGCTTCATTCTCGGTGGATGAGACATCCTGGGGTTGAATACTCAGTCATGAGTAATTATACCTTGGATATTGAGATTTTAGATTGATTTCATTCGAATTAGTTGTAGTGTTGACATGCACTGCATTCTATGATTATCTCCATTTGTATGCCAAGATAATGCCTTATAAGTTTATTCACATATTTTCCCTATGGATTTTCATCTGATTAGGTACAATTCATTGAGTTCTCTATGATGAGAATGTATGGATGAGACTCAAGTGATTTTCCTCTTGGCTTAGAGAGAAATAACAGGTGCAAATAGGTAAAGGAAGGTTATTTTTGGATTTGGAGTTGGTTTTATGACTCATGTCTTGTTTAGCTTTTGTCTTGGATAAACCTTTGATGATTTATGTGGATATAGAGATGCTATCAGTGTAATGTGATTCAGACGTGCGTGTATCAGCCTTTTCAGTTCAGTTGGAGTCCAGTTAGCGGTTAAGTTGATTTGCCTATTTTGGAAGTAGAATGAGTGTGCTGGTTGAAAAAAGGATACCTGTGGACAAATCCCTTGAAAGTGTTTTCTCTCTACTAAGGTTATCTGGGAAGTCATAATTAGAGCATACGGGCCCAGTACCTCATCTTTTCGATCTTTTGATATTCTTTCTGTTTGTTGACTTTTGGGGACTAAAGTCCTTTTAGCATTGGATATTGTAATGACCCTTTAGGTCATTTTACATATTTATGGTTACCTTCACTAATTGAGTTTCTCCATCGCATCCCCAAGTTATTTATGACTGGATTGATGATTCTGTTATTGGACAATTTGTTTGGTTTTTAGAGTCAATTCCCTATTTTGAAGTGTTTGTTGGTCCCAAATGGCCACCGAGAGAAGACTTCAGTAAAGCAATCTTAGATGAAATTTCGACTGTGCTAGCAGATCTGGAATATCAATTTTAGTCTAGTTATTTTGATCTATTGGTCGAAAAGTTAAAAGTTGAAAAGAATAGGTGTGGGACCCATATTGAATCAAATTGACATCAATTTGAAAATCCTACTTCTATATTGCATTAGGAACATCAATTTTATGCCAGGGAGACCCTTAGTGCATGTCCAAGGCTCCTGAATTTATTTTGGACTTTTGAGCGGATTTTATGAAAAATTATGAAACTATAGGTATGGACCCCACTTTTTTCTTAGACGATATCCGATGAAAGTTTTGATGATTTCAATGGATTTGAGATGTTGTTTACACTCAAATCACTATTATGTCATGTTCTTTAGATTTCGAACGTATTTCGAGGGTCAAAAACTTATTTTTGGGTTTGTTGTAATCTGGTATACCACAATCGTGGGAAAGAGTGTGCGATCTCTAGTAGCGTGAACCCGACCTGTAGGTCAACAATTGCAATATCTGAGTGTAACACCCGGAGATCCCATCCGGAGACGTCACACGCTGCTTATGGACCTAAAAGACCACAAGATAACCCTTTTATGATATTTGTACCTGTACACTGAATACTATCTGAAATAATTGCAAAAACTGGCCATAAGGTTAAACACATCTATACATACTCAAACTTAAAACTGAATACTAATACATCAACTTCCATCTAAAAAGCCTATAAACTGTTTGAACAGTGGAGTTGATGGGAAATGCGCTCCACTAACTCCGTCAACTGACAATATAAACAAAATTTGATGCAATAATAGTAAACTGAGATTCGTCCTCAAAGAAAGAGGACTCATTGCTACTGCTTCTAACTGCGACTGAACTGCTTAGGGAAACTTTGACTCATGTTCCCTTGAAACTATGGTGTCAAATAAAACACCATAACACAAATGCATCAGTAGAAAATGTACCGAGGGCTCATGCATGCACAATGTGTAAACTGAATAATCATGAAAACGTCGCACGAGAACATATACGTGAATGCACAGGTCATAATCACAATCATTACAACTCTAGAGACTAGAACTCAGATACCACTTTTCTGCAAACTAAACTCATTAGTGATACTAAGATACTGACTCACTGACTTATCTGATATTGATAATTGGGAAATATGGATGCACTTTCATTAAGGAGTGAGTCTGAAATCTCTGAACATACTGAGATTACGAGTATTTGAATCTTCTGAAACGGATAGCAACCCTATCTAACAGGTTGTCTTTCAGTCTGTGGATAACAATACTTCTTCATTAATGATTTTTGAGATCGGCCTATCTTGCAACGGATCTTCAAATTAGCAAGTCATCATATTTAATGGCATGTATATAACAGCCTTAAATTCTATACATTGAACTGAGCTCTTTCTTAAAATCTGAGACTGATTCTGAAACTGAGACCGTGGGAAGTAGTTACTTAACCGACATGCCCCAACTATCTCTTAGGGGTCCAACCTCTAACCCCGATGGGGAGGGTGTCAATACCGTGCCACGGGTACAGACATTATATTTATATGATCCTCATCTATCAGGTCCTCATACGAGAACAGTGGAGCCCTCATCTAACAGGTCAAGCGACCTCATCTACCCTCATCTAGAAGGTATGATGTCTCTCATCCACCCTCATCTTGCAGGTGTGATGTCTAAACTTACACTGGCTATAGAGTTCTGGAGTACAAGGATCGCATCTAAGGATCACACCCTCCACTAGTAGGTGAGTCCCCATCCTTGAGCTTACTAGGTGCTAGTTTCTACTCCCAACTGAAAGACACTGATTTGATTCTTAACTGAACTTAGACTGAGCTGAATCTGATACTGATTATATTTCTCAAGAGATCCAACTGAGTTACGCTGAGATTACTTAGTTCCATATCTGATGAAAAGGTATGGAATCATAGCATCTGACTGACGATGTAGAGCTTGAATAGATTATTCAAATAGCTTCTGAGATTAGAATTGAATCACTTGAATACTTTAGATTTGAGTTGATTAAAGGACGGAGGCTACATTAGCAGTGATATAGAGATTACAGAGATAATTGAGATTACGAAGCCTGATTTAGCTCTGCACTTGTCTAAAGATACATAGTTCTATAGTTCACTGAGTTCTAAGAATCGTGGCTCGATTGGAATTATCGAGAAACTGACATGGTATCTAGACAACAGCTCTATTTTTGGGTATAAATACCCCCAAGATTCAATAACATAGAAGTAAAGCTTCATCATCAATTCAAGAATCACAAGCATTCATGCATCATTACCATCATTAAGGCATATTCACAATAAACTCAGAAATAATGCCACATATTCAATTACACAATCATTTGAACGTCATCTCAAGTCTCCAAGGATTAACAAATGTCTACTCATCATTGCAATTACCAAGGGGTCACTCTAAGCATTTCAGAATCATAACATACTTTCCCCCTCACAAACCTGACGGCATTGCATCTATCATTTAGGAAATATAAACCTCTATTCATCATCATGATTACCAAAGGATCTCTCCCAATATTTAGGGGGTGATCAATATCGATTCATCGTCACAAACTACCTTAAGGAAAACATGCTATTAAATTATACCCCATTCAATGAATTCTTGCATCAAGTGCTTCACACCTATATGGGTCTCGACATATATCTAGATATCACGAGATTTCGGGAAAAACTTCACACAATCATGTCATTACTCTATTTCTAAACACTTTGCATGTATCAAAAATTAAAATATATCAAAGAGCACTCACCTGGGAGATTTACTCCTATTTCATCTCAACTTACTCTCTACGGTCTTTCGACAACCACTAGACATGTCCTGTTCTACACCAACTCGGGAATTCCATATTATTATTATGGCTCATTCCACCCACTAAGGCATTTTATCAAAGACTAGGTGTGCATGGACTATCCCACAACTTTGGGCTTCCCTTTTAACATACTATAATGCCCCTCTATGCTTCACCTCAGCCTTTCATCCAACATATGGGGTGCATACTCCACTTATTCAACCATCTCTTCATGCTAATGTCACGAATACCTCATATAGACACCAACTTCAAAAGGGATCATCACAAAATCACATAAATTCTACATACTAGGGTCAAAGACCATAAATCTTGTAAATAATCATGAATCCAAACTCAACAACAGAAGTAACATCAACTTCACTCATACAAATCATAGAATATCACAAAACATAAAATCCTTAAGTTTAAAAAAAAGGGTACTTGAGCTTCTTGGATGAAAGGGACCCATGAATCAACATCTACATACCTGGGAATTTATTTTCTTGAAGGCTCTTGAAAGGAGTTCTTGATATCTCTAGATCCTTCTTGATCTCTTTTTAATTTTATAAAAGGAGAAGAGCGTATCTTGATTTTGGATACCCTAATTTTTGGGTGGAAGAGAGAAAAATGAAGTTAAAGTCCCTTGGCCCGATATTTATAGAGCTGGGGGAGGATGTGGAAAAGCCCAAAGTGACTCTTTAAAATTTTTCTTGATAATTCCGATCGGGGTCTTTGATGGACGACCTAACGGTCCGTTAGAGGGACTGACGGTCCACCAAGTCATCCTTCACTCAAGTGCCAAAAATGGGATGTTATTCCTCAGAATGACGGTCGAAGTGACAGTTCGTCAGAAATATGACGGTCCACCAGATCATCCGTCACTCGGGGTCCAGGATGGGGACATTTTGCCTCGGTCTGAAGAGACCTTTGATGGTCCATCAACTTTCTGATGGTCCACCACTTTGTCCGTCATATGATGATCAAAAAAGCAAGCCACTTCCTTGGTCTGATGGGACACTTAACGATCCACCAAGGACATTGCGGTCCGTCAGATAGACCGTCAAACATGTGATTCCGACAACACTCAGTAAAACAGCCATAACTTCTTTGTCTGATATCTGATTTTGAAGAAATTGGTATTGATGTAAATCTTGTTCATACTTTTAAAGATACTTCTAAAAATTTTAGACTCAGATTTTCCGCTTTGCTGGATACTAGAAGAGAAATTTGTAGGGTATTACATTATCTCCCCCTTGGGAACATTCATCCTCGAATGTCGCTTTGATGTACTGAGAATAAGGATCAACAAAACTTTCTCAAGACATAGAAACATCTCAAGGAATGACTATGCAACTGGAACGACTGACATACGGAGTTGTCACACTGGGCATGATTATCTAATGCAAGGAATACTCAATTGAATCTACTCATAGCTAAATTCTCATAATACATATGCATATCTGATGCATGGACTCATAACTGTAATATTATCATGAATACATGACTAAACACACGCTGACTAGCTAAACTCTTTCTTCTAAATGTGCATATCTAATGCATGAATGTCTGACTAAGCTGACTTCTAAAAGCATGACACGATAATGCAATAATGACTAATGCTACATTTATGAAAGAAATTTAATTATGAATCGGGATGAATATATTAGCCTGCAACATCATGATATTATGTGTTATTTCCCCCTTGGGACTATATGTGTCTCTAAACACTCTCACTGAAATACTGGAGCGGTTTGCGAGGCATCTACGAATGGGTCATAATTGACCAACTGAGACCTGAAACTCAGGTGTGACTCATGCTAGCATATAAGGTATAAATGAAAGAAAAAGAACTAATAATACATATTATAATGATATAGGGCTCATAACTTACCCGGTTTTATTTCACGGGATCTTTCCCAATCAAAGAGTTCCTGAAAGATGACTACGCTGAATTTGGGGACCTATCTTAGGATATTCTCAAACTTTATGACCGGTCTCGCCACATCTAAAGAACACATCGCTACCATCTTTACATATACCTTTATGATTCTTACCGCATTCCTCACACAATGGGTAAGTACGAACCCCACTAGTACTACTCCGAGCTTTAGAGCTTGGTGCTATCTCAACTCTGACGCCCCCAAATATAGGGTTAGCTACCAATTCAGGAGTAGACTTAGCTAATTGGTTAAACTTAAGACAATAATCTTTCACGGTCATGGAACCTTGCCTTAGGTTCATGAACACCTCTACCTTAGCCTCTCTCATCTCTAGAGGAATAAATCTATCTAGAAAGGCACTCCAAAACTCTGACCAAGTCACAGGAGTTGCATTCTCCCCTTTACTCTCCTCCAACATCACTACCTAATCATGAGCAATATCCTTCAACCTATAAGATGCTAACTCCACATTCTCCTCCTCAGAGACGTGCATAATCTAGGTGATTTTCTTCAACTCCATAAGAAACAACTGTGAATCCTCACCTACTACAGACCCAAAGAATTTGGGCGGGTACATTCTCATGAAGCTTCTAATCCTGGCTATGGCAGAATCCCCATCTTGCTAAGGTGGGACTGTAGCCTGACGATTCCCATAAACATTAGTCATAGCGTAGGATAGAGCTTGGAAAGCTACCTAAAACTCTGTATGTGATACACTCTCATTTTTAGGATCTACTTGCTGAAGCAGCTGATCATCAACCCTATGGACAAAATCTCTGCAAGGAGGCATACTATGTAATTGAAAGAATCAAGTGGATTAGATTGAGGATCAACTTGAGCTCATGGTTACTCACACAATCTGAATACTAAAAGAAGAGAAATTACTCTTAAGTACATCTTGTAGCTTCTTGTACATAAATGTGGAATGCTACAAACCCATGCACAAGACTCTACTAGATGCGGCTTTTCAAACTCCTTAGGACACTATTGAACCTTAGGCTCTAATACAAAGTGTGCAACACCTCGAGATCCCATCCCGAGAAATCACATAATGCTTATGGACCCAAAGGACCATAAGATAACCCTTTTCTGATATCAATACCTGTACACTGCATACTATCTAAAATAAATGCAGAAATTGGCCATAAGGTTCTACATATCCATACATGCTCAAACTTAATACAGAATACTAATACGTCAACTTCAGTCTGAAAAGCCTCTAAACTGTCTGAACTGTGGAGTTGATGGGACATGCCCCTAACTAACTCCATCAACTAACATATAAATAAAATCTGATGCAATAATAGTAAACTTAGATTTGTCCTCAAAGAAAGAGGACTCGCTGCTACTGCTGCTAATTGGGACTGAACTACTTAGGGAAACTCTGAATCCTGTGCCTCTGAAACTATGGTGTCAAATAAAATACCATAGCACAAATGCGTCAGTACAAAATATACCGACTATGTAGATGAGGTAAGGCTAAATACAACGTCTCATGCATGTACAATGTGCTAACTGGATAATCATGAAAATGTCGCACGAAAACACATACATAAATGCACAGGTCATATCACAATCATCATAACTCTAGAAACTGGAACTCAGATATCACTTTTCTGCAAACTGAACTCATTATTGATACTAAGATACTGAATCACTAACTCATCTGATATTGATAATTGGGAAATATTGATGCACTTTCATCAAGGAGTGAGTTCTAAAATCTCTGAACATAATGAGATTATGAGTATCTAAAGCTTCTGAAATGGATAGCAACCTTATCTAACAGGTTGTCTTTGAGTCAGCGGATAACAATATTTCTTCATAAATGATTTTTGAGATAGTCCTATTTAGAAACGGATCTTAGAATTAGCAAGTAATCACACCTAATGGCCTGTATCTAACATCCTTAAATTCTGTACACTAAACATAGCTTTTTCTTGAAGTCTGAGACTTATTCTGAAACTGAGACCATGGGAAGTAGTTACTTAACCCACGTACCCCTACTATCTCTTAAGGGTCTAATCTCTAACCCCGTTGGTAGGGCGTCATCACCGTGCCATGGGTAAAGACATTATCTTTATATGACCCTCATCTATCAGGTCCTCATACAAGAAAGGTGGAGGCCTCATCTAAAAGGTCAAGCCCCCTTATCTACCCTCATCTAGCAGGTATGATGTGTCTCCTACACCCTCATCTAGTAGGTGTGATGTCTCAACCTACGATGGCTACATAGTTCTGGAGCACAAGAATTGAATCTAAGGATCACACCCTCCACCAGTAGGTGAGTCCCCATCCTTGAGCTCACTCGGTGCTTATTTCTACTCCTAACTGAAAGACACTTCTTTGATTCTTAACTGAACTTAGACTGAGCTGAATCTGATACTGATTGTATTTCTCAAGAGGTTCGACTTAGTTACGCTGAGATCACTTAGTTCCGTATCTGACGAAAAGCTATTGAATCATAGCATCTGACTGACGATGTAGAGCTTGAATAGATTCTTCAGATTTCTTCTGAGATTAGAATTGAATCACTTGATTACTATTAGATCTGAGCTTATTACAGGACGAAGGCTAGATTACTAGCAGTACAGAGATTACAGAGATAACTGAGATTACAAAGCCTGATTAAGCTCCGTACTTGTCTGAAGATACATAGTTCTATAGCTCAATGAGTTTTAAGAATCGTGGCTCGATTGTAATTATCGAGAAACTTACATAGGATCTAGACAACAGCTCTATTTTCGGGTTTAAATACCCCTAGGACTCGATAACATAGAATTAAAGAATCATCATTTATTCAAGCATCACAATCATTCATGCATCATTACGATCATTCAGGCATATTCTCAAGAAACATAGAAATCATTCCATATATTCAATTCCACAATCATTTGAACATCAACTCAAGTCTCCAAGGATTCAAAAACGTCTACTCATCATTACAACTACCAAGGGGTCACTAACATACTTTCCCCTTCACGAACCTTACGACTTGCATCTATCATTTAGGAAATATAAACCTCTATTCACCATCATGATTACCAAAGAATCGCTCCCAACATTTAGGGGGTTATCAATATTGATTCATCATCACAAACTACCTTAAGGAAGACATGCTATTAAATTATACCCCATTCAATGAAGTCTTGCATCAAGTACTTCACACCTATATCGGTCTCGACATATATCTAGATATCATGAGATTTTGGGAAAAACTTCACACTATTATGTCATTACTCTCTTGCTAACCACTTTGCATGTATCAAAACTTAAAATAAATCAAATATCACTCAATTGGGAGATTTACCGCTACTTCATCTCAACTTACTCACTATGGTCTTTTGACAACCACTAGACATGCTCGGTTCCATACATACTCGGGGATTCCATATTATTATTATGGGTAATTCCGCTTACTAAGGCATTTTATCAAACACTAGGTGTTCATGGACTAGCCCACAACTTTGGTCTTCTCCTTTAACATTCTATAATGCCCCTCTATGCTTCACCTCTTCCTTTTATCTAACCTATGGGGTGCATACTCCGCTTATTAAACCATCTCTACATGCTAATGTCATGAACACCTCACATAGACACCAACCTCAAAAGGGATCATCACAAAATCACATAAATTCCACATACTAGGATCAAATACCATAAATCTTGTAAACAATCATAAATCCAAACTAAACAACACAAGTAACAGCAACTTCAACTCATACAAATCATGGAATATCACAATACATAAAATCCTTAAGTTTAAAAAAAAGGGTACTTGAGCTTCTTGGATGAAAGGGACCCAAGAATCAAAATATACATACGTGGGAATTTCTTTTCTTGAAGTCTCTTGAAAGGAGTTCTTGATTTCTCTAGATCCTTCTTGATATCATTTGAATTTTATGAAAGAAGAAGAGAGTATCTTAATTTTGGAAACCTAAATTTTTTGGTGGAAGAGAGAAAAATAAAGTTAAAGGCCCTAGGGCTAATATTTATAGAGCTGGGGGAGGATGTGGAAAAGACCAAAATGCCTCTTTAAAATTTATCCAGAACATTCCGATTGGGGTATTTGACGATCAACCTAACGTTTCGTCTGAGGGACTAATGGTTCACAAAGTCATCCATCACTCAAGTTCCACAAATGGGATGTTCTTCCTCGCAGTGATGATCGAAGTGATGGTTAGTCAAAAATATGACATTCTACCAGATCGTCCGTCACTCGGGGTTCAGGAATGGGACATTCTGCCTTGGTCTAAAGGGCCCCTTGGTGGTCCGTAAACTTTCTGATGGTCCACCACTTTAGCCATCACATGATGACCGAAAAAACAAGCCACTAACTTAGTCTGAAGGGACACTTAATGGTCCACCAAGGACTTGGCGGTCCGTCAGATCGACAACGCTCAGTATAATAGCCATAACTTCTTTATCTGATATCAGATTTTGAAGAAACTAGTATCGATGGAAATCTTGTTCATACTTCGGAAGATACTTTTGAAACTTTTAGACTTAGATTTTCCGCTTTGTTGGATACGCTCTAAGGCTCAGACTAGAAAAGAACTTTGCGGGGTATTACATTATCTCCCCCTTAGGAACATTCGTCCTTGAAAGTCACTTTGGTGGACTGAGAATATGGATCAATAGAACATTCTCAAGACACAGAAACATCTCAAGGCGTGACTACGCAACTGTAATGACAGACATACAAAGTTCTCACACGGGACATGATTATTTGATGCAAGGAATACTCGACCGAATATACTCATAGCTGAATTCTCGTAATACATATGCATATCTGTTCCATAGACTTGTAACTGGAATGATCTCATGAATACATGACTGAACACACGCTGACTAGCTAAACTCTTTGTACTAAATGTTTGTAACTAATGCATGAATGTATGGCTAAGATGACTTCTAAAATCACGACTTGATAATGCAATAATTACTTAAGCTAACTTTAGGAAGGAAATTTAATCATGCATCGGGATGAATCTATTGGCATGCAACATCATGATATTATGGGGTATCTCCCCCTTGGGACTCTATGTCCGTCTAAACACACTTCACTAAAATACTGGAGTGGTGCGCGAGGCACCTACGATTGGGTCATAATTGACCGACTAAGACCTGAAACTTGGGAATGATTCATGCTAGCATATAAGCTAAAAATGAAAGAAAAAGATCTAATAATGCATATTATAATGATGAAGGGCTCATAACTTACCCAGGTCCATTTCAGCGGATCTTTCCCAATCAAGGAGAGCCTGAAGGATGACTACACTGACTTTGAGGAACTAGCTTAGGACAGTCTCAATCTTTATGACCAGTCTCGCCATATCCAAGGCACACATTTCTATCGACTCTACATACA
Organism: Capsicum baccatum var. pendulum; assembly: GCA_030864225.1. Classification (NCBI taxonomy): domain Eukaryota; kingdom Viridiplantae; phylum Streptophyta; class Magnoliopsida; order Solanales; family Solanaceae; genus Capsicum; species Capsicum baccatum. The sequence goes on from CM061557.1 coordinate 90,482,140, forward strand.
CCCTTATCATTCTTACCGCATTCTTCACATAACGGGTAGGTACGAACACCACTAGTACTACTCCAGGCTTTGGAGCTTGGCTCTCCCTCAACTCTGACACCCCCAAATACAGGTACGAGTACACTAGCTAAAGACGGATATGGAACTAAAAATCTCTGACCATACTAAGAACTACTACTACCTTGAGATCCCGACTGCGAGGGACCACAACTACCTACCTTGGCTCTTTTACTCGCTCTCTCTCTCTCTCATTCATCTTATCTACCTCAATCTATTTTGCATAAATTAGTAGCATAGAAAGGTCCATATCTCTATTTATCATGGAAACTCTACACTCTTTCAATATATAACTCGATACACCAGACAAAATCTTACTCATACTTGATCTAGGGTCAGCTACCAAGTTAGGAGCATACTTAGCTAATTGGTTAAACTTAAGAAAATACTCTTTCATGGTCCTGGAACCTTGCCTTAGGTTCATGAACACCTCTACCTTAGCCTTTATCATCTCTAGAGGGAATAATCTATCTAGAAAGGCACTCTTAAACTCTGACCAAGTCACAGAAGCTGCATTCTCCCCTCTACTCTCCTTCCACATCACTACCCAATCATGAGCAACATCCTCTAACCTATAAGATTCTAATTCCACACTTTCCTCCTCAAAGATGTGCATAATCTGGGGATCTTCTTTACCTCCTGAAGAAACAACTGCGGATCCTCACCTACTATTGACCTAAAGAATTCAGGCGGGTTCATTCTTACGAAGCTTCTAATCCTGGCTGCGGTAGAATCCCCATCTTGCTGAGGTGGGACTGCAGCTTGACTATTCCCATAAACATTAGTCATAGCCTCGGATAGCGCCTAGAAAGCTGCCCAAAACTCCGCTTGTGACACACACTCTTTTTTAGGATATACTGGCTGAGGGGGATGATCATCAACCCCATGGACAAAATCTCTACAAGAAGACATACTATGTAATTGAAATAAGCAAGTGGATTAGCTTGAGGATAAAATTGAGATCATGCTCACTCACACGATCTGAATACTGAAAGAAAGGAAATTACTCTTAAGTACATCTTGTAGACTCTTGTACAAAAATGTGGTGCGTTACATACCCATGAATAAGACTCTACTAGATGCGGCTTTTCAAACTCCCTTAGACACTATTGAACCTTAGGCACTGATAAAAAGTTTGTAACACCTCGAGATACTTTCCCGAAATGTCACACGGTGCTTATGGACCCAAAGGACGACAAGGTAACCCTTTTCTAATATCTGTACCTGTACACTGCATACTATCTAAAATAAATACAGTAACTGGCCATAAGGTTCAACAAATCTATATATACTCAAACTTTAAACTTAATACTAATACGTCAACTTTCATCTGAAAAGCCTCTAAACTGTCTGAACTGTGGAGTTGATGGGACATGCCCCCAACTAACTCCGTCAACTGAGAATATAAATAAAATTTGATACAATAATAGTAAACTGAGAATTGTCCTCGAAGAAAGAGAAATCACTACTACTGCTGCTAACTGGGACTAAACTGCTTAGGGAAACTCTGAATCCTGTGCCTCTGAAACTATGGTGTTAAATAAAACACCATAGCACAAATGCGTCAGTACAAAATGTACCGAGTATGTTGACGAGGTAAGGCTAAATACAAAGGCTTATGCATGCACAATGTGTAGACTGAATAATCATGAAAACATCGCACGAGAACACATCATTGAATGCACAAGTCATAATCAAAATTATCACAACTCTAGAGACTGGAACTTAAATATCACTTTCCCGCAAACTAAACTCATTAGTCATACTAAGATACTGAATCGCTGACTCATCTGATATTGATAATTTGGAAATATAGATGCACTTTCATCAAGGAGTGAGTTCTAAAATCTCTGAACATACCGATATTATGAGTATCTGAAGCTTTTGAAACTGATGGAAACCCTATCTAACAGTTTGTCTTTGAGTCTGTGGATAATAATACTTCTTCATAAATGATTTGTAAGATCGGCCTATATAGCAAAGGATCTTCGAATTAGCAAGTAATCATACTTAATGGCCTGTATCTAACAACCTTAAATTCTGTACACTGAACTGAGCTCTCTCTCGAAGTCTTAGACTAATTATGATACTGAGACCGTGGGAAGTAGTTACTTAACCGAGATACCCCTACTATCTCTTAGGGGTCCAACCTCTAACCCCGGTTAGGAGGGCATCAATCCCGTACCACGGGTAAAGAAATTATCTTTATATGACCCTCATTTATTAGGTCCTCATATGAGAATGATGGATCCCTTATCTAAAAGGTTATGCTACCTTATCTACCCTCATCTAGAAGGTGGATGTCTCTCATCAACCCTTATCTAGCAGGTGTTATATCTCAACCTACACTGTCTACGTAGTTCTGGAGCACAAGGATCGCATTTAAGGATCACACCCTCCACTAGTAGGTGAGTCCCCATCCTTGAGCACACTCGGTGTTAGTTTTTACTCCCAACTGAAAGACACTGATTTGATTCTTAACTGAACTTAGGCTGAGATGAATCTGATACTGATTAATTTATCAAGAGATCCAACTGAGTTACGCTGAGATTACTTTGTTCCGTAACTGACAAAAAGCTATCAAATCATAGCATCTGACTGATAATGCAAAGCTTGAATAGATTATTCAGATTGCTTCTGAGATTAAAATTAAATCACTTTAATACTGTTAGATCTGAGCTGATTACAGGATGGAGGCTAGATTACTAGCGATACAAAGATTACAGAGATAATTGAGATTACAAAGCCTGATTAAGCTCCGCACTTGTCTGAAGATACATAGTTCTATAGTTCATTGAGTTTTGAGAAACGTAGTTTGATTGGAATTATCAATAAACTTACACAGGTTCTAGACAACACCTCTATTTGCAAGTATAAATACCCCCAGGACTCGATAACATAGAAGTAAAACATCATCATTTATTCAAGCATCACAAGCATTCATGCATCATTACGATCATTGAGGCATATTCACAAGAAACTAAGAAATTATTCCATATAATCAATTCCACAATCATTAGGACATAACCTCAAGTCTCTAAGGATTCACAAATGTATACTCATTATTTCAACTACCAAGCGGTTACTCTAAGAATTTTAGAATCATAACATACTTTCCCCCTCATGAACCTTATGGCATTGAATCTATTATTTAGGAAATATAAAGCTCTATTCACCATCATGATTACCAAAGGGTCTCTCCCAATATTTAGGGGGGTGATCAATATCGACTCATCATCACAAACAACCTTAAGGAAGACATGCTATAGAATTATAACCTATTCAATGATGTCTTGCATCAAGTACTTCACACCTATATTGGTCTCAACATATATCTAGATATCACGAGATTTTGGGAAAAACATCACACTATCATGTCATTACTCTCTTGCTAACCACTTTTAATGTATAAAAACTTAAAATAAATCAAAGAGAACTCACTTGGGAGATTTACGGCTATTTCATCTCAACTTACTCTCTACGGTATTTCGACAACCACTAGACATGTCCGGTTCTACACCAACTCGGGGATTCCATATTATTATTATGGCTCATTCCGCTCACTAAGGCATTTTATCAAACACTAGGTGTGCATGGACTAGCCCAAAACTTTGGGCTTCCCTTTTAACAATACTATAATGCCCCTCTATGCTTCACCTCAACCTTTCATCTAACTTATGGGGTGCATACTCCGCTTATTCAACCATCTCTACACCCTAATGTCATGAACACCTCACATAGACACCAACTTTAAAAGGGATCATCACAATATCACATAAATTCAACATACTAGGGTCAAAGACCATAAATCTTGCAAACAATCATGAATCCAAACTCAACAACACAAGTAATATCAACTTCAACTCATACAAATCATGGAATATCACAAAACATAAAATCCTTAAGTTTAAAAAAAAGGGGGTACTTGAGCTTCTTGGATGAAAGGGACCCAAGAATCAAAATCTACATACCTGGGAATTTCTTTTCTTGAAGTCTCTTGAAAGGAGTTCTTGATTTCTCTAGATCCTGATCTCTCTTGAATTTTATAAAAGGGAAAGAGAGTATTTTGATTTTGGTAACCGTAATTTTTAGGTGGAAGAGAGAAAAATGAATTTGAAGGCCCTTGGCCCGGTATTTATATAGTTGGGGGAGGATGTGTAAAAGACCAAAATGCCCCTTTAAAATTTGTCTAGAAAGTTCCAATACGGGTCTATGACGGTCGACGTGATGGTCCGTCAGAGGGACTGACAGTCCTCCAAGTCATCCATCACTCAAGTGCAAAAAATAAGATGTTCTACCTAAGAGTAAAGGTTGAAGTGATGGTCCATCAGAAATCTGATGGTCCACTAAATCGTCCGTCACTCGGGGTCCAGGAATGGGATATTCTACCTCAGTCTGACGGGCCCCTTAATGGTCCATCAATATTCTAACGGTCCAAAACTTTTTCTATCACATGATGACCAAAAAATCAAGCCATTTCCTTGGTCTAATAGGACACTTGACGGTCCACCAAGGACTTGGCGGTCCATGAGATCGACCGTCAAACCTGCGATTCTGACAACGCTCAGTAAAATGGCCATAACTTCTTTGTCTGATGTTGGGTTTTGAATAAATTGGTATCGATGGAAATATTGTTGAATTCTCTACATGACTAAATGTATAAATTAGGGAAATTACACACAATTCAAAGTCTTTCATACTTGGGAAGGTACTTCAAAAACTTTTAGAGTCAGATTTTCTGCTTAGCTGGATACACTCTAAGGCTCAGACTAGAAAAGAACTTTGCAGGGTATTCCACTGAGTACCTGTAGGGGAAATATAAAGGCCCCAAGATGCATTTGTGGAATTACCCGTTCACCATTTAGTCCTACAATCCCCAAAATAAGTGTAATCACTCAAAGTTTGTCATGGGGGTGACTTGTGAGCTTAATTATCATCTTGTACCACGATTATCTTCAAGATTAAGGTAAGAATTTCTTGAATTTCATAGTTTGGACCCAAAACCCTAATTTTTCTTTTGGCTTGATTTTACCCCAAAGAATGCTTAGTTTTTACCCATTCATTGAGAGTTATAATTCCTTATACATGTGTGAACATTGGGTTCGTCTCAGAAACTCATTTTTTGTGTGTGGGACCCACTTGTGGTTTTGGTGTTGTTTTTGGACTCAAAGAATAATAGTGAGAAATGGTTATCATTAGACTCGTATTAATGAGTAGATTATAGTTTTGATAGTGTGATAGAATTTTAAGAATTGTAAATTGAAGACGGGCATGTGGTGCATAAAGTGAGGTTATGCTCATTAACCCTGAGGTAGGATTCTGTCTACTTTTCTTCATAGATGATGTATGATATATATTGCATGTGAATATGAATCTTAGGCTTCATTATGACTAGGATAACTTAGCCTTAATATAGTGATGTTTGGGGATTAGATGATAGTTTTGGACTCGTAAGATGGCATGTTTATATCCCTTTTTTATCCTATTTCCTTTCCTATTTATTTTATATTAGTTATATAATGGATATGATATAATTCTATATTTGGAAAATGGTTTTAGCTTTTGTAGCATGATTTGTATATTTACCCTTATTAGGCTAGTGTGGTAGTCTTAAATCTGTCACTTAGGTATAGTTGACTTGAGTACCATTGATTCTAGTCGAAGATGTTATCTAAGAATTGAATACTACTTTCTTGACATCTAGAAGATGAACTAGATACCTTAGCCTAATTTGGGGCATAGTATGCCTAATTATGAAAATTCTAGATTAGAAGTGGGATCGTACAACCAACTTAGGCATAAGCCTAGTTAAGTCTTGTTGACATAGTGCAGATGTTAGACATAGATGAGGCTAGTAAACCTTAGAATTAAGTTATGTCATAACTTGGTAACTTGTATTAATGCTCCCATATTTTTGTATTTGAGTTATGGTTCTGATACTCCTTGTGGAAGTGATATTGGGAATTTAGTGATGGTATTCCTCCTAGATAAGTTATGTGGCCATAGAGATGCTATTTCCCCTTAGACTTGATAATTGTCCTTTAGAAATGCTATTTCCTCTTAGACTTGATAATTGGCCTATAGAGATGCTATTTTCTCTTAGACTTGATGATTGGCTTATGAAGTTGCCATTTCCTTTAGTCATGACTATTGGACCTATAGAAACAATGTTACTTTTGGATATATAAAGTTGCCTATAGAACTGATATTCCTCATAGTAATGATGTATGACCTATCGATATAAGATATCCTATGGATGATTACATATCTACATATATTATTTCTCCTAGATGTAAGATGCCTCTTGCATAAGATATAATTACATGTCTATCTATATTATGCCTCTAAGATGAGAGATACCTCTTTTATGAAAGATGATTACATTCTTAATGATATTATGACTCATATATGTGAGATGCCTCCTATATGTGAGATAATTAGAGGTTTGCTACGGCTTAAAGATATGATTATTGATACTAGTCTGGATATGTATATGGGCCTAAGGCGGTGATTATGATGCTATGGTTATTTTAGATAAATTAATAGGCCAAGGGCCATGTTATATATTAATTCAATAGCTGAGAAGTGTTTATCATCATAAAAAATGTTATGAGAGTATATGAATATGAATATGTATAATTTTGTGTACATATCTCACTAGTATGTGTCAGAAGAAGAAGCAGTATGATGCTTACTATTCCACTGATTGAAAACTGGTGATGGCATACATAGATTTGGTATATTCATGATTATTATATTAGTAATAGATTTGATTCTAGTTGAAATATGATCTTATGACTGTTCTTCCTAATTAAGGGTTAAGCTAAGTATTAGCCAGATGTCTTTTATGTGGCTATAGGACTTGATGACTAGAAATCTAATCTATTAGTTAATGAATCTTGCTTAGTTAAAACATGGTATTTAATGATGGTTAGTTAATGAATGACGTCAATTAATAAAAGATGGTTAAGTGACAAGTAGTAAGGTATTGTTAAGTAATCACTAACGGATATAGTATGATTAGATAATAATAATAAATGGTGGATAAATGGCGATTTTGGTCTAGTGATGAACCTTGACTAGATGTTAGATGTTTTCTATTTAATAAATAGTGGTTAGTTGATATCCCATGAGTACGGATAATGTTTAGGATAAGAACTAGAGGTTATTCGATGACTAGTGAACTAGTGATTCTATTGTAATAAGTGTTGGTTAATTAATAACGAGTAGTTGGAAGTATTAAATAGACAGATATTCTATGGTGATATGTCTATGATTTTGAGTATTGTAGTTTATCCTATTTGGTTATGGTACTTGTCATGATAATGATACCCGGCAAGGCCAAAGAATACTATTGTAATACTATTGATACCCAGCAAGGCCGAAGGATACTTTTGTGATAATATTGATACCCGACAAGGCCGGAGGATACAATTGTGATGATATTGATTCATGGAAAGGTTGAAGGATACTATTATGATGCTATTGATACCTGGCAAGGACCGATGATATATTTTGATGATATTGATACCCCGCAAGGCCAGAGGATACTATTATGATGGTGTTGATACTCGATAAGGCTGAAGGATACTATTATAATTGATAACCGGAAAGAATGGAGGATAATGTTGCAGGGATGTTCATACTCATCAAGGTCGGAGGATATATTGAGAATATGTTGAGATCCGGCAAGGCCAAAGGTTAACTACAATGATGATGGTCCTAATGTGGACTATTTTGATGAGTTGTGATATTTCTTGTATACTTTGCATTCATTATTACATGTGCATCTCCTATCACCAGTACGCACCTATATCTATAAGTTGGTAAGGGATAATTGTATAAATATAGGTAAAGAATATGCCTTGTGTTGTTGTATGTTGGTTGGAAATTCTATGCCTGGGGCGGTAGGGGTACACATAGGCTTGCCTAGGTATTTTGTTTTCTAGAGTAGCCAGTTATTGATGCTGTTATTGATAGTGTTGCTATTATTGTTATGATCATTATTATGGCTAGCTTGTGATAGATTGGTCTTTGATCCGATATTGGGATTTGAGGTATGTCTTCCCTCTCTCTTATCTTATGATTGCATTATTTTACACTATTATTTCAGGTCTGTCCATGTGGATTTAAAACCTGGAGTACAATAGTGCTTAAATCCCGACTCTATTATATTGAGGTCTCAAAATGAGAATATGATGATACAGGTTATGCTTCAAGATGACCTCGTGATTATACATTAATATACCTATAAAGATATCTAGCTACATGAACTAATGATAATAGTGTATACCCCTTAATTCATTGTTCATGTTGTATTGTCATTTCTTAGCCTTTTATATTACTATATATATATTTTTCTTTTTCTCTTTATTCATATATTGTCCTAGGATATACTGTATAACATTGTTATATATTGAATATAGCTAGAATTGGATTTTTAACCCTAATACTACCTTAGTTTTATTTTGTCAAATTCTTAGACATGAACAATTCATAGACATGAATAGGATAGTTGTTCCTTATTATCTCATTGGCTTGTCATACGATATATGCACTCTTGGGTGTCGATTTCATTCTGTTTATATGCTATGCATATCCGCTTTATATTTGGAGCTCAGTTGGATTTTTCCTACTAAGTATCATTCATTTGGTACTCATACTACACTGCTGCAACCTGTAAATCATAGTACAGGTTATTACCGCTAATATGTGCATTGTGCAGAACAACTTCATTTTTTTGTCTTAAAGACATTTAGAGTATTACTTATATCTGTCTTATGTATTATACTAGTGTCTAAGTTGTATTCAGAGATAAGTTGTATCAGTGTATTTCTCCTGATATTTTATTTTTGTACTCTTTTTATACTATAATCTCTTGTATTGATACACTTAGATTTTAGGATTCTTCTATGTGTTGATCTTTATTTGATATATTCTTTCTTTTTTTCCTTATATTATTGAATAGTCCACTAATAGCCGATTCAAATTATTGGTAGGCTTGCCTACTAGTGGGTTATGGTAGGTGCCATCATGAACTGAGGAAATCGAGTCGTGAAAAATTGGTATCATAGCCTAGGTTTTGCTGGTGTATTAGTACAATAGCTATGTGTTCGAAAAGCCCTACGGATTGGTGCTGAAACATCTGTAATCTATATTTGGGAGGCTATAGTGACATTTTAGGAAATTCAATTAACAACTCTTTATCATGTGTCTGGATATTCTTAAACCTCAAATATATTCTTTGACTCTATTCTATCCACGAAGGATGATACAATATTGTCATCAACTGCGAATGAGACACTAATATGCATTTCCAAAATTTCAGCGTAGCATCAGACTAGAGAGTCAGAGATGAATATCAAGGATCTTCAGTGGTAGCTAAAAAGGATTTGGGCAAAGTCCCCACCAGACTTGTTGAGTATTGTATGGTTCATTAGGCCATGGAAACCATTCTGGATTATGAGGGGCAATATCTCAAAGTATTCTAGGATTTTGGTTTAGTTGTGTTGTAATGAGACACTTGTTCAGAGAATGCCCCTAGTATGAGATAGGTGATCAGCTAGAGTTAGCTTGTATTCCCTGCCAACTTATAGGTCCTAAGATAGGCTATGATTTTAGATATTTTGACATAATTTTGCCAATTTATCTCAAAGTAGATGGACAACCATTTGGGCTCAATTTGTGTTATCTCCATATTGATGCTTTAGGAATTTCTACGGCCGTAGAGAGATCGAATACTAGTCTAGGGTGTGTCTCTGACATGATTTTTTCGTAATTTATCTTAGTTAGATCAACTCATAATGTTTTGACATCTCCATCTAGAGATGGTATGCTTGGTGCCTCAGTTGATGATTTAGTCGGTCTGTCTGATTTAGACCCATGCAGGTTTTTATCCCTATGCCTATCAGACATGTGACTGTGGATGTTACCATAATTTGTGTTCCTTTATTTTTTGCATTTACCTCTTATTATATGTATTGGGGTTTTCATACCCATTGATGATTATATGACTTATTGAATTTATATCGGTCATTATGTGCTTTATTATTGAATTCATGCTTATGTTGCTACTCCATTGTTTATTTCTTTTAATAGTGGATAAAGTAGATATATGTTGATGTTTTTCCTATATAGGAGTGGTTTTAGGTTTGAGTTCCATTTATCTTGGCATATTAACCCTGTTGTGGCGCTTGAGTTGTACATGATATTGATATTTATTTTGTTACCGCCTGTTCAGTATGTTGATATTGATATTATTTTTGCTATTTCTACCACAGTGAAAGGTTATAAATATTGCATGATGTTATTACTAGAGCTTGTTTTATGATTAATTTGATTCTCGCTGGGTAGCTTTATAGACTAGTGTTATCTAGTTAGACTTTTTTTTTATACTATTTGGTTGCTTAAGTAGTTATAGCTCAATTTGATGATTTCATTTCCCTAGCACGGCGAGGTTGAATTTGTTCCCTCTTGGTTTGTTGTATTAGATTGATTTTGGGGATATATTATGGTATCGAAGGTAAGTTGACCTTCCATGGTTCTTTGTATTTTTGAGATAACAATTTAGTTATGTTGCCCATTTATAAGTTTCAGATTCGTAGGCTTGCCTCCTGGGTTGCGAAAACTTCTTATTTGCTATTCTTTCCGGCATAACCCATTTGTGAGATGGACTAGTTTGAGGTTCATTCTTTATTTATGGCTATTTCTTCATCCGAAGTGATTTTGATATTTGATATTGAGATGTCATGGATTTATCTCATAGGTATGTTGGGTTAATTCCCTCATGATGGATTCTCTTATTATTAGTCTGGGGATAGGATACTCCTTTATCATTGTGATGTGGTTTTTTCTAGTGGAGATGGATAGTTAAAGACAAGTGTCCTTTCCTATTATCACTACAAAAGTTGGCAAATTAGAAACCATTTAGCTCAAGTTGTTTGCACTCTGGTGGTGGTCTCGACCTTGACCTTAGTTTTGAGATTGGTATTTCTTTTTTGATGATGTTATTCTTTGGTCAGATTAATGAAATCTTCATTTTAGAATTTGTTCATCCTAATGAGGCTTGGTGGAGTAATTGTCATCGATGATATGAGCTTGTGACTATTTCTTTGCCAAGATGGATTGTTGGAATGGTTAGTTCTGGAAAAAGTTGCATTTCTCTGAGTTGCTTATGTTTTTGCCTTCTATGGTGTGGTTTTCAGCCTTGAGAAGTTTTTAGTATTTTGGGATAGTTCATACACTCCAACGGATATAGAGTGGGATATATGCATCTTCAGCCAATGATTTTTCCTTTGGCATGACTCTTATTTTGCGGCTATGTTTCGTTGCCTCCAGCTAATATATAGTTGGTTGATTTTGTTATTAGTCGGTGGCTATCCCTGTGGTGATTTCGCTCTCTAGATATATCTCGACTATGTCTTGGTATGATTTATCTTGGATCTGTCAGATCTGGATACTATAGTCGATTTCAGATAGTTGACATTTATATAACCTTATTGGCCCAATTTTGGGTATTGACTCCTTGGAGTGGCAATTTGAGAGTATGATAGATTTGGAGCATTAATGACTTATCTTTGTTCAATTTGAGCGGTTCAACCTTATTATTGAGATTTTTTCTTGGTGTTGTAGTGCTTGAGTGCAGCTTTTATTGTAGACTTATCTTTGTTCAAATTTCATTCAAAGGATGGTTAAGCCTACTCCATGGTTACCTATTCTGTTTTCTAGTCTTCGGCTAGATTATAGTTGCTAAGTATTTAGATGATAGCCTATGAGACCCGTATTCGTTATTACAGTTTTGACCTAGATTATAGTTTTCTTTGTGAATTTTAGATGATTTACTCAGTGGAAGTAATATTCTCGAGTTCAATTTTGTATGGCTTCATTCTCGGTGGATGAGACATCCTAGGGTGGAGTATTAGTGATGAGTAGTTATACCTTGGATCTTAAGATTTTAGTTTGATTTCATTTGAACTGGTTGCAACATTTGCATGGATTTCATTCCTTGATTATGTCAATTTGTATGCCCAGATAATACCTTATGAGATTATTCTCATCTTTTCCCTATGGACTTTCAGTGAATCATCTCCAGTTCATTGAGTTCGCTATGATGAGATTATGTAGATGAGACTTAAGTGATTTTCCTCCTAGCTTGGAGCAAATACCAGGGGAAAAAGGTAACGAGAGGCTTTTTTGGGATTTAGAGCCGATTTTATGACTTATGTCAGGTTTGCTTTTAGATTGGATAAGAATTTATTTATTCATGTGGATATAGAGATGGTATCAGCGTGATGTGATTCAGATATGTGTTCATCAACCTTTTCAGTTCAGTTGAATGCCAGTTAGCGGTTAAGTTGAGTTGGCTATTTTGGAAGTAGAATAAGAGTGTTGGTGTAAAAATATATACCTATGGAGAAATCCCTTGCAAGTGTTTTTGCTCTCTGCTAAGGTTATCTAGGAAATCATGCTTCGAGCATGCGAGCCTACTACCTCATCCTTTTGAGCTTTTCAGATTCTTTTTGTTCGTTGACTTTTGAGGATGAAAGTTATTTTAGTTTTGTATATTGTAATGACCCTTCAAGTCGTTTTCCATATTTACACATACCTTCACCACTTGAGTTTCTCCATAGCTCCCCCCAGTCATTTATGACGTGCTAGGACCAACAGTTCAATTACCGAGAAATTTATTTTGTTCTTAGAGTTAATTCCCTATTTTGATGTCTTCGCTGGACCCAAATGGCCACCGAGTGAATACATCAGCGAAATGATCTCGGATGCAAATTTTGATTGTTCTAGAAGATTCAGAATATCAAGTTTAGTTTAGCTATATAGTTTGTTTGGGTCTCAATGCACCCAAGCTCAATTTGACCTATTGGTCGGAAAGTTGAAAATTTAAAAGAATGAATGTAGGACCCACATTTAGTTGAAACGACCTCAGATTGAAAATTTTACTTTGCCATCATATCCTGAACGTTATTTTAGACTAAGGAGACCATTGGTTCAGGTGCCAAGGCTCCTGGACTTATTTTGGGTTATAGAGCGGATTTTATGAAAAGTGATGAAACTATAGATGTGGGGGCCACTTTTTACCTAAGCAATCTCCGATGAAAGGTTTGATGATTCCAATGGATTTTAAATGTGGTTTGTACTCAAAATTCATTATTGGATAATGTTCTTTGGATTCCTGAAGAGTTTCGAGGGTCAAAAACATAATTTTTACTTTGCTGTCATCTGGTGCAACCACGATCGCGACCAAGTGTGCGTGATTGTGGGTAGCGCAATCATAGCCTATAAGTCCATGATTGCGATATATGTGTATTTTTAGGGTCTATATATTTTCCCCAAGACACATTTGGGGCATTTCGCCTTTACCATTTAGACCTAGAAACCCCAAAATGGGTGTAATAACTAAAAATTGTTGATGGGGGTGACTGATGTGTGAGAAAAAGATAATACATTTAATGATTTTTAGATCAAAATAGTTATGAATTTTGTAGGAACTCTTGTTGTTTTAATGTGTTTGCTCATGATATTGCAGTAAAAGGCTGAAAGAATGGAAATAAACGACGATGGAGCAAAAGAGTTAAAAATCTGAGCAAAAGAGAAGAAAACATGACTGATAAGTCGTCAGCCTTGTGATAGCCTATCAGAAGCAGTGTCAGACATTACCAGGGAATTGAAGTTGAGAAGCAGTACTAACGACGTCTACGATGTGGCGTCAAGTGGGTGATAAGGTATCAAGAATGAGGTCAGCCTTAAGCAGAAACTCAGCGAGAGTAGAAGACATCTGATGACGTTGGTGATACACCGTCAGATCCTTGACACGGCATTAGAGTCATCGTCAGCCTAAGGCAAAGAATTGAAGAAACTTGAGCAAGTCTGACGCCATCCGTGATAGGGCGTCATCCTCTTCACGCGGCGACAACTTGGGCCTCACCTAATCCAAGAATTAGTTGAATTTGCTATTTTATTTCCTTATTTAGGCTTTAGTATAAATAGCATCTTTTAGGATTTATTCAGGGAGTTCTCTTTTTTTAGTTTTGAGTTTTATTTTCTTCAACACTTATCAACTATATGTGGAGTCCTATTTTCGGGATTAAATTGAAGAAACTACTTATTGCTTTTAATCCGTTCGTAAGTTTTTCCTTATTATAATGAATTCAACTTTGTATTTCGTTCACTAAATCATGAGCGGTTAATTCCATTAGACGGAGTTATGGGATCCATGGACTATAGTTTTATAGATTACTAGGTATTTAGCGGATTCAAAGAGCAGTAGGACGTCTTGAAATTTTGTAGTTTTAACTGAAATCTACTGATTGCAAACATTAGGTTATGTCTTAGGTGATATTTGCTTCTAATGGAGAAATAGACTAGAGTTCGGGGATTATCAATAGGGACTCGGAAGCTACCAACCTTCTATTTTATGATAAATGCCGTAACTGGATTGATCTACCTGAGATAAAATCCTATTGTAAATAGTTAAGTTATCTAAGTTCGAGAGATTTAGATAGTAAATTGTCTAATGAAGTCGAGAGATAAGTTAGATAGTATTGTCGTTAGGGATATTCTGCTGTTTGTACTTACTTTAAAAATCCCAAACATTACCTAGTATCTGTCAATTCCCAAAACCCATGGTGAACATAATTCTGGTTTCCCATTTAGACTAATTTCAAACACCAAAATATTGAAAGTGACAATTAACTCTCTGTGAACCTTAAACCCCCATTTTTCGAAACATTAAACTACCAGTAAAGTATTTTATAAACAAATTTAAGTCGACACCATATTCACTGTGGGATTCGACCCCAACCTAGTTGGGTTTTATATTGAAAACGTTCACTTACACCCATTCAAGAGTGTAATTTAAGCGTTATCAAAAATGGCACTGCTGTCGGGGAATACGGTTATAGACTAAAAGTTTGTGTGCAAAAATTTGTTGATGGTTAAGTTTCCTTGATTTACATTTATTTGTTGTTTTTGTCTATTTAAGGTACAGTGTTGTTTATTCCATAAAAAAGAAGTTTCGGAGAACCACTATTACCAATCAACCCAGAACCTCATCTGATAGAGAGAGTCACGGAACAACAGGAAGCAGAAAGACTAGCTTCTTTGGCCAGGGCTCAAGTGAATGTGCAGAATTTAGGTCAACAAGCATGTCACCAGAACCCTGATGATGATGACTTGGGTGATGAGGAATTTCTGAATCCTCAAAACCCAAGGATAGCAAAGCAAGTTGCTTCACTAGTGTAGCGAAACGTCAATACAAACTGTCCAGACCGACGAAGATATGGTCAACAACCTATTCAATATGAGGCTGATGATGATGATGAAGGAATGGATGGAGCTGGTGCAACGGGTGCTATCATTCCTCCACTGTTGGTAACAGGTGCAAAATTCAGCATAACAAGTACCATGATCCAACTCCTGAATCTGAAGGGGTTATTTGGAGGCTTGCCTGGTGATGATCCAACATGCATTTGTTGAACTTCATCACCATTTGTAAATCCTTTAACAATCTAGGAGTGAGCAAGAATGCGATCAGGTTTAGGTTATTTCCGTTTTGTCTGTCTGGAGAGGCAACAATGTGGTTGAATAAACTAGAGCCTGATTCTATAATCAACTGGAGACAATTGAAAGATGCGTTCCTAGAACGGTTCTTTCCACCCTCGAGAATGGTACAATTGAGGGATGAAATTAGTAACTTCAGACAGCTCCAGACTAAAGCATTGCACAAAACCTGGGAAAGATTTAAGAAGAAATTCGCACAATGTTTGAACCAGAACATAACTGACTTTCACTTAATGGAGACTTTATATAGAGCTTTCAACTCTATGACAAATCCAATTATAGAAAACGCTGTAGGTGGTTCGTTCATTGATCTCTCTTTTCTAGATGCTTCTGACATACTAAATAGAATGACCAAATAGAGTTGGGCTTGGCACACTAGGGATTCTGTAGTGGCTAGCCCAAATGTTACTGGTGGTATAACTGCGGAGCAGTATAGAAGGGATGAGGATCGAGATCAAGAGATAGCCCATTTGAAGACGCAGATGGACTTGCGGTCCAAGCACTTGTTATTTGGAAAGACTGAAATAGTTAAAGCTATGGAATCTCAGGGTACTATTTTTGTAGGTGCTGATGCGGAGGCAAACTATGTGAGTAATCAGGAGGTTTCCGAGGCAATAGATAAGGGAACCAAGGTCGGACTTTCTATAACAAGCCCGATTATAAAGATAGGGATCAAGGACACTGGAGAAACAATAATGACAGGAGTGGTTTGTATGTTTATCTGGAAGTCGGGATACTGCAACAACTAGTTCTTGCAAGATGTCCATGGAGGACATGATGGAAAAACTGTTAAAGGGAGTTGAAGCTACAAACCCGAGGGTAACTACTATGAAAAGTGATTTTTCTAGCATCAGTCAGTTGGTTAGCTCACACTCTGCTTCTATCAAGCAGCTAGAGCAAAAAATAAGACAAATTTCGGCTACTCTAAACCAAAGAAAAATTGGTACTTTTCTATTAAGGCTAACGACCCCTGTCATAATCTATCACATTTATGATGGATCATCACAAGTTGTCATCAGCCATTACCCTATTTTTGAAAATCTGGGCCCAAATTAAGTAAAATCCGACCCGACCCAGATACAAAACCTTTTAAGTTCCCAGTTTTTGTTAGTTTCCTTCTTTAAGTTTTATTTCCTTCTTTTGTTATTTCCTGCCTTAGTTAGGATATTCACATCATTTCAAAATACTCCCAAGCGAACAAGGAAACAACCTTTCTAATAGTTGTGGGATTGCAAAGACATTCAAAATCAACCTCACATCTTTTTTTCTCTCTTATGTATAAGAAAGTCAAAGTTGATCATAAGGTATGTTGTCAAGCTCATCTTCACTCTTCTCTTTAGTGGCAAGAATAAGTTAAGTTGATTGTGCCACTACTATGAAAATCAGAAATTAGGGTTAAAATGGTGCTTAAATTGCAAAAATTAAAACCCTAGTTTAATGAGTGAAAACTCTATATGATTTTAAGGAAAATTTGGTCCCTAAATTAACAATGAAAATTGAGTTCGGCCAAAAATCAGGACGGACGACATCACTGATAGTCTATCACAAACGAGATGCCTTATCTGGAATATCGTCACAAGCCTGAGAAAAGAAAATCCAGTTTGTTTAGAAACGACGAAAAAGTTGATAGGCTATCATAACTGTTATGCCTTATTAGCTATGTCAACACAGCATGTTGATAATGCACTGTCTTGACCTTCTTTTTCTAAAGTTACTTAATTTAAATGG
Source organism: Capsicum baccatum var. pendulum (assembly GCA_030864225.1). Taxonomy (NCBI): domain Eukaryota; kingdom Viridiplantae; phylum Streptophyta; class Magnoliopsida; order Solanales; family Solanaceae; genus Capsicum; species Capsicum baccatum. The sequence goes on from CM061557.1 coordinate 90,499,495, forward strand.
AATGCATGTATTCTTAATACTGAATACTGAATATTGTTTTCTTGATATAATAGGAACACTGAAATAGCACCAAAAGGTAAGAATCCTAACACTCCAAAGAAAGTTGCCAAGCTCAACGTGGTTTGAAAGCTCATTGATGAAGACTCTAATTATGAAGATAAAGAAAAAACTATTCACGTTGAAAAGAAAGAAATCAGTCCAAATGCATCTACTCCACCTAAACCCATTGAGGTTGAGGATAGTGATGATACTGAGGCCACCACTCCAGCTGAGAGTGAAAATGAGTCCGAACAGCCTGAGTCTGAGAAGGCTGAATCTAAACAACCGAACGTAGGACATGCTGAGTTTGACAAATCTAATTTTGAGGAACCATTCTCACAAACTTCGTTGGCTGGGAATCAAGTTGAGAAGGAACCACCATCTTGGGGAACTTTGATAAAATGCAAGAATCCTGAGGTTCGAGAGAATGCTAGATGGTAGATCCCTGAAGTAGAGGACATCTTCCTCAAAGGTCTGATCAGAACAAAAAGAAGATCTGCCAGACAACCAATTTTTCCAAAAAAGAGAGTCATCATCATAGGATTGACAAGGTATCCTACAGTTGAGCAGAAGTTCAAAAACTATAGGCTAGAATGGACTGCTAAGGGAGGAAATCCGTTTTGTCCTACATTAGTCTGGGAGTTCTATGCAAACTACCAAGCTAGATTAGAGAGTATGTGCAAGAATGGAAAGACCACAGCAGACCATCCTTTGCTGACTAGAGTTCCAATTTGTGGGGTAAATGTACATATTTCTAGCATGACTATCAATAGATTTCTACATGGACCCAACTTCATTCCTCAGGTCACAAATCTGGTATTCTACTATCGACTGAAGAGTAATGATAACCAGCATCCTTGGTTAGCTACATTAATAGAGGAAAGAGATCCATTATGGCTAACCAGACCTAGTGAGTGGATTTATAAAGCTTCTTTGACTCAAGAGGCAAAGTTCTTGTGGGGGATTGTACGCACCTATTTGATGCCAACTGACGGAGACAACATTCTTAGGGATGATCAAGCTATATTGGTTGTATGTCGTATGGCCAACCTTAAGCTGGACTTCAGAGAGATCATTGCTGAAGAGATCAAGATTTGGGTAACAAGGTGTGACACCGCTTACCTATTCCCTTGTTTGGTCGCCAGGTTATGCACAGAGACAGGGGTACCAAAATAGCAGGTATTGATGATACTCTGTATGCCACGAAGACCCATAACCTTATTCGTTATGATAAAAATCAGGCGAGTCTGACACTTGATAGAGGGGTGAGGGATAAAGAGAACCCGTCAGTTACAGGCCCTAGTTCAGTACCTGAAGTAGAGCTGCAAGACTCTGAGGCTACACCACCAAACTCTTTAGTACAGGCAGGTTCAGTACCTAAAAATGAGCCAGGCCCTTCAGCTCCTACAGCACCAGCAGGAATTACAACCCAGGAATTAAGGCTACTCTTGAGCCTTTTTGCTATATTACCTACACGGGTGGAGGATATGGAGAACCGTTTTGATGTAGGGGCACAGGAATTAACTGGAGCAGATCTTTCTGAATTAAGAGTGTCCCTAGATAAGGTAAAGGCTGATGTAGTAGTGTTACATCAACACTAATTTATGATGCCTGCAGGGCATACAGCTAAAGAATCTGAGGATGAACCCCCAATCCTTGATCTCACTATGGATCTAGTGAAAAAGAAAATGAAGAAAAAAAAAAAGCTAAAAAGGTAAGAGAAAAAGACAAGAGGATGATGAGAATGAGAGAAAAGTCAAGAAAAAGGCAAAGAAGAAGAAGAAGAAGGCAGATAAAACACTATAGGCAGATGATGAGCTAACAGAACAGGAGAAAACAGATCTGAATAAGGAAACACAAGCGTCCTTAGAGGATAATTGGAATTGGGATGAAGCACTGAGAGCAAGGGCTATAGGAGCCTCATCTAGCAGAGCAGCTGCACAAAGTAGATAAAAGCTCTTGATGAGAATGACACTATTGCAATGTCAAGGACCCATGATTTGAGGCTTAATTGACTCCAGGTATACCCTAGCCCTTAGTTTTATTTTGTTTTAATTTTAAGTTGAAGATGTAGGGTAGCATGTTCTATAACTAAATAGCAAGCACTGTAGGTAGTTAACTTATTTTGTGACTTTGAATATCTCTCCAATGGTTTGTCTTGCATAACTGTGTGAATTGCATCTGGGTGTGACCACTATGCATCCAGTTAAGGAATTAGTCTAGTGCTTAATAACCACTGCTGAACAATTACATGAACCAGATAGGTAGTAGCTAGTGATATATTTGTGTGCCTTGTGTGTGTAAGATATCTACTAAGTTCCCTTTGTACTTCTGAATACAGAACTTGCCCGTTTTATCTTACCTTAGTTGAAAGACAGGGGTTAGGAAAGGATCATAGGCCGTTTTTGAATTGAGTCACTTTTTAACCTAATATGACCTTCCCTGTATACATGTTTCTACTTGATCCCTGTTTTGAGCCTAAATTAACCATTTATTTCAATAATACCTACCACCTTCCTTTTTAGATCATAATGAACCTGTTTTGGCCATGTTCCTCTTTGGACACTGTGCACCTTGACTTAGGCAAACAACTTAAGTTGAGGGTGGCTATCATAGGGGTGCATGATGTAAATTGGGTATGAAGAAAGGTAGAGTAAAAGAAAAAGAATAAGTGAAAATGAAATAGAAAGTTGGGTATTGGTGAAAAAGAGCAAGAAAAGAAATTTATTTGAATAGGGAGAAAGAACCACCCATTTTGAATGTGTGATCAAGAAAAGTGAAAAAAAAGAGAAAAAAAAAGAAAAAGAAGTTACTAAGTGGACCCCACAAGTTAAAGTAGTGCCAAGGAGGTTAGTCACTCTAAATGTCATATAATATCATACCATCCCTTAGCCTACGTTACAAGCTTAAGAAAGACCTATAGTGATCCTAGATTACCTGTCTAGATATTTTAGTAATGAAGATACGGGAAAGCATATGGTATTTGGCATACATTGGTTTGAACATCATTTTGAGAGTGAATGTTTTTCTGATGATCCCCATGTTGATACTTTGATTTATATTGTGAGAGAAAAAAGGGAAATTCTTTATTGTGAGGGCACACTAGTATGTTGCTTAGTGACTTACTTGTTTGGGTAGCGTCATATTGATATAAGCAAGATTATTGGTACTTATTTGATGCCATGGATGGAATCCCTTGTGTTACATTGCTGCTTTTCACTAAGATACACAATAGTTTAAATTGGTTGACCTTGGAGGCGGTAATGGAGTTTTGAGTTAAAATGGTTATCGATTTCTAAATGTTCTTTGTATTCTCTTAGTTAGTTTGTTGAGGGTGTTGATGTGTGGGCAAAAAATAACATATTTAAGGATTTTTAGCTAAAAATAATTGTGAATTCTGAAGCAACTCTTGTTGTTTTGATGTTTTTGATAATGATATTGTAGTAAGAGACAGAAGTAAGGGAAATAAATTACAATGGAGCAAAAGATTTGAAAATATAAGCAAAAGAGAAGAAAACATGGCTTATGACATTCGTGATAAGCTGTCAGCCTTGTGATAGCCTATCAAAAGCAGAGTCAGACTTAACATGGGAGTTGAAGCTAAGAAGCATTACTGACGATGTCTGTGACGTGGCATGAAGTGGGTGATAAGGCATCAATAATGGCATCAGCCTTAAGCATAAACTCAGCGATTGGAGAAGACATCTAATGATGTTAGTGATACACCTTCAAATCCTTAACGCGACGTCAGAGTCATCGTCAGCCTAAGGCAGAGAATTGAAGAACCAAGATAAAGTCTAAGAATTAATTGAATTTGGTATTTTATTTCCTTAATTAGGATTTAGTATAAATAACATCTTTTAGGGTTTATTTAGGGAGTTCTCGTTTTTTAGTTTTGGAGAGTTTTATTTTTTTAACACTTATCAACTATTTGTGGATTACTATTTTCAGAATTAAATTGAAGAAACTACTTGTTGCTTTTTATCCTTTCGTAAGTTTATCCTTATTATGATGAATTCAACTTTTTATTTTGTTCATCAAATCGTGGGCGGCTAATTCCATTAGCCCGTGTTATGGGATCCATGGACTAGGGTTTGGTAGGTTACTAGGTATTTAAAGGATTAAAGAGTAGTAGGACATCTTGAAATTTTGTTGTTTTAACTGAAATCTACTGGTTGCAAACATTTGGTAATGCCTTAGGTTTTATTTGCTTTTAATGGAGAAATAGACTAGAGGTCGTGAATTATGAATAGGGATCGGAATCTACCAACCGTCTGTTTAATGATTAATATCGTAATTGGATTGATCTACCTGAGATAAAATCCTGTTAGAAATAGAGAAGTTATCTAAGTTTTAGAGAATTAGATAATAAATTGTCTGGTGAGGTCAAGAGATAAGTCAGATAGTATCGTTGTCAGGGATATTCTACTGTTTCTACTTACTTCAAGAATCCAAAGCATTACCTAGTATCTGTCAATTCCAAAACACATGGTGGACATAACTCTGGTTTCCCATTTAGACTGATTTCAAACACTAAAATATTAAAAGTGACAATTAACTCTCTGTGAACCTTAAACCCCCATTTCGGGAAACATTAAACTACCAGTAAAGCATTTTGTAAACAAATTAAAGTTCACACCATATTCCCTGTGGGATTCAACCCTAAGCTAGTTGGGTTTTATATTGATAACTATCTTTTACACCTATTCAAGAGTGTAATTTGAGCGTTATTAGTGACTTGGGAGCCTAATTATCATCTTGTATCGTGATTATCTTCAAGATTAAGGTGAGAAATTCTTCAATTCATGCTTGAATTTCTTAGTTTTGACCCAAAACCCAATTTTACTTTGGGCTTGATTTTAGCCCAAAGTATGCTTAGTTTTCACCTATTCTTGGAGGGTTATAATTCCTTATTCCTGTGTGAATGTTGGGTTGGTCTCGGAAACTCATTTTCCGTATGTAGGACCACCTTGGGATTTTGGTGTCATTTTTCGATCCAAAACACAATAGTCCAATAAGGGTATTATTTGACTCGATTGATGGGTCGATTGTGGTTTTGATAGTGTGATGGCATTTTAAGGATTGTAAAGCAAAGATGAGCATATGGTGCATGAAGTGAGGTATTTTTGTATTGTCATGAGTTAGGTTTCTGTCTACTTTACTTTATAAATGATGTCTGATATATGTTGTGTGTGAATATAGATTTTAGGCTTGATTATGAGTAGGATGAATTCGACTAGATATATTGATGATTGGGGATTAAATGAATGTTTTGGACCTATAAGATAGCATGTTTATAACCCTTTTATACCCTATTTCCTTTCTTCTTTAGTTTCGATTATTTATAGCATGGATATGATATAATTCTATGTTTGAAATATGGTTTTAGCTTTTAAAGCATGATTTGTATATTTAGCCTTATTAGGCTAGTTTGCTAGTCTTGAAACCATAAGTTGGGTAGAGTTAACTTGACTACCCTTGTTTCTAGTCGAAGAATCTATCTTAGGCTTGAATAGGGCTCACTTGACATCTATAAGATGAACCATGTACTTTAGCCAAATTTGGGGAATAGTAAGACTAATTATGGAAATTGTGGATTAGAAATGGGATCGTTCAGCCCACTTAGGCCTAAGCATGTGTTAAGTCTTGTAGACTTAGTGAGGATTTTAGTCATAGATTAGGCTATTAAACTATAAAATAAAGGTACTTTGTAACTTGGTAACTTGTATTGATGTTCTCGAATTGTGGATTTTGAGTTATGGTTGTGATACTCCTTGTGGAAGTGATATTGGGCATTTAGTGATGATATTACTCCTAGATAAGTTATGTGGCCTATAGAGATTCTATTTTCCCTTAGACTTGATGATTGGCCTATAAAGATTATATTTTCTCTTAGACTTGATGATTGGCCTATAGAGTTGCTATTTCCTCTTAGACTTGATGATTGACATATAAAATTGCTATTCCCTTTAGTCATGATTGTTTGACCTATAGAGATGATGTTCCTGTTGGATATATAAATCAACCTAAAGAAGTGATTTTTCTCGTAGCCATGATGTACGACCTATTAATATATGATATTCTTTTGATAATTACATGACTATATGTGTTATTCCTCCTAGATATGCGATGCCTCTTATTGGAAAGAGATTACATGTCTATCTATATTATGCTCCTAGATGTGAGATGCCTCTTTTGTGAGTGATTATTACATGCTTATTGATATTATGCCACCAATATGTGACATGATTAGAGGTATGCTTCATCTTATAAATATGAATATTGATATAAGTCACAGATATGTGTATGTCCATAAGGCAATGATTATGATGTTGTGATTATTTTGGATAAATTAATGGGCCAAGGGTTGTGTTATTATATGGATTCAACAGTCGAGGAGTGTTTATCATAATAAATGATATGATTAGAGTTTATGAATATGAATATTTATATGTTTATAGACATATCTCTCTGATAGGGGATAGAGAAATATGCAGCATGATGCTTACTATTCCACTAATTGAATATTGGTGATAGAAACCATACATTTGCGACATTCATGATTATTATATCGGTAATTGATGTGATTCTAGTTGAAATACGTTCTTATTACTGTTCTTCCTAATTAAGGGTTAAGCTAAGTGGTAGCTAGATGTCTTTTAGGTGACTATAGTACTTGATGGCTAGAAATCTAATGTATTAGTTAATGAATCCTTGTTAGTCGAAACATGGTATCTAATGATGGTTATCTAATGAATGGTGTCAGTTCTTAATAGATGGTTAGGTGACAAGTAGTATGGTGCAGTCTCGTCATTATTAATGAATATAGTATAATTTGTTGATAGTAATGAATGGTGGATAAATGGTGGTTTTGGTCTAGTGATGAACCGTGACTAGATGTTAGATGTTTTCTATTTAACAAATAGTGGTTAGTTGTTATCCAGTGGGTAAAGATAATGTTTAGGCTAATAACTAGAGGTTATGTGATGACTAGTGAATTAGTGATTCTATTATAATAAGGGTTGGTTAACTAATAACAAGTAGTTGGGAAGTATTAACAAGATAGATATATTATTTGATTATGGTAATTGTGATGATATTGATACCAGACAAGGCTATAGGATACAATTGTAATGCTACTGATACTTGGCAAGGCCGGAGGATACTATTATGAGTTTATTGATACCCGATAAGGCCAGATGATACTATTGTGATACTATTGATATCCATCAATGTCAGAGAATACTAATCTTATAATATAGATACCCGGCAAGGACAGAGGATGCTATTGCAACTATATTAATACCCAACAAGGTCGTAGGATACTACTATGATGATATTGATACCCGACAAGGCCGGAGAATATTGTTGTGATGTTGTTGATACTTGGCAAGGACGGAGGATATAGTTGTAATATGTTGAGATACGACAAGGATGGAGGTTGACTATGTTGATGCTGGTCCTAATAAGGACAGTTATGATGAGTGGTCCTATTGATTGTATATATTGCATTCATTCTTACATGTGCATTGCCTATCTCCAACATGCACCTATGTCTATCAGCCAGTATGAGATAGTTGCATAGATATAGGTGAAAAATATTCCTTTTGTTATTGTATGTTGATTACACCTTCTGAGCCTAGGATGGTGGGGGTACGCATAGACTCAACTAGGTATTTGATTGTCTGGAGTAGCTGGGTTATTTATGTTGTTATTTATATTGTTGTTATCATTGTTATGATCATCACTATGGCTATCTAATGGTAGATTGATGTTTGATACGGTATCAGGATCTTAGGTATGTCTTCCCCCTCTCTTATCTTATGATTGCATTATTATGCACAATTATTTCATGTCTAGTCATGTGGATTAGAAACCTTGAGTATGATGGTATTTAAATCCCAATCCTATTATAATTATGTCTCAAAATGATAGTATGATTACATAGGTTATTCTTTGAGATGACCTTGTGTTTATATGTATATATATGTATGCATATATTTAGTTATATGAAGCTATGATAGTACCGTATATCCCTTCCTTCGTTGTTCACATTGTAAAGTCATTTCTTTGCCTCATATATTACTATATATATATATATATTTCTTTTTCTCTTTATTCGTATATTGACCTATGATATTCAATATAGCATTGACATATATTGAATGTAGCTACAATTGGATAGTTCACCCTAAAAGTTCCTTAATTTTTTTATGTTAGACTTTTGGACATGAACAAGATAGTTGTTCCTTATTATCATATTGACTTGTAATATGATTTCTGGACTCTTAGGTGTAGATTCCATTCTATTTATATGTTATGTATCTGCTTTATCTTTGGCACCCAATTTGCAGTTTCCTACTAAGTACCATTTATTTGGTACTAATAATGCACTTTTGGATCTTGTAGATCATCGTACGGGTTATCGCCGTTATTATGTACATTGTGTGGAGAAGCCTTGATTCAGAAACTTAGATTGAGCTCCTGAGGGTTGGAGTATTAATTATATCTCTCTTAAATATTAGACTAGTCTCTAAGATGTATTCAGAGATAAGTTATATCAGTGTATTTCTCTTTTGTACTTTTTTATGTTATAAGCTCTTGTACTATTAGCACGAGGTTTTGGGATTCTTCTATGTATTGATCTTTATTTCATATATTCTACATTCTTTTCCTTATATTATTGAGTAGTCTGTTACTACACATTTCAGACTACGGGTTGGCTTCCCTACCGGTGAGTTATAGTAGACACCCTTATGACCTAAAGAAATTGGGTTGTGACCAAAGGTAAGTATGCGAGTGTTTCTATTTTAAATTATGCTAATGTATGCCTTGACCTATCATTCTAGGATGGATGATCCTAAGGGGAAGAGAATGTAACACCTCATATTTTGGTCCTTGAAAATTTTCTAAATTTTATCCTCACTATCCTTACTATGACACGCCCTATGAGTCATAGGGTGGGTTGTTGGGTCCCATGACCCTTTTCATAAGGTGTCCAGTGAATGGTGCTTGAGTTTCTTTCCGGAGTATGACTTGAGGTCACGAGCCCTAAATACCAATGATGAGTCATTGGACTCAAATCATAGCCAAAATAGTGTGGGGGAGGCTAAGTTCTTCACTGATTATGAGTGACTCACTATGAGTCATGATGACTTATTACAAGTCATTTTATGCAAATCGTAGGATTTCTAGTGTTTACCCCAATTTCTATCTATGTTGTCTACGAATAGATCCCATGAGTGGTAGGGTCCCATTATGATCCATGGTATACAATTTTAAAGGCTAATAGTATGTATGCCTAGTGACACTGTCTTGACTATGGCTCATGGAGACGAGTCGTAATAGGTCATGATAAATCGTTACAAGACCCGTAAAGACTGATGGATTGTTTTTCAATCTTGTAAATGGGTAATTTTATACATTTCCCCTTAACCTAATAATAATTGACAACCTATAAACATACCTGAGGCCCTATTTCTATTGATATGCCACTCAAAATATTATTTTTTCTATCGCAAGCCTATCAAGCATCCATACTTAGGGTTTCCAAGAAGTAGGTCATCCAAGGACTCAAGGGTTGGATTTTTTCCATAATCTTGGGTATCTAATTGCTAAATTGTTAAAGTCATATGTTTTAAAGTGTTGTTCATATGGTATTAATGAAGGTTTTGAAACATGGGTTGAGAGTTTTGAATGTTTTTTGTTGAACAATGTTTCCCATATATTATCTATGACTATTCATGCTTTGATTATGGTTTTGAACTTGCAGGATGCATGGGTAGGGAGAATAAACAAGGGGATTGTGATTTCCCCCAACTTGTGACTTTTGCAGTAGTAAGGACCTCAACCCCATATTGCTAAATCGGTTTTGAATATGAAAAGTATGCATATTGAACTACTCTTGAACTATTTCATAATGTGAAAAGTCGATGAAGCATAATGATTTTTAATTAAACCTTATGGGGTTGTGAAATTCCCAAAGCTAATGCATAATCTAACCAATATGGCTATGAATTTCCCCAAATTATGAAAGTGTTTTGAGATGTTGATATTACCTTGCAAGTGTAGTGGGTATGGCGATACCAACAATGTATGCCTAAATGTGTGTCTTGGTTCAATGAATTGGAATGTGTGATAAATTATTTAATTAGGCTTTAATAAGGGTTGTGTAGCTGAGTAGGGAAAGTGGAGGTCTTGAGAGACCAGTACTGGAGACTGCAGTTGCCGATGTGGGGGTCTAAATGACTGGGTGGTTCGAGTCCACCTTATTATTATCATATAATTGAGAGGTTTGAGTCCACCATATTATATTACATGATTGGATGCTTTTGTTACCTTGATATGGCGGGAGGTTCAAGTCACTCAGAGTGTATATATGTACCCTCTTGTTTGTGCAGCTGCACGTACTAGGGCCCTTTCAGCTGGGGAAGAGTAGGGACCACATAGATCGTGGGTTCTTTCTTATATTATGATAGTTGAGCTACGCAATCCAGGATAAAGATTTAATGTGCATGTTAAGCCTTCTTCCCTATCCTGGAACGTGATATATTTATTTGATTGTGTGCATTGGATTTGAATGATTTTGAACTACTGATCACGACATTGTGTTATCCTTATTCCTAATTTATATTCTAGTGCTCAAACCACTAACCATCTCTAAACATTATATCCCCACGCGATGAAGGTAGTGGAGATACCTCTAACTTTTCCTGTGCAGAGTTAGGTGGATCGACTCAGTTCATTCTTTTATTATGGTGAAGTGGTGAGCTTTCATTCTCCTAAAGACTTATAAATTTCATTAGTTCTTATCATAGATTAGGATTGAGAATTTTCATTATCATTAACATTATCATAGTCATTGTCACAGTCGAGGATATGTCCCGACCAAAATTGGTTTTTGGTTCTTTTTTCATAGAGGCTTTGTTAGATTACTGTGGACTTGGGTGCTGTTGGTTTGATGTGTTTTGTCAGTTGTTGGTTGTTTTATATAGACATATGTTTTATTGTTTGAACTTATGTTGTTAAATCTTGTTATATGTTCGAAATCCAGCCATTGTTGGGTAGTGTGTGGTGTTTGGTTAGGTTAAGGGTGTGGTCTCTAGTCCATAGTGGATTGAAGATGCTCGTCATGGCCCGGCCCTGGTTCAGGTCATCACAGGAAATCAATGAAACTAAAAAATATATTAAACCCAAAAACCTCAACTATAGATCCTACAAGCACCAATTTTCATACGAATACCCCAAGTGAAATTAATCACTTGCAACTACTATTTCTCAATAAATCAATAACATCCCAACAATCTTAAAAATACTCACTATTTATATCCATGGGCTATTTATTAGAAATGGTCCTAAAATTTACCATATATACAAAGTGGGTCCAGAAGTGACCCTTAATGTCATATGGCCATATTTTGGCACATATGCACTATTGTATCCGAATCTATTACCCGAATTTGATATTGCTCAACTCCCTTGGATGATATCATTAAATTTATCCCCACCAGCGCTCCAAGCTATTATCAATACACGCAATTATTCTACTGGGAAATCTAAAAGTGTACCCCAAACACGTCTTGGTGTCATCGCTTTGAATCCCTTGTGTTAGCCTCGAATTATATGATTAGAAATATTGACACAAATTTGACTCATATCATGCTTCACTTATTAAAAAGGATTTGACCTGGAATCCAAATCATTTGCTGACTTGCAATAAAACTGCCCAAATTATGAATCCTTTGGTAAGAACTCCATTTGGCCTTCAAGAATATGTTTGAGAGGCACTCTCTTTGCATTCTCCCTTAGAAGTATTGGTTTATGATTCTGCACAAGAGAAAGAGCGATACTATGTAAAATCCTAGTATCAAGGTTAATGGGCCTAATATGGGAAATATCATTATATATTTTGATTTTGAATAGTTGAACAATCTTTTGTGGAGCTTGACTGTAGGAGATCCATCGAGGGACCTGTTACCACAAATCATAAAATTGTTTTTAAACCTCCTCATGTGACAAAATTGTGTAATGGGACGTCAAAGGGCTGGGATTCATAAATGGAGTAGTCACTTGGAAGTAATGTATCATCCAAGTTGTGGAGTTGTGAAAACTCGTGTGTGATTATTCATCAAGTACTTGGGGGGTTCTTTAAGGGAACCTTCATGCTCTAGGAAATTTTGGAATTCTTGTGGTCCACCCCTTCCTTGTTCTCTATTTTTATCTTTCGCCCTTTACGAATATTCCCTTTTTTGTACTTATCTTATTCTTTCATCTTGTGAAATTCTTTTGGCATAAAAATGTACAACACATTTTTCTTTTACCCCATTAGGATCAAGAACACCTTTTTGAATATTCTTCTTCAACAAGATATAAATAACATGAATAACACAAGAACATTAAAAAATTGACCCTTAAGCAAACAAACTCCGACTTCTTTGAAATTCGAAACCCAAGCTTACTTCAGACTCCTAAACACAACCCAAAAGAATTTAAGCTCAAAGACTCAACCAAAATTTTTAAATTTGAGGACCCACTTAAATTTTCTTCAAATATAAACTTAAGTGGAACACTCAAATCTTGTAGGAATAAGCTTGAATTTCAGATTTGGACTTTACTATTACTAGGGAACAAAAGATTCAAAAGTCAAAAATTCAAAATTTGGACTAGACCAAAAAATGTGAATAGTATTTTTTATGATTTTTGAGAAAACCAACCAAGAATAGAATCATGGGGAAGATCCTAAGCTCATTTCTGAAACCAAATGATTTGGGAAAAATATGAAAATGAAACGTAAGAACGGAAATAGAAAGATTAGCAATAACGATATATAGAATGACACAAAGATATATAAACAATGAAAGTAATGGGTATATTTAACTCAAAAAAACACCTACGAGCAACCATTTTCTTACAATGACCCCGAGTGAAATTAATCAATCGCAACCATTATTTCTCAACAAATTAATAAGATCCCACCATGTTTAAAAACACTCACAAGTATATCTCTCATCATCATTCCTCTACTACCTTAAAAGTAAAGGAAGACCTAAGTATTTATAGCTATGGGCTATTTATTACAAATGGGCCCTAAAGTAACCCTAAATACAAAGCATGCCCAAAAGTGACCTTTATTATCAAATGGCCATATGTTAATGAATATTCCCTCCTATGTCCCAAGCTATTATCCAAATACAATTTTGGTAAATACCTTCTTTGATGATATCATCAAATATAGCACCTTTCACGCTCCAAGCTATCATTCACACATGATATTATTCAAGTGGAACCTCAAAAAAAGTATTCCAAGCATTTCTTGACAACCTTGGGGTAGTCATGGCTTGGACTCCCTTGATTTGGTTCCCTTCGAATGTTCATTGACTACATGCAGTTGAAGAAGGTGATGGTCAAGAATAAGTATCCTCCCTCGAGGATAGATAATTTGATTGACCAGTTGCAAGGTGCCAAGTTCTTCTCCAAGATAGATCTTTAGTCTTAGTACCATCATCTTAAGATTAGGGAGGTTGATATCTTAAAGATGGCTTTATGTACTCGGTATGGGAATTTTGAGTTCTTGGTGATTTAATTTAGGTTGACCAAAGCTCCAGTAGCATTTATGGAGTAGATAAACTTGGTGTTCAGGTTTTATTTAGATCTCTTCATCATTGTTTTTATTGATAACATTTTGGTTTATTAAAAAAGTGAGGGGGGATCATGCTAATTACCTCCATGTGGCGTTGTAGACCTTACAGGAATAGTAGTTGTATGTCAAGTTCTCAAAGTGTGAGTTTTGGTTGAACACTTTGACTTTATTGGGTCATATTATTTCTATTAAAGGGATCTTGGTTGATACAGATAAAGTTGTTGTACTAAAGAGGTGGCCAATGAATCCATTCGATATTAGGAGATTCTTGGATATAGATGGGTATTATAGGTTGTTTGTGGAAAGCTTTTCTTCAATATCTGCTCCTTTTACTAAGTTGACTCAAAAGAAGGTTAAGTTTTCTTCATCAGATGCTTGTTAAGGGAGTTTTGAGAAGTTGTAGGATAAGTTGACTTCGACTCTAATCCTGACTTTGATGAAGGCCAATGATTGGTTTGTGGTTTATTGCGATGCATCTCGAGTGGGTCTTGGTTGTGTATTGATGCACCTTGGGAAAGTGATTGCTTATGCTTCCAGGTAGTTAAAGTTAGATGAGAGGAATAATATTACTCATGATTTAGAGTAGTTGGAAATTGATTTGTCTTTTAAAATAGCGCGGCATTATTTGTATGGTGTTCACATGGATATATTTTTTGATCACAAGAGTCTTCAGTACGTGTTCACTTAGAAAGAGCTTAATATTAATTAGAGGAGATGACTTGAGCTTTTTAAGGATTATGATATAAGTATTCACTACCACCCAGGTAAGGCTAATGTGGTTACTGATGCTCTTAGTAGGTAATACACGGGGAGTTTGGCTCATGTGGAGGAAGGAAAATGGGTATTGGTGAAAGATATTCACCGCTTGGCTAATCTTGGAGTTTGTCTCTTTGACTCTAAGTATTGTAGTGTGATGGTGTAAGAAGTGGTTCAATCATCTGTTGGTGTGGAGATTAAAGAAAAGCAAGTGTTGGATCTTGTCTTAATAAGAATCAAGGGTGATACTGGTGGGCAAATGGTAGTAGTGTTTAAGATCAGTGGTGATGGTACTTTACGGTACCGAGGGAGGTTGTGTGTTACTGATGTATATGGGTAGCGACAAAGGGGTTTGGCTGAGATACATGAGTCGTGCAATGTTGTTAAACCTGGTTGTTAAATTATATGGTGTGTAAACCGGTTAAGGTTGACCATATAAGCCTAGGAGGGTTGTAACAAGAAATTTATTTGCCCGAATAGAAGTAGGAAGTGATCAATATGTAATTTATTACCGATATTCCTTGATCTCAGGATCAGTATAATTTGATTTAGGTCATCATGGATAGAATGACAAAGACTGTTCATTTATTTCTAGTGTGAACTACCTTTTTGGCGGAGGATTATACAAGGTTGTATCTTAAGGAGATTGTAAAGCTTCACGGGGTGCCTGTTTCAATTATCTCTGATCGTGGTAGGTAGTTTGCATCTCATTTCTGGCAGTATTTCCAGAAAGTGTTAGGGACTAAGATTAGTCTGAGTATTTCTTTTCATCTACAGTCGGATGGGCAAGCTGAGAGAACCATTCAGATATTGGAGGCTATGTTTTGGGCCTATGTGATTGGCTATGGTAGAAATTGTTTTGAGCATCTACCTTTGGTAGAATTTTCTTACAACAATAGATATAATTTGAGTATTGGTATGGCTATTTTTGAGTATTGTATGGTAGAAGGTGTAGATGTCCTATTAGGTGGTTTCAGCTTTAGGGAAGCGGACATGTTTGGTCTAGATTCAGTCTAGCAGGTGATGGAGAAGGTCAAGGTGATTTAGGATACTCTTAAAGCTTCCCAAAGTCGCCAAAAGTCCTATACATATGTTAGGCATAGAGACTTGGAGATTTAGGTTGGGGATACGATGTTACTCAAGGTGTATCCCATTAAGGGAGTGGTACGGTTTGGAAAATAGGGAAAAATCAGTCCTCGATTTATTAGTCCTCATGTTATTTTGCAAGAGTTGGCAATGTTTCTTATGAGTTGGAGTTGCTATCTAACTTAAGTTTGGTTCATCCGGTCTTTAATGTTTCTATGTTGAGGAAGTGTCTTGGTGATCTATCTTTGGTATTTCCAGTTAAAGGACTCGTTATTTAAGATTCTCTGTCTTATGAAGAGGTCCCGGTTGATATATTAGTTAAGCAAGTTCGTCGGTTGCGGAGCAAAAATGTGGCTTTGATTAAGGTTCTTTGGCAGAACCATAAGGTGGAACAAACTACATGGGAAGCAGAAGAGGACATGAAGTTAAAATATCCAAGTTTACCTTTGGAAGAATTGCTAACTCTAGATGGCTTCCTCCTTCCTGTCCTAACACTACAACACCTTTCACCTAATGAAAAAAGTGAAGTCAAAAGCAGGTTCAAACATGAGACAAAGGTTACAAATAAAAGTGACCAACCTTAGATAAGCGACATATCTTGTGTGAAGGAAAATAACATATTCATATGGGAATATGAGTACAAATAATACAAAGGAGGACTCGAAGGAGACCAACATTCCACTAAAGGTTGCAAAATTTGGGAAAGTAGGCGGAAATGGAAAGTATACTCAATTAAAAAAAGGGCACCAGCTTTTATAGATAGGGATAAGAGATATTGGGCTTGTCGCAAATCAATGTTTAGCTTTATTTTCATATTTCAGCTTTGTAATTTCTTTTGGGCTATTTGTCCAAGATTTTTTTTCTCATTTTTATTAAATAAAATGGTCTAACCAGCCAACAAAAGTTTGTAAACAAAAATTATGAGACGAACACTAGGATTGTATTCCCCTTGAGTTCATAACTCTAGAGACTTATTGGGCTCGTTAAACTATCTAGGTTCCTTTCATGCACAATCTAACAAGTTATGCATCAACAACCATATCTCAACAACCTTTTGTGAATTTCACTCATCTTCTCTTGGTCTCAGAGTGTTGTATTACTAACCCTTATCATGAATAGAAAATTGAGTATATCTTCTAGGTCTCAAATTAATTAGATGAAGGTCGGTAGCTTTAAATTAATATTGTGATGTTCTTTTCCTAATATTAACCTCTCTCTCGAGTCAATATTCAATATAAGAGGGTTCGTAGTCACTAAGAAAGCAATCAATATAATGAAAATCACAATACATGCAAGAACACCAACCAAGAACTTTGCACTTCCGCTACTTTGTTATTCAATCAGGGTTCCCACAACCGTAGTTAGGATCTTTAGCCAATCATGTTTGCAAGAACACTCATAGAATTATTAATTGAAAGCATACGATTAATCTCACAATGAATTAAGAATCTTAGAAAAATGTCAAATTAATATCAACCCCTAAAAGCGAAGAACAAAAATTCCAAAAAACAAAAATTCCAAAATCAAAAGTGTATCTTTGAACTCAATATTATGTTATAAGTATGTAAAGTGCGTAAAATAATATCAAAACATCAATGGTTCATTTATAGTTTACATAAGGAAACCTAAAAATCCTAAACAAAAAAATATGAAAACTATGTCGGCACCTACCTTCGACCCCACTTATAGGTTGTAGGTTCTACCTATGGACCCTAGGTGGGTCATAGGTTTCACTGGAGATCAGCAACCATCAGAACATAACTTATGAGGGGTACCTATATGGGATGTAGGTAACAACTATACCTTCTAAGTCGACCTTTGTAGGTCTCAATCAAAATTCAACCCGCAGAATGTTCTTCTGCTAGTTATGACCCAACCTATTGAGGCCGTAAGTACCACTTACGGCCCGTAAGTGGGTCCATCAATAGCCCTAAATTGCACTTCATCTTTTTTCTCCTCATCTACTCCAAAACCCATTTTCCTACAAACCCAACATAAAAACAAATTACATATAACAAAAATGACCTAAGAAAATCACAAACCATGTTTAGTACTTAAATTAAGTTATAGGGAAATTTATGTGCTCAATTGTAGGGATAAAATATGCAGGAAAAAATCTAACAAAAATTTTGTGCCCAGATCATAATGAGGGACCTTACGATTCATAGGAACATCCTATGAGTTGTAGGGACATCTACGACTCATTACTAGACTCATCGAGGAGGCCAAATATTAAGAGAAGAAGGTAAATGGCCTCTAAAGTCCCAAGGACTCTCAAAATTAGTAATCTCCTGTTTCTATGACTCATCACCTTGAGTCGTAGGGATTGGTGACCCAAGTAGTTATGCACACTAAATAGGGTAAGACGATAACTCATAGAAACTGACTATGATTCATTGTAAAAGTCATCGATAAAGTAAATTACAAGACCCAAACCAGGGCCTGGCAATGTCCGGTATCTCAAGTCCCATATGGATCGAAGATCACCCCGTACACCTAATCAACTTAATCACAACACACCAAAAGTCGGATGAATCGCTAATATATAATAAGATAGAATCTGATAGCTTAAGAAAATTTCAATGCATATCTATAACCGTCAGTTGACGACCGGCAAAACAACTGACCGACACCACCTAGTAACCACAGTAGTCTAGACAAAGCCTTCTAAAGAATAATCCAACACTGAATATCAATAATGTGTCAGGATATGCCACCAAAAATAGCCAAAAATAAGTCCAAGGCATAAGAGGAATAAAACATAAAATAATGAATTCCGATATATGGAAGCTCACCATTTTAATATCAACTCGCGAGCTGATCCCAAATAATAATCACTGAGCAGGAGGAGTATAAGTGTGACTAATTACTATATCCAGTGGGGATATAGTGCACGAATACAGTAAGTATGGTGAACGTTAGCATATAACTTGGGGATAATGATAACATAATGGCATTATCAATAGTTTACCATCATTCAAACTAATGCATATAATCAATTTCATACACACATACCCACATATATATATCACATATCGGGATAGGAAAAAGGCTTAAGATGCATTTTTAGAACTATAGCCTAGATTGTGTAGCTCAACCATCATATAATCGTACCCATGAATTACATGTTACCTAGATTTCACCCTTTGGTCAGGCCCCAGTGCGCATAGCCACACGAATTGGAGAATAATCTCATCTATATGCATACGACGGACTCAAACCTCCCATCATATACAAAGGTAACTTAAGAACCCAATCATGTAATAGTTTACGGGGCACTCAAACCTACCTAGTTAAGAACTAATAATAATAATTAGGATGCAAACCCTCCTTATCACTTTAACCCCCGCATTGGCAAATGCAGTTTCTATCGTTGGTTACCTAGACCTCTACTTTCACTACTCCGATACACAACCCTTTATAGATCCTAATTATAACATTTATCACATAATACCAATAATTAATCACATTTCACATTAAGGCATACATTTTTTGCATCGTCATACCAACTATACTTACAAGGTAACACATAATGCCAAATTAATCTCCATTTACTTGGAGACAACAACACCCTTTCATTATTGATAAAGGTGGGGGAACACCGACTCCTTTTGTTCAATAAATCATACCATTGTGTTTCAAATACCTCATTATATCATGCAATAGTTCAAGAATAGTTCAATTTACAAATTCCTACCTTTCACATAACTAAAGACCAACTGCACACTATGGGTTTGGTCATAACCACTTCAAAAGTCGCAAGTTTGGGAAAATCACAATTTCCTAGTTCATTCGCCATACCCATTCACCTACAAGTTCAAAGAAATATTTAAAGAATGAATAATAATAATTAAACAATAGGAAAACATTGTTCAACAAATAACATTAAAAATCGATAACCTTCGTTTTCAAAAGCAAAAAATTTCTAGGTGAACAACACTTTAATACATTTGTTTTTACAAAATTAACAATGAGGGGAAAGTCACAAGCTTTTAATAGTAAGATGTATGCAGAGACATCACCCACGAGAGTCCTATTGATCAACCTTATGAAAAATGTAAGTGTTCTTGACCTTGAGGAATTTGAGAGTGTTGAAAAGTTACTTTGATGTATGTATAAGGGCTAATGATACCCTAAAAGGGTTATAGGACATGGGTTGAAAGTTAGGTAAGAAGGGAAATATATAGAATGCCCTTAAATTAAAAGATGAAAAAAGTCACTTTAACTATAAGTCAACCCTTGACTCATACACTCCTTACGACTTGTCACCATAAGTCATAACCAAGGCAGTACCACCAAGTCACTCTATACTATAATTCTTATGACTTATTGGCACTACTCATAATAGGATACTATGACTTGCATAGCCCTGTCATAATCAACATAGAACCCAAATTGGTACATACACTGGACACACTACGATTACACCTATTGACTCTTAACATATCCTTACGGCTCTTAGTGATCCACTCATACTCAGAAGATAATCTAGCCACAACCTAACTACTTGAATTATGACTCATCCCAATAACTCGTCATGAAACCTTTCAACTCATAGGGTGCTTTATTACCAAGGCAGTGAGCTCAAAGCTCAAGAAATTTCTAAGGGCCAAAAATCCAGGGTGTTTTAATTCTCCCCCACTTGGATTATTCATTCATATTTGATTGAACAAGGTATTTATTAGCACTAATTGAATCAACATACCTCTACTCTTACCTTTAACAAAGACAGAAAAAGAATATGCTAAGGAAATCACTCTTTTCTTTAACAAAGTCAGAATATAAAGATATTAAGGGATACAAATACCTTAAGCATGATTATCCCAAGTAGAAAACAAGAACAAACACTAGGCCTTCAGGTCCTCTTCGACTACCAAAGTATCCTCTTAAACCTTGTGGTTCCTCTATAGAACCTTTACCAAATCTATGTCATTCATCCGCGAATAATAAACTTGCCTATCTAAAATTTCAACCAAAACCTCCTTATAAGATAAGAAATCTGAAATATCTTCTTCCTCCAATGGAAAAACTATAGAAGGATCACCCACGCACTTTCTCAACATCAAAATGTGAAACACCAAATAAATGCAGCTCAAACTTTGGGGTAACTTAAATTGATATGCAACATTACAAAGTCCTAAACAAATATATTGGGGTTTGAGCTGCCGCTTCTTATCAAACTGCATCTCTCCATTCATAGGGGATACCTTAAAAAACACCCAATCACCAATACTAGACTTTAACTCTCGTTGCCTTACATCCAATTAGGACTTTTGGTAACTTTGGGTGGTTTTAAGACTATCCCAAATCACTTTTACCTTCTTTATCACTTTGCAAAAAAATCCTGTCCAATCATATCAACCTCACAAACTTCAAACCACCCAATAGAGACCAAAATCTTTTACCATAAAAGTACTCTAAAAGATCTATATAAATACTAGAGTGGTAGCTATTATTATAAGAAAACTCTATAATAGGAAAATTATCAACCCAACTTCTACCATAGTCAATCATACAAGCTTTAAGCGTGTCTTCTAGTGTCTGAATAGTCTTTTCCGCTTGCCCATCTGAATATGGGTGGATAGTAGTACTAAAGCTTACCTTTGTTCCCCATCCTCTCTAAAATAAATCTAAACTGTGGTTAAAACTAAGTACCATAATCTGACATAATAGAAATAGACGCCTGATATGCCAAAATTACACCTCTCTTATAAGAGAGCAAGCAGTCTCTTTCAAATATAGAACCCAACTAGGTTGGGTGTCGAATCCCACAGGGAATACTGTGTTTACTAAGTATTGTGATAGTTATTGGATTGTTGATCAAAGGTTCCAAAATAAGGGGATTTTGAAATGTTAAAAGAGTTCTTTCATATTTGAGTCACACAAAAGTCCAACAAATGAGAGTTAATGTAAACGTAATTTCAATGAGAATGAATTAACAAGGGTTGTGCTCTCTAAGATGTTCAAATAGTTAGGGTTGTGTGTTTGTGCTTAAATTCTAACTTGTGAATTCAATTCCAAGACTTATTGAATTCTAAAAATTACCCATGTGTTTCTCAACCTAATTGGTGTTTCACCCTTTACTTCTCTCGAACTTACAGGATTCATGCATTATTCAATAATACTCTCATGAGGATTAATCATGTTAAGGCATTAACCTATTAACCCAAAAGGTAAACCTATGGATTTGATGTAAATTACTTTTTTCCTAATATCCACTTTCTTGTCATACAGGTGATATTCATAGGCTCATTTCTAGAGTTTTCAACTAAGAGATGTCATTATAATGAAGAAGCATTCATGCAATTTTAATAAATGTTAGAAATCAAATCCATGCACAACCCCAAACAATTTTTTACATCAAGGCTCCCATAACCCTAGTTATGGGAGTTTAGTTTCTTATCTACATATCAGAAATAAAAGTTATATTGATGTTATTAAATAATTGCAGAAGAGTACTTACAAAAGTTACAATTTTGTTCTTCTCAATCTTTGATGGAAAATTTGAAAACTAATCATGAAATCTGAATCTCTAGATTTAAATCCCAATGAAAAGTAGTACAAACCTTTCACTAGATGAGAAAGTATGAAACTGAAGAGAAAAGATACAAAATAAACCCTAATACTTGGTATTTATATCATTCCAGAACTGGGGTTTTAAAATTTAAACTTAGATTCTCCACGTTATGGTCGATGAGTCAAGCGAAGGTTCATTGCAGGTCAGATGATCCATCACCTGAATCATTTCTAGATGTTCAGTGACTCCCTATTTTGCTTATGCTACCCCTCAAATTACTTTCAACTCAACCTCTTAGGCTGCTATCAATCCAGTAGTAGCCATCCTTAACTTAGGGGATTTTCCTAAGTTAAAGTGCACAATATCCACAATAGGACCAGGGCCAAAGAAAAATGGTTAACACCTTCTAAAGAGTGAATCAACCTTATTTGGATAGAAAAACACTACCACAGATCAAAAGGGTTGACAAAGAGAATACAATATTTATGTTAGGTCAATTATTTAGATAAATGGACTAACTATACAAGAAGGCCTACTATCCTCTCTTAGTGAATCAAAACACACGACAACATCAGATGAACCCAACAAGTTCTAGGTGTAACACTTATGTAAGAACTACATAAATACTCACCTACATAAGAACTTAGTTAATTTCTATGCTACTAATTTTTGGGATCCAGATCACATAGCTATGCTTTGATTCATTACTAACTTCTAATGCCATTAACAGAGTCACACATGGTTGCACAACACTTTACCACTTGGTAAAGGAATTAATTATAAAAAATGAAAAACACAATTTTACCACCATCACTTGTCATCCACATATGCACAATAAGGTTCTAACACGAATGGAACATTTATTTCATGCAACCATATTACAAACGGAACATGAAAATGAAAATAGTGAAAATAAAAATGCAACAACTTATCCATACCGATAATATCAT
Source organism: Capsicum baccatum var. pendulum (assembly GCA_030864225.1). NCBI lineage: Eukaryota > Viridiplantae > Streptophyta > Magnoliopsida > Solanales > Solanaceae > Capsicum > Capsicum baccatum. The sequence goes on from CM061557.1 coordinate 90,522,482, forward strand.
CAACAGAACCCGCTCCCTATGTTAAACGAACATCCCACCCCCGTAAAAAATATTCTTTGTCCTCAATGCATAAAATTTTACGTACAAAGAAGGGGAAATATTTTTTGTACCTCTTATTCAATCTGAGGAATCAGTGAATTATGGGGAGGCTCTAGCATCCTCACTAGGTGTAATGTTGACTCCTATGGTGGTGGGAGTACTCATTATCTCTCCCTATAGAATAGGATGTACTATATCTCTTGTCGGATCTATAGGTTGCCTCCTAGCTGGGGCAGAACTGGTAGACACTCCAGCTGCTTATCTTCTACTCTTTTTCTTCTTCTCTCCTTATCTTTCCTTAACCTCTTTATTGCCTTTCTCATATCATACTCAAGTCTATACCCAGGTGACATAGCTTCTATCTTCTTTCTCTTGGCGTCTTTCTTTTTAGCTTTCTCATTGTTTTCATCTGGTTCAACTATTTTCTTACACTTATCCTTGATTGGGCACCTAAATAAGTCAACAAAGCCCTCGTCCTCATCGATAGGAATCTGGATTGGATCTGAGATGGTCTACTTTGGCTGCTGATTTATCTTGTCTATGTCTTCCCGAAGTTGTCTAACCTTCTCTATTACTTTAGAAAAATCTAGGATGGACATTATATCTAGCTTCTTGTTGATTCTCTCCTCTATGTTGTCCATTCGTAGCTGGATATTTTTGAAAGGGTGTAATGCTTCCTCTACAATTCTTTAAATAAGGGGTTTGAAATCTTCCCCCCATATGGCCATCTATTTTTCAACCTTTTTGATGGCTCGTACAGTCTTTGCAAAGTTTTCATGGTTCATCTTGTACTTAGAATTTTGGGTTGGAACTTATGCAGAATCTGCAGTTCTGCCCATGGGCATTGAAGCTGAACTTGTAGAAGTAGCAGATGGTACGTACGTCGCAAGTGGTAATGGCATACCTGAAGGAACCTCTACTAATTTAGGAACTTGATCTAGCTGAGTTTGTTAAGCCGAAGGCCTGTTGACTCGCATATCAAACTATGAGTCATCCCTTAATTTTTTAATATCATACTTATGTGTCACCTGGATCACATCAACTTTGCTAATCAAAGGTACATTCGCCTTCTTATACAACTCGATGATAAGGCATGGTAATGGCAGCGAAGTCAGCGTCTTATGAGTGCGAAAGAACAATTCAGTAGCAATAATGTTTCCAAAATCCATGGTCAATCATTAAATCAAAACATCGACAATCATGCCTCTAGTACTTTCTAAGCGATCATCGCCCCTGGTGGGCATCACCTCAGTCGCAAAATCGCCTACCAGAACTTGGCCCTGAAGCTTAGGGATTTCTTCGATATATATTCATGGGGGTTCTGCAGCCATGCAGGTTCGCCCTTGTCTGTTAGGATCCTTGCTAACCAGGGCCTTTGTGTAGCCTATATGAATAATCGATCATCTAACTCAGGAATTTCCCCTGGTATCTGGTAATCGGGCCCAAATAAGAACCTATTCAAAGTTTGCTCTGAAATTTCAATATCAACTCCACGAACAGTAATGGTTTCCCACTTGTTCATGTCAGCAGCTTATGCACTTGGAGGACAATTTTTCTCAAGCAACGCCAAGTAATTGGTTAAAAATTCAGGACCAAATTTGGTTGATAGGTCCCCAGCGGCCTACTTATCCATACAAGTTCGTACTCACAAATTCAGTGCTTAAACTCTGGGTATTCGTGCAAGGTCGTAGTCATAAATTGTTACTTTTCAAAAATAGCCCTCTTTATGGTTTCCCTGTCTGTTGGTTCCATACCATTGTAAAAATGTTCTCGGGTACCCTTAATCTGCCACTGTATAGCTTCCCACACTTGCGGATCCTTGCACAAAACTAAATTTGGTTTTATTTACTCAGGACTCTCTTCTTGGACGGATTTAGGTACTTCAACCCCTTCCTCAACTGGAATTGAGCTTGAGTTGCTACTGTTACTTCTTTAACCCTCCTCTTCAGACTGGGATGATGAAGAAATCACTTGCAAAATTACACCAGGTGTTCCGTGCCGGTGCATCCTCAACTTGTTCCTTCCCTTGCCTGACCTCTTGGCCTCTACCTCTACCTCTGGTGGTTGGTAATTTTCTTTCCATGGTACCTGTAAGTGATACATTATCAGTTCATGGATTTAAATAAGAAAGCAGGATAAATTATGGATCAGCGATGGCTAGGGCAACGGTCCGTCAGTCTTGCGATGGTCCGTCGCCCCAAACTATCGGGGTCATTCCAGTTACATTGATGCTTAGGAAGTGTCGATAGTTCAGGTGATGGGTCATCGAGTATCCGATGTTCCATCGAATTGATCGTCGCCTACCATTTTTCTTTTTCATTCTTCATTTCAATATTTTGTCGAACACCTTGCACTCTTTCATTTCAAGCATGAGTTTTCATGGCATTTTCACCATTAATCCACTACTCATTTTTCTCTTCTTCATCCATGGGCTACATAGACTTCACCAAGGATTTCTTTAGGTTTCAACTCAGTTTAGACCCACAAATAAGAATTTCAAGATCAAAGAAAATTTCTACACCATTAGAACCTTCACATGATTTCTTATTTCTTAATATTGAGTAGCATAAAGAGTAAAGAAGATTTCATACCTTAGCGTTGCTACACATATTCTATCCTTGACTTGTACTCTAAATACATGACACAGTATGACAATATATTTTTGTAGAGAGCTATTATTGTTGGTCAGTGAAAAAACAATGAAGAGATAAAGTTTAAATAAAAGAAGGAAAAGGGAAGTGGAATGTTTTCAGAGAAAATGAAAGCTTTTAGGTGTCTTGAATAATTTGGGGGTTACTCAATCGCTTCTAATTACCTATTTAAAACTTTTTGGGTCAGATAAGAATGACAAATTTAGCTATTTAAATCGATCTGACCCGACCCACTGCAATAGGGTTAAATACGACGGTTCGTTTGATAGTCTGTCGAATATACGAAGGTCCGTCGGTCAAACCATCATCCCAATCCAGTAAACATACCTTGTGACATATCAGTGACGGTTTACCTTCTACTTCTTTTTTACTTGCACTGTTATACCTTCACACTTCCATACACACTTCATCTTGCACACATATACAAAACAAACAACAAAATAACCTAAATTAATGATACACAACACAATGTGGATTGCCTCCTAATAGCACCTGATTTAATTTCGTGCCACGACTTGGCTATCTTGCTTACTCATACCTTCATCTAGATAGAAATTATTAGTACTTTTTATCAAGTCTTTTCGATCTATATAAAGTTTGACTCATTTCTCATTGACTTTGAAGATATTTTCATCTTCATTTTCAAGTTCGACTACTCCAAATCAGTAGACTTGACTAACTTTAAATAGGCCGGATCACATGGAATTAAGTTTACCTTGGAAAAGTTTGAGTCTGGAATTAAACAGAAGCACTAAGTCACCTTTCTGGAAATCTCGTTTGTTAATCCTCTGATCATAATACTTCTTCATCTTCTCCTTGTATAGGTCTTCCCTTTCTTAAGCCCTGATATAAATTTCATCCATCTCATTCAGTTGCCCCAGTTTTAGCTCCGTTGCCTCCTTCCAATTCAGATTAAGATACTTCAGTGCCCAGAATGATTTATACTCTAGCTCAATTAAAAATGGCATTCTTTGAATACACCAATTGGTATGGAAACATGCCAATGGGTGTCTTGAAAGCCAATCAATATGCCCAAAAGGCATCGTCCAGATTCCTAGACCAATCCTTCCGGCTAGCATTTACGGTTTTGGCAAGGATATCCTTGTTTTCCCAATTAGAGATCTCCACATGCCCACTTGTCTATGGGTGGTATGTAGTAGCCACCTTTTGCTGTTTGACTCAATATTTTTCAAAGACGGCTATGAATATGTTGTTGCAAAAGTGTGATACTCCATCAGTTATGATGGTATGTGGTACTCCAAAGCGAGAGAAGACATTTCTCGGTTAAAATACAACAACCCGTTTTCCTTCATTGTCCGCTAGAGCCACAGCCTTGACCCATTTTGACACGTAATCAACAGCAACATGTATGTGCTTTATCCAAAATGAACCCATGAAAGGCCCCATGAAATTTATGCCCCTACATCAAATAATTCTACCTCAAATATTTTAGACATTGGCATCTCATGGTGCTTTGAGACGGACCCTTTCCTTTGACATTGGTCACATCTCTTCACAAACTCAAGAACATCCTTGCACAAAGAGGGCTAATATTTTCCGCTCTGAAGCACTTTCCTTGCAGTCGATCACCTGCATGGTGATCTCCAACTGGGAAAGCATAGCTTAATTCCAATACACTTAGCATATCTACTTGTAGGACGCACCATCTAATAATACTATCTACACATATCCAAAAAAGATATGGGTCATCCTAGAAGTAATAGGTCCTATCATGGAGAAACTTTTTCCTTTGATGAAAGGAAATATTCTCTGGTACCACCTCAGTTACCACATAAATTGTGAAGTTAGCATACCAAGGTACTTTTTTGAGAACTGCAGCCAACTCGTCCTATACTACCTATATTCTCTGGTACCACCTCAGGAAAGGAATAATCAATCTCAAACTCGTCCTATACTACCTATATGCCTTTGAGTCTAGATAAGTAATCACCGACCTGATTCTCACATCCCTTACGATCTTTGACCTCAAAGTCAAATTTTTGAAGTAGTAATACCTACCGGATCAACCTTGGTTTAGCGTCCTTCTTTGCCATTAGGTACCTCAAGGCAGCATGGTCAGTGTGTATCACTAGTACCTTGGTACCTTGCAAATATGCCTGAAACTTCTCCAAAGCATACACCACTGCTAGAAGTTCCTACTCTATGACGGTGTATTTTTTTTTCTCTATTCAGTTCTTTGTTGGCATAATAAACTAGATAAAATAACTTGTCCTTCTTTTGCCCCAGCACAGCTCCAAGGGAAACACCGCTCGTATCATACATTATCTTAAATGGTTTTGACCAGTCCGGTGTAGTAATAATAGGGTCCTCAACCAGGTTCCTATTAAGGAATTCAAATGACTTAATGCATTCAGCATCAAAGAAGAACTTTGTTTCGTTCTCCAAAATTTTTCAAAGTGGATTTGCAATTTTAGAGAAGTCTTTTATAAACCTACGGTAAAAGCCAGCTTGCCCAAGGAAACTATGTACCCCTTTCACTAAGATGGGAGGTGGTATCTTCTCACTAACTTCTACCTTGGCTCAATCGACCTCTGTCCTTTTTGCTGAAAGTTTGGGCCTAAGAACAATGCCCTCCTTTACCATGAAGTGGCATTTCTCCCAATTAAGCACAATATTGAATTCCACATAACTCTATAAGGCCCTGCTCAAGTTCGCCAGACATAGCTCAAATAAATCTTCAACCACAGAAAAAACATCTATGAACACCTCCAAGGTGTTCTCAACCATATCTGAGAAAATAGCCATCATATAACTTTGGAAGGTAGCAGGTAAGTTATGTAACCCAAATGGCATCCGCTTGAATACAAAGGTGCCATACGGGTATGTGAACGTCGTATTCTCCTAATATTCAGGAGCAATACAGATCTGATTGTAGCCAGAATATCCATCCAAGAAATAATACCACCTATTTCCTGCCAACTAATCAAGTATTTGATCCATGAAGGGCATTAGGAAGTGGTCCCTTAAAGTTCATGATCTTAGTTTGCGGTTGTCCATGCAAACACTCCAACCAGTCACACGCCTGAGAGGAATCAACTTATTTTTTTCATTTGCAACAACAGTTATGCCCCCTTTCTTGCGAACACATTGAACTTGGCTTACCCATTTATTGTCTAAAATAGGATAAACCACTCTTGTATCCAGCTTGTTAATAATTTCCTTCTTAACCACCTCTTGCATTGGTGGGTTAAGTCGGCATTGATGCTCAATGGTAGGAGTACATTTTTCCTTAAGTTGTATCTTATGAGGGCAGATGCCCGGGGGAATGACAATAATATCAACAATAGTCCAGCTTATTGCTCGTTTGTATCCTCGAAGCACCATAATAAGTTCTTTCACCTACTGCTCACCCAAGTCAGTCGAAATAATAACAGGTAGTGTATTCCCACTTCCAAAGAACATATACCTCAAGTGACTGGGTAACTCTTTCAGCTCTAGGATAGGTGGTTCTTCTATAGAGGGCTTAGCAAGTGTACTAGGATGATTTTCCAAGTCCATATCAAACTTCTTGGGTGCATATGAGTAACACCCCATGCCCGTTAAGGCACATATAGTCTTCTCATAATATTCTATACCATCTTGATCAAAATTCATGAACATGACAGCTAATGTTTTAATAGAAAATTTCTCTTCAATTGCCACTTCCTGCTCTTCCTCATAACAGACATGCACAATGGAAAATACACTCATTTCTTTTTGCTACTTCATTGATTGGCACACATCAAATTGCACTACTTTATCATTTAGCCTAAATAAGTGCTCATTCACTTACAAACCAATCAGTACACTTCCAGTTGTGAGGAAAGATCGACCCAAGATTATGGGCATCTCAAAATCCACCTCCCAATCCAGAATGACAAAATTGACAAAAAATATAAATCTAGAAACCTTCGCCAGCATATCATATAAAATACCAAGAGGTCATTTTACCGACCTATCCTCTATCATAAGTCACATATTAGTGGGTGTGGGGTCTCCAAAACCCAATTTTTTAGTAAATAGCTAGTGGCATCAGATTGATGCTAGTTCCCAAGTCAAATAGGGATTTTGCAAAGTCAAAAGGTCAAATAGGGCATGGGATAGTAAATGCTCCTGGATCTGTTTTTTTCTGCACCGGAGACTTTATGGAAATAGTACCACAATGATAAAGAATGTCCATCGGCTTAAAACTAACTGACCGCTTCTTTGTGATGAGGTCTTTCATGAACTTTGTGTACCCAAGCATTTGCTCTAATACCTCTAGCAGTGGTAGATTGATCGTCAACTGCTTAAGAATAGCCATGAATTTGTTGAACTTTGGGTCATCGACCTTCTTCTTCAACTGTTGACAAAATAGAAGTGGTGGTTTTGGAAGAGTGGTAATCACCATTTCCGACTCTTTTCCCTTATTCTTCTCCAACTTATCAACCTACTGACTATTGGATGGTGTGTCATCAATAACTTCATCCAATTTCCCAGAATCCACCGGATGATTAATCTCTGCTCCTTCAATAACATCGGCTACAATAACAACCACAGGCTTCCCCACAGAAGAACCTGCCAATACTGTACCACTTCTAGTTGTGATAGCCATGCAAGAGCCATTATTTCATGGATTCTAAAAGGTATCACTTGGTAATGGTCAAGTCTTTCTCTAATGTAAAGTTGCCGAGAGTTGGCTCATTTGTTTCTCCAACTGATTATTAGAGGCAGAGTGTGAGTTTACCAAGTAACTCCTAGAAGACAAATCGCTCTTCATGGTTGTCACTCTAGAGTTGGTAGCTTCAACACCCTTTAATAATTTCTCTATCAAGAACTCCATTGACATTTTATCAGAGCTAGTTGCAGCATTATCTCTGCTTCTGGGAGGTACATATAGCCCACTCCTATCATTCTTACCTTTCTAATTTCCTTGCTCCCCATCTTTTTAACCAACCTTGTCATAGTAGTTCCGACCTTGATTTGCTTGGGAATTTCCTTAAAAACCCCTTTGATTATTCAAATAGTTATCCTCTTCCTTCGAATCAAAATCATCTCTACCTTTAGCTGCAACAGCTTTCACTTTTTTAGTCTTGGCAGATAATAAAGGTTTGGTCAATAGATCCATCTGGATCTTTAAGTATACCATGTATTGATCATGTTCTTCCTCTTTGTTATGTTGTTTTACAGTCATGCCAATAGATACAGCAGGGCTTGCTACCACAGAATCCCTTGTATGCCATGCTCTGTTTTGTTTGGTCAACTGATCAAGCATCTCTGAGGCCTCCTAAAAAGTTAGATCAACAAATGATCCCCTTGCAGAATTATCAACAATTGGCTACGTAATAGAGTTCAAAGCCTGATAAAGAGTCTCCACCAGATGAATATCTGTCATATTATGGTTCAAGAACTACGTCAACTTCTTTTTGAAACTCTCCCATGTCTCATAAAGGGCATTGGTTGGGAGCTGCCTAAAGTTGCTGATCTCATCCCTCAATTGTACCCTTTTGGAAAGTGGAAAGAACCTTTCTAGGAAAGCCACTTTCAATTACCTTAAATTGGTTATAGAATCAAGCGTCAACTCATTAAGCCCTAATGGTGCCTCCCCAGATAGAGACAACGGAAATAAACAAAGGCGGATGGCATTTTTACCCACTCCTGTGTTATCAAATAACTTTCTAATAGTGATAAAGTTCACTAAATGCATATTAGGATCATCTCCCGAGAGTCCACCAAACAACCCCTTCAGATGAAGGAGTTGAATCATTGTACTGGTATTGTTGAACTTTACTCCTGGTGCTAGGGGTAGAGGAATGATACCTCCGGTGGCGCCAGCTCCATCCATTCCATCTTCATCATCATTAATGTCAAATTGAACAGCTTGGCAATTAGGTCTCTCCCTGAAAGGGCAATTTCTGTTTACATTCCTGTTCACTAGTACATCTACATTCTCTGCACATCTTCGATTAAAAAGATCAACAAGTCATCATCCCCCGAATCATCATCATCAAAATTAGGATGACGTGCTTGTTGGCCATTATTCTACTAATTTAGTTACTCTCTAGCCAATGCAGCTAGTCTCTCAATATCTTAGGGTTCTGTCATTCTGCCAATTAGTTGTAGTTCTGGATATATTGGTAATAACGGTGCAACCAATCTATGTGTACTTGACATAACTAACAAATACCCTATAAAGAAAACAATAACAACAAATAAAAAGTAAAAGTTTTGGGAAACTTTGACCAAAGGTCTAGTAACAAACACAAACTTAATTGACAACCATATTCCCCAGCAACGACCTTAAAATTTGATATGCCAAAATTATACCTCTCTTACGAGAGAGCAAGTAGTCGCTGTCAAATATATAAACCAACTAGGTTGGGTATCAAATCCAACAGGGAATACTGTGTTCACTAATTATTTCAATTGTTATTGGACTGTTGATTGAAGGTTCCAAAATAAGGGGATTTTGATATGTTAATAGAGTTCTTTCATCTTCGAGTAACACAAAAGTCCATCTAATGAGAGTTACTATAGATGTAATTTAAAAGAGAATGAATTAAATATGGTTATGCTTACTAAGATGTTCAAACAGTTAGGATTTTGCGTTTGTGCTTAAATTCTAACTTGTGTATTCAAATTCAAGAATTATTGAATTCTTAGAATTAACCACGTGTTTCTCAACCTAATGTGTTTTTCACCCTTTACTTCTCTCGAACATAAAGGATTCATGAATTATTCAACAATACTCTCATGAGGGTTAATCCTGTTAAGGTATCAACACATTAACCCAAAGGGTAAACCTATGGATTACATGTGAATTTCTTCTTTTCATAATATCCACTTTCTTATCAAACAAGTGGTGTTAATGGGCTCACTTCTCAAGTTTGTAACCAAGAGATGTCATTATAATGAAGAAGCATTCATGCAATTTTAATAAATGTTAGAAATCAAATCCATGTACAAACCCAAACAATTTTTTACATCAAGGCTCCTATAACCCTAGTTATGGGAGTTTAGTTACTCATCTCCATATTAGAAATCAATGTTATATTGTTGTTCATAAATAACTGCAGAAGAGTACTTAGAAAAGTCACCATATTGTTCTTCTTAATCTTTGATGGAAAATATGAAAACTAATCATTAAATCTCAATCTGTAGATTCATATCCCAATGAAAAGTAGAACAAAGCTCTCACTTGATGAGAAAGTATGAAACTGAAGATAAAAGAGACTGAATAAACCCTAATACTTTGTATTTATATGATTCCAGAACTGTGTTTTAAAATTCAAACTCAGATTCTCCGTGTTATGGTCGATGGGTCAAGTAACGGTTCATCACAGGTCTGACAGTCTATCACCTGCACCATCGCTGGATGTCCAGTGACTCCATGTTCTGCTTTTAGGCGATGGTTAGTGCAACGGCCTATCTTAGGGTTGACAGTACATTGCCTGGACCATCGTAGGATGTTCGGAGTCCATGCCTTCTGCTTTAGGTTAACAGTTTAGACAGACGTCCCATTGTAGGGGTGACGGTCAATCGCCTCAACCATCGTAGGATGTCCAGAGTCTATGCCTTCTGCTTTTGGTTGACGGTTTAGACCGATGAATTATCGTAAGGTCAATGGTACGTCTCCTCAACTGTCGCTACTTATTTTACCTATGTTTTGCTCAGATTTTCCAAGTTATCCTTCACACTCAGTCCTTATCATTAAAGCACTAAAATACCATGTTAAATACAACAATGGTTGCTTGAAAACACACAATTATCCTAAGAAAAAGGCCTAAAATGTTCTTTTGTAATACAGAATATAAATGCACCATGCAACTTCACAATCCTATGGTTGAACAACTTCGCGTGGTCTTCTACCAAAAAATTTGTTATCACTGGCAAAATGTGAGTAGACTTAGTCATCCTATCCATGATGACATAAATTGATTCAAACTGATTTTAATACTGAGAAAGACTGATAAAAAAATCCATATTAATCACTACCTATTTCCACAGAGGAAATTCAATATTATGATACAACCCTTTCGGCAGCAAGTGCTCAATATTCATTTGTTAACACACCATGTATTTAGCAACAAAACTGGCCACTTCTCTCTTGATATTATTCCATAAGTAAACCTTCTTAAGATCATGAAACATCTTCATTGAACCAGGATGAATGCCATAATGCAACACTTGAGCCTCATCCATGATCTTTTGTCGCAACCTATCTACATTGGGAACACATAATCATCCTTTGTACCGCAAGATAACATCACCACGATTCTCAAAAGCAACAACCTTTTGTTATCCCACATCTCCCTTAATCCTTTTTAAGATAGGATCTAATATCTATTTCTTTTTTATTTCAATACCAAAAGATAAATGTACCACCTTTTGCACCAACACACCCCCATTCTAAGAGTCCTAGAGACAAACTCCAAGATTAGCTAATAGGTAAATATCTTTCACTAGTTCCCGCTTATACTCATACACATGTGCTAGACTCTCTATGGATAACCTGCTAAGAGCATCAGAAGCCATATTCACTTTACCTGGGCGGTAATTGAGACTCATGTCATATTCCTTAAGCAACTCAAGCCACCTCATCTTCCTTAGATTCAATTCCTTTTCGGAGAACACATATTGAAGGCTCTTATGATCGAAAAAGATATCTATATGGACTCCATACAAATAGTGATGACAAATATTTAATATGAACTCCACTACCAAAAACTCCATGTAATGAATCAGATAATTCCTCTTATGAACTTTCAACCACCTAGAAGCATAGACCACCACCCTACCATGTTGCATGAACACACAACCAAATCCCATAAGGGATGTATCACAATAAACAAAGAATCTATCATTACCATCGAGTAGGGTCAAAACTAGAGCTGAAGTCAACTTATCTTTCAATTTTTCAAAATTATCCTCACAAGCATTAGACCACACGAACTTCACCTTATTTTGGGTCAACTTAGTCAGCGGGGTAGCAATGTCAAGAAACTCTCTACAAACTTTCTATAGTAACCTACTAAACCCAAAAATCTTCGATTGTTTGTTAGAGTCATGGACCTAGGCTACTTCTTAACCACTGTAACTTTCTATGGATCAACCATTATACATTCAATAGAAATGACATGACCCAGAAAAGTAACAACTTTAAATAATAACTCATACTTCAAAATCTTAGAAGATAAATACTGATATTTCAAGGTCTGAAGGACAATGTGGTGATGGTCGATGTGATCTACCTCACTCCTAATATACACCAGAATATCATCAATGAACACTATGAAAAAAAATCTGAAAACTGACTGAACACCCAATTTATGAGATCCATAAATGCCACAAGGGTATTCGTCAAACTAAAAGACATAACTAGGAAAATATAGTGACCATATCGGGTTTGTAAAAAAGTCTTAGGGATATCTACTTTCTTAATCTTTAGATGATATAAATGAACTGAAGATTAATTTTAGAGAAGCATCTAGCACTGTGAAGTTGGTCAAAAAAATCATCAATCTAAGGTAGAGAATACTTATTCTTCATTATAACATTATTCAACTGAAGATAATTGATGCAAATCTTAAGGGAACCATCCTTTTCACTTATGAACAAAATAGGATCACCCCATAGAGATATACTAGGATGAATAAAATACCTATCAAAGTGGTCTATAGCTGCTTTTTAAGCTCCTTCAAATCACCCAGATCTATTTTATAAGAAGGGATAGAGATAGGATGAGTGTCTAGAAAAAGGTCAACCCTAAAATCAATCTCCTAATCAAGAGGGATACTAGGAAGATTATTGGGGAAAACATCTATGAATTCATTAACTATGGGAACAGATTTTAAGGAAGGACCCTTTGAGTTAGAATCTTTAACCTAGACCAAATAATAAAGACATCCCTTGGAATTTGAGCTCTAAGATACAATATGAGCCTTTCCTTAGGAACTAGAGAAACCCCTTCCTACTCAATGATTGACTCATAAGGAAATTTAAAAACGACCTTACATGTTTGACAATCTAAGGAGGCATAGCACTAGTGCAACCAGACCATCCCCAATATGATATCAAAATAAATCATGTGTAGTTCTATCAAATCTACTACATTTTTTCTATTACTAACAGATGCCACACAACCCCTAAGTACTCTTCCAGCAATCATAGAGTCACCCACCAAGGTTGTAATAGAAAAGGGGTCAAATATGTACTTAAGATTGAAACCAAAATACACAACCATAAATGTGGTCACATAAGAAAGAGAAGACCCTGAATCAAAAAAGTAATAAACATCAAGAAATTTTTTTTTAATATACCAATAATGATTTAGGCAGATACCTCAGAGTCCTAGCGGGTAGTAAAAGCATACCAGCAATTTCGGCTACTGCCGGTACTAAAAGGATATGATGGATTTTAGAGAGCCTCACAATCCTGAGATTAGGCATCGTGTTCCCTAAACCCACTATTATGCTGAGAACAATGATCACCTGATGGCTTTGAATAAAGAACAATATCCATAAAGTAGGAACCAGAACACCCTCACTTCTTCTTAGACCACTTCCCACTATCTCTACTTCTCTACTACTAACATACACCATAATTAGAAAATCTAATCTTCTTACTCTACATTTTTCCTATCTTCTCCTTCTTCTTCTTATCATCCTCAACCTATTGTATATACATAAGATATTTGGTGATATCCATATCCTTGTTTAATAAGGTAGCCTCACTCTCTACAATCAAAATCATAGAATAACCCAGATGCAAATTTCCTCATGCTAGACACTAACTAAGGAGAATACCTAAAGCACCTTAGTTTTTTAACATTGGAAATTTTCTGAGTTTTGAAACTGTTGTCCTTGTAATGACTCACCATACGAGTTAAATGGCATGGGTATGAGTCTAGGGACCCCAATCGTATGTTGGCCAGTATGCTATTTGTCAAATTATATCCTATTTATAAGAGACTTCATATGAGTTATGTGGTTTTATGATGAGAGGTTTAGGGTCTAATTATATGTTATTCAATGTCTAGACCAAGATGTTCTACCTTAGATATGACTGGATGGCACTAGTCATATTATTTAGTGACGAGTTGGGAAAGAGAGTCATATGATCGATGAAATATGGTGCTCAACTTCCTTTCAAGTGATGACTAGATGATACTAGTCATATGATGTGGTAAAGAGTTAGAGGGTCAACTCATACCCACCTACAGTTTTCCATAATTTTAAGTTGGGGGCATACTGGATATTTATCCTTTGTTACTCCCTTTAATATCATGATATAATTCACTTTTTGGGGCTTTATTAACCTATAATTCTAAATTAAACACTCATAAAATCACTGTCAACTCTCTTTGAAGAAAACGGCTAGGGTTTTTTCAACATAACCAATAAAGGCTTTCAAGGGTGGTTTCTCTTTGTCTTCCTTGGTGTCAAAGAAATGTTACTCTTCCCTCGTTGTTATTACATAAAGGAATATTTTTTGATGTATGAATTGTATTATATTATTAGAGTTTTAAATAATGGTTTGGTGTTTTGGATGTTCATGGTTAAATATTTTTTCTCATGATTTAATGATGTTTTATTCATGCTTTTAATTTGATTTTGACATCATGCAATGCATGGTTATAGTAAATAGATTTAGGGGTACTTTGATTTCTCTCAAATTACTTGGTTATGGTTTTGAATCATATGTGCCCTCCACCTGTTCTTTAAAAATCCAATAAGAATGATTTCGTAACATTGTTTGACTACTCTTAGTATCCTCGCATTGCATAAATGGTAATTGAACTTAAATTTGTTTGGTTGGTTTTAAATGTTTTGGAAAGTGCTTGATGACCATGGTTTTTATTTAATGGGGAACTTGGGAGTCAACTTGGTTTAATGGTTTTGGTATGATATTAAGGATAGACTTGCAAGCTCTAATTTTTATATGACAATACCGACGATTAATGCCTAACTAAAAGACTCCTTAGTAAATGGTTAAAATGTGTAAATGGTTTTAATATAGGTTTAAAGAGGGTCGAGTAGCAAAGCTGTAGAAGGTGGGGGGTCCTGCGAAGACCGACACTAAAAACTCACCTTTGTCGATTTGAAGGTGATCTTGGTGACTGTGTGCATAAAGGCACACTTTATATTTTGGGAGATGTACTAGTCATCTAAAGATATTTTTTTTGGTCGTATGGATAAAATACACTGGATCCCTTTCAGTAGGGAAGCTGAACCCATATAGACCGTGGGTTATTTTATGATGGTCAAGCTACTCAACCCAAGTTAAGGTTTTAAATGCATGCTAAACCCAATTCCAAATCCCAACATAATATATATATATATATATATATGTTATTTTATATGGTTATTTACATTGGTTTTGAATGATGTTATTATTTTATCTTTATCCGTAAGTACATGCTAGAGTTCACACCAGTAACCATCTTTAGGAGCTTTATCCACACGCAATGCATGAACCGGCCATACTACTATTCTTTATGGTTAGTGCCTTGGATTTGTGATAGCTATAAGACAAACTTAAGCGGTGAGCTTCCATACTCCGAAAGACTTCATTTTATGCTACGGACTTTTTTAGTTGTTATTACATTTATTTTTTTTATATAGTTGAGGGCACGTCTCGGATGGATGTATTTGATTCAAGATAGAGGCTTGTTAGACAACTATAAGAATGGGTGATATCGGTATTAGTGTTAGCCTTGGTATTGGTATTGGCATTGAGGTTTGCACCAGTTTGGTATTTTATTAAGGTTATTGGATTATGATGATAGACTTTATTTAATATCCTTTAATTATACTTGTTTTATATTGTTATATATTTGGAATTCATCTGACATAGGATGCATGGCAGTTAGTGTTGGGTATTAGGGGTGGTCTCCTGTCCTGGTGAACTTTAAATATCCGACACGACTACGCCCTCATTCGTGTTATTTCATATTTATACCAGAGCTCTAGGTTCACGGTCAATTTTGTAACCAACAAAGCTATGTCCAGTAGAGTCTCTTTTAAGGGTGTGTAACGTGCCACACTCATAAGGGAGAGGTTACAAGGAGTTTAGGAATGTTTCTTTTTCTTGTATTCTGTATTCAAGCTATAGAATCTAAGATCCTAAAATATTCCCTTATTCCTATTTGCTTGCTTCTCAGATCATGCCTCCTCAAGGGTCTGAAGCTCATAAAAAGTCCTTTGTCCCACTCGAGGAAAATGTTCATATGACCCATTTTACTTATGGGGGTCCATACCCAGTCTACGGGTCCAGTTCCTAATTATACTCATGGAGTTCCACTAATTCCCTCTTACCTTTCTTGAGATCCTCAGGCTGATGTGACAAATATTGAGTTTCATTAGTTTATTAATCTGTTGGCATAGTTGGTAGCTTCTCAGGCTGAGTGTGGTGCTTCTATTAAAATAACTTGTCAGGCCACAATGAGTTGCCAGTTCATAAGGTTGAACCCTCCGATATTCACTGGTGTTAAGAAGGAGAAGGATCCTTATACTTTTATGGATGAGATGTAAAAGACCTTTCCTGTTATGTATGATACTAATGTGTAGGGTGTAGAATTTGC
Source organism: Capsicum baccatum var. pendulum (assembly GCA_030864225.1). NCBI lineage: Eukaryota > Viridiplantae > Streptophyta > Magnoliopsida > Solanales > Solanaceae > Capsicum > Capsicum baccatum. Next base: position 90,538,733 of record CM061557.1, read on the forward strand.
TGCCTATTAAATGAATGAGGCACCATACCACTGGTATCAAGAATGAGAGGAGTCGTGGGGTAACGTTGTTGAGTCATCCATATGGGATTATCTCTCTAGTGCTTTTTTAGACTGCATCTTTCCTTAAGAGTTGAGGTAAGCAAAGGTAGAATAGTTTGTTAACATAAAGCAAGGCAAGATTTCTATCAAGGAGTATTCCTTGAAGTTTTACCATTTAACTTGGTGTGCTCTAGAATTAGTTTTTACCATAAGGACTAGAATGAGAAAGTTCTCTTTCGGGTTGTCTTGAGACTTGATTTTTGAGAGTATGGATGCCTTGTTAGACGAGGCCATGGAAACTTCTAAGTTGGTTATATACATGCAGTAGATTGAGAAAGAGAAGTAAAAACATACTAAGATTAGGGAAAGGCAGAGCAATAAGTTTAGATTTTCTTAGTAGAGTGGTGGCCAACAACAAATTAGTAGGGATGGTGAGAAATAGCCCAAGAAGGACTGGGGCAATTTTGGGTCTTACTCGACGGCTAGTTCTTCCTATCCAAAGCCGTCAAGTTATAGATGCTTCAATGGCGCGACAATTTTAAGGCACAGTGTACCTAATCTCTGGCTAGTGGGGCCTCATCATCTCTATCATATCATTTCTATAGATTTTATGGTCGGTTGCATTGAGGTTACTATGATAAAGGAAAGGACAAATGCTTCAACCGCGGTCAACCAGGTCTTATGATTAGAAATTGTCCTATTTGTAAGGTTACTTTTGGGCATAAATGGTTTATGTTGCCTCTTCATTAGTTTTGACGTCAAAGGGTGCACCATCTGGCTCAGCCACTAGTAAAAACTAGTTCTATTCTATCACTACTCGTTAGGAGTCTGACACATCTCCTGATATTATTACTGATATGTTAAAACTCTTTTCCTGTTATGTGTATTATTTACTTGATAAGGGTCCACTCTTTATTATGGGACCATATTTGTGGATATGTTTTTTGTTTTTTTTGTCTCGAGTGTGTTTTAGACCCTTTATCTTTTTCTACTATAATGAGTGACTCTATAGTGGCTAGAAGAGTCTTTAACAGTTGTGTGGTGTCTGCGAGTGGTCGGGAGACTCTAGTAGATCTATTTGAATAAGACATAGTTAATTTTGATGTCATTTTAGGGATGGATTGGTTGCACTCGTGCTATGCTTCTCTAAACTATTGGACCCGTAAAGTTGTCCTTAAATTTCCTGATAAGCTAGTTATGTAATAGGAAGGTGGTTCCATAGCTCCTAAGGGGAATATTATATCGTACCTTAGAGCTCAGAGATTAATCTCCAAGTGATGTCTCTATCATCTAGTTCGGGTTAAAGATTCTAACTGAGAGGGTCATTTTTTTCATTCCATCTCGAGAGTGAAAAAATTTCTGAAGGTATTCCCATAGTACCTTTTTGGTGTTTCTCATGATTGGGATATTGATTTTGGTATAGATCTTGTATCGGACACTCATCCTATTTCTATTCCCCATATAGGATGGGTTCAGCGGAGTTAAAAGAGATTAAGAAAGACCTAAAGGATCTTTTAGACAAAGGTTTCATTCATCCAAGTGTATATCCCTGGGGTGCATCAGTGTTATCCATGTGTAAGAAAGATGGTTCTCTTCGGATGTGCATTGATTATCGATAGTTAAATTAGGTGAGGATAAAGATTAACTACCCTCTTCTAAGGATAGATTATTTATTTGATTAGCTTTGGGGTGCTATGTTTTTCTCTAAGATAGATCTTCGATCTGAGTATCATCAATTAAAGATTAGGGTAGTGGATATCCCTAAGACTGCCTTTCGTACCCATAAAGGGAATTTTGAGTTTTTTGGTTATTTTTTTTCGGTTGAATAATTCCTTGATGAAATTTATGGATTTGAAAAATAGTTTCTTTCATCAATTTCTAGGTTTGTTCATCATTGTGTTCATATATGATATTTTGGTGTATTTAAAGAGTGAGGTAGATCATTCTAATCACCACTGCATAGTGTTGCAGACCCTGGAAAAGCAACCGTTGAATGCTAAATTCTCAAAATATGCATTTTAGTTGAACATTTTTAGTTTTTTAGGTCATGTCATTTCTAGTGAAAGGATCATGATGGATCTGTAGAAAGTTGCAGTTGTTAAGAGGTGGCATAAACCACAACTCCAACCAATATTTTGACCCTCATGGGTTTGTTTTATTACTACAGGAGGTTTATGGAGAGTTTTTCATCTATAGCTTCGCCGTTGACTATGTTGACTCCAAAAAATATAATGTTCTTATGGTCTGTTATGTGTGAGGGTAGTTTTTAAAAGCTGAAGAATAAGCTAACTTTGGCTCCAATCTTAACTTGTCCCAAAGGCACTGATGGATTCGTGGTCTATTGTGATGCATCCCATGTGGGGTTGTTGTATTTTGATGTAGCACGACAAGGTGATGGCTTATGCCTATAGATAGTTGAAGGTGAATAAGAAGAATTACCCAACTCATGACTTGAAATTTTTGGTTTTGGTGTTTGTATTGAAAATCTGAAGTCAGTATTTATATAGCATTTATGTGGATATTCTTTTATCATAAAATCTTGCAATATGTGTTTACTTAGGAAGAGGTGAACCTTAGGCAAAAGAGATGCCTTGGACTGCTCAATGATAATAACATGAGTCTTCACTACCATCCAGGTAAATCCATGGGGAAGTGAGAGTTGGTGAAAGATTTCCACTGTTTGGCTAACCTTAAAGATCATTTCTTGGACTCTGAGGAAGGTAGTGTGGTTATGTAAGAGGTAGCACAGTTGTCTCTTGGTGTTGAAGTAAAGGAAAAGCTAGTGTCAGATCTTGTCTTGATGAGGATCAGATATGATGTAGGTTGGCAGAAGGTTATGGCCTTCAAGACAAGTGGTGATAGTACCTTTCAGTACCAAGGGATGTTATATGTTCTCGATATAGATGGTTTGGGAGAAAGGATCTTGGCTAAGGTGCATGAGTCGCGCTTTGCTATTTATTCGGTTTCAACAAAAATGTATCATGACCTTAAAGAGATGTATTAGTGGAATAATATGAAGTGAGATATTTCTATTTTTGTAGCTATGTTCATGGTGTGCACAAAGGTGAAGGTTGAGCACATATGGCCTAGAGGATTCTACCAAGAAATTGTGTTACCTATTTGGAAATGGGAGGTGTTCAATATGGATTTTGTTACTGGTCTTCCTCAGTGTCAGAATTTTTTAGATTCAATTTGGGTCATCGTGGATAGGATGACTAAGTCTTCTCACTCTTTGCCAATAAGGACTAATTTCTCGATTGAGGGTTAAGCAAGTTTGTATCTCTAAGATATTGTGAAAATGCATGGGGTACCTAATTCTATCATCTCAGATCATGGTATGCAGTTTTCACTGCACTTTTGTTGATCGTTCCAGAAAGGTTTAGGGATTAAGGTAATTCTTAGTATTGCTTTCGACCTGCAGTCAGATGGAAAAGTAGAAAGGATAACTAAGACATTAGAAGACATGCTTAAAGCTTTTGTGATTGAATATAGTTGTAGTTGGGTTGAGCATTATCTTTTTATAGAGTTTTCATACAACAATAGCTAGCACTCCAGCATTAGGGTGGATCCATTTAAGTTGTTGTATGGTTGGAGGTGTATCTATCCTATTAGGTGGTTCGAGGTTGGTGAGACAGACATGTTTGGAAAAGATTTGGATCACCAAGCTATAGAGAAGGTGAAGGTGATTCGAGATAGGCTTAGAGTCGCCCAAATCCACCAAAAGTTCTATGAGAATATGAGGCATAGGAATTTAGAAGGTGTCTCCCATGAAGGGAGTGATACGGTTTGGGAAGATGGGAAAGATTAGTCCTCATTATGTTGGTTTGTACTTGTTTTTTAGAAGAGTCGGTAATATTGTGTTTGAGTTGGAGATACCTTCTAGTTTGAGCTTGATGAGTAGTGATTTTACCAATTCTTCGCACTCATAATTTGTGCACATTACCATGTTATGAAGGAATAAATAAACAATATTGTGATTAAATTCACAAATATCAGAATTTTTCAGGCACATTGTTGATGAGATGGAAAGAAGCAAATTGGAGCTAAAACCGATCAAAAGGAAGCAAAAAAGTGAAGCTTGAAACTTAGAGCAGACATAGTTTCAGTTATCGGGATGGCGGTCTATGGACCGCGGTCACGGTCAGTCAAGTTGGTCAATATATTGAGATCGCGAGGGATTTCCCGCGATCGTGGTAGGCACGATCGTGACCAAACTGATGTGATCGCGGCATAGAGGAAAATCAGGCCAAGGGTAAAGTCATAAATGTACACATCTTCTCCCAAATTTTCCCTATTGAAGACTCAAACCCTATCATACCCATTCATCTCTACAATTCCAAATTATTGAACATTTTTCTAGCTCTTTGCCTCCATACTTGGAGAAGAAAATATTGTATTGATTTTGGGTGAAGAATACGTTGGAGTTGTTGCCAAGTGAAGGATTAGCTCATTCCCATTGAAGATTTGTGGGTATTTAAAGTTTGAAGTAACATTCACTTAGTCTTCATAGATCTAATTAATAGAGGTTATAGGGTACAACTTGTTTACTATTTCTATGAGTAGCTAGTTTTTTCTCTTGGGGTTATGCTAGAGTAGGGTACAAATATGTGTCAGATGTAATTTACTTATGCATTTAGTAGTTTGTGATGTTAAGTTTTATTATTTCTTGACTAAATTTATTGGAATTGTTGACACCTAATTTTGACCACGCGGTATGCCTTTTAGGCTGCTATTTGGTCAAAATTATTAGTTTCTAACATTAAAATTTTTACATCTTATTTTGAAGATTCATGTAAACGATACTAATGTTTGGTATTATGTTAGTTTGTCTTGTGTACCATACTAGTTATATAAAATTATATTTGGGTTGGTATATAAGTATCGGTCCTAAGCCTGGGATCTATCGAAAACAACCTCTCTACTTCTCCTGAGGTAGTGGTATGGTCTGCGTACACTCTACCTTCCCCAGACCCCACTAGGTGGGAATACTCTAGGTATGTTGTTGTTGTTGTTGTTGTCACATTCACGATTAAAAAATATACAAAATTATTTTATTACTTTCATCGTCATTTTCGAACAATTTATTAATTTAATATAATATTTTACATAATTTTATCAATCAAATCATTTTTTATAAATATACACACTCATAATTTACTAATGCATTATTTTTATGATCGATAATTTTATATATTCTTTACGTGACAAAAATTTTACATACGTAGTAATCTTAATAGCGACATCAGATTAATTTCATTATTATATTTATTAAAGTAATAGTTCTAAGTCAATTCAATTATCTTCTCAATTTCATTTAAATTCTAGTCATTGTTGGAACCCAATTAGTGACAATCATAGCGAAATTGCTATCAATTTTGTTAGATTAAATTGAGAGTCAATTCTTATGACCTTTTTTAAAATCTCACCCATTGATCAAAACTGATCCGACGACTGAGATCAAATTTCCCACCCTTTCCTTTTTAAACAATAACAAAACCCTAATTCTCCATTCTTTATCCAAAACTTCCCCCTCCATCTGTCTCTACTTCCTCTCTCTATCCCTTCCTCAATAGAAATTAATGGCGACCTTTTCCATTTTTCGGCGAGCCATGTCATCTGTGCCTTCATCAAACCAGTCCTCAACACCAAGCCTTAGCCATCTTCTAACCTTCATTCCTGCCGCTGGGGGACAACAATAGCTACACCAGCAACCCCCGTGCCAGCAGCCTCTAAATCAATCGCAGAACAATGCCTTTAGAGCCATCAATCGCTCCAAACTGCTCAGAAACCCTCAGCTGCCGCCACTATGAATGCCAACAGTAGCAGCGCCGGCTCCCCTTCTCCTGCAACAGCTGCACAACCATGCAGACATGATCTTGTCATATTGGCCTCACTAGAAGTGATGACCGGTGAGGTAATGAACAACCAGCCTAGAGGTAAATTCCCTCCGTGATGATCGGCGGGATACTGATTAATGACCTATTTGGAAATGTATTGTTTTTAGAAATCATTACAGGTTTTATCTTATTTCTCCTATTGTGAATATTATATTACTTCTGTGATTTGAAATTGACTAAACATGAGTTGATGTCCTTGATCTGATTTTTTTTATTTAATAGCTTACATCGTCATTATAACTTCTTGAATTAACTTTGATTCCCTATTATGTTGTTGGCATGAGTTTATTGTTACGACGAAATTCTGATTTTTTTATGCTCTGGATTTTATATTTGTGTGTAGTACAATGAATTTGAAATTATTACATTCCCCATGCTTGATTAATTGAATCTATTTGATTTACATTAACAAGATATTTATGGGATCTTTGAAAATTTGAAAATGATTTTGTACATAATTATGATAATTTTATTTTGTCTATATTATTAATTGCTCAATATTTTGTTATATATGGTAAACAATAAAAGTGAATGCTACCTATATTTTAAATTTATTTTTAAATATTTTTGCTTATGGTAAATATGCTTCTAACTAATTTTAGTCTATTTTGATTTAGGGAGATAATATTGTTGCTTGATTCCTCCGAATATATGCTTTTCCTTTTTATTCTTTGGGCTGATTTTACATGATTGACTCAATCGTTGGTTTAAGGAAAGTCCTTCCTTGATTGATTTTTTTTGAAATTGAACAGTCATAATTGTTAATCTATTTTTGGAGAATCTTAACATAATTTATGATATTACTCATTGATTTAACGATGATACTTCTCGGATTCATTGAAGAATTTCCTTCTTTCCTTTTAATTTTCCTACTTCACACAATCCTCGGCCTATATAAGCAAACCCCTTCTCATTTTTCAAAAGCACAGAACTTACAACTTACACTCTATCACATGAAAGCTTTAAGAAAAAAAAATAATTTTACTTTTTCACTTTTCCGTACTAACTTTCAGAGCATTGGTCTTGACTTTTCTTTGATCTCGTGCTGCTTGATTTTCTTATTATTATTGTTTGTTATCGTCAACCAATAAGTTTCTGTCGACGCAATCTCAATATCTTATATGACGATGCTAAAAAATATATTTATAGGAATTATTCGGTATTTGTTTGATATATATGTGTTATGTTATATTCTTGCTTGTACTGCTATCACATATTATCTCACAAGAATAAATAGATAGTTTTGGGGATTTGAAGATTCGCCTGGGTATTGGGGAGGGGTTTGATCATTCTTTTTTCTTTATTTATTGATTTATTTATTTTAATTCATTGTCTTGTAATAACTTTTCTAAACATCTGTGTAATAATAAAATTATACGGGACTACTTGGGGGCGGGGGTTTATGTGATTTATGTGCTATGTGAATCTCTTAGGCAAACAGAATCTAGAATTCATCAATTAATTTTGTTTGTCACTTAGAAAACATGCTTTTAGGATCATTAATCAACATTAAGACTAAGATTAATTTCAACCTATGTGCTTAATATTTTGGCTATCATAGGCGGTTTAATATTTCCATGTCTATTTTCAACAATTACAAAAAGATTCATCATCTTCTAGCATATAAAATAAATTTTTTGTAATTAAAACAAAAATTTAGCATTTTATAAATTGTTCTGCATATTAAATCACTTTTCAGCATTCTAAAACAATGTTTCTAATATATAAAACAATTTTCAGCGATTAAACACTGTTGAAACAAATTGTCATCAATGAAACATTTTTTAGTTCACTAAAACAGCTTTCAACATCTTTCACGAATTTCCTACAATACAAAATTATTAGGGAGTTAAATATTTCAGCGTATTAAAATTAATTTCCTATGCATTAAAAAAAATTTTAACATTTAAAAAAAAGGTATCATAGAGCATATTAAATAACTTTTCAACATATAAAGATATTTTTTCTAACACTCTAAAATTAATTTTCAGCATTTTTTGCTAATTTGCAGCATGCTTAATTATCCCTTAGATGATAAATTAATGGTTACTGTCCCTTCACATTTACTCAACTTTGATGAGCTTTTATTTTAAAAATTTTACAACACATTATTTCCCCATGAACAATGATGATAGGCGAATTTACACGCCTATAGTGCTATATTTTACCCATATTTTAGCTAAGTTATGAGGACAAATTATATAATTCATGCACTTTTAGTCCTTTTTCCTGTAAGTGAGCTAACGAACATGATTAGCAAGTTTTCAGGTATAAATGATGCAGAATTTAGCATTTTATGGATAACTTGACGCTAAAGAAAGCTTCACGAAAGGAGGAGAGCAAAGCTTGGATGCCAAGGACCAAAAGTGGCGCATGGAAAATCTGTCCCGGGCAAAAACAACAATTCTGAAGACTTTAGGGACTAGCAGTAACTTAGTAGGATTAGGATAATGATACATTAACCAAGTAGGATAGGGTTAAGTAATTCATTAGCTTAGTAGAAATAGGATATGGGTATTATAAATACCCTATTTTGCTAGAGATATTCATTCATTCCTCACAATTCCCCCATTCCATCAATTCCCATCCATCCACCATCCATCCATCCATCAATTCGATTACGCCTATTTTCATTGTCTCTGTCTGGGAAGGCAACTCTATTGTTGAATGGGCTGACTCCTGATTCTATTACAAATTGGAGGAAATTGAGAGACGCTTCACTAGAAAGATTCTTTTCGCCATCCAAAAGAGCATAATTAAGAGATGAAATCAGCAACTTTCGGCAGCTTCCAACCGAAACTCTTCATGAAACATGGGAGAGGTTCAAGACGAAGCTTCTGAGGTGCCCAAACCATCACATGACCAATATTCACCTAATGGAGATATTATACAGAGCCTTGAATTCAACAACTAAACCAGTGGTGGATAATGCGGCTGGAGGATCATTTATGGACTTCACCTTTGGGCAGGTAAGCAATATGCTAGATCGGATGACAAAGCAAAGTAGAGCTTAGAATACCAGGGATTCTGAGGTAGCAAGCCCTACTATACCTATTGGCATGACTGCAGAACAAAGGAGAAGATAAGAAGAACGTGATCAGGATATGGCGCACATGAAAACACAAGTGGATCTTCTTACAAAGCATCTATTATCAGGGAAGACCGAAAAAGTCAAAGCTGTTGCGTTAAAAGGAAGAGAGGAATCCGATTCCGAGGAAGAAGCCAACTACTTGAACAATCAGGGGGTTTTCTGAGGCAATGCCCAAGGAAACCAAGGTCGGAACGATATGATAATTCAGGATATAAGGACCGTGATCAAGGTAGTTGGAAGGATAAGACTGATAGGAGTGGTTTGTATGTTTCTCCTGGAAGATGTGACGCCACTGCATCTAGTTCTGGAAATATGTCAATGGAAGATATGATGGTAAACTATTGAAAGAAGTAGAGGCAACTAATACGGGAGTGAATGAGGTGAAGAACAACTTGTCCTCAATGAAACAATTGGTTGACTCGCATTCCACTTCAATCAAACAGCTGGAGCAACAATTGAGTCAATTATCCGTGGCATTCAATCAAAGAAAGGCTGGCACTTTACCTAGCAACACTGTGCAAAATCCGAGGAACGATGGATCATGCATGGCTATTACTACCAGGAGTGGTAAGGTGCTGGAAAATTTATCCCAAAACAAGCAAGTGGCCGAAAATAAAGAAGGTGAGGACGCCATAGACAATGACCAAGACGTCCATGACGTCACTCTTAGTGGTTTGCAGCCTGAAAAGACCAAAATTCGGAAGCAAGAGGAGAAGAAAGTCGTGGATAAAACAATTCCTTATCCACCACCACCTTTTCCTCAAAGATTGAAGAAGATTACGGATGATACAAAGTTCAGCAAATTCATGAATATGTTAAAGCAGCTGACCATTAATGTTCCGTTGGTAGAGGCACTCGAACAAATGCCTGGGTATGCGAAATTTATGAAGAACCTTTTAACAAAGAAGTAGGCGGTAAGCTATGAGCCGGCAGATAATGTTCACCATTGCAGTGCAATCGCTACAAGATCGCTAGTTCAGAAAAAGACCGACCCTGGTGCCTTCACTATTCCTTGCACTGTTGGCTCTTTGAACTTTGCCAAGGCATTGTGCGATCTGGGTGCTAGAATCAATTTTATGCCACTATCCATCTATAGGATATTGGGGTTAGGCAATCCGACACCAACCAATATGAGGCTCGTGATGGCTGATCGGTAGGTAAAACGACCTGTGGGTATCTTGAATGATGTTCTGGTGAAGGTTTCTTCATTCATCTTTCCTGTAGACTTTGTTATTCTGGATTGCGAGGTGGATTCTGAAGTTCCCATAATCTTGGGACGTCCTTTCCTTGCAACTGAAAGTGTGCTTATTGACATGAGAGCTAATGAGCTTTTATTTCGGTTGAATGACGAAGTGGTCCGTTTTGATATATGCAAAGCAATGAAGCAGCCAAGCGATATGGATGTGTTCTCCATAGCTTATGAGGATATGAAAGCATTATCTGTAAAGAAACAGCTTACTGTTAAGCCATTGTCTGCTGCGCTACTGAATGTTGAGCATGAGGACGATGAAGACTATAAAGAAACTATGTGTGCTCTAACAGAAATAGGGTCCTATTCTCATACTCCTAAACATTTGGACCTTGATCTTACAAATCAACCTTCACAAACAGCGAAGACTTCCATTGTAGAGCCACCAATGCTAGAATCGAAAGAGCTCCCCAACTATTTAAAGTATGCATACGTGGGAAGTGGAAATACACTACCGGTAAGTGTGGCGGATGATTTCAGCGAACAACACGTAGAGGCGCTAATCTCTGCTCTGACGAGAAACAAGAGAGCTATGGGTTGGACTATTGATGATATAATTGGTATCTCTCCTGAGGTATGTATGCACAAGAGTCATATCGAAGAAGATTGCATGCCTATAATTAAGTATCAACGTCGTCTGAATCCATTCAGAAAATGATAATCGAGATAGCTATGTTGTGCCGCGACAATAAATCAAGCGCTTGGTGGGAGGCAACCCATCATTTTTAATTGTTTTTGTTTTCTTAGAATTTAGTCGAGCCACGACCAAAACTAAGGCGTTTGATGGGAGGCAACCCATCATTCTAATCGTTTTTATTGTTTTTAAGTAAATGTAGGTACAAGAGGTGTAAAACGAGGAGGTCGGTTTCAAATTTTGATTTGGACGTATTGCATGTTGAAGGTGGTGAGTTAGGAATGAAGAATAAAAAGGCTATGGATTGGGCATTGCTCATGAAAATATAGGCATCGAAAAAGGCTAGGCATAGGTATAACTAGGCCATGAACAAGGCAAGGCCTATACTATGGCCTAAGGTCTCGAAATCTAGTGTGCAAAGGCATAGGCGCCGCCCATGCTCAAGTATGCTATAGCATAGGCGCCGCCTATGCTAAAGCATTTAGTCTCAGAATCTCATATGCCATTCTAAAGGCGCCGCCTATGGTCACTAAAGGCTTTGCATTAGGCGCCGCCTATGCAAAAGCATTCTGCTCAACTAGGCAAGGCCTTAGGCGCCGCCTATGGTTACTTTTGGTCTCCAAATCCGATTTTAAATGGGTCAAAACCCGACACAAGCTTGTTCTATAAGTAAGAGACTTAGTCTTGAATCAAAAACACATTGCAAACCTAACATAAGCGCCGCCTACCTCTCCAAATCCTCTCAAAAAAAAAAATTCCTTTTGCTCTTTTACTTTGCAAGAACATCATCCGAGGTCATCAACAAAGTAGGTACTACTTTGTTCTTCATTTATATTCCGTAAGTACTACACTACTACGCATATTATGAATTGTTAAATCTTGAAGTAGTATTGGTGATTTGAATGTGGTTGATGTGTTGTGATATAACTAAGTGAGTGAAAACGTAAGAATAATCTTAACATGTTTCCAACTTGAATTTGATTATGATGCATTGTCATACTTTTGCAAAATTGACATGGTCACGAAAATTGCATACTCTTGCCAATAGAAAGCTTACATGTTGGAATGACTTGTTCATCGAAATAAGAATTAAGGTTGACTACCAACATATGAGTTTGTGATTATTTCTAGATGCTATACCTTGATTCAATCTCTATGTAGTAGTCATTATATATCAAACTTGAAAGGATAGTAAGATGACATGAAAGTATGACTGCGCTGAACATATGGTTGGAACATATCACCTAAATGTATGTCGATGAAGTCTGAGTAATCGACAACATTCACTTAATTAGTTTGTCTCAACAAATTAAGTGTGGGGTGGTGCCACTATTGTCTGTTTGTTGATTGAATCTTCCGAGATGAAGCTAACATGACTCTATTGAGATCTCAGGTACAATGGCACCAAAAGACAAGAAAAGCAACCACTTCACAAAGAGGCCAGAAAAGAGAAATAAAAGAGCAAGGTGAATCCTCCGTGCTGCAAATACTTCGACGTACTCTTGGAAGCAAGTGGGGTACTTATGAGGAAATTCTGAGGATGACGACTCCAATGATGACTTCGACAAAGGGGGTATGACCCCTGACATAGAGGAGGAGTCCGACTGATCAGGTTCTTCGTATTTATTTTGCACTGAGGGCAGTGTGTCCCGTCTAAGTGTGGGGTGGTGGTATTTGCATGTTATACTTCTCTATCCACATTTGCATTTATGTTTGCTTTAGTTTTTCGTTTTTCATTTTAGTTTTTTTTGTTTATCGTTTTTTTAGTAGTTAATTTTTTATTTTTTATTTTTTAACTTAACTTCGCATGAAATTATTCTAATAGGCAGCATGAGATTATCACAAGAGTTTGTGCTAAAATCATGACTATTGAGACGTTTAGCCTCTAATTGTGACTCACTATGTGATATTGTATGGTTTAATTCCTTCATCTGTTGGGTCAAGAGTCTATACTACTCCCAATAAAGTCGACCATGTGCCTTGTGTGTGTGAGATGATAGTATATTCTGTGTTTGTGGCTGATGCTAGAACTTGCCTGGTATGTATGTAAAGCGAAAATAAAGAGTGTAAGTCTAGGAGATTATTTAGGCATTTCTTTGGCAACCTAGACTTATTTACCTTCTTTTTACCTACCAATGGACATTATCCTAGTTAACCCCTTTAAGCCTTTAACCTATTTTCTTTAACAACCTCATATGTAAGCCTAATCCATTTTTTCAAGACCATAATTTGATCAAAATTCCTAAGTGCTTTAAAGTATAAAGTCATGTGACAAAATAAGAGGAAATTGGGTGAGTATGATGCTTTAGAATGTATTGGTGCTTGAATTTGTTATGAAAAAAATTGCTATCATAAGAGGTATGTTATGAAAAGAAAAAGGAAAAGAAAACTAAAAAGTTAGTTATGTTAAAAAAATGAAAAACAAAAGAGGTGACAAAGGGAGGTAGATTAAAAGAAAGTAAAAAGGTTGTTTGAAACAAAAATGTTAATGACATAATGTGATGTATTAAAGCACTTAGGGAACTTAGTCACTATTTTTGGCCAAAATAGTCCTACCCGTCCCATAGCCTACATTACAACCATCAAAAGACCTATTTGATCCTAAGCTTAGTATTCTGACATTTAGTCGAGCATTACACTAAGGGCAAGCCTATGGTCATCAGTTGCTGCATATGAATTCTTTGTGAGAGCGAGAGCAAGGATACTCTTCTACCCATGTGTCGACAAATATGCTATACTTATGAGTGATTATGGGTAATATATTGTGAGACACACATGGTTGATGAGTTTTGGGTAGTTGTGTATGATTCTTTGTGCCTTAACTTTTGAATATGAGTTGACCACCATCACGAGTCTATGTTGGAGGTTGAATTGTTTCTACTAATGATCAGAAAACTACTCTTTGTTGATAATTGTTGTGCTTGTCTTGATGAATATTTTGTATTGTTACTATGAAACTCTAAGTCGATATTTAGATGGACATGATAGTTTGTTCAAGGACGAACAAAGCTTTAAGTGTGGGGTGTTGATGATAGGCGAATTTACACGCCTATAGTGCTATATTTTACCCATATTTTAGCTAAGTTTTGAGTACAAATTATATAATTCATGCACTTTTAGTCCTTTTTCCTGTAAGTGAGCTAACGAACATGATTAGCAAGTTTTCAGGTATAAATGATGCAGAATTCAGCATTTTATGGATAACTTGACGCCAAGGAAAGCTTCACGAAAGGAGGAGAGCAAAGCTTGGACGCCAAGGACCAAAAGTGGCGCATGGAAAATCTGTCCCGGGCAAAAACAACAATTCTGAAGACTTTGGGGACTAGCAGTAACTTAGTAGGATTAGGATAATGATACATTAACCAAGTAGGATTGGGTTAAGTAATTCATTAGCTTAGTAGGAATTGGATATGGGTATGATAAATACCCTATTTTGCTAGAGATATTTATTCATTCCTCACAATTCCCCCATTCCATCAATTCCCATCCATCCACCATCCATCCATCCATCAAAACAATTCTCTTTATTAATTCATTGTTGACATAATTTTTCATCTATTTGACTTTTAATTTTACAACAAGAGAAACGTTACTTAGCAAAGAAGTCACGCCTAACGCCTACCACCCTATACCTAACGAGATATTTATTGTGGTACAATGATAATGTCTATTGTGATTTCCTTCGCACTCATGAGTAGCTAAACCTCTCTGTTGGGGTTATGGAAGCCATATGAGATACTATCTATTGCTATAAGTTTGTGAATTCGTGACACGTATGCTGCTTATATCATTATTCTCTTCATCTTAATGCAAATTCTTGTGGTTGCAGATGCATAGAATAACGCCAGTATAGCATTAACTTGTTCGAAAGAAAATTTATATGTCTGGAAAAGAGATAATGTCAAGGTAATAGGGTCCCATCCCCTATTAAAAAGTTAGTGCCGTAACTGGATTAACCTCTTTGAGAATTTGTACCATTAGATAGGCTTTAAGCTCGAAAGAGTTAAAATGAAATAGTCCTTGTTGAGGTCGAAAGACGCTTGGATTTACCATCGAATACAATTCTCTATAAGCACATGCATGTCTGAATTCCGCACAACTCATAGCCAATAGAGACGTACAACTCATAAGGTGGACATAACCCCAACTTCTCAATTCTCATTGTTTTACATCTTACCAAACATTCTTACTTTTTACTTTGCCATTTCTATTTTTCCCTTATTAATTTGGTTACATTACTTGCACGACAAAACTTCCCCTTTTTTACGAGACTTGCACTAAAAGTCTAGTAATCCTTGCTTACTTGTTGACCAAGCTATTCCCTGTGGGATCGATACCCAACCCAGTTGGGTTATATATTTGACAACGACCGTTTTACACTCCTACGATAGCTATAGATTGAGCGTTATCAAACAACAGTTATCTTTTGTCTCATTAAAACAATTGTTTAATGCTTAGATATCATGCTTATAAGTTTTAATTATAAAATGAGTAACCATTGCCTCTAAGTTTATAGATCACCTTAACCAACTCTTTAATTAACCAAAAGGCTAACTGAGACATTGCATGCTACTTGACGTCAATTTTGTTTTACGTGCTTTGAGTCCTATAAAACATAACTTTGTTTGTCTAAACCATAAATCCAATTTAGCAAAGCCCAATGCCTCTTGGGAGATAGGTGGGACGATAGGCATTTCTAGAGGCGTTAGTTTTATCCCTTTTTAGTGCCCCTTTTAGTTAACCACCAGCCTAGATATGGTGGGGTGGATAGTCATTCAGATGTTATGATATCAAACATTTCTCGACGCATGACATTGTCACTTGTTTAAGAATCCGGCTAATGGGCCGGATAAGGATTTAACAAGCTGCAATTCTGATCCAAATGAAATCACAAATTTTCTTTTGTTCGATTTGGTCGAATTCATTTTTTTCTTTAGATGCTTATTTTCTTAGGGTAGTTTAGGTTTTTAAATTAATAAATATTTATGTTATAAATTGTATTACTTTTTTCTCCTTGCTTATCTACTTTACATTATTTGTCATCTTATTTTCTATCTCCACCTACTAAATAATTAGAAATAATAAAATAACATGTTTTTTTTATTTATTACTTTATCATTTAGTTAACATTAATCTAATAATAAGAGACATTTATTTGATCACATAGAATCCCCATGTAAAATATAAATTTGGCCGAAAATCACCTTTGTGGACCACAAAAGGTACCTAACACCTTCTTTTTGAGGTAATTTGAACCCTTATCCGAATTTCTTGTGAACTAAGACTAAACAATAAAATTGTTTCGTAGTTATCCTATACCAGTTTCCTAATGCACCTTAATTCATGAGATTGCTTCTCTTTACTCCTACTTTAAAAAATTTCAAAAAGAGTAGTCACGTCGAATTCCACTTTTTGCAATAAAAAATGGGGTGAGAGAGGGATTAGTAGGTTAAAGCCTCAAATACCCATATAGGGTTTGTAGGTGAAAATCCCAAGATCCTAAAATGCTAAACCATCATTGAAAAGGGGGTTTTAGGCAAACCTTAGGAACCCACACCATCCTTAAAAGAGGGATGTGGGAACCAAGGCAATAATAGACAATTTATGAGAATGGTTGACTAGTTTTCACTATCTTAGACTTAAGAGTGATTGTGTGATTGTGAAGTTGACTATACTTAGGGAACTATTCTAAAAATAGGGTTTTCCAATCTAGTTATTAGATGGGTTTGATTGAAGCACTTTTTAGGTACTCAAGAGGGTCAATAAGTGATACCCTTGAGGTTTTATTGACAAACTAGATTCAAGGATTTCTAACCTATCCTACCACATCACTAACATTTATAATTTACATCAAGTCCTGACTCACTCATGCATATATTAACCTTTAAAAGCATAATCCCCAGATTCGTGTCCTATTGATTAGACTATTATTATTCGTAGCCGTTAATTAATACTAGAAAATCTCAAAAAAAGACATTTAGTTGTGAAGTATCACAATCCCCCATTTTTATCTTTTTGTATTCTAGTTTTGAATTTAGCAAGTATCAATTGTTTCAAGTTAATTTGATCACCACTCACATTGTTCCTCTTGCATTCAACCACAACACCAAAATTTGATAAATATATTAACGACGACTCCTTGTACTTAATTTATGTGTAAGTGTTATAAAAAATGGCATCATTGCTGGGGAATAATTTGGCGCATTTAGTTAGTTTGAAACTTTATCTTACTTGCTTGGATTGAAGTTGTAAATAGTTATTTGTGATTTTCTTTGGTTGTGTTAGGTAGATTTTCGTTTTTATTTACTTTTTTCTATGGCATATTCCGACAATTATGAATTTGTTAGTTGGAAGTCCTATATTGACTATCCATGTCCATATTGTGACAGACCTCACTTTAGGAGAGATTGTAGATATGCTCTTTGGAGAAAGATGGAAGCATCATATCGTTCCTATAGGGAGTATGTTTGACATTTATGTGGTGGTTGAGATGGAAATTGGAATGATTGTCCAAATGAACCCTCCCCTTATTATGCTTACCCAAATGATAGTTATTCTTATGAGCTTGATAGGTCTTATGATGAGAAGAAAGAATAATAACATACCAGGCCCAATAGTTTTGAAGCAATGCTTTAAACTATTTTGGACCGGGTAACTTCAACGGGGGAGACTATGCAAGATATACATCAATCCAATAAGTTATTTAGATGAGAGATTGTCAAGGTGGACAAAATGGCTAAGGAGACAAGCCTTGAAAATACAACCTCCTTGCCCACTTTCAAGAGGAGATCGACCAAAAAGAGAAATCAATCTTAGTTTGTAAAGGCCTTGATGGCTATGGTTTTGGTTTAATTGATAACTTAAGAGTCAACTTGGTTAAATGATTTTTGTATGGCATAAAAGGATAGATTTGCAAGCTCTGATTTTTATATGACGATATCAATGGTTATTGCCTAAACAAAATACTCCTTGTCAAATTATTGGAATGTGTAAATGGTTCTAATATGGGGTTAAAGAGGGTCGAGTAGCAAATTCATGGATGGTGGGGGTCCCATGGGGACCAACACTAGATACTCACATTTGGCGATGTGAGTGTTGTCTTGGTGACCATATGCATGATATCACACTTTATATTTTTGGAGATATACTAAACATCTTAGGATTTTTTCTCTAGTCATACGGATAACATGTACTGGGGACCTTTTATCAGGGGGAGCTAAACCGATATAGCCTGTGGGTGGTCTTAGGATAGTTAAGCTACTCCGCCCAGGTTAAGGTTTTAAATTCATGTTAAACCTTCTTCCATATCTTGGCACGATATATATATGTATTTATATGATTGAATATGGATATTTACTCATTTTTAATGATGGCATTATTTTATCTTTATCCCTGAGTACATACTAGCATTCACTCCGCTAATTGTATTCAGGTGGTCTATCCCCATTCAATGCAAGAATTGTCCATACTAGTATTCCTCCAGCTCACTAACTTTGATTCGAGAAAAACTTTGAGTCAGAATGAAGTGTTGAGCTTCCATACTCCAGAAAACTCCATTTCATGCCCTGGACTTCTTTTGTTTTTGTTATTACTTTGGTTTGGTTTTGGATATGGTTGGGGGCATGTCCCGACTGGATGTATTTGACACTCGATAAAGTCTTTATTAGAAAACTATGGGCATGGACGATGTCGGTATTAGTGTTAGCCTTTGTATTGGTATTTTCATTGGGATTGACACTGGTTTGGTATTTGATTAAGGTAATTGGATTATGATTATAGACTTTATTTAATGTCTTTATATTAATCTTATTTTATCTTGTTATATGTTTGGAATTCATTTGACATAGCATGTAGGGTGGTTATGGTTTGGTATTAGGGGTGGTCTCCGGTCCTGGTGGACATAAGATGCCCTACATGACTAGGCCTTGATTTGTGTAGTTTCAATACCAGGACAAATGATAGAATTTCAAGGAATACTCCTTGATCGTCATCCCACCTTACTTCAGATTAACAAACTCTTCTGCTCTTGCCCTTCTCAACTCTTAAGGAAAGAAATGGTCCAGAAAAGCACTAGATAAATCATTACATAGTACAGATCCAACATCATCTCCCCTAGACTATTCCCATTCTTTATGCCATTGGTATGCTATATCCTTCAGTTGATAGGAAGTGAATTCCAAACCCTTCACATTAGAGGAATGCATCACAGAAGATCTTTTATATCTCATCAATAAAGTTTTTAGAATCTTCCTCAACTTTAGAACCTATGAACACAGGAGGACTTAACCTCATAAACTAGCCAACCCTTTTGGCCTTAGAAGATGGAGTAACAAAATCTACACGCTTAGATTGAGAAGATACCACCTAAGACAACATATGAATAAACTGAAAAATTCTACATTCGAAACATCAGCATGAGGAACTCAAGGAGGACTAGAGGGCATCGGTGGAACTCTAGAAGAGCAATCAGGAGCTGTACCCCTAGATCGAGTCTGTAGCTCATAAGTAGGGTGTGTCCAATAAGCATTATCCTTAAGTGGGACAAAGTATATTCCATGAGCTTTAGATAATCTGGGATGCATGATTTATGAAGCGAACTGATCTGAGGTGATTTTATACATTTTTGTATCATTATTCTAGCTTATTGTGACTTTTTTTAGAGCAATTAGTGTTCTTATTGTGTTAATACTAATATACATGAGTATTTAAGTGTCCAAGTGCATGATTAAAATGTTCAAAGTATTTTTCAATTAGAGTTCAACTCAGAAAACTAGTTTTACTAGCTTGAACTAGGGGTGTGTCTAATTGGTTTTGGTGGATTCTAATATGTTTAATTTGCTCCAAATGATTTAAATGTGTAATTATGAGTGTAATAACTTGTTTGTAATGTGGAAATCTCAATTTGATTTAGTCAAGAGTCAGAATAAAAACGTTGAAGATCATTGCAAATTTGCCTTATCTTAACTCTTATTTTTATTTATCATTGAGAATATTGTTTTGTTTTGATCTTAAATTTGTGGTGTGTTATATTGTAGCAGACTTTTTGAACTAAATACGGTGATATGTTGATAATTTAAAGGCCTTAAATTTATTGAAAATACACCACAAAAAGGCATGAGCAAAAGATAGGACGTTCAATAGTTAACCAAAATTTTGGAAGTAAATTTTAGTGAGTGAATGCGATGTTGATGAATCGCGTCTTTATTTCAGTTCTAACCAATCCAGTGATGCGAAACTGACACGTTTCATCGATGATCTATGCACAGAAATTTAAAAGTTGTCGACACAGCACAGTGATGTGTCCTATTTCAATTCTAAATATCATTGCACATAGTTTAAGTGGCATTTACTCAATCCACTTGCATTTGGAATTATATATTTCTTGGTCAAAGTTGGATTACAACTGGACACAATATTATTTAAAGCTTTGGACAATATTAAATTAAGGGGGACAATTTTTTGCACCTGGAATGATTTTGCAGAGAATAACAGAGGTTGTAACATGGTTTATTAGGTTTTTACTTTTTTTTTGTTTAGATTCTAGTTTTTCATATCATGTATTTAATAATTTGGATCGTAATTATTAGTATTATCGGTTAACAACCCTCTTTTCGAGGTTAAAGCTAAGAATATGAGTACTATTATTTTTGATTAATTTTGCTTATCATATTTGGTTGTTTGTTTATTCTTGTTTTAATTATTTTAAAGATTTTCAACCCATAGAATACATACACTGTCGACCTTTTGATCTAGGGATATAGAACATGAAAATAAACAAAGTTTGGATTTTTATTCTTATATAAAATAAGGAATTAAACTTAGTGTCTAGGACAGGGATGTACTTAGATGTCTTACTTGATTCATACGTAGGATGATATCTTTAATTAACGTAATTGGATTATAATATCTTTGCTCAACGATGTAGTTGTAATGTCCATATTAGGTAAAATATTAGAAGTTGGGAAATCATTTTCATGTAATTAACACTACGAATCAACAACCAAGATAAGCAAATTGATGAATGAAATGCAATAACATAGTATAACTGTTCGGAGTGCTTTAACCCTGGTCTTTTCTCCATTAATTGTTCTAAGTACTTTTATTTACATATTATTTACTTTATTTTTTAATTCACAAAATGACAAAATCTATTTTTGGTTACTCTTGCACTAAATTAATCTAAACTGTGAACTAGAATTAAATGGTTGTTAAATTAAGTCTCTGTGGGATCGATAGTCGGCTTTCTTGAAGGCCAATATATTACTTTATAAAACCACATAGTCGGGGACTTGTATTTTTGCAATTGTTTATTTTAGATTACTTTTGGATTTATTTGGTGTTTTTTAAGCTTGGTGTTGGTTTTGTTTTTTCAAGAAATAGGATTTCAAAGTAGAAAACTGGAAAAGGATTAGGACTTGGTTGAACCAATTTCAAAATCAGAGCAACTTTACCTCTAATGAAAGAGAGAAACATCTTTTCTTCCCTAGAATTCCTTAATTCCAAGAAGACCAAAAGAATATTGTTCTAATGACTGAACAAAAAGCACCTCATAGGAAAGTTAGGGAAGTGGCAGTTCCACTTCTAATGAACTTGACATTCCCAATTCAATGAACAGCTACTGGGGAAATTTTGAGTTAAAACATAATATAGTTCAGCTTCTTATTAGCAGTGGACAGTTTCCAGGGCTTTCACAGAAAGATCCACAAGTCCACTTGTAGATATTCATTGAGCTTACTGATACATTCACTCCGACTTGGGTGACTCTATATTATGTGAGGCTAACATTATTCTCCCATTCACTTTTGGGGAAGCTAAAATATGGTTGAATGCAGATCCGGCCAATTCAATTACATCATGGGACGACTTAGCCAGAAGGATCCTCATCAGATTCTTTCCATCAGGCAAGACTGTGTAAATTTCCAGTAAAATAGTAAGCTTTAGACAGAAGCCTATTGAAAACCTCTTTCATGCTTGGGAATGCTTCAAGGTTCTTTTTTGGGAGTGTCCACACCACCAATAGTTTAATGAGGTACTTTCTAATACTTTGGTAAAAGCTCTTGGTCATAATTCAAAGATTTTGCTAGATTTAGCCGTAGGTTATGAAGCGCTGCAGTTGACTTATGATGAGTTGTACACTATTAAAATGCATAGCATAAGTAAATCCAGATTCTAAAAGTGCCTTGAAAAGAATTTCAGGTGTATTGGAGATGGACCAATGCACCGCCTTATCATCACAGGTTTCTGTACTACAAAATTTGTTCAACACATCATTCAGTAGTATGAAGTTTGGAGCAGCAAATCTTACAGCCATAGTCAATGTCGTGCAATAAGTTGTAGGTTGGTGTCAAGTATGTAGAAATAATGGCCAGTAGTGGCCATGTGTGCTTCAAATTTTAAATCTATCATGTATGTAGGCAATGCTCAAAGGAAAAATTATAGGAACGCCTACAACATAAAAAGACAGTTTCAGCGAACAAATCATCCATAGAACGCCCCATAGCCACAGGCCCAACCAAGTCAATCAACTAGAAATAGGGAGAAGATGTTGAAGTAGATCCTAGCTAATAAGCATAGTTTGCTTCAGACCTAAAAATTTTACAAGCAGCTACTAGAAGTTTAGAGTTGCAAGTCCGGCAGAATCAAAAAGAGTTGAATACTAGGACATGAGGTGGTTTTCTAGCTGACATAGAAATTCCAAAGCAGGTTATGGAAATCGCCTTAAGAAGTGGTAAGGAGTTTGAAGGAGAACCTCCAAAGGAAACAAAGGAGGTAAATAAGGATGTGGTGACCCAAAAGATGACAAAGTTGCTGAAAATTCAAGGAAGTCAAAGTACTTGAAACCAAAATTTGTTGAACCATAAGTGAAGAAGATACTCCTACTACCTTTCCCTCAAAGAAACATGAAAGATAAGGAGGATTCCCTGTTCAAAAAGTTCATTGATACATTTAAAGAACTTCATATTAACTTACCTTTGTTAGATGTTTTGAAGAGTATGCCCAAGTATGCAAAGTAATTGAGGGATGCGGTGGCTAAAAAGGTAAAATTGTAGGATGTGGGAGCTATAACACTCACCAAAGCGTGTAGCTCTATGATGACATAGAAAATCCCCAAGAAATTGAGAGATCGGGGAATGTTTTCCATCCCAATCCAAGTGGGAGTTAAGCAGTCCATGCTTTGAGTAATTTAGTGGCAAGTATCAACCTGATGCCCCTATCATTATTTAAAACATTGGGCTTGTAAGAACCGAGACCTATCACTGTGGTGTTGTAGTTGGCAGATGGTTTATTCATACATCTAGATGGAATAATTGAGGATGCCCTCATATATGTTGGCACATTCATTATACTTATTGACTTTATTGTTCCTGATTTTGAGGTAGATTTATAGGTACCAATCATCTTAGAGAATCCATTTTTAATAATTGGAGGAGCATTAATTAATGTTAGAGAAAACACTCCCAAAATTAGGGTAGAGAATGAAGAGGTGGTGTTTGACGTATACAAAGAACCCACAATTATGTCTAACTTAAAGATTTGTGTATGATCAATGTTATTAATAGGGACAAGTATGGGGTGGCTAGTCCTCAAAATACCTCTTCAAACTACCTAATTGAGCAGCCTAAGAATCTATCTCCTAAGACTAACATGATAGAAGTTAATGAGCATGAAAAGACTAAAGTTGAGAAACCTACTGCTCTTGAGAATTCACACCCAAAAGAGGTGAAAAGGATAAGAAGATGGCCTCCAAGTATAAGGAAAAAGATGAAGGAATATGGTTGAGTTGAGTTGGGTCATGCCGCGACACTAAATCAAGCATTGCTTGGGAGGCAACCCAAGTTAATTAGGTATGTTTTCTTTTTGGATTTTTAGTTTTTATTGCATGTTGTTTTTGTTTTTGGTTGAGTAACAGGTTAATGAGAAGTCTGAGTACCATAAACGTAAGCTATGGAGCATAGCAAAGACTAAGTGTGGGGTCTCATTGATCTTTTTTATGCAAAAAGATGCTACTAGCTAGGCCTAGAGGCCTCAGGGAGTATTTCTATCTCTTACTTTAAATGTTCACTTTGGGGACAAAGTAGATTTTTATGTGTGGGGTGGGAAAATTCCTAAATTTTGGTTTAATTTAAAAAATTTTAGGTTAGGAATAAGTGAGATATTCTTGTTGGTGCTATTTTTTATTACATGATGCAAGTCGGTCTGTTTTTAAAAGTATGTTGATTTATTTGAATCGCTCTTTTTGAAACTTTGAGGCTCAATTTTTTGACTCTTTTTCATGTTGGCTTAATTTTGAATTTGTGCTATTGTTTGGTTGGGAGTCTATGATGATCCTATTTAGTTGAACATATACCATATGTATGTTATATTTATTGTATATTCCTTGTTGCATGTGTGTGTAGAACTTGCTCGATGTGTGTGCAAAGAGAAATAAAGAATGTGAGTTTAGGAGATGGTTTAGGCATTTCTTTGATAGCCTTATTTTATACCTTATATTTGTCCTACCCTTGTTCATTATCCTAGTTAAACCACATTGAGCCTTTAGCCTTTTCGTTGGTAGCCTCATATGTATCCTAATTCCCTTTTTTTGATGGACCTTAATTTGATCCAAAAAGTTCCTAAGTGCTTTAATTGGAAAAAAAATTGAATTAGTAAGGAGGTTGAGTAATTGAAAAAGAAATAGGTGAAATTGATGCCCCAAGGTGATAGTTATTGGTGTTTATATTTGATGGGTGGTGGTTGGGAGTGATATAAATGGTGTGAGAAATATTCCCATGATTTTAGAAAATGAGAAAAATTAAATCTTGAAGGAATAAACAATGTACTCACCATGTGTTTGAGAAAATGCTTAAAAAAGATGGGGCAAAATAAAAGAATGGGGTAGACAAAATGGTGTAAATTGGTTGTTACTGAATGATTTTAAATGGATAATGTAGTGTATTAATTTCTTAGAAAGGTTAGTCGTTATTCCAAAATAGTTTCAACCTATTCCTTAGACTATATTATAACCCAAAAAAGTCCTAATTGATCCTAAGTTCATCATTCCGATATTAGTGGAGCACTACACTAAGGAAAAGCCTATGGTTCATTGTGTCTAACTTGTAAATTCTTTGTGAGGGTGAGCGTAATTTAATTCTTGTACCCATTACATTATAAACTGCATTATTTTGAGTAATTATAGGTATCTCTCTTGTTGTGAGGGGCACATGTTTGATAAATGTGAGTGATCTATATGATGTCCTTGATTGAGAAATATGCATAAGTTTTCTAACTATGTGAGTTAATTCTTGAGGCTAGGATGTTTTAGAGTAGTGTTCATGAGCTATCAATTATGCAAATAGCATGCTTAACATAGAAACTTGCATTCCATGTAGTCATTGTAGTATTAGATTGAGTGTCTTCCATTTAGTAGAAGTGTAGCTTCACCTCAGATTTTTATGCTTAGAGTAAAGAGCTGTGAAAGGACGAATAAGAGTTTAAGTGTTGGGTGATAATCTGAGGTGATTTTATATACTTTTGTATCATTATACTAGCTTATTCCACCTTGTTTTGAGAGCAATTCGTGTGATTAATGTGTTAATTTTGATATAAATATGCATTTAAGGGTCCAAGTGCGTGATTATAGTTTTCAAAGTATTTTTCAAAAAAGTTTGTGCTTAATTGAGTCATTTAGAGTTCAACCCGGAAAATTTATTTTACTAGCCTGAGCTAGGTGTGTGTCTATTTCGTTTCGGTAGTTTCTAATGTGTTCAATTTGTTCCAAATGATTTAAATGTGTAATTATGAGTGGAATAACTTATTTGTAATGTGCAAAGCTCAATTGGATTAAGTCAAGAGTCAAAATAAAAAAGTTAAAGATCATTGCAAATTTGCCTTATCTTAGCTCTTGTTTTGATTCATCGTTGAAAATATTGTATTTTTTTGATCTTAAATTTGAGGTGTGTGATATTGTAAGTGGTTTTGTGTACTAAATACGGTGATATGTTGATGATTTGAAGGCCAAAAATTCATTGAAAATACTATAATACCCTAAAGTTTTTGAACTAATTTCATCCCAAGAATGTCTAGTATTATCTACTAAATTGAATGATGTTTATTGCATGGGGATTTTTATGATTTTCACTTTTTAACATGTGGAAAATTCAATAAGATTTCCATCGATATAAGATTCAGTCAAATCCGATAATCGGGTAAGAAGTTATAACTATTTCAGGTTTCTGTCATAAAACAACGCCATATTTGTCAGTGGTGAGCCGAGCCACAAGAGAAAATGACATTTGTCAAATTACAGTAGGGGTCCGTGATAATGGTGAATCGGCCAAAATTCCTGATCGAAAATGAAGTGGTAATGCCATGGCTCCGCATCACGCCATTCCTCAATTTCCCAGTTGTCAAATTCCAGTGTCATGGCGTGATAGCGCCACATCGCGCTAGGGGTCCAGTTCGGGAAATTTTTACCAATTTAAAAGATGCATCCAGGGTTAAAAGGGTCAATTTTCCACCACTATTTAAGCCCTTTAACATGAGATTCGGCTATTTGGAACCCAAAATAAACTATTTTCTCTCAATTTTCTATCAAGAACAAGCTAGTGTTTCAATTGGAGATTCAATTTCAAGAAAGTCTCTCCGTCAATCTTTGCTAAAACAAGAACTAAGGTATGCGTTGTGTTGATTAATGGATTCCTTTCATCCATTAAACTCAAGAACCTATTTCAAATTGTAAATCATGATATTTATGTTGGGTTTATTGTAACCATGTTTATCTTGTTATATAATTTCCAAGCTGGAATATTTATGTGTTTTTCATAAAACTACATTAGCAAGTGAGTGAAATCCATAAATTGATTTATTTATAATGCGTCAATTTGATGATTAAGCCTATGCCCTATGGGTGCATGCAAGGTATTTGATAAAATGCCTAGGAAGATAGAAATTATGCACTATAGCTAAATTGTGATCCAAAATGACTTCCATGTTATTCTTCTGTATTGAAATTTGTTTGTTGGATTGCTCGTGAGTTAGCCTTATTAAATATCTCCAATTATTGTATTATGGATTGTTGATGATTGGTCATGCATTCAAGAATGTCATTCCTTGTCAGTTTCCTTCAATCGAGTCCTGGGGGTACTTGTACCCAAAAAATATAGTTGTATGCCTAGAGTCGGTGACATGTTTCATGATATCCTCAGTCAATCCATGATCTATAGAACTCAGTTAGTCATTTGACTCAGGAAATCTCAGTAATTCAGTAATCTCAGTTCTATTCTACCAGTCAATGGAATTCAGATAATTCAGTTCAGTAATTCATGATCAGTGTCCATTTAGATGGTAGTAGGAGTTAGCACCGAGTGAACCTAAGGATGGTAACTCACCTGTTTTATGAGGGTGTGATTCTTAGAAGCAATCTTTGTGTTCAAGAACTACGTAGCCAACATAGGTTGAGACAACATAGCCTGTTATAAGAGGGTTGATGAGGTGGCTTAACCTATTATATACGGGTTCACACTGTTCTCACTAAAGTTACTTGTTATAAGAGGGTTACTCACAGACTGTTCTTACCAGTGGCTCAGTATTGACACCCTTCCAATTGGGGTTATAGATTAGACCTCAACTCAGCTATAATGTCGTATTAGGGGAATGTCGGTTAGATAACTACTTCCTACAGTTTTAGTTACAAAATTTAGGACTGTCAGAAATAGTCATTCAGTCTCAGTATTAGAAATCATATAGTTCTACAAAATTCAGAACTGTCAGATATAGCAAACTTAGAACAGTACGAAACTCAACTAGTTCTATCAGATTTAGGGCTGTCAGACACAGTCACTCATGTTATAAGTTATTTCAGTCATCAGAACTCAGTTATTAGTAAACTCATGTTATCACGATCAAAGATATAGTTACAATGTGTTCATGCATGTATTCTTACATTTATATTAATCAGTTAGCCAGTATTGTTCATGAATATGAACCCCATGCATTAAGCATACCTCACGTGCATACCAGTATATTCAACGTACTGACGCATTTGCTCTATGTTGTTTTATGATACTGTGAGAGTTAGGGATTCTTTTTTGTAAGGGTACATGGGTTGTGTTGTTAACTGCTTATCTATTAAAGTAGTGAAAATTCCATAAACTTTTGGTTTTTTGTTGCTAATGTAATGCTATTACTTGATTTCTTTGTGTCATAGTGTTGTGCTAAATGTATCCACGTAGTGGTCTTAAACAATTAGAAGTAAGAGGGGGTAAGAGTTTTGAGCTAAATTGGGTTGACTGCTATGAGTGCGTTTTTTTATTTTAGTTATTCACCATGTTTTGCTGTTATATGTTAGTTTACTGAGGACATACAACCATTCTAAGTTGAGGGTGTTAATGTCTCATGGTTTTATGAAACTTTTGATGCTTAAAACAAGTAAATTATTCTAGTACCTAGGTACTTTTTGTTAGACGTGAGGTGTTTTGTGTTTGTTTTGTTGGAAAATAGGGTCGAAAGTAAGTAGAATGGGACAAGGAAGAAAATCACCAAGGTAGGAGTTTTCTACTTGGACAACAAGTCATAGGGTGACACTACAACTCATCTTGCATTTCATCACCTGACCAGTGAAGGATAGAAGAAAAAGAATAAATTATACACTAACTACGATTCGTATAGTCAGATTACAAGTCGTAGTGAGAGGAATTCTAAGAAAAAGAAAAATAAAAGTCCTAAAGAATTTATCTTTGATAGTAATAGAAATGAAGTTGGTAATGAGTCATAGGGTCAAACTATGACTCTTAGTTACCCTCATTATGAGCATATAAAGTTAAAGATTCAAAGGTTGCAAATATTGATGGAGATCCTACCTGTCAGGCAATGACTCATCTAGTGATTTGATGAGTCATCACCAGCCACTTGGAATCTTGGAAATAGAGCCAACAACGAGTCATAGTCAATCCAGATGACTCCTTTACTAAGGCGTTGCCACTGTCGACCTTAGTTATCTTGTTTTTTTAGGAGAACTATGATGTAACTATATATACCCTTTGATATTTACTTATTAGATTATGCAGTTTACATACTTATTACATTATTTTGATCTCTGAGATACACTTTTGATCATGGGATTCTTGTTCTTAGTTTTTAGGGTTTGATAGAAAGTTCAGATTTTTGTTTTCAATATTAATTCTTTGTGAGATCATTCATATGCTTTCATTTATGTATTATATGTTTGTCCTTATGATCATGAGTTTGTAAACCCCACAACAAGGGTTGTGGGAACCCTAATGGATTAATGAAGTAGAGGAAGTACAAAGTCATTCTTGATTGGTGTACATGCATGTACTATGTTTTTATTTGTATTGATTGCTTTTTTATGACTACAGGTGTTAAGAACCTACTTGTTTTCGATACTAACTTGAGAAAGAGGTTGATATTAGGAAAACATCACAATAGTAATTGAAAGTTACCAATCTTTATCTAATCAACTTGAAACCTAGAGGAGATAATTAATTTAGGATCCAAGACAAGGTTTTGTAATGCGACACTTTGGGATCGAAAGGAGATGCGTGAAATTCACCCAACCCAATATCGAGAGACGGTTAGGTGATACATAACTTGTTAGATTCTTCATGCAAGGTACCAAGATAGTTTGACGAGCAAGATAAGTCGGCAAAGTTAAGAAGTCAGGGGAAACACAATTATAGTGATCGCCTCATACAACTAACAACCCTATTAGCCAGAAATCATTAGTATTACTTTTGTTCTTACAAAACCCCTCATTTACTTTTTGTAGTTTCCAGATACATCAATAATCTTATGACTGATTTATGTATTATTTCCCATGGGTTCTACCCCAACCTTGTTGGATTCTATATTTGACAAGCAACTGTGTTTTATATTTTAGGAGGTGTAATTTGGGTGACATCATTATAAGTAAATAAATTAGACTGATCCACTCAACGAACCAATATATATATCAAGTAACAGATAATCGTAGCCCACTCAAGGAACCAACATATATAACAAGTAAATAGACAAGCCCTATTCTCTCAAGGAACAAACATATATAACAAGTAAATACATAGATTTGGTTCATTCAAGGAACCAACATATATAAAAAGTGAATAAATAAGAAATGTCTACTCAAGGAACCATTCCAACAACAACCATGTTAATAATCATAATTCATAATTCACTCATGAGACCAATGATAACAAGTCCATACGTAAACCCACGCCACTCAAGGAACCATCATACATACCAGTACCTTGTACATATACGTTAAGGTTCATAAGACACTTCCTAGCCAAGACCTGTAGGGGATGAGTTCTATCCATTTACTATATTAGTGTGGTACCCAATCCCACTCATTTATAGCAAATTAGACTTCATTTTATTCTTACTAACCTTAATGGATAAAGGGCTAAAACTACACTTAATTATCTTAAATAGAGCAAAAATACCCTTTTTTATTTTTTTGCTCAAAAATACCCCTTTATTTGCTTTTTCACTAAAAATACCTCTCTATTGTTGCTTGGCTCAAAACATTTCACGACACGATTCATGAGTCATGATGGCACCTACCAAACCCCACCAGTAGGTAAGGCAACACCATAACCTGGAGCTAAGGCAATTGGTTACTTTGGTAGAAATGCCCAACAAGGGACATAATAGATGAACATAATTAAAAATAACTATGTTCCATAAAAGACAATCAAATATGGACACCAAGCCCATGACCTGGTAATATACGTACAAGAGAATCTAAGTATGATATAGGAAATACAATCCAAAGTCTAAATAGTCTATACATTCATCTTAAATATAAAATACTAAATAAAGAAAAGAGGGAAATGGGAAACTCGAAACTCAAAGATCTCACCACATCTCCAGAAAATCAGCACTGTACGATCTCAACTCAGCAGCAGTAACTAGTACTCGGGTCTACACCAAAAACATACAGAAGTGTAGTATGAGTACCAGAACAATGGATACTTAATAAGCATGATTGTTCGATGTATCTAAATTATGAAATTAAGATGATATAAGGCAAGATAATATTTCTAAGGCAAGGTACAGAATCGAAACTAAATCATCTTCATCATCACTATAAAAAATAACTATTCAACTTGAACAATAATATGATATCTCATATCTATACATACCAATACTGTCATATAAATAACTAATAGATCTGGAAGTATAAAGATACACTTATCAAATTACAAATGCATAAATACCAAGTTCAACGCACATACATCCATTAGAGCATAAGGTAAAATAACTCACCACGTCATCCCATAGCACCGGGGAGTACACCCAAAAAACGTATAGTAAAGAACTCATCACACCGTTCCAAACCACTAGAGTGTAAATTAAAGGATCAAATCATCAAGTATATAAACACGTGACCAACTTCTCATTATCCAAGGTTCACCACATTTCACATCCACGATCATTTGTCAAGATTCATAATCATCATCAATTACCACCATTAATATAGCATATATCCAAGTACTAATAATCATAGTCATATCTCTATTTGCATATCTATCTCAACAATATACTCTATCTACCCATTATTGACTAACCAACAGTTTTTATTAAACTACTACGTCACTAGTCATCATAGGGCCTCCAATTATTAGCCTAACCTATTCATTGGATAATCCTTATTCATGGAATAGCAACTAACTATTATTCATTAAATAGCCATTGCCCAAATCTAGACATTATTCACTACTAAACCATAGACACCGGTTAACAAAAGCTCAATTCTAGTCATCATACTCGCATTAGCCGCAATCTAGCCAAAAAGGGTTATTAATCATCATTATAAAACTTATTCATCTATCAAAAAAATACCTCTTATTATCTATCATTATTAATCTACATATCTTCATTTAAAATCATTTAAAAACTAACGACATTATACTATGCCATCAGTATCACAATTTATCATTTATGCAAAACCTATTTTCATCATTGGCTACAAAACAACCATAATTTCTAGTTACCATATTTCAACTAAACAAGGTTCAACAACTAGAATTCTAGCTTTAACCATCAAGAAAAATAGTCGCCTAGTAGTCAACTAGTTACCACATAACTCACTTTAACAAGAAATATACCTTAATTAATTCATTTATCCATCACTATCTAGAATTACTAGATGAATCCCCAAATGCCAGATAAAATCCTTTTTACTAACTTATCCTAATTAAATATTCATCATATACCACTCGTACTCACTATTCAAGACTAGAAAGAACAATATTGCTGAAAAAGTAATTAGTATTGAAGAATCATAAACCGACATCCCAAGAATAACATAATATCTTCAAAGCACATACGTATGTAATCATATTAAGGCATAATAACACATAAACATATATACACATATTTACCATACATAACATTAATATATATTCTCCAAATTCACCGGGCATCATCATGACATCAATACATTCTTCCAGACTTATTAGGCATCGTCATATCATCAATATATCCTCTGAATGTACTGGGCACCATCATATCATCAATTTATCCTCTGAATTTATCGGGTAGCATCATATCATCAATATATTATCTAGATTTACCTGGCCTCATCATATCATCAATATATCCTCCTGATGTACCGAGCATCATTATATCATCAATATATCATCTGGATGTATCGAGCATCATCATATCATCTATATATCCTCCGAATGTACCAGGCATCACCTTATTATTAATATATCCTATAGATGTACCAGGCATTATCATACCATCAATATATCCTCCAGATGTGCCGGGTATCATCATATCATCAATATTCATCATGACATCAACATATATATAGCCAAATTAATAACAAGTACAAGCCCCATAAACAATATAGTGTAAGAGAAATAAGGAAAGACATATCATGGTACCTCACTATTTATTGTCAATACATTATTATAGTAAGTTCATGAACATGTATATCCATATGGTATGAACACTCAATATATTACCGGGCTTGACATGATTTTTAGCATGGTCAATTACAAGTCATGGTTATGCTTTTTATAATCTCTCTTATTAGGCATGATTTACAATACTAGCACAAAAGAGATTCTATGGCACAAACATAAGTTTAGTCACAAGGCTTGAACATAATATGAGAATTGATATAATCCAAGGCTCACATTGTAAACTAGCCAATAGATTAAGTGATAGCATAGTCGTAAGTTCAATTTACAATACTTTACATTGCTATCCAAGTAATAACAATCAAGTACACACGTTATTTCCAAAATCAACATAATGAATAAACCATTTACCTGTTTTAGCTATCATATTACTAAGAGCATATACTAGTCATTTAACAAGTACCTATGTCACTAATGAAGCAACATAGTTCTAGCTAAAGATAGGTCAAGTACTACTTCTAATATCCTGAATTATCTCTTCAAGTCTAACTTCCACCTTGAACTAGACTAAGTTATCTAAATCAGGTCTTAGAGGTTTATCAATCCACACTACCTCTATAGGACAATTCTTCCTCAAGTATTACTCTTAAGTCATCCCAAGCATCTAAGGTCAATCTCGAAACTATGCATGTCTAGGTCATCTAACTCTTAGGATGAGTGAACAAGGTCACTCCCATTTAACTAGATCAACTAGAGCATTCTCATGCTATCTATGAGATAACAAGTCTAACTAGCCAATGTTCTAGACTATAAGTAAAACATCATAATTTATGAGTTCAATAGCCTAAGTGGTCAAACTAATCCCACATATTACCATCAACTATTCAAACACCTAAAACCATTCCCAATATTAACAAGATATCAAAGTCATACTTTGACATAACTTAATCTAACAACAGTCTGACCCAATCTTCCTCAAATCCAAATATAGCTCATGAACTAATAATCTTCACTATCCTTTTCCCCGAAGCTTCTTCAAGAAGCCAAGCTGTCCAAAACATAATCTAAGTATTATCATGAGAATATCAATACCCATATTAAAACATTGTGTTTCGGTTCTAAAACGACACCAAAAACCTCCAAGTAGGTCCTACATATGAAAACGAGTTTCCGAGACCAACCCATTGTTCAAACACCATTAAGTAGCTATAACCCTTAATAATCTATTGAATATTAAGCTTGATTGAGCTAAAATCATGAACTCAAGACAATTAGGGTTTTGTGTCAAATAATCAAGAATTCAACACTAAAATTTAAGGATTCATACCTTAGATTTAATGTTAATCACGAATACGCAAGTTATTCAATCTCCTAATTAGCACCCAAGACTTAATTGAGGACTGCACACTCTATTAGGGTCTATAAGTATTAAGACAATGGAGAAATGATAAATTCTTGGCCAAAAGAGCATTTAAGCATCCCTATTTAGTCCCTCATATCACGTGATCGTGAACACACGCGAGCCGCGATCAGGACATCGCGATCGTGATATGTCCTCTGTGATCGCGGTATCTTTGTTGCACAAGATAACAGTAGAAATATGGAATTTGATTCCATGTTTTGGGAAATACCTTGGGATGCATCAAGAGTCCAATATGAGCTAACGAAATATTCAACCACACTAATTTCGACATTCCGGATGCATTGGCAAAGTTGGATTTTCCATCTAGGGTCGTATGGACAAAATAAGGGCCCCTCACGCAAATTTCCAATTTATTAATTTTCCAACCAACAAGCTATAATGAGTTTGGGTACAGCGGGACTCAAACTAAATTTATACCAAACCTAAAATCAATATTCTAGAGCTGCTAGCACTGTAGGAATTAGCATCCGATATCATTTTGTTGAAGTTTTTGCTTGATGGTCATTTGGAACTAGCAAAGACTTCTAAATAGGAAAATGGTTCTATAAATCAAACAAACTGCCCAGTAACCTAACAATCAACTCCATCAAGTCATAAATAACTTAGGGAAGCTATGGAAAAGCTCTAATAATGAAATAAGTAGAATTATGAGAAATGACCTAAAGGGTCATTACAATATCCACTACTAAGAAACTTTCATCCCCAAAAGTTAAAGATAAAAAAAATACCTAAATTCTCAAACAGATGAGGATACTGGGACCATATCTCACTGGATCTCCCAAGTTGCCTCCACTACTAGGAGGTGCTTCCACTGAACCTTAGCTACAGGAATCTTGTCAATACGCAACTGTCTTACATCACTAGCCAAAATTAGTACAGCCTCCTCCACAAAGGTCAACTACTCAGCCAACTGGACAAAATCCAACCTAAGCATATGAGAAGTATCAAGAATATACTTCCGCAACATAGAGACATAGAAAATTGGATAAACAATAGTAAAATCTAGAGGCAAGGCTAACTTATAATCCACCTCGCTAACTATGTAGAGAATCTCAAAAGGACCCATATACCGAGGGTTGAGCTTACCCTTTCTTCCAAACTTCATCATACCCCACATGGTTGAAACACGAAGGGATACACGATCACCAACTCCGAATCTCAAGGCACAAAGCCTATGGTCGGCGTAGGCCTTCTGCCTACTCTAGGCTACTCTCAGCTTATCCTGAATCACCCTAACTCTATCTAGCATTTCTTAAAGAAAATTTGTACCACGAGGTCTCACCTTAGAAGTCTCAAACTATCCTATTAGATAACGAAAACTCCTTTAATACAAAGCCTCATAAGGTGCCATATCACTACTCGAATGTTAGTTTTTATTGTTGGAGAACTCTACTAATGCAAAGTGTTGATCCCACTGTCCTCCAAAATCATTAACACAGGCTCGGAGCATATCATCGACCACCTAAATAGTTTGATCGGACTGACCATCTATCTGCAAATAAAATATTATACTCAAATCTAATTAAGTACCCAACTCCTCCTAGAATGATATCTAAAATAATAAAGTAAATACAGAACCACGGTCTTATATGATAGAATCGGGCACCTACACAAATGAAATATCTTCCAAACATAAATTTTGGGTAATATCTCAGTACCGGAGGTTATCTGAATGGGAATGAAATATGCCAACTTGGTCAAACAATCCACAACAACCCAAACACCATCAAGACCACTTGAAGGACGAGGTAAACCACTAATGAAGTCTATAGTAATTTGTTAACATTTACACGTGGGTATGGGAAATCTATAAGTCAATCCACCTAGACACTAATGCTAGGCCTTAACCTACTGACAACATTATCAATGAGCCACAAAGTCTCCCATATCTCTCTTCATATCATCCTGCCAGTAATGCTATCTCAGATCCCTATACATCTTAGTTGTACAAGGGTGAATAGAATATCTAGAGCGATCAGCCTTATGAAAAATATATAGAATCAAATAATAATGCCAGGGAATAAAAACAAGACCCTGAAATCTCAAAATACCCTTGGGGTCAATGGTGTGCCTCTTAGACTCACCAATTGCCACCTGGTCACGAAGGAAACACAATTTTCCATCCTTATAATAAAAATACCGGATCTTCTGAAGTAGGGAGGACCTCACCTCCAAATAAGCCAAAATCTTTACAGGTTCCAAAATATCAAGGAAAACCATCAAATTTGCTAAGGGCTGAATGTCTCATGCCATGGCCCTCTATGAAACTGATATGCATGCCAAGCTACCCATACTCATTGCCTTGCGACTCAAGGAATCATCTATTACATTTTTCTTACCTAGATGATCCAAGATATAAATAATAGTCCTTTAGAAACTCCATACATCTACGTTGGTGTGCATTGAGCTCTCGCTGGGTCATAAGATGTTGAAGGCTGTGATGATTGGTGAAAGTCTCACAATGCACTCCATACAAATAATACCTCCAAATCTTAAGAATGAAAAATACCATCGCTAACTACAAGTAATGACTAGTGTAGCTACACTCATGCACTTTAAGCTATCTAGAAGCTTATGTAATGACACAACCCTACTGTATCAAAACATAACCAAGACTATTTCTTGAAGAGTCATAAAACACGTTGAATCCCTCACCCTCAATAAGAAGAACCTACACTAGGGCTGAAGTAAGACAATACATCAAATTTCCAAAGCTTAACTCACAATCCTCAAACTATCGGAAAGTATTTTTTTTTTTAGTCAATCTAGTGATAGAGGTTAAAATAATAGAAAAGCTCTCAATAAATTTCCTATAACACCCAGCCAAACCAATAAAACTATGAATATCGGTAAGAGATGTAGGCTAGCCCAATCAAAAATCGTCGCAATCTTAGTTGGGTCCACCAAGATAATGGCTCTAGATACCACATGTCTACGTAATAACACTAACACAAGACAAAACTCAAACTTAGAGAACTTGGAAAAAATCACATGATCTCGCATAATCTAAAGCACAATCCTCAATTATTGTACATGCTCCTTACTACTTATTTAATACATAAGAATATTATCAATAAACACAATTATGAAGGTGTCTAGGTAGGGTTTGAACACATGGTTCATCAAATCCATGAATGCATCTTGGGTATTAGCCAACCCAAAAGACATCATTAAGAACTATTAAGGACCATAACAGATCCTGAAAGCTTTTTTTGGGATATAGTCAGCCCGAATCCTCAATGAGTGATTACTAGACCTCAAACAATCATAGAAAATACGGTTGCACCCTGAAGCTAGACAAACAAATGATTAATGTGAGGCATAGGATAACAGTTCTTCACTGTCACCTTTTAAGCTGCCTATAATCGATACACGTACACAAAGATCCATCTTCATTGTAAAGAAACAATACAAGAGCTCCCTATTAAGACACACTCGATCTGATAAAACCATTTCCAAGAAGGTCTTGAAGATTAGAATTCAACTCCTTAAGCTCAGTAGGATCCATATGGTAAGGTGACACAAAAAAAGGTCATGTTCCAAGCCAAAGGTCCATAGAAAACTCAATCTCATGGTCAAGGGGAATACCAGGCAGGTTGGTATGGAACATATTAGAAAACTGACAAACAATAGGAACAGAGTAAACTAATTCACTCTCTACATGAGTATCACATATAAAATCAAGATAAGACTGGCCACCACTCGATGTAAGTCTCCTAGAATAAATATAGGTAATAATCCCAATTGTCTCGCTGCTAACTGCTCCTTACCAAACAATTAGGGTTACGTCGAGCATGGCTAAGTTAATGGTCTTGGCAAAATAATCCATGGCCGCAAGATAGTGGTAACCAATCCATGCTCAGAATCACTTCAAAATCAAGCATATATAGAATAATA
The DNA here is from genome assembly GCA_030864225.1 of Capsicum baccatum var. pendulum. Lineage (NCBI taxonomy): Eukaryota > Viridiplantae > Streptophyta > Magnoliopsida > Solanales > Solanaceae > Capsicum > Capsicum baccatum. Next base: position 90,576,832 of record CM061557.1, read on the forward strand.
AGATTAGCATAAATATCAAAATCACTAACTTTCATAACACATGATCTGAATACTCAATAAACTACTTGAGAATCACCCACAGCTGTAGATATACATAATAGCAGAAATAATAAATCACTAGTCATACCCAACAGTGGTGCATAATAAGTAGATATATAAGAATAAGTTGATCCGGGATCAAATAAAGAAGTAGTTGACTTATGGCACACTAAAATAGTACCTATAACTACAACAACTAAAGTCTCAGTCTTTGGTCTAGCAGGTGCTGCAGATAACTGACCACGCACACCACCTCACTAGATACTTGACTAACAACTGTCCTGGCTGCTTGAGTACCACCTTGACCACCCTGATAACTATCCCTACAATCTCGCAAACTACCTCTATCTGAGAGATAAATCCTCTAATAGGGGTAGCACCCTGAGCTAAAACAACCATCACGCTATAACTAGGAAAATCTCATAAGAAATCACTAAGAAGCCTATAAGTAAAATAAGATTCACAAGAAGAAATAGAACTCATAGATTTAGCTAAACTAGAGTAACCAACTTGTCGAGCACAGCTTGCAGACAAACCTCTAAAAAATTAATCACTACCTTTACCAAGGTGACCACTACTACCAAACTGACTTCTGATAATAGTGTAAAGATATGCCTGAACTGGTTGACTAATCTGACTCTAAGAATGAAAACATGTGCGTGAAGGATACCCAACATAAGAACTACCACCTCTGAATAGGGAGCTACTATAGTTCCAACCGAATCTGCCCTAATACTAAAGCCTCCTATCATGACCCTCATGATATATGTCCTCTATGACTCAACAAAGGTCCTACCTGCAACAACTAGACTCTGAGCAGCCATCCAAATAGGGAGTCTCAGTCCTCTGACAAAGCAGCAAACTCTTTCATACTTAGTATAAAAAATAGAAGTCGCATGCCTGGCCAACTTATGGAAACTGAACTCATACTCGGCGACTATCATAGAATCCTACTCTAATATGGTGAACTGATACTTCAATCAATCCTTAAGGTTGCATGGTTTATACTTCTCAAAGAACATCTCAGAGAACTGATTCTATGTTAGGGGAGTAGATCCAACTAGCCTAGAATTCATAAATCCTCTCCATAAGTGTCGAGCTGACAAATTCAACTGAAATATGGTGTAATCCACACCACGAGTCTTAACAAGGCTTAAACCATGAATCTTATCACAATAAACAATAAGAAACTCAAATGCATCATCTCTAGGATCACTAGAAAACCTAGCAGACCCATCCTAAAAAACCTACCCACCATTTTTTACTCCTCGACAGACATAGCAGGACAGATCAAAACTGGATGATCCATTATCGGCTGAACAATGCTTGCATAAGAGAAATATCAACTCCAGAGCTATAGCTACAGGCAGGACTTTATCCCCCATATTTTGGGTACCATTAATGATACAATACAGCTGAACCAAGGCGTCTCTAAGAAAGGAAAAGGAAATAAAACCTAGTGGAGGCTGGGTTGGTCCCTCTTCTACTACTGGCTATGGAAGAGGAATCTCTGGCTCTAGTGGAGGAATAAGGTTTGAGGGAGGTGGCCCATCCTGGTCACAAATTGGGGACATATTATGAGGCTATCCTCGAACCAAAGTTGGATCCTTGAGCTCAATCTCGAGACCCTCTGCATACATAGTTATAGCACATGCCCTGGATATCTACAAAAGAGTAAAGTCAAGAAACTATCATACAAACTGACTTAGACTCTTAGCATGATACGAGTGAAAGAGGTAAAAGACTCCGAAGAATTTCCCATTGCCTCTCGAAGATAGGAGACAAACAACAATATTTTGATCAGCAGGACTCTATTAGAAACTTTCTATTGTACCAACAATATTGGTGAAACCTTGGCTCTGATACCAATTTGTCATGATCCGATTCACAATTAATGATGGCACTTACAAAAACCCACCACTAGTTAAGCCAACACCATAACCCGAAGCTAAGGCAATGGGTTATTTTGGTAGAAAAGCCCAACAAATGAAAACTATCATAAAAAAAATATGTTCCACAAAATACAATGAAATATGGATACCAATCCTATGACCTAGTAATAATATCTGTACAGGAGAATATAAGTATGGTAATAGAAAGTACAACCCAAAGTTTAAGTAGTCTATACATTCGTCTTGAATACAAAAGACTGAATAAATATTAGGGGAAATGGGAAACTTAAAATTTCAAGGGCTCACCCTGTCTCCGCAAAATCAACACAACATAATGTCAAATCAACAATGGCAACCAGTACTCGAGTCTGCACTAAAAAGGTACAGAAGAGTAGTATGAGTTCTAAAACAATGGGTACTTAGTAGGTATCATCGGCCGACTAAGCTAAATTATGACATAAATATAATATAAGGAAAGATAATATTTCTAAGTAAAGGTACAGAATCAAACATGAATCATCTTCATCATTACTATACAAAATAACTATTCAACTAGAACAATAATCTAACATCTCATATCAATACATACAAATACCGTCATATAAATAAGTAATCGATCTAGAAGAGTAAAGCAACATAATTCAATTACAACAACATAAATACCAAGTTCAATGCACATACAACCATTAGGCCATAAGGTAAAAGAACTCACCACAATGTCCCATACCATCGGTGAGTACACCCAAAGAAACATAAAGTAAATAACTCAACAAGATGTCTGATACCACCAGAGAGTACATAAATGGATCAAGTGATCAAGTATATAAACACGTGACCAACTTCTCATTATCCAAGGTTCAACACATTTCACATCCATGGTTATTTGTAAAGATTCATAATCATCATCAATTACCATAGCTGAAATAGCATATACCCAAGTACTCATAATCATATTCATATCACCATTTGGATGTCTATTTCATCAATATACTCTATGTACCTATTATTGACTAACCAACACTTTTTATTAAACTATAAGTCTTTAGTCATCACAGCGCCTCCAATTATTAGCATAACCTATTTTTTGGATTATCCTTATTCATGAAATAGAAAATAACTATTATTTATTGAATAGACATTGTCTATACCTAGACAATATTCAGTACTAGACATAATTATTATCAATTCCAATTACAAGCCACGGTCATACATTCTAGAATCTCTCTTATTAGGTATGATTCACAATACCAACACAAAAGTTATTCTTTTGCACGAACATAAGTTTAGTCGCTAGGATTGAACTTAATATGAGCAATGACATAATCCAAGTCTCACATAGCAAAATAACAAATAGATTATGTTATAGCATACTCATTGTTCAATTTAGAAGACTTTCCATTGCTATGAAAGTAATGACAATAAGATAACAGTCAAGTATAAACATTATTTCCAAAATAAACATCATGTATAATCCATCTACCGGGTTTAGCCACCATATAAACAAAAGCATATTGTAGGCGTTTAACAAGTATCTAGGTCACTAATGAAGCTATATAGTTAACGATTAAGGTGGGTCAAGATCCGTTTCTAATATCCTGAATTATCTTTTCAACTCTAACTTCTACCCAGAACTAGTCAATGTTATCTAAATAATGTCTTAGAGGTTTATCAATCCACACTAGATCTATAGGACAATTATTACTCAAGTATTACTCTTAAGTCATCCCAAGCATCTAAGGACAATCTCACAACTATGCATATCTAGGTCAACTTACTCTTTGAATGAGTGAACAAGGTCACTCCCATCTAACTAGAAAAACTAGAGCATTCTCTTGCTATCTATTAGATAATAAGTCCAACTAGCAAAGGTTCTAGACTATAAGTCAAATATAACACTTTATGAGTTCAATAGCCTAAGTGGTCCAACTAATCCCATACATTACTATCTGTTATTACAATACCTAAAACCCTTCCAAATCTCAATAAGATATCAAAGTCATACTATAATAAAATTCAATCCAATGAAAGTAAGCCTAACCTACCTCGAATCTAAATATTCCTCAGGAACCAACAATCTTCGCTTTTCCTTTCCTTTAAACTTCTTCAAGGAGCTAAGCTATCACAAACATATTCTAAGTATTATTACGAGAATATGAATACCTATATTGAACCATTGTGCTTTTGGTCCAAAACAACACCAAAAACCACCAAGTGGGTCCCACATATAGAAAATAAGTTTCCAAGACCAACCCATTTTTCAAACACCATTAGGGAATTATAACCCTAATTAATAAAGTGAATATTAAGCATGATTAGGATAAAATCATGCCTTCAAGCCAATTGGGGTTTTGGGTCAAATAATTAATAATTCAACACAACAAGTGAAGGATTTATTCCTTAGATTAGATGTGAATCACAAATATGCAAGTTATTCAAGCTCTCATTCGAAACCTAAGACTTAATTTAAGGACCACACCCTCTATTAGGGTTTATGTCTCTCAACACAATGGAGAAATTGCCAATTCTCAACAATAAGAGCATTTAAGCACCCCTTCTTAGTACCTCAGATCGCCCGATCATGATAAGGCCTCTGCGATTGCGGTACCTTTGTTGCACCAGATGATAACTGAAACTTGAAAATTGATTCCGAGTTTAGGCCAATGCCTCGAGATGCATCTGGAGTACAATATGAGGAAACTAAATATGCAACCACACTAATTTTGACATTCAGGATGCATTGGCAAAGTCGTATTTTCTATCCGCGGTTGTTTCAACCAAATATAGACCTAGCACTCAAATTTCCAATTTATCAACTTTCTGACAAATAGGTCAAAATAAGTTTGGGTTTAGCGGGACCCAATCAAAAGGTCTACCTAGCCTAAAATTGATATTTTGAAGCTGCTGGAATTATTGAAATTTGCATTAGATATTATTTTACTGAAGTTTTCCCTGGATAGCCATTTGGAACCAATGATGACTTCTAAATAGGAAAATGGTTCTAAAAACCAAATGAACTGGCAGTAACAAAACTATTAGTTCAGTCAAGTCATAAAAGACTTGGTGCAACTATGGGAAAGCTAACAGCAGAAATAAGTGAAATTAGGAGAAATGACTTAAGGGTAATGACAAAAATACCCCTCACTTTAATAGAGGCCACCAAAAATACCACGTGGAAAAAAATATCCATATGTTCAGTACATGTAAGTATCCCGTTTAATAAAAGGTGCCAAAATACCCCTGAACTATCAAAAATGGAGGAAAAATACACCTTTACTTTTTTGTCTAAAAAACACCCCTCTTTTTATTATTTTGCTCACCAATATCCCTACTTTAATGGAGTGTCGTCTAGCACATAGTGTGGAAAATATTACCCCATGGCCAAGACCTATCAGTACCCCATTTAATACTCAGTCAAACCACTTAAACATCCAACTCTATATCCCATTTAATACTTGTACCCAACCTGTATTAATAAAATTCAACAAATTTTCACTTAAACTCTCCTAGAAAATTCGATGAAGACTATGGATTTGATGTAAAAGAAAACCCTTAATACATGGGTTGATCTCTCCCATATTATTTAACATGATAAATATGGGTCGAGTTTAAAATACATGTACTAAGGACTTTCTTTTCTCTCAAAATCCCTTGTCTGCATCGATTTTTTTCAAGAGAGTTCAAATGAAATAAAGGGTGGGTCTATCCTTAACCTTCCCTTTTGAAGATGGGTCAATTATGGGTATTAAATAGGCTATTAAGTTTGATGGTTAAGTAATTCGGCTAGGTATTAAATGTGATGTTTATGTAGACTGGCCATGTGATAATTTTTTAATCGCCTGGAGTGCTTAGTAGCATTTCTATTAAAGTGAGGAACATATGTGAATGAAAAATAACTTAGGGTTATTTTTGAGACAATAAACAAATGGATTGTATTTTTGAGCCAAAAAAATAAATTGATTTTTTGCTCTATTTCGAATAGTTGAGGGGTAGTTTTAGCCCTTTTTCATAAATGAGTTACTGATGTAGATTGACCATGTAGCAATTTCTTACATGTAGTGTGCTTGATGGTTACTCCGTTTAGCTGAGGGGAAGTTTTGAGACAAAAAACAAATTGATGGGTATTTTGAGCCAAAAAACAATTACTGGATGTTTTTTCTCCATTTCAGATAGTTTCGAGGTAGTTTTGACCTTTTTCACTAACATTAAAAACATGACAAGGCTTTAGCATATATTAATTCATCACCCAATCGCTCAACTATGATGACAACCCACCAAATCAAACAAACTTTCTAACCTCTCAACTGTAGTTCCTACTTCTTATAATCAGTTTACATCAACACTTTTAAATTTTTTAAAATATCATAATTGCTACAGACTAGTTTACACAATCCATTGTCCAATATTCGGAAACCAACATATATATATATATATAAATTATATTTCATCATTGTTATATTTGACTATTACCAACCATTCACTGTGCTCGCAGGCTTAAGCATGATATATATATATATGTTCGTGGGTGTATGTGTATATATGCATATATATACATACATATATATATATATATATATTCTCTTGAATTATCACAATTAACACATAATCCCCTAAACCCCATCCATGTTATAGTTTTACTATTACAAACCATTCACCCTGCTCACAGGTGTAAGTATGAAATATCCCATTGAACTACATTATAGTCATACAATTTAATCAAGATCTACTACACATTACACCTGGACTTGTTGCAACAAGTAAGCTATACATTTGATGATATTCATTCTTCATATATCCAAAGTTTAAATCATCTAATAAACAACACTATAAGAGTAATTAATCAATTACTCTTCCAAGTAAATCATTTGGGAATTCAAACCCACTAATTACACCCTCATTGTGGTGTATAACAATACCCAAGGTTTAATTAACCACTAACTAGTTCTATCATAATCAACCCACCTCCATTAATGGAGTTTAATTGCTAAAGGTTTGAGTTTTATAGAATTTAAGGTCCCCAACTATCAAAGTTCATTTTTTTGAACCATAATTTCATACTAAAAAGAGTAAGCTTATAATTTAAAATCAATTCTAGGTGAAAAGACATATACCCATAGTTTTTCCTATAATTTCATGAACCTAGTATTCTAAAAAAAAATGATACCATAACTCCATATTCTAATGATTCTAGAAGATGAACATTAATCAATGTTAAAAAGAAGTAAAAATAGTACCTCACGACGAATTTCCACCTTAACTTTGTGCAAATCTCCCTTCTAGGGTCGGGAAAAAATATTTGAGTTTATGGACAAAACCCATCAAAATAATTATAAATTGTTGTTGTCCCACTATAGTGGGAAAATTTCTGATATAATAGACCGATCCAATTACAGCAACCTCCACTTTTCAACACAGAAAGTCTTCTGTAAAATAATCAAACTATTTACTCTAATGACAAATTAATGAATAGTTGATGGCGTATAAAAGAAGACTCAGAGATCTTTAATTTGGGGGGTGTTGCGATCCATAACTCTTTATACTTTAAGAGAAATTTTCATTTGAAGTTGAACCAAATTTGAACTTAGCCTAAAATTAAATAGGTAAGGACACTTTCAACATAACTTTATGCTAGGAGTATTGTATGGCCTTAATTCATGTTAAATGCACTCATACATCAAGGAATTTATCATAACACCCATGACGAATAAGATTTATATACTTTCACAACAAATATTTTTTGTAATGATGGAATAAGTCATTGCAATTTCTATTTTGTACTATTTTTTAGCATCAGTGATAACTTTTCTAATGTCAATTGAGTGTTTTCTGGTGAAATCCATTATTGTGTAATCACTACTATTGTGTCAACTATTTTTGATAATTTTTTTTCTTTTAACATTATTATTACACTGATAATGACATTATACAAAAGGAATTGGTCAATAAAAAAATTTCCATCAATTTTTAAGATCTCCAGAAAATAAAAAGTATCAAACTCTAAACAACATTTTAACAAAAAATTAGAGGGTGAACTATAAAGAGATGTAAATCACTGGAACCAAACAAATGAAAACTGTTAGCCTACTATAATTGTCACGACCTGAACCAGGGCCTAGCCGTGATGGGTATCTCAAGTTCAATATGGACTAGAGATCACCCCATTCACCTAACCTTGTCAGCTCAAGAACCTCATGTGTCAGATGAATTCCAAACATATAACAAGATAGCGTAAACTATGACTAATATTTATTCATGTAATATCTAAACCACTCAGCGGTAACCAAAAAACTGTCTGTCACTAAGTCAATCCACCAAAACAGCAAACACAAGTCCAGAGTAATCCAACAAAGCCTCTAGAAAACCGAAGTCAATAAAATATCGGGACATGCCACCGACAATAGCAAAAAATAAAGTCTAAACAAAGTTTGAGATATAGAATTTAAAGACCCTAAAATAAATCCTTCTGAAGTATGGAAGCTAACCATTTCAATGTCAACTCAAAAACCACTTAATCACCTGATTAATAAAATTAGAAGAATTTCTAGCACCTATCTCTCATGGGGATACAACATCCGGAGATGGTTAGCGGTTGGAATGCTAGCTTGTAACTCAGGGATAGAGGAATAAAATAATATCATCATTCAATCCAAGTGAAATCATCATATCCAGTCACATATATATATATATATCATACCAAGAAAGGAGAATAAGGTTTAGATTGCATTTAAAAACCTTAACCTGGATTGTGTAGCATAACCGTCATTAAACAAGGCTTTCATGGTGTATATGGGCCCAACTCTCCCTTAGATAGAAGGGCCCCAGTGCATGTAGTTGTATGAACCAGAGAATATCTATATTTGTATATTCTTGTATGGAAGGAATCGAACCTCCTAACAAAATCAAGGTGACTTAAGAACTAATGTATACAATATGAAGGACTCGAACCTCCTATTCATATATTCTTTCAGGGGACTCAAACCTCCCGATCATATAGAGACTCTCAATAGCTAGCACGATTTCCAATGTTAGTCCTTTGTTTTCCACTTTTGCAGCCCGCCTACACATCTCGCTTTAAAACCTAATTAAAGTATTCATCACACATACATAATTCTTAAACCAATTACTTGCCAAAGGCATCCCTTTTGTATCATCATACCAACCCAACTTGCAAGCTTACACATGCTATATCCATTATTAATCAACTTTGAGACACAAACTAATTGTCTAAACAAAGATATCAATTCAATTCAACATTTAAGGGCTAGAACCTATTTAGCAATTCAAACTCATTTATGGCCAACAAGGATTTTATAAAACCATTTACTAACCACTTACATTATTAGGCCAATACCTTAGTTCAAAACACAATTCAACATGCGACAAGATCATTCACATAGGCAATTTAACAAACAGGTTGAGGGCATACCATTATCAAACAATTATTCAAGCCAAAAATTGACAATTTAGGGTTAACCATGACCCCTTAGTTTAAATCACAGTTCTGAAGCACCCATATGTGCAAAACCATTATCAAAACATGTATAATCACAATTTGAACCATGAGAAAATAATACTCATTATTATGCATTCAAACTTAAAACCATTGTTTTAAAAACCACTATTAATGATTTTTGTGAACTAATAATGAAGAAAGGGTCACATGCCTGAAGTACAAAGATTCACTGAGAAAATTTGATCCTTAAGCTTCTAGATGACCACCTTGAAAAAACTCTACCCCAATCTTTCTTGAGTTTTTTTTTAGAGAGTTTATATAGTGTTCTAATATTGCTATATGTAGAATGAATGCAAATGTGTTATAAGACATGGGGTCTTAAAATCTTGGGGAGGAAAATGTCCAAACCCTTAACCTAAAAGCTGTGGAAAACTCGAGGTGGGTACAAGTTGACCCTCCAACTCATCACCACATAATGTGAATGGTATCATCAAGTCATCACTAGAATAGAAAGTTGGACACCGCATTCTATCCAACATATGAATCCCTTTCCAAACTCGTCACTAGACCATACGACTAGTACCATTAAGAGATATCAAAGGCAAAACATCAAATGTTAAATATAGGACAACATATGATTGTACCCATAACGTCTCATCATAAGACCATACGACTCGTATGGACTCTCTTATAACTAGGATTGAACTTGGAAAAAAACACATAGAACAATATATGACTAGGTTCCCTAGACCCGTCACCACACAATACAACTGATGGCATAAGTCGTATGATGAACAGGAAGTTCAAAACCTACGAAATTTGCAATGGGCAAAGTTGAGGTGTTTTAGTCTCCCCCACTTAGGATCATTCATCCTCGAATGATGGGAAAGACAATGACTACCATTATTACACCACAAATGTCTCAACTCTTACCTTTAAGACAAAAAAATGAAGAATAAGTTCAACAAAACCTCAAGCATGAATTCTCAGAATCGAGAATAGAAATGGATACTTGGACTTCATGTTCTCCTCAGCTTCCCAAGTAGCTTCCTCATAATTTTGGGTCTACCGTAGAACCTTTGCCAAAGCCACATCTTTCATCCACAACCGATGAATTTGACGATATAAGATCCTCACCGAGACCTCCTCATTGGACAAAGAATTCAAAATACCAATGTTCTTCAAGGGAACAACCAATGATGGATCCCCAAAACGTTTTCATAACACGGACACACAAAATACTAGAGGAATGGAACTCATGCTAGATAGCAAATCCAACTCATATGCAATACTACCAACATTTCTTAAAACAAAGTACGAGCCAACATATCGGGCATTGAGCTTCACCTTCTTTCCAAACCGCATCACTCCATCCATGGGAGACACCTTTAAGAATAACCAATCTCCAATATCAAATTCAAAGTCCCCTTTTGTCTTACATCCATATAGTACTTTTTTTTTACTTTAGGTAGTTATAAGCCTATCCTGAATTATCTTAACCTTCTCCATGGCTTGGTGAACTAAATCCAAGCCAAACCTTTCCACTTCACCAACCTCAAACCATCCAACAGAAGATCTACACCTCCTACCATACAATGCCTTAAACGGAGCCATACCAAAGCTAGAATGTTACTATTGTTATAGTCAAATTCATTCATAGGAAAATGGTAAGACCAACTGCCATCAAAGTCAATCTCATAGGCTAGTAGCATATCTTCAAAAGTTTGTATAGTCCTTTCAGCTTGCCCATCTGACTGCAAGTGAAAATTCTTAGTAAGACTCATTATAGTCCCCAAACCATGCTGAACCAAGCACCAAATATACAATGAGAACTAAGTACCAAGATTCGAAATAATTGAGATAGGTGAACTATGCAACTTTACAACTTTCTATAGGAATAACTTCGCATAATCCTTGGCAGAATACGTAGTTCTCACTGGCATGAAGTGAGTAGACTTAGTCATCCTATCCATGAGAACCTAAATAGATTCACACTGATTTCGCGACCATGGAAGACCAATAATAAAATCCATATTAATTAACTCTCATGTCCACACCGGCAATTCAGTCTATTGAAGTAGCCCACCAAGGCTTATGTGCTCCACCTTTACTTGCTGAAATACTATACACTTAGCCACAAAGTTGGCTATATCCCTTTTCATGTTGTTCCACTAATACACCTTCTTAAGGTCATGATACATCTTTATCTAACCAAGATGAACCATACATCTCTATTCATGGGCATCAGCCAAAATTTTTCCTAGAAATCCGTCAACATCGAGAACACACAACCTCCAGTGGTACCTCAGGATACCATACCGCCGATATCTAAGGCCATCACCTTCTGCTTACCTATTCATCAAGAAAAGGATCTAATACCTTTTTCTCCTTTATTTCAGAACTAAGAGAAGATTGTGCCACTTGTTGCACAAACACAATACCATCCTCAGAGTCAAATAGAAGAACTCCAAGGTTAGCTAAATGGTGAATATCCTTCACCAATTCCCACTTATCCTCATCCACATGAGCTATACTTCCCATGGATAACTTGCTAAGAGCATCAATAACTATATTAATTTTATGTGAATGGTAGTAAAGACTTTTATCATAGTTCTTTAGCAACTCAATCTACCTCATTTGCCTGAGATTAAAATTTTTTTGTGTAAACAAATACTGCAGGCTCTTATAATCAAAAAAGATATGAACATAAACCCCACACAGATAATGATTCAAGATTTTCAAAGTGAACACCACAGCTAATAGCTTCAAGTTATGACTCGGATAATTCTTTGTATGCACCTTCAACTATCTAAAGGCATAAGTAACCACCTTGATATGTTGCATCAACATACAACCCAAACCAACTAGGGATGCATCATAATAGATGATAAAACTCTTCGAGCCTTTAGGCAGAGTCAAGATTGGAGTTGGAGTTAACTTATATTTCATCTTCTCAAAGCTACTAACACAAGCATCAAACCGTAAGAACTTTTCCTTCTTCCTAGTAAACTTGGTCAATAGAGCTGCAACAGAAGAAAAACTTTCCACGAACCTCCTATAATAATCGACTAAACCCAAAAAGATTCAAATATTGATTGGATTCATAGGACTAGGCTACTTCTTAACCACAACAATCTTCTGAGGATTCACCATGATCCCTTCAATAGATAAAACATGACCTATAATTGTAACAGTGTACAACAAGAATTCTTATTTGGAGAACTTAGCATACAACTGCTGATCTTTCAAGGTCTAGAACATAGGACGGAGGTGATCGATATGATCCTTCTCACTTTTGGAGTACACCAAAATATCATCAATGAAGACAATCATAAACATATCTAGAAACTGATGGAAGACCTAATTCATTAGATCCATGAATGTCGTAGGGGCATTGGTCAAGCCAAAAGTCATAACCAAGAACTTAAAATGCCCATACTGGGTATGAAAAATTGTCGTAGGAATGTTCACCTCCCTAATCTTTAATTGATGATACCAGATCGAAGATCGATCTTAGAGAAAAACATAGCCCGTAAAGCTGATCAAATAAATTATCTATCCTCAAAAGAGAGTACTTATTCTTTATCGTCACCTGATTCAATTGTTCGTAATCAGTACATATTCTAAGGGAACCACCCTTCTTTTGCACAAATAAAACCAGTGCACCCTATAGAGACACTAGGATGGATGATACCCTTATCTTAAAGATCCTTTAATTGCTCCTTAAGCTCCTTTAACTCAGTCAGAGCCATTCTATATGGTGGAATAAAATTAGGATTAGTGTTAGAAATAAGAGGTAAACCAACATAAATCTCCCTATTGGGAGGAATACCATAAGGTAGTCAGGGAAGACCTTGGAAAATTTACTCACCACAGGAATATAATAAAAAGATGGAATTTATGATTTGGAATCTTTAACCCGGACCAGATGATAGAGACACCCCTTTGAGATGAATCTCCAAGCTCTAAGATATCATATAAACCTCTTCGTAGGAGCTAGGGAACTACCCGCCAACTTAATGGCCGGCTCATTAGCAAATTTAAAGATGAACTTATGGGTCCAACAATCTAAAAAATCATACCATGAGTGAAACAAATCCATGCTCAATATTAGATCAAAATCAACTAGGTCTAATTCAAACAGATGCACCAAAGTCTCCCGACCACCAATAGATACCGCACAACCACTATAGAGTCTTTTAGCAACCACAGCATCACCCACTAGGGTAGACATAGAAAAAGGGTCTGAAATATATTCAGAACAAAAACTAAAATACATACCACAAATAGGGTCACATAAGAGAGAGTGGACCCAGATTAAGTAAATAGTACACATCACAGTAAAAGAGTTTCAACATAATAGTAACAACATTGGGAGATGCCTCAGATTCCTTAATAGAAGCAAAAGCATATAAGCGATTCCAACAAGTGTCGATACGAGAAGTAGAAGCAGTACCCCTGGGTGCAGGAGCTCATAAAGAGGAAACAATAACATTATTGGCCTCATAAGCGATCCTATAAGGACAATCACACTGTATATGGCCAAGTTAAAAATAATTAAAACTTCTTTTATCCCTTTCTCAGATTTTCCAAGGTGCAGCTAACCATAAACCTGTAAGGAGGATATGATGAAGTGGACTAATCACTATCAGCCTGAGATTGGGAAACCTGTGCCCTATACCCTCTCCTATGCTAAGAAAAATTATCACCTGGCAACTTTGGGTAAGGAGTACTAGTCATAGAGAAAGAACTATAACTTTTCTACTTTTTCTTAGGCCACCTTCCCCAATCTCTACCACTCTACTGTTGACCTCCACCCTGGTTAAAAATCTAAATTTCTTACTCTACCTCTCACCAGCCTCAGGTTTTTTCTTTTTTTCTTTTTAAACCTATTGCATTACACCACAAGTCAAAAAATATCCATATCCTTACTCAATAGTGTAGCCTTACTCTTTAGAATAAATAGATGAGACAACCCAGAAGCAAACTTACATATTCTAGCTCTTATGCAAGACACCAACTCAGGAGAATACCTAGACAACTAATGGAATTTCAAAGCATACTTCCTAACTGACATCCTACCTTATCTCAGATTCACAAATTATTATGCTTTTTTAGCGCTCAACTCTTGAGGAAAGAAGCAGTACCAAAAGGCACTAGAAAAGTCATCCCATAATATATAGTTAGCATCACTTCCCCAAGACTATTCCTACTTTTCATACCACTGTTATGCTATATCTTTCAAATTATAGGCAGTAAACTCCTTACCTTCAACATTTAATGTATGCATATTCTAGAAGATCTTCTCTGTGTCATTAATAAAAGCTTAAGGATTCTCCTCAACTTTGAAATCAGTAAAGGTAGGAGGAATCATCCTCATGAATTGGCCAACATTAGTGGCCTCAAAAGATAGAGTAATAGAAGCACCACACTTAGTTTGAGAAGCTACGATCTAAGACAACATATGAATAGACTAACAAAGCTCAACGTTCATCACATAGGAACTTAAAGATGGCTAAAGGGAACCACTTGAACTCTAGGAGGGAAATCAAGAACTGGATCCCTAGACCGAGTCTGAACCTCATAAGCAGGGCATGTCCTATCAATAATGTCCCTAAGTGGAACAAAGGAGTTTCCACGAGCTTTAAATCATCGGGGAGGGATGATCTGAAAAGTAAATAATTAGGAATTAGAGAAATCCAAGATCATAGACGCAACAGCTTAAAATAGAATAACAAGAAAGGAAAATGTTCCTAAATGTCTTGTAGCCTCTCTCTATAAGTGGGGCACGCTACACACCCATACAAGAGACTCGACTTGACATGGCATTATGGATATCCCATTGACCAAGAACCTATGGCTCTGATACAAACTTTTTCACAACATGGACTAGGGCCTAGCCATGATGGGTATCTAAGGTCCCATGTGGATCTGAGATCACCCTCTTCACCTAGCCTAATCAGATCAAAAACGTCAAGTGTCGAATAAAATTCAAACATATAACAAGAGAGTGAAAACTAACACAAATATTTATTCATAAAATTTATAAACCAATCACCGGTAACCAGACAACTATCAGTCACTGAGAAAATTCACAAAAATAACACACCCAAGTCCATAGTAATCTAACAAAGCCTCTATAAATCCAAAGTCAATAAAATGTCGAGACATGCCCTTGACAGTAGACAAAAACAAAGTCTGAGACATAGAATATAAGGACCCTAAAATAAAGCCTTTCAAATTATGAAAACTCACCATTTCAATGTCAACTCACAAACCACTCAAATACCAGATCACTTCACAAGAAAACTAGAAGAAATTTCGATGCCTGTATTGCATGGTGATACAACATCCAGAGACGGTTAGCGGTTGAAGCGCTAGTATGTAACTCAGTGAGAGAGGAATAAAATAATACCATCATTCAAAACCAAGTTAAATCATCATATATGATCATATATACATATAGATACACCGTGCTAGGAAAAGGGAACAAAGTTTAACAAGCATTTAAAATCCTTAACCAGGGTTGTATAGCATAACTGTCATAAAACAAACACCCATGTGCTAAATGGTCCCAACTCTCCCTCAGCCGGAATGGCCCAGTGCATGTAGCCACATGAACTAGAGAATATACCTATCCATATATGGCTTTATGTTGGAATCGAACCTCCCGGCATAATAAAGGTGACTTAATCACTAATGTATATAATATAGGGGACTCGAACCTCCCATTAATATATTTATTTGGGGGACTCAAATCTCCCGATCATATAGACACCCGCACCAGCTAGTGCGATTTCTAGTGTTTGTCCTTCGAACCCCAGTTTCATGGACCAACTATGCATTCCACTTTAAAGCTCAATTAAATCCTTTATTACACATGCATAACCCTTAATCTAACAAATTACCAAAGGAATCCCATTGGTATCGTCATACCAACCCCTCTTGAAAACATACACATGACATAAACATTATTAATAAACTTTAGGACTCAAACCCATTGTTTAAGAAAAGACATCAATTCTATTTAACATTTAAGGTTTCAAACCTATTTAGCAATTCAAACTAATTTATGGTCAAGAAGGCTTTAATAAACTATTTACCAACCACTTTCATTATTAGGCCAATGCCTTAGTTTGAAACATAATTCAACATGTGACAAGATCATTCTCTTAGGCAATTTCACAAATAGGTTCAAATCAATATTCAAGCTAAAAACCATCAAGTTAGGGTTAACCATGACCCCCTAGTTTAAATCATAATTCCTAAGCACCCATATGTGCAAAACCATTATCAAAACATCTAGAATCGTAATTTAAACAATGAGAAAATAATACTCAACTTTATGCATTCAAACCCTCAACCATTGTTTTCAAAACAACCGTTAATGATTCATGAAAAATGCTTAAAACATATGATTTTTGTGAAAAAACAATGATGGAAGAGTCACATGCCTGAGTAACAAAGATTTACTTAAATCTTTTGATCCTTAAGCCTCTAGATGACGAACTTGAAGAAACCCTAGACCAATTTTTATTTAGATGTTTTTGATAGAGTTTAGAGAGTGTTATAATATTTCTATGTGTAGAATAAATGCCCAATAAGTGTTATAAGACATGGGTATTAAGGGCTTGGGGTGAGAAATATCAAAAATAACCTCTGCTTAAATGTTATGGAAAACTTGCAGGTGGGTACGGTGTACCCTCCAACTCATCACCACATCATATGACTGGTATCATCAAGTCATCACTTGAACAGAAATTTGGACACTATATTCTGTTCAACATACGAATCCCTTGCCGATCTCATCACTTGACTATACAACAAGTACCACCAAGTCGTATCTAAGGAAGAATAACAAGGAATAGGCATTAGACAACATAAGATTAGACCCTAAACCTCTCAACACAAGACCATTAAACTCGTATGGAGTCTCTTGTAACTAGGACAGAACTTGGCTAACAATGCATTCACTAACATATTATGAGGGTTCCTAGACACTTTACCACACTATATGACTTATGGTTTGAGTTGTATGATGACCAAAAAGTTCAAATACAAAGAAATTTACAAGCGCCAATATTTGAGGTGTTTCAATAATAGCCTAATATATTATAATAATGACAAACTAATGGTATAAGAATGTAGGACCTACCTTAGAGGATCTCAAAGAAGAGAATCAGAAGATATGCAAATCAATGGGGACCTTAGACTAAATTTTGAAAAAACTCATTTAGTGATTTAAAAGATTTTCTTAAGGATCAACAAAATATTCTGGAAACCAATGTATTAACACTAATTGAGCACCTATCACGTAAGAAAGGTCTCACAAATGCCAAGCAAACAAAGAGATCATATCCTTTACATGGATATATTTGATATGGATATGCATGGATATAAATGAATAATTTAGAAAAGAAAGATCATATCAAACATATGGACATATTTTATATGGACATGACAATGATATGAATCCTCAAATAAGGAATCAATATAAATCCTTGACTCTAAGAAATTCCTATGGGTTTTTCATTTTGAGAAAAGAAGTAGGATAAGATGAAGACGATATATAGGCATTGAAGGCAGAAGGATCATACGCAACTTCACAAGAAATTAAATTTCTAACTTATCTTTTATTCTTCACAAAGTTTTGTATTTCTTTTAGTTTATAATAGTTATAAAAAGAATTAAAATAGAGTCAGTCCTTAGTTATACTAGTTGAGATCATATCCCAAGATATGGATAGCATCAAGTTGAGATCTGGGACTTTTCCATTTATGATGTAACTCCAACTTTACCCGAAAGCTCTAACGAAAACCCTTGTGACTCAAGGGGTATGAAATTGACACCACACCGGTCATCCAAACTAGTATAAATCATTTGTTCTCTTTTATACTTTATTTTTTTTCTTTATTTTATTTCTAGTTTATTGCTTATAATAACTTGTTGGAGAGTTAACTGAACAAGCTGATCAGTTGACTCAAAAAAGATTTCTATTCACCTTCGCCTGAATTTCAATTGGTATTAGAGCAGGTCTTACATCTAAGTCATAACCGCACATGAGTAAAGATCAAATGGCCACCTACAAAATTCAACGAGCACTCCATCAAGATTGACATTCTTCAAAAAGTCCACCCCTAGTTCAATAGACAACACTACTCATACTGGAAGAACAAATTCAAAATATTTGTGCAGTCAACCAACTTTCAGGCCTAGGTTGTCATTAAGAAAGGACCCAAACCTATACCTAAAATAAAGGACAAAAATAAGGAAAAGGAATTGAGTAGTATGGATGACTTTAAAACTTTTGAAATCACAAAACAACAATAGAAGTTAAATGAAACAAAAGTTAGAGCTATAATTTTTCTTTACTATGCAGTTAGTGGACTAGAATACAACAAGATATCAAACTCTAAAATGGCCAAGAAAACATGGGACAAAATTAAAGTAACTTCTAAAGGTATCATGAAAGTGATGGAAGTCAGGATTAGTGCTCTAGTTAAAAAATATGAACTTTTCAAAATGGAGTACAATGAAGGAGTGGAGTAGATATTCTTACATTTCAGAAAAAAATTATCCGTAAACTCAAGTCTCTTGGGATGATCTGTTCAAATAGTCTTCAAGTCAAGAACTGATAAAAAGTCTTCCAAAAGCATGCGAGACAAAGGTAGTTATCCTAGAATATGTGGATCTCTATAGCATGAAATACAATGAGTTGCGTGGTAATCTTCTTGCATATGAATAAATTTGTATAAACAAGTATAACAAGGAATAGAGAGAAAAACCCATAGCCTTTAGCAGTGTTAACCCAGGAGAAGACAAAAATATAAAGGAAGAAAATAATGAAAGAATAGTGCTCATAGACTATGGAGTCAGGTATATTCTAAGCAAAATACAGCAGAGGCCAAAATATTCAAAAATAATGATTTTTCAAGAAATGATGATCGTTGTTTTCATTGCAATGAATCTGGTCACATCAAACATAATTGTCCTAAACTAAGAAGAAGGTCATCTAAGAAATAAAAACTTTAGAGCATGGAATTATGAGGAGATGTCACACCCATTTTTCGCACGAAGGTCGACTCAAAAGATTTTTCCAATTAAAGTGATATTATTGAATAGGGATTATTTTAATTACAAAGTCGCCACTTAAAATCTAGTTATGGTGTTCCAAGTCACCTTATTGAATCCCTAATAAAAAAAAATGACTCTTTGTTGGTCTGCGAAAATAGAAGACCGGGTAACCGTTGACCGAGAGGAAGGTGTGAGGCACCCCTCGAGTACCGTGGTTCAAGCATTGTTTCTTTTATCAACTTATACTTAGCTTTAACTATTTTGGATAAATTATATTTGCAGACCTTAAATCGCTCATCTTTAATGTTTGTTGTCTATACCTCTTGTATTAAGCTAGTGAAAGTTAACTACATTTTAGGATGATCTTTGTCGAGGTGCATTCTTGCATCCTCAAATTATTTTTTAATTTCTCAAAAAGATGCATACGCTGCATTCTGAATTAAGACAAATATATTAAATGTGTCTAAAGCATATCTAGCATTAAACGACATTTGCTTCGTTTCTCATAAACTCGAGATAATATTATCTTATCAATTTTTTCACTCTTTCTTCTAAAATTTATAATGAGTTTTTGGTTAATTTGCAACTTATCCTGAACCCTTACAAATTTTTTTTCTCTCTTTTCTTTTATCAGTAACAACGGGTTTTGAATAAAACCGCGACTTATCTCAATCATTCCCACCCTAGTTAATTTGATTAAAGAGATCGAAGAAAATTATCTACACAAGGAGAATATAAATAGATATATTTTTATAAAGTTTTTTCAAATTTTTAGAAGGACAAGGATTGATCCTACAATTGACGAACAAATTAATATACAAGCTTGACAAAATTACTTGAAAACCAAAATAACATAATCACATACCAAAGTTAATTAATAATAAAGTAAAATTTAACAAAGTTATCATAATGAAGTTAACAAGAAAAGAAAGAAGAAAATAAAAAAAAAAATATAATCACGTAACAGAATTTTTTTCATTGATATTTTTGTCTTTTTTATCTCTTTTTTTTATATATTTTTATTTTTTTATGTACGTTTTTTCTAAAACCTTCTCTCATTTTTTAAAAGATGCTTCTTTTTTTAAAAAAAATATATTCTTGCATTTTTTTCCTCTAATCTTTTGGTTTTCTCCTCTTATCTTCTTTTCCCTCTGTTATTTTTTCGTTCAACTTTTCTAAATGTTTCTTTCCAATCTTCTCAGTGTTTTTATTTTTTATACATATAAAAAAAATCGTTCATGTTAGTGATGGTACCTATACGGTATTCAATTAATTACTTAACTGTTAAAACTTCAATTCTTTTGTTCATGTACCCATGTTACTTACCTATAGTACTTCAAAGTTTTTCATATTCGACACTACAATGTCACAATTTTGTTTTTCAGGCACTGCATAAGTGCTTATTACTACATGTTGATAAATGACTATTGACCACAATCCAATATACTTGCAAATAGAATATTAAGGAGAAGAAAAGAAAATCCTAAAGTTATTATTTTTAATTATTAAAATGTCATACGTCTTTAGATATGTCCAAAATTAATATTTATTACATAAATTAAGCATATTGAAATTAACTTTGTTTATTATAAATAAGATTCATTGGCAGTTAGCAGAGTTTTCAAATTGAAATACACCTATAACAATATTTCAACAAAATAAATTATAAACAGTACTACTTTGAGAACACAAGTATTAATGGCACCTTTTAATTAGCAAGTTCCTGATATACGAAAAACGATTATTCTACCAAAGTAGTTTGTAGAGTTCTAACTTTATTCATACTTCGTATCACAATGAAACTAAAAGTATAATAGCACAAAGATTGGCTATGAACCTGTGTAAAGAACTAAATTGAATATAAAAGAAAGAAAGCCTTCATCAGAAACTCTAAATGAAGACCCGACCACAAACTATCACTTTTTTTTCTCACTTTTTTTATGATGTTTTTGAGTGTTTCTCTGTTTTATTGTTTGATTTTGAAGTACGTAGTTTGTGTTAGTGTTTTCCTCTGTCAGTGATGGTGATAGTCTGTAGGTAGAATAGTACGTATGTAGGAAGAGTCCTTAAATGAGGGGAAGACTTAGGAGGGAACAGTTACTTATCAGATAGGGAGGAGATTTAAATTTTAAACTTTAATTACTTTTTTTAATAGAAGATGATAATAATAATAAATAAAAATAAATAAATAAAATAATAAAATAATAATAATAACTAATTAATTTTTATATTTAATAAAATACAATAAAAAATTATAACTATCTAAATAAATATAATAAAATAATACTAGAACTATTAATTTATTTATTAGAATTTAGAAAACTAAAGAAAAAAAATATGCATTTTTTTAAAAATTTATTATTATTTTTTAAATAAAAATAACAATAAAATTTTTCCGAAATTTACATTATTTATTTATTTACTCTAACTAAAATTTAACTAAAAATGAAGTAGGAGTTAAAATAATATCGGAACAAATATAAATATTTAATATCGAAAAATAAGTTAAAATTCAGAGAGTCTCAAAAATCATGTGTCTACATTTTATCTCTCTTTGTGTGAAATCTGAGAGTTTCATACAAAGAAGTGGACAAGATATGATTTTTGACCCTCTGATTATTCGAAAGATAATGATAAAATAAACTAACATAAAATAAAAGATGTCATTGTGTCCTAGTTTTGTACCTCCTACCTATCCCGGATTATAAGGGAATTAGGTCACATGTAGTTTAAAGGAAAAATAGTGAGAGAACGAGTTAGACATTGTGTGAGGTTCCGTCGAGTTTTCGATTTACGATTTGTGCATTTTACATCCACATGAATAACAAATTAAAAATGAAAAATATAAGTGAAAAACGTAATTTTTCTAGAAACTTGATTCGAATCTACATAACTTGAACTTGAAAATTCATCCTACTCTTCAGGCGGGATCCTGAGTTGTTATTTCTAATGTTTACTCTATTC
The DNA here is from genome assembly GCA_030864225.1 of Capsicum baccatum var. pendulum. NCBI lineage: Eukaryota > Viridiplantae > Streptophyta > Magnoliopsida > Solanales > Solanaceae > Capsicum > Capsicum baccatum. The sequence continues at coordinate 90,599,251 of CM061557.1, forward strand.
TTTAGGCGCGCACCGGAACTTATTTTTTCTTCAACCAGTTCTTCAGGTGGGCTCCTGGACTTTCTTTTTCTTCACCCTGTTCTTCAGGAGGGCTCCTAGACTTTTTTTCTCTTCACCCTGTTCTTCAGGCGGTCTCCTAAACTTCTTTTCTCTTAACCCTGTTCTACAGGCGGGCTCCTGGAATTCCTTTTTCTTCACCCTGTTCTTCAGGCGGGCTTCTGGACTTACTTTTTCTTCACCCTGTTCTTCAGGCGGGCTCCTGAACTTTCTTTTTCTTCGTCCTGTTCTTCAAGCGGGTTCTTGATATCACATCAAAACTAAAAAGAAAATAATCCTAATCAAAATTATTCTATTTTCTAGAAAAGTAAAGTTCAAAATAGCGGGAATTAAATTTTTGCCCCAGTTTATCATCAGGGAACTTCTGTGAAAGTCACATCATAACTTCTTGAAAACCCCAAACAAAGAAATGTATCTTCTATGGGTTAATTGGAATGAGTCGACTAGAAAGTGCATTAGAAGTCAAGGAAAATGACTTGACTAGAAAGTATATTTTCTAAGAATTAATAAGATTGAATTGACTAGGAAGTACATCTTCTAGGAATCAAGGGAAATGACTCGACTAAAAGGTATGTATTATAGGAATCAAGGGGAATGACTCGACTAAAAGGCACGTCTTCTAGTAATCAAAGAAAATGACTTGAATAAGAGGCATGTCTTCTAGGAATCAAGGGGAATGACTCAACTAAGAGGTACGTCTTCTAGCAATCAAGGAGAATAACTTGACTAAAAGGTACGTCTTCTAGGAGTCAAGGAAATGTCTTAACTAAAAGGTACGTCTTATAGGAACCAAGGGGAACGACTCGACTAAAAGGTACGCCTTATAGGAATCAAGGGGAATAACTCAATTAAAAGGTATGTCTTATAGGAATAAAGGGGAATGACTCGACTAAAAGGTATGTCTTATAGGAATCAAAGAGAATGACTCGACGAAAAGGTACGTCTTATAGGAATCAAAGAGAATGACTCGACTAAACGGTACGTCTTATAGGAATCAAGAGGAATAACTCGCTTAAAAGGTATGTCTTCTAGTAATCAAGGTTCAATTTAAGAAGTATATCATCTAGAAATTGAAAACTGAAATATCTGGATAGAGAATTATGTCTCCGAGGGATATAGGATGATGAATTTTTACCATAATTTGATTATCAAACCTATGCAGCAACATTGCTTCTTGTATTTATGGAAATGAGGCATTGCAACCCTTGATATTTATGAATTGAAGTCCTTGATTTGAAGGCAACATGTTTCTTGTTTCATCAAAGAATACTTGTGAGTTCAAAAACATGGTGGCAGGTTTGTGGCTTTAACTTTCGTGGCAATCATTCTTTCTCTCATCATATTTAACATTGCTTCCAATCATTATCATTTGTCACCATCTTGGTGCATCGTTGACCCAAACTCATATTATTAGAAATGACTCTGAAATAAACACAGTATCCCTGCTTTGGCATGCTCTTCAAATAAACCCTTTGAACCTTGGTATTTCTATGAGTTCTCAGACTCATCTTTTGAAAAAACTTTCTACATGCCTTATTTTGGCTCAGAATCATATTTGTTTCATCAGTTTGCTTTTTGTATTTCTTTGTGCAATTGAAAAAACTGGTAGTCAGTTTTGAAATATTTTCTCACTTATTATGACACGGACTCGACTCAAAGACCCGAGTAAAATGATAATGATGATTTTTTTCTTGAATAACTGGCTCAAGAAAACAAAGATATACAGAAAAAATAAAAGTGAAATGGATGTCCCCATTTGAATAAAGAATCAAAAAATTCATCTAAAACTGACAATCAACTCTAATGATTATGCTATGCATTTTTGGATTAAGCTATCTGATCTTTTCATTCAAAATTTTCACCAATTGTTATTGAGTTAGTGGCCCTAAAACTAAGTTTTTCCTTAGGTCAATTTCACTTATAGATCCCATTTAGTTAGTGAAATCTTGAAGGATTTTTGCCAATAAGTCATTCTCATTTTCTTTCTCTCAGCTCACCATTGCCCTATTTTGTTGTGAGGATTTTCACCAATGAGACTCTCTTATTCTTATTTTTTTCAACTCAAAATCGTTATGGTACCCGTTAAGGTTTCCACCAATACGACTCTCTCATTTTATTACTATCAACTAACCATCGTCTTACAGTGCTCGTGATGGTTTTAACTAATAAGACTCTCATTTTTATTTCTCTCCTGACTTCTTATGCGGAGGAAGACAAGTGGTTCCCAAAATTTTTCATTATATGTATTGCATGCATAGCCTTAACATTCTCAAAAATTTATCTGAAGGTCTTTATTTGGTTGTAACTTGGATTTTAGATAAGGTTTGAAAGAAAGAATGGCATGAGACTCAAACGACACTTGAAGTGGGGTGGGACTTACAACTTTTAAAATCGACTCTTTTAAGGAAATAAACTTTTGTCCCAGTTTCATATCATTCTAGGTTATTTGAATTTTCTTTTAGTTGGACCGAACCCTAGAGTGTTGGAGGTCTATCGAAAACAACCTCTCTACCTCTTCAGAGGTAGCAGTATGGACTACGTACATCTTACCTTCTTAAGACCCTACTTTGTGAGAACACACTAGGTTTGTTTTTGTTGGACCGAACCCTAGAGTAGGGCTGCCTATATATCTTATCATAGCAAGAATCAGGTCAAACGTAGTTCAGACACCTTATTTTTTTGCTTGATTTTTTTTTCTAACTTTGGCTCTTTTTTTTTTCTTTTTCTTGTTTTTCTGAGAGAGAGAGAGAGAGACATATTTTTTTTTGCTAACTCTATTTCTTTTTTCCACTTATTCTAACTATATCTCCCATTCTTGACATTTTTATTTTTTTTCTTTTCTTTTTGTAGACTATATTTTGATTTCAAAAGAGGTGTATGAAAGAAAATAAAATTAAATCTCAAAGGGTTAACAAAGGATGACATAACATTTGGATAGCAGAATGAAATTCCTTTGTCATATCAATCCTTAAAAATGCAAGTACTTAACATGCAATCTGAGAGTGAACATACAAATCATACACATCTTTTTCAACATTAATTTTGACTGAGCAAGTATGTCGCTGCTTCTCATCCACATGAAACATATATGTCTACATGTGTTGTACTTTCCTCACAATAGAGGACTCATGGCTTTATTTTTTTTAGTTAACTTTGTTTTGCTTCTCCTGACTGTGGAAACTATATATCCTCTGATCGATCTAATTCAAAATATTTGGGATGAACCTTCTCACCGAATACCAAATCATTTTTATTCAAAAAGTGATTGCCTAAATATATTCAAGGGAGGTTGTAACTATGTCCCCAAACACCTCAACACTTTACTTATTTTATCAGATGCTCTTTTTTCTAACTTTAGCTCTCTGATTCAGTGTTTATACTTAGAACTAGACTTTAAGATCTGGTTAAAATTCCTCAGGCATGTCATATCACTTGAACCAGCATAAAATGTATTGTGTAAAGAAAACAAACAAACAACACATATTTAAAACAGAAAGGGAAAAAAGACACTTCATTTAGTTAAAATAAGATATAGAAAGGTTTGAACATAAACGACAAAGGAAAAAAAAGATAGATCCCAAACTATAACCCTGAAATAATTCAGATAACAGAAAAGATAACAAAACAAACTACTAAATATCCATCCTAGCATGGAGAGAAGTGACTTCCCAATTGCTGAGCTTGACATCTTAGCCACTGGTTTGTATATCAGCATGACTAGATCTTTCCTCACTATCAAAGTTCTGTATCATAATTGATCTATCTTGAATCATCTATTCAATTTCTCTTTTCAAACCTCGATAAGCTTTAATACTATGACCCTAGGCACCAGAATGATATGCACATCATACATTAGGATCAAAATTTCTTGAACACGGATTAAGATTGTTCCCAAAGAGAGGAGTGATCATGCCCTCCAATACCAATCTGTAAAATAAATTGGCATACGACTCTCCAATTAGTGTGAAGTTATCTCTCAACTTCTGTCTTATTTCATTGTTTGGCTTGAATCAAAAATTGAGCCTAGAAGGGCTTTGGTATATTGTTGGCATTAGAGGATGACTCTAAGGGGTTGGTATGTGCCATTGTGGGTAAGATAAGGATTGGACATGTGGTTGTGTATTATATACTGGATATGGAGGTGGGGAAATAGAATATAATGGATTTTCAAAATGATTATGTAGAGATTAGGCATGAACTTGGGTCTGAAACTGAGGGTAATGGCGACGTAGTCTTCTTAGAGGTACACGTTGTTCATCTACAATAGTATCTACATCCTCCTTATTTTTCTTCTCTCCAACATTTCCTGAACCCTTCAAAATTTCTTGAGTAGTCGCTTTCAATGTTGTAAAACTCACAATGCGACTAGTTTTAATTCCACCCTCTATCATCTCTCCTATTTGGAGGACCTAAAATGGCTTTCCTAATTCAGGTAACAGGTGTTGATAGTATGTTTCATACTGCGCTTGAATAAACACCTCCACATTCTTGCTTTTTTTTATTGGTGGTTTCACCCTGGCAACTTGTTCACGCCATCTAATTGGATGCTCCCTATAATTTTCACTGTTTTTCTTCATATTATTATTAGTCAGGGATTTCTCATCAGGAATCAGCTCCACATTGTACTGAAATTGTTGCGAAAATTCATTAGCCAAGTCATCCCAACTACTCTACTTATCGATGTACTGATCGACAAACCACTATGAGGATAGAATCGAAAAGCTATCACCAAAATAAACCCTGAGTAATTCTTCTTTACCTCCAGCACCTTTTAATTGGTTAAAATAATGCCTCAAGTATTACACTTGATCACCATGCCCTTCGTAGTTGTCAAACTTTCAGATTTTGAACCCTAGCGGCAAATGAACGTTAGGAAACATAAATAAATCTTTGTATGAAACACTTTTTGGTCCTCCTAATCTTTGCATATTTCTCATACTTTTCTCTAAGCTTTTGACTTCCCTGGCCATCTCTTCCTATTTTTCACTTTTAATAATCTTTTCAATCACGATAGGTGAATCGTGTTGATAATCATGATAATGTGTATTTGCGGGTTTGAAAGTTATTTCAGGAGGATACAATTGATCATTACTTGGTTCACCTATATTCTTCTGTACTATCAATTGAGGACCCATAGTAGCTGGAGCTATAGGAGTAAAAAATGGGTTATTTGTGACAAATGAATTTGGTGGGCGCACGGTAGAAGTACCAACAACGCCAGACACATTAGCATATGGGCTCAATCCAGGTAGGTAAAATGGATCACCAGTTTGAGCTTGAGCGGAATTTGGATCATTCGTATTCAAAAGTCCAGAGATTAAGGAAGGGGGGACTTGTCCATTTGACCAAGCTTGGTATATCTCTGATATTTGTTGTTTCAATAACTTAACCTCTTCCATTGATGCTAATTCTTGCGAAATCAACTAATTTTGCTCTTTTTCGCTGTCAGACCCTACGCCCTCTTTGCGGGTCATCTTTCTCTTTCCTTTGTTCTGGTGTTGTACGAATGTGATTCCAGTTTAAAACACAAAACAAACACCAACTACTTTATATTTTCTCAGACCAAGTAGCAAACGGGTGAGTGTTACATATTTAGCACATTATAATGCCACGTTCTATGTTATGCTCCTAGATGCATTTTCCAACCTATCATGGAAGGCCTTATGTTTCATCCTTACTTTTCTAGGCACACTTTTTGAAAATTTATGATCGAACTCTTTGGAGGGTTTCCTACGTATCATGCCAGTATATGTATCAGATCTTGCGTAGTTCGAAAAAATTGAAGATATGAAGAAACATACTCTTTATTTTATTTAAATAATGAGAAACAATTTTTTAATTTGAATTTATTACTAATAATAATATTTTATTTTTTAAATTTTTGAAAACAAATTATATTTATTTATATATATATAAGGATAAAAACTTTTTTTAGAATGAAAGATAACCCTCTTTTTTTAAGATCACCGAATCTATAAAGAACTGCCTACGTATCTTACTAAACTGAGAATTAGGTGGGCATAGTTCTTGAAATATATGTCATACAAAACTCAGCCTCAAGACCCCTAAATGTTCATGGCTGTTAAGATTAATATATATCTATATCTATATATATATATATATATATATATCTATATATATATATATATATATATATATATATATATATATATTTTATTTTATAAAAACATGGCCTCATGATCCTTAAAGATTCAGGGCTATTAAGATATATAAAAATCAGACTTGAGGATTAGAAAAATAATTATGAAAGTAATCATATTTTTAAAATATTCCTCAATAAATCTATGAATAATTTTCAAAAGATAGGGTCGTACCCCAAAAAGGCTTCATATGTATCCCACTAAATAGTGAGAACCAAATCCTCGTAGATTATGAAAATCATAAAACTATGTTATAATAAATTTAAAATTTTCCTTTTTTAAAAAAATATTTTTTTTTCTTTGAAAAATGATTCACTAAATTTTAGAATAATATAATCTCTTGCATTTTAAAGTGGTCTAAAAGTCGGTCAGCAATCCAATAGCCTTCCAAACAAATGTCAAAGAGCATGTAGGATGCATATGTTAGTCATTATAAAGTAGGTCACCTGCCCTAGACAAACGTGACCCCTATGCCGAGTCCAGCTAAGCCAAATGTATATGATGCAAATAAAGCGGAACCTAATAGGGATAACCAAAATCTGAGTTTCAGTTCTTCTAAATTTATACTAATAAGGATAGGTGTCTAGACTGTCTCACCCGAGCGGACACTAGAGTCGAGGAGGGATAACTTGTTTGGTAGTAGTGCTACTCTGCCTTCGTTGTCGATCTGAACCCCGCCTAACATATGTGACTATAATCCTACACCAGGTTCCTTGACACTCTGGCTATCTCAAAAAGAAAGTAGGATGCATACGCTGCATTCCATCTACCTTACTCGAAAGAGGTGCGCAAGAGAAGACACTTTATAATATAGTTCAACAATATCAAAGCAGTAAATGAACGATAAGTAGAACATAAGGCCAACAAACACAATATCAAAATAATTAAAGCAAATAAAGTCAATATCAAAAGCTCAAATTACTATGTTATTTCCCAGTGGAGTCGCCAAAGATATCACACCCCTTTTTCGCCGAGGGTCGAGTCAAAAGATTTTTTCAATTAAAGTGACATTATTAAATAGAGATTATTTTAATTACAGAGTAGTCACTTAGAATTGAGTTATGGTGTTCCAAGTAACCTTATTGAATCCCTAATCAAAAGAAAATGACTCTTTGTTGGTCTGTGAAAGAAGAAAACCGGGTAAGGAATTCTGTTGACCAAGAGGAAGGTGTGAGGCACCCCTCGAGTCCCGTGGTTCAAGCATGGTCGCTTTTATCAACTTATACTTAGCTTTAACTATTTTGGATAAATTATGTTTGCAGGCCTTAAATTGCTCATCTTCAATGTCTGTAGTCTATACCTTTTGTATTAAGCTAGTGAAAATTGACTACTTTTTAGGATTATCTTTGTCGAGGTGCATTATTGCATCGTCAAATTATTTTTTAATGTATCAAAAAGATGCGTACGCCGCATTCTTAACTAAGAAAAATATATTGAATGTGTCTAAAGTTTATCTAGCAGTAAACGACATTTACTTCGTTTCTCATAAACTCAAGATAATTTTATCTTATCAATTTTTTCACTCTTTCTTCTCATATTTATAATGAGTTTCCAGTTAATCTGCAATTTTTACCGCACCCTTACAAATTTTTTTCCTCTCTTCTGTATTATCAATAACAATAGGTTTTGAATAAAATCACGACTTATCTCAATCATTCTTACCCTAATTAATTTGATTAAAGAGATCAAAGAAAATTGTCTACACAAGGAGAATATAAATAGATATATTTTTATAGCATTTTTCCAAATTTTTAGCTCGACAAAGATTGATCCTACAATTAACGAACAAATTAATATACAAGCTTGAAAAAATTACTTGAAAACCAAAATAAATAATCACATACCAAAGTTAATTAATAATAGTTACATTTAACAAAATTATCATAATGAAGTTACCAATAAAAGAAAAAATATATATATAATCACGTAACAAACTTTTTTTCATTAAAATTTTCGTTTTTTTTATATCTCATTTTTATATATATATATTTTTATTTTTTCCGTACGTTTTTTCTAAAACCTTCTCACATTATTTAAAAGCTGCTTCTTTTAAAAAAATAAAATATTCTTGCATTTTTTTTTCTCTAATCTTTTGGTTTTCTCCTCTTATCTTCTTTTCTCTCTGTTATTTTTTTCGTTTAACCTTTCTAAATGTTTCTTTCCAATCTTCTCACAGTTTTTCTTTTTAAAAATAAAAATAAAAATTCATTCATGTTAGTAATGGTACCTACACGGTACTCAATTAATTACTTAACTTTTAAAAGTTCAATTCTTTGGTTCATGTACCCATGTTAATTATCTATAGTACTTCAAAGTTTTCTATATTCGACAATATAATGTCAGAATTTAGTTTTTCAGGCACTGCTTAAGTGCTTTCTACTACATATTGATAAATGACTATTGACCACAATCCAATATACTTGCAAACAGAATATTAAGGAGAAGAAAAGAAAATTCTAAAGTTCTTATTTTAATTATAAAAATGTGGTACATCTTTAGATATGTTCAAAATTAAAATTTGTTACATAAATTAAGCATATTGAAAATAACATTGTTTATTATAAATAAGATTCATAGGCAGCTAAACGAGTTGTCAAATTGAAATACACCTACAATAGAATTTCAACAAAACAAATTACAAACAGTACTACTTTGAGAACAAAAGTATTAATGGCATCTTTTAAATAGCAAGTTCGTGATATACAAAAAGCGATTATTCTACCAAAGTAGTTTATGGAGTTCTAACTTTATTCATGATTCGTTTCACAATCAAACTAAAAGAATAATAGTACAAAGATTGGATATGAACCTGTGTGACGAACGAAATTGAATATAAAAGAAAGAAAGCCTTCACCGAAAACTCTAAACAAAGACCCGACCACAAACTCTCACTCTTTTTCTCACTTTTTTTAAGATGGTTTTAGGTGTTTCTCTATTTTTGTTTGTCTGATGTTGAAGTACGTAGTCTGTGTTAGTGTTTTTCTCTGCCATTAATGGTGATAATCTGTAGGTACAATATTACGTATGTAGGAGGAGTCCTTAAAAAAGGGGAAGACTTGGGAGGGAACAGTTACTTATCAGATAGTGAAGAGATTTAAATTTTAAATTTTAATTAATCTTTTTTAATAGAAGATGATAATAGTAACAAATAAAAGTAAATAAATAAAATAATAAAATAATAATAATAACTAATTAATTTTTATATTTAATAAAATACAATAAAAAGTTATTAATAGCCAAAATAAATATAATAAAATTGTACTAAAATAATTAATTTATTTACTAAAATTTAGTAAACAAAACAAAAAAATATGTATTTTTATTTAATTTTTGTTTTATTTTTTCAAATAAAAATAACAGTAATTTTTTTTTCAAAATTTACTTTATTTATTTATTTATTTATTCTAACTAAAAATTTACTAAAAATGAAGTAAGTGTTAAAATAATATCGGACCAAATATAAATATTTAATATAAAAAAATAAGTTAAAATTTAGAGAGGATCAAAAATCACGTGTCTACAGTTATGATAATTAAAATGAGGATGACAAAAAAATTGCTAACATATGCTTCATGGATATAGGAAAATCCTGTAAGGTAAGACCCTTTAACTATCAAAATTGAAATATAATATAATCAAATCTTGATATGATAATGGAAAAACATCAAAAAGTTATTGATGAATACAACAAGATTTCACAATAAAAGAAAAATTGGCAAACTCTTTTTAAAAGGAAAATTAAAGAAGAAATACAAAACAGGGATATCCAACTTGAAGCAACGCAAATTAAAATAAAACTACTTTAAGAGGAACTTGATGGTCTTAAGATGCAATTGAACAACATCATAAAATCACAAAGTCACATCTCTATCAAGACAAATGTTTTGAAAGCTAAATCTACTTTTTCTTCTGCATTAATTAATTCTGGTAAAATTGCCCTCTGTTCTAATGGACCAATATGATATGCTTCTGGAAAAGGGGGCACAAAATACATAAATTCAAAAAATAATCTAGGGGAATAAGGGTTTGGAGACCAAAAGGAACTATATCTAATCTAAAAGGACCCAATAACATTTAGATACCTAAAAAAGTAATTTTCTTATTTTGATGGAACATAGCTGTAAGAACTACAATTAGGAAATGTGGGTAATAGACAATGAATATTACAAAAGGTATGACCAAAAAAAATTATTGCACCATAAAAAAAATAGAAGGTGGATCTATTATATTTGGAGATAATTCTAAAGGAGACATTATAAGAGTAGGCTCTATAGATATCAGCTCCTCCTACGAGCTAATTGAAGTTTGCCCGTGGATGATGTTTGAACTTACTAAGAATTAGTCAACCCTATGATGTTGGATTTGGTGTATCATTTAACGTTATCAATTGCTCCATTAAACATGAATAAATTGAAATCACTTTCATTGGTGATCGTGTTGATAATATTTATCTTTTGAATAAGATTGATTTTTCCACTCTGACATGTCTTACTGCTTCAACCACTGATCTTTGGTTATGGGGCAGAATGTTTGGATATGCTAGCATGCATGCCATTAAAAATATTTCTACACTTGAATTGGTGAACGATATGCCAATGATAAAGTTTGAGAATGATCAAATTTGTGATGCTTGTCAACTTGGTATCCAAACTCAAACATATTTTAAATTCAAAGATATTTTCAGCACCACCAAACCTCTTCAAACAATCCATATGGTTTTGCTTGGTCCCACCAAAATGGCTAACATTAGTGGAAAATATATATGTTTGTAATTACTTATAACTTCTCCAGATTCACATGGGTAATATATCTGGCTAACAAACCTTAAGAATTCACTAACTTTGAATTTTTTTATAGAAAAGTTTGGAGAGAAAGAGGGTATTTCATTGTTTAAGTTCATAGTGATAATGAAGGAGAATTTGAAAACAAAGTTTTTAAGGATGATTGTGCATAAAATAAGTATTATAAAAACTTTTCATCCCCAGGATCTACTCAATATAATGGTATCATTAAATAAAAAATTAGATCACTTAATGAAACAGTCAGGAACATATTACTGACGCAAAACATGCCTAATCATTTCGGGGAAGAAAAGGAAAGTACTGCATGTCATATTCTTAACAAGTGCTTAATCAGTCCCATCTTGAAAAAACTCATATGAGCTTTGAATAGGAAAGAAGTCGTACATCAAGTAGTTTCATCCATTCGGGTGAAAATGCTTCATTCATAACAATGGTAAGAATAATTTGGAAAATTTGATCCACAAAGCGATAGAGGTATCTTTCTAGGTTATTCCCCTAGTAGTCATGCTTATAGATCTTTTATCAAATGAACCTTATGTTTTAAAGAATCTACACATATATTTTTGGATAAATCTAATCCTATATCTATGAGTTTGAGTTTTGATAAGGAACAAGTAAACGCCTCTCAAAATAAAGTCATCTCTAAAATAATTCCTAAACAAATCGACATTGATTTGACTATTGAAATTCCAGATTTAGCTAAAACCACTAAACCCATGAAAATAAATATTCTAAGATAATGGAGACATAGTGCAAGATTTCCAATAAATTCATCAATGGAAATGCAAATGAGAAGATGCAAACATGAGCTTCCCTGAGAAAATAGGCATCAATAGCTTTTGTATCTCAAATTGAGCCAAAAATATTTATGAGGCGCACAAGGATGAATCATGGGTTAATGCTATGAAAGAGGAGATTGATCAATTTGAATGAAACAAAGTCTAGAATTTAGTTGAGAGGCCACAAAATTTCTCAGTTAATAAAATTATATAGGTCTGCAGATAGAAGATAAACGAAGAAGGTACAATTGTTAGAAATAAAGCCAGGCTAGTAGCTCAAGGCTATACCACAGGAAGGTATTGATTATGATGAAACCTCCGCTCCTTTAGTAATGTTAGAATTTATTCATAGTCTCTTAACATTTGCTTCTTTTAAATGTTTCAAGTTATTCCAAAGGGATGTGAAGAGTGTTTTTCTAAACGGGTACTCAATAAAGAAGTCTTTGTAAAACAACCTTTTGGTTTTAAAAATCCATCGTGTCCCAATTATGGTTTTAAACACTTTAAAGAACTCAATGGTCCAAAACAAGCATTAAATGCTCGGTATGAGAGATTAAGCACTTTTCTTTAAACTATAACTTTTAGAGAGAAGCAATAGATACTATACTTTTCATTCAAAAATCAAATTCTAGTATTCTTATTGTTAAATATATATGGATGACATTATTTTTGGTATTCCTAATGCTTTTTTATGAGAGCATTATTTTAATCTTATGATAGGAGAGTTCGAAATGAGTATCATGGGAGATCTAACATTATCCTTGGGACTCCAGATTAAGCAAAAATCAAAGGGAATCTTTCTTGGTCAAAGCAAATACATAAGAAAACTTATAAAAAATTGGCATGGGAAAGAAAAAGCTTTTAGGACCCCTATGAGTCCCTAATAATATTTGGACTCAGACAGATCAGGAAATGATGTGGATAAGAAGACATATCGAGGGATTATTGGATCTCCATTATATAAGGGAAAGTCAACTCAACGTCATATCTAGCGTTTGCAAATGTGTAAGATTTTAGTAAGCTTTCAAAGAATCATATCTGACTATAGTAAAACAAATTATTTGATACCTCATTGGCACTTAAGAAATCAGATATGGTACCCTGATTCGTCAAACTTTGATTTAATTAGTTATTCAGGTGCTGAATTTGCATGTGATAAGAATTATCCAAAAAGCACAAGCAACACCAGCCAAATTCTTAAGGATGCATTTATCTCTTGACACAGTAAAAAGCAAACACCAGTCACATTGTTAACTATCGAGACTAAATATCTATCCATTGGTAGCTGTGAGACCCAACTACAATGGATAGATTATCAACTAATTAATTTTGATATATCTTTTGAATCTGTGCCAGCATTGTGTGACAACACTAGTACCATTAGTTTATCTAAGTTAACTATGAATCACTCTAGAGTAAAGCATATAGATATTAAGCATCATTTTATTCGTGATAATGTTGAAAATGGTGATTTTTTTATAAAATTTGTTGACTCCAAAATTCAACTTGCAAACATTTTTAGAAATCCCATGCTAGAAGAAAAATTCTATTTCCTTAGAAAAAGCCTAAGTATTACTTGCATTAATGATATTTGACTAATGGTTAACTTTATTGAAAAATATTTTAGATTTTGTACAAAATATTTTTTCCTTACTGACATACACATTTTTAAATAACGATCCCCAAGTCATTAATTTCGATATTTTTAGTCCCAGTTAATTTTCATTTTATCAAATATTTTTTGTCTTTTCTATTCCCAAGGACTGCATCTTATACTTTCAATCAACCTCTTTCACCATTCCATTATTTCATCTTCCTTTAAACCCTGTTTATAACCCCTTTAGTAATTGTTTTCCCATTCTCTTCCAAATAACTCAGACAAGATCTATAGCTAGCGGACTGAAAAATCTCATAGAACGTATCTCCGATAATCAAGAACTAATCATCATTTCTAGATCTTCTAAAGAGGACAATTATCTCTCTCTGTATTTGTCAAACCCTAAAGTGCTCCTTCTCCATCCCTAATTTATCCTATAAAAGTCTTACCCCAATCCTCTAGAAAATCTTCCTTATGAGAACATGTATAATGTTTGGACCATATAAAAAATAGAAAAGTTTATGGTCTTCAAGAATTGCTTAGTGGTGTTTAAAAGGGTTGTAATCTCTACGATTGAAGGAATCTCACTTTAATATAAGTCCCCTATTTATGGCTCAGGATTTATATCTTGCTTTTCATCTAACTAGATTAGAAGTTTTTTAGGACCCTGTCTGAATGTTTTGTACTAAAATGCATATCTGCCGAGACAATGGTGAGTTATAAACCCTAGTTCTTAGCACAAGGATTATTTTTAATGATTTTCTATTTGAGAAAGTGTTCGATATTAAATTTTCTTGAGTGATTCCATTTATGAATGGAACTTGGCATAAAAATTTTGAGGTTAGTTTTGAGGAAGCGAAAGAAGTTGTTACCAATCCTAAAGTAAATTTTTCAAAATTTGGACCGTTATCTCTGTGCTATAAGCATAGAATTTTTTCTCTTATTTGTAATGACCCAAGGATATCCCTTGGATGCCATACGCTTCTTTGGAATATATGTTGGCCCAAGATAAACCATGATATCTACTCAACATAGAACCATGTTAACATAAAATTAAAACATGAGTGGAAACTAAAAAATATTATAAACTGGTTTTGAGTAGATGAAAAATCTAAACCAAACACTGAGGTTTAACGTCATTAGAAACTTATGAAAATCTAAAGTAACACAAATCATCTTACTAGTCTTGACAAGCGCTAACTAAAAACAAAAGAACCACTGGGACAAACCCCAACTAGCCCAAAAGAAACATAAAGTTTGAGCTTCTACTTATTTAAAAAATATCTAAAATAACCATAATCTCAGCCTTTGAACAAGAGGACCCACCAGCTATCAGGACGTAGGAAAAGGTGATCGTGGCTAATCGTACTAGTGAGAACAAACATCATAACCTACATTATGAGATAATGTAGCAACATAAACATATAAGTGACCAGTACTTATAGAACGTAATGAGTATGTATGGGATAATGCAATAAGTAAAAATGGTACTAATCATAATAAAAAACATGCATGTTAGATGTGAATAGGCTCACGATGATCATGAAAGGGACTAAATGTAGAACTATCTTAAACATAAATAATAAAGTAAAAGACGGTTTTCTAAAATTCACATAGTATACATTATAAAACACCATTTGACACAAACGTATGAGCCATCACATTTAATTTCTAAATTCTACTTTACTTTTGAAGTTTCTCTTAGTCTACATAAACCATATGAAAAACATGGAGTCAGATGTAAAACACCCTATCGAAAGGGCCTAATATACCTTTCTAAGATATAAAGTCTAAATAGGGTGATCACCTATACATATCTATTTGGACAAGCTACTTATATATTTGGACAAGATGAATAATAACTTGTGGCGACACGAAGTTTATAGAACTAGGGTACACTAAAACTTTGCTTCTCGATTCTAGGTACTATTCCCAAATCACACTATTGCTCATAAAATATATGAAATTCACCTTAAAATAAGCATATGAGATGGTAAGTCTAATAAACATAATATCCTTTTGTTTCTATCTCATAATCATAACTACTTATGTGAATTTCCTATGTTCTCTGATATTGTTAGATTAAATTGAGATAAAAGCCATACTATACTAGTCTGTAATCTAAAATAATAAGTTTGAGTATTTTATAAGTTGACTGGATCATGCTAAAATCACATACTTTGGGCAAACAATGACACTTTTGTCAAAAACACTAATATTAACTTCATGAGAACTACTATGGGTGTAAAATATGAGCAAACCATGAATGTTCATGATAAATGTACTTTAAATCATAAGGGAATATCATAAATTTAAAATCGTATAAATTGTATATGAACCCTAATTTGTAATTTCACAAATTCAGTTGTAGAAATCAAAGCTTTTGAAAATGAGAAGGGAAGATTATCCTTTTTCAAACCCTCACATACCTGAACTTGATGAACTTTCCAGAGAGAAACTTTAATTGAAGCTTGAATTTTGGAAAAGAACCCCTGTTAGGAATTTTTTAGAATTTGGAGATAAGATGGATCGTGTATTATGACTTTTAAGGGTAGGAATCATGTTAAGTATTGTTGTGGGATTAATTTGGAGATATAGTACTAAAAAGTCCTTGAGAAACTGAACAAAAACTAAAAATTGGCATCATTGCACCCATAGGCATGGTAGCCACACCAAGGGTGTGGCACACCCTTATCATGACAACCAGCCAACGTGGAATGCCCTTATTACGCCAGGCCACCAATTTTTATGTCTGGGTGTGCCATGCCTCCGGGGAGTGCTCTAATCATGGACGCTTACTATTTTGGGATCCCAAAATGCATTTACAAAATTCATAAACACTTCCTAATGGTCTCATTAATATTCCTTATCATTAATCACCTCAAAAATCGCACTAAAACACGCGTTAGCTATCAAAATAAAATTGTTGAAATTTTGAGGTCTAATATTATCACCCCTTTGGGACCATTCATCCTCGAATAAAGGCTGGGTTGGGGAATGATCGATCTTATAGACTTATTGGGGTAGCTTTTAAAGCTTAGCTTGCTCTGGAATTGGACTACTCACCTTAAGCGTGAACTGTCAACTGAAAATGACTTATTATATATGAACTTCATAGGATAAATGTTATATATAAGGATGTCAGTGAGTAGAATAGATTAGAATATATTTCTTATGCCAAACAAACTCTGTACTAGGAGTAAATAGGTGAGGATATTAACTCATCATGTATGCTTCTTCTTCCCATGTCGGTCCACAACTGTTTGATTTCTCTAAGAACTTTTAACAAGGATACTTCTTTATTCTTAGCCTTCCAACTTGTCGATCAAGAATTTCCACTGGGAACTCCTCGTAGGACTATATATATTATCTCCATTACTTTCCATGGGAACTACTAAATATGGGTTTCCAATGCAGTTCTTCAACATAGACTGAAGGAAAACTGGATGAACGATGACTAATGCTGACGGAAGGTCTAGCTCATAAGCAAAATCTCCAACACATATTATGATTTTATAAGGACCAATATATTGGGGACTGAGGATTACTTTTCTTCCAAACCTCATTACATCCTTTATAGATGACACCTTCAAAAAAATCAAATCTCCAATATCAAAGTTTAGTTCTCTCCTTCTAACATCTACATATAATTTTTGTCAACTTTGAATTATTTTAACCTCTGACTAATCAATTGATCCTTCTCAATTGTTTTAAGAATAGAATTGGCCCAACCAAAGCCACTTCACCAACTTTAAAAAAACCTATACGGTATCTACATTTATGCCAATACAAGAACTCAAATGCAACTATTTGAATGCTACCATGGTAACTTTTATTGTAAGAAAACTTAATCAAACGTAGACGATCATCCCAGATTCCCATTCAATCGATCACATAAGCTCTCAGTATATCCTCTAGAGTATGGATTGTTCATTTGACCTGACCATTTATTTGAAGGTAGAGGAAAGTACTAAGCTTCACCTTTTCACCAAGGCCTCTCTGAAATTATTTCCAAAACTACGACAAACTACATACCTCGATTTGAAATGACAGACAAGGGAATCCAATAAAGCCTTACTAACTTATGAACATATAACCTAGCATAATCCTCTACTGTGTCTAAACTCTTAACTTGCAAGAGATATGCTGGCATCGTCATTCGATCTATGATGACCCAAACTGAGTCATGTTGGCATGTAATGCAAGAAAGTCCTATAATGAAATCCATATTGATAAATTTCTACTTCTCAGTAGGGATGCCAATATCCTGAAGCATACCGACTGTTCTATAGTGCTTAACTTTCACTTGCTGACAATTGGGACACTAAGTCAAAAGCTATACTATGTCCCTCTTCATACAATTCCATCAATAATTTTTTCACAAATCATGATACATCTTGGAGGAACCACGGTGAATTGAATACTTAGAACTTTGAGCTTTCATTAATATCCTCTCCCTTAACTCATCAACATTCTAAACACATTGGTGACCTGATAGTGAAGGAAACCATATCCCCTACAAAAGAAAATATCAACCTTTTACTGAAAAATTCAATCTATTAACTGGCTAAGTATAGGATCAATATGTTGTTTCTTTTTCACTTTAGCTATTAGGGACAACTCTGAACCATTCTAAACCACTAAACCCCGATCCTCTGTGCCAAAAAAATGTACTCCCAATTAAGCTAATCTATGTACCTCCTAGGCCAAGTCTTTCTTATCCTCTTCAACATGATCTACACTACATATAGACAACCTACTCAAATTATTGACTACTGTATTTGCCTTACTTGAATGGTAGAGCATATTCATATTATAGACCTTTTACAAATAAAACTACCTTCACTGATAAAGATTTACCTCCTTCTACTTAAATGCATATTGGAGAATCTTATGATCAATGAAAATATCTATTCACACCATATAAATAGTGGCTCTAATTTTTCAATGCAAAACCACCATTGCTAACACTAAATTATGGGATAGGTAATTCTTCTCATAATCCTAAGTTTCCTGGAGTTAAAAGCTATTACCTTTAAATTTTGCATTAAAACATAACCCAACTCAATTCTGGAGGAAATATAAAAACAACAAATCCCTCTAATCTATTTGGCATAGATAGTACTAGTGCTTAAGTCATTCTATCCTCCAACTCTTGAAAGCTTTTCTCGCATTTCTCTGATCATTGAAACTTTACTTTTTTTTGTATCAACTTGGTCAACGGGGCAGCTATTGATGAAAAACTGTCAATGGATCTCTTATAGTAACTGGCCAAACCTAAAAAGTTCCTAATATCAGATAGAATAATTAGCCAAGGCCAATGCTTGACTGGATCTATTTTATGAGGGTTTACATGAATACCGACACTCAAAATAACATGCCCCAAAATGGTAAATTACTCTAATAAAAATTCACACATACTAACTTTGTTAAGAAATATCAATCACTGAGGGTTTATATTACTATCCTCAAATAGTTTACATATTTTTCCTCACTTCAAGAGTAGAAATATATGTCATCTACAAGGAAAAAGACGAACATGTCTAAACACTACTTGAAGACCCCATTCATCAGGTCCATAAAATCTAGAAGTGCATTTGTTAGTCAAAAAGACACATTAACAAACTCAATATGACAATTGTAATACCCCATAAGATCTTATCTCAATTCAACTCTCGGTTGCATGTTGAAAGAGGTCCAGGACTTTGAAATTTCGCTAAGTGTAGAGGACTTAGTTATTTCCAAGGACTCTAAACTTTGA
Organism: Capsicum baccatum var. pendulum; assembly: GCA_030864225.1. NCBI lineage: Eukaryota > Viridiplantae > Streptophyta > Magnoliopsida > Solanales > Solanaceae > Capsicum > Capsicum baccatum. The sequence goes on from CM061557.1 coordinate 90,618,408, forward strand.
TGGATTTTTTTTTGACCTACCCGACCTTGGGATGTATATTTTAGAGTTGATTCATGATTGGGGTGGTTCAAAGTATGTCTTAAGTGACTTTTGGATTTTTTGGATAAGGTCTAGGGCATGTTTGGATGGTCAAAATAGTTCATCACAGTAATATGGCTATGACACATTGCATATCACGTGGAAAGAGCTACGTGGCATGTTGAATATCATATAGTGAGAGATGTGTGGCACATTACATATAACACAGGGAGAGTGGCATGACGCATGGGTTGGTCTCACATAGTTAAACAAGTTACATTCCCATGGGGGAATTTGAGTCATTTTCCTCAACCTATTTTATCCATAACACAAAATTTGGGTCTCTAAGGAGCATAATTTCCCTTTTTACTCATAAAATATCTCAAAGAAATCATCTTCTATCTTAAGAATAAACCCTAACTCTTTCACAAACAATCAAGGGATTCAAGCTATAACTCTCAAGAAACTTCTTAAGAATCTTCACGAATTCATCTAGTGAGGTATGTGTGATGTCAGTTCATGGGCCCCTTTCACCCATGGAGTCCAAGAATCCCTTTTTGATTTTAAATTATGAATTCTTCATGTTTAACTTGAAATATCTCCATGAATCTTTTGTTAATGAAATTACAAGTAATGTTTATAAGTGTTTGCAAGTGGAATGAGCCATTGCATGTTTTCAATGTTGTAATATTCATGTTAAATACCTAAGTTATGATTTTAGTCTTCTAATCATGTTATTCTCATATGTTTTACCAATTTTCATGCTTAATTTCATGACTCTCATGTGTTTGATGAAATGCCTAAGAGTTGGGTTTTTAGAAATAATCCCCTATTATGGTTTTAAAGATTTTATATGGCATTATCATAAGTTCCATTCAATGTTGGTGGATTATGAACTTCTGATACCTATATGATTAACATAAACTCAGCTTTTTAAGTATTTAGATAGTTAATCCATGAATCTTATCAGTATACTTAGATATTCGTATTCATGAAAATCATTATCAGTTATATGGAAACATTCAGTTGAGATTATTTTCGTCCAATACTAGTTTCAGTTTAGATGGGAGTTGGATTGAGCACCGAGTTAACCTAGGGATGGGGGCCCACTAGCTAGTTAAGGTTAGGTCCTTAGTAGCAGTCCTAAAGTTGAAGAACTACATAGCCAGTATTGGATTATGTGATGTCACCTGTTATCTAACGATTGACACTCTCTTAGGTGTCACCTTCCCATTTAGTATTGGCTCCCTAGTCTTTTAGGACATCTGATTTATGGATCCTTACAACCAGTGTTAGTACTCGTGGAACGGTACTAACACCCTTTCTACTAGGGTTATAGGTTGGACCCCAATTAGCTCATATTAGGGCATATCGGTTAGATAATACCTCCATAGTCTTAGTACAGTATTCAGTGTATCTTCAGTTTAGGTTTGCTTTACTAAGTGTATAGACTTGAAGATATTCAATTTTTTTAATAGCTTTTAGTCTTTTAGATTATAGATTATCTCAGTAACATAATAGATATACACCTAGTCTTTAATTCCTAAATGTTATAATTTTCATGCATTTATGTTTAGTTATCTCATGCTATTTAGTTATTCCTAATTGTATATGCATAGTACCACATGTATATCAGCCTGACCACATCTCATATACTCCTACATTCAAGTTACTAACTGCATACTATTCTTTGTGATATGATTTCTTATATCATAGGTTTAGACGCACAGTTTCTCAGCCATAATTAGACAACACACCATAATCTAGCAGCCGTAGTGGTGAGTCCTAATCTATCGAGGACAAGTTATATTTTTTTTAGCTATTTTAGTATTTCAGTTAATTCAGTTAGTCTGAGTTAGTTGGGGGTCCTGTCCCTTCAACTCCTTAGATACTTTAGAGTCATTAAGACATTCAGACAGTCAGTTAGTTAATCAGTTAGTTGCTTTTAGTTTTTATCAGATATTTCAGCATTATGACTGATTCAGTATCTCGGTATTTAGATTTATATTCCCTTTTAGGTTTATCTTCTGGACATGTGTTATTTTAATATTTTATTAAATTCTCATAGCAGGTACCAACTCTTGGGTTTGCTTGTGGTCATTTGTGACCATAAGAACCGTTATTACAACTAGGGGTAGCCTTAGGTCATGACAAAACATGATATCAGAGCCTAAGGTTTTGAAGTGTCCGAGGGAGTCTGAAAGCTAAATTTACTAGGTCTTGTGCATGGGTGTGAAGCGCACCACACTAATGGACAAGAGGCTACAAGATGTTTTAGTAAAAGTTTCCCTACTTTTAGTATTCATGTCGTACAAATGAGCATGATCTCTATTTAAAATCTATTTATAATCATGCTTTCTTCCATTTTTAGAAAATTCCTCCCAAAAGAAACAATAAAAGAAGGAACGGGAATCATCCCATACCACCACCTGTTAAGTAAGATCCATTAAATGAGCATATCTCCACGCTAAATTCAGAGCTACATTCACTACTTTGGCTCATTTAGTAGTTTCTCAGGATAATCAATAGACTATTTCCCTAGACAATATAGTGTAAAATATAGTTGCATCTAGGATTTAGGAATTTACCAGAGTGAACCCTTTTTTGTTCTCAGGATCAAAGTCTTAGGAGGATCTGGAAGAGTTTCTTGATATAGTTTAGAAAGTGAGATATAATGGGTGTCACTTCAAGTGAGAGTGCAGAGTTGGTTATATATAAATTCTAGGATGTAGCTCATACCTGGTATAAGTAGTGGAAAGATTATAGGGGTTCTGAGGTAGGGCCTTTAAAGTGGAAGGGGTTTGCCACAACTTTTCTAGATAGGTTCTTCCCGTTAGATTTGAGGGAAGCTAATGTGCAGGAGTTCATCAATTTGAATCAAGGTAATATGAGTGTGAAGGAATACTCTCTTAAGTTAACTTAGTTGGCGAGGTATGCTCCTTCGATGGTGGATGATAATAGGTCTAGAATGTGTAAGCTTGTTTCTGGTATAGCTGGTAGTGTGGTTAAGGAGTATAGGACTGCTATGTATATTCAGGAGATGGACCTATCCAAGCTTATTGTCCATGCTTAATAGATTGAGAAAGAGAAGCGTAAGGAGAATAAGAGGGACATGATAGGTAGTTTTATCTTTTCTTAGCCAAGGTCAGAAGGTGGTAATAATTCTTAGTTCAATTAGAAATTCATAGACCCAGCTCCGTCTCTATCTAGTGCGCCAGTGCCAAAGTTCAGGAATGATAGTCGGGATAAAGTACCAAACTCTAAGTCACATGGTAGCATGAATAATGGTCATACCAATCGACTTTATAGAAAATGTGGCAGGAATCATTAGGGTGTATGTGAGACTGGTAATGATGTGTGTTTTAGATGTGAAAATCCTTACCACTGGGTAAGAGGGTGTCCAGTAGTTCCTCAGAGTGAAAAGGATTTGCGCCAATAGGGCCAGTCTAATCTAACATTAGCTGTAGTAGGTTTCCCAACTCAGATGGGTTCCACTTCTAGTGCCACTAGTGGACAATACTAGAGTAGGTTGTATGCACTCCAGTCCCTACAGGATCAGGAAAGTTCTCCTAATGTAGTTACGGGTATGCTACAGGTTTTTCATCTTTATGTTTAATCATTGTTAGACCCTGGAGTTTTACTTTCTATTATGACTCCTTATAATCTCATCAACTTTTGCACCAGTCCTAAAATATTAGTAGAACCCTTCTCAGTGTCTACTCTAATAGGAGTTTCTATTGTATCCAGGCAAGTATACAAGAACTTTTCGGTTATAGTATCCCAGAAGGTCACTTCAATTGACCACTTGGACTTAGAGATGGCTGATTTTGATGTTGTTATCGCTATGGATTGGATTTACTTATGTTATTCCTTAGTTGATTGCATAAATGGAGTCGTTCAGTTTCTATTTCCTAATGAACCAGTCAATGAATGAAGGGGTAATACCTCAATGTTTTAAGATCAGTTTAATTTATATCTTAGAGTGAGGAAGATGATATCTAAGGGGTGTGTTTACCATCTTGTTGGAGTCAAGGATTCTAGTTCTAAGGCCCCTAGTCTTGAGTTAGTTTTAGTAGTAAGGGAATTTCTAGATGTTTTTCTGGAAGATCTTTCCAGAGTTCCTCCCAAAAGGGAAATTGACATTGGAATAAACCTCCTTCGAGATACCCATCATATCTCTATTCCACCTACTGAATTACTCCAGCTAAGTTTAAGAAGTTTAATAAATAGTTGAAAGATCTTTTAGATAAGGGATTCATCAGGCCTAGTTTTTTTCCATGGGGTGCTCCAATCCTGTTCGTGCATAAGAAAGAAGATTGTCTCAAAATGTGCATCGATTTCAGTCAGTTGAATAAGGTCACCATCAAGAATAAGTATCCACTCCCAAGAATTGATGAATTTTTTGACCAACTTCAGTGTGACATTTATTTCTCTAAGATAGACCTCAAATCCGGCTATTATTAGCTTAGAGTCAGATAATATGACATTTCCCAGATAGTCGTTAAAACTCGGTATGGTCACTTTGAATTCTTAATTGTGTCTTTTGGACAAATGAGTGACCCTGCAACTTTCATAGGCTTGATGAACACGGTTTTCAAGTAGTACTTGGACATGTTAATCATAGTCTTCTTAGATGATATCATTGTCTATATCCGTAGTGAAAATGATCATGCAGATCATCTGAGAATTGTGTTCCATACCCTTAGAACTCATTAGTTGTTCGCTAAATTTGGTAAGTGTGAGTTTTGGGTAAGATCAGTAGCTTTTATTGGCCAAATTATTTTCGATTATGGCATAAGGGTTGACCCTCAAAAAATTGAAGCACTGAAAAACTGGCCTAGACCCTATCTCTCCATCAGGTATTAGGAGTTTCTTAGGCTTGGCTAGCTAATACAGGTGGTTTGTTGAGGGGTTTTCTTCTAATTCATCCCCAAGTATCAATTGACTATACAAAAGTCAAATTTGAGTGGTCAGATTCATGCGAGAAGAGTTCTCAGGAGTTGAAGACTAGACTCATCTCAGCCCCACTATTGACCTTGCTAGAGGGTTTCGATGGGTTTGTAGTTTATTATGATTCTCCTAGAGTTGGTCTTGGTTGTGTATTGATGCATAGGGTTAAGGTCATAGCCTATTCCTCTAGACAGCTTAAACCCTATGAAAAAAATTATCCTACCCATGATCTTGAGTTAGCAGTTGTTGGTTTTGCCTTGAAAATTTGGAGGTATTATCTTTATGGGGTTCATGTTGATTTTTTAATGGGTCACAAAATTTTATAGTACGTGTTCTCATAGAGATATTTGAATATTTGTAATAGAAGGTAGCTTGAGTTGTAAAAAGATTATGATATAAGTGTGTTGTATCATCCGGGAAAGTCCAATGTAGTGGAAAATTCCCTTAGCATGTTGTCATAGTTAGTATTGCTCTAGTTGATTAAGATAAGAAGAAGTTAGTCAGGGAGGTTCATCATCGTGGTATATTAGCTGTTTGATTGGTTGATTCAGCTAAGGGTAGTAAATGGGTTCAGAATTGTTCAGAGTCTTCTTTAATTACCAAAGTGAAAAAAAATCAATATAGGGATCCTAGTTTGGGTATGTTAAAGGAGAAGGTTATAGATCAGAAGATAGAGGTTTTCTCCCAATAGGGAGATGGTGTGTAGCATTATTAGGGTAGACTGTGTGTTTCGTGCATTGATGGTTTGAGGCAGCAGATCTTAGCAGAAGTGCATGGTGAGTGGTTTTTCATTCACCTAGGATCCACTAAGATGTATCGCAATTTACAGGAAGTCTATTAGTGGAGAGTTATGAATACAAATATTGCAAAGTTTTTGGCTAAGTGGTCAAATTGTTAGCTGGTTAAATTTGAGCACTAGAGGTCAAGTGGTATATTATAGGAGTTTATTATCTTCACTTGGAAGTCGAAAGTGGTGAACATTTATTTTGTTATAGGCTTGACTCTTACACATATTCAACATGATTCTATATGGGTCATTGTAGATAGACTAACCAAATTAGATCATTTATTGCCAGTCCATACTACTTATTTAGCTGACAATTATGCCAAGATTTACCTTTGTGATTCGGTTAAGTTGTATGGATTCCCCTTGTCTAGCATTTCAGATAGAGGTACTAAGTTTAACTCTAAATTTTAGAAGGATTTTCAGAAGAGTCTTGGTACCCAAGCTCATCTTAGTATAACTTTTCATCCTCAGACAGATGTTCAAGTAGAGAAGACCATTCATACCTTAGAGAAGAATTCGAGAGCATCTGTTATTAATTTTAAATGTAGTTGGGATGGTCACATTCCTTTGATTGAGTAAGCATATACTAATAGTTGTCACTTCAGTATTCAGATGGCTCCATTTGAGGCTCTGTATGGAAGGAGATGTAGGTTTCCTATTTATTTGGTTAAAGCAGGTGAAGCTACTTTGGTAGGACCAGATTCAGTATTTTAGGCCATGGAAAAAATTCAGTTGATCAGGTAGAGGTTTAAGACATCCCAAAGCTACGAGAAATCTTATGCAGACATGGGGAGAAGAGATTTTAAGCTTGAGGCTAATGATTTAGTATATTTGAGAATCTCTTCTATGAAATGAGTAAAGAGATTTGGCAGGAAAGGGAAACCTAATCCCTGATATATTGGCCCATTTAGGATCTTGAGTTATTTTTGGAATGTGCCTTACGAGCTTGAGTTGCCTATTGATTTAGCATTAGTGCATCCAGTGTTTCATGTTTCACTGTTGAAGAAGTGCATTGGTGATTCAGCTGTTGTTGTTCCATTAGAAAGTATGGATGTTCAGGATAACCTTTCTTCTAAAGAAGTCCCAGTTGAGATACTTGATCGTCTGGTTCGTTGACTAAGGAACAAAGATGTTCCGTTGGTCAAATTTCTTTGACGGAATCAGTCTGTTTAGGGAGACACTTAGGAAGCAAAAACAGATATGTAAACCAAGTACCCCACATTTTCTCTGTAAACTTAGATTCAACTTGAGGTAATGATTTTCTTCAGATTAAATCTCTCACATTCTCAATTCCCGCTACGTAATCAGTTAATGTCATTGCATAAACTCAGTTCAGTTGATTTATCATCTTTCATACCTCAGATTTTTAATCATGTTTCAAGTCACGCATGTCTAGTATATAATCTTATTTTCCTTAGTAGTTTTTGTTTTAACCAGTCTTATTCGAGGCCGAATGTTCCCAAGAGTGTCATACAAATATAAGTCTACAAAGCTAACACAAGTCTTGGCCTAAGATAGGCCCAAGGGGGCTACTTTTAAACCCCAAAATTCATTTTAGACAAGGTTCTACCCTACACTAGGCTAAGGTATCTAAATTCACTTCAAGATGTTAAATAATCCATAATTAGCTCTAAGATTACAATTCTACCCAGAACATGTGTAACTAAGTCAATTCTACCTAAGTTTCCATTCTAAGATAGCCTAAACAGTCCAAATAAGAATAACCATACTAATCATGTTTCCAATACCTAAATCCCATCCCATATAGAGAATAATAGTATGATCATACTATAAATTAGCTCTATAAAGAAGGTAATGAGATTATAGAAGTATAATGAATATTTAAACTTAAGGATCGAATACCCATCTATCGCCAAACTCATAAATTAGACTAAATCACAGTGTTCTACCCATAATCACATCCTACACTCCTATATAACATACAACATATATAAAATACCATCTCAAGAAGAAGAGTAGACAAAGACCTACCTCAATAGCAAACCACAGCCCTTAGATCATCCACGAATCACCTGCCTTTACCCCACGATCCCAAAATGTTGTTACGCTATCAAAATAATAATATACATTTCATTAGGAGTAAAGTGAGATAGATATTGCTATATCAAGGGTCAGGTCAAAATTTGGGTAATGAATAGACCGATGAGGTCCGCAAATAAAATAAAAAATTAAACTCGTAACATGGTCCCTCAAAGGGTACAGAATGTGTTCTTACAAGTTGATCACAAACAGAGCATAAATAGGGTCATAAAAAAACCTCAAACTTTAGGAATTTAATACCTAATTTCTATGGATTTTACCAAGAATTAGAATGGAAATTGAAGGGAAAATCAATGGAAAATGACTAACAAGAGTTAGGTTAGCTTACCTAAACTTATTTGGATGATTTTCCACTTTTTCCTCTCTTTGAGCTCTCAATTTGGTAAAAAAATAGTGTAAGGAATGTTAGAAAATCAATTCAATAAAAAGAAGTTAATAGGCTATAGGTGCCGCTGCAGAGGACACCTGGGCGCTAATATGGAAACACAACCGCTAAAGCGGTATTTCAACAGTAGCAGGTGCTGGTAAAGCGGGCACCACTTTGTCGGCCCTAATGGATTTAAAGAGAACATTGTTTTAGCGGCCATTAGGCGCTAAAATGCACAACCTGCAAAGGGCCAGGGAAACTATATCGTCCTATGGACGCTAAATCAACAAAATAGAAGCTTATCCAGTCCTATCAGGAGACTTGCACCAGATTTTGTTATGTCCGGAATAGACTTTGACTAGGTGCTCGAGATTTATTTTGAACCTTGTGCATGTAAGCAAACTATGCTACCATACAAAATTTAATGTTCCATACTCAATGGAACCATTAAATTTTTCATCCGAGATCATTTCAACTAAGTGTGTTACCCACACCTATAGTTCCATTTTCACATAATCTGTCCAATAGCACAAAATGAGTTTCGAAGCCTCAAGACCTGAACCTAGGGTCCCCTAACCTAAAATTAATATTTAGGAGATGATGGAAATATTAGAATTCACATCTGAGGTTGTATACTAGGAGTTTTGTTCTGGGACCAAATCCTAACTAGTGAAAGCCCTAAAATAAGGAAATAAGCCTAAAATCCAAACAAAATGTCTAATTGCTAAAATGATGGTTCTGAAAAGTCATAAATGACCTATAGCCACTGTGGAATGTCTCGATACATCAAAATGCATGCAAATTGAGGAATTGACCAGGAGTGTCATTACAATATCCACTACCAAAAGAATTTTATCCAGAAAAATCAATGGATATAAGATCACGAAATCTCAAAGGGAAGAGGTTTTGGACCTGTTTGCTCCGAATATGACTTTCCAGCTAACATCAAAGAAGACATAATTCTTTCAATATATTATGTCATATATATATATCCTTTTTGCAACCAACTTCCGTACACTTCTCAAATAACTAAGACTGAATCTCAACTACTAACTGGACCGAGGAAGGTTGATTCAAATAAATATGAACCACAACATACTAATACCACATCAATACTAGTATAATCAAATTAAAACTCATCAAAGCCATAGGTAAACCAAGGAATAACTCATGCCACCAACTGCAAAACCAAAATATAGCCTTTTTTTCCTTTCAAAACCTATTATCCACTCCAAACCTAGCAGAAAGTCACCCGTGTCTTTCCTTCACAAATGCATCATATTAACCTTGAAGAAATGAAGTTGATCCACTGAAAAGTCTCAAAATCAAACACTAGAATAAGTCCATGAGGTGCTACCTGGGAAAACAAATTGAGAAGAATGACATTTGCAATCTATGTCAATGCTGCAGCTGGTATGGATGACCATCGAATTAAAATCTATGAGTTTGAAGCACCACAACTCCTCACTGAACAATTAGTTTTAGGATGTCCTATTAACTGGGGATAAATCCATGCTGAATCCAACTCATGCATACCACTTATATTGAGTAAATCTTCAAAAATCCCAATGAAAACTAAAAACATGAGGTCAAAATTAAAGGGACCAATACCGTGCCAATGGACTACTATCTAAACTCCTATCAACCATAATTCATTTGAACTAAAGAAGACCGAGTTGGTTATCATAGAGTAGGCTTAACCAGCCTATTGATGAAATACCAACTGATTCAAATCCAAAAATAAAGGCTGCACTAAACTGTACAACTCAAAATTGATATCTCGACACCAAGGCTAAACCCATCGATCTCAACTACCTGAACCAAATCTAAAAACTGGTAAGCATCCACACTCCAATCTATCATAACATCTAAATCTCAATTCCAAAGCTAAATCCCATACTGAGCTAATATACCTGAGCTAAGGCCAAATACTCAAGTCGACCTTACTATTAAAATCACAGATATCCTCATAGAATCATGTCTAGCCAAAATCAAAACATAGCTGAAGAACAAAATCACAAGAGAAGATAAATCCATCTAAAAACACAAGCAACCAACCTATATCCATTTGAGGGCATGGACTACCATAGCTTAATCAATAACATACCAAGCATGCAATTATACCAGAGATAACCAAAACTCTAGTAATATGGAGAAAGGCAACCTTAGGCAAGAATTGGTAAATCAAATACTCCATCATAGCAAAGAATACCCATATTCATGTATCACCAAGGAGAAGCACCCTAAAAAGTATTATTAGGTCAAACAAATTTCGAAATAAGGATTTCCTGAAACCACCAAGGTAGGATGACCTTAATCCAATTAACCTATGAATCACATTACCAAAGAAAAAAGAACCAAATTTCAACTCCAATGCCAAGGTCAAGACCACTACTATAAAATGAATCAAGCAACCTTAGATAAAAAAATTTCCTATTCAATAACTAAAGAGCAATCACAGGAAAGATCACCTATCTTCAACTTTCTAACTCCACTTAGACAAGAATCACATCACGACAAGAACATAATATCTAACTCCACAGATATAAAAAGATAAAACCATCAGCAAGAGTTAAGCCTAACAAAACTGAAAGATGAATTCAAGACTTTTGGGCGTCAATATAAAAAGTCAACTATATCAAAACCATTCTTGGATGATGAAGAAGTCAATAAGAAAAAGGGACCCCAAACTAGTTAACCTCAAAATAGTCTACATAGATAGTGATGGCCAAAGATAAAATCTTCGCAAATAAAAAGTGAAGTCCAAAAATCTCAAACCCAAAACTGGACAACATAGCTAGTTGCTTCTCTAAGACTATGGGAAAACCACAGAAAGTCAACGTACCTGCTCTAACTATAATCCACTCCACAATCGATTGAGTATAATCAAATAAAAAAGAAAAATAACCAACCTCATCTTTCTATAAGAGAAAAATATTATAATCCATCTAATTTCCCATACTAACGAATAAGAATAGTGAAGAATGGAATTCTAACTAGATGCTAATGGTCTAGCCAACTACCAAGTAAGGATTATTGACATCAAAGAATGATAATAATGACAATAATAGTAGGTGGTACAAAAAATGAAAATCAATATCAAGTACCACTATTAGGCCATAAGAAGGCCAATATACCAAGGTCGATGGGACTCGAACCCAAATGCTGCACCCTTAAGGGAAAAGTATTAATATTGATCTCTTTATCCACTACTAAGAAATAAACTATAGGGTAGCCATATAATCACAAACTCAATGCCAGGGCAGCACACAATATTGATATTGACCTACCAAGGCATATAAATGATCAATGGGTACGAGAATCCAAATACACATAAATAAAAAGGTAAAGCCCAGAAATAAAAGTGCACTTACCATGGGGAAATTGAAATCACCTGGCAGGTTCGAGAAAGAATAAATTTGAACGAGTCTAAACTCGGATTGACCGACTAAATTTTCAACTCAGGTGATTAGTGCACTACCTCCAATTGATGGTTCCACAAAGGCATGAGTCTAATCTAAATAAGCATAATGATTAGCAATCCCATATTTGGGACATCCTCTAAATGAGTGACCAATCACTTTGTAGTTGTAACAAACCGCTGAAGCCCAAACCAGGAGAAAAACATGAGCTGACCCTAACTGGCTAGCCAATTAAACTCGAGGGCACTCCCTACTTAAATGACCATCGTTCCTACAATCATAAAATACCTCAAGAACCTAGTCTAGAAGGGAACATATATTAATTGTATCTAAACAACCAACTTAAGTCTGGGCACTCTCTAGACGTATGTTCCATCTCACCACAACTAAAAAACCTATTAAAGTACTCTGAGATACTTCCACTACTGATCTAAAATGAATGCCATGGCCAGAGGAAAAATACAAAAACTTCATAAGGTCCGAGTAAAACTCTGTCTATTGTGATTACCATGGCTAATATGAGAGACACCCATAGTCTTAAATGGTACCTGCATAGAGCCAATATGTTGTTAGTTAAGCTGACCTCCATCGGGAGGATCCTCACTTCGAAATGGAATACCAATAGCACTCTACGAATGACGTAGACTCTTATTGCATCCTCTATATGTCTACATACATGCTCTCTTTATGGCCCTCGCATAATAAATAATTTGATAAAAAAAACATCAGTTGCTTTTAAGTGCTCCGACACCAAATAGAGAGGTAATTCAAATCCTCTAGTAAATCCATGCACCATGCCATGCTATGAAGGATATATCATAGAAATATGTCTTGCCTACTCCAATCTCACACTCTAAAATAAATAAATAATCTTGTTGTACACCAACAAACCCAATTCTGGAATGAAAATTGCCTAATGAATCAAAGGGCATCCCTAATAATAAGGTATCCACAAAAAAATTCGAGATCCTCAATGCTAAATCTCAAAAGGCTAAACAAAGCTGCACTAGAACCTAGGTTATCTTCAATCCTCTGAATGATGTTAATGGTCTTTAACTTCCATCCCTAAATCCTTAGTCTGACACTGCACGAAGATCTAGAAATGCTTGTTGAAATCTTATCTGCATCTATCTACAACCTCACGTAATCCATCTCGGAAAGAATAGAGTCAAAGATTATACTCGATGCTTATAGAAATATGGACACATGAGAAAGAGTCTCAAACATAATTTCCTATGAATGCCATATAGCCTCGAAAAGAAAGGACATGTACATCTCTGCCCCGATCAGAATGAATCTACTAGGCACTTAGCTTTTGTACTAAAACATCTGTAAAACTAGGCTCTGATACTAATTTATCACAACCCTATTTCTCAGGTCATGATGACATATATTATAACCCACCAGTAGGTAAGTCAACCCCATTATCAAGAACTACTACTAGCGAACTACCAAGACAAAAGAAAGAAGAATATGGAATAAATGTTCTAAAAGAGTAAAATGTATAAAATAGTCCCAAAAATTGGTCGAAACAGTACAAGAGATTCTAATGTAATAAGACTGACAAAAATGAAGTACCAAATAAATATACTGATACAACTCATCTCTGAATACAACATAAAGACTATTCTAGTACATAATAGTGAGAATAGGAATGCTACAAAGTCCAGGAGCTCACTCTTTGCATACGAACCATAGCTTCTCTACACGATACACACAAAAACTAAGGGAACCCATAAAATTTTCTATAAGTTGCAAAAGTGTAGTATGAGTACACCACATGGTACTCATTAGGCAACTACCGGCTGAGCCCCAAATAAAATACAAAGATAAATTATATGCAAGATGAAATGTAAACTATATCAAAATATCAAAGAACTAACAAGGTAAACCTAAGGATACAATAAGGACAAACTATCCTATTCTACCCACACTCAGGAACCTCAATACTATACCATATATCTCTAGCCATTATATGAATAAAGACTGGAAGAAGAATATATAATAGTATAAAGGCTAAGAAAGAGATATACAACATGAGTAAGTGAAGGAAGTAAGGGGTATAAAGTAATACCATATCTACAAATATATACATATATGTATATATTAAGAAGGTTAACTAAAAGGCAAAACCTAAGTCATCACACTAACATCTCCAAACCTTCCAATCTTAGCGGGAACTAGTACTAATAATTAGGGTCTCTAATCCATATGTCTAAACATGAGATAATCACCATAATAAAACAACCATAAATAAATAAACAAAGAATACTAGGGTCAAAAGCCATAAATCCTATATAATCATGCATAATAATATAATAGTAAGATGGATGAATCAGAATCATAACTAAAATCTCAATACCATTCTAATGATAAATCTATCTTTTACTAACTATAACAATTACAATAACAATATATAGAAAGCGGTAAGTCTAGAAAAAAAATACCTAATTGAATCTTTCATAAACCCCCGCCGCCATAGGCTAAAATGTTTCAGTCAACAATGAACAATCAACAACTAGAGCCCATGTCTATGCAAACCCCTATAAAGTTGATAGATGCAAGAACAAATAATATACTCCAAAAGCCATATTAATCACCTATACCTATGAAATACCTCATAAGACTGATAGATATAGGTGCATACTTGATATAGGCAAAGGATACGACTCAAACTAGGGCTAGTCATATTGGGCATCTCAAGTGCTTCGACTGAAGACAACCCCCAATACCCCACCGCTAACCACCCTACAACTCATGTCGAATGAATTCCCAACATATAAGAAGTTAAAACAATAATAATCTAAAGACAGGTTAGTAAGCTTAAAACCAAAGTTATAATCTACAACAAATTAACCAACTATTCCCAATCCTAATGCCAATACCAATACTAAGGATAAACTAATACCGACACTGCCCATAGTTGTTGAACAAAGCCTCTAACCCGAATCAAAGAACATCCAGTCGGGACATGCCCACAACCATACTGAAAATCTAAACCAAAGAAATAAACAAAATAAAAAGAAGTACATAGCATGACATGGAGTCTTCTAGAGTATAGAAGTTCACCACTTTAATCTGACTCAAAGTTGTCCTCAAATCCAAGTGACTGGGTAGAAGGATTAGTAACATGGTCGGTTCTTGCATTGTATTGGGATACAATGCCCAAAGATGGTTAGCAGGGTAAATACTACAATGTAACTCAAGGATAAGGTAAAATAATATCATCATTAAAACAACCATATGACATCGCACGTAATACATATATATCATGCCAGGATAGGAAGAAAAGTTTAGCATACATTTAAATCTTTAACCTGGGCTGTGTAGGTTTGCTACTCTAAAACAACCCATGGGCTATATGGGTTAAGCTCCTCCTACTGAAAGGGCCCCAGTGCATGTTAGCCTTACAACAGGAGAAGGAAACCTGGGATGACTAGTACATCCCACTAAATATAAAGTGTGACATCATGTACATGATAGCCAAGATCACCCTCATATTGGCAAGAATGAGTTTTAAGTGTCGGTATCCTGGGACCCCCACCTTTCACGACATTGCTACTCAACTCCCTTTAAGCCCATATTAAAAAAATTTACATAGCCCCATCCAATTACCAAAGAGTGTTTTCATTAGGCATTAGCCATTCATATCGTCATACAAAAATTAGAGCTTACAAGTCTATTAGATTTTGCCATTTAAACCATTAAACCAAATCAGACTCCACCATATCTAATGAAACCAAAATCATTTATAATCAAAACATGTCCGCCAAGGCCATTCGAAAACCATATGAAATCCACCAAAACCAATTCATGATCCATTTACCATTCATGTAATGCAAGAGTTCCAAATATAGTTAAAGTATGTAACAAAATCATTCTCTTTTATACTTTCACAAACAAGTTAATGGTATTCCATAATAAAAAAAAAATCCAATTTGGGGCTCAACCATGACCCCTCAATTGTATCAACATCTCCATGCACCCACATGTGCAAAACCATAATGATAAATAAGGAAAACAATAATTAAACCATGAGAAATAATATTCATCCATGAACAACCAAAACCCTCAACCTTTATTTCTAAACAATAACAACACCATGAAAATCATAAATTAAAATATATGCCTTTAGTAAAATAACAGCGAGGGAAGAGTCACATGCCTTAGACACCAAGAAGTACGGAGAGAAACAACCCTTGAAACTCTTAATTGATTATCTTGACAAAACCCTAGCTTTTGCTTAAAAAGTGAGTTTGAGAGAGAATTTGATAGTGTTGTATTGGGAATTGTGTGTTAATAAAGTCCTAAAAGGTGTTTGAATTCGTGAACTTAAAGGGAGTTAAAAGGGGAAATGTCAAGAACTCCCCCAACTTAAAACTACAAAAATGTCGTAGGTGGTTACAAGTAGACCCCCGTGACTCATGACCACCATATACGACTCATACCTTTGAGTCATTACCAAAACAGTTAGTTGACACCCATACATTGTCCACCATATGGCTCCATGAACCCTATCGTGACCTGACCATATAAGTCGTATGGTCTAGTCATACAAGGGTAGAAACCAAAGGAATTGGACACTAGACAACATACATCTCACCCTTAATACTCATAACTTATCGTCACTGCTCTTAGTGAGTTACTCGTACTCAGAGCCAAGTATAGTTAATAAGCTACTTATTTGAGAAAGGTTTGCCCAAATGACCCATTATCAACCCTAACGACTTATACACTAAGTCGTTACCAAGACCAAAACCCATCAAAAATCCACTAGACACTGAATGAATAGGGTCACCAAACTCGTACCCATACCATATAATTTGTATAGTAAGTCGTTACTAAGACAGTCAGCTCCAAGCTCAAGAAATTTTTAAAGGCCACCCAGGGTGTTTCAGTTCTCCCCCACTAAGATTATTCATCCACGAATAATGGGACAAAGTAGTGATTAGCATGATTAAACCCCCAAACTCCACTACACTTACCTTTAAGGAAGAAAATATATTACAAAGGAATTCACAATCAACCTTTAATAAAGATAGAAATAATAAATAGTAAGAAAAGTACTTACCTTAAGCATAATTTTGAAATGGGAAATAGGAATGGATATTTGGACTTCAGGTCATATTCAACTTCCTATGTAGCCTCTTTAACCTTGTGGTTCCTGTGTAGAACCTTTACCAAAGCAATATATTTGATCCTCAATCGATGAACCGACCGGTCAAAGATGTCAATCGGGACCTCCTCATAAGATAGAGAATCCAAAATACTAATGTCCTTGATAAGTACAATTTGAGATGAATCACACACAAACTTCACCAACATAGAAATATAGAACACCATGTGAATGGAGCTCAAACTAGAAGGCAACTCCAACTCATACATAACATTGCCAACCCTTCTCAAAACCCAGTACAGACTAACATACTAGGGATTAAGCTTTCCCATCTTCCTAAACCGCACCACACCCTTTAGGGGAGATACCTTTAAGAATACCCTATCTCTATCTCAAACTATAACTTTATATGGCTCACATCCTTATAAGACTTTTAGTAAATTTTGGTAGCTTTAAGCCAATCCTGAATTACCTTCACCTTCTCCATGGCTTGGTGAACCAAATCCAAACCAAACATTTCTGCCTTACCAACCTTGAACCACCCAATAGGAGACTATACCTCCTAGCATACAAGACCTCAAATAGAGCTATCCCAATGCTAGATGGTAACTATTATTATATGAAAACTCTATAAGAATAAAATGCTCAACCAAACTACTACGAAAGTCAATCAAGCAAGCTCTAATCATATCTTCTAATGTATAAATAGTTTTTTCCGCTTGCCCATCTGACTGTAAATAGAAAGCTATATTAAGACTCACCTTAGTTCCCAAACCTTTATGAAATGACTACCTAAAGTGTGATGAAAAGTATGTACCACAATCCAATATGATATAAATAGGCACCCCATGCCACTTCACAATATCTTTGAGGTGCAACCTCGCAAAATCCTTTGCTGCAAATTATGTCCTCCCTACTAAAGTGTGAGCAAACTTAGTCATCCTATCATCGATGACCCAAATCAAATTAAACTAATTCTGAGACTGAGAAAGATCAATAACAAAATCCATATTGATCAGTTTCCACTTCCACACAGGCATCTCAATCTCTAGATACAATCCTTTGGGCCTTATGTTCTCCACCTGTTGGCACACCATTCACTTAGCAAAAAAACTAGTTACATCTCGCTTCATACTGTTCCACTAATACATCTCCTTAATGTTATTATATATTTTCGTAGACTAAGGTTGAATAGCATATCACAACTCATGTACCTCTTCTAAGATCCTCTCTCGTAATTGATCTACGTTGGGAACACAATCTTCCTTGGTACCGCAAGGTACCATCATCACTAACCACAAAATCTATTACATTTTACCCACCTACACCACCCTTGATCTTGTCTAATATAGGATCTAGCACTTGCTTTTCCTCCACCTTAGAACCCAGGGATGACTTTGCCACCTCTTAAACAAACACACTTCCATCCTTAGAGTCCAAGAGAAGAACTCTAAGGTTATACAAATGGTGAACATCCTTATCTAATTCTAGTTTTTCCTTATCCATATAAGCTAGACTCCCTATGGGTAACCTGCTAAGAGCATCAATAACCACATTAGGTTTACCTGGATGGTAGTAAAGACTCATACAAGAATCCTTGATCAGCTCAAGATATCTTCTTTGCCTGAGGTTTACCTCTTTCTGATTAAATACATAATGAAGGCTTTAATGATCTAAAAAGATATCTATATGCACTACATGTATGTTGTGATGCTAGTTTTTCAATACGAACACCACAACTAATAGCTCTAAGTGATGATTCAGATAATTCTTCTTATGCACCTACAATTGTGTAAAAGCATAAGCTATCACCTTGCCATGCTATATGAGAATACACCCAAGCCCCAAATGAGATGCATCACAATAGACCACGAACCCATCAGTGCCTTCTTCAAAATTAAAGATTAGTGTCGAAGTCAACTTACTCGTTAGTTTCTAAAAACTAATCTCACAGGCATCAGACCGTAAGAACTTTACCTTTTTCTGAGTTAACTTAGACAACAAGGAAACTATAGTAAAAAAAAACATTCCATAAACCTCCTATAGTAACCAACTAAACCCAAGAAGCACTAAATATCAATTGAAATCATGGGTCTAGCCCACTTCTTAACCACTGCAACTTTCTACAGTCTACCATGATCCCTTCACTAGAAAAGGCATGACCCAGAAAAGTGATAGAGTTCAATCAAAATTTACATTTTGAAAATTTGTCATACAACTATTGATCTTTAAGGTCTGCAATACAATGCAGAGGTGATCAACATGATCATATTCGCTCTTTGAATACACCAGAATATCATCAATAAACATAATGACAAATAAATCCAAAAACTGAAGAAAGACTCCATTCATAAAATCAATGAATGTCGTTGAGGTATTAATCAACCCAAAGACAAAACAAGAAAATCAAAATGATCAGACCTAGTACTGAAGGCAGTCATAAGAATATCCACATACCTAATCTTTAGCTGATGACACCCAGACCGAAGATTAATTTTGGAGAAAAGTTTAGCACTCTGAAGCTGATCAAGTAGATCATCTATCCTTGGAAGAGGGTACTTATTGTTTACTATCACCTTATTCAACTTCCTGTAATCAATACATATTCGAAGAGAGCCATATTTGTTATGCATGAATAAAACCAGTGCATAAAATGGAGGCATACTAGGACAAATGAAACCCTTGTCTAAAACAAGATCTATCCCAAACTCAATCTCCCTATTAGGAGGGACACCATGAAGGTTATAAGGAAATACCTTAAGAAATTTATCCACCACTGGGATGAAATATTGAGAATGACCCTTCAAGTTAGAATCTTTAATTTGAAAAAATGATAGAGACACCCCATCGAGTTTAATCTTTGAGCTTCTAAGTTATGATATGAACCATCCTTAAGAGCTAGGGAACCACCCTTCCACTCAATAACAATCTCATTTTGGAAATTAAAGATAACTTAATGGGTCTGACCGTCTAAAGAACTATAGCATGAGTATAACCAATCTATCCTCAATATGATATTAAAAATTAGCCATGTCTAACTAAAATAGATCCACAAAAGTATTGAGATAACCCACAAATACCAAACAACCCCTATTGACTCACCTAGCCACCATAGAGTCACCCATTGAGGGTAGAAATAGAAAAAACATCCAACATACAATCGAGACTGAAAGCAAAATGCACAGCCACAAATAGGGTCATATAAAAAAGATTGGACCCCAAATCAAGTAAATAATACATATCATAGGATTATAGATTCAACATACAGGTAATGACATTACGAGATGCCTCAAAATCCTAACTAGTAGTGAGATCATAGAGTCGGTTCCGACCAATGCCATAGCTAGATGGTGCACCCTTTAGTGCTGGAGCTGATAAAGAGGCAATAGAAACCTTGTTTTCACTAAAAGCAACCTTACCAATAGGACTACTTTTAACCATATCCCTTGGCTGGCCATAGTTGAATCACTCATCTTTTCCTTCAGCATAATAACCTTAATGTAATCATCCATAAAAATTATAGGGACGATATAATAGAGATGATTGGGCCCCACTAGCAGGATATTGGACACCCTATTCCCCATAATTATATCTGCTCTAAAAATGCCAGTCATCGAATGGCTTTGGGTAGAGACCTGGCCATCAAGTGAGACCGGAAATTACTAGACCTCTTCTTAGACCACTTTCCACTATCTCATCACTCTACTATTGACCAACACCCTGCTTGAAAAATCAAAACTTCTTATTTTACCTCTCTCCAATTTTAGCCTGCTTGATCTTCTCTTCCTCGACCTGCTGCATTTACACAATCATTCTTAAGATGTCTATTTCTTTGCTCAATAAGTCATCCTTACTCTCCAAAATCAAGTCTCGAGATAACTCAGAGGCAAACTTCTTCATTATAGCCCTCATTTTAGAAACCAACTCCGTAGCATACTGTGATAACTAGTGAAACTTTAAGGCATACTACTTGATTGACAATTTGTCTTGCTTCAAGTTAACAAATTATTCTGCCCTTGCCTCTCTTAACTCATACGAATGAAGCGATCTAGAAATGCATAAGAGAAATCATCCCACAGGGCTGATTCATCATCATCACCCCTAGAATTATCTGATTCAGCTTACTAATGGAATGGTACATCTTGCAATTAGTAGGCTGCAAATTCCACACCCTCCACATTAATAGTATGCATAATGCGGAAGATCTTTTTCATCTCATCAATAAATCCTTGAGGATCCTCCTCGACCTTAACTGCATTAAACACATGAGGGCTCAATCTCATAATGTGGCCAACCCTTGTGGACTTAAAAGATGTAGAAACATAAGTACCAAGCTTGGCCTGAGAAGCTGTGACGTTGGGCGTATTTACACCCCTATGAACCATAATTTACCCATATTTTAGGCTAAGTTTAGAGGATAAAATATATAATTCCTGCACTTTTAGTCTATTTTTCTGTAAGTGAGCTAACCTATGTGATTAGCATGTTTTTAGGTATTAATGATGAAGATTTCAGCACTTTGTGGACCTTTGGGTAGCAAAGGAAAACTTCACATAAGAGGGAAGGCAGATTTTGGAAGCTTATGGACTGAATGTGACGCATGGAGAATTTGTCCTGGGCAAAAGCAGTATTTTTAAATACCTAGGGATGCAGCAGTAACTTAGTAGGACTAGGACAAGGATGTTATAAAAACCTTATTTGCTGAATTTTTCAGTATTGATTCAATCATTATTCATTCGATACTTTGGATAAATCACGTTACAGATTTTGTAATAGTTTAGACAGAGAAACACGACTTTCAAGAGAGCAACGGACCAAGAGGAAAAATGTCAACCCCTAGTTGACGCCTAACCCATCTCCATCGCCAAGTTTATTCTAGGTTGTGGTATGCTGATTATATCTATTGTGATTTTTGTTGTAATCATGAGTAGCTAAACTTCTCTGTTAGGGTTATGGAAACCTTGTGAGATACTATCTATTGCTATGAGTTTGTGAATTCTTGATGTGTATGCTACTTATATCATTACTCTCTTCGTTTTAATTAAATTCTCATGGTTGCAAACATAGGGAATATGCCAGTATAACATTAACTTGTTCGAGAGAGAAGTTATATGTCTGGAAAAGAGAGTATGACAAGGAAATAGGGCTACCAACCCCTATTTACACGTTAATGCCTTAACCGGATTAACTTCTTGGAGAATTTGTACCGTTAGTTATACACTTTAGGCTCGAGATAGCTAAAGTGAAATAAATCCTTGATGGTTGAGAAACATTACCATTAGAATACGAATCTCTATAAGTGCATGCATGTCTAAATTCCGCATTACTCATAGTTAATAGATACGTAGAACTCATAAGGTGGACATAACCCTAACTTATAAATCTCTGTGATAAAATCTTACTAAACAAAGCATTCCATCGTTTCTTTAATAATAGTAGTTCACGCCATAATCAAATCCCCCTTTTTCTGTGGAATTTTCGACCAACAGTCTACTAATAATTGCAACACTTAGTGACCAAGTATTCCCTGTGGGATTCGACACCCAACCCAGTTGGGTTCTATATTTGACAACGACCGCTTACACTTTCTTACGAGAGTTGTAGTTCGGGCGTTATCAAATTTTGGTGCCGTTGCTGGGGAATACGGATGTCAACTAAGTTTGTGATAGTTACTAGACCCTTTGCTGAAAGATTCTCGAATTTTACTTTTTGCTTGTTGTTTTTGTTTTATTCAGGTTCTGTTCAGTGCATGCCAAATACTCGAAGTTTGGGTTAGCCATTATTACCCATAAATCTTGAACCGCAACTTATTGGCAGAATGGAGGCACAAAGAGATATTGAAAGAAGGGCTGCTCAACAGGAGTAGGCTAGATTAGCTGCATTAGCCGCTGCTCAAGTGCATCAATAGAATATTGATAACCCAGGGCAAGAAACAAATCCTGATGATGAGGACCTGGGTGATGATGAGTTGCTAAATCCACGGCGTGCAGATGAGATAGCAGCACCTGTGAACAGAAGAGATCATCAATCTAGAATGAGACTTGAATGTCGTGCTGTGAAGGTTTCTTTTGATGATAATGATGATGATTTGGATGGAGCTGGTACCACAGGGGCTATTATTCCTCCGCCCTTGGCACCTGGAGCCAAGTTCAATATCACTAGCACCATGATTCAACTATTGCACCTCAAAGGGTTGTTTGGTGGACTTGCAGGAGACGATCCAAATATGCATCTGATTAATTTTATCTCAACATGCAAGGCTTTTGACAATCCAGGGGTTGGACAGAATGTGATCCGACTGCGCTTATTTCCATTTTATCTATCTGGAGAGGCAAATCTATGGCTGAACGGGCTAACTCCTATTTCTATTACTAATTGGAGGCAATTGAAAGACGCTTTCCTAGAAAGATTCTTTCCGCCATCCAAGAAAGCACAATTGAGAGATGAAATTAGCAATTTTTGACAGCTTCCAACTAAAGCTCTCAACGAAACATGGGAGAGGTTCAAGAAGAAGCTTATGCGGTGCCCAAATTATCAGATGACAAATATCCACTTGATGGAAATATTATACAGGGCTTTGAACTCGGTGACAAAGCCAGTGGTTGATAATGCTGCAGGTGGGTCATTCATGGACCTCACTTTTATTGAGGCAAGTGATATACTGGATTGTATGATGAAGCAAAGCAGAGCCTGGCATACCAGGGATTCTGAGGTAGCAAGCTCTACTGGATCTATTGGCATGACAGCAGAACAGAGGCGAAGAGAAAAGGAACGTGACCAAGATATGGCTCACATGAAAATACAGATGGATCTTCTTACCAAACACTTATTATCAGGGAAGACCGAAAAGGTTAAGGCCATTGTATCACAGGGAAGAGATTAATCCGACTCTGAAGAAGAAACAAATTACTTGAATATTCAGGGGGGTTTCTGAGGCAATGCCCAAGGAAACCAAGGTCGTAACTATTATGATAAAACCGGATACAAGGACCATGATCAAGGTGATTGGAAGAATAAGACTGACAGGAGTGGTTTGTATGTTCCTCCTGGAAATCGTGAGGCTGCGGCATCTGGCTCTGGGAAGATGTCTATCAAAGATATGATGGCTAAGCTGTTGAAAGGAGTGGAGGCAACCAATACGGGAGTAAATGAGGTAAAGAATGATTTGTCATCAATAAATCAATTGGTTGACTCGCATTCCACTTCAATAAAATAGCTGGAACAACAATTGAGTCAACTATCAGTGGCATTCAACGAAAGAAAAGCTGGCACCTTACCTAGCAAAACTGTTCAAAATCCAAGGAAGGATGGATCATGTATGGCTATTACTACTAGGAGCAGTAAGGTGTTGGAAAATATGTCCAAAGGCAAGCAGGTGGTTGATAATACAGAAGAAAATATGATTGATGTAGAGTGTGATGATGCTATAGATGCTGAAGAGAGTGTTCATGACACTACACCTAGATGTCACCAGACTAAAAAGATTGAGGATCGGAAGCAAGATAAAAAGAAAGTGGTGAAGAAAACTATTCCCCTTCCACCACCACCTTTTCCTCAGAGACTGAAGAAGAAAGCTGATGATACAAGGTTCAGTAAATTCCTGACTATGTTGAAGACGCTGACTATTAATGTTCCTTTGGTGGAGGCACTGGAACAGATGCCTGGGTACGCTAAATTCATAAAGGACCTTTTGACGAAGAAGCGGGCAGCAAGCTATGAGCTGGCAGATAATGTTCATCATTGCAGTGCAATCGCTACAAGATCATTAGTACAGAAGAAGGCAGATCCCGGTGCTTTCACTAGTCCTTGCATGGTTGGATCTTTGGATTTTGCTAAGGCATTGTGCGATTTAGGAGCTAGTATCAATTTGATGCCGCTATCCATTTACAGAATATTAGGGTTGGGCGATCCTACACAAACTAATATGCGGCTCGTGATGGCAGATAGGTCGGTAAAATGACCTGTTGGTATCTTATATGATGTACTGGTGAAGGTTTCTACCTTTATTTTTCCTGCAGACTTTGTGATTTTGGACTACTAGGTGGATTATGAAATTCCCATAATCTTGGGTCGTCCTTTCCTCGCAACAGGAAGTGTGCTTATTGATTTACGAGCTAATGAGCTTTTATTTTCGCTGAATAATAAAGTGTTCCATTTTGATGTATGGAAATCAATGAAGTAGCCTAAGGATATGAATGTTTTTTCTATAGCTGATGTTTATCATGAGGATGAGAAAGAAGTATTTGTAGAGAAGCAGCTTACTGTTGAGCCATTGTCTACTGTGCTGTTAAATTTTGAGTGTGAGGAGGTTGAAGAATATGAAGAAACCGTTTGTGCTCTAATAGGAATAAAGTCTTATTCTCATCCTCCTAAGAAGCTGGACCTTGATCTTAAGAATCGACTTTCACCACCAGCAAAACCTTTCATTGAAGAGCCACTAGTGCTAGAATTGAAAGAGCTCCCCAGTCACCTAAAGTATGTGTTTTTGGGAAGTGGTGATACACTTCCAATTATTATTTCGGCTGATTTAGGTGAACAACATGTAGAGGCTCTCATCTCTGCTCTAAAGAGGTACAAGAGAGCTATTGGTTGGACTATTAATGATATAATTGGTATCCCTCCTGGGATATGTATGCCCATAATTAAGCATCAGCATCGTCTGAATCCATTCAGAAAATGATGCACCATATATCTCGATGAAGTCTAAGTAATCGACATAACTATGTCGTGCCGCAATAATAAATCAAGCGCTAGATGGGAGGCAACCCATCGTTTTTAACCGTTTTATTTTATTAGGAGTTTGTTTTTGTTAAATAAAAAATTCAAAAAGATGAATCGAGCTACGACCAAAACTAAGGCGCTTGGTGGGAGGCAACCCATCTTTCTAATCATTTTTGTTGTTTTTGATTAAGTATAGGTGAAAGACGTACAAAGGAGGGGAATTAGTCCAAAATTTTGAGTTGAAAGTGAGCCATGCTAAAGGTGGTAAGTTAGGAATGATGGAGCTTAAGGGTATAGGCTAGGCATTACCTATGTAAATCTAGGCAACGAACAAGACAATGCCTATGAAAATCAAGGCTACGATCAAGGCAAGGCATATGTTATAGCCTATGTTCAATGCCTCACATAGGCAATGGACAAGGCAAGCCCTATGCTAATCTAGGCAATGGATAAGGCAAGGCCTATACAAATCTAGGTAATGTTCAAGGCAAGGCCTATGTAATTGCCTATGTTCACTGCCTCAACTAGGCAATGGACAAGGCAAGGCCTATATAAATCTAGGCAATGGACAAGGCAAGGCCTATGCAAATCTAGGTAATAGCATAGGCGCCGCCTATGCCATTGCCTATGCTCACTGTTTCAACTAGGCCATAGGATAGGCGCTGCCTATGCCCAACTAGGCAATAGCATAGGCGCCGCCTTTTCCCAACTAGGCAATAGCATAGGCGCCGCCTATGCTAAGCATAGGCAAAGCATTAGGCGCCGCCTACTTATGCTTTTTGTCTCCTAACCTGATTTTCCATGGATAAAACCTGACCCATGGCTTAGTCTATAAATATATCTTCAACCTTAGAACAAAATACACTTGTTTGCTTAACCTAGGGGCCGCCTAAGCATCCCAAATCTCTCAAAGTTTTTCTTTTTGCTCATCTAATCTTGCAAGATCATCTTCCCGAACTATCACCAACTAAGTTATTCTCTTATATTCCATAGTTGTTGCAATACTACGCTTATAATAGTATTTTAGATTTTGAAGTGGTGTTTTGTGATAAGAATATGATTGGTTTGTCATGATACATCTAGTTGAGTGAAATGCTTCGTGTGGGTGCTCTTGACTTTATTTCCACTTGTATTTGATTGTTATACACTGTCATATTTTTATGAAGTCCAAATTGTGAAATTAATGCGTAATCTTGAAAGTTTACAACTTGAATTTTTGAATGACTCATTCATCGAGATACCAATCATGATTGACCACAAGCATAAGATGGTGTGATTATGCCTATGTAATAACTTGTTTCTATTTGTGGTGCGATCCTTATATGGTAGTCTTGTTCAAAAAGTGCATTCATCCAAATATAAAAGTATAGACAAGATTATATGAAATAGAATTGGAAAGGAAAGTTAAGATGACATGAACGTATGACTGTGCTGCACATGTTGTTGGAACATACCGCCTAAATGTTTCTCGATGAAGTCTGAGTAATCGACATCATAAATTTATGTAGTCTGTGCCAACAAATTAAGTGTGGGGTGGTGCCACTACTGTTTGTTTTTTGATTGAATGTTCCGAGATGAAGCTAACATGACTCTATTTTAATCTCAGGTAGAATGGCCCCAAAAGAACGACAAGGAAAAGAAAAAGTGTCCACCTCACAGAAAGGTCAGAATAGGGCAAGATAAGAGCAAGCTGAGTCCTCCTCTTTACAAATACCTCGACTGACGATGTGGAGGACAACTATGGTGATGACGACTCTGATGATAATTCCAATGCAGGTGGTATGAAACCAGACATAGAGGAGGAGTCCGACTAATCAGGTTTTCCTTATTTATTTTCCACTGAGGGTAGTGTGTCCCGTCTAAGTGTGGGGTTCTGGTATTTGTATGTTGTATTGTACTTCTTTTCCTACATTTATTCTTGTTTGTTTGAATTAGTCGTAGTTAGTTAGTTAAATTTTTTTAGATTTTGCATGAATTTGTTCTGATAGGCAGCATGGTATTATGACAAGATTTTGTGCTAAAATCATTACTATTGAGACGTTTAGGCTCTAAGTGTGACTCACTGTGTGGTAAGTGTGTGGTTTAATTCATTCATCTATTGGGTCAAGAGTCTACACTGCTCCCAGTAAAGTTGATCATGTGCCTTGTGTGTGTGAGGTTATAGTATATTCTGTGTTGTGACTGATGCTAGAACTTGCCTGGTGTGTGTATAAAGCGAAATAAAGAGTGTGAGTTTAGGAGTTGATTTAGGCATTTCTTTGGCAGCCTGTAATTGTTTACCTTCTTTTTACCTATCTGTGTACATTATCCTAGTTAACCCCCTTTGAGCCTTTAGCTATTTTCTTTGACAGCCTCATATGTAGACTAATCCCTTTTTTTTCAAGGCCATAATTTGATCCAAATTCCTAAGCACTTTAAATTGTAGAGTCATGTGACAAAATAAGAGGAAATTGGGTGAGAGTGATACCTAAGAGAGTATTGGTACTTGAAATTGTTGTGAAAAAGAGTGGCTATCATAGAGGTGTTTTATAAAAAAATAATAATAATAATAAATAAATAAATCAAATAAAAAGAAAAAAAAGAAAAAAAGAAAAAAGAAAATATATAAAAAGTTAGTTCTGTTTATAATTGAATAACAAAATAGGTGAAAAAAGGTGTTCGATGAAAGGAAAGTAGAGGGGTTGTTTAAAAGAAAGTGTTAATGACATAACGTAGTGTATTAAAGCGCTTAGGGAGCATAGTCACTATTTCTGGCCAAAATAGTCCTACCTGTCCCTTAGCCTACATTACAACCTGTAAAGACCTATTTGATCCTAAGCTTAGCATTCTGATATTAGTAGAGCATTACACTAAGGGCAAGCCTATGGTCATCATTTGCAACATATGAATTCTTTGTGAGAGAGAGAGCAAGGAGAGTCTTATACCCATGTTTCGAAAAATGCAAAACTTGTGAGTGATTATGGGTGATATATTATGTGAGACACACATGGTTGATGATTGTTGGGTACTTTTGTATGATTCTTTGTACCTTAACTTGTGGATACGAATTATCCATCATCACGAGTCTATGTTGGAGGTTGAATTGTTTCTATTAGTGATCAAAAGAACTACTCTTTGTTAACGATTGCCGTGCATGTCTTGTTGAACATTTTGTGTTGCTACTGTGATATCCAAGTAAGATGTTTGCATGGACGTAATATTTTGTTTGAGGATGAACAAAGCTTTAAGTGTGGGGTGGTGATGTTGGGCCTATTTACACCCCTAAGAACCATAATTTACCCATATTTTAGGCTAAGTTTGAAGGATAAAATATATAATTCCGGCACTTTTAGTCCATTTTCCTGTAAGTGAGCTAACCTATGTGACTAGAATGCTTTCAGGTATTAATGATGAAGATTTAAGAACTTTGTGGACCTTTGGGCAGCAGAGGAAAACTTCACATAAGAGGGAAGGCATCTTTTGGAAGCTTATGAACTGAATGTGACGCATGACGAATTTGTCCCGGGCAAAATCAGTATTTTTAAATACCTAGGGATGCAGCAGTAACTTAGTAGGACTAGGACAAGGATGTTATTAAAACCTTATTTGCTGAATTTTTCAGCATTGTTTCAATCATTATTCATTCGACACTTTGGACAATTCACGTTACAGATTATGTAATAGTTTAGACAGAGAAACACGACTTTCTAGAGAGCAACGGACCAAGAGGAAAAACGTTAACCCCTAGTTGACGCCTAACCCATCTCCATCGCCAAGTTTATTCTAGGTTGTGGTATGATGATTATATCTATTGTGATTTCCGTTGTAATCATGAGTAGCTAAACTTCTCTGTTAGGGTTATGGAAACCTTGTGAGATACTATCTATTGCTATGAGTTTGTGAATTCTTGATGTGTATGCTACTTATATCATTACTCTCTTCGTTTTAATTAAATTCTCATGGTTGCAAACATACGGAATATGCCAGTATAACATTAACTTGTTCGAGAGAAAAGTTATATGTCTGGAAAAGAGAGTATGACAAGGAAATAGGGCTACCAACCCCTATTTACACGTTAATGCCTTAACCGGATTAACTTCTTGGAGAATTTGTACCATTAGTCATACACTTTAGGCTCGAGAGTGCTAAACTGAAATAAATCCTTGATGGTTGAGAAACACTAGGATTTACCATTAGAATATGAATCTCTATAAGTGCATGAATGTCTAAATTCCGCATTACTCATAGTTAATAGATACGTAGAACTCATAAGGTGGACATAACCCTAACTTATAAATCTCTGTGATTAAATCTTACTAAACAAAGCATTCCATCGTTACTTTAATAATAGTAGTTCACGCCATAATCAAATCACACCTTTTCTGTGGAATTTTCGACCAACAGTCTACTAATAATTGCAACACTTAGTGACCAAGTATTCCCTGTGGGATTAAACACCCAACCCAGTTGGGTTCTATATTTGACAGCGACCACTTACACTTTCTTACGAGATCTGTAGTTTGGGCATTATCAAGATGCCAACTATGCCAACGTATAATAGACTGATGAAAATTAGCATTCATCACATCTACTTGAGGAGCTCGAAAAGGATTGGAAGGGATTGGTGGAAGACCTATAAGTGCAAAACCATAATTAAAAATAATGAAAATTGTAATTTACCCATGAGAAATAATTTCATCCATGATCAACCAAACCCCCCAACCTTTATTTCAAAATAATAGAAACACCATAAAAATCATACATTAAGCCATATGCCTTTAGTAAAATAATAATAAGGGAGGAGTCACATTCCTTAGACACCAAGAACTACTGAGAGAAACCTCCCTTGAAATCCTTAATTGATTATCTTGATAATACCCTAGGTTTTTCTTGAAGAGGGAGTTTGAGAGAGAATTGGAGAGTGTTTTATTGAGAATAATATGTTAATGATATCCCAAAAGGTGTGTTAAGTTGTGGCCTCAAAGGAAGTTAAAAATGGAAATGTCCAAAATGCCCCAAACCTAAAACTAAAAAAGTTTCATAGGTGGTTACGAATCGACTCCCATGACTTGTGACCATAACATAAGACTTGTACCTTTAACTAGTTACCAAAATAGTGAGTTGGAAACCCATACACTGTTCACCATACAACTCCATTAGCCCAATTGTGACCTAACTATATGACTCATATTTTCTAGTCATACCTAGGGCAGAAACCAAAGAAATTAGACACTAGAAAACATACATCTCACCCTTACCACTTATAACCTATGCTTATGGAACATAGTAAGCCACTCGTACTAAGAGCCGAATCTAGTTACTAAGTTACTGAATTGAGAAAGGTTTGACCAGATGACACATCACCACCCCAAATGACTCATACCACTAAGTCATTATAAATATCAAATCCCATCCACCATCTACTGGACACCTTACCACTAGGGTCACCTGACCCGTACCCACAGTATATGGCTCATATAGTGAGTCATTACTAGTATAATGAGCTCAAAGCTTAGGAAATTTTCAAGGACAAAAACCCAGGGTATTTTAGTAGAGCGTATGCAAATATGAATGCCAAGTAAGACCATAATAACATAACCAATCCCAGTACCATACAGTAACCTAGGGTACACACCTTCTCTAGCTTGATAATTCACAAATAAAGGACCTATGATGACCTGTCTCTCCTGGCATGATGACTCATAGATGAAGGATTCTTTAGGTGGTTTCGGAGTAACCATATACACTGACTTGGTCTCAATGTAGGATTTGCAATAAGCATCAATGTCATCGTCAATTACCATACTTGAATTGAAACTCGTATCATCAATACCTTCAACAATCCACTATGTCCAGTACCATATATATATATATACATATATATATATATATATAATATTTATAGGTATGTATACGCATAAAAAGCATAGGCTAGAATTGTGGGTAAAACGGTATAAGTCAGTTAATTCAATTTGTCGAGAACTCTCTATATATATGTATATATATATATATATAAATGAACGGGCTAGAAACGTGGCTAAAAGAGTATAAGTCTTTAAATCCATTGCCTAGGGTAAACTTGGACTAAATCATCATAAAATTATAAAAATGTCAGAATCATTCTCTACCAAGGTAAATAGTAGAAGCAAATCATGGACCTAAATCTATCTCAATCAAATCAATTAAACATCATTTTTCATGTCTCAACAACACATAAGTTATTCATTATTATGGTGCGATTCCTATTGTGAATAAATCCATTTTTAAAAGTGAAAAGCAAAAATAAATTTCATTAAGGAAAAGAGAAAAAAACTATATTTTTGTTGGAATCATACCATTTATCGTCTAGGTGGTAATGGTTGTACTAAATACATGCATGCCATCACATAATATGATTATAAACATCAATAAGTCTATGAACTATGACCAATTCCTTTATTATGATAGCATACTTACTGGAACTCAACCAATATCATAATCATGATCTTGGGCCAAATATATATTTGGCTAAACCATAGCATCATAATCACGACCTTAGGTATTGTATTATATCTAAAATAACCATAACATAATAAATTAGAGAAAACCCATTACAATCCCCTAAGTCACGTAGACAACTTATACTACAGGTTCATTAGTCTCAACTATGTCTAACAACTTTCCATACAAATATAAGTCTACAAAACTAACATAAGTTTTTTCCTAAAGTTGGATGGAGGGGCACACTTCTAATCCCTAAAATCTATCTTAGACAAGTTTCCATACAAATATAAGTCTACAAAACTAACATAAGTATTGTCCTAAGGTTGGATAGAGGGGCACACTTCTAATCCCTAAAATCTATCTTAGACAAGCTTATACTCTAAGCTATTCTAAGGTATCTAAATTTACTTCTAGATGTTAAATGAGCCATGATTAGCCCTACGATAGTAATTCCATATAGAACATGAGAATAGTACCTAAATCCCATCCCATATATAGAATAATATCATCATTATACTACAAATTAGATCTATCTATAAAGAAGGTAATGGGATTATAGAAGTATAATAAGTATTTCAACTTAAGGATTAAATACCCTTCTAGCCCCAAAATTATAAATTAGACTGTCATGGTGTTCTACCCACAATTGTATCCTAACACCCCTATCAAACATAAAATATATATTAAATGCCATCTCAAGAAGAAGCATAGATAGGGGCCTACCTCAATGCTAAATTGCCAACCTTAGATCATCCATGAATCACCCGTCTTTAATCCTTGATCCCAAGATGTTTTCATGACCTTAAATTAGTATTCTATACGTCATTAGGAGTAAAATAAGACCCATACTTATACATTATGGATCAAGTCTAAATTTGGGTCAAGAACGGGTGCATGACTCCTGCAAACAGAATCCAAAATTGAGCCCTTCATGAGGTCTCTAGAAGGACAAGGACTATGTGCTAAAAACAAAGAAGAAATCAGATCTCAAATAAACCCTCAAAATTTAGGAACTTTAGGCCTAATTTCTATGAATTTTTCCAAGAATTAGAATGGAAATGGAAGGAAATATCAATAGAAAATAACCAAGAAGAGTTAGGTTACCTTACCTTACTTATATGGATGATTTTCCATTTTTTTCTCTTTGAGCTCTCCATTTGGAGCAAAAATGGTGGAAGGATGGTAGAAATTTGGGTGGAGAAAAGTGAATAAAATAGCAACTAGTGTCTCTATTGAAGACACCTGGGTGATAAAGCTCCTACTGATAAAGTGGAAACACGAACGCTAAAGTGGTCTAGCAACAGTAGCGGCTGCCGCTAAGGCGGATCCAATTATGCTAAAGCAGACACCACTTTAGTAGCCATTGGGTACTAAAGAGCACCATTGGTGAAGGGCCAGGTCCAACAAATAGGACCATTGACACTAAAGCATTGAGCTCTAAAGCTCCCTAATTGGTGCTACACACCTCTATCAGGAGCCATGCACTAATATTTTAAAGTAGAAAAAGTACTTTGATTGGGTGCTCAAAATTTGTTCAAAAGCCCATGTGTATAAGCAAACTATGATACCATACAAAATTTGATGTTCTGGACTCAGTAGAACCACTAAAACTTTCATATGAAATCATTTTGACTAAGTGTGGGGCCCATACATATAGTTATATGTTTTGTATAATTCACCTAATAGCCCAAAAAGAGTCTGGAATCCTTGAGACTTGAACAAGGGTCCTCCTAGCAAAAAATCAATGTTCCAAAGCTAATGGAACTATCAGAATTCTCATCCAAGTTCTTGTACTAGGAGTTTTTGTCCAAGACCAAATCCTAAACAGTGAAAGTTGAAAAATAGAGAAATGTGCTTAAAATTCAGATGAACTATCTGATTGCTAAATTGATGATTCCTACAAGTCATAATTGACCTGTAGCCACTGTGGGAAGGCTCAAAATGACGAAAATGTATTTAAATCAAGGAAATAACCTGGAGGGTCATTATAATAGTCTTTTATTTAATCTCATAATCATAATTACTTATGTAAATTTCATATACTCATAATTACTTATGTGAATTACATATCTTATTTGAGATCATAAGGTCAAACTTAGATCAAAATAATAGTATAATAGTCTATAATATAAAATAATAAGTCACTTATTATAAACTGATTGAATCATGCTAAAATCATGTACATTTACCAAAATGATGGTACTTTTGTAATAAATGCTGAAATCACTTCATGAGAACTACTATGGGTGAAAAAATGTCAGCAAACCATGTATCTTCAAGATAAATGTACTTTAATTGATAAAGGAATATCATAACTTCAAAATCATAAAGTAGGTATGAATACTAATTTAAAATTTAACAAATTCAATTATAAAAATCAAATCTTTTCGTTACAAGGATGAAAGATGATCCTTATTCAAACCCACATGCTAGAACTTGATGAACCTTCTGGAGTGTAACTTGAGTCAGAAATTTGGAAGCTGTTCTTGAGACTTTAGGGAGGAGATGGATCACAAATTCAGACTTTTGAGTGTAGGAATCATGTATAGTATTGTTGTGGGATTAATTTGAAGGTAAAATTTTGAAAACCCCTCAAAAAACTAAAATAAAAATTTGCATCAGTCCGCCCTCCGTTATGGAAATTCCTTATCATGCCATACCAAGGGTGATATTGGACGAATTTATCCATTCTAGTATTGCTTTCCTAGCATTTTTAGCCTTGTTTTGAGGATAATTCATGTGCTTAATGTATTTATAATGATATAAATGAGAATATAAGTGTCCATTTATATTTTTACAATGGTTAATAGTTTTTTCACATGAGTTTTGATTCAAATTGATCATTTAGAGTTCAACCGAGAAAACTAGTGTGACTAGCTTGAGCTAGATGTTTGTCTAGTCTATCGTGTTTGGTTCTAACATATTTAATTCGTTACAAAGGTTCTTATTGTGTATTTATATATGAAATAACTTTTTTTTAATGTTCAAGGGTCAATTGGATCAATACAAGGGTCAAAATAATAAGTTAGAAATCAAAGTGAACGAAGCCTATGAATAGCTCGTGTTCGTGTTTGAGTTCTCCATCATGGATGTTGTGTTTTTGTAAGCTCTAAATTGTTGCACTTAATTCTATAGGATGCTTTGTGAATAAATTATGATGATATATGAAGGATATACAATCTTCAAATCAAGAGGAAACCACTTAAAAAGGCATGGACTGGATCAACAAAAGCATAATACACAAATTAGATTAAATTTTGACATCTGGAATGTGCAGGGAGAGTGAAGAATGTGGAAAGGTATCTTCATTATTTCTACACACCAAAAGACTTAGAAGGTACCCAAAATAGTGGGTCCCTATGTTTTCCCACGATGCTGGCTCTATTTCGGTGAAATAGAGCCCGCGATGCCTCCTCCAGAAGGTACAATAGATCCCGTGATGCGTACTCTATTCCAAGACTGACTTTCATGTAGAATCCTTGTCCAACACGGATTGGGATTACCTTATCACTATAAATACATCTTTATACATATTTTTAATCACTTTTGGATGTCCTTGGAAGATATTGGATGCTACTACAATTTCTTTTTAGGTTTTATCATTCTTTAATTTAGTTTTTTTCATGGTTTTTATAATCAATCCATGGGATTGGATGATGAATATTTCCATTAAAGGCTAAACTCCCTTTCTGGGGTTTAGGCTAAGACCATGAATACTTTCATTTTGAATTAAGTTTGTTTGAGTTGCTTATAATTATGGTTGCTTGTTTGCCCTTGTCTAAACTATTTTAAGGATTATATACTAGTATAATATATTGATTGTCAACCTTATGATCTCGGGAGGGGGAATAGAAAGATAGAACATGTGGATAAAAAAGTATGGTTCGTATTCTTTTATAAAATAAGGATTTCAAATTAGTATTTAGGACAGGAATGGACTTAGATGCCTTACTTGATTTATAAGTAGGATGATAGCTTCAAATCACCTAGTTGTATAATTGCATCCGCACTTAATGATATAGTTGTAATGTCTAAATTAGGTAAACGGTTATAGGTCGGGCAACCATGATCATACGATTCACCCTATGCATCAACAACATAGATAAGCAAGTTAACAAATTAAGTTAAACAACAAAGTATGATGGTTCTAAGTGCCTTAACCATGGACCTCTATCCATTGGTTATTCAAAGTCATTACTTTTCTACAGTAGTTTAGTTTACTTTTACTGTACAATTTCAATACTTTATTGGTTACCTTTCTCAATTTGTTAAACTAGAATTAGGTTGTTGTTTAAGAAAAGTCCCTGTGGAATCGATAGTCAGCTTTCTAGAAGGCCACTATATTACTTGGTAGACCACATACAGTTGCATGTGTGTTTTGGTGTTGTCAAGTTTTTGGAGCTGTTGCCAGGGACTTTTAAATAGGCAACTATCTTATTTCTAGTTTAGCTATATTGAGTTGTAAATAGTTTAGTAATTTTTCTTTTTAGTTTCTTCATTCATTTTTTATTTCTGACACTTCTTGAGATGTCAGCCTAGGATAGATGGTTTTTCAGTGATGACGATTCTTGTTAGTGTATGGTTTTTTGCAATAGAGGTCATTCTATAGATATGTGTGTTGTCAACCCTAATTCAGTAATTTTGGTGGTTTATGATCAAAGGAAGAATTATATGGACACCTACAATCAAATGTTGCAGGCTAAGCCAAAAATATAACCATGGAACAACCAGCAACAACTGTTTTAACAGGCCCAATCGAATTAGTCAACTAGCAACATGGAAAAGATGCTCAAACAACTTTTAGCGTCTCAAGAACAGTTAGTGGAAGACATAAAGAACCATCAAGACGCCAATAAAAAATTGTATAGTCAGTTGGAGGTAGAAGCAGAGTTGATTCCCCAACCCATTGCAGATAAAGTTGTTGATAATTCGAGGAAGTCTGAGTACTTGGAAACTAAAGTTGTTGAACATATTGAGGAGATACAACCACTACCATAAGAATTGCAACCATTCAGTTATCATCTTTTTCTTAAGACTGAAATTGAGAAAATAAATAAGAGTGAGGGTGTTAAGGATAGTGTAAATTTTGAAGTTGGATTAGTTGGGCTCACTTAAAGCACTTTTAAACATTATGTTTAGATGATTTCTCTTCTGTGGAATCATTTAAAATAGTGGAAGAGCGTGATGATAAGGAACAAAAATTCTATATTAAAGATTTTACACTGGATAATAATCATTAAAATAGACCTAACCTCAAGGCCGAGTGGTTTACCAAACACATTCTATTACTCTATTCCTTAATATTTGTACCACCTCCCTATGAGCGAGGCAAGAAGATGGTTGTGATATTGGGGTTAAAATTTATAACCTCAAGGTGGAGGAAAAAGTTGATTTGGTCATGCCGCAACACTAAATTAGGCACTTCTTGGGAGGCAAACCAAGCTAAGGTATGTTTTATTTCTATATGTTTTGTTTTTATTTCACGTAGTTTTTCGTTTTGTTGAGTCAAAGGTAGATAGGTAGTCTGAGTACCAAAAACTTGAGCTAAGAAGCATGGCAAAGATCGAGTGTGGTATCCACTGTACCTTCTTGATATTTAAAGATACATCTAGTTAGGCATAGAGGCCTATGGGAGTTTTTCTATCTCTTACTTTAGAAAGTTCACTTTGGGGACGAAGTAGATTTTTAAGTGAGGCGTGAGGAAATTCCCAATTTTTGGTTTAATTTAATTTTTTTTTGGTATGATATTCTTGTTGGTGATACTTTTGATTGCATAGTTTAAGAGTTTCAGTTGTAAAAGCATGTGAATTATGTGAATTGCTATTTTTGAGACTCTTAGGCTTATGATTGTGACTCTTGTACCTGTTGGCTTAATGTTGAATTCATGTTATTGTTTGGTTGAGAGTCTATTATGATCCTATGTGAGCTAAGCATGATCCATGTGCATGTGAGTTTTTTTATATTTCTTGTTGTATGTGATGTATAAAACTTGCCCTATGTGTGTAGAAAGTGAAATAAAGAATGTGTGTTTAGGAGATGATTTAGGCATTTCTTTGATAGCGTTGCTTTACACCTTCTTTTTGACCTACCCTTTTGCATAATCATAGTTAAACCCTATTAAGACTTTAGATTATTTTATTTTGTAGCCTCATATGTATCCTAATCCTTTCTTTGGTAATCCTTAATTTGATCCAAAAACTCCTAGGCATTTTAATGAAAAATTAATTGAGTAAGGAGTTTGAGAAATAAAAAGAAAGAGGTGAAATTGATGCCCTGAGGTATTATTTATTGGCGTTGATAATTTTTGTGTGGTGTATGGTTGTGATAGACATTATTCTAGAATAATTTCCATGGTTGTGAAAAAGAAAAAGAAAAAAATTGATTCATGTGGTAATAAACAATACTTCCAATATGTGTTTGTGAAAATGCTTAAAAGAGATGGGGAAAACAAAAGATATGGGTAGATACACTACTTTTTACACTTACTAAGTTTCTAAGGTTGTTATTGTGTATCTATATGTGAAACAACTTGTTGCTTATATTCAAGGGTCAATTGGATCAAGACAAGAGTCGAAAAAATAAGTTAGTAATCAAAGTGAATGGAGCCTATGCTTAGCACGTGTTTATAGTTCTTCGTCTTGGATGTTGTGTTGTTTTGAGCTCTAAATTGTTGTCTTTAATACTATAGGATGCTTTTTGAATGGATTATTATGATATATGAACGATATACAAGCTTCAAATCAAGTGGAAACTACTCAAAAAGGCTTGGAATGGATCAACAAAAGCACAATACACAACGTGGACTCAATTTGGACACCTGGAATGTCCAGGGTGAGTGAGGGTGCATGTAAAGGTCTATTGGCATGTGCTATACACCAAAAGATTCAGAAGGTACCCAAAACAGTGTGTCCCCGTGATTTGCCTACGACACAGTCTCTATCCAATGAAATAGAGCCCGCGATGCCCCTTCTAGAATGGTGCAATAGAGCTCGTGATGTGTGCTATATTCCAGGCCTATCTTGCATGCTGAATCCTTGTACAGGATGGCTTGGGCTTACCTTATTGATATAAATACATCTTTATACACATTTTTAATCATTTTTGGACGTCCTTGGATGATATTGGAGGCTACAACATCTTCTTTTCAGGTTTTATCATTCTTTAATTTAGTTTTCTTTATGGTTTGTATCATCAATCCAAGGGATTGGATGATGAATATTTCCATTAAAGGATAGATTTCCTTTCCGGGGTTAAGGACAAGATCATGAATACTTTGCATTTTGAATTAAGATTGTTTGAGTTGGTTATCATTATGGTTACTTGTTTAAACTTTTTTAGGGATTAGCTACCCTTAGAATATATTAAATATCGACCTTGTGATCTCAAAAGGGGGAATAGGAAGATAGAAAATGGGGATAAACAAAGTATGGTTTGTAGTCTTTTATAAAATAAGTATTTCAAATTAGCATCTAGGACAAGGATGTACTTAGATTCCTTAATTGATTTATACGTAGGATGATAGCTTCAAATCATCTTGTTGAATTATTGCATCCCCGCTCAATGATGTAGTTGTAATGTCCAAATTATGTAAATGGTTAGAGGTCGGGATACCATGATCATGCATTTTACCCTATGAATTAACAACCAAGATAAGAAAGTTAATGAATGAAGTTCAACAACATAGTATGATTGTTCGAAGTGCCTTAAGCCTTGGCCTCTATCCGTTGATTGTCCAATGTCATTTCTTTTTTGTATTAGTTTAGTTTACTTTTAGTTTACAATTTCAAAACTTTATTGGTTACATTTCTTAATTTGAAAACTAGAATTGGGTTGTTGTTTAACACAAGTGCCTATGGGACCGATGTTTGGCTTTCTTGATTGACACTATATTACTTGGTA
The DNA here is from genome assembly GCA_030864225.1 of Capsicum baccatum var. pendulum. Taxonomy (NCBI): domain Eukaryota; kingdom Viridiplantae; phylum Streptophyta; class Magnoliopsida; order Solanales; family Solanaceae; genus Capsicum; species Capsicum baccatum. The sequence continues at coordinate 90,658,211 of CM061557.1, forward strand.
GACCACGTATACTGGTGTGTGAGCTTTGGCGCTGTCAAAGGTCATGGCATGCCATTAATGTAAAAACCATTTGGCGTGGCACGTACTTATGCACCAGGCCATTAGTTTTCACATCAGGGAGTGCCATGCTTCAGTGGAATGCCCTAATTGCAGAGCTTTATTATTTTAGTTTCCTAAATTGTCCCGCAACACATTTAGAAAATTTCAAAACACTTCCTAATGGTCCCCTTAAAATTCCTTATCATTAGTTAACTTAGAAATCACACTAAAAATGAAGGGTATATCAAATAAAATTATTAAAATTTTGGTGTCTAACAATATCATCGCTACCACTTTGATTCCCATGAAAGTCTCTTTGAGTAATTTCATATGTAGAGATATATTTTTTTTGTATTGCATGATCTAGAAATACAACATTAATTGCGCCATGTGGTTTTGTGAGTATATGGTGGAAAGTTCGACTGAAACACATGCCACAACAAATCTGCCCTATGGATTATTGATTAAACGAATCCTGCTCCACAACTCCAAGGATCTCTCAGGATTACCTATAGTTGAAGTCTCTGCCACCTATGACTTCAAGACATTTGCCGGCATGGGATATGTCCTAATTAATAATTAATTCTACTAAAAGGGTTTTGCCAAATAAAAAGTTGATCTTCCTAAGATAAGTAAGATAGATACTAACCGTATTTTTTGGTGTTCAAGGAAGTTAAGGAGGTTAAAAAATTCCTTAAATCTATAGAGAAAGAGATTTTGTGTATTCACGGGTCAACTAGCACGTTGTTACAGTTAGGCAAAGACAAAAGCACTCATATGGGCAAATTGTATCTCTCAATAGATGGCCTATTACAGAAAGGAGTAAACCTTTTCTACAGGTTATTCATGCAGGTCGACTCTATCATGTTTGAATCCAAATCTTCTCATAATAAGTTTGCCATACAAATATCAACCTCCTACTCTAGATTTTCTATGAACGTGGAATGATCCAATGAAACACTTCTATCATAATATGTACAACAATCTCACCTACTTCCTTAAAAATGTTGACTCTATTTTCTCGAACACTTTTCATTCAAAGTAAGTATGTACTCTCTTATTTTTGGGGACTGTAATAGTGGTACTTACTTTTCTTTCCCCATCATTACTATATACTACCATTTGTTTTGTTTTTTTATTTTCCATAATATGATTCCTTCTCTATGTACTATGTCTTCTTATCTTTCTTGTTGTTTGCTTTAATTTTCTTGCACTATTAGATTATGAAAAAGGGGATAGAAAACCCACACATTATTAAAATGGAGTTACAAGTTAGGGGGAGCTATAGGTTAGGGGGATCGAACATATAGATGGAAGGATCAAACTACAAGCAACACGTAGAGGGAAGTTAACAAATGTTTGTTATTTGTCATTACCAAAAAGGAGAGATTGTTAGCCTCCTATAATATCCTATTAATGATGATAGGCTAATGGAATCAATATGCAATCCCCACCTTGTATTAGTTCAAAGAAAAGAATCAGAAGATATGCAAATCAATGGGTACCTCAGACTAAATTTTTAATAAACTAATTGGAAGATTAGAAGATTCTCATAAGGAGAATTTAACGATTCTGACCACTAATGGATTAACACTAATTAAGAACCAATGATGAAGAGATATCTCACAAATTCCAAGCAAGAAAGAGATCATATCTCCAACATGGCAATATTTAATATAGATGTTTATGGATATGAATCACCAATCAATAAAAGGAACTAACATGCACAAACATATCCATTATGGATGTGCCAATGATGTGAATCCTTATCTAAGGAATCAATCGAAATCCTTCATTGAAAGAAATTCCCTGTGGTTTTTCCTTTAGAGCAAAGAAGTAGCAGAAGATGAAATTATACAAAGGTACTGAGGAAAGAAGGATGTGGTTTTTCCTTTAGAGCAAAGAAGTAGCAGAAGATGAAATTATACAAAGGTACTGCGGAAAGAAGGATGGATATCAAACTTCACAAGAAGCTACAGTTCTGTCTCATCCTTTAGTCTCTATAAAGCTTTTAATTATTACAGTTCACAAGTTTATTTAGTTTATAATAGTCATAGAAAGAAAAAATATAGAGTGAGTCGTTAGTTATACTAGTCTAGGTTGTGTCACAAGATTTAGATAGCATCAAGTTCAGATCCACAACTTTTCCATTCACACTATAACTGAAGTTTTATTCCAAATCCCTAAAGAAAACCCTTGCAACCAAAGGGGACTGGATTTGGCACCACACTTGTGATCCAAACCAATATAAATCTTTGTGTTATCCTTTAAATTTTGTTTTCTACCTTTAGTTTATTTCAATTTTATTGCTTTTGTTCATTTGCAGGAGAGTCAACTGATGAAGTAGATCAGTTGACTAAAAAAAGATTTCAATTAATCCCCTTTTGAATTTAAAACATATATGGAGGGAAGTAATGAGACTGGGGAAGAAGAAATAGAAACATAAATCACCAAAGGTCGGAATGAGAAAGAGTTGAGAACAAGGCAACTTATGAAGCTTAAAACCTGCCATATTATAAATGAAGTCAGGTATTCAGCTTTGGTAAGCATGTTTAATCTACTAAAGTCTGCATAATTTGGATCTACAACACGTAACCTTAAGAAAAAAATATAGAAAACATTAAATAATTATTAATGGGGATGATACAACTAACCTAATAACATAATTTCAAATTTCTGAGAGCGAGCAGCAAAATTATTTTTTGTGTTTTTTAGGAAGATCAACATCACAAGACAATCAATAGTTGATGCATTGATCCTCTAGGTTATTTCCTTGATTCACAGTGCCTACATGTTATTTATGACTTATCAAAATAGTCAGCTATGGTGATCAGATAGTTTATTTAGATATAAGGCTCATTTCTCTATTTTAGAGTTTTTTCTATTTATAATTTGGTCTTAGACAAAAACTCCTAGTTTATAAGATCAGATGAGAAATAGAATCATCATCTCTGAAATATTAAGTTTAGACTAGAGGGACCCTTGGTTCAGGTCCTGAGGCTTCCAAACTTAGTTTAGGCTATTGAATGAATTATATAAAAAATTGAACTATAAGTGTGGGCCTCACTTTATGCCGAAATGATCTTAGATGAAAGATTTCATGATCCCATTGGATCCAAATGTTATTTACAGTCAAATTTCACTATTGGATTATGTTTATAGGGTTTTGGATGAGTTCCGAGTGTCAAAAATAAGTTTTTGACTTTACTGGTTCTGATGTGCTCATGATCGTGACCAAAATATCGTGATAACGATATTTTCTCTTCTACTCAGGTTACAATAGCAACCAAAAGCTCCCGATCACGACTATAGATGAGTATTAAAGCCCAAGTTAGTATTTTTGATGTTTTGGGAGTTAGGAAGCTCTAATTTTTATGTTTTTTTCATGAATAAATTTTGCTTATCAGTTTAGAACTTTATTTTTCTCATTTCCCAAGAACTTTTATTTTATTTTTCTTGATTTTCACGTAAGTTGAGAATCAAAAACTCTATTTTCATTATTTTTGGAGCTTGGGAGCTCGAATTGGAGTGATTCTAAAGGAGTTTCTGAGATTTCTTCCATGGGTAAATTTTATAATCATGTAATTATCATTTTCCCCTCAATTTTATCTTTAAAACAACTTCAAATTCTTTATTTGAAAATGGATTTTGGGAGTTTTTGCTGGTAAATTTTGAAAATGATTTTTCTTTTATTCGAACCTCATTTTTAACATGTTTTCTATTGGGTTTTAAGTTGTAGACTACGAGTTTGGGGAACATATTTCAAGAACATAATTACAATTTTATCCCTTTAATTTGAATCCATTTTCAGGGTCTGTTATTAGACCCGTCTTAAATACAACAATATGGTTCTCTTTTTAATAGGGATCTCATTTCACTCCTAACAATGCGTAGATTACTATTTTGATAGTATGACGATATTTAGAGATCGTGCAGTGAAGATAGACAATTTTTGTATGATTCACGAATTTGCGACTAGACATTAAGGTAGGCTTCGATCTACTTTTCTTTAGAAGATGATGTGTTTTATATATTGCATATGAATATGAATGTCAAAATTGTTTATGGGTAGAACACCATGACTTATTCTTGATTATTAAGGTTTGGGGATTAGATGGGCGAATTAATCCGTAAGGTGAAATACTTAATATGCTTCTAGGATGCTATTGTCCTAGGTTGCTAACATTTAGGCATTATTCAGATTAATGAACCTTAGAATAAGGTTACTACGTACTTGGTGGATTGTGTTGATGATTCCTGAATCTTGAGGTTATGGTTATGTCGGATATGTACCTATTATTGGACTGAAGCTATGTTAAGATATCGGTTAGATTTCAGGAACTGTTTATCCTTGTAAAGGATGTGACCATAGTTTATCGATAGGTTGATGTTTATGACTTTAATTTTTGAATACTAGAAATGGCAAGCATAGATTCGGTACATTCTTGATCACGAAATATAGTAAATGGTACGATTCAAACTAAAATATGATTTTATTACAATTTTTACTAAATAGGGGCTAAAGCCCACTTTTTACCTTAAAAGCGGATTTCTTCATAAAAATAAATGCACCACCTTAATGAATAACTTATGTGTAAAGAGATTTGATTTAATGTTTTAAATATTTGACCGAGAATGACTCCACTCTATGATTCTAATACTAATATTTACTCCAGTCATGAAAGATTTTGACCCTTTCTATGCTTTTATAATGATCTATTCCCGATGTTTATTCCAAGCATGGATTTATGGATTTATATCTTTTTTGCAACAACATAAGCTCGTGGATGTATTTATAAATATATATACATATCTCTCCACTATGGTATGGTGTATGATTATGGTATTGATGATATGAATTTTTGATAAAGCCCAATGATCGATAATGTTTGAAGATATTGATGATGTTGAGGATATTGATCATATATTTATTGGTTCAAGTATGGGTATTGATTATATATTTACCAATTCAGGTCCAAATATCGATTAGATATTTACCAGTTCAAGTATGGGTATTGATTATATATTTACCTGTTCGAGTCCAGATATCAATTATATATGTATTGATTAAATTCCGAGTATTGATTATGTATTTAATAATTCAAGTCCATATATTGATTACGATACTGATAATGCAAGGTTATACACTAGATATCTTATTCCATTTTGATTGGTTGTGGTATTACAAATTATATCTTTGCATTTATTCCTGCATACTCATTGCCTATCACCTATATGCCGCTATTTGTACAGCCTTATGTGGGGTTGAATAGGTATGGGTGATGAGTATGGCTTGTGGTGTGCTGTATGTTGATTGAACATTCTAAGCATAAGGAGTTCGTGGTTCGTGAAAGGATTGTTTAGGTATTGTTTGTCTTGACTAGCTCGTTACTCGCGATGTCGTTGTTGTTGTTATTATTGTTATCATGATCATTGCTATCACTTATTTATGGAAGCATTGTTAATGATATGGTTTGAAGATTTGAGGTATGATTCTCGTACTTTCATCTTAAAATAATATTATTATGCATGATCAACTATCATGACCCAAACTAGAGTCTAGTTGTGATGGGTATCTCAAGCCCACCGTGGGCAGTGAACACCCCCTTAGCCAAACCACCTATCAATAATAGAGATCAAAGTGGAAGAAAAACCTAACAAAATAAATATATGTATATAAAACAAAGAGAGAGAATACGAGTCCAACATAGTGACCAAACAACCCTACATTTGTCCACAAAGACTCAAAAATCAGAATAACAAATAAGGTCGGGACACACCCACGACCATGAAAATGGAACTCTTCAATTCCCAAAATATGAAAAGAATCTCAGAAAATGGCAAAGCTTTCTGAAATATGGAGGCTCACCACTTCATATAAACCCAATGGACAATCACATCACCTAACGCCGCACAAGGTTAACCAAAAGTCTTTAGACCCTACATCATAAAATGACATAGAGTCCTAAGATGATTAGCGGGATAAGCACTGATATGTAAATAGGTTAAGCATATCAAAAACCCTTTCTTACGCTCACAACCACAAGATTAGGGTTTCCATCAAACTCATCTCTCAAAAGAAAGATTCAAGCCTCTTTTCAAGATAATTCAGAATTAAGTTTCCCAATCCAAGAACTCTCCAGCAAATCATCAAGGTTTCCTTTCTAAGGTATGCGTAGTGTTTATCTATGGATCCAATCCATTCATAGAGCTCAAGAAACATGTTTTAAATATTATTTTGTAAAATTATTGTGGTGATATGAGTATGTACATGTTGACGATTGTTGTTTAAGTTTCAATGTGATGTCTAAAGGTGTTTTCATGGAATGTATATGTTTGTTAGTTGAAAACCATGAACTTTAGGTGGTTTAATATGGTGCAAGTATGAAACTCACCTTTGCCTGAAAGAATGCATGCAAGGTGTTTTATAAAATGCTTAGCATGCTACAAATTCATGTTTGTATGGTTCTATCATGTCTAAATGACAAGTCCATGTTATCTATATACTTCAATATGAATCCCATGCTTTTCATATATTGATATTATGGTGGTATGAAGTATGTAAGATAATGGAGATATACAATATGTACACTAAATATATCCATCCATTCCCTACAATGTTTAAGATGTTGAATATCTTTATGAAATATGATGTCCCCTACTTATGATATTATGAATTGTGGACTCAAATCTTGTGATCAAGTCATGTCATGTGTGTCAGTTTCATTCTATCTAGTCCTAGGTGAATCCATACCCAAAAACATAGCTATGTGCCTACAGTCATGTCATGTTGTCACGATAATCTCAGTCAAGCTATAATCTATAGAACTCAGTCAGTCATGTGACTCAGGAAACCTCAGAAATATCATAATCTCAGTTAACTTTCAGATAATAGTACTACTCCATCAGTCAATGAAAGTCAGTTAATCTGTCCATGTACAGTCTGTTCAATCATGTTTAGTCTCATTAGATGGGAGTAGAAGTTAGCAGCAAGTGAACCCAAGGATAGGGACTCACCTACCAGTTTAGGGTGTGTTTTTTAGTAGGCATCCTTGTGATCCAGAACTACGTAGCCAGCGTAGGTTGAGACATCTTAGCCTGTCATATCAGGGTTGATAAGGTAGCTTAACCTGTCAATTTAGGGTTCCCACCATTTTACTTTTGAATACCTGTCGGCTAAGGGTCACCTACAACTGTCCTTACCAGTGGCGCGGTATTGACACCCCTCCAGTCGGGATAGAGATTGGAACCCAACTTAGCTATATACATTATTAGGGCATGTCGGTTAAACAACTACCTCGCATAGTTTCATAATCAGTCTCAGTAAAAGAACTCAGATAGGTCTTTAGATTTCAGTATGTCAGGACGGTCAAGTACAGTCAAACTCAGTTACAGTACGAAACTCAGATAGTTCCATCAGATTAAGGATTGTCAAATATAGTTTTCCATGTTATCATAATTTTAGTATCAGTCATGTTTTCCATCATTAAACTATGTATTAGCATACAGGACTAGCTATCATGCACCCATGATTTCAGTTACTATGTATGCATGTTTGTACTCTTACGTTCATGTCAGTCAAACAGTTAGCATTGTTCATGCATGTAAACCCTGCTTATTTTTAGCCTACCTCACTTGTATACTCAGTACATTCCTTCGTACTGACGAATTTGTGCTATGGTGTTTCCTTTTCATGTTACACCATAGGTTCACATACACAAGTTCCAGATAAGCAACAACAGTAGCATTTCCAATCGCAGAGATTAAGTGAGTCTTCTTCATTCGAGGATAACATGATTTGATTTATTCATTTTTATTTTATCTAGTTATCAGTTTATGGAGTGAATTGGAGACATGTTCCTTGAACTCCTTCTTCAGCAGTACTTAGACGCTTTCAGATTTAGTATTTAGACTTATGTTCAGATTTGATTCAGTTTTCAGTTGTTTTGGGTATCTTTCACCAATATGGATGTTATGTTTTGATAGATTGTTTATTCAGTTGAACCTTATGGCCTACATGTTCATGTTTTCCATATTATTACGTTATATATATAGATTACAGGTACAAATATAAGTCATGGGATAGCTTGCAGTACCTCGGGATCATGTGCACCGTGTAGCATTCCGATTCAGAAAATCGAGGCGTTACACATGGTCTCTTTGTAGAGTATATAGGCTAACACAACACTATGGAATTTATAAATTAACAAAACATATAAATAAAAAACAAACAACCAAAATAATCAACAATTCAAATTAGGGAGAGAAGGTGGTTTTCTCCTCTCCCTACTTCTTCTAGATTTTGCTTGATTTTCCCTCCTCCATTCACTATTTTACTACTCTCCGACCAACCTATTAGTATTTTCTAGTCACTCTCCATCGATCTCTATCTGCCCTCTCCAATTTACCTCCCATTTCTGGCGAGCTAAGCAGTGATGAAATCAAGAAAAAGAAAGAGCGTCAACGACGTTTTTCAGTGAGAATTCACCAGAAAAAAGGCTCTCAACTTTTCTCTTTCACACTATTTCTCTACTTCACATCGGCATTTTCCTTCCCAATCTCCCCTTTTTTGTTCCATCATTATTTTTGATCACTCTATTTTATTCTCACTTTGTGGTGCTTGTCCAGTATGTGTATAGATTCATTGTGAGTCTATTTTTCTATTTGTTGTTAGTGTGTGTTTGTTGCTTCTCTATATGTGTAGTGACTATAGTGTGATGTAATCTGTATATTGACAGTGTTGGTGTATATGTGGGGGTTGGATATGAATGAAAAATTGAAAGAGCTTTGTGCGTAGTGTGTGTAATTGTGTATTTTATGGAGGAGTGGGTGTGCGTCAGTTGTAGTAGGTATAGTGGTTAGGATTTGGTGGGTAGGGATAGGTAAGGGGTAAGGTAAGGAGATTTAAATGCATAAAAATTAATTTTTGGGAGGGTTCAAATTACGTTTCTACATTATGCCACTCTTTGGATGCAAACACAAAGTGTTTTCAGATAAAGAAGTAGACACCAAGACAAATTTTCACCCAACCATTATTCAAAAGGAAGAAACATAAGGAAGGAGTGCAACTAAGTCTTGATTTTGGACATCCTACTCCTGACTTTCAATTTCATCATCCTATTCTCCAAGCAAGCTTCTTAATTTCAATTTTTTCACCTATTCTTTCAGAGGGCTCGTACAATTCAATTTAATCACCCTATTATTCAGGCGGGCTCTTGACTTTAGATTTTATAACCCTATTCTTTAGACGGGCTCCTAGCTTTCAATTTCATTTCCCTATTCTTTTGGCGGTCTCCTAACTTTCAATTTCATGGCCTATTTTTCAGGTGGGCTCCTAACTTTCAATTTCATTGCCCTATACTTTTGGCGAGATCTTGAATTTCTATCACCCTATTCTTTAGGCGGGCTCCTCACTTTCAATTTCATCACCTTATTCTTCAGGCGGCCTCTTGACTTACAATTTCATCACCCTATTCTCTAGCCGGGCTCTTAATTTTCAATTTCTTCACCCTATTCTCCATGCGGACTCCGGAAATAAAATTTAAAACTTCAAAACAAATTATCTTAAAGAGTTATGATAGTAAATGATTCCATTTTTCTAAAAATAAAGCCTTTTTTCCTAGAAGGTCCGAAACACAAAATAAAGTCATAATTGTTAGGAGGGTCCTTAACAAAAAGTAAAGTCCTATTTTCTAGGAGGATCCTGATAACGCACTACTTACTCCCATATTTAAGGGGTAACACATTCATTGTTAATATCCCAACAAGAGTTGGGGTCGAATCCACAAGAATTAAAATGTAAATTTCAAGTCCTATGGGTTCTCTAGTTACTAAAAGGGTACCCGGAATGCAAGCAAAAAAAAATATTTAATAAAGCAGGGGATATTTTGTTTGTCTTAACTTTTTAGTTATAACAAGCTCTAATTACACTTTAGTTTTAAAAATCATGTTTGGGGAGAATCTTGGGATTATGTTTTCCTAAAGGTATAAAGTGTGTAGGTTAGAGATGGTTCATCATGATATCTAGTTGGTGAGGGAAGAATAGTCTAGGTCAAAATTCTTTGATGCTAGTTTTTTAACTAAACCTCATAGATTTCAGCCATTGGCTCTTAGGAGCACCTAACAAGTATGGCAGTCATAGTCAATCAATAATTCAATCGGGTATCCCTATTCATAGGAAGATGCCCATAACATGACCTACACTCCATTTTCACTTATTTCTAAGATTTCAAAAGGTAGTAAACAACATACATAATTGTCCACCATTTCCTTGTCCCCCTATAGCCCTTTTTCAAGGATGCTATGGGTTCCCATGGCTTAACCTTCATCTCTCTTTCAAGGATGATAAAGGTTTTCTAGAGTTTGGGGTTTTCACCCAACAAACCCATTTGGAAGTTTTGGGTTTTCACCTTTAAAATTAGAACTATTAAACTCAAGCAATGGTGAAATCCATACTCAACAACTAGAAATCATTTAAACATTACAATACCCATACACAAATACAGTTTAGTTCAACATAAACCTAAAACTAAATTACTTAACTACTCATGAAGAAAGTAGAGAAATATATACACGAAGTACTATCCAAAGAATCCATTCTTCACAAAGTACTAAGATTTGAAGTTTTCAAAATTGGTTACAATCTTGCCCAATTTGGGTTCTTGTTTCAAATTAAAAAATATGTATGAGGTAAGCAATACCCAAAGAAGAATCTGTTTTTTCTTATATAAGATTTGGGATCCGGTAAAGTGAAATTACAAAAATTCCATGGGAAACATTCTTGCTTAGCAGCAATCGCATGAGGTGTCCGTGACCGTAGCCAATGTGATCGCGGTATTGTTCCATGATTGCATTCTATTGACCATCTTAGTTAATCGTGACCATGGCCTTTGTCCTGCAATCACAGTAACTGGGGCTGGTGATTGCTCCAGGTCTTCAGCTACACTTCTTTGCTTCCACTTCATCTCTTTTATCTTCAATCCACATATTTTAATCTCGCCAACTCTATGCCCTCAAAATGTTGATATTAGTGCAGTAAATCACGATTATGTCTCATTTATTTACACAAAACTTGGTAGTGTTCACGAAAGTTAAGTGCAAATGAGTGGTAAAATTACCACTCATCAACACCCAACTAAAAACCTTGCTTTTCCTCAAGAAACACCATCCCTTATCATGAGAAAATTTCATATGTATGCCCACATTCTATTACCCAATGATCATGGTGACTTTAACTTGATTACTACCACAGAAAGCTATTCACACACAGGAAAAATGATTTTGACTACAACCCTCAATAGAAAGTGGAATATTGTAGGACCCAATAGACTTTAAGGAGCAACTATGTGAAAACTACAAATACTCTAGAAATGACTCACTTCTTGACCACAACCACATTATACTTCTTTTTTACTCATTGTTCATTGGGTGACAAAATCACCCATATCAACTTGATCACATGCCACCTCACAAGAAAGAAGAATTTATACACCTAGATATCAACTATGCACCAAGGAATTTAAGTGCAAACACACTCTCACTTAAGAACTCCCAATTCTATTAAGTATCATGCCGTAGTCTTGACCTTATTTTAAATTGACACTACAATGATCACATTTGGTTGGGAATCACGAAGGAATTTTTGACCTTGTAATGCAGGTTTAGGGTAGGATAGGATATTAATTTTAAGACAACAACGCTAAACCCTCATTGAACATTTTCAACACACTCTTTTCAATTTTCCTATTGGGCCACTTCTTTTCTTTAAGTATAGTGTCTGCTGGGCTGATACAGGTACTGTTTTCTTCTATTTACAACGAAGTGCTGCCCAAATTTCTAATTTTCATAAGTAATGTAAATGTGAAAGTATAGGTTATGAATGGGTTCTCCCGGGCCTCCTCGGCTACCAGTGCCAGTCCGCTCCAATGGGATTTGGGGTATGACAGAAGTGGTATAAAAGAAGTTCATCCTAGTGAGTCTATAAAGCCGTGTCTACGTAGAATCTCGTTTATTGGTGTGTTGTGCACCACATCTATAAACAGGAGGCTATTGGACATTTAGGGATTGTTTCCACTCTCCATTTCTTAGATCGTGCAATAGAGTCCATATTAGAGATAAAGTCATAATCGATCGCTTAATCCAATTGTTTTTTTATTATAGTAACGATGCCGGTTACAAGGATAAAGAATAAGTCGAAGCGAGTGGATGTAGTGGCCGGAGAAGGTACTAGTAAGTCACCATCGGCACAAGCTGAACAAAGTGAGTCTCAAGCTGAGCATATATCAGGAGCTTCTTCTCCTTCGGAAGGGCCATCTATTAATGCTGTTGATCGAGATTTGAGGGATGCAGTACAACTTCTGGCACGTATAGTTGCCGGTCAAGTTCAAGGGCAAGATATTCCTACAACGGGTTCTAGTGGTACGGATAGAGCAGCTAGCCTTCGGACACAGGATTTTCTAAAGTTGGATTTCCTACTTTTATCGGATTAGATATTAACGAAGACCCACAGGACTTTGTCGATCAAACCCAAAGGGCTCTAGATGTTATGCACATATCCGGTAAAGAGATGGTTGAGCTAGCAGCATATAGACTGAAAGGAGAGGCTATATTGTGGTACGAGGATTGGAAATGATATAGGGGTATTGATCCACTTCCAACTACGTGGGGAGAGTTCAAAGATGTATTTATTGATCATTATCTTCCATTTGAGACTCGTCAGGCCCGTGCAGATCAATTCTTAAATCTTCGTCAGGGTAGTATGAGTGTAAGGGAGTATAGTCTTTGATTTATCTCGTTGTCTCGATATGCTTCTAATGTGGTAGCTACTATGGATGATAGAGTTCATCACTATGTGGATAGATTGGAACTATACTTGGTTAGAGATTGTACCATTGCTGCTTTGAACAAGGACATGGATATAGTGAGGATACAAGCTTTCGCTCAGAAGATGGAAGATCAGAGGCAAAGAAGAAGAACCCAGGAATCAGAAAAAGGATATTCTAAGCGGGCCAGAGCTATAGGGCATTTTATGGCATCTCAGGGAGGTTTTAGGCCTTCGTTCTCTCATAGATTGCCTAGCCCGTTATCTTTTTATCCGGCAATTAGTGCTCCACCGCAATTTCAAAGGTTCAGAGGTAATCAGTTCGGGCAAAGCAGTGAAAATCAGAGTTCGCGAATAGTGGGGTATCAAGGGCAAGGGAGTATGAGTCAATTGAGGCATCCATGACACCCGTGCCCCATATGTAGAAGATTTCACTTTGGCAAATGTCGGCTTGGAAAGAACAATTGCTTTTGGTGCGGTAGGCCGGGGCATATGGCTAGGGATTACCCACGCAGGACCACAGGTGGTATAACATGACCTACCGGATCAGCTGTTGCGTCATCACCGGTACCTCCTTTGAGTAGGGGTGCACAACCTATGGGTCACGATAGAGGTGATAGAGGAGCAGATAGTTCCAGCGGAGCTTAAAACCGTGTGTATGCCCTAGCAGATCGGCAGAATTTAGAGTCTTTTCCAGACGTGGTTACAGGTACGTTGTCCATCTTTGCATTTGATGTGTATGCCTTAATTGATCCTGGTTCTACATTATCGTACTCTACTCCTTTGGTTGTGGGAAGGTTCGGGAGAACACCCGAATTATTAGCCAAGCTATTTGAAGTATCAACGCCAGTGGGGGAATCTCTTATAGCTAGGAATGTTTATCGAAATTGTGTTTGAATATTTGTGGTCATGATACGATGGCCGATCTTGTTAAGTTAGAAATGGTAGATTTTGACGTTATTATGGGCATGGATTAGTTAGCGTCTTGTTATGCTACAGTAGATTGCCGTTCTAAGAAGGTGTATTTCCATTTCCCAAATGAGGCAGTCCTTGAATGGAAGGGTAATGTTGGCGCGCCGAGAGGTAGATTTATTTCTTAGTTTAAGGCAAGAAAAATGATTTCCAAGGGGTACATATACCATTTGGTTAGAGTAAGGGATACAGAGGCAGAGCCGCCAACTTTTCAGACCGTTCCGGTAGTGAATGAATTTCCTGATGTATTTCCTGAAGAACTACCAGGTTTACCTCCTGAACGAGAAGTGGAGTTTGATATTGATATGTTGCCAGACACACAGCCAATCTCAATTCCTCCTTATAGAATGGCACCAGCAGAGTTGCGAGAATTGAAAAAGTAACTGAAAGACTTGCTAGAGAAGGGATTCATCAGGCCTAGTATGTCCCCTTGGGGAGCACCTGTATTGTTTGTGCGTAAGAAAGATGGTTCGTTGAGGATGTGTATTGACTATCGACAATTGAATAAGGTGACTATCAAGAATAAATATCCTCTCCCCCGAATTGATGATTTATTTGACCAGTTGCAGGGTGCCCAGTGTTTTCCCAAGATTGACTTGAGATCAGGCTATCATCAAGTGAGAGTCAAGGATAAAGATATACCCAAGACAAATTTCCGACCACGGTATGGTCATTATGAATTCCTGGTTATGTCATTCGGGCTGAGAAATGCACCTGCAGTTTTTATGGATCTGATGAATAGGTTGTTTAAGCCGTTTCTAGATGTGTTCGTGATAGTTTTCATAGATGATATTCTGGTCTACTCTAGATCAGAATAGGACCATGTTAATCACTTGAGGCAGGCATTGCAGAATCTTTGTGATCGTAATCTGTATGCAAAGTTTTCTAAATGTGAGTTTTGGCTCAAGTCAGTGGTATTTTTGGGCCATATTGTATCCAGTGAAGGCATAAAAGTTGACACTCAGAAGATTGAGGCTGTGAAGAATTGGCCAAGACCCGCGACGCCTATGGAGATTCACAGTTTCCTCGGGTTGGCCGGTTATTATAGAAGGTTTGTTGAAGGTTTTTTTTCTATTTCTGCACCCTTGACTAAGTTGACTCATAAAGCCTCCAAGTTTAAATGGAATGATTCCTGTGAAAAGAGTTTTCAAGATCTGAAGAGCAAGTTGACTTCTACACCGGTATTGGTACTTCCTGAAGGAACAGAAGGGTATGCAGTGTACTGTGATGCTTCGAGAAATGGCTTAGGATCCGTATTAATGCAACATGGTAGAGTAATAGCCTATGGCTCTAGACAGTTGCGACCACATGAGAGGAATTATCCCACACATGATCTTGATCTAGCTACAGTTGTATTTGCTTTGAAGATATGGCACCACTACTTATATGGGGTTCATGTTGACATATATACCGATCATAAGAGCCTGCAATATATCTTCAGTCAGAAAGATCTAAACATGAGGCAGCGGAGATAGCTTGAATTGTTGAAACATTACGATATTGATATCTTATATCATCCAGGGAAAGCGAATGTGGTAGCGGATGCACTGAGTCATAAGTCTAAAATGGCATCTATAGAAAAGCAGGGGATGACTAAGGATCTTCACCAACTAGCTAATTTGGGAGTTTGACTTCTCGAAACTCCAGATGAAGAGGTTATTGTACGTAATGCAGCGGAATCTTCATTAATAGCTGAAGTGAAAGAGAAGCAGTATGCAGATCCAATTTTATTGCAGCTTAAGGAGGATGTGCAGAGTGGCACGACAAAGGCATTTGAGCTTACGCGAGAAGGACTGCTTCAGTGTCAGAATCATTTATGTGTACCTGATGTAGTTGAGCTAAGAAAGAGGATTATGACAGAAGCACACTGTTCAAGGTATTCCATCCATCCAGGGTCGACTAAGATGTATCAAGATTTGAAAACAATATATTGGTGGAATGACATGAAGAAGAATATTGCCGAATTTGTAGCTGAATGTCCGAATTGTCAAAGAGTCAAAGTAGAACACCAGAAACCCAGTGTTTAAATGCAATGTATAGATCTTCCAGTCTGGAAGTGGGACAAGATCAATATGGATTTCATCACGGGTTTGGCTCGAACATATCGAAAGTTTGATTCCATATGGGTGATCATTGATAGGCTTACCAAATCTGCGCACTTCTTACTAGTTAAGACAACTTATACGGCGGAATAGTATGCGAAGTTGTATATTTAGGAGATTGTTCGATTACATGGAGTTCCAATTTCCATTATATCCGATCGAGGAGCCCAATTTACCACGAATTTCTGGAAGTCTTTTCAAAGGAGTTCGGTGACACAAGTAAATCTAAGTACGGCTTTTCATCCTCAAATGGATGGACAAGCGGAACGTACCATCCAAACACTTGAAGATATGCTATGAGCATGTGTATTAGATTTCAAAGGCAACTGGGATGATCACCTACCTCTTATCGAGTTTGCCTACAATAATAGCTACCATTCAAGTATCAAAATGGCACCATATGAAGCATTGTATGGAATAAAGTGTAGATCGCCAATAGGATGGTTTGAAGCAGGTGATGCGGTATGGTTTGGACCGGATCTTGTTTATCAAGCAATGGAGAAGGTTAAAGTGATCCAACAACGACTTGAAACAGCTTAAAGTCGACAAAAATCTTATGCGGATGTTAGAAGAAGAGGACTTGAGTTTTCAATCAACGATTGGGTATTCTTGAAAGTATTACCAATGAAAGGAGTGATGAGGTTTGGCAATAAAGGAAAGTTAAGTCCACGATACATAGGTCCGTACAAGATCATTCAAAGATTTGGACAAGTTGCTTATGAGTTAGAGCTAACTCAAGAGCTCTCAGCAGTTCATCCCGTATTTCATGTTTCTATGCTTCGCAAGTACATCAGAGATCCATCACACATCACTACTACGGAAGAGGTACAAGTTACAGAAGATCTCACTTTTGAAGAAATGCCTATTGCTATTCTTGATCGCCAAATTAAAAAGATAAGCAATAAAGAGATAGCATCGGTAAAAGTACTTTGGAGAAATCAACAAGTTGAGGAGATCACATGGGAAGCCGAGCAAGCGATGAATATTAAGTACCCTTACCTATTCAACGATGAGGAGGAAGTTCATGAGACTGAAGAAGAACAATAACAAGTAAGTGTTTATTTTTATGCTATTATGTTATGATGATGAATATGTTAATTGTAAGCTTGGACATGTCCTAATTGAGTAACTATGCTAAAATTCGAGGACGAATGTTCTTAAGGGGGGTAAATATGTAACACCCCATAAATTTTTTTTGTACACTTATCGCGATTATATGGAGTCCTAAAGGCTTGCGTATGGGTTAAATTAAGTTTATGGTGTTCGGAAGTATCCCATCAATAGTTTGCCCAAAACAGAGGAGTATTTCATAGAAGCGAGCACATTCGAAATTTCAAAACGGTGGCCGGGAAGCCTGTGAACAGTAAATCTGCAGGAAAATTACTGCAGCTAGGCAATTATTTTTTTGGATCAACTTTAGACGATCATAACTCCTTGTACAAAAAGAAATGTGTGAGCTGCTATATATCGACAAAAATCTCTGAGAGTCTTCTTTCCGATGAAATTGGTTTAATCCAAATCCAATGTCTAAGTAAGGATCTATACCCGTTTTACTACAGTCTATCAAAAACAAAAAACAGAATTGTGGGACAGATTTTTGATTCAACTTTAAACGACCATAACTCCTTTTACAGGAAGAACTGGGTGGTATACTTTATATGAAAATGAAATCCCTTTGAATTATCTTCCCAATTCAATTGGTTTCACCCGAATCCGATACAGGAGCAAAGAATTATGATCGATTTACTTCAGCCTGACAAAACTGTCCACTGGGGACAGATTCGGATTTATTTAAATTTTTTGGGCAAAATGGTCATTTTCTATTACCTCTTGGACGAAAATGGGTCTTTATAAACCTACACTTAGCCTCATATATATCATATATCATCAAATTATTAAGAGAAGGTGAAACCCTAGCCTAATTTCAACTTCAAATATTTTGTGATTCAACCGTAGAAAATTCGAATTGGTTCCGTGGTTGTGTTCACCATCTCGAAAGCTTCGTGAAGCACCCAATGGTTATGTAAGGAGGATTCTAAATACAAGAGTTCATTGTTAAGGTATGAATATTGTTTATTCTTGATTCTTATCCATGAATAAGTATTGATAAAGGATTATGAGTATTGTCTTGATGTTGGAAGATAACTAGAAACATAGTTATGAATTGTTTTGTATAAATTGTTAGTAGTAAATTATGGAAGTTGTTGTATTGGATTATGGAGGATGAATTGTGGTGATATATCATTATATTAGTGGTTATGTATGCCCAGTGATCATGTTGGTATTGGATTGTGATTAAGAAGGGAAATAAAGGCTAATAGTGATGTTGAGGGATATTTCATGAAAATGCATGATATGTGAATGTAATAAGAGTATAAGAGGATGTATGTAGCACTCTTATTGATGAGTTAAAGGATTACTTCCTAGACATTATTTGGTGAAGTTAATACCTAAATGGTAAGGTTTGGTTGCTAATACTAGTTTGCCACAAATGACTTATTGTAGATAAGTATTCGAAGAGTACGGGAAACCAAGTTGGACTTGTATTGAAGTGGTTATATCAAGGTATGTAAGACATACTCTATCTAATATTTGGCATTAATAATGACCCATGACACTTTCAAGTAAGCTTCCAACATTTTCCTACGACACATGACACATAATAACATCATATGATCTTCGACACTACCAATTGAACTTATTTTCACTTTTAAGATTTCCGGCTAGTCAAAAAAATGTCCATATACTATTGTTGACTCCGAAATGGTTTAATGAGGTATCCATGATTCTCTACATCATTTTCATGATATTGATTACCTATTTACATGTTTTCCTATTGAGGTATCATGGTTTCAAGTTCCAAAAGGTGTGACCACAAAGTAACCAATCTCAAAGATTAATTGAATTAAGAAATGGAATGTCTGTATTTTAAATTGATGATATGATGTATTGTATTAGTACCACTGATCAGTTGGCCATTGTATTATAAAGTTTATGTATATATGCTATTCCAGGGGTGGTCCCTGATGTATTGTATTAGTACCGCTGATCAGTTGGCCATTGTATGACATATGTTATGTATTGATAAGGATTACGGGAAGTAATGATATGAAAGTAATGTGCGGGTATCCCATCAGCTCTTGTAAGTGTGGTCTACTCATACTGTTTATTCACAGTTATCTGGGTTCTGTTGATCTTTTGTATCTCATCTTGATACTCACTGCCTTACATACTCAGTACATATTTCCGTACTGACGTCCCTCACGGGGGACCCGTACTCATGCCTGCAGGAACAGGTACTTCAGGTCGTACACCTCCGCAGTAAGAGCCAGGACATTCTGTTGTTATTGGTGAGCTCCAGTTGTTTCGGGGCATCCCAAGTCATTTCTATATGTATTTTTGGTATTTGTATAAAAGTATTTTATGGGCGGGAGTTTGTCCCGACCTTAACTCAGTTGTGTATCTATGTAGAGGCTTTTGTAGACATATTGTACAGCCATAGGAGTGTTTGGTTGATAGACGTGATGGCTCTGACGGCCAATTACTGTGTATATATATATTTATACGTGTCTACTGGGCCGATACAGGTACTGTTTTCTTCTATTTACAACGAAGTGCTGCCCAAATTTCTAATTTTCATATGTAATGTAAATGTGAAAGTATAGGTTATGAACGGGTTCTCCCGGGCCTCCTCGGCTACGGGTGCCAGTCCGCTCCAATGGGATTTGGGGTATGACAGCGATCCCAAGTAAACAATGCCATAGGTACTCAAAATTCCCTTGTATTCTTAACCTTAATGCAATGAGTAATCAGACTTCCCTTGAATTCATGACTAAAATCCAATCACGATGCTTTCCCCTTAAGAATGTCATCACTCAGTCTATCATAGGGAAAATCTCATCAAGTGACCAAAATTAAATAAAATAACAATCTAGGAACAAAGTAACTAAAATATGGGCACCATCAGAGTTCCTAAATATTACAACCTTAATAAAAATAAGAAGTATATAAAATAGAAGAAAAATATGCAAAAATATCAATAATATAGGCCCAAATAAAATGAATATAGACATAGGAACCCCCAACTTAAAAGGCAGCAGTGTACCCACTATATAAATAATGAAGAATAAAAGAGATAAGGGTGTTTCCTAAAATTTAATTAAGGTCTGCTTTCACTCTCAAACTCTGCATCATCATCGTTCTCCTTAAGCTCGAACCATTCTACCGGTACCTCATCATAATCTCCACCCAGAAGGAAGGAAGTCAATCTCGGGGTTTTATAACCTTCCATAGGCCCTTCACCTTCTCGGGGTTTTATAATGTTCCATAGGCCCTTCACCTTCTTCCACATCTTGTTAAAGAACTCACCCTCTTCTTCTCCTTTATGGCTATATATTCATACACAATCCTTAGATCTCGATGAGATTCCTACAAAGATGAGTAGGATTTCTCAATCCTAGCATTGATAGCCTCTTATTTCTTTTGATCCTCTCTGTACTTCTCATAATTGGATCGAGAAACATATGATTGATGAGTGGTGGAGGGCTCTCCCAGTCCCTAGGACAAACTAAACACAAACTCCATGATGGCAGCAGTATCAACTCCAATATGCTCAAGAGGACAGGTGGTGGATGGCCTATGAAACTTAGGCTCAATACTCGTTGGCTTTCCTAAGTCAATCTTTCACTTCTTTCCTTTTTTAGGTATGCCCTTCTCTCGAATCCCCCCTTTTCTCGAATCCTCAAGGGTTCGATAGGGGGAAAGGGTACACCCAAGTATCTCCATAACACTCTTCAACCCTTAGGGAAAGATGATATGCGTACCACCTTGGTCATTAAAGTGGTCCATTTCAGTGACCACGAGCAATATAAAATGCAAGCAACTATTCAAGCAAATAGATCTGGGACTACTATAATGTGGGTGCAAGAGGTAACTCGGATACATATAATCTTAAACCAAACTTGAGCCTCAAAAGTGAAGTCATTCATAGAGATGTTGATTTTTTTGTCCATGAGGCTTCCTCTTCAGGACACAATCTTTCTACCAACCAACTTCCCAGCTTACACCTTTTTGCTTTGAATTCCCCTATGTCTGTGTGTGGGAGCCTATAAACATCAATGATTTGATTCTTCTCAAAGGGCATCATTTGTCCCCGGATCTTTGTTGTCATATTGGATGGATCCAAGAAAGAAACTGTGCTAGTTTCGGCATAAAATTTAAGGATCTATTACTCATTTGCATTGCATGGGTCTGGGGCAAAACACCACCACCTTGTGGCTTTAAGATTTTCATGTAAAGCCAAAAGCTTTTCTAGAGTATTGTCCACGAAAATTCCTTTCTCTAGGAGTAGATTTATCCTCGAAAGATCACTATAGTAGTAAGTGTGGCACTCGAGTGCCATGAATCGAATGTGATCACATTTGTCCATGAGATTTTCCTAAAAGAACTAGGAACATATGATTTTAATCAATGACATTTTTTTACACAAACTATGCCTCATTGTTCACTAAATCTCATTGGATGGTCAGTTGGTGGTGTTTGATTAAAAATTTGGAGTGCAGGATTTTTAGAATGATAGGAAATCACCCTCGATTGCTGCGATCGTGGGTCATAACCACATCCGCGCTGATGCGATTGCGGTAACTGAGACCGGTTCTTACTATCTTCCCATGTTCAATATTTCCAAATTTTTTTACCACAACCACGTTCTAAAATATGGATTCACATTAAGACTAATGAACAAGGCTATTAGGTGCTCGATTATGCCCTTTCGAATGCAAAAACCATTATTCAATACTCATTTGGGCAATATATTGAAAACTTAGTGTGAACACTCCATTTTGCATATATTTTTGGGTACTTAAGACTTCCCCACTTATACCTACAATACTCTAGAATCTAAAAACCACACAATCACCAAGTATGAAAACGTGGAAACAGAAGAATAAAAGCCTTAGGCACTTTCTATATCATGTATTTTGTGGCCTATTTTCAAAAATCAAAGAAGAGATTCAAGGAACCTACCAGATTTATGATGCAAGAGAAATACAAGGATGTTCTTAGAATTTGGTCGAATTAAAGAGTATGATTTGGAAAGGGAATGTGAGGAAAATAGGGGATTCAGCTAGTCATATAACTAAAGTTACTGCGGTCACAGTTAAGTGACTGCGATCCCGATAAGGGCTTGTGATAGTGGTATCTGAGAGCATTTTTGCTCCCCTATTTTCCCCTCTTTAGATCAATTAACAAATTGTCAGTTTTTCCGCTATTGAGTTTTTAATACAAAAATTTCACACTTTTCCCTTTTTAAGCTCATCCAATATGCTCTATAGTGCCATAAATGCATGGGTTATTGAAATGCCAAAACCAAAATCTATGCTACATCACCATAAAGAAAGGATACGAGTCACTTTTGTTCATTTGTGGGTTGCCTCTAACACAATGCCTTAGTTAACGTCGTGGCACGACTTCTTCCATTTTGTTTCATTCTTAATGCCGGTACTCAAGCCTGCTTTCTTTCATATCCTAAACCTAAAAATCAACCACAGACACAACTTGAAGCTCCGCGAATTGCTTCTTCATCTTAAAAACCTTGAAAGTGACCTCATTCTCTTGCACATTATACTTCATCTCCCCAATTTCTATGTCGACCATAGCCCTTCCAGTGGCTAAAAATATATGACCAAGGATGATAGGTACCTATTGGTCTATTTCACAGTCCAAGAACAAAAAGTTCGCCAGAAGTATAAACTTTTCCACTTTAATATGGACATCAATTAAAATTTCCACCAGCCTTTTGATAGAACGGTCCACTATTAAGAGTCGCATAGATTTCAGGGTAGGGGCATTAAAACCAAGCTTCTTGTAGATGAAAAAGGGCATGAGGCTGATTCTTGCACCAAAGTTTTATAGGATTTTTCAAACACCAGCATTCCAATGTTACAAGGAATTGTGAAAGCTCTGGGATCATCTTTCTTTTCTACAACCATACTATCAACGATAGAGCTAGAAGAATGGGTGACTACAATGGTGTCACCTTCAAGAAGCTTCCTTTTTGACATCAATTTCTTTATCAGCTTAGCATATCCTGGGAACTCTTGGATCGTCTCAATCAATAAAATGTTTATCGATTGATTGCTAAGCTTGGCCATGAATTTTTTTGCTTGTCACCTACCTCTTTTCTTTGCAATCATTGAGGTAATGGGGGAGGAACTTGGATTGTAGGCCTTGTTTCACTTTTTGACTTTAACCTCCACTTTGTCTTCATCATCTTTCTTATCTTCTACATCTTGATTTTGAGAAAACACCTCCTTTAGATTAGCCTTAGAAATCCTCCCCCTCAAGGCATCCTTCAAGTGCTCATCAAGTATCTTCATACTCCTAGTTACAATTGCCAGGACTTGAGCGTCATTCTTTGGATTAGCAATCGTGTCACTAGGAAGTTCACTACTAGTTCAAGAATTTAGTTGTGTAGAGATTTGACCAATTAGGTTTCTTGTTTCAAATTCAAAAATATCTATGAGGTAAGAAATACTCATAGAAGAAAGGGTTTTTGCCTATATAAGTCGTAGGATTTGGCTAAGTAAAATTACAAAATTGCCTTGGGCAATATTTGTGCTTAGTCGCGATCGCATGAGATTGTCCGCGACAGCGGCCAATGTAATCATGGTATGGTTCCGTGATCGCTTTCAATTGACCATCTTGACTCACTGTGACCATGGCCTTTGGCCTGCTATCACAGTAATAGGGGATGATGACTGCTCCAGGTCTTTAGCTAAACTTCTTTGCTTTCAATTGATTTCTTTTAGCTTCAATCCGTATCTTTTCATCTCACCAACTCTATGCCTACTAAATGTGGTTATTAGTGCATTAAATAATGATTATGTCTTATTTATTTATGCAAAACTTGGTAGTGTTCATGAAAGTTGAGTGAAAATGGGTGGTACAGTCAACCTCATAATCACCCTTTTTCTAAGATAGTGAAAATTAGAAAACTATGCCCATAATTGTCCACTATTGCCTTGGTTACCACATCCCTCTTTCAAGGATGACGTGGGTTCCTAAAGTTCATCCAACCAAACCTCTCTATCTAGGATGGTTTAGGCTTTTACGATCATGGGACATTCATCAAACAAACCCATTTGGGTATTTGGGGCTTTCACCCACAAATCCTAACTGATTTAGTTAAGAGATAGAATAACCCATCACCAACAAACAAGCATAAGCACATATGAATCACAATCCATAAAATTTACACCCTATTCTAACATAATACCAAGAGACAGAGCTAGCCACTCATGATGATAATAAACAAGAATAAACCAAAATCTTTATTAAATTGATTCATCAAAAGTATAGAGAATGAAAACCACACTTTAAGTTTGAATGAATCCTCAATGGGATTTTCCAATTCTCCACATAGATGTTACTCTAATGTCTTCTTAGCTCAAGATTAGTACAAATTTAGCTCCAAGATCTAATAAATTAGAAAAACACTAAACTAAAGATGGGAGGTAGGGTTATGGAATGATAATTATCTTTCCCCAAAAATAAGGGTTTTGATCTTTTAAATGAGAAGTTGGGGTCGGCTATATACTTTTAAAATTCCCCTCTGGATGAAAATCCCGTTATAACACTATTGCACTAGCTTTTGCCGCAATCATGGCACTGCAATTGTTGCGTTCTTCATGTGATTGTGGCCTTCTGACTTTCTTGAATTACCACAATCGCAGTGGCCACCCTTCAATCGTGGAACCAAAGGCCTAGTGTACACGATTTTTTAGATTTTTCACTCATCGTCCCTTTTCGTTTCTTTTCCTACTCATTTTTCTTCTTTTAGTATCGATATTTTTGTACCTGAAAAACATGGGAATTAAGTGATTGGATGTGCACAACCATGATCCCAACCCATACAAAGCTCAAATGATTGATCTTCCATAAATTCTTAAGCTCTAAAGCCTCATATTTTGGTGCTTGACACTTAGAAAATGGCTAGTTTTTGACAAAATGAAATATTTATACCATCACTAGTGATGGCTGCTTTAGTGGCTAAATGATCGCTAAGGCAGCTAGGTGGTTTCTTTTGTGACAAAGCCTCCATTGGACGACCTCCATTAAGGAGATCCACAACCACTAAAGAAGATTTTAATAAAGTGGTCCCAAGGAACTAAAGTTGTCTCTAGGCTATTAAAGTGGTTGCAGTATATAATTTTTCACTAACCATATTTTGTTAAGTCCTCTCGGATTCCGATGGGGTGCTCGATATTGCTTATAAATCTCAAGTACACCAAAAAACTCTAATATCCTACAGAATTTCAAATTTTTGACTTAATGGCACCATTAAATTTTCATTCGAGATAATTTCAATAAAAAGTGGATACTACACCTAAGGGGCCGTTTTATCCAAAATCTAACAAATTTCCCAAAATGAAATCCTATACCTCGTGACTTAGACAAAGAATCTCCCTAGACTAAAATTTAAATTTTGGAGTTAATGATGCTTTCAAAAGTGGAATCCAAGGTCATTTACCTGAAATTTATGCTCGATACCTTATTCTTAATAACAAAAGCTTCAAAATAGAGAAATGACTTTAAAAATAAAATTAACTGCCTTGTAACTGATTTGTCAGTTCCAACAAGTAATAAATGACTTACGACAACTATAGGAAAGCTCTAAGTACAGAAAAAGCTCAAAAAATCAATAAATGACTTGGATTTTCATTACAACATCCACTACTAAAAGAATTTTCATATACAAAAGTAAAGGATTAATAAGTACCAGAAGGATCAAACAAGTAGGGATACTGGGTATGTATCTCATGCTCAATCTCCCAAGGAGAATCATTGACTGGGCCATGTCTACATTGGTTCTTAACTACAATAATATCTCTAGAGCACAATCGTCTAATATTTCTGTCCAAGATTGATAAAGGCTCCTTAATAAAAGTTCAATTTGTCATCCAACTGAACCAAGTCCCACAGAAGCATGTAACAGTCATCTAAAACATAACATCACAACATAGATAAATGTTAAATGGAATGGATGTATAAAAATGATGGAGGAAATGCTTACTCATAGGCTACCTTCCTAGTTCTGTGAAGTATCACAAATTTTCCAATATACCTAGAGCTGAGCTTGCCCCTCCTCCCAAACCTTATTAAGCCCTTAATGGGAAATACTTAAAGAAAGACCTAGTCACCAACTCTAAATCTTAATGCACGGAGCCTATAACTAGCATAACTCTTTTGCCTTCTTTGAGCAACCTATAGTCTATGCTAAACAATCTAAACCCTATCTAAATACTTACAAAGAAAATTAGTCTCTTGGGGCCTAACCTTTGAAGTCTCAAACCAACCAATTGGAGATCAACAATGCCTACCATACAAATCCTTAAACGGTTTTATTTGAATACTCGATTGGTAGTTGTTGTTATTGATAAACTCTATTAATGCTAGAAAATACTCCCACTAACTTCCAAAAACCATGACAAATACTTGGAGAAAATACTACAAAACTTGAATAGTCAACTGTAACTGTTTATTAGTTTAGGGGGTAAAGTGGTACGACGATCAACTTGGTTATCCAAACCTTCCTGAAGTATCCTCTAGAATGTAAAAGAAAACTGAGAACTTCTACCACAAATAATAGACACGGGTACACCGTTAAGGCAAACCACCTCTCTAAGAAAGTTGTGATCCAACATCTAGGTACTGTAGGAAGTGTGAATAGGGTGGAATAAGAAGACTTGGTCAATAAATCAGGGTGACCCAAAATGTTATCAAACCAATAGATGTGCAAGGAAAAAAACCCATTGATAATGCTTAACTTACACTTTATTTTAAGTGCAAGGCAATCGCTGCCAATATATTTACCTAACTTTGAGTTGGGGTCGAATACATGAGGAACAATGTGAGTGGACATCCAATTAGCTTAAAATAAATAAAACTTGCTAAATTAAAACCTATAATACAAATATGTAAAAATGAGGAGGGGGAGGGAGGGGTTGAAAGAGTATCAAACTAATGGTTGTTTATAGACTTTTAAGCGAATAATTTAGGTCTATAAGTAATTAGAGTATACTCGATTAAGCACAAATATTGGGATTATGATTTCCTAGGGGCAAGTTATGCATCAGAGCGTGATGATTCGGTGCAAACTCTAATAATTGATGATATTGGAGGCAAGGTTGAAAGTCCTTAAGACTAGTTTGTCATCATATTCTCAAAGAAGTCACTCATTGACCATTTCGTTTACATAACAAGTGTTTCATTTAAATCCACCCAATACCTCAATTAGGCACCTATGTTTCTTGGATGGAACCTAAGGGATAGTCAACCTTACCATCACTCAAATATCAAAGATAGAAAATTAGAAAACTATGCCCATTAATTATATACTATTACATTGGTTCCCATATCCCTCTTTCAAGGATGATGAGGGTTCCTAAAGTTCACCAAAACCCCTCTTTCAAGGATGGTTTGAGCTTTCAAGAGCTTGGGATTTTCACCCACAAACCCATTTGTATATTTGGGGATTTCACCCACAATTTCCAACAAATTTACTCAAGAAATAGTAGAACCTATCACCACCAAACTAGCATATATACAAATTAATCACAACCCATACATAAATGCACCCTATTGTAAAATAATCCCTAGAGGAAGAACTATCTACAAATAAGAGTAATTAGAAAGATATACCCAATAATCTCTATTTATTAGATTTATGAAATACTAAGTTAATGTTACTTAAAACTTTGAATTCAACAAATCTTCAATGGGAGTTAACTAATCCTTCACTTGAAAGATACACCAATGTATTCTTCACCCAAAATTACTACAATAGTTATCCTCAAAAAATGGAAAATAAGTAGACAAGGTTCCAATAATTGGGAATGGATTAAATAATCATCAAAGAGATAGGGTTTGAGTCTATATGAAGACATTTGGAATCAACTGCATGCATTTTTATTTCTACCCTTAGGCTGAATTTTCTACTAGGCCGTGATCGCGAGAGTTGTCTGCATCCGCAGCTACCATGACAGCAGTCAAAATCACCTGATCGTGAAGACCGCAATCGCGGTAACTGAGGCTATGTTTTGCTCTAGGTCTTTAAACTGTTCTTGTTTCCTTCTTTTTATCTTTTCATCTCGTGTCCACATTTTATCATCCTATTACCTATGTGTCTGTCTAATGTGGATATTAGTGCATTTAATCAAAAATATTTCTCATTTACTCATTTAGAATATGGTAATGTGCACGACTGTTAAGTGCGAATGAGTGGTAAATTCACCACTCATCAATACCCCCAACTTAAAGCCTAGCTTGTCCTCAAGCAACATTACCTATTAGCATGAGACAATGCATATTTTTTCCCACATAAGATGATCGTATCATCACAATGAGATTGATGTTAGTTACTAGCTCAATTAGCTCTTCAAACATTGGAAAATCTATTTTCTCGACATCCCTCAACATAAAATGCAGTAAGGATGCAAAAGACCTCAAAGAACAATAATGTAATAATCACCAATACTCTAGAAGTGACTCACTATTTGACCCCAACAACACTATACTCCTTTTGTATCTTTTCTCAAACGATGACAAAATTACCTACCTCAACATATTCACATACCTTCTCATAAAAAGGGAAATTTCACACACCAAGCTACTAATTATGCAACAAGGAACTTAAATACAAAACTCACTCCCTCACAAGAACTCTCTATGTTAACAAGTGTCACACCATAGGCTTGCACCTATTTTCAATCGCCACTACAATGAAAGTAAATAGTTGGAGATTTTGAAGGGCTTTTTGAGCTTGTAACGTAGGTTCGGGGTAGGGTAGGATATCATTTAAGGTCAACATCATTTATACCTTCCTTGAACATCGACGTCACACAATTTAATCTACTTCTTGACTATGGGCCACTTCTTTTGGATAAAAATGTGCCTACATTTATTCCCTTGTTTTACCTATTTTCTTTCCATTTCTTTTTAATTCACGCCTTTCATCCCTTTGTTGAATTTTTTCTTCTTCTATTTATTTGTTTCAATGCTTAAGAACGTAGGCACTCACTAATAACTTTGTGACCCAAAGTTACTTTCTTCAATCTTTACTACCCCTAACTTAGGCTTTTAGCCTCAAGTTGCATTTTAAGTTCAAGAACGGTATGGTTCAAAAGAGGGATAAAAGTTGAAAGGCTCGTGGCTTGTAATGTGTTTGCCAAATAAAGATTGAAAGGCTCAAATTCTTTGACTAGGGATAACATCTATGCACGGGTAGTATTTTTAGGCTAAGTAGGCTTCCAATGTCACCAAGATATCCTAAGATCATCTCACCAACCAAATACAATAAAAATTTAGCCTTGAGAGACTAATGAGGCAAGTTCTAGATGACACAAGTATACATGATATTTATACAAATAAACTCACCAGACATAGTATATAGACTTGCTACGCAGTCTAAATTTCCCCTCACGTTAGAGAACAACATAATGTATCTATCAATATTTACAAGCCAAAAATTTTGATTCACAAAAAGAGAAAATGTTTTGTTACAAGGTTGCTCACATCTAAGCCCTTGATCATTGAAAATTTTTTATCAGAGGGGGGTGTTTGATTTGCATTTGCACCAAGCACAATTTGCTAACCAAGGCAACAACAGAATCCTTTGTCTTACATTTTGGCTTAATATGGGCAAACCAAGCATATGGCTACTCAGACTTCGCTAATGGCATGCGTGCAATCCAAAATCCACATTGCCACAGGTACTCAAACTTCTCTTGCATTTGTGATCTTGATACTCTGGGTACTCAGATTTCCCCTGCATCCATTGATCAAAACCTAATCATAATGCTTTTTCTTTAAGAATGTCATCAATCAATCTATAATAGGAAAAAACTCGCCAGACATTACCATTACAAAAATAAAACTAAAGTAAAAAAAATCTTAAAGCAAAGAAACAATGACTAATCCATTATATGTGGGCACTATGATAATGCCCACATATAGCACTTCAAAAACAAAATAAAAAATCATCCACAATGTTATCAAAAAAATATCAAAAACATCCAAAAATATAGCAAAACAATATAAATCCAGGGATTGGCACCTCAGAAAAAAATAAGTAGTGTCCTAAAAGCATAAGAAATAAAGCAAGAGTAAAGGATGCTCCCTAAATCTGAGACTCTGTATTAGCTCTATCATCATCTGGACCAGACCACGCGAATAGGGCCTCATCATTTCTATACACCCTCAGTGAAGGTAGCAACTCCTTGGGTTTGAGCACCTTGAAGATGCCCTTTACCCCTTTCCACATCTTGGTGAAGAATTTATCTCTTTTTTATTTCTCTTCACCATTATTTTTTGTGACTATTTGAGGTCCCTGTATGATTTTGCCAAAGCTTAATAGGCTCTCTCCAATCTAGCAACTGTGGCTCCTTGCTTCCTTTGCTCCTCCAGGTATACTTCATAATCTAACTGAGCTACATATGAGTGGTGAGAAGTGGAGGACTCTCTCAGTCCCTAACACAATCTGAGCACTATCTCTTTAACCAACCATATCTCGCCTGAGATCTTATCAAAGGTGTTTGCCGAAAAAGGTCTACAAGAGGTTTTGTCCTTCTTGGTTGACTTTACCAAGTCTACCTTTCTCTTCTTGCTCTGACAAGATGAACCCTTACCATAAATTTTGAGTGGAAAGATGTGGGGGCCTGGTTGCACCCAGATATCTGCAGCATATTCTCTCACTTTTGCCTACCTACATAGCTCAGTAATATGGGAAGGATATAGAAAAAATGTACCCCCTTATTCTTGAAGTGCCTCCATTCTGAGATCACAATTTGTCCTACGTCTAGAGTAATGTCCAATAGGATCCAATCCACCTTCCTCTCTCATAAATATCTGACGTCGGACATGTGTTCTCACGGGGATACTCTACTACAAATGATAGTCAACCAAAGCCTGGCCTCTACTATGAAGTCGTTCATAAAGATTCCTCTTTTGGTGCTAGCCCAAGAAACTTCTTTGGCATGGCATAATATGTTTTCTAACTAGGTCCTTGGCTTACACCCTTTTGCTTAGAACTAAGCTATGTCTGCATCGGGGAGCATATATATTTCATTGATCTGCTCATCTCTGAAGTGCACTTCCTCTCCCCAAATTGTTATTATTGGGTTTGTAAGAGAGACTACGCTAAGGTTAGCATAGAACTCACGTAACAATTTCTTATTAGAAAATTAGTGGTCCAGGGCGAAGCACATCCACCCGATAACAGTAAGCCTAGCATATAATCTTGGGAATTTCTCCTCCACTTTATCTTAGAAAATACCCCTTTCTGGGAGTAACTTGGTCTATTACAGGTCACTATATTAAAAGTTGTGGAATTCTGCAAGCATGAATCTAGTATGGTCAAAGTCTATTATTTTTGCGGCCTAATACCTGTGATTAACACAACAATGACCATCATTAGATTTTTCATTCTAAATTGTGTTTATTTATTCTGAAATGATCTTTGAGTGGTGCCATAGGGGGTTTTGGGGTAAAAACTGGGCCTACAGAATTTTTGGTCTCAATAGAAAATTGTTCATAGATATAGCGATCACGAATCTTTACTGCAATTGCAGAACTGCAATCGCAACCCCGATGGCCTCAAATGTAGTACCTGGAACTAATTTTGACCAGATTTTTGATAGAAAATAATACTTAATTCCAACCCCAATTTGTGTTCCAATATACCAATATATCATGATGCTAATGAAACTTAAACCCTAAATGCTAGATTATACCCTCAAAAGATAAGGAAAGCAACATGAAATCCTTAGTTGCATTAAATCAAACACAAGGTGTACACGTTAATTCTATCTATTTTAAGCCTAAATCTAGGTAATCAAGACTTCCCTATCAATATGTACACCAAATACAGCAGCCTACCACACCAATAAGTCAATTCCAACACAAATTAAGCATCGAAAATACCAAATCAATCCTAGGCATAAGGCATAAGATTCAGGACACAAAAACACTCAATTTGAGAGAATTAGGAGATATACCTTAGTGTAGGATGCATGGGGATGCAATGATCAGCTCGAGAATGCAAAAAATTTTCAATTTTGGGTGCAATTTTTAGGGAAAAATGAGAAGAGGAATTTAGGGAGGACTGGGCAGTCGGATGGTATTTTATACTGATTTGGCCATAATCGCAGTCAAAGTTCTACAGTCACAAACACTCAGCTAACGCGATTGTCATGAAACAGGCCTTGATTGTAGTAACTAAGGTAAATTTTTAGGTCCTTTACATTCCTTTGCTCAGTCCAAAACATAATAATTTCACCCTTTCCCCTTTTCCAATTTAAGTCAACACTCCTCATGGCACCATAATTTTATAGATTATGCATAAAATAAAATAAAATCTACTATTCTATACAAGTAGAAAAGGATACATGCCACTTTAGTTACATGATGGGTTGTTTCCCATCTTTGGTGGCAAGACACCTCTTTGACTATCATTTGTGGGTTTTAATTTATATGATTTGAATCTTCATCCTAATTGTTGCTCACTATTAGTTAAGTGGCATCGGGATAGAAGATTCAAATCTTCCAAGGTGAAATGTGATTGAATGACGGCACGATGATAAATCTTTTATCTCTCCAATTTGAATACTTAAATATTTTACACAACTTTACATCAAATTTTTGATTTATCTCTTTAGGTAATGGTGGGAACATTAATAGGCCATTATTTATACATGAAAAGTTAAGTTCTTTGGCCTTCAAGTGTGGCACTCTGATGTGCTCCTTTGGAATAACAAACTCCAAATTTATAAGAGTGGTGCTCCTTCTTTCCATGATCCTTTATTTACTTAGGAAGATGGACTTTTATCACATCCTTTAATCATAATATATAAAAATGGTTTGAATGAGGTCTATTCCTTAGTTTCGGGGTTGAATCCTTAATAGCATCTTCGCCCCAAAATAAACTAGAGTCTTCATATGAGATTTTCGTGTCTTCTTCCTTTTACTCTAGCACCATTTCCTTGACTTCGGCATCTTCAACAATATTTGGTTCGGTTGGTTGGGAAATCACTGATGACTCTTTACTAACAAGATCATCATTGACCACATAGCTTGGTTTCTCTTCTTGAGTAGTAGGCAACGTGATGGTAATTAAAATCTTTATTTCCTTGCTCAGTTCCTCTATCTTGCCAATCTCCCTTCCAAATTCCCTGTTGGATTGATGCATTTAGTGCACATTCTCCCCTATTGTAGTTACTCAATCCAAAATAGTTTGAAGCATTACTTTAAACTATTGTACCCAACATGTTTTTCTTCCTTGAATTCATCATGAATCCTATGAAACTCATAAGAAGAACTAGCAATTAGGTTAGCACAATTTTAGGTTGCCAAGTTCAAAAGTTGAGGAGCAAAGAGATAGCCTCAGTGAATTTTTTGTGGAGGAATCGAAAAGTTAAAGAAGCAACTTGGGAGTCAGAAGATGACATGAGAATTAGATATCCCAATTTGTTTGCTTCGATGGATGATGAGATAGAAGGTACTATTCCTATATTCTCTTTCCTAGTCCTTATTCTTCTTGAAATCATGTATGTTTGTGTCACGCATCATTATTCGGGGACGAATTATCCTAAGGGGGGATAATGTAACGCCCCGCATTTTGGGCTACAATAAAGACCATGATTCCAATGCGTTGATAATCCCGAAGCCATAAATCCTATGCTAATATGGCATGTTAATTATTTGCGTAGTATGTGAATCCATTCAAGATTAAATTTAGACCATAGAGGTCCTTTGACTCAAGGACAAGTTGAAAGCTACTTTTATCGATTAAGTTTAAGTGGACATTATAATTTTTGTTAACTTCTATCAACCATGACTCTTTGTATATGTCTAATTAGAGAGACTACTGTGTGTAAAATGATAGATTTTCAAGTTAGCTTTCTAACGATACCAATTTGCTAAAATCCTGGACCCGAGCAAGAAGTTATGGCCTTTCAAAGTAGAATGCGTCAACTAACCAATCGCACATGGCCACTACAAAGCATATGCGGCGCCTATGTAAATATAGGTGATATCATATGAGGCGCCTATGTAAATATAGGCGATATCATATGTGGCGCCTATGTAAATATATGTGATATCATATGCGTCGCATATCTTATGGTTTCAAGTGACTTAAACACTCCGTTTTTGGGGCAAAATGATCCTCTTCCCACCCTTATTCAGCCATAAAGACAAAATTCAGTCCCCAATTCTCCAAAATACATCTACATTCATCTAGAAATTCTCAAGAAAACTCCCAAGAGTTTCAAACAAAAAAACTCAAATAAATCAAGATTTAACCGTGGGTTTTTAAAATTGATTAGAGATTCGGAATCCCCAATCCATGGGTTTCAAGAAGCACCCACTATTTTCTAAAATAGTGGTACGAGGGGTTTTCCTAAATTCTCATGGGCATAGAAAAATCATGTTTTAGAATGGGGTTTTTGAATCTATGTATATATTCATGTATTAAGTGTTTTAACATCATTGCTTTGGTCTTTTGACCTTCCCCAAAGTGATTTCTAAATATGAATGTATGAAACCAGGTATTTAAGAATGAATTCTTGTTGAGAGCATGATTTTTGGTGAATTCCCTCTTATTATGGATTTTTCTAATTTCTCATAGCATATGAATTGTTTTGCAATGCATCCTTAAAAAGCACTATATGAAATGATTGAACTCTTGTTATGATTTAAAGGTGATTTTAAATCACTAAAGAGGGAATCAAGCATGAATGTTTAATGTTCATAATGCATGTAATGAAAGAGTGCATGGATTTGCTAAAGGCACTAGACCACCATATGTTGATGAAGTGTTTGCATGATTTTGACTTGAGTTTCGAAACATGAAATCTTCTATATCAGTTGCATGATTTTGGTGGTCTAAATTATGCTTTAAATGAAAGATTTAGCTTAATGTATTATGGCTCAGAAATCATGACTTACAAGTCTTGGTATGACGATACCAATTTAGACAAATACCAATTCAGAATATTGCATGTACAGAAAGGGTTAAAAATGGGCATACAGAGATATTAGGTTGTTCCTTGAAGAGGGTTTGAGTTCAAGAAACTCATTGCCTAAAATTGTAGTTTGCCGACCTGGGTATATTATTATACGCTGACTTAAGTGTCGTGTGGCGTATCAGATTCAGGAACTCCAACCCTTCGGCATACTCGGGTTGGAGGCTTCCCCACCAAGTCAATGACGGATTCCATATCGCCTGTGGAATATCAGACTTGTAGGGGATACCACCTAACTCAGAAGTAATACACAGATCAGAGTTTGAGATTTACAGACAGGTTACATATTTTTAGAAGGTGCCCATGTGTTTTCAGAAACTGTTTTATGCATAGTGTTTGATGAAAATTTGCTCTCACGTATTATATATATATATATGTCCAATTAATCTATTTTTGATTTCTTCGCATGCCAGTACAATTGTGTTGACCCCCACTTCCTCCCAGATACTGAGGTGCAGTCTAGGGGTCCAGATCCTCAGTAGAGTCTACAGACAGGGTTGTCTCAGAGTTCAGTTGGTGATCCTTCTTTGCTTCGAAAGGCCTAGTCATTTAGGTATTTATTTCAGTATGCTTTTTGGTTGGCTGGGGCCTTGTCCCAGTTATTTAGATAGTATGTCAGCAGAGATTTTGCAGACTATTGCAGATCTTTATTAAATATTGTTGGGCATGTTTTCAGGCATTTAACTATTTTAAATTGTTGGCCATATTTCCATATTATTATTTCTATTCCGTATTACTTTGATCATATAAATTATGTGCATGATTACCAGTTAGACAGAGGGCGTTCCAGGCCTCCGGATTCGAAAATGCTCGTCATGAACAGGGCCCCAGTTCGGGTCGTGACATAACTCTCAGTATAAACCAGTCCTTATTCAGTTCAGAGATCAGACATACAAATTTATTAGTTTCCATACTTTCTTCTAACCCTGATCTCCCGAGTCCCTATTTGTGCCTATTCTATAAAATCTTTTATGTGAATTAATGTTATATGTAAATATAATCGAGTCTTGTCCCAACCTAAAACAAGTTCAAGGTACAATTTCCTCCTTATTACTCCTCCCAGTCTTAAATCTGTGGTTGTGTATATGTCTTAACATGCATTTTAGAATTTAGATTAGTACATACATATGTTATAGATAAATTTATCATGTTAGAGTTCATATCTAAGAACATTGTGTTGGGATATCATCTCATTCCCCATCTTTTTTACTTAGTTAGTCTTCATTCGAGGACGAATGATCCCAATGGGGAGATATTATAGCACCTCTAAAATCCAAGCTAAGTTTGAAAATAATATTCAAGTATATGTAGAGTAAAATTCCAGGAATCGTTAGTACTAGAAGTGATTTTGATATGAATTAAGTCTACAAGTAACTCCTGGCTTATAGCCTAGTTATTGAATTCTAGTATAGAATCTTTTCTTAGTAAATGTCAAATGATCATAGATCATCAAATATGAAACATATTTCAGCTTAAGAACCACCAAATTAAATATCTTTAATTCTTATTTCCAATGCACCAAGTTTTACATTAATGTACTACTGGAGTAGAAAGTTATACTCATTTTATCATAGGGTGTTTGTCTGCAAATGAGTGATGACCTATGTCACAGCCTATCAGGCCTGGTCATCAAGCTTAAGTAGTAAGCTAACAAAATGGATAAAAAGTGATGAGATTAGGTGACGATACATCATGGGGTAACAACACGTCACCCAAGTCATCAGACGGGATAGTTCTTTAATGTTGAAACATTTTCAAAGGATTGTTTAGTATTTTTCCATTTTTTTTAGACCAAAACTGTGACATTTTAACTATCCCAAGGCTTAATATTAAGGCTAAAATACCCTCAATCCAAGATTTCACCAGTCTAGGCATGTGGGTGTTTAAAAAGGAATTTGTTTCACCCTTATGCCTAAGAACTAGTTTTGAATTATTATTTCTAGTTATGATTTTTACAAACTCATTATCTAGGTTCACACCTAATTATGACAAACTCTTAAATTTCAATTTTCTCATGTTACTTTATTATTATGGTCCCCATTCAATGTTTTTTAGCAATGAAAGGTGAACTATTACCCATACCAACAAATCAACAAATTACACCTAAGAGCATCTATAATGTGATCAACTTGTACAATTATCAGATTAGTTGACCTCAAGTATCAACTAATTACATAATCTCTATTTGTGACAAATATAATTCTATTAGTTATCTTCTAGCAAACTTGATTACACTCCAATTTAGATTTTTTCTTTGGAGAAAGTAGGAGACCCAAATAAGTGAGTTAAAGCCTCTACTATTCTGTTAACTGAATGTTCATGCCCTTTATTGAAGATTATTAAATCATCAACAAAGACAAGATGATTCCAACCTTTGTTATTGCACATTGGGTGGAACCTGTAATTGTACCATCTTCATCATTACTCTTGTTAGATATTCCATAACTAGAACAAATAACAAAGGAGTGATGGGATCCCATAACTAGAACAAATAACAAAGGAGTGATGGGATCCCTCTATCTTAAGCCTCTCCTTCCTTGGAAATATCCACACAACTCTCATTTATTCTAATAGAGGAATTTATGGTAGTGACACATAACATTAAAAACTACCTAAATTTAGGTGGAAAATCGTATCCAATAAGCATTTCTTCAAAAATATCCCACTTTACCATCTGATATGCTTTTCTCAAGTTAATCTTTATCATATATCTTGTGCAGTTTGACTTTTGTAGTATCTTAACAAGTCATAGAAAATAAGGATATTGTGAAATATTGTTATATCTTCCAGAAAAGTTATTTGATTTTGACAAACAAAATAATGCAATAACAGTTGCAATCCACAATATGAGATCCTAGAGATGACCTTGTAGAGCACATTATAACATAATATTAGCCTGTGTGGACTAGTATGTTCAGTTTTCGTCACTTTAGTTATCAAGGAAATAACTATTCCATTCTCTTTCCCCTATAATTTCCCTATCTTCATAAACTCCAGATCAATATTTATGGCATCCTTACCCACCACTCCCATGCATCTCTTAAGAAACAACTATTATACCATCTGGGCCAACCCTTTCATTAGTTTTAATACCAAACACTACATCTTTAATTTCCTTCCTAGTGATCTAGTTGAGCAAATAGACTTGTTGGTCTATAGATAACACAAGAGCCACTCTTTAGAAATCTCTCTAAAGCTCTTTTCCTAGATTCAATCCCATTATCCCCTAGCAATTGAGAGAAATACCTAAAAAAGACATAAAAAATCTTCTGGTTATTAGTTTGTAGCTACTTATTATATTCCTGTTTTTGAGTGATTGGTTGATTAAACCTCCTCTACTTGAGTATAGAATAAAGTACATAGTTTTTTTAATCTCCAAGACTGATCCATATTGCTTTATTCTCTTGCATCAACATTATTTCTTCCAAGTAATTTACTCTCCTAAATTCTTCACTTATTTCGCCTTCCACTATCTGTAATTGCTTGATTAAAGGATCTATATACAGGTGGATATGTGCCTCTTTCAACTTCCATCTCGACAAATTAACTTCATTTTCAAGTTATTAAAGTGTTGGTCGTGTAACTTCTTGAGCTCTACTTTCAACATCTCTAATTTTTGAACAACTAGATACATGTAGCAACCCTAAACCTGTAATTTTTATCACTTCATAACAATGCTCCTAAACAGATCATGCTTTCCCCACACATTATAATACTTAGAAGTAGACTTCACCCTTAAGTGAGCACCAACAAACCTAACATTAATTGGACTATGGTCACTCCCTCCTTCATTCAAAAAAGTAGTCTTATAATCTAGCATTTTATCTAGCCATCCCCCATATATAAATGACCATTCAATTTTTGAAAACATTCTAGAAGTAGCTCTTTTATCATTCCAAGTATAAGCACATCCATTACTTGTCATGTCCTCTAACTTACAAGTCTCCACATAGTCTTGAAAATCATAAAAATCAGCTAAAGTAACTGGGTTACCACCTATTATATTATCACTATGCAGCACATTGTTAAAATTACTAAGTACAAATCATGTTGTAGTCATACGTGTCCCAACCTGAGATAAATAGGATCAAAATTCTTTCCTTTATTCCCTCCCATTTTAATCTAACATAATTTTATTATAGAACTCATTTTGTAATGTTATTTCCCTTACCAAACATGTCACAAATTGATTATTGTCCCTACAGATGGTTACTTCACATATATCTTCCCTCTACACCACTAAAATTCTTCCATTATGGCGTGAA
The DNA here is from genome assembly GCA_030864225.1 of Capsicum baccatum var. pendulum. NCBI lineage: Eukaryota > Viridiplantae > Streptophyta > Magnoliopsida > Solanales > Solanaceae > Capsicum > Capsicum baccatum. Next base: position 90,697,488 of record CM061557.1, read on the forward strand.
ATATGATTACAGAATCATTTCCACCACCGAACATACTATTATACACTCTATCAATACTTTTATACTTTATTTTTGTTGCTAAAAGTCCTACCATACTAACATCTAGTTGATTAAAGAGGAACTAAACCTCATTCTGTTTATTGAGGCCATTCAGGCCCCTAACGTTCCAACAGATCAAGTTAACCATTTCCCAAAGTGATTGGTAATTAATTACTGGTCCTCTCATATGTTGAACCTAGTCATACTTGTCAGCTTCTGCTAAAGGTTGGAATGTTTGGTATCAGTAATATTCCTACTACCTAATACTGGTACACTACTTCTATGATTTCTTTGAGCTACGTCACTATTGTCTTTCCCGCAGTACTGCACCTTCTCTTTGCCATTAAACTATTGTTATCTGCCAAGAGTCCTCTCCCCGAATCTAGTACCAGGAATGCTACACGGTACTCATGAACCCGAAGGACCACAAGCTAACCCATGATTAATATCTGTACCTGTATACTGTATGACATCATGTAAAATGCAGAAATAATAGATTGGAACATGCCATAAGGTTTAAAACTGATAAAACATACTATCTAAGAGTACGGTATATCAATACCAAAAATTGAACTGAAATAAATGGTCTGAACATACTTTAATCTGAAAGCTTCTAAAACTGATCCGTCTGAATAAGAAGTTAATGGGACATGTCCCCAACTAACTCGAACTACTAAAATAAACTAAGTAATGATATAATAAAGTAATGATCATGTCCTCGAAAATTGAGGACTCACTGCTAACTCTGACTGCTAAGACTGGAATGCTACTAATGCTCTAGAGTTCGTGCTTCTGAACCTATGGTATAAAACACCATAGCTCAAATACGTCAGTACGATTGAATATACTAGTATGCAAGTAAGGTAGGCTGAATGCAAGGGTTTATATACATGAACAAGACTAGTAGACCGAATAACATAAACATGAGAATACATGCATCAATACGTGAACTGTATCTGAGATCAAGACATCACTAAATATGAATACTCATAACATAGGTTTCGTATAACTGTTGTACTATTATCTAGATGGCTGTGCCTGACAGTCCTATTTCTGATGGAACTAGCTAAGTTTCGTAGTGAACTAGGTGACTGTATCTGACAGTGCTGAATTCTGTAGAACTATTTGGGCTCTATTACTGAGACTGTAACTATAGGAAGTAGTCATCTAACTGACATGCCCTAATTAAAGCAATATAGCTAAGTTGGGGTCTAATCTATATCCCCAATTAGAAGAGTGTCAATGTCGTGCCACTAGTAAAGACAAGCTGTGAGTGATCCCTCATCTAACAGGTACTCTAAGGAGAATGGTGGGAGCCTCATCTAACAGGTTAAGCCACCTCATCAACCTTTATCTAACAGGTTAGATTTCATAACCTACGCTGGCTACGTAGTTCTAGAGCACAATGATTGCTTCTAAGAATCACACCCTCTACTCGTAGGTAAGTTCCCATCTTTGGGATCACTCGGTGCCGAATCCTACTCCCATCTGATTAGACACTGAATTAATTATACTAAACTGACTGGACTGAGTCTACTGAGATCCGTTAACTGATGGAGTATCACTAAGTTCTAATAAGTGACTGAGATTACTGAGGATTACTGAGTCATGAGACTGACTGAATTCTACTGAACATGGCTTGACTAAGAGTATCTTGAAAACATGAAACTGGCTTTAGGCACATAATTAAATTATCGGGTACAAGTACCCCCAGGACTCAATAGCATAAAAATGATAATACTTCACACTTCTTGACACATGACCATAGTCAATAATTTATAGTACAATCATCGGGGATATTCATGAAGTATTTGCATGCCATAAACTCACACATGAAAGAAGTGCATGTAAACATGTCATAATTTCATAAGCCTAATCTCATGAGCATTACATCAATCCATCACAAATAAAAACAATAACATGGGAGTCATTTGAACTTATGGGTGAAATATAGGTTAATCATTTTGGTCACAATTGAGTCATAAGCAATGTTTCCTATTCTCTTAGGCATTTTATCAAATAACTTGCATGCATAACTATAAGCTTAGGCATGGACATTAAATTAGTTCTTCATGGTTGCATAAATTAAAAAAATTTAGTAGATTTCAATCCACATGCTAGCATAAATTAATGAAAACACATTTAATGATTTCAACTTGGTTATCATACACAACATCAATATGATCGTAATCAATCCACAACATAAACATCAAAATTTATAATTTAAAATTGGATTCTTTGTCTTCATGGATGAAAGGAATCCGTGAATGAATACTTGACAGACCTGGGTGTATGATTTCTTAAAGATTTATGAAGAAACGCTTGAATTATTGACTTGGAGTTAAGCACCTAGGGTTTCTTGTTCTTGGGGATTGATCGTTGAGAGAAACCCTAATTGGATGTTATGAATGAATAATGAAGTTATGAGCTATTTTCTTGTATAATTAGGGGTTAAAACGGGTGGAAAAAGACCCAAATACCCTTTTAAAAATAACTTTAAAATACTGAACGGGATCTGCAATGGCTCGTGCGATGGTCCGTCACTGCCTTGATGGTCCCTGTCCCACTTGGGTTAGAATAGGGACTCACTACCTTAGTAGCGAGGGCTTGAGCGACGGTCCGTTGCTAGCTCTACGGTCCGTCAACCTGTCCATCTCACCTAAGCTAGAAAATTGATTTACTGCCTTAGCTGGAATGGATTAGGTGACGGTTCAACTCCCTACAGTCTTTCCTCTGATGCTCATATTTAAGAAAATTGTCATATAAAGATGGTTTCTAATCATATGTTACATTTTGTGTCATTACCACTCCCTTTTGACTTAACCTAATCTGGGAATGGCTTCCCTACTTTGACCTTAACCAAGAATTTAGCAAAACTAAGACCTAATTTCTTCTCTGCCTTTTTATACTAAATAAGAGGGTTCCTTGTAAGATTACCAATCTTACTAAACCCTAAGCAGTTCAATACTTGAAATCAAGCACAAGAAGGTTGATCCAAATAGGTACAGTAAACAATTATTTCTTAGAAAATTTCATTTTTTGAGTCCAAGCTTTAATAATCAGCGGATAATTATCAAAATGGTATTTACTATGTGTAGTACCTCCATCTTTCCTTCTTCACTATAAAATTTCACCAGTTAATTATATGCCTTATCATTGGTACTTTATTCATCACATAGTTTCCCAAATTCTTTGTATATAACCATCTACGAATAGGGGATGCACACCCAACACATAGCAAAAAATAGTATTTTTCCAGCACTTAACATTAGAACTAATGTTATCTAATTTAATATCCCCAATAGTTAATCACAAAAATTCAGGATTCACATATTGTACCTTAAATCTCGTAGTCATAAATTTTGATATATAGAAATCATCCCAAATAGATATCACTTTGCATTTTGATCCTTTTTGCTAATGTTCAGTAAATTTCACTCCTGCTTAACCTCATCCTCCCTTGTAATCCTCAAACTCCAGCCAACTACATCCTTCTTTCACTGTTGGATTCGCACTTTAATAGGAGTTTGCACCGATAAACACCTAATCCCATCTCTCAGCTACGTATTACCCATAACCTATGAATTTTTTATATTTATTTTTAATTTTGTAGTTATCACTTCTCCTTGAGTCCTACTCACATTCAATGACCACTGTTTCTAATTGTATAACCTTTATTTGCACCATTGGTTGTCCAGATTCAAATGAAGTGGTGTTCTTAGGTCTCCTTCCCATGCATGATTTTCAAGGCTTTAACTCAGTTATTTAATAGGTGAAGAATATAGACTACAACCTCTTACAAAATTAATTATGCATGATTTGATGGATTTTAGCCTACATATGTTTGGAATGCCATGTATTCCCATGAAATTTAGTATATTCACATACTTGTGATTCATGACCCCTAAGTATATTGAAAAATTCATGATTTTGGACATGTGTTAAGAAATTTCACATTCAATGGCTTAGGATAGCATGCATTGTTAAATTAACACTCAGTCCTTAAATTTTCAAGATTTAGAATGTTTTCTGATAGAACACTTATCTTTCAGTTTCATAACATTAGTATTATTGAGCATTTAAGTTTACTATGATTATCATGAGTTTCAGAGATAGTAATTGCATATAACAAGTTCTATGATTTTAGTCATTTTTAGTTAGAGTAGTTAAACAAGTTTATCTATTTTATAATCTTTCAATATGATTATGAACATATGTAAATGATTATCAGAGTAGTACTTAGCACCAATAAGAAATGGTTTCATGAAACACAAGACCAAAATTTCGTGCCTCCATAGGTTAAAGTGGTCCCTACTAGTTGAAAGTGTCTCCCATGCACAAATGGCCTCATAAGTAAATTCACGGCAGTCATGGTTCATACCCTTGGCAAGGCAAAAACCCCGTCCCAACTTGGGTTACAAGTTGCATTTCTATGTTTTGTCACACAGACTATGTCAGTTACAGAACCTCACTAATTTTAGACTCAATATTTATATATGACCCTCAGTTTAGTTTTACTTATTTTTAAACTATATCTTTTTGGCTTATCATTGTATTTTATAGTACTTGTATATTTCATATAGGGTCTTTGTACTCCAGTTCAACTATTTGCAATTAGTTAGCATTGAGTATATTTTTACTACATGTTTAGTATATGTTGTAACTCATATGAAGTATTTATGTTTCTATAGTTTTTCATTCTCAAAAAATGTTTTAGCACGTGATTTTTAGATTTCATTATGTTTCACAATTTTTCAGTACATACGTGATTTAAATGCATATTTTAGGAAATGGTTTATGTCCTCGGTTTTAAATCATGTTTTAAGTGTTCTACATGATTATTCCATATCTTACATACTCAGTACATTAAAAAAATCTGACCGCACACCTCTTCTGCCTATATTTTTCATGTGATGTAGATTTAGGTGCTTACTATCTTGATCATAGTCAGGCAGATTACAGATTCTGATGAATTATTTGTGTTTGAGGACTCAAGTGTGTTGGAAGTATTTAATTTGGATTCATATGTATTAATTAGGCATAGTTTAGGGTCATGCCCCAATTATCTATAGTCAATATTAGTAGAGGTTTTATAGATTGATAGTAAGATCTATTATAGGGTGTTTTAGTTCCTTTTTCTTTAATGTTTCAGTTTCTTGAACTTGTAACAATAATGTATTAATGAATATTATCTCACGAATATTCTTCTGCTCAATCAATTTTGCTCTTATACTTTTTAAATCAGTTGCTTATGCATTATGTTAGTACCATAGGTAGCCTGTGATAAGTTGTGGGTCTAAGCACTATGTTACAGGGGTTGCCTTTGTCAGGACAATACTCCAAAAGGTGTCCATGTAGGCCGGTAGAAAAAAACATCAGAAAAGTCATAAAAAATAGGAACGGACTCTCACCACTAATAGCACAAGCATAATCAAGATAAGATTTACAAGCCCTTGATACCAGTCTCTTAGCCTAAATATAAGAAATAATCCCTATTGATGAGTGAATAAAAAAGCCTTTCATGTAACCGAGGGAATTCCAGTCATGGATAAGGTAACGATCTTGGAAAAGCAATCCATGACCACGTGATTGAGAGATAACCAATCCATTCCTGGAATTACATCGAGATCTACCATATCTAACAGAATAAGGTCATCCTGAGTTTTACACTCTCAAAAAGTCACCAAACATAATTTGTATACCAAATCCAAAACTAAAGAATAACCCACGAGAGAAGCTACACGTAAATGCATAGATAAAGGCTTCCAACACAACCCCAATCATGGTTCATAATAAGAAAAACATGTAAAAATAAGGATCCCAAATTAAATAAAGCAGAAGATAGCTAACGACGTACTAAAATTGTACACATAATAACAATATTTGAATACTCCAACTCCGGCTGACCAAGAACAACATATATGTGACCCCGTTGCTACTCGACTGGGTGCTTGCTCGATTATTGATAATGTTCAACTACACATCAATTTAAGTACAAGGCAATCTTTGTCAATATAATTATCCAACTTTGAGTTAGGGTCAAATCCATGAGGAACAATGTGAGTTGTGATTGAATAAGTTCAAAATTAAAGTTACTTGCTAAATTCAAATATGCTATACAAATATTTGGTGGGATTTTGAATGTTTTCAAAGGTATAAGACATTTTTTTCGCTTCTAAAGGACTAATTCGCGACTAATAATTATTAGAGAGTAATCAATTAGAAACAGATCATGGGATATACTTTCCTAGGGGCATGTTATGCATGGGAACATGATGAATCAGTGGGAATTCTAATCGTTCATGATGTGGTATGCTAGGTTGAAAGTCCTTGAGGAGAGTTTATCAAATAATCCTCAAGGATATAACTCAATGACACTTTCGACTAACAAACGAGTGTGTCAATTAAAGAAACCAAACACCTCAATTGGGCATCCCTATTTCTAGAAAGATGCCCAATACATATCCCACTCTCTATTCACCATTATTTCTTAGATAGTAAAAAGATAGTCAACTAGATCCATTATTGTGCACTATTTTTTTGTCCCCCATAGTCCTCTTCATGGATGCCATGGGTTCCAAAAGTTTACTCACATCCATCTTTCAAGGATGATTTGATATTTCCAAAAGTTTACCTACGTCCCTCTTTCCAAAAGTTTAGGGTTTTCACCCACAAACCCATTTTGAATATTTGAGGTTTTCATCCATAAATACAAATAATTTAACACAAGCAATTGTGAAACACATCATCAACAAACTAGAATCTACACAAATACATCGCAATCCATACACACTTTTACCATAATATAACATAACCCCATGAAAAAGAACTAGCTCCACATTAGAGTAACAAGAAAAAATATACCCAAAATCTCTATCAGTTTTATTTATGAAAGATAAAAAAGATGCAAATCCAAAATTTAAGCTTCAATAAATCTTAAGTCTTCACTTGGAAGCTACTCTAATTTATTCTTCACCAAAAATTAGTACAACAAAAATTTCTCTTCAAATTGGAAACTAGACGGTGGAAGAGAATCCAAAAAATAGGGGGATCCACATTATGAGATAGGTTTTGAACTTCTTAAGGGAGTTGGGGAAGACTGTCTAAATTTAAATGTTTTCCCCTGGGCATAATCTGGCTTTACCGCGATCGTAACTATCACAACCATGGTTAGAACTCGCAATCGCGGTATATTGACCTGTCCTGACTGGTTGCGATTACGTCCCTCAGACCATGATTGTGGTAACTGAGGCTTGTTTCTACTCTAGGTCTTCTAGCTACACTTCTTTTCTCTTTTGGATTCATTTTAGGTCAAATCCAAATCTTCTCGTCTCCTGACCTGTAAGCCTGCAAAATCTGGAAATTCGTACTACAAATTTGTCTCACTTATACATTCAAATAATGGTAATGTTCATGAATGTTGAGTGCAAATGAGTGGTAAATTCACCGATCATAAAGAATCCCAACTTAAAGCTTTGCTTGTCCTCAATCAACACTACCTCTAACCATGAGACAATGCACATTTATGCTTAAACACGATGACCCAATGATATTAATGACTTCCAGCTTAGTTTCTACCATAAGTATCTATTAAAACATGGGAAAATGTATTCTCACCACCTCACTCAATAGAAAATGCAATGTTTAAAGGTGAAAAAGACTTCAAAAAGCATCCATGGAACAATCACTAATACTCTAGAAGTGATTCAACGTTGACTTTAAGAACAATATAGTCCCGTTGCCTCAATTTTAGGAGATGACAAAATCACCCTCCTCAACTTGGTTACATACCTTCTACCAAAAAGGAAAATTCCACACACTAAGTTATCAAATATGCAACAAGGAATTTAAGTTCAAAGCTCTCTGTCTCACAAGGAATCTCTATGGTAACAAGTTTCATCCCATAGACTTGCCCTGATTTTCAATTGCCACTATAATGAATACACTTGGTTGGAAAACTTAAATAGCTTTTTGAGCTTATAACATAGGTTTGGGGTAGGGTAGGATATCATTTAGGAACAACATGGCTATACCCTTCTTGAACATCTAAATCACATTATTCCATCCACCTTTTGACCATAGGCCATTTTTTTTTGTTTTTACTCTTTACACATGTGCCTACTTTTGCTTCCTTGGATTTACCCCTTTTCTTTTGATTTCTTTTTCTTGCATACTTTATGCTTTTCTATATTTTTTTAGATCCTTTATTTACATATTAATTTTTTCTCAATGCTTAAGCTCATAGGAATTCACTTACAACTTCGTGGCTCATTGTTATCTCTTATAATATTTAGCACCACCAACTTAGGCTTTTATCCTCAAGTTGATTTTAAGTTCAAATAGGGTAGGGTTCAAAAGAGGGATATAAATAAATTAATGGCTCATGGCTTATAATGTGTTTTCCAAAGAAAAATCCAAAGGTTCAAAATGGGCAATTGGGGATAACATCTATCCACTAGTAGGCATTTTAAGCGGAAGTGGACTTCCAAGTTCACAAAGATGGCCTAAGATAATCTTTACCAACCAAGTATAATAAAAAATTATCCTTGAGAGACTAATTAGGCAAGTTCTAGATGGTACAAGTGTCCATCAGCTTCAACCAAATAAGGTCACTACACATGGCATGTAAATTCATTAAGGAGGCTCCCGCTATAGAAAAAAATGGAGTATCTACCAATTATCATAAGCCAAAATTTTTGGAGTCACAAAAAGTGAAAAAGAATTTTACATGGTCGCTCACGTCTATGCCCTTGATTGTAAAAAAAAATTAGACGGAGGGGTGGGTTTGCTTTGCTTTTGCACAACACACAATTTTTTATATTTGGCATCAACACAAGCCTTCGTCTCATATTTTGGCTTTCATATGGGCAAACCATATGGCTACTCAAATTTTTCCATAGGTATAAGTGTGATCCCAAATTCAAAATGACACAAGTACTGAGAATTCCTTTGTATTTGTGACCTCAATACCACGGGCAGTCAGATTTCCCCTGTATCTATGGCTTAAAACCCTATCACGAAGCTTTTCCTTTAAGAATGTTGTCACTCAATATATCATAGGGAAAAACTCATCCAATACCACCCCAACAAAAATAAATATAGAGTGAAACTATAAACACAAACCAAACAATTAATCCATGAAATTTGGGCACCATCAGAGTGCTCAAATAATGCAACCCCAAAAAAAAAATCATCCATAATGTCATCAAAACATCCATAAAATATCTAAATAATATAAATTCGGTGACCTGCACTGTAATGCCCCGATTCTCGAGAATCGGAATGCCACACGGTGCTTATGATCCCAAAGGCCACAAGCTAACCCTTTTCTGATATCTGTACCTATTCAATGCATAATATAATAAAATACATGCAAAAACTGGCTAACACTTGCCATAAGGTTCAAACATCTAGAAATATACAATACCTTAAACCACACACTAATACATCTGTCTGGAAAGCCTCTACACTGCCTAAACTGTGGAGTTGAAGGGATAATTCCCCCAACTAACTCCGTCTACTAAAATCAAATACTGTAATAACAACATCCTCGGATGATGAGGACTCATTTTTACACCCACTGCTGCTATACAAGTGACTTCTAAGATGCTCCAAGTTTCACTACTCTGAACCTATGGTGCCTTAAAATAAAAGATCACCATAGCGTGAATACATCAGTACTAAGAAGTACTGAGTATGCAAGCAGGGAAGGATAAATGCAAGGGCTTATGCATGAATATTTATTCAACAGAATAATCATGAGAATAACTAACGAGTACATATATATGAATGCACAGTTCACAACCACTATAACATTTATAACGACTCCAGATACCATAGCTCGGATACCACTTTACTGTCCTTAGAACTCACTACTGTACTGGGGTACTGCATTACTGAATTATAGGATACCAACACTAATCAATCGAATACACTCACACCTCTGACTCCTAAAGATTTATACTGACATAGAAACCGTAGGAAGTAGTTACATAACTCACTATGACTCCTCATAAGCAACTAAATATGTGGGGGGGGGGGGGACGCAATAATTTGAATAATATCTTTGATTTCGTAAAACATGCGTACCAAAAATGAAGAATCAAATGGCTTGAATTTCATTATCCATACTTCCCGTTATATTATAGAGAGGAAAACATAAGTAAAATCACATAAATTATCATAAAATCATCAATATTCATCATACATTCTCATGACTCATCATAGAAAACCAAACTCATATGGACAGGGGAGTTTTCTATAACCGACAACCCCACGTGAGCCACGTGGAATGCCAACATTTTCCCTCCCAGGGAGAGCACTTCGATTGGCGGGAGTGTTGTACTCTTGCCAGGGAGTACAACCTTAAAGCTTTCATAATTACAATTCGGCTCTCTGGCCAACAATATCATCAACAACAACCCTACGGTGTCACATAGGTTTGGAGAAATACCAAATTCCCTCTCGGTGCTAAGGTATATTCCCCAACTAGCTCAAAACAAGTTAGAAAATCCACCACAACATCGCAAGGGTCTATCATAAAGACCAATTCAAATCTCTTTCAATTTATCAAATCATATCAATTTGTGGATTCCTAACTCAGCACATTTTAGCTCAAAATATTTTAATTTTCCTCAACATCAACATGGTATCAATAACATAGCATTTCGTCTCTGTGAGCTTAAAATCAATATAAATCATCCCGACTCTGCGGATGCCAATCAATATTCTCAAATGATCATTGTTTCATTCCAATATTCAAATCATGACAATAGCTTTTGAAAAGCATTTAAGATATTCAAATCATACTAAGATTTTGTATCTCGTAATGTAACTAAAATCATAGCTCTTATATCAAGAATCCTCAAAAAAAATAATTTCATAGTAGTGGTATGCAATTTATGGCATAAAATCTCAATTCAAGAAAACAAGATAATAAGGTTATTATGAATACCAATATTGGACGATTCAAAGTTCCATAAATCATATCTTGAAAACACTTGAAATAGCAACTCATGGTAGAAATATGAAATTCACCATATCAAATCATAACTTGGGAATAATAAAGTAATCATGTACATCAAAGCTTAAACAATTTATATTTTTCATAACCTCATAATTCGTCATTAGAACATCTTGGGTATTTACCCACTTTACAAAATCATGAAATTCTAATGATAAAATCAATTCTTTGGGCAAAAGAATGAAAAGATATTCTTGTTCAAAACTCCACATACTAATTTCTCACGGAATTCATAATAAGTTCTCAAATTATCGGAAACTCATCGATCGTAGCACGACTAAGATTATTGCGGAACTGACTCAGCTCTAGACCAGCAGACTATTACGGGCATACATACCCCCAGCAATCAATAACATAAGTAATACATAGTATACAACAACGCATACTCATATGCCCACAGACCATCATGCATCATGCATTCATTAACACCTCACACCAATCATTTAAAGATCATATTTATATACAAGTATTGGGATCTCATGCCATTACATCGTAGATCATTCAACAAGGATGCATATGGTTAAAGAAGAATACAACATAACATAGTTCATAAAATCGGGATACACACAAATGACATACATTCAACACATCATGGTTCACTTCTCAAGGTTCTTTCCTTTAAGATCTTGATATATGTAATTAAACCCATAATTAGACATTTCACAATTAGCGTGGCCTAATGGCCTTACCATTTTCCTCAAGCATCATAGTAAACACGTAGCATGCAAGTATAGTATGAACTCATCACTTCAATCACAAGGGGTCATACGATTCATTCTTCTTCAACTAGGCATTTCTACAATTACCTTGCATGCACCATTTTGGCATAGGTCAGTATGAACAATTACATGTGCTACAACACTATCATTCATTTTTATTCCACCAACTAAATCCCTCATCCGCACTTACAACCATATCATAAGCCTTCCACACAACATCCCCAATTTTAGACAATAACATAGAGTTCATGTTTAACGTATACATAGAAAGTAGTCTTGTCATTTAGAACTTATTATATCCTAAGAACGTAAATTTATAGCCTCTTAGACAATTCCACAAACACCTTACATGCACTTTTAGTCATTGGTGAATTCGTCAAATTCTCATGTTTTCCGCCACCCCATATATCTCATCCAACACAAATAATCACCACATGCATGTATCAACCAACATACACCATCACCACACACATATATATATATATATCAACCAACATGCTTAATCATCATCATATATATATATATATATATATATATATATACATAACTTGAACTTTCAAGAAGGGGTGGACTCTATGGACGAAAGGATTCCATAGATAAACACTTGTATACCTTAGATTTCATGGCCGAAAGAGATTGACGGAAGGAATTCTTGAATCAAAGCCTCCAATTAATTTTCCCCAATTCAAAACCCTAACCCTAACTTGATATATATATATATATATATATATATATATACACACACACACATATAAGAGAAATGAGACAAAAATAATACAAGTTCTCAGATGAATGGGTTATTTATGGGGTTTAAAAGAGTGGTGAAAGATCAAAATGCCCCTAAGAAACAAATAAAACCCGAATCTGTCCTTCGGTGATCTATCCGGTCGTCTGAAGTAAATTGTCCATAACGTTTTACTGCAATGTCCAAATTGGATTAAACCAATTTTATTGGAAAGAAGACTCTCAGGGCTTTCCGTTGATATAAAACAGCTCACACAGTTCATTATGTACAAAGAGTTATGATCGTTTGAAGTTGACCAAAAAAATTGCCTGGCTGCAGTATTTTTTTCCTGCACATTTTACTGTTCACAGTTCGATTGGAATGGTCGTAGTTTAATTGGAAGGGTCGTAAATCATCGCTCGAGTATCCGTTTTGGGTGATCCACATATCGTTGGAAAGATTTTTCGATGCTCCACGAAATGGTTGGTCGAAATCTAAGATATGAAACAAAGAAAAATTATAAATCATTCTCAAAGATATGGAACAGTCTCCCTTTACTGCTTTTCCATACCTACTGGCACCACTACCAGATTTTAAGGGCCTGACTTGTCACTTTCTCTATCATCCTCCTCTCAGCTTTAATTCATCGTTAGACACTTTTAAACACTTGGCTAAATCCCAATATGAACTACAACCAATGTACTCTAGAGTCTGAGGCACAACGGTGCACAAAATGATAACTTAATTCATCCATAAAGACTACACCTGAAAACATAAATTCAATACCAATGCTAATTCTTGGAATACAACTCTTATCTTTCCTTAGTCTCTACAATCATCATCATATACATACACTCTTTTCAACACCTACTTGTCTCACTAAACACATTATCTGCTTCGATTTCTTCATAAGTTACTAATACCATATTCACATCTTAATACTTAGTTTGGAGTCCACAAACTTACATTCTTCAAAGATTCAAACTTAGCTTCTACAACAACATGAATATCCACAAATCTTTAATAAATATACTATTCTCATTCTAGCCTTTAAATATCGCATCTCTTAAAGTTATACTTCTCCACACCATGAGAATCTCAGCTATATCTTTATCAATCAACACATATAATTCCCAACTTCTACACTTAGATTCTTATATATATAATTTCAAGCCTATTTATTCACTATATAAACAGCTAACCCCATAAGGCATACTCTGCTCACTTTAGAGAACACTGTCCCGAAACTATATGCGGGGACTGTCAAAGAAAGTTCAATCTAAAAGACTTTGGCTACATTACTTCTGTTACCGGTAAATCTGACATAAGTAGATCATTAGAAAAGTCTACATAAATCTCTTGGAAAATCTTGCTATAGCACGATTTGGATCATGAACGAACGGAAACTCTTCTAAACATCCCATAGCCTTCCGTACATGAATGTGGCGCGCAACAAACTCTTGTACAAGACTCTACTAGATGCGTCTTTACAGACTCCCTAGGACACTGTTGAACCTTAGGCTCTGATACCATGTTTGTAACGCCTCGATTCCCGAGAACCGGAATGCCACACGGTGCTTATGATCTCGAAGAACCACAAGCTAACCCTTTTTTTTTAATATCTGTACCTGTTCACAGCATAATATAATAAAATATATGCAAAAACTGGCTAACACTTGCCATAAGGTTCAAACATCTAGAAATATAGAATACCTTAAACCACACACTAATACATCTGTTTGAAAAGCCTCTACACTGCATGAACTGTGGATTTGAAGGGACAATTCCCCTAACTAACTCCGTCTACTAAAATCAAATACTATAATAACAACATCCTCGGATGATGAGGACTCACTGCTGCACCCATTGCTGCTATATAAGTGACTTTAAAGATGCTCCAAGTTTCACTCCTCTGAACCTATGGTGCCCCAAAATAAAAGAACACCATAGCACGAATGCGTCAGTTCTAAGATGTACTGAGTAAACAAGCAGGGAAGGCTAAATGCAAGGGAATATGCATGAACATTTAAACAACAGAATAATCATGAGAATAACTAACGAATACACATATATGAATGCACAGTTCACAACTACTATAACAATTATAATGACTCCAGATACCACAACTCGGATACCACTTTAATGTCCTCGGAACTCACTACTGTATTGGGGTACTGAATTACTGAATCACAGGATACCAACACTGATCAATCAAATACGCTCACGCCCTTGACTCTTGAAGATTTATACTGACACAGAAACTATGGGAAGTACTTACATAACTCACCATAACTCCTCATAAACAACTAAATATGTCGGGGTGCACGCAATAATTTGAATAATATCTTTGATTTCATAAAATAGGCGTACGGAAAATGAAGACTCACATGACTTGAATTTCATTATCCATACTTCTCATAATATTATAGAGAGGAAAATATAAGAAAAATCCAATAAATCATCATAAAATCATCAATATTCATAATAAATTCTCATGAATCATCAAAGACAACCAAACACATCAACTCAAGACTCAGAGTGACTCGATAGTTCAAGAAACATACTCTTATGGACAGGGGAGTTTTCTATAACCGACAACCCCACGTGAGCCACGTGGAATGCCAACATTTGCCCTCCTAGGGAGAGCACTTCGATTGGCGGGAGTGTTGTACTCTTGCCAGGGAGTACAACCTTAAAGCTTTCATAATTACAATTCGGCTCTCTGGCCAACAATATCATCAACAACAACCCCACGGTGTCACATAGGTTTGGACAAATACCAAATTTCCCTCTCGGTGCTAAGGTATATTCCCCGACTAGCTCAGAATGAGTTAGAAAATCCACCACAACATCGCAAGGGTCTATCATAAAGACCAAATCAAATCTCTTTCCATTTATCAAATCATATCAATTTATTGATTCCTAACTCTACACATTTTAGCTCAAAACATTTTCATTTTCCTCAACATCAACATGGTATCAATAACACAGGATTTCGTCTCTGCAAGCTTAAAATCAATATAAATTATCCCGACTCTACGGATGCAAATCAATATTCTCAAATGATCATTCTTTCATTCCAATATTTAAATCATGACAATAGCTTTTGAAAAGCATTTAAGATCTTGAAATCATAGTAAGATTTTATATGTCATAATGTAACTCAAATCATGGCCCTTATATCAATAATCCTAAAAAAAAAATAATTTCATATTAGTGGTATGCAATTTATGGCATAAAATCTCAATTCAAGAAAAAAAGATAATAAGGTTATTATGTATACCAACATTGGATGATTCAAAGTTCCATAAATCATATCTTGAAAACACTTGAAATATCAACTCAAGGTAGAAATATGAAATTCAGCATATCAAATCATAACTTGGGAATAATAAACTAATCGTGTACATCAAAGCTTAAACAATTTATATTTTTCATAACCTCACAATTCGTCATTAAAACATCTTGGGTATTTACCCATTTTACAAAATCATGAAATTCTAATGATAAAAACAATTCTTTGGGAACAAGAATGAAAAGATATTCTTGTTCAAAACCCCATATACTAAATTCTCACGGAATTCATGTTAAGTTTTCAAATCATCGAAAATTCATCGATCGTAGCACGACTAAGATTATCGCAAAATTGACTTAGCTCTAGACCAGCAGACTATTTCAGGCATACGTACCCCCAGCAATCAATAACATAAGTAATACGTAGTATACAACAACACATACTCACATGTCCACAGGCCATTATGCACCATGCATTCATTAACACCTCACACCAATCATTTGAAGATTATATTCATATAGAAGTATTGGGATCTTATGCCATTACATCATAGATCATTCAACAAGGATGCTATGGTTAAGGAAGAATACAACATAACATAGTTCATCCAATCGGGATACACACAAATAACATACATTCAACACATCATGGTTCACTTCTCGAGGTTCTTTCCTTTAAGATCTTGATATATGCAATTCAACCCATAATTAGACATTTCACAACTAGCGTGGCCTAATGGCCTTGCCATTTCCCTCAAGCATCATAGTAAACACTTAGCATGCAATTATGGTATGAACTCATCACTTCGATCACAAGGGGTCATACGATTCATTCTTCTTCAACTAGGCATTTCTACAATTACATTGCATGGACCATTTAGGAATACATTAGTATGAACAATTATATGTGCTACCACACAATCAATCATCCTAATTCCACCAACTAAATCCCTCGTCCGCACTTACAACCATATCATAAGCCTTCCACACAACTTCCCCAATTTTAGATAATAACATGGAGTTCATGTTGAACATATATATAGAAAGTAGTCTAGTCATTTAGAACTTATTATATCCTAAGAACGTAAATTTATAGACACTTAGACAATTCCACAAACACCTTACATGCACTTTTAGGCATTGGTGAATTCATCAAATTCTCATGTTTTCCGCCACCCCATATATCTCATCCAACACACATAATCATCACATGCATGTATCAACAAACATACACTATTACCACACACACATATATATATCAACCAACGTGCACAATCATATATATATATATATATATATCAAGTAACATACATAATCCTCATATATATCTCAACCATCAAATATCAATCAACACACATATATATATATATACACACACATCATCAAAGTCTAGAGAATATATATATATATATATACATAACTTGAACATTCAAGAAGCAATTCGTGGACTCTATGGATGAAAGAAGTCCATTGATAAACACTTGAATACCTTAGATTTCGTGGCCGGAAGAGATTGATGGAAGGAATTCTTGAATCAAAGCCTCCAATTAATTTCCCCCAATTCAAAACCCTAACCCTAACTTGATATATATATATATATATATATATATATACATATAAGAGAAATCAGACTAAAATAATACAAGTTCTCAGCTGAATGGGGTATTTATAGAGGTTTAAAAGAGTGGTGAAAGACCAAAATGCCCCTAAGAAACAAAGAAAACCCGAATCTATCCTTCAGCAATCTATTCGATAGGCTGAAGTAAATTGACATAACTTTTTATTCCCATGTCCAAATTGGATGAAACCAATTTTATTGGAAAGAAGACTCTCAGGACTTTTCATTGATATATAGCATCTCACACAGTTCATTATGTACAAGGAGTAATGATCGTTTGAAGTTGACCAAAAAAATCGCCTGGCTGCAGTATTTTCTTTCCTTCACATTTTACTGTTCACAGTTCGATCGAAATGGTCGTAGTTTGATTGGAATGGTCATAACTCATCACTCCAGTGTTCGTTTTGGGTGATCCACATATCGTTGGAAAGCTTATTCGATGCTCTATGAAATGGTGGGTCGAAATCCAAGAAATAATATACAAAAATATTATAAATCATTCTTGAATATAGTATCTAATACGTTTACGCACAAAATTTCGACGAAACATTTTCCGGGGTATTACATACACCCCCAACTGAAAAAATAGCAACATCCTTACAGAATAAACATAAAATAAATAGAAAAGGATTCTCCTTAAATCTACATCAAGACCTGGTCTCTCTTGATGACTCTGCACCATCACCACCAGCATCAGAACATGACCACACAGCAGGGGACTCATTATTACTCTCTACTCTAGGAGAAGGTATTCGGTTATAGGGTTTCAATACCTTCCAAAGTTCCTTGACCCTTTCCACATCTTTTTGAAGAACTTGTCTCTCTTCGTCTCCCTATTCTCTATCCTCTCATTGGGGGCTTAAAGCTCCCTGTTAGACTCTGCCAATGCTAAATATGCCTTCTGGAGCATAGCAGTAGTGGCTCCCTATATTTGTAGACCCTAAGTAAATACTGATACTAGCTCCTTGATGACCGTCATATCCACACAAATATCTTCTAGAGGTCCGGCAATGGACGGTCTACATGAATCTGGCTCCTCAATTATTGACTTACCTAAGTTGATCTTTTTTTTTCTCTTACCAGGTGCACCCTCAGCCCATATCTTGAGAGGGTAAATAAGGGTTCCAGGGCATACTCAAGTGTTATCCACGTATTCCACTACCCTTTCTCTCCTCCACAACTCAGTAATAAGAGAAGGGAATAAAAGATGCATACTACCATGATTCCTGTAGAACTTTATATCAGATATCACATGACGACCAATATTCAGAGAAATGTTGTCCAACATGCAGGAAACCATGTAGGCACAAATCTGTAACTATAATCATGTACATATAAGGAGAGATCCAACTGTAAATGTTGTTCATCTATATCTGGGCCTCGACAGTGAAATCACTCATGGAGATTCCCCATTTTGTTGCCGCCCACAGGGCCTCCTTACATTGGCATACCTTCTCTGCCATCTAGCTACCCAGATCACACCCCTTGGCCTCAAAATAAGCCATGTCTACATCTGGAAGCCCATATAGATAATTGATTTTCTCCACTCCAAAATGCACATTCACTCCCCGTATACTGATAAGTAGGTTTGCAAAAGATACTACACTAAGATTAGCGTAGGACTCTTAGACCTACTGCCCATTTGGACTGCAAAGGTTTGGGGAAAAACAAATCCATCCGGTGGCCACGAGTCTAGTATGAAATGCCAGAAGCTTTTCCAAAACTCTCTCCAAGCATATACCCCTTTTCAAGAGACACTTAGTTTATGGAAACTCATCATAGTATTGGTTGTGGCATTTAGGTGTCATGAACCAGATTTGGTCGTAGTTCTCCATGATGGAAACCTTAAAAACATGACGACAATACAAAATTGTTCATCATAAATATTTTCATGATTATACTAAACTATATTGTCAACTAAATTTTATTGGATGAGTACTTGGTGGCATTTGAAAAAACATTTGAACTGTAGAAATTTTGGCCCAAGTTGAAATTGAGTCTGGGTTATAGTGACCAAGACAGCTTATCAGCAATCATGGATGCAATAATCACAATCACAAGAAAACGATCGGTGCTTCCATGATCACGGTACCTGAGACTAGACTGCTCAGTTTTTCACCAGTTAAAAAAACCATTTTCAGGACCAAAATATGTTCCAAAATAAGAATCAATCACTAATAACATGAAACATGCATTCTAAGTGCTCAATCATGCCCCCACAATGCAAATATACTTAGTTATTGACTTATTTGTCAATGATTAAACACTTACTGTGCACCCCATATTTTGCTAAATTTCACACACCTTTGGTTACTCATGACTTCCCCACATATGTGCACACCATATCTAATAGCTAGTTACCACACAAGCATGATTTATCAGACATTTTACAATGAAAAACTCAATATTAGGACCTACCTAGTTCATGCACCCTAAGTCCTACTAATAATAATTGAAAAAATGAGCTTGAAGCATTTACTAGATGTGAGTGGCGATTAAACTAATTTGAAACTATAGCTACAAGTGGAATTCCAAGTCCTTATTGATAATTCGCTTCCCACTATATTTGATTTCTTTCTCAAGCTAATCAAAGTAGTTGTTTTCTTTTATTTGCAACAAACATGCAATAATTGAAACATCAGAATTATCAAGGAGTCCTAGAACCTTTCGAATCTTGAACACTCAGCACCTTATCAAGACTTACCCCTAGATCCCATAATTCAGGTTAAGGAATTTAGCTTCTCATGACGTAATAATCAAAGCAAATAGATGAATTCCTGCTTTGAAAGATAAACTAACCATAAGATGAATAGAAAATAGATATTCTCTGATTTAATCAAAAAGGAAATCCCAAAATAATGATTAAATTCTCTTTAAGGCAATCATTTTGTCAAGCCAACAAGTTAGAAAGAGAATATATCAAAGTATCGTATCTCAAAACTCAAGGTTCGGAACTTTAAGAAAACCATAAACCAGGCTATAAATAGTTTACTCAAATTATGGAAACAAAATAATAAAATTCAGAAATTCCTCGGATTAGGTAATGCCATTTATGATAGCCTATCAGGAGGTTGACAACTTATCACAAATGTTGTCAGATTTCTCTTTGGTTTGGACACTTACTTCCTAACGCTGACGATGAATGATGACTCCCTATCATCTACTTTACGACTTATCACAAATGTCGTCAAGTCTCTACTTCAGTTCTTATGTACTTCCTTAGGCTGACGGCATTCTTGACGGCTTATCAGCTCCTTGACGACCTATCACCAAATGTCGTCACAACTTTCAACTAAGGCTAATTCTCTGTGTATGGCTGACGATGAAGATGATAGCTAATCACAGGGCTGATGACTTATACCAAATGTCGTCAGCCACACTTTGCCTCTATTTACTTCAGATTTCAGCTCATTTGCTTCTATTCTTGTTTAGTCTCTAACATATGAGCTTCTTCTGCAAAATCAAACATAAAATAATAAAAAACGGCAACAGTTTCTTTAGAACACAATTATTCTTAGTTAAAAGCCTCAAATATGTTAGCATTAGCTCACACATCAACACCCTCAACTTAAAAAAAAATTTTGTCCTCAAGTAACTCAGCAAAACTAAGAGAATACAAAGCATATTTGGCAGTCAATCATCCATATCATCTAAAATCACTTTCACCACCTCCAAGGTTAGTTAATTCAATAACAACTATGTATATTATTGAAGAACACCAATGCAACACACAAGAATAAAGATACAAGATTAATTCAGCTATAACAACCATGCATAGGCCAGTATTACACTCTCCAAACAAGTTAGAAACTAGCAACATATCTGGTGTGCCCTCACAGCAGAGAAATCCCCCTCATCTCATATCTGTAATCATATATATGACCATTGGGACAATCAAAACACTCACTCTCAGAATGAAGTTCCAACCAATGTATGCCAAGTACCATAGGCTTACCCTTATTTTCATTACCGAAATCTTTAGAAAGGTCAGATAGGATCACTATATGTCTTCTCTTTGGCTTGTAATGTAGGTTAGGGGATGGTATGAAACTCGATGGTATTTAGAGTGACTAATCCCCCTTGACACTACACTAGCTTTTTGGGGTTTCACTTCTTAGCCTTTTCTTCTCTTGTCTTTTCTTGATCACACTTATTTATGATGGGTGCATTCTTTTCCACAATCATTTATTTTTTTTTCACAATTTTTCTTTTTCTTTCTCTCTTCCTCTGAACCCAACTTTTTATTCCTATCTTTTGTGTTTCCTTTCTTTATACTCATTCTGTATCACGCACCGCTATGATATACACCCTCAACTTAGTCCATTTGATTAAGTCAAGGTGCACAGTGTCCAAGGAGGACCAGGGCTAAAATAGGTTCATTGTGATCTAAATGGGAAGGTGACAGGTGTCATATAAAGATATAGGCTAATCAGGCTTAAAACAGGGATCAAGGGATATTATTCACATAGGGAAGGTCATTTAGGCTAAAGGAAGCTAATATCAAAATGGCCTATGATCCGTTCCTAACCCATATCCTTCAACCAAGGAAAGACCAACCGGGCAAGTTCTGCATTTAACACACAATAGGAACTAGGTAGTATTTTATACACACACTGCACAAAGGTACATCACAAGCTACTACCCATTTGGTTCATTAAATTGTTTAGCAATGGTTATTATGTCACTAGTACTAATGCCATAACAAGATGCAAAATGGTCACACATAAATGCATATCACATATTTATAAAATAGACCTTTGGAGAGTTGTTCAAAAATCAACAAAAACATGTTAACTGCCCAAGGTACTTGTATTTGTCCTAGTCAACTACAACATTTTAAAACAAATCACAATACACCTAAACATGTCTGCTCTGTTAGGAAAAAGGCTCTGGGGAGAAGAGGAACAACAACAAAATACCCCAAGAGGACATCAACACCCACAAGTAGTTCCACCCTCAACTTATAATCATACATTATCCCCAATGCGTCAAACCAAAACAAGAGAGTCAGAAATAAACCCGTGGCACCATGGGTGCAAAGATCTGATGTCAATCACATAATACAAATACAAACTACAAAATACCTTGGGTTGCCTGCGAAGAAGCGCATAATATAGTGTCGCGGCACGGCTAGGTTATCTTGACTACTCATAATTTATCAAGATACCTTAAAAATGCTTCACACTTTATTGCTCCACTTAGACGATTTGAATATCACCCCCAACTTAGAGTCCACTCGGCCTTAAAGTGAGGTATGTTTTTATGTTGCTTATCAAGTGTAAAATAAAGAATATAGAATTTTGGTTCCTCATCTTCACAATCTTCCACTATTTTAGATGATTCCACAGACAAGATATCATCTAAACATAATGTGGAAAAAATGCTTCGAGTGAGGCCCAACTAATTCTACTTCAAAATTTACACTATCTACTACACACTCACTTTTATTCACCTTCTCAATGTCAGTCTTAATATCAAGATGATAATCGAGTGGTTGTCATTCTTGAGTTTTCTCCTCAAGTTGGATAATATTCCCCTCATATTCTTCTTTGTTTAGCCACTTTAAACATGCTGTGAGTGGTAACTCTTTCAGCTTTGCCCACAACTGTTCTTTATTCTTTATGATTTATTTCATCAATTTGTTAGCTTGAATCATTATAGCACACATATCTTCAGTACGATCACTTTGACCACAAGACAAACACCAAGTTACATTAAGTAGGACAATATCCACATCATATTGTGAAGTTCCCATCCATGCACTTCCAAGTAAATTTGGATAGCAATCCTAAAAAATTAGTCCCCTACAATAATAACAAGAATCGTCACAAGAATCATCATCATTCAAAAAACCATCTATCCAGGCTGACATCTCAGGAAAGGTGTGAGAAAAAATAAAAATAAAAAAAAATAAAATAAATAAATAAATAAATAAAACTAAACAAATATTTACAAGTTTGAATTCAAGCAAGTAAACTAATATTCCAAACCAACTCAATACGCCAAATTGTTCCCCGGCAATGGCGTCATTTTTCATAACGCTCAACTTACACATTAATTTAGTGCAAGGGGGTCGTCGCCAATATATTTACCCAACTTTTGGAGTTGGGATCGAATCCATAGGGAACAATGTCAGTGGCGATTAAACTAATTTCAAACTATAGCTTCAAGTTGAATTTTAATAGCTTACATGAAAAGATAGAATGGAGGTTTTGGAGATTAGCAAATAATTTTTGGTCAATTAGTTTCAGTTTGTAATCAAGAATTATTGGAAAAATCAGAATTATGTTCACTAGGGATTTTGGTACTTGACAGATGCTACTAGTGGTTCAAGATTCTCAAAATCGGTAGGATGACAAGTTATCTTTATCGAAGTTATGCTTAAATGTCTCTCAACCTACTTAAGCATTTAATTACACAATTAACTCGGACTTAGGGAATTTATATTCTCTGCCCAAATTTACCTCAGGTTAACCAACCTTGTTACAGCGCTGATTATTAAACAAAAGTTTAGTGTTTCCAAGTCCCCGTTGATAATTCACATCCCACTATATTTGATTTCTTTCTCAAGCAAATCAAAGAAGGTGTAATCTATCGTTTGCAACCAACAGACAATAATTAAAACATCAGAATTATCTAGGAGTCCTACCACCTTTATAATCTTGGACACTCAGCACCTTTACAAGACCTACCCCTAGATCCCATAATATTATTTAAAGGAATTTAGCCACACATGACATAATAATCGAAGAAACTAGATGAATTCATTCTTTGAAAAATGAAATTACCCCAAGATGAATAGAAACTAGATATTATCTGATTAAATCAAAAAGAAAATCCCAAAATAATGATTAAATTCTCTTTAAAGTTATTGCTTTTTCAATCCAATAAGTTAGATAGAGAAAATATTTAAGTATCGTGTCTAAAAACTCAAGGTTCTGAACTTTAAGAAAATCCTAAACAATGCTTTAAATAGTTTACTCTAATTATGGAAAAAATTAATAAAATTCAGAAATTCCTCAGATTAGGTGATGCCATTTGTGATTGCCTATCAAGAGGTTGACGATTTATCATAAATATCGACAGATTCCTCTTTGCTTTGGACACTTTCTGCCTAACGCTGACGACAAACATTGATGCCCTATCAGCTCCTTGACAACTTATCACAAATGTCATCAAATCTCTACTTCAGTTCTTATGTGTACCTTAGGTTGACGACATTCTTGACGGTATATCAGCTCCTTGATGACCTATCACAAAATATCTTCACAGATTTCAACTTAGGCCAATTCTCTGTCTATGACTGATGATGAAGCTGATAGCTTATCACATAGCTGACGACTTATCACAAATGTCATCAGCCACAATTTGCCTCTATTTACTTCAGATTTCAGCTCATTTTCTTCCATTCTTATTGGTTCTCTAACATATTATCTTCTTCTGCAAAATCAATGCATAAAACACTCAAAAACGATAAAAGTTGCTTAAGAATTCACAATTATTCTTCGTTAAAAGCCTCAAATGTGTTAGCATTACCTCACACATCAATGCCTTTTCAACTAACACTTGTGTTTCCACTTATAATATTTGAATATCCATCCCAACTTTTTCTCACTATCAATTGAGATGCTGCGGGGCAGAAGATTCAGATCTTCTAAGATCAAAGGTGTTAGAAAGGAGGAGATGGCAATGTGGATTCTATCTCGCCACTTTGAAGACTTTAACATTTTACCCAATTTCATATCAAATTTTCAATTCGACTCCTTAGGTAATGGTGGGAAAATCAATAGGCCATTAGTTGATCATAGGAAGCTAAGATTCTTGGCCTTCGAGTGTGATGTTCTTATGCATTTTTTTTGGAGTGTCAAACTAAAAAATGTAGGGATAGTTTTCCCTTTCCCCAAAATCCATCATTTGCTTAGGTGGGTGGATTCTCATCACATCCACTAAGAACAATGTTGAAAAATGGTTTGAATGAGGTCTATCCCTTAATTTTGAAATCACTTCCCTATTAGTGTCCATAACCCAAAATGGACTATAATTTTCATAAGAGGTTTGCTTGGCTTCTTCAGTTAAATCTAGCACCATTTCCTCAATTTTGGTATCTTTAACCATATTAGGTTCGGTTGGTTGGGAAATCACCGAGAATTCTTCCCTACCAATCTAATCATTAACCACATAGCTTGGTTTTTCTTCTTGTTCAACCTTATCTTGAAAAGTGGGCAAGGTAATGGTATTTGAAAGATTTGTTTCCTTAACCATATCGTCTATCTTGAAAATATCCCTTCCAAATGCATAATTGGATTAATGTATGTGGTGCAGGTAATCTACTATTGTAGTTACCCGATCCAAAATAGTTTTGAAGCATTGCTTGAACACCATTGTATCCGGCAAGTTGTTCTTTCTTTTCTACATTAAGTGACTTATCAAACTCATAAAAAGAAGTAGAATTATTATTAGCATAACTAGGGAAGGGAGCATTTATACAATCAATACAATACATATCACGACCACCACATAAAGAACAATTATACTCCCAATAGGATGGAGATGGTTCCTCTAACAATCTATGGGGATCATATTTACAATCTTGCTGAAAGTAGGATCCGTCACAATATGGACACAGATCATCAAGATAGGATTTCAACTACCAAAATAATATCTTCCCCAAGATGCCATAGTGATAAGTAAACAAAAATAAAAATCTACCTAACAAAAAAATCAAACAAAAATCACAAACAAATATTTACAAGTTTGATTCCAAGCAAGTTGGATGAAATTTCAAACAAACTCAAAACATCAAATTGTCCCCTGACAACGACACAATTTTTTATAATGCTCAACTTTGACATTAATTTAAGTGCAAGGTGATCATTGTCAATATTATTATCCAAATTTGAGTCGGGGTCGATTCCACGAGGAACAATATGAGTGGTGATTAAGTAAGTTCAAAATTAAAGTTACTTGCTAAATTCAACAATGATATGCATATATTTAGGGGGTTATAAATGTTTTCAAAGGTGTAAGAAAATTTTTGGGCATGTAATGGACTAATTCGAGAATAAGAATAATTAGAGCATAATCAATAAGAAACTAATCTTAGGATTATGCTTTCCTTGGGGTAAGTTATGCATGGGAACATGATGATTTAATGCAAATTCTAATTATTCATGATGTGGTTTTCTAGGTTGAAAGTCATTGAGGATAGTTTATCAATGAAGCCTCAATGATATCACTCGTTGACCCTTTCGAGTACCTAACGAGTTTGTCAATTAAAGTCACCCAGCACCTAAATTAGGCATACTTATTTCTAGGAATATGCCGAAGACATAGCCTATTCTCTATTCACCCGTATTTCTAACATAGTTAAAAGATAGTAAAATATATCCATTATTGTCCACTATAGCTTTGGACACCATATTCCTTTTTTAAAGATGCCATGGATTATAAAAGTTCACCTATATCCCCTTTTCAAGGATGATGTGAGCTTTCAAGAGTTTGGACTTTTTTTCTACAAACCCATTTTGAGTATCTGAGGTTTTCACCAATAAATCCTGACTAATTAACACAAGAAATAGTGAAATCCATCATCAAAAAACTAGAATCAACACAAATACATCGCAACCCACACACACTTTCGTCCTATTGTAAGATAACCCCAAGAGGAAAACCAAGCTACACATAAGAATAATAAGCTAAGATATACCCTAAATCTTTATCAATTTGACTTATGAAAGATAAAGAAGATGCAAATCCAAACTTTAAGCTTTAATAAAAATTTAATGGTAATTGCTAATTCTTCACTTGGAAGCTACTCTAATGTATTCTTCACCCCTAAATTAGTACAACAAAATATTCTGTTTAAATTGGAAACTAGATGGTGGAAAAGAGTTCCAAAAATTGAGGGATCCCCCTTATGTGATAGGGTTTAAACTTCTTAAGGGAATTAGGGACAATTGTGTGAATTTACAAGTCTGCCCCTTTGGCATAATCCCTCTTTGTCATGATCACTGACACTTATCCATAATTGTTGCTACCGCGACCGTGGTCAGAACTCATAATCGTGGTATATTGACCTGTCTTGACTGGCTGGCTTGCAAAATATGGATATTACTGCCTTTAATCATAAATTTTTCTCACTTATACATTCAAATCACGGTAATGTGCATGAATGTTTAATGAAAATGAGTGGTAAATTTACAATTTATCAACCACCTAACCTACTTGCCCGAGGACTATCTCTAGAACCCTAGGGACCATACCTAAAACCCTGAGCAACACCCCTAACTAAAGGTAGTACTGATCTGTTTGGCTATACAAACTGCATTGAAGGATCAATCATCCAATACCGAGGACACCCTCAAGAGAAATAACCGATGAACCCATAGTCATAACACGCCTCTATCACTTTAGTATGTCTAGAAGGTTTGGTTGACGTAGAATAGCCACCTTATTCTAAAGACCTTGATGATGCACTCCTAGAAGACTTTCTCTTATTATAACTGGGATGACTCCATTGAAAGATGAAGCACAGCCTTAAAAGGTATACTAGACTGGTGTTGATGCTGATAACACTGATACTATGGGTACCTACCCTAAAAACCTTTGCCTCTAAACTATAAGTTATTGTGGATTTAATGTAACTACCATATTAACATGGCATCTTATTTCTTCACCCTTGGTCCTTATTATGAATCTTCTCTATAGTCTAGGCATAATTAGAAATATTTACAAATAACCTACCTACAATAATTATACTTTGAGCAACCATAAAAAGAGGGAGTCTCATCACACTAAAAACAATCGAATACGCTTATACTTAGTTGGTTAAATCATAGTGGCATGCCTATCCAACTTATGGAAACTTACCTTATACTCAGCAACTGACATAGAACCTTGCTCTAAATATATATACTGATCTTATAGACATTCGCACAAGTTGAGATGAATGTACTTATATAAAAAAGACTTGGAACACTAAGTCTAAGTCATAGAGGGGAGATCAATCTGACCTAGAATTTTAATAACCCCTATACCACTATCTATATAGTCAATGAAAATAAAATATATTATAGCTATACCATTAGTCCCTTCCAAGCCCAAATTATAACTCCTTACTTCACAACTAGTTAGAAACTCAAATATATCCTCACCTAGGACTCCCACAATCCTAAGTGGATTCAATCTAAAAAATTTTCCCAATTTATTTTACTCCTCTATATTCATAACTAGTTTGGCTGCTACTAATTATGAAATGACCAGTGCTGGCAGGACCTCTTTTGTCTTAAAATAATCTGGGTTTTGGCTTTTAGAAATTTCTTGAGCTTTGAGCTTATTGTCCTAGAAATGACTGATGTTAGGCGTATTTACACGCCTAAACTGCTATAATCAACCCATATTTTATCTAAGTTTTGAGGACAAAATACATAATTCATGCAGTTTTAGTCCTCTTTCCTGTAAATGAGCTAACAAACGTGATTAGCAAGTTTTTCAGGTATAAATGATGAAGATTTCAGCATTTTATGGATAACTTGACACCAAAGGAAGCTTCACGAAAGAAGGAAAGCAGAGTTTGGACGCCTAGGGACTAAAAGTGACGCATGGAAAACCTGTCCTGGGCAAAAACAGCATTTCTAAAGACTTTGGGATCAGCAGTAACTTAGTAGGATTAGGATAATGATGCTGTAACTTATTAGGATTAAGATAATTACGCAGTAGCCTAGTAGGAATAGGATATGGGTATTATAAATACCCTATTTTGCTGAAGTTTTTCATACTTCAGACTTCATACTTCATACTTCTTAAATCAATTACTTTTTATTATTCAACACTTTTAATTCATTCAATGTCAATTAATTCTTATTACTTTCTCTTCATCGACTTCTAAATTTTCACAACAAGAGAAACGGTACTTGCAAGGAATTCACGCCACAAGCACTACTAAAGCATACTTCACGTTAGACTCTTATTTTGGTATGATAATAATGTCTATTGTGATTTCTGTTGCACTCATGAGTAGCTAAACTTCTCTGTTGGGGTTATGGAAGCCTTATGAGACACTATCTATTGCTCTGAGTTTGTGAATTCTTGACACGTATGCTGCTAATATCATTATTCTCTTCATCTTAATCTAAATTCTTATGGTTGGAAACATATAGAATACGCCAGTATAGCATTAACTTGTTTGAAAGAAAAGTTACATGTCTGGAAAAGAGATAATGTCAAGGTAATAGGGCACCAACCCCTGTTAAAAGGTTAGTGCCGTAACTGGATTAACCTCTTGGAGAATCTGTACCATTAGATACTCTTTAAGCATGAAAGAGTTAAAGTGAAATAATCCTTGATGGTCGAAAGACGCCAGGATTTACCAGAGAATACGATTCTCTATAAGCGCATGCATGTCTGAATTCCGCATAACTCATAGTCAATAGATAGGTATAACTCATAAGGTGGACATAACCCTAACTCTCAATTCTCATTGATCAAAACCAACCAAGTAATCCATTTTACTCTTCTATTTTCCGTCCTTATATTACTATTTTTGATACTCTCAAATTCACGCTACAATCCCACCTTTTAATGAAACTTTCATAAAAAGTCTAATAATCTTTGCTTACTTAGTGACCAAGTATTCCCTATGGGATTCAACACCCAACCCAGTTGGGTTCTATATTTGATGACGACCACTTACACTCTTACGAGAGCTGTTGTTTGAGCGTTATCAAATTTTGGCGCCGTTGCCGGGAAATACGGTTGTCAACTAAGTTTGTGATAGTTACTAGACCCTTTGGTCAAAGATTCTCGTACTTTACTTTTAGTTGTTGTTTTTGTTTTATTCAGGTTTTGTTCAGTGCATGCCCAATACTCGAAGTTCTGGTCAACCATTATTACCCATAAACCCTGAACCATAACTTATTGGCAGGATGGAGGCGCAACGTGATATTGAGAGAAGGGCTGCTCAACAAGAGCAGGCTAGACTAGCTACGTTGGCCGCTGTCCAAGTACATCAATAGAATATTGATAACCCTGGGCGAGCAGCAGATCCTGATGATGAGGACTTGGGTGATGATGAGTTACTAAACCCTAGGCGTGATGCTGAGGTGGAGACACCGGCAAACAGAAGAGATCGTCAAGCAAGATTTAGGCCTGCACGCTGAGCTGAGCAGATTCCTTTTGATGATGATGATGATGATCTTGATGGAGCTGGTGAGATAAGAGCTATTATTCTTCCAGCCTTGGCACTTGGAGCAAAGTTCAATATCACCAGCACAATGA
The DNA here is from genome assembly GCA_030864225.1 of Capsicum baccatum var. pendulum. Classification (NCBI taxonomy): domain Eukaryota; kingdom Viridiplantae; phylum Streptophyta; class Magnoliopsida; order Solanales; family Solanaceae; genus Capsicum; species Capsicum baccatum. The sequence goes on from CM061557.1 coordinate 90,728,180, forward strand.
TTCAACTATTGCACCTCAAGGGATTATTCGGTGGACTCACAGGTGATGATTCGAATATGCATCTGATCAACTTTATCTCTACATGCAAGTAATTCAACAATCCAGGCGTTGGACAGAATGCAATTCGACTGCGCTTATTTCCATTGTCTCTATCTGGGGAGGCAACTCTATGGTTGAATAGGCTGACTCCTGCTTCTATTACAAATTAGCGGCAATTGAAAGCCGCCTTCCTTGAAAGATTCTTTCCGCCATCCAAGAAAGCACAGTTGAGAGATGAAATCAGTAATTTTTGACAACTTCCAACTGAATCTCTCCACGAAACATGGGAGAGGTTCAAGAAAAAGCTTATGAGGTGCCCAAACCATCATATGACCAATATCCACTTGATGGAGATATTATATAGAGCTTTGAAATCGGTGACTAAGCCAGTAGTTGATAATACTGCAGGAGGGTCATTCATGGACCTTTCTTATATTCAAGCAAGTGATATGCTAAATCATATGACAAAGCAGAGTAGAGCTTGGCATACCAGGGATTCTGAGGTAACAAGCTCTACTATATCTATTGGCATGACTGCAGAACAAAGGAGAAGAGAGAGGAACGCGATCAAGATATGGCACACATAAAAACACAGATGGATCTTCTTACCAAGTACTTATTATCAGGGAAGACCGAAAAATTCAAAGCTGTTGTGTCACAGGCAAGAGGTGAATCCGATTCTGTAGAAGAAGCTAACTACTTAAATAATCAGGGGGGTTTTCGAGGCAATGCCCAGGGAAACCAAGGTCGGAACTATTATGATAAATCTGTAAACAAGGACCGTGATCAAGGTAGTTGGAAGAATAAGACTGACAGGGGTGGTTTGTATGTTCCTCCCAGAAATCGTGAGGCTGTGGCGTCTGGCTCTGGAAAGATGTCCATGGAAGATATGATGGCTAAGCTGTTGAAAAGAGTGGAGGCAACCATCATGGGTGTAACTTAGGTAATAAATGATTTTTCCTCAATGAAGCAATTGGTTGACTCGCATTCCACTGCAATAAAATAGCTAGAGCAGCAATTGGGTCAACTATCAGCAATAATCAACCAAAGAAAAGCTGACACTTTACCTAGTGACACTGTACAAAATCCAAGGAATGATGGATCATGCAGGGCTATTACTACCAGGAGCGGTAAGGTGTTAGACAATCCGTCTAAAGGCAAGCAGGTGGTTGATGATATAGAGGACATTGTTATTGACGTAGATTGTGATGATTCTGTAGAAGCTGAAAATCAGAAGGAGTGTGTTCATGAGAAAACTATTCCTCTTCCACCCCCACCTTTTCCTCAGAGATTGAAGAAAAAGGCTGATGACACACCTGAAAAGACTAATAATTGGAAGCAAGATAAAAATAAAGTGGTGGAGAAAATGATTCCCTTTCGACCACCACATTTTCCGCAGAGACTCAAGAAGAAGGCGGATGATACAAGGTTCAGTAAATTCATGACGATGTTGAAGCAGCTGACTATTAATGTTCCTTTGGTGGAGGCGCTGGAACAGATTCCTGGGTACGCTAAATTCATGAAGGACCTTTTAACAAAGAAGCGGGCAGTAAGGTATGAGCCGGCAGATAATATTCATCATTACAGTGCAATTACCACAAGGTCCTTAGTACAGAAGAAGGCAGTCCCCGGAGCCTTCACTATTCCTTGCACTATCGGATCTTTGAATTTTGCCAAGGCATTATGCGATTTAGGAGCCAGAATCAACTTGATGCCACTATCCATTTACAAAAAAGTTGGGGTTGGGTGATCCTACTCCAACCAATATGAGGCTTGTGATGGCTGATTGGTCGGTAAAATGACCTATTGGTATTTTATGTGATGTATTGGTGAAGGTGTCTTCATTCATCTTTCCGGCGGACTTCATTATTTTGGATTGTGAGGTAGGCTCTGAAGTTCCCGTAATCTTGGGGCGCCCTTTCCTTGCAACAGGAAGTGTGCTTATTGATTTAAGAGCTAATGAGCTTCTATTCCGGATGAATGACGAAGTAGTCCACTTTGATGTATGTAAATCAATGAAGCAACCCAAAGATCTGAATGTGTTCTTGGTAGCTGATGTGTATATTGATGATGAGAAAGAATTACCTGTAGAGGAGAAGCTTGTTGATGACCCATTGGCGGTTGTACTTATGAATGCTGAGTATAAGGATGTTGAAAATTATGAAGAAACTATTTGTGCTCTAAAAGGATTAGGGTCATATCCTCATGCTCCCAAGAAGGTAGACCTTGATCTCAAAAACCGACCAACACCACCAGCTAAACCATCTATTGAGGAACCACCCACGTTAGAATTGAAGAAGCTGCCTAGCCATTTAAAGTATGCATCTTGGGAAGTGGTAACACACTCCCGGTTATTGTGGCGGCAGATTTGGGTGAGCAGCAAGTTGCAGCTCTCATGACGGTTCTACGAAAGTACATGAGTGCCATCGGTTGGACCATCGTTGATATCATTGGTATCCCACCTGGGATTTGTACACACAAGATTCATCTTGAAGAAAATTGCTTGCCCACTATTGAGCATCAAAGGCTTCTAAATCCACCTATGCAATAGGTGGTGAAGAAAGAAATTATTAAATGGTTAGATGCAGGGGTTGTGTATCCAATCTCCGACAGTAAATGCGTAATCCCGGTACAATGTGTACCAAATAAAGGTGGCAGGACGGTAGTTACGAATGAAAAAAATGAGTTAATTCCACTCAGACATTTCACAGGGTGGAGAGTATGCATGGATTACCATAACCTGAATTTGTGGACACTTAAAGATCACTTTCCAATGCCCTTTATTGACCAAATGCTTGATCGATTAGCATGGAAAGGATGGTTTTGTTTCTTAGACGGTTATTCGGGCTATAATAAGATATGTATCGCCCCCGAAGATCAAGAGAAGACAACGTTTACATTCCCCTATGGTACGTTTCCCTTCAAACGTATGCCATTTGGGCTATGTAACGCACCCGCCACTTTTCAGCATTGTATGATGTCCATTTTTTATGATATGGTAGAAGACACGCTGGAGGTATTCATGGATGATTTTTCAGTTGTGGGTCAGTCATTTGAATCGTGCTTGACAAATCTAAGTATGGCGTTGCAGAGATGTGTGGAATTCAACCTAGTGCTGAATTGGGAGAAATGCCACTTTATGGTGAAAGAAGGTATTGTGCTTGGGCATAAAATCTCCGAAAGAGGAATTGAGGTGGATCTAGCTAAAATCGAAGTAATCGAGAAACTACCACCCCCAATTTTAGTCAAAGGAGTTTGGAGTTTCCTCGGTCACGCAGGCTTCTATCGGCGGTTTATCAAAGACTTCTCCAAAATTGCTAGTCCATTATGCAAACTTTTGGAGAAAGATGCTAAGTTTGACTTTAATAAAGATTGTATGAAGACATTCGAACGCCTCAAAGGGAAGCTAATTGAAGCTCCTATCATTGTAGCACCAGATTGGTCTGTATCATTTGAAATCATGTGTGATGCTAGCGGGGCAGCTTTGGGTGCTGTACTTGGCGAAAGAAGAGAAAAGTTATTCCATCCAATATACTATGCGAGCAAGGTCTTGAACGGAGCCCAGAAGAACTATACTGTCACAGAACAAGCACTTCTAGCGGTTGTGTATGCTTTTAAAAAGTTCCGTGCTAATTTGTTGGGAACCAAAGTGGTGGTTCATACAAACCATGCAGCTCTAAAATACTTGATGGCAAAGAAAGATGCAAAACCAAGGCTAATTCAATGTCTATTGTTGCTGCAAGAATTTGATTTTGTGGTAAAAGATAGAAGAGGTTGCAAAAACCAAGTGGCTGATCATCTTTCTAGACTCGAGAACGAGCATATAGCGCAGCCTGATCTAGAGATTGATGATGCATTCCCTGATGAAAAGATCTTAGCCACCATGATGGAAGAGTTACCATGGTATGCAGACTTTGCAAACTTTGTGGTAAGTAATGTGATGCCTGCGAATATATCATTTCATCAAAGAAGAAAGTTCATGCATGATGTAAGACACTACTTCTGGGATGAGCCATATTTGTTTGGACGATACGCGGATGGTGTGATCAGACGCTGCATATCTCATGAGGAGGTTCCAAGTATCTTGGAAGCAAGTCATGCCTCACAAGTTGGTGGACACCATGCAGGCGGGCGGACAACAAGAAAGGTATTGCAAAGCAGCTATTATTGGCCTTCAATATTTAGAGATGCCTACGAATTTGTGAGAAGATATGACCAATGTCAGAGACAAGGCACAATTTCAAAGCATCATGAAATACCCATGTCAAAAATTCTTGAAATCGAGCTCTTTGATGTATGGGGTATTGATTTTATTGGCCCATTCGTGGATTCGTTTGGATTAAAATATATCCTAGTTGCTGTAGATTATGTTTCAAAATGGGTCGAAGCAGTAGCATTGACTGATAATGAAGGAAAGCGTGTTGTTGCATTCTTAAAGAGAAACATCTTCTCTCATTTTGGGGTACCACGTACTATCATAAGCGATGGAGGATCTCACTTTTGCAACAAATTGTTCAAATCCATGTTGGCAAAATATGGTGTCAAGCAACATAAGGTAGCCACGCCTTATCACCCACAAACTAGTGGACAGGTAGAGGTTTCCAATTGACAGATCAAGCAAATCCTTGCTAAGACTGTAAATGCTAATAGAAAAGATTTGTCTCGGAAGCTGGACGATGCACTATGCGCATATAGGACTGCATTTAAAACGCCAATTGGCATGTCCCCATACCAACTAGTTTATGGGAAAGCTTTTCATTTACCCATTGAGCTCGAGCACAAAGCAATATGGGCATTGAAGCAACTGAATTTGAATTTGGATGATGCTATGAACTTGAGGTTAGAGCTGCTGAATGAGATGGATGAATTCCGTCTACATACATGTGAAAGATCAGACCTCTACAAGGAGCGGATGACAAAGTATCATGATCAATGGATTGTTCAACGAAACTTTCAAAAGGGTGATATGGTACTTCTTTTCAATTCTAGACTAAAGCTATTCCAGGTAAGTTAAGGTCCAAATGGTCTGGTCCGTACAAAATTAGCCAAGTCTACTCGTCTGGAGTAGTTGAGCTAGAAGACAATAATGGTATTGTTTTTAAAGTGAATGGCCAACGAGTAAAACCATATATCGGTCCTCTTGACTCGATAAACTATATGGCCACCATCTATCTCGACGAAGTCTAAGTACTCGAGGTAACTATGTCGTGCCGCGACAATAAATCAAGCGCTAGATGGGAGGCAACCCATCGGGTTTTTTTTATCGTTTCTTTTGCATTTGTTTTTACTAAGTAAAAATCCAAAAAGAAGAGTCGATCCACGACCGAAACTAAGGCTCTAGATGGGAGGCAACCCATCGTTCTAATCGTTTTTGTTGTCTTTGAGTAAATGTAGGTGCAAGAGGTGTAAAGGAGGAGATTGGATTCAAAATTTTGATTTGGAAGTATTGCATGTTGAAGGTGGTAAGTTAGGAATGAAGAAGCAAAAGCCTATGGGTTAGGCATTTCTTATGAAAATATAGGCAAAGAACAAGGCAAGGCCTATGTAAATCTAGGCCACGAACAAGGCAAGGCCTATGCTATGGCGTAAGCTCTCGGATTCTAGAGTGCCATAGCATAGGCGCCGCCTATGCTCAACAATGCCATAGCATAGGCGCCACCTATGCAAAAGCCTTTTGTCTCTGAATCTCATATGCCATGGCATAGGTGCCGCCTATGCCTAACAATGCCATAGCATAGGTGCTGCCTATGTGCAACAATGCTTTGCAAAAGGCGCCGCCTATGCCAAGCATAGGCAAAGCATTAGGCGCCGCTTCTGGTCACTTTTGGTCTCCAAATCCGATTACAAATGGGTCAAAACCCGACCCAAGCTTGTCCTATAAATATAACCTTAGTCTTAACATAAAATTGCATTGCAACTTCAACCTAGGTGCCGCCTACCTCTCCAAATTATCTTAAAAATTTTCCTTTTTGCTCTTTTACTTTGCAAGAACATCTTCCGAGGCCATCAACCAAGTAAGTACTTCGTTGCTCTTCTTTTATATTCCGTCAGTACTATACTACTACGCCTATAATAAATTGTTAAATATTGAAGTAGTATTGGTGATTTGAATGAGGTTGATTTGTTGTAATACAACTAAGTGAGTGAAAGAATACGTAAGGATACTCTTGAATTGTTTCCAACTTGTATCTAATTCTTATACACTGTCATACTTTTGCGGAATTGACATGGCCAACGAAATTGCTTAATATTGTACTTAGAAAGCTTACATGTTGGAATGACTTGTTCATCAAAATGAGAATCATGATTGATTACAAACATACGATGTTGTGATTATTTCTAAATGCGATAACTTGATCCAATATCTATGTAGTAGTCTTGCTCAAAAGATACATCAATCCAAACATGAAAGTATTGCTAAGATTTCATGAAATATAATAAAAAAGGATAGTTAAGATGACAAGAAAATTATTAATGCACTGATTATATTGTTGGAACATAACACCTAAACGTATATCGATGAAGTCTGAGTAATCGACATTATTCACTTCACTAGTTTGTGCCAACAAATTATGTGTGGGGTGGTGCTACTACTGCTTGTTTGTTGATTGTATCCACCGAGATGAAGCTAACATGACTATTATTTTAATCTCAGGTACAATGGCACCAAAACCAAGACAAGGAAAAGAAAAAGCAACCACTTCACAAAAAGGACAGAAAAGGGGACGAAAAGAGCAAGGAGAATCCTCCTCGCTACAAATACCTTGCCGCATGTTTGGAATCAAATGCGTCCTAGAGGAGCAAGGAAAGGAGTGGTATAGGAACAATAAAGAGAAAAAATATGTTCATGTGGAGTTGATACACAAGGAAAGCCTAGCAAAGAAAGAACCCCGTATATTGGCCAAGATAATGGTATTACATCTGGATTTCATCTTCCGAGATATGGGAGAGTGCAATCTCGATTTAACACTACAATTCTACGCCAACTGTTCACCGAAAACTACAGGAAGTGAAGTAAAGATTCGGGGCCAAGTTGTACAACTAAATGCGGAGTTCTTCAACTCTTTTCTAGGTTTGCCATTGGTTGATCCATCACCACTCGAAGATCTGTATAACATACCTCCGTACAGGGCAATTAGACACACATTGTGTGGAACAAGATCTATGGCACGATGGAGCAGACACAAGGACACCGGTCGGCACAACACCTTCCCATATGCTTCCTTGAATAGGGAAGCTAGGATATGGTTGTGAATAGTCAACTCTTTCCTGATTCCAGGGACACAGTACACAAAGATAACATGAGATAGAGTGTGCTTGGTGTATTCATTGATGACGAATGTCCCTATCAACATTGGGGCAATTATTCGATCTACAATGCGTAAGGCTAGGCTGCACAAGAGGTCCCACTTCATCTTTGGAAATCTGTTGACTACAATATCGAGGAAGGAAGACATCAAAGAGGAACTGGCTGATCATAAGCTTCCACACAACCCGAAGAAGGTTGACCTCACAAAGGTTAAAGATGCTGAATCCACACATGGCATCAACCTTACCATTGCAGAATGTCATGCTCGGGATGAGAGTTTTTTTTGCCATCTTTATGGCATGACTCGGTTTACCATGATGAGCAGAGGTCGTGTTCCAACTGCTGCAGAGCTCCAACAGTTGGATTATGACTACCCAATGAACGAGCATATAAGGGCTATATGTGGAGTAGGTGTGTACTTTGAGGAACCTCTTGATGGCGATATGCCAACCGATGATGATCGTCGAATGCTAGACTCCGACGTGGAGGAGAACTCTGATGGCGGCGACTCTGATGATGATTCCAATGAAGGGGGTATGACCCCAGACATAGAGAAGGAGTCTGACTAACCAGGTTCTTCTTATTTATTTTCCACTGAGGGTAGTGTGTCCCGTCTAAGTGTGGGGTGCTGGTATCTGCATGCTATCCTTCTTTATCTATATTTGTATTCATTTATGTTTGTTTTTTTTTGTTTTTTTTAGTAGTTAATTTTTTTTTTAAATTTTTAACTTTGCATGAAATTGTTCTGATAGGCAGCATGGTATTATGACAAGAGTCTATGATAAAATCATTGCTATTAAGACGTTTAGGCTCTAAGTGTGACTCACTGTGTGATATCTATGTGGTTTAATTACTTCATACGTTGGGTCAAGAGTCTATACTACTTCCAATAAAGTCGACCATGTGCCATGTGTGTGTGAGATGATAGTATATTCTATGTTTGTGGCTGATGCTAGAACTTTCCTGGTATGTATGTAAAGCGAAATAAAGAGTGTGAGTTTAGGAGGTGATTTAAGCATTTCTTTTGCAACCTATGATAGTTTACCTTCATTTTATCTACCCATGGACATCATCCTAGATAACCCCCTTTGAGCCTTAAGCCTATTTTCTTTGACAGCCTCATATGTAAGCCCAATCCATTTTTTTCAAGACCATAATTTGATCCAAATTCCTAAGTGCTTTAAATTGCAAAGTCATGTGACAAAATAAGAGGAAATTGGGTGAGAGTAGCGCCTTAAAGTGAATTGGTACTTGAATTCGTTATGAAAAAAAATAGTTAGTATAGAGGTGTGTTATAAAAAAAAGAGAAAGGGAAGAGAGAAGAATTACAAGAAAAATAAAAAGTTAATTCTGTTCAAAATTGAAAAACAAAAGAGGTGAGAAAGGGTGGTAGATTAAAAGAAAGTATAAAGGTTGTTTGAAACAATGCATAAATGGCATAATGTAATGTATTAAAGCGCTTAGGAACATAGTCACTATTTCTAGCCAAAATAGTCCTACCCGACCCTTATCCTACATTACAAACTGTAAAAGACCTATTTGATCCTAGGCTTAGCATTCTGATATTTAGCGGAGTATTACACTAAGGGAAAGCCTATGGTCATCAGTTGCAACATATGAATTCTTTGTGAGAGTGAGAGCAAGGAGAATAGTGTACCCACGTTTCGAAAAAAAAATTCAAAACTTGTGAGTGATTATGGGTGATATCTTGTGTGAGACACACATGGTTGACGAGTTTTGGGTAGTTGTGTATGATTCTTTGTGCCTTAAATTCTTGAATACAAATTAACCATCATCGCGAGTCTATGTTCGAGGTTGAATTGTTTCTAATATTGGTCAGAAAACTACTCTTGGTTAATAATTGTTGTGCCTGTCTTGATGAATATTTTGTGTTGTTACTGTGAAACCCTAAGTTGATGTTTATATGGACATGATATTTTGTTCGAGGACTAACAAAGCTTTAAGTGTGGGGTGTTGATGTTAGGCGTATTTACACGCCTAAAGTGCTATAATCTACCCATATTTTAGCTAAGATTTGAGGACAAAATACATAATTCATGCACTTTTAGTCCTCTTTCCTGTAAGTGAGCTAACAAACGTGATTAGCAAGTTTTTCAGGTTTAAATGATGAAGATTTCAGCATTTTATAGATAACTTGACGCCAAAGGAAGCTTCACGAAAGAAGGAAAGCAGAGCTTGGACGCCTAGAGACTAAAAGTGACGCATGGAAAACTTATCCTGGGCAAAAACAACATTTCCAAAGACTTTGGGGATGAGCAGTAACTTAGTAGGATTAGGATAATGATGCAGTAACTTATTAGGATTAGGATAAGTACGCAGTAGCCTAGTAGGAATAGGATATGGGTATTATAAATACCCTATTTTGTTGAAGTTTTTCATACTTCAGACTTCATACTTCATACTTCTTAAATCAATTACTTTTTATTATTCAACATTTTCAATTCATTCTCTTTCAATTAATTCTTATTACTTTCTCTTCATCTACTTCTAAATTTTCACAACAAGAGAAACGCTACTTGCAAGGAATTCACGCCAAAAGCACTACCAAAGTATACTTCACGTTAGACTCTTATTTTTGTATGATAATAATGTCTATTGTGAATTCCGTTGCACTCATGAGTAGCTAAACTTCTCTTTTGGGGTTATGGAAGCCTTATGAGACACTATCTATTGCTATGAGTTTGTAAATTCTTGACACGTATGCTGCTTATATCATTATTCTCTTCATCTTAATCTAAATTCTTATGGTTGGAAACATTTAGAATACGCCAGTATAGCATTAACTTGTTTGAAAGAAAAGTTACATGTCTGGAAAAGAGATAATGTCAAGGTAATAGGGCACCAACCCCTGTTATAAGGTTAGTGCCATAACTGGATTAACATCTTGGAGAATCTGTACCATTAGATACTCTTTAAGCATGAAAGAGTTAAAGTGAAATAATCCTTGATGGTAGAAAGACGCCTGGATTTACCATAGAATACGATTCTCTATAAGCGTATGCATGTCTGAATTTCGCATAACTCATAGTCAATAGATACGTATAACTCATAAGGTGGACATAACCCTAACTCTCAATTCTCATTGATCAAAACCAACCAAGTAATCCATTTTACTCTTCTATTTTCTGTCCTTACATTACTATTTTTGATACTCTTAAATTCATGCTACAATCCCCCCTTTTTACAAAACTTTCACCAAAAGTCTAATAATATTTGCTTACTTAGTGACCAAGTATTCCCTGTGGGATTCGACACCCAACCCAGTTGGGTTTTATATTTGACGACGACCGCTTACACTCTTACGAGAGCTGTAGTTTGAGCGTTATCAATGACACAACATATGACTTGTTTAATGTGGATACGGTCAAGGTATCTTAGTCGTTAGGATTCTAGAGAATGGTAGTCGGGTTTCTATTATGGTTATAATTTGGTAGGTATGGGTCGTTAGGGGTGGTACAATTCATTTGGGTTGATCCCGTATAAAATTAGTAACTTAGTAGCTTTACTTGTATCTTAGTACGAGTGGCATACTAAAAGCCATGAGAATAGGGTACGAGTGGTAAGGTATAGTCATATGTTGTTGTGTAAATTTCTTTGGATTCTATTCTAGGTACTACTGGACCACATAGTCGCATGTCAGGTCATGAGTTTGTGCAATGGAGCCGTATGGAGGACAGTATATGGATGTCCAAATTTCTATTCTGGGTATGACTGGATGGTACCAGTCATATGATGTGGTGACAATTTGGAGGATCAACTTGTACACATTTGTGAGATTTTTACTATTTTAAGTGGGGGTATTTTGGATATTTCCACTCTTAACTCCTTTTGACCCCACGACATCAAACAAATTTAGGGGCTATATTAACCAATCATTCTAAATCAAGCAATGTTAAAATATCTTAAAATCTCTCTGTGTTACATGGGGTCTAAGGAATGTTACCCCACGCACATTGTTAGTTAAACTAAAACCATGGTTCAATGAATGGTTATCATGGTATTATTTTTGTATTTTTTTGGTTTTAAAATACATATTGGGGTTCTTTTGTTGTTTATGGGTTGATAATGCTCTCCTATGTTTTACTTATGGTTTTTCATGTTATAATTATGGTTTGGACATGTGGTTGCATTTGGATGTTAAATTGACACTTGGTTTTGGTTTTGGGATTTGTATGCCCTTAACATATTTGTTGAAATGCCTATGAGAATGATTTTGCCATATAGTTTGACTATCCTTAAAATCTTTGCATTGCATAATATGGTAATGGAATTTAAATTTGTTTGGTTGGTTTTAAATGCTTTACAAAGGCCTTGATGGCCATGGTTTTGGTTTAATTGGAAAATTAGGAGTCCACTTCGTTAATGGTTTTCGTATGGCATAATAGAATAGACTTACAAGCTCTAATTTTTGTATGACGATACCAATAATTAATGCCTAATGAAAATACTTCTTGGTAAATAGTTTGGTTATGTGAAAAAGGTTTAATTGGGCTTATAGGGGGTTGAGTAGAAAAGCCGTGAAAGGTGGGGGTCCTGTGGGGATCGCCATTGGAAACTCACAGTTTGCCAATGTAATGGTGGTCTTGGTGACCTTCTGCATTATGTCACACTTTAAATTTTGGGGGATGTACTAGTCATCCCTGGTTTCTATTCTCCAGTCGTGCAACTAACACGTATTGGGACTCTTTCAACAGGGGGAGCTGAAACCATATAGCCAATGGGTGGTTTTACGCCATCCAAGTTACACAACCAAAGTTAAGGTTTTAAATGCATGCTAAATCCGGTTCCCTTTCACAGATGATATATATGTATATATGTGATTGCAAATTGTTCTTTACTTTGGTTTTTCATTACTGGCATTAATTAATCTTATCCTTAAGTACATGTGTGTGGTCACTCCGCTAACAAACTTCAGCTACTGTATCCCCACACGATGTTGGAACTATCCATAGTACCATTCCTCCTACTCAGTGTCTTGGATTCGGGGATAGCTTTGAGTCAGACTGAAGTGGTGAGCTTCCATACTCCGAAAGACCCAATTTCATTCAATAAACTTCATTTATCTTGTGATTTATTTGGTTTGGTTTCCGTTATGGTAGGGGGCATGTCCTAACTAGATGTTATTAGTTCTAGATAGAGGCTTTATCAGACCACTATTAACATGGACAGTGTCGGTATAGGTGTCATCCTTTGTATTGTTATTGGCATTGAGGTTGACACCAGTTGAACATTTGATCAAATATTTAGTTGGTTATGTTTATGGACTTTTTTGAAATGTCTTTCAGTTGCTATTGTTTTATCTTGTCATATGTTCAGAATTCATTTGACATAAGGTGCGGGGTGGTTATGGTTGAGTATTGGTAGTGGTCTACGATCCCAGTTAGACTTAAGATGCCCGACACGACTAGGCCCTGGTTCAATTCACTTTATGTCATGACCCAAATTATCGAATTATGATGGTACCTACTCTAATCCACAGATATAGGAGAATCCCTCACCACCCATTAAAAATAACATACAGAAGTCTTTATTAAATAGAAATGACAAACCTTAATTACAATTTTTTTACTACAAATATTAATTGTGAAAATGAAGGATACCCATAAGAACTAATCCAACTAGGTAAAGGAGCTTCTAAATCAAGAACAATAAAATTGAACACAACTTCCACTATGACTAAGAGTTATAGCTATTTAAGGACCGCTATTGACAACATTCATGAAACCAACACTGACTACTAGACAAAACTATAACTCAAAAAGGATATAGCAAGCGTAGTATCCATACAAAAAATATTTATTGGTACGTATGATTTACTGTATAGGGTTAGATCACGTAAACATATTACAGAAATCAAAAGAAGAAAGCATAACAACTTATATAGCAATTTAATTCATAATTCTTTCATCCACTTATGCTATTTTTATCCCTTGTTTTAACTAAGAGTATTTCAATTCTTATTTTTGTGGGTCATTCATCATCTTCACATCAACTTCCATCAATCATAACTCTCACTTGTTTGATCTTAATCTTTACTAATCATGGTAAACGATCAATAATCATTATTTTGTAACAAATGTAGCTATGAACACACATTATGAGAAATATCTTGAGTTTACAACTTTTAGCCTTTTTAAGTAACTCTACAACTTCAGTCAAGTACAAGTTAAGAGACAACAAGTAAAATGAAACCATGAAAAAATAAACAACCCTGACGCCAACATTGTCCAAGTCAAGAAACCTTGACTGTAACCATATACAGTTAACCAACCATGATTCTAACAACAAAAATCCCAAATTATATGAAAGGTAATCTGACCACACAAGGATCCTAAATATATCATGTAACATCATAATTTGGTTCACTCGAGGAACCCATAACAACAATCATAATATAGCTTTGTCCATTTATGGAATCGAAATAAACAACAATAATAACAATAATCATATCCTCGGTCCACTCAAGGATCCGTCACACTCATACATACCTTATGCTTACATTCTAAGTGTCTTATGGTTGCCCACTAGTCATTACTTGATTCATACAACTTTATACATTTTACTTCCTAAACCTTTGCCTAACTTTTCCTTAGGCCCTTAAGTTAAGTCACTAACTCCTTATACCAAAATCAGCCCTTGTCAGTACCATTAAGAAAGATTATGCCATATTCCAACCACACATAATGCCAAGATTACCCTCTTACAGTAATTCGTCTCAATAACCATATTATGAGATCATACAATAACATTCTCATAATTCTTATTATAATCTACCATAGTGTCATACAAACACCAAACATCAACCAAGATTTCATATATTAACATATCAACACACAATCATATTAAATTCATGTTTTATGCAGCCAAACTCCATGTATGTAGGCATAAGCATGATTTCCCCCATAAAATTTACACTATGGATACAATTACTAACCATAGTCTATTACTCATAAACCATAACCTACATAAGAGCCAACCTGCTGCAACAATCTATGCCATGGATGATCTTCCTTATTCTTTGCATTACTGAAGGTAAAATAATCTTATAATTATAATAATTAAAAGAGTAATTATTAAACTACTCTTAAAACAAAAATCTTGAAAATTAAAACCTACTAATTTTTCCCTCATTAATGGTGTATAACGTTACCTAAGGGTCAATTAGCCATCAAATTATTCCTTTAACCTCAACCTAACTTCATTAATGAAGTTTCTAGGCTAAAGGTTCAACCTTTTTTAAATTCAAGTTCCTTTACTATCAATTTTCATGTTTTAAAACCATTAATTCATGCTAGAGATTGTTAATTAAAGATTAACAAGTGAGTCTAGGTGATATTTACCCAACTCACAGGTTTTCCCAAAATTTTTTTGCTCTTAGCATTAAATTACACAAGAACTTCACCATTAAAGGTTGTTCTAATAATTCTAGGATGTTAAAGAATTGAAAATGAAGTAGATGATCGAAGAAACATACCTCAACAAAGAATTTTCACCCATATGAAGAGAAAATTTACCCTTTAGGCTTAAAAATTAATTTTTGGTGTTTTGGGGCTAAAATCTGCCAAAATAGGTTTTAAAGTTATGTATCTTGCAATAGTGATACGTCGTTGCTATAGTGACCTGACCCACCATAGTGCCCCTAACTTTTCAGTACGAACAATCTTCAGTATAAAAGTCAAAACATTTTACTTAAGAAACGTATTGATAAATGGTGGGTTGCATTAAAAAAAAGATGCAAGGATCTTTAATTTGGTGGGTATTATGACCCTAACTCCTTATATTCTAGGAGAAATTCTTATTGAAATTGATCCTAGTTTAACTTATCCCAAAACTAAATCGGCAAGGATACTTATAACTTAACTTTGTGTTAAGGTTATTTTATGACCTTTGTAAATATCAAATACGCTCTCATACTAAGTAAATTGATCCTAACACATATGACTAATGAGATTCATATAATGCTACCATAGAATTTCCAGTAATGATGAAACCTATAGTTACATGAGATATAAATTTACCATTTACTCATCCATGAGCGGGCATCGATTGAATAGAAGCATGATTATTTATTTCCCTCATCTATCTAAGAACGACACCTTAAGATTTTATTATTGGGTAACATCTAAACTCAAAGAAAACTAAATAATTACTATATCAGTCCTGCTTTAGCGGGTCAATTCCGATTTACCTACATTGCTATAGCGAGAATTATTCCACTATAGAAACTTGCATGTCACTATAGCGGTATAGGAAAGGTAGAAACTTTGAAATCTTTACTTTTTTGCCTTTTCCACCACTCAATACTTATACATTTAACATCAAAAATTATCCCTATTACATTAAAATTTCTATGAATCATTTATCATCTTAGATAACATAAAGTCAAGCTATTCTTTATTATATCTACCCAATGCATTCTCTGATTTCCCAAGACAATAACTTGCTCAAATTTCATCCAAGACCAGCCTAGCCTGAAAAATCTTACTCCCAACCCAAGGAAAATCTTAAACTTGGCAATTACACCCTAAGCAATGATATATTAAACATAACAAAACCAAGTACTACAATGCGTATTCCTTTTGAGATATCTACCTTATGGTCTTTTTCACCCTTCTATGATCAACACATAAGAATATATCATCCGGAGTACTGCTACTAACCAACACATGACTATGGATTTCATTAATATATGGATTCTCCACCACCACTTGAATTATTCTATGCGAACCTCAACAATCAATCATTCATAACCAATAAGGTTTTTAGTTATCTCTAGAAGACAATCGACACATATTTAGCCGTGCAACTAGCTTACAACTAGTCATGTTAATTACCCAACATAACTCAATCACATAAGACAAATAACAACCATGAATTACCATACTCAATAAGAGTGACATGGATATCAAAGAACACATCTTCTAACCCAATTATCTCATCCAATTCTACAACTAAGAATCATCAATCACAATCAACCTATCTCATTCCAAGGATTCTAGAAATTCTATTATACCATTCCTAAGGAATACTTTTAATCAATAATAATTTTCATGTAACAAGCATATGAGTAATCTCAAACAATAAATACCCAATAAATGAAAAGTCATTTTAGTAATAACTATATGGGTGACTATTTTCACCAATAGAAAGATGTAATTTCACAAATACCCAAGAGCTTAGTTCCACCTTAATCTCATTTTTCTTTATCAACTTCACATTATCATCAAAATGAAACTAGTTACCCAATCAATAGTAAAAAGCCACAGAGTCAGATAAATTCTAATATTAAAATACAAATGTTAGCTCAACCGACAACATCACGCATATCAAACAATTAACTTTCATGCTAAGGAATTCCATATTCATCATTTCATTTACTTAACATGAAATTCAGTCATCAATTAAGCCTTTAAGTCATCACAAAATGTAAAGACAAAATAAATTATTCTTTAGTCATAATCATGAATTATCAAAAAAAAATTCTTACAACAATTTCCGCTATCAAGAATTAATAACCCTTTTCTATCGTACTTATTCGTACCAATTATTTTAAATAAGATCTCTTATAATTTGTACTATTTTTTGCTTACCATTTTTCCAATAGTAAGGTCTTGTCCATTATTTATCTTACCATTTTACATTAATATCACATAATAATAGTTTACTTTAACCATTAACATATAACAAAGTTATGACCTATCATAATTAACAAAATGTAGAATGATTCAATAAACAATGAATTACATAAGTACCAAGATATTACCTTTATGAACTAATTGAAACCTTTATGTTACTATCAATAAGACAAGCAACAATCATAGTCAAATTCAACCACACACCACACATTACATGGCAACTTACAATATTGACCTATCTCACATGGAAAGTAAATTAAGCAACAACAAAAACCACATCTTGGTTTAAACCAATAACTTACAACCAACCAACCAAATTCATCATAATTCTATGAAAATAATAAGTTCCAGGTCATATTGATAGATACCAATTTGAAACAATCATCTTACAATTGAGAATTCCTCAAGACCCTAATTAGAATCGACTAGATTCCAACTATGAATATGGAGATACCAATTGAAATTGGGATATACTAATTAAATTCAACCCATAAAAGCAACTATACAAACTGTACAAGATAAAATAAAGAAGTGCAATAATTTCCTAGAATTCCTCATAGCTTCACGAAGATTAAATGTGGATGTCGACACACAAATCTACAGGATTCTGCTAAATATTTTCTCTTGTACTGGGAGATTGATAGCCTAAAATCTGATACCAAATTATAACGATCAAAATTATAAAAGCATGAGGAAAGCTACTTTAATAAACATAGAGAGGAGAACCCCTTACCATTCTTTCAACTTAACATGCAAAAGTCTTTACCAAATAAAAATAATCAACCTTTATTATAAATATTAAGTGCAGAAATGTAAACTAACCTAAGTTACCAGTCAAGATAGGTACAAGATCTTCTAAATCAAGAATGTTAAAACAGAACACAATTTTCACAATGAGAGAGAAGAATAAAAGCTAATGAAGGATCAATATCGGCAATAATCATGACACTAAAATTGATTTCTGCAAAAGACTATACCCTAAAAATGGTATGGCAAGAGTAGTACTAGGACAAACAGCATGTACTTGTAGGTATCATCGACCTTCTAAGGTTAGATACATAAAATAAATATAGAAATCCAACAAGTAAAACATGAAAAATAATATAAGAATTTAAGTCATAACACCTTAATCAACTTATCATCTCTTTATACCTTGTTTTAACTAAGAGTTTTTCCATTATTATTTCTATTGATCATTCATCAAACTTACATTACATGTAATCTGTCCTATGACTCATTTGTTTGATCTTAATAGTTATCAATAATGGTAATTAATTAATAATCATCACCATGTAACAAATTTAGCTATGAAAACACATTGACAAATACCCTAAGTTTATAACACTTAGCCTTTCCAAGTAGCTCTACAACTTAAGTCAAGAGCAACCCAACATACAATAAGTCAAGTACAACTATGAAAAAATCAACAACCCTAACACTAACAATGTCCAAGTCAATAAACCATGTCTCTAACCATATTCAGTCACCAAACCATGACTTTTACAATAAGAATCTTATAATATAAGCCAAGTAATCGGACCACATGAGGATCCAAATATATCAAGAGATAACATGATTTGGGTTGCTCAAGGAACCAACAACAACAACCACAATATAACATGGTCCACTCGTGAAAAGAATAAAAACAATAATAATAACAATTATCATATATATGGACCACTCAAGGAACTGTCACACTCATACATACCATGTACAAACATGATAGGGGTCGTATGGTTGTTCTTTAGTCATGACCTATAGTGGATGAACTCTTATCACTATAAATTACTAGCATGGTACCCAAGACAACCAACGAATCATATTAATTAATGTCATGAATATTTCCAAATTTTGTTACAAGCCATAATAATAACCGATATCACAACAATCACAATCACAATGAGAATAAGCAATCATACATGTACAATCAACAAGTCACCAATATAACCTTATTATATGTGATTGACACTTAGGATATCATTTATCAATTTCATTCCTTAAGTATTCGTTACAAAAATAGACAACCACCAAAATACATTGTCAACTCAAGTAAATCAATAAATAATAATCATACATAACATAGTGAATCGTAAGTAGATATGAATCATTGATTTCATCAATTATAGAATATCCGAAGATAAATTCCACACTTACTCAAGTAAGACTTATAAATCCATATTCATCAAATTTAAGTTGTTATTTCAGGAGAACACATTCAACCAAATTGATTCTAAGATTTAGTAATTCATTCATTGATATAATCTTTTTTTATTCTTATCGAAACAAAGAATTCTGCCATTTGCTTCTGCCATTATCTAGTAACCCTTAAATTTAAGTCATTACTAGGTTCAAAATCTACTCCATTATCAATCATTCAACTCTATTAAACATGCAATCTAGTTTTAATCATACATCTTTATACCTTTTACTTCCTAACTTTACCGTAGGCCCTTAAGTTAAGTCACTACCTTCTTATGCCATAACCAATCCTCGTCCCTAACCTTAAGCAATGTTTCCCATGTTCCAACCACATATATTACCAAGTTTACCCTATTATGGTAATTAGGCTATATAATTAGATTATGAACGCATACTATCTCATTGTCACTATATTCACATAATTCATAATATAATACACCATATTGTCATACAAACACAAAAACTTTACGTTTTATCCTCCCAAACTCCATTCTAATAGGCCTAAGAATGATTTTCCCCATCAAATCTATATTATGGATATCATTACTAACCATCATCTACTACTTATAAGCCATAACCTATAAGGTCGCCAAGTTGCTGCAATAAGTAAGTATGGCATTGATGATCTTCCTTCTTCACATTACTGAAGGCTAAATCATCTAATAATAACAATTGCAAGAGTAACTAAGAAACTACTCTTCAAACAAATACATTGGGAATTCAAATCTACTTATTTTTGCATCATTTATCGTCTACAACTTTTCTCAAGGGTTAATTTGTCATCAAAATAGTTCCTCTAAGCTCAACATAACTCTACTAATGGTGTTTTTAGGATAAAGGTCCCACCTTTATTGAATTCAAGGTCCCTATCTAACAATTTTCATATTTGAGAATCACTAATTCATTCTAGGGATTGTTAATTAACAATTTTGAAGTAATTCTAGTTGATATTAACCAGAAGCATTGGTTTTTTCAAAAATATCCTAAACTTAGGGTTCAATTCCCCAAGATTTCACCAGTAGAAGTTGTTCTAATTATTTTAGGATATTAAAATATTAAAGAATTAAAAATGATGATGGAAGAAACTTACCTAAATGGAAGAGACTAACCTCAACGAAGATTTTCATTCCATACCAAGAGAAAACTTCCCCTCTAAGGATTTGAAATAATGTTTTGGGTTTTAGGAATGAAACACATCAAAAATAGGTTATAAAATTTGGTAGAGTTTCTATAGCAGCATGCCATCACTATAATGGATATAGATCCCTTCGCTTTTTCAGCACACACATTCTTCAGTAATATAGTTATTACTTTTTACTCAGGAAGCAGATTAATGAACGATTGTTGTATTGGAAATAATAAACAAATATTTTTAATTTGGTAGATATTAAGAACCCTAAATCCTTATATTATAATAGTAGTGCTCGTTTGAACTTAACCATCATTTAAAGTTATCAAGAAACTAAATGACAATGTTTCTTTCAACTTAACTAGGTCTAGGGGTATTTTGTAACCGTATTACATATCAAATGCACTCTCATACTAAATAATTGATCCTAAAATATATGATTAATGATATTCATATACCTTTACCACAAATATTTTAAATAACAATAGAACTAGTCATTGCATCAAATACCAATTTACCATTCATTCATTCTCGAATAGGTATTAGGTGAACAAAAGCACGAATTAGTTATTTTCCTCATTGGTCTAAGAATTACACCTTGAGATTAGATGATGAGGTAATATGTAAACTCAGAGAAAGCTAAAAAATTAATAAAATCTCATTATAGTAGCCTAATCTCGATATAGCGAAATTGTTGTAGCGAGAATTATTCTATTATAGCAACACCGCTATAGCAACATGCATGTTTCTATAGTGGCATATGTGAGGAAAAAACTCAAGAATCTTTCAATTTTTTTATTTTTCAACACTCAATACGTAATGATTTGACATTTTGTACTAACCCTCTTATGTTAAACACTACGTTTGGAGTTCTACTAACCTGAACTCAATACCAAAAATTCCTACTGGTTACTTATCTTCTTAGCTAACATAAAATCAAGCTAAAATTTATTATATCTACCCAATACATTCTCCAATTTTCATAGACCATACTTCGCTTAGATTTCATCTAATACTAAACTAGACTGAAAATCTTACTCCCAATCAAAGGAAAATCATAACCTGGACAATCACACCCTAAATAATAATATAATGAACATAATGTAACCAAGTACTACATTGTGTTTTCCACTTAAGACATCTTTCTTATGGCCCTTGTCACGCTTCTATGAGATACAAACAAGAATAGATCATATAGATTACAACCACTATTCAACATACCGCTGCAGATTTAATTAATACATTGATTATCCATCACCACTTAAATTAGTCTATGCAACCCTCAACAATCAACCATTCATAACCAACAAGCTTTTTAGATATCACCCAAGCACAAGCTCTACTTACTTAGCCTCCCAACTAAGTTACAACTAGTATCTTTAAGCTCTACCCAACTCCATTAATGGAGTTTTAGGCTAAAGATTCCAGTTTTATTAATTTCAAGGTCCCTCACTAACAATTTTTATGTTTTAGAATTACTAATTCATGCTAGGGATTGATAATTAACAATGTAGAAGATGTTCTAGGTGATATTAACCCAACCCATAGGTTTTCACCAAATTATCCTAAAGTTAGAGCTCAATTCCACAAGAATTCACCATTAAAGGTTGTTTAAAGGATTCTAGGATGCTGAAGGATTGAAAAATGAAGAAGACGATAGAAGAAATTTACCTTAATAAAGAATTTCCTCCAATATCAAGATAAAATCATCTATCTTGGGCTTAGGAATGAATTCTTGTTGTTTGGGCATCTGAAACATATCAAAAATATGTTATAAACTGTTGTAGCGTCACTATAGCGACCTGCCCTTTGCTTTTTCAGCACAAATAGTCTTCAATAAAGCTATGATAACATTTTAATCAAAAAATATATTGATAAACTGTTGATAGTATTACAAAGATGACTCAAAGATAATTAATTTGGTAGGTATTAGGACACCTATGTCTTTATATTCTAGGTGTAGTTCTCATTTGTATTTCAACATAGTTTAAACTTAGCCCAAAACTAAATCGACAAGGATACTTTCTACTAGAGATATTTTATGACCTTTCTACATATCAAATTCACTCTACTACTAATGAATTTATTCTAACACATATAATGAATAAGATTTACATACCTTTACTGCAGATATTTTTAGTAATGATGGTATATATCATTACATCTAGTCTTGGAGAAACATATACACCAAGGCATCACAAAGAACAGAGGAAGATATAAATCCCAATAGAGACTGGGCTACCCCTTAGCCTAGTTACTACTATTTTAGCAGAACTTTTGACGCTATCTCTAGCTCAGGAGAAATAATAAAATCAAGCAATGTCTCCCTAACCTAATCTCAAACCAAGGATACGACACCAATCTATCCTAAATCTTTAAGTCGACCTTGCCATTTAATCGATGCTCCGACCACAGGCTTGGGGTCTCGGTCCCCAGCCACCATGGCCTACCATCCTAGCCATATTCCATATTGTGAAATAAAGAAGAAAGTAAAATAAATATAAATACATGACATGGAAATAAACCAAAAAGGTAAGATTTTTCCTAAGAATATCTTTTAGCCTTCGAAAGATAGGATACTGACTTCATCGTACCAATTTATGAACTACACTAGGAACTTGTTCTTGTACCAATGAATCTAGGCTCTAATACCAAATTGTCATGATCATATCTCATAGGTTATGATTACACCGACTTTAATCCACTAATATGTATGCAAAGCCATAGCTCGGAATAGCAAGTAATGGGATATCAAGTAGTAAAAATGGAAAATAAAAATTATATCATCAATGATGAATGATAAATGGAAGCAAAGAGATATACATACAAAACATACTCTATAACGAAGGAAAGAGGACAAAATGTACAAAATAATCCCTCCCAAGACCTGGTAAGATCAGTACAAGAGTCACCATTGAAAAAAAAAGTACTAGACATTATCCAAAATTTATATATATACACATAGAAGTCTCAAAATAAACAAAAATACTATAAACGAAGTAGAAGGAGCAGGATTAGGTCCAGAAGATGGAACCTAACCCTATCTTTGAATCAACAATAAACCTGAGGATAACATTAGTTACGGTGACTCATACTCTAATTTGCAATAGTAAAAACATACCAAACTATAATATTAACACCAAAACAATAGGTACTCAATAGGCATCATAGGCTAATTGAGCTAAATCGCAATAAAAGTATAATAAAATACAAAAATGTAAGCTAAAGTATAAAAAATATAAATTAAAGATAACAAATCATACAAAACAGAAGTGATAGATATGGGATAAATAACTTAAAAATGGAAATACTGTCTAACTATAAACAAAGTGGGCCCCCATAGCCTAGAAGGAACAAATAGAAGAAAAATAACCCAATCAAGCCTCCATAATACTAATTATGATATAAAATAACAACAATAGAAAACATAACGTGAGCCGATGTATAGTCGGAATACCTGATGCTCTTTTCAAGTCATAACCTGTCTTGTCGGTCCTTATGTGTTTTCAGTGTCAGATTACTTCCCAAATAGATCATAAATACCAAAACTCAAATAGAAAATAAGGAATAGTAACTTAATTTTAAGATGTTACATATAGATCATCAATGTCAAACTTAAACTACAACTAGAGAAGAATACTAATAATAAAAAAATACTAGGGTCAAACAGAATCTTGCAAGTAATAAGATAGCTACTCGGTGCGAACCTTAAACCGAAATGAATAAATAGGCTAAAGGCTATTAATGACCCATGATTATACCTTATCTTGGGTCTAAGTAGTCATACATTTTGAGTCAAGTGGTTAAGTCTATAAGCAATATGGATTTTAGTCACTTTGCTGGAGGATATAGTTTAAAGTCAAATACTACTTCAGCTAAAGTCAAAAGGCTAGATAGATATAAAAAAATTGACTAACTCATCCTAAAATTTAAGAATCAATCCAAGGTGTTTAAAAAAGGTAGTTTGGGAAAACAAAGAGCTATTCTAGGCATTCTACTTAAAAGAAAGAGCGGTGGGTTCACTACCAGTCTTGAAAACCCAACCTAAGGTAAATATCTACCCAAACCTAGTCGAAGGTTATTCAATACCATCTTAAGACACTGAGCGTACCAAAAATATTCTGAAGGAATAAGCATAGATAAGTATATGAGAAAATATGGTTAAATTCTGTTGAAATGGGCCCTTAATCGGCTAAATCGTTCAATAAATGTTCAAACAACAACAAAGTCATAAGTACCTACCTACAGCTACTACAATACTATACTTATACTATAAAGGATTTGGTCTAATAGAAAAATAATCCTACCCTACCTCAACGCAATTGAAAACTCATAGAATTCTCTACTATAGAGCTTTTCCAATTTGAGAAGTCTTTAATTGTTGCCACACTATCCAAATAGCGTTCTACACTTCAAAAAGATAAAATCAATATCCATATAACATGTAAAATGCCATGAACGAAACAAGGGTCTAGTCGTGATGAGTACCTCAAGACCACAAAGGATTGGAGATCACCCCCATAACTTGTCCAACCAAGAAAAAATCCAAATAAAAAGCAGAAGACATCCAGAATATAAAGATAAAATAGTTAATGTAACACAATGGAACTAAGATTTCAATACAATGACCAACCCACAATCTGTCCATAAAGCCTCTCGCAAAAATTGAATGTCATACTAAGATTGGACATGCCCTAGACCATGGCCAAAAGGGAATAAAAAATATGAAAAGAAATCGATGGGATTTTGGTACTCAAAATAAAAGCAGTGAAATTTCTATACTTTTGAAAAATGGATAGTCGCCACTTTAGAGTAAACCAAACAACGAACCCAAATCACCTAACTCTGCAAAAGGTAACTGAAGAACCCCTACGACCCTATATCATTTCATGATATAGCATCTAGGGATAGTTAGTAGGATAACCCATAGCATGTAGTTTAGGGAAGGGATAAAATAATGCAAAGTACAAATCAGTCCAAAACCATTCAAAAACAATATACATACATTCATATATATAGATACATGTATATAAAATATTAGGATAGGGATCAAGGTTTAGCATGAGGTTTAAAAACCATTAATCTAGATAGTGTAGCTCTAGCCGTCCTAAGGGAACCCATGCACTATATGGGTTCAGCTCTTCCTTCTGTAATAGTCCCAGCACGTGTTAGCCATACGAATCAAGAAATTCTGAGAAAGGGCTATGGAATCCACGACCCTATCTATTCAAGAATAAATAAAGTGTGAACTATGCACACAGTCATAAAGACCCCCACACCGACAAATATGGTTTTTAGTATTCGTCCCCCCCGGGACCTCAACCTTCCTTGGTGAGCTACTCAATCACTTTTAACCGCAAAGTAAAACATTTTCACATAACCCATCCATTAAGCCAAGGAGTCATCCATTTAGACATTTACCGAGTGGTATCTTCATACTAATTGAACTTGCAAGTCAATTCCATTATGCCATTCCAAACCAGTTAGCCAAATAGAGTCAAAAGTTCAAATTTATAAACCAATCTATGGCTATCAAGGTCTTTCAAAACCATTTTTATCCATTAATCCATTAATGCAATTCAACAGTTTAGGAAAGTAAGCAAAACCATGTAATTGTCCATGTTTCAGAATCCATTATGCAAGTGGGTAGAAGTTAATACCAATTTTGAACCAAAAACCATAATTTTGGGGGAATCCACAAACCCGATACCATCCACCATGACCATGCACATATTTAGATCAAAACCATTAATTAAAGCATGAATGCAGAGTTCCAATCAATGGGAAAACCAACCTAATAACAACCATTCAAAACCCTTAACCCATCATTAAAAACGCACAATTTAAAATCAAATAAACAATAATTTAACATATTCTTTTGAGAAAAAGAATTTAGGGAATAGGTACATGTATGGGATACCAATAATTTGGAGAAAAAACCACAATTTGAACCATAGGTGCTAAAAAGTTAGAAACCCTAGCCTTGCTCTTAATTTGGGAATTTAAGATAAAGTGTGGATTAATTGTTTTGTTAAGAATTAAAAATAAGGCCAATGGAACAGTTTAAGTAGCGGGGAATAGTGGAACAAGGGGAAAAAACTGCAATGTCCTTAATGAAAACAAGTAGGAAATATAGCTCCCAGTCATTACGGGTTCGGTGAAAACTAATGATGATTGGTCATGAGTTGTCACTATGACTCCTAATCTGATAAGTAACTCTAGACCACCTTTACTAGTTTGGTCATGAGTCATACCCTATGACTCTTGTTGGCTAAATCTTGGTCCCAATAGAAACACTAGCCTATCCAACTAGTTGGAGTATAAGTGGACCCCTATGAATCGTAATGACTGTGCATGACTCATTATTAAAGTCATTACCTGGGCAGTGATGGAAAAGTCAAGATATTTTTTAGAGGCCAAAACTATGGGTATTACATCCTCCCCCCAAGGATCATTCATCCCCGAATAAGGAGTCAAGGCTCTTATTAGCATGATAACAAGGACGAATGTACACATAACCAAATGGCAATTTAGAAATTTCATGAGAAGTAAAACAAAGATAATAAATTACACATTTTCATCTAATGCGGGGAACAAGGATGGATAGTTGGACTTATGTCCTCATTAGCTTCCCAAGTAGCTTCTTTCACTTTTTGATTTACTCTAAAAAACCTTCATCGAAGCCACATCTTTAGTCCTCAACCTACCAACTTGCATATACAATACCACCATAAGGACTTCCTCATAAGATAAGGAATTCTAAATACCAATATTCTACATAGGGTAAACCAAATAAGGATCACCCATACACTTCTTCAACATCGACATATAGAAGACAGGATGAATAGAACCCAAACTTACAGGAAAATCCAACTGGTAAGAAATATTCCCAACTTTCCTAAAAATTTAATACGGACCAATATAATGGTAGATGAGCTTCTATTCTTCCAAAACCTCATCACTCCTTTCATAGGAGAGATGCTTAGAAACACTCAATCACCTAATTCAAACTCCAACTCTCTTTGCCTCTTATCTGTATAAGACTTTTGTAGACTCTGGGCAATCTTAATTCTTTCTCTAAATACCTTCACCTTTTCCTTGATTTGGTGAACCAAATAAGGACCAAACCACTTAATCTCACCAACCTCAAACCATTAAATAGGATACCTATATCTCACACCATATAGATCCTCCAAGAGAGCCATTTGAATAATCGAATGGAAATTATTGTTAAAGAAAACTCAGTAAGAGGCAAGTGATCTACTCAACTACCTCCAAAACAATCATGTAATCCCTTAGAATATCCTTCAAAGTAAGAGGCAAGTTCACTTGTTCATCTATTTAAGGATGGAAAGTGGTGCTAAGTTAACTTTTGTCCCAAAACATTTTAAAATAAATGCAAAAAATGAGAAGAGAATTGTATTCTTTGATCTAAAATGATGAAAATTGATGATCTATACAGCTTGACAGTCTCCTGAATAAACAACTTAATATAATCCTCCCTAGAGTTCTTAGTCCTCATAGGTAATAAGTGAGTAGACTTAGTCATCCTATCCATAATGACCTAAATCAAATTACACTAACTGTGAGACAACAAAAGACTCGTAAGGAAATATATATTTATTATTTACCACTTCTACACAAGCTACTATATCTCTTGAGACATCCTAGTAGGCCTCAAGTATTCAACCTTGACATGGTAACAGACCATTCACTTGGGCACAAAATTATCAACATCCTTGTTTATATTGCTTTATCAGTAGATTTCCTTTAATTTATAGAACATCGTTGTCGAACTAGGATGCACTGTATAACTAGACTCATGAGCATATGTCAAGATCCTTTACCACAAGCCCTCAATATCAGGAACACACAACCTACCTTGATATCTCAAGACACCATCACCATTAATCTTAAAATCCATAACCTCTTGCTAACTTACATCATCCTTAATCTACATAAGTATAGGATCCAAAACTTGTTTTTTCTTTTCCTCAACAATAAGAGATGATTTAACCACTTTTTGAATAATAAATCATTTCTCCTAAGCAAATGAATTACTACCCTTTTTTATATATATTCTCTGGGTGAATATCTTTCACCAATCCTCTCGTTTCCATTTCCACATATGATAAGCTCTGCATAAATAACCTACTAAGAGAATCAGTAACCACATTAACTTTACTAGGATGATGGTACATACTCATGTCATAATCTTTGAGCTGCACAAACCACTTTATTTGCTTGAGTTTAAACTTCTTTTGGGTGAACTCATATTATAAGATCTTATGATCTAAAAAATAAGATCTGAATAAATGGTTTTATGCATCCCATACAAATAATGGTGCCAAATTTTCAAAGAAAAAAATGCAACTGCTAACTTTAAGTCATGCGTGGGATAATATTTTTCATGAATCTATAGCTGCCTGGAAGAATAGGCGACAACCCTACTATCCTATATCAACACACACCCCAGTCCTGCATGAAACATGTCACAATAAACAACAAAACTATTTGTACCCTTTAGTAGGGTCAAAATTAGCACAAAAGCCAACTTATCCTTCAACTTTTCAAAACTACCCTAAAAATCATAGGACCATAAGAACTTTACCTTTTTCTAGGTCAATTTTGTCAACAAAGCAGCAATAGAAGAGAAACTCGCTACAAACCTTCTATAATATCAAGCCAAGCCCAAAAAGCTCGAAAGGTCAGCTGGAGTCGTGGGTCTAGGCAATGTCTTAACTGCCTCAACCTTTTTTAGATCCACCTTGATCCTCTCACTAGATACCATATGCCCAAGAAAAGTCACAACATTAAATTAAAACTCACAATTAGAAAATTTAGCACACAAACTCTAATCCTGAAGAGTCAAGAACACAATTCGAAGGTGATAGGCATGATCCCTCTCGCACTTAGAATACACTAAGATATCATTAATAAATACTATCATAAACAAATCCAAAAACTATTTATACACTCGATTCTTAAGATCCTTAAAATTAACCAGAGCATTAGTCAACCCAAATAAAGTAATGACAAACTCATAATGGCCATTCTGAGTTTGGAAAGCAGTATTAGAATATCAATCTACTAAATCATCAACTGATGCTAAACCAAATGAAATTCAATTTAAGATAAGAATCTAGAACCCTTGGCATGACCCAAGAATATCCCATGATCATAACACGGTTCTTGAGATTACGAGTAACCCCAAGATAACCTATGATTTGGCGCGAGCTGTAAATACAAAAAAAGTGAGGTAACAAAGTACTGTGTGGAAGTCATTTCAAAGTATCTAATGATCAAAAGAATATCAGGTGTAACTGGAATTCATCAATGAAAAACACGTTTAATACTCTGACTGTCTGAAAGCCTTGAAACATAATAAGTTGTTGGGCAAGCGCCTAACTAACTCTGACTAATTGAAATAGCATAAAATAAAATATTGGGATGAATACCTAATAATATAACTAGTTATAGATTAATTAGGACTCATCAATGATGCAACTGAGTAGCATTGGAATGGACTAAGTATAATCTGGGAATTGAGCATCCCAACCTATGATATAAGAAAAATAGTGCAAAAGAGAGTATGCAATTAGTAATTTAAATGTACTGATACATGAGATTAAAGTTATCTTATATATATATATATGCTGACATAAATGCATTGATAGGAAATATTAAATTTAAGAGCAAGTGTAAACATATACTAAAATAATCTTAATAACTGAGATACTGAACAATTGGTCATTGAGGCCTGAACTAAATATATCCTGACTAACTGAATTGAGGGCTATGAGAGCTAATATATAACTTACATGCCCCAATTTGAGCTAATTAGTTTCTAACCTATAACCTAGTTTTCAGGGTGCTAGTATCATGCCAGGGGTACCTACACTGGCTGGCATAGATCTATTAAACTGGTGTCCTGAAGGACTAGGGTATCAGTCCTCTACAGGCAGATGACACCTATTAGGGTGTCAGTCCTCAACCGGTGGGTGACCCCTTATAACCTACATTTATAATGTAGTTTTTGAACTTAAGGACTTATACTAAAGGTCTCAATTCTAAACTAGTGTGTGAACCTTCATCCTTGTGTTCACTCGGTGCTAAGTCATACTCCAAACTGAACTAACACTTATGCTAAAAAAAATCTTAACATTACTTAATGATAAATGCTCAACATGATAGTATTCTAACTTTTATGATACAAGCATGATATGAGTGTCTTGTAACCTGAAAATCGTAACTTGCATGAGTACCTAGGTATCGATTGTTCATAACGCAACAACAATGACTAATGCAAGCTAATCATAGAAGCTATGGAACTAACTGTGGTACAGATAATCATGAATAACACTCAATATTTAGATAACAAATCATGATGTAGACATTTGCATTATCAAATTTATGTAAACGCAATTTACATGAGGGAACATTTTTTTTTTGGGTTCATAATAAAAACAATTGAGAGGAAGTTCATAAAATATATGGTTAACTTGGAACCCCATAAAAGAGAAAAGAGTTTTAAACTTATAAATTTAGGGAGTTCTTGGGACTTAGTTGGTGGAAGCGACCCATTAATGAAATCCTATATACCTAAGTGTAGAAGCCTTGAAGGAATCCTTCAAGTTGATCTTGTTCTAAAAAACCCTAGTTTTCTCTATGAAAGAAGAAAATCACATTATTTTGCTAAGAAAAGTTATTTATGAAGTTAAAAGAGGTTAGGGTAATATTTAACATTAGTAATTAATTTTTTGGATGGGTAAACGACATGGGTTTAAGTTAAGAAGAGGAGGAAATTACCAAAGAACCCTTGTTTAAAATGTGTAGGAATTTCTGGATCAAACCATTACAACTCGTCACAACTGGTTACAAGTCGTAGTCTAAGTCATAACCTGAAGTCCTAGGATATATAGTCCATTCTATTATGAATACAAATATCCTCCTAACAAATCTTTACGACTGACTACAAGCCGTTGGGTAGAGTCATAGTCTTAGACTTGGATTTTGTATAACTTATTATTCATGTACGGGGCCACACAAAGGCTCGTAATGGCTGATTATAAGTCTTGTGTTGGAATCGTTACCACTGGCAAGGATTCTTGATCATACACTTTTGTGACTATGAGTCCTTTCTAGCAACTCATGGTCACTAAATACGAGTTGTGTAGTGGGGTCGCACTCATTAGGCTATAGCTGAAGGTTCTTTCTTTCATAACTACGACTAACTCCTAATGACTCATAATTTTTGATTATGAGTCATCACCTAAATTGTAGTCACTGACTACTAATTGATACTTAAGAAAAATTCGCATAACTTTTTCCCACGAAATTGAATCAAGGCAAGACTTGCGATGTTAGAAAGCCAACTTAGTGACCTATATCTTAAGAGGTCTAGAGCTTGAAATTTTTGGGGTATTACAACCCTAAAGCTTGTCAAAAAGATCTACAATCTTAGGAAGAGGGTACTTATTCTTCACTATAACCTTATTCAATTTTCGATAATCTACGTACATCCGATGAGACCCATCTTTCATTCACACAAAAATCATGGGAGCACCTCATGGAGAAATAATTGGAGGAATAAAGCCCTTATTAAGGAAATCCTTTAACTTCTCCATTAGGTTATTTAATTAGCTATTTTATAATAAAGAATAAAGATGGAATGTCTATCCAGCAGAAGATCAATCCTAAAGTCTATTTCCCTATTAGGAGGAATGCCAGAAAGATGCTCAAGAAACACTTTAGGAAACTCATTGATAACATAGATGGATTGCATAGAGGGACCCTTATAACTAGAATCCTTAACTGGAACCAAGTGGTACTAACACCCCTGATAGTTCAACTTTCAGTCTCTAAGGTAAGAGATAAATCTCCTTTAAGGCAATAAGGAGCTTCCCTTCTATTACAATATCTGTTCATCAGGAAATTGAAAACTAATATTTCAGGTCCTACAATCCAATGAAGTATAGAATGAATGAAGCCAATTCATCCCCAATATTACATCAAAATCTAGCAAATCCACCGATGTCTCCCTAAGAAAGATAGACACCATACAAACCCTATAGATCTTTCTAGCAACTAAAGAATTACCCACTAAAGTAGACATAGAAAAAGGGTTGGAAATACTTTTTGTACCAAACACAAAATGCATAGCCATAGAAGGTGTCACATAAGAAAGGGTAGACCTTAGATCCAGCAAACAATAAATATCTAGAGAGAAAAGTTGAAACATACACGTAACAACATTAGGAGATAACATAGATTCTTGATAAATAGCGAGAGAATAGAGTAGATTCCAACCAGTGCTAGTACTAGAATTTAGAACCCTTTGGCATTAGAAATAAAGAAGTGGTAACCAAAACCTTATTAGCCAAAGTAGCTACCTTAGCTTCAGGATAATTCCTTTGCATATGTCTAGGTTGATCATAATTGAAGCACAAGTTCCTTCCCTCATCATAATAACCATGATAAACCTTTCCAAAAAATCTACAAGGAAGATAACTCAGGGTTGAATGAGATCCACTAGCTTGAGACTAGGCACCTTGAGCCTTAGAACCACTTCTAGTCTGAGAACAACAATCACCGAACGACATAGAAGGGGTACAAGCTAAAAAATATGAACTAGAAATTCCCCTAAGTCTTCTTCTTTGTCCACTTTCTACCATCTCTCTCACTGTTCTTAAATGGCTAAATTAAGCTTATAAGCTCTGTGGGGTCTTACAATATCTCCCCCTTTAGAATATTCATCCTCGAATGAGACTAATTAAGGGCGGAGAATATATAAACTAACATAAATACTGAACATGAGCAACTGAACGTGATTCCATGACTGACATGACTGATAACTAAATACACCATACTGAGCATGCATATCTGATGAATGTGTAACTGATTCATGAATGCATGGCTGAGTGTTCTAATGAACTGAGTTTCTCAAAATGAGAATACATATCTGATGCATGATTATATTACTGAACTGATACATGAATGCATGACTAAGTATGCAATGGTATTTAATATCAAGTTGATAACTTAAAAGCATAAAGAGAACTATTATCTTAAGCAAGATATGGGTTCGTGGAGAAGAGATAAGGGTACTTGGTTCCCATTTCTACTTCTGCTCCCAAGTAGCTCTCTCAACGCACAAATTCCACCAAAGAACTTTTACTAGAGGGACTTCTTTGTTCCTCAGTCTACGAGTCTGATAGTCAAGAATTTCGATTGGAATCTCTTCATAGGAAAGGTCGTTCTAAACATTTATGCTCTGAATAGAAACTACAAATGCTAGGTAACCTATGCATTTCCTAAGCAAAGGAACATGGAATACTAGATGAGCTGAGGCTAGATCTGAAGTCAATTCGATCTCATAAGCTACCTTGCCGAAGCGACTGAGAATTTTGCAGAGACCACTTATCGGGGACTAAGCTTTCCATTTTTGCCGAACCTCTTTACTCATTTTATAGGAGAGATATTTAGATAAACATAATCACTAATCTAGAACTGGAGATCCTTCCTGTGCACATCTACCTATGGCTTATGTCGTCTCTAAGCAGCCCAAAGTCTTTCTCTGATTAACTGTACTTTTTCTAAGACATTGAATACTAAGTCAGGCCCTATAACTGAAGCCTCATTAACTTCGATCAAACCGACTAGAGATATGCCTCTCCTACCATCGAGTGCTTCGAATGGCGCTATCCAAATACAGGAATGATAGTTGTTGTGTTGTATGAAAACTTAATCAAAGGCAAGTGGTCATCCCAACTACCCTTGAAATCAATTGTACATAACCTGAGAATATCTTCTAAAGTCTGAATGGTCCTTCCTACTTGACCATCTGTCTCAGGATGGAAGGTTGTACTGAGATCAACTTGAGTACCAAGACCCTTTTAGAACGCTTTAAAGAAATGAGTAGTGAACTGGGTACCCCTGTCTGAGATAATAGATAGCAGAATACCATGCAATCTAACTAACTCTCTAATGTAGAGTTTGGCGTAATCCTCGGCTAAAGAAGTGGTATGGACTAGAAAGAAAAAAGCAGACTTGGTCATATTGTCTACAATGACCCAAACCGAATCATACTGATGAAGAGTACAAGTCAAACCCATCACAAAGTATATGTTCACTTCTTCCCACTTCCAAGTGGGAATATTGAACTCCTGCATGGACCCACTAGGCTTCTGATACTCTATCTTAACCTGCTGACATATAGAGCACTTAGCCACAAAGTTTGCAATATCTCTCTTTATCCCACTCCACCAATAGATCTCCTACAAGTCGTGGTACATCTTTGTGGCCCCTGGATAAATAGAGTAGCGCGCACCAAGCGCTTCTACAGGAATTCGTTGCCTCAAGTCATCTATACCTGGAACAAACAGATGACCCTAAAAACGTAGAATTCTATCTCCCCCTTGGGAGAAATCTTAAACCTTCTAATCCTTGGCTGACTCTTTTAACTTGAAAAGAATGGGATCTCTATCCTGATTTTCTTTTACCTCAGAAACTAGAGATGATTCTGAACTACTT
This sequence comes from Capsicum baccatum var. pendulum, assembly GCA_030864225.1. Taxonomy (NCBI): domain Eukaryota; kingdom Viridiplantae; phylum Streptophyta; class Magnoliopsida; order Solanales; family Solanaceae; genus Capsicum; species Capsicum baccatum. Next base: position 90,763,044 of record CM061557.1, read on the forward strand.
TAAACCCATATATTACCCTTTGTTGAATCAACTAGGCCGACACCTAGTCAGGAAAGCTGATAAATCTCCTGAACCAACATCTTCCTAGTGACCTCAACATATGTTACACTGCCCACAGATAGTCTACTAAGAGCGTTGACCACAATGTTGTCCTTTCTCGAATGATAAAGGACACTTAAGTTGATATTTTTCAAAAGCTCTAAACACCTTTTTTGATGAAGATTGAGATCTTTATTAGAAAAGACATACTGAAAGCTTTTATGATCTATGAACACATTTACATGAACAGGGTTCAAGTAATGCCTCCAAATCTTTAAGGCAAATACTTTGGCTGCTAGCTCAAGATCTTGAGTAGGATAAATCTTGTCATGGGGTTTAAGATGTCTGGAGGTGTAGGCTATGACCTTGCCATTCTTCATGAGGAAATAACCCAAACCTACTCTGGAGGCATCAAGGTACACCATAAAACCATGTGACCCATCTGGAAGAGCTAAGACTAGAGCCGAGGTGAGTCGAGTCTTCAACCCTTGAAAACTCTTCTCACAGGGATCTAACCACTAAAAATTAACTTTCTTATAAGTCAATCTGGATATAAGGGATGCAATAAAATTGAATCGCTCAATAAACCATCTGTAATAGCCAGCCAAACCCAAGAAACTCCTGATACCTAATGGAGAGACAGGTTTGGGCCAGTTTCTTATTACCTCGGTCTTTTGAGGATCTACTCTAATTCCATCACCGAAAATGATATGACAAAGTAATGCTACTAACCTTAGTCAAAATTTGCACTTACTGAATTTAGAGATTAACTGATGCTTTCTGAGAGTCTGAAACACTGTTCTAAGATGGTCTACATGATTATGCTCACCGCGGGAATAGACAAGGATATCATCTATGAAGACTATTATGAACATGTCTAAGTACCACTTGAACATATAGTTCATGAAGTCCATAAAAGTTACTAGGGCATTGGTAAGACCAAAGGACATGACTAGGAATTTGAAGTGACCATATCAAGTACAGAAGCTGTTTTCAGAATGTCACATTCTCTTACTCTAAGCTGATAGTAGCCTGATCTAAGGTTTATCTTAGAGAAATAGCTGGCACCCGAAGTTGGTCAAACTATTCATCTATTCTAGGAAGTGGATAGTTGTTCTTGACCATGACTTTATTTAGATAATGATAATAATGCACATTCTGAGAGAATCATCTTTTTTTCGCACGAATAAGAGTGGTGCACCCCAGAAGGATACACTATGTCTAATGAATCCCTTATCTAGGAGATTACTAAACTGTTCTTTCAGTTCTTAGTGTTTTGTTGGTGCCATTCTATATGAAGAAATAGATATAGGCTGAGTATCTAGAAGAAGATCAATACCAAAGTCTATTTCCCTTTCAGGAGTAATTCCTGGAAGATCTTCGGGAAAGACATCTAAATATTCATTCACGAATGGGACTGATTCAAGCCTGGGAGTTTCATAACTAGAATCCTTAACATGAACAAGGTGATAGACACATACCTTAGATATTATTTTCCATACCCTAAGGTAGGAAACAAGCTGACCTCTGAAAGCTAAAGTATTACCCCTTCAATCCAGGACAGGTTTATTCGGAAACTAAAATTAGATAATTTTATTTATACAGTCGACTGTGGCATAGCAGGAATGAAGACAATACATGCTGAGAATGACAATGAAATTAGTCATCTCTAATTTGACTAAATCTATTGAGGTGACTTTATAGAATATCATAATCAGACAGTTCCTTTATACCTGTCAGCCTATGATGGTTTAAACCACTAGGGTAGAGACTGAGAAGGGCTCTGCTAGAATCTCGGGACTGACTCTAAAATCAACTGCAATATAAGGAGTAATGAAAGACAAGAAAGCCCAGGATCTAGAAAATTGTAAACATGCAAGTGAAAGATCTGTAATGCACCATTAACTATATCAGGTGAATTTTCTTAAACTTGTTAGGAGTGGAGAGCATAAATTCTGTTTGGGAATTTCTCTCTAGTAGCACTGGAAGTGGCACCCTATTGATTTGGGTGATCGAACTGAGCTGAGGAATAATTCTGCTAACTCTAGGAAAGTTTCTAACTCTGTGGCCTGGTTTGCCATATTCGAAACAAATATCTATGCCAACTGTGCAAATACCCTGATGGTGTTTGCCACAAGTTTGACAAATAGTATTAGTTTAGGAATTTCTAATACCGCCCTGAGACTTAGAGCCTGGCGCCGTATCTATATTACCATTCCAAAACTTAGGAGCTGGAGCACTGGATGAAGAAGGTGATGGAACTGATGACTTAGGACAAAACTGAGAACAATTTTCTCCCTCTGACTTAGGCTGAGGAAAGGTGAGACTACCTATCCTTGCTCTCTTATTTTGCTTCTCCATCATCTTTATCCTTTGTTGTTCTATCTACTGATCATGAGTCAGAAGCCTAACTATATTCATTTCACTACTCAACATCGCAGACCTACACTTAATGACCATACTATCATTCACCCCAAAAAGATACCTAGTCATCTTGGCTCTGCTACCCGCCACTACATGGAGAGCATATCTAGCTAGTTGAGTAAACCTAAGAGAATAATCTTTTACCTTCATGTTGCCCTGCCTAACGTTGATAAATTCTATCACCTTAGCTTCTCTCAACTCTTAGGAAAAGAATCTATCTATGAATGTGGTGACAAACACCTCCCATTCTACAAATCCTGCATCAATTGACCTCTCAGACTTCCAGTGCTTAAACTAAGTGTGACTAACATCCTGTAACTAATATACAGCTAGCTCAACACTCTCAACACATGACACCCCCATGATGTTTGTAACCTTCAGAACCTGGTCAAGGAATATCTGAGGGTCCTCAACAGTTTTAAACCTTAAAAAAGATAAAGGATTCATTCGGGTGCAGTCCCAAATCTTGGATGTAGCTGAATTTGCAACTGGGTTGGCCGGAATGACAATTGGTCATTCATTCTGGGCAGTAACTAACTAATCAAGAGTGGTGAATGTAGCCTTGAACTCCGCATGAGAGACATATTTGCCCAAATAATCTTCGAGAAGAGGGGCTGACTGATTTCTAGTTCTCTTATAGGGTGGCACGTTCTAGAAACAGCAGAAAAAAGGATTAAACTGAGAGATTAACTGGATATTATGATCACTGGAATGACATAAATACCAAAAAAGGGAAAATTATTACTAAACATCTTATAGCCTCCTACACATAAATATTGCACGCAATACACCTATGTACAAGACTCTACTAGATGCGGCTTTCAGACTTCCTTAGACACTGTTGAACCTTAGGCTCTGATACAAAGTTTGTAACACCACTAATTTGATACCGAGAGCACTAAACGGTGCTCATGGCCCAGAAGGACCACAATCTAACCCATGATTGATATTTGTACCTGTATACTATATAAATTCATATAAAATGCGAAAATAGTAGACTAAAACATTCCATAAGGTTCAAAATGGATAAAACATAATATATAGGAGTACGGTATATCAGTACCAAAACAAGAACTAAAATAAACTGCCTGAACATACTGTAGTCTAAAAAGCCTCTAACTGACTAAACTATCTTAATAAGGAGTTGATGGAACATGTCCCTAACTAACTCAATTTACTGAAAGTTAAACTGAAATAATGAAATGAATAATAATATCATCCTCAAATGATCAGAACGCACTGCTAAATCTGGCTACTACTGATGCTCTGGATCTCGTGCTTCTGAACCTATGGTATAAAACACCAGAGTGCAAATGCGTCAGTACGATTGAATGTACTGCTATGAAAGTGAAGTAGTCTTAATACTGAGGGTTCATATTCATGAACTATGCTAATCGACTGTATAAAATTAATATGAGAATACATGGATGAGTAAGTGACTGTAACTGAATTCGTGATTATATTAACTACTGAGTTTGATTTCTGATAACATCAGTTACTGATAATTGATGTAACAGATACTGAGTGTCTATGTCTGATAGTCTAGGTTCTGATAGAACTAGCTGTGGTCCATACTATTCTTAGTTGACTGTATCTAACATTCCTAAATTCTATAGAATTATATGAGTTCTATTACTTATACTGAGACTGAAACTGCAACTATGGGAAATAGCCATCTAACCGATATACCCCAAATAAAGAAATATAGCATAGTTGGGGTCCAATTTGTAACGCCAATTAGAAGGGTGTCAATACTGCAGCTCCAATAAAGATAAGTTGTTAGTGACCCTCAATTGGAAGGCACTTAAACGAAAATGGTGGGAACCCTCAACTGGTAGGTAAGACACCTCATCAACCCTCAACTGGCAGGTTAGACATCTCAACCTATGCTAGTTATGTAGTTCTAGAATGTAGGGATTGCTCTAAGAATCACACCCTCTACTGGCAAATGAGTTCCCCTCCTTGGGTTTACTCGGTGCTAAATCCTACTACCATTTGAATAGACATGGAACATGATTAATTGAACTAAATTGGAATGAGTTAACTGAGTTCCATTGACTGACAGAATACTACTGAGATAATTGAATTTCTAAACTTTCCCGAGTCACATGACTGACTGTGTTCCATTGACCATAGCTTGAATGAGAGTATTGTGAAAACATGACACTGGCTCTAGGCTCACAGAAAAATTATCGGGTAAAAGTACCCCAGGACTCGATAGAAGTAAACTGGCAAGGCATGACATTCTTGATTACATGACTAATATCGACAGTGCACAATATAATAAGTTGGGGATTTCAGGAAGCAAATGGTTATAATAAACTTGTACATGATAGGAATGCGTATAATAAGTATCATAATTTCATACTCCAACATCATGAGCATTCCAACAAACATCTACATTGCACATCAATAGCATGAGAGTCATTTGAACATAAGGGTTAAACATGAATCCCCTACTTAAGTCACAACTGAGCTATATTAAATAATTTCTAGTCTCTTAGGAATTTTATTAAACACTATACATGCACCACTTAGGCCATATGTGAAATCATAAAATTACACATCATAAATAACTCAATTCATGGATTTCAACTTACAAGCTAATGTAGTTTTAGGAAAAACATATAAGGATTCCAACTGGCGAATCGTACAATAAGATAAACATGGTTACAAAACAACTCACAACATAAACATCATAATTTATCATTTGAAATAGGGTTCTTGAGATTTATAGATGAAAGAAATCTATAAATCAATTCTATGCATACCTTGGATGGAAGATTCTTGAAAACTACCAGTAAAATTGTTTAAATTGGATCCTTAATTGGAAAACCATAAACTTTTGCTTGAGACTAATGGAGAGAAACCACTATAATTTGGATGAAAAATAGCTGAATTACATATTTTTAGGCTTATATAGGAGTGGGAAATTGACCCTTTTATCCTTGAGGACGCGGTCATTTAATGACTAAAAATTGAGTGCCAACGCTATAAGCGATGCAGTGTATTGACAGCTGTGATGCGATATTAGATATGTCACGCCATGATTCCATCGAACCTCAAAATTTTTGGCTCTGGCAGCGTGCACAAAAATTGACCAACATGATAGGCGACGCAGCGTTCCAAGATCACATTGGTCCACTGTTTTGGGACTCTAAACATGATCTAAACGTGTTCCGAAAAATCCAAAACTTGTTTAGGAATACCTATTGACCTTCCTGATCATGATTTAATTGAAATACGAGCCATTAAAGGACATTAAGTTGGCGAGATGAGATTGCCTAATTTTGAAGGCCAAAATAGACTGAGTCTGGGAACTTAGTTAGAATTTTTCCAAGTCTGGGGCCCCTTGACAAGCTTAAAGGACTAAATTAACCTTTGAAGTTCTTCAGGGTGATACAATCCATTAATGGGTAACTAAGTGAAATCAAGAGCTATTGTTCTACATCAACTTTGGGAATCTACTCATCTACACTACACTATGCTAAGCTAAGAGGATCCATCCCTAAATATAAATAACAAGAGAAATTCCCATCAATTTTCAATCTACATATGCTAGAGTAGAGAAACCCTATTTATAGTTTAGGGAGCATTATACTTAAGGCCCAAAAGTTACCTTTAATGATATTCAAAAAGTGATCCAAATGTCGCACTATTTTGTGAAATATGCCATGAAATATAGAATACATATGGGAAATACACAAGGCATTTCTAATGTATTTGGCCACTGTATTTGAATGCACAAGGATTTAGGATAATGCTGAAGGCATTTCAACATGTTTTTCTTGTAAGATGACTCCACAGGACTATCCATATATTGTAGATTTTAATTTGAATCAAGAAATAATCCAAGTGTGGACTAATCCATATAGTTATCAAAACTCTAACATTTCCCCTTGCATCTTCTTGGATTATAAATATTAGAGTACTTTAGCTTGGCTTTAGATATAGTGTTTTATGTACCTCGTGCACCCAAATATTGTATCATCCTTCCTTTGTTGAAAATGATTCTTCCATACATCTAAACCTTACCAAACTATAAGAAGGGTAAATAACAATGATGATATCATCTGTTATAAAATTCAGAGCAAAACATAAATTAGTGTGTACCTTTCATTTGTAGCTGAAATTGAATTTACTTCTGAAAGGATATGACACAAGTCCAATTCATTTCTCTTGGAAATGGAATGCTAATTCACAAATTATATGTCTTTTTTCAGTATTGTAGTTTTTGTATTTTTATCACTTCTTTATCTTCTCTATATTTCTCTTGCCAGAAAAAACACAAAAACTTATAGAATGTTTGTTTAGGGCGAGAACAGTTACTTTGTAACCGTTCCTCCATTTTCTTTTGAATAGATCTCAATCTGACTAAGAAACGGTTCAGTTTGGGTCAGTCCACATAGGTAATCCATGACCCATAATCTAATATCTCCCACTTCATATCTGGTGGACATTACCCAGTCTAGTACGACATTAATAAATCACCAATTCATATGGAAAATAGTTTGTACGACTTGTGTGCATAACGAGCTTTACCTATAATATTCTACAAGCTATGTTTAGGAATCCAATCATATATGGAAAAAATTCGCTACAAATATGAGGATGCTAATACTCACAATACCCCAGACATTATTCACTACTTCAGTAGTTACTTATTTGATCGCTCATCCTCTGTGAAGAGGTGAACTCAAGTTCTTGATAAACTTTATATATTTAATTAAAATTGACTCTTATATGGTTAGTGTAATAGACGACTTGTGTAAACAAGTTAAAATATTTATTTTAATAATTTTCACTTTCGACTTGAATTTATCTGTTCCTATAACCTGCTTTCTTAGACATGCACCACATTGTCGAATCTCTCATAGCTATTTGTAATAAGCTAAGGTAGCAACACTAACTAAACCTTCAAGAAATAATTTAGGGCACAAGGGTACTTTAATGAAAAATTAAAATAACTTTCAGGGTCTCACACAATCAAGAAGAAGCGATTTATTCTTCCATTAATGAATTGGTCGCTAAGCACAGGAGGTATGCAATACGTGCTGCGATGTTTTCACATTATATTGGTGTGTGTGTTATTCTAGTAGCTATTCAACATTGTAAATATATTAATCTAGACACCTCTAAATTTCTAACCTGAGTTTCATTCTTTAGTAATCCTTGAATCCTTATTCTTAGAGAAAATCACATCTGTCTTTATATAAAAACAAGTCATTATCTTATGGTTAAACTTTTCTCTTCACGTTCCTCAATGTAAGAGGCGATAACTTATGTGAGAGCCAATCTCGTGACTTGTTTGACACACTATATTAACAAAACGCATTTTTACATGCCTATGAGATTGAACATAAATTCAAGATTCTTATACTGATGATAATTACAATCCATTCATCTACAATACATAATCATAATCATATTCTACATAATACTAGGGCCATAACATTTTTCTCAAATAAGTCTCTAGATATCGCCTTAGTAAGGGATCAACTATCATTTCTCGTGTAGGAATATATTGTAAATTTATATCTCCACTTGCTACTATGTCTCGTATAAAGTAATACTTAATATCAATTTGCTTGGTCTTGCTCTGATATTTAGGATCCTTTGTATATGAGATAGTCCCTTGACCATCACAATATCAAATAATGGGACCCTTAAAATTCTTTGCGATGTTCAAATGCTCAAAGAATCTCTTCAACCAAACAACTTATTGTACTGCAGATGCACAACACATAAATTTGGATTCCATAGTTGACAAGGCTTTCCAAGTTTGTTTTTGGTTTTCCAAGAAATTGGACCATTATTTAGTAAGAAGGAATAACTTGAAGTTGATTTTCTATCTTACAGGTCACCTGCATAATCAACATCTGTATAACCTCTTATGGATAAATCAGATCCACTATTGCATAATGAATAATCAACAGTTCCTTTCAGGTATCAAAAAATTCTCTTTACTAATTTCCAATAATATCTCAAGGATTGGATCGATACCTACTAACCATACCTACGACATAACAAATCTTTGGATGAGTACACATCATAGGATACATCAAACTCCCAATTGCACTGGAATATGGTACTCGAGACATGTCTTTTTTTTCTTTTTCTATCATTGGACACATATCAAGGCTTAAAGTTTCACCTCTTTCTATAGGAGTATCCATGGATTTTCAACTATTCATTTAAAAATGTTCCAAAATTTTCATTTTGTATGTTTCTTGAGATAGACTCCAAATTTTCTTGGAACGGTCTCTTTGGATTTGAACACCCAATATATAGTCTTTTTCACCCATATCTTTCAGGTCAAATGACTTTGAAAGCCATGACTTCATAATTTTTATATACTCTAAATTATATAAGATCGTTTAGGCATAGCTTTTCTGGTACTCTTACATTATTAAAGTTCAGATTCCTCAATAGGATTTTAGGATTTACAACTCCCACTTGGACCAAGAATAATTTCTTCTTCTATTGAATTATCAAGAATGTCTGATGATATTATTTGATCATCTGAATTCAGCCTTTCATAAAGAGGTTGTTTTTCCTTTATTTCATCCATTTTGAAAAAATCATTTTCATGGCATGTGACATCTTGTGATTCAAATTCAATAGTACTTCCATCTTCCATTTCACCAATGAATACATATCCTTTAGAGTGTTCTGAGTATCTTAAAAAGATACATTTCTTTCCTTTTGGACTTAGTTTTCCAAACTTACTAAAGCAATCTTTAATATATGATGCATAACCCCAAGGTCATAGATCATTAAAGTTTAGTTTATTACCAGTCCATAGTTCATAATGTGTAGAAGATACTTATTTAGAAGGCACTTTGTTCAATATGTAGGCCTCAGTTAATAATGTATCTCCCCGGTAAGATATTGGCAAATTTTCCTGTGCCATCATTGACCTTGTCATATCCAACAATATTCTATTCCGTCTTTCAGCTACACTATTTTGTTGAGTTATATAAGGAGTTGTTAATTGTCTGATGATTCCATTTTTAATACACAGTTCTTAAAACTATTTTGACAGATATTCACAACCTCTATCGGTTCTCAATGCCTTTATACTTTTATCTAATTGATTCTCAACTTAAATCATATATCTTTTGAAGCATTCCAGTTCTTCTGATTTATGAGATATCAAATAGACATAACCAAAAAGTGTTAAATGGTCAATAAATATAATGAAATATGAAGCAACAGTTCTTGCCCTCACATTCATTGGACCATAGATATCAAAATAGGTTAATTGGAATTTGAATTTGGCTCTTTTAGCCTTCCTAAATGGTTTACTTGTAATTTTTCTGGCATGACAATTTTGAAAAGTTGGTATTTCAGTTTTGGAGAAAGAACCTTAATGTCCTTTCATTGCAAATCTATTCATTTGGACTTATGTTATGTGACCCAATCTATAATGCCATGTAAGTCTATGAATAGCACTATTGCTTGAATAACATGACATTACACCATGGTTAACATAATAGATATAAGTTGAAGGATTATAATCTGAAATAGTAAAGAGATCATAATGATGTCTAAAATCATAAAAAACATTATCTAGAGTAATTCTTACACAATTACAACTAAAAAACAAATGAAAACTAATATCTAAATGAACAAACACAAATACTAAGTTTTGTCAAATTTCTGGAGCATATAGGATGTCATGCAACATTAAAGATAGGTCTCCATGCAAATCAACTTTACAAGTGCAAATCCTTTTTACTTCAAGTATTACATTATTTCCTACATAGATCCACCATGATATAGGTGAAACTCGATAAAAATCCACAACTACTCGATCTCGACTCATATGGTTGTTGGCTCCTGAGTCTACAATCCACAAGGATAAGATCCAGTTAATAAAGTTGTTCTAGAAACATATGTATCAATTATAGTTGCATTTAAAAATGCTAACTTTTTATATTCACGATATTCATGAGAAAAATACCCCAGATTTTGGCAATTGTAGCACTTCATCTTACTCTTATCTTTCTTCTTGAAAACCCTTTCTCCTTTTTTAGAATTTGCCTTGTTCTTTTTCATAGAGGATCCTTGTTCAATCTCTTTACCCTTTATGTTCTTTTTCTACTTCTTCTTACGCTTTAATCTTCAAGAGTTCTTACCACTTGATTCTTCCATGAATGCATTAGAAGCAACTTTAGCAGTACCAAGCCGCTCATCTTCAAGTTCAACATAATGGGAAATATCAGAAAAGGTTTTGATGTTGTCATTGTGGGTTAAGTTGATTTTCAAGTGTTCCCAACTATTGGGAAGAGATCAGATCACCTCCTGAACGTGCTTCTTTTCTGAGAGAACATGACTAAGACTTTTGAGCTGAGCTATAATATTAAACATTACCCTAAGGTATTGTTTGATGTTCTAATCATGAAGCTTCTTGTAAGTGTCAAACTTGATAGTCAGTTGTCTGAGGCAGTTGATTGAAGTACCCCCATATTTTCCTTGAAAGTGTGCCCTGATTGCATTCGTAGTAGTAATTTCCTGACAGTCATGAATGAGATCCTCAACCATAAAACTTACAATGATTCCACGTGGAATGAAATCAGCCTTTTTCCAAGCTTCATAAGCTTCAAGGTCTCTTCTATTTTGTGTAGTTTTTTCCTCTTCTGGTAGACATAAGACATGGTTAATACCTTCAAGAGCATTTTTTCTCTTCCATTATATTCCACATTTTTTTACTCTAAATGTCGTAGTAGCTTTCATTTAGTTTTTCTCCTTTGTTCAAGTCAACAATTATGCTTTTTGATGCCATATCTATTATTAAGAGACAATCACATAAGTATTTTACTAATTATTCATGAAAATTACACATTTAAGAAAATCATTTCACATAAAGGTTTCATGTTTAGTGTAAAATCAAAAGGACACTTAAGAATCCAATCATCATATACGAACTAAATACTTGAGAAAAATTAGAAATTAATTTCTTAATGTATATTTGAATGATAACTTTTAGTTAAGTCATTTTAAACTCAAATAAATGAATAAAATTCATGTAAAAGGATATAAACAACTTAATACATATACATATACATATATATATAATATAAAGTTAATAAATGACTTCATGTCACAAGTCAATCTAAACATAAAAGTCATCCCACAAATATTCGAGAAGACTTATATACACCCAAAAAGGCTCGCTAGGACAAATCTCGTGGTAAACATTAATTAATTCCATGTTTTATGGAAACAATTTACTAAAATTGCTAACGCTTCCCAATCTGAGATTTCTTCACAATTTTGTTGTTCTACAGATTTCATTTCAAACAGATGTATAAAACTAGCGACACTAATAATTGGTGACATCTTAAAAGACTTGAATTCTTTTAGTTTATTCTCTCGTTCCCTTTGTAAAGTCCTTTAATTCCGTAATAGATTTTGTGTCGCATTGGGAATACCATTTTCTATGATCTCACAAATAAAAAACATGTCATTCGATGACGTGCTCTTCCACTTTATCTCTTTGCTCGATATCCATAACTCCCACTTGTAGTGATTTTAGTTAGTTCCTGTTCACCCATTTCTGAAATAGGAATTAAGAAATAATAAGAATGTTTTAACAACTCTATGTGACAATTTATCATAGAAGACAAAATCTGTTAAAATTATTAGGGACTAATGAAGGCAAAAAATATATCAACTCAAATTTATGCACTCATTAAATCATAAACATGTCAATTTTGTTTTACCAAAATCATCTGTCCCTTGCTGGAAATGGTCTATAAATGCCATAATCGGTAGCCAATAGCCAACACTGGTTCGTCTAATCAGAAAGCAATTTTTTACAAGTATGTACTAATTCGATATTCTATCTCTACATTTTAAAATTGAGACATTAAATAAAATATTAGGGCAATGAACTTGGATTTGATGCCATTATTATCAGATTTGGAGCAAAACATCAATCAGTGCGTACCTTAAATTCTCAGGGGAAATAGATTTTGCTTCTGAAAGGATCTTCCCCAAGTCCACTTCATTTTTTTTGGAAATGGAACGCTAATTCACAAACTATATGCCATTTTTCAGTGTTGTTGTTTTTGTATTTTCATCACTTCTCTATCTTTTTTGTATTTCTCTTGTCAGAAGAAAAAGAACTTATAGAAAGTTTTTTTGGGGTGGGAACAATTACATTGTAACCTTTCCCCCCTTTTCTTTTGAATTAATCTTAATCTAACTAAGAAATAAGTTGGTTAGGGTCGGGGCAGGTCGGTCCACATGGGTGACACATGACCCATAATGTTACATCATCATATAAGGTTAAAGATATATATAATAATGCATAGAGCACCCAATTTTATGGAATCCATTTATCCTCTATTATCATGAATAAGAAAGAATTATAAGAGGCATAAAAGATATGGCCATTAAACTAATCTTGAAATAGAGAGATCGTGAAGTTTAAATGGCATCAATGACCCAAATATTTAATGTCACATTCATTTTAGAAGCCATAAGATACAAATAATTCCTTAATTCAAGAAAAGATTACACTAAATATTATGCCACCATAAATTCAAATACAGTGAAAAAAGGGTCACCAAAGACAAAAGGATAGAAGACCTGTGTAGTTTGGTCACTAGAAAAACATATAGTCGAAATTCCTACCCCCATAATATACATTTTCAACACAATCATGAATGTAATCATATGTAAAGAGATACTAAAGAAAGGTGTCACCCATATTAATTTTATCAAATATGTCTCTATACGCAACAATACAATAAGCTCAAGAGAACTAACAAGCAACCATTATAATTTGAAAAACCCAAAGATGACGTGATAAGTTTTAGGTACATATCACCTTTTCTTATTAAAAAACTGTCTCAAAATGGATTCTATCTTGGTGATTATGGGATTCTTTATTTCTTAGTTTAATTAGTTAGGATTTATGGGTAAAAACTCCAAATGTTTAAAATGGGTTTATGGGTGAAAACCCCAAACTCTTAAAAGCTCACATCATCCTTAAAAAAGGGATGTAGGTGAATTTTGCAACCCATGTCATCCTTTAAAGAGGGCTATGTGTGAAAAACAATAATTGACAATAGTAGATGTAGTTTGCTATCTTTTTTCCATTATAGAAATATTGGTAATTAGAGAGATGGATATATGTTGGGCATCTTTCTAGAAATAGGGGTGCCTAATTGAGTTGTTGGGTGGCTTTAATTGTCACAATTGTTAGGTACTCGAAATGGTTAATGAGTGATATCCTTGAGGCTTTGTTGACAAACTAGCCTTAAGGACTTTTAACCTAGCCTACCTTATCGTTATTAACTAGGAATTGCACTAAATTATCATGTACGCATGCATAATTTTCCCTTAGGTAGACATAATCCCAAGATTCTTCTAATAGTTAATTTTCAAACCAAAAGTGTTGTCTTAATTTCTTGACTTAAGTATATATTAATCAAACCTTGTTACAAATCATACCCCGCCAATTTCAAACCAAAAGTGTTGTCTTAATTTCTTGACTTAAGTATATATTAATCAAACCTTGTTACAAATCATACCCCGCCAATTCTAAATCATTCTTTTTACTTTATTTACAATTCAGGTACCTTTTTAGTATTTGTTAACACCAATAAGACTAGAAACATAATTTTTCTCTTTGTAGGTTCTACCTCAATAAAATTTTCGATATTTACAATGATCATCCTCTGCCAACTTGTAAGGTATAGGTAAGTGTTAATCAAAATAGCGCTATTATTGCGGAGTGAAATCTAGTTTTCACTTATATGGTGTTGATTCTTACTTATAGTATACCCGCAGTGGTGTTTATTTGTTTTGGTTGTTGTTTTTATTTCCTTTTTAGGTGATTCCCATAGTGTTCATGGAACTATGAGTGACAATGCAACAATTATAAGGTCTATTGATGGCCCTCTTGATGACGTGGAGAAACTCAATGAAGTTTGATGTTCAAGTACCATTCGTATCTCACCTACTCATTGGAATAATGTCTGTCATATCACAAGCGTCATGCTCCATATACTAAAATGAAAGAATTTTTAGGGGACAAGCATATGAGGACCCGAACTTGCATTTGAAGAACTACATAGAAGTATGTACACCCTTTGATATTACACACATAACCCAAGAGTCTATCTGGATTTATCTCTTCCTATTTTCTCTAATGAGAGAGGTGGTGTTGTGGCTTCGCTCTCTTCTAGATAGATCAATCACTCTATGGGATGAATTCATCATGATCTTCCTTGAGTGGTATTTTCCACCATCCAAAATGATCCAATAGCATGATAAGATCATGATCTTTAGGAAATTGAATGGAGTACCCTTGTATGAGGTATGGGAAAGAGTCAATGGAAAACTCATGCATTGTCCCAACCATAAGGTCATGGAGAAGATGCTTCTCCAAATATCCTATCAGGCTCTTAATCCAGTTAACAAAATGTTGGTAGAAAATGCAGCGGGGGGTTCTCTTGTGAAGTTGACTTATCATACAACTTGAAATTTTCTTGTGAAAGTTACCAAGCCAAACCGAGGGTGGCATACTCAGGATGCTGAGGTACCAAAATGATATCCTACTGTAACGCCCTCAGAGTACACCATGGATACCTCACGGTGCTTATGGTCACAAGTGACCAGAAGGTAACCCAAGATAATGATACCTGCTGTGAGCACTTGGTAAATCTTATAACAATAGATTATATGCGAAACTTAACTAAAAAATGCAATAAGGTTTTAAATCACAGTTCTAATAATGTTTGTAAAACTATACTAAAAATATTGATAAAATGGCTAATAATAATAACTAATAATTGACTAATTGTCTGTACAAGTATGAAAGCCTCTAAACCATCTGACATTGAAGTTGATGGGACAATCCCCCAACTAACTCTAACTTACTAAATTACTAAACTACTGACATAACTGAATATAACATAACTCGTCCTTGAAGGATGATGACTCACCACGGTTGCTGCTGTTGATGCAATGGAAAGTCTAAGTACAATTGGGAATCTGAGCATCTGAACTTATGGTACAAAACATCATAGCACAAGAAATAACTATGCAATTAGTACTTTGAATGTACTTGTATGATAAATGAGGTTAGGCTGATATGTATAGGTTCAAGTGCATGAGTAATAACTGATGGAATATATAGCATGAGGTACTGAGTAAGAATGCATGTAAAATATAAAGACTGAGAATGCATGACAAAGCATAAAAAAAGTTTTGCAATAGTCTGTAAACTAAAATATTGAAATATTATAAATTAATAATTGATAAACTATATGCTATGGTCAAGCAAGACTAAACTGAATTCAGAAACTGAAAATATAGGTGGTATCATCTAACCGACATGCCCCAGTCTGAGCTTATCAGGGTCCAATCTATGACCTTAGTTGGATAGGTTATAGTACCATACCACGAGTAATAACAATAGTTATGGAGTCTGTTCTAATATGGCGGGTGACTTCAGATCAGTCCCCAACTGGCAAGTGATCCCTGAGAGTGTCGGTCCTCCTAAACTAGCTACTGACATCCCATAACCTATGTTGGCTACCTAGTTTTGGAACTCAGGGATTTCTTCTAAAGACCTAGTCCTAAATGATGGGTGATCCCCCATACCTAGGCTCGCTTGATGCTAAATCCTACTCCCAACTAAATGGACATTGATTATGGGACTGAGCTAAGCTTAACTGGACAAGTAACTGATCATGATGACTAACTGGCTGAATATGCTCGTGGTTTATCTAAACTATTCTGTAACTACTAAAATTTTATAAACACCTAACTTATTGGTTATTTATAACCCCCGGGACTCTATAGAAATAAAAACAAGACCATACAAAAACTTTGAGGACATGACATGTAGTCAATATGGAAAACTCATTCTTTGAGGTATTTCATCAAACACTTGCAATGCATGGCTTAAGCATGGGAATAGTTTTAAACATGTAGTAGTAGCTTGATTTTGATATTAAATCATCAATTAAGGCTTTAATCAGTGAACAACACCATTAAAACATGTAGGGTTTAATAATAACAACAATTTTATATAAACATGATATTAAATTTAAAATTCAAGTAAGTTTGTGGACAAATTTCATAAAATATGTGAAGATCACGCTTTTAAACTTAAAATATAGGTTCTTGGACTCTATGGGTGAAAAGGGTCAATGGATGAATATCTATCATACCTCAAAAGCTTAAATACTGAAAGAGAATAACTTTTGTTGAAGGTTTTTGAATGGTGACACTTGGATTCTTGAGTTTTCTTGAAGAAGGTTTTGAATCTTGTTCTTGGGGAATGATAATGAAAGAAACCATAATTTTGATGTTAAGGATGTATCAGGAGTTATTTTTTTAATTTGATGGAATTAGGGGTTAGAAAGGGTGGGAAAAGACCCAAAAATATCATTATAATCGACATTAAGTCGTTGAACGAATGAGGTTGATGGTTTGGGTGATGGACCATCACTCTTTTGACATTTGATTCTACAAGGGTCAAATTCAAATGTCAATATCTCTTACTATATATGGAATTTTTCATTACAACACCTATCAAATTATAGATAATTGAATTATCTTTTCAACTATACCAATTTTGCAAAAATCCAATACCCGAGCAAAGAGTTATACCCATTTTTGTGAAAGCTAGTAAGGGTGTGCGATGGGCAGTGCGCTGCCCAATCAAATATGTGAGATTAGGAGTGCGAGGCACACTTAAATGTCTGCCATAAGGTGTGTGACACATACCTTAAGGTCTGCAATCGGTTGTGTGCCGCATACCTCACTTTCAAGTGCCAAAAACACCCCTATATATGTCTATAATACGAGATTAAACTCCCATAACATCAAAATAAGTTTAATTTCTCTCAAAATCATCAAGAACAACCTTTAGGGTTTCAACATAAAAACCCTAATAGCTAGAGATTCAACCGTGAGAATTATACAATTTTTACATATTCGGAATCCCCGTTACAAAGGATACATATGACATCTAAAAGTTTTTGAATAGCATTACATCATTCGGAAAGTCATTCAAAGCTTCAAGTTTAAGGAATTTGGGGTTTTTCAACAAGAACACCCTTTCATTCTTGTGCCCAAATTGATTTTCTTTTATTAATATACATGATTTTACATGTTTTGATATGAATTTTATGCATGAATTTATATCCTATATGGTTTTACATAAGATTATGATACTCTCTACGTTTTGGAAGTTGAATTGAATGAGAATGATGACATTTTTGTACATAAAGCATAAATTTCCAGATTTTAAAGTAAGTTATATATATTTATGATGAAAAGCATGAATCTTGAGAAAATTTAATATGATTTTGAAGTATGAGACCTTGAGTCCTAATTGGGATTGTACTTTCAAAAATTATGTGCTATAAGCACAATGAGATTTGAATCCCAAAGATAATTTTCTTTATCAAGATGTATGATTATAAAACTGAAATTTTAAGTTTTAAGTGATTATTTTTGTGCTTATGTCATAAAGTATACAAATTTGGAAGGTTTTATGGTGATATTGATGTATGAATTTTTGTAACCCTATTTTAGATTATTATTTTTAGAAAATCATGTGCTATAAACACCTTGAGTTTAAATAATTTGAGATGATAAAGAAGCTTTGACCTTTTGGTCATAAAAAGGGTTATTTTTGAAACTAAGATGAGAAAAGAAATCCACTTTTATTGATTTATTATGAAAAGGGTAGCATGATGGCTCCCGTTGTGAATTGTTGAAATATTTATTAGTTGTTTTTCTTTTGAAAAGATCTGAGCTAAGTCCGAGAGTAGTCTTTAGCACCGAGCAGAAGGTATAGCCGAATTGGTACATTCCTAGAACTACATGCCCTTATAGGTTGTGAGCCTGAGGCTGATTTATATATAGTGATCACTAGTGAATAAAACATTAAGGTCCTACTCCGATGGCAAGGATAGGATAGCTTTCCCCAACATAGGTTAGACGTTGTACTCCATGTAGCTCACATGGTTTATGTCAGTTGTAAGAGACTCCCAATGTGTGTGTGTATTCTCCTATCTAATATGAAAAGTCTTATTCTTCTATCCGAGATGAAAACATATTTGCTTAAAAGACTAAGTTTGAGAAAGTCATTATTTTTGTATGATTTAATGAACATATATTACAAACAGAATTGTTATGAGATTTGATTGCTTGGATGATTCAGAATCGAGACGGAAGTGAATTGAGATTTATTATGATGACTCACATGTTTCACCTGGTATATTTAACTCTCTTATGATTATGATGATTTTAATTCGAGCTAAGTGAGTCATTTATATTAGCATGCATAATTTTTATAAACTGTTAGGATATTAAGATATTGTTTTATGTATGCATTGCACCCCCATATGCTCAGTACGTTTCCATAGTACTAACCCACATATTCGTATGTGGGCTATATTTTATCAGAATTTAGGTACAACGTATAGTATACATCTTCAGATCCAGTCAGTTCGCGATATCCAGTCAGTAGGTGATGCGTCTATTTGATTCAAGGGCTTAAGTTATTTATATAGTTCGAGAAGTGTTGTATTTTCTTTATTCAGTCGTATTGAGTTGGGTTAGTTGGGATTCATGACCAGGCTACCTTTAGTCAGTACTAGTAGAGGCTTCATAGACAGTCAGTAGAAGTTGATGTATTCCATTTCAGTTTTGGTTGTAAAAGTAAAGTTGTAATCTTGAAAATTTAGTTTTGTATCTATCATATTCAGAAAAGAGTTATTTTTCACATATTTGTTTAGATTTATACTTTTTGTTCAGTTACTTATGAGTTATGCTAGTAGAAGGGTTAGCTTGGGGTCACTTGTGATCCTAAGCACCGTGTGACATCTCGGGACCCAATTTTAGGGCGTTACAAACTTGGTATCAAACCACAGAGTTCAAGTATCCTAGGGTGTCTACGAAGCTGTGTCTAGTAGAGTCTTGCAGAACGGTACAGAGACATCTGTCTAGAGGCTATAGGGTATTTAGGAAATATCTCCATTCTTTTAAGTCTTAAATCATGCTATAAAAAAGTTCTCCAAGAAAATAATACAGATTCGCATCTTATTCTAGTCAGTCCATCTCTGC
Organism: Capsicum baccatum var. pendulum; assembly: GCA_030864225.1. Lineage (NCBI taxonomy): Eukaryota > Viridiplantae > Streptophyta > Magnoliopsida > Solanales > Solanaceae > Capsicum > Capsicum baccatum. The sequence goes on from CM061557.1 coordinate 90,782,610, forward strand.
CTTAATTCTAAGGTATCAGAAATAGTTGAGCTTAATTCTCCATAGATAGTTATAGAATTGTAAGAGAGCTACAAAAGTATCCTATCAGTACTTTTAAGTTCTAAAAACTGAAGTGGTTTATCAGGCCTATAGAAATTGTGCACTAAGCCCGAGTCAGATATGCTTTCAAATTTCTCCTCAGAATCCATAATGATAATCTATACTTCTCTATCTATGTACTGTTCTTGAAGTAACATGTTTGGCAAGTTCCAATTTCCTCCCCAGATAATGCTCTTATATTTGCTGGCAGAACTTTTAGAAGTTTCATAATGTGGTTTGAGAGGAGCCTTCTAGTGTGTTATAAGTCCTTCAAATTTAAGTTATTCCCTCGTTCGTGTGTGTTATTTAATTAAGACAGAGTAAGGTTTATTCTTAGATTATTGAATATTGTGTGTCAAGTTTCTATCTCTTGTGTTATGTAGTCTTGTTATCATTATGTTTGTGAAAAATCAAAGTCTAGTGAAGCCATGTAAGGCCTATTTTTATTCACTAGCATAGTTGCTTTGTTATTCATATAATTTTCTAAATCAAAATACAAAACCAAAGTCTAGTGAAGCCATGCAAGGCCTATTTAAATTCACTAGCAACTTGTTGTTTATCTTGTTATTCTGGTGTTAGTTGAAAGTGTGGTTTTTTGTGTAGTGACAGAAGTAGTGACGTTTAGTTGAAAGTCTTGTGTTAGTTGAACTTGTGGGTTTAGAAGTGTAGTGGCAAGAATGGTAGTAAGGGCGATTTATTAAATATGTATAGCTGAATTTTTGCTTATGATTGAATTAGTAATGAAGTGATATACCCTTGTTTGTTAGTTTAGTGAAGTCAGAGAAGGAGATTATTATTTAAGGTGGATTGTTGTTTGCTTGAAGTATGAAAAGAGTTATTGATGGTATTTGTTGTGCTAGGAAAGTATAGGTTTTGATGGAAGTACTTGGTGGTTGAGTATTGTTAATTTAGGCTTTTCTGAAATTGTAAGAGGAAGTTTAGTTGAAATTTATAGAGCTATGAAAGTAATTTAGGTGTGAAGATGGGTAAATAGTAAGGATGTAAAGAAGAAGGATGTGTTAACAAATTATGAATAAGATAGGCCATATGATTATGATCGATTGTCATTGTGTACTGGTTTTTCTTAATGCTATGTTCTATTGTTTTGAAGTAAAAATTGTGTGTGAGATTTGGTTGTAAATAATGTTTAGCTCTAGACATTAAGTTTTAATAGTTGATGATTTGGTTGTTGATGCAAGTTATATGGAGGTGATCTAGTAGCCCTGAACAGTGTATGCAAGAGTATAAGATCATGTGTTCATAATTAAGTATGGTGTAGAGGTGTACCCAACGTGCTATGGGGCTGCATTATTTTTTGAGGATTATTACATATTATGTGGTTAGTAGTAACGTTGAGTTGCTTGGTGGAGAAAGGCTAGTTAGATAATATATGTTGTTATTCATAGCTAAGTTAAGGAGTTATGATTGAAGATGTTGAGTCTTCTTAGAATGATTTTAATCTCATGGTTTGGGAAAAATATAAGTATAGAAGTGTGATCTTGGTAGGCTATGATTATGTGATTAGAGATGTAGATATGGTTGCAAATGAGAGTGTAAGTCTTTGATGATGATTATTGAAGCTCGAAATTAAAGATGGCATATGGATGGGTTTTTCAAGAATGAAGTCGGTAAGTTCGAAATTAGTTTATTCTTGTGAGTTTAGCATTTATGTGTAGATAATAGAATGATGAAAGTATGGCTTAATCTCGAGGATATGGAGTAAACCATCATACTTAGAATACTAGCTTTGACCTAAGGGAGAGATGGTTAGTGAAGAACCAAATCGAGTTTTGAGAATTAGATTTGATACATGTCAATAATGAGTTATGATGAGATAATGATCCCTTCTTACTCTAGATTATTCCTTGGATTTCATTCATTACAACACCAAATCCATCACTTGCCTGACAAATCCATGCCATAGGCCTATGCTTATACCTATCATGTGTGCTCAAGCCCATTCTCAGCTTCTACCAAACATGTAACAGCTTCACTTTGTGATTCGAGTTATCTCTTATGAATCTATGAACTCCAGTCTTATGTTGAATAGCTCATGATAAGTATACACTCATGTTTCAGAGTATGACCAGTTTTTAAACTCATGATACTAGTAAAGTTCGCATTATATCATGCATGTCCTCAGCTTAGATTTCTTTAATGAATCCATGCCATTGATATTTTATTTCTCAGGACAAAGATAAGTGTTAATGTTATGTATTGTAGTTTTTGTGCTTCTGGTTCATATGTGTTAGCCCTTCGGTGACCTCTTTCAATGTTAATATAGTGGTGATGATAGTAGATAAACAATGTTTTAGATGTGAGAGAGTTGATGACCCTTATTAAGAAAGATTATTTATGCTTTTCTATCTAAGGCTAAAGTGCGAAATAAGATTGAGGCCATGTCTTTGATACATGTCATGGTTAGTTAGAAATTGTGTGTATGTTTTTAAGAATAGTGCAAGAAAATTGTTGTTGATAAAGGTTAAGAGAATATGTGAAATATGCCTTTAGGGGTATGTACCTTAAAGTTATATATCATTTTTAATGATAGGCTTGAATGTCATGTTGGGTGTAAGATGATGAATGCAGTATGCACTAGTGAATCCATATGAAGAGTTTTAAATTAGTCAATGAAGTGGTAAGGCATGTTATGCTTAGGGTGTGAGCTCTAAGAAGATATAGAATATTGAACCTTGTGGTTTAGACTAGTATTGTGGTTTGGCATGTTGTATCTTGTGATTTAGTGTTAGGCTTGATCATGGTAAGAGAACTTAGTTTAGTTTAGACCTTAGTAGAAAGATTTCGTAGTGGAAATATAAGAATTATAAGTTGAATCAAAAGAGTATGGTATTTAAGGGAAATAGTATATTTGAGAGAGCATTTGAGAAGTGATGCTAAGCTTGCAAGTAAGAAGTTGCGTTGCCTACGGCCTAGCAATCCTATCCTAGTTTATGAGTTATATAATTATATTCCATGCTATAGAGTTATATCAATATTGTAATTCCTTAGTCAAATGTCATGTTCAGAGCATGCCCAAAATTCTTTGCTCCCTAATGTCAATAGAATTTAGTAGAAAAGTGCTAAAGAAATACTACATTTGAGTATGGGTAGTCAGTACGATCCAGTCCATATAGCCTATAATCTAGTTTAGCAAGTAAGGAGATAAGCTCTTATAGATTCTTAATTTTCCAAATAGTCTTACTATCTGCAGTCTTATATGTATGTACATTCCAAGAGGCAATGTGTTTCTGTCTAATTAAATTATGAATTCAGCTCAGTTCATGCATCAGTTTCAGCTTCAGATATTAAGTCATGATTCAGTTAGTAAGTATCCTGTGTAGTATCACAGTCTCTTCCTAGTATTTTCATCAAATTATTATCATTCGGGGACGAACGATCCTAAGAGGGGGATGTTGTAATACCCCGAGTTTTCGTTTTATAAACCTCTCATCCTTTCTCATGAGATCAGATCCAGCGTAAAGTAATGGTTACTCATAAGTTGACACTCTCATTTCTATCTTAGCCATATCGTTATTTTTCATGAGGATTCATGCACTTGCAGACCAGTTCAGTAGCTCATCATTTTTTAGATCTAATGATTTAGTTCTATCAGTTACACATGATAGCTTGAAGACTAATATTCCTCTGTGTTTCAGGTTGATTATCCATATTCGAGGACGAATGTTCCCAAGGGGGAGGTAATGTAATACCCTGTATTTTTGTGCTAGAATTCTAATCATCGTTACTGTGCGTCTAAGCTCTAATCCAAGTGATTCACATATGAATACAAGTTGCATGATCATTATCCTAGTCTATGGAGTAGTTTAGTGATGGAAATATTTATAGCAATGACCTAGAACAAGGTTGAGCTAACACCAATTGATTCATCCAAAGTTTGAAATTCGATTATACAAGGATCAAATTTTGTAAAACCTATAAAATATCTCTTAATATACATGGAATTTTTCATCCCAAAACCTATAAAATTGTAGATAATTGAATTAGCTTTCCAATGATACCAATTTTGTAAATATCCGATACCCGAGCAAAGAGTTATGCTCATTTTTATGAGAGGCAGTAAGGCTGTGCGATGGGCAATGCGCCGCCCAATCAAATATATGAGATTGGGAGTGCGAGGCACATTTAAATGTCTGCCATAAGGTCTGTGATGCACAACTTAAGGTCTGCCATGGGATGTGCACCGCATACCTCACTTCCAAGTGCCAAAAACACCCTTATATATATCTATAACACGGGATTAAACTCCCAGAACATCAAAATAAGTTTACTTTCTCTCAAAATCACCAAGAATAATCTTTAGGGTTTCTACATAAAAACCCCAATAGCTAGAGATTCAACTATGAGAATTCTATAATTTTTACATATTTGGAATCCTCGTTACGTAGGCTATGAGTGACACCCAAAAGTTCATGAATAGCATTATGTCATTCAGAAAGTCATTCAAAGCTACAAGTTTAAGGTATGTGGGGGTTTCCAACAAGAACACCCTTTCATTCTTGTACCCAAATTAATTTTTTTTTATGAATAGACATGATTATACATGTTTTGATATGAATTTGACGCATGAATTTATACCCTATATGGTTTTACATGAGATTATGATACTCTCTATGTTTTGAAAGTGGAATTGAATGTGAATGATGTCATTTTTGTACATAAAGCTGAATTTTTCAGATTTTAAAGTAAGTTATATATATTTATGATGAAAAGTATGAATCTTGAGAAAAATTAATATGATTTTGATGTATGAGACCTTGAGTCATAATTGGGATTGTACTTTGAGAAATTTTGTGCTATAAGCACAATGAGATTTGAATCCCAAAGCTAGTTTTCTTTATCAAGATGTATGATTATAAAGCTGAAATTTTAAGATTTAAGTGATTATTTTTGTGCTTATGTCATAAAGTATGAAACTTTGGAATGTTTTATGGTGATATTGATGTATGGGTTTGGAACCCTATTTGAGATTATTATTTTTATAAAAACAGGTGTTATAAACACCTTGAGTTTAAATAATTTGAGATGATGAAGAAGCTTTGACGTTTTGGTCGTAAAAAGGGTTATTTTTGAAACCGAGATGAGAAACGAAATCCACTTTTATTGATTTATTATGAAAGGGGTAGAACGAGGGCTCCCGTTGTGAATTGTTGAAATATTTATTAGTGGATTTTCTTTTGAAAAGATCTGATCTAAGTCCAACAGTAGTCTTTAGCACCGAGCAGAAGGTATAGCCGGATTGGTACTTCCCTAGATCTATGTGCCCCCATAGGTTGTGAGCGTACAGCTGATTTATATATAGTGATCACTAGTGAATAAAAGATTAAGGTCCTACTCTGATGGCAAGGATAGGAAAGCTCTCCACAACGTGGGTTAGACGTTGGACTCCATATAGCTCACATGGTTTATGTCGGTTGTAAGAGACTCCCAATGCGTGTGTGTGTATTATCCTTTCTAATATGAAAAGTCTTATTCTTCTATCTGAGATGAAAACATATTTGTTTGAAAGACTGAGTTTGAGAATGTCATTGTTTTCGCAAGATTTAATGAACATACATTCCAATGAGAATTGTTGTGAGATCTGATTGCTTTGATGATTTGGAATCGAGATGGAAGTGAATTGAGATTTATTATGATGAATCACATGTTTCACCCAATATATTTTACTCTCTTATGATTATGATGATTTTAATACGAGCTAATTGAGTCACTTATATCAGCATGCATAATTTTATAAACTGTGATGGTATTAAGATATTATTTTATATATGCATTGCACCCCCATATGCTCAGTACGTTTCCATGTTACTGACCAACATATTCCTGTGTGGTCTACATTTTCTCAGAATTTAGGTAGAACGTATAGTGTACATCTTTAGATCCAGTCAGTTCGCGGCATCCAGTTAGCAGGTGATGAATCCTTTTGATTCAAGGGCTTGAGTTAGTTATACAGTTCGAGAAGTGTTGTATTTTCTTTATTCAGTCGTATTGAGTTGATTTAGTCGAGTGTCATGATCTGGCTACCTACAGTCAGTACTACTAGAGGCTTCTTAGATAGTCAATAAAAGTTGATGTATTTCATTTCAGTTTTTGTTGTAAAAGCAGAGTTGTAATCTTGTAAATTTAGTTTTGCATCTATCATATTCAGAAAAGAGTTATTTCCTGCCGATTTGTATAGATTTATACTTTTTGTTTAGTTGCTTATGAGTTATACCAGTAGAAGGGTTAGCTTGGGGTCACTTGTGATCCTAAGCACCGTGTGACGTCTCGGGACCCAATTTTGGGGCATTATATTTACAGACACCTTTATGATCCTGCCATACTCTCTGCAAAGTGGATTTATACGACCAGTTTTCTTAGTACCCTGGACCTTGGGGCTTTGCATCCAATCCCAACTATCATTCAAGAACTTTAGTACTAGCGCACTAGCTGAAGATAGAGATGGGGCAAAAGATTTTTGACAGAATTGGGAATGGCTTGACTGAGAAAAATTTAAACTACCTGTCCTAGCCCTCTTATTCTCTCTTTCTTCCTCCTTAGCTTTACCCCCCAATCTACTGAGCATGGACCATAAGCCTAGATAAGTTTATCTCTTTAATTAACATAGCAATTCTACACTCATTGACTACACTATCATCTACACCAGAAATAAACTTGCTCAATTTATACCTATAATCAAACACCATATTAGGAGCATACCTGGCTAACTGAGTTAACTTAAGTGAATAATCATTCAAACTCATACTACCCTGATTTAAGTTTATGAACTTCTACACCTTAGCTTCCATCAACTCTAATGAGAAGAATCTGTCTAAGAAAGTTATGGCAAACTCCTCCCATTCTACAAGCCCGGCATCTCTTCCCCTATCCTCTTTCCACTGCTTATACCAGGTTTGAGCTACTAGTAAGAAGCCGACTTTTCAATCTCACTAGACGTAAAACCCATAATACCAATCACCTTCTAAATCATATAAAGGAACTCCTATAGATCCTTATCAGACTTGGATCCCAAAAACAAAGGAGGATTTATTGGGGTGTAGTCCTGAATCCTAGTTGTAGCTAAATTAGCCTCTAGATTTACTGGAATAGTAGCCTAATTATTATTCTGAGCTACTACGGAGTGAGATAGAGTTGTCAATATAGCTCATAACTTAGCATGAGAGACATGCTTACTTAGGGTATCTTTTTGAATGAGCGAAGGTGCAGACTGATTATCATTTCTTTTTCCATTATTCTTTTTAGGAGGCGTGTTATATAAATGGAATGAATATTGAATTAGGAAGAGATTTTAAATAGAGATCATGCTCATTCACATGACATGAATACTTAAAGAAAGGAAACTTTTCCTAAAACGTCATGTAGCCTCTTGTCAATAGGTGTGGCGTGCTTCTCACCCATGCACAAGACTCTACTCAACGCGACGTTTAGACTTCCTAGGACACTATAAAATATTAGGCTCTGATACCATGTTTGTAATTCCCTGAGAATACATCTTGGATGCCACATTATGCTTACGGTCACAAGTGACCACAACCTAACACAAGATACTAGTACCTACTGTTAGCACTAGGTAAATCTAATAACAAAAGATCATATGTAGAATTTAACAGAAAATCGCCATTAGGTTTTAAATCATAGTTCTAATAATGTCTGTAAAACAATTCTAACAATATTGATTAAATGGCTGATAATAACAACTAAAAACTGACTGACTGTCTGTACTAGTCTGAAAGCCCCTAAACTATTTGACTTTAGAGGTAAAGGCACAAGCCCCCAACTAACTTCTACTGATGAAATAACTAAACTATTTACATCACTAAATATAAGAAAACTCATTCTCAAAGAATGAGGACTCACCATGGCTACTGTTGTTGATGCACTGGAAAGTCTATGTACGATTGGGAATTCAAGTGTCCACACCTATGATAAAAGACATCATAGCATAAGAAACGAGTATGTAATCAGTACATTAAATGTACTGGTATCCTAAATAAGGTTATGTTGATATGCGTGGGTTCATGTGCATGAGTAATAACGGACGTATAACCTAAGGTACTGAGTAAGAATGCATATAAACTGTAAAGACTGAGAATGCATGACCAAGCATAAAACAAGTTTTGAAATAGTCTGCAAACTAAAATACTGAAATCTAGTAATGGAATAAATGAAAAACTATATGCAATGGTCAAGCAAGAGTGAACTGAATTTTTAACTAAGTACTGAAACTGAAAATGTGGGAGGTATCATCTAACCGACATGCCCTAGTCTGAGCTGATCGTAGGAAGGGTGCTAGCACCATGCGAGACGTACTAACAATGGTTGTAGAGTTAGTCCTAATCTGGAGGGTGACTCCAGAGATCAGTTCAAAATGGTGGGTGGTCCATGACAGTGTCAGTCCTAAACTGGTAGGTAATAGCCCATATCCTACGCTGGCTACATAGTTCTGGAATGTAGGAATTGCTTCTAAGGACCCAATTCTAACTTAAGGGTGAGCCCCAAACCTTAGGATTGCTCGGTGCTGAATCCTACTCACAACTTAATGGACACTGATTACGAGTCTGAGCTAGGCTTAACTGGCAAGTAACTTATCAGGATGGCTAACTAAGTGAATACGCTCATGGTTTATCAGAACTATTCTATAACAACTGAAAATCTATAAAAATCTAAGTTATTGGGTATTCATAACCCCCAGGACTCAGTAGAAATAACAACTAGATCATACTAAAAATTTGAGGACATGATATATAGTCAATATTCAAAACTCATACTTTGATACATTTCATCAAACACTTGCAATACATGGCTTAAGCTTGGGAGTAGTTTTAAAAATATAAAAGTAGCATGATTTTGATAATAAATCACCAATTAAAGGTTAAATAAATGAAAAACACCATTTAAATATGTAGGGTTTAATAAAAAACAATTTAATTTTAAATTGATACAAAATTCAAAATTCAAAATTCAATTAAGTTCATGGATATAATTTATAAAAATATGTAAAGATCATACTTTTAAACTTGAAATTTTGTTTCTTGGACTCTATGGGTGAAAAGGTCCCATGAATGAACATCTAACATACCTCAAATTTGGGGTATGCTAAGCATATTAAAAAGTTGATGTCAAAGAATTATATTGATTAATATTACACCATTGAAGTCACCCATGGGTGTAGTGCTATCATGAGTAGCGAATTGACGGGAAAAAATGACCCCGGGTCCAATACCATTCCATAGACCATCGAGACACATAAGTTTGAAAAAGATTTATATGTCCTTGGTGTGTGTATTTATCTTAGTCCCTTTGCAATGTATCTAAGGCTTAGCTTGAGTACCCCAACTCCAACGTCAATGAAGCCTTTTATGGCAGATCAGGCCAAAAAGAAATTAGTTAGTGTTTTATTTGACATGGTGGTGAAAGTCGATAAATTCATACTTCCTATGGATTTTGCTGTGTTAGATTATGAGATGGACCAAGCGTCTTATATTATCCTTGGTCAACCTTTCTTTCTACTGGAAAGGAAATTGTGGATTTGGAGGTTGGGGAAATGAGGTTTAAAGTCCATGATACTGAAATGTCATTTTGGGTTGGGAAAATGGAGAAGCAACCCATGGATCATAAGGTGGTGTCTGTGATGGGTGTTAAGGTTGAGGAAGTAAGGAATGGGTCCCTTGAGGATACAAGTTGAAAAAGATGGAAGATGTTATTCCACGATGATATCTAAGGCCCTATGTGGGAGGCAACCCACAAATGCCACAAAAGTGGCTCGTAGCCTTTGTTTTCTTTATTTGGTAGAGTAGATTTTAAATATTTGTCATTGATTGATCCGTACATTTGAGGTACTATGGAGTGATTCAAAATGAGATTGAGAAAGGGAAAGTGTGAAATTTTTGCATGATGAACTGAATAGGAAAAGTGTGCAAAAATTAATCAATAAGATTAACATGGGAAAATAGCGGATCATAAATGCTATCTGTTACCACGATTGAGGGCCTTTGACCGCAATCATTGTCAGATCAGTTTTAAATGGCAATAGGACTCCCATTTCCTACACTCTTTTCTCAAATTTTCTCTCATTTTGCACTTACTCATACGATCCCTCTTACATCATTCACTCCAATAAGTGTCATGAATTTGTTCTTAAATTGATGAAAATGGGTCATAGAAAGAATGTTATAAGGCAGGACTAATTCTATGATTTTCATAAATTATTCTGTGTTGAAATGTACTTGTGTGGTGGTTAGCTGATAGAATATGGTGTGAACACCTATGGGGAAATCCTGAGCACCAAATTTGTGTATGAAATTGAGTAAAATGAAGGGTGAACACCAAGTACTCTATCAAATGCCCAAACGATATATAACTAGTTGTTTTCACATTCTAAGGGCATAATCGAGTACCTAGTATGCTTGTTCAATGATCTTAGTGGTAAACTCTTCTTTTGGAACATGTTTCGGCTTAGAATTTGGAGTTTTGGACTAAAGAAATTTGTGCATTGAGCTAGTCTCAAGTACCGCGGTCGTGGCTCTACGACCCACAATCACTACATTTGAGGCTGAATCCTAACTTGGGTCAAAAATTTTGTACATTAAAATTCATGTCCAAACACCACTTAGTACCCATCCCATGAGATTTAATGGACAACATAGCATATTTTGTGCATGAAAAGGATGATTATTAATATGGTTGCGTTGTTCTCATGTTTTTTAAGATTGCCTTATGGAAAATTACGACCAAGTTTGCTTCATGACCCCTGAGTGGCCCACTCAATATTATAATGATCATTCAAAAACAAAGCTAATTCCTTAGAGAGGAATATTTTTTGAGAAACTGCAAAAAAAGATTTCAACATTTCATGATATGTGGGTGGCCACTGGGTGGCGGTGCTTCGCCCCGAATCCTTACAAGGAAAATAAGCAGTGGGTCAAGGAATTCTACGCTAACCTTGGCATAGTATCCTTCTCAGAACCATCCATCATGATTATCAGGATCCGAGAGAAGTTGGTAGACTTTTGGGTAGAGCAAAACAATGATATGTATGGTCTGCCGAATACAAATATGGTTGAATTTGAAGCTAAGAGGTGTGAGCCAGGAAGTTGGTTGGCTGGCAGGTCATGTCCCAGAAGGGAAGTCTCTTGGGCGACAACACAATGAAATATATCCAGGAATTACTTCACTGACGAGGCCCGAATTTGGTTGAATATCATTTATAGTTAGGTTTCCCCTTACACAAACATGATAGTCGTTCCTGATATGTGGTCTAGGATGGTTGCTTGCAGTTTAGATGGTTTTTTTTTTTAAATGTCGCTCGACTTGTCCTATCAGAGAAGAAGTTTTTCAAGAACCAAGGCAGTACACATCTCTTTTAACCCTCTCTGATTACAGATTTGTCCAGGCAAACAAGAGTTGACGAGAATTTGAGTGATACTTGGGTGGACCATAGCACTCCTATCTTCCCTCCCAAAATTCAAGGTGAAGGAACACTGGGTAAGACTAAAGAGAGAAAGACCAACTTGGGTAAGTTGACAAGTGAGGAGCCTGAGTCTTTCAGGCCATCCATAGCTCGGCCACTTTAGGATCTTGATGTTGATAGTAGGGCTATTAGAGAACTAGTGTTGGGATTGCCCAAGGGCCAGTAGAGCACTCTACCTCCCACCACCCATATGTTTTCCGCTCTTACTATGAGAGGTATCTAGAGGACCAACGAAAACAGGGAGCTACCATTTATAGGCTTAAGAGTGCCTACTAATACTTGGTGGAGTCGCACTATCATGACCCAAGGCTACCCTCTAGTCGCGACAACGGTGCTTAGGGTCACAAGAGTATATAAGCTAACCCATAAGATGGTACCTACTATGAGCACTGAATAAAGTAACAGAATATACATTTGAAAAAGTAAACTGTCAACGCCATAAGGTTTAAATACCGATAAGATAATGTAAAACTAAATACTAAAATACGTATCAAAATGTGTTTAAATGACTGAAAAGATCTGATAAAACTAACTGACTATCTAACTAACTGACTGCATCTCTGAAAGCCTTTAAAGAGACCGAAGAGTTGATGGGACAGTCCCCAACTAACTCTAAACCGAACTAAATTAAAAGAAATAAGTAAATACTGAAATAAAATAATAAGTCCTTGATATAGGAGGACTCACCAGAACTGCTGCTGCTGATAAGATGAATTGTCTAAGTACATTCCGGACACTGAGAATTCGAACCTATGATATAAGACATCATAGAGCAAAGAAAAGTATGCAATCAGTACTTTGAATGTATTGGTATATGAGATAAGGTTAGGATGAAATACAAAGGTTTATGTGCATAAACTACTAACTAATTGAGTAGTATGAGATAATGACTGACTAAATAACATGAGATAACTAATGCATAAATGCGTGAAAACTGTAAAATCTAAGAATACATGACCAAGCATATAACATGATACTGAAAATAGTTTGTAAACTGAAATACTAAAATCTAGTAACGTAATAAATGATGAACTGTATGCTATGGTCAAGAAAACCTAGACTAAATTCTATATTGAATACTGAACTAAAATTGTGAGAGGTATCATCTAAATGACATGACCCAATCTAAGCTAATTGGAGTCCAACCTATAACCTCAATTGGAAGGGTGTCAGTACCGTGCCACGGGTACGAACAATGGATCTGTGGATCCACAAAACTGATGTCCTTAAGGACTAATGAGTCACCCTCAACTAGACGGTGCTCTACTGAGATATGTGTTACCCTAAACTAGTTGGTAAATTACTTGTCCACCCTCAACTAGTAGGTTGATAGCTCTAACCTATGCTATCTATGTAGTTCTTTAATATAGGGATTGTTACTAAAGTTCACACCCTATAATGGTATGTGCGCCCATCTCTGGGTTCGATCAGTGCTAAATCCTACTCCCAACTTAATTGACACTAATTTTTGAACTAAACTACGTTTAACAAAGTAAACAACTGATCATGATAATTGACAGAATGACAACGCTTATGGTTTTATTTGAATGCATTCTAAATATACTAAAATTATGAAAACAACTAAGTAACGGGTGTTCATAACCCTCCAACACTCAATGGAATTAACAATATGGACACATAAAATCTTTGAAAACCATAATGGGGAATCATTGTTCAAAATTCAACACTTAGGTATTTCATCAAACATATGTAGGGTCATGATCATAAAAATGGGATAAGGTAAAGCATGTGAAAATACCATAGCTACAACCCAAAACCATGAATTAGGGATTTAACTTGGAAATTTCGTGTTTCAAATGTGCAAGGGCTAATTCGAATGAAAACACTTGCAAACATAGTGTATAGTAAAAATTCATAAAAACTTCATATAGATAATTCATCATAAATAAGTAAATTCATAATTTAAAACATAAAAATAGGTTCTTGGACTCCATAGCTGGAAAAGGACCATGGATGAACATCACACATACTGTAAACCTTATATCTTGATAGAGAAACACAATTCTTTAAGCTTCCTTGAAGGTTCTTTGATTTGGTAACTTGATTTCTTGGTTGCCATGGAGGAAATGGAATGAAATTTTTAAACTTAGGGATGATTAGGGTTTATTTTGTGAGAAAATTAGAGAATATGGGAAGATAATGCCCTAACGGATGCTTTAAGTCATGGATTTACGAATTGAGTTGAGGGGAAATGACTCAATTGAACTCTAAGACATTTAAATTCACAGCTATAATGCCGATTAGAAGGAAACCATGACACGTTGAGTTTCTTATCAGTATAAGCAGTATGGCGCGATGCTTATATGGTGAGATGCTGGAATCAAATTCTAAATATGACCCAATCCTTGTTCAAAAAATCCAAAACATCCCCAAGACATGCTCCCTACACCCCTAAACATGAATTAACTCAAAAACCTATGCCTCGAGACTGGGAAAACCCATTTAAAAATCCTCAAAGTTAAGAGATCAAAAAATAAGACTAAGTCCCCAACACATTGTGAAATCTGTAGGCTTTAAGCCTCTTATACATGCCACTAGGAGCTGAACTGAGCTAGAAAAAGTACAGGGTATTACAATATCTCCCCATTGGGAACATTCATCCTTGAATGACATAGATTAGGCTGATAGTTATGAAGAAACTTAGATCTTACACTGAACATGCATAACTATAAGCATGATTACTTCACTGAGTTTGAAACATGATATGTGAACTGATTGTCATGAACTTAGCAAATTCATTGAATACATACAATGATCTGGGATTGGTTTTAAGGATTAGATAGGAATAAGAGGGTCATCTAATGAGTAACCATTGCCTTGGCTGGATCTAGTTTCATAAAGTAAAGTTGAGATGTTTAGGACATGAAAACTCAGAGTATTGCAATATCTCCCCCATGGGATCATGCGTTCCCCGAATAATACGGAATTTTTTGAAATACCAAAGAAAGACTGAGATAATGTATGAGGAACTTATGAACTGAATCATGACTGAATACTTAAATCAGAATCATGATGCATGAACTAAACTAAATTTACAATTTACATGGATGCGAACAAACTATCTCTTGAAATGGCAATATTCGTGAAACTTATGATAGTAAGACTAGATGGGAAGATGGAAAAACCATATGAACTTGTCTATCTAACTGCTAAATAAATTGTTGGCTACATGGACTAGATTATACTGAAAGCTTCTACTTAGATGGAGTATTTCATAAACACTATTTCTATGAAGTTATATTAATAGTAGGAAACAAAGAACTTGGGCAAGATCGAAATAAGATATATGAGTAAGGACTCTTAATTAGGCTATAACTCTGTAACATGGGACATAGGCCTATGAAACATAAACTGGAATTCTTATGCCTTAGATAATTCAAATTCTACTCTCAAGCTTAGACATACTCCCTCAAATATACATTTTGCTTCAATACTACACTTCATTTGAGGCTATTGAAAATATTCACATGGGCACTAATAACTCTATCTACTTAAGTCTGAGCTGAACTAAATTCTCTCACTATGTTCAAGCTTACTTGTATCTACAAATTACACCCATAACACTATAATAGTAGTCGGAATCATGAATTCAATACACCCAGCATTTTCACAACTTCTCCTCTTAAGAATAATTCTTCTTGTCACTTCAACAACTAAATTTTACCTCTTACTAGGAATGCACTAACACACAATGCACCCATACACTTATATACACCAACATGATGGTTAAGCCTATTATTGTAACCACACATAAACATCTAGGCAAATAACCCATCAAAGCATCTTCTCTACACTCTGTAATACTTCTATCATTAACAACCTCCATGCACTATTCTTAAGAAAATTCACACAAAATTTCAACTAACCATGACATATATAAAAACCTTAGCCTCAATCTTACTTCAGACTTACAACCTTAACTAAAACAAGCATACAATAATATTTCCCTAATATGAGGCATTAACTCTCTCCCATCTAAACAATTGTTCATCACTACTACTATTTCATAAGGAAAGGTCACTGAAACATTAGAGCATGAGGACCTAAAGCATGAAATAATACTAATAATAACTTGTATGCTTAACTGAGTTTTGAGAAATTGAGTATCCATGACCTAGATTCATTATAAAGATAAAACTGAGGATATACATGACATAACCTGAATTTCGCTGTTCATCATTAACAGAGTAGCTTGAGTACTGGAATTGAACATATTGTAAAGCATGAGTACATAATTCATGAGTTGAATAACCTAAGTTTAGATTTCATAAATTCATGGAATATCATTCGTACAGCCAAGAAAACTTAAACTCCTTATACTAAAACTAGAAGCATACATGATTCTATGGATGGTGCGTGAATTTGAGCTATGATCAGGGAACTGATATGTAAGGCATGAATATATATTGTGGTGACTGAATTATAAATACTGAAATAAGAATGGGGTGGGCATCATCTTCCCTTACTTATATTGTACAATATATAGGCATCACTACTGGAATCTGAGAGCCTGACTTAGTTACTTATTCTATCATCTCCCCCTTAACTATAAGCCATCACTACGAGACCCTTTTGATAAACTCTAATATGAACTACAACTACTTCATTCTAAAGTTTGAAATATGACAATGCTCATCAATAACAAATACACCCTAAAAGACTATACTTAAATTTCAAAACCTACTACTAATACTCTATTTGAGATACAACTCTTAACTTTCTATAGCCTCAATAGTCATCACATAATAACTTAAGCACTGACTAATTTGGGATCTTTATGAGTACCACCATACCATGAGTTCACACTATCTTAAAATTCCAATTATCCTTACTAATAGATCAACCATAAAGGATTCAAACATCTAACACGTAACATGGATATTCCTAAACCATGAGAATTTACCAATAGACCTGAACATCAAACATCATTATCCTATAGCCCATAACTTAGATGGTAAGAAAATCAATTACTACATTACTAGCCCTATTCAAACTTAGGAACTCAAGGGTACTATATAAGCATACCCACGCCATCATACTTTGCTCGCATACACTATTTCAAGACTGTTGATTCACCTTTAATACAACTAACCCCTTGAATACAAAATCTACTAAATTCAAATAACACTATCCCCACTTTAATTCTGCTAAACTTATGGTTCTATGCTTCTAACTCTAGATCATATGCTACCATAGGATTCTGAGAGAGGATCTAAAAACACATCTGACCATTAAGCACAGAGGTACTACCCGTCCATTTAATGACTAGTTCATTAGGAAACTACAACCAAATGACTCTATTCCTATAGTCAACTGAGGCATAACATGAGTGAAGCCAATATATGCCAAGAATAACATCAAATTCAATTATAACTAACTCTAAAAGATCTACTGAAGTGATTTTTCTCAGATATTATGACCAAACAGTTCCTGAATACGTGCCTAGCTATAATAGAGATACCTACTAAAGTAGACACTGAGAATAATTTTGTTAACGTTTAGGGACTAATACTAAAATTTACAACCATAAAAGGAGTCACAAAGGAAAGTGAAGCTCCGGGGTGTAATAAAATATAAACTTAAAGATAAAAGTCCTATAATGTACTTGTAACCATATCACGGGAACTTTCCTAATCATGTCGAGACTGGAGTGCATACAACTTATTCTAACGCTATTGATTGGTGGCACTAGTAGTGGCATCCTACTGGGTCGGGCGACTGGCTAGGACTTGGGAACAACTATGCTGACTATGTGTCCTACCTGTAGTTATTCTCTTTTCTAGCCTAGTTTGCAACATCCAAAAGACACACCACTACTATCCTTACACACACCTTAATGATTTTTACCATACCTCCTGTAGAGCAAATTAGTACGACCACTGTTCATGCAATCCTAGGACCTAGAACCTAGTGCTCTATCCCAATTATCATTTCTAAACTTTGGAACTGGCACACTACCTGAAGAAAAAGCTATAGCTAAGAATTTGTAGAGGGACTAGGAATGGTTACCCCTCTATAACCTTGACTTAGAACTACCCATGTTGACCTTTTTATTATCTCTAACTTTCTCCTTACACTTCACCTTCTCAGTCTACTAAGCATGAACATTACACCTAGATAGGAAAACAACTTATTGATGCTCCTAAATAACAATAAATGAGCTAAGGTAATGAAAGTAGCAATGAAATTAGTGTGAGAGACATTTTTATTCAGGGGATAGTTTTGAATAGGAGGATGTGTGAACTACATCCTATTCCTTTTCCTATTATTTCTTTTGGGAGAAATTGTCAGTAAATGAAAGGAAGAATGTGACAGAAAGATAGTTTAAATAAAGCTCATTCTCTTCCTCACGACATGAATACTAAAAGAAGGGAAACTTTTCCTAAAACGTCTTGTAGCCTCTTGTCCATAAGTATGGCTCACTTCATACCCATGCATAAGACTCTATTAGATGTGGCTTTCGGAATCCCTAGGACACTGTAAAAGCTTAGGCTCTGATACCATGTTTTTTCATGACCTTAGACTACTCCGTAGTCACGACAATGGTGCTTACGATCAAAAGTGGCACAAGCTAACCTATGAGCTAAGACCTAATGTGAGAATTGAATAAAGTAAAAAAATACACATATACGAAAGTAAACTATCAATTCCATAAGTTTTATATACTGATAAGATAATGTAAAACTAGATACTAAAATATATTTCAAATTTTTTCTAACTGACTAAAAATATCAGATAAAACCGACTGACTATCTA
This sequence comes from Capsicum baccatum var. pendulum, assembly GCA_030864225.1. Lineage (NCBI taxonomy): Eukaryota > Viridiplantae > Streptophyta > Magnoliopsida > Solanales > Solanaceae > Capsicum > Capsicum baccatum. Next base: position 90,800,953 of record CM061557.1, read on the forward strand.
ACTAACTAACTGAACATCTAAAAGACTCTAACTGACTGTAGAGTTAATGGGACCAAATACTGATAAGCTAAACAATCTAAGTGCATTCAGGATGCTAAGAATACAAACCTAAGATATAAGAAATTATAGCGTGAATAAAAGTATATGATCAGTACTTGGAATTTATTGGTATATAAGATTTGGTTAAGCTAAAATGCATAGGTTCATGTGCCTAAAATACTAACTGACTGAGTAGCAAGATATAATGAATGACTGAATAAAATGAGATAACAGATGCATAAAATTCGTGAAAACTATAAAATTTGAGAATGCATGACCAAGCATACTGATGATAGGCGTATTTACACACCTAAATTACCTTAATTCACCCATATTTTAGCTAAGTTTTAAGGACAAAATATATAATTCCTGCACTTTTAGTCCATTTTCCTGTAAGTGAGCTAACCAACGTGATTAGAAAGATTTCAGGTATAAATGATGAAGATTTCAGCATTTTATGGACTGGTTGACGCCAAAGGAAGCTTCACGTAAGAAGGAAGGCAACTTTTGGAAGCTTGTGGACTGAAAGTGATGCATGGCGAACTAGTCCCGGGCAAAAATAGTATTTCTAAAGACTTGGGGATCAGCAGCAGCTTAGTAGGATTAGGAAAAGTATACAGTAACCCAGTAGGACTAGGACAAGGATAAAAACCCTATTTCAATAGGACAAGGATATGAATGTTATATATACCCTATTTTGCTGAAAATTTTCAGCATTCTCTTCTTATCCCCCTTTCTATTCTTTTCCATCTTCATTAATTCGTTGTTGACATTATTCTTCATCTATTCGACTTTTAATTTTCACGACAAGAGAAACGCTACAAGCAAGGAAATCACGCAACAGGTGACACCAAAACATACTTCACATGAGATTGTTATTATTTTGGTATCATGATAATGTCTATTGTGTTTTCCGTTGCACTCATGAGTAGCTAAACTTCTCTGTTAGGGTTATGGAAGCCTTATGACATACTATCTATTGCTATGTGTTTGTGAATTCTTGATACGTATGATGCTTATATCATTACTCTCTTCATCTTAATTGAATTCTTGTGGTTGCAAACATATAGAATACGCCAGTATAGCATTAACTTGTTCGAAAGAAAAGTTACATGTCTGGAAAAGAGAGAATGACAAGGAAATAGGGCTACCAACCCCTGTTTAAAAGTTAGTGCCGTAACTGGATTAACCTCTTGGAGAATTCGTACCATTAGATACGCTTTAAGCTCGAAAGAGTTAAAGTGAGATAATCTATGATGGTCAAAAGACGCTAGGATTTACCATATAATACGAATCTTTATAAGCGCATGCATGTCGGAATTCCGCATAACTCATAGCCAATAGATACGTAGAACTCATAAGGTGGACATAACCTTAACTTAAAATTCTCATTGATTAAAACCTACTAAACATTCTGATTTTCTTTGTTACTTTGATACTTTTAATTCACGCTACAATTAAATCCCCCCTTTTCATAGAATTTTCGATCAACAGTCTACTAATCGTTGCTTACTAAGTGATCAAGTATTCCCTGTGGGATTCGACACCCAACCCAGTTGGGTTCTATATTTGACGACGATCGCTTACACTCTTACGAGAGCTGTAGTTTTAGCATTATCAAATTTTGGCGCCGTTGCCGGGGAATACGATTGTCAACTAAGTTTGTGATAATTACTAGACCCTTTGGTCAAAGATTCTCAGATTTTACTTTTAGTTGTTGTTTTTGTTTTATTCAGGTTTTGTTCAGTGCATGCCCCATACTCGAAGTTCGGGACAACCATTATTACCCATAAATTCTGAACCACATCGTATTGGCAGAATAGAGGCACAACGTGACATTGAAAGAAGGGCTGCTCAATAGGAGCAGGCTAGACTAGCTGCGTTGGCCGCTGCCCAAGTACATCAACAGAATATTGATAACCCTGGGCGAGCAACAAATCCTAACGATGAGGACCTAGGTGATGACGAGTTACTAAACCCTAGGCGTGATGCTGAGGTGGCGACACCTGCTAACAAAAGAGATCGTCAAGCTAGATTTAGACCTGAACGCCGAGTTATGCAGATCCCTTTCGATGATGATGATGACGACCTAGACGGAGATCGTGCCAAAGAAGCTATTGTTTCTTCGCCCTTGGCACCATGATTCAGTTGTTGCAGCTAAAGGGATTATTTGGTGGACTTGCAGGTAATGATCCGAATATGCATCTGATCAACTTTATCTCTATATGCAAGTCATTCGACAATCCAGGCGTTGGACAGAATACAATTCGGCTGCGCTTATTTCTATTGTCTCTATCTGGAGAGGCAACTCTATGGTTGAATGGGCTGACTCCAGATTCTATTACTAATTGGAGGCACTTGGAAGACGCTTTCCAAGAAAGATTTTATCCGTCATCCAAGAGAGCACAGTTGAGAGATGAGATCAGCAATTTTTGACGGCTTTCAACGGAAGCTCTCCACAAAACGTGGGAGAGGTTCAAGAAAAAGCTTATGAGGTGCCCAAATCACCATATGACCAATGTCCACTTGATGGAGATATTATACAGGGCTTTGAATTCGGTGACTAAGCCAGTGGTTGATAATGTTGCGGGTGGTTCATTCATGGACCTTACTTTTAATGAGGCAAGTGGTATGCTAGATCATATGACAAAGCAGAGTAGAGCTTGGCATACCAGGGATTTTGAGGTATCAAGATCTACTTTATCTTTTGGCATGACTGCAGAACAAAGTCAAAGAGAAGAGGAATGTGACCAAGATATGGCATACATGAAAATGCAGATGGATCTTCTTACCAAGCATTTATTATCAGGGAAGACCGAAAAGGTCAAAGCGGTTGCGTCAAAAGGAAGAGATGAATCCGATTCTGAGGAAGAAGCTAACTACTTGAATAATCAGGGGGGTTCCGAGGCAATACCCAAGGAAACCAAGGTCGGAACTATTATGATAACTCTGGAAATAAGGACCGTGATCAAGGTAATTGGAAGAATAAAATGGACAGGAGTGGTTTGTATGTTCCTCCTGGAAGGTGTGACGCCGCTGCATCTGGCTCTAGGAAGATGTCCATGGAAGATATGATGGCCAAGCTGTTGAAAGGAGTGGAAGCAACCAACACAGGAGTAACTGAGGTAGTAAATGATTTGTCCTCAATGAAGCAATTGGTTGACTCGCATTCCACTGCAATAAAACAGCTGAAACAACCACTGAGTCAACTATCAGCGACATTCAACCAAAAAAGGTTGAAACGCTACCTAGCAACATAGTACAAAATCCAAGGAATGATGGATCGTGTATGGCTATTACTATCCGAAGTGGTAAAGTGTTAGACAATCCGTCTAAAGGCAAGCAGGTGGTTGATGATATAGCGGATAATGTTATTGATGTAGATTGTGATGATTTTGTAGAAGCTAAAAATCTGAATAAGAGCGTTCATGAGAAAACTATTCCCCTTCCACTACCACCTTTTTTGCAGAGACTGAAGAAGAAGGTCGATGATACAAGGTTCAGTAAATTCATGACAATGTTGAAGCAACTGACTATTAATGTTCCTTTGGTGGAGGCACTGGAACAGATGCCTAGGTACGCCAAATTCATGAAGGACCTTTTAACAAAGAAGCGGGCAGTAAGCTATGAGTCGGCAGATAATATTCATCATTGCAGTGCAATTGCCACAAGGTCCTTAGTACAGAAGAAGGCAGACCCTGGTGCTTTCACTATTCCTTGCATGGTTGGATATATGAATTTTGCTAAGGCATTGTGCGATTTGGGAGCAAGCATCAATTTGATGCCACTATCCGTCTACAGAAAGTTGGGTTGGGCGACCCTACACCAACCAATATGCAGCTCGTGATGGCAGATAGGTCGGTAAAACGACCTTTTGGTATCTTAAATGATGTGTTGGTGAAGGTTTCCACCTTCATCTTTCCTGCAGACTTTGTTATTTTGGATTGCGATGTGGATTCTGAAGTTCCCATAATCTTGGGATGCCCTTTCCTCGCAACTGGAAGTGTGCTTATTGACATGAGAGCTAATAAGCTTTTATTTCGGTTGAATGACAAAGTGGTCCGTTTTGATGTATGCAAAGCAATGAAGCAGCCCGAAGATATGGATGTGTTCTCTATAGCTAAAGTTAACTATAAGGATAACAAAGAACTATCTGTAGAAAAGCAGCTTACTGATGAGTCACTATCTGATGAGCTGTTGAATTTTCAGTGTGAGGAGGCTCAAGAACATGAAGAAACTATGTGTGCTCTAACAGAAATAGGATCCTATTCTCATACTCCTAAGCAGCCGGACCTTGATCTTAAGAATCAACCGTCACCAACAGCAAAGACTTCCATTGAAGAGCCCCCAGTGCTAGAATCGAAAGATCTCCCCAATTATCTAAGGTATGCGTTCTTGGGAAGTGGAAATACACTTCCTGTGAGTGTGGAGGATGATTTAAGTGAACAGCACGTAGAGGCTCTCATCTCTGCTCTGAAGAGATACAAGAAAGATATGGGTTGGACTATTGGTGATATAATTGGTATCCCTCCTGGGATATGTATGCACAAGAGTCATCTTGAACAAGATTGCATGCCTATAAGTAAGCATCAGCGTCGTCTGAATCCATTTAGAAAATAATGCACCATCTATCTCGACGAAGTCTAAGTAATCGAGATAGTTATGTCGTGCCGCGACAATAAATCAAGAACTTGATGGGAGGCAACCCATCATTTTTAATTGTTTTTGTTGTTTTTGTTTTCCTAGGATTTTGTCGAGCCACTACCAAAACTATGGCGCTTGATGGGAGGCAACCCATCGTTCTAATCATTTTTATTGTTTTTGAGTAAGTGTAGGTACAATAGGTGTAAAGGAGGAGATTGGTTTCAAATTTTGATTTGGAAGCGGTTCATGTTGAAGGTGGTAAGTTAGGAATGACGAAGAAAAGGCTATGGGTTAGGCAAGGCCTATGTAAATCTAGGCAACGAACAAGGCATGGCCTATGCTATGTCCTAAGCTCTCAGAATCTAGAATGCCATAGCATAGGCGCCGCCTATGCCCAACAATGCTATAGCATAGGCGCCGCCTATGCAAAAGCCTTTGGTCTCGGATTCTACAATGCCATGGCATAGGCGCTACCTATGCCCAAAAATGACATAGCATAGGTGCTGCCTCTGCTCAACAAGGCTTTGCAAAAGGCGTTGCCTATACCAAGCATAGGCAAAGCATTAGGCGCCGCCTATGCTCACTTTTGGTCTCCAAATTCGATTCCAAATGGGTCAAAACCCAACCCAAGCTTTTCCTATAAATAGAACCTTAGTCTTAAAACAAAAAATCATTGCAAATCCAACCTAAGCGCCGCCTACCACTCCAAATTCTCTCAAAAATTTTCTTTTTTCTCTTTTAACTTTGCAAGAACATCTTCCAAGTCCATCAACCAAGTAAGTACTTCTTTGATCTTCTATTATATTCCGTAGTAATTACAATACTACGCCTATAATGATTCGTTAAATCTGGAAGTAGTCTTGGTGATTTGAATATGTTGATTTGTTGTGATACAACGAAGTGAGTGAAAGGATACGTAAGGATGGTCTTGACTTGTTTCCAATTTGTATTTGATTTTGATACACTGTCTTACTTTTGCGGAATAGACATGCTCAAGTAAATTGCATAATCTTGTAACTTGAAAGCTTCCATGTTCGAATGACTTGTTCATTGAGATGAAAAATCATGGTTAACTACAAACATGAGATGTTGATTATTTCTATGCCATAACTTGGTACAATCTCTATGTAGTAGTCTTGTTCAAAAGGGTACATCAATCCAAACATCAAAGTATTGTCAAGATTATATGAGATAGAATCGAAAAGGATAGTTAAGATGACTAGAAAAGTATGACTGCACTGATTATATTGTTGGAATGTACTACTTAAACGTATATCGATGAAGTCTGAGTAATCAACAACATTCACTTAATTAGTTTGTACCAAAAAATTAAGTGTGGGGTGGTGCCATTACTGTTTGTTTTTCGATTACAGTGAATCTTCTGAGATGAAGCTAACATGACTCTATTAGGAGCTCAGGTAGAATGGACCCAAAAGGACGACAAGGAAAACAAAAAGTGTCCACTTCACAGAAAGGTCAGAAAAGTGGAAGAAAAGAGCAAGCTGAATCCTCCTCGCTACAAATACCGCGATGCACTTTTGGGAACAATTGGTCTACAAATTGAGGAAACTCTGAGGATGACGACTCTGATGATGATTCTGAAGCAGCGGTATGACCCCAGACGTAGAGGAGGAGTCCTAATAAGGTATTCCGTATTTATTTTCCACTGAGGGCAGTGTATCCCGTCTAAGTGTGGGGTGATGGTATTTGTATGCTGTATTTCTTTGCCTGCATTTATTTATGTTTTTTGGTTTTAATTAGTCGTAGATTTATTTTTTTATTTTTTTAGATTTTGATGCATAAAATTGTTCTGATAGGCGGCCTGGTATTATGACAAGAGTTTGTGCTAAAATCATTACTATTGAGACATTTAGGCTCTAAGTGTGACTCACTATGTGATAAGTGTGTCGTTTAATTCCTTCATTTGTTGGGTCAAGGGTCTATACTGCTCCCAATAAAGTTGACCATGTGCCTTGTGTGTGTGAGATAATAGTATATTCTGTGTTGTGGCTGATGCTAGAACTTGCCTGGTGTGTGTGTAAAGCAAAATAAAGAGTGCAAGTTTAGGAGATGATTTAGGCATTTCTTTGGCAGCCTGTACTTGTTTACCTTCTTTTTACCTACCCATGGACATTATCCTAGTTAACCCCTTTTGAGCCTTTAAGCCATTTTCTTTGACAGCCTAATCCATTTTTTTTCAAGACCATAATTTGATCCAAATTCCTAAGTGATTTAAATAGTAAAGTCATGTGACAACATAAGAGGAAATTGGGTGAGAGTGATGCCTTAGAGTGTATTGGTACTTGAATTTGTTATGAAAAAGAGTGGCTATCATAGAGGTGTGTTATAAAAAAAGAGAGAAGAAAAGGAAAAGAAATAGAAAAACAAAAAGATAAATTGTGATTATGATTAAATAAAAAGATAGTTATGTTTGAATGGCACAATAGGTGAAAAAGGGTGATAGATGAAACAAAGGCAGTAGGGTTGATTAAAAGAGAGTTTTAATGGCATAATGTGATGTATCAAAGCGCTTAGGGAACATAGTCACTATTTCTGGCCAAAATAGTCCTACACATCCCTTAGCCTACATTACAACCTGTAAAAGACCTATTTGATCCTAAACATAGCATTCTGATATTAGTAGAGCATAACACTAAGGGCAAGCCTATGGTCAGCAATTGCAACATATGAATTCTTTGTGAGAGTGAGAGCAAGGAAAATCTTATACCCATGTTTCGAAAAATGGAATACTTGTGAGTGAGTATGGGTGATAGATTGTGAGACACACATGGTTGATGAATTTTGGGTAGTTCTGTATGGTTCTTTGTGCCTTAACTTGTGGATACGAATTAACCATCATCACGAGTCTATGTTAGAGGTTAAATTGTTTCTAGTAGTGATAAATAAAACTACTCTTTGTTAATAATTGTCGTGCCTGTCTTGATGAATATTTTGTGCTGTTACTGTGAAACCGTAAGTAGATATTTATATGGACATGATATATTGTTCGAGGACGAACAAAGCTTTAAGTGTGGGGTGTTGATGATAGGCGTATTTACACGCCTAAAGCACCTTAATTCACCCATATTTTAGCTAAGTTTTAAGGACAAAATATATAATTCCTGCACTTTTAGTCCATTTTCCTGTAAGTGAGCTAACCAACGTGATTAGCAAGTTTTCAGGTATAAATGATGTAGATTTCAGCATTTTATGGACTGGTTGACGCCAAAGGAAGCTTCACGTAAGAAGGAAGGCAGCTTTTGGAAGCTTGTGGACTGAAAGTGATGCATGGGGAACTTGTCCCGGGCAAAAACAGTATTTCTAAAGATTTGGGGATCAGCAGTAGCTTAGTAGGATTAGGAAAAGTATGTAGTAACCCAGTAGGACTAGGACAAGTATAAAAACCCTATTTCAATAGGACTAGGATATGGATGTTATATATACCCTATTTTGCTGAAACTTTTCAGCATTCTCTTCTTATCCCCCTTTGTATTCTTTCCCTTCTTCATTAATTCGTTGTTGACATCATTCTTCATCAATTAGACTTTTAATTTTCACGACAAGAGAAACGCTACTAGCAAGGAAATCACGCCACAAGTGACACCAAAACATACTTCACGTAAGATTGTTATTATTTTGGTATGATGATAATGTCTATTGTGTTTTCCGTTGGACTCATGAGTAGCTAAACTTCTCTGTTAGGGTTATGCAAGCCTTATGACATACTATCTATTTCTATGAGTTTGTGAATTCTTGATACGTATACTACTTATATCATTACTCTCTTCATCTTAATTGAATTCTTGTGGTTTCAAACATATAGAATACGCCAGTATAGAATTAACTTGTTCGAAAGAAAAGTTACATGTCTGGAAAAGATAGAATGACAAGGAAATAGGGCTACCAACCCCTGTTTAAAAGTTAGTGTCGTAACTGCATTAACCTCTTGGAGAATTCGTACCATTAGATACGCTTTAAGCTCGAAAGAGTTAAAGTGAGATAATCTGTGATGGTCGAAAGACGCTAGGATTTACCATAGAATACGAATCTCTATAAGCGCATGCATGTCGAAATTCCGCATAACTCATAGCTAATAGATACGTAGAACTCATAAGGTGGACATAACCCTAACTTAAAATTCTCATTGATTAAAACCTACTAAATATTCTGATTTTCTTTGTTACTTTGATACTTTTAATTCACGCTACAATTAAATCCCCCCGTTTCATAGAATTTTCGATCAACAGTCTACTAATCGTTGCTTACTGAGTGACCAAGTATTCGCTGTGGGATTCGACACCCAACCCAGTTGGTTTCTATATTTGACGATGACCGCTTACACTCATACGAGAGCTGTAATTTGAGCGTTATCACATACAGCACGATACTGAAATATTTTGTAAACTAAAATACTTAAATCTAGTAACTAAATAACTAATGAACTATATGTTATGGTCAAAACCTGGACTGAATTGTGTACTGAATACTAAACTAAAACAATAGATGGTATCATCAAATTGATATACCCTAATATGAGCTAACAGGGTCCAACTTGTAACCCAGTTGAAAGGTTGTCAGTACCGTGCCACGGGTACTAAAAATGGTATTACAGATCTACTAAACTGATCTCCTAAAGGACTAATGAGTCACCCTCAACTGGTAGGTATGTTACCCTCAACTGGCAGGTAAACACCTTTTCAACCCTCAACTGGCAAGTTGATATCTCTAACATACGCAAGCTACGTAGTTTTCGAATAAAAGGATTGCTACTAAAGCTAAAATCCTATACTATTAGTTGATCCCCAATCCTTGGGTCTCTCTATACTAAATCGTATTCCCAATTGAACTAACACTAATTTCGGGGATGAACAAAGTTTAATTGCGTAATCAACTGATCATGATAACTAAATGAATGACAACGCATATTATTTATCTTAAAGCATTCTGAAGATACTGAAATTATGTAAACAACTAAGTAACGAGTGTTCATATCCCCCCAACACTTAATAAAATTAACAATATGGAAACAAAATCTATGAAAACCATATTAAGGAATCATTGTTCAAAATTCAACACTTAGGCATTTCATCAAACATATGTGGGGTTATGGTATTCAACATGGGATAAGGTACAACATGTTAAAATACCATAGCTACAATACAAAACCATGAATAAGTTGTTTAACTTGGAAATTTCGTGTTTCAAATGTGTAAGGGCTAATTCCAACAAAAACACTTGCAAACATAATGTATAATAAAAATTTCTACAAGCTTCATAGAGATAATACATCATAAACATTTAAATTCATAATTTAAAACATAAGAATGGGTTCTTGGACTCCATGGAAGAAAAGGGCCTATGTATAAATATTACACATACCTTAAACCTTAAATCTTTAAAGATAAGCACAATTCTTTAATCTTCCTTGGTGGTTCTTGGATTTGGTAACTTAATTTCTTAGTTTCCTTGGAGAGAAAAAAATGAAATTGATGAACTTAGGGGATTATTATGGTTTTTTTATATGAAATAAGAGATTATGGATAGATAATGTAAAAACTGAAGATATATATCATGGATTAAAGAATTGGACTGAAAGGAAAAGACTTAATTTCCCCTCAGACATTTAAGTTCACACCTAGAATGCCGATTAAAAGGGCACCATGACATGGTGAGTGTCTCATTTCTATAAGCAGTGCGACGCGATGCTATCATGGTGAGCTGCTGGAATTGAAATCCAAACACGACCCAATCCTTATTTTTATAATCCAAAACTTCCTCGAGACATACTCCTTACTCGCCTAAACTTGAATTAACTCCAAAACCTATGCCTCGAGGTTGGAATGACCCATTTAAAAATCCTCTAAGTTAAAAAGCCAAAAATAATACCAAGTCCAAAACACTTAGTGAAATTTTCAGGCTTTAAGCCTTTTATAAATGCCACTAGGAGCTAAATTGAGCCAGGAAATGTATGGAGTAATACACGCAGTGTGAGATCTTGGTTTTACATAGGAAGATGGTAGAAATTGAGAAAAAGAGATATAAATTCTTTATCAAGAGGTGGAAGGGGTGGAGGGCCTTAGGAATGTCCTAAAACACTAAGATAGACTTTTTTCTTCCACAGTCGAGAGTGATGATGAGGCCCCTATGTAGTGGTCTTTTCCTAATGATGTTGATGATGATGTAGAATTTGTAGGTGAGAGAAGCTCGTGATGTGGTTTTAGGGAGCACCTTACCCCTTCTTATGTTTGGTTATTTATGTAGTGAGGACACTCATATCTTTTTAGTTAGGGGGTGCTTGCCCCCGCATTTATTCTATTTGGGCCTACATTATTTTGATATTTCTAGATATTGGAGATGTTTTGATGATATTTTGGATGATTTTCATATTTTTTATTTGGGTTGTAATATTTAGGCACTATGATGGTGCCAACAATTGCATATATTAGTCATGTTGCTTTGTTTTTAGATTGTTACTTTATCTTTATTTTGTTGTTATAATATTATATAAATATTTCCCTATGATAGAATTCGTGACAATATTCTTAACATAAAATCATTGAGATTAGGTTTTGAGCCATAGATGTAAGGAAAGTCTGAGATCCCATAGCATCAAAGCTAAGAATTCACAAAAAGTCTGAGTCCCTATAGCATTTTGAATTTGGGATCACATTCATAGCTATGGTGAAGTCTGAGTATCCATATGGTTTTCCCATTTTAAAGTTATAATATGAGATGTCAATTTAGTTTAATGCCATAAATAGAAAATTGTGTGTGGTACAAATGGGGAGAAAACATCCCCCCTTACAAAATTTTTCAAAAATAAAGGGCAGAAATGTGAGTGACCTTGTAACAATACTTTTTCTCTCCTTGTTACTCAAAAATTGTGGCTTGTATAAGTTGGTAGATACTCTATTTTTTCTCTAATAGGAAAGGAATCTGAGCCCTCTTGAGGAGTTGGAATTTAATGTGCAGTGAGATTATTTGCCTAACTCTCATGCGTACTTATACCATCTATAACTTTCCCCATTGGTCTATCAAGACTAATATTGAATTACACTTGGTTAGTGAAATGATCCTAGGCCATCTTCGTGAATTAGGAACCTACGCTAAGCCTAAATAGCCTACCTATGCATAGAATAAGACCCTTAGTTCCCTAATTCGATCCTTCATACCTTTTTATGCAACCTCGTTACAACCCTTATACCATTAAAAAATTGTCCCTCTCTTGAACCCAACCCTCCTTGAAAATGAAAAATGAAAAATTAAGGATAAATGCCTTAGTTGGGGGTAGTAAGTTTAAAAGAGTTGAGTTTGGGCCATGGTAGTGTAAGTGCATGCCTTTGATCCAAGAAATTGAAAAATCGAAAAAAAGAATTATAAAAAGAGAAATGAGGCATGGATTGTAAAAGAAATAAGTGAAAAAAAGATGCCCGCAAAAAGTTAGGGAAATCAAGGCTACTAAATTAGACATGTGTGAAGTGTAGAAACAAAAGAAATGGTCCATGGTCACAAGTAGATTGAAATAGTGTGATGTATATGTTCAACAAGGGTTAAGAAAAATTTTCCTAAATTTTATCCTACCCTTACCGAACCTACTTTTAAAGCTTAAAAAGCCCTTCGAGATCAACAATCAAGGGTATTCATTGTGGTGGCGATTGAAAATAATGTCAATTCTATGGAATGGTACTTGATAGCATTGAGAGTCTTTATAAGGAGAGAGTCTTGTTCTTAAATTCCCATTGTTGCATATTAGATAATTAATTTTTTGTGGGATATCTTTCTTGTGAGGAGTCTTGAGAACAACTTGAGTTGGGTGATATTGTAATCTTCGAAATAATGAGGTAACAAGATTGTAGTACAGTTGTGGTCAATACATAGTCACCTTTAGAGTGTTAGTAATTATTGCATGGTTGCTCTTTTAAGTCTTTTGCATCTTTGAGATTGAATTTTATGTTGTGGGGTGTTGTGAGAATAACTTTGCCCATGTTTGAAGTGCCATTTGTGGTAGCATCCAAGTTTAAGGTCATTGTGATCATTGGGTTGAAAATGATCTTAAAGTTTGAATTATCTCACTGTTCAAGGGGTAGTGTTACTTGAGGACAAACAAACGTTTAAGTTGGGGATGCTGATGAGTGGTAAATTTAACACTCATTTTCATCCTAAATTTGTGCACACAACTACAATTCAAAGGTATGAATGAGACAAACGTGTTACTTGAATACACTAATTTCCATATTTTTGACATGGCCCGAAACTGAGCCATGTCGTATGGGCAACTCAAGCACAGATGTACCAGAAGTCAACCCGTAACCCTCCCTAATTATCATCACAACAACCTCAAGGGATGGATAAATCCCGACATTATAATAAGATAGTAGAAATATAAGGCTAATAGTCAACACTCAAACAATAACTAACATTTCATTAATGACAATAGTCTAGACAAAATACCTAAGTCCACAGTGATCCCTAAAACCTCTAACAAACCTAAGTCAATAATATGCCGTGACAAACCCTCGATAATAACCAAGTACTAAATCTATAAAAGTCTATGACATAGAGTAACGTGACTATGAAAGGTAGGTCTTCTAGAGTATGGAAGCTCACCACTTCAATGGCAATTCCCAAACTTCTCAAAAATCTTTTCACTACGTAGAAGAAGAAGAAGATGTTCCGGCTCCTATGTTGCGTAGGGGCATAACGTCCAGCAATGGTTAGCGGTTGGAGTGCTATCATATAACTCAAGGATAAGGATAAAATAAGACATTCGTTCAATCCAAGTCAAATAGTTATATGCAACCACATTTACATAAGTATAGGTATATATGAAGGTAGATGTACATGTATTTACACAATAAACAAAAACATAGGACAAGTTATAACATGAATCCTCAAATCATTCATTAATGAGACATGAAGTTAAGAACTTTCAATATTAAACCTTACCAATTTTATAACCTTAAGCTTCATCGTTACGTTAGTCACGTGGATTTAAACCCCAAACCAACTTAAGCAATTCATTACATTCAACCGAGTCCACCAAGTTAACCGATTCAACTAATTCAACCAATTTAACCAATTTCATTAAGAGACAGACTCGGGGTACAAGCCATCTCATTGGACTAGAAACTCGAATCACTAGTCATTATAACCAACAAGGAACTTGAATCACTATCCATTTCATTAGACAAAGAACTCGAATCACTCATTGTTTCATTAGTCCATGAACTCAAATTGCTAGTCATTTCACCGGTCTAGGAAATCGAATCACTAACCATTTCATTTGATGAGGTATTTTAACCTCAAGAGGTCTCTTTCGTCTTGGAACTAAAATCACTAGTTATTTCACCAGTCTAGCAACTAGAATCACTAGCCATTTCTTTAGACAAGGAACTCGAATCACTCGTCATTTCAATAGACGAGGAACTCGAATCACTAGGCATTTCATTAGACGAGGAACTCGAATCACTTACTATTTTTAGTCAATATTTGAACTCTTGACCCATTATTTCATGCATTAACATCCAATCAATTCATGTCACATTTAAGGAATTTAGCTCAATTAGCCAATTAAACACTATACATCACTAGCTGGTCCTCATGGGAGCCATCATTGGTCAACCATTTCAACAGGCCGATGCCTTAATAAATTTCATCATATAATTCAATTCATGGTGATTAAAACCGAAACGGGACCATAAGTACTTCATGGAAATATTTATTGATTAAATACTTTATTAGGCCAACGTCTCAATTCAAGTCATCATTCAATTCAATCGGCGATCATCAAGACCTTTACCAACTCATTCATTCATAATTAACATTTCCATGCCACATTTTAGTTCCACACAAAATTTCAACTTCAAGATTAGGGAATTTAACCTTTTTCACTAGCCATCAAACCAAAATAGACATAGTTTAAAAAAATTACCTAGGAAACAACATCAACACATTACCAATTGTCAACCATTTATACTTATAGGTCCATCACCCCATTTAAAGCCATAAGCTAATCCATTACATGATTAACATGGTTCTTATCAACCATTTACAAAGAATTTTTCAATCAATATGACTCAATACATAGCCAGCAAGGTCTTTACAAACCATACGCAAGTATTCACTTTCATCTAGTCATTATCATGACTCGTTCACATTCAATAGACCAATTCCATAGACACATATTTGACCTTCAAAACTTAATTAACCATTAATCACTTTAATAGACTAAATGCCTTAGGTCCACTCATCATTAAGTACATTTATGGTCATCAAGATCCACATAATTATTCACTTATCATTAGCAAGCTTACTCTATATTTTCACAACATCTAGGCTCAACGCATACATCAAGTTTATTTTCATATTTAAGGGCTTCAACCCCTTAATAGTCTTTAATCCAACAATGGCATCAATTGCAAAATCATGGCTCACAATATGTTTACAATATTATTTGCCAATAACTCATTCTTAATGGGACATTTCCCTAGTTCAAAACATCACCAATGTGTGACTAGACAATTCACTTAGACATTTTCACAAACATCTTATGTGTAAACTTTTAACAAGGCCATTTTATGGTAGAAAGTATTAAGATTAGTGTTACTCAAGATCTATATGTAAAAACACATACGACAAGTATCCACATATGAAAATCACCAACAAAAACATGAATAAATACAAGTCTAAGTAAGAATTATCATTATTCATCATTTAGTAAGAAAACCATTTTCATTTGATATCAAAACTGTCATGTACACTTACTAATACAAGTGTGAAATACATGGGTTTTAGAGTTATTTAACAAGGGGAAGAGATACATGCCTTAAAAAAGATTATGCACCAAGAATCTTGACACTTTCTTACCACAAGATGAGAATCCTCCAAAACCTAGCCTCCAATCTTCCTTCAACAAGATTTAGAGTATTTTGGAGTGTTTGAGTCTTGTAAATTAAGACTTAGGAGGCTAAAATGCATTATATAGTGAAGGTAATTAGGGTTTTAGGCAAGGGAAATAACCACAAGGTCCTCATTTCAAAGCTAGAAAATAACCTCGTCTAAGGGTACGACTCCCCCATACGACTCACTAGGGAACCATACCCTAGGGAAAGAGTGGTACCTTGAATCGTACCCTAGACTCCACCTAGGTCACATAGACTATCAAGGGTATCACTACATACCATTGAGTAATATCCACAGGGTACGACTAACACGCCAGTCATATCTAAGAACCGTATCAACATCAATCAACTCTTTACCAAGAACCATTCACTATATGACTCACCTAGGTACAAATCATACCATTTTCTATGAGTGAGGGAAGGGCTATTCCAATAAAGGATAGAATTCCATTATCCTAGGTTTCTTATAATACGAGAGGGGAAACAAAGTGGGTACGACTCATATCCAAGGGTACGAGTGGCTTGGCCAATCATACCTTTTACAACATGCTAAAAAATCAATAATTTTTGGCAACGTCATAATCTTGTGTGTTTCATTCTCCCCCACTTTGCATTATGATGTTGGGTGTATTTATTCATTCTTATTCACTATTTGAGTTTTTCTAGCCTTGTTCTGAGGATGATTCGTATGCTATATGGTCCTATATTGAGATAAATGGGCATATAATTGTGAAAGTATGTGATTACAATGTTCAAAGTGTATTCCAAACACGTTTGTACTTAAATGAGTCATTTAGAGTTCAATCATGGAAACTAGCGTTACTAGCTTGAGCTAGGTGTTTGTCTAGTCTACCCCATTGGGTTCTATTGTGCTTAAAGGGTTACAATTAATTTAAATGTGTAACTATGAGTGAAATAACTTTTCGGTAATGTGAAAATCTCAATTTGAATAAGTGTATAGGTGGAACAATAAGTTGAAGATCAACATGAACTAGCCTAACTTGGTTTGATTTATCGTTATAGATATTGTGTTGTAATTTCCTCTAATTCATGGTGTGTGATTATGAAGGAATCTTTGTGTGCTGAATATGATGATATTTTAATTTTTAATAAGCTATAAATTAGATGAAAGCAACACAACAATACAAGGGATGGAAGGAGGCACTCAACACTTAGCAAAAATTTTGGAAGCAACTTCTAGAGGGACCATGCAGATGAGCCTGTGGCGTCTTGGCTAGTGTGGAGCCTTAAAATAGGCGGAGCCTTGTCTGGATCAGCACTCTACAGTAGGATCATCCTTTGCTGGAGTGTTACAATATCCACGGCGGCATCCCCTCCACTCCACTGCTCAATTCTTGGTCGGTTCCTTGTCCTACACAACATTGGCTTATAGTTGTACTATAAACACATCATTAGACACATTTTTAATGATATTTGGATGTACTGGAGGATTAAGGGGATACACAACTTCATATTTTAGGTTTTTATTCTTTTAATTTGGTTCATTCATGTCCTTAGTTGTTAATTACAACCTCGTGATTACGATTATGACAGAGAACCTAACTAAACACCAAAAAACCCATCTCAGAATTGAGAATGACTCGATGTACCAAATGTCATCTCTAGTTGGAAGGTATTAACAAAAATACTAAAAATCCCTAACACAAAATACTAAAGAACTAATGCAATGAAAAACTATACCAGAGGTTGGTTTGTCCAAAAATTCTCTAGCTAACATAGAAAATCTTCTACATTAGTTCTTAACTCCCTAAACTAACACTAAGATCAAACTCTAAAAATATTTATGAAAGCCTCATTTGCATCTATTGATCACCTCATGCCATCCATCTGGGAAAGATTGGAATCAAATAATGTACTAGAGGTTTATAGAAATACAGAAACACGATAGGGAATCAAGAATAGAATTTCCTAGGAATGCCCTGTAGCCTCTCGAAGATAGGATACAAATGTCTCCCATATCGATTTGCAAGACTCTAATAGGCTCGTAGCTTTTGTACCAACACAATGATAAATCTTTCTCTGATATAAATTTCTGATAACCTAATTTCATAGTTCATTATAGAACTTACTACAACCTACTATTAGTTAAGCCAACCAGTATTTCAGAAAATTTGGCAATAAACTTATAAAAAAGGCAGAAGAAAAACTAGAAATAAATCAAGAAGAAAGTAAATATATACAGAAAACCTAATGAATTTAATACAAGAACTTCTAATACAATAGGAGTACAAGTTATGTAAAAAGTAACTTTATATATAAAGATGTCTCTAAACATAAAAATAAGATCTTTCTTTTTGATCGAAGTGGGTCTTGGGCCCCTTTTTATTAATGAAACGAACAAAGTAATAACAAAAGCTAGGCCAAAAGTAGCTAGAACCCAAATAAATGACTAGATATGCTAACATTCAAAAATCATCAGACCTTTTTAGGTAATTCATTATAAGTTTCAACGTGTCTCTTCATCTTCATTTCATCACACCACAACTTTTCATCTTGCTACTTTGTTGTTGTGTTGCTGATATTGAAAGAGATTATAGAATGATACCACCATGGATCTTGCATATATGTTGAATCTTCACCCAAGCTAAGTTATTTTTTTTAATTTCATTAATCTATGTGCTGAGATCTAATGGAGGTAAACACCAATATATTTAGCAATTCCATTTAAAAATACAGACTGATGAATCAATCTTTTGATTTTTGTAGCTGATAATTCCATTATTGCAATCGAAGCTTCAATATAAAATCTTAGGTCACGACTTTCTTGTATGCATACTTGATCCTTCAACACCCAATCTCTCACTGGGTGTAAGAGTTAATATCCATAGAAATCCCTTCAAATAAAAAGTATGATGTGTACTTTTAACTTAGTGCTATATTTTTTAGTCAGAAACCATCTATGTATACTATACCTTAGTACAGTTGGAAACTTTTCCATCTACACATTTGATATCCCAAGAAAGCCCCAATATTATTTTGACCTTATCTTTCTTTTCCCAATTTCTAAAATTAGTGGGATGTGTGTAAAAAACCTAATACCACTACTAGATTTTAGTAGTCAGTACAAAAGGAACACCGAGTTTTTTGACTGACCAGTAAGAACTGTAATTGATTCATCTATTATGGTTTAGGACTTACCTTTAAAATATTAGTCATATCCTTAAGAAGGTATGACCAAGTTCTAGTAGGATATTCCAAGTATTACTATAGATTACCCCTACATCGATTTTCAAAAACTGTTTTTCAATTCATGAGTCCTTTATAGTCCTTCTAATATGTAGCATTCCTAATTTATTCAAGATTGAGTATTGTTTTTCTTTCTGCTGGCATGTCATTAAAGTTACTAAATATGAACTCATATGTAAGCCTAAAAACATAGTTAGTAAAAAACATAAGAAAGATCATTACCTTCCTTTAGGGAATGTATTACTCTTACTCATATAACTAAGATCAAAAGTCAGATGGAGTTGACAATAATTATCACACTCCGTAAGACACATCATTTCCAATTTAAAATTTGCACCATAGTCCATAAGTCAAATTCCACAACAATCTTAGATATATCATTATTCTTGCAATACACTAAGCATTTTATTGTTGTTGTAGCATCTGCAATAAGACTGGCAGTATCCTGAATCCTTAATCTTTTTGCCACCACCAGACCGCCTTTATAATTTCTAATGAAGAATATAATAGGATTTTTACCAGGATTCCTCTTTGAGGAACCGTTAGTATTTCCTTTTATCCAAGGCTAAGAAGAAGATCCATCTAATTGCTCTAAAAGTATATGGAATTCTATTCTTCTACACTGCATCATAGATATTCACCCAACTTATCTCTTTAACCTCTATGTAAAACTTGGTTTTGATAAAATTTAGGATATGATTATTAATATCCCAGTAAACTTTTCTCTCTTGATAAGAACCACCATATAGTATGGTATTTATCATTTTCCACAACAACCAAATTATTTAAATAGGGACTACTCTTAATACTTCTTTAGATCAATAATTGCCATTAGTATTTCTCCACAATCTTTTACACTATTTCACAATGAGTTTTTGATCAATAATACCTGCTGCCCTATAATAGTGAGCCCATAACTTATCTACTAGTTCACCGTTTATAAATAGATGTTGAATAGTTTGTCTTCTTTATACAGTACAACATCAAAGATCATCAAAAATGTTAGGATTCCACAGATTCTACAAGAGACTTACTAAGCCAAACTCTCCAGGTATGAAATGAAAATTTCAAAGGCAGTCCTTTGTACACAATGGATTTCAGATCTTCATTTACATTTGCTTTTTATCTCTAAATTTCCCAAGAACTCTTAATAGTGAATCTTCCATTGCTATTCTTAGTCTACCAAGACTAATCCATCTCATTAGTAGTATGTATCAGCCCCATATGATTTTTGGCATATTCAATAATATAATTTGGACTTCTTTTTGAATTACTTCCAAGTCGCAACAATCAATTTCAAAAGTTCATCAATATCCTTTAAAGGATGACAAATATGGAACACTATATGATACTAATATAAAGTACCCAAGGTGGCATAGTTAATAAACCATATTATGGATAAACCATTCTTTGGTTCCCACCACAAAAAAATGCTCAAGTTTCTCCTTGTTTCTTAACATTGCCTTCCAAACATGAGATCCCCTGTCCAATGCACAAATGTTGGAATTTCCTTCATATAAAATTTATTCTATATGAAGTGTGCCCAAAAGTTACTTTTTCTCTTGAACCTCCATCACAATTTCAAACGCATGGCTTGAGAAATATGTTTATGAGACCTAAACCCTATCTCGCCTTCACTCTTTGGTAAAAAAAACCTTATCCTAAGTAGACCAGTGTTTGCTTTTACCAGATTCTTTGTTATGCCATAAAAATCTTGCAAAAGTTTTCTAAATATCTTTTGTAACACTTCTAGGAGGGACAATTTTTGAAAGAACATAGATCGGTATACCCTTTCGGCAAGAAATTTTTTAATAGAACTTCTTTGCCACTATGGGATAACAGCTTCCCTTCTAAGCTTACAATTTACCCCTTGCATTGTAAAATAAATTATAGTATTGTTCCTTCTTCTTCTTTGAGTTTGAAATAGGGCATCCTACTTATTCAAAGGAAAAGATCTTTTGTTCATTCTTGTGCTTTGTTTTATATGATGCACCATCTCAACCAGGATGCATCACAATAGAAACGAAAACCATCAATGCCTTCAGGAAGAGTCAAGACCAGAGCCAAATTTAATTTATCTTTCATCTTATCAAAAGTACCCTCACAAGCATCAGACCATAAGAAGCTCTCCCTGTTTCTGAGTCAACATAGTCAATGGGGCTTCAATATAAGAGAAACTCTCCATGAACCTTCTATATAAATCAGCTAAACCCAAGAAGCTCTGAATATCGAACGGAGTTGTAGGTCTTGGACACTTCTTAATCAGTGCAACCTTTGATCCACGATGATTTTTTCACTAGAAACAAAATGATCTTGATATGTCACACCATTCTCTAGAATTCACACTTTGAAAACTTTGCATACAATTGTTGATCCTTTATGGTCTATAACACAGGGTGGAGGTGATCGGAATAATCCGCCTTACTCTTAGAATATACCAGAATATCATCAATAAATACAATGATAAACAAGTCCAAGAACTAACAAAAATCCAAATTTGTAACATCTATAAATATGGACAGGGCATTGGTCAACCCAAAGGACATCACCAAAAAATCAAAATTGCCATACCATATTTGAAAAGAAGTCTTAAAGATATCTACTTCTTAATCTTCAACTGATGGTACCCAGATAAAAGATCAACCCTGGAAAAGAACTTAGCACCCTAAAGTTGATCAAAGATGTCATCAATCCTCGGAAGTTGATACTTATTCTTTATAGTTACCTTATTCCATTGGTGGTAGAAAATACATAACCAAATGGACCAATCCTTCTTACACACGAAGAAAATAGGAGCACCCCACACAGACACACTATGGCAGATAAAACCTTTATCACGAAGATTTTTCAACAGCTCCTTGAGTTTCTTCAACTCAGTCAGAGCCATTATGTAAGAAAGAATAAAAATAGGATGAGTGTCTAAAATAAGATCAATCCCAAAATCAATTTCCCTATTATAAGGTACACCAGGAAGTTCATTAGAAAATACCTTAGCATATTTAAAGACCCCAACAGTCTGTAAAGAAGGATCTTTGGATCTATAATCCTGAACATGCACTAAGTAATAGAAGCATCCTTTGGAAAGCAATTTCTGGGATCTAAGATATGAGATAATTCTCCCCTTATGCACTAGGGAACTACATTCCCATTAGATTATCGAATCATTTGGGAAATGGAAACTGACCATTTGGGTTCAACAATCAAGAGACATATAGCACGAATCTAACTAATCCATCCATAAAATCACATCAAATTATAATATGTCCAACTCTATCAGATCCACCATGGTGTCCTTACCATGAACCTATATCACAAAACTCCTATAGAATTTTCTAGTCACAACAAAATCACCCACCAGGGTGGATAGAAAGAAAGCATTTAGAATAAACTCAGGATCAAAACCAAAATAAATAGACACATAAGGGGTCATATAAGAGAGTATACACGGGATTAATTAGATAATATACTTCATGAGAAAAGAGTTTAAGCATACCAGTAATAACATCGTTGGATGCCTCAGAATCTTGACGAGTAGCAAGAACATACAGATGGTATCAATTTGTTGTAGAGCCATAAGCAGCAGAAGCACCCTTTGGTGTAAGAGAAGTTTAGGCAGGAACATGAATCATATTCACCCAAAATCAACTTTATATGACAATGCCTCTATCGATAAATCTTATTCTCCCAAAATCCACGATGTATTTTACCATAACTTCTACAAAGAGGATATGACGGAGTTCATTGAACCCCACTTTACTTCATCTAGGCTCCTAATGTACAAAACCACTATCACAGTTAGAACGTCAGTCTCTCAATAGTTTCAGATTAGGAGAACTAGCTGTAAGTAGGAACCAAAATTGCCCTACTTCTTCTTAGACCACTTTCCACCATCTTTACTATTTGGCTGCTGAACTCTACCCTAATCCAAATAGTAAATATTCTTATTCTGCCTCTCACTCATTTCCACTTGCTCATTCTTTTCTTCCTTCACTTGTTAAATATACACCATAACTCTAGAGATGTCCATATCCTTGTCAACAAGGCATCCCTAATCTCCAATATTAACTCACAGGAAAACCCTGAAGCAAACTTCCTCATTCTATCCCTTATACTAAACATCAATTAAGGAGCATAATGCGATAGTTGATGAATCTTCAATGCATAATCCTTAACTGACATCCTGCCTTACATTAGATTTACAAATTCCTTGGCTTTAACCTCTCTCAACTCTTGAGGAAATAAGTGGTCAAGGAATATACTAGAAAAATCATCCCACAAAGCGGACTCTCTTTATCACCCATCGGCTGGCCTCCACTCCTTATACAATTGGTATGCTATAGGTTTAAAGAATAAGTTACAAACTCCACGACCACCATATGAGTAGTATACATCACCTGGAAGATCTTTTCCATCTCACCTATAAAATTGTGAGGATCTTCTTCAACTTTAGAACCAGTGAAAATAGGAGGACTCAACCTTATGAGTTGGCTAACCCTAGTGGACTTAGATGATCGAGCAATAGAAGCAATATGTTAAGTCTTAGAGGCCACCAACTAGGTATGTAAATGAATTAACTGGCAAGACTCAACATTAAATACATCAGCTCGAGGTGCCTGAGGAGTGATAAGGGGAACTGGTGGATCTCTCTTAGGGTAATCAGAAGTAGCGACCCTAGACTAGTTCTATACTCCTAGAGTTGGATGAGTATTATCCTTAAATAGGACAGAGGAGTTTCCAAGAATATCAAATCTTCTTGGAGAGATAATCTGAAAAGCAAGCACATTAGAATTAAAGAAGATTCAAGACCTTAGACTCTATATCTTGAAAAAGAATTACAAGAAAGAAAAACATTCCTAAATGCTTCGTAGCCTCTCCCTTATAAATGTGAAGCGATACACACCCACAGATGAGACTCTACTTGACATGGCTTTGTTGGGCACCCAATGACACCAAACCCAGGCTTTGATATAATCTTTTTAGTAACCAAAACTGCGCCTAGCTGTGATGGGTATTTCAAGTCCCACGTAGACCGAAGATCACCTCTTTAACCTAATAAAACCAAATACATCATACCCCAAGGTCGGATGAATTTTGATTATATAACAAGATAGAATGTAATAGCTTAAGAAAAAATAAATACATGTCTATAACCGAAGATCAGTGACCGTCCAACTAACTTACCAAAACCACCCAATAATCATAGTAATCCAAAACAAACTTAATATCAATAAAGTATTGGGACATGCCCCCGACTTTATCAAAAAATAAGTCTAAATAGGCTGAGACATAAACACCAAAACATGAAATACAATCTTCCAATGTATGGAAGCTCACCCCTTAAATGTCAACTCACGAGCTGATTTTGAATCCTAATCACAGAGCAGGAGGAGAAGAATTATGACTAATTCCTACATCACATTGAGATACAATGTTTTAAGATGGTTATCAGGGTGAACTCTAGTATGTAACTCAGGGATAATGGTAACATAAGGTCAAGATCATCAATTTTAAATCGAATGTATAGAGTCAAATGCATATACATAGATATATTACATGTCAGGATAGGGAATAAGGGTTAATATACATTTCAAAACCTTAGCCTAGATTATGTAGCACAACCGTTATAACATTTGCCTATGGGTTATATAGGCCAAAACTCTCGCCCCCTAGTCAAGCCCCAGTGTGTGTAGCCACACGAATCAAATATTAATCTCATATATATACATGGGGAGTCAAACCTCCCAACCATATACTAAGGTGACTTAAGAACCCAATCATGTAATGATTTATGGAGGACTCAAACCTCTTTAATCATGAAATAATAATAAGGGGGACTCAAAACTCCCTCAACACTTTGATCCTCACATCGGCAAATGCAGTTTCCATTATTTGTCACCCAGACCTCCACTTTCCCGACTCAGCTACATAACCCCTATTAAAACCCAATTAAAAAATTAACACACAATCTCATTCAGTGAACCACCGTACATATTTAGGCATACATTTTTGGTATCATTATACCAACTACACTTGTAAGGTAATAACAACATGCAAAAAGAACTTCTATTAACTAGGGAAAAACACCTCCATTAGTTCACTAATATAAGGTGGGAAAACACTGACTCCTTTTGTTCACTAAATTAGACCAATTTGTTTAAAATACCTCTTGATATCATGCAATAGTTCAAGACTAGTTCAATTTTACAAATTCTCAAATTACTCATAATTAAAAACAAATTTTGCATTATATGGTTGTGCTCATAACAACTTCAAAATCCCAAGTTTGGAAAATCACAATTTCTTAGTTCATTCAACATACCTATTCACCCACAAGTTCAAAACCATAATTTAAAGCAAGAACAATTATTTGTAAACTATGAGAAATAGTGTTCAATTCTTAAATGTTTAAAACCACTAACCCTTATTTCAAAACAAGCACAAACATCCCATGAAAAATACTTTAAAATATGATTTTAACAAATTAACAATGAGGTAAGAGTAACATGCCTTAAACACCAAGAAATTTGTAGAGAAATCAACCCTTGAGCTCTAAGATGACCAACTTGATGAAACACTAGCTTGACTTATTTGAGGGAATTCAGATAGCCTTTGGGGTGTTTAAGAAGTTACTTAGATTGTTTATGATTGCTTATGAAACCCTAAAGTTGTTATAATATGTCAGTTTCAATTTGGGTGAGAGGGGAAATATCTAGAATGCCCTTAATAAAAAAGCTGAAAAAGTGTTGCCATTCTCTACGGGTAAACCATTGACTCATAGCCACTCCTTATGACTCATTACCATGAGTTATAACAAAGGAATCCTATAGTAACCCCATACTTTTGATCCTATCACTCACTGGTAGCACTCATAATGGGACCTACGACTCATAGGGTCCAATCAAAGTCAACATAGAACTCAATTGGATAAACATTGGACATCCTACAATTTGTACCCAATTACTCATAACAAGTCCTTACGGCTCCTAATGAGCCATTTTTACTCAAATAAAAACTTAGCCGCTTAATTTCTTATTTGGTTACGATTCCATCCCAATGACTCACATGACTTATTACGACTCGTGTCCCCAAATTATACCCAAGACAGAAACTCAAACACCATTCACTATACACCTAAGGTCACCAAACCTATCAAGACACACTATGACTCAGTATATGAGTCATTTCTAGGGAAGAAAATACAAAACTCAAAAAAAAATTGAGGACTAAAAATTTGGGGCATTACATTATCCTTTACTTTTGTGGAATAAATTCCATTTAGTAGGTGGATGTTATAATGACCCTCACAGTTATTTTCCTTGTTTTCATAAATTTTTGGTTTCTATAGATCATCTTTACCTGCCCAAGTTATTTATTTCTTACTGGCACTGATAGATCAGTTTCAGAGCGGTTTATTTTAGTATTTTAGTGATACTAAGTATATTGTGAAATATTTTATCTAAATTGGCATTTGGTAGAAATACAATTTATTACCCTTATAAAAATATTTTTATGTTGATGAAGTTATTTAAGTTATGCTATATTTATATTACTTTATAATAGTTTTTATAGTCGATTAATATTTTAAGTGGAGATTTTAAATCTGGATATGTTAAAATATTATTATTATTATACAATAGAGGTTTTATTAAAAATAATTTTCTATTAATTATTGTATATTCAAAATATTGTATTTATGATAATGCTCAAATTACACTCTTGAATGGTTATAAGCGATCATTGTCAATATAAACCCAACTAGGTTGGGGTCGAATCCCACAAGGAATAGGGTGTGAACTTTGATTTGTTTACGAAAGATTTTACCGGTAGTTTACTGCTTCCGAAAGATGGGGGTTTAAGTTCACGGTGTGTTAAATATCACTTTCAATACTTCAGTGTCTATAATCAAGATAAATGGGAAACCAGAGCTATGTTCACCAAGGGTTTTAAGAATTGATAGATACTAGGTAATGCTAGAGATTCTTGGAATGAGTAGAACAACAGAATATCCCTGATGATTATCCTATCATACTTATCTCTCGACCTCACCAGAAAATATATTAGCTAATTCTCTCAAACTTAGATAACTTATCTATTTCAATAGGATGTTATCCCAAGTAGATTAATCCAATTATGGTATTAATCATTAAGCAGAAGGTTGGTAGCTTCAGAGTCCCTGTTGATAATTCACGTCCTCTAGTCTATTTCTCCGTTAGAAGTAAATAAAACCTAAGGCATAACCTAATGTTTATAACCACTAGATTTTAGTTAAAACAACAGAATCTCAAGATGTTTTACTACTCTTTGAATCCATTAAACACCTAGTATCATATCAAACCCTAATCCCTTGATCCCATAACTCCATCTAATGAAATTAACCGCTCATTACTTCATGAACGAAATAACAAGTTGAATTCATAATTATAATGTTAAACTTATAAATGGGTGGAAAACAACAAGTAGTTCCTCTGATTTAATCACAAGGTAGAAACCCCAAAAATAGTTGATATGAAAACAGAAGAATAACTTATAAAAGAGAGAAAAAATATGTGTCTCTCTTCTTAGAGTTGATGTCTGATGGATAAATTTTTTTCTCTAAAAACACTAAAAGATGCTATTTATACTCAAGCCTAATTAAGGAAATAAAATAACAAAATTAATAAAATTGTCCAGAATAGGTGACGCCCAGGCTGACGCCGCATCAAGAAGGTGATGCCTCAGCTAACGCCGCTACTTTCTGCTTAAGGCTGATCACATTCTTGATGCCTTATCACGACTTTGACACCACATCACCGGTGTCGTCAGAAAAGCTCCTCAAACTGCAACTCCCTGGTTAAGGCTAATGCCTATGCTGATAGGCTATCACGAGGATGACGACTTATCATAGAGGTTGTCAGACATGCTTTCTTCTATTTTGCTCATATTTTTAACTCTTTTGCTCCATTATTGTCTATTCTCATTTCTTCACCCTTTTTTTGCAATATCATGAGCAAACACATCAAAACAACAAGAGTTTCTTCAAAATTCACAATTATTTTGAGCTAAAAAGCATTAAATGTGTTAGCTTTTGGTCACACATCAACACCCTGAACTTAAAATAATTACTTATCCTCAAGCAACCACTAACTAAGAGAATACAATGAATATTCAGCAGTCAATAACCAATTTATCTCAAAACTCAGTTTACCATCTCCAAGGTTAACCAACTCAAAATTACTGTGCAAATTATTGAAAAGCAATAATGTATCATAAAGACTTCCACCCATGGCATCAACTAAGTAC
The DNA here is from genome assembly GCA_030864225.1 of Capsicum baccatum var. pendulum. Classification (NCBI taxonomy): domain Eukaryota; kingdom Viridiplantae; phylum Streptophyta; class Magnoliopsida; order Solanales; family Solanaceae; genus Capsicum; species Capsicum baccatum. Next base: position 90,829,023 of record CM061557.1, read on the forward strand.
CAACAACCATTCATATATCAATGTACACTACCCAAACAAGTAAGTAACTTAGCAAGATAATCGTGTGCCCTCAAAACAAAGAAATTCACCTTTTTTTCTTATGTCAAACATCAAAAATATAAACACGAGGATCATCACAAAAACACTCACTCTCAGAATGAAGTTCACACCAGTGTATGACAAATACCATATGCTTTCCCTTATCATCATTACCAAGGTTTCCAGATAGGTACGCTAGGATCACTATAGGTCTTTCTTCGGCTTGTAATGTATGCTAGGGATGGTATGATATTATAGGGCATTTAGAGTGACTAACCTCCTTGGCACTACCTTAACTTGTGAGGTCCACTTATTAACCTCTTTTTCTCTATTTTTCTTTTCTTTTCTTTTTCTTTTTCTTTTCTTTTTTTTTCTATTTTCTTGATTACACTTTCAGGATGGGTGCACTTTTTTCTATTCAAGCAGAGTTTCTTTTCATGACCTTTTTTACCAAAACCCAACCTTTTATTCTTTTTCTTTGATTCTTTCTCTTCTACTCTACCCTTATTCATACCCAACTTATATTATGCACCCCTATGATAGCCATTCTCAACTTAGGCTATTTGCCTACGTTAAGGTGCACAGTGCCCAAGGAGGACCAGGACCAAAATAGGTTCATTATGATTTAAAAAGGGAAGGTGATAGGTATCATAGAAAGAAAAATGATCAATTACGGCTCAAACCGGGATCAAGGGATATCATGCATTCAGGGAAGGTCATTTAGGCAAAAAAAGTGACGTAAAAATCAAAACAGACTATGATCCTTTCCTAACCCCTATCTTTCAACCAAGGTAAGAGGAACCGGGCAAGTTCTAGATTTGACACTACAAAGAGAACTCGGTATAGTCTCACACACATATGGCACATAAGCAATATCACTAGATATTGCTTATCTGGTTCATGCAATTGTTCAGTAGTGATGATCAGGCAACTAAACTAATGCAATGACGAGATACACAGTGGTCACACTAAGGTTTAATTTATACAGTCATGCAAAACAAACCTTCGAAGTGGTGTTCAAAATCACAAAATTAGTTAACTGCCTACAGAACTTGCACTACTCCTTGTTATTTATAGAATATGCTACAACAACATGCTACCCTACACCCTCAACTTAAAATCAAAACAAAATAAAACTAAGGGTTAGGATATACCTGAGTGGGTTGTTCTCAATGATATTGGGTTGCCTTCCATGTCGTGCTTGATTTAACGTTGCGGCACGATGCAGGTGTATCGATTACCTCCTACATCATCGAGAGATAATGATGATGCTTTTCACTGATTCATCTGATCCAATGTAAAGCTTCACCCGTTGCCCATTTACTTTAAATGTACTGCCATCTTCATTTTCAAGCTCCACTACTCTAGATGAGTTGACTCAATTCACATTAAAAGGGCCTGACCACTTAGATTTCATCTTTCCTGGGAACAACTTAACTCTGGCATTAGACAAAAGCACCAAGTCCGCTATTTTGAACTCTCGCTTCTCTATCTTCCAGTCATGGTACATTTTCGTCTTTTTTTTATACAAATGTGCTTGTTCATATGTCCTGAGATGGAATTCATCCATCTCATTTAGTTGCCCAAATCTTAGTTCTGTAGCTTTCTTCCAATTCAAACTCAACTTCTTGAGTAGCCATAAAGCCTTCTGCTCCAGCTCTATTGACAAATGGCATGCTTCTCCATAGACCAATTGGAATAGTGAAATTCCAATAGGTTTCTTGAAAGCAGTTTGGTATGCCCACAAGGCATCATCAAGCCTTCGCAACCAATCTTTTTTGCTAGGATGGCCTTAACTTCACGATTCAACACCATCACCTGCCCACTGGTTTGTGGGTGGTATAGAGTAGCCACTCTGTGTTGTTTAACACCATACTTCGCCAGAGATGCCTGAAAAATTTGTTGCAAAAGTGAGATCCTCCATAACTTATGATAGTGCATGGTACTCCAAAGCGAGAGAAGATATTCTTTTTTAGGAAAGCAAAAACTCTCTTTCCCTCATTGTCAGCCAATGCGGCAGCTTTGACCAATTTAGAAACACAATCAACAGCCACCAGAATATACTTCATTCTGTAAGAACTCACAAATGGACCCATAAAGTCAATACCCCACATATCAAATAACTCCACTTCAAGCATCTTAGTCATTGGGCATTTCATGCCGTTTAGATATTAACCCCTATCTTTGACACTGGTCATACTTTTGCACAAACTCTTGGGCATCTTTAAACAATGTTGGCCAATAATAGCCACTCTGTAACACCTTCCTGGCTGTTCGGTTACCTGCATGGTGACCCCCAACTGGAGAAGCATGGCATGCCTCCAGTATACACCATACATCAACTTCAGGCATACATCTTCATATGATATTTTCTGCACATCGCCTGAAAAGATAAGGCTCATCCCAAAAATAATATGTTACATCATGCAAGAACTTCTTCCTTTGGTAGGATGAAAGATTTTCTGGGAGGATCTCACTCACAACATAATTTGCATAATCAGCATACCAGGGTAATGTTTTCACAGCATTTTCTAGGATCTCCTCATCTGGAAATGTATCATTTATATTTGTTTCATCATTAACTTCCTGTCCACCTTCCATTCTAGATAGATGATCTGCAACCTGATTTTTACAACCTTTTCTATCTTTGACTTCGAAATCAAACTCTTATAGTAGCAACTCCCATATGATAAGCCTTGGTTTAGCATCCTTATAGGCCATTAAGTACCGCAAGGCAGGATGGTCAGTATGGACTACTACTTTAGTCCCAAGAAGATAAGATCTAAATTTCTCGAAACCAGCAGTTCCTATTTGGTTACTATGTAATTCTTTTGTGGTCCATTTAGCGCTTTGCTGGTATAATATATCAGGTGAAACAATTTATCTCTTTTTTATACCAATACATCTCCCAGCACAACACCACTTGCATCACATATTAGTTCAAATCGTTTTGCCTAGTCGGGTTCAATAAGAATAGGAGCCTCAATACACTTCTTTTTAAGGCACTCAAATGCCTTCAAACATTCTTCATCGAAAAGGAATTTCACTGCCTTCTCCAATAGCTTGCAAAGTCGATTTGCAACTTTGGAGAAGTCTTTTATAAATCTCTGATAGAATCCTACATGACCAAGAAAACTACGCACTCCCTTTACTGAAATGGGAGGTGGTAATTTTTCAATAACTTCTACCTTTGCTCAATCAACTTCAATCTCTTTTTTAGAAATTTTGTGGCCCAACACGATAGCCTCTTTTACCATAAAGTGACATTTTTCCCAGTTAAGTACTAGATTAAATTCTACACATCTCTGCAAGGCCACATTCAGATTCTCCAGATACATTTCAAATGAATCACCCACCACAGAGAAATCATCCATGAAGACCTCTATAGTGTCTTCCGCCATTACAGAAAAGATGGACATCATAAATTATTAAAAAGTGGCTGGTGCATTGAATAGCCCAAATGGAATCCTCTTAAATACAAAGGTACCATATGGGAATATAAATATCGTCTTCTCTTGATCTTCTAGAGCAATGCAGATTTGGTTATATCCAGAATAACCATCCAAGAAGCAATACCACCCCCTACCCGCCAATCTATCATGAATACGGTCCATAAAGGGCATTGGGAAGTAGTCCTTCAAAGTCTATGAATTTAGCTTGCGGTAATCCATGCAGACTCTCCATCCTGTGAATGGTCTGAGTGAAATTAGCTCATTCATTTCATTTGCAACCACCATCATGCCCCTTTTCTTAGGCACGTATTGAACAGGACTTACCCATTTGCTGTCAAAAATAGGGTAGACTACTCCTGCATCCAACCACTTTATAATCTCTCTTTTAACCACCTCCTGCATTGGTGGATTCAGATGGTGCTGATGTTTAATGGTATGTGTACAATCTTCTTCTAGTTATATTTTATGCATACAGATGCCAGGAGAAATGACAATAATATCTGCTATTATCCTTCCGATAGCTCTCTTATGCCTCTAAAGTGCTGAGACAAGTGCATTTATCTGTTGTTCTTCTAAATCAGCTGCAATAATAACCGGTAGCATGCTCCATTCCCATAAAAACACATATCGTAAGTAACCCGGTAGTTCTCTCAATTCCAATATTGGAGGTTCCTCAATGGATGGCTTGGCTGATGGCATTGGTTGATTAGCCAGGTCAAGGTTAAGATTTTTAGGAGCATAAAAATACGAGCCCAGACAAGTCAGGGCACAAACTGTCTCTTCATACCCCTCAATGCCTTCGATTTCATAGTTCATCACAACTGTGGCTAAAGGCTCCATCATAAGCTGTTCAGCTCTGACTACATCCTGTTTGTCTTCAAAATACACATCAACCACTAAAAACATGCTCATTTCCTTATGTTGCTTCATTGATATACCCACATCAAACTATGTATCTTTATTATTCACCCTGAATAATAGTTCATTCGCTCTCAAATCAATCAATACACTTTTGGTTACGAGGAAAGGGCGACCTAAGATTATGGGTACCTCAAAGTCCAACTCGCAATCCAGAATTAGGAAGTCCACATAGAATATGAAATTTGAGACCTTTACCAACACATCATATAGAATGCCAACAAATCACTTTATTCATCTGTCAACCATTACCAGCCACATGTTGGTAGGTGTGGGATTCCCCAGGACTAACGTTTTGTAAATAGTCAATGGCATCAGATTACACTTGCCCCCAGATCACATAGTGATTTAGTAAATTCCATGGTTCCAATCGAGTAGGGAATAGTGACTGTAGCTGGATCAAACTTTTTCTGCATCAAGGTCTCTTTGGAAATAGCACTACAAAGGTGGAGGTCTGCTTCTTGTTCATAACTCACTACTTACTTCTTGGTAATAAGGTCTTTCATAAATTTTGCATACCCTGGAATTTTCTCAAGTGCCTCGATCAAAGGAACATTTATAGTCAATTGCTTGAGCGTTGCTAGGAACTTGCTGAACATTACATCATCCTTCTTCTTTATTAGCCGTTGAGGAAAGAGAGATGGTGGCCATGGGATGGGTTTCAACACCACTTCCTCTTCCTTATCGTTGTCCGACATATCAAATGAACTATTTAGTTTCTCAGACTTCTCTGGGTGCAGTTCTGCTGGTTCTTCTGCAACTTCCTTAATATTTATAGATTTGTTCACATCAAGGCCAGATAAAATCTTACCACTCCTTGTGGTGATTACTAGACATGAATCGTCATTATTTTGATCCTAGGACCTTTGAGTAGGTGAAGTACCACTTTTTCTATGGTTTAGTGCTGAAGACAGTTGACTTATCTGTTGCTCTATCTACTAGATAAAAGTTGAATGTGAACTAACCAATTGACTCATAGTGGAAAATTCACTCACTCATAGTGGAAAATTCACTCCTTACACTAGCTACTCCAGCATTGGTAGACTCTACTTCTTTCAATAGTTTTTTCATCATATCTTCCATCGACCACTTTCTCGAACTAGTTGCAGCAGCTTCTTAATTTCCCGCACAAACATACAACCCATTTTTGTCATTATTGCATCTCCAGTTTTCTTGCTCCCTGTCTATGTGATTAAGATTTTCATACCCATTCTGACCTTGATTCCCTTGGCTAAAGCCTTGGAAACCCAACTGATTAGCAAGGTAGTTGACTTCTTCTTCAGGTTCCATATCAGCTGAATCCTGAATTATTACATCTTTACCTATTCCATCTTTCCTGACAATAAGTGCTTGGTGAGTAGGTCTATTTGAGTCTTAAGATGGGCTATGTCTTGATCCTTCTCCTCATCCCTTTGATGCTATTCATCATTCATTACAATAGTAATAGTTGTACTTGCCACCACAGAATCACTGGTGTACCAAGCCCTACTTAATTTGGTCATCCTATTTAGAATATTAGCACTATCTTGATATGAGAGAGCAACAAATGACCCTCCAGTAGTGTTGTCTACCATTGGCTTCATCACAGAGTTAAAAGATCTGTACAGAGTCTCCATTAAATGTATGTCCGTTATATTATGGTTCGAACACTATGTCAGTTTTTTCTTGAATCTTTCCCAAGTTTCATGTAAAGCCTCATTTGGAAAATGTTTGAAATTGATGATCTCATCTCTTAATTGCACCCTTCTGGATGGCGAAAAGAACCTATCTAGGAAAGCTACTCTCAACTTCCTCCAGTTGGTTATAGATTCATGTGTCAACTCATTTAGCCACAATGTAGCCTCTCCTAATAAGGACAACGACAACATCCTCAAACGGATAGTGCTCTGGCTTACCCCCGGATTATCAAAGGACTTGTAAATGGTGAAAAAATTCACCAGATGCAGGTTAGGGTCTTCTCCATGGAGGCCTTCAAAAAACCCCTTTAGATTTAATAGCTGAATCATTATGCTAGTAATATTAAACTTTAATCTAGGTGCTAACGGAGAGGGAATGATTGCACCCGTTGCCCCGGCTCCATCGACATCATCATCATTATCAATCTCATACCGTAGTGGTTGTTCGAACATTCTACTCATGCAGTGAGATTTTGGATGGATTAGTGTTCAGTGTAACCTACATGGATTATACAAATGAACAAAAACAACAACCAAACGTAAATCAAGGAAACTTAACTATCAAAAAAAAAATTCTCATAAAATTTTCAGTCTACAACCATATTCCCCGGCAACGGCGCCATTTTTTATAACACTCAAATTACACTCTTGAACGGGTGTAAGCGATCGTTGTCAATATGAAACCCAACTAGGTTGGGGTCGAATCCCATAGGGAATAGGGTGTGAACATTTATTTGTTTACAAAAGATTTTACTGGTAGTTTACTGCTTCAGAAAGATGGGGGTTTAAGTTCACGGTGTGTTAAATATCACTTTCAATACTTCAGTGTTTGTAATCAAAATAAATGGGAAACTAGAGCTATGTTCCCCAAGGGTTTCGGGAATTGACAGATACTAGGTAATGCTAGAGATTCTTGGAATGAGTAGAACAGCAGAATATCTCTGACGATTATACTATCTTACTTATCTCTCGACCTCACCAGACAATTTATTATCTAATTCTCTCAAACTTAGATAACTTATCTATTTCCAATAGGATGTTATTCCAGGTATATTAATCCAGTTACGGTATTAATCATTAAATAGAAGGTTGGTAGCTTCAGAGTCCCTGTTGATAATTCACGTCCTTATGTCTATTTCTCCATTAGAAGCAAATAAAACCTAAGGCATAAGTTAATATTTGCAACAACTAGATTTTAGTTAAAACAATAGAATCTCAAGATATTTTACTGCTCTTTGAATCCATTAAATGCCTAGTATCATATCAAACCCTAATCCATATATCCCATAACTCCGGCTACTGAAATTAGCCGGTCACGACTTTATGAACGAAATAATAAGTTGAATTCAAGATTATAATGATAAACTTACGAATGGGTAGAAAACAATAAGTAGTTCCTCCGATTTAATCACAAGGTAGAAACCCTAAAAATAGTTGATACGAAAACATAAAAATAATTTATAAAAGAGAGCAAATATACGTGTCTCTTTTCTTAGAGTTGATGTCTGATGGATGAATTTTTTTCTCTAAAAACCCTAAAAGATGCTATTTATACTCAATCCTAATTAAGGAAATAAAATAACAAAATTAATAAAATTATCCAGAATAGATGACGCCCAGGATGACGCCGCGTTAAGAAGTTGACGCCCTATCATGGATGGCGTCAGAGAGGCTTCAGTTGCCTTCAGGTTCTGTCTTAGGCTGACAATGTGGTTGACTCCGCGTTAGGGATCTAACGGCGTATCACCAACTTCATTAGATATCTTCTTTCCATGCTACTTTCTGCTTAAGGCTAATGCCATTCTTGATGCCTTATCACGACTTTGACACCACATCACCGGCGTTATCAGAATAGCTCCCTGAACTGCAACTCCCTGGTTAAGGCTGACGCTAATAATGATTGGCTATCATGAGGCTGACTACTTATCATGGAGGTCTTCAGCCATGTTTTTTTCTATTTTTCTCATATTTTCAACTCTTTTTCTCCATTATTGTTTATTCTCATTTCTTTAGCCTTTTTATACCATATCATGAGCAAACATATCAAAATAACAAGAGTTTCTTCAGAATTCACAATTATTTTAAGCTAAAAAGCATTAAATGTGTTAGCTTTTGCTCACACATCAATTTACTTTATCACAAAATTATGCAATGCCTATATATATACATAATATAGAAAAAATATTTAGGGTGTCTCCCACGTGGAATTGTTGAGGGGTGGACAATATTTGGTTGCTGCCACTTGGCCAACATGTTGGACTAACTTTAAATGTATATTCTATGAATAAACATTGAGTGGGTAGATATAGGAAGAACTTTAATCCAGTTTCTTTTGTGATGCATATATAAATACATTTATGTATGTGTTTCTACCATTTTTGACATTCTTGACATGCATTTTATTTGTTGTTGGAATTCTCTATTTATGCACACAAATTCACTAAAATTCTATGGAATGTAATTGTTTTGGAAATGAAATTAACTCAAAAGAAACATGACTATCCACAACAAGTTATTCAAGCCTGGGTTTTTGTGGGGGCACTATTTAGAGGCTTCTTGGAGAGGTATTTAGCTTTGGCATCAAGGTAGGATAGTCTTACCCTACCTTTAGACTGAGCTTATTTACGATAATTGTGTACTATTATGCAAGATTAGGACAAGTACTTGTAGTTCGCGTACCATTTGATATATATATATATATCAAGCCTTATTTATCTAGTTAGGACCCCATTCTAGTAAATTTTGGTATCTTATCTTTTAGTATAATATCACATATATAATTATAGGATGTGGAATTAAGTTGCGGATGCTTTAATTTACCCACTTTTAATTATGCTATGTGAATAGTTATTTATATTTATTTTTGGTTACAATTTAGTGTCAATACATACATTATTTTTGTAATTGTTGTGAATTTTGGTACTAGTTTATCATTGGTTATTGTATGGTTGGGGTTTTAATTTTATAGTTGGGTATGGTTACTATGAGTTTTTATTTGAGTGCAGCCACTGGTTATGATGATTTGGGAGTTCTAGTGCTGATTATGGTTGTTTTTAGAGTTGTGGTTTCGATTCGAGTCTGGCATCTAATTATGAGTTTTTATGTATATCATTAATGTGGCCTCTCATTATTACGCAATATTTTTTATTCAAATCCGGCATGTGGCCTCTTGCTATTATCTATCACTATCGGTTCAAGCCCGACGTCTGGCTTTTCATTACTACACATTGGTACCGATTCAAGCCCAGTGCACATGCAAATGACTAAGATGATTTGATAGGATTGGTTCTGTTGCAGATTATTTAAGTTTATTTTCATTACTTAGTTCTATTGTTTCCCACAATTTATGGGGATATAGTCGAGTTAATTATCTTATTTAGTGGGCCTAGTGGGCCTATGGGGCCCTAGTTAGATTATGCTTGATTTGTCTGTTATTACTGAGTTACTTATTATCCTTTTTGCTTATATTTATTCCATTATCGCATTTGAGTTGCCTGCTGATTTTTTACCTTTCTATCTTGGTTACTATTGACTTAGATTACACCCTTATATTTTAGTTATACTTTTCCTGTATTGAGCTCAGTCGGCCAATGATGCCTATTGAGTTCCCATTTCCTTGGTACTCATACTATACTTCTTTTTATTTTCCCTGATGCAAATCCGAGTTCTAACAATCAATGTTTATGAGGTTCTTACCTTTTAGTACTAATTTAGAGCAGGGTGAGTTTACTATCGTCAGAGGCTAATTGTCCTCTATCTATTCCAGTTTAGTCATTTGTACTCGAGATTGCTTGTATATGTTGTGTATATTTTGGATTCTATCTAGTACTCAGGGTATATTTTAGTAGTGGCTCTAATACCGACCTTACCATGTCTTAGGAAGGACTCGTTTATATATTTGGTCTTTTTTCCTTCTATCTTTTGGATATATTATATACGTTTCATTTTTGTTTATCACTTATTATTGTTACTGTTATCATTATATGGGATCTTTTCTAGATTCTTCCTATTAGCCCAATACAATTGTTTTGAGCTATGGCTTGGCTTGGCTACTGGTGGGAATGGTAGGCACCATCATGACTTTATAAATCAGGTTGTGACACTCATACTCAAACCTACATTAGGAAAAAGAGGAAGAAGTTAGTATGAATACTAATATAATGGGTACTTTGAAGGCATCATTAATTTACTAAGCTCAAATATTGTAAAAAGATAAATATAGTGCGAGAATGTAAGCTAAAGTCAATACTATAGGACAGAGATGTAAATAATAATCTATGTTAGGCAGATGCGATAAAGAAATTAAGCAATGAGAATAAAAGTAAAGGCCTAACTATAACCTAACTAGACAACCATAAGCCTAGAAGGCACACATAAGAAGACAACAAACTCTATTGAGCCCTCATAAGCATGGTGGGTGCAAACATGCCGAAATTCAATGTAAGAATCATAAATAAAATTAATGAACTTATAACAAGATAATATGGACCATATGCATACTGTATAATCCCTTCAAAACAATAATCTTTAACCTTACCCATGACAAATAACTTTCTAATCCTAGATCCATAATGAAAGTATATATCACACTTGAACAAAAAATAGTGGATAATAACGAAAGGCCAAACATTAGGCTCACCAAAAATAGAGGATAATAATAAGAGGCCAAGTGATCAAATACAACCATTGGAACTCCCTGACCATATTCATAGATAAATGTCAAACTATAATTGGATCTCATAGTAGCAAAATGTAACCCTAGTATGTAATTTTTAAATGGCAAACCATAACCATAAACCAATGTTGGGGTCATATCAAAACTCATAATGATAACCATAGAGCAAACACCAGAGTCAAATTAAGATTGATAAATATATATATATATATGTATATGTATATATATACATGCATGAGAATAGCTAGAGGAAATCTAGGGTTTTTAAGCATATCACTAATCCATTTATTCATAACGCTCAATCTCAAGTAGTTGAATACACTAAGGCCAAGATATTTCTAATTACTAGGATAATAGGAGTTGTTATACGTCCAACAAAGCAAAAATGAACTTCATTCAAGACAATCTTTCTAAAAAGAGTAGTGGGCCCACTATTAGATTTCAATAATTGAAACCTAAGGAAATTACCTACCTGAATAAAGGATAAGGCTTACCCATCCAACCCCAAGGTACTTTAAGAACAAATTCTCCAACTTATAAGTCTAAGGAAATCCATCTAAAACATACCAATAAATTAAAATAACTGTTATGTCTAGACAAGTCTTTACACATATAAAATAATGACTGGGACAAATCACAACTAACACAAAAAGTATAAAGTCTAAATTAAACGTAAAACTATACTACTACAACAAATTATAATCCAGGTCCTCGAGAAATGAAAACACACCATTGATAGGAGTAGTCACTGTGATTAAGGCTAATCTCGAGTCTGAGGATGAGCACCAGAACCTATACCATGATAGAATATAACATAAAGAGTATGTGGTAATCACTATGGAACGTACTAAGTATATGGGGGAATTCATGTAAGGTATAATTTTGTTACGATGGTTCAAGTGGAGAATAAAACATATAATGAAAACATACATAATGACTCACTTATTACAATAATGAACTGAGAAAATTAAATATAGACATGAACATTAAATATGAATAACTAATTAATATGTAAGTGAGACGCACTTTAAGTAATGAAAAGGTCTTTTGTGAGAGTTTCTTGTAACTGACATGCTTCACTTGAGCAATATGGAGCCCAACTTATAACCCTTATTGGAAGAGTGTTCCATAAATTTCCAAGGATAATAACCATAATTTGGTGTGAATTCACTCATGTATACTCTATTGGGAAAAAAGAGGTCATCTCTACTAGTGATGAGCCCTATGATAAACTACGATGGCACGTAGTATGGGAATTTGGGCTTTTTTATGAACCTATAATTCCTCAGTGACAAATAATACTCCTAAAAGCATAATGATGCTCATTTATCATAAATTTAGCATATCTAATTTTTAATTCTAAAATCTATTTATACTTTTGTGTAAGTTTGATAATCATGTGCCAATCCATGAGTTACTTAATAATTCTAAAACCCTAAGATGATGTTTGTGATCTGTAGCTCATGTCATGTCAAATCATGTTATGCTTACTAAAACATGGAGCTTTACGTCCAGAGATAGTAAAAAAGTATATGAATACAACCCACACATAAGATGATAAACCAACTATAAAATCATGAATTTAGTCATAATACACAAATAAACCCATATAGAAATAAAAAGATAATGATCATGATAAGTTAGGCTTGATCCCTAATTTCTTGATTGAAATTCAATAAATAAAAAGGTGTAATTAGGCATAAGGATGAAAGAAAAGCATTGTTAAAGACCCCATATACCTAAACTTTTTTGATTTCTTAAAGGAAATCTTGAGTATGGAGCCCTTGAAGTTGACTTTTTAGAGAACCCGTTGTTTGTGCATTTTTGATAGTTTGAGAGGAGAATAAATGATTAGGTTTAGTTAAGTAATGATCAAGATGTTTTAATATAAGTTATAAGATCATTTGGGATAAAAAGGACTAATTATACTCAGAAAAATAAAATAAAAATAAAAATTTCACATCGATATGTCCACTAGCATGGCACAATCTTAAAATAATGCTTAACTGGTGTGGACAAACCTTAAAATAGTCCACAACAAGCTTTCCACACACTTGTCGCGCCAAGTTACTGATTTTTCAGTTGTGTAATGCCTTGCCTCCATGGCATAACCCTAATGTGGAACCCTATTATTTTGGGGTAGCATTTATCCTAGAAACTCATTCTAAAAATTCTAAAACACTTCCTAATGGTCCTGTTTTCATTCTTTATCATTTATCAACCTTAAATTCTTGTCAAAACATGTGGTAGATATCAAAAGAAACTTTTTAAAATTATGGTGTATAGCACCCTCTTAGTTCAAGGATCATTTTCCCAATAATTTGCGAAAAATTCAAGCCCAATCAGCCTATTAAGTAGTTCCTAAAGAATTTGGGGAAATAAGGAATGAAACTAAAAAATTATGTGTGAATTGAGTCGAATTTCTTAAGATATAATGATGCTAAAATTCTCTCAATCACACCACTGAGTCCAAACCAGTTTCAATTATTGAGTCTCACACTAAATTCGAGCTTCCAAAGGTCTACTATGGTGGTATTTGACTTAGAATAAGAACTGGAATTTGAGAAAGAAAAGTATATATATGTACTAGTGATGGCTTCTTTAGTGGCTAAATGATTGCTAAAGGGGCTGGGGGTAGCTAAAGCGACCAAACCATATCTGGTCGATCTTTACTAAAATGGTTGAGATCTATTTAAGTTGTTGCCAATTAAATAATGCAAAGTGAATAAAGAAGCTACTACAAAAGCAATATCTTGTCTCTAAAGTAGTTGCACTAGATAGGTTGGCATCAACAAAATTTAATAAGTAACGATGGACTTTGATTAGGTACTCATAATTTGTTAAGAATCCTGTGAATGCAAATAAACTATGCTACCCTACAAAATTTGGTATTCCAGACTCAATGGATCCATCAAAATTTCCAAAGTGAGGTTGCTTTGATAAAAAGTGGGTCCAACACTCAAGGACCATTTTAGCTAAAATTCACCAAATATCTCAGATTGTATTTGCAAGCCTCAGGACCCCAACTAAGGGTCCCGCTATCCTAAAATTAACATTATAAACTGATAAGACAAACAAAAATGGAATCCAAGGACGTTTACTTGAATTTTTTGTAAAATATCAACTCCTTAACTTCAAAAGCTCAAAAATAGAGAAATGACTCTACAAACTAAATGAATTGCCCGATAATCAAACTACCAGTCCTACAAAGTCATAAATGACTTGGTAGCCATAGGAAAGCTCTAAATAAAGAAAAAGCACAAAAATGAAAAAAATAACTTGAAGGGTCATTAGTATATGCAATCCCAACCAACCTACAACCTCAAAAGCAATCTTATATCTAAAATCGTCTATCAATTGAAAGAATTCAAGTCTTTGTCAACTACTTCTCGTCACTTGTATATCCTATTTTCAAGAAAAATAAGGGATCCATGGTCAAATAGTGTTTATAAACTCTAAACATGAGTTAAAATATGGAGAAACAGTTGAACCCTTATCTCTAAAAAATTATAGAAGAAAATAATAAATACCTAAGCATAGGTTTGTTTCATCACACAGTAAAGAAATAGGGATTTATCTGAGATTAATTCAAGAAAGATAAGATAAAGTATAAATATATCTGAAAAGCATTACCTTGCAATCCAGATCAGTGTCTATTCTGGGAAGTTATTGATTGGCTACCAATAAAACCTTGCAATAGATGAGCTTCAATGTTAAAATCATTATTTTCATTCTCTACCCTTTGTGCAGTCTATGAAGGAGTGTCAACACTCAATAAAGGAGATAACCAATCTGTATGGCTATTAACGTTATCCTTTAGTCTCAAATATTTACACTGGTCACTGATATTAGTACAACCAAGCACTAAAGTTTGGGCATATGTGATATCAACCCCATGAACCATCACAACATCCGTCAACATTTGAGTTTGTCTCTACTTTCTCTTTTTAGGTAAATGATCCATGTAAACATCATAAACCTCCAACTCCCAATGATGGACATATTTTAGATGAGGTTTGTTAAATCCTTAAAAATCATAAAACTTGATCATTACCCAAATAGTCGGGTATTTATCAATCAACCCATTACTAGATAGTGGATTCTCCTCCAAGATTACCATATCACTTTAATAATATCTACTGAGCAATCTAGGTACTAGCAAGGGTCTTGGTATAGTAGTTTGTTAGGACTGCACTTCCAAGCTCTTATGTTTTACTAGCTTGACGATAGGAGGGTAGGTGAGTGAACTGGAGTGTTTTACCCTTCCTCGTTCTTAGATTCATTAGAGGTCCAATCGAGTGTAAACTAGAGTTTTCCTCATTCTTATATTCTAAATAATAAATACAAGATGGATTACACTTAGGAGGTTACCCTAGTTTGTTCAACCCAACTATTTTCTTTATTTTTCATTCTTCCTAACAAGATTAGTACTTTCTTAAATAGTGACCTCATTTTCATTCTAAGATTTAGAGTTAGGGCGAGATTTAGGCTTGGAGGTTGTTGCACAAATAGTGGATTCCTTTGGGGATAAATTTTCATGATTAATTCAACAACATTCAGTGATAAAGTTAGAAAAATCTTATTATGTATTATTGCATCAGATAACTACTTTACCGTATCGCTAAAGTGTTTTGCAAGATAGGTGTACATTCAGAAAAAGTGATAGAAACAACTGCAAATTAAAAGGCTAGTTCTACAATAAAAGTATCCATTTTTGGACACCACCAATAATTTGTGAATCCGATAGAGCATGCAATATAAGAAATTGAAAAAGCTCAACTTATGATAATTGGGGTGCCATTTTGCATATTGCCATATAGTTTGGTGTATCTTAAAATGGCTCAGACCCCTTATAAATAAGTTTATCTTCAAATATTTGATTATAATAAAAGATGGTCATTGTCCCCTACATCGTACCCAGATCAGTATTCATAGTCCAACAATGGTGTGCACGGCTTAATTTCATGTGGATACTAAGACTTCCCAATTTAGACACCAAATTACGTAATAAGAGATTAACATAATTACCATTCCATTAACCAAACAAAATAAATCAAAAGTAAATTGCATACCTCCCCTAATTCAATTGATTAACATAAACCTTATTACACTAATCAAAGAATTAGAAGAATCAAGAATCACACATGTCGGAAACTCCTAAACTTATTTAACAATAAATAAAACCCCAATATTTACATAACCCCCCCAAATCTCCATTTTTCTTAATGGTAAGAATAATGGCATACAAAATCAACTATCACCAAAGTAACAAAATGAAAACAACCTTTAGATAATCCTTATCAGAACACTATGTGAATCAAATGAACAATAATAGCTTACCAACACTTGAAGGACTCAAATTACCTTAGATGATCAGCAACCAAAAGGATTTTTTTTCTATTACATATGTGTTTGTGCAGATATACAGTGATACAAACTAAATTTGAAAAAAATGATGGTATATGTATAGAATAAGGTGCGAAATACTACTAAGAGAATATGAATGAGGATAGAAAAAAAGGTGAAAAGATATGACTTTTCAAATGCCAATTTTGTGAGGGTTATATGGATAACATATGTGCTCGGTGCCTCCGAAAATAAAGTTAGGAAATTGAGGAGCCTTGTTCATTAGATTATCGATTGAGGACATTATGTAGGGTTGTGCAATCCTCTTTGGCGAATGGAAAATTGTAATGCAATACACAAAAACTTCCATACCTTAAAGCTTATCCCATATAATATACTATCCCTTTTAGTAACTACTTTGGTAATCACAAAGAGCTATTGTGACCCGCACAAAGGTAAAACAACATGATTCCTTTTTCCAAAAAATTTCTGAATATTATTTTGTCAACTATAACACTTCACACACCTGCACAACTCATCAAAAATTAATCAAACTAATGAAACTAAAACTTAGATTGTCTCCCAATAAGTGTCTTATTTAACATTATGGCATGACACAGGTATGAGTTTTAAGGCATCATCGAGATAGAACACCTAAATAATTGCAACATTGAGTGTGTCTCTAAAGTAATATTTCAAATATTGGTTATTCATTATGAATCTAGACTTATCCTCACCTTCTAATAAAATAGATCCACTAGGAAAAAATTGTACCACTCTAAAGAGTCTGGACCACATTGATTTGACCTTGCCTAGAAAAAATATAAACCTCAAGTAGAATAATAATTTGTCATCCCCACTACTGAATTCTATTTGAAAGGTTTTGACGTCATACTATTTTATCATATGCTTTTTGCAAGGAATAGAACTCTCATATGCCGTCAATAACAATTCCTCAATATCTTGTGTTTGTTTCACTATTGACTTGGAGGCATAACCCCACCACATATTCAATTTTTTATGGCCCACAAAGTCTTGTATTCCAACTTGACTAGTAAATTGAAAACTTTCCTAATGACTAAATGGTAAAGTGATATTCCACTAGAGGTCTTAAAAGTGGTTCTATATGCCTAAAATTCATCATAACACTTTCTATCTTAATCCATTATCAATTTACATTCATGGTTTTAGGCAAAATCACCTTTATTTCTTAGTTTGAGAGTTCCACTATCATGACTTCGACCATGGCCTAATCATGATGGGTATCTCAAGCCCATCGTGGGCCAGCGACTACCCTCTTATCCTAACCACCAAAGAACTATAAAATAATAGTAGAAGCAAAACCAAACAATATGAATGATATATAAACTAATAGGATGGTTTTAAGAATCCAAAACAAATAACCAACCCACACTTTGTCCATAAAAGCCTCTAACATAGAATACAAAATTAGGTCGGAACATGATCTCAACCATTACAATGGAAATCTTCAATTCCTGAAGTCTGAAAATGAACCTAATGAAATGATAAAGCTTTTTAGATGATGGAGGCCTACCACTTCACAACGATTGAACTGATATCTATACTACCTAAAGTTGTACAGAGGTAACATAAAAGACTTTGGACCCTATATCATGAAATGATATAGCGTCCTAGGATGGTCAGTGGGGTAAGCACTGGCATGTAACTCGGTGAATGTGATAACGTAATGCTAATTCTAAACAAGTCAAAACCATATGCACACCATAATATATATGCAGGATGTCGGGATATGGTAAAAAGTCATGAATATGAGAATTTAAAATCATTAACCTAGACTATTTTGATCTATCCATACTAAGGTCACCCATGATCTCTATGGGTTTAGCTCTTCCTGATAAAAAGGACCCAATTCATGTAGCTATAAGAACCAAGCAAATTTGAGAAAGGTCCAAAGCCATCGAGACTCCAACTATTCAAATAATATATATATATATATATATATATATATATATATATATATATATATATTGTGAACCATGAACATGGTCGGGTAGATCCCCATGCTGGAAAATGGGGTTTCCAATATTGGTTCCTCTAGGATCTCCACCTTCACAGCAAGCCATAAGACCCCCATTAAGCCCAAATTAATACCATTATGCACATAAAACCATCTAATAACCTAGGAGTCATTTATTAAGGCATTTAGAATTATGGTATCGTCATATCAATTAATCTTGCTAGCTAAATACAGTTATTACATTCCAAACCAATTAACCAATTTGACTCCCAAGGTTCCATTTAGAAAACTAAAACCATGGCCACTAAGGACTTTGAAATCTATTTTATCCATGTAACATTTATATGTAATGCAATGTTCCCAAAAACTAGTTAAATTATGCATATATCCATGTTCCAAAATTAAATTACAAATCAGGATGAGGTTAATGCCAATTCCAAGTAAAAATCCATCAATTTAGCGAAACCCATGTTTCAAATATCAGATCCCCATAACCATGCACCCACTTAGTTTTAAAATCAACAATTAAAGCATAAATATCATATTTAAAGTATGGTTAAAACAATTCCAATAGCAATCATCAAAACCCCTGAACCTAACTCAAAAAAACAATAAGTAAATCACAAGATTTATGAACCAAATTATGTCATGATGTAAAAATAGAAGTTAGGAAAGAGAGGCATGCCTCAAACTAACAAGAATAGGAAGAAAATCGAAGGTTGAGATCTTGAAGATTGAATTTCTTAAAAACCTTAGTTTTCTCTTGCTTTGGGGAGTTTAAGATATAAGAGTAGTGTTTTGATTGTAGTAACTTATAGAAAAGGGGACAATTAGGTTTTTTTATGTCGTGGGTGATGTGTAAGGAATAAAAAAGACCAAATTACCCTTAATGATAAAAGTGTAGGAAAATAACTCCCTATTATTATGGGTCGGATAACAACTCATGGTGACTGGTCATGAGTCTTTCCCTGGACTCGTAGCCTGAGCAGAAACTTTGGGCCATCTTACTATTTTGGTCTTGAGTCCCTCACCATGACTCATGACCTTACCTAATGACTCATGAGGATTAAGTTGTGATCAAGACAACAATAAGAGCACACTTTACTAGCGAGACTATGAGTCACACCCTATGACTTATGATGAGTGATAATGATACATCACCTAATTCATAATCTGGGTAGTGTCATCAGAACTCAAAAATTGTAAGAGTCCAAAAACTAAGGTACATTATCTCTTATTAGGATCATTATTCCCCAAATGAGAATTTTAGGGCACCCTAGCACAAATACAAGATAGAATGCAACCAGAACAAAGACCAAATTTGAAATATGGTTAGAATAAAATAAAAGAATGCATACCTCAAGCACATTCATCCAACCTAGGGAACAAGAATGGATATTTATACTTTATATGATCTTCAGATTCCAATGTAGCATCTTCCATCTTTTGGTTTTTCCAAATAACCTTTACCAAAGCTACATCCTTAGTCCTCAATTTATGAACTTTCCTATACAATATCTCCATCACGACTTTCTCATACGCAAAGAAATATCAAATACCAATATCCTCCACAGGAACAACCATAGAAGGATCACTCACACTCTTCTTCAACATTGACACATTGAAAATGAGATGAATAAAAGCCAAACACGTAGGAAACTCCAACTCATAAAGAACATTCCCAACCCCCCTCTAAATTTTATACGAACCAATATAATAGGGACTGAGCTTCCTATACTTCCCAAACCTCATCACTCCTTTCATAGGAGAAGCTTTTTATAACACCCAATCACTAACCTTAAACTCCAAGTTCCTTTGCCTCACATCTTTATAAGATTTTTGGCAACTTTGAGCAGTCTTAAGCCTTTCTCTAATCTTTTTCAAGTTTTTGTTGACTTGGTAAAATAATCTAGGACCAAACAATCCAGTATCACTAACCTCAAGACACCTAATGGGTGGCACACACCTCCTACAATACAGATCCTAGAATGGATCTATCTGAATACTTGAATGATAACTATTATTGTATGCAAACTAAATAAGAGGTAAGTGATCCACCCAGCAACCTTCAAAATAAATTACACAAGCCCTTAGTAAATCCTCTAAAGTATGAATAGTTTATTTATTTATCCATCTATTTAAGGGCAAAAGTGGTGCTAAGGTTCACCTTAGTCCAAAAACCTTTCTAAAATAAATGGCAAAAGTGAAAAGTAAATTGCGTGCTATAATCTAAAATAATAGACGCATGCAATCCATGTAACACGAAAACTCTTGAATGAACAACTTAGCATAATATTCTCTTGAGTAGTTTATGCTCACAGGCAAAAAGTGATCAGACTTAGTAATTCTGTCCACAATGACCCAAATAGAATCATACTAGTTCAGAGTCTACGGTAGACCCATAATGAAAACCATCTTAATCATCTCCCAATTCCATATAGGAAACTCTATCTCTTGATATAGCCCCAAGGCTACATGGGAAACTCTATTTCATGAGACAAGCAACAAAACCATGCACTTAGCAAATAAAATTTGCCATATTTCTCTTCATACTATTCCACCAGTAGATTTTCTTCAAATCATGATACATTATTGTCAAATCCATATAAATAGTATATCTATACTCATGAGCCGCAACCAAAATCCTTTCATATAACCCATCTATATCAAGGACACTCAACCTTCTTTGATAGGTCAATATGTTATATCCTCTAATCTCAAAAGCCATAACCTTTTGTTGGCCCTCATTTTTCTTAATCTGCATAAGTATGGGATCCAAGGCCTGTTTCTCCTTCACCTCAATACCAAGAGATAATTTAACCAATTCTAAAACAATTACTCCTCCATCCTTGAAGTCAAAGAGATGAACTCCCAAGTTAGCTAATCGGTGAAAATATCTTTCATCAATATCACTTCTTTCATCCACATGAGATAGACAATCTTTTTAGAGCATCAACACACAATATTAGCTTTACCTAGTGGGTAGTGAAGACTAATGTCATAATTCTTGAGCAACTTGATCCACTGCCTCTGCCAGAGATTCAAGTCCTTCTGATTAAACATATACTGCAAGCTCTTATGATCAAAATAAGTATCTACACAAACACCCCATACAGATAATGACACTATATTTTAAAAGTAATAACCATAATTTCCAACTCGAAATTATGAGTCAAATAATTCCTCTCATGAAATTTGTGTTATCTAGAAGCATAAGCCACAACTTTACCATGTTGCATCAACACACAACACAGTCCCCCATGGGACACATATAGTTACATTGGATTCTTGGATTGTTAGCATATTGAGTGGATTTTGTCTTACATAGTTGGTGTATTATTTAGATTTTGAAATTCATATTCTGGTTGGTTATGAGCATTACCTCCTTATATTATATGCACTTATGAAATATTGTTACAACTATGGAAATACTGGAAACACTGGCTTGTGACATCTTTATAGACACTCTGATAAGGGATGTAATCTATAGGAGTCATGGATAATGGTATTGTATATTGGATCATTTATGGGTTGCAATCCACCCATGGATCCTACCAAGAATCACAATTCGAAAGGTGTGTATGGAGGTTATGAGACAACCTATATTACTATTTAACACATCATCATCATCTTCATTTCATTTTATATATATGATGCTTATTTTGTGTTTAGTATTGTCCTTTATATGATATTTGTCTATTTGTAATTCAATCCTATACTTTTATTTGGAATTTTTTATATTTTTTCTATTTTCTCATATTTATATACTTTATATGTGTATATTATAGAAATCTTACTGGATATAATGTGGGCTACCATTTGGGATATTTTTTTATTGTAGGTGACATGCCAATAGACTTTATTTTATATGATTTATTTTCTACTTTGCTCAGCCAGTCTATGATCCCTACTGAGTACAAATGTCCTATACTTATGTATACTATACTCTTTTAGAGTAGATCAAGGAAAGAGTGCACTTCATGATAGCTGATAGTCAGTATCTAGAGTATATTCGAGGTAGCAGTTGATCTATGCTTCTAGAGTTGATCTACTTTTACTTTCCATCTAAATCATATCTTATTTTCTATTCGGAGACATATTTTGATCCACTTTAGACCTTTATTGTATCTTTTGACATTTGAGAGGTATTAGTAGTTGTTATAATGTGACATCGGGGTGTTGAGATATTGTATGGTATCTTTTGGTACATACATTCACTATTATCATACTTGTATGGTTTGAATTTGATATTGAAGTCTTTCCTTTGGTTTTGGTATTGATTTATTATTTTGTATTAGTTTTTATGATTGGCTTACTTGTCAAGGTATTCCTTGACAAGTGACATCCCTTGGTTTAGAGTCATGAAAAATTAGTATTAAAGTTAGGTTTCATTGTTCTAATCAGTGTAATAATAGGGTGTTTAGGGATCATGGTCCTTATTTGCTTTGTCCCACTACTATATAGTGTAGTTGGCAGCAAAATATGCTTACTCAATGGGTACAACCTCTTTTGTTAAATATGCTTTACTAGGTGATGATATTCCAATCACTAATTTAAATGTGGTAAAGCAGTATCAGACTTTTCTATATAGATTTGGTGTTAAAATATCATATCAAATCTTTAAGAGACTATAATATATCATTAGAAAACTTTTTTATTTTATAATATATCATACAAATCTTTTATACCTTAGGTTTTAAACAGTATTTCATTCTCTTCTATATAGATGGTGAGGAAAAATCTCGTGAGGCTAGAGATATAGAGTTATTATTTAAGGAGAAGACTCAGTCTAGAGAAAAAATTATGAGTTATGGATAGGGTCAAGATAGTAGATAGGCATGGAGATCTACCCCATACAGAGATAGTACTAAGGGGCTCTTCCCTGTGTCTCAAGTAGAGCAGGCTAGGATATAGGGCCTACTTTAGCCCCACAGAGTTCTTCTACCCAATGTAGGAGGGGTTATTGATTTTCTTTATTACCCATTTGAAGGGTGTTCCTTTGAGTTCACCTAGTTTTCCTCTATCTTTAAGTATTGTACCTCCATCTGTGCTAGAGTCTACCTATGGTGTTCCTTCAATTTTGAGTATGGATCCTCTAATGGAACCAATATCTTCTACTCCATAGACTCCGAGTGTTATTCCTTCTTCTATGATAAATTCTAAGTAGGGTATTTCTTGATTATGAGTTTATCCTTCTTCTATGTTATCTCCTTAGGTGGTATCTCAGCTATCCTGCTTTACTATGTCTTCTATTATTACGAGTAAAGTTATGTCTTCTAAAGATCAGAAGATGTTTGAGAGTTTTACGTATTTTGTTCCTCCCAAGTTCAATGGTATTTTAGGTGAGGATCTCTATGAGTTCTTGATTGATTATTATGACAGGTTGCATAACCTTGGTTCACTTCAGTTTCATGGGGTTGCTTATACTACTTACTGACTGATAAATACAGACAGGTATTAATGGATGTCACTTGTGAGCTATAGACCTCTTGGTTCTCCAAAGATGACTTAGGATTAGTTTGTTGAGGCTTTATTGGTCATGTTAGTGTCGTAAAGTTTAGGGGATCATATAAGAGATGAGTTTGATTACTTATAGAAGGTTTTAATGACTATTATAGAGTATAAGGCATAACTTCATGCCTTGTCTAGATATCTTATTCTAACATTGCCATCGAGTAAGAGTATATTAGATCATTCTAAGATAACTAAGTCTATTGTCGAGTGTATTTTAGAGGTGCCAAGAAGGTACACCACCAAGGTAAGTTAAGAGATCACACTACATGAGGTAGAGATTTTAAAGGCTTCCATGAGTATCATGGTAGACTCATGAAGGTAGCCTTGTAAGGTTCAAGTATTGGGTTTTTTTTCAGCAGCTTCAAATTGTCATTGTAGCCTAGCCAAACCTCGTCCTCTTTAGTTGGGTTGTAGAAGTTATTTCATTCATGATAAGGTTAGATATTTAGCTAAGAACTATCCCTACTATGTGTTCAGGGCTACCCCTATATTAGTTGTGAGAGGTAGAGGTTAAACTAAAGGTGGGTATTGCAGAGATAGTGGTGCTCATAATGGTGGTCACAGGGAAACTCAGTCGTATAGTGGTCGTGGATAGTGTTATGCTATACATTATAGATCAAAGATAAAGGCTTCTAATGTTATTATCATAGGTCTCTTCCCTATTTGTTTTAGATCTATATCTGAGTTATTTGATTTAGGATTGGCTTTCTCCTATATTTTTGTATATTTTGCTTTGGGTTTTGACTATTCTAGTGATCCTCTTGCAATTTCTATTTGTGTATCTATCCTTGTATGAGATTCTTTAATGGTATATTAGGTTCACCGATCCTATGCTATGACTTTTGCTGTCATTAGACTTTGACAAATCCAATTATCCTAAATATGGTAGACTTTGATGTTATCTTGGGTAGAGATAGGCTATCTCCGTATCATTCTATCCTAGACTATTATGCCAATTCTGTGACCTTAGCTTCGATAGGTGTGCAAAGGATACCTTGGAAGGGTGTACTTTATTTAGGTCCCAAGAGATTCATATCTTTTGATCAGGCTTGTCATTTGGTTGAGAGGGGTTATTGATATTATTTGGCTCATATTCGTGATACTAGTGCTGCCTTACCTTCTTCTTTGGAATCTATTTGTATTGTCCTTGTGTTCATGAATATTTTCTCTAGTATTTTACCTACTATGCCTTTTAATCATGATATTGACTTTTCTATTAATATTGAGTCAGGTACCAAGGCCATTTGTATTTCTCCTTTTATGATAAAACTCCTGTAGAGTTATAGAATTAAAGAAATAGTTATAAGATTTGTTGGAAAGGGTATTTATCCAACATAGTGTATCATCTTGTAGTGTGCCTATCTTATTTGTGAAGAAAAAATATGGGTCTATGAATATGTGTATTGGTTATCAATAGGTGAATAAGGTGACTATTAATAATAAGTATACCCTTTCTTGTATTAATGATTTGTTCAATCAGCTTCAGGGTGCTTGGTGTTTTTGAAGATTGATTTGAGGTTTGGGTATCTCCAATTTAGGATTAGGGCTTTGGAAATTCGAGAGACAGCTTTTCGTACTTGGTACATTCATTATGAGCTCTTGGTCATATCATTTAGGTTGACCAATGTCACAGGTGCATTAATGGAGTTGATAAACCAGGTGTTCAACTGTATCTTGACTTTTTTGTCATTGTATTTATATATGATATCTTGGTTTATTCCCAATATAAGGCTGTCCGTGAGGAGCATTTACAAATTGTGCTTCAGAGATAGAGAAATGAGAAGTTATATGCTAAGATTTCTATGTATGAGTTTTTGTTCGAGTTGATCTCTTTCTTGGGTTATTTGGCGACCAAGGATGGTATTATTGTTGATCCATCAAAGATTACAGTGGTTCGTGATTGCTCTTGGCCTATTTCTTTTACTAAGATTTAGAGTTTTATTAGTTTTGTATGTTAACATTAGAGTTTTGTTGGTGGTTTTTTATCTATTCTGGTTTAATTGATCAAGTTGACTCAGAAAAAGATTTCCTTTCAGTGGTTTGATGCTTTTGAGGCATGATTTCAAAAGCTTACAGATTTTTGACTTTATCTCCTATTTTGATTTTCCCCAAGGAGGGTATGGGTTTTACAATATTTTATGATAATTCAAGTGTTCAATTAGGTGTTTTATTGAATCAGGAGAATAAGGTGATTAGAAGCCCTATGAGAGAAATTATCCTAAACATGATTTGGAGTTGTGTGCAGTTGTTTTTCCCTTGAAGTTGTCGAGGAACTACATGTATCGAGTCCATAATAAGATTTTCTTGGCTAATCATAGCCTTTAATACTTCTTTACCAAGTAGGATCTTAATATGAGGCTGCATCATTGGCTTGAGTTGTTTAAGGATTATGACTTGACTATTCTCTATAATCTGGGAAAGGCTAATGTTAGAGTAGATTCCTTAAGATAAAAGTTAACTAGAATGGGTATCTTGGCGCATGTTTTGACCTAGGAGCAACCTTTGGCCATAGAGTCTTAGTATTTTGCTAACCATATTGTTAAGCTTGATATTTCAACACCTAGGTGTGTATTGACATTTTTTGAAGCTAGGTCTTCCCTAATGGAACATATTTAGGCTCATCAGTTTGATGATGTTGGATTGAGAGTAATTCAAAATAAGCTATTAAGTGGAGAGGCTATGGAAGCCTTACTTGATTCTGATTGTGTCTTGTGGATTGGAGACCTTGTTTGTGTTCCTAGAGTGGGTTATTTGATTAGATTAATTTTGGAGGAGGCTCATTATTCTAGGTTTTCCATATATCTATGAATGAATAATATGTATCATCTTTTAAGGAAATGTTTATGATGGGGTAGAATGGGAAAGAATGTAATAGATTTTGTAATTGGTTGTCTATGTTACTAGTAAGTGAAGGTCGAACATTTAAAGCCAGGTAATTTGCTTTAGTAGTTACCCATTCTCGAGTATAAATAGGAATCAATCAGTATGGAAATCGTGATTAGGTTCTCTCCTACTTAACACAGTTTTTATAGTGTTTAGGTCATCCTGGATTAATTGGACATATTTTCCCATCTTATTTTAGTTCATGTATCTTTCAGCTCTTGTGGGTTGGATCATATCTATATTTGTAAAATATGTCTTCTTCATGGTATGTCAGAATTTATTATCTCAGATATAGGTTCGGTATTCACATATCACTTTTGGAAGATTTTCCAAGAAGAGTTTGATACCCGAGTTGATCTTAGCATAACTTTTCATCCCTAGACTGGTGGTCAGTTGAAATGGACTATTCAGGTTTTGGAGTTTATGCTTAGCACTAATTTGATGAACTTTAGTGGTCTGTCTGAGCAACATTTAGCTTTGGTATAGTTTGTGTGTAATAATAACTACTATTCCAGTATTGAGATAGCTACTTTTGAGGCTTTATATAGTCGCCATTGTCACTTTCTAGTTGATTGGATTGAGGTTTCTAAAATTATACCTCAAGGTATAGACTTGTTGCATGAATCTTTTGATAGTGTTCAGGTCATTTATGATAGACTTCGAGCGAATCAAAAAAGGAAGAAGTGTTATGTTGATTGTAGACTTTGTGACTTGAGATTTAAAATTATTGATTGAGTATTTCTTCATGTGTCACCTATGAAGGGTGCGATGGGGTTTGGGAAGAGGGTAAGCTTAGTCCTAGATATATTGGACCTTTTGAGATTCTTTGAACTTTCGTGTATGTATCTTATGAGTTATAATTTCCGCTAGATTTATTTGTTATTCATCTAGTTTTTCATGTTTCCATGTGTCGGTGTTACATTGCGAACAAGTCTCAGGTCATTTATTAGGATTTTTCAGATAGATGAGAGGTTGTCTTTTGTTGAGGAGTCCATCTCTACTCTAGCTAGGGATTTTATACGTCTGTTTTCTAGAGATATTCCAGTAGTTAAGGTCCAGTAGAGACATCGAGCTATAAATGAGTCTGTCTGAGAGGTTAAGCCTCATAAGCATATTAGTTATCCCCAACTTTTCGCGAATTCATATATTTTACTTGCCTTTAATTTAAGGATAAACTGGATTCTTAGTGGTGGGTGATGTAGTGACCTGATTTTGGTAATTCTTATGAAATACTTATTTATATTTGATTTGACCATTTTACACATCCCTATGGTTGCATTGTGGTATTCCTAGGGTATAGGGATGATTGGCATGACTCCCAATGCATTTTATTATGATTTATGTGAGATTGTGGCTTTTGGTAGTTATAAAGGCTTTATAGTTGACTTCGGTCAACATTTATTGTAATGTAAATTGAAGAGAAAAATGAACTGCGTTAACTGATCTGAAAAATTGATTTTAGGTTTATAAAATGATTGATTATATCTCATTTCAACCGTTAGTTCGAATGCAAAATTAGGTTTTGGGGTTCAACTTTGTGAAAATGATACTTTTTTCAGAAATTTGATATTTCATTGATTTAAGAGCGTCGAATTTAATCTAGTAGCGTAGTTTGATTGGATTCTTGAGATTCTAGATGAATATCGAGGGGTCCACAAAGACTTGAAATTCTCAAAATAATCAGCTGGTGCACCCGCTTAGGTGACATGTTGGTCGCTTATGCAACCTGGCAGCCAGCTGGGGGCATCACTTAAGTGACAGCTCAATCACTTAGGCAACCGGTCGCATAAGATCTAGCCATGTTGCTTATACAACAAGGTGGGCATTGCATAAGCAACGCCTGGTCACTTCAACAACCCTATAGTCGCTTAGGCAATGCTTTGGTAAGTTTAATCCCCCATTATTGTAATTTTTTTAATCATTTTAGACAATTAGAATTAGGGGTTTTGAATTTTTGGGCAATTTTTTCTATTTTAAGCTTGGATAAGATCCAAATCCCTATTTCAATTACTTTCATTTGATTCTTGTCATTTAAATCTTTTTAAAGCTTGAGTTAAAAGGTGGAATTTGGGGATTTTGTCCTAGAAGGCCTAAAATTTGTAATCCTTCGATTTAAACCCCAATTCCAATCCATTTTCACTTGGAGTTTCTTTTATAAGTTCATTTAATCATGAAAAATTTATATATGGACTAAAAATTTTAAGATGTTATATGCTATGTATGACCATGTTGGATCTTGTATGAGGTTGTTGTCCTTGTGTATGTATATTTGGTGGTAACTTCTAGTGAAAAACCTAAATTGGAATTTATGTGGTATCAATGGGATTTGTTTGCGTATTTTTCTCCATTGGTATATGATTACATTGGATTCATGGATTGCTGGCATATTTAGTGAATTTTTTCTCACATGGTTTGTACTTTGGTTGTCTTTGGAAATTCTCATTCTGGTTGGTTGTGAGTATTGTGTGCTCATATTATATGCACTTGTGAAACATTGGTATCTCTATGGAAATACTAAAAACACTAGCATATGACATCTGCATAGACCCTCTGCCAAGGGGCGTACAAGAGAGGAGTCATAAACAATGGGATTAGATATTGGATTATATATGGGTCATGAACACCCCATAGGTCATACCTGGAAGAACAACTTAGTAGGTATGTACAGAGATTATGTGACAACCTCGAGCACCATATCATCATCACATCATCATCATCATCTTCATTGCATTTAATACATATTGTTCTGATTGTCCTTGTTGTAATATATGTCTATTTTTACTTCTCTCCTATACATGTATTCTGTATATGTATATATTTGTGTTTTTTTTCTCTTATTTGTTTACATTATATGTGCGCACTGTAAAACTATTAGGGGAGACAGTATGGTCTACCGTTTGGGACATTTTTTGAATGCAGATGATGTGCCTATAGCTTGCATTTTTTATGCTTTATTCTCTCCTTTGCTCATTTTGCCCATGAAATCTACTCCGTACATGTGGACCACTCACCCTTATTGCGCCCTTTCAATGCAGATCCACATATGAGTGGGCCTCACAACAGCTGATTTTGGTGGTATCTCGAGTATATTTGATGCAGCGATTGATCTATGCTTCTGGAGTTAACCTACTCTCTCTTTTTATCTAGATCATGTCTTATTTTGTGTTCTGAAACAGATTTTGATCCTTTTTGGACCCTGATTGTATCTTTTGACATTTGAGATGTATTTAGTAGTTCTTACACTATGACACCAGGTTTTGGGATATTGCATAGTATCGTTGTTTATGTACTTTTGCTAGTATCATAATTGTGTGGTTCGACTTCCCTCTAGAAACCTTGCCTTAGATTTTGGTATTTATTTCTAATTTCACATCAGTTTTTGTGATTAACTTACTTGTTAAGGCTTGTCATGACAAGTGTCATCATTAACCTTGGTTTTGGGTCGTGCTATTTGTCATATTAATAGTCTGGTGGGGGTAGGGTTTCTATTTCACCCGAAAAGAAAATAACACGCAAAAAGTAATCTTTTATCAAATAAAATAAAGAAGTATTTATTAGTTTCAAGGGTATAAGTGAGTCAAAAAGGTAGGAGGAAGGGCACTTTAGCAAAATAGGTGGTTGAAGGGGATATTTAGACTCTTTCTTATTGCAAAGATATTTTTGTCCCTTTTCTGATATTTCAATAAATAAAAAATGATTTTTAAGTGTTTTTCCTTTACATATAAAATTTCCCACTCCCCACACCATAAATATTTTTTACCATATCGGCAGATTAATAATTTTTTCGTTTTTAGGTGCAAAAGTATACTTGAATATTGTTATTATTTGGGTAGAAAAACTGTATTAATCATTAAGACCATCAAAAACTAGTTCAAAAAAATGATGAACTAGCTAAATGAAGTTTCAAGAACTTCAAATAGAAGTTCAAACAATTTATGAACTAAAAAAATGAAGTTCAAACTAATTTTTGGAAAAAAATAGTAAAATCAACATTTAGAAAGTGATGGAGATAGAAAGAATCAAGTCCACAAATTCACGTTGTTTCCCAAAGAATCCGTTATACTTAAGTACCTTAGGTTATTGTAACATATCCTTCCAGGATAAAATGACTCGCTTTAACAAATAGTGGTACCTCGAATTTGCTGAACTACGAACTTACTCAATAATTGTAGACCACACTTAAATTTTTCTTTATGAAGAAGAAAGTGTTTTTTACTTAAAAATTTTATGCGTTTACCAAAGGAAAAAATTAGTTAATTATAGAAAAAAGGTGTTTCTTTTGAAAGAAAGCAATAGTTCTTGAAAACACACATCTTATTGAAACGTCATCGACCTATGGACCCCACTTGCACTTGTAACTAGCTCACATGCGACCACGAGTCGTTAATTGTCAATTTCTAAAAAATTTTCTTGACATGAGTTAGACCATATGCGTCGACATATAGGAACTTGCTTACGCATGTCATTATTTCATATTTAAATAGTGCCTCGAAGGGCCCCATTCATTTTTTATGCGTCTGCATATGCTCGGGGGCATTTGAAAAGGAGCAAATTTTTCTATCAGACTTTTGGATTACAATATATCTAATTTTAAAAAACCAAAATTACAGCCCGATTCATGAGTCATAATGGCACCTACTAAAACCTACCAGTAGGTAATCCAACACGTTAACCCGAAGCTAAGGCAATGGGTTACTTTGGTAGAAACGCCCGACAAGGGCCACAATAGATGAAAACAATCATAAACATAAAAGTTCCATAATAGACAATCAACATACAGATACAAATCCCACAACCTGGTAAACTCAGTACAAGGGCATCTAGTACGACAATTGAAAATACAACTCAAAGTCTAAATAGTCTTATACATTTGTCTTTAATACAAAAGACTGAATAAATATAGGAGGGAAACGGGTGACTCAAAATTACAAGAGCTCACCCTATCTCTCAAATATCAACAATGCATGATCTGAACTCAGCGGTGGCAACTAGTACTCGAGTCTGCACAAAACCGGTAAAGAAGTGTAGTATGAGTATCAAAAGTATGGGTACTCAGTAGGCATCATCGGCCAACTGAGCTAAATTATGATATAATGATGATATAAAGCAAGATAATATCTCTAAGTCAAGGTATTGAATCGTCTTCATCATTACAGTACAAAATAACTAATCAACTAGAACAATAATACAACATCTCATATCAATACATACCAAAACAACTATCATATAAAATGAGTAATCAATCCGTAAGTGTAAATCAATATATATACGATTATAACTGCATAAATAACAAGTTCAATACACATACATCCATTAGATCATGAAGTAAAAAAACCCACGGTGGCATCCCATACCACCAGGGAGTACACCCAAAGAAAATCAAGTAAAGAACTCATCACGATATTCCATACCATCGAAGAGTGTATCGATAGATCAAATCATCACGTATCAAGATATATAAAGAACTTCTCATTATCCATGGTTTTTTACATTCCCATCAACTTTCATTTACAAAGATTCATAATCATCATCAATTACCGCAATTGAAATTACATATATGAAGGTAATCATAACAATAGCCATTTAGATATCTATGATACCAATACACCCTATCTATTTATCATTAACTAACTAACACTTCGTATCATTAAACTACTAATTCACTAGTCGCCATAGGGTTTCCAAAATCATAGCCTAACCGATCCTTTACTAAATCCTCATTTAGGAAATAAGACTAGTTATTATTCACTAAATAGATAATTTCCACACCTAGTCAAGATGCACTACATAACAACAGACACCATTGACCAAAATTTATTTCTAGTTATCATAGGAACACTAGTTATCATATAGGAAAAAGTTACATGTTATCAAATAAACATGTATTTCTATGAACCAACACCTCATACTATATTGCATCATAATCTACAAATCCATATTTAACAACCCAACAACATTATACTTAGTCATCTGTTATGCCCAAGAGAATACACAAGTGTACGTGATCTTACCAAGTAATACAGTGGCCTCAAATAAAGCTGAATATTGATCCCTCAGAGACTTGTGTTAAGCAACTATCCAATTCGAGTTTAACGAATGAGATTAACTAGTGTAATCATAACCGAAGAGTTTTGAAGTTTTGTAAACTAAAAGTAAACCAAAAAAAATATGGAAAAGTAAATACTTTAGACAATCACTGGATGAAAATCCGGGGTTAAAGTACAACGAACAATCATACTACACTATTGAACTTCATTCATTTGATTTCTTATCTTGGTAGTTGACTCATAGTGTTTATCGCATGATCATGGTCTGTCGACCTCTAATCGTCTACCTAACATGTATATTTCAACTACATCATTGAGTAGGGATGTAATAATCCAATTAGATGCATGAAGCCATCATCCTACAGGTGAACCAAGCAAGGATTCTAAGTATATCCCTATTCTAGATGATATTTAAAATTCCCTATTTTATAAAATAATAAGAACCTTATTCTATTAAACCCCATATTGTATCTTCCTATTTTCCCTACCGAGATTACAAAGTTGACAATATATGTATTCTAAGGGTCATGAATCCTCAAAATAGTTTAAACAAGGATTAACAAGCAACCAAATATGATAAGTATTCAAAAAAACTCAATTCACAGAGAAAGTAAACATGTTCTTGGCATTCACCTTGAAAGGGGGAGGGACATTTAGCCACTAATAAACTGAATCATAATCAAGATTCTTGAATACATGATATAATACATTAAAAATATAAAGTAAAGATAAATGAACCCTAATTAAAGTGTTGATCAGATCCTATCCAAGTCCAAGGATGTCCAAAAGTTTTTAAGAAAGCGTGTATGTGTTCTATTAATTGTGGAAGCGATCTTTGTCAGAGTGGGAATAGGCTTGCGTCGCGGGCTTTAGTCCCCCGAACTAGTGAGAGGTCTATTGGCTTTAGTATAATGGTCTAATGGGGTTACCTCGGGACTTATTCCCATGGATTTCAGGGGGCACCGCCTCTATATCATCTGGGCACACTGGAATTGTCCACTTTTACGTCTAAACTTGTCGCAAGACTTTCTTCTTCCGTCTTAAGACTTGCAGTGTTGTTTCCACTAGCATTTATGCTTGTGTATCAACATAAATAATCAAATATTAAATCTTAAAGCATACTAAACAATCTACCACAACTTATTAGAGCTCAAAAAAACTATACAATCAAGAACAACAAATCAAAAACTCAATCTAAGAACTAGTTTCCTCCTTTTAATCTTTAACTTATTGTTCGACTCTTGGCTTGTTCCAATTAAAATTTGAATGCTACAACAAGTTGTTCCACACATAATTAAACATTCAAACCATTTGGAACTTATTAAACACATTAGAACCCATCGAGGTTAACTAGAACAATACCTAGCTCAAGCTAGTAACACTAGTTTTCTCGTCTAGACTCTAAATGATCAATTTGATTCCAAACTTGTTTGAAAGCACCATTAAATATTGTATTCCCATACTCAAATACTTAGATTCTTATTTATATCACTATTTACTTATTAAGAACACGAATTGTCCTCAAAACAAGGGTAAATAATCTAGGACAACAATACTAAGGCATATAAATCCATCTCAGATCATCACCCCACACTTAAAGCCTTGTCGTCCTTGAAAAAATCTTTACTATAAGTATCATAATTTGAGGTGACTCAATATTTCTACTACAAGAAGGACACTCAAGATAGTACCACAATGACTACACAGAATGCAAGTTTCTACACTAAGCATATTACATACACAATTGAAAGTCCAAGAATACTACTCCAAAATATCCTAGCCTCATGAATTGACTCACCTAGTTTACAAACTCATACATATTGTTCAATCAAAGAGATCATAAAAATTACCCACATTCATTAAATATGTTCCCTCACAACAAAAGAATTACCCATAATCACTCACATAAACACAATTTATAACAAAAAGGGTACAAGAATCAATTTTCTCTCACTCTCACAAGGAATTCGCAAATTACATAGGATGAACCATAAGATGGCCCTTGGTGTAGTACTCCACTAATATCAAAATGATGAATCTTTGGATTAAATAGGTCTTTTTTAATGGTTTTAATCAAAGCTAAGGGACGGACACGAACTATTTTTGCCAAAAATAGTTACTATCTTTCCTAAGAGCTTTAATACATCACATACGTCATTCAGTTCACTTCTAACAACCAGATTACACAACTTTACTCTACCCCATTTTTTTATTTTTTCCCCATCTCATTAAGCTCAGTCACGAACACTATGGTGGGAGTATTTTCAATGTAAAACTTATTCAATTTGAACAAATTTTTATACTTTAATTACTCAACTCCCAACAACAACACATAGAATTTTTATAGACCAATAACTATCACTTTGGGGCTTCAATTTCACCTTTCTCCTACTTGAATTTCCAACTCCTCACTTAATTAATTTTACCCTAAAGTGCTTACGAGCTTTTGGATCAAATTAAGGTCAATCACAGAATGGGATTAGGCTACATATGAGGCTGCCAAAGAAAATAAGCTAAAGGCTCAACCAGGCTTACTAGGATTATGCACAAGCATGGGTTAGGAAAAGGGTATAAACATGGTAATCAAAGAAATTCCTCTATCATCTCCTGAACGCACACTCTTTATTTCACTTTGCACACACACCAGACAAGTTCTGGACATTATATGCAACAAAAAATATACTAAAACCTCACATCACTTATGTAATATGCTCAACTCAAGTAGCATCATCATAAACTCTTAACCCAACAATCACATGACTTCAACTTTGAGCCAACAAGTATAAGAGTCACAAACATGATCCTAAGAGTGTTACAAGTAGTAGTTCATAGGTTTAAGAAAACGTTCAAGTGCCCTTCTATTTACATAGCCTACTATGTATAGGTGTAAGGGGACTTTCAAGTGCCCTTCTATTTACATTATTAAACTACTTGGGAGATTCCATGTACCCCTCATGCATAACCATTAGCCATTTACCATTCCAAACCATTTAAACCATGCATAATTTTTTACCAAGTTTTAAAACAAGTAAGAGTTCCATTAAAAGTACTCAATGCAATGAAAACATTATATTAGGCATTTTTTCAAACATATTGGGGGCGTAATATGATAAAAACCCATTCCAATTACCATTAAACCATTCCCATTCAATCCAATTATTCAAAACCAATATTAATGCATATAAAAGCATAATTAAAGCCATAGAAAACCATTACCAACCATTTAATATCAAAAACCCCAATTCATCTTAGAAAATAAAATTCATACACTCTATGAAGTCATGAAAACATTCATAAAAAGCCATGCCTTTAGATAGAATTAAAAATGATGGTAGATAACATGCCTTAAAACAAGACGATGATGGAAAGAAATCACCAAGACAAGCCTCAAATGAATTCTCTTATTGAAACCCTAGCTTTTCTTAACCAAAAGAATTTAAGAGAATTATAGAGTATTTAGAAGAGCTTCTAAATTCTAATGAAATAACCTACCAAGTAGGTTAGAAGTCATTGGACCTTATTAGGATAATTGGAAAAATATCCAGAATAGCCCTACTTAAGTTGCACAAAATCCCATCATAAGGGTACGACTGACCCTCACGAGTCATACCCTTCTAATACGAGTGGTACCCTTCACTCGTATCCTAGGCTCAACCATTGAATCAAACATTGTCCAACATATGACTTATCCAACCAAGTCATATCCAAAGAATATGATCCGTACCCCTGGAATATTTAAACCCAAGTAAGATTTAGACATTGTCCACCATGTGAGTCCTGGGTACGACTCGTACCCTAGCTTACGACTCATGGAGATCCACTAGTACTCAGATCCAACCTAAGTAACCAACTCTATAATTAAGTTAAGCAACCAAATAATTTGTAACCACCAATTTTACTTATACCCCTTAGCCGTATCCATTCCAGTAACCAAGATCCATCCCACCAACCAATACTAGTCAACATACAACTAGACAATACCATCTATACCATAACATATGACTTGAACCCTTGAGTAGTGTTGGGTCTAGAGACCAAAATTCTAGGAAATTTTCTAAGGTCTAGAAACTAAGGTGTTTCAGTATGAGTTGTATGGTTCTAACGCATATGATGATCAGACTATCATGTTTTTGGTGGGTGGTCTAGGTACAGTTTTATGGTAGTAATCATATAGTTTGGTATATTTTTTCTTACTGTGTCATATGATGACCAATGTAGGGATCTAAGGTGAGGCCTAAGGTATGAGTAAAGGTACCATTCATACCATACGGTACGGATAGTATGGTGAAGTCTCACCCACCTGCAAAGATTTTATATAGTTTAAGTTGGTGGTAATCTGGACCTTTCCCCTTATAAACCCTTAGGACCCCATGACTTGAACCACCTTTTAGAGATTTATTTAACCTATTTTCAATCACTTAAAAACTTAGAAACTCTCTTAATTGCTCTTAGGTCACGGAAGGGTAGGGTTTTAGGAATAGGATCAACTTAAGACTTGTAAGGGTGGTTTTTATTCATATTCTTCATAGTCTAAATGAGATACTCCTCCCTCATTGTTAGTTCCAACTAAAGGCATGTCTTATGAATTTTTTTCATGGCATAATTATTTTAACGTTTTAGGTTTTCAAATATATGTTAGGGGTTTTAATTATAATGGTTAGTTATGGTTTTACCCATGTATTTTGCTTGTTGCATGGGAATGGTGAATTGGTACTTGATTTTGTCTTTGGAAACACTATGCCCCCACGGTGTTTGATAAAATGCCTATGAGAATGATTTTACTATATTATTGGACTTTTAATAGAACTATTGCATGGTATAACTTGGTAATGGAACCCTAAACAATATAAATAGTTTGGAATGGTTAATTAGTAAGGTCTTGGTGGTCATGGTTATGGTTAATTGAACATCCTTATGCGATTCAAAGGAATCCCCCAAGAAAATGTTTTAATGAACATACTTAAGGGGTACATGGGAATCCCCTAAGCCACTTAATATTGAAATTTATGGGTACATGGAAATCCTTTTTATCTTTATAAGGTTTACTAAAGACATTGCTGAGAAGCAATAGTTTGTATAATGATACCACTTAGAGTAACCTTGGTTAATAATAAATGGAAATGGTGGTCTTGGTTTTGTGGTAATAGTTTTAATTGGGCAATAATGGCCTGGTGTGATAGCTAACCATAAAGGTGTGAGTCTAATAGATGGGCATTGGAAACTTATGTTTTCCAACATGAGTATTTCTCATGATGACCATATAGGGTACATGGGAATAACACCAACCAATAAAAAGGAAATCTCAATAGATTAGGGGTCATAAAGTTAGATACAATTCAACTGACTAAGGTACTTGATACTATCCAAGTATCAATGGGTCTGAGCATTGTAGAATCTCAATCCCATCTCTATCTATAGCTCAAGAATGAAAAGATTGTTAAAAGTAATGAATGGGGTAGTTAGCAAGCTAACTAGTGAAAATAACTCCCTTGGAGGAATCAAGCCTTAGTGGACTAGATTCGATGTGTTAGCACCAAAAAGCACTATCAACATCCGTAAACTGGAGATTTCAATGGTGATATTAGCAAATAAAGTATCAATTCATGATCTCATCACAAGATTAAGCATCCAACATAGAAATAAAGGAAATTACTTACTTATGCAAGATAGAAGAAGCTTCAATCAAGAGCAACCATGGCACGGTGTTAAGCACCCAGCGTTGAGGAAGAATTAATTAGGCATTAACAAAGGTGAACATGTTAAATAAGAAATATATAATAGGATCTTATCTCTAAGCTCAATTTTGGAAACTCTACTCTCTATATATGTTTTTTCTTTTAAGGTCGGGTCAATGTTTTGGGCTGGTCCTTTATTTTTATTTTTTAATTGTTGTTGAAATATTTGGATGGGTTGGTCCATCATGTTGAAGATAATTTTTTGATTAATAAAACTACAAATTAGACCAAATAAGAATGTACATGGGAATACCCTAAGTTATACTTGTATATATGTATCATAGAGAGCAAAGGGTACTTCGGAATCCCCTACTCCTATGGTATCTCTGGTTCATATGGCTACGCATGTCGGGGCCCATTTAGGGGTTTACACTGGACCCATATAGTCCATGGGTAGTTCTAGGATTATAAAGCTACATATACCTATGTTAATGGTTTAACTATATGCTAAACCCAGTTCTTCTTCCTATCATTATTTATATATGTATATATGTTTGTATGTGTGTGCATATGGTTGTTTATTTTGTTTTAAACATTGGCGTTACTTTATCCTTATTTCTAGTACTTACTAGTGTTCACCCGCTAACCTATCTTTAGGCTACTATATCCCCATGCAATGCAGGAACCATCTATCCTACTCCTCCTTCATAGTAATCAAATTTAGGATCAGCTGTTGGATTTAAGTGGTGAGCTTCCATACTTCAGAAGGTTCCATTTCATATCATGGAAATCTTTTCATACTTAAGTTATTGTATGGATATTGGTTTTGGCTATGGTTGGGGGTATGCCAAATCAGATATTGTTTTTTTTTGGTTAGAGGCTTTCTGGAACTACTATAGGTTGGAATATGCGGTGTCGTTAGTCGTGTCAGCCTTTGTATTGGCATTGGTATAGAGGATGATACTGTTTGAATGAATTTATAATTATTCCATCCATTTATATTGTGTTATAGACAGGAACTTAGTTATTACTTTGGTTTTAGTTAAGGTTGTTGGTTGGTCGGGTTGGTTAATGGGGGTGGTCTCTGGTACCGATTAAACTTGAGATGCACATTATGATAAGGCCCTATTTTGGGTCATGTTAAGTTGGTATCATAGCTTTAGGTTCATGGTCCATTGGGAGTCAACAAAGCCATGTCCAGTAGATTCTCTTTGAAGGGTGTGTAGTATGTCTCACTTTTAAGGGAGATGCTACAAAGCATTTAGAAATGTTTCAATATCTTCTTTTCTATTCAAAGCTACAGGTTCTAAGGTCTTTTCTAATTCCTATTTGTTTTTTCTTTTAGATAATTCCTTGATGACATGAAGCTCATGGAAACTCTTTTATTCTAACTAGAGATAATGTTGATGGGACACGTTCCACTTTGGGGATCCATACTCTGTCGTGGGGTCCAGTCCCTTTTTATTTTAGAGTTTCACCTATTTTTTCTAGCCCTTCTTAGGCCGATATGATGAATGAAGAGTTTTGTTAATCGATTCATATGGTTGATTAGTTGGTAGCCTCTCAGGCTGAGCGGCATTCTTAAAATTTTCCATTCTCTGAGGCCACATGAGTTGGTTTGTTCATAAAGATGAGTCCTCCAACCTTTATTGGTGTTAAGGTAGAAAAGAATCCTTATGGGTTTCTACACGAATTGGAAAATATATATAGGATTATGCAGCTACTAATATGGAAAGGGTGGAGTTTTAATCTTATCAGTTCAAGGATATAGTGTACTAATGGTACGAGGAATAGGATAGAGCAAGGGGTGATGTTAAGGATTCATCTTTGTAGGAGACTTTATCAAATGTATTTTTGGACCACTTATTTTCTCAAGAGCTGAGAAAAGAGAAAGTAGAGAAATTTGTTAATCTAAAATGGGGGAAAATATCGGTCAAGGAGTATGCCTTAAAGTTTCACAGTTGTCTAGGTATGCTAAAAAAATTAGTGACTAATATAAGGCTAGGATAAGAATGTTTGCCTTAGGACTGTCTCAAGAGTTGATCCTTAAAAGCAAGACTGTATTGTTGATCAAGGACATGGATATCTCTTAGTTGGTTGATCATATGCAACAGGTGGATGAAGAAAAGGAAAAAAAGGCTGAGGCTGGTGAAAGGCAAGGTAAGAAATTTAGGTTCTCTAATCAAGGTGGTGGTTAAAATCAAAGTGGTAGGGATGGTGATAAGTGGTTGAAGAAAAAGTTGGGGACTTCTGGTTCATTCTTCATAGCTAGTACTCCCTACACAAAGCCTTTGGATGACAAACGTCAGTAGGGTGGTGACAAATTTAGCGTACAGAGTGACCAATCTCAAGCTAGTGGGGCATAGTCGGCTTTATTTGTCCTTCTTATAGGTTATGTGGTCGATTAAATTGAGGTTTCTATGATCAGGGAAGGGATATAAGTTTTAGATGTGGTCAGCCAGGCCATATACTTAGAAACTATCTAGTTGATAAGGTCGCTCGGGAAGTGAATAAGATTCCAATTCTTCTTTATCTGCTCCTGTACAAAAAGGTGTTGTTTTTGTATCTATTTTTGCATTAGGTACCAGCACAGGTCAGAATTAGTTATATGCTCTTGCTACCCGACAAGAGTTTGAGGTATCACCTAATGTATTGACTGGTATATTGTAACTCTTTTCTCATGATGTGTATTGCTTTCTTGATATGGGGTCTACTCTTTCCTATGTGACCCCATATGTGGATATGTATTTTGGTTTTGATCCCGAGTTTATTTTTTATCCTTATTCTATTTCTACCCTAGTAGGTGACTCTATTATTGCTAAAAGAGTCTATAGAGGGTTTGTGATATCTGTTGGTAGTACGGCAACCTTGGTAGATTTTTTTAAACTAGATATAGTAGAAATTGATATTATTCTGGGTATGGGTTATTTACATTCGTTTCACGTATCCTTAGATTTTTGGCCCTATATCGTTGTCTTTAATTTCCCTGGGAATCAATTATTGAATGGGAGGGTGGTTCTATAGCTCCTAAAGAAAATTTTATATCATATCTTAGAGCCTGGAGATTAATCTTCAAGGGGTGTATCTATCATCAAGTCTAAGTTCAAGATTCTAACTCAGATGATCCTTCTTTGCATTCAATTCCAATGATGAATCAGTTTTTTGAGGTCTTTCCTGATGACCTCATTGGTGTTCCTCCTGTTAGGGAGATTGAGTTTGGTATTGACTTGGTTTTGTGCACTCTTCCAATACCTATTGCTCCTTATAGGATGGCTTCGGCTAAGTTGAAA
The DNA here is from genome assembly GCA_030864225.1 of Capsicum baccatum var. pendulum. Taxonomy (NCBI): domain Eukaryota; kingdom Viridiplantae; phylum Streptophyta; class Magnoliopsida; order Solanales; family Solanaceae; genus Capsicum; species Capsicum baccatum. The sequence goes on from CM061557.1 coordinate 90,870,537, forward strand.
AAACTTAAGGAGAAACTTAAGGATCTCTTATATAAAGGTTCCATCTATCCTAGTGTTTCCTTATGGGATGCACCGATATTATTTATACATAAGAAGGATGGTTCCCTTTGAATGTCCATTGACTATAGGTAGTTAAATATGGTAATGGTTAAGACTAAGTATCCTCTTCCAAGAATAGATGACTTGTTTGTTTAATTGTAAGGTGCCAAATTCTTCTCTAAGATTTATCTTAGATCCACGTATCATTAGCTTAAGATTAGGGAGTTGGATATCCCTAAGACGGCTTTCCATACTCACTATGGGAACTTTGAGTTCTTGGTGATATTATTTGGATTGACCAAAGCTCTGACAATGTTTATAGATTTGATGAATAAGGTTTATTGCTAATTTCTAGATCTGTTTGTCATTGTGTTCATAGATGACATCCTGATGAGTGAGGTGGATCATGCCACTTACCTCCATATTGTATTACTAACCTTAAAGGATCAATAATTGTATACAAGGTTCTCAAAATGTGAGTTTTTGTTGAATACTATCACTTTTTGGGTCATATTATTTCTAGTGAGGGGATCATGGTGGATCTACAAAAGGTTGTTGTGGTTAAGAAGTGGTCTAGACCCATAATCTAATCAATATTTAAAGTTTCTTGGGTTTGTCTGGGCATTACAGGAAGTTTGTGGACCGTTTTTCTTTGATAGCTTCCCCATTGACTAGGTTGACTTAGAAGAAAGTAATAATTTTGTGGTCTGATGATTGTGAGGGAAGTTTTCAGAAACTGGAGGATAATCTAACTTCTGCTTTGGTTTTGACCTTGCTTGAAGGCAATGAAGGGTTTGTGGTTTATTGTGAAGCATCCCAGGTGGGACTTGGTTGTGTTTTAATTCAATATGGGGAGGTGATAGACTATGCTTCTAGGCAGTAGAAGTTGTATGAGAGAAACTATCCAACTTATAATTTAGAACTGTTTGCGGTGGTATTTGCATTGAAGATTTAGCGGTAGAATTTGTATGGAGTGCTTGTGGATATCTTTTTTGATCATAAGATTATTCAATATGTGTTTACTCAGAAGGAGCTTAATCTCAGGCAGAGGAGATGGCTTGATCTTCTCTAGGATTATGACATAAGCCTTTACTATCACCCAGGTAAGACTAACTTGGTTGTTGATACTCTTAGAAGTTTGTCCATGGAGAGTTTGGTTCATATGGAGAAACAGAATTGGGAATTGGTGAAGGATATTCACCGCTTTGCTAATCTTGGGGTTTATCTTCTAGACTCCGAGGATGGTGCAGTTGTCTTTTGGTGTGGAGATCAAGAACAAAAAAATTCTAGATCCTGTCTTATTAAAATTTAAGGGTGATGTAGCTGGGCAAAAGGTGATGGTATTTGTGGTTGGTGGTGATGTTACCTTAAAGTATCAAGGGAGGCTACATGTTCTTGACATCGATGGTTTGCATTAAAGGATATTGGCTAAGGCGCCTGAATAGCTCTAAATTGTTTATCTTGGTTCGATAAATATATATCATAACCTCAAGGAGATATATCGGTGGGATAGTATGAATAAGGATGTTGCTAACTTTGTAGCCTAGTGTATCATGTGCCAACAAGTAAAAGTTTAGCACACGAGGCCCAGAGGGTTGTATAAAGAAATTTACTTGCTGGAATAGAAATGGGAAATAGTTATCATAGTTTTCGTTAGTATTTTTTGGTCTTGGAATCAATTGGATTCAATTTGGGTCATCGTGGAAAGGATGACAAAGTCTGGTCACGTATTGCTAGTGAGGACGAATATTTCAATGAAGGATTATGCGAGATTGTAGCTTCTTAAGGTTATAAAGTTGCATGGGGTACCTATTTCTATCATCTCTCATCGTGATATAATATTTTCATTATTTTTAGGAGTTGTTTAGAAAGGGGTTAGGGATGCTTTAAATATGCATATGGATGGGAAAGAAGAGAGGATTATTCTAACATTGGAGAATATACTTTCGTCATATGTGATTAACTATGGTGGTAGCCGAGTTGACCATCTACCTCTTATGTAGTTTTCTTATAATAATAGTTACCATTTTGGTATTGGAATGTACCCATTTGAGGCATTGTATGGCAGTAGGTGTAGATCTCCTATTGGGTGGTTCAAGGTTGGTAAGGCGGATATATTCGGTCAAAACTTGATTTATAAAGGTATGGAAAAATGAGGTGATTTGGGATAGGCTTAAGGCTTCCCAAAGTAGCCAAAAGTCCTATGCAGATGTAATTCATAGAGACTTGGAGTTTGATTTTGGAGACAGAATGTTTCTAAAGGTAACTTCCATGAAAAGAATGATGCGGCTTTATAATAAGGGGAAGCTCCATCCCCAGTATGGCTGTCCTTATGTAATTAGGAGAAGCGTTGGTAATGTTGTTTATGAATTAGAGTTTTCTTGTAGTCTAACCTCCATTCGTTTGGTGTTCCATGTCTCTATGTTGATAAAGTATGTAGGTGATCCTTCATCGATCATTCCCATGGGAGGCATGTGTAACTCAAATTCTTTATCTTATGTAGAGATCCCAATTGAGATCTTAGGCTGCCAGGTTTGTTGGTTGTTGACCAATGATGTGGCCTCAGTTAAGGTTCTATTGAGGAACCATAATGTGGAAGAGTCTACTTAGGAAGTAGAAGAGGACATGCAGTCCAATTATTCACATTTGTTTTCCTAAATGGATATTCGTGCTTAAGGTATGTGTTCATTAAGATATTCTTGTCTTCTTGTTTTGGTTATATAAATGGTTGATCTCTTTGCATCTTTTTTAAATATAAGAGGGGGATAAATTATCCTAGAAGGGGAGAATAGAAACACCCTGGGTTTTAATCTTTAGAAATTTCCTGAGTTTTAAACTCTCTAGACTTTATACGTCTAAGGGTATCAGTTGTATGATGTGATACGGTTTAGGGAGAGCAAAATCATATGCAAAATAGTGTTGTCTTGGGTGGTTTATTTCTAAGGTACGAGTGGACAACATACTAGTCTTATGTATGGGTAGAGTCGTATGGTCCTAACTCGTATGATGATTAGTGTATCATGCTCCTTATAGGTGGTCAAGGTAATGGTGTCATGGTACAAATCACATGGTTAGGTACAAATTGTCTTACATGTTTGCATGTTGACCAGTGCGGGGGTCTAAGGTAAGGCCTAGGTTACGAGTAAGGGTACCCCTCGTACCCTACGGTACGAATGGTATGGTGAAGTCGTATTCACCTACGGGAATTTTATACAGTTTTAGTTAGGGTAATCTAGAAATTTACCCTTATAACTCTCTGGGACCCCACGACTTAAAATACTTTTTGGGGCTTCATTTAACCTATTTGCAATCACTTAAACACTCTTCCAAATTCTCTCAAATGCTCTTGGGTCATGGAAGGCTAGGGATTCTTAATAGGATCAAATTGAGACTTGTAAGGGTGGTTTCATTCCATTTTCTTTGTAGTCTAAGGCAAGATACTCCTCCCTCATTGTTAGTTCCAACTAAAGGTATGTTTTATGAATTGTTTTCATGGCATAATTGTTGTATGGTTTTCAGTTTTCAAATATACGTTGGAGGTTTTGATTATAATGGTTGGTTACGGATTTTACCAAATCTTTTACTTGTGGTTTGCATATTATAATGATGGTTTGAACACTTGGTTTCATTTGAATAGTTAATTGGTACTTGATTTTTGATTTGGAAACATTATGCCTCTAATGTGTTTGATGAAATGCCTTTGAGAATGCTTTTACTATATTGTTGAACTTTTAATGGAAGTATTGCATGGTATAACTTGGTAATTGAACCCTAAATGGGATAAATGGTTTGGAATGGCTATTGGTAAGTTCTTGGTGGTCATTGTTATGGTTAATTAAACATCCTTGTGGGGTAAAGTGAGTCTCCCAAGCAAAGATATTAATGAACATACTTGTGGGGTACATGGGAATTCCAGAAGCAATCTAATAGTGCAAAATATAGGTACGTGTGAATCCCTTTCATCTCTAAAAGGTTGACTAACGACATTTCTTATAAGCTATAGTCAGTATGACGATACCACTTATAATTGCCTTGGTTAATAATAAGTGGAATGGTAGTCTTTGTTGTGTGGTAACGGTTTTAATTTGGAAATAATGATAGGGTGTGATAGCTAACTGTGATGGTGTGATTCCAATGGATGGACACTAGAAACTTCTGACATGAGGATTGGTTAAGATAACCATGTTGGGTACATGGGAATCCCCTAAGCTAAACTTGTATATATAAGTCATGGAGAGTGAAGGGTACTTGAGAATCCCCTACTCCTATGGTATATTCAGTTCATGCAGTTAGACGTATCGGGCCTCGTTCAAGGGATTACACTGGACCCATATAGCACGTGGGTAGTTCTAGGACGGTAAAGCTACACAGACTAAGGTTAATGGTCTATATTAATGCTAAACCTGATTCCCCTTCCCATCATGGTTTATATATGTATATATGTATGGATATGTGTGCATATGGGTTTTTGTTTGGTTTTAAAGGTTTGCATTATGTTATCCTTATCCTAAGTCCTTTCTGGCGGTCATCCGCTAACCCGTGTTGGTGGCGCTGTATCCTCATGCGATGCAAGAACCGACCATCCTAATCTTACTGCTTAATGATCGAATTAAGGATTAGCTATTAAATTGAAGTAGTTAGCTACCATACTTTGAAAGGCTCTATTTCATATCATGGACATCTTTTCATACTTTGATTATTTATGGATATTGGTTTTGGCTATGGTTGGGGGCATTTTAACCGGATATTATTTTTCTTTTGGTTAGAGGATTTATAGAACAACTATGGGTTGGAATAGGCAGTTCGGTAGTGGTGTTATACTTTGTATTGGGGATGATACTGTTTGACTGAATTTATGATTGTTCCATCCTCTTATGTTATGTTATGGACGGAACATGGTTATTATTTTGATTTGTGTTATGGTTTTTGGTAGGTTGGGTTGGGTAACGATGGTGGTCTCGAGTCCCATTTGGACTTGAGATGCCCATTAGGACAAGACCTTGGTTTGGGTCATGTCATTGCCTCACTATCCATATTAAGGCATGATTCTATATTTAAGCATGAAGAAGTTCCTTTCTCCCAACAATGTGGGTGAATTATTTTATAAACTAAATATTCATTTCACTTTTTCCCCTTTTCTCAATTTTCCATTCATATTTCATCACTTTAGAACCCAACAATTCCCACATGAATGGTGAATGGCTATTTCGTAAAATAATTTACGAACAAGTATGGGATTTACAAGAAAAGACTAATTGAATTTGGATAAGTATATTTCCCTTTGAACTTTTCACAGAGAACTTGCATCGGATGCACTATGACAATTGGTACATGCAATATTGAACCATCAAAGTTTAATATACACCTAGAAAGCACAAGCCACAACTAGTCTTCTATCATTTATGGTTCTCACAATTTTATTTTTTTCAGCCATGAACACTGCTTGGTTTCATGAGAACTTGGACAATAGGACTTTACTCTCATTCTCCTTGAAGAAACTTCCACTTCACCCTCACATAGGTAATTACTAAACATTTAATCCTATAGATCAAAATATTTGGACAAATCTGCCAAACATAGAAACTATTATAAAGTTTTATACCATAAGCCTTATTCTTATTTCATGGACATTGTCGATGGCATGAGTAAGGTTTGAGTTAATTAATAAGTTGAACTGTCACTTACAACTTTGTTTGATCTCCTTGAACTTATCTCTTGGGATCTCCAGTCTTCTACGTAGAATTACCATCGTCATGACTTGTCCTAGGCTATAAACCCATTCCCTTTGATAAACTCTCAACTCCCTTTCTAGATAGCTCTTTTGTAAGTGGATCTGACATATTTTTATTTGAATTCATGTAATCAATCATGATAATTATATTAGAGAGTAATTCTCTAATGGTATTATGTCTTCATCTAATATGATAAGATTTATCATTATACATCAGCTCTCTGCCCTACCTATTTCCATTTGACTATCACAATGTATGCATAAGGGTGCCAAGGTTTGGGCAAATAAGGAATATATTTTGAGAAATTCTTGATCCATTCAACCTCTTCACCGGCTTTATCACACGCTATAAATTCTAATTATATTGTAAAATGGGCAATACATATCTATTTGGATGATTCTAATAGACTACTCCTCCATCAAGAGTAAATGTGTATCCACTCATGAATTTTCAGTAATCCCATTTGCAACACTATACCTTTTAATTATCGTTGGATATTTGTTATAATTCAAAGAGTAGTCTTGAGTATGTTTTAGAAGCCCCAAAACTCTTTTCGTTGCTATCTAAGGAATTTGATTGGGATTACTCATGTATCGAATAAATTACTAATGCAGCATGCTATATTTGGTTGCATACAATTCATGATATACATCAAACTTCCCCACTCTCTTGCATTGTTCAATTGTGAGTCACTTTGACCTTTATTCTTTTGAAGTACAACGCTCACGTCTAATGGAGTCTTGGAAATACTGTAATCAAAATAACTGAACTTATCAATTAACTTTTCAATGTAATGAGACTATGATAATGCCAACCCTTACAGAGTTTGATGAATTCTTATTCCTAGGATCATATCGCAAACTCTAAGGTCTTTTATATCAAACTTTCTCTCAAGCATTCATTTCATAGAATTTATGTAAGAAATGTCTCTACTGATGATCAATATCTCATCCACATATAAACAAATAATGGCTTTTTGATTTGAATTGTGTTTAATTTAAGCACATTTATCACATTTATTTATCTTGAATTCATTTGCCATCATGGTTTAGTCAAACTTTACATGCCACTATTTGGGTGCTTGTTTTAGTTCATAAAGTGACTTAAGAAGTTTTCCAACTTTGAATTCTTTTGAGTTGTTTAATGTAAATTTCATTCTCTAATTATCAATTTAAGGAATATGTTTTCACATATATTTGATGGATTTTAAGACCATGTGCTATCTCTAATGCAACCAACATCTGAATGGGTGTATCTTTACTGGAGAGTATTTGTCAAAATAATTCAGGCCTTCTTTTGTCTAAAACTTTTCACAACAAGTATTGCCTTTTATTTGTCAATAGCACCACCAACTTTTATTTTCCTTTATAAGATCCACTTAGAACCTAAAGGTTTATTTCCTAGAGGAAGATTAACCAACTCCCAAGTATGGCTTCTTATGATTGGATCAATCTCACTATTGAGTGTCTCTTTCCAAAAGGATGAGTCTGCAGATCACAACGCTTCTTTAAATGTTTGGGGATCATTTTGAATAATAAATATTACAAAATCTTATCAGAAGGAAGTAAATGTTATTTATCGCTTTCTAGGCCTTTGATTCTCTTCATTAAGTACATTCTCCTTTAATTTATCCCTAGGTCATTTATTTTCTTCACTAGACAACTCATGTCTAGTCTTCTATGGATAAATATTCTCAAAAAACATATCATTATTTGATTTAATTATCGTATTATCATGAATATCTAGATGTTGTAATTTAGGAAAAAAATCATCATACTTTACTATTTGTAGCATATCTGATGAAAACATAGCCCACAATGTTTGATCCTATTTTTATCCGGTTATGAATAAGAACTTAGACTTTGGATAGACACCCCCTCATATTGAAATATTTCAAGTTGGGTTTTCTTCCTTTTCATTTCTTATATGAAATAGATTGTGTCTTTCAAGGAGGCACTCTATTAAGTAGTCGGTTTGCTGTAAGGATAGGCTCCCTCAACAAGTTTGTAGTAAATCTGAACTTATAAGTAAGACATTCATCATTTTCTCCAATGTTTGGATTTTATTTCTACAATTTCATTTGATTAAGGTAAATATAGGGTAGTAGTTTGATGGAGATTCCATTTTCAAAATATATCTCTGTAAAATGATATTCATACTCCACCTCGATCACTTTTCATCATTTTAATCATTTATCCAACTGATTTTCAACATTAATTTTATATTGCCTAAATATTTCTATTGTTTTATTCTTACTATCAAGCAAATAAAGAAACAATATCTCATTCAATTGTCAGTAGAAGTTATGAAATATTTTTTACCACTACGAGATGGTGTTGACTTCATCACAAATATCTATATAAATTAAGTATAAGGGATTGGAGTTCCTTTCAATCCATTTATATGGATGCTTAGAATATTTAGATTCAACACATATTTGACAATTTTATTTATCACTCTCAAACATCCATACTTATTAGTTCTTGTAAGATTTTACAATTGACATGCCCTAATCGTTCATGCCCCAATTCATTTTACTCAAGTAAGTATGAAGAACTAGAACTTTTATTCACGTCAGCACTCATTACATTGATCTTAAAGAGACCCTTTGGGTGGTAACCTTTACCTACATACACTTTATTCTTACTTATTACAACTTTGTTAGAAACAAAAACACATTTGATCCAATCTTAGTCAGAAGTGAAGTAGAAACTATGTTCTTTCGCAATACCAAAATATGCAAGACATTGTTTAGTGTCACAAACTTGCCCTTTGTAATTTGCAAGCAATCCTTGCATAATCCTTCAACCATTGTCATAGCGGAGTTTGCCGTGAATATATTTACATCAGCTTAAGCTGGATCATTTGATACAGATAGTTCTTTTTTGTCACACACGTTCCGAGTGATACCTGAATCAATCCATCAGTCTCTAGAATTTTTAACTAGATTGTACTCAAAAATTATAGATACAGATCGTATACATCATCTATAAATTCGAATATGTTTGCTTGAACTTTTTTCTTTCCCTTTTTTGAAGCCCGATGATCTGTCGACTTGTGGCTAACTTTTACATAGTTAATGACATACTCCAAAGCTGGGCCATGTTGTATTGGCACCCCAAGCTCACATGAACCAGAGGTCGCCCTAATAAGCCGACCTAATAATCAATATACCTCACAAGGGTTGAATAGAATCCGACTAGATGATAAGAAAGCAGAAAACATATTACAACTAATAACTTAAACATTTCTAAGCATTTCATTAGATTCATCAACCAACCAATATTCCCAAGTCCACAGTCATCAAAAATACCTCTATACAAACTATAGTTTAGAAATGTATATGTTGGGATAAGCCCCAGACAGTTGTCAAACCAAGTAAATATAAGAGTAGGACTAAAGATAACCACCAAGAATGAATGTCTTCCGAAACAAAGAAGCTCACCACTCCGTATGCAATGCACGAACTGCTTTAATCACCTGATCACTGCACAGGAACAAAAGATGATGCTCTGTCCCCTATGTCACATGGCGAAATAGTATCTGGAGACAGTTAGTGGTTAAAATTCTAGCATGTAACTCTATGATAAGGATAAAATAACATCATCATTTAACAACAAGCAATATATGATATTCAATCACATTCATAACTTTATGCATACATATATACATATCACATGCTAATCAAGGGGCAAGTGTTTTCAATATTTTTGAAGCACTCATTCATCATACATGCAATTGAGGAATCCAATCTTCCACACTTATAAATTCAAGTATTTCTAAATAGGCATATGACTTAAACCATATTCACACATCATCAAGTATGGGACTCTACCCACATACACATCCATTTAAGTGAAGGACTCTAACCACTCACACACATTCATATAAGTAAGGTACTATAACCACTTTCACATATTCATTCAAGAAAAGAACTCTAAACATATGCTCACACATTATGCAAGGGACTCTAACCTCATGCCATATGACATTGGGGACTCTAACCCCAAGCTAATTTACGGGGTGAGGCACTTCGACCTCATGAGATCTCATTATGCAACAAAATTTAACCACAAGTGTTGTTATTAGTTAAGGGAATGTAATCTCAAGCTATCACTACTATCATTAGTCGACATTGGGACTATAAACCTTTAAACATGCATCCACATACATTCAATACCACACATAACGACTTTAACCGATTTAGCCAAATCAACACAATACATGGCCACATGGTTCTCAGGGGAGACTTCTTTACTCAACTATTCCAATTGGCCAATGCCTTAATTCGAATCATCATACAATTCAAACTATGGTCCTCAAGCCTGTTATGAGCCATTCTAACTTCATTAGAATTTATATACCACAATTTAGTTCAAAACACAATTCAAGTTCATTTTATATTATGGACATTAACCCCCTTCTTATTAATCAAACCATCAAGGTCATCAATTACACAATACTTTGTTCATTTTATCTTCACAGTATCATTTATCAAGCATTCATATATATTGGTCCATTTCCCTAGCTCAAAGCATCATCATCATGTAACTTGACATCTCACTTAGACATTTTCACGAAAAGCTTGTGTACATGCCTTTACTAAGGCCAATTTCATGATAGAATCATAAAGACTGGTTAATCAAGACCCACATGTTAGACCACCTACAATAAGCATTCACATGTGAAAAGTACCATCAATAACATGTATAAACATAAGTTTAAGCAACAATCATCATTATTCATCATTAGGCAACAAAACCCTTTTCATTTGATTTCCAAACCACCCTGTACACTTACTAATCCAAGTGTGAAATACATGGGTTTAGATTTATTTATCAAGGGAAAAATATACATGCCTTAAACAAAATGAATAATAAGAATATTGAATCCCCTTGGTCTCTTGAAGACCACTCTTGAAACGCTAGCCTATAATTTTTCAAAGATGAGTTTAAGAGAGTGTTTAGCATGTTTGATTAATCAAAATGAAAGTTTAGGAGGATACACACACTTATATAGTGAGAGGGCTAAGGGTTTTAGACATGGTAAAAGACGATGAGGACCTTAGTGAAAATTGAACCCATCCAGGGGTACGACTCACCATTTAATTCCCTTAAGTAGTCGTACCCTAGGGTACGAGTGGCACCCTAACTCGTACACTAGGCTTCTCCTAGGTCACACACACTGTTATGAATATGAACATGCTCCCATGAGTCATATCCAAGGGGAAAGACTCACCCCTAACTCATATGCTCCACTCGAAAGAAGAACAGTCTACTCTAAGCTAAGACCTCACCCCATACGACTCACCTAGGTACGACTCGCACCATTCGGTAAGATTGAGTAAAGTGTCACTCATATCTAGGATTCTGAGTGACCCTCACAACACTTCCTAGTATATAAGAGAGAAGATAAGAAGGATAAGACCCATATCAAAGGGGTATGGCTCAATCCCCTAGTCATACCCACCCCAGTGACACAAGAAAATGATGTTTTTCAATGGTTCTAAGTAGGTGTTTCAATTATCCACTACTTGGTTCATTCGTTCTCGAATGAGAGGTAAGAAAAACAATAACCACAAGCGAACATGTCGTCACACATGAAAAAAATTCTTCAAAGAACTTAGAGAAAGCATACAACAAGGATATAACACACACCATGATCATCATCGGTCGACTATTCTTTTCATTGTCTTCGGGACTCAAACCCATTATTTATCAAAGTCACTTGTTCATTTCAAATCTTGGGGACATAAACCCCTTACTTACCAATACATACTCATTTTAAAACTTAGGGACTTCAACCCATCAACTTATCGAGGATACTTACTCAATTCATGGATTAAGGACTCAAACCCATCATTTACCATAGACATGAATCAATTCAAGATACTAGGGACTTAAACCCTTCACAACAAAACACACATAATTTTCAAACATTAGGGACTTGAAACCATGGTCTAACATGACACAAATCACTCAAAACATTGGGGAATTTAACCCATTGTCTATTAAAGATATAAATCAAAGCAAAGAGATCAACACATAACTCCATCCCAAGTTTTTGAAATAGGAAACAAATGTGGATACTTGGACTTTATGTCCTGTTCCTCCTCCTAATTAGCTTTCTCGAACTTTTTGTTCCTTCATAGAACCTTCACTGAAGTCACCTCTTTCATTCACAACCTACAAACTTGCCGAACTAAGATCCTCAATGGGATCTCCTCATAGGAAAAAGAGTCTGAGATACCCACATCCCTCAAAGGAACAACCAATGAAGGATCCCCTACACACTTCCGCAATATAGAGACATGGTAAATCGAGTGAATGAAGTTCATACTAGAAGGCAACTCCAACTCATAGGCAACATTGTCAACCCTCTTCACAATCAAGTAGGTCTAATATATCGCTGACTAAGATTCCCTTTTCTATCAAATCGCATCACTTTCTTCATGGGAGACACTTTGAATAATACCCAATCACTAAGACTAAACTCTAAGTCCCTATGCCTCACATCCGCATAGGACTTTATGCGACATTGAGTATTTTTCAATCTATCATCAATCAACTTCACCATTTCTAAGGTTTGGTGGACTAAATTGGGGCCAAGAAATTTACCCTCGCCAACTTTGTACCACCCAATGGGAGATCGACTTTTTCTACCATACAATACCTCAAAAGGGGTCATGCCAATACTAGAGTGGTAACTACTATTATATATGAATTTAATAAAAGAAAAATGGTCATACAAACTACCACCATAATCAATAAGATAAGATCACAACATGTCCTCCAATGTTTGGATGGTCCTTTCCTCTTCCCCATCCATTTGCAGGTGGAAATCTGTACTAAGGCACACTCTAATACCTAAAACCTCTTTGAATGACTTCTAAAAGTGGGATGAAAATAGAGGACCACGATATGAAATAATGGAAACCAGAGGACCATGCAACTTCAAATCTCTGCAAGATATAACTTAGCATAATATTCCGCCAAGAAATTAGTCCTTGTAGGCAAAAAGTGAGAGGACTTGGTCATTCTATCAAAAATTACCCAAATAGAATCATATTGATTTTGGTATCTAGGAAGACCAGTAACAAAATCCATATTAATTACCTCCCACTTCCATTTGGGTAATGGGATATCTTAATTCAAGACCCCGGGACTCATGTGCTCAACTTTTACTTGTTGACACACCATAGTCTTGGCCACATAACTAACCATATCATGCTTCATAATAACCCACCAACAGAACTCTCTAAGATTATGATACATCTTGGTAGAACCAGGATGAATGGTACAACGGGATCCATGAGCCTCATGCATGACCCTTTTTCTCAATCCATCAATGTCGGGAACACATAGCCTACCTTGGTATCTCAAGATGCCATCACCACTAATCACAAAGTCCGCTAGTTTGTGTTGACCTATATTACTCTTAATCTTTATCAAGTCCGGGTCCAATGCTTGCTTTTTCTTTAACTTAACAACAAGAGACAACTAAAATGCTGGAAGCATAAATCTACCACCATCCTCAGAGTTTGCAAGTCAAACTCTAAGATAAGCCGAACGATGAATATCTTTCACTAATTCCTGCTTATCCTCATCTACATGGGAGAAACTCCCCATGGAAAATCTACTGAAAGCATCAACAAACATATTCTCCTTACCGGGATGGTAATAAAGAATCGTATCATAGTCTTTCAAGAACTCAAGCCACTTTCTTTGCCGAAGAGTTAAATCATTTTGGATAAATACATATTAGATACTTTTGATTGGAAAAGATATTAACATGAACCCCATATAAATAATGTCTCTAAATCTTTAACCCAAAGACCATGGGTAATAACTCTAAGTCATGAGTAGGGTAATTATTTTCATGAACTTTCAATTGTCTAGAAGCATAGGCCACCACCATACCATGTTGCATCAATACGTAACCATGACTGACACTACAAGCATCACAATAAACCATAAAACCATAACTATCCTCAAGAAAGGTTAAAACCATTGCCAAAGTCAATTTATCTTTAAACTTCTCAAAACTACCCTAACATGCATTAGACCACAAGAACTTAACCTTCATTTTGGTTAGTTTAGTCAATGGGGCAGCTATATTAGAGAAACTCTTCACAAACATTTTGTAGTAATCGTCTAGACCCAAGAAGCTTTGAACATCTATTGGAGCTATAGGTTTAGGCCGCTTCTTAACTGCCCAAAACTTTTGGGGATCTACCATGATCCTTTCACTAGAGATAACATGACAAAGAAAAGCTACGGCTTTCAACCAAAACTCACACATGGAACACTTGGCATACAAACAATGATCCTTCAAAGTTTTCAACATGACACAAAGGTGATCTACATGATCCGCAACAATCTTCGAATATAATAAGATATTATCAATGAAGACAATGAAATACATGTCTAAGAACGGACGAAAGACCTTATTCATCAAGTCCATGAATGTTGTTAGGGCATTGGACAACCCAAAATACATGAAAAGAAAATCATAGTGACCATACCGAGTTCTAAAGGTCGTCTAAGTGATATCCGTATCCCTAATATTAAATTGATGATAACTCAATCTAATATAAATCTTAGAGAAACACTTCACACCATGAAGTTGAGCAAATAAATCATCAATTATAGAAAGAGGATATGTATTATTTATGGTAACTTTGTTTAGCTAACAATAATTAATACACATACGAAAGAAACCGTCCTTCTTGTGCACAAATAACACGAAAGCACCCGATAAAGACACACTAGGATGGATAAAACATTTATCTAAGAGGTCTTTCAATTTCTCCTTAAGCTCTTATAGCTTTGCCAGAGCCATTCTATAAGGAGGTATAAAAATCAGACGAGTGTTCAAAATAAGATCAGTCCCTAAATCAATTTCCCTATCGGGAGGAACACCTGAAAAATCACTAAGAAATACTCTTGGTACCATAATCAAGATGCACATCCATATGCGAGGTCACATAAGAAAGAGTAGACCCCAGATTAAGCAAACAATACACATCACGGGAGAAAAGTCTCAACATACCCTTGACAACATCGGGAGAAATCTTAGAATCCTAGCGAGTAGCAAGTTCATACAAGTGGTTCTAGCCAGCGGCAGTGTAAGAAATAAAAGTAGAGGTAGATATAGCACCCTTTAGTGTGAGAGTAGATGGAGTAGCAATAGGGGCCCTATTGGCTTAAAAAACAGCTAGAATAGGGCACTCACGCTGCATGTGCCTAACCTGACCACAATGGAAATATCTATTTCTCTCTTTCTCATACTAACCACGATGAATTTTACCTCAAAATCTACAAGAATATTGAGGTGGAGCAGACTAGGCACCACTAGCGTAGAATTGGGTGACGTTTACTCAAGACCCACCACTAAACTAATTTCGAAAATCACTCAAAAACTTTGGGTAATGAGAGCAAAATCTAGAAGAGGAGAAATAACTCAAACAACCCCACTTCTTCCATGGCTACTTGACACCATAAGTACCACTATGCACAGAAGGCCGAAATTTCTTTGCTTTCCTCTTTCTAAGCTCTAATTGATTCTTTTTTTCTTCTTCCACTTTTTGCAAATACACAATTAACCTAGAAATATCCATGTTCTCAATCAATAAGGATGCATTGATCTCTAGGTCTAACTCAAGGGATAATTCTAAGTCAAGCATATGTATTCTAGTCCTCATGCTAAAAACTATCTTGGGAGCATACCTTGACAATTTATGGAATTTTAAGACATACTTTTGGACGGAGATCCTCCTTTGCTTAAATTTCATCAACTCTTCCACCTTAGCATCCCTCAAATTCTAAGGAAAGAAGCGGTCCAAGAAAGCCTCGAAGAAGTCCCACTATATGGTGGTACTAGAATCAATACCTCTAGAAAACTCCTACCCTTCGTACCATTGGTACGCTACATTTTTCAATTGGTAGAAAGAAAACTCAACAGACTCAATCTCTAAAAAATTCATGATTCAGAAGATCTTCTCTACTTCAACAATGAAGCCTTGAGGATCTTTCTCAACCTTCATACTGGAGAATATAGGAGGGCTCCACCCCATAAATTGGCTAATTCTTATGGACTTAGAGGAAACTGTAGCCAAAGCACCACGCTTTGCTTGAGAAGCTATAATTTAAGTCAAAAGGTTAATAGAGCGATGAAACTCAGCATTAGTAGCATCCCCTTAAGGTGATAAAATAGGAGGGTCACTCTCATAGTCGGGGTTGGTGGGGATAGGTGGAACCCTACAAAGATGATTGGATGTCATAGCCCTAACCCAAGTTTGAACTACAAAAGTTGGACGAGCTTTATCCATAGGTCCCTCAGAAGGGTCTTTCTGAGTCTCAGATCTCCTTGGAGGCATGATCTAAAAGATAGCAAATAGAAATCAGAGGAATCCAAGACCTTAGACTCTATAGGTTGAGATAGAAACACAATAAAGGGAAATTTTTTTCTATAATGTCTCATAGCTCCTCTTTTATAAGTATGGCATGCTTCACACCCATAAAAGACACTCTACTCGACATGGTATTGTGGACATCTAACAGACCATGAATCTAGGGTCTGATACTATCTTGAAATACCCCAAAACCTGTCCATGTCTAATGGGCATCCCAAGCTCACATGAATTGGAGGTCACCAAGGCAACCCGACCTAATCTTTAATATACCTCACAAGGGTCAAATAAAGTCTAATTGTATGATAAGTTAGTAGAAAACATATTAAAAGTCATATCTTAAACATGCCAAAGAACTTAATTAGATTCATCAAATAACAAATATACCCAAGTCCATAGTCATCCACAGTACCTTTATACAAACCAAAGTTTAGAAATGTAATAGCTAAACCATGTCAATATAAGACTAAGTCTAAAGATAGGAGACAAAGAATAAATGTCTTCTGAACTAAGTAAGCTCACCACTCTATAGTCAATGCACGAACTGCCTTGATCACCTAATCCCTGTGCAAGAAAAGAATATAATACTTCGATCCCTATGTCGTATGGGGACACAGCCTCCGAAGATAGTTAGCAGTTGGAATTATAGCATGTACCATAAGGATAAGGATAAAATAGCATCAACATTCAATAACAAGAAATATATCATATTTAGTAACATTCATAACCTCTTTCATACAAATAGATATATCACTTGCTAAACAAGGGGGCCACTCTTTTGAACATTTCGGAAGAACTCATTCATAATATATTTAATGGAGGACTCCAACCTTCACCACTTATAGATTCAAACATTTCTAATTAGGCATAGGACTTTAACCATATTCGTACATCAATAAGTAAGGAACTCTAACCACATACATATCTATTTAAGTGAGGGACTCTAACCACTCACACATATTTATATAAATAAAGGACTATAACTACTCAGACATATTCATTCAACTAAGGTACTGTAACTACATACTCTCACATTAGGAAAGGGATTCTAACCTCATGCCACATTAGATAGAGGAATCTAAACCTAAGATAATTCATTTAGTGAGGAACTTCAACCATATGAGATCTCATTATACAAGGGACTTTAACCACATGCAATTTCATTAGGCAAGGGACTTTAAACTCAAGCCATCACAACTATCATTAGTCCATTCTTTGTCCTCATGAGAGCCTTCATTTATCAATTATTCCAAAAAGCCAATGCCTTAATTCAATTCATCATAAAATTTAAACTATTCTCCCTAAGAACCTTATCATCCATTCACACTTCATTAGCAATTTTATACCACAATTTAGTTCTAAACACAATTCAAGTTCATTTATATGTAAGGGAGTTTAACCCCCATCTTATTCATCTAACCATCAAGGTTATCAATTACACAATATATGGATCATTTTACCTTCATATTATCATTAATAATTCATAAATATTGCTCTATTTCCCTAGTTCAAAGAATTATCATCATGTAACTTGACATCTCACTTAGATATTTTCACAAACATCTTGTGTACATGCCTTTACCAAGGCCAATTTTATATTAGAAATCATCAAGACTAGGGTTACTCAAGACCCATATATTAGATCACATACAAAAGTAATTCATGTGTACAAACTAAAATCAATAACATGTCTAAACATAAGTCTAAGCAAGAATCATCATTATTCATTATTATTCACCAAAACCATTTTCATTTGATTTCAAAATCACCACGTACACTTACTAATCCAAGTGTTAAATACATGTATTTAGAAAGGGAAAGATATACATGCCTTAAATAAGATGAATAACCAAGAATATTTACCCTCTTTGCCTTTTAAAGACCACTCTTGAAACCCTAGTCTCTAATTCTTCAAAGATGAGTTTGAGAGAGTGTTTAGGGTATTTGATTCATCAAAATGGATGTTTATGAGTCTAAACACACTTATATAGTGAGAGATCTAAGTTTTTTAGACATGGGAATTAACCAAAAGGCCCTTAGTTAAAAGCTAAAAATTAAACCAGTCCAGGGGTACGACTCACTTAAGTAGTCGTACCCTAGGGTATGAGTGGTACCCTGACTCATACCTAGGCTTTTTATAGGTCACACACACTGTTAAGGATATTAACATACACCCATAAGTCGTATCCAAAGGGTAAAACTCACCCCTAACTTGTATTTTCCCCTCATAATAAGAATAATCCACTCCAAGATAAGACCTCACTCTATATGACTCACCTAGGTATGACTTGTACCCTTAGGTATGATTAATTAGAGGGTCAATCATACCTAGGTTAGTGACTGACCCTCACCACACTTCTTAGGATATGAGAGATAAGAAGAAAAAGGATACGACTCATATCCAATGGGTACAACTCAAGTCCCTATCAGTACCCGCCCCAGTTACACCAAAAGATGTAGTTTTTCTATGATTATAAGTCTAGGTGTTTTAGTTAAATAAATTTCCTTTCAATTTTTTGTAGGATAATTTCCTTCTTTTCCTGATACTTTCTTTCTCTTCTTTAATTTTGTTCGGTCATCTTCCATAATGTTTTCTCCACTTATTTTAGAATTTCAATGAGACATTTTTTCTACTACCTTGTTCCTCTTCAAAATGTATCTTCAAAATGAGATCTTTAACACACATTTCCTTGCTCTTAGGATTTAAGTACTTTTGGAAGTCTTTCTACAAAGGTGGTTACTTCTCAAGTATTGCAGCTACCTAAAAAGCCTTATTCATGACCAAACCTATATAAATGGTCATGTGAGTATCAACAAAAACTGTAATATGTTAAATAAAGGCATTAATTAAGTTTAAACCTTCACAAGGAGATGATGAATTATGGCTTGCAACTCTTGGACTTAGGTAACTACAACATTACTATCTACTATCTTATATTCCAGATATCTTTCAATAATAAACTTTTTCACTTTGGCATCCTCTATTTAATACTTCATTTCTAGATCATCCCAGAGTTTATTATAGGTCTTCATTCATAATACACATTGTACAAGTCATCTTGTAATCCACTCAGAATGTAATTCTTACACAACAAATCTAAGTGCGTTCAAGCTTCCATTACTATGAAGCATTCTAATTTTCAGAGTTTCTTTTGACAATTCTATAATGATTTTCGTTATGAACCTTTGAAGTCTCAAAGTAGTTAAATAAAATAACTTGTTCTACTGCCATCTTTTCAAATCAACTCCAGAAATTTTCTAGTTTTTCCATCGATACCATGGCAGGAGATTTTAATTGTTGCAACATTCATGGTTCCATCATTGACTTGATTATTAATAATTATTTTGTATCACAAATAGGAAAATCTTAAACATTAACAAGTTTTTTTATTGATGAAGTTTTTATGTTCATTTAAACGCAAACCGAATGAACCTTATCTCATGATAAATTTCATCGAGTTCATGATATGTTCTTAATAAATTTATTCCCCTCAACTATCCAAGGTTAATGAAATATATCCTCACAGGATAAAATAATTCAGCAAATAGTGGTACAATAATTTTTTTGAACTGTGAACTTACTAAACAATTGTAGTTCACACTTGAGTTTTTTAAGAAGAAGAGAGTATTTTCAAGATTAAAATTTCATGCCTTTTCTTGATGAAAATTTTTGTTATTTATAGCCTAAATATGAAGGTTCAAATTGAACAAAATGTTTTTTGAAAAGATGTAACTTTTTGAGACGTCGCCAACCTGCAGACCCCACCTGCTCCCACAAGTGGCCCACATGCAGTCATAAGTTTTTAATAATAAATTTCCTCAAATTTTTCATGACGTGAGTTAGATCAGATGTTTCTGTAGATTGACACCTACACCTATATGTTATCACATCATCTTCAAATAATGCCTTGGAGAGTCACATCCCTTTGAGATATGTCATGTCATACATCCACACATGATCGGGTGCAATCACAAATGGAGAAAATTTTCCTATTGAATTTTTAGATTACAATATCACTAATTTTTTAGATTCAAGTGAATGTTGTCTAAAAAAATAATATCTCGATCGATACAAAGACAAATCAAATTTAAAGCTAAAGACAAATCAAGCTAGCAATGAAGATGGGGAGTGGCCTTTCTTGTTCTTCCATCACTATCCATAAGAAGGAATGGTTCTATATTTAAGCATGAAAAAATTACTTTCTCCCACCAATGTAGAAGAAAACTGCATTCATAAAGTGAATACTCATTTTCACTTCTCCTTCATTTTCCATTCATATTTCATCACTTGATATCCCAATAAATATTCTACTTTTTTTAGGGTGTAGGAGAATAATTTGGCGTTGCTCATGAAGAACCTTATAATTTTGAATAATAACTTTTATTATAAAAGAAGAAATAATATCTACAAGTGATTGGGGCAATTTTGTGATATTAATGGAAATAATCAACCCAATAAGGATGGATTCAGTTCTTAGTATCTCTATTTTGTTTCCCTGATCCCCAAAGGCAGATGCAGGATTTATAAAATATACAAATTCATGCAGTAACTTCAGGTTAGTATTTTGATAATAATTGAGTTTGCAGACAAATATTTAGTATATTTCTTAACGTAGGCTTATAAACTATCCCCCACTATAGTCACAATAATAAAAAAGAAAAAGATAAGGTAATTACACGAGGATGGATATTATTACAATGGTATATTACCGTCAGTTTGAGTATGAGTAATGTTGTCAGATTATAAGTTTTTATGTCATAATATATATCATGCAGTTAACTTTATAAGACGGAGTAAGAATAAAGGGAAAATACATTAAAAATATCCTAAATTTTATTCAGAAAAATGAAGATACATCTAAATTATTTCAGTGACCTAATATACAACTGTATTTTATAAAAGTGAAATTAGTCCCTCCCGATTAGTTGATGTGACACAAAAAATATCTTTATTTTAAAAGACATGCATCTTATTTAGCTTTTCTTCTTTTTCTTTTGTTTTTCAAAATGCATATTTTGTAAGATATTCCTACCCACACCCCCACCTCCGTACCTTCTTTTTCTTTATCTTCTCTGCAACCCTCTCTATTGTAAATTTTGTTTACTTTTTTCCCCAATTGTATTTCACTTTGTCATTTCCACAATAGTCACTACTACTTTTATTTTTTCTTCAATTTTTTTCTTATTTTCTTTCCTTGTTCCTTCTTATTTTCATTTTATCATTTCCAGAGGAGTACTACCTTGATCTCTGCATATTTTTATTTCATCTTTAATTACTTTAATTAATATTAATAATGAGGTTCTATATCTATCATTTTTATCTAAAGAATGCTAAATTTCACAATTATGTCTAACAAATAAAAGGAAATTACATTCAAATTGTCAAATTAGTAAAAAAAACACATGCTATTGCTTGAACAATTTGAAGAGAAGATGAAAAACTGAATAATAACAAAAATAAAAAATATCTAAAATTCAAAAATAAGGGAACTATTGTTGATTTTTATACTTATCTCTTCAATTGTGGTTTATGTATTTCAATTTAATTTTTGTTATAGAAAAAAAAAACCATGGTGGTTGGCTTATTGGTGGTGCATGGAGAAGGACTTCAACGTAGTGAAGAAGAAAAAATTGATAATAATAATGGTGGGGGGTGGCAAGAATAAGAAGAATTAAAGGTGATATGATGGCAGCAAAGAGTAAAGAAATTGTGCTGATGGTCGTGGAATACGATTTTTCCAGTGAAGTGGGAGATGGAATGTGTGGGGTTTAGTGATGAAGAAGATACAATTATTTGAATATTTTAATTGTAAATTAGGGATTAATCATTATAAAATATAATTAATCAATGGAGATTTAATAAATAAATAAATAAATTATAATTTTAGACATGGCACAATGTTATACAGACATTGATTTGTTCCTTGTGTCCATTGATGTCATTCGAAATTCCTCTTGGTTTTACATTTGAAGCTGAGTTGAAGGAGTCTAAGGATGTGTTGTCAAAATTCTATAAATACTACCTAATAAACTTGGTGGATGCTTGGATTAGAGGTTCGAAACTCATGTACATTTGGAAGAACCTCCGAATTGAGCAATATTGCCTTTGGATGATAGGTTGGATTATGAAAAATCAAGTGGAGCAAGGAAGAGACCATTTTGGTACCTTTGTGTAATAATTAGTCATTTTGGGCTATATTTTAAAGGGAGATTTTGGTGCTACTTTTGTAGTAGCTTAGCATAGTACTATAACTAGCTAGTCTTTCATTTTATTAGGTAGATTTTTGATGTGCTATAGTAATATAGCACTTATGATGCTTAAACTATGAGAATATGCATGCAGTTAAGGCTATGCTGTTAGATTTGATGAGTTTTTGGGAGTGTTTTGTTAGAAATTAGGTTTTGGAATGCTAAATTCAAGAAGAACTATGAAATGTGGATTAAGCCATAGTTAGAAACCCATTTTCATCCTTTACTGTCGAAGGTACAAATTTCTCCTAACAACCCATAAAGAAACTGTATGAGTCGTATCTTGGACAGACCTTGAAGTCATATCTCGGACATATTCAATACATCTTGGACAGTGCTTCAGTATTTTGGCCATAACTTTTCACCCTTGATATCAAATTAAGGTAAAATTGGTATCATTGGAAAGCTAATTCAATTGTCTATCTGTTTGTGGGTCTTGAGATCAAAGATGCTAGTACACAAAAAGTTATGCTTGGTTGAACATGACGATACCTATACTCATCACAAATACATAATCATTAAGGGATCTTCTCTCTTGCCTATACGCTAAAAGTTATTTGTGATACCAATATGCATCTAAAGTTGACAAAAATCTCTAAAAAAGTTGAAGTGTCATAAAAATAGGAGTTAAAAATCTGAGTATGAATCGTATGGTCCAACCGCACACAGACGAACATTCAAAGAAAGAAAGAAGTCCTAGGTGGATATGAGTCAAGGACACGGGTGGTATGATCAAGTTATGAATCGTGAGCATAAGTCGTAAGCAAAATAAAAATTTAAAGTCTGTAAGACAGTCATTAAAGTGGGTTCAAGGCATTGGTATGACTTGTATAATGATGGTATGAGTTGAAGGGTGAGTCGTACCTTAAGCCGACTTTACTCTTCTTATCCCATTTTATTTAGTATTTGTTTCCTGGGCTTCCATATATCCCAATTACACTCCTATTATATTTTTAAGTCCTATTATGTATGGTTAATTAAGTTTTCCAATTTTATGTAGGATTTTGATTTCTAGTGTTTTCCTATTTTATTTAGGAGTTGATTTCTAGAGTTTTTCTATTTCAATTAGGATTTGGTTTTTGTAATCTATAAACACCCTTTAGGCTTTGTTTATTAATTCTTTCAAGAATTAAAGAATTCAACAATAAATTCAGATATTAATTCTCCTTCATCTATTATTCTTGGTTTATTCTTTGTTTTGTGATTCAATTTAAGACTTTCGAGATTTATTCCTCATTATTAGGAGATTAATTTTGTAATTTTGTCGATGGATTACATGACTAATCTCATAAATATGAATGGATAATTCACGTATCTAGGGTTACTACATAGAGGAAGTGTGATATTCATCTACTCTAGGGTTGCATGTATTTTAATTTTCTTTGCAATAATTAATCTCATAGCAGCTGCAGATGCTTGAGATAGCCTGTATTAGCACCCATCACAAAAAGGGAGTTTGTGATTGGTCAAAGAAGATTAATACAATGATTTGAGATTTCTACCTCCACCTTTTAGTCCTTGAATCTCATGTAATCCTTTGATCCTAAAAGGAGTGACAAACTAAGGTCTTAGCTTGGAGAAGTAAGACGACACCCTGAGACTTAACCAGTAAAGAGTGAGATTTATCTTCACTCCCAAAAGGCAGCTGATAATACCTATCTTCTAGACTTTACATACAAGGAATTAGAATAGTTCGACCATGCACGATGAATTTACAGAGTTAAGAAGCCAGGGGGAACACAAGCCTAATATTCATCTTCTATTGTTTACAACCAAGAACAACCAATTCTTCTCCTTTTTCTAATTCAACAAAAATACCCTTTTACTTTTATGCATTGCCTGGTGATTTTGTCAAATTCGAGGCAAATTTCCAATGTACTCCCTTGGAATTCGACTCCAACCTAGTTGGGTCACTATATTTGATAATAGTTGCTTTACCTTCAATTGGAAGTGTATTTTGTGAATTATCAATATTTATGACTATTGGTATTGTTAACCTCTTAAAGAGTGTGAGCGCTTGGAAGAGATTTTGTTGATCGTCACTTTAAAATGATGGTTTCGAGTCGAATCGATATCCCCCGATTCTATTTGTAAGAGAAGTGGTGCTTTGTAGGATTTAACATTGAGGGGTTTTGGGTTTAATATACCAAATAGTTTTATTGATTTTCCTATCTTTGTATCATTCTATCTACACTTATTTTCTTTCCTTTGTTATCATATCTTGTTCTTGTGTTTTCCACGCTTTAGTTCTCTTGTTGTATTGGCACGATCTGATTTTAAGAGTCATGATAGAACCTATTTTATCCTGCCAGTAGGTAAGCTGAAATGTAACCCAAACCTGAATGCAATAGGTTATCTTGGTGGAAAATTTTCCAAAATGATGAAATAGACAATGCAATTATAAATAAGCAAGGCAATGAAAATAGTCTAAAAATTAATCATAACATAGATAACCATCCTACTACCTGGTAGAGCTAGTACAAGAGCTACTGTAAATGCAACTCAAATTCTAAAATAGTGAATACAATCTGTCACAAAGCGAAAGACTAAGAAATAAAAAAGATAAAAAGTAATAGGCAACTCCACTCCAAGAGCTTACCCTATCTCCGAAATCCAACAAAACATGACTGACTAATCAAAGATGACAATTAGTACTCGGATCTACACCAAAAAGGTACAAAAGTGTAGTATGGGTACTTAATAGGCATCATCGACTAACTGAGCTAAATCATGATATCTATACAATAAAATGCAAGATAACATAATTAAGTCAAGGTATAGGAAAACCTGAACCAACTCCAACATCATTGTACAAAAATAAAAAAATAATCAGAATAATAACATAACATAAAAGATCAAATACATGCAATTATAACTACAAAATTGGGCCACATAAGCCAATAAGTGTAGAAAAGTAAATAACCAAATGCAGGCCCCTATTAGCCAGGAGGGTACAATAAAGTAAAGCATAAATTGGACCACCGTCATTTAACAACTTCCATGATAAAACTAGAACCCATTCATGTCATGTCATACAATAAACATTTCCCATTCCCGAACTTGAACTAATACCTATAGCTCAACATCATACTCCATTGTCAGATTTGAACCGGTATCATATAATCAATATTATAAGTAATAGACATACTCAAATATAATCAATATCATAATCATTATCTGAACTCAAACAGGTATTTATATCATCAATATCATCATCATTATTTGGACTCAAACCTGTACATATATCATCAATATCATTATTATTATCCAGACTCGAACTAGTATGTATATTTTTAATTTCATCATCATTATCCATACTCAAACCGACATATATATCAACAAGATCATAACCATTAGTATAATAAAATAAAATTACTAGCATAATCAATAACATAATCGCTAGCCACTAGCATAATCAATATGCATCAATTCCCAATGCTAACCCATCATAACCATTAATGTTAAACTCTCTCAATATTACCTCAATAAGAGTTTTCAAGGTGTACAAAAATAATAAGAAAGGTTTTCAATAGCTAACATGAATCTTTGCCTAAGGTAGGTTAAAGGCCTACTTTAGATCCTAGAGTACAATTTAAGGAAAATTCTATCCCGTACTAGGCTAAGATATCGAATCTATTTTTAGATGTTAACTAAGGAACAATAAATCTTAAGATAGAAATGTCACCTAAATCATGGAAACTAAGTCATTTATGCCTAAATTACAGTTTTCGAATAGCCTAAACGGTCCAACTATCCCAGGTATTGCCAATCACTTCACATACACTTAAGGCCCATCTTAAATCTAAGATGATATCATAAACAGACTATAAAATAGATCAATCTATAAGGAGGGTGAAGCCTAGCCTTCCTGGATGCAGAAGAAAGCTCAACATTCTGCTAAATCACCTACTTTCCCTTTCAAGAAACTTCAGCAAGATGTCATACTATCAAAATCATATTCTACTCATCAATAAAGAAATAATGATACCTATATAGACCATTGTGCTTCAGGCCCAAAAATTTAATACCTTATATTTTCTTAGCATAAGATTTACTCTGATTTGCGATTGCGTAGGAAATTCAATTAGCTTTCCAACAATATAAAATTTACCTAAATTTGATAACCGAATAAGAAGAAATGGCTATTTTAAGTTTCACTTGTTAAATACCATCATTTAGGCCAGTAGCGCATTATGGAGTATATCAGAATGGAAATTTTCACTTTCCAGTGAAGTACCGTGACATCGGCGCATCGCGCCACAACTTATTTTCATATTTATCAATTTCAAGTGTACCGACGCAATCCCACGACGTCGCGATGAGTCCAAATTTCAGAATCAAACAAGTAGTAGGATTCCACTGCATCGCGCCAAGCTCTCAGTTCCCAATTGTCTATTTCTAGTCACCCAATGAGATCATGGCATGTAACGCCAGGGGTCCAGGTCAGAAAATTTCACGAAAAATTAAAGTTTTATCCAGGGTTAAAACAGTCTTTTCCCATGATTTTATTCAGCCCAAGTGTGAGATTAAAGCCCTAAAACATTTTAAGATCATTCATTACTCAATTTTCTCCAAACCTAAGCATTCTCTCTCAAGATACAAAACCTTATCTTTAAGAATCAACAACAAGCCTAAGAGTTCCTTCAAGAGTCTTAAAGAATTGACAATCCAAGGTATCTTAGGTGTTCATTCATGGGTTCCTTTAACCTATGAAGTCCAAGAACCCTTTTAAAACTTACAAGATCTCAGATTTATGATTTCTACTTTTGAATTCAATTGAATTCATGTTCATGTCATTGTTGGGTTTTAGTTCATGATTGAATTACAAGCTTTTATGAAATTAATCATTTTATGTGTTGAATTACATGAGCTTCATGTTAAACCCTTCAATTTGCAAGTTTATTTATGTAGCCATTATAACTATATGTGTTAATTATTATATGATCTAAGCATGCTCCCCATGTGTTTGAAAATAATTCCTATGTGAATGAAATAGTGCCATTATAACATGATAGCATGTAATCTCCATTTATGTATTAGTAAATGGATTACAAGTGTTTGCTAAAATGTCTCAATGAGTGGATTGTGATCAAGTAGCCATTATTATGTTTTCAAGATTATGCTATGCTTTAATTTTAATGTTATCGAGTCTTGGGGTATTTAATACCAGAAAATTTAGTTGTTTAGCTAGAGCCACTATCAGTTACAAAATAGTATTAGTCATGTTATGATCAGTAGTAACTCAGTTAGTTGTAGAACTCAGGAAAACTTAGTAAACTCAGTCTTAGTCCAGTCCAGTTCAGAATACTCAGTTTAGCGTCTATCAGTTAGGAGTAGGATTTGGCACCGAATGAACCCAAGTATGGGGGCTCACCTACCAGTAGAGGGTGTGACCCTTAGAAGTAATCCTAGAATTCTAGAACTACGTAGTCAGCGTAGGTTATGACATTAACCTACCAGTTGAGGGTTGATGAGGTGTTTTAACCTGCTAGATAAGGGTTCAATTATTCTCATTAGAGTAGCTGCCAGATGAGGGTAACTCTCAACTTGTCTTTACCCATGGCACGGTACTAACACCCTTCCAATTGGAGTTATAGATTGGACCAAAACTCAGCTACCTTATCTTATTTTGGGAATATCGGTTAGATAATTACCTTCCATAGTTTTAGTTTCAGTCTTTAAAATAGAAATCAATTCAGTTATACATAATTAGGACTGTTAGATACAGTCAATAAATATTAGTAACTCAGTTATCAAAAACCTCAGATTATCAGTTACTCTATATCAGAACTCAGTACTTAGCTTCAGAAAAACTCAGATATAGTATATATACATATGCACAGTATTGCATGCTCAGTATTTACAGTAGTTCAAATTATCCACGTACTCTCATATTTAGTTTCTCTATGTCATTCAGTTAGTTATTGTTCAGGCATATGAACCCTTGCATTAAGCCTTACCTCATCTAGCATACTAGTATATTCCATATACTGACCCATACTATTTCTTTGTACTATGATGTCTTATATCATTGGTTCGAACTCTTAGGTTCCTAACCGTACATAGATAGATCCAAATTTAGCCAGCAATAGATTTAGTAGTAAGTCCTCATTAATTGAGGATATTCTTTCATTTCATTATTATAGTAGACTCAGTGTTTTAGTAGATGGATCTAGTTAGGGGATTGTCCCATTAACTCCACTTTCAGATAGTTTCAGATAAGAGGCTTTTCAAACTACAGTTCAGATAGTATTCAATTTTATACATATTATTATTTTAGTTGATACACTTTACCAGTATTCACAAATTTTGAACCTTTCAGCATTTTAGCCTATTATTCCACATTTATTACAGTATCATATTTTACTACTCATAGCAGATATAAGTCATGGGTTAGCTTGTGGTCTTTCGGGGTAGGCACTGTATAGCATCTGGGATATAGACTCGGGGCATTAAAAACTTGGTATTAGAGCCTAAGGTTCAACAGAGTCCTAGAAAGTCTTAAGGTGGCATCAAGTAGAGTCTTATGCATGGGTGTGCAGCACGCCATACTTATGGACCTGAGGCTATGAGTGTTTTAGAAAAATAGTTTCCCCTCTTTCAGTATTCATGTCGTGCGAGTGAGAATGGGCTCAAGTTAAAATTTCAGTCTAATCCTTTTCCTTCTTTCATTTATAGAACATGCCTCCCAAAAGGACTAATGAAATAAGAACCAAAAATTAGTCAACACCTCAGCCCGTTCAGGCAGATCCCCTGGTCAAGCATGTTTCTCATGCAGAATTCATAGTTGTATTAACTACTCTAGCTAATTTAGTAGCAACCCAGAATGAATGGCAAGATACTGTTCTAGTCAACTTAATGGAAAATACTGCTACAGCCAGGATTTGAGACTTCACTCGAATGACTCCTCCCCTATTCCCAATATCTAGGTCAGAAAAGGATCCAGAGGAGTTCCTCAATCAGGTTTAGAAAGTAACAGATATCATGGGAGTGACTTCCATTAAGAGTGCTAATTTAGCTACCTATAAACTATAAGATATAGCTTATATATGATTTAAGTAGTGGAATGTAGATAGGGGCACATATGTAGAGCCCCTAGAATGGGAAGATTTTGTTATTACTTTTCTAGATGGATTCTTTCCCTTAGAGCTGAGAGAAGCCAAGGTGTTAGAGTTTATAAATCTCAGGCAGGGCAATATGATTATGAAAGAGTATTCCCTCAATTTTACTCAATTATCTAGGTATGCTCCCCATGTAGTAGCAGATAGTAGGTCTAGAATGAGCAAGTTCATATCTGAGGTATCAGACAGCGTGGTTAAGGAGTGCAGAACAGTGATGTTCATTAAGGAGGTGGACATATCTAGGCTCATAGTCCATGTTCAGAAGATAGAAGAGGCTAAGATCATAGAGAGAGAGAGAGAGGAAGAACAAAAGATCTAGAACAGGTAGCTTTAATTTTGATCAGCTTAAGATAGTTGTTAATAATTATTCCTAGTTTTACAAAAAGTCTTCAGTTCCAGCAACATCTTTAGCTAGTGCAACAGTACCAAAGTTTAGGAATGACAATCTAGATGGGGTGCTAAACTCCAAAACCCAGGTTAGTGTGAGCAATAGTGTTACCTATCCACTTTACAGAGGATTTGGTAAGAATAATAAGGGTGTGTGTAGGGCTGACAATGATGTATATTTTGGGTATGGCAACCCAGGCCACTGAGTTAAAGATTTTCTTTAGTCAGCTTCTCAGGGTCATTACATTCATCCTTCAACTCAGTCCAATTGTCTGAATCAGTAGGGTGCTGCTTCCATTTCCACAAGTGGGCGATGCCCAAAAAGGTTTTATGCCCTTCAGTCTAGACAATATTACGAAAGTTCTCTTGATGTGGTCACTGGTACATTACAGATCTTCCATTTATATTTTATGCCTTATTAGATCCAGGAGCTTCTCTATTTTTTATAACTCCTTACATAGCAGTCGACTTTAAAGTCAAACAAAAAGTCTTAACAAAACCTTTCTTAGTGATTACACTGTAGTTAAATCTATTCCAGCCAGACGAGTATACAAAAATTTCTTTGTTATACTATTTTAGAAAATCTCTTTAGTTAATTTCAGTAATAGTGCCATTCTGTTTCAGTTTCCTGATGGACCAATCATTGAATGAAGGGGTAGTACCTTAGTTTCAGTTGATTTAAGGTTGAATCTCTAGATTGAACTAGTAGAAAAAGAGTTGAGAATTATAAGTTAGAGTTGAGGTTGCTATATGAGGATTGTTGGGGAAATAAAAAGCTAAGAATCATATACCAGAAGGAAGTACTAGCACTGGACCTTACATTATCAAGAGTGGTCCTTCAGAATGAGTTTAATGTTTATGAGTTTTGTTATATCTCGGGCTCTACAGTAACATGGTTTCAGTATGATGTAGAGTTTATTAAGTGCCTCACATACTTAGAATGGCTTTAAGCTAAGGTAGAGATGGTAGAATAAGTAACCAAGTCAGACTTTCAGATTTTAGTAGTATTATCTGTATGTGTAGAAAAGCAGCGGGAGAGGTTGATGCCCAACCCGTCCTTACCTCAGTGTAAGGTTTTCCACTTCAGCTATCACGATATCCACTCATGTAGTACATTTCAACTGTATGATCGTAGCTCATATTCGTCCATTATCAAAAATCGTGTATGCCTACAATTCCTAGTATGATCAGTTCCAGTTCACTTAGTGTTACAAATCATGTTCCATGAATACAGAAACTCCAAACTCAGGTCATGCAGCTCATGACTCATGTACTCATGTCATGCTTTACAGTATGCTCAGTTTCCATGACTTATGCTCTACCCCTAATGATCAGCTAAATTCAGATTTCATCATGTACATCTTAAGTTTAGATCTCTTGATAAAATCTAAGATGTCGATGTTCTATCCCTCAGGCCTTAGTTAAGAGTCAAATTCGGTATAGTGCCTTTCATGCTTCAGGTCGTCATGTTTTAACCTTTCAGTGAACTTTCCTTATGAAATTATATAGTGATGAGCAGTTGCTTAGATGGGAGAGAGAAAATGTTTTAGGTTAAAGAAAGATTGTTGCACGCTTGTTTTACACAAGGCTGTAGTTATGAAGATAGGCTTGAATGTCATGTTGAGGTGTAAGTGGATAAATGTATTTCAAAGGTTTGAGTAGGCTTAAACTTAGTGGGATAAGTCAGTCCAGCTCAGAGCTCAATAGGTAGGGTTATTAGTGCCCATATTACAAAATTTTAGCCATGTTGTGGTTTCTTATTCAGATGTCTTATTCGGACCATAGCAAGGTTCCTTACTACCTAAGGTCATTATGCCTTATTGTAAGAGTGTCAAAGAAACACTCCAATTGAGTATAAGTGTTCAACATGAGTTAGTCTGTAAGGCCAGGAATTCATTTTAGCAGTTAGGCAAAAAAGTTTGCATAGTTTCCTATTTCTCCATCTAGTAGTACTATCTGAAGTTTCATGAATATAACCATTCCAAGATAGAGCAACTAGGTAGTAGCATGTTCGGCTCTGTGTATGCATTATGTCTCAGCTTTAGATCCCAGATATTCGGTTATAATTCAGTTCGTAGGTTCCCTGTGCATCATCCCAGTCTTTCCTCAGTAGCTCAACCAAGTCAATATCCTCCAGGGGACGCATTATCCTAAGAGGGAGATACACTATAATCCCCCAAGCTCCCATGACCTAAATCTTCCATGTTCTTTTCACATAATGAATCCAATTTGGAGTAGTAGGTACTCCCAAGTTGACCCTAGTGTTCCAATATCAGTCGTAACCCATGTATTCAGGGGTCAGTTCAGTTAATGATATCCAGTTAATGTATAATGTTTTAGGCTTAGTTCTGTTCTCACATTACCGTTAGTGTGTGTTCAGTAAAATATCTCGAGTTTGAGATTAGTGATTTTATGTACTTGAAAATTTCTCCCATGAAAGGAGTAAAGAAGTTTGGCAAGAAGGGAATCTCAGTCCCTGATATGTCGGTCCTTACAAGATTCTCAATCATTTCTAAAAGGTAGCTTATAATCTTGAGTTTTCTTTGGATCTTTCTTCAGTACATCGAGTATTCCATGTCTCTTTGCTAAAGAAATGCATTGGTGACCCAGTAGCCATAGTCCACTTAGAGGATGTAAATATTCAGAATAATACCTCTTTTGAAGAGATTCTAGTCCAGATCCTTGATCATCAGATTCGCAGACTGAGGAACAAAGAAGTTCCCTTAGTCAAAGTTATTTTGCGGAATCAGTCCGTAGAGGGAGCTACTTAGGAAGCAGAAGAAGATATGCAGACCATGTATCCTTACCTGTTCTCCGCAACCTCAGATCCATCTTAGGGTAACATTCTTAGCTTTAATCAGTTCCATGTTCAACTATAATTATAACTTGGTATCTATTACCATTGCATATTCGGTAATGCTTTCATGAATCAGTTCAGTCATGTACTCATGCATCAAATATACTTGTTCAGTATGGAAACCTTGCTTATCAGTAGCTTCAGTCATGTATTCCATTCATCATATAAGCATGTTCTCAGTTTGTCAAAAGTTTAGTCATGTATTCATGCATCAGATATGCATGTTCAGTATGTAAACTCAGTCCATCAGTGTCTCAGTTTAATCATCTCATTCGAAGATGAATATTTCCAAGGGGGAGATATTGGAAAAGCCCGTATTTTCTTAGCTTAAGATTAACTCTTAGTCCATGAGTTATCTGATATAAACATTTAAAATACTCAGTATTTTTCAGTTTAGAGTCTGTCATTGCATAGGAAATTCAATTATCTTTCCAATGATATAAAATTCACCTAAATTTGATAATTGGATAATAAGTTATGGCTATTTTAAGTTTCAGTCATTAAACATCATCATTCAAGACAGTAGTGCATAGCGGAGTATGTCAAAATCGCAATTGTCAATTTCCAGTGAGGTACAGCGATACCGGCACATCGCGAAATAGCTTATTTTAATATTTGTCAATTTACAGAGTACCAATGTGATTCCACTGCATCACGATAAGTCCAAATTTCAGTATCAAAGGGGCACCGCGATTTCATCTAGTTGCACCAAGACCTAAGTTCCCAATTGTCTATTTCAAGTGGCCCAACGCGATCATGGTGCGTCACGCCAGGGGTCTAAGTCGAAAAATTTTATGAAAAATTAATGTTTCGTCCAGGGTTAAAGCAGTCTTTTCCCATGATTTTATTCCTCCAAGGTTTGAGATTAAAGCCTTAAAAATGTTTTAAGAACATTCACTATTCAATTTTCCCCAAACCCAAGCATTCTCTCTCAAGATACAAAATCCTAGCTTCAAGAATCAAAAACAAGCCTAAGAATTCTTTCAAGAGACTTCAAGCATTGACAATCCAAGGTATGTTAGGTGTTGATTCATGGGTTCCTTTAACCCATGAAGTCCAAGAACCCTTTTCAAACTTACAAGATTTTAGTGAATTGAATTCATGTTCATGTCATTATTGGTTTTTAGTTCATTATTGAAATAGGCTTTTATGAAATTAATCATTTTATGTGTTGAATTACATGATCTTCATGATAAACCCTTCAATTTGCAAGTAGATTTATGTAGCCATTATAACTATATGTGTTGACTATTGTATAATCTAAGCATGCTCCCCATGTGTTTAATAAAAATACCGTTGTGAGTGAAATAGTGCCATTATGACATAATATCATGTATTCTGCATTCATGTATGAGTAAATACATTCAAGTGTTTGCTAAAATGTCTTGATGAGTGGATTGTGATAGAGTAGCCATTATTACTATGCTTTACTTTTCATGCTATCGAGTCCTGGGGGTATTTAATACCCGACAATTTAGTTGTTTACGTAGGCCAGTGTCAGTTATATAATAGTATCAGTTATGTCACGATCAATAGTACTCTCAGTCAGTTGTAAAACTCAAGAAAAACTCAGTCTCAGTACAGTCTAGTTCAGATTGCTCAGTTTAGTGTCTTTCAGTTGGGAGTAGGATTCAACATCGAGTGGACCCAAGGATGAGGGCTCACCTGCTAGTAGAGAATATGACCCTTAGAAGTAATCCTGGAGTTCCAAAACTACATAGCCTGCATAGGTTGAGACATCAACCTACCAGTTAAGTGTTGATGAGGTATTTTAACCTGCCAGATGAGGGTTCTACCATTCTCGTTAGAGTACCTTCCTGATAAGGGTAACTCTCAGCTTGTCTTTACCCATGGCACGGTACTGACACCCTTCTAATTGGGGTTACAGATTAGACCCCAACTTAGCTATCTTATTTTATTTTGCGCATATTGGGTAGATAATTACCTCCCACAGTTTTAGTTTCAGTCTTCAGAATAGAAATCGGTTCAGTTCTATAGAACCAGGATTGTCAGATAAAGTCAATCAATATTAGTAACTCAGTTATCAGAAATCTCAAATTATTAGTTATTCTGTATCAGAACTCAATACGTAGCTTTAAAAAACACAGTTACAGTATATATATATGCACAGTATTGCATGCTTAGTATTTACAGCAGTTTAGATATCTATGTACTCTCATGTTCAGTTTCTCTATATCATTTAGTTAGTTAGTTTACATGCATATGAACCCTTGCATTCAGCTTTACCTCATCTAGCATATCAGTACATTCCA
Source organism: Capsicum baccatum var. pendulum (assembly GCA_030864225.1). NCBI lineage: Eukaryota > Viridiplantae > Streptophyta > Magnoliopsida > Solanales > Solanaceae > Capsicum > Capsicum baccatum. Next base: position 90,905,606 of record CM061557.1, read on the forward strand.
CGTGTTGATGCATACTCTTTCTTTGCGCTATGATGTCTTATATCATAGGTTCAGAAACTCAAGTTCGTAAAAGCACATAGATAGATCCATATTCAGCCAGCAGTAGATTTAGTAGTGAGTCCTTATCTATCGAGGATACTCTTTTATATCATTATTACACTAGACTCAGTATTTTAGAAGATACAGTTATTTGGGTGTTTGTCCCATCAACTCTACTTTCAGAAAGTTATAGATTAGAGGATTTTTATACTAGAGTTCAGATAGTATTCAGTTTTATAGATTGTTATTTCAGTGATACACTTTATTAGTGTTTACAAATTTTGAACCTTGTGGCATTTTAGACTATTATTCCACATTTATTACAGTATCATGTTTCAGTGCTCATAGCAGATATCAGTCATGGGTTAGCTTGTGGTCCTTCGAGGTTATTAGCACTATGTAGTATTCAGGGTACAGACTCGAGGTGTTTCAAAAAATCATCCAAAATCCCATGTGGGTCCCATTTATGAAAATCGCATTTACAAAGCCAACCCAACATTTCCTCATGCTCAACGAGTATTTACCCTGAAAATGGGTGAAGTTCAAGCTACATTGGTGCTAAAATCAAGTCACCAAGTTTGAGATATTTTGAACAAGAAATTAGAAATCCATCATAAATGAAAAGGAATCTTACCTCAAATTCAATGGAAAATCTTATAATAATTGTTCTACAAGCTCCACAAATTAGCTACAAGCTCCAATCCTAAGCTAATCCACTCTTTAGTGTTTTAGTCTCTCGAGAATGGATGAGGACTGGGCAATAATGGGATACAAGGGGAATATTTATACCCTTTCTAGGAGTTTGGGTATCGCAACCGTGACAAGACCCTCACGATTGCGACATCCATCAGTCTAACTAAGGAGTTGCTATCACGACATGGGACCATAATAACGACACTTGGTGTCTACCAAGGGTATCAAATCACGACCCCTGGCACCTTAATCCGCCAGTGCACTAGTTGTAACTGAGACTTAGAATTTTCCTAGTCTGCTCCAACCCCTCAGAATTCATCCAAAATTCCATACACACAAATTAAATATGCTACTCTATCAAATTTTACGATCTAGACTCAATGGAGTAGTTGAAATTCCTATCCAAGATCATTTCAATGAAAAGTGGGTCCCACACCCATATTCTATTTTATTAACTTTCTGACTAATTAGTTCAAATGGCCTCGGGTTCCTAAGGACCAAAAGCAAGAGTCCACCTACATTAAAATCAAAATTCTAGAGCAACTGGAACAGTAAGAATTGGGATACGAGGTCATTTGAATAATGTTTTCTCCTGGTAGCCAATTTGAACTAGTGAAGACTTCAAAATTGGGAATCGGCTTTAAAAAACAAAGAAACTTTCAGTCCCAACAAGTCACAAATGACCTAGCCAACAATAGCAAAGCTCTATTGGTTAAAATAAGCAGAAATAGGGAGAATGAACTGAAGGGTCATATAATATCCACTACTAAAATGACTTTCCGGCAAAAGTTAATGATTGCAATATACCTAAAGTCTCGAACAAGTGAGGATACTAGGTCTGCATATCACTCTCCCAAGTAGCCTCCTCTTCTAGGTGGTGCCTCCACTGAACCTTATCCACAGGAATCTCCCTATTATGTAACCTTCTGACATCACTGGACCAAATGAGCATTGGCTCCTCCATGAAGTTCAATTGTTCATCTAACTGGACTGGGTCTCTTCTAAGCAAATGAGATAGATCGGAATAGAGAGAAAAAGGTAAGGCTAAATGGACATATAGCAAAAAAATCTGGAGGTAAGTCTAACTCATAAGCCACCTCACCAACTATGTAAAGAATATCAAAGCGTCCAATATATCTAGGGCAAAGATTTTTTTTTCTTCCGAACCTCATCATATCCTTCATGGGTGATACATGGAGGAATACCAATAACCAACTCAAAATCTCAAGCCATAAAACCTATGATCTGCATATTCCTTTTTCCTACTATGAGCCACTCTCAACCTATCCCAAATCATGTAACTCATTCGAACAACTCCTGAAGCATATCAGTACCACTGGGTCTAACCTCTGAAGACTCAAACCATCCAATTAAGGAACGAAATTGCCTACCATATAAGGCCTTAAAAGGCACCATCTCAATAATTGAATGATAACTACTATTATAAGCAAACTCTAACAAGGCTATATGCTACTCCCACTATCTTCCAAAATCCATAACACAGGCTCAGAGCATATCCTTCAGAACTTAAATAGTCTGCTCCGAATGGACATCAGTTTGAGGATGAAAGGTTGCACTAAGATCCACTTAAGTACCCAACTCCTCCTGAAAAACTCTCAAAAAGCTAAAAGGAACATTGAATCCCGATCTGAAATGAGAGATATAGGCATACCATGCAAATAGACTATCTCGTGCACATAGATATAGGTTAACCTCTAAGTACTGAAGGACATATGAATAAGAAATTAAATATGTTGACTTGGTCAACTGATCCATAATGACCCAAATGCAATCGGATCCATAGGAAGTATGGGGTAAACCACTAACAAAGTCTATGGTAATCAGCTCCCATTTGTACTCAAGAATGGGCTATCTATAGATGAAACCACCCAATTGCTGATGCTCGGCTTTCATCTATTGATAACATAGGCAAAGATTTACAAAGTCTTACACATCTCTCTTCATACCACTCCACAAATAATGTTGTCTCAAATCTCTATACATATTTTATGTACATAGATGAATAGAATATCTAGAGCTATAAACCTCATGTAAAATCAACTAAATCGAGTAACCAATCCTCAAAACACAAATGCTGACATCAAACATCAAGACACCATAAGAATCTATGGTAGCCTTCTTGGACTCACCACATCACAAAGGATGCAAAGTGTATTATCCTCATATTGATGATCCCAAATCTCCTCAAATTTTTAGGATCTAGCCTCAACACTAGCAAGAATCCTCCTAGGGACTTAAATATAAAGACAAACCATCATGTTTCTAAGATCTTGATGTCCTGTTCCAATGACCTTTAAGAAATTAATATGCAAGCTATGCTACACATACTCATTTCCTTTCGACTCAAGGCATCTGCTACCACATTTGCCTTGCCCATGTCATACAAAATATACATATTATAACCCTTAAGTTCATCCATCTATGCTGCGTAGAATTAAACTCTTTTTGGGCCATAAGATACTGAAGACTGCAATGATTTATGAAAATCTCACAATGCTAACCATAAAGATAATACCTCTAAATCTTAAGAGTGAAAACGATTGCTGCCAACTCCAAATCATAGGTGTGGTAGTTGTGCTCATTCACCTTAAGCTACCTCAAAGCTTAAGTGATAACACGATAGTGTTTAATCAATAAACAACCTAAACCAATACCAAAAGAATCACAATACATGGTGAATCCATTACCCCCAACAGAAAGAGTCAAAATAGGAGCCGATGTAAGAAACTCCTTAAGCTTACCAAATCTTGGATCGCACTCCTCGGACCATCAGAAGGGAACCTTTTTCTAAGTCAATCTAGTCATAGGCACTAAAATAGTAACAAAACCCATAATAAATCATCTATAATAACCATCCAAGCAAATAAAGCTATGAACTTTGATCGGAGATGTAGGTCTAGCCAAATAATTAATAGCCTCAATCTACACGGGGGCTACCATAATCCCATCTTATACACCACATGCCTAAGGATATCACTGACTCAAGCCAAAACTTACATATAGAGAACATAGAGAAAAGAACATGATCTCTCAAAGTCTGGAGCATAATCCTCAAATGTTGTGCATGCTCCTCTCTACTCATCAAATATAAAAGGATTTCATTGATGAACACAATCACAAAGGAATCCAAATAAAGCCTAAAGACTCAAGTCATTAAATCCATTAATGTGGTTGGGGCATTAGTCAATCCAAGAGACATCACCAAGAAATCATAATAACCATAACGGGTCTTTAAAGTTGTCTTTAGGATATCCTCGGCTCTAATCCTCAACTGATGGTAACCAGATCATAAATTAATGTTAGAGAATACTATTTCACCCTGAAGTTGGTCGAACAAGTCATCGATGTGAGGCATAGGATAATGGTCTCTATCGTAACCTTCTTAATACCTATAGTCGATTCACATACAGATGGAGCCATCTTTATTATTCACAAACAAGATAGGAGCTCCCCAAAGAGATGCACCTAATCAAATGAAGTCCTAATCAAAAAGATCGTGAAGCTTAGAATTCAGCCCTTTAAGCTCAGCGGGAGCTATACGGTAAGGCGTCATAGAAATAGGTTGGGTGCTAGGCTTAAGATTAATAAAAAAAAACTTAATCTCATAGACAAGATATATACCAGTTAGATTAGTAGGGAGAACATAAGGAAACTCACAAATTACAAGAACAGAGTCAAGTGAATGACTCTCCACACTAACATCATGTATATAAATGAGATAAGACTCGCAACCCCTCAAGATAAGCCTCCTAGCACACATATTAGAAATAATCTTTGTCATCCCACTTCTAATAACTCCCTACCGCACGATTGGGGTTATGCCAGGCATGTTTAAGGTAATGGTCTTTGAAAAAATTCATGACCGTATGATAGCAGAATACCAGTCCATGCCTAGAAAAACATAAAAATCCACCATATCTAATACAATAAGATTAGCATGAGTATCGACATCTCAAATAGTCATATCATAGAAATTGAACACCCAATCCAGTACAAAAGAATCGCCCATAAAAGTAGATACACGTAAAGGAAAAGTTAATAAGATTAAGGATAATTCTAACTGTCTTTGAATCGGTAGCTACTATGACTCCTACTAAACTACCCTGATATTAAGGTCTCTTATCGCTGCCCCCTAAAGCTTTGTAATGCATATCCTCCCTCACCTGAGCATGATCAAATATCTTAGTAAAAGACCTACCTATAAAAACCAAACACTGAGTAAACATGCAAAGAGAAAGTCTCAATCCATCAACAAAATAATGAACCCTCTCATACAAAGCATTCAAAATAGAAGTAGCATGCCTAGAAAACTCATAAAACTAGGCCCTTTACTCCATTATTAACATGGGTACCTACTCTAATCTAGAGAACTAATCCATTAAATAACCCCTAAGGTTGTGAGGCATCTAATTCTCTAAGAAAATCTCAAAGTATTGAGCCCATGTCAAAGAAGAAGATCTAGCGGGCTTAGAATCAAGATGACTATTCCACCAATGTCAAGCTTCCTAATCCAACATACAAGAAGTGTCATCCCCACCATGTGTCTCCGCTAGGCCTAAGTTACAAATCCTATCCTAAACAGTAATCAGAAAACTATATACATTCTCACTCAATGCACCAAAAAACCTAAGTGGAGCCAATCTAAAAAATCTACTAAACATCTTTGCTTCTCAACAAACATAGAAACCTAGGAAACCACTAGCTAAGTAATTATCAGCTAAGCAACTACCGACATAATAGGGACCTACACTCTAGGTGTCACAACTATAGGTTCTGCCTCTACCTCAGTACAACTCTGATCTGTATATTGTGCACCATCAGATGATGCACCACCAAATAACCATAAAGTTGAAACAAAGCATCCATAATCACTAAAGAAGAAACAAACCTTGGCAAAGCCTAGGCTCGTCTCAGTCCCACTGCTAGCTTAGGAAGAAGAATCTATATCTCAAAAGAAAAAATAGGGTCTGGTGAAGGCCCTCTATATAATCCCATACATAGGGACATATCTTGAGGCTATTCATAATCTTTCTGTCATCCACAAATAGCAACAAGATACCTAGGCTTAGTATCGGGACTCTCATCTCATGTAGAAATAGTGTGTGTCCTAGCCATTTATCAAAACGTGAATCCAAAGAAATATTTCATAAACCAACTTAGACTCTTAGCACAAAATGATTGAAAGAAGTGACGAACTCCTAAGAATGTCCTATAGTCTCCTGAGGATGAGAAACATATGTCAATGTTTCGATCCACAAGACTCTACTAGGTAGTTTTTCCTATACAACAAATACTGGTGAAACCTAAGCTTTTATACGAATTTGTCATGACCTCATTTATGAGTCATGATGGAACCTACTTTATGTTGCTAGTAGGTAAATTGAACAATAACATGGAGCTAAATACAATGGGTTATTTTTATGTAAAATGCACCAAAAGGGTGAAATAGATAATGCAATTAAAAATATAAAAGGCAATGAAAGTAGTTTGAAAATTAACTACAACTAAGACAACCATCCTAAGTACAACTCAATCTGTCAAGAAGTAAAAGACTAGACATAAATACGATAGAAGGAAATAGGAAACTCCAACTCGAAGAGATCACCCTATCTCTGGAATCTAACAGAAGATAATCGACAAATCCATAGCGGTAACTAGTATTCATATATGCACCAAAAAGGTACAAAATCATAGTGTGAGTACAAAAACCATGGGTACTTAGTAGGCATCATTAGCCAACTAAGCTAAATCATGATATAAATATGATAAAATGTAAGATAACATAACTAACTGAAGGTGGAAGAAAACTTGAATCAACTATATTCCAATTTCATAACTTTTCAAGCAAAAGGTTGAAATGGCCCCGGGTGCATCAAGATATGAACAAAGTGTACACCTAATAGAAAATTGACATTCCATTGCTACTAAAATAGTCAAAATTGGTATACAATGATGTTTGACTAATATTTTTGTTTAGTAGATAATTTAAATTAGCGAAGACTTCAAAATAAGAAATTGGCTCTAAAAAATAAATGAATTACCTAGTAATCAAAGTGTTAGTCCCAACAAGTCACAAATTACCTAGGGCAACTATATGGAAGCTCTAACGATAAAAATAAATAGAAATAGGGAAAATAACATGAAGGGTCATAACACATATCCCAATTCATATCAGATGTAGTAATGAGTGTAAAGCATCACTATTATGGGAGTGGTTTTATACATCTCAGGGAGGAACTAAATTCTCTTGTGAGTAATGCAAGTGTGTATTAAGTATTCACGATAGTTTGTGTATGTAATAGACTTTTGAGGTATAATTTAGGGTGGTTTTGATGTCTTTCCCTTAAGAATATACTAAAATACTAGCTTGAGAAAATTTAATAAAAGGCATCTCCCAAGTATTGTTTTAACTTTTGGTGACTATTGACAGAGGCCAAGGTCATAGAAAATTAATAAGCAAATTAAGTTAATTGGAACTCCTTAAAAATAAACAACAATCCATAATTATTCTAATAAAAATAAAAAAGCAAAGTCAGTTTTTCAAAAATCATAGCTCCCCTTCTCTCTCTTCTTAAATATCTCACCTCTCTTAAATTGAAACTTTATTTCAGGGACAGTTGCTTTGGGCAGCATCTTGATTTCTTGGAGGAAAATAATGTTGTAAGACCCCGTAAAATCCTAAAGCTTAATTCAGTCCTTTACGGTTGTCAAGGGGTCCCAGATTTAGAAACTTCTAGCTAAGTTTCCAGACTTAGTTTATTTTATCCTACAAAAGTTAGCAAACTTAAATTGCAACCTTAATGTCCATTAATGGTCTATATTTTTATTATTTCATGATCAGGAAGGTCAATAGGTGTTCCCGTACAAGTTTCAAATTTTTTGGAACACGTTTAGATCATGTTCGGAGTCTCAAAATAGTGGACCAACGCGATCTTGGTGGGCTGCATCACCAATCAAGTTGGTCAACATTTCTGCCGGCTAGCAGAGACAAAACTTCTGAGGCTCAATGCAATCATGGCGCGATGCATCAATTATTTCATTGCACCCACCAACGTGCCACATCGTTTATACTGTCGGCACCTAGTTTTAGTCATTAAATGATCGTTTCCTCGAGGATAAAAGGGTAAATTTCCCACTCCTATATAAACCCAATAACACGTGATTCAACCATTTTTCACCTAAAATATAGTGTTTTTCTCAAATTCCTCTCAAGAACAAGTTAGGATTTTTAATTGGGGATTCAAATTCAATACTCAAATACAAGAATCTCTCTATCAATCTTCGTAAGATCAAGAACTAAGGAATGCATAGTGTTTATTCATGGATTCCTTTCATCCATGAAGCCCCAAAATCATGTTTTTAAATCATGTAGTATGGTTGTTTTGTTGAAGTTTGATTATGTTCATGAGATTATAATTGTATGATTCCTAAGTTGAAATCTTGATTTGTTTTATAAGACTATGTAAGCATGTGAGTTAAAGACTATGGACTTAGTGGTTATGATGTGTTAATTTGATGATTATACCTATTCCCTAAGAGGTGCATGTAAGGTGTTTGATAAAATGCCTAAGAGAATAGAAATTGTATATTATGGCTCAATTGTGACCCAAGTGATTAATGCATGCTTTACCCTTATGATCAAGAATGACTTCCATGATATTGTGTGCATTATAAATGTTTGATGGAGTGTTCATGAGATTAGTTTGATGAAAGTATTACATATTTATATGCATTCCTGTCCATGTACAACATTAAGATAATCATGTGCTTCATGAAATCCCCAACTTATTGTATGATGAATTGTTGATATTGTTCATGTATTCAAGAAGTGTCAAGTCTTTTTAGTTTCATGCTATCGAGTCTTGGGGGTACTTGTACCCAATAATTTAGCTGAGTGCCTAGAGCTAGTGTCAGTTTTCATGAAACTCTCAGTCAAGTCATGATCATTAGAATTTTGTTAGTCTCATTTCTCAAGAAACTTCAGTGAATTCAGTATTAGTCTAGTCCTACTCACTAACCTAAGTGATCTCAGGAATATCAGTAATCTCTGTAATCTTCATAATCTCAGCAATTCCAGTCAGTGATCAGATCTCAGTAGTGTTTTGCTAGTCAATGGAATTTAGTGAACCCTGTTCAAATTAGTTATACAATATGATCAGTAACAGTTTAATTTAGTTAAATCACTTCAGTGTTTTTTCAGTTGGGAGGAGGATTCAGCACTGAGTTAACCCAGGGATAAGGGCTCACCTGTCAGTCAGTAGAGGGTATGATCCTTAGAAGAAATCCTTATGTTCTAGAACTACGTAGCCAACATAGGTTAAGATGTACCCTACGAGTTTAGGGATTATACACCTCATTTGAGTTTTCCTACTAGGAGGGGTTGACGGAAGAGCTCCCTGTCAGAAAGTGTTTACTCATAGCTTGTCTTTACCCGTGGTATGGTACTGACACCCTTCTAGCTAGGGTTACAGGTTGGACCCCATCAGTTCAGTTTCGGGGCATAACGATTAGATAATTACCTCCCATAGTCTCAGTTTCAGATCCAGTCTCAGTAATAGAACTCAATTTAGTTCTACAAATTTTAGGACTATCAGATACAGTCACTCAGCTCAGTATGGAACTCAACTAGTTCCATTAGAATTAGGACTAATAGACATAGTCACTCATTTAATAGTATATTAATTATATGAAACTCATGTTTTCTGTATTTAGTTTTAGGACTGTTAAATATAGTCAATCAGACCAGTTCTTCATAATCAGAACAATCAGAAATAGTCATTCCTTTATCAATAATATGACGTCAATTTCTCAATACTTAATAGACTCAGCCACTCAGTATCCCATTATTAGTACTCAAATATTAGTAAATCCATGTTATCAGAATTCATAAGTCAGTATCATCACAATCTCAGTTACAATTATGTATTTATGCATGTATTCTCACATTCATATTATTAAGTCATTTATTATTGTTCATGAATATGAACTATTTTATTTAGCCTACCTCACTTGCATACCAGTACATTAAACCGTACTGAAGTATTTGCGCTATGGTGTTTTATACCATAGGTTTAGAAGCACAAGCTCTAGAGCATTAGTAGCATTCCAGTTCCAGCAGTCAAAGTCATTAGTAAGTCTTTATCCTTCGAGGAAAAGATCATTACTTTTTTATTTCATTACTTAGTTTATTTTTGTAGTTGGAGTTAGTTGAAGTTAGTTGGGGACAAATCCCATCAACTCCTTATTCAGATAGTTTAGAGGATGTTAGAATATAGTATTTCCCAATAGTTATTTCAATTGCTTTGGTATTGTTATACCATATATTCAGTTATGTAATAGTATTAAACCTTATGGCCTTTCAGTTCACATTTTCGCATTTACGATATTACCATTATTATTTAGTGCTCAGTTACAGATATCAGTCATGGGTTAGCTTGTGGTCCTTTATGATTATGAGCATCATGTATCATTTCGGGTAATAGATTCGGGGTGTTACAAACTTGGTATCATGGCCTAAGGTTCAACAGTGTCCTAGGAAGTCTTAAAAGCCGTATCTCGTAGAGTCTTGTACATGGGTGTGTTGTGAACCACACTTATGTGCAGGAGGCTATGAGATGTTTTAGGAATAGTTTCCCTTCTTTTAGTATTCATATCGTGCCAGTAAGTATAAGATTGAATTTAACTCCCAGTCTAAAGCCTTCTTCTCTTTTGTTTATAGAACATGCCCCCAAAAGGGCTAATGAAAAAGGAATAGGGAATCAGTCAGCACCTTAGATCGTCCAGGCAGATCTTTTAGATGAGCACGTGTCTCATGCAAAATTTAGAACTGCATTCACTTCTCTTGCTAATTCAGTCACATCTCACGATGAATGGCCAGCTGTTGTTCTAGCCAACCAGGTGGCCAATTCTACTGCATCTAGGATTTAGGACTTCACCCAAATGAATCCTCCTCTATTCTAAGGTTCTAAGTCTAAAGAGGATCCACAAGAGTTCTTCAATGAAGTTCAGAAAGTCACAGATATCATGGGAGTGACCGCTAGAGAGAGTACAGAGTTACCCGCCTATCAGCTACAAGATGTAGCCCATATGTGGTTTAAGAAATGGAAGGTAGATAGGGGTTTAGAAACAGATCCCATAGAATGGGAAGAGTTTGCTATATTTTTCTTAGGTAGATTCTTTCCCCTATAGAAGAAAGAAGTGAAAACGTTGGAGTTCATCAACCTCAGAGAAGTTAGCATGAGCGTAAAAGAATAATCCCTCAAGTTTACTTACTTAGCAAAGTACACTCCTCGTATAGTAGCAGACAGTAGATCTAGAATGAATAAGTTTGTGTTTGGGAAATCAGGTAGAGTGGTTAAGGAGTGCAGTATTGCAATGTTGATTAAGGAGATAGATACATCCAGACTTATGGTCCATGCTTAATAGATTAAGAATTAGAAACTTAACAACAAAGAGAGGGGAAATAAAAGAGCCCAAACTAGTGGTTATAGTTTTTTCCAGCCAGGGTCACAAGGTGGTAACCATTCTCAGCATAGACTAAAGATTTTAGTCCCAGTTCTATTCTCATCTAGTGCACTAGTACCAAAGTTCATAAATAACCATAGGGATGGGGCACCAGGCTCCAAATCCTAGGGTAGTGAGAGTAGAGTTTTTACTCATCCACTTTGCGAAGAGTGTGGTAAGCATCATAAGGGTATGTGTAGAGCCGACAGTGATATGTGTTTTTGATGTGGTGAGACCGGTTATAAGGTTTGAGATTGTCCTAGGCTTGGCCCTAAAGTAAGCACGGTCATCCATCAGCTCAGTCCGATCACCCAAATCAGAAGGGTGCCAATTCCAGCTCTATCAGTAGGCAACATCCAGACAGACTCTTTGCACTTCAGTCCCAATAGGATCAGAAACGTCCTCCTGATGCAACCACTGGTATGTTACATATCTCTCATTTATATGTTCACGTTTCATCAAATTTAGGAGTTTCTTTCCTTTGTGACTCATTACATAGCAGTCAACTTTAGGGTCAGACAAAATTTTAACAGGACCTTTCCTAGTCTCCACCAATTGGGTCATCCCATCATAGCCCAGTAGTTATACAGGGACTGCTCGATTATTATATCTCAGAAATTAAAGCCTTCAGATTCCAGTAGTAATACCAGTATGTGTAGGAAATCCATATGGGAAGACGATTCCCGACCTATTTTTATCTTTGTACAAAGTTTAGTACTCCAGTCATCATAATACTTATGCATGCTTTCCATTTCAGTCCCACGAATACATCTTATATCCATGCACTTGTCGTAGAATAGTGTATGTTTCAAGTTCCTTGTATGGTGAGTCCAAGTTCATCTAGTGTAATGAATCATGTTCCATAAATTTAGAAATTCCAAACCCAGTTCCTACATCTCATGACTCATTTACTCATCTCATTATTTACAGTATGATAAGCCCACATGATTCATGACTTCACTCTTAGTGATCAGCCAAACTCAGATTATGTAATGTATACTCTCATCTTAGATCCCTCGATGAATCCATGGTACTGATACTCTATCCCTCAGGCCTCAGTTACAGCGTCAATTAGGTAATCAATATTCCGTAAAGGACACAGATAGTCCTACAAGTCCATGGCCTTCAGTTATTAATTACTTATCTATCAGAATTCGGTACTTCCATATCAGTCTAAACCTTAGTTATAGAAAAATCAGCACTCAGTCTCAGTTACAGTCTTAGTTATAGTTACAGTCTCAATTACCATCTTAGCTACAATATCAGTCCCAGTCCTAGCCCAGTAATCAGTTTTGTAACTCAATTTAGTTTTAATATTTCCCAACCATAGCATATGGCCATCAGTTACTTTGTTATTAGTATTTCGGTACCACAGTTTACAAAAAGTTTATAAAAGATGTTAGACGCCTGGTTTGGTGTTATTAAGGTAACACAGTTTTCCCTCACTCATACTTAAGTTACCTTATATTACCCAGTCACTCATTTCATTACCTTAGTATATTTGTGCATTTATGCTCTGCACCCATGCAAATCCTTTAAGTAGTCTCAGTTGTGGTGCATAAGGTCTAGTCACTTTATCTTAGATGACATTTTATAGGCCTTGCCTCCTAAAATAAAAAAAATCCAGACATGTGGAGATCTCCTATTCAGATGACCTACTCAAGCTAGACGAAGATTCGTTACTCCTTTCAGTCACGATTCAATCCGTAGGTTCCACATACATAGCCTTAGTTTTCCTCAATATCTCAACAAATTCAGTTCACCATTCTTCATGGGACATAGCATCCCAATGGGGAGATATAAGATAATTCCCCTAAACATCCATGACTTAAACATTCTATTCTCTCTTCTCATGATAAGTCCAGTTGGAGGAAGGCATACTCATAAGTTGACCCTCAAAGTCCGACCTAAGCCGCAAGCCATATATTGAAGGTACCCTATTCAGATCATGATATCTAGCTCATGTATCATGATTTGGACTGAGTTACGTTCTTATGTTTCTTATCATGCATAATTAATTATTAATCTCAGGCATACTAGCATTTTTAGTTTAAGGGATAGTCTTCCTTGAACTCATTCAATCTCATGTTCAGATTTTAGATACAAACTTGGTATTAAGTTCCATATTTAGATTTCCATTATAAACTTGGTATCAAAAACCATTCCATATTCAGACATACATTCATTGAGTCAGCTATGCATGTATTACATATGCATGTTCAGTATAATACATTCAGCTTATCAGTCATGTCAGTCATGTACTCATGTTTCAATTGTTCATGTTCAGCATTTACTTCAGCTTATCATTTCCCCTATCTCAGTCAGTCTTATTCGAGGATGAATACTCTCAAAGGGTAGATATTGTAAAACCCCATAAAATCCTTAGGCTTAATTCAGTCTTTTAAGCTCATCAAGGGGTCCCAGATTTAGAAAATTCAAGCTAAGTTTCCAGAATTAGATTATTTTAGCCTTCAAAAGTTGGCGATCTTAATTCATGACCTTAATGTACTTTAATGGTCTATATTTTTATTAATTCATGATTAGAAAGGTCAATAAGTGTTCTCGGGCATGTTTTAGATTTTTCAAAACACATTTAGATCATGTTCAAAGTCTCAATATAGTGGATCAATGCAATCTTAACGCGCCACATCGCGAATTGCATAGGTGATGATTGGCGATATTACGCGCCTATATCAATATATTTTGCCCATATTTGTGCCATGTTTCGAGAACAAATTATATATTTCATGCACTTTTAGTCCTTTTTCCTATAAGTGAGCTAACGAACATGATTAGCAAAGTTTCAGGTGTAAATGATGCAGAATTCAGCATTTTATGGATTACTTGACGCCAAATAAAGCTTCACGGAAGGAGAAAAGGAAGCTTGGACGCCTAAGCACCAAAAGTGATGCATGGAAAATCTGTCCTAGGCTAAAACAACATTTCTGAAGACTTTGGGGACTTGTAGTAACTTATTTGGATTAGGATAATAATAGATTAACCTAGTACAATTGGGTTAAGTATTTCATTATTTTATTTGGATAATGTTACATTAACCTAGTACAATTGGGTTAAGTATTTCATTAGCTTAGTAGGAATAGGATATGGGTATTATAAATACCCTATTTTGCTAGAGATTTTTATTCATTCTACTTTTAAAATTCATCCATATTCATTCTTCAACTATTAATCTTTTTTACTCTTCCAACAGTTCTAATCTTTCCATTAATTCTATTTTTCTTCTTCTATTCATCTATTCTTAATTTCCGCAACAAGAGAATCGTTACTTTGCCTAGGAATTCACGCCTAAATGCCTACCACTTGTGCTACACGAAATTAATCCGTATTGTGGTATAATAACAATGTCAATCGTGATCTCCTTCGCATTCATAGGTAACTAAACTTCTCTGTTGGGGTTATTGAAGCCGTATGAGATACTATCTATTGCTATGAGTTTGTGAGTTTGTGACACGTATGCTGCTTATATCATTATTCTCTTCATCTTAATCTAAATTCTTTGTGGTTGCAAACGCAAGAATAGGCCAGTATAACATTTAACTTGTTCGAAAGAAAGGTTATTTGTCTGGAAAAGATATAGTGTCAAATTAGTATGGTCCCATCCCCCATTAAATAGTTAGTGTCGTAACTGGATTAACCTCTTGGAGAATTCATACCGTTAGACACGCTTTAAGCTCGAAAGAGTTAAAGTGAAATAATCCTCGAATAGGTCGAAAGACGCCTGGATTTACCATCGAATACAATTCTCTATAAGCACATGCATGTCGAAATTCAACACACTCATAGCCAATAGAGACGTATAACTCAGAAGGTGGACATAACCCCAACTCTTCAATTCTCATTGTTTACAACTTAATAACTATTCTTTCTGTTTACTTTGCTATTTTCAGATTTTACTTTATATTTTGGTTACACATTACAATCCCCCCTTTTTACGAGACTTGCACTAAAAGTCTAGTAATTGTTGCTTACTTGTTGACCGAGCTATTCCCTGTGGGATCGATACCCAACCCAGTTGGGTTCTATATTTGCTAACGACCGCTTTACACTCCTACAAGAGCTGTAGATTGAGCATTATTAATAAGTCATCATTAGTGGTGGATTCCATAGCAAAAACTTCTAAGGCTCGATGTGATCAGTTCATGATGCATTGAGTATCGCATCATAGCCATCAATGTGCCGCGTCGCTTATAGCATCGGCACCTAGTTTTAGTCATTAAATTACTGCGTCCTCAAGGGCAAAAGGGTCAATTTTCCACTCCTATATAAGCCCAATAACACGTGATTCAGCAATTTTTCACCAAAAATATAGTGTTTTTCTCAAGTTCCTCTCAAGAACAAGTTAGGGGTTTTAATTAGGGATTTAAATTCAATACTCAAATTAAAGAATCTCTCTGTCAATCTACGTAAGATCAAGAACTAAGGTATGCAGAGTGTTCATTCATGGATTCCTTTCATCCATGAAGCCCAAGAATAAAGTTTTAAAATCATGTATTGTGAATGTTTTGTTGTGGGTTAATTATGTTCATAAGATTATGATTGTATGATTCCTAAGTTGGAATCTTTATTTTTTTTTATGAAACTATGTAAGCATGCAAGTTGAAGACTATGAACTTCGTAGTTATGATGTGTTAATTTGATGATTATGCCTATGCCCTAAGAGGTGTTTGACAAAGTTCCTAAAATAATAGAAATTGTGTATTATGGCTCAATTGTGACCCAAGTGATAAATGCATGTTTTACCCTTATGATCAAGAATGACTTCCATGATATTGTGTGCATTTTGAATGTTTAGTGGAGTGTTCATGAGATTAGGTTGATCAAAGTATTGCATGTTTATATACAGTCCTATCCATGTACAATATTATGATAATCATGTGCTACATGAAATCCCTAACTTATTGTATGATGAATTATTGATATTGTTCATGTGTTCAAGAAGTGTCAAGTCTTGTTAGTTTCATGCTATCTAAACCTGGGGGGTACTTGTACCCGACAATTTAGTTGTGTGCCTAGAGCCAGTGTCAGTTTTCATGTTGATAGTGTGATCACCAGCATGGTGATCTCCAACTGGGGAAGCATGAGTTGCTTCTAGTACGCTCAACATCTCTACTTCTGGAATGTATCGTCCAATAATGCCATCCGCACACCACTAAAATAGATACGGTTCATCCCAGAAATAATGTTTCACATCATGGAGAAACTTTGTCCTTTAATTAAAGGAAAAATTCTCTGGCATTACTTCACTTACCATATAATTCGCGAAGTCAGCATACCAAGGTACCTTTTCGATCTTTTACTGCATGCTTTCCTTCGAGTCTGGATAGGTGATCAGCCACCTTATTCTCACATCCCTAGTGATCTTTGACCTCAAAGTCAAATTCCTTAAGTAGCAATACCCACCGGATCAACCTTGGTTTAGAGTCTTTCTTTGCTATTAGGTGCCTCAAGGAAGCGTGGTCAGTGTGCACCACTACCTTGGTACCTAGAAAATATTCCCAAAACTTCTCAAAAGCATACACCACTACTAGAAGTTCCTACTCTGTAATGGTGTAGTGTTTCTGAGCTCCATTCAGTGCTTTGCTAGCATAACAAACTGGACGAAATAATTTATCCTTCTTTTACCCCAGAACAGCTCCAAGGACGATACCGCTTGCATCACACACTATCTCAAACGGTTTTGACTAATCCGGTGCAACAATGATAGGGGCCTCCACCAACTTCTTATTAAGGCATTCGAATGCCTTAATGCATTCAGCATCAAAGAAGAACTTAATTTCCTTCTCCAAAAGTTTTCAAAGTAGATTATAATTTTAGATAAGTCTTTTATAAACCTCCGATAAAAGCCAGCATGCCCAAGGAAACTATGCACCCCTTTCACTGAGATGGGAGGTGGTAGCTTCTCAATAACCTCTACCTTGGCTCGATCGACCTCTATCCCTTTTGCTGAAATTTTGTGCCCGAGAACAATACCCTCCTTCACCATGAAGTGGTATTTCTCCCAATTAAGCACCAAATTGAATTCCACACACCACTCAAAGCCCTACTCAAGTTTGCCAGACACATCTCAAATGAATCTCCAACCACAAAGAAATCATCCATGAACAACTCCAAGGTGTCCTCAACCATATCTGAGAAAATAGACATCATACACCTTTCGAAGGTAGTGGTGCGTTACATAACCCAAACGGCATCCTCTTGAATGCAAAAGTTCTATACGGGCATATGAACGTCGTCTTCTCCTGATCTTCAGGACAAATATAGATCTGATTGCATCCAAAATATCCATCCAAGAAATAATACCATCCTCTTCCTACCAACCGATCAAGCATTTGATCAATGAAGGGCATTGGGAAGTGGTCCTATAAATTCCTTTAGTTTAGTTTATGATAGTCCATGCAAACTCTCCATCCATTCATAGGCCTGAGAGGAATCAACTCGTTCTTTTCATTTGCAACAACAGTCATGCCACCTTTTTTGGGAACACATTGAATCGGACTTACCCATTTACTATCAAAACTAGGATAAACCATTCTTGCGTCTAGCCACTTAATAATTTCCTTTTTAACCATCTCGCGTATCGGTGGGTTAAGTCGGCATTGATGCTCAATAGTAGGGGTGTAATCTTCCTCAAGTTGTATATTAAGAGTGCAAATGCCAAGTAGAATACTAATAATATCAGCAATAGTCTAGCCTATTGCTCTTTTGTACCTTTGAAGTACCGAAATAAGCGCTTCCACCTGCTTCTCGCCCAAATCAGCTATGATAATCATGGGTAGTGTGTGTCCTTTGCCCAGAAACACATACCTTAAATGCCCTGGTAGCTCTTTTAATTCCAACACCGGAGGCTCTTTGATGGATGGTTTAGCCTGCGATATTGGTCGATTCTTAAGATCAAGATTGAGATTCTTAGAAGAATTAGAGTATGATCCATTCCTATAAAAGCACACACAGACTTCTCATACTCCTCAATGCCTTCATGATCAAAATTGATCATCACTACAGCCAAGGGATCAACAAAAAATTTCTCCTCTATAGGCACCTCCTTCTCATCCTCATAATATACATCAATAATTGAAAAAACACTCATTTATTTCTACTGCTTCATTGATTGGCACACATCAAACCGCACTACTTTATCAATCATCCTAAATAAGAGCTCATTAGCTCGCAAATTAATCTTCACACTTTTGGTTGCGAGAAAAGGTTGACCCAAGATTATGGGCACCTAGAAGTCCACCTAGATATCCAGAATAACAAAATCAGCACGAAATATGAAACAAGTAACCTTCAACAACACATCATACAAAATATTAATGAGTCATTATACCGACCTATCTGCCATCATAAGTCACATGTTAGTGGATACGAGGTCTCCCAAACCCAACTTTTTGCAAACAGCCAGCGGCATCAGATTGATGCTAGCTCCCAATTTGCACAAAGCTTTTGCAAAGTCAAGAGGTCCAATAGTGCCTAGGATAGAATCCCTGGTATGCCAAGCTCTACATTGTTTGGTCATCCGATCAAGCATATCCGAGGCCTCCTGAAATGTGAGATCCATAAATGTCCCCCCTGTAACATTATCAATAACTAGCTTCATAATAGAATTAAATCCCTGATAAAGAGTCTCCATCAAATGAATATTCATCATATGGTTCGGACACTACGTCTGCTTCATTTTTAACCTCTCCCATGTCTCGTGAAGAGCCGCGATTGGGAGCTGCATAAAGTTGCTGATCTCATCCCTCAAATGTACCCTCTAGGAAGGCGAAAAGAACCTTTCTATAAAATCCTCCTTCAACTATCTCCAGTTGGTTATAGAATTGGGTATCAGCTTATTAATCCATAATGTTGCGTCCCCAGACATATATAATGGAAATAAATGCAAGTAGATGGCATTCTTTCCTACTCCTGAGTTATCAAAGGACTTGAAAATAGTGACAAAATTCACTAAATGCATATTAGGATCATCTCCCAGGAGTCCACCAAACAAACCCTTCAGATGAAAAAGTTGAATCATTATACTGGTAATATTGAACTTTGCTCCTGGTGCTAAAGATTGAGGAAATAGCTCCTATGGAACTAGCTCCGTCCATTCCATCTTCATCATCAGTAAAATCAAATTAAATAGCTTAACGATCAATTCTCACGCTGAAAGGATAGTTTTTGTTTACACTTTTGTTCACTGGTGCAGCTACATTCTCTACGCGACTTTGATTATCAGGATCTAACAATTCATCATCCCCCAAGTTATCATCATCAGGATTAGGATGACGTTCTTACTGACCATCATTTTGCTAATTTAGTTAAGATCTAGCCAATGCGGCTAATCTCTCAGCACTTGGGGTTCTTCCATTCTGCTAATTAGTTATGGTTCCAGATGTATTGATAATAATGGTGCACCCAATCTCCATGTACTTCAAATACATAAAAACTACCCTGCATAAAACAAAAACAACAAACAAAGGTAAAATTTTGGAAACTTGACCAAAGTTCAATTAACAAACACAAACTTTATTGACAATCGTATTCCCCGGCAATGGCACCAAAATTTGATACGCCCAAATTACACCTCTCTTATGAGAGAGTAACCGGTCGCTAACAAATATAGAATCCAACTGGGTTAGGTGTTGAATCCCACAGGGAATACCATAGTCACTAAGTATTGAGAATATTATTAGACTATCAATCTAAGGGTCCTGAATAGAAGGGAGTTTGAATGTGTTAGTAGTGTTTTTTTGTATTTGTGTCACACAAAAGTCCAGCTACAGAGAGTTAATGTAGATGTAATTTCAATGAGAATGAATTAACTAGAGTTATGCTCACCAAGATGTTCAAACAATTAGGGTTGTAAGTTTGTGTTCGAATTCTAACTTATGCATTCAATTGCAAGAATTATTGAAGTCTAAGAATTACTCACGTGTTTCTCAACCTAATGAGTATTTCTCCCTTTACTTCTCTCAAAACTAAAGGATTCATGCATTATTCAATAACACTCTCATGAGGGTTGATCCTGTTAAGGTATTAACCCTTTAACCCAAAGGGTAAAGATATGGAGTTCATGTGAATCACTTATTTTCCCAACATCCACTTTCTTATCAAACAAGTAGAGTTCATGGGCTCACTTCTCAAGTTTGTAACCAAGAGATGTCATTAGAATGAAGAAAGATTCATGCAATTTCGATATATATTAGAAATCAAATCAATTCACAACCCTAAAATAGTTCTCTAAATCAAGGATCCCATAACCCTAGTTATGGGAGTTTAGCTACTCATCTCCATAAAAGAAATCAAATAAATATTGATGTTCATAAATGGCTTCAAGAGGGCACTTACAAAAGTCACAATATTGTTCTTCTCAATCTTCAATGGAAAATCTAAAAACTAATAATGAAATCTCAATCTCTAGATTAAAATATCAATGAAAAGTGTTACACAGCTCTCAATAGATGAGAAAGTATGAAACCAATCATGAAAGATTCTATTCTAAACCTTAATAATTGGTATTTATATGATTCCAGAACTAGTGTTTTAAAATTCAAAACTAAGATTTTCCACTTTATGGACGACGGGTCAAGCGACGGTTCATCGCAGGTCCGATGGTCTATCGACTGCACCATCGATGGGTCTCCAGTGAATCCATTATCTACTTCTGGACGATGGTTAGATCGATGGTCCATCACGAGGTCAACGGCCTATCACCTAGACCGTCGTAGGATTTCCAGTGATTGTGTGTTCTGTATCTTGGCGATGATTTAGACTGACGGTTTGTCGCATAGCCAATGGTCCGTTGCCTGGACCGTCACAAGATGTCCAGAGTTTTTGACTTTTGCTTCTAGCCGATGGTTTGGAATGATGGTTTATTACAAGATCGATAATCCATCGCATAAGCCGCCGCTGCTCATTTTCCTTTATTTCTCTCAGATTCTCCAAGTTATTCTTCGCTCTCAATTCTTATCTTGAAAACACTAAAATGCCATGTTAAATACAACAATGATTTCTTGGAAACAGACAATTATCCTAAGAAAAAAGCCTAAAATATTTTGTCAAAAGCCGAAACATCACTCTACCTCACCTTTTTCTTTCACACACTAATAGGACCGGACTGTCATGACAAACATGTCACTTTCTGTGTCAATAGTTGAATAGAAAATCGAAACTCAGCATTCGTAACATCTATTTAGGGTGACTGAGCATGAATGTCACCTTTCAGAGTCGGGTCAGTGGATACCAATGGAACTTGAAAGGGAATATCAAAAGTAGTGACCGCTGACCAGGTATGTACCCCATGAGTTGGATGAGATCGCTCCGCATTGTCCTTAATGGAACAAGTGACTTTCTATTAACTATAGATCATCGAATGGGCATGATCTGAAAAGCCAACAAAAGAAGATTTAAGGGAGAGTTCAGGACCCTAAACTCTATGGCCCAAAATTAGAACAACAACAAAGTGAAACATTCGTTGATTCCTCGTAGCCACTCCCTTATAAGTGTGGTACGCTACACACCCATAAAAGAGACTCTACACTACATGGCTTTGTGGATACCCCATGACACCAAAACCTAGCCTTTGATACAAACTTCATACAACCCAAACCACGGCCTTGTCATAATGGTCATCTCAAATACATCAAGGACTGGAGACTACCCCCAATACGCAAACCAACCAACCAACTGTAATGCCCCGAAAAATGGGTCCCGTAGCATCACACGGTGCTTGAGGCTATGAGTAGCCCTAAGCTAACCCTTTAAGCCATTTACTTTCAGTTCAATACAAATCAACGGGGTTTCCATAAATAGCCCTCAAATATCTACAGAGTAATCATCATCTAAGAATAAAAGAATTTCAGAAAGATAACAAAATACTACTTATTAGTCAACTCCCAACATCTATACTAGTCTGACAAGCCTCTAAGAAAATCAATAAAACCAGCGAGCCATTGAGACATACCCCAACAGACTCATACTCAGTTATCAAATCTATACAATTCTGTGAAACCAACATCATACATCACATCCTTGAAACATAAGTACTCACCACAATAGAGGATGTAGAATAGCGTTCCCAAAGAATCGCTGTCGAACCTGGAACTGAGCACCTGAACCTACATTCTGAGAAAATGCAACTCACATCCGAAGATGTGGGTCAGTACCATGGAAAGAAACCGAGTATATGGGGGTGTATGCAGTTATATAAACATCATCATCACAAATATTTATAAGAAATATGCAGGATGTATGAAAGACTCACATAGACCAAAGAATATCATCATAATCATGAGAGGATGAAATAAGTACAATAACACATGTGAGTCATTATATAATTTGTCAATCACTTTTAGTTCATCAAGAATATCAATTCTCATAATGTAAATATCATTTAAATCTTTCGAAAAAATAACTTTCACAATTCCACTTTCAAATCACTTCACTATTCACCATAGACGCAAGGAAACACACACACACTGGGAGATCCTATAACTGACATAAACCATGTGAGCTACATGGAGTCTAACGTACAACCCACGTTGGGGAGAGCCACCCTATACTTTCCATCGGAGTAGGACTATCGATATCAAATCCACACAAACTAGTGATCACTATATAAATCAGCCTCAGGCTCACTCTTACAGGGAAACGTAGTTCTAGGGAGGTAAGGTCGCTTTATACCTCCCACTCGATGCTAAAGATTTCTTCCAGACTTAGCTCAGATCATTTCAATGACAATCCACAACAAAATAATTTCAGTAATATATAAATATACATCGGGAGCCATCATGCTTCCCATCTATCAAAATCAACCATGTTGTGGATTTCCTTCACATTCGAGTTCAAAACAACTCCATTGAGACCAAAAGGTCAAATCATTCAAAATATCTCAAATATTCAACATCAAATTGCTTATAACACACACTTTCTCAAAAAAAACACAATTTCCAATGGGGATTTGATAACGCTCAAACTATAGCTCTCGTAAGAGTGTAAGCGATCGTTGTCAAGTATAGAACCCAACTGGGTTGGGTGTCGAATCCCACAAGGAATACTTGGTCACTAAGTAAGCAACGATTATTAGACTTTTGATGAAAGTTTTGCGAATAAAGGGGGGATTTTGTGCATGCAAATGATGTAAACAAAATAGTAGAGTAAAAATGGAAAATAGAAGAGTAAAACGAAGTACTTGGTAGGTTTTAATCAATGAGAATTGAGAGTTAGGGTTATGTCCACCTTATGAGTTATACGTATCTATTGACTATGAGTTATGCAGAATTCAAACATGCATGCGCTTATAGAGAATCATATTCTATGGTAAATCCAGGCATCTTTCGACCAGCAAGGACTATTTCACTTTAACTCTTTCGAGCTTAAATTATATCTAATGGTACAAATTCTCCAAGAGTTTAATCCAGTTACGGCACTAACTTTTAAACAGGGGTTGGTGCCCTATTTCCTTGACATTCTCTTTTTTCCAGACATGTAACTTTTCTTTCGAACAAGTTAATGCTATACTGGCGTATTCTATATGTTTGCAACCACAAGAATTTATATTAAGATGAAGAGAAGAATGATATAAGCAGCATACGTATCAAGAATTCACAAACTCATAGCAATAGATAGTATCTCATAAGGCTTCCATAACCCTAACAGAGAAGTTTAGCTATTCATGAGTGCAACGAAAATCATAATAGACATTATCAGCATACCAAGATAAAAATCTCACGTGAAGTATGTTTTGGTAGGGCTTGTGGCGTGAATTCCTTGCAAAATAGCGTTTCTCTTGTTATGAAAAATTAAAAGTCGACTAGATGAAGAGAAGGGAAGAAGAATTAATTGAAAGAGAATGAATGCTGAAAAGTTCAGCAAAATAGGGTTTGTATAACACCCATATCCTATTCCTGCTAAGCTACTGCATACTTATCCTAATCCTACTAGGGTACTGAATTCTTTTCCTAATTCTACTAAGTTACTGCTGGTCCCCAAGTCATTGGAAATGCTGTTTTTGCCCGGGATAAGTTTTTCATGCGTCACTTTCAGTCCATAGGCGTCCAAGCGCTTCTTTCATTCTTTCGTGAAGCTTCCTTTGGCGTCAAGTTATCCATAAAATGCTGAAACCTTCATCAATTATACCTAAAAACTTGCTAATCACGTTGGTTAGCTCGCTTACAGGAAAAAGGACTAAAAGTGCATGAATTATATATTTTGTCCTCAAAACTTAGCTAAAATATAGGTAAATTAAGGCTCTTTAGGCGTGTAAATACGCCTAACATCAACACCCCACACTTAAAAATTTGTTCGTCCTCGAACAAAATATCATGTCCATATACACATCTACTTAGGGTTTCACAGTAACAACACAAAATATTCATCAAGACAGGCACGACAATTATTAACAAAGAGTAGTTTTCTGATCACTACTAGAAACAATTCAACCTCCAACCTAGACTCGTGATGATGGTTAATTCGTATCCAAAAGTTAAGGAACAAAGAATCATACTCAGCTACCCAAAACTCATCAACCATGTGTGTCTCACAATATATCACCCATAATTACTCACAAGTATTTCATTTTTTCAAAACATGGGTATAGGATTTTCCTTGCTCTCACGCTCACAAAGAATTCATTTGTTGCAACAGATGACCATAGGCTTGCCCTTAGTGTAATGCTCTACTAATATCAGAATGCTAAGCTTAGGATCGAATAGGTCTTTTACAGGTTGTAATGTAGGCTAAGGGACGGGTAGGACTATTTTGGCCAGAAATAGTGACTATGTTCCTAAGCGCTTTGATACATCACATTATGCTATTAACACTCTCATTAAAACAACCTTTCTACCTTTCTTTCATCTACCACCCCTTTTCCCCTATTTTGTTATTCAATGATAAACACAAAGATCTTTTTATCTTTTTCTTTTTTTCTTTTTATAACATACCTCTATGACAGCCACTCTCTTTTTTTTTAACAAATTCAAGTACCAATACACTCTAAGGCATCACTCTTACCCAATTTCCTCTTATTTTGTCACATGACTTTACAATTTAAAGCACTTAGGAATTTGGATCAAATTATGGTCTTGAAAAAAATGGATTAGGCTTACATATGAGGCTGTCAAAGAAAATAGCTAAAGGCTCAAAGGGGTTGACTAGGATAATGTCCACGGGTAGGTAAAACAAAGGTAAACAATCACAGGTTGCCGAAGAAATGCCTAAATCATCTTCTCAACTTACACTCTTTATTTCGCTTTACATACACACCAGGCAAGTTCTAGCATCAGCCACAAACACAGAATATACTATCACCTCACACACACAAGGCACATGGTCGACTTTATTGAGAGTAGTATAGACTCTGGACCCAACAGATGAAGGAATTGAACCACACACTTATCACATAATGAGTCACATTTAGAGCCTAAACGTCTCAATAGTAATGATTTTATCACAGACTCTTGTCACAATACCATGCTGCCTATCAGGACAATTTTATGCAAAGTTTTCAAGAAAAACAAAATTTAAAATTTGACTATTAAACAACTAAAACAAATAAACAAATAAACATAAATAAGCAAATGTAGAGAAAGAAGTATAGCCTACAAATATCAGCACCCCACACTTAGACGGGACACACTGTCCTCATTGGAAAATAAATAAGAAGAACCTGGATTAGGCAGACTCCTCCTCTATGTCTGGGGTCATACCCCCTTCATCGGAATCATCATAGGAGTCATTGTCATCCAAATTCTCCTCCACGTCGGAGTTTGGCATTCGGCGATCATCATCGGTTGGCACATCATCATCGAGAGGTTCCTCAAAGTACACACCTACTCCACACATAGCCCTTGCATGCTCGTTCAATGGGTAGTCATAATCCAACTGTTCGAGCTCTGCAGCAGTTGGAACACGACCTCCACTCATCATGGTAAACTGAGTCATGCCATAAAGATGGCGAAAGAAACTTTCATCCCGAGCATGACGTTCTGCTGTGGTAAGGTTAACGCCATGCATGGTTTCAGTATCTTTAACCTTTGTGAGGTCAACCTTCTTCAGGTTGTCGAGAAGCTTATAATCAGCCGGCTCCTCTTCGATGTCCTCCTTCCTCAATATTACAGTCAACAGATTGCCAAAGCTAAAGTGGGACCTCTTGTGTAGCCTGGCCTTACGCATTAAAGATCGAATGATCGCCCCGATGTTGATGGGGATGTTCATCATCAATGCGCACACCAAACACACTTTGTCTCATATAATCTTTGTATACTGAGTCCCTGGAATCAGGCAAGAGTTGACTATGCGCAACCATATTTGAGCTTCTCTGTTCAAGGAAGCATATGGGAAGGTGTTGTGCCGACCGGTGTCCTTGTGTCTGCTCCATCATGCCATAGATCTTGTTCCGCACAATGTATGTCTAATGGCCCTGTAAGGAGGTCTGTTATACAGCTCCATGAGTGGTGATGGATCAACAGATGGCAAACCTAGAAAGGAGTTGAAGAACTCCGTATTTAGTTGCAGAACTTGGCCCCGAATCTTTACTTCACTCCCTGTATTTTTTGGTTACCAGTTGGCATAGAATTCTCATGTTAAATCGATATTGCACGCTCCCATATCTCGAAATATGAAATCAAGATGTAACGCCATTATATTGGCCAACATACGGGGTTCTTTCCTTGCTAGGCTTTCCTTGTGTATCAACTCCATATGAATATATTTTTTCTCTTTATTGTTCCTATACCACTCCTTTCCTTCCTTCTCAAGGACCCATTTGATTCCGAACATGCAGCGAGGTATTTGCAGCGAGGAGGATTCACCTTGCTCTTTTCGTCCCCTTTTCTGGCCTTTTTGTGAGGTGGTCGCTTTATCCTTTCCTTGTCGTGCTTTTGGTGCTATTGTACCTGATAGTCATGTTAGCTTCATCTCGGTAGATACAATCGACAAACAATCAGTAGTAGCACCACCCCACACTTAATTTGTTGGCACAAACTAGTTAAGTGAACGTTGTTGATTACTCAGACTTCATCGATATACGTTTAGGTGTTATGTTCCAACAATATAATCAGTTGCATTCATACTTTTCTTGTCATCTTAACTATCCTTTTTTATTCTATTTCATGAAATCTTGGCAATACTTTCATGTTTGAATTGATGTATCTTTTGAGCAAGACTACTACATAGAGATTGAATCAAGTTATAGCATTTAGAAATAATCACAACATAGTATGTTTGTAGTCAACCATGATTCTCATCTCGATGAACAAGTCATTCCAACATGTAACCTTTCTAGTTACAAGATTATGCAATTTCATTGGCCATGTCAATTCCGCAAAAGTATGATAGTGTATCAAAATCAAATACAAGTTGGAAACAAGTCAAGACCATCCTTACGTATCCTTTCACTCACTTAGTTGTATCACAACAAATCAACCATATTCAAATCACCAACATCATTTTAATATCTAAAATACCATTATAAGCGTAGTATCGTAACACTTACAAAATTTAAAAGGAGAACTTACTTGGTGATGTACTTGGAAGATGATCTTGCAAAGTAAAAGAGCAAAAGGAAAATTTTTGAGAGAATTTGGAGAGGTAGGCGACGCTTAGGTTGGATTTACAATGAGTTTTTGTTTTATGACTAAGGTTCTATTTATAGTAAAATCTTGGGTCGGGTTTTGACCCATTTGGAATCGGATTTGGAGACCAAAAGTGACCATAGGCGGCGCCTAATGCTTTGCCTATTCTTGGCATAGGCGGCGCCTTTCGCAAAGCATTGTTGAGCATAGGCGGCGCCTATGCTATGTCATTGTTAGGCATAGGCGGCGCCTATGCTATGGCATAGGCGGCGCCTATGCTATGGCATACTAGATTCAGAGACAAAAGGCTTTTGCATAGGCGGCGCCTATGCTATGGCATTGTTGAGCATAGGCGGCGCCTATGCCATGGCATTGTAGAATCCGAGAGCTTAGGCCATAGCATAGGCCTTGCCTTGTTCGTGGCCTAGATTTACATAGGCCTTTCCTTGTTCTTTGCCTATATTTTCATACGCAATTCCTAACCCATAGCCTTTTGCTTCTTACCACCTTCAACATGCAATACTTCCAAATCAAAATTTGAAACCAATCTCCTCTTTTACACCTTTTGCACCTACATTTACTCAAAAACAATTAGAACGATGAGTTGCCTCCCATCAAGCGCCTTAGTTTTGGTCGTGGATCGACAAAATCCTAGGAAAACAAAAACAACAAAAACAATTAAAAACGATGAGTTGCCTCCCATCAAGCGCCTGATTTATTGTCGCGGCACGACATAGCTATCTCGATTACTTAGACTTCATCGAGATAGATGGTGGATCATTTTCTGAATGGATTCAGACAACAATGAGGCTTCCTTGTAGGCATGTAATCTTCTTTGAGATGACCCTTGTGCATACATATCCCAGGCGGGATACCAATTATATCATCAATAGTCCAACCCATAGCTCTTTTGTATCTCTTTAGAGCAGAGATGAGAGCCTCTATGTTTTGTTCACTTAAATCATCCACCACACTCACAGGAAGTGTATCTCCACTTCCCAAGAATGCATACCTTAGATAATTGGGGTGCTCTTTCGATTCTAGCACTGGGGGCTCTTCAATGGAAGTCTTTGCTGTTGGTGATGGTTGATTCTTAAGATCATGGTCCGGCTGCTTAGGAGTATGAGAATAGGACCCTATTTCTGTTAGATCACACATAGTTTCTTCATGTTCTTGAGCCACCTCACGCTTAAAATTTAATAGCTCATCAGATAGTGACTCATCAGTATGCTGCTTTTCTACAGATAATTCTTTGTCATCCTTATAATTAACTTCAGCTACAGAGAACACATCCATATCTTCGGGCTGCTTCATTGCTTGGCATACATCAAAACGGACCACTTCGTCATTCAACCAAAATAAAAGCTCATTATCTCTCATGTCAATAACCACACTTCCAGTTGCGAGGAAAGGGCGTCCCAAGATTATGGGAACTTTAGAATCCACCTCGCAATCCAAAATAACAAAGTCTGCAGGAAAGATGAAGGTGGAAACCTTCACCAACACATCATTTAACATACCAAAAAGTCCTTTTATCGACCTATCTGCCATCACGAGCCGCATATTGGTTGGTGTAGGTTTGCCCAACCCCAACTTTCTGTAGACGGATAGTGGCATCAAATTGATGCTTGCTCCCAAATCGCACAATTCCTTAGCAAAATTCATAGATCCAACCGTGCAAGGAATAGTGAAAGCACCGGTGTCTTCCTTTTTCTGTACTAAGGACCTTGTGGCAATTGCACTGCAATGATGAATATTATCTGTCGGCTCATAGCTTACTGCCCGCTTCTTTGTTAAAAGGTCCTTCATGAATTTAGCGTACCCAGGCATCTGTTCTAGCGCCTCAACCAATGGAACATTAATGGTCAGCTGTTTTAACATTGACATGAATTTATTGAACTTGGTATCATCAGCTCTCTTCTTTAATCTTTGAGGAAAAGGTGGTGGTGGAAGGGGAATAGTTTTCTCCACGACTTTCTTTTCCTCTTGCTTTGGATTGGTGATCTTTTTGGGCTATGGACGTTGGGGGTGACGTCATTGATGCCTTCTTCAGCTTCTTCGGCGTCCTCTGGTTCGACAACATCTACTACATCATCGGCCACTTGCCTACCTTTAGCTGGATTTTCCAACACCTTACCACTCCTGGTAGTAATAGCCATACATATTCCATCGTTCCTTGGGTTTTGCACTGTGTCGCTAGGTAAGGTGCCAGCTTTTCTTTGATTTAATGTAGCTGAAATTTGACTTAATTGTTGCTCCATCTATCTTATTGAAGTGGAATGCGAGTCAACCAATTGCTTCATTGAGGCCAAATCATTTATTACCTCAGTTACTCCCGTGTTGTTTGCCTCCACTCCTTTCAACAGCTTAGCCATCATATCTTCCATGGACATATTTCTAGAACCAGATGTAGTGGTGTCATGTCTTCCAGGAGGAATATACATGCCACTTCTGTCTGTCTTGTTCTTCCAACTACCTTGATCACGATCCTTATTTCCAGAATTATCATAATAGTTCCGACCTTGGTTTCCTTGGGCATTGCCTCGGAAACCCCCTGATTGTTCAAGTAGTTGGCTTCTTCTTCAAAATCGGATTCCTCTCTTCCTTTTGATGCAACTGCTTTGACTTTTTTGGTCTTCCCTGATAATAGATGCTTTGTAAGAAGATCCATCTGTGTTTTCATGTGCGCCATATCTTGGTCGCGTTCCTCCTCTCTTCGCCTTTATTCTGCAGTCATGCCAATAGATATAGTGGGGCTTGTCACCTCAGAATCTCTGGTATGCCAAGCCCTACTTTGCTTTGTCATCCGGTCTAGCATATCGCTTGCCTGCACAAAGGTGAGGTCCATAAATAATCCTCCAGCCGCATTATCCACCACTGGTTTAGTTACTGAATTCAAGGATTTGTATAGTATCTCCATCAAGTGGACATTGGTCATGTGATGGTTTGGTCACCTCATAAGCTTCTTCTTAAATCTCTCTCATATTTCGTGGAGGGCTTCAGTTGGAAGCTAACAAAAGTTGCTAATTTCATCTCTCAATTGTGCTCTTTTGGATGGCGGAAAGAATCTTTCTAGGAAAGCGTCTTTCAATTGCCTCTAATTTGTAATAGAATCAGGAGTCAGCCCGTTCAACCATAGAGTTGCCTCCCCAGATAGATATAATGGGAATGAGCGCAGCCGAATTGTATTCTGTCCAATGCCTGGATTGTCGAATGACTTGCATGTAGAGATAAAGTTGAACAGATGCATATTCGGATCATCACCTGCAAGTCCACCGAATAATCCCTTGAGTTGCAATAACTGAATCATGGTGCTAGTGATGTTGAACTTGGCTCCGGGTGCCAATGGCGGAGGAATAATAGCTCCTGTGGCGCCAGCTTCATCCAGATCGTCATCATCATCATCAAAGGGAATTTGCATAGCTCGGCGTTCAGGCCAAAATCTTGCTTGACGATCTCTTCTGTTTGCCGGTGTCGCCACCTCAGCATCACGCCTAGGGTTTAGTAGCTCATCATTACCTAAGTCCTCATCATCAGGATCTGCTGCTCGCCCTGGGTTATTAATATTCTGTTGATGCACTTGAGCCGCAGCCAACGCAGCTAGTCCAGCCTGCTCCTGTTGAGCAGACCTTCTCTCAATGTCAGGTTGTGCATCCATCCTTCCAATAAGTTGCGGTTCAGGGTTTAAGGGTAATAATGGTCGTCCTGAACTTCGAGTATTTGGCATGCACTGAACAAAAACCTGCAGAAAACAAAAACAACAACTAAAAGTAAAGTACGAGAATCTTTGACCAAAGGGTCTAGTAATTATCACAAACTTAGTTGACAATTTGTCTATTAAAGTGACGGAAAATTATAAGTAAAAAGTGACGGAAAAAGTGGTTATACTTATAATTATAAGTAAAAAGTGACGGAAAAAGCTCATATCTATAATAATGGCATCTGCCTCATTAATGACTTTGTCATAACTGAGGATATCACTGAAGATATCATTTTGGGCATTCCATTTATTAATCAAATTCGCCCATATTGGAGTGATTACGATGGTATTCGCTCAACCCTTTTGGGAAAAGAGTTGTTCTTTCCCCTTTTACGTCCCCTTTCTCAGGAAGAAGGTCAACACATTAAGGAGGAAACTGTGTTTAAAATTAATCGACTTTCCTCCCACATTAGTTTCCCAAAACAGGATGTTCAGCTCAAACATATTGAGCACACTTTAAAAACCCAAGAGATGGTCACTAAAATAACCATACTCCAAAAGAAGTTTGAGGATGAAATCAGCTCCGAATTGCCAAATGCATTTTGGGAACGCAAAAGACATCTCGTCGAGCTACCTTATATTCCTGGCTTTGATGAACAAAATATTCCTACAAAAGCCAGACCCATCCAAATGAATCAACAGATAATGGAAATCTATAAAACAGAAATTAACCATCTTCTCAACAAAGGGATTATTAGACCTTCCAATTCCCCCTGGAGTTGCTCTGCCTTTCATGTTAACAATAGTGCAGAGAAAGAACGAGGAACTCCTCGGCTTGTTATAAATTACAAGCCTTTAAATGCGGTCCTAAAATGGATCCGCCATCCGACTCCTAATAAAAGGGATCTCCTTAAACGGACTTTCAAAGCCAATCTTTACAGCAAGTTCGATATGAAGTCAGGATTCTGGCAAATCCAAATTACTGAAAAGGATAAATATAAGACTGCCTTCAGTGTCCCTTTTGGGCACTACGAATGGAACGTCTTACCATTTGGGCTTAAAAACGCTCCCTTAGAATTCCAGAATATCATGAATAACATTTTCAATGCATACTCGTATATGTCAATTATGTACATTGATGATGTGTTGATTTTTTCTGAGAACATTGATTCGCATTTTAAGCATCTCAATACTTTCTTTAAGATTGTTAAATTAAATGGCTTGGTTGTTAGTGCTAAAAAAATGAAGTTATTCCAAACTTCTATCCGTTTTTTAGGGCATGATTTGCACCAGGGTAGTCACAAGCCTATTTGTAGAGCCATCGAGTTCTCCTCCAAATTTCCTGATGAAATTACGGATAAAACACAACTCCAAAGGTTCTTAGAAAGCCTTAATTATGTTGCTGATTTTATTCCTCATGTTAGGAAGGTCTGTGAACCCCTATATAAACGTCTTAAGAAAAACCCAGTACCTTGGAGTTCTAATCAAACTAATGCAGTCATAAGGATTAAATCCTTAGTACAAAATCTTCCCTGTTTAGGTATCCCAAATCCTGACGCCTTCATGATTGTGGAGACTGATGCTTCAGATATAGGATATGGTGGTATCCTGAAGCAGAGGGTCAAAGATAACTCTCCCGAACAGTTAGTCCATTTCACTTCTGGGGTATGGAATGCAGCTCAGAAGAATTACAGCACTGTAAAAAAGGAAGTTTTATCTATAGTGCTATGTATCACTAAATTTCAAGATGACCTTATTAATAAGGAATTTCTTCTTCGAGTTGATTGCAAATCGGCTAAAGAAATTTTACAAAAGGATGTTAAAAATCTTGTTTCTAAACAAATATTTGCTAGATGGCAAGCTCTTCTATCTAGCTTTGATTTTCATATAGAATTTATTAAAGGAGAAAATAACTCCCTTCCCGATTTTCTAACAAGAGAATTTTTACAGGGCCATGAGACCAACAAGCCTGGGGAAAAACCCCATAAACAAATTAGAACAACCTAAAATGGCACGACCATTTGATTCGCCCTCAGCATCCGCAAATCCATTGCGGCCAACAGTCCCACAAAGGCCTACACTCAAGACGGAGGTGCAATCTCCACTCCAGAACAAATACTCTGCTCTAACAGAGATTCAGTTTCCAAAGCTCTCAACACCAATGCCCACGAAATTGGAAGATTTGAAGACTAATTTTCCCATAGACAAAGGGACATCAGCCAGCTCCTCAGTTCAAACCAAGCAGAGTTATGCTATGAAGGCCCCAGAGACCTTTGCTCAAGCAGTTGATCCCACTGCAGCCAAAGCTACGCCACCCTCCCCCGTAAAGGAAGAATTCAAATTCATTACTACTCAAGTAATGCCTATTATTGCCTTAGACAAGGCTTATGAAGGATACCCTCTAAACCAGCTGATCAAGCCGGTCTACAACAACAACAATTTCGTGGACACAGAAGATCCACTCAAGACCCGCCGGTACTATGAAGCCATTTTGGTCGATACAGACTCTATTGAAGTTGAACATTCAATGGATGATCGCAATCCCGACCACATTAACTACTCAAAGTTTACAAATAAAAAGGTACTAACCCCTTTTAACTGGTTTGTAGATCACCTACATACTCCCATCGCTTTGTCAATGCCACATCGACCTCAGAATTTCAACTGGTACGACTACAAGTCGGCTTGGTTTAACTTCTTGTTTGTTCGCCCAGGACATACTTGGTTCGTTAAATATTGTCCTGCCATAATAGATGCCATCATACCTAGATGGTTTTATGAATGGTGGATGTGTTTCAGAGGAACTAAGGAAGTTCTTCCCCAGCAATTTCTCAATCGACTTCCTGACTTTTTGACTAAGGAAGGATGCTCCACACTACCAGATCACATCCAAATGTGCAAATTTTATATAAAAAATTGAGTATCATATATTATCTCCTGGAACTTTTCCAAAGAAGAACAACACAGGATTAAGTATCTGTCCAAAGAAATAAAAATTAAAGGTTGGACTCCTAAACCAACTGCCCCCAGGACTCCTGACAAAGGAAAATCTGCTGCAGCCTCCTCCAGCTCTTCCCAAAGCAAGAAGGCTCTGAAAGAAAAATTAAAGAAGGCCTTGGCCGACTTGAAAAAGCAAGAAAGGCCCAATGAAGATGAATTACTTCAGCTCATTGTAGAAGCTTCTTCTACAGGAAGCAGTGATGACAATGGCGATATGCTTAATCCACAAGGGATAGCTACGGCCTACCTATATCCCTATTATGAATAGGAAACTAATCTTTCAAAGAGATAGAGGTTCAAAGAACCAGAATTATCTCTGAAAAAGATAAGTAACTATTCCTGATTGGAATCCAGGACCCCACACTGTCTCCTAAAGACTACAATAGCTTTTCAGAAAAGAAAAGCATTTACTTTTGCTTCAAAAAGCAAACACACTCAGAAAAATTCCTGGCAGCTTTGCAAAAGCAAGCACTTATTCTGCTTTTCTAAAAGGCAATAATTCACAATTGTCGGCAAGATCTTAGCCGTCCACTTGCACCATAGATGTATTCTTTTGCCTATATAAGGCATTGTAATGTTTCAGAGTAGGCATCTGAAAATTTCCCATCCTTAGAAATTCTCTCTTGCCAAAACTCATGTATTGTCTCTTGTAATGTTTTTCTAAAGTATTAATAAAATCTGTAAGTTTTATATCATTTTTTAATTTACTTATAATTTTCCATCACTTTTTACTTATAATTTCGCTATAATACTCACGATCTATTTTCTGGTATCAGAGCCATGTTGGCAGATTATGTGTCTAGCATGAGCAGCTA
Organism: Capsicum baccatum var. pendulum; assembly: GCA_030864225.1. Taxonomy (NCBI): domain Eukaryota; kingdom Viridiplantae; phylum Streptophyta; class Magnoliopsida; order Solanales; family Solanaceae; genus Capsicum; species Capsicum baccatum. Next base: position 90,940,954 of record CM061557.1, read on the forward strand.
AACATATAATCTGTCTAGAGCATGAGCAAAACTATGTTCTCCTAAGAACATATTACTTTAAACTAATATGAAATTACTTAATCTTTAATTATATTAATATATCTTGTCTTATAATGGGGTTTTAATCCAAGTATGGGGTAATAGTCCTCTGTCTGAGTGTCTGAAGGAACCGATTAATCTCCGGTTTAGACGTTGGTCAGCCTGAAAGTATGGTCGCAGCTGAGGTAAGCGTTAGACCTTGTTGGTGGTCCCGTCACTAAGATAACACTAGCAGAATCCTGTGTAAAGCCATTAAAACTTGTTAGATCCCATAAGCCATAGATGTATTAATATAATTAGATTTCGTTGTTCCATATCTGTTTTCTGTGATATGCTTGCTTAGATGAACATGTATGTTTTCTCTGTTAGTCTCTAGACAGTATGCTGCTTCAAAATACGAATAACCATATTAAAAATACTGTTAATCTTTCTTCTCAGGCAACCCCGATTGCCACAATTGAAAATGATCTTCAAAACTGGAGTATTCCAGATGAATCTTTCAATACGATTTATCAAATCGGCAAATTTAGTTTTTTGAAAAAACATAATATCAAGACCTCTGAGTCTACTGTAGCCATTAATAATTCTCTAGAAATTATTCAACTGTTCAATGAGTTAGATATAAATAGATTTAAAAATCAATTTAATTATCTGCATGTTGGACTTGTTCAAGTTGCTATTAAGCCACTATTTCGACAGGGCTTAGATATCCATGTCTGTTCTATCCTAAGAGATGCTCGTCTACTTAATTTTTACGACTCGCGCTTAGGGGTAATTCCAAGTAACCTCGCCGACGGCCCGGTATACTTTAATTGTTATCCCAATTTCTCTGTAGATATTAACTCTGAATGTTAAAACAAAAATCATAAATATTAAGGAGAACACTAGAGAAATAGCAATTATATACCGTGTATATTATCGTCTAATGGGAACAACTCTAGCACCTAAAGCTAGATTTACGAGCCCTAAAGGGATTACCACCCTAATGGAAGCCAACAAAGATCGTAGAACAGTCTTTGTTCCTAAGGCTCTTGTTTAGGATGAAATTCTCCATAGTAATGATTGGCACTTTGAGGCTATCACCCAACCCATTCGAAATTATCCCGAAAAATCTCAGGTCGAACGGGTTGTCCAACATCCCGACAGATCAATAGATCTAAAATTCCTTGGGCCGGAATCATCTCGGCACTCTTCATTTCGCCGATCAGTCTCCACTCGTTCCTCTACTTCCAAGCCCCCGAAGGGAAGTGATAAGCATGATAATGACAAAGGGAAAATCAGGGGAGTTGACTTCTCTGGTCCTGTCCCAAAAGTCTATTATCAAACCACTAGGGTCAACGAACCCGAAAACCTCTACGATCCAGGGAGTCCTACGGCCTCCGACATGGCCCCTCCTCAAAAGGTTAGAACTGACCCTAGCCTCCTAGTCATCAAGTCAGATGAAGAATACTTTCCTGATCTTGAAGCTCTAAAGGTCCGTTGGAATCATCCAAAGGACGCTATCAAATGGAAATGGTACGCTAGTACCTACTCCAAAGAGCAACAAAAGGAGTTTGGTCGGCTATGGATAGCTGACATGAAAAGACTCCGGTGTGATATGGAATTCTTCTTTTGGTTCGAACGTACCGGAAAGATAGAAAACCAAACTGACTCTCTCAACGTTATCGTTACCAAATGGTATACTCAAAGAAACACGGTTGTTGAATCCGTGACTCCCCCACTTGAAGGAATTAAAATTCCTTATTCTAATGAAATCCTCAAAGCTTCTCCTTTTAAGGCAAAACATGATAGGCCTTCCTCGGCCCCTCTCAATAGAGATCTTGATAGAATAATTGAACAGAACAATTATACTAATCAAGTTCTCCACACCATATCTCATCAGATAGGAGAAACCAAGAGTTCTACTCTTCCTACTCCCATACCTGTTAAAAGCACTTCTAGCTCCAAACCTCTTTCATATCCTATCTTCAAGATACCTGAATTCCAAAAGGATAAGTTTTCTGACCTCAATGACGATTTCAAACTCTCTAAGCAAATTTTGGAAAATATCAATACCAAACTTTCAAAGTTTGAGGTTGCCCAACAGGGAGAGTCCAGCTCCCAAAAGAATTCTCTTTCCAAGCTTACCGATGAACGTTTTTCTACTAAGAAAAATTATTACAAAAAGCCCTCTCCTCCGGATGTCCAGTTCGAAGAAAACCCCTATCTCTCTACATGTAATCATGATGGCAGAGGAATTACTGAATGGAATATTGATGGTCTGGCCGAACACCAGATTTATAATAAACTCCATGAAATGGCTATATCCATTACAGCCTATAAAATCAAAGGCTCCTCTGACAAAGGAGCGGCCACCATGATTGTTTCAGGTTTCACTGGAATGATAAAACATTGGTGGGACAACTACGTCACTGATGAGGTAAAGAATCTCATTTATGACGCCACCACCACTGAGCAAGTGGTCAGAGTTGTAGATGGTCAAGAAACCATAGTAGAAGTGGCACAAGAAGATGCTTGCGCCACCCTCTTATATCATATAGATAGGCATTTCGTAGGAGAACCTAAGCTTTTCCAGGATAGAAGCCTAGAAATTCTTAATAATCTTCGTTGTAAGAACTTAGCAAACTTTTGATGGTACAAAGATACTTTCCTAGTTAAGGTTATGATTAGACCTGACTGCAATAATGACTTCTGGAAAGAAAGATTGATTAGCGGTCTTCCCCCTCTGTTTGCAGAAAAGGTGCGAAAAAGAATCAAGGATAGATTTGAGGGTCAAATTTCTTATAACATTCTTACCTACGGAGACCTTATAAGTTTCATCACCACTGTAGGAATAGACCTCTGTACTGATCTTAAGCTTAAGCAACAACTTAAGCAAAATAGCTCTTCCAAATTTGGTTTAGGAACCTTCTGTGATGATTATGGATTTACAGACCTTTCCTCTAGATAAAAGCATAAGAGAAAATCCTTTAAGTCCACCAAAAAGACTTCTCATCATAAGAAGACTTCTAGGAAAGAGTCCTATAAATCGTCCTATAAACCCAGTCGAAAGACTAAACGAAAGTCTTCTAAACAACCTTCCAAAGATACTTGTTGGACTTGTGGCAAAACAGGCCACAGGGCAAAAGATTGCAAAGCTGGCAAGAAAAAGAAGATCAACCAGCTTGATCTATCTGACGAAACTAAAGAGAAATTATTCTCTATTATGGAAGACTCTTCTAATGCTTCTGATCCCTATTCCTCCTCTAATGAAGACTATAGCGACGAAGAATTTATCAACGCCGCTTATGAATCTGACAGCTCTCAATCTGGGCAAGAATGTGAATGTACTGGCACTTTTTGTACTTGCTCCAGCAAAGCCATCAATGTCATAATAGAAAAACCCAAAGAAATTCTGTTTGACATAATTGAACCTATTACCGACGACGAGCTCAGGAATAAGTATCTCCAAGAGCTCAAAAGGCTTATGCTTTCTCAGGAAGAAAGCCCCCCTAAAGCCAAACATATAATCCAACCTTTTAGTATGAAGAAGGTTATGGCCGAATTCAATACACCTTTAGAACCCACCATTATGGATCTGAAAGGTGAAATCTCCTCTTTAAAAGGAGAAATTAAAAATCTCAAGATCCGACTTGATCAAATAGAGCTTAACACTTTGACAGAACAAGTCTTACGATCTGCTTCGCCTCCAGAGAAAATCTCGCCACTCGATTCTCCTCGTAACCTTCCAATCATTCCAAATGATCATCTCCAAGAACCTATCTCTTTCCCTGGCGACGATGCTCCCTCTTCTTCCGGCAAAGCCATAACAGCTATTAAAGCCTATAGTGAGCATATTGTCATTAAAATTGTTATTGACAAAGACTTTGTTTTAAACAGAGTCGCCCTCTTTGATACAGGCGCTGACAGTAACTGTATTGTCAAAGGCCTTATTCCCACTCGGTATCTCCAAAAGAGTACCTCTCGCCTTTATTCAGCCACAGGCGAAAAATGAAAATTAATTATCAGCTTCCCAAAGCTCATATCTATAATAATGGCATCTGCCTCATTAATGACTTTGTCATAACTGAGGATATCACTGAAGATATCATTTTGGGCATTCCATTTATTAATCAAATTCGCCCGTATTGGAGTGATTACGATGGTATTCGCTCAACCCTTTTGGGAAAAGAGTTGTTCTTTCCCCTTTTACGTCCCCTTTCTCAGGAAGAAGGTCAACGCATTAAGGAGGAAACTGTGTTTAAAATTACTTGACTTTCCTCCCACATTAATTTCCTAAAACAAGATGTTCAGCTCAAACATATTGAGCACACTTTAAAAACCCAAGAGATGGTCACTAAAATAACCATACTCCAAAAGAAGTTTGAGGATGAAATCAGCTCCGAATTGCCAAATGCATTTTGGGAACGCAAAAGACATCTCGTCGAGCTACCTTATATTCCTCGCTTTGATGAACAAAATATTCCTACAAAAGCCAGACCCATCCAAATTAATGAACAGATAATGGAAATCTATAAAGTAGAAATTAACCATCTTCTCAACAAAGGGATTATTAGACCTTCCAATTCCCCTTGGAGTTGCTCTGCCTTTTATGTTAACAATAGTGCAGAGAAAGAACGAGGAACTCCTCGGCTTGTTATAAATTACAAGCCTTTAAATGCGGTCCTAAAATGGATCCGCCATCCGACTCCTAATAAAAGGGATCTCCTTAAACGGACTTTCAAAGCCAATCTTTACAGCAAGTTCGATATGAAGTCAGGATTTTGGCAAATCCAAATTGCTGAAAAGGATAAATATAAGACTGCCTTCAGTGTCCCTTTTGGGCACTACGAATGGAACGTCTTACCATTTGGGCTTAAAAACGCTCCCTTAGAATTCCAAAATATCATGAATAACATTTTCAATGCATACTCGTATATGTCAATTGTGTACATTGATGATGTGTTGATTTTTTCTGAGAACATTGATTCGCATTTTAAGCATCTCAATACTTTCTTTAAGATTGTTAAATTAAATGGCTTGGTTGTTAGTGCTAAAAAAATGAAGTTATTCCAAACTTCTATCCGTTTCTTAGGGCATGATTTGCACCAGGGTAGTCATAAGCCTATTTGTAGAGCCATCGAGTTCTCCTCCAAATTTCCTGATGAAATTACGGATAAAACTCAACTCCAAAGGTTCTTAGGAAGCCTAAATTATGTTGCTGATTTTATTCCTCATGTTAGGCAGGTCTGTGAACCCCTGTATAAATGTCTTAAGAAAAACCCAGTACCTTGGAGTTCTAATCAAACTAATGCAGTCATAAGGATTAAATCCTTAGTACAAAATCTTCCCTGTTTAGGTATCCCAAATCCTGATGCCTTCATAATTGTGGAAACTGATGCTTCAGATATAGGATATGGTGGTATGCTGAAGCAGAGGGTCAAAGATAACTCTCCCGAACAGTTAGTCCGTTTCATTTCTGGGGTATGGAATGCAGCTCAGAAGAATTACAGCAATGTAAAAAAGAATGTTTTATCTATAGTGCTATGTATCACTAAATTTCTAGATGACCTTATTAATAAGGAATTTCTTCTTCGTGTTGATTGCAAATCGGCTAAAGAAATTTTACAAAAGGATGTTAAAAATCTTGTTTCTAAACAAATATTTGCTAGATGGCAAGCTCTTCTATCTATCTTTGATTTTCAAATAGAATTTATTAAAGGAGAAAATAACTCCCTTCCCAATTTTCTAACAAGAGAATTTTTAAAGGGCCATGAGACCAACAAGCCTGGGGAAAAACCCCATAAACAAATCAGAACAACCTAAAATGTCACGACCATTTGATTCTCCCTCAGCATCCGCAAATCCATTGCGGCCAACAGTCCCACAATGGCCTACACTTAAGACGGAGGTGCAATCTCCACTCCAGAACAAATACTCTGCTCTGACAGAGATTCAGTTTCCAAATCTCTCATCACCAATGCCCACGAAATTGGTAGATTTGAAGACTAATTTACCCATAGACAAAGGGCCATCATCCAGATCCTCAGTTCAATCAAAGCAGAGTTATGCTATGAAGGCCCCAGAGACATTTGCTCAAGAAGTTGATCCCACTGCAGCCAAAGCTACGCCACCCTCCCCCGTAAAGGAAGAATTCAAATTCATTACTACTCAAGTAATGCCTATTATTGCCTTAGACAAGGCTTATGAAGGATACCCTCTGAACCAGCTGATCCAGCCGGTCTACAACAACAACAATTTGGTGGACACAGAAGATCCACTCAAGACCCGCCGGTACTATGAAGCCATCTTGGTCGATACAGACTCTATTGAAGTTGAATATTCAATGGATGATCGCAATCCCGACCATATTAACTACTCAAAGTTTACAATTAAAAGGGTACTAACCCCTTTTAACTGGTTTGTAGATCACCTACATACTCCCATCGCTTTGTCAATGCCACATCGGCCTCAGACTTTCAACTGGTAAGACTACTAGTCGGCTTGGTTTAACTTCTTGTTTGTTCACCCAGGACATACTTGGTTCGTTAAATATTGTCCTGCCATGATAGATGCCATCATACCTAGATGGTTTTATGAATTATGGATGTGTTTCGGAGGAACTAAGGAAGTTCTTCCCCAGCAATTTTTCAATCGACTTCCTGAGTTTTTGACTAAGGAAGGATGCTCCACACTACCAGAGCACATCCAAATGTGCAAATTTTATATAACAAATTGAGTATCTTATATTATCTCCTGGAACTTCTCCAAAGAAGAACAACACAGGATTAAGTATCTGTCCAAAGAAATAAAAATTAAAGGTTGGACTCCTAAACCAACTGCCCCCAGGACTCCTGACAAAGGAAAATCTGCTGCAGCCTCCTCCAGCTCTTCCCAAAGCAAGAAGGCTCTGAAAGAAAAATTAAAGAAGGCCTTGGCCGACTTGAAAAAGCAAGAAAGGCCCAATGAAGATGAATTACTTCAGCTCATTGTAGAAGCTTCTTCTACAGGAAGCAGTGATGACAATGGCGATATGCTTAATCCACAAGGGATAGCTACGGCCTACCTATATCCCTATTATGAATAGGAAACTAATCTTTCAAAGAGATAGAGGTTCAAAGAACCAGAATTATCTCTGAAAAAGATAAGTAACTATTCCTGATTGGAATCCAGGACCCCACACTGTCTCCTAAAGACTACAATAGCTTTTCAGAAAAGAAAAGCATTTACTTTTGCTTCAAAAAGCAAACACACTCAGAAAAATTCCTGGCAGCTTTGCAAAAGCAAGCACTTATTCTGCTTTTCTAAAAGGCAATAATTCACAATTGTCGGCAAGATCTTAGCCGTCCACTTGTACACCATAGATGTATTCTTTTGCCTATATAAGGCATTGTAATGTTTCAGAGTAGGCATCTGAAAATTTCCCATCCTTAGAAATTCTCTCTTGCCAAAACTCCTGTATTGTCTCTTGTAATGTTTTTCTAAAGTATTAATAAAATCTGTAAGTTTTATATCACTTTTTAATTTACTTATAATTTTCCATCACTTTTTACTTATAATTTCGCTATAATACTCACGATCTATTTTCTGGTATCAGAGCCATGTTGGCAGATTATGTGTCTAGCATGAGCAGCTAAACATATAATCTGTCTAGAGCATGAGCAAAACTATGTTCTCCTAAGAACATATTACTTTAAACTAATATGAAATTACTTAATCTTTAATTATATTAATATATCTTGTCTTATAATGGGGTTTTAATCCAAGTATGGGGTAATAGTCCTCTGTCTGAGTGTCTGAAGGAACCGATTAATCTCCGGTTTAGACGTTGGTCAGCCTGAAAGTATGGTCGCAGCTGAGGTAAGCGTTAGACCTTGTTGGTGGTCCCGTCACTAAGATAACACTAGCAGAATCCTGTGTAAAGCCATTAAAACTTGTTAGATCCCATAAGCCATAGATGTATTAATATATTTAGATTTCGTTGTTCCATATCTGTTTTCTGTGATATGCTTGCTTAGATGAACATGTATGTTTTCTCTGTTAGTCTCTAGACAGTAAGCTGCTTCAAAATATGAATAACCATATTAAAAATACTATTAATCTTTCTTCTCAGGCAACCCCGATTGTCACAATTGAAAATGATCTTCAAAACTGGAGTATTCCAGAGGAATCTTTCAATACGATTTATCAAATCGGCAAATTTAGTTTTTTGAAAAAACATAATATCAAGACCTCTGAGTCTACTGTAGCCATTAATAATTCTCTAGAAATTATTCAACTGTTCAATGAGTTAGATATAAATAGATTTAAAAATCAGTTTAATTATCTGCATGTTGGACTTGTTCAAGTTGCTATTAAGCCACTATTTCGACAGGGCTTAGATATCCCTGTCTGTTCTATCCTAAGAGATGCTCGTCAACTTAATTTTTACGACTCGCGCTTAGGCGTAATTCAAAGTAACCTCGCCGACGGCCCGGTATACTTTAATTGTTATCCCAATTTCTCTGTAGATATTAATGATCCTAACATCATGGATGTTTTAACTCTGAATGTTAAAACAAAAATCATAAATATTAAGGAGAACACTAGAGAAATAGCAATTATATACCGTTTATATTATCGTCTAATGGGAACAACTCTAGCACCTAAAGCTAGATTTACGAGCCCTAAAGGGATTACCACCCTAATGGAAGCCAACAAAGATCGTAGCACAGTCTTTGTTCCTAAGGCTCTTGTTTAGGATGAAATTCTCCATAGTAATGATTGGCACTTTGAGGCTATCACCCAACCCATTCAAAATTATCCCGAAAAATCTCAGGTCGAACGGGTTGTCCAACATCCCGACAGATCAATAGATCTAAAATTCCTTGGGCCGGAATCATCTCGGCACTCTTCATTTCGCCGATCAGTCTCCACTCGTTCCTCTACTTCCAAGCCCCGGAGGGAAGTGATAAGCATGATAATGACAAAGGGAAAATCAGGGGAGTTGACTTCTCTGGTCCTGTCCCAAAAGTCTATTATCAAACTACTAGGGTCAACGAACCCGAAAACCTCTACGATCCAGGGAGTCCTACGGCCTCCGACATGGCCCCTCCTCAAAAGGTTAGAACTGACCCTAGCCTCCTAGTCATCAAGTCAGATGAAGAATACTTTCCTGATCTTGAAGCTCTAAAGGTCCGTTGGAATCATCCAAAGGACGCTATCAAACGGAAATGGTACGCTAGTACCTACTCCAAAGAGCAACAAAAGGAGTTTGGTCGGCTATGGATAGCTGACATGAAAAGACTCCGGTGAGATATGGAATTCTTCTTTTGGTTCGAACGTACCAGAAAGATAGAAAACCAAACTGACTCTCTCAACGTTATCGTTACCAAATGGTATACTCAAAGAAACACGGTTGTTGAATCTGTGACTCCCCCACTTGAAGGAATTAAAATTCCTTATTCTAATGAAATCCTCAAAGCTTCTCCTTTTAAGGCAAAACATTATAGGCCTTTCTCGGCCCCTCTCAATAGAGATCTTGATAGAATAATTGAACAGAACAATTATACTAATCAAGTTCTCCACACCATATCTCATCAGATAGTAGAAACCAAGAGTTCTACTCTTCCTACTCCCATACCTGTTAAAAGCACTTCTAGCTCCAAACCTCTTTCAAATCCTATCTTCAAGATACCTGAATTCCAAAAGGATAAGTTTTCTGACCTCAATGACGATTTCAAACTCTCTAAGCAAATTTTGGAAAATATCAATGCCAAACTTTCAAAGTTTAAGGTTGCCCAACAGGGAGAGTCCAGCTCCCAAAAGAATTCACTTTCCAAGCTTACCAATGAACGTTTTTCTACTAAGAAAAATTATTACAAAAAGCCCTCTCCTCCGGATGTCCAATTCGAAGAAAATCCCTATCTCTCTACATGTAATCATGATGGCAGAGGAATTACTGAATGGAATATTGATGGTCTGGCCGAACACCAGATTTATAATAAACTCCATGAAATGGCTATATCCATTACAGCCTATAAAATCAAAGGCTCCTCTGACAAAGGAGCGGCCACCATGATTGTTTCAGGTTTCACTGGAATGATAAAACATTGGTGGGACAACTACGTCACTGATGAGGTAAAGAATCTCATTTATGACGCCACCACCACTGAGCAAGTGGTCAGAGTTGTAGATGGTCAAGAAACCATAGTAGAAGCGGCACAAGAAGATGCTTGCGCTACCCTCTTATATCATATAGATAAGCATTTCGTAGGAGAACCTAAGCTTTTCCAGGATAGAAGCCTAGAAATTCTTAATAATCTTCGTTGTAAGAACTTAGCAGACTTTCGATGGTACAAAGATACTTTCCTAGTTAAGGTTATGATTAGACCTGACTGCAATAATGACTTCTGGAAAGAAAGATTGATTAGCGGTTTTCCCCCTCTGTTTGCAGAAAAGGTGCGAACAAAAATCAAGGATAGATTTGAGGGTCAAATTCCTTATAACATTCTTACCTACGGAGACCTTATAAGTTTCATCACCACTGTAGGAATGGACCTCTGTACTGATCTTAAGCTTAAGCAGCAACTTAAGCAAAATAGCTCATCCAAATTTGGTTTAGGAACCTTCTGTGATGATTATGGATTTACAGACCTTTTCTCTAGAAAAAAGCATAAGAGAAAATCCTTTAAGTCCACCAAAAGGACTTCTCATCATAAGAAGAATTCTAGGAAAGAGTCCTATAAACCGTCCTATAAACCCAGTCGAAAGACTAAACGAATGTCTTCTAAACAACCTTCCAAAGATATTTGTTGGACTTGTGGCAAAACAGGCCACAGGGCAAAAGATTGAAAATCTGGCAAGAAAAAAAGATCAACCAGCTTGATCTATCTGACAAAACTAAAGAGAAATTATTCTCTATTATGGAAGACTCTTCTGAAGCTTCTGACCCCTATTCCTCCTCTAATGAAGACTATAGCGACGAAGAATTTATCAACGCCGCTTATGAATCTGACAGCTCTCAATCTGGGCAAGAATGTGAATGTACTGGCACTTTTTGTACTTGCTCCAGCAAAGCCATCAATGTCATAATAGAAAAACCCAAAGAAATTCTATTTGACATGGTTGAACATATTACCGACGACGAGCTCAGGAATAAGTATCTCCAAGAGCTCAAAAGGCTTATGCTTTCTCAGGAAGAAAGCCCCCCTAAAGCCAAACATATAATCCAACCTTTTAGTATGAAGAAGGTTATGGCCAAATTCAATACACCTTCAGAACCCACCATTATGGATCTGAAAGGTGAAATCTCCTCTTTAAAAGGAGAAATTAAAAATCTCAAGATCCGACTTGATCAAGTAGAGCTTAACACTTTGACAGAATAAGTCTTACGATCTGCTTCGCCTCCAGAGAAAATCTCACCACCCGAGTCTCCTCGTAACCTTCCAATCATTCCAAATGATCATCTCCAAGAACCTATCTCTTTCCCTGGCGATGATGCTCCCTCTTCTTCCATCAAAGCCATAACAGCTATTAAAGCCTATAGTGAGCATATTGTCGTTAAAATTGTTATTGACAAAGACTTCGTTTTAAACAGAGTCGCCCTCTTTGATACAGGCGCTGACCGTAACTGTATTGTCAAAGGCCTTATTCCCACTCGATATCTCCAAAAGAGTACCTCTCGCCTCTATTCAGCCACCGGCGAAAAAATGAAAATTAATTATCAGCTTCCCAATGCTCATATCTGTAATAATGGCATCTGCCTCATTAATGACTTTGTCATAACTGAGGATATCACTGAAGATATCATTTTGGGCATTCCATTTATAAATCAAATTCGCTCGTATTGGAGTGATTACGATGGTATTCGCTCAACCCTTTTGGCAAAAGAATTGTTCTTTCCCCTTTTACGTCCCCTTTCTCAGGAAGAAGGTCAACGCATTAAGGAGGAAACTGTATTTAAAATTAATCAATTTTCCTCCCACATTAGTTTCCTAAAACAAGATGTTCAGCTCAAACATATTAAGCACTAATCCTTATGACTGCATTGGTTTGATCAGAACTCCAAGGTACTGGGTTTTTCTTAAGACGTTTATACAGGGGTTCACAGACCTGCCTAACATGAGGAATATAATCAGCAACATAATTAAGGCTTCCTAAGAACCTTTGTAGTTGAGTTTTATCCGCAATTTCATCAGGAAATTTGGAGGAGAACTCTATGGCTATACAAATAGGCTTGTGACTACCCTGGTGCAAATCATGCCCTAAGAAACGGATAGAAGTTTGGAATAACTTCATTTTTTTAGCACTGACAACCAAGCCATTTAATTTAACAATCTTAAAGAAAGTATTGAGATCCTTAAAATGTGAATCAATGTTCTCAGAAATAATCAACACATCATCAATGTACACAATTGACATATACGAGTATGCATTGAAAATGTTATTCATGATATTCTGGAATTCTGAGGGAGCGTTTTTAAACCCAAATGGTAAGACATTCCATTCGTAGTGCCCAAAAGGGACATTGAAGGCAGTCTTATATTTATCCTTTTCAGCAATTTGGATTTGCCAGAATCCTGACTTCATATCGAACTTGCTGTAAAGATTGGCTTTGAAAGTCCGTTTAAGGAGATCCCTTTTATTAGGAATTGGATGGCGGATCCATTTTAGGACCGCATTTAAAGGCTTGTAATTTATAACAAGCCGAGGAGTTCCTCGTTCTTTCTCTGCACTATTGTTAACATAAAAGGCAGAGCAACTCCAGGGGGAATTGGAAGGTCTAATAATCCATTTGTCGAGAAGATGGTTAATTTCTGTTTTACAGATTTCCATTATCTGTTGATTCATTTGGATGGGTCTGGCTTTTTTAGGAATATTTTGTTCATCAAAGCCAGGAATATAAGGTAGCTCGACGAGATGTCTTTTGCGTTCCCAAAATGCATTTGGCAATTCGGAGCAGATTTCATCCTCAAACTTTTTTTGGAGAATGGTTAAAAAGTGGTAATAATGGTTACTCCCATTATAAGTAAATTAAAACAGTGATATAAAACTTACAGATTTTATTGAAACTTTAGAAAAACATTACAAGAGACAATACAGGAGTTTTGGCATGAGAGAATTTCTAAGGATGGGAAATTTTCGAATGCCTACTCTGAAACATTGCAATGCCTTATATAGGCAAAAGAATACATCTATGGTGTACAATTGGACGGCTAAGATCTTGCCGACAATTGTGAATTATTGCCTTTTAGAAAAGCAGAATAAGTGCTTGCTTTTTCAAAGCTGCCAGGAATCATTCTGAGTGCGTTTTCTTTTTAAAGGAAAAGTAAATGCTTTTCTTTTCTGAAAAGCTGTTGTAGTCTTTAGGAGACAGTATGGGGTCTTGGATTCCAATCAGGAATAGTTACTTATCTTTTTCAGAGATAATTCCGGTTCTTTGAACCTCTATCTCTTTGAAAGATTAGTTTCCTATTCATAATAGGGATATAGGTAGGCCGTAGCTATCCCTTGTGGATTAAGCATATCACCATTGTCATCACTGCTTCCTGGAGAAGAAGCTTCTACAATGAGCTGAAGTAATTCATCTTCATTGGGCCTTTCTTGCTTTTTCAAGTCGGCCAAGGCCTTCTTTAATTTTTCTTTCAGAGCCTTCTTGCTTTGGGAAGAGCTGGAGAAGGCTGCAGCAGATTTTCCTTTGTCAGAAGTCCTGGGGGCAGTTGGTTTAGGAGTCTAACGTTTAATTTTTATTTCTTTGGACAGATACTTAATCCTGTGTTGTTCTTCTTTGGAGAAGTTCCAGGAGATAATATAAGATACTCATTTTTTTATAAAAAATTTGCACATTTGGATGTGCTCTAGTAGTGTGGAGCATCCTTCCTTAGTCAAAAAGTCAGGAAGTCGATTGAGAAAAATTCTGGGGAAGAACTTCCTTAGTTCCTCCGAAACACATCCACCATTCATAAAACCATCTAGGTATGATGGCATCTATCATGGAAGGACAATATCTAACGAACCAAGTATGTCCTGGGTGAACAAACAAGAAGTTAAACCAAGCTGACTTGTAGTCGTACCAGTTGAAAGTCTGAGGCCGATGTGGCATTGACAAAGCGATGGGAGTATGTAGGTGATTTACAAACCAGTTAAAAGGGGTTAGTACCCTTTTAATTATAAACTTTTAGTAGTTAATGTGGTCGGGATTGCGATCATCCATTGAATGTTCAACTTTAATAGAGTCTGTATCGACCAAAATGGCTTCATAGTACCGGCGGGTCTTGAGTGGATCTTCTGTGTCCACAAAATTATTGTTGTTGTAGACCGGCTTGATCAGCTGGTTCAGAGGGTATCCTTCATAAGCCTTGTCTAAGGCAATAATAGGCATTACTTGAGTAGTAGTGAATTTGAATTCTTCCTTTACGGGGGAGGGTGGCGTAGCTTTAGCTGCAGTGGGATCAACTGCTTGAGCAAAGGTCTCTGGGGCCTTCATTGCATAACTCTGCTTGGTTTGAAATGAGGAGCTGGCTGATGGCCCTTTGTCTATGGGCAAATTAGTCTTCAAATCTTCCAATTTCGTGGGCATTGGTGGTGAGAGCTTTGGAAACTGAATCTCTGTCAGAGCAGAGTATTTGTTCTGGAGTGGAGATTGCACCTCCATCTTGAGTGTAGGCCTTTGTGGGACTGTTGGCCGCAATGGATTTGCAGATGCTGAGGGAGAATCAAATGGTTGTGCCATTTTAGGTTGTTCTGATTTGTTTATGGGGTTTTTCCCCAGGCTTGTTGGTCTCATGGCCCTATAAAAATTCTCTTGTTAGAAAATCAGGAAGGGAGTTATTTTCTCCTTTAATAAATTCTATTTGAAAATCAAAGCTAGATAGAAGAGCTTGCCATCTAGAAAATATTTGTTTAGAAACAAGATTTTTAACATCCTTTTGTAAAATTTCTTTAGCCGATTTGCAATCAACTCGAAGAAGAAATTCCTTATTAATAAGGTCATCTTGAAATTTAGTGATACATAGCACTATAGATAAAACTTCCTTTTTTACAGCGCTGTAATTCTTCTGAGTTGTATTCCATACCCCAGAAGTGAAACGGACTAACTGTTCGGGAGAGTTATCATTGACCCTCTGCTTCAGGATACCACCATATCCTATATCTGAAGCATCAGTCTCCACAATCATGAGGGCGTCAGGATTTGGGATACCTAAACAGGGAAGATTTTGTACTAAGGATTTAATCCTTATGACTTCATTGGTTTGATCAGAACTCCAAGGTACTGGGTTTTTCTTAAGACGTTTATATAGGGGTTCACAGACCTGCCTAACATGAGGAATATAATCAGCAACATAATTAAGGCTTCCTAAGAACCTTTGTAGTTGAGTTTTATCCGCAATTTCATCAGGAAATTTGGAGGAGAACTCTATGGCTATACAAATAGGCTTGTGACTACCCTGGTGCAAATCATGCCCTAAGAAACGGATAGAAGTTTGGAATAACTTCATTTTTTTAGCACTGACAACCAAGCCATTTAATTTAACAATCTTAAAGAAAGTATTGAGATCCTTAAAATGCGAATCAATGTTCTCAGAAATAATCAACACATCATCAATGTACACAATTGACATATACGAGTATGCATTGAAAATATTATTCATGATATTCTGGAATTCTGAGGGAGCGTTTTTAAGCCCAAATGGTAAGACATTCCATTCGTAGTGCCCAAAAGGGACATTGAAGGCAGTCTTATATTTATCCTTTTCAGCAATTTGGATTTGCCAGAATCCTGACTTCATATCGAACTTGCTGTAAAGATTGGCTTTGAAAGTCCGTTTAAGGAGATCCCTTTTATTAGGAATCGGATGCGGATCCATTTTAGGACCGTAATTAAAGGATTGTAATTTATAACAAGCCGAGGAGTTCCTCGTTCTTTGTCTGCACTATTGTTAACATAAAAGGCAGAGCAACTCCAGGGGGAATTTGAAGGTGTAATCATCCCTTTGTCGAGAAGATGGTTAATTTCTGTTTTACAGATTTCCATTATCTGTTGATTCATTTGGATGGGTCTGGCTTTTGTAGGAATATTTTGTTCATCAAAGACAGGAATATAAGGTAGATCGACAAGATGTCTTTTGCGTTCCCAAAATGCATTTTGCAATTCGGAGCAGATTTCATCCTCTAACTTCTTTTGGAGAATGGTTATTTTAGTGACCATCTCTTGGGTTTTTAAAGTGTGCTCAATATGTTTGAGCTGAACATCCTGTTTTAGGAAACTAATGTGGTAGGAAAGTCGATTAATTTTAAACACAGTTTCCTCCATAATGCGTTGACCTTCTTCTTGAGAAAGGGGACGTAAAAGGGGAAAGAACAACTCTTTTCCCAAAAGGGTTGAGCGAATACCATCGTAATCACTCCAATACAGGCGAATTTGATTAATAAATGGAATGCCCAAAATGATATCTTCAGTAATATCCTCAGTTATGAAAAAGTTATTAATGAGGCAGATGCCATTATTACAGATATGAGCTTTGGGAAGATGATAATTATTTTTTATTTTTTGCCGGTGGCTGAATAGAGGCGAGAGGTACTCTTTTGGAGATACCGAGTGGGACTAAGGCCTTTGACAATATAGTTACTGTCAGTGCCTGTATCAAAGAGGGCGACTGTGTTTAAAACGAAGTCTTTGTCAATAACAATTTTAACGACAATATGCTCACTATAGGCTTTAATAGTTGTTATGGCTTTGCCGGAAGAAGAGGGAGCATCGTCGCCAGGGAAAGATATAGGTTCTTAGAGATGATCATTTGGAATGATTGGAAGGTTACGAGGAGACTCGGGTGGCGAGATTTTCTCTGGAGGCAAAGCAGATCGTAAGACTTGTTCTATCAAAGTGTTAAGCTCTACTTGATCAAGTCAAATCTTCAGATTTTTAATTTCTCCTTTTAAAGAGGAGATTTCACCTTTCAGATCCATAATGGTGGGTTCTGAAGGTGTATTGAATTTGTCCATAACCTTCTTCATACTAAAAGGTTGGATTATATGTTTGGCTTTAGGGGGGCTTTCTTCCTGAGAAAGCATAAGCCTTTTGACCTCTTGGAGATACTTATTCCTGAGCTCGTCGTCGGTAATATGTTCAACTATGTCAAACAGAATTTCTTTGGGTTTTTCTGTTATAACATTGATGGCTTTGCTGAAGCAAGTACAAAAAGTTCCAGTACATTCACATTCTTGCCCAGACTGAGAGCTGTCAGATTCATAAGCGGCGTTGATAAATTCTTCGTCGCTATAGTCTTCATTAGAGGAGGAATAGGGGTCAGAAGCTTTAGAAGAGTCTTCCATAATAGAGAATAATTTCTCTTTAGTTTCGTCAGATAGATCAATCTGGTTGATCTTCTTTTTCTTGCCAGATTTGCAATCTTTTGCCCTGTGGCCTGTTTTGCCACAAGTCCAACAAGTATCTTTGGAAGGTTGTTTAGAAGACTTTCGTTTAGTCTTTCGACTGGGTTTATAGGACGGTTTATAGGACTCTTTCCTAGAAGTCTTCTTATGATAAGAAGTCCTTTTGGTGGACTTAAAGGATTTTCTCTTATGCTTTTTTCTAGAGGAAAGGTCTGTAAATCCATAATCATCACAGAAGGTTCCTAAACCAAATTTGGAAGAGCTATTTTGCTTAAGTTGCTGCTTAAGCTTAAGATCAGTACAGAGGTCTATTCCTACAGTGGTGATGAAACTTATAAGGTCTCCGTAGGTAAGAATGTTATAAGGAATTTGACCCTCAAATCTATCCTTGATTTTTGTTCGCACCTTTTCTGCAAACAGAGGGGGAAGACCGCTAATAAATCTTTCTTTCCAGAAGTCATTATTGCAGTCAGGTCTAATCATAACCTTAACTAGGAAAGTATCTTTGTACTATCGAAAGTCTGCTAAGTTCTTACAACGAAGATTATTGAGAATTTCTAGGCTTCTATCCTTGAAAAGCTTAGGTTCTCCTACGAAATGCCTAGCTATATGATATAAGAGGGTGGCGCAAGCATCTTCTTGTGCCGCTTCTACTATGGTTTCTTGACCATCTAAAGCTCTGACCACTTGCTCAGTGGTGGTGGCGTCATAAATGAGATTCTTTACCTCGTCAGTGACGTAGTTGTCCCACCAATGTTTTATCATTCCAGTGAAACCTGAAACAATCATGGTGGCCGCTCCTTTGTCAGAGGAGCCTTTGATTTTATAGGCTGTAATGGATACAGCCATTTCATGGAGTTTATTGTAAATATAGTGTTCGGCCAGACCATCAATATTCCATTCAGTAATTCCTATGCCATCATGATTACATGTAGAGAGATAGGGATTTTCTTCGAACTGGACATTCGGAGGAGAGGGCTTTTTGTTATAATTTTTTTTAGTAGAAAAATGTTCATTGGTAAGCTTGGAAAGAGAATTCTTTTGGGAGCTGGACTCTCCCTGTTGGGCAACCTTAAACTTTGAAAGTTTGGTATTGATTTTTTCCAAAATTTGCTCAGAGAGTTTGAAATCGTCATTGAGGTCAGGAAACTTATCCTTTTGGAATTCAGGTATCTTGAAGATAGGATTTGAAAGTGGTTTGGAGCTAGAAGTGCTTTTAAAAGGTATGGGAGCAGAAAGAGTAGAACTCTTGGTTGCTCCTATCTGATGAGATATGGTGTGGAGAACTTGATTAGAATAATTGTTCTATTCAATTATTCTTTCAAGATCTCTATTGAGAGGGGCCGAGGAAGGCCTATCATGTTTTGCCTTAAAAGGAGAAGCTTTGAGGATTTCATTAGAATAAGGAATTTTAATTCCTTCAAGAGGGGGAGTCACGGATTCAACAACCGTGTTTCTTTGAGTATACCATTTGGTAATGATAACGTTGAGAGAGTCAGTTTGGTTTTCTATCTTTCCGGGACGTTCGAACCAAAAGAAGAATTCCATATCGCACCGGAGTCTTTTCATGTAAGCTATCCATAGCCGACCAAACTCCTTTTGTTGCTCTTTGGAGTAGGTACTAGCGTACCATTTCCGTTTGATAGTGTCCTTTGGATGATTCCAACGGACCTTTAGAGCTTCAATATAAGGAAAGTATTCTTCATCTGACTTGATGACTAGGAGGCTAGGGTCAGTTCTAACCTTTTGAGGAGGGGCCATGTCGGAGGCCGTAGGACTCCCTAGCTCGTAGAGGTTTTAGGGTTCGTTGACCCTAGTGGTTTGATAATAGACTTTTGGGACTGGACCAGAGAAGTCAACTCCCCTGATTTTCCCTTTGTCATTATCATGCTCATCACTTCCCTCCGGGGGTTTGGAAATGGAGGCACGAGTGGAGACTGATCGGCAAAACGAAAAGTGCCGAGATGATTCCGTCCCAAGGAATTTTAGATCTATTGATCCGTTGGGATGTTGGACAACCCGTTCAACCTGAGATTTTTCGGGATAAATTCGAATGGGTTGGGTGATAGCCTCAAAGTGCCAATCATTACTATGGAGAATTTCATCCCAAACAAGAGCCTTAGGAACAAAGACTGTGCTATGATCTTTCTTGGCTTCCATTACGGTGGTAACCCCTTTAGGGCTTGTAAATCTAGCTTTAGGTGCTAGAGTTGTTCCCATAAGACGACAATATACATGGTATATAATTGCTATTTCTCTAGTGTTCTCCTTACTATTCATGTTTTTTGTTTTAACATTCAGAGTTAAAACATCCATGATGTTAGGATCATTAATATCTACAGAGAAATTGGGATAACAATTAAAGTATACCAGGCCGTCGACGAGGTTACTTTGAATTACCCCTAAGAGCGAGTCATCGAAATAGTGGCTTAATAGCAACTTGAACAAGTCCAACATGCAGATAATTAAACTGATTTTTAAATCTATTTATATCTAACTCATTGAACAGTTGAATAATTTCTAGAGAATTATTAATGGCTACAGTAGACTCAGAGGTCTTGATATTATGTTTTTTCAAAAAACTAAATTTGTCGATTTGATAAATCGTATTGAAAGATTCCTCTGGAATACTCCATTTTTGAAGATCATTTTCAATTGTGGCAATCGGGGTTGCCTGAGAAGAAAGATTAACAGTATTTTTAATATGGTTATTCATATTTTGAAGCAACATAATCTGTCTAGAGCATGAGCAAAACTATGTTCTCCTAAGAACATATTACTTTAAACTAATATGAAATTACTTAATCTTTAATTATATTAATATATCTTGTCTTATAATGGGGTTTTAATCCAAGTATGGGGTAATAGTCCTCTGTCTGAGTGTTTGAAGGAACCGTTTAATCTCCGGTTTAGACGTTGGTCAGCCTGAAAGTATGGTCGCAGCTGAGGTAAGCGTTAGACCTTGTTGGTGGTCCCGTCACTAAGATAACACTAGCAGAATCCTATGTAAAGACATTAAAACTTGTTAGATCCCATAAGCCATAGATGTATTAATATAATTAGATTTCGTTGTTCCATATCTGTTTTCTGTGATATGCTTGCTTAGATGAACATGTATGTTTTCTCTGTTAGTCTCTAGACAGCATGCTTCTTCAAAATATGAATAACCATATTAAAAATACAGTTAATCTTTCTTCTCAGGCAACCCGGATTGCCACAATTGAAAATGATCTTCAAAACTGGAGTATTCCAGAGGAATCTTTCAATACGATTTATCAAATCGGCAAATTTAGTTTTTTGAAAAAACATAATATCAAGACCTCTGAGTCTACTGTAGCCATTAATAATTCTCTAGAAATTATTCAACAGTTCAATGAGTTAGATATAAACAGATTTAATTGTAAACTTTGAGTAGTTAATGTGGTCGGGATTGCGATCATCCATTGAATATTCAACTTCAATAGAGTCTGTATCGACCAAGATGGCTTCATAGTACCGGCGGGTCTTGAGTGGATCTTCTGTGTCCACGAAATTGTTGTTGTTGTAGACCGACTTGATCAGCTGGTGCAGAGGGTATCCTTCATAAGCCTTGTCTAAGGCAATAACAGGCATTACTTGAGTAGTAATGAATTTGAATTCTTTCTTTACGGGGGAGGGTGGCGTAGCTTTGGCTGCAGTGGGATCAACTGCTTGAGCAAAGGTCTCTGGGGCCTTCATAGCATAACTCTGCTTGGTTTGAACTGAGGAGCTGGCTGATGGCCCTTTTTCTATGGGCAAATTAGTCTTCAAATCTACCAATTTCGTGGGCATTGGTGGTGAGAGCTTTTGAAACTGAATCTCTGTCAGAGCAGAGTATTTGTTCTGGAGTGAAGATGGCACCTCCGTCTTGAGTGTAGGCCTTTATGGGACTGTTGGCCGCAATGGATTTGTGGATGCTGAGGGCGAATCAAATGGTCGTGCCATTTTAGGTTGTTCTAATTTGTTTATGGGGTTTTTCCCCAGGCTTGTTGGTCTCATGGCCTTGTAAAAATTCTCTTGTTAGAAAATCGGGAAGGGAGTTATTTTCTCCTTTAATAAATTCTATATGAAAATCAAAGCTAGATAGAAGAGCTTGCCATCTAGCAAATATTTGTTTAGAAACAAGATTTTTAACATCCTTTTGTAAAATTTCTTTAGCCGATTTGCAATCAACTCGAAGAAGAAATTCCTTATTAATAAGGTCATCTTGAAATTTAGTGATACATAGCACTATAGATAAAACTTCCTTTTTTACAGTGCTGTAATTCTTCTGAGCTGCATTCCATACCCCAGAAGTGAAACGGACTAACTGTTCGGGAGAGTTATCTTTGACCCTCTGCTTCAGCATACCACCATATCCTATATCTGAAGCATCAGTCTCCACAATCATGAAGGCGTTAGGATTTGGGATACCTAAACAGGGAAGATTTTGTACTAAGGATTTAATCCTTATGACTGCATTGGTTTGATCAGAACTCCAAGGTACTGGGTTTTTCTTAAGACGTTTATACAGGGGTTCACAGACCTGCCTAACATGAGGAATAAAATCAGCAACATAATTAAGGCTTCCTAAGAACCTTTGGAGTTGAGTTTTATCCGTAATTTCATCAGGAAATTTGGAGGAGAACTCGATGGCTCTACAAATAGGCTTGTGACTACCCTGGTGCAAATCATGCCCTAAGAAACGGATAGAAGTTTGGAATAACTTCATTTTTTTAGCACTAACAACTAAGCCATTTAATTTAACAATCTTAAAGAAAGTATTGAGATGCTTAAAATGTGAATCAATGTTCATAGAAAAAATCAACACATCATCAATATACACAATTGACATATACGAGTATGCATTGAAAATGTTATTCATGATATTCTGGAATTCTGAGGGAGCGTTTTTAAGCCCAAATGGTAAGACGTTCCATTCGTAGTGCCCAAAAGGGACATTGAAGGCAGTCTTATATTTATCCTTTTCAGCAATTTGGATTTGCCAGAATCCTGACTTCATATCGAACTTGCTGTAAAGATTGGCTTTGAAAGTCCGTTTAAGGAGATCCCTTTTATTAGGAATTGGATGGCGGATCCATTTTAGGACCGCATTTAAAGGCTTGTAATTTATAACAAGCCGAGGAGTTCCTCGTTCTTTCTCTGCACTATTGTTAACATAAAAGGCAGAGCAACTCCAGGGGGAATTGGAAGGTCTAATAATCCCTTTGTCGAGAAGATGGTTAATTTCTGTTTTACAGATTTCCATTATCTGTTGATTCATTTGGATGGGTCTGGCTTTTGTAGGAATATTTTGTTCATCAAAGCCAGGAATATAAGGTAGCTCGACGAGATGTCTTTTGCGTTCCCAAAATGCATTTGGCAATTCGGAGCAGATTTCATCCTCAAACCTCTTTTGGAATGGGAATAAGGCCTTTGACAATACAGTTACTGTCAGCGCCTGTATCAAAGAGGGCGACTCTGTTTAAAACAAAGTCTTTGTCAATAACAATTTTAATGACAATATGCTCACTATAGGCTTTAATAGTTGTTATGGCTTTGCCGGAAGAAGAGGGAGCATCGTCGCCAGGGAAAGAGATTGGTTCTTGGAGATGATCATTTGGAATGATTTGAAGGTTACGAGGAGATTCGGGTGGCGAGATTTTCTCTAGAGGCGAAGCAGATCTTAAGACTTGTTCTGTCAAAGTGTTAAGCTCTACTTGATCAAGTCGGATCTTTAGATTTTTAATTTCTCCTTTTAAAGAGGAGATTTGACCTTTCAGATCCATAGTGGTGGGTTCTGAAGGTGTATTGAATTTGGCCATAACCTTCTTCATACTAAAAGGTTGGATTATATGTTTAGCTTTAGGGGGGCTTTCTTCCTGAGAAAGCATAACCCTTTTGAGCTCTTGGAGATACTTATTCCTGAGCTCGTCGTCGGTAATATGTTCAACTATGTCAAACAGAATTTCTTTGGGTTTTTCTGTTATGACATTGATGGCTTTGCTGGAGCAAGTACAAAAAGTGCCAGTACATTCACATTCTTGCCCAGACTGAGAGCTGTCAGATTCATAAGCAACGTTGATAAATTCTTCGTCGCTATAGTCTTCATTAGAGGAGGAATAGGGGTCAGAATCTTCAGAAGAGTCTTCCATAATAGTGAATAATTTCTCTTTATTTTCGTCAGATAGATCAATCTGGTTGATCTTCTTTTTCTTGCCATATTTGCAATTTTTTGCCCTGTGGCCTGTTTTGCCGCAAGTCCAACAAGTATCTTTGGAAGGTTGTTTAGAAGACTTTCGTTTAGTCTTTCGACTGGGTTTATAGGACGGTTTAAAGGACTCTTTCCTAGAAGTCTTCTTATGATGAGAAGTCCTTTTGGTGGACTTAAAGGATTTTCTCTTATGCTTTTTTCTAGAGGAAAGGTCTGTAAATCCATAATCATCACAGAAGGTTCCTAAACCAAATTTGGAAGAGCTATTTTGCTTAAGTTGCTGCTTAAGCTTAAGATCAGTACATAGGTCTATTCCTACAGTGTTGATGAAACTTATAAGGTCTCCGTAGGTAAGAATGTTATAAGGAATTTGACCCTCAAATCTATCCTTGATTTTTGTTCGCACCTTTTCTGCAAACAGAGGGGGAAGACCGCTAATAAATCTTTCTTTCCAGAAGTCATTATTGCAGTCAGTTCTAATCATAACCTTAACTAGGAAAGTATCTTTGTACCATCGAAAGTCTGCTAAGTTCTTACAACGAAGATTATTAAGAATTTCTAGGCTTCTATCCTGGAAAAGCTTAGGTTCTCCTACGAAATGCCTAGTTCTATGATAGAAGAGGGTGGCGCAAGCATCTTCTTGTGCCGCTTCTACTATGGTTTCTTGACCATCTACAACTCTGACCACTTGCTCAGTGGTGGTGGCATCATAAATGAGATTCTTTACTTCGTCAGTGACGTAGTTGTCCCACCAATGTTTTATCATTCCAGTGAAACCTGAAACAATCATGGTGGCCGCTCCTTTGTCAGAGGAGCCTTTGATTTTATAGGCTGTAATGGATACAACCATTTCATGGAGTTTATTGTAAATCTGGTGTTCGGCCAGACCATCAATATTACATTCAGTAATTCCTCTGCTATCAGGATTACATGTAGAGAGATAGGGATTTTCTTCGAACTGGACATCCGGAGGAGAGGGTTGTTTCTTGATGATAGGCGAATTTACACGCCTATATCAATATATTTTGCCCATATTTTAGCCTAGTTTTGAGAACAAATTATATATTTCATGCACTTTTAGTCCTTTTTCCTATAAATGAGCTAACGAACATGATTAGTAAAGTTTCAGGTATAAATGATGCAAAATACAGCATTTTATGGCTTACTTGACGCAAAAGAAAGCTCACAAAGGAAGGGAAGAAAGTCTACACGCCTAAGGACCAAAACTGCTGAATGGAAAATCTGTCTCGGGCTAAAACAACATTTCTGAAGACTTTGGGGACTTACAGACACAAAGTTGGATTTTTACAATGATACATTAACCTAGTACAATTGGGTTATGTATTTCATTAGTTTATTTGGATTATGATAATGTTACATTAACCTAGTACATTTGGGTTAAGTATTTCATTAGTCTAGTAGGATTTGGTTATTTATTTCATTAGCTTAGTAGAACTAGGATATGGGTATTATAAATACCCTATAATGCTTGAGATTTTAAAGAATCTTTCTATCTTCACTTAATTCAACAATTAATTTTCTTCCATCCCTCTCATCTTCCACCACAAACACTTCTAGTCTACTCTTCTATTCTTAAATTCCACAACAAGAGAATCGTTACTTGCTAAGGAATCACGCCACACACCTATCACCTAATCCACACGCCATTACTCAACAATAACAATGCAAATCGTGATCTCCTTTGCATTCATGGGTAACTAAACTTCTCTGTTGGGGTTATGGAAGCCGAATTAGTTAATATCTATTGCTGTGAGTTTGTGAGTTCGAGACACGTATATTGCTTATATCATTATTCTCTTCATCTTAATCCACATTCTTTGCGGTTGCAAATGCAAGAATACGCCAGTCTAACATTTAACTTGTTCGCGAGAAAGGTTATTTGTCTGGAAAAGAGATAGTGTCAAGGTAGTAGAACACCCTTTCCTATTAAAAAGCTAGTGCCGTAACTGGACTAACCTCTTGGAGAATTCGTACCGTTAGACACGCTTTAAGCTCGAGAGAGTTAAAGTGAAATAGTCCTTGTTTAGGTCGAGAGACGCTTGGATTTACCATCGACTACAATTCTCTATAAGCAATTACATGTCAAGACTCTACACACTCATAGCCAATAGAGACGTATACCTCAGAAGGTGAACATAACCCCAACGCCTCAATTCTCATTGTTTACAACTTACGTAACATTCTTCCTCTTTTTACTTTGCTATTTTCAGCTTTTACTTTATTGTTTTGGTTACACATTACAATCCCCCCTTTTTACGAGACTTGCACTAAAAGTCTAGTAATTTTACTTACTTGTTGGCCAAGCTATTCCCTGTGGGATCGACACCCAACCCAGGTTGGGTTCTATATTTGTTAACGACCGCTTTACACTCCCACGAGAGTTGTAGATTGAGCGTTATCAAAAATTGGCACTGTTGCCAGGGAATACGAGTGTCAATCAAGTTCGTGATAATTACTAGACCCTTTGGTCAAAGACTCTTGTACTTTTACGTTTAGTTTTTGTTTTTGTTTATTGCAGGTTTTTACTTTAGTGCATGCCCCATACTAGAAGTTCTGGTCAACCGTTATTACAAATTAATCCTGAACCACAACGAATTAGAAGAATGGAAGCACAAGATGAAATCGACAGGATGGCTGCTCAACACGAGCAAGCAAGATTAGCTGCTCTTGCCGCTGCTCAAGTCCAACAACAAAACATTGATAATCCTGGGCGAGCAACAAATCCTGACGATGAAGATTTAGGTGATGACGAGTTACTAAACCCTAGGCGTGATGCTGAAATTATAACACCTGCCAACAGAAGAGGTCGACAAGCTCGGTATAGGTATGATCGCCAACCTTTGCAACCAGCTTTCGACGATGATGATGATGATCTTGATGGTGCCGGAGCCACTGGAGCAATAATTCCACCACCATTAGCGCCCGGAGCCAAGTTCAACATCACAAGCACCATGATTCAGTTATTGCAACTCAAGGGATTATTTGGTGGACTAGCAGGCGATGATCTGAATATGCATCTCATCAACTTTATTTCTACATGCAAGTCCTTTGACAATCCTGGTGTTGGTCAGAATGCTATTCGATTACGTCTATTTCCATTGTCTCTGTCTGGGGAGGCAACACTATGGTTGAATGGGCTGACTCCTGATTCAATTACAAATTGGAGGCAATTGAGAGACGCTTTCCTAGAAAGATTCATCCCGCCATCCAAATGGGCTCAATTGAGAGATGAAATCAGCAACTTTTGTCAGCTTCCCTCTGAAGCTCTTCATGAAACATGGGAGAGGTTCAAGACAAAACTAGCGAGATGCCCAAACCATCACATGACTAATGTTCACCTCATGGAGATCTTGTATAGAGCCTTGAATTCAATAACTAAACCAGTGGTGGACAACGCAGCTGGAGGTTCTTTCATGGACCTCACCTTTGGTCAAGCAAGCAATATGCTAGATCGCATGACAAAGCAAAGTAGAGCTTGGCATACCAGGGATTCTGAGGTAGCAAGCCCCACTTTATCTATTGGCATGTCTGCAGACCAAAGAAGAAGAGAAGAAGAACGTGAGCAAGACATGGCGCACATGAAAACACAATTGGATCTTCTGACAAAGCACTTATTATCAGGGAAGACCAAAAAAGGGAAAGCTGTAGCGCTTAAAGTAAGAGACGAATCTGATTCTGAAGAGGAGGCAAACTACTTGAACAACCAGGGGGGTTTCCGTGGGAATGCCCAAGGAAACCAAGGTCGGAACTATTATGATAAATCAGGAAGCAAAGACCAAGGTAGTTGGAAAAAAAATAATGAAAATAGTGGTTTGTACGTTCCCCCTGGTAAACGTGATACCACCACATCTAATTCTATGGAAGACATGATGGCTAAGTTATTGAAAGGAGTGAAAGCAACGAGCGCGGGAGTTAAGGAGGTGATTGATGATTTGTCCTCCATGAAGCAACTAGTTGATTCTCATTCCACTTCTATCAAGCAAATAGAGCAGCAGTTGAGCCAACTTTCAGCAGCATTTAATCAAAGAAAGGCCGGCACCTTACCAAGCGATACTGTGCAAAACCCAAAGAATGATGGGTCATGCATGGCCATCACTACCAGAAGCGGTAAGGTGCTGGAAACTTCAGCAAAAGGAAAGCAATTGGTTGACGAAGTTGCAGACATGGATGCTACACTTACTGACGTTACAAGAGGAGAAGAAGTCGCAACAACTACTCCCAACGTCAAGGACTTTCACCTAGTGACGTGCATCCTGGAAAAGTAGAAAAATGGAAGCTAGAGGAGAAGAAAGCCGTGGAGAGAACACTTCCATACCCACCACCACCTTTTCCCCAAAGATTGAAGAAGGTGGCCGATGACACTAAGTTCAGCAAATTTATGACCATGTTGAAGCAGCTGACTATTAATGTTCCGTTGGTAGAGGCACTTGAACAAATGCCTGGGTATGCGAAGTTTATGAAAGACCTTTTGACTAAAAAGAGGGTAGCAAGTTATGAGCTGAAGGATGATGTGCATCATTGTAGTGCAATTGCTACCCGATCGATAGTTCAGAAGAAGGCCGACCCCGGAGCTTTCACTATTCCTTGCACCGTCGGATCTTTGAACTTTGCCAAAGTATTGTGTGACTTAGGAGCCAGCATCAACTTGATGCCATTATCGATCTACAAGAAGTTGGGGTTAGGAGATCCTACACCAACTAATATGAGGCTTGTTATGGCAGATAGGTCGGTAAAGCGACCGGTTAATATTCTATGCGATGTCTTGGTAAAGGTTTCTTCATTTATCTTTCCAGCAGACTTTGTCATCTTGGATTGTGAAGCAGATTCAGAGGTTCCCATAATCTTGGGATGCCCTTTCCTTGCTATGGGAAGTGTGCTCATAGATTTGAGAGCTAATGAGCTTTCATTCCGAATAAATGACGAAGTGGTTCGCTTTGATGTTTGCAAATCAATGAAGCAACCCAAAGATCTGAGTGTATTTTCTGTGGCCGATGTTGTCTTTGATGATGAGAAAGAGTTACTTGCAGAAGAGCAAATTCTTGAAGATCCTTTGGAGGTTTTGCTCATGAAAGGAGAGAGTGATGATGTTGAAATTTCTGATGAAGATATTTGTGCTCTATCGGGATTAGGGACATATCGCTATACCCCCAAGAAGCTGGATCTTGACCTCAAAAATCGACCCACACCACCAGCTAAGCCATCTATTGAAGAACCACCCACGTTAGAATTGAAGGAGCTGCCAAGCCATTTGAAGTACGCATTCTTAGGAAGCGGAAACACTCTTCCAGTCATTGTAGCAGCCGATTTGGGTGAGCAACAAGTTGCAGCTCTTATTGCAATCTTACTTAAGTATATTAGAGCTATTGGATGGACCATTGCGGATATTATTGGTATTCCACCTGGGATTTGCACACATAAAATTCAGCTTCAAGAAAAGTGCACACCCACCGTTGAAAATCAAAGGCGATTAAACCCACCAATGCAAGAAGTGGTGAAGAAGGAGATTATCAAGTGGTTAGACGCAGGAGTTGTATATCCTATCTCTGATAGTACATGGGTGAGTCCTGTGCAATGTGTTCCTAAGAAAGGAGGTATGACGGTGGTCGCGAATGCAAAGAATGAGCTTATTCCACTCAGGCCCGTTACTGGATGGAGAGTATGCATGGACTACCGCAAGCTAAATTCTTGGACGCTCAAGGATCACTTCCCCATGCCATTTATGGACCAAATGCTAGATCGATTAGCGGGGAAAGGATGGTTTTGCTTCTTGGATGGTTATTCAGGTTATAATCAGATTTGTATTGCACCTGAAGACCAAGAGAATACAACGTTTACATGCCCATATGGTACGTTTGCCTTCAAACGCATGCCATTCGGGTTGTGTAATGCACCAGCCACCTTTCAACGTTGTATGATGTCTATTTTCTCTGATATGGTTGAAGACACTTTGGAGGTATTTATGGACGACTTTTCAGTTGTTGGTGAGTCTTTTAAAGCATGTTTGGCAAACTTAAGCATGGCATTGCAAAGATGTGTAGAGTTCAACCTTGTGCTGAATTGGGAGAAGTGCCACTTCATGGTAAAAGAAGAAATCGTTCTTGGGCACAAGATCTCTGAAAGAGGAATAGAGGTTGATCGCGCAGAAATAGAGGTAATCGAGAAGCTACCACCTCCAATTTTGGTGAAGGGAGTCCGTAGTTTTCTTGGCCACGCTGGGTTTTATCGTAGATTCATCAAAGACTTCTCCAAAATTTCTAGTCCATTGTGCAAACTATTGGAGAAAGAGGCAAAGTTTGACTTTAATGATGATTGCTTCAAGGCATTCGAATGCCTTAAAGGAAAACTAATTGAAGCCCCTATCATGGTAGCACCAGATTGGACGCTCCCGTTCGAGGTCATGTGTGATGCTAATGGTGTAGCCATTGGTGCTGTTCTTGGACAAAGAAAGGAGAAACTATTTCATCCTATCTACTATGCGAGTAAGGTCCTAAATGAAGCCCAAAGGAACTACACTGTTACTGAACAAGAGCTCGTGTATGCGTTTGAGAAGTTTCGCGCCTATCTATTGGGTACTAAGGTGATCGTTCATACAGACCATACAGCTCTTAGGTACCTAATGACAAAGAAGGATGCAAAACCAAGGCTGATTCGATGGGTGTTGCTGCTGCAAGAGTTTGATTTTGAAGTCAAAGATAGAAGAGGTTGCGAGAACCAAGTGGCTGATCACCTATCTAGACTTGAGAGTGAGCAAGTGGCGCAACCTGAAATTCAGATTGATGATGCATTCCCTGACGAGGAGATATTAGCAACAACAATGGAGAAATTACCATGGTATGCCGACTTTGCAAATTTCATGGTAAGCAATGTGCTACCCGCCAATTTATCTTACCACCAAAGGAGGAAGTTTATGCATGACGTTCAGCACTACTATTGGGATGAGCCTTATGTGTTTCGAAGATGCGCTGATGGTATCATTTGACGATGTATATCCCATGAAGAAGTGCCTACTATATTGGAAGCATGCCACACCTCGCAAGTTGGAGGACATCATGCAGGCAATCGAACGGCGAGAAAAGTATTGCAAAGTGGATATTATTGGCCTTCGATATTCAGAGATGCATATGACTATGTGAAGAGGTGTGACCAATGCCAACGGCAAGGTGCTATTTCAAAACACCATGAAATGCCCATGTCCAAAATTCTTGAGGTAGAACTCTTTGATGTGTGGGGTATTGATTTCATGGGGCCATTCGTGAATTCGTTTGGAATGAAGTACATCTTGGTTGCTGTGGATTATGTGTCAAAATGGGTTGAAGCTTTAGCATTGGCCGATAACGTAGGAAAGCGTGTTGTAGCGTTCTTAAAGAAGAATATCTTCTCTTGCTTTGGAGTACCTCGTACTATCATAAATGATGGAGGATCTCACTTTTGCAACAAGCTATTCAAATCTGTATTGGCCAAGTATGGTGTCAAGCAACATAAGGTAGCTACGCCGTATCATCCCCAAACTAGTGGACAAGTAGAGGTTTCCAATCGTGAGATCAAGCAAATCCTTGCAAAGACGGTCAATGCGAATCGGAAGGATTGGTCTCGAAAGCTAGATGATGCACTATGGGCGTATAGGACTGCATTCAAGACACCCATTGGCATGTCTCCTTATCAACTAGTTTATGGAAAGGCTTGTCATCTACCCATCAAACTTGAATACAAGGCATTGTGGGCATTGAAGCAATTGAACTTGAATTGGGAAGATGTGAAGAATCTTAGGTTGGAGCAGCTGAACGAACTAGATGAATTCCGGCTCCATGCATATGAACGATCGGATTTATACAAGGAGCGGATGAAGAAGTATCATGATCAGCGGATTATTCGACGAAATTTCCAAAAAGGTGACATGGTGCTACTCTTCAACTCCAGATTTAAGCTCTTCCCAGGTAAGTTAAAATCGAAATGGTCTGGTCCATTTAAAGTCATCCAAGTCTACTCGTCTGGAGTAGTCGAATTGGAAGACAATGAGGGTGTTATCTTCAAAGTGAATGGCCAACGTGTCAAGCCATATATCGGTCCTATTGACTCGATGAATGACATGGCCATCACTTATCTCGACGAAGTCTAAGTACTCGAGATTACTACGTCGAGCCACGACAATAAATAAGGCGCTAGATGGGAGGCAACCCATCGTTTTATTGTTTTATCGTTTTATCGTTTCGTCGTTTTAGTATTCAATTTTTGATAACGCTCAATCTACAACTCTCGTGGGAGTGTAAAGCGGTCGTTAGCAAATATAGAACCCAACCTGGGTTGGGTGTCGATCCCACAGGGAATAGCTTGGCCAACAAGTAAGTAAAATTACTAGACTTTTAGTGCAAGTCTCGTAAAAAGGGGGGATTGTAATGTGTAACCAAAACAATAAAGTAAAAGCTGAAAATAGCAAAGTAAAAAGAGGAAGAATGTTACGTAAGTTGTAAAAAATGAGAATTGAGGCGTTGGGGTTATGTCCACCTTCTGAGGTATACGTCTCTATTGGCTATGAGTGTGTAGAGTCTTGACATGTAATTGCTTATAGAGAATTGTAGTCGATGGTAAATCCAAGTGTCTCTCGACCTAAACAAGGACTATTTCACTTTAAATCTCTCGAGCTTAAAGCGTGTCTAACGGTACGAATTCTCCAAGAGATTAGTCCAGTTATGGCACTAGCTTTTTAATAGGAAAGGGTGTCCTACTACCTTGACACTATCTCTTTTCCAGACAAATAACCTTTCTCGAGAACAAGTTAAATGTTAGACTGGCGTATTCTTGCGTTTGCAACCGCAAAGAATGTGGATTAAGATGAAGAGAATAATGATATAAGCAATATACGTGTCTCAAACTCACAAACTCACAGCAATAGATAGTAACTCATTCGGCTTCCATAACCCCAACAGAGAAGTTTAGTTACCCATGAATGCAAAGGAGATCACGATTTGCATTGTTATTGTTAAGTAATGGCGTGTGGATTAGGTGATAGGTGTGTGGCGTGATTCCTTAGCAAGTAACGATTCTCTTGTTGTGGAATTTAAGAATAGAAGAGTAGATTAGAAGTGTTTGTGGTGGAAGATGAGAGGGATGGAAGAAAATTAATTGTTGAATTAAGTGAAGAATAGAAAGATTCTTTAAAATCTCTAGCATGATAGGGTATTTATAATACCCATATCCTAGTTCTACTAACCTAATGAAATAAA
Organism: Capsicum baccatum var. pendulum; assembly: GCA_030864225.1. Lineage (NCBI taxonomy): Eukaryota > Viridiplantae > Streptophyta > Magnoliopsida > Solanales > Solanaceae > Capsicum > Capsicum baccatum. Next base: position 90,973,798 of record CM061557.1, read on the forward strand.
TAACCAAATCCTACTAGACTAATGAAATACTTAACCCAAATGTACTAGGTTAATGTAACATTATCATAATCCAAATAAACTAATGAAATACATAACCCAATTGTACTACGTTAATGTATCATTGTCAAAATCCAGCTTTGTGTCTGTAAGTCCCCAAAGTCTTTAGAAATGTTGTTTTAGCCTGGGACAGATTTTCCATGCAGCAGTTTTGGTCCTTAGGCGTGTAGACTTTCTTCCCTTCCTTTGTGAGCTTTCTTTTGCGTCAAGTAAGCCATAAAATGCTGTATTTTGCATCATTTATACCTGAAACTTTACTAATCATGTTCGTTAGCTCATTTATAGGAAAAAGGACTAAAAGTGCATGAAATATATAAGTGTTCTCAAAACTAGGCTAAAATATGGGCAAAATATATTGATATAGGCGTGTAAATTCGCCTATCATCAACACCCCACACTTGCAGCTTTGTTCGTCCTCGAACAAAATATCATGTCCCTCTAAACATCAACTTAGGGTTTTTACAACAACAACACAAAACATTTTTCAAGACAAGCACAACAATTATCAACAAAGAGTAGCTTTTCGATTATAAGTAGAAACAATTTAACCTCTAGCATAGACTCGTGATGGTGATCAACTCACATGCAAACATTAAGGTGCATAGAATCATATACAACTATCCAAAGCTCATCAACCATGTGTGTCTCACAATATAGTACCCAAAATCACTCACAAATATAGCATATTTTTCAAACATGGGTATCAAAATGTCCTTGCTCTCACTCTCACAAAGAATTCATATGTAGCAACTGATGACCATAGGCTTGCCCTTAATGTAGTACTCCACTAAATGTCGAAATATTAAGATTAGGATCAAGTAGGTCTTTTGATGGTTGTAATGTAGGCTAAGGGACGGGTAGGACTATTTTGGCCAAGAATAGTGACTAGGTTCCTAAGCGCTTTAATACATCACTTTGTATCATTGACACTTTTTTCTTTCAACCTTTCTTCTTTCTTTTGTTCTACCACCCTTGTTCTCCTCTTTTCAATTTTAAGCACAACTCACTTTTCAGCTTTCTTTTCCTTTTTCTTTTCACAACATCCCTCTTATGATAGCACTTTTTCTTTTCATAACACATTCAAGAACCATTACAATTTATAGCATCATACTCACCCAATTTCCTCTTATGTTGTCACATGACTTTTTCACTTTAAAGCACTTAGAAATTTGGATCAAATTATGGTCTTGAAAAAAATGGATTAGGCTTACATACAAGGTTGTCAAAGAAATAGGCTAAAGGATCAAAAAGGTTTAACTAGGATGATGTCCATGGGTAGGTAAAACTGAAGGTAAACATGTATAGGTTGCCAAAGAAATGCCTAAATCATATCCTAAACTTACACTCCTTATTTTCGCTTTGCATACATACCAGGCAAGTTCTAGCGTCAGCCACATACATAGAAGATACTATTAATCTCACACACACAAGGCACATGGTCGACTTGATTGGAAGTAATATAGACTCTCGACCCAACAATTGAATCACACACTATCACATAATGAGTCACAACTAGAGCCTAAACGTCTCAATAGTCACAATTGTAGCACATACTCTTGTTATAATCTCATGCTGCTTATCAAAATAATTTCATGCTAAGCTAGAAAAATTTGGCTCCTAAAAAAACCTAAAAAAATGTCAAACGAAAAACAACAAAAAAAAAATGGGCTCAAAAAAAACAAAGTAAACAAACAAACATACAAACATAGGTGCAAACAAAGAAGTATAGCATGCGATTCTGCCACCCCACACTTAGACAGGACACTGCCCTCAGTGGACAATAAATTCGAAGAACCTGGTTAGTCGGACCCTTCATCAATGTCGGGGGTCATACCCCCTTCGTCTGAATCATGATAAGAGTCGTCGTCAGAGTTCTCCTCTTCGTCAGAATCAGGCAAGAGTCTATCATCATCAGTCGGCACATCATCGTCTAGAGGTTCCTCAAAATATACACCCACTCCACACATCTCCCGTGCATGCATGTTCATTGGGTAGTCGTGGTCCAGCTGTTGGAGCTCTTCAGCAGTTGGAATACGTCCACCACTCATCATAGTGAATCGTGTCATGCCATAGAGATGACGGAAGAAACTCTCGTCACGAGCATGTCTCTCCGTAGTAGTAAGGTTGACTCCATGAGTTGTTTCAGCATCTTTAACCTTGGTGAGGTCAACCTTCTTTGGGTTGTGTGGGAGTTTGTGGTCAGCTGGTTCCTCTTCGATATCCTCCTTCCGCAACATTGCTGTCAACAAATTGCCGAACGTGAAATGGGACCTTTTGTGGAGTCTGGCCTTCCTCATGGTAGATCGAATGATTGCCCCAAAGTTGATAGGGACATTCGTCATCAAAGCATAGACCAAACACACTCTATCTCTCGATATCTTGGTGTATTGAGTCCCAGGAATAAGACATGAGTTGACATTACGCATCCAGATTCTTGCTTCCCTATTTAGTGGAGCATAGGGGAAAGTGTTGTGTCGACCTATTTCTTTATGTCTGCCCCACCTTGCCATTGATCTACTTCCATAAAGCGTGTGTCGTATCTCTCTATAAGGAGGCCTGCTGTACAGTTCTTTGACGAGGAGATCGATTTCAATTGACGATTTGGACGCATTGTATGGTAAAGTTGGTAAGTTAGGAATGGTGATGCATAAGGCTATGGATTGAGCCTTTTTCTCGTCAAAATAGGCTTCGAGGAGGGCTAGTCCTTGGTAGAACTAGGCCACGAATGATGCACGACCTATCCTATAGCCTAAGGTCTCGGAATCTAGTGTGCTATACACTATGCGCCGCCTATTCCTAGGTATGCTTTTGACTATGCGCCGCCTATGCTATGGCATTTGGTCTCAGTATCTCATGTGCCATAGACTATGCGGCGCATATGTCTACAAATGCCATAGACTATGCGGTGCATATGTCCCATTATGCCATAGACAATGCGCCGCATATGTCATTGATATGCCGAGTGATATGCGCCGCATATGTGGTGTTTTTGTCTCCAAATCCGATTGTAAATGGGTCATAACCCGACCCATACTCTTCCTATATAAAGGGGACTTAATTTTATAACACAACCACATTAGAAAAAAACCTAAGGGCGCCGCATAACCTTCCAAATCCTCTCAACATTTTCTTCTTTTTCTCTTCCAATTCACAACACCATCTCCACAAGTTTCAAGCAAGTAAGTACTCGCATATTCCTCATTTATTTCTCGCAAATACTACGTTTATGATGAATTTCTAAATCATATATGATTGATGGTGATGTTTATGTGTTTGGATTGTTGTTACAAAATCATGTGAGTAAACATATACGTAGGAAATTCTTGGCTTGTTTCCGACTTGAATTTGGTTTCAATAGCATTGTTATGATAATTGCTGAATTGATATGGCTATGAATATTGCTTAAGATTGTTGTTTGGATGCTTACATGTTAGACCATCCCGACCATCGGGATAAGATTGTAGTGCCTATCGACTTAGGCGGTTGTGCTTGTTGTAAAAATAACGATTCCATGTGGTAACCCCTAGGTCGTAGTGTTGCTATATCTACCATGAAAGTAGTCCAATGGCTGCAAATAAGTGATTCCATGCTGATTTTCTTGTCAGAATACAATTCTAAAACGTATGTCGACGAATTCTGAGTAAATCGACTACGTTCACCTCACTGATTTGCATAACAAAATTAAGTGTGGGGTGGTACCCTTAGTGCTTGCATATAGATTGTATCAAGTGAGATTGTGCTGAAACTTACATTATTTCTAGTCTCAGGTACAATGGCACCTAAAGCAAGGCAAGGCAAGGAGAAGGCTACCACATCCCAAAAGGGCAAGAAGAGAAGTCGCAAAGACCAAGGAGAATCATCCTCAGCACACCTACCACGCAGAATGTTCAGAATAAAATGGGTTCTTGAGGAAGAATCCAAAGCATGGTACAGCAGCAACAGAGAAAGAAAATATGTGCACGTCGACTTGATCAACAAGGAGACCTTATCAAAGAAGGAGCCGCGAATGTTGGCAAAAATAATGGCTTTGAAGCTGGATTTCATCTTCCGTGACATGGGAGAGTGCAATCTTGACTTAACAAGAGAGTTTTATGCCAACTGGTCGCCGAATACAACAGGCAATGAAGTCAAAATTCGGGGCCAAGTGTTACAGCTCACCGCAGATTGGATCAACTCTTTTCTTGGCTTACCTTCGGTTGACACAACACCATTCAAAGAACTGTACAGCAGGCCTCCTTATAGAGCGATACGACACACGCTTTGTGGAAGTAGATCAATGGCAAGGTGGGGCAGACATAAAGAAATAGGTCGACACAACACTTTCCCCTATGCTCCACTAAATAGGGAAGCAAGAATCTGGATGCGTATTGTCAACTCATGTCTTATTCCTGGGACTCAATACACCAAGATATCGAGATATAGAGTGTGTTTGGTCTATGCTTTGATGACGAATGTCCCTATCAACTTTGGGGCAATCATTCGATCTACCATGAGGAAGGCCAGACTCCACAAAAGGTCCCATTTCACGTTCGGCAATTTGTTGACAGCAATGTTGCGGAAGGAGGATATCGAAGAGGAACCAGCTGACCACAAACTCCCACACAACCCAAAGAAGGTTGACCTCACCAAGGTCAAAGATGCTGAAACAACTCATGGAGTCAACCTTACTACTGCGGAGAGATATGCTCGTGACGAGAGTTTCTTCCGTCATCTCTATGGCATGACACGATTCACTATGATGAGTGGTGGACATATTCCAACTGCTGAAGAGCTCCAACAGCTGGACCACGACTACCCAATGAATATGCATGCACGGGAGATGTGTGGAGTGGGTGTATATTTTGAGGAACCTCTAGACGATGATGTGTCGACTGATGATGATAGACTCTTGCCTGATTCTGACGAAGAGGATAACTCTGACGATGACTCTTATGATGATTCAGACGAAGGGGGTATGACCCCCGACATTGATGAAGGGTCCGACTAACCAGGTTCTTCGAATTTATTTTCCATTGAGGGCACTGTCCCGTCTAAGTGTGGGGTGGCAGAATCGCATGCTATACTTCTTTGTTTGCACCTATGTTTGTATGTTTGTTTGTTTACTTTGTTTTTTTTGAGCCCGTTTTTTTTTTGTTGTTTTTCGTTTGACGTTTTTTTAGTTTTTTTTAGGAGCCAAATTTTTTTAGCTTAGCATGAAATTATTTTGATAAGCAGCATGAGATTATAACAAGAGTATGTGCTACAATTGTGACTATTGAGACGTTTAGGCTCTAGTTGTGACTCATTATGTGATAGTGTGTGATTCAATTGTTGGGTCGAGAGTCTATATTACTTCCAATCAAGTCGACCATGTGCCTTGTGTGTGTGAGATTAATAGTATCTTCTATGTATGTGGCTGACGCTAGAACTTGCCTGGTATGTATGCAAAGCGAAAATAAGGAGTGTAAGTTTAGGATATGATTTAGGCATTTCTTTGGCAACCTATACATGTTTACCTTCAGTTTTACCTACCCATGGACATCATCCTAGTTAAATCTTTTTGAGCCTTTAGCCTATTTCTTTGACAACCTTGTATGTAAGCCTAATCCATTTTTTTTCAAGACCATAATTTGATCCAAATTTCTAAGTGCTTTAAAATGAAAAAGTCATGTGACAACATAAGAGGAAATTGGGTGAGTATGATGCTATAAATTATAATGGTTCTTGAATGTGTTATGAAAAAAAAAAGTGCTATCATAAGAGGGATGTTGTGAAAAGAAAAAGGAAAAGAAAGCTGAAAAGGGAGTTGTGCTTAAAATTGAAAAGAGGAGAACAAGGGTGGTAGAACTAAAGAAAGAAGAAAGGTTGAAAGAAAAAAGTGTCAATGATACAAAGTGATGTATTAAAGCGCTTAGGAACCTAGTCACTATTCTTGTCCAAAATAGTCCTACCCGTCCCTTAGCCTACATTACAACCATTAAAAGACCTACTTGATCCTAATCTTAATATTCCGACATTTAGTGGAGTACTACATTAAGGGCAAGCCTATGGTCATCAGTTGCTACATATGAATTCTTTGTGAGAGTGAGAGCAAGGACATTTTGATACCCATGTTTGAAAAATATGCTATATTTGTGAGTGATTATGGGTACTATATTGTGAGACACACATGGTTGATGAGCTTTGGATAGTTGTATATGATTCTATGCACCTTAATGTTTGCATGTGAGTTGATCACCATCACGAGTCTATGCTAGAGGTTAAATTGTTTCTACTTATAATCGAAAAGCTACTCTTTGTTGATAATTGTTGTGCTTGTCTTGAAAAATGTTTTGTTTTGTTGTTGTAAAAACCCTAAGTTGATGTTTAGAGGGACATGATATTTTGTTCGAGGACGAACAAAGATGCAAGTGTGGGGTGTTGATGATAGGCGAATTTACACGCCTATATCAATATATTTTGCCCATATTTTAGCCTAGTTTTGAGAACAAATTATATATTTCATGCACTTTTAGTCCTTTTTCCTATAAATGAGCTAACGAACATGATTAGTAAAGTTTCAGGTATAAATGATGCAAAATACAGCATTTTATGGCTTACTTGACGCAAAAGAAAGCTCACAAAGGAGGGAAGAAAGTCTACACGCCTAAGGACCAAAACTGCTGCATGGAAAATCTGTCCCGGGCTAAAACAACATTTCTGAAGACTTTGAGGACTTACAGACACAAAGCTGGATTTTGACAATGATACATTAACCTAGTACAATTGGGTTATGTATTTCATTAGTTTATTTGGATTATGATAATGTTACATTAACCTAGTACATTTGGGTTAAGTATTTCATTAGTCTAGTAGGATTTGGTTATTTATTTCATTAGCTTAGTAGAACTAGGATATGGGTATTATAAATACCCTATCATGCTAGAGATTTTAAAGAATCTTTCTATTCTTCACTTAATTCAACAATTAATTTTCTTCCATCCCTCTCATCTTCCACCACAAACACTTCTAATCTACTCTTCTATTCTTAAATTCCACAACAAGAGAATCGTTACTTGCTAAGGAATCACGCCACACACCTATCACCTAATCCACACGCCATTACTCAACAATAACAATGCAAAACGTGATCTCCTTTGCATTCATGGGTAACTAAACTTCTCTGTTGGGGTTATGGAAGCCGAATGAGTTACTATCTATTGCTGTGAGTTTGTGAGTTCGAGACACGTATATTGCTTATATCATTATTCTCTTCATCTTAATCCACATTCTTTGCGGTTGCAAATGCAAGAATATGCCAGTCTAACATTTAACTTGTTCGCGAGAAAGGTTATTTGTCTGGAAAAGAGATAGTGTCAAGGTAGTAGGACACCCTTTCCTATTAAAAAGCTAGTGTCGTAACTGGACTAACCTCTTGGAGAATTCGTACCGTTAGACATGCTTTAAGCTCGAGAGAGTTAAAGTGAAATAGTCCTTGTTTAGGTCGAGAGACGCTTGGATTTACCATCGACTACAATTCTCTATAAGCAATTACATGTCAAGACTCTACACACTCATAGCCAATAGAGACGTATACCTCAGAAGGTGGACATAACCCCAACGCCTCAATTCTCATTGTTTACAACTTACGTAACATTCTTCCTCTTTTTACTCTGCTATTTTCAGCTTTTACTTTATTGTTTTGGTTACACATTACAATCCCCCTTTTTTACGAGACTTGCACTAAAAGTCTAGTAATTTTACTTACTTGTTGGCCAAGCTATTCCCTGTGGGATCGACACCCAACCCAGGTTGGGTTCTATATTTGCTAACGACCGCTTTACACTCCCACGAGAGTTGTAGATTGAGCGTTATCATTTGTAATAATTTTTCTTAGTAGAAAAATGTTCATTGGTAATCTTGGAAAGAGAATTCTTTTGGGAGCTGGACTCTCCCTGTTGGGCAACCTTAAACTTTGAATGTTTGGTATTGATTTTTTCCAAAATTTGCTCAGAGAGTTTGAAATCGTCATTGAGGTCAGGAAACTTATCCTTTTGGAATTCAGGTATCTTGAAGATAGGATTTGGAAGAGGTTTGGAGCTAGAAGTGCTTTTAACAGGTATGGGAGAAGGAAGAGTAGAACTCTTGGTTTCTCCTATCTGATAAGATATGGTGTGGAGAACTTGATTAGTATAATTGTTCTGTTCAATTATTCTATCAAGATCTCTATTGAGAGGGGTCGAGGAAGGCCTATCATGTTTTGCCTTAAAAGGAGAAGCTTTGAGGATTTCATTAGAATAAGGAATTTTAATTCCTTCAAGAGGGGGAGTCACGGATTCAACAACCGTGTTTCTTTGAGTATACCATTTGGTAATGATAACGTTGAGCTAGTCAGTTTGGTTTTCTATCATTCCGGTACGTTCAAACCAAAAGAAGAATTCCATATCGCACCGGTGTCTTTTCATGTCAGCTATCCATAGCCGACCAAACTCCTTTTGTTGCTCTTTGGAGTAGGTACTAGCGTACCATTTCCGTTTGATAGCGTCCTTTGGATGATTCCAACGGACCTTTAGAGCTTCAAGATCAGGAAAGTATTCTTCATCTGACTTGATGAATAGGAGGCTAGGGTCAGTTCTAACCTTTTGAGGAGGGGCCATGTCGGAGGCCGTAGGACTCCCTGGCTAGTAGAGGTTTTCGGGTTCGTTGACCCTAGTGGTTTGATAATAGACTTTTGGGACTGTACCGGAGAAGTCAACTCCCCTGATTTTCCCATTGTCATTATCATGCTCATCACTTCCCTCCGGGGGCTTGGAAGTAGAGGCACGAGTGGAGACTGATCGGCAAAACGAAGAGTGCCGAGATGATTCCGGCCCAAGGAATTTTAGATCTATTGATTTGTCGGGATGTTGGACAACCCGTTCGACCTGAGATTTTACGGGATAAATTCAAATGGGTTGGGTGATAGCCTCAAAGTGCCAATCATTACTATGGAGAATTTCATCCCAAACAAGAGCCTTAGGAACAAAGACTGTGCTACGATCTTTGTTTGCTTCCATTAGGGTGGTAACCCCTTTAGGGCTCGTAAATATAGATTTAGGTGCTAGAGTTGTTCCCATTAGACGATAATATACACGGTATATAATTGCTACTTCTCTAGTGTTCTCCTTACTATTCATGTTTTTTGTTTTAACATTCAGATTTAAAACATCCATGATGTTAGGATCATTAATATCTACAGAGAAATTGGGATAACAATTAAAGTATACCGGGCCGTCGACGAGGTTACTTTGAATTACCCCTAAGAGAGAGTCGTCAACATTAAGTAGACGAGCATCTCTTAGGATAGCACAGACAGGGATATCTAAGCCCTGTCGAAATAGTGGCTTAATAGCAACTTGAACAAGTCCATCATGCAGATAATTAAACTGATTTTTAAATCTGTTTATATCTAACTCATTGAACAGTTGAATAATTTCTAGAGAATTATTAATGGCTACAGTAGACTCAGAGGTCTTGATATTATGTTTTTTCAAAAAACTAAATTTACCGATTTGATAAATCGTATTGAAAGATTTCTCTGGAATACTCCAGTTTTGAAGATCATTTTCAATTGTGGCAATCGGGGTTGCCTGAGAAGAAAGATTAACAGTATTTTTAATATGGTTATTCATATTTTGAAGCAGCATACTGTCTAGAGACTAACAGAGAAAATATACATGTTCATCTAAGCAAGCATATCACAGAAAACAGATATGGAACAACGAAATCTAATTATATTAATACATCTATGGCTTACGGGACCTAACAAGTTTTAATGGCTTTACACAGGATTCTGCTAGTGTTATCTTAGTGACGGTACCACCAACAAGGTCTAACGCTTACCTCAGCTGCGACCATACTTTTAGGCTGACCAACGTCTAAACCAGAGATTAATCGGTTCCTTCAAACACTCAGACAGAGGACTATTACCCCATACTTGGATTAAAACCCCATTATAAGACAAGATATATTAATATAATTAAAGATTAAGTAATTTCATATTAGTTTAAAGTAATATGTTCTTAGGAGAACATAGTTTTGCTCATGCTCTAGACCATAGGCTTGCCCTTAGTGTAATGCTCTACTAATATCAGAATGCTAAGCATAGGATCAAATAGGTCTTTTACAGGTTATAATGTAGGCTAAGGGACGGGTAGGACTATTTTGGCCAGAAATAGTGACTATGTTCCTAAGCGCTTTGATACATCACATTATGCTATTAACACTCTCTTTAAAACAACCTTTCTACCTTTCTTTCATCTACCACCCCTTTTCACCTATTTTGTTATTCAATGATAAACACAAAGATCTTTTTATCTTTTTCTTTTTTTCTTTTTATAACATACCTCTATGATAGCCACTCTCTTTTTTTTTTAACAAATTCAAGTACCAATACACTCTAAGGCATCACTCTTACCCAATTTCCTCTTATTTTGTCACATGACTTTACAATTTAAAGCATTTAGGAATTTGGATCAAATTATGGTCTTGAAAAAAATGGATTAGGATTACATATGAGGCTGTCAAAGAAAATAGCTAAAGGCTCAAAGGTGTTGACTAGGATAATGTCCACGGGTAGGTAAAACGAAGGTAAACAATCACAGGTTGCCGAAGAAATACCTAAATCATCTCCTAAACTTACACTCTTTATTTCGCTTTACATACACACCAGGAAAGTTCTAGCATCAGCCACAAACACAGAATATACTATCACCTCACACACACAAGGCACATGATCGACTTTATTGAGAGTAGTATAGACTCTGGACCCAACAGATGAAGGAATTGAACCACACACTTATCACATAATGAGTCACATTTAGAGCCTAAACGTCTCAATAGTAATGATTTTATCACAGACTCTTGTCACAATACCATGCTGCCTATCAGAACAATTTTATGCAAAGTTTTCAAAAAAAAAAAATTAAAATTTGACTATTAAACAACTAAAACAAATAAACAAATAAACATAAATAAGCAAATGCAGAGAAAGAAGTATAGGCTACAAATATCAGCACCCCACACTTAGACGGGACACACTGTCCTCATTGGAAAATAAATAAGAAAAACCTGGATTAGGCGGACTCCTCCTCTATGTCTCGGGTCATACCCCCTTCATCGGAATCATCATAGGAGTCATCGTCATCCGAATTCTCCTCCACGTTGGAGTCTGGCATTCGGCGATCATCATCGGTTGGCACATCGTCATCGAGAGGTTCCTCAAAGTACACACCTACTCCACACATAGCCCTTGCATGCTCGTTCAATGGGTAGTCATAATCCAACTGTTCGAGCTCTGCAGCAGTTGGAACACGACCTCCACTCATCATGGTAAACTAAGTCATGCCATAAAGATGGCGAAAGAAACTTTCATCCCGAGCATGACGTTCTACAGTGGTAAGGTTAACGCCATGCATGGTTTCAGCATCTTTAACCTTTTTGAGGTCAACCTTCTTCAGGTTGTGCAGAAGCTTATAATCAGTCGGCTCCTCTTCGATGTCCTCCTTCCTCAATATTACAGTCAAAAGATTGCCAAAGCTAAAGTGGGACCTCTTGTGTAGCCTGTCCTTACGCATTAAAGATCGAATGATCGCCCCGATGTTGATGGGGATGTTATTCATCAATGAGTACACCAAACACACTGTGTCTCATGTAATCTTTGTATACTGAGTCCCTGGAATCAGGCAAGAGTTGACTATGCGCAACCATATTAGAGCTTCTCTGTTCAAAGGAAGCATATGGGAAGGTGTTGTGCCGACCGGTGTCCTTGTGTCTGCTCCATCGTGCCATAGATCTTGTTACGCACAATGTATGTCTAATGGCCCTGTAAGGAGGTCTGTTATATAGCTCCATGAGTGGTGATGGATCAACAGATGGCAAACCTAGAAAAGAGTTGAAGAACTCCGCATTTAGTTGCAGAACTTGGCCCCGAATCTTTACTTCACTCCCTGTAGTTTTTGGTGACCAGTTGGCATAGAATTCTCGTGTTAAATCGATATTGCACGCTCCCATATCTCAGAAGATGAAATCAAGATGTAACGCCATTATATTGGCCAACATACGGGGTTCTTTCTTTGCTAGGATTTCCTTGTGTATCAACTCCACATGAATATATTTTTTCTCTTTATTGTTCCTATACCACTCCTTTCCTTCCTTCTCGAGGACCCATTTGATTCCGAACATGCGGTGAGGTATTTGCATAGAGGAGGATTCACCTTGCTCTTTTCGTCCCCTTTTTTGGCCTTTTTGTGAGGTGGTTGCTTTATCCTTTCCTTGTCGTGCTTTTGGTGCCATTGTACCTGAGATTAAAAATGATAGTCATGTTAGCTTCATCTCGGTAGATACAATCGACAAACAATCAGTAGTGGCACCACCCCACACTTAGTTTGTTGGCACAAACTAGTTAAGTGAACGTTGTCGATTACTCAGACTTCATCGATATACATTTAGGTGTTATGTTCCAATAATATAATCAGTGCATTCATACTTTTCTTGTCATCTTAACTATCCTTTTTGATTCTATTTCATGAAATCTTTGCAATACTTTCATGTTTGGATTGATGTATCTTTTGAGCAAGACTCCTACATAGAGATTGAATCAAGTTATAGCATTTAGAAATAATCACAACATCGTATGTTTGTAGTCAACCATGATTCTCATCTCGATGAACAAGTCATTCCAACATGTAAGCTTTCTAGTTACAAGATTATGCAATTTCCTTGGCCATGTCAATTCCGCAAAAGTATGACAGTGTATCAAAATCAAATACAAGTTGGAAATAAGTCAAGACCATCCTTACGTATCCTTTCACTCACTTAGTTGTATCACAACAAATCAACCATATTCAAATCACCAACATCATTTTAAGATCTAAAATACCATTATAAGCGTAGTATCGTAACACTTACGAAATATAAAAGGAAAACTTACTTGGTGATGTACTTGGAAGATGATCTTGCAAAGTAAAAGAGCAAAAGGAAAATTTTTGAGAGAATTTGGAGAGGTAGGCGGCGCTTAGGTTGGATTTTCAATGAGTTTTTGTTTTATGACTAAGGTTCTATTTATAGGAAAAGCTTGGGCCGGGTTTTGACCCATTTGGAATCGGATTTGGAGACCAAAAGTGACCATAGGCGGCGCCTAATTCTTTGCCTATTCTTGGCATAGGCGGCGCCTTTTCCAAAGCATTGTTGAGCATAGGTGGCGCCTATGCTATGGCATTGTTAGGCATAAGCGGCGCTATGATATGGCGTACTAGATTCAGAGACAAAAGGCTTTTGCATTGGCGGCACCTATGCTATGGCATTGTTGAGCATAGGCGGCGCCTATGCCATGGCATTGTAGAATTCGAGAGCTTAGGCCATAGCATAGGCCTTGCCTTGTTCGTGGCCTAGATTTACGTAGGCATTGCCTTGTTCTTTGCCTATATTTTCATAGGCAATTCCTAACCCATAGCCTTTTCCTTCTTACCACCTTCAACATCCAATATTTCCAAATCAAAATTTGAAACCAATCTCCTCTTTTACACCTCTTGCACCTATATTTACTCAAAAACAGCAAAAACGATTAGAACGATGAGTTGCCTCCCATCAAGCACCTTAGTTTTGGTCGTGGCTCGACAAAATCCTAGGAAAACAAAAACAACAAAAACATTTAAAAACGATGGGTTGCCTCCCATCAAGCGCTTGATTTATTGTCGCGGCACGACATAGCTATCTCGATTACTTAGACTTCATCGAGATAGATGGTGGATCGTTTTCTGAATGGATTCAGACAACAATGAGGCTTAATTGTAGGCATTTAATCTTCTTTGAGATTACCCTTGTGCATACATATCCTAGGCGGGATACCAATTATATCATCAATAGTCCAACCCATAGCTCTCTTGTATCTCTTTAGAGCAGAGATGAGAGCCTCTACGTGCTGTTCACTTAAATCATCCACCACACTCACAGGAAGTGTATCTCCACTTCCCAAGAATGCATACCTTAGATAATTGGGGAGCTCTTTCAATTCTAGCACTGGGGGCTCTTCAATGGAAGTCTTTGCTGTTGGTGACGGTTGATTCTTAAGATCAAGATCCGGCTGCTTAGGAGTATGAGAATAGGACCCTATTTCTGTTAGAGCACACATAGTTTCTTCATGTTCTTGAGCCTCCTCACGCTCAAAATTCAACAGCTCATCAGATAGTGACTCATCAGTAAGCTGCTTTTCTACAGATAATTCTTTGTCATCCTTATAATTAACTTCATCTACAGAGAACACATCCATATCTTTGGGATACTTCATTTCTTTGCATACATCAAAACGGACCACTTCGTCATTCAACCAAAATAAAAGCTCATTAGCTCTCATGTCAATAAGCACATTTCTAGTTGCGAGGAAAGGGCGTCCCAAGATTATGGGAACTTTAGAATCCACCTTGCAATCCAAAATAACAAAGTCTGCAGGAAAGATGAAGGTGGAAACCTTCACCAACACATCATTTAACATACCAAAAGGTCGTTTTATCGACCTATCTGCCATCACGAGCCGCATATTGGTTGGTATAGGGTCGCCCAACCCCAACTTTCTGTAGATGGATAGTGGCATCAAATTGATACTTGCTCCCAAATCGCACTAATCCTTAGCAAAATTCATAGATCCAACCATGCAAGGAATAGTGAAAGCACCAGGGTCTTTCTTTTTCTGTACTAAGGACCTTATGGCAATTGCACTGCAATGATGAATATTATCTGTCGGCTCATAGCTTACTGCCCACTTCTTTGTTAAAAGGTCCTTCATGAATTTAGCGTACCCAGGCATCTGTTCCAGCGCCTCAACCAATGGAACATTAATGGTCAGTTGTTTTAACATTGACATGAATTTATTGAACTTGGTATCATCAGCTCTCTTCTTTAATCTTTGAGGAAAAGGTGGTGGTGGAAGGGGAATAGTTTTCTCCATGACTTTCTTTTCCTCTTGCTTTGGATTGGTGATCTTTTTGGGCTGTGGACGTTGGGGGGTGACGTCATTGAAGCCTTCTTCAGCTTTTTCGGCGTCCTATGGTTCGACAACATCTACTACATCGTCGGCCACTTGCCTACCTTTGGCTGGATTTTCCAACACATTACCACTCCTAGTAGTAATAGCCATACATATTCCATCGTTCCTTGGGTTTTGCACTGTGTCGCTAGGTAAGGTGCCAGCTTTTCTTTGATTTAATGTAGCTGAAATTTGACTCAATTGTTGCTCCAGCTATCTTATTAAAGTGGAATGCGAGTCAACCAATTGCTTCATTGAGGCCAAATCATTTATTACCTCAGTTACTCCCGTGTTGGTTGCCTCCACTCTTTTCAATAGCTTAGCCGTCATATCTTCCATGGACATATTTCTAGAACCAGATGTAGTGGTGTCACGTCTTCCAGGAGGAATATACACGCCACTTCTGTCTATCTTGTTCTTCCAACTACCTTGATCACGATCTTTATTTCCAGAATTATCATAATAGTTCCGACCTTGGTTTCCTTGGGCATTGCCTCAGAAACCCCCTGATTGTTCAAGTAGTTGGCTTCTTCTTCAAAATCAGATTCCTCTCTTCCTTTTGATGCAACTGCTTTGACTTTTTTGGTCTACCCTGATAATAGATGCATTGTAAGAAGATCCATCTGTGTTTTCATGTGCGCCATATCTTGGTCGCGTTCCTCCTCTCTTCGCCTTTATTCTGCAGTCATGCCAATAGATATAGTGGGGCTTGTCACCTCAGAATCTCTGGTATGCCAAGCCCTACTTTGCTTTGTCATCCGGTCTAGCATATCGCTTGCCTGCACAAAGGTGAGGTCCATAAATGATCCTCCAGCCGCACTATCCACCACTGGTTTAGTTACTGAATTCAAGGATCTGTATAGTATCTCTATCAAGTGGACATTGGTCATGTGATGGTTTGGTCACCTCATAAGCTTCTTCTTGAATCTCTCCCATGTTTTGTGGAGGGCTTCAGTTGGAAGCTGACAAAAGTTGCAAATTTCATCTCTCAATTGTGCTCTTTTGGATGGTGGAAAGAATCTTTCTAGGAAAGCGTCTTTTAATTGCCTCCAATTTGTAATAGAATCAGGAGTCAGCCCGTTCAACCATAGAGTTGCCTCCCTAGATAGAGACAATGGTAATAAGCGCAGCCGAATTGTATTCTGTCCAATGCCTGGATTGTCGAATGACTTGCATGTAGAGATAAAGTTGACCAGATTCATATTCGGATCATCACCTGCAAGTCCACCGAATAATCCCTTGAGTTGCAATAACTGAATCATGGTGCTAGTGATGTTGAACTTGGCTCCGGGTGCCAATGGCGGAGGAATAATAGCTCCTGTGGCGCCAGCTCCATCCAGATCGTCATCATCATCATCAAAGGGAATTTGCATAGCTCGGCGTTCAGGCCGAAATCTTGCTTGACGATCACTTCTGTTTGCCAGTGTCGCCACCTCAGCATCACGCCTAGGGTTTAGTAGCTCATCATTACCTAAGTCCTCATCATCAGGATCTGCTGCTCGCCCTGGGTTATCAATATTCTGTTGATGCACTTGAGTCGCAGCCAACGCAGCTAGTCTAGCCTGCTCCTGTTGAGTAGCACTTCTGTCAATGTCATGTTGTGCATCCATCCTTCCAATAAGTTGCGGTTCAGGGTTTATGGGTAATAATGGTTGTACTGAACTTCGAGTATTTGGCATGCACTAAACAAAAACCTGCAGAAAACAAAAACAACAACTAAAAGTAAAGTACGAGAATCTTTGACCAAAGGGTCTAGTAATTATCACAAACTTAGTTGACAATCGTATTCCCCAGCAACGGCGCCAAAATTTGATAACTCTCAAACTACAGCTCTCGTAAAAGTGTAAGCGGTCGTTGTCAAATATAGAACCCAACTGGGTTGGGTGTCGAATTCCACAGGGAATACTTGGTCACTAAGTAAGCAACGATTATTAGACTTTTAAAGAAAGTTCTGTGAATAAAGGGGGGATTTTGTGCGTGCAAATGATGTAAACAAAATAGTACAGTAAAAACGGATAATAGAAGAGTAAAATAGATTACTTGGTAGGTTTTAATCAATGAGAATTGAGAGTTAGGGTTATGTCCACCTTATGAGTTATATGTATCTATTGACTATGAGTTATGCAGAATTCAGACATGCATGCGCTTATAGAGAATCGTATTCTAATGTAAATCCAGGCGTCTTTCAACCAGCAAGGACTATTTCACTTTAACTCTTTCGAGCTTAAAGAGTATCTAATGGTACAAATTCTCCAAGAGGTTAATCCAGTTACGGCACTAAATTTTAAACAGGGGTTGGTGCCCTATTTCCTTGACATTCTCTCTTTTCCAGACATGTAACTTTTCTTTCGAACAAGTTAATGCTATACTGGCGTATTCTATATATTTGCAACCACAAGAATTTATATTAAGATGAAGAGAAGAATGATATAAGCAGCATACATATCAAGAATTCACAAACTCATAGCAATAGATAGTATCTCATAAGGCTTCCATAACCCTAACAGAGAAGTTTAGCTATTCATGAGTGCAACAGAAATCACAATAGACATTATCAGCATACCAAGATAAAATTCTCACGTGAAGTATGTTTTGGTAGGGCTTGTGGCGTGAATTCCTTGCAAAATAGCGTTTCTCTTGTTATAAAAATTAAAAGTCGACTAGATGAACAGAAGGGAAGAAGAATTAATTGAAAGAGAATGAATGCTGAAAAGTTCAGCAAAATAGGGTTTGTATAACACCCATATCCTATTCCTACTAAGCTACTGCATACTTATCCTAATCCTACTAGGTTACTGAATTCTTTTCCTAATCCTACTAAGTTACTGCTGGTCCCCAAGTCTTTGGAAATTCTGTTTTTGCCCGGGACAAGTTTTCCATGCGTCACTTTCAGTCCATAGGCGTCCAAACGCTGCTTTCCTTCTTTCGTGAAGCTTCCTTTTGCGTCAAGTTATCCATAAAATGCTGAAACCTTCATCATTTATACCTGAAAACTTGCTAATCACGTTGGTTAGCTCACTTACAGGTAAAAGGACTAAAAGTGCATGAATTATATATTTTGTCCTCAAAACTTAGCTAAAATATGGGTAAATTAAGGCGCTTTAGGCGTGTAAATACACCTAACATCAGGATTCACGACCGAAATATCAAAATCATGATAAATATCATTCAAGATTCACGCTTTATATCTCCACATATGTAAATTCATCTTTCAAAATCATAAACATCAAGATTTCATAATATTCATCATAAGATATGGGTTCATGCTTCAAATTCGTAAAAATCAAATAAAAATCATGTCTTTGTCTAGAAAATTAATTTTAGTCACAAGAACGAAAGAGAATTCTTGTTGAAAAACCTCACATACCTTGAATGATGAACTTTAGATCGATACTCATTTCTGAGATGTTAATCGTGCCTTTGAATGATGGTTCTTGGAGTTCTTGAACTAGGAACTTGGAATCTTGAATAAATTTGTAGAATTAATGGTGAATTTTGGAGGTTTGTAAAGTTGGATGTAGGAGCTTAGGGTTTTCTTTTTGAGGGAATTTGATGAAATATAACATATAATGCTTCTAATAGGCTTTAATATACGGTTGGATGGATTTTGGGTTGAGAGAATGACCAAAATGCCCCTAAAATCAAAAAATTCTCGAATCTGTCCTTTGGTGGACTATTTTGATGGTCTGAAGTAGATCAACAATAACGTTTTACCCCGATATCCAAATTGGATGAAACTAATTTCATTAGAAAGAGGACTCTCATATCTTTCCGTTGATATATAGTATCTCACTCAGATCATTGTGTACGAGGAGTTATGATTGTTTGTAGTTGACCCAAAAATTCGCTACTGGTAGGATGAAGTAGATCAACCATAAATTTTTGCTCCGATAGACAAATTGGATGAAACCAATTTCATTGGAAAGAGGACTTGGAGAGATTTCCGTTGATATATAGTAGATCACCCAGATTATTTGTTCAACGAGTTATGATCGTTTAAAGTTGGAGCAAAAATACGCCAGGCCTCAATACTTTTTCCTGCACGTTTTACTGCTCACTACTATTCACGGTTCGATCGGAATGTTCATAACTCATCGCTCGGGTGTTCTTTTTGGATGATCCACATATTGTTGGAAAGATTATTCGATACTCTATGCAACGGTAGGTCATAATCTAAGACATTCCACACAGAAAATTTATAATTCATTCTAGAAGATAGAATCCAACACGTTTACGCACAAAATGTCAACGAAAAATTTCCCAGGGTATTACATCATCCCCCTTGAAAACATTCAGCCTCGAATGATGCTAGACATGCCAAGATTAGATAGGGAATAGAGAATACAGATGAAACCATTCGTTAGACTCATCACCACATCGTTTCTCACTCCGAATGCAACATAGAATGCATAAATTCAAGAAACTACCGCTGAACACATTATAAATGACAGCTGAACTGCTGCAACTTTTATCAAAAGTGCATGATTTAGGAAAGAACGGTACCTTGGTCTTGATCAGAGTTTGCGGAAAATTGGTGCGGGTACTTGGATCATATATCCGCCTCAGCTTCCCAAGTTGCACCCTCACAAATTGGTTTTGTCACAATACCTTGATCAAGGTAACTTCTTGGTTCCTTAGTCTTCGGACACTGAAATCAAGAATCTCAACAGGAATCTCATCAAAATAAAGATTTTCTTGAATGTCAGCACTCACAGAGGAATCCACTACCACAACATCGCTAATATGCTTTCTAAGCATGGAGACATGGAATATTGGATGAACAGAGGACAACTCGGAAGGAAACTCGACCTCATAAGCTACCTTACCAACACGGCTAAAAATTTTGTAAGGACCAACATAACGGGGACTAAGCTTCCCCTTCTTTCCGAATCTCTTCACCCCCCTCGTGGGTAAAATTTTTAGATACACTAGGTCACCAACTTCAAACTCAAGGTCTCTCCTTCTAACATCCGTATATGACTTCTGACGACTCTGCGTAGTTTTCAACCTTTCCCTAATCAACTAAACTTTTTCCCTAGCCTCAAATACCGAATCAGGACCACTCACAGCTGTTTCACCCACCTCGAACCAACTTATAGGTGATCTACACTTCCTTCCATATAAGCCTTCAAACGGAGCCATGCCAATACTAGAGTGGAAACTATTATTGTAAGCAAACTCTATCAACGGTAAGTGATTATCCCAACTTCCCTTACAGTCAAGTGCACAAGCTCTCAACATATCCTCTAAGGCCTAGATGGTCTGCTCAGCCTAACCATCAGTCTGCGGATGAAATGCAGAACTCAAAAGCACTTGGGTACCAAGACCCTTCTGAAAAGATTTCCAAAATTGCAAAGTGAACTGAGTACCCCTATCCGAAATAATAGACAAGGGAACTCCATGCAGTCTGACTAGCTCTCGGATAAACAATCTAGCGTAATCCTCAGCAGTATATGATGTATGAACAGGCAAGAAATGAGCAGACTTAGTCAACCTATCAACCACAACCCAAATGGAATCATGATGACATCGGGAAGGAGGTAAACCAATCTCGGAGTCCATATTTATCTCTTCCCACTTCCAGGTGGGAATACTAAACTCTTGCATCATACCACCAGGTCTTTGGTGTTCAACCTTAACCTATTGGCATGTTGCACACTTAGCTACAACCGCTGTTATATCTTTCTTTATGCCACTCCACTAATAGATTTCCCACAAGTCTCGGTACATCTTGGTGGCACCAGGATGAATAGAATATCGCGCCCCATGTGCTTCAGCCATAATCCTCTGTCTTTGATCATCAATATTCGGGACACACAATCTACCCTGCAATCTCAACACACCATCTCCCCCTTGGGAGAAAACCTCTACTTTTTGGTCCTTGACTGACTCCTTCAGTCTGACCAAACTAGCATCTAAGTATTGTTTTTCCTTCACTTCCGAAAACAAGGAGGATTTGAAACTACTCTGAACCCCTATACTAGCTTCAGCAGAGTCGAGCAACCTAACCCACAATCTAGCCAAACGATGTACATCATGAGCCAACTCATTCTTACCTTCTACCACATGCGAAACAGTACCCATGGACACTTTACTTAGGGCATCCTCCACAACATTGGCCTTTCCTAGATAGTACAGCACACTCATATGATAGTCCTTTAATAATTCTAACCATCGTCTCTGCCTAAGATTCAATTCTATCTGGGTAAACACATACTGCAGACTCATATGATCAGTGAAAACATCAACATGGACACCATACAAATAGTGTTTCCAGATTTTCAAAGCAAACACAACAACAGCCAACTCAAGGTCATAGGTGAGGTAATTTTTCTCATGGGGTTTCAACTATCTAGAAGCATAAGCTATCACCTTACCCTTCTGCATCAATACGCAACTCAACCCAACTCTCAAAGTATCACAGTACACCACAAAACCATCAAAACAATCAGGCAAAGTCAAAATAGGGGATAAAGTGAGTCGAGTCTTCAACTCCTGAAAACTCTTCTCACAGATTTGGACCACAAGAACTTCACTTTCTTTTGGGTCAACCGAGTCATAGGAGACTCTATAGAGGATAAACCCTCAACAAAATGGCGGTAATAGCCAGCTCAACCCAAGAAACTTCAGATATCAATCAGAGAAATAGGTCTAGGCTAATTTCTATCAGCTTCGGTCTTTTGGGGATCAACTCTAATACCCTCAGAAGAAATGATATGACCCAGAAAAGCAACTGACCTTAGCCAAAACTCACACTTACTGAACTTGGCAAACAACTTGTTATCTCTAAGGGTTTCCAAGACAGTTCAGAGATGATCAGAATGTTCATCCTCACTACGGGAGTACACCAGTATATCATCGATGAACACTATGACAAACATATCCAGATATTGTCTGAACACTCGATTCATGGGGTCCATGAAAGCTGTTGGGGCATTAGTTAACCCGAAAGGCATAACAAGAAACTCAAAATGGCCATAACGAGTTCAGAAAGTGGTTTTCGGGATGTCACACTCCCTAACTTTGAGATAATGATAGCCGGAATGAAGGTCTATCTTTGAGAAATAACTTGCACCTTGCAATTGATCAAACAAATCATCTATTCTTGGAAGGGGTTACCTATTTCTTATGGTGACCTTATTCAGTTGGCGGTAATCAATGCACATACGCAAAGAGCTATGTTTTTTTTACAAACAACACAGGAGCACCCAAAGGAGAAATATTGGGCCGTATGAAACCCTTATCTAGTAGATCTTTCAGTTGCTCTTTCAAATTCTTAAGTTCTGAAGGGGCCATATAGTAAGAAGGAATAGAAATGGGCTGAATATCAAGAAAAAGATCAATCCTGAACTCTATCTCTCTACCAGGAGGTATCCCCAGGAGATCTTCCAGGAAGACATCAAAAAACTCATTGATGACGTTAACAAACTGGAGAGTTGGAGTCTCAGACTTAGTGTCTTTGACTCTAACCAAATGGTAAATACACCCCTTGGAAATAAGCTTTCTAGCTTTGAGGTAAGAGATAAAATGACTCTTGGGTGACTAGAATTCCCAGACCACTCAAACACGGATGCACTGAAAAATTAAAACTTGACCACTCGGGTCCGACAATCAATAGAGGTATATTTCTAAAAGAGGAGAGCACGAATCAATAGCAGAGAGAGACACTTTAAGCATGATAGAATTCTGAAAGAAAGAATCACACCTTTTCCTAAAACGTCTTGTAGACTCTTGCTCATAGATATGGCGTGCTACAAACTGATGATCAAGACTATACTTAATACGGCTTGTCAGACTCCCTAGGACACCTTAAAACCTTAGACTTTGATACCAAGTTTGTAATGCCCTAGAAAATGGGTCCCGGATCGTCACACGGTGCTTGAGTCTACGAGAAGCCCCAAGCTAACCCTTTGAGACATTTTCATTCAGTTAAACACAAATCAACAGGGTTTCTATAAATAACCCTCAAATATCAACAAAGTAATAATCATCCAAGAATAAAAGAATTTTAGAAAGATAACAAAATATGACTTATTAGTCAACTCCCAACATCTATACTAGGCTGACAAGCCTCTAAGAAAATCAATAAAACCAGCGAGCCATTGAAACATGCCCCAACTGACTCATACTCAGTTATAAAATGTATACAATTCCATGAAACCAACATAAGACACCACGTCCTCGGAACATGAGGACTCACCACAACAGAGAATGCAGAACAGCATGCCCAAAGAATCACTGTCGAACCTAGAACTGAGCACTTGAACCTACATTTTGAGAAAATACAGCCCACATCCGAAGATGTGGGTCAGTACCATAGAGAGAAACCAAGTATATGGGGGTGTATGCAGTTATATAAACATCATCATCATAAATATTTATAAGAAATATGCAGGATGTATGAAAGACTTATATAGCCCGAAGAAAATCATCATAATCATGAGAGGATGAAATAAGTACAATAACACATGTGAGTCATCATATAATTTGTCAATCACTTTCAGTTCATCAAGAATATCAATTCTCATAATGTAAATATCATTTAAATCTTTTGAAAGAATAACTTTCACAATTCCACTTTCAAATCACTTCACCATTCACCATAGACACAAGGAAACACACACACACTGGGAGATCCTATAACCGACATAAACCATGTGAGCTACATGGAGTCCAACGTACAACCCACGTTAGGGAGACCCGTCCTATCCTTGCCATCGGAGTAGGACTATCGATATCAAATCCATACAAACTAGTGATCACTACATAAATCTTCCTCAGGCTCACTCCTACAGGGGCACGTAGTTCTAGAGAAGTAAGGTCACTTTATACCTCCCACTCGGTGCTAAAGATTTCTCCCAAACATAGCTCATATCATTTCAAAGACAATCCACAACAAAAAAATTCAGTAGTATATAAATATACATCAGGAGCCATCATGCTTCCCATCTATCAAAATCAACCACGCTGTAGATTTCTTTAACACTCGAGTTCAAAACAACTCCATTAAGACCAACAGGTTAACTCATTCAAAATATCTCGAATATTCAACATCAACGTGCTTATAATACACACTTTCTCAAAAAACACAATTTTCAATGGGGATTCACGACCCAAATATCTAAATCATGATAAATATCGTTCAAGATTCATGCTTTATATCTCCACACATGTAAATTCATCTTTCAAAATCATAAACATCAATATTTCATAATAATCATCATAAGATATGGGTTCATGCTTTAAATTCGTAAAAATCAAATAAAAATTATGCCTTTGTAAAGAAAATTACTTTTGGGCACAAGAACGAAAGAGAGTTCTTGTTGAAAAACCCCACTTACCTTAAATAATTAACTTTAGATCAATACTCATTTTTGAGATGTTAATCGTGCCTTTGAATGATGGTTCTTGGAGTTCTTGAACTAGGAACTTGGAATCTTGAATAAATTTGCAGAATTAATGGTGAACTTTGGAGGTTCTTGAAGTTGAATGTACGAGCTTAGGGTTCTTTTTGAGGGAATTTGATGAAATATAACATATAATGCTTCTAATAGGTCTTAATATAGTGTTTGAATGGATTTTGGGTGAGGGGGAATGACCAAAATGCTCCTAAAAATCAAAAAATTCTTGAATCTGCCCGTTGGTGGACTATTTTATAGTCTAAAGTAGATCAACAATAACGTTTTACTTCGATATCCAAATTGGATGAAACCAATTTCATTAGAAAGAGGACTCTCATATCTTTCTGTTGATATATGGTATCTTACCCAGATCATAGTGTACGAGGAGTTATGATCTTTTAAAGTTGACCCAAAAATTCACTTTTGCTAGGATGAAGTAGATCAACCATAACATTTTGCTCCGATAGATAGATTAGATAAAACCAATTTCATTGGAAAGAGGACTTGTAGAGCTTTTCATTGATATATAGTAGATCACCCAGATTATTATGTACAAGGAGTTATGATCATTTAAAGTTGGAGAAAAAATACACCCGACCTCAGTACTTTTTCCTGCACGTTTTACTGTTCACTACTATTCACAGTTTGATCGGAATGTTCATAACTCGTCGCTCGGGTGTCCGTTTAGGATGATCCATATATAGTTGGAAAGCTTATTCGAGACTCTACGCAATGGTTGGTCATAATCTAAGACATTCCATACAAAAAATTTATAATTCATTCTAGAAGATGGAACCCAACACGTTTACGTACAAAATTTCAACGAAAAATTTCATGGGGTATTACATCATCCCCCTTGAAAACATTCATCCTCGAATGACGCTAGACATGCCCAGATTAGATAGGGAATAGAGAATATAGATGAAACCATTCGTTAGACTCATCACCACATCGTTTCTCACTCCAAATGCAACATAGAATGTATAACTTCAAGAAACTACAGCTGAACACATAATAAATGACAGTTGAACTACTACAACTTTTATCAAAAGTCCATGATTTAGGAAAGAATAGTACCTTTGTCTTGATCGGAGTTCGCGGAAAATAGGTGCGGGTACTTGGAACGCATATCCGCCTCAGCTTCCCAAGTTGCATCCTCAACAGATTAGTTTCGCCACAATACCTTGACCAAGGGAACTTCTTTGTTCCTTAGTCTTTGGACACTGAAATCAAGAATCTCAATAGGAATCTCAGAAAAAGAAAGATTTTCTTGAAAGTCAGCACTCATAGAGGAATCCACTACCACGGCATCTCTAATATGCTTTCTAAGCATGGAGACATGGAATATTGGATGAACAGAGGACAACTCAGAAGGTAACTCGACCTCATAAGCTACCTTACCAACATGGCTAAGAATTTTGTAAGGACGAATATAACGGGGACCAAGCCTCACCTTCTTTCCGAATCTCTTCACCCTCCTCATGGGTAAACTTTTCAGATACACTAGGTCACCAACTTCAAACTCAAGGTCTCTCCTTCTAACATCTGCATATGACTTCTGATGACTCTGCATAGTTTTCAACCTCTCCCTAATCAACTAAACTTTTTCCATAGCCTCAATTATCGAATCAGGACCATTCACAGCCACTTCACCCATCTCGAACCAACCTATGGGTGATCAACACTTCCTCCCATATAAGCCTTCAAATGGAGCCATGCCAATACTAGAGTGGAAACTATTAGTGTAAGCAAACTCTATCAACGGTAAGTGATTATCCCAACTTCCCTTAAATTCAAGTGCACAAGCTCTCAATATATCCTCTAAGGTCTGGATAGACCGCTCAGCCTGACCATCGGTCTGCGGATGAGAAGCAGAACTCAAAAGCACTTGGTTACCAAGATCCTTCTAAAAACTTTCCAAAATTGCGAAGTGAACTGAGTACCCCAATCCAAAATGATATACAAGGGAACTCCATACAGTCTAACTAGCTCTCGGATATACAATCTAGCATAATCTTCAGTAGTATATGAAAAATGAACAGGCAAGAAATGAGCAGACTTAGTCAACCTATCAACCACAACCCAAATGGAATCATGATGGCATCGGGAAGAAGGTAAACCAATCACACAGTCCATATTTATATCTTCCCACTTCCAGGTGGGAATACTAAACTCTTGCATCATACCACCAGGTCTTTGGTGTTCAACCTTAACCTGTTGGCATGTTGCGCACTTAGATACAACCGCTGCTATATCTTTCTTCATGCCACTCCACCAAAAGATTTCCCGCAAGTTTCGGTACATCTTGGTGGCACCAGGATGAATAGAATATCGCACCCCGTGCACTTCAACCATAATCCTCTGTCTCAGATCATCAATATTTAGAACACACAATCTACTCTGCAATCTCAACACACCATCTCCCCCTTGGGAGAAAACCTCTACTTTTTGGTCCTTGACTGACTCCTTCATTCTGACCAAACTAGCATCTAAGTATTGCTTTTCCTTCACTTTCGAAACCAAGGAGGATTTGAAACTACTCTGAACCCCTATACTTCCTTCAGCAGAGTCAAACAACCTAAACCCCAATCTAGCCAAATGATGTACATCATGAGCCAAATCATTCTTACCTTCTACCACATGCGAAATACTACCCATGGACACTCTACTTAGGGCATCTGCCATAACATTGGCCTTGCCCAGATGGTACAGCACACTCATATCATAGTCCTTTAATAATTCTAACCATCGTCTCTGCCTAAGATTCAATTCTCTCTGAGTAAACATATACAGCAGACTCTTATGATCAGTGAAAATATCAACATGGACACCATACAAATAGTGTCTCCAGATTTTCAAAGCAAACACAATAGCAGCCAACTCAAGGTCAGGGGTGGGGTAGTTTTTCTCATGGGGTTTCAACTATCTAGAAGCATAAGCTATGACCATACCCTTCTACATCAATACACAACCAAACCCAACTCTTGAAGTATCATAGTACACCACAAAACCATCAAAACAATCAGGCAAAGTCAAAATAGGGGCTGAAGTGAGTCGAGTCTTCAACTCCTAAAAACTCTTCTCTCAAGATTTGGACCACAAGAACTTCACTTTCTTTTGGGTCAACCGAGTCAGAGGAGACTCTATAGAGGATAAACCCTCAACTAAACAGCGGTAATAGCCATCTCAACCCAAGAAACTTCAGATATCAGTCAGAGAAATAGGTCTAGGCCAATTTCTAACAGCTTCGGTCTTTTGGGAATCAACTTTAATACCCTCGGAAGAAATGATATGACCCAGAAAAGCAACTTACCTTAGCCAAAACTCATACTTACTGAACTTAGCAAACAACTTGTGATTTCTAAGGGTTTGTAAGACAGTTTAGAGATGATCAGAATTTTCATCCTTACTACGGGAGTACACCAGTATATCATCGTTGAACATTATGACAAACATATCCAGATATGGTCTGAACACTCAATTCATGAGGTCCATGAAAGCTGTTGGGGCATTAGTTAACCCAAAAGACATAACAAGAAACTCAAAATGGCCATAACAAGTTCAGAAAGTGGTTTTTGGAATGTCACACTCCCTAACTTTGAGTTGATGATAGCCAGAATGAAGGTCTATCTTTGAGAAATAACTTGCACCTTGTAATTGGTAAAACAAATCATCTATTCTCAGAAGGGGGTACTTATTTTTTATGGTGACTTTGTTCAGTTGGCGATAATCAATGCCCATATGCAAAGAGCCATCTTTCTTTCTTACAAACAACACAGGAGCACCCCAAGGAGAAATATTGGGCCGTATGAAACCCTTATCTAGTAGTTCTTTCAGTTGCTCTTTCAAATCCTTAAGTTCTGCTGGGGCCATATGGTAAGGAGGAATACAAATGGGCTGAGTATCGAAAAAAAGATCAATCCCGAACTCTATCTCTCTATCAAGAGGTATCCCTGGGATATCATCCAGAAAAATATCAAAAAACTCATTGATGACGTTAACAGACTGGAGAGTTGGAGTCTCAGACTTAGTGTCTTTGAATCTAACCAAATGGTAAATACACCCCTTGGAAATAAGCTTTCTAGATTTAAGGTAAGAGATAAAATGACTCTTGGGTGACATAGAATTCCCAGACCACTCAAACACGGACGCACCCAAAAACTGAAGCTTGACCACTCGGGTCCGACAATCAATAAAGGCATATTTCTGAAACAAAAGAGCACGAATCAATATTAGAGAGAGACACTTTAAGCACGATAGACTTTTGAAAGAAAGAATCACACTTTTTGCCAAAATATCTTGTAGCCTCTTGATCATAGATGTGGCGCGCTACACACCGATGATCAAGACTCTACTTAACGCGGCTTGTCAGACTCCCTAGGACACCTTAAAACCTTAGGCTCTGATACCAAGTTTGTAACGCCCCAGAAAATGGGTCCCGAATCGTCACACAGTGCTTGAGGCTACGAGTAGCCCCAAGCTAACCCTTTGAGCCATTTTCACTCAGTTCAACACAAATCAATGGAGTTTTCGTAAATAACCCTCAAATATCAATAGAGTAATCATCATCTAAGAATAAAAGAATTTTAGAAAGAAAACAAAATACAACTTATTAGTCAACTCCCAACATCTATACTAGTCTGCCAAGCCTATACGAAAATCAATAAAACTAGCGAGCCATTGAGACATGCCCCAACTGACTCATACTCAGTTATCAAATGTAAAAAATTCCGTGAAACCAACATCAGACATCACGTCCTCGAAACATGAGGACTTACCACAACAGAGGATGTAGAACAGCGTACTCGAAGAATCACTATCAAACCTGGAATTGAGCACCTGAACCTACATTATGAGAAAATGCAGCCCACATCCAAAGATGTGGGTCAGTACCATGGAAATAAATCGAGTATATGGGGGTGTATACAGTTATATAAATATCATCATCATAAATATTTATAAGAAATATGTAGGATGTATGAAAGACTAACATAGCCCGAAGAAAATCATCATAATCATGAGAGGATGAAATAAGTACAATAACACATATGAGTCATCATATAATTTGTCAATCACTTTCAGTTCATCAAGAATATCAATTCTCATAATGTAAATATCATTTAAATCTTTCGAAAGAATAACTTTCACAGTTCCACTTTCAAATCACTTCACCATTCACCATAGACACAAGAAAACACACACACTAGGAGATCCTATAACCGACATAAACCATGTGAGCTACATGGGGTCCAACGTACAACCCACGTTGAGGAGAGCCATCCTATCCTTGCCATCGGAGTAGGACTATCGATATCAAATCCACACAAACTAGTGATTACTAAATAAATCAGCCTCAGGCTCACTCCTACGAGGGCACGTAGTTCTAGAGAAGTAAGGTCGTTTTATACCTCCCACTCGGTGATAAAGATTTCTCCCAAACTTAGCTCAGATCATTTCAAAGACAATACACAACAAAACAATTTCAGTGATATATAAATATACATCGGGAGCCATCATACTTCTCATCTATCAAAATCAACCACATTGTGGATTTCTTTCACACTCGAGTTCAAAACAACTCCATTAAGACCAAAAGGTCAAATCATTCAAAATATCTCAAATATTCAACATCAACGTGCTTATAACACACACTTTCTCAAAAAAATATAATTTTCAATGGGGATTCATGATCTAAATATCAAAATCATGATAAATATCGTTCAAGATTCATGCTTTATATCTCCACACATGTAAATTCATCTTTCAAAATCATTAACATCAAGATTTAATAATAATCATCATAACATATGGGTTCATGCTTCAAATTCATAAAAATCAAATAAAAATCGTGCCTTTGTAAAGAAAATTACTTTTGGGCACAAGAATGAAAGAGAGTTCTTGCTGAAAAACCCCACATACCTTGAATGATGAACTTTAGATTGATACTTATTTTTGAGATGTTAATCGTGCCTTTGAATGATGGTTCTTGGAGTTCTTGAACTAGGAACATGGTATCTTGAATAAATTTGCAGAATTAATGGTGAACTTCGGAAGTTCTTAAAGTTAGATGTAGGAGCTTAGGGTTTTCTTTTTGAGGGAATTTGATGAAATATAACATATAATGCTTCTAATAGGCTTTCATATAGGGTTTGGACAGATTTTAGGTGGGGGGAAAGACCAAAATGCCCCTAAAAATCAAAAAATTCTCAAATCTATCCTTTGGTGGACTGTTTTGATAGTGTGAAGTAGATCAACCATAACGTTTTACTCTGATATCCAAAATGGATGAAACCAATTTCATTAGAAAGAGGACTCTCATATATTTTCATTGACATATAGTATCTCATCCAGATCATTGTGTACGAGGAGTTATGATATTTTGAAGTTGACCCAAAAATTCTCTTTTGATAGGCTAAAGTTGATCGACCATAACTTTTTGCTTCAATAGATAAATTGGATGAAACTAATTTCATTGGAAAGAGGACTTGTAGAGATTTTTGTTGATATGTAGTAGCTCACCCAGATCATTATGTACAAGGAGTTATGATCGTTTAAAGTTGGAGCAAAAATACATCTGGCCTCAGTACTTTTTCCTGCATGTTTTACTGTTCACTACTATTCACAATTCGATTGAAATGTTCATAACTTGTCGCTCAGGTGTCCGTTTTGGATGATCCACATATCTTTGGAAAGCTTATTAGATACTCTACACAATGGTGGGTTATAATCTAAGATATTCCACATGGAAAATTCATAATTCGTTCTAGAAGATATAACCCAACATGTTTACGCACAAAATTTCAATGAAAAATTTTTCGGGGTATTACGCCAACATATACCATGAGTTGTATGAATTGCGAACATATAATAAGATAGATTAATTTAAAATGTAATGACTTTGGGATAGGTATATAACCAAGACCAACCCGACCAAGTCAAATCATCCAATACCATCCTAAACCCAATAATAACTAAACCCATATCCATTCCATATCCAAGACCATAGTTGTCCATACAATGACTAAAAACTATGACCAAAATTATCTAGTCAGGACATGCCCCCGATTATAGCCAAAAATAAATGAAAAGAGAATAGTAAAATCATACGGTAAACTATAGCATGAAATGGGACTTCCAAAGAATGAAAGACCAATACTTCAGTTTGGATTAAGTTATCCTTGAATCACTAAATCACTAAGTAGGAGGTGTGATAGTATGGTCGGTTCTTGTATTACGTGGAGATATAGTTCCTGAAGAAGGGTTAAAGGGTGAATGCTAGCATGTATTTAGGAGTAAGGATAAAATATTTCCATCATTCAAAATAAAGTAACAAACCATATGCATTCACATACATACATATATATATATATCATGCTGGGAAAACGAATCAGGTTTAGCATGCATTTGAAATCTTAACCAGGATCATGTACCTTTACCATCATAATCCACCTACCGGCTATATGGTTCCAGTATTACACCCTAGACGCGCCCTAGTACGTGTAGCCACTCGAACTAGAGATACCATAGGTGGGTGGGGATTCTCTTATACCCTTCACCCTCTATTATACATGTGTACATGTATGTACTTAGGGATTCCCTTGTACTCCACAAGTACGTGGTAATCAAGATGAATCCTCATGTTAGAAAACATAAGTTTCAGTTGTCAACCTTTCATACTCATACCTCCACGGCTAGCTATCACAACCCTTCATTATTGCCCAATTAAAACATTTAACACATAACCAAACGACTAATTCCAAAATTCAATTATTAAGTCATTAGAAAGTGGTTTCATCATACCGACTATAGCTTGCAAGCAATGTCATTAGCTAACACTTAAGAAGATTTTCATGTGCCCCGCAGACTCCATTATAAAAATCACTTTGGGGATTCCCGTGTACCCCTCAAGGTTTCTATTATAAGTTTACTTAATGGATTCCCGTGTACCCCACAAGGTTTTCAAAAACATCCTTAACCAATTAACCATTTATGCAAAGCATTAGTCTCAAGAATCAAACCAAACTATGTAGGAATGCATAAACCGAAAACAATTATGCAAGTGGGTTGAGTTTATTGCCAATTCCCATTCCAAAACTATCAATTTGGGTTTTATTTCCACCAAGGCCTTCACCAACAATTTAAAACTAACCAGACCAATTTAGGTTCCATTACTATATTATGCAATACAAGGTTTTCAATAAAAGTCAAACTATGTGACAACAACATTCTCATTGGTATTTTAACAAACATGTTGAGGGTATATGGTTTCTAAAACCAAAACCAAGAACCTATTAACCATTTCTATGCAACCACATGTTAAACCAATATTATAACATAAAAACCCATAAATAGAACACGGGAAAACATCACCCAACCATTAGTAACCCTCAACGTATATTTCAAAACCAACACAAACCCACACTTATGCCATGAAAACCATTAAGTAAAACATGCTTTTAGTTTGAACTAAAAATGTGGGAAGAGTAACATTCCTTATTTATTAAGTTTCACGGAAATAATCTGGTCTTTAAGCCTACAAATAAACACTTGAAAAAAATTATAGCCCAATCTTCTTGAGAGAGTTTTAGGAGTGTCTTTTTCTTTCAAAAAATGTGTTATGAAAGGCGACAATATGATATAATACATGGGGAATTAAGGGTCTTGGGGTGGGAAATATCCAGAATATCCTCAGCTTAAAAGCTTAAAAATGGGCGCAGGAGAGTACGAATAGACCTACCAAACCATACCCACATACTAGTAGTACCCTCCACTAGCACCCTAGGTAGTAAGTTGGACTCCAACATTATCCAATATATGACCACAAGGGCCAAATAGTATCCATATCATACGATTAGTACCCTTAAATTGTACCTTAGGCAGCCTACCAAGGGCTTGACACTGTGAGAATCATATGAGTCCATAACCTATCTCATATTATCATTATAAAATTAGTATGATATCCACTCATACCTTGAATAAAAAAGAACTAAAACCACATTAAAAAAACATACAACCAAGATCCCTAAACCATACTCATATCAGACGTATAGTAAGCATGAATTGTTGATGTCTCAACAGTTCAATCTCAAGGAATTTCTAAGTGTCAAAACCCTGGGTATTTCACATTGTTACTTGTTTATTCAAACCAAACTCTATTGTTGAGTAAAATATATTTCTATTGATCATATACAATCATTTCTAGGGTATTTTTGAGAATTACCATGTAGAACTTTCAATTTCAATTAGTTTATATTATGAACGGTCTCATATGTATTTTTTTTCAAGACTTTTTCACAGGTATAAGTAAAGTTAGGGGTCTATCAAAAATAGCCTCTATACCTCTATAAGGTAGAGGTAAGGTCTTCGTACATTCTACCCTCCTAGACCCCATTTCTAGGATTACACTAAGAGGTTATTGTTGTTATAGTTAACGCACCCCTCCTGAAACATCAATAAAAAAGATTTTTTCCATCTCAAATTAGTTGTCATATTTTGTTACTCAAAATAAAAAGGGATAATATGATCCAAAATCCCTCAAAGCCTTTCATTAAATGCCAAGCTTGGGAACTTCAAATGATGCAAGCCATGTTCATAAAGAGGGATATGTTAGAAAAAGTTTTATCATATTCGACGGATTATGAGTTAAAGATTAAGTTAGGAGATCATAAGGAAGTAATAGTGGCTACCAAGGAATGATGACTCACTTGGAGATAAGTTAAGGGCTTGACCAACCACCAAGGGAGCCACTAATTAAAGGCCAAGAAGACCCCTCACTGTCTAGGAGTGATGACTTGGGTGAAGATCAGCCACCACCCCGAATAGACATCCTTTGAGTCATCAAGAAGAACCAATAAGGGAAATATATTATCCAAGGGTGATGGGTGGATTTACGGTTAGTCATCCCCTTGATGGACAGTCAATGGACCCAACAAGAGCAACTAGTCCCCAACTTTGGGACATTTTGATAACTTGTTAATGGGCCACTTTTGGGTCTTTGTAATTGAATATAAATAGTAACTTCTAGGTCTTTATTCTCATAGTTTATTTTGTATGTTGAATAGACGAAACACTAGGGAGTGTGACTGTAAAGTATTTATTGAATGTTAGCTTAGAAATAAGGTTCGATTCCTTCTTGGTCCACGTAGATTTTAGGTGTTTGTTGGTGTTAGAATTAAGGTTTTTTAAATTTAATGTATTTAGTAGTTCTTAATCTTCTTTTTTCTTTATGTCTATCTACCTATCTTCTTCATATATCTCTTGTTTTCCTAGTTAAATCTTGTTTTTGTAATTTGCTTTGTATTATTTGGTATCAGAGCTAAGCGTACCATCATTTCCATGATTGTAGTCTTGGATTTGTTATCATGAAAATAACAAAAAAGAGTCTAAAAATGTTTATTGGGGTTTTCAAAAATTTGAGTTTTTGATTTTGTGTCTGTTTTGTATTTCTAGTACTAAAATCTTGTTCCCTAGTGCTAATTGAGTCAAATCTGAAATTTGAGCTTATTTTGATAAGAATGGAGTGTTCCACTATTATTGGAGCTTGAGTTTGAAAAAATTTGAAGTGGGTTCAAAAATCATAAAAGTTTGCGTGTATTTTTGGCCTTGAAATTACTTGGGTGTGTTCAGGAGTTTGAATAGAGCTTGGTCTTAAATTTCATCGAATTCCGAGTTCGTTGGATTAAGGGTCAAATTTTGGATTTTCGTAATGTTCTTCATGTATTGTTGAATAAGAACACTCAAAATTTATGGTTTCATTAAAAAGGGTAAATGAAAATATAAGTTGTACTTATTTATAACAAATAATATTCCAAACAGAGTACAAAAGGCCCGCAAAAATTCCTACTTGGAGGAGTTGACGGCCCAAGTGGGGATTAGTTAAGAAATTGATGATCACTCACTTGATCAGTCACTTAGACTGAGCTTAAGCCTCATTCTGGATAATCCTGATAGCTCTCCCGACAGTCAGCCAAACCTATGATGGTCAATCGCATGATTAGTCACTGAGACAAAGTTGGAACCCCATTCTAGATAAGGAGTGATGACTCCCCTAACTGTCAGTCTCCTCAGTGATGGTCGGTCTATTGATCAGTCAACTTGAAAAGTTTTCATTAACTCATTTTAGATTCATATTTTTATTTCTTTGATTCTTAATCATATTTTACTTGATTCCAACACTAATTAGCAACTAGTAATCAAGCTACTTTGTTGTGAATTAGTTCTTAAGTCCAATTTCTTTCCTTATCCGATTTTTTTGTGTTTTTCTAGTTTTTATTTAGTCGTAATTTCTTGGTTCAAGTTTGTATGCAATTTATTTGAGTCCTTAAAATAAGAATCCATTTCGAACAAGAGTAGAAAGCAACATCTCAACTAGCATTGAAGTATAATCCATCCTTCAACATTTGTCGATCCAAATGTGAGGTATACAAGGTATGTAGAGTTGTGAGTTTATTTTCCTAACGTTAACTTGTTTGTTATTTTTGGTTAGTGTCTTTCTTGACTCGATACAATGACTCTAGAAGGTGAAACACTACAATGTATGGATAACAATATCTCAAATGCAATCTTAGAAGCAATTGAATCCTTAAGTCAAAGAATGTAATCCATGATATGTCACATAACCATAATACAAGGAAGTATGTCAAGTATGGATGGATGGAAGGTTAACATGGAGGGGTTGTCTAAACTCCACCCATGTTAAAACTACCAAGCCTCCTCTAGTGGACATATTCAAAATACTTGCACTACCATATCCCTAGAAACACTTCACCAATTATATAATCCACCAAGACAATCTCAATACCTCATTAACCCGACCACTACTTACCCACATAATTGGAACCCATTGGACCACTCCAACCCTAATTCAACCAATTTAGCCAACATGTTCACAAAACTAAGAACCACCTCACCAAATGCCACATGACCAAGTTACCCAAGCACCACCAAACCAAAATAGACCACCTCAAGCACCACCTAACCAAAAGAAACTTGTCTAAGTTGAGGATGATCCACAAGATAAGTTTGAAAGGTATGATAAAGTGGCTATGTTTACAAAATAGGCGTAGAATATACCAAGGGACCAAGTAGGACAAAGAGGTTTAGGAGGAAGAATTAGTTTGATTCCACATAGGAGAGGTATCATACAAAATTAACCCTAAGGAAAAGGTCAATGGAATTACCATAAGGAACAAGGTGGCAATAGAGGCCATGATTTAGGTATCAACTCAATCAACACTAGTCTTCCAACTTTTAATAGAGAAAGTGATATAGAGGATTATCTAGAATGGTTCTCCACATGTGAGAGAATCTTTCAAGTCACTGATGTCAAGAATGGTTGCTACACCATCGCCCAATTTGAAGGGTTGGGTATTACATTATGGGAGTATGCCAAAATATTTCCACAAGTTCTAAATGAGGGACAAACATTACCATGGAATGCATTGAAGGGTCCCATAAAAATAAACTAGGTGTTGAAATATATAGACATGAGATACTTTCCAAATTTTACAACCTAAGGCAAGGGAACAAGAATATCTTGACTTACTATGATGAATTTCAACAATTTATCTTGAATATTGAGTATCATGAGAATATGGAACATGTCGTCATCCACTTCAAGGTTGGATTGAACAAGGCGATGTCCTCGGTAATCACAATCCATATGTTTGATACCATAGAAGATATTTTTCAAGCAACCTTGGATGTTGAGAGAGATCTCAAAAAAGGATATCTATCAAAACCAAAAGGTAATCATCCACTAATTCTTGGATAAAAACAAAAAAGTAGCTCAACCATCAATGGGATGGAACAAGAACAAGGAGACTACTCCAAAGCACCCCACAAATAAATAAAGGTAACAAGTATCTAACTCACAATCCTAAAGGTTTTCAATATTCCAAATGTCAAGGTTAGTGACACAAGGAAAACAAATATCCTAAATAGAGGAATGTAAGCCTTAGATAAGGGAGAATATATTACCTTGGGGAAGAGATGGGGCAAGAAGATAATATTGAAGCCAAAACCAAAGAAGAAGAGGGGTTTGAAGAAGATGAACAAACAGATAAAGAAATTGAGGATGCTTGATGATCATGCTCAACTTACTCCATAATTTATGGGCAAGGCGATCATTGTTAAATTTAATATCCCAACTTGAGTTGGGGTCGAATCCTCAGGGAGTGGAATTAGTATTCAAATCCTATGGGTGTGGAGAGCTACTAAGTGATTACCCGCAATGTATACATAAATTAAAACATGAATTTAAAAATGGGTGTGTGGTTTGGAAGATTGCTTAAATAAAACTACTTGCACTACCAAATTAGAGCAACAATTGTAGATAAACTTTTAATAGTAGAAGGGCCTTGGTTTATATCTTTCTAGGGGCAAATAGTGCATGGGTTCTTGATAATCAAATGCAAATTCTAGTTGATGAGTGTATGGGTAGGCTAGGTTAGGGGTTTTGATTCTAGTGTATCAACCAAACACCAAAAATATCACCCATGAATCCTTTTGGATACGTCATGCATGTGGAAAACAAATCCACCCAAGGCCTCAATTGGACATTACTATTTCTTAGAAAATGCCCAAAACATGGCAAATTCACAACCACCCTTATTTTTAAGACAATGTAAATAAATAAGCTAATTTCTAATTAATGTTCACAAATACGATTCACCAACATCCCTCTTTCAAGGATGATGTACAGTTTGGGGAAATTAGGGCTTTCACCAAAAAATCCCAAATTAGCAAACTAGTACTTGTGAAACCCACCATCATCAACTAAGAATATAAACTAACTATCAAAACCCACACATATTTGCACCCTATTCAAACATAATCACAAGTTGAATATTTAGCTACTCATCAAAATAGGTAAAAGAGAATTACCTAAGTTCACATTCATTTACTCAATTGAAAATAAATCAAGAGTAATCCCAAAATTCCAAGGTTCAATTATAACTAAAAATATCATTCTTGGAAGATTTAATGTAATTCTTCTCTCGTACAAATTGAAAGTTCTCTCTCTATATTCTTTAAAAGGTAGTTGGAAGAAGATTCAAAGTGAAAGGGTGTATGCCTTTTGAAGAATTTTGGACCATCTGTAGAAAATTACAACTCTGCCCTTGGGCTTAATTCTTCTTCATCACAATCGCCTGAGCTTGATCGTGATTGTGGATCCTGTGATTGCCAACTTTGGCTGATTACAACTTGTTACGATCGTGACCTCAGACCGCAATTATGGTAATTGACGATCAATTCTTAGTCCTAATTTTCTAGCTTTTGCACTACTTCTTCCCTTCTTGATCTCTTTTAAGTTTACTTTACTTCTTTCCTCCCCCCTCCTATTACCTGTATACCTATAAAATATAGGAATTAGTACATCCAAATGACAAATTTATATCTTAACACTATTTAATCATAGTAGTGTGCACAAATTTGGCCGTTAATGAGTTGTAAATTTACCACTTATCACTTGGCTTCAAGATGGAGATTTGAGGTTCTGAATTTTATGGTAATATGAGTAATGGTTAATAAAGTATTAGATAACCCAAGTCAAAGAGAAAATTATTTCCATACTAACTGTCTTATAAAGAAGAATTTGTGCTCTTTAGTCATTGATAGTGGGAGTTATGATAACGTATCTAGTGAAACCATGCTTGATATTTCTTGAAGTTAACCAAAACCAAGCATTCCATATTATACAAGCTCTAAAGGCTAAAAGAGTGTGGAAATTGAAATTGACTAGTTAAGTTGTGATCCAATTCAAGATTAGGAATTATCAAGATGAGTTGCTTTGTGATGTGATTCCTATGAAAGTTTGTTATATTTTTCTTGGAAGAATATGGAAATATGATCATTCAAGGAAACATGATGGAAGAACTAATCAGCAGTCTTTTGAGTTAAATTATCAAAAGTTCACACTTTATCATTTTTTATCCTTAAAAATGAATGAGGTGCATCAAAAAATGATCGAGTTGAAGGAGAAGGATAAGAAGGAAGGGGGGAGAAACCTCATAAAAAAGAATGATTACTGAGAGGAAAGAAGATGATTGAAAGGGAAAAGTCCAATGGTGATATTGGCTAGGAACAAGGATCTCTCCAAGGAATGTGATAATAAAATACCCATGCTTCTTTCAATCCATGATTTTCATGGCAAACACTCTACTTTTCCTATTTCCCATCCTATATCTCTTGTTTTGTAGAAAATTGAATATGTGTTCCCAAAGAAGCTCTCAAAAGGGTTACCCCCACTTTGTATAATTGGGCATCAAATAGACTTTATATCGTTCTCTCAATTGACAAACAAACTAGCTTGTTGAAGTAACCCAATATATACCAAATAGCTTTAAAGTCGAGTTGAGGAGCTCTTCAACAAAGGATACATCAATGAAATTATGATTCCATGTATAGTCTCGGTATTGTTGGTTCCAAAAAAAGATAGGACTTGGCATATGTGTGTTAATTGCCAAGCAATAAACAATATAATGATAAAGTATCACCATCCTATTCCCTATTTGGATGATATGATGGATGAATTGCATGGTTCTTATGTGTTTTCTAAGATAGACCTTCAGAGTATGTACCACCAAATTTAAATGCAATAAATGGTAAGTGGAAACCACCATCAAGACCAAGGTTGGTCTATATGGATAGATGGTTATACATTTTGGCCACACCAACGCTCCTAGTATGTTTATAAAATTGATGAACCATGTCATGAAACCTTTCATTGGGAAATATATGGTTGTATACTTTGACAATGTCCTAAATTAGATCAAACCCCTTGAAAAGCATATTCTATATTTTCAAAGAGTTTTTCATATGCTTAGAAAAGAAAATTGTATGCTAATTTTAAAAAATCCTCTTTTGGTATGAATGAAGTAGTATTCTTCAGATTTGTTATAAGCTCATGAGGAGTCGAGGTAGATGAATCCAAAATAGAATCTATAAAGAATAGGCTAGCTCTGAAATCCATTAGTGAAGTATGAAGCTTCCATGGGATAGATAAATTTTATAGGTAGTTTTTCAAAGGGTTTAGCACCATTGCCACTCCCTTGACCGAGGTAATTTGTAAGGAAAGCCATTCAAATGGCATGATGAGCAAAAAGGCATTTGGAACTTTAAAAATAATACTTAGCTTCGCTCCCTTGTTTTAATTACCCAAATTTGATAAATATTCTAAATGCAGTGTGATGTTAGCAAGGTAGTCATTAGAGCATCTTAATGCAAGATCATAAGCCCATTGCTTAATATAGAAAAAATCTTAAAGGAGCAACCTTGATCTACTCTATGTATAATCTTGAGTTGTATGTATTGATAAGAGATTTGGGTAATTGGAAACACTATTTGTGGCCTAAGTAATTGGTGATTCAAACCATCTATGAATCACTGAAACGCCTCTAGTCCCAAGATAAATTGAACAAATGGCATGACAAGTGGATATAATTTCAACAAAGTTTTCCCTGTGTAATTCAGTACAAGATGGTAAAAGAGAATATAGTAGCTAATGAATTATCTAGAAAATATATGTTAATCAACACATTGCCTTCAAAATTGATGTGTTTTGAATGTTTAAAAATGATGTACCTCAAGGACCCCAAATTTGCTCCAATGTTCAAGGATTGTGAGCAATAGGATAGGGAATAATGGATTTGGGATAGGTTCTATATACCTTATTTAAAGTTTGATGGATTTTTTTTCAAGGTAAAGAGATTATGTATGCCCTTTAGCTCATAGAGAAAATTGTTTGTAAGAGAGGCACATAATGGTGGTATAATAGGGTCATTTTGGAATTAGCAAGACCCTTGGAATCCTAGAGAAACAAATCAATTAGACCAAGATGCATCATGATGTTGCATCAATTAATGGTTAATGTATGGATTATACAAGTGCAAAATTGTACCTTCTCTCTCAAGGGTTATATACCCCACTTCACACTCCCTTATGCCCATAGCTTGATATTTTTATGGATTTTATTTTTGGTTTTACTTGGACAAAGAGGGGAAGATATAGTATCTTTATTGTGGTTGACAGATTTTCAAAAAAAGCTCACTTTATTCTGTTCCATGGGTGTGTTTATGTCTCTAATATGTCATTATGTTTATTGAATATGTCATCAAAATCCATGGTATTCCCCAAACCATTGCTATTAATCGGGACTCTAAGTTCTTGAGTCACTTTTGGAAGTTATTGTGTGGTAGGATTGGCGAAAATTATTTTTTCAACTCCTACCCACTAACAAACC
Organism: Capsicum baccatum var. pendulum; assembly: GCA_030864225.1. Classification (NCBI taxonomy): domain Eukaryota; kingdom Viridiplantae; phylum Streptophyta; class Magnoliopsida; order Solanales; family Solanaceae; genus Capsicum; species Capsicum baccatum. The sequence goes on from CM061557.1 coordinate 91,015,517, forward strand.
AATGGCCAAATTGAGGTTGTGAATAGGACATTAGATCCTATCTATGTAACTTGGTTAAAGGGAGAAATGATCATCTTCCCTTATTTGAATTGGTTTAGAATTGAGTCATTCACATGACTAATGGTATGACTCCTTTTGAATGTGTTTATGGTTTTAACCACCTAACCTCTTTAGATCTCACCCCTTTGTCTAGTGATATTTGATAGGATTAGATGAAAACAAAAGGTGATGAAGTAATAAAATAGAGAGCATAAGAAGGTAAGTTTTTACCTTAAGAAGAAAATTCAATAAGTAGCAAAGAAGGTGAACAAAGGGCAAAAAAAGCTTGTACCTGAATCGGTCAACTTAGTGTGTGCACATATTTAGAAAGATTAATTCCCAACTCAAAGAAAATATAAATTAATGCCTCAAGGTGATGTGCCATTCCAAGTGCTTGATAGGGTAAATGATAGTGAGTACAAGATTGATCTCCCATGGGAATATCAAGTGCACAACACATTCAATGTGAGTGATCTCTCACTTCTTAATATGCCAGAAAGTGATAAATTCGTGAATTTGAGCTCAACTTCTATAGAGAGAATGATACTCTCCAAAATCCCTCAAAGCCTTTCACCAGAACCCTAGCACGATAACCTCAAAGGATGCAAGCCAAGTTCGTGATTAGGATATGTTAGATCAAGTTTTGATCGTATCCAAAGGATTCCATATGTTATAGATCTAACTAGGATATTAAAAGAGAGTGCTAGTGGGCTTCCAAAGAGTGACACATCATGTATAGATCAGTCAAGAGCTTGACCAACCGCCAAGGGAGTCTCCAAGTGAGGGCCAAGAAGACTCCTCACTGCCTAGGGGTGACGACATAGGTTAAGATCAGTCACCACCTTAACTGGCCATCTCATGAGCCATCAAGGAGAACCAATAAGAAAATAACATTTTCCAAGGGTGACAAATGGAGTGACAGTTAGTAACCCCATTTATGTATAGTCAATGGAGCGGTCAAGAAAAACCCGCCCCCATCTTTAGGATAATTTCATAATTTTTTATGGGTCATATTAGGGACTTTGTAATCGACTATATATAGTAACTTATATGCCTTTAATTTCTTAGTATTTTTTCTATATTGAATGACCAAAACATAAAAAATGTAATTTAAAAGCTTTTTCGAATGTTATCTTACAAATGAGGGTTTCAAGGGTATTTTGATTTCCTTTTGGTCCTGTAAGAACCCCGCAAAGTTCCCTCGTAGTCTGAGTATTAGGGCATGTCAATTAAGGCATGATTTTGGTCTTAAAAGATTAAAAAGTGGCATCCTAAGGGGGTATCATGTTAACCAATTAGAATTTCCCTAATTTCGACTTTTTATCTCATAGGAAATTCGATAAGCTTTCTGTCGATATAAGATTCACGCAAATCCGATACCCGGGTAAGAAGTTATGGGTAATTTAAGACCTAGTCATAAAACTATGTCATTTTAGTGCTTGGCGCGTCATAGAGAGGGTTGATTTGACAATTGTCAAATTCCAGTGGAACTCCATGATATTGGCACATTGCACTGAGGTTCCAGGTCCCAACCAGTGGGAAAATACGATGGCTTCGCATCATGGTGACTCCCATTTTACCAATTATCAATTTCCAATGAGTCATTGCGATAAGTGGTGCATCGCGGTGACCCCTTAAATCGGGTTCCCATTTTAATTTTTCTAGATTCGTACAGATGTTAAAAATGGAATTTTAGACTTTTACCTAGCCTATAAAATCGTTCAAACACCAAATCAAAGTCATTTGCAAGCATCCTATGAGGTTTTTATCAAGTTTCTCTCATCAAAAACCCTAAGTATCCAAAACCTCTTCCAAGAATCTCAAGAATCCACCATGGATTTTCTAAATTGAGTCAATATTCAAGGTTCCCAAGTCAAGGGCCTCAATAAGCCTCATTCAAGAGTATGAATAAAGTTCCAAAAGTGAGAGTTCATCTAAATCTTCTAATTCAAGGTATGTGGGGTTTTGAACAAGGGTAACCCTTTCACCCTTGTGCCCAAAAGGCTTATTTACATCATGAATTTCCTAAAATCTATGAGGTTTTTTTACATGAATTTGAATTGGGATTTTTCACCCATTATTATTGAATGCATTATCTTGATATTTCCCATGAATTAAGAGTCAAATGGCATGATTTCTGCATGTTTTATTGAGAATTTACAGCTGAAATAATTCAAAAATAGAAAGGAAAATAAAACAAACTACCAACAATCCTTCCACGTAAGGAGAAGAGTGACTTCTCAATTGTAGAGCTTGATATCTTAGCCACTGATTTGGATGTCATCATGACTAGAGCTTTCACCACTACCCGACACATTCCCTTCAATAAATAAGTTCTGAATCCCTATGCTTGACTTATTGCTTCCCACATGTTGTACATGATTGTGTGTTGGTAAAGGATTCTGCGTGACCTTTGTAGTGTCAATGTTTTGCACTACGATCAATTTTTCTTGAATTATTCTTTCTATTTCTCTTTTCCAAGCACTACAACCTTCAATAATGTAATCCTGAACATCAGAATGATATGCACATCATACATGAGGATTAAAATTTCTTGAATGTAGATCAGGAATACATCTAAGGAGAGGAGTGATCATGCCCAACTCTCTCAATCTCTGAAATAAGATGGCATACGACTCCCCACTTGGTGTAAAATTATCCCTAGGCTTCTTGTTAAGAAATTTTGATAGTCCAATTAACATTGTATGGGCTAAAAAAAATATAGCAATGATTATCAAGAGTATTGAACATGCATTTACTAGCGGCCTGGGAAAGCACAACCGTTGGGCGGATAGCTAATGTAGAAACCTCAATAGAGTCTTAAGCAACAAAATCACAAATGATAAGTGGTCCTATCAATTTGGAAGACTTACATCGAAGAGCTGAAGAATGAGTGATGGAAGCATTGGTATACTTTTGTCTTGGAGTGAATTCTGAGGCATGTTGTGGTGCATCAACAACAGTAGGAAATTGACTTCGCAATTATGATAGAAAAATCAAGGTATTTACGGGGTCAATAATGGGGAATGAGGGAGGAGGCAACCTACTGTCCCAAGCTCAGTGCATTTCCATCATTTGTTGTCTCATCTCACAATCTCTTGTTTTAAATTCTCATTTTCATGACTCTTTGTCTGATCTATGATGTCACTCTTTATATCCTTGTTGAACATAACTAACTCTTCCTTAGGCTTGGTGTGATGTGGAGGACCAGCCACAATGCCACAAACCAACCACCTTAAATTAACTGAACAAAAGATAACAAATGTGTTAGAATTCAACACTTTCTCAAAATATTTCTCTTTTTTTTTCTTCTAAAAAGATCAATGAACTCAAGAAGGGCCCCTACATATCTCACTCTCGAAAGAGGAGAATCAGGTGTGTATAGTTTGTGAAGTTTGGACAAAAAATGAATGATCAACCCTCTTTATTTTTCTTTTCCTTGAAACTTTAAGAAGAAAAGAAAATAACAAATTATCAAAAGAATTGACGAAAATCTTTTTGAATTTTTCAGCTTCCTATACAAAATGAAACTTATGATTACCAAAGAAAATCTTTCTGAGTTTCAATTTTGAATTTCATACGAAAATAAAACTTGAAATTATTAAAGAAAAATCTTTTTGTGGTTTTCTTTTAAAGATGTATATGACACCTACTCTAAATTAGGAGTGAAGAAAATCTTTTTGAATTTTTCAGATTTCTATACAAAATAAAACCTATGATTACCAAATAAAAATCTTTTTAGATTTTCAATTTTAAATTTATACGAAAAAGAAACTTGAAACTATTAAAGAAAAATCTTTTTGTAGTTTTCTTTTAGAGATGTACATGACACCTATTCTAATAAAGAATGAAGACAATTTTTTTAAATTTTTTAACTAAGATCACCAAACCCTAGAAGGGAAGCCTACGTATCTCTCTCCCAAGAGAGGAGAATCAGGTGTGCGTAGTTCGTTCAGATTGAATAATTACGGATTAAATAACAAACTAAACCTTGACTTGAGAGACACGACTACAGACAGACGATGAAAACATCAATAAAATCTTTTTGGAAAATTTTAAATTTGACACTTCGCATAAAACTAACACCAACAACTATAAAAGAATTTTTTTTTGGTATTTTCATCATAAGAGAAGTACAAAACTCCTACCATTTTTTTAAAAATTTTCTTTTATAAAAAACTCCTATTGAACAAAAAAATCTTTTTTGAAAATTTTAAATTATGAATTTTTGTTAAAGGAAACAAAGGCAAAGTCCATTTGATGTTTTGTTTTTTGAGTAAATGAGTGCAAAAGATTAAAAAAAAAGTAAATTTTTGAATTGTGAAAAACAAAAGCCATAAAGAACACTAAGAAACTACAAAACTCTTTTTTATTGACTCACTTTTTTCTTTTTTTTTTCAAATTTTTTCTTGCTTACACACGTTTTCCTTTAGCACATGTTTTTCCCCAAATAAGTCCATTAAATGATCATATTACCCTCAAAGATGCAATAATTAGCACGTAGGGATGCTTTAAAGGTGAGTCTCCTACAAAGGACCAAGTGGGTCCCGCTAGGTCTCGATATGATGCATATAAGCATGACCTAAAGGATGATCTACGCTAGGGTCCACTAATAAGGCTATTCGGGGGAGCGTATGATCGATAGTGGCTGCAATTGCTTTCCACCTACTCCATACCAGCCAATGGCTCCCCCTCCTAAAATAAAAGTGACTCAACTAGAGGTCGTGTACACAGCGTGTACTACAGCCTTATTGCGAAAGAAATGACTCGGGTTATGCAAATGATGACTGATACAAAGTGGTAACACATAAGAAAAAAATTGTAAACATATTGCATGTAAGTACTCAACAATGATAAAACAATAACACAAACGATAACACAAACAACGTCTATATACCCATAATGTCAAACTAAGCCGATACAACTCAAAAAATAAGCTTAAATTCTGAAAAATCCCCAGTGGAGTCGCCAAACTGTCACACCCCATTTTTTACCAAAAGAATTGAATTTATTTTAAGTTTGAAAAGGGTTTTAATTATTCAACTGACAAGAAAAAAAGATTTGTTTCAAAAAAAATTATTTACATTCCAAACTCAGAGTCGCCACTTGGCATAAATCGGGTGTGCCAAGTCACCTTTGGAAATTCTTTTTCAAAATGGTTTTGACTCTTTAAAACTGATCCTCGAATAGAGATTCCAGCTAAGGAATTCTGTTAACCGAGGCGAAGGTGTTAGGAACCCCTCGATTTCGTGGTTCAACCACGGTCGCTTCATGGAGTATATCGGCTAATTTGACACTATGGGATATATAAACCAACAAACACAACAAACAAGCAAATCAAAACAAAATAATGTCCAGTCCAAATTATACAGTGCAAAAATAAAAAAAAAATGCAAAAATGTAAATTCTATTCTAAACTACTCCTAGACTATGTTCCACCCGACATTTCGAGCCTTGATCGCGTGTCATCTTCAAGTACAACTTTCTCGGGACATTCTCCGCGTAAAATAATATAGATACCTCGGGGCATTCCCCGACCAAATAGTACAATTGATCCAAAAGTGATAAAACAAAATCATACAACACACATTTCAAGCATCCCCCAATCCAGAATTCTTAAATTTTCCTACCCCTATCATTTGTCTATCGATTCACGACCTAAGACATGATACTATCGAGATTGGAATAATCGACATTCATTTCGATTTAAACAACCATCAATTAACACAAGCCGATATTCACTTTTTGTCAATTTTTGATTCCCACCCTCAAATTCGTTTTAACCAACATGATTAATCTAATTTCATACAAGGTCAACAACAAACCACGACAAATAAAATTGTTCAACCAACTTATCAAACGCATCAACCACATGAATCACGCAAATCATAACATCAATATCATATAAAAACAAAAATAGGAAGAAACAGAGAAGAAGAATTGCACCTCAATTTTATTTCAAAGGGAGATAATCCTTCCGAATAAAACTGCATTCAAAGTCTCGAACCGAACATCAACAATGAAACCTCAACACGAACAAATCCAAGAATCAAAATAACCCAATCAACTGCTTTTTACCGATTTGTCTTGACGCCTAGCTCAACTGGTAACTGTTGTTTTCTGGTGTGACGACAATGATCGACTTTAATGGAGTCGGGTCGATGCTTTTCGTAATTGAGTTTTGGATTCCAATGGTGGATGATTCAGAATTCGAGAGACGACAATAAGGAATGAATTTTTGGTCGCCAATTTTTAGAGTTTTGAACGGATGATGGTCTCTGGAGACACTTTGCTAGAAAAACGAGACAACCTCTGTCTTTTCCCTCTGTTTTTCCCTCTTTTCTTTCACTGTTTCTCACTGTTTTCTCTGTTTTTTACTTCTCTCGATCTCTCTTCCTCTCGATTTTTGCTCACTGTTTACTCCATTTTTCCGGTGAAGGTATGTGTATCATTATTGTTGTGTATCGTGTGTGTCTGTGTATGTATGTGGTGAGTTGTGTGTTAGGTGACTGAAAAAAATGGAAGAGTTTTTCATTTTGTTGCTGGATGTGTATGTCTTCAAGGGAAATTAAGGAGTATGTGTATTTTTGTTGTGTGTGCGATCTGTGTGGGTGAGTTTTCTACTGTGTGTATTCTTTCCAGTGAATATGAGTGATGTAGTATGTAAGAGAGTGAATTGTTGTTGAAAAAATTGGAGTGTGTAAGTGCGTGCGTGCAGAGAGTTGTTAGGAGTAGATGGATTAGGTGGGGGTAAGGGATAGGTAGGGGTAGGGTAGGGAGAGGTAAATGAGTAGAAATTAATTCTTGGGACGGACGAAATTACATGTCTACACTTATGTTCGTGTAATCAAGACTAAGTTACAGAGACCAATCAGAACGTGGAAAGTTCAAGTTTCTATTTTTTAACTGTACAACTTGATAATTTATTTTAAATGAGGATACATCTTTTTTGTTAAATTACCAAATGATACTTAGGTGCAAGTTTTGGTATGATATTTGCATTGAGCACAACAATAAATGGTGTTTATGGATGATCGGGTGATAAATGCTCTGTCGAATTTAAAAATAATGAACCACGAATATTTCATAATTGGGTATTGATTAGTACAGGAATTAGCCATTTACTATCATTCTTATTTGTTGTCCGTTGGCTGCTTCCAACTGCTTCTTTGAATATCCCCCTTGAATTCCTAACTTTCTGAATAATTTCTTTGGAGCACGATAAATTGATAGTACCTCCATCAATTTTCAATATTGGGCCCATGCAAGGCATGATCAATTCTTATCTAGTTTGGATAAGAAGTAACATAAATTGGGCATAGGATCTTGTATCCAGTAAGTAAGATAAATATTGGAGTATCCTTTTAAATGGGAAAAAGACATGGGTCGTCCCTTTTTAAAATAAATAATCGAAGTTTGGCCTGATGGACAAATTGTGTTCCTTCTGTTATTTTATTTTCATTTAGTAGTCATTAGGTTTAGTTAGCCCAAGTAAAATATACTCCTTATCCTTTTGTCTTTCTTTTAGCAATAAATTTTCTTTTTTGACAGTTTCTTCCCAACAAAGGTCTCTCCTACATTATATCTACTCTATTTATTTTATATTTTTTTTAAAAAAAAAAACTTAAAGATGCCGCACCGATTTATTTATTACAAATACAAAGCTAACACACTCATTGTACGACTATCTATAGGTGAATTGATGCTTGCAACTAAATGTTAAAATACGTGGGTGGTCATATACTCCGATTTGCTATTTGTTTCTTTTATTTTTAAAATTTCTCTTCAAATTTATTCTCCTTTTTTACTACATCTTGTCACAGTTGATGTCTATTTCTCATAATCTTTAGAGGTTCTTGTTGTCCTGTGTAATCACTACATATAGCTATAATTGCTTGTAAATAGGTCATCGTATTTGTGCGTCCGAAAATTCTTCGTGTAAGTGAACCCACTGTACTCTCCTATGGATAGAACATGTTTTAATAGTATTATATATATGTTATCATTGGGTATTAAGTTCTTGTGATTGAAATCCTTGCTTGTATTAGTCGTTAAATCAACATTATGTGTGGCATAAATCATGTTTACTACCTACACGGGTGTAATAGAATACGTGTAAAAACTATATAATTATTGTATAGAATATGTATTTGTATAAGATTTCTATAGAAACTGTATTAGATGCCTATAGAAACTAATAATTATAGCATAGAATATGTGTATGTATAAAAATTCTACAAAAGCTCCATGAAATGTGTATAGACAGTGTATAATTGGTGTATAGATTATGTATCTAAATAATCATTACAACTAAAGTTTGTATAGGATATATATTTGTATATGATGTGTATAGAAACTGTATCATTGTTGTATAGAATATATATTTGTATAGGATGTGTTTAGAATATATATTTATATTATGGTATATAGAAATATATCTGTATAGGATGGTGTGTAAAAACTGTATAATTATTGTGTAAAATATGTATCTATATTAAAGATACATGTATTTGCTATAAGATATGTGTTGTATATATTTTTTATTGTATTTGCAAAATACACACTTGTTGTATTTGATTGCAAGAGAAAAAAAAAAAGAGAAAAGTAATTACAATGCTACAAAATTGTATTAAATTGTTAAAAGAATAAGAGAAACAATTAAAAGAGAAATTTACTTATTTATTTTTAAAATAAAAAGGAAAAACAAAAAAAAGGAGGAAAAAAAAAACAGCGAAAAATTAGTGCAAAAAGTTTACTTCAAAACAGTTAGCTCAAATTAGTTGTTTAAAAAGGAAAGAACTTATTTTTATATAAAAAAAAAAAAAAAGATTAGCAAAATGGACAATCAAAAAGCTACTAATTGTCAATTTCGCTGGCCATTCGAGTGTCATTAGTTTTCAGCGAATGATCAATTTTGTCCTTTCCCCTACTTAAATTGGGTACTTTTTTAATCGATTTGGTAGAGAAACATTATTCCACATAATAAATAAATCCTTTTGTCATGAAGGAATAAAACAGAGGTTGATCTATCAAGATATGATGGCTAGTCATATAACGTTTACACGTGTTCTTAACATTCAAACAAACAAACGATTAACGTGCAACAGCTTAAGCTATAGCATTAATTCCCATGAACAATCCCTTAATCTGCTATTTTTTATTTCATCAGATCTCAAATCTCAAACTATCATCTTCTTTTTCCAAGAAAAAAAGAAAAAACCTATTAAATGGTCTCCTCATTAATCCTTAGTCCTCTTCTTTCATTTTAATTACATTAGTATTGTAACAGAGCATTTTTGCATGGGAAATGTCATGGCTTCTTCAAAAGCATCATATACACAGATTCTTGTAGCGTCTTCCATTGGATTAATTCTTGCTGCTGCTGTGCATTATCGCCTAAAGAAAATTCGTGACCAAAAAATTGTTCCTCGAACTAAAGTTACCAATACTGGCCAGATCCTTAGGTTTGAGAGTTTTTCTCATTATGTAGGTAATTATTTCATTTCATGGACCGGGCCCCTTTTAGGATTTCTTTCTTCCCTTTTTTTTTTCGGGCTGTGGAGTGTATTATATATACATGTATGAACACATGCAGCTAGACAAATGGGATTTGCTGACAAGAGGGAATGTCCACATTTATGCAAATTAGCAGCTGAGTACATAAGGAAATCAGAAGGATGTGAAGAAGATATATACAACTTCTTTTCTAATGAACCAGATGCTGATTCTCTCTTCATAAAGTTAGTTGAAGAATTTGAGAGATGCATCCTTAGTTACTTTGCATTTCATTGGACCCATGCTTCTCATATGATCAGCCAGGTATATACTCTTTGATGATCTGGAAAAATTAATTTAATAATCTTAAGGTAATCATCAAAACTATATATGTATTAAGATGTTATTTTCCTCTTATTACATGATCTTTCAGATTTTGAGTGCTGACCATGCAGAGCCAAAAAAGAAGCTAAAAAACATTGTCATGGCTGCCACTAGGTATTACAACGTCAATTATCCAATTATTAGGATGATATCATAAGTTTATCTTCAACTAAAGTATATTTGAGAGATGGATCAATTTAACTTATATGCACGGACAAAATGATAATGAAAATTACATACTACTACCAATTACGCCATAGAAAGTTATTTCCAGCTGGTATTCCGCTTAAATTTATGGATAACTAGCTACCTAATATATAAGTTAAACTCTTGTCAATATACTGAGAGTGCCTGCCTGATTATAAAATGAAAGGGAACAAAGATTTGAAAGGGTAACGAAGAATCTGAAGGTTGCAAGAGTATTTACAACATTAGTTGAAGAGATGAAAGCAATAGGGCTTGTTTCAGCAGATGATTCACAATGCACTGACGTGATGGTTCCAATGGCTCACAAAGATAGAAGCCCAGTCCTCCTCTTTATGGGTGGTGGAATGGGAGCTGGCAAAAGCACTGTGCTCAAGGACATCCTCAAGGAGTAAGATGTATATTCAATTTTGTAAATCAAAGTACATATAGCAAATTAGTCATCATGATCATGCATGTGGACTTGCTTTTTAAACTTAATTAATTTATGTGAGTTGTCTCTACATATCTGTAGACCATTTTGGGCAGGAGCCGCAGCTAATGCAGTTGTAATAGAAGCAGACGCTTTCAAAGAATCAGATGTCATTTACAAAGCCCTTAGCTCCAGGGGACATCACAATGACATGCTTCAAACTGCTGAATTGGTAACATATGCTTCTCAAACTACTCTGCTCTAGTTGAGTGGGTTTGGATAATTAAGAGTACTTTTTCAACTCATATATTTTAAATAAAATTGATTGTTGTCACACCTAGCCATAGCATGTTGTAATCTCTTTCAGATGACTAAATTGGACTATAGACGGGATTGAGCTGACAGCTCTATCATTATATTTCCATATATCTTCTCAACCATACCACCTGAAAAACATTAATAGGTACATCAGTCATCAACAGATGCAGCATCATCCCTGCTTGTAACAGCGCTTAATGAAGGGAGGGATGTGATAATGGATGGTACACTCTCTTGGATACCCTTTGTGGTTCAAACTATTACCATGGCCAGAAATGTTCACCGACGCCGTTACCGCATGGGTGTTGGCTACAAAGTGGAGGACGATGGAACTGTAACTGAGAGCTACTGGGAACAGTTGAATGAAGAACAAGAGGCCACAGATGGGAATAGAAGGAGAAGACCCTATAGAATAGAATTGGTTGGAGTTGTTTGTGATGCTTATTTAGCTGTCATCAGAGGAATAAGGTAAGATATGACCTTCCTACAAGCATGTAAACAAAACTTCCATTCCCTCAAGGGTTTAATTAAGTTATGAGTTTAACTTTTATAAAATAATTTCTACACAATCAACTCTCCATCCATAATAAAAAGTGAGATTAATAACCTAGAAATAAGGCAGATAACCTGCTACATACAAGAAGTTAAAATACAATGGGGATATAAAAATTCTTTACACTCTGTATATATAAGTTAAATTCTTAATTTATATACCAGGACAGTACAGATTTTTACGCCATCAGATAGAGCAATCAATAACCATCTAAATAGTAAAAGATCAGACTGAAGCACAATGATATATTATATATAGAGAAGGAGAAGGAGAAATGCACTTTGTTCAATTCTTTCCAGTATTTTGTTAATTTTGTATTTTGTGGTTGTTTATTCACAGGAGAGCTATCATGTGATTTTGTATTTTGTGGTTGTTTATTCTCAGGAGAGCTATCATGTGCAGAAGAGCAGTAAGGGTCAATTCACAGCTGAAATCACACAAGAGATTTGCCAGTGCATTCCATACATACTGTCAGCTAGTAGACAATGCAAGATTGTACTCCACTAATGCATTGGAAGGCCCTCCTAAGGTACAACTCAACAACCAAACAACTTCCTACAAAATATCTTTTGCTTTTCTATTTGTTTCATTTGTCAGGAACAGTCTTATAATCTAAGCATATGGTGTGTTATTATGATACTAAATGGGATACTCCCTCTTTTCTAGTTTATGTGACCCTATTTTCTTTTTAGTCCGTCCCGAGAAGAATGACAAGCTCATACTAAAAGGGGGAAGGGACGACCCGGTTCATACCTACTCCGTAGGTGTCGGGGAGGGGGGACCACTCCGGGCCTGACCTACGCGCCCTCACCCCAGCTTCGCTGGAGGGGCGTTTCGAACCCCCGACCCTGGCACACCACGGTAAGCAAGCTTACCGCTGAGCCAAGGCCATCCCTCAATGACAAGCTCATACTATACATATAAATTTGGAAACATCTTAACTATAAACTTCTACTTTTAACCATAAGGAGAAGCTTTTACAGCTACCTAACTACCATGGCATGTTTAAGATAACAAGTTTCAAACGTCCAACAAATGTTATGTCATGTTTAAGACCACTGGCTGCAAAAATTTCCCTTCTTTTACCCAAACGCCTTGCCGAGTCAAACAACGTCACATAAACTGGGAGTATTTGCTTACTCCTATAAATTCTAATTTTCATGTGGTTTATTCCAACAGATGATAGGGTGGAAGGAGAAAGAAAGGACACTACTAGTTGATCCTGATGAGATAAATGTACTGCAAATAGTTGGAAGGTTGAATGATGGAGCAAACTCCATTTATGAACTTTACAAGAACCCTCATCCAGCTTTTCAGGCAGGCTCTGTTTGGAAAGATATTGTCTTGTCACCTTCTAGGCTCAACATTCAGAAAGAACTCAAGTATTCCATTCAGAAAGTTGAAAGGACTCGGCTAGCTGAGTTAATTTCTAGTAGTTCTGATAAAATCGTAGATTAGTGTTTTAATTGTCGCAACTTATTTTGCACACTCTTAATTATGTGTGCAAAAAAAATTAAAACTAGATTGATAAAACATTCTTCTTTCTGTATACGATGATTGACCGGGCTGCCGTTTTTTTACTGTATAAGATAGTTTCAGTGGTAGGTTTCTTAATTGGGTTACCGTCTTGTTATATCTTAAATTATTGCTAAATTGACTGTGAGGAATGGTTTGGGTTTTGAAATGAGAGATGTTCCTCTAAATATTAATGCTTCTTTTTGAGAGGAACCAAAAGTATACCAATTTGACAAACAATAAACTAATCACAGTAATTATCTTACTAACCAACTGACTCTAATAATTTGAAGCTATCAATAATATTCATCTCCTGCACTAAGCAAACAGAGTCTAACTTTTGATTATACTCTCTCCGTTCGCTCTATACTTGTTCACTATTTTCCTAATTTGAACCAAAAGTATACCAATTTGACAAACAATAAACTAATCACAGTAATTATTTAACTAACCAACTGACTCTAATAATTTGAAGCTATCAATAATATTCATCTCCTGCACTAAACGAACAGAGTCTAACTTCTGACTATACTCTCTCCGTTCGCTCTATACTTGTTCACTATTTTCCAAATTTGATTTTCACAAAAAATTTCTATGTTTCACCCTTAGCATTAATTACTTATTTCCAAATTATTTTTCAATACTTATTACTCCCTCCATCCCAAATTACCTGTCTCAAATTTCTTAATTTGATTTCTCATTTTACTTGCTTTTTTTTTTTGAGTAATCAAGAACAGACAAATTTTTTTTCATGTTTTACCCTTTGCATTAATTTTTTTTTTCAAATTAAAATGTAAACATCATTTAATAGGAGTACTATGATAAATTAGACATGTTATTAATTATTTTTCTTAATCAATGTGTCATCTCAATTTGAAACGGATAATTTAAGACGGAGGGAGTACTAAACATCTATTAATAGGAACAATATGATAAAGTTACTATATCAATCATTGTTTTCTAAATGAATGTGTCATGTCAAAAGGTGACAAGTAAAATTATTTTTTTAATGAAAAATTATTTTTTTAATGAGTGTGTCATCACAAAAGTGACAAGTAAAGCGAACAAAGGGAGTGTGTTCTTGATTGCGGTAGCAGGTGAATCCAGCCTTGGTAGTTTTATGTGCATATAAATAGATTTTTAGAACAGAACGTATCTATATCTGCTCTGTTAGTAAAGCGGCTCAACAAGATAACACAGCTAGTTCTACTATCACATATGCTGTATTTGACTAGGCAGAGATCATGCATTAATTTGAAATCCAGGATGAGTGTGGCCAGATGCATTTTCTTTGAATATATTGAACTCATTTATAGTACTAATTTGAAAAAAGTCATCGTGTACATCTTAAATTATATTCAAGAAATTAAAGACACATTCAAACTATTATGACGGCCTCTTACACACCTCAACTGTATAAAAGTGAATTTATGTCCACCCTTGCACACCTACAACCAATCACATGATAGGAAGTGATTCACACTCGTGCCACGTCACTGCCTCGTCACTGCCACATCAAATTTTCCATTAAATTTTATTTTTTAAAAAAATTCATGTCACCTAGTTGCATCTTCTTCACTACAACACCACCAAACCTCCATCAAACCACCGTCGTCGTCATCATGAAATTCATATCTCCACCACAACTAAATTCACTATTGGAATCATCCATAAACATTGCCTCCATAACAAAATTACAAAGAATCATCATACATTCAAAAAAACTCACCATCAATGTATACCAAAAAAATAGACTCATTTCGTCATCATCTCTCTTTCTTTGGATCAAAACTTTAATTTAAAACTTTCTTGCACTGCAAATTTTTCAATCAGTATTTAATTACACTGTTAAGAAATCCATCTCAAGATCCAAATCATTCTCTACCAAATCTACCTTCGTTGCCATCATCGGGTTTAAGCACAACCCCAACCACAAATTTCATCATCCGCCATCAAAATTGCACCATTTCTAGAGTTAATTATAAAAAAAAAAAAAAATGATATATCACCATCAATTTTATCATTCACCATTAAATATTATCATTATTAGAAATTTTGTTCAAGCTCAAGACGGAGAATGATGAAAAATATGTAATCGATTAATTAATAAGAGAAATGAAGTGGTTTTGAATATGAAGTGGTTTTGAATAGAAAAAGAAAGGAGAAGAGAAGATGAAAATGTCAAGAAAAAGAAATGAAGAAGTGGCTTAGGGATGTTCACGGAGAATGGACTGTTTTCTAATATTTTTTCTTTAAATTTTACTCCCATACGTGCTATTTTTTTTTTTTTTTAATTTTGTTGCCACATCAGCTTCTGGGTGAAAATAAATTTACGTTTAAGTAGTATAGGGGTGTAAGGGGACATTATAATAGTTTGAGAGTATCTTCGACTTTTCGAATATAGTTTATGAGGTAAACGATGACTTTTCCCTACTAATTTATATACAGAAAAACATTCTCAATCAACTCAAACCTTTGTCATGGCTAATATGGCAAAAAATTCCCTAGATAATTTTAATATACAGAAAAACTAAAAGGTATGAAACCATTGCACATGCCTGTCAATCATCTACAACAGCCCTTGAATGACTACTTCCATGCTTCCTCCAAATGCTATCGTGGACCTGATAGCCGAACAGCTGAAAGATAAGCATCACTGTTGCAGTCTGATGGTGCAGAGGTGCCTGATGAAGTACCCTCCCCACTTAGTGATTTCAAGAAACTTGAAAAAAGTCGTGACCCCATTTGAGAAGCAACTGGTGGTGAAGGGACATGGCAGAGTCCTTCCAGCATTTGCACAACCTTAGCCATGGATGGCCTGAGGGACGTGTCATCCTGTATACACCACAAAGCAACTTTAATTGCTGTGGAGACCCTCTCGTCTTCTTCTTCAACTTTTAAGTTCCTATCGATAAGGTCTTTCAATTTCCCCTCTTCCATCATCTTAAAGGCATATGAGGGAAAATGGGATTTCTCCGAACTTTCTGAAGGATCATAATTCTTCCTACCTCCAATTATCTCAAGCAAAACCATCCCATAACTGAAAACATCACTTTTCTCTGATATGGCATAATTTGTGATCCATTCTGGTGCGAGATACCCTCTTGTACCCCTCATAGTAGTGAAAACATGGCTCTGCTCTCTGCTCATCAGCTTAGCAAGGCCAAAATCTGAGACCTTGGCGAGGAAATGATCATCAAGAAGCACATTTTCAGGTTTGATGTCGCAATGCACAATTTTTACATCACAGTCCTCGTGGAGGTAAGCTAGGCCTTTCGCTGTACCAACTGCAATATTATATCTTGTATCCCAGTCCAACATGAATTCCTTCTTCTTAAAAAGCCACTTCTCTAAAGAGCCATTTGCCATGTATTCATAAGCCAGAAGCCTGTGTGTTCCTTCAGCACAAAAGCCTCTCAGTCTCACCAGATGAAGATGATGGATGCTGCCTATAATACTAACTTCTGCTCGAAATTCTTTCTTTCCCTGACCAATGCCTTCCAATTTCTTCACAGCAAGTCTAGTCCCATCTGGAAGAACCCCTTGGTAAACTGAACCAAACCCTCCTTGCCCAAGTTTTATTGAGAAATTATTAGTTGCATTCTGAAGTTCTTTGTAGCTAAAACGAATTGGCATCCCTGATAGGCCGTCCAAGAAATTGTCTTCTTCTGAACTCCCCCTTGCAGAATCTGGCAACTTGTTGTTCTTTATCCTCTGACAACGGATACCACAATATATTAGGCCAAGAATGACAAGAGCTGTAGAAATGACAATACCAAAGATAATAGGTAATCTTCCCTTCCCACCTCCACCTTCACCACTATCCCCATTCTCCTGGCTAGCTGAAACTTTAATATATGACTTGAAACCAGCTCCATTAATCGAACCTTGTAAACTTCCTATTTGGTCAAACATAAAACAATTCCCTGAAGAGCTATCAAAGAACATTGCAGCACATGAGCAATTGCCAAGGCAAGAAGCTTTGCAACCATTTAAATCAGTTTTAGGAGAGGGAGAAACAAAGCCAAGTGCAAAATAGCCAAGACCATCCCCAGCATCTACAAGCTGCACATGTTTATTGCAGAAGGAAGCACTCTGAGGTTTGCAGGATGGAAGGGCTGATGGGCACTGGCACTTGTTACCACTATAACAAATGAAATATGGATCACAAGAAGATGGCCTGCTGCATTCATCTTGTGGAATTCTTGTCCCAGAGGCAACGATGGAATCGTCTAGAAGAATGCTAAAAGTTATGTAACCATCTTCTCCAAGAAGAGCCATTCGTGTGGCATTTGTGGCATCTTTATTATCAGGGAATATAAACTGCCAGAGCAGCACCCTCTTCTGATTATATATTTTCCAAGAATTTCCATCAAGAACTGCTGAAGTGACACCTCCTCCAACTTGATTGATGGTCCTTCGTTCATCTTTCCCCATAGCCCAATAAGGCTGTGGAGGCTGGAAACTTGCAGAAAGAAGCATATCCCCAGACTTAAATTCAAGTGAATAGCTCAAGTTATTGTTGTTGGGACTGCTTACAAGCTTCATTCCTTGAGTGAAATTCTGGGCTGAGAGGAGAGTATCAACAGGATGGCTGAAGCTTTCCCAAATAATGGTGTTACCGTCATTTCCAACCAAAATTAGATTACCTGAGTCGCTTAATTCCATGAAAGAAACTCCTTTGTTAACAGTATTAGAAGACCAAATTGTTGATTTCCTACCCCCACTTTGCAAGTAAGCATTTCCAGTCTTATCAAAGACAAAGTTATCAAAATTTCGAACAGGGGAGCCTCTGTTAGCTGACCAAACGATGGTAGAGCTACTCACATGGATGACCACAAGAAGGAACAAGGTAACATCTTTAGTAGGGTTAAATCCAAATGCGAATTTGGAGTTGTTGGAAACAAGAATTAACCCATTATTGTCTATCCAAGTCATTTGAGACCCTTGAAACCCCAGATTCAGTCTGCCTTTATTCTGAACACTAGCTATACAATTGTCAAGAAAAAACAGGAGGATGATTACTAAATAGAGGGATCTCCAACACCCCATCACCAAAAAGTAAAAGAAACTGTTCCTAAGAGAAAGTCACGATTTTAACAAGAAGAAGTATGGATTACAGGCAAAAAGCTTAGATTTGGAAGAAACAACTTAGGGAATTCTAAGGAAAAGTGAAGAGTTTTTTTTTTTTTTGGTTAAAACACCAAAATGGTTGACATTCAAAAGGAGTAAAACAGGCAAGCAGAACTATTATTATTATTATTATTATTATTAATAATAATAATAATAGTAATAATAATAATAATAATAATAATAATAAAAAAGAAGCAAGGCAACTCACATATGATGATGACATTGTTGCCGAAATTAGCAAAATCATGAGAACTGAACAAGGATCCACAAGAGCAATAAGATTTATTCTAATTGTCAAAGCTCTCAAAAATTTCATTTCACTGAAACAACCAGAAAGAAGGGAAGTTGGAAGGAAGACAGCAGCTATGAAAGAAAGAATCTGATGAACAGAACAAAATTGTACTCCCTCCGTCTCAAATTATGTATCGTTATTTGATCGAATACGATATTTAAGAAATAATTATTGACTTTATTAAAATTATAAAATCATCCTTCTTAAAAAAAGAAATAATAATATTTAAAATACTATTTTTAATTAAAAAAATAAATAAAAAAAAGAGTTACTGTATTTAAAGTCAAATAGGACCATTAAGGATAAATTGTAATTGTATTTTTAAAAACTTACCAAATAAGAAAAGACGACACTCTTTTTTAAACGGATTAAAAAAAATGACGACACATAATTTGAGATAGAGAGAGTATCTTTTTGTTGCAGACGTCTCACACTATATAAGATAAGAGAGAGAGTCCGGAACCAAAGTATGTCCTACAACCAGAAAAAGTATTATTCTATGTCATATCAAAAATAGACATCAAAATAGGCTTTGTGCATTTATTAAGTGCACAATACCTTTTTATTTTAACGGCAAATTGATTCACGACGTTAGAGAAGGTCACACTTGGATTGTGCACTTTTTATGTGCACAATCCATTTTTTTATGAATTGTACACTTATTAAGTGCACAATTCATTTTTTTATGAATTGTGCACTAAATAAGTGCACAATTCTTTTTAAAATAGATCGTGCACTTATTACGTGCACAACGTTTTTTAAATAGATTATGCACTTATTATATGCACAATCTATATTCACTTTTTATAGCTGGCATTTAAAATATTTATTATTATATATATGTATTTGTATATAAAAAAAATTATAGTATGAATACGATAATTTTTTATAAGCATATGTGGTTTTTATTTTATTTTATGTTTTGAAAGGGTAATCTATTTAAAATACAATAATAATAATAATAATAAAATAAATTGCCCTTTCAAAATATAAAAAAAAAAACATAAATAATAATAATAATAATAATAATAATAATAATTGTCATAAACTTTCAAACTAAACAATTTCACCATAATACAACCACATGATTTTAATACCACCAAATGATGTAGTACAGCGGATGAGGTTGTTCCTCCTTTTAACTAGAGGTCTCAGGTTTGAGCCCTGGGCATGAAAAAATTCTTGGTACGGAGCGCTTCCCCCCAAATGGGATCCTACGCGGTACGAATTAGGATTAATCGGACTTCAATGAGGGTATCGGACACCGAATGAAAAATCAAAAATAAACACATGATTTTAATGCAAACCAAACTAAACTAATAAATAATTTCAATAAATATACTTTTGAAATATTAAATTTGATTATTTAAAGTAGCACAGACAGCTTGAAAGTCATTCAAGATAAATTCACTGGAGGTATGAATCAATATTGAAAGGCTATTAATTTTTTTTCTTCTTAATTCTATTTTTCCGTTTTTTTCTTGTCTTTGTAACAATTAAAATGAGATTAATTATAATTTTGTAACAATTTAGTGAGATTTTAAGGGCCAAGACATAAAAAATAAAATAAAGTGTAATTAAAAAAAATGCACATATATTAATGATGTTGATTACAAACTATCCTATTTTTTAAGTGTGGTTTTTAATTCTATTGTTACTTTATAAGATAAATCTATTAATCTAAATAATCTTATTGAATAAAATAATGATAAATAATTTTATTATATCATTTCATTGCCTTTTAAAAATTAGAAAAAAAAATTACTGTGATAATTTAAAAGTGGATAACTTTTTATATGATAAATAAATAAAAGAGTGATTTATGTGTGATAAACTTTAAAGTTAGATAATTTATATTAATAAAAAAATATTAAAAAAATTGTATGATAATTTTTTCACCCTATTTTATTCATGTTATTTGATTGTGTAAATGAATTAAAAAATAAAAAAGTATGACATTCCTATAAAAAGTGAAAAGGATAATAATTACACGAAACCCATAATGTGCATGTAGGCGTGCAATTTTATTAAATTTAAATCCGTAAAAAGTTTGAATTATATTAAATTCAAAATATATTATTCCCGAATAAATATTACGGATTAATATAATTGTATTAATTGTTTAAGTCCAAATAGGTATGGATTTAAATAAGACCAAATTTTTATTGGGTTAGTCTATTAATTTGGGTTACAAATGATGAGCCCACATTACTAAGCCCAAAATATTGTCATATTCTAGAGGCCCAGATAAGCATCACGTGTCAAATGACGTGATATGTCGCGTCAAGTGAAGGAGCTAATAGGACCGTGCCACATGTCAAACTGATGTAGTAGAACCATAAAATAAAAGCCCATAAAAGACGCCACATCACTTAAATCTGATTGGTCAAAGGAAGTCCATATTCATTATGACTCTTCCTTTCCTACAACTATAAATAGGGGCCTCATAATTCAGAAAAAGGGACCCCCAGAACTCTAACAAGTAGCAAGAGAAAGCTCGTGGATCAAACTAAGCAATTTCTCTAAAAAGTTCAAGCATTCAAATCAAGTTCATCAAGATTCAAGATCAAGACTATAATATTCAAGAACAAGCTCAAAAGAACTTGAATTCAAGCACAAGTCAAGATCAAGTCCCTCAAATCAAGAAATCAAGTTCAAATTCAAGATCAAGCTAGAAGTCCTTGAATTTATATTTGAAAAGGCGAATCAGAGGATTCATAGAGATTGTAAAACTCATATTGAAATTAATTAAATGATTGTTGCAATATTTTTTTGTCTTGATTATTTATTTTTCGATCTCAAAAATTTTATTGTCTAATAAATTCTGGCATGCCTAGTGGGACAATCTCTACCTCTCATCTCAACTTTTCATACTTCAAAGTTTAAGAACAACGAAATGACTTTCAAGAAGGTCAATTCTCAATCAACTGCTTCCAAGGCTATAGATTCAAAGTTCTCTGCGGAAGTAAAAGCATCCTTGGTGTTACTTTCGGAAGCCTGAGAGCTGTCATAAGAAGCAAGGTAGGCTTGCTAGGACAACAAACATATCCAATGTCGTTCGCTCTAGCTTCAATTTTTGGATCTTCAACCCCAAAAGGAACGAAGTCCAATAAAAGTGCTTCAGAAGGAGGAAACAGTGTGGCAAAATCGCTTAAGAAGACTCTAGCTCTACTTGAGCATTCCGGTTCCAAATACTCTGGCACAAAGAGCGATGGTCGTTCAACAAATGTGTCATCTCCACTTACACCACAGGAGATGAGCACTTCAAGGATCAACTTATGTGATAATCCATGTTACTGTCAAATGTCTCTGGTAATCATTCAAGCAATGGTAACTGATACCTCGTGTAATGCCTCGATTATCTGAATTGAAATGCTACACGGTGCTCATGACCCTAAAGGACCACAAGCTAACCCATGACTGATATCTGTACCTGTACACTGCATAATATATAAATATAAATACGGAAATATGAACTGAAGGACATAAGGTTCAATACTGAACATAATCTGAGTAATAAAAATGTCTGAATAAAGAGGTATCATAATACCAAAATAGAACTAAAATACTGAAGTCTGAATCTAGTCTGCGTCTAGTCTAAAAGCCTCTACTCTCTGAATAACCTGAATAAGGAGCTGGTGGGATATGTCCCCAACTAACTCCAACTAATGAACTAATCAATGAGAAGATAAAGAAATAACCATGTCCTCGAAGGATGAGGACTCACTTCTAACTCTGACTGCTGAAATCTGCAATACTACTACTGCTCTGGAACTCATGCCTTTTAACCTATGGTGTAACATAAGAGAAAGCACTATAGCATAAATACGTCAGTATGTCTAAATGTACTGAGTATACGAGTGAGGTAGGCTAAATGCAGAGGTTTTATATGCATGAACAATGTTGACTGATATGAACGTAAGAATACATACATGCATAAGTAACTATAACTGAACTCGTGGTGTTACTGCTACTGAGTCTGAATGCTGACAACATGAGTTTACTGATATTGAGATACTGAATAGATAAATGACTTTTTCTAACAGTTTGAATTATGAAGAACTGGTCTAATTGATTGTGTCTAACAGTCCTGAAACTGAATACTGATAACATAAGCTATGACGACTGATCTAACTGATATAACTGTGATAATCGACCTAATCGATGTAACTGATACTGAGCGACTGTATCTGACAGTTTAAATCTTCTAATAATGATTAAGAGTGACTAAGCTTGAGATCAGGCCTAACTAACGAGTGATCTTTGGAATAGATATTGAGAATACTCAACTGAATCTGATATTGAGATCAAGCCTATTTGATGGGTGACCTCTGTAAGTACTGATACTGAATAACTTTATGTTAGACCAAGACTATCTAGCGGGTGGTCTATGAATCTGTGGAACTATCTAAGTTCCTTACTTAGATTGATGACTGTATCTGACAGTCCTGATTTCTGAGTTCTACTCTGAAGACTGATACTGAAACTGTAACTGTGTGAGTCCTTACTTAACTGACATGCCCCGAACCTAAACTGGTGGGGTCCAACCTATAACTCTAGCTGGAAGGGTGTCAATACATGCCACGGGTAAAGACCTCTCTGGTCAAGCTTATCTGACGGGTGACCCTCGTAGGAAGTCAAGCCTAAGGCAGTAAATAGTCAAGCCTCTCTGACGGGTGACAAGCCTTTTTCTGACGTGTGACTCTTACATCCTGCACTGGCTATGCAGTTCTGGAGTTCAGGGATTGCTCCTAATGACTTTGCCTCTCTGACTAGGAGCCACCATCCCTGCACTCGCTCGGTTCTAGATCCTACTCCCAACTGAAAGACTCTGAACTGATTCTTAGAACTTGTACCTGATCTGAACTGAAGCTGTTACTGAGTCTCTTACTTGACTGAGCTGACTGAGTTCACTTGGTTTCGTTATCTGACGGAATACTACTGAATCTATTATCTGACTAAATGATACTAAGTTTTGAATTAATTTCTTGAATGCTACTGAGATCTGAGATGAGTACTGAACTGAAGCTGGAATGATAATGATACTTAGATTACTGAGATCTCTTAATTTCTATAACTGTCTGAGAGTTCTGAATTCTGTAACTTGCTGAGTTCTACTGATCATAGCACGACTGAGATTATCTTGAGACTGGCTCGGCTTTAGGCACACAGTTATATTTTCGGGTATAAGTACCCCCAGGACTCAATGGAAGAAAACTGACACACATGATACTTCTTGATCATAAGAATAACATCCACAATTCATAATACCATAAGTAGGGGATTTCATACTACAGATGGTTCTCAACACCTTATACATGAAAGGGAATACATATAACATGGGTATACTTGCATACCTCAATATCATAAACATTCCATATCACAACAACAACACATATCAATAACATGGAATTTATGTGGAAACATAAGGAATAGAACATGGACTTTTCATTTAAGCACTATTAAGTCATAAAAACATGGATTCTATCATTTTTGGCATTTTATCAAACACCTTACATGCACAACTTTGGGCATAGGTGTACTTATAAAATTGATAATCTTAATCTATCCAAAATTCATGGGTTTCAACTAACCTAATCACATGCTTCATGGAAAACACATCAAGATACAACCTTGAATCCAAACAATGATCATCAACATGAATATAGTCATAACATAACAAGGAAATCACAATTTATAATTTAAAACATGATTCTTGAGCTCCATAGATGAAAGGGATCCATGAATGAACACTATGCATACCTTAGAAAGGAAATTTGATGAGTTGCTGAAGAGTTCTTGGATTGGGAAACTTAATTCTTAATTATCTTGGAAAAAAGGCTTGAATCTTGTTTTTGGGAGATGATTTTAATAAAAACCCTAATCTTGTGATTCAAAGTGTAAGAGAGGGTTTTTGAGATGTTTAACTAAAGAAAAATAGGAGAAAATTACGTCCCTTGAGAGTTTTAAGTCGTGGGAGGTGAAGGAAAAGATAAAAATACCCTTACGAAACCACTTCCAAATTGCTGAAAATCTTAGCTGACGACCAAGGCTGAAATATCATCAAATTTGTGATAAGTCATCACAAATATCATCACTTGGGCGCTGGTTTCTGCCTAAGGCTGACTATATATGTGATAAGTCGTCACACTTGTGATAAGTTATCAGAAATTTCATCACTGGGGGCTAGATTCTGCATAAGGTTGACGACATTCGTGATAAGTCATCACATTTGTGATAAGTTATCAACAATGTCGTCAGTCAGTTTTCCAGGCTGACATGCTGGAATAAAATGGGCATAACTCTTTTCTACGATATCGAATTTAGGCAAAATAGGTATCGTTGGAAATATAATTTAAAGAGATTTAATTTGACATATAGTAGGCCCTCTAATTATATCTATACAAGGAGTTATGCTTGATTGAAGTTGACCTAAGTTTTGACACTAACTAAAACTTGAACAATAGGAAATCTTTCAACTTGTCATTGAGTTAGGGGACCTCTATGATCTAAATTCATGCTCAAATAGATTCCTACTCTATATAATTGATTAACACACTAAATTTACATAGGATTCGAGGCTTTTGGAACATCTACGCATATGAATGACGAATTTTGATTCTAGTCCAAAATATGGGGTGTTACACCTCGTCTATGGAGGAACAACTTACGAATTTGACAAAGGCAATTGAAAGACTGACCAACTATGTTTAGAACTAAGAAGCTAGGATTGATAAGATGTGGATAGAGTGGAAGGCTTGATAGACGGAGAATCTAGCCATGCACCGGAAAAGTTCCAGAGGTTCATGAGATAGAAAATCCTGTGAAACAAACACCATCGACTAAAGAGGTGCAAGTTTTTAATGAGGGAATGATCTCGATTGGAAAATTGATGGAATTTATTGAAGGGACCCTCAAAGACAAGTATGATGTTGTCACCAAGTCTTCCTTTGCATATGCCAAGCTTTATACTACAAGAATAAATAGCCTCAAAATGCCTGCTGGCTATCAACCCCCTAAATTTCAACAATTTGAGGGCAAAGGTAATCTAAAACAACATGTTACATACTTTATCGAGACATGTAATAATGCTGGAACTTATGATGACTATCTTGTCAAAAAATTTGTTCGTTCACTAAAGGGACATGCCTTTGATTAGTATATAGACCTCGAGCCTAACTTCATCAATAGTTGGGAGTAATTGGAACACGAATTCCTAAATTAGTTTTGTAGCACAAGGAGTACAGTGAGCATGATAGAGCTCACAAATACTCGGCAAACAAAGGATGAGCCAGTCATCGACTTTATCAATCGATGGAGAAATGTGAGTCTAACATGCAAAGATAGGCTCAGTGAAGCTTCAGCAATAGAGATGTGCGTCCAAGGAATGCACTAAGGACTTCTCTACATATTTCAAGGAATTAAACCAAAATTCTTTAAAGAGTTAGCTACTCGTGCTCACGACATAGAGTTGAGCATGTCTTCTGCTGGAAAGAAAGGAGCGCTTATTCATGACCTTCGAAGGGGAAAGGAAAAATAGAAACCCAAAAGATAAGGCAAGTTTGTTCCCAAAAATGAAAACAAGGAGTCCATGAATGTTGATGTGTCTCCTGTGAAGGTCACCACAAAGGTAAGAAAGAAGCAAAGTGTGAAGACTTCTGGAGCACGTTCAAATAAAAAAACTTTAAAGGAGATGCAAGAAAAGGAATATCCCTTCCTTGATTGTGATGTTTCTGAGATTTTTGATGAACTCCTTGAGAATAAGCTCATTGAAATCCTAGAGATAAAGCATCCCAACAAAGCTGGAAAGACCAATGACCCTAATTATTGTAAATATCATAGGCTCGTAAGTCATCCTCTGGAAAAGTGTTTTGTCTTTAAAGATAAAGTCATGTAACTGGCAAAAGAGAAGAAGATCTTCTTCGACGATGAGACAACCAGTTATCATCAAATATCTATTACTTTTGGCTCGCTTGACCCATTCCAAATATGTGTCGAAGAGCATAATGAGAAAATATTAGAGCGTGATAGGTCTTTAGTTAACGAAGGCAATGATGAAGGTTGTACTCTGGCGGCGAGGCACAGACGCAGGAGGATGAGTCTGCAAAAGGAGTTATTCAAGTAGACAACCAGAAGGAGAATGGTAAAGAAACCAAGGAAATAGAAGTTGGTTAAATTCCTAAAGAAGACGAGGGTGACTGAGCTTCACCACCAAAAACCTCGGCGTTCGGTGACTTTAGAGGAATTATTTCTGAGTTGGTTTCAAGTAAAGACTGCCCAAGTCAACCTTGAGGCATCTTGTTTTAATACCGCCAAAGAGGGGGAAAAGGATGAGAATCTACCCATGGAGGTTCTTTCATCTTCCGGAAAGCTTGCTGAAACTCTTGGCGAAGAGGCACATGTGAGTGATACAAAAATCACATTCATAAATAACGATCTTCTTCTTGGTGAGGCCCTATATTTCAGATCAATCTTTGAGGATGTAAGGCTAAGCATGCAAGGGATATAATGATGCATTTGGGAACTACTTGTCTTCTTCAGTAGAAGGAATCAAGAGAGAAATAAAAATGAGAGAGCCTTATTGGCAAAAATCGGGCACCGTAAGGCGATGGTAAGTTAAAAAGGAATGAAATGAGAGTCTTATTGGTGAAAAACTCACAGGCACCATAAGATGACTGTGAGTTGAGAGAAATGAAAATAAGAGAGTTTTATTGGTGAAAACCCTCACGGGTACCATAAGGTGATGGTGAGCTGGGAAAAAAATGAGAGAAACTTATTGACAAAAATCCTCCAAGGCGTCACTAGCCAAATGTGGTCTCTGAATGTGGTTGGCCCAAGAAAGTAACTTAATTTCTGGGCCATTAACTCAACAACAATTGGTGAAGCAGAGAAATCCAAAATGCATGTCATAATCATTAGAGTTGACTATCACTTTCAGATAAATTTTTCTTTTCTCTACTTTAATGGGGACATTCATTGTCTGTTCTTTCTTCTTTACATTTTTATTTGTATTTTATTGAGTCTGTTATTCAAATGAAAAGTCATTTTTCTTGTGACTTTGAGTCAAATCAATGTCAAAACAAGTGAGAAAAGATTTCAAAACTGGCAACCCACTTCTTCAATTGCACAAATCAAGACAAAAAGGCCAACACATTAAAGAGACACGATTGTGAGCCGAAATAAGGCATGCAGAAAGTTTTGTCAACAGATAAGTCTGGAAACTCATAGAAATACCAAGGTTCAACGAGTTTATCTGAGGAGCATGGAAAAGCAGATATACTATATTTGTTTCAGAGTCACTCTTAATAATCTGAATTTGGGTTAATGATGCAGCAAGTCAATGACATATACTAATAGTTGGAAGCAAGATTAAATATAACGAGGGAAAAAGCAATTGCCGCAAAATCTAAAGCCACAAACCAACCTCCTTGTTTAAACTCACTAGTTTTTATTTGTTTGAAACAAGAATAATTGCTACCATCAAATTAAAGGCTTCAAAGCATGAATATTTAGAGATGTAATTCCTTATTTTGAAAAATGCAACAGCAGTGTTGCTATAAAGGTTTAGTAATCACAATTATGTAAAAACTCATCATCTTTGTACCCATAAGAGACACATTCTCTAATTTGTGTCTTTAATGTCTTATGGCTAAGAGATGCACTTTCTAATTTGAGCCATTAATCCTAAAAGATGCACTTTTAGTAAGAATCTTTCACTTTTACTCTTAAGAGAGGGACCTGTTGGGGTCAGTTATTTAATTTTATCCTCAAAGGGTGCATTTTTTGATCAAAATCTTGATTCATATTTGCATTATGCATTGTTGCAAGTAGTCGTGATTGGGTTTGACACCAGAAAAGCTTTTGATGATAAATGGGGGCAAAAAGAAAATTTAATTCCTGTTATTTGGAAATTTACTTTATGTTTAGGACCTTCCTAAAAAATAGGGATTTACTTTATGTTCAATACCCTCCTGGAAAATGGGAATTCACTTTATGTTTAGGACCCTCCTAGAAAATGAGAATTTACTTCTGTTCAGGACCCTCCTTGAAAATAGGAATTTAATTCTGCTCAGGACCCTCCTGGGAAATAGGAATTTACTTATGTTCAGGACCCTCCTGAAAAATGGAAATTTAATTCTGTGCAGGACCCTCCTGGAAAATAAAAATTTACTTATGTTCAGGACCCTCCTGAAAAATAAGAATTTACTTTTTTGCAGGACCTTCCTGGAAAATGGAAACTTACTTTTGTTCAGGTCCCTCTTGAAAAATGGAAATTTATGTTCAGGACCCTCCTAAAAAATGAGAATTTACTTTATGTTCAGGACACTCCTAGAAAATGGAAATTTACTTCATGTTCAGGACCCTCCTAGAAAATAAAAGTTTACTTCATGTTCAGGACCTCCTGAAAAATAGGAATTTACTTCATGTTCAAGACCCTCCTGGAAAATGAGAATTTACTTTATGTTCAGGACCCTCCTGAAAAATTGGAATTTACTTTATATTCAGGACCCTTCTGAAAAATGGAAATTTACTTTGTCAAGAAACTCAACGCCACTATTCTTGAACATTATGTTCAGGACCTTCCAGGAAAATGAGACTTTACTTTTGTTCAGGACCCTCCTGAAAAATGAAAGTTTATTTTCAGAAAAATGGAATCTTTTTTTATCATAATCTTTGTTTGGGATAATTTTCGTTCTAGTTTTGAAATTAATTTCAGGAGCCTGCTTAGAGAATAGGGTAAAGAAATTGAAAGTCAGAAGCCCGCCTGAAGAACAGGGTGATGAAACTGCAAGTCAGGAGCCCGCCTAAAAGATAAGGTGATGAAACTGAAAGTCAGGAGCCCACCTGAATAATAGGGTGATGAAATTGAAAGTCAGGAGACCGCCTGAAGAATAGGGTGATGAAATTGAAAGTCAGGAGCCCGCCTGAAGAATAGGGCGAAGAAATTAAAAATCAGGAGCCCGCCTGAAGAA
Organism: Capsicum baccatum var. pendulum; assembly: GCA_030864225.1. Classification (NCBI taxonomy): domain Eukaryota; kingdom Viridiplantae; phylum Streptophyta; class Magnoliopsida; order Solanales; family Solanaceae; genus Capsicum; species Capsicum baccatum. The sequence continues at coordinate 91,044,835 of CM061557.1, forward strand.
TAAGGTGATCAAATTACAAGTCAGGAGCTTGCATGAAGAATAAGGTAATGAAATGGCAAGTCAGGAGCTTACCTGAAGAACAGGGTGATGAAATTGCAAATTAGGATCCCTTCTGAAGAACAGGGTGAAAAAATTAAAAGTGAAGCAACAAGGTAAAGAAATTGTAAGTCAAGAGCCCGCCTGGAGAATAGGGTGAAGATTTTCAAATTCAGAAGTACCACCAACAGAACATGGTTAATTTTTTAGTTTATCTCCAATACCAAATTTTGTATGGAGAAAGAATTTATCTTCAAGTGCAACCGAAAGAAGATCAGATCTTTTATCACTTTTGAAAGTATCGGAGAACCAAGATAAGAATCAAAAGATGCCGCATAGATAAGACTTTTGTAATTTCATTTATCTTTTAACTTGTAATTTGCATTTTTCTATAATGACAGAGCCGCAGATCAGAACCTCAATAGGACCTCACTCGACTCTCCAACTTGGTATAGTCCATCTCTTTTTCAACCCTGGAACTATATGTGACTTGAGTCTCTCATAACTCGGGATAGGTAAGATAACCTAATCAAGACTCGGTTGCCCTCCTTCCTTATATTTCTTTCTTCTAAATAATAGTCGGTCAAAATTTTGTCTCATTGTCTACTTCTTTGTCTGAAAGCACTTTGTGTTTACATCCAAAGAGGGGTATAATGTAGACGCGTAATTTTTTTTGCCCCAAAAAATTAATTTCTACTCATTTACCTCTCCCTACCCTACCCCTACCTATACCTTACCCCCACCTAATCGACCTACTCCCAACAACTCTTTGTATATACACACTTACACACTCTAATTTTTTCAACAATAAGTCACTCTCCTACATATTACATCACTCATATTCACTAGAAAGAATAAACACAGTAGAAAATTCACTTACATAGATTGCTCACACACAACAAAAATGCACATACTACCAATTTCCCTTGAAGTTATACACATCCAGAAATAAAATGAAAAACTCTTCCATTTTATTCAGTTACCTAACACACAGCTCACCACATACATACACAGACACACACGATACACAATAATAATGATACACATACCTTCACCAAAAAAATAGAGTAAACAATGGGCAAAAATCAAGAGGAAGAGAGATCAATAAAGGTAAGAAACAGAGAAAACAGTAAGAAACAGTGAAAGAAAAGAGGGAAAACAGAGGGAAAAGCCGTAGGTTGTCTCATTTTTCCAGCAAAGTATCATAAAAAACCCACCGGAGACCACCATCCGTTCAAAAATCTGAAAAACGACAACCAAAAATTCATTTCTTACTGTCATCTCTCAAATTTCGACTTATCCACCATCAGAATCCAAAACCTATTTACGAAAATTATCGACCCAACTCCATTAAAGTCAATCAATGATGTCACACCGAAAAACAACAGTTACTAGTCGAGCTCGGCGTTAAGACGAATTGGGAAAAAGTAGTCGATTGGGTTATTTTGATTCTTGGGTTTGTTCATGGTTAGGTTTCATTGTTGAGGTTCGGTTTGAGACTTTGAACGCAGTTCTATTCGGAAGGATTATCTCCCTTTGAAATGAAATTGAGGTCCAATTCTTCTTCTTTGTTTCTTTCTATTTTCATTTTTATGTGATATTGATATTATGATTTGCGTGATTCGTGTGGTTGATACATTTAATATATTGGTTGAACAATTTTATTTGTCGTGATTTGTTGTTGACCTTGTATGGAATTTGATTAATCATGTTGGTTGAAACGAATTTAAAGGTAGGAATCAGAGATTGACAAAAAGTGATTATCAACTTGTGTTAATTAATGATTGTTTAAATCAAAATGAACGACGATTATGCCGATCTCGATAGTATCATATCTTAGGCCTTGAATCGATAGAAAAAAGATAGGGGTAGGTAAATTTAAGAATTCTGGATTGGTAGATGCTCAAAATATGTGTTGTATGGTTTTGTTTTATCGCTTTTGGATCAATTGTAATATTTAACCATGGAATACCCCAAGGAATCTGTATTATTTTACGTGGAAAATACCTCGAGAAAGTTGTACTTGAAGATGGCGTGCGATCAAGGCTCAAAACGTCGGGTGGAGCATAGTCTAGGAGTAGATTAGTATAGAATTTATATTTTTGCATTTTTCTATTTTTAGACTGTATAATTTGGACTGGTGATTTATTTTTTTTGATTTTTATTTTAATTTTCTTGTTTGTTAGTTTGTACATCCTATAGTGTCAAATTAGCCAATATACTCCATGAAGCGACCGTGGCTGAACCACGGGATGAGGGGTGCCAAAAACTTACCCCTCGGTCAACATAATTTCTTAGCCGGAGTTTCTATTTGCGGATCAGTTTTAAAGAGTCAAAACCATTTTCAAAAAGGATTTCCAAAGGTGAATTGGCACACCCGATTTATGCCAAGTAGCGACTCTGAGTTTTGAATGTAAACAATTATTTTCAAAATAAATCTTTTTCTTTTATTATTTTAATAATTAAAACCCTTTTCAAACTTAAAATAAATTCAATTCTTTTGGTAAAAAAAGGGTGTGATAATAAGTCTTGAAACAATGAGTCATATGATCCTATTTGAAGAAAGATGGTCAAAAATCTATGTGTTGGGTTCAAAGTATAGATAAAGTGTTAATGGAAAATGGAGGAAATTAAGTGAAAGAAAAAATAGAGAAGAAAACACTAAAATGGAAAGTCTACTATTTCCCCCACATTGGTGGGAGAATGTGACTTTCAAGTGTTTATATTAAGAAACACTTATTCCACTTGGTAAGTGAGGTAGTAAGTAAGAGATGCCTCGCGCCATCATCATCGTCGCTCTCTTGGCTCAGCATCGGCTTCAACTTTGAATTTGAATTTGGATTTAGATTTGGATTTGTCAAATGATCGATCGATAAGATCTATTTTTTTGGACAAAATTTATTTGATAGAAATTTAATCCGAAGGGAAAACAAAAAATGAAGTAAATTATTTTCTGTGTTTTGATCCTCCAATTATATGTATGCATGTAGTGTTTTAAATTGATGCTTCAGAAGGAAGCACTCGAACTGATGCTTCAGAAGAATGCAATCCTTCAATGAAATGACACACTGATTCATGAAATGGTCTGCCTATTCGAAAAAAGATGCAAACTTTGGATGAACATACATGATATTTCAGGAAAGGTCACACCTTTATGTGAACTATTGCCACTTTTCAGTAGAGATATATGAAGGCTATATAAACCTGCTTTCATCCATAGGTTTAGACACGAATTTTCTGAATTACAAACTCTCTTCTTGTCTTCATAACATTCTGTATGATTAATCAAACTGTTGAGTGAGTTCGTTGAATCCAACAATTTGAGGTACCACTATTGTTTGGATTGAATGCCATTTACAGTGGTCTCTAAGATGACCTCAATAATATTTACAGTGGAAATAAGACATCGAAGGAATTGCGGGGGGAACCAGAACAAAAATACAAGATAGAGGATACGGGAATTAAGAAATTCTTTGTTGCAAGGTGCTTTCTTTTAAAATGATAAATAGAAAATCGGTTGTCTCTCAAGTGCAGGAATTGCAAGTAATCATTCACGGTCTCTTTGCGGAAGGTATATCTTTGAAAAATACCTTAGTTGAACAAATTAAAAATGTTCTTAGTACTTACATAAACTGTTTTGTAGGTTTGATTGTGAATGATGCATTTCAAGTAGTAGCGATCATTGAGAAGATACCACCTATGTGGAAAGACTTCAAAAACTACTTGAAGCACAAACGTAAGGAGATGACTATCGAAGATCTTATTGTCCAAGGTCAAAAGGGAATTCTACAATTAATGGAGCACATATTATAGAAGATGACCAAAACAATTTTAAGAAAAGGAAGAAAGTTGAACAAGGAAGCAATCAACCTAAGAAGAAATTCTTCAACTGTGGCAAGATTGGCCATAAGTCTACGGATTGTCGTGCCCCTAAGAAAGGCATGAAAAAGGACCAAGCAAATATGATTGAGTCCAACAAAGAATGTGATAATCTGTGTGCTATGTTTTCAGAATGCAACTTGGTGAGGAATCCTCGTGAGTGGTGGATGAATTTTGGTGCTACCCACCATGTTTGTGCCAATAAAGAGTTGTTTTCATCATTCACTCCGAATCAAGTAGAAAAAATAATCTACTGGCTAACTCCGCTACGGTTAAGGTAGAAGGAACAGGAAAAGTGGGCCTGAAAATGACTTCAGGAAAGGTCTTGCACTTAACAATGTCTTGTACATTTCGGAATTATGTAGGAACTTGATTTTTGTTTCACTTCTAGACAAAAACTGATTCAAATGTGTAACCGTTTCTGGAAAAATTGTAATTAGCAAAGGAGAAGTGTATGTAGGAAAATACTATCTCACTGAGGGCTTTTATAAGATGAATGTAATGAATGTTGAAATCAATAAAAGTTCAAATTCTTCTTACTTGCTTGAGTCTTATAATTTGTGGCATGAACATTTGGGCTATGTTAATTACAAAACGTTATGAAAACTGATTAACTTTGAGGTTTTGCCAAACTTTGAGTGGAATAAATAAAAGTGTCAAATGTGTGTGGAATCAAAGTATGCAAAACATCCTTATAAGTTCGTTGAAAGCCATTCCAATCCCTTAGACTTAATATACACTGAAATTTATGATATAAAGTCAACACCATCACGTGGTGGGAAAAAGTATTTCATAACTTTTATTGACGATTGTACTAGATATTTTTATGTCTACTTGCTAAATAGTAAGGATGAAGCAATAGATGCTTTTAGGCAATACAAAACTGAAGTAGAAAATCAGTTAGAGAAAAGGATAAAAATGATAAAAAGTGATAGGGGTGGAGAATATGAATCTCCCTTTGCCAAATTATGTGTAGAGAATGGAATCGTCCATTAAAATACGGCCCCGTATTCACCTCAATCTAACGGAATTGTGGAAAGGAAAAACCAAACGTTAAAGGAAATAATGAATGCCTTGCTTATAAGTTCTGGTTTACCGCAAAACTTGTGGGGGGAGGCTATCCTTACCGCCAACCATATACTCAATAGGTTCCCTATAGTAAGACACAATCAATTCCTTATGAAAAATGGAAAGGAAGGAAACCCAACTTGAAATATTTTAAAGTATGGAGTGTCTAGCAAAGGTCCAAGTTCCTATGCCTAAAAGGGTTAAGATAGGACCTAAGACTGTGGACTGCGTATTCATAGGATATGCTAAAAGCAGTAAAGCATGTTGGTTTTTAGTTCATAAATCCAAACATCCGGATATAAATGAAAATACGGTAATAGAATCAGATAATGCTGAATTCTTTGAAAACATTTACCCATATAAAATTAAACATGAAAAGTCTAGTGGAGGATCTAAACGACCTCGAGATAAACCAAGTGAGAATGTACATAATGAAGAGAATCCAAGATGTAGTACACGTCAAAGAATGTCTACTTTGTTTGGATAAGATTTTGTAATATTTCTCTTAGAAAATTTGCCTCAAACATTTAAAAAAGCGATGTCATCGTCAGACTTATCCTTTTGGAAAAAAGGCAGTCAACAGTGAGATTGATTCAATCTTAAGTAACCATACATGGGAATTTGTTGATCTTCCTCCAAGAAATAAACCTTTAGGTTCTAAATGGATCTTCAAAAGGAAAATGAAGGCGGATGGTACTATTGATAAATACAAGGCAAAACTTGTAGTAAAAGTATTCAAACAAAAAGAAGGCCTTGATTACTTTGATACATACTCACCAGTAACAAGGATAACATCGATTTGAATGTTAATTGCCTTGGCGGTGGTATATGATCTTGAAATCCATCAAATGGATATGAAAATTGCATTCCTAAATGGACAATTAGAGGAAGAAATTTACATGAAATATCTTGAGGGTTTTGTGGTTCCAGGAAAGGAGATTAAAGTGTGTAAACTTATTAAGCTTTTGTATAGACTAAAGCAAGCACCTAAATAATGTCATGGAAAGTTTGACCAAACCATGTTGGAAAACGGGTTCAAGATAAATGAATGTGATAAATGTGTTTATATTAAAGAGACTCCGAATCACCAAGTCATAGTTTGTTTATATGTGGATGATATGTTGATCATTAGCAAAGACAATTCTGACATAAAAGCAATAAAACGAATGCTCGAGTGTAAGTTCGATATGAAAGCCTTGGAGTTGCGGATGTAATCTTATGAATAAGAATCCATATAACTCCATAAGGGTTGGCATTATCACAGTCTCATTATATCGAAAATGTACTTGAAAAATTCAAGTATATGGAATTTGGTATTGCGAAGACTCCACTAAATGTGATCTTTGCACTTCCAAAGAATGAAGGTGAAAGTGACTCACAATTGGAGTACACAAGAGTATTGAGATTTTTAATGTATATAATGAACTATACACGATCAGACATAGTGTGCGTTATTAGTAAATTGAGTCGGTACACGAGTAATCCTAACAAAACTCATTGGATGGCAATGAAAAGAGTTTAGGGGTATCTTAAATACACTCAAGACTATGCTTTGCATTATAATAAATATCCCGCGGTACTCGAAGGATATAGTGATGCAAATTGGATTATCGGATCGAACGAAGTAAAATCCACAAGTGAATATGTATTTACTATCGGTGGAAGAGCAGTCTCTTGGAAATCATCCAAACAGACTTGTATTGCTCGCTCTATAGTAAAATCTGAATTTATCTCATTGGATAAAACCAGTGAAGAAGTAGAATGGCTTTGAAATTTCTTGGAAGATATTCTTTATTGGCCCAAACCAGTGGCACCAGTATGTATACCTTGTGATTGCCAAGCGGAAATAGGTAGGGCAGGGAGCATGATGTTCAACGGTAAATCTTGTCACATACGATTAAGACATAATACCATTAGGGAACTTCTCTTTAGTAGAATTATCACTGTTGACTATGTAAAGTCAAAGGATAATATATCGGATCCACTTACAAAAGGCCTATCTAGGGAAAGAGTGAAAAAGACATCCAAGGGAATGAGTTTAAGGCCTAGGATAAGTCAGCATGACAGTAACTTTACCTAGCAGACTGGAGATCCCAAGATCTCGGATCAAGGAGATCAAACATAGTTGTGACTAATAGGTTCAACATTGCCAATATACCCAACCCATTCTCATGATGTAGACAATAGTTAGTAAACAAGGATAAGACTTAAGGTGAAAAGTCTTTTAATGATTATCTAAATTTGGAAGCTTTGACCAAATAGTTTAATATATAGGATTGAGCGTTTAGATATGTAAGGGCGGAGTGGAAGATGTTTCAAGGAGAATGTTAGTAAAGGCCTATTCTCTAAGCTCTCATAAAACTGGGACGTGTTCATGGCTGAAAAGAACAAAATTGTGAGAACCATAAATGGTAAAAAGCTGGTTGTGTAACATGTGTTGTCTAGGTATACATTAAAGCTCGATGATTCAAAGATATCAAATCTACCGATTGACCGAGTGCATCCGATGCATGTTCATTACGAAAAGTTCAAAGGGAAACCCACTTATCCAGATGCAATTATTCTTTGCTTGATGATCACATACTTGTTCGTAAAAATTTATGAAAAATAGCCATTCTCCATTCATGTGGAGGATTATTGGGTTCAAAGTATAGATAAAGTGTGAATGGAAAATGGAGGAAACTAAGGGAAAGAAAAAATAGAGAAGAAAACACTAAAATAAAAAGTATACTCTAAAATGGAAAGTCTGTTATTTCTCCCATATGGGTGGGAGAATGTGACTTTCAAGTGTTTATATTAAGAAACACTTATCCACTTGGTAATTGAGGTAAGAAAAAAGAAATGCCTCGTGCCATCGTCGTCATTTCTCGCTTGGCTCAGCTTCGACTTCGGTTTCAGATTTGGATCGATCGATGAGATCTATCTTTTTGAACAAAATTTATTTGACAGAAATTTAATCCGAAGGGAAAATAAAAAATGCAGTAAATTATTTTTTGTGTTTTGATCCTCTAGTTATATGCATGCATGCAGTGTTTTGAACTGATGCTTCAGAAGGATGCACTATTTTGAACTGATGCTTCAAAAGGATGTAATCCTTCAACGAAATGACACACTGATTCATGAAATGGTCTGCCTATTCGAAAAAAGATGCAAACTTTGGATGAACATACATGATATTTCAGGAAAGGTCACACCTTTATGTGAACTATTGCCACTTTTCAGAAGAGACATATGAAGGCTATATAAATCTGCTTTCATCCATAGGTTTAGACACAAATTTTCTGAATTATAAACTCTCTTCTTGTCTTCATAACATTCTGTGTGATTAATCAAACTGTTGAGTGAGTTCGTTGAATCCAACAATTTGAGGTACCACTATTGTTTGGATTGAATGCCATTTTATTCTAGGAAGAAGATTCCATAACCTCGGGTACTATGAGGATAATTATTCCTTAAGGACACTCCGTGAAGTTGGGGGACTTGGCCTTACAAATTCTATTTCGTCTATTTTGTGAAAATAAACACACTTCTTAGATAGATTATTCGTAATCTAGTGTTGAAGGTGTTAAGTAACTTCAAAAGTGTTCTCGTCTAAGACTTGAACTAGAGTTGAAGTTGGTGTTGACAGTATACAGATTCTTGTACCCGAACACCATAATATAACACTACATTTAGTAGATCCTAAGTTTAAAATATCATCTAAAATATGCTCGTGGATCTACCTCAACACCATTTCCAAGATGACATTGATGCATTTCTTATTTTTTGAGACCCTGCATATGGACTGAATATTAACCAAAATGAAAAAATAAATTTTAATAAAGAAACAAATAGAACGTAAATCTTTGTATCTAGTATACCTTACATTGATTATTTTTTCATGTAAAGGAATATCGAAGATAAATTATTTTAGAAGTATATATGATTTTATTATCGTTATGACATAAACTGAGGTCGAATGAAGAAATACACCATCAGATGAGCTGAAAGAATAATACGATGTGCGCTTATATTTCTAGGAAAGAATGAAAAAAAAGTTATACCTGCAGATTTATCTACTAAAAGGGGAAATAAATTAGACAGTAAACTAATTCACAAACAATAAAGAAAGTCATGGTACTCATAAAGTAGCTAGAGAAGTGTTTTTCTCTTAAAAGTATTCTACTAAGTGGAGCTAACTGTATTCTTGCTGTATCAATTCCACCATGTATGTTTTAAGTAATTATGATAGGGTTATACATCAAAATTAGTATAAAATCGATCAAAGTTTAACTGTTTAATAATCATACACAAAAAAGGAAATGTGAACATATAAACCCTTCAAAAAAATGACAGATTTATACCTCAATATTTCCATTTAATAATTTGAGTGTTTTATTTGATTGGTACAGATATTCAGCAAATAGTAGCATGCATAATTTTATCTGAAATTGTCAAATATGGAGTTTCTTTCGAAGTCAGTGTAATACCTCGAAAATACACCCTTGACGTCACACAGTGCGCCATTCTATAAGAAGTCCCAAGCTAACTATTTAAGCCTTCTAACAACTTTGAAACTCAGAATAAAAGTAAACTTAACATACGAAACTTAGATGAAACTGAATTAATATCTTAACTAAAAGTCTTAAACTTGGAAATCTTAAAAGACAAACATTTTTAAATCTAAAATAGAAACCAGTCGGACAAAACTCTACTTCTAAATAGAGAGCCACTGGGACAAGCCCCAGCTGACCCAACTCAAATTGAAATCAAATGATTAAAATACTTCATCAATATCAAAGTCTGATAAAATGGGTCCTCAAAATATAAGGACTCACCAAGCTTCAGGATGTAGGTGGAGATTCTCGTAGTCAATCACACTACTGAAACTGAGCACCAGAACCTACATTATGAAATAATGTAGCACATATACATATATGCGGATCAGTACTTCTAGAATATACTGAGCATATGGGGGTATATGCATAAGTAAAATAATAACTCAATGTGCACATAGACTTTCAAATAGTGCATGCTAAGTGTAAATGACTCACCTTGGTCTTGAATAGAACAAAAGCTGTAAAATAATAACCATGAGTAATGAAGCATAAAGATAACTTTGTGAGCCATAACACTTAATATCTAAAAGCTTTGCTTTTAGTTTTTATTTTGGTTATAAAAAATTTGCTTTTACTATTTATTTTGGGATGTTCTTCTAACCGACATAACCATGCGAGCTATCATGGAGTCCAACGTCTTACCCACGTTGGGGAGAGCTGTTCTACCATTGTCATAGGAATAGAACCTTAACATCAGTGATTACTATACTTAGCCAACTATGGGCGCTTAAACATACAGTGGCACATAGTTCTGGGGCATGTGTCCTTGTACCCAACTCGGTGCTAAATACTACTCCCATCTTACTTATATGCTCATACTTTTAGTAAATCCACCTTAAAATAGCATAAGGGTTTATATAATGAAAATCATTTATGCTTCTCTTTGCTTTAATTCAAACTCAAGATGAACAAATATGGATTTGATATCTTAGATTAGGATCAAAATATCATTTCTTTCTTTAAATCTTGGTATAAACTTATCAAAGAAAACTTAAGAGCATGATCTTCTTGAAATATCAACACTTAAACTTAGGGCTTAATAATTCATGCTTTAAACTCATGACAATTTGCAACACAACTTCATGCTCAATACAAATCTTGAAATACTTCAATAATATCATATCAAGATAGTGCAATCTCATGCATAATATAAATCTTATAAGTTAAAGCATAAACATAAGCAACTCTTGATATATTCAAAGCTTTAAATCTCATGCTTCAAGAGTATAGAAACTTGGGTATGAACCCTAATTCAAAACAAGTAATTTTAATCTTAAAATCATACAATTTAGGCAGAAGGGTGAAAAAATACCCTTGTTTATAACCCTACATACCTTGATAGGCTTGGCTTTGTGTAAAAAGCTTGACTTTGAAAGCCTTGGAGATGATCTTAAAATATTTCTTGAACTTCTTGGATTAGGAATATTAAATTCTTGTTTATCTTGAAAAGAAAGTTAAGAAGTTTTGAAGTTCTTTGGAGGAGGTTAAGGTTTTCTTTGGGAGAAAATTGAAGGAGAATAGGAAAATAATGCCTTAACCGATGTTTAATCTTGTGTTTTTATGACTTAGGGTGATGAAAAAAGACCTAACTACCCCTTAGGAGATTAATTTTGTAACTGAAATGCCATTTGGAGGCGTAGCGTGACACGATGCTGCGTTAATCACTATACACAGTGCGACACGATGCAATCGCGTTGAGCTAATGGAATCGAAATCCAAACATGACCCAAACCTCATTCAAAAATTTTAAAACTTCCCCGAGACATTCTCTTTACACTCCTGATTATGAATTATCTAAAAACCATCATCTCAGAGTCCAGAAGGTTAACTTAAAGATCCTCAAAGTTAAGAGATAAAAAGTAAGACTAAGATCTCAACACTTGGTTAAATTTTCAGGCTCTAAGCCTCTTATGCAAGTACTAGGAGCTGAACTAAGCTGTGTTTAATACTGGGTATTACAATATCTCCCCATTGAAAATAGTCATCCTTGAATAAGGATGATTAAGCTAAGAATACTGAGGAACTGAGATTACATACTTAACTTGCATAATTATGGACATGATTACATGACTGAACTAATTCGTGGATTCAAGAAATGACATAAAGATGATTATATAAAGCTAGAACTGAGAATGAAAAAGAGATAATCTAAGGAAAACTCGTTACCTTAAGCTGAGTTTGATCTTAGAGAGGAAAAATGAGGGTACTTGGTTTACATATCTGCTTTTGCTTCCCAAGTGGCTCCCTGGACGGACTGATTCTGTCAAAGAACTTTCACCAAGGGAACTTTTTTGTTTCTTAGTCTACGAATCTGACAATCAAGGATCTCAACTAGTATTCTTCATAAAAAAGGCTATCTTGAACATCCGTTCTTTGTAGAGGAACTACCATAGCTGGGTCACCAATACACTTCTTTAATAAGGAGACATAAAACACTGGATGCACTGATGCCAAATCTGCACGCAACTCAAGCTGATACGCTACCTTCCCAAAGTAACTCAAGATTTTGTAAGGACCAATATAGTGGGGAATAAGTTTCCTCTTCTTGACAAATATCTTATTCCCTTCATGGGAGATATTTTTAAATAAACTCAATCACCAGCCTCAAACTCTACTTTTTTCCTCCTTACATCTGCATAAGATTTCTATCGGCTTTGTGATGCCTTAAATCTCTCCCTAATTAGCTGAACTTTCTCTATTGCATCAACCAATAAATCAGGCCTTATTAACGTAGTCTCACCTACCTCAAAACAACCAATGGGAGATCTACATCTTCTCCCATAGAGAGCCTCAAAAGGAGGTATCTGAATACTGGAGTGGTAATTGTTATTGTAGGAAAACTTGATCAACGACAAGTGATCATCCTAACTACCCTTGAAATTAATGACACATGCCCTCAACATATTCTCTAAAGTCTGAGTGGTCCTCTCTACCTAACTATCTATTTGAGGATAAAAAGCAGTACTGAGGTGAACTTAGGTACCATGAACCTTCTGAAAAGCTTTCCAAAAGTGAGAGGTAAACTGAGTACCTAGATTTGAAATGATTGACAACGGGACTCCGTACAACCTAATCAACTCTCTAATATAGAGCTTTGGCATAATCCTCGGCTGAATAGAAAGTATGAACTGGCAAGAAATAGACTAATTTGGACATTCTGCCTATAATAAGCCAAATCAAATTATGTTGATGATGCAAATGGGGCAACCCTATCACAAAAATCATGTTCACCTCTTTCCACTTCCAAGTGAGAATACTAAACTCCTGTATAGTGCCATTAGGCCTTTGGTGCTCAACCTTAACATGTTGATAATTAGCACACCTAGCTACAAACTCTACAATATCCCTCTTTATGCTACTCCACCAGTTGATTATCCGCAAATCATGGTACATCTTAGTGGCTACTAGATGAATAGAGTAATGCGCATCATGTGTTTCCACCAAAATCTGTTGTCTCAAACCACCAACACAAGACACAACAATCTACCCTGGCATCCCAACACACTATCTCCCCCTTGGGAGAAAACCTCTACTTTTTGATCTCTAACAGACTTCTTTAACTTAAGCAAACTGGAATCCATATCTTATTTCTCTTTCACTTCGGCAACCAAAGAATATTCTGAACTATTCTAAACCCAAACACTACCTTTAGCAGAATCAACCAATCAAACACCTAGTCTAGCTAACTGATGAACCTCTTGAACTAACTTCTTCTTGTCATTTTCTACATGAGAAAAACTACCCATAGACAATCTACTAAGTGCGTCTGTCACTACATTGGCCTTGACCGGATGATACAAAACACTTATGGCATAATCTTTCAACAACTCCAACTACTTTCTCCGACGAAGATTTAAATCTTTTTGTGAGAACATAGACTATAAATTTTTGTGATCCGTGAACACATCAACATGAACCCCATAAAGATATGCCTCAAAATTTTCAAGGCGAAAATAATAGCGGCTAACTCAAGATCATGGGTAGGATAATTCTTCTCATAAGGTTTAAGCTGTTTAGAGGCATAGTCTATGACCTTACTTCTCTGCATCAAAACACATCCCAAACTAACCTTGGAAGCATCACAGTAAATAATGAATCCATCTAAACGATCTGGTAGCATCAAAATTGGGGCTGAAGTGAGTCGAGCCTTCAATTCTTAAAAACTCTTCTCACAAGAATCTGACCACTGAAACTTGACTTTCTTTTGATTTAATCTAGACATGAGGGATGCAATGGAAGAAAATCCCTTTTCCCATCAAACATTTGCTAGGATGGTTTCTGTGATACTTTGCACATGTCTAATAAATGGGCCTTCCACCCACACTATTATGAGACCTAGAAATAGAAGTCCTGCCCTACTGCTCCTTCTTGGTTCTAGGTGCAGGGCCACTGGCTGAAGATAGAGCTAGTGCTGCTTAATTACCCTAAAACTGCAAACGATTTCCCCCTCCAGACCTTGGTTGACCATACTTAAACTTTCTAGTTTTAGCCTTTTTATTTCTCTTCTTTCTTTCCTTCAACTTCTCTCCCTCAATCTGCTGAGCATGAGTCATCAACCTAGCAATATCCAAATCCCCAAAAAGCATGGTAGTCCTACACTTCTTGTCTACTAAATCCAACACTCTAGTAACAAACTTACTCTTACTAGACCTAGGGTCAGCTACCAACTTGAGAGCATTTTTAGACAACTGAGTGAACTTAAGGCAATACTTCTTTACTGACATAGAACTTTTCCTCAGGTTCATGAACTGCTTAAACTTAGCTTCTCTCATATCATGCGGAAAGAAACTACCTAAAAACATATCCTAAAATATCTGCCAACTCATAAGAGCGACATTCTCACCTCTACCTTCTTTTCATATAACAACCCAATCATAAGCAATATCCTTCAACCTATAGGATGTCAACTCTATACTATCCTTCTCAATAACATGCATAATTTGAGTGATCTTTATCACCTCATCAATAAAGAGTTGTGGATCCTCACTAATATTTGACCCAAAGAACTCAGGTGGATTCATTCTCATAAAATCAGGAATCCTGGATGTAACTAGATTACCATTTTGCTAAAGTGGGACTATCGCTTGTTAGTTGCCCTGAATATTGGCTTTCACAGCTTGGGCCAACACCTGAAAATCAACTTGAAATTCAGCATGAGACGCATTCTCAATCAAGGGGTCGGCTACTAAGGGTTGTTGGTCACCATTTTTGCGGACATTGGCTCGGCGAGGAGGCATATTTTGTCATATTAAAAAATGAGTTAAAGAAGATAGAGGCAACTGCAAACACAATAAATTATGAGAGAAATGATGATTCCTAACTCATTTCATAGCCTCTTGCTCATAAATATGGTGTGCTTTACACCCATAATCAAGACTCCACATAACGTGACTTGTCTAACTTCTTAGGACTCTTTAAAACCTTAGGCTTTGATACCAAGTTTGTGACGCCCCATAAATACACCCAGGATGTCACATGGTGCTCCAAACTACAAGTAATCCCAAGCTAACCCTTTAAGCCTTCTAACAACTTTGGAACTCATAACAAAAGTAAACTTGACTTATAAAATATTAACTGAAACCGAATTAATATCTTAACTGGAAGTCTTAAACTTGAAAATCTTGAAAGGCAAATACTTTTAAATCTAAAATAGAAACCAGTCAGACTAGCCTTTGCTTCTAACTAGGGAGACACTGGGACAAGCCTCAGCTGGACCAACTTAAACTGAAATCAAATGATTAAAATACTTTCTCAATATCAAAGTTTGATATAATGGTTCCTCAGACTATGAGGACTCACCAAGAATCGGTATGTAGGTAGAGATGCTCGTAGTCAATTACGCTGCTGGAACTGAGCACCAGAACCTACATTATGAAATAATGTAGCACATAGACATATATGTAGATTAATACTTCTGGAATATACTAAGTATGTGGGGGTGAATGCATAAGTAACACAATAACTCAATGTGCACATAGACTTTCAAATAATGCATGCTAAGCGTAAATGACTCACCTTGGGCTTGAATAGAAAAAAAGCTATAAAATCATAACCATGAGTAATGAAGCATAAAATAACATTGTGAGCCATAACACTTAGTTTCTAAAATCTTTGCTTTTACTCTCTCTTTTTGGAGGTTCTTCTAACTGATATAAACCATGAGAGCTATCATGTAGTCCAACGTCTAACCCACGTTAGGGAGATTTCTTCTATCCTTGCCATCAGGATAGAACCTTAACTTAAGTGATTACTATACTTATCCCACTATGGGAGCATAAACCTACAGTGGCATATAGTGCTGGGGCATGTGACCTTGGACTCATACCCAACTCGGTGCTAAATATTCCTCCCATCTTAATTATATGCTCATACTTTTAGGAAATCCACCTTAAAATAGCATAAGGTTTTATATAATCAAAACCAATTATGCTTCTCTTTGCTTTAATTCAAACTCAAGATGAATAAATGTCGATTCCATATCTTAGCTTAGGATCAAAAGATCACTTCTTTATTTAAATCATGGTATACACTTATCAAATAAAACTTAAGAGCATGATCTTCTTCAAATCTCAACACTTAAACTTAGGGCTTAATAATTCATTCATTAAACTCATGACAATTTGAAACACAACTTCATGCTCAATACAAATCTTGAAATACTTCAATAATATCAAGTCAAGATAGTGTAATCTCATGCATAATATAAATCTTATAAGTTAAAAAATAAACATAAGCAACTCTTAATATAACCAAAGCTTTAAATCTCTTGCTCTAAGAATATAGAAACTTGGATATGAATCCTAATTCAAAACAAGTAACTTGAATCTTAAAATCATGCAATTTGGACTCAAAGGTAAAAGGATACCCTTGTTCATAACTCCACATACCTTGATAGGCTTGACTTGGTGTAGAAAGCTTGACTTTGAAAGCCTTGGAGATTATCTTGAAAGCGTTCTTAAACTTTTTGGATTAGGAATGTTAAATTCTTGTTTATCTTTAAGAGAAAGTAATGAAGTTTTGAAGTTCTTTGGAGGAGGTTATGGTTTTTTTGAGAGAAAATTGAAGGAGAATAGGCAAATAATGACTTACCAACGTTTAATCTTGTGTTTTTACAACTTGGGATGATGGAAAAAGACCTAACTGCCCTTCAATAGATTAATTTCATAACTAGAATGCCGTTTGGATGCATAACGTGATACGATGATATGTCCATTGCTATACACGGTGCGATGCGATGCAATCGCATTGAGCTGCTGGAATCGAAATTCAGACACTACCCAAAACTCATCTGAAAATTCTGAAACTTCCCCCAGACATACTCCTTATACCCCTGATCATGAATTATCTCAAAAACCATCGTCACTGAGTCTGGAAGGTCAACTAAAAATTCTTGAATTTAAGAGGTCATATATAAGACCAAGTCCATAAGAATTCATTAAATTTTTAGTCTCTAAGCCTTTTATGCAAGAACTAGGACATGAACTAAGTTGAGTTTAATACGGGGTATTACAGCCAGCCTCTTTCTTAATTCATTAAGCCATCCCTTCTCATAAAGTGTAAAGTATGATTTAATAATGAATTGAAATCAGCTTCCTTAGTGAGAAGTAGTTCAATACATTTGATCAGTTTTCTTTGCATAAAGAGTGAAATGAATTGACAAAAATAAACTTAGAAGTAACCATGAAAATCTGGTACATATGTTATCGATCTACTAACCTTTGTCTTCAACTATAGGTAAGAAGATGCTAATCACTGGAAAATTAAAAGATCAAAATAAAAAAATCAATGATGATGTGAAATTCCTAAAAAATGATATGAATGATAAGGAAAGGTCAGAGAGAAAGGTTTAATACTAATGAATAGACTATTACTGCTAAATATTATTAGTAATGACAGATGATTGAACAACAGTGAAAAATATTTATTTGGAGGACTGGGCTGTAGAGAATTCTGAATAAAGAATGTCAGGAAGGACACTTGTTTTATAAGAGTAATAAAAATTCAATCTAAACTTATTAATTAGAGAGGCAGTATCATTAGATCAGAATCTTCCAAGTAATTCAGGGGATATGAGTGGCTCTTGGCTCCATTCTAGGTACAAGTAATTTTTTTTCATATCTAAAAGATGTTTCAACTTATTATCAAGTTTTATTTAGAGAGTAGAAATATACAAATTTTGTGCAATATCTCAAGTATATTGAGGTACACAGAGAATCATGAAAATAACTGAACTCTTGGGACTATTTCATCGTGAGTTTATAGCTTTCTATATCAAGTAAAAAAATTATAACATAAAAAGCAGAGCCATAACTATTTAAGAATTCTCCAACGTCTCATCCATTTAAAAATAACTATTCTCTTCTTTTTTTCTTCTATCCCACATCATATCATTTTCAGTAAATGGCTAACTAAACTGTTCAAAAAAGAATTGCAGGTTAATCTAGTAAAAGATGTCCTAGGTCATATACACTCATTATCCATTCCAAAATGTCTACATTTCAATTATTAACTTCATATTTTTTCCTTTTAAGGAATTTTATAAAGCTAATAAAAATGTAATCTGAATATCGACTGCGGATACCTTAGGCAACACATGATAAATACAATAAAAGCTTGGATGCAGGTATTACTTTAATTTGATGACACATGTAATGTGACCTCCTCCTCAATTAAAATACTAAAATAGGTCACATGTGGAAGAAACTTTTTTTAACATTTCATCGAACATCTCTAGAGCCTTATTTGAAAGAACATTATTAACCAGTTCCTTGATGAGTACTCTCCCAAGTCTTAGAACAACAACTGTTTTAACGTATTGAATTGCCTTCTTCTACATATAACTTTTAATTAAGATGTCATAAGTATTATTGGTATAATTTGTAGTGACTAGTGATAATCAAAAATGAGAAAAAATATAATTGAGTTTGCAATAACAAATTTTATTATTTTCTTTGACATATTATTTCAGAGAAGTACTACAATCTTCAAATCGTCAGTAGATGTTAAAACAAAGAAAATGAAAGGATAAAATTTAATTTATAAAATTAATTTTACTATAGATGGGGATTATAGTCTAATCATTATACAATCTTTAAACTTTGCAAAGTTAGAGTCTCCAAAGAACATTCAATATATATATATATATATATATATATATATATATATATATATATATATATATATATATATATATATATATATATATATATATATATATATATATATATTCAAAAATATTAGTTGACTAAGCAAAAATCATTCATGCAATAATTTTTTCATACCTTTCAATAGATAGAACATATATGCAAAGCCCAAAATAGAAAGAACAAACCGAAGAAGAAACAAATTTTTTTTACAGGTCTACAAACTATAGAAAGTAAGAACAAGTAGCAGACTAAAAATTTTACCCTGAATGAAATTCTGAATGAATTGAGCAGACATTTTTTCATGATAAGGCCAAATACACAAAGATAAAAAAATGAGGTGCTTGTTGGAATGGAGCTATACAAGACACATAATCTAAATAGTATTTTGAAAAGTCTATGATACCCTCAGTGTTGAACTTAAATTATAACAAACATAAATGTCGAGAACAACTATCAACGGGTTCTTCTATAATATTAAAAATATAATGACCATGAAAATTGAGAAAGGCTTAAAGAAGGATGTGCTATGAAAATAGCACACATACATCCATAATATTTTAGAAATAAGCAGCAAATTGAATAAATAGGTGTTGATCGCATGAGAAGTAATACCAATCAACTATTTTTAGGCAAAAATAGTTCAAGTATAAGTTACTGAAACTTTGCATCTATTAATAGATGATTTATTAGAGCGGATTATCCCATTTAATATAAAAGAGCTTGCTGCCATGTAACTTTTAGTATCCTTAACTGATTAGGTATAATTTTATCTTTCCTATCCCACTCCACACTGTAGTGATATGAAAGTCATAAATTATAGTATTTCATTTGACGGATGTGCTGACGTAACATCATACAAACTATAATTAGTGTAGTCTAATTGCATTAATATACTCAATAGATAAATTAATTTTTAAACTTTTCAATGGACCAATAATTATTGATAAGGATATCATATGGCTATTAGGTAGAAATAATATTTCAAATGGACTATTCAAGCCAGTCAGAGTTGGATGGGTGCTACAATAAAAGTATGTTAATATACTGATATACACTGAATTGGAAAGACATTTAGCATATAATTTTTTAAAATATTTTTCAACATGTCTATTTGAGCAAATATTTACCGGTGATTACTAAATACAATGGTTAAATGTGTTCGTCATTTTATAGTGTTTGTCATTTTAAAGACAACTATTGAAAGAAGTTTATTTAAACTCACAATTTCTAATATGATATAAAATGTAGTTAACATATGAAAAAGACATTACATAAGTAGAAGGCGATTACAAGCCATAAGAAATACAATTTGTACAATTAACAAAAATTCGATAAAGTTTTTACCCCTTTTTGTTGTGCACAATTTTATGCGGCTTATGACAAATCGAACACATTACAAAACCTGATGGACAAGTGAAATCCCTAAAATTGTTGTTCTACGATAAACTGTAGCAACACCTTAAAAAATGACCGCAATGAGGCCAATTTAAAGATGTATTCGTCTCCTACATAATCATTATCTGAAGATTAATATTCTTAGGAATTGAGAGGTTCACACCTCAATGAGGACATGACCTTAGATAAGAAAGTTGTCCTCAAATAGAAGAGGCTAGAGCTAGCATCATATCCTCTTCTCCCTATTAGTATTAATATTTTGAACTATCACGTAGCTTAAAACCTAAGATTTTCAAAAATAATTCTGATAAATCAAAAACCTAAATCATAAATTGGCTTGATCTTTGGAAATATAGTAAAGCATTTAAAATTCTATATATGGGAGTTCGTGATGATAAAATTTTAGAGACATATCCATTGATCTTACCCGGAAAATGATGAATTGGGTTCTCTATCAATTGGAGTAGAACAAGACCATACTACTCTAAGATGTAGTGGACAAAACCAACATCCCGGTGGATATTCAAGCGAATTGCCTCTGAAGGATAGAATGACAACAACAACAAAATTGAAAAATACATAGAGAAATTTCTCCTTCAACCCTAATAATCATCTTAGCTTTATATTGTAGCTTCAGGTTTGCTCAAACCGTCTTCTTTTATTCTCTTTTTGTCTTCTTATTTGCTTTCAAGTGGATGATTCTTTCAAAGAGGAAAGAGAAAAAAATATGAAAGTACAGTAATAAATATTTGGGTAAAAAAATACCCCCTTTATTCTATTTTAATTATCCTTTTTTAATTTGGCACACTCGTTAAGAAAACATTGATTAGATGTATATTTACAAAAATAGCTTTATTAATCTTATTTGAAATAATAAATCTGATTATTAGTATTTTGTTTAATTATTTAATATTGAAGGTATTATAAAAAAAAAGTAATAAACCACTTTGAATTTGATAAAATGAAAAAAAAATATATTTAGAATTAACATGAAGTAAAATGGAATGGAAGGAGTATTCTTAGAAGTCTTGGTCGGAAATACAATTGTAGAAGGGAGACTGTCATGTAGGAAGAGAATATTGAGAGTCAAAAGACAAAAATATCTTGGTATTTCCATTAGTGATGTTTCTATATAACAAAAACCAGTTGGTTATGTCCATATATCATGACACGAGGCTATCCCCTAGCCGTGACAACGGTGCTTACAATCACGAGGGCCATAAGCTAACCCATGAGCTGGTACCTGCTGTGAGCACTGAACAAATAGTAATGAAATACATGAGCAAAAAATAAACTAACATGGTACTAAAATCTTAATACTACAAAGTGCATCAAAGTATGTCTGACCAACTGATAAAATGCTAGAAATCAACTATTTAATCAAAACGTCTAGTAATACTGAAGCAACTGACTGACTATCTAACTAATTGTCTGAATGTCTGAAAGCCTCTAAACTGACTGAGGAGTTGATGGGATAGACCCCCAACTAACTCCTATTGAGTGAATAAAATAAAATACTAAATTAACTAAATAATCATAATATGTCCTCGATAGATGAGGACTCACCACTACAGCTGCTAGATTACGCTGAGCTATCTAACTGCGATCAGGAAACTATGCATCTGAACCTATGATATAAAATATCATATGACAAAGAAGAGTATGAGGTCAGTACTTTAAATGTACTGGTATATAAGATGAGGACAAACTGAAATGCATGGGTAATTATGCATGGATGCATGAACATATAAAATCTGAGAATGCAAGACTAAGTGTATATATGTTATATTACTGATATAATCTGTAATCTAAAAGATTGAAAGCTGTAAAACTAAATATCTGAGAGTCTGTAACTTAGTCAAATAAACCTGAACTGAAAATACATCAAATACTACACTGAGGCTATGGGAGCTAGCTATAACCGACATGCCCCAAATATGCTATCTGGTCCAACCTGTAACCCAGTTGGAAGGGTGTCAGTACCTTGCCAAAGGTACAAGCACTGGCTAATGATGTGGATCCACAAGGCTGATGTCTTGAAGGATGAGGGTGTCATTCCTAACTGACAGGGAACCATTCAAAATCTACAGTGGCACTGTAGGTCTAGAACTTAAGGACTGCTACTAATGCCTTATGCCTAACTGGCGGGGGATTCACCACCCCTACGTTCACTCGGTGCCAAATATTACTCCCAACTGAATGACATTGACACTGGAATGAACTAAACTAAATTTAACTGAACAGACAGATGATATTGCCATCATGGTCTGATTATAATAATTGACTGAGTTGTATTCCTCATGGTTTAACTAAAATCATTCTAAGATACTAAAATCATGCAAAACAACTAGGTATTGGGTGTTCACAACCCACCCGAACTAAATGATTATAAACATTCTATATTAAACTTGGAAATACTGTAATATGTGATCATGGTTCAAAGACCCAACATGACATTTCATCAAACATGTAAAATCATAACTTGAGCATGGGAATGTTTTAGACATTAGGAAATAATAGGATTACATGGTTAAATTCATAACTTAGGGATTTATCCAAAATCAATTGAACATGACATGAGAATTGCAACATTCAAATATGATATGGCTCATTCCACTCTAAAATACTTATAATCGTAACTTAAAATTGAATTAACAAGAGATTCATAGAGATAGTTCAACTTAAACATATAAAACTCATAATTTAAAACCAAAAAGGGTTCTTGGACTCCATGGGGGAAATGGACCCATGGATGAAAATCACACATACCTCACTAGATTAATTTGTGAAGCTTCTTGGGAATTTCTTAAGATTTGAAACTTGAATTCTTTGATTGCTTTTGAAAGAGTTAGGGTTTATTCATGAGGAAAGGGGGATTTTCTTGAGAGGATTTATGATAAAAAGGGCAAATAATTCTCTTTGGATCCCCATAAAACATCCTGGGTTTTGAACCTTACAAAATTTCTTGAAAATCTATTTCCTGAACCCAATACAAGTCATGGGTATGAGTCGTATGCTGGGGTACGAGTGGTATTGTCCTATTATATGCTTACCAATATTAGTTGGTAATATAGTATTGGTCAATGGAATGGGTATGACTTAGGGGTATGAATCGTATCATGAACTCATATGGTAGACAGTGTTTGATCTCCTAGTATTTCATTTGCCAGGGATAGGGTTATGGGTACGAATAGTATACTGTGGTTACAACTTAGTTAGATGAGTTGTATATTGGACAGTGTTTGATCTAAGGGTTTAGGCTTGGATATAAGTGGTTGATCCCGATCATATAAGTGGGTAAGACTCGTATGGGTTAGTGGTATCCCTGTGATGGGTTTTTAAGGGATTTAAGTGAGGATATTCTGGACATTTTTGTACTTTCCCTAATTAGGAACCACTACTTATAATACACTTAGGAGGTTATTTACCCTATTATTCTATTCATTATAACTTAGAAACTATTCCAAAACACTCCACAATTCTCTCAAGAGCTTTTGGGGAAAGGAAGATAGGGTTTCAACTAAGGGACTACTTTGGGGCTTGCTTTGATGAATTTTTTACATCAATTCTTTGGTATAAAACATTATTCTCTTGGGCCTTTTTAGCAAGGGGATCTAAACCCATATGTCTCATGGGTGGTTAGGACGGCAAAGCTACACAGCCCTGGTAAAGGTTTTAAGTGCTTGCCAAACCCAGTGCCTTTTCTCGACACTTATATATGTATGGTTGTATGCATTATGGATGGTTTTACTTGGTTTTATGACTAACATTATTTTATCCTTATCCTGGTATTCCTGCTAGTGGTCATTCGCTAACCCCGTCTACTGGAGGCTGTATACCCATGCTATTCAAGAACCAATCATTCTACTCCTCCTATTTAGCACGCGGATTTGGTATCAGCATTTGGACTGAAGTGGTGAGCTTCCATCCTTTTGGAAGGCATCATTTCATATTATGGATTTCTTTAGACACTTTTCTTTTATTTTGTATATTAGTTTGGACATGGTTGGGGGCATGTTCCAATCGAATTTGTTTACACTTTTGGATAGAGGATTTGTGGTAATTTTGGGGATTGTTATGGGCGGGATCGATATTATTGTCGGCCTTGGCATTGGCATAAGCTGGTGGTCTGACATCATTAGTTGATTCTGTTTATTATTCCATTCTATTATATTTTGGTATTGATTTTCATATTATGTTTTGACATTCCCTTTGGATTATGATCTATGATTTGGTTTGGTATGGTTGGTCGGTTGGAGAGGTATGGTTGGAATTGGTTGGGTCGGTCACGATTGTGATTCTATCCAAGAGTCTTAATAAGAACAATAATGCTATCTTGTTATATTTTTGAAATTCAGCCCATCTAAGGATGGATATAGGTTGTTGGGTTGGGTAACAAAGGTGTGGTCCTTGGTTCTGGTTGGACTTGGGATGCCCATTACGACAAGGCCTGGGGTTGGGTTGTGTCACTCCAAAATCGTGTTAAGGACTAATTGGGTGAAGGGAAATGACCCAAATGACCTTAAAAATCCAAGAGACAAAAGATGGATGAAAGGGGGACCGGGCGATGTGTGTTCTAGACTGGTGGGGTAAGCCCCACGCTGCGAGCTCTTTTTCGGCAGACTAGAACGGGCACCGAAGCCCTATCCTAGTAGTGATACTATTTTGATTTTCCAAACACACCCCTACATTCATTTGAAAATTTCAAAACTCACCCAACATGTACTTTTGACCTCCCTAAATATTAATCAACTTAAGAACTGACATTTAGAGGTTGGGAAGGTTGATTTAAAAATCCACAAAGTCTAGGGGTCTTGAAATTAGCTAAGTCCTCAACCCTTAGAGAATTTCAAGTCTTGGAACCGTAATGCATAAAATTGAGGGATGAAATAAGCTATGAATTTTATGGGGTATTATAGTATCCCCTCTTAGGAACATTCGTCCTTGAATGAGACTGGTTTAGCTGAGAGTACTGAAAAAAATGAGATCATATACTGAACATGCATGACTGGAAACATGATTACATAACTCATTTGGAAACATGATACATGAATTGAATTGAATATATGCAATGACATGAGATGGATTATATAGATGAAACTGAGAACAGAAGTGAGTCAGTCTGAGGAAATTCGTTACCTTAAGCTAAATCTGAGTTTATGGATAAAAGATGTGGGTACTTGGTTTGCATATCTTCTTCTACTTCCCAAATGGCTCTCTCAATAGACTCATTCCGCAAAAGAACTTCAAGGTAACTTCTTTGTTTCTTAGTCTACGAATCTGACGATCAAGGATCTCAGTTGGGACTTTTTCATCAGAAAGCCTATCCTGAACATCTGTACTTTCTAAAGGCACGACCATAACTTAATCACCAATACACTTTTTCAATAAAGAAACATGAAAAACTGGATGCATTGATGCTATATCTACAGGCAACTCAAGTTCATAAGCCACCTTTCAAAAATGAATCAAGATTCTAAATAGGCCAACATATCGGGGACTGAGCTTCCCCTTCTTACCAAATATCTTCACTTCTTTCATAGGTAAAATTTTTAAATAGACCAAATCACCAACCTCAAACTTAAGATCTCTTCTCATTACATCTGCATAAGATTTATGATGTATTTGGGCTATCTTCAGCCTATCCCAAATCAACTAAACCTTCTCCATCGCATCAAATAATGAATCTGGACCTATAATACAACCTCACCTACTTCAAACCACCCAATAAGAGACCTACATATCCTTCTATAGAGAGCCTCAAACAGAGCCATCTGAATACTAGAGTGATACTGTTTTTATAGGAAAACCTAATCAAAGGTAAGTGATCATCCCAACTACCTTTAACTTTAATGACACAAGACCTCAATGTATCCTCTAAGGTTTTAATGGTCCTCTCTGCCTGACCATCTGTTTGAGGATAAAAAGTTGTACTGAGATGAACTTGGGTACCAAGACCATATTGAAAAGCTCTCTAAAAGTGAGTGGTAAACTGAGTACCTCTATCAGAAATGATAGACAATGGAACTCCATGCAACTTAACTAACACCCTAAGGTAAAGCCTCACATAATCCTCCACTGAGTATGAAGTATGAAATGGCAAGAAATAAGTTGATTTGGTCATTTTGTCTACAATTATCCTTATAAAATTATATTGGCGATGCGTACGAGGAAACCCCATCATAAAATCCATGTTCACCACTTCCCACTTCTAAGTGAGAATGCTGAACTCCTGCAATATACCATTAGGCCTCTGGTGTTCAACCTTAACCTGCTGACAATTAGAATAATTAGCTACAAACTTTCCAATATCTCTTTTCTTACCACTCCACCAATAGACTTCCCACAAATCGCAATACATCTTAGTGGCTTCTGGGTGTACAGTATAACATGCACCAATCGCTTCTGCAAAAATTCATTGCCTCAAACTATTAACACCCAAAACATATAACCTACCCTGGAAACACAACACATCATCTCCTCCTTGGGAGAAAACCTCTACTTTTTGGTCTTTAACTTCTTTCTTCAACTTAACCATACTGGGATCCCTGTCTTGCTTCTCCTTCACTTTGGCAACCAATGAAGATTCTGAACTATTCTGAACCTATATACTCCCCTTAGTTGAATCAATCAACCGCACACCTAATCTAGAAAATTGATGAACCTCCCTGACTAACTTCCTCTTACCTTTCTCAATATGAGTAGCACTACACATATACAATCTACTAAGGGCATCTGCCACTACATTGGCCTTGCCCAAATGATACAACACACTCATATCATAATCTTTTAACAACTCTAGCCATCTTTTCTGATGAATATTTAAATCTTTATATGAGAAAATAATCTAAAAACTTTGGTGATCCATGAACACATCAACATAAACCCCATAAACATAATGCCTCCAAATTTTCAAGGCAACAACAACAGCTGCCAACTCAAGATCATAGGTAGGATAATTCTTTTCTTGGGGTTTTAGCTGTCTAGAGACATGAGCTATGACCTTACCTCTCTGCATCAGTACACAACCAAGACCAACTCTGGAAGTATTACAGTAAACTACACACCCATTTGAACCATCTGGCAATATCAAGACTAGGGCAAAAGTAAGTGAAGTCTTCAAGTTTTGAAAACTCTTCTCGCATGAATCTGACCCAAGAATTTAACTTTCTTCTATGTCAATCAAGATATCATGGATGCAATAGAATAAAACCCTTCAACAAACCGCCTATAATAGTTAGCCAAACCCAAGAAACTCCTGATATCAGGTAGAGAGATGGGTCTAGGCTAATTTCTCACTGCTTCAATCTTCTGAGGGTCAACTCTAATGTGATTATTAGAAATAATATAGCCTAGGAAAGCTACTGATCTTAGTCAAAACTTACACTTACTGAATTTGTCAAACCACTGATGAGCTCTAAGGGTCTGCAACACAATTCTCGGATGGTCTGCATGATCATTTTCACTATGAGAGTATACAAGAATATCGTCAATGAAAACTATGATGAATATGTCCAAGTATTACTTGAACACTCTATTCACCAAGTCTATGAAATCTACATGGGCTTTCGTTAGTCCAAAAGACATAACTAGGAATTTGAAGTGACCGTGCCGAGTTCTAAAAGTTGTCTTTGAAGTATCACATTCTCTGACTCTAATATATGATAGCTAAATCTGAGGTCTATCTTAGAGAAATAACTGGCTCCCTAAAGTTGGTCGAACAAGTCATCAATTATGGGGAGTGGGTACTTATTTTTGATGTTGACTTTGTTCAACTGATGGTAATCGATGCACATTTTGAGTGAACCATCTTTCTTACGCATGAACAAAACTGGAGTGCCCCATGGGGAAACACTGAGCCTGATTAAACCCTTATATAAGAGATTTTTTAATTGTTTTTCAACTTCTTAAGCTCAGCGGGAGGCATTCTATAAGGTGGAATAGAGATAAGATGGGTGTTCGGAAGAACATCTATTCCATAGTCGATTTCCCTTTCGAGAGAAACTCCAGGAAGATCTTTGGGAAAGACATGGAAATTATTTTACTACTGAGACTGACTCGAGACTTGGAGTCTCAAAACTAGAGTCTTTGACTCGAACAAGATTGTAAATACACCCCTTAGATATCATCTTTCTTGCTCTAAAATATGAAATAATCTGACCCCTAAGCATTGAAGTACTACCCTTCCATTCAAAGACTGGTTCGTTAGGAAACTAAAACTAAATAATTCAATTTCTACATTCAACTAAAGCATAGCATGGGTGAAGCCAATCCATGCCGAGAATGATATCAAAATCAGTCATCTCTAACTCTACAAGATTAATTGAAGTGATTTTCTGAGATACTATAATTGGGCAATTTCTGTATACCCGTTTGTCTATAATAGATTTACCCACTGGGGTACACACTAAGAAAGGTTCTGCTAATGTTTTTGGACTAACACTAAAATTGTTAGCTATATAAAAGGTTACAAAAAGCGAAGCTCCGAGATCTAACAAAACATAAACATAAAGACAAAAGACCTGTAACATACCTATAAACATATCAGGAGAGCTTTCTTGATCATGTCAGGTCTGAAGGGCATCTAAACTATTCTAGCATTGCCCTCTGATGGCACTGGAAGTAGCTCCCTACTGGATTAGACGACTAACTGGTGCTGCTGAAGAGTTAGTCTGACCCTGATGGCGATTATTTCTGCCCCTCTGCATAATTGCCACACATTCTCAGATCCTATGGACTGGCTTACCATATCCAAAACACACAACACTACCTACTATGCACTCACCCTGATGATTTCTACTGCATCTTCGGGAAAGTGGATTAGTACCCTGGGACTTAAAGCCTAGCACCCAATCCTGACTATCTTTCCTGAACTTAGGCACTGCCGCACTAGCTGAAGATGGAGCTGGGGTTGAAAACTTCTGATGAAATTGAAAACGGTGACCACTTTATGACCTTGGATGACAAAAGTTAAAGCTACCTGTTTTAGCCCTCTTATTCTCTCTCTTTTTCTCCTTAAAATTCTCTTCCTCAATCTTCTAAGCGTGAACCATAAGTCTAGATAAGTTCATCTCCTTAATCAACATTGCAGTCCTACACTCCTTGACCACACTATCAGATACACCAGATACAAACTTACTCATTCGAGACCTATTATCTGCCACCATCGAAGGAGCATACCTCGCCAATTGAGTGAACTTAAGTGAGTAATCCTTCATACTCATATTACCTTGTTTCAAAGTAATAAACTCCTGCACCTTATCTTTTCTTAAATCTAAGGGGAAAAACCTGTCTAAGAAAGTCGTGGAAAACTTCTCCCACTCTATAGGCCCTACCTCAACACCTCTATTCTTCTTTTACTACCTAAACTAAGTGTGAGCTACATCTTGCAATTGATAAACAACCAACTCTGCACTCTCACTAGAGGTGATGCCTATGATATCAGTCACCTTTTAAACCATATCCAAAAACTCCTGCGAATCCTTCTCGTACTTGGATACCAAAAATAGAGGAGGATTTATTCAGGTAAAATCCTAAATCCTTGCTATATCTGTATTTGCTGTTGGATAGGCTAGGGAAACAAATTACTATTTGTTCTGAGTAGCTACTAAATGAGATAGAGTCGTGAAAGTGGCCCTGAATTCAGCGTGAGTAACATGCTCATTCAGGGGATCTTCTTGAATATGTAGTGGTGGGGGCTGATTTTTATTCCTTCTTCTATTATTTCTTTTGGCATTATCTAAAAATAAAATGAAGGACGAGTTAGAAAGAGAGTTTAAATAGAGATCATGTTCTTTTGCATGACATGAACACTGAAAGAAGGAAAACTTTTCCTAAGACGTCTCAGAGCCTCTTGTCCATAAGTGTGGGGCACTTCACACCCATGTACAAGACTCTACTCAATGTGACTTTCAGACATCCTAGAACACTTTAATACTCTGATACCAAGTTTTTTCATGAACCGAGGCTACCCTTAGTCGCAATAATGGTGCTTACAACTACGATGACCACAAACTAACCCATGATCTGGTACCTCTTGTGAGCACTGTATAAATAGTAACAAAATACATGAACAGAAAATAAACTGACATGGTACTAAAATTCAAAGACTGCAAAATGCTTCAAAGTATGTCTGACCAACTGATAAAATGCTAAAAACCAATTGTTTAATCAATACGTCTAGTAATACTGAAGCAACTGGATGACTATCTAACTAATTTTTTGAATGTATAAAAGCCTCTAAAATGACTAAGGAGCTGATGGGACTGACCCCCAACTAACTCCGATTGACTAAATAAAATGAAATACTAAAATAACTAAATAATTATAATATGTCCTTGATGGATGATTACTCACCACTACGACTGCTGGATTACACTGAGCTGTCTAATTGCGGCCGTGAAGTTGTATGTCTGAACCTATAATATAAATATCATAGCACAAAGAAAGTATACAGTCAGTACTTTGAATGTACTGGTATATGAAATGAGGATAGGATAAAATGCGTAGGTAACTGTGCATGCATGTATGAACATATATCATCTGAGAATGCAAGACTAAGTGTTACTGAGATAATCTGTAATATGAAAGACTAAAAGCTATAAAAGTGAATATCTAAGAGTCTGTAAACTTAGTCAAGCAAACCTGAACTGAAAACACTCTGAATAATGCACTGAGACTGTAGGTGCTAGATATAACCGACATGCCCCAAATCTGTTGTCGGGGTCCAACCTACAACCCCAGTTAGAAGGGTGCTGGTACCTTGCAAAAGGTACAAGCACTGGTTGACAATATGGATCCACAAGGCTGATGTCTCGAAAGATGATGGTGTCATGCCTAACTGACAGGGGGCCCCTCAAAATCTATGGTGGCGACGTAAGTCTGGACCTTAGGGGCTGCTACTAACGCCTCATGCCTAACTAACAGGGGAGACACCATCCCTAGATTCACTTAGTGCTAAGTGTTACTCCCAACTGAATGACACTCATACTGGACTGAATTGAATTAAATTTATATGAACATACTGATGAAATTGCCATCATGGTCTAATTATAACATATGACTAAATGGTAATACTCATGGTTTAACTAAAATCATTATGAGATACTGAATTATGCAAAATAACTAGGTATCCAGTGTTCATAACCCACCAACACTAAATGATTATAAATTTTCTGTATTAAACTTAAAAATACTGTAATATGTGATCATAGGTCAAAGACCCAGCATGGAATTTCATCAAACATGTAAAAATCGTAACTTGAGCATGGGAATGTCTTAGACATGAGAAAACTATAGGATTATATATTAATTAATAACTTAGGGATTTATCTAAAATCAACTGAACATGATATGAGAATTGCAACATTCACAACATGATATGACTCATTCTACTTGAAAGAACTTATAATCATCTTGAAATTAAATTAACAAGAGATTCATGGAGGTAGTTAAACTTAAACATGTAAAATCATAATTTAAAATAAAAAAAGGGTTCTTGGACTTCATCGGAGAAAGGGAACCATGGATGAACATCACACATACTTCACTAGATGAATTCATGAAGATTATATTCTTGAGAATTTCATGAGATTTGAAGCTTGAATTCCTTGATTCTTTGTGAAAGAGTTAAGGTTTGTTCTTGAGGAAGAGGGCTTTTCTTGAGAGATTTGTGATAAAAAGGTCGAATAATGCTCTTTGGGATCCCCAAAATCGTATTATGGACTGATTGGGTGAAGCAAAATGACCCAAATTCCCTTAAAAAGCCAAGAGACAAAAGCTGGATAAAAGGGGCACCAGGCGAAGTGGGCTCTAAATTAGCGGGGTAAGCCCCGCACTACAGGCTCCAGTTCGGCTGACTAGATCAGGTGCCCCGGGCCTATCCCAGTGGTGCTACTATTTTTATTTTTTAAACAAACTCCTACGCTCATACAAAAATTCCGAAACTCACTTGACACATACTTTTGACCTCTCTTAACATGAATCAACTTAAAACCAACATTTTGGGGTCGGGAAGGTTGATTTAAAAATTTGCAAAGTTTAGGGGGCTTGAAAGTAGCTAAGTCCTCAACCCTTATTGGAATTTAAAGTCTTGGACCCCTTATGCATGCAACTGAGGGATGAAATGAGCTAAGACTTTTACAGGGTATTACACCTGCTACGCATGGTCCGATGTTGATACTTGAAAATTCTAAAACATGCATCATTCTATTATTTATAATTGAGAATCTCCATTCGTTTGTTGATAAATTTTTTGATTTGCATATATTAAATTTATTTAGATTAATGAAATTCACATAATAATATTTTAAATTATTAATTATTGTGCATAAAACTTTAATGTAATTTTTTAAATGTAATAGTAATGAATTTAAAGTAAGATAGATGATTGATAGAGAGAGCAGTACAAAACTTTGTGATAGAAAACATTTTAAGTTGTTAATGATTGTGATTTATAATATCTTTAATACATATACAACTCTCTAAAATTCTTAATTGTTTTTCTTATTAACACCTTAATTAGGTCATGTTTCTATTGGATTCCTAAATATGTCATAAAGTACACAATTAAACACAATCGTCTGACATGTCACGGCATGTGAAATACACTTTTTGTAGGAGAGTGAGAAGCCATAATCATTCTTATTTTGATTTTTTCCTCTTATCAATTGCAGATCAAATTCACAAAGACATCGAATTCATAAGAGACAAAGAAATCACACATTTAGAATATGTGAGATAGAAAGATTTTTATTATTGAAAATAAGTGGATCTAGAATCTTTAGAAGGATCTGAAGCTCAAACCATAGTTATTTCCTCAAAAAGGCCAAAGAAAATTATTTTAGATCTGTCTTGTGGTAATTTGACCCCTAAATTGATGATTTTGACCTTTATAATCATTTCATGTAATTTTTGGCCATTATCTATATATGATTTCTCATTGAAAGTTGTGTTTGAGAGGTGAGAGAAAAATTGAAAGAGATAAAAAAGGACGAAAGTAAGGAAAAAGCCGAGTGATAATGGAAGAAGAAGGAGAAAGAAAAAACTGAGCATCTGGTATTAGGTATTGGTGCTTTAATGGTGAAAAGAGATGAAGACTTCTACAGGAAGAAGAAGGCTTGAAAAATAAAATAAAAATTATTTCTCTTCTTAATTTTTATTTTTTCTTCTCTGATGACATTTATTTATATCATTGGCTATAGTTTTCATGTCATGGAAAGTGACTTTAACGCTCTGAACCTAATATGAAATTGTGCAATTTGTAGTCAATTGACATAGTTTGAATATAATGGATGTACATAATAAGAACATGACCTAATTTAGGTGTCAATACGATAAAAAGATCAACAAGTTCAGGGGGCAATGTATGTATTTCACCTTTTAAATGATTATGAATTTACTTAATTTAACATATTAATAAGATTTGTGGATCTCATAGCCCTCTTCAAAAGTTTACCGATGAAATTTTGTTGTACTTGGGATAGTTATCCGACCAAGTTTGGAAGTTGAATTTTTAATTGGGAAAAGGATCAAAAATATCTATCTACTTAATTTTATTGGTTAAATTTATTCCTTGGTTAAACTATCTAGGCAAATATACCCTCATCATTAACAAAGTTAAGACATATACCTCTAATTTGGATGGAATCTCCAAACTTATTGGAATAAATCAATTTCAATTAAAAAATCTGTTTCTCATATTAAACCGATTCAAAACCCATCCAACTAAAATATATTCTTCACATTTCTTCTGAATAGATAGCAGCAACCATGGTCTTCCATGATCGAAAGTATCTTTGAATCACTTGACAATTCCACCATCAAAACTTGTAACAACTGTAATTGCAACCCAAAACAAATTCTTTTGGAACTTGTCCAATTTTTATATTTTCTATTCAATTTATTATTTTCCCCGATTTATTGAAATTCAACCTCTATTTCAACATTTTTTCCAACCCCAAAGTTCCTTTTCCTCTCTGAAATTTATCAATTTTTATGTGGTGGCCACTTATTTTTTTCCTTTTTTGTGGCTTCGTGATTTACAAAATCAGAAATGCAAGAATATGATGAAGATATTTATGGACCTATGGTGGATCATCCTATATGGTATATTAGAATAGCGGGTATTCTGCAAAAATTATAAGCATTATCAATGTATATGTATAAAAGAATGTACAGTTTAATTGAAGGAAAAAATGCTCTATTTGCTTGAGTGAACTCACGAAGATGAAATTCTTAGTATTTTGCCCAATTGTAATCATGCTTTTAGCATATTTTGGGTCGGGTTAAATATGAGAAATGGGTTATTTTATTGAAATTGATTTATTTTGGTTGATTTGAAATATTTCATTCAAATTAGGGGTATATTTGCTAACGACAAAGTATATTTGATCCAATAATTTAATCAAGGAAAATTTAGTCAATAAACATAAATAAAGAATATTTTTGAACCTTTTCTTGGTTTAATTTCTAAACATTGTAGAAACTCTTCCAATTCCTAAAATAACCCCATTGTAATTCTTTGATTAAAATTGCAGTAACCCTGTAATTTTATAAAATACCTCCACTGCCCTAAACAACTCTGTGAAATCTTATGTTTTTACAGAAAATGAAATAGTTGTACAACCTAAAAATAAGCTCCTCACTTTTCAAAAGAGGGGGCCTACGTTACTACCCAAAGCTCCTCACTTTTAGCTTCTTAAATATACTAGATACTTAGATATCGGAGTCCGTGCCAACACGAGTTCAATATATATTACTTTATTTTGTCTTAAGTTATGTGGCACAGATAAAATTTAGAGATTCAACAAAAAATTATATGGATTTTAAATATTTCAAAATTATTAATTACAATGATTAATTTCAAGTAATATATGTTACTCTTTCTGCTCCAATTTATATGTGATAGAATCTGAAAAGTCAATCAAATTTTTTATAGCCTTTTTAGATATTTTTAATGGTTAATTATTGTGATTTCTAATACTTTTGACGTCATATTCAAAAAACATATAAGTACCATTTCTGGATTAAAAATCTTAATACAATTAAATATATTATTACTTTATTAATAAAAATAAAATTTGGTAAAGTTTTGAACAATTAATTAAATAAGAACTTATTATAATTAACTCGTATTAATCAATAACGTAGTATTATTTTATTATTTTGAGCTGACGAGAGACTTATATATATGTATATGTGTGTATATATATATATAAATTAACCTCAATGATTTTTGAGGTTTTGAGAAATTAATCAAGAAAAGGGTGAATTCTTATCTTAAAACTGTAATAGAATCAAGATATAGATATTAATCTAGCTATGCAAGCTCCCATAAGCTTCAGTTTTAAGCTCCCACACTATTTTAGGGTTTAACTCTCAAGAAATAAGATGAAAAATGAGCAAAATGGGCCAAAATAGAGGGGGGGGGGGGGGCAATCTGCAATTTATGTTTTTAAGTCTAACAGACTTCAACGAGTACCCAAGATTCATTCGGAGTCCGATATACACAAACGATCTATGCAACCATACTCAATTCAATGTTCTAGATGCGTTGGCAAAGTCATATTTTTTTAAAAAATGTCATTTTCACAAAGTTGACCCCAAAATCTGAAATCACAATTTTCTAAACCGAGGATCGAAATGAGATTTAAAAGCCCTAAAATCATATCAAATGTTTTGCCACCCTAAAATTAACATTCCAAATCTACTGGAGAAGTCGAATTTTCCATCCGAGGTTATTTCGATCAAATGTGGATCCCACACTCATATTTCTAATTTTTTAACTTTTCGATCAATAAGTTGATATGAGCTCGGGTGTACTAGGAAACAAATCAAAGGTTTACCTAGCCTAAAATCAATATTTTAAAGTTGTTGGTTTAGTCCGTTCAGCTATCCGTCACATAAATCAGAAGATATCCATATACGTCCAAAATAAGGCTTTCGAAATGACCAGCGGACCAGGCTCTGCATTGGCAAATGATTTAGAAGTCAACCCATGGTGGTTTTCATGTTGGTGAATCAGTGAGCAATAAGCAATTCAGCGCAGCTCGATCAAATCGATGATGGACTTTGCTCTACTAACGCCAAGCGTTGGCATTTCTACATTTATGTAGCGCATTTTCAGAACTTACTAAGTTTTTTTGGCTAATGAAAACCCTATCTTTTGTCAATTTTTAGTAGCTTAAACTTGTAATCAAACCCCAATTTTGGGATTAACTACTTTGATCTAGTAATTTGAATTTTTCTTGCAAAAATTTTGGATTCTTTGGTAAAAATGGATGAAGAATTAAATATAATTTCTTTTCTTTATATTATGAGTAGCTAATTTCCCAAACTTGGGATTATGTGTTATTAAGTGTTGATTGCTAAATAAGAAGTGATTCTTTACCTATGTATTAACTTTTATTTTATGATTTTAGCTAAATATCTATGTTTTAACTCAAAGTTTGAGGTTGCAAACTTTGTCTATGTATAGAACTAGTGTGTTTCTTGAAAGAGAATCCACTAATAAAGAGATTTAGTTAACAATACTTGAGTTAGAACTTATTTAGGTGGTAATGCTAGAAATATATTACCCATTTTGAGGCTACTAATTGCTTATTAGTGTAGATACATGGGTTTTGAAATAAACCCACGTGAAATTTGCTGGTAGATTAAAAGATTATCACCATACCTAAAATGTAACCTATTCATGACTTATGAGCAAATTGTAGGTGTATTTTCACGTACCCATGCATATAATAGTTCCAAAAAAAATAACCCTAAGTATTTTTAATCTATTGATTACTATCATATTACAAGCATATTGACAAACAAACTCCAAAATTTTCAACTTAAAAGTAAGTATTTTGACAAACAACCACCCTCATTTTAATTTTTCTATCTAGTTTCTTACATTACGAGTGAACTTGTAGTCACTTGTGACACTTGAGAGTGAATATATAACTCTCATACCTTGTGGATTTGACTTAGACACTTGTTGGATAAAATATTTTGATAAGGATCATTTATACTTTTGTGGTATAATTTGAGCGTTATCAAAAATGGCGCCGTTGCAGGGGAGTGAAATGTAGCATTTATTTTTTTTAGTGTTATAAGTTATTTTAAATTAGGCATATCGTTTACTTTACATTGTTTGTTGTTTTTGTTTATATAGGTGAAAACATGAGTCAAAATAATAACAAGTTCACTACTTTCGATGGGCATATCGAGGATGAGGATTACCTCAGAGAGGTCAACTGAGCTAATGTCATTCATGTACCACCAACAAAGGGATATGGAATGTTTCACGTTACTAGAATGATGCTTTATTTACTTTAAATGAAGGGTTTGTTTGAGGGTCAATCCTATGATGACGCCAACTTTTATTTGATGAATTTCATTGATGTGTGTTTTTTGCTTGATATCGCCCACATATATCAAGAGTCTATCCAATTTCGAGTTTTAATATTTTGTGATGAATTAATTTTGGTAATTTATGTGAAATATCTATTTCAATATGATTTGGCAATTTTACCCCTCATCCCCACCCTGTGGTTGGTCTGTGGTATTTCTAGGGTTTGGGGATGATTGACATAATTCTTGATGTATTTTGGTGTGATTTTTGTGATTTTATATTTTTTTGTGCCTTCAAAAGCCTTATAGTTAACTTTGATCAACATTTACTGATTTGTGCATTGAATGGCAAAACAAACTAGGTCAGTAGATCCAGAACATTGATTTTAGGGTGGTAACATTGTTGGTATAGTTTTATGGCTTTTGTATCTAATTTCGACCCTTGGTTGAAAATGTTATGAAATTAAACTTAGTGAAAATGATATTTTTTTAAAAAATCTGATATTGGCATTGAGTCTGGAGCATCAAATTTGATATGGTAGCATTGTTTGTTTGCGTTCACAGGATTTTGGATCTCGAGGGGTCCGTGGAGACTTGGAATTCTCTAAGTCTCTAACTGGTGCACTCGTGTAAGCGACATTTTGGTCATTTGCATAACTCAGTAGATAAGACCAAGTGTCGCTTACACGATACCTTCCCTATATATGTAATAACAGGGCCGCTTAAACAATACCTTCCCTTAGGTAAGGTATTGCGTATGTATCCTCTAGTCTCTTAAGCGGTAGTCTCTTAAGCGACCCGATGATTGCATATACGATGCCTGGGTCCCTTAAATACCTTTGTTTCACTATTTTTTCACCATTTTGAGACTTGGACCATAAAGTTTCATGATTTTGAGCAATTTCCTCTATTTCTAAGCTTGGGTATGCTCCAAAACACCTATTTCACTACTTTTCTTCAATTTTATTATTTAAATTTTGTTTAAATACAGATTTAAAAATGGAAATTAAGGACTTTGCCTCGGGAGATCTAAAAATTATATTTTTGCAATTTTAATCCTGATCTTAACCTATTTTCATTAAGGTGAGTTTATAATTATATAATTATCAATTTTCTCTCAATTTCATCTACAACACAAATCCAATTCTTGATTTAAAATGGATTTAAGGGGTTTCGCCGGTAGAGCCTGAAATTTTTTTCATTGATTTGGACCTCATTTTAACGTCATTTTTGCTTTAATTTTTTGTTGTATACTCCTACAAATATAGGAAACGTGTTTTAAAGATAAACTTATAATTTTACCCTTTTTTAAAGAACCCATTTTGGGGGTCCATTTTGACCTCGACTCAAAAATTAGGCAACATAGGTATTGTTGCCTTTTATTTGATGCATTGATTCTATATTTCTATATCTTTGTTGATTTCAAGTCCATTTGTGGAAGTAAGGCTTTGGATTGAAGGATTTTAGATCATTTTATGGCATTCAA
This sequence comes from Capsicum baccatum var. pendulum, assembly GCA_030864225.1. Taxonomy (NCBI): domain Eukaryota; kingdom Viridiplantae; phylum Streptophyta; class Magnoliopsida; order Solanales; family Solanaceae; genus Capsicum; species Capsicum baccatum. The sequence goes on from CM061557.1 coordinate 91,083,780, forward strand.
GGAAGGTTATGGCTAAACTTTCTTAAGACTGGGCTGGATAGTTAATGTTTATTTGAAATCATGTTAAGGGTGTGGGAACTAATCATGAAAATGGCTATATTATTGTGTTGTGCTCATGTGGGGGGACTATGTTAATGTTTTGTGGTAAAATTGGAATATTATTTACTATGTGTGATCGTGTGGGGTCTTATATGATATTGTTGGCCTTGTGTATGCAAAATTAGTTGTATCTTGTTTAATAAAGGAGACTAATGTGGTATCAATAGTGTATTTTGATCTATTTTACTCTTTTGGTATATGGTTCATGTTGGATTTCATGGATGGTTGGAATATTGAATGGATATTTTGCTCACTTACTGGGTATATTAGTTGGTTATTAGACATTCTCTTTTTGGTTGATTATGAGTATTACGTCCTCATTTTTATGGCATTATATTCTTTATACACTTGTTATTATATGTTTTATATGCTTGCTGTTGTTGCATGTTGTGCTTATGAAACACTAGAAATATTGGAAATACTAAAAAAAATAGAAATGCTAGCAACACTAGGAACATTGAATTTTATAGACCATATTCGAGGGATGTGCTAGAGAGGAGTCATAGATAAGGGTATTAGATATTGGATTTATGGACCTTCTCTGAGGGATGTGCCAGAGAAGAGTCATAGATATTAGTTGTATACGGGTTGACAAACCTCCTATGGTTTCTACGCCAAGAAGCTTTAGTTTTATAGGTGTATATGGAGGTTGTGTGATGACCTCGTGCATCACATCATTATCATCATCACCATCATTATAATCATCCAAATTTACATTTGTATTTATTAGCTTTATTTGTGTTGTATTATCTCCCTTGATGTATACCTGTGTATGTGTATTTCTTCCTTTGTACTTGCATGTGTCATATCTATATACTTGTATTCATTTCTCATCTTTACTATAGTGGACATGAATATTATAAAACTATTAGGGCTACTGTTTTGGACATTTTCTGGTTGTAGGTGACGTGCCCTTAGTATGTATTTTGTATGCTTTATTCTCTACCTTTCCTAGTCATCCTATGATACCTACTGAGTATAAGTGGACCGTACTCACCCATACTGTACCTTTTTGGCATAGCTACTGGTTTGAGTGTGCCTCACAATTATGGAATCGAGCGATACTTTGGAGCTATTCAAGGTAGTGGTTTGATTCTTGATTTTGAAGCCTGCTACTACATTTTATTATTTAGACTGTCTTTATTTGTATTCAGAGACAAAGTTGTTCCTATTTCTGATATCTTATGTATTTTGATCTCAAGTTGTACTAGTTATGTTCTTACACTGTGACACTAGGTTTTGGGATTTTGTTTGGTATCATTAACAATGTATTTTTTCTTGTACTGTACATTCGTATGGTTTGACTCTGATCTAGAAGTCTTGTCGTGGGTTTTGATCTTATTTTTCTCAATGCATATCAGTTTGGATGATAGGCTTACTTGTCAAGGCTTGCCACAACAAGTGCAATCATAACCCTTGATTTTCATGTTGTGACAAATTCGTATTAGAGTAATGATATGCTAGCATTAGCTCATACATTTGAGGCTTTTAACTAATAATATTTGTGAAGTCTTAAGCAACTTTTGTCATTTTTGATTGTTTTATGTTTGATTTTGCCGAAGAAGCTAATATGTTAGAGAACCAACAAAAATGGAAATAAATGAGCTAAAATCTGAAGTACATAGATGTAAAGTATGGCTGACGACATTTGTGATAAGTCGGTATCCCTATGATAAGCTATCAGCTTCATCGTGAGCCATAGACAGAGAAATGGACTAAGTTGAAAGCTGTGACGACATTTTATGATAGGACGTCAAGGATCCAATAAGTCGTCAAAATTGCCATCAGCCTAAGGCAGAACATGAGAGCTAAGGAAAAGCCTTGACGACATTTGTGATAGGTCATCAAGGAGATTCTAGGGCATCACCATTTTTCGTCAGCGTTAGGTAGCGAGTAGAAAAAAGTATAAAGGAAGCTGATGACATTTGTGTTAAGTCGTCAGCCTCCTGATAGGCTATCACAAATGGCGTCACCTAATCCGAGAAATTTCTAAATTTTATTATTTTGTTTCTATAATTAGGGTGAACTATTTAAAGCCTTGTTTAGGGTTTTCTTAAAAGTTTTGAACCTTGAGTTTAGAGATGATACTTTGATATTTTCTCTCTCTAACTTCTTGACTTGAAAAAGCAATTATTTTGAAGAGAATTTAATCATTATTTTGGGATTTTCTGTTGTGATCTAATCTGAGATTCACTAGTTATTATTCATCTTGTGGTAAGTTTATCTTTCAAAGCATGAATTCATCTAGTTGCTTCGATTATTACGTCATGAACAGGTAAATTCCTTTAACCTGAATTATGGGATCTAGGGATAGGTCTTGATAAGGTGCTGAGTGTTCAAGATTCGAAAGGTGGTAGGACTCCTTGATAATTGTGATATTTTAATTATTGTCTGTTGGTTGCAAACGATAGATAAAACCTTCTCTGATTTGCTTGAGAAAGAAATCAAATATAGTGGGAAGTGAATTATCAATAGGGACTTGGAAATACTAAACTTCCATTTAATAATCAGCGCTGTAACAAGGTTGGTTAACCTGAGGTAAAATCTAGGCAGTGAATATAAATTCCTTATGTCCGAGAGGATTAGGTAATTAAATGGTTAAGTAGGTCGAGAGACATTTAAGTAGAACTTTGTCAAGTACCATGAGAATCTTGAACCACTAGTAGCATCTGTCAAGTACCAAAATCCCTAGTGAACATAATTCTTGTTTTTTCATTAACTCTTGATTACAAACATTTAAACTAAAGTAACTAACAATTACTTGTTAACTAAAACCCCCCCTTTTTTTGTAAACATCCAACTATCAGTTGATTAAATCGCAAATGACTTACGTTCACACTATATTCCCTGTGGGATTCGACCCCAACCTATTTGGGTTTTATATTGACAACGATCGCTTACATTCTTGACTGAGAGGTGTAGTTTGGGTGTTATCAAAAATGGCTCCATTGCCAGGGAATATGGTTGAAAACTAAAGTTTGTGTGCGCTAATTGACTGTTAGTCAAGTTTCCTAGTTTTACGTTTATTTGTTATTTTTGTTTATTTGTAGGATCTTTATAGTGTATGCCCAGAATCAGAAGTTCTGGAGAACCGTTATTACCACCTAATACAGAACCGCAATGAATTGGAAGAATGGCAGAAAAGCAAGAAGCTGATAGATTGGCAGCCTTAGTTAGAGCTTAGGGGAATGTGCAAAATGTCAGGCAACAAGCATGACATCCAAATCCTGAGGACAAAGATTTTGGAGACGAGGAGTTGCTGAATCCTGGTAACCCAAGGTGTGCAGAGCAAATAGCTTCACTAGTATGGCATAATGTTACCGTCCATTCCAAAAAAGGCAAGAGTAATATTCGGTCCAGTATGATCTCAATGATGATGATGATGGAATGGATGGAGCAGGTGAAATGGGTGCAATTACTCCTCCACTGTTGTCACCTAGGTCAAAGTTCAACATTACGAGTACTCTAATTCAAATCCTAAATCTGAAGGAGTTGTTTGGTGGCTTTCCTGGGGATGACCTAAACTTACATCAGGTGAATTTTGTCACCATCCGCAAATCTTTTGATAACCCGGGAGTGGGCCAGAATGCTATCTGGTTGAGATTGTTTCTGTTGTCTCTATCTGGAGAGGCAACATTGTGGCTAAATGAGCTGACACCCAATTCTATAACTAACTGAAGGTAGTTGAAAGGAGCTTTCCTAGAAAGGTTCTTTCTGCCTTCCAGGAGGGTAAAGTTGAGGGACGAGATCAACAACTTTAGGCCGCTCCCGACTGAAGCCTTGCATGAAACCTAGGAACGATTCAAGAAGAAGATGACACAGTGTCCGAACCATAACATGATAGACATATATTTGATGGAGACTTTGTACAGGGCTCTTAACTCTGTTACAAAGCCAATTATAGACAATACTGCTGGTGGTTCGTTTGTTGATCTTACATTCCTAGAGGCTTTAGAGATGCTGGATAGAATGACAAAACAGAGTTGGGCATGGCATACTAGAGACTCTGTGGTGGCCAGTCCCACTGATTTTATAGGTATTACTACAGAACAATGTAAAAGAGAAGAGGAGAGTGACCAAGAAATGGCTCACCTTAAAACACATATGGAGTTGCTAACCAAGCACTTGCTATTAGGCACGATTGAAAAAGTGATAACTGTGGGATCTCAGGATAAAAGTGAGGCTGATATAGATGAAGAGGCTAACTATATTAATAATCAGGGTGGTTTCTGAGGCAATAGCCAAGGGAATGAAGGTCGGACTTACTATGATAAGCCTGGTTATAAAGATAAGAAGCAAGGAAATTAGAGGAATAACAATGACAGGAGCGGGCTATATGTTCCTCCTGGAAATCATGAGGCTTCTTTAACAAGTTATGAAAAGATATCCATGAGGGACGTGATGGCTAAGTTGTTGAAGAGAGTAGAGGCTACCAACTCTGGTGTGACTACCATGAAGATCGATCTGACATCCATCAGTCAGTTGGTCCACTTACACTCCACCGTAATCAAACAGTTGGAGTAATAGATAAGCCAACTCTCTGCAGCATTTAAGCAGAGGAAGAGTGGAATGTTACCAAGTGATACGGTCTAAAATCCATAGAATAATAGCTCATGCATGGCTATTACCACTAGAAGTGGTAAGATATTACCTAGCCCTTCTATGGGCAAACCTGTAGTTGATGAGGTAGTTGATGTTGAACTGGAAGAAAGTGGTCTAGTGGAGTCTGAGAAGCTGGATAATTCTGATGATGCTCTGAATAAAGACAAAGAGAAGGAGAAGGAGGTAGTGCTGAAAACTATCCCAAGACCACCACCTTCATTTCCTTAGTGGTTGAAGAATAACATTGAGGATGCAAAATTCAAAAAATTCATGGCAATGCTCAAGCAATTAACAATAAATATGCCTTTGGTTGAGGCACTTGAGCAAATGCCAGGAAAGACCTTGTGACTAAGAAATGGAAGGTTAGCCCTGAGATGGAGGACAATCTTTTTCATTATGGCGGCGCTATCTCTACAAGGTCTTTAGTGCAGAAAAAGATAGATTCAGGAGCGTTTACCATCTCATGTACTATTGCGTCCCTGAATTTCACAAAAAGCACTATGCGATTCGGGAGCTAGTATAAACCTAATGCCACTCGCTGTGTACAAGAAACTGGGCTTGGGGGATCCTACCCTGATGAACATGCGATTGGTAATGGCATATAGGTTTATAAAACATATAGTGGTATATTATATAATGTATTGGTAAAGGTGGCTGACTTCATTTTGCCTACTAATTTTGTAGTCCTGGACTGTGAGGTGGACTTTGAAGTACCCATCATTTTGGGTAGACCATTCCTTGCAACTGGGAGAGTGATAGTGGATATGGAATTGAATGGCTAAAGTTTAGGTTGAATGGCAAGGAATCAAGATTCAAAATACACTCATCCATGACACCGACAAAGGAGATGGGTGTTTTCTCAATTGTGGAAATATTCTATGAAGATGGTAAAGGGGTATCCACAGTTTGTCTTGGCAAAGTCAGAGTAGTCAAGATAACCAAGTCGTACCACGACAGTAAATTAGGAGCTATTGGGAGGCAACCCAAAATTTTTATAATCCAACAAATTATTTATTTTTGTAGTTAGGTTCTAGTTCAAAGAAGGTGGAATTGATATATCCAGCCAAATGCTCGTGATGAATTTTTTGATGGGCTCTCACAATTGTGATAAGCCGTCTGCTTTGTCACCAGAAACAGTAGCTCTGAGGCAAATTCTATTAAGGCTGACGACATCTGTGATAAGCTATCAAAATTATGACAGCTTATCAGAAAGTTTTTCATAAAAAATCCCAACATTAGATGAAACTGTGGGCCAAATTAAAAAGACCCGATCCGCCCACAGCTTGGCCATTCCACCTGCTCGCTTAGCTTTTATTTCCTTGAAGTTATTCTCTTTCCATATTTGGTTTATTTTCTTCCCTTTTCAAAGTCTCTCCAACTAAAACAAAAGAAATTTTCCTTATATGTGTGGGTTTGCAATCAAAATCAAGAACCTCTCTTTATTTTCTCTTTCTTGTGTAACCACATTGAAGGCTCCCATCAGGTATGATCGAAACCTAGCCTTTCTTTTCAAGTGGTAAGTGATAAATTGATGAAAACCTAAGTTCCCAAGAAGCTTGAACCAAGTTCAGTTGGCAAAAATGGTTAACAATTAGCACTAGGGTTCACTGTGCAAGCTTAAGGTTTAAAAGTTTAGCTCAAAAACTAAAATAGAGTGGATTTTAAGAAAAAAATGGGACCAAAAATTGAGTTAAAATCAAGTTGGAGTTCTGTTTATAGATGATGACATTCGTGATAAGCTATCACACTTGTGATGGCTTGTCAGAAATGTTGTCAGAAGTTGAGAAGAATTTTTTGGGTTCTATTTAGGGTTGACGACATTCATGATAAGCTCAATGTGTTTGTGTTCATACCCTTGAGGGTTAACTAATGGTTTTTCTCTTTCTATAGGTCTTGAAATAGCACCCAAAGGAAAGAATTCAAAATCCACAAAGAAAGTGACCAAGGGAAGTGTACCTCGGAGAGCCTTCAATGAAGAGTCTGATTATGAAGAGGAAGAGCCTCTTCTCAGGAAGTGAAAGAAAAAGCAATGCACTAAAAAGACTCCACCACCCCCACCAGTTGAGGTGGAGGAGAGTGAAAAAAGTGACACTAAGCCAACAATATCCGAGCATACAACTTTTGAGCAGACGGTCTCTGAGCAACAAGAGTCTGAACATGTTGAATCTGAAAAACATGATTTAGACCATCTTGATTTCGAGGGGCATGAGTTTGAGGGGCCATCAACTGAGTTCCCTTTTGCTGAGCCACAAGATAATGAAGACTCTCCGATTCGGGGAACTATGGTCAAATACAATAATCCTGAAGTTTGAGATAGCACTAGATGCAAGATTCCCAATGCTCAAAAAATCTTCTTTGATTAGCTTCGCAGAACCAACAGAAGAGCTTTCAAGCGGCCAATCTTTGAGAAGAAGAGAATATCACTAAGGGGTTGACTAGGTACATGGAAGTGGAGCAGAAATTTCATGGATATGATTTGGGATGGAATACATGAGGAGGAAATTCATTTTTCCCTACACTAGTTAGGGAGTTCTATGCAAACTACCAAGCTCGCTTGAAAAACATGTGTAGAGGAGGAGAGAAACTAGCTGACCAAACTTTGTTGGATAAAGTTCCGATACGAGGAGTAATGGGGGATGTTTCTGAAGCCACAATTAATAGGTTCCTTCATGGATTGAACTTCACTCCTTAGGCCACTTCAACTACTTTCTATGCCCGATTGAAGCATTAAGAAAATCAGCGGAATTGGTTAGCCACACTCATAGTCAATAGAGAACCAGAATGGCTAACAAATCCGAGTGAAAGGATCTTCAAGGCCTCCCTGACTTTGGAGTCAAGATTTTAGTGGGGTATTGTACGTACGTGGTTGATGCCCACAGATGGTGATAATATCCTTGGGGATGACAGAGAAATATTAGTCACAAGTTTTGTGGCTAACCTCAAATTGAATTTTGGAGAGATTATCGCTGAAGAGATAAAAATTTAGGTCTCGAGGTTTGATATAGCATATCCCTTTCCTTGTTTAATTACAAGGTTGTGTAGGGCAGTAAATGTGCTGAAGATTGTAGGTTTAGAAGAAGAACTCTTTGCCAGGAAGACCCACAATCCTATTTGAATTAAGGATGCTAATGCTTGACAGGGACACAGAGATTCCAATTGATCCACAAGTAATAGTTCAGCACCTAATGCAGAGGTGCCTGATTCTGAAGTTGTACCTTCAATATCTGCAATAATGGTAAAATCATCAGTGCCCAAAATTGAGATAATTTCTCCAGCTGCAGTGCCTATAACAAAATTTCCCTTCAACCCTATGAATTTTAGGAGAGTAGCAAAGCAGTCCAAGTGGTGCGAGGCTCAGCTTAAACTCTTTGCCAAGCAATTCATAATTTTAGTTGAAAAAAGAGTTAAGGCTGCACTTGAGCCTTACAAGGCTCTGCCGAGATGGATTGATAAATTGGAGAACCTCTTCAATTCATAGTCGAGAGAGAGGTCAGCTCTAGAGATAGCATTATTCAGATTAGACCTAGATAAAGTAAAAGTGGAGGTTGGAAAGCTACAACAACACCACTTTATGGTGTCAATAGATCCAGTAGCTGAGGAGTCTAAGAGAAAAATCCCGATGCTTGATCTCACGGAGGAGCAAGTAAATAAAAAGAAGAATAAATGTGAGAAAAAAGGAAAAGGAAAGAGAGAGAGACCCAATAGTGATGAATAAAAAAAATCACAAAATAGGGCAAGAAAAAAGTCTAAAAAGAAGGGGATGAAAAAAGTGAGAATTGGGTCCTTAGTGGACAATGAGAGATGGGAGGCTGCCATTTGAGTGAGAGTCGCAGTTGCCACTATTAGTAGACCTTCAGAGACTGGTAGACCAACTACACCAGAATATAGAGAAGCTCCTGATGGAGATACAACAGCAGGGTCAGGAACCTATGACCCCTGGGATTGATCTATTCTAGGTATACTCTAACCCTTAGTTTAGATTTTCTTTGATTTTAAGTTGAGGGTGTAGGGTAAATTTGTTATTATAAAATATTGTAGTCAACTAGGAGAAATACTTGTACTTGAGGCAGTTGAACTGTTTTTGGAATTTTTGTACACCTCTTCTAGTGGTTTGCTACTTTAAACTGAGTGATTTGCATTTAATTGTGACCACCGTGCATCTTTGTATGGCATTAGTTCTAGTAACATAATAATCATTACTAAATAGTTGTATAAACTGAATGATTAGTTGAGTGCGATATACCTGTGCGCCATGTGTGTGTGTACGATATTACTTAGTTCCCTCTGTATGCTGAAGCCAAAACTTGCCCGATTAGTCTTACCTAGGTTGAAGGATTGGGGTTAGGAAAGAATAATAGGCCATTTTAATATAAGCTCACTTTAGCCTAAATGACCTTCCCTATGTGTATCATATCCCTTGATCACTATTTTAAGCCAAATTAGCTTATTTCTTTGTATCATATCTGTCACCTTCTCATTTAGATCATAATGATCCTGTTTTGGCCTTGGTCCTCCTTGGATACTATGCACCTTGACTTAGGCAAATAGCCTAAGTTGAGGGTGGCTATCATAAGGGTGCGTGATATAGAATGAGTATGAAGAAAGGTAGCATAAAAGAAAATAATAAAAAGCTGGGTGTAGAGAAAAAGGGAAAGAAAAAGAAAAATTGTGAAAAAGAATAGGTAATTGAGAAAAGACAGCACCCACCCTAAATAATTGTAATCAAGAAAAGAGAAGAGCGGAAAAGGCTAATGAGTGAAACCCCAAAAGTCTAGTGTAGTGTCAAGGAGGCTTAGTCACTTTAAATACCATCGAGTATCATACCAGCCCCTAGCCTACATTACAAGCCTAAGAGAAGTCCTATAGTGATCCTAACTAACTTATCTGAAGATCTGGGTAATGATAATAAAGGCAAGCCTATGGAACTTGGCATACACTGATTGTAATTTCGTTATGAGAATGAGTGCTTTGATTGTCCCCATGGTTACATTTACAATTCATGATATGAGATGAGAGGGATTTCTTTTCTATAAGGGAACATTAGTTACATTGCTAGTTACCAATGCCCCAACCGTATTCATGGAGTTGATGAATTGGGTATTTTGACCATATCTCAACTCCTTTGCTATTATATTTATAAATGATATCTTGGTTTACTCCAAGAGTAATGTAGATCATGGGGAGCATTTATAGATTGTGCTTCAGAGATTGAGAGATGAGAAGTTGTATGCTATGTTCTCCAAGTGTGAGTTTTGGTTGGGCACTATCACTTTCTTGGGCCAGTGGTGACTAAGGATGGTATTATGGTTGATCCAGCAAAGGTTGCAGCTGTTTGTGATTGGGCTAGGATTACTTTGACTATAGAGATTTAGTGTTTTTTTGGTTTGACAGGTTACTATAGATGTTTTGTTGAGAGTTTCTCATCTATTTTAGCTTCGTGGACCAAGTTGACTAAGAAGAATATTTCTTTTTCAGTGATTCGATGCTCGTGAGACAAGCTTCCAAAAACTCAAGGACTTGTTAACATCAACTCCTATTTTGACTTTGCCCAAGGAGGTCATAAGTTTTATCATCTTTTATGATTCTTCATGTGTTAGGTTAGGTGCTTTGTTAATGAAAGATAATTGCGTATACATTTTTTCAGTTGGAGCCTCATGAGATGAATTACCCTAACCATGATTTAGAGTTATGCACAATTGTTTTTTGCTTTGAAGTTTTGGAAGCACTATTTGTATGAAGTTAGTTGTGAGATTTTCTTAGATCATCGTAGCCTTCAGTATTTTTTCACCCAATGATATCTTAATATAAGACAACATTGTTGGCTTGAGTTGCTTAAAGATTATGACTTAACTATTCTCTACCATCCGGGTAAGGCCAATGTAGTTATATATACCTTTAGCCAGGAGTCGACTAACAAGGGTAGTTTGGCATATCTTTTGACCTAGGAGAGGCCTTTGGCCTTAGAAGTTTAGTCTTTTACTAACTAGATGGTTAGGCTTAATATTTTAATACTTGGGTGCAGTTTGGCATTTGTGGAGGGTAGGTTTTCTTTGATGGAGTAGACTTGAGCTCAACAATTAGATGATGTTGGATTGAGATTGATTCATGATAAGGTGTTGAGTGGTGAGTCTTAGGAAAACTCAATTAATTCAAATGTTTTTTGAGGATTGGAGGCCGAGTTTGTGTATCGAGAGTGGGTAATTGGATTATATTAATTTTGGAGGAGTCTCATTGTTCCAGGTTTTCCATTCATTTGGGAGTGACTAAGATGTATCATTATTTGAGATAGAATTACTGGTGGGATGGTATGAGGAAGGATGTAACAAATTTTGTAGCTTGTTGCCTATATTACTAGCAGGTGAAGAGTCAACATTTAAGACCTGGTAATTTTCTTTAGAGGTTACCCATTCCTAAGTAGAAATAGGAATGGATCACTATGGACTTTGTGATTGGGTTTCCTTGTACTTCTCATGGTTCTGATAGTGTTTAGATCAACATGGATTAGTTTACCAAATCTGTCCATTTCATTCAGTATAGGTTTCCTTCAGTGATGAGACGTTGGTCCATCTCTATATTCATGACATAGTTCATCTTCATGGGGTGCCAGTGTCTATCATCTCATATCGAGGTTCAATGTTCATATCTCACTTTTGGAAGACTTTTCTTATGAAGAGTTGGTTACCTGGGTTGATCTTAGTTCAAGTTTTTACCCAAACTAAGGGTTAGTCAGAGCAGACTATTCATGTTTTAGAGGTTATGCTCTGCACTTGTGTGATAGACTTTGGTGGTTAGTAGGTACAAAATCTAGCTTTGGCAGAGTTTGTATATAATAATATCAATCATTCTAATATTGAGATGACTCCTTTCAAAGCTTTATATGGTAGGCATTTTTGCTCTCCAGTTAGTTGGTTTGAGGTTTCTAAGATTAGACCACGAGGTATGAACTTATTTTATGATTCCTTAGATAGAGTTTAGATTATTTAGGATAGGGTTTGAGTGGACCAGAGTAGGCAGAAGTGCTATGTATATTGTCAACTTTGGGCCTTGAGATTTAGTGTTGGTGATCGAGTTTGCCTTCGAGTTTTGCCCATGAAGGGTGCGAAGAGTTTTGGGAAGAGGGAAAAGCTTTACCCCAGGATTATTAGCACATTTGAGAATGTTCAGTTTGTCGGCGATGTGGATTATGAGTTGGATTTTCCCCCAGATTAATATGTTGTTCATCTATTTTGTATGTTTTCATGCTTCAGCATTACATTCTGAGTAAGTCTCATGTCATCTGTTGGGATTTGATTCAATTAAATGAGAGGTTGCCCTTTGTTGAGGAACCTATTTCTATCATGTCTAGAGATGTTAGACGATTATATTTAGAGGTATTCTAGTGATTAAGGTCTAGTGGAGACATCGACCTATACATAAGGCTTCTTAGGAGGTTAAGTTTGACATGCATAGTTCTTATCTCCAGCTTTTTGTGGTTTCAGGTAATTCTTTACCTTTAGTTTGAGGATGAACTAAATTTTTACTGCTGGATGATGTAAAGACTATTGATTTTTGTGAAATATTTATTTTTGTATGATTTGACCATTTTACCCCCCTCGTGGTTGCATTGAGGTATTTTTAGTGTGTGGAATGATTGGCATGATTTTTGATGCATTTCAGTGTAATTTATGTGATATTGTGGTTTTTGATAGCTTGAAAAGCCTTATAGTTAACTTTGGTCAACGTTTATTGATCTATGCATCAGATGGCAAAACAAACAGTGGTAGCAGATCCAAAACATCAATTTTAATATGGTAACATGGTATAGATTTATGGATTTTCTATCTTATTTTGACCTCAATTTGAAAAGTTGTGAAATTGAATTTCAGGGTTCAACTTTATAAAAACAACGTTTTCTCCAAAATCTGATTTGGCCATTGAATCTGGAGTATCAAATTTAATTGGGTAGAATTGTTCATTTGCATTTGTAGGATTGTAAATAAAATCCAAGGGGTTCGTAAAGATTTGGAATTGGTGCACTCGTGAAAGTGACAATTTTGTCATTTTCATGACTCAAAAGATCCGATCAAGTGTCGCTTACGCAATATCTTGGTTGCTTTTGCTAACCCTGTATAAGCGATGAAAAAGTTCCTTACACGATACCTATCCTCAGGCAAAGTATCATGTACGCGACACCTGGTTGCTTAAGCAGCGTGGTGATCACGTATGCGATGCCTGGGTCCCTTAAATACCTATGGGTAATCTCCAAAACACCTATTTCAACTACTTTTCTTTAATTTATCATTAAAATCTTATTTAACTGCGGATTTAAAAGTGGAAATTGGGGATTTTGGCTTGGGATGCCTAAATATTTTATTTCTCCAATTTAAAGTTTGATTTCAACCCTTTTGCACTTTGTTGAGTTTCTAATATTATAATTATGACTTTTCTCGCAATTTAATCTTAAAATAACTCCAATTCTCGATTTTAAAATAGATTTGGGGGAGTTTTGTCGGTAAAGTTTGAAAAATAGTTTTTTCTATCTATTTGGACCTCGTTTTAAACTCATTTTCACTTGTGTTTTTAGCTTTAGACCGCAAAGAATATGTAAAATTTGTTTTAAAAATAAAATTTCAGTTTTGCCTTTTCTTTCTAAAAACCTATTTTGGCGGTCTATTTTGATCTCATTTCATAAATTCGGTAATATGGTATCGTTCGGTTTCTTTTGAAGCATAGATTCTATATTTCTATGTCTTAGTTGATTTTGAGTCCGTTCGTGGGAGTAGGGCTTGAATTAAAGGCTTTTGGATTTATTTTTTTGCATTCGAGATAGTTTATGATTTAACTTACTTCATACTGGGCTAGGTAGTTAACATTGATACTAAATCATGTTAAGGGTATGGGAACTAATCATGAAATGGCTATATTAATGTTCTGTGCTCATGTGGGGGGCCTATATTGATATTATATGGTGAATTTGGAACATTATCTGCTATGTGTGACCGTGTAGGGTCTTATATGATATTGTTGTCCTTATGTATGAGAAATTAGTTGTATGATATTTAATGAAAGGGCCTAATGTAGTATCATTGGTGTATTTTTATTTATTTTACTCTATTGGCATACAATCCATGTTGTAATTCATGGATGGTTGGGAACATTCAGTGGATTCTTGTCTTACTTGCTGGGTATATTGATTGCTTACTGGACATTCTTATTTTAGTTGATTATGAGCATTACATCATCATTTTCATGGCATCATATACTTTATAAACTTGTTGTATGATTTATATACTTGCTATTGCTATATGTTGTGCTTGATTTGTATCTTATGTTATGTATGTGCTCGTGAAACACTAGAAATATTGCAAAATACTAGAAATGCTGGAAATACTGGGAACATTAGATTTTATAGACCATCTCCAAGAGATGTGCCAAAGCGGATTCATTGATATGGGTATTAGATATTGGATTTATAGACTTTCTTTGAGGAATGTGCCAGAGAACATTGTATATTGGTTGCATACCCTCGAGAAGCTTTAGCTACGTACTACGTAGGTCTACACAGAGGTTTTACAACGACCTTATGCATCATATTATCATTATCATTCTCATCATTCCCATTGAATTTGTATTTCTATTGTACCTTTATTTGTTTTGCATTATCTCCCTTGATGTATACCTGTCTATGCGTATTTCTTCCTTTGTACTTATATGCATGATATCGTATACTTGTATTCCTTTCTCGTAATTATGATGGTGTATGTGAATATTATAGAACTGTTAGTGGAGACGGTGTGAGCTACTGTTTGAGACATTTTTTTGGTTGTAGGTGATGTGCCCTTAGTGTGTATTTTGTATGCTTTTTCTTTACTTTGCTCAGTTGGCCTATAATAACTACTGAGTACAAGTAGACCGTACTCACCCCTATTGTTCCCTTTTGTTGAAGATCCTAGTTCTAGTATACCTCACTACTGTTGATTTGGGCGATATTTTGAAGCTATTCGAGGTAGCGGTTGTATTATTTCTTTCAGAGTCTACTACTAGCTTTCCTTATTTAGACTATGTCTTTATTTGTATTCAGAGCCATAGTTGTTTCTATTTTGGATATCTTATGTATTTTGATCTCGAGTTGTACTAGTTGTGTTCTTAAACTATTACACCAGGATTTAGGATTAGGTTTAGTATCATTGACTATGTATTTTTGCTTTTACTATATATGCATGTGGTTTAACTATGCTCTAAGGTCTTACCATGGGTTTTTATATCATTTTAATCAATTCATAACAGTTTGGATTATAGGCTTACTTGTCAAGGCTTACCACGATAAGTGCCATCATGACTGATACGAGTCAAGGGGGCATCATACATAAAGGCTCAAGCTTGGGAAGCCTAACCTGAGAGCAAGCATTGAAGTGTGAAAGGGGCCTTCAAAAACTCCAAAGCCGCCCTAAGTCTACACTCCAAGGACATCCCCTTTATTACTCTCATTAAGGGCCTTTTGGTTACTTTATGTAATAAGTTTAGCCAAGACTATAAGTAGCTTCATTTTAGGGTTGTTGTCTTTAACTTTGATGATATTTTGGAAGACATCTCTTAAAGAGTGTTTATACAAGTGTGGATTCACTTGTGGCCGAACGTAGATTCGTTTAGTGTTGTTACCTATTTAAAAATTAGGGTTGCTTGGGGATTCCAGTTTCCTTGAGATCTTTGTAAGAGTGTGGTGTTGTTATTATGAAAATTTAGGGGTTTTACTGTTTGATACACACTCTAGTTCCTATTTCTTATAATAATCTATGTCTCACTATCTATCTTTATCTTATTCTATTTGTTGTGTTTTAATCTTGTCTTGTCATTCTTGGCTTGTGCTTGCTGCCTTAGTGGTGTTTTTATCTTGTTTTCTTGTTTCCATAGTTGGGTTGTATCATTTGGTATCAAGAGCAAGGCTTTATTTTCTTTTAACAAAATCACTCTTGGGATTGTCGTCTAGAAAATCCAAAACTTTCACAAAAATTATTGTTCTTGTTATTCTATCTTGGCCAAAACTATAGTTGTTCTTGTTGTTGTTTCTTAGCCAAAAGTTGAACTTAGATCTAGGAGTCCTTTTTGTGTTTTGATTGTTTCTAGTGTTAGGTTCTTCTTCAGTAACACTATTTGAGTCTAGATCTAAATTCTTGAGCTTGAAAAACGTGTTTTGTTGATGTTATTGTTGAAGATTGATGGCTTGAAAAGCTATAGTTGATTTTTGTTGTTGAACATTTGAGGTTGAATATGCTTTGTTGATGTTGGAGGGCCAAAAGTGAACTTTAGAACTCCAGTTTCAAAGGTTGTGTTCTTTGTGTTCTTCACCATCTTTAAACCTTGTTGAAGAAAGTGTTTGTTTGATTATAAACCATATTGAAAGAGAGTGTGTCTTGTGTTAGTCTTGAAACACATAGTCCCAAGAACATACAAAAGAAGAAAGGGGTCTTCCCAAGAGTTACCAAAGAGGAAAGAGGGACAAAGACTTTCAAAAGGTGTCTTGCAAAAAAGGTGAAAGAAAAGTCAAGTAGTTTTGAACATTGAAACGCCTCCAGGTCTTGCTATTTCCCTCCCAAAACCGAAAACACACTTTTCCAAATTGAAATTGACCAATCCAAATTGAAGACAAGATTTTTTTTTTAGATTGTCACAACTTTTCACGTCCATTAGGAGGCTGCCAAGTCACAAATTTCGTACAACTCACTCTTTTAGGTTCAAAATTTTGGATTTTTAAGTTTCTTTTCTTGTTTCCTTAGTTTCATTTCTTAATTCAAGTGCTAATTAGCAACTAGTAATCTTCTACTTAGTTATGAGTTAGTTGTTTGAGTCCATTTCTTTCGTGTTATATTTTTGTGATTCTTTGTATTTCTTAGTTCAAGTCCCTGCATATTTTATTTGAGTCAGTTAAAACAAGAATCTATTCTCACCTCAAGCCACAATTGGTACCAAGTAAACTCATTAAAGTATAAACGAGATACCAACACTTACAACACCTATTGAGTGACATTTCAAAGGTGTGTTTGAGAGCTTGTGAGGTTAATTTACTAACTTGTTTGCTATTTTTTTTTGCTTAGTATTTCTTTGGCTAGGTACTATGGCATCGAGCAAGGTGACCATGAATTATTTGATAGTTTCCATAATGGCTGTTAGTGGCCGAATGGAGAGAATGGAAGGGAGAATAGAAGGGATGGAAAGTTCTCTTTGCAAGAAGCTAGACAACTTGGTAGAGGATCTAAGGTTTCCTAATCAAGTTAAGGCCATAAGAGAAGAGGAAGCTAAGATTGGGGAGAAGAACTTGGCTAAAGAAGGAGGGTTCTGTAAGATTGTTGAGCCAAGGGTTGAACTAAATGAGGGTGACATGGAACACCTAGTTGTGGAACTTGTCAAGCCCAAGCCCTTGTTACATACTAACCATGGAACTAGCATTTTTCCTAGTACCAATACTCCTCTCATGCAGGTTTATATGGTAATGCTTCATAAGGAGGAGTCAAAGAGGTCCTCTCATGAGCATAAGTTTGAAGGCCTAGATAAGTTCTTATTCAAGGACTCCAAGGTTGATGAAGACTTGACACAAAGGAGGAACCTAACCAAAATCCTATGGGCCTATGGGTACTTTGTGCCAGGGAGTGAAGCATATCACCCCATAGATCGAAGGAAGAAGTTCCCTACCAAAGGAATTCCTACAAAGAGACAAAAGGATCAAACCTATTGGACCAAGTTAATTCATGGAAGGAAAGGTTCTAGTAAAGCATCTATGGATGACAACAAAACAAATTCAAGGCGTTGCTTCCAAGGTATGTATTTGCCCTCTCCTATTCCTAGTGATGATTGGAGACATGATGATATTTTCCTTATATTTAATATACCCTTGAAATTGATTGAAATCATGTCACACCATGAGAGTATCAGTGTCTTCATGATTACTGTATGGTATTTGCCTTTGGTACTTGAATTGGGTGGGCCTTACAATATTAATTCCCAATCTATTATTTTCTTTAAGAAAAGTACTTGGTGTGTACTTGATGTAAAACTTTGGTTTCCCAATCCTTGTCACACTTATGTGGTTGGACAAGTTGAACTAATAGGCAGGACTCTTAGGAGCATGCTAAGTGCCATGAAAAGAAGTCACCCAACTTCTTTGGTATACCCTTTGGCTTGGAGTATTTTAGTTTCCCATGGATTCTTTAATTACTCTAATAACATGATTCCATTGGTGAATGCTCTACTTGAGGGAAGTTTTTTGAAGAGAAAAGCTGTAATGTACTTAAAATGTCTTGTCTCATTCTATTGTGCACTCATGTTTGAGGGTAATTTTGATGAGAATGGTGCCCTTAACTCTTTTCTTTTCTATCTTTTTGCTTATGATGATGATTTGAATTTGCATAGAATATATGATCTTTCTATTTTGAATGGCAAGTCTAATTGTTGTTCCAAGAAGAGTCTAAGGATTCCACTTGATAAACAAGTCTTGTCTTTTGTTTTTTGTCACACTTATGCGGATAGACAAGTTGTTTTTTCTTTGGAAAGGTGTTAGGGTTTTGGTGATTAGAATATCTAGAGTATGATTGATTGTGCTAACCCTAACCCTCATGTCATGATGAAAGTGTGATTGCTTGTGTCTCCAACTATTTTGTAAGGTTTAGATTCGAGGTTAAATCCTTTTCAAGAAGGGGAGGATGATACGAGTCAAAGGGGCATCATACGTAAAGACTCAAGCTTAGAATGCCTAACCCGAGATAAAGCATTGATGTGTGAAGGAGGCCTTCAAAAACTCCAAATCTACCCCAAGTCTACACTCTAAGGTTTCCTCTTTTGTTGCTCTCATTAAGGGCCTTTTGGTCATTTTATGTAATAAGTTTAGCCAAGACTATAAGTAGCTTCATTTTAGGGTTGTTGTCTTTAACTTTGATGATATTTTGAAAGACATCTCTTAGAGAGTTTTAAAATACAAGTGTGGATTCACTTGTGACTAGTGTGGATTCACTAGTGGCCAAACGTGGATTCGTTTGGTCTTGGTTACCCATTTAGAAATGAGGGTTGCTTGGGGATTTTGGTTCTCTTGAGGTCTTCGTAAGAGTGTGGTGTTGTTATTGCAAATATTTAGGGGTTTTAGTGTTTGATACACACTCTAGTTCCTATTTCTTATAATAATCTATGTCTTACTATCTATCTTTATCTTATTGTATTTATTGTGTTTGAATATTTTCTTCTCATTCTCGACTTGTGCTTGCTGCCTTAGTGGTCTTTTCATCTTGTTTTAGCTTTTTCATAGTTGGTTTGTATCAATGACCCTTGTTTTTTGGGTTGTGACACATTTTCATTGATTAAAGGAGTGGTATTATTATTGCAGGAGTTGCTTGCAGGTTTCATCATCTCTTGGGTTGAATTGATGAAAGAATTATTGGATCGATTCTTTCCACTATCACGAATCCTACAATTAAGGTATCAAATAATTAATTTTTGCTAATTAAGTAGTGAGTCATTACATCAGGCTTGGCAAGGTTTAACAAGAAGTTGTTGCAATACCCAAAGCATGACGTCCCTGACAAATTCTCTTTCAAATATTTTATTGAGAATTAGATCAATTGAACAAAATGGTGGTAGATAATACAGTTGGCAGATGTATTGTGAAATAAACTTATGGTGTTGTAATGGTGTTATTGGATCAAGTTACCAAAAAAAGCCGAGGCTGGCATACAAGAGATACCGAGGTGGCCATGGAGGATCCCTCCACATCTTTTGTGAGCCAAGAGCAATGGAATAATAATGAGGAAATAGATGAGAAAATAGCTAAGGTTAAGACATAATTGGATCTCCGTATATGCATGTAATGGGCTCGGCTCCTAAGGAGGTTAACGCAGTTTCTTCTAATGTAACTAAAGCATATGATGATGATGAAATGAAGGCTTTTGATAAAGAAATTTGGTTTATTTCAAACCAAATGAGATGACCTCAATTGACAAAGGATATTCTGAGGTTGAGAAGAATTGATATGGTTTGTGATTTAAATACAATAAATTGGTGCTGATTTGTAAAAAGATAAATAGGGACTATTTTGCATCTAAGGAGAAAGATCATTTGGATGTTGTGCAAGCTTGGTTAGCCCTATTTTCGAGTGATGTAATAACTAAGTGGCTTGACCTATCTATCCTAATTCAAAAGTTGAACGTTTATTTATAAGCTCAATATTAGTTGAGCTTTGTGTGTAGCAATATCTCTCTCTCCTTAAATTAGTCTATTTTAGTGAGTCCCTAAGAGATACTTATCAGCTCAATTAATGCAAATGCCACTTTAAATTTGGTATTGCTCATAGCCCTAGACATATTAGTCGAGCTCAGAAAAAGAATACCTCCCTTGCATTTTGTGTTTGATTATCAAATTATGTCGGTGTGTAAAGGTTCCTTTTCACAAGAAGAAGGACTTTGAGTATACCCCTATTTCGATTGTGGATATTACAAGAATTGAGTTAGTTGATGAGGTAAGGAAGAATAAAGCCTAGGTGTAAGGTGCCCTAGTAGTTGATATGGGTCCCTTTGATAGTGGTTCTGTCAATCCCACTCCTATTACTATTTTAGACTCCACCCCTTCTAAGTTCATCCCTACTTTTACCCATATAACCCTATCTGTAGGCATATCTTCACAACCACCTAGATCGAGTGGCCCCAGTTCTCAGCTTTCATGCATTGGGATTATCTAGGACATATTGATTCAGACTAATATCATTAAGATAGGGTAGTTAGCCTATTCAGGAAATACAGGTAAGATAGTTTTGAGAGAGATATCATACATAATTGCTAGTGCCGTGAGAAGAGCTCTAGAGACTATACATGAGGAGATATGGGAATTTTGTGAGACTTTAAGGAATTATGGGAGGAATTTAGATGAGTTGAGTGCTCTTCAATAGTCTATTCCACTTGAGGTATTGACTAGGATACAAAATGACCTAGCTTCTCTTTGAAAGCATGTAGATGATCTTTGTTTCCCTCATGTGACATGTCTCTGGGGATATTTTTCTAAGACACCAGCCCCAGCTCATACACTTATTTATGTGACTTCCTTGGTGATTGAGAATGATAGGGTAGATAAGTGTAACTGTTCTTTGAATGATACAATTGATGGTGTTGAGATCGATAGTTACCTTAATAATAAGGGCCAAATTATGAGAGAGGTTGCTACTTAGATAGTAGAGTAGACTGATAGGCAGAAAACTGAGGATGTTATATTTGTTTCTGCTTTATAGAGATTGGTCTAAAAGACTACATACATTGGGACCTCCTGCTCAATTGCTTCCATGGATACGTTAGATCCTATACTTTGGTAAGCCATTCGTCGCCTTAGGCTTAGCCATATTCATGGGGACCCTCACTCTATCTATATATTTTATTTAGTCCTATATCTTTGAGGAAAATGCACACCTTTTTGTTGGAGATAGGGTGCTTATTTATTTTACTCTATAATATTGGTGCCCAGTTCTTTTTTTGATACGTTCTAGATATTTCCTTCTATTTTGGTGCATGGATTTGATATTTGGATAGCCTTTTTTATTTTGTTTGTAATATTTAGATGTGTGGTGCTTTGGATTTCATTCGATGTGTGATGTGTGGTTTTTATTTCTTGATTATAATTTAGTTTGATTTATCTTTAGAGTTTTTAATTTTAGTGTAAATAAAATTTATTTTGGCACATATTCTCTAGGGAAAAGTGTACTATAAATAGTATACTTTGACTCGAATAGTACACTTGGGTAGGGTTTTCACATGCATGCTTCTTGAATTCATTAACCATTGCAATGTCTGTCCAATTTTCAAAAACTTTCTAATTATTAAAATTGTTCTCCATTGGTTCAGTTAAGCTAGTTAGTCTCTCATTTTGTGAGAACTCGTATCTTATTTTGTTTACTTGAATACCTTCCTTGATATGTGCTATGAATGTGGCATGCTAATTGAGGGAGATTACTTTGAGTATGAAATTTAGTTTCATGTGTGGTAGGTACTTTGTTTTGATCTTGTACATTGAGTCCTCCTAGAATTTTCCCCATTGCTCTACTTAAAATCAAAGAGCGTGGGATATTATAGATATTATATTAGGCCATTAATCAAGAGATAAACATCTCTTTTACCATAATTGAGCCATCCCTTGGTGAGTTAAGCGACCAACGTTGTCCTATATTGAGCCTTGGAACCTATTTTCCTGAATGACCTTGTTACAAGCTGAAACCCTTTTCTCTCATAAAACACCTTTTAGATCATAATTGAGCCATTTGTTAGTGAGTTGAGTGACCAACTTTGTCCCTTATTGAGCCTTGGAACCCATTTTCTTAAATAACCTTGTTATGAGGCAAAACCCTTTTCTCTTATTACCCTCTCTTGAAAAATCCCTTGCTAAGAATATAGGTAAGGTTAATGACCAACTTAGGCTAAAAGCCTAAGTTGGGGTTGAAGGAGACCTCAGGATTCACATGTGCTCAATAGTTTGTAAATACGAGCACCACTAAAACCCTCTTCCAATTATCATTGTAATATATATATATATATATATATATATATATGTATATATATATATAAACTAGAGTTGTGAATTATTTCTAGTTTTGAACATGTAGTTGTTTAAATTACAAAGGATAGGAAGAGAGAAGTAACTTGAAAGATAAAGTAGTCCATGAAGTGATATAAAGAGAAAACCTTGTGAAAAAACTAATGAATAGAGGTCTCTCTAGATGCTTTGATGAAGTACATTCACGTTAACCTTAAATTTCCCTACCATACCCATTGCCTATGCTACAAGCCGATCTAAGACCTAGGTGATCTTCGAATTATTATTCTTGAGTGTTGGGAAGTTTAGCTTATGGGCAATCCTATGGTATGTTACTTGTGTTCTTGATCTTCTTTTGGAGTGAGAGTGGTTTGTGTTAGTCCATAGAAGTTGTTGATAATCGTGTTTTGAAGGAAGGGACTTCTTTGTGTGAGGGCGCTTTATTGTTATCATTAGTTATTCTTCAATATTGATTTAGGTCTATGAGAATTATGCATGGTTAGGTAATCATTATCCAGTGTTTGATGCTTGTTTTTGACAAATTAGAGCTTAATAGTCAAAACTTGGGACATTAGATGTTTTCAAGATCCCAAATTTTACTATTTGAAGGCATTGGTGATTGAGTGTGATGGCCATTCAGGTTATTTTCCATATTTATGCTTATTTTCATCATTAGAGCTTCTCTTCAGCTGTAACAAGTTGTTTATGACTTGCTGGAATTGATAGTTTAGTTACCAAGATGTTCGTTTGTTTTTTAGAGCTAATTTCCTATTTTGAAGTCTTAATTTGTTCCAAATGGCCATAGGGAAAAGACTTTAGTTAAACGAACTCAAATGCAAATTCTGACTATTCTAACAACTCTGGAATATCGATTTTAGGCTTGGTGGAACTTTTGTTTTGTTCTTGGGGCACCCGAGCTCATTTCGACCAATTGGTTGAAATGTTAATAAAATGAAAATTGGGTGTAGGACCCATATTTTTTCTAAACAACCTTGCATGGAAATTTTGACTGCACCATTGAGTCTGAAATATTGAATTTAGTGTGGTTACATATTTTTTTTGCCTATATGATATTTTAGATGAATCTCAAGGGTTTGGCGAAGACTTGGAAAATCCAAGTCTACTGCTATTTTATGGTGCATCCCAATCGCGAGCCATGGTTTGCGATCATGATAGCCAAAGTAATAATCAAGTATCGCTATTGTGGTGGATTGTTGTAATCGTGATTTAGTGGTGCAACCCTAATATATCGCAATTGCAAAGGTCAGGTCACGATCGCCGGACCGAAATACCTGGGACAAGTATAAATAGGCCATTTTAGCCTGATTTTGCTCATTTTCATCGATGTTCTTGAGAGCTAAAACCCTAATTAGAGAGACATATTAAAATTGAAGCTTTGGATGATTTGGGAAGCTTGATTAACATTTATTTCTTGATTCTCCTTTGAATTTGAGGTAAGATTCCTTGATATTGATGGTTGATTTTTCCATTTTCCGATGAAAAATCCCAAATCTTGTGGGCTTTATTTTTTCCCCAAATTAGCTCGAAATTCACCCATTTTAGAGAGTGATAATTCCTTGAGCACGTGGACGTGTTTGGTTGGTTTCAAAAATATGATTTTCCATAAAAAGGACCCACATGGGATTTTGGGTATTTTTGGACCCGAACCACAATAATGCAATATGGATATTATTATTCTCATATTGATTATAGGATGTGGTTTTGATAGCTTGGCATCTTGCGGAATCTTCTCGGAAGGGATGTGCAGTTATTTAGTAGATCTTTGAGCTTTCTTCGGCGTTGAGGTAGGCTAAGTTTTCTTCCTTGTTAGACAGATTTAGTTCATAGTATTCTTTTAATATCTTGTTAGATTCGAGATGGGTTTTATGTGTTTGTATGATGAATTGAAATGCTTTGGGTTAGTTGGCCCGTTTAGGCTATTCAAAATCTGTAAGTCAGGCGTAATTAACCTAGTTGCTCATATTTTTAGATGAATTTCTTATCTTAGGGATAATTAAGGCTTGTTAACATCTAGAAGTGGAATTAGATACCTTAAGCCTAGTTCAGGCAGAATTTACCTAAAATGTAACATTGGGGATTAGAAGTAGGACCTTGATCTACCTTTGGTATGACACATGTTAGCAGAGTTATAAAGGTAGGTTTGTAATAGAGTTATTACAAACTGGTTGAGCCTAGAGTTAGGTTCCATGGAGTCTGTAATCAAGAGTTTGATAATAATGGATTGTTGAGTTCTTATGAGGGCAAGAAATGGTTTTTTCCCTTGAGCAAAGAGGTTTCCACGTTAAATCTTTGTATTCTTAGTTTTCAGCAAAGTTTTAGTTTCCTACTACTTTACTGTTTGATTTCCTGTGACTGACTCTAAGGGACCTCGTCCCTCATAGTGTGTTGCAATTCCTACCTATAAATAATTAGTATCATATCAAAGGGACTCTAAAATGTTCATACGTAGAGTGATTTATTGATCTTGGATGCTCCACCCAATTTGGAAGAAGGGTAATCTACCACTAGACCACCCCACTTTAATGGGCAATACTATAGGTGGTGGAAAACTAGGATGTATGACTTCATTATGGTATAGGAAAGTGAGCTGATAGATATAACACTTAATGGTCCTCATGTTCTTGTTAGAGAGGTCAAATAAGGAGATATACAAGGAATATTGTTAATACCAAGATAGAGTTTATTAATGAAGATCGAAAGAAATTTGATAAGAATTACAAGGCAAAGAAAGTGCTTGTCTGTGGCGTAGGACATGATGAATATAATAGGATATCTACTTGTGAAAATGCTAAGGAAATTTTGGATTTCTTGATGACTTTTCATGAAGGAAACACACATGTGAAGGATTTTAAATTTGACATACTGACTACTCAGTATGAAACCTTCACCATGAAAGGAGGAGAGACAATTCAAGAAATGCATACAAGATTCACTTGTATCACAAATGAGCTACACTTTTCAGGAAAAGTGATTCCTTAATTTAAGCAAGTGAGAAAAATTATAGGTGTTCTTCCTAAGTCCCGGGAAATCAAAGTGGATGCTATTACTAATGCACAAAACGTGAAGAATCTCACTGTGGATGAACTCATTGGTAATCTAAAGAGACATGAGTTGAAGAAGAAGCAAGGACAAAATAAGAAGGAAGCAAAAAGGGGAAAATCTCTGCCACTGAAGGCTTCAAAATATGATTCAAGTGAAGAAGACACTGATGTAGCCTATTTGGAAAAAATAATTGTTAGAGTGATGAAGAGAAATGGTCCATTTAAAAGGAGTGGAAGTAGCAGCAACAAGGGTGGCGATGTTGAAGTTTGTCACAAATTTGGAAGTCCTAAGCATTTTACTAAGGACTGCCCAATGAAAAAAAATAGATTATCAGGAATATCTCAAGACTAGAGGTGGCAAAGGAAAGAACAGGGACCAGGTCCCTATAAAATCAAGAAGAAAGGCTAAAACTGATTATGTAGTGAAGTAGGCCCGAGAAGTGTGGGGAGATTCCTCTAGTGAATCTGATGATGATGAGAAGGTTGAAGATATGTCTATGCTGGCTTTGGAGGATTGTGAATTTACCTATGATTCATTGTTTGATCGCATGGAAAACACTGAAGATGAAGAAGAAAATGAGGTAACTCTCTCTAACATTAAGGAAAATTTAGATAAGTACTCTGCTAGAAAGATAAAAAATCTAACAAATGTGTTGATTGATTCTATGTGTGAATTTACAACTGAGAAAAATGCTCTAGAAGAGAAAGTAGAGAATCAGGAACTTGAATTAATTACTTTAACTCTCCAGATATATGAAATAGTGGAACGGTTTACTAAGTTGAAATCTAATCATTTGAGCTTGATTAGTCATCTGGAGAAAGTAAATAATTCTAATGATAAAGGGAAGAAAGAAGCTTCCAGGCTGCAGACTGATCTTGAAGAAAAAATTAGGGATTCTCAAAAGCATCTTATGATGGCCCTTTAAAAGAATGAATAATTAAAAGGGGACCTAGTCCGTATAAGGGAAGAACTTAACAAATCACTAAAATAGACTACATCCTCTCAAATCCTTTCTAATTTACTGGTCAGAGTGTCAATAATGGTAAAGGGGTTGGATATCAATACAAAACCCAATAACTTAGGTCACATAGGAAAGCTGTTCATCGTATTAGAAATATGGTCCACAAACCTCTATGTACTCATTATGGAAGAGACGAACACTTGAAGAATAACTATCAGTATTGGCTTAGATCTAGAATGAGCACTGCGAACTACATCCAGTAGGAAAATTATTAGCCTAAAGGTTTCATTCCTTTGAATAATGTGAAGAAGAAATCTCTACCTAGATGAGCCAAGAAATATTTAATCACACCTTTGTCATTATATTAGGAACTCAAACTCAAGTAGGTTCCCAAATCTAACAAATGACTATGTTTGAAGGCAGGATGAAGGGAATGTAGTCAGAACTAGTTCATGGATAGTGGATGTTTAAAGCATATGACAGGAAGGGCTGACTGCTTTCTTTCTCTTAAGAAACTTCAAGGTGGAAGTGTCTCTTTTGGATATGGTATAAAGGGCTACATCCATGGTATGGGAAAGATTAGAAAATCATTTGATAAAACATTAGAAGATGTGTACTATGTGAATGGCCATAAGTACAATCTTCTAAGTGTGTCTCAAATATGTGAAAAAGGTAATAAGGTCAAATTCTCAACTGATGGATGTATTGTGTCAAGCTTAAAATATGGGAAATTTATTCTCAAAGCCAAGAGGATAAAAATTATGTATGTGGCTGATTTAGAGTCTATGGATGATAGGGAGTTAACTTTCTTAAGTGTTCAAAGTGAAGATGCTGATTTTGGCATAGAAGGATGGGACATGTAAGTTTCTCTTTGCCGAACAAGTTGATTTCAAAAGACCCAGTCCGTGGCATGCCAAAGCTGAAATTTCCAGACAATAAGGTTTGTAATGCTTGTGTTAAGGGCAAACAAACCAGGTTTTCCTTTAAGTTTAATAATCTTCTAAAACCCTAGAGATGTTTCATATGGATCTATGTGTATCTGTGAAAGTCCAAAGTAAAAGAGGAAATAAATATGTGTTTGTGATTGTGGATGAATACTCAAAGTTCACTCGGATAATGTTATTGAGAACAAAGGATGAAACCTATGAGGATTCTATGTTGCAAATAGAATCTATGATAACCTATCTACTCTAAGGACTCCTCAGCAAAATGGACTTGTTGAAAGAAAGAATAGAACCCTCATAGAGATTTTGCAGGAGCATGCCGATTGATAGTGTGCATCCAAGAACTTTTAGGCTGAAGCTGTAAACACTTCTTGATATGTGACATATAGGTGATTGATTAGACTACTCTCGATCAAGGCCCTTTAGATTGTGTTCAATAGAAAGCCTAAGCTTGACTACTTCAGACCTTTTGGGTGCAAATGCTTTGTTCTGAATAATGGAAAGAATGATCTAGAAAAGTTTGACTCCAAAAATGATGAAGCAATATTTGTGGGATATTCCTCTACAATCAAAGCATATAAATTTTTCAACAAAAGAACTCTGTGTGTTGAAAAAGTATGCACGTGGTCTTTGATGAGTCAGGAAAGCTAATGAATACTTGTGATGGTGAAGATTCAAAAATTGAAGAACGTATCCCTGTTCAAAGGGATGTTATTGCTGAAGATGATAGTCAAGAACTAAATGATGCAGATGACAATGATAAAAGTGAAGGCGATCCAGGTTAATAGTCATAGAACCTAGTTCCAGTACAAGAATAAGAAGAAAAGCCTAGTCAAAATTCATAGGGACCTAGTCCTAATGAAACTAATCTCAGAAGGTTTAACTAGAGGCATAAATATTCACATCTACTTGAGAATTTGACTACACCTTTGGAATATGGAGTCCGAACAAGAGATCAAGCCAGAAATTTCTTGGGATTCTCAGCATTTCTGTCCGAAATTGAGCCAAAGAGATGAAGATCATGTTGAGCCAAGGTTGATCAACTAATCTGACTCACCAGATGAATAATGTTTCTCCATAA
Organism: Capsicum baccatum var. pendulum; assembly: GCA_030864225.1. Taxonomy (NCBI): domain Eukaryota; kingdom Viridiplantae; phylum Streptophyta; class Magnoliopsida; order Solanales; family Solanaceae; genus Capsicum; species Capsicum baccatum. The sequence continues at coordinate 91,112,059 of CM061557.1, forward strand.
AATTAGCTATGATTAGGAGAAAGTTATCCTTGGTTAATTAGGAACATATTAGTCTAACTCAGTACCATACCTTTGTAGGTATACACTCGTGGGAATACCTTTAGAAGAAAATATTTGAGGCAAACACCAATTAAGAAATTCACTCAAGAAAGAGAGGGACCTGGTCCCATCTCTTAAGTTAGTACCAAAATAATGTGCTTTAACATTCATAAAATTCTATTCAAAAATCCTCGTGTCTTTACTTGTCTAAGATAAAGCTATCATTTCATAGCAATTTGAAGAGTCACACCTATTAAAGTCAGACACATCATTTTAAAAACGCACCTCTTAATTACTAAACCAAATTCATCTATTCTTATTCTCTTTCAAAATTTAATCAAATCATCTAGTTTAATCGTCCTTTATCTTTGAATTAAACTAGTCCTATTCTCTCTCTCAGACAACAAAATTAAAATAGAAGACATTCCCCCTTCCTCTACTCCTGTTAAAGATCCCAAAGTCATTAAAACTCTAAAAATTTAGTTTAAACAATCCCAAATTGAACTATCTGATCCATTAACACTTAAAACCATAGAAAACATCTCCTTAAATCTTCAATAAGAACGTGTGTTAACTGTACCCACTGAATAATCTTTAGAAATTCTAGAACCCCTAAATAAATCTATCCCCATCAAAACTTCCCCAACCTTTGAAATTTCTACTAAGTCAACCGTGGAAGAGGATTTGAATATAGATTTTGGTTCACTAATTGAACAAGAAATCCCTCAATCCTAAGTTTATCCTTTTTGATAAGTACGTAAATTACTAGAAGAATCTTAAATCCCTATTTATTATGAAGAACCAGAAAAGACGAAACTCTCAAAAACCCTATAAGTACCTGGTTCTTCTACTCCCTCAGAGTCAAACCCCATTTTCCCCCAACTATGTAACAAAAAAAATACCAGTGAAGAGGTTTGATCTTTCCAACAGCGTAAATTGTGTAGCCAAATATTTTCATAAGATTGTATAAGATCCCAAGGAAAGCTCCATTAGTGCAGAAGACCAAATAGTTGGTGAAAAGGATGATGTGACAAAGTATGAAGAAATTATGCTACCTCCAAATGAGGAGGATGAGGATGAATCACCTCTAAGGTTTTCTATAAATAAATAAAAGGGAAGAAAAGGAAAATAAAATATGGTTGATACTGGTGTAAAGGTTGCTAAATTGTATTCTACTAGGGGATCTGAAAAAAAGTTGTTAGCTGATGTTATAAAGGCTAGAAAGTTTTCTTCTACTAAGAAAAGAAGACTGAAGGATGCTGTTGTAGTGAAGGAGGAAAATGTTGAAGTTGTAGAGGTTGGAGAGGGTGAGCATATTGATCCAGATATTGCTGCTATAACTGAGAAAAGAAGAAATAAAATTTAGATTGCAGGAAGGACCAGGTCCTCTAGTTTAAAGTCTGGTAGTCCTGCAAGAATGAAAAAGAAACACATTGCTGTTAAGAAGAAGAAATTCTCTGAGGGACCTAGGACCAAGAAGAGAAAATACATTGAAAAAGAATCAAGCAGTGATCCCAATAAAAGAAGAAAAGAGGAAGAAAAGAGGAAAAAAAGAAGGATGGGTCTAGAGAGCAAAGGAATAAAATTTTGAAAACTTAGAAAGTATTATATGGTAAAGTGTTTGATCCTAGGATTTATGAGAAACCTGGCATGGTAGAGTTGGTGGAATATGTCAAACCAAAGGGATGGTTACACCTCCTAGTGCAACCAGCTCCAAAGGTTTTTGAAGAGGAAGTAAGAAAGTTCTGTTATACAATGGATTTCTCAGATGATGGGTTGAGCTTGACTACCCAGGTGCAATGAAAAGAAATAAAGATGGATGAAGAGTGTCACAACCCGAACTAGGGCCTGGCCGTGATGGATATCCCAAAGCATTAAAGCTTGGAACGCCCAGTTCTATCTGGTAATTATGCACAATAGTCATATAAATAAAGAAGATACGGAAACATAATCAGCTACAGAAACATGGTCAAATTCTAATTTCAACATAGGTACAGAAAATGTAGTGCAACTACATCTAAATAACATCTGACTCAGTGTGCAAAATCTCTACTACATAAAAGTCTGACAACTATCTAAAAACTGGGACAAGGACCTCAGTAAACCAAAATGGTAACAAGTGACATAATCAGAAAAGACAGGCCTTTTGGGATATAAAAGGCTCATAAACTAGACATAACAACTCTGTTTGAAATAATCTACTGCCTTTTTGGAACCCTAGACTGAGCCTTAGAACCTGGAGGGAGGATGAGGAGGGGGGGGGGGGGTCAGTATAGATGTATTGGTATGCAAAGTATTCCAAAATAAATCTTTTATATAAATAAAATAGTTGGAGAGCAATTTGTCAAATACCATTCATGAAATAGTTCTAAAACACATGGGCACTTTCTGTAAATCACAAATCATTCTTGTCAATGCAATGCCTGATCTTTGTATAAATTCTGATTTAGGTGGCACTCCCCTAGAATTTTGATATTCCACGGGCGGTATGGAATCTGCCATTGACTCGACAGGGAAGCCCTAAACCTGAGTATGCCGCAAGGGTTGGAGTTTCCGATTCCGATACACCACATGACACTAGGACAGCATAATATAATATACCTGGATTGACAAATCATGGTTTTGGGCAATGAGTTGTCTGAACTCATGCCTTAATTGGGGAGCCACCTAAGATCTATTTATGCCCATTTTTATCCTATTTTGAATCATGCATTTTCTAGTTTCAACATCTAAAACGTTTGATTTAAAACATAGATTCTATTCTGTTTTGAAATTATCATGGCATAATCTGAACTAGTGTCGTCACACCAAGACTTGGAAGTCCTAATTCTAAGCCATATGCATTAAGCATGATCTTTCATTTAGAACATAGTTCAGACCCCGCAAACATGTATGCAGTATAAGAGATTTCATGCTCTGAAAGCATAAGTCAAAGCTATGCAAGATCTCTTCAAACATAAGGTGGCCATATACTTTTGGCAAAATCCATGCACTCTTTCATTATATGTATTTTAAACATTTTTCAATACAAACAACTCTCTCTTTGGAATTCAAGATTCATAACCAAATCATTCATAAATTAAGACACTTCGTAACATGCTTTTTAAGATACATTTCAAAACAATCTATGTCATATGATAAGTAAGGAAAAATCATAACAAGAGAGAGATTTTCACATGAATCATGCTCTTAATTCAATCATTAATATTAAACATGTACATATATACATATATCAATTCAAATAAATTTGGGAAAGGCCTAAAGACCAAAACAGTACCATCAAAACTTCTAAAACATGAATTTATTCACAAATCCAAAACCCTTTTAGTAAAACCATGATTTCTATGGCAATGAGATTTTAGGAAAACCCCATGTACCTTAACCTCGAAAGATAATAGGTAATTCTCGAAGATTATGGATTGCAAATTGGGATTCTTGTTTGAAACCCTAGAGTGCATTCTTGATGAATTTCGGTGAATGTATTTAGGTGTATTTGGGATTAAATCCCATGTTTGGATGGGTTTGGGGCCATGGGAAATGTCTAGTTTGACCTTGGAATTTAAGATCCAGGAGTGGAACGCCGTAAAAATCTTCACCATGATGCGCTGGAAATTACGGCGAGCTACTGGAATTGACAATTGTCAATTTAAGGCTCATCGCGATGCGGTGGCTAGTCAATCAGGAATGCTGGCACTAAAAATTCTCTAACTTCTTCACCAAGTGTCCGTTTTAGGTGAATTTGGTATCGATGGAAATATAATTTGAAGATGTTTCATATGATATATAGTAGGCCACCCAGTTCGTTATGTACAAGGAGATATGGTCGATTGAAGTTGACTTAAGTTTCGACTCTCACTAAAACTCGAATGATAGGAAAGATTTTAACTTGAACTTGAGTTAGGGGACCTTTATGATCTCAATTCATGCTAAAATAGGCTACAAAACTACATACTTGATTAACATGAAAAATTTCCATAGGAGTTATGGCTTTTGGATTATCTACGCATAGAAATGACAGTTTTCATTCTAGCCCGAAACACGGGGCATTACAATATCTCCCCCTTGGGATCATTTGTCCCCCGAATGATAGGTAGGAATGTTGAAGCTTAAAAGTATGGAATAACGTGGACCTGATATGTCTTCTAAGTAAGGATATAACTGATCTGAAACATTTAAACTTCTATCATGAAACTGAATTGTGAGATGACTTGACTTCACTTACTTCAAGGGGCTGATTCATGCTGAGTGTTTAAGATTCCCTTGAAGTGTTCATGATCAAATCATACATATTGACTGAGAATTGATAACCTATGCAAGTACAAATCATAAGGCAACATGTCTAAGATAGAACCAGGTTACTATACTGCCTGAGCTAAAATACTTAGAAACATTTGAAATTATGCTCTGCATTCTTATGAACCGAGTCATGACTAAGTAGCTAAATCTGAAACATAATGCTTTGACTAAACTAAAATTGCAACTTACATTGATGAAATTTTATTATCTCTTGGGATGGTCATATGCTTGAAACTTTGAATAGTAGGCCTGGGTAAAAAGGTGGAAAACCATAGTAACTTGTCTATCCGACTGTTCAAATGAATAATTGGCTATACAGACTAAATTATGCTGGACCCTCATACTTAACTGGAGTATCTCATTCAACACTCTTTCTAAAGAAGTTATAGAAGCGTTAGGGAGCAAAGAATCTTGGGCACTAGTTACACAAGACATTCAACTTAGGAATCACCACAATGACACTACTCTATAGCATGGAATATAGATATATAACTTATAAACTAGGATAAAACTACCAGGCCTTAGGGAATGCACTTCTTACTTTCAAGCTGAGTGCACTTCTAGAATACTCCCTTAACTATATTATTCCCTTTAAATACCATAATCATTGATTCAAATTGTAATCCTCATATGGGCACTGATAAATATTTCTACTAATGCCTAAAGAAACATAAGTCCTCTCACCATGATCAAGCCTAACTTCAAATCACAAAATATAACATGCCACACCACGATAATGGTCCAAACCATATGATTCAATCTTGTATACCCCTTTTAGAGATCGCACCCTAAACATAACGTGCCTTACTACTTCAATGCCTAACTCTGATCTCTTACTATGGATTCACTAGCGCATATTGCGTTCCTCCACTTAAATCTCAACACGTCATTCCAGCCTATCATTATAACCACATAAAAACTCCAAGGCAAACACCCATAAGGACATACTTTACATATTATTTAATCCACTATCAACATAACTCCTACCGCTACCACAAGAATATACACACACAAATTTCAACTAACCATCACATCTATCAAAGACTTGGCCCCAGATCTTACTTCACACTTATGGCTTTATCCAAAACAAGAATACTATGATCTTTCATTGAGAAGAAATATTTGCTCATCACCATCATCTTCAGATATGGAGGAGTCACTAATAGTTAAAACATAAGACCTTGAAACATGGGAGGATATTATACGAGACTTGACACTTAACTGAGGCCGAAAAAATAACAAATCAACATCAAGGATTCATCAAAGTGATATGAATTTGGGCATATGTGACTATAAGATGAATCTCGTCAATCATAAAGAGTATAACATGAATTATGGGAACTGAGCACACTATAAAGAGTGAGTACATGAGTCATGAGTTGCATGACCTCAATTTGAAGTTCATAACATATGGAATGTGATTTCGACTACTGAATGAACTGGAACTCCTCATTCTTGAACTGGAAGAGCACGTGATTCTCTATCATATACATGAACATGAAATATGAACATGGAACTAAAATGTAAAGCATGAGTAAGTATTGGGATAACTGAAAAATACTGAGATAAGAATGGTTTGAGCCTCACCCTCACTTCCTGATGTTCTATATCATACTGAAATCACTACAAGAATATGAGAGCCTATCTTGGTCACTTGTTCTATCATCTCCCCCTTAGCTTAAATCCATCATCTTATGTTCGTAAGACCCCTTACTAGACTCTAATCTAAACTACACTCACTACACTCCGGGATCTGGAATACGACAATACACGTAATTAATAGAACTTCACCCGAATAACTACAACTGGAAGTGGAAAACCCACTGCTAATATCACCTTTTGAGACATGCTCTATCATTTTATAAACCCAATAGTCATCGCATAATACTGGAACACTTACTTTGGATCTTCATAAATATCCCTATAGTTGGAGTGTACACCCACTAGCACTTCAACTCTTATTTTTATTAGCTCAATCTTCAAAAACTCAAACTTATATTCTAACACTTAGAATGGATATCACCTAGCCTCTGATGAACCATACTACTTCCGTCATAGCATATCAATATCGCGACTCCGACTTATATCTCTCCACCATGAAAATTCAAGATCATATCAATAGGTCCAACACTATCAATCACAACTTCTTAAGCTATTTAGAACACCATGTTCCATATAGAAACTCAATGGTACTACTAACCACACACAAAATGTATTAGTCTTAGAAAAATTACCGCAACCTCATATCACCTTAGGCATACTCCTACATCATACATACAAAATCATACTTCATTACGAATCAAATAAGCTTAGGCTCTGGCATACACTGTTCAAGCCTATTAGATCACTTCCATAAAACTAGTATCGTTAACCAAGAAATCATCACATCCACCTTCATGGCCATCAACTGTTCAAACATAATGTCTGGTGCTAAATATGATTTACAACCCAACCTTACACCCAATTCTCACAAAACATTCATGTTTAATCTTAAGCCACTATTCTTACATCCACATTCTACATTAAATTCAAGCCTATAGTCTAACATCAATCATTTACCATCAATGAAGAATGCAACATAATATACTAGTTCATCAAATTGGGATATTCTACCCAAATACCTAAAAAGAAATCTACTACATACTTTCTCACAAGTAGTACTAACTTACAACTACTAACGAAAAGAAGGTCAAGGGGGTAAATTCACATAATAGACATGGTCAACCTTAATCTTATATCATAACCCCATATAATCTTATCTACTTATACGGTTTTCTCACATCACACCTACTTACCAAAGCATACATTTAGACTACTTTCAAATTCAACAAACAACCATGAGTCTATAATCCTAACTTACTAGCTAATCTATCCATTTTCATACTTCAAGCAAACAATAATTCACCTTGACTAATAACTCCTTCTTTACCTTATACTACACTAATACACAAGGAGTATCACTTCATTACCAACTCAATCTCATACAAAAGATTCGGCTATACATATATTCAATAAATCTTCCTCACCACCTTTCTTGCCATTTCACCTCTAAACCCCCAGTTCCAACCAACACAAGAACAACAAGATGAACAATAATTTGCTAGTGAATCAAAATAGGCCTCCCACAGTTTCACTAGACTTTGATTTTTCATGTTTTGAACAAGAAAATGAAATGAATAACAAAGCAACTATGCTAATGAATCGAAAGAGCCCCACAGACTACCATACAATCCACACATGTTACTAGCTGCCACATTAGTCTATCACTATAAAAGCGGTAAATCATCCTCAAGCATTGGTTATTCAACAAAAATATTTATCTACACAAAAACCATCCTCACTCTAATTTCTAACCTTGTGACTTTGTATCAACAACTTCTTGGTCTAATCTTACTACCAATAGGTCATGAAACTGACACTTTAACTTATACTACTACTCGAGTGGAAAACAGTTCCAATATTCTAGTACACATCGTTCCCTCTTAAGCATGTCATTTGCAATATAAATTCTAAAAAAATGGAATGCTCTTAATACCATAGGACGAAAAGCATGATTTTATCAAAATAAAAGTTCACAGTAAAATCAATACACTCTGAGGCACTAGTGGACTTTTCTCAAGTTCTTGCACAAATTTTAAACTCTTATGTGGCTCAACCAGAAAGGACTATACCATTTAAACTGTAAACTTCTGCATTTGAATCACCCCAATAATGAGAAATATCTAGGCACATCAAAGTAAGGAAAGAATTGGGATGACTTTACTTTCGTATGGGGACACCATAACACGAATTAGAGTATGAAAGAGGAACATTCTGGCTTAATAACACGAACTAGAACATGAAAAAAAGGGAAATATTCCTAAACGCCTAGTATCCTCCTGCTTATAAGTGTGGTGCGCTACACACCCATAAACAAGACTCTACCCGATGCAATTTTGCAGATACCTTGGGACCACAAACCGTGCTCTGATACCAAGTTTGTCACTACCCAAACTAGGGCCTGGCCGTGACGGAAATCCCAAACCATGAAGGCCCAGAACACCCTACTTTATCTGGTAATCATGCACAACATTCATATAAATAAAGAAGATGTGGAAACATAATCAGCTATGGAAACATGGTCAAATTCTAATTTCAACATAAGTATAGAAACTGTAATGCAACTACATCTAAATAACATCTGAATCAGTCTGCAATCTGAATCAGTCTGCAAAATCTCTACTATATAAAAATCTGACAACTATCTGAAAACTGGGACAACGCCCCCAGTAGACCAAAATTATAATAAGTGACATAATCTAAAAAGACAGGCCTTCTAGGATAGAGAAGGCTCACCAAATAAACCCAACAACTCTATTTGAAATAACCTACTACCTTTCTGGACCCCTAGACTGAGCCTCAGAACCTGGAGGGAGGAGGGGGTCAATACAAATGTATTGGTACGCAAAGTATTCCAAAATAAAACTTTTATATAAATAAAATAGTTGGGGAGAAATTTGTCAAATACCATTCATGAAAAAGTTCAAAAACATATGGGCACTTTCTGTAAATCAAAAATCATTCTTGTCAATGCAATGTCTGAATTTTGTATAAATTCTGAGTTAGGTGATACTCTCCTACAATTTTGATATTCCACGGGCGGTATGGAATCTGCCATTGACTTGGCGGGGAAACCCCCAACCCGAGTGTGCTGCAAGAATTGGAGTTTCTGATTATGATACGCCACATGACACTAGGCCAACGTAATATAATATACTTAGATCAATAAATCACGATTTTGAGTAATGAGTTGTCTGAACTCATGCCTTCTTCGGGGAACCAGCTAAACTCTCTTAATTCCCATTTTCATCCTATTCTAAATCATGCATTTTCTAGTTTCAACATCCAAAAAGTCTAATTTTAAACATGTATTCTATTATATTATGAAATTATCATGGCATAATCTAAATTGGTGTCGTTACACCAAGACTTGTAAGTCCTATTTATAAGCCATATATATTAGCATGATCTTTCATTTAAAACATAGTTCAGACCACACAAACATGCAAGCAGTATAAGAGATTTCATTCTCCGAAAGCATAAGTCAAAGCTATGCAAGGACTTTTCAAATATAAGGTGGTGATATGCTTTTGGCAAAATCCATGCACTCTTTCATTATATGTATTTTCAATATTTTTTCAATACAAATAACCCTCTTTTTGGAATTCAAGATTCATAACCAAATCATTCATAAATTAAGACACTTCGTAACATGCTTTTCAAGATACATTTCAAAACAATTTATGCCATATGATATGTAAGGAAAAATCATAACAAGAGAGGAACTTTTACATGAATCATGCTCCCAATTCAATCATCAACATTAAACATGTATGTATATACATATATGAATTCAAATAAATTTGGGAAAGGCCTAAAGACCAAAAGGATACCATCAAAGCTTCTAAAACATAAATTTATTCACAAATCCAAAACCCTTTTCATAAAAATATGATTTTTATGCTCATGAGATTTTAGGAAAACCCCCTATACCTTAACCTCAAAAGATAATAGGTAATTTTCCAAGCTTGCGGATTGTAGATTGGGATTCTTGTTTGAAACCCTTAGAGAGTGTTCTTGTTGAATTTTGGTAAAAGTGTATGTGTTTAGGTGTATTTGGGATTAAATCTCATGTTTGGATAGGTTTGGGCCCATGGAAAATGTCTAGTTTGACCTTGGAATTTAAAATACGGGACTGGAATGCCGTAAAAAGCTTCACCATAATGCATTGGAAATCTCGGTTAGCTACTGGAATTGACAATTGTCAAGTTAAGACTAATCGGGATGCGGTGTCCAGTCAATCAGGAATGCTAACACTAAAAATGCTCTAACTTCTTCATCGAGTGTCCATTTTAGGCGAATTTAGTATTGATGAAAAGATAATTTGAAGATATTTCATTTGATATATAGTAGGTCACCCAGTTCATTATACACAATGAGATATGGTTGATTGAAGTTTACTCAAGTTTCGACGCTCCCTAAAACTCGAATGATAGGAAAGCTTTCAACTTGACCTTAAGTTAGGAGACCTTTATGATCTCAATTCATGCTCAAATGTGTTACCATACTACATACTTGATTAACATGGAAAATTTCTATGGGATTTATGGTTTTTGGATTATCTACACATATAAATGACAGTTTTCATTCTAGCCCGAAAAATGGGGTGTTACAAAGAGGCACTAGAAAAGATTTTGCATATGCCTATTATAGGTGTGAGAACTATTGTTAAATAACAGGACTCAGTTGAGTTCATTATTTATGCCTCAAATATGGGAGGGACATCAATAAATGGTGTGAGAAAGGAATTTCTCACAAGTGAGTTCCAATTAGTGTTTGAATTTGTGAATAAGGTAGTTTTGCCTAGGTCAGAGAAAAGGACCATGCCTTCTGTTGTTGATTTATTTATGATTGTTTGTTTGAGAAAATTTGAGTTGATAAGTCTTCCTGCTCTAATGTTAGAGCATATGCATAAGGTCATCCATGAAAAGGAAGGAAAACAGGATGACTTATGGGTACTTATTGAACAATTTGTTTGATTACTTTGGAGTGATTGGGACTAAAGAAACTCCTGGAACAGTCAAACAAAATTTTAGTCTAAAAATATTTGTGGAAAATGAATGCATAGAAATAAAGGTGGGAACTGTGTCCCAAGTGTCAGAACTATTTGTTGCTTAGGAGAATTTAAGTAACGAAATATAGGAGATGAGAATTAAGTTATCTGCTAAGGATACTGAGAAAGTGCACTCTGCTAAGGATACTGAGAAAGTGCACTTTAAGATACAGAATTAGAAGATATACTTAGAGGGACCTGGTGCTATTGAGGAAGTTGCAATAGAAAATGCAAAGCTCCAGACCAAGGTTGTAGAGCTCAATAAGTAGGTTCAAGGGATGAATTCTAAAGTTAAATACCTCACTAAGTAATTTCTAAATGCTCATGATATTGCTTAAATGTTTTCCCGCTAAGCCCCCTCTATCTTAGTCCTGTCATCCTTGCGTCAGTTTTAAGTTATTGTTTCTACTGTGGTTTTTTAAGATAGTTGTTATATGCTTATTTTGGTATGATAATACTAGTACTGATCTTATTTAACAATGAATGAATCCTTTGTTTGTGTGTCTCATCTATCTCCTACTTAATTATAAAGTTATTTTTCATGTTAGTGTTGCCCCAGTGGCCATGATTTAACTAACTGATGCTTATTTTACTCTTGGTTTACTGTTATCACTTTTTAAAGATACCAAAAGAGGGAATACTGAATTCATGTGGTAAGGACCATGTGAGGTGTGTTGCATGATGTGTTAGAGACTAGGTACCAGGTGCATATGTGTTGATGTTGGTGAAGTATGATGTCATAGTGACGGGAAAACTATTGTTGACGCATGATGGAATATTGATAGGGGAAGCATGGTGCACAATGATAAGGGGAATATTCATCGATAGGAGTGGTGATCACTGTGAGTGAATGAGATGATTGAACATTTCTGCTCAAAATTTTTGGTTAGTTTGTCATCATCAAAAAGGGGAAAAATTGCTATATCTTTTTTTGATGATTGATAGCGCTCAACTTACACATCAATTTAAGTGAAAAGTAGTCATTTTTTATATAAACCCAACAAGAGTTAAGGTTGAATCCACGAGGAACAGTATGAGTGGCGAATGGGTAAGTTCGAAATAAAAGTACTTACTAAGTTCAAACCTAGAATACATATATTTGGGGATTTTGAATGTTTTCACATATATAAATATTTTTGGGCTTCTAAAAGACTAACTCAAGACTAAGAATAAATAGAGAGTAAAGAATTTGAAACAAATCTTGGGATTATGCTTTCCTAGGGGCAAGTTAGGCATGGGAACTTGATGATTCGGTGCAAATTCTAATCGTTAATGATATGGTAGGCTAGGTTTAAAGTCCTTGAGTTAAGTTTGTCAATGTGACACCCCTTTTTTTCACTCCCAAAATGAATTAATTTTTAAGTTTCGAAAGGGTTTTATTATTAAAGTGACAAAAGATGAAATTGTTTCGAAAAAGGATTCATTAGTTTCAAAACTTAGAGTCGCCACTTAGCATAAATCAGGTGTGCCAAGTCACCCGTGGATATCCTTTTTCAAAACGGTTTTGACTCTATAGAACTGATCCGCGAACAGAGATTTCAGCTAAAGAATTCTGTTGATTGAGGGGAAGGTGTTAGGCACCCTTCGATCCCATGGTTCGATCACAGTTGCTTGGTGGAGTATATTGGCTAATTTGGACACTATGAATGTATAAACCACACCAAACATAAATAAAACGATCAATCAAGCAAACAAATTCAAAAATAATTTCCAGTCCAATTATACAGTCCAAATAGAAAAAGAATGTTAAAATGAAATCCTATTCTACCCTACACTAATTTTATACTATGCTTCTATGCTCCCCGATGCCTCGGGCCTTCATCACGGACGTCCTCCAAATACAAAATACTTTGGGGAATTCCCCGATGAATAAATACAAGTGATCGAGGGGAATTTCCTGATTAAATGAATACATTTCCAAATGCAAGAACTAAAACCAAACCATTCAATTCAAATTCCACATTCAAACATTCAACAAGAAAACTTATTCCTAAATTTTTGCCTACCCGAACCAACATTCGCCTATCCATTTCAATATATCATAATTTTATCACATTCCAACAATATTCATGCTTATTATGAATTAAGCAAAAAAACAACAAACCAAAGCTAATCTATATTCAACTTTTTTTTTTTATCATTTTCTCAATTTCATCACCCAAATTCATTTTTAACCACATTATTAAACCAGTTCGACTATAAAATCACTTTTCAAAATCCAAAACCAAAAAAACATACCCCAAAGAAGATTCAAACATTTAAGCATACCAATCATTCATATCCACAACAACAATTAACATTTTTCTCGAAATATTCAAAATCGTACCACAAAATTACGATGTTAACCAACTTCGATATAAAAAAAAAGTAGAGTTGAGAGATGGACCTTTGAATAATTGATTTCATTGATAATAAAATCAAGAAATCCCAGACAATAGAATTCCTAATAGGACCTCAACAATGATGAACTCCAGCTTCATATTGAAAAATTTGAGACCCAAAACTGAAGCTCCATAAATCCAATCGAACTTGAAAACTGACATTGTTCACGTACTGTTCACGACACTATTCACGGTATTGTTCACAACATTGTTCAAGGCACTGTTCACAATACTATTTCTCTCTTGATTTTTTTCTCTCTCACGCGATTCTCTCTTCTCTGCCTTATTTTTTTTGTTCTTTTTGTAAGGAAGATGATTTGGTGATTGTTGTTATTGTGGAGAAGATGATGATGAAAGAATGAGCCTCCCTTTTCCCTTTTTAGAATTTTTCTTTTATATTTTTTTTGGTTTTTCTTTTTATTTATTTATTATCCTATGTGGAAGCATATAATTTGTGGCTTGTGGGAATAAGTGTGTGGCATGGGGAAAAGTTAGTGTGGCATGTGGAAAGATGAGGGTGACGTGTGAAAAAATGAATAGGGCATGTGCCTTTTGCATGTATCCAATGAAAAATAGAAAGTGAGTTGTTGAGGTGACATAGTGAGGTGGTAAAGACGCGATGTATTTAATTATTTTCAAGTCTTTCTTCTTCTTTTTTTTGGGGATAAATTATCAATTAAATAAAAGTATGGTAAGGTGAATAAAATAAAAATAAAAATAAAATAAAATAAAAATGATTAAAATATTTTCAGAAAAGGAAAATATTACCTGTCTACATCATTCTCCCTTTGGATGTAAACACATGGTGTTTTCATTCAAAGCAGTAGACAATGAGACAGAATTTTGTCCAGATCTTTAGTCAAAAGCATGAAGCACGAGAAAGGAGGGAAACCAGGTCTTGACTTAGGACATCCTACCTACCCAAGTTATGAGGGAATCGAATGACAGTTATCTCAAAGGATTAGAAGGAGATGGACTGTGCTGAGTTGGAGAGTCGAGTGAGGTCCCATCGAGGTTCTCGTCCGTGACTCTATTATTACATCAAAAAAATGAAAATTACAAGTTAAAAACATAAATGAAATTACAAAATCCTGTCTACACAGCTTTTGTTGGACTCTTGAGTTGAGTTTCATCACCCTATTCTTCAGGCGGGCTCCTATTTTGAAATTTCTTCAAATTGTTGCTTGCTTTTAAATTTCATCACCCTGTTCTCCAAGCGGGCTCCTGACTTTCTATTTTCGATCTGTTGTCTTTCATTTTCTTCAGTTTGTTACTTGACTTTCAACTTCTTCACCTTGTTTCTTCACTTTCAATTTCTTTACCTTGCTGCTTGACTTTCCATTTATTCGCCCTGTGCTTCGGGCAGGCTCCTGAAATCACATCAAAACTAGAAAGAAAATTATCCGAAACTAAATTATTGTAAAGAGAAAATAGTTTGCCAAAAAAGTAAAGTTACAAAACAGATATTAATTTTTGTTTTGCCCCAGTTTACCATTAGAATACTTTTGAGAAAGTCAGATCATACCTACTTACATGTTGCAATAATGAATCAAGACTCTGACCAAGAAATGCATCTCTTGAGAGTAAAATTGAATGACCAAGACTAGAAAGTTCATCTCCTAAGAATTAAAGTGAGGAATTCTAACTAGAAAGTGAGTCTTTGCGAGATAGAAGTTTAAATTAAAAAGTGTGTCACCTGATAAATGAAAACTAACAAAAAAGTGTGTATCATAAGGATTAAGTGAAATGACTCAACTAGAAAGTGCATTTTCTAGAAATCAAAGAGAATGACTTGACTAAAAGGTACGTCTTATAGGAATCAAAGGAAATGACTCGACTAAAAGGTACGTCTTCTAGGAGTCAAGGGGAGATGACTCAACTAAAAGGTACATTTTATAGGAATAAAAGAAAGATGACTCGACTAAAAGATACGTCTTAGGAATCCATGGAAATAACTCGACTAAAAGGTATGTCTTCTAGGGGTCAAGGGGGATGACTCGACTAAAAGGTACGCCTTATAGGAATCAAGGGGGATGACTCAACTAAAAGGTACGTCTTTTAGGGTCAAGGGGAATGAATCAACGAAAATGTACGTCTTATAGGAATCAAGGGGGATGATTCAACTCAAAGGTATGCCTTATAAGAATCAAGGGGGATTACTTGACTAAAAGGTACGTCTTATAGGAATCAAAAGGAATGACTCGACTAAAAGGTACGTCTTATAGGAATCAAAGAAGATGACTCAACTAAAAGGTACGTCTTATAGGAATCAAAGGGAATGACTCGACTAAAAGGTGCGTCTTCTAGGGTTCAAAGGGAATGACTCAACTAAAAGGTACATCTTATAGGAATCAAAGAGAATGACTCACCTAAAAGGTACGTCTTATAGGAATCAAAGGAGATAACTCGACTAAAAGGTACGGCTTATAGGAATCAAGGGGGATGAATCAACTAAAAGGTATGCCTTATAGGAATCAAAGGGGATGACTCGACTAAAAGGTACGCTTTATAGGAATCAAGGGGGATGACTTGACTAAAAGGTACGTCTTATAGGAATCAAGGGGTATGAATTGACTAAAAGGTATGTCTTATAGGAATCAAGGGGGATGACTCGACAAAAAGGTACGTCTTCTAAGAGTCAAAGAGAATGACTCAACTAGAA
Source organism: Capsicum baccatum var. pendulum (assembly GCA_030864225.1). Lineage (NCBI taxonomy): Eukaryota > Viridiplantae > Streptophyta > Magnoliopsida > Solanales > Solanaceae > Capsicum > Capsicum baccatum. Next base: position 91,128,089 of record CM061557.1, read on the forward strand.
GGTACATCTTCTAGGAGTGAAGGTTCAATTTAAGAAGTGTATCACCCAGCAAATAAAAACTAAAATCCCTGGAAAGGATAGTGTGTCTTCGAGGTATATAAGATGATGAATTTTTACCATGATTTAATTATCAAATCTGTGCAGCAACATTGCTTCATGCATTTGTAAAAGCGAGAAATTAGGGGCCTAGATATTTAGGCTTTGAAATCCTTGATTTGAAGGTAACATGTGTTCCTGTTTCATGCAAAGAAAGGTTGTGAGTTTAAAAATATGATGGATGGTTTGTGTCTTTGGCTTTCATGGAAAACACTCTTGCCATCATCACATTCAATCTTGCTTACAACCATTAGCCTGTGTCATTGACTTGCTCCTTCATTGACCAAACTCAAATTATTAAGAGTGACTGAGACAAACACAACATCTCTGTTTTTCCCTGTTTCTCAAATAAAACCCATGGAACCTAGGTATTTCATGAGTTCCAAGACTTATTTGTTGACAAAACTTTCTGCTTGCCTCATTTTGGCTCACAATAATGTCTTTTTCATGCGTTGGCCATTCTGCCTTGCTTTGTACAATTGAAGAAGTTGGTAGCCAATTTTGAAATCTTTTATCACTTGTTTTGACATAGACTTGGCTCAAAGACAAGAGAAAAATGACAATGATTTTATTTGGATAACTAACTCAAGAAATATAAAAATATAACTATAGAAAAAAAAGAAATGACAATGAATGTCCCCATTGAAAAATATGAAAGAAAAGTTTATCTAACTCTAATGATTATGACATGCATATCGTCTTAAACTGCCTGATCTCTCCATCCAAAACTCTCACAAATTATTGTTAATGACCTCGAAATTGAGTTGTTTCCTTAGATCAATTGCATTTAAGACCTCATTCAGCTAGTGGCGCCTTGAACGATTTTTGCCAACGAGTCTCTCTTATTGTTCTTTTCTTAGATCACCATTGCCTTATGGTGTATTTAAGGGTTTTTCACCAATGAGACTCTCTTATTTTCATTTGTCTCAACTCACCACCATCTTATAGTGCTCGTGAGAGTTTTCACCGATAAGACTCTCTCATTTTTATCTCTCTCAGCTTACCATCATCTTACGATGCCCGTAAGGGTTTTCACCGATAAGACTCTCTCATTTTTATTTCTCTCCTGATTCCTTATACTGAGGAAGATAAGTAGTTCCCAAAATTCATCATAACATCCATTGCATGCTTAGACTTAACATTCTCAAAGATTGATCTGAATGTCTTTCAGTAGTTGTAACTTGGCTTTTGGATACGGTTAGAAAGAAAGGATAGCATAAGGCCAAAAAACACCTAAGGTAGGGTAGGACTTACAACTTTTAGAATCGACTCAAATAATGAGGATCAACTCATGCCCCATTTTCTTTTGACTGGGTAATTCTAAATTATTTATTTGGTTGGACTGAGCCCAGAGTAGGGCATCCTACGTATTTCACCCCCGAGAGAGGAGAATCAGGTCATGCGTAGTTCTGGCAGCTTGTTCTTTCATTTGATTCTATTTTTTTCTTTTGTTGACTCTTTTACTCTTTGGGACTCTTCTGACTTTATTTTTCTTGACACTCATCTTTTCTTTGTTTTTCGACACTTTTTTTTTAATTTTGGTTACTCTATCTTGATTCCAAAGAGGGGTATGAAAGAAAATAACACTAAGGCCCAAATGGTGCAAACAAAGGATGATACAATGTTTGCATAGCAGAATGAAATGCCTTCCTCATATCAATTCTTAAAAATGCTAGTACATTGCATGTAATGCGAAAGTGCACGATCAAGATCACTTATGAAATATTTTACAACACTAACTTGCCCCGAGCATGTGTGCCACCTCTTTTTATACACTTGCCTAGCATACAACTCCACTTTATTGTACATTCCTCATGCTGAAGGACTCATGACTTCGTGGAGCTAATTTTCTTCCTGTTCATTTTGACATAGGATCATACATTCACTACTTGACCTAATTGAGATATGTCTTTTAATTGACGACCAAGTTATTCACACAATTCTCAAAATAATAGCCTTAATTTTCTAAGAAGGCTTCGACTTGATCACCAAATTCCCCGCACTCTATCTATTTTCTTAGATGCACTTTTTTTCTAACTTTAACCCTCTGATTCAATATTCATACTTAAACTGGATTTTAAGATCTGACTGTAAATTTCACTAGCATGGTATGTCACTAGAGTCAACATAAAATGTACTATGTAAAGAAAACAAACAAACAACACATATTTAAAATACAAAGAAAAATGGGACACTTCATTTAATAAAAATGAAATATAGAAGGGTTTGAAAATAACGACAAAGGGACAAAACAAGATAGATCTCGAACTACAACCCTGAAATAATTCAGATAATATAAAATAAAATAAAATAAATTACCAGACCTCTTCCTAGTAGGGAGAGGGGTGACTTCTTAATTGCTCAGCCTTACATCTTAGCCACTGGTTTGCATATCAGCATAACTAGAGCTTTTCTCACTATCAATGTTTTGCACCATAATTAATTTATCTTGAATTATCTTTTCAATTTCTCTTTTCAAAGCACGACAATCTTCAATACTATGACCTTGAACATCAGAATGATATTCACATCGTACATTAGGATTAAAACTTATTGAATGTGGGTCAGGAGTTTACCTAAGGAAAGGAGTGATCATGCCATGCTATACCAATCTCTGGGATAAACTGGCATAGGATTCCCCAATAGGAGTGAAATTATCTTTTTTCTTCTTCCTCTTTGCGAAATCTGGCCTTGGATGAAACTTAGATTTAGAGGTTCCTTGGTAAATTTATGGGGGTCGAGGATGATGTTGAGGGAAAGGTGCCTGCCATTGTGGATAAGAAGATGGATGAGCATACAATTGTGCATTGCTCAAAGGATATTGAGGAAGTGGAATGGGATTTCATGGATTTTGGGGAAAGAAACCTTATTGCAAGTGGTTATGTGGATCTAATATGTAAGCTCGGAATTGAGGCTGACAGTATTGGTGGGTTGGACCTCTCAGACTCTGCTTTGGCCCTGGCATGAAAATAGGTGCGTTTTCCTTCTTCTTTTCTTAGTTGATTGCAATGTCATCCTAAATATTTGACAGAGTGATTCTGTCCATCAGGCTCCCCAAATTTTGATGTCTCAAAGCTGGGGGGAAGGTTAACACTTGAAGACATGCCCCGATTTTTATATGAAACATCTTCATAGCCCATAAGTCCAGGGGAATTTTTCATATCATTTTCTACACTCCTAGCTATCCCAACCACTTTCTCTAGACCTTCTATCATGCTAGGCTTCTTAGTAAGAAATTTTCGCGGTCCCCTTAATTTAACGGTAGGATCAAGAGTATAACAATAATCATATTGAACGTGTATTCAATAGTGGACTGGGGAATCACAATCGTTGGATTGATAGCCAAAGTTAAAGTCTTGGTAAAAGGATGAGCAACAAAAACACATACGGTATGTAGTGCTGTGAATGTGGTAGACTTATATTGAGGAGCTAAAGAAAGAGTGGTGGAAGTATTGGGGTGCATTAGACGTGGAATGGATTTTGAGGCATGCTGTGGTGCATCAACAACAGTAGGAAACTTACTTTGCAACTTTGGTGGAAGACTCAAGGTATTTGCAAGGTCAAAAGTAGGGAACGGAGGTAAAGGCAGCCCACTGGCCCAAGCTTGGTACATTTCTATCATTTGTTGTCTCAGTCTCAAATTCTCTTCCTTTAAACTCTCAATTTCCTGACTCTTTGTTTCATCCATAGTGCCACTCTCTATATCCTTGTTGGACACAACTAAACCTTCTTTAGATTTGGTGTGATATGGAGTACCAGCCAGGAAGCCACAAACCAGCCACCTTAAACTAACTGAACAAGAGGTAACAAATATGTTAGAGTTAAACATTTTTCAAAATCTCTTTTTTTTTTTTTTGAAAAGATCACCGAATCCAAAAAGGGCGCCTACATATCTCATCCCCAAGAGTGGAGAATCAGGTGTGCGTTGTTCGTGAAGTCTTGCCAAAATGGCCAATTAAACTCTTTTTCTTTTCTTTTTCTTGAAACTTTAAGAAGAAAAGAAAATAACAAATTATCAAAAGAATTGACAAAAATCTTTTTTGCATTTTCAGATTTAAATTCCCTATACAAAATGAAACCTATGACAACCAAAGAAAAATCTCTTTTTGAATTTTCGATTCTAAATTTCATATGAAAATAAAACTTGAAACTATTAAAGGAAAATCTTTTTGTGGTTTTCTTTTCGAAGATGTTTATGACACACCTACTCTAAAGAGGAGAATCAGGGGTGCATAGTTCGTCCAGATAGGACAATTAAGGATTAAATAACCGACTGAACCCTGACTTAAGAGATGCAACGACAAACAGAAGATGAAAAAAATAAAATCTTTTTGAATTTTTAGTTTGATACTTCACATAAGACTGACACCAATAACTATGAAAGAAAAAATCTTTTTTGTATTTTCGTTATAAGAGATGTACAAAACTTTTACCATCTTTTGACTTTCTTTAATAAAAAGCTCCTATTAAGGAAAATCTTTTTTTTTTTTTTGAAATTTTCGAATTATGAATGCTTACTAAAGAAACAAAAGAATTTTTTTTGATGTTTTTGTTTTTGACAAGTGAGTGGAAAAGATAAAAAATCTTTTTGAATTTTTGAATTGTGAAAAACAAAAGCCATAAAGAAGTCTAAAAACTACAAAACTCTTTTTTGACTCTTTTTTTTTTTTTTTTTTTTTTTTTTAATTTTTCCATGCCCACTCACCCTTCTTTAATTCTAGCAGATGCTTTCCCCAAATTAGTCCATCAAATGACCATATTACCCTCAAAGATGCAACAATTAGCACCTAAGGATGCTTCAGGGGTGAGTATCCTACAAAGGACCAAATGGATCCCGCTAGGTCTCAATATGATGCAGATAAGTATGATCTAAAGGCTGACCTACACTAGGGTTCACTAACAAGGCTGTTCGGGGGAGCCTATGGTCTATATTGGCTGCTTTTCTTTCCACCTACTCCATAACACTGACGGATTTCCCCCTAAAATAAGGGTGACTCAACTAGAGGTCGTGTACAACACATGTACTACGGACTTGTTGAAGAAAAATGACTCGGGTTATGCACATGATGCCAGATATAAAGCGGTATCACATAAGATAAAACTGTAAACAAAGAGCACGTAGACACTCAACAATGATAAACAATAACACAAAAAAACACAAACAATATCTATACACCCATAATGTCAAACAAAGCCGATATAACTCCAAAAAATTAGCTCGAATTCTGAAAATTCCCCAGCAGAGTCACCAGAGCTGTCACACCTCTTTTTAACTCCAAAAAGATATAATTTTATGTTTCGAAAAGGTTTTATTATTAAAGTGAAAAAAGATCACAATTGTTTCGAAAAAGGATTCATTAGTTTCAAAACTTAGAGTCACTACTTAGTATAAATCAGGTGTGCCAAGTCACCCGTGGATATCATTTTTCAAAAAGGATTTGACTTTATAAAACTGATCCATGAATAGAGATTCCGGCTAAGGAATTCTGTTGACCGAGGGGGAGGTGTTAGGCACCCCTCGATCCCGTGGTTCGACCACGGTCGCTTGGTGTAGTATATCAGCTAATTTGGACACTATGAATGTATAAACCACACCAAACATAAATAAAACGATCAATCAAACAAACAAATCCAAAAACAATGTCCAGTCCAATTATACAGTCCAAAATATAAAAATAATGCAGAAATGTAAATCCTATTATACCCTACACTAATTTTAAACTACACTCCCATGCTACCTAATTCCTCGGGCCTTCATCACGGACGTCCTCCAAATATAAAATACTTCAGAGCATTCCCCAACGAATAAATAAAAGTGATCGCGGGGCATTCCCTAATTAAATGAATACATTTCCAAATGGAAGAACGAAAACCAAACCGTTGAATTCAAATTCCACATTCAAATATTCAACAAGAAAACTTATTCCTAAATTTTTGCCTACCCGAACCAACATTCGCCTATCCACTTCAACATATCATAATTTTATCACATTCCAACAATATTCATGCTCATTACGAATTAAACAAAACAACAATCAACCAAAGCTAATCTAAATTCAACTTTTTTTTTTAATCAATTTCTCAATTTCATCCCCCAATTCCATTTTTAACCATATTATTAAACAAGTTTGACTATCAAATCACTTTTCAAAATCTGAAACCAACAATACATACCCCAACGAAGATTCAAATATTTAAGCATACCAATCATTCATATCCGCAACAACAATTAACATTTTACTCGAAATATTTAAAATTACACCATAAAATCACGATATTAACCAACTTTGATATAATAAAAAAGTAGAGTTGAGAGATGGACCTTTGAAGAATCGATTTCATTGATAATACAATCAAGAAATCTCAGAATATAGAATTCCTAATAGGAACTCAACAATGATGAACTCCAACTCTGTATTAAAAAAATTGAGACCCAAAACTGAAGCTTCGTAAATCCAATCGAACCCGAAAAGCGACACTACTTATGTACTATTCACGACACTGTTCACAACACTGTTCATGGCACTATTCACAACACTGTTCATGACACTGTTCACAATACTGTTTCTCTCTCAATTTTTTTCTCTCTCGTGCGATTCTCTTTTCTCTCCCTCATTTTTTTGGTCTTCTTATGAGGAAGATGATTTGGTGATTGTTGTTATTGTGGAGAAGATGATGATGAAAGAATGAGCCTCCCTTTTCCCTTTTTAGAATTTTCCTTTTATATTTTTATTTGATTTTTTTCTTTATTTATTATCCTACATGGAAGCATATAATTGTTGGCTTGTAGGAATAAGTGTGTGGAATGTGAAAAAGTTAGTGTGGAATGTTAAAAGATGAGGGTGGCGTGTAAAAAACTAAGTAGGGCGTGTTCCTTTTGCATGTATCCAATGAAAAATAGAAAGTGAGGTGTTGAAGTGGCATCGTGAGGTGGCAAAGATGCTATGTATTTAATTATTTTCAATTCTTTCTTTTTTTGGGGAGAAATTATCAATTAAACAAAAGTATGGTAAGGTGAATAAAATAAAAATAAAAAAATAAAATAAAATAAAAATGATTAAAATATTTTCAGGAAAGGACAAAATTACGTGTCTACAGTCAACAAAGTCTCAAAGATGTTACTCATTGACCTATTAGAGTACCTAACGAGTATGTCAATTAAAACCACTCAACACCTCAATTGGGTATTCCTATTTCTAGGAAGACGCCCAAAACATAGCTTCCTCTATATTCACTCTTACTTCTAATATAGAAAAAAAATTGTAAACTATACCCATTATTATCCATTATTTCTTTGTCCCCCATAGCCCTCTTTCAAGGATGCCATGGGTTCCAAAAGTTCAGCCACATCCCTATTTCAAGGATGATATGAACTTTCAAGAGTTTAGGGTTTTCACCCACAAATCCCAACTAATTAAATCAAGCAATAGTGAAACCCATCATCAACAAACTAGAATCTACATAAATACATCACAACCCACTCACAATTGGACCCTATTCTAACATAATCCCAAGAGGAAGAAGTAGAAACTCATAAATATAATAAGAAAAAATATACCAAAATCTCCATCAATTTGATTCATGAAAGATAAAGAAGATGCAAGTCCAAACTTTAAGCTTCAATAAATCTTCAATGGAAATTTCTAATCCTCCACTTGGAAACTACTCTAATGTATTCTTCACCCCAAAATTAGTATGACAAAATTTTCTCTTCAAATTGGAAACTAGATGATGGAAGAGAGTACCAAAAATTGGGGTTTTCCTCTACTGAGATATGGTTTGAACTTCTTAAAGGAATTGGGGACGACTATGTGAATTTATAAATCTTCCCATGGGAATAATATTGTATTTGCGTGAGCACTGAAACTTGTCCGCACTGCGATCAAAGTTGTGATGGTGAAATATTGACCTATCTTGACTGGCCGCGATTGAGGCCCTTAAACTGTGATCACTGTAACTGAGGCTTGTGTTTTCTCTAGGATTTTCCAGATGCACTTCTTTCCCTTTTTTGGTCCATTTCAGTTCAAATTCACATCATTTATTCTCCAAACATGTATGCCTGCCAAATGTGTATATTAGTGCATTTAATCACCAATTTGTCTCACTTATATCTTCAAATCATAATAGTGTGCATGAAAGTTGAGTGTAATTGAGAGGTAAAATCACCACTCATCAACACCCCCAACTTAAAACTTTACTTGTCCTCAAGCAACACTATCTCTCACCATGAGACAAATTTAAAATTTATGCCCAAATTAGATGACCCAATGATCATAATGACTTCTACCTTAGTCAATACCACAAGTAGCTCTTCATACATGGGCAAAGCTATTCTCACTACACCCCTCAACACGAAATGAAATTCACAAGGATGTAAAAGACTTAAAAGAGTAACTATGCAACAATCACTAATACTCTAGAAGTGACTCACCTTTGACCTTAACTACATTATACTTCTTTTGCCTCATTTTCAGGAGATGACAAAATCACCCACCTCAGCTTGTTACATGCCTCCTCATAAAAAGGAATATAAAACACACCAAGTTATCAAAAATGCAACAAGGATATTAAGTGAAAAACTCTCTCACTCTCTCTCTCTCACACAAGGACTCTCTATGATAACAAGTTCCATACCTTAGGCTTGCCCCTATTTTCAATCGCTACTACAATGAATTCACTTGGTTGGAGATCTCAAAGGGCTTTTTGAGCTTGTAACATAGGATCGGGGGTAGGGTAGGATATCATTTAGGAACAACATGGCTATACCCTTCTTGAACATTTTCGTCATACTATTCCATCCAGCTTTTGACCATGGGCCACTTCTTTTTGTTTTCTCTCTTTTCACATTGCCTACTTTTGCTTCCTTGGTTCACTTATTTTGTTTTCATTTATTTTTCTTGCATACCTCATGCTTTCCTATCCTATATTAGATCCCTTTTTTCTTATTCAATTATTCTGAATGATTAAGATCTAAGGCACTCACTTACAACTTCGTGGCTCAATATTGCCTCTTCCAATCTTTACCACCCCAACTTAGGTTTTTAGCCTCAAGTTGCTTTTAAGTTCAAGGATGGTATTCAAAAGAGGGATATAAGAAATTAATGACTCATGGCTTGTAATGTGTTTTCCATAGAAAGATCCAAAGGATCAAAATGGGAGACTAGGGATAACATCTATGCACGGGTAGGCTTTATAGGCTAGAGTGGACTTCAAAGTTCACAAAGATGGCCTAAGATCATCTCACCAACCACGTATAATAAATAATTATCTTTGAGAGACTAATGGGGCAAGTTCTAGATGACACAAGTATACTTGAGATTTAACCAAATAAGCTCACTGCACATGGCATGTAAATTCACCATGGAGGCTCAATTGGCCCTTCTTCTAGAGACAAAATAGAGTATCTACCAATTTTCAAAACTCAAAATTATTGGAGTCACAAAAAGAGAAAAAGAATTGTTAGAAGGTCACTCATGCCCATGCCATTGATTTTTAAAAATTTTTGGATGGAGGGGCCTGTTTGCGTTGAATTTGCACCACACATAATTGGCTAAATATGGCATCAACCCAAGTCTTCGTATCATATTTTGGATTTTATATGGGCAAACCATATGGCAACTCAAACTTCTCCATAGGTGTAAGTGCGATCCGAAATTCAAAATGTCATAGGTACTAAAATTTCCCTTGCATTTATGACCTTAATGCCATGGGTACTTAGACTTCCCTTGCATTTATAGCTCAAAACCTATTTATGACCTCGATGCCACAGGTACTTAGAGTTCCTCTACATCTATAGCTCAAAACCTAATCACGATGCTTTTCCCTTAAGAATATCATCACTTAATCTATCATAGGGAAAAGCTTTTCCAATATCACCACGGCCAAAATAAAGATAAGGTAAGAATGTAAACATAATCCAAACAACTAATCCATGAAATATGGGAACCATCAAAGTTTCCAAATAATGCAATCCAAAAACAAAAATAAAAATAATCGAAAATGTCATACAAAAATCCATTAAATATCTAAATAATACAAATTCGAGGAACGACACCCTCAACTGAAAAGATAGCAGTGTCCTCACTGCATAAACAATAAAGAAAGGAAAAAGGGTGTTCACTGAGACTCCATCAAGAGATACTCTCCACTGTAGACTTTGCATCATCTCAACCAATATCAGTACTAGACCACTCATTAGGGGTCTTATCATCCCTCTCTACACTGGGAAAAGGTAGTCTGTCATGAGGCTTCAGGACCTTCCAAGGGCCTTTAACCCCTTACACATCTAACTGAAAACTTGTCTCTCTTCTTCTCTCTCTTCTTTATCTTCTCGTGGGTGTCTCAAAGCTCCCTGTGAGATTCTTCCATTATGGATTATGCCCTCTCCAGCCTAGAAATAGTGGCTTTATACGTCTGCTGCTTCTCCAGATACTTATCATAATTTGAGCGGGACACATAAGAGTGGTGCCTAGTGGAGGGCTCTCTCGATCCTTGAGGTAATCCTGATACTAGCTCATTAATGAACCTAATATCAATTCCTATATCTTCCAGAGGCTTAACAGTGGATGGTCTATACGACTCTGACTCCTCAACTATCGACTTGCCCAAGTCAATCTTTCTCTTTTTTCTCTTACCAGGTGCACCCTCACCTTGAATGTTGAGATGATAAATAGGGGTTGTAGGGTTCACCCAAGTGTCATCTGGGTATTCCACAACCCTGACTTTCTTGCATAACTCATTAATAAGATAAGGGAATAAGAGATGCATACCCCCATAGTTCCTATATAACTTTATATCAGATATCACGAGATGATAAACAGTCAAAGGATTGTTGTCCAGTATGCAAGAAACCATACAGGAAAGCTTATCTATAACTGCAGTCATGTGCGTGCTAGGACATATCCAGCAAGAAGTGATTTTCAGCCATATCCAGGCCTTGGCTGTGAAGTCATTCATAGTGATGCCCTTTTCTATTACTGCCCATGGAACCTCCTTGTCCGGGCACAACTTCTCTACCATCTTGATGCCAAACAGTGTATAAAAGAGCACAAAAATAGTCCACAAGCACAAAAATAGTCCACACGCACAAGACACTAAATAGAAACAACAAACTCAAACTTAAATGGTAAAGAAGATATGTAACTTGACACAATGAGAACTCATAATGCAGCAACTAAAGAGTGTATTAATACTCTAAAACCTCCATAAATGAAGTAAATAATCACCACGTTCTTATGGAACACAAGAGAAACTCGGTTCACTTAAGCACTCTCGTTTCTAGCCGATATACACAACACAAGAAGAAACCATTTCTTGTGATGTCAAAGTGGTGTTCTACTCTGTTCTTGAGAGAAAAGTGATGTTCAATATTATAAGTGATTTCAAGAATAAGATAACTAAGGAACAAGACTAAGGAAATTTTTTAAATAGTCTATTGCAAAAGGTATTGCAAAAGGACTCCTTTACCCTTAATGAGGGTGGTGGGTGTTGAGTCTATTTAGGACAACCTTGAGTGTATTTTTTTACACCTAAGGCCAGCCCTCACATGTAAAGGAGTACACTCCCTTTGTCACATTCACAACAAGCTCAAACACATCTATTTTCATAAATGCACCTTATAGTTTTTGTAGTTCCAGAGCTTGGACAAGGCTTTGAAAAAGGTCTTCAATTTACTTTGAAAATCCAAAACTTGGACCTTAAACAAAAACTTATAATCCTTGTTATCCGGATGCTTGTATCATCCTCTCCATCTTGAAAGGAATTTGTCCTTAAATTCACACCCTGCATAACCAATGAGAGGGAAAACAAGCACATAATTCTCATGATAGAAGGGTTAGCATTAGTACCACATAACAAGGGGGCACACTTTTGGAATATAACTAACAATCCTTTGTTATGATCATGAAACACGTACCACAAGAATCACAAAGGACATGGCTAATATAATTATCAAGGAAAGAAGAGTGCAATCCAAATCTATCATATATGTCATCAAGCCAAGGTTATTCACATTTGGAATATACCCACAGGTCTTTTGTGTGTGACATGAAAAGCTTAGCATGAAAGGCACAAAGAAAGTGACTTTGGCAAATATCAAGATATAAAGAAACTACAATGGTCTTAATGGCTTTACCATTCCCAAAAGGTAAGACTACCTTTATCTTAGGAACCATAAGATACATTTGTTTCATTACCACTACAAAGGACCTCATCAAATATAGTGCCACTATTGATCTTAAGATCCACCTCAACCTTATATCACCATCATGCAAACAAGAAAACCAGCCACCAAACTTCCTACCACTATGCAATACAAATTTGAAATTCACATGGTTATCATATAGGTAAAGAGGCAGTATAGAAAGGAATCAAGTGTGAAGACATCTTGCTGATGGGGTACACTTTTAAAATTCGACCAGTAATCCTTTATTTTTACCATGAAACACGTAGTTTAAAAATTACAAAGGACCGACATAAGATAATCATCAAGGAAAGATAAGCATAAACTGAGGCAACCCTTTTTCCAACCCACTAGTGTTCCGAGATCAAAAGGATGGTGTAACTAAGGGTATAAGCTGAGATTAACCAATACTTTTACTAGGCTATCATCCAAGACTAAAGATTTATGGCCTAGAAGTATTCTCTTAAGAGAAATAAAACCTTTATTCAAAAGTTTTCCAAGCATATGATTACCTTGAGCAAAACTAGTACGGTTTGTATCATACAAGCTTAAAGGAATATGTCCAATATCATGGCCATTATTAAAAGAATGAACATTAACTTTAGGATTTTTAATCACATCACTCACATGATCAAGTAGTGAACTATCCTTAAGAGCAAATTGACCAACATATGCAACAAGAGAACTACCAAGAAAAGATTCATGCCTTTCTACACTATGTAAACCTGAAGCTACTTCACATTGGATACTAATATCCTTGTCACAACATTTCAAGACTATGGAATTGTAGATTTTAGCAATTATATCTCGGTGTATGCCACGACAGTCCACTTGTTTGGAGCTATCGGCCAAGGGTATCACTAGCTTATTTCCCATGTTATCGTGTGGATCCCCTTTTTGATCCTTCTTTGATAGTATATATGAACTTGAACCTGTACATAAGAAGGATCAATGCTAGGGAAAGTGCTAGCATATGGGTTAGTGAGTATCTAAGATCTTTTGTCGGCAAATCCCACAAACACATTTTTCTTTCTCTTTCCTAGTTCACTGCCCGCGGTTTCCCTTTCCCTTGCCCTTTTTTATTCACATTCTTCTTGTATCTCACCACTATATTTATCTCCATTTTGAGGCTTGGACGTATTCTACTTGGATCCTAACTCTTCCTATTTTTCTACTTGGATGGGGTATTTCCGGGTTTGTATAACTTGGGAAGGAGCCATTGGATTTAGTAAAGTGCAGAGTCTTTGAATTAGAGGATTTTAGAGTGGAAGATTCGGGTTTAGCGCTGGAATTTTTGTACCAAGTCCTCCTTGTGGAACTTGGTGGATTGAAGAACTGCTAGGTCCATCTTTTTCTCAGCTTTGGTAGCAAAGATTGACTTGGTTTGCAGCACTTGGTGGATATAATCTTTGGTACAAGGTCTCAGGAGTAATAGTAGGTGAGGTGATTTGAGGGTTATAAGGTCGAGAACTTCTTTGGATTTCCACCCTCTCCAACCTCTCACTCGTTGAGGCTACATCCAAACCCAATTTCTCAACATTTACCTTCATCCTAGACACGCCTCGAGATAAAGTTTCAAGACTGGCTAAGAGGACATTCATAACATTACTGTCCACGATTAGAGAATTGGAATTTTTGAGTTCTATTTGCAATTGTACCTATAAAACAAGCAAACATTAGTTTAAAATACGCTCACACATTCTTCACACTCAGCTTCCTCAGTTGGTTCTTCAAGTGTTTTAAGCCGGCTATCAATCCTTGAGTGCTTAGGAATGAGTCTACTCTTGAGTTAGAATGGATTTTGGTTTTGAAGACTCAATGAAGTTTTGTACACACATGAAACAAGAACATCTACGATTGTAAACGAGAAAAACACCACAAAGAATGATGACACAAAGACGTACTCGAAAGCTGCTTAATAACTTAGTAGGTTGTTACTCTGTTGCCAACTAGTGTAGGAGTCAACAGAAAGAAAACTAGTAGAGAAAAGGAAAGAAATTTGGAAGGTCCTATGACTTGAGTTTTTTGTTGATGTGGCCCACAATTTTTTATTTTTGCCGTTTGGTGTTGTTGTTTTTGTTAAAGTTTGATATTGTCCTACTTGAATGACTCAATCTTGATCGTTTGGTGAGGCTTTTTTGGTTTTTGGAGTGAAAAAGACAACTTGGAACTCTTTTTCACAAGGTGAAGGTGTCAATAAACTTTTCACCAACTTGCACCAAATTGGCAAAACACCTTTTTGGCTTTGGTTTGTCTTTTTCCCCTTTTGGTTCTTTTTGAAAAAGGTTTGACACCATTTTGGTAAGTAAGCTTTTTGGGAGGCCCTTTGTCTATTTGCCTCTTTGGTGTTGTCTTGAAACTAATCCCAAAACAAATACAAGACATTGCCTCTCTATTTCTTTTTTTTTTTTCAAATCAAGCAAGCCTTCGACTCAACATTCATCTCAAGAACAATATGAACAACAACAAGAACACTTATGAATAACAAGAACATTCCAAACTGTCCAACCCTCAAACAACACTAAAAAAAGCTCAAATATTGGACCTTATACTCAAGTTTGATAGAGGAAAAACAATGTAACACACGAAACTACTAAGAAAAGAAAAATAACACCTAAAACTAGACACAAATTCGGCCAAACAATAACAACACTTCGGCCAAGACACCAAACCCGTAGAATAACTTCTTTTTCTGAGATTTTTGACCTTGGAAACCTCTTCTAATGTTAGGAAACAAAGATATAATAAAAGATCACACAAAACACACAAAAAATCACAAGAAAACTAGGCTTCAAATTTCGGCCTAAACACATAAACGTGGACAGATTACTATTTTTAGAGTTTTTCAGCTTTTCAACACGTTTTTTTTTTATTTTTGCGTGAACGATCCCAAGATTGATCTCGTGGAAATGAACTCAATGATGGATGTGATACTAACTGGTATCTAAAAGAGCATGGAAACAGTCCCCAAACACACAAACAGTCCACACGCACAAGACACTAAACGGAAACAATAAACTCAAACTTAAACAGTAAAGAAGATACGTAACTTGATACAATAAGAACACATAATGCGGAAACTAAAGAGTGTATTAATACTATAAAACCTTAAAAAAACAAGTTAACAAGCACCATGTTCTTATGGAACACAAGAGGAACTCGGTTCACTCAAGCACTCTCATTTCTAGACGATACACACAACACAAGAAGAAACCATTTCTTGTGCTATCAAACTGGTGGTCTACTCTCTTATTGAGAGGAAATTGATGTTCAATATTATAAGTGATTTCAAGAATAAGCTAACTAAGGAGCAAGACTAAGGAAAATGTTTAAATTGTCTATTATAAAAGGTGTTGTAAAAGGACTCCTTTGCCCTTAAGTCAACTTAATGTGGGTGGCGGGTGTGGAGTATATTTGGGGAAGCCTTGGGTGTATTTTTGAGCACATAAGGCCATCCCTCACATTTCAAGGCGTACACTCCCTTGGGCCATTCACAACAAGCTCAAATGCGTCTATTTTCATAAATGTGCCTTGTAGTCTTTGAAGTTCCCGATCTTTGACAAGGCTTTGAAAAATGCTTTCAATTCACTTTGCAAATCCAAAACATGGACCTTCAAAAAAAACTTGTAATCCTTGTGCTCCTCAAGATTGTATCACATACATCTGCCTGGATCACACCTCTTGACCTAAAATTCATCCATGTCTGCGTACGGAAGCCTATATAAATCATTGATTTGATCCACTACAAAATTCACATTCATACCTCAGATCTGGATAATTGGGTTTGCAAAAGATACTAACTGCTCATTTTCACAAAAAGGATATGAGGAAAAATAACTCCATCCGATGGCCACAATCCTAGTATAAAATGATGGAAGCTTTTTCAGTAGTTTCTCTAAGCATATACCCCTTTCTGGGAGCATCTTAGTCCTTGGAAACTCTTCATAATATTAGTTATAGCATTCAGGAGTCACGAATCGTATTTGGTCGTACTTATCCATGAAAGAATCCTACAAAATATGACAATACAAAACCATTCATCATCAACATTTTCATGACTATTCTACACTATAATGTCTAATAAATTTCATGGGATGGGTGCTTGGTGGTGTTTGAACAAAAATTTAACCTACAGGAATTATGGCCCAGGATAAAATTCAGTCTTGGTTATAGCGATTATGGTAGATTGTTCACGATTGTAGATTCCATGACACAAGAACAAAAAATTAATCGTTGGTTCCATGATCAAAGTCCCGATGGTTGCGATCACAGTATCTGAGACTAGACTGCTCAGTTTTTCACCAGTTCAAAAAATCTATTTTCAGGGCGAAAATATGTTTCGAAATAAGAATCATTTACTAATAACACGAAACATGCATTTTAAGTGCTCTATCGTTCCCCTACAATGCGAAAGTACTTAATTATTGACTCATTTGGGCAATTCATTGAACACTTGGTGTGCAGCCTGTGTTTTTTCTAAATTTTACATAATTTTGGGTACTCAAGACTTCCCGACACATGTACACACCATATATAACAACTAATTACCAAAAAATCATGATTCATTAATCATTTATTAATGTAAAATTATATATTAGGCCCTACCTAGTTCATGTACCCTAAGGCCTACTCCTAATAATTAAAAATATGATCTTGAAGCACTTACCGGATGAGCAATGTAGAGTAGATGCAAAAATACCTCTGAATGTTCAAAATATTTCCACAAACGAGTGCAATTTGAGGGAGAAATTAGAGGGGAAGTATGGGAGAAATGAAAAACCAATTGTCTTTTAAAGCTAGTCTGACTGCGATCATGGATCAAAGCCCGCGATAGTAATAACAGAGGGCATTTCTGCCCCTCTATTTTCCTTTGTTCAGTCCACCATTCAAATGTATTCCTTTTTCAATTCATTATATACACTCCAATATTCCATAAATGCATCGATTAATCTGTGACAAAATTAAAATCTACATATCAATTTTATTTAAAAAGGTACGGGCCACTTTTCATGGCGTGATAGAGAGACTCCCATCAAGCACTTCGTTTTACATAATGGCAAGATGACTGTTCAAATACCACTAGTATTTCCACTTTGAAGATTTAAATCTCTGTCCCAACTTTTGCTCACTATGAATTGAATGACAGAGGGTCATAAGATTCAAATTTTCCAAGATAAAATATGATAGAAAGGAGAACATAGCAATGCGCCTTATTTCTTGCCACTTTGAAGACTTGAACCTTTTACCCAATATCGTATATAATTTCTAATTCAGCTCCTTGGATAATGGTGGGAACATCAATAGACCACTAGTTGAACATCAGAATTTGAGTTCCATGGCCTTCGAGTGTGTGGTTCTCATGTGCTCTTTTGGAATGTCAAACTCCAAAATATAGGGATGGTGATCCTTCTCCCCAAAATCTATCTCTTGCTTATGTGGGTGGACTCTCATCATATCTACTAAGAACAATGTTGAAAAATGGTTTGAATGAGGTTTATCTCTTAATTTTGGAATTGCATCCCTATTAGGATCCTTACACCGAAATGTCCTAGAGTCTTCATAAGAGGTTTCCTTGGCTTCTTCATTTGACTTTAGCACCATGTCCTCAATTTTGGCATCTTCACTTATATTAGATTTTGTTAGTTGGTAAATAACTGAGGATTTTTTGCATACCAGTAACAACATCAAGAGATGAACTAAAGTAATGATAGGTGGCAAGATCATACTGACAATTTCAACCAGTGCTAGAGCTATAAGTAGCACCCTTTAGTACTGTAGCTGAAGAAGTAGCAACATGAACCTTATTATCTAAAGAAGCGACCCTCAAAGGAAAATACCACTATATGTGACCAAGCTGACCACACTTAAAACACTTTTTCCACCCTTCATTACATACCCCATGATGCACCTTTCCATAGAAATGATAAGAGGGATAAGATGAGGTTGACTGAGCTCCGATGGACTAAGACCGGGCACCCTGTGCCCTAAATCCACTATTTCTCTGAAAATTATGGTCACCGGATGTCTTAGGATATAGGGAACTCACCATAAAATAGGAACTAGAATTGCCCAAATTCTTCTTAGGCTTTTTTCCACTATCTCTATCACTCTACCACTGCTCTCCACCCTAATCCAATATCTAAACTCTTTACTCTACCTTTCCCTATATCTACTTGCTTCTTCTTTTATCTTTTTGACCTACTTTATATACAACACAAGTCGAGAAATATCCATATCCTTATTCATCAAGGCAACCTTGCATTATAAAATCATATAGCAGGATAACTAAAAAACAAATTTTCTTATTGTAGCCCTCTTGCTAGGCACTAGATCAGAAGCATAGTAAGATAACTAATGAAATTTTAAGGCATATTCCTTCACTATCATCCTACCCTATTTTAGATTCACAAACTCCTCAGCTTTAGCCTCCCTAAACTCCTAAGGAAAGAAGCAATGTAGAAAAATACTAGAGACGTCATCCCACATAGCTAGCTCAATATTATGTCCCCTTAACAACTCTTACTCCTCATACCACTAATATGAAACATCCTTTAGATGGCATCCAATAAACTCAACACCCTTAGAGTGAGAAATGGACATTACATGGAAAATCTTCTCCATCTCATTAATGAAATTTTGAGGATTCTCCTCAACCTTTGAACCAGTGAAAGTTGGAGGACTCAACCTCATAAACTGACCAACTCTAATGACCTAAGAGATAAAACAAAAAAAGGAATATGCTCTGTCCGAGAGGCCACAAACTAGGTAAGAAAATAGATTGACTGGCAAAACTCAGCATTAGACACATAAGCCTGAGGTATCCAAGGAGGGATGTAGGGAACCAGTGGAACTCCATGAGGACAATCATGAGATGTACCCCTAGACCAGGTTTGAACTCCATTAGTAGGATGATCTGCATCTGTGCTGTCCCCAAGTGGGACTGAAGAGTTTCCACAAACATTTAATCTTTTTATAGGCATTATTTCAAATATGAATAGATGAGGATTAGAGGAGTTTCAAAAACATAGACAATATAGCTTGAAATAGAACAATAAGAAAGGGAAATATTCTTAAATGCTTTATAGCCTCTCTCTTATAACTGTGGTGTGCTACATACCCATAAAAGAGACACTACTTGACATGACTTTGTGGACACCAAATTTACCATGAACCTAGGCTCTAATACTAACTTTGTCATGATTTGAACTAGGGCCTGGCTATGACGGGCATCCCAAGTCCAACAAGGATCAGGGTCTACCCCCTTTACCTAGCTAATGGATCATGATACACTAGCAATGGTTGAAATTCAAACATATAAAAGATAGAACGATTAATAATTAAAAGATATTTAAGGTTTGTCAACAACCGAAAATCCATAACCAAAAATCAATAACCATTAACCCAAGTCCACAATAATATCCACAAAGCCTTTATACCATGAAAGTAACCTACGTTGGAACATGCCCTTGACTCTGACAATAATAATGGCAATGATAATGTTAATGTGAAGTCTTTAATTCTAATTCATGGAAGAAACTGATGGAATGATTAAATCTTTTTTAGAATGGAAACTTACCACATGACAAGAAATAACCAACAAATCATAATAATCCACCTAACACTGTATAGGAAAAATAGGATTGCCTTCGAACCTTGTATCATGTGGGGATAGAACATTAAAAAATGGCTAGTGGGTTGAGCACTAGAATGTAACTCAGTGATAGAGATAAAGTAATGACAAATAAAAATCCAGTTTAACTCAATGTACTTGTTCACATACATGTCTGCGTACATATATACTTATATAAACTACTAGGATAGGGAACAAGGCTTATCATATATATTTAAAATCTTAACCTGGGATATATAGCATAACCATCATGAGAAGGCACCCACAGGCTATATGGGTCCAACTTTCCCCTAGTTGAAAGGGCCCCAATACGTATAGCTGCATGAACAAGAGGATAATCATATGTACATATGCACCATGGGGACTTAAAATTCCCAACATATTTCACAGGTGATATAAGAACCTAGTTATTAACATGGGTGACTCAAACTACCCTATTATTTAGACCCTCGCATTGACAATCGTAGTTTAACTACACATCCTTCTTTCAAGCCAAATTAAAACACTTTTCACACTTTTCCATTCATTAAAACACAACACACCTTAAGGTATATACTATTGGTATCGTCATACAAACTAAACTTATAAGTTAACATCATCATTCCATTACAATTCCATTAACTTAGGGTAAATAACTCCCTTTGTACATTTATACAAGATGGGGGAACGCCGACTCCATTTGTTTATTAAATCAAACCATCACGTTTCAGTAACCTTTTTATATTAAGTAATTGTTTCGAAAGCAGTTCAATGCAGTTATACTCTTACTTAAAATAACTTTCATAAAATTGGGTTGTGAGTTATTACCAATTCAATTGTTTATATTCATAAATTTTGGGGAAATCACAATCCCTTAGATTATTCACCCTGCGCATAGACCCTATAAGTTTAAAAACATATTTAAAGCATGAATAATGCATGTTAAATCATGGGAATATAATTTAAGAAATATTCATTCCAAAACCCTTAACCACAACAAAACCCACTCCAAACCCATTCACATAAACCATTTAAAACACATTATTTTCATAAAATAAGACTTTGGGGAAGAGTAACATTCCTAAAAGTATCAGAACTATGGAGAGAAATCACCTTTCAAATCCCTAATTGATTAACTTCTTGGAAACCCTAATTGTTTTTGACCTCGACGATTTGAGAGAGATTAAGAAGTTATTTGGATTTATTTTAGAGTGACAATGATACCCTAATGTGGTTTTAGGTCATGGGTCATAATTGGGGAAGTGGGAAATATCTAATGTGACCTTAAAATATTTTGGAAAATTATCGCTGAGTTGATACGAGAGATCTTACGACTCGTAGAGTCATCCTACGACTCATATCCTCTAGTCAAAACTTGGATAGAAAATATGTAAATCCACCCTAGTATATCTATAAATCATTCCAAATGACTTATACTCATACATTACAACTCATTTAGTTAAGTCGTAGGCAAGATAGGACATTGTGGGCATCACACTACTTTGGCTATGGATAACTAGACGACTCATACAGAGTCTTTATAACTTGTTAGGAGCCAATCAAAATCATATCAAAAACTTGGCCAATCCATAATGGTAAGGCTATAATTAGGGTCCTATGATCCGTAATGACACCCTACGACTCAAAAGGTAAGTCGTAGACTAGGAAATAAGTCTATAAGTCAAGAAAAATTTTAGGACCAAAATTTAAGATTTTTTAATAGTAATATTCACTTTCTTCATGATCAGGTGTTGAGTGGTGATTCTAAGAGGTGAACCATAGATTTTGAAGGAATTTTGAGATTTGATGGTCATATTTGTGTTTTAAGGATCGATGACTTAATTCAGTTTATTTTGCATGAGGCTCATAACTTTAGATATTCTATTCATCTAGGCACAAAAAAGATATATAGAGATTTGAGACATCATAATTAGTGGAGTGGCATGAAAAGAGATATGGAAGACTTTATAGCCCATTTTATTTGATATCAGCAAGTAAAGGCTAAGCATCAGCATTCAAATAGTTTTATTTAGAGATTGCCCGTTCTCGAGTGGAAATAGGAGAAAATTACTATGTATTTTATTAGTAGTTTACCTTATACTACTTATGGTTTGAATGGTATTTGGGTCATCACGGATCAGTTGACTAAGTTAGTACATTTCATTCCTATTAAGATATCTTTCAGTACATAGAGGTTAGCTTGCATTTATATGCATGAGATAGTCCATTTCCATGGTATGCATATTTCTATTATTTAATATTGAGGTTTCATATTCACTACTAGATTTTTAGAGAGATGATGTTGGGCGTATTTACACGCCTAAACACCATAATTTACCCATATTCTAGGCTAAGTTTGGAGGATAAAATATATAATTCCTGCACTTTTAGTCCATTCTCCTGTAAGTGAGATAACCTATGTGATTAGCATATTTTCAGGTATTAATTATGAAGATTTCAGCACTTTGTGGACCCTTGGGCAGCAAAGGAAAACTTCACGTAAGAAGGAAGACAACTTTTGGAAGCTTTTGGACTGAATGTGATGCATGGAGAAATTCTCCCCGGCAGAATCAGTATTTCTTAATACTTAGGGGTGCAGCAATAACCTAGTAGGAATAGGACAAGGATGCAGTAACCTAGTAGGACTAGGACAAGGATGTTATAAAAACCCTATTTGCTGAATTTTTCAGCATTGATTCTATTTTCTATTCAATTCTTATTGTCATTATTTTTCTTTCATTCTACACTTGGGATTATTCACGTTACAATTTCTGACAGAGGAACACGACTCTCTTGAGGGCAACAGACCAAGAGGAAAAACGTCATCCCTTTTTGACGTTAAAATCATCCCCTCGTGAAGATTATTCGAGTTGTGGTATGATGATTATATCTATTGCGAATTCCGTTGTAATAATGAGTAGTTAAACTTCTCAGTTAGGGTTGTGGAAGCCTTGTGATATACTATCTATTACTATGAGTTTGTGAATTCTTGATGTGTATGCTACTTATATCATTACTCTCTTCGTTTTAATTAAATTCTTGTGGTTACAAACATATATAATACGCCATTATAACATTAACTTGTTCGAGAGAAAAGTTACATGTTTGGAAAAGAGAGTGTGACAAGTAAATAGGGCTACCAACCCCTGTTTACACGTTAATGCCTTAATCAGATTAACCTCTTGGAGAGTTTGTACCGTTAGTTATACACTTTAAGCTCGAGAGAGTTAAAGTGAAATAATCCTGAATGGTCAAGAGACACTAGGATTTACCATTAGAATACGAATCTCTATAAGTGCATGCATGTCTGAATTCCACATAACTCATAGTTAATAGATACGTAGAACTCATAAGGTGGACATAACCCTAACTTATTATTCTCTATGATTAAATTTTACTAAATAATGCATTTAGTCATTACTTTAATACTCTTAATTCATACCACAAGTAAATCCCCCCTTTCCGTAGAATTTTCGACCAACAGTCTGCTAACGATTACAACACTAAGTGACCAAGTATTCCCTGTGGGATTCGACACCCAACCCAGTTGGGTTCTACATTTGACAGCGACCGCTTACACTCTTACGAGAGCTGTAATTTGGGCGTTATCAAGAGTTTTTCAAAAGAAGTTGGGTAATCAGGTGGATGTGATACGCCCAAATTACAACTCTCGTTAGAAAGTTTAAGTGGTCGCTATCAAATATAGAACCCAACTAGGTTAAGTGTCAAATCCCACAGGGAATACTTGGTCACTAAGTGTTGCAATTATAAGTAGACTGTTGGTCGAAAATTCCAAGGAAAAGGGGTTTTTTGATTTAGGCGTGAACTAATGTTAACAAAGTAATGAATGAGACAATATATGTAGTAAGATTTAATCACAGAGAATGATAAGTTAGGGTTATGTCCACCTTGTAAGTTCTATGTATCTATTAACTATGAGTAATGCGGAATTTAGACATGCATGCACTTATAGAGATTTGTATTCTAATTGTAAATCCAAGTGTATCCCAAACATCAAGGTTTATTTCACTTTAGCTCTCTCGAGCCTAAAGTGTGTAACGAATGGTACAAATTCTCCAAGAAAGTTAATCCGGTTAAGGCATTAACATGTAAACAGGGGTTGGAAACCCTATTTTCCTGTCATACTCTCTTTTCCAAACATGTAACTTTTCTCTTGAAAAAGTTAATGCTATAATGGCGTGTTCTATATGTTTGCAACCATGAGAATTCAATTAAAACGAAGAGAGTAATGATATAAGTAGCATACACATCAAGAATTCACAAACTCATAGTAATAGATAGTGTCTCACAAGGTTTCCATAACCCTAACAGAGAAGTTTAGCTACTCATGAGTACAACGGAAATCACCATAGAAATAATTATCATACCACAACTAGAATAATCTTGGTGATGGGGATGATTTTTGGTGTCAAAAGGAGAAGAACGTCGTTCTCTCCTATCCGATGCTCAAGCCTTAGCGTTTTTCTCTGTCTCCCACTTACAAAATCTATAACGTGAATAATGTAGAATAATAATGATAATGAATTGCTGAAAAATTCAGCAATAGGGTTTTTATAATATCCTTGTCTACTAAGTTACTGTTGCACCCCTAAGTATTTAGAAATACTGATTTTGCCCGGGACAAATTCTCCATGCATCACATTCAGTCCACAAGCTTCCAAAAGTTGCCTTCCCTCTTATGTGAAGTTTTCCTTTGCTGCCCAAAGGTCCACAAAGTGCTGAAATCTTCAGCATTAATACTTGAAAAACATGCTAATCACATAGGTTAGCTCACTTAAAGGAAAATGGACTAAAAGTGCAGGAATTATATATTTTGTCCTCAAAACTTAGCTAAAACATGGGTAAATTATGGTTCTTAGGCGTGTAAATAAGCCCAACATCACCACCCCACACTTAAAGCTTTGTTCGTCCTCGAACAAAATATAGCATCCATGCAAACACCTAACTAGAATTTCACAATAGCAACACCTAACTAGAATTTCACAATAGAAACACAAAATTTATCACGACAATTATTAACAAAGAGTAGTTTTCTTGATCATTACTAGAAACAACCTAACCTCCAACATAGACTCATTAGGATGGTTAATTCGTATCCACAAGTTAAGCCACAAAGAAACATATAAAACTACCCAAAAATCATCAACCATGTGTGTCTCACACAAGATATCACCCATAATCACTCACAGTTTTGCATTTTTCGAAACATGGGTATAAGACTTTCCTTGCTCTCACTCTCACAAAGAATTCTTATATTGCAACTGATGATCATAGGCTTGCCATTAGTGTAATGCTCCACTAATATCAGAATGCTAAGCTTAGGATCAAATAGGTCTTTACAGGTTGTAATGTAGGCTAAGGGACAGGTAGGACTATTTTGGCCAGAAATAGTGACTATGTTCCCTAAGCGCTTTAATAAACCACATTATGCCATTTACAATATCTTTTAACAACCTCTCTTCCTTTCTTTCATCTACCAACCCCTTTTCACCTATTTTATTATTCAATCATAAACACAACTATTTTTTTATTTTTCTATTTCTTTTTTTTCTTTTTTTTATATTTTATTTATTTATTTATTTATTTTTATTTTTTTATAAAGCACCTCTATGATAGCCACTCTTTTCCATAACATTTTCAAGTACTAATACACTCTGAGGCATCACTCTCACCATTTTACTCTTATTTTGTCACATGACTCTACAATTTAAAGCGCTTTGGAATTTGGATCAAATTATGGACTTGAAAGAAAATGGGTTAGGCTACATATGAGGCTGTCAAAGAAAATAGCTAAAGGCTCAAAGGGGGTTTACTAGGACAATGTACGAGGGTAGGTAAAAAGAAGATAGACAAATTCAAGGCTGCCAAAGAAATGCCTAAATCATCTCCTAAACTCACACTCTTTATTTCGCTTTACACACACACCAGGCAAGTTATAGCATCAGTCCCAACACAGAATATACTATAACCTCACACACACAAGGTACATGGTCAACTTAATTGGGAGTATTATAGATTCTTGACCCACAGATGAATGAATTAAACCACACAACTATCACACCGTGAGTCACACTATAGAGCCTAAATGTCTCAATAGTAATGATTTAGCAAAAACTCTTATTATACTACCATGCCGTCTATCATAACAATTTCATGCAAAATCTAAAAAAAATTTAAAAATTTAACTAACTAATTATGACTAATTAAAATAAACAAGAATAAATGTAGGCAAGGAAGTACAATACAACATACAAATACCAGCACCCCACACACTGCCCTCAGTGGAAATAAATAAGAAAAACCTAATGAGTCGGACTCCTCTTCTATGTCTGGGGTCATACCCCCTGCGTCGGAATCATCATCGGAGTTGTCATCCTCGGAGTTGTCCTCCACATCTGAGTCTGGCAGTCGACGATCATCGTCAGTTGGCACGTCATCATTGAGAGGTTCCTCAAAATATACCCCCACTCCACATATGGCCCACACATGCTCATTCATCGGGTAGTCATAATCCAACTGCTGGAGCTCTGCATCAGTCGGAATACGACCCCCACTCATCATGGTAAATCGAGTTATGCCATATAGATGGCGAAAGAAACTTTCATCACAAGCATGTCTCTCTGCAGTGGTAAGGTTGATGCCATGACCAGTTTCAGGCTCTTTAACTTTCATGAGATCAACCTTCTTCGGGTTGTGTGGAAGCTTATGATCTGCAGGTTCCTCTTCAATGTGCTCCTTCCTTAAGATCACAGTCAACAAATTGCCAAAGCTAAAATGGGACCTTTTGTGCAGCCTTGCCTTATGTATTGATGATCGTATAACCGCACCAATGTTGATGGAAATATTCATCATTAAAACGTACACCAAGCATACTCGATCACGTGTGATCTTTGTGTACTGTGTCCCAGGAATCAAGCAAGAGTTGACTATCCTCAACCATATATGAGGTTCTCTGTTCAAAGAAGCATACGGGAAGGTATTGTGTTGACCGTTATCCTTGTGACGAATCCACTGGGCCATGGATCTTGTTCCGCACAGTGTGTGTCTGATTGCCCTGTAGGGAGGTCTGTGATAAAGCTCCTTTAGCGGTGATGGATCCACAGATAGAAAACCCAGAAAAGAGTTGAAGAACTCCACATTCAGTTGCAAGACTTGGCCCCAAATCTTTACGTCACTTCCGGTAGTATTTGGGGACCAATTGGCATAAAAATCTCACGTTAGATCAAGATTGCATTCCCCCATATCTCGAAAAATGAAATCAAGATTTAGCGCCATGATTTTAGCCAAAATACGAGGCTCTCTCTTTGCTAGACTCACCTTCTGCATCAAATCCACGTGAACATATTTTTTCACTTTGTTGTTCTTGTACCACTCCTTTCCTTCCTCCTCTAGGACCCACTTTATCCCGAAGGTCCGTCGAGGTATTTGCAGCAAGGAGGACTCATCTTGCTCTTTTCTTCCCCTTTTCTGACCTTTCTGTGAGGTGGATGCTTTTTCTTTTCCTTGTCGTCCTTTTGGGGCCATTCTACCTGAGAGTAAAATAGAGTCATGTTAGCTTCATCTCAGAAGATTCAATTGAAAAACAAACAGTAATGGCACCACCCCACACTTAATTTGTTTGCACAGAATAATTAAGTGAGTGATGTCGATTACTCAAACTTCATCGACATACATTTAGGTGATATGTTCCAACAACATGTTTAGCACAGTCATACTTTCATGTAATCTTGACTATCCTTTCCAACTCTTTTTCATGTAATCTTGACTATTCTTTTATGTTTGGATGAATGCACTTTTTGAACAAGACCACCACATAGAGATCGTATCATGTTATTGCATAAAAATAATCACAACATCTTATGCTTGTGGTCAATCATGATCGGTATCTCGATGAACGAGTCATTCAAACATTCAAGCTTTCAACTTTTAAGATTACGCATTTACTTCACAATTTCAACTCCATAAAAATATGACAGTGTATAACAATCAAGTACAAGTCAGAACAAAGTCAAGAACACCCACACATATTCTTTCACTCAACTAGATATATCATAACAAACCAACCACATTCTTATCACCAAACACCACTTCAAAATCTAATAAATCATTATAAACGTAGCATTTAAACAACTACGGAATATAAAATAATAACTTACTTGGTGATGGTTCAGAAAGACGAGCTTGCAAGATTAGATGAGAAAAAAGAAAAAATTTGAGAAAATTGGGGAGCTTGGGCAGTGCCTATCTTGAGCAAACAATGGAATTGTGTTCTAAGATTGGGGATCTATTTAAAGACTAAGCCATGGGTCGGGTTTGATCCATGTAAAACCGGATTAGGAGACAAAAAGGCATAAGTAGGCGGCGCCTAATGCTTTGCCTATGCTTAGCATAGGCGGCGCCTTTGTCAATGCCTAGTTGGACATAAGTAGTGCCTTTGTCAATGCCTAGTTGGACATAGGTGGCGCCTTTGTCAATGCCTAGTTGAAACAGTGAGCATAGGCAATACCATAGGCGGCGCCTATGGTATTGCCTAGATTGGCATAGGCGGCGCCTATGGTATTTCCTAGATTTACATAGGCATTGCCTTGTCCGTTGCCTATGTGAGGCAGTGAGCATAGGATATGGTATAGGCCTTGCCTTGCCTATTGCCTAGTTTGGCATAGGCATTGCCTTGTCCATTTCCTAGATTATCATAGGCAATGCCTAACCGATAGCCTTTGCTTCTTCATTCCTAACTTACCACCTTTAACATAGCTCACTTTCAAATCAAAATTTGGGACTAATACCCTTCTTCGTACGTCTTGCACCTACACTTAATCAAAAATAACAAAAATGATTAGAAGGATGGGTTGCCTCCCACCAAGCGCCTTAGTTTTGGTCATTGCTCGACTCTTCTTTTTGGATTTTTAATTGACAAAAACAAACTCCTAGTAAAACAAAATGATTAAAAATGATGGGTTGCCTCCTATGTAGCGCTTGATTTATTATCGCGGAACGACATAGTTATCTCGATTACTTAGACTTTATCGAGATAGATGGTGGCTATACAGTTTATTGAGTCAAGTGGACCGATCTATGGCTTCACTTGTTGGCCATTCACTTTAAAGACACCACCATCATTGTTTTCTAATTCCACTACTCCAGACGAGTAGACTTGGCTAATTCTGAATGGACCAGACCATTTAGACTTCAACTTACCTGGAAATAGCTTCAGTCTAGAGTTGAAAAGAAGTACCAAATCACCCTTTTGAAAGTTTCGTTGGATAATCCTCCGATCATGGTACTTTTTCATCCATTCCTTGTAGAGGTTTGCTCTTTCATACGCATGTAGATGTAATTCATCCATCTCATTCAGCTGTTCTAACCTCAGATTAATAACATCATCCCAATTCAGGTTAAGTCACTTCAACGCCCATAATGCTTTATGTTCTAGCTCAATTGGCAAGTGACAAGCCTTCTCGTAAACTAGTTGGTAAGTTGACATGCCAATTGGTGTCCTGAACGCAGTCCTATAAGCCCATAAGGCATCGTCCAGCTTCCGAGACCAATCTTTCCTACTAGCATTTACAGTCTTAGCAAGGATCAGCTTGATCTCCTGATTAGAAACCCTTACCTGCCCACTAGTTTGTGGGTGGTAAGGTGTAGCTACCTTATGTTGCTTGACCCCATATTTCACCAATGCGGCTCTGAATAGCTTGTTGCAAAAGTGTGATCCTCTATCGCTTATGATGGTACGTGGTACCCCAAAATGAGAGAAGATATTTCTCTTTAAGATTGCTACAACACGCTTACCTTCATTATCAGCCAGCGCTACTGCTTCAACCCATTTGGATACATAATCCACAACAACTAGGATATATTTCATCCCAAACTAACTCACAAATGGGCCCATAAAATCAATACCCCATACATCAAATAGCTCTACTTCAAGAATTTTAGACATGGGCATCTCATGGTGCTTTGAAATCGCGCCTTGCCTCTGACACTGATCACATCTTCTCACAAAATCGTAGGCATCCTTGAATAATGAAGTCCAATAATAACCACTTTGCAGTACCTTCCTGGCTGTCCGATCACCTGCATGGTGACCCCGAACTTGGGAAGCATGACTTGCTTCTAATATGCTAGGCACCTCTGCATCTGGGATGCATTGCCTAATAACACCATCAGCACATCATCGAAAAAGATATGGTTCATGCCTGAAGTAGTGTTTCACATCATGCATGAACTTTCTCTTTTGATGAAAGGAGAGATTCTCAGGCATCACTTTACTTACCACGTAGTTCGCAAAGTCTGCATACCATGGTAAGTCTTCCACCATAGTGGCTAAGATCTCTTTGTCCGGAAATGCATCATCAATCTCAAGGTCGGGTTGCACAATGTGCTCATTCTCAAGTCTAGCTAGATGATCAGCTACTTTGTTTTTGCAACCTTTTCTATCCTTTACCTCGAAATCAAATTCTTGAAGCAATAACACCCACCGAATTAGCCTTGGATTAGCATCCTTCTTTGCCATTAAATATCTCAGACCCGTATGATCTGTATGAACCACCACTTTGGTTCCCAACAAGTAAGTATGAAACTTTTCAAAAGCATAAACAACTGCTAGAAGCTCTTGTTCCATGACGGTATAGTTCTTCTGGGCTCCATTAAAGGCCTTGCTCGCATATTAGATTGGATGAAATAGCCTTTCTTTTTTTTGACCAAGTACAACACCCAAAGCTACCCCGCTTGCATCACACATAACTTTAAACGGTATAGACCAATCAGGCGCTACAATAATAGGAGCTTCAACTAGCTTTCCTTTGAGGCATTTAAATGCCTTAAAGTAATCTTCACCGAAGTAGAACTTTGCATCCTTCTCCAAAAGTTTGCATAATGGACTAGAAATCTTGGAGAAGTCTTTAATAAACCTCCGATAAAAACCTGCATGACCGAGGAAACTACGAACTCCCTTTATAGAAATTGGAGGTGGTAGATTCTCGATAACTTCAATCTTGGATCGATCAACTTCAATTCCTCTTTCAGAGACTTTATGCCCAAGAACAATGCCTTCCTTAACTATGAAATGGCACTTCTCCTAGTTTAGCACCAAGTTGAATTCAACACATCTCTGCAAAGCCATACTCAAATTTGCCAAGCTGATTCAAACGACACACCTACAACTGAAAAATCGTCCATGAACACCTCCAAGGTGTCTTCAACCATATAAAAAAAATAGACATCATACAACGCTGAAAAGTGGCAGGTGTATTACATAGCCCAAATGGAATACGTTTGAAGGCAAACGTACCATATGGGTATGTAAAAGTGGTCTTCTCCTGATCTTCAGGAGCAATACAAATCTGATTATATCCGGAATAACCATCCAAGAAACAGAATCATCCTTTACCTACCAATCGATCAAGCATTTGGTCCAATAATGGCATTGGGAAGTGATCCTTTAGCGTCCACGAATTCAGCTTCCGGTAGTCCATGCACACTCTCCACCTTATGATAGGTCTGAGTGGAATTTGGTCATTCTTTTCCTTTGCAACTACCGTCATGCCCCCTTTCTTGGGCACACATTGTACGAGACTCACACATTTACTATCTGAGATTGGATACACCACTCTTGTATCTAACCACTTAATAATTTCTTTCTTCACCACCTCTTGCATAAGTCGATTCAAACGTCGTTGATGCTCAATGGTGGGCACGCAATTTTCTTCGAGCTGAATCTTGTGAATACGTATCCTAGAAGGGATACCAATTATATCAGCAATATTCCAACCGATGGCTCTCTTGTACCTCTTCAGAACAGAGATGAGAGCCGCTACTTGCTGCTCACCCAAATCAGTCGCCACAATAATCGGAAGTGTATTTCCATTTCCCAAGAATGCATACTTTAGATAACTCGACAGCTCCTTCAATTCTAGCATTGGTGGCTCTTCAATGGATGGTTTCACTGGTGGTCAAGGTCGGTTCTTAAGATCAAGGTCCAACTTCTTAGAAGCATGAGAATATGACCCTATTCCTATTAGAGCACAAATAGTTTCTTCATAATCTTCAACATCCTCACGGTCAAGATTCATAAGCACAACAGCCAATGGCTCAACAATAAGCTGCTTCTCTATAGATAATTCTTTCTCATCTTCATAATAAACTTTAGCTACAGAGAACACATTCATATCTTTAGGCTGCTTCATTGATTTACATACATTAAAACAGACCACTTCGTCATTCATCCGAAATAAAAGCTCATTATCTCTTAAATCAATAAACACACTTCCTGTTGCGAGTAAAGGATGCCCCAAGATTATGGGAACATCAGAATCCATCTCACAATACAAAATCACAAAGTCTGCAGGAAAAATAAAGGTAGAAACCTTCACCAGTACATCATATAAGATACCAACAGGTCTTTATACCGACCTATCTACCATCACGAGCCGCATATTGGTTGGTGTAGGATCGCCCAACCCCAACTTTCTGTAAATAGATAGCGGCATCAAATTGATGCTAGCACCCAAATCGCACAATGCCTTAGCAAAATCCAAAGATCCAACTGTGCAGGGAATAGTGAAAGCACCAGGATCTGCCTTCTTCTGTACTAAAGACCTCGTGGTAATTGCACTGCAGTGCTGAACATTATCTGCCAGCTCATAGCTTATTGCCCGCTTCTTTGTCAAAAGGTCCTTCATGAATTTAGCGTACCCAGGAATCTGTTCCAGCGCCTCCACCAAAGGAACATTAATAGCCAGCTACTTCAACATGGTAATGAATTTAGTGAACCTGGTGTCATCAGCTTTCTTCTTCAGTCTCTGAGGAAAAGGTGGTGGTGGAAGGGGAATAGTTTTCTCCACCACTTCCTTTTTATCTTGCTTTTGATTATCAACCTTTTCAGGCTGGTGACGTCTAGGTGTAGTGTTATGAACGTTCTCATTCTAATTTTCAGCTTCTACAGAATCATCACAATCTGCTTCAATCACATTCTCTTCTGTATTATCAACCACCTACTTGCCTTTGGATAGATTTTCCAACACCTTACCACTCCTAGTAGTAATAGCCATACATGATCCATCATTCCTTAGATTTTGCACAGTGTCACTAGGTAAAGTGCCAGCCTATCTTTGATTGAATGCCACTAATAATTGACTGAGTTGTTGTTCCAGCTATTTTATTGCAGTGGAATGCGAGTCAACCAATTGATTTATTGAGGACAAATCATTTTTCACCTCAGTTACACCCATGTTAGTTGCCTCCACTCCTTTCAACAGCTTAGCCATCACATCTTCCATGGACATCTTCCCAGAGCCAGACGCCACAGCCTCACAATTCCGAGGAGGAACATACAAACCACTCCTGTCAGTCTTATTCTTGAATCCAGATTTTTCATAATAGTTCTGACCTTGGTTTCCTTGGGCATTGCATTGGAAACCCCCCTGATTATTCAAATAATTTGCTTCCTCCTCAAAATCGGATTCATTCCTTCCCTGTGATGTAACAACTTTGACCATTTCTGTCTTCTCTGATAATAAATGCTTGGTAAGAAGATCCATCTGCGTTTTCATGTGTTCCATATACAGGTCACGTTTTTCTTCTCTTCGTCTCTATTCTGCAGTCATGCCAATAGATACAGTAGAGCTTTCTACCTCATAATGTATGCCAAGCTCTACTCTGCTTTGTCATACGGTTTAGCATATCACTTGCCTCATTAAAAGTAAGGTCTATGAATGACCCACCTGCAGCATTATCAACCACTGGCTTTGTCACCGAGTTCAATGCCCTATATAATATTTCCATCAAGTGGATATTGATAATCTGATGGTTTGGGCACCACATAAGCTTCTACTTGAATCTCCCCCATGTTTTGTAGAGAGCTTTAGTTGGAAGCTATCGAAAATTGCAGATCTCATCTCTTAATTGTGCTCTCTTGGATGGCGGAAATAATCTTTCTAGGAAAGCATCTTTTAGTTGCCTCTAATTAGTGATAGAGTCAGGAGTTAGCCCATTCAACCCTAGAGTTGCCTCTCCAGATAGAGACAATGGAAATAAGCACAGCCAAATTGCATTCTGTCTAACTCCTGGATTGTTAAACGACTTGTATGTTGAGATAAAATTAATCAGATGCATATTCAGATCATCGCCTGCAAGTCCACCAAATAACTCCTTGAGCTGCAATAACTGAATCATGGTGCTAGTGATATTGAACTTGGCTCCGGGTGCGAAGGGCGGAGGAATAATAGCCCCTGTGGCACCATATCCATCCAAATCATCATCGAAAGGAACCTGCACAGCTCTGCGTTTAGGTCTCATTCTAGCTTAACGATCTCTCCTGTTCACAGGCGCTGTCACCTCATCTGCACGCCTTGGATTTAGTAACTCATTATCACCCAGATCCTCATCATCCAGATTTGTTGCCCGACCTGGGTTATCAATATTCTGTTGATGTACTTAAGCAGCTGCCAATGCAGCTAATCTAGCCTGCTCCTGTTGAGCAGCCCTTCTTTCAATGTCTCGTTGTGCATCCATTCTGCCAATAAGATGTGGTTCAGGATTGATAGGTAAGAACGGTTGACCTGAACTTTGAGTGTTTGGCATGCACTCAAACAAACCTGAACAAAACAAAAACAACAAACAAAAAGTAAAATTCAAGAATCTTTGACCAAAGGGTCTATTAACTATCATAAACTTAGCTGAAAACCATATTCCCCAGCAACAGCGCCAAAATTTGATATGCCCAAATTATATCTCTCGTTAGAAAGTGTAAGCGGTCGCTGTCAAATATAGAACCCAACTAGGTTGGGTGTCGAATCCCACAGGGAATACTTGGTCACTAAGTGTTGCAATATTAGTAGACTGTTGGTCAAAAATTCCAAGGAAAAGGGGGGTTTTCATTTAGGATTGAACTAATGTTAACAAAGTAACGAATGAGACAATATATGTAGTAAGATTTAATCACAGAGAATGATAAGTTAGGGTTATGTCCACCTTGTAAGTTCTACTTATCTATTAACTATGAGTAATGCAGAATTTAGACATGCATGCACTTATAGAGATTCATATTCTAATTGTAAATCCAAGTGTTTCCCAACCATCAAGGATTATTTCACTTTAGCTCTCTCGAGCCTAAAGTGTGTAACGAATGGTACATATTCTCCAAGAAAGTTAATCCGGTTAAAGCATTAATGTGTAAACAGGGGTTGGAAACCCTATTTTCTTGTCATACTCTCTTTTCCAAACATGTAACTTTTCTCTCGAACAAGTTAATGCTATAATGGCGTGTTATCTATGTTTGCAACCATGAGAATTCAATTAAAATGAAGAGAGTAATGATATAAGTAGCATACACATCAAGAATTCACAAACTCATAGTAATAGATAGTGTCTCACAAGGTTACCATAACCCTAACAGAGAAGTTTAGCTACTCATGATTACAACGGAAATCACCATAGACATAATCATCATACCACAACTAGAATAATCTTGGTGATGGGGATGATTTTTGGCATCAAAAGGAGAAGAACGTCGTTCTCTCCTATCTGATGCTCAAGCCTTCGTTTTTCTCTGTCTCCCACTTACAAAATCTGTAATGTGAATAATGTAGAATAATAATTATAATGAATTGCTGAAAATTCAGCAATAGGGTTTTTATAATATCCTTGTCTACTAAGTTACTGCTGCACCCCTAAGTATTTAGAAATACTGATTTTGCCTGGGACAAATTCTCCATGCGTCACATTCAGTCCACAAGCTTCCAAAAGCTGCCTTCCCTCTTATGTGAAGTTTTCCTTTGCTGCCCAAAGGTCCGCAAAGTGCTGAAATCTTCACCATTAATACCTGAAAAACATACTAATCATATAGGTTAGCTCACTTAAAGGAAAATGGACTAAAAGTGCAGAAATTATATATTTTGTCCTCAAAACTTAGCTAAAACATGGGTAAATTATGGTTCTTAGGCGTGTAAATACGCCCAAAATTAGGATGTTAGTACAACCTTCCATCTGCAAACTGATGGATAGTCTGAGAAAATTATTCAGGTGCTTGAGGATATTCTCTGAGCCTATGTTATGAATTTGAGAGGCCAGTGGGAGTAGCGCTTAGCCTTGGTATAGTTTTCTTATAATAATAGTTATCATTCGAGTATTGAGATGATGCCTTTTGAGGCTTTGTAAAGTGGGAGATGTAGTTTTTCAATTGGATGGTTTGAGACTCTTAAGATTCAGCCCTATGGTACTGATTTTCTTTAGGAGTCATTGGTTAGATTCAGAATAATTCAGGATAGGTTGAGATCATCTCAATGTAGGAAGAAGTCCTACGTAGACCATAGGCTTCATGGCTTAAGATTTAAAATTGGTGATCAAGTATTCCTCTAAGTATTACCCATTAAGGGTGTGATAAGGTTTAGGTGAAAGGCAATTTCAGTCCCATATATATTGGGCCTTTTTGAGATTCTTTGTACAGTTAGCAAGGTGGCATATTGTAAGACCCCGCAAAATTCTAAGCTTAACTTAGTCTTTCGAGCTTGCTAAGAAGTCCCAGACTTAGAAAATTTTAGCCAAGTATTCAATCTTACCATCATTTTGGGGCCTTCGTAAGTTGGCAACTCTATTTCATGACCTCTATGACCATAAAATGTAAATCTTTAGAATAATTTATTATCAAGAGTGAGATTAGATGTTCCCCGACGAGTTTTGTATTTTTTGGACCTCGTTTGAACCATGTTTGGGAAGCCAAAATAGTAAATCAACACAATCTCGGCACAGCACAGCGGCTGTCACATCAATCAATATTTTCCTTGGCTCCTAGTGGAAATTTCTAGTGAACCGACGTAGACTCGATTCGGCGCGTTAGCTATTGCGTTGATGCTATTGACGCAGGACATTGGTCTTTGCGTTGATGGTTCAATTTTTAGTAATTAAAAAGACGCATCTTTGGGGATTATTGGGTCTTTTTCCCATGTCCTTCAGCCCTAATTACACAAAATATAGCCCTCAATTAGCAAATTATACTTATTTTTTCTCAAAATACTCAAGAACAAAAATCCTAGGAGATTGAATTTCAAATTCAAGGCTCAAGATTCCATCATTAATCTTCAGGAATTTATTGACCAAGGTATGTCAAGTGTTCATCCAAGGGTTGCTTCCATCCTTGGAGTCTAAGAAACACTTTTAAATTTCAAGTATCTTGATTTCATACTTTCCATGATTTGGATTCAAATATATTCATGATTATAATGTTGATCGGATTTCTATTCCATGATTAAGTGCAATATTTATGTAAAAACAACTATTATGTTTGTATTATATGTGAAATCATGTTAAAGACTTGAAATTTTGGTGCTTATATGTTGATTAGTACTATGTGCATATACAACTCCTTCCAAGTGCTTGATGAGTTGTTCATGAGAAGTAAATAATGAAATTATATTATGTTAGCATGTATTCAAGTTCATGCTATGCAAGTGTTTGCTAGAATGTCCTATGAATGATAATCAAGTAGTTATTTATCACGTTTCAAGATATTACCATGTCTTATATTTTATGCTATTCAGTCTTGGGGGTATTTAATACCCGACAATTTAGCTGATTACCCAGAGCCATGGTAAGTCTCAGGATAGTGTCAGTTATGTCATGATCAATAGTACTATTAGTCAGTTATAGAAGTCAGGTAGAACTTAGTTGACTCAGTATCAGTCCAGTCCAGATCAATATTTAGTTTAGACCTTAGTAAATTTAGTCAGTTAACATAATGCAGTAGTATTTTATCAGTCAACGGAACTCAATGAACTTCTTTTAGTTCAGTTGAATAGTATTATTAATAGAAGTTCAGTCCAGGTTAGAACAGTTTAGAAAGCCGTCCAGTGTTTATTCAGTTGGGAGTAGTATTTATCACCGAGTAAATGTAACGATGGGAAATCACCTTCCAGTAGAGGGTGTGTTCCTTAGAAGCAGTATTTATGTTCCAGAACTATGTAGCTAGCATATGTCGATACATCAACCTGCCAGTTAATGGTACCACCGATCTCATTCGAATCTCTTACCAAATTAGGGTGACTTAGCTTGTCTTTACTCTTGGCACGGTACTGACACCGTTCCAACTGGGGTTATAGGTTGGACCCTAATCTATTCATAAAGGGGCATGTCGGTTGGATGGTTACCTTCCATAATCTCAGTTTCTATTCCAGTCTTAGAACAGAACTCAGTTCAGTTCTATAGATTCAGGACTATCATATACCGTCATTCTACTTAGTTTAGAACTCAGTATAGTTCCACAAAATTAAGACTGTTAGATATTGTCATTCTATTATTAGTAATTTAGTATCAGTATACTCAAATATTAGTTAATCAATATTCAGACTCAATATTCAGTGTTATCACGATCTCAATTATAGTTTATGTATCCATGCATGTACTCTCACTCAGTTATATTCATGTCATTTAATTAGTATTGTTCTTCCATATGAACCCATGTATTTTAGCCTACCTCACTTAGCATACAAGTACATTCAAAGTGCTGACGCATACTTTTCACTTGCGCTATGATATTTTATATCATAGGTCTAAACGCATGAGCTCGAGAGCACCCTTAGGAGTTTAGAACTTCTACAGTCAAAAATAGTGGTAATCCCTTATAGTTCGAGGACATAATTATTATTTCAACATTTCAGTTTATTTCAGTAGTTGAAGTTAGTTGAGCACATGTCCCATCATCTTCATATTTTAGATAGTAGAGGCTTTTCAGACTAAAGTACTTTTAGACGGATAATTCAATTTGGTATTGTTATACCGTATTTAATTTTATTACAGTATTGAACCTTATGGTGTGTTTTCTACCTAATTTCTGCAAATTTGTAGTATTACTATTTAGTTATTGCAGCAGGTATCAGTCATGGGTTAACTTGTGGTTCTTTATGATTATAAGAATCGTGTAGTGCCTGAGCTACATACTGGGGCATTACAAACTTGGTATCAGAGCCTAAGGTTCAACAGAGTCCTAGGAAGTCTGAAAGACACATTTTGTAGAATCTTGTGCATAGGTGTATAGCGCACGACACTTATGGACAGGAGTCCGCAAAGTGTTTTAGCAAAAGTTTCCCTTATTTTAGTATTTGTCATGCAAGTGAGTATGAGATCCAGTTAAATTCCCTGTCAATCAAAGTTTCTCTTCTATTTACAAAATATGCCTCTAAAGAGGACTTAGGGAAGAGGAATAGGAAACCAGCCAGAACCCCAGCCAATCCAGCTAAATCCTTTGGACAAACACGTCTCCCACGCTAAGTTCAGAGTGGCTTTCATGACCCTATCTCATTATATGGCAGTCCAGAATAAACGTCTAGCTGCTGTTCTGGCCAACCCTGTGGCTGACACTACTGCTTCCAGGATTTGGGATTTAACCCGAATGAACCCTCCATTTGTTTCTCGGTATAAGTCAGATGAGGACCCTTAGAAGTTTCTTGATCAAGTGCAAAAAGTTATAGATATTATAGGGGTGACTGCTTTTTAAAGCACTGAGTTGGCTGTATATCTGTTGCAGGATGTGCCCACTCATGGTTCAAATAGTGGAAAGCAGAAAGGGCCACAGAAGTAGGGTCCATAGAAGGGGAGGAGTTTGCCACTGCTTTTGTAGATAGGTTCTTCCCATTGGAGTTGAGGGAGGCAAATATTTTGGAGTTTATAAATCTGAAGCAGGGCAACATGATAGTGAAAAGGTATTTTCTCAAGTTTACTCAGTTATCTAAACATGCTCCTCATATGGTGGAAGATAGTAGATCTAGGATGAGTAAGTATATGTTTGGCGTGGTTAATAGTGTGGTGAAGGAGTGCAGGAATACAATGTTGATTAAGGAGATGGACATATCCATAATCATAGTCCATGCTCAGTAGATAGAGGAGGATAAGAATAAAGAGAAGAAGAGAGAGAGCAAGAGAGCGAGAACAGGTAGTTTTAACTTAACACAACCTAAGTTAGAGGGTGGGAATCATTATCAGTTCTGCCTAAAAGCCTAAGTTCTAGATTCTTCCTAAGTTAGTTCTCCATTTCTAAAATTCAGAGATGTTAACAGAGATAGGGCGTCATGCATTAAACCCTAGGGTAGTGTCAGCAGTGCCCGAACCAATCCTCTTTGTTAGAAATATGGAAAAAATCACCAGGGTATCTACAGAGAGAAGGGATATGTGTTTTGGGTGTGCCAATCCAGACTACATACTCAGATATTATCCCCAGTCAGGTTCTCAAGGTCAATATAACCATCCCCAAGCTCAGTCCGTTCACCTAAATCAGCAGGGTGCCGCTTCTAGTGCCACCAGTGGGCAACACCCAAAGAGACTCTATACTCTTCAGTCCTGATAGGATCAGGAAAGTTCTCCTAATGTAGTCACTGGTATTTTGCAAGTTTTACATTTATATGTTTATGCTTTACTAGATACAAGGGCTTCGTTGTTTTTTGTTACTCCATATATAGCCATTAATTTCAGAGTCAGTCTCAAAATTGTTGCAGATCTTTTCTCAGTATCTACCCCAGTTGGTAAATCTATCATAGGTTGATAGGTATACAGGAACTGTCCTATTATGATATCTCAGAAAGTCACTTTACTAGACATAGTAAAATTAGAGATGACTGATTTTGATGTCATTCTTGGCATGGATTGGCTTCATTCCTACTGTTCCTCAGTTGAATGTAGACATAGAATTATCCAGTTTCAGTTTCTAAATAAATCCATACTTGAGTGGAGGGGTAGTACTTCAGCACTTAGGGGTCAACTTGTTTCTTACCTTAGGACAGGAAAAATGATATTTAAGGGATGTGTCTACCATCTTGTTCAAGTCCAGGACTCTATTTCAGAAAGCCCTACTCTTGAATTAGTGTCAGTAGAATGTGAATTCCCAGACGTGTTTCCCAATGATCTTCCCGGTGTTTGTCCTGGAAGAGAAATCAACTTCAAAATAGACCTTCTTCCAGATACTCCACCTATATCTATTCCGCAATATAGAATGGCACCTGCAGAACTCAAAGAATTAAAAGAATAGTTACACGATCTCCTAGATAAGATATTCATCAGACCTAGTGTGTCCCCGTAGGGTGCACTAATTTTATTCGTGTGAAATAAAGATGGTTCTCTCATAATGTGTTTAATTATCGTTAGCTAAATAAAGTCATGGTTAAGAACAAGTATCTACTTCCCAGAATTGATGACTTGTTTAACCAACTTCAGGGTGCCAATTTCTTTTCTAAGATAGACCTCAGATTTAAATATCATCAGCTCAGATCAGAGAATGTGACATCCGAAAGATAGCTTTCAAAACTCGATATGGTCACTTCAAATACTTAGTCATGTCCTTTGGACTTACCAATTCCCCAACAACCTTCATAGACTTGATGAATTATGTGTTCAAGTAGTACTTGGACATGTTCATCATAGTATTGATAGATGATATTCTTGTCTACTTCCGCAGTGAGTATGATCATGCAGACCATCTCAGAATAGTATTGCAGACTCTCAAAAACCATCAGCTTTTCACAAAATATAGCAAGTGCAAATTTTGGCTAAGGTCAGTATCCTTCCTTGGCCATATCATTTCCGATTATGGCATTAGATTTGATTCATGGACACCTTTCGTCCATGAAGCTCAAGAACCATCTTTTAAATTTTTTATCATGATGTTTATGTTTTTGGTGGTTAATGTTCATGTGGTTGGAGTTAATGGAATTTAGTAAGATTAAGTTATTTATAGTTAGTTATTCATGTCCAGTCCCTCCATATAGGAGTAGAGGTTAGCACCGTGTGAACCCAAGGATGGGAACTCACCCGCCAGTTCAGGGTGTGATTCTTAGTAGTTATCCTTGTGTTCCAGAACTACGTAGCCAGCGTAGGTTGAGACATCTTAACCAGTAAGATTAGGGTTGATGAGGTGGCTTAACCCGTCAATTTAGGGTTCCCACCGTTCTCATTTAGTATCCGCCATATAAGGGTCACTCACAGGCTGTCCTTACCCATGGTACGGTATTGACACCCCTCTAGTTGGAATAGAGATTGGACCCCAGCTTAGCCATAACTGCATAAATGTGGTATGTCGATTAAACACTATTTCCCATAGTTTCAGTATCAGTCTCAATAAAAGAACTCAGGGTACTCTTCAAATTTCAGTATATACAGGACTGTCTGATATAGTCGTCCATGTTATCAGTTGTAGTATCAGTCATGACAGTTATCAGTAAACCATATATTAGCTTACAGGTCATGCTATCACATATTCACGGTCCCAGTTTCTATATATATATATGTTTGCACTTCCATGTTCATATTAGTCAGTTAGTGTTTTTCATGCATGAAACCTTTTATATTTAGCCTACCCTCGTTGTATACTCAGTACTCCAGTTGTACTGACGCATTTGCGCTATGGTGCTTTCTTTTCATATTACACCATAGGTTCTGAGACATGAGCTCCAGCCCAGCAGTAGCGATATCATTCCAGTCGCGAAGACATAGTGAGTCCTCATTGATTCAAGGACAATATGATTTGATACATTTATTTATTTCTTATGTTCAGTTTTACGGAGTTATTTGGATACATGTTCCTTCAACTCCTTATTCATATAGTTTAGAGGCTTTCAGATTTACGTTTAGATTTACCTTCAGACTTAGCTTCCAGATTGAGTTGTTTTGGGTATTTTCACCCACATGGTTTTATTTAGTTGAACCTTATGGCCTTACAGCTTTATGTATTCAACTTTATTATATCATGAATCACAGTATACAGGTACAGTTATTAGTCATGGGTTAGCTTGTTGTCCCTCAAAGTCATAAGTACCCTGTAGCATTCCCATTCAGCGAATCGGGGTGTTACAACTTGGTATCAGAGACTAAGGTTCAATAGAGTCCTAGGAAGGCTGAAAGCCGCATCTAGTAGAGTCTTGTACATGGGTGTGTTGCGCGCCATATTTATGTATAAGAGGCTATAAGATGTTTTAGGAATAGTCCCCTTTATTCATTATTCATGTCATGCTAGTGAGCATAATCACAAGTTAAACACTCAATCTAATCCATTCTTTTCGTATTCCAGACCATGGCCCCAAAGAGAAGAAACCTCAGCCCGAAGATCCTTTGGGCGAACATGTTTCCCATATGGAGTTTAGAGCCGCATTTACCACACTTGCTAAGTCTGTGGCTGCATAGAATGAATGGACACCAGTCATTTTGGCCAATCCAATGGACAATCCTAAT
Source organism: Capsicum baccatum var. pendulum (assembly GCA_030864225.1). NCBI lineage: Eukaryota > Viridiplantae > Streptophyta > Magnoliopsida > Solanales > Solanaceae > Capsicum > Capsicum baccatum. The sequence continues at coordinate 91,171,204 of CM061557.1, forward strand.
AAATCTGGGGTTTGGGACTTCACCTGGATGAACCCTCCATCTTTCCATGGGTTTAAGTCTAATGAGGACCCTCAGGAGTTCATTGACCAAGTGTAAAAGGTTATTGACCTCATGGGTGTTACTTCTATTGAGTGTACTGAGTTAGCCACCTACCAATTACAAGATGTTGCACATGATTGGTACAAATAGTGGAAGTCTGAGAGATTAGATGATATAGGCCCTATTGAGTGGGAGGAATTTTTCATGGCCTTCTTAGATAGATTATTTGCCCAAGAGCTGAGGGAAGCCACATTTCTTGAGTTCATCAACCTCAGGCGGGGGAATATGAAGGTTAGGGAGTATTCTCTCAGATTTACTCAGCTAGCTAGGTATGCTCCTCATGTGGTTGTAGAAAATAGGGCTAAGATGAGCAAGTTCGTGTCAGGGGTCAATGATAGCTTGGTAAATGAGTGTAGGTCTACGATGTTGATTGGTGATATGAACTTAGTCAGACTCATGGCCCATGCCCAGTAAGTTGAAGAGCAGAAGTTTAAGACAAGGGAGAGCCAGAACAAGAGAGCAAGGTCAGGTAACTTCAACTTTGCTCACCCCAAGTTAGATGGAGGAAACCGTCCACAGTTTCACTCCAATTCAGTCGTTCCAGCTCCTTCCTCTGCCAGCACTCCAGTGTTGAATTTCAAAGATGGTAATAGAGACAAAGAGCCAGTCTCTAAATCTCAGGGCATGGTTAGTAGTTCCTGAACAAATCCCCTTTGTCAGACTTGTGGTAAGAACCACAAAGGGATTTGTAGAGCCGGTAGTGATGTCTGTTTTAGTTGTGGCAAGCTAGGCCACCAGATTAGGGAGTGTCTGCAGTCAAGTCTTCAGGGTCATCAAAATCATTCTACAGCTCAGTCCAGTCGCCCAAACCATCAGGGTGCCATTTCAAGTGCTACCAGTGGGCAACGCCCAAACAGACTCTATGCTCTTCAGTCCCGGCAGGATCAGGAAAACTCTCCTGATGTCGTTACTGGTACGTTACAGATTTTCCATGTTCATGTTTATTCTTTGCTAGACCCAGGTGCATCTTTGCCTTTTATTACTCCATACATACATAGCAGGCAATTTCGAAATTAGTTCCGAAGTCCTAGTAGAGCCCTTCTCAGTCTCTACCCCAGTAGGTAAAAACATCATAGCTCGACGGGTATACAGGAACTTCCTGGTTATGATATCTCAAAAATCCACATCAGCAGATTTAGTGGAGTTAGAGATGACTGATTTTGATGTCATTCTCAGCATGGATTAGCTTCATTCCAGCTATGCCACAGTCGACTGCTGAAATAGGATAGTTCAATTTTAGTTCCCGAATGAGCCCATCCTAGAGTGAAAGGGTAGTATTTTAACATTCAGGTGTCAACTTATTTCCTACCTTTAGGCAAGGAAAATGATTTCTAAGGGGTGTGTGTATCATCTCGTGCATGTTAAAGATTCCAGTTCTGAATCTCCCAGCATTGAAACAGTCCCTGTTGTTAATGAATACTCAGATGTCTTTCCCGAAGATCTTCTAGGCATTTCTCCTAAAAGGGAAATAGACTTCAGCATAGACCTTCTTTCGGATACTCAACCTATTTTTATTCTGCCATATAGAATGGCACCAGCAGAACTTAAGAAACTGAAAGATCAGTTGAAGGATCTCTTAGATAAGGGATTCATCAGACACAATATTTTCCAATAGGGTACGCCAGTGTTATTCGTGCGCAAGAAAGACGATTCTCTCAGGATGTTTATTGATTACTGTCAACTCAACAAGTTCACGGTTAAGAACAGATATCCTCTTCCCAGGATTAATGATCTATTCGACCAACTTCAGGGTGCCAGTTACTTCTCCAAGATAGACATAAGATCAGGCTATCATCAGCTCAGAGTTAGAGAATGTGACATTCCGAAGATAGGTTTCCATACTCGGTATGGTCACTTCAAATTTTTAGTCATCTCATTTGGTCTTACCAATGCCCCTGAAGCTTTTATGGATTTGATAAATCGTGTGTTCAAGCAGTACTTGGATGTGTTTGTCATAGTCTTTGTAGATGATATTCTGGTCTATTCTCGCATAGAGCGTGATTATGCAAACCATCTCAGGATTGTTCTTAAGACTCTCAGGGATCACCAGTTATTCACTAAGTTCAGCAAGTGAAAATTTTGGCTAAGATCAGTAGAATTCCTTAGCCATATAGTTTTTGGTAATGGCATTAGAGTAGATCCTCAGAAAACCAAGGCAGTAAGAAATAGGCCCAGACTCCTATCTCCATTAGATATCAGGAGTTTCTTGGGTTTGGTTGGCTATTAAAGATGGTTTGTCAAGGTATTTTCTTCTATTGCATCTCCCAAGTCTAGATTGACTCAGAAGAAGATTAAGTTTCAGTGGTCAGATTCATGCGAGAAGAGCTTTCAAGAGTTGAAGACTCAACTCACCTCAACTCCAGTTCTAGCTATTCCAGATGGTTCAGACGATTTTGTAGTCTATTGTGATGAATACAGAGTAGGTTTAGGTTGTGTCCTCATGCAGCATGGTAATTTCATATCCTATGCCTCTAGAAAGTTAAAGCCATATAAGAAGAATTATCCTACTCATGATCTTGAGTTGGCAGCGGTAGTTTCTTCCTTAAAGATATGGAAGAATTATCTCTATGGAGTTTATGTAAATTTCTTCACAGACCATACAAGCCTCCAGTATGTCTTTTCCCAGAAAGATATCAATCTTCGCCAGAGAAGGTGGTTAGAGCTCTTAAAGGATTACAATATAAGTGTTCTTTATCATCCGAGAAAGGCCAATATTGTGGCCGACGCTCTCAGTCGACTCTCCATGGGCAGTATTTCTTACGTTGAGTATAGTAAGAAAAAGATGGCTCAAGAGATCCATCAGCTTGCCCGACTAGGCGTTCGCTAAGTCGATTCTTCAGAGGATGGTGTATGTGTTCATAGTAGTTCAGAGTCATCTCTAGTTTCCAAGGTAAAAGAGAAACAAGACAGGGATCCTAGCCCATTCAAGCTCAAAGAGTCAGTTTAAAATCAGAAAGTTGAGGTTTTCTCCCAAGGAGAGATGGCGTTCTTCGTTGTCAGGGTCGTCTATGTATTCCAGGTGTAGATGAATTGAGGCAACGAATTCTTGCAAAAGCGCATGGTGTGCGAAACTCTATTTATCCAGGGTCTACTAAGATGTATCATGACATGCGGGAGATCTATTAGTGGAGTGGGATGAAGAGAGATATTGCAAAGTTTTTGGCTAAGTGCTCTACATGTCAGTAGGTTAAGATTGATCATCAGAAGCCTAGTGGTTCCATGCAAGTGTTCATCATTCCTACTTGGAAGTGGGAAGAAGTTAACATGGGCTTCGTGACGGGTTTGCCTACAACTCATCATCAGCATAATTCAGTCTGGGTCATTTTAGATAGAATGACCAAGTTAGCTCATTTCCTTCCCGTTCGTACTTCGTAGAAAGGATATAGAGTTCGAGGTTGATGACTACATCTATATTAAGATCTCTCCCATGAAGGGAGTGAACAGGTTCGGTAAGAAAGTGAAACTCATTCCCCGGTATGTCGTTCCCTTCAAAATTCTTTGTCACTTTGGCAAGGTAGCTTATGAGCTTGAGTTACTTTCAGATCAAGCGTCAGTCCATCCAGTCTTCCATGTCTCTTTGCTAAAGAAGTGCATAGGTTACCCAGTAGTTGTTGTCCCTATTCAGAGCATCGACATTCAGAACAACTTCTCTTATAAAGAGATTCCAGTCGAAATCTTAGATTATCAGACTCGTAGATTGAGGACCAAAGAAGTCCCTCTAGTCAAGGTTCTTTGGCGAAATCAGTCTCATGAAGGAGCTACTTAGGAAGAAGAAGCAGATATGCGTACCAAGTATCCTCACCTCATCCCCACTAATTCAGATCAAGCTTAAGGTAACAGTTCCCCTTAATCTTATTCAGTTTCACGTTCATGTTTCTAGTATAAACTTGGTACCTATTAACCGTTTCATACTCAGTCATGCATTCATGTGTCAGTTGTATGTGCATTAGATATGTACGAGTTCAGTACGTTTAGCATGTCAGTCATGATATAAAGTTTCAGTTCTTCATGTTCAGTTTAGGTTCTATTGTCTTGTATCCCTTCTCAGTAAATTCTCATTCGAGGGCGAATGTTCCCAAGGGGCAGATATTGTAATACCCCTCATGTTTCTACCCTAGGAAGTGAATAACTATTCCTACATATGAAATATCCTATCCTATGATTCATACTTAAGTACATGACTTACAATGAATATCCTAGTGATAGGATAGCTTATCATGCATTAAGAATGTTCATATGAGTCACTTAAGGTAATACAAGCTAAGAGTTTTTGAATCCATCAAGTTTTAGTGTTCGATTGTGCAAGGGTCATCTTCAAATGACTATAACTTGATATTAATGTTGTATTAAGGATGATTTAGACCCACCAAATTGTAGAGAATTGAATTGCTTCCCAATGATAGCAATTTCACCTTAATACAATGAGAGACAGTAAGGATAGGCGATTGGTTAGGTGCCGCCCAACCAAACATAGGCAATTGGTTAGGCGCCACCCAAACTAGCTTAGCAAATCACTTGGGCGCCGCCTAAGTCAGTTCCATGTGTATAAAACACTCTGTTTTGAGTTATTTTAAGGGTAATTAAGTATTTTAACACACCTTACACGTCCCCAAACTTAACCCTACAAAATATATAGCTTCTAAACATATTACAACCCTATTATTATATCAATTCTCATCATCCAAGAGCACTAAAAGAGAAAAACAACTAGAGTTGCGTAACAAAACTTGAAGATCCGATTTTAAGGAAATTCCTCCGTCAATCAACAAGAATCTTCCTTCTAAGGTATGCGTGAGCTGATTCATGGAATACTTTCTTCCATGAAGCTCAAGAACCATCTTCTAAATTTTGTATCATGATGTTTTTGTTTTTGGTGGTTGATGTTTATGCGGTTGGAGTTTGATAATGCCTAAGATGGGATCTTTATATGTTTTGTGTGAGGATATGGTGGTATTTAACGTATAAACATGTGAAATAGTGGTTGAATGTTTGAAATCTTTATGAATCCATCTATTTAATGTATATATGTTGTGTGCATTCCCAATCATGTGTGTCAGTTTCCTCCTATTGAGTCTTGGGGGTATTCGTACCCGAAAACTATAGTTGTGTGCCTAGAGCCAGTCATGTTTCACGATATCCGAACTCAAGCTATGATTTCGTAGATTTCAGTCAGTCATGTGACTCAGGCAAACCTCATGATCTTAGTTAGTTGTTAGATATCAGTAACATTCTGCCAGTCAATAGAATTTAGTAAGATTTAGTCATTTATAATCAGTTATTTCTGTCCAGTTCCTCAAGATGAGAGTAGAGGTTAGCACCGAGTGAACCCAAGGATGGGAACTTACCCGCCAGTTCAGGGTATGATTCTTAGTAGTCATCCTTGTGTGTTCCAGAACTACGTAGACAGTGTAGGTTGAGACATCTTAACCCATCAGATTAGGGTTGATGAGGTGGCTTAACCCGTCAGTTTAGGGTTCCCACCGTTCTCATTGAGTACCCGCCAGATAAAGGTCACTCACAGGTTTTCCTTACCCATGGAATGGTATTGAAATCCCTCTTGTCAGGGTAGATATTGGACCCCATAACATCATACTTGGGGCATGTCTGTTAAACACTACTTCCCACAGTTTCAGTATCTGTCTCAATAAAAGAACTCAGGGTGTTTTTCAGCTTTTAGTATATACAGGGCTGTCACATACAGTTATCCATGTTATCAGTTGCAGTATCAGTCATGACAGTTATCATTAAACCATATATTAGCTTACAGGTCATGCTATAACGTATTCACGGTCCCAGTTTCTATATATGTCTGTTTGCACTCCCACATTTATATTAGTCAGTCAATGTTGTTCATGCATGAAACCCTTTATGTTCAGCCTACCTTCCTTGTATACTCAGTACTCCAATTGTACCGATGCATTTGCACTATGGTGCTTTCTTTTCATGTTACACCATATGTTCGGAGACACGAGCTCCAGCCCAGTAGTAGCGGTATCATTCCAGTCGCAGAGACACAGTGAGTCCTCATTGATTCAAGTATAATATGATTTGATACATTTATTTATTTCTTCAGTTTAGTTTTACAGAGTAAGTTGGAGACATGTTCCTTCAACTCCTTATTCAGATAGTTTAGAGGCTTTCAGATTTATGTTCAGATTTATGTTCAGATTTACGTTCCGACTTAGCTTTCAATTGAGTTGTTTTGAGTATTTTCACCCACATTCTTTTATTTTGGTGAACCTTATGGCCTTATATTTTATGTATTCCGCATTATTATTTCATGAATTGCAGTATACAGGTACAGATATCAGTCATGGGTTAGCTTGTGGTCCCTCGGGGTCATGGGCACCATATAGCATTTTGGTTCAGCGAATCGGGGTGTTACATGCATCTTGGAACACCTACCAAGTCAAAGGCACAACATCCTCACATCCACCTTCCCCCATAATGCAACCCAATCAAAAGAAATGTCTTTTAATCTTTAAGACGCTAACTCAACACTTTATTCCCCAAAAAGATGCATCACCTATGTGATCTTCCTCACCTCCTCAAGGTATAATTGTGGGTCCTCACCTGCTTTGGACCCATAAAACTCTATCGGATTATCCATATAATATCATGGATCCTAGAAGAAGCTACATCACCTCCCTATAGATTTGCAGCTGTGGCCCAATTATTGGCTCGAACATTAGCAGTGACTTCTTGGGCTAATGCCTGAAAGGATGCCCATAACTCAGCATGAGACACAGTCTCATTCAAAAGATCAACGGGTTAGGGTTTCTCATCATTGTTTCTGTGGACATTCACTCTTCGGAGAGGCATTTCTAAAATAGAAAAGCACAAATTATTAGATGAGAAGGGAAACTATAGGCATGATAGAATCTGAAAGAAAGAAACAACTTTTTCCTAAAATGCCTTGTAGCCTCTTGCTAAAAGATGTGGCGCACTACACACCAATGATCAAGACTCTACTCAACGCAGCTTGTCAGACTCCCTAGGACTTCTTAAAACCTTAGGCTATGATACCAAGTTTGTAACAACCAGAAATTGCCTCCCGGCATGTCACATGGTGCTTAAGGCTACAAGTAGCCCCAAGCTAACCCTTTGAGCCTATTTCTACTCATAATACTCATTTCAAGATGAAATAATTCAAACACTAGCATAGTCATAACATATGAAAAGAGTTACAAATATAATACTCGGTCCAAATGACCAAAACACTGGAAACCCCAACACAACCATAATCTGATAACTAGTCTGACAAAGCCTCTACTAATCCATGAACTAGAGAGTCGTTGCGAAAGGTCCCCCAACTAACTTAAACTGAACTGTAAGTAATAACATAACCACTCTAATAATAAAATATCTGAAGATAGGTCCTCAAACTATGAGGACTCACCACTGGAAAAATACAGACAAAGGTACTTGGAAATCACTGATGAGACTGGAAATGAGCACCTGAACCTACATTATAAGACAATGTAGCACATAGACGTATATGTGGATCAACACATAGGAATGTACTGAGTATATGGCGGTAATGCATTTACATAAACCAATATCAATACTCTCTAATCAAATTATGTATGCAATAAGGAATAACTCACATTGTTTGAATAAGTATAAAATATAAAGCTCATAAATCATGTAGAATGGAGAATATAACATAAATCTCATGAGTCATCATACTTTAACTTTGAAATCTGTACTTTTTTCTTATTCTCATTACTCATAGGCTAAAGGAAACATTAAGCAATATTTTCAACTCATGCATATATATCATAGAGAGTAAATGTTTTTTAATCCTCAAGAACATATACCTCTTTTGAACTCAAATGCATGGAATTCAGAATCATATAACTTGGAACATACTCAAAAGCATTTTATTCACTTTAGAAAATATCTCATTTCAAGCTTTATGGAAAACATTCTATCTCAATGGAAAATACTTTAGTTTTAGGGAAATAACTCATGTCAAAGATTTAGGGAGGTTCTATTAACCGACATAAACCATGAGAGCTACATGGAGTCTAACGTTTTGTCCTCCTAAGGAAGAAACCTCACATTGGGGAGAGGTTTCATCTCTTGCCAAGAAGTATAACCTAAACTCAGTGATCACTTATATCAGCCTTAGGCCCAATAATCTCGGCCTTAAAATCTCAAGCCTACAGTGGCACGTAGTTCTAGGGTAAGAAACCATAGTATCTTACCCAACTCAGTGCTAAATACTACTCCCTTTAGTTTATCTCGCTCGTCTCATGAAAATTCACTTTTAGAATAATCTCATGGTTTAATAAGAACCGAACTGTAAAATCTGTAATCTCATGTAATGAAGTAGATTTCAAAGATCTATGACCATTAGGTCAAAAAATTTCTCAACAATCTCAGAATGCTCAAATCATGGGTGTTTATAGCACAAGAGACCATAAAATTGCAAGTCTCAAGGAGGGCTTAATGAGCCATAATTCAATCTAAAGTTAAAAATCATCAAAATGCCTATTAGATAGCATATAGATTCATAAATCATATAGAAAACTATAATTTACAGCAATTTAGCTCAAAATCTCAACTTTATCATATACTTCGATATCTCAAATAGTTTAACTATTAACTTCTCAAGGATTAAAATCATGGGGTATAGACCCAACTGCAATTTATCAAGAGAACATGTAAAAATCATGCCATTAGACTTTCATTTCATGTGAAACATCAAAACTTGCAACCAGTAACAATGGGTGAAAAACCCAAATTGAATTTCATGTAAAATCTCATAAATTGTAGAAAATTTTTGTTTATAAGTCTTTGGGCTCAAGGGTGAAAGGTTTACCCTAGTTCAAAACCCCACATACCCTTTTTTATGAAATTGGATGAACAAGTTTGCTTTAAACTCTTCTTCTTACATTTGAGAGAGGGTTTTTGCAACCCTTGAACTTGGAAAACTCAAATCTCAACTCAATGTGTAGAATCTATGGTGAGTTCTTAGATTTATTGGAGAAGGGTTTTAGTTTTGCTCTTGAGGGAGAAACCCTAGCCTTTGGATGTTTTGGGAGGTAATGAGGCAATCAGGTTCGTTTGGAATATATCTGAGGATTAACAGGGAAAACACCCAAAAGCCCCATTTAAAAATGACTTAAAATATTGAACGGGGGCTACGACGGTCAAAGCAACGGTTCATCACAAGTCTGACGGTCATCGGATCATCCATCGCACGTTGGCTAGAAAAGGAACTTATTTCCTTAATACGACGGTTCGTAGTCCTGGCTGTCGTACTTGGGCCCAAAAAGGGAGTTACTGCCTTGGTTGCGATGGTCCGAGCGATGATTTTTTGCAAACTTGACAGTCTGTCAGATCATCCGTTGCACCTGGGTGGTTCCAACAACTCTCAGTAAAATGGCCATAACTTCTCTCCCCGATACTAGATTTGGACAAAATTGGTATCGTTGGAAAGCTAATTCAATTCTCTATATGACAAAAAGTCAAATGTAATAAAATTCTATATGGTTTAAATACTAATAACTTGGGAATTCACTTCTCAATCTTTTAGGGTCAAAATTATATTTCACTTGACACGCTCTAAGGCCCAGACTACGAGGAAACTTTGCGAGGTCATACACCAATGAGCTGCATCGAGTCCACATTGGTTCACTGAAAATTTCCACTATTATCCAAGGAAAATATTGATCGACGCGATGGCTGATGTGCCATACTGAGATCGCATCGATTCACGTTTTGGATTCCCAAATATGGTTCAAACGATGTTCAGAAAATATGAAACTCATTCAAAAACACCTACTGATATTCCTAAACTTTAATTAACCTAAAGAGTGATATTTTAAGTTCATATAGGTCATGAAATAGAGTTTCCAACTTATAAAGTTCAAATTGACACTAAGTTTGAATACTTAGCTAAAATTTTCTAAGTTTGGGACCCCTTAGCTAGCTCGAAAGACTGAGTTAAGCTTAGGATTTTGTTGGTTCTTACAATATCTACCCCTGAGAAACATTCATCCTAGAATGACACTCACTAAGTTAAGAATACTGATAGACTATATTCAGACGCTAGACATGTACTACTGAAGCATAATTTCATGACTGAGATTACTGATATACTGAATTAACTTACTGAACATGCATATCTGATGAATGCGTAGATAGGTGAACATGATTCATGAATGCATGACTGGGATTTCCAACAAGCTAAGCTTATATAATGGACATGCATGTCTAATGTAAGTGTACATAACTGAACTGATTCATGAATGCATGACTGAGTATGCAACATTAATTAATACCAAGTTGGTAGCTATATCTTAACATGACACTGAGTAAATTTAAAGAAAATATGTTACCTTGGGTTGAGTATGAGTTTGTGAAGAAGAGGTGAGGATACTTGGTCTGCATGTCTACTTCTGTTTCCTAAGTAGCTCCCTTAACGAATTGATTCTAGCATAGGACTTTGACTAGAGGGACTTATTTGTTACTCCATCTACAAATCTGATAATCAAGGATCTCAACTGGAATCTCTTTATATGAGAGGCTATTCTAAATATCTATGCCCTTTATAGGGACTATGACTGTTGGGTCACGTGTGCATTTCTTAAGTAAGGCGAAATGAAATACTAGGTGCACTAAAGCTATGTCTGAAGGCAACTCAAGCTGGTAAGCTACCTTTCCAAAACAACTGAGAATTTGGTAAGGACCAACATATCGGGTAATGAGTTTCCACTTATTGAAAAACCTCTTCACTCCTTTCATAGGAGAGATTTTAAAATACACAAAATCACCAATCTCGAACTCGATATCTTTTCTGCATACATCAGCATACGATTTTTATCAGCTCTGAGCTGTCTTAAGCCTTTCCCTGATCAACTGAACTTTCTCTAATTTATTAAATACCAAGTCAGGCCCTACCACTGTGCCTCACCCACATTAAACTAACCATTGGGAGATCTACACTTCTTCCCATAAAGCCCCTCAAACAGAGCTATCTGAATGTTGGAATGAAAGTTCTTGTTATATACGAATTCAGTGAAAGGCAAGTGATCATCAGAACTACCTTTAAAGTCTATCGCACACGCTCACAACACATCTTCTAAAGTCATAATGGTCCTTTCTGCTTAACCATCTGTTTGAGGATGAAAGGCTAAACTGAGGTGAACTCGGGTACCAAGACCCTTTTGGAATGCCTTCCAGATATGAGAGGTGAACTGAGTACCTCTATATGAGATAATGGACAATGGAACACCGTGAAATCTAACCAACTCCCTAATATAGAGTTTAGCATAATCCTCGGCTAAATAAGAGGTATGGACAGGTAGGAAATAAACTGATTTGGTCATCCTATCTAAATAAACCAAACTGAATCATGTTGGCGATGAGTACAAGGCAAACCCATCAGAAAGTCTATGTTCACTTCTTCCAACTTCCAGGTAGGAATAATGAACTTCTGCATAGACATACTTGGCTTCTGATGCTTGATCTTGACTTGCTAACATGTGGAGCACTTATCCATACACTCTACAATGTCTCTCTTCATCCCACTTAACTAATAGACCTCCTGCAAATCACGGTACATCTTAGTGGACCCTGGATAAATAGAGTACCATGCACCATACACTTCTGCAAGAATTCACTGCCTTAAGTCATCTACAACTGCCATACATAGCCAACCCTGGAAGCGCAATACACCATCTCCCCCTTGGGAGAAAACCTCTACTTTTTGATCTCTGACAGATTCCTTCAACTTGACTAGACTGGGATCCCTATCTTTCTTTTCCTTCACCTAGGAAATTAGGGATGATTTTGAAATACTCTACACCCACACACTACCTTTTGTTGAATTGACTAAGCGAACACCTAGTTGGGTAAGCTGATGAACTTCCTTAGCTAACTTATTCCTACCATCCTTCACATGAGCAACATTATCCATCGACATCCTACTGAGAGCATCAGCCACTACATTGGCTTTACCCAGATGATATAGGATGCTCATGTCATAGTCTTTCAATAATTCCAACTACCTTCTCTGACGGAGGTTTAAATCCTTATGAGAGAACACATATTGCAGGCCCTTATGGTCTATTAACTCATCAATGTGCACACCATATAAATAGTACCTCCAAATCTTTAAGGAAAAAATTATTGTTGCTAACTCAATAGAATGAGTAGGATAGTTATTTTTATGGGGCTAAAGTTGTCTAGAGGCATAGTCTATGACCTTACCTCTCTGTATCAAAACATACCCCCAAACTAACTCTGGAGGTATCATAATATACCACAAACCTATCGAACCATCTGGTAGGGTTAAAATTGGAGTTGTATTAAGTTGATTCTTCAACTCCTGAAAACTCTTCTCATAAGAATCTGACCACTATAATTTGACTTTCTTCTGAGTTAATTTTGACATAGGGGAAGCAATAGATGAAATCCGTCAACAAATCATTGGTACTATCCAGCCAAGCCCAAAAAACTCCTAATATTTGATGCAGAGATGGGTCTAGGCCAGTTTCTCACTGCTTCAATCTTTTGGGGATCAACTCTAATGCCATAATCGAAAATGATATGGCCAAGGAAGGATACTGACCTTAGCCAAAATTTGCACTTGCTAAATTTTGTGAATAGCATATGGTTTTTGAGAGTCTGCAATACTATTCTGAGATGGTCTGCATGATCATACTCACTGCGGAAGTAGACAAGAATATCATCTATCAAGACTATGATGAACATGTCCAAGTACTACTTGAACACATAATTTATCAAGTCTATGAAGGTTGTTGGGGAATTGGTAAGTCCAAAGGACATGACTAAGTATTTGAAGTGACCATATCGAGTTTTGAAAGCTATCTTTCGGATGTCACATTCTCTGATCTGAGCTGATGATATTTAAATCTGAGGTCTATCTTAGAAAAGAAATTGGCACCCTGAAGTTGGTTAAACAAGTCATCAATTCTGGGAAGTAGATACTTGTTCTTAACCATGACTTTATTTAGCTAACGATAATTAAACACATTATGAGAGAACCATCTTTATTTCACACGAATAAAATTAGTGCACCCTACGGGGACACACTAGGTCTGATGAATATCTTATCTAGGAGATCCTGTAACTGTTCTTTTAATTCTTTGAGTTCTGCAGGTGCCATTCTATATTGCGGAATAGATATAGGTGGAGTATCTGGAAGAAGGTCTATTTTGAAGTTGATTTCTCTTCCGGGACAAACACCGGGAAGATCATTGGGAAACACGTCTGGGAATTCACATTCTACTGACACTGATTCAAGAGTAGGGCTTTCTGAACTAGAGTCCTGGATTTGAACAAGATGGTAGACACATCCCTTAAATATCATTTTTCCTGTCCTAAGGTAAGAAACAAGCTGACCCGTAAGTGCTGAAGTACTACCCCTCCACTCAAGTATGGATTTATTTAGAAACTGAAACTGGATAATTCAATGTCTACATTCAACTGAGGAATAGTAGGAATGAAGCCAATCCATGCCAATAATGACATCAAAATCAGTCATCTCTAATTTTACTAAGTCTAGTGAAGTGACTTTCTGAGATATCATAATAGGACAGTTCCTGTATACCCATCAACCTATGATAGATTTACCAACTGGGGTAGATACTGAGAAAAGATCTGCAACAATTTTGAGACTGACTCTGAAATTAATGGCTATATATGGAGTAACAAAAGACAACGAAGCCCCTGTATCTAGTAAAGCATAAACATATAAATGTAAAACTTGTAAAATACCAGTGACCACATTAGGAGAAATTTTCTGATCCTATCAGGACTGAAAAGTATAGAGTCTCTTTGGGTGTTGCCCACTAGTGGCACTAGAAGCGAAACCCTGTTGATTTAGGCGAACGGACTGAGCTGGGGGATAGTTATTTGACCTTGAGAACCTGACTGGGGATAATATCTGAGTATGTAGTCTGGATTGGCACACCTAAAACACATATCCCTGCTATCTGTAAATACCCTGGTGATTTTTTCCATATTTCTAACAAAGAGGATTGGTTCGGGCACTGCTGACACTACCCTAGGGTTTAATGCATGACACCCTATCTCTGTTATCATCTATAAACCCAGTCGAAAGACTAAACGAAGGTCCTCTCAACCTTTCAAAGACACTTGTTGGACTTGTGGCAAAATGGGCCACAGGGCAAAAGATTGCAAGTCCGGCAAGAAAAAAAAGATCAACCAGCTTGATCTATCTGACGAGGCTAAAGAGAAATTATTCTCTATTATGGAAGACTCTTCTGAAGTTTCCGACTCCTGTTCCTCTCCCAGTGAAGACTATAGCGACGAAGAATTTACCAACACCGCTTATGAGTCTGACAGCTCCCAGTCTGGGCAAAAATGTGAGTGCACGGGCACTTTTTGTACTTGCTCAAACAAAGCTATTAATGTCATTACTGATAAACCCAAAGAAATCCTCTTTGACATAGTAGAACATATTACCGACGATGAGCTTCAGAATAAGTATCTACAAGAGCTCAAAAGGCTTATGCTTCCTCAAGACGAAAGCCCCCCTAAAGTCAAACCTATAATCCAGCCTTTCAGCATGAAGAAGGTCATGGCTAAATTTAATCCACCTTCTGAACCTACCATTATGGATCTCTAAGGTGAAATCTCTACGTTGAAAGGAGAAATTAGAAAGCTCAAGATCCGACTTGACCAAGTAGAACTCAATGTTCTAACGGAACAAGTCTTGAGATCAGTTTCGCCTCCAGAAAAAGCCTCGCCTCCCGAGTCTCCTCGCAACCTTTTGATCATTCCAAATGATCATCTCCAAGAACCTACTACTTTCCCTGGCGAAGATGCTCCCTCTTCTTTCGGCAAAGCCATAACAGCTATTAAAACCTATAGTGAGCATATTGTCGTTAAAATTGTTGTCGCCAATGACTTTGTTATAACTGAAGATATCACTGAAGATATCATTCTTGGAATACCTTTCGTTAATCAAATTCGCCCATATTGGAGTGATTACGATGGTATTCGCTCAACCCTCTTGGGAAATGAGCTATTTTTTTCCCTTTTATGACCCCTTTCTTAAGAAGAATCCCAAACTAGAGCCTTTGGGGCAAAGACTGTTCTGCGGTCTTTGTTTGCTTCCATTAGGGTGGTAACCCCTTTATTGCTCGTAAATCTAGCTTTAGGTGCTACAGTAGTACCCATGAGGCGATAATATACACGGTATATTATCGCTATTTCTCTGGTGTTTTCCTTACTATTCATGTTTTTTGTCTTAACATTAAGAGTTAAAACATCCATAATGTTAGGATCATTGATATCAACAGAGAAATTAGGATAACAATTAAAGTATACCGGGTCGTCAGCGAGGTTACTTTGGATAACTCCTAGGAGAGAGTCGTCAAAGTTTAATAGACGAGCATCTCTTAGAATAGCACAGACAGGGATATCTAAGCCCTGTCGAAAAAGTGGCTTTATAGCTACTTAAACAAGTCCAACATGCAGATAATGAAACTGATTTTTTAATCTGTTTATATCTAACTCATTGAACAACTGGATAATTTCTAAGGAGTTATTGATAGAAACAGTAGACTCAGAGGTCTTGATGTTATGTTTTTTCAAAAAACTAAATTTGCCGATTTGATAAATCATATTAAAAGATTCTTCTGGAATACTCCAGTTTTGAAGATCATTTTCAATAGTGGCAATCGGGGTTGCCTGAGAAGAAATATTAACAGTATTTTTAATATGATTACTCATATTTGGAAACATACTGTCTAGAGACTAACAGAGAAAAACATACATGTTCATCTAAGCAAGCATATCACAAAAAACAGATATGAAACAACGAAATCTAATTGTATTAATACATCTATGGCTTATGGGATATAATAAGTTTTAATGGCTTTACACAGGATTCTGCTAGTGTTATCTTAGTGACGGGACCAACAACAAAGTCTAACGCTTACCTCAGCTGCGACCATATATTTAGGCTGACCAACGTCTAAACCGGAGTTTAATCGGTTCCTTCAAACACCCAGACAGAAGACTATTACCCCATACTTGGATTAAAACCCCATTATAAGACAAGATATATTAACATAATTAGAGATTAAGTAACTTCATACCAGTTTAAAGTAATATTTTCGTATAAGAACATAGTTTTTCTCAAGCTCTAGACAGATTATGTGTTTAGCTGCTCATGCTAGACACACAATCTGCCAACATGGCTCTGATACCAGAAAATGGATCGTGAGCATTATAGCGTAAATTATACTTAAAGTCAAAACAGAGAAATAAATCTTACAAGTTTTATTGAAAGATTTTAGAAAAAGATTACAAGAGATAGTACAGGAGTTTGGGCGAGAGAATTTCTAAGGATGGGAAATTTTTGGATTCGTTGACCGTAGTGTTTTGATAATAGACTTTTGGGACCGGACCAGAGAAGTCAACTCCTCTAATCTTTCCCTTGTCATCATCATTATCGTCACTTCCCTCCGGAACAGTTAGTTCGTTTCACTTCTGGAGTATGGAATGCAGCTAAGAAAAATTACAGCACTGTAAAAAAGGAAGTTTTATCTATAGTGCTATGTATCACTAAATTTCAAGACGATCTTGATAGGGTTCGAAAGTGGTTTAGATCTAGGAGTTCTCTTAACTAGTAGGGGAGATTTGAAAGGAAGAGTAGAACTTTTGGTTTCTCCTATTTGTTGAGAGATGGTGTAGAGAACTTGATTAGTATAATTGTTCTGTTCAATTATTCTATCAAGATCTCTACTGAGAGGAGCCATGGAAGGTCTGTCCTGCTTCTTCTTAAAAGGAGAAGCATTAAGGATTTTGCTAGAGTGGGGAATTTTAATTCCCTCAAGAGGGGGAATCACAGATTCGACGACTGTGTTATTTTGCGTGTACCATTTGGTAAAGATAACGTTAAGAGACTCAGTCTGTGTTTCCGTCCTACCGGTGAGCTCAAACCATTTAAAGAACTCTATGTCATATCGGAGTATTTTCATGTCAGCTATCCACAACCGACCAAACTCCTTCTATTGCTCTTTGGAATAGGTACTAGCGTACCATTTCCGTTTGATAGCGTCCTTCGAAAGATTCCAGCAGACCTTAAGAGCTGCAAGATCAGGAAAGTATTCTTCATCTAATTTGATGACGAGAAGGCTAGGGTCAGTTCTAACCTTTCGAGGAGGGGCCATGTCAGAAGCCGTAGGACTCCCTGGCTTATAGAGGTTTTCGGGTTCGTTGACCCTAGTGTTTTGATTTCCATTCAGTAATTGCTCTACCATCATGATTACATGTAGAGAGGTAAGGATTCTCTTCGAACTGGATCGGGGCCGCGGAACTTTAAATCTGTCTGTGCTATTCTAAGAGATGCTCGTCTATTAAACTTTGACGACTCTCTCCTAGGAGTTATCCAAAGTAACCTCGCTGACGGCCCGGTATACTTTAATTGTTATCCTAATTTCTCTGTTGATATCAATGATCCTAACATTATGGATGTTTTAACTCTTAATGTTAAGACAAAAAACATGAATAGTAAGGAAAACACCAGAGAAATAGCGATAATATACCGTGTATATTATCGCCTCATGGGTACTACTCTAGCACCTAAAGCTAGATTTAGGAGCCCTAAAGGGGTTACCACCCTAATGGAAGCAAACAAAGACCACAGCACAGTCTTTGTTCCAAAGGCTCTAGTTTGGGATGAAATTCTCCATAGTAATGAATGTCACTTTGATGCCATCACCCAACCCATTCGTGTCTACTCGGAAAAATCTCAGATCGAATGGGTCATCCAGCACCCCGATGGATCTATTAATTTAAAGTTCCTCGGCCTCGATCCCGCGCGGCATTCTTTGTACCGCCGGTCCATCTCTACTCGTGCTTCCACTTCCAAACCCCCGGAGGGAAGTGACAATAATGATGACGACAAGGGAAAGATTAGAGGAGTTGACTTCTCTGGTCCGGTCCTAAGAGTCTTTAGGTCTACCAATTTAGTGGGCATTGGTGGTGAGAGTTTTGGAAACTGAACCTCCGTCAGGGCAGAGTATCTGTTCTTGAGTGGAGATTGTATCTCAGTCTTGAGTACAGGCCGCTATGGGACTGTTGGTCGCAATGGATTTGCTGATGCTTAGGGGGATTCAAATGGTCATGCCATTTTAGGTTGTTCTGATTTGCTCATGGGGTTTTTCCCCAAACTTGTTGGTCTCATGGCCCTGTAAAAATTCTCTTGTTAGAAAATCGGGAAGGGAGTTATTTTCTCCTTTAATAAATTCAATTTGAAAATCAAAGCTAGATAGGAGAGCTTGCCATCTAGCAAGTATTTGTTTGGAAACAAGATTTTTAACATCCTTTTGTAAAATTTCTTTAGCCGATTTGCAATCCACTCGAAGAAGGAATTCCTTATTTATAAGGTCATCTTGAAATTTAGTGATACATAGCACTATAGATAAAACTTCCTTTTTTACAGTGGTGTAATTTTTCTAAGCTTCATTCCATACTCCAGAAGTGAAACGAACTAACTGTTCGGGAGAGTTAATGTCTACCCTTTGCTTCAGAATACCTCCATATCCTATATTTGAAGCATCAGTTTCCACACCCATGAAGGCTTCAGGATTTGGAATACCTAGACAGGGAAGATTTTGAACTAAAGATTTGATCTTTATGACAGCATTAGTTTGTTCAGAAGTCCAGGGTACTGGATTTTTCTTAAGACGTTTATACAGGGGCTCTGACATTAAGAGTCTTATTTATGACGCTACAACCACTGAACAAGTGGTCGAAATTGTGGATGGTCAGGAGACCATGGTTGAAGTGGCGCAAGAGTCTTCTTGTGCTACTTCAACCATGGTCTCCTGACCATCCACAATTCTGACCACCTGTTCAGTGGTTGTAGCGTCATAAATAAGACTCTTAACTTCTTCGGTGACATAGTTGTCCCACCAATGTTTTAACATTCCAATAAAACCTGAAACAACCATAGTGGCTGCTCCTTTTTCAGAGGAGCCTTTGATCTTATAGGATATAATGGATACAGCCATTTCGTGGTGTTTATTGTTAATCTGGTGTTCGGCCAGACCATCAATATTCCATTCAGTAATTCCTCTACAATCATGATTACATGTAGAGCGGTAGGGATTCCCTTCGAACTGGACATCCGGAGGAGAGGGTTTTTCATAATAATTTTTCTTAGTAGAAAAACGCTCATTGGTAAGTTTAGAAAGGGAGTTCTTTTGGGAACTAGACTCTCCTTGCTGGTTGACTTTAAACTTTGAAAGTTTGGTATTGATTTTTTCCAAAATCATCTCAGAGTGTTTGAAATCATCATTGAGGTCAGGAAACTTATCCTTTTGGAATTCAGGTATCTTAAAGATAGGGTTCGAAAGTGGTTTAGATCTAGGAGTGCTCTTAACTGGTAGGGGAGCTTTGAAAGGAAGAGTAGAACTTTTGGTTTCTCCTATTTGTTGAGATATGGTGTGGAGAACTTGATTAGTATAATTGTTCTGTTCAATTATTCTATCAGTATCTCTATTGAGAGGAGCCATGGAAGGTCTGTCATGCTTTTTGTTAAAAGGAGAAGCATTAAGGATTTTGCTAGAGTGGGGAATTTTAATTCCCTCAAGACGGGGAATCACAGATTCGACGACTGTGTTATTTTGCATGTACCATTTGGTAATGATAACGTTAAGAGACTCAGTTTGGTTGTCCGTCCTACCGGTGAGTTCAAACCATTTAAAGAACTCTATGTCACATCGGAGTCTTTTCATGTCAGCTATCCACAACTGACCAAACTCCTTCTGTTGATCTTTTGAATAGATACTAGCGTACCATTTCCGTTTTATAGCGTCCTTCGGAAGATTCCAGCGGACCTTAGGAGCTGCAAGATCAGGAAAGTATTCTTCATCTTATTTGATGACGAGAAGGCTAGGGTCAGTTCTAACATTTCGAGGAGGGGTCATGTCAGAAGCCGTAGGACTCCCTGGCTCATAGAGGTTTTCGGATTCATTGAGCCTAGTGTTTTGATAATAGACTTTTGGGACCGGACCAGAGAAGTCAACTACTTTATTCTTTCCCTTGTCATCATCATTATCGTCACTTCCCTCTGGGGGTTTGGAAGTGAAAGCACGAGTAGAGATGGACCGGCGGAACGAAGAATGCTTCAGTAGCCTGGCTCTATAGCCTGGCTTTCCACATCCGAAACACATATCGCTGCCAGCTCTATAGATACCCTGGTGGTTTCTACAACACTTCTGGCAAAGGGGATTGGTTTGGGCACTGCTAACGCTACCCTGGGTTTAAGTCCTGATGCCCTATCTCAGTTTTCATCTCTAAATTTTGGCACTGAAGCACTGGCTGAGGAAGGAGTTGGAACTAAGGATTTCAGGAGAAACTGAGAATGATTCCCACCCTCTGACTTAGGCTGAGCGAAATTGTAACTACCTATTCTTGCTCTGTTATTCTCCCTCTCTTTCTCTTTATTCTAGGCCTTCTCTATCTACTGAGCATAGAGCATGAGCCTGGTTATGTCGATCTCCTTAATAAACATTGAGGTCCTACACACTTTGACCATGCTACTAGACACTCCTAACACGAACTTACTCATCTTTGCTCTCATATCTGCTACAGCATGTGGGGCATATTTGGCTAACTGAGTAAACTTGAGATACTACTCCAGCACTATCATATTGCCCTACTTCAGGTTTGTAAACTCCAAAACCTTCGCTTTCCTCAACTCTAACGGGAAGAACCTATCCAGAAAAGCAACTGCAAATTTTTTCCATTCTATGGGGCTTACATCTGCGACCTTTTCTGCCTTCCACTATTCGAACCATGAGTGAGCCACATCCTATAACTGATATGTAGCCAACTAAGAGTTCCCAACAATAGTAACCCCCATAATATTTGTAACCTTCTAAACCTGATTAAAGAACTCGTGAAGGTCCTTGTCTGACTTAGACCTTGTAAAAGATGAAGGGGTCATTTGAGTGAAGTCCCGAATCCTGGATGAAGTAGTATTAGCCTCTAGATTGGCTGGAACCACAATTGGAGATTCATTCTGAGCTGCCACAGAATGAGCTAAGGAGGTTAAGGCTGCTCTAAACTTCGCGTGGGAGATATGCTCGCCCAAAGGATCTGGATGGATCGGCTGAGGGGCTAACTAATCTCCTATTCCTCTTCCCTGAGTCCTCTTTAGAGGAATATTCTATAAACAAAAGAGACACTAGGATTAGAAAGAGAGTGTAACTAGAGATTATGCTCACTCGTGCGACATGAATACTGAAAGAAGGGGAACTTTTCTTAAAAACACTCATAGCGTATTGTCCATAAGTGTGGTGAACAACACACCCATGCACAAGACTCTACTATATGTGGCTTCCAGAATTCCTAGGACTCTATTGAACCTTAGGCTCTGATACAAAGTTTGTAACGCCTCGAGTTTGTACCCCGAAAACGACACGATGCTCATAATCCTAAGGGACCACAAGCTAACCCATAACTGGTACCTGCTGTAATAACTGAATAATATGCAAAATTAGGCAGAAACATGCCATAAGGTTCAGTCTGTAAATAATACTGAATAATATTAAATGTGATATTAAATACCAAAACTGAATAAAGTACTGAAATCTGAATAACTATTTGAAAACACTCTAGTATGGGAAGCCTCTAAACAGTTTGAATTGCGAAGTTGATGGGACAAGACCCCAACTAACTCCATCTACTGAAATAAATAAGAAAATACATTGTAAATAATAAGTATGCCTCAAACTATGAGGGCTATCCACTACTCTGAAACGCTGAGAGTCCGGTCTACTAAGGGTGCTCTAGAGTTCATTTATCGGAACCTATGATATAAGACATCATAGTTCAAAAAGCATGCGCCAGTACTTTAAATATACTGGTATGCTCAGTGAGGTAGGCTGAAATGCATGGGTTCATATGCATGAATAATAATAACTGAATAACATGAGTATGAATGAATAAGAGTATATAAATTAATACGTATACTATAATTAAAATCGTGATAACACTGAACACTGAGTATGGATAATGATTAACTGGATAACTGATACTGTATTACTGATAACTTGATGACCATATCTGATAGTCCTAAATTCTGAGGAGCTATACTGAGTTTCATACTGAGCTGAGTGACTATCTAATAGTCCTGAATCTATAGAACTGGACTGAGTTCTGCTGTAAGAATGAGACTGAAACTGAGAATGTAGGAGGTAATCATCTAACTGACATTCCCCTTCTCTAACTAATTTGGGGTCTAATCTGTAACCCCAGTTGGAAGGGTATCAATATCGTGCCACTGGTAGAGACAAGTTGTGAGTTAACCCTCTCTAACAGGAAGTTTTTTCGTCAATTCTCCCTAGTAGAATAACTCAGATAAGAAGTATCAACCCTCTTAATGTATGGCAGTAACATATCTTAACCTAGGCTAGCTACGTAGTTCTGTAACACAGGGATTGCTACTAAGGGTCAAACCCTTTGCTGACAGAAATACCCCCATCCCTGGGTTAACTCGGTGATGAATCCTACTTGTCATTCAGTTAGATAAAGAGATTCAGTAGTACTCCATCAGATATGGAACCAAGTGAATACAGCTTAACTCAGTCAGATCATTCGAGAAACATGATCAGTATCAGATTCAGCTTTGTTTATGTTCAGTTAAGAATCAGTTCAGAGTCTTTCAGTTAGGAGTAGAAGTTAGAACCGAGCAAGAGAAGGGATGACAACTCTCTATGAGAGAGAGATATTCTTTAGAAGTGATCCCTAAACTCCAGAACTACATAGCCAGTGCAGGATGCAGAAGTCACCCGTTAGGAAAGGATGGTCACCTGTCAGATAGTCCTGACCATTATATGCCTTAGGCTTGACTTTCTATGAGGGTCACCCATCATATAGGCTTGACCAGAGAGGTATTTAAATATGGCATGGTATTGACACCTTTCCAGCTAGTGTTATAGGTTGGAACCCACCAGTTGAGATTCGAGGCATGTTAGTTAAGTGACTACTTCCCACAGTCATAGTTTTAGTATCAATCTTTAGAAATCAGGACTATCAGATATAGTCATCTATCTCAGTGAGGAACTCAGATAGTTCTATGGTACAAAGATACTTTCCTTTTTAAGGTTATGATCAGACCTGACTGCAATACCGACTTCTGGAAAGAATGATTTATTAGCGGTCTTCCTCCTCTGTTTGCAGAAAAGGTACGAACCAAAATTAAGGATAGATTTGAGGGTCAAATTCCTTATAGTATTATTACATACGGAGACCTTATAAGTTTTATCACCACTGTAGGTATAGATCTCTGTATTGACCTTAAGCTTAAGCAGCAATTGAAGCAAAATAGTGCTTCTAAATTTGGTCTAGGAACCTTCTGTGACGATAATGGGTTTACAGACCTTTCCTCTCAGAAAAAGCATAAGAGAAAATCTTTTAAGTCCACCAAGAGGACTTCTCCTCATAAGAAGAATCCCAAGAAAGAATCCTATAAACCCAGTCGAAAGACTAAACGAAGGTCCTCTCAACCTTCCAAAGACACTTGTTGGACTTGTGGCAAAACGGGCCACAGGGCAAAAGATTGCATGTCCGGCAAGAAAAAGAAGATCAACCAGCTTGATCTATCTAACAAAGTTAAAGAGAAATTATTCTCTATTATGGAAGACTCTTCTGAAGCTTCCGACTCCTGTTCCTCTCCTAGTGAAGACTATAGTGACAAAGAATTTATCAACGCCGCTTATGAGTCTGACAGCTCCCAGTCTGGGCAAGAATGTGAGTGCACGGGCACTTTTTGTACTTGATCAAACAAAGCTGTTAATGTCATTACTGATAAACCCAAAGAAATCCTCTTTGACATAGTAGAACATATTACCGACGACGAGCTTCGGAATAAGTATCTACAATAGCTCAAAAGGCTTATGCTTCCTCATGACGAAAGCCCCCCTAAAGTCAAACCTATAATCCAGCCTTTCAGCATGAAGAAGGTCATGGCTAAATTTGATGCACCTTCTAAACCTACCATTATGGATCTCAAAGGTGAAATCTCTATGTTGAAAGGAGAAATTATAAATCTCAAGATCCTACTTGACCAAGTAGAACTCAATGTTCTAACGGAACAAGTCTTGAGATCGGTTTCGCCTCCAGAGAAGTCAACTCCTCTAATCTTTCCCTTGTCGTCATCATTATCATCACTTCCCTCCGGGGGTTTGGAAGTGGAAGCACGAGTAGAGATGGACCGGCGGAACAAAGAATGCCGCGCGGGATCGAGGCCGAGGAACTTTAAATTAATAGATCCATCGGGGTGCTGGATGACCCATTCGATCTGAGATTTTTCCGAGTAGACACGAATGGGTTGGGTGATGGCATCAAAGTGACATTCATTACTATGGAGAATTTCATCCCAAACTAGAGCCTTTGGAACAAAGACTGTGCTGTGGTCTTTGTTTGCTTCCATTAGGGTGGTAACCCCTTTAGGGCTCGTAAATCTAGCTTTAGGTGCTAGAGTAGTACCCATGAGGCGATAATATACACGGTATATTATCGCTATTTCTCTGGTGTTTTCCTTACTATTCATGTTTTTTGTCTTAACATTAAGAGTTAAAACATCCATAATGTTAGGATCATTGATATCAACAGAGAAATTAGGATAACAATTAAAGTATACCGGGCCGTCAGCGAGGTTACTTTGGATAACTCCTAGGAGAGAGTCATCAAAGTTTAATAGACGACCATCTCTTAGAATAGCACAGACAGATTTAAAAATTCCCCAGACTTGTTGGTCTCATGGCCCTGTAAAAATTCTCTTGTTAGAAAATCGGGAAGGGAGTTATTTTCTCCTTTAATAAATTCAATTTGAAAATCAAAGCTAGATAGGAGAGCTTGCCATCTAGCAAATATTTGTTTGGAAACAAGATTTTTAACATCCTTTTGTAAAATTTCTTTAGCCGATTTGCAATCCACTCGAAGAAGGAATTCCTTATTTATAAGGTCATCTTGAAATTTAGTGATACATAGCACTATAGATAAAACTTCCTTTTTTACAGTGGTGTAATTTTTCTGAGCTTCATTCCATACTCCAGAAGTGAAACGAACTAACTGTTCGGGAGAGTTAATGTCTACCCTTTGCTTCAGAATACCTCCATATCCTATATTCGAAGCATCAGTTTCCACACCCATGAAGGCTTCAGGATTTGGAATACCTAGACAGGGAAGATTTTGAACTAAAGATTTGATCTTTATGACAGCATTAGTTTGTTCAGAAGTCCAGGGTACTGGATTTTTCTTAAGACGTTTATACAGGGGCTCTGACATTAAGAGTCTTATTTATGACGCTACAACCACTGAACAAGTGGTCGAAATTGTGGATGGTCAGGAGACCATGGTTGAAGTGGCGCAAGAGTCTTCTTGTGCTACTTCAACCATGGTCTCCTGACCATCCACAATTCTGACCACCTGTTCAGTGGTTGTAGCGTCATAAATAAGACTGTTAACTTCTTCGGTGACATAGTTGTCCCACCAATGTTTTAACATTCCAATAAAACCTGAAACAACCATAGTGGCTGCTCCTTTTTCAGAGGAGCCTTTGATCTTATAGGATATAATGGATACAGCCATTTCGTGGTGTTTATTGTTAATCTGGTGTTCGGCCAGACTATCAATATTCCATTCAGTAATTCCTCTACAATCATGATTACATGTAGAGCGGTAGGGATTCCCTTCGAACTGGACATCCGAAGGAGAGGGTTTTTCGTAATAATTTTTCTTAGTAGAAAAACGCTCATTGGTAAGTTTAGAAAGGGAGTTCTTTTGGGAACTAGACTCTCCTTGCTGGTTGACTTTAAACTTTGAAAGTTTGGTATTGATTTTTTCCAAAATCATCTCAGAGTGTTTGAAATCATCATTGAGGTCAGGAAACTTATCCTTTTGGAATTCAGGTACCTTAAAGATAGGGTTCGAAAGTGGTTTAGATCTAGGAGTGCTCTTAACTGGTAGGGGAGCTTTGAAAGGAAGAGTAGAACTTTTGGTTTCTCCTATTTGTTGAGATATGGTGTGGAGAACTTGATTAGTATAATTGTTCTGTTCAATTATTCTATCAGTATCTCTATTGAGAGGAGCCATGGAAGGTCTGTCATGCTTTTTCTTAAAAGGAGAAGCATTAAGGATTTTGCTAGAGTGGGGAATTTTAATTCCCTCAAGACGGGGAATCACAGATTCGACGACTGTGTTATTTTGCATGTACCATTTGGTAATGATAACGTTAAGAGACTCAGTTTGGTTGTCCGTCCTACCGGTGAGTTCAAACCATTTAAAGAACTCTATGTCACATCGGAGTCTTTTCATGTCAGATATCCACAACTGACCAAACTCCTTCTGTTGATCTTTTGAATAGATACTAGCGTACCATTTCCGTTTTATAGCGTCCTTCGGAAGATTCCAGCGGACCTTAGGAGCTGCAAGATCAGGAAAGTATTCTTCATCTTATTTGATGACGAGAAGGCTAGGGTCAGTTCTAACATTTCGAGGAGGGGTCATGTCAGAAGCCGTAGGACTCCCTGGCTCATAGAGGTTTTCGGGTTCATTGAGCCTAGTGTTTTGATAATAGACTTTTGGGACCGGACCAGAGAAGTCAACTCCTTTATTCTTTCCCTTGTCATCATCATTATCGTCACTTCCCTCTGGGGGTTTGGAAGTGAAAGCACGAGTAGAGATGGACCGGCGGAACGAAGAATGCTTCAGTAGCCTGGCTCTATAGCCTGGCTTTCCACATCCGAAACACATATCGCTGCCAGCTCTATAGATACCCTGGTGGTTTCTACAACACTTCTGGCAAAGGGGATTGGTTTGGGCACTGCTAACGCTACCCTGGGTTTAAGTCCTGATGCCCTA
Organism: Capsicum baccatum var. pendulum; assembly: GCA_030864225.1. Taxonomy (NCBI): domain Eukaryota; kingdom Viridiplantae; phylum Streptophyta; class Magnoliopsida; order Solanales; family Solanaceae; genus Capsicum; species Capsicum baccatum. The sequence goes on from CM061557.1 coordinate 91,198,189, forward strand.
TCTCAGTTTCCATCTCTAAATTTTGGCACTGAAGCACTGGCTGAGGAAGGAGTTGGAACTAAGGATTTCAGGAGAAACTGAGAATGATTCCCACCCTCTGACTTAGGCTGAGCGAAATTGTAACTACCTATTCTTGCTCTGTTATTCTCCCTCTCTTTCTCTTTATTCTAGGCCTTCTCTATCTACTGAGCATAGAGCATGAGCCTGGTTATGTCGATCTCCTTAATAAACATTGAGGTCCTACACACTTTGACCATGCTACTAGACACTCCTAACACGAACTTACTCATCTTTGCTCTCATATCTGCTACAGCATGTGGGGCATATTTGGCTAACTGAGTAAACTTGAGATACTACTCCAGCACTATCATATTGCCCTACTTCAGGTTTGTAAACTCCAAAACCTTCGCTTTCCTCAACTCTAACGGGAAGAACCTATCCAGAAAAGCAACTGCAAATTTTTTCCATTCTATGGGGCTTACATCTGCGACCTTTTCTGCCTTCCACTATTCGAACCATGAGTGAGCCACATCCTATAACTGATATGTAGCCAACTAAGAGTTCCCAACAATAGTAACCCCCATAATATTTGTAACCTTCTAAACCTGATTAAAGAACTCGTGAAGGTCCTTGTCTGACTTAGACCTTGTAAAAGATGAAGGGGTCATTTGAGTGAAGTCCCGAATCCTGGATGAAGTAGTATTAGCCTCTAGATTGGCTGGAACCACAATTGGAGATTCATTCTGAGCTGCCACAGAATGAGCTAAGGAGGTTAAGGCTGCTCTAAACTTCGCGTGGGAGATATGCTCGCCCAAAGGATCTGGATGGATCGGCTGAGGGGCTAACTAATCTCCTATTCCTCTTCCCTGAGTCCTCTTTAGAGGAATATTCTATAAACAAAAGAGACACTAGGATTAGAAAGAGAGTGTAACTAGAGATTATGCTCACTCGTGCGACATGAATACTGAAAGAAGGGGAACTTTTCTTAAAAACACTCATAGCGTATTGTCCATAAGTGTGGTGAACAACACACCCATGCACAAGACTCTACTATATGTGGCTTCCAGAATTCCTAGGACTCTATTGAACCTTAGGCTCTGATACAAAGTTTGTAACGCCTCGAGTTTGTACCCCGAAAGCGACACGATGCTCATAATCCTAAGGGACCACAAGCTAACCCATAACTGGTACCTGCTGTAATAACTGAATAATATGCAAAATTAGGCAGAAACATGCCATAAGGTTCAGTCTGTAAATAATACTGAATAATATTAAATGTGATATTAAATACCAAAACTGAATAAAGTACTGAAATCTGAATAACTATTTGAAAACACTCTAGTATGGGAAGCCTCTAAACAGTTTGAATTGCGAATTTGATGGGACAAGACCCCAACTAACTCCATCTACTGAAATAAATAAGAAAATACATTGTAAATAATAAGTATGCCTCAAACTATGAGGGCTATCCACTACTCTGAAACGCTGAGAGTCCGGTCTACTAAGGGTGCTCTAGAGTTCATTTATCGGAACCTATGATATAAGACATCATAGTTCAAAAAGCATGCGCCAGTACTTTAAATGTACTGGTATGCTCAGTGAGGTAGGCTGAAATGCATGGGTTCATATGCATGAATAATAATAACTGAATAACATGAGTATGAATGAATAAGAGTATATACATTAATACGTATACTATAATTAAAATCGTGATAACACTGAACACTGAGTATGGATAATGATTAACTGGATAACTGATACTGTATTACTGATAACTTGATGACCATATCTGATAGTCCTAAATTCTGAGGAGCTATACTGAGTTTCATACTGAGCTGAGTGACTATCTAATAGTCCTGAATCTATAGAACTGGACTGAGTTCTGCTGTAAGAATGAGACTGAAACTGAGAATGTAGGAGGTAATCATCTAACTGACATTCCCCTTCTCTAACTATTTTGGGGTCTAATCTGTAACCCCAGTTGGAAGGGTATCAATATCGTGCCACTGGTAGATACAAGTTGTGAGTTAACCCTCTCTAACAGGAAGTTTTTTCGTCAATTCTCCCTAGTAGAATAAATCAGATAAGAAGTATCAACCCTCTTAATGTATGGCAGTAACATATCTTAACCTAGGCTAGCTACGTAGTTCTGTAACACAGGGATTGCTACTAAGGGTCAAACCCTTTGCTGACAGAAATACCCCCATCCCTGGGTTAACTCGGTGATGAATCCTACTTGTCATTCAGTTAGATAAAGAGATTCAGTAGTACTCCATCAGATATGGAACCAAGTGAATACAGCTTAACTCAGTCAGATCATTCGAGAAACATGATCAGTATCAGATTCAGCTTTGTTTATGTTCAGTTAAGAATCAGTTCAGAGTCTTTCAGTTAGGAGTAGAAGTTAGAACCGAGCAAGAGAAGGGATGACAACTCTATATGAGAGAGAGATATTCTTTAGAAGTGATCCCTAAACTCCAGAACTACATAGCCAGTGCAGGATGCAGAAGTCACCCGTTAGGAAAGGATGGTCACCTGTCAGATAGTCCTGACCATTATATGCCTTAGGCTTGACTTTCTATGAGGGTCACCCATCATATAGGCTTGACCAGAGAGGTATTTAAATATGGCATGGTATTGACACCTTTCTAGCTAGTGTTATAGGTTGGAACCCACCAGTTGAGATTCGAGGCATGTTAGTTAAGTGACTACTTCCCACAGTCATAGTTTTAGTATCAATCTTTAGAAATCAGGACTATCAGATATAGTCATCTATCTCAGTGAGGAACTCAGATAGTTCTATGGTACAAAGATACTTTCCTTTTTAAGGTTATGATCAGACCTGACTGCAATACCGACTTCTGGAAAGAAAGATTTATTAGCGGTCTTCCTCCTCTGTTTACAGAAAAGGTACGAACCAAAATTAAGGATAGATTTGAGGGTCAAATTCCTTATAGTATTATTACATACGGAGACCTTATAAGTTTTATCACCACTGTAGGTATAGATCTTTGTATTGACCTTAAGCTTAAGCAGCAATTGAAGCAAAATAGTGCTTCTAAATTTGGTCTAGGAACCTTCTGTGACGATTATGGGTTTACAGACCTTTCCTCTCAGAAAAAGCATAAGAGAAAATCTTTTAAGTCCACCAAGAGGACTTCTCCTCATAAGAAGAATCCCAAGAAAGAATCCTATAAAACCAGTCGAAAGACTAAACGAAGGTCCTCTCAACCTTCCAAAGACACTTGTTGGACTTGTGGCAAAACGGGCCACAGGGCAAAAGATTGCATGTCCGGCAAGAAAAAGAAGATCAACCAGCTTGATCTATCTAACAAAGTTAAAGAGAAATTATTCTCTATTATGGAAGACTCTTCTGAAGCTTCCGACTCCTGTTTCTCTCCTAGTGAAGACTATAGTGACAAAGAATTTATCAACGCCGCTTATGAGTCTGACAGCTCCCAGTCTGGGCAAGAATGTGAGTGCACGGGCACTTTTTGTACTTGATCAAACAAAGCTGTTAATGTCATTACTGATAAACCCAAAGAAATCCTCTTTGACATAGTAGAACATATTACCGACGACGAGCTTCGGAATAAGTATCTACAAGAGCTCAAAAGGCTTATGCTTTCTCATGACGAAAGCCCCCCTAAAGTCAAACCTATAATCCAGCCTTTCAGCATGAAGAAGGTCATGGCTAAATTTGATGCACCTTCTGAACCTACCATTATGGATCTCAAAGGTGAAATCTCTACGTTGAAAGGAGAAATTATAAATCTCAAGATCCTACTTGACCAAGTAGAACTCAATGTTCTAACGGAACAAGTCTTTAGATCGGTTTCGCCTCCAGAGAAGTCAACTCCTCTAATCTTTCCCTTGTCGTCATCATTATCGTCACTTCCCTCCGGGGGTTTGGAAGTGGAAGCACGAGTAGAGATGGACCGGCGGAACAAAGAATGCCGCGCGGGATCGAGGCCGAGGAACTTTAAATTAATAGATCCATCGGGGTGCTGGATGACCCATTCGATCTGAGATTTTTCCGAGTAGACACGAATGGGTTGGGTGATGGCATCAAAGTGACATTCATTACTATGGAGAATTTCATCTCAAACTAGAGCCTTTGGAACAAAGACTGTGCTGTGGTCTTTGTTTGATTCCATTAGGGTGGTAACCCCTTTAGGGCTCGTAAATCTAGCTTTAGGTGCTAGAGTAGTACCCATGAGGCGATAATATACACGGTATATTATCGCTATTTCTCTGGTGTTTTCCTTACTATTCATGTTTTTTGTCTTAACATTAAGAGTTAAAACATCCATAATGTTAGGATCATTGATATCAACAGAGAAATTAGGATAACAATTAAAGTATACCGGGCCGTCAGCGAGGTTACTTTTGATAACTCCTAGGAGAGAGTCATCAAAGTTTAATAGACGAGCATCTCTTAGAATAGCACAGACAGATTTAAAAATTCCCCAGACTTGTTGGTCTCATGGCCCTGTAAAAATTCTCTTGTTAGAAAATCGGGAAGGGAGTTATTTTCTCCTTTAATAAATTCAATTTGAAAATCAAAGCTAGATAGGAGAGCTTGCCATCTAGCAAATATTTGTTTGGAAACAAGATTTTTAACATCCTTTTGTAAAATTTCTTTAGCCGATTTGCAATCCACTCGAAGAAGGAATTCCTTATTTATAAGGTCATCTTGAAATTTAGTGATACATAGCACTATAGATAAAACTTCCTTTTTTACAGTGGTGTAATTTTTCTGAGCTTCATTCCATACTCCAGAAGTGAAACGAACTAACTGTTCGGGAGAGTTAATGTCTACCCTTTGCTTCAGAATACCTCCATATCCTATATTCGACGCATCAGTTTCCACACCCATGAAGGCTTCAGGATTTGGAATACCTAGACAGGGAAGATTTTGAACTAAAGATTTGATCTTTATGACAGCATTAGTTTGTTCAGAAGTCCAGGGTACTGGATTTTTCTTAAGACGTTTATACAGGGGCTCTGACATTAAGAGTCTTATTTATGACGCTACAACCACTGAACAAGTGGTCGAAATTGTGGATGGTCAGGAGACCATGGTTGAAGTGGCGCAAGAGTCTTCTTGTGCTACTTCAACCATGGTCTCCTGACCATCCACAATTCTGACCACCTGTTCAGTGGTTGTAGCGTCATAAATAAGACTCTTAACTTCTTCGGTGACATAGTTATCCCACCAATGTTTTAACATTCCAATAAAACCTGAAACAACCATAGTGGCTGGTCCTTTTTCAGAGGAGCCTTTGATCTTATAGGATATAATGGATACAGCCATTTCGTGGTGTTTATTGTTAATCTGGTGTTCGGCCAGACCATCAATATTCCATTCAGTAATTCCTCTACAATCATGATTACATGTAGAGCGGTAGGGATTCCCTTCGAACTGGACATCCGGAGGAGAGGGTTTTTCGTAATAATTTTTCTTAGTGGAAAAACGCTCATTGGTAAGTTTAGAAAGGGAGTTCTTTTGGGAACTAGACTCTCCTTGCTGGTTGACTTTAAACTTTGAAAGTTTGGTATTGATTTTTTCCAAAATCATCTCAGAGTGTTTGAAATCATCATTGAGGTCAGGAAACTTATCCTTTTGGAATTCAGGTATCTTAAAGATAGGGTTCGAAAGTGGTTTAGATCTAGGAGTGCTCTTAACTGGTAGGGGAGCTTTGAAAGGAAGAGTAGAACTTTTGGTTTCTCCTATTTGTTGAGATATGGTGTGGAGAACTTGATTAGTATAATTGTTCTGTTCAATTATTCTATCAGTATCTCTATTGAGAGGAGCCATGGAAGGTCTGTCATGCTTTTTCTTAAGAGGAGAAGCATTAAGGATTTTGCTAGAGTGGGGAATTTTAGTTCCCTCAAGACGGGGAATCACAGATTCGACGACTGTGTTATTTTGCATGTACCATTTGGTAATGATAACGTTAAGAGACTCAGTTTGGTTGTCCGTCCTACCGGTGAGTTCAAACCATTTAAAGAACTCTATGTCACATCGGAGTCTTTTCATGTCAGCTATCCACAACTGACCAAACTCCTTCTGTTGATCTTTTGAATAGATACTAGCGTACCATTTCCATTTTATAGCGTCCTTCGGAAGATTCCAGCGGACCTTAGGAGCTGCAAGATCAGGAAAGTATTCTTCATCTTATTTGATGACGAGAAGGCTAGGGTCAGTTCTAACATTTCGAGGAGGGGTCATGTCAGAAGCCGTAGGACTCCCTGGCTCATAGAGGTTTTCGGGTTCATTGAGCCTAGTGTTTTGATAATAGACTTTTGGGACCGGACCAGAGAAGTCAACTCCTTTATTCTTTCCCTTGTCATCATCATTATCGTCACTTCCCTCTGGGGGTTTGGAAGTGAAAGCACGAGTAGAGATGGACCGGCGGAACGAAGAATGCTTCAGTAGCCTGGCTCTATAGCCTGGCTTTCCACATCCGAAACACATATCGCTGCCAGCTCTATAGATACCCTGGTGGTTTCTACAACACTTCTGGCAAAGGGGATTGGTTTGGGCACTGCTAACGCTACCCTGGGTTTAAGTCCTGATGCCCTATCTCAGTTTCCATCTCTAAATTTTGGCACTGAAGCACTGGCTGAGGAAGGAGTTGGAACTAAGGATTTCAGGAGAAACTGAGAATGATTCCCACCCTCTGACTTAGGCTGAGCGAAATTGTAACTACCTATTCTTGCTCTGTTATTCTCCCTCTCTTTCTCTTTATTCTAGGCCTTCTCTATCTACTGAGCATAGAGCATGAGCCTGGTTATGTCGATCTCCTTAATAAACATTGAGGTCCTACACACTTTGACCATGCTACTAGACACTCCTAACGCGAACTTACTCATCTTTGCTCTCATATCTGCTACAGCATGTGGGGCATATTTGGCTAACTGAGTAAACTTGAGATACTACTCCAGCACTATCATATTGCCCTACTTCAGGTTTGTAAACTCCAAAACCTTCGCTTTCCTCAACTCTAACGGGAAGAACCTATCCAGAAAAGCAACTGCAAATTTTTTCCATTCTATGGGGCTTACATCTGCGACCTTTTCTGCCTTCCACTATTCGAACCATGAGTGAGCCACATCCTATAACTGATATGTAGCCAACTAAGAGTTCCCAACAATAGTAACCCCCATAATATTTGTAACCTTCTAAACCTGATTAAAGAACTCGTGAAGGTCCTTGTCTGACTTAGACCTTGTAAAAGATGAATGGGTCATTTGAGTGAAGTCCCGAATCCTGGATGAAGTAGTATTAGCCTCTAGATTGGCTGGAACCACAATTGGAGATTCATTCTGAGCTGCCACAGAATGAGCTAAGGAGGTTAAGGCTGCTCTAAACTTCGCGTGGGAGATATGCTCTCCCAAAGGATCTGGATGGATCGGCTGAGGGGCTAACTAATCTCCTATTCCTCTTCCCTGAGTCCTCTTTAGAGGAATATTCTATAAACAAAAGAGACACTAGGATTAGAAATAGAGTGTAACTAGAGATTATGCTCACTCGTGCGACATGAATACTGAAAGAAGGGGAACTTTTCTTAAAAACACTCATAGCGTATTGTCCATAAGTGTGGTGAACAACACACCCATGCACAAGACTCTACTATATGTGGCTTCCAGAATTCCTAGGACTCTATTGAGCCTTAGGCTCTGATACAAAGTTTGTAACGCCTCGAGTTTGTACCCCGAAAGCGACACGATGCTCATAATCCTAAGGGACCACAAGCTAACCCATAACTGGTACCTGCTGTAATAACTGAATAATATGCAAAATTAGGCAGAAACATGCCATAAGGTTCAGTCTGTAAATAATACTGAATAATATTAAATGTGATATTAAATACCAAAACTGAATAAAGTACTGAAATCTGAATAACTATTTGAAAGGGAAGCCTCTAAACAGTTTGAATTGCGAAGTTGATGGGACAAGACCCCAACTAACTCCATCTACTGAAATAAATAAGAAAATACACTGTAAATAATAAGTATGCCTCAAACTATGAAGGCTATCCACTACTCTGAAACGCTGAGAGTCCGGTCTACTAAGGGTGCTCTAGAGTTCATTTATCGGAACCTATGATATAAGACATCATAGTTCAAAAAGCATGCGCCAGTACTTTAAATGTACTGGTATGCTCAGTGAGGTAGGCTGAAATGCATGGGTTCATATGCATGAATAATAATAACTGAATAACATGAGTATGAATGAATAAGAGTATATACATTAATACGTATACTATAATTAAAATCGTGATAACACTGAACACTGAGTATGGATAATGATTAACTGGATAACTGATACTGTATTACTGATAACTTGATGACCATATCTGATAGTCCTAAATTCTGAGGAACTATGCTGAGTTTCATACTGAGCTGAGTGACTATCTAATAGTCCTGAATCTATAGAACTGGACTGAGTTCTGCTGTAAGAATGAGACTGAAACTGAGAATGTAGGAGGTAATCATCTAACTGACATTCCCCTTCTCTAACTAATTTGGGGTCTAATCTGTAACCCCAGTTGGAAGGGTATCAATATCGTGCCACTGGTAGAGACAAGTTGTGAGTTAACCCTCTCTAACAGGAAGTTTTTTTGTCAATTCTCCCTAGTAGAATAACTCAGATAAGAAGTATCAACCCTCTTAATGTATGGCAGTAACATATCTTAACCTAGGCTAGCTACGTAGTTCTGTAACACAGGGATTGCTACTAAGGGTCAAACCCTTTGCTGACAGAAATACCCCCATCCCTGGGTTAACTCGGTGATGAATCCTACTTGTCATTCAGTTAGATAAAGAGATTCAGTAGTACTCCATCAGATATGGAACCAAGTGAATACAGCTTAACTCAGTCAGATCATTCGAAAAGCATGATCAGTATCAGATTCAGCTTAGTTTATGTTCAGTTAAGAATCAGTTCAGAGTCTTTCAGTTAGGAGTAGAAGTTAGAACTGAGCAAGAGAAGGGATGACAACTCTCTATGAGAGAGAGATATTCTTTAGAAGTGATCCCTAAACTCCAGAACTACATAGCCAGTGCAGGATGCAGAAGTCACCCGTTAGGAAAGGATGGTCACCTGTCAGATAGTCCTGACCATTATATGCCTTAGGCTTGACTTTCTATGAGGGTCACCCATCATATAGGCTTGAACAGAGAGGTATTTAAATATGGCAGGGTATTGACACCTTTCCAGCTAGTGTTATAGGTTGTAACCCACCAGTTGAGATTCGAGGCATGTTAGTTAAGTGACTACTTCCCACAGTCATAGTTTTAGTATCAATCTTTAGAAATCAGGACTATCAGATATAGTCATCTATCTCAGTGAGGAACTCAGATAGTTCTATGGTACAAAGATACTTTCCTTTTTAAGGTTATGATCAGACCTGACTGCAATACCGACTTCTGGAAAGAAAGATTTATTAGCGGTCTTCCTCCTCTATTTGCAGAAAAGGTACGAACCAAAATTAAGGATAGATTTGAGGGTCAAATTCCTTATAGTATTATTACATACGGAGACCTTATAAGTTTTATCACCACTTTAGGTATAGATCTCTGTATTGACCTTAAGCTTAAGCAGCAATTGAAGCAAAATAGTGCTTCTAAATTTGGTCTAGGAACCTTCTGTGACGATTATGGGTTTACAGACCTTTCCTCTCAGAAAAAGCATAAGAGAAAATCTTTTAAGTCCACCAAGAGGACTTCTCCTCATAAGAAGAATCCCAAGAAAGAATCCTATAAACCCAGTCGAAAGACTAAACGAAGGTCCTCTCAACCTTCCAAAGACACTTGTTGGACTTGTGGCAAAACGGGCCACAGGGCAAAAAATTGCATGTCCGGCAAGAAAAAGAAGATCAACCAGCTTGATCTATCTAACAAAGTTAAAGAGAAATTATTCTCTATTATGGAAGACTCTTCTGAAGCTTCCGACTCCTGTTCCTCTCCTAGTGAAGACTATAGTGACAAAGAATTTATCAACGCCGCTTATGAGTCTGACAGCTCCCAGTCTGGGCAAGAATGTGAGTGCACGGGCACTTTTTGTACTTGATCAAACAAAGCTGTTAATGTCATTACTGATAAACCCAAAGAAATCCTCTTTGACATAGTAGAACATATTACCGACGACGAGCTTCGGAATAAGTATCTACAAGAGCTCAAAAGGCTTATGCTTCCTCATGACGAAAGCCCCCCTAAAGTCAAACCTATAATCCAGCCTTTCAGCATGAAGAAGGTCATGGCTAAATTTGATGCACCTTCTGAACCTACCATTATGGATCTCAAAGGTGAAATCTCTACGTTGAAAGGAGAAATTATAAATCTCAAGATCCTACTTGACCAAGTAGAACTCAATGTTCTAACGGAACAAGTCTTTAGATCGGTTTCGCCTCCAGAGAAGTCAACTCCTCTAATCTTTCCCTTGTCGTCATCATTATCGTCACTTCCCTCCGGGGGTTTGGAAGTGGAAGCACGAGTAGAGATGGACCGGCGGAACAAAGAATGCCGCGCGGGATCGAGGCCGAGGAACTTTAAATTAATAGATCCATCGGGGTGCTGGATGACCCATTCGATCTGAGATTTTTCCGAGTAGACACGAATGGGTTGGGTGATGGCATCAAAGTGACATTCATTACTATGGAGAATTTCATCCCAAACTAGAGCCTTTGGAACAAAGACTGTGCTGTGGTCTTTGTTTGCTTCCATTAGGGTGGTAACCCCTTTAGGGCTCGTAAATCTAGCTTTAGGTGCTAGAGTAGTACCCATGAGGCGATAATATACACGGTATATTATCGCTATTTCTCTGGTGTTTTCCTTACTATTCATGTTTTTTGTCTTAACATTAAGAGTTAAAACATCCATAATGTTAGGATCATTGATATCAACAGAGAAATTAGGATAACAATTAAAGTATACCGGGCCGTCAGCGAGGTTACTTTGGATAACTCCTAGGAGAGAGTCGTCAAAGTTTAATAGACGAGCATCTCTTAGAATAGCACAGACAGGGATATCTAAGACCTGTCGAAAAAGCGGCTTTATAGCTACTTGAACAAGTCCAACATGCAGATAATGAAACTGATTTTTAAATCTGTTTATATCTAACTCATTCAACAACTGGATAATTTCTAAAGAATTATTGATAGCAACAGTAGACTCAGAGGTCTTGATGTTATGTTTTTTCAAAAAACTAAATTTGCCTATTTGATAATACGTATTAAAAGATTCTTCTGGAATACTCCAGTTTTGAAGATCATTTTCAATAGTGGCAATCGGGGTTGCCTGAGAAGAAAGATTAACAGTATTTTTAATATGATTACTCATATTTGGAAACATACTGTCTAGAGACTAACAGAGAAAAAAATACATGTTCATCTAAGTAAGCATATCACAGAAAACAGATATGAAACAACGAAATCTAATTGTATTAATACATCTATGGCTTATGGGATCTAAAAAGTTTTAATGGATTTACACAGGATTCTGCTAGTGTTATCTTAGTGACGGGACCAACAATAAGGTCTAATGCTTACCTCAGCTGCGACCATATATTTAGGCGGACCAATGTCTAAACCGGAGTTTAATCAGTTCCTTCAAACACTCAGACAGAAGACTATTACCCCATACTTGGATTAAAACCCCATTATAAGACAAGATATATTAACATAATTAAAGATTAAGTAACTTCATACCAGTTTAAAGTAATATGTTCGTATAAGAACATAGTTTTTCTCATGCTCTAGACAGATTATGTGTTTAGCTGCTCATGCGAGGCACACAATCTGCCAACATGGTTCTGATACCAGAAAATGGATCATGATTATTATAGAGGAAATTATACTTAAAGTCAAAACAGAGAAATAAAACTTACAAGTTTTATTGAAAGATTTTAGAAAAACATTACAAGAGACAGTACAGGAGTTTGGGCAAGAGAATTTCTAAGGATGGGAAATTTTCGGATGCCTACTCTGATGGATTACATGACCTTATATAGGCGAAAGATAAAGAGAATACATCTAAAGTGTACAGATGGATGACTAATATGTTGCCGACAATTGTGAGTGTTTACTTTTAGAAAGTAAAAGTGAATGCTTGCTTTTTGAAAAGATGACAAGATTCCTTCTGAGTGCGTTTACTTTTTTAAAGCAAAAGTTAATGCCTTTCTTTTCTAAAAAGTTGAAACGTTCCTTGTAGTCTTTAGGAGACAATGTGGGGTCTTAGATTCCAATCAGGAATAGTTCATTACCTTTTTCGGAGATAATTCCGGTTCTTTGAACATCTATCTCCTTGAAAGGTCATTTTCCTATTCATAATTGGGATCTAGGTAGGCCATAGCTATCCCTTGTGGGTTTAGCATATCGCCATTGTCATAACTGCTTCCTGTAGAAGAAGCTTCGGCAATGAGCTGAAGTAGTTCTACTTCATTGTTCTCTTTTTGGCTCTCTAGATCGTCCAGGGCTTTCTTCAACTTTACTTTCAGAGCCTTCTTGCTTTGGGAAGATCTGTAGGAGGCTGCTGCAGATTTTCCTTTGTCAGGAGTTCTAGGGGCAGTTGGTTTGGGAGTCCATCCTTTAATTTTTATCTCTTTGGAAAAATACTTAATTCGATGTTGTTCTTATTTAGTAAAGTTCCAGGAGATAATATAAGATACTCTTTTCTTAATAAAAAATTTGCACATTTGGATGTGCTCTAGAAGTGTGGAACATCCTTCTTTAGTTAAAAAGTCAGGAAGCCGATTGAGGAATTGTTGGGGAAGAACGTCCTTAGTTCCTCCAAAACAAATCCACCATTCATAAAACCTTTGGGTATGATGGCGTCTATCATGGCAGGGCAGTATTTGACAAACTAAGTATGTCCTGGGCGAACAAACAAGAAATTAAACCATGCCGAATTGTAGTCGTACCAATTGAAAGTCTGCTAGGTTCTTGCAGCGAAGATTATTAAGAATTTCTAGGCTTCTATCCTGGAAGAGCTTAGGTTCTCCTACGAAGTGTCTAGCTATATGGTATAGAAGGGTGGCACAAGAGTCTTCTTGTGCTACTTCAACCATGGTCTCCTGACCATCCACAATTCTGACCACTTGTTCAGTGGTTGTAGCGTCATAAAGAAGACTCTTAACTTCTTCGGTGACATAGTTGTCCCACAAATGTTTTAACATTCCAGTAAAACCTGAAACAACCTTAGTGGCTGCTCCTTTGTCAGAGGAGCCTTTGATCTTATAGGCTGTAATGGATACAACCATTTCATGGAGTTTATTGTAAATCTGGTGTTCGGCCAGACCATCAATATTCTATTCAGTAATTCCTCTACCATCATGATTACATGTAGAGAGGTAGGGATTCTCTTCGAACTGGACATCCGAAGGAGAGGGTTTTTTTTAATAGTTTTTCCTAGTAGAAAAACGCTCATTGGTAAGTTTAGAGAGGGAGTTCTTTTGGGAACTAGACTCTCCTTGCTAGTTGACTTTAAACTTTGAATGTTTGGTATTGATTTTTTCCAAAATCTGCTCAGAGAGTTTGAAATCATCATTGAGGTCAGGAAACTTATCCTTTTGGAATTCAGGTATCTTAAAGATAGGGTTCGAAAGTGGTTTAGAGCTAGGAGTGCTCTTAACTGGTAGGGGATCTTTGAAAGGAAGAGTAGAACTTTTGGTTTCTCCTATTTGTTGAGATATGGTGTGGAGAACTTGATTAGTATAATTGTTCTGTTCAATTATTCTATCAAGATCTCTATTGAGAGGAGCCATGGAAGGTCTGTCATGCTTCTTCTTAAAAGGAGAAGCATTAAGGATTTCGCTAGAGTGGGGAATTTTAATTCTCTCAAGAGGGGGAATCACAGATTCGACGACTGTGTTATTTTGCGTGTACCATTTGGTAATGATAACGTTAAGAGACTCAGTCTGGTTGTCCGTCCTACCGGTGAGTTCAAACCATTTAAAGAACTCTATGTCACATCGGAGTCTTTTCATGTCAGCTATCCACAACCGACCAAACTCCTTCTGTTGCTCTTTGTAATAGGTACTAGCGTGCCATTTCTGTTTTATAGCGTCCTTCGGAAGATTCCAGCGGACCTTAAGAGCTGCAAGATCAGGAAAGTATTCTTCATCTGATTTGATGACGAGAAGGCTAGGGTCAGTTCTAACCTTTCGAGGAGGGGCCATGTCAGAAGCCGTAGGACTCCCTGGCTCATAGAGGTTTTTGGGTTCGTTTACCCTAGTGTTTTGATAATAGACTTTTGGGACCGGACCAGAGAAGTCAACTCCTCTAATCTTTCCCTTGTCATCATCATTATCTTCATCATTTACAATTCTGAGAGTCTTAACTGGTGATCCATGAGAGTCTTATGAACAATCCTGAGATGGTTTGCATAATCACGCTCTGTGCGAGAATAGACCAGAATATCATCTACAAAGACTATGACAAACACATCCAAGTACTGCTTGAACACACGATTTATCAAATCCATAAAATCTTTAGGGGCATTGGTAAGACCAAATGACATGACTAAAAATTTGAAGTGACCATACCGAGTATGGAAAGCTATCTTCGGAATGTCACATTCTCTAACTCTGAGCTGATGATAGCCTGATCTTATGTCTATCTTGGAGAAGTAACTGGCACCCTGAAGTTGGTCGAATAGATCATTAATCCTGGGAAGAGGATATCTTTTCTTGACCGTGAACTTGTTGAGTTGACAGTAATCAATAAACATCCTGAGAGAATAGTCTTTCTTGCGCACGAATAACACTGGCGTACCCTATTGGAAAATATTATGTCTGATGAATCCCTTATCTAAGAGATCCTTCAACTGATCTTTTAGTTTCTTAAGTTCTGCTGGTGCCATTCTGTATGGAAGAATAAAAATAGGTTGAGTATCCGAAAGAAGGTCTATGCCGAAGTCTATTTCCCTTTTAGGAGAAATGCCTGAAAGATCTTCGGGAAAGACATCTGAGTATTCATTAACAACAGGGACTGTTTCAAGGTTGGGAGATTCAGAACTGGAATCTTTAACATGCACAAGATGATACACACACCCCTTATAAATCATTTTCCTTGCCTAAAGGTAGGATATAAGTTGACCCCTGAATGTTGAAATACTACCCTTTCACTCTAGGATGGGCTCATTCGGGAACTGAAATTGAACTATCCTATTTAGGCTTTCGACTGTGGCATAGCTGGAATGAAGCTAATCCATGCCAATAATGACATCAAAATCAGTCATCTCTAACTCCACTAAATATGCTGACGTGGATTTTTGAGATATCATAACCAGGCAGTTCCTGTATACCCGTCGAGCTATAATGTTTTTACCTACTGGGGTTGACACTGAGAAGGGCTCTGCTAGGACTTCGGAACTAATTTCGAAATTGCCTGCTATGTATGTATGGAGTAATAAAAGGCAAAGATGCACCTGGGTCTAGCAAAGAATAAACATGAACATGGAAAATCTATAACGTACCAGTAACGACATTAGAATAGTTTCCTGATCCTGCCAGGACTGAAGAGCATAGAGTCTGTTTGGGTGTTGCCCACTGGTAGCACTTGAAATGGCACCCTGATGGTTTGGGTGACTGGACTGAGATGTAGAATGATTTTGATGACCATGAAGACTTGACTGCAGACACTCCCTAATCTGGTGGCCTAGCTTGCCACAACTAAAACAGACATCACTACCGGCTCTACAAATGCCTTTGTGGTTCTTACCACAAGTCTGACAAAGGTGATTTGCTCGGGCACTACTAACACTGCCTTGAGATTTAGAGACTGTCTCTTTGTCTCTATTACCATCTTTGAAATTCAGCACTGGAGCGCTGGCAGAGGAAGGAGCTGGAACGACTGACTTGGAGTGAAACTGTGGACGGTTTCCTCCATCTAACTTGGGGTGAGCAAAGTTGAAGTTACCTGACCTTGCTCTCTTGTTCTGGCTCTCCCTTGTCTTAAACTTCTGCTCTTCTACTTACTAGGTATGGGCCATGAGTCTGACTAAGGTCATATCACCAATCAACATCGTAGACCTACATTCATTTACCAAGATATCATTGACCCCTGACACGAACTTTCTCATCTTAGCCTTATTGTCTGCAACCACATGAGGAGCATACCTGACTAGCTGAGTAAATCTGAGAGAATACTCCCTAACCTTCATATTCCCCAGCCTGAGGTTGATGAACTCAAGAAATGTGGCTTCCCTCAGCTCTTGGGGAAATAATCTATCTAAGAAGGCCATGAAAAATTCCTCCCACTCAATAGGGCCTATATCATCTAACCTCTCAGACTTAAACTATTTGTACCAATCATGTGCAACATCTTGTAATTGGTAGGTGGCTAACTCAGTACTCTCAATAGAAGTAACACCCATGATGTCAATAATCTTTTGCACTTGGTCAATGAACTCCTGAGGGTCCTCATTAGACTTAAACCCATGGAATGATGGAGGTTTCATCCAGGTGAAGTCCCAAACCCTAGATTTATTAGGATTGGCCATTGGATTGGCCAAAATGACTGGTGGCCATTCATTCTATGCAGCCACAGACTAAGCAAGTATGGTAAATGTGGATCTAAACTCCATATGGGAAACATGTTCGCCCAAAGGATCTTCAGGCTGAGGTTTCTTCTCTTTGGGGCCAAGGTCTGGAATACGAAAAGAATGGATTAGATTGAGAGTTTAACTTGTGATTATGCTCACTAGCATGATATGAATAATGAATAAAGGGGACTATTCCTAAAACATCTTATAGCCTCTTATACATAAATATGGCGCACAACACACCCATGTACAAGACTCTAATAGATGTGGCTTTCAGCCTTCCTAGGACTCCATTGAACCTTAGTCTCTGATACCAAGTTTGTAACACCCCAATTCACTGAATGGGAATGCTACAGGGTACTCATGACTTCGAGGGACAACAAGCTAACCCATGACTAATAACTGTACCTATATACTGTGATTCATGATATAATAAAGTGGAATACATAAAGCTGTAAGGCCATAAGGTTCAACTAAATAAAACCATGTGAGTGAAAATACCCAAAACAACTCAATCTGGAAGCTAAGTCTGAAGGTAAATCTGAACGTAAATATGAAAGCCTCTAAACTATATGAATAAGGAGTTGAAGGAACATCTATCCAAATAACTCTGTAAAACTGAACAGAAGAAATAAATAAATGTATCAAATCATATTGTCCTTGAATCAATGAGGACTCACTGTGTCTTCGCGACTGGAATGATATTGCTACTGCTGGGCTGGAGCTCGTGTCTCAGAACCTATGGTGTAATATGAAAAGAAAGCACCATAGCGCAAATGCGTCAGTACAACTGGAGTATTGAGTATACAAGGAAGGAAGGCTAAATATAAAAGGTTTCATGCATGAAAAACACTGACTGACTAATATGAACATGGAAGTGCAAACATATATATATATAGAAGCTGGGACCATGAATATGTGATAGCATGACCTGTAAGATAATATACGTTTTACTGATAACTGTCATGACTGATACTGTAACTGATAACATGGACGACTATATTTGACAGTCCTGTATATACTGAAATTTGAAGAGCACCCTGAGTTCTTTTATTGAGACTGATATTGAAACTATGGGAAATAATGTTTAACCGACATACAACATTTATGAAGTTATAGCTAAGCTGGGGTCCAATCTCAGTTCCAACTAGAGGGGTGTCAATACCGTACCATGGGTAAGGACAGCCTGTGAGTGACCCTTATCTGGCGGGTACTAAATGAGAACGGTGGGAACCCTAAACTGACGGGTTAAGCCACCTTATCAACCCTAATCTTATGGGTTAAGATGTCTCAACCTACGCTGGCTACGTAGTTCTGGAACACAAGGATAACTACTAAGAATCACACCCTGAACTGGCGGGTGAGTTCCCATCCTTGGGTTCACACGGTGCTAACCTCTAATCCTATATGGAGGGACTGGACATGAATAACTGACTATAAATATCTTAATCTTACTAAATTCCATTGACTAGCAGAATGTTGCTGATATCTAACAAATGACTGAGATCATGAGATTTTCCTAAGTCACATGACTGACTGAAGTCTATGGAATCATAGCTTGAGTTTGGATATCGTGAAACATGACATGGTTCTAGGCACAAAGCTATTGTTTTCAGGTACGAATACCCCCAGGACTCGGTAGGAGAAAACTGACACACATGACATGACTTGATCATAAAATTTGAGCCCACAATTCACAATATCATAAGTAAGGATTTCATAATAAGAATGATTCTCCACAAACTATCACATGATCGAGAATTCACAAAACATGTATATACTTGCATGGCTTCAATAACATGGTCTTTCCATATCAAAACATTATCATGAGCATCTCATATAATATCTTCAATTCAAAACAATAGAATGGGGATCACGTTGAACATAAACTTAGAACATAGAATCGTCATTTAGGGCTTATTATGTCATAAAAGCATGATTTCTATTCCCTTCGGCATTTCCACAAACACCTTACATGCACATCTTAGGCATAGGTGGATTCCTCATGATTTCAAATATTCAACCACCAACTTTACATGTTTATACGTTAAATACCACCATATCCTTACACAAAACATACAAAGATCCCATCTTAGGAATCATCAAACTCCAACCACATGAACATAAACCACCAAAAACATAAACATCTTGATAAAAAATTTAAAAGATGGTTCTTGAGCTTCATGGACGAAAGGTGTCCATGAATCAACTCACACATACCTTAGAAGGAAGATTCTTGATAATTGACAGAGGAATTTCCTTGAAATTAGATCTTCAAGCTTAGTTATGCAGCCCTAGTTGTTTTTCTCTTTTAATTCTCTTGGATGATGAGATTTGAGATGATAATAGGGTTTTAATATGTTTCGAAGCTATATTTTTCTTAGGGTTAAGTTTAGGGACATGTAAGGAGTGTTAAAAGACATAATTACCCTTAAAATAACTCAAAACGGAGTATTTTTGGCACCTAGAACTGACTTAGGAGGTACCCAAGTGATTGCCTAATCTAGGTTGGGCGGAGCCTAACCAATCGCCTATGTTTTGTTGGGCGGCGCCTAACCAATCGCTATCCTTACTGTCTGTCACAAAAATGGGCATAACTTTTTGTTCGGGTATTGGATTAAAGCAAAATTGGTATCGTTGGAAACATAATTTGATTCTTTATAATTTAGTAGATCTAAATCACCCAAAATACCACATTAAAATCGAGTTATACTCGTTGAAATATGACTTTTGCATAATCGAACACTAAAACCTGATGGATTCAAAAACTCTTAGCTTGTATT
Source organism: Capsicum baccatum var. pendulum (assembly GCA_030864225.1). Taxonomy (NCBI): domain Eukaryota; kingdom Viridiplantae; phylum Streptophyta; class Magnoliopsida; order Solanales; family Solanaceae; genus Capsicum; species Capsicum baccatum. Next base: position 91,217,523 of record CM061557.1, read on the forward strand.
ACTTTAAGTGACTCATATGAACATGCTTAATGCATCATTAGCTATCCTATCACTGGTATATTCATTGTAAGTCATGTACTCAAGTATGAATCATAGGATAGGAGATTTCATATGTAGGAATACTTATTCACTTCCTAGCTTAGAAACATGCGAGGTATTACAATGCATTTTTGGACAAGTTCTTTCCTCTTGAGATAAGGGAAGAAAAGATTAAGGATTTTATGAAATTGAGGCAGGGATCCATGATTGTTATGGAGTACTATTTGAGGTTTAACCCATTGGCAAAGTATGCTCCTGATATAATTTCTAACACTCAAGCTAGTATGAGCAAGTTTGTGATAGATGTTTCTAGTTTAGTGCTAAAAGAATGTAGGATGGTGATGCTGCATAGGGATATGAATCTATCTAGGTTGATTACGCATGCAAAACAGATAGAGGCAAATAAGATTAGAGAGAAAGGCAGAGTGAGGGGTAATAAGTAGGCTAGATCTGAGCAGCATGAGTATAGTCAGCGTAGGTTCCATGGAGGAAACCACCCTCAGTTTCAGAAATGTCCATCAATTCCAACACCTTTATCAGCTAGTGGTTTCACACCTAGAGGTAGGCAGGAGCAAGGGAGAAGGTCTTTTTTGTCTAGGTTGCAGAATAGTGTTAGTTATAGGCTTCGTTATCCTCCTGGTGCTAAGTGTGGTAGGGATCATCTCGGTGAGTGTTTTACAGATTTGAGAGGTGTTTTTATTATGGAATGATTGGCCATAGAGTGATAATCCGTATGCTAGGTAGGGGACCAGAGATTCCTGACCTTAGGCACAAACTACTAGTACACGAGCTCTTATCCCTAGTCCCACCCCTGCTTAGGGTGTTTCATCGATCATTGCTGGTGGTCAGTGCAAGAATAAATTCTATACCTTACCATCACTTCAGGCACAAGAGGTCCCTCTTGATATTGTTACTGGTATTCTCTGTATCTTTTGGTTTGATGTTTATGTGTTGTTGGACCTCGGGTCAAGTCTCTCCTATGTCACCCTACTTATGGATGTGAATTTCATATTGATTCACAAAATAATTCTTGAGCCTTTCCTAGTCTCCACACCAGTAGGGGAGTCAGTTATTGCTAAACAAGTGTATAGAGATTGTCCTATTACTCTTATTTATACAGTCATACTTGCTGATTTGATAGAGTTAGACATGGCAGATTTTAACCTTATTCTGGTTATAGATTGGCTTCATTCTTGTTAGGATCCATAAACTGTCGTACCCGTGTGGTCAATTGTCAGTTCCTTGATGAGAAAATTTTTGAGTGGTTTAGGAGTTCGGTATCTTCCAAGAGCCATTTTATCTTCTATCTCAAAGGAAAAAAAGCTAATATCAAAGGGTTGCATCTATCACATAGTTAGACTCAAAGACACTAAGTTTGAGGCTCCAACTATTCAGTCAGTTGATATTTTTAATAAGTTTCCAGATGGTTTCCTAGAAGATCTCCCAGGGGTACCTCCCGATAGGGAGAGATAATTCAGGACCTTCTTCCCAAAACTCATCCCATTTCTATTCTGCCATACCTTATGGTACCTGCAGATCTTAAGCATTTGAAAAATCAACTCAAAGATCTTTAAGACACAGGTTTCATAAGACCTAGTATTTCTCCTTGGGGCACACCTATTTTATTTATATGGAAGAAAGATGGTTCTTTGCATATGTGCATTGACTATTGTCACCTTAACAAGGTCATAGTAAAAAATAAGTACCCTCTTCCGAGAATTAATGACCTGTTTGATCAGTTACAAGGTGCAAGTTATTTTACCGACGTAGACCTTAGATCCGGCTATCATCAACTTAAAGTGAGGGGATGTGCTATTCCAAAGACAACTTTCCAAACCCTTTATGGTTACTCTGAGTTTTTAGTCATGTCTTTCGGGCTAACCAATAACCTAGCATCCTTCATGGACCTCATGAATTGAGTATTCAAGAAATACCTTGATATGTTTGTCATAGTGTTCATAGATGACATCCTTGTATACTCCCGTAATGAGAATGACGATGCGAATCACCTTAGAACTATCTTGTAAACTCTTAGAGGCCACCATTTGTTAACCTAATTCAGTAAGTGTGAATTTTGGCTAAGGTCTATAGCCTTTCTGGGTTATGTTGTTTCAGCCGAAGGCATTAGAGTTAATCCCTAAGAGATAAAAGCTTTAAGAAATTGTCCTAGACCTATTTCCCCATCTGACATTAGGAGTTTCTTAGGTCTAGTAGGCTAGTATCATCATTTTGTTGAAGGTTTCTCTTCTCTTGCATCTCATATAACCTGACCGATAAAAAATAAATACAAGTTCCTGTCGTTAGATTCTTGTGAGAAGAGTTTTTAGGAGTTGAAGACTCGACTTACTTCAGCCTCTGTGTTGACTTAGCCTGATGGTACAGATGGTTTTGTGGTCTATTATAATGCCTCTAGAATTGGTTTGGGTTGTGTGTTTATGCAAAGAGGTAAGGTTATAGCCTATGCCTCTAGACAGTTGAAGCCGAATGAAAAAAATTACTCAACCCATGATCTTGATCTAGCTACTGTGGTCTTTGCTTTAAAAATTTAGAGGCACTATCTTTATGGTGTCCATGTTGATGTGTTTACTGATCATAAGAGCCTGCAACATATTTTTACTCAGAGGGAGTTAAATCTTAGGTAGAGGAGGTGGTTAGAGTTATTAAAAGAGTATGATATGAGTGTGTTGTATCACCCGAGCAAGGCCAATGTAGTCGCGGATACCCTTAACAGATTGTCTATGGGTATTGTTGCTCATGTAGAGGAAGGTAAAAAAGAGTTAGCTTGTAATATACAATGTCTTGCTAGATTGGGTGTTTGTTTGCTTGATTGGGTGTTTGGTACAAAGTAGTTCCGAATCCTCTTTAGTTTGGGAAGTGAAGGAGAAGCAAGATACAGATCATAGTTTGGTCAAACTTAAAGAGACCGTCTAAGGACCAAAAGGTAGAGGTTTTCTCCCAATGGGGAGATGGTGTGTTGAGATTGCAGGGTAGATTGTGCATTCCGGATATTAACGATCTAAGGTAGAGTATTATGGCTAAAGCATATGGCGCGCGGTATTCTATTAACCCCGGCACTACCAAGACATACCGCGACTTGCGGGAAATCTATTGGTGGAATAGTATGAAGAAGGATTTAGCTTAGTGTAGAGAAAAGTGTGAAACGTGCCAATAGGTTAAGGTATAGCACCAAAGACCTAGCAGTGTGATGCAAGAGTCCGGTATACCCACTAGGAAGTGGGAGGTGGTGAATATGGACATTATGAATAGGTTACCTCTTTCATGTTTTTATCATGATTCTATTTGGGTGGTTGTATACAGATTGACTAAGTCTGAATATTTGTTTCCTGTGCATACATCTTACACAGCTGAGGATTATGCTAGATTGTATATCTGGGAGTTAGTCAGGTTGTACGGAGTTCCCTTATCTATTATTTCAGATAGGTGTACTCAATTTATGTCTTAATTTTAAAGGGAATTTCAATAGGGTTTTGGTACCCAAGTTCTTTTGAGTTTCTCTTTTTCATCCGTAGACAGACGGTCAGGCTGAGAGGACTATTCACACCCTAGAAGATATGTTGAGGGCATCTGCTCTTGATTTCAAATGTAGTTGGGATGAACATTTTCCACTAATAGAGTTTTCTTATAACAATAGTTACTATGCTAGCATCGAGATGGCACCATTTGAGGCCTTGTATAGTAGAAGAGGTAGATCACCCAAAAGTTTGTTTGATGTGGGTGAAACTGCCGTGATTGGGCTTGATGCAGTGTTTCAAGTTATGGAGAAAGTTAATTTGATTTGAGAAAGGTTAAATATAGCTCAGAGTCGTCAAAAGTCATATGCTGATATGAGGAGAAGAGATCTTGAGTTGGAAGTATGTGATTAGGTGCACTTGAAGATTTTACCCATGAAAGGTGTACAGAGGTTTGGTCAAAAAGGAAAGCTTAGTCCTCGTTATGTTGGCCCGTATAGAGTTTTGAGCCGTGTTGTGAAAGTAGCCAATAAGATTGAGTTTCTTCTACAGTTGTCAGCCGTTCATCCTATTTTTGATGTCTCCATACTAAAGAAGTATATTATTGATTCCGTTGTGGTAGATCTTTCAAACAATGATGATATTCAGAACAGTATTTTATTCGATGAGATTACCATAGAGATCCTAGATTTCCTGATCCGTAGACTGAGAAACAAATAGGCTCCCTCGGTCAAAGTGTTGCGGCGAAACCAGTTAGTTGAGGGCGCTACTTGGGAGGCAGAAACAAACATGCGAGCCAACTTCCCGCACCTCTTTTTCGTGAGTTCAGATATATACAAAGGTATTATTCTTCCTTAATTCATACCTTCTAATATAAAGTTCAGCTATATATCTATTCTTACATGAGTTCTTGCAATTTTTGAGGTATTCAAGAGTTTGAGAGAGTTTGAGCCATTTAGCGAATTGCTTTAGCTATGTGTACTCTATTTTCCTGTGTTCCTAGTCTAACTAGTGACATTCACGGATGAATGTTTCCAAGGGGGAGATATTGTAAGACCTCGCAAAGTTCCCACATAGTCCAGGCCTTAGAGCGTGTCAAGTGAAGTGTTATTCCGACCGTAAAAGATTAAGAAGTGACTTCCCAAGTGATTGGTATTTAAAAAATATAGAATTTTCTTAAATTTGAATTTTTTTCCATGTAGAGAATGGAATTAGCTTTCGAACGATATAAATTTCATCCAAATCCAATATCAGGGTGAGAAGTTATGGCCATTTTACTGAGTATGGTCGAAACCACCCAAGTGCGACGGACGATCCGATGGACCATCAATTTTGCGATGGACCATCACTCGAACTGTTGCAATCAAGTAAGTAACTTCCTTTTTTTCCCCAAGTATGATGGCCAGAATGACAGACCGTCAAGACTGCGATGGGCCATTGCTGAGACCATCATATCGAGGTAGTAAGTTCCTTTTTTGGTCAATGTGTGATGGACGATCCGATGGACCATCAGACTTGTGTGAACCGTCGCTTCGACCGTCGCAACCCTCGTTCAGTATTTTAAGTCATTTTTAAAAGGGGTTTTTAGGTCTTTTCCCTTTTAACCCTCAGATATATTCCAAATAAACCTGATTGCCTCATTATCTCTCAAAACATCCAAAGGCTAGGGTTTCTCCCTCAAGGACAAATATAAAACCCTTCTCCAAGAAATCTAAGAACTCACCATAGATTCTACAAATTGAGTTGAGATTTGAGTTCCCCAAGTTCAAGGGTTGAAAGTACCCTCTCTCAAGAGTAAGAAGAAGCGCTTAAAGCAAGCTTGTTTATCCAATTTCATAATCTATGGTATGTGGGGTTTTGTACAAGGGTAATCCTTTCATCCTTGTGCCCAAAGGATTATTTAAACTACAATTTTCTTTAATTTATGAGATTTTACATGAAATTTAATTGGGGTTTTTCACCCATTGTTATTGGTTGCAAGTTTTGACGTTTCCAATGAAATGAGAGTTTAATTGCATAATTTTTACCTATTTTCTTGAGAAATTACAGCTGGGTCTATACTCCATGATTTTAATCCTTAAGAAGTTAATAGTTAAACTATTTGAGATATTGAAGTATATGAATATGTTAATATTTTGAGCTAAATTGCTGTAAATTTCATATTTCTATATGATTTATGAATCTATATACTATCTAATATGCATTTTGACGAGTTTTAACTTGAGATTAAATTATGGGTCTTTAAGCCCTCCTTGAGACTTGCAATTTTATAAACTCTTATGCTATAAGCACCCATGATTTGAGCATTCTGAGATTATTGAGAAATGTTTTGACCTAATGGTCATAGAGCTTTGAAATCCACTTCATTATAAGAGATTACAGATTTTACAGTTGGGTTCTTATTGAACCATAAGATTATTGTAAAAGTGGATTTTCATGAGATGAGTGAGATAAACTAAAGGGAGTAGTATTTGGCACCGAGTTGGGTAAGTTACTATGGTTTCTTATTGCAGAACTACGTGCCACCATACGTTTGATATTTTGAGCCTAAAGCCGTGATGATTGGGACTGAGGCCGAGATGAGTGATCACTGAGTTGAGGTTATATTCCTTGGCAAGAGTATTACACCTCTCCCCTATGTGAGGTTTCTTTCTTAGGACAACAAAACATTGGACTCCATGTAGCTTGCATAGTTTATGTCGGTTAAGAGAACCTCCCTAAAGCTTTGAGATAACTTATTTCCCCAAAACAAAAGTATTTTCCAATGAGATAGAATGTTTTCCCTAAAGCTTGAAATGAGATATTTTCTAAAGTTAATGAAATGCTTTTGAGTATGTTCCAAGTTATATGATTCTGAATTCCAAGTATTTGTGTTCAAAAGAGTTATGAGTTCTTAAGCATTAAAGAAATTTACTCTCCATGAGATATATTCATGAGTTGAAAGTATTGCTTAAACTTTCCTTTAGCCTATGACTAACGAGAATTAGAAAAGAGTGCAGATTTCAAAGTTAATCTATGATGACTTACGAGATTTGTGTTACATGCTCTATTCTAAATGATTTATTAGCTTTACATTTTATACCTATTTAAACCATATGAGTTATTCCTTATTGCATGCATGATTTGATTAGAGAGTATTGATGTTGTTTTACGTAAATGGATATACCCCCATATACTCAGTACATTCCCAAATGCTAATCCACATATACGTCTATGTGCTACATTGTCCTATAATGTAGGTTCCGGTGCTCAGTCCTAGTCTCGTTATTGATTTTTGAGTACCTTTGTCTGCATTTCTCTAGTGGTGAGTCCTCATGGTTCAAGGACCTATGTTCAGACATTTTAGTATTTGAGTTGTTATGTTATTACTTTCAGTTCAGTTTGAGTCAGTTGAGGACCTATCCAAACGGATCTCTAGTTCATATATTAGTAGAGGCTTAGTCAGACTAGTTATCAAATTGTGGTTGTGTTGAGTTTTCCAGTGTTATAGTCATTTGGCCTGAGTATTATCATCGTAACTCATTTATATGTTAGGACTATGCTAGTGTTCCAATTATTTCATCTTGAAATAAGTATTTTGAGTAGAAATAGGCTCAAAGGGTTAGCTTGGGGCTACTTATAGCCTTAAGCAACGTGTGACGTCCCGAGAGGCGATTTTGGGTCATTATAGTTGGCTGTCGCGTCGATGCTAATGACCTAATATATCGGTATGCGCGTTGATGGTTTACTTTTGTCATTAAACAGCCGCGTCTTTGGGGGTAATTAGGTCTTTTTCACATGTTCTTCAGCCCCAGAACACAAGATTTAACCCCCAATTAGAAATTATATTCATTCTTTCTCCAAATACTCAAGAACAAAAACACCAGGAGATTAAATTTCAAATTTAAGGCTCAAGATTCCACCATTAATCTTCATGAATTTAGCGAAGAAGGTATGTCGAGTGTTCATCCAAGGGTTTCTTCCACCCTTGGAGTCCAAGAAACTCTTTTAAATTTCAAGTAGCTTGATTTCATACTTTCCATGATTTGGATTCAAATGTATTTATGATTATAATGTTGATTAGATTTCTATTCCATGATTAAGTGCAAGATTTACGTAGAAACAACTATTATGTATGTATTATTATGTGAAATCATGTTAAAGACTTGAAATTTTGATGCTCAAGTGTAAATTAGTACTATGTGCATGTATAATGCCTTCCAAGTGTTAGATGAGTTGTTCATGAGAAGTAAATTATAAAATTATATCATGGTAGCATGTATTCAAGTTCATGTCATGCAAGTATTTTCTAGAATGTCCCAATGAATGAATAATGATCAAGTAGTTATTTATCATGTTTCAAGATAGTCCATGTCTAATAATTTAGGCTATTGAGTCCTGGGGTATTTAATACCCGACAATTTCGCTGACTACCTAAAGCCATGGTCATTCTCATGATATAGTCAGTCATGTCACAATTAGTAGTACTCTCAGTCAGTTACTAAACTTAGAAAGAACTAAGTTAACTCAGTATCAGTCCAGTCCATTTTAGTTTTCAGATCAAACCTCAGTAAATTCAGTCAATTAACAGAATTCAGTGGTATTTTATTAGTTAATGGAACTCAATGAACTCAGTCCAGTTTAGTTTAGTTGAACATTATGATTAATAATAGTTTGGTCCATTTTAGAATAGTTTAGAAATCAGTCTAGTGTCTATTGAGTTGGGAGTAGGATTCAGCATCAAGTGATCCCAAGGATTGGGACTTACCTGCTAGTAGAGGGTGTGAGCCTTAAAAGTAGTCCTTGTGTTCTAGAACAATGTAGCCAACATAGGTTGAGACATCAACCTACCAGTTGAGGGTTGATGAGGTGATCTACCTACCAGTTAAGGGTACAACCGATCTTGTTCAGAGCACCTGATAGAGGAGGGTGACTTAACTTGTCTTTACTTGTGGCATGGTACCGACACCCTTCCATCTGGAGTTATAGGTTAGACCCTAATTTATTTAGAAAGGGGCATGTCGGTTAGATGATTACCTCCCATAGTCCAATTTCAGTTCTAGTCTTAGAATAGAACCTAGGTCAGTTCTATAGATTTAGGACTGTTAGATATAGTTACCTAGATCAGTATGGAACTTAGTATAGTTTCATAGAATCAATGCTGTCAGATATAGTCAGTCAGTCATTAGTAATTCAGTATCAATATACTTAGATATCAATTAATCAATACTCAGAATTAGTATTCAGTGTTATCACGATGTTAGTTACAATTTATGTATCCATGCATTTACTCTCACTCAGTTATATTCACGTCATTCAGTTAGTATTGTTCATGCATATGAACCCATGCATTTTAGCCTACCTCACCTAGTATACCAGTACATTCAAAGTACTAACACGTACTTTTATCTTATGCTATGATGTTTTATATCATAGGTTCAGACACGAAGGCTCTCAAGCACCCTTAGCAGTTCTAAACATCAATAGTCAAAGTTAGTGGTGATTCCTCATAGTTTGAGGAAATGATTATTATTTCATCATTTTAGTTTATTTTAGTAGCCCGAGTTAATTGGGGACTTGTCCTATCAACCCTATATTTCAGACAGTCGAGGCTTTTCAGAATAGAGTGTTTTTAGATAGATGTTTTAGTTTGGTATTGTTATACTGTATTTAGTTTTAATACAGTATTGAACTTTATTGCATTTTTTCCACCTAATTTCTACATATTTGTAGTATTACTATTTAGTTATTGTAGTAAGTACCAGTCATGGTGTAGCTTATGGTCCTTTGGAATTATGACCACTATGTAGCGCCCCGGGTACAGACTGAGGTATTACACATATGAGTTAGCTCTACCTCTACATTATACCATTGTCCATTTAGTTTTCTATATTTTTATGTTGTGGTGATAAATTCCTAATCCATCTGATATGGTTGTATGGGACTCAATCAAGTTAGATTAGCATTTGACCTTCGTGGAGGAGTCAGTACTAATTTTGGCTAGTTTTCTTAGGAGGTTGTGCACTAGGGAGATTCCTATAGTTAAGGTTCAGTGGTGGGACCACCAAGTAAAGGAGGCTACTTAGGAGATTGAGAGGGAGATACAGACCCAATATCATCACTTGTTTGATACTTCAGGTACATCCTAATGCTTAACTTTCCCGAATGAAAGTTCCTTCAGTAGTGGATATTGTAATGATCCTTCAGGTTATTTTCCATATTTCTGCTTATTTTTGCTATTAGAGCTTCTTTACAGCCACCCTAAGTCATTTATAACTTTCTAGACCTGACATTTCGATTATCAGAAAGTTTATTTTTTTATATAGCCAATTTAATATTTGGAAGTCTTTGTTGGTTCCAAATGGCCATCGGGCAATAACTTCAGCCAAATAACCTCAAATGCAAATTTTAACTACTATAGTAGCTTCAAAATATCAATTTTTTGCTGGGTGGACCTTTGGTTCGTGTCGTGAGGCACCCGGGCTCATTTCGACCTATTGGTTGAAAAGTTAAGAAAATAAAAATTTGGTCTGGGCCCACATTTTTTTAAAGCAACCACGGATGGAAATTTCAAATGCTCCAATGAGTTAGGAGTGTTGAATTTGCTGTGGTTACATTATTTATTTATGCATATGAGATTTTGGATAAATCCCGAGGGCTTGGTGGAAACTTTGAAAATTCTAAGTCTACTGTTGTTATCTGGTGCATCACAATCGTGAGCCAAGGGTTGCAATCGCGATACCCATTATAGGTCTCAAGTGCCACGATTGTGGTGGTGTATTGCAATCGCAATTCCATGGAGCAGCTCTAATATACTGCGATCGCGAAAGTAGGGTCGCGATCGTAGGACCCGAATACCTGGGACAGGTATAAATAGGCTATTTTAGCCCTATTTTGCTCATGCTTCACCGATTTTCTTGAGAGCTAAAACCCCAATTAGAGACAAATATTAAAATTGATGGTTGCGTGTGATTTAGGAATCTTGATTAACACTTATTTCTTGATTCTCCTTCAGATTAGAGGTAAGATTCCTCTAGATTCATGGTTGATTTTTCCATTTCTAGACCAAACATCCTAAAACCTTGGGGGCTTGATTTTAGCCATAAATTATCTTCACATTCATCCTTTTGAGGGTAATTATTCCTTGAGAATATAGGAATGTTGGGTTGGTTTCAGAAATGTGATTTTTCATAAATAGGACCCACATGGGATTTTGGGTGATTTTTGGACCCGAAGTGCAATAGTGAAATATAAGTATCATGACTATCATATTGATGTGTAGAATGTGGTTTTGATAGCTTGGCATCTTGCAAAAGCTTCTTAAATAGGACAAACAGTGATTGAGTAGATCTTTGAGATTTCATTGGCATCGAGGTAGGCTAGGTTTTCTCCCTTGTTAGATTATGTAAGATCAAAGTATTCTTATGATATCTTGTGAGATTCAGGATGGGTTTTAGGTGTTGGTACAATGAATTGAAATGCTTTGGGTTAGTTGGACCATCTAGGTTATTCAAAATTCATAATTAGGCATAATTGACCTAGTTGCTCATATTTTTTGGTGAATTTCCTATCTTAGGGCTAATTAAGCTTTTTTAACATCTAAAAGTAGAAGTTGATACCTTAAGCCTAGTTCAGGTAGAATTTACCTAAAGTGTAATTTTGGGGATTAGAAGTGGGTTCTTGACCCACCTTTGTCTAAGAAACATGTCCGCTTATGTAAACCTTTTTACGGTTGTTAGACTCTTGTAAAAGCTTAATGAGGTAATATTGAGAAAGCTTGACACTTGATGGTTATGTTGTCTTATGTGTGGGATGATACCTATTGATTGTTCTATTATTTATGTTATTGATGATATAATTACTAGTTAAAGTTCATTTATTGATGATATATTTATCAGTTTAAGTCAGTCTATTAATTATATATTACCGGTTCAAGTATGGATATTGATGATATATATTCGGTTCAAGTCTGGCTATTGATAATATATTTAGCAATTAAAGTTTGACTACTAATGATATATTTATTAGTTCAAGCTTTGCTATTGATTATATATACTGGTTCGAGTTCGGTTTTTCGGTCTATCACACGCGCAAGTGCACATTATTGTACAAGTAATATAGTGACTTAAATAATCATATATCGCACCCATGCGGACTTCTTGATTGGTAATTTACTTAACTTCAGTTTCAATAACAATGTGTTCAAGTGTTTCAGAGTGTCAAAATGGGTTAAAACAATTGAATGAATAATTTAACAACTAAACGAATAATAAATTATGAAAATCGCAATGTAAGCTAGGTTGTAAACAATACGAGAGAAAATTCCAGGAAAGAGGCACTCTTAACAATCCTATGAGTCTCTATCCTTATGGTAGTCATGTTGATTATTGGGATACTGATTCACATGGTTTAGTTTATGATCATGGTCTTTTGATCCTCTAATCTTCTACCTAAAAATACATTTCAACTACATCATTGAGAAGGGACGGAATAATCCATTGAGATGCTCTAAGTTATCTTCCTACAATTGAACCAAACAAGGCTTCTAGGTATATTCCTATCCTGGATGCTACTTCACATTCTTTTGTTTTGTAGAAGAATATGAAAATGCTCCTTAAGTTCTCTAGTGTATCCCTACTATTATATTTTTGGGTTCATGAAGGGATTATAGAAGTATTCTAATTATAGCCGTTCATTAAAATAGTAGAAACAAGGGCATAAGAATATCCCATACGATAAATCAACGTTAACCATTCTAAGGATGTCAAAATATAACAATGTTTTCAGCCTCAATAACAGAACAAGGGGTTTTAGGCACTCATGTTCAAAATCAACATGAAGAAATATAATAAATCAAACCAAATTCAATGTTCAAAGATGAAAAATAGAAGAACCCTAATAAAAAACCCGTAATTTTTTTTGTCTTCGCTATATGTATGCCAAGATGTTTTAAATTGTGTTTTCCATTTTATTGTGAGGCACACTTTTACAAAAATTCCTCTTACCGTGTAGCAGAGCCTAACACAGAGGCTAAGGTTCATGGCGCGGGGCTATCGCGGATCTCCACTGGAATATGCCTTGCTGAATAAATAAACCTCCAAGCCATAGAGACTATCATAGATACTAGGGTTTGTGGAGCGAAGGCTCTTCATATTATTTCCTTTCTTCTCCTTGTACATTTTCTTACTTCCATACTTCGTTCCATGCTTTCCGAAACTTTTCGATTTTCTTCGTGTTTAGCATGTCACTCCAAGTGCTTCCATAATCCAAGATTTCCTCATTAACTCATCAATGCATGTCTAATGTTAGCACAATTGAGCCCTGCAACAACTAATTTTGTCCATTAGCTCGATAGTACAATTATAGATCAAACACAATATAGTTAACACGTTTTAGATCATAGAACAAATATAAATATGGATAAATGTTGAAACTTGGATGTATAATTACGCCCAAGATCACCACTCCACACTTAGAATCTTGTTCATTCTCAAACAATCCTAGGCAATCATTATAACACAAATAGGTTTCATTCCACAATCTGATCAAGATACTTTTGTTGGGCACAAACATGCTACACATGACTCATTACTTTGCACCTCAAATATGTATCTAGCATATGAAAGCACAGGATTATAATTTTCAAACTCCCTAACCTCAATAGTGAACTCTGGTGTGCTGGCAAACTTATGCACATTATTCAATCAAGAAATCCTGCAGGTCACACAACTATTCTCCATATGCACCCTCATAAAATGATAGTTTCCCAATTCATTCATAATTTTCCAACCTGTAACAAGCATGGGCACATAGAGAACAATTTTTTCTCACTCTCGCAAAGAATTCACAAATGATATATGATGAACCATAGGCTTGCATTTAGTGTACTAGTCCACTAATAGTCGAAAGTTATGATTAAGGATCCAATAGGTCTTCAAAGGGTGTAATGAAAACTAAGGGACTGGTAGGAACTATTTGAGTAAAAATAGTGGCTAATCTCCCCGTTCACTTTAATACATCACAAAAACACTACAAACAATCAATTAACTACCAATTCTTAACCTCATTTATCTTTCCTTTTTCATTCTTTTTTGCCCCGTCTTATTAAGCTGATTTAGATACACTGTAGAAATGAGTCTACTTTTTTAACACATATTTAATTTTTCTCGAACAGTTTTTATTCTTTTCATCACCTAAATCCTGGCCGTATTTTACCTCCATTCTTACACCCATAGCTATATTTTGGGGCTTTACTATCACCTTTTTCATATTTCTTTTTCAACTCCTTACTTAATTAATTTTTCACTAAAGCGCATAGGATCCTTGGATCAAATTAAGGTCAAACTAAAAAGGTGTATAGGCTACATGTGAGGCTGCCAAAGAAAATAGGTTGTAGGATCAACATGGATAACTAAGCCTAATTGCAAGGGTAGGTCAAAAGAGGTCTTAAACATGGCTATCAAAAAAATTCCTACATCATCTCCTAAATCCAGTACCATTTATTTCACTTCGTAGACATACCGGGCAAGTTCTTGACATCACTATGCATGCGGAATAACTAGATAATCTCACTCAAACTTGGTGCATGCTATATTAAAGTGGGATCCCTATAGACTCTCGATCTAGTAATTGTAAAAGTTTTAAATTAAGACAAAAAATCGAGAGTCACACAATCGAGAATAGGTGTCTAAATCTAGCATAAATATTTTAAAATCGACATGCTTGTCTCTTAAAAAAAGTGTTTTTTATCTTATGTAGCCAATTGGACCAACACAAAGTACCTCAACCTAGAGTTGTGGTTAGGTTCTTCTCACTTATTTGTTTCTGAAGACTTATCTCCTTAGGACGATCGTATTCCTTCCATCATAGAGGAAAGCACCTAAATATGATGAGTTATTAACATTAACTTAAGGGAATAAATTTTTACTCTTAAAATTGATTAAACGTAGCTACGCAAACTAAAATTACCAACAAAAAGTAGTGAAAAAGGCAAAGTAAAGACACCACAAATAATTACCAAGTCAGCAAATATCATAATTACTAACTATCACAACTGAATAGTTATAATATTAATTAAAGACCACATCACAACACGAATAATAACCAAATATAAATATCCACGAATAACAAAAAAATAGAAGTAGCAAATTAAAGGTGAAAAGAGTGAGAACCACCACCCCACACTTAAAATGAAGCACTGTACTCAGTGCTTGTAGACATAAATAAATAGTGCGGTAGTGTAATACTCCCTGATCAGGGCTCATCCATGTCATCATCTGGACTGTATACCTCTTTTCCCAAATATGTATCGACAACATCCTCCTTATCTAACTAAATATCAGAGTCTTTAATCCTAGAGTCATCATCTGTGGGCACATTATCATGTACAGTCTCTACAAATTTTAGGACTATTCACAGCAAAGTTCGAGCATGGTGATCGAGAGGTTAATCTAAGTCTACAACACAAATATCCTCCTCCATCAATTGTCTACCTCATACTCTCAGTTGGAGGACCTATAGCACAAACATATAGGCAGTAATCTCATTATTTTGAGCTTGACGTTCGAGCATAGTAAGAACCAACCCATGAGCCATATCTAGTCCTTTACTCCTGGTCAAATCTATAGGGTGCGTGGCTACTACTGTCCTGTAATCTAGTGCTTCCTACTCAATCTTGGCCTGTAATAGTAGCATGCCTTCTTCATCGTAGACAGGATAAAAACACCCACATTGATATCAATATCATCCCATATTAAAAAATAAACTAAGAAGACCCTATCACAAGTCAAGTTTATCATCTTCTTTCCCGAAATGAGGCAATGATAGATAATCTTGAGCCACATATATGACTTCTTGTTCATTTGAGCATACAAAAATGCCAGGTAAAAGTCACTCTCTTTATGATGAACCCATCTAGCCATAGACCTGTTTCTATATAATAGATATCTGATGTTTGCGTATGGCAGGGTAATGTTCAACATTTTTAAAGGGGGTAGATCTACCTCAAGGATGCCTTAAATTTCATTGAACTCATGGGCCAAGAAAGTCACTACATGTCCATGAATTTTCACTTTAGAATCAGGATTCCTAGGGTCCCAATAGGCATAAAATTCTTGAATGAGGTGCAAGTTGAATTCCGGGGGTTCCTAAATAGGAAATTCATGTGTAATTTATTCAGTCTTCTTACCGTGTTGGGGTATTCCCTTAGTAAGGTTTTCTGGTTGATGAAATCATCCGAGGCATACTTCATCTCATTATACTTTAAGTACCATTTCTTTCATGCCCCTCACCCATCTGGTCCCATATCTACATGTTTGCCTATGTGGGACAGCAGGAGCTCTTGGCACCTGGCCAGTTTGTCTTTTTCTATTTTTGATAGCTTTGATGGCCAAAAATATTCTTTACCTTTATTGTGTGCTATCCATAGTACCTATTAGTTAGAATATAGAACAAATAAGTTAGGCAGGGTATCCCTTTTATCTAGCAAACACTAAGTGTAAGTGGTTTCTGAGGCCATCCCACACTTAGTATCTAGTAGGGGTGCATAGATATGAGACTAGGGTAATCAGAATTCCTAGGTTTATTATTATCACTTCACTTTCACTACACCAAAGCATGCATAATTAACCACTGAGGTGTTGTTTTACTCAGACGTCAAACATACATTACACTTGACATACACTCCATCCTCACAACATTGTCCAATCAACATTTTCATTTAATTCAGCTCATAACATGGTTGTATTTTAATTTCAGGTAAAGTAAAGGTGTAAGACTCATAAGGATAATATGCTCAACACAAACACACCATAGCTACAATGTGAGCCTTATCTTAACTTAAGAAGTTCAAGCTAGATTATTCACGGCTGCAACCTTTAATTCATCCTCATATGCACAAAAAACAAACCAAACCATATGCCAATTTGCATAAAGTTCTAGTAGGTAAATAAAAATATTCACAATACTTTGACTCATTGTACTCAATAAGCAAATGTTTAACTTAGAATTCCAAGTACATGAGAGTTACATAGTTAAGCAAATTCAAATGTAGTAACGCACAAAAAGTCATACATTACAGTGATTAACTATTTGCCAACTCTTCACACACGCACCATGCTTAATTAAGTTTTCAAACTTAGTAACTCACAGTCATTCTAGTAGCACAACTCCACACATGAACCATAGGCACAATTTAAAACCAAATTCCTAATAACAAGTCTTCAAAATTTTACTCATGTGTTAGTGCACACAACATTTTCTCATTCAAAGAAAGCATAGTGAGTTAAAGAACCTTAACGTGCACATGGTGATGTTTAACTATGCACCCACGACTCATTACACTATGAAATCCATATATCATTGAAAACTTAAACTATTTTAGCAATTTTAATCCTAGCACTTATTCAACTACTTCATTGAGAACTAATAGAGAAACCAAAATATGAGCACTTACCTTGTTCGAAATTATGTGGAAGAAAATTTAAAGGATTTGGTTGCACTTTCTATGACACGCTTCAAAATTGAGAGAATTTAGAGAGGTGCAATGTTAGGGTTAAGAGTAATAGGGATAATTGGGGATTTGAGGGGTGTTTTAAAAGAAATTTGAGTTAAAAGGCACTGGGTCGGGTCAAAACAAGACCTTTAAAATTAAAATCATGAAAAAGACCCGCTCCACGTCGTGAATTTTTGTATCTATAATATGCTCTGTTATGCAAGGATATCATGGAGGCTTACTGGAATTGGCCTTAGCAAATTTTTCTTTAGCGTGACATAAAACTTATAGTGGAGGATAGGGTGCATGACGCGGGTCTATCTCAGAGGGCCACTATTTTGTGTCTTTGGGGTAATTTTTCCCCTTTTTCTTGCCTTCTTTTCTCATTAACTTAATACACCTTTTACGTACCTGATATCCACCCAAAATATGAAATTTTCTCAATTTTTGTTCTTCTCCATGCCCTGAAGTTCCTCATTCCTTTAAACTCCACAAAAATAACAAAACACATAGCAAAAAATGGGTTGCCTCCTACCTAGCACCTTAGTTTTGGTTGTGGATCGACATATCTTTTATATTTTGATGTCTTTTCTATTTTTTTTTTATTAAATAGGAAATAAACTAAGCTATTAGATTACATTCGTGGGTTGCCTCCCACGAAATGCCTTATTTAATCCTGTGGTACGACCAAGCTTAACTTCATTCTTCTTCAGATGTGATGGATGCCTTGTTCCTGTTCACACCTGGAAACAACTTCATCCTCAAATTGAACAGAAATACTTATTGACAAGGCTCAAAGATTCGAGTCAAGATTTTCTTATCATGCTATCTTTTGGTCCTTTCTTTATATAATTTTGCATTTTCATAGATATGTAAGTGAAACTCTTTGAGCTTATTCAATTGTAACAACCTCTTATCTCCTGACATCTTTGGATCATAATTTAGATTCTTCACTGCCCAATAAGACTGATGCTTGATAATTCATTAATTTGAGGATTTTCTAGTACCTTTTAATCCTAAATTATCAAACTTTCTATTGATTTTAGGTTAATCTCTTACTTAATTCTCATTTGTGTAGGAAAAATTGACAAGGGAAGATGAGTAAGTCATTAATGTGAAAAAGAGGTTAAATATGAAAAAAAATAGCCAAATGCTAGAAATCAAGTCTAAGAATTGATCCACAGTTACTGCAATCACGGTTTGAGGGTCGTGATCATGACCAGTCAACAAGCCAACCAAAGGGTGATCGCGATATTACTACCGTGATCGTGGGAGTCGTGAACTCGATCAAGAGGTGGAGATTGCAGTAGAAAGGTAATATTTTAAGGGCATTTTTGTAATATTTGACAAATGTAGAATTGGGGCTTGAATAAGGGTTTTTAGATCATTTTCATCATCTTGAACATATATCTTGATTCTAATTTTTAGTTTTTGACATTGAGAAGAGACAATTGTATGTAAAAACTCCAATTGAGAATTTAGTTAAAGATTGAGAGTGAAGCTTGGGTTTACTCATTTTTAAGTTTCAATGAAAGAATTGAATGCAAATACGGGTAATTCTATTTTTTTTTAAAATCCATGCATAGCAAAATTTTTATCTTGGGCATCATTCTAGAAATAGGGATGCTTAATCCATGGTCGAAATTTTTGTGTTTTATTGAAAGGCCAACACTAGAACCTCTAACCTAGCCTACCCATATATCCATTAACTAACTTTGGAACTTACTTTCATGTGCCTATACACTAGTTACCCGTAGAAAAGCATAACCCCGAGAATCTTCTCATTTCGTTTTATCCATCCATTGTTTGATCTCAATTTAGTTTTATAGATTTCTTTTATTTAAACAAGTTTGATTCAATGACCCCAACTACTTGTATCTTAGGTTTGAATTTAGCAAGAATTTTTTTTAGAACTTACTCAATAACCATTCATATTGTTCCTCATGGATTCAACCCCGACTCAAAGTTGGGTAATTATAGTGACAATGACTATCTTGAACTTAAATTGATGTGTAAGTTGAGCGTTATCAAAATTGGTGCCATTGCCTGGGAATAATTTGGCATATTAAGTTAGTTTGAAATTTTAACCTACTTGCTGGGATTCAAAATTATAAATATTTCTGCGTGTTATTTTCTTTTGTTTTTTGTGTTGGACAGATTTGTTTTTGTGTTCCTTTTACTATGGAATCTTGGGATGAATATGAGTTTGGTGGTTGGAAATCTTATCTTTGATGATCCATGTCCATATTTTGAAGGACTCCACCTTTGGCGAGATTATAAATATGCTCCTCAGGAAGAGATTTGTGCACTATCTCGATCCTATTGGGAGTATAATTATTCATTGTGTAGTATTCAAGATAAACATTGGAGTGATTGTCCAAATGTCCCCTCCCCTTGTTATGCTAACCTAAATTCTAGTTCTTCTTATTAGTTTGATAGGTCTCATGATGCGATAAAGCAAGAACAACGTGTCAGGTACAATAGTTTTGAAGTAATGTTTCAAAATCTTTTGGATTAGTCAACTACATTGGAGAAGGATGTGCATGATTTTCATCAATCCATGGTGGCATTTGGAAAGGAGAGTGAAAATAAAGAAGAAGTAGGTGAGAGCGTTGATCTTTCAAGTACCATGAATTCACCCAATCTTTAAAATAAGGGGAATAAGGGAAAGATATCAAGACATGTCATGGATAATGAGCTTGATAGTGAAGAACCCTCAATAGTTTCCCAACCAACTAAACTAAACTTGAGAGATGATGCCAATATTGAGTTAGTGGAACTAGAGCTGAAAGAAAAAGATAAACAGAACCTTTATGAAGGCTCTAGTTTATTTTGGGTTGAGAATTTCGAGAAGGATGCGACTCCGAAATTAGGAAGAAGGCATCACTCAAATCACTTTTCAACTTTATGTTTGGTGGATGTGATGAAAGTTGAACGACCTAAGCAAATGATGAATTTTGGAGAGTAGGAGGAAAATCCCTATATTTTGAAGTTTGTCATTCTAAAAGGGAAAAATGAAGCCCCTCATTTGGAGGACAATAAATGAAATATGCGATGTGTAACAAGTGAATTCTTGATGTTATCATCTATACCCAATGAGCCTATTAGGAACTTTGAAGTGAAGTTGGGTAAAAGGTTCAATTCTTCAAAGTGGCGACATAGAAAATATTTTTTTGTGTCCTTACCCTTTCCCAAAGCACCTTGAAGATGTATTGATCTAAATTTGGGCCGTTGATTTAAATCTTCTAAATAGAGACATAAATGATAGTAAAAAAATATCATGCCATGACTTTAACTAAGGCACTTATTGGGAGGCAACCCAAGGAGTTTTTCTTGATGTATTCTAATGTTTTTGGTTCAATTTTTAGCTTATTTTTTGGTGTTTGTAGGTGATAGGACAAGTTGGGATGGGTATCTCAAGAAATGAAATCCCATATAAGTATATTAGACTTTCTTTTCATCACTTTCCTCTCTTTAGTAAGCTTACTAGGTATGATCTTTAAAATACAAATGATGATCATATTCCATGTATTTTTTAGTTTGAATTTAATTCATTTTAGTTTAATTTAATAGAATGTGTTTGTTGGATTGAAGATTTTGAATGTGTTCCTTGTCTCAAATATTAAATTGCAAAATTCTTATTTTCATACACTAATGCACACTATATCTTTGATGAAACACCCATTTGAAGTTTGTTTGCTTAATTTAGTGGCGGGTGATTTAATATGGTTCTTATGATTTCAAGTGGTGTGTTTGGTGATGAATGGGTGCATTTGGATTGTTCACATGTGTTGTTATTTTACTATTCAAGCTCTTACTTTTCATGCACACCATATGTTTTTTAAAATGTCAATAAGATAGAAATGCCTCATATACTTGTAAAGGTTAATGTAAAATTTTTAGGGCTTTTTGTGATCATTTTTTGAGTATATCTTTTAGTCCAATTGGTCTTAAACGTGGGATCCATGGTGTCATCGATTAGTGTGTTTGTCATAGCATCTACGGGTGAAGTCTAAGTAACCTGAGAGGCATGGATGCTTACCTTTCCCTATGATAGTTTAGGTGACTCCATTCTTAAGGGTATAGGGTCGTTGGTGTTTCTACTGGTGTTATGAGTGTTTTATGATCTAAATGGGCGATATGTGAAGTTGTGAGGAAAAAATCCCATGAAGTTTAATGATAATGTTACCTTGCATTCCCCTAAGTTTTTCAATAATTTTTTAGGAAGAGGCAAAAGTTCAAAAATGCTTTCAAAATGTTATTGGGAAGAAATGAAATAATTTTGAGAAAAACCAAATAAAATATAGTTTTCTTTGTAAATATGATCAAGGATGTTTTTGAGCTTTATTTTGAATGAGACCATTAAATTTAATATTGGCTCTCTCTTTACAAGGATGAGTCCTTGACTCAGAGTAACTTATTAAGCTCAAATTGCTCAAATTGGTTAGAAGATAAACTTTTTCTTATATGAGTAAGATGCCATGTTCGGTGAGATTTTTGAGTAATTATTGTACATATGTGTAGTCTAGAACTTTCCCCGAGTGTGTTCAAAGTGAAATTCTAGACAAGATTGGTTTGGAGAATTACCCGAGGCCATTTTTGACCCATCACATAGCCAAATTCCCACCCTAACATCATTCCTTAGTTATCCCCTTTGAGCCTTTTGCCCATTTTTCTTTCTTTTTTATAATAATAACCTTGCTAAAACTGCTAAACTATTTTAAAGTCTTCCTTTTTGGCACTTATCCTCCTTTGATGCATCTAATGATTCAAAGTAATGAAATATAGTCAAAAGCCTTAGTTTGGGGGGTTCGTGTAGTTGGGAGAATAATGTAAGGGTGGTTCAAACTCCAAGTTTGGGAATGATTAATGTGATCTGCTAAGATGAGCAAATAAAGGTGTATATAAGGTGGTTAAATCATGTGCTCGAGATACAAGAGACATACTTAATGGTAAAGTTATATAGACTAGTCCATAGAATGTGAAGAGAAAAGAGGCAAATGGGGGAATAAAAAGATCTTAAAGTTATAAAGTATCTTGAAAAAGCCAGAGAAATAAAGAAAGAAAATGGTGGCTTTGATTTATTTTGTAAATGCTAATAAAAAAGGTAGGGAAATATGAGAAACGATTTGAAGGAGAATAAGGTGGATAGTTTGAAAATTTTAGTATGGAAGGGGTTAAGGAATTACATTGAAGGATGTATTTTAGTCACTTGATCCATATATATTCCTTCCCACACCTTAAACCTTCATATTGACCTGCAAGACCTTGGTTATTACAAACTAGGTAAGTCTACAATAGTGGTGAAAAACACAATGGGAAAGCCTATGGTTCTACTCATTGTATTTGAATTTATTTGTGAGATTAAGTGTGAATTTTTTCATTATTTGAGCTCCTTTAGAAATTTAAATGCCTTGTGTGGGTTGTGCTAACTCTTACATGTGAGTGACATTGGTACTTTGGGGTAGAGGATGAAGTCTTACTCTCTGTTTGGGTAAATGGGTTATGTAAGTTGCGTCGAGTAGATTGAAACAATTGTTGAAGATACTGTGTTTCCTTTTAAGATTACTTGTTGATTTGGAAGGTTCACGTGATACAAACATGCATTCTTGATTCATAAAGATGTTCTAATTGAAAATTTTTGGCTTACTTGTTGCCATGACATGTTTTAAAATCTTTATAGAGCTTTGTTAGCTTGTTTCTTTAGTATAGCTTTATTTTGGATGGCTTTAATTGAATACCCTATCTCATTGAATTGTTATTAGTTGCCTGAGGACAAGCATTAGCTTATGTTTAGGGGTGTTGATAAGTCCTCAGTTTGAGGATTTTCTAGCACCTTTTAAGCCTAAATTTTCATTCTTTTCCATTGATTTTATGTTAATGTCTTACTTGATGCTCATTTGTGTAGAAAATGTTGAAAAGGGAAGATGAGACAGTCATTCAAGTCAAAAAGAGGTTAAATGTGAAAGAAAAGAGACAAATGTTAGAAATAAAGCCTAAGAATCGACCCTCAGTTACCGTGATCGTAACTTGAGGGTCACAATCGTGACCAGTCAATTTTAGGGTGATTGCAATATGACTACCATGATTGCTGTAGAGAAAAAAAGTTTCAAGGGAATTATTATAATATTTGACAAATGTATAGTTGGGGATTAAATAGGGTTTTTTAGTTCATTTTCATCATCTTAAACATATATCTTGATTTCAATTTTTAGTTTTTGAAATTGAGGAGAAACAATTGTATGTGAAAACTCTAACTGAGAATATAGTTAAAGATTCAGAGTGAAGCGTGGGTTTACTCATTTTTAAGTTTCAATGGAAGAATTGAATGCAAATATGGGTAATCGTCTTCTTCTCTTTAAAACTATGCATGACTAAATTTTTATCTTGCGATTATGTTAGAATATGGTGAAATTATGTGTGGGTGTTGATTGCTAGTTCCAATTCTTAGTCAATGTTAATGGGTTTCACAAATTCTTGGTTATTGAATTAAAAGTTGTGGGTGAAAGCTCCAGTTTCCCTAAACCCATATCATCCTTGAAAGAGGGATTTGGGTGGTAGGTATTTTTGAACAATGAAATTGATTTTATCTTATTCCTTAACATTATCTTAGAAATAAGGATGGTATGTGAATATGCTATGTCTTGAGCATCATCCTATAAATGGGAATGCTTAATTAAGGTTTTGGGTTGATTGTTTTGCCATGCCCAAGAGGTATTCGAAAGAATCCATGGGTGAAAATTTGGTGTTAATTTGAAAGACTAACACTAAAACCTCTTAACTTGCTACCCATATATCTATTAACTAATGTTGGAACTTACTTTCATGTACCCATACACTAATTACCCCTAGGAAAGCATAACCCCAAGAATCTTCTCATTTGGTTTTATCTATACGTTGTTTTCTCTCAATTTAGTGCTTAGATTTCTTTTACTTAAACAAGTTTGATTCAAAACCCCCAACTACTTGTATCTTAGGTTCGAATTTAACAAGCACTTTCATTTCAAACATACTCGATCGCCATTTACATTGTTCCTCCTGTATTCAACCTCGACTGAATATTGGGTAATTATATTGACACAATTGCCTTGCACTAAATTGTCCTATAAGTTGAGAATTATCAATACTCAATATATGCTGGCAAGTGACATGCTTTTCCATACACCAAATGATAAGAATATGTCCTAATAGGCATTTATAGGATAACTTATACTCCAAGAGTGCATCATCCAGCTTTATTGACTAATTCTTGCTGAACATTAGCAGTCTTCTATAGAATTTTCATGATATCTCTATTAGATACTTCTACTTTTCCACTTATTTGTGGATGATACTTAGTGGCCACTTAGTGTCTGAGTCCATACTTTTCCAATAAGTTCTTGAATGAATGATTCACAAAATGTGTTCATTCATCATTAATGATTGCCCTTGGTGTGACAAAACGATAAAATATATTCTTCTTAAAAAATTTCATCACCACCCTAACATCATTTGTGGAGAGTTCTACAACCTCTATCCACCTAGACATATAATCTATAGCCACCTGGTGGAAATAGCCCCATGAAATCAATCCCCCACGCATCAATAATCTCAACTTATAGAATATTATTCAGACATTTCATGGCACCTTGGGATAGTGCCCATTATCTAGCATTTATTGCACTACCTGACATAAGCTATAGCATCTTTGAACAATGTAGGCCAAAAGAAATAAGACTATAATACAATCCTTTCTGTCCGTTCACCTCCATCATAACCTCCATAAGGTGATGAATGGAAACTTTTTAGAACCTTTTTGGATTCAGCTGCTAAAATAAATCTTCTAAAAATTATATCCACACCTTGTTTAAATATATAAGGATTATCCCAGATGTATGACCAGGAATCACGAAATAGCCTTTTTTTCTGTTCACTTTTGGTAGATGGAGGATCCATACTGCTAACCATTAAATTCACTCTATCACATAACAAGAAACATCTACAACATCCACTGCCATAACTGCTCATCCAAAAAATCCTCTCGAATGTATACTGTATCATTAGGAGCATGAGCTTGACTCTCAAGCCTCGATAAATGGCCAGTCACTTGATTTTCAGCTCTCTTTTTGTAACAAACTTCCAAATCAAATTCTTCGACCAGAAGAATCCACCTGATTAACTGAGTCTTCATATTTTTCTTATTGATCAAAGATCGGATGAAAGGATAATCCATCTAAACAATTACCTTTCTTCCCACCAAGTATGCTCTGAATTTATCAAATGCATACACGAGTGGTAGCATATCTTTCGTTGTGATTGTATACGTGACCTGGGAACATATAAAGTTTTACCTACATAGTAGATAAAGATAAATAACTTATCTTTGTGCTGCCCCAATATTGCTCCAACAACCATGTAACTTGCAACACACATCATCTCCAATGGCAAAGCCCAATTAAGAGAAATCAGAATGGATACTTCTGTGAATCCTCTTTTCAAATTTTGACATGTTTTCTGATACTCATCCCCAAAGTCAAACTTTATATATTTGTCTAGAAGCATGCACATGTGACATGCTATCTTTGGGAATCTTTGATAAACCATCTAAAAAATCCTGCATGTTTGAGAAAGCTTATAACAGCTTTCGCTAACACTGGATATGGTACTTTTTCAAAGATATCTACTTTGGCTCTATCCACCTCAAATCCTCTATATGAAACCTTATGACTAAGTATGATACCTCACCTTACAAAAAATGGCACTTCTCCCTGTTAGGTTAGACTCTTTACACCGAGTCAAGACTGTATCTATGTTCTGCAGGCACACATCAAATGAATTACTAAGAACATAAAAATCATCCCTAAATACCTCGACAAAATCTTTCACCATATCATAGAAGATAGCCATTATGCATTTTTAGAAAGTCACTGGTGCATTGGATAATCCCAAGGGAATACGTCTAAATTCATAAGTGTCTTAAAGACAAGTAAAGGTAGTCTTCTACTAATATTATAGAACTATGGTTATCTGATTGTAGCATGAATACCTGTCCAAAAAGTAGTAATCTTCTCTTCCAGCCAACCTATCCAATATTTGATCAATGAAAGGAATGGGATAGTGATTCTTTTGAGTGGCATCATTCAACTTCCTGTAATCTAAACAGATCCTCCACCCAGTCACTTTACAAGTTGGAATCAACTTATTATTCATATTAGTCACAAATTTTATCCCTCTTTTCTTTGGAACACATTGCACAGGGCTAACCCATTTACTATATGAGATGGGATAAATAATCCCAACATCAATCCACTTCATAACTTATTTTCTAAATACTTCTTTCATTATGAGATTCAGTCTTTGATTGTGTTGCACATTTTCTTGATATTCTTCCTCAATTAATATTTAGCGCTTACAAAAGGAAGGATTGATTTCTTGAATATCCGATATGTTATATCTGATTGACTTCTTCCTTCTCTTCAGTATTGTCTATGCCTCTTTCACCTGCACATAACATAAACCTTCAGACAAAATCATAAGAAATGTACCATCATCACTACAGAAAGCACATTTTAGATGAGAGGGAAGATCTTTGAGTTCTAGCTTTGGTGCTTTATTAATAAATGCCTTGGGAGAGGGACTGATTAGTCTATTCAATGTCCAAATTCAGTCTTTCTGGTAATAATTCTTGCCATATCCAAAATCTTTACCAATTACTTCATATTACCTAAGATATCATATCCCACAAATGCTCGCTCAAAGGTATCCTTGGAAGTAATTAGGTGAAAGTCAGACTCAAGATCCAAGAATGTGATAGCAGATAATTCTTTATATACTATAAGCAACTTTATTTCCTTGTATAATTCGAATACCTCGACCATTCTATGAGTACGTATGGTCAATTCTCCTATAGCTACATCAATCAATGAATAACTAGTTGCTAAAAAAGGACGTCCCGAAATAAATGGGACTTCAAGATCAGTATTAAAATCAAGAATAATAAAATCCATCAAGAAGGTAAGTGACCCCACTTTTAACAATATATCTTCAATAATTGCATCTTTTCTGGCAAACCAATGGTGAGCTAACTGTAAAACTTCTCTTAGGGTTTTGACTGCCTAGCCTTATCTTTCTAAACAATGACATGGGCATAAGATTAATGTTCGCCCAAAGATAACATTGACTCTGAGAGCTTATTGATTGCCTGATTGTAATCCAACTAGTAAAGCTTTTTAGATCCATTAGCTTTGTGGACAATCTATTTTGGATTCGTGATGTGCACTCCTTAGTAACTGCTACAGTGGCTTATTCAGTCAAGCATTTCTTGTTAGCCACAATGTCCTTTATGTACCTTGCATACTTCAGAACACTCTACAAAACATCAATAAGAGGTTGTTTAAGATGAACCTATTTGAAGACATCAATAAACTTTATGTAGCAAGCTTTTTCTTGGTGTTTCCACATCCTTTGTGGGAAATATAAAGGTGGCATCACACTTTCCACATTATTTTCCTTTCTTTTAGATTTGTCTTCTTCATCTTTATTTTCATCCCTTGCTATTTGGACATCAATTCTTAGGTTCTAACTCCTTTAGCTACAACCCACTTTGTGTAGTGACTGGATTTACCTATTTTGGATTTTGCTCAGTATCACTAGGTAGACCTTCCTGAGGTCTAGTATTCTGTGCTCCTAAAATCTGACCTATTTAAACCTCCAACTATGCATAAGAAACCATAATTTACTTTAGTATCTCTTAAATATTACCTGTTTGACCAGTTGCTTGATTCCGTAGAGCATGCTGCAGCTATTTTTAACCGACTGTCCACGATATAGATTTATGTTATGTGCCTGATTTTCACCCTATGAGAAATTAGGATGATTTTGACAATTAAGATAGTAAGTATTATCAAAATTTTACTTTCCTTGCTAATTAGAATTTACCACATAGTTAACAGACTCTAGATTAGCTGCACAAGCCTCCGCTATATCATCACTATTTCCGCAAATCTCACACAATGTTTAAGCCTAATTACCAACATTTGCTATTATTGGTGTGGACTGTACGACTCCCAAATTCATATTACTAAGTTGTATAGTTAGTTGATTCAATAATATAACAATCTGGGCTACTATAGTCGTAAATTGTTCAGCCTCCAACACATCTACTTCTTTGGAGCACTTCTTACGTCAGAATGCCACTAAGGATTCCTTGTGAAATCCAATTTAGCAGTATGTATAATTTATCATATGTCTTCTCTAGAGCCTTCCCAACTACTGCTGAATGTAGGAGAATCTTGGTGCTTGGTTCAAGACCCTCAATGAAATTATCTACTAGCACATCATTAGTTTCATGATGGTGTGGGCAATTACTGAGCATAGCCTTGAATCTTTCCTAAGCTTGGTAAATATTCTCTCTATTTTTTTTCTTGAGACTTAGAATCTCAATTCTCAAATATGTTTTCTTCCCAGATGGAAAGAATCAAATAAGGCATTTCCAAGTCAGATCATCCCAGGAAGTCATAGAGTTTGATGGTTTAGTATATAACCACCTCTTTACTTCCCCAAATAAAGAAATGGGGAAGAGAGTTAATCTGACATAATCAACAGATATCCAATACTAATATAGGTATAACTAATCTCAAGAAAGTCCTGTATGTGTTGTTGTGGGTCCTCGTGATGTAAATGTGGGAAATGCCCACATGTGTGCAAGAGTTGCACCATGTTCTGCTTTAATTCAAATTGACAACCCACCTTTGGCTTACAGATGCAACTTGTATCATTGTTCATAAGTGAGATTGCTAGTTCATGAATAGGTTTAGGTTATGCTTTAGTAGAAGCAATTGGATCTACCATAGCTAGAGTAATTGGGACCATAAGAGCAATACGAATCACCTAATCTTCCATTTAATATGCTGAATTAGGTAGTGAAGTGTTGCTGCTCTTCTTTTTTTATTAAATAATTGTTAAGGCATCTAATTAAACTCAACCAATTTTTTTCCTTTGCCAGTCCGATATTTGACTTTTACTGCTAAAGTCAGTCCCTAAGATCAAGTTGTTAACACTTAAATTTATTATCAAAATAATTTTTTTCGAAAATTTCTAATTATTTGAGTTCCCAGAAATGACTCCAATAACTTGTTGTGGTCAATTGCACATGCAAGTGCACATGATCATAAAAGTATAATGACATAAAGAATCAAATATCGTACCCACGACGACCGCTTGATTAGTAATTTACTTAACTTGAGTTTTAATAATAATGTCTTCATGTGTTTCAGAGTATCAAAATAAGTTAAAATAATTTAATGAATAATTTAACAATTAAATGAATAATAAAACATGACAATCGCAATGAAATCTAGGTTGTAAAAATATTAGAGAAGATTTCAGGGCTGAGGCACTCTTAACAATCCTATAAGTCTTTATCCTTATCGTGGTCTTGTTAATTATCGGGTTATTGATTCAGAGGGTTTAGATTATTATCATGGTCTTTCAAATCTCTAATCCTCTACCTAAAAAAATATAACAACTACATCATTGAGCAGGGATGCAATAATCCACATAGGTGCTTTAAGTTATCATCCTACAATTGAGCCAAACAAGGCTTCTTGGTTTATTCCTATCCTAGACGCTACTTCATATTATTCATTCTATAGAAGAATATGAATTTTCTCCATAAACTCTCTAATTTATCCCTATAATTCTCCTTCCATGTTTTCAAAGGGATTATAGATGTATTCTAATGGTGGTCGTTCATTAAAATAGTATAAGAAAGACAATAGAATAATCCATATGATAAATCAACATTTATTGTTCTAAGGATATCAAAATATAATCATGTTCTTGGCCTCGACCCCAGAAAACAGGGTTTTAGGAACTCATGTTCAAAATCAACATCAAAAAAATATAATTAATCGTACCGAATTCAATTTTCTATGAAGAAAAATGGAAGAACCCTAATAAAACACCTATAATTGTTTTTTTACTTTGCTATACATATGGAAAGATATTTTAAATTATGCTTAATTATTCCTTTTATAGTGAAGCACTCTTTCCCAAAAATTACTCTGTACTACATAGTAGAGCCTTACTTGGAGGTTAAGGTCCATGGCGTGGGGCTATTGTGTACCTCTACTAGAAGATGCCTTGCTGAATATATTATCCTCCATGTCGTGGAGGCCATTTTAGATACTAGGGTCCACATTGTAGAGACTTGTTATTTTCTTAGTTCCCCACTTTGTTTCATGCTTTCTAAACCTTTTTCTAGTGTCTTCATGTACAACATGTCGCTCCAAGTGCTTCCATATTGCAATATCTTCTCATTAATACATTAAAGCACATCAAAATTTATCACAATCGAGCCTTGGATTAACTAATCATTTCTATTAGCTCGAGAATATAATTATAGATCAAAAACAATACAATTAACATGTTTTAGCTAATAGAACTAGTATAAATATGGATAAATATTGGCACTTAGATGTATAATTACACCTGTGATCATTCAGATATGTATATTATGCTATGATGATATACTTATTATTATAAGATGACTTTGGGCTATGAGATTAATTGCCTAGCTAAGTCTAAAATGAGAAAATAGTTATAATGTGGTATGATATCAATGGATTCTAATGGAATAATGATTAGTTAATAAGTGTTGATTGATTGAAAAGTGATAAATATATGCAAGTAATGGCTATAGTGTGGCATGACTTGATGAATTCCAATTATATTTTGAGAGTTGATAAATGAAGGTAGTGGGTTATTCTTGTTTGTACCTTCCAAGCGTATGGTGGCTTGGGATGGGTTATTTACTTTTTTTATACCTATTCATGTATGGGAGCCATTTTGTAGTTATATTTGCATGTGTTGATGATTTTTGTTATGTTATGCTATTATTTTGGATTATTTGCCCATATATGTATAACAATGTTGAAGTTGATTCAGGTTTGTCTTCTTATCTTGAATTAGTTATGTTATCTTGCATTTTATCATTTTTAATCATGATTTAGCTCAGTCGGCCTATGATATGATCCAAATGACCATCATAGCTTTTGATGACATTATTGGAGATCAACACTGAAAGGCTCAAGCTTTGGTGACCTCGAGGACCCAAGAGCATGCATAGAGGACCTATTTGGTACACACCATAAAGACAACATGCATGTGGAAGGTTTCTCTCTTTGAGAGTGTAGTGTAGGGCTTGGAAAAGCCAATAAGAGTTAGGTCTTGGAAATCCATTCTTGAACTTTTCTTAAAAATGATGGTTTTAAGAAAGATGTAATCCCCATTTGCGGTCACCGTAAGAATATTGGTGTTTGATTTTGCAAGTTTAAGGGTCTTAGAGTTCGATACACAATTTGGTACTTAATTCTTCAAAACTTCATATGTCATCTTATCTATCATTACTTTCTTGCTTCTTGCGACTTTAAATTCTTTAGGTAGATTTCTATTTTCTGATTCTAGATCTGTATTATTTGGTATCAGAGCAAGGTTAGATTTTATTCCTACGAAATCAATCACGACTCTATACGGGACAACATAACGGGGACTAAGCTTTCCCTTTTTACCAAACCTCTTTCCCATTTCATGGGTGAAATCTTAATGTATACCAAATCACTTACCTCAAACTCAAAATCTCTTCTCCTCACATTGGCGTATGACTTTTGACGACTTTGAGTTGTCTTTAACCTCTCTCTAATCAACTTAAATTTATCCATAGCTTCATACACTGCATCAGTCCCCATCATAGCAGCTTCACCCATTTCAAACCAACCTATGGGTTTTCTACATTTTCTACTATACAAGGCCTTAATTGGTGCCATCCCGATGCTATCATGGTAACTATTGTTATTGAGAAACTCTATCAATGGCAAATGCTCATCCCAACTTTCTTGGAAATCAAGAGCACATGTGCTCAACATATCTTCTAGGGTCTGAATGGTCGTCTTAGCTTGACCATCTATTTGTGGATGAAAAGCGGAATGCAAGAGAAATTAGTGACCAAGACACTGCTGAAACGTCCTCCAAAATTTAGAAGTAAATTGAGTACTCCTATCTGAAATAATAGATAACCGAACTTCGTGCATCCTAACTAACTCATGGAAGTACAATCTAGCATAATCCTCAGCTGTCTAAGTTATGTGCATGGGCAAGAAATGTGCAGACTTAGTCAGACTGTCTACAACCACACAAATAGAATCATGACGACGATGCTAAAGAGGTAACCCAATCATGAAATCTATATTCACCACCTCCCACTTCAAGTAGGTATACTCTTGCCTTATACCACCAGGTCATTGGTGCTCTACCTTAACCTAATGGTATTTTACACACTTTCCTACAAACCCAACTATATCATTTTTCATAAAATTCCACTAATAGATTCACCACATGTTGCGGTACATCTTGGTAGTTCCGGGATGAAAATAATACTGCACGCCATGCGCTTCAGCCATAATCCTTTTCCTTAGATCATCAACACATTGGACACACAACCTACCCTGCAATCTCAATACGCCATCTCCCCATTGGAAGAAAACCTCAACCTTTTGGTCCTTAACAGACTCCTTCAGTCTGACCGAACTATGATCTCTGTCTTGCATCTCCTCCAATTCCAAAACTAAAGAGGATTTAGAACTACTTTGCACCAAAGTACTTGCTTCAGCTGAATCAAGAAACCTAACACCAAATCTAGCAAGATACTGCATATCACGAGCTAACTCTTTCTTTCCTTCGTCTACATGAGCAACACTACCCGTAGACAATGTGCTAAGGGTATCCGCCACTATGTTGGCCTTGCTCGGGTGATACAACACACTCATATCATTGTCTTTTAACAACTCTAACCACCTCCTCTACCTAAGATTCAAATCCTTCTGAGTAAACATATACTGCAGGCTCTTATGATCAGTAAACACATCAACATAAACAACCTAAATATAGTGTCTTCAGATTATCAGAGCAAAGACCATAGCAGCTAACTCAAGATCATGGCTTAGGTAATTCTTCTCATACGACTTTAACTGTCTAGAGGCATAGGGTATTACCTTACCTTTTTGAATCAACACTTAACCCAAACCAATTCTAGAGGCATGATAATACACCATAAAACAATCTGTACCATCAGGCAAAGTCGACACAGGGGCTAAGTAAGTCCTGTCTTCAACTCCTAAAAACTCTTCTCATAAGAATCTAACCACTGTAACTTAACTTTATTTTGGGTCAACTGGGTCATGGGAGATGCAATAAACAAGAAACATTCAGCAAAACGGTGGTAGTAGCCTGCTAGACCCAAGAAACTTCTAATATCAGAAGTAGAGATAGGTCTAGGCCAATTTCTTATAGCTTCTGTCTTTTGGGGATCAACTCTAATACATTCAGCTGAAACAATATGACCCAGAAAGGCTAGAGCCCTTATCTAAAATTCACACCTATTGAATTTAGAGAACAACTGGTGACCTCTAAGAGTTTGTAAGACAATTCTAAGGTGATCTGTATGATCATACTCACTGCAGGAGTAGACAAGGATGTCATCTATAAACACAATGACGAACATATCAAGATATGACTCGAACACTCGATTCATGAGGTCCATGAAGGCTGTAGGGGAATTAGTTAACCTGAAAGACATAACTAGAAACTCAAAGTGACCATAGCGGGTTTGGAAAGATTTCTTTGGAATATCACATTCCCTTATTTTAAGCTGGTGATAGTCGGATCTAAGGTCTATCTTGGAGAAATAACTTGCAGCTTGCAACTGATCAAATAGGTCATCAATTCTCGGAAGGGGATACTTATTTTTTACTATGACCTTGTTAAGCTAACGATAGTCAATGTACATACGCAAAGAACCATATTTCATTCGCACTAATAGAACAGGTGCGCCCAAGGAGAAATATTGGGCTTTATGAAACCTTTGTCTAAAAGATCTTTGAGTTTCCCTTTTCACTCCTTAAGCTCAACAGGTGCCATATGATTTGGCAGAACAGAAATGGGATAAGTGTCAGGAATAAGGTCAATCCCGAACTCTATCTCTATATCAAGAGGTACCCCTAGGAAATCTTTTAGAAAAGTATCTATAAACTTATTAACAATATCGACTAACTGAATAGTTGAAGCCTCAGACTTAGTGTCTTTGATTCTAACTTGGTGATAGATGCAACCCTTGGATATTATCTCTTGGCTTTCAGATAGGATATAAAATGACTCTTGGGAGATACCAAACACCCGGACCACTCAAACACTGGTTCATCAAGGAAATAAAACTTGACCACACAAGTACGATAGTTTGTAGATACATAACAAGAATGAATCCTATCAATACCCAGAATAAGGTCAAAATCTACCATGTCTAACTCTATCAAATCAGGAAGTATGACTCTATGAAGAACAACAATAGGACAATCTCTATGCACTAATTTAGCAACAACTGACTCCCCTACTGGTGTAGAATCTAGGAAAGGCTCAAAAATCTTGTTGAGACTTATTTTGAAGTTCATAGCAACAAGTGGGGTCACATAAGAGAAACTTGACCCAGTGTCCAACAACATAAAAATATCAAGGAAAAAGAATTGAGCATACCAGTAACAACATCAGAAGAAACCTCCTTCTCCTGATGGGATGGTAAGGCATAGAATCTATTCTAGAACTAAGCTCCGGCAGTGCTAGATAAAGCACCCTGAACTAGGGTGGGATGAGGGATAAGAGCTAGTGTACTAGTATTCTGTGCCTAAGGTCAGTTATCTCTATTCCCCTACCTGGAATGCAGGTAATCTTTATGTCTGTGGCCCTGATTGCGATAACCAAAACAACTCCTCAAATCTGCGAAACACTCACTGGGATGATCCCTACTATACTTAGCACAAGGAGGATAACGGGGCCTGTTAGCAAAACTGTTCTGCGACCTAGACATAAAGCACTAGCTGATGAAGGCATGGGATTTGACAGACGTCTCTTGAACTGAGGCCGATTTTCTCCCTGGAACCTAGGCAAACTATACTCAACTACTTAGATCAAGCCCTCTTGTTACCCCTCACTCTGTCTCTCTCAAATATTATTCGCCTCTTTATGCTGTGCATGCATTATCAATGTAGATAGATCCATATCCCTATGCAGTATCGCAATCTTACACTCTTGAAGCACCAAATCAGAAAGACCTGTCACGAACTTGCTCATACTAGCTCGGGTGTCATAAATTAAATCAGGAGCATATTTGGCCAACTGGTTGAACTTTAAGCAGTATTCCTTAACGGTCATGCAACCCTGTCTCAAGTTCATATACACCTCAATCATTTCTTCCCTCATCTCAAACAGAAATTACTTATCCAAGAATGAATCTTGGAATACCTTCCAAGCCATAGGAGCCGCATTCTCACCTCGACCCTTCCTTCACAATACAACCTAGTCATAAGCTATGTCCTTCAACCTATAAAAATCCAAATCAACACTTTCTTCCTTAGAAACATGCATCACCGATGTGATATTCCTCACCTTCTTAAGGTAAAACTATTGGTCCTCATCGGCCTTAGACCTATAAAATTTTGGCAAATTCATCAGTATGAAATCATGAATCCATGATGTAGCTACATCACCTCTCTGCTGATCTATAACTGTGGCTCGATTATTGGCCTAAACATTAGTGGTGAATCCTTGGGCTAACGCCTGAAAGGACGCTCGAAACTCAGCATGGGTCAATCTTATTTAAAGGATCAACAGGTGGGGGTTGCTCATCATCGTTTCCACAGGCATGCTCTCTTCAGAAAGGCATTTTCTGAAATAGGAGAGCACAAATTATTAGATGAGAGGGACAACTGCAGGCATGATGGAATCTAAAAAAATGAAAAACTTTTTCCTAAAATTACTTGTAGCCTCTTTCTCATAGATGTGGCGCGCTACACACCGATGATCAAGACTCTAATCAACGTGGCTTGTCAGACTCCTTAGGATTCCTTTAAAAACTTAGTCTTTGATACTATGTTTCTAACGTCCCAAAATTATCTCCCTAGATGTCACACGGTGCTTAGGGCTACAAGTAGCTCCAAGCTAACCCTTTGAGCCTATCATTTCTCATAATAACTCATTCAAGAAGAAATATACAAAACACTGGCATGATCATATCAAATAAAAGAAAATATGAATTTAATACTCTGTCCAAACGACTAATACAATGGAAATCTTAACACAACCACAATCTGATAACTAGTCTGACAAAGCCTTTACTAATCCATAAACTAGATAGCCATTGGGATAGGTCCTCAACAGACTTAAACTGAACTGAAAGTAATGACATAAACACTCAAGTATTAAAATAACTGAAGATAGGCCCTCGATCCATGATGACTCAGCACTGGAGAAATATAGACAAAGGTACTCGAGAATAACTGACGAAACTGGAACTAAGCACCTGAACCAACATTATTAGATAATATAGCACATAGATGTATATATGGATCTGGGCTTGGAATGTACTGAGTATATGGGGTGTATGTATTTACAAAAAATAATATCCATACTCTTTAATAAAATTATGCATGCTATTAGGAATGACTCACATAGCTTGAATAATTCTAAAATATAAAGATAATAAATCATGCAAAATGAAGCATGTAACACAAATATCGTGAGTCATTATACTTTAGCTTTAAAATATGAACTCTTCTCTTGTTCTCATTACTCGAAGTCTAAAGAAAGATTTAACCATTACTTTCAACTCATGCATATATCTTATGGAGAGGAAAAATCCTTTAATGCTCAAGGACTTATATCTCTTATGAACTCAAATACTTAGAACTCGGAATCATATAACTTTAGCTTAAAAATTGATGATCAACTCTTTTTAGTAGAGAAAACTACTTCCTTCTTTGGAAAATATTTAAAATATTTCATGTCAAAAACTTAGGAAAAATATTCTATCTCAACAGAAAATACTTTAGTTTAAGGAGGTTCTGTTAACCGACATAAACCATGCGAGCTACATGGAGCCTAACATCTTGTCTTCTTAAGGAAGAAACCTAAAATTGGGGAAAGACGTCATAATCTTTACAAAGAGTATAACCTCAAATTAGTGATCACTTATTTTGGCCTCGGGCCTAATCATCTCGGCCTTAGGCCCAAAATATCAAACCTACAGTGGCATGTAGTTCTGGGGTAAGAAATCATAGTAACTTACCCAACTCAGTGCTAAATACTACTTCCTTTAGTTTATTTCGCTCATCTTATTAAAATCATCCTTCAAAATAATCTCATGGTGCACAAGAACCCAATAATCAAATCTATAATCTTATGTAGTAGAGTGGATTTAAAAACTCAATGACTATTAGGTCAAAAAATTTCTCAATAAATCACAAAATACTCAAATCATGGGTGCTTATAGCACAATAGTTCACAAAATTACAAGTCTCAAGTAGAGTTTAATGACTCATAATTCAATCTTAAGTTAAAAATCCCTATAATGCATAATAGATAGCATATAGATTCATAGTTCATGTAGAAATTTTGAAGTTACAGAAATTTGTCTCAAAATATCAACATACTCATGTACTTCAATTTCTAGAACATTGAAACTCTTAAAATCTAAAGGATTAAAATCATGGGGTTTAAACCCAACTGTAATTTCTTAAGAAAACAAATAAAAATTATGCCATTACATACTCAATTTATGGGAAACATAAAAAATCTTGCAACCAATAGCAATGGGTGAAAAACTCCAATTCGATTCCATGTAAAATATCATAAATTGTAGAAAGTTGTAGTTTAAATAAGCCTTTGGGCACAAGTGTAAAATGATTACCCTTGTTCAAAACCCCACATACCTTAGATTATGAAATTTGATGAACAAGTTTGCTTCAACTCTTTCTCTTCCTCTTGAGAGAGGGTTCTTTCAACTCTTGAACTTGTTGAGCTTAAATGTCAACTCAATTTGTAGAATCTATGGTGAGTTCTTGGATTTCTTGGAGTAGGGTTTTAGATTTGATCTTGAGGGAAAAACCCTAGCTCTCTTGTGTTTTGGATGTTGAATGAAGTCATTTTCTTCATTTAGAATATATTAGGGTATAAAAAGGGGGAAAATCAAAAATATACTTTCAAAAATGACATAAAAATACTGAACAAAGGATGAAGAAATGGTCCGTCGCTAGTCTAACAGTCCATCGGATCGTCCATCGTACGCCAGTCAGAAAAATAACACATTGAGTCAATGTGATTTTTCATCAAAATCTTGATGGTCCGTTGGATTGTCTGTCACACATTGGCCAGGATGAGACCACACTGCCTTAGTAGCGACGGTCTCAGCGACGGTCCATCGCAGTCTTGATGATCCATCATCCTGACCATCGCACTTGGGCCAAAAAAGGTAGTTACTACTTTTATTATGATAGTCCATGCGATAGTCCATCACAAACTCGATGATCCATCATATCATCCATTGCACCTGGGCGGTTCCAACAACTCTCAATAAAATGACCATAACTTCTCACCCGGATATCAGATTTTAATGAAATTGGTATCGCCGGAAAGATAATTCAATTATCTACATGAATAAGTCAAATTTAAGAAAATTATATATGTTTTAGACACTAATTACTTAAGAAGTCACTTCTTAATCTTTTAGGGCTGGAATTACACTTCACTTGACATGCTCTAAGGCTCGGACTATGAGGGAACTTTGCAGGGTCTTATAGTAGACCTTTTTTTTGGATCCCAATGCACTCAAACATATTTTAACTTACCAATCAGAAAGTTGAAAATTTGAAAGTTTAGGCTTGGGACCAATATTTGGTTGAAACGACCTCGTATTGAAAATCCAAATTTGCCAACGTGTATGAAACATCAAATGTAGTGTGGTTACATATTTCGTTTGTGAAAATTTGGTCCCAGATACATCCCTAGGCATTGTGCTAACCTTGGAAAATATTTAAAGTTTCAACTATCATCTAGTGCTGCAAAGGACAGCGATCGTGATGCCTCAATTACATCTCCTATAGGTGCAATATTGCATGACCTGAGGGTCTAGGAAAGGTCTTTTATTAGATTTTTTTGGCTAAGGATTCCCAATCTCTCCATACTTTTAAGACCTATAAACCCTAAAAAAGTGTGTAGTCCTTAAATTGAGTCTTGGGTGTTGATTGGGGGCTTGAATAATTTGTGTAATTGTGATTAGTATCAAATCTAAGTTATGAATCCTTTAGTTTTATTTTTGAATTCTTTATTATTTGACCCAAAACCCTTAATGAATTGAGGCTTAATTTTACCCCAAATATGGCTTTGTTTGTACCTATTTCTTGAGGGTTATAACTCCCTAATAGTATTTGAACAATAGGTTGGTCTCGAAAACTTATTTTCCAAATGGGACCCACTTGCGGTATTTTAGTGTCGTTTTAAAGTCGAAGCACAATAGTGCAATTTGGGTATCATTAAATTCATACTGATGAGTATATTATGGTTTTTTGTGGTGTCATTTTGGGGATTGTAAAGTGAAGATAATCATATGGTGTATGAAGTGAGGTTTTGCTATTTGGCTTTGAGGTAGGCTTATGTTTAATTATCTTCATAGATGATATGAGATATATATTGTGTGTGGATGTAGTTGTTAGGTGTGATTATGAGTAGAATGATTTAGTCTTGATTATGAATGTTTAGGGATTAGTTGAGGGTTTTGGACCCGTAATATAGTATGTTTGTAATCCCTTTATAATCCTATTTCTTTCTTCCTAGTTTAGACTAACTTGTATCATGAATGTGATATAATTCTAGGTCTGGAATGTAGTTTTAGCATAGGAAGCAGGATTAGTATATTATAATCTTATTTGATTGGTGTGGTGGTATTAAAATCATAAATTAGATAAAGTTGACGATAACACACTTTTTTGTTGTGAAAGTCCCCATCTTAGGTTTGAATTTGTCTTATGTGACATCTAGAAGATGAAATATATGCCTTAGCCAAGTTTGGGGCATAGTATGCCTAAATATATGAAATTAGAATTAGTAATAGGATCGTTTAGCCCACCTAAGCTAAGATTTGTATTAGTCTTGTAGATTAAGTTGTGGATGTTATGCATAGTTGAGACTAGTAAACCATAGTATAAGGCAACTTTGTGACTTGGTAACCTACACTGATGTTCCTCGGATTGTATCTTTAGTTACAGCTATGACGCTCCTCTCAGATATAATGTTGGCCTATAGAGATGCTATTTCCTCGTTAGATGTGATGTAGGCCTCTAGAGATGCTATTTTCTCTTAGATATGATGTTGGCCTATAGAGATTCTATTCCTCTTTGTTATGACTGTTGGTTCTACTAAGACAACTTTCCTCTTAGTTATGATTATAAGGCCTATATAAATGATATTCGTCTTAAGTATGATAACGGGCCTAGTGAGGTGACCTTCTGCATAGTCATGATTTATGACATATTGATATGAGATTTCGTGAAGATGAATTCATGTTTATTGATATTATGCCTTCTATATGAGAGATAATTTTATGTCTATTGATATTATGCCGTCTAAATATGAGATTCATCATATGTGAGAGATGATTACCTGCTTATTGATAATATGTCTCCTATATGCGAGATGCCTCTAATTTTTGATACAATCATAGATGCTATGACATATAAATATGATTATCCATATGAGTTCCAGATATGAGTATGGGCCAGAGGCCGTGATTATGATGTGGTTAATATTTTGAACAAGTTATTGGCCCATGGGCTGTGTTAATATATTGATTGGACATTTGAGAAATTTTTATCATTATAAATGATGCAATTATAGTTTATAAATATACATATTTCTGTATGTTTACACATCTCTCTGGTAAGGGACAAATAAAGATGCAGTATGATATATATTGTTCCATTGATTGAATTTTGGTGTTGGCATGCATAGATTTGGTACAATCATGATTATTATATAGGTAATTAATGTGATCTAGATTAAATATGATCTTATGTATATTCTTCCTAATTAAGGGTCAAGCTATATTTTAGCTAGTTGTCTATTTAGTGACTATAGCACTTGATAACACAGTTTAGGATGCCGACTAGTTATTAAACGAGAAGTGTGTATCAACGAGGATAGATAATAGGAGATGTTAGTGATAAGAGATGACTTTGTAATAATGATGAATAGTTGGTAAATAAGGATTAGTTTGTAAACGGTGGTTACATAACAAGTGTTGTTAGTTTATAAAATATGGTTAGATGATAAATAGTAATGTGTCAGCTTGTAATGATTAATATCTATAGGTTCATTAGTTGATAATTATGATTATAGTTATGATAATAAATATTATGATAG
This sequence comes from Capsicum baccatum var. pendulum, assembly GCA_030864225.1. Taxonomy (NCBI): domain Eukaryota; kingdom Viridiplantae; phylum Streptophyta; class Magnoliopsida; order Solanales; family Solanaceae; genus Capsicum; species Capsicum baccatum. The sequence goes on from CM061557.1 coordinate 91,258,779, forward strand.
AGGTAGTTATGATAATGACATCCAGATATTGGTTGTGTACTTTCCATTCATTGCTACATGCGCATCACCTATCATTAGATGCTCCTACGTCTATTAGTCAACATGGATTGTTTGCATAGATATGGGTAAAGAATATGCCTTGTGTTATTGTATGTTAATTGAACCTTCTGGGCCTGGGGTAGTGGGGGTACACATAGGCTCGTCTAGGTGTTTGGTTGTCTTAAGTAGGCAATTATTCACGTTGTTATTGATATTGTTGTTATCATTGTTATGATCATTATTATGGCTAGCTATGAAAGATTGGTCATTAATCTAGTATCGAGATTTGACGTATGTCTATGACCTCTTCTAACTTGTGATGGTACTATAATGCATGATTATTTCATGTTTAGCCATGTGGATTGGAAAATACGAGCAGAATAACATTAAATCTTGATAGTATTATAATGAGGTCTTAACATGAAAATATGATGATCTAGATTTTTCTTTGATATGACCTCAGTCTTATATTTGTATATAGATGTATATATATATATATGATAAATTTATGGTACTACTGTACATCTCTTCCTTCATTGTTCATATGGTATAGTCGTTTCTTCACCTTGTATACAGTGATATATACCTTTCTTTTGCTCTTTATTCATATATTGACCTGAGATATATGGTATATCATTGACCTATATTGAATGTAACTAGAATATGATAGTTCACCCTAATATTTTCCATTGTCTTATTATGCTAAACTCTAGGACTTGAGTAGGATAGTTGTTCTTTATTATCTAATTGACTTGTAATATGATTTTTGTATTCTTGGGTGTAGTTTTTATTTATTTTATATATTTTATATATCTTCTTTATCTTTGGAGCTCAGTTGGTAGTTGCCTACTGAATACTATTTGTTTGGTACTCATACTACACTTCTATAGCCTGCAGATCATAGTACGGGTTACCACTGTTGATGTGTGCACCGTACGAAGTAATCGTGGTTCAGAGACTTAGAGTGAACTCCTGATGTTCATAGTATTACTCATCTCTATATTATATATGAGACTAGTTTCTATATTTTATGTAGAGATAAGATCTATCAGTGTAATTCTTTTGACATTTCACTTTTGTACTTCTATTATATTTAGAAGCTCTTGTACTGATACCACCAGGTTTTGGAATTTTTGTATGGATTGATATTTACCTCATAGATTCTGTATTTTTTCCTTCTATTATTTGTTACTAGCCATTCCAGACTACGGGTTGGCTTACCTATTGGTGGGTTATGGTAGGAGCCATCATAACATATGAAATTAGGTTATGACAAATTGGCATCAGATACTAGGTTTCATCGGTGTATTTGTACAAGAGCTAAGTGTTAGTAGAGTCCTACAGATTAGTGCAGCGATGTTTGTAACCTCTCTTTGGGAGGCTACAGGTACATCTTCGAAAATTCACTTTTTGACTTATTATCATTTGTCCATATTCCTATGAACCTCAAACATATTCTTTGACTATATTCTATCCATGAAAAATGATGCCACCTTGTCGATAGATACCGATGAGACTTAAACACATGTTTAAGAGTTTCAACACAACATTGGACTTGAGAGTTAGAGATAACTATCAAAGATCAATAGTCGTATCCAACAAGAACTTTGGAAAGCTTAGGCTTCATAAATCTCATGACTACTTCAGCCTTTGAGGTTCAGCATTAGGAATTCAAGTTATGTTGAAGATCCTTCTTAGACGTTGATAACATTTAATTCATTGAGCAATTCTCAGACAAGAGTTTGGTCTAGTTCTATTCATTAGGGTTCTTTACCTATTTTGAGTACTAAATTGGATTCCTCGGGTAGTCCCAATATTTTCCCATGTTATATCCTTCTCAGACGAACATTGTTTCATGAATGTATTAGTTGATTAGTATTTTTACCCATTTGGCATCGAAGTAGTTGATTATAGCTGGATATTCCTTTCCTCAGGTTGCTAATTATGTGATGACCATAGAGAGAATGTATGAAGATTTATGGAAATAACAGAAAGAGGCATGCCATCATTATATGCTATTGGTATTTTATTTGAGAGTGAGGATCATTCTGATAGAGTTTAGTTTCACCTGTAGCCCATCAACTCTACGTAGACATATTAAATATATGAGTTGTTCTTAGATTAGTCATAGTGGTCATAGTATGCAGAGTCACCATCTGACATGTAGAGTGTGGTATAGTTCTTTGGGCCATGGAGACCATTCTAGAATATGAGGGACAAAATATATTCCAGGATTTTGGTTGGGTTGTATCATGATGAGACACTAGTTTTAAGAATGCCCAAGTATGAGTTAGATGATCAGCTGGAGTTAGAACATATTCCCCACCAGCCTATAGTTCTTGAGACGTGTTGTAATTTTTGAAGTACGGATATAATATTGTAAATTTTTCTCAGCATCAGTTGGCCATCCATTCGGGCTCAGTTTATGTTCTCTCCATATTTATGCTTCAGGAGTTGTTACGACCATAGAGAGAGTGATTAATAGTCTCTGGAGTGTCCTCGACGTAGGATTTTTAGTCATTCATCGAATTCAGATCAGCCTCGTGATATTTTTCCATATTCAGTTAGAGGTAGTATTTATGGCACCTTAGTTGATTATTCAGTCAGTCGATCCAAGTTGGACCCATTTAGATTTATTTTTCCCTATGCCCGCTAAGCAAGTTTTTACAGATATCACAATACTTAGTGTGCTTTTATTTCCTGCATTTATCTCTTATTATGTGTATTGGGGTTTCCATACCCATTGATGATTATATGTGTTAATGAATTTATATTAGTCGTTATGTGATGTTGAATTCATGATTATGTAATGACTCTGTAGTTTATTTCATTTAGTAGTGGATAGAGTAGATCTATACTGATATTTGCCGTTATGGGTGTTGTTTTTGGGTTTGAGTCCCATTTATTTTGGCATGTTAGCCCCATTGTTGCCTTTAAGTGGTATATGATATTGATGTTTATTTTGGTACCTCCAGTCCAGTATGTTGATTTTGATATTTCTATTGTTATTGCTGCCAAAGCATAAGGTTATTGATATTACTTTATAGTATTACTTGATGTTGTTACTTGATGAATTTGATTGTCACTGGGTAGCTCTATAGACTAATATTATCTAGTTAGACTTTTATTTTCTTGAGACATTATTTGGTGTCTTGAGTAGATATAACCCTATTTAATGATTTGTTACCCCTAGTATGGTGATGTTGACTGTGTTCCCTCTTGGTTAGCTATGTTTGATTGATTCGTGGATGTATTATGGTATCAAAGGTGAGTTGACCTTTCATAGTTCTATGTAACTTTTGAGTTTATGCTGCCAGTTATTGATTTTAAAATTCTTTGACTTGCCTCCTGGGTTTAGAATGCTTTTATTTTGGCTATCCCTTTCAGTATAACCTATTTTTCAAATGGAATAGTTTGAGGTTTGTTCTTCATTTATGGCTATTTCATCTTCTGATAGAGATAGTGATATTGATGAGGAGAGATCATGGATTTATCTCGTAGATTTGTTGGATTCTTTCCCTTGTGATGGTTTACTGTGGATATTGGATTCTCCTTTCTTCATTTAACATGGTTTTATCTAATAGAGTTAGAGAGTTAGAGATAGGTGGCCTTTTCTGTAATTGCTTATTATGTTGGTAAATTAAAAACTATTTAGATTGAGTTGCTAGTACTTTGGCATTGATCTCGACTTTGACCTTGCTTGTGATACTAGTATTTCTTCTTCTTCAATGTGATTCTTAGGTAGATTAAGAAAATCCCCATTTCAGAATTTGTTTGACCTAGTGATATGTTTCTATGTCTATTGTTTGCTGAGTGTAGTGTTAGATTGATTAGTGCTGGCTAAAGTTGTATTTTCTATGAGTTGCTGGATTTTTTGCTAATACTGGTGTGGTTTTTAGTCTTGGGAAGTTCTTGAGTATGTTTGGGTAGTTCATGCGCTCCAGCGGTTATGGAGTGAGCTATTTGCATTTTTAATCAGTGTTTTACCCTTTGGCATGATTCCTATTTTGTGGCTTTATTTCATACTCGTTAGCAGATATAAAGTTGGTTCCTTATATTTGTAGTCGATGGTTATCCTTATGGTAATTGTTGTCCTTCAGATAAGGCTCGACTAAGGCTTGGGGTGATTTATCTTGAATTTGTCAGATTTGGATACTAAAGTAAATTTAAATGGTTGGCATGGATATAGGCTTATTGGCTTAGTTTTGATTTGATGCCTTGGAATAGCGATTTGGAAGTATGGTTGATTTAGAGTATGAATGCCTATCCATCTTCTGGTTTGGTTTGGATGGTTGAGATAAAGTGATTTAGCCTTGGTGTAGAGATCTCAACTGGGAGCAGTAAAGCTTATGTGCGACCTTTATTTTAGTCTTATTTTAGTTCACATTTTATTTATAGGCTGGTTGACCTACTTTGTGATTGCCTATTCGTTCTTCTCAATTTGGGATGGATTATAGTTGTTAAGGGTTCCAATGATATCCAATGGATTCGGTATAGGATATTTAGGTTTTGACATAGAGTTTTAGTTTTCTTTGGAAATTTTTGATGATATGCTTAGTGGGAGTAGTATACTTGAGTTGTATTCAGTATGAATTTATTCCCAGTGGTTGAGATATCCTGTAATTGAATATTTAGGGATGAGTAGTTATACCTTGGATTTCAGGATTTCAGATTGATTTTCATTCAGACTTGTTGCAACATTGGCACGGATTACATTCCTTGATTATCTCCATTTATAGGCCCAGATAGCTCCTTATGAGCTTATTCTCATATTTGCTATTTGGATTTTTACTGGGCCGACTTTAGTTCTTTGAGTCCTCTATGGTAAGATTGCTTGTATAGGACTCAGATAATTTTCCTCCTGGTTCAGAGTAAATACCAAGTGTAGAATGGTAAAAGAAGGTGATATTTGGGTTTAGAGTCAATGTCATGACTCATGTATTGGGTTTGCTTGGATAAGCATTGGATTTATTTGTGCGGATTTAGAGATGGTATCAGAGTGTTGTGGTTTAGAACTGGGTGCATTTGTTTTCTTGGTTTAGTTTAAGGCTAGTTAGCAGTTAAGTCGATTTTTGTCTTTTTGGAAGAAGAATAATAGTGCTGGTTTAAAAAGGGATATCTTAGAACCATTTTCTCTACACTGAGGTTATCTGGGGAGTCATGCTTAGAGCATGTGGGCCTTGTATATTATCCCTTCAAACTTTTGAGATTCTTTCTGTTCGTTGACTTTAGGGGATGAAAGTCCTTTTCGTAGTGGATAATGTAAAGGCATTTCTGGTTATTTTTCATATTTATGCTTATCTTCACCGTTTATGCTTCTCCATAGTTGCCTCAAGTCATTTATGACTTATTGGGACCAATGGTTCGATTATCGGGCAGTTCATTTAGTTTTTAGAACAAATTCCTTATTTAGAAAAATTCATTGGTTCTAAATGACCACTGAGCAAAAACTTCTATAAAACAATTTCAAATGCAAATTCTGACTACACCAGCAGATCCAAAATATTGATTTTAGGCAAGGTAGATATTTGGTTCGGGTCCCAATGTACTAGATCTCATTTGGACCTACCAATCAAAATGTTGAAAATTTGAAACTTTAGGTGTGGGACCTATATTAGGTCGAAACGACCTCGGATTGAAAATTCAACTATTCCAACACGTCTAACTGACTCAAACTAAACTGAAAGTAATGACATAAACACTCAAGTATTGAAATATATGAAGATAGGCCTTCGAACCATGAGGACTCACCACTAGAAAAATGTAGAAAAAGGTACTCGAGAATCACTGACGATACTAGGAGTGAGCACCTGAACCTACATTATAAGACAATGTTGCACATAGTCGTATATGTGGATCATCACTTGGGAATGTCCTGATTATATAGGGTGTATGCATTTATAGAAAATAATATGCATACTCCTTAATCAAATCATGCATGCAATTAGGAATGACTAACATAGTTTGAATAAGTTTGAAAAGTAAAGCTCATAAATCATGTAAAATGAAGCATGTAACACAAATATCATGAGTCATTATACTTTAGCTTTAAAATCTGAAATCTTCTCTTATTCTCATTACTCAAAGACTAAACAAGGCTTTAAACAATACTTTCAACTCATCCATATATATCATGGAGAGTAAAACTCCTTTAATGCTCAGGAACTTATAACTCTTTTGAACTTAAACACTTGGAACTCAGAATCATATGACTGTGGTTTAAAAACTGATGATCAAATCTTTTTAGTAGAGAAAACTACTTCCTTCTTTGGAAAATACTTAAAAGCAATTCGTTCACTTTAGAAAATATCTCATCTCAAAACTTTAGGGAAAATATTCTACGGAAAATACTTTAGTTTAGGGAGGTTCTCTTAACCGACATAAACCATGCAAGCTACATGGATTCCAACGTCTTGTCCTCCTAAGGAAGAAACCTCACGTTGGGTCGAGGCATCATACTCTTTCCAAGGAGTATAACCTCAACTCAATGATCACTTAACTCGGCCTCTCAAATCTACGGTTGCACGTAGTTCTTGAGTAAGAAATAGTAGTAACATACCCAACTCGGTGCTAAATACTACTTGCTTTAGTTTATCTCTCTCATCTTATGAAAAGTCACTTTCAAAATAATCTTATGGTTCACAAGAACCCAACAATCAAATTTGTAATCTAATGTTGTAAAGTGGATTTCAAAACTCGATGACCATTAGGTAAAAGAGTTTCTCAATAAATCTCAAAATACTCAAATCATGGGTGCTTATAGCATAATAGTTCATAAATTTGCAAGTCTAAAGTAGGGATTAACAACCCATAATTCAATATCAAGTTTAAACTCATCATAATCCATAATAGTTAGTATACAGATTAATAATTCATGTAGAAATCTGGAAGTTACAGCAATTTGTCTCAAAATATCAACATAGTCATGTACTTCAATTTCTAGAACATTGAAACTCTTAAATTCTCAAGGATTAAAATCATGGGGTATAGACCCAGCTGCAATTTCTCAAGAAAACATGTAAAAATCATGCCATTAGACTCTAAAGTTATGGGAAACATCAAAAAGCTTGCAACCAATAACAATGGGTGAAAACCCGCAATTCAATTCCATGTAAAATCTCATAAATTGTAGTTTAAATAAACCTTTGGACACAAGGGTGAAAGGATTACCTTTGTTCAAAACCCCACATACCTTAGATTATAAAATTGAATAAACAAGCTTGCTTCAACTCTTCTTCTTACTCTTGAGCGAGGGTTCTTTCAACCCTTGAACTTGGAAAACTCAAATCTCAACTCAATTTGTAGAATCTATGGTGAGTTCTTAGATTTCTTAGAGAAGGGTTGTAGATTTGATTGAGGGAGAAACCCTAGCTCTCTTGTATTTTGGATGATGATTGAAGCCATTTGCTTCATTTGGAATATATCAGGGTATAAAAAGGAAAAAAAACACAAGATCTTTTTAAAAGCGACTTAAAAATACTAAACGGGGGCTGTGACGGTCGAAGCAACGGTCCGTCGCTAGTCTGACGGTCCATCAGATTGTCCATCGCACACCGGTTAGAAAAAGAACACACTGCCTCCATGTGATGGTCGAAGTGATGGTCCATCGTTGTCTTGATTGTATGTCGGATCATCATTCATACGTTGGCCAGGATGAGACCACACTTCCTTAGTGGCGATGGTCTCAGTGACAGACCGTCGCAGCCTTGAGAGTCTGTCATCCTTGTTGTTGTACTTGATCCAGAAAAGGGAGTTGCTTCCTTGGTTATGATTGTCCAAGCATTGGTACGTCAAAAACTTGAAAATCCATTGGATCGTCCGTCGCACCTGGGCGGTTCCAACAACTCTCAGTATAACGGCCATAACTTCCACTCCGATATCGGAATTGGACGAAATTTCTTGCGAAGTCACTTCTCAATCTTCTAGGTCCAGAATTACACTGCACTTGACATGCTCTAAGGATCGGACTACGAGGGAGCTTTGTGGGGACTTACAATATCTCCCACTTGGAAAAATTCGCCCTCGAATGTCCCTAGTTTGACTAGGAACACAGGAAAACAGAGTACACAGAGCTGAAACAATTTCCTAAACGGGCTCCAAATCTTTCTAAACTCTTGACTACCTTGAAAATCGCAAGAACTCATGCAAGAATAGATATATAGCTGAACTTTAGATTATAAGGGCTGAATTACGAAAAAGTAATACCTTCAGATTGATCTGAACTTGCAGAAAAGAGGTGCGGGTACTTGACTCGCATGTCTATTTCTACCTCCCAAGTAGAGCCCTCAACTACCTGGTTCCGCCACAAAACATTGACCAAGGGAACCTCTTTGTTCCCCAATCTACGGATCTAAAAATCTAGGATCTGAACAGGAATCTTATCGAATGAAAGACTATTCTAAATGTCATTTCTCTCTCATAGAATTACCAATAAGATTTTTAAGCATGGATATATGAAAAATAGGTTGAACGGCTGACAACTCAGCGCATAACTCAACCTCATAGGCTACTTTGCCAACAGATCTCAAGACCTATACGGACCAACATAATAGGGACTACACTTTCCCTTTTTACCAAACCTCTTCACCTCTTTCATGGGTGAAATTTTAAAGTATACCAAATCACCTACCTCAAACTCAAGATCTCTTGTCTTCATATCGGTGCATGAATTTTGACGACTCTGAGCTATTTTTAACCTTTCTCTAATCAACTTAACTTTCTCCATATATTCAAACACTGAATCAGGTCCCATCACGGGAGCTTCACCCATTTCAAACTAACCTATAGGTTATCTACATCTTCTACCATACAAAGCCTCAAATAGTGTCATCCCAATGCCAGCATGGTAACTATTGTTATAGTCAAAGTCTATCAATGGAAAATGCTCATCCCAACTTTCTTTGAAATCAAGAGCATACGCCCTCAATATGTCTTCTAAGGTATGAATGGTCCTCTTAGCCTAACCATCTGTTTGCGGATGAAAAACGAAACTCAAAAGAACTTAGGTACCGAGACAATGCTAAAACTCCCTCCAAAACTAAGAAGTAAATTGAGTACCCCTAATCAAAATAATAGACAAGGGAACTCCATGCAGCCTGACTAACTCTCGGATGTACAATCTAGCATATTCCTTAGCTGTATAACATGTGTGCATGGGAAAGAAATGCGCGGACTTAGTCAGTATGTCTACAACCACATAAATAGAATCATGACGACAACGTGAAAGAGGTAACCCAGTCACAAAATCAATATTCACCACCTCCCACTTCAAAGTTGGTATACTAAACTCTTGCATTATGCCACCAGGTCTTGGGTGATCTACCTTAACCTGTTGGAATTTTGTACACTTTTCTACAAACCTACCTATATCCTTCTTCATACCATTCCACCAATAGATTCCCTGCAAGTCTCGGTACATCTTGGTAGTGTCGGGATGAATAAAATACCGCACTCCCTGCACTTTAGCGATAATCCTTTACCTCACATCATCAACACATGGGACACATAACCTACCCTGAAATCTCAACACACTATCTCCCCCTTGGGAGAAAACCTTAACCTTTGTGTCCTTAATGGACTCTTTCAGTCTGACCAAACTAGGATCTCTGTCTTGCTTCTCCTTCACTTCCGAAACTAAAAATGATTCAGAACTACTTTGCACCAAAGTACTTCCCTAGGTAAATCAAGCAACCTATCACCCAATCTAGCCAAATAATTCACATCATGAGCTAACTCTTTCTTACCTTCCTCTATATAAGCAACACTACCCATAGATAATCTACTAAGGGCATCTGCCACTATGTTGGCCTTGCTCGAGTGATACAACACACTCATATCATAGTCTTTGAATAACTATAACAACCTTCTCTACCTAAGATTTAACTCCGTCTAAGTAAACACATATTGTAGGCTCTTATTATCAGTTTTTACATCAACATAAACACTATAAAGATAGTGTCTCCCAATTTTCAAAGCTAAAACTGCAACAACTAACTCAAGATCATGGGTTGGGTAATTTTTCTCATGCGACTATAACTATCTGGAGGAATAGGCTATAACCTTACCTTTTTGCATCAACACACAACCCAAACCAATTCTAGATGTATCACAATACACAACAAAACCATCTGTACTATTAGGCAAAGTTAACACAGGGGCTGAAGTAAGTCGACTCTTTAACTCCTGAAAACTCTTCACACAGGAATCTGTCCACTGGAACATATCTTTTTTTTGGATAAACTGGGTCATCAGAGACGCAATACAGGATAAACCTTCAACAAAATAGTGGTAGTAGACCGCTAGACCTAAGAAGTTTCTAATATTAGATGTAGAGATAGGTCTACGCTATTTTCTTATAGCTTTTGTCTTTTGGGGATCAACTCTAATACCTTCGGCTGAAATAATATGACCCAGAAAGGCTATATTACTGAGCTAAAATTCACACTTACTGAATTTGGCAAAGAACTGGTGACCTCTAAGAGTTTGCAAGACAATTCTAAGGTGATCTGCATGATCATGCTCACTACGGCAGTAGACAAGGATGTCATCTATGAAGACAATGACGAACATATGAAGGTATGACTTGAACACTCGATTCATGAGGTTCATGAAAGCTGCTGGTGCATTAGTTAAACCGAAAGGCATGACTAGAAACTCAAAGTGACCATAGCAGGTTCGGAAGGCTATCTTTGGAATATTACATTGCCTCACTTTAAGCCGGAGCCAGATCTAAGGTCTATCTTGGAGAAATTACTTGCACCTTTCAACTGATCAAACATGTCATTAATTCTTGGATGAGGATACTTATTTTTTACTGTGACCTTGTTAAGCTGACGATAGTCAATGCACTTACGCAAAGAACCATCTTTCTTCCGCACGAATAGAATAGGTGTGCCCCAAGGAGAAATACTAGGCCTTATAAAATTTTTCTCTAAAATATCTTTGAGTTTCTCTTTCAGCTCATTAAGCTCATAAAGTGCCATACGGTATGGCAGAATAAAAATGAGATAAGTGCCGGGAAGAAAGTAAATCCCAAACTCTATCTCTTTATCGGGAGGTACCCCTAGGATATTTTCCAGAAAAACATTTAGAAACTCATTAACAATATCGACTGACTGAATAGTTGGAGCCTCGAATTTAGTGTCTTTGATTCTAACTAGGCGATAAATGGAACCTTTAGATATTATCTTTTTTGCTTTGAGATAGGTGAGAAAATGACTCTTGGGAGATACTAAACTCCCAAAACACTCAAAAATTTGTTCATCAGGAACTAAAAGTTGATAACGTAGGCATGACAGTCTATAGATGATGAAGCCAATCCATAACTAGAATAAGGTCAAAATCCACCATGTCTAACTCTATCAAATCACTATGTATGACTCTATCAAGAATAGTAACATGACAATCGCTATACACTTGTTTAGAAATAATTGACTCCCTTACTAGTGTAGAAACTAGGAAAGGCTAAGGAATATTTTCAGGACTTATTTTGAAGTTCACAACTACAACTGGGGTCACATATGAGAGACTTGAATCGGGGTCCAACAACATATAAACATTAAGGTAAAATACACAGAGCATACTAGTAACAATATCAGGAGAAACCTCCTGCTCCTAATAGGATGGTAAGGCATAGAATCTATTCTAGCGCTGACCGCCAGCAGTGCTAGATGAAGCACCCTGAATAGGGGCTGGACTAGGGACAAAAGTTAGTGTACTAGTAGTCTGTGCTTGAGGTCAGGCATCTCTATTCCCCTTCCTGGCATGTTGACAATCTCTAAGTCTGTAACCCTGCTTGCCACAACCAAAAATCCCTTAAATCTATGAAACACTTATCGGGATGATCCCAACCACACTTAGCATAAGGAGGATAACTGGGCCTATTACCAATATTGTTTTGTGACCTAGACATAAAAGACCTGCTCCATAGCTCCTGCCTGTCTCTAGGCATGAGAGCACTAGCAAATGAAGGTGTGGGAATAGATGGACATATTTGAAACTGAGGGCGGTTTCCTCTATGGAACCTAGTCTAACTATACTCATACTGCTCAGATCTAGTCCTCTTGTTACCCCATATCCCTATGCAATATCGCAGTCCTACACTCTTTAAGCACCAAACCAAAAAGACCTTTCATGAACTTCTCATACTAGCTTGGGTGTTAGAAATGAAGTCAGGAGCATACTTGACCAACTGGTTAAATTTCAAGCAGTACTCTTTAACAGTCATAGAGCCCTACCTCAAGTTTACAAACACTTCAATTTTTGCTTTCCTCATCTCAAACAAAAATAACTTGCCCAATAATGCATCTTGGAACACCTTCTAATTCATAGGAGTAGAATCCTCACCTCTACCATTCCTCTACAATACAACCTAGTCATAAGTTATGTCCTTTAACCTGTAAGATGCCAACTCAATATTTTCTTCCTCAGAAACATGCATCACCTGTGTGATCTTCCTTACCTCCTCAAGGTACAACTGTGGGTCCTCATTCGCCTTAGACCTATAAAACTCTAGTGGATTTATCCGCATAAAATCATGAATCCTAGCCGCAGCTATATTATCTCCCTGTTGATCTGCCACTCCAGCTCAATTATTGGCCAAAACATTAGTGGTGAGTTCTTGGACTTGCGCGCGAAAGGCCACCCAAAAGTCAACATGAGACATAGTCTCATTCAAAGGATCAATAAGTGAGGGTTGCTCATTATTATTTCTATAGCATTCTCTCTTCGAAGAGGTATTTTTTGAAGTATGAGAGCATGAATTATTAGATGAGAGGAACAACTGTTGGCACGATCGAATTTGAAAGAAAGAAATAACTTTTTTCATAAAACATATTGTAACCTCTTTTTTATTGATTTGGCACACTACCCACCGATGATCAAAACTCTACTCAACACAGCTAGTCAAACTCCCTAGGACACCTTTAAAACCTTAGTCTTTTATACCATGTTTGTAACATCCCAAAATTACCTCTTTGGATGTCACACGATGCTTAGGGATACAAGTAGCCCCAAGCTAACCCTTTGAACCTATCACTTCTCATAATAACTCATTCAAGAAGAAATATACAAATTACTAGCACTGTCATATCAAATGAATGGAATACAAAGGTAATACTCGGTCAAAATGACCATAAAGCCTCTACTACTCCATGAACTAGAGACCCATAGGGACAGGTCCTCAACTAACTGAAACTGAACTTAAAATAATGACATAAACACTCAAGTATTCAAATATCTAAAGATAGGCCCTCAAACCATATGGACTCACCACTGGATAAATATCGACAAAGGTACTCGAGAATCACTGATGAGACTAGGACTGAGCACCTGAAACTACATTATAAGACAATATAGCACATAGATGTATATGTGGATCAGCACATAGGAATGTACTGAGTATATGAAGTGTGTGCATTTACAAAAAATAATATCCATAATCTTTAATCAAATAATGCATAAAATTAGGAATGACTCACATAGCTTGAATAAGTTCGAAATATAAAGCTCATAAATCATGTAAAATGAAACATGAAACACAAATCTCGTGATTCATTATACTTTAGCTTTAAAATCTGAACTCTTTTCTTACTCTCATTCCTCGAAGACTAAAGAAGGCATCAAACAATACTTTCAACTCATGCATATATCTTATGGAGTGTAAAACTCCTTTAATGCTTAAGAACTTATTACTCTTTTGAACTTAAACACTTGGAACTCAAAATTATATGACTTTTGTTTAAAAACATATGATCAACATTTTTTAGTAGAGAAAATTACTTCCTTATTTAGGAAATAATCAAAATCAATTCGTTTACTTTAGAAAATATCTCATCTCAAAACTTTAGGGAAAATGTTCTATCTCAATGGAAAATACTCTAGTTTAGGGAAGTTCTCTTCACCGAAATAAAACATGCGAGCTATATGGAGTCAAACATCTTGTCCTCCTAAGAAAGAAACCTCATGTTGGAAAAAGGCGTTATACTCTTGCCAAGGAGTATAACCTCAACTCAGTGATCACTTATCTCAGTCCCGGGTCCAATTATCTTGGCCATAGGCCTAAAATCTCAAAACTATGGTGGCAGGTAGTTTGAGGGTTGAAACATATAGAAACTTACCCAACTCAGTGCTAATTACTACTTTCTTTAGTTTATCTCGCTCATCTCATGAAAATTCACTTTCAGAATAATCTCATGGTTCACAAGAACTCAATAATCAAATCTGTAATCTCATGTATTAGAGTGGATTTCAAAACTCTATGACCTTTAGGTCAAAAAATTTCTCAATAAATCTCAAAATACTCAAATCATGGGTGCTTATAGCACAATAGTTCATAAGATTGCAAGTCTCAAGTAGGGCTTAGTGACCCATAATTCAATCTCCAGTTAAAACTCATCATAATGCATAATAGATAGCATATAGATTCTTAATTCATGTATAAATATGGAAGTTACAGCAATTTGTCTCAAAATATCAACACACTCATGTATGTCAATTTCTAGAATATTGAAACTCTTAAATTCTCAAGGATTAAAATCATGGGGTACTGACCCAGCTACGATTTCTCAAGAAAATATGTAAAAATCATGACATTGGACTCTTAATTTATGGGAAACATCAAAAATCTTGCAACCAATAACAATGGGTGAAAACCCCCAATTTGATTCTTCATAAAATCTCTTAAATTGTAGAAAATTGTAGTTTAAATAAACTTTTGGGGCACAAGGGCAAAAGGATTACCCCTATTCAGAACCCTGCATACCTTGGATTATAAAATTAGATGAACAAACTTGCTTCAACTATTCTTCTTACTCTTGAGAGAGGGTTCTTTCAACCCTTGAATTTGGAAAACTCAAATCTTAACTCAATCTATAGAATTGATGCTGAGTTCTTGGCTTTCTTAAAGAAGGGTTTTAGATTTGATCTTGATGGAGAAACCCTAGCACTCTTGAATTTTGGATGATAAATGAAGCCATATGTTTAGTTTGGAATATATCAACGTATAAAAATTGAAATAAAAACAAAAGATCTTTTTAAAAATGACTTAAAAATATAGAATGTGGGCTACGACGGTCGAAGAGACGGTCCGTCACTAGTCTGATAGTCCATCAAATAGTTCGTCGCACGCTAGTCAAAAAGAACACACTGCCTTGATGTGATGGTCAAAGAAATAATCCATTGCAGTCTTGATGGTTCGTTGGATCATCCATCGCATGTTGGCCAGGATGAGACCAACTGCCTCAGTGGCGACAGTCTCGATGATAGTCCATCACAACCTTGATGGTTTGTCATCATGTCCATCATTCTTTGGATAGAAAAGGGAGTTAATAACTTGTTTTTGATGGTTCGAGCGACCGTCTGTCACAAACTCGATGGTTCGTCGGATCATCCGTCGCACCTGGGCGGTTTCGACAACTCTTAGTAAAATGACCATCACTTCTCATCCCGATAACGGATTTGGACGAAATTTATATTATTGGAAAGATAATTCAATTCTCTACATGAAAAAAAGTCAAATTTAAGAAAATTTAATATGATTTAAACACTAATTACTTGGGAAGTCACTTCTTTATCTTTTAGGACATGAAATTATACTTTACTTGACGTGCTCCAAGGCCCGGACTATAAAGAAACTTTAAGAGGTCCTATATTAGACATTTGATTTTGGTGCCAATGCACTAAAGAACATTTTGACCTACCGATCAAAAAGTTGAAAATTTAAAAGTTTAGGCGTGGGACCAATATTTGGTTGAAACAACCTCTAATTGAAAATCCAAATTTTCCACTGTGTCCAAGTGTGTTTACATATTTTGTTTGCAAAAATTTGATTCTAGATGCATCCTGAGGCATTGACTAAAACTTGGAAAATATTCAAAGTTTCTTCTTTTATCTGGTGCTGCAAAGGACTGCGATCGTGATGCATCAATGGTGTCTAGTGTGGGTGCAAGATTGTATTACCTAAGATCTTAGGAAGGGTCTTTGAAAGGCCTTTTTTTGGTTTAGAATTGGAGATTTCTCCATTCTGTTAAGACCTATAAACCTTAATAGAGTGTGAATTCCTTAAATTGAGTCTTAGGTGTTGATTGGGAACTTGAATAATTTGTGTAATCATGATTAGCTTGAATCTAAGTTATGAATCCTTCATTTTTAGTTATGAATTCTTTATTATTGTACCCAAAACATCTAATGACTTGATGCTTGATTTTAGCCCAAATTTGGCATTATTTGCACCCATTTTTTGAGGGTTATAAATCCCTAATGGTATTTGAACAATGGGTTGGTCTAGAAAACTCATTTTCCATATGTGGGACCTACTTGCGGTATTTTAGTGTCGTTTTGGACTAGAACCAGAATAGTGCAATTTAGGTATTGTTAGACTCGGACTGATGAGTATATTATGGTTTTTTGTGATGTCATTTTGGGGATTGTTAAGTGAAGACAAGCATATGGTGTATGAAGTCAGGTTTTCCGATTCGTCTTTGAGGTAGGCTTATGTTTAATTATCTTCATAGATGATGTGTGATATATATTGCATGTGGATTTGGTTGTTAGGCGTGATTATGAGTAGAATGAGTTAGTCTGGATTATGAATATTTAGGGATTAGATGAGGGTTTTGGACCCATAATATAGTATGTTTGTAGCCCCTTTAGAATCCTATTTCCTTCTTCCTAGTTTAGAATAGCTTGTATCATAAATATGATATAATGCTAGGTTTGGAATATGGTTTTAGCATTGGAAGCATGATTAGTATATTATAATCTTATTGGATTGGTATGGTGGTATTGAAATCATAAATTCGATAAAGTTGACTATAACACCCTTGTTTCTAGTGGAGGTCTCCATCTTAGGTTTGAATTTGTCTTACTTGACATCTAGAAGATGAATTAGATGCCTTATAGTCTGGGGCATAGTATGCCTAAATATGTGAAATGAGAATTAGTAATGGGATTGTCTGTCCAACCTAAGATAAGTCTTGTGTTAGTCTTGTGGATTTAGTTGTGGATGTTATGTATAGTAGAGACTAGTAAACCTTAGTGTAAGGTTACTTTGTGATTTGGTAACCTGCACTGATGTTCCTCAAATTGTGCCTTTGGTTATGGCTATGACGCTCCTCTTAGATATGATGTTGGCCTATAGAGATGCTATTTCCTCTTAAGATGTGATGTAGCCCTCTGGAGATGCTATTTCCTCTTAGAGATGATGTTGTCTTGTAGAGATTATATTCCTCTTAGTTATGAATGTTGGTTCTACTAAGACAACTTTCCTCTTAGTTGTGATTATAAGGCCTATGTAGATGATATTCCTCTTTACTATGATAACTATCCTTGTGAGGTGACCTTCCTCATAGTCTTGATTTATGACCTATTGATATGAGATTTATCATAGTTGAATACATGTCTATGGATATTGTGCCTCCTATATGAGATATGATTATATGTCTATTGATATTGTGCCTCCTAGATATGAGATTCCTCTTATGTGAGAGATGATTACGTTCTTATTGATATTGTGTCCTATATGCAAAATACCTCGCATTTTTTAGATGATTATAGATGTTGCGACTTATAAATATGATTGTCAATACGAGTTGACGATATGTGTATCGGCCAGAGGCCATGATTGTGATATAGTGAATATTTTGAAAAAGTTATTGCCCTATGGGCTGTGTTATGATATTGATTAGATATTTAAGAAATGTGTATCATTATAAAGGATGTGATTACAATTTATGAATATGCATATATATGTATGTATACACATCTCACTTGTAAGGGATGGAGAAAGATGCAGTATGATTCATATTGTTCCATTGATTGAATATTGATGATGACATGCGTAGATTTGGTGCAATCATGATTATTATATTAGTAATTAATATGATCTAGCTTAAATATGATCTTATGTATGTTCTTCCTAATTAAGGGTTAAGCTACGTGTTAGTTAGTTATCTATTTGGTGACTATAGCACTTGATGACATAGTTTAGGATGGTGATTAGTTGATAAACAAGAAGTGTGTATCAATGAGGCTAGATAATAATAGATGTTAGTGATAAGAGATGACTTTGTAATAATGATGAATTCTGGTAAATGAGGATTAGTTGGTAAACGGTGGTTAGATAATGAATGTTGTTAGTTTATAAAAGATGGTTAGATGATAAATGGTAATTTTTCAGCTAGTAATGATTAACAACTATAAGTTTATTAGTTGATAATTATGATTAGTGGATAGATGACGATTATGGCCTAGGAATGAATCTAGACTAGACATTAGGTATTGGCTACGTAATATATAATATTAAGTTGCTTCCACATGAATAAGTATTATATGAAGGATAACATTTAGGCTAATAATTAGAGGTCATACGATGAATAGTGAATTAGTATTTTAATGACAATAAGTGTTGGTTAGCTAATAGCAAATAGCTAGAATGTATTGACAAGATAGATACTTTATTTATGATATAATTATGATTATGAGTATACTAGCGGGCTTTTAGATTTACCCTCATTTGCCATGTTTTGAGCTCATTCACCTATTATATGTCTATAAGTATACTTGTATTGATATTTATGATATATTGATACTCGACAAGTCCGAAAGATATTATGATGATATATTAACACCCGTTAAGACTGGATGATACTGTGATGATGTATTGATACCCAAAAAGGTCCCAGGATATTGTGATAATATATTGATACCTAGCAAGTCCATAGAATACTATGATGATATATTGATACCTGAAAGTCTAAAGGATATTATGATGATATATCATAACACAACAAGTCTGAAAGATACTGTGATGATGTATTGATACCTGAAAAGGCTAGAGGTTGATTACTCTGATTATAGTTATGATAATGACTATTATTATAGAGATGGTTATGATGATGAGATCCTGATATTGATTATGTACTTTGCATTCATTCATGCATACACATCACCTATCACCAGTATGAACCTATGTCAATCAGTTGATATAGAATGTTTACATAGATATGGGTGAAGAATATGCCTTGTGTTGTTGTATATTAATTGAACCTTCTAAGCCTGGGGTAGTGGGGGTATGCATAGGATCGTCTAGGAATTTGGTTGTCTTGAGTAGGAAATTATTCATGTTGTTATTGATATTGTTATTATCATTGGTATGATCATTATTATGGCTAGCATATGTAAGATTGTTCATTAATCCAGTATCAATATCTGAGGTATGTCTATGACCTCTTCTATCTTACGATAGTACTATAATGCATGATTATTTTATGTTTAGCCATATGGATTAGAAATCCCGAGTAGGATAACATTAAATTCTGATAGTATTATAATGATGTCTTAACATGAGCATATGATGTTCTAGATATGCTTTGATATGACTTCAAGCTTACACTTGTATATATATGTATATATGATGAATCTATGGTACTACTGTACATCCCTTCCTTCATTGTTCGTATTGTATAGTCATTTCTTCTCCTTGTATACAATAACATATATCTTTCTTTTACTCTTTATTCATATATTAACCTGGGATATACGATATAGCATTGACTTATATTGAATGTAACTAGAATAGGATAGTTTACCTTGATATTTTCCTTAGTCTTATTATGCTAGACTCTGAGACTTGAGTAGGATAGTTGTTCCTTATTATTTCATTGACTTGTCATATGATTTCTGGATTCTTGGGTGTAGCTTCCATTTTGTTTATATATTGTATATATCTTCCTTATCTTTGGAGCTTAGTTGGTAGTTGCCAACTAAGTACCATTTGTTTGGTACTCATACTACACTTCTGTAGCCTACAAATCATAAAATAGGTTACCACCGATAATGTGTGCACCGTGCGAAGTAGCCATGGTTCAAAGATTTAGAGTGAACTCCTGATGTTCAGTGTATTAATCATCTCTATATTATATATTCGACTGCTTTCTATATTGTATACAGAGATAAGTTTTTTTAGTGTAATTCTCTTGATATTCCACTTTTGTACTCTTATTATATTTAGAAGCTCTTGTACTGATACCACAAGGTTTTGGAATTTTCGTATGGATTGATCTTTACCTCGTAGATTCCGTATTTTTTCCTTATATTATTGAATAGTCTGTTACTAGCCATTCCAGACTATAGGTTGTCTTACCTACTAGTGGGTTATGGTAGGTGCCATCATAACATAAGAAATTAGGTCGTGGAAAATTGATATTAGTGGCTAGGTTTCATCGGTGAATTTGCACAAGAGCTAAATGATAGTAGAGTCCTACAGATTGGTGCAGCGACGTCTGTAACCTATCTTTGGGAGGCTACAGGTACATCTTAAAAAATTCACTTCTTAACTCCTAATCATGTGTCCATATTTCTATAAACGTCAAACATATTCTACCCAAGAAAAATAATGCCACCTTGTCAACAAATGCCAACGAGACTTCAACACGTGTTTAAAAGTTTAAACATGACATTGGACTAGAGAGTTAGAGATGGATATTGAAGATCTATAATGGCAGCCAAAAAGGACTTTGTCCAGCTTAAGCTTTATAAATTTCATGAGTACTTTAGCCTTTGAGGTTTAACATTGGGAATTCGAGTTATGTTATAGATCTCTCATAGCAATGGATAACATTTGATTCATTGAGCAATTCTCAGACCAGAGTTTGGTCTAGTTCTGTTCATTAGGGTTCTTTACCTATTTTGTATACTAAATTGGATTCCTTGGGTGGTCCGAACATTTTCCCATGCTATATCCTTCTGAGACGGACATTGGTGCATGGATGTATTAGATGATTAGTATTGTCACCTATTTGGCATCAAGTAGTTGATAGTTGCCAAATCATCCTTTCCTCAAGTTGCTGATTATGTGATGACCATAGAGAGAATATATGAAGACTTATGGAAATAACAGAAAGAGGCATGCCATCAGTATAGTGCTATTGGTATTTTATTTGAGAGTAAGAATTATTTTGATAGAGTTTAGCTTCACCTGTTGCCCATAAGCTCTACACAGATAGTATTCAATACTATAAGTAGTTCTTAGATTAGTCGAGATGGTCATAGTAGGTAGAGTCACCATTAGACATACGGAGTGTGGTATAGTTATTTGGGCCATGGAGACCATTCTAGAATATGAGGGACAAAATTTATTCTAGGATGTTGGTTGGGTTATGTAGTGATAAGACAATGGTTTTAAAAATGCCCAGGTATGAGTTAGATGATCAGCTGGAGTTAGCACATATTCCTTGCCAGCTTATAGTTCTTTAGACATGTTGTGATTTCAAAAGTATGGACATAATATTGCAAATTTTTCTCAGTGTCAGTTTGCCATCCATTCGGGCTCAATTTTTGTTCTCTCCATATTGATGCTTTAGGAGTTGCTACGATAGTAGAGGGAGTGATTAATAGTATATAGAGTGTCCCTAACATAGGATTTTTTGTCATTCATCTTATTTAGATCAACCTCATGATGTTTTGGCATATTCAGTTAGAGGTAGTATGTGCGGCACCTTAGTTGATGATTCAATCGGTCGATCCAAGTTGGACCCATTTAGATTTGTTTTACCCTATGCCCGCCAAGCAAGTGTTTGCAGATATCACCATAATTGGTGTTCTTTTACTTCCAGCATTTATCTCTTATTATGTGTATTGAGGTTTCCATACCCAATAATGATTATATATGGTAATGAAATGATATTGGTCATTATGTGTTATTGATTTCATGATTATGTTACAACTCAGTGGTTTCTTTCTTTTAGTAGTGGATGGAGTAGATCCATACTGATGTTTTCCCTTATGGGTGTGGTTTTTGGGTTCGAGTCCCATTTATTTTGGCATGTTAGCCCCATTGTTGACTTTGAATGGTAAATGATATTGATGTCTATTTTGGTACCACCTATTCAGTATATTGGAATTGATATTTTTGTTGTTATTGCGGCCAATGCGTATGGTTATTGATATTACTTTATATTATTAGTTGATGTTATTACTTGATGAATTCGATCCTCACTGGGTAGCTGTATAAACTACTATTATCTAGTTAGACTTTTATTTTCTTATGATATTATTTGGTTGCTTGAGTAGATATAACCTGATATGATGATTTCCTTCCCCTTGTATGCTGATGTTGATTGTGTTTCCTTTGGGTTACGTATGTTTGATTGATTCGGGGATGTATTGCGGTATCAAAGGTGAGTGACCTTTCATAATTCTGTGTAGTTTTTGAGATGATAATTTAGTTATGCTTCCAGTTATTCAGTTCAAAATTCTTTGACTTGCCTACTGGGTTGAGAAGGCTATTATTTTTGCTATCGCTTCCGGTATAACCCATTTTTTAAATGGAATAGTTTGAGGTCTGTTCCTTATTTATGGCTATTTCACCTTCTGATAGAGATTGTGATGTTGATGAGGTGATGTCATGATTTATCTCCTAGATTTGTTGCATTCTTTCCCTTGTGAAGGTTTACCCTTGTTATTAGTGTGGATATTAGATACTTCTTTCTTGATTTGACATGGTTTTGTCTAATGGAGTTAGAGAGTTAGAGATAGGTGGACTTTTCTATGATTACTTCTTATGTTGGCAAATTAAAAACTTTTAGCTTGTGTTGTTGGTACTTTAGCATTGACCTCGACTTTGACCTTGGTTTTGAGATTAGTATTTCTTCTTTGATGATGTGATTCTTAGGTAGATTAAGGTAATCCCCATTTCAGCATTTGTTTGACCAAGTGATGCTTGGTGGAGTGTTTCTCCTTGATTATATGTGTTTGTGTCTATAGTTTGCTGAGATGTAGTGATAGATTGATTAGTATTGCCTAAAGTTGAATTTCTCTGAGTCCCTAGTGTTTTTGCTAATACTTGTGTGGTTTTTAGCCTTCGAAAGTTTTTGAGTATATTTGTATAGTTCATGCCCTCCAGCGGTTATGAAGTGAGTTATTTGTGTTTTTAACTGGTGTTTTATCCTTTAGTATGATTCTTATTTTGTGGCTATATTTCATACTCTTTAGGAGATATAGAGTTGGTTCCTTGCATTTTCAGTCGATGGTTATCTTTGTTGTCATTGTTGTCCTTCAGATATGTCTTGACTATGGCTTGGTGTGATTTATCTCGAATATGTTAGATTTGAATATTAAAGTAAATTTAAATAGTTGGCGTGAATATAGGCTTATTGGCTTAATTTTTTATTTGATGCCTTGGAATGGCGATTTGGAAGTATGATTGATTTAGAGTATGAATGCCTATCTGTCTTCTGGTTTGGTTTGGGTGGTTGAGATCAAGCAATTTATCCTTGGTGTTAAGATCTCAGCTTGGAGCAGTAAAGCTTACGTGCAACCTTTATTTTAGACTCATTTTAGTTGAAATTTTATTTATAGGCTGGTTGACCTACTATGTGGTTACGTATTCGGTCTTCTCAATTTGGGATGGATTATAGGTTATAAGGGTTCAAATGATATCCCATGGATCCAGTATTGGATATTTAGGTCTTGACGTCGAGTTTTAGTTTTCTTTAGAAATTTTGGATGATATACTTAGTGGGAGTAGTACACTTGAGTTACATTCAGTAACACTTCATACCCAGTGGATGTGATATCATGTAGTGGAAAATTTAGGGATGAGTAGTTATACCTTGGATTCCAAGATTTCTGTTTATTTTTCATTTGTACTAGTTGCAACATTGGAATGGATTGCATTCCTTGATTATCTCCATTTATGGGCCCAGATAGCACCTTATGAGCTTATTCTCATGATTGCAATTTGGATTTTCAGTAGGCCGACTTTAGTTCTTTGAGTCCTCTATGGTGAGATTGCTTGTATAGGACACAGATAATTTTCCTCCTGGTTCAGAGTAAATAGTAAGTGTAGAATGGTAAAAGAAGGTTATATTTGGATTTAGAGTTAATGGAATGACTCTTGTCTTGGGTTTGCTTGGATCAGCCTTGGATTTATTTTTGCAGATTTTGAGATGGCATAAGAGTGTTATGGTTCAGATATGCGTGCATCTATTTCTTGGTTTAGTTTAAGTGTAGTTAGCAGTTAAGTTGAGTTTTGGCTTTTTGGAAGAAGAATGATAGTGCTGGTTTAAAAAGGGATATCCGTTGCAAAATCCCTTAGAAGCATTTTCTCTACGCTGAGGTAATCTGGGGAGTCATGCTTAGAGCATGTGGGCATTGTATATTATCCCTTCGAACTTTTGAGATTCTTTCTGTTCTTTGACTTTTGGGGATGTTAGTCCTTTTAGTAGTGGAAAATGTAAAGGCCTTTCAGTTCATTTTCCATATTTATGCTTATCTTCACCGTCTGAGCTTCTCCATTGTTTACCTAAGTCATTTATGACTTAATGGGACCGATGGTTCGATTATCGGACAACTCATTTAGTTTTTAGAATGTGAATTCTAAATGACCACTGAGCAAAAACTTCTATAAAAAAATCTCGAATGTGAATTCTTACTGCGCCAGCAGATCCAAAATATTGATTTTAGGCTACGTAGACCTTTGGTTCGAGTCCCAATGCACCCGAGCTCATTTAGACCTACCTATCAAGATGTTGAAAATTTAAAAGTTTAGGTGTGGGACCCATAATTAGTCGAAATGACCTCGGAATGAAAATTCACCTATGCCAACACGTTCAAAATGTCGAGTCTAGTGTGGTTATATATTTCTTTGTGAAACTTGGATTTTGGATGCATCCCGAGGCATTGGCCAAAACTTGGAATATATTCTAAGTTTTAGTTGTCATCTGGTGCAGGAAAGTATCGTGATGGTGCAAGGAGACTCACAATCGTGATACTGCAATTGCGATTAGAGTCGGTGCACAATCGCATGACCTGAGGGCATAGGAAAGGTCTCTAAATTGCCATTGTTGGCCTAGAATTCACCATTTCTCCATTGTGTTGAGACACAGAATCCCTAATAGAGTGTAAAGTCCTTGAATTGAGTCTAGAGTATTGATTGAGAGCTTGACTAACTTGCATAATCGTTATTAATAATGAATCTAATGTATGAATCCTTTAGTTTTAGTGTTGAATTCCTAATTATTTGACCCAAAACCCCTAATGACTTGAGGCTTAATTATATCCCAAATTTGTATTTGTTTGCACCCATTTCTTGAGGGATATAACTCCCCAATGGTATTTGAACAATGGCTTGGTCTCAAACACTTGATTTTTGTATGTAGGACCCACATGGGTTTTGGGTGTCATTTTGGACCCAAAGCACAATAGTTAATTATGCGTACATTAGACTCGTATTGATGAGAAGATTACGATTTTGTTAGTATGATGGCATTTTATGGATAGTGAAGTGAAGACAAGCATGTGGTGTATGAAGTGAGGTTTTGCAGTTCGACTTCGAGGTAGCTTCTGTTTACTTTTTCTCATAGATGATGCATGATAAATATTGCATGTAAATTTGGATGTTAGGCTTGATTTTGAGTAGAATGCCTTATACTCGATTCTGCACAATTAGGGAATAGATGAGAGTTTTGGACCCATAAAATGGTATGTTCATAACCCCTCTAGAATACTATTGCCTTCTCCCTAATTTAGATTAGCTTGTATCATGAATGCAATATAATGCTAGGTTAGGGATATGGTCTTAGCATTGGAAGCATGATTAGTATATTTCAAACATATCGGGCTGGTGTGTTGGCATTGAAATTGTAAATTGTATAGAGTTGACCAAAATGCCTTTGTTTCTAGTAAAAGTCCCCACCTTAGGTTTAAATTTTGCTTACTTCACATCTAGATGTTGAACTAGATATCTTAGCCGAGATTGGGGCATAGTATGCCTAAAGATGTGAATTGAATATTCAAAATGGGAACGTCTAGCCTGCTTGGGCCAAGACTTATGTCAGTGTAATACCCCATATTTTGGACTAGAATAATAATCCGTCATTCCTATGTGTGGATGTTTCAAAACCCTCAAATCCTATATAAATTTAGTGTATTAATCAATTATGTAGTGTGGAAATCTATTTGAGCATGAATATAGATCATAAAGGTCACCTAACTCAAGTACCAGTTGTAAGCTTTCCTATCATTCAAGTTTTAGTGAGCATCAAAACATGGGTAAACTTTAATTAACCATAACTCGCTGTCTTTGACGAACTGAGAGGTTTACTGTAATCAAATGAAAAATGTTTGAATTATCTTTCCAACGATACCAATTTTGCCTAAATCTTATATCATAGCAAAGAGTTATCCACATTTTATTCCAGCATTTCAAGATGAAAAATGATGGCGACGTTTCTGACGGGCTATCACATTTCTGACGACCTTTTTGACAACGTCGTCACAATCTGACGACATTTATGACAACGTCGTCTGCCCTGGGCAAAAAAACAAGAATTTAGACCCCTTTTATGACGACCATTCGTGACGGCCTATCACAGACTTGATGGCCTGTCATGGATGAAGTCAAGTATATTTTTCCAGCAATTGAGGGATGTTATAGTAAGGGTGTTTTGGTCTTTTTCCTTCACTTCCCACGACTTATAACCCTCAAGGAGCGTATTATCTTCCATTCTCTATAGTAAAACAACTAAAAAAAGCTCTCCCATACACTCTCAATCACAAGATTAGGGTTTTTTCTCAATATCAAAACTCTCAAGAACAAGCCCTAGGGTTTTCATAGAAGAGTCTATTTCAAAGAAATTTTGCCGTCAATCTGCACGAATTCTTAATCTAAGGTATGGGTAGTGTTCATCCACGTGTCTCTTTCATCGATGGAGCTCAAGAATCATGTTTTAAATAATAAATTGTGATTTCCTTGTTATTTTATGACTATATTCATGTTGATGATTGTTGTTTGGATTCAAGGTTGTATTTTGATGTGTTTTTCATGAATCTTGTGAATAGATTAGTAGGAAACCCTTGAATTTGGGTGATTCAATATTATGCATGCAAGGTGTTTGATAAAGTGTTTAGGATACTAGAAATTCATGTTTACATGGTTCCATGATATCTAAATGACAAGTCCATGCTAGCTATATAGTTCAATATAAATTCCATGCTATTAATGTGTTGCTATTGTATGGTATGAATCATGTATGATAATGGAGATATACAATATGCACATGAAATATATCCATGCACTCCCTACCAAGCTTAAGATGTTGAAGAACTACATGAAATATAATATCCCCTACTTATGACAATGTAAATTGTGGACTCCAATCTTATGATCAAGTCAGTCATGTTGTGTCAGTTTTTTTCCATCGTGTCCTGGAGGTATTCGTACCGAAAAATATCGCTGTGCACCTAGATCCATTTCATGCTATCACGATACATTCAGTGAAGCCATGATCTATAGAATTCAGTCAGTCATGTGACTTAGGAAAATCCAGCAACCTCAGTAATCTGAGTAGTTCAGTAATCTTAATGATCTCAGTACTCAGTAATATCCGTAACCTCAATATTCAATATCAATCTTAGTAATTTCAGTACTCTCAACTAGTCCTCAAAACTTAGTACATTCCGTCAGTCATCGGAATCTAGTAAAATTAGTTTAGCTCTGCTAAAAAACACCACTAGTATCAGTGTAGTTAATCAGTATCAGTTCAACTAATCAGTTCAGTTCAATTATTCAGTTCAGCCCAGTTATTTAGTTTAGTGTCTTTCAGATGGGAGTAGGATTCAACACCGATTAAGCCTAAGGAAGAGGACTCACTCGCTAGACTAGGACTGAGATTCTTAGAAACAATCCCTATGTTCCAAAACTATGTACCCGACGTAGGTATGAGATTTCACCCATTAGATAGGACTGAAATACTAAGGGGTTACCCTTTTGTATATTTATATATATAGGACTGATTCCAGGAGTCACCCGTTAGATTACGACTGAGTCCACGGCAGATGTCTTTACTGGTAGCGCGGGACTGACACCCTTCCAATCAAGGCAGAGATTGGACCCCAGTAAGCTTAGCTTGGGGCATGTCGGTTAGATAAACATATCCCAAAGTTTCAGTTATAAATTCAGGACTGTCAGAGACAGTCAACTAAGCTTAGTAGTACAGATTCAATACTGTTTGATACAGTCAATGCTTATCATTGTAAATAGACGTCAAGATCCCATATTAGCTAGGACTGATCTCAACTATGATTAATCAGTATCAAAATCATTTGATTTCAAGATCACCCGCTAGATAGGACTGATCTTAGACTAAGTCAAATCATCTTTATTATAAGGATACTCATGATCATCCGCTAGGTAGGACTGATCTCTAATTTAGTTAATCTAAGTAGAATGGAACTCGGATAGTTCCATCAAAACTTAGACTGTCAGATACAGTCACTTAATATTAGTTACATCGGTTGTCTGATCATCACAGATATGTCAGTTTTCTGTACTCATGTATCAATCATATATGTTATAAGAATTCATGATATCGGTATTCAGCTTCAGGACTGTAAGACACAGCCAACCAGACTAGTTCTTCATAATTCAAACTGTCTGAAATAGTCGTTCATCTATTCAGTATATCAGTACTAGTACACTCATGTTGTCAGTATTTATACTCAGTAGTCAATATCTCCACGAGTTTAGTTATAGTTATGTCTGCATATATGTATTCTCACGTTCATATTAGTCAGCATTGTTCATGCATATAACCTTTGCATTTAGCCTACCTTACTCGTATACTCAGTACATTCAGACGTACTGATGTATTTACACAATGGTTCTTTCTCTTATGTTACACCATAGGTTTAGAGGTACGAGATCTAGATTAGCAGTAGCATTCTAGTGTTCATAGTTTGCAGTGAGTCCTTCTCATTCGAGGACGATATGATTATTTCTACATTTACTATTCAGTTGCTAGATGGAGTTAGTTGGAGACATGTTCCTTCAACTCCTTATTCAGTTCAATTAGAGGCTTTTAGCCTAGATGTTAGATTAGATATTTAGATCTTATTCTTTTTAGTATTTATGACTTGTTTTTGTATTGTTATACCTTTTTTCAGACATTTTGTTATCAGATGTTTATTCAGTTCAAACCTTATGGCCTTTCATGTTCATGTGTTTGCATTTTATGATATATTACGTAGTATACTGGTACAAATATCAGTCATGGGTTAGCTCGGGGTCCTTCAGGGTCCTGAGCATCGTGTAGCATTCTGGTTCAGAGAATTAGGGTGTTACAAACTTGGTATCAGAGCCTAAGGTTCAATAGAGTCCTAGGAAGTCTGAAAGCCGCGTCTAGAAGAGTCTTGTACATGCATGTGTTATGCACCACACCTATGTGCAAGAGGATATGAGATGTTTTAGGAACAGTTTCCCTTCTTTCAGTATTCATGTCGTGTCAGTGAGTAGTCAGATTTATATAGCTTGTTTTTTCATCCTTGCATTTATTCATGCTATCTAAAATCTCAAAGAATATAACTATTTCAAGGTAGAACCTCCTAGTAGTCGCAAGTTCAGTCCATCTCATGCATTAGTTTCAGACCCCCAAAGTTTAGTTATAATCTAGTTCGTAGATTCCCTGTGCATCACCTAGTATCTCCGTAAGGTAAGTGTACTTAGAGGGACATAGCGTCCAAAGGGGGAGATACCACACCTTCTCTTAACACTCTCATGTCTTAGATCTTTTAGTTTATCCTTGCATAACAAATTCAGTCTAGAATAGAGGGTACTCATAAGTTGACCGTCAAGTTAGACCTTAGTTGTAAGTCAAGTATTCAGAGGTTCAGTTCAGTTTATGATGTTCATCCATATGTCACAAGAAGAATTAGTCATGTTCTCATGTTTCAGTTTAATCTTAGTGTCTTTACTATTGCATGTTCAGTCGCATGTTCGTGAGTCAGTTCAGTCATGTATTCACGCATTAGATAAATGTGGTCAGCTTATCAGTACTTTCAGTCATGCATTTAGGTATCATGTCAGTCCTATAATCATGGATCAGATATGCACGGATTCAACATATCAATTAAGCATCAGATATGCATTCTCAATTTGAGAAACTCACTTTATCGGAACACTCAGTCCTACATTTGTAAATCAGCAACCCATGCATCAGATATGTATGTACAGTATTATATGCTCAGTTTTCAGTCATGTCAGCCATGAAATCATGATAAGTCATTCATGATATATTCGTATAAGTTGTATTTTCTCTCATCTCAGCCAGTATCATTCTAGGATGAATGTTTCCAAAGGGGGAGATATTGTAATACCCCTTATTTTAGACTAGAATTAAAATCCATCATACCTATGCATGGATGTTTCAAAATCCTCAAATCCTATATAAATTTAGTTTTTTAATCAATTATGTAGTGTGGAAATCTATTTGAGAATGAATTTATATCATAGAGGTAACCTAACTCAAGTACAGGTTGAAAGCTTTCCTATCATTCACGTTTTAGTGAGCGTCAAAACTTGGGTTAATTTCAATAAACCATAACTCATTGTATATGATGAAATGATTGGTTTAATAATTATCAAATGAAAGCTCTTTCAATTATCTTTCCAACTTTTCCAATTTCGCCTAAATTCGATTTCGGAGCAAAGAATTATCCCCATTTTATTCCAGCATGTCAAGCTAGAAAACGGTGATGACGTTTCTAACGGGCGATCAAATGTATGATGACCATTTTGATGAATTTGTCACATTCTGACGATATTTCTGATGACATCGTTAGCCCTGATCAGAAAATCAAGAATTTGGACTCCTTTGGTAATGACCATTCATGACGGCGTATCACGGACCTAACGGCTAGTCACGGATGGCGTCAAGTATATTTTTCCAGCAATTGAGGGACGTTTTAGTAAGGTTATTTTGGTCTTTTTCCTTCACTTACCATGACTTATAACCCTAAAGGAGCGTATTATCTTCCATTCTCTTTTGTTGAACATCTTAAAAAGCTCTCTCATACACTCTAAACCACAAGATTAGGGTTTTCTCTCAAGATCAAAACTCTCAAGAACAAGCCCTAGGGTTTTCATAGAAGAGTCTATTTCAAGGTAATTTTTCCGTCAATCTTCACGAATTCTTAATCTAAGGTATGCGTAGTGTTCATCCATGGTCCCTTTCATCGATAGAGCTTAAGAATCATGTTTTAAATTATAAATTGTAATTTTTTTGTTGTTTTAGGACTATATTCATGTTGATGATTGTTGTTTGGATTCAAGGTTGTATCTTGATGTGTTTTCATAAATCATGTAAATAGGTTAGATTAGGACTGACTCCACGGCAGATGTCTTTACTGGTAGCGCGGGACTGACACCCTCCAGTCAAGGCAGAGATTGGACCCCAGTAAGCTTAGCTTGGGGCATGTCGGTTAGATGAACATAAACCAAAGTTTCAGTTATAAATTTAGGACTGTCACAGACAGTCAACTAAGCTTAGTAGTACAGATTTAATACTGTTTGATACAGTCAATGCTTATCATTGTAAATAGATTTGAAGATCACATATTAGCTAGGACTGATCTCAACTATGATTAATCAGTATCAAAATCATTAGATTTTAAGATCACCCACTAGATAGGACTGATCTTAGACTAAGTCAAATCATCCTTATTATTAGGATACTCATGATCATCTGCTAGATAGGATTGATCTCTGATTTAGTTAATCTAAGTAGAACGGAACTCAGATAGTTCCATCAAAACTTAGACTGTAAGATATAGTCTCTCAATATTAGTTACATCGGTTGGTTGATCATCATAGATATATCAGTTTTTTGTACTCATGTATCAGTCATATCAGTTATCAGAATTCATGATATCAGTATTCAGCTTCAGGACTGTAAGACATAGCCAACAAGATTAGTTCTTCATAATTCAAACTGTCTGAAATAGTCGTTCATCTATTCAGTACATCAGTACTAGTACACTCATGTTATCAGTATTCATACTCAGTAGTCAATATCTCCACGAGTTTAGTTATAGTTATGTCTGCATATATGTATTCTCACGTTCATATTAGTCAGCATTGTTCATGCATATAACCTTTGCATTTAGCCTAACTTACTCGTATACTCAGTACATTCAGACGTACTGACGTATTTACACAATGGTTCTTTCTCTTATGTTACACCATAGGTTCAGAGGCACGAGATCCAGATTAGCAGTAGCATTCTAGTGTTCAGAGTTTGCAGTGAGTCCTTCTCATTAGAGGACGATATGATTATTTCTACATTTACTATTCAATTGCTAGATGGAGTTAGTTTGAGACATGTTCCTTCAATTCCTTATTCAGTTCAATTAGAGACTTTTAGACTAGATGTTAGATTAGATATTTAGATCTTATTATTTTTAGTATTTATGACTTGTTTTGGTATTGTTATACCTTTTTCAGACATTTTGTTATCAGACGTTTATTCAGTTCAAACCTTATGGCCTTTCATGTTCATGTGTTTGCATTTTATGATATATTATGCAGTATACTGGTACAAATATCAGTCATGGGTTAGCTCGGGGTCCTTCAGGGTCCTGAGCATCGTGTAGCATTCCGGTTCAGAAAATTAGGGTGATACAAACTTGGTATCAGAGCCTAAGGTTCAATAGAGTCCTAGGAAGTCTGAAAGCCGCGTCTAGAAGAGTCTTGTACATGCGTGTGTTATGCACCACACCTATGTGCAAGAGGCTATGAGATGTTTTAGGAATAGTTTCCCATCTTTCAGTATTCATGTCATGCCATTGAGTAGTCAGATTTATATAGCTTGTTTTTTCATCCTTGCATTTATTCATGCTATCTAAAATCTCAAAGAATGTAACTATTTCAAGGTAGAACCTCCTAGTAGTTTCAAGTTCAGTCCATCTCATGCATTAGTTTCAGACCCCCAAAGTTTAGTTATAATCTAGTTCGTAGATTCCCTGTGCATCACCCAGTATCTCCGTAAGGTAAGCGTTCATATAGGGACATAGCGTCCGAAGGGGGAGATACCCCACCTTCTCTTAACACTCTCATGTCTTAGATCTTTTAGTTTATCCTTGCATAACGAATTCATTCTAGAATAAAGGGTACTCATAAGTTGACCCTCAAGTTAGACCTCAGTTGTAAGTCAAGTATTCAGAGGTTCAGTTCTGTTTATGATGTTCATCCATATTTCACAAGAAGAATTAGTCATGTTCTCATGTTTCAATTTAATATTAGTGCCTTTACTATTGCATGTTCAGTCGCATGTTCGTGAGTCAGTTCAGTCATGTATTCACGCAATGGATATATGTGGTCAGCTTATCAGTACTTTTAGTCATGCATTTAGGTATCATGTCAGTCCTATAATCATGGATCAGATATGCACGGATTCAACATATCAGTTAATCATTAGATATGCATTATCAGTTTGAGAAACTTAGTTTATCGGAACACTAGTCCTACATTAATAAATCAGCTACCCATGCATCAGATATGTATGTACAGTATTATATGCTAAGTTTTCAGTCATGTCAGCCATGAAATCATGATCAGTCATTCATGATATATTTGTGTAAGTTGTCTTTTCTCTCATCTCAGCCAGTATCATTCGAGGACGAATGTTCCCAAAGGGGGAGATATTGTAATACCCCTTATTTTAGACTAGAATTAAAATCCATCATACCTATGCATGGATGTTTCAAAATCCTCAAATCCTATATAAATTTAGTGTTTTAATCAATTATTTAGTGTGGAAATCTATTTGAGAATGAATTTATATCATAGAGGTCCCCTAACTCAAGTACAGGTTGAAAGCTTTCCTATCATTCAAGTTTTAGTGGGCGTCAAATCTTGGGTTAATTTCAATAAACCATAACTCATTGTATATGATGAAATGATTGGTTTACTAATTATCAAATGAAAGCTCTTTCAATTATCTTTCCAACTTTTCCAATTTCGCCTAAATTTGATATCGGAGAAAAGAGTTATCCCCATTTTATTCCAGCATGTCAAGCTAGAAAATGGTGATGACGTTTCTAAAGGGGGATCAAGTTTTTAATGACCTATTTGATGAATTTGTCACATTCTGAAAATATTTTTGATGACATCGTTAGCCCTGGGAAGAAAATCAAGAATTCGGACCCCTTTGGTGATGACCATTCATGACGGCGTATCACGGACCTAAAGGCTAGTCACGGATAGCGTCAAATATATTTTTCCAGCAATTGAGGGACGTTTTAGTAAGGTTATTTTGGTCATTTTCCTTCACTTACAATGACTTATAACCCTCAAGGAGCGTATTATCTTCCATTCTCTTTTGTTGAACATCTTAAAAAGGTCTCTCATACACTCTCAACCATAAGATTAGGGTTTTCTCTCAAGATCAAAACTCTCAAGAACAAGCCCTAGGGTTTTCATAGAAGAGTCTATTTCAAGGAAATTTTGTCGTCAATCTTCACGAATTCTTAATCTAAGGTATGCATAGTGTTCATCCATGGTCCCTTTCATCGATGGAGCTCAAGAATCATGTTTTAAATTATAAATTGTAATTTTTTTGTTGTTTTAGGACTATATTCATGTTGATGATTGTTGTTTGGATTCAAGGTTGTATCTTGATGGGTTTTCATGAATCATGTGAATAGGTTAGTTGGAAACCCATGAATTTGGGTGGTTCAAAATTTCTAAATTTGTTAAGTACACCTATTCTCAATATTATGCATGCAAGGTGTTTGATAAATTGCTTAGGATGCTAGAAATGCGTGTTTACATGGTTCCATGATATCTAAATGACAAGTCCATGTTAGCTATATACTTCAATATAAATTCCATGGTATTGATGTGTTGTTATTGTTGTGGTATGAAGCATGTATGATAATGGAGATATACTACATATACATGAAATATATCCATACACTCCCTACCATGCTTAAGATGTTGAAGAACTACATAAAGTATAATATCCCCTACTTATAACAATATGAATTGTGGACTGCAATCTTATAATCAAGTCAATCATGTTGTGTCAGTTTCCTTCTATCGAGTCCTGGGGGTATTCATACTCGAAAATATAGTTGTGTTCCTAGAGCCATTTCATGTTATCATGACACTCTCAGTCAAGCCATTGTCTATAGAATTCACTCAGTCATGTGACTTTGGAAAATCTAGTAACCTCAGTAATCTCAGTAGTTCAGTAATCTCAGTGATCTCAGTAATATATGTAACCGCAGTATTCAAAGTCACTCTCAGTAATTTCAGTACTCTCAACCAGTCCTCAGAACTCAATACATTCTTTCAGTCATCGGAATCTAGTAAACTTAGTTTAGCTCCGCTAAACAATACCACTAGGTTTACTCTAGTTAATTAGTATCAGTTCAGCTAATCAGTTTGGTTCAGTTATTTAGTTCAGCCCAGTTATTTAGTTTAGTGTCCTTCAGATGAGAGTAGGATTCAGCACTGAGTGAGCCTAGGGATGGGGACTCACCTGTAAGATTAGGACTGAAATCCCTAGAAGTAATCCCTAAGTTCCAGAACTACGTAGCCAACATAGGTACAAGATGTCACCCATTAGATAGGACTGTCATACTCAAGGATCACCCGTTAGCACATTTATATGTATAGGACTAATCCCAGGAGTCACCTGCTAGAATTGGATTGACCCCATAACAGCTTTACTGGTGGCGCGGTACTGATACCCTTCCAATCAGGGAAGAGATTGGACCCCAGTCAGCTTATATTAGGGCAAGTCGGTTAGATGAGCACATACCATAGTTTTAGTTATAGATTTAGGACTGTCAGAAACAGTCAACTCAGCTTAGTGGTAGTACAGATTGAGTACTGTTTGATACAGTCAATGCTTATCATTGTAAATAAACTTCAAGATCACTTATTAGCTAGGAATGATCTCTACTATGATTAATTAGTATCATAATCATTAGATTTAAAGATCACCCACTAGATATGACTGATCTCAGACTAAGTCAAATCATCCTTATTATCAGTATACTCATGATCACCCGCTAGATAGGACTGATCTTAGATTTAGTTAATCCAAGTAGAATGGAATCAGATAGTTCCATCAAAACTTAGACTGTCATATACAGTCGCTCAGTATCAATTATATTATATATACTGATCATCACATTTATATCAGTTTTTTGAACTCATGTATGAGTTGTATCAGTTATCTAAATTCATAATAATAGTATACAACTTCAGGACTGTCAGACACAGTTAACCAGACCAGTTCATCATAATTCGAACAATCAGAAAAAGTCATTTATCTATTCAGTATATTAGTATAGTACACTCATATTGTCAATATTCAAACATAGTAGTCAGTATCTCCATGAGTTCAGTTATAGTTTTGTATGCATGTATGTATTCTCACGTTCATATTAGTCAACATTTTTCATCCATATAACCCTTTGCATTTAGCCTACCTCAGTCGTATACTCAGCACATTCAGATGTACTAACATATTTGTGCTACGGTGCTTTCCCCCTTATTAGACCATAGGTTCAGAGGCACGAGCTCCAAATCAGTAGTAGCATTCCAATGTTAAGAGTTTGCAGTGAGTCCTTCTCATTCGAGGATGATATGATTATTCCTATATTTACTGTTTAGTTGCTAGATGGTGTTAGTTGGAGACATGTTCCTTCAACTCCTTATTCAGTTTAGTTAGAATCTTTCAGACTAGATGTCAGATTACAAATTTATATCTTATTATATTCAGTATTTATGACTTATTTTGGTAATGTTATACCTTTTTCAGATATTTTGTTATCAGACGTTTATTCAGTTTGAACCTTATAACCTTTCATGTTCATGTTTCCATATTTTAGATATAGTATGCAGTAGATAGGTACAGATATCACTCATGGGTTAGGTTATGGTCCATCGGGGTCATGAGCACCGTGTATTATTTCGGTTCAGAAAATTGGGGTATTACAGTTAGCCTTATGGATTTTATGTCTATTGATATTATGTCTCCTAGATATGAGATGCCTTTTATGTGAGAAATCATTACCTGCTTATCGATATTATTCCTCAAATATGGAAGATGCCTCCTATTTGTGAGATGACTAAAGATGCTATGGCTTATAAATATTATTATAATCCAACGATTATTTCGAACATGTTATTGGGATCAGGGCCGTGTTATGATATTGATTGGATATCTGAGAAATATTTATCATTATATAGGATGCAATTACTATTTATGAATATGCATATATATGTTTGTGTACGCATCTTTTTAGTATGGGACAAAGGAAGATGCAGTATGATGCCTATTGTTCCATTAATTGAATATTGGTGATGGAATGCATAGATTTGGTATATTCATGATTATTATATTGGTAATTAACGTGATTCTAGCTGAAATACAATGTTATGTATGTTCTTCCTAATTAAGGTTTAGCTACAAGGTATCTAGTTATCTATTAGGAGACTATAGCACTTGATGACTCAGATTATGAGGTTGATTGGTTGTTAAATGAAAAGTGTGTATCAATGAGGCTAGATAATAAGAGATGTTAGTGTTAAGAGATAACTTGGTAATAATGATGAATAGTTTGTAAATGAGGATTACTTTGTAAATGTGGTTTTGTTTTTAAATGATGGTTAGTTAATGAGTGGCATTACTTAAAAAAAGATGGTTACATGATAACTGTTAATATGTCAGCTAATAAGTGTTAATGGCTTTATGTTGATTAGTTGATAAGGATGTTTAATTGATAGATGATGATTATAGCTTAGGAATGAATCTTGACTAGATGTTAGGTATTTGCTACTTAATTCATAATGGTTAGTTGTTGTACCATGAATAAGGATTCTGTGAAGGATAACACTTAGGCCCTCAATTAGAGGTTATGAAATGAATAGTGAATTAGCAGTTTACCAATCCTCTTTTATCCTTATCAATATAAGATAAGTTCTCATAGATATTTTGCTGAGAGCATTAGTGACAACATTAACTTTACCTTGATTGTAACGCAAACAATGTCGTAATCCTTATGAAATTTGAGCTACCACCTCTGCTTGAGATTCAACTACTTTTGCGTGAAAACATACTTCAAGATATTATGTTTTGAATAAATATCCACATACACTCCATAGAGATAATGATGGCATATTTTCAAATCAAAGACCACAACCTCCAACTCTAGGTCATGAGTCTGGTAATTCCTCTTATGAACTAGCAAATAGTTGGGTTGTATTGACAAGATAGGTAATTTCTCAAACTCTAGTCATGAGTAAGGTAATTCCTCTTACAGATAGTGAATTAATGGTTTAATAACCATAAACATTGGTTAGCTAATAACGAATAGTTGGGTTCTTTTAACAAGATAGATAATTTTATGATGATAGGATTATGATTATGATGATACGATTATGATCATGAGTATACTAGCATGATTTTTAATTTACCCCTATTTTATATGTCTTGAGCTCATGCACCTTTTATATGTCTTTAAATATATGTGTATAGTGTTTATAATATATCGATACCCGACAAGGCCGGAGAATATTGTGATGATATATTGACACTCGGCAAGGCCGGAGGATACCGTGGTGATGTATTGATACCCGACAAGGTCGGAGGATATTGTGATCATATATTGATACCTGGCAAGGCAAGAGAATACTGTGATGATGTATTGATACTCGGCAAGGATAGAGGATATTGTGATGATATATCAATATCTGATAAGGCTGAAGGATACTGTGATGATGTGTTGATACCCGATAAGGCAAAAGGTTGATTACGCTGATGATGGTCGTAATTATGATAATTATGATGGATATGGTTGTCATGATGAGATCATGATATTGATTATGTACTTTGTATTCATTCCTGTGTGTGCATCACCTATCACCCATATACACTTATGTCTATCAGCCGGTATGGGATGGTTGCATGGATATGGGGGAAGAATATTCCTTTTGTTGTTGTATGTTTATTGAACTTTTCAAGCCTGGGGAGGAGGGGGCACACATAGGCTTATCTAGGTATTTGGTTGTCTAAAGTAACCCATTATTCACACTGTTATTGATATTGCTGTTATCATTGTTATGATCATTATTATGGCTAGCTTATGATAGATTGGTCATTGATCTGGTATCGAGATCTGAGGTATGTGTATGACCTCTTCTTTATTATGATGGTACTATTATGCCCGATTATTTCATGTCTATCCTTGCGAATAGAAACCCTGAGTAGAATAGCATTAAATCCTAGTAGTATTATAATGAAGTCTTAATATGAGAATATGATAACATAGGTTATGCTTTTATCTGACCTCAGGTTTACATATATAAATATATATATATATATATATGTCTATCTATATGAATCTATGGTACTACTGTACATCTGTTCCTTTGTTTTTCATATCGTATAGTTGTTTCTTCCCCTTGTATACTACTATATACCTTTCTTTTGCACTTTATTTATATATTGACCTAGGATATATGGTATTGCTTTGATGTATATTGAATACATCTGGAATAGGATAGTTCTCCCTGATATTTTCCTTATTTTTGTTATGCTAGACTCTTAGACATGAGCAGGATAGTTGTTCCTTATTAACTTATCGACTTGTCATATGATTTTTGGACTTTTAGGTGTAGTTTTCGTTGTATTTATATGTTGTATTTATTTGCTTTATATTTGGAGTTCAGTTCGCAGTTTCCTACTATGTACCATTAATTTTGTACTCATACTATACTTCTGTAGGCTGCAAATCATAGTATGAGTTATCACTGTTGATGTATGCATCGTGTAAAGTATCCATGGTTGAGAGACTTAGATTTAACTCTTGATTCTCGGAGTATTACTCATCTCTTTCTTATGTATTAGACTATTATCTATATTGTATATAGAGATAAGTTGTGTGAATGTAATTCTCTTGATATTTCACCTTTGTACTCATAATATATTCAG
Organism: Capsicum baccatum var. pendulum; assembly: GCA_030864225.1. Lineage (NCBI taxonomy): Eukaryota > Viridiplantae > Streptophyta > Magnoliopsida > Solanales > Solanaceae > Capsicum > Capsicum baccatum. Next base: position 91,298,597 of record CM061557.1, read on the forward strand.
AAGCTCTTGTATTGATACCACCAGGTTTTGGGATTTTCTTATGTATTCATCTTTACCTCATAGATTTTGCATTCTTTTCCTTATATTGTTGAGTACTCTGTTACTAGCCATTCCAGACTACGAGTTAGCTGGCCTACTAGAGGGTTATAGTAGTAACCACCATTACCTGAGAAATTGGGTCATGATAGTACCTATTGATTTTGTACTCATACTACACTTCTATACCTTTTAGGTGCATATCTGAGTACTAATTGCCATGGTTGATTGACATTCGTGTTGTGTTAATATCTAGAGATAAGGTGAGCTCTTCGAGTCAGAGTCACCTATTTCCTTCTGTCTTACTAATGTCTAGTCTTTAGTTTCAAGATAGACTGTGTTGTCTATTTTTGGACTTGGATTGTATTATTATTACTAGATGCTCTTATAATGGATCTACTAGGTCGTCGGATGGTATTTGTGTAGCGATGACCTTTAAACTATTTCTATTGCCATACTTATTTATGTTGTCTAATTTCCTATTGGGCCCCAGTTGGGGCATTTCCACCAAGTTAACGTGTTGTTTTTACCTCCAAATGAAAGTTTGTCTCACCTACTGGCGAGATATAGTACGTGCAATTATGACTCATAAATTGGTTTGTAACATAGTGTTATGTGTGCATCGAATTACTTGAGGTGAGCAAAAGTTTCAGTTGGGGGTGTTGATGTCTCAAAAAATTGCAGCTCATTTGCTCTGAAATTATGGAGAAAATATGTCCTCAATGCTAAGTTGAAGTGCTTGTACTGTTGATTTTGTTTAATTTTAGAGTAAAGGCCTAAAAGTGATCAAAACATCAAAAAAGAGTGAATAGAGATAAGAAGATTGAATTTGAAGCAAGAATTTCACAAAGTGATAAAGAGATACTTTGGTGTATCACCAAAGTAAAGTGCGGATTGCTAATTGAGCATCTCCATCACATATATTAGCGAATTGGGGCCAAAAAAATATAGCATAAAGCAACAATGTAATGAACATTTTGGTGCATCACTGAATCGAACAGCAGACCAAGCTCTGCAAAACCAAAAGGAATAGAAACAAACCTATGGTGCTTGTGATATTGATAATTTGACAAGCCATGAGCAATTCCGGTATTGCTAATCAAATAAGTGATGGAGTTTGCTCAACTAAATTTCCAAGTAGTGGCATTTCTACAATTATGTAGCCCATTTGTGCAAATATTATTTAAACCTTTTAGGTCATTGGAAATCTTATATTTTGTCAATTTTTAGTAGCTTAAGCTTGTAATCAAATCCTGATTTCGAGATTAACTATTTTGATGTGGGAATTTCAATTTTTCTTGCAAACATTTGAATTCTTGGTGAAAATGGATGAAGAATTCAACATAGTTTCTTTTCCTTACATTATAAGTAGTCAATGTCCAAACTTGGGGTTATGCATGATTAAGTGTTTATTGTTGATGCTCGGTGATTACTTATCATCATATTAGCGTATATGTTATGATTTTAGTTAAATCTCCATGTTTTGATTTATAGATTGAGGTTGCAGATGTGGTCAACATATAGAGCTTGTGTGTTACTTGAAAGAGAAGACATTAGTGATGAGATTTGGTTAACCAAACTTCATTTGCAGTCATTTAAGTGGTAATTCTATAAATATATTACTCGTTTGAGGCTTTAGTTGTTTAGTAGTATAGTCACGTGGGGTTTTTAAAGGATCCCACATGAAATTTTATGGTAGATTGAAGGAGTATCACCAATACCTAAAACCTAACATAATCATTACTTATGAGAAAATCATAGGTGCATTTTCACGTACCCACGCATCGATTCATTCTCAAAAAGGAATAACCCCAAATGTTTTTAATCCATTGATTAAAACCTTATAGCATGAATTTTAACAAAAAAATTAAAAAATATTCAAGTTAAACACAAGTGTTTTAACAAAAAACAACCCTTAATTTTTAATTTACTGTCCAATTTTTCACATAGCGAGCTGACTTATAGTCGGTTATCATTATATTTTACCCAACAAGAGTGATGCTATAGTTTCATTTCCGGTCGATATGATCCCAACTCTTTTTGGCTAAAATATGTTGAAATGATTTCTTTATACTTTTTCGGAGTAACTTGAGCCTTATCACTAAGGATAACTATTCATACCTAATGTTCATAGCAAGTAACCAAGACTCCTTCTCCTAATTTGAGTTGCAAAAAGAATGAGTGAATATATATATATATATATATATATAGGGGTACAATTCTATGGTAGTTACCTTAAGGGATTGTATCATGAACTGATTTATGAATCATGATGATACCTACCAAATCCCGCCAGTAGGTGAGCCGATACCATAATCTAGAGCTAATGCAATGGGTTAATTCGGTAAGGAATGCCTAACGTAGGACAAATTCAATAAACACAAGTTATAGATAAACAAAGTGTTCTAAATAGACTAACAATGAAACAAGATACCAATCCCAAAATCTGGTATAGCTAGTATAATAGCATCTAATAGTATTAATACAATTAAACGCCTGGAATAGTTAATACATCTGTCTCAAATACTAAATACTGAATATAAATGATAGAAGGAAACTAGGTGACTCAAACTCCAGGAGTTCACCCAATATCCGAAAATCAATCACCACACGAATAATGATCAACGATGACAGTTAGTACTCAGATTTACACCAAAAAGATGCAGAGGAGTAGTATGAGTACCAAAACAATGGGTACTCAGTAGGCATCATCGATCGACTAAGCTCAATCCTGACATAAGAATGATAAAAAATAAGATAATCATAACTAAGTCAAGGTAAAGAATCGAACCTGAATTATCTCCATCATCACTGTATATGATAAGTAATCAAATTATAATAACAGTATAACATAAGACATCAACACATGCCAATATGGTTGTACATAACAAGTAATAAAAATTGGAATAATAATATACATAAGGCATCAACACATGCCCATATCCTTGTATATATAAGAATTAGACATTTCGAAATAATAATGCATTGTAAAGCATCAATACAAGAAATTAAAATAACAAAGATGGCTCCCATATGCCAGATGGTGCATCAAGTAAAGAACTCATCGCAACCACCCATACCACTGGAGAGTACACCCAAGAGAAATCTAAAGTAATCTAATCAACAATATATCTAAACACAATCATTATTTAATCTTCATTCCACACTTACCATTAATCTACCATTATTAACATTCCACAATTATCATCAATTGGAAGTTTACAAACATTCCTTAATTAACAACGAAATTCATAATTGAGCAATGCATGAACATATATTCATAACCATGACAATACCATCAATTAGATAACCATATCCTCGATACACACTAATAGATCGTTATTAGCTAGCTTATTGACTAATCCAATTACTCACTAGTCATCATATAACCTCTAATGGTTATTTATCAACTATTCACCATATAATCACTATTTGTGGGTCAACAACTAGTCATTATTTACCAATTATGCAATATCTAGCACCTAACCAAGATCCATTGTTAAACCATATTTATCAACGAGCTAATATTTATTTATAGCCAACACAACATCACTAATCTCCATTTATCAGATAACTACTAATCACCAATTATTCACTATTCATTTTTGACTAAACACCATTTAGTAACTAGCATAAAAAATCCATGGATCCTTGTTGGCAACTAGTCATCATCATCAACTAAATTACTATTGTCAACCAATCCTCATTGCTACAAGTCTTCAGTAACTCTAAATATCATTATAACTTAATCATCATTATTACTAGTCGTTAATACCACTAGTCCTTATTATTGATAAGGTTCAACTATCGATAAATAATTATTGACTTCTTAATTACTATTTAGCCTTAATCATCTTCTCAATCGTAAATTAACAATGATACCACTTTATAACTTTATCAATAAGAGACTATAACTGATATTTCTAATATCACCATTATAGCCAGCTACACATGAGCATATATAAACATATAATAGCCATATACAAGGAAAGCCGAGCTCGAACAAATATATTTATGCATAGGCATATCCTCATAATCATTTTCTGGCCTTATCAGGTATAACCACATAATCATAAATCCTCCAACCTTTACGAGCAACATTGTATTATCATAATATCCCCTGGACTTGTGGACTAACATTGTGTCATATAATATCCTTCAGCCTTGACGAGTATCATAGTGTCATCATTATATGCTTCGGCTTTGTCGGGTTTCATCATATCATCATAATATCCTCCACCCTTACTGAACAACATCGTATCATCATAATATCCTCTGGCATTGCTGGCCATCATCATGTCATCATAAAATCCTCTGGCATTGGTGGGTATCATCTTAATATCCTCCAGCTTTGCCAAGAATTTTGTTGTCATATTAATATCCTCTGGCCTTGCCAGGCATCATCATAATCAACATTAATATCAATAAATAAGAGCAAGACCCATAAGGGCTAAAGTAAAGGACAAGCCCCATGAGGGATAAACTAAATAACATAAAAAGAAAAGGAATAAGAGCATACATCCATAATTCCGTGTTCATAGTATATAACATAAAAAGAGAAGGAATAAGAGCATACATCCATAATTCTGTGTTCATCATCAACGTCACATTATCATTAAGTATATATATATGTAACATGAATATTATAAAATATCCTCGAGTTTTCCCCGTTTCGTATATATTTAACACCAACACATCCTCCAATACATACCAGAGAGATAAGAATATAGATATAAATAATAAACGAAAAAGAATTAGAACAAGTAATCATATAATGATATATCATGAGTCCAAGCATAATATATACAATAATTTCACATATAGTCAATAAGTGTGCTTTCTAGCCCCATTAACCTTATCATTTCCAACATCGACAATAAGAAAGATATATAATATGTTCACATAATTATTAAGCATGATCATAATATGAGTAATTGTATAGTCAACAACCTAAATACTAACCTAAACAAGGGCTTAATTAATAACGTAGACAAGGGCTTAGCCAAAAGTATGATTAATGGTTCATTATTTCTTAATAAAAAGTCTAGTCAATTAGACCATGAGCATACCCACAAGAGAAATCATGAACAATGGCCCACTAGTAGCATATTCATTGGCCTATCATTAGAATACAGATAGTTTATCACTAACCTGAGCAATAGAAAATCCATGGCATAATCTATAGCTTATTTATAGCATAGTCAACAACATAAATTATGTCTTAGGCCATATCATAGTCAAGGACTCATTCGATAACATGATCTCTAGCCTAATCAATAGTCAATCACAATAACCTAATCAATAGCTTATCATAAGCTTTATCCAATAAAACCAACATAAGGGATAGGAACTTAAACATCATTTCCAATGCCATTCATTATAAATGATAAGTACCAACAATCATCAATATTGCCTTATAAGGAATATTATGCATTTACTAAGCGAACAAAGGGTTCAAGAGATCTAATATTCAATTTTGCATTACGGTGGGTCAAATAGCCCACTTCTGAATTGTCAAAATACATTCAATGTCGATTTTAACCCCGGACTAGGCTAAGGTATCTAAATCAAATCTTAGATATATAGCAAACCCCAATAAGACCCAAGGTATATATTATACTCAAGCAACTTTCACTAAGTTCAATAGAACTAAGGAAATCTTCGTTAGTATAAGCATCTAAGCCAACTTACTCTAAGTATTAGAAACTAGAGCATTTTACCTAAATTGAGCAAGATAAGGCATTTTCATGCTAGGCATGAGAAATAAAGTCTATCCCACCTAAGATATAGGGTCATAAGTCAAATTATTCAATTCTAAGTTTCATTATATCCTACATGTTCCAACTAATCCCAGTCTTGCACTTTATCAAACCAACACCTACACCCCATCCCAATCTAACAAGATATCACAAATATACTATGACGTAGGTGAATCTAACAAGGAATAAATATAGCCTACTTGGATGTCAAAGAAAGCTCAACATTCTGCTAAACCTTTGATTTTTCCTATTGAGAAGCCTCTTTATGATCCCAAGCTATTAAAAACACAATCTACTCATCAATACTAGCATAATGATACCCATATTGCACCATTTTGCTTTGGGTAAAAAAATCATGCAAAAAATACCATATGGGTGCCATTTATGGAAATCAAAATTATGAGACCAACCCAACCTGTTATCAAGCACATGGTATCAAAACCCTTAAAAATTGATGAAAACCAAGCAAACTTTGGGATAAAATCAATCCATAAGTGATTTAGGGCTTTGGTAAAAAATTTAATAAATTCAAGCATGGAATTTGAAGGATTCTTACCTTAAATCCAAAGATATTCACGAAAATATATGTTAATAAAGCTCCCAAGTCACCCGAATAGTTAATTTCAAGATAGCACACTCTTTTAGGGTTTTTAGGTCTCAAGGATGACTGGAAAATGATGAAAGCATGGCCTAAGGGGTCCTTTTATACCCATACAATATGTCTAGGTATGGATATCACACAAAATGGTATGCGATTGCACTACTTTATTGCAGCAGTAGGCATGGAGATTACATTTTCTTTTGTGCGATCGCAGTATCCTCTCTGACACCAGATATTAACTGAAACTTGGATAATTTACACAAATAAACTATGTAACCTCTCAAAATTTAATGTTTCAGATGCAACAACAAAGTTGGATTCCAACCTAGATCATTTCAACCAAATATGGGTCCCGCACCCAATTTCCCATTTTTCTAACCGTTTGAGCAATAGGTCAAAATAAACTCAACCACCTTGGTACCCAAACCAATGGTCTACCAAGACTAAAATTGATATGATGGAGCTGTTGGGACAGTTAGAATTGACATTCGGGATTTTTTACTTATGCTTTTGCTAGATGGCCATTTAGAACCAACAAAGACTTCCAAACAAAAAATTTCTCTAAAAACTAAATAAATTACTTAGTAACCAAACTATCAGTTTATCAAGTCATAAATGACTTAGGGAATCTATGGAAAGGTTGTAACAACAAAAATAAGTAGAAATATAGAAAAAGATCTGAAGGGTCATTACAGATTGCTACACAAGATAAAGTATCCCGAGGAACCTTGTAACACCCCATATATTAAGCATATATAAGACTAAGATAACATTGATGAACGTATTTAAACTCAAGTAGTAAGGTCATTTTTTATCTTAAATATTAGAGGTGAGTGTTAGCTAAAGAAAACGTATTAAGAGTTGAAAATGGGATAAAATAAGTGTGGTGCTTGCTTGAATTAATTATGCTTGCAGGTGACAAGTAGTTGTATCACCTACTAAGACTCTTTGACCAAGATAAAAGGGTAAAATAGGTACACCGCCTATTTTGACTGTGACACGCCCGACACTGGGCCATGTCATATGGGTACCCCAAGCTCATATAAACTAGAGGCCGCCCCAATAACCCAACCTAGTCATCAATATAAATCACAAAGGTTGGATGGAATCCGACTATATGGTAAGAAAGCGGAAAAACATAATATAAGTCATAACATAAACATGTCTAAGCACTTCATTAGATTTATCAACTCACCAATATTCCCATGTCCACAGTCAACCACAATACCTCTATACAAACCAAATGCTAGAAATGTATATATCGAGAATAGGCAAATCGAGTCAGATGGCTATGTTTAAAGATAGGAGACCAAGGATGAATGTCTTCCAAAGAAAGGAATCTCACCACTCTAAAGTTAATGGACGAACCACTTTGATCGCCTAATCACTATGCAGGAAGAGAAAATGATGCTCCAGTCCCTATGTCGCATAGGGACATAGCGCTAGGAGATTGTTAGAGGTTTAAATTCTAGCACGTAACTTAAGCATAAGGATAAAATAGCATCATCATTTAATATCAAGTCAATATATCATATTTTATTACCTTATACATGCATATACATATATCACACGCCAAACAAGTACTCAAGGCTCAACACTATTGTCAAAGCATTCATTCATTAGGCACGAAATGGGGGACTCCATCCCACCACACTTTCGATTCAACATTTCTAATTAAACATAGGACATTTAACTATATTCACTTATCATTAAGACCCAGGACTTTAACCATATGCATACACATCAAGTAAAGAACTCTAACCACATATATATCCATTAATGTAAGCGACTCTAACCGTATGCTAGCACATTCAATTAGGCATGGGACTCTAACCACATTCTCTCACATTGGGCAAGAGACTCTAACCTGATGCCCTATTTGATAGAGGACTCTAACCCAAAGTCAATTCATTTAGTAAGGTACTTTGACCTCATGAGATCTTATTTCGTAAGAGACTTTAACAACAAAAAAAATTATTTTACAAGGGACTCTAACCTCTAGCCATTTCATCAGGCAAAGGACTCTAACCTCAAGACATTTCATAAGGCAATGGACTGTAACCTCAAGCTATTTCAAAAGGCAAGAGACTCTAAACTTAAGCCATAACAACCATCGTAGTCGATATTAGGACTCTAATATTTTGCTCATACATCACCATGCATTCAATACAACATTTAAGCACTTTAACTCATTTAGCCAATTCAACACTTTACATGACCACATGGTCCTCAAGAGAGCCTTCACTGCTCAACCATTTCAATAGGCCAATTCCTCAATTCATTTTATCATTCCATACATTTCATGGTCATCCAGACCCTCACATTATATTCATATTTCATTAGAAAACATGTCTCACATTCTTACCATATCTTAGCTCAACATACTATTCAAGTTCCTTTTTCATGTTTAGGGACTTTAACCCCTTATTAGCCATTAACCAACATGCATATCAATTCAAAATACATGGATCATAATACCTTTAACATATCATGTATCAATCATTCATTCTCATTGGGCCTTTTCCCTATATCAATACATCATCAACATATGACAAGACAATTCACTTAGACATTTTTACAAACACCCTAAGTACATACCTTCAACAAGTATATTTTAACTGTAGAAAATCATCAAGATTAGGGTTTCTCTAGACCCTCATACTAAACAACACACAAAAAGCACCCACATATGAATTCTACCTTCAATAAAATGCATAAACACAAGTATAAGCAAGAATCATCGTTATTCATTATTAGGTAATAAAACCCGTTTCATTTGATTCAAAACAACCAGGTACATTTACTAATCCAAGTGTGAAATACATGGGCTTTATACCTATTAAATAAGGGGAAGAGGTACATGCCTTAAACAAGATGAATCACCAATAATATTGGCTTCACTTTGCCTCTTGAAGATCACCCTTGAAACCCTAGCCTCCAATCTTCTAAAGATAGGCTTGAGAGAGTGGTTAGGGTGTTTGATCCATAAAAACGGATGTTTAGGAGGCTAGACACACTTTTGTAGTGAAAGGGTTTAGGGTTTTAAGAATGGGAAACGACCACAAGGCCCTTAGTTAAAAGCTGAAAAATGACCCCATCCTAGGGTATGACTCCCCCATATGATTCCCCAAGTAATCATACCCTAGGGTATGAGTGTTACCCTTACTAATATCCTAAGATCCTCTTAGGTTATCATACTATTAAGGGTACGAGTAGAAAACCATGATTCGTACCTAAAGCGTGTGACTCAACCTATAACTCTTAAGATTAATCCGTATATAAAGAGTCCACTCATGTTAAAACTTCACTCCAAATGATTGAGCAGTATATGACTCGTAGGAATTTGTTATGACTAAGAGGAGGTCCTATTTATGGTGGACAGTGTGACACCTAAAGATCACATGTACGGGAGGTCACCCCGTAACCTAACCTAAACACCTCATCATATCATAGGAGTCAAACGAAATCTAATCCATAAGTTAAGGTAGCGGAAACAACAATGAAAAATGTCATATGATTAGATATGTCTATACATTTCATTAGTTTTTTCAAACTAAATAATATATCCACGTCCACAGTTATTCAGAAAATACTTCTATACAAAATTGATGTCTATAAAAGTATATGTCTAGAGAATCCACCGACAATAGCCAAAACAAGTCCAAAAGAGACTTAGACTAATGATAAGAGACAAAGCGATGAATGTCTTCCAAAAAAGGGAAGCTCACCACTTCAAGTCATTGGACGATCCTCTTCGATAACTAATTTCTACGCGTGAAGCGAAGAAGAAGCTCCGTTCTCTATGTCGCATTGGGACATAGCATTTAGGGATGGTGAGCAGTTGAAACTATAGCATGTAACTTAAGGATAAAGAGAAATAGTACATTTGTTCAAATCCATGTCAATCCATCATAGACAATCACATTTACATAATAAGATGCATATTGAAGACACATATACATATAACAACATGAAAAGTTAAATCATGAAATAAGTTATAACATGTATTTATGATACATTCATTCATCAGACATAGGTGAAGGACTACCAGCCCTCCACCATTATACCTTAGATACATAGAATACGTTATGCTACAATAGGCAAGGGGACATGAGCCTCAAGCCGACATATCTTTTAGGTTCAGCGGACTTAGACCATGAACTAACACGCTTAATATGGTACACGAACTTGTACCACAAACCAACATACCTTATATGGTAAGCAGACTTCGACCACAAACCAAGATGGATTATATAGTAAGCAACTTAGACCACAAACCAACATGCCTTATATAGTAAGCAGACTAGGAACAAAATCCAACATGTATTATATGGTAAGCAAACTTGGACCACAAACCAACAAGCCTTATATGGTAAGCGAACTTGGACCTTAAACCAACATACTTTAATTACTAAGCAGACTTAAAATACAAACCAACCTGTCGCCACACCCATAATACCACCCATTCAATTTTTCACATAGGAACCCCACCCATCTCGAGGCTTTCATGCCACCAAGGTTGCACATCAACACCATAGATATCACATGATCTCTACCGACAAATTCGGCCATTGCTTACTTGGTTAGGCCCAAGGCCTTAGTTCATAACACAATGCAAGATCATTCATGGTGTTCAAGACTCCTACTAACAATCATTCTTACTTATTAATCTTATATGAACCTTTTATTCAAACACAACTCGAGTTTATACTTTAGTGACTATGGCTATTTAGTCAACCAATCATCAAGGATATGTATTTAGTTGTCATGTGTCCAACAAGGACTGTACCAACCATTTACCAACCATTCACATGCATTCAATTCCATACAAAAGGGCATTAACATATTTCAAAAATTCAACCTCTTACATGATCATATGAACCTCATGAGGGCCTTTCTTGCTCAACCATTTCAATAGGACAATGACTTAACTCATTTTATCACATAATTCAAGTTATGGTCATCATGACCCACACAAGCTATTCACCTTTCATTAGCAATGTTTTATCACATATTTACCGTACTTAGTTCAATACACAACTTAAGCTCTTTAACTTGCCTAGGGGTTCACTCTCTTATTAACCATTAACCAACAAGGTTTTGGATTTCAAAATACATGACTCATAATACATTCACAATATCACTCAACAATAATTCATATTAATTTTGGCGATTTTCTCATCTAACACATTCTCAATCATAAAACTAGTCGTTTCAGTTAGATATTTTCACTAACACCTTGTGTTAATACCATTAACAAGGTCATTTTCATGGTAGATATCTTCAAGACTAGGGTTACAAAAGACCCTAATGTTAAAAAACATACAACAAGCACCCACATACACAATCTACCATAAAATACATGAATCAAAACAAGTAAATGCATGAATCATCATTATTCATTCTTAGGTAACAAAACCCTTTTAATTTGATTCAAAACCACCATGTACACTTAATTATTCAAGTGTGAATACATGATTTTAAAGTTATTTCGAAAGGGAAAGATCTACATTCCTTAAAAAAGATGACAAACCAACAATCTTCACTCATTGTTGCCACTAAATCAGCACCTCCAAGCCCTAGCCTGCAATCTTGCTTCAAGAATCCTTTAGAGTGTTTAGGAGTGTTTGAGTCTTGTAAATGAAGACTTAGGAGGCTACAATTCCTTATATAGTGAGATGGTTTAAGGTTTAGGCATGGGAAATGAACAAAAGGTCCTCGGTTAAAAAATAAAAAGTCCACATATGCAGGGGTATGACTACCTTATACGATTCACTTTCCAAACATGACCTAGGGTCTGAGTGGTACTCAAAATCATACCCTAGGCTCCTCCTAGGTAAACCATATTGGATAGGGTACGAAACAGAACCCTTGAGTCATAACCAAGGGGTATGACTCAATCCCTAACTCGTAAGCTACACCCGTCACAAAAATAGACCACTCTAGGTTAGGTCCTTACTCCAGACTACCATGTAGTATACGAGTTGTATTTATGGTTACGATAAGGGGAGGACATTTCGTATTGTGGATAGTGTATTACCATCATGGACTGACAAAGATACAAAAGGGGATGTCCATATATGTACGACTGATGATCAAGGGTACAACTCAAATACCCAACCGTGCCCACTCCAGATACAGAAAAAGTTTTCCTTTCAAAGGTTCAAGTCTAGGTGCTTAAATTCTCCCCTCCTTCAACTTGGACCCTGGATCCTTGAATGAGGGGCTAGGCAAGAATAAACACAAGTTAGCAAACTATAAGGACACAACACAACACATATCATGATCATCACGAATCACCTAAAACTTTTGCAAGGCCAGATTCTTTGGTATTTCATTCTCCCCCACTTTATATCATTCATCCGGGAATGATGTGTAAGGAAAGAATGAATGAAATATAATACATTGTCTCATATCATAACAATAGTTAAAAAAGTTAGAACAAGTATTCAACATGGATATAACACACATCATGCTCATTATTAATCAACCATTCATTTCATCAAATTTAGGGATCAACCCACTGTCTATCAGGGCATAATTCTACGCAAGAACATTAATGCATACCCCCATCATAAGTTTTTGGAATGGAAAAAAATGCATATACTTAAACTTCATGTCCTCTTCAGCTTCCTACGTAGCTTCTTAGGTATTTTAGTTCTTCCATAGGACCTTCAATAAATCTACTTCCATCATTCCCAACCAGCAAACTTTTTGATCCAAAATCCCCACCGAGTTCTCTTCAGAAGTCATAAAACCCAAAATAATAATGTCCTCTATGGGAGAAACCAATAAAGGATCACCTACGCTCTCAATAGGAAGACATAGAACACTGGATGAGAGGGGATCATACTAGAGGCAAAGTTCAATTGAACTTGGACCCTTATTGGGAGAACCATCCCTTTAGCTGCTCAAGGGTCCTTCCAATACAATGAAAAACTTATTAGCAAAGGAAGGACCTTAGGGGCCCAACAATCTAAGAATGTATAGCACAAATGCAATCGATTCATCTCCAAATGACATAAAATAAAATTATGTCCACCTCTATCATCAACAATACTTACTTTATTATCATCAATTATCTCAAAGTCTCGATAGACTCCTTACAACGACGATGTCTCTTGTCGGTCTAGAAAGAGAGAAGAGAGATCAAATGACTCAGAACCAAATTAAAATACACAATAACATAAGAGGTCAAACATACCAACCAAAGTATAAGCATATATAACACGAAGAAGGAGTTTTTGACATAACAGTAACAACATTCAGAGATGCCTCGGACCCCTTGTTAGTACAAAGTGCATACAAGAGACTCCGGCCAATGTCGGTACTAGAAATAGAAAAAAAGATAGCATCATTCGGTGCAGCAGTAGGGAAAGTATCAATAGGGGCTCTACCAGCCTGAGCAGCTACTCGAGAGGGGCACTGTTACTAAATATACCCAATCTAGCCATAATAGAGACATCTTTTCTTCCCCTTCTCGTACTCACCATGGTGATGCTGACCATATAATCTACAAAGAGGGTAGGTCAGCTCTGACTGGGATTCACTGGCTTGAGAATCACCACTAACCCAGATCTTCCTCCTAGACAACCTACCAGTAGACTGCTGGCCCTCACTTAGATCAGATGGCAGACACCTCTTACCTTGCCTCTTATTAATCTCACCCTATTTGTTTTTCTTTTCTTATACTTATTTCATATACATAATAAACCTAGAGATGTTCATGTTTCTAATCAATAAGGTCTCTGTCTTCTCATGGACAAATTCAAGAGAATATCTCAAAAAAAAATTATGCATCCTAGCCCGAATGGTAGACACCATCTCAGGGGTATACCTTAAAAAACAGATGGAATCTCAAAGCATACTCCTTGAGGGATATCCTACCTAGATTTAAATAGACAAATTCTTCTGCTTTTGCTTTCCTCGACACTTGATAAAAGAAGCAGTCAAGGAAGGCACTAGACAAATTTTCCCACTCGCCCGGACTATCACCCACACCTCTAGACATATCTCACTCTTCATACTATTGGTATGCTATATCCTTCAATTGGTAGGAAGAAAACTCAACACCATCTACCTCCAATGCATGTATAATCCAAAAGATCTTTATTTTATCAATAAAAATTTGGGGATCCTCAATTTTCACACCCATAAATATAGGAGGGTGTAACTTCATGAATTGTCTAGCCTTTGTGACCTTAGAAAATAAAGAAAAAGAGGCACCTCACTCATATTAAGAAGATACCAATTAGTTTAAGAGATTGATGGAGAGATGATACTTCGCATTAGTAGCATTCTCTTGAAGTGACTGGGGAGGAAAGTCACTCTATTATTCAAGATTTATGGGGATAAGTGGAACCCCACCAAGATGGCCAAATATAGCAACCCTACCCAAGGTCTGAACCCCAAAAATTGGATGATCTTCATCCATACGACCATTAGTTGGGGATGAGGTGTTTTCCTAAGTATTAGATCTTCTTTGAGGAATAATCTTAAAGATAGTAAACGGAATCAGATTAATTCAAGACCTTAGACTTTATAGATCTAGAATGAAACACAAGAAAGGAAAATGTTCCTAAGATGTCTTATAGCCCCTATTTTATAAGTGTGGTTTGCTTCATACTCATAAACAAGGCTCTGCTTGACACGGATTTGTGAACACCCAATATTCCATGAACTTCGGCTCTGATACCAACTTGACATGCCTAGAACTTTAGGATATGTCATATGGGAAGCTCAAGCACACATGTGCCGGAGGTTTCACCATAACCATACCTAAACACCTTATTATATCATAGGAGTCGAAGAAACTCCAATCCACTTGTTAAGGTAGCGGAAACAACAACGACAAAAGTCATAGCTTTGATGTGTCTATACATTTCATTAGGTTCATCAAACTATAAAATGTAACCAAGTCCATAGTCATTCCCAATTCCTCCATATAAAACCGATGTCAATAAAAGTAATATGTTGGGACAAGCCCCCGATAATAGCCAAACCTATTGAAAAAGAGACTAAGCAAATAGATAAGAGACCAAGAGATTAATATCTTCCAAAGAAAAGAAGATCACAACTTCAAGTCAATGCACGATATTCTTCGATCACCCAATCACTCCGCGGGATGAGAAGAAGAAGCTTTAGGCCCTACATCGCATAGGGTCATAACATTCAGGGATGGCTAGTGGTTGGAACACTAAAATGTAACTCCAGGATAAGGAGAAATAGTAAATTTGTTCAAATCCATCATAGGCGATCATATTTACATAAAAAGAGATATATTGAAGGCACATATACATATAGCGACACAATAAGTCAAATCATGAAATAAGTCATACCATGCATTTATGATACATTCATTCATAACACATGGGGTGAAGGACTACCAACCCTCCACCCTTATACCTTAGATGCATAGAATACTTTATACTATAATAGGTAAGGGGACATGAGCCTCGAGATGACACATCTTTTATAGTAAGCAAACTTCGACAACAAACTAACACGCCTAATATGGTAATCGAACTTGGACCACAAACCAACATACCTTATATGGTAAGCAGACTTAGACCAGAAAATAAAATGTGTTATATGGTAAGGGGACTTGGACGACAAACCAACACGCCTTATATGGTAAGCAGACTTAAACAATAAACCAACACGCCCTATATGGTAAGCGAACTTGAACCACAAATCAACATGCCACACATGACTTATAATACTTCTATAGTATCATTCAACAATCATTTATACTAATTTAGGCTATTTCCCTAGCTTAACACATTGTCAATCATACAACTAGTCATTTTACTCATACATTTTCACAAACACCTTGTGTTTATACCTTTGACAAGGTAATGTTCATGGTAGAATTCATCATGACTAGGGTTACTCAGGACCCTCAAGTTAAAAAACATACAAAAATCACACGCATTTACAATCTACCATCTAATACATGAATCAACATAAATACAAACATTAATCATCATTATTCATTGTTAGGGAACAAAATGCTTTTAATTTGATTAAAAACCACTATATACACTTACTAATTCAAGTGTGCAATACATTGGTTTAGAGTCATTTAGAAATAGGAAGAGATACATACCTTCAATAAGATAAAGACCAACAATTTTGATTCCTTCTTGCCACTAGATGAGCACCTCTAAACCTTAGCCCCCCAATATTGTTTCAAGAAGCCTTCAGAGTGTTTAGGAGTGTTTGAATCTTGTTAATAAAGACTTAGGAGAATTAAATTCCTAATATAGTGAGAGGGTTAGGGTTTTAGGCATAGGAAATGAACAAAAGGTACTTGGTTAAAAGATAAAAAGTCCACATGTTTAGGGGAACGACTCCCTCATATGGTTCACTTGGAAATCATAACCTAGGGTATGTGTGGTACCCTAACTCATACCCTAGGCTTCTCCTAGGTCAGCAATACTAGTTAGTGTACGAAAGGGCACCCATAAGTCATAACTAAGGGGTATGACTCAACCACTAACTCATAAACTTCACCCATGACCAAAATAGTTCACTCAAGGTTAGGTCCTCACTCCAGACTACCATGTAGTATATGACCAAGGAGAGGGAATTTCATATAATAGATAGTGTATTACCATCATGGACTAACTAAGATACAAAAGAGGAGGTTAAGATGGTTACGATTCATGATCAAGGGTAGCACTCAAGTACCCAACCATGCCCACTCCAGAGATACAAAAAGTTGTTGTCCTTTCAAAGGTGAAAGTCTTGGTGCTTAAATTCTCCCCTTCCCCCACTTGGACCATGAATCCTTGAATGAGGGGCTAGGCAAGAATAAACACAAGTTAACACACCAACATTCATCAACCAACCCGTACACAAGTTAGAAACAAGAACACCACAAGGATACAACACAACATATATCATGATCATCACCAATCACCCAAAACGTTTGCAAGGCCACATTCTTGGGTGTTTTAGGTAAGGTGGGTACGTCCCGTATCCATAGGTTAAACTTAAGATCCTAATTATACCCACTCAGAGACACAAAAATGAAGTTTCTTTTCAATGGTTTAAGATCTAGGTATTTCAATTCTCCCCCACTTAGATCATTCGTCCTGAATGAGGGGTAAGCCAAGCATAAACTTTAGTTTACATATAAATATAGATCCAACCAACCCTTACACATGCTAGAAATAAGAACACAACAAGAATTCAACATAACACATCATCTATCATCCATTTTATTTCATTGGTCTTTAGAATTAAACCCATTACTTATCAATCACTTACTTATTTCACAACTTAGGGACTTGAATCCATAGTCTAACAAGACATAATAAATTCAAACTCAGGGACTTTAACCCATTTTCTAACAAAGGCATAATTCAAGGAAGGATATTTAACATATACCACCATCAAAAGATTTTGAAATGGGAAACAAATGTGGGTACTTGTAATTCATGTCCTCTTTTGCCTCTAAAAGAGCTTCCTCAGACTTTTAATTCCTCCTTAGAACCTTTACCGATGCCACCTTTTTGTTTGTAACCGGCGAACTTACCAATCCAAGATCCTCATCGAGATATCCTCATAGGAAAAAAAGTTCGAATACTAACATAATTCTAGGGAACAACTAATAAAAGAGCACCCATATATTTATGAAACATAGATACATGGAAAACCGGGTGAATAGAGTTCATACTAGAAGGCAACTCCAACTCTTAGGAAATATTATCAACCCTTTTCACAATTAAGTAGGGACTAGCATATCGTGGACTAAGTTTTCCCTTTTTACCAAACTGCATTACTCCCTTTATGAGGGATACTTTCAAGAATACCCAATTGCAAACACTAAATAATAACTCCCTATTCCTCACATCGATATAGGACTTTCGGTGACTTTGAGTGGCATTCAACCTATCAAAGATCACCTTCATATTCTCTAAGGCATGGTAACTAGATCGGGGACAAGAAACTTACCCTTGTAAACCTCGTACCACCTAATAGGAGATCGTCATCCCCTACCATACAATGCCTCAAAAGATGCCATGCTAATACTAGAGTGGTAACTATTATTATAGGTAACTTTAATTAATGGCAAGTGGCCATACCAACTACCACCATGGTCAATCACATAAACTTGCAACATATTATCCAAAGTTTAGACAGTCTTTTTTGCTTGCTCATCCATTTATGGGTGGGAAGAGGTACTAAGGAACACTTTAGTACCTAGACTCTTATGGAACGACTTCCAAAAGTATGATGAAAATGGAGGAACATGATATGAGATTACAAACACTGGAGCACCATGCAAATTTACAATCTCCGCAAAATACAACTTAGCATAATCTTCTGTTGAGTAACTAGTTCTAATGGTTAAGAAATGGGAGGACTTGGCATTCCATCAACAATTACCCAAATAGAATCACATTAATTCTGAGATTTAGGAGGAACGGTAATGAAATCCATATTTATTTCCTCCCATTTCTATTCGGGTAATTGGATCTCTTGATAAAAGCCCCAAGGCCTCATGTGCTTAACTTTCACTTGTTGACACACTTATACTTGGCCACATAGATAGACACAACCTTTTCATATTACACCATGAATAGAACCCTGTAAGATCATGATACATTTTGGTTGAACCAGGATGTACAACATACCAAGATTTATAAGCCTCGGCCATGACCCCTTTCCTTAATAAATTGATATCGGAAAACATAGCGTACTTTGGTATCTAAAGATACCATCACCACCAATCGCCAAGTTTGTAACTTTGTGTTGACCCATATTACTCTTTATCTTGATCAAGTCGTGGTCTAAAACTTTCTTTACCTTTATATCAACAACAAGAGACAACTGAGATACCAGAAGTACAAATACACACCATCCTCGAAGTTCTTAAGTCAAACTCTAGGACTAGCCAAATGGTTAATGTCCTTCGCTAATTACCACTTATCCTTACCTACATAGGACAAAATTCCCTTGAACAATATACTAAGAGCATCAGCGATTACATTCGCCTTACCGGGATGGTAGTTAAAGTTCATATCACAGTCTTTTAATAGCTAAAGCCACCTTCTTCGCCAATGGTTCAACTCCTTTTTAGTAAATACATATTGGAGGATTTTATGGTTGGAGAAGATATGAACATTAACACCATAAAGATAATGTCTAAAAATCATTAATGAAAAAACCACAACTAATAACTCTAAGTCATTAGTGGGGTAGTTCTTCTCATGAACTTTCAATCGCATAGAAACATAGGCCACAATATTACCATGTTGCATCAACATACAACCAAGAAAAGCGTGGGAAGCATCACAATAAACAATAAAACTATGACAACCCTCGGGCAATTTTAAAATTAGAGTTGTAGTCAATTTATCTTTCAACTTTTCGAAACTACCCTCACATGCATCGGGTCACAACAACTTGACCTTCTTTTGGATCAACATGGTCAACAGGGAAGCTATAGTAGAGAAACTCATTACAATACTTCTATAGGAATCAGCTAGACCTAAGAAACTCCGTATATCAGTTGGAGTCGTAGGTCTAGGCCACTTAGTAACTGCTATGATCTTTTAGGGGTCTACAATGATCCTTCAATAGAAATGACATGACCAAGAAAATTTATGGCTTTCAACCAAAACTCATACTTGGAAATCTTGGCGTACAAATGATGATCCTTAAAATTTTACAACACAGCACAGAGGTGATCTATATGATTTGCCTCACTCGTAGAATACATTAAGATATCATCAATAAAGACAACAACCAACATGTCTATGAATGGACGCAAAACCCTATTCATCAAGTCCATAAATTCCACTGGGGAATTGGTTAACCCAAAAGACATGACAAGAAACTCATAGTGACCATGTCGGGTTCTAAAGGCAGACTTAGGGATATTCGTATCCCTAATATTAAGCTGATGATAACTGGACCTAAGATCAATCTTAGAGAAACACTTCACACCTTGCTGTTGATCAAATAAATCATTGATCCTAGGAAGAGGATATTTATTCTTTATGGTCACTTTGTTTAATTGACGATATTCAATGCACATTAGAAGGGAACCACCTTCTTTTGCAGAAACAACATAGGAGAACCCAATGGAGACACACTAAGATGGATAAAACCTATATCTAAGAGGTTTATCAATTGCTCCTTCAGATTTTTTAGCTCCGCTAGAGCCATTATATAAGGAGAAATAGAGATCGGATGAATTATTGGAAAAAGATTAATCCAAAAATCAATTTCCCTATCGGGAGAAACACTAGAAAGATCACCATTAAATACCTTGAGACACTTGTTCACCATGAGAACGTATTATAGAGAAGGCTCTTCTGAGTTAGAATATTTTACTCAGGCCAAATGATACAAACACCCCTTCGAAATCATACTTTGGGTTTTAAGATAAGTAATGAACCATTCCTTAGGTGGTAAAGAACCACAGACTCATTAGGGAATTGATACATGACCCTATGTGTCTGACAATCTAAGAAAGTATAGCAAGAGTACAACCAATCCATCCCTAGAATGACTTAAAAATCGACCATGTACAACTCTACCAAGTCTACAAGAGTATATCTATCACAAACATATATCACACACCTTCTATAGACTATTGTAACAACCATAGAGTCTCCTACCAAGGTTGAAATAGAAAAATGAACAGACAGACTCTTAAGACTACAATCAAGATGCACAACCATATATGTTCTTAATCAACAAGGACTCCTTGATTGTAAAAATACATATTATGGGAGAAAAGTCTCAACATACCCTTGATGACATCGATAGATGACTTAGAATCCTGGCGAGTTACAAGTGCATACAAGGAATTTTGGCCAGAAATAGAAGTAGAGGCAGGTATAGAACCCTTAGGTATGGGAGAAGATGGAGTAGTAATAGAATCCCTATTGGCCGAATGAGCTGCTAGAGAAGGTCAACCATGTTGTATGTCCCAATTTGACCACTATGGAAATATCTACCTCTTTCTTTCTCACACAAACCGAGATAATTCTGGCCAAAGAATCTACAAGAAAGGTGGGGTAGGGCTGACTGGGACCCACCACTAAACTGAGATGGATGACCACTCAACAAGTTTGGGTATGGAGAGCGAACACTAGCCAAGGAGAACAAACCTAAAATCCCCCCACTTCTTTCTTAACTATTTGCCACTATCTCTACCACTACACTCATAAGGCGTAAACTAGTTACCTTGCCTCTCACTAAGATTAACTTGTTTTTTTGTCTTCTTCCACTTATTGCATATGCATAATTTAATTAGAGATATCTATGTTCTCAATCAACAAGGACTCCTTACTCTCATGGACAAATTCATGGGACAATTCTGAGATAAACTTACACATTCTATCCCTCATTATAAAAACTATTTTTGAAGCATACCTTGACAATTTATAGAATTTCAAGGTATACTCTTGAACAGATTTCCTCACTTGCTTAAAGTTCACAACCTATTCTTCGTTAGACTACCTCAACTCTTGAGAAAAGAAGCAGTCTAAGAAATCCTCGGAGAAGTTTTCCCACATTAAGGGAATAGCATCAACACATCTAGACAACTGCTACCCCTCATACCATTGGTATGCTACATCTTTCAATTGGTAGGAAGCAAACTCAATGACCTCAATCTTCGAAGCATGCATGATTTGGAAGATCTTCTCCATTTCGTCAATGAAGCCTTAAGGATCTTCATCAACCTTTTGTAAAGGAGAACATAGGAGGGATCAACCTCATAAATTGGGAAATTCTTTTGGCCTTAAAAGAAATGGAATTCAGAGAACCACGCTCCTCTTGGGAATCTACTAATTGAGTCTAGATATTGATAGGGGTGAAACTTAATGATAGTATCATCCCTTTGAGGTGATAGAATAGGAGGGTTACTCTTATAGTTGAGGTTGGTAGGGACCGGTAGAATCCCATAAAGATAATCGAATGATTTAGACCTAGCCCGGGTCCAAACGCTAGAAGCTGGATAAGCTTCGTCCATAGGTCCCTTAGAAGGGTTTGCCTGAGGCTCAAATCTCCTTGGAGGTATGATCTAAAAGATGGTAAATAGAAATTAGAGGAATCCAAGAAATTAGACTGTTTAGCTTTAGATAGTAACACAAGAAAGGGAAATATTTCCTAAAATGTCTCATAGCTCCTCTTTTATAATTATGGTACGCTTCAAACCTATAAAAGAGACTCTAATAGACATGGTATTTTGGACACCCAACTGACCAGGAACCTAGGCTCTCATACCAACTTGACATGCCCTGACACTGGGCCATGTCATAGAGGAACCCTAAGCTGACATGAATTGGAGGTCGCCACACTAACCCAACCTAGACATCAATATAAATCACAAGGGTCAGATGGAATTTGACTATATAGTAAGACAACTGAAAAACATAATATAAGTCATAACTTAAACATGTCTAAGAAATTCATTTGATTCATCAACTAACCAATATTCCAAACTCCACATTTATCCACGATACCTTTATACAAATTGAAGTTTAGAAATGTAAATATTGGGACCAACCCTTGATAATAGCCAAACAAAGTCCAATGACTGAGTCTAAAGATAGGAGACCAAGGATGAATATCTTCCGAAGAAAGGAAGCTCGCCAATCCAAAGTTAATGCACAAACCAATTCCACCACTTAATCACTACGTAGGAAGAGAAGATGATGCTCTAGACCCTATATCACGTGGGGATATAACATTCAGAGACAGTTAGTGACTGGAACGCTAGAATATAACTCAACGATAAGGATAAAATAACAATATCATTTAATAATAAGTCAATATATCATATTTGATTACCTTATTCATGCATATATTATATCACATGCCAAACAAGTACTCAAGCATTAACACTATTCTCAAAGTATTCATTAATTAGGCATGAAATATGTGACTCCAACCCACCATACTTTAGATTCAACGATTCTCATCAAACATAGGACATTCAACCACATTAACAAATCATTTAGACCTAATACTTAAACCTTATGCGCTCTTATGAAGTAAAGGACTATAACCACATACATATCCATTGAAGCAAGGCACTCTAACCTTATGCTTACATATTTGATTAGGCATGGGATGTAACCACATGCTCACAGATTGGGCAAGCGACTCTAACCTTATGCCCAATTTAATAGGGGACACTAAACCCAAGCCAATACATTTGTTGCGGTACGTTAACTTTATCAGATCCCATTGACCAACTTTAACCATGGAGGATTTCATTAGGAAAAGGACTCTAACCTTAAGCCATTACATAAGGCAAAGTACTCCAATCTCAAGCCATTTTATAAGGTAAGGGATTGTAACCTCAAGCTATTCATAAAGCAAGGAACTCTAAACTCAAGCCGTCACAAAAATCGTAGTCGACAATGGGACTCTAACCCTTTTATAATACAGTACCATGCATTCAGAATAACATTTCAGGACTTTAACCTATTTAGCCAATTCAACAATTCACATAACCACATGGTCCTCATGGGAGCCTTCACTTCTCAATCTTTTCAATAGGCTATTTTCTTAATTCATTCTATCATTCCATACATTTCATGGTTATCAAGATCCTCACATTATATTCACATTTCATTAGCAAACATAGATCAGATTCTTACCATATCTTAGCTTAACACACAATTCAATTTCCTTTTTCATGTTTAGGGACTTTAACCCCTTATTAGCTATTAACTAACAAGGTCATCAATCGATAATACATGGATTACAATAACTTTAACATATCATTTATCAATCATTCATGATTATTGGGCCATTGCCAAAGGTTAATACATCACCAACATATTACTAGACAATTCACTGAGACAATCTTATAAATGCCTTATATGCATACTTTTCAACAAGGCTATTTTCATGGTAGAAATCATAATTGTTAGGGTTAATCAATACCCTCATGTTAAACCACATACAAAAATAACCCATATACAATTTCGACCATCAATAACATATATAAACCAGGAATAAAAGAGAATCATCGTTATTCATATTAGGTAACAAAGCCCTTTTCATTTAATTTAAAGCCACAATGTAAACTTACTAATCCAAGTGTGAAATAAATGGGTTTTAGATTTATTAAACAAGTGGAAGAGTTACATTCCTTAAACATGATGAATCACCAAGAATATTAACTTCACTTTGCCTCTTGAAGATCACCCTTGAAACTCTATCCTCTAATCTTTCAAAGATGAGCTTGAGAGAGCATTTAGGGTGTTTTATCCATCAAAAAAAAGTTTATGAGACTACACACACTTATATAGTAAAAGTATTTATGGTTTTAGGCATGGGAAATGACCGCAAAGACATTAGTTAAAATCTAAAATATGACCCCGTCCTAGGGTACGACTCTCCCATACAATTCCCTAAGTAATTGTACCCCAGGGTACGAATAGTACCAACCTTGAGTCATAATCAAAGGGTACGACTCAATACCTAACTTGTAAGCTTCATATGTATAGAAAATAATCCACTCAAGTTGAAAATTTAATCCATACTATTGAGTAGTATACGGCTCGTATGCATTAGTTATGACCAAGGGGAGGCCATGCCGTATACACGATGGTGTGTCACCCTCATAGACTACCCAAGGTATAAAAGGGAGAGGGCAAGGTAGTTGCAACCCGTATCCATGGGTATGACTGAAGCTCCTAATTGTACCTACACAAATACATTTTCCATGGTTAAAGACCTAGATGCTTTAGACTAATGCACCAAATTGAGGTCCATATTGTGTGACCAACTTATGGCTAATAATAAGTTAGAGAAATTTAGGAGGAATACAAAAATAATAGAATCCAAAGGCTCTATATATGCATGGCTATAATAACTAATTAAAATGACCAAGTGATCACCTATGTTTCCATGTGTGTCCTGATGTTAGGGGTATTTATGCATTCTAGTGTGACTATTCTAGTATTTTTAGCCATATTTTAAGGATGATTTGTATGATACATAGGTTTATAATGATATAAATGTTTATCAAAGTGTTAAATCATGTATTTACAATGTTCAAAGTGAATTCCAAACAATTTTGTACTTAATTAAGTCATTTAGAGTTCAACCTAGAAAACTAGTATTACTCGCTTAAGCTAGGTGCTTGTCTAGTTGGTCTGGTTGAATTCTAGTGTGTTTAATGGGTCCCTTAAAGTTTAAATTTATGATTATGAGTGGAATAACATTTTGGGAGTGAGACAATTTCAATTTGATTAAGTTAAGAGTCAGAACATAAAGCTAAAGATCAATGCGAACTAGAGTAGCTTAGCTCTTGTTTTGATTCATCGTTATGGATGTAGTGTTGTTTAAATGGCTTATTCATGTAATTTGACTAGGTAGGATTATTTGGGAGCTAAATATGATGATATTTTGATGTTGATAAGGTTGGAAATCCATGGGAAATACACCATAATACAAGGTACTAAGAGGGGAGACTCAACACTTAGACAAAATTCGAGAGACAACTTCCAGAGAGCTAACGCGATTTGGAGGCAACGCCTTAGCAATTGTGGGACTATAGGTGGGGCGGGGACATAAATGGATTGGGGAACTAGGGGAGGCCACATCTCATCTAGATCAGGGCTCTACCTGGGGCGGCGACCTGTCTACTCTCGGGCACAATAACTGAACGTTTCGAACTTGTACATGGGTTTGGTTTACCATAGGCTAGATCATGTTCACACTTTTTACAAATCTTTGGACATATTTTGGATATTAAGGGGCAGGTATAACTTCTTATTTATGTTTTTATTATTTTTATTTAGTTCATTCTTGTTCTTAGTCGTTAATTAACGCCTTGTGATTATGATTATGATATGTGTAGGTAAACACCCTCTTTTTGGGGTTGAAGCCTAGAACATGAGTACTATTGTTTTGAATTGATTTTATTTGATTTTATTATCATTATTGGTTATTTTTTTAATATTGTTATAATTATTTTAAGGGTTTTTGACCCATACAATAAATCGATTGAAAACCTTGTGAACTCGGCAGATGAAATAGGGAGATAGAACATAGGAATAAAGAAAGTATGGTTTGTATTTGTTTATGACAGGTATGTACTTAGATTCCGTACTTGATTCAAATGTAGGATGATATATTTAATGAACTTAAGTGAACCATTACAACCCCGCTCAATGATGTAGTTGTAAGGTTCAACTTAGGTAAAGGATTAGAGTTTCAGAAACCATAATCATTCAATTAACCCTACAAATAAACAACAAAGATAAGGAAGTTAATAAATAAAGTTCAATAACATTGTATGGTTGTTCAAAGTGCTTTATCCTTGGATTTTCTCCTATTGATTATCTAAAGACGTTTATTTTATACACTGTTTACTTTTCTATAGTTTACATATTCCAAATTCTTTTTGGCTACTGTTGCATCAAATTAATTGAAAATTTGAACTAAAATAGAATTGTTGCTAAATGAATTCTCTATGGGATCGATACTGGGATTCCTGAAGGTCACTTTACTACTTGATTAGACCACAGACACTTGCGTGAGCGCTTGGGTGCTGTGATGTTTTTGGCGCCATTATCGAAGATTTAAAATTTGGCAATAGTTTATTTTAGTTTTACTTTTTGATTTATTTGGTGTTTTTACACTTATTTTTTGTTTAGTGATTGTAGAAAGCAAATTTTAAGTTTAGTAAGGTTGTAATGGATAGGGATTTGGTTGAACAAAGCCACAAACTCAAATAACACCTCCATCAACGAAAGAGAGACACAATCCGTCTTCCCTAATTTCTATAAATTGAAGAAGACCAAGTGGATCCTGCTCTAATGGCTAAGGAACAAGAAACTCATAGGATAGTGAGAGAAGTGGTAATCCCACTTGTAACCAATATGACCTCCCATTTTAGAGGTTGAAAGATGGAGACAATTTTGAGGTCAAACAGAATATGGTACAACTTATGATCAATAGTGGATAGTTCATAGGGCTTTATCACAAAGATCTAAAGGTACAAATACATATTTTTTTGGAAATCAGTGATACATTCATCCCAATGGGTATAAATTAAGATTATGTGAGGATAATGCTTTTCCCCTTTTGTCTTTTGGGGAAGAAAGAAGGTGGTTGGCTGCAAGACCAACAAATTCAATCACGTCATGGCATGATTTAGCTAAAAAATTCCTTAATAGGTTCTTCCCATCTGGTAAGACTGTAAGACTATATAGTGACAGAGTATGCCTCAAACAAAAGCCAGATGAAAATCTTTATCATGCTTGGGAGCGGTTCAAGGCTCTTCTTAGGAACTGTCCACTTCATTTATAATCCAATAAGGTACTTGCCTATGATTTTAAAGAAGAACTTGATCATAATACAATAATTATGTTAGATTCAACTGCAGGTGGTCAAGCGTTGGAATTGACTTATGATGAGTTATACATATTTTTGAACAACATAGCACAAGGAATTCCCTAATGACATTTAGATACTAGAATTTTTACAAAAAGTATTGCAGGTGTACTGGAGGTAGTCTAGTTCACTGCTTTATCTGCTCAGGTTGCAGCATTGAAAAATATGATAAGTACTCAGTTCAGCAGCTTAAAATTGGAAGCTCCACAGCCTACAACCTCAGTCAATGCAGTTCAACAAACTAGTGGTTGGTGTGAGATCTGTCGAATTAGTGGCCATTCTACGACCATGTATGCTTTGAATCTGGAATCAATGATGTAAGTAGGTAATTCTTAAACGCCAAATTATGTTAATTCCTACTATATGAAGTGGCAAACTCAACTTTGGAATGACAAACAACAACAAATTAAGCAACTATAGGGACAAGGGAATCAGTAACTAGCAACAAAGAAGAGATGTTAAAGCTGCTTTTAGCTATTCAGGCACAGTTGACTGTGGACATGAAAAATTCAAAAGACACCCAAAGAAGCTAAGAGTTGCTGATGGGGCAGTTACACTAAGCATTAAATACTAGGCCACAAGGTGGTTTTCTAGTAAATACAAAAAATCCAAAGTAGGTTATGCCAATTACCTTAAGAAGTGGTAAAGAATTTCAAGGATGTAATACCCCGAAAAATCCAAACCATTGTTAGAGCCATGTACCAATATCATGCATAGTATATCATGGTTCTTTTATAGTCTTATGAGTATGTTAGATGTATATTAAGGCTTCAAATAACTCCCAGCTATCAGATGAATCAAAATATTCCTTACCGATTGAATTCTTGAGAAGGATATTGGTATAGTCAACTTCAATCGAGCCTATATCTCATTATACTAGAAATTTTTGTGCTCATGTCCTATGAAAAGATAGATAATTGAATTAGCTTTCTAAAGTACCAATTTTGAATAAATTCGATATCGAAGCAAAGAGTTATTCCAATTTTACTCCAGCATGTCAGGCTGGAAATAGTATGACGACATTCGTGGTAGCTTACCATATTTGTGATGCCCTACCACAAAGGTATCAACTTTAGGCAGAAACCAGATTTTGTGTGATGAAATTCGTGGTAGCTTACAACATTTGAGATGCCCTACCACGAAGGTCGTCAGCCATAGGCAGAAACCAGCTCCTGTGTGAAGACCTTCGTGGTAGCTTACCACATTTGTGACGCCCTATCACGAAGGTCATCAGCCTTAGATAGAAATAATCTTTTAAGTGATGAAATTTATGGTATCTGACCAAATTTGTGATGCCCTACCATGAAGGTCTTCTGACATAGGCAGAAACCATCAATTCCAGCTTCTGTGTGATGACATTTCTGATGGCTTACAACATTTCTGATGGCTTGTCACAAATGTCATCAGCTATTATTTTCATCAACGTGGAATTTATTTCATAAGGGTATTTTGGTCTTTTTCCTTCACTTTACATGACTTATAACCCTCATGTAATGTACTATCTTCCATTCTCTTTAGTTAAAACATCTCAAAAAGCTATCACATACACTTTCAACCGCAAGATTAGGGTTTTCTCTCAACATCATCTCCTTAGGAACAAGAACATTCGTTCCCAAAGGGGTTTAACCCTAGTCAAGAAAAATTAGGGGTTTCTTCAGGAACCTTTAGAAACATTAGATCTCTTGCAAGATCAAGTTTTAAGGTATGTGTAGTGTTCATCTATGGATCCAATCCGTTTATCGAGCTCAAGAACCATGTTTTAAATAATATTTTGTAAACTTTTTTTGGTGATATAAGTATATACATGTTGACAATTGTTGTTTAAGTTTCAATGTGATGTCTAAAGGTGTTCTCATGGAATATACATGTTTGTTAATTAAAAACCATGAACTTTAGGTGGTTTAATATGGTGCAAGTATGAAACCCACCTATTCCTTAAAGAATGCATGCAAGGTGTTTGATCAAATTCCTAGGATTCAAGAAATTCATGTTTTTATGGTTCTATGATGTCTAAATGACATGTTCATATTAGCTATATACTTCAATATGAATTCAATGCATTTCTTTTGTTGTTATTGTGGGGGTATAAAACGTGCAATATAATAGAGATATACAATATGTACACAAAATATATCCATACATTCCTTACAATATTTAAGATATTGAATAACTATATTAAATATGATATCCCTTACTTATGATATTACGAATTATGGATTCAAGTCTTGTGATCTAGTCATGTCATGTGTGTCAATTTTATCTATCGAGTCCTGGGGGTATTCGTACCCTAAAAATATAGCTGTGTGCCAAGAACAATGCCATGTTTTCACGATAATCTCAGTCAAGCTATAATCTATAGAAATCAATCAGTCGTATTACTCAAGAACCTCAAAAATCTCATGATCTCAGTTAACTCTCAGATAATAGTATTACTCCATTAGTCAACGGAATTCAGTAAGTTCTACTTACGTACAGTCGGTTAAATCATGTTTAGTCTCTTCAGATAGGAGTAGGAGTTAGCACCGAGTGAACCCAAGGATTGGAACTCACTTGTATATAAGGGTGTGATTCTTAGCAGTCATCCTTGTGTTCCATAACTGTGTATCCGACATAGGTTGAGACATCGCAGCTTATTATATAAGGGTAGATGAAGTGGTTTAACCTGTTATATGAGGGTTCCTACCATTCTCACTAGAGTTACCTGTTATGTGAGGGTTACTCACATGTTGTCCTTACCAGTGGTATGGTATTGACACCCTTCTAGGCAGTGCAGAGATTGGACCCCATCTTACCCATAATGGCACATATGGGTCATGTCGGTTAATCAACTACCTCCCACAGTTTTAGACTCAGTCTCAGTAAAAGAACTGAGATAGTTCTTCAGATATCAATGTACCAAGACAGTAAGATACAGTCAAATTTAGTTATAGTGCAGAATTTAGATAGTTCCATTAGATTTAAGACTGTCAGATACGGTCGCCTATGTTATAAGAACTACAGTTCTCACTAAACCATCTATTAGAGTACAGATCTATCTATCACGTTCTCATGATATTATTTACTATTTATGTATGTTTACACTCTCACGTTCATATCAGTCAGTAAGTTAGCATTGTTCCTGCATGTAAACACTTTTGCTTTATCCTGCCTTCCTTGTATACTCAGTACTCTAGTTTTACTAATTCATTTGTGCTATGGTGCTTTCTTACATGTTACACCATAGTTTCAGAGACACAAACTCCAAATCAGCAGTACAACCCAGCAGTAGAGTTTTAGTGAGTCCTCATCCATTCGAGGGCGATATTATTTTATTTCATTTATTATTTTAGTTTAGTTTTACGGAGTTAGTTGGAGACATGTTTCTTCAACTCTTTAATTCAGACAGTACTTATAGGCATTTGGATTTATGCTCAGATTGAGCTTTCAAACTCTGTTTTCAGTTGTTTTTGGTATTTTTTGCCCATATGGAAGTTATATTATTTCAGTTGAATCTCATCGCCTATTGTGCATGTTTTCTGCATTATGTTATGTCATGAATTATAGTATACAGGTACATATAATAGTCATGTGTTAGCTTGTGGTCTCTCGAGGTCATAAGCATTGTGTAGCATTTTAGTTCAGAAAATTGTGGTGTTACAAACTTGGCATCAGAGCCTAAGGTTCAATAGAATCCTAGGAAGTCTGAAAGCCACATCTAGTAGAGTCTTTTTCATGGGTGTATTGCACCCCATATTTATGTACAGGAGGATATGAGATGTTTTAGGAAAAATTCCCTTTCTTCAGTATTCATGTCGTGCTAGTAAGCATAATTTCAAGTTAGTCTCTTAGTCTAATCCTCTCTTCTCTTTTTTTCAGAAACATGCCTCCAAAGAGAAGAAATCAGCTAGTTCCTCAGCCCGAAGATCCTTTGGGCAAACATGTTTCTCATGCGAAGTTCAGAACCGCATTTGCCGCTCTTGCTCAGTTTGTAGCTTCCCAAAATTAATTTTTTATAGTCATTCCAGCCAACCCAGTGGCCAATTAGCTGTTGCTAGGATTCGAGACATCACCCGAATGAACCCTTCATCTTTCTTTGGGTCTAAGCCAGATGAGGATCCTCAGGAATTCATTGACCAAGTCCAGAAGGTTATTGATATAATGGGAGTCACTTCTTCTCAAATTGTTGAGTTAGCTGCATACCAATTGTAGGATATCTCTCACACTTGGTGCAAGCAGTGGTTAGCAGAAAGGTTTGTGGATGTAGTTCCTGTTGATTGGGAAGAATTTGTCACGGCTTTCTTAGATAGATTCTTTCCCCAAGAGCTGAGAGAGGACAAAGTTCTTGAGTTCATCAATCTCAGGCAGGGAAATATGATCGTTAGAGAGTATTATCTTAGATTTACTCAGCTAGCTAGATATGTCCCTCATGGGGTTGCAGACAATAGGGCTAAGATGAGAAAGTTAATGTCAGGGGTGAATGATAGCATGGTAAATGAGTGTAGGTCTGCAATTATTAATAGTGATATGACTTTATCTAGTCTCATGAACCATACTCAATAGATAGAGGAGCAGAAGGCTAAGACTAGAGAGGGGCAAAATATGAGAGTAAGAGCAGGTAGTCTTAGTTTTGCTCAGCCCAAATTATAAGGAGGAAATCATTCTTAGTTTCATCCTAAGTCAGTAGTTCTAGCCCCTTCCTCCATTATTGCCCAGTGCCAAATTTTAGGGATGGCAATAGAGACAGAGCACCAGGCTCTAAATCTCAGAGTAGTGTTAGCAGTGTTAGCAGTGTCCGCATTTATCCTCAGTGTCAGACCTGCGTTAAGCACCATTAAGGTGTGTGTAGAGTGGGTCAAGGAATTCATTTTGTTTGTGGCAAGCCAGGCCACAGAGTTAGGGACTATCCTCAGCTACGTCCTCAGGGCCAGCAAAATCATTCCACAGCTCAGTTCAATCGCCTGAACCTGCAGGGTTCCACTTCTAGTGCTACTAGTGGGCAATGGCCAAATATAATCTATGCTCTTCAGACCTGATAGGATCAGGAAAATTCTCCTAATATCATTACTAGTACGTTACAGATTTTTCATGTTCCTGTTTATGCTTTGCTAGAATTAGGTGCATCCTTGTCTTTTGTCACTCCATATATAGCTAGCAATTTTGGAATCAGTCCCAACATTTTACCAGAGACCTTTTCAGTCTCTACCCTAGTGGGTAAAACCATCATTGCTCGTCGGGTATACACGTACTGCCCGATTATGATATTTTAGAAATCTATGTTAGTAGATTTAGTCAAGTTAGAGATGACTAATTTTGA
This sequence comes from Capsicum baccatum var. pendulum, assembly GCA_030864225.1. Taxonomy (NCBI): domain Eukaryota; kingdom Viridiplantae; phylum Streptophyta; class Magnoliopsida; order Solanales; family Solanaceae; genus Capsicum; species Capsicum baccatum. Next base: position 91,331,670 of record CM061557.1, read on the forward strand.
TGTCATTCTCGGCATGGATTGGCTTCATTCCTACTATTCCATAGTCGACTGTAGAAATAGGATAGTTTAGTTTCAGTTTCCGAATGATCCCATCCTAGAGTGGAAGGGTAGCACTTCGTCTTTTAGGGGTCTACTTATTTCCTACCTTCGGGCAAGGAAAATGATTTCTAAGAGGTGTGTATATCATATCGTGCATGTTAAGGATTCCAGTTCTGAATCTCCCAGTCTCGAATAAGTCCCAGTGGTTAATGAATATTTAGATGTCTTTCACGAAGATCATCCAGGCATTCCTCCTGAAAGGGAAATAGACTTTAGCATAGACCTTGTCCTAGATACTTAGCCTATTTCTATTCTGCCATACAAAATGGAACAAGCAGAACTCAAGGAACTAAAAGATCAGTTAAGCATATATTAGATAAGGGATTTATCAGGCCTAGTGTATCCCCATGGGGTGCGCCAGTCTTATTCATTCACAAGAAAGATTATTCTCTCAGAATGTGTATTGATTACCGTCAGCTCAAAAAAGACACGGTCAAGAACAAGTATTCGCTGCCTAGGATAGACGACTTGATTAACCAACTTCAGGGTACCAATTACTTCTCTAAGATAGAACTTAGATCAGGCTATCATTAGCTCAGAGTTAGAGAATGTCATATTTCTAAGACAACTTTTCATACTCGGTATGGTCACGTTGAATTTCAAGTCATGTCCTTTGGCCTTACAAATTCCCCTGTAGCTTTTATGGACTTGATGAACCGCGTGATCAAGTAGTACTTGGAAATATTTGTCATAGTCTTCATAGATTATATTCTGGTCTATTCTCGCACAGAGCATGATCATTCATACCATCTCATAATTGTTCTTCCGATTCTCATGGATCATCAGTTGTTTGCCATGTTTAGTAACTGGGAATTTTGGCTAAGATCAGTAGAATTACTTGACCATATTATTTCTGGTGATGGCATTAGAGTAGATCATCAGAAAACTGAAGCAATAAGAAACTGGCCTCGCCCTATCTCTCTATCAGTTATCAGAAGTTTCTTCCATTTGGCTGGGTATTTCCAATGATTTGTCGAGGGATTTCATTCTATTCCATCTCCTATGTACAGATTAATTTAGAAGAAGGTCAAGTTTTAGTGGTCAGAACCTTACGAGAAGAGTTTTCAGTAGTTCAAGACTCGACTTACCTCAACTCCAGTTTTAGCACTTCCTGACGGTTGTGATGGATTTTTAGTATATTTTGATGCATCCAGAGTAGGTATAGGTTGTGTGTTCATGAAGAATGGTAGAGTCATAGCCTACGCCTCCAAACAGTTAAAGCTTCATGAGAAGAATTATCCTACTCATGACCTTAAGTTAGCAACAGTTGTCTTTGCCTTAAAGATTTGGAGGAATTATCTATACAGTGTTCATGTAGACACCTTCACAGATGATAAGAGCCTTCAGTATGTCTTTTTCTAGAAAGATCTCAATCTTTGTCAGAGAAGGTGGTTAGAGCTCTTGAAGGATTATGACATGAGTCTCCTTTATCATCTTGAAAAGGCCAATGTAGTGGCCAACGCACTCAGTAGACTATCCATAGGTTGTGTTTCCTATGTTGAGGCTAGTAAGAAGAAATTACCTCAGGAGATTCATCATCTTGATAGACTAGGCCTTTGCTTAGTCGAATCTTCAGAGGGTAGTGTATGTGTTCAGAGTAATTCAGAGTTATCTCTAGTTTCTAAGGTGAAAGAGAAGCAAGACAGGGATCCTAGCCTTGTCATGATAAAAGAGTCAGTTTAGACTCAGGAAGTAGAGGTTTTCTCACAAGGGGGAGATGGTGTTCTTCGTTGTCAGGGCCGTCTGTGTGTTTTCGGTGTAGATGACTTGAGGCAGCAAATTCTTGCAGAAGTGCATGGTGCGCGATAATCTATTCATACAGGGCCACTATGATTTACCGTGAGTTGCGGGAGATCTATTGGTGGAGTGGGATGAAGAGGGATATTCCAGAGTTTGTGGCTAAGTTCTCTACATGTCAGCAGGTGAAGATAGAGCATCAGAAACCTAGTGGTTCCATACAGGAGTTCAGTATTCCTACTTGGAAGTAGGATGAAGTGAACATAGACTTCGTGATGGGTTTGCCTAGAAAACGTCATAAGCATGATTCAGTTTGGGTCATTATAGATAGAATGACCAAGTCATTTCATTTCCTTCTAGTTCGTACCTCTTACTCAGCCGAGGATTATGCCAAAATCTATATCAGGGAGTTGGTCAGATTACACGGTGTTCCATGATCTATCATCTCAGATAGAGGTACCCAGTTCACCTCTTACTTCTAGAAAGCATTCGGAAAGGGTCTTGGTACCCAAGTTCACCTAAGTATAACATTTTATCCTAAGATGGATGGTCAAGCAGAAAGGACCATTCAAACTCTAGAGGATGTGCTAAGGGCATGTGTAATTGATTTCAAGGAAAGCTAGGATGATCACTTGTCATATATTGAGTTCACAAACAACAACAGCTATCACTCCAGTATCTCTATGGTAGGAGATGTAGGTCTCCAATCGGTTGGGTTGATGTTAGTGAGACCACGGTCATAGGGCCTAACTTAGCATTCAATGCCTCAGAGAAAGTTCAACTGATTAGAGAAATACTCCGAGCTGCTCAGAGATGACAGAAGTCTTATGTGGATATTTGTAGAAAGGATCTCGAATTCGAGGTCGATGACTATGGCTAACTTAAGATCTTTCCTAAGAAGGGAGTGAAGAGATTTGGAAAGAATGGAAAGCTTAGTCCCCGATATGTTGGTCCCTTAAGGATTCTCAGTCACTTCAACAAGGTAGCCTATGAGCTCTAATTGCCTTTAGATTTAGCCTAAATTCATCCTGTCTTCCATGTCTCTTACCTCAAGAAGTGCATAGGTGACCCAGCAGTTGTACTCCCTATTCAGAGCATTGACTATTAGAATAGCCTCTCTTATGAAAAGATTCCAGTCGAAATCCTTGACTGTTAGACTCGTAGGCTGAGGAACAATGAAATCCCTCTAGTCAAGGTTCTTTGGAAGAATCAGTCCATGGAGGGATCTACTTGGGAAATAGAAGCAGTCATGAGAACCAAGTACCCTCATCTTTTCTCCGCTAATTCAGACATAGCTCGAGGTAACTATTTTCCTTAAGCTTATTCAGTTACATGTTCAAAATTCTAGTATAAAATTGGTATCAAGTGTCAGTGCATAGCTTATCATGCATTCATGAGTCTAGCTTATCATTCATGCATCAGATATGCATGTTCAGTTAGGGTATATTCAGTTTAGAATTCAATTCAGTCCTAAATCATGTGCCAGTTGAGCATGATCAGTGTATGTGTCGTTTATATTTTCTCCCATCTCAAGCAGTTATCATTCGAGGACGAATGTTTCTAAGGGGGATATATTGTAATACCCCGAAAAATCCAAACCAATATTAGATACATGTACCAAGATCATGCATAGTACATCACGGTTATTTTATAGTTTTATCAGCAAGTTAGATGTATATTAAGGCTTCAAATAACTCCCAGATATCAGACGAATCAAAATATTCCTTACCGATTGAATTCTGGAGAAGGATATTAGTATAGTCAACTTAAAATGAGAATATCTCTCATTATACTAGGAATTTTTAAGCTTATTACCTATCAACAGATATATAATTGAATTATATTTCCAATAATACCAATTTTTCCTAAATTTGATATCGGAGCAAAGAGTTATTCTTATTTTACTCCAATATGTCAGGCTGGAAACAGTATGACGACATTCATGGTAGCTTACCACATTAGTGATTCCCAACCATGAAAGTCGTCAGCTTTAGGCAGAAACCAGAGCCTATGTGATGACAATCACGGTAGTTTTCCACATTTGTGACGCCCTACCATGAAGGTCGTCACCTTTAGGAAGAAACCAGCTTCTGTGTGATGACATTCGTGGTAGCTTACCACATTTGTGATGCCTTACCACGAAGGACGTTAGGCGTAAGCAGAAACGAACTCCTAAGTGACAACATTGATGGTAGCTTACCATATTTGTGACTCCCTATTTGAAGGTCTTCAGACTTAGGCATAAACCATCAATTCCAACTTCTATGTGATGATATTTTTGACGGCTTACCACATTTTTGAAGCCTTGTCACAAATGTCGTCAGCTATTATTTCCAGCAACTGGGAATTTATTTCATAACAGTATTTTGGTCTTTTCCCTTCTCTTATTATGACTTATAACCCTTAAGGAATGTATTATATTCCACTCTTTTTAGTTAAAACATCTCAAAAATATCTCTCATATACTTTTAACCACAAGATTAGGGTTTCCTCTCAATATCATCTCCTCAGGAAAAAGAACATTCTTTCCTAAAGGGGTTAAACCCTAGTCAAGAAAAATCAAGGGCAAGACTATGGATTTCTTCAGGAACCTTCATAAACATTACATATCTTTAAAGATCATGCTTTAAGGTATGCGTAGTGTTCATCTATGGATCTAATCCGTTCATAGAGCTCAAGAACCTTGTTTTAAATATTATTTTGTAAACTTTTTGTGGTGATATGAGTATGTACATGTTTAAGATTGTTGTTTAAGTTTCAATGTGATGTATAAAGGTGTTCTTATGGAATATATATGTTTGTTAATTGAAAACCATGAACTTTAGGTGTTTTAATATGGTGCAAGTATGAAATCCACCTATGCTTTCAAGAATGCATGCAAGGTGTTTGATAAAATGCTTAGGATGCTAGAAATTCATGTTTGTGTGGTTCAATGATGTCTGAATGACAAGTTCATGTTAGCTATATACTTCAATATGAATTACATGGTTTTTATGTGTTTCTATTGTAGGGATATGAAGCATGCAAGATAATGGAGATATAAAATATGTACACAAAATATATCCATGCATTCCCTACAATGTTTAAGTTTTTCAATAACTATATGAAATATGATATCCCCTACTTATGATATTATGAATTTTGGACTCAAATCTTTAGATCAAGTCATATCATATGTGTCCGTTTCCTTCTATCGAGTCCTGGGGGTATTCGTACTCGAAAAACATAGTTTTGTGCCTAGAGCCATGTCATGTTGTCAAGATAATCTTAGTCAAGCTATAATCTATAGAACTCAGTCAGTCATGTGACTCAAGAAACCACAAAAATCTCATGATCTCAGTTAACTCTAAGATAATAGTTCTACTCCGCCAGTCAACGGAATTCAGTAAGTTCTACTTATGTACAGTATATCAAATCATGTTCAATCTCTTCAGATAGGAGTAGGAGTTAGCACCAAGTGAAACCAAGGATGGGAACTCACCTGTACATGAGTGTATGATTCTTAGCAGTCATTATTGCATTCCAGAACTATGTCGCCATCATAGGTTGAGACAATGCAACCTGTTCTATGAGGGTAGATGAGATGGCTTAACCTGTTATATGAGGGTTCCTACTGTTCTCACTATATTTACCTGTTATATGAGGGTTGCTCATATGTCATTCTTACCAGTGGCACGGTATTGACACCCTTCCAGTCATGGAAGATATTGGACCCCATCTTAGCCATAATGGCACATATGGGGCATTTCGGTTAAAAATCTACCTCCCACAGTTTCAAACTCAGTCTCAGTAAAAGAACTCTATGGCTCTACAAATGGGCTTATGGCTACCTTGATGCAAATCATGTCCTAGAAAACGAATAGAGGTTTGAAATAGTTTCATTTTCTTAGCACTGACAACAAGACCATTAATTTTCACAATCTTAAAGAATGTATTAAGATGTTTAAAATGAGAATCAATGTTCTCGGAGAAAATCAATACATCATCAATATAAACAATTGACATATAAGAATATTCATTGAAAATATTGTTCATGATATTCTGGAAGTCAGAGGGAGCATTTTTTAGCCCAAATGGTAAGACATTCCATTCGTAGTGCCCAAAAGGGACATTGAATGCAGTCTTATATTTGTCCTTTTCAGCAATTTGAATTTGCCAGAATCCTGACTTCATATCGAATTTGCTGTAAAGGTTGGCCTTATAGGTTCGTTTGAGGAGATCCCTTTTATTAGGGATTGGGTGTCTAATCCATTTTAGGACCGCATTTAATGGCTTGTAATTGATAAGATGCCGAGGAGTTCCTCGTTCTTTTTCTGCACTATTGTTAACATAAAATGCAGAACAACTCCACGGAGAATTGGAGGGTCTAATGATACCCTTTTGAAGAAGATGGTTAATTTCTGTCTTGCAGATTTCCATCATTTCTTGATTCATTTGAATCGGTCTGGCTTTCATAGGAATATGTTTTTCGTCGAAGCCAGCAATGTACGGAAGCTCAACGAGATGCTTCTTGCGTTCCCAAAATGCATTAGGTAATTCGGAGCATATCTCATTTTCGAAATTCTTTTGGAGAAGGGCTATTTTGCTGACCATCTCCGGGGTTTTTAAAGTTTGCTCAATATGATTGAGCTGAACTTCCTGTTTTAGAAAGCAAATGTGAGAAGATAAACAGTTTATTTTAAACACCGTTTCTTCTTTGATTCTTTGTCCGTCGTCGTTAGAAAGGGGACGGAGTAAAGGGAAGAAGAGCTCGGTTCCTAAGAGGACTGAGCGAATACCATCATAGTCGCTCTGGTAAGGACGAATTTGATTAACAAAAGGTATTCCAAGAATGATATCTTCGGTGATATCTTCAAAAATGACAAAGTCGTTAACAAGGCAAATGTCGTTGTTACATATATGGGATTTAGGAAGCTCATAGTTAATTGTCATTTTTTCTCCTGTGGCAGAGTATAATTGAGATTTACTCTTCTGGAGGTACTTGGTAGGGATAAGGCCTTTGACAATACAGTTACTGTCAGCGCCGGTGTCAAACAGAGCGACTCTGTTGAGAACAAAGTCTTTGTCAATGACAATTTTTACAACGATATGTTCGCTGTAAGCTTTAATGGCGGAAATGGCCTTTCCCGATGAAGATGGAACATCAATTCCTGGGAATGGATCTGGTTCATACAGATGATCCATGGGAGTGATAGGAAGATATTTGGGAGATTCAGGGGCCTTCTCTGAGGGTAAGGCAGACCTAATGACTTGTTCTGTGAGGATGTTAAGCTCCACATGATCAAGTCTGGTTTTGAGATTTTTGATCTCTCCCTTTAAGTTGGCAATTTCTCCCTTTAGGTCAGAAATGGTAGGTTCTGAGGGGGATGATTGGAATTTAGCCATAACCTTTTGCATATTGAAAGGTTGAATGATAGGCTTGGTTTTAGGGGGACTTTCTTCTTGAGAAAGTAAGTGTTTGAGCTCTTGAAGATACTTACTTTGAAGCTCATCATCCGAGATATGTTCTATAATGTCAAATAGGATTTCCTTGGGTTTTTCGGTTATGAAACTAATGGCTTTGGTAGAGCAGGTACAGAAAGTGCCAGTGCACTCATATTCTTGTCCGGATTGGGAATCATCAGACTCATAGGCGGCGCTGATATATTCTTCGTCGCTATATTCTTCGTCTGAAGAAGATTCTGAAGCTGTTGAGGAGTCTTCTTCCATAATGGAAAATAATCTCTCTTTTGCTTCATCAGAAAGATCAAGTTGGTTGATCTTTTTCTTCTTGCTAGATTTGCAATCTTTCGACCTATGGCCAGATTTGCCACACGTCCAGCAAGTTTCTTTGATTTTCTTGGAGAACTTTCTTTTGGTTTTCCTGCTGGGTTTATCGGACTCTTTTTTGTAAGTCCGTTTAGGAAAAGGTTTTTTGAAAGGCTTGTTTTTCTTTCCTTTCTTTTGTGAAGTAAGGTCAGTGAAACCATAATCACTGCAGAAGGTTCCTAGACCATACTTACTCTTATGCTTAAGTTGTTGTTTAAGCTTAAGGTCAGTACACGGGTCTATTCCAGTGGAGGTGATAAAGCTCACTATGTCACCGTAAGTAAGCCTGTTGTAAGGAATTTGACCATCGAATCTGGTCTTGATGGCTGTTCTAACTTTGTCAGCGAACAAAGGAGGAAGACCGCTAATAAATCGTTCTTTCCAGAAGTCATTATTGCAGTCAGGTCTGATCAGGACTTTGACCAGAAAGGTGTCCTTGTACCACCCAAAGTCTGCTAGATTTTTGCAGCGAAGGTTATTTAAGATTTCTAGACTTCTATCTTGGAAAAGTTTGGGCTCTCCAACGAAATGTCTAGCTATATGATATAGGAGGGTAGCGCAAGCATCTTCTTGCGCTTCTTCTACCATGGTTTCTTGACCATCTACAACCCTCACCGATTGTATAGTGGTCGTAGCATTATATATGAGGTCTTTTTCTTCCTCAGAGACGTAGTTGTCCCACCAGTGTTTAATCATACCGGTAAAACCCGAGACAACCATGGTGGCAGCTCTTTTGTCAGAGGAACCTTTAATTTTGTAGGCGGTAATTGATACAGCCATCTCATGGAGTTTATTGTAGATCTGATGTTCTGCCAGACCATCTATATTCCATTCGGTAATACCCCTTCCGTCGTGATTACAGGTAGAGAGGTAAGGATGTTCCTCATACTGAACATCAGGAGGAGAGGGTTTTTTGTAATAGTTCTTTTCTAGACTATATCTTTCGTTGGTAAGTTTGGAGAGAGATTTCTTTTGAGAACTGGATTCTCCTTGTTGGGTAATTTTAAACTTGGTGAGTTTAGCATTGATTTTTTCTAAAATCTGTTCTGAGATTTTGAAATCATCATTGAGGTCAGGAAACTTTTCCTTCTGGAATTCGGATATCTTGAAGATAGGGTTAGAGAGAGGCTTAGAGCTGGGAATGCTCTTGACAGGTAAGGGAGCCGGAAGAGTAGTTCCCTTAGTATCTTCAATTTACTGAGATATGGTATGGAGGACTTGATTAGTATAATTGTTCTGCTCAATTATCCTATCAAGGTCTTTGCACTGAGGAGTCGCAATTCCTCTGTCAGATTTAGTCTTAAAAGGTGTTCAGCCTTTATGACTTCATTGGAATAAGGAATACTTAGGGGTTTTAATCCAAGTATGGGGTAAGTGTTGACTGTTAAGGTGTTTGAGGAAACCGATTAATCTCCGGTGTAGATGTCGGTCAGCCTGAAAGTAGGTCGTTAAGCTTGGGAGAAGCGTGTTAAGACCTTGTTGGTGGTCCCGTCGAATAAGATAACACTTAGCAGTCTATAGTGTAAAGCCATTAAAACTTGTTAGGATTCCATAAGCCATAGATCTAATTACATAATTGGTTTTCGTTATTTCATATCTGCTTATTGTAATATGCCTGCTTGCATAAACATAGGTATGCTCTGTTAGTCTCTGGACAGTGTGTTTAAATGTGAATTCTCATATTAAAAATACTGTTAACTTATCTTCTCAGGAAACTCCGATTGCCATGATTGAAAATGATCTTCAAATCTGGAGTATTCCAGAAGAATCTTTCAACACCATTTATCAAATTGGAAAATTTAGTTTTTTGAGAAAACATAATATCAAGACCTCTGAGTCTACTGTTGCCATCAATAATTCATTGGAAATTATTCAACTGTTCAATGAGTTAGATATAAACAGATTTAAAAATCAGTTTAATTATCTGCATGTTGGACTTGTTCAAGTAGCTATAAAGCCAATTTTCCGACAGGGACTTGATATCCCGGTCTATGCTATCCTAAGAGATGCTCGTCTTTTAAACTTTGATGACTCACTCTTAGGAGTAATTCAAAGTAACCTCGCCGACGGCCCGGTTTACTTTAACTGCTACCCCAATTTCTCGGTAGACATACATGAGCCTAACATCATGGATGTTTTGACTCTTAATGTCAAAACAAAAAACATGAATAGTAAGGAGAATACCCGAGAAATAGCGATTATATACCGTGTATATTATCGCCTTATGGGAACTACTCTAGCCCCTAAAGCTAGATTTACGAGCCCTAAAGGGGTTACCACCCTTATGGAAGCAAATAAAGACCGTAGCACAGTCTTTGTTCCTAAGGCTCTTGTTTGGGACGATATTCTCAGAAGTAACGATTGACATTTTGAGAATATTACTCAACCCATTCGGATCTACTCCGAAAAATCTCAAATCGAACGGGTGATTCAACACCCTGATGGATCTATCGATCCTAAATTCCTCGGATTAGACTCGTCTCGGCATTCGTCATTTCGCAGATCCGTCTCCACTCATGCCTCAACTTCCAAACCTCGGGAGGAAAGTGATGAAAATGAAGTTAATGACAAGGGAAAGATTAGAGGAGTTGACTTCTCTGGTCCGGTACCTAAGGTCTACTATCACTCCCATGGATCATCTGTAAGAACCAGATCCATTCCCAGGAATTGACGTTCCATCTTCATCGGGAAAGGCCATTTCCGCCATTAAAGCTTACAGCGAACATATCGTTGTAAAAATTGTCATTGACAAAGAGTTTGTTCTCAACAGAGTCGCTCTGTTTGACACCGACGCTGACAGTAACTGTATTGTCAAAGGCCTTATCCCTACCAAGTACCTCCAGAAGAGTAAATATCGATTATACTCTGCCACAGGAGAAAAAATGACAATTAACTATGAGCTTCCTAAAGCCCATATATGTAACAATGGCATTTGCCTTGTTAACGACTTTGTCATTTCTGAAGATATCACCGAAGATATCATTCTTGGAATACCTTTTGTTAATCAAATTCGCCCTTACCAGAGCGACTATGATGGTATTCGCTCAGTCCTCTTAGGAACCGAGCTCTTCTTCCCTTTATTCCGTCCCCTTTCTAAAGACGACGGACAAAGAATCAAAGAAGAAACGGTGTTTAAAATAAACCGTTTATCTTCTCACATTTGCTTTCTAAAACAGGAAGTTCAGCTTAAGCATATTGAGCAAACTTTAAAAACCCCGGAGATGGTTAGCAAAATAGACCTTCTCCAAAAGAAGTTCAAAAACGAGATATGCTCTGAATTGCCTAATGTATTTTGGGAACGCAAGAAGCATCTCGTTGAGCTTCTGTACATTGCTGGCTTCGACGAAAAACATATTCCTACGAAAGACAGACCGATTCAAATGAATCAAGAAATGATGGAAATCTGCAAGACAAAAATTAACCATCTTCTTCAAAAGGGTATCATTAGACCCTCAAATTCCCCGTGGACTTGTTCTGCATTTTATGTTAACCATAGTGCAGAAAAAGAACGAGGAACTCCTCGGCTTGTTATCAATTACAAGCCATTAAATGCGGTCCTAAAATGGATTAGACATCCAATCCCTAATAAAAGGGATCTCCTCAAACGAACCTATAAGGCCAACCTTTACAGCAAATTCGATATGAAGTCAGGATTCTGGCAAATTCAAATTGCTGAGAAGGACAAATATAAGACTGCCTTCAATGTCCCTTTTGGGCACTACGAATGGAATGTCTTACCATTTGGGCTAAAAAATGCTCCCTCTGAATTCCAGAATATCATGAACAATATTTTCAATGAATATTCTTATATGTCAATTGTTTATATTGATGATGTATTGATTTTCTACGAAAACATTGATTCTCATTTTAAACATCTTAATACATTCTTTAAGATGGTAGAAGCCATTATACCAAGATGGTTCTATGAATGGTGGGAATGCTTCGGAGGAACTAAGGAGGTTCTTCCTCAGCAATTTATTAAGCGTCTCCCCTACTTCATAATCAAAGAGGGATGTTCTACCTTACCTACACATATTCAAATGTGTAAATTCTTTATTAAGAAAAGGATTTCTTATATCATTTCCTGGAACTTCACCAAGGTTGAACAGCACAGGATTAAATATTTATCTAAAGAGGTAAAAATCAAGGGTTGGACTCCTAAGCCAACTGCTCCCAGGACTCCTGAAAAGGGAAAATCCGCAGCATCATCTTCCAGCTCCTCCACAAGCAAGAAGGCTCTGAAAGAGAGACTCAAGAAAGCTTTGGATGATTTGGACAATCAAGATGTCACCACCAACACTGAAGAGTTAATTCAGCTGATCGCAGAAGCTTCATCTACAGGAAGAAGCGATGATAATGGTGATATGATAAATCCAAAAGGATTAGCTATGGCCTACATGGATCGCTATTATGAATAGGAAAATGACCCTTCTAGAGATAGAGGTTCAAAGAACCGGAATTATCTCGATAAAAGGGCAATTCACTATTCCTGATTGGAATCGAGGACCCATCCTGTCTCTTTTAGATGACAAAACCTTCAGCATCACCTTTCACTAAAGAAAAGGAATCTGCTTTAATAAAGTAGAAGCACTCAGCAGCTTTTTCAAAAGGCGCAGTCAGCAGCTTTTCAAAAGGAAAAGGCCCCATCATTATTCTGCTTTCTAAAAAAGCAGCCCACTACTTTGTCGGCATAATCTGAGCTGAACACATTTACACTCGAGATGTATTTACTTTCTCTCTTATGCCTATATAAGGCTTCACTTCTATTTAGAGAAGGCATTCAGAAATTTCCCATTATAAGAAATTCTCTCTGCCCATTCTCTCTCTTGTACAACTGTAATGTTTTCTAAGTTTCAATAAAACCTACCTTGTAAGTTTTATAATCTCTTTGCTTTAAATATTGCTTAAATTCCGCTTTAATACTCACGATCCTATTTCTGGTATCAAAGCCATGACGGCAGGTTATGTGCTTAGCATGAGCAGCTAAACACATAATCTGTCTAGAGCATGAGCTAAACTATGCCTCCGAAATGGCTCCCCCTCCTCAAAAGGTTAGGACTGACCCTAGTCTTCTTGTTGTCAAAAATGATAATGAAGAATATTCCCCTGACCTCGCAGCCTTGAGAGTTCGATGGAACCATCCAAAGGACACTCTTAAGCGAAAATGGTACATTAGTACCTATTCCAGCGAACAACAAAAGGAGTTAGGAAGGCTATGGATAGCTGACATGAAAAGACTCCGATGCGATATGGAATTCTTCTTCTGGTTAGAAAAAACTGGAAAGATAGAAAACCAAGTTGAACCGCTTAACGTTATGGTTACCAAATGGTATACCCAACGTAATACGGTAGTTGAATCTATTACTCCCCCTCTTGAAGGCCTAAGTATCCCTTATTCCAATGAAGTCATAAAGGCTTCACCTTTTAAGACTAAATCTGATAGAGGAACTGCGACTCCTCAGTGCAACGACCTTGATAGGATAATTGAGCAGAACAATTATACTAATCAAGTCCTCCATACCATATCTCAGTAAATTGAAGATACTAAGGGAACTACTCTTCCGGCTCCCTTACCTGTCAAGAGCATTCCCAGCTCTAAGCCTCTCTCTAACCCTATCTTCAAGATATCCGAATTCCAGAAGGAAAAGTTTCCTGACCTTAATGATGATTTCAAAATCTCAGAACAGATTTTAGAAAAAATCAATGCTAAACTCACCAAGTTTAAAATTACCCAACAAGGAGAATCCAGTTCTCAAAAGAAATCTCTCTCCAAACTTACCAACGAAAGATATAGTCTCAAAAAGAACTATTACAAAAAACCCTCTCCTCCTGATGTTCAGTATGAGGAACATCCTTACCTCTCTACCTGTAATCACGACGGAAGGGGTATTACCGAATGGAATATAGATGGTCTGGCAGAATATCAGATCTACAATAAACTCCATGAGATGGCTGTATCAATTACCGCCTACAAAATTAAAGGTTCCTCTGACAAAGGAGCTGCCACCATGGTTGTCTCGGGTTTTACCGGTATGATTAAACACTGGTGGGACAACTACGTCTCTGAGGAAGAAAAAGACCTCATATATAATGCTACGACCACTATACAATCGGTGAGGGTTGTAGATGGTCAAGAAACCATGGTAGAAGAAGCGCAAGAAGATGCTTGCGCTACCCTCCTATATCATATAGCTAGACATTTTGTTGGAGAGCCCAAACTTTTCCATGATAGAAGTCTAGAAATCTTAAATAACCTTCGCTGCAAAAATCTAGCAGACTTTAGGTGGTACAAGGACACCTTCCTGGTCAAAGTCCTGATCAGACCTGACTGCAATAATGACTTCTGGAAAGAACGATTTATTAGCGGTCTTCCTCCTCTGTTCGCTGACAAAGTTAGAACAGCCATCAAGACCAGATTCGATGGTCAAATTCCTTACAACAGGCTTACTTACGGTGACATAGTAAGCTTTATCACCTCCACTGGAATAGACCTGTGTACTGACCTTAAGCTTAAACAACAACTTAAGCATAAGAGTAAGTATGGTCTAGGAACTTTCTGTAGTGATTATGGTTTCACTGACCTTACTTCACAAAAGAAAGGAAAGAAAAAGAAGCCTTTCAAAAAACCTTTTCCTAAACGGACTTACAAAAAAGAGTCCGATAAACCCAGCAGGAAAACCAAAAGAAAGTTCTCCAAGAAAATCAAAGATACTTGCAGGATGTGTGGCAAATCTGGCCATAGGTCGAAAGATTGCAAATCTAGCAAGAAGAAAAAGATCAACCAACTTGATCTTTCTTATGAAGCAAAAGAGAGATTATTTTCGATTATGGAAGAAGACTCCTCAACAGCTTCAGAATCTTCTTCAGACGAAGACTATAGCGACGAAGAATATATCAACGCCGCCTATGAGTCTGATGATTCCCAATCCGGACAAGAACGTGAGTGCACTGGCACTTTCTGTACCTGTTCTACCAAAGCCATTAATGTCATAACCGGAAAACCCAAGGAAATCCTGTTTGACATTATAGAACATATCTCGGATGATGAGCTTCGAAGTAAGTATCTTCAAGAGCTCAAACGCTTACTTTCTCAAGAAGAAAGTCCCCCTAAAACCAAGCCTATCATTCAACCTTTCAATATGCAAAAGGTTATGGCTAAATTCCAATCATCCCCCTCAGAACCTACCATTTCTGACCTAAAGGGAGAAATTGACAACTTAAAGGGAGAGATCAAACATCTCAAAACCAGACTTGATCATGTGGAGCTTAACATCCTCACAGAACAAGTCGTTAGGTCTGCCTTACCCTCAGAGAAGGCCCCTGAATCTCCCAAATATCTTTCTATCATTTTTGATAACAAGAAGACTAGGGTCAGTCCTAACCTTTTGAGGAGGGAGAGCCATTTCGGAGGCGGTACGGCTTCCAGGCTTATAAAGGTTATCGGGCTTAGGAACCCTGGTATGTTGGGGCTAGAGTAGTACCCATAAGGCGATAATATACACGGTATATAATCGCTATTTCTCGGGTATTCTCCTCACTATTCATGTTTTTTGTTTTGATATTAAGAGTCAAAACATCCATGATGTTAGGATCATGTATGTCTACCGAGAAATTGGGGTAGCAGTTAAAGTAAACCGGGTCGTCGGCGAGGTTACTTTGAATTACTCCAGTTTAATTATTTGCATGTTGGACTTGTTCAAGTAGCTATAAAGCATCCGTCTCCACTCATGCCTCAACTTCCAAACCCCGGGAGGAAAGTGATGAAAATGAAGTTAATGACAAGGGAAAGATTAGAGGAGTTGACTGATTTTTCGGAGTAGATCCGAATGGGTTGAGTAATATTCTCGAAACGCCTATCGTTACTTCTGATAATATCGTCCCAAACAAGTGCCTTAGGGCTCAGGAACCCTGGTATGTTGTTGATAGTAGACCATCTCAAAACCAGACTTGATCATGTGGAGCTTAACATCCTCACAGAACAAGTCTTAGGTCTGCCTTACCCTCAGAGAAGGCCCCTGAATCTCCCAAATATCTTCCTATCACTCCCATGGATCATCTGCAAGAACCAGATCCATTCCCAGGAATTGACGTTCCATATTCATCGAGAAAGGCCATTTCTTCCATTAAAGCTTACAGCGAACATATCGTTGTAAAAATTGTCATTGACAAAGACTTTGTTCTCAACAGAGTCGCTCTGTTTGACACCGGCGCTGACAGTAACTGTATTGTCAAAGGCCTTATCCCTACCCAGAAATAGGATCGTGAGTATTAAAGCGGAATATAAGCAATATTTAAAGCAAAGAGATTATAAAACTTACAAGGTAGGTTTTATTGAAACTTAGAAAACATTACAGTTGTACAAGAGAGAGAATGGGCAGAGAGAATTTCTTATAATGGGAAATTTCTGAATGCCTTCTCTGAATAGAAGTGAAGCCTTATATAGGCAGAAGAGAGAAAGTAAATACATCTCGAGTGTACATGTGTTCGGCTCAGATTATGCCAAAAAAGTAGTGGGCTGCTTTTTTAGAAAGCAGAATAATGATGGGGCCTTTTCCTTTTGCAAAGCTGCTGAGTGCGCCTTTTGAAAAAGCTGCTGAGTGCTTCTACTTTATTAAAGCAGATTCCTTTTCTTTAGTGAAAGGTGATGCTGAAGGTTTTGTCATCTAGAAGAGACAGGATGGGTCCTGGATTCCAATCAGGAATAGTGAATTGCCCTTTTACCGAGATAATTCCGGTTCATTGAACCTCTATCTCTAGAAGGGTCATTTTCCTATTCATAATAGGGATCCATGTAGGCCATAGCTAATCCTTTTGGATTTAGCATATCACCATTATCATCGCTGCTTCCTGTAGATGAAGCTTCTGCGATCAGCTGAATTAACTCCTTAGTGTTGGTGGTGACATCTTGATTGTCCAAATCATCCAAATCTTTCTTGAGTCTCTCTTTCAGATCCTTCTTGCTTGTGGAGAAGCTGGAAGATGATGCTGCAGATTTTCCCTTTTCAGAAGTCCTGGGAGCAGTTGGCTTAGGAGTCCAACCCTTGATTTTTACCTCTTTAGATAAATATTTAATCCTGTGCTATTCAACCTTGGTGAAGTTCCAGGAAATGATATAAGAAATCCTTTTCTTAATAAAGAATTTACACATTTGAATATGTGTAGGTAAGGTAGAACATCCCTCTTTGATTATGAAGTCGGGGAGACACTTAATAAATTGCTGAGGAAGAACCTTCTTAGTTCCTCCGAAGCATTCCCACCATTCATAGAACCATCTTGGTATAATGGCTTCTACCATAGCTGGGCAATATTTAACAAACCAGGTATGACCCGGTCGAACGAATAAGAAATTAAACCAGGCCGACTTATAGTCGTACCAGTTGTATGTTTGCAGTCGGTGCGGCATAGATAAAGCAACTGGAGTGTGGAGGTGATCTACGAACCAGTTGAAAGGAGTTTGAACTCTCTTGATGGTGAATTTGGAGTATCCGATATGCTCTGGGTAACTCTCATCCATGGAGTGTTCTACTTCAATAGAGTCGGTATCTACCAGGATTGCCTCATAAAACCGACGAGTTTTGAGTGGATCTTCAGTGTCCACAAAGTTGTTGTTGGTATAAACCGGCTTGATGAGCTGGTTTATATGATATCCCTCGTATGCTTTATCCAATGCAATTAGAGGGCATACCTGAGTAGTTACATACTTAAATTCTTCCTTTACTGGAGTCGTTGGAGCAGTCTTGGCTGCCGTTGGATCGACTGCTTCTGCGAAGGTTTGTGGAGCCTTCATTGTATAGCCTTTCTTGGTTTGCACCGAAGAGCTAGCTACTTGCCCTTGGATGATAGGCAAATTCGTCTTTATATCTACTAGCTTTGTAGGTAGTGATGGAGGCTGGAATGCTGCGAACCTGTTGGGATTTAGAGATTGAGTCTCTTCTTTGAGAACTGGCCTTTGTGGAATTGAAGGCCGAAGTGGATTCGCCGTAGCTGGAGGAGCATCGAATAGTCTAGCCATTCTTATTTGTTCTTGTTTGGGGTTCTTCCCCAGATTTGGTCTCATGGCCCTGTAGAAATTCTCTTGTTAGAAAATCGGGAAGGGAGTTGTGTTCTCCTTTAATAAATTCAATTTGAAAATCAAAGCTAGATAGTAGAGCTTGCTATCTAGCAAATATTTGTTTAGAAACGAGATTTTTAACATCCTTTTGTAAAATCTCTTTAGCTGATTTGCAATCAACGCGAAGAAGAAAATCCTTATTGATAAGGTCATCTTGAAATTTGGTGATACATAGCACTATAGATAAAACTTCTTTTTTAATCGTGCTATAGTTTTTCTGAGCGGCATTCCAAATGCCGGAGGTAAAGCGAACTAATTGTTCGGGAGATACATTAGATATCCTTTGCTTAAGGATACCACCATAACCTATGTCAGATACATCGGTTTCTACAATCATGAATGCTTCAGGATTGGGGATGCCTAAACAGGGAAGGTTTTGGACTAAAGAGTTAATCTTTATAATAGCATTGGTTTGTTCAGAACTCCATGGTACCGAGTTTCTCCTAAGTCGTTTGTAGAGAGGTTCACAGACCTGCCTAATGTGGGGGATAAAATCAACAACATAATTTAGGCTTCCTAGAAACCTCTGAAGTTGAGTTTTATCTGTAATTTCGTTAGGAAACTTAGACGAGAACTCTATGGCTCTACAAATGGGCTTATGGCTACCTTGATGCAAATCATGTCCTAGAAAACGAATAGAGGTTTGAAATAGTTTCATTTTCTTAGCACTGACAACAAGACCATTAAGTTTCACAATCTTAAAGAATGTATTAAGATGTTTAAAATGAGCATCAATGTTCTCAGAGAAAATCAATACATCATCAATATAAACAATTGACATATAAGAATATTCATTGAAAATATTGTTCATGATATTCTGGAATTCAGAGGGAGCATTTTTTAGCCCAAATGGTAAGACATTCCATTCGTAGTGCCCAAAAGGAACATTGAAGGCAGTTTTATATTTGTCCTTCTCAGCAATTTGAATTTGCCAGAATCCTGACTTCATATCGAATTTGCTGTAAAGGTTGGCCTTATAGGTTCATTTGAGGAGATCCCTTTTATTAGGGATTGGGTGTCTAATCCATTTTAGGACCGCATTTAATGGCTTGTAATTGATAACAAGCCGAGGATTTCCTCTTTCTTTTTCTGCACTATTGTTAACATAAAATGCAGAACAACTCCACGGAGAATTGGAGGGTCTAATGATACCCTTTTGAAGAAGATGGTTAATTTCTGTCTTGCAGATTTCCATCATTTCTTGATTCATTTGAATCGGTCTGTCTTTCGTAGGAATATGTTTTTCGTCGAAGCCAGCAATGTACGGAAGCTCAACGAGATGCTTCTTGCGTTCCCAAAATGCATTAGGCAATTCAGAGCATATCTCGTTTTCGAACTTCTTTTGGAGAAGGGCTATTTTGCTGACCATCTCCGGGGTTTTTAAAGTTTGCTCAATATGCTTAAGCTAAACTTCCTATTTTAGAAAGCAAATGTGAGAAGATAAACGTTTTATTTTAAACACCGTTTCTTCTTTGATTCTTTGTCCGTCGTCTTTAGAAAGGGGACGGAGTAAAGAGAAGAAGAGCTCGGTTCCTAAGAGGACTGAGCGAATACCATCATAGTCGCTCTGGTAAGGGCAAATTTATTTAACAAAAGGTATTCCAAGAATGATATCTTCGGTGATATCTTCAGAAATGACAAAGTCGTTAACAAGGCAAATGCCGTTGTTACATATATGGGCTTTAGGAAGCTCATAGTTAATTGTCATTTTTTCTCCTGTGGCAGAGTATAATCGAGATTTACTCTTCTGGAGGTACTCGGTAGGGATAAGGCCTTTGACAATACAGTTACTGTCAGCGCCGGTGTCAAACAGAGCGACTCTGTTGAGAACAAAGTCTTTGTCAATGACAATTTTTACAACGATATGTTCGCTATAAGCTTTAATGGCGGAAATGGCCTTTCCCGATGAAGATGGAACGTCAATTCCTGGGAATGGATCTGGTTCTTGCAGATGATCCATGGGAGTGATAGGAAGATATTTGGGAGATTCATGGGCCTTCTCTAAGGGTAAGGCAGACCTAACGACTTGTTCTCTGAGGATGTTAAGCTCCACATGATCAAGTATGGTTTTGAGATTTTTGATCTCTCCCTTTAAGTTGGCAATTTCTCCCTTTAGGTCAGAAATGGTAGGTTCTGAGGGGGATGATTGGAATTTAGCCATAACCTTTTGCATATTGAAAGGTTGAATGATAGGCTTGGTTTTAGGGGGACTTTCTTCTTGAGAAAGTAAGCGTTTGAGCTCTTGAAGATACTTACTTCGAAGCTCCTCATCCGAGATATGTTCTGTAATTTCAAACAGGATTTCCTTGGGTTTTCCGGTTATGTCATTAATGGCTTTGGTAGAACAGGTACAGAAAGTGCCAGTGCACTTACATTCTTGTCCGGATTGGGAATCATCAGACTCATAGGCGGCGTTGATATATTCTTCGTCGCTATAGTCTTCGTCTGAAGAAGATTCTGAAGCTGTTGAGGAGTCTTCTTCCATAATGGAAAATAATCTCTCTTTTGCTTCATCAGAAAGATCAAGTTGGTTGATCTTTTTCTTCTTGCTAGATTTGCAATCTTTCGACCTATGGCCAGATTTGCCACATGTCCAGCAAGTATCTTTGATTTTCTTGGAGAACTTTCTTTTGGTTTTCCTGCTGGGTTTATCGGACTCTTTTTTGTAAGTCCGTTTAGGAAAAGGTTTTTTGAAAGGCTTCTTTTTCTTTCCTTTCTTTTGTGAAGTAAGGTCAGTGAAACCATAATCACTGCAGAAGGTTCCTAGACCATACTTACTCTTATGCTTAAGTTGTTGTTTAAGCTTAAGGTCAGTACATAGGTCTATTCCAGTGGAGGTGATAAAGCTCACTATGTCACCGTAAGTAAGCCTGTTGTAAGGAATTTGACCATCGAATCTGGTCTTTATGGCTGTTCTAACTTTGTCAGCGAACAGAGGAGGAAGACCGCTAATAAATCGTTCTTTCCAGAAGTCATTATTGTAGTCAGGTCTGATCAGGACTTTGACCAGGAAGGTGTCCTTGTACCACCTAAAGTCTGCTAGATTTTTGCAGCGAAGGTTATTTAAGATTTCTAGACTTCTATCTTGGAAAAGTTTGGGCTCTCCAACGAAATGTCTAGCTATATGATATAGGAGGGTAGCGCAAGCATCTTCTTGCGCTTCTTCTACCATGGTTTCTCGACCATCTACAACCCTCACCGATTGTATATTGGTCGTAGCATTATATATGAGGTCTTTTTCTTCCTCAGAGACGTAGTTGTCCCACCAGTGTTTAATCATACCGGTAAAACCCGAGACAACCATGGTGGCAGCTCCTTTGTCAGAGGAACCTTTAGTTTTGTAGGCGGTAATTGATACAGCCATCTCATGGAGTTTATTGTAGATCTGATGTTCTGCCAGACCATCAATATTCCATTCGGTAATACCCCTTCCATCGTGATTACAGGTAGAGAGGTAAGGATGTTCCTCATACTGAACATCAGGAGGAGAGGGTTTTTTGTAATAGTTCTTTTTGAGACTATATCTTTCGTTGGTAAGTTTGGAGAGAGAGTTCTTTTGAGAACTGGATTCTCCTTGTTGGGTAATTTTAAACTTCGTGAGTTTAGCATTGATTTTTCCTAAAATCTGTTTTGAGATTTTGAAATCATCATTGAGGTCAGGAAACTTTTCCTTCTGGAATTCGGGTATCTTGAAGATAGGGTTAGAGAGAGGCTTAGAGCTGGTAATGCTCTTGACAGGTAAGGGAGCCGGAAGAGTAGTTCCCTTAGTATCTTCAATTTGCTGAGATATGGTATGGAGGACTTAATTAGTATACTTGTTCTGCTCAATTATCCTATCAAGGTCTTTGCACTGAGGAGTCGCAGTTCCTCTGTCAGATTTAGTCTTAAAAGGTGAAGCCTTTATGACTTCATTGGAATAAGGAATACTTAGACCTTCAAGAGGGGGAGTAATAGATTCAACTACCGTATTACGTTGGGTATACCATTTGGTAACCATAACGTTAAGCGGTTCAACTTGGTTTTCTATCTTTCTAGTTTTTTCTAACTAGAAGAAGAATTCCATATCGCATCAGAGTCTTTTCATGTCGGCTATCCATAGCCTTCCTAACTCCTTTTGTTGTTCGCTGGAATAGGTACTAATGTACCATTTTCGCTTAAGAGTGTCCTTTGGATGGTTCCATCGAACTCTCAAGGCTGCGAGGTCAGGGAAATATTCTTCATTATCATTTTTGATAACAAGAAGACTAGGGTCAGTCCTAACCTTTTGAGGAGGGGGAGCCATTTCGGAGGCGGTAGGGCTTCCAGGCTCATAAAGGTTATCGGGCTCAGGAACCCTGGTATGTTGTTCATAGCAGACCTTAGGTACCGGACCACAGAAGTCAACTCCTCTAATCTTTCCCTTGTCATTAACTTTATTTTCATCACTTTCCTCCCAGGGTTTGGAAGTTGAGGCATGAGTGGAGACGGATCTGCGAAACGACGAATGCCGAGACGAGTATAATCCGAGGAATTTAAGATTGATAGATCCATCAGGGTGTTTAATCACCCGTTCGATTTGAGATTTTTCGGAGTAGATCCGAATAGGTTGAGTAATATTCTCGAAATGCCAATCGTTACTTCTGAGAATATCGTCCCAAACAAGAGCCTTAGGAACAAAGACTGTGCAATGGTCTTTGTTTGCTTCCATAAGGGTGGTAACCCCTTTAGGGCTCGTAAATCTAGCTTTAGGGGCTAGAGTAGTACCCATAAGGCGATAATATGCACGGTATATAATCGCTATTTCTCGGGTATTCTCCTTACTATTCATGTTTTTTGTTTTGACATTAAGAGTCAAAACATCCATGATGTTAGGATCATGTATGTCTACCGAGAAACTGGGGTAGCAGTTAAAGTAAACCGGGCCGTCGGCGAGGTTACTTTGAATTACTCCTAAGAGTGAGTCATCAAAGTTTAAAAGACGAGCATCTCTTAGGATAGCACAGACTGGGATATCAAGTCCCTGTCGGAAAAGTGGCTTTATAGCTACTTGAACAAGTCCCACATGCAGATAATTAAACTGATTTTTAAATCTGTTTATATCTAACTCATTAAACAGTTGAATAATTTCCAAAGAATTATTGATGGCAACAGTAGACTCAGAGGTCTTGATATTATGTTTTCTCAAAAAACTAAATTTTCCAATTTGATAAATGGTGTTGAAAGATTCTTCTGGAATACTCCAGTTTTGAAGATCATTTTCAATCATGGCAATCGGAGTTGCCTGAGAAGATAAGTTAACAGTATTTTTACTATGAGAATTCATATTTAAACACACTGTCCAGAGACTAACAGAGCATATCTATGTTTATGCAAGCAGGCATATTACAGTAAGCAGATATGAAATAACGAAAACCAATTATGTAATTAGATCTATGGCTTATGGAATCCTAACAAGTTTTAATGGCTTTACACTATAGACTTCTAAGTGTTATCTTAGTCGACGGGACCACCAACAAGGTCTTAACACGCTTCTCCCAAGCTTAATGACCTACTTTCAGGCTGACCAACGTCTACACCGGAGATTAATCGGTTTCCTCAAACACCTTAACAGTCAACAGTTACCCCATACTTGGATTAAAACCCCATTATAAGACAAGATAAAATAACATAATTAAATTTAAGTTAAATTCATATCAGATTAAAGTAATATGTTCTTATAAGAACATAGTTTAGCTCATGCTCTAGACAGATTATGTGTTTAGCTGCTCATGCTAAGCACATAACCTGCCGTCATGGCTCTGATACCAGAAATAGGATCGTGAGTATTAAAGCGGAATATAAGCAATATTTAAAGCAAAGAGGTTATAAAACTTACAAGGTAGGTTTTATTGAAACTTAGAAAACATTACAGTTGTACAAGAGAGAGAATGGGCAGAGAGAATTTCTTATAATGGGAAATTTCTGAATGCCTTCTCTGAATAGAAGTGAAGCCTTATATAGGCAGAAGAGAGAAACTAAATACATCTCGAGTGTACATGTGTTCAGCTCAGATTATGCCGACAAAGTAGTGGGCTTGTTTTTTAGAAAGAAGAATAATGATGGGGCCTTTTCCTTTTGAAAAGCTGCTGAGTGCGCCTTTTGAAAAAGCTGTTGAGTGCTTCTACTTTATTAAAGCAGATTCCTTTTCTTTAGTGAAAGGTGATGCTGAAGGTTTTGTCATCTAGAAGAGACAGGATGGGTCCTGGATTCCAATCAGGAATAGTGAATTGCCCTTTTACCGAGATAATTCCGGTTCTTTGAACCTCTATCTCTAGAAGGGTCATTTTCCTATTCATAATAGGGATCCATGTAGGCCATAGCTAATCCTTTTAGATTTAGCATATCACCATTATCATCGCTGCTTCCTATAGATGAAGCTTCTGCGATCAGCTGAATTAACTCTTCAGTGTTGGTGGTGACATCTTGATTGTCCAAATCATCCAAAGATTTCTTGAGTCTCTCTTTCAGAGCCTTCTTGCTTGTGGAGGAGCTGGAAGATTGCTGCGGATTTTCCCTTTTCAGGAGTCCTGGGAGCAGTTGGCTTAGGAGTCCAACCCTTTATTTTTACCTCTTTAGATAAATATTTAATCCTGTGTTGTTCAACCTTGGTGAAGTTCCAGGAAATGATATAAGAAATCCTTTTCTTAATAAAGAATTTACACATTTGAATATGTGTAGGTAAGGTAGAACATCCCTCTTTGATTATGAAGTCGGGGAGACGCTTAATAAATTGCTGAGGAAGAACCTCCTTAGTTCCTCCGAAGCATTCCCACCATTCATAGAACCATCTTGGTGTAATGGCTTCTACCATAGATGGGCAATATTTAACAAAACAGGTATGACCCGGTCGAACGAATAAGAAGTTAAACCAGGCCGACTTATAGTCGTACCAGTTGTATGTTTGCGGTCGGTGCGGAATAGATAAAGCAACTGGAGTGTGGAGGTGATCTACGAACAAGTTGAAAGGAGTTAGAACTCTCTTGATGGTGAATTTGGAGTATCCGATATGCTCTGGGTAACTCTCATCCACGGAGTGTTCTACTTGAATAGAGTCGGTATCTACCAGGATTGCCTCTTAAAACCGACGAGTTTTGAGTGGATCTTCAGTGTCCACAAAGTTGTTGTTGGTATAAACCGGCTTGATGAGCTGGTTTATATGATATCCCTCGTATGCTTTATCCAATGCAATTAGAGGGCATACCTGAGTAGTTACATACTTAAATTCTTCCTTTACTGGAGTCGTTGGAGCAGTCTTGGCTGCCGTTGGATCGACTGCTTCTGCGAAGGTTTCTGGAGCCTTCATTGTATAGCTTTGCTTGGTTTGCACCGAAGAGCTAGCTGCTTGCCCTTGGATGATAGGAAAATTCATCTTTATATCTACTAGCTTTATAGGTAGTGATGGAGGCTGCAATGCTGCGAACCTGTTGGGATTTAGAGATTGAGTCTCTTCTTTGAGAACTGGCCTTTGTGGAATTGAAGGCCGAAGTGGATTCGCCGTAGCTGGAGGAGCATCGAATGGTCTAGCCATTCTTATTTGTTCTTGCTTCTTCCCCAGATTTGGTCTCATGGCCCTGTAGAAATTCTCTTGTTAGAAAATCGGGAAGGGAGTTGTGTTCTCCTTTAATAAATTCAATTTGAAAATCAAGATAGATAGTATACCTTAGGTACCGGACCAGAGAAGTCAACTCCTCTAATCTTTCCCTTGTGTTAGGACCGCATTTAATGGCTTGTAATTGATAACAAGCCGAGGAGTTCCTCGTTCTTTTCTGCACTATTGTCAACATAAAATGCAGAACAACTCCACGGAGAATTGAAGGGTCTAATGATACCCTTTTAAAGAAGATGGTTAATTTCTGTCTTGCAAATTTCCATTATTTCTTGATTCATTTGAATCGGTCCGGCTTTCGTAGGAATATGTTTTTCGTCGAAGCCAGCAATGTACGGAAGCTCAACGAGATGCTTCTTGCGTTCCCAAAATGCATTAGGCAATTCGGAGCATATCTCGTTTTTGAACTTCTTTTGGAGAAGGGCTATTTTGCTGACCATCTCCGGGGTTTTTAAAGTTTGCTCAATATGCTTGAGCTTAACTTCCTATTTTAGAAAGCAAATGTGTGAAGATAAATGGTTTATTTTAAACACCGTTTCTTCTTTGATTCTTTGTCCATCGTCTTTAGAAAGGGGACGGATTAAAGGGAAGAAGAGCTCGGTTCCTAAGAGGACTGAGCGAATACCATCATATTCGCTCTGGTAAGGGCGAATTTGATTAACAAAAGGTATTCCAAGATTGATATCTTCGGTGATATCTTCAGAAATGACAAAGTCGTTAACAAGGCAAATGCCGTTGTTACATATATGGGCTTTAGGAAGCTCATAGTTAATTGTCATTTTTTCTCCTGTGGCAGAGTATAATTGAGATTTACTCTTCTGGAGGTACTTGGTAGGGATAAGGCCTTTGACAATACAGTTACTGTCAGCGCCGGTGTCAAACAGAGCGACTCTGTTGAGAACAAAGTCTTTGTCAATGACAATTTTTACAACAATATGTTCGCTGTAAGCTTTAATGGCGGAAATGGCCTTTCCCGATGAAGATGGAACATCAATTCCTGGGAATGGATATGGTTATTGCAGATGATCCATGGGAGTGATAGGAAGATATTTGGGAGATTCAGGGGCCTTCTCTGAGGGTAAGGCAGACCTAAGGACTTGTTCTGTGAGGATGTTAAGCTCCACATGATCAAGTCTGGTTTTGAGATTTTTGATCTCTCCCTTTAAGTTGGCAATTTCTTCCTTTAGGTCAGAAATGGTAGGTTCTGAGGGGGATGATTGGAATTTAGCCATAACCTTTTGCATATTGAAAGGTTGAATGATAGGCTTGGTTTTAGGGGGACTTTCTTCTTGAGAAAGTAAGCGTTTGAGCTCTTGAAGATACTTACTTCGAAGCTCATCATCCGAGATATGTTCTATAATGTCAAACAGGATTTCCTTGGGTTTTTCGGTTATGACATTAATGGCTTTGGTAGAACAGGTACAGAAAGTGCCAGTGCACTCACATTCTTGTCCGGATTGGGAATCATCAGACTCA
Source organism: Capsicum baccatum var. pendulum (assembly GCA_030864225.1). Taxonomy (NCBI): domain Eukaryota; kingdom Viridiplantae; phylum Streptophyta; class Magnoliopsida; order Solanales; family Solanaceae; genus Capsicum; species Capsicum baccatum. The sequence continues at coordinate 91,358,525 of CM061557.1, forward strand.
TAGGCGGCGTTGATATATTCTTCGTCGCTATAGTCTTCGTCTGAAGAACATTCTGAAGCTGTTGAGGAGTCTTCTTCCATAATGGAAAATAATCTCTCTTTTGCTTCATCAGAAAGATCAAGTTGGTTGATCTTTTTCTTCTTGCTAGATTTGCAATCTTTCGACCTATGGCCAGATTGTCCACACGTCCAGCAAGTTTCTTTGATTTTCTTGGAGAACTTTCTTTTGGTTTTCCTGCTGGGTTTATCGGACTCTTTTTTTGTAAGTTCGTTTAGGAAAAGGTTTTTTGAAAGGCTTCTTTTTCTTTCCTTTCTTTTGTGAAGTAAGGTCAGTGAAACCATAATCACTGCAGAAGGTTCCTAGACCATACTTACTCTTATGCTTAAGTTGTTGTTTAAGCTTAAGGTCAGTACACAGGTCTATTCCAGTGGAGGTGATAAAGCTCACTATGTCACCGTAAGTAAGCCTGTTGTAAGGAATTTGACCATCGAATCTGGTCTTGATGGTTGTTCTAACTTTGTCAGCGAATAGAGGAGGAAGACCGCTAATAAATCGTTCTTTCCAGAAGTCATTATTGCAGTCAGGTCTGATCAGGACTTTGACCAGGAAGGTGTCCTTGTACCACCTAAAGTCTGCTAGATTTTTGCAGCGAAGGTTATTTAAGATTTCTAGACTTCTATCTTGGACAAGTTTGGGCTCTCCAACGAAATGTCTAGCTATATGATATAGGAGGGTAGCGCAAGCATCTTCTTGCGCTTCTTCTACCATGGTTTCTCGACCATCTACAACCCTCACCGATTGTATAGTGGTCGTAGCATTATATATGAGGTCTTTTTCTTCCTCAGAGACGTAGTTGTCCCACCAGTGTTTAATCATACCGGTAAAACCCGAGACAACCATGGTGGCAGCTCCTTTGTCAGAGGAACCTTTAATTTTGTAGGCGGTAATTGATACAACCATCTCATGGAGTTTATTGTAGATCTGATGTTCTGCCAGACCATCAATATTCCATTCGGTAACACCTCTTCCATCGTGATTACCGGTAGAGAGGTAAGGATGTTCCTCATACTGAACATCAGGAGGAGAGGGTTTTTTGTAATAGTTCTTTTTGAGACTATATCTTTCGTTGGTAAGTTTGGAGAGAGAGTTCTTTTGAGAACTGGATTCTCCTTGTTGGGTAATTTTAAACTTCGTGAGTTTAGCATTGATTTTTTCTAAACTCTGTTCTGAGATTTTGAAATCATCATTGAGGTCAGGAAACTTTTCCTTCTAGAATTCGGGTATCTTGAAGATAGGGTTAGAGAGAGGCTTAGAGCTGGGAATGCTCTTGACAGGTAAGGGAGCCGGAAGAGTAGTTCCCTTAGTATCTTCAATTTGCTGAGATATGGTATGGAGGACTTGATTAGTATAATTGTTCTGCTCAATTATCCTATCAAGGTCTTTGCACTGAGGAGTCGCAGTTCCTCTGTCAGATTTAGTCTTAAAAGGTGAAGCCTTTATGACTTCATTGGAATAAGGAATACTTAGGCCTTCAAGAGGGGGAGTAATAGATTCAACTACCGTATTACGTTGGGTATACCATTTGGTAACCATAACGTTAAGCGGTTCAACTTGGTTTTCAATCTTTCCAGTTTTTTCTAACCAGAAGAAGAATTCCATATCGCATCGGAGTCTCTTCATGTCGGCTATCCATAGCCTTCCTAACTCCTTTTGTTGTTCGCTGGAATAGGTACTAATGTACCATTTTCGCTTAAGAGTGTCCTTTGGATGGTTCCATCGAACTCTCAAGGCTGCGAGGTCAGGGGAATATTCTTCATTATCATTTTTGATAACAAGAAGACTAGGGTCAGTCCTAACCTTTTGAGGAGGGGGATCCATTTCGGAGGCGGTAGGGCTTCCAGGCTCATAAAGGTTATCGGGCTCAGGAACCCTGGTATGTTGTTGATAGTAGACCTTAGGTACCGGACCAGAGAAGTCAACTCCTCTAATCTTTCCGGAGTTGTGTTCTCCTTTAACAAATTCAATTTGAAAATCAAAGCTAGATAGTAGAGCTTGCCATCTAGCAAATATTTGTTTAGAAACGAGATTTTTAACATCCTTTTGTAAAATCTCTTTAGCTGATTTGCAATCAACACGAAGAAGAAAATCCTTACTGATAAGGTCATCTTGAAATTTGGTGATACATAGCACTATAGATAAAACTTCTTTTTTAATCGTGCTATAGTTTTTCTGAGCGGCATTCCAAATGCCGGAGGTAAAGCGAACTAATTGTTCGGGAGATACATCAGATATCCTTCGCTTAAGGATACCACCATAACCTATGTCAGATGCATCGGTTTCTACGATCATGAATGCTTCAGGATTGGGGATGCCTAAGCAGGGAAGGTTTTGGACTAAAGATTTAATCTTTATAATAGCATTGGTTTGTTCAGAACTCCATGGTACCGAGTTTTTCCTAAGTCGTTTGTAGAGAGGTTCACAGACCTGCCTAATGTGGGGGATAAAATCAGGAACATAATTTAGGCTTCCTAGAAACCTCTGAAGTTGAGTTTTATCTGTAATTTCGTTAGGAAACTTAGACGAGAACTCTATGGCTCTATAAATAGGCTTATGGCTACCTTGATGCAAATCATGTCCTAGAAAAGGAATAGAGGTTTGAAATAGTTTCATTTTCTTAGCACTGACAACAAGACCATTAAGTTTCACAATCTTAAAGAATGTATTAAGATGTTTAAAATGAGAATCAATGTTCTCGGAGAAAATCAATACATCATCAATATAAACAATTGACATATAAGAATATTCATTGAATATATTGTTCATGATATTCTGGAATTCAGAGGGAGCATTTTTTAGCCCAAAAGGTAAGACATTCCATTCGTAGTGCCCAAAAGGGACATTGAAGGCAGTCTTATATTTGTCCTTTTCAGCAATTTGAATTTGCCAGAATCCTGACTTCATATCGAATTTGCTGTAAAGGTTGGCCTTATAGGTTCCCAGCTCTAAGCCTCTCTCTAACCCTATCTTCAAGATACCCGAATTCCAGAAGGAAAAGTTTCCTGACCTCAATGATGATTTCAAAATCTCAGAACAGATTTTAGAAAAAATCAATGCTAAACTCACGAAGTTTAAAATTACCCAACAAGGAGAATCCAGTTCTCAAAAGAACTCTCTCTCCAAACTTACCAACGAAAGATATAGTCTCAAAAAGAACTATTACAAAAAACCCTCTCCTCCTGATGTTTAGTATGAGGAATATCCTTACCTCTCTACCTGTAATCACGATGGAAGGGGTATTACCGAATGGAATATTGATGGTCTGGCAGAACATCAGATCTACAATAATCTCTATGAGATGGCTGTATCAATTACCGCCTACAAAATTAAAGGTTCCTCTGACAAAGGAGCTGCCACCATGGTTGTCTCGGGTTTTCCCGGTATGATTAAACACTGGTGGGACAACTACATCTCTGAGGAAGTAAAAGACCTCATATATAATTCTACGACCACTATACAATTGGTGAGGGTTGTAGATGGTCGAGAAACCATGGTAGAAGAAGCGCAAGAAGATGCTTGCGCTACCCTCCTATATCATATAGCTAGACATTTCGTTGGAGAGCCCAAACATTTCCAAGATAGAAGTCTAGAAATCTTAAATAACCTTCGCTGCAAAAATCTAGCAGACTTTAGGTGGTACAAGGACACCTTCCTGGTCAAAGTCCTGATCAGACCTGACTGCAATAATGACTTCTGGAAAGAACGATTTATTAGCGGTCTTCCTCCTCTATTCGCTGACAAAGTTAGAACAGCCATCAAGACCAGATTCGATGGTCAAATTCCTTACAACAGGCTTACTTACGGTGACATAGTGAGCTTTATCACCTCCACTGGAATAAACCTGTGTACTGACCTTAAGCTTAAACAACAACTTAAGCATAAGAGTAAGTATGGTCTAGGAACCTTCTGCAGTGATTATGGTTTCACTGACCTTACTTCACAAAAGAAAGGAAAGAAAAAGAAGCCTTTCAAAAAACCTTTTCCTAAACGGACTTACAAAAAAGAGTCCGATAAACCCAGCAGGAAAACCAAAACAAAGTTCTCCAAGAAAATCAAAGATACTTGCTGGACGTGTGGTAAATCTGGCCATAGGTCGAAAGATTGCAAATCTAGCAAGAAGAAAAAGATCAACCAACTTGATCTTTCTGATGAAGCAAAAGAGAGATTATTTTCCATTATGGAAGAAGACTCCTCAACAACTTCAGAATCTTCTTCAGACGAAGACTATAGCGACGAAGAATATATAAACGCCGCCTATGAGTCTGATGATTCCCAATCCGTACAAGAATGTGAGTGCACTGGCACTTTCTGTACCTGTTCTACCAAAGCCATTAATGTCATAACCGGAAAACCCAAGGAAATCCTGTTTGACATTATAGAACATATCACGGATGATGAGCTTCAAAGTAAGTATCTTCAAGAGCTCAAACGCTTACTTTCTCAAGAAGAAAGTCCCCCTAAAACCAAGCCTATCATTCAACCTTTCAATATGCAAAAGGTTATGGCTAAATTCCAATCATCCCCCTCAGAACCTACCATTTCTGACCTAAAGGGAGAAATTGCCAACTTAAAGGGAGAGATCAAAAATCTAAATACCAGACTTGATCATGTGGAGCTTAACATCCTCACAGAACAAGTCGTTAGGTCTGCCTTACCCTACGAGAAGGCTCCTGAATCTCCCAAATATCTTCCTATCACTCCTATGGATCATCTGTAAGAACCAGATCCATTCCCAGGAATTGACGTTCCATCTTCATCGGGAAAGGCCATTTCCACCATTAAAGCTTACAGCGAACATATCGTTGTAAAAATTGTCATTGACAAAGACTTTGTTCTCAACAGAGTCGCTCTGTTTGACACCGGCGCTGACAGTAACTGTATTGTCAAAGGCCTTATCCCTACCAAGTACCTCCAGAAGAGTAAATCTCGATTATACTCTGCCACAGGATAAAAAAGGACAATTAACTATGAGCTTCCTAAAGCCCATATATGTAACAACGACATTTGCCTTGTTAACGACTTTGTCATTTTTGAAGATATCACCGAAGATATCATTCTTGGAATACCTTTTGTTAATCAAATTCGCCCTTACCAGAGCGACTATGATGGTATTCGCTCAGTTCTCTTAGGAACCGAGCTCTTCTTCCCTTTACTCCGTCCCCTTTCTAAAGACGACGGACAAAGAATCAAAGAAGAGATGGTGTTTAAAATAAACCGTTTATCTTCTCACATTTACTTTCTAAAACAGGAAGTTCAGCTCAAGCATATTGAGCAAACTTTAAAAACCCCGGAGATGGTCAGCAAAATAGCCCTTCTCCAAAAGAAGTTCGAAAACGAGATATGCTCCGAATTGCCTAATGCATTTTGGGAAAGCAAGAAGCATCTCGCTGAGCTTCCGTACATTGCTGGCTTCGACGAAAAACATATTCCTACGAAAGCCAGACCGATTCAAATGAATCAAGAAATGAGGGAAATCTGCAAGACAGAAATTAACCATCTTCTTCAAAAGGGTATCATTAGACCCTCCAATTCTCCGTGGAGTTGTTCTGCATTTTATGTTAACAATAGTGCAGAAAAAGAACGAGGAACTCCTCGGCTTGTTATCAATTACAAGCCATTAAATGCGGTCCTAAAAAGGATTAGACACCCAATCCCTAATAAAAGGGATCTCCTCAAACGAACCTATAAGGCCAACCTTTACAGCAAATTTGATATGAAGTCAGGATTCTGGCAAATTCAAATTGCTGAAAAGGACAAATATAAAACTGCCTTCAATGTCCCTTTTGGGCACTACGAATGGAATGTCTTACCTTTTGGGCTAAAAAATGCTCCCTCTGAATTCCAAAATATCATGAACAATATTTTCAATGAATATTCTTATATGTCAATTGTTTATATTGATGATGTATTGATTTTCTCCGAGAACATTGATTCTCATTTTAAACATCTTAATACATTCTTTAAGATTGTGAAACTTAATGGTCTTGTTGTCAGTGCTAAGAAAATGAAACTATTTGAAACCTCTATTCGTTTTCTAGGACATGATTTGCATTAAGGTAGCCATAAGCCCATTTGTAGAGCCATAGAGTTCTCGTCTAAGTTTCCTAACAAAATTACATATAAAACTCAACTTCAGAGGTTTCTAGGAAGCCTAAATTATGTTGATGATTTTATCCCCCACATTAGGCAGGTCTGTGAACCTCTCTACAAACGACTTAGGAAAAACTCGGTACCATGGAGTTCTGAACAAACCAATGCTATTATAAAGATTAAATCTTTAGTCCAAAACCTTCCCTACTTAGGCATCCCCAATCCTGAAGCATTCATGATTGTAGAAACCGATGCATCTGACATAGGTTATGGTGGTATCCTTAAGCAAAGGATATCTGATGTATCTCCCGAACAATTAGTTTGCTTTACCTCCGGCATTTGGAATGCCGCTCAGAAAAACTATAGAACGATTAAAAAAGAAGTTTTATCTATAGTGCTATGTATCACCAAATTTCAAGATGACCTTATCAATAAGGATTTTCTTCTTCGCGTTGATTGCAAATCAGCTAAAGAGATTTTACAAAAGGATGTTAAAAATCTCGTTTCTAAACAAATATTTGCTAAATGGCAAGCTCTACTATCTAGCTTTGATTTTCAAATTGAATTTATTAAAGGAGAACATAACTCCCTTCCCGATTTTCTAACAAGAGAATTTCTATAGGGCCATGAGACCAAATCTGGGGAAGAACCCCAAATAAGAACAAATAAGAATGGCTAGACCATTCGATGCTCCTCCAGCTACGGCGAATCCACTTCGGACTTCAATTCCACAAAGGCCAGTTCTCAAAGAAGAGACTCAATCTCTAAATCCCAACAGGTTTGCAGCATTGCAGCCTCCATCACTACCTACAAAGCTAGTAGATATAAAGACGAATTTGCCTATCATCCAAGGGCAAGCAGCTAGATCTTCGGTGCAAACCAAGCAAAGTTATACAATGAAGGCTCCAGAAACCTTCGCAGAAGCAGTCGATCCAACGACAGCCAAGACTGCTCCAACGACTCCAGTAAAGGAAGAATTTAAGTATGTAACTACTCAGGTATGCCCTCTAATTGCATTGGATAAAGCATACGAGGGATATCATATAAACCAGCTCATCAAGCCGGTTTATACCAACAACAACTTTGTGGACACTGAAGATCCACTCAAAATTCGTCGGTTTTATGAGGCAATCCTGGTAGATACCAACTCTATTGAAGTAGAACACTCCGTGGATGAGAGTTACCCAGAGCATATCGGATACTCCAAATTCTCCATCAAGAGAGTTCTAACTCCTTTCAACTGGTTCGTAGATCACCTCCACACTCCAGTTGCTTTATCTATGCCGCACCGACCGCAAACATACAACTGGTATGACTATAAGTCGGCCTGGTTTAATTTCTTATTCGTTCGACCGGGTCATACCTGGTTTGTTAAATATTGCCCAGCTATGGTAGAAGCCATTATACCAAGATGGTTCTATGAATGGTGGGAATGCTTCGGAGGAACTAAGGAGGTTCTTCCTCAGCAATTTATTAAGCGTCTCCCCGACTTCATAATCAAAGAGGGATGTTCTACCTTACCTACACATATTCAAATGTGTAAATTCTTTATTAAGAAAAGGATTTCTTATATCATTTCCTGGAACTTCACCAAGGTTGAACAACACAGGATTAAATATTTATCTAAAGAGGTAAAAATCAAGGGTTGGACTCCTAAGCCAACTGCTCCCAGGACTCCTGAAAAGGGAAAATCCGCAGCATCATCTTCCAGCTCCTCCACAAGCAAGAAGGCTCTGAAAGAGAGACTCAAGAAAGCTTTGGATGATTTGGACAATCGAGATGTCACCACCAACACTGAAGAGTTAATTCAGCTGATCGCAGAAGCTTCATCTACAGGAAGCAGCGGTGATAATGGTGATATGCTAAATCCAAAAGGATTAGCTATGGCCTACATGGATCGCTATTATGAATAGGAAAATAACCCTTCTAGAGATAGAGGTTCAAAGAACCAGAATTATCTCGGTAAAAGGGCAATTCACTATTCCTGATTGGAATCCAGGACCCATCCTGTCTCTTCTAGATGACAAAACCTTCAGCATCACCTTTCAAAAGGAATCTGCTTTAATAAAGTAGAAGCACTCAACAGCTTTTCAAAAGGCGCACTGAGCAGCTTTTCAAAAGGAAAAGGCCCCATCATTATTCTGCTTTCTAAAAAAGCAGCCCACTACTTTGTTGGCATAATCTGAGCCGAACACATGTACACTCGAGATGTATTTACTTTCTCTCTTCTGCCTATATAAGGCTTCACTTCTATTCAGAGAAGGCATTCAGAAATTTCCCATTATAAGAAATTCTCTCTGCCCATTCTCTCTCTTATACAACTGTAATGTTTTCTAAGTTTCAATAAAACCTACCTTGTAAGTTTTATAATATCTTTGCTTTAAATATTGCTTAAATTCCGCTTTAATGCCTAGGTTGAGCAAATAGGTGTGTTTTGTTCTAATGTTTAAGATCTATTTATAGAACAAGCTATGGATTGGGTTTGACCCATGTAGAATCGGGTAAGGAGACCAAAAAAAGTTAGCATAGTCGGCGCCTAATGCTTTGCCTATGCTATGGCATTGTAGATTCAGAGAGCTTAGGCCATAGCATAGGCCTTGCATTGTTCGTTGCCTAGATTTACATAGGCCTTGCCTTGTTCGTTGCCTAGATTTGCATAGGCAATGCCTAACCAATAGCCTTTGCTTCTTTATTCCTAACTTACCACCTTCAACATGACACTCTTCCACCTTCAACATGACACTCTCCCCCTTGGGAACATTCGTCCTCAAATGAGAATTTACTGAGAAGGGATACAAGACAATAGAACCTGAACTGAATATGAAGAATTGAAACTTGATCTCATGACTAACATAATAAACATACTGAACTCATGCATATCTGATGCACGGACAACTGATACATAAATGCATGAATGAGTATGAAACGGTTAATAGGTACCAAGTTTATACTGAAAACATAAATGTGAAATGAATAAGATTATGGAGAACTGTTACCTTGAGCTTGATCTAAATTAGCGGGGAAGAGGTGTGGATACTTGGTACGAATATCTGCTTCTGCTTCCTAAGTAACTCCCTCATGTGACTGATTTCGCCAAAGAACCTTGACTAAGGGACTTCTTTGTTCCTCAATCTACGAGTCTGATAATCAAATATTTCTACTGGATCTCTTCATAGGAGAGGCTCTGAATGTCACTACTCTGAAAAGGGACAAAAACTGTTGGGTCACCTATGCACTTCTTTAGAAAAGAGACATGGAAGACTGGATGGACTGAGGCTTGATCTGAAGGAAACTCAAGCTCATAAGCTACCTTTCCGAAGCGACAAAGAATTCTGAAGGGACCGACCTACCGAGGACTTAGTTTCCCTTTTTTGCCGAACCTCTTCACTCCCTTCATGGGAGAGATCTTAAGATAGACATAGTCATTGACCCTGAACTCAATATCCTTTCTACTAACATCTGCATAGGACTTCTGTCGGCTCTGAGCAGCCTGGAGTCTCTCTCTAAAAAATTGAACTTTCGCTAAGGCATCAAATACTAAGTCAGGACCTATGACTGAGGCCTCAATAACTTCAAACCAAACAATCAGAGATCTATATATCCTACCATAGAGAGCTTCAAATGGAGCCATCTGAATACTATAATGATAGCTATTGTTGTATGCAAACTCAATCAAAGGCAAGCGGTCATCCCAACTTCCCTTGAAGTCAATTGAACACGCCCTTAGTATATATTCAAGAGTCTGAATGGTCCTCTCTTCTTGATCATCTGTATGAGGATGAAATACTATGCTGAGGTAGATTTGGGTACCGAGACCCTTTTGGAATGCTTTCCAAAAGTGAGAAGCGAACTGGGTACCTCTGTCTGATATGATAGATAGTGGAACACCGTGTAACCTGACTAACTCCTTGATATAGAGTTTTGCATAATCCTCGGTGGAATAAGAAGTACGAGTAGGACGAAAATGAGCTGACTTGGTCATTCTATCTATAATAACCCTGACTGAATCATGCTGATGACGAGTTCTAGGAAAACCCATCACGAAGTCTATGTTAACTTCTTCCCACTTCCAAATAGGAATGGTGAACTCTTGCATGGAACCACTAGGTTTCTGATGCTCTATCTTAACCTGCTGACATGTAGAGCACTTAGCCATAAACTCTACAATATCTCTCTTCATCCACTCCACCAACAAATCTCCCGCATATCGCGGTACATCTTTGTGGCCCCTGGATGAATAGAGTATTTCTCACCATGTGCTTCTGCAAGTATTCGCTGCCTCAATTCATGTACACCTGGAACACATAGACAACCCTGACAACGAAGAACACTATCTCCCCCTTGGGAGTAAACCTCGACTTTCTAATTTTGAACTGACTTTTGGAGCTTGACCAGGCTAGGATCCCTGTCTTGTTTCTCTTTCACCTCGGATACTAGAGATGACTATGAACTACTATGAATACATACACCACCCTCTGAAGAATCGACAAAGCGAACGCCTAGTCTGGTAAGCCGATGGATCTCCTGAGCTATCTTTTTCTTACTATCCTCAACGTAATAAATACTATCCATGGAGAGTCGACTGAGAGCATCGTCCATAACATTGACCTTGCCCGGATAATAAAGAACACTCATGTCGTAAAACTTACAAGGTAGGTTTTATTGAAACTTAGAAAACATTACAGTTGTACAAGAGAGAGAATGGGCAGAGAGAATTTCTTATAATGGGAAATTTCTAAATGCCTTCTCTGAATAGAAGTGAATCCTTATATAGGCAGAAGAGAGAAAGTAAATACATCTCGAGTGTACATGTGTTCGGCTCAGATTATGCCGACAAAGTAGTGGGCTGCTTTTTTAGAAAGCAAAATAATGATGGGGCCTTTTCCTTTTGAAAAGCTGCTCAGTGCGCCTTTTGAAAAGCTGTTGAGTGCTTCTACTTTATTAAAGCAGATTCCTTTTGAAAGGTGATGCTGAAGGTTTTGTCATCTAGAAGAGACAGGATGGGTCCTGGATTCCAATCAGGAATAGTGAATTGCCCTTTTACCGAGATAATTTCGGTTCTTTGAATCTCTATCTCTAGAAGGGTCATTTTCCTATTCATAATAGGGATCCATGTAGGCCATAGCTAATCCTTTTGGATTTAGCATATCACTATTATCATCGCTGCTTCTTGTAGATGAAGCTTCTGCGATCAGCTGAATTAACTCTTCAGTGTTGGTGGTGACATCTTGATTGTCCAAATCATCCAAAGCTTTCTTGAGTCTCTCTTTCAGAGCCTTCTTGCTTGTGGAGGAGCTGGAAGATGATGCTGCGGATTTTCCCTTTTCAGGAGTCCTGGGAGCAGTTGGCTTAGGAGTCCAACCCTTGATTTTTACCTCTTTAGATAAATATTTAATCCTGTGTTGTTCAACCTTGGTGAAGTTCTAGGAAATGATATAAGAAATCCTTTTCTTAATAAAGAATTTACACATTTGAATATGTGTAGGTAAGGTAGAACATCCCTCTTTGATTATGAAGTCGGGGAGACGCTTAATAAATTGCTGAGGAAGAACCTCCTTAGTTCCTCCGAAGCATTCCCACCATTCATAGAACCATCTTGGTATAATGGCTTCTACCATAGCTGGGCAATATTTAACAAACCAGGTATGACCCGGTCGAACGAATAAAAAATTAAACCAGGCCGACTTATAGTCGTACAAGTTGTATGTTTGCGGTCGGTGCGGCATAGATAAAGCAACTGGAGTGTGGAGGTGATCTACGAACCAGTTGAAAGGAGTTAGAACTCTCTTGATGGTGAATTTGGAGTATCCGATATGCTCTGGGTAACTCTCATAAACAGAGTGTTCTACTTCAATAGAGTCGGTATCTACCAGGATTGCCTCGTAAAGCCGACGAGTTTTGAGTGGATCTTCAGTGTCCACAAAGTTGTTGTTGGTATAAACCGGCTTGATGAGATGGTTTATATGATATCCCTCGTATGCTTTATCCAATGTAATTAGAGAGCATACCTGAGTAGTTACATACTTAAATTCTTCCTTTACTGGAGTCGTTGGAGCAGTCTTGGCTGCCGTTGGATCGACTGCTTTTGCGAAGGTTTCTGGAGCCTTCATTGTATAGCTTTGCTTGGTTTGCACCGAAGAGATAGCTGCTTGCCCTTGGATGATAGGCAAATTCGACTTTATATCTACTAGCTTTGTAGGTAGTGATGGAGGCTGCAATGCTGCGAACCTGTTGGGATTTAGAGATTGAGTCTCTTCTTTGAGAACTGGCCTTTGTGGAATTGAAGGCCGAAGTGGATTCGCCGTAGCTGGAGGAGCATCGAATGGTCTAGCCATTCTTATTTGTTTTTGTTTGGGGTTCTTCCCTAGATTTGGTCTCATGGCCCTGTAGAAATTCTCTTGTTAGTAAATCGGGAAGGGAGTTGTGTTCTCCTTTAATAAATTCAATTTGAAAATCAAAGCTAGATAGTATAGCTTGCCATCTAGCAAATATTTGTTTAGAAACGAGATTTTTAACATCCTTTTGTAAAATCTCTTTAGCTGATTCGCAATCAACGCGAAGAAGAAAATCCTTATTGATAAGGTCATCTTGAAATTTGGTGATACATAGAACTATAGATAAAACTTCTTTTTTAATCGTGCTATAGTTTTTCTGAGCGGCATTCCAAATGCCGGAGGTAAAGCGAACTAATTGTTCGGGAGATACATCAGATATCCTTTGCTTAATGATACCACCATAACCTATGTCAGATGCATCGGTTTCTACGATCATGAATGCTTCAGGATTGGGGATGCCTAAGCAGGGAAGGTTTTGGACTAAAGATTTAATCTTTATAATAGCATTGGTTTGTTCAGAACTCCATGGTACCGAGTTTTTCCTAAGTCGTTTGTAGAGAGGTTCACAGACCTGCCTAATGTGGGGGATAAAATCAGCAACATAATTTAGGCTTCCTAGAAACCTCTGAAGTTGAGTTTTATCTGTAATTTCGTTAGGAAACTTAGACGAGAACTCTATGGCTCTACAAATGGGCTTATGGCTACCTTGTTGCAAATCATGTCCTAGAAAACGAATAGAGGTTTGAAATAGTTTCATTTTCTTAGCACTGGCAACAAGACCATTAAGTTTCACAATCTTAAAGAATGTATTAAGATGTTTAAAATGAGAATCAATGTTCTCGGAGAAAATCAATACATCATCAATATAAACAATTGACATATAAGAATATTCATTGAAAATATTGTTCATGATATTCTGGAATTCAGAGGGAGCATTTTTTAGCCCAAAAGGTAAGACATTCCATTCGTAGTGCCCAAAAGGGACATTGAAGGCAGTTTTATATTTGTCCTTTTCAGCAATTTGAATTTGCCAGAATCCTGACTTCATATCAAATTTGCTGTAAAGGTTGGCCTTATAGGTTCGTTTAAGGAGATCCCTTTTATTAGGGATTGGGTGTCTAATCCTTTTTAGGACCGCATTTAATAGCTTGTAATTGATAACAAGCTGAGGAGTTCCTCGTTCTTTTTCTGCACTATTGTTAACATATAATGCAGAACAACTCCACGGAGAATTGGAGGGTCTAATGATACCCTTTTGAAGAAGATGGTTAATTTCTGTCTTGCAGATTTCCATCATTTCTTGATTCATTTGAATCGGTCTGGCTTTCGTCAGAATATGTTTTTCGTCGAAGCCAGCAATGTACGGAAGCTCAACGAGATGCTTCTTGCGTTCCCAAAATGCATTAGGCAATTCGGAGCATATCTCGTTTACGAACATCTTTTGGAGAAGGGCTATTTTGCTGACCATCTCCGGGGTTTTTAAAGTTTGCTCAATATGCTTGAGCTGAACTTCCTGTTTTAGAAAGCATATGTGAGAAGATAAACGGTTTATTTTAAACATCGTTTCTTCTTTGATTCTTTGTTCGTCGTCTTTAGAAAGGGGACGGAGTAAAGGGAAGAAGAGCTCGGTTCCTAAGAGGACTGAGCGAATACCATCATAGTTGCTCTGGTAAGGGCGAATTTGATTAACAAAAGGTATTCCAAGAATGATATCTTCGGTGATATCTTCAGAAATGACAAAGTCGTTAACAAGGCAAATGCCGTTGTTACATATATGGGCTTTAGGAAGCTCATAGTTAATTGTCATTTTTTCTCCTGTGGCAGAGTATAATTGAGATTTACTCTTCTGGAGGTACTTGGTAGGGATAAGGCCTTTGACAATACAGTTACTGTCAGTGCCGGTGTCAAACAGAGCGACTCTGTTGAGAACAAAGTCTTTGTCAATGACAATTTTTACAACGATATGTTCGCTGTAAGCTTTAATGGCAGAAATGGCCTTTCCCGATGAAGATGGAACGTCAATTCCTGGGAATGGATCTGGTTCTTGCAGATGATCCATGGGAGTGATAGGAAGATATTTGGGAGATTCAGGAGCCTTCTCTGAGGGTAAGGCAGACCTAACGACTTGTTCTGTGAGGATGTTAAGCTCCACATGATCAAGTCTGGTTTTGAGATTTTTGATCTCTCCCTTTAAGTTGGCAATTACTCCCTTTAGGTCAGAAATGGTAGGTTCTGATAGGGATGATTGGAATTTAGCCATAACCTTTTGCATATTGAAAGGTTGAATGATAGGCTTGGTTTTAGGGGGACTTTCTTCTTGAGAAAGTAAGCGTTTGAGCTCTTGAAGATACTTACTTCGAAGCTCATCATCCGAGATATGTTCTACAATGTCAAACAGGATTTCCTTAGGTTTTCCGGTTATGACATTAATGGCTTTGGTAGAACAGGTACAGAAAGTGCTAGTGCACTCACATTCTTGTCCGGATTGGGAATCATCAAACTCATAGGCGGCGTTGATATATTCTTCGTCGCTATAGTCTTCGTCTGAAGAAGATTCTGAAGCTGTTGAGGAGTCTTCTTCCATAATGGAAAATAATCTCTCTTTTGCTTCATCAGAAAGATCAAGTTGGTTGAATTTTTTCTTCTTGCTAGATTTGCAATCTTTCGACCTATGGCCAGATTAGCAACACGTCCAGCAAGTATCTTTGATTTTCTTGGAGAACTTTCTTTTGGTTTTCCTGCTGGGTTTATCGGACTCTTTTTTGTAAGTCCGTTTAGGAAAAGGTTTTTTGAAAGGCTTCTTTTTCTTTCCTTTCTTTTGTGAAGTAAGGTCAGTGAAACCATAATCACTGCAGAAGGTTCCTAGACCATACTTACTCTTATGCTTAAGTTGTTGTTTAAGCTTAAGGTCAGTACACAGGTCTATTCCAGTGGAGGTGATAAAGCTCACTATGTCACCGTAAGTAAGCCTGTTGTAAGGAATTTGACCATCGAATCTGGTCTTGATGGCTGTTCTAACTTTGTCAGCGAACAGAGGAGGAAGACCGCTAATAAATTGTTCTTTCCAGAAGTCATTATTGCAGTCAGGTCTGATCAGGACTTTGACCAGGAAGGTGTCCTTGTACCACCTAAAGTCTGCTAGATTTTTGCAGCGAAGGTTATTTAAGATTTCTAGACTTCTATCTTGGACATGTTTGGGCTCTCCAACGAAATGTCTAGCTATATGATATAGGAGGGTAGCGCAAGCATCTTCTTGTGCTTCTTCTACCATGGTTTCTCGACCATCTACAACCCTCACCGATTGTATAGTGGTCGTAGCATTATATATGAGGTCTTTTTCTTCCTCAGAGACGTAGTTGTCCCACCAGTGTTTAATCATACCGGTAAAACCCGAGACAACCATGGTGGCAGCTCCTTTGTCAGAGGAACCTTTAATTTTGTAGGCGGTAATTTATACAGCCATCTCATGGAGTTTATTGTAGATTTGATGTTCTGCCAGACCATCAATATTCTATTCGGTAATACCCCTTCCATCGTGATTACAGGTAGAGAGGTAAGGATGTTCCTCATACTGAACATCAGGAGGAGAGGGTTTTTTGTAATAGTTCTTTTTGAGACTATATCTTTCGTTGGTAAGTTTGGTGAAGCAAAAGAGAGATTATTTTCCATTATGGAAGAAGACTCCTCAACAGCTTCAGAATCTTCTTCAGACGAAGACTATAGCGACGAAGAATATATCAACGCCGCCGATGAGTCTGATGATTCCCAATCCGGACAAGAATGTGAGTGCACTAGCACTTTCTGTACCTGTTCTACCAAAGCCATAAATGTCATAACCGGAAAACCCAAGGAAATCCTGTTTGACATTGTAGAACATATCTCGGATGATGAGCTTCGAAGTAAGTATCTTCAAGAGCTCAAACGCTTACTTTCTCAAGAAGAAAGTCCCCCTAAAACCAAGCCTATCATTCAACCTTTCAATATGCAAAAGGTTATGGCTAAATTCCAATCATCCCCCTCAGAACCTACCATTTCTGACCTAAAGGGAGTAATTGCCAACTTAAAGGGAGAGATCAAAAATCTCAAAACCAGACTTGATCATGTGGAGCTTAACATCCTCACAGAACAAGTCATTAGGTCTGCCTTACCCTCAGAGAAGGCCCCTGAATCTCCCAAATATCTTCCTATCACTCCCATGGATCATCTGCAAGAACCAGATCCATTCCCTGGAATTGACGTTCCATCTTCATCGGGAAAGGCCATTTCCGCCATTAAAGCTTATAGCGAACATATCGTTGTAAAAATTGTCATTGACAAAGACTTTGTTCTCAACAGAGTCGCTCTGTTTGACACCGGCGCTGACAGTAACTGTATTGTCACAGGCCTTATCCCTACCAAGTACCTCCAGAAGAGTAAATCTCGATTATACTCTGCCACAGGAGAAAAAATGACAATTAACTATGAGCTTCCTAAAGCCCATATATGTAACAACGACATTTGCCTTGTTAACGACTTTGTCATTTCTGAAGATATCACCGAAGATATCATTCTTAGAATACCTTTTGTTAATCAAATTCGCCCTTACCAGAGCGACTATGATGGTATTCGCTCAGTCCTCTTAGGAACCGAGCTCTTCTTCCCTTTACTATGTCCCCTTTGTAAAGACGACGGCCAAAGAATCAAAGATGAAACGGTGTTCAAAATAAACCGTTTATCTTCTCACATTTGCTTTCTAAAATAGGAAGTTCAGCTCAAGCATATTGAGCAAACTTTAAAAACCCCGGAGATGGTCAGCAAAATAGCCCTTCTCCAAAAGAAGTTCAAAAATGAGATATGCTTCGAATTGCCTAATGCATTTTGGGAACGCAAGAAGCATCTCGTTGAGCTTCCGTACATTGCTGGCTTCGACGAAAAACATATTCCTACGAAAGCCAGACCGATTCAAATGAATCAAGAAATTATGGAAATCTGCAAGACAGAAATTAACCATCTTCTTCAAAAGGGTATCATTAGACCCTCCAATTCTCCGTGGAGTTGTTCTGCATTTTATGTTAACAATAGAGCAGAAAAAGAACGAGGAACTCCTCGGCTTGTTATCAATTACAAGCCATTAAATGCGGTCCTAAAATGGATTAGACACCCAATCCCTAATAAAAGGGATCTCCTTAAACGAACCTATAAGGCTAACCTTTACAGCAAATTCGATATGAAGTCAGGATTCTGGCAAATTCAAATTGCTGAAAAGGACAAATATAAAACTGCCTTCAATGTCCCTTTTGGGCACTACGAATGGAATGTCTTACCATTTGGGCTAAAAAATGCTCCCTCTGAATTCCAGAATAACATGAACAGTATTTTCAATGAATATTCTTATATGTCAATTGTTTATATTGATGATGTATTGATTTTCTCCGAGAACATTGATTCTCATTTTAAACATCTTAATACATTCTTTAAGATTGTGAAACTTAATGGTCTTGTTGTCAGTGCTAAGAAAATGAAACTATTTCAAACCTCTATTCGTTTTCTAGGACATGATTTGCATCAAGGTAGCCATAAGCCCATTTGTAGAGCCATAGAGTTCTCGTCTAAGTTTCCTAACGAAATTACAGATAAAACTCAACTTCAGAGGTTTCTAGGAAGCCTAAATTATGTTGCTGATTTTATCCCCCACATTAGGCAGGTCTGTGAACCTCTCTACAAACGACTTAGGAAAAACTCGGTACCATGGAGTTCTGAACAAACCAATGCTATTATAAAGATTAAATCTTTAGTCCAAAACCTTCCCTATTTAGGCATCCCCAATCCTGAAGCATTCATGATTGTAGAAACCGATGCATCTGACATAGGTTATGGTGGTATCCTTAAGCAATGGATATCTGATGTATCTCCCAAACAATTAGTTCGCTTTACCTCCGGCATTTGGAATGGTGCTCAGAAAAACTATAGCACGATTAAAAAAGAAGTTTTATCTATAGTGCTATGTATCACCAAATTTCAAGATGACCTTATCAATAAGGATTTTCTTCTTCGCGTTGATTGCAAATCAGCTAAAGAGATTTTACAAAAGGATGTTAAAAATCTCGTTTCTAAACAAATATTTGCTAGATGGCAAGCTCTAATATCTAGCTTTGATTTTCAAATTGAATTTATTAAAGGAGAACACAACTCCCTTCCCGATTTTCTAACAAGAGAATTTCTACAGGGCCATGAGACCAAATCTGGGGAAGAACCCCAAACAAGAACAAATAAGAATGGCTAGACCATTCGATGCTCCTCCAGCTACGGCGAATACACTTAGCCCTTCAATTCCACAAAGGCCAGTTCTCAAAGAAGAGACTCAATCTCTAAATCCCAACAAGTTCGCAGCATTGCAGCCTCCATCACTACCTACAAAGCTAGTAGATATAAAGAAGAATTTGCATATCATCCAAGGGCAAGCATCTAGCTCTTCGGTGCAAACCAAGCAAAGCTATACAATAAAGGCTCCAGAAACCTTCGCAGAAGCAGTCGATCCAACGGCAGCCAAGACTGCTCCAACGACTCCAGTAAAGGAAGAATTTAAGTATGTAACTACTCAGGTATGCCCTCTAATTGCATTGGATAAAGCATACGAGGGATATCATATAAACCAGCTCATCAAGCCGGTTTATACCAACAACAACTTTGTGGACACTGAAGATCCACTCAAAACTCGTCGGTTTTACGAGGCAATCCTGGTAGATACCGACTCTATTGAAGTAGAACACTCCGTGGATGAGAGTTACCCAGAGCATATCGGATACTCCAAATTCACCATCAAGAGAGTTCTAACTCCTTTCAACGGGTTTGTAGATCACCTACACACTCCAGTTGCTTTATCTATGCCGCACCGACCGAAAACATACAACTGGTACGACTATAAGTCAGCCTGGTTTAACTTCTTATTCATTCGATCGGGTCATACCTGGTTTGTTAAATATTGCCCAGCTATGGTAGAAGCCATTATACCAAGATGGTTCTATGAATGGTGGGAATGCTTCGGAGGAACTAAGGAGGTTCTTCCTCAGCAATTTATTAAGCGTCTCCCCGACTTCATAATCAAAGAGGGATGTTGTACCTTACCTACACATATTCAAATGTGTAAATTCTTTATTAAGAAAAGGATTTCTTATATCATTTCCTGGAACTTCACCAAGGTTGAACAGCACAGGATTAAATATTTATCTAAAGAGGTAAAAATAAAGGGTTGGACTCCTAAGCCAACTGCTCCCAGGACTCCTGAAAAGGGAAAATCCGCAACATTATCTTCCAGCTCCTCCACAAGCAAGAAGGCTCTGAAAGAGAGACTCAAGAAAGCTTTGGATGATTTGGACAATCAAGATGTCACCACCAACACTGAAGAGTTAATTCAGCTGATCGCAGAAGCTTCATCTACAGGAAGCAGCGATGATAATGGTGATATGCTAAATCCAAAAGGATTAGCTATGGCCTACATGGATCGCTATTATGAATAGGAAAATGACCCTTCTAGAGATAGAGGTTCAAAGAACCGGAATTATCTCGGTAAAAGGGCAATTCACTATTCCTGATTGGAATCCAGGACCCATCCTGTCTCTTCTAGATGACAAAACCTTCAGTATCACCTTTCACTAAAGAAAAGGAATCTTCTTTAATAAAGTAGAAGCACTTAGCATCTTTTTCAAAAGGCGCACTCAGCAGCTTTTCAAAAGGAAAAGGCCCCATCATTATTCTGCTTTCTAAAAAAGCAGCCCACTACTTTGTCGGCATAATCTGAGCCGAGCACATGTATACTCGAGATGTATTTACTTTCTCTCTTCTGCCTATATAAGGCTTCACTTCTATTCAGAGAAGGCATTCAGAAATTTCCCATTATAAGAAATTCTCTCTGCCCATTCTCTCTCTTGTACAACTGTAATGTTTTCTAAGTTTCAATAAAACCTACCTTGTAAGTTTTATAATCTCTTAAATTCAACACCCTGATGGATCTATCAATCTTAAATTCCTCGGATTAGACTCGTCTCGGCATTCGTCGTTTCGCAGATCCGTCTCCACTCATGCCTCAACTTCCAAACCCCGGGAGGAAAGTGATGAAAATGAAGTTAATGACAAGGGAAAGATTAGAGGAGTTGACTTCTCTGGTCTGGTACCTAAGGTCTACTAACAACAACATACCAGGGTTCCTGAGCCCGATAACCTTTATGAGCCTGGAAGCCCTACCGCCTCCGAAATGGCTCCCCCTCCTCAAAAGGTTAGGACTGACCCTAGTCTTCTTGTTATCAAAAATGATAATGAAGAATATTCCCCTGACCTCCCAGCCTTGAGAGTTCGATGGAACCATCCAAAAGACACTCTTAAGCGAAAATGGTACATTAGTACCTATTCCAGCGAACAACAAAAGTAGTTAGGAAGGCTATGGATAGCCGACATGAAAAGACTCCGATGCGATATGGAATTCTTCTTTTGGTTAGAAAAAATTAGAAAGATAGAAAACCAAGTTG
This sequence comes from Capsicum baccatum var. pendulum, assembly GCA_030864225.1. Taxonomy (NCBI): domain Eukaryota; kingdom Viridiplantae; phylum Streptophyta; class Magnoliopsida; order Solanales; family Solanaceae; genus Capsicum; species Capsicum baccatum. The sequence continues at coordinate 91,379,508 of CM061557.1, forward strand.
AACCGCTTAACGTTATGGTTACCAAATGGTATACCCAACGTAAAACGGTAGTTGAATCTATTACTCCCCCTCTTGAAGGCCTAAGTATTCCTTATTCCAATGAAGTCATAAAGGCTTCACCTTTTAAGACTAAATCTGACAGAGGAACTGCGACTCCTCAGTGCAAAGACCTTGATAGGATAATTGAGCAGAACAATTATACTAATCAAGTCCTCCATACCATATCTCAGCAAATTGAAGATACTAAGGGAACTACTCTTCCGTCTCCCTTACCTGTCAAGAGCGTTCCCAGCTCTAAGCCTCTCTCTAACCCTATCTTCAAGATACCCGAATTCCAGAAGGAAAAGTTTCCTGACCTTAATGATGATTTCAAAATCTCAGAACAGATTTTAGAAAAAATCAATGCTAAACTCACGAAGTTTAAAATTACCCAACAAGGAGAATCCAGTTCTCAAAAGAACTCTCTCTCCAAACTTACCAAAGAAAGATATAGTCTCAAAAAGAACTATTACAATAAACCCTCTCCTCCTGATGTTCAGTATGAGGAACATCCTTACCTCTCTACCTGTAAAAATGATGGAAGGGGTATTACCAAATGGAATATTGATGGTCTGGCAGAACATCAGATCTACAATAAACTCCATGAGATGGTTGTATCAATTACCGCCTACAAAATTAAAGGTTCCTCTGACAAAGGAGCTGCCACCATGGTTGTCTTGGGTTTTACCGGTATGATTAAACACTGGTTGGACAACTACGTCTCTGAGGAAGAAAAAGACCTCATATATAATGCTACGACCACTATACAATCGGTGAGGGTTGTAGATGGTCGAGAAACCATGGTAGAAGAAGCGCAAGAAGATGCTTGCGCTACCCTCCTATATCATATAGCTAGACATTTCGTTGGAGAGCCCAAACTTTTCCAAGATAGAAGTCTAGAAATCTTAAATAACCTTCGCTGCAAAAATCTAGCAGACTTTAGGTGGTACAAGGACACCTTCCTGGTCAAAGTCCTGACCAGACCTGACTGCAATAATGACTTCTGGAAAGAACGATTTATTAGCGGTCTTCCTCCTCTGTTCGCTGACAAAGTTAGAACAGCCATGAAGACCAGATTCGATGGTCAAATTCCTTACAACAGGCTTACTTACGGTGACATAGTGAGCTTTATCACCTCCACTGGAATAGACCTGTGTACTGACCTTAAGCTTAAACAACTTAAGCATAAGAGTAAGTATGGTCTAGGAACCTTCTGCAGTGATTATGGTTTCACTGACCTTACTTCACAAAAGAAAGGAAAGAAAAAGAAGCCTTTCAAAAAACCTTTTCCTAAACGGACTTACAAAAAAGTGTCCGATAAGCCCAGCAGGAAAACAAAAAGAAAGTTCTCCAAGAAAATCAAAGAAACTTGCTGGACGTGTGGCAAATCTGGCCATAGGTCGAAAGATTGCAAATCTAGCAAGAAGAAAAAGATCAACCAACTTGATCTTTCTGATGAAGCAAAAGAGAGATTATTTTCCATTATGGAAGAAGACTCCTCAACAGCTTCAGAATCTTCTTCAGACGAAGACTATAGCGACGAAGAATATATCAACGCCGCCTATGAGTCTGATGATTCCCAATCCGGACAAGAATGAGAGTGCACTGGCACTTTTTGTACCTGTTCTACCAAAGCCATTAATGTCATAACCGGAAAACCCAAGGAAATCCTGTTTGACATTATAGAACATATCTCGGATGATGAGCTTCGAAGTAAGTATCTTCAAGAGCTCAAACGCTTACTTTCTCAAGAAGAAAGTCCCCCTAAAACCAAGCCTATCATTCAACCTTTCAATATGCAAAAGGTTATGGCTAAATTCCAATCATCCCCCTCAGAACCTACCATTTCTGACCTAAAGGGAGAAATTGCCAACTTAAAGTGAGAGATCAAAAATCTCAAAACCAGACTTGATCATGTGGAGCTTAACATCCTCACAGAACAAGTCGTTAGGTCTGCCTTACCCTCAGAGAAGGCCCCTGAATCTCCCAAATATCTTCCTACCACTCCCATGGATCATCTGCAAGAACCAGATCCATTCCCAGGAATTGACGTTCCATCTTCATCGTGAAAGGCCATTTCCGCCATTAAAGCTTATAGCGAACATATCGTTGTAAAAATTGTCATTGACAAAGACTTTGTTCTCAACAGAGTCGCTCTGTTTGACACCGGCGCTGATAGTAACTGTATTGTCGAAGGCCTTATCCCTACCAAGTAACTCCAGAAGATTAAATCTCGATTATACTTTGCCACAGGATAAAAAATGACAATTAACTATGAGCTTCCTAAAGCCCATATATGTAACAACGGCATTTGCCTTGTTAACGACTTTGTCATTTCTGAAGATATCACCGAAGATATCATTCTTGGAATACCTTTTGTTAATCAAATTCGCCCTTACCAGAGCGACTATGATGGTATTCGCTCAGTCCTCTTAGGAACCGAGCTCTTCTTCCCTTTACTCCATCCCCTTTCTAAAGACGACGGCCAAAGAATCAAAGAAGAAACGGTGTTTAAGACAAACCATTTATCTTCTCACATTTGCTTTCTAAAACAGGAAGTTCAGCTCAAGCATATTAAGAAAACTTTAAAAACCCCGGAGATGGTCAGCAAAATAGCCCTTCTCCAAAAGAAGTTCGAAAACGAGATATGCTCCGAATTGCCTAATGCATTTTGGGAATGCAAGAAGCATCTCGTTGAGCTTCCGTACATTGCTGGCTTCGACGAAAAACATATTCCTACGAAAGCCAGACCGATTCAAATGAATCAAGAAATGATGGAAATCTGCAAGACAGAAATTAACCATCTTCTTCAAAAGGGTATCATTAGACCCTCCAATTCTCTGTGGAGTTGTTCTGCATTTTATGTTAACAATAGTGCAGAAAAAGAACGAGGAACTCCTCGGCTTGTTATCAATTACAAGCCATTAAATGCGGTCCTAAAATGGATTAGACACCCAATCCCTAATAAAAGGGATCTCCTCAAACGAACCTATAAGGCCAACCTTTACAGCAAATTCGATATGAAGTCAGGATTCTGGCAAATTCAAATTGCTGAAAAGGAAAAATATAAGACTTCCTTCAATGTCCCTTTTGGGCAATACGAATGGAATGTCTTACCTTTTGGGCTAAAAAATGCTCCCTCTGAATTCCAGAATATCATGAACAATATTTTCAATGAATATTCCAGAATATTCAATGAATAAAATGCCTCACTGAATGTGGTCTTTAAGATACTGGTTTTATAGGGTCTACATTAGCTTAGTGTGACAATAAGGATCCACCCACCACTATTTGGAAAAGGCTAGACAGATTATTTGTAACACCCTGATTCACTGAACTAGAATGCTAAACGGTGCTCATGACCTCAACAGACAACAAGCTAACCCATGACTGGTATTTGCACTGGTATACTGTAAATCATGATATAATAATGCAGAATACATGGAACTGTAAGGCTATAAGGTTCAACTGAATAAAAACATGTGGGTGAAAATACCCAAAACAACTAAATCTGAACTTAAATCTGAAAGCCTCTAAACTATCTGAATAAGGAGTTGAAGGAACATGTCTCTAACTAACTCTGTAAAACTGAACTGAAGAAATAAATAATTGTATCAAATCATATTGTCCTCAAACCAATGAGGACTCATTGTGTCTCTGCAACAGGAATGCTACCGCTACTGTTGGGCTGGAGCTCATGTCTCGGAATATATGGTGTAACATGAAAAGAAACCACCATAGCGCAAATGCATCAGTACAACTGGAGTACTGAGTATACTAAGAATGTAGGATAAACATAAAGGGTTTCATGCAAGAATAACACTAACTGACTAACCTGAATGTGGGAGTGCAAACACACATATATAGAAACTAGGCTCGTAAATATGTGATAACATGACCTGTAAGCCAATACATAGTTTACTGATAACTGTCATGAGTGATACCAAAACTGATAACTTGGACAACTATATCTGACAGTCCTGTATATACTAAAATCTGAATAACGCCCTGATTTCTTTTACTGAGACTGATACTGAAAATGTGGGAAGTAGTATTTAACCGACATGCCCCATGTATACCATTATGGCTAAGCTGGAGTCCAATCTTTGCCCAGACTGTATGGGTGTCAATACCATGCCATAGGTAAGGATAGCCTATGAGTGACCTTATCTAGCGGGTACTCAATGAGAATGGTGGGAACTCTAAACTGACCAGTTAAGCCACCTCATCAACCCCAATCTGATGGGTTAATATGTGTCAACCTATACTGGCTATGTAGTTCTAGAACACAAGGATGACTACTAAGAATCACACCCTAAACTGGTGGGTGAGTTCCCATCCTTGGGTTCACTCGGTGCTAACCTATACTCCCATCTGGATGGACTGGACATGAATAATTGCATGTGCATAACTTAATCTTACTGAATTCCATTAACTGGCAGAATGTTACTGATATCTCACAACTGAATAAGATCATGAGGTTTTCCTGAGTCACATGACGGACTGAAGTCTATGGAATCATATATTCAGATCAGATATCGTGAAAACATGACATGACTCTAGGAACACAACTATAGTTTTTGGGTACAAGTACCCTCAGTACTCGATGGAAGGAAACTGACAAATATGACTGACCTGATCATAAGAGTAGAGTCCATAATTTATAATATGATAAGTAGAGATCTCATACTAAGCATGGTTATCAACAATGTATTGCATGGAAAGGATTTCATATCACATGGAAGTACTTGCAAAATCTTAATTTCATGTTCATTGCATAATCATATTGGCAACACATACCAATAGAATGGAAGTTCATATGGATTGCATGGTTATCATACATCTTGTTCATAAGTAGGATTTGTAAGTAAACATAGCATAATCTCATAAGAATAATTCATGAGTATTCCAACATCATTTACAAGGCACATTATCAACATAGAAGTCATTGGAAAGTAAGGGCATATCATGAATCCTTGACTTAGTCATAATTTAGCTATATTGCATGATTTCTAGTTTTTAAGGAATTTTATCAAACACCTTACATGCACATCTTAAGCATTGGTGAAATCATCAAATTATACACCATGAACAACCAAATTTACATGTTTCCAACTCATATGAAATCATGAAATTCAAAAAAACATATAAAGATTCCATCTTGGGAATCACCCAATATCAAAAACATGATCCTCAACAACCAACAATATAGAAATTATACTTTATAACGAAAAAGAGGGTTTTTTATCTTTAAGGATGAAAGGGATCCATAAATCAACTTACACATATCCTTGAAAGATGATTCTTGATGATTGACGGAGGAATTCCCTTGAAATCGGATCTTCAAGCTTAGTTACACAACCCTAGTTGTTTTTCTCTTTTAGTTCTCTTGGATGATGAGCTTTAAGATTATAATAGGGTTTTAATATGTTTAGAAGCTATATATTTCGTATGGTTAAGTTTAGGGACGTGTATGAAGTGTTAAAAGACTTAATTACCCTTAAAATAACTCAAAATAGAGTGTTTTTGGCACCTGGAACTGACTTAGGTGGTTCCCAAGTGATTACCTAAGCTAGATTGGGCAGCTCCTAACCAATCGCCTATCCTTACTGTCTCTCGTAAAAATGGGCATAACTTTTCGCTCCGGTATTGGATTAAGGCGAAATTGGTATCATTGGAAAGCTAATTTGATTCTCGAAAATTTGGTTGGTCTAAATCAGCCAAAATACCACATTAACATCAATTTATACTCATTCAAAGATGACCCTTGCAAAATAGAACACTAAAAGCTGATGTATTCAAAAACTCTTAGCTTGTATTACCTTAAGTGACTCATATGAACATGCTTAATACATCATAAGCTATACTGTCACTAGGATATTCATTGTAAGTCATGTACTCAAGTATGAATCACAGGATAGGATATCTTATACGTAGGAATACTTATTCACTTCCTAGCTTAGAGACATGCGGGGTATTACAATATCTCCCCCTTTGGAACATTCGTCCTCGAATGAGAATTTGCTGAGAAGGGATACAAGACAATAGAACTTGAACTGAACATGAAGAACTGAAACTTGATCTCATGACTGACATGCTAAACATACTAAACTCATGCATATCTTATGCATGGACAGCTTACACATGAATGCATGAATGAGTATGAAATGGTAAATAGGTACTAAGTTTATACTGGAAACATGAATGTGAAACTGAATAAGCTTAAGAAGAACTGTTACCTTGAGCTTGATCTGAATTAGCGGGGAAGAGGTGAGGATACTTGGTATGCACATCTGCTTCTGCTACTGTTAGGAATATAATTCCTTATGATAAGCTCAAAAAAATGAGTCCATATCATAGGTGGAAATACAACTAGCCTAGAATTAACATAACCACTCTACCACCTCTCGCTCCTATGTTGTAATGAACCTTCAGGTTATTTTTTGTATTTCTACTCATTTTTTTATTGAGAGATTTTTTGTAGTTTCCCTAAGTCATTTTTACTTTGTAGGATTGATGGTGCAGTTATCAAGCAATTCATTTTATTTTTAAAGCCAACTTCTGATTTTGAATTCTTTACTAGTTCTAATTGGCTCTCGGGAAAAATATCCATTCAAATAACCTTGTATTCTAAATTAGATTGTTCCAAAAGCTCCTTTGACTTTGGGTGAGGTGGACCATTTGTTTGTTTCTCAAGGCTCCAAAAATCATTTCTCTATTGGATGAAAGTTAAGAAAAATGGCATATGGGACCCACTTTTCATTGAAATAACCTCGGATCTAATTTATACTTTTCCATTGAGTATACAACATTTAATATAATGGGGGTATAATATTTTCGTTATGCATATGGAATTTTTAATAAATTCTAAGGGGTTGGTAGAGACTTGGAAAAATTACAAGTCTTAGTTGGTGTCTGGTGCATCGCGAACGCGACCAAATGGTAGCTTAAGTAATCTAGCTTGGCCAAATTGTTTCACATAAGAAAATACAATGTCTCATAAGTGAATGTCACTTAAGTATACCAACATCGGTATTTTCTCAAGTGACACTCGTGGGCCTGGAGAGGGTATAAATACCATAATTAGCTTGATTTTCACAATTGTTCCTCCATTCTCTAAAATATTGAACCATACAAAGTGAAAATTCTATGGAGAATCAAGAGGGTGGTTGTGGAGATTTAGTAAAGTTTATTAACATATTTCTCCTTCGAATTTGTGGTAAGTTTACATTAATTTCTTGAAAGAATTCTTCTTCTTTCCTAAAAATCCCTAGAATCTTGGTGTCTTGATTATATAACCATTATATCTCGAAATTCACTCATTTTTGAGTATAAGTGTTCCTTGAGCATAGAGGGACATTGTGTTAGTTTCAGTAGTGAGATTTTATAAATGTTCCGTACATGGGATTTTTACGTAATTTTAAACTCGAAGCACAATAGTGCAATATTTGTATCATTATTCACTTATTGATGAGTATATTATGGTTTTTATAGCATGGAACTATATGGAAGCTTCTTACAAAGGAAAATTGGTGATTTGGTAAATTCCTTAGGATTTTCTTTGGCATCTTGTAGGCTACATTTACCATCTTCCTAGATGAGCTATTTCGTAGAACATGATATTATGCTAGATATGGGATGTAATTTAAGTTGAAGGCATTATTGGTAGTATTTGGGTTGGATGAACTATTTAAGCTATTATTTAATCGTAACATAGGTGAAATTAACTTAGTTATTCTTGTTTTATGTGAAATTGGCTTCGTGGCTCATGTTTAGGGTGGAAATTCCCTTAGTTTACAAGTGAGGTGAAATTGACTTATTTGTTAGTGTTTTAGAGAGATTAACTTAGTTTTTGATGTTTAGAAGGAATTTTTATCCTAGGGCTAGTTGGGGCTCATTAAATATCTGTAAATGAACTTAGATACATTAACCTAGTCTAGGATAGAAGTTACCTAAAATGGATATTAGGAATTAGAAATTGGCCACTCTATCCCACCTTAATACAGAACTTGTGTTAGCCTTGTAGACTTATTTGAATATAATATACCCTTATTAGTGTTCCTTTTGGGACTTCAGGAGATTGAATATATTTGATGAGTACGTTAGTTGGATACTGAAAGATTGATGCCAATTCTTAGTATTCCTAATGATATGACATATACATATTATTATAGATATGGCTCTTGTATAGGATTGATGATATGGACTATCTATTTTATTGATGTTACGGCCTATAGATATGATTAATGATATGGCCTATCGATATGATTATTGTTATGGCTTATAGATATGATTAATGATATGTCCTATTCATAAGATTGATGTTGCGGGTTATACATATGATTAATGATATGTCCTATCAACAGGCTTAATGATATAGATATATGTGATTAGTGATATGGCTTAGAGATATACCTAATGTCTTATAGATATGATTAATATCTTATAGGTATTATCATTGATATAACTTATGGATATGAAAATTGACATGGACTATAGGCATGGTTATTGGCACAAATTAATAGATATAATATTGGTATGGTTTATGGGTGTGGGTATGGAAATAATTTATGATTGTGATTCTTGTTCTAACATTTGATGATGATATTGATAATATGAGTTCAAATTTAAGTCTGGAAAATAATGAAAATGATGATAAGCCCATTAAAGTTATTTTGCAAGTACGACATTGGAAATTATTTATGAAAAGATATGGTTTGATGGATTCTTGGTTATGACATGATAATTTTGAATGTATTGCTATTTTACTTACTTTTATTTGTTGTACCCCCAAGCTTATTGGGGCTTGCGTTGGGTTATTTAATTTCCACACTTACTGGCTTTTAGGGGCCAATCTAGTAGTTATAGTTGTGTGATCTTTATGTTACTATTTTGTATGCATTTATTTATTTATGTACGGTAGTGTTGGATCTTATTTCCTGGTCTTCCCCTTTTGCCTTGACTTAAATTATTTTATCTTATATCTTATCGTATTAATAACATGATTTAGCTCAATCAGACAATGATGCCTACTGAATATTTGTGGATTTGGTATTCATACTACACTTCTATACCTTTTTTATGCAGATTTGAGTACACGTTTTCACCACTAATTCGATGCTCGTGCAGGGTTGAGTTAGGAGATTGGTTGAGATATTACAGTTGTAGTTCCCATTTTTCCTTCTAATTATATATGTCTAATACTTTATCTTTGAGATGAATTGAATTTGACTATTTAGTACTCATAATTCATTTGTAGTATCTTTTGTGCCGACATTACTGAGTCTGGGATGGTTGTTGATTTTCTATCTATCTATTAGACTATTATGACTATATTATTTCTACCTAAGTCCTTAATTGTTAATTTTCATCTTTTAGGCCATTTTCCATTATGTTAGCCCACTGCATCTTGATCTGGGCTATGGTTTGACTTGCCTACTCGTGCATAAAGTAAGCTCCATCATGATTCGTAAATTGGGTTGTGATATATGTCTAGCTAATATGTAGCAAAATCTACTCTACGCGACTTAACCAACCCTAAATTATGTAACTTCTCCTCATAAAAAGTAAGAAACCCATAAGCATCCTCTCTTAGGGTCCTTGAAAATGTCGGTGTAATCAGTCTAAAAAATTACCCAACATCTTTTTCTCCTCAGAAATTATCGGTTGTGGGACTACCAGTGCTGGAGAAACATCTGTTCTAGGAGCTGCAACTATAGGTTGTGCCCCTAAATTAATACCTTCCTATGCTTTTTGCTGACCTCCATTGGCCGAAGGACCACCAACTAAACCCAATATCTAAAACTGCAGATAATACAACCCTAGGTATGGGTTGGTTAACCCCTGGCCCACCTACTACTGAGACGGTGAAATCTCTAGAGTTATATTTGTGTCAAGAACAATAATAGTTCCCAGTAATGGTTCCGTATACTGATCTCAACTGGTGTTGCTCTAGCCAGTCCTTCAAATTAGGTCCAACATTTTTCTCCAACTGGAGCTCTAACAGCCAACTTGGGTTCTTGTCCCGAACAATAATAGTACCCCACATCTTAACCATCTGTGAGAGAGTGAAAAAACAAGAATTTTGAAACTAATATAGACACAACCCATGAAAGTAAACAAAAAATATGTGATATCCGTACTAATCAATAAGACTATAGTAAACATTTTCGGTTGTACCAACAATATTGGTGAAAAATTTAGTCTATGATACCATGCTTCCTCGACCCAATTTCTCAGGTGAAGATGTTAGCTACTTTATCCCAAAAGTAGGTAAGCCAAGATAGCCTAGAACAACAAGTAATTGGGTAACAGGCATAAAGTGATGAAAATAGGAAATTGATTCATATATTAGTAATATAAGTAGAATCAGGAAGAAAGATATATATAATTGATGCCAGTATGATGCCATAACTCATAATAATAATATCAGTAAACCACAGTTGAACTCGAATCAGTGGTTCAATATATTTACATATAAATGAGTGTAACCAACTAATATGAAGAATGGATCGAAGCCTATATTCATCTTTTGAAGTTAAGAATATGGGTCTTAGGTAGAAAAGTCTACTAAGTCAAGGCAGGTACGTAATACTCTATCTAGAAGATTTGGTCCTTGATCAGTTGCTAACTTACCTGGGGAGAAGGAGCTAAAATAGGCCAGGAATCAATTCGAGGTCATACCTAACCCAAGGTGATTGCCTAAACTAATAGCCCCAGGTATAACTAAGCCTAAATAAACTTACTTCTATGTAAACTAGCTAATAGGGGTAGTGGGGCTCAGTCTTGGATTTTGAAAAGCAAACGTAGTCCAGAACCTAATTGAGTCTAGAATAAGGCCATCCCCATTTCAATGTATTAATAGAACTAATCTTAGCCCTGAATGATTATGCTATCCTATACTCGGGGTGAACAGGCCCGAAATATACCAAGATAGGGCCCCAATCAGCTAAAGTAGGCATAGAAATATTAACAAGGTTCAAGCTAAAACTACCTACAAGAACTAGCATAATACTATGCAAATATCATAAATAAGCTCAATCTAGAAATATGCTAAACCTAGTCTACCTAGATATCATCGAACTCTTATCAAACCCTTTGAAGTTGAGCTTTTCTCTTTTGAGAGGCATCCACGAGCTGCAGTGCTATCAAAATATTAATCGATGCATCAAGATGAGAAAATAAATAACCATATTATGAATAAATACTCCAAGATAGAAATTAGGTTAAAATATCACATGCCAAGCCCACTTGTGGATTTGTGAAATTGAAAATTTCATAGAATCTCACACATCTTAAGGATCAAATACTATAAGAAATATATCTAAATTCAAGCACAAAAGACCCAAAAATCAGTCTCAATAATAACTTAAGAATTTGTGAAAATAAACTTGGATAAATAAGCTAGAATTAAGCCAAACTTATGGGAATAATTATGTTTACATAGTCAAGAAACCGCCCCAAACCTAAATTCGGCCTCAAACACTTATTTCCCATGCAAAACAGAGATTATACTAGTCTACAGTGGAGGTTCTTACACTTAAAAGAGCTTGAAAATGAAAAGGTAATATATATATAAGGTGCTAGCAATTATCGCTTTAGTAGCTAGGTGACCACTAAAGTACTCTAGGGTGCGCTATGTCCAAGTTCATTAAAATGTACAAAAACCATTTTAGAGATTACAACTTGAGCGCTCGAGAGGTTGTTTCTTGTCAGATCCACTAAAGAGTCCTAAGGTTGATAAACTAGATACCACTTAAGGGTCCCCTGTCCTCTTAAGTGGCTGCACCAGATACTTGGCACCAACAAAGTTTAACTAGTCTCAATGGACTCTGACTAGGTCCTCGAGATTGGTTTAAAATATCATGCTCACAAATGAACTATGCTACCCTATAAAATTTGCCATTAAAGAATGTATGGCGCCATAAAAATTTCAATTTGAGCCAATTTGGTAAAAAGTGGGTCCTACACACGAAAGAACCATTTTTGCTAAATTTCTATCCAACAGCCAAAAATAATTATGGAAGCTTTATTACTTGTACCAAGGGTTTCCTTTGACTTAAAATATGAACTTTTATTTTATTTTTATTTTCAATGAGTTTTCACTTTTTGCTCATCCTAAATGATTTTGTAAAATTAATGGAGTTTTCCTATGTGGAATGTTGGGTATCCTCATAGCCTAATGTACTTTAGGTTTATGAGAAAAATAGAGAAAATAAAAATTTAGGCAATTGTTTTCAAAAAAAATAATAGTTCAAACAAATTAAAAAAATCTTCAACTATTTCTCTTCCAACCAATTTTAAATAAATAAAAAATGCGAGAAGAAAACAATAAAGATATACAGATGTGAACTTTCATGATGCAGCAAATTTGGAATTGTCTTTCTGTCTTCAATAAAATGTGACTACCCAATTTATTGGTTCATGAGGGCACATACTTTAAACTACCAATTGATATGCCAAGCCATAGCCCAGATGAACAACTAATGGGCCAACCACTGTAAGATATTAAAAATAAAGGAAACAATCAAAACCGTTTGGTACTAAGCACAAAAAATGTGATATATATATATATATATATATATATATTTTATATAGAAGCATTCTATACAAGGAGGGAAGAGAAAAAAAATGTAAAAAATGAGATCGCCCACAACTTGGTATTTGGTACAAGAGTTGCTAACCAAAATAGAGTACTACACTATCTCAATATACATTATTATCTTAGAATGTACAAAAAAAAGTGACAAAAATATGCAGAAGGAGAAAGATCAACTCTAGATTGTGAATGCTCCCTCAATCTCTGAATCAGTAGCAGACAAAAGGAATACATCGGTGTCAGTGAATCGTACTTAGATATGCATGAACAAGAGGAAGCATAGACTAACTAAGCTAAATTATAATAAAAGAAAAAATATTATAATAAAAGAAAAAATATAGTATAAGAAAGCAAACAAAATTCAATAATAAAGGGACAAAAAATGGAAATAGTAGATCATGCTGAGCATATATGATAAATATGTAAAATGAGTACTAAAAGGAGAAAGAAAGTATAAATATAGCCTAACTAGGCCCAGATATATGTAGAAGGTGAAAAAAAGAATACTACAACCTAACCAATCTCCATAAGCTCAGTGTGTACAAAGAAACACTAGTATAAATATGGAATGATAATAACAATAAATGAAATACAAGCTAGTGGGTGGTAATCACACCTGAAAATCCTTTCTGATTGTAAATCCAAAGCCTTATTGGTCTTTAAGGGATTTCAAATCCCACACGAACATTCATATAATTCGTCAATATCAGACTTGAACCGAAACTAGTGATTCATATACCTTTCTGATTGTAAATCCAAAGCCTTATTGGTCTTTAAGGGATTTCAAATCCCACACGAACATTCATATAATTCATAAATATCAGACTTGAACCAAAACTAGTGATTCATATATAGTGGCAAAATAATGGACTCAAACTAGAAGTAACAAATAGGAATAAGGACACTAGCTATCGAAATCAAACTAGAAAAATATCTGGGAATATAACTCCAATAGATTCAAATGATTTGTAATCTATAAGGTCAAGTAGCCTTGCCCACAAAGGCGACACAGGTCCAAATCACAAAACAAGGTGCGTGAATATGTCCAAATACTACTACACTCGAGGTAACAAGTCCAAATAGTTTCCATGAAAAGGGATAAGTTATTCTAAACTCAAGATAGGGGATAAGGTGATGACTAATAGTATATTATGTCAACAAGAATCTGTTCTAGGAATTTTACCTAAAACCTCCTACCTAAGCCAAGCACCACACCCAAACCTATTGTAACGTATTTCTATAATATCCCAAGGCACTTAGAGTTTTAAATCTAGTCCTAAGGCTAATCACAAGCTAATATAAGGAAAGATGGGGCCAAATTCTATCAAAAAAGGCCTTTAACTGGCTAACTGAGCAAATAAATGCTAAAACAACAATCAAGTCTTTACAACCCAACAAAGCAAAAGCAATATACACTAATATTATAAGGGAGCATATTACAATAGAAAATTTATCCTAGCCTACCTCAGCTGGCTGAAGCTTGAATGATCCTTAACACCCGAGCTTTCCCCTTCTAAGAGTACTCTAACCACTACCATGGTATCAAAATAATGTTCTACATATTTAGAGAATTATATTGATACCAATATTGTGTACGAATGCTCTACATCAAAATTATATTAAAATTCCATGTGTTGCCTTCTCGTGGAATCACTAAATTAAAATAGTAATAGTGTTCCAATAAGCTTGAGCCTCATTTGACCTATAATTTAGGGTAATATCCAAGCTTAAAACAGCCTCTAAACAGTCCCCCTAAAAATCTAAAGAATGGGAATTAAATCAGAGGATCAAATAACAAATTAGTGGAAACTTACTCTATAATGACGTTGAAAATGCTTACAATCACTTCTCAGGGCTAATAATATCTCAAAATATTGACCTTCCATTCAGAGTACAAGGTACCTTATATGGTGTTTAACACATAGTTTTAGGGCTAAAAACAATCGAACGACGACTTTATACATAGAAACATATCAATATATAGAACCTAGAATAAATAAAGCAGAAGTCGATTGATGGCTTACTAAAATCGTACCTATAATCACAGTTAATGCCTTTACCTCTAACCTACCAAGAACAACATATAACTAATCTCTTCTGCCTCTAGACATGTGCCTACCTAATCACCTATGCGACATACCTGTGCACCACTTGTGGAACGCTGGGGACCACTTCTACGATGTTTTGTACCACCAATATATAGAGGTGATAATTCCCTAATTGGTAGGAAACTCTATGATTAATGCTCAATTACCTCATGCTAGGTACATAGTCTTGTAAAATGGCCTACAATACCATAATCATAACATATCCTAGGAACTGTGCTCTGTCGAGAAGGTATAGTTGTTAAAAATTAGATACCATAGCCTAAAGACCCTGATTCTACAACCCTCGATGATGACCTCTACTATAACTGGGTTGACCTCTTTCATTGGTTGAACATGTCTACTAGACATACCCTGATGCTAATAAAGTTGATGCTATGCTATCCAACCTAAAAAACTCTATCTCTAAACTATGAAATTGTATGCTTCCAAGATTAGACAAACAGTGAATGTTCTTCACCAATTCCCGCTTATCCTCATCCACATGGATCATTCTTTCTATGGGCAACCTACTAAACGCATCAGCGACTCCATTCGCCTTACCAGGATGGTAATAAATACTTATATCATAGTCTTTCAATAGCTCAAGCCACCGTTTTTGTTAGGGATTTAACTCCATTTGAGTAAACACATATTGGAGACTTTTATGATTGAAATAGATATCAATATCAACCTTATATAGATAATGTCTCAAAATCTTTAATGCAAAGAACACAACTAAAAACTCTAAGTCATGGGTAGGGTAGTTTTTCTCATAAACTTTTAATTACATAGAAGCGTAGGCCACCAACCTACCATGTTTCATCAATACGCAACCAAGACCGACACGAGAAGTATCATAATAAATCATAAAACCATCACTTCCCTCGGGAAGGATCAAAACCAGAACTGAATCTAATTTATTTTTGAATTTCTCAAAACTACCCTCACATGCAACGGACCTCAAGAACTTGACCTTTTTTGGGTTAATTTGGACAACGCGGCATCTATAGTAGAAAAAATCTTTACAAACCTTCTATAATAACTGGTTAGACAGAAGAAGCTCCTAATATCGGTTTGAGTCATAGGTCTATGTCACTTCTTAACCTCCATAACCTTTGGACATCTACCATGATCGCTTCACAACATATAATGTGACGAAGAAAAGCTACGGCTTTTAGCCAAAACTCACACTTGGAGAACTTGGCATACAAATGATGATCTTACAAAGTATGCAACACGAAATGGAGGTGATCTACATGATCTGCCCCACTCTTAGAATACTCTAAGATATCATCAATAAAGACAGTGAAAAACATGTCAAAGAACATACGGAAGACCATTTTCATCAAGTCCATGAAAGTCGTCAGGGTATTGGTCAACCCAAAATACATGAAAAAATTCATAGTGACCATATTGAATTTTAAAGTCCTTCTTATAGATATATGCATCCCTAATCTTAAGTTGATGATAACATGATCTAAGATCAGTCTTAGAGAAACACTTTGCACCCTAGAGTTGATCAAATAAATCATCGATCCTAGGAAAATGATATTTATTCTTTAAGGTCACTTTGTTCAACTGACAATAATTAATGCATTTACGAAGGGAACCATCCTTCTAGCGCAAGAAAAACACGAAAGCGCCCTATGAAGATAAACTAGGGAGAATAAAACCTTTATCTAAGAGGTAATTTAATTGCCCCTTAAGCTCTTTTAGATCCACAGAAGCCATTCTATAAGGAGGGATAGAAATTAGATGAGTGTCTAGAAAAAAATCAATCCAAAAATCAATTTCACTATCGGGAGTAACATTGGTAAGATCTTTGGGAAATACCTTGGGAAAATCATTAACCACGAAAATGGATTCTAGAGAAGGCTCTTCTAAATTAGAATCTTTATCTTGGACAAAATGATACAAGCATCCCTTTGAAATAAACTTTTCGGCCTTTCGATAAGAAATGAACCTTCCCTTAGGCACTAGGGAATCACCTTCTTATACAATGATAGGCTTATTAGGGAATCAAAACAACACCGTATGGGTCAAACAATCTAAGAAAGCATAGCAATAGTGCAACCAGTCCATCCCCAAAATGATATCAAAATCAATCATATCCAACTGTATCAAGTTAACAAAAGTATCCCTACAACCAACTGATAGCACACACCCCTTATAGACCCTGCTAACAACCACAGAGTCTCCAACTGAGGTATAAATAGGAAAGGGGACCAACAAACTCTAAGGACCATAATAAGGATGCACAACCACATATGGGGTCACATAATAAATAGTAGACATAAGATCAAGAAAATAATACTCATCACGGGAGAAAAGTCTTATCATACCCATGACAACATCAAGAGATGCCTCAGAATCTTAACAATTATCAAGTGCATATAAGTGATTCTGGCCAGCATCGATGCCAGAATCATAAGTAGAGGCAGACATAGAAACCTTCGATGTGGTAGTAGATGGTGTGCCAATAGGGGCCGTCTTGGCTAAAAAAGCTGCTAGAGAGGAGAAATAATGTTGCATAAGCCCAATCTGACAACAATTTAAACATCTATTTTTCCCATTCTCATAATAACAATGATGACTCTAACCACCAAATCTATAAAAAGGGTGAGGTGTAGCCGACTGGGCACCTCTATCTTCGAATTTGGCACCCTGTTCCCGGGACCCATCATTAAACTAAGTCTAATGATCACCCAATAAATTAGGTAAGAAGAGAGAAAACTAGCAGAGGATAAAGAAATTGAACTCCCCTTCTTCAGTGGCCACTTTCCACCATCACCACCACTAGGCTTGAAAGGCCTATATTTCTTTCCTTGCGTTTTACATAAGCTCAACTTTCTTATTTTTCTCTTCTTCCACTTGCTGCAAATACACAATCAACCGACAGATATCCATGTCGTCAATTAACAAGGCCGCCTTGCTCTCAAGGACTAACTCATGGGACTATCTCGAGACAAATACATTCTAGCCCTCAGGCCAGAAACTATCTCGCAAGTATACGTTGACAGTTAATAAAATTTCAAGGCATACACTTGAATAAACATCCTCTCTTCTTTAAAGTTTAAAAACTCTTCCACCTTTGCCTCCCTCAACTACAGAGAAAAGAAATGATCTAAGAAATTCTTGAAAAAGTCCTCCCACATAGCAGGACTAGCATCAACACCTCTAGAAAAATCCCTTCCTTTGTAACATTGGCAGCTATATCTTTTAATTTGTAGGAAGCTAACTCAACGAACTCAATTTGTAAAGAATGCATAATTCAGAAGATTTTCTCCATTTCATCAATGAATCCTTGAGGATCCTCCTCAACCCTTATACAAGAGAAAATTAGAGGATTTAACCTCATAAATTGGCCAATTCTTGTGGCCTCAAAAGAATTGGTAGTAAGAGCACCACACTATTGTTTAGAGGCTACTCATTTAATTAGGAGGATGAGAGCAAAAAAACTCAACATTAGTAGCATCCCTTCGAGGTGAAAGAATAGAAGGGTCACTCTCATAGTCGGGGTTGGTGGGGGCAGGTGGAACCCTATGAAGATTGTCGGATGTCGCAGCCCTAGACCGAGTTCTAACTCCAAAAGTTGGATAAGCTTCATCCATAGGGCACTCATAAGTGTTTGCCTGAGCCTCAAATATCCTTGGAGGCATGATATAAAAGATAGGAAACAGGAATTAGCAGAATTCAAGACCTTAGACTCTATAAATTGATATTGAAATATAAGAAAGGGAAAAATATCCTAAAATGTTGCATAACTCCTTTTTATAACTGTGGCGTGCTTCACACCCTATAAAAGAGACTCTACTAGACACGGTATTGTGGACACCCAAATGACCATGAACATAAGCTCCGATACCAACTCAACAAACCCCAAAACTGGGCCATGTTGTAAGGGCACCTCAACCCCACATGAACTGGAGGTCGACCCAACAACCTATCACTATCATCACAATGATCATAAGGTTCGAGTGAATCCTAACCATAAAATATGATATCTAAAAAAATACCACAAGTCATAACTTAAACAACGTCTAACCATTTAATAAGGTTCATCACATAAGAAATATAACCAAGTCTACAGTCATCCACAGTACCTCTATGCAATCAAAAGTTTAGAAATGTATATATCGGGATAAGCTCTCGACGATAGCAAAACTAAGCCAAGGATCAACTAAGGATAAAAATAGATTACTAAGGGTGAATGTCTTCCAAAGAAAGAAAGCTCACCACTCCAAATTCAATGCATGAAATGCTTCAATTGTCTAATGACTGTGCAGGAAAATAAGAAGATGCACCGACCCCTATGTCGCATTGGGATATAGCACCCAGAGACGGTTAGTTGTTATAACATTAGCATGCAACTCAAGGATAAGGATAAAGTTGCATCATAATTCAATAAGAAGTCAATGTATCATATTCAGTCGCATTCATAACCTTATCCAGACAGATAGACATATCACATGCTAATCAAGGGGACAAGTCTTATAAACACTTTCGCAGCACTCATTCATCATGCATGCAATGGAGGACTCCAATCTTCCACACGTATAGATTCATGTATTCCTCATTTGACATAGGACTTTGACCATATCAACATATCATCAAGTAAGGAACTCTAACCACATACATATCCATTTAGGTGAGGGACTCTAACCACTCTCACAAACTCATATAAGTGAAGGACTCTAACTGCTTACACATATTCATTCAAGAAAGGGACTCTAACCACATGCTCAAATATTTGGCAAGGGACTTAAACCTTATGCCATATTAGATAACGAATTCTAACCCCAAGACAATTCATTTGGGAAGGAACTTCAACCTCATGATATCTCATTACGCAAAAGACTTTAAGCATAAAAATTTCACTAGGCATGGGACTTTAACCTCAAGCCATCACGACTATCATTAGTTGATATAACCCTTTTTTTATGCATCCATATACATTTAATTCCATATATAAGGAAATTAACCCATTTAGCAATTGAGCATCATAAATGACCACAGGTTTCTGATGGGAGCCTTTATTGCTCAACTATTTTAATCGGCCAATGCCTTAATTCAACTCCTCATATAATTCCAACAATGGTCTTCAAGACCCTTACAAGTCATTTATATATCATTAGCAATTCTATGCCATAATTTAGTCCCACACACAATTCATATTTATTTTTATATTAGAGACTTTAACCCCCTTGTTATTTCTCAAGCCATCAAGGTCATTAATTACACAATAAATGGCTCATTTTCACCTTCAAAATATCATTTATAAAGTATTCGCACATATTGGGCCATTACCCTATTTCAAAACATCACCAACCTATGACTAGACAAACCACTTAGACATTTTCACAAACCCCTTACTTACTTACCTTTAACAAGGTCATTTTTATAGTAGAATTCATCACGATTAGGGTTATTCATGATCCACACGTTATACAACATCTAACAAGCATCCAAAATTATAAATCATCATCAATCATATGAATAAACACATGTAGAAATTATCATTGTTCATCATTTAGCAAAAAACCCCATTTTATATGATTTCAAACTACCATGTACACTTACGAATTCAAATGTAAACTTGAATCACCAAGAATATTGACTCCCCTTTGCCTCTTGAAGATCACTCTCCAAACACTAGCCTTCAATCTTGTTTCAAGACGCTTTAGAGTTTTTTGGAGTGTTTGGGTCTTGTAATGTGGGCTTAGGAGCCTACAATTCCCTATATAGTGAAGGGACTTAGGGTTTTAGGAATGGGAAATAACCACAAGGACCTTAGTTAAAAGATTAAAAATGACCTCATCTAGCGGTACGACTCCCTAAGTAATCGTACCCTTACTAGGGGAGGCCATGTAATAGAGTGGAAAGTGTGCTACCCTTATGGACTAATCAAGGTATGAGAGCGGGGATGGCAAGGTGGTTACGACCCAAATCCATGGGTACGACTCAAGTCCATGGTCGTACCTAACTTAGACGCATCAAATGGTGAAGTTCTTCTCATGGTCCAAACCCTAGGTCTTTCCTCCAAAAGATAGGATACACGTGTTCGCATACTAATCATTGGACTCTGCTAGATACTTGCTCTTGTATGAATAAAACATGATAATCTGGGCTTTAATGCCAATCTTTAACAACCCAATTCTTGATTCATCACAATACCTACTTTTATCTACCAGTAGGTAATAAAAGACATAGTTTACATGTCATGACCCAATTAATGTGTCATGATAAACATACTTTATCCAGCCAATAGGTAGCCCAAACCATAGCCCAGTGTTATGAGCAATGGTCTAAGTTGGTGAAAAATAGCCTAGAAGTTGTAAATCAACAGCTAAAGGCTTATAATAGCAATATGACAATCATAATAGTCAATAGATAAATAATGAATCAACAACCATCAAATGAACTAGTAGTGGTAGGGAACATAACTAATGAAATAGTCAAATACAATCTATTTCAAAAATAAAAGACTAGACATAGGCAATAGAAGGGAAAAAAAGGCAACTCTAACTTCGATAGCTCACCTTATATCAGAAACCAACATAGTATAAATGCCACATCAGCAACGATTACCGGTACTCGAATGTGCACAAAAAAGGTGCAAAAGTATAATATGTGTACCAAAACCACAGGGACTCAGTAGGCATCATATAAATATGATAAGACACAAGATAAAATAAGCTAATTCAAGGTAAAAAGTGAAACATGGAATACACTGCAACACTATAAATAATTAAAAGGAATACTAGAAATCATGCCCACATAAGGCAGTAAGTGCAAAAAAGTAAATAATACAATGTAAGCCCCTAGAAGCTTGACAAGTATAATTAAAGGAAAATAAATGACCAAAGGTTCATAACTTTACTGAATATCATCTATAACTATCAAACCATCCATACCATATTATACCATACCCAAATCTCAATGCCAAACTCGAATAAAAACTCATATCATCATTATCATAACATCTTAAATAGTATAAATACATAACATCATTTGTTGTACTTAAGCTAAAACTCATATTACCAATATAATATCATTCGTAATAGTATCAACATTATAACATCATTTTCCAGACTTGAATTAGAACACATATTATCAATAAACCATACCAATAAGCCATATAAATAAATCATACCCATCAAACATATCAATAAACCATACCTTTAAACCAAATCAATAAGCCATACCCAAAAAAAATATCAACCAACTATAACCCAAAACAATATCAATAAGTCAAACCCAGAAACCATATCAATAAGCCATGCCCCTAAATATAATAAATAAGTAGTACCCATAAACCATATCAATAAACCATTCCTATAAACCATATCACGAAGTCATGCCCATAAACCATGTCAATAAGCGATACCTATAAATAATATCAATTTTCAATGATATTCAATAAAACACCCAGTAATTAATTTCACAATATTGAGAGAAAGAATATCCAAAGTTTTTAATTTAATAAAAACTCAAAATCTCAATGATCAAAGTATGCTAAAAGTAGTGTAAGTAATGTAAAAGTCTGTAATAGTGTAGAAGAAATAACCCAAAGGTATTTATAGTTTCTCAAAGTAATAAAAAATTCTGAATAAAAATGGGATAGAAAAAGTATGTCGGGAATCGTTATGACTCATTAGTCCATTCGTAAGGTCTTCTTACGAGTCGTATAGTGCTAGTTTTAAGTACTTCGGTAACTAATCTTCAGCACTTCAATCTTATGTTGTCCTAACAATTCATTATGATAAGTCATACTTAGTCCTTACGAGTCATGGCCTTCTATCTTCATCACTTAAACTTTTGACTTTCAGAGCTTTGGACACTGACTTCTTTATGACTTCTCTTTACGAGTCATAATGAGATATTATGACTCATCTTCTTACATGACTTCAACTCAAAACTTTAGCTTTGGGTTTTTCTCTCTTTATGACTACTACTCATGACTCGTAGCCTTATTTTATAATTTGTATGCTCCAGTCATAGCCTTTCTTCTCTTGGCTTCTTATCTTGTCTCTTGTTATGATCCTGTTTATGAGTAAGGCTATGATCCATATAATGCTTTGATGACTCGTAAGATGGTCAGTTCCTCTTTTTCAACTTCTTCTATTTTTCATTTCAAAAATAAATGTTAACCCGTTTAACTTGCAAAACATACAAAACAACATCATATTTACCAAAATATCCTAAGTCTAAGAAAAAATTCCTTATATTAAGCATCAAATGTCCCATGTTTTCATGACACATCAACACCCTCAACTTAAAATTTTGTATGTCCTCAGGCAAATCACAATTTACTTTTATACAGACATGATACAATGCTTAACTTTTAAGATTACATGACATATTTGGCAGTTGATTTCTTATTTAGCTCCAAAAAGCCTTTTTATCCCCCTTTTATCCTATCTATCAAAAGAATGTTCCATATAAAGACTTGGTACAACAGTGTGAAATGCAAAAAACTAATGATGGTACTATATTAGCAACAGAAAACTAGGCACAAAAAAATACACATTACCCAGACAGATAAGTCACTTGAAATCATAACCCAGGCACCCTCATATTCAAAGAAGTCCCTATCTCTCTTGTTGATTTGGTTTATTATCTCAACTAGTGCACACAGAATGCCATAGGCTTGCTCTTATAGTCTTTACCAATGTTTTTGGACGGTCAAACTAGGATCACTAAAGGACTTTGTTAGGCTTTATATGTAGTCTTGGGGATGGTTACCACATATTAAGTATCTTTTAAGTGACTTAACCTCCTTATCACTATGTTTTCTTCTGGGTCCATTTTATCTACCACTTGTGGGCAAGGGGTGGTTCTCTTTTCTTATTTTTCCTCTTTTTCTCCTACCCTTATTTATTTTTCTTTCTATACTTCTTTCTTCATACTTATTATTCTATATGCACCCCTATAATAGCCATCCTAAAATAAGGCAATTTTCTTGAGGTAAGGAGCATAGTCTCCAAGGAGGACCAATACCAAAAGCAAGTTTATTGTAGCTAAATGATAATGTGAAATTATAGCAAACAACAAAAATAGGTCAATTAGGCTCAACTTTTGGCACAAGGGATTCATATTTAATTTGGTTTGGCATTCAGGCTTGAGTGGATTAGTTAGAAAAATAGCCTATGATCATCTCATGTTCGACCATCCTACCTTCTAGGCAAAAGCAATTGGGCAAATTCTGGATTCTGTACACACTGGGAACTATGTAATGCCTTACTCTCACATGGTTTAGGGTTACACTGTCAGTCAAAACCTATCCAGTTTATGCAACTATATGCCATATGTAATTTTACTTCTAATTTTAATGCCATTAAGAGATTCTTAGCCATCACATGATCACAAAATTCACACAGTATTACTTATAGAAAATTTTCATGATGGGTATCCATTTATTTTTTCAAAATTTTGCACATGTTTTCAACTTCATAAACATATGATTCTTCTCAATTAAGAATAAAACAAAACACTCAACACAACATAAACATGTCGGTTCTCATATTTAGATTCTGGCCTAAAGATTTTGAAACACGAGAACTCTAACTCATGGAAAATTTAACGTTTTATTTTATTTCTCTTTCATTCTTATTCTTCCACTGGAATACTCCAAATATTTTCAACCTTTACCTCGGGCTTGACCTCCATTATAATTGGTGCTGGACAAATGGCCTGTCATAAAAATCATTAATGAGCTACTTTAGCTCTACTACCTTAGCTTTTATCTCCGTAATGTCAAGTGTGTGACCACTTCCCAACTGACGTGCGATTCTTTACTCAAAAGAATCTAATCTTTCCTGGATTGTCCTACTTTGTTCTTCCAACTTATTTTCAACCAAGGGTTGCACACCGTTCTCTATAAATTTTACCATTGCTTTGACAGTTCCCAACCTTCTCATAATATTATTTAAACTTTCCTGGGAAAGAATTACAAACCCTAGTGGTATGGATATGGATGATGATGGTCATGGGGCTGTAGTATATGGTAAACTTGGATTACTAGTTGGGCCCACTTAGTTAGATTGTCGTCACTAGACTGTCCAACCTTAACTCGGATATCATATTCTCCTGCAGTTTATGCACTTGGTCCTCTGCTCTGCATAGCCTGAGTTATGTTTCCCAAACTACCCTTCCTTAGAAGGATAAATCAGTCACTATCAACTATTGTAACCAAACTAGGTTGGGGTCAATCCCATAGGGAATAGTATTGATATCCTTCTTAAACTTGTTAAAATCACCAGACAATATGGGGAAGTAAAAAAAAAGGATTTGGTGAAATAGTAAAAAGAGAAATATTTGTTGCTCTTGGTAGTAAATAATCTGTGACGAACTCTAGGCTTGTGTTCCCCATGGTTTTTAACTCCATAGATTTATCATGAATTATTGAATTATTTTGATACCTTGCATGCAGAATCTAACAAGTTATGTACTATCAACCACATTTTAGACTAGTTGATAGATTTTACCCTATACTTTTTTAGTCTTAAGATGTCACATTACTTATGTTTGTCTTAGATCACAGATTAGCTATTACCATTTGAGTATCATGTTAAATAGTGGGATGGCGGAATGTTGAAATGGGGTGTTGAATCTCAAATTAATGTTTTAATTTTCGTTTCCTAATCTCAACCTCTGTTTTTAAGTAACTAGTGAATAGAGGCGAGTTCAAAACATTTGCAACCGTTAAGAAAATAATTAAAGTGAAGAAAATCACAATACATACAAGAATCTTTATCTAGAACAACTTGTCTCTTCTTCTACTTCATTAATCCTCCAGGGTTCCCACAACCTTAGCTAAGGGAATTAGTCAGTCATAGTTATGATATCAATCATGGAATCCACTAACAAAATTAAAAAATAAATCCCACAATAATTAACAAATAAATCCCAAAGTCTTAAATTGAATAACAAACCAAGAGTAACAAGTTATTTGTGAACGTATTCTTGAAGGGCCTTCTTCTAAATCAATCAATATGTGAATGAATAATGAATGTCTCAATAAAATAAACAAATCCTAAAGGGTATTTATAGATTACACAAAACGCTAGAAACAAAATCCTAATCAACATAGAAAAACTTATTTACTTATAAATACTAGGACATTAAAACAAAATAAGAGTGTATTTTGGATCATGGATGTGACACCCCGATGATCCAATGGGCATATATTTGTATGTACTTAAATTTTTTGATCTTAGCCACCATCAAATAGATAATTGAATTAGCTTTCCAACAATACCAATTTCTCCTTAATTTGATATCGGGCGAAAAGTTATGGACAAAATACTGAGGAACTATTAAACCTGCCCAGATTATGACTCATAATGTCTCCTGATGGGTTGTTATGTGGGAGTGGTAAAATGGAAGTAAAGGCTAAAAAGCTAGTTTCTGACTATGACTTAAGCCACAAATCAGAGCCAGACCTTATGAGTTGTGAGCGTAGTCATTAGAATGGCTTCAAAAGTTTTTCCATATGATTCTTAAGGGAAATTTTTGGCCTTTCAAACTCTTTTTTTCACTCATTATCACTTGAACCTTGCACTTAAGATCTTTACATACTGGTCACTTTTTGATTGGTCACTATGAATTGTAGTTTGATCTTAGGACTTATCGTCTTTTAGAACTTCAATGATGGATGTTGGTGCAGCTTACTAGTCTCTCTACAAGTTCTCCCAATGACCTATAGCGACTTTTTATGAGTTGTATTCAACCTTTACTTATTGGCTCAGATTCACTCTTCTTCTGGTATCCTGACGAGTCAAGCTACGAGTCATAAGGTAACTTGACTTGTTACTTGACCAGTACTTTTTCCTTTTTAGAAAATTTTTTTCTTCTTTTTAGTCCAACAGAACGGTTACTTATTATACCAGCACAATCATACAGAATCACATCATATCCAACAAAATTACCTAAGTAACACCATATATTCCTTCTTTTAGGCATTGAATGTGCCATGTTTCCATGGCACATCAACACCCTTAACTTACAATATTGCATCTCCTCATGCAACAAAACATAATAAAACAATACGATAATGCTTAACCAAGAGAAACCTAATGTAGCTATGGCTGTAAATCATCAATTTTATCTCAAGATACTTATCCTCTCATAGATCAATACTTTAAAATCAACTATATGTATCAATGAATCACAATAATATGACATAAATGAATCAATCTATGGCATTATCTTAGAAACAAACAACCATGCCTATATACAAGTTACACTTGACATTCAAAAGGAAGGTGAATTGATATTTTTTTTTGTGAGTCTACTGCTAACTCCTTCTAGTTGACCCACTTGTAGATTAGTGCACTTCACAAATAGAATAGATTTTAAAAAGTTAATCATGTAAGTAATAGAACATAAAGTAATAACATAGAAATCTATCCTGGTTTGGAAGACCAATGTGTTACCAACTTCCAGTCCCCTTGGATTTGAAAGTTCCCTTAGATTGTTGGATGTTAGGCTCTAGTACAATGATACAAAATAAGTGCTAAAGAATTATATTACTCTTCAAATCTTTTGACACAGCTTCAGTTGATGTTACAATGTTGACTCGATCCTAATCATTATATAACAATTGTCAGCTAAAAGTTACATTGTAAGGCTAAGAATAGGACTCTTTGAATTTCGTCCTTGAAGTTTCATGAAAATGTGTCTTTCTTTGGTCTTCATATTTTATAGTCTTTGGCTGCTACTTTTTATAAGGAAACCTAAGAGATTTCTTTTCAATCATAGATGTAAATTGATTCCTTGATTGACGAATATAGCCGTATGATATGCCCATATCAGATTTCCAGATATGGATTTGGATTACATCCATATACTATATATCTATGATCTATTTTTTATATTTATTTTTGTAGAGATAAATTCCTTTCCAAATGTGCTCGTGATCTTTTTCTTCTTCATTTATTTGGTTTGCTATGATTCTTGGATTATTATCCTTCTTTCCTTTTCTCTATATTTGATTGACATACTTGTAATTTTGTTTGAGTATGGTGATCATCCATAACTTTTATAGGACACTCTTCTATCTTCCAATATCTTGATTTGATTTTTTGTTAAATTTAAGGATGATATTCTCCTTCCATTTGTTCCTGTTGTGATTAATGGTACTTGGATGCCATGGATGTCATTCCATTCCTGATGTACTTTTTTTCCTACAGATGACTTCCTTTGTCCTTCAATATTTGTAGTCTTTATTGTCCTACAAAGATATGCTTGTTAGTTTATCATTTTTAAAATGAATACTTAAGAGGCTAACAATCTCCCCTTTTTGATAATGACAACAAGAGTAAACATTAGTTGACTTCCATGTCTGTCAGCTTTCTTCCCATGACTTGTATAAGTATTAGATGATATGTAAACATGCTTTGCTCCTCTTGACTAGTAGGATACTCTGATGTTCCTTCCTGTTCTGCCTTTGACATAATCAAAAAGAAATAATACACAGACAATATGCAAATAAGGAAATTCCCCAGAGAAATGAAGTAATGATCGAAGAGGTATACTTAGATGAATGTGTGATTTTTATGTAGTAAAAATTGTACAAAATATTAAATAAGTCTTAAAGATTATTAACGCTAAGTATACCAAGAATTTTTTGAAGGAATCTAAATCTTTCTTCTAGTAGAGTTTTTGTGAAAGTATCTGCTAGTTCATTTTTGGAGTTAACGAATTTAAGAGAAAAGTCATTGTTCTCTACATAGTCTTCAATAAAATGATGCTTTATATCAATATTTTTAGCCCTAGAGTGATGCATAGTATAGTTATATAAGCTAATAGCACTAGTTTAATCACACATAATAGGAAAATTCAAAAGATAAGTAAAAGTCAAGAAGCTAATGCATAATCCAAGAGTTTTGAGTACCATAGATTTTGATGGCTATGTATTCAACTTCAGTAGTTTAACGTGTAATGGAAGTTTGTTTCTTTATATACCATAAGATAAGGTTATCACAAAGAATTTGACATGTTCTACTAGTTCTCTCCCTATCACTTTTCTCTCCTAAAAAATTAGCATCTAACTTACCAATTAAATCATAGTTTGAGGAGCAGGGATACCATAAATTAAACTCTCGAGTTCCTATTAGATATTAGATGACTTATTTGATGGAAGTTAAATGAGACTCCTTGGGAGTCAACTAGAATATATAACACTTACACACACCGAACATAATATCTGGATGACTTGTAGTAAAGTAGAGTAGAGATCTGATCATCCCCAATACATCTATTCATCAATGTCATTTCTAGAAAATTCTGAATCAGTGCTTGTGGATGGGATTATAAGTGTTCCATAGCCTTTTTCTTTTTTCATACAAAACCTTTTGATGAGTTCTTTTATGTATTTTTCTTGAATGATAATTGAGCCTTTGGTATTTTGTTTGGTTATTAATCTGTGGAAGAATGTTAGTTCGCCCATAAGACTTATTTTGAATTCTCCTTTTATCAAATTAGCAAAATTCTTACACATAGAGATTTTAGAACAACCAAAAATGATACCATGAACGTATATTTGCACAATGAGAATATTTAAATCAAGATTTTGAGTGTATAGAATTGTGCCAATTTACCCATTTAAAAATTAATATTTAGTAGAAAAGTACTCAATATTTCATACCAAGCTTTTGGAGCTTGGTTGAGGTCATAAAGGGCTTTAGACAACTTGAAAAAATGTTTTGGAATTGAGTGATCTTCAAAGTTGGGGTTTTTTTTTAACAAAAACCTCCTTATGAATAAAGCCATTTAAGAAAGAACTTTTTATGTCTATTTGAAACAACTTAAAACATTTTAATGCAACAAAAGCTAATAAAATTCGTATTGAATCTAACCTTGCCATAAGGGTAAAGGTATCATCATAATCAACACCTTTCTACTGAGAGTATCCTTGAGCTATAAGTATGGCTTTATTTCTAATGACTTTACCTTGTTCATTTAATTTATTTCTGTAGACCTATCTGGTTCAAATTATTGATTAATTCCTTGGTCTTTCAACTAGAGTCCAAACTTTATTTCATTCAAATTGGTCCAGTTCTTCCTTTATAACTTCAACCTATGATTTATTGTTGAGATCTTTATCAGTTTTTCTCAGTTTGATTTAGGACACAAGGGCAATTGATACTTATTTCCTCAATAATGCACTGGTTTGATCTCTATCTATTAGATTTCAAATGATGAGTTCATTTGAATTGCTAGCACCACGCTTCCATTCTTCTCAATTATTTGATTTCACTGTTTCTACTATAGGAGTAGACTTTGTTGGGGGTGTAGTCAACTTGTCTTATGAAGGTTCTAAGGTTTTTATTTTCTGTGTTCTGTATATTACTCGCATAATCTTCATTAACACTTAAAATCATAGGGCGGTGGTTAGATTCATAAAAAATAAGGTGCATAGATTCCTCAACATATAGAGTTCCCAAGAAAAATACCTTCATTACTTCATGGATTTAATTTTCCTAAGGTATTATTAGCATTGTTGTGAATAAAAAATTTACAACCAAAGGGATAGAAGTATCCAAATTTGGTCTTCTTTCCTCTCTAGAGTTAATAAGATGTTTTCTTTAAAATAGGTCTTATCAGGCATTGTTGATGATGTGATACATTGTTGTAACCGCTTTTACCTAAAACTGATCTGGGAGATTATGTTCTAAAAATATTGTCCTAGCAGTTTCTTGGAGGAAATTATTCTTTCGCTCCACTACACCATTTGTTGAGGACACCATGGTGAAGAGAATTTCTAAAAGTATTAATTCTAAGCGCAATACTCCTCAAACGCCTTGTTTTCAAATTCTTCTCCATGATCACAGTGGACGTAAGTTATGAGGTGTCCATCATTTCTCTGTACTTTTCTACAAAATTTAAAGTTTATGAAAGCCTTATGTTTATGTGCAAGAAACATAACCCAAGTAAATCTTGAGTAATAATCAACTACGACCAGAACATATCTTTTTCTACCAATACTTGTGGTCTTGGTGGGGTCAAACAGATCCATGTGGATCATTTGAAGTGGCTTGGTAGTAGTGACAATGTCTTTCACTTTGAGTGATATTTGGGTCTATTTAGCCAATGGCCAGGTTTCACCAATGTCATCCTTTTCAAACGTAAGTTTTGGCAATGATTTCACCAATTCTAGCCTTCAAAATTTCTCAAAAACATGCATACTAGTAAGCCCGAGCATTTTATGCCACAACCAAGTATATTTGGTTTGCACAATGAGGCAGGTTAAGGTAGCAAAACCAGTACTATTTAGGACATAAATGTCATCAATGCGTTTATCTATAAGAGAGATCTCTTTTGTCATGTTTGATAGAGAAATGTTTAGATTTGAAGAGGACTCTAAATCTTGTGTCACATAGTTGACTGATTCTGAGTAGCTTGTGTTTAATATTATCTATTAGGTATACTTTAGTGAATTTACTTGATGAGATGAGTCTCACTGAGATGAATCCAATGATGCTGCATCTGGCATTGTCACCGAATCTGATTGATCCTTCATATAGTTTATTTTAGGAGGAAAATTTCTCTTTTTTTTGGTCATGTGTCTGGGACATGCATTGTCAATGACCCACATTCCCTTTTAGTAGCTCTTGAAGACCTGTTCCTCGCTAGGATCTCATATTTCCATAAAGGACATATTGACAACCTCTACTTCTTCTTCAGTTTCATCTTCATCGCTCTAGTCTTTAATGTTCTGATTCTTTCTAGATAATCGTCATCTCAATTCTGGATATTTTTGTTTGAAATGACTAGGCCTTTCACAGTAGTAACACATATCATCATTCTGGTGGATTCATTATTTTTGCCTTCTTAGGATCTTTGTTGTCAATGTCTCATGATCTTTCTTACACCATATTTGATGAGGGCCATTCTATCACTGTTAGTATCTTTGATAACATCGTCCACTCTAATTGGAGCAGCATTGAAGACTACTGGTTTCTTTTTTTCATCCTTGTGGTAGCTATTGGTATAATTTCTTTCATATGGAATAGGGTTAACTAATAGTTTATCATATGTAATATTGTGTAGGTCTCCATCCTCCAGAAAGGCAGCATTGGTTTTTTTATAATTTTGGAAGACTTTGGACCAACTTCTATACTTGTATGTTATATGGATAGATCATCCCTAGTGATTTTAGTTCACACACGATCTTACTGAATCTGGCAATAATTGTTTTAATGTTCTCATCCTCTTTCATTTTGAAAACACATATTTATTGACTAGGGCATCAATCATTGACTACTCTACTTTGGATGTTCCTTCATAGGTTACCTCCAGTTTGTCCCATATTTCTTTTTCAGTTTCACAATTTGATAACTAGTTGTATTATTCTCCGCTCACTGCACACAGAAGTAAACTTATAGCACGTTCATTAGTTTGAATTACCTTTTATTGTTCATTGGCGACCTCAAAACTTTCAAGGTCTTCTATGTCGATACATATGAATTTTTTATCCTTGTCCCTTTGATTTTCATTAAATCCTAGAATTGTCTTTGGACCTTTCTTGAAGACAACCCAGTCTTTGAAGACATCTGACTGGACAATGATTCTAAACCTGTTCTTCCAATAAGTGTAATTTTGTCCATTAAAGTATTGTAGTATTTTTGAGGAGTAACCATCCTGAAAAAGAGCATATGGAATTTGATAATTGGCCTTATGATCTTTTCTCACTTGTAATTAATCAATAAAGTTAGCGAGACCTACTCTGATACCAATTGAAATTCAAGAAGGGGTGAATTTAGTGTATTTTATGAGTCGACTACTGACTACTCATAGTCGACTCGCCTGTAGATTAGTGAACTTCACAAAAAGATTAGATTTAAAATAGATAAGCACGTAAATAACAAAACATAAAGTAATAACACAAAAATTTATCCTGGTTCGGAACACCAATGTGGTGCCTACTTCCAGTCCTCTTGGATTTCAAAGTTTCCTTAGATCGTTCAATGTTGGACTCTTGTACGATGATAAGGAAACAAATTCTGAAGACTTATTCTTCTCTTCAGATCTTATGACAAAGCTTTAGTTGATGTTACAAAGTTGAATCAATCCTACACTTTATGTAATAATTGCAAACAAAAATATACAAAGCCTTGTAAGACTAAGAATGAGACACTTTGAATTTTCTCCTTGAAGTTGAATGAAATAGTGTCTGTCTCCGGTCTTCATCTCTTATAGTCTTCGGTTTCTAAACCCAATAGATTTCATCTCAATCAAGGATGTAAATTGATTCCATGTTTGAGGAATGTGGTCGTATGATATGTCCATATATGGCTTAGAATCACATCTATATCAGATATGCCTTTCCAAACGTGCTCGTGCTCTTTTTCTTGTTTATTTATTTGGTCTTCCGTGATTCTAGATTTGTGATCCTTCTTTTAATTTTTGGGATAATTTATTAATCTACTGGCAATACTGTTTCAATGTCATGATCCTCCATATCTTTGGAAGGATACTTTTCTATCTTCCAATAGCTTGATTTGATTTTTCGTAACATTTGGAGCTGAGAGTCTCCTTCCATTTGTTCTTATTGTGATTTATGGTACATGGATGCCATGGATGTCCTTTCATTTATAATATCTTTCTATTCCTGGAGCCGGCTTCCTTTTTCCTTCGAATATTAGAAGTTTTTAGTGTACAAAGATACACTTGTTAGTTTGTCATTATTAAAACATAGACTTAGAAGGCTAATAACACTATCCAAACAAGTAAGCAACTAGTAATACAACCCAAGTTCCCTTACAACGAAGAAGTCCCACTCACTCATATGAAATAATGCATTTCAATGCCTGAAGGATTAAGAGAGACTCACACTCACAAAAAAAAGTTCCAATCATTATGCATCAAATACAATAGACTTGTCCTTATTTTCTTTACCTTAGTTTTTCGGACAATCAAGTTAGGATCACTATAGGACTTTATTCGATTTATTTTGCAGGCTTAGGGGATAGTATAGGGGATAGTATGCTATGTATGGTTATATCAAGCGACTAATCCTCTTTGGCACTAGAATTAATTTTGGGGTCCACACTATAACTAATTACCTTTTTATTCCACCCTTATTTATCCACTTTTTATTATTTATGCATATTCAGGTTGGTTGTGGTTGCTTTATTCTTTTTTTCACAATTTTTTTTCTTGCTATCTTTCTTTTCTTTTTGTACCACATACAACCCGACTATCATTTCTCATATTTTACCCATCTTCATACCTATTTTACACTATGCACCTCTATGATAGTCACCCTCAACATAGGCATTTTGCCTTAGTTGAGGTGCACAATGTCGAAGGACGACCATGGTCAAAATATGTTAATTGTAATACAAATAAGGATCTTAAAGGTGTATCAAGAAAAATAGTCTATAAGATTCAAATCAGGGTTCAAGGGATATACTTCACACATGGAAGGTCATTTAGGCTAAAAGTGAACTTAAATAAAAAACGCCCTATGATCGTTTCATAACAAACTATCCAACAATATAGACAACACTAACTGGGTAAGTTCTACGTTCACCACAAAAAGGGAATTAAGTAGTATCTCCCACACACATGGCCCAGAGTTACATCACGAGATGCTACCTATCTGGTTCATGAAATTATTATGATTATCGTGTCTCTAATTCTAACACCATAATGAGATCTGCAATAGTCATATATATATACATATCATATAGTTCAAAAATAAACTATTAAAGGGGTATCATCAATAAAAAAAAGTTTAACTTCCATAGAAATTCATTTTTCTCCAAGTTAAACACAAAAAATCATGAAAGAAAACACAATACGCCTAAACATGTAGACTTTACTAGGAACAGGACTTCACGAAAAGAAGGCATGAAAATAAAAACCCTAGGAGGAAATCATGACCCACAAGCAATCACACCCTCAACTTGAAATTATGCATTGTCCCCAATGTATCAAACCACTACAAAAAAAGTTAGGAACATATTTGTGTCACCATAGGTACAGATATCCAACGGTAATGAAAAAATACAAAAAAAACAAAATACCTTGGGTTGCCTCCCACGCAGCTCCTGATTTTACATCATCGCACGATGGGACATGGTTGGGTACACAGACTTCCCTAACAAGCCCATGGGACCCTTGATTACTAAGATTTAATCAAGGTAGAAAAAGAGTTGGCCCTAAAATTTCCTTTACTACTTGGAACTCATAAACTTCACCTCTAATTGTTTTTGTAATTTCCAATTATGCTTCAGCGGTGGAGGTACAAGAAAAAAGGATTCAATAAATAGATGTGGTATGTGATACTTCTTGGCCCTGATGTAAGTATTATAGTTGTTTGATTCTGGGTTAGCAAATTAAAGAACATAGACATATGTTTCCTCCTCCTTGCAATATTTTTAAGGCTCAGATAACTCGATCATGATATTACTATCAAAAAACAATATGGAAAAATGCTTCGAATAGGGTCCAATATACCTCAACTCTGAATTTTAAGTCTTATTTACATCCCCACGTAACTCTAGTATGCACTACTTAAGTGTGACGCTATCCACAATAGTATGAGCTATTTTTGACTCCTCTAATTTTAGCTTCTCAAGTTGGCTTTTTAGCATTTTTTCAGTCTCACACAACCTACAACTAGGTTGCTGGGCATTACACACAGTA
Source organism: Capsicum baccatum var. pendulum (assembly GCA_030864225.1). Lineage (NCBI taxonomy): Eukaryota > Viridiplantae > Streptophyta > Magnoliopsida > Solanales > Solanaceae > Capsicum > Capsicum baccatum. The sequence goes on from CM061557.1 coordinate 91,414,890, forward strand.
TCTTTTGCATTCAATTCTACTTTTAAGTTGTAGATATCTAGTCCAAACCTACCAACCTTTTGAATACAATCTTGTCTTCCTTTTTCCAGGAGTACCAAAATACCAAGCATACTCTCATTATGTTCCAACAATATATTTATCATGCTCCTATAGTAATGCACCATATCTAAAGGAAATGGATTAGTAAATAAGGAGTCATCATCACTACATACTTTCTCGAGCTAGGTTGTTATCTCAAGAAAAGCTGGAAACAAAACAAACAAAATAAAAGAAAGTAAAACCCAATAAATCCAACAACTATAATAAAGAACTCCAAAACCTTATTCTGCAACAATGACGCCAAAATATTATATTAAAAAAAAACCTTTCTTAGAAAGATAAAGCAGTCACTATCAAATATAATAAGCCAGATAGGTTGGGGTTGATCCTATGGGGAATAGGCTATAAATTCTTCTCAAATTTGTTGAAATCATGAGACAGTGAGACAAAGTAAAAAAGGATTTGTTGAAATATTAAAAAGGAAAAGAATTGGTTATTCTTGGTTGTATAAAATCTAAGACAAACACTAGGATTATGTTCTCCCTGGCTTCTAACTACGTAGATTTATCGGGCACTGTCAAACAATTCTGATACCTTGCATGCAAAATATGACAAGGTATGTACCATCAATTGTATTTTGGACTAGTTTCTAGATTTCAGACTTTCCATTTTAAGTCTCAAGATTTCGCATTACTAATGCTTATCTTGGATCCTAGACTAACAATTACCTTTTGAGTATAAAGTTCATTAGATGAGATGGTGGAATGCTGAGATGGGGAGATGAATCTCAAATTACTGTCATGATTTATTTTCCTAATCTCTACTTCTCTTTTGAAGTAAGTAGTGAATACATGCTGGTTCAAAACATTTGCAACCGTTAAGAAGACAATTAAAGCAAAGAAAATCGCAATATATGTAAGAATCTTTATCTAGAATGACATGGCACTTCCTCTACTTCATTAATATGCCAAGGTTCCCACAACCCTAGCTAAGGGAATTAGTCGTTCATTGTGATGAGATGAATCATGGAATCCATAGACACAATTACAAAATCAATCTCACAATAATGAATGAATAAATTCCAAAGTCTTAAATTGAATAACGAACAAAGCACAAAAAGATGTTTGTGAACTTGGCCACAAAGGCCCTCCTTCAAAATCAATCAATATGTGAATGAATAATGAATGTCTCAATAAATTAAACAAAGACTAAAGGGTATTTATTGATTACATGAAACCTTAGAAATCAAATCCTAATTAAATTAGAAAAACTTATTTACCCATACATAAGGGGACTTAAAAACAACATAGAAATCTATTTGGGATACTTGGATTTGACATCCTAACAATCTAATGAAATGACTAACTTTTTTTGTACTTTTAAATATTGATCTCAAGACTGACCGTCAGATATATAGTTGAATTAGCATTCCAATGAAACTATTTTTTCCTTAATCTTATACCCAAGTGAAAAGTTATGGCAAAAATACTGAATCACTGTCCAAGTTGCCCATATTATGACTCATATTGTATCCTTAAAGGTTATTATGTGGCAGTAATAAATAGAAAGTAAAGGATGAAAAATGGGTTTCTAACTTGGACATAAGGCATAACTCATTGCCACACCTTATGAGTCATGACCTAAGTCATTGGGATGGCTTCAAAATGTATTCCAAATGATTCCTAAGGGGAATGTTTAGTATTTCCCACTCTTTTATTTCACTCGTTATTTCTTGAACCTTGCACTTTAGAGATTTACATACTGGTATCCATATTATTGTCACTACGATTCAAAGTCTAATCTTGCAACTCGTAGTCTTCGATAACTTTAATGTTGGACCTTGGCGTAGCTCACAAGTTTTCTTACGAGTGTTACCAATGACCCTTATCTATTTCTTATGATTCATATTCAACCTTTACTTAGTGGCTCAGATTTACTTTTTCTTCTGGTGTCCTGATGAGTCATGCTATGAGTCATGAGGTGACTTAATGACTTATAGCTTGACCTGTACTCGCCCTTTTAATAACTTTTATTTCTTCTTTTTAGTCAAACACCACTATTACTTATTTTACCTACACTATCACGCAGAACCACATCGTATCAAACACAAATGCCTAAGTCCAAGAATAAATTCTTTGGTTTATGCATTGAATGTGCCATATTTCTATGGAACATCATTGAGCTAGAATTATGCAACTTGCTTAGCCTTCCTGGTTATGGGATTTGTTGAATCCCAAATCATCCCCAAGTCCGTGGTATTGGTAGGATCAATAAACTAATCGATCCTGGTTAGTTCCTGCACCCATGCTTCCTAGCATATCTGATTTATAAAACATGGGTATGCCAGAACTAATTTTTCTCATCCCGATGCTCAGTCCCACAGCTCTCTATCTATGAACTAAACCACGTCAAACTCATACCCATCTATTAGTCCTACTAACAATGTTTCATGGAATGGATTGAGCACATTGTCCCCAGTAGTGGAACACAAGTTATGTCGATCCAAAGTCCACCATGCCTTGGTCTCACAATTCAGCTTATGCTTTGAAATTTACTGCGAGATTACTCTTTGCCCATCTACAACCCAACTAACTTCTTTCCCTTGTAAAGCAATCTACTTTGCTATCAAGCACAAGTGCATCATTTTATCTGCTGACCAATTTACTTCTCTGTAAGTTTTTGCATTTCTTCCATGTGGTAATCAATAACGGATATTCTTCATAGTGGCTAAAATTTGAGTCTATTTAAGAATCGGTAAATGGTTCTTAAGGAAATATTCACCCAAACACCACGAATAGTCAATGATGTGATTGGGTCACTACTCTTCCATAAGTTTCCCTATGGGTATTGCCTTTTTAATTTATCTTTTTAGGTTGCATCGATTTCCCATACCAATATGGGACTAAACTTGCCCAGTGCTGAGGTCATCCACTGAAACCTCTATTACTAAAATCTTACTTTGAACTTAGGCTTGTTTGACATGCCTATTGTGGTTAACCTTCTTTCCAAATAAATTCCCTTCTTTATTTTTCCCATTAGAAGGGTTTATACTTATCCCATCAATATATATGTCCTGTATGTTGGGGAACCCCCACCATTCAACAACGTGTGCCAGAGTATGTTCAATGGATTGAGGGATTTGATGTGGCTCTTGCATGTCAATAGGAGTCCTCCTCAGTCTCAGCTGAATTCTCCAATTCTACCTAGTAGGAGGTTGAGTTTCCCATACCTGCATCACATTTATATTCTACTTCTTCATCATCATTTTCATCCTCAAAATATGATGCTAAATAAAGAGGGGAAGTGCTCAGATTTTTCATTTTTGCCCCCCTTGGAGGTTGTCCTATGGTGTGATGAGTTTCTTTCCCCGAGGTCAGTTTTTACTAGGGTCTGCTTTCCCTTTAAGTGGGTATTCTTTTGGGTATTCTTAGTGTTCTTTGACGAGTCACCTTTAGGAGCCGTTTGTACCTGTTTCTCAAAATCAATTAGTTATATCTAAAGAATTGCAAATAAAAGAAAGAGAAGAAAATTTTGTGTTAGTCTATATTTACTGGACTTTTTATGACTGATGGGTCTGAGTCATGACCACTGGCTATGACTCATATGAAAAAGTTGTAAGGTGAATAGCATATTCTTCCATGTTCACTGGTTAGCTTATGAGTCCTTCTTCTACGTCGTAAGCAAACTGTATGATTCGTTACCAACACTCGTAAGATGATCAGAAACAAATCCTTATTATTTCCAGCCTACCCAGTTATTATAACTCTAATTTACGATCTGTACGGGTTGGTTATGACTCCTTCAGGTTAGTTGTAACATTACTAGAACCCATACTTATGGTAATCCTTTATGTTACCATTGGATAAAGGTTTAGTAACGACTTGTTAAGTGATCTTATGAGTCATTATGAGTCATGTATTAATAGCAACATGAGGGTTTAGATCAATAGATTCAAATACTCAATCCCACACATTATATAACCTTAACAATGTTCATTATCACCCCATCCCCCATCATAAAAAAAACATATTTTGAAATCAACATTTCAAGAAACAGGGTTCGAATATTCATATATATACATTTTCAACTTAAACAAATTCTAAAACCTCAACTCATTTTTTGGATTTAACTTGAAACATAAATATTTTAGGCACAAAAACTTACATGATTTCTTGAGGTATTAGATGTCTTGAGTCCAACACCTTTTCGACCCTAAATGTTTTTAACTTTAAAATTTTTAGGAGGATCCACTTGATTGATTTATGTTTTAGAGTGAAATTTTCATTGTTATAGCTTTGAAATCGGTAACAATATAGAGATTACTTTGTTTAAAATGTTGGATACGTGCCGTTATTTGGTTTAAAAGGGGATTAGGTCTGGTTGACCCATGACCCCTGAGTTATGAAGCCATGTTACAAGTACTTACATGATTCATAAAAAATTCTTATGTGTCTCATACTCTCACCGTAAAGATAGGGAACATTACCTGCGTTCTAAAGTAATTATAATTCAAGGTGACGAGTCATAACCAGAATTTATTACTTGTTTTGAGAATTTAAAAGACTCTAGTGACCATTTAACTTGATCTACTTCAAGTTCCAGGTCTTTACAAGGCCTTCTCATGAGTCGTTATTTTAAGTTACGACTCGTGAAGAGTCTGAATTTCTATTTTTTTCTACAATCGTTAACCTTGCACATTGAACACACATATTAGGGTATAAATTATTAATCACAAAACATGGGTTGGCTCCCACGCAACACATTATTTACGTCGTGGCAAGACGGGGCTATGTTGGATACTCATAATTCACCAACTAGCCTGCTAGGTTTCCTCCCATGTAGCGCTTTATTTAACGTTATAGCATGATCCAATTGCCTTGGTTATTCAGACTTTAGTAAGGTCCATCTAAAAAATCAACTTAATTTACTCAGTGTTACCCATATAATGCTATATTCTTTTCCCATTTCCTTTGAACGGGGCCTCTCCATCACACTTCAATTCCGAAGCACCATATGGATACACGCTTTTCATAGTAAATATACCATACCACCTAGACTTCAACTTACCTGGAAACAAACAAAGTCTTGAGTTATATAGAAATGCCTAGTCACAATTCTCAAATACTCTTTTTTGAATTTTGTGATAATGATGCAGCTTCATCTTCTCTTTGTAAATTGTAGAACTCTCATAAGCTCAAAGTTGAAATTTATCCAACTTCTTCATCTTATTTTTCCTTGACTTCGCTGCATCCTGTCGCTCAAATCCAACTTCTTCAATGACCATAGTGATTTATGTTCATGTTCAATAGGCAAGTGACATGCATTGCCATACATCAACTGATAAGGACAAACACCAATGGGATTTTTGAATGTTGTTCTGTGAACGTATAATTCATCATCTATCTTTTTTGACCAATCAGTCCTACTGTCATTAACTAGCATCATCAAAATGGATTTAATTTCTCTATTGGACACCTTAACTTATCCACTAGTTTGTGGATGGTAAGGTGTTGCCACCTTGTGCTTCACTCCTTACTTTTAAACCATTGCCACTTTGTGCCTCACCCCTTACTTTTCAAGCACTCTTAAACAGATAATTACATAAATATGACCTGCCATCACTAATGATTGAACGTGGTGTACCAAATCTCGAAAAGATATACTTCATCAAAATGGTTATGACATTTCTTTCTTCATTGTTGGGGAGCAAAATTTTTTCCACCCATTATCACACATAATACACAGCCACAAGAATGAACTTCATACCAAAGGAGCATGGACCCATAAATCACCCCTCCCCATACATCAAACAATTCTAACTCCAAAATGGGTGTCGTGGGGAGTTTATGACTACTAGAGAAGTTAACTTGGCATTGACATTAGTCATAGTATGAAGCAAAGTAATGAGTGTCCTTCTATATTCTAGGTCATTAGTACCCATATTGCAAGATCTTAAGGGTTGTGCGGGTTTCTCCATGGCGACCCCAGCTGGTGAACCAAGACAAATGTCAAGGATGGTCATTATCTCTACTTCATGGATACATCCAACAATAACCCATCCCCACAGATTCGAAATAACCAAGAATCATCCTAGAAAAATTTCCTGTATAAATTTCTTCTATGCTGGAAGAAAAAAACTTTTGGGACAAGGTCACTTGCTAGATTATTTCCGTAATAAGAAAACCATGGAATTAGATCTTGAGATGTAGCTGATACCTGCTCTTCTAAAATTTATCATCAATCTCTAGACCATCTTTTATTTTCTGGATAGCTTCCTCCTTAAGTCTAGACAAATGATTTGCAACTTGATTCTTAGCGCCTTTTCTATCCTTGATCTTGAAATCAAACACTTGTGGTAAAAGAAGCCACCTAATCAGTCTAGGCTTTAAATCTTTTTTCTTTATTAAGTACCTAAATACTACCTTACCAGTGTGTACAATTACCTTTGTCCCAATAAAATAAGATAAAAATTTCTCATACGTAAAAACCAGTACTAACAATTTTTGTTCAGTAACTATGTAGTTTTCTTGAGCAAGGTTTAATGCCTAGCTGTCATAGTAGATGGGATGAAGGATTATCTCATTTCATTGTCCTAGTATAACACCTAAGGCCACTCCACTTGTATCACATATAATCTTAAATGGTAAGGGCCAATCTGGGGACACAATGATAGAAACCCATCATCAACTTTTCTTTTAGGCATTCAAAAGCCTTTAAGCATTCTTCATTGAAGTCAAAATTCACCTCTTTTATAAGAAGCCGGAAAAGATTTGGAAATCTTTAAGAAATACTTTATGAATTGCCTGTAAAAATTAGCATGTCCTAAAAATATTGGAATACTCTTCACAAAATTTGTTGGAGGTAATTTCTTGATCACTTTGATTTTATCTCTATCTACCTGTATACACCTTTTTGAAATGATGTACCCATGCACAATGCCTTTTTTAACCATGGAATGACTCTTTTCCCAATTAAATACCAAGTTACATTTCCTATACCTATGAAGAGTGTTTACCAAGGGAAATAAGCAGTCATAAAAAAAATCACCTGCTACTAAAAAACCATCCATAAATACTTCGATGGTGTCTTATACTATGTTAGAGAAGATTGACAGCATCCATATCTAAAATATAGAAGTGTTACATAACTTGAGTGGCATAAGTCTGAATGTAATGTTTCCATAAGGACAAGTGATGGTTGTCTTCTCTTCCTATTCGGGTGCAATAGTAATTTGGTTGTATCCCGAATACCTATCAAAAAAAATACCACCTTCTACCTACGATTCTATCAAGAATATAGTCCATAAAGGGAATGGTGAATTTGTCCAGCTAGGTCTATGTATTCAGTTTCATATAATCCATGCACACTCTCTATACTGTGACTAGCCTCATCGACACTGGCTTATTATTTTAATTAGTCACACTAGTAATACCTCATTTATTCGGGACATATTTACTGGACTAACCTACTTGCTATCTACAATAGGATATACTACTCCATCATTAAACTATTAGATTATTTCTCTCTTCCCTATCTATATCATACGAGGATTAACATGATGCTGATATTCTATACTTGGAACACAATACGGGTCAAGTTGGACCTTATAAGTACAAAGACCATTCAGAATACCCACAATATCTACAATGGACCATCTAATGGCCTTCTTGAATCTCTATACCAATCATAATAAAGCTTCCACTTCTGTCTGCATTAAGTAACTGCGATAATTATTAGCAAAGTGTTGTTGGCCCCAAAAATACATATTGCAGATGAGAATGAAGGACTCCAACTCTATGATGGGTGGCTTCTCAATAGATACGCGATTATGTAAAGTGGTTCTATGTTTCAGATCCAAATCGAGTTTCTTTGGTGAAACACTATAAAAACCACTCCCATAAAGTGCACAAACCATCTCGTCATATTAATCAATACCATCACTGTAGAAATTCATAATTACTACTACTAAGGCTTCAACACCCGGCCTTTCTTAAATAGGAAAAGCCTCAAAAGTATTATCCCAACTAGTTTCCACATTAATATTTTGGAATGAGACCATCTCCTCTTCAGAAGTATCAATTACAGGTAATAGCCTCAACTTATACAGTTGGCGCATGGAATAACATTAATTGAATATCACTTTCTCATTGTTGAGCCTGGATATCAGATATCCTACCAACACATTAATCAAAGTTCTTCCTGCAGATAGGAATGTCCTTCCTAAGATAATCAAAACATAGAAGTCTACTTCACAATCTAGTATCACAAAATTAGTAAGAAATTTAAAAGAAATCACCTTTACCAATACATCACATAGAATGCCAACTATTTTTTCCATTGTCCGATCTGTTACCACTAGTTTCATAGATGTGTGTTTGGGTGCTCCCAAACCCAACTGCTTAAACACAACTAGTGGCATAAGGTTGATACTGGCACCTAGATCATATAGTGCTTGCGTGAAGTTGAAAGATTCAATGGTGCATGGAATGGTGAAAACATCTGGATCCTCCTTCTTCTTTGCCAATTTTCTAGTTACGACAACACTATAGTGATGAATAATATTGGTTGTCTCATAACCGACTTTCCAATTCTTGGTGACTAGATCTTTCATAAACTTTACATGACTTGTCATTTGTTCTAATCCCTCTACAAGTGGAATGTTCACAAATAGTTTCTTTAATATAGACAAAAACTTCTGATACTTAACTTCTTCTTATTTATTTTTTAACCTTTAAGGTAAAGGAGGGAAAGATCTTGGGATACACTTCAAAACAGGCTACTCAGCCTTGTCTTTTTCTTTATCTTGCTTTATAAAAGTCACCATCTCGATCTCTGATCCTGCATCGGTATCTATTATTGTAATTATCCCAACCTTAATTTCGTTGCCCTTGGTCTATGAAATCCATAAACTGATGATCAAGATACTTCCTTTCCTCTTCAAACTCAATTTTCTAAGTTATAGAAGGAAAACTTTGTGCCCCTATGACATTCACTTTCTCAACACTCATTATTGCAAATTGTTTTTTAAGGAGCCCAATTTCTGTTTGAAGTTTGGAAACCTCTTATGCTATAAAATCATGACTTACTCCATAACCATTAGCTACTCTATTATCATAAGTAGCTTCACCTCTCTCAACATCTCTAGTGTGCCAACCTCGATTAGTCACAAAAATATCATCTAACATATCTTAAGCAGCATCCCACCGAAGACGTATAAATGCACCTACAAAAATTGTATCTACCATTACTATAGAACTAACGTTTGGAGATCTATAGAATATTTCCAATAAATTAGACACTGTAATTCTGTGATTAGATACCATGCTCAGCTTTTTTTGAACCTAAACCATGCCTCATACATGGATTCTTCCGGTAGTTGTTTAAAATTGTAAATTTTCATCTTTAAACTGTAGCATCCTTGTAGGAGGGAAGAATCTATTAAAAATTGTCTATACAACTCATGCCAAGTAGTGATTGGACCTTTTGAATGTTCACCTAGCCATAGCGATGCTTCTTCATTAATAAAAAATGGGAACAACCTCAACCTCAAAGCTTCCTGGTTCACCCCTAGAATAGTATAAGACATACAAATCCTAATAAAATTAGCAAAATGAATGTTTGCATCATCTTTCGTTGATCCTAAAAACACACCCTTAAAGTTTAGCAATTGGATCATTACACTAGTAATGTAAAATTTAACACTAGGGGTCGAACATGAGGAATCATGGCCCTTATCTCAGTAAGCTCAACATATCCTATATCCTGAACTTCATTGTATGGTTGTAGATTCTAGTATGTAGGTTTCAATAGAACTCTACCTCTATGACTCTCACTCGATGGTTGACCACTTGTCTTGGATTGGCTAATTCTCTTTGTCGAGCTACCCTAGCCTTTTCAGCTTACTATTCTTTCTCTGCTAATCTATCATTTTCATCTACCTCTTCTAAAAATTTTATAGTTTTTCTATCTAAAACATTCTATAAATCAATATACAGGGGAGGAGGTACTATCTGAGGGTCACAAACCCCAGCGAAACACCATCACGAACTTCCTCTGACATTTTTCATGGTGTTTGAAGAATTCTTTCTTAGATCTAATGGACATAAGGGATTGAATTTAGTCCAGTATTTGACATACACAGGAGTATACAAGAACAAAAATAGAAAATAAAACCCAGAAACTTCACCAAATTCAATCAACAATTCATAGCGTCTTCCTCGACAATGATGCCAAAATTTTATGTCACCCCAAACTAACCTCCAAATAAATATGATATGTTCTATGCCAAATATAGTAACCCAAACCAGGTTGGGGTCAAACCCATAGGGAAAATGCTGAAAAGTATCTCAAACTTGCTGAAATTTACTAGCAGTGCAGAAAACTAAATGGTGGGATTTTAATGTCAAAAGTAAATAGATACCAAACTTTAATACTTGAGTTTATAAACAGTAAAAGACTAACACTAGGAATGTATTCCACCACCTTTTCAACTCCTTAAAATTTTTGTGTTCAACTTACCTATTCTATTGCTCTGCATGTAAAGTCGACAAGCTAAGTATTATCAACCATTTTATGAATGCATCGATAAATCTAAACCTTTACCTTGTGAGTCTCAGGGCATCGCCTTATTGATCCTTTCCTATAACCTTAGTTCAACTTTCACCTTTTGGGTCTCAAGTTGATTATATGAGATAGTGGAATTCAAAGTTGGACATGAATCTTAAATTACTACCTTAATCTCCTTTTCCTAATCTCAAACTCACTTGTGAGGGTGATTTTGAATACGAGCAATCCTTATGATTATATAGTACCTCTAAGGTTAATTAATATTAAGAATATTATGATACATGCAACCTGAATAAAATATGAAACTCGTTAATGATATATATGATAGGCCATTTATCCTATCACCTTTTATAACGGAGGACGAGCCTGATGTATAGGTTTAAAACATTTGGATTAATCTAGTGGGATAAGAATAGAGATAGAGAAAGAAAAGAAAAATATGAACCGCTGAAAAAGTAAATCTAAAAAAAGCGAAGAAAGCAATTGTTCAGAGTGACAAGGACTGATATGTGAGGGTTTGAGATATAGCAGCTGATGCTTGTAATTTGAGAGTGGTCATAGATTGTGAAAGGGGGACTAACACAGCTCCAACATTAGATGATCCATTGAGCGCACCAGACACAACTGATGCCACAATTACAAAAATAGTACCAACAACTAATGGTACTACTATTGATAAGAACCGGGGACCGAATTGAGCGTCCCTATGCTGATTTAATTTATGTCGGCACCTAGAGCACCGATGAATGTCCTCGATCCCTATATAAAATTACTAGATGCATTAGGGATAGAGCATAGGTTTTAGTTAGGGGTGGGGGTGTACCACAGTTGTCGTGAGTTTGGGTTGTCGCATTTCAAAACCCGCAAGCCATAATTCATAAGTAAGAAGCAGCATACTTATGTTGCTTTATGTGTTTTGTTTGATACTTAATCGAGAAGTATGATGTGTTTAGACAAGTGAAATGATGTTCAAAATTTTGAAAAAAATGGATGCCCCTCCTGAAAATTTTATTTGAGTAATACTATGTGATTTGTGTGTTCATGTGATGGCTGAGTAACTTTTAATAACATTAAAATTAGAAATAAAATTAACTATGGCATATAGTTACATGAACTGGATAGTTAATGACTGATAGAGTAACCTTGTACCATATACGAGTACTACTATGAGTCGTACGATTATTTGATGACTCATAAGCTAGACTCGTAAGGTGGTCAGATTTCGCTCTTTTTAGTACATTTTCTTCTATTTTTCATTCCAAAAATAATGCTAATCTAATTCACCTACACAACACACTAAACAACATTATATCTACAAAAATATCATAAGTCCAAGCCTAAATTCCTTGCTTTAATCTTCGAATATGCCATATTTCTATGGAACATCATATACCTAGACATGAGCATCTAAGGAAATTTTACATAGATCATGGTTCCAAGATATCCTAAATAGTCCCAATAACAGTAAATATACCAATTATGGTTCCAATTAAAAAATCACATCCTATGTCTAGCCGATTATCATAATTATACTATGAATAAGCTCAATCTATGGAGAAGATAAACCTAGCTTATCTAGATGCTGAAGAAAAGCCTGAAGAATCAACTAAACCATCAATTGTTCCTTCTAAGAAGATTCCCTAAGATGTAGTCTACTCATCAAAATGATAACAATGATACCCATATTTCTCTATTGTGCTTTAGGTCAAAAATTATTTAAAATCCCATGTAGGGCCTATGTAATGCCCGGCAAAATCCTCTTCTAGTCTAAGACTTAGAGCGTATTTGGTAATGCAAAAATCTGAGTTAAAATATTTAAGAAATATCCTCCCAAGTATGAAATAATTTGAAATCATGTGGGAGTCTATTTGAGAATAAATTAAGATCATAGAGGTACCCTAACTCATGAACTAGTTGAAAACTTTCCTATCGTTTAAGTTTTAGTGACCGTCAAAATTTGTGTCAACTTTAATCTACCATAACTTGTTCTATATGAATAACTGGGTGGTTTTATATATATAAAATGAAATATCATGGAATTAGCTTTCCAATGATACAAATTTTGGAAAAATCCAATATCAGAGCAAAGAGTTATAGCCATTTTAATACAGTATATCAATCTGGAAAAGGCTTATGACGTTTCTGATGGGCTGTCATCTTTTTAACGCCAGTTCTGATGACGCCATCACTTTCTGAAGATATTTTTGACGATGTCATCATCCTTAGGCAGAAAATTGAAAATTCGACACTTTTGTGATGACATTTCGTGAAGTCCTATCACAGGTTTGACAGCCTATCATGGATGTCGTGAGGCATCTTTTTTCAGCAATTAAGAGGCATTTTTAAAAGGGTATTTTGGTATTTTCCACCCATTTTGACCCTCTATATATATCCAAGTAAGAATAAAACTTCATTCTTCTTCCAATTCTCTCAAGAATATCTAGGATTTCATTCAAGAACCCTAATCTTCCAAAATTCATCCATAAATTCTTCAAGGTTTCTTCAAGAATCAAGTTCATCATAGTGTGGGCTTCAAGAATTTATTTAATCCAAGTGTAGATGAAGTTTCAAACACTAAAGTTCATCCAATTTCAAAGGTTATGGTATGTAGATGTTGATACTTAGGTCCCTTTCATCCAAGAAGCTCAAGAACCCTTTTTAAAACTAAAAGATTTTTATGTTTAGGAGTTGTTATGATTTGTATGTGTCGAAATGGATGTTTAATGGGTTGTTGAGTTTTGATTTATGTTTGCCAACAAAAGTTATGAGCTTTGACCCTAGTATGTGAAATTCATGTGATGTTTGTGATAGACCCCCTTAAAGTTTTTTTTCCATGTGATGTGTTCATGACTTTTGGGTGTAACAATGGTTGAATAAGTGAAGAACGTTCCCCATAGATTTGATAAAGAGCTTAGGTGAAGCATAAGGGATACTATAGTATGTTGAATAGAAAACTCGAAATTGTGAGCTAGTCCATGCATGCCTTAGTGAGTGAAATATACCAAAATAGCATGAAATTCCCAAGTAGGTGTAAAATCAGTCGTGTCTAATGGTTGTTGAAAGAACCTAGTGAATAATTCGAGATATGATGGTTGTAAATTCCCCAATTTTGTGATCTTTGATGCATGCTAAGCTTTGAATACATGTCAAGTAGTTAGCAAGTAAATAGTGACGTGTTAGTATGAAGTTTCCCCCAAATAAAGTGATATCAAAATACATAACAAGACCGATATAGGTATGTAGTCTTGACGTAAGATCTCGCTGAATGTGGAATAATATAATAGCATGTCTTCCTTCGGCTAGTAAATGATGGTGAATCAATGTTGATGATACTTACAGGTTTGGAGTGACCCTTTTGCGGTTGTAATGATGAATAGAGGTCTATGTTTCCTAAATGCTTAATGCGATGGCCTAAGGATCTTAAGGGGGAAAGTATGTTATGATTCCCAACTACTTGAAGTGATGGTTTAACGATTGTGATAATACATAAATGATTGTAATGATGAATAAATTCTTGTATTGATGTATGAATGATGGTAGTGATGAATAGATGACCGTGATGATACATGAATGATTTGTGATGAAGAATGATCATGTCTTAGTTTTATGGTATTGAGTCTTGGGGATATTTATACCTAAATATAAATCTATTATCTAGAGCCTATGTTAGTTTTTCAATAATTCAAATCGAGCCATGATTTTCAGAACTTAGTGAACTATTGAACTCTGTATCCTCAGATAAGTGCAAAACTTAAGAAAGATCAGTAATCTCAGAACTCTCTGTATCCCTAGTAATCTAGCTATAGTCTTGTAATCAGCTCAGATCTAATAGTATTCAAGTGATTCAATTCTAATTTCAAAAGTGATTTGAGTAATCTATTCAAGCTCTGTATCGTCAGTCAGATACTATCATTTGATTTCTTTTCCGTAAGAAATAGAACTAAGTAATCTCAATTTTGAGAAACATGATTAGTATTAGAGTTAGTTCAGCTGTGCTCATCTACGAATTTAGTCAGTCTTTCAGTTGGGAGTAAAAACTAGCACCGAGCGAGATCAATGATGGGATCTCACCTACTAGTAGAGGGTGTGATTCTTAGAATAAATCGTTGTGCTCCAAAACTACGTATCTAGCGTAGGATGAGACATCATACCTATCAGTTGAGGGTGTATGAGAAATATTATACTTGCTAGATAAGGGTAGATGAGGTGGCTTGACCTGCTAGGTGAGGGATCCATCATTCTCGTTTGAGGACCTGCTAGATGATGGTCACATAAAGTTGTATTTACCAGTGGTGCGACAGTGACACCCTTCAAAATGGGTCATAGGTTATACATCAGATGTGGTAGGTTGGGGCATGTCGGTTCAGTAACTACTTCCCATAGTTTCAGTTTCAGATTTAGTCTCAGTTTCAGAATCAGTTTTCAAAAATTAGGACTATCAGATACAATCATATATCATTGTGAGGAACTCAGATAGTTCCATTGATTTATGGACCGTCCCATCAGATAGACTTGGTCTCACATACAGTTATTTGATATCATATTCAGAGATATACCATTAGACAGGCTTGAGTAACCAATTAGCTAAGTATTCTCCCGACTTGATAGCTGACCCTAGAGCGTGTATGAGTATGTTTTTTACTAGGGTATCAAATGATGTGTTAAAAGTGTGTAAAGCTGGCATGCTCATTACAGATATGGATCTCTCTAGGCTAATGATTCATGCATAATAAATTGAGGCAGATAAGATGAAGGAGAGAGGGAGAGTGATTAAGAGAGACCAGAAAGGTAATCATGGTTTGTCACAATCAGGGTCTGAAGGTAGTAGTAGGTCTCAGTATGGTCGAAGATTTTTAGTTCCAACTCCATCTTCCGTTAGTTTTCTCACACCTGATTTTGGGGGTGTCATATTTGAGGGAGCGCCAAGATCCAAAGCCCAGAGTAGTACTAATGGTGTTCGTACCTACCCGTTGTATGAAGAATGTGGTAAGAATCATAAGGGTGTGTGTAGAGCCGGTAGTGATGTGTTCTTTGGATGTATCAAGACCAGTCACAAAGTTTGAGACTCTCCTAAGATAGGTCCCCAAAGTCAGCGTAGTCATCCTTTAGCTGATTATAGATTGTATGCACTTCACGCTCGCCTTGATCGGGAAAGATCCCCTGAAATTGACCCGGGTTTATTATGAGCCCTTCATCCTTATGTTATGAATTGATAGATCCTTTGATCTCATTTTGGTATTATATGTTAGCATGATTCATGAATGAGTTTCACATCTTGTTCGGTCAATTATGAACAAGTCTTTAGGTGCCCCGCGTACCGCTCCAGTATTTTAGGGAAGTATGCTTAGAGAGACATAGAATCCCAAGGGGGAGATACCCCATGGTATTATGATGTTTCATACCATTAGATTCATCTCGATGTATGTTCAGATTTTCCTTATAAAGTTACATCAATCATTGTTGCATTGTCAAGTCGTGCTTTTAAACGTCAGCTTAGCCGGACATTCATGCATTAGCTATGCACATTTAGTAGAAAGAGTTCAGCTTCTCAACGTATGTTCAGTCGTGTATTCATGAGATCATCCCAATTATGAGTCCATGCATCAGATATGCATGTGTATTATGAGAATTCAGCTATGAGTATAATCAGTTGAGTATTCCATGCATCAATTCAGCTATGAGTATAATCAGCCGAGTATTACATGCATCATATATGCATGCCCAGTGTGAGAACTCTTTATGTCAGTCGTTTCAGTTGTGTAGTCCTGATCAGAGATGTTTACATTTCTTGAGTAAGTTTTGTTGATCCATAATCTCAGTCTATTAAGAAACATTCGAGGATGAATGTTCTCAAGGGGGAGAAAATGTAATGCCCCGAAAAATCCTCTTCTAGTCTAAGCCTTAGAGCATATTTGGTAAAGCGAAAATCCGAGTCAAAATATTTAAGAAATATCCTCCCAAGTATAAAATACTTTAAAATCGTGTGGAAATCTATTTTAGCATCAAATAAGATCATAGAGGTCCCCTAACTCATGAACGAGTTGAAAAGTTTCCTATCGTTTAATTTTTAGTGACTGTCAAAATTTGGGTCAACTTCAATCAACCATAACTCAGTGTATATGAAGAACTAGGTGGTTTTATAAATATATATTAAATTAAATATCTTTGAATTACCTTTCAAACTATACAAATGTTGCTAAAATCTAATATCGGAGCAATGAGTTATAGCCATTTTACTCCAGCATATCAATCTGCAAAAGGCTGACGATATTTCTGACGGGCTGTCACATTTTTTACACCATTTCTGATGATTTCATCACTTTTTGAAGACATTTAGAAAATAAAAAATTCAACCCTTTTGTGATGACATTTCGTGATGTCCTATCATGGGTCTGATAGCCTGTCACGGATGTCGTCAGCAATTTTTTTCAGCAAATTAGGAGCATTTTTAAAAGGGTATTTTTGTATTTTCCACCCATTTTGATCCTCTATATATATATAAGAAAATAATAAAACTTCATTCTATTTCCAATTCTCTTAAGAATATCTAGGGTTTCATTCAAGAACCCCAATCTTTCAAAATTTATCCATAAATTCTTCAAGGTTTCTTCAGGAATCAATATCCTCATAGTGTGGGCTTCAAGAATTTATTTATTTCAAGTGTGGATAAAGTTTCAAGCACTAAATTTCATCTAATTTCAAAAGTTAAGGTACGTAGATGTTGATTCTTCGGTCCCTTTCATCCAAGAAGCTCAAGAAAACTTTTTAAAACTAAAAGATTTTTATGTTTATGAGTTGTTAATGATTTGTATGAGTTGAAATGGATGTTTAATGTGTTGTTGAGTTTTTATTTATTTTTGCCTACAAAATTTATGAGCTTTGACCCTAGTATGTGGAATTCATTTGATGTTTCTGATAGACCTTCTTGAAGTTATTTTTCCATGTGATGTGTTCATGACTTTTGGGTGTAGAAAGGGTTGAATAAGTGAAGAACATTCCCCATAGGTTTGGTAAAGAGCTTAGGTGAAGCATAAGGGCAACTATAGTATGTTGAATAGGAAACCCCTAATTGTGAGCTAGTCCATGCATGCCTTAGTGAGTGAAATGTGTCGAGATAGCATGAAATCCCTAAGTAGGTGTAAAATCGGTCGTGTCTAAAGGTTTTTGAAAGACCCTAGTGAACAAGTCGCGATATGATTATTGTAAATTCCACGATTTCGTGCTCTTTGATATATGCTAAGCTTTTAATTCATGTCAAGTAGTTATAAAGTAAATAGTGATATGTTAGTATGAAGTTTCCCCCAAATCAAGTGATATCCAAATACATAACAAGACCGTTATACGTATGAAGTAATTGATGTAAGATCTTGTTGAATGAGGTATAATATTATTGCATGTATTCCCAATGCTAGTATATGATGGTGAAACGATGTTGATGATCCTTAAAGGTTTGGAGTGACCTTTTGCGGTTGTGATGATGAATATAGGTCTATATTTCCTTAATGCTTAATGCAATGTCCTAAGGATCTTGAGAGGCAAAGTATGTTATGATGCCCAACTACTTGATGTGATGCTTTAACGATTGTAATAATATATGAATGATTATAATGATGAATGAATGTTTGTAATGATGAATAGATGAGGGTAGTGATGAATGGATGACCGCGGTGATGTATAAATGATACGTGATGAAGAATGATTATGTCTTACTATGATTATGTCTTACTTTTATGTTATCGAGTCCTGGGGGTATTTATACCCAAAAATAAAGCAATTGTCTAGAGCCCGTGTCAGTTTCTCGATAATTCAAATCGAGCAATGATTCTCAAAACTTAGTGAACTATAGAACTCTGTATCCTCAGAAAAGTGCAGAACTTAAGAAAGCTCCGTAATCTCAAAAATCTCTGTAATCTCTGTATCATTAGTAAGCTATCCTTAGTCTTGTAATCAGCTCAGATCTAATAGTATTCAAGTGATTCAATTCTATATTCTGAAGTGATTTGAGTAATCTATGTAAGCTTTGTATCGTCAGTTAGATACTATGATTCAATGTTTTTTCCATTAGATACGGAACTAAGTAATATCAGCGTAACTCAGTTAGATATTTTAAGAAACATGATCAGTATCATATTTAGTTCAACTGTGCTCAGTTAAGAATTCAGTTAGTCTGTCAGTTGGGAGTAGAAACTAGCACCGAGCAAGCTCAAGGATGGGATCTCACCTAATAGTAGAAGGTATGATTCTTAGAAGCAATCCTTGTGCTCCAGAACTACGTAGCCAGCGTAGGATGAGACATCACATCTATCAGTTGAGGGTGTATGAGAGGCATTGTACCTACTAGATGAGGGTAGATGAGGTGGCTTGACCTGCTAGATGAGGTCTCCATCAGTCTCGTTTGAGGACCTGCTAGATGAGGGTCACATAGAGTTGTCTTTACCAGTTGCGCGGTAATGACACCCTTCAAACTGGGGTATAGGTTGGACCCCGCATGTGGCAGGTCGAGGCATGTCGGTTAAGTGACTAATTCCCACAGTTTCAGTTTCAGATTCAGTCCCAGTTTCAGAATCAATCTTCAGAAATTAGGACTGTCAGATATAGTCATCTATCATTGTGAGGAACTCATGTAGTTCCATTTATTTATGGACCATCCCATCAGATAGAATTGGTCTGACATACAGTTATTTGATTTCATATTAAGATATATGCCATCAAATAGGCTTCTTCGCAGTATCAGATTTCTATTGAGTATTCTGGTTGTTAGAATTAGATATAATCATATTTATTATCATTGATAATGCTTCTGAAATTATTTGATAGAAAGGTTGATCTCTAATCCTGTCAGTCGAAAGTAGTAAGTCTAAGAATTCAGTCATTGATATAATCACATCCGGATCCTCAATTATTAGTATTAGATGAGTAAGTGATTCATTTTCTCAATGTCAGTAGTGAGTTCAGTCAGCAGTAAAGTTGTATCTGAGTTTCAGTATCTAGAGTTGCGATAATTGTGTTCATGTTCAGTGCATTCATGTATGTGTTCTCACACGGCATTTTCATGATTAATTAGTTTAGATATTGTGTATGCATAAACCCTTGCATTAGTCTACCCCGTCTACATAGTCGGTAAATTTTTGTACTAACGCATTTACCCTACAGTGTTTTATTTAACACCATAGGTTCAGAGGAACAGGATCTAGTTTATCCTCAGAAGTTTAGTCCCAGTCAGCTGCAGTAGTAGTAAGTCCTCTTCTTTCGAGGAGGAGTCTCAGTTTACTACTATTGTTTCAGACTTTGTTTATTTTCTATTGTCAGAGTTTGTTGGGGATATGTCCCATTAACTCCACAGTTCAAACACTTAGAGGCTTTTCGGATGGATGTATTATTATTCAGTTTTTCAATTTTGAGTATGTATCGATGTGTTGAACCTTATGGCAAGTTTCCCCATTTATTTCAGAAATTATACAGTGTACGGGAATAGATATCAGAAAAGGGTTAGATTGTGGTCCTTCAGGTCCGTAAGCACCACGTGATGTCTAAGAATGGGATATTAGGGCGTTACAGCCTATTTACGAAATCAAACTTTCAAAAAAAACACAACGTCCCTCTATGCTCATGGAACATTTACCCTCACCATTTGGTAAATCTCGAGCTCTAATGGTGTTGCAATCAATCCACCAAGCTTTTAAGGATTTTAGAAAAAGATATAAAATTAATTCAATATATTAATGGAAGCTTTCCTCAAATTCTAAGAAGAACGCATAAATTAACTTTCCAAAACACAAATCCCAAGTTTCCCCTCTTTTTAAGGTTCAATATACTTGAGAATGAAAGAAACAACGGGGAAATTAGGCTAAGTGGGGTTTTTATACCCTTCCCAGGCGCATGGGTGTGACTTAAGCGAACACCGAGCTTCTTAGGTGAGCATCACTTAAGCAACCAGGTGTTTCTTTCGTGACTTTAGCCGCCTTAACATATGTAACATAAGCAACACTAGCATCGCTTAAGTGGCTCTCATGCATAAAATTGAAGCATCATTTAAGTGATACCCGTGGGACAATGCTTGGACGCTTAAGCTTCTCTAATCTTGCCTTTTTTCCAAAACCTCATCACACCCATCATGGGAGATACTCAATGCCTTCTTACTCAAAGCATCTTCTACCACATTCGCCTTACCCATATGATAAACGGTAAAGATATAATAATTCTTAAGAAACTCCATACATATACCTTGTCTAAAATTAAGATCTCTCTAGGTCACAAGATGCTGAAGACTATGGTAATTCGTATCTTACAATGCATACCATTAAGATACTATCTTTAAATCATAAGCACAAAAACTATCATTGCCACCTCTAAATCATGAGTTTGATAGTTCTACTCATACACCTTTAACTGCCTCGACATATAAGAAAGAACTCAACCCCATTTCATCAAAAGAAAACCTAAATAAGCGCCCAAAACATCACAATATATGGTGAACCCCTCACCCTCAATTAGAAGAACCAAAATATGAGCTGAAGTGATAATCCCTTGAGCTTTCAAAAGATCAACTCACACTCCTCGGACAATTGCAGTTTGGTCATCAATGAAGCAAAGGTAACATAGTTTCAACCAACCAACTATAATAATCGGCAAAACCAAAAAAGTTATGAACATTATACAGAGATGTAGGTGTAGACCAATCACGAATAGCCTCGATCTTTGCTCAGTATACTATAAATCAATCCTTATATACCATATGTCCATGGAATGAGACTGACTCGAGCCAAACTCACACTTAAAGAATTTGGCGAAAAACATATGATCTTTCAAAGTATAGAGCATAATCGTCATATGTTGGATATGCTCCTCCCTACTGCTCAAATGCACAAGGATGTTGTTGATGCACACAATCACAAAGGATTCCAAATACGCCCCAAACACATGGTTCATTAAATCCCAAAAAATGGTTGGGGCATTAGTCAACCAAAAAGACATCACTAGAAATGTATAATGACCATACCGAGTCCTAAAGGCTATCTTTGGGATATCCTTAGCCCAAATCCTCAACCAATGATACCCTGGCCTCAAGTAAATCTTAGAGAACACTACTACTCACTCAAGCTGGTCAAATAAATCATCAATGTGAGGCATAGAGTACCAGTTCTTCATTGTCACCCTATTGAGTTGTCTATAAATAATACATCTATGCATGAACCATCCTTCTTTCTCACATACAACATAGAAGCTCTTCAAGGAGACACATTCGGTATAATGAAACTCTTAGCGAAGATATCCTGAAGCTGAGAATTTAGCTCCTAAAGATAGGTAGGATCCATATGGTAAGGTGTCATTAAAATAAGTCGGGTATCCGTCTCAAGATCAATAACAAACTCTATATCATGTTTAAGAGGAAGACCAAATAAAATTATAAGAAAAACATCAGAAAATACACAAACTATAGGAACACAGTCAAGAAATAGATTCTCCACACTAACATCACAAATATAAGTCAGATAAGACTCGCAAACCCTTAAAAAGGTATCCTATCCTGAATATAAAAAATAATCTCTATTGGCTCATGACTAATAACTCTATGCCACACAATTAAGGGTATACTAGGCATGGCTAAGGTAACAGTTTATGAAAAATAGCCCAAGACTGAATGATAGTGAGATAACCAATCCATGACCAGAAACACATTAAAATCCACTATGTCTAACTCAATAAAATCATCCTGAATATCAAACTCTTAGATAGTCACTACATATGATCTATAAAATCTACTGCTAAGGAATCCCCCACGAGAGTAGATACACATATTGGCAGAGACAATGAATCCTAAGTAGATTTGGATCAAAGAAAGCAAACATATGAGACTAAGTAGATCTTGGATCAAATAAAGCAAAATCCAATTGATTGCACCCAAAGATTGTGCTTGTGATAAAGGAATCTGAAGACTAAGCCTTAGGTCTAAAAGTACCATATACAACTAATCACGCCCGCCACTTAGTTGTGCTCCTAATCTATCTCCTATCCTACCTGCCTAAGAACCTCTATGATCACCCTAAGGAACATTTATATGACCATGTACAACACCTCTAGTTGAGGGATGTACCACCCTACTGAGAGGAACACTATAAGCTGAAGGAATAATCACTTCAGAATTTGGGTAGAATCTTGAGAAATGACAAAAAGCACTAAAACCATAACATGCCCCAGGAGCTATAATTAAACATGAAGATCTGACTAACACAGAATAACCACCACAACTAGAATAATAAGATGATGAACCCTCAAAGTCTGACCATGACCCTGGCAAAGATAATTACTTAAACTAGACTGGCCTTCATCGACGCTAAAGTGCACTTGAATAGGCCTAATAGACTGACCCAGATGCTGATATGTCTAAGAGAAAGGTACCTACCATGATAACCACTACATAAAATTTTTTTTAGCCATAATGGCTCCCACTGAAACTATTATGATATAATGACCACTTATTTATACACCTAGTCCTTGCAATATATCTTTTCCATCACCTTTGTATGATTAGAAACATCATCTATAAACCTACCTACATTAACCAAACTCTATGTCAATATGCAAAAAGGGACTCTAAATCCTGAAATAATCCAATGAATCCGCTCATACTCAGTAGTTAGAATAGAAGTAGCATACCTAGACAACTCATGAAATAGAGACTCATACTCCACACCAGTCATGGAGCCCTGCTCCAACCTCAATAACTGATCTCTTAAATGATCCCAAAGACATCAAGGCATATTTTCTTTTTGAATATCTAAAAAATTGTGTCCACGTCAAGGGGGAGATACAAATGGCCTAGAATATAGATGATCTCTAAACCAATGTTAAGCAACTAAGTATAATTGAAAAGTAGTGTATCCACACCACGAGTCTTAACTATTCCTAAATTGTGGAGCCTATTCCTATAAGAAATCAAGAACTCATAAGCATCTTTACAAGTGCACTAGAAATCCTAGGTTAATCTAATCTAAAGAATATACCCAACATCTTCTTCTCCTCCATAGACATATTAGGATTGGAAACTGTTATATAAGAAACTACCAGCATACGAATGACCTCAACTATGGCAGTCGTCCGATTGGCTATACCCCTACCTCAGTACTACTCTAATCGTAGATAGTGCACTATTAGATTTCAAGAGAAGAATTAGGGTATGGTGAAGCCCCCAATCCCATGCCCTAGCTTGTGACACATCCCTAAGATTTCAATGACCTCTAAGTCATTAGCTAATAGTGGTAGGATACATAAACTAGGTCTTGGGAACTTCATTTAGTGTAGTGGTAGCATGTCTTTGCCAGTTATAAATAGTGAAACCAAAGAAATCCTTTAAAAGCAAACTCAGACTCTTATAGAAAATGAGTGAAAGATTTAAAGAACTTCATCATGTCCTTTAGCCTTCCAAGGATAGGAAATATACATCATCATTTTGATCAGTAAGGTTCCACTAGACACTTGCTCTTGTACCAACAATACTGATGAACCTAAATTCTAATATAAATTTTCACGACCCGATTTATGAGTAACAATAGCAACTACTTTATCCTACCAATAGGTAAGCCATGTAGTCTAGAGCAATGAGCTATGGTCTAACATGGGGGAAAATAGCCTAAAAGTCAGAAATGAACAATTAAAGTCTTATAATAGCAATAAGACAATAATTATAGTCAATAGATAGATAAAGCATCAACAACTATCTGATAAACTAGTAGTGTCGATACAAGAGGTACTAAAAATGAAAAATAAGTACTGAAATAGTCAAACACAGACTATCTAAAAAAATGAAAGACTAGACATAGAGAATAGAAGAAAAAAGGTACAACTTTAATTTCGAGATCTCACCCTATCTTAAAAAGTAACTCAACATGAATGACACATTAGTGACAGCTACTAGTACTCAAATTTGAACCAAAAGGTACAGAATTATAATATGTGTACCAAAACTATGGATACTCAACAGGCTTCATCGGCCGACTAAGCTAAATAATGATATAAATACGATAGGACACAAAATAAAATAAGCTAGATCAAGGTAAATGGAAAAACCTGGAAATACTCTCTAGCACTTTAAATAAATAACCAAAACAAACACAATATCAATGAAAGCATAAATAGTACTACAACACTGTCCCAGATTATGCCTATGGAAATTCTACCTAGATCATGATTTCAAGATAGCCTAAACATTCCTAAAAATACTAACCATACCAATCATGTTTCCAGTACCTAAATGTTATCCCATATCTATCATAATATCATAATTGTTCTATGAGTTAGCTAAATTTATGGAGAAGGTAAACCTGCCCTATGTCGATGCCAAAAAAAAGTCTGAAGAATCTACAATACCACTTATTTCATCTTTTGATAAGCTTTCATAAGATGCCATGCTATAGTAATCACAATCTACTTTTCAAAATAAAAATAATTATGCCCATATGGTATGATTCTTCCATGGATCCAAAATTATGTAAAAATCACATATGGGATGTATACAAAATTGCACATTCGAAACCAACAAAACATCACTCTGTGCGTACAAATTATTTATCGTAAAAATAGGTGAATCCCGAGCTCTAATGGTGCTACAATTTATCCACCAAGCTTTTAGGTATTTAGGAAAAGATGTAGAATTAAATCAAGAAAATGATGGAACCTTACCACAAATTCAAATAAGAAATGCATAAATTAGCTTTACCAAAGCTCCCAAATCACCCACAAATGATTCTCCCAAATTTTCTCTCTTTATAGGGTTCAATATTCTTGAGAATATAAGAAATTAGGGAAAATTAGGCTAAGTGGGTTTTTTTTAATGCTGTTCCAGGTACACGGGTGTTGCTTAAGTGGGCAATGGGTCACTTAAGCAATCATCGCTTAACCGACCTGGCATCACTTTCGCGTTAATGAAATCCTCCGCATATGTTACATAAGTGACACTAGCATCACTTAAGCGGTTCTCGCATATGTGATTAAGCCTCATTTAAGTTATACCAGTTGACCAATGGTATGTTTCTTAAGTGACCTATTGGTCGCGTATACTATGCACCAGAACCAGTTGAGATATGTAAAAAAATATGTTACCCAATAAAATTCAATGTTCTGTACACAATGGAACATTCAAAATATCCATCCGAGGTTATTTTAATAAAAAGTGGGTCCCCCACCCATATGCCAAATATTTAACATAATGTCAATAGTCCAAAATCAGTTTTGAAGCCTTGAGACCCAAACTAAGGGTCCTCTTAGCCAAAATCAATGTTGTAGAGATGTTGGAAATTTTAGAATTGACATACAAGTTCATTCGACTGATGGTCTTTCTTGGTAGCCAAAATGAACCAACGAAGACTTCAAAATAAGGAATTAGCTCTAAAAACCAAGCTAACTGCCTTGTAACGTAGATGTCAGTTCCAACAAGTCATACGTAATTTAGGACAACTATTAGAAATCTATAAACAACAAAATTAAGAAAAAATACAGAAACTAACCTAGAAAGTCATTACATCAAAATGGAAAGTGATGGGCCAATTAGTGGATGATAATAAAAATAAATGAAATTGTCATACCCTGGAGCTACTAAGTAAAAACATTCATTATATGAATCTTTATCTATATCTATACACACACACATCTATATACATATATATATTTATATATATCATCATTCTACAAAAGGAATGAAGAAGTGAAAATATACAAAAGGAGATGCCCCATGACATAGTAAGGTCGATACAAGAACCACTAAACCAATACTAGATAATGTAAATATACAACATAGACTTAGAATGTACAAAAAGACCATCCACAGTAAGTAAAAGGAGATAGATCAACTCTAGAATGTAAAAGCATATTTTTTTCTCTGAATGAGTAATAAGCTTAATCAATACAAAAATGGCAGTGATTCATACTCAGATCTGTATCACAGAAAAATGTAAAAGTGTAATGTGAGTACAAAAACAATGGGTACTCTAGGAATGATTCTCCAATTTGAGCTAACTAATAGAAAATGCAAAAATATAGTGTGATAAAGTAAACTAAAGTTAATAATAAAGGTACAAAAATATAAATATTAAATCACATCGAGTAGATGTGATAAATATGTCAAATGTATACTGAAAAAAAAACTAAAGTCTAACTATTACCTATTTGGGCCCCTTTCAAGCCCTGAAGGAACAAATAAGTAGAAAACAATTTAACTCATCCCCCACAAGCCTGGTGGATAGAAAAAAAAGGTAACACTATTAGATTGATGGAATAGTGATAATATAAAATAAAATATGAGCCAATGGGTGGTAAGCTTACCTTAAACTTTTTTTACCAAAAAACCTATAAAACCCAATACTTACCGATAATTACCTAATTTCAAATCCTAAACCAATATCTATATAATTGATAAATGTTAAACTAAAACCAGAACTCGATAGTAACATAATAATTGGGAAATGTCAGACATAAACAAGAATTTCATAGCTAAGAATAAAGTGACAAGATGTCTGACTCAAATCAAAACTGATAAATAAGTAAAAGAGTAACAATAATCTTGGAATATTACTCCAACTATGTCCAGCCATTCATAACATATAAGATTCAGTAGTCAAGTCTAAGAAGGCAATACAATTCTAAATCTCCAAGAAACAGGGCTAGTGGGGCCCACTATTAGTCTCATAAACTCCACCTTAGGTAAGAACCTACCCAGAAAAGTTTAAAGAATTTCTATCTCATCCAAGGAACTAAGTATTTTAAATCTAGTCCAAAGGAAAATCAAAGGCTAATATTTAGAAACATGGGGCTGAATTTTACCAAAAAGGCCTCTAATCGACTAAACTAGATAATAAATGCCAAAAGAACATTCGAGTCATAAGCACCATCCAAAGCTAGCACAATAGTGCACTAATAATATAAGAAACCGCAATCAAAGATAAAAGTAATCCAATCCTACTACACTACGTCAAAAGCTTATATAATCCTCTACATTGGAGATTTCCCCTTCTAAGAAACCTACAATGGCTTTCATGCTACAAAAATAATGTTCCACATATCAAAATAAAATTATCAATATCCATATTGAAGAAGAATATTCCGGGTAAGAAATAAAAAAAAAAAACTCCACATACGCTAGCTTGCAAAATTTTGAAATTTAAACTGTCATTATGTCCCTCTTAGCATGATAACCATTTGCTTTATAATTTAGGCAAAATTCCCAGCTTCAAACAGCCTCTTAAAAGTACTTCTAAATAAATAAATAATGTGAATTCAATTGGAGACATAAATGAGAATTAAGCAAAAACGTACTAGATATCAATATAAAAAATACTTACAATAACTTCATCGGGCTAATCCGAGCTCAAATAAGAACCTCCCTATAATTTTAGAGCCCATGGAACCTCTAATGATGTTTAATACTTAAGTTTTGAGCTTAAAAATGAATGAACTAGCTCTTTATACTACCAAGGATCCTTCTTCGAGAATGTTAGACCCTTGTCGCCAACACGGGAGCCCATCATGTCTGGCCTACCTCTATCGAAAAGAAGAAGGCTAGTTTGAGGTTAATTCCAAGAAACACATAAAAATAATGTGAGAAAGTAAAGTAAAGTCAATATTAATGGACGAAAATCTAAATAATAAAGTATGTGAAATATGTACTAAAAAAATTAAACTCTAACTTTAACCTAATTGGTCCCCCACTTAAGGCTAGAAGGCAGAAATAAGAAGTAATAACCCAACTAAGACCCCATAATACCAGTGGATACAAATAAGAGTAACACTAGTATGAAGATATTATAATCAATATAAGAAAAAAATACATAATCAATATAAGAAAAAAATACAATCCAATGGGTGGTAAGCATACCTAAAACTCCTTTTTTATCATAAAACCCAAGCCTTATCGGTATTTACCAGATTTTATATCCAAAAACAATATCTGTATAGTTCATAAATGCTAGACTCGAATCGGTATTATAAATTAACAAAATAATGGTAAAATTTCAAACTCAAACTAGAACTGATAGATAATAATAAACCCACTTGATTTTTGACTTATATCAAAACATATAAATAAGAAAAAACATAACAATAGTCTCTAAATATAAATCAAACTATATTCATAATATATAAGGTCAAGTAGTAGTTTATACAAAGGAGGAACGAGTCTGAATCCCAAGAAAAGGGTGTGATTATGACCAAACTACTCCACCAGTGTAATAGGGCCATATAAGGCCCATTAAAAGGGTTAGGTTATTCTAAACAATAGAATAAGGATATCATAATGAATAAAGATCATTTAGATCGATAAGTATATATTGTAGCCATTTTATCCAAAAGGACGCATAGTGGGGCCCACAACAAATCTAAAAACACTCCACCTTAGGCAAGAACCTACCCAGACTAGTTTAAGAAATTTCTATCCCATACTAAGGAATAAAGTATTCTAAATCCAGTGCTAAGGCTAATCACAGGCTAATATAAGGAAAGACTGGGCCAATTTCTACCAAAAAATGCCCCTACTCAGCTAAATTGGCTAATAAATGCTAAAACAAAAATCTAGTGATAATGTACCTACAAAAAGAAAGAACAATTGTACACTTATAATATAAGAAAGAACATTCTATGAAAAAAGAATTCCTACCCTACTAGATGCCGCCGAAAGCTTGAATAATACACTACTCCAGATCATTTCCCTTCTGTGACGACTCCGACAACTTCTACATGTTCAAAATATTGTTTTACATATCAAGATGAAAATATCAAAATGCATTTTACACATGAATGCTTTAAGTCAGAATTGAGCTAAAGATTCCATGTGTCACAACATCCTTCGAAACTTGAGGACCAATTGCCTTATAGTTTATGAAAAAATCTGAGCTAAAACAGCCTCTAGACAATTCCTCTAAATATTGAAATATTAAGAATTAAATTGGAGGACTAAATGACAAATTAAGTAGAAACTAACTAGATATCAATGTAAAAATGCTTACAATCACTACTTTGGGTTAATACAAGCTAAAAATATTGACCTCCATATAATTTCAGTGCTTAAAGGTACCTTTAATAATGTTTATACTTAATTCTTAAGTAGAAAATCAAATCTTTATACTGCAGGGGCCCTTCTTCACAATTGTGAGACCCCATTTATGAATGCGAGAACCAAAACATTTGGTCCACCGTGATCTCAAAGAAAAAGGATAGATCGACTAAGTTGACCTCCTCTTTCTGAACAAAAGGGCTAGACAGAAAATAAAAAGGTCAAAACCCCTAATCTTCATGTTCGCGGCCAAGGTCAGATAAATTCTAAAGACATTTTTGTCCTACTTTAGGTACTGATGGATCGACAATTTTGCCAAGTTGCAATTATCCCAACTGGACTCTTAGGATCCATTCAAAATCCTGCATTAAGGTTTAGTTGCTCCATTAATAAAAATGGTATAGTCCACACCACAAGCCTGAAATGGTTGTAAGAAATGAGAATTTAGGAATGAATATTCACTCAACGCACAAAATGAACAAAAAATATGAGATTTTTGAAAGAATGTCATATGGACTTAAGATGATAGGATGCGAGTGTCATAGTACAAATTCTCTACCTTTATTAGAAACTTGCTTTTGTACCAACAATTTGGTGCACCTCAGCTCTAATACCAAACTGTCACAATCCAACTCTGGATTAACGACAAAACCTACTTTATCTACCAGCAGCTAAGCCAAGCCATTAATTTAAGTGGCAAGTAATAGGACAATTGGTAGAAGATAATAAATATAATGAAAACAACCACACCAATGAAGTACTAAGCAACAACATACATAATATATATATACATATTAAAGATATGTGTTTGTATATCTATACACACACGTATATCAACACACTATACAAAGAGAGAGGAGAAGTAAATATAAAAAATGAGATGTCATATGACTTAGTAAGCCAATACAAGAGAAACAAAATAAAAAAAATACGAGATAGTATCAACATACAACATAGTCTTAGAATGTACAAGAAGACTATCCTCAATCATTAGAAGGAGAAATATTACCTTTGGACTCTTAAAGCTCATCCTCTCAACAAGTTTAAGACGAACGAGTAAATTAATGGTATTGACTCATACTCAGATATGCATCAAGAAAATTGCTGAAATGTAATATGAGTACAAAATTAATGGGTACTCTATAGGAATTATTGGCTAGTTTGAGCTAAATTTTAAATAAAGCTTAAATATAGTGTCACAAAGTAAACTAAAGTCAATATAATTGGACAAATTGTAAATAGTAGATCATTCCAAGAAGATTTGACAAATATATAACATTAGTACTCAAAGGAAAATAAAGTGAAACGAT
This sequence comes from Capsicum baccatum var. pendulum, assembly GCA_030864225.1. NCBI lineage: Eukaryota > Viridiplantae > Streptophyta > Magnoliopsida > Solanales > Solanaceae > Capsicum > Capsicum baccatum. The sequence goes on from CM061557.1 coordinate 91,445,844, forward strand.
AACCTAATTGGGACCCGACAAGCTCAGAAGGCAACAAAACTAAAATCACCCAACTGATCCTCCACAATCCTGGTTGATACAAATAATAGAAACTCAAGTAAAATTATGTAATGATAAAAATATAAAACAAATATTATCCAATAGGTGGAAAGCATACCTGAAACTACTTTTCTATCAAGATGCCACTATATGTCGGACATAAGTAGAAACTAATAAATAATATTAACATTAAGAATAATCTAGAAATATAACTCTAACTAAGTCCTTCTAATTAGAATACATAAGGTTGGGTAGTAAAGTTTACAAAGTCGATATGACTCCACATCTACTAGCAATGGGTGTGAGTACGACCAAACTACTCCACCTGGTGTTTCAAGGACAAATTGGGACCATGAGAAGGTATTAGTCATTCTAAACTATGTAATAAGGATAATGTAATGAAAAGTTCATTTAAATTTAAAAGGATTTATTCTAGGTATTTTATCCAAAAAAGGGAAAGTGAGGTCCACTACCACTCTTAAAACACCACCTTAAAAAAGCACCTACTCATACTAGTTTAAGGAATTTATGTCCCATCCTAAGGAACTATGTATTTTAAATCAAGTCCTAAAACTAATCACAATCTATTAAAGGAAAGACGGGGTTGAATTCTATAAAAAACACCCCTAATTCACTGTTAGTCTCAAATCTCCACCTTAGGCAAGAACCTACACACACTAGTCTAAGTAATTTATGTCCCATCGCAAGGAACTATGTATTTTAAATCAACTCCTAAGACTAATCACAGTATAGTAGGGTCAAACTCTACCGAAAAGGTACCTAACCAGCTAAATTGTCCAATAAATACCGAAACTATAGTTGAATCATAAGTACACACCCAAAGCTAGAACGATAGTACAATAATCCTTTAATAAAGCATAATTTCTCAGAAAAGTAAGCATAGACAACTCAGTAACTCTGAAAGGTTGAATTATCCTCTACTCAGGGATTTCCATTATGGGTGCCCTCCGACAGCTTCTATGCTATCAAAATAAGGTTCTACATATCTAGAACTTAGCCTTGAAGCTGAAAGAATATTTTGCAATATGCTCTTATGGATTAGTCAACCAAGAAGGGTTACCATTATTAGTTTATAATGAAGCCACCCAAGGCCTCTGAATAGGTTCAGTTCTCAACCTATACTCAAGGTCATGTATAGTAGGGGGAGCCTCATACTCTTGCCCAAACAAGATCTGATTGATTGTTCGTGCTAAAATATTGATAGTGACTTATCAAACAGGTACGTACTCTCTATTCGACAAGCTTGCAACTGATGTCCCCTTTGGATAGTCCTTTTATACTAGAGCTAGATAGTTGGGAAAGAATTCTCTTACCCGATTTGGTTGATACGCTCCTAGTGGATTGATCATCCATGCAAGTCATACTCATTGAAATGGCATTTTAACTCAGGATACTCATGTAACTCCGATGTCAGAATCTGATGTTCCTCCATAAATGGCCTTTTTATCCTTCTTGTTGTAGGTGTCAAACCATATAGAAATTCTCTTGTACCTCCTTTCTCTTCTATCTAATCATGTCTCAAACTTGAGGATTCTTACATTTGATAATGTTATCACCATCAGGTTCAGTATCTACATCTATCGCTTACATTTGTTCTCCCATATTAGTAGCATCAGTTTCACCCTTGACAGGCTCAGGTTGATTTGTATCAACCGTTGCCTTATTTGGGCTTAAGCTGGTATTTCTTGGGCTACTGTCGCTCTTCTCTTAAGACTTAAAGAGTGTGGTAGTTTCCATTTCATGTTTCCTAGTGTTGTAAGCAAATGCAGATTCATTTTTACCCCTTTGAGATCTTACTCCTCTATTTGGTGTAATTTTACGAGCCCTAATGCCTGAAAAAGAAGTAAGGAATTAGTTCAAAGTAGAAAAACTACTTAACAGTGAAAACTTAAACTTGATGGCCACAGTGGTTGCCAATCGGGTAACTGGTGGTGCACTATGTGGTCCATAAGGTCCTATACAGAAAACCTGAAAGTTTAGAGAGTTACAATATCAATTTTGTGGTCCTTCGCAAAGTTGACAGTCCACCACTTTGGCCGTTGCATCATAACCAGTGGGTGTCATGTCTAAGGTTCTTGAGACAGTCCATTTGGTGATCCATCGCACAGTTGAAGGTCCACCAGTTATACCATCGCACTCGCTTTTTCAGATTTAGGATTAAATTCGGTATTTCATTAAACATGTAGCATACCATCTTGAATCTTTAGCAAAAAATTAACACCAATTCCACATTTATAAATACAATTTCACACTTTTGAGGATATGGGTTACTCAGACTTCACCCACATAGAGTATATTATCATTCCGGACTCAAAACAAGTTAAAGCAAAAGAAGAAAATAAAATGATATTTTATCAACCAACAAATTATTCATTTCATGTTGTATTATTTCAATAAGAAAAGACATAGAGGTTCTCATACCTTGGTTTTGCAGAAGTAACTCTTGTAATTGCTAGCAAATATTGAAAAGAAACTTAACTTAAAACTCTACAATTGCTATAAAAAATGATTGAGATGAATATAAAGAAGAGAGGTGGTAACTTAAATAGGGAAAAGGGAGTAGTTGAGAGTCCTAGGAAAAGCAAATTCCTTCATATACTTTGAATCCAAAGGAAATTAAGTAGTTGAAGAAGTTAAAAAGGGTACAACATATGTAACCTCTCTTTTACCTCTTTAAAATAAATTGGTCCACATACATGTGACTTAAATAAAGAACAATTTTTAACTCGATCCGACCCAGTGTTACATTAAAAACGACGACTACTACAACGGTCCATCACAAAGTGGATGGTCCACCACTTGGTCCGTCGCACCTTACAAGAACATGGTCACCTCAATTTAATTTTGATAGTTAAAGTGACGGTCCACCAAATTCGTGAAGTTCCACCACTTTTGTTGTCCCACCTTACTAGAAACTAGGTAACTCAGCTGGATTTTGATGGTCAGTGTGGTGGTCCACCAATGTAGTGATGGTCCACCTAATTGGCCATCAATTTTTTTCAGTGAATGACTTTTTTTAGCTTCTTTATGGCGGTTGAAATGGTGGTCCATCAGGTAACTAGTGGTTCACCAATCCGGTCATCACTTTTGTTCCAGTAGCTCAGATTTTCCCCCTTTATCCAATTGTACTACTCGTTCTTTTTACTGTATGTTAAATCCTATACACTTTACAAACACATAAAAAATACACTAGAACAACAAAATAATTTAAATAATGTTTTAGAACAACACACCGTGGGTTTCCTCCCACTAGCACCTGATTTATCATTGTGCCATTACTCAATAATCTCAGTTATTCAGTCTTTATCGAGATATAAATTATCAATACTCCTTATCGAGTCAATGGGACCGACATATAGTTTCACACGCTGCGTATTTACCTTGAAGAGACTTCCATCTTCATTTTCAAGTTCCAGTACTCCAGATGAGTAGACTTGACTTACTTTAAATTGGCTGGACCATTTGGATTTGAGCATACCTAGAAACAGTTTGAGTCTGGAGTTGAACAAAAGCAACAAGTCACCTCTCTTGAAATCCCATTTTTCAATCTTGCGGTCATGGTACTTCTTTATTATTTCCTTGTATAGATTAGCTTGAACATAAGCTCTAAGTCGTAACTCGTCCATCTCATTCAACTGCCCTAAATTTAAATTTGCTACCTCATTCCAATTCAAGTTAAGCCGCTTTAGTTCCCACAATGCTTTATGCTCTAGCTCAGTCAGCAAATGACATGCCTTGCGATAAAATAATAGGTATGGCAATAGGCCAATAGGTATATTGAAATATGTTTAATATGCCCATAAGGCATCGTCTAGCTTCCTAGACCAATCCTTTCTGCCAGCATTTACATTCTTGGAAATGATAGGTTTGATTTCTCGATTAGAGATTTTTACCAGCCCACTTATTTTTAGGTGGTATGGTGTAGCTACTTTATGCTTCTTAACTCCATATTTTACCCATGTGGCTCTGAACATCTTATTGCAAAAGTGTGATCCCCCATTGCTAATAATGGTATGTGCTAACCTAAAGTAAGAGAAGATGTTTCTCCTTAAGGATGCAATAACTCTCCAACCTTCATTATATAATAGAGTCATTGCCTCAACCCATTTTGACACGTAGTCAATTGCCACTAATATGTACTTCATCCAAATGTTATCATGAAGGGACCCATGAAATCAATGCCCCAGACATCAAATAATTCTACCTCCAGCATTTTAGATATTGGTATCTCATGGTTCTTTGAGATGGACCCTTGCCTTTTACATTGGTCATATCTCTTCACAAATTCGTATGCATATTTGAATATAGAGGGCCAATAGTAGCCATAGTAAAGCACTTTTCTTGCAGTCCGTTCACCTCCATGGTGACCTCCAACTAGGGAAGCATGAATCGCTTCCAGTATACTCAACATATCTACTTCTAGGACACACCATCCAATAATACCATCCGTATATCAACAAAAAGGATACAGCTAATCCCAGAAGTAATGGGTCACATCATGGAGAAACGTTTTCCATTGATAAAAGGAAAGATTCTCTCGTATCATCTCTCTCGCCACATAATTTGCAAAATCAGCATACCAAGGTATTTTCTCCATAACAACAACCAAGATTTCCCCATCCGAAAATGCATCATGGATCTCAAATTCATCTCTAACTGCTTGCTCGCCTTCTAGCCTAGACAGATGATCTACTACTTGGTTTTTGCAACCCTTCCTATCCTTAATTTTGAAGTCAAATTCTTAAAGTAGAAGCACCTATCTGATCAACCTTGGTTTTGCATCCTTTTTTGCCATCAAATATCTTAAGGTTGTGTGGTCGGTGTGGGAAAGAACCTTGGTTCCTAGCAAATAAGCTCGCAACTTCTTAAAAGTATAGACTACTGCAAAAAGTTCCTGTTCTATAACGATGTAGTTCTTTTGAGCTTCATTCAGCACTTTCCTAGCATAATAGATTGGATAAAACAAATTTTGTTTGTTTTGTCCCAGCACAGCTCCAAGGGCAACACCACTTGCATCACACATGATCTCAAATGGTTTTGACCAATCCAATGCAACATAATAAGAGCATCAACCAGCATCCTTTTGAGGCATTGAAATGCCTTAAAGCCATCATCATCAAAGAAGAATTTGACTTCCATCTCCAAAAGTTTGCAAAGAGGGTTTTCAATCTTTGAGAAGTCATTTATAAACCTCCTATAGAAGCAACAGGACCAAGGTAACTATGCACCCCCTTCACTGAAATAGGAGGTTGAAGCTTCTCTATAACGTCAACTTTAGCTCGATCAACTTCAATCCCCTTTGCTGAAATTTTTTGTCCGAGAACAATGCCCTTATTCACCATAAAGTGGCATTTCACCCAATTATGCACAAGGTTGAACTCCTCATATCGTTGCAAGGCCCTACTCAGATTTACCAAAATCAGCTCAAACAAATATCCTACCACCAAAAAATCATCCATAAACACCTCCAAGATGTCTTCAACCATATCTGAGAAAATATAAATCATGCACCATTGAAAGGTAGCGGGTGCATTACACAATCCAAATGGCATCCACTTAAATGCAAAAGTACCATAGAAGTAGGTGAATGTAATTTTCTGTTGATCCTCCAAGGCTATAGAAATCTGATTAAACCAGAATAACCATCCAAGAAACAATACCAATGTCTTCCCACCAACCGATCAAGCATCTGATCGATGAAAGGCATTATGAAGCGGTCATTCAATGTTTACAAGTTGATTTTTATATAATCCATACATACCCTCTATCAAGTAATAGGTCTGAGTGGGATCAACTCGTTCTTCTCATTAGCCATAACTGTTATGCCCTATTTCTTGGACACACTGAATAGGACTCACCCATTTACTAACTGAAATGGGGTATACTACTCTTGCGTCTGTCCACTTGATGATTTCTTTCTTTACCATCTCTTGCATAGGTGGGTTTAAATGATATTGATGCTTAATAGTCAGGACACATTCCTCTTCTAGCTGGATTTTATGTGTACATATACTAGGAGGAATACTAATAATGTCTACAATCGTCCAACCAATAGACCTCTTATATCTCTTAAGAACAAAGATAAGGGCTTCCACTTATTTCTCTCCTTAGTTTGCCGCAATAATAATAGGTAGTGTATTCCCGCTGCCTAGGAACACATACCTCAAATGACCCAGAAACTCTTTCGGGTCCAAAGTTTGTGGCTTTTCAATAGGTGGCTTGGCTGGTGGACTGGGATGATTTTTCAAATCCAAATCCAGCTTCTTTGATGCATAAGAATAAGACCACATACCTATAAAGGCACGTACAGTCTTCTCCTGATCTTTAATACCATCTTGATGAAAATTTTTTAATACAACAGGTAAAGTCTCCGCAACAATTTTTTCTTCTATAGGTACTTCTTGCTCCTCCTCATAATAAACATCCATAATAGAAAATATGCTTATATCTTTATTCTATTTTATAGTAGCTCATTTTCCTTTAGATCAATAAGTACACTCTCGATTGCGAGGAATGGTTTACCTAAGATTATGCACACCTAGAAGTCCACCTCGCAATTGAGAATGACAAAATAAGCTTAAAATATGAAACTGACCACCTTCTACAAATACGTCATATAAAATCCCCATAGGCCATTTCACAGACCTGTCTGCCATAACTAATCTCATGTTTGTGGGGGTAGGATCCCCCAAACCCAGTTTGTTATACACAACAAGTGGCATCAAATTTATACTAGCTCCCAAATTACATAGAGCTTTTGCAAACTCAAAAGGACAAATAGTGCCAGGATAGTAGATGCTCCCTGTTCTACTCTTTTTTGCACCAACGACCTTGTGGAAATAGCACCACGATGATGGATATCATCCACCATCTCATCACTAATTTTCTGGTTATTTCTAACAAGGTCTTTCATGAACATTGCTTACCCGGGCATTTACTCTAATGCCTCCACCAATGGTAAGTTGATTGTCAACTTCTTAAGAATAGCCATAAACTTGCAAAACTTTGTGTAGTCGGCCTTATTTTTCAACCGATGGGGAAATAGGGGGTGGTGGTTTTGGGAGCATTGTAACCACCACTTTAGTTTCTTTTCCCTTACTCTTCTACTAATGGATGGATGGTGCGTTATCAATAATGTCATCTAGTTTCTCAGACTTCACCAAATAAGTTGGTTCATGTTTAATATCCTTTGCAATCATAGCTTTGCCTATATATGAGCCTGGTAGTACCTTACCATTATGTGGTAATTGCCATGTAGGAGCCATCATTTCAAGGATTCTAAACTATATCACTAGGCAAAGTTATGCCCTTTCTTTGATTCAATGATAGTGAGAGTTGGTTTATTTGCTAATCCAAATGTTTAATAAAAGTAGAGTGTGAGTTTACCTACTGAATCATGGAAGAAAAAACACTCTTCATAGTAGTCACCCAAAGTTGGTAGTCTTAACTCCCTTTAATAATTTCTCCATTATGTCCTCCAAAGACATCTTGCCCGAGCTAGTTGTAGCATTATCCCTGCTTCTAGGAGGTACATATAGTCCACTCGTATCATTTTATGTACTCCAGTTCACTTGATCTCTATCCTTGTAACCAACTTTGTGGTAATAGTTTTGACCTTGATTTCCTTTTATATTACCTCTGAAACCCACCTGATTATTTAGGTAGTTCACCTTTTCTTACGAATTAGAGTAAGTTCTTCCCTGGGATGCAACAACTTTCACATTCTCTATTTTTCAAGAAAATAGATGCTTAGTTAGCAAATCCATCTAACTCATTAAATGTACCATATCCTGGTAATGTTCTTACTCTTTCTTGTATTGCTCTACAATCATACTCTAGACATAGTAGGGCTTGCTATTGGAGAATCCCTGGTATTCCAAGATCTACTCTATTTGGTCATCTGATCAAGTATCTCTGAGGACACTAGAAAAGTAAGGTCAACAAAAAACCCTATTGTAGCATTATCCATAACTTGCTTCATGATAGAGTTCAAAGCCTTATAAAAAGTCTCCATTAAATAAATATCCGCCATGTTATGGGTTGGGAATTCTATTATGTTTTTTTAAACCTCTCCCAAGTCTCATGAAGAGCTTTAGTAGGATGTTGTTAAAAGTTGCTGATTTCATCCCTCAACTATACCCTCCTGGAGAATGGAAAGATCCTTTCTAGGAAAGCCTCTTTTAGCCAACTCTAGTTGGTTATAGAGTCGAGAGTCAGTACATTTAGCTAGAGTGTCACCTCTCTAGATAGAGACAATGGAAATAAATTCATGCGGATACCATTCTGACCCACTTATGGATTATCAAAAGACTTGCAAATGGTGACAAAATTCACCAAATGCATGTTTTGGATCATCTCCGGGAGGACCACCGAACAACCCCTTAAGATAAAGGAGTTGAATTATCATACTGGTAATATTAAATTTAGATCCTGGTGCTAGAGGTGGAGGAATGATAGCTCTATTTGCACCTACTCCATCTATTCCATCTTTGTCGTCATTCAGATCAAACTGCACTGGTTGACATTCTTGCCTTTCCCTTAAGGGGCAATTTCTATTTATATTTCGATTCACTAGTGAAGCCATATTCTCTACTCCTCTTGGGATAACAGGATCTAACAAATCATCATTCCCCAAATCGTAATCATCTGGATTATAATGATGTGCCCATTGGCCATCATTATGTCGATTTAGTTGAGCTCTAGCTAGAGCGGCTAGTTATACAACCTCTTGGGGGTCTGCCATTCTACCAATTAACTGCGGTTTTGGATGTATTGGTAATAATGGTTAACCCAATCTCTGTGTCCTTGGCATACACAGTAACTACCTTGCACAGAACAAAAACAACAAACAAAAGTAAAATTTGAGAAACTTTACTAATGGTTAATTAACAAACACAAACTTAATTGACAATCGTATTCCCAGGAAATGGTGCCAAAATTTGATATGCCCAAATAACAACTCTTGTTAGGAAGTGTAAGTGGTCGCTGTCAAATATAGAACCCAATTGGGTTGGGTGTCGAATCCTACAGGGAATATCATGTGCACTATGCATTGTGGTTGTTACTAGACTGTCGATCGAAGGTTCCAAAATAGAGAGAGACTTTGTTTTATCATTTATATTCAAATGTTTGTCACAGAAAGTAATCCAACTGTAAGTATATTGGTAATAGTAATTCAATAAAAGAAGTCAAACTAGAGTTATGGTTACTGGGATGCTTAAGCAGCTAAGGTTGTGAACAATTTTGGATTCCCAAAGAACAATCCTTATTGCAAAAGTAATTGAATTCTATAGTTTATCCATTAGTTTCTCAACCTGAATGAGTAACATATCCCTTAATTCTTTAAAACTTAAGGAACATAGTATTAATTAACCGATAATCTCATATGGGTTGATCCGGTTAAGGCATCTACCCTATATCCAAAGGTTAAAGCCTTTAGATTTATGTAAATCCTTTTTTTTTAATAAGCACATTTTTATTTGAACAAACATTTTTATTGGGCTTACTTTTCAAGTTTGCAACCAGGAAAAGCCATTAAAGTGAAGAAGAGTTTATGCAATATCAATTACTCATGGAAATCTACTAGATTCACAACCCAAAATCGGCTTTTCACATCAATTCTTCAACCCTAGTTATGGAAGCTTAGCCACACATTTCCACCGAAAAAAAAGAAGAAACCATTGTGTTATTCATAAATTAATTCAAAGTTTACTTACATAAGCCACAATTGTTATTCTTCAATCTTCAATAGAAAATATGATAAAGGAATCTATATCCACAAATCTCTACTGAATCTTAGAGAAAATCTATGTAACAATGTATTTTTAGTATGGTAAACCCTAATAAAAGAGAAGAGATGGATAAAAATCCCCCTAATAAATCCTAAAACTTGGTAATTTTATGTTCCCAGGTAAAAAGAATTTAATACTCAAATAATATAAAATCTGCATGCAAAAAAACAGCCAAAGTAGTGGTCCGTCGCAAGGTTGACGGTCCACCATTTGGTCCATCCCTGCTGATCTTGATATGACGCTTTCTAGATAAGACTGACAGTCAAAGTGGTGGTCCGTCGCAAGGCTGACATTCCACTATTTGGTCCGTCGCTGCTGGTCTTAATAGGTTCCTTTCTGGATAAAACTAACGGTCTACATGGCGGTCCATTGCAAAACGGATGGTCTAACATCTTGACCATTGATGATGGTGTTGGAGAGTTTGATTCTGGATAATCCTGACAACTGGAGTGGTAGTCCATCGCAAGATCGACGGTCCACCATGTTGGCCATTGCTGAGCCTTTCAAAATCCTAGGTTCTGTTTTGGGGTGACAACCAAAGAGGTGGTCCATCGCAAGACTGACGATCCACCACATGGCCCATCATTGGGTCTTTAGAAGTCATGATTTCTTCCTCTATCTGACGGTTGAGTTAGTGGTCTATTGTGAAACTAACGATCCACCAGTTTGACCACCAAAAATGTTTTCTGCTAACTTTTTGATATTTTTCCTTCAGTCAGCTCCTTACCTTGAACCATTAAAAATCAGTATTAAATATAACCTTGGTTGCTTGAAAACATGCAATTTTCCAAAGAAAAATATGAAAAATATTTCATCAAATTCCGAAGCATCACAACCTCAGCTTCAAAGCTCCCTGGTTCACCCCTAGAATTGTATACGACATATAGATTCAAATAAAATTAGCAAGATTCATGTTTGTATCATCAATCGCTCATACTGAAAACACACCCTTAAAGATTAACAATTTGATCATTGCACTAGTAATGTCAAATTTAAGATTAGGAGGGTAGATAAGGAGGAATGATGGCCCCTGTCTCTGTAGGATCAACATATCCCATATCCTTATCTTCATCATATGGTTGTAGATACTGATATGAAGGGATTATTGGAGCTCTGCCTTTATGAATCTCTCTTGATGCTTGGCCACTTGTCTTCGATTGGTTGATTCTATTTGTTGAGCTACCCTAGCCTCTTTATCTAACCGTTCTTCTTCTACAAATCTAGCCATTTCAGCTACCTCTGCTAAATATTTCTGAGTTTGTCTATCTACCATATTCTTTAGATTAGCATATGGGGGAGGAGGTACAATCGGAGGGTCGCAAACGCTAGCAAGAATACTATCACGAACTTGCTCTGATATTCTTTATGATGTTTGTATAATTATTTCAGACTCTGGATCCAATGGAAGTAAGGATTGTCTTTATTCCTATTTTTGCATACACCGGTGTATACAAAAACAAAAATAGAAAATAAAACCCACAAACTTCACCAACTTCAATTAATAATTCGCAATGTTTTCCCCGACAACTATGCCAAATATTAAAGTCGCCCAAAAATAATCTCCAAAGAAGTATGTTATGGTCGATGTCAAATATAGTAACCTAAACTATAATGGGGTCGAACACACAAGGAAAATGTTGAACATTATCACAAACTTGGTGAAATTCACGAGCACTGCAGAAAAGTATGTGGAGGGATTTTGTCGTCAAAAGTAAATTGTAACCGAACTCACATTGTAATCAGTAAAAGACTAACACTTGGACTGTGTTCACCCTGTATTTTTAACTCCTTAAACTTCTTGTGTTCAACTTGCCTATTCAATTGCTATGCATTTAAAGTCGACAAGCTATGTATTATCAACTGTCTTATGGCATTGATAAATCTCACCCTTTACCTTGTGAGTCTCAGGGGGTCGCCTTATTGATCCTTTCCTAAAACCGTAGTTCAACTTACAACTTTTGGATCTCAAGTTGACTATATAAGATGGTGGAATTCTAAGATTGACGTGAATTTCGAATCACTTTATTATTCCCCTTTTCCTAATCCCAAACTCCGTTGTGAGGATGTTCTCGAATACGGGTAATCCTCAAGATTCTACAGTAGGTATGAGGTCCAATAATATGAATAATATTAAGATACATGCAACCCCAATAGAATATAAAACTCGTTAATGATTTATATGATAGGCCATTTGTCCCAGCACTTGTTATAATGAAGGTCGAGAATGAGGTAAATGTTTAAACAATTTGAAGTATTCCTGTGGGAGAAAAAGAGAGATAGAGAAAGAAAAGAAAATCCAATGAACTAAAAAAATAAAATCTAACAAAGGAGAAGATAGCAAGTCTACAGAGTGAGAAGGACCTGCAGGTTAAGGTCCGAGATATAGCAGTTGGTGCTGGTAGTTTAAGATCGGCCACAAATAGTGAGAGGGGCAGTGACACAACCCCAACATTAGATATTCCATTGATCTCACCAAACATAACTAGTGCCAAAACTATCGAGACAGTCCTGACAACTAATGGGACTACTATTGATAAGAGTGGGGCTCAATCTTAGGATCCCCGTGCTGATTCAGTTTGAGCAAGCACCTTGAGTTCCCATGTATGTCCTCGATACCCGTATTACATTACTAGATACACTAGGGACAGAGCATAGGTTATAGTTGGGGTGGGGGTACCACAGTTGCTGTGGGTTAGGGTTGTCGTGTTTCAAAACCAGCGGGCCATAATTTCAATGTGAGAATTGGCATGTTTTATTATTTTGTATGTTTTGTTTGATGCTTAATTGATAAGAATGATTGTTTTAGGCAGTTAAAACAAGTGAAAAAATGGATACCCCTCCTGCAAATTTTTTATGAGTATTACTGAGTGAGTTGCGTGTTCATGTGATAGCTGAGAAATTTTTAGTGGCATTAAAATTAGAAATAAAATGAACCATGGCATATAGTTACATGAACTAGACAGTTAATAACTGATAGTGTAAACCTGTACCATTTACGAGTACGACTATGAGTCGCATGTTGATTTGATGACTCATAAGATAGACTCATAAGATGGTCAAATTTCCCCTTTTTCAGTACTTTTTCTTTTATTTATCATTCCAAAACAAATGTTTACCTATTTCACCTCCACAATACACGAAACTACATCATACCTACAAAAATATCCTAAGTCCAAGCATAAATACCTTGTTTTAAGCATCGAATGTGTCATGTTTCCACGATATATCATCTACCTTGACATGAGCAACTGGAGAAATTTTACCTAGATGACGGTTCTAAGCTAGCCTAAATAGTCCCAATAACATTGACCATAGAAATAATGGTTCTAATATCAAAATCCCATCCTATATATAGCATAATACCATTATTATACTATGAATTACCTAAATCTACGGAGAAAGTAAATTTAGCCAATCTGAATGCTGAAGAATAGGCTTAAGAATTAACTAAACCATCCATTCTCCCTTACGAGAAGCTTCCCCACGATGCCAAACTAAAGCAATCATAGGCTACTCATCAAAATGATAACAATGATACCTACATTTCTGTATTGTGCTTTGGGTCCAAAATTACATAAAATACCTATGTAGGGCCTGTTAATGAAATCAAACTTTCAATAGAAATACAACATCTCTCTATGCTCAAGGAACATTTAAACTCAAAATTGGGTGAATCCCGAGATCTACTGGTGTAGAAATCAAGCCACCAAGATCTTAGGTATTTTACAAAAAAATATAGAATTAAATCAAGAAATTGATAGAAGCTTTCCACAAATTCGAAGAAGAACACATTCATTATTTTTAATGTTCCCTCTTTTTAATGTTTAATATTCTTGAGAATAGAAGTTAAAATTTGGAAAAATAGGTTAAGTATGGCTTTTATACCCTTCCCAGGCACGCGGGTGTCTCTTAAGTGGACATCAAGTTGCTTAAGCGACCACGTGTCACTTTTGTGACTCTAGCACCCTCGACATATGTCATATAAACAACACTAACATTGTTTATGTGGCTCTCGCACACACAATTGAAGCATTACTTAAGAAATTCCAGTGGGCCAATGCTTGGATGCTTAATTGACTAGCTGGTCTTGTACGCGATGCATGACTTCAGAATTTTTCAAGTTTCTGCTTAACCCCTAAGAATTTATCCAAAATGATATATAAATAAATGAACTATGCTACATTATCAAATTCGACATTCCAAACTCAATGTGGCATTTAAAATTTTCCATACGAGGTCGTTTCGATGACAAATTGGTCCAACACCCATGGGTTATTTTTTATACTTCCAGCCAGTAGTCCAAAATCTATTCGAAATCCTTGGGAACAAAATCAAGTGCCCACCGAGACAAAAATCAATGTTTTGCACCTGTTGGAACTGTCAGAATTGGCATATGAGGTTTTTTGACAGATATTTTTGCCTAGTAGCCAATTTCAACCAGCAATGACTTCAAAGTAAAGAATTGGCTCTAAAAACAAAATGAACTACCAGATAGCCGAACTGCTAATTCAAATAAGTAATAAATGACTTGGGACAACAAAATAAATCTTTAAATGGAAAAAATATAGAAAATGACGTAGGGGGTCATACAATATCTACTACTAAATGAACTTGATCCATGAAAGTAAAGAATTAGTATGTACCTGAATGTGCAGAAGGGTGAGGATACTGGGTTGACATCTCGCTTGCGACCTAATATGTAGCCTGCTCTGCTAGGTGGTGCCTCCACTAAACCTTAAATACTTTAATCTTTCTACTACGTAACCGACTGACATCACTTTCTAGTATGAGCATAGGTTCCTTCACAAAAGTCAATTTCTTATCCAACTAAACTGAGTCCAATCTAAGCATATAAAATGGGTCATAAATGTATTACCGAAACATAAAAGGTGTCATAAATGTATTACCGAAACTGAGTCCAACCTAGTATGAGCATAGGTTCCTCATTAATTGTGTAAAGAATGTCAAAAGGTCCAATATATTTAGGGCTAAGCTTTCCTTTCTTCCCAATCCTCATCACGCCCTTTATGGGCGATAATCAAAGGAATACTCCTTCACCTATTCCAAATCTGAAGAAAGAAAGTCTACGATCTGCATAAGCCTTCTGCTTACTCTAAGTTTCCCTTAACCTACGCGAATCACTTTGACTCTATCAAACAATGCCTGAAGCATGTCAGTACCATGGGGTCTAATCTCAAAAGTCTAAAACCAACCAATTAGAGAACGCCATCTCTTACCATAAAGAACCTCAAAATATTCCATCTCAATACTTGAATGGCATTCATTATTATACACAAATTCTACAAAAGCTAAGTGTGACTTCCACTGACCTAAAAAATCAATAACACAGGCTCGAAGCATATCCTTAAGAACCTAAATAGGATTCTCTAACTTCAAATTAAGTTGAGCATGGATGGTTTTACTAAGATCTACCTAAGTACTTAACTCCTCATAAAAAACTCTCCAAAACCTAGAAGTTAACACTGATAACGCCCATACTACAGCTCTCGTAAGAAAGTGTAAGCGGTCGCTGTCAAATATAAAACCCAACTGGGTTGGGTGTCCAATCCCACAGGGAATACTTGGTCACTAAGTGTTGCAATTATTAGTAGACTTTTGGTCAAAAATTCCAAGGAAAAAGGGGGTTTGATTTATGCATGAACTAAAAATATCAAAGTAACGTTGGAATGTTAAGTGTTGTAAGATTTAATCACAGAGAATAATAAGTTAGGGTTATGTCCACCTTGTAAGTTCTACGTATCTATCAACTATGAGTAATGCGGAATTTAGACATGAATGCACTTATAGAGATTCGTATTCTAATTGTAAATCCAAGTGTTTCCCAACCATCAAGGATTATTTCACTTTAGCTCTCCCGAGCCTAAAGTGTGTAATAAACGGTATAAATTCTGCAAGAAAGTTAATTCGGTCAAGGCGTAACGTGTAAACAGGGGTTGAAAACCCTATTTTCTTGTCACACTCTCTTTTCCAAACATGTATCTTTTCTCTCGAACAAGTTAATGTTATACTAGCATATTCTCTATGATTACAACCATAAGAATTTAATTAAAACGAATAGAGTAATGATATAAGTAGCATACACATCAAGAATTCACAAACTCATAGCAATAGATAGTATCTCACAAGGATTCCATAACCCTAACAGGGAAGTTTAGCTACTCATGAGTACAACAGAAATCAAAGTAGACATCATCATCATACCACAACCTAGAATAATCTTGGCGATGGAAGTGGTTTAGAGTCAATAAGGGTTTGACATTTTTTTCCTCTTGGTCCGTTGCTCTCTAGAAAGCCGTGTTTCTCTGCCTAAACTCTTACAGAATCTGTAACTGAATAATGAAAACAACATGCTGAAAAATTCAGCAATAGGGTTTTTATAATGTCCTTGTCTACTAAATTACTGCTGCATCCCTAAGTATTTAGAAATACTGATTTCGCCTGGGGCAAATTCTCCATGCGTCGCATTCAGTCCACAAGCTTCCAAAAGCTGCCTTCCCTCTAATGTGAAGTTTTCCTTTGCTGCTCACAAGTACATAAAGTGCTGAAATCTTCATCATTAATACCTGAAAAACATGCTAATCATGCAGGTCAGCTCACTTAAAGGAAAATGGACTAAAAGTGCAGGAATTATATATTTTATCCTCAAAACTTAGCTAAAACATGGCTAAATCATGGTGTTCACTCTCACCATTTTACTCTTATTTTATCACATGACTCTACAATTTTAAAGTGCTTAGGAATTTGGATCAAATTATGGTCTTAAAAAAATGGATTAGGCTACATATGAGGTTGTCAAAGAAAATAGCTAAAGGCTCAAAGGGGGGTTAACTAGGATAATGTACAAAGGTAGGTAAAAAGAAGGTAAACAAATTAGGGCTGCCAAAGAAATGCCTAAATCATCTCCTAAACTCACACTCTTTATTTCGCTTTACACACACACAAGCCAAGTTCTAGCATCAGTCAAAACATAGAATATACTATAATCTCACACACACAAGGCACATGGTCGACTTAATTGGGAGCATTATAGACTCTTGACCCAACAGCTGAATGAATTAAACCACACAATTATCACACACTGAGTCACACTTAGAGCCTAAATGACTCAATAGTAATGATTTAGCACAAACACTTGTCATAATACCATGCCGTCTATCAAAAAATTTCATGCAAAATCTAAAAAAAAAATTTAACTAACTAACTACGACTAATTAAAACAAAATAACTAGGACTAATTAAAACAAACAAGAATAAATGTAGGCAAAGAAGTATAATACAACATACAAATACCAGCACCCCACACATAGATGGGACACACTACCCTCAGTGGAAAATAAATAAGGAAAACCTGATTACTCAGACTCCTCCTCTATGTCTGGGTCATACCCCCTTCGTCGAAATCATCATCAGAGTCGTTGTCATTAGAGTTGTCCTCCACGTCTGAGTCTGGCAGCCGGCGATCATCATCAGTCGGCACGTCATCATCAAGAGGTTCCTTAAAATGTACCCCAACTCCACACATGGTCCGCGCATGCTCATTCATCGGGTAGTCATAATCTAACTGCTGGAGATCTGCATCAGTCGGAATACGACCTCCACTCATCATTATAAACCTAGTCATGCCATATAGATGGCGAAAGAAACTTTCATCCCGAGCATGCCTTTCTGCAGTGGTAAGGTTGATGCCATGACTAGTTTCAGGATCTTTAACTTTCGTGAGATCAACCTTCTTCGGGTTGTATGGAAGATTATGATCTGCAGGTTCCTCTTCAATGTGTTCCTTCCTTAATATCGCAGTGAATAAATTACCAAAGCTGAAACAGACATCATTATTTTGATTAGTGAGGCTCTACTAGAAACTCGCTCTTGTACCAACAATACTGATGAACCTATATTCGGATACAAATTTGTCAGTACCTGATTTATGAGTAACAATAGTAACTACTTTATCCCACTAATAGGTAATCCATCATATCCTAGAGCTATGAGCAATGGTCTAACCTAGGGGAAATTGGCGTAAAGGTTGAAAATCAACAATTAAAGGTTTATAATAGAAATAAGACAATGATAATAGTCAATAGATAGATAAAGCACCATAAACTATCCCATGAACTAGTAGAATCGAAACAAGAGGTACTAAAAAAGGAAAAGAAGTACAGAAATAGTCAAATACAAACTATTTTGAAAATGAAGACTAGACATAGAGAATAGAAGAAAAATGTGGCAACTTTGATTTTGAGATCTCACTTTATCTCAAAAAATAACTCAGCATGAATGTCACATTAGCGACAACTACAAGTACTCAAAGTTACTCTAAAAATGTACCAAATTTTAATATGTTTACCAAAACCGTGGACACTCTGTAGGATTCATTGGCCGACTGAGCTAAGTCATGAAATAAATATGATAAGACAGAAGATAAAATAAGCTAGATAAAGGTAAAAGGGTAAACTTAGAAATACACTCTAGTACTGTAAATAAATAACAAAAACCAACACCATATGAATAAATAATACTGCGAAACTGTCCTTCATAAGACATTAATAAGTTCAAAAAAGTAAATAACCCAATGGGTCAACCTAAAAGCTTGGAGGCTACAGTCAAAGGAAAATAAATGACCGAAGGTACATAACTTTACCATTGGTATAATTATCAAACCATCCATTCTGTATTAGACCCAACTCCTATTAGTGAACTTTAATCAAAACTCGTATCATCATTATAACATCCTCTATGGTATCAATATCGAAACATAATTATGCCGGATTTTAGCCGTGACTCATATCATCAATATCATAGCATTACCAATCGTATCATGATACCTAGGATATGAAGCCCCCAATATTGTCAATAGCAGAATTAAGGTATGGTGAAGCCCCTAATCATGTCCTTTAGCTTGTGACATATCCCTAGGTTTTAGTGACCTCTATGTAATCGACTAACAGTGGCAGGATCCCTAAACTAGGTCTTGGAACCTTCATCTCAGGTAGAGGTAGCACATGTTATTGCCAGCTATTAAATAATGAAACCAAAGGAATCCTTTTCAAACAAACTCAGACTCTTATAGAAAATGAGTGAAAGGTTTTAAAAACTCCTAAGAATGTTCTTTAGCCTTGGAAACATAGGAAATATACATTATTATTTCGATCTGTGAAGTTCCACTAGGCACTTACTCTTGTACCAACAATACTGATGAACCTACACTCGGATACCAATTTGTCACGACCTGATTTATGAGTCACAATAGCAACTACTTTGTCCCATAAATATGTAAGCCATCATATCCCAAAGCTATGAGCAATGGTCTAACCTAGGGGAAAAATGGCCGAATGGTTGAAAATCAACAATTAAAAGTTTATAATAGCAATAAGACAATGATAATAGTCAATATATAGATAAAGCATCAACAGCAATCCTATGACCTAGTAGAGTCGATACAAGAGCTACTAAAAATGGAATATAAGTACAGAAATAGTCAAATACAAACTATTATGAAAATGAAAACTAGAAATAGGGAATAGAAGAAAAATGTGGCCACTTCGATTTTGAGATCTCACTCTATATAAGAAAATAACTCAGAATGAACATCACATTAGAGACAACTACAAGTACTCAAAGTTACTTTAAAAAAGTACCAAATTTTAATATGTTTACCAAAACCATGGGTACTAAATAGGATTCATTGGCCTACTAAGATAAGTCATGAAATAAATATGATAAGACACAAGATAAAATAAGCTAGATAAAGGTAAAACGTAAAACTTGGAAATACACTCCAGCACTGCAAATAAATAACCAAAACAAACACAATATGAAAGAAAGAATAAATAATATTGAAAAACTATCCTTCATAAGACAATAATTGCAAAAAAGTAAACAACCCAATGAGGAGCCCCTATAAGCTTGGAGGGTACAATCAAAGGTATATAAATGACTGAAGGTACATAACTTTAGCATTGCTAAAATTATCAAACCATCAATTCTGTATTATACCTAACTCTCATTGGTGAACTTTAATCAAAACTAGTATCATTATTATAACATCCTCTATAGTATCAATATCGTAACATTATTTTGTCAGATTTTAGCTGGGAGTCATAGTGTCAATATCATAACATTATCAATCATATCATGATACCTAGGATATGAAGCCCCCAATATTGTCAATAGCAGAATTAGGGTATGGTGAAGCCCACAATCCTATCTCCTAGCTTGTGACACATCCCTAGGTTTTAGTGACCTATAAGTCATCAGTTAACAGCGGCTGGATCCCTAAACTAGGTATTGGAACCTTTATCTCATGTAGTGGTAGCACATGTTATTGCCAGCTATTAAATAATAAAACCAAAGGAATCCTTTAGAAAAAAACTCAGCCTCTTATATAAAATGAGTGAATGATTTAAAGAACTCCTAAGAATCTCCTTTAGCCTTGGAAAGATAGGAAACAAACATTATCATTTTGATTAGTGAGGTCACACTAAGCACTTACTCTTGTACCAACAATACTGATAAACCTACACTCTGATAATAATTTGTCACGACCCGATTTATGTGTTGTAATAGATACTACTTTATCCTACCAATAGGTAAGACATGTAGCCCAGAGCTATGAGCAATGGTCTAACATGGGGGAAACTAGGCTAAAGTCAGAAATAAACAATTTAAGGCTTATAATAGGAATAAGACAGTAATTATAGTCAATAGATAGATAAGCATCAACAACTATCCCCTGAACTACTAGAGTCAATACAAGAGGTATTAAAAATGGTTAATAAGTACTGAAATAGTCAAATACAAACTATCTAAAAAATGAAAGACTAAACATACAGAGTAGAAGAAAAAAGGGACAACTTTGAACAACACATTAGGCGATAACTAATATTACTCAAATTTGCACCAAAAGGTATAAAATTATAATATGTGTACCATAACCCTGGGTACTCAATAGGGTTCATCGGCCGACTAAGTTAAATCATGATATAAATATGTAAGACACAAGATAAAATAATCTAGATCAAGGTAAAAGGGAAAACCTAGAAAT
Source organism: Capsicum baccatum var. pendulum (assembly GCA_030864225.1). NCBI lineage: Eukaryota > Viridiplantae > Streptophyta > Magnoliopsida > Solanales > Solanaceae > Capsicum > Capsicum baccatum. Next base: position 91,466,757 of record CM061557.1, read on the forward strand.
ACTCTCCAGCACTGTGAATAAATAACCAAAACAAACACAATATGTATGAAAACATAAATAGTACTACAAAATTGTCCCTTAAAAGAAGGTAAGTGAAAAAAAGTAAACAACCCAATAGGGCCCCCATAAGGTTGGACGGTACGATCAAAGGAAAATTAATGACTGAAGGTTCATAATTTACCATAGCTTTAACCATCAAACCATCCATTATGTATCATACCCAACTCTCATTGGTGAACCTGAATTGAAACTCATATCATCATCATAATATCCTCTATCGTATCAATATGTAAACGTTATTTTACAGGACTAGAGATGGGACACATATTGCCAATATCATATTATTCTCAATAGCATCAACATCATAACATTATTTGCTGCATTTAAACTTAAACTTGTATCATCAATAAACTATATCAATAAATCTTACCCATCAACCATATTAATAAACCATACCCACAAATAATATTAAAAATCCATACCTATATACCATATGAATAAACCATACTAGCAATAAACCAAATCAATAAATGATACCCATAAATCATATCAAAAAGCCATTACCATAAATCATATTAATAATTTGTACCCATAAATATACCAATAGGTTATACCCATATACCATATCAATAAACCATACTTGTAAACTATGTTGATAAGACATACCCATAAAGCATATCAACAATCTATGCCGATAAACCATATCAATAAGCTATGCCCATTAATCATGTGAATAAGCCATTCCCATAAACGATATCAATAGAACATATAAATAAACCATCAAGTTTTAAATTAAATAAGCACCACCTCCTAAATACCAAACTAGTATATTTAATATGTATTCAATTACATCAAAGTTACAAATATTCATTAATACAGGCATAACATACGTATATAAGTCTAAAAAATCTACAACAAGTGTTGAACTAAGGATGGACAGAGGGTCCCACTTCTAATCCCCAAAATCCTTTTTAGGAAATTTCTACCCTGAAATAGGTAAAGGTATCAAAAATTTTTTATAGATGTTATATAAGCCATAATTATTCCTAAGATAGCAATTGTCCCTAAAACATTAGCAACTAAGTCAATTTAACCTATAATATGAGAAAAATAAGGCAATTACATCTAAACATGAGTAACTAAAGTAATTCAAACTAGACATAAGTAACTAAGGAAATGCTACCTAAATTATGGTTTCAAGATAGCCTAAATAGTCCCAAATAAACTAACTATACTAATCACGCTTCCAGTACCGAAATATCATCTCATATATATCATAATATCATAATTATTCAATGAGTGAGATCAATTTATAGAGAAGGTAAACCTAGACTACGTGGACGCTCAAGAAAAGTCTGAAGAATCTGCTAAACCACTTATTTCATCTTTTGAGAAGCTTTCATAAGATGTAATGCTATAATAATCACAATCTACTTATCAAAATGAAAATAATTATTCCCATATGGTACGATTTTTCCTTGGGTCCAAAATTATGCAAAAATAACATATGGGGCCTATACAAAATTGCACATTCGAAATGAACAAAACATCACTCTTTGCTTATAGAATATTTACCCTAAAAATGGGTGAATCCCAAGCTCTAATAGTGCTACAATTAATCCACCAAGCATTTAGGTATTTAGGAAAAGATATAGAATTAAATCAAGAAATTGATGGAACCTTACCATAAATTCATAGAAGAAATGCATAAATGAAATTCACCAAAGCTCCAAAATCACCCACAGAAGATTCTCCCAAATTTCCCCTCTTTATAGGGTTCAATATTCTTAAGAATATAAGAAATTAAAGAAACATAGACTAAGTGGGTTTTTTTTAATACTGTTACAGGTACACAAGTGTTTCTTAAGTGCACAACAGGTCACTTAAGCAAGCAACGCTTAACCGACCACGCATCATTTTTATGACAATGATATCCTCAACATATGTTGCATAACTAACACTAGCATCACTTAAGTGGTTCTTGCACAGGTGATTAAGCCTCATTTAAGTGATACCAGTTGGCCAATGCTAGGTTTATTAAGTGGCCAATTGGTCGCATATACTATTCACCAGAACCAGTTGAGATTTTGAATTTTTTCAAGTCTTTGCCAATCCTTTTAGATTTATTTAATATCTCGTATATGCAAACAAACTATGTTTCACTATAAAATTTAATATTCTGTACTCAATAGAACTGTTAAAATTTCCATTCGAGGTTATTTCAATGAAAAATGGGTCCCATACCCATATGCCAGATATCTTAACTTCAAGTCAATAGTCCAGAATTAGTTTTGAAGCCTTGAGACTAAGGGTCCTCCCAAACAAAATCGATGTTGTAGATATGTTAGAACTTTTAGAATTGGTAGCGAAAATAAACCGCAAAGACATCAAAATAAGGAATTGACTCTAAAAACCAAACTAACTGCCTGGAAACCTAGTTGTCAGTTACAAAAAGTCATAGGAGATTTGTGATAGCTATAAGAAAGCTATAAAAAAAATAAGCAAAAATATTGAAAATAATCTAGAAGGTCATTTCACCAAAATGGCAAGTAATGGGCCAATTGGTGGATGACAGTAAAAATAAAGGAAACGGTCATACCCTATAGCTAATAAGTAAAAACATTAATTATATAAATCTTTATGTATATCTATATACATATATATACATATATATATACAGATAAATATATATGCATATATATATACATATATATATTTATATATACATTTATATATATATACGTATCAGCATTCTGTATAAGCAAGGAACAAGAGAAAATGTACAAAATGAGATGCCCCATAACCTAGTACGGTCAATACAAGAACTACTAAACCAATACTAGACAATGCAAATATATATCATCGACTCAGAATGTATAAAAAGGCCATCCAAAGTAAGTAAAAGGAGTAGGATCAAGTCTAGACTGTAAAAAACTCATTCTTTCTCTGAATCAATAATAAGCTTAAGCAATACAAAAATGGCAGTAACTCATACTCATATCTGTATTAGGGAAAAATGCAAAAGTGTAATGTGAGTACAAAAACAATGGTTACTCTAGGAGTGATTCTCCACTTTGAGCTAACTAACCGAAAAAACAAAAATATAGTATGAGAAAGTAAACTAAAGTCAATAATAAACGTACAAAAATGGAAATATTAAATCACATCAAGTAGATGCGATTGTTACGCCTCAAATCCTATTAGGGAAAACAGGCACCCGTAGCTGTGAAGGCCCGAGAGAACCAACCTATAACCTTGGAATTCATATGCATGGAACTATAATAGGCAAAGGTTTTGCCATATACGCATATAATGCCTTAATGAAAAAAAATATAAATGACAAGCCCTAAAACTATATACATAATAGACTTGGTCGTTGGGGCCATAACATCTACAAGATAACACACTACCATTCTTACTTTACATTGGTCTACAAAGCCTCTAGATGATACACAATATTTAGATAAGGTCGGGACAAACCCCTGTCATACTATTAACTTTTATATAATACCAAAAATATATGAAACCAACTCGAAAATCCCCGAAGCAAACTGTCCCTCACCAATAGCAGATGGATATCCTGGGCTCCTACTGGGGAGGCATGTTTGCCAAAGCACCTGTTCTTTTAGCATAAAATATAAGTCCCCACATAAGTGTAGTCAGTACTAAAAACGGTACTGAGTATGCAAGGCATAAAAGTAACAATACATGACATAAAGGCTCAATAGAAATATGGAAAAAGTGTAAGAATAGTTCTAGTAGACCACCTTTACATTTACTTATTGAACAGGGTACATTACATTTCTTTCTTCCTTTTACCTTCGTACTTCATTATCTTTGTAATCCATATGATACAAATGACCAGCTGATCAGTGGTAAATAATAAATCAGGATCGGCCCATGCTAGGCTTATGCCCCTGAGCTGCCACCTCGATATACAGTATCAGGATCGGACCATGCTAGGCTTATGCCCCTGAGCTACCGCCCGTTTTACAAATTTCCATTACTTAGTTTAAATAGCCTTTTGAGATTGTTAATTCGGTGGTCATAACCTTATGGTACCTTTAAAAGATGATCTATCAATAAGAGATATGTAAATAGGAAATCAATGCAATAACAATGATTTAAGGAGTTGGTGCCACACTAATGAAGTATTTAGGAGCTAAAAATAACACATGGGTCTTATTTGAGTAACCGGAGAAATTATGAAATTTACTAGTGAAAATAGGAATATAGGATAGGTAGCAAGCATGTATCGAGGTGGTTTAACACATTAGAGAGTGGGAATAAGTTCATTAGTAACATGGGATATCATAGTTTCTATTATGTAGCACATGTTTTTGGATGATCTTCAAAGCTTACTCGACGGAACAAGTATCCATTTTCACGCCAAGAGTGTAAAATAGAGTCTTACTTACATACCTAGTTGTAAAACTCCAATACCATCCCAACTCAAATTCCCCCACTTTTAGATTACTTATCTACAATGAAATATATGGCAAACTAATATTAGAAACAAAACATCATATTTTTGCTATTTAACTTCAGCAAACTAGTGGCCTGGAAGTAAGCACTTAATTTATCAACAAAGGGTGTAACTTTAATCCTATTACACTTTTGTTACAGCCACATACAATACATATTCATATAATATCCCCCGACACAACCTCGGCTTCATTTCACCTTCCAATAAATAGACACAAAATGAAATGAGCAATAGACATACACAATCATAAATTCAGTGGAGTATCACCACATTTATCTTCTTTAATTCAATACAAGCTAATCACACCATTTCCAAATAGAAACCGCGAATCCCACAACACAAACACACAAAACAGTCTGCAACAACACCCAATCGTCCTTTAATAGCAACCCAATATGTGCAATCCTCTATCAACACATGTATATGGAAAAAAGACAAAAGTAGACAGCAACCATACCTTGATTTCCTTGGAATTTTTGAATCTTAATGTGTATTTCCTCAATAGCTTAATCCCTTCACACATATATCAAAAGAGAAAAGAGAAATCCCTTAATAACTAAGAACAATGGATTGCCCAAACTTATAGAGAGGGCTGTCGAAAAATTAATCTTAAAGAACACATAGTTTTCATGGTACAAGCTCATGAATTGTTCACTTACCTTTAGTTTGGAAGGAAGGTCAATCCCAAGAACCCTTGTGGAATTATAGGGTTGTTTCATAGCCAAGAGAGCACAAGAGAGAAAAACCTAGAAAGCTAGAAATTTTGTCTAAGTTAAAATGAGAAAAATTGCTGATTTCAATCCATAAATAGGAGCTGCTCTTGGACAAATTTATTGACAACTTTTGGGCCATATTTTGTCAAGTAATTGATTTATACACTTGCCCAATATATTGAGCCTTTGTGGATCAAAAACTATTGGGCCTTAGCTACTAAATTTTCCTCCTTTTCTTCTCTTTAAGTTGGTATTTGGCAGATTTGAGTATTGGGCCTCTTTTCTCTATTTTCTTTCTCTTTTACTTAATTTTGGCTCAAATGAGTACATTAATATAAGGCCTAATATGATACATGGTTTTGATCCCATTAAATTGGTCCAAATAGCTCAATTAAGTGATCTACCTTCTACCTTAAGTAAGTCAAGAAAGCAGCTTAACAAAATACTTAATTTTTAGTTCTTAACTCTTTAATCTAACTTCACATTTGTATATACTTGGTCACATTAAACCACATGGGAAGTATTTAGAACTCCATATACACCACAAAGATATATCAAGTTCCATATAAATAGAAAAAGTACACACAAAAATGGGGTGTTATAATGATAAATATGTAAAATGCATACTGAAAGAAAAAAATAAAGTCTAATTATTACCTATTTGGGCCCCTACAAGCCTAGAAGGCACAAATATGTAGAAAACAATGCAACTCAGCCCCCATAAGCCTGGTGGATACAAAAAAAAGAGTAACACTATTAAAAAGATGGAATAGTGTCAATATAAAACAAAATATGAGCCAATGGGTTGTAAGCATACCATAAATTTTTTTTATCAAAAACCCCATAACACCCAAGCCTTACCGTTCTTTACCGAATTTCAAATCCTAAACCAATATCTATATAATTTATAAATGTCAAACTAAAATCAGAACCAGATAGTGACATAATAATTAGGAAATGCCAGACATAAACAAGAATTTCATAGCTAAGAATAAATTGACAAGATGTCCGACTCAAATCAAAACTGATAAATTAGCAAAAGAGTAACAATAATCTACAAATATAACTCAAACTAAGTCCAGCCATTCATAACATATAAGATCAGGTAGTCATGTCTAAAAAGTCAATATGATTCTAAATCTCCAAGCAACAGGGCTAGTAGGGCCCACTATTAGTTTCATAAATTCCACCATAGGTAAGAACCTACCCAGACTAGTTTAAGGAATTTCTATCCCATCCAAGGAACTAAGTGTTTTAAATCCTATCCAAAAGCAAGTCAAAGGCTAATATATAGAAAGATGGGTCCGAATTTTCCCAAAAAGGCCCCTAACAGACTAAACTGGATAATAAATACTAAAGAAACATTCGAGTCATAAGTACAACCCAAAGATAACAAAATAGTGCACTAATAATATAAGAAAGCACAATCAAAGATGAAGTAATCCTCGACTACTACACTACATCAAAAGCTAATATAAACCTCTACGCTGGAGATTTCCCCTTCTAAGAAACCTCAAATGGCTTTCATGCTACCAAAATAATGTTCTACATATCAAAATAAGAATATCAATATCAATATTAAACAGGAATATTCCAGGTAAAAAATCAGAAAAAAACTTTATGTAGGTCTGCATGTAAAATTTGGAAATTGAAACTGTCACCATGTCCCTCTAATATCGATAACCATTTGCCTTATAATTTAGGCAAAATTCCTAGCTTAAACCAACCTCTTACAAGTCTTACTAAATAAATAAGTAATGAGAATTCAATTGGAAACATAAATGAGATATTAAGCGAAAACACACTAGATATCAATATAAAAAATACTTAAAATCACTTTGTTGGGCGAATCCAAGCTCAAATACGAACCTCCCTATAATTTTAGAGCCCAAGGCACCTACACTGATGTTTAATACTTAATTTTTGAGCTGAAAAATTAAGGAACTAGCTCTTTATACTAACAAGGGACCATCTTTGAGAATGTTAGACCCTTGTCGGAAACATGGGAGCCCATCACGTCCGACCTACTTCTATCATGAAGAAGACGGCTACACCAGCTAAGTTTTCCACTTCTTTAAAAATACAAAGGCTAGCCCCTAAAACAAAAGTTCAAAATCCTTGACCCTAAAGATTGCGGCCAAGGTCACACAAATTCGGGGGGCATTTTTGGCTTGCTCTAGGTGCTGATGCACTAACAACTTTTGAAAGTTGCAATTTTCCCAACTAGGAACTTAGGATTCATTCAAATTCTTGTAGTAGAGTTTAGTTTCTCTGTCAAACTAAAAAGAGATGTAGTCCACATCACAAGCCTCCAATGCACGAAAGAAATAAGAATTTAGGAACCAATATTAACTCAATGCATTTAATGAACTAAAAAGATTATATTTTCCATTGAATGTCCTATAGCATCCCAAAGATAAGATATGAATGTAATCATATCAATTTGTAAGACACGACAAGACACTTTCTCTAGTACAAACAATACCGGTGAACGTACGAATAAAGTGAAAATAAAGTCTAACTTTACCCTAATTGGGCCCCCACAAGGCTGGAAAGCATGAACAAGAAAAAAATAACCCAACTGATCCCCCACAATATTGGTTGATTTAAACAAGAGTAGCACTATTATTTTGATATAATTATGACAATATATCACAAAATATGAGTCAATGGATGGTAAGCATACCTGAAACTCCTTTTCTATCATAAAAACCATGCCTTATCGGTCTTTTGCAGATTTCAAATTCTAAATCAATATCTATATAATTCATAAATGTGAGACTCAAATCAGAACTTGAGATTAACATAATAATGGTAAAATGTCAAACTCGTACAATAATTTATAGATACTAAGAAATCCCCTAGATTTTGGACTCAAATAAGAACTGATAAATAAGCTTAAAAGAAATAATAATCTAGGGATAGAACTCAAATTATGTTCAATTATTCATAACATTCAAGGTTAAATAGTCATGTATGCAAATGTAATACGGATCCAAATCTCTAAGCAAGAGTTATGATTATGGCCAAACTACTCAACCTATGGCAACAAGGCCAAGTAGAGCCTAAGAAAAAAATAAGGATATAATAATGAATAAAGATCATTTTATGTCGACAAGGATCTGTTCTACGTATTTTATCCATAAGGAGGTCTAGTGTGGCCCACTACAAGTCTTAAAAATCCACCTTAGGAAATAACCTACCTAGACTAATATAAGGGATTTTTATCCCATCCCAAGGAACTAGTATTCCAAGACCAATCCTAAGACCAATCACAGGCTAATACAAGGAAAGACAAAGCCAAATTAATAATCCACTACTCCAGAGTGGTACCCTTCTAAAAAGCATCCAACAGATTCCATATTATTAAAAACTATTATGCACATTAAGATGAGAATATCAAAACATATTTTCCATATGATCTCTTCGGGGTCAAAAATCTTACTAAAGATTCCACATGGGGCCCATTTATAAAGTTATGAAATTGAAATTATCGTTGCATCCTACTTAGTTTGAGGACCATCCGCCCTACAATATAGGCAAAAATTTGAGCTTAAAAAAGACTCTAGACAGTCTCTCCAAATATCTATATATTGAGAATTAAATTGACTATTAAATGAGAATTTAAGTGGAAGATAACTAGATAGCTATTTTAAAAATGCTTACAATCATTTCTTCGAGCAAATATTAGCTAAAAGTATCAACCTCCTTATAAATTTATAGCTCAAGGTGCCTTTAGTGGTTTTTATACTTAATTTTTGAGTTTATGAAATAAAGGAGCTAGCCCTTTATACTACTATGGTTCCTTCTTTGTAAATGCAAGACCCGCTTAATGAACACGAGAGCCGACCGCATCTAGTCCAGTAGTTCTCGAAAAAAAAGGCTTGACCAGATAAGCTAGCCTCGTATATACATAAACAAAGGTTGTCCTCCAAATATAAAGTTAAAAATCCATGACCCTCGTGATCGCAACCAAGCTCACGCAAATACAAAGGATATTTTTTGTCTATTGTAGGTGTTGATGCACCAACAACTTTGGCAGGTTGCAATTATCCCAACTAGGTCCTTGGGATTTATTCAAAATCTTGCACTATTTTAAGTTTCTTAATTATACTATAAAGTGGTATTGTCCTCACCATAACCCTATAATGTGTGTAACAAATGAGAATTTGGGAACTAATATTGACTCAATGCACGAAAATGCACCAAAATGACAATAATTTCTGAAGAATATCCTATAGCCTCCAAAATAAATGATACATGTGTCATCATACCAATTTGCGAACTCTACTAGCACTTGCTTTTCGATAAAAAATTTAGGTTCACCTAGGCTGTAATACCAAAGTGTCACAACCAAATTCTTGATTCCTGATCATATTTACTATATCTACCAGTAGGTAAGCCAAACCACAACTTAAATAGAAAGTAGGGGGATAATTGTTAGAAGTTAATAAAAGTAAAGAAAATAGGTATACCCTTGAGGTACTAAGAAACAAAAAAACATGATATACTTATATATAGAGAGATAGATAAATAAGCAGATATATAGATAGATTGATATGTATATGTGTGTGTGTATATATATATATGAGTATCAATACACTATACAAAAAGGGAAGTGAATAACATGTATAAAATAAACCCGATAATGGGTGTATTTATGCATTTTAGCACTACTATTCTAGCTTATTTAGCCTTATTTTGAGGAAGATTCTTATGCTATATGTGTTAATAATGATATAAATGATAATTTATGTGTCTAAGAATGTGTTTACAATGTTTAATGGTGGATTCAAATGAGTTTTGATTCAATTTGAGCATTTAGAGTTCAACCGAGAAAACTAATGTAACTAGCTTGAGCTAGGTGTTATTCTAGTCTATTGTGTTGGGTTCTAATGTGTTTTAATGAGTAAATAAGGTTTTTATTACATATTTATATGTGAAACAACTTATTTATAATATTTAAGGGTTAATTGGATCAAGAAAAAAGTCAAAACAATAAGTTAAAGATCAATGTGAATTTAGCCTATGCTTAGCTCATGTTTCTGGTTCATCATTGAGGATGTTGTATTGTTTTGATCTCTATATTGTTGTGTTTAATGATTAGGATGATTGGTTAATTGAATATGAAAATATATGAAGGATTTACAAGCTTCAAATTAAGTGTAAATAACTCCAAAAGGCTTGGAATAGATCACGGAAGCACAAAACGCAGCTTGACGCTGATTTGGATACCTGAAAGCTATTAAGAGAGTGTGGGTGTGTGGAATGAAGTCTTGGTGCGTGTAATACATCAATGGATTAAGAAGAAACCAAAAATAGTGAACCAATGCGAAGTAGATGGGTCGAATTGATGTACCCAACGCAATAAACGACACGGCGCGTCACTGGGTTTATAGACGACCAGAAACTGTTTCCTTGTTCAACAACGCATAGGCTATTTCTTCAACTATAAATAGGAAATTATTCACATTTGTTTTACTAACTTTTGGAAATCCTTGGAAGATATTGGAGGCTACACAACTTCTTTTTATGGTTTTTATCATTACTTTATTTTAGTTTTTTTTTTATGTTTTGTATCATCAATCCAAGGAATTGGATGATGAATATTTCCATTAAAGGCTAAAATTCCTATCTGGGGTTAAGGACACGATTATCATTTCTTTCATTTTGAATTAGGTTTGTTAATTTGATTATCATTATTAGATGTTTGTTTACTCTTGTTTTAACTGTTTTAAGGATTAGCTATCCTTAGAAAACAACAATTGTCAACCTTATGATCTCGGGAGAGGGAACATGGAGATAGAACATAGGAATAAGCAAAGTAGGGTTCTTGTTTCTTTATAAAATAACGAATTTGAATTAGTATCTAGGGCAATGATGTACTTAGAAGCCTTGATTCACACGTATCATGATAGTTTTAAAGAACTTAAGTGGATTATTACCTCCCCACTCAACGATGTAGTTGTGAGTTTTAACTTATGTAAAGGATTAGAGGTTGAAAAACCATGATCATGCAATTAACCCTACGAATCAACAACCACGATAAGTAATTTAATTAATGAAGTTCATTAATGTAGTATGATTGTTCGTAAGCCTTAATCTTGAATCTCTATCCTTTGATTTTCCAAAGTCATTTAATTTTCCTCATTAGTTTAGTTTCTTTTTAGTTTACAATTCTTAAACGTCCTTGTTTACTTTTTCTCAATCATCAAACTAGACTTGGATAGGCGACGAATGGGTCCCTAAGAGATCGATACTTGGGATTCCTTGAAGCCACTTTACTACTTGATAAGACCACGTACACTTGCGTGTGTGCTTGGGCACTATTAATATCCGATGACCAATTAGAATACTAGCATTGTATATATGAATATAGTCTCATGATGTACAAAATGACTATCCTAAATAAGTAGAATAAGGAGGACCAACTTTTACTATGAAAGCTCATCCTCTCTACAAATCAATAATAAGACTGGGGAGTACGTTAATGGCGGTGATTCATACTCGTATCTACATGAGAGAACAAATTCAAAGTGCAATATGAGTACCAAACCAATGAATTCTCAGTAGGAATCATTGACCTGTTTGAGCTAAATTACAAATAAAGCTTAGATATAGTGTTGGAAAATAAACTAAAGTTAATATAAAGAGACAAAATCAAAATAGTAAAAAATCATTCTGAGCAAATGTGATAAATATGTAAATTTCCTACTCATAAGGGAAAATAAAGTTTCACTATAACCTAATTAGATCCCCACAACCTCAGAAGGCACAAACAAGAAGAAAATTACCCAATTGATCCCCACAAGCTCTGTGGATATAAAGATGGAATAATGATAATATAAAACAAAATATGAGCCAATGGATGGTAAATATGCCTGAAACTACTTTTCTATAATAAAACTGAAGTGTTACCTGTCTTCACGTGGTTTAAAACCTAAACCAATATTTGTATAATTCAGAAATATCAAACTCAAACGGGAACTAGAGATTTTCATAATAATGGTAAAATGTCAGACTTAACTAGAACAAATAGATAAGAACAAAGCCACTAGATGTCAGACTCAATTTGGAAATGATAAATAAGAAAACATTTAACAAAAATCTAGGAATATAACTCTAACTATGTCCATCAATTAATAACGTATAATGTTAAGTAGTCAAGTACACAAAGCGATACGACTCCAAATCTCTAAGCAAGGGGTGTTACTACGACCAAACTACACTCGGTGTAGCAAGGACAAATAGAGCCCATGAAAAGGGATAAGTTATTCTAAACTAGATGATATTGATAAGTTAATGAATAAAGGTCAGCTAGGTTAACAAAGATCTATTCTAGGCATTTTATCAAAAAGACGGGTTAGTAAGGCCTACTGTTAGTCTTAAAACATCACCATTGGCAAGTATCTACCCATACTAATCTAATGAATTACTATCCCATCCCAAGGAACTAAATATTTTAAATCCATTCCTAAGACTAATCATAGGATAATAAAAGGAAAGACGAGGCCGAATTCTACAAAAAAGGCCCCTAATAGGCTAAATTTGTTAATAAATTATAACGTGACAGTCGAGTCATAAGTACTCACCATAAGCTAGCATAATAGTACATTATTACTATAAGAAAGAAAAAATTTATAGAAAAGTAATCCTATCCTAATAGATGCCACTAAAAACTTGAATAATCCTCTACTCTAGAGCTTTCCACATCTTAGGAGCCTCTAACGGATTTAATGCTATCAAAATAATGTTCTACACATCAAGATGAGATTCTTTGTACCCATATTGCATATGAGAGCTCTGGTTTAGAAATTAGACTAAGAATTCCATGTGGGGCCTTCTTTGAAATTATGAAATTGAAACTATCACGACGTTTCTCTTAGCCCGAGGACAATTTTCCCTATAATTTAGGAAAAATTCTAAGCTTAAAACAGACTCTAAATAGTCCCACAAAATATCTTATGAATGAGAATTAAATAGGAGTATTAAATTAGAAATTAAGCAGAAACTTATAAGGTGTCAATGTTAAAAATGCTTACAATCACTTCTCTAGGGTAGTACAAGCTTTAAAAATTATATAGCTCCCCATAATATCAGAGCTGAAGGTTTCTTTAAAGGTGTTTAATACCTAATTTTAAGCTGAAAATGAAGGATCAAAATCATTATACTACCAGGGTGGTTTTGGGAATGGAGACTAGCTAAGCTTGTCTCTTTCAAGAAGCTTCAACAAGATGCCATGCTATAAAAATCATTATCAACTCATCAAAAATAAAACAATGATACCATATTTTGCGATTCTGCTTTGGATCCCAAATTACGTAAAAGTCCCATATGAGCCCCATTTTCAATATCAGACTTTAAAACAAACACAACTTTTCTCGATGTTTATGGAATATTTACCTTAAAATTGGTGAATCCCGATATCTAATAGTACTAAAATTAAGCAACAAATATTTTAAGGATTTTTAAAAAAGATGGTGAGTTAAATCAAAAAATTGATGGGAGCTTACTATAAATTCGAAGAAGAAACACATAAATTAAGTTCACTAAAGCTCCAAAATCACCATCAAATGATTAACCCATGTTTTCCCACTAGGGTTCAATATTCTTGAGAATTGATGAAAAAATGAGAAAAATCATGCCAACTTTGTTTTTATACCCTTCCTAGGTATATGGGAGTCACATAACCGGACACTGGCTCACTTAAGCGAGCATCACTTAAAAGACCAGGGGTCGCTTTCGCAACACTTGTAGCCTCAACATATTTCATATAACCAATATTGGTGTCTCCTAAGCTGCTCTCACGTACGCAATCAAAGTCTCACTTAAGTGATACTAGTGGGTCAATGTCAGATCGATTAAGCAATGACCTGGTTGAGTTAGTGATGCACCGGCTCCATCTAGTCTCAACAAACCCCTCTATATTCAACCAAAATCCTTTATACTCAAACATACTATGATATCTTATCAAATTCGATATTTCAAACCCAATGGAAAAGTCAAAATTTTCAATCTAAGTTTGTTTCACTGAAAAGTGGGTCCCACACCTATGTGCCATTTTTCTTAACTTCTGGCCAATAGTCTAAGATAAGTCTAGAAGCCTCGGGAAACAAACCAAGGGTCCACATAGCCTAAAATCAACATTTTAGAGCTGTTGGAACTATCAAAATTATCATACGGGGTAATTTTATTGATGTTTTTCCTGCTAGCAAAAATTAACCAACAAACACTTTAAAATAAGGAATTGGCTCTAAAATCCGAACGAACTGCCCGGTAACCGAACTGTCAATCCCAGCAAGTCATAAATTACTTGGCGTAGGTATAGAGAATTTATATATGATGAAAATAAGTAGAAATATTGAAAATGAGGTGGAGTGTCACTACACCGCAATGACACGTAATGGGACAATTGGTGGAAGATAGTAAAAATAAGGCCAAACACATCAACGAGCCCCTCAACCTGACACCATCATTCACTTTGGCAGCTTAAGTAGATGTTTTTCACTTTAAGAACCTCAAGTAGCATGTGAGTGTGTTATTTTGGCACTTTTTTCTAAATTAGAAAAAATATACCGTGTGCGTGCATTACACAAGATGATGACAAGGAAAGGGACCAATTATAAAACAACATTTGCCATTTTTATAAAAATATATTTTATGTAATTGATTTTAATAAAAAAATATTAATAACCCTATCCTTACCTTATATCATATTCCTAACCACCCCACCCTACCCTATATTATCTTCCTCAATCCACTGCACCCTCAAATCATTTGCCGCCACCCCCACCCCTAAATTATCTTCTCGCACATTCCTCTACCCCATCCTTAAATCATTTTTCTTCATTGTACCCTGTCAACTACTACCCACCCACCTCCTCCATATCATCTTCTCTAATCCACAAACCCCTTCTTCAACAGCTGCAACAATCAAACCAAATTGACATAAAATTTACAACTTGACAAAAGAATTGACAATAATTTTTCACCCTCCGTCAAAATTGACAACAATTTTTGATCAAATTGACAACAATTTGGTATCATCAAAAATAAATTGGTTAAAAAAATCATTTTAAGAAGGAACCCATTTTAAGAAATACGAATGGTTAAAATTAACATAAGGGAAAAAAGACCATTTTTGTTTCTTAAAAGCAACCATTAATATTGCTTGATTTCTTGTTTCTTAAAGAATAGAAATTCTTGATTTTTATTAAAATCACCATTTTTATTTCTCAAATAGAGAATTAATGTTTGCTCCTATCATCATCTGTTGTTGAAGATATTGTATTTATTTCTAGTGCTCCTCCACATGGATCCCTTCCAAACATAATGTTCAATATATTTTCTTCAACTTAATGGTTGAATTTGTTGCTTCTCAAAATTGAATATTTTCAAAGGGAGGGACATACAAAATAAAGGGTAAGGAAAGTGGGAGAGAAAGAGTCAGGTAGTGGCAATTATGTGTGTGTTTATTCGATCAATAAAGGGAAAATTACTGTATGGTTGTGTTAAAAAAGAAAAAAATGGTGGAAAATTAATAGATTGAAAGAGTGAGGAAGAAAGACAAAAAAGATGAATTTTTTAAGAAAAAATACCCCTAAAACGGGCTTAAAATGCATGTAACACACGCCCCATGATGACCCAACAAAGAGTACCAAAGTTATGCATCAGTATACTACTTGAGGTTCCAAAAGGGAACAACATCCACTTGAGGTGCCAAAGTGAAAGATGCTGCCAAGTTGAAGGTCTTGTCAATGTTTTTGGCCTAAAAATAAAGAATGTAGTCATACCCTGGAGCTACTGAGCAATAAAATACATGATATATACATATATACATATGTAAGTATATGTATACGAATATGTATATGTATACAAATATGTATATGTATATGTATATGTATATGTATATATATATGTATATGTATATGTATATGTTTATGTATATGTATATACAAGAACCAATAAATAAATACTAGATAGTGTCAATATACAACATAGACTCAAAATGTATAAATAGACTATCAAAAGTAAGTAGAAGGAGAAGGATCAACTTTGGACAGTAAAAACTCATCCTTTCTCCGAATAAACAATATGCCCGAGGAATACAAAAATAGCAATGAATCATACTCCGATCTACATTAGGAAAAAATTAAAAGTGTTATCTGAGTACCAAAATATTAGGTACTCAGTAGGAATCATCGGCCAATTTGAGCTAATTTGCAGGAAAGACCAAATATATTGTGATAAAGTAAAGTCAATAATAAAGGAGAAAAAATGGAAATAGTAAATCATGTCGAGTAGATGTGATAAATATGTTAAAATACATACTCAAAGGAAAAAAAAAGTCTAACTATAACCTATTTGGGCCCTTATAAGCCTAGAAGGAAAAAACAAGAACTAAATAATGCAACTTAGCACCCACAAGCCTGGTCGGTACAAAAAAGAGCAACACAAGTATAAAGATAGAATAATAACAATATAAAACAAATTACGAGTCAATAGGTGGTAAGCATACCTGAAACTCTTTTTCTATCATAAAACCCAAGACTTATCGATTTTTATCGAATTTGAAATCCTAAACAAACTTATGTATAATTCATAAATGTTAAAATAAAACTAGAACTAGATTTTAACATAATAATGGGGAAATGTTAGACATGAAACAGAATTCATAGCTTAGAATAAAGTTACTAGACGTCGGACTCAAATCAAAATTGATAAATAAGCTAAAAGCTACAAATAATATAGGAATATAACTCCAACTAAGTCAAGCTATTCATAACATATAAGATCGGGTAGTCAAGTTTGTAAAGCCGATATGGTTCCAAATCTCTAAGCAATAGGTGTGACTATGACTAAACAAGTACACCGGGTTACAAGGCCAAATAGGCCCCATAAAAAGTGATAGATCTTTATATTCTAATGAATAAGCATATGGTAATGAATAAAGGTCATTTAGGTCTAGTAGGATCTATTCTAGGAATTTTTTCTCAGAAAGAGCGCTAGGGGTTCTTTTGAGAGCTAGTGGGGCACACAAACAGTCTTATGAATTTCACCTTAGATAAGCATCTAACTAGACTAGTTTAAAGAATTGACATCCTATCCGAAGGAACTAAGTATTTTAAATCCAGTCTCAAGACAAATCACAGGGTCGTATATGGAAAGACAGGGCCAAATCTACCAAAAAGGCTCCTAACTGGCTAAATTGGATAATAAATGCTAAAACAACATTGCAATTATAATTACCCACCCAAAGCTATAATAATAGTTCACTAATAATATAAGAATGCATAACCTAAGGAAAAGTAATCCTAGCCTACTAGACTCCGTTAGAAGCTTAAATAATCCTCTATGGTAAAACTTTCCTCTTGTGAGAAGCCTCCGATGGATTTTATGCTATTAGAATAAATCTCAACACATAAAAATAAGAATATTGATACCCATAATTCATATGAATGCTCTGGATTAGAAATCGGATGAAAAAATCTATGTAAGGCCCGTTTGCCACATTATTAAATTAAAATTATCACTATGTACCTCTTGACTTGATAACCATTTGCCTTATAATTAGGCAAAAATCTGTCCTTAAAATAGCCACTTAATAGTCCCGCCAAATATCTATGGAATCAGAATTATATTAGAGATATAAATGAGAAATTAATCAGAAACATATTAGATATCGACGCTAGAAATGTTTACAATCACTTTTTCGGGCTACTACCTGCTTAAAATATTACCCTCCCCATAATTTCAAATATTAAGGTGCTTTTAATGATGTTTAATACAAAATTTTTGAGCTGGAAAATAAAGGAACCAACTCAATATACAGACAGGGTCCTGCTTTGCGAATGCGAGACCCCTATCTTGAATGCAGGAGTTGGCCGCGTACGATCTACCACAATCACAAAGAATAAGGAGAGACCAGCTAGGCTAGATTCTTTTTCACAAACACAAAGGTTGGTCCCTAAATAAAGCGGTCAAAATCCTTTACCCTCATGATCGCGGCTAATGTCATCCAAATGCATAGGTCATTTTTATCCTTCTCTAAGTGTTGAAGCACCAACAACTTTCGCAAGTTGTAATTATCCCAAACGAGCTGTTGAGGTCATTCAAAATCCTGTACTAGGGTTTAGTTACTTGATCAAACTAAAAGTAGTGCAGTCCACACCACAAGCCACTAATCGCAAAACAAATGAGAATTTAGGAACCAATATTAACGCATTACATTTAAATAAACCAAAAAGATTGAGATTTTCCCATGCATTTCCTATAGCCTCCTCAAGATAGGAAATGGGTATCATCATACCAATTCGCATGACTCTAATAGGAACCCGCTCTTGCCAATAATAATGGTGAACCTAGGCTCAAAAATAAAACTATCACAATCCAATAGTAGAAGGTAAGGCAACCCGTCTCCTAAAATAACAAGTAATGGGTCAATTGGTGGAAAATAATAAAAATAAAGAAAACAAGCATGCCCCAATGTATTAAGAAAATAAAAGTATGATATATATATAATCCAAAATACAATACAAGAAGAAAAGAGGAGATAGTGTACAAAATGAGATGCCCTAAACCCTACTAAGGTCGCTAGGAGAGGCACTAAACCAAACAATAATACTAGATAGTGTTAATACACAACATAGTCTTAGAATGTACAAAAATTCTATCAAAAATTAATCGAAAGAGAAGCATAAACTATGATTTATGAAAACTCATCTTTTCTCTGAATCAGCAACAGGCTCCAGGAATATGTCAATTATAATGACTCATACTTGGATCCATATCAGGGAAAAAATGCAGAAGTGTAATATGATTACAAAAAAAAGGATACTCAGTAGGAATCATAGGCCAGTTTGTGCTTAATTACAAGAAACATGTAAAAATAATGTGAGAAAGTAAAGTAAAGTCACCATTAATGGACGAAAATCTAAATAGTAAAGTATGTAAAATATGTATTAAAAAGAAAAAATAATGTCTAACTTTAAACTAATTGGTCCCCCCTCCCTTAAGGCCAAAAGACATAAGCAAGAAGAAAATAACCCAATTAAGCCCCCATAATACCAGTGGAAACAAATAAGAGTAACACTAGTATGAAGATATAATAATCAATATAAGAAAAAAATACAATCCAACGGGTGGTAAGCATACCTAAAAATCCTTTTTTATTATAAAACCCAAGCTTTACCGGTCTTTACCATATTTCATATCCTAAAATAGTATCTATAAAATTCAAAAATGCTAGACTCCAATTGGAATTAGAGATTAACACAAAAATGGAAAAATGTCAAACTCAAACTAGAACTGATAGATAATAATAAACACACTTGATTTTAAACTCAAATCAAAACTTATAAATAAGCTAAAAAGTAAAAGTAGTCTCGCAATATAAGTCAAACTATGTCCAACTATTCATAACCTATAAGGTTGAGTAGTCTTTTATACAAAGGAGATATGAGTCTGAATCTCCAAAAAAGGGGTGTGATTACGACTAAACTATTTCACCTGCGTGATAAGACCAAATATGGCCCATCAAAAGGGATAAGTTATTCTAAACAATATAATAAGGATATGGTAATGAATAAAGATAATTTAGGTCAATAAGGATCTATTCTAGTAATTTTAATGAGGGATAGTAGAGCCCACTATAAATAAAAAAAACTCCACCTTAGGCAAAAACCTACCCAGACTAGTCCAAGAAATTTCTATCCCATCCTAAGGAATAAAGTATTGTAAATCCAGTGCTAAGGCTAATCATAGGCTAATATAAGGAAAGATAGGGCAAAATTCTACCAAAAAATGCCCCTAATCGGCTAAATTGGCTAATAAATGCTAAATAAAAATTCTAGTCATAATGTACCTACCAAAAGCAAGAACATTTGTACACTTATAATATAAGAAAGCGCAGTGTAAGAAAAAAGTATGCCTACCCTATTAGATGCCGCCGAAAGCTTGAATAATCCACTACTATAGATCTTTCCTTTCTAAGAAGACTCTGACATCTTCTACATGATCAAAATAATGTTCTATCCATCAAGATATGAATATGAAATTGCATTTTACATATGAATGCTTCCAGTCAGAATTGAGCTAAAGATTCCATGTGTCACAACCTCCTTCTTAACTTGAGGACCATTTTCCCTATAATTTAGGCAAAAATTTGAGCTTAAACAGCCTCTAGATAGCTCCTCTAAGTATTTAATGATTGAGAATTAAATCAGAGGATTAAATGACAAACTAAGTAGAAACTAACTAGATATCAATGTAAAAATGCTTACAATCACTACTTCAGGTTAATTCCAACTAAAAATATTTACCTCCCCATAATTTCAGCGCACAAGGTGCCTTTAATAGTATTTATACTTATTTTTAAGTAGAAAAATAGATCTTTATTCTATAGGGGAGCTTCATCATAATTTTGATACCCCTTTTATGAATGCGAGAGCCAGCGTATCTGGTCCACCATGATTTCAAAGAAAAAGGTTGGATCGGCTACGTTGGCGTCTTCTTTATGAACAAAAGGGCTAAACACCAAATAAAGAGATCAAAACCCCTAACCTCTATGTTCGCGGACAAGGTCACACAAATGCTAAAGATATTTTTGTCCTACTTTAGGTACTGATGCATCGACAATTTTGCCAAGTTGCCATTATCCCAACTAGTCCCTTAGGATCCATTCAAAATCCTGCACTAAGGTTTAGTTGCTCCATTATAATAAAAATAATGTAGTCTACACCACAAATATCTAATGGTTGTAAGAGAGGAGAATTTAGGAATAAACATTCACTCAACGCATGAAAATGAACAAAATATATGAGATTTTCAAAAGAATGTCTATGGCCTCTAGATGATAGGATACGAGTGTCATCACACAAATTCTCTACCTCTATTAGAAACTTGCTTTTGTACCAACAATTGGGTGCACCTCAGCTCTAATACCAAACTGTCACAATCTAATTCAGGATTCATGAAAAAACCGATTTTATCTACCGACAGCTAAGCCAAGCCATTACTCTAAGTGGAAAGTAATAGGATAATTGATTGAAGATAATAACTATAAAGCAAACAACCATACCCCAGAGGTACTAAGTCGTAAAATACATAACATAGATATATATATTATCTTTATGTATGTGCATATATATACACACACATATATGAATGCACTATACAAAGAGGGAAGAGGAGAAAATATAAAAAAATAAGATATCGTATGACTTAGTAAGACAATACAAGAGAGAAAAAAACAAATAAAAATACTAGATAGTATCAATATAAAACATATTCTTAGAATGTACAAGATGACTATCCTAATTCATTAAAAGGAGAAGTATTAACTCTGGACTATAAAAGCTCACCCTCTCTAGAAGTTAGCAATAATAAAAAAGAGTACACCAATGGTAGTGATTTATACTCAGACGTGCATTAGTAAAATTGCAGAAGTGTAATATAAGAACAAAATCAATGTGTACTCTAAAGGAATCATTGGCTAGTTTGAGCTAAATTTGAAAAAAAGCTTAAATATAGTGTCACAAATTAAACTAGAGTCAATATAATGGGATAAATTGAAAATAGTAGATCATTCTGAGAAGATGTGATAAATATATAACTTTAGTACTCAACGGAAAAATAAAGTGCAACTATAACCTAATTGGGACCCCACAAGCTAAGAAGGCAAAAACAAAATCACCCAACTGATCCTCCATAAGTCTGGTTGTTACAAATAATAGAAACTCAAGTAAAATTATGGAATAATAAAAAATAAAACAAAATATTATGGAGGATAATCTAGGAATACAAATCTATCTAAGACCTAATTAGATCACATAAGTTTGGGTAGTAAAGTCCACAAAGTTGATAAGACTCCAAATCTACTAGCAAAGGGTGTGACTACGACCACACTACTACACCTAGGGTTTCAAGGACAAATAGGGACCATGGAAAGGTATTAGTCATTATAAACTAAATAATAAGTATAATGTAATGAAAAATTCATTTACGTTGAGAAGGATCTATTCTAGGTATTTTATCCAAAAGCAGGGAAAGTGAGGTCCACTACAACTCTCAAAACACCACCTTAGGCAAGCAGTTACTTACACTAGTCTAAGGACTTTGTGTACCTTCCCAAGGAACTATGCATTTAAAATCAAGTCCTAAGACTAATCATAGGATATTAAAGGAAAGACAGGGTCAAATTCTTTAAAAAAAGACCCCTAATTAACTGTCAGTCTCAAAACTCCACCTTAGGCAAGCACCTACTCACACTAGTCTAAGGAATTTATGTCCCATCCCAAGGAAATATGTATTTTAAATGAAGTCCTAAGACTAATCACATGATAATAAAAGGAATGACAGGGTCAAATTCTACCACAAAAAGGAATGACGTGGTCAAATTCTACCAAAAAAGGTACCTAACTGGCTAAATTGTCTAATAAATACTTAAACAACTGTTGAATCATAAGTTCCCAGCTAAAGCTAGCACGATAGTACACTAATACTATAATAAATAATAATTTCTCATAAAATTAAGCATAGCCTACTAGATAGCACGGGAAGCTTGAATAATCCTCTACTCAAAGCATTCCCCATGTGAGTGGACTCCGATAGATTCCATGCTATCAAAATAATGTTCTTTAGATATAGATGAGAATATTGATACCTATATTGTATATGAGAGATCCGAGTCAAAAAATAGACAAAAAATTCCACATGGGGCTTACTTGCAAAATATTGAAATTAAAGCAGTCAAAGTTTCCCTTTTAGCTCGAGGACCATTCACTATATAATTGAGGGCAAGCTTAAAACAAATTCTAAACAGTCCTAGAAAATATCTAAATCAAGAGAATTAGATAAATCTATGTCGATTTATCAAACATGGGAATGTCAGAACCAATTTTTCTTCACCCACTACTAAGTCCCATACTCTCTAGCTATGAACTGAACCATGTAAAACTCATACCCTACCATTGGTACTGCTAACAATGTTGCATGAAATGGATTGAGCACATTGTCCCCAGTAGTAGAACACAATCTATGTAGAGCCAAAGTCCATCGTGCCTTGGCCTCAAATTTTAGTGCCTACTTTGCAATTTATTGCGGGATTAATCCTGGGCCATCTACTCCCAACTAGTTTATTCCCCATATAAAGTAAGCCACTTTTCTATCCACTGATAAAGCTCAACTTACACATCTATTTAGTGAAAGGCAGTCATAATCAATATATTTACCAAACTTTGGAGTCGAGGTTAAATCTACAGGGAATAATATGAGTGGCGATTAAACAAGTTTTAAACTAAAGATAAAAGTTAAATTCAAACAAATGATAGGAAAAGATAAAATGGGGGTTTAGGTTTAACAAGTTGTTGTTTGTCACTTTACTTTCGGTGTTTGTAAATCAAGAGACTATGAAATAACCATAATTATGTTCACTAGGGCTTTAGGTACATGGCAAATGCTGAATGTAGTTCAATATTCTCACGATTGGTAGGATAACAAGCTATATTTATCGATGTTATGCTTAAATGTCTCTCAACCCATTTAATAGTTTAATTCCCTAATCCTCTCAGACTTAGGGAATTTCTATTTACTGCCCAAATTTTACCTCAGGTTAACCAACCTTGTTACAACGCTGATTATTAAATGAAGTATTTTTGAGTCCCTGTTTATAATTCATTTCCTACTATATTTGATTTCTTTCTCAAGCAAATAAAAGCAGGTGTGTCTGCTGTTTGCAACCAACCAACAACAACAACAAACCCTGTGTTTTCCCGGATAATGAGGTCTAGGAAGGGTATGATATACGCAGTCTATTCCACTACCTCCGGAGAAGTAGCGAGGCTATTTCCGATAGATCCCCGGCTGAAGATAAGATAAGTTATCAAAAACATACACAAAGCATGGAACAATATGGCATGACATAAATACGCCACCTTTAAGGGGTAGTAAACAAAGAATAGTAAGCAATTGTAATGCAGCATAACAAGAATATTGTTTGCAACCAACGGACATTAATTAACACACCAGAATTGTTAAGAAATCCTACCACCTTTTGAACCTTGAACACTTAGCCCCTTATCAAGACCTAACCCTAAATTACATAACTCAGGTTAATGGAGTTTAGCCACTCATGATGTAACGAACGAAACACATAATTGATTTGATGATTTGAAAGATAAACTTAACGAGATGAACAATAAATAGAGAATCAAAGATTAGATCACAAAGGAAAAATCCCAAAATACTGATAATAATCTCTCAAAAATAGTTGTTTTTTCAAGACAAGAAACTAGAGAGAGAAAATATCAAAATACGTCTTTTAAAACTCAAGTACCAACCGCCTAGAAAAACACTAAATAATGTTTTTTATAGTTAATCAAAAATAAGGAAATAAAATAACAATGTTTTAAAAATCCTTCGAAATAGGTGATGGTATTTGTGATGGCGTATCAGGGGCCTGACGACTTATCATGAATGTCATCAGGCCCTCCAGTATTTTTGGTATCTTCTACGTTAAGTGGCGACAAAGCTTGATGGCATATCAGATACATGACGACATATCCGAAATGCCATCATTTCTTCATTCAAAATTTGATTCTCTGTCAACATTTGATGGAAACTCTGATGACCTATCACAGTTGTGACGATATGTCCGAAATGTCATCACAGTTTCACTTTAATCTTTCTAACACTGCAACACATGATGTGATTTATGATAACTTATCATAGGGCTGACGACTTATCAGTAATGTCATCAGCCACACTTTCAGTTCTTTTGCATCAATTTTTAGCTCTTTTGCTTCCATTTCCTTAAATTTCCCTTGCATTATGACTTTTACTGCAAGATCAAAGTAAAATAATCAAAAACGACAAAATTTGCTAAAGACTTCGCAATTATTCTCAGTTAAAAGTCTTAAATATGTTAGCGTCTACTTACACATCAACACCCTCAACTTAAAACAATTACTTGTCCTCAAGCAACTAAAATATAACACTACAATGCTTAACCAAGAGACACATAAGATACCTATGACAGTTGATCATCAATTTTAGTTCAAAACACATTACTCTTTCCATTTTCAATAACTTTAAACCCAGCTGTGTATATCTATGAAGATCAACAATGTGATAGAAAGGAATCAAGATATGGCATAAACTTACCAACAATAACTATGCATATGTACAAATTACACTACCCTAACAAGTAGGCAACTAACAATGAAACCGATGTGCCCTTAAAACAATGAAGTCCCTCCTCACTCTATAATGCCCCAAGAACCTGTCCAGAGATGTTACTCTGTACGTGGCCTCAAGCTAACCCACTAAGCGTGTCATCCCTGTTTGAATTTGCTTTAATGATAGTCATGGAAAAATAAGAAAGGATATCATATCATGGACATACTCGAAAGCAAAGATATGCTGGCCTGTACAGTTAAAATACTGATATTTTATAGATAATGATTTCTAGTCGGACAAATCCTCGACTAATCAATACTAAAGAGCCATTAGGACAAACCGCTATCTGACTCAGACAGTACTGAAAAACATAACAATAGAACGATATCACCAAATATATAGACATGATCCTCGAACCATGAGGACTTACCACTATGGGAAACGTAGTTGAGGAACTCGAATCGTGCTAATGCGGTTGCGGCTGAGTACCTGAACCTACATAACAATAAAATGTAGCCCATAGAAAAATATATGGGTTAGCACTTTGGAATGTACTAAGTATGTGGGGGTGCATACAATAAGGTAAATATCATCATCAATTTCATTAAAATATGCATATATACAAAGATGGCTCACTTGGTTTCAGTTAGATTGAAACGTACTTTTCATAATCTCATAGTAAATAAATCATATGATAAAAACCTCATAAATAATCATAAGCAACTCAACACTTTAACTCAAGACTCGGTAATTAAAGAAACTCAACTATTATGGACATGGAAGGTTCTTATAATCGACATAAACTTGTGAGATATATGTAGTCCAATGTTTTACCCTCCTAAGGAGAGAACCACACATTGGCGGGAGCATCGTACTCTTGCCAGGGAGTACAACCTTAATTTACTGATCACAATCTCATACTTAGCCTCTGGCCCACAAATATCAAAACCAATCATACAGTGGCATGTAGTTTTGGGAGAAATACCATATTTCCTGCCCGGTGCTACATAATACTTCCAAACACAAGCTCAGAATGCATTAGGAAATCCACCACAAATTTCGCAAGGGCCTATAATGAAGATCAAATCATATATTTTTCTCATTTATCAAATCATAATCAATTTGTGGATTCCTAACTCGACTCAAATCAAATTAATCTTTCTCAATATCAAAATGTATCAATTCATTAAATCTTGGAAACATCAATAACTTTGAGGAAATATCAAGACTCGTTGTAACAACTCAATCTCATGAATCAATATACTCAATAATCCAATTTGTTATAAGGATGTTTAAAGCTTGACACATATATTGAAGGAACTTGGAATATCAACTCATGGTAGAAATATTAAATTCACAATATTAAATATCAAGTCATAACTTAGGAATAGTAAAATAATCATGTATAACAAAGCTTGAACAATTTATATTCTCATAGTCACATGATGAAGTAATTTGGGTAGAAACCCACTTGCAAAATCATATAAATCCATAATAGAAATCAAATCTTTAGGCGCAAGAACGTAAGGATTGCTCTTGTTCGAAACCCCAGATACCTTGTATTGTTACTTTAAGATGAAAAGAATTGATTGGAAACTCTTCTTTACACTTTTAAGTTAAGTTTCTTGATGCCTTTGACTTGGAGAACTTGATTCTTGAACAACTTCGTAAAATCTATGGAAAAATTCTTGAATTTCTCAGAGAAGATTTGATTTGTATTCGGAAGACGAAAATCCTAGTTCTAGATATTTCTTAGGAGAGAAATGGAGAGAATGGATTTCTCTACTCTACTTGAATCTGTGAGTAGAGGGCCAAACTAGGAAAAAATACCAAAATGCCCTTGAGCAAATTCTAAAACTGGAGCCCGATTTTTCGCCCTGGCGTGACGCGCCATCATCGCGGTCCTTTACTGGATTTTGGACAAAAGGGAAACTGCTTACTGTCACGATGCGGTGAAATCGCGTTTCCACCTTGGTTATGACATGGAAAAGCACCGCGATGTGGTGGAAACGCATTGGTGCACTGGATTTAAGAATCCATTTATTGAACCTTGGCGCGATGTGGTAATATCGTGGAGGCTCACTGGGAAGACGCACTGAGAGTTTCAATAACAATGTTTCACAACTTGGACTTCAGATAGTCATAACTTCTTGCTCCGATCTCTGATTTTGGTGAAATTCGTTTTGATGGAAAGCTTATTCAAATAGGGGACCAAGCTTTCCTTTCTTACCAAATATCTTCACCCTTTCATGTGTAAACTTTTCAGGTACACTAAATCATCAACTTCAAACTCAAGAGCTCTTCTTCTCACATCTGTATATGACTTCTGATGACTCTGGGTTATCTTCAACCTTTCTCGAATTAGATTAACATTCTCCATAGCTTCAAGTACAATATCATGTCCAATCAAAGCAGCTTCACCCACTTCAAACCAACCTATGGGTGATTTATATCTCCTTCTATATAAAGCCTCAAATGGAGTCATTCCTATGTTAGCATGAAAACTGTTGTTATAAGCAAATTCAATCAATGACAAATGTTCATCCCAACTTTTTTTGAAATCAAGAATATATGACGTCAACATATCCTTCAAAGTCATGATGGTCCTCTTAACTTGAACGCCTGTCTGCGGATGAAAAGCGGAATTAAGATGAACCTAGGTGTCAAGACGCTTCTGAAAGGCTCTCCAAAATTGACAAGTAAATTGAGTACCTTTATCGAAGACCATAGACAATGATACTCCATGAAACCTGACTAACATGTATGCAATGGCAAGAAATGCACGGACTTATTCAACCTATCTATAATGGCGCAAATTGAATCATGATGACGACGAGAGAGAGGTAAACCAGTCATGAAATCTAAGTTCACATCTTCCCACATCCAAGTAGGAATGCAAAATTCTTGCATCATACCACTAGATCTCTAGTGCTCTATCTTCACTTGATGGCAAATTGCACACTTCTCTATGAACTTTGCTATATCCTTCTTCATACCATTCCACCAATAGATTTCTCGTAAATCATGGTACATCTTGGTAGCACCGTGATGAATAGAATACCACGCGTCATGTGCTTCAGCCATAATTCCCTATCTCAAATAATCAATGTCAGGCACACACAACCTATTTTGAATCCTCAATACACCATCTCCCCCATGGGAGAAAACCTCAACCTTTTCATCTTTAATTGACACTTTTAGTTTGACGAAACGAGAATCCATATCTTGCTTCTCTTTTACCTCTGAAACTAGAGAAGATTCGAAACTACTCTAGACCCAAACATTACCCTCAATTGAATCAAGTAATCTAACACCCAACATCGTGAAACAATGTACTTCGCGAACTAATTCCTTCTTACCTTTCTCTAAAAGCACTACACTACCCACGGATGACCTGCTAATGGCATCCACCACTACATTGTCCTTGACCGGGTGGTAAAACACGCTCATATCGTAGTCCTTCAGCAATTTTAAGCATCGCCTCTGTTAAGATTGAACTCTCTTCGAGTGAAAACATATTACAAATTCTTACGATCCGTAAAGACATTAACATGAACACTATACAAGTAGTCTCTATAAATTTTTAAAGCAAATACCACTGCATCTAATTCAAGATCATAGGTCAGGTAAATCTTCTCATACGGTTTTAAGTACTTGGAGGTATAGCCTATAACCAAAAATTTTTGTATCAATATGCAACCCAAACCAACTCGAGAGGCACCATATTACACCATAAAATCATCTACACCATTAGGAAGGGTCAACACTGGGGCTGAAGTGAGTTAAGGCTTCAACTCTTACAAACTCTTCTCGTAAGAATCTGACAACTGGAATTTAACTTTCCTGCTAAGGGCATCCGCCACTACATTGTCCTTTACCCGGTGGTAAAATACGCTCATATCGTAGTCCTTCAGCGATTCTAATCATCGTCTCAATTGAAGATTGAACTCTCTTTGAGTGAAAACATATTACTAATTCTTAAGATCCATAAAGACATTAACATGAACACCGTACAAGTAGTGTCTCCAAATTTTTAAAGCAAATACCACTGCAGCTAATTCGAGATCATAGGTCGAGTAATTCTTTTTATGCGGTTTTAACTATATAGAGGAATAGGCTATAACCTTACCATTTTGTATCAATATGTAACCCAAACCAACTCTAGAGGCATCACAATACACCATAAAATCATCTACACCATTAGGAAGGGTCAACACTGGGGCTGAAGTGAGTCAAGTCTTCAACTCCTGAAAAATCTTCTTGTAAGAATCGGAAAACTAGAATTTAACTTTCTTTTCGGTTAACTGAGTCGAAGGAGATGCAATAGAAGAGAAGCCTTCGACAAAACGATTGTTGTATCCAGCTAGACCCACAAAACTCCTAATATCAGATAGGGAAATAGGTCTAGGCCAATTCCTCATAGCTTCTACCTTTAGAGGATCAACTTGAATACCTTCAGAAGAAATAATATAACCCAAAAAGGCAACTGACCTTAGCCAAAATTCATACTTTCTAAACATAGCAAATAATTGATGACCTCTAAATGTTTACAAGACAATTGGGAGATGATCTTCATAGTCGTTCCTACTTCGAGAGTACATAATAATATCATCTATTAACACAATAACAAATATATCAAAGTACTAACTGAACACCAGATTCATGAGGTCCCATAAAAGATGCTAGCGCATTAGTTAGCCTGAAAGACATAACTAGGAACTCAAAATAACCATACCGGGACCGAATATCCATCTTTGGAATGTCACACTCTCTAACCTTAAATTGGTGACAACCGGATCTCAAGTCTATTTTAGAGAAATAATTGCCACTCTGCTACTGATTAAACAAGTCATCAATTCTAGGAAGAAGATATTTGTTTTTTATTGTGACCTTATTCAGCTAGCGATAGACAATGCACATATGCAATCAACCATCTTTCTTTCGCATGATCAAAATTGGTGCGCCTCAAGGATACACACTGGGCCTTATAAAACCCTAATCAAGAAGATCTTTGAGTTGCTCTTTCAACTCATTAAATTCTACGGGGGCCATACGATATGATGTAATAGAAATAGGCTGTGTGTCAGAAAGAAGATAAATCCCGAATTCTATCTCTCTATTAGGAAGTACCCCTGGAAGATCTTCCGAGAAAACATTAAGAAAATCTTTGAAAACATTGATTTATTGAATAGAGGGAGTCTCGGAATTTGGGTCTTTAACTTGAACCAAATGATAGATGCAACCTATGGATATCAATTTTCTGGCTTTAAGGTAAGATATGAAATGACTCTTAGGGGATGTAGAATTTCAAAACCACTTAAAGACTGGCTCATTGGGAAACTAAAACTTGACTAAACGGGTACAACAATCTCATAGGTACAAGCCTTAGTTTTGGATTTTAACTGAATTTTCAGGACAAGTTTGAGGTGCTATCAATGGATTTGGCCAAATCAAAATGTATCAATTCATTAAATCATGGCAACATCAATAACGTTGAGGAAATATCAAGATTCAGTGTAAAAACTAAATCTCATGAATAAATATACGCAATAATCTAATTTGTTATAACAAAGCTTAAAGCTTGACACATATCTTGAAGGCACTTAAAATATCAACTCATGGTAGAAATATGAAATTCACAATATTAAATATTAAGTCATAACTTGGAAATAGTAAAATAATCATGTATAACAATGCTTGGATAATTTATATTCTCATACTCTTATGATGAAGTAATTTGGGTATAAACCCACTTGCAAAATCATATAAATCAATAATAGAAATCAAAGCTTTGGGAACAACAACAAAAGGACTGCTCTTGATCAAAACCCTACATACCATGGATTATAAGTTTAAGATGAAACAACATGATTGGAAACTCTTGTTCACACTTTTGAGCTAAGTTTCTTGATACCTTTAACTTGAAGAACTTGATTCTTACACAACTTGGTGAAATCTATGAAAAAATTCATGAATTTGTCGGAGAAGATTTGATCTAGATTTCGAAGAGAAAAACCCTAGTTCTATGTATTTCTTGGAAGAGAAATGGAGAACGGATTTATCTTCTCTACTTGAATCTATATATAGAGGTCCAAACTGCGTGGAATAACAAAAATGCCCACGAGCAAATTCTAAATTTAGAGCTCAATTTTTGGCCCTGGTGCGATGCGCCATGATCGCAGTCCTTCACTGGATTTTAGACAATAGGGAAACTGATCTGTGGTGCGATGCGGTGAAATCGTGTAGCTACCTTGGTTATGACCTGGAAGGGCACCACGATGCAGTGTAATCGCGTAGGTGCACTGGAATTTGACAATCCTGATATTTAGCGTTGGCGCGATGCGTTAATATCACGGGGGCTTACTAGAAAGTGACAATTGGGATATTACTCATCTCCGTGAAGCGCTGTGGGTCAAAATAACGATGTTTCACGACTCGAACTTCAGATAGTCATAACTTTTTGCTCTGATCTCCGATTTTGACCAAATTGGTATCGACGGATACCATATTAAAATATCCACATAATACTAAGTAGAAATTAGGGAAATACAACATGGTTTAAAAATCATTCACTTTGGAAGTCTTTCCTAGTCGCTCAAAAGATGAATTTTGTCTTACGAAATGGTTGGGGTATTACAATATCTCCACCTTGGAAACATTCATCCTCGGTTGTTGCTAGTTAGACTCAAGGTCAAAGAGTACACTTGGAAATGCCCTACTGTAATAATCTATTAAACAGGCTTACTTTACTCTAGAGTTTCAAATACTTCACTGAATGCACGAATCAAGATGGAGGACAACTATGTAACTGAATACGCTGGATTAGGAGGAAGCTGAATTAAGGAAAAATAATACCTTCAGCTTGATTTGAACTTGCAGAGAAGAGATGGGGGTACTTAACTCGCATATCTACTTCTTATTCCCAAGTAGCACCCACAACTGATTGATTTCGCCACAGAACTTTAACCAAAGAAACTTTCTTGTTTTATAGTCTACGGATTTGATAATCTATTATTTCAATTGGAATCTATTCATAAGAAAGGATATCCCGAATGTCTAAGTTCTCCGATGGATCAACAACAATAACAGATTCAGTAATGAGCTTTTTAAGCATAGATACTTGAAAGACAGGGTGGACAGCTGACAACTTCATAGGAAACTCCATCTCATAAGCTGCTTTCCCAATATGATTCAAAACTCTGTAAGGGCCAACATATCGGGGACTAACCTTTTCTTACTTAGCAAATCTCTTCACCCTTTTCGTGGGTGAAATTTTCAGGTACACTAAATCATCAACTTCAACCTCAAGAGCTCTTCTTCTAACATCGGGATATGACTTCTGACGACACTAAGATGTCTACAACCTTTCTTGAACCATCTTAACTTTCTCCATAGCTTCAAATACAGCATCAGGTCCAATCACAGGAACTTCACCCACTTCAAACCGAACTACGGGTGATCTACATCTCCTTCCATATAAAGCCTCAAATGGAGCCATTCCAATGTAAGCATGAAAATTGTTGTTATAAGCAAATTCAATCATTGGAAAATGTTCATCCCAACTTCTTTTGAAATCAAGAAAACATGCCCTCAACATATTCTCCAAAGTGTAGATGGTCCTCTCAGCCTGACCGATTGTCTGCGGATGAAAAGCAGAACAAAGAGGAACTTGGGTGCCAAGATCCTTATCAAAGGTTCTTTAAAACTGAGAAGAAAATTGAGTACCTCGATCAGAGATTATACACAACGAAACTCCACGCAACTTGACAAATTCTTAAATATACAGATTAGCATAGTCCTCAGTGGTGCAAGATGTATGCACTAGCATGAAATACGTAGACTTAGTCAAACTATCTATAATGACATAAATCAAATCACGATGATGATGAGAGAGAGGTAAAACAATCATGAAATCTAAGGTCACATCTTCCCACTTCCCAGTAGGAATGCTACATTCTTGCATCATACCACCAGGTCTCTAATGCTCTATCTTCACCTGTTCAAAAGTTTCACACTTCTCTACAAACTTTGCTATATCCTTCTTCATACCATTCCATCAATAGCTTTCCTATAAATCGCGGTACATCTTCGTAGCACCAGGATGAATAGAATACCGTGCACTATGTGCTTCAGCTATAATTCTCTGTCTAAAATTATCAATGTCAGGTACACACAACCTATTCTAAAGCCTAAATACACCATCTCCCCCTTGCGAGAAAACCTTTACCTTTTGGTCTTTAACTTTCCTTTCAGTTTGACCAAAGGAGAATCCATATCTTGCTTGTATTTTACTTCTGAAACTAGATAAGATTCAGAACTACTCTAGACACAAACATTACCCTCTACTAAATCAAGAAATCTAACAACCAACCTCGCCAAATGATGCATTTCGTGAACTAACTCCTTCTTACCTTTATCAATAAGTGCTACATTGCCCATGGATAACCTGCTAAGGGCATCTGCCACTACATTGGTCTTGAACGGGTGGTACAACACACTCATATCGTAGTACTTCAGCAATTTTAATAATCGCCTCTGTCGAAGATTCATCTTTCTTTGAGTAAAAACATACTGCAAACTCTTATGATCCGTGAAGAAATCAACATGAATACCGTACAAGTAGTGTCTCCAAATTTGTAACGCAAATACCACTACAGCTAATTCGAGATCATAGGTCGGGTAATTCTTCTCATGCGATTTTAAATGCCTGGAGGCATAGGCTATAACCTTACATTTCTGCATCAATACATAACCTAAATCAACTCTTGAGGCATCACAATACACAAAAAAATCATCTACACCATTAGGAAGGGTCAACACTGGGGCTGAAGTGAGTCGAGTGTTCAACTCCTAAAAACTCTTCTTGTAAGAATCTGACCACCAAAATTTAACTTTCTTTTGTGTTTACTGAGTCGAAGGATACAAAATAGAAGAGAAGACTTCAACAAAATGACGGTAGTAGCCAGCTAGACCCACGAAACTCCTAATATCAGAAGGGGAAATAGGTCTAGGCCACTTAGTCATATCTTCTACCTTTTGAGGATCAACTTGAATTCCTTCATTAGAAATAATATGACCCAAAAAGAAAACTGAACATAGCAAAAATTCATACTTGCTAAACTTGGAAAATAACTGATGATGCAAGACAATTGGTAGATGATCTGCTTGGTCTTCTTACTTCGAGAGTACACACGAATATAATTTATGAACATAATAAAAAACATATCCAAGTACTGCCTGAATAACTATTCATCAGGTCCATAAAAGCTGCTGGGCATTAGTGAGCCCAAAAAACATAACCAGAAACTCAAAATGACCATAACGGGTGCAGAAATCCATCTTTCGAATGCCACACACTCTAACCTTAAGTTGGTGATAACCGAATCTCAAATTTATTTTTGAGAAATAATTGGCACCTTGCAGCTAATGAAATATGTCATCAATTCTAGGAAGAGGATATTAGTTTTTGACTGTGACCTTGTTGAGATGGCTATAGTCAATGCACATATGCAATGAACCATCTTTCTTTCACTCGAACAGAATGGGTACGCCCCAAGGAGACACACTGCTATGAAACCCTTATTAAGAGGATCTTTGAGTTGCTCTTTCAACTTCTTAAGTTCTACGGGGGTCATATGATATGAAGGAATATAAATAGGCTATGTGTCGGGAAGAAGATGAATCCCAAATTCTATATCTTTATTAGGAGGTACCCCTGGGAGATCTTCCGGGAAAACATCAAGAAACTCATTGACAACATTGATAGACTGAATAGTCGGAGTCTTAGACTATGGGTCTTTAACTCGAACTAAATGATAGATGCAACCCTTGGATATCTATTTCTGGCTTTAAGGTAAGATATGAAACGACTCTTAGGGGGTACAAAATTTTTTGACCACTCAAATAGTAGCTCTTTGGGAAACTGAAACTTGACTACACGGGTACAATAGTCTATAGATGCATAACAAGAGTAAAGCCAATCCATAGACAGAATAATGTCAAAATCGACCATGTCTAGTTCAATTAGGTCTGCAAATAAGACTTTGTGAAGGACAGTGATAGGACACTTCTTATATACTTACTTAGCAACAATAAATTCACCTACTGGGGTAGAAACTAGGAATGGCTTAGGAATCCTTTCAGCACTGATAACAAAATTCAGAGCCACCAATAGAGTCATATAAGAAAAACTTGACCCAGGGTCCATCAATATATACACATCAAAATGAAAGAGACGGAGCATACCAGTAACAATATTTGGTGAATACTACTTATTCTGGTGGGGTGGTATAGTATAAAAGTGATTCTGATGTTGGCCACTTGCAGTACTAGATAATGCACCTTTAGGAGGAGTAGGAAGAGCTAAATATGCTGGAGAACAAATGGCCTGAATGTGGGGACGAACCACATGACTCCTCTGTCTAGTGTATGGGCAATCCCTGATTTAGTGGCCCAACTTGCCACAACCAAAGAAACCCCTCTGATCAAAAAAATAATCTCTACCATACTTGGCACATGAAAGAGGATGAGGTCGGTTACCTAAACTTTCCTGAGACCTAGAAGGGATAGGCTTGTTTCCCTGCTCCTGCCTTCTTCTTGGTACAGAAGCCTTAACTGAGGAAGGCGCGGGCATAAATGGATGTCCCTAGAAATGACGGAAGTTCCCTCCGTGGAATCTGGACTGCCTGGATCCCTGCTGCTTTTATCTAGCTCTTTTATTCCCTCTTATTCTCTCCCTCTCTTTAACCTTATCAGCTTCAATCTATTGGTCATGTATGATACACCGAGAAAGTTCTATCTCTTTATTAAGCATAGAAGATCTACACTCTTTAACATGGTAACTCGACACACCGGTCATGAACTTACTCATGATGGTCCTAGAGTCAGCCATTATACTAGGAGCATATTTTGATAACTGATTGAATCTAAGACAATACTCCTTAGCAATCATGGAACCTTGTCTCCAATTCATGAATTCCTCAATTGTTGTTTCCATCATCTTAAGAGGAAAAAATTTGTCCAAGAACGCATCCTGGAATAACTGCCAAGTCATAAGAGCGGCATCCTCTCCCAACTCTTCCCTCACATCTCAACCCAGTCATATGCAATATCTCTCATTCAATAGGAAGATAATTCAACGCTCTCCTCCTAAGTCACATGCATAATCAAGGTGATCTTTCTCACTTCATCCAAGTACATCTTTGGGTCATCACCTACCTTCGACCCATAGAACTCAGGCGGATTCATCTGCATAAAATCACAAACTTTATATGTCGTTTAATTACCTTCTTGTGGAGGAAGAACTGTAACCTGACCATGGGTCAGAGCATTAGCGGTAACCACCTGGGTGAGCACCTAAACAACCTTTCTTAAACCAGCTTCACTCTCTCCATAGCTTCAAATACAGCATCAGGTCCAATCACAACAGCTTCACCCACTTCTAACCAACCTATGGGTTATTTACATCTTATTCCATACAAAGCTTGAAATAGAGCCATTCCAATGTTAGTATGAAAACTGTTGTTATAAGCAAATTCAATCAATGGCAAATGTTCATCCCAACTTTCTTTTAAATCAAGAATATATGCCCTCAACATATCCTCCAAAGTCTTTATGGTCCTCTCAGCCTGACCATCTATCTGTGGATGAAAAGTGGAACTAAGATGAACTTGGGTGCCAAGACCCTTCCGAAAGGCTCTCCCAAACTGAGAAGTAAATTGAGTACCTCTATTTGAGATGATAGAAAATGAAACTCCATGCAACCTGACTAACTCTCAAATGTACAACTTAGCATAATTCTCAATGATGAAAGATGTATGCACTGGCAAGAAATGTTCGGACTTTGTCAACCTATCTATAATGACCCAAATAGAATCACGATGACGACGAGAGCGAGGTAAACTGGTCACGAAATCTATGTTCACGTCTTTCCACTTCTAAGTAGGAATGCTAAATTCTTGTATCATACCACCAGGTCTCTAGTGCTCTATCTTCACCTATTTTAAAGTTGCACACTTCTCTACCTACTTAGCAATATACTTCTTCATACCATTCCACTAATAGATTTCTTTTAAATTACAGTATATCTTGGTAGCATAGGGGTAAATAGAATACCACATGCCATGCGCTCCATCCATAATTCTCTGTCTCAAATCGTCAATGTCAGGCACACACAACCTATTCTGAAGACTTAATATACCATATTCCCCTTGGGAGGAAACTTCCACCTTTTAGTCTTTAGCTGACCCTTTCAGTTTGACCAAATGAGAATCCATATCTTGCTTCTCTTTTACCTCCGAAACTAGAAAAGATTCAGAACTACTCTAGACCCAAACATTACCCTCAGCTGAATAAAGCAATCTAACACTTAATCTTGCCAAATGATGAACTTTGCAAACTAAATCTTTCTTACCTTTCTCTACAAGCGCTACACTTCCCATGGATGACCTACTAAGGGCATCTGCCACCACATTGGCCTTGACCGGGTGGTACAACATACTCATATCATAGTCCTTTAGCAATTCTAACCATCATCTCTATCGAAGATACAACTCTCTTTGAGTAAAAACATAATGCAAGCTCCTATGATCCTTAAAGACATCAATATGAACACCGTACAAGAAGTTTCTCCAAATTTTTAAAGAAAAAACAGGTGCAGCTAATTCGAGATCATGGTTCTAGTAATTCTTCTCATGCGGTTTCAACTGCCTAGAGGCATAGTCTATAACCTTATCTTAATGCATCAACACGCAACCCAAACTAAGTCTAGAGGCATCATAATACACCACAATATCATCTACACCATTAGGAAATGTCAACATAAGGGCTAAAGTGAGCCAAGTCATCAACTCCTGAAAACTCTTCTCGTAAGAATCTGACCACTGGAATTTAACTTTCTTTTGGGTGAAATGAGTCAAAAGAGATGCAATATAAGAGAAGCCTTCACCAAAACGACGGTAGTAGCTAGATAGATCCACAAAACTCCTAATATCACATAGGGAAATAGGTCTAGGCTAATTCCTCACAGCTTCTACCTTTTGAGGATCAACTTGAATACCTTCAAAAGAAATAATATAACCCAGAAAGGTACTGACCTTAGCCAAAATTCACACTTGCTAAACTTGGCAAATAACTGATGACCTCTAAGGATTTGCAAGACAATTCGGAGATGATATCCATGGTTATTTTTACTCAGGAGTACACAAGAATATCATTTATGAACACAATAACAACTATATCCAAGTACTGTATCACCACCCGATTCATGAGGTCCATAAAAGCTGTTAGGGAATTAGTTAGCCCGAAAGACATAACCAGGAACTCAAAATGATCATAACGGGTGTGGAAAGTCATATTTTGAATATGACACTCTCTAACCTTAAGCTGCTGATAACCGGATCTCAAATCTATTTTTGAGAAATAATTTGCACCTAACAGCTGATCAAACATGTTACCAATTGTAGGAAGAGGATATTTGTTTTTGACTGTGACCTTATTGAGCTGACGATAGTCAGTGCACATAACATACACAATGAACCATCTTTCTTCCGTACGAATAGAATGGGTGCGCCCCAAGGAGACATACTGCACCTTATGAAACCGTTATCAAGAAAATCTCTAAGTTGCTCTTTAAATTCCATAAGTTTAGTGGGGGCCATATGATATTGAGGAATATAAATAACCTGTGTGTCGGGAAGAAGATGAATGCCTAATTTTATCTCTCTATCAGGAGGTACCCTAGGGAGATCTTTCGGGAAAAAATCAAGAAACTCATTGACAACACTGATAGACTGAGTAGTTAGAGTCTCAAACTTTGTGTCTTCAACTCAAACAAAAGGATAGATGCAACCATTGGATTTCAATTTTCTGGCTTTAAGGTAAGATATAAAGTGACTCTTAGGGGATACAGAATTTTTGGACCACTCAAAGACTGGCTCGAAACTAAAACTGGACTACACGGGTACGACCGTCTATAGACGCATAAAAAGAGTGAAACCAATCCATACCTAGAATAATGACAAAATTGACCATGTCTAGTTCAATTAGGTGTGCAAACAAGACTTTATGAATGACAGTGATAGGACACTTTTTATACACTAGCTTATCAACAATAGATTCACCTACATGGGTAGAACCTAGGAAAGGCTTAGGAATCCTTTTAGCATTAATCTCAAAATTCATAGCCGACAACGGAGTCTCATAAGAAAAACTTAACCTAGGGTCCATCAACACATACACATCTAAATAAAATAAATGGAGCGTACCAATAACAATAACTGGTGAATCCT
This sequence comes from Capsicum baccatum var. pendulum, assembly GCA_030864225.1. Lineage (NCBI taxonomy): Eukaryota > Viridiplantae > Streptophyta > Magnoliopsida > Solanales > Solanaceae > Capsicum > Capsicum baccatum. The sequence continues at coordinate 91,506,419 of CM061557.1, forward strand.
CCTACACCTGGCAGGGTTGTACAACATAAAAGCAATTCTGACGCTGACCACATGCAGAACTCATGATGGTCTGGGAGTCATCCATCATACGAGGAGCATATTTGGATAACAAATTGAATCTAAGACAATAATCCTTAACAGTCATGGATCCTTGTCATAATTTCATGAATTTCTCTATCTTTGCTTCCCTTATCTCAAGAGGAAAGAATTTGTCCAAGAATGCATCTTAGAATAACTGCCAATTCATGGGAGTGGAATCCTCCCCCTACTCTTCCCCTACATCTTCACCCAGTTATATGTAAAATCTCTTATTCGATAGGTAGCTAATTCAACACTCTCCTACTCAGTCACATGTATAATCTGGGTGATCTTTATCACTTCATCCAAGTGCATATGTGGGTCTTTACCTACCTTCGACATATAGAACTTAGGAGAATTCATTCGCATAAAATTAAGAGCCTGTGCTGCTGCTGATTTACCTTCTTGTGGAGGTAGAACTGTGTCCTGAGCATGGGTCTGAGCATTGGCGGTAACCACCTGGGCTAGCACTTAAAAAGCTGCCCGAAATTTAGTATGGGACACCATCTCATCTAAAGAATCGAAGGGTTGAGGTCGTTTGTTGTTTTTGCAACCTCTACGAGGAGGAATTTTCTATCATAAGAGAGCATGAATTAATAGCAGAGAGAAATAGTCATAGACATTATAGACTTTTGAATGAAAGAAATGACTTTTCCTAAAACGTCTTGTAGCCTCTTGCTCATAGATGTGGCGCACTACACACCAATGATCAAGACTCTACGAAACACGGCCTGTCATACTCCTTAGGACTCTTTAAACCTTTGGGTCTGATACAAAGCTTGTAACGCCGCAAGAACCTATCCCAAAATATCACACAGTACTTACGGCAACATGTGGCCTCAAGCTAATCCTCTAAGCATGTCATCCTTTTTTGAACTCGCTTTGACGGTAGTCATGGAAAAATAAGAGAGGATATCATATCATGGACATACTCGAAAGTAAAGATATGATGGACTATACAATCAAAACACTGATATTTTGTACATACTGATACAGTAGTCCGACAAAACCTCTACTAATCAAGACTAAAGAGCCAATAGGACAAACCCCCAACTGACACAAACAGTACTGAAAGCCATAACAACAGAATGATATCACAAAAAATATGGACACGGTCCTAAAACCATAAGGACTCACCACCGAGGAAAACATAGTTGGGTCACTCAATTATCGCTAATGCGGCTGCGGCTGAATACCTGAACCTACATTATGAGAAAATGTAGCCCATAAAAAAATATCTGGGTTAGCACTTTGGAATGTACTAAGTATATGGGGAATCATGCAACAAGGTAAATATTATCATCAATTTCATAAAAATATGCATATGTACAATGATTGCTCACTTTGCTTGAGTTAGATTGAAACATACTTTTCATGATCTCATAGTAAATAAATTATATGATAAAAAACTCTTAAATCATCATAAACAACTCAACTATTCAACTCAAGACTCGAAGTGACTCGGTAATTCAAGAAACTCAACTCTTATGGACATGAGAGGTTCTTATAATCGACATAAACCTGATGAGTCCAACATTTTTCCCTCCTAAGGAGAGAACCCCACATTGGCAGGAGCATCGTACTCTTACCAGGGAGTATAACCTCATTTTAGTGATCACAATTTCATACTCGACCTATGGCCCATAAATATCAATACCAATCCTATGATGTCACATAGGTTTGGGGAAAATACCATATTTTCTGCTTGGTGCTAAATACTACTCCCAGACATAAGCTCAGAACGCGTTAGAATATCGACCACAAATATCACAAGGGTCTATCATGAATATCAAATCAAACCTCTTTCTCATTTATCAAATCATAATCAATTTGTGGATTCCTAACTTGACTCAAATTAAATCAGTTTTTCTCAATATCAAAATGTTTCAATTCATTAAATCATGGCAACATCAATAACTTTGAGTAAATATCAAGACTCATTGTAACAACTCAATATCATGAATCAATATACTCAATAATCCAATTTGTCATAAGGAAGCTTAAAGCTTCACACATATCTAGAAGGCACTTGAAATATCAACTCATGGTAGAAATATGAAATTTACAATATTAAATATCAAGTCTCATGATGAAGTAATTTGGCTATAAACCCACTTGCACAATCAGATAAATCCATAATAGAAATCAAAGCTTTAGTCACACGAATGCAAGGATTGCTCTTGTTCAAAATCCCACATACCTTGTATTATAACTTTAAGATGAAAAGACTTGATTGGAAACACTTCTTTACACTTTTGAGCTATGTTTCTTGATGCCTTTGACTTGGAGAACTTGATTCTTGAACAACTTGGAGAAATCAATGGAAAAATTCTTGAATTTCTTTGATAAGATTTTATTTGGATTTTTGAAGAGAGAAACCCTATCTCTAGATATTTCATGGAAGAGAAATGGAGAAAAATAAATTTCTCTTCTCTACTTGAATCTATATATAGAGGGACAAACTGGGTGGAAAGACCAAAATGCCCTTGAGCAAATTCTAAAATTGGAACCCAATTTATTTCCCAGGCGCAATGCGCCATGATTGCAGTCCTTCAATGGATTTTAGAAAATAGGGAAACTGCTCAGTGGCGTGATGCGGTGAAATCGCGCTGCCACCTTGGTTATGACCTGAAAAGGCGCCGCGACGCGGTGGAGTCGCGTTGGTGCACTGGAATTTTACAATCTTGATATTGAACCTTGGCACGATGCGGTAATATAACAGAGGATCACTCGAAAGTCACATATGGAATATTACTCATCTCTGCAATGCACTGAGGGTCTAAATAATGATGTTTCACGACTGGGACTTCAGATAGTCATAACTTCTTACTCCGATCTTTGATTTTGAAGAAATTTGTATCAATAGAACGCTTATTCAAATATCCACATGATAGAAAGTAGAAATTAGGGAGATATAACATAGTTTAAAAATTATTCACGTTGGAAGTCTTTCCCATTTGCTCAAAAAACAAATTTAGGCTTACAAAATGGTCGGGATATTACACACTCATATATGAAATCAAGCATATAAATGCAGGGATGGTCAAGAGACACTCAATCTTAGAAAAAAATTCCAATTAATGCCTGTCAAATACCATATGCTTGCTCTTATTTTCATTGCCTATGTTTTCAGATAGTTAAGTTAGGATCACTATAGGTCTTTTCATTGGCTTTGTAACGTAGGCTTAAGGATGGTATGATATGCAAGGATATTTAAATTGACTAAGCCTCCTTGGAGATACTCTATTTTTGGGGTCTCACTTATTAACCTTTACTTAATTCTGTCCTTTCTTGATCGTACATACTCCGAATGGGTGAAGTATTTTTGATAAGCATTTTTTTTCACAACTTTTCTTTTCTTATTATCTTTCCACCTCTCCTAGGTTTTTCTTCTTTTCTTTCATTCTACCTGTATTCATACTCATTTTACCTCACGCGCCCCTATGGTAGCCACCCTCAGCTTAGGTGATTTCACCCAGTCAAAGTGAACAATGTCCAAGGAGGACCAGGGCCAAAATAGGTTCAGTGTGATACAAATGGAATCATGATAGGTATAATAAAAAGAATAGGCATCCAGGATTAAAATCAGGACCAACGGATATTATTCAAACATGGAAGGTCATTTAGGCTAAAAGTTGTCTAATATCAACAACAGCCTATGATTCTTTCCTAACTTCTATCCTGAAAACAAGGCAAGACCAACCGGGGAAGTTCTAGTTTAACACACAACGGATACTAGATTGTATCTCACACACACATGGCACAAAGGTACATCACAAGCTACTACCCATTTGGTTCATGCAATTATTAGCTGTGATTATCATGTCCCTAGTACTAATACCATAAAAATATTCACAATAGTCACTTATAGATGCATATCATACAGCTACCAAATAGACAATTGGAGAGGTATTCATCATTCTAAGAAAAATCAACAAAAATATGTCAACTATCCTAGATACCTATTTTTCCCCCAATTAACCACAACACATTACAGAAAGACACAATATGCCTAAACATGTCGGCTTTCCTAGGAACAAGACTCCCGGGAAAAGAGGCACGACAACAAAAATCCAAAAAGGACATTAACACCCATAAGTAGCTCCACTCTCAGCTTAAAATCATGCTATGTTCCCAATATGTTAAACCAAAACAAGAGAATTAGAAACATACTTGTGGCAACATAGGTGCGAAGCTCTGATGTCAATCACATAATATGAATACAAAAAATAAAATACCTTGGGTTGCTTCCCAAGAAACATCTAATTTAGTGTCGCGCCACGATAATATTAGTTATCCTTTATCCCTCCACTTAGACGATTAGAATTGTCCGCCCATCTTTTGAACTTTACATCTTTAGGTGCATTGGGAAAATGTGAGGGCATGATAAGGAATGTTCTATCATGCTACTTTGAAGAGTTGAACTGCTTGCCAAATTTTGTATCGAACATTCTTATAGGCTCATTGGGCAATAGTGAGAATCTTAAAAATCCACTAAATGGACATCGATCTTTAAACTTCTTGGCCTTCAAGATTGGGGTTGTATTATACACTTTTTGATAGGCAAACTCCAAAATGTAAGAATTGTCCTCCTCATTTTCAAAATTAATCATTTTCTTGGGTGATTTGACTTTTATCACACGCACCAAGCATAATATTGAAAAGTGATTTGAATGAGGACTAACCCTCAATTTCAGAATAGAATCTCTATTAGTATCCTTACCCCAAAATGGACTAGGATCTCCACAAGGGTTGTGCTTGATTTCTTCTTTCGACTCTAGTTCCATTTCATTATCTTTGACATCTTCATTCATAAATAGTTTGGTTGGATGGGAAATCATCGACGGTTGCTCAACATCAAGATCAACATCAACATCGAATTCTTGGTCCTCATCTCACTCTCGTCCATTATGTTAAATGATTCCACGGATAAGATATCATCTAGACATAATATGGAAAAGTTCTTTGAATGCTTGACAACTATATCCATACCCTCTATCATTCTTATTTCCTCGCTATTTTCCCTTATGTATTGATGTATATCATGTATGATATCATTCGTTATGTCCACACACAAAAACATTAGTTAAATCATAGCTTCTATACAACTCTTTTTAGTGCTTTGTTCTTCCTGTTATTGCCCATAAGACCTATCAAAATCCTGTGAAGAACTAGAATTTGGGTTAGCATAAAGGTGGGAGGGGGAATTTGGGCAATCACTCCAATGTCCATCTTGACCACCATATAAAGAACAATCATACTCTCAGTAAGATGGAGATAGTGCACACATCTCTCTCCGGTGAGCATATCTATAATCTTGCCAAAAGTGAGGTCCATCACAATATGGACATCAATCATCAAGATAGGATTTCCAACAACCAAGCTCATGTTCATTCCAAGACGCCATAGTAATAAGTAAGATAAAATAAAAATCTACCTGACACCAGAAATAAAATAAAACTAAAAATAAATATTTACAGCTTAAGCGACCACGTGTTGCTTTCGTGACTCTGGCAACCTCAACTTATGTCATATAGGCAACATTAGCATGATTTAAGTGGGTATCACAAACACAATTAAAGCATTAGTTAAGAAATTCACGTGGGCTAATGCTTGGACGCTTAAGTGACTAGTTGGTCCTGAACGCGATGAAATTTTAAGTTCCTATCGTTAAACATCATCAGTCAGGATAGTAGCGCATCACGGAGTGTGTTAAAATAGAAATTGTTCATTTCTTGTGTTTTTCCATGATATTGGCAAGTTATACCATAGACCCAGTTCATAATTATCAATTTCCAGTATGCCAATGCGATCGTACCGTATTGCGGTGCACTTCCAGATTGCAAATATAGTGGCAACACAGTACCACCACATCGCACCACCATGCAATTTTTGAGTCGTTATTTTCCAGTGTCCCAACGCGATTGCAGTGCGTCGCGCCAGCGATCCATATCAAAAAAATATCTCAAATAATAAAAGTTTCACCTAGGGTTAAAACATTTTTTTCCCATGATTTTATTATGCCCAGATGTGGGATTTAAGCCCTAAAAATGTGTAAGTCCCTACATTATTCACTTATCCCCAATTAAAAAGTAGTTCTCTCTAAAGAAAGCAAACCCTATCTCTCAAGAATCAAGGTCAATCCCATGAATTTCTCCAAGAACTCATCAATTAAGGTATGTTAGATGTTCATCCATGGATCCTTACATTCCATGGATCCCAAGAATTCTTTTTCAGAATACAAGATTTGTGATTTATGATTTTCATGTTTAAATTAAATTGAATTCATGTTCATGATGTTGTTTGAGTTTTAATCTATGATTTACATTATGAGTTCCAATAATTGATTCTAGTATGTGTTGAATTACATGATATTCATGATAAACTCTTCAATTTGCAAGTTGATTGTTGTAGCCATGTTAACCCTAAGAGTTTATGATTTGATGAAGCAAGTATGTATCTTATGTGTTTGATAAATTTTCTATGATAATGAAATAATGCCATATAGAATGCTAACATGTATTCCCCATTCATGTACAAGTTAATGTAGTATAAGTTTTTGATGGAATGTCTCTATGAATGAATTATGACCAAGTGAACCTTGTTATGTTATTTAAGATTATGCTTTGATTTACTTTTCATTCTATCGAGTCCTGAGGTTATTTAATATTCGATAATTTAGTTTTTTACTTAGAGCCTGTGTCAGTAACAAGATAGTATCTGTCATGTCACAATTAGTAGTAATTTAAGTCAGTTAAAGAACTTAGTAAAACTCAGTAATCTCAGTGAATTCATTCTAGTATAACAGTTCAATGTCTTTAATTTCGGAGTAGGATTCAGCGCCGAGTGAACCCAATGATGGTGCTTACCAGCTACAAAAGGGTGTGATCCTTAGAAACAATCCTTGTATGCTAGAACTACGTAGCTAGTGTAGGGTGAGACATCACACTTGCCAGTTGAGGGTTGATGAGGTGCTCTACCTGCTAGTGGAATGGTACCAGCCTTCTTAATTAGGGAACCTACCAATAGAGGGTTACTCTTCAGCTTGTCTTTACCCGTGGCACAGTACTTACACCCTTCTAACTAGGGTTACAGATTGTACCCCAACCCAATATCATGTCTTTTTTGGGGCATGTTGTTTAGATAATTACCTCCCACGATTTTAGTTTCTGTCTCAGTCTTCAGAATAGAACTCCGTTCAGTTCTACAAAATCAAGACTATCAAATATAGTCACTTAGTTAACTATAATTCAGATTATCAGTATATTCAGTTATAAGTTATTAACATCAGTTTCAATATACTCAATCACAATAGGCACAGTATGTTCAGTAGTTACAAATCCTCCTTGTATGTTAATCCAGCTCTTGCATATCATTCAGTTAGTTATAGTTCATGCATAAGAACCCATGCATTTAGCCTTAAATTATTTAGCATACCAGTACATTCAAATTTACTAACTGTATACCAGTTTTTGGCGCTATGATGTTTCATATCGTAGGTTCGGACGCTCATGTATTTAACCGCGCTTAGCCAGATTCAGCCAACAGTAGTAAATTTAGCGGTGAGTCCTGATGTATCTAGGATATTCATTTATTTTTTTACTTCAGCGTAGCAGTATTTTAGTAGATGGATTTAGTTAAGGGATTTTCCCATCAATTCCATATTCAAATAGATTCCGTTAGAGGCTTTTCAGACTAGATTTTCAGACGACATTTAGATTCAGATATTATTATATTTATCAGTATTGTAGATATTTTGAACCTTATGGTATTTTAGTCGATTATTCCGCATTTACTTTAGTATTATTGTTCAGTGGTCACAACAGATATCATTAATGGGTTAGCTTGTGGTCCTTCATGGTTGCAAGCACCATCTGATGACTACAAGGTAAACTTGGGTTGTTATAGTAATCCTCTCTAATTTCTGCTCAGGAATAGGGAATCACTATTTCAAACTACCAGGTCTCAGATGCTAAAACTTCACCTGCTGACAACTTAGGCAATGAGCTATGTTATCTACCATATATCTCTTCATACCAATGCACTAGTAATGTTGTCTTAACTGTCTATACATCAAGGCGGTACATGGGTGAATAGAATACCTAGAATTGTGAGCTTCATACTTAATCACTAAATCAAGTCATCAACCCTTGAAACATAAATGTAGTTATCAAATCATAAAACATACTCAGAATATATAGTATCTCTCTTGGACTCACCACTCAACACCTGATCACGGATGATGTACAGTTATATCTCCTTTTACTAATTACTCCAAATATGCTCAAATAGAAGAGACCTCATCTCAATGCTAGAAATAATTATCCTAGGGTCGAAAATTTCAGGGTGCATAATCTAGTTGGCTAAGGAGGGAATGCCCTAAGCTAATGGCCTCGGAGAATCTAAAATACAAGCTAAGCTACTAATATAAATGCCCTTTGACTTAAAGAATCTTCTACGACATACGACTTACCTAAATGATACAAGATAAAGATATCATATTTCTTAAGAAACTCCATATATGTACCTTGTCTAGAATTAAGCTCTGTCTAGGTCATAAGATGCTGAAGATTATGGTGATCCATGAAGATCTCACAATGTATGCCATTACAATAATGTCTCAAAATCTTAAGCACGAAAACTACAGCGCCAACTCCAAATAATGAGTGCTATAGTTATGCTCATACACCTTCAATTGCCTCGATGTGTAAGTAATAACTCAACCCCATTACATCAACACACAAACAAAACTAATACAAAAATCATCATAATATATGGTTAGCCCTTTACCCTCAATTGGAAGAGCCAAAATAGGAGATGAAGTGATTGTCCCTTGAGCTTTCCAAAGCTCAAGTCATACTCCTCAGACTATTGCAGTTTGGTCATCCATATATTACAATTAACACCTTATATTTTAGGATTTAAAGAGTATAAAAGTCATTTAACTTTTGATGGGCATTTTAGTAAGGGAAAAAAAATCAAAATATGTCATCGAACTATTGAAAATAACTCAAGTATGCCATCCACTATAATTTTTGTTCATCTATGCCACCGTCATTAAAAGTTTGACTCATCTATGCCACTATCATTACGGATTGATAATCAATCTGTCCATGTATAGGGCCAATCAATAATAATCTATCTATCCATATATCGATCGGATTGATAATAGATTTGTTCACCGTAAATAAGATTTTAGACTAATTTGTAAAATGTGTAAAAGATTTGATGGGAGGAGGTTTATTTAAATTTTTTAAGTTGGTGATTTGTGGACTAATTTGTAACTTTTAAAACTTGTGAATAGTTTCAAAATCACAAATAAATTAAAATTTTCAAAAGTGGGTTATTTTCCTAAAAATAAAAAACTTGTAGTCTATTTAATTAAAAAGGAGACTTGAAAAGGCCATTTAACAAAGAGTCCTCAATTTAATAATGATAAACAGTTTAGCTTTGTTAATGATAATGGGGATCATAGTAGCATAGTCTCAATAGACCACATATAATAACCGACTAAACCAATGAAGCTACAAACCTCAGACAGTGATGTAGGCCTGGACCAATCACTAATAGCCTCGATCTTTGCTCAGTATACTATAATCCAATCCTTAGACACCACATGTCCATGGAATGTCGTTGACTCAAGATAAAACTCACACTTAGAGAATTTGGAAAAAATCATATGATCTCTTAAAGTACAGAGCACAATCATCATATATTGCACATGCTCCTCCCTACTACTCGAATGCATAAGGATGTCGTTGATTAACACAATCATAAAGGAATCTAAATAGGACCTAAAAATATGGATCATCAAATCAATACAAATTGTTGGGGCATTGGTCAACATAAATGACATAACTGGAAACTTATAGTGACCATAACGAGTCCTAAAGGCTGTCTTTGGGATATCGTTAGCCGAAATCCTCAACCGAAGTTAACCAGACCTCAAGTAAATCTTTTAGAACATAACTACTCCCTGAATCTGGTCAAATAGACCATCAATGTGAGGCATAGAATACCAATTCTTCCTTGTCACATTTTTGAGTTGTCTATAATCAATACATATATGCATGGAACCATCCTTCTTCTTCACAAACAACATAGAAGCTCTTCCAGAAGACACACTCGGTCTAATAAAACTCTTAGCAATAACATCCTGAAGTTGAAAATTTAGCTTCTTAATATCGGTAGGATACATACGGTAAGGTGCCTAGCTCAAGATCAATAACAAATCTACATCATTCTTAAGAGGAAGATCAAGTAGATTTGTAAGGATAACATCGGAAAATACATGAACTATAGAAATAAAGTAAAGGGACAGATTCTCCACACTAATCTCACGAATATAAGTCAATCAAGACTCGAAAACCCTCAAAATAGATCTCCTCGATTGAATATAAAAAATAATCTCCATCGTCTCATGACTAATAACAATGTGGGATAACAAAAGGATCAAAACTATGTGGGATAACAAAAGTATCAAGAGTATCAAAAGTATCTCCATCGTCTCATGACTAATAATCTCCATTGGGCATGGCAATGGTAATGCTTTAACAAAAGTAATCCAAGATTGCAGGATACTAGGATAACCAATCCATGCTCAGAATCATGTCAAAATTCACCATATCTAACATAATAAAATCAGCCTAAGTATCGAACTCACAAATATTCACTACACGTGATCTATATACTCGATCTACTACTAACGAATCCCCCATGAGAGTAAATACACATATTAGAAGAGACAATCAATCCTAAGATAACTCTAACTGTGGATCATAGTAACAAAATTATGAGGATAAGTAGATCTTTGATTAAATAAAATAAATGTCAGTTGATTGCACACAAAGATTGAACTTGTGAAAATAGAATCTGAAGACTCAGCCTTGGGCCTAACAAGTACCACATACAACTAACCATGCTGGCCACTTAGCTTGGCCCTTGATTGATATCCTATCTGACCTTCCAAAGAACCTCTATGAGCATCATAAAGACTACCTATATGACCATGCATACCACCTTTAGCTAGGGGATGTACTGCCCTAGTGAGAGGAATACTCTAAGTTGAAGGAACAATCACTCTATAATTTTTGGCACTCTCAAGAAATAACAAAAAACCCTAAAACCATAACATAACCCTAGTGCTATACTTATAATAGAAGATCCAACTAACCCAGAATAGCCACCACAACTAGAATAATTAGAAGACAAATTCTCAATATCTGACCATGGCCCTAGCCGGGATGATTACTTAAACTAGACTGGACTTTATCGGCAATGTAAAGTGTGTCCTAAATAGGCCTACTAGACTGACCCTGATGCTAATACGTCAAAAGTAAAAGGTTCCTACCATTAGAATCACTAACTTGAAATTTTGAGCCACTATGGCTCCCACTAAAACTACTTTGATACTACGACCACTTATTTCTACCTCCTCAACCCTTGGAATGTATCTATTTTATCTCTTTAGAGTGATTAGAAACATTAAAAAAAGACCTACGTGCATTAACCAAACTCTGTGTTGACATAAAAATGGGAGTCTAAATCCTCAAGCAAAGCAATGTACCCTAACATACTTAGTAGTCATAATAGAAGTAGAATACATAGACAACTCATGAAATAGAGACTCATATTCCACACAGTCATTGAGTCCTACTCCAATCTTTAGAACTGATCTCTAAAATGATCGTTAAGGCATCGACACATATTTCCTTTTAGAAGATCTAAAAAACTAAATCCATTTAAAGGTAGCTGGCCTAGAATATAGATGACCTCTATACCAATGCTGATTTGTCAAGTCCAGCTGAAATGTAGTGTATCCACACCACGAGTCTCAACTAGTCCTATATTATGGAGCCAATCCAGACAAGCAATCAAGAAATCATAAGTATCCTCACTAGTGCATTAGCAAACCTAGGTGAAGACTATCTATAGAATCTACCCAATATCTTTTTCTCCTCCATAAACATATTAAGCTGAGAAACTACCAGAACATGAGGGACCTTAATTCCAAGAGTCGTGCTATCGGCTTTACCCCTACTGTATTACCACTCTAATTGTAGATAGTGCACCATTAGAGAATTCACTACTAACCAATCCCAAAAGATAAACTAAAGCATCACTGCGCACTGAATAACAAATAAATCTCGGTGGATCCTGGGCTATCTTCTGGCTCAATAGAAGAAATAAGGTCTAGGGAAAGCCCCAATCTTTGCCTCTAGCTTCAGACACATCCCTAGGCTTTCCATGACCTCTAACTCATAATCGATTATTGATAGAATCCCTAGAATAGGTCATTGGACCCTCATCTCGTGTAGCGGTAGCATATGTCTTTGCCATCAATGAAATAGTAAAACCAAAGAATGCTTTAGAAACAAACACAGACTCTTAGAGAAAACGAGTGAAAGATGTAAGAACTCTTAAGAATATCCTTTATCCTCCCAAAGATAAGAAATAGATAGCAGCATTTCGATCAGTGAGGTTCTTCTATACACTTTTACTTGTACCAACAATATTGATGAACCTACACTCAAATACTAATTTTTCACGACCTGATTTATGAGTGAGTCACACTGGCAACTACTTTATCCCATCAATAGGTAAGCCATCAAATCCCAGAGCTATGAGCAATGGTCTAACCTAGGGGAAAATAGCCTAAAGGTCGAAAATCAACAATCAAAGGCTTATAATAGTAACATGATAATGATAATAGTCAATAGATAGATAAAGCATCAACAACTATCCCATGAACTAGTAGAGTTGATACAAGAGCTACTAAAAATAAAAAATAAGTACTAAAATAGTCAAATACAAACTATTTTGAAAATGAAAGACTAGACATAGAGAATAGAAGAAAAATAGGGCAACTTCAATTTCGAGATCTCACTCTATCTCTTGAAATAACTCAACATGAATGTCACATTGGCGACAGCTACAAGTATTCGAAGTTGGTCTAAAAAGGTACAACATTTTAATATGTTTACTGAAACAATAGGTACTAAAAGGATTCATTGGCCGACTGAGCTAAGTTATTATAAAAATACGATAACAAACAATATAAAATAAGCAAGATCAAGGTAAAAGGATAAACTTGGAAATACACTCCAGCACTGTAAATGAATAACCAAAACAAACACAACATGAAAGAAAGCATAAATAATACTGCAAAACTGTCCTTCATAAGACAGTAAGAGAAAAAAAGTAAAGAACCCAATGGGGCCCCTTATAAGTTTGGTGGGTACAATCAAAGGAAAATTAATGACCAAAGGTACATAACTTTACCATTGCTATAATCATCAAACCATCATATTTGTATCAGACCCAACTTTCATTGGTGAACATTAATCAAAACTGGTGTCATCATTATAACATCCTCTATAGTATCTATATCGTAACATTATTTTTCTAGACTTGAGAGGGGACTCATATTGTCAATATCATAACATTATCAATCGTATAAACATCATAATATCATTTGCTGGATTAAAACCAAAACTTTTATTATCAATAAACCATACCAATAAACCATATCAATAAATCTTACCCATGAACCATATTAATAAACCACATCCCCAAACCATAACAATAAGTCATGCCCATAAACCATATAAATAAACCATACTACCCATTAATTATATCAATAAACCATACCCATAAACCATATCAATAAGCCACTCCTATAAACCATATTAATAATCCATACCAATAAACCATATCAATAGACTATACCTGTATACCATATCAATAAACCATACCAGTAAACCATGTCAATAAGACATATCTATAAAGCATAACAATAAACTATGCCCATAAACCATATCAATAATCCATGGCAATAATCATATGAATAATCCATACCAATAAACCATATAAATAGACCATATAAATAAATCATCAAGTTTTACGCAAAATTAGTACCACCTCCCAACAACTACACTAGCAAAATTATTATACATTCAATCTCCTCAAAGTCCAAAAATATTCATTAATATGGGTACAACATATGTATATAAATCTACAAAAGCTAACAGAAGTCTTGACCTAAGGTGGGACAGAGGGTCCCACTTCAAATCCCCAGAATCCTTTGTTAGGAATTTTTACCACGTACTAGGTAAAAGTATATAAATTTATTTTTAGATGTTATATAAGCCATAATTATTCCTAAGATAGAAATTGTACCTAAAACATTAGCAACTAAGTCAATTTCACCTAAAACATGAGTAAATAAGGCAATTCCACATAATAAAGAGAAACTAAATCAATTCAAGCTAGACATAAGCAACGAATGCAATTCTACCTAGATCATGATTCTTCCAAGATAGCCTAAACAGTCCTAATAAGACTAACCATATCAATCATGCTTCCAGTTCCTAAATTGCATCCCATAGCTAGCATAATATCATAATTATTCTATGAACTAGCTCAATTTATGGAGAAGGTAGACCAATACTACCTGGACACCGATGAAAGCCTAAAGAATCTGCTAAATCACTGATTTACTCTTATAAGAAGCTTCCACAAGATGCCATGTTATAAAATTTATAATCTACTTATCAAAATGAAAATAATTATGCCCATATGGCACAATTTTTCTTTGGGTCAAAAATTATGTAAAAACCCCATATGAGGTAATATACAAAATTTCATTTCCTAAATAAAACACAACATCACACTACATTTACAGAATATTTACCCTAAAAATGGGTGAATCTAGAGCTCTAATGGTGCTACAATTAAGCCATCAAGCTTTTAGGGATTTTAGGAAAAAGATGTAGAATTAAATCAAGAAATAGATTGAACCTTACCACAAACTCAAAGAAGAAATGTGTAAATTAACTTCACCAGAGCTCCAAAATCACCCACAAATGATTGTCCCAAATTTTTCTTCTATTTAGGATTCAATATTATTGTGAATAGATGAAAAAATAGGGAAAATCAGGCTAGGAAGGGGGAAGGGTTATACCATTCCCAAGTATACGGGGGTTGCTTTAGAGGACAATGAGTTACTTAAGTGAGCATCTCTTAAGCAACCAGGCATTACTTTTGAAACAATGGTATCCTCAACATATGTTGCATAAGTGAGACTAGTATCACTAAAAGATTCTTGCACACACGATCAAGCCTCATTTACGAGATACCAGTTGGCTAATGCTAGGTTTCTTAACTGACCTGTTGGCTGCAAATGCTATCCTCTAGCACCAGTTGATATTTGGAATTTTTTTCAGTTCTCTGCAAGTCCCTTTAGATTCCTTTAGAATCTCATATACACAAGCAAACTATGTTACCCTATAAAATTCAACATTCTGTACTCAATGGCACAGCTAAATGGAACTTTTAGAATTGTCATTCTAGGTCATTTGACTAGTGTTTTTTCCCAATAGCCAAAATGAATAATGAAAACTTCAAAATAAGGAATTTCCTCAAATAACAAAATTAAATACCTGGTAACAAAGTTGTCAGTTTTAACAAGTCATAGGTGATTTGGGGCAACTATAAGAAATCTATAAATAACAAAAATTAGCAAAAATACATAAAATAACCTGGAAGGTCATTACACCGGAATGGCAAGTAATAGGCTAATTGATGGAAGATAATAAATATGAAGAAAACGGTCATACACCGGAGCTACTAAGTAACAACATTCATTATATAAATCTATATCCATATAGATATATACATACACACATACATATATATATGTATATGTGTGTATGTATGTATATATATATATATATATATACATATATCAACATACTATACTAGGAAGGAAGAAGACAAAATATACAAAATGAGATGGCCCATGACATAGTAAGGTTGATATAAGAACCACTAAACCTAGACAAGACAGTGTAAATACACAACATAGACTCATGATGTACAAAAAAACCATCCAAAGTAAGTAAAATGAGAAGGATCATCTCTAGACTGTAAAAGCTCATCCTTTCATTGAATCAATAATAAGTTCAAGCAATACAAAATGGCAGTGACTCATATGAGCGAATAGGTGATAAGCATACCTTAAGACTTTTATATCTAAAAACCCATAAAAGCCAAGCTTTACTGTTTTTACCAGATTTCAAATCATAAACCAATATCTATATAATTCCAAAATGTGAAACTAAAACAATAACTAGATATTAAAATAATAATGGAGAAATATCTGACACAAACGAGAATTCTATAGCTTACAACAAAGTGACTAGATGTCCGACTCAAATCAAAACTGATAAATAAACAAAAAAAGTAACAATAATCTAGGAATACAACTCCAACAAAGTCCATCCATTCATAAAATATAAGATAGGGTAGCCCAGTTTGAAAAGGGAATACGACTCTAAATCTCCTAGCATCTGGGCTAGTGGGGCCCATTTTTAGTCTCATAAACTCCACTGTATGTAAGAACCTAACAGACTAGTTTATGAAATTTCTATCCCATTTAAGGAAATAGGTATTTTAAATCCAGTCCAAAGGCTAGTCAAAGGCTAATATATGGAAAGATGGGGCCAAATTTTATATAAAAAAGGCCCTTAACCAGTTAAACTGGATAATAAATGCTAAAATAACATTTTAGTCACAAGTACCACCCAAAGCTAGCACAATAGTGTAATAATAATACAAGAAAGCACAATCAAAGATAAAACAAATCCTAGCCTACTACACTACATCATAACCTTATATTATCCTCTACGATGGAGATTTCCCCTTCTAAGAAACCTCTGATGGCTTTTATAGTACCAAAATAATGTTCTACACATCAAAATGAGAATATCAATGTCAATATTGAACAAGAATATTTTGGGTTAGAAATCAGAAAAAAAAAACTCCACATAGCCCCGCTTACGAAATTACAAAATTGAAACAATCACTATGTCCTTTTTAGCTCGATAACCATTTATCCTTATATTTTAGGCTAAAATCCCAGCTTAAAAAAACCTCTTAAAAGTCCCGCTAAATAACTAAATAATGAGAATTGAATTGGAGACATAAATGAGAAATTAAGCAAAAACATACTTGACATCAATATTAAAATTGTTACAATCACTTTGTCGGGCTAATCCTTGCACAAATACGAACCTCCTCATAATTTTAGAGCCCAAGGTGCCTTTAATTATATTTAGTGCATAATTTTTATGTGAAAAATAAAGGAACCAACTCGTTATACTGCCAAGGGTCCTTCTTCGAGAATGTTAGACCCTTATCACAAAGACGGGAGCCCGTCATATTCAGCCTACCTCTATCAAGAATAAGAAGGCTAGACTGGGTAAGTTTGCCACTTCTTCACGAACATAAAGGCTGACCCCTAAATAAAATGATCAAAATTGTTGACCCTCAAGATCGCAGGAAAGGGCACACAAATTCTGGGTATTTTTATCTTGCTCTTAGTACTTTTGCACTAACAACTTTTGCAAGTTGCAATTATCCCAACTGGGTTCTTAGGATTCATTCGAAACCTTGTACATGAGTTTAGTTGATTGGTCAAACTAAAAAGTGGTGCATTCCACATCACAAGCCTCTAACGGGCATAAAAAATGATAATTTAGGAATTAATATTAACTCAATCCATTTTATGAACCAACAAGATGAGATTTTACATTATGTTTCCTATAGCAACCAAAAGATTAAATTTGAATATCATTATAAAATTTTGTAGGACCCGGCTAAACACTTTCTCTAGTACCAATAATACTAGTGAACCTAGGAATAAAGAAAAATTATAGTTTAAATTTATGCTAATTAGGCCCCCATAAGGCCGAAAGGCTTAAAAAAGAACAAAATATCCCAACTGAGTCCCCACAAGCCCGGTGGATACATACAAGAGTAACGCTAGTATTTAGATTTAATAATGACAACATAATACAGAATACGAGTCAATGGGTGGTAAACATACCTTAAACTTCTTTCCTATCATAGAAACCAAGGTTAATAAGTCTTTTCCCAATTTCAAATCCCAAACTATTATCTGCATAATTCATAAATGTGAGACTCAAATCAAAACTAGGGATTAACATAATAATGGTAAAATATCAGACTCGAACAAGAATTTATAGATAATAATAAATCCCCTGGATTATGGACTCAAATCAAAACTGCTAAATAAGCTAAAAGTAACAATAATCTAGCAATATAACTTAAATTAAGTCTAGTTATTATAACATATAAGGTTGAATAATCATGTATGCAAACGTGATATGAGTCCAAATCTCTAAGCAAGAGGTATGACTACGACCAAACTACTATACCTACAGCAACAAAGCCAAGTAGATCCTAAGAAAAAAGAATAAAGATATATTAATGAATAATTATCATTTATGACGACAAGGATTTTTTCTTGGCATTTTATCCAAAATGAGGGCTATGGGGCCCACTACTAGTCTAACAAACTCCACCTTAGGAAATCACCTATCCAGACTAATCAAAGGAAATTTATCCCATCCAAAGGAACTACGTATTCTAAAACTAGTTCTAAGACTAAGCACAAGCTAATACAATGAAAGACCAAGCTAAATTCTTACAAAAAAGACCTTGACCGGCTAAATTGGCTAATAAATGCTAAGACGACAATCGAGTCATAAGAAACCACCAAAGCCTAGCACAATAGTTCACTAATATGAAAAGAAATCCTAGTCTAAGATAAAAGTAAGTTTACACTACTAGATGCCACCGAAAGCTTTAAGAATCCACTACTCCAGAGCTATTCCTTTTTGAAAAGTATCCAACAGATTCCAAATTATCAAAATAATATTCTACACACTAAGATGCCAATATAAAAATTCATATTCCATATGAATGCTTCAGGGTGAAAATCAGAAAAAAGAATCCACATGGGGTCTATTTGCATTATTCTTATTTTGAGGACCATCTGCCCTACAATTTAGGCCAAATTTGACTTTAAAATTACCTCTAGATAGTCTCTCCAAATATCTTAATATTGAGAATTAAATTAATTGATTAAATGAGAAATTAAGTGGAAACTAACTAGATATCAATGTTCAAAATGCTTAAAATCACTTCTTCATGATAATACAAGCTATAAGTATCAACCTCCCTGTAAATTCAAAGCCTAAAGTGACTTTAATGGTGTTTGTACTTAATTTTAGAGTTTAAACAGTAAAGGAACTAGCTCTTTATACTATTAGGGGTCCTTCTTTTCAAAGACGAGACCTCTTTAATGAATACGGAAGCTGACTGCATCTGGTCCCGTGTATTCTCAAAGAAAAATGCTAGACCGGCTCAGCTAGCATTGTATTTACATAAAAAAAGGATTTCCCCCAAATACAAAGGTAAAAATTCTTGACCCTCGTGATCAACACCAAGGTCACACAAATGCAAAGGAAATTGTTGGCCTACTTTAGCTACTAATGCGCTAACAAATTTGGCAGAGTGCAATTATCCCAACTGGGACCTTGGGATTCATTAAATATACTGCACTAGGTTTGAGTTGCTCAATTAAACTAAAAAGTGGTATAGTCCACACCAAAACCCTCTAATGGGTGAAATAAATGAGAATTTGGGAACTAATATTGACACACTGTATGAAAATGCACAAAAAAGATAATATTTTTTTTAAAATGTCCAATAGACTTTAGAATATAGGATACAAGTGTTATCATACAAATTTGTGGACTCTCTAAGCACTTTCTTTTGGATAAAAAATTTAGGCTCACCTAGGCTCTAACGCCAAAGTTTCATAACCAAAATATTGATTCAAGATTAAATCTACGCATCTACCAGTATGTAAGCCAAGGCATAGCTCGAATAGCAAGTAATGGGACAATTGGTAGAAGATAATAAAAATAAAGCAAACAGGCATACCCTAGTGGTATTAAGAAACAAAAAAACATGATAAATATATATAGATTAAGTAGATAGATAGATAGATAGATATATAGATGTGTGTAGCTGTGAGTGCTTATATATATATGTATCTCAACAAACTATTCAAAGAGAGAAGAGGATAGAATGTACAAAATGATATGCCCCATGACTTTGTAAGATCGATACAAGAGCTATTAATCCATAATAGAATACTAGACAATTTCTATAAACAACATAGTCTCAAAATGTAACGCCCTGATTTTCTGAACCGAAATGCTACATGGTGCTCATGACCCCAAAGGATCACAAGCTAACCCATGACTGATATATGTACCTGTAAACTGCATAATATCTCATAAAATATGAGGAAATATGAACTGTAGGGCCATAAGGTTCAATACTGATACATATCTAAAAAACATGGTATAATAATACCAAAAAAAACATAAATACTGAAGTCTGAACATCTAATATGACATCTAGTCAAAAAGCCAATAACTGAACTGAATATGGAGTTGAAGGAACATGTCTCCAACTAACTCCATGAACGAAAAAACTAATCTGAAATACAGTACTAAAGTAATAATAATATTGTTCTATAATGTAGAGGAGCACTGACTGCTGAAATCTGCAATGCTACCACTGGTATGAAACTCGTTCCTCTGTACCTATGGCATCAAATAAAACACCATATCGCAAATATGTCAGTACGACTGAATGTATTGAGTATATAAGTGATGTAGGTTAAATTCAAAGGGATTTATATGCATGAACAATGATGAGTGATATGAACGTAAGAATACATACCTACGTACGTAACTATAACTAATCTCGTCGTGATACTGACTACTGAGTATGAATACTGACAACATCAGTTTACTAATGCTGAGATACTGAATGACTAAGTTTACTTATATTGAGAAACTAAATGACTAAGTTTACTGATTTTGATATGTAATTCACTAATATGTGAGAAAATGGTACTATATTACTGAATATTAGGAGACTCATACTATATTACTTATAAAGGAATGATTATTTTTTATAGTTTTAATTATGAAAAACTAATTTGATTAACTGTATATAATAGTCCTAACACTGAGCTCGTGATAACATGACTACTGAGTATGAATACTGATGACATGTATTTAATGATAACATATCATGAAGGATAACTGATATATCTGATAACATGAGTTTGATAATGGATAGCATGAATGACTTTATCTGATAGTCCAAAATCTGATGGAACTAGCTGAGTTTTGTACTGTATCTCAGTTAATTGTGTTTGACAGTTCTGATATCTTAAAGAACTATCTGATTTCTTTTACTGAGACTGATGCAAAAACTGTGGGAAGTAGTTATCTAACCGAGATGACCCAAATATGCTATAATATCTAAGTTGGGGTCCAATCTTTACCTTGATTAGAAGGGTGTCAATACAGCACCCCTGGTAAGGATAAGCTGTGAGCGACCCTCATCTGGCAGGTACTTAAATGAGAATGGTGGGAACCCTCATCTGACAGGTTAAGCAACTTCATCTACCCTTAACTGACAGGTATTGATGTCTCAACCTATGTTGGCTACATAGTTCTGGGATGCAAGGACTTCTTCTAAGAATCATACCTTTTACTGGTAGCTGAGTTCCCATTTTGGGTTTGCTTAGTGCTGAATCCTACTTCCAGCTGAATGACACTTAACTGATTATACAGAACTAATTTCCTAGTTCATACTAGAATTAACTGAACTGTTAATGATTGTTCTATTTAACTGAACTAAACATGGACTGACTTTGTTGAGTTCTGATGACTAGTGGAACACTACTGAATTCTGTTAACTCACTAAATATTACTGAGTTCTGTTAGCTGACTGAGTTTATTGATGTCTGAACTGAATCCTGAACTAAATTGTACTAATATTGATATTTACTAAATTGTATAGACTGACGGAATATTACTGAGATTATGAAGATTACATGAGAGTATCATGAAAATATGACATGGAAGAAAACTAACACTTCTTGATATTCTTGAACACATGATCAATATTAATAAAATAAGTTAGGGATTTCATGAAGTACATGGTTAACGTAATATTGTTCATGGTAGGAATGTATATAATCAAGATCATAATTTCATACTCTAACATCATGACATTTCAACAACATATTCATTGTAAAAAAATAGAATGTAAGCCATTCAAGCACGAGGTCAATGTCATGAATTCACCTTTTAGGCCATATTAATCCATACTACATGTTTCTTGTATCTCTTAAACATTTAATCAAACAACTTTCATGCACAACTTAGGCATAGCTGAAATCATAAAATTTTAACAAAGTATAAATCACAAAATTCATGGACTTCAACTTATATTTCAACATAGTTTCATGATTTCACATAAAGATATCAACTTGGGAATCATTCAATACCAAAAACATGATCATCAACGTCCAACTTGCAATTTCAGGAACTCAACAAAAAGTTCATATGAATAATATTTCAAAATAAATTAGTTTTCACGATTCTTGAGATAACACATGGAGTTAAAAATCAACTTAGCATCATCAACATGAACATAATCATTTCACAACAAAATATTCATGATACATAACTTAAAACATGATTCTTAAGCTCTATGGATGAAAGGAATCCATGGATGAACACTATGCATACCTTAGTTCTTCATTTTACAAAGATTGATGGAGAGAATTTCTTGAAATTAAATCCGCAACTACAAAACCTCTTCTTGTTCTTGATGAATTTTGAGAGAAATCAAGCACATGTTTCTAAATAATACTGAATGTAGTTATTTTCAGGCTGATATGTTGATGTAAATTGATCATAACTTTTTACTCCAATATTTAAATTGTATGAAACCAATTACATTGGAAATAAGACACAAAGATATTTCTATTGATATGTATCAGCTTTCACAGTTCATTTTAGGCAGAAAGTTATGACAGTTTGAATTTGACTGAAATTTTTGACCTTAAATGCCCCAGAATGTGGGAACATTTCAAACCAGTGAGTTAGCCACAAAAATGCACCTAAAATGCACCCATAATGTGTCCAATACGTACTACGGACTTTCCTCATCGTAACACAACTTGAAAATATAAAAACGTAGGTCGGGAAGGTCATCAAATAAATCCCCAAAGTTAAGAGTTCTAAAATGAGAGTAAGTGTTGAACTTGAACACTTAGCAATAAAAATTTCTAAGTGTTGGAATCTCATGGAGCTTTACGAGCTGAATTTGACAAGCTATTTTTATGGGGTCTTACAATATCTCCCCCTTGGGAACATTCGTCCTTTAATGAGACTGACTGAGTGGGGAGAAACGATAACTGATGTGAGTATTGAGCATGAACAAATGAATATGATTTCATTGCTGACATGACTGACAAGTTGAATATATCATACTAAACATGCATATCTGATGCATGTGTAACTGATTTATAAATGAAGGACTGAGTTTTCTGATGAACCAAGTTTTCTAAAAATGAAAATGCATATCTGATGCATAACTAATAAGCTGAGTCCATGCATATTAGATGCATGATTATATGACTGACGTGATACGTGAATGCATGACTGAAAGTATTTATAAGCTGACCACACGTATCTGATATGTGGACACATAACTGAACTGACTCATGAACATACGGCTGAACATGCAATAGTAATGGTAACAAGTATTGTACTGAAATCTGAGTAGGAGAATTAGTAAGCTCATGGAAGATTGTTACGTTGAACTGAAAATACCGATGAGTCTGAGATTAATTACTCAATATGCATGAGCAAAAATATAAGAACATAACTAAGTCTGGAACATGATAGCAGAGTTGAACTGAGTCTGTACTGTGTGACATGGACAGAGTATCATGGGCTAAACTTAGCCATTAATAACATAGATTACAACTAAAATTTAGAGCTAGAGGGTTAGCTTATAAGTAACCATTCCTCCAGCCAGATTTATCTAGAGAAAAGAAAGTGACATGTTTAAATCGCATAAGGTCAGGGGATATAGGGTATCTCCCCCTTGGGACTCTAGGTCACTTGAAGAATACTGACTTAGCTGAGATACTAAGGAAAACTAAGACGGTGTACAAGGAACTTACAAATAGAATTATGACTTAATAGCTGGGATTCGAAACTTAGACATGATGCATAAACTTAGCTAATTAAGAGTGCATAAATATACTAACTTATCTAATTAACTGAATAACTGGTAATTGAATACTAGGTATGAAAGACTGAATTGAACTTAGTCTGAATAACTGGGCTGAGACCATAGAGTATTATGCATACGAGTAGGGACTGAATAACTAACATAAGGTAGCTGAGCACGGATTTACCAAAAAGGTTTGAACTGAGGATATACATGATATGTTATGAATTTTTCTGATCTGTAGGGGCATAGCATGAGTCATGAAAGCTGAGTATACTGTAAAGCATAATACGAGTACATGAGTCATTAGCTACATGACCTAAGTTTTGAGTTTTTTGTATTCATGAGACATGATTTGTGAAACTAATTGATTTAGATCTAACTCCCTTTGCTGGGAACTAAAAGCGCATATGATTCTATGGAAAATGTGTGAATATAAGCCGGGTTCAGGGAATTGATTCGTACTGTGGGGTAAACTAATATCCTTTATATTGGGAACTAAAATCGTACATGATTTATGGAAAAGTGCATGATAGAGGTTCATGAGAATAGAGTTGATATGTACGACCAAAGTGAATTTTGTGATAGCTGAAGTACAAATCTTTGTACTGAGAAGAACATGGGTTGGGAATCGTCTTCCCTTACTGCTTTTTTACACATGCTAGCACTACTACTGGAATCTGAGTGTCAGACTTGGTCACTTGATCTATCATCACATACTTATACTCTGTTCGTCACCTGCCCATCCTAATAAACACATCAGCTACTTCTGTTTCCTCATATACTACTAATATCACATCTACACCTACATGTTTAATCTCAAGTAAATAAACTTAAATTCTAGCTTACACTGTTCAAGCCTCCTGATTTACCTTGGTAACACTATCCCAATGAATACATAATCTAATCAGACTAGATAATACTATCTCAACTTATCTACTGCTAAACTCTTGGGTCCATGATTAAAATTCTAGGTCTATACTATCATAGGATTTTGAGAAGGGATCTAACGACATATAAAAAATTTGATTTGAGTTTACAAAGGAGTTATCATGATTATAACTGAAATCTGTACAACTTTGGAACATGACTGAACTGAGGTGATATTGTCTGAGCATGTGGAAAATCCCATAACTGTCCTCAGGGATTGCATGAGAAAGCCCTATCTTTAGGACTTGAGCTTTACTATTTCTATTACCTTGAAAGTAAAGTAAGGTTGACATGAGAAAAGCTTATGTTAATCTACATGGGTTCCTCAGAGAAACTTGCTATGGCATGATCTTGAGACATGAAAGCAGGGAAAATATTCCTAAAATATCTCATAGACTAATGCACATAAGTGTGGTGCACAACACGCCCATGTACAAGACTCTACTTGATCCATCATTCATATTTCCTAGGACACTATTGAACAATGTTTGTAAAGCCCCGATTTTCTGAACCGAAATGCTACACGGTGCTCATGACCCCGAAGGACCACAAGTTAACCCATGACTGATATCTGTACCTGTAAACTGTATAATATCTCATAAAATATGCGACAACCTGAAATTTAAGGCCATAAAGTTCAATATGGATACATATCTAAAAACATGGTATAACAATACCAAAATGAAACATAAATACTGAAGTTTGAATATCTAATCTGACATCTCGTCCGAAAGCCTCTAACTAAATTGAATAAGGAGTCGAAGGAACATGTATCCAACTAACTCCATTAACTAAAAAATTAATAAGAAATACTTTAATAAAGCAATAATAATAGTGTCCTCTAATGAAGAGGAGCACTGATTGCTAAAATCTGCAATTCTACTGCTGCTCTGAAACTTGTGCCTCTATACCTATGGTATCAAATAAAACACCATTGCACAAATGCATCAGTACTACTAAATGTACTGAGTATACAAGTAAGGAAGGATAAATGCAAAGGGTTTTATATGCATGAACAATGCTGGCTGATATGAATGTGAGAATACATACATATATACGTAACTGTACCTAAACTCGTGGTGATACTGACTACTGAGTCAGAATACTGAAAACATGAGTTTACTAATGCTGAGATACTAAATGACTGAGTTTACTGATATTGAGATACTAAATGACTGAGTTTACTGATATTGAGATACTAAATGACAGATTTTACTGATATTGATATGTAATTCACTAATAAGTGAGGAACTGATACTATATTACTTAATATTAGGAGACTAATACTATATTACTAATAAAGGAATTATTATTTCTAATTGTTCTAATTATGAAGAACTAATTTGATTAACCGTATATAACAGCCCTGAAACTAAGCTCATGATAACATCACTACTGAGTATGAATACTAATGACATGTAATTACTGATAACATATCATGAATAATAATTGAATTCTAATAACTAATATATCTGATAACATGAGTTCTGATAACTAATAACATAAACGACTGTATCTGACAATCCTTAATCTGGTGGAACTAACTGAGTTTCATACTGTATCTGAGTTGACTGTATCTGACTGTCCTGATATCCTGATGAACTATCTAAGTTCTTTTACTGAGACTAATACTGAACCTGTGGGAACTAGTTATCTAACCGACATGACCCAAATATGCTATAACAGCTAAGTTGGGGTCCAATATCTGCCCTGATTTGAAGGTTGTCAATGTTGCGCCACTAGTAAGGACAAGTTGTGAGTGACCCTCATATGGAAGGTACTCTAATAAGAATGGTAGGAACCCTTATCTGACAGGTTAAGCCACTTTATCTACCCTCAACTGACAGGTATTTATGTCTCAACCTATGCTGGCTACATAGTTCTGGAATGCAAGGACTTCTTCTAAGAAGCATATCCTCTACTGGCAGGTAAGTTCCCATCCATGGGTTCGTCGGTGCTGAATCTTACTCCCAACTGAATGACACTAAACTAATTATACTAACTGATTTCCTAGTTCATACTAGAATTAACTGAACTGTTATTGATTGTTCTGTTTAACTAAATTTAACATAGACTGAGTTTATTGAGTTCCAATGATTAGTGGAACACTACTGAATTCTGTTAATTGACTAAATGCCACTGAGTTCTATTAGTTGACTGAGTTTACTGATATCTGAACTGAATACTAAACAAAATTGTACTGATACTGTGATTTACTAAATTCCATAGACTGACGAACTATTATTGAGATTACATAGATTACTGAGTACTGAGTAAAACTGAACTAATACCGTTTTTACATGAGTTTTCTTAAGTCATGAGACTAACTGAAGTCTACTGAACATGGCTGACCTAAGAGTATAATGAATACATGACATGGCTTAAGGCCAATAACTATACTTTTCGGGTACAAGTACCCCCAAGACTCGATAGAAGGAAAATGACACTTCTTGATATTCTTGAATACATAATTATTATCAACCATTCATAATAAAATAAGTTGGGGATTTCATGAAGTAAATGGTTAACGTAATCTTATTCATGGTAGGAATGTATATAAACAAGATCATAATTTCATACTTTAACATCTTGACATTCCAACAACATATTCATTATACAACAATAGCATGTAAGCCATTCAAGCATGAGGTCAATGGCATGAATTCACCTTTAATTTCATATTAATCCATACTACATGTTTCTTGTTTCTCTTAAACATTTAATCAAACACCTTTCGGGAATAGCTTAGGCATAGGTGAAATCAAAAAAATTTCACAAAGTATAAATCACCAAATTCATGGACTTCAACTTATATTTCAACAAAGTTTAATGATTTCACGTAAAGATCCCAACTTAGGAATCATTCAACACCAACAACATGATCATGAACATTCAACTTGCAATTTCAAGAACTAAAGATAAAGTTCATATGAATAATATTACAAAATAAATTAGTTTTCATGATTCTTGAGATAACTCATGGACTTAAAAATTCAGTTTAACATCATCAACATGAACATAATCATTCCACCATAAAATATCCGTGATAGATAACTTAAAACTTGATTCTTGAGCTCCATGGATGAAAGGAATCCCTAGACGAACACTATGCATACCTCAGTTCTTCATTTTATGAAGATCGATGGAGAGAATTTCTTGAAATTAAATCCCCAATTGCAAACCCTCTTCTTATTCTTGATGAATTTTGAGAGAAATCAAGCATATGTTGCTAAATTATGCTGAATCTCATGTTTGTGTATATATATATAGATGTCAAAAAGACTAAAATACCCCTGGAGAATTAGAGAAAGACGCAGCTATCCTCTGTTATTTTCAAACTAATAGGTTGAAGTAAATCAATCATAACTTCTTACTCCAATGTTAAAATTGGATGAATCCAAATGAATTGGAAAGAAAACTCAAAGATCTTTCTATTGATATATAGCAGCGCTCACAGTTCATTATATGTAGGAAGTTATGATAGTTTGAAGTTGACTGAAATTTTTGACCTGAAATGCGCCCAGAAAGCGAGAGCATTTCAAACCAGTGAGTTAGCCATTGAAATGCACCCAAAATGCGTCCATAATGTCTCCAATACGTACTAGGGAATTTCCTCATTACAATGAAACTTGAAATTCTAAAAATGGAGGACGGGAAGGTCATCAAATAAATCTCCGAAGTTTGGAGGTCTAAAATGAGAGTAAGTGTTGAACTTGAACACTTAGCAAAAAAGTTTTGTAAGTGTTGGAATATTTCGTGGAGCTTTACGAGCTGAATTTGAGATACAATTTTTACTGGGTCTTACACATAATGTACAAAAAGACTCTCTTAAATTAGTAGAAGGAGAAGGATTAGCTTTAACTGTGAAAGCGCATACTCTCTGCATACTAATAATAAGGCTGAGGAGTATGTTAATTGTGGTCACATATACTCGGATCTACATCTGAGAACAAATCCAAAGTGCATTATGATTACAAAAACAATGGATTCTCAGCAGGAATCATTGGTTAGTTTGAGCTAAATTACAAAAAATGCATAGATATAGTGTGAGAAAGTAAACTAAAATCAATATAAAGGGAAAAAATGGAAATAGTAGATCATTCTGAGTAGATATGTTAAATACGTAAAATTCCATCTCAAAAGCAAAAATAAAGTCTAGTATAACCTAATTAGATCCACACAAGCTCAGAAGGCACAAACAAGAAGAAAACTACCCAGTTGAGCCCCACAAACTCGATGGATATAAAGATGGAATATTGATAATATATAAAAAAAATATCAACCATCCATGAAACTAATTTTCGATCATAAAACCCTAGCCTTACCTATCTTTACTTGGTTTAAACCCTAAACCAATTTGTATAATTCATAAATGTCAAACTCAAATTGGAACTAGTGATTTGCATTATAATTGTAAAATATCAGACTTAACCAGAACTAATAGATAAGAATAAAGCCACTAGATGTTTGACTCAATTTGGAAATGATAAATAAGCTAAAATTTAACAATAATATAGGAATATACCTCCACCTATGTCAATCAATTAATAACATATAAGGTTGATTAGTCAACTCTACAAAGGCGATACGACTCCAAATCTCTAAGCAAAGGGTGTTACTATGATTAAACTACTCCACTCGGGGTAGCAACACAAAATAAGGCCCATGAAAAGGGATAAGTTATTCTAAACTAAATGATAATAATAAGTTAATCAAAAAAAGTTCATTTAGGTTAACCAAGAGCTATTCTAGGGATTTTATCCGAAAGTAGGGCTAGTGAGGCCTACTGTTGGTCTTAAAACTCCATGATAGGCAACAACCTACCCGTACTAATCTAATGAATTTATATCGCATCCCAAGGAACTAAATATTCTAAATCCATTCCTAAGACTAATCAAGGTATAATAGAAGGAAAGACGGGCCCAAATTCTACCAAAAAAGGCCCCTAAGAGGCTAAGTTTGCTAAAAAATTAAAAAGTGATGGTCGAGTCACAAGAACCTACCAAAATCTATCAAAATAGAACACTATTACTATAAGAAAACGTAGATTTAATAGAAAAGTAAGTTACACTAATAGATGCCGCTGAAAGCTTAAATAATCTTCTACACATCAAGATGATAATCTTGATACCCATATTGCATATGAGTGCTCCGATTCAAAAATTAGACTAAAAATTCCAAATGGGGCCTGGTTAAGAAATTATAAAATTAAAATTGTCACAATGTTTCTCTTTGCTCGAGGACCATTTGCCCTGTAATTTAGGAAAAAATTCTAAGCTTAATACAGACTCGAAACAGTCCCAAAAAATATCTAATGAATGAATATTAAATTAGGGTATTAAATTAGAAATTAAACTGACAATTACTAGATGTCGATGTTAAAAATGCTTATAATCACTTCTTTGGGATAATACACGCTTAAAATATCTTGCTCCTTATAATTTGAGAGCTTAATATTCCTTTAAAGGTGTTTAATACATAATTTTTGAGCTAAAAATTAAGGATCCAGATCTTTATACTACCAGGATCCTTTTTTGTAAATGGAGGCTCCTATTGCAAATGCGAGAGTCTGCCGTGTCTAGTTCACCACTTTTACAAAATAGAGGGAAGGACTAGCTAAGCTTGTCTCTTTTGAGAAGATTCAGCAAGATGCCTTGCTATCAAAATCATTATCTACTCATCAAAATAAGAACAATGATGCAATATTGCACGATTGTGCTTTGGATCCAATATTACGTAAAAAATCCTGATATCTAATGGTACTAGTATTAAGCAACCAAGATTTTACGGATCTTAGGAAAAGATGGGGATTAAATCAAGAAATTAATGGAAGCTTACTAGAAATTCAAAGATTAAACGTGTACATTAACTTCACTAAAGCTAAAAAATCATCATCAAATGATTATTCCTTGTTTTCCTACTAGGGTTTAATATTATAGAGAATGGACGAAAAAAAAGGGAAATTCATGCTATGTGGGGTTTTAATACCCTTCGTAGATATACATGAGTCACTTAAGCGGACTCTGATCACTTAAGAAAGCATCACTTAAGCGAACAGGTGTCGCTTTCGCAACACTGGTAGCATCAACATGTCATCTAAGCCATACTAGTGTCTCTTAAGCTGCTCTCGCGTACACAATTAAAGCCTCACATAAGTGATACTGGTGGGTCAATGCCAGGTTGCTTAAGCGACTGTCTGGTAGAGTGAGCGATGCACCAGCACTATCTAGTCTTCACCAACCCCTCTAGATTTATCACGAATCTCGTATACTCAAATGAACTATGATACCCTACAAAATTTGATGTTTCGAACTCAA
The DNA here is from genome assembly GCA_030864225.1 of Capsicum baccatum var. pendulum. NCBI lineage: Eukaryota > Viridiplantae > Streptophyta > Magnoliopsida > Solanales > Solanaceae > Capsicum > Capsicum baccatum. Next base: position 91,537,729 of record CM061557.1, read on the forward strand.
TGAAAAATTTAAAATTTTCATCTAATGTCATTTCAATGAAAAATGGATCCCACACCCATGTACCATTTTTCTTAACTTCTGGACAATAGTTTGAAATGAGTCTAGAAGCCTCGGAACATAAACCAAGGGTCCGCATTTCATAAAGTCAGTGTTCTAGAGTTGTTGGATTTTTCAAAATTAGCATACGAGGTCCTTTTAATGATGTTTTTTCCTTGTAGCCAATATGAACCAACAAACACTTTAAAATGGGGAATTGGCTCAAAAAACTAAACGAACTGCCCGGTAGCTAAACTGTCAGTCTTGGAAAATCATAAAGGACTTAGGGAAGCTAAAGAAAAGTTATATATAATGAAAATAAGTAGAAATATAGAAAATGACATGGAGGGTCACTATACCAGAATAACAAGTAATGGGACAATTGTTGGAAGATAATAAAATAAAACAAAATTGTCATACCCTAGAGCTACTAAGAAACAAAATACATGATATAAATATATATACAAGAGCAACTAAATCAATACTAGATTGTGTCAATATACAACATAGACTCTAAATGTACAAAAAGACTCTCCAATGTAAGTGGAAAGAGAAGTTTCAACTTTGGACAATAAAAGCTCATCTTTTCTTTTAATCAACAATAAGCTCGAGGAATAGAAAAATAGCAGTGAATCATACTTAGATTTGCATCAAGAAAAAATGCAATAGTGTTATATGAGTACCAAAATAATGGGTACTCAGTAGGAATCATAGGCTAGTTTGAGCTAACTTACAGGAAAGCACCAATATAGTGTGCGAAAGTAGAGTCAATAATAAATGAGCAAAAATGGAAATAGTAAATCATGCAGAGTAGATGTGATAAATATGAAAAAATGCATACTCAAAGAAAAAATAAAGTCTAACGATACCCTACTAGGGCCCCTACAAGCCTAGAAGGCAAAAACCAGAACAAAATAATGTAACTTAGCCCACACAAGTCTAGTTGATAGAAAAAAAAGTAGAACAAGTACAAAGATGGAATAATAACAATATAAAACAAAATATGAGCCAATGGGTAGTAAGCATACTTGAAAATCTTTTTCTATCATAAAACCCAAGACTTATTAGTTTTTAATGGATTTCAAATCCTAAACCAACGTATGTATAATTCATAAATGTCAAAAGAAAACAAAAATTAGATATTAACATAAAAATGGGGAAATGATACACATTAACCAAAATTCATAGCCAAGAATAAAATGACTATACATCAGACTAAAAGCAAAACTGATAAATAATCTAAAAACTAACAATAATCTAGGAATATTACTCTAACAAAGTCAAGCTATTCATAACATATAAGATCGGGTAGTCAAGTCCGTATATCTGATACGGCTCTAAATCTCCAAGCAACAGGTATGACTAGGGCTATACAACTATACTCATGCAACAAGGCCAAATAGGGCCCTTAAAAAGGGATAAGTCTTTCTATTAGAAGCCTCTGACAGTTTTCACATTATTAGAATAATGTTAAACATATCAAAATGAGAATATCAATACCCATATTTCATATAAATACTCTAGGTTAGAAATCAGACAAAAAGGTTCACGTAAGGCCAAATTGTAAAATTATTAAATTTAAATTATCACTATGTACCTCTTAAATCAATAACTATTTGCCTTATAATATTGGCAAAAGATTCAACTTAAAATAGCCTTTTAGCAGTCCCACCAAATATCTATGGAATAAGAATTAAATTAGAGATATAAAGGAGAAATATAGTGGAAACATACTAGATATCAATGTTAAAAATGGTTACAATCACTTCGTTGGGATAATACGTACTTAAAATACTATCCTCCCCTTAATTTTAGATATTAAGGTAATTTTAATGATGTTTAATATAAATTTTTTTAGCTAAAAAATAAAGAAACAATATCTATATACAACGAGGGTCCTTATTTGCGAATGCAAGACCCCTGTCTTAAAAGCAGGAGCTGGCCGTGTGCGATCTACCACAATCTCAAAGAAGAAGGCTGGACCGGCTAAGCTGGATTCTTCTTCACAAACACAAAAGTTGTCCCCAAAATCAAGAGGTCAAAATCCTTGACCATCATGATTGCGACCAAGGTCACGCAAAAGCAAAGGGCATTTTTAGCCTGCTCTAGGTGTTAATACACCAACAACTTTGGCAAATTGCAATTATCCCAACTGGGCCCCTGGGGTCATTCAAAATCCTACACTAGGGTTTAGTTGCTTGATCAAACTAAAAGTAGTGTAGTCCACACCGCATGCCACTAATGGGAAAACCAAATGGGAATTTAGGAACCAATATTAATGCAATCCATTTAAATAAACCAAAAAGATGAGATTTTCCCATAAATGTCCTATAGCCTCCTAAAGATATGAAAACAGTGTCATCATACCAATTTGCAGGACACTAATAGACAATTGCTCTTGTACCAAAAATATCGGTGAAACTAGGCTCTAATACAAAACTTAAAAACCAAATAGTAGAATGTTATGCAAGCTATCACCCAAAATTAAAAATAGTGGGTCAATTGGAAGAACATAGTAAAAATAAACAAAACAAGCATGCCCCAATGGTACTAAGCAATAAAAAACATGACATATATATATATACATATATATTCCAAAATACAATATAAGAAGCAAAGAGGAGAAAGCGTACAAAATGAGATGCCCTATGACCTTGTAAGGTCACTAGAAAACACACTAAACAAAACAAAAATACTAGACAGTGTCAATATACAACATAGTCTCAGAATGTACAAAAATGCGATAAAAATTAGAAAAAGCAAAAGTATAAACTCTTTTATAAAAGCTCATCCTTTCTCTGAATTAGTAACAAGCACAAGTAATGTATCAATTTGCAGTGACTTATACTCGGATCTGCATCAGGGAAAAATGCAGAAGTGTAAATAAGTACCAAAAAACTAGGTACTTAGTAGGAATCATAGGCCAGTTTGAGATTAATTGTAAGAAACACAAAGACATAGTGTGACAAATTAAAGTAAAGTAACCATAAAGGGATGAAAATTGAAATAGTAGGTCATACCGAGTGGATATGAGATATATGGGAAATGCATACTCAAAACAAAAATAAAGTCTAACTTTAACCTGATTGGTCCCCATCTTAACTACAGAAGACATAAACAAGAAGAAAATAACCCAACTAAGCCCCCATAATACCAGTGGATACAAACAAGAGTAACAATAGTATAAAGATACAATAATTAATATAAGAAAAAACCACAAGCCAATGTGTGGTAACCATACCTAAAACACTTTGTTATTAGAAAAACCAAGCCTTACTAGTCCTTACCATATTTCAAATCTTAAACCAATATCTGTATAATTCATATATTCTAGACACAAATCATAACTAGAGATTAACACAATAATGGTAAAATGACAAACTCGAACCAGAACTGATAGGTAATAATAAACCCGCTAAATTTTTGACCCAAATCAAAATTTATAAATAAGCTAAAAAGTAACAATAATCTAGAAATATAAATAAAGCTATGTCCAACTATTCATTACATACAAGGTCGAGTGGTCATTTATACAAAGACAATACGAGTCTGAATCACCAACAAAGGGGTGTGACTATGACCAAACAACTCAACCTACGATAATAAGGCCAAATAACGCCCATTAAAATTGATAAGTCATTCTATAAAAAATAATAAGGATATGGTAATGAATAAAGATCATTTAGGTCGATAATGAGAATATCAAAATGAATTTTATAGATGAACACTTTGATTTAGAAAATAAGATAAAGATTCCAAGTGCCACAACATCCTTCTTAACTTGAGGACCATTTCCCTAAAAATTTAGGCAAAAATCTAAGCCAAAAACAGCCTCTAGACAGTTCCTCTAAATATTTAAAGATCGAGTATTAAATGTGAGGATTAAATGATAAATTAAGTAGAAACTAAGTAGATATCGTTGTTAAAAAAGCTTACAATCACTACTTTTGGCTAACACTAGCAAAAAATATAGACCTCTCCATAATTTCAGCGCTCGAGGTTCCTTTAATGGTGTTTATACTTAATTTGTAAGTAGAAAATAAAGGAACCAACTATTTATACTGAAAGGGCCATTCTTCACAAATAAGAGACCCCTTGTACGAATGCGAGAGCCAGCACATATAATTCATCGCAATCACAGAGAAAAAGGCTCGACCGACTAAGTTGGCCTCTTCTTTTTGAACAAAAGGGCTGGACACTAAATACAAAGGTTAAAACCCCTAACCTTCATGATAGTAGCCAAAGTCACACAAATGCAAAAGACATTTTTTTCCAATTTTAGCTATTAATGAACTGACAACTTGGCAAGTTAAGATTATCCCAACCAGATCTTAGGGATTTTATTCAAAATCCTACACTAACATTTAGTTCCTTCATTATACTAAAAATGGTGTAGCCCATACCACATGCCTTTAATAGTTGTAAAAAATGAGAATTTAGGAATGAATAGTAACTTTGAACAAAAATATAAGATTTTCCAAAGAATTTCATATAGACTCTAGATGATATCTTATAGGTGTCATTGTACTATTTCTTTAACTTTATTAGAAACTTGCTTTTGTACCAAAAATGGGTGCACGAAGTCTCTAATGCCAAACTGTCATAACTCAATTCTTGATTTTTGACAAAACCTACTTTAGTACCAGTAGCTAAGCCAAGCAATTTCTTTAAGTGGCAAGTAATGGGACAATTAGTGGATGATAACAAATATAAACCAAACATACATACCAGAGGTACTAAGCAAGAAAATACATGATATATATATCATATATATATTTATATATTTGTGTATATGTATATATATACAAACATATATCAACACTGTAAGACCCATAAAAATTCTTTCATAGTCTGAGCCTTAGAGTGTATTCAGTAGAGTGTAAATCCGTCCCTAAAAAGTTGAGAAATGTGTTTCTAAGTAGAAATATTTTTGAACCCTGTATAATTTCTCTAGTATTGTTCTTTTTCATGTAGAGCATTGAATAATCTTTCCATCGATTCCAATTTTTTCAAAATCAAGCATCGAACGAGGAAGTTACGGCCATTTTACTAAAAATAGTTGGAACCGCATAGGTGCGATGGCCGAGTTGATAGACCATCGAGCTTTCGATAGACCGTCGCCCTGTCCGTTGCAACCGCATAAGTGCGATGTCCAGGACGACGAACCATGAAGGATATAATTGACCATCGCTGGGGCCGTCGTTCTAAGGTAGTGTAGCCTCATCCTGGTCAACGTGCGATGGACGATCTGACGGACCATCGAGTTTGTGATAGAGTTTTGCATTGAGGCAGTGTGTTTTTTTTCTGACCTAGGTGAGATCAATAATCCGACGGACCATCATACTAAATTACGGACTATCGCTTCGACCATCGTAGCCCTCGTTCAGTATTTTCATCGCAATTTTACAAGGGCTTTTTAGTCTTTTCCCACTCTTTTCATCCCCTATTTAGACCTGATCAAGGCTCACAACCTCATTTATCATCTTTAATATCAAAAACTAGGTTTTCTACAAAATTAAAACTCTTCTTTCTTGTTCAAGAAAAATAAAGAAATCAAGGATCTCTCCAAGAGCCTTCAAGAAAGAGTTTCCTAAGGTTTGCAGATGTTTATTCTTGGTTCCCTTTCATCTAAGAAGCTGAAGTATCCTTTTCTAAATTTTAAGCATCTTATGTTTATGAGTTTTCCTAATTCATGTGGGTTTAAATTTATGTTCATGCTATTATTGAGTTGTGATTCATGTTTGTTTACAAAGTTTTCAAGCGTTGCCCCTAGTATGTGATATTCATGTGGTGTTCGTGATTATACCTCTTCAAGTTACTTTTTAAGTGATGTGTTCATGACAATTAGGTGTAGTATTGAATAAGCAAAGTATGCTCCCTATATGTTTCATAAAATGCTTATGTGAAGGAATTAGAGCCATTATAATTTGTTGACTAGAAATCCCCAGTTGTGTACAAACCCATGCATGTCAAGTGTTTGTTAAAAAGCCTTACTAAATGAATTGTGATATGTTAGCATTAAATTCTGCAATTATGTGCTCTTCGGTACATTATAAGACTTTAATACCTGCTAAGTGTTTGATGAAAGACCTTGTTCAATGGAGTATGAGACAATAGCATGTCTCCCCATACTAGCACGTGTTTATGATTTCTAAATGCTTGAATAAATGCTTTAGTGATTCTGATAGTGGATGAATGTCCATGGTCTTGATAATTAAAGAATGGTTATGCTTTACTTTTATGATATCTAGTCCTGGGGTATTTATACCTGATAAATTAGATACAGTCTAGAGAGAATGTCATTTTTCTCGATAATATCAGTCGAGCCATAATTCTCAGAACCTAGTAAGTTATAAAACACTATACTTTCAGACAGTTGCAGAACTTAAGAAATCTCAGAAATCTAGGTAATCTCAGTATTGCTAGTATTCTAGCCTCAGTTCTATATGTAACTCAGATCTAGTAATATTCGAATGTTTGGTCTAGAACTCACTATTATCAGTTAGATAAAGAGATTCAGTAGTATTTCGTTAGCTATGAAACCAAGTGAATTTAGATTAACTCCGTTAGATCATTTGTGAAACATGATAAGTATCAGATTCAATTTAGTTTAAGTTAAGAATCAGTTCAGAGACTATCAATTGAGAGTAGGAGCAAGAACCAAGCGAGTGCAGGAATGGTGGTTCCCGGTTAGAGAGACAGATTCGTTAGGAGCAATCCTTGAATGTTAGAATTGTGTAGCCAGCACAGGAAGAAGGAGACACCCATTATAAAATTTTTATCACCCACTAGATAGTCTTGACTAATATATTTCCTTAGGCTTGACTTCCTGCGAGGGTCACCCATTAGAGAGGCTTGACCAGAGAGGTCTTTACCCATGGCACGGTATTGACACCCTTCTAGCTTGGGTTATAGGTTTGACCCGACCAATTCTGATTCAAGGCAAGTCGATTAAGTGAGAACTCCCATAGTAGTAGTTTCAGTATCAATCTTCAGAGTAGAACTCAAAAATCAGGACTGTCAAATACAATCATCTATCTCAGTAAGGAAGTCAGATAGTTCCATTGACTCATTGACCATAACTCAATGTATATGAAGAAATAGGTGGCTTTATACATATCAAATGAAAAATATTTGAATTATATTTCTAACGATAGTAATATCGCCTAAATCTGATATTGGAGCAAAGAGTTATGCCCATTTTACTCCAGCATGTCAAGTTGGAAAACGGTGATGATGTTTCTGATGGGCTATCAAGTTTCTGACACCCTTTTTGATGATGTCATCACATTCTGATGACATTTCTAATGACTTCATCATCCCTGGGAAGAAAATAAAGAATTTCCACCCCTTTTGTGATTACCATTCGTGATGGCCTATCACAAACCTAACGGTCTATCACAGATGGCATCAAGTATATTTTTCCAGTAATTTAAAGGAGTTTTTGCAAGGGTATTATAGTTATTTTCGACCATTTTTGAGACTCTATAAATATGAGGAACCCTCATTCAAACCATAATTCAATGATTTTCTTTTTCAACTCTCTCAAGAAAGTATAACTAGGGTTTCAATCAAGAACCCTAATCGTCCAAAAATCATCCATAAATTCTTCAAGGTTTCTTCAAGAACCAAGTTCCTCATATTGTGGTCTTCAAGAATTTATTTATTTTAAGTGTGGATAAAGTTTGAAGCACCAAAGTTCATCCAATTTCAAAGGTTAAGGTATGTAAGTGTTGATTGTTGGGTCCCTTTCATCCAAGAAGCTCAAGAACCCTTTTTAAAACTAAAATATTTATATGTTTATGAATTTTTAATGATTTGTATGAGTTGAAATTGATGTTTAATCTGTTTTTGAATTTTTATTAATGTTTGCCTATAAAATATATAAGTTTTGACCCTAGTATGTGGAATTCATGTGATGTTTGTGATAGACCCTCTTGAAGTTATTTTTCCATGAGATGTGTTCATGAATTTTGGGTGTAGAAATGGTTGAATATGTGAAGAACATTTCCCATAGGTTTGATGAAGAGCTTAGGTGAAGCATAAAGGCCACTATAGTATGTCGAATAGGAAACTCCAAATTGTGAGCTAGTCCAACTTGCCTAGTGTTTGATAAAATGCCTTAGTGTGTGAAATGTGTCAAAATAGAATGAAATCCCCAAGTAGGTGTAAAATGGGTTGTGTCAAGTGGTTAGCAAGTAAACAATGATGTGTTAGTATGAAGTTTCCCCCAAATCAAGTGATATCCAATTACAAGATAAGACCGATATAGGAATGAAGTACTTGATGTAAGATCTCATTAAATGGGGTATAATCTAATAACATCTCTTCCCTAGGATAGTATATTATGATTAATAGAGGTCTATGTTTTCTAAATGCTTAATGCGATGTGCTAAGGATCTTGAGAGGGAAAGTATGTTGTGATGCCTAACAACTTGAAGTGATTCTTTAACGATTATGATAATTCATGAATACTTGTAATGATGAATGAATGATGGTAGTGATGAATGGATGCTCGTGATGATGCATGAATGATTTGTGATTAAGAATGATTGTGTCTTACTTTTATGTTATCGAGTCCTGGGGGTATTTATACCTAAAAATAGAGCTGTTGTCTAAAGCATGTGTCAGTTTCTTGATAATTCTATTCGAGCCATGATTCTTCGAACTCAATGAACTATAGAACTCTATTTCCTCAGACAAGTGCGAATCTTAATAAAGCTCAGTGATCTTAGTTATCTTTGTAATCTCTATATATCTAGTAATCTAGCCTCAGATCTATAATCAACTCAGTTCTAATAGTATTCAAGTGATTGAATGCTAATCTAAGAAGCGATTCTAGTAATTTATTTAAGCTCTATATCATTAGTTAGATACCATGATTCGATATCTTTTCTGTTCGATACGGAACTAAGTAATCTCAACGTAACTCAGTCAGACCTTTTTAGTAATATGATCAATGTCAGATTCATTTCAGCCAATGTTCAATTAAGAATTCAGTTCTAAGTCTTTCCGTTGGGAGTAGAAACTAGCATTGAGCGAGCTCAAGGATGGGACTCACTTACTATTAGAGGGTGCAATTCTTAAAAGAAATCCTTGTGCTCTAGAACTACGTAGCCAGCGTAGGTTGAGATATCACACCTGTTAGTTGAGGGTGGATGAGAGACATCATACCTACTAGATGAGGGTAGATGAGGTAGCTTGACCTGCTAGATGAGGGATTCACCGTACTCGTTTGAGGACCTGCGAGATGAGGGTTACATAGAGTTGTCTTTACCAGTGGCGCGGTAATGACACCCTTCCAACTGGAGCAAAGGTTGGACCCCACATGTGGTAGGTCAGGGTATGTCGGTTATGTGACTACTTTCCATAGTTTTAGTTTCACATTTTGTCTCAGTTTCAGAATCAGTCTTTAGAATTTAGTACTAACAAATATAGTCATCTATCATTGTGAGTAACCCATATAGTTCCATTTATTTATGAGCCATCCCATCAGAAAAGCTTGGTCTCACATACAGTTATTTGATATTATATTCAGAGATATGCTATCAGATAGGCTAGATCACAGTATTAGATTTCTATTGAGTATTCTTGTTGTCAAATTTAGATATAGTCATATTTCTTTTCATTAATAAAGCTTCCGAAATCATTTGTTAGAAAGGTTGATCTCTAATCCTGTCTGTCGAAAGTAGTATGTCCAAGAATTCAGTCATTGATGTAAGCACATACAGATCCTCAATATTAGTATCAAATGAGTTAGTGATTCAGTATCTCAGTGTTAGTAGTGTGTTCAGTCAACAGTAAAGTGGTATCTGAGTTTCAGTATATAGAGTTGCGATAATTGTGTTCATGTTCTGTGCAATCATGTATGTGTTCTCATATGGTATTTTCATGATTATTCAGTTTACATATTGTGCATGCATGAACCCTTGCATTAGCCTACCCTGTCTACATACTTGGTACATTTTTGTACTGACGCATTTGAGCTATGGTGTTTTATTTGACACCATAGGTTCAGAGGCACAGGATCAAATTTATCCTCAGCTGTTTAGTCCCAGTCCGCAGCAGTAGCAGTGAGTCCTATTTTTTTGATGACGAGTCTCAGTTTACTACTATTATTTATTTTCTAATGACGGAGTTAGATGAGGACATGTCCCATCAACTCCACAGTTCAGGCAGTTTAGATGCTTTTCAGATAGATGTATTAGTATTTAGTTTTCTGTATTATGAGTATTCATGGATATGTTGAACCCTATGGCTAGTTTCTACATTTATTTTACACATTGTGCAGTGTATAGGTACAGATATAAGTAAAGGTTTAGGTTGTGGTCCTTTGGGGTCATAAGCACCATGTGACATCTCGGGATCAGATCTCGGGGTGTTATAAACTTGGTATCAAAGCCTAAGGTTCAAGAGTATCCTAGGGAGTCTGAAAAGCCATATGTAGTAGATTCTTCTAAGTGGGTGTGTAGCGCCCCACATTTATGTACAAAAGGATACGGGATGTTCTTAGGAGCAGTTCCTCTTCTTTCAGTGTTCATTTCGTGCGAGTGAGCATGAGCTCAAGTTGATCTTTAGTCTAATCTACTTCATTCTTTCATTTATAGAGTATGCCTCCTCGTAGAGACTTTGTCCACAGGGTTGATGATCAACCCCCTCAGCTAATAGATCCTGAAAATGAGAGTGTCACATGTAGAGTTTTGGGCATCTTTCCAACAACAAGCATAGGCAGTGACTAATGTTCATGGTAACCGTCAGGCTGCACTCCCACCTTAGCAAGATAGGAATTCTACCGCAGCCAGGATTAGAAGCTCCATGAAAATAAACCCACCCAAATTCTTTTTGTCAGTAGTAGGTGAGGATCCGCATTTGTTTCTTCAGGAGGTGAAGAAGATCACCCAAATTATGCATGTGTTAGAGGAGGAGAGTGTTTAGTTAGCATCTGATAGGTTAGAAGATATTGCTAATGATTGGGTAGTGATATGGGAGAAAAGTAGAGGGGAGAATGCATCTCTCGTGATTTTGGTAGAATTTCAGAGTTCCTTTCTAGATAGGGTTTTCTCGGTAGAAATGAGAGAAGATAAGGTAGAAGAGTTCATGAACCTAAGGCAAGGCTCGATAACAGTGAAAGACTATTGTCTTATGTTTAACCAATTATCTAAGTATGCTCTCGACTTGATAGCTGACCCTTGAGCGAGTATGAGTATGTTTTTGACTGGGTATCAAGTGATGTATTGAAAGAGTGTAAAGCTGCCATGATCAATAGAGATATGGATCTTTCTAGGCAAATTATTCATGCGCAACATTTTGAGGCAAATAAGATGAAGGAGAAAGGAGAGTGAGTAAGAGAGAGAAGATAGGTTGTCGTGGTTTCTCATAGTCAGGCTCTCAAGGTGGTAGTAGTTCTTAGTATGGGAAGATATTTTTAGTTCCAGCTCTATCTTCAGCTAGTGTTCTCGCACCTGCATTTGGGGGTGTCTGATTTGAGGGAGCACCAACCTCCAAAGCCGAGAGTAGTACTAGTGGTGTTCGTACCTACCCATTGTGTGAATAATGTAGTAAGAATTATATGGGTGTGTGTAGAGCTGGTAGTGATGTGTGCTTTGTATGTGGTGATACCAGTCATAAAATTTGAGACTATCCTAAGCCAGGTCCCCGAAGTCAGCATAGTCATCCTTCAACTCATAATAGATTTTATGCACTTCATGCTTGACTTGATCGAGAAAGATCCCCTGAAATTGACCCGGGAATGTTATGAGTCCTTCATCTTTATGTTATCCATTGATAGATCCTTTGCTCTCATTTTGAGCTTATATGTTAGCATAAGTCATGCATAAGTTTCAGATCTTGATCGGTCAATTATGACCCTGTCTGTAGGTGCCCCGTACACTGCTCCAGTATTTTAGCGAAGTTTGTTTAGAGGGACATAGAGTCCCAAGGGGGATATACCCCATGGTATTATGATGTTGCATTCTATTAGATTTATCTCGATGCATGTTCAGATTTTCCTTATAAAGTTAGCATCAATCATTGTTGCATTGTCAAGTCGTGCATTCAAAAGTCACCTTAGCCGAAGATTCAGACATTAGATATGCATATTCAGTAGAAAAAGTTTAGCTTGTCAGCGTGTGTTGAGTCGTGTATTCATGAGATCATCCCAGTTATGAGTCTAGTAATCATATATGCATGTGTATTATGAGAATTCAGCTATGAGTATCATCAGTCGAGTATTCCATGCATAATATATGCATGTCCAGTGTGAGAACTCTATATGTCAGTCATTCCAGTTGCGTAGTCCTAATCTGAGGTGCTTCCTTTTCTTGAGTAAGTTCTGTTGATCCGTAATCTTAGTTGATTAAGCGACATTCGAGGATGAATGTTCTCAAAGGGGAGATAATATAATGCCACGCAAAATCCTCTTCCAGTCTAAGCCTTAGAGCGTATTTGGTAAAGCGAAAATCTGAGTCTAAATGTTTATGAAATATCCTCCTAAGTATAAAATACTTTGAAATTGTATGGGAATCTATTTGAGAATGAATTAATATCATAGAGGTGCCCTAACTCATGGTAGAGTTGAAAGATTTTCTATCGTTCAAGTTTTAGTGACCATAAAAATTTAGGTCAACTTCAATCGACTATACCTCGTTTTATATGAAGTACTGTGTGGGTTTATATGATCAAATTAAACATCTTTGAATTAGCTTTCCAACGATACAAATTTTTGCTAAATCCGATATCGGAGCAAAGAGTTATGCCCATTTTACTATAGCTTGGCAAGCTGGAAAATGGTGACGACGTTTTTGATGGGCTATCACGTTTCTGACGCCCTTTTTGTCGATGACATACATTATGATGACATTTCTAATGATGTCATCATCCCTGGGTAGAAAATCAAGAATTCTGACCCCTTTTGTGACGACCATTAATGACGGACTATCTCCAACCTGACGGCCTGTCATGCATGGCGTCAAGTATATTTTTCCAGCAATTCAAGGGAGTTTTTACAAGGGTATTTTTGTCATTTTCCACCCTTTTTGAGCCTCTATAAATAAGAGGAACCCTAATTCAAACCCTAATTCAATCATTTTCTTTTTCATCTCTCTTAAGAGAGAATAACTAGAGTTTCAATTGAGAACCCTAATCTTCCAAAAATCATCCCTAAATTCTTCAAGGTTTCATCAAGAATCAAGTTTCTCATAGTGTGGGCTTTAATAATTTATTTATTTCAAGTGTGGATAATGTTTCAAGCACTAAAGTTAATCCAATTTCAAAGGTTAAGGTATGTAGGTGTTGATTCTTGGGTCCCTTTCATCCAAAAAGCTCAAGAACCCTTTTTAAAACTAAAAGATTTTTATGTTGACGAGTTGTTAATGATTTGTATGAGTTGAAATGGATGTTTAATGTGTTGTTGAGTTTTATTTATGTTTGCCTACAAAATTTCTGAGCTTTGACCCTAGTATGTGGAATTCATGTGATATTTGTGATAGACCCTCTTGAAATTGTTTTTCCATGTGATGTGTTCATGACTTTTGGGTTTAGAAATGGATGAATAAGAGAAGAACATTCCCCATAGGTTTGATAAAGATCATAGGTGAAGCATAAGGGCCGCTATAGTATGTTGAATAGGAAACTCCAAATTCTGAGCTAGTCCATGCATGCCTAGTGTTTGATAAAATGCCTTAGTGAGTGAAATGTGCCAAGATAGCATGACATCCCCAAGTAGGTGTAAAATCAGTCATGTCAAGTGGTTAGTAAATAAATAGTGTCGTGTTAGTATGAAGTTTCCCCCAAATCAAGTGATATTCAAATACATGACAAAACCGGTATAGGTATGAAGTACTTGATGCAAGATCTTATTGAATGGAGTATAATCTAATAGCATGCCTTCGCAAGGCTAGTATATGATGATGACTAGAGGTCTATGTTTCCTAAATGCATAATATGATATCCTAAGGATCTTGAGAGGGAAAGTATGTTGTTATGCCCAAAAACTTGAAGTGATTCTTTAACGATTGTGATAATACATAAATGATTGTAATGATGAATAAATGATGGTAGTGATTAATGGATTATCGTGATGATGCGTGAATGATTTGTGATGAAGAATGATTATGTCTTACTTTTATGTTATCGAGTCCTGGGGGTATTTATACCCAAAAATAGAGCTATTTTCTAGAGCCTGTGTCAGTTTCTAAATAATTTCAATCAAGCCATGATTCTCAGAACTCATTCAACTATAGAACTTAGTTTCCTCATACAAGTGCTAAGCTTAATAAAGCTCAGTGATCTTAGTTATCTCTGTAATCTCTATATCGCTAGTAATCTAGCCTCAGACCTGTAATCAACTCGGTTCTAATAGTATTCAAGTGATTCAATCCTAATCTCAGAAGCTATTCGAATAATATGTTCAAGATCTATATCTTCAGTTAGATACAATGATTCGATTTTTTTTTGTCCAATACGAAACCAAGTGATCTCAGCGTAACTTAGTCAGACCTTTTAAGTTATATGATCAGTGTCAGATTCAGTTTAGCCAGTGTTTAGTTGAGAATTCAGTTCTGAGTCTTTCAGTTGGGAGTAGAAACTAGCACCGAGTGAGCTCAATGATGGGAACTCACCTACTAGTAGTGGGTGTGATTCTTAAAAGCAATCCTTGTGCTCCAGAAATACGTAGCCAACGTAGGTTAAGAAATCAGACCTATTAGTTGAGGGTGGATGAGAAACATCATAACTACTAGATGAGTGTAGATGCGGTGGCTTGACCTTCTAGATGAGGGGTCCACCATTCTCGTTTGAGGACTTGATAGATGAGGGTCACATAGAATTGTCTTTACTAATGGTGCGGTAATGACACCCTTCCAACCAGGGCACAAGTTGAACCCCACATGTGTTTGGTCAGGGCATGTCATTTAACTAACTACTTTCCACAGTTTTACTTTCAGATTCAGTCTCAGTTTCAGAATCTGTCTTAAAAAATCAGGACTGTCAGATACAATCATCTATCATTGTGAGGAACTCAGATAGTTCTATTGATTTATGGGTCATCCCATCAGATCGAATTGGTCTCACTTATAGTTATTTGATATTATATTCAAAGATATGTTGTCAGATAGGCTTGATCACAGTATTAGATTTCTATGGAGTATTCTTGTTGTCAGATTCAGATATAATCATATTTCTTATCATTGATAAAGCTTCCAAAATCATCTGTTTGAAAGGTTGATCTCTAATCCAGTCAGTCAAAAGTAGTATGTCCGGGAGTTAAGCCATTGATGTAAGCACATCCAGATCTTTAGTTATCAATATTAGATAAGTCATTGATTCAGTATCACAGAGTCAGTAGTGAGTTCATTCTGCAGTAAATTGATATCTATGTTTTAATATCTAGAGTTGCGATAATTTTGTTCATGTTCTGTGCATTCATGGATGTGTTCTTATGAAACATTTTCACGATTATTCAGTTTAGATATTGTGCATGCATGAACCCTTGCATTAGCCTACCCCATCTACATACTTGACATATTTTTTTACTGATGCATTTGCACTATGGTATTTTATTTAACACCATAGGTTCAGAGGCACAGGATCCAGTTTATCCTCAGCAGTTTGGTCCCAGTCACCAGTAGTAGCAGTGAGTCCTCTTCTTTCGAGGATGAGTCTCAATTTACTACTATTGTTTATATTCTATTGACGGAATTATTTGGGGACATGTCCCATCAACTCCACAGTTCAGACAGTTTAGGGGATTTTCAGACGGATATATTAGTATTCAGTTTTCTGTATTATGAGTATTCATGGATATGTTGAACCTTATTTCTAGTTTTCATATTTATTTTAGACAATGAGCAGTGTATAGGTACAGATATCAGTAAATGGCTAGCTTGTGGTCTTTTGGGGTTATAACCACCGTGTGATGTCTCGGGGTGAGATCTTGGTGCATTACACGGTGAGTCCCCATCCCTAGGCTCACTCGGTGCTGAATCCTACTCCCGTCTAAAATACACTGAACTAAATAACTGGGCTCAACTAAATAATTGAATTCAACTAATTAGCTGAACTAATACTGATTAAATGGACTAATACTAGTGGTATTGTTTAGTGGAGCTAAACTAAGTTTACTAGATTTTGATGACTGATGGAATGTGGTGAGTTTCGAAGACAGGTTGACACTACTGAAGTTACTGAGATTAACAGTGAATACTAAGGTTGCTTAGGTTATTGAGATAACTGAAATTACTGGACTACTAAGATTATTGAGATTACTACGTTTTCCTGAGTCACATGGATGGCTGAATTCTATAGATCTTGGCTTGATTGAGTATCGTGATAACATGATATGGCTCTAGGCACACAACTATATTTTTCGGGTACAAGTACCCCCTGGACTCGATCGAAGGAAACTGACAAAACTTGACTTTCTTGAGTACATGACCATCACTAACAATCTATAATACATGATTGAGGGATTTCATGAAGTACATGGTCATCATAATATCTAACACGGAGAGGAATGCTTATAATCAAGTCATAAATATCATATTCTAATATCATGGGCATTTCGACAACATTTTTTATTCATAATAATGGCATGGAAACTATTTAACCATAAGGGAATGGCAAACATGTAACATTTAGTTTATATTTTAATAATTTGGGGATAACTCATGTGATACTTCAAAATCATGATCTTGTTCATAGCATGGAAGACATATAAACAAACTATAAATCTATTCCCCAATCATCATGTACATTCCATTAACACATATATTGCACAACAATGTCAAGTGAGCTCTTTGAACATAATAGAGTAGCATGAATTTATCATATAGTTCACCCCTAAGTTGTAATACATGATTTTTATCATTCTAGGCATTTTATCAAACACCTTACATGCACAATGTTGAGCATAGGTGTACTTAACAAATTTAGAAATCCTGAACCAACCAAATTCATGGGTTTCAAACTAACATGCCCATACACTTCTTGGAAACACATTTAGATACCATCTTGAAGCACAATTAACAACCAATACATGAACACAATAAAACAGCAACATAAAGATCATAATTTATTATTTAAGACATGGTTCTTGAGCTCTACGGATGAAAGGGATCCGTGGATGAACACTATGTATACCTTATATTAAGAATTCATGAAGATTGATGGAGAAATTTTCTTGAACTAGACTCTTCTATGAAAACCCTAGGGCTTGTTTTTGAGAGTTTTGATCTTTAGAGGAAACCCTAATCTTGTGGTTGAGAGTGTATGAGAGAGCTTTTTGAGATGTTTAACTAAAAAGAATGGAAGATAATATGGTCCTTGAGGGTTATAAGTCATGGGAAGAGAAGGAAAAAGACCAAAATATCATTACTAAAACATTCCTCAATTGCTAGAAAAATATACTTAACGCCATCCGTGAAAGGTCGTCAGGTCTGTGATAGGCCGACAGGAATGGTCATCATAAATGGGGTCCAAATTCTTGATTTTCTGCCTAGGTCTGATGACATCATCAGAAATGTCGTCAAAATCTGAGGACATCATTAAAAAGGTTGTCAAAAACATGATAGCCCATCAAAAACGTCGTTACCATTTTCCAGCTTGACATGCTGGAATAAAATAGGGATAACTCTTTGCTCAAAAATCGGATTTAGGCAAAATTGGTATCGTTCGAAAGATAATTCAAAGAGATTTCATTTTATATATATTAAATCACCCTGTTCATCATATACAATGAGTTATGGTCGATTGAAGTTGACCCATGTTTTGACGCTCACTAAAACTTGAATGATTGGAAAGCTTTCAACTTGTACTTAAATTAGGGGACCTCTATGATCTAAATTAATGCTCAAATAGATTCCCACACAACATAATTGATTAAAAAACTAAATGTATATAGGATTTGAGGCTTTTGAAATGTCCACGCATAGGAATGATAGATTTTTATTGTAGTCCAAAATGTTGGGTATTACAGAAAGATGGGGTCAAATTCTACCAAAAAAAGGCCCCTAATCAGCTAAATTGTCTCTTAAATGCTAAAACAACAACTTAATAATGGAAACCACCCAAATCTATCACAATAGTAAGAAAATACTATAGTAATGCACAATTTCTGAGAAACGTATACGTAGACTACTAGATGGCGCTGAAAGCCTGAATAATCCTCTACTCCAAATCTTTCCTCTTATGAGAGGCCTTCAAGGGCTTCTATGCTATCAAAATAATGTTCTACATATCTAGATGAGAATATTGATAACCATATTACATATGAGAGCTCCAGGTCAGAAAATAGACAAAAAATCAATTGACTTATCAAACGTTGTTTTATCTTTCTTTTACACCTACTAAATCGATTACTATTTACATCAAATCAAATAATTTCATTATAGATTGGCTCTCTTGCCAAATTTTAAAATTAAAGCAGTCACAGTATCCCTTTTAGCTTGAGGACCATTTACCCTATAATTTAGGAAAAAATCCAAGCTTAATACAAATTCTAAATAGTCTTACAAAATATCTAAAGCATATGAATTAGAATGAAGGATTAAATGCCAAATTAAGTAGAAATTTACTAGATATAGATGTTTAGAATTCATAGAATCACTTCTCTAAGCTAATAAGAGATTAAAATACAAATCTCCTAATAATTTTGGAGCTCAAGGTGCCTTTAATAGTGTTTAATGCTTAATTCTTCAGCTAAAAAAAAGAACCAGATGTTTTTAGTACCAGGTGTTCTTCTTTATGAATATGAGGTTCCTGCCGAAATTGTGGGAGTTGGCCGTATTTGATACATTGCAATCGCAAAGAATAAGGATGGACTTGCTAAGTTTTTTTCTTATTCGTGAATACAAAGGATGGCCCCCAATTCAAGAGATCAAAATCCATGATGCATTTAATCACTGACAAGGTCACGAAACATGAAGGGCATTTTGGCCTGAACTAAGTGCTAAAGTACCAGAAACTTTTGCAAGTTGGAATTATCCCAACCGGGCACTTGAAATCCATTTCAAATCCTGTGTATGAAAACAAACTACGTTGCCCTACAAAATTCAGCATTTTATATTCAGTAGATCCATAGAACTTTCATTTGAGGGTGTTTCGATAAAAAGTGGATCCTACTCCAAAAGGGTTGTTTTCTGCAAAATCAACCTGTTAGCTAAAAATGAGCCTGAAAGCCCTTGGAATTGAAACAAGCATCCACCTAGCCTAATATAAATGTTTTTAAGCTAATGAAACTGCCAAATTGGGCATCCAAGATCATTTACCTAAAGTTTAGGCCTGAGAGATATTCTTGATAGTAAAAGTTCTAAAATATAGAAATAGTTTTAAAAATCAAATGAACTATTTAGTAATCGAACAGTCAATGCTAGCAAGTCATAAAGGACTTGTGACAACTATAGAAAATTTCCATATGCCAAAAAAGTACAAAATGTTAGAAATAACGTAGATAATCATCACATTCACCCTTCCTCTCTTAGATTCAGTTAGAATGTGATCTAATATACACGGAAGCAATCCATATTAGTAATATTTGACATGGTGAAGAGGTGAACTCTCTCTTTATCAAAGGTAGTGTAGGTTTCTTTTACCTACTTTTTTCAGTTTCAAACACTCTCGTGGGAGCTAATAGTGACTCAAATTCTAACTCGTATGAAGAAATTTGATAGACTAGCAATAACTAGTAAAATAGTGAATAATGATGAGAAAAATTAAAAGGGAAAAAGGAACCCAATTCCTATCTTTTAAATTGTGACCCCAAATTCCAGTTTCTTTGAAAGATTTTGGAGAGATAACAAAGGAAGAAATTAATAAGTTGATTCGATAGCCAGAAAAACTAGAGGAACCTCTTATTTCTTGAAACACGATAGAACATACATAAAAGAATCCATCGAGTTTGCGTTTGATTTAATCAAGTTTTCGATTTATATTCAAATTTTAAAAGAATTGTTTGACTCCATATGATAAAGCAGAAATCAAAAAGATATTTTTCAAAAATAAAAGGGGAAAAATTAATCTAGGAGAAAGATCTTTTGGATTATGCCTAAAGAGAGGAGGAAATTAGTTGTACAAGTGAAAAGGAAAAGCTGATTTAGTCTTAAATTGGAGTCGGGTTGGGTTATGCTCATCAGGCTTATTAGGTATGGCCCATAAATAAGTAATGAGTCAGAGTTTCACCTCTTTTGGATTTGAGAAATATATTTTTGGTATTACAATTGAAATCAAAATAGTAATAGAATAACAAAATTGATTGCATAATTTGTTATAAAATTAAAAACAACTACAAATCATATATCATAAAAGAACAAAACATATTGCAAGTGATTGTAGTTTAATAAGAAAAAAACACTTATCACTACTGGATACATTTCTACCAACGAACAACAACTAGCTATTTTAACAAAAGTAATTCCAAGGGTGCAATATGAATATATTGAAGTTCAATCTGCAGTACTAATTTCTTTCATCACACCTAGCTAGATGTAAATTTTTAAATAATGTACCAAATGGTAGTTTTGCCTTTTAGGTAAGCCAATCAATTAAGAGTGTGTTAGCCAATGTCGATTAGTTAGGTAACTATTAGATGGCCTTCTAGACTCTGTATAATAGATTATTTTGCAATATTTTTGGGCGATCTTCAAAAACTTTTTGAAGAAAATAATTTCTAAGTAGTAAAAGTTGTTTTTGAGATCATAAAAAAGTAATGTATCCACAAAATTACTTTTTTTAGAAACGGTTAAAGAAAAATACACTTAGAAGTACTTTTACAAGAAGTTCGATCAAATGCTAATTGATCCTAAAAAATGTTTTAAATATATTGGTCAAATAAAAAATGGTTCTTTCTTAAAAAGTACTTTTCAATATAAGCTTTTTTAAAAAGTTTGCCAAACATGCTATAAATCTATATTCAATCCAAATCACATGCCGTTTTCCTATAGTCAAGCTAGGGACTTCTAAAAAATACAAACTTTGTTCATGAAATGGAAGTTCTTGATCATGTTTTTGATGGAAAAACAAGGGTTCATCACCTTGAAGATAAATTAGAATGATGAAGTAAGGACATTGGAATAAGCAGAAATTGAGGGGCTCGCCAATATGAAAAAGCCAAACTATAAAGTTTGGCAATCAGAGCAAAAACTTGGGAAAAATACCCTTGAGTTTGGTGATGGATCTTTAGTTCAGAAAACTCCAAAGCCTGCTTTGCAAAATTTTTAGTGGTCTAATCGTTTATGGTCTATCTTTCGGCCTCATGTAATAAATAGCTTAAAACTATATATAGCTAGTTTAGTTCCTTATTTTTCTTAGATTACTTTTGATGATTATTAACATTACAAAACACTTGAAAGTGTATGAACTTAATTTAAACTTTTGGTTAATAATCTTTCTTATAAATATTGGTTAAATGGCGAATTTGACTTCCTCAAGGTCATCAAAGAAGTTGGTTCTTATTGTGGGTTTAATCATTGAGTTTCATAGGTAATATACCTTTGTGTTGCTTTAATTTTTTTCTTTTTTGGTTCATTTTTTTTAATTTTCACATTCTTACTATTTCAATTTAGTATTATAACTTTTGTTTTTTAGAGTCTATTTCTGTTATTTGATATAAATATCGAGCATACATTTGATCCCTACGAGTGTAGGCTTGGGTTTATAATAACATAAAAAGCACAGAACAACAATTTTCAATAATACACCAAAAATATTTTGTTATTTTGACTTTCATTGGAAGTTTCTAATACTAGATTTACATTCTCTAGTGTTATTTACGTCTAGATTTGAGATTTTACTTTTATTAGGGTTGTTTTGAAGAAAACATCATTATTGGGTTTTGATGTTTGAAGAAAAATGCAATTGGTTTTTAGATCTGATTATTTTGTCTTGGAATTGAGGTTCAAAAGTAATAGGGGTTGGCTTTCCACGTCAAGAGGAGCCTATGTAATGATCCTCTAGGTCATTTTTTTGATTTGCACATATTTTAGGCATTTTGGTCCTTCCCACAAGAGATAAAAATATTTATGACTTGATGGAACTGTTAGTTTCATTATCAGATAATTTATTTGGATTTTAGGATTCGTTCCCTATTTTGGAGCTTTAGTTGTTTAGGATTTGGTCTCAGAACAAAACTATTAGTACATGACCGTGTATTAGAATTCCAACAATGCAATCTACTACGAATCATTGGTTTTACGCTAGGGAGATCCTGGGTTTAAGACCTGAGGCTTTCAAACTTATTTTGTGTTATTAGGCAAATTATATTAAAAATATAACTATAGGTGTGGGCCCTAAATTTAGTTGAAGCAACCTTGGATGAAAGTTTAGATGGTTCCATTGAGCCTGAGACATCAAATTTAGTATGGTATCATAGTGTGTTTCTGCACATGGGGTTCTAAACAAATCCCAAGAACCCAATTGGAGTCTATTTTTTGACTTGGAAAATTGGACCCATCAGGTTGTTTATCCAATCTCTTAAGCAGTAATTTGACCCCTTGACTGATCATCCCTTTAGCGACACTGGATCAGTTTAGAAGACTCGAACATTTGGCCAAAGGTCACTTAAGTAATAAATCTTCGTTTCAGCAGATATCACTTAATTGGCCTAGGCTTCGCTTAAGCGATACCCACACCAATCTTGAAAGACTACTTAAGTGGTTGTCGATTAAGAGACTAGGTGACATCTTAAGAGGCACCTGGTATCTTTTTCTACTTTTCTCCACTTGATTTTCCACCATTCCTTTCACCATTTTGGCATCAAACTGAGAGCGCATTCAGAGAAAAAAAAAGGGAAATCATCTATAAAAGCTAAGATAAGGTATCCTAACACTCCTTGGTCATTTCCCATTAATTTTCCCTTCAATTTCCACCCTAAACCAATATAAATTCTTAGATTTAGGTATTAAATTCATAAACTTTAATGGCCAATTTAATACCTGATTTATGCTCTATTTGTTCTAACCTTTTGAGCACACAATCCTTGTCTTTTAAAGGACCCCAGGGGATTCAATTTTTTATTTCATTTGCATGACCTATGGGGCCATTTTTATTTGAATTTTGACCAGATCTGTAGTATATGTAGATTAATCCTTTAACAATGTGACAATATTTTAATATTGTGGAGCAAAGAGAAATGATATTTTTACAACTAAAAGACTTATAATTTGACATAGAGGTAGCCTTTTGGGAACTCTTTTTAATAATATAGTGTATTATATATGTTAAATGTTATATAGGGCTGTTAGGATGTGAGTATGCACAAAATACCGTAACATCGCCTAAATTTTTATTTTGAGGACTAGAAGGGAGAACCGACCCTTAAGATAAAATGCTTATCATGCTTGTAGAACCCTTTACCCAAGGTTGCCTGTATATTATACATAGTTAAGGATAATAAGCCCTTAGTATAATTCTTACTACTTTAATCTATAGATTTTGATGGTTCCCCAGATTAAGATATGGTTATGCCGATTACATATTATTAGGCCCACGGCTGTGATTTTGACGTTAGTTGGATTCCTGAGAAGTGATTTATCCTTGTAAAAGATGTGTCCATAGTTTATAGAAAATTAGATTCTTATAATTGTATTTCTTTGATACCAGCAATGTCATACAACAATTTGGTACTTTCACACTCACTGGTATAGTTCCAACTAAAAATATGATTTACTACTATTTTCCTTAAAAGAGATTTATTCCCATTTTTCACTTCTAAAATGGATTCTTTCATAATGGGAATCATACTACATAAATGAATGATTTAAGATCTTTTGAGACTAAAATGATGTTTCAGAGATTTGAACAAGCTAGATTTTGATCTATTGTTTTGCTACTACTACTTACTTTGGTCGGTTGAGATTTTGACCCTTTCTATACTTTTATAATGATTTAGTCCTAATGTTTACCTTGGGCAATGGATTTAAAGACTTACAATCTTTTTCATGACTCGAACTATGGACTGGTCGCAACAGGCCTCTCAAATCCACTGAAGATCTCAGACCGACCCCTTAGCCTATTCCAATATAACCAATAATACCTAGTAGTAGATGAATTCAAATATAAAGCAAAATATGAAAATTAAACTAAAAATTGTATATGAAATCATTATTAAAAATTGAAAAACCCTAGATTTTTTCCCCTCAAAACTTTCCTGAGCTTTGAGCTCATTGCCCTAGAAATAACTCACCATACTAACCATATGATATGGGTATGGGTTAGCAGACCCACCATGTATGATATCCAGTGTTTGGTGGTTGAGTTTTTGTAGTGGTTATGACTTGATGGGTATGGTTCGTATAGTTTGGTGATGAGTCACTGGGTTGATCATTCACTTAATCTGAGACTTAGTTACATAACTTGGTCCTGAGTATGAGTAGCTCACTAATAGGATGATAGGGTACTAGTGGTATAGTCTAATTGTATGTTGTCTAGGGTCCAACCCCTTTTTATGTTGTCTTGAGTATGATTGGACCATATGATTTGTATGTTTGGGTCATGAGTTGGGGTAATAAAGTTGTAGAATTACTAGTGTGTGTGTGTTCAACTTTTTTTTCTGGTTATGACTAGATGGCACCATTCGTAATATGTGGTGATGAGTTGTAGGGTCAACTTATACCCACATGTAAGATTTTTACAATTCAAGTTAGGGGTATTATGGACATTTCCCCTCATAACTACTTTCAACCCGATGACATAAAGCACAATTTAGGACTTCATTAACCTATTATTCTAAATCAAACACTCTCCAAACTTTCTCAAATCTCTCTCAAGCTGTTAGGTCAAGAAAAGGCTATAGTTTCTTCAAAGGGATCAATTAAGACTTTCAAGGGTGGTGTCTCTCCATCTTTCTTGGTGTCTAAGGCATGCTACTCCTCTCTTATTATTAATTAATCTAAAAGCATGTTTTAATGAATGGTTTTCATGGTATTATTGCGATATTATTTTGGTTTAAAAATATCTGTTAGAGGTTTGGTTGTTCTTGGTTTGATAATGCTTTCCCTTGATTTACTTAAGGTTTTTCATGTTTTACTTATGATTTGAACATGCATTTTCATGGGAATGATAAATTGTGACTTGGTTTTGGTTTTGGAAACTTTATGTCATCAAAATATTTGTTAAAATGGCAAAGAGAACGACACTGTCTCGTGGTTTGACTATTCTTGAAATCTATTGTATTGCATAATATTGTAATGGAACCCAAATAGTTTGGTTTTTTTAAGATGGATTGGAAAGGCCTCGGTGGCCATAATCTTAGTTTAATTTGGAACCTTTGGAGTCAAATTGGTTTAATGGCTTTGGTATGGCATAAATCGATAGACTTGCAAGATCTAATTTTTGTATGACGATACCAATGGTTAATGCCTAATAAAAGACTCCATAAAAATGGTTGGAATGTGTAAATTTTTTTAATATAGGATTAAAGGAAGTGTAGCAAAGTCGTGGAAAGTTGAGGTATCGGGAGACCAAAAATAGGAACTCATCTTTGTCGATGTGAGGTTTGTTCTCGCTAACCATATACATGATGTCACACTTTATCTTTGGGGGATAGAATAGTCTTCCGAGGTTCTTTTCTCTGGTCGTGTGGCTTCATGCACTGGGACTCTTTCTTTAGGGAGAGCTGAACCCATAAAGGCTATAGGTTATTTTAGGATGGCAAAGCTACACAACCCTGCTTAAGGTGTTAAATACAGGTTAAACCTATTTCCCTTTCCCAACATATATATGTGTATATGTATGTGATTTGATATGGTTGTTTAATTTGGTTTTGAATAGTGGCATTATTTTACCCTTAGTCCTAATTACATGCTAGTGTTCACTCCATTGCCCATCTTTGGGTGTTGTATCCCTATGCTATCCAGGAATCGGCCATACTACTCATTCTGCTCAATGACGTGGATTCGGGGACAACTTTATGTTATACTGAAGTGGTGAAATTCCATACTCTGGAAGTCACCATTGTATAAAATAGAGTTCTTTACATTATTTTTGTTTCTTGGACTTTGGCTTGGTCTATGGTAGGGGACTTGTACCACCTAAATTTATTTGGTTTTTGTTAGAGGATTTGTGGGAATACTATGGGCATGGGTAGTATCAGTATTGGTATCATCCTTGGTATTGGTACTGGCGTTGTGGTTGACATTGATTAGATGTTTGATTGAGGTTGTTGGATTTTTTTATAGACTTTAATTGTTGTCTTTGATTTATTATTGTTCTGTCTTTATATATGTGTTCAGAATTCATCCGACATAGGGTGCAGGGAAATTATAGTTGGGTATTGGGGGTGGTCTCTGGTGTAGATTGTACTTGAGATGCTCGACATAACTAGTCCTTGGTTCGGGTTATGTTATATTTTTATCAACACCCTAGGTTCATGGTCAACTGGAAGTAAAAATAGCCACATCGAGTAGAGACTCTTTCAAGGGTGTATAGCATGCCACACTCGTAAAGGAGAGAATACAAAGAATTTCATAATGTTTTTCTTTCTTATGTTCTACTTTGAAACAGTCGAATCTAAAGTCGTAAAATCTTCTCTAATTCCTATTTGTTCAATTTCTTAGATCATGCCTCCTCAAAGATCTAATGTTCATAAAAACTCTTCTGTCAAACCCGAGGACAATGTTGATGGGACACGTTCTACTTATGATGTCCACACTCGATCTAGGGGTCTAGTTCTTGATAGTCCTGGAGTTCCACTGGTTCCCTCTAGTCCTTGTAGAGCTCCTTAAACTAAAGTGATAAATATTGAGATTTATTAGTCTATTCATATATTGGGATAGTTTGTAGCATCTCAGTTTAATCTTGGTGATTTTGTTACTCCATCTTCTGAGGCCACAAGGGTAGGTCAATTTATGAGGTTAAATCCTTCAACCTTTATGGCTGTTAAGGTTGAGGAGTATACTTTTGGTTTTCTGCATGATATGGAGAAATTTTTTCATGTTATTCATGCCACTAATATGGAGGGCATAGACATTGTCGCCTATTAGTTGAAAGATATGGTATACTAATGCTACGAGGAATTAGATTAGGCAAGGGGTGACTATGTTAAGTCCTATTTGTGGGAGGATTTTCCTAATATTTTCCTAGACCGTTTCTTTTCTAAAGAGCTGATGGAAGTGAAAGCAAAAAAGTTTATAAATTTGAAGCAAGGTAAGTTATCAGTTAAGAAGTATGCCTTGAAATTTCCCCAGTTATCGTGGTATGCTTCGGAGTTAGATTCTAGCATAAGGGATAGAATAAGAAAGTTTGCTTTCAATTTACAAGACAATTAATCTTAAGGACTAAGGCTAACTTTCTGAACAAGAACATATATATCTCAAGGTTGGTGGTATATATATACAGTAGGCATAGAAAGAGAAGAGGAATCAGGTTGAGATAGTAGAGAGACAGGGTAAGAAATTTAGATTATCTAAGCAGGATGGTGGCTAAATGTAATGTGACCGAGATAGTGGTAAATGCCCATAGAAGATGTGGGGAAATTTTGGTTTTTACTCGATGGGTAGTGATCCCTATGTAAACCTGTCAAGTAACAGGTGTTTCAAAGTTGGAGACAACTTTAGGTCACAAGGGGGCTAATTTAAGGCTATTAAGGCTCAACCATCTCTCTCTTAACCTACCTGTCAATTTTATGGTATAATGCACTGGGGTTACTATAAAGTAAGAAGGGATAAGTGCTTTAGCTGTGTTTAGACAGGGCACATGATTAAGAAATGTCCAGTGGCCCAAGTTTCTTTGGAGGAGAACAAAGTTCAAGGTTCCTCTTTATCGAGTCCCACACCAAAGAGTGCACCATCTTGCTCCGACACAGGTCAAAACTGTGTCTATGTTCTCACTATCTGACAAGAGTCTAAGGCATCATCTAATGTTTTGATAGGTAAGGTGAAAATATTTTCCCATGATGTGTACTATTTACTTTATTCAGGGTCCAAACTCCCTTATGTGAGTCCATTTGTGGCTGTCCATTTTGTTTTTATCCTGAGGTTATTTTGAATCTTTTTTTCTATTTCTACCTCTGTAGGTGACTATGTGATTTCTAGAAGAGTCTATAGGAAGTGTGTGGTATCTGTTTGTAGTAAAGAAACTATGTTGTATCTATTTGAATTATATATGGTTAATTTTTATATTATATTATTGATGGATTAGTTTTTCTCGTGCTAAGCATCTATAGATTGTCAGACCCATAAGGTTGTCTTTAAATTCCCTAATTAGCTTGTTATTAAGTAGGAGTGTGGTTCCCCAGCTCCTATGGGGAAGTTTATATCATATCTTAGAGATGGGGGATTAATCTCTAAGCAGAGTCTCTATATTTTAGTTTGGGTTAAAGATTCTAACTTAGAGGTTTTTTTTTGCATTCCTTCCCTATGGTGAATGAATTTCCTAAGGTCTTTCCTGATGACCTTCCTGATATACCCCAAGATAGGGAGATTGAGTTTAGGATTAATCTTGTTCCATACACTCGTTTGATATCTATTCCTTTGTATAAAAAGGCTCCAGCTCAGTTTAACGAGCTTAAGAAGTAGCTAAACAATCTCTTAAATAATGGTTTCATACGTCCTAGTGTATTCTCGTGGGTGCACTAGCATTATTTTTACGTAAGAAGGATTGTTCGCTTCAGATGGACATTGATTAGGACAGTTAAATAAGGTGATGGTAAATAATATGTATCCTCTTCCAAGGATAGATGATTTATTTTATCAATTGCAGGGTGCTAAGGTGAAGGATATTTTGTATGCAAAATTTTTGAAGTATAATTTTTTGTTGAATATTGTAACTTTTATGGGTCATGTTATTTCTAGTGATGGGATTATGGTAAATCGGAAGAAGGTTGCAGTGGTGAAGAAGTGGCGTAAACCCATAACTCCAATTGACATTCAGTGCTTCTTGGGTTTAGTTGGTTACTATAGGAGGTTCATTGAGAGTTTTTCTTCTATAGTTTCCCTATTGACTAAGTCGACTAAGAAGAAGATAAGGTACTTATGGTGAAATGCTCGTGAGGGTAGTTTCGAGAAGCTAAAAGATAAGCTAACTTCTATTCTGATTTCGACATTGCCCGAAGGCACTGATGGGTTTGTGGTTTATTGTGATATGTCCCATATGGGGATTGATTGCATTTTGTTGCAGCATAGAAGGGTGATAGCTTATTCCTCTGTGTAGTTAAAGGTGCATGAGAGGAATTATCTGACTAATGATTTGGAATTGCTAGTTAAGGTGTTTGTACTAAAAATTTTTCATCACTATTTTTATGGAGTTCATATGGATATCTTTTCTGATCATAAGATCCTACAATATGTGCTTTCTCATAAAGTACTTAATCTCAGGTAAAAGAGATGGCTTGAGCTGCTCAAAGATTATGACAGGTGTCTTCATACCATCAAGGTAAAACTAATGTGGTTGTTAATTATCTTAGTAAGTTATCCATGGGGAGTATAGCTTATGTAGATATGGAGAAGCGAGAGTTGGTGAAGGATACTAATCTTTTTTCTAACCTTTGAGTTCGTCTCTTATACTCTAAAGATGGTGGTGTATTTGTACAAGAAGTGGCTCAGTCTTCTCTAGGTGCTGAGATCAAGGATATACAAGTATTAAATCCCGTCTTGATAAGTATCAAGGGTAAAGTAGGTGGGAAAAAGGTGATCGCCTTCGAGATTAGTAGTGACCGTACCCTTCAGAAACAAGGGAGATTATGTGTTCCTCATAAAGATGATTTGCGAGAGAGGATCTTGGCCGAAGTGCATGAGTCATGCTATGTTGTTCATACTAGTTCGAAGAAGATGTATCATGACCTTAAGGAGTTGTATTGGTCGAACAATATGAAATAGTATATTGCCAACTTTGTGGCTAAATGCTAGGTATGTCAATAAGTGAGAGTTGAGCGCATGAGGCCTAGAGAATTGTATTTGGAAATTGAGTTATCGATGTTTAAGTGGGAAGTGATCAATGTGGATTTTGCTACCTATCTTCCATGGTCTTGGAAAAAAGCTTGGTTCAGTTTGGGCCATTGCATTTAGGATGAAAAAGTCAACTTATTTTTTCCAGTGATGACTAACTTCTTGACTGAGAATTATACGAGTTTGTATCTTCAAGAGATTGTGAAGTTGCATGGGTTAGTAGTTTCTATCAGCTGTGGCCATGTTATGTAGATTTCATCTCTCTTTTGGTGATCATTTTTGAAAGATTTAGGGACCAAGGTGAGTCATAGTACTACTTTTCACCTGTAGTCGGATGAGCAAGGAGAAATGACTATTTAGAAGTTGGAGAATATGCTTCGTGCTTGTGTGATTTACTATGGTGGTAGTTGCATTGAGCATTTGCCTCCTATAGAGTTTGCCTATAATAATGGCTACCAGTCCATCATTGGGATGGTTCCATTTGAAGTCTTGTATGGTATTAGGTATAGATCTTTTATTGGGCGGTTCAATATTAGTGCGGCAGAGATATCTGGTTCAAATTTTGTTCACCAAGCCATAGAAAAGAAGAAGGTGATTCAGAGTTGAATTAAGGCTGCCCAAAGTCTTCAAAATTCCTATTAGGATATGAGGCAAAGTAAGGTAGAGTTTGAGGTTAGGGATAGAGTATTTTTAAGGTGTCTCCCAAGAAGGGAGTGATGCAGTTTTGGAAGAAGGGGAAGTTTAGTCTCTGGTATAATGATCTATACTTTTTTAAGAGGGTTGGTAGTGTTGCGTAAGAGTTGGAGTTGCTGTCATGTTTGAGCTCCATTGTCCCAATAATCATGTTTCTATGTTGGGGAAGTGTATGGGTTTTTCATAACAAATTATGCCTATCAAGGTTATTGGTATTTCAAACTTTCTGTCTAATGCGGAGATCTTAATTGAAATCTTTGATTTGCAGGTTCGTTGATTGTGGACCAAGGATGTGGCCTTGGTAAAGGTTCTATAGAGGAACCCCAAGGCTTAATATTCTAACAGGGAAGATGAAAAGGACATGAATTTCAAGTATCCAATCATGTTTTATGCTTTGGAAATTCCTGCGTAAGGTATATGTTCTTACTAAAAACTTTATTTTATAACTTAGTTCAAGGAAAGATTGATTTTAGTGCATCTTTGTTTTCTAAGTTAGTTAAAGGTAAGAGTGGAGGTGTTGGGGTAGAAATCATGCTTGTATTTCCTTGTTCCGTCATTTATGGACAAGTAATCAAAGTGGGGGAGAATTAAAACACCCAGTGTTTTAGCCCTTCAAACTTTCCTGAGCTTTAAGCTGACTGTCCTTGAAATGAATCACCACACAAATAATATGATATGGGTATGGGTCAGGTGACCCAAATTGTATAGTGTCCAGTGTTTGTTGGCTGAGTTTCTATTATGTTTTTGACTTTGTGGGCATAGGTCATATGGTTTGGTAACAAGTTATTGGGTTGATCATTTACATAATATGATACTTAGTGAATTTACTTAGCTCTAAGTACTAATGGCTCACTAAGAGTCGTGAGGATAGGGTATGAGTGGTATACTCTAATATTATATTATACAGTGTCCAACTCCTTCTGATGTTGTGTTGAGTACGAATGTTTGAGTTGTATGGTCAGGTCATGATTTGGGGTAATGAAGTTGTATGATGAGTAGTGTGTGCGTGTCTAACTTTTTGATCTAGTTATGACTAGATGGTACCATTCGTATGATGTTATGATGAGTTCTGGGGTCAGTCATACCCACCCGTGAGATTTTTACAGTTTAAGTTGGGGGTATTCTCGATATTTCCCCTCTTAAATCCTTTTAACCCCACGACATAAAACACCTATTGGGCCTTTATTAACCTATTATTCTAAATTAAACACTCTCTAAACTCTCTCAAATCTCTCTTAAATTCTTGGGTCAATAAAAGGCTAGGGTTTCTTCGAAGGGATCAATTAAGGATTTTAAGGGTGGTCTCTCTTTGTCTTCCTTGGTGTCTAAGGCATGTACTCCTCCCTCATTGTCAATTAAACTAAAAGCATGTTATACCGAATAGATTTTATGGTATAATTTTGGTATTGTTTTGGTTTTGAAATATGTGTTGGGGTTTTGGTTGTTCTTTGTTAGATAATGATTTCCCATGTTTTACATCTGTTTTTCATGTTATATTTATGATTTGAACATGTGGTTGCATCGGAATGGTCAATTGAGACTTTGTTTTAGTTTTTGAAACTATATGCCCTCAACATGATCTATTAAAATACCAAAGAGAATTATTTTATCTCATGGATTGACTATTCTTGAAAACTATTGCATTCCATAATACGGTAATGGAACCTAAATGGTTAGGATTGGTTTAAAATTTATTGAAAGGCCTTGGTGGCCAGGTTTTTGGTTTAAATTTGATACTTTGGAGTAAGATTTGTATAATGGCTTCGATATGGCATAAATCGATAGCCTTACAATCTCTAATTTTGGTATGATGATACGAACGGTTAATGCCTAATAAAAGACTCCATTGAAAATGGTTGGAATGTGTAATTGGTTTTAATATAGGCTTAAAGGGGGTGTATAAAAAAGTTGTGGAGGCGGAGGTCCCAGGGGGACCAAAACTTGAAAATCATGTTTGTTTATGTGAGGTTTGGTCTTGGTGACCGTGTGCATGATGTCACACATTATATTAGGGGGATATACTATTTATCCTAGGTTCTTCTTGCGTGTTGTTCGGCTTCACGCACTAGGGCCCTTTTAGCAAGGCGAGCTGAATCCATATAGCCCGTGGGTGGGTTTAGTACGACAAAGATACACAACCCAGGTTAAGGTTTTAAATGCATTAAACCTACTTCCCTTTCCCGACATCGTATATATGTATATATGTATGTTATTACATATGGTTGTTTACTTTGGTTTTGAATAATAGCATTATCTTATCCTTATTCTTAAGTACATTCTAGCGTTCACTATGCTAACCGTCATCCGGCATTGTATCCCCACGTGATGCAGGAACTCGTCGTACTCCTCCACCTACTCAGTGACTAAGATTTGGGGACAACTTTGAGACAGACTACAGTAGTTATCTTCCGTACTACGAAAAACTCTATTTCATGATATGGACTTCTTTACATTGTTTTTGTTTCTTAGAAATTGGTTATGTCTATGGTCGGGGACATGTCCCGATCGGATGTTCTATATTTTCGTTTAGAGGCTTTGTGGGAATACTTTAGGCATGGGTAGTTTTGGTATTTGTGTTAGCCTTGGTATTGTTATTGGCATTGGGGTTGACACCAGTTAGAGGTTTGATTGAGGTTGTTTGATTTTGGTAATAGACATTAATTACTATCTTTTATTTATTATTTTTCTATCTTGATGTATGTTTAGAATTCATCCAACATAGGGTTCAGGCGGTTATGGGTTGGTATTGGGGGCGCTCTCCTGTATGGGTTGCACTTGAGATGCTTGAATCGACTAAGCCATGGTTCGAGTCATGTCAAAAATAATCTACCCTACCAAAATCAATACCAAATGACATCTATAATACCCAAATCTACTATAGTCCAACAAAGCCTCTAACCAAAAATCAAGTACCAATAATGTGCTGAGAAGTGCCACAGACCATAGCCAAAACAAATTTGAAATCAAGTCTAAAACATGAAAAACCAAAAAAATAAATGTAGTCTCCCGAATGATGGAGACTCACCACTTTAAGTCAACTCACGAACCAACCACAAACAACTGATCACTATGCAGGAATGGTAAATGTATGGCCATTTCCTGCATCATGTGGGGATACAACTGTTGAAGGAGGTTATCAGTTGGAGAGCTAGCATGTAGCTCAGGGATAAAGTATAAAATAATGTCATGATCCATAATATAGAAACCGTTAAAACTTGTGCACAACATTATAAGTAGTACATATATAAATATACATCACATGTCGGGAATAGGGAATAGGGTTTTGCATGAACAATAAAACCTTAACTTGGACTGTGTAGCTATGCTGTCCTAAAGGCACCCATGGGCTATATGGGTTCATCTCCCCCTGCTGAAAAGACCCAT
This sequence comes from Capsicum baccatum var. pendulum, assembly GCA_030864225.1. Taxonomy (NCBI): domain Eukaryota; kingdom Viridiplantae; phylum Streptophyta; class Magnoliopsida; order Solanales; family Solanaceae; genus Capsicum; species Capsicum baccatum. The sequence goes on from CM061557.1 coordinate 91,571,712, forward strand.
TACATGTTAGCCATACGTACCAGGGAAATATTGAGAAGGCTAACGCCATTCCCAAAATATAATGTGTGTCTCATGCACACGGTCACCATGACCAAACCTCACGTCAGCAAACATGAGTTTTCAGTATTGGTCTTGCCAGGATCTCCACCTCTCATGGATTTCCTACCCAACCCCCGTTAATTCCATAGTAAAATCATTTAAATATTTCCAACTATTTACCAAGTAGTCTCTTAACTAGGTATTTCCCATTGGTATCATCATACCAAAATTAGAACTTGCAAGTCTATTACCTTATGCAATATAACCTATTAAACCAAATTAGAATCCACCATTTCCAATTAAACAAAGACCATTTAAAATTAAACCATGAAACCAAGGCCGTTCAAAAACCATATGATACGAACAAAAACCAATTCATGTTCCTTTAACCATTTATGCAATGGAAAGATTAAAGAATAGTCAACTGTATGACAAAATTATATATTCAATGCCAATTTCATAAATAGGTTGAGGGAATATAATTTCGAAGACCAAAACCAAGTAATTGGGAATGCATGGTACCCCAAAGTTGAATTTATTGTTCTCATGCTCCCCACCATGTTAACAAACACTAATAAAGCAAGATTGTATCATAATAAATGGTGGAAAGTAAAGTTAAATATCAGTCATGTCCAATGCCTTCAACCAAACCAAAATCCCCATCAAAACGATGAATTTAATATCGATTTATGGCATTAATAAAATTATAAATTCAAGGGATCAAAGTACAAGCCTTAATTGTCTATAATTTCAAAGAAAACCACACCCTTAAAACCTTTGATGATCACCTCACCATAACCTTGAGTTGAAAAAGGGGATTTTTGAGAGAGGATGTTTAAGAGTGAATAATGACCTTTGAATATTTAAAAACAGATGAGAATTTCTCCTTGTATGTTTTAAAATACGTGTATAAGTGAAAAGTCCATACTACCATTCTTCCATTTTTAATTAAAGAAAACAACAAAAAAATACATAGGTCCGTGTCGCAAACCTGATCGCAGTGATGTCCGTCTGCGTCGCTGGGCTATCGCAGAGGCTTTTTGCCTCCGTGACCAAAAATTACCCCAAACCCTATTCGAGAATTCTGAAACTCTCCTGGGTTACCCTTTTTACATCCCCAAACATGATTTGGATCAAAAATTGATATTTCAAAAACGGAAAGGCCAAAAATAAAATACCCAAAATTTGAGGGTGTTACATTATCCCCCTCTTAGGATTATTCATCCTTAAATGATTAATTAGGATACATTTCACAAGATAATAATAACAATGCACTATAATCAAAGGATATATCAAGATAATAACAACAAAGAATGGAATTCATATGTCAAGCTTATTCTTCCATCACATGGAATAGAAATAGATACTAAGCCATCATATCCTTTTACACCTCCAAAATGACTTATTCTACCTTATGGTTCCTCCAAATGTCCTTTACCAATGACAAATCTTTATCCCGCAACTTACAAATTTGTTTATCCAAGATCTCTACCAGAACCTCTTCATAAGATAGGGAATCTAAGACACCAACGTACTCGATAGGAACCACAAAGGAAGGATTACTCATGCATTTCCTCAACATGGACACATGAAACACAAGGTGAATAGAATCCAAAAATCAAAGGCAACTCCAAATTATATGCAATATTCCCCTCTATTTTTAAATCAAATAAGGACCAATGAAATGGAGGCTGAGTTTCTCCTTGTTTCAAAAAGAAATCACTCCCTTCATGGGTGATACTTTCAAGAACATCAAATCACCCATATGGAACTCCAACTCTCTTTGCCTGACGTTCACATAAAAAGTTTGAAGACTTTGGGAAGTGTTAAGCCTATCTCAAATCACCTTCACCTTCTACTTAGCTTGATGAACTAAATTAGGACCAAGAATCCTCGCCTAACCAACTTTGAGAAACCTAATAGAAAATCTATACCTGTTACTATTTAAAGCCTCAAATGGTTCCATAGTAATACTAATATGATAGTAAATGTTGTACACAATCTCTAAAAGAGGTAACTGATCAATCTAACTACCAACAAAGTCAATTACAAAAGATCGAAGCATGTCCAATTAAATCATAATAGTCCTTTCTTCTATTCCATCCATTACCGAGTGAAAAGCAGCAGTAAGGGTAACTTTACTTCCTAAACATCACTGAAATGGCCACTAAAAATGAGATAATAAAGGATACATTAGATTCCCTTGGTGAAAGAGCCCTAATGCATATTAGCCTGTACTTACTGAAGAAAAATTGATAAGGCTAATGTTATCCCTAATAGATAAAATATGTCTCATGCACACGGTTACCATGAAAAAACTTTACATCAGCTAAGTTACCTTCACAACCATCGGACCATAGGAATGTCATCTTTTTCTGAGTCAACTTTGTTATTGTTGTAGAAATAGATGAGAAATACTCTAAGAACCTACTATAATACCCATCCAATTCAAAGAAGCTTTGAACTTCAATTGGAATTATAGGTATAGTTTACTTCTTAGCTAACTCAAATTTATATAGATCCACCTTGATCCTTTTACTAGAAATAATGTGCCTCAAGGAAGTCACAATATCCAACCACAACTCACTAGAAAATCTATCCTATAACCTTTGACCCTTAAGAGTCAGTAACAAAATTAAGAGGTGATCAGCTTGATGCACTTAATTATTATAATGAACCAAAATGTCATCAATAAACAGTATATCTAACAAATCTAAAAACTGTTTGAATACTCAATTCATCAGATACATAATAGTAGTCGGAGCATTAATACACATAAATGACATAACCAAGGATTCATAATGGCCATATTAAGTTTAAAAAGTAGTGTTATGGATTTTAATATCCATCATATTCCACTGATGATACCCTAAATTAATATCAATCATAGAGAAACATCTATCACCATGAAGCTGGTTGAAAGAACCATTAATCCTAGGAAGAGGGTACTTATTATTTACTGTAACATTATTAAACTTTTGATATTATATATATATCCTAAGATACCTATATTTATTATGCATAAAAAGTAAGGAGCACCCTATGTAGAACCACGAGGGCAAATGAAGCCCTTATAAAGAAAATCAACTAACTGCTCTTTTATCTTCTTCAACTTAATTGGAGCAATTATATAGGGAGGAATATCCATATAATGGGTATCTAATAGAGGGTAAATCACAAAGATAGTTTCCCTATTGGGAGGAATGCTAGAAAGATCCTCAACAAAAAATTTTAGGAGCTCATTCACCACTGGAACAAATTGTAAAGAAAATCCAAAAATACAAGATAAAGAATATTATTTTTTATAAAACCAAGTTAAGGAATAGATACATGCCTTAGTATACCATAAAATTCAAAGAGAACACTCAACTTGAAACATAGAGGTCCAATAGCCTTGTAAAACCTAATTGATCTTTCTTGGGAAATTTTAGAGAAAGAGAGTGTTTATGTTATGTTAATTAGTCTCAATAGTGCCAAAGGAAAGGTTTTAGTTCATGGAATATAATAGGATGGAAGGAAAATACCACTATGCCCTTAACAAAATCATGTAAGAAATATAACTCCTAGTCTCTACAAGCCTCGTAATGACTTGTGGTCACTGGTCATGAGTCATCGCAGTGTATTATTTTTTGGGTAGAAAGTTTATGCATCTTGACTGGTAAGATCACGAGTCACACCCTATGACTCATGACCAGTCCTTATGACTCGTAGAAGCTGAGTTGTAACCTTATTAGTAAAATAGACCATCTCACAAGTTAGACCACGATGGACAATGTATAACTTGTGAGGAATCTTGATGACTCATCACCTGAGCCGTACCCTAGATATAGATAACTAAAACCAAAAATTTTTAGGTTCCAAAACATAGGTTATTATACCTTAATAAATTGGAACAATATTATTTAAGCTAGTAAGAGAATATGTTATGACTTTGAGGTGTTAAATGACTTTACATAAGATGAAGGATCTCAAATAATATTGAAATAGATAGAACAAATTTATATGAATTTTCCCCTATACATCCTTATCATGTTTTTTATGGTTATATTTTTAGCAAGAGATTGTTTGATTTTTAGTTTTTCTTTAGTCATCGATAACAGAAATAACTTCTTATGAATGCTATACAAATTTTTGGAAATAAACACTTCAATATTGCCTTAGAAAACTAAAATCATAAATTGATGGATAAAACCTTAAAGTTTTCTGAGAAATTCCAAGCATGAAGTGAGTTTCCATCACTCTAACCCCAATGCACTAGTTATACAAATATTATTATGTTTGTTTATCAACTTATGAATGTCAAAGAAAAATGATAGACTTGGTTAATTTTGAATTTTGCAAAATCTAATGATTCTACTTAGAGTAATTTCCTTAGGTCATACACTTAGTTTCTTTATCATTTTTATTAATCGGAAAGTACAGTAAATGGTTAATTAGTTACTGTGATCATGTTTAGTTTTTACTATTACATTGGATTACTATTCATTAAGTTAGTTATAAGCTAGTTAGTTTTTCAAGTAGTTATTACTTGAGCTAGCAGTTGGGAGTGTAGATTAGCTGAGTTAGCAAAGTTATAGATGATTCTAAATGTTATACACAAGTCTATATATAGATTCCTTGCTAGAATAAAACAATATAATATAATAGTATTTATTATATAGTTTGTATTTTTCCTACTCTATTCAATTAAGCTTGTACAACTATCCTTTGTTCTCTATTTATACTATAATTTTCTCATGGTATTAGAGCGTTGATTGTAGATCCTAGATGGATAGATTTAAAATTTCTATTATGATAAAGAGTACATCTTTGTTCATCGGAAATCTCTATTTATGATTTAATTTGATTTAATTTTTTCAATATAAATTATTGTAGTGAAGTTCACAAAGGCACCAACAATTGACTCGGGTGATCCTTTGTTCATAGGAGAATCAAATCTATCAGGAGTTACCCTAATTAACGTCAAGCTTATTGGATCGATGAATTATAGAGTATGGAGTTGGTCAATGAGAATTGCATTATTGGGGAAAAGGAAATTTCTATTTGTAACTTATGTATATAGTAGAGAGATGTACAGAGAAGAGTTACATAAATAATGGGATACTTTTAATGCCATAGTATTTTATTAGTTCATGAGCCCAGTTAATGCAGAGTTGCTTAGTTGAATTATATATGCAATATGTTCTTATGATGTATGGGAATATCTAAAGGAATGATTTGATAAGGTTAATCGTATGAGGATCTAACATTTTTCAAGGAATTGATTTAATAGCTACATACTTCACTAAGTTAAAGAGTTTGTCTAATGAGTATGATGCACTGATCACTTTTTCTTTAAGTGATTGTCCAAGATCTAAAGACTATACAGATCATTTGTCTCAATTAAGGTTGATTCAATTTTTGGGTGGCTTTAATGAATTTTATGATCAAGCTAGTATATATATTTTATTTAATGGAGTTACACCTACTCTTAATCAAGACTATGGTATGATAGTAGAAGATGGCATTGAGTGGTTGGCCTTACAATCTATCAAGTGATAACTCAGATCCTATTGAAATGTGGGTCAACAAAAGCTCAAGTATGAGTTATAGAAATAAAAATTACAAAGGGAAGAAGTGTGATAATTGTCATTTCACTTGGAACACAAGAGATAATTATTATAAGCTGATATGTTATCCTACTGAATTTATACAAAAAAAGGAGAGCAAATTACAGTGATTGAAGTTCAAAAGGATAAACACATCATAATCATACTAGTGGATTTAGCCACTTGGATTCTGGTAAATTTAATTGCCATGGACATCATCGAAATTAATATGCAGGTCAAGTTAATACTTACCTTTCATCTAATTATTTTAATTGACATATTCCTTGGGGAGGTACACGTCAAATTACATCACCATAGAGGTACCAAGAAGAATAATAATGCAGTATTAGCCAAAGGTTAAGGGTTCAAAAATGGAGAATACAAACAAATTACGGATCTATTGAACAAGGATCAACAAGATATGAAATAGTTTAATATGTGAGATATAATTACCTACTTATTTTCTCATATTGAGCAACAAAATTAGATAATAGATTCTGCTGCTACTTATCACATTGCATTAAATAAGAATGTGCTTTTCAAAAATAAAAAAACTAGTTAAAATAGGAGTGGATAAAGTGAACCTTCCAAATGGGGAAAAGTCTGATATAGCACATATTAGAGAGGCATTATTTTTCCAAGATGAAACTATGAAGAATGTGTTGTTTGTAGCAAATTTTAAATTGAATCTATTGTTAGTTTCTAAAGTTCCAAGAAAATTATCTTATTTTGTATTCTATCACGCTGACGAATATGTATTTAATGATCTATGCAAAGGTAGGGTTAAGATGATTGGTAGAGAAAAGGGAGGCTTATACATTCTTAAGAGTGAATTTAGAGTGATGATTGAACCTGAAGGTCAAGAAAAAGTGGTAGTAGGTCTAATTATTCATGACAACAACTTATGGAATAAAAAACATATTGACAGCACCTAAGCGCATACGCAAGTGTACGTGGTCTACCTAGTAATATAGTGGACTTCAAGAAAGCCGAGTTATCGATCCCATAGAGACTAGATTTGGCAAAGATTTGATTTCTGTTCACAATTTAGATTCACTTGATGCGATGTAACCAAAAGAGAGAATTGAGTTTGTATATTACAAGTAAATTAAATAATTCATAAAGTAAAGTTCTTGTAATAATCAATAGGATAAAACCCATGGTTGAAGTACTTTGAACAATCATATTATGCTAGTGGATTTCATTCGTTAACTTTCTTATATTGGTTGTTGATTCGTAGGGCTAATTGCGCGATTATGGTTTCCTAACCTATAATATATTACATAAGTTGAACCTTACGCCTACATCGTTGAGAGGGGAAGTAATAGTTCACTTAAGTTCTCAACAAATATCATCCAACATATGAATCCATTAAGGTATCTAAGTACATCCTAGTCCTAGATACTAATTCAAGTTTCTTATTTTATAAAGAATCAAGAACCATACTTTGCTTATTCTAATGTTCTATCGCCCTATACCCTCTGTCGAGTTCACAAGGTTGATGATGGATGTATTCTACGGGCTGCGAATCCTTAAAATAGCAAAAAGGAGAATAATAAAATAACGATTATTGATAAGCAAAGAAATCAAACTTATTCGATAGCAATAATAATCATGTTCTTGGATTCAACCCCAGAAAGGGAGTTTTTAGCCAATCATAGCCATAATCAACATCCAATTAATTGTATGAATGATTAAAACTCTAAAATAAAGCTAAATTAAAGAAATAAAAACCTAAAAAGATGTTTTTGTATCCTTCAATGTTGTTCCAAGTGATCTAGGGGTTGAAAGATGTCCCAAAATTTGTTTTAAGATGTTAGATTTATACTATATAAGTCATAACCCCACTTGGATTAGGTTTCCACGTCATTTTCCTACTTTTCTACAAATTTTCGTTATTGGCACGTCACGCCACAGTGTTAAATGGCATCCTGGGCACAACTGAGCACTTAAATCCATATTTTGGTCATTAGCACTAAGCGGTGAAATCGCGTTAAGATACTATGTTGTGATAATTTTGATCTGAATATGTGTTATTTGATCTGGGATAAACATTCTTCTATGTATTTGTTTGTTGTTTTGTTGATGTAGGTGGGTAAGCTAATTGTGTATACTTCTCGTTAATTAAATCCATGTGAAAAGAATTTCCCTACCTATGATTTGGAATTGTGCATGACTATTTTTGCTTTGATGTTTTGGAGGCACTAATGTATAGAGTTTATTGTGAGATTTTCTTGGATCATCATATCCTTCAGTACTTCTTCACCCACCGTTATCTTAATATGACGTAATATTAAGATAGTTATTCTTGATAGTTTGACACCTTGTTGTGTTGTGGCATTTGTGGAAAGATCTAAACATTCAAAAATCCTCTCTAATCTGTTTCTTAAAGATTGGGGCTATGGTTCCTCAAAGGTGTTCATCTAGATACTCAAGATTCAATTTTCATCCGTGAATCCTCATGATTAAGGCATATAACTCATTCCTCATTGTTAGTTCTAAAATATAATGTGTTTTAAAGTGTGATAATGATTCTGAAACGGTGTTTTTGAAAACCAAAATTGAGGGTTTTGTTGCATATGGTTGAGTATTTCTTACTCTTGGTTTGAAATGTGTTTGTACATGTTTTTGGGAATGGTTTGCACATTTGGGTTCTTGGTAATTGTGATCTTACAAATGGGACAATGTATTACCCTAAAATTTATGGGTTTTACATTGATTTTGGCGCTGATAATAGTATACCCTCAAAGTGTTTGTGAAAATGCCTATAAAAATAAACTAGTCACATTTTATTTATGATTTGAACTAGGGCATTGGACTAATGAATATGAATAATTGGTAAATGGTTTTGTGTAGGCCTTGTTGTCCATGTAATGATTAAATGGTAACCTTGGTGGTTTATACTGTTAATGGGTTTGAGTCCCTAAATTAAAATATCCAAGACCTTAGCCTTGCAAATTATTTGGTTTTATAGCATACTGTAAAAGATATGGTTCGGCAAGCTACTGGTACCCTTATGTACGTGTCCTACCCACTCTTACCTCCCCTCTATTACCTTGATAAGCCTAGGAGAGTACTATTCTATCCATTGTATGAGTTAGAATCCCCTCAATCATGCACTAAGTTATGAGTTATACCTATGTAAGTCGTATAGTGCTTGGAACTTTGTGTAAAGTTCACTATTTTTGATACAGTTGAATAATATGAGTTAGGGGTTGATTTGTACCCTTTTGTTATGACTCAAGTATGTATGGTTGTACCCATAGTAGTGTAGGTGACCTAGGAGAAGCCAAGGGTATGAGTCAGGGTACGACTCATACCCTATGTTATAGTTCTTTTAGTGAGTCGTACCCTTGGACGGGTCCATTGTCTAATTTTTAACTAAGGTCCTTATGGTTTTTTTCAAAGCATAAAACCCTAAGTCCCCTCACTATATTAGAGTAAATGGTTGTCATGACGCGAGGCTACCCCATTGTTGTGACAATGGTGCTTATAGTCATAGGCGATCGCAAGCTAACCCATGAGCCGGTACCTGCTGTGAGCACTGAATAGCATGTTAACATAACACCTGTGCGGGAGATAAAATGAGAAGGTAATGTAAATATGAATTGTAAAATATCAAATCAATCAAAAGTCTGGAACATCTAGTAAAATATTGAAAACCCAACTGTCTAGCTGAAACAACTGATGAGACTAATAAATTCTAACTAATTGTCTGAAATCCTCTAACGAACTGAGGAGTTATAAGACAGGCCTCACACTAACTCTGACTGACTGATCATAATAAAATACTGAAGTAACTAAATAAGAGATAATGTGCCTGCAATGTATGAGGACTCACCACTACAGCTGCTATGTAACATTGAGTTGTCTTACTATGATTAAGAAATTAAGCCTCTGAATCTATGATATAAGATATCTGGATGAAATTCATGACATAGCTAAGCATGAATGCATGAACATGAAATATCTTAAAATGCAAGACCAAGTATGACATTATTTTGAAATAAGCTATAAATTGAATGACAAAAATGTGTATAACTAATAAACTGAGTTTTTGTATATTTAGTCAAGCAAAACAAAACTAATTTATTGTGAATATTGCACTGAGAACGTGGGAGGTATCATATAACCGACATGCCCAATCTGAGCTAATCGATGTAAACCTATAACTTAGTTGGAAGAGTGTTAGTATCGTGCCATAGGTACTAACACATTGATGGCGATATGTATCCACAAGGTTGATGTCCTTAAGGACTAGGAAGTCAGTCCTAACTAGCGGGTGAACCCTTAGAGAGAGTTAGTCCTAGACTGGTGGATGATATATCATAACCCTATGATGGCTACGTAGTTCTGGAACTTAGGGACTACTTCTAAGGATCCATTCCTAACTAATGGGTAAGCCCCCATCCCTAGGTTTGCCCTAGGTTTGCTCGGTGATAAATCCTACTTCTAACAAAATTGATACTGCACTGGACTTAACTAAATTAAATACAACTGAACATGCAACTAGCATTTCTCATCATGATCTGTTTATAACAACTGACTGAATGATAATAATCATAATTCAACTTAAATAATTGCTGAGACACTAAATTCATACAAAACAACTAGGTATTGGGTATTCATAACCTTCCAGCACGGAATGATTGTAAAATACAATATTAAAAATGGAATACTATAGTATGAAATCATTGTTCAAAGACCCAAAACATAGACGTTACATCAATCATGTAGTTATCATAAACTTGTTCATGTGAATACCTTAAGCATGGGCAAAACAACGTAGTTACATGGAAAAATTCATAACTTGAGGGTAAATCCTAGTAGCAATTGAGCATGAAATGGAAATTGCGTACTTAAAGCATGATAAGACTTATTCTACTCAAAAATAATTGTTACCATAAACTAAAAATAAATTAACAAGAGATTCATGGCTTTGTTTCATTCAGAACATGTATAAACTCATAATTTCAACCAAAAGAGAGTTTTGGGATCCACGGGTTAAAGGAACCCATAGATTAACATCACACATACCTCACTAGATAAATACTTGACGATTCCTTGAGACTTTCTTGAACTTGAAGCTTGAATTCCTTTAATTCTTTTGAAAGAGTAAGGGTTGGTTCTTGGGGATAAAAGAAAGTTTTCGTGAGTGGATTTGTTAGTAAAAAGGCAAATAATGCTTCTTTGGGACCCCATTTTCGTTATATGTATTAATTGAGTAAAATTGTTTGACCTAATTACCCTTAAAAAGTTAAAAAAAAACTAGGAGGAGGAGGTAGGGGGCATCATGGGCCTTGGAGTGCTGAACTACCCCGAGCGGCACCTATGTTAGAGTAGTGGATTAAACCGAGTGATGCCTGCTTTAGAGTGGGAGGCTAACATGGTCGGTGCCCACCTTATCCCGGCGATTTAGAGAGGGAAGGGCTTGCCTATCCCTGTGGTTCTTTTATATTGGTTTCCCAAACACACCCCTACGCTCATCTAAAAATTTTTAAACTCACCCGACACACACTTTGAACAACCCCGATTATGGATTAACTAAAAACTCAATGTATCAATGTTGGGAAGACAAAAATAAAATTCATTGAATTCTAGGGGGATCAAAAATGACTAAGCCTTCAGCACTTAGTGAAATTGTCAAGTCTTGGATCCCTTTAAACATGCAATTGAGAGAAAAATTGAGATAGGATCTTATAGGGTATTGCAATGGCCTCCTAAAACATATTTTGAGTCTATCAAAACCCCAAAAACATATTGTCAAACATTTTGGAAGATTTAGAGGATAGGGTTTGGAGCGTGTTCATCTAGAGGCAAGAGAGGTGTTACGTTCTTTATTGAATCAACTAGTATTAGGCATGTATCTGTTTCCCTTGTTAAATAACTCAAAAATCATGTATTTTATATTTGAATTAGTAAGTGTACATGGTAATGTCGAAATCATATGTAATGGATATTTTGTTTTCAAATGATAAATAATATTTTCTATTACTTTGACTTGTGATTACATATGATATTGGTGCTGGTTAGCATATGTGGGTGTTTGTCATGTTTGTTTTAAAAAAGAGGTCTTGATTAACCCTAATATTAATGAATTCTACCATGAACTTGGCCTTGATAAAGGTATACACACAAGGTATTTTAAAAAATATCTAAATGAAATGTCTTTTCACATATTAATGGTTTACTAAATCATGGTATTGGTCTAGTGAACATGAATGTCATATGATATTGATATAATGAATGAGATTAACCTATACATGGTTTGTAAAGGTATTGTTGTCCATGTATTGATTAATAATGAATATGAATACTTGGTAAGAACTTTGGTAATCATGTAATGGATTAATTTATGAGTTTAGAGTGTGTGATGGCGCAATAAGTATCAATGGTTGATAAATGGTACTCTAACAATACTGTTAGCCATTTAATTAGTTAAATTATTTCCATGTTGGTTTGATGGCAAAGAAAGGGGTTCAATCCCCTAAACATGAACCTAAATTGTGTGTAGAACTAAAGTGGGGTATAGAAATACTAACGAAGAATGATTAGTTTTGTAAGGGTGTTGATGACCACCGAATGGATTGAAACATGATTTGAGTTAAGGCTTTGGCCTAATAAAGTGTTTAATCGATAAATGTTCCCATGAAGACCTTATGGTTCCGTATGGTGCTGATGTGGGAAAATGGTTGAAGTCCTTAAATATGAAATTGATTTAATGGATATTAATTCACGAACCAAAAGGGGTTAAGAGTTCAAATGTCATCTAATAATGCTAATAAAATGACTAGTGTTTTTAGTCCCTACTTCAAGAAAATAATTTGTGGTTTGAATCCCTCGCCCAATGAAATCGCTTGTGGCTGGAGTCCCTCGCCCAATTAAATGGCTTGTTTTTGGAGTCCTTTGCCCAATGAAATGACTAGTGGTATGAGTCACTAGTCCAATGAAATAGCTTGTTGTTAGAGTCCCTTTCCCAATCAAAATGGCTTGTGAGTGGGGTCCCTCACCCAATGAAATGACCAGTTATTCGAGTCCTTAGTCCAATGTCATGGCTTGTGGTGCGAGTCCCTTCCCTAATAAAAATGACTAGTGGTTTGATTCCAGAATCCAATTACATGGCTTGTGGTTCAAGTCCCATTCCCAATAAATGAATAGTGGTTCGAGTCCCTAGTCTAAGAAAATGGCATATGGTTTGAGTCCCTAGTCCAAGGAAATGGCATATGGTTCAAGTCCCTTGCCTATTAAGTCGGTCGAATATGCTAAACTGGTTGAGTTGGTTTGATGTTTGGATCCCCCTGACTAATGTAACGAAAAAGTTTAAGGTACTAGAAATGGTATGGAGAAAGGTAGAAAGTTCTACTTTATCTGCCTTATGAATGAAAGCTTTAATAATAATTACTTTAACATTTTCCATGACTTGGTATGCTATATATCAATATTTGTATATGTTTCTTCATATATGCGTATGCTAATATAAATATGATTTAATATGATGGTTGACTTGGATTGAACAAATGCTTGATTTTACCCTTATCCTCGAGATTCATGCTAGAGCTCCAACCTCTAATTATCTCTGGATTCTATGTCCCTATGCGACATAGGGGCGGTACTTCGACTTCCTTATATATGTAGTGACTAGGTGTTCGAGCAGTTCGAGCAATGACTCTATAATGGTGAGGATCCATTCTATTGAGGGCACACATTTTTTCGTCTTTTACATTAAGTTATAGACTTGGTCTTTTGTCTTTGGCATGTCCCGATATATGGTTAACATCAGTTTTGTTGAAGCTTCATGGATGACTTTGGAATATTTTCTATATTGTTCTCATTAATGAAATATTAGATATTATCTTTATTTCCTGCTACTTTGATATGTGGTCAGAGTTTATCCGACACTTATGTATTGACTAAATGGTTAGATTGGGTTGATGGTGTGATCTCTGGTCTAAGTTTTATTTGAGATGCCCATACGATAAGGCTCGATTTAGGGGTATGTCAAGCTTGTATTAGAGACTAGGTCCATGGTTAGTTAGGAGTCAATAAAGTTGTGTTAGGTAGAGTCTCTTTCATTGACGTGTAGCATACAACACTTATTAAATTGGGGGTTATGAGACACTTAGGAATGTTTCCCTTTCTTGTGTTTGAATATCAAGCTATATAGAGTTTAAGGTCATGGATTCCCCTGATTTTTTCTTGCTCACCTTTCAGATCATGTATCCAAAAAGATCTGATCTTTAGTTGAGATATTTTATCCTGGCTGAGGGAAATATAGATAAAGCTTATCAAATTTCTTGAATTTAAACCCGGTTAAAGGTTGTGACATTTGACTGCCCTCGAAGGGTTCTACCTATTTCTACTAATAGTATATTTTAACATGTCACTTCTTCCAAGTTATCTCAAAATATGGGGTTCTAACCCTCTTTTTCTATATTGGCTTAGGTTAGTGGAAAGTGCTCCAAGAGAAAGTATTAGGTGGGTCCTAGCCTGCGTTTCACAGCTAGTGAGTCCTACCCAAACCTATTTAGAGGCGGGCATTTTAAAATTACACTTCTGTTGCATGTGACCAAATTTACCATATTTAAAACAACAATTCTTTCTATTGTCACAACAACCATAGTATGATCAACCACAACACCATAGTTAAGCACAATGTGGTTGATCATACAATGGTTGCTGTGATAATAGAAAGAATTGGTGTTTTAAATATGTTAAATTTGGTCACATGCAACAGAAGTGTACCGTAATGATTTCCACTTGGGAAAAAATGGTATCAGTTGCTACTTCCCTAGATTTTACACCAAGGGGTGCTGCTTTTAGCTCCCACATTATTTTTGACCATCTTAATTCCCTTACTATCACTCGAGAGATCGAGGCACCTTCTGATGTTGACATGAATATGTTGAAACTTTACTCTTGTAATATGTAATATTTGATTGACCTAGTGTCTACTCTTTCTTATGTTATCCCATATGTGACAGTGCATCTTTGTTTTTGGTCCTGAGACTTTGTTAGTTCCCTTTTCTACATCAACCTAGTACAAGACTATATGGTTATTAAGAGGGCCTATAGAAGGTATGTGGTTTCTGTTAGTGTTAGAAAATCTCTTGTAGCTCGATAGACATGGGCATGGTTATTAGTGATGTTGTCATAGGCATGGATTGGTTATATTTTTTTATGCTTCCTTAGATTGTTAGACCCGTAGAGTCGTGTTCATATTCCTTAATGAGTTGGTCATTGTACGGAAAGGTTTTTCATTAGTGCCTATATGGACATTCATTTTATATCTTAGAATCCATAAGTTAATCTCAAAAGGGCACTTGTATAGTTTGTTCCGAGATAAAGGTTCTAACCAGGATTGTTCTTCTCTGAAGCCCATTTCTATGGTAAATAATCTTTTCGATATTTTTTCCCGGTGATCCTTATGATACTCCTCTCGATAGGGAAATTGATTTTATGGTCGATCTTGTTTTTGACACTTGTCTTAAGGTGTCACCTTAATGTACACCTATGTTGTTCATATGCAAAAAGGATGGCTTCCTTTGTATGTGTACTAATTACAGTCCGTAGAGCAAAATGACCATAAGGAATAAGTATCCTCTCCCTTGTATTGGAATTTTTTTTTTAAATTCAAGGTTCAAATTGTTTCTCTAAAATTGATCTTATGTCGGGTTCTCATCAAAATGAGGTTGGGGAAGAGAATATCCCTAAGGCCACCTTTAGAACTAAATATGGTCACTATGATTTCTTAGTAATGACCTTTAGGTTGATCAATGCCCCCGTAGAATTCTTTGATTTTATAAATAGGGAGGTTGAGTGTTGATAACGCCCAAACTACAACTCTCGGATTCTAATGGTAAATCCTAGTGTTTCTCAACCATCAAGAATTATTTCACTTTAGCTCTCTCGAGCCTAAAGCGTGTAACTAATGGTACGAACTCTCCAAGAAATTAATCCGGTTAAGGAATTAATGTGTAAACAGGGGTTGGTAACCCGACTTCCTTGTCACACTCTCTTTTCCAAACATGTAACTTTTCTCTCGAACAAGTTAATGCTATAATGGCATATTCTATATGTATGCAACCACAAGAATTTAATTAAAACAAAGAGAGCAATGATATAAGTAGCATGCGCATCAAGAATTCACAAAATCATAGTAATAGATAGAATATCAAAAGGCTTCCATAAGCCTAACAGAGAAGTTTAGCTACTCATGAATACAAAATAGATCAACAAAGACATCATCATCATACCAAAGTTAGAATAATCTCACGTTGGGGATGAGAATGGTGTCAAGTAGTGTTTGACGTTTTTTCTCTATCCGTCCTCAAGTAGCGTGTTTCTCTGTTGTACATACAGAATCTGTGAACTGAATAATACTAAAAGTCGAATGAATAGAAAAATCCGATCAATAATAATGCTTGCTGAAAAATTCTGCAAATAAGGTTTTTATAACATCCTTGTCCTAGTCCTACTTGTTACTGCTGCACCCCTAAGTATAAAGAAATACTGATTTTGCCCGGAACAGATTCTCCATGTATCACATTCAGTCCACAAACTTCCAAAAGCTGCCTTCCTTCTTACGTGAAGTTTTCCTTTGCTGACGAACGGTCCACAAAGTGCTGAAATCTTCATCATTAATACCTGAAAATATGCTAGTCACGTTGGTTAGCTCACTTACAGGAAAATGGAATAAAAGAGCAGGAATTATATATTTTATCCTCTAAACTTAGCTATAACATGGGTGAATTATGGTGTTTAGGCGTGTAAATACGCCCAACATCACCACCCCACACTTAAAGATTTTTTCGTCCTTGAAAAAAATATTACGTCCATGCAAACATCTACTTAGAATTTCACAGTAACAGCACAAAATGTTCAACAAGACATGCACGACAATCATTAACAAACAGTAGTTTTCTTGATCACTACTAGAAACAATTCAACCTCCAACATAGACTCGTGATGATGGTTAATTCGTATCCACAAGTTAATGCACAAAGAATCATACACAACTACCCAAGACTCATAAACCATGTGTGTCTCACACAAGATATCACCCATAATCACTCACAAGTTTTAAATTTTTCGAAACATGGGTACAAGATTTCTTCTTGCTCTCACTCTCACAAAGAATTCACATGTTGCAACTGATAACCATAGGCTTGCCCTTAGTGTAATGCTCTACTAATATCAGAATTCTAAGCTTAGGATCAAATAGGTCTTTACAGGTTGTAATGTAAGCTAAGGGACAGGTAGGACTATTTTGGCCAGAAATAGTGACTATGTTATCTAAGCGCTTTAATAGATCACATTATGCTATTCGCACTATCTTTTAACAACCCTTCTACCTTTCTTTTTATGTAACACCTCTTTTCACCTATTTTGTTATTCAATTATAAACACAAAGATGAGAACATACAACTCTCTTATTATTATTATTATTATTATTTTTTTATTTTTTTCTATTTTTATTTATTTTTTATTTATTTATTTATTTTATAAAACACCTCTATGATAGCCAATCTTTTTCAGAATAATTTCAATTACCAATATACTCTGAGGCATCACTCTTACCCAATTTCCTCTTATTTTGTCACATGACTCTACAATTTAATGCGCTTAGAAATTTGGATCAAATTATGGTCTTAAAAAAATGGATTAGGCTACAAATGAGGCTGTCAAAGAAAATAGCTAAATGCTCAAAGGTGGTTAACTAGGATAATGTACACAGGTAGGTAAAAAGAAGGTAAACAATTACAGACTGCCAAAGAAATGCCTAAATCATCTCCTAAACTCACACTCTCTATTTCGCTTTACACACACACACCAGGAAAGTTCTAGCATCAGTCACAACACAGAATATACTGTAACCTCACACACACAAGGCACATGGTCAACTTTATTAGGAGCAGTATAGACTCTTGACCCAACAGATGAATGACTCAAACAACACTTATCACACAGTGAGTCACATATAGAGCCTAAACGTCTCAATAGTAATGATTTTAGCACAAACTCTTGTCATAATACCATGCCATTTATCAGAACAATTTCATGAACTTATGCAAAATCACAAAAAATTCAAAAATTTAAATACTACTAACTATTACTAATTAAAATAAACAAACATAAATAAATGTAGGCAAAGAAGTACAGCATACAAATACCAGCACCCCACACTTAGACGGGACATAGTGCCCTCACTGGAAAATAAATAAGGAAAACCTGATTAGTCGGACTCCTCCTCTATGTCTGGGGTCATACCCCCTGTATTGGAATCATCAATAGAGTCGTCGTCATCATAGTTATCCTCCACGTCTGAGTCTGGTATTCGGCAATCATCATCAGTCGACATGTCATCATCGAGAGGTTCCTCAAAATATACCCCTACTCCGCACATAGCCCACGCATGCTCATTCATCGGGTAGTCATAATCCGACTGCTGGAGCTCTGCATCAGTTAGAAAACGATCCCCAATCATCATGGTAAACCTTGTCATGCCATATAAATGGCGGAAGAAGATTTCATCGCGAGCATGTCTTTCTGTAATGGTCAGGTTGACGCCATGCATAGTTTCAGAATCTTTAACCTTTGTCAGATCAACCTTCTTTGGGTTGTGCGGAAGCTTATGATCTTCAGGTTTCTCTTCAATGTCTTCCTTCCTTAATATCGTAGTCAACAAATTGCCAAAGATGAAGTAGGACCTTTTGTGAAGCCTATCCTTACGCATTGACGATCGTATATAACCGCACCAATGTTGATGGCAATATTAGTCATCAGAGCGTACACCAAGCATACTCTATCAGGTGTGATCTTTGTGTACTGTGTCCCAGGAATGAGGCAAGAGTTGACTATCCTCAACCTTATATGAGCTTCTCTATTTAGGGAAGCATACGGGAAGGTATTGTGTCGACCGGTATCCTGATGACGATTCCAGCATGCCATTGATCTTGTTCCACACAGTGTGTGTCTGATTGCCCTGTATGGAGGTCTGTGATAAAGCTCCTTGAGCGGTGATGGATCGACAGTTGTGAGACCCAGAAAAGTGTTGAACAACTCCGCATTTAGTTGGAAGACTTGCTCCTAATCTTCACTTCACTTTCGGTAGTCTTTGGGGACCAATATGCATAAAACTCTCACGTTAGATCAAGATTTCATTCTCCCATATCTCAGAAAATGAAATCAACATTTAGCGCCATGATTATAGTAAAAAGGTGAGGTTCTTTCTTCGCTAGACTCTTCTTTTGTATCAACTCCACGTGAACATATTTTTTCACTTTGTTGTTCTTGTACCACTCTTTTCCTTTCTCCTCTAGGATCCACTTTATCCCAATATTGCGTCGAGGTATTTGCAGCGAGGAGGATTCAGATTGCTCTTTTCTTCCCCTTTTTTGACCTTTTTGTGAGGTGGACGCTTTTTCTTTTCCTTGTTGTCCTTTTGGTGCCATTCTAACTAAGATTAAAATAGATTCATCTTAGTTCATCTCAGAAGATTTAATCGACAACCACACAGTAGTGGCACCACCCTACACTTAATTTGTTGACACAAACTAATTAAGCGAGTGATGTCGATTACTTAGACTTCATCGACATACATTTGAGCGATACATTCCAACAATATGTTCAGCACAGTCATACTTTAATTTCATCTTATCTATTCTTTCCAACTCTATTTCATGTAATCTTGATTATACTTTCATGTTTGGATTAATGCACCTTCTGGACAAGACTACTACGTAGAGATCATATCAAGTTATGGCATAGAAATAATCACAACATCTCATGCTTGTATTCAATCATGATTTTTATCTTGATGAACAGGTTATTCAAGCTTTCAATTTTTGAAGATTATGCAATTAACTTTGCCATGTCGATTCTCCAAAAGTATGACAGTGTATCAAAATCAAATACAAGTCAGGACCAAGCCAAGAACACCCACATGTATTCTCTCACTCAACTAGATGTATCATAACAAACCAACCACATTCAAATCACCAACACCACATCAAGATCTAACAAATCATTAAAAGCATAGCATTTAAACACTTACGGAATATAAAAGAAGGACTTACTTGGTGATGGACTCGGAATATGATCATGCAAGGTTAGATGAGGAAGAAGAAAAATTTTGAGAGAAATTGGAAGGTTGGGCGGCGCCTATCTTAAGCAAACAATGAGATTTTGTTCTAAGATTAAGGGTCTTTTTATAGACCAAGGATTTGGTCGGGTTTGACCCATGTAAAAACGGGTTAGGAGACCAAAAAGTAAGGTCAGGCGCCACCTAATGCTTTGCCTATGCTTGGCATAGGCGCCAATAGCAAAGCCAAGTTGAACATAGGTGGCGCCTATGCTATGGCCTAGTTGGGCATAGGCGGCGCCTATGCTATGGCATTGTAGATTCAGAGAGCAAAGGCAATGGCCAAGGCGGCGCCTAATGCTTTGCCTAGTTGAGTATAGGTGGTGCCTATGCTATAGCCTTGTCGATTCAGAGAACATTGGCCATAGCATAGGCCTTGCCTTGTCCATTGACTAGATTTACATAGGTCTTTCCTTGTTCTTTCCTAGATTGGCATAGGCATGGCCTTTTCTATTGGCTTTGCTCCTTCATTCCTAACTTACCATCTTTAACATGGCACACTTCCAAATAAAAATTTGGGACCAATCTCCTCTTCTATACGTCTTGCACCTACACCTACTCAAAAATAACAAAAATGATTAGAAAGATGGGTTGCCTCCCACCAAGCGCCTTAGTTTTGGTCGTGGCTCGACTCTTCTTTTTGGATTTTTATTTAATAAAAACAAACTCCTAGTAAAACAAAACAATTAAAAACGATGGGTTGCCTCCCATGTAGCGCTTGATGTATTGTCGCGGCACAACATAGTTATCTCAATTACTTAGACTTCGTCGAGATAGATGGTGGCCATGCATTTTATTGAGTCAAGAGAACCGATATATGGCTTCACTCATTGGCCATTCAACTTAAAGACACCACCATTATTGTTTTCTAACTCTACTACTCCAGACGAGTAGACTTCGCTAATTTTGAACGGGCTAGACCATTTAGACATCAACTTACCTGGAAATAGCTTCAGTCTGGAGTTGAAAAGAAGTACCATATCACCCTTCTGAAAGTTTCGTTGGATAATCCGCCGATCATGATACATTTTCATCCGTTCCTTGTAGAGGTCTGATCTTTCATACGCATGTAGACGAAATTCATCCATCTCATTCAGATGCTCCAATCTCAGATTAATAGCACTATCCCAATCCAAATTAAGCCGCTTCAACGCCCACAATGCTTTATGTTCGAGCTCTATTGGCAAGTGACAAGCCTTCCCATACACTAGTTGGTATGGGGACATGCCAATTGGTGTCTTGAACGCAGTCCTATAAGCCCATAAGGCATCGTCCAGCTTTCAACATCAATCTTTTCTACTAACATTTACAGTCTCAGCAAGGATTGGCTTGATCTCCCGATTAGAAACCTCTACCTGCCCACTAGTTTGTGGGTGATAAGGTGTAGCTACCTTATGTTGCTTGACCCCATATTTCACAAACATGGCTCTGAACAGCTTGTTGCAAAACTGTGATCCTCCATCGCTTATTATGGTACGTGGTACTCTAAAACGAGAGAAGATATTTCTCTTCAAGAATGCTACAACACGCTTACCTTCAAGATTGGGCTGCGCTATGTGCTCATTCTCCAGTCTGGAGAGATGATCAGCTACTTGGTTTTTGCAACCTTTTCTATCTTTTACCTCGAAATCAAATTCTTGCAGCAATAACACCCATCGAATTATCCTTAGCTTTGCATCCTTATTTGCCATTAAATATCTCAGGGTAGCATGATCTGTATGAACCATCATTTTGGTTCCCGACAAGTAAGCATGGAACTTTTCAAAAGCATAAACAACCGCTAGAAGCTCTTGTTCCATGACGGTATAGTTATTCTGGGCTCCATTCAAGGCCATGCTCGCATAGTAGATTTGATGAAATAACCTTTCTCTTCTATGACCAAATACAGCGCCCAAGGCAACCCCACTTGCATCAAACATAACTTTAAATGGTAGAGACCAATCAGGCGCTACAATGATAGGAGCTTTAACTAGCTTCCCATTGAGGCATTCGAATGCCTTCAAGCAATCTTCACCGAAGTCGAACTTTGCATCCTTCTCCAAAAGTTTGCATAACAGACTAGCAATCTTGGAGAAGTCTTTAATAAACCTTCGATAAAAACATGCATGACCAAGGAAACTACAAACTCCCTTTACATAAATCGGAGGTGGTAATTTCTCTATAACTTTAATCTTCGCTCGATCGACCTCAATTCCTTTGCCAGAAACTTTGTGCCCAAGAACAATACCTCTCTTAACCATAAAGTGGCACTTCTCCCAGTTTAGCACTAAGTTGAATTCAACACATCTCTGCAACGACATACTTAGATTTGCCAAGCATGATTTAAACGACTCAGCTACAACTGAGAAATCGTCCATGAACACCTCCAAGGTGTCTTCAATCATATATAAAAAAATGGACACCATACAACGCTGAAAAGTGGCAGGTGCGTTACATAGCCCAATGGCATACGTTTGAACGCAAACATACCATATGACCATGTAAAGGTTGTCTTCTCTTGATCTTCTGGAGCAATAAAAATCTGATTATAGCTGGAATACCCATCTATGAAACAAAACCATCCTTTCTCTGCCAATCGATCAAGCATTTGGTCCATCAATGGCATTGGGAAATGATCCTTAAGCGTCCAGGAATGCAGCTTCCGGTAGTTCATGCATACTCTCCACCCTGTGACAGGTCTGAGTGGAATTAGCTCATTCTTTTCATTTGCAACTACCGTCATGCCCCCTTTCTTGGGCACACACTTTACCGGACTCACCCATTTACTATCGGAAATTGGATACACTACCCCTGCATCTAACCATTTAATAATTTCTTTCTTCACCACCTCTTGCATAGGTGTATTTAAATGCCTTTGATGCTCAATATTGGGTATGCAATTTTCTTCAAGCTGAACTTGTGCATACATATCCCAGGCCGGATAACAATAATATCAGCGATAGTCCACCCGATGGCTCTCTTGTATCTCCTCAGAATAGAGATGAGAGCTACAACTTGCTACTCACCCAAATCATCTGCAACAATAATCGGAAGTGTGTTTCTGCTTCCCAAGAATGCATACTTTAGATGATTGGGCAGCTCCTTCAATTCTAACATTGGTGGCTCTTCAATGGATGGTTTCACTGTTGGTGTAGGTCGATTTTTGAGATCAAGGTCCAGCTTCTTGGGAGAGTGAGAATATGACCCTATTTCTGTTAGAGCACAAATAGTTTCTTCATAATCTTCAACATCCTCACGCTCAAAATTCATTAGCACAGCCGTCAATGGCTCAACAATAAGTTGCTTCTCTACAGATAATTCTTTCTTATCTTCATAGTACACATCAGCTACAGAGAACACATTCATATCTTTGGGCTGCTTCATTGATTTGCATACATCAAAATAAACCACTTCGTCATTCATCCAGAATAAAATCTCATTAGCTCTTAAATTAATAAGCACACTTTCTATTGTAAGGAAAGGACGCCCCAAGATTATGGGAACTTTAGAGTCCACCTCACAATCCAAAATAACAAAGTCTACAGGAAAAATGAAGGAAGAGACCTTTACCAATACATCATATAAGATACCAACAGGTCGTTTTACCGATCTATCTGCCATCATGAGCCACATATTGGTTGGTGTAGGATCGCCCAACCCCAACTTTCTGTAAATAGATAGTGGCATCAAATTAATGCTAGCTCCCAAATCGCACAATGCCTTGGCAAAATCCAAAGATCCAACAGTGCAAGGAATAGTGAAAGCACCAGGATCTGTCTTTTTCTGAACTAACGATCTTGTACCGATTGCACTGCAATGATTAACATTGTCTGTCAACTCATAACTTGCTGCCCGCTTCTTTGTCAAAAGGTATTTCATTAATTTCGCATACCCGAACATCTGTTCCAGCGTCTACACCAAAGAAATATTAATAGTGAGCTGCTTCAACATAGTCATAAATTTCCTGAACCTAGTATCATCAGCTTTCTTCTTTAGTCTCTGAGGAAAAGATGGTGGTGGAAGGGGAATAGTTTTCTCCACCACTTTCTTTTTATCTTACTTCCGATTGTCGATGTTTTCAGGTTGAAGACGTCTAGGGGTGACGTCATGCACACTCACTTAAGCTTATTCGGCATTTTCATACTCTGCATCAACAACATCATCTGCTATATCATCAACCACCTGCTTGCCTTTAGAAGGATTCTCCAATACCTTACCACTCCTGGTAGTAATAGCCATACATGATCCGTCATTCTTTGGATTTTGCACAGTGTCACTAGGTAAAGTGTCAGCCTTTTTTTGATTAAATGCCGCTGAAAGTTGACTCAATTTTTGTTCTAGCTATTTTATTAAAGTGGAATGCCAGGCAACCAATTAATTTTTTGATGACAAATCATTATTTACCTCATTTACTCCTGTATTGGTTGCCTCCACTCCTTTCAATAGCTTGGCCATCATATCTTCCATGGACATCTTCCCAGAGCCAGATGCCACGGCCTCACAGTTTCTAGGAGAAACATACAGACCACTCCTATCAGTCTTATTCTTCAAACTACCTTGACCACGGTCCTTGTTTCCAGATTGATCATAATAGTTCCGACCTTGGTTTCCTTGGGCATTGCCTCGGAAACCCCTCTAATTATTCAAGTAGTTCACCTCCTCCTCAGAATCAGATTCATCTCTTCTTTGTGATACGATAGCTTTGACTTTTTCGGTCTTCCTTGATAATAAATGCTTTGTAAGAAGATCCATCTGCATTTTCATGTGCGCCATATCTTGATCACGTTATTCCTATCTTCGCCTTTGTTCTGCAGTCATGCCAACAGATATAGTAGAGCTTGCTACCTCAAAATCCCTGGTATGCCAAGTCTACTCTGCTTTATCATACGATTTAGCATATCACTTGCCTGAATAAAAGTAAAGTACATGAATGACCCTCCTGCAGCATTATCAACCACTGGCTTAGTCACTGAATTCAAAGACCTGTATAATATCTCCATCAAGTGGACATTGGTCATATGATGATTTAGGCACCGCATAAGCTTCTTCTTGAACGTGTCCCATGTTTTGTGGAGAGCTTCAGTTGGAAGCTGTCGAAAATTGCTGATGTCATCTCTCAACTTTGCTCTCTTGGATGGTGGAAAGAATCTTTCTAGGAAAGCGTCTTTCAATTGCCTCCAATTAGTAATAGAATTAGGAGTTAGCCCATTCAACCATAAAGTTGCCTCCCCAGATAGAGACAATGGAAATAAGCGCAGTCGAATTGCATTCTGTCCAAATCCTGGATTGTTGAATGACTTGCATGTAGAGATAAAATTTATCAGATGCATATTCAGATCATCGCTTGGAAGTCCACCAAACAACCCTTTGAGTTGCAATAGCTGAATCATGGTGCTAGTGATATTGAACTTGGCTCCGGGTGTCAAGGGCGGAGGAATAATAGCCCCTGTGGAACCAACCCCATCTAGGTCATCATCATCATTGTCAAAAGGAACTGCACAGCTCGGCGTTCAGGGCTAAATCTATCTTGACGATCTCTTCTGTTCACAGGTGCCGCCACCTCTTCAGCATGCCTTGGGTTTAGTAACTCTTCATCACCCAGGACCTCATCATCCGGAGTTGTTTCTCTCCCTAGGTTATCAATATTTTGTTGATGCACTTGAGCAGCGGCTAATGCAGCTAATCTAGCCTGTTTCTATTGAGCAGCCCTTCGTTCAATGTCTCGTTGCACCTCCATCCTGCCAATGAGTTGCAGTTCATGGTTTATGGGTAATAATAGCTGACCCAAACATCAAGTATTTGGCATGCACTGAGCAAAACCTGATTAAAACAAAAACAACAGACGAAAAGTAAAATTCAAGAATCGTTGACCAAAGGGTGTTGTAACTATCACAAACTTAGTTGACAACCGTATTACCCGACAATGGCACCAAAATTTGATAGCGCCCAAACTACAGCTCTCGTAAGAGTGTAAGCGATCGCTGTCAAATATAGAACCCAACTGGGTTGGATGTCGAATCCCACAGGGAATACTTGGTAACTAAGTGTTGAAACTATTAGTAGACTGTTGGTCGAAAATTCTACGGAAAGGGGAGATTTGATTATGCGTGAATTGATAATATCAAACTAACGAATGAATGTTTTATTTAGTAAGATTTAATCATAGAGAATAATAAGTTAGGGTTATGTCCACCTTATGAGTTCTACGTATCTATTAGCTATGAGTAATGCGGAATTTAGGCATGCATGCACTTATAGAGATTTGTATTCTAATGGAAAATCCTAGTGTTTCTCAACCATCAAGAATTATTTCACTTTAGATCTCTCGAGCCTAAAACGTGTAACTAATGGTACGAACTCTCCAAGAAATTAATCCGGTTAAGGCATTAACATGTAAACAGAGGTTGGTAGGCCTATTTCCTTGTGACACTCTCTTTTCCAAACATGTAACTTTTCTCTTGAACAAGTTAGTGCTATAATGGCGTATTCTATATGTTTGCAACCACAAGAATTTAATTAAAACAAAGAGAGTAATGATATAAGTAGCATGCGTATCAAGAATTCACAAAATCATATTAATAGATAGTATATCAAAAGGCTTCCATAACCCTAACAGAGAAGTTTAGCTACTCATGAATACAACAGAGATCAACAAAAACATCATCATCATACCAAAGTTAGAATAATCACACGTTGGGGATGAGAATGGCGTAAAGTAGTGTTTGACGTTTTTCCTCTATACGTCCTCAAGTAGCGTGTTTCTCTGTTGTACATACAGAATCTGTGAACTGAATAATACTAAAAGTCGAATGAATAGAAAAATTGGATCAATAATAATGCTTGCTGAAAAACTCAGCAAATAAGGTTTTTATAACATCCTTGTCCTAGTCCTACTTGATTACTGCTGCACCCCTATGTATTAATAAATACTGATTTTGCCCGGAACAGATTCTCCATGTATCACATTCAGTCCACAAGCTTCCAAAAGCTGCCTTCCTTCTTACGTGAAGTTTTCCTTTGCTACCCAAAGGTCCACAAAGTGCTGAAATCTTCATCATTAATACCTGAAAACATGCTAATCACGTTGGTTAGCTCACTTATAGGAAAATGGACTAAAAGTACCGGAATTATATATTTTATCCTCTAAACTTAGCTATAACATGGGTGAATTATGGTGTTTAGGCGTGTAAATACGCCCAACATCAAGTGTGGGATTGGTCTTGTTTTGGATGCTTGTCTAATTTTTACTCCTCCTTTATAGAATGGTTTTGGGAATAGGAAGACCAAATGTCCCTAGTGTACCTCCCCAATCATACCCATTAGAGTCGAGTATTGCGATCATTGGCTTAATGGGAGGAAGGTCGAAGGTTGATCCTAAAATTTTATCTAGTAGTGGTCCCCAAGGCAAATTCATCCAGCATACTCTAGTGATTCTATCCTATCTCATTCAATAAAGTCCTTTTCTAGTGTGGAATTCATTCTATTAGCACTTAAGCCTAAGTTTTGTGTCTTGAATATGTTTTATTCCCTAGATATGAGTTTTGACCTTACATTGCATTACCAATGGTATATGTAGTGATATGTTGTTTGGTGTCCAATCCTAAGGACTCCTCGTTTGCTATGTTATGTCAGGATGGGTCTCAATTTAGGGTGATAGTGTTATGTAGAACATGGTAATGTTTTGAAAATAGGGAAATGTAGAAGTCCCTAAGCGGGGGAGATTCTATGGCAATTTCTATAACTCAGGTTTTGGAAAGGAGTTGATGTCGATAACCTTTGTGAAAGTAATTGAGGGTTCTAGATCTTGGGAAGGATAGATCATACTTGTGTATAAAAGTGGTAGGCTTGAATGTTGCAGTTGGTAGATATACCAATAGTCTTGTTAGGTTCATAAGAGAATTGGTAACGCATGTGTATGAATTCTTTTATGGCATAGTGGTGCTAATTTTCAATCCTATGTTTGTGATTTTTGCTATAATATTTTGTTATAGTTTTTGTATGTCATCTATTTGTGATTTGCATGATATAATGGTATTAGAGCAAAGAAGTGTTCGGGAATGAATTAACGAATATAACTCGATGGCTTAAGTTAACTCCCTTTAGCTTTGAATAGGCTTGAATATAACAGTGGTAGTCCATACCTAGACTCAAGCACTGGTAGTGGTGACATCTTGAAAAGCTATAAGTTCAACTGGACCTAATATCTAGAAATGGTATGGCACCTTTTGAGGCGAGTATAGTAGGAAGTATCAACCTCTTATTAGGTGGTACAAAGCTTGTAAGTGTAAGTGGCTCGACCCTAATTTATTTCACCAAGCCTTGGAAAAGGTGAAGGTGATTCATGAGAGGTTAAAAACTGCTTAAAGTAGCCAAAAGTCCTATATGAATGTGAGGCTAAAAGATTTTAGGTTTAGTGTTGGCGATTGGGTATTCTTGAAGGTATCTTCCGTAAAGGTAGTGATGAAATTCGTTAAAAGGGGAAGCTTAGTCGTTGTTATGTTTGTCCCTATTTCTATTTGATTTTGAAAAGGATTGGCAATGTTGCCTATGAGTTGGAGTTTCCTTCTAGATTGAACTCCTTCTTCGTGGCTTTCCATGTCTCAATGTTGTGAAGCTATGTGGGTGACCCTTCCTTAGTTGTTCCTTTAGAGAATGTTGGTATTTCAGATTCTTTTATCTATGAGGATATCCTAGTAAGGATCTTAGATCAGCAAGTTTGCTGGTTAAAACTGAAAGAAGTTGCTTTAGTGAAGGTTCTATGAAGGAACCAATAGTCCAAGAAAACTACTTGGGAGGCAAAGAAGGACATGAAATCCCAGTATCTGCATTTGCTACCGATTCAAAAAACTCGTGATAGAGGTATGTTTTAATATTATTTATTTGATGTATATCTTTGATAGACAATGGGTTCAAGTCCCTAATCTTCGAATTGATTAAGAGTTTTTGATAAATGATCGGTTTGAATCCCAAGGAGAATGAAATGAATATTTGATTTATGATGATCGTGATAACTTATTTAGAGGTTATTTTAATGTGTGGTAATGTGTTAAGTTATGTTTATTCTTGCTTTACTCGTCATTCGCAGAAGAAAAACCAAAGATCTTGGCCTTATAAAAATTTTTGGTTGTTGACCATACTGTCCAACATATGCTTAGGTATGCCACTCGTACTCTTATGTATGAGTCATACCCACTCTTCATTTCCTTCTCATATCATGACGATCTAGGAGGGTAGCATTTCATCCACGATATGAGTTAGGCTCTCCTCAATCGTGCACTAAGGTACGAGTCATACCTAGGTAAGTCATATGGTGCTTTGAACATGGTGTAGAGTCGATTGTTTTCGATATTGTAGAAGCATGTGAGTTAGGGGTAGAGTCGTACCCTTTGAATATGACTAGTGTTTGTGTGTTCCTATTCTTAACATAGTAGCTGACTTAGGGGAAGCATAGTTTATGAGTCAGGGTACCACTCATACCCTAGGGTATGGTTTCTTTAGTGAGTCATACCCTTGGATGGGTTCATTGTCCAGCTATCAACTATGCTATTTGTTGTCATTTCCCATACGTTAAACCCTAAGTCCCCTCATTATGTAATTGTATGTGGCCTCCTAAAACACATTTTGAGTCGATCAAACATCCAAAAACACTCTCTCTAATATTTTGTAAGATTTAGAGGCTAGTGTTTGAAGAAGGTTCATCTAGAGGAAAGAGAGGAGTCAAGTTATTCATTGAATCAGATTTTATAACTCATGTATCTGTCTCCCTTATTAAATATCTTAAAAGCCATGTATTTTACACTTGGACTAGAAAGTATACATGGTGATTTTGAAAGAAAATGAGAAGGATTTTTATTGTCAAATGATAAATAATGTTTGCTCTTGTTTAGACTTGTGATTCTATATGATATTTGTGGTGGTTTACATATGTGGGTATTTTTTGTGTGCGGTTTACCAAATAGGTCTTTAATAACCCTAATATTAAGGAATTCTACCATGAACTTGGCCATGATAAAGGTATACACACAGGGTATTTGTGAAACTGTCTTAATTAAATGTCTAGACACATGTTAATTGTGTATTGAACTATGGTAATTGTCTATTGAACATGAATGGGATATAACATTGTTATAATGAATGTAAATGCTCAATAAGTGGTTGGTAAATGCATTGTTGTCCATGTATTGAGTCATAATGGATATGAATGCTTGGTAAATGGTGGGTAACAACTTTGGTAATCATCTAATGGATTAATTTATGACATTGTATGGTGTGGTTGTTAGCAATGCAATTAGTTAAATTATGACCATGTTTGTTAGATGGGTAAGAAAAGGGTACAACTCTCTTAACATGAACTTGAATTAGGTGTAGAACTATAGTCTGGTATAGAAAAAACAAATGGAAAATTATTTGTTTGGTAAGGGTCTTGATGAACACTAAATGAACTGAATGATTATTTTAGTTAAGGAATTGGCCTAATAAAGCGATCAATATATAAATGTTCCAATGAAGACCTTATGGTCTTGTATGGTGTTGATGTGGGTAAATGGTTCAAGTCCTTAAATATGAAATTCATTAAATGGATGTTAATGCATGAACTAAAAAGGATTAAGAGTTTAATTACATCTAAAAATGGCCAATGACTAGTGGTTCGAGGCCCTTGAAAAATAAAATAGCATGTGGTTGGAGTCCCTGGCCCAATGAAATAGCTTGTGGTTGGAGTCCCTCGCCCAATGAAATGGCTTTTGGTTGGAGTAACTTGCCTAATGAATTAACTAGTTGTTTGAGTCCTAGTCGAATAAAACGGCTCGTGGTTGCAGTCCCTCTACCAATAAAATGGCTTGTGATTTGAGTCCCCCGCCCAATGAAATGACCAGTGGTTCAAGTCCCTAGTCAAATTATATGTCTTGTGGTTCGAGTCCCTAGCTCTATTAAAAAGACTAGTGGTTCGAGACACTACTCCAAAAAGATCGTTTGTGGTCCAAGTCCCATGCTAAATAAAATGAGTAGTGGTTTGAGTCCATAGTCCTAGTAAATGGCTTATGGTTCAAGTCTCTTTCCTTATGAGTCGGTCGAATTGGCTAAATTGGTTGAGTTGGTTTGAGGTTCAGATCCCCTTGACTAATGTAACAAAAACTTTTAATGTTCTAGAATGAGTATGGTGAAATGTAGAAAATTCTTTTCTCCATGTCTCATGATTGAATGCTGTAAGAATGATTGTTATGACACTTTCCATGGCTCGGTATGCTATACATAAACATGTGTATATGTCTCTTCATATATTTCTATGCTAATGTAAATATGATTTTATATGCTGGTTGACTTGGATTGAAAAAATAAGCAATTTTACACTTATCCTAGAGATACATGCTACTGCTCCTACTGCTAATCGTCATAGGAAACTATGTCCGCATATATCATAGGGGCCAGATCTTCATCTTCCTCTTCTGTGGAGTGTCCAGGTGTTCGAGCAATATGGGCATTGACTCTAAAATGGTGAGCTTTGATTCTTCGGAGGGAATACATTTGTAAAATCCGACCAATTTCTTAGCTTAACTTAGTCCTTAGTGTTATTTTAGCCTTCGAAAGTTGCCAATCTAATTTTCTGACCTTTTCATCCATTTAATATTGATATTTTGTTAGTTCATGATCACCAAGGTCAAAACATATTCCTGAACAAGTTTTGGACTTTTTGAACATCGTTTACACCATGTTCGAGTGACCAAAATAGTGAGTCGACGTAATATTGATGTGTCGCATCATCCATTGCATTGACATATAATTTTTTTCTTAGCTTAGTGTAAATTCTAGTGAACCAATGTGGAATCGATATGGTGCATTGGTCATCGCATCAATGCCAATAACGAGGCATGTCAGTCTACTCATGCAGTAAGCACCACCATGTAAACCATCTCAGAATGGTATTCTAGAATCTCATAAATTATCAGTTATTCGCCAAATTTAGTAAGTGCAAATTTTAGCTAAGTTCAGTTGCTTCCTAAAAGACCGAGGCAGTGAGAAACTGGCCCAGACCCATCTCTCTTTTAGATATCAGGAGTCTTTTCGGCTTGGGCAGCTATTACTGAAGGTTTGTTGAGGGATTTTAATCTATTGCATCCCCTATGTCTAGACTGACTCCAAAGAAGGTCAAATTCAAGTGGTCAGATTCTTGTGAAAAAAGTTTTGAGGAGTTCAAAACTTGACTCACTATAACTCTCGTTTTGACCCTACTAGATGGTTAAGATGGCTTTTTTGTGTATTGTGATGCCATATACAGGCTTTTTTGTGTATTGTTATAATACAGAGAGGTAAGTTCATAGCCCATGCCTCTAAAAAATCCAAACCCCATCAGAAGAATTATCCACCTCATGATTTTGAGTTAGCAGAAATAGTGATTGCCTTTTAACATATGGAGGCACTATTTATAAGATTTTTACGTTGATGTATTCACTAATCATAAAAGCCTACAATATGTATTATCTAAGAAAGACCTGAACCTCCATCAGAGAAGGTGGTTAGAGTTGTTGAAAGACTACTATATGAGTGTTCTGTATCATTCGGGCAAGGCCAATGTAGTGCCCGACGCTTTAAGTAGAATGTCTATGGGTAGTGTTTCCCATGTTGAAAATAGTAAGAAGAAGTTTTCTCAGGAAGTTCATCAGCAAGCCTGACTAGGTGTTCGCTTAGTTGATTCAGCAGAAGGTAGTGTATGGGTGCAAAGTAGTTCAGAATCATCCTTAGTTTCCGAGGTAAAGAAAAAGCACGATAGGGATCCCAGTCTAGTCAAGTTGAAAGAATCAGTCAGAAATCAGAAAGTGAAGGTTTTCTCACAAGGGGGAGATGTTGTGTTGTACTACTAGGGTTGGCTATGTGTGCCAGGTGTTGATGACTTAAGGCACCACATTTTTGCAAAAGTGCATGGTGCACTCTACTCTATTCATCCACGGACCCAAGAGATGTATTGTGATTTGGAGGAGATCTACTAGTGATGTGGGGTGAAAAGAGATATTGCAGAGTTTGTAGGTAAGTGCTCAACATGCTAGCAAGATAAGATTGAGCATCAGAAGCCTAGTGGGTCCATGTAGCAGTTCAACATTCCCTCCTGGAAATGGTAAAAAGTGAAGATGGACTTTGTGAATGATTTGCCTCATACTAGACATAAGCATGATTCAGTTTGGGTCATTGTAGTCATAATGACCAAATCAACTTATTTCCTACAAGTCTATACCTCTTACTCAGCCGAGGATTACGACAAACTCTATAATTGGGGGTTCGTTAGATTGCACGGTGTTTCATTATCCATTAACTCAAAAAGAGGTACCTAGTTCACCTCTTATTTCTATAAGGCATTCCAAAAGGGTCTTGGCACCCAAGTTTATCTCAGTACGACCTTTCATCCTTAGACAAAAGGCCAAGCAGAGAGGACCATTTAGACTCAAGAGGATATGGTGTGAGTATGTGCGGTAGACTTTACTGGTAGTTGGTATGACCATTTTATTTTGATTGAGTTCGCATACAACAACAACTGTCATTCCAGTATTCAAATAGTTGCGTGTTAGGCAATTTATGTGAGGAGGTATAGATCACTCACTGGTTGGTTTAAAGTGGGAGAGGTCGTAGTGATAGGGCTAGTCTTGATATTTTATGCCTTAGAGGAAGTTCAGTTGATCTGGGAAAGACTTAAGACAGCTCAGAGACGACAAAAATCATACGCTAATGTGCGAAGAAATGATTCAAGTTTGGGATTGGTGATTTTTGGTACTTTAAAATCTCTCCTATGAAAGAAGTGAAGTGTTTTGGCAAGAAAGGGAAAGTCAGCCTCTGATATATCGATCTTGACCGAAGTCTCAGCTATTTTAATAAAGTAGCTTACGAGTTTGAGTCCCATTTAGATCTATATTTATTCCATCCATTGTTTCATGTCTCCTTGCTAAAGAAATGCATTGGTGACCCATCAACATTAGTCCCCATAGAGGGCATAGATGTTTAGAACATCCTCTCTTATGAAGAGATTCGAGTCTAAATACTTGATTATCATATTCAGAGATTGAGGAACAAAGAAGTCCCTCTAGTCAAAGTTTTTTGGTAAAATCTGTCGGTTAAGGGAGCTACTTGGGAAACAGAAGAAGATATGCAGACAAAGTATCCTCACATCTTCTCCGCAAACTCAGATCCAACTCAAGTTAATAGTTTTCCTTAAGTTTATTCTGTTTCATGCTCAGATTTTCCTTTATAAACTTTGTCTAAATACCATTGCATATTCAGTCATATTTTCATGAGCCAGTTCAGTCATATACTTATGCATCAAATATGCATGTTCTGTATAAAATTCAGTATGTCAGTAATGTCAGTCAGATAATCATATTATTAATATTCATGTCCATTAAATAAGTTCAGTCTACCAATATTGTTAGAATAGTAAGTCTCGTTTGAGGACGAATGTTCCCAAGGGGGAGATAATGTATGATCCTGCAAGATTCAGGGAGATATTCCCGGACAAGTTTTGGATTTTTCGAACCTTGTTTAGACAATATTTGACTGACAAAAATAGAGAGTCTACATGATATCAATTCTTTGCATCGTCCATAACATTGATAAATAATTTTTCTCTCAGCTTAATGCAAATTCTAGTAAATCAAAGTGGACTCAAAGCAGTGCATTGGTGTTCTCATAGATGACAAAAATGCGGCACATCGGTCTGTTCTTTGATAGAACAGTTTCCAGTCATTAAAAGTCCACAGCCTCAGGGTTAATTACGACCTTTTCCCATGCACTTCAGCCTCCATAACATGAAATTTAGTACTCTTTTAGAAAGTTATATTTATTCATTCACATATTGTTCAAGAACCAAAAACCCTAGGCAAATTAAATTAAATTCAAGGCTTTAAATTCCACCATTAATTTTCAAGAATTCAACAACTAAGGTACATAAAGTGTCTAACCAAGGGTTCCTTCCACCCTTGGAGTCCAATAAACTATTTTTAAAATTCAACATTATGAATTTTATGAATCTCATGTTGGGTTTGATTATATTCATGTTTATAATGGTAAATTGGGATTCTAATCCATGTTTTATGATAAATTTCATATGGGATTAATTGAATTATGATATTTACTTGTGTTTAATGTTATCTACATGTATCTTGATCATTAAGTTCTTGATGAATTGTTCGTGTGAACCAATAAGAAAAGGAAATAATGTGATGTCATCTTATGTACGAATTGTATCATGCAAGTGTTTGATAAAATACCTCCATGAATGAGTTGTAACCAGGTAGACGTGATTATTCTTTTCAAGATTATGTTATGGTTTACTTTCATGCTATCATGTCCTGGGGGTATTTAATACATGACAATTTAACTGTGTACTTAGAGCCAGTGTCAGTTACAAGATAATCTATGTCATGTCATGATCAGTAGTACTCTTAGTATGTCACAAGACTCGGGAAAAACTCAGTACAATCAGTACTAGTTCAGTCTATTTTAGTATTCAGTTCAGACCATAGTAAACTTATGTAGTAGTATTCCATCAGTCAACATAGCTCAGTAAATTCAGTAATAGTTTAGTCCAACCTAGTATATACTATAAATTAGCTCAGTGTTTTTTTCTGTTGGGAGTAGGATTCAGCATCGACCGAACCCAGGGATAGGGGCATTCCTGCTAGCCGAGGGTTTGACCATTGGTAGGAATCCCTGTGTTACAAAACTAACCAGCCAGCATAGGTTGAGATATCTTCCTGCCAGATATTACGAGGGTTGATACATCTCATTTGAGTTTTCCTGCCATCAAGTGTTGATGAAAGAGCTTCCTTTCAGAGAGGGTTAACTCATAGCATATATCTACCCATGTCATGGTATTAACACCCTTCCAACTAGCGTTACAGGTTGGACCCTAATCTATTTAGAAAGGGCCATGTCGATTTGATGATTACCTCCCAAAGTATTAGTTTCAAATTCAATCTCAATATAGAACTCAGTTCAGTTCGAAAGACTTAGGACAGTCAAATATAGTCAGTTAGCTCAATAGAAAACTCAGTATAGTTCCACAAAATTAAGATAGTCAAATATAGTCATTCAATTTATAGTAATACAATATTAGGAAACTCAGATATCAGACATATCATCCAGTGTAATCATGATCTCAGTTACAGTCTATGTATTCATGCATGTACTCTTATTCAGCCATGCTCATGTTATTAAGTGAGTATTGTTCAGGCATATGAACCCATGCATTTCAACCTACCTCATTGAGCATACCAATATATTCAAAGTACTGACACATGTTTTTCTTTTGCGCTTGGATGTCTTATATCATAGGTTCATACGCACGAGCTCAAGAGCACCCTTAGCAGCTCAGATTCTCAATAGATAAAGGTAGTGGTGAGTCCTTATAGTTTGAGGAAATAATTTTTTTTTATGATTTCATTCAATTTTCAGTAATAGGAGTTAGTTATGGGTTTGTCCCATCAACACCACAGTTCAGACAGTTTAGGGGCTTTACAGACTAGAGTATTTTCAGATCGTTGTTCAGTTTTCAGTATTGATGTTCAGTTTTGGTATTGCAATAGCATATTTAATATTTATTTCATATTTGAACCTTATTGAAAATTTATGCATATTTATGCAGATTTATAGTATTATTATTCAGTGACTCCAGCAGGTACAAGACATGGGTTAGCTTGTGGTCCTTTGGGATTATAAGCACTGTGTAGTTCCCAGTGTATAGACTCGGAGCATTAAAAACATTGTATATTGGCTATTATCTATATTGTTAGGAAAGTTCTCCTGATATGGTCACTAGCATATTAGAAGTTTCACATTTACATGACTATGCTTTGCTAGATCTAGGAATTTTCTTGTCCTTTGTTACTCTATTTATAGCAGTTGATTATGTAGTCAATCAAAAAATTATGGCAAAGCCATTCTCAATCTTTACCCTAGTGTGTAAATCAATCATAGCCAGGAACGTATACAGGAACTACCCGGTTATGACATCTTAGAAAGTCACTTCAACAGACTTAGTCGAATTAGAGATGACCGATTTCGATGTCATTATCAACATGGTTTGTCTTCATTTCTACAATTCCTTAGTTAATTGCCAAACAGAATTGTCTAGTTTAAGTTCCAAGTTAATCTATCCGAGAGTGGAGGGGCAGTACTTGAGCACTTAGTTGTCAACTCTTTTCTTACCGTCGGGTGAGAAAGATAATATATAAGGGTTGTATCTACCATCTTGTTAAAGTGTAGGACTCTAGTTTAGAAACCCCTACTCGTGAATTAGTGTCAGTAGCATGTGAATTCCTAGATGTGTTTCTCTTCGTATATTGGCTATTATCTAAGTTGTCAGGAAAGTTCTCCTGCTATGCTCACTGGAACGTTACAAGTTTTCCATTTACATGTCTATGCTTTGCTAGATCCAGGAGCTTCCTTGTCCTTTGTTACTCCACTTATAACAGTTGATTTTGGAGTCAGTCCTA
Source organism: Capsicum baccatum var. pendulum (assembly GCA_030864225.1). Taxonomy (NCBI): domain Eukaryota; kingdom Viridiplantae; phylum Streptophyta; class Magnoliopsida; order Solanales; family Solanaceae; genus Capsicum; species Capsicum baccatum. The sequence goes on from CM061557.1 coordinate 91,608,932, forward strand.
AAATTCTAGCAAAGACTTTCTCAGCTTTTACCCTAGTGGGTAAATCCATCATAGTCGGGCAGGTATACAGGAACTCCCCGAGTATGATATCTCTGAAAGTTACTTCAGCAGACTTAGTTGAATTAGAGATGACTGATTTTGAAGTTATTCTCAGCATAGATTAGCTTTATTCCTGCAATGCCTTAGTCGACTGCAGAAACAGAATTGTCCAGTTTAAGTTTCTGAATTAACCCATCCAAGACTGAAGGGATAGTACTTCAGCACTTAGGGGTCATCTTGTTTCTCCCCTTCGGGAGAGAAAGATAATATCTAAGGGATGTATCTACCATCTCATTTTAGTCCAGGACTTTAGTTCAAAAAACCTACTCTTGAATCAGTGTCAGTAGTATGTGAATTCCCATATGTGTTTCTCGAAGATCTTCCTAGAGTTCCTCTGGAATGATAAATAAACTTTGGAATAGAACTTCTTCAAGATACTCAACCCATATCTATTCTGCCATATAGAATGGCACCTAAAAAACTTAGAGAATTAAAAGAACAATTTATGTTTCTCCTAGATAAGGGATTCGTCAGACCCAGCGTGTCCCCATGGGGCACACCAGTTTATTCTTTCACAGGTAAGATGGATCTCTCAGAATATGTATTGACTACCGTCATCTAAACAAAGTCACAGTAAAAAACAAGTATCCACTTCCCCGAATCGATGACTTGTTTAACTAATTTTAGTGTGCCAGTTACTCCTCTAAGATAGACCTAAGAGCAGCCTATCATCAGCTTAGGGTCAGGGAATGTGAAATCCCAAAAACAGCTTTCAGAACTTGGTATGGTCACTTTAAATTCTTAGTCATTTCCTTTGGTCTTACAAATACCACAGCAGCCTTCAGGGTCTTGATGAACTGTGTGTTCAAGAAGTACATGGACATTTTCATCATAGTCTTTATAGATGACATTCTTGTCTACTGCTGCATTGAGCATAACCATGCAGACAATCTCAAAATGGTATAACAGACTATCATAAATCATCAGTTATTCACCAAATTCAATAAGTGCAAATTTAGGATAATGTTAGCATCTTTCCTCAACCATATCATTCCCGGTGACGGCATTAGAGTTGATCCCCAAAAGACTAAGGCAGTGACAAACTAGAGCAGACCCATCTCTCCTTCAGTTATCAGGAGTTTCTTGGGATTGGCCGGGTATTACTGAATTTTTGCTGTAGGATTTTCATCTATTGCATCCCCTATGTCTAGACTGATTCAAAAGAAGGTAAAAATTCCAATGGTCAGATTCTTATGAAAACATTTTCCCAGAGTTGAAGACTCGACTCACTAGTGCTCCAGTTTAGACCTTACCAAATAGTTCAGATGGCTTTGTTGTGTATTATGATACTTTCAGAGTTGTCTTGGGGTGAGTTCTGATATAGATAGTTAAGGTCACAGCCTATGCCTCTAGATAGATTAAACCCCATGAGTATAATTATCCTACTCATAATATTCAGTTAGTAGCAGTAGTGTTTGCCTTAATTATTTGGAGGAACTATTTGTATGGTGTGCACGTTGATGTCTTCACTAATTATAAAAGCCTGCAATATGTATTCTCTCAGAAAGACCTGAACCTCTATCAGGGAAGGTGGTTGGAGTTGTTGAAAGACTTTGACATGAGTGTTTTGTATTATTTGGGCAAGGCCAATGTAGTGGCTGACGCTCTCCTTAAAATTTCTATAGGTAGTGTTGCCCATGTTGAAGATGGTAAGATAAAGTTAGTTCAGGAAGTTCATCAGCTAGGTCAACTAGGTGTTCTCTTAGTCGATTCATCAGAAGGTAGTGTGTGGTTATAGAGTAGTTAAGAATCATCCCTAGCTTCCGAGGTAAAGGAAAAGTGGGATAGGGATCCCATTCTAGTCAAGTTCAAAAAATTAGTTAGAAAATAGAAAGTAGAGTTTTTCTATGAAGTAGGAGATGGTGGTTGCGCTACTAGGATTGGCTATATCTTCCAAGTGTAGATTACTTAATATAGCAAATTCTTGCAGAAAAGCATGGTGCACTCTACTCTATTTATCCAGGGACCACTAAAATGTACCATGATTTACATGAAAACTATTGGTGGAGTATGATGAAAAAAGATATTGCAGAGTTTGTAGCTAAGTGCTCAACATACCAGCAGGTTAAGATTGAGCATCAGAAGCCTAGTGGGTGCATTCAAGAGTTCAACATTCCCACCTAGAAATGGGAAGAAGTTAATAAGGTCTTGTGATGGGTTTGCCTCAAACTCGTTATCTGTATGATTTTGTTTCGGTTATTATCGATAGAACGACCAAATCAACATATTTCCTACCAGTCCACACGCCTTACTAAGCTACGGATTATGCCAAACTCTATATCAAGGAGTTGGTAAGATTGCATTGTGTTCCACTATCCATTATCTCAGATAGAGTTACACGGTTCACCTTTTATTTCTTAATGGAATTCCAGAAGGGTCGTGGTACCCGATTTCATCTCAGTACGACCTCTTATCCTCAAAAAGATGGTCAAGAAAAGATGACTATTTAAAATCTAAAGGATATGTTGGGAGTATGAGCGATAGACTTTATAGATAGTTGGGATGACCACTTCCCTTTGACTGAGTTCGCATACAACAACATCTATCATTCCATTATTCAGATGGCTCCGTTTGAGAAAATTTATGGGAGGAGGTGTAGATCTACCATTAGTTGGGTTAAAGTGAGGGAGGCCAATGTGGTAGGGCCTAAAATAGTATTTGATACCTTAGAGAAAGTTTACTTAATTAGGGAAAGGCTTAAGACAGATCAAAGCTAACAGAAATCGTACGCTAATATGCGAAAAAAAGATCCCGAGTTTGAGATTGGAGATTTTGTGTACTTCAAAGTCTCTCTTATGAAAGGAGTGAAGAGGTTTGGAATGAAGGGGAAACTTGCCCCCTAATATATAGATTGTTACCAAATTCATAGTTGGTTTGGAAAAGTAGATTACGAGCTTGAGTTGTCTTCAAATCAATCTTCAGTCCATCTAGTGTTTCATGTCTCCATTCTGAAGAAATGCTTAGGTGACAAATTTGCATTAGTCCCCATAGAGGGTATAGATGTTCATAATAGCCTCTCATAGAAAGAGATTCCAGTCGAAATCCTTGATTCTCAGATTGGAAAAATGAGGAACAAAGAAGTCCCTCTAGTCAATGTTTTTTGGCAAAATCAATCCATTGAGGGAGCTACTTAGGAAGTAGAAGTAGATATGCAGACCAAGTATCCTCACCTCTTCTATGCAAACACAGATCCATCTCAAGGTAATAGTTTTCCTTAAGCTTATTTAGTTACTTGCTAAGATTTTCCAATACAAACATGGTATCAGTTACCATTGCATATTCAGTCATATGTTCATGAGTTAGTTCAGCCATGTACTCATGTATTAGATAAGCATGTTCAGTATGACAGTAATTTCAGTCAGATAATCAGGTTTTAGATATTAATGTCCAGTAAGTAAGTTCAGTCTACCAGTATTCTCTACATAGTCAGCCTCATTCGAGGATTAATATTCCTAAGCGGAGATAATGTAAGATTTCGCAAAATTCATAGCTTAACTCAGTTCTATAAACTTGTTAAGGGGATCCCAGACTTTGTAAATTCTAGATAAGTATTATTACTTAGAGTTATTTTAGCCTTCAAAAGATAAAGATCTTATTTTGTGACCTTTTTGTTCCTTTAATATTTATATTTGAATTAGTTCATGATCTGGAAGGTCAATACGTGTTGTAGGAAAAGTTTTGGATTTTACAAACCTCCTTTAGACCATGTTCAAGTGACCAAAATAGTGAGTCGATGCTATATCAATGAGTTATGTTGTCCATCACGTCGACAGATAATTTTACCCTCAGCTCAGTGCAAATTTTTGTGAACCGACATGGACTTGATACGATGCATTGTTCATCGCATCAATGCTAATGATGCAATGCATCGGTCTGTGCGTTGATAACATAGTTTCTAGTAATTAAAAGGCCACTTCCTAAGGGTTCATTATTTTTTTTTCCACACCCTTTAGCCGTCATAACATGAAATTTAGCCCTCATTTAGCAATTTATATTAACTCTTTCACACATTGTTTCAAAACAAAAACCCTAGGTAAAATTAAATTCAAATTCAAGGTTTTAGATTCCACCATTAATTTTCAAGAATTCACAACTAAGGTATATGAAGTGTTCACCGAAGGGTTCCTTCCACCCTTGGAGTCAAAGAAACTATTTTTAAACTTCAAGTGTATGGATTTAATGTATTTCATGGTAGGTTTGATTATATTCTTGTTTATAATGGTTAATTAGGATTCTAATCTATGTTTTATGATAAGTTTAATGTGGGATTAATTAATATATATGTAATATCATGTGAAACCATGTTGAACCCTTGAAATTATAAACTTGGAGTTGAATTATGATGTTCACTTGTGTTTAATGTTATATACATGTATCATGCTTATTAACTGCTTGATGAATTGCCTATGTGAACCAATAAGAAAAGGAAATTATGTGATGTCAGCTTATGTACGAATTGTATCATGCAAGTGTTTGATAAAATGCCTCAATAAATGAGTTGTGACCAAGTGTACATGGTTATGCTTTTCAAGACTATGTTATGATTTACTTTCATTCTATCGAGTCCTAGAGGTATTAAATACCCAACAATTTAGCTGTGTACTTAGAGACAATATCATTTACAAGATAATCTCAGTCATGTCACGGTCATTAGTAATCTTAGTCAGTCAAAGGAGTTAGGAAAAACTTAGTAGACTTAGTACTAGTCCAGTCTAGTTCAGTATTTAATTCGGACCACAGTAAACACATTCAATGGTATTCCGCCAGTCAACAAAACTCAGTAAATTCAGTAATAGTTCTTTCCAGCCTATTACAATCTAGAAATTAGTTTAGTTTTTATTCAGTTCAAAGTAGGATTCAGCACCGAGTGAACCTAGGGATGGGGTGATTCCTGCTAGCAGAGGGTTTGACCCTTAGTAGCAATCCCTACATTATAGAACAATATAGGCAGCGTAGGTTCAGATAGCATCCTACTAGATATTACGACGGTTGATATATCTCATTCGAGTTTTCTTGCCAGCGAGGGTTGACAAAAGAGCTTCCTATGAAAGAGGGTTAACTAACTGGTTGTCTGTACCTGTGGCGTGGTGTTGAAACCCTTCCAACTAGGGTGACAGGTTGAACCCCAATCTATTTAGAAAGGGGCATGTCGGTTAGAAAATTACCTCCTACAATCTCGGTTTCAAATTCAGTATCAGTATAGGACTCAGTACAATTCTATAGACTGAAGACTGTCAGTTACAGTCAGTCAGCTCAGTATGAAACTTAGTATATTTCCACAAAATCAAGACTATCAGACAAAGTCATTTAGTTATTAGTAATACAGTATTAATAAACTGAGAGATCAGTAAGTTAGTATTCAGACTCACTATTTACTATTATCACGATCTCAGCTATAGTCTACGTATTTATGCATTACTCTCATTAGGTCATACTAATGTTATTCAGTTAGTATTGTTCATGCATATGAACCCACGTATTTCCCCTACCTCACTGAGTATACAAGTATATTCAAAGTACTGACGCATGTTTTTCTTTTGTGCAATGATATCTTATATCATAGGTTTTGAGGCCCGGGCTCCAGAGCACGCTTAGCAGCTTGGATTCTAAGTTGACAGAGTTAGTGGTCAATCATCATAGTTCGATGACATGATTGGTTTTTTCAACATGTCAGTTTATTTTCACTAGTCATAGTTAGTTAGTGCTTGTCCCATCAACTGCACTGTTAAGACAGTTTAGAGGCTTTCCAGACTAGAGTATTTTCAAACAATTGTTCAAATTTCTGTATTGATGTTTAGTTTTTATATTTTGTTACCATATTCAGTAGTTATTTTATATTTGAACCTTACATCAAATTTTTGCCTATTTTCGTAAAGTTATAGTATTATTATTCAGTTACTGTACCAGGTAATAAACATGGGCTAGCTTGTGGTCCTTCAGGATTATGATCACCATATAGCATTCGGGGTACAAACTTAGGGCATTGCCACATTTCATAGTCTTTCACATTAAATCATAAACTTGTATACACATGGTGTTTGGCTATTATCGCGGGTATGTACTGACATATTTTTGACATCGGTTTGGTATAGGCTTTGTGGATTCTTTTGGACTTGGATATTTTCTATTATTATCTTTATTTCCCACTTTTTTTATATCTGGTCCAATTTGATCTGACACTTATGAATTGAATAAATGGTTAGGTTGTGTTGACGATCTATCTTTGGTCCAATTTGGGCTTGAGATGGCCATACAATAAGGCCCAATTTTGGGGTATGTCATGAATATTAACTTGATTTAAGTCTTTGTTAGATAATAGGTTCGGTCCGTAAACTTCGAATTGAATAAGTGTCTTTGCTAGACGATGAGTTTGAGTCCCAAAGTAAATTTAATGAATGGTAGAATGATAATGGAAATGGCATGTGATATAATTGAAAGTAATGTTGGTATGACAATACCAATGAAGTTCCTTTAGTAATTAATTGTCTTAATATTTTTTTAAATAAAATGATGGTTTGAGTTTGGCTTTCAAAAGAGTTATGTATCCGAGATGTGGAGGTGTAGATTCTTAGGGAAAAACACCAGAAACTGCATTACCCAATGTGAGGGTCAAAATAGCTTAAGGTTTGAGTCCACTTTCTTAACATGACTGGAAGGTCCTAATGGTGAAAATGGCCTGAGGTTTTAGTCTACTTGCTTAATGTGACTTGGAGGTTCAAATCTTCCATACTATATGATGTGGGAGGTTTGAGTACCCCATATCATACTACACTACATGAACGGGTTAGCAAGTCACCTTATTATATGAATAGGAGGTTTGAATCCGTCATACATATGCATAAGATTATTCTTTGATTTTTGCAGCTACATAAACTAGGGCTTAACTAGGGGTGACAACTGGAAACCATATAGCTTGTGGGTGTAACCAATTTGAAATCTAGGCTACATAATCCAAGATAAGATTTAAAAGAGTTCATGTTAAACCTTTTCCCTATCTCGGCATAATATATATACGTATATATGTATTACTTTGGTTATATGTAATGTTTAACTTGATTTGAAATATTGGCATTATCTTATCCTTATCGTTGAGTTAAATGCTTGCTCTCTAACCACAAATAGTCTTTGACGTTGTATCTCCATGCTATCTAGGTATTGTCATACAACATCTCCTACTAAGTGGTTAGACATGGGATCAACTCATGTTGACTTGAAGTGTAAACTTCCATACTTTGGAGGCCCCATTTCTAGTGTTGGTTTTCTTATGTATTTATTATTTTTGACTTGAACATTGGTATTGTCTGTGTTCAAGGGAATGTATCGATCAAATGTTGTTTAGAACTCGGATAGAGGCTTTATGAGAGAAGTATGGGCTTGCATAAGCGGCGCTAGAAGTGGTGTCAACCTTGATATTGAAGTTGGTATTGGGGATGTTGATGTATGACTGTATTTGATTTATGATTGTTACATTTTTTTATGGTATGGATACAGATTTGGTTATTATTTTTGTTAGAGAAAATGGCCAAATGTCCCCCCCAACTTTTACCCTAAATCTCATCTACATACTTATACATTGCGGGGGTCATATGACCCCCATAAACTCTTTTAAAGTGGAATATTTACCCCCTGAATGCTGACATGACAAAAGATTGTGTTTCACTCTCTTTAAAGAGAGTGATAATGAATTTTTTATTAAAAATTTATTTGTAATATTTCTTTATTTTTTATTCATTTTTAATTGTTCTTCTTCTTTATTCATTTTCTTTCTTTTTTCTTCTTCTTCTTCTTCTTCTTCAAGAACTCAAAAATGGCATCATCAAGATGTCAATAAGGGCATCCAATCCAAAGTTATTTTATCTTCATCTCTGATATAAATCACAATAAACGGCCAAACTACAGCAACTACCATTTCATCCAAACTAACAATCACCTCTTTAAAAGTTTCATTCCTCAGAAAACTAACATTGTTCAAACATACATACTCATTAACCAAATTACCACACCAAGAATCATCGTTCTCATGAAATGAAACATAAACTACCAACAATGCTCTATACACATTTTGTGGAATCTTAAAATCTTTTAACTTTGCATAGATTGAATTTTTAATTTCAAAACATAAACCATCATTCAAATCCATATTTCTTGAAATTGAAACAACCAAATTAACACCATAATCAAAATCAACAATAAATTTTTTCACAATTAATTTTCAGAGTTGAGAAATTAAAGAAAAAAATAGGAAACAAAAAGGAACACTGAAGCCTATTGGTTCCAGTGAGAACTCCACAAATTTGGGAATTCCTACAATCAAGATTTATGAGCAATAGACCAATATAAATCCTTTTGCATCTCAAGCTAGTGAATTGTTTAAGAACCTCCATCACACCACGACTGAAGGGTCAGATGAGGTTATCCCGCAAAGAAAACCATTTCCACCCACGATCCGACTAAAGGAAATAGAAGGTTGGAAGCTATTTGAATTCCTTGACAAAAGCTAGTACAATTGAGGGATGGTTTTCGAGGCGATGAGAAAGAGGAAATCAATGAACAATCCAATGTATGATTAGAAGTTCTGGAAATAAGAAGAGTGGAAAGCAAAGAAATGGGTGGAAAACAAAGTGAAATGAAAACTAAAGAAAAGAGCAGGTTAGTTTTTTAGAAAGAATGGCCATAAGAGTGGTGCAATAAAAGAGAAAATGAAATAATAAAGTTAAATAATTGATTTTTAGAGTAAAAAAATGAAAAAATGATATGGCAAGAAAAAATATCATAGTAATGATGGGATAGTAGGTGCAACTCACTACCTAAAATAATGTTTGGGTATGAGATTTTAGGGGTGTAAATATTCAACATTAAAATAGTTCGGAGGGGTCATAGGACCCCTTAAAAGTATAGGTTGGTAGTTGGGATTTGGGGTAAAGGTTGGGGGGGCTTTTGGCCATTTTCTCTTTTTGATATGTTAAGGTTGATTGGTTGGGCATTGGGTGGTGAGACTTTCATGGGTTAGTAATGGTTTCATACTTATGCCAAAGTTCGTGTGTTGGTAAAGATGCAATCTTATTGTATATTCTAAATTCATACGACAAAGGATCATGCATTGTTTGTTGGCTTGGTTAATGAGGTGGTTTCCGGTCCTTGTTAGGCCTGCGATTCCCATTAAGACAAGGCCCTAATTTAGGTCTTGTCAAGTTGGTACCATAGCCTATGTTTTACTGTATTGAGGTGTCCACAAAGCTGTGTAAAGTTGGGTCCTGTAATAGGGTGTGTTGTGCACCACACTTATAATCAAGAGGCTACGAGGAATTTAGGAATGTTTCACATTATTACTGTTTTATTTTGAGCCGTAGAGACTGAAGTTACGAATCTGTCATATTTTTATTTGTTTTACTTTTAGATGATGCCTTCAAGGAAATCTAAAACTCATAGGAACTCTTCTATCCTTACTGAAGACAATGTGAACAGAGCTCATTATTCCAATGAGATATAGGCCTGGTCTAGGGCCTCTACTTCTGATTGCCATCTTGGAGTCCCATTGGTCCCTGCTTATCATTCTTTAGGTGTGGACACCTCTGCTCAGTCAACTCAAGGAGATATTCCATATGTAGAATTCCATAAGTCTATTCAACTATTGGACTAAACAGTGGTGTCTCTATCTTACTAATCTTATCTGGTAGGTGGGAGGTGGAGTCATACTATAATATTGGAAGGGTAGAACTAGAAGTTCTAATATTCTGAGCAAGGCGGGGGTCTTCACATTAATAGTAGATAAAGAACTAAGGAAGCAAATTAGAAAAATGTAGTTCTAAATCATCAACTAGAGACCCTTACCATTGTCTATCCGGTGAATATAAATTTCAAAATAGGAGAGGTCCTAGGGAACATGGTGCCCAATACAAGTCTAATAAGGCCCACTTAGATCCATCCTATCCTCCTTACAGGTTCAGTGGCAAGTTGCATCGCAGGTTTTGTTGTGAGGGGAATAGTCGATGCTTCACTAGTGGTAAAGTTTTTTGTACGTAGTGAAATTGTCCTTCTAGAGTTTCTTTGGGGTCAAAGGGTATTCCCATTGCCTCATTATCTTCTTCTAAACCAAATGGTGGCACTTTTTGCTCCAATACTTGTAAAAATCACCTTGATTCTCTCACTTCTCTTAAACATTTTGAAGTATATCCTTATGTTTCCCCTAGTATGTTGAAACTTTTCTTCTGTTATGCGTATTATTTACTTTTTCTGGAATCCTCCCTCTTTTATGTACCCCATTTGTGAATATGCATTTTGGCTTTGGTCCTGAGTTTATGTCTAATACTTTTTTCAATCTACCCCTGTTGGTGACTCTTTCAATTGATATAAGAGTGTAGGGGTTGTGTCATATATTTAGTGGTAGATAAACTCTTATGGATTTTATAAAATTTAGATATGATTGACTTTAATGTCATATTGAGGATAGATTGGTGGCATTTATTTTGTGCTTACTTGGGTTATTAGAACTGTTAGGTCATGTTTAAATTCTATAATCAGCCAGTCCTTGTATAGGAAGCGATTCTTTAGTGCCTAAGAGAAGGTTTATCTCATATCTTAGAGTGTGAAAGTTGATCCCCAAAGGGTACGAGTATCATTTTGTTTGGGTTAATGATTTTGACTCAAAAGGTCCTTCTAAATAATTTGTACCCATGGTTAGGTTTTTCGTGATAATATTCTTGGTGTACCGCAAATAGGGAGATTGATGTTGGTATTCACTTTTTTTTGGACACTCGTCCTATTTCTACCCTAATCTATAGAATATATTCATAGTAAGTGTTTTATCTATTCTTGTGTGCCCCCATGGGGTGCACCGGTGTTGATCGTGAATAAAGATGATAGGCTTCTTCAAATGTGTCTAGGTTGTTGAGAATGGGATAAGTAATTTAGAATGATCCTTCTATTATGTATACTAGTGTGTTCTCTATGGTCAATTGGTGGATGATACGAGATCTTTGTTAGCCGCTAAGTTTGAGATTTAAATGCTAATTGTGGTGATCGGCATGTTAATTTGGGAATAGTGATATAGGGTTCATTAAAGTGAATTGGTATGGTGATACATTATGTGAGGGAGCTGGGCTGATGGCTTGTGAAACGGTGGGATATGTAATTGGGAATTTTGTAGGCGGTTTAAGTGTTGAAGTAGAAGTGGTGGATAAATCATTAGATGGGTAAAAGCCTTGGGTAGAAAGAGTAATGAATACTCAGTTTCGAGATAAGGGTGTCATTTATGCCTATCTTATGCGCATTAAAATTTCTTACCATGGGAAGTCTAGGGAATTATTACCTAGTGTTTGGTAGAGTTGAAGTGGGGGAGAAGTAGATAACCAATGTGAACTCTTTATATAGGTTCAAAACTTGACAAGGAATGGGGATGTGATATTAGAGGAGTAATGGTAGTTTTCTATTGATTAAAAATAGAGTGTTTAGAAGATTACATGTTTATACTCCTAATTAGTGATTATAAGTTTATGATTGTAGAGGTTACTGGATCTTTGGTGGGGTAGACTATGGAATGGGCATAACAATGGTAGGCTTGAGAGTTATGATAGGATGTGATGTTTTACTGTACTGATAGGGTAGAATAGTATTTTAAAGGGATTTAAATGTAAGGAATAGAGCTCTGTGGCCTAAGTTAACCTCTTTTAGCTTTGAATAGGCTTAAGAATGGGAGCTATGTATAGAGAGACTCAGGCTCTCATAGGTGTATTGTATTTAAGGTTGAATTGGTGAGGAGTTTTATTCATAGTTGATTTTGTAGGTTGAGTACTAAAGGTGAAGGTGATTCAAGATAGCCTAAATACCGCCCAAAGTCGCCAAAAGTCCCAAGCGAACATGAGCTGAAGGGACTTTTAGTTTAAGGTTGGTGATTGGGTGTTCTTGAAGGTGTTTCCCATAGCAGGAGTAATGAGTTTTTTTAAGGAGGGAAAGTTTAATCTTAGTTATATTGGTCTGCACTTGTTGGTGGAGTACGTTGGTCATGTTGCTTTTTAGTTTGAGCTTCATTCATTAGGTTTCCCATATCCCTATGTTAAGACAGTGTGTAGATGATCTTTTATCGATTGTTCCTATTGAACGGTTGGGTATCCTGTATTACTTATCTTATGAGGTTGTTCCATTTAAGATCATGGATCGGTAAGTTTGACAATTTCAAATGAATGGTATGGCTTCGGTAAAGGCTCCATGGAAAACCAAAAATACCAAGGAAGAAACTTAGGAAGTGAAAAAGGACATAAAATCCAAGTATACATATCTGTTCCCTGCTTTGAATATTCGTGCGGAATGTATGTGTTCTTCATCATTTCCTTATTTTCTAACTTATTTAAAGGTTATATTGATTTCTTGTATTTTTTTTCTAACTTGGTTAAAGGTTTGTTTGATGTGTAATAATGTGTAAACTCATGCTTGTCCTTGCCTTTACCCGTCTTTCAAGAATGAATGATCCAAGTAGGGGAGATTGAAACACCCTGGGTTTTTAACCCTTAGAAAATTATTGACTTTGAGCTCACTAGACATCATATGACTTTGGGTACTAGTCATATAATGTGGGATGGATTAGGCACCCTAACTCGTATGTTTCACATTATTTTTTTTACACTTACTATCCTAGGTACGACTAGGCGTATTACTGGTTTTATGATAGGTTACTAGAAGTAAAGAGCCAATCGTAGGATGCCTTAAGTCTTGTCCAAAGTATTCTGACCAAGGTATGGTTCAGATAGTACTGGTCGTATGTTAATATATGAGCTGGCCGTTGCGTGGTCGTATGTTTATCAGTATAGAAATCAAAGTGGATTCCTAGGGTACGAGATAAGGGTACCACTCATACCCTAGATTACGTTTTAAGGGGTGTGGTCATACCCTCCTATAGTAAAGTTTAAAGCATTTATGTTGATGATATTTTTGACATTTCCCACCCAAAAACCCTTGAGTCCATATGTCTTATAACTTATTGTGGCCTCTTATAATAACCTTGGAGAGATCAAAACACTCCAAAATTCATTCTAAACTCTCTCTTGAAGATTGAGGGTTAGGGATCTTCAATGGTGTTCATCTAGAGACTTAAGAGTTAAGTTTCTTTTGTGAATCATCATGAATAAGTCATATGACTCTTCCCACATTTGTAGTTATAAAATATCATGTGTTTTAAAGTGTGACTATGATTCTTAAATAGTGATTTTGAAAACCAAAATTAAGGGTTTTGTTGCATATGGTGTTGTATTGTTTATTCTCGGTGTTACTTGTGTTTATACATGTTTTTCATGATGTTTTGCACATGTGGGTTCTTGGTAATTCTAGTTTTATATATATGTAAAGGGTTACTGATGTTTTGGCTTTTAATGGAACATTTTGTATCTTTTTCTCGGGAAAATTATGTGTTTTCAAGAATCTAAAGTTGTATTTAATAATGGATTTAAGTGATATCAGGTTGAGGAGTCCGCTGAAGGAGAAAACTCAGGAAAACAACAAAAGAAGGTCAATGACGGCCCAAATGGAAGACTGCCAGTCATGCGATGAACCTCTAGGAAGGCCGTCAGGGCTAAACAGATGGTTCCAGATGGAAGTCCCATGCAACGATCCAAGTAGCGGACCATCAAGCTTACAGCGGACCACCAACTTGGCCGTCAGATATAAGCAGAATGGAAGATTTTAGAAGCCTGAACGACTGACCATGCGATGGACCATCAGACCATCGATGGTCTGCCAAGGTAATGGTTAGGCTATAGAGGAACATGAAATCCTTGGGCACTCAGCGACGGTCCCTATAATAGACCGCCAGACTCCCGACAGACCATTAGTTGGACCATCAATCTGGATGCAATGTTTTCTGAATTTATCTTTTAAACATTCTAAACCTAGGAGCATATAAATACCTAGCTAGTGTTTTATTGAGAATATTCTGAATCTTGGAGATTGTTTTACGTTAGTTTTTAATTTTTCAAACTCTTTATGACGTAGAAATCTTTGAATCAAATTACATTTGTGGATCTAATCATTCCATTACTAGTGAAGATTAAAGAATGAATTCTTGTAACTTTTGTAAGAGAACTTTGAATTTGTTTATGAATAATACAAATATTCTTACTCTTTCTTCTATGGAGATGAGTGGCTAAGCTCCCATAACTAGGGTTATGGGAGCCTTGATATAAATAGTTTATATTGGTTGTGATTCCAATTCAGTCTCTTTAGGTAATTGATGTTGCATAAATGCTTCTTCACTCTAATGACTTTTCTTGGTTTCAAACATGAAAAGTCAACCCACGAACAATCACTTGTTCTAACAAAAAAGTATTTGTTGGAAAAAAAGGGTTTACATGATATCTAAAAACCTAAATATTTAGATTAATTGAGAATGCCCTAAAAAGGATTTACTACATGATAAAAATGGTTGAATAATAAATATAATCTTTAATTTGACAAAGTTAAAGGATAAACTATCCATTAAGGTTGAGAAACAAAAGGGTAAGCACTAGAATTCAACTGCTCTTGCAATTGAAGTTATTGAGTGGAACTCAAAAGTGATTCACATATTTAATTAATTGAACATCTTGGTAACCATTACTCTAGTTTGTTTAATATCATTGAATTAATACTAGTAGAAAGAACCATTAGTTGGAAGAACTATGTTACAATTACTTAGAACACAATTAATATATCAAAACCACTCTTATTTAGGAACCTTTGATCAACAGTCTAATAAAAATCACAATACTTTAGGAACACAAAATTCCCTATGGGATTCAACACCCAACCTAGTTGGGTTCTGTATTTGTCAAGGACCGGTTACTCTATCGTAAGAGAGGTATAATTTGGGCATATCAATTACCCAAATGTTGATGATTTTTACTTTGATTTTGGCCTTGATAATAGTATTCCCTCAACATGTTTTTGAAAATGCCTAAAAGAATAAAGTAGTCACATATTAATGATGTTTTGAACTAAGGCATTGGACTAATGAATATGAATTATTTATAAATGGTTATTTAAAGGCTTTGTTGGCCATGTAATTATCTAAATGGTAACCTTGGTGGTTTATATTTTTAAATGGGTTTGATTCTGTAAATATTAACTTGATTTATGTCTTTGTTAGACAATAGTTTCGAGTCCTTAAATTTTAAATTGAACAAGTGTCTTTGTTAGATGATAAGTTTGAGTCCCAAAGTCAATTGAATGAATGGTTGAATAATAATGGTAATGGCATGTGGTATACTTTTAAGTAGTGTAGGTATGACGATACAAACGAAGTGCCTTTGCTAAGTAATACGCTAAATATTTGTGTATGTAAAATGATGTTTTGAGTTAGGCTTTAAAGAGGGTTGTGTAGCTGAGTTGTGAAGGTGTACATACTTAGGGATCAACACTAGAAACTGCATTTGCTAGCTTGGTATCAAAATGGCTTGATGTTTTAGTCACTTGATTAATACAACTTGGAGGTCTGAATGGTTAAAAAGGCCTAACTTTCAAGTCCTCTTGATTAATATGACTGGGATGTTCAAATTTTCATTACTATATGATGTGGGAAGTTTGAGTACCCTATATCTTACTACACTACATGATCAGTTGACCAAGTAACCTTATTATATAGGTTGGAGGATTGATTCCCACATACGTATGTGTAAGATTATTCTTCGGTTTGTGCAGCTACAACAACTAGGGTGACATCACCAAAGCGCGTATGCAAATATATGTGGTCTACCAAATAATATAGTGTCCTTAAGGAAATCCAAGTATCGATTCCACAAAGACTCATTCCAAGAACTATAAAATTCTAGGTCACTTATTAAGATTAACTTGATGCAAAGTAACCAAAAAGACTTTGGATATTTGTAAAACTAAATGTAAAGTAATTAATGCGTAAAACAAAATAATTAAGCTAAACAATATTGTAAAACCCAGGGTTAGATAACTTCAAACAATCATACTATGCAATGGAACTTCATTAGTTAACTGGATTATCTTTTTTGTTGATTCGTAGGGTTTATCGCATGATGATTGTCTCCTGGCCCCTAATAGTCTACCTAACTTGGACATTACAACTACATTATTGAGCGAGGATGTAATAATACAATTAATCTCTTAAGGATAATATCCTACATGTTAACAAAGTAAGATTTCTAGGTACATCCCTATCCTAGACGCTAATTCTAATTTCTTATTTCAAAAAGGAATAAGAACCTTTGTTTATCCCCACATTCTATCTTCCAAATCCCCCTTCAGAGATCACATGGTCAACAATGAATATATTATAAGGTCCATAAATCCTTAAAATATGTTAAAAAAGGAATAAACAAACAACTAGAGATGATAAGAAAATCAATGAACTCAATTCAAAATGATAGCAGTCAAGTTCTTGGCTTTAACACCAAAAAGGGGGCATTTATCAACTAATCGACATAATCATGATCCAAATAATTGATACATACTCAAATATATTAAAAGGATAAAGTTTAAGGATAAAACCCCTAAATAATTTGTTTAGCATCCCATCATAATAATTCAAGATGTCCATAGATGTTTTACAAAGTGTGTGGGATCGTGTATTTATAGTAAAAACTAAGCCTAGGCCATGTAGGAAGAGGGGCATTGTGGCCATGGGAGCACAGGAGTATAGGGGGTGATGTTGGCTGTATTGCACCTCTATAAATAATGCTTTGTGGGAGCACAGTAGAATGTGACGCAGGATGTAGTGCACCTTTCAAAAGGAGGCTTCGCGGGCATATCGCATGCACACACTGCAATTTTCTTCCATAATTTTATCTAAGTGTTATCGTCCATCCTTACCTTGTGGGATTATTTTAACCTTCAATTACAAATTTTTCAACATCAAAATATCATCTACATCAACTCCTAAAGCATACTATATGATAAAACACCACACATTAGAGTTTAATACAACACAATCTCAACAATAGAGAACTAGAAACTCAACCGAAGCACTAGTTTCGACTACTTTACGCTTTAACTTATTGTTGAATTATGGCTCATTTCAATTGAAGTTTGAACCTTATAAAGAGTTTTTCCCCACATAATTACACATTCACACCATAAATAACTCATTTAACACACTAGAATCCTCCGAGAATAACTAGAACGACACCAAGCTCATTCTAGTAACACTAGTTTTCTTGTTTGAAGTCTATGTGACTGCATTAAGTACAAAATAGGTTGAAAAAACTTTTACATCTTAAAATCACATACTAAAACACTTACATGCTTATTTATATCATCATTAACACATAAAACACTCGAATTATGCTCAAAATAAGGTTAAAGAGTCAAGGATAATGATACTACAATACATAAATACACCCAACATTATGAGGCCCGACAAGGGATAAGAAATAGAATGCATATAGACAGCGGTTTTAACTAATATGTTATCTAAGCTACGCAAACTATGATAAGATTTCAAAGGTTTATGTTAAACATTGTTCCCTATCCCGGCATGATATATATGTATATATTTATTGCATTTGATATATATAATTGTTGACTTAATTTAAATAGTTGAATTTATCTTATCCGTATCCTTAAGTTATATGCTAGTTCTGCAACCACTATCCATCCTTGATGTTGTATCCCCACGCGATACAGGTGTTGGTCCTACTAGACCTCCTACTTAGTGATTGGACTCGGGATCAACTTGTTTTAACTTGAAGTGGTGAGATTTCATACTTTTTAAGGATCCATATCAATTTTTGGTTTTATAATGTCTTTATTGTGGTAGACTTAAACATCTGTATTTGCTTTGTTCAAGGGTATGTCCTGACCAGTTGTTGTTTTAATCACTCATAGAGGTTTTGTTATACTACTTTGGATTGGTACGGGTAGTGTCGGAAGTAGTGTCAGCCTTGGATTTGGTATTAGTATTGGGGATGATGCCGTATGACTATATTTGAGTTATTATTGTTTAATTTTTTATGTAATGGGTACAGACTTAGATGTTATTTTTATTAAGTTATGGTTAGTTGGTTGGCCATTGAGTGGTAAGACTTGCTTGGGTAGGTCATGGTTATGGACCTATCCCAAAGTTTGTATGTTGTTAAACACACTGTCTTTTTATATGTTTGAAATTCATCTGACATAGGATACATGCTTGGTTAGTTGGCTAGGTTATCAGGGTGGTCTTTGATCCTTTTTGGGCTTGAGATGCCCATTATAATAAGGACCTAGTTTGGGTCGGGTCAGTATTTTATATTTATGCGGTGTGGGGATGATTAGCATGGTTTTCTTTATTTTTTGGTGCCATTTATGTGATATTGTGGTTTTTGGTGGCTCTGAGATCTTTATAATTGACTTCATTAAATGTCCTGTGATCCGTGTTATAGATAGTAGAATATACTGCACCAGTATATTTGGAATATCTATTTTTCCAATAATATGGTTGGTGTGGTTTTATGGGTTTAAAATCTAATTTTGCACCCTCAGCTTAGAAAGCTGTGATTTTGGTTTTCAGGGATCAACTTTGTGAAAATAGTATTTTTTTCAAAAATTGGATATCACCATTGAGTCTGAAGTGTCAAATTTGCTATGGTAGCATAGGTCGTTTGCATTCATAGGATTTAGATAAATCTATAGGGGCCCGTGGAGACTTGAAATGCATCAAGCCCCAAGTTAGTACAACCACAATCACGATGGTGATTGGGGCCTATAGACATATGTTGTGATTGCAACAATTAGTCCACGATCGCGATACACTTCTCAGCTTGGTACTACAGTCACGACACTTGGTTCCCAATCACGATGCCTGGGTATATAAATTCCTGGTGTTCGCCATATTTCATAAATTCTTAGACTTTGAGTTTAGGGCTTTATGATTTTGATCAACTTTGTCCACTTCAAAGATTTGGTAACTCCATAACATCTATTTCTATTATTTTTATCAATCTTTATCATCTATTTATTGTTTTAAACTTGGATGAAAGAATGAGATTTGGGGATTTCGGCCAATAAGGCCTAAAAATTCTATGTCTCCAATTTAAACCCCAATTTCCAACCTTTTACTCTTGGATGAGTTTTGAACCTCATAAATATTAGTTTTGCCTCAATTTAATCTCCAAAAAAATTTTGATTCTTGGTTTTAAAATTGATTTTTGGGATATTTACTGGTAAAGTTTAAATATATTTATTCTTTGATTTGAACATCTTTTTTAACTTTTTTTTCCGTGAGTTTTTAGTTATAGATTGTTAAAAATATGGGGAACATGTTTTTGAAAAATAGTTATGATTTTGCCCTTATGTTTTGAAAATCCATTTGAGGGGTCCGTTTTGACCCCAACTTGTAAATAGGTCACATGGGTATTGTTGGCATTATTTAGATTCGTAGATCTTTATTGCCATGTTTTAGTTGATTCTGGGTCCGTTTCTGAGGAGTAAGGATTTGTGATTGACATATTGCAAATCAATTTTTCTCATTTGTGGTGGGTTTTGGCTTAACATATTTAAAACTATGCTGGGTAGTTAATTTTTGTTGTTGTATGTTGTACTTAATTTTTGTTTCATGTCATGTTTGTGTCTTGTAAACACTAGAAGTACTGGAAAAATTGAAAACATTGGAATTGTTGGAAATACTGTAAAATTCTATAAACAAAGGAAACATAGGATTTTATAGACCTTCTTTGAGTGATGTGCCGGATATTAGTCATGGATAATGAGTTTTATATTGGTTAATGAACCCCCTATGGATCCTACGTCTTAAAGCATTAGCTCCATAGGTGTATATAGAGCATATGCGATAGACTCAAAGGTTGTGTGACAGTCTTAGTGGTTTTGCAACAACCTCGCGCATTACATCATCATCATCATCATTCTTAGTTTATTTAATTTATTATATGATTGTATATTCTGTTTGACATGTTATCCATTGTTCTATATTTCCTAGCAGGTACTTGATGCTCTCGTATATGTTGCTTTTTTTTTCAATGCTTATATGTGGTATACATGTATACTTTTATTCCATTCTAGTGTTTTGTTGTGTTATATATGGATATTATCGATCTGTTAGTACAAGTGGTGTGGGATGCCAATGTGAAACATTTTCTGATTACAGGTGACGTGCTCGTACAATGTATATTTGTATTCCTTATTATCCAATTTGCTCAGTCATCCTATGAGACCAATTGAGCGCACGTGGACCATTGTTATGACCTAAGGCTAACACCTAGTTGTTACACGATACTTAAGGCGATAAGTTACCCAAAGCTAAACCATTATCTTTTATCTGATGTGAGTGATGATCAAGATAATCATAAAACATTATATGGAAAATCTAAACTGATCAACACAATGATAAAATATAATGTTCAAGGTGTCTGATCATCTCATAAACACTAAAAAAAGTTAGACTGAAATAAACCAAATAATGAAAGTAACTATGAATACCTTGAAGGATGAGGAGTCACTACAATTGTTTCTAAGTCGCTCACAAACTATCTATGTACGGTCGGGGAACTGGGTGTCCACACCTATTTTGTGAAATCAATATTGCGTAAAAGAGCATAGGCGGTCAGTACTTTGAATAAATTGGTACATGAGATAGGGACGAACTGAAATACATATAGGTAATGAGAATGAATACATGAATATGTAAAACAAATACAGACCATGGAAGAATTTGACGAAATAATATGTAAAACTGAGTTACTGAATAACTAAATCATTTTCAAACTTAACTCTTGGTAATTAAAACCTGTACTGAATTCATTTGAATACTTAACTGAGACTGTGGGGGTTAACATGCAACTAACATTCCCTAATATGAACTAATCGAGGTCCAACCTATTACCCTAGCTGGGAAGACGTCTATACCTTGCCACGGGCACTGACACTGGGTGTGTGGATCAACTATACTAATGTCCCAAAGGACTAGGGAGTAACCATAATCTGGAAGGTTCCCCCTAAAAAGAGTATCAACCATAGACTTGCAGGAATATCTCTCATAACCTATGCTGGCTACATAGTTCTTGAGCTTAGGGATTGCTACAAAATCTCTCACCCTAAATTGACAAGAAAGTATTCATTTATAGGTCTATTCGATGTTATGTTCTACTTCCAAATAAACTAACATGGATACTGATGAAGGTTTCACATGAATCAGACAGATTAATGCTCAAAATGACAATAAAAAGAATATAACAATATACACATGATCTGGATGACTTGAAATTAGACACATTTATCATGTATGACTATCTCAGTATCGGATGTTCATAACCCGCCAGAATTATCTATTGCAAAATATTTTTGGCACTTATTGAACAATTCATGGTATGGGAAAGTCATGAATAACAACCCGTATTTCAATAATAAATCGTAAAGTGAGCATTTACATTATCAACCGTATGGAAATACAACTATCATGGTACGCCTAAAGTTGTGAAATTTTATTCATGGTATACCTGAACTTTTACTATTCCTAAGTACACCCCCCCCTGAACTTGTTCTTGTAGTTGTCGCTTGGCACGTTTTCCTAATGTGGTGAAATATTTGGGTTTCACACATAGCACGCGCATGATGGAGTGATTTTTCAGCCAAATTAGCCTTTTAAATTGTTCAAAAATGAAAAAAATATTTTTATTTAATTCTTTCAAAAAATTCAATTATCCCTATCACCATTTACTATCCCTCTTCCTCCATTACATCCTATCTAAAAAAAATCATCCATTTATTGATTTTGTAAAAATTTCTTTTATTAATCTAAAAAAAAATTCATCCGTTTACTAATTCAATCTAAAACTCTAGTTTTAATTTTTGTGAAACTCCTTCAATTTTGTAATCTTAATTATCTATATCATAAGAGTTATTGTAACTAAAGAAAAGTACTAAATATCGAATTAGATATTTTAAAAGATAATAACAAAATAAATACTAAAGAAACTAACACACATACTTCTAATAAAGAGAATGTAGTTATATTGATTATCGATTTTTAGTCTCTACCCATTTCATTTTTTATATAACCGATAAAAAAATATTCATAAAATAAAAAAAGTAGTAACTAACATTACAAGAAACCGAATCTTAGTTTCAACCAAAATTCTACGTCTCTCTCTCTATATATATATATAGAATGTAAAATAATAATATACCATAAACTTATTAGGTTATCATTTTATCTAATAACCGAATTAAAAAAATAAAAATCAAATCAATAACCCAATAATTTTTTTATAAAATAATTAAAAAATCGTTAACACAATAAAGATAAATCAATAACATTTTTCTCTATGTGATTTTTGTACATCCCTAACTTAAATTGTAATTTCTTACTCCGTTATTATACAAAGTAATGTATTTGTGCATGTGGGTCTCTTAAAAATCGCAATCAAAAACTACTTTGACACACTAACCGAAAAAAATAATTTCATATTTTTAACACACACCAAAATATATTAATTTCTTAGATAATAGCTTAATTGATTGAGGAATATTCAACCATTCACTTTTTTGGAGTAGTGGAAAACTGAAAAATTTAATTTTTTGAGAGAAATCGATTTATTAAGGGTAGAAGAGGTTTATTTTTTAATATAGGATAAATATAACGGAAGTGGATGGTATTTATCCACGTGGACAGCCACAACTATTTTTTCTTCAGGTGTCCGCGCATGTGTTACACACTGTGGACTTTCAGCAAAAAGGAGCCATCGACGTACTGAAAGAGCAAGTTCGGGGGGGGGGGTATATAGGATTAGTAAAAGTTCTGGTGTACCATAAATAAAACATAACAAGTTCAGGGGGTAATGTATACTTCTATCATTATAAAAATCATAATCTATAGGATATTTTACCTATTAGGTGAAAACGGTTTATACTTGAAAGAATAGGAAATTCCTGGGACTCAATGGGTTGAAGGAATCCAATGATGAATATGCCAAATACCTCAAGTAAAAACTTGGATGAAATCCTTAGGATCGGTCTTTCTCTTTGAAAACCCTAACAAGCTCTTAAACGAGAATGAAAACTGCCTCTCTTGATTTAGTTGAGTGAAATTGATAATTATGTCATGAATTTAGGGGTTTGGGTATTTTATTTCACCCCTCAGAAAGACAAAACAACATTGTTTTTGATTTTAAGGAACTGGGAAAAGAAATAAAGAGAGATATACCGCGACATATAAGAGATCTATTGGTGGAGTGGGATAAAGAGAGATATTGCAGAGTTTGTGGCTAAGTGCTCTACATGTCAACAGGTTAAGATAGTGCATCAGAAACCTAGTGGTTCCATGCAATAGTTCGCCATTCCTACTTAGAAGTGGGAAAGAGTTAACATGTACTTCGTGACGGGTTTGCCTAGAACTCGTCATCAGAATGATTCAGTCTGGGTCATTATAGATAGAATGACCAATTCAACTCATTTCATTCCTGTTTGTACTTCTTATTGTACTGAGGATTATGCCAAGCTCTATATCAGAGCGTTAGTTACGTTACATAGTGTTCCACTCTCTATCATCTTAGACAGAGGTATCCAGTTCACTTCTCACTTTTTGAAAGCATTCCAAAAGGGTCTCGATACCCATGTCCATCTCAGCATAGCATTTCATCCTCAGATAGATGGTCAAGCTGAGAGGACCATTCAGACTCTTGAATATATGCTAAGGGCCTGTGCAATTGACTTCAATGGAAGTTGGGACGACCACTAGCCTTTGATTGAGTTTGTATAAAACAATAGCTATCATTCTAGTATTCCGATAACTCCATTCAAAGCTCTCTATGGTAGGAGATGTAGATCTCTGGTTGGTTGGTTTGAAGTTAGTGAGGACTCAATCATAGGTCCTGACTTAGTATTCAATGCCTTAGAGAAAGTTCAGTTGATCAGAGAGAGACTCTGGGTTGCTCAGAGACGACAGAAGTCCTATGAAGATGTTCTTATAAAGGATATCGAGTTTGAGGTCAATGACTATATCTATCTTAAGATCTCTCCCATGAAGAGAGTGAAGAGGTTCGACAAGAAAGGGAAAATTAGTCCCCAGTATGTCGGTCTCTTCAGAATTCTTTGTTGCGTTGACAAGGTAGCTTATGAGCTTGAGTTTTCATCAGATCTAGCCTCAGTCCATCCATTCTTCCATGTCCCTTTTCTAAAGAAGTGCATAGGTGACCCAGCAGTTGTTGTCCTTTTCAGAGCATCGACATTCAGAACAACCTCTCCTATGAAGAGATTCCAGTCGAAATCTTAGATTATCATACTCGTAGATTGAGGAACAAAGAAGTCCCTCTAGTTAAGGTTCTTTGGCGAAATTAGTTTCATGAGGGAGCTACTTGGAAAGAAGAAGCAGATATGCGTACCAAATATCCTTAACTCTTCCCCGCCAACTCAGATCAAGCTCAAGGTAGCAGTTCTCCTTAATCTTATTCAGTGCACGTTCATGATTCAAGTATAAACTTGGTAACTATTAACCGTTTCATACTTACTCATGCATTCATGTTTCAGTTGTCCGTGTATCAGATATGCACGAGTTCAGTATGTTTAGCATGTAAGTCATGAGATCAAGTTTTAGTTCTTCATGTTCAATTCTTGTTCTATTGTCTTGTACCCCTTCACAGTAAATTATCAATGGAGGACGGATGTTTCCAAGGGGGAGATATTGTAATAACCCACATGTTTCTAAGCTAGGGAGCGAATAAGTATTCCTACGTATGAAATATCCTATCCTGTGATTCATACTGGAGTACATGACTTACAATGAATATCCTAGTTATAGGATAGCTTATGATGCATTAAGCGTGTCCATATGAATCACTTAAGGTAATATAAACTAAGAGTTTTTGAATCCATCAAGTTTTAGTGTTCAATTCTTCAATGGTCATAATTGAATGAGTATAACTCAATGTTTATTTGGTATTTTGTCTGATTTAGACCAATCACATTGTAGAGAATCGAATTATCTTTCCAACGATACAAATTTTTCTTTAATCCAATACCCGAGCAAAATGTTATGCCCATTTTTGTGACAGACAGTAAGCATAGGCGATTGGTTAGGTGTCATGCAACCCAAGAATAGGAGATTGGTTATGCGCCACCCAACCCAAGCATAGGCGATTGGATAGGCTCCACCTAGCCTAGCTTAGGCAATCACTTAGGCGCCGCCTAAGTCAATTCTAGGTGTCAAAAACACTCTGTTTTGAGTTATTTTAAGGGTAATTAAGTCTTTTAACACTCCTTACACATCCCTAAACTTAGCCCTACGAAATATATAGATTCTAAACATATTACAACCCTATTATCATCTCAAGTTCATCATACAAGAGCACTAAAAGAGAAAAGCAACTATGGTTGCGTAACTAAGCTTGAAGATCCGATTTCAAGGAAATTCCTCCGTCAATCATCAAGAATATTCCTTCTAAGGTATGCGTGAGTTGATTTATGGATCCCTTTCTTCCATAAAGATCAAAAATCCTCTTTTCATTATAAAGTATGATTTTTATATTGTTAGGTGTTGATGATCATGTTGTTGATTTTGGGTGATTCCCAAGATGGAATCTTTATATGTTCTTATCAATTCATGATATCATATGAGTTGGAAACATGTAAATTTGGTTGTTCTTGATGTATAATTTGATGATTTCACCTATTCTTAAGATGTGCATGTAAGTTGTTTGATAAAATGCCCAAAAAACTATAAATTATGGAATATAGCTAAATTATGACTAAGTGAAGGATTCATGATATGACCTTACGTTACAA
The DNA here is from genome assembly GCA_030864225.1 of Capsicum baccatum var. pendulum. Taxonomy (NCBI): domain Eukaryota; kingdom Viridiplantae; phylum Streptophyta; class Magnoliopsida; order Solanales; family Solanaceae; genus Capsicum; species Capsicum baccatum. The sequence continues at coordinate 91,634,732 of CM061557.1, forward strand.
TGACTTCTATGTTGATAATGTGCCTTGTAAATGTTGTTGTAATACTCATGAACTATTCTTATGAAATTATGCTATTTTTACATACAAATCCTACTAATGAGCAAGATCTATGATAACCATGCAATCCACATGAACTTCCATGGTATTGATGGAAAGCTTATTCATTTTCCCATGTGATAAAAATTTAAAATCATAAAAATATCATATGTAAAAAAGTGGATTCATCTTTCAAATATAGATTCTAACATTCTTGGGATAATTTCAAGCTAGGAAAAATGTGTAGGGTATTACAATATCTCCCCCTTGAGAACATTCATACTTGAATGAGATTAAGTGATGGGGAAAGAATATAAACTGATGTAAATACTGAACCTGACTGGCTAAAACAGGATTTCATGAATGACATGACTAATAACTAAATATATCATACTAAACATGGATATCTGATACATGTGGAATTGATTTATGAATGTATGACTGGGTGTTATGATAAACTACATTTCTCACAATGAGAATGCATTTGTAATGCATAATTATATTACTGAGTTAATACAATTATGCATGACTGAATATGCAAGGGTACTTGGTCCGAGTTTCTGAAGCACACGTAACATAAAACTGTGTAAGATTCTGGAGAACTATTACCTTGAGCTTGATCTAACTTAGGGGAAAAGAGGTGAAGATACTTGGTACGCATGTCTTCTTCTTCTTCCATAGTAGATCCATACATGAAATGACATCACCAAAGAACATTAACTAGAGGGACTTCTTTATTCCTCAATCTACGAGTCTGAAAGTCTAGGATCTCGATTGTATTCTCTTCATAAGAGAGGTTGTTCTAAAAATCTTTAAAATACTACGAGTAAAAAAGTGGATAAATCTTTCAAACAAACCTTCTAACATTCTAGGGACAATTACAATCTAGGAAAAAGTACGGGGTATTGCAATATCTCCAACTTGAGAAAATTCATCCTTGATTGAGACTAAGTGAGGGGGAAAGAATATAAATCGATGTTCGTACTGACATAAGTCGCTGTAACCTATTTTCATGACTGACATTACTGATAACTGAATATATCATAGTATACATGCATATTTGATGAATTTGTAACTGATTCAAGAATGCGTGACTTGGTGTTTTGATGAACTACATTTCTCACAATAAGAATGCATGTCTGATGCATAATCATTTTACTGAGCTAATACATGAATTTATGATAGAATATGCAATGGTACTTGGTACCAAGTTTGTGATGAACATTGAACATAAAACTAAGTAAGCTTAAGGAGAACTGTAACCCTGAACTTGTTCTGAGTTGGAAGAAAAGAGGTTACGATACTTGGTATGTATGACTGCTTCTGCTTCCCAAGTAGCTCCATGGATGGATTGATTTGACAAAATAACTTTAGCTAGAGGGACTTCTTTGTTCCTCAATCTACGAGTCTAATAGTCTAGGAACTTGACCGAAATCTCTTCATAAGATAGGTTGTTCTAAAAATTTGTAAGGTACCGTGTGTACGAAAGTGGATCAATCTTTCACAGAAAGCTTCTAACATTCTTGGAACAATATAAAACTAGGAAAAAGTACTAGGTATTAGAATATCTCCCCCTTGAGAACTTTTGTCCTAGAATGAGACTAAGTGAGGGGAAAGTATATAAATGATGTACATACTGAAATTGACTATCTGTAACATGATTTCATTAATGACATGACTGTTAATTGAATATATCATACTAAACATGCATATCTGATGCATGTGTAACTGATTCATGAATGCACAACTGGGTGTTTTGATGAATTGCATTTCTCACATAGATAATGCATATCTGATGCATAAATATATAACCAGGCTGGTATAAGTATGCATAACTGAATATGCAATAGTACTTAGTATTAAGTTTGTGATGAAAACTGAACATATAACGGAGTAAGCTTAAGGAGAACTATTACCTTGACCTTGATCTATGTTGGGGGAAAATAAGTGCTACGCATAGCTGCTTCTACTTCCTAAGTAGCTCCATTAACAGACTGATTTTACCAAAGAACTTTAACTAGACAGACTTTTTTATTCCTCAATCCACGAGTGTGATAGTCTAGGATATCGACCAAAATCTCTTTATAAGAGAGGTTGTTCTAAAAATCATAAAAATACCACGTGTACAAAAGTGGATTAATATTTCAAACAAAGCTTCTGACATTCTAGGTACAATTTTAAACTTGGAGAAAGTATAGGGTATAACAATATCTCCCACTTGAGAACCTTCATGCTCGAATGAGACTAAGTGAGGGTGAATAATATAAACTTATATAGATACTGACATGACTCGCTGTAACCTATTTTCATGATCTACATTACTGATAACTGAATATATCATAATAAACATGCACATCTGATGAAATTGTAACTGATTCATGTATGAATGACTTGGTGTTCTGATGAACTATGTTTCTCAAAATAAGAATGCAGCTCTGATGCATAATTATTTAACTGAGCTAATACATGAATTTATGACAGAATATGCAATGGTACTTTGTACCAAGTTTTTGATGAACACTGAACATAAAACTAAGTAAGCTTAAGGAGAACTGTAACCGTGAACTTGATCTGAGTTGGAAGAAAAGAGGTTACGATACTTGGTACGTATGACTGCTTCTGCTTCCCAAGTAGCTCCATGGATGGACTTATTTGACAAAACAACTTTAGCTAGAGGGACGTCTTTGTTCCTCAATCAACGAGTCTAATACTCTAGGAACTTGACCGAAATCTCAACATAAGATAGGTTGTTCTACAAATTTGTAAAGTACCGTGAGTACGAAAGTGGATCAATCTTTCACAGAAAGCTTCTAACATTCTCGGAACAATTTAAAACTAGGAAAAAGTACTAGGTATTAGAATATCTCCCCCTTGAGAACTTTTGTCCTAGAATAAGATTGAGTGAGGGGAAAGTATATAAATGATGTACATACTGAAATTGACTATCTGTAACATGATTTCATTACTGACATGACTGTTAATTGAATATATCATACTAAACATGCATATCTGATGCATGTCTAACTGATTCATGAATACACAATTGGGTGTTCTGATGAATTGCATTTCTCATATAGATAATGCATATATGATGCATAAATATATAACCAGGCTGATATAAGTATGCATAACTGAATATGCAATGGTACTTAGTATTAAGTTTGTGATGAAAACTGAACATATAACTGAGTAAGTTTAAGGAGAACTGTTACCTTGACCTTGATCCATGTTGGGTGAAAAGAAGTGGTACGCATAGCTTCTTCTACTTCCTAAGTAGCACCATCAACAGACTGATTTTACCAAAGAACTTTAACTAGACAGACTTTTTTATTCCTCAATGCACGAGTGTGATAGTCTAGGATATCGACCAAAATCTCTTTATAAGAGAGGTTGTTCTAAAAATCATAACAATACCACGTGTACAAAAGTGGATTAATATTTCAAACAAAGCTTCTAACATTCTAGGTACAATTTTAAACTTGGAGAAAGTATAGGGTATAACAATATCTCCCACTTGAAAACCTTCGTCCTCGAATGAGACTAAGTGAGAGGGAAACAATATAAACTGATATACATACTGGCATGAATCGCTGTAACCTATTTTCATAATACTCATTACTGATAACTGAATATATCATAGTAAACATGCATATCTGTTAAAATGGTAACTGATTTATGTATGCCTGACTTCGTATTCTGATGAACTACGTTTCTCACAATAAGAATGCATGTCTGATGCATAATTATTTAACTGAGCTGATACAGGAATTCATGACTAAATATGCAATGGTACTTGGTACCATGCTTGTGATTAACACTGAACATAAAACTGAGTAATCTTAAAGAGAACTGTAACCTTAACCTTGATCTGAGTTGGCAGCAAAGAGGTGAGGATACATGGTATGCATGACTGCTTCTACTTCCCAAGTATTTCCATGGATGGACTGATTTGACAAAAGAACATTGTCTAGAGGGACTTCTTTGTTCCTCAATCTACGAGTCTGATAGTCTAGAAACTTGACCGAAATCTCTTCATAAGATAGGTTGTTCTAAAACATTGTAAAGTACCATGTGTACAAAAGTGTATTACACTTTCAAAGAAAGTTTCTAACATTCTTGTGACCATTTAAAACAATGAAAAAGTACTGGGTATTATAATATCTCCCCCTTGAGAACTTTTGTCCTAGAATGAGACTTAGTGAGGGGAAAGTATATAAACTGATGTACATACTGGACATGACTAGCTGTAACATGATTTCATGACTGACATGATTGATAATTGAATATATCATACTAAACATGTATATCTGATGTATGTGTAACTAATTCATGAGTGCATGACTGGGTGTTCTGATGAATTTCATTTCTCACAAAAATAATGCATATCTGATGTATAATTATATAACCAAGCTGATATAAGTATGCATAACTGAATATGCAATAGTACTTAGTATCAAGTTTGTGATGAACACTGAACATATAACTTAGTAAGCTTAAGGAGTACTGTTACCTTGAGCTTGATCTAAGTTGGCAGAGAATAGGTGATGATACTTTCTATGTATGTCTGCTTTTGTTTCCCAAGTAGCTCCATCGACAGACTGATTTCACCAAAGAACTTTAACTAGAGTGGTTTCTTTTTTCATCGATCTACGAGTCTGATAGTCCAGGATCACGACTGTAATCTCTTCATAAGATAGGCTGTTCTAATAATCTTTAAAATACCATATCTATAAATGTTGATTCATATTTCAATTAAATCTTCTAGCATTCTTGGGATGATTTCAAACCAGGAAAAAGTATGGGGTATTACAATATTTCCCCCTTGTGTACATTCATCCTTAAATAAGACTGAGTGAGGGGGAAAGAATATAAACTTATGTAAACACTGAACCTGACTGGTTGGAACATGACTTAATCACTAACAAAACTGATAGATGAATATATCATACTAAACATGCATATTTGATGCATGTGTAGTTGATTTATGAATGTATGACCTGGTGTTCTGATGAACTATATTTCTCACAATGAGAATGCATGTCTGATGCATAATTATATTAATGAGTTGATATATGAATACATGATATAATATGCAATGGTACTTGGTTTGAGTTTGTCATAAACACAAAATAGGAAACTATGTAATATTTAGGAGAACTGTTACCTTGATCTTGATCTATGTTGGGGGAAAAGAAGTGGTACGCATATCTGCTTCTGCTTCCCTAGTAGCTCCATCAACAGACTAATATCACCAACAAATTTTAAATAGAGGGACTTCTTTATTCCTCAATCTACGAGTCTGATAGTCTAGGATATCGACTAGAATCTCTTCATAAGATAAGATGTTCTAAAAATCTTACAAATACCACGTGTAGAAAAGTAGATTAATCTTTCAAACAAAGCTTCTAACATTCTAGGGAGAATTTTAAGCTAAGAAAAAGTATGGGGTAAAACAATATCTCCCACTTGAGAACGTTCGTTCTCGAATGATACTAAGTAAGGGGGAAACAATATAAACTGATATACATACTGACATGACTCGCTGAAACATATTTTCATGACTGACATTACTGATAACTGAATATATCATTCTAAACATGCATATCTGATGAAATTTTAACTGATTCATGCATGTATTACTTGGTGTTATAATGAACTACGTTTCTCACAATAAGAATGCATGTCTGATGCATAATTATTTATTTAAGCTGATACATGAATTCATGACTAAATATGCAATGGTACTTGGTAAAAAGTTTGTGATGAACATTGAACATAAAACTGAGTCAGCTTAAGGAGAACTGTAACCTTGAACTTGATATGAGTTGGCAGAAAATAGGTAAGGATACTTGGTACGCATGACTGCTTGTGCTTCCCAAGTAGCTCCATGGATGGACTGATTTGACAAAAGAACATTAGCTAGAGAGACTTCCTTGTTCCATAATCTACAAGTCTAATAGTCTAGGAACTTGACCGGAATCTCTTCATGAGATAGGTTGTTCGGAAAATTTGTAAAGTACCATGTCTACTAAAGTGGATTAATCTTTCAAAGAAATCTTCAAACATTCTCGGGACAATTTAAAACTAGGAAAAAGTATTGGGTATTAGAATATCTCCCCTTGAGAACTTTTGTCCTAGAATAAGACTAAGTGAGGGAAAAGTATCTAAACTAATGTACATACTAAACATGACTAGCTGTAACATGAGTTTATGACTGACATGACTGATAATTGAATATATCATAATAAACATGCATATCTGATGCATGTGTAACTGATTCTTAAATACACGACTGCATGTTTTGATGAATTTTATTTCTCACATAGATAATGCATATCTGATGCATAATTATATAACTAGGCTGATATAAGCATGCATAACAGAATATGCAACGGTACTTAGTATCAAGTTTGTGATGATCACGGAACATTTAACTGAGTAAGATTAAGGAGAACTGTTACCTTGAGCTTGATCTATATTGTGGGAAAAGAAGTGTTACGCATATCTGCTTCTGCTTCCCAAGTAGCTCCATCAACAAACTGATTTCACCACAGAACTTTAACTTGAGGGACTTCTTTATTCCTCAATCTACGAGTCTGATAGTCTAGGATATGGACAAGAATGTCATCATAAGAGAGACTATTCTGAAAATTTTAAAAAAACCACGTGTACAAGCGTGGATTAATCTTTCAAACAAAGCTTCTAACATTCTAGGAAAATTTTAAGCTAGGAAAAAGTATGGGGTACAACAATATCTCCCACTTGAGAACGTTCATACTCGAATGAGACTAAGTGAGGGGGAAATAATATAAACTAATATACATACTAACATGACTCACTGTAACCTATTTTCATGACAGACATTATTGATAACTTAATATATCATAGTAAACATGCATATCTGATGAAATTGTAACTGATTCATGTATGCATGACTTGGTGTTCTGATGAACTACGTTTGTCACAATAAGAATGCATGTTTGTTGCATAATTTTTTAACAAATATGATGCATGAATTCATGATTAAATATACAATGGTACTTGGTACGAAATTTGTGATGACCACTGAACATAAAACTGAGTAAGCTTAAGGAGAACTGTAACCTTAGACTTGATATGAGTTGGCAGAAAAGAGGTGAAGATACTTTGTATGCATGACTGCTTCTGCTTACCAAGTATCTCCATGGATGGACTAATTTGACAAAAGAACATTAGCTTGAGGGACTTCTTTGTTCCTCAATCTACGAGTTTGATAGTCTAGGATCACGACTGGAATTTCTTCATAAGATAGGTTGTTCTGATAAGCTTGAAAATACCACGTGTACAAAATTTGATTCATATTTCAAATAAAGCTTCTAACATTCTTGGGATGATTTAAAACTAGGAAAAAGTATGGGGTATTACAATATCTCCCCTTTGAGAACATTCATCCTTAAATAAGACTGAGTGAGGAGGAAAGAATATAAACTTATGTAAACACTGAACAAGACTGGTTGGAACATAATTTAATCACTGACATGACTGATAGCTAAATATATCATACTAAACATGCATATTTGATGCATGTGTAATTGATTTATGAATGTATGACCAGGTGTTCTAATGAACTATATTTCTCATAATGAGAATGCATGTCTGATGGATAATTATATTAATGAGTTTATATATGAATACATGATAGAATATACAATGGTACTTGGTTCGATTTTGTGATAAACACTAAACATGAAACTATGTATGCTTAAGGAGAACTGTTACCTTGAGCTTGACCTATGTTGCGGGAAATGAAGCGGTGCACATATCTGCATCTGCTTCCCAAGTATCTCCATCGACAAACAGATTTCACCAAAGAACTTTAACTAGAGGGACTTTTTTATTCCTTAATCTACGAGTCTGATAGTCTAGGATATCGACCAAAATCTATTCCTAATAGTGGTTGTTTTGAAAATCTTAAAAATACCAAGTGTACAAAAGTGGATTAATCTTTTAAACAAAGCTTCTAACATTCTAGGGTCACTTTTAAGCTAGGTAAAAGTATGGGGTATAATAATATAGCCCACTTGAGAATGTTCATCCTCGAATGAGACTAAGTGAGGGGGAAAGAATATAAACTAATATACATACTGACATGACACGTTGTAACCTATTTTCATGACTGATATTATTGGTAACTGAATATATCATAGTAAACATGCATGTCTGATGAAATTGTAACTGATTCATATATGCATAACTTGGTGTTCTGATGAACTACATTTCTCACAATAATAATGCAGATCTGATATATAATTATTTAACTAAGCTGATACATTAGTTTATGATAAAATATGCAATGGTCCTTGGTACCAAGTTTGTGATGAACACTGAATATAAAACTGAGTAAGCTTAAGGAGAACTGTAACCTTAAAGTTGATCTGAGTTGGAACAAAAGAGGTGAGGATACTTGGTATGCATGAATGCTTCTATTTCCCAAATAGCTCCATGGATGGACTGATTTGACAAAATAACTTTAGCTTGAGTGACTTCTCTGTTCCTCAATCTACGAGTCTGATACTCTAGGAACTTGACCGGAATCTCTTCATAAGATAGGTTGTTCTGAAAATTTGTAAAGTACCACGTGTACAAAAGTGGATTAATCTTTCAAAGAAAGCTTCTAACATTCTTGGGACAATTTAAAACTAGGAAAAAGTACTGGGTATTAGAATATCTCCCCCTTGAGAACTTTTGTCCTAGAATAGGACTGAGTGAGGGGAAAATATATAAACGATGTACATACCGAAATTGACTAGCTGTAACATGATTTCATGACTGACATCACTGATAATTGAATATATCATACTAAACATGCATATCTAATGCATGTGTAACCGATTCATGAATGAATGACTGGGTGTTCTGGTGAATTTCATTTCTCACATAGATAATGCATATCTGATGCATAAATATATGACCAGGCGTATATAAGTATGCATAACTGAATATGCAATGGTACTTAGTATCAAGCTTGTGATGAACACTAAACATATAACTGAGTAAGCTTTAGGAGAACTGTTACCTTGAGCTTGATCTATAGTGGGGGAAAAGAAGTGGTATGCATATCTACTTCTACTTCCCAAGTAGCTCGATGGACCGACTGATTTCACCAAAGAACTGTAACTAGAGGTACTTCTTTATTCCTCAATCTACTAGTTTGATAGTCTAGGATATCGACCAGAATCTCTTTATAAGAGAGGCTGTTCTGAAAATGTTAAAAATACCACATGCAAAAAAGTGGATAAGTCTTTCAAACAAAGCTTCGAACATTCGAGCAACAATTTTAAGCACGGAAAACGTATGGGGTATAACAATATCTCCCACCTGAGAACGTTCGTCCTCGAATGAGACTAAGTGAGGGGGAAACAATATAAACTGATATACGTACTAACGTGACTCGCTGTTACCTATTTTCATGACTGACCTTACTGATAAGTTAATATATCATAGTAAATATACATATCTGATAAAATTGTAACTGATTCATATATGCATGACTTGGTGTTCTGATGAACTACGTTTCTCACAATAAGAATGCATGTCTAATGTATAATCATTTCACTGAGCTGATATATGAATTCATGACATAATATGCAATGGTACTTGATGCCATGTTTGTGATGAACACAGAACATAAAACTGAGTAAGCTTAAGGAGAACTGTAATCTTGAACTTGATCTGAGTTAACGGAAAAGAGGTGAGGATACTTCGTATGCATGAATGCTTCTATTTCCCAAATTGCTCCATGGATGGACTGATTTGAGAAAAGAACTTTAGCTAGAGGGACTTCTTTGTTCCTCAATCTACGAGTCTGATAGTCTAGGAACTTGACTGGAATCTCTTCATAAGATAGGTTCTTCTAAAAATTTTTAAAGTATCACGTGGACAGAAGTGGATTAATCTTTCAAAGAAACCTTCTAACATTCTTGGGACAATTTAAAACTAGGAAAATGTACAGGGTATTATATTATCTCCCCTTTGAGAACTGTTGTCCTAGAATGAGACTCAGTGAGGGGAAAATATATAAACTGATGTACATACTGAACGTGACTAACTGTAACATGATTTCATAACTGACATCACTGATAATTGAATATATCATACTAAACATGCATATCTGATTTATGTGTAACTGATTCATGAGTGCACAACTAGGTGTTCTGATGAATTTCATTTCTCACATTAATAATGCATATCTGATGCATAATTATATATCCAGGCTGATATAAGTATGCATAACTTAATATGCAATGGTATTTAGTATCAAGGCTGTGCTGAACACTGAACATATAACTTAGTAAGCTTACGGAGAACTGCTACCTTGAGGTTGATCTAAGTTGGCGGATAAGAGGTGAGGATACTTGGTACGCAAGTCAGGTTATGTTTCCCAAATATCTCCATACACGGACTGATTTCACCAAAAAACTTTAACTAGAGGGACTTCTTTGTTCATCAATCTACGAGTCTGATATTCTAGGATCACGACTAGAATCTCTTTATAAGATAGGTTGTTCTGCTAATCTTGAAATTTCCACGTGTACAAAAGTATATTTAACTTTCAAATAAAGCTTCTAACATTCTTGGGATGATTTGAAATCAGGAAAAAGTATGGGGTATTACAATATCTCCCCCATGAGAACACTCATCCTTAAATAAGACTGAGTAAGGAGGAAAGAATATAAACTTATATAAAAACTGAACCTGACTGGTTGGAACATGATTTAATCACTGACATGACTTATAGCTGAATATATCATACTAAATATGCATATCTGATGAATGTGTAATTGAATTATGAATGTATGACTAAGTGTTCTGATGAACTATATTTCACACAATGAGAATGCATGTCTGGTGCGTAATTTTATTAATGAGTTGATATATGAATACATGATAGAATATGCAATGGTACTTGTTCCGAGTTTGTGATGAACACTAAATACGAAACTGAGTAACCTTAACGAGAACTATTACCTTGAGCTTGATCTATGTTGGGGGAAAAGAAGCGGTACGCATATCTGCTTCTTCTTCCAAAGTAGCTCCATCGACAGACTTATTTCACCAACAAAATTCAACAAGAAGGACTTCTTTATTCCTCAATCTACGACTCTGATAGTCTAGGATATCGACCAGAATCATTTCATAAGAGAGGCTATTCTAAAAATTATAAAAATACCACATGTACAAAAGTAGATTAATCTTTCAAACAAAGCTTCTAACATTCTAGGGACAATTTTAAGCTACAAAAAAGTATGGGGTATAACAATATCGCCAAATTGAGAACGTTCGTTCTCGAATGAGACTAAGTGAGCGGGAAACAATATAAACTAATATACATACTGACAAGAACCGCTATAACCTATTTTCATGACTGACATTACTGATAACTAAATATATCATAGTAAACATGCATATCTGATGAAATTGTAACTGATTCATGTATTCATGAATTGGTGTTCTAATGAACTACGTTACTCACAATAAGAATGCATGTCTGATGCATAATTATTGAACTGAGCTGATACATGAATTCATGAATGAATATGCAATGGTACTTGGTACCAAGTTTGTGATAAACACTGAACATAAAACATAGTAAGCTTAAGGAGAGCTGTAACCTTGAACTTGATCTAAGTTAGCAGAAAATAGGTGAGGATAATTGGTATGAATGACTGCTTCTGCTTTTCAAGTAGCTCTATGGATGGACTGATTTGACAAAAGAACTTTTGCTAGAGGGACTTCTTTATCAGACTAAACATGCATATCTGATGCATGTGCAACTGATTCCTGAATGGATGATTGTGTGTTCTCATGAACTACATTTCTCACTTAGAGAATGCATGTCTGATGAATAATTATATAACTGAGCTGATATATAAATGCATGATTTTATATGCAATGGTACTTGGTTCGAGTTTATGATTTACCCTGAATATGAAACTGAGTAAGCTGAAGAAGAACTATAACCTTGAGCTTTATCTGAGTTGGCTGAGAAGTGGTGAGGATAATTGGCACGCATGACTACTATTTCTTCCCAAGTAGCTCCATCGATGGACTGATTTAAGCAAAGTACTATAACTAAAGGAACTTCTTTTGTCCTCAATCTACTAGTCTGATAGTCTAGGATCTCGGCTGGAATCTTTTCAAAATATAGGTTGTTCTAAAAATCTTAAAAATACCATATTTAGAAAAGTGGATTCATCTTTCAAATAAAGCTTCTAACAATCTTGAGACAATTTCTAGCAAGGAAAAAGTATGGGGTATTACAATATCACCCCCTAGGAAACATTCATCATTGAATGAGACAAAGTGAGGGGGAAAGAATATAAACTGATATACATACTGAACATGATTCGATGTAACATCATCTCTTGAATGTCATGACTAATAACTAAATATATCATACTAAACATGTATATCTGATTCATGTGCAACTGATTCATGAATGCATGACTGGGTGTTCTGATGAACTATATTTCTCACATAGAGAATGCATGTCTAATGCATAATTATATAACTGAGATGATACATGAATGCATTAATGAATATGCAATGGTACTTGGTACCATGTTTGTGAATAACACCTAACAAGAAACAGAGTATGTTTAAGGAGAACTGTTACCCTGAGCTTAATCTGAGTTGGTGGAGAAGAGGTGAGGATACTTGGTATGTATGTCTGCTTCTACTTCCCAAGTATATCCATCGATGGAATGATTTCACCTAAGAATTTTAACTAAAGAGACAACTTTTTCCTAAATCTTTTAGTGTGATAGTCTAGGATCTCGACTGGAATATCATCATAATATAGGTTGTTCAAAAAATCTTTAAAATACCACGTGTACAAAAGTGGTTTCATATTTCAAAGAAAGCTTCTAACAATTTTGGGATAATTTCAAGCTAGGAGAAAGTAAAGGGTATTAGAATATATCCCCCTTGAGAACTTTTGTCCTCGAATGAGACTAGGTGAGGGGAAAAGAATCTAAACTGATGTACATACTGAACATTACTGGTTGGAACATGATTAAATGACTGACATGACTAATAACTGAATAAATCATACTAAACATGCATATCTGATGTATTTGTTATTGATTTATGAATATATTACTGGCTGTTCTGATGAACTATATTTCTCACAATGAGAATACATCTCTGATGTATAATTATATAAATAAGCTGATACATAAATGAATGACTGAATATGCAATGGTACTTGGTCAGAGTTTGTGATGGACACTGAACATAAAACTGAGCAAGCTTAAGGAGAACTATTACTTTGAGCTTGATCTGAGTTGGGGGAGAAGAGGTGACAATACTTGGTATGGATATCTGCTTCTGCTTTCCAAGTAGCTCTATCGATAGAGTAATTTCACCAAAGAACTTTAACTAAAGGGATTTATTTGTTCCTCAATCTACGAGTTTGATAGTGTCGGATCTCGACTGGAATCTCTTCATAAGATAGGTTGTTCTGAAAATTTTAAAAATACCTCATGTACAATAGTAGATTAATCTTTCGAAGAAATCTTCTACCATTCTTGGAATAATTTTAAGCTAGGAAAAAATACTGGGTAATACAATATCTCCCCCATAAGAATATTCATCCACGAATAGAACTTAGTGAGTGGGAAATAATATAAATTGATGTAAACACTGAACATGGCCAACTGTAATATGATTAAATGACTGACATAACTGATAACTGAATATATCATACTAAACAAGCATATTTGAGCATGTGTAACTGATTCATAAATACATGACTGGGTGTTCTCATGAACTACATTGCTTACATTGACAATGCATGTCCTATGAATAATTATATAATTTTGTTGATACATGAACACATGACTGAATATGCAATGGTACTTGGTCCGAGTTTGTGATGAGCACTAAACATGAAACTGAGTAGGCTTAAGGAGAACTGTTACCTTAAGCTTGATCTATTTTTGGGGATAAAAGGTGAGGATACGTGGAACGCATATATGCTTCTGCTTCCATAGTAGCTCCATCAAAGGACTAATTACACCAAAGAACTTTGACTATAGGGACTTCTTTGTTCCTCAATCTACTAGTCTGATAGTCTAGGAACTCGATCGAAATATCTTCATAGATAGGCTATTCTATAAATCTATAAAATACCATGTGTACAAAAGAGGATTAATCTTTCAAAGAAACCTTCTAATATTCTCGGGACGATTTCAAGTTAGGAAAAAGTATAGGGTATTACAATATCTCCCCCATGATAACATTAACCCTTGAATGAGAATAAGTGAGGGAAAAAGAATACAAACTGATGTACATAAAGAAAATGACTAGCTAGAACATGATTTCAAGACTGACATGACAGATAACTTAATATATCGTACTAAACATGCATATCTGATTTATGTGTAACTTATTTATTAATATATGAATAGGTGTTTTGATGAACTACATTTATTACAATGAGAATGTATGTCTGAGGCATAATTATATAACTGAGCTGATATATAATTGTCTGACAGAATATGCATTGTTACTTGGTTTGAGTTTGTGGTGAACACTGAACATAAATATAAGAAATCTTAAGGTGAACTATTCCCTTAAGCTTTATCTTAATTGGGGGTAGAAGAGGTGAGGATACTTGGTATGCGTGTCTACTTCTGCTTCCCAAGTAGCTCAATCGATGGATTGATTTCACCTAAGAACATTAGCTAGAGGGACTTCTTTGCCTCTCAATCTATGAGTCTGATAGTGTACGATCTCGATCAGAATCTCTTCATGAGATATGCTATTCTAAAAATATTAAAAATACGTCGTGTACTAAAGTACATTAATCTTTCAAAGAAAGCTTCTAACATTCTTGGGACAATTTTAATCTAGGAAAAGGATGGGGTATTACAACATCTCCCCTTTGAGAATATTCGTCCTCGAATGAGACTGAGTGAGGGGGAAAGAATATAAAATGATGTACATACTAAACATGACTAGCTATAACATGATTTCATGACTGATAACTTAATATATTATAAGAATTTTGCATATCTGATGCATGTGTAACTTATTCATGAATGCATGACTGTGTTCAGTTGACCTAAATTTGTCACATAAAGAATGCATATCTGATTCATAATTATATAACTGAGCTGATACATGAATGTAGGACTGGATACACAATGGTACTTAATACAAAGTTTTTGATGAACACTGAATTTGACACTGAGTAAGCTTAAGGAGAACTATTACCTTGAGCTTGATCTGAGTTGGCGGAGAAGAGGGAAAGATTCTTGGTAGGCATGTCCTCTTCTGTTTCCCAAGTAACTCCATCAATGGACTAATTTCACCAAAAAAACATTAACTATAGGGACTTATTTGTTCTTTAATCTACGGGTCTGATAGTCTAGGATCTTGACCGGAATCTCTTCATATGATAGGTTATTCTAAAATCTTAAAAATACCACGTGTACAAAAGTGGATTTATCTTTCAAAGAAAGCTTCCAACATTCTAGGGGAATTTCAATCTATGAAAAAGTATGAGGTATTATAATATCACCCCTTAGAGAACTTTCATCCTCAAATGAGACTGAGTGAGGGGCTTAAGTATATAAACTAATGTATATACTGAACATTACTAGATGGGACATGATTTCATGACTGACAGGAATGATACCTAAATATATAATACTAAACATGTATATCTGATGCATGTGTAACTGATTCATGAATGCATGACTGGGTGTTCTGAGGAACTACATTTGTCACATAGAGAATGCATGTCTGATCAATAATTAAATAAATGAGATGATACATGATTGCATGACTGAATATTTCGTACCAAGTTTGTGATGAACATTGAACATGAAACTGAGTAAACTTTAGGAGAACTGTTACATTGAGATTGATCTGAGTTGGCAGAGAAGAGGTGAAGATTCTTGGTACGCATGTCTGCTTATACATCCCAAGTAGCTCCATCGACAGAATGATTTCACCAAAGAACTTTAACTAGAGGGACTTCTTTGTTTCTCAATCTACGAGTCTGATAGTCTAGGATCTCGACAGGAATTTCTTCATAAGATAGGATGCTCTAAAAATCTTAAAAATACCACGTGTAAAAAAGTGAATTCATATTTCAAATAAAGCTTTTAATATTCTTGGGACAATTTCAAGCTTGGAAAATGTATAGGGTATAACAACATCTCCTCCTGTAGAACATTTATCATCGAATGAGACTAAGTGAGAGGGAAGAATATAAACTATTGTTCATACTTAGCATGATTGGCTAGAACATGATTTTAGGACTGATATAACTGATAACTTGATATATCTTACTTAATATGCATTTCTTATGTATGTGTAATTTATTTATGAATGTATGCCGTGGTGTTTTGATGAACTACCTTTCTCACAATAAGAATGTATTTCTAATGCATAATTATATAACTGAGTTGATACATGAATGAATGACTGAATATACAATTGTACTTGGTAATAAGTTTATGATGAACACTGAACATGAAATTGAGTAAGCTTATGGAGAAGTATTACCTTGAGCTTGATCTGAGTTGGTAGTGAAGAGGTAAGTATACTTGGTACGCATGTTTTCTTCTGCTGCCCAATCTACTAGTCTGATAGTCTAGGATCTCTACTGAAATCTCTTCATAAGATAGGTTGTTATGAAAATCATAAAAATTCGATGTGTATAGAAGTTGATTAATATTTAAAAGAAGGCATTTAACATTCTAGTGAAAATTTCAAGCTATGAAAAAGTACGGGGTATTACAATATCTCTCCCTTGAGAACATTCGTCCTCGAATGAGACTGAGTGAGTGGGAAATAATATAAATTAATATACATACTGAACATGATTTCATGACTAACATATATGATAAATTAATATATCATCCTAAACATGCATATCTGATTCATGAATGCATGACTGGGTGTTCTGATAAACTACATTCCTCACAAAGAGAATGCATGTCGAATTCATAATTATATAACTGAGCTGATACAAGAACTCATGACTGAATATGCAATGGTACTGGGTACTAAGTTTATGATGAACGCTAAACATGAAACTGAGTAAGATTAAGGAGAATTGATACGTTAAGCTTGATCTGAGTTGGAGGATAAGAGGTGAGGTTACATGTTATGCATGTTTGCTTTTGCTTCCTAAGTAGCTCAATCGACGGACTAATTTTACCCAAGAACTTTAACTAGAGGTACTTCTTTGTTTCTCAATCTATGAATCTAATAGTGCAGGATCTAGACCGGAATCCCTTTCAGAAAATCTTTAAAATACCACGTATACAGAAGTGGATTAATCTTTCAAAGAAAGCTTTTAAGATTCTTGGGAAAATTTCAAGCTAGGAAAAAGCATGGTGTATTACAATATCTCCCCCATGAGAACATTCATCCTCGAGTGAGATTGAGTGAGGGGTAAAGAATAAAAACTGATGTACGTACTGATGAGGACTATCTGTAACATGATTTCATAACTGACATGACTGATAACTAAATATATCATACTAAATTTGCGTATTTGTTGTATATACAACACATTCATGATTGCATGACTGGGTGTTCTCATGAACTACATTTCTCACATTGAGAATGCATGTGTAATGCATAATTATATAATTTAGCTGATACATGAATGCATGACTAAATATGCAATGGTACTTGGTACAAAGTTTGTGATGAACAATAAACATGAAACTGAGTAAGCAAAAGGAGAATTGTAACCTTGAGCATGATCTGAGTTGATGGAGATGAGGTGAGGATACTTGGTACATATGTCTACTTTTCCTTCCAAAACAGCTCCATCGATGGACAAATTTCAGCAAAGAACTTTAATTAGAGGGACTTCTTTGTTCCTCAATCTACTAGTTTGATAGTCTAGGATCTCTCCTAGAATCTTTTTGTTAGATAGGCTGTTCGAAAAATCATAAAAATACCACGTGTATAAAAGTGGATTAATCTTTCAAAGAAAGCTTTTAACATTCTTGCGATAATTTAAAGATATGAAAAAGTATGGGGTATTACAATATCTCTCCCTTGAGAATATTCATCCTCAAATAAGAATGAGTCACGGGAAAATAATGTAAAATGATGTATATACTAAACATGACAGGCTGTAACATGATTTCATGACTTACATGACTGATAACTGAATATGTCATACTAAACATGCATATCTGATGCATGTGTAACTGATTCATGAATGCATGACTGGGTGTTCTTATGAACTAAATATCTCACATAGAGAATGCATGCCTGATGCATAATTATATAACTGAGATGATACATGAATGAATGACTGAATAAGCAATGGTACTTGTTACAAAGTTTGTGCCGAACACTGAACATGAAACTGAGTAAGCTTAAGGAGAAATGTTACCTTGAGATTGATTTAAGTTGGTAGAGAAGTGGTGAGGATACTTGGTATACTTGTCTTCTTCTTCTTCCCAAGAAGATCTATCGACGAACTTATTTCACTAAAGGGACTTCTTTGTTTCTTACTCTACGAATCTGATAGTCCTGGATCTTAACCGCAATCTCTTCACAAGATAGTCTATTCTAAAAATCTTTAAAATTACACATGTACAAAAGTGGATTAATCTTTCAAAGAAAGCTTGTACCATTCTTGGGACAATTTAAAGGTAGGAAAAAGTATGGGGTATTACAATATCTCCCCCGTGATAACACTCATCCTTGAATGAGACTGAGTGATGGTGGAATGAATATAAACCGATGTACATACTGAACATGACTGGCTAGAATATGTTTAAAGACTAACATGACTGATAACAGAATATACCATACTAAACATGCATATCTGATTTATTTGTAACTGATTTATGCAAGTATGAATGGGTGTTCTGATGAACTACTTTTCTCATAATGAGTATCCATGTATGATGCATAATTATATAACTGAGCATATACATGAATGCATGACTGAATATGCAATGGTACTTGGTTCGAGTTAGTGATAAACACTGAATATGACACTAAGTAATATTCAAGAGAACTGTTACTATTAGATTGATATGAGTTAGGGGAGAAGAGGTGAGGATACTTCGTATGCATGTCTGCTTCTTCTTCCAAAGTAGCTCCTTTGACGGACTAATTTCACCAAAGAACATTAACTAGATGGACTTCTTTGTTCCTGAATCTACTAGTCTGATAGTCTTTCAGAACTACTTTGCTCATAATGAGTATCCATGTCCGATGCATAATTATATAACTGAGCTGATACATGACTGAATATGCAATGGTACTTGGTCCGAGTTTGTGATGAACACAGAACATGAAACTGAGTAAGCTTAAGGAGAACTGTTACCTTTTGATTGATCTGATCTTGGGGAGAAGAGGTGAAGATATTTTGTATGCATGTCTGTTTCTACTTTCGAAGTAGCTCCATCGACGAACTGATTTCAATGAAGAACTTTAACTAGAGGGACTGCTTTGTTCCATAATCTATGAGTCATATAGTCAAGGATCTCAACTGGAATCTCCTCATAATATTGCTTATACTAAGAATAAATAAATACCACGTTTACAAAGGTGGATTCATCCTTCAAAGAAATCTTCTAACATTATTGGAACAATTTCAAATTTGGAAAAAGCACGGGGTATTAAAATATCTTCATCTGGAGAAAATTCATCCTTGAATAAGACTGAGTGACGGGGAAAGAATATAAACTATGTACATACTGAACATGGCTGTCTGGAATATGATTTGATCACTGACATGATTTATAACTAAATATATCATACTATACATGTATATGTGATGTATGTGTAACTGTTTTATGAGTGTATGACTGGGTGTTATAACGAACTGCATTTCTCATAATCATTATACATGTCTAATGCGTAATTATATAACCAAGATGATATATGAATGCATGACTGAATGTACAATGGTACTTGGTCTGATTTTATGATGAACATTAAACATGAAACTAGGTAAGCTTAAGGAGAACTACTATGTTGAGCTTTATTAGAGTTAGGGGACATAAGATCAGGATACTTGGTACGCATGTCAGCTTCTACTTCCCAAGTACCTCCATCGATTGACTAATTTCACCAACGAACTTTAAATAGAGGTACTTATTTGTTCCTAAATCTACGAGTATTATAATCTAGGATCTCGACCGAAATCTATTCATTAGATAGGAAGTTCTAAAAATTGTAAAAATACCATGTGTACTAAAGTGAATTCATCTTTCAAAGAGAGCTTCTAATATTCTTAGAACAATTGCAAGCTAGGAAAAAGTATGGGGTATTAAATATCTCCCCCTTGAGAATATTCATTCTCAAATAAGAGTGTGTAAGGGGGAAAGAGTATAAACTGATGAACATACTAGGCATGAATGTCTGTAATATGATTTCATTAGTGACATGACTGAAAACTGAATATATCATACTAAAGATAGATAACTAATGCAGGTGTACCTGATTCGTGAATTTATAAATGGGTGTTCTGATGATCTATATTTCTAACTTAAAGAATACATATCTGATGCATAATGATATAACTAAGAAGATACATGAATGCATAACTTAATATGCTATAGTACTTGGTACCAAGTTTGTGATGAACACTGAACATGAAACTGAGTAAGCTTAAAGATAACTGTTACCTTGAGTTTGATCTGAGTTGGCGGAAAAGAGGTGAGCATACTTGGTATGCATGTCTGCTTTGGATTCCCAAGTAGATCCATCAGTGGACTGATATCACAAAAGATCTTTAAATAGGCTTCTTTGTTCCACAATCTACGAGTCGGATAGTCTAGGATCTTGACTGAAATCTCTCCATTAGATAGGCTATTCTGAAAATATTAAAAATAATACATGTACAATAGTGCATTCATCTTTCAAAGAAACCTTTTAACATTCTTGAGACAATTTCAAGCTAGGAAAAAGTACGGGGTATCACAATATCTCCCCCTTGAGAACATTTGTACACGAATGAGGCTATGTAAGGGGACAAAATATAAATTGATAAACATACTGTACATGACTTGCTGGAACATGATTTCATGATAGATATGACTGATAACTTAATATATCATACTTAACATACATATCTGATGTATGTGTTACTGATTCATGAATGTACGACGGGGTGTTCTGATGAACTACATTTCTCAGAATAAGAATGCATATCTAATGCAAAATTATATAACTGAGCTGCTACATGAATGCATGACTCAATATGCATTGTGATAACGCTCAATCTACAGCTCTCGTAGGAGTGTAAAACGGTCGTTAGCAAATATAGAACCCAACCTGGTTTGGGTGTCGATCCCACAGGGAATAGCTTGGCCAACAAGTAAGCAACGGTTATTAGACTTGTAGTGCAAGTCTCGTAATGATGGGGGATTGCAATGTGTAACCAAATTATTAAAGCAAAACTAAAAATAGCAAAGTAAAAAGAAAGAATATTTCGTAGGTTGTGAAACAATGAGAATTGAGGAGTTGGGGTTATGTCCACCTTCTGAGTTATACGTCTCTATTGGCTATGAGTGTGTTGAATTCAGACATGCATGTGCTTATAGAGAATTGTGTTCGATGGTAAATCCAGGCGTCTTTCGACCTATTCAAGGATTATTTCACTTTAACTCTTTCGAGCTTAAAGCGTATCTAACGGTACAAATTCTCCAAGAGGTTAATCCAGTTACGACACTAACTTTTTAATAGGGGATGGGACCCTACTACCTTGACATTATCTCTTTTCTAGACAGATAACCTTTCTTTCGAACAAGTTAAATGTTATACTAGCGTTATTTTATGCGTCTGCAGCCACAAGAATTTGCATTAAGATGAAGAGAATAATGATATAAGCAGCATACGTGTCACGAACTCACATAATCACAGCAATAGATAGTATCTCATTCGGCTTCCATAACCCCAACAGAGAGGTTTAGTTACCCATGAGTGCGAAGGAAGTCAAAATAAACATGATCATTGTACCCCAATAAAGATTTGCACGTTAGGTGTAAGGGTGAGGATGGCGTGAAGTCCTTTGCAAAGTAACGTCTCTCTTGTCGTGGAATTTAATAGAAGAATGGAAGAAGAATAAAAATAGAATAAATGGAAGAATTAGAATTATTAGAATAGTAAGTGAATGAATCTCTCCACTAAGGGAGGAATGCTTTCAACTCTCTAGCAAGATAGGGTATTTATAATACCCATATCCTATTCCTACTATGCTAATGAAATACTTAACCAAATCCTACTAAACTAATGAAATACTTAACCCAATTGTACTAGGTTAATGTAACATTATCCAAATCCAAATAAACTAATGAAATACTTAACCCAATTGTACAACTTAATGTATTATTATCCTAATCCAAATAAGTTACTGCTAGTCCCCAAAGTCTTCAGAAATATTATTTTAGCCCAGGATAGATTTTCCATGCATTACTTTTGGTCCTTTAGGCGTCCAAGCTCCCTTTCCTTCCTTCGTGAGCTTTCTTTGGAGTCAAGTTATCCACACAATGCTGAATTCTGCATCATTTATACTTGAAACTTTGTTAATCATGTTCTTTAGCTCACTTACAGGAAAAAGGACTAAAAGTGCATGAAATATATAATTTGTTCTCAAAACGTGGCACAAATATGGGCAAAATATATTGATATAGGCGTGTAAATTCACCTATCATCAACACCCCACACTTGAAGCTTTGTTCGTCCTCGAACAAAATATCATGTCCCTCTATACATCAACTTAGGGTTTCACAGCAACAACACAAAACATTAGTCAAGACAAGCACAACAATTATCAACAAAGAGTAGTTTTCCGATCATTAATAGAAACCATTTAACGTCTAGCATAGACTCGTGATGGTGGTCAACTCATATTCAAAAGTTAAGGCACAAAGAATCATATACAACTATCCAAAACTCATCAAACATGTGTGTCTCACAATATATTACCCATAGTCACTCACAAGTATAGCATATTTTTCAAACATGGGTATCAAGATATCCTTGCTCTCGCTTTCACAAAGAATTCATATGCAGCAACTGATGACCATAGGCTTGCCCTTAGTGTAATACTCCACTAAATGTCAGAATGCTAAGCTTAGGATCAAATAGGTCTTTTGATGGTTGCAATGTAGGCTAAGGGATGGGTAGGACTATTTTGGCAAGAAATAGTGACTAAGTTCCTCAGCACTTTAATACATCACATTATATCATTGACATTTGTTTCTTTCAACCTTTCTTCTTTCTTTTATTCTACCACCCTTGTTCTCCTCTTTTGTTTTTCAATTTTAAGCATAACTTACTTTTCAGCTTTCTTTTTCCTTTTTCTTTTCATAACATACCTCTTATGATAGCACTTTCTTTTTCATAACACATTCAAGCATCACTACTATTTAGAGCATCATACTCACCCAATTTCCTCTTATTTCGTCACTTGACTTTTGCACTTTAAAGCACTTAGGATTTTGGATCAAATTAGGGCCTTGAAAAAATGGGATTAGGTTTACATATGAGGTTCGTCCAAGAAAATAGGCTAAAGGCTCAAAAGGGTTTAACTAGGATGATGTCCATAGGTAGGTAAAACAAAGGTAAAAATGTATAGGTTGCCAAAGAAATGCCTAAATCATCTCCTAAACTTACACTCCTTATATTCGCTTTGCATACATACCAGGCAAGTTCTAGCATCAGCCACAAACATAGAATATACTACTATCTCACACACACAAGGAACATGGTCGACTTTATTGGAAGTAGTATAGACTCTCGACCCAACAAGTGAAGGAATTGAACCACACAATATCACATAATGAGTCACAATTAGAGCCTAAACGTCTCAATAGTCATGATTTTAGCACATACTCTTGTTATAATCTCATGCTGCCTATTAGAATAATTTCATGGGAAGCTAAAAAAAAATTTACTACTAAAAAAATAAAATGAGAAAACTAAGCAAACAAACATGAATAAATGCAAATGCGGATAGAGAAGTATAGAAACGAGAAAACTAAGCAAACAAACATGAATAAATGCAAATGCGGATAGAGAAGTATAGCATGCAAATACCATCACCCCACACTTAGATGGGACACACTGTCCTCAGTGGAAAATAAATAAGAAGAACCTGGTTAGTCGGACTCATTCTCTATGTCTGGGGTCATACCCCTTTGCATCGGAGTCATCATCTGAGTCGTCATCCTTAGGAGATCCTCATAAGTATCCCACTTAATTCCAAGAGTGAGTTGAGGTGTTTGCATCGAGGAGGGTTCTCGTTGCTCTTTTTTGGCCTCTTTGTGAAGTGGTTGCTTTTCTTGTCGTTTGGTTCCATTGTACCTGAGATCTCAATAGAGTCATGTTAGCATCATGTCAATGTATACAATCTATAAACAAGCAGTAGTGGCACCACCCCACACTTAGTTTGTTGGTATAGACTAGTGATGTGAAAGTGGTCGATTACTCAGACTTCATCGACATACGTTTTAGGTGCTATATTCCAACAATAAAATCAGAGCAGTCATACTTCTTGTATTCTTTCCAATACTTTCACGTTCGATTTATCAAGACTACTACATAGAGATTGAATCAAGGGATAGCATCTATCAACAATTACAACCTCCTATGTCGGTAGGCAACTATAAGTCGTATCCCGATGAACGGGATAGCCTAACATATAGGTATACAAGTGACAAGACTATGCAATGTTCATCACCATAGCAATTCCGCAGAGAGTATGACAATGCAATTAAAACCAAATTCAAGTCGGAAACAACTTAAGATTATCCTAACGTACATGTTCACTCACATGGTTTTGCATCAACAATTCAAACACTTTAACATCACCAATATTTCTTCAAGATGTAGCAATTCATGATAGACATAGCAAAGTAGTACTTAAGAGAAATAGATGAAGATTAAAAGAGTACTTACGTGATTGAAGCCTTTGGAGATGTTCTTGTGAAGAAATAGAGCAAAAGGAAAAGTTTTGAGAAGATTTGGAGGCTATATGAGTCGCCTAAGTTAGGTTTTCAATGTTTTTGTGTTTCAAGACTAAGTATCCTATTTATAGAACAAGCTCGGGTTGGGTTTTGACACATTTAAAAATGGTTTGGAGACAAAAAGGGTCCATATGCGGTGCATGTGCTTTGCATAAGCATGTTATATGCGGCGCACAGTGTATAGTATTTAGGGACATATGCGCCGCATAGGGTATGGAATTTGAGATACTGAGACCTAATGCTATATCATAGGTGGCGCATAGTGTATAGCACACTTAAGCATGGGCGACGCCTATGTCTTTGCACACTAGATTCCGAGACCTTAGGCTATAGTATAGGTTTTGCATTGTTTGTGGCCTAGTTTTACCTAGGCCTAGCCCTGCTCGATGCCTATTTTTTTCATGATCAATGCTCAATCCATAGCCTTATGCATCTAAATTCCTAACTTACCACCTTTACCATACAATGCGTCCAAATCGTCATTTGAAACCAATCTCCTCGTTGAATACTTCTCGCACCTATATTTTCTCAAAACCAATGAAAACGATTAGTACGATTGGTTGCCTCCCACCAAGCGCCTTAGTTTTGGTCGTGGCTCGACAAAATCCTAAGAAAACAAAAACAATTCAAAATATTTAAAAATGATGGGTTGCCTCCCACCAAACGCTTGATTTATTGACGCAGCACGACATAGCTATCTTGATTTCTTAGTCTTCATCGAGATAGATGTGGCATCGTTTTCTGAATGGATTCAGACGACGCTGATACATACTTTTAGGCATGCAATCTTCTTCGATATGACTCTTGTGCATACATACCTCAAGAGAGATACCAATTATATCATCAATTTTCCTACCCATAGCTCTCTTGTACCTTATCAGAGCAGAGATGAGAGCCTCCACGTGCTGTTCTCTTAAATCATCCGCCACACTTACCAGAAGTATACTTCCACTTTCCAAGAACATATACCTTAGATAATCGGGGAGCTATTTCGATTCTAGCATTAGTGGCTCTTCGCTAGAAGTCTTTGCTGTTGGTGGTGGTTGATTTGTAAGATCAAGGTCCAGATGTTTAGGAGTATGAGAATAGGACCTTATTCCTGTTAGAGAACCCATAAGTTCTTCATAATCTTCATCATCCTTATGCTCAACATTCAGCAGTGCAGCAGGCAATGGCTCAATAGTAAGATGTTTCTTTACAGATAATGCTTTCTTATCCTCATAAGCTACGGACAACACATCCATATCACTGGGTTGCTTCATTGCTTTGCATATATCAAAGCGGACCACTTCGTCATTCAATAAAAACAAAAGCTCATTATCCCTCATATCAATAAGCACATCCAGTTGCAAGGAAAGGACGTCCCAAGATTATGGGAACTTCAGAATCCACCTCGTAATCCAGAATAACGAAGACTGCAGGAAATATGAATGAAGAAACCTTTACCAATACATCATTCAAGATACCCACAGGTCATTTTACCGACCAATCAGCCATCACGAGCCTCATATTGGTTGGTGTTGGATCGCCTAACCCCAACTTCCTGTAGACGGATAGTGGCATCAAATTGATGCTAGCACCCAGATCGCACAATGCCTTGGCAAAATCCATAGATCCAACAGTGTAAGGAATAGTGAAAGCACCGGGGTCGGCCTTTTTCTGAACTAGCGATCTTGTAGCAATCGCGCTGCAGTGATGAACATCATCTTTCAACACATAACTTGCTGCCCGCTTCTTTGTCAAAAGATCCTTCATAAATTTCACATACCCAGGCATATGTTCAAGTGCCTCCACCAATGGAACATTGATGGTCAGCTGTTTCAACATAGTCATGAATTTGCTGAACTTCGTGTCATCCGCCACCTTCTTCAATCTTTGAGGAAAAGGTGGTGGTGGGTATGGAATTGTTCTCTCCATGGCTTTCTTCTCCTCTTGCTTCCGTTTTTTAGATTTTTCAGGTTGTAATTTGTTGGAGTCGACGTCATGGCCATTGTGGCCTTTTTCTGTGCATGCTTCTTCTGTCACCTTATCATCAATGTCCACTACTTCGTCAACCACTTGCTTGCCTTTTGCTGAAGTTTCCAGAACCTTACCACTTCGGGTAGTGATAGCCATGCATGATCCTTTGTTCCTTGGATTTGGCATAGTGTCGCTGGGTAATGTGCTGGCTTTTCTTTGATTAATTGCTGCTGAAAGTTGACTCAATTGCTGCTCTAGTTATCTTATTGCAATGGAATGTGAGTCAACCAACTGATTCATTGAAGACAAATCGTTCTTCACCTCAGTTACTCCCATATTGGTTGCCTCCACTCCTTTCAATAATTTAGCCATCATGTTTTGCATACTTCCAGAATTAGATGTGGTGGTGTCACGTCTACCAGGGGGAATGTACAAACCACTCTTTTCATTCTTGTTCTTCCAACTACCTTGGTCCTTGTTTCCAGATTTATCATAATAGTTCCGACCTTGGTTTCCTTGGGTATTCCCACGGAAACCCCCCTAATTGTTTAAGTAGTTGGCCTCCTCTTCCAAATCAGATTCGTCTCTTCCTTTTGACGCAATAGCTTTCACTTTTTCGGTCTTCCCTGATAATAGATGTTTTGTAAGAAGATCCATTTGAGTTTTCATGTGCGCTATATCCTGATCACGTTCTTCTTCTCTTCTTCTTTGGTCTACAGTCATGCCAATAGAAAAAGTGGGGCTTGCTACCTCAGAATCCCTGGTATGACAAGCTCTACTTTGTTTCGTCATACGATCCAGCATATTGCTTGCTTGACCAAAGGTGAGGTCCATAAATGATCCTCCAGCCGCATTATCCACCACTGGTTTAGTTCTTGAATTCAAGGCTCTGTATAGTATCTCCATTAGGTGGACATTGGTCAAGTGATGGTTTGGGCACCTCATTAGCTTCGTCTTGAACCTCTCCCATGTTTCATGAAGGGCTTCAGTTGGAAGCTGCCGAAAATTGATGATTTCATCTCTTAATTATGCTCTTTTGTATGGAAGAAAGAATCTTTCTAGTAAAGCGTCTTTCAATTGCCTCCAATTTGTAATAGAATCAGGAGTCAGCCCATTCAACCATAGAGTTGCCTCCCCAGACAGAGACAATGGAAATAAGCGTAGTCGAATTGCATTCTTTCCAATGCCAGGATTGTCGAATGACTTGCATGTAGAAATAAAGTTGATCAGATGCATATTCGGATCATCGCCTGCTAGTCCACCAAATAATCCCTTGAGTTACAAAAGATGAATCATGGTGCTAGTGATGTTGAACTTGGCTCCGGGCGCTAATGGTGGAAGACTAATGGCTTCTGTGGCACCAGGTTCGTCCAGATCATCATCATCATCATCGAACGGTATTTGCATAGCTCGGCGTCCAGGCCTAAACCTAGCTTGACGATCTCTTCTCTACATGGGTGCTGCCATCTCAGCAGTATGCCGTTGGTTTAGTAGCTCCTCATCGCCCAGGTCCTCATCATCAGGATTTGTTGCACGACCTGGGTTATCAATATTCTATTGATGCACTTGAGCAGTTATCCTTTTAATTTCACGTTTTGCATCCATTGATGCACTGAACAAACCTGAATAAAACAAAAACAACAACTAAAAGTAAAAGTACGAGAATCTTTGACCAAAGGGTCTAGTAATTATCACAAACTTAATTGACACTCGTATTCCCCGGCAACGGTGCCAATTTTTGATAACGCTAAATCTACAGCTCTCATAGGAGTGTAAAGCGGTCGTTAGCAAATATAGAACCCAACCTGGGTAGGGTGTCGATCCCACAGGGAATAGCTTGGACAACAAGTAAGCAACAGTTACTAGACTTTTAGTGCAAGTCTCGTAATGAGGGGGGATTGCAATATGTAACCAAATTATTAAACATAACTGAAAATAGCAAAGTAAAAAGAAAGAATATTTCGTAGGTTGTGAAACAATGAGAATTGAGGAGTTGGGGTTATGTACATCTTCTGAGTTATACCTCTCTATTGGCTATGAGTGTGTTGAATTCAGACATGCATGTGCTTATAGAGAATTGTATTCGATGGTAAATCCAGGCGTCTTTCGACCTATTCGAGGATTATTTCACTTTAACTCTTTCGAGCTTAAAGCGTATCTAACGGTGCTAATTCTCTAAGAGGTTAATCCAGTTACTACACTAACTTTTTAATAGGGGATGGGACCCTACTACCTTGACATTATCTCTTTTCCAGACAAATAACCTTTCTTTCAAACAAGTTAAATGTTATACTGGCGTTATTCTATGCGTCTGCAGACACAAGAATTTTCATTAAGATGAAGAGAATAATGATATAAGCAGCATACGTGTCATGAACTCACAAACTCACAGCAATAGATAGTATCTCATTCGGCTTCCATAACCCCAACAGAGAGGTTTAGTTACCCATGAGTGCGAAGGAAGTCACAATAAACATGATCATTGTACCCCAATAAAGATTTGCACGTTAGATGTAAGGGTGAGGATGGCGTGAAGTCCTTTGCAAAGTAACGTCTCTCTTGTCGTGGAATTTAATAGAAGAATGGAAGAAGAATAAAAATAGAATTAATGGAAGAATTAGAATTGTTGGAATAGTAAGTGAATGAATCTCTCCACTAAGGGAGGAATGCTTTCAACTCTCTAGCAAGATAGGGTATTTATAATACCCATATCCTATTCCTACTAAGCTAATGAAATACTTAACCAAATCCTACTAAACTAATGAAATACTTCACCCAATTGTACTAGGTCAATGCAACATTATCCAAATCCAAATAAACTAATGAAATACTTAACCCAATTGTACTAGGTTAATGTATTATTATCCTAATCAAAATAAGTTACTGCTAGTCCCCAAAGTCTTCAGAAATGTTGTTTTAGCCCAGGACAGATTTTCCATGCATCACTTTTGGTCCTTTAGGCGTCCAAGCTCCCTTTCCTTCCTTTGTGATCTTTCTTTGGCGTCAAGTTATCCACAAAATGCTGAATTCTGCATCATTTATTCCTGAAACTGTGCTAATCATGTTCTTTAGCTCACATACAGGAAAAAGGACTAAAAGTGCATGAAATATATAATTTGTTCTCAAAACGTGGAACAAATATGGGAAAAATATATTGATATAGGCGTGTAAATTCGCCTATCATCACAATGGTACTTCATCTGAGTTTGTGATGAACACTGAACATAAAACTGAGTAAGCTTATGGAGAATAGTTACCTCAATCTTAATATGAGTTGGGGAAAAAGAGGTGACAATATTTTGTATGAATGTTTGCTTCTGATTCCCAAGTAACTCCATCGATGGACTGATTTCACTAAAGAACTTTAACTAGAGGGACTTTTTTGTTTCTCAATCTACGAGTTTGATAGTCAAGGATCTTGACCCAAATCTCTTTATAAGATTGGCTATATTGGAAATTGAAAAAATACCATGAGTACTAAAGTGGATTCATCTTTCAAAGAAAGCTTATAACATTCTTGGAACAATTTCAAGGTTGGAGAAAGTACGGGGTATTACAATATCTACCTCTTGAGAAAATTTATCATTGAATGAGACTGAGTTAGAGGGAAACAATATAAATTAATGTACATACTGTACATGAATGGATGGAATATGATTTCTTGACTGACATGACTGATAACTGAATATATCATACTAAACATGCATATCAGATGTATGTGTAACTGATTTATGAATGTATCACTGGGTGTTATAATGAACTATTTTTCTCACAATGAGAATGCATGTTTGTTGCATAATTATATAACTGAGCTGATAAATGAATGCGTGATTGAATATGCGATGGTACTTAGTCCGAGTAGGTGATGAACACTGAACATAAAACTAAGTAAGCGTAAATATAACTGTTACATTAAGCTTTATCAAAGTTGGGGAGAAAAGGTTAAGATATTTGGTACGCATGTCTGCTTCTACTTCCAATGTAGCTACATCGATGAACTGATTTCATTTAAGAACTTTCACTAGACGGACATCTTTATTCTTCAATCTATAAGTCTGATAGTTTAGGATCTCGACCAGAACCTCTTAATAAGATAGGCTATTTTGAAAATTGTAAACATACCATGTTTACAAAAGTAGATTAATCTTTCAAAGAAATATCCAAACATTCTTGGGGAAATTTCAATCTAGGAAAAAGTAAGGGGTATTACAATATATCCCGATTGAGAACATTAGTCTGAGTGAGGGGGAAAGAGTATAAACTTATATACATACTGAATATGACTAGCTGGAACATGATTTCATCACTGACATGAGTGATTTAAAACTAAACATATATATCTAATGTATGTGTAACTAATTTTAGAATCTTTGACTGGGTCTTCTGATAGACAACGTTGCTCACAATGATAATGCATGTCTAGTGCATAATTATATAAATGAGATGATTGAATATGCAATGGTACTTGGTCTGATTTTATGATGAACACTAAATAGGAATCTGAATAAGCTTAAGGCGAACTATTACGTTGAGCATGATTTGAGTTGGGAGAGATGAGGTAAGGATACTTGGTACGCATGTGTGCTTCTTCTTCCCAAATATCTCCATCGATTGACTAATTTCACCAACGAATATTAAATCGAGGTACATCTTTGTTCCTATATCTATGAGTCTTATAATTTAGGATCTCGACTGAAATCTCTTCATAAGATAGGATGTTTTGAAAATTGTAAAAGTACCACGTGTTCAAAAGTGAATTCATCTTTAAAGAAAGCTTCTAATATTCATAGAAAAACTGCAAGCTAGGAAAAAGTATTGGGTATTAAAATATATCCCCCTTGAGAATATTCGTCCTCAAATAAGAGCGAGTAACGGGGAAAGAATATAAACTGATGTACATACTGGACATAACTGGCTGTAACATGATTTCATGGCTGAAAACTGAATATATCATACTAAAGATGGATAACTAATGCATGTGTACCTGATTCATGAATTTATGAATGGGTGTTCTGATGAAATACATTTCTCACATAGAGAATAAATTTCTGATGCATAATGATATAACTGAGCTGATACATGAATGCATAACTTAATATGCAATAGTACTTGGTACAATGTTTGTGAAGAACACTGAACATGAAACTGAGTAAGCTTAAGGAGAACAGTTACCTTGAGCTTTATTTGAGTGGGCGAAGAAGATATGAGAATACCTGGTATGCATGTCTTCTTTGGCTTCACAAGTAGATCTATCGACGGGCAGATTTCACCAAAGAACTTTACCTAAAGGGACTTCTTTGTTGCTTAATCTACGAGTCAGATAGTATAGGATCTCGACCGAAATCTCTTCATCAGATAGGCTATTCTGCAAATCTTAAAAATACTACATGTACAATAGTGTATTTATCTTTGAAAGAAAGCTTCTAACATTCTTGAGACAATTTCAAGCTAGGAAAAAGTACGGGGTATTAGAATATCTCCCCATTGAGAACATTCTTTCTTGAATAAGTTTGTGTGAGGGGGAATGAGTATAAACTGATGTACATATTGAACATGACTTGATTAAACATGATTTCATCACTGACATGACTAAATTCATACTAAACATGTATATCTGATTTTTGTGTAAATGATTTTTGAATATATGACTGTGTGTTCTGATGAACTACGTTGCTCACAAAGATAATACATGTCTAATGCATAATTATATAGCTGAGATGATATATTATTGCTTGACAGAATATGCAATGGTACATGGTTAAAGTTTGTGATGAACACTGGACATGAAACTGAGTAAGCTTAAAGAGAACTATTACGTTAAGCTTGATCTAAGTTGGGAGAGATGAGGTGAGGATACTTGGTGTGCATGTCTACTTCTACTTCCTAAGTATCTCCATCGATTAACTAATTTCAACAACGAACATTAAATAGAAGGACATCTTTGTTCCTAAATGTATGAGTCTTGTAATGCAGGATCTCGACCGAAATCTCTTCATAAGATAGGTAGTTCTGAAAATTGTGAATATACCATGTGTACAAAAATGGATTCATCCTTCAAAGAAAGCTTCTAACATTCCTGGAACAATTGTAAACTAGGAAAAAGTATGGGGTACTACAATATCTCCCCCTTGAGAATATTCAACCTCAAATAAGATTTATTGAGGGGGAAAGAATATAAACTGATGTACATAGTGGACATGACTGGATGCAACATGGTTTCATGACTGACATGACTTAAAACTGAATATATTGTACAAAAGATGGATAATTAATGCATGTGTACCTGATTCATGAATTTATGAATGGGTGTTCTAATGAACTACATTTCTCACATAGAGAATACATATCTGATGCATAATGATATAACTGAGTTGATACATGAATGCATTACTAAATATGCAATAGTACTTGGTACCAAGTTTGTAATGAACACTGAACATGAAACTGAGAATGCTTAAGGAGAACTGTTACCTTGAGCTTGATCTGAGTTGGCAGAGAAGAGGTGAGAATACTTGGTCTGCATGTCTGCTTTGGCTTCCAAAGTAGATCAATTGACGGGCTGATTTCACCGAAGAACTTTAACTAAAGGGACTTCTTTATTCCTCAATCTATGAGTCGGATAGTCTAGGATCTCGATCGAAATCTCTTAATCAGATAAGACATCCTACAAATCTTAAAAATACTACGTGTACAATAGTGTATTCATCTTTCAAAGAATGATTCTAACTTTCTTGAGACAATTTGAAGCTAGGAAAAAGTACGGGGTATTACAATATCTCACAATTAACAATATTCGTCCTTGAATGAGGCTGAGTAAGGGGAAAGAATATAAATTTATATACATAATGAACATGACTTGCTTGAGCATGATTTCATAACAGACATGACTGATAACTCTATATACTATACTAAATATTCATATCTGATGTAGGCGTAACTGATTCATAAATGTATGGCTGGGTGTTCTGAGGACATACGTTTCTCACAATGAGAAAACATGTTTGATGTATAATAATATAACTTAACTTATACACGAATTCATGACTGAATATGTAATTGTACTTGGTCTGAGTTTGTGATGAACACTAAACATAAAACTGAGTAAGCTTATGGAGAATAGTTACCTCAATCTTAATCTGAGTTGGGGAAAAAGAGGTGAGAATATTTGGTATGTATGTTTGCTTCTGATTCCCAAGTAACTCCATCGATGGACTAATTTCACTAAAGAACTTTAACTAGAGGGACTTCTTTGTTTCTCAATCTACGAGTCTAAAAATCAAGGATCTCGACCGAAATCTCTTCATAAGATTGGCTGTATTGAAAATCATAAAAATACCATGTCTACAAAAGTAGATTCATCTTTCAAAGAAAGCTTCTAACATTTTTCGAACAATTTCAAGCTATGAAAAATTATGGGGTATTACAATATCTACCTCTTGAGAAAATTCATCATTGAATGAGACTGAGTTAGAGGGAAAGAATATAAAATAATGATCATAATGAACATGACTGTCTAGAACATGACTTCATGACTAACATGACTGATAACTAAATATATCAAACTAAACACACATATCTGATGTATGCGTAACTGATTTATAAATGTATTATTGTGTGTTATAATGAACTATGTTTCTCACAATAAGAATACATGTCTGCTGCATAATTATATAACGAATATGATAAATGAATGCATGAAAAAATATGCAATTGTACTTGGTCTGAGTAGGTGATGAACACTGATCATGCGACTGAGTAAGCTTAAAAAGAACTGTTATGTTGAGATTTATTAGAGCTGGGGGATAAAAGGTACAGATATTTGGTACGCATGCCTTCTTTTGCTTCCCAAGTAGATCCATCGACGGGCTGATTTCACCAAAGAACTTTAAGTAAAGGGACTTCTTTATTCCTCAATCTACGAGTCGGATAGTCTATGATCTCGATCGAAATCAATTCATAAGATAGGTTATTCTGGAAATTGTAAAAATACCACGTTTAAAAAAGTGGATTCATCTTTCAAAGAAATCTTCAAACATACTTGGGACAATTTCAAGCTAGGAAAAAGTACAGGGTATTATAGTATCTCCCCACTGAGGACATTAATCCTTGGATTAGTTTGACTGAGGGGGAAAGAATATAAACTGATGTACATACTGAACATGATTAGCTGGAACATGATTTCATCACTGACATAACTGAATTAATACTAAACATGTATATCTAATGTATGGGTAACTAATTTTTGAATATATGACTGTGTGTTCTGATGAACTACGTTGCTCACAATGATAATGCATGTGTTATGCATAATTATATAGATGTGATGATATATGAATGCTTGACTGAATATGCAATGGTACTTGGTTCGAGTTATTTATAAACACTGGCCATGAAACTGAGTAAGCTTAAGGAAAACTGTTACATTGAGCTGGATCGGAGTTGGGGCAGATGAGGTGAGGATACTTGATACGCATGACTGCTTTTGCTGCCCAAGTATCTCCATCGATTGACTAATTTTACCAACGAATATTAAATAAATGGACTTCTTTGTTCTTTAATCTACGAGTCTTATACTTTAGGATATCGAACGAAATATCTTCATAAGATAGGAAGTTCTAAAAATTGTGTAAATATCATTTGTACAAAAGTGGATTCATCTTTCAAAGATAGCTTCTAATATTCTTGGAATAATTGAAAGCTACGAAAAAGTATGGGGTACTACAATATCTCCCCTTTGAGAATATTCATCCTCAAATGAGAGTGAGTGAGGGGGAACAAATATAAACAGATGTACATACTTGACATGACTGGCTGCAACATGATTTCATGACTGACATGACTTAAAACTGAATATATCATACTAAAGATAGATAACTTATGCATGTGTACCTGATTCATAAATTTATGACTAGGTGTTCAGATGAACTACATTTCTCACATCGAGAATACATGTTTGAAGCATAATAATATAACTGAGTTGATACATGAATTCATGACTGAATATGAAATAGTACATGGTACCAAGTTTTTGATGAACACTGAACATTAAACTGAGTAAGCTTAAGGAGAACTGTTACCTTCTGCTTGATCTAAGTTGGCAGAGAAGAGGTGAGAATACTTGGTATGTATGTCTGCTTCAGCTTCCCAAGTAGATCTATCGACGGGATGATTTCACCAAAGAACTTTACTTAAAGGGACTTCTTTGTTCCTCAATCTATGAGTCGGATAGTCTATGATCTGGACCGAAATCTCTTGATCAGACAAGCTATTTTGTATATCTTAAAAATACTATGTGTACAATATTGTATTCATCTTTCAAATAAAGCTTCTAACATTCTTGAGGAAATTTCAATCTAGTAAACAGTATGGGGTAATACAATATATCCCTGTTAAAAACATTCGTCCTCGAATGAGGATGAGTAAGGGGAAAGAATATAAATTTATATACATACTGAACATGATTTGCTAGAACATGATTTCATGATAGACATGACTAATAACTGAATATATCATAACAAACATGCATAGCTGATGTTTGTGTAACTAATTCATAAATGTATGACTGGGTGTTCTGATGAACTACGTTTCTCACAATGAAAATGCATGTCTGATGCATAATTATATAACTGAGCTGATACATGAATGCATGACTTAATATGCAGTGGTACTTGGTCCGAGCTTGTGATGAACACAGAACATGAAACAAAGTAAGCTTAAGGAGAACGGTTACCTTAAGCTTCATCTGAGCTGCGGAAAAAGAGGTAAGGATATTTCGTATGTATGTCTCCTTCTGATTCCCAAGTAACTCCAATGACAGACAGATTTCACTAAAGAACTTTAACAAAAGGGACTTCATTATTTCTCAATCTATGAGTCTTATAGTCAAGGATATTGACCGAAATCTATTTATAAGACTGGATGTACGTAAAATCATAAAAATACCACGTGTACAAAAGTGGATTCATCTTTCAAAGAAAGCCTCTAACATTCTTGGGATAATTTTAAGATAGGAAAAAGTATGGGGTACTACAATATATCCCTCTTGAGAAAATTCATCCTTGAATGAGATTGAGTTAGGGGGAAAGAATATAAACTGATGTACATACTGAACATGACTATCTTGAACATGATTTCATGACTGACATGACTGATAACTGAAAATATCATAGTAAACATGCATATTTGATGTAAGTGTAACTAATTGATATACATATTGAACATGACTGGCTGGAACCTAATTTAATGACTGACATGACTGATAACTTAATATATGGCTGGGTTTTCTGATGAACTACATTTCTCACAATGATAATACATA
The DNA here is from genome assembly GCA_030864225.1 of Capsicum baccatum var. pendulum. Classification (NCBI taxonomy): domain Eukaryota; kingdom Viridiplantae; phylum Streptophyta; class Magnoliopsida; order Solanales; family Solanaceae; genus Capsicum; species Capsicum baccatum. The sequence continues at coordinate 91,672,052 of CM061557.1, forward strand.
TTAGATGCACAAATATATAACTGAGCTAATACATGAATGCATGATCAAAAATGCAATGGTAGTTGGTCTATGTTTATGATGAACACTATACATGAAATTCAGTAAGCTTAAGGAGAACTGTTACCTTGATCTTGATCTGTGTTAGAGGAGAAGAGGTTAGGATATTTAGTACACATGTCCGCTTCTGATTCCAAAGTAGATCCATCAATGGACTGATTTCACTAACGAACTTTAGCCAGAGGTACTTCTTTGTTCCTAAATCTACGAGACTGATAGTCCAGGATCTTGACTGGAATCTCTTCATAAGGTAGGCTGTTTTGAAAATCATTAAAATACCACATGGACAGAAGAGGATTCATCTTTCAAATATAGCTTCTAACATTCTTGGAACAATTTCAAGCTAGGAAAAAGTATAGGGTATTACAATATCTCTCTCTTGAGAACATTCATCCTCGAATGAGATTGGCTAAGGGGGAAAGAATATAAACTGGTGTACATACTGAACATGACTGGATGGAACATGATTTCATTACTAACATGACTAATAACTGAATATATCATACTGAACACTCATATCCGATGTATGTGTATCAAATTTATGAATGTATGACTGGGTGTTCTGAAGAACGACGTTTCTCAAAATTCGAATGTATGTTTGATGCATAATTTTATAGCTTAGCTGATACATGAAAGTATAACTTATTATGCAATGGTACTTGGTCCAAGTTTGTGATGAACACTGATCATTAAACTGAGTAAGCTTAAGGAGAACTATTACCCTGAGCTGGATCTGAGTGGGTGGAGAAGAGGTGAGGATATTTGGTACGCTTATTTGCTTCTGCTTCCGAAGTAGCTTCATCGATGGACTGATTTCACTAAAGAACTTTAACTAGAGGTACTTTTTGTTCCTCAATCTATGAGTCTTATAGTCTTGGATCTCGATTTAAATCTCTTCATAAGATAGGATATTCTAAAAATTGTAAAAAATAACATGTGCACAAAAGTGGATTGATCTTTCAAAGAAAGCTGCTAACATTCTTTGGACAATTGCAGGCTAGGAAAAACTATGGTGTATTACAATATCTCTCCCTTGAGAACATTTATCCTCGAATAAGACTGAGTGAGAGTGAAAGAATATAAAGTGATGTATATACTGAACATGACTGGCTGGAACATGATTTCATGACTGATAACTAAATATCATACTAAACATGCATATCAGATATATGTGTAACTTATTTATGAATATATAACTGGGTTTTTTGATTAGCTACGTTTCCCACAATGATAATGCATGTCTGATTCATAATTATATAACTGAGCTGATACATGAATGAATGACTGAATATGCAATAGTACTTGGTCCGAGTTTGCAATTAACACTGAACATGAAACTGAGTAAGCTTAAGGAGAACTATTACCTTAAGCTTGATCTGAGTAGGGGGAGAAGAGGTGAGGATACATGTTACGCATGTTTGCTTCTGCTTCCCAAGTAGCTCCATCAATGGACTAATTTCACCAACGAGCTTTAACTAGAAGGACTTCTATATTCCTAAATCTACGAATCAGCCAGCCTAGAATCTCGACAAGAATCACTTCTTAAGATAGGCTAGTCTGAAAATCTTAAAAATACCATATGCACCAAACTGGATTGATCTTTCAAAGAAAGCTTCTAATATTCTTGGGAAAATTAAAAGCTAGGAAAAAGTATGGGGTATTACAATATCTAACGCTTGGGAACATTCATCCCCGAATGAGACTGAGTGAGGGGAAAGAATATAAATTGATTTACATATTGAACATGACTAGCTGGAATATAATTTCATGACTGACATGAGTGATAACCGAATATATTATACTAAACATGTATATCTGATGTATGGGTAAGTGATTCATAAATTTATGACTGGGTGTTCTGATGAACTACGTTTCACACAATAAGAATACATATTAGATGCATAATTTTATAACAAAGCTGATACGTGAATGCATGACTTAATATTAATGGTACTCGGTTCGAGTTTGTGGTGAACACTTAGCATGAAACTGAGTGAGCTTAACTAGAACTGTTACCTTGATCTTTATCTGAGTTTGGGGACAAGATTTAGGGATACTTGGTATGCATGTCTGCTTCTTCTTCCCATGTAGCTACATCGATGGACCGATTTAACCAAAGAACATTAACTAGAGGGACTGCTTTCTTCTTCATTCTACGAATTTGATAGCCTAGGATATCTACCAAAATCTTTTCTTAAGATTGGGTGTTTTGAAAATCGTAAAAATACCACATGTACAAAAGTGGATTCATCTTCTAAAGAAAGCTTCAAACATTCTTGGGACAATTTCAATCTAGGAAAAAGTACAGAGTGTTATAATATCTCTCTCTTGAGAACATTCTAACTCGAATAAGACAGAATTAGGGCAAAAGAATATAAACTGATGTACATACAAAACATTATTGGCTGGAACATCAATTCATGACTGACATGACGGATAACTAGATATATCATACTAAACATTCTTATATGATGTATGTGTAACTAATTTATGAATGTATGACTGGGTGTTCTGATAAACTACGTTTCTCACAATGAGAATGCATGTCTGATGCATAATTATATAACTTAGCTGACACACGAATTCATGACTGAATATGCAATGGTACTTGGTCTGAGTTTGTGATGAACACTGAACATGGAACTGAGTAAGCTTAAGGAGAATCGTTACAGTGAGCATGATCTAAATTAGGGGTGAAGAGGTGAGGATACTTTGTATGCATGTCTGCTTCTTCTTCCCAAGTAGCTCTATCGATGGACTGATTTCACCAATGAACTTTAATTAGAGGGACTTCTTTGTTCCTAAATCTACGATTAGGGTAGTCTAGAATCTGGACCAGAATATCTTCATTAGATCGACTGTTCTAAAAATCTTAAAAATACCACATTTTCAAAAGTGGATTCATCTTTCAAAAAAAGTTTCTAACATTCTTGGGACAATTTCCAGCTAGGAAAAAGTATAGGTTAATACAACACCTCCCCCTTCAGAAAATTACTCCTCGATTGAGACTGAGTGATGGAGATTTAATATATATTTATACACATACTGAACATGACTGGCTGGAACATAATTTAATGATTAACATGACTGATAACTTAATATGTCATACTAAATATGTATATATGATGTATGTGTAACTAAATCGTGAATGTATGGCTGGGTTTTCTGATGAACAACATTTATCATAATTAGAATATATGTCAGATGCATAAATATATAATTGAGCTGAAACATGAATGAATGATCGAATATGAAATGCTACTTGGTCCAAGTTTATGATGAACACTATACATGAAATTGAGTAAGATTAATGAGAACTGTTACCTTGAGCTTGATGTGTGTTGGAGGAGAAAAGGTGAGGAAATTTGGTACGCATGTCTGCTTCTGCTTCCCAAGTAGCTCCATCGATGGAATAATTTCACTAAAGAACTTTAACTAGAGGGACTTCTTTGTTCCTAAATCTACGGGCATGATAGTATAAGATCTTAACTGAAATTTCTTCATAAGATAGGATTTTCTAAAAATCATAAAAATACCATGTATACAGAAGTGCATTCATATTTCAAATGTAGCTTCTAACATTCTCGGGACAATTTCAAGCTAGGAAAAATTATGGGGTATTATAATATCTCTGCCTTCCGAACATTCGTCCTCGAATGAGACTGACTAAGCGGGAGAGAAAATAAAGTGATGTACATACTAAACATGACCGATTGGAACATAATTTCATCACTGACATGACTGATAACCTAATATATCATACTAACCATTCATATCTGATTTATGTGTATCTAATTTATGAATGTATGACTTGGTGTTCTGAAGACCTACGTTTCTCATAATGAGAATGCATGTCTAATGCCTAATTTTATAACTGAGCTGATACATGAATGCATAACTTAATATGTAATGGTACTTGGTCAAAGTTTTTGATGAACACTGAACATGAAACTAAGTAAGCTTAATGAGAGCTTTTATGTTGTGCTTGATCTGAGTGGGTAGAGATGAGGTGAAGATATTTGGTACGTGTGTTTGCTTCTGCTTCACAAGTAGCTCCATCAACGGACTGATTTGACTAAAGATCTTTGAATAAAGGTACTTTTTTGTTCCTCAATTTATGAGTCTAATAGTCTCGGATCTCGATTCAAATCTCGTCATAAGATAGGATGTCCATAAAATCGTAAAAATAACATATGCACAAAAGTGGATTGATCTATCCAAGAAAGCTTCTAACATTCATTGGACAATTTCAAGCTAGGAAAAACTATGCAGTATTACAATATATGCCCTTGAGAACATTCGTCCTCGAATGAGACTGAGTGAGGTTAAAAGAATAGAAAGTGATCTATATACTAAACATGACTGGCTAGAACATCATTTCATGACTGCTAACTAAATATATCTTACTAAACATGTATATCTGATGTATGTTTAACTAATTTAGGAATGTACGACTGGGTGTTCTAATGAAATACGTTTCCCACAAAGATAATGCATGTCTGATGCATAATTATATAACTGATCTGATACACGAACGCATGACTGAATATGCAACGGTACTTGGTACCATGTTTGTGATGAACACTGAAAATGGAACTGAATGCTTAAAGAGAACTATTACATTAAGCTTGATCGGAGTTGTGGAAGAAGAGGTGAGATATTTGGTATTAATTTATGAATGTATGACTTGGTGTTCAGATGAACTACCTTTCTCACAATAAGAATGCATGTCTGAAGCATCATTAAATAACTGAGTTGATACATGAATGCATGACTGAATATGCAATGGTACTTGGTACCATGTTTCTGATGAACACTGAACATCAAACTAAGTAAGATTAAGGAGAACTATTACCTTGAGCTTGGTCTGAGTAAGCTGAGAAGAGGTTAGGAAACTTCATACGCATAAATCCTTCAGGTTCCCAAGTTGCTCCACCAATCTACTAATTTCAGCAAACAACCTTAACTAGAGAGACTTCTTTGTTCCTCAATCTATGAGTATGATAGTCTAATATCTCGACCAGAATCTCTTCGTAAGAGAGGCTGCTCTAAAAATCATTAAAGTACCACATGTACAAAAGTGGATTCATCTTTGAAAGAAAGCTTCTAACATTGTTAGAATAATTTCAAGCTAGGAAAATGTATGGGGTATTAAAATATCTCCCCCTCTAGAACATTAATCCTTGAATGAGACTGAGTGAGGTAGAAGGAATATAAACTGATGTACATACTAAACATGACTGACTGGAATATTATTTCATGACTGACATGACAGATAACTGAGTATATCATACAAAACATGCATATCTGTTATATGTGTAACTGATTCATGAATGTATGACTAGGAGCTCTGATGAACTACATTTCTCGCTATGAGAATGCATGTCTAGTGCATAATTATAGAACTAAGTTTATACATGAATGCATGACTTAATATGCAATAGTACTTGGTACTATGTTTGTGATGAACACTGAACATGCAACTAAGTAAGCATAAGGAAAACAATTACCTTGATCTCGATTTGAGTTGGGGTAGAAGAGTTGAGGATATTTTGTACACATGTCTCCTTCTTCTTCCCAAGTAGCTCAATCGTCGGATTGATTTCACTTGACAATTATAAGTAGAGGGACTTCTTTGTTCTTCAATCCACGAGTCGGACATACTAGGATCTCGATAGGAATCTCTTTATAAGATAGGCTGTTTTGATAATCTTAAAAATACTACGTGAACAAAAGTGGATTCACCTTTCAAAGAAAGTTTCTAACAATCTTGGGACAATTTCAATCTAGGAAAAAGTACAGAGTATTACATTATCTACCCTTGAGAAAATTCATCCTCAAATGAGACAAAGTGAGGGGGAAAGAATATAAATTCATATACATACTGAACATGACTGGATGGAATACAATTTCATGACCGAGATGACTGATAACTGAATATATCATACTAAACATGCATATTTGATGTATGTGTAACTAATTAATGAACGTATGACAGTGTATTCTAATGAACTACGTTTCTCACAATGAGAATGCATGTCTAATGCACAATTATATAACTTAGTTCATACATGAATGCAGGACTAAATATGATATGGTACTTGGTTCGAGTTTGTGTTGAACACTAATAATAAAACAGAGTGAGCATAAGGAGAAATGTTACCTTAAGCTTGATCTGATTTGGGGGTGAAGAGATGAGTGTACTTGGTATGCATGTCTGCTTCTCCTTCCCAAGTAGCTCCATCGATGGACTGATTTCACGAAACAACTTTAACTAGAGGGACTTCTTTGTCCCTCAATATACTAGTCTGATAGTCTAGGATCTCGATCGAATTCTCTTCATAAGATAGGATGTTCTGAAAATCATAAAAATACCATGTGAACAAAAGTGGATTCATTTTTCAAAAAAAGTATCTAACATTCTTAAGACAATGTCAAGCTAGGAAAAAATACGGTGTATTATAATATCTCCCCCTTGAGAATATTCATTCTTGAATGAGACTGAGTGAAGGGGAAAAAATATAAACTGAAGTACATACTAAACATGACTGGCTGTAACATGATTTCATGACTAACATGACTGATATTTGAATAAATTATACTAAACACGGGTAACAAATACATGTGTACCTGATTCATGAATGCATGATTAGGTGTTATGATGAACTGCATTTCTCACATAGAGAATACATGTCTGATGCATAATTATATATCTGAGTTGATACGTGAATACATGTCTGAATAGGCAATGGTACTTGGTACCAAGATTGTGATAAACACTTAACGTAAAACTGAGTAAGCTTAGTAGAACTGTTACCTTGATCTTTAACTGAGTTGGCCAAAAAGAGGTGAGGATACTTGGTATGCATTTATTCTTTTTCTTCTCGTGTAACTCCATCGACGGACTGACTTCACCAAAGAACCATAACAAGAGAGACTTTATTGTTCCTCAATCTATGAGTCTGATATTCTAGGATCTCAACTAGAATCTCTTCATAAGAGAGGCTGTTCTGAAAATATTTAAAATACTACATATCCAAAAGTGGATTCATCTTTTAATGAAACCTTCTAACATTCTTGGGAAAATTTCAATCTATGAAAAATTACGGGGTATTAAACTATCTCCCCCTTAAGATCATTCATCCTTGAATGAGATTGAGTGAGGGAGAAAGAATATAAAATGATGTACATACTAAACAAGACTCGATAGAAAATGATTTTATGATTGACAAGACTGATAAATGAATATATCATACAAAATATGCATATCAGATGCATGTGTAACTGAATCATGAATGCATTATTGGGTATTTTGATGAACTTCATTTCATACAATGAGAATACATGTCTGATGCATAAATATTTAAATAAGCTGATACTGAATATGCAATGGTACTTGGTAGTGAGTTTGTGATGAACACTGAGTATGAAACTGAGTAAGATTAAGAAGAACTATTTCCTTGAGCTTGGTTTGAGTTATCGGAGAATAGTTGAGGATACTTGGTTTGCAATTCTCCTTCATCTTTCCAAGTAGCTCCATCGATGGACTGATTTCACCAAAGAGCCTTAACTGTAGGGACTTCATTGTTCCTCAATATACGAGTCGGATAGTTTAGTATCTCGAGTAGAATATCTTTATAAGAGAGGTTGATCTAAAAATCTCAAAAGTACCATGTTTACCAGAGTGGATTCATCTTTCAAAGAAAGCTTCAAACATTCTTGGAATAATTTCAAGAGACGAAAAGTATGGTGTATTACAATATCTCCCCATTCAAAACATCCGTCCTCGAATGAAACTGAGTGAGGATAAAGGAATATAAACTGGTGTACATACTGAACATGACTGGCTGGAACATGATTTCATGACTGACATGACTGATAACTGAATATATCATACAAAACATGCATAACTGATGTATGTTTAACTAATTCATAAATGTATGACTGAGTGTTTTGATGAACTATGTTTCTCACAATGAGAATGCTTGTCTACTGCATAATATTATAACTGAGCCGATACATGAATGTATGACTGTTATTCAATGGTACTTGGTCCAAATTTGCGATTAACACAAAACATGAAACTGAGTATGCTTAAAGAGATCTGTTACCTTGAGATTGATCTGAGTAGGGGAAGATGAGGTGAGGATATTTGGTATGCATGTCTGCTTCTGCTTCCTAAGTAGCTCCATTGATGGAATGATGTCACTAACAAAATTTAACTAGAGGGACTTCTTTATTCCTCAATGTATGAGTCGGATAGTCTAGGATCTCGACCGGAATCTCTTCATAAGATATATTGTTCTAGAAATATTAAAAATACCATGTGTAGAAAAGTTGATTGATATTTCAAAGATAACTTCTGTCAATCTTGGCACAATTTCATGCTTGGAAAAAGTATGAGGTATTACAATATCTTTCTCTTTTGAACATTGATCCTCAAATAAGACTGAGTGAGGCTGAAAGAATAAAAATAGATATACATACTGAACATAACTAGCTGGAACATGATTTCATGACTTACATGACTGATAACATAATATATCATACTAAACATGCATATTTGATGCATGTGTAATTGATTTATGAATGTATGACCGGGTGTTCTGATGAACTATAATTCTCATATAGAGAATGCATGTATGATTAATAATTGTATAATTGAGTTGATACATAAATGAATGGCTTAATATACAATGGTACTTGGTACCATGTTCGTTATGAACACTGAGCATGAAATTGAGTAGGCTTAAGGATAACTGTTACCTAGACCTTAATCTAAGTTGGCAGAGCTTAGGTGAGAATACTTGGTGTTCTTATCCTTTTCTGCTTCTCAAGTAGCTCCATCGAAGCCCTAATTTCAACAGAGAACCTCAACTTGAGGGACTTCATCGTTCCTTAATCTATGAGTCTGATAGTCTAGGATCTCAACCGAAATCTCTTGATAAGAGTGGTTGTCCTGAAAATCTTAAAAATATCATGTGGACAGAAGTGGATTAATCATTCAAATAAAGCTTCTATCATTCATGGGATAATTTCATGCGAGGAAAAAGTATGGGGTATTACAATATCCCCCCCTTGAGAAAAATAATCCTCGAATGAGATTGATTGAAGGAGGGAGAATATAAAATGCTCTACATACTGAACATGACTGGATGGAACATGATTTCATGGCTGACATGACTAATAATAAAATATATCATTCTAAACATCTATATTTGATGCATATGTAACTAATTCATGTATGAATGACTGGGTGTTCTGATAAACTACGTTACTCATAATGAGAATGCATGTCTAATGCATACTTATATAATCGAGATAATACATAAATGTATAACTGAATATGTAATGGTAATTGGTCAATGTTTGTGATGACACTACCCATGAAATTGAGTAAACTGAACGAGAACTGTTAGCTTAAGTTTGATTGGAGTTGGTGAAGAAGAGGTGAGGATACTTGGTATGCATGTTTGCTTCTGCTTCCAAAGTAGCTCCTTCAATGGACTAATTTGACCAAATAACCTTAACTAGAGGGACTTAATTGTTCCTCAATCAAGGAATCTAATAGTCTAGGATTTATACCAGAATCTCTTCATAAGATAGTCTATTCTAAAAATCATAAAAATACCACATGTTCAAAAGTGGATTCATCTTTAAAAGAAAGCTTCTAATATTCTTAGGACAATTGCAAGTAAGGAAAACGTATGGGATATTACAATATCTCCCCCTTGAGAACATTCTTCCTCAAATTATAGTGAGTGAGGAAAAAAATATAAACTAATTTACATACTGAACATGATTGGCTGGAACATAATTTCATGATAAAAATGACTGATAACTAAATATATCATACTAAACATAAATAACTGATGCATGTGTAACTTATTAATGAATGCATGACTGGGTGTTCTGATGAACTACATTTCTCACATAGAGAACGCATATCTGATGCATAATTGTATAACTCAGCTAATACGTGAATACATAACTTAATATGCAATGGTACTTGGTAACATGTATGTGATGAAAACTGAACATGAAAATGAGTAAACTTATGGAGAATTGTTACCTTTAGATTGACCCAAATTGGTAGGGAAGAGGTGAGGATACTTGGTACACATGTCTACTTCTACTTCCAAAGTAGATCCATGAATTGACTGATTTCACCAAAGAACATTAACTTGAGGGACTTCTTTGTTCCTTAATGAACGAGTCTGATAGTCTAGGATCTCAAATGGAATCTCTTCATTAGAGAGGCAGTTCTGAAAATCATAAAAATACCACATGTAAAAAAGTGGATTCATCTTTCAAAGAAAGCTTCTAACATTCTTGGCACAATTTTAATATCGAATGGTACTTGTTACTTGACTGAATGCATGATTGAATATGAAATGATACTAAGTATACTTGGTACGCATGTCTGCTTCTGCTTCCTAAGTACCTCCATTGATGGACTAAATTCACCAAAGAACCTTAACTAGAAGAATTTCTTTGTTCCTTAATCTGCGAGTCTGATAGTCTAGGATCTTGACCGGAATCTCTTGGTAAGTATGTTAGTTCTTAAAACCATAAAAATACCACTTGTACAAAAGGGGATTCATATTTTAAAGAATGTTTCTAATATTTTTGGGAGAATTTCAAGCTAGGGAAAAGTGCGGGGTATTATAATAACCCCCCTTGAGAACATTCGTCCTCTAATAAGACTGAGTTAGGGCAGAAGAATATAAACTGATGTTCATACTGACCATGCCTAGGTGGAACATGATTTCATGAATGACACGACTGATAACTGAATATATTATTCTAAAGATGCATTATCTGATACATGTGCAACTGATTCATGAATGTATGACTGGGTATTCTGATGAACTACATTTCTCACAATGAGAATGCATGTCTGATGCATGATTATATAACTTCGATGATACATGAATGCATGACTAAATATTCAATGGTACTTGCTCCGAGTTTGTGATGATCACTGAACTTGAAGCAGAGTAAGCTTAAGGAGAACTGATTCCTTAAGCTTGGTCTAAGTTGATGGAGAAGAGGTGAGGATACTTGGTAAGCATGTCTTCTTTTGCTTCCCGAGTAGCTCCATCAATGGACACATTTTACCAAAGAACTTTATCTAGAGAGACTTCTTTCTGACACTAACTCTAAGATGAGAGAAAATTTTTTTTGCTCTCTTTCATAAAATATTCTTGTGTTTTCGTATCAACTATTTTTTAGGAATCTACCTTGTTATTAAATCAGAGGAACTACTCGTTGTTTTCTATCAATTAGTAATTTTATCATTATAAGCATATATTCAACTTGTTATTTCATTCATCAAATCATAAGCGGATAATTTTATTAGCCAGTGTTATGGTATCTATGGATTAGGGTTTGATATAATACTAGGTGTTTAACGGATTCAAAGAGTAGTAAAACATCTTGAAATTCTGTTGTTTTAACTAAAATCTAGTGTTGCAAACATTAGGTAATCCCTTAGGTTTTATTTGCTTCTAACATAAAAATAGAATATAGTACATGAATTATCAACACGGACTCGAAAGCTACCAACCTTATGTTTAATTATTAATGTTGTAACTGGATTAATCTATCTGAGATAACATCCTAGTGGAAATAAATATGTTATCTAAGTTTTAGAGAATTAGATAATAAATTGTCTGGTCAGGTCGAGAGATAAGTAAAATAGTATAATCATTATGGATGTTCTGTTGTTCTAATCATTCCGAGAATATCTAAAATTAGATAGTATTTATCAATTTCTGAAACCCTTGGTGAACCTAGCTTTGGTTTCCCATTTAGACTGATTTCAAACACAAAAATGAAAGTGACAAAAAAAATTATTTGCTAATCTCCAAAACCCCTATTTTATCTTTTTATATCGATTTTGAATTTAACTTGTATCTTTAGTTTCAAACTAGTTTAATCGCCACTCACATTGTTCCTTGTGGGATTCGACCCCAACCTAGTTGGGTTTTATATTAACAATGATCACTTGCACCCATTCAAGTGTATAATTTGAGTGTTATCAGCTGGAACATTATTTCATGACAGACATGACTAATAACTAACTATATCATACTAAATATCCATATCTCATGCATATGTGACTAATTCATTAATGCATGATTGGGTGTTCTGATGAACTGTATTTCTGACATAGAGAATGCTTGTCTGTTGCATAATTATATCATAGAGCTGATACATGAATGCATAAATAAATATGCAATAGAACATTGTACGAAGTTTGTGATGAACACAGAATAGGAAACTATGTAAGCTTAAGGATAACTATTACCATGAGCTTTATCTGAGTTGGCGGAATAGATGTGAGGATACTTGGTACGCATTTCTGCTTCTTCTTCCCAAGTATCTCCATCGACGGACTAATTACACCAAAGAGCCTTAACTAGAGGAACTTCTTTGTTCCTTAATGTACGAGTCTGATAGTCTATGATATCGACCAGAATATCCTTAAAAGAGAGGCTGTTCTAAAAATCTTAAAAATACTATGTCTACAAAAGTGGACTCAGCTTTCAAAGAAAGCATCTAAAATTCTTGGGATAATTGCAAGCTAGGAAAAAGTATGGAGTATTACAATATCTACCCCTTGAGAACATTCGTCCTTGAATGAGACTGAGTGAAGGGGAAAGAAAGTAAACAGATATAGATACTGAACATGACAGGCTGGACTATCACTTCATGACTGACATGACTGCTAACTGAATATACATACTAAACATGCATATCTGATATATGTGTGACTGATTCATGAATTTATGACTGGGTGTTCTGATGAACTACATTTCTCACAAAGAGAATGCATGATTTATAACCTAGCAGATACATGAAGGCATGACAGAATATACAATGTAACTGGGTTCTAGTTTTTTATGAATAGGGAACTTTAAATAGAGTAATCTTAAGAAGAACTGTTTTCTTGATCATGATTTGTGTTGGCGGTGAAGAGGTGAGGATACTTGGTACGCATGTCTTCTTCTGCTTCCCAAGTAGCTCCATCGACGGACTGATTTTATCAATGAAATTTAACTATAGGTACTTCTTTGGTCCTCAATCTACTAGTCTAATAGTCTAGATCTCGATTAAAATCTCTTCATAAGAGAGGTTGTCCTGAAAATCTTAAAAGACCAGGTGTAAAAAAGTGTATTCATCTTTCAAAGAAAGATTCTAACATTCTTGGGACAATTTCATGCTAGGAAAATGTACGGGGTATTACAATATCCCCCTATTGACAACATTCCTCCTCGAATGATACTGAGTGAGGGGGAAAGAATATAAATTTATGTACATAATGAACATGACTGGCTGGAACATTATTTCAGGACAGACATGACTTATAACTGAATATATCATACTAAATATGCTTATCTGATATATGTGTAACTGATTCAGGAATGCCTAACTAGGTGTTCTGATGAACTATATTTCTCACATTGCGATGGCATGATTGATGCATAATTATATAACTAGATGATACATGAATGCATGACTAAATATTCAATGGAACTTGGTACCAAATTTTATATGAACACTTAAGATGAAACTGAGTAAGTTTAAGATGTATTGTTACCTTGAGCTTAATTGGAGTTGGTGGAGAAAAGTTGAGGATACTTTGTTCGCATGTCTGCTTTTACTTCCCAAGTAGCTCCATTGATGAACTAATTCCACCAAAGAACCTTAAATGGATGGACCTTTTCGTTACTCAATCTACAAGTCTGATAGTCTTGGATCTTGACCGGAATCTTTTCATAATTGAGGCTGCTTAGAATATCTTGAAAATTCCACGTGTACAAAATTAGATTCATCTTTCAAAGAAAGCTTTCAACATTCTTAGAAAAATTTCATACTTGGAAAATTATGGGGTATTACAATATCTCCCCCTTGAGAACATTCTTACTCAAATGAAACTGAGTAAGGGGGAAAAATATAAAATGATTTACATACTGAACATGACTGGCAGGAATACGATTTCATGACTTAGAAGACTGACAAATGAATATATCAAATTGAACAAGCATATCTGATGAATATGTAACTTATTCATCAATGTATGACTGGGTGTTCTGATGTACTACATTTCTCATTATGAACGTGCATGACTGATGCATAATTATATAACTGAGTTGATACATGAATGCATAACTAAATATGCAAAGGTACTTGCTCCAAATTTGTGGTGAACACTGAACATGAAACTAAGTTAGCTTAAGGAGAACTTTTACATTGAGCTTGATCTGAGTTGGCAAAGAAGAGGTGACGATACTTAGGGACTTCTTTGTTCCTCATCTCTGATTCTGATAGTCTAGGATCTCACCAGGACACTTTTCATAAGAGACGCTATTCTGAAAATCTTAAAAATACCATGTGTGAAAAATTGGATTCATTTTTAAAAGAAAGCTTCTAACATTCTTTGGACAACTTAAAGCTAGGAAAAATTATGGGCTATTGCAATATCTCCCCTTAAGAAGATTTATCCTTTTATGAGAATAAGTAGGGGGGAATGAATATAAGCTGATGTCCATACCGAAATGACTGGTTGGAACACGATTTCATGACAGGCATGACTAATGACTAAATATATCATACTAAACATACATATCTGATGCATGTTTAACTTATTCATGAATACATAATTGGGTGTTCTGATGAACTACGTTTCTCACAATGAGAAGGAATGCCTAATGCTTAATTATATAACTTAGCTGATAGATAAATGGATGAATTAATATGCAATAGTACTTGGTAAGAGTTTTCGATTAATACTAAACATAAAACTTAGTAAGCTTATGTAGGCATGTCTGCTACTACGTCGCAAGTAGCTCCATCGGTGGACTAATATTACCAGGGAACTTTAAATAGAGGGACTTCTTTTTTTCCACAATCTACGAGTCTGATAGTCTAGAAAGTCTACCAAAATCTTTTCATAAGAGAGGTTGTTCCGAAAATCATAAAAATACCACCTTTACAAAAGTGGATTCATCTTTTAAAGAAGGTTTCTAACATTCTTAGGACAATTTAAAGCTAGGAAAAAGTATGGGGTACTACAATATCTCACCTGTGAAAACATTCATCCTCAAATGAGACTAAGGGGAAAGAATATAAAATTATGTACATACTGAACTTGACTGGCTGGAACATAATTTCATGACTGAAATGAGAAATAACTAAATATATCATATTAAACATGCATATCTAATTCATGTGTAACTGATTCATGAATGCATGACTGGGTGTTATGATGAACTGTGTTTCTCACATAGAGAATGCATATTTGATGCATAATTATATAACTAAGCTTATACATGAATACAGGACTGAATGTGCAATGGTACTTGGTACCAAGTTAGTGATGAACAATGCACTTGAAACATAGTAAGCTTAAGGAGAATGGTTACCTTGAGCTTGGTCTGAGTTGGCGCAGAAGATTTGAGGATACTTGGTATGCATGTATGTTTCTGATTCCCAAGTAGCACGATCGATGGAATGATTTAACCAAAGAACTTAAACTAGAATTACTTGTTTGTTCCTTAATCTACGAGTCTGACAGTCTAGGATTTCAACCTAAATCTCTTCATAAGAGAGCATGTTCTGAAAATCTTATAAATACCACATGCATAAAAGTGGATTCATCTTTTAAAGAATGCTTCTAACATTCTAGGTACAATTTGAAGCAAGGAAATACTATGGGGTATTACAATATCTCCCCCTTGAGAACATTTATCCTCGAATGAGACTGAGTGATAGGGGAAGAATACTAAATAATGTACATACTGAACATGACTAGCAGGAAAATGATTTCATGACTTACATGACTGATATGAAAAAATATCATACTAAATATGCATATCTGATGCATGTGTAACTAAATCATCAATCCATGACCGAGGGTTCTGATGAACTATATTTCTCACAATGAGAATGCATGTCGATATATTATTATATAATTGAGATAATACATGAATGCATGACTGAATATATAATAGTACTTTGTCCGAGTTTTTGCTGAACACTGAACATGAAATAGAGTATGATTAATGAGAACTTTCACCAAAGAACTTTAACTAGAGGGACTTCTTTGTTCTTCAAACTGCGAGACTGATAGTCTAGGATCTCGACTGGAATCTTTTCATAAAAGAGGCTCTTCAGAAAGTCTTAAAAATACGACTTGTACAAAATTGGATTAATCTTTCAAAGAACGCTTCTAACATTTTTGGGATAATTTTAAGCTTGAAAAAATTATTGGTTATTGAAATATCTCCACGTTGTGAGCATTTATGCTCAAATGAGACTGAGCGGAGGGGAAAGAATATAAACTAATGTACATACTTTATATGACTGTATGGAACATGATTTTATGACTAACATGACTGATAACTAAATATAGAATGCATAATATGCATATCTGATGCATGCGTAACTGATTGATGAATGCATGAATGGGTTTTCTGATGAACAACATTTCTTAGAATGATAATGCATGCCTGATGCATAATTATATAACTGAGGTAATACATGAATTAATTACTGAATATACAATGGTACTTTGTTCGAGTTTGTGAAGAACACTAAACATAAAACTTAGTATTATTAAGGTGAACTGTTACCTTGAGCTTGATCTAAGTTGGCGGAGAAGAGGTGAGGATACTTGGTACTCATGGTTGCTTCTTCTTCCCAAGTAGCTCCATCGACGGACTAATTTTACCAAAGAACATTAACTAGAGGGACTTTTTTATTCCTAAATTTATGAGTATGATAGTTGAGGATCTCGATCGAAATCTCTTCACAAGAGAGGCTGTTGAGAAAATTTTACAGATAACAAGTGTACAAAATTGGATTCATCTTTCAAAGAAAGCTTCTAACATTCTGGGGATAATTTCAAGCTAGCAAAAAGTATGGGGTATTACAATATCTCACACTTGAGAACATTCATCTTCGCATGAGACTGTGTGAGGGCGAATAAATATAAACATATGTATATACTGAACATGACTGGCTGGAACCTTAGTTAATGAATAACATGACTAATAATTAAATATATCATACTAAACATGTATATCTGATACATGTGTAACTGATTCATGAATGCATAACTGGGTGTCCTGATGAACTATGTTTCTGATAATGAGAATGCATGTCTGATGCATAATTATTTAAATAAGTTGATGCATGAATGCGTGACAGAATATGCAATGGTACTTGGTACAAACTTTGTGATGAACACTGCACATTAAACTAAGTAAGCTTAAGTATAACAGTTACCTATAGCTTGATCTGAGTTGGCGGAGAAGAGGTTAGGATACCTGGTATACATGTATTATTCTTCTTCCCAAGTAGCTCCATCGATGAACTAATTTCACTAAAGAACTTTAACTAGAAGGACTTCTTTGTTCTTCAATATACGAGTCTGATAATCTAGGATATCAACCAAAATCTCTTTATAAGAGAGGATGTTCTAAAAATTTAAAAAATACCACGTGTACAAAAGTGGATTCATCTTCCAAAGAATGCTTCTAATATTCTTGGTACAATTTCAAGCTAGAGAAAGTATGGGGTATTACAATATCTCTAGCTTTAAAATATTCATCCTCGATTGAGACTGAGTGAAGGGGAAAGAACATAAACTGATGTACATACTAAACATGTCTGGATGGAACCTTTTTTCATGACTTACATGACTGATAACTAAATATATCATACTAAAAACGCATATCTGATGCATGTTTAACTGATTCATGAATGCATGACTGAGTGTTCTGATGAACCATGTTTCCTACAACAAGTATGCATATCGATGCTTAATTATATAACTAAGATGATACATGATTTCATAATTTAATATGCATTTGTACTTGGTCCGAGTTTGTGATCAACACTGAACATTTAACTGAGTAACCTTAAGGAGAACTGTTACCTTGAGCTTGATTTGAGTTGATGAAAACTGAATATTAAATAGAGTAAGCTTAAGAAAAACTTTTACCTTTAGCTCAATCTGTGTTGGCAGAGAATAGGTGAGGATACTTTGTATGCACGTCTGCTTCGTCTTCCCAAGTAGCTTTATCGACAAACTTATTTCACCAAAGAACTTTAACTAGAGGGACTTCTTTGTTCATCAAACTGCGAGACTGATAGTTTAGGATCTCGAATGGAATCTCTTCATAAAAGAGGTTGTTCAGAAAGTCTTAAAAATACCACCTGTTCAAAATAGGATTCATCTTTCAAAGAAAGCTTCTAACATTTTTGGGATAATTTTAAGCTTGAAAGAATTATGGGGTATTGAAATATCTCCCCTTGAGAGCATTTATCCTAAAATGAGACTGAGTGGTGAGGAAAAATATTAACTAATGTACATACTTTACATGACTGGATGGAACATGATTTCATGACTGACATTACTCATAACTTAATATACCATGCATACCATGTATATCTGATGCATGTGTAACTGATTGATGAATGCATGACTAGGTTTTCTAATGAACTACGTTTCTTACTATGAGAATACATGTTGATGCACAATTATATAACGAAGCTAATACATGAATGCATGACTGAATATACAATGGTACCTGGTGCGAGTTTTTGATGAACAATGAACATGAAACAAAGTAAGCTTAAGGAGAACTATTACCTTGAGCTCAATCTGAGTTGGCAGAGAAGAGGTGAGGATACTTTGTATGCATGTATGCTTCATCTTCCCAAGTAGCTATATCGACGAACTTACTTTACCAAAGAACTTTAACTATAGGGATTTCTGTGTTCCTCAAAATTCACACTTGCTAAATTTGGAAAATAGTTGATGATCTCAAAGGGTTTGCAAGACTATTCAGATATGATCTGCATAGTCATTCTCACTTCGGGAGTATACAAGAATATCATCTATGAACACAATAACAAACATATCCAAGTACTATCTGAACACCCGATGCACGAGGTCCATAAAGGCTGTTGGGGCATTTGTTAGCCCTAAAGACATGACCAAGAACTCAAAATGACCATATCAGCTGCAAAAAGCTGTCTGTGGAACATCAAATTCCCTAACTTTAAGCTGGTGATAACCGTATTTCAAGTCTATTTTTGAGGAATAGTTATCACCTTATAGCTGATCAAAAAGGTCATCAATTCTTTGAAGAGGGTACTTTTTCTTGAATGTGACCTTGTTAAGATGACGATAATCAATGGACATCCGCAAAGAACCATCTTTATTTTGCATAAATAGAATGGGGGCACCAAAAGGAGATACGTTAGGCCTTCTGAAACCCTTATCTAGATGATCTTTAAGTTGCTCTTTCAACTCCTTAAGTTCTGTGGGGGCCCTATAATTTGGAGGAATAGAAATAGTTGGTGTATCAGGGAGAAGATCAATGCCTAATTCTATCTCTCTATCGGGAGGTACCCTTGGGAGTTCTTCAAGAAAAACATCATGAAACTTAATAACAATGGTGATCTACTGAATGGTCGAAGTCTCAAACTTAGTATCTTTAACTCGATCTAAATGATAGATGCAACCTTTGGATATCAATTTCCTAGCTTCAAGATAGGATATGAAATGACTCTTGGGAGATAAAGAATTTTCAGACCACTCAAAGGCTTGCTCATTGGGAAACTAAAACATGACTACACAGCTACGACAGTCTATACACGTATAACAAGAGTAAAGCCAATCCATACCCAAAATAATGTTTATATCAACCATGTCTAGCTCAATCAAATCTACAAACATAACTCTGTAAAGGACAGTGACAGGACACTTCTTATATACTTGCTTAGTAACAACAAGTTCACCTACTGGTGTAGAAACTAGAAAAGGCTTAGGAATCTTTTCAGTATTGATCTCAAAACTCAAAGCCAATAACAGAGTCACATAAGAAAGACTTGACCCAGGTTTCATCAACACATACACATCAAAATGAATTAAATAAAGCATACCAGTAATAACATCTGGTGAATCCTCCTGCTCCTGGTGGGGTGGTATAGCATAAAAGAGATTCTGGCGCTAACACCGGTAGTACTAGACATGGCACGCTGAGGAGGAGTAGAATGAACCCAAGGGGCTGGAGAACTAATACCCTGACTCTGAGACAAACATCGTGGCTCCCCTATCAAGAATATGGGCAATCCTTAAATTTGTGGCCCAACATACCACAACTAAAACAACCTCTTTGCTCATCCATATACTCTCCAGGATGTGTCCTACCATACATAGCACATGAGGGATAGTCAGGTCTATTACTCATACTGTCTTGAGACCTAGAAACAGTAGGTCTATTACCTTTCTCCTACCAGACTCTGGATACAAGAGTAATAGTTGATGATGGTGTTGGCACAAAAGAACGGCTCTAAAACTGATGGTGGATCCCTTAAGAAAATCAACTCTTACTATACCCCTGCTGCTCTAATCTAACTCTCTTATTCCATCTCATTACCTTTCTCTCTTTCACCTTACCTGCTTCAATCTACTGGGCATGGATCATCAATATAGAAAGATCTATGTCTCTATTGGGCATAGCAACCGTACACTCTTTCACAACATAACTCGATATGCCAGTTAAAATCTTACTCATACTGGTCCTGGAATCTACCATCATACCGGGAGAATACTTAGAGAACTTTTTAAATTTAAGAAAATATTTCTTAACTATCATAGAGCCATGTCTCAAGTTCTTAAATTCTTCTAATTTTTCTTCCTTTATCTTCGGGGGAAAGAATCTGTCTAAGAACGCATCTTGGAATAACTGCCAAGTAATGGGAGTGGCATCCTCCCTTCTACTCTTCCTCCACAACTCCATCCAATCATAAGCAATATCTTTCAAGCGATAGAAAGCTAGCTCCACACTTTCGTCCTCTATTACATGTATAATTTGGGTGATCTTTTTCACCTCATCAAGATATATCTGTAGGTCCTCAACTACCCTTGACCCATAAAACTCTGGTAGATTTATTTGCATAAAATCCCACACTCGAGCTTCTACAAAATTACCTTCTTGTAGAGGTGGAATAGTGGCCTAAACATTAGCCTGGGCATTGGTGGTAACTTCCTAGGCTAGCGCCTAAAAAGCTTCCCAAAATTCAACCTAAGTCACCATCTCATTTAAATGATCAACGAGTTGAGGTCATTCGTTGTTTCTACGAACTCTATGAACATGCATTTTCTTTCATAAGAGAGTATAAATTAATAGAAAAGAGAAACAGTCATAGGCATAAAAGACTGCTGAAAAAAGAAATGACTTTTCTTAAAATTGCCTGTAGCCTTTTGCTCATAAATGTGGTGCTCTACACACCAATGATCAAGACACTATAGAACGCGTCTTGTTTGACTCCCTAGGACTCTTTTATACCTTAGGCTCTGATCACAAGCTTGTAACGCCCCAAGATCCCATCGCAAGACTTCACATGGTGGTTAAGGACACACACGACTTTAAACTAACCCTCTGAGCCTATCACCACCTCTATAACCCACTATGACAATAATCAAGTTGTAATAAAGAAGAATAATCTTGTCATGAACATACTTGAATTCATAGAAGTACTATCTTGTACAATAAAACTACTAAAGTTCTATACATACTGGTACTCTAGTCTGACAAAGCCTCTACAACATAATATTAGGAGTCATTGGGACAGATCCCCAACTGACCCGTACTGAACTGGAAATAAACAACCATCTACTATAATAAAAAATTGGGGACATAGGTCCTCAAACCATAAAGACTCACAAACTTTAAAAATGTAGATGGAGGTACTCGAAGATCAATTTCACTGCAGAGATTGAGCACCTGAACATATATCACGAGAAAATATAGAACACAGAAAAGTATAGGAATCGGTACTTAGGAATGTTCTGAGTATGTGGTGGTGTAGGCAATATTTAAATAATATCGTAAATGTATATGAAAATCATGCATACTGATAATAATGACTCTCTTCGCTTGAGCTACCTGAAACATATTTTCCATAAATAACCAATAATAACACATGATTCGTAAATCTCACAAACCGTTGGACTCAACTCAAACTCATTGACTCATGACTTAGAGTTACTTGGTAACTCATGAAACTTGGACTATTATGGACTTTTGAGTTTCTTATAACCGACATAAACCATGTGAGCTTACATGGAGTCCAACATCGTGCCCACGTTGGGGAGAGTTGTTCTATCCTTCCCATCTGAGTAGAAACTTAACTATAGTGATAACTGTCTTAGCCTTTAGCCCTTAATCTTAATTCTATTATGGCATGTAGTTCAGGGGATGTCGGATGCACAGAACCCATACATCCCGCTCGGTACTAATTACTACTTCCAGACTTAAGCTCAGAACGCATTAGGAAATCCACATTAGTCAACTGAAGGGTCTATGAAGACCAAAATATAAATATATATATATATATATATCTTACATGTAAATCATAATCTACTTGTGGATTCCTAACTCAACAAAATCTCAAAATGATCTTCTCATCTTCAAGTACACTTGCTTATCAAATCATATCAAGTATCAAATCTTCCAGAAAACATGAAAGAACTCGTTCTTGACTCTCAAGCTTAATATGATATATTCAATATACAAATTTCACTTGGAAAAACATAAATCATGACATTTATCAGAAAGAACTTAGAAATCATCATTTCATGATAACAATATACAACTCATGACATAAATTCTTAATTTAAGAAATAAGACAATGAAGTAGTCATATATGTCGATCTTGTTTAGCTCAAACCTCAGAAATCCTTGATAAAGTAATTTCGGTATAAACCCACTTTGCAAAATACATGAAATTCAATAGAAATTAAATATTTAGGCAAAAAACGAAATAAGTGTTCTTGTACAAAACACCACATACCTTGATCTTTAAAATTGGATGAACTTTAGTGCTTCAGACTTTATCCAAACAAGAAATAAATAGTTCTTGAAGCCCACACTATGAGGAACTTGGTTTTTGAAGAAATTTTGAAGATTTATGGATGATTCGGGGAAGATTTATGTTCTTGATATAACCCTAGATATATGATCTCAAGAGAATTGAAAAAGAAAATGATGGAACTAGGGTTTAGATGGCATTCTCATATTTATAGAGGCCTCTGTGTTCCTCAATCTACAAGTCTGATAGTCTAGGATCTCGATCGAAATCTCTTCATAAGAGAGGCTATTTTGAAAATCATAAAAATACCACGTGTACAATAGTGGACTCATCTTTCAATGAAGGCTTCTAATATTCTCGGGACAATATCAAGATAGGAAAAAGTACGGGGTATTACAATATCTCTCTCTTGAGAACATCATCCTTGAATGAGACTAAGTGATGGGGAAAGAATATAAACTAATTTACATACTGAAAATGACTTACTGGAGCAAGATTTCATGACTGACATGACTGATAACTGATAAATCATACTAAACATACATATCTGATGTATGTGTAACTAGTTCATAAATACATGATTGGTGTTCTGATGAACTATATTTCTCACAATGAGAATTCTTGTCTTACCTATTATTATATAACTGAGCTTATACATAAATGCATGGCTGAATATACAGTAGTACATAGTCTAAGTTTTTAATGAACACTGCACATGAAACTGAGTAAGATTAAGGAGAACTATTACCTTGAGCTTGATCTGAGTTGGCAGAAAAAAGGTGAGGATACTTGGCACGCATGTATGCTTCTTTTTCCTAAGTAGCTCCATCGATGGACAGATTTCACCAAAGAAACTTAACTAAAGGGACTTCTGTGTTCCTTAATCTATGAGTCTGAAAGTCTAGGATCAAAACTAGAATCACTTCATATGAGAGGTTGTTCTGAAAATATTTAAAATACCACATTTAGAAAAGTGGATTCATCTTTCAAAGAAGGCTTCTAACGTTCTTGGGATTATTTCAAACTACAAAAAAGTACGGGGTATTACAATATGTCGCCTTTGAGAACATTCACCCTCGAATGAGACTAAGTGAGTGAGAAAGAATATAATCAATTGTACATACTAAACATGACTAGATGATACATGATTTCATGACTGACATGACTGATAACTAAATATATCATACCTATACATGCATATCAGATGCATGTGTAACTAATTCATGAATGCATGACTAATTGTTCTGATTAACTACGTTTGTCATAACGAGAAAGAATATAACTAAATATATGAATGCATGACTGAATATGTAATGGTACTTGGTACCAAGTTTGTGATGAACACTGAACATTAAACTGAGTAAGCTTAAGGAGAACTATTTCCTTGAGCTCGATCTGAGTTGATAGAGAAGAGGTGAGGATACTTGGTACGCATGTCATTTTCTACTTCCCAAGTAGCTCCATCGATGCACTGATTTCACAAAAGAACCTCAACTCGAAGGACTTTTGTGTTCCTCAATCTACCAGTCTGATAGTCTAAGATCTCAACCGAAATCTCTTCATAAGAGAGGCTGTTCTAAAAATCTTAAAAATACCACGTGTACAAAATTGCATTCATCTTTCATAGAAAGATTTTAACATTCCTGGGACAATTTCAATTAAGGAAAAAGTATGGGGTATTACGATATCTCCACCTTGAAAACATTCATCCTAAGATTAGACTTAGTGTGGGGAAAGAATATAAACTGAAGTACATCGTGAAGATGACTGGCTGGAATATCATTTCATGACTGACATGATTGATAACTTAATATATCATACTATACATGCATATCCAATGCATGTGTAACTAATTCATGAGTGCATGACTAGGTGTTCTAATGAACTATGTTTATCACAATGAGAATGTATGTTTGATGAATAATTACATATCCGATATGATATATGAATGCATGAAAAAATATATAGTAGTACTTGATCCTAGTTTGTGATGAAGACTACATATGAAACTGAGTAAGCTTAAGGAGAACTGTTACCTTGATCTTGATCTAAGTTGGCAGAGAAGAGGTAAGGATACTTGTTGTGCATGGCTGTTTTTTACTACAGGGAATGATTACACCAAAGATCTTTAACTAGAGGGACTTCTCTGTTACTCAATCTACGAGTCTGATAGCGTAGGATCTTAATGGGAATCTCTTCATAAGAGAGGCAGTTATGAAAATCTTAAAATTACCACGTGTATAAAAGTGGATCCATCTTTCAAAGAAAGCATCTAACATTCATGGGACAATTTCAGGCTAGTAAAAATTATGGGTTCTTACAGTATCTTCTTCTTTAAAACAATTGTCCTCAAATAAGACTGAGTCAGGGGGAAAGAATATAAACTAATGTACATACTAAACATGACTGACAGGAATATGATGTGATGACTGACATGACTTATAACTAAATATATCATACTAAACATGCATATCGGATGCATATGTAACTGATTTATGAATGCATGACTGGTTGTTCTGATTAACTACGTTTGTCACAATGAGAATGCATGTTTGATAAATAATTATATAACTAAGCTTATATATTAATGCATGACTTAATGTCCAATGGTACTTTGTCCAAGTTTATGATGAAGACTACATCTGTAACTGAGTAAGCTTAAGTAGAACTGTTACCTCGAGCTTGATCAGAGCTGGCAGACAAGAGTTGAAGATACTTGGTATGAAGGTATGCTTCTTCTTCCCATGTAGCTTCATCGATGGTATGATTTCACCTAAGAACCTTAACTAGATGGACTTTTTTGTTCCTCAATATATGAGTCCAATAGTCAAGGATATAGACCGGAACTCTTTATAAGAGGGGATTTTCTAAAAACCTTCAAAATACCCTGTGTACAAAAGTAGATTCATCTTTCAAAGAATGCTTCTAAAATTCTTGAGACAATTTGAAGCTAGGAAAAAGTATGGCGCAATACAATATCTCCCCCTTAAGAACATTTTGTCTCGAATGAGACTGAGTGAGAAGTCAAGAATATAAACTTACGAACATACTGAACATGACTAGATGGAACATGATTTCATGACTGACATGACTTATAACTAAATATATGATACTAAACATGCATATCTGATGCAGGTGTAACTGATTCATGAATGCATGACTGGGTGTTCTATTTAACTATTTTTCTTATAATGATATTGCATGTATAATGCATAATTATATAACTGAGCTAATACATGAATGCATGACTGAATATGCATTGGTACTTGGTACCAAGTTTTTAATGAACACTTAACATTAAACTGAGTAAGCTTAAGGAAAATTATTGCCTTGAACTTGATCTGAGTTGGTGGAGAAGAGGTGAGGATACTTCGTACGCATGTCATTTTCTACTTCCCAAGTAGCTCTATCGATGGATTTATTTCACCAAATAACAACAACTAGAAGTACTTTTTTGTTCCTCAATCTACTAGTCTGATAGTCTAGGATCTCGACCAGAATCTCTTGATAGGAGAGGCTGTTCTGAAAATCATAAATATAACACGTGTACAAAAATTGATACACTTTTCAAAAAAAGCTTCTAATATCCTTGAGACAATTTCAAGATCAAAAAAAGTATGGTGTATTACCATTTCTCCCCATTTAGAACATTCGTCCTCGAATGGGACGTTTCATGGGGGAAAGAACATAAACTTATATACATACTAAACTTGACTGGAACGAATATGATTTTGTGACACACGTAATTGATAACTTAATATATCATACTAAACATGCATAACTGATGCATGTGTAGCTGATTCATGAATACATGTCTGGGTGTTCTAATGAACTACATTTCTCATATTAAGAATGCACCTCTGATGCATGACTATATAACTAAGCTTATACATGAATGGATGACTTAATATGCAATAGTACTTGGCACCAAGTGTGTGATGAATACTAAACATAAAACTGACTAAGCTTAAGGATACTTGTCTGCTTCTGCTTCCGAAGTAGCTCCATGGATGGATAGATTTCGCTAAAGAACATTAACTTGAGGGACTTCTTTTTTCCTTAATCTATGATCCTTATTTTCTAGGATCTCGACCAGAATCTCTTCATAAGATAGGGTGTTCTAAAAATCTTAAATATACCACGTATAAAAAAGTGGATTCAACTTTTAAAGAAAGCTTTTAATATTCTTGGGACAATTTCAAGCTAGGAAAAAGTATGGGGTACTAAAATATCTCACCCTTGAGACCATTCATTCTTAAAAGAGACTGAGTAAGGGGGAATGAATATAAATAGATTTACACACTGAACATGACTGGCTGGAACATGACTTCATGACTTACATAAATTATAACGGAATATATCATACTAAACATGCATATCTGATTCATGTGTAACTAATTTAGAAATAGATGACTGGGTGTTCTGATGAACTATATTTCTCATATTGATAATACATGTTTGATGCATAATTATGTAGCTGAGCTAATAAATGAATCCCTGACTGAATATGCAATGGTACTTGGTACCAAGTTTTTTATGAACAATGAACATGAATGATGTAATCTTAAGCAGAATTGTTACCTTGATCATGATCTGAGTTGGTGAAGAAGAGGTGAGGATACTTGGTACGTATGTCCTATTCTTCTTCTCAAGTAGCTGTTTTGACGAAATACTTTTACCAAAGAACCTTAACTAGAGGGACTTCGTTATTCCTCAATCTACGAGTCTGATAGTCTAGGATCTCGACCGAAATCTCTTCATCAGAGAGGCTGTTTTGAAAATCATACAAATACAACATGTACAAAAGTGGATTCATTTTTTAAAGAAAGTTTCTAAGATTCTTGGGGCAATTTCAAGCTAGGAAAATGTATGGGGTACTAAAATATCTCCCCCTTGAGAACATTCATCCTCGAATGAGGTTGAGTGAGGGGAAAAGAATATAAACTTATGTACATACTAAACCTAACTGGCTGCAACATGATTTCATGACTGGCATAATTGATACTGAATATATCATACTAAACATACATATATGATGCATGTGTAACTAATTCATGTATGCATGACTGGTTGTTCTGATGAACTACGTTTCAATGCGAATCCATATATGGTTCATAATTATATAACTGAGCTGATACAGGAATTCATGAATAAATATGCAATGGTACTTAGTACCAAGTTTATGATGAACAGTAAATATAAAACTAAGTAAGCTTAAAGAGAACTATTACCTTGAGCTTGATCTGAGTTGCTAGAGAAGAGGTGAGGATACGTGGTACGCATGTCTCCTTCTGTTTCACAAGTAGCTCCATCGAAGAACTGATTTCACTAAAGAAATTTAACAAGAGGGACTTCTTTGTTCCTAAAACTACCAATTTGATAGTCTAGGACCTCGACAGGAATCTCTTCATAAGAGAGGATGATTTGAAAATCTTTAAAAGACCATGTGTACCAACCTGGATTCATCTTTCACAGAAATCTTCTAACATTGTTGGGATAATTTAAAGATAGGAAAATGTATTGGGCATTACATTATCTCTCCCTTGATAACATTCATCCTCGAATGAGACATAATTAGGGGGAAAGAACATAAACTTATGTACATACTGAACATGACTGATAACTTAACCTGTATATCTGATGCATATGTAACTAAGTCATGAATGCATGAATAGGTATTCTAATGAACTACATTTCTCACAATGAGAATGCATGTCTGATGCATAATTATATAACTGAGTTGATACATTAATGCATGACTGAATACGCAATGCTACTTGGTACAAAGTTTGTTATGAACACTAAACATGAAATTGAGTAAGCTTAAGGGGAACAGTTACCTTTAGCTGGATCTGAGTTATCAGATAAGAGGTGAAGATACTTTTACGTATGTCTGAATTAGCTTCCCAAGTATCTCCATCGATGGACTAATTTCATAAAAGAACATTAACTAGAGAGACTTCTTTTTTCCCCAATCTACGAGTCTGATAGTCTAGAATCTAGACCAAAATATCTTCATAAGAGATGTTGTTCTTAATATCTTAAAAATACGATGTGTACAAAATAAGATTCATCTTGCAAAGAAAGCTTCTAACATTATTTGTACAAGTTGAAGCTAGGAAAAAGTACGAGGCATTAAAATATCTCCCCCTTGAGAACATTCATCCTCGAATGAGACTGAGTGTGCGGGAAATAATATAAACTAATGTACATACTCAATATGACTGACTGGAACATGATTTCACGATTGACATGAGTGATAAATAAATATATCATACTAAAATATATGTCTGATGTATGTGCAACTATTTCATGAATGCAGAATTGGGTGTTCTAATGAACTACGTCTCCCAAAATTGGAATGCATCTCTTATGCATAATTATATTAGTGAGCTGATACATTAATGCATGACTAAATATGCAATGGTACTTGGTACAAAGTTTCTGATGAACACTGAACATGATACTGAGTAAGCTTAAGAAGATCTATTACCTTTATCTTGATCTAAGTTGGTAGATAAGAGATGGGGATAATTAGTGCACATGTCTGCTTCTGCTTCCCAAGTAGCTCTATCGACGGACTAATTTCAGCAAAGAACCTTAACTAGAGGGACTTCTTTGATATTCAATTTACGAGTCTGATACTCTATGATCTTGAATGGAATATCTTCATAAGAGAGGCTATTCTAAAAATCATAAAAATACCATCTGTACGAATGTTGATTCATCTTTCAATGAAAGCTTCTAACATTCTTCTGATAATTTCAAATAAGGAAAAAGTATGGGGCATTCTAATATCTCCCCCTTGAGAACCTTCATCATCGAATGAGACTAAGTGAGAGGGAACAAAAATAAACTTACGTACATACTGAACATGACTGGATGGAAAATGATTTCATGACTGAAATGACTGATAACTGACTATATCATAAAAAACACGCATATCTTATGGATGTGTAACAAATTAATGAATGCTTGACTGCGTGTTCTGATAAACTATGTTTCTCATAATGAGAATGCATGTCTTATGCATAATTATATAACAGAGCTGATACATGAATTCATGAAGATATATGCTATGGTACTTGGTATCAATTTTGTGATGAAGACTGAACATGAAACTAAGTAATCTTAAGAAGAATTTTTACCTTGAGCTTGATCTGTGTTAGTGGAGAAAATGTGAGGATACTTGGTACATATTTCTGCTTCTACTTCCCAAATAGCGCGATCGATGGACTGATTCACCAAAGTACCTTACTAGAAGGACTTCTTTGTTCCTCAATCTAGGAGTTTGATAGTCTAGGATCTCTGCCAGAATCTATTCACCAGAGAGTCTGTTCTAAAAATCTTAAAAATACCACGCGAACAAAAGTGGATTCATCTTACAAATAGAGCTTTTGACATTCTTGGTACAATATCAAACTAGGATAAAGTATGGGGTATTATAATATCTCCCCCTTGAGAACACTAATCCTCGAATGATAATATGTGAGAGAGAAATATTATAAACTAATATACATAGTGAATATGACTGGATGGAACATGATTTCATGACTGATATGACAGATAACTAAATATATCATACTAATAATGCATATTTGATACATCTATAACTGATTCATGAATGTATAACTGGGTGTTCTGATGAACTATATTTCTCAAAATGAGAATGCATGTCTGATGCATAGTTATTTAACTAAGATGATTCATTAATCCATTACTGAATATTCAATGGTACTTGGTACGAAGTTTGTGATGAACACTGAACACGAAACTTAGTAAGCTTAAGAAGAACTGTTACCTTGAGCTTGATCTGAGTTGGCGGAGAAGAAGTAGGTATACTTGGTACAAATGTCCTCTTCTGCTTCCCAAGTAGCTCCATCGATGGACTGATTTCAGCAAAGAACCTTACCAGAGGGATTTCTTTGTTCCTCAATTTACGAGTCTGATAGTCTAGGACCTCAATTGGAATCTCTTCATAAGAGAGGCTATTCTGTAAATCTTAAAAATACCATGTGTACCAAAGTGGATTCATCTCCCAAAGAAAGCTTCTTATATTCTTGGGATAATTTTAAGCAAGGAAAAAGTATGGGGCATTATAATATCTCCCCCTTGAGAACCTTCATCCTCGAATGTGACTGAGTAAGGGGGAAAGAATATAAACTTACGTACATACTGAACATCACTCGCTAAAATATGATTTCATGACTGATAAGGATGTTAACTAAATATATCATACTAAACATGCATATCTTATACATGTGTAACTAATTCATGAATGCATGACTGGGTGTTCTGATGAACTACGTTTCTCACATTGAAAATGCATGTCTGATGCATAATTATATAACTGAGCTGATACATAAATGCAGGAATAAATATGCTATGGTACTTGGTACAAATTTTGTGATGAACACTGAACATGAAACTGAGTAAGCTTAGGAAGAACTATTACCTTGAGCAGGATCTGAGTAGGAGGAGAAGAGGTGGGGATACTTGGTACGCATGTATGGTTCTGCTTCCCAAGTAGCTTCATCGATGGACTGATTCACCAAAGAACCTTAACTAAAGGGACTTATTTTTTCCTTAATCTACAAGTTTGATAGTCTAGGATATCAGCCAAAATCTATTCATAAGAGAGTCTGTTCTAAAAATCATAAAAATACCACGAGTACAATACTGGATTCATCTTTCAAAGAAATCTTGTTACACTCTTGGGACTATTTTAAGATAGGAAAATGTACTAGGTATTACAATATCTCTGCATTGAGAACTTTAATTTTCGAATGAATCGGAGTGACTGGGAAAGAATATAAACTTATGTACATAGTGAACATGACTGGCTGGAACATGATTTCATGACCGACATGTCTAATAACTGAATATATCATACTAAACATGCATATCTGATGCATGTGTAACTAATTCATCAATGTATGACTGGGTGTTCAGATTAACTATATTTTGCATATTGAGAATACATATTTGATGTATAATTATATAACTGAGCTGATACATGAATGTTTGACTGAATAAATAATGGTACTTAGTACCAAGTTTGTTATGAACACTGAACATGAAACTAAGCAAGCTTAAGGTGAACTATTACCTTGAGCTTTATCTGAGTTAGCGGAGAGAAGGTGAGTATACTTGGTATGCATATCTGTTTCTACTTCCCAAGTATCTCCATCTGCGGACTAATTTCCCCAAACAAATTTAACTAGAGGGACTTCTTTGTTCCTCAATCTTATAGTTTGATAGTCTAGGATATCGGCCGGAATCTTATCTTAAGAGAGTCTGTCCTAAAAATCCTAAAAATACCATGTGTACAAAACTAGATTCATCTTTAAAACAAAGCTTTTAACATTTTTAGGGCAATTTCAAGATAGGAAAAAGTACGGGGCATTACAATATCTCTCCTTTGATAACATTCATCCTCGAATGAGTCTGAGTGAGGGAGAAAGAATATAAACTGATGTACATACTGAACATGATTGGCTGGAACATGATTTGATGACTGACATGATTGATAAATGAATATATCAAATTAAACATGCTTATCTGATGCGAGTGTAACTTATTCATTAATGCATAACTGGGTGTTCTGATGAACTACATTTCTCTCATAGATAATGCATGTCTGATGCATAATTATATAACTGAGATAATACATAAATGCATGACTACTTATGCCATGGTACTTATTACCAAGTTTGTGATGAACACTGAATATAAAACTGACTAATCTTAACAAGAACTATTACCTGAAGATTAATCTGAGTTGGAAGAGAAGAGGTGTGGATACTTGGTATGTATGTCTTCTTCTACTTCCTAAGAATCTCCATCGACGGACTAATTTCAGTAAAGAAGCTTAACTAGAGGGACTTCTTTATTCCTCAATCTACGAGTCTGATAGTCTAGGATCTCGAATGGAATCTCTTCATAAGAGAGGTTGTTCTGAAAATCTTAAAAATACAACATATACAAAAGTAGATTCATATTTCAAAGAAAGCTTCTAACATTCATGGGAGAATTTCAAGATAGGAAAAAGTATGGGGTATTATAATATCTCTCCCTTAAGAACATTCGTCCTCCAGTGAAACTGATAAGGGGTAAGGAATATAAACTAATGTACATACTGAACATGATTGGCTGGAACATGATTTCATGACTGACATGATTGATAACTAAATGTATCATACCAAACATGCATATCTAATGTATGTATAACTGATTCGTGAATGTATAATTGGGTATTCTCATGAACTATATTTCTCATAATGAGAATGTATCTTTTATCCATGATTAAATAACTGAGTTGATACATGAATACATGAATGAATAAGCAATGGCACTTCGTATAAAGTTTTTTATGAACAGTAAACATTAAACTGAGTAATTTTAAGGTGAACTGTAACGTTGAACTTGATCTGAGTTGGTAGAGAAGAGGTGAGGATACTTTGTATGTATGTCTTCTTCTACTTTTCAAGTATCTCCATCGACAGATTGATTTCACCAAAGAACCTTAACTAGAAGTACATATTTATTCCCCTATCTACGAGTCTGATAGTGAAGAATCAAGACCAAAATATCTTCATAAGATATGAAGTGCTGAAAATTTTAAAAATACCACGTATACAAAAGCGGATTCATATTTCAACGAAAAATTCAAACATTCTTGGACAAATTTGAAGCTAGCAAAAAGTACAGGGTATTACAATATCTCCCCCTTGAGAACATTCATCCTCGAATTGGGGAAACAATATAAAATAATATAGATACTGAACATGACTGGCTGGAACATCATTTCATGACTGACATAACTAATAACAAAATATATCATACTAAAAATGCACATATGATGAGTGTGTAACTGATTCATGAATGCATAACTTGGTGTTCTGATGAACTACGTTTGTCACAATGAGAATGCATGTCTGATGGATAATTATATAACTGAGCTGATACAAGAATGCATGACTAAATCTAGGAGTTTGATAGTTTAGGATCTCAATCTATGAGTCTGATTGTCTAGGATCTCCACGAGAATCTCTTCATAAATGAAGCTTTTCTTAAAGTCCTAAAAATACCACATGTACAAAAGTGGATTCATCTTTCAAAAAAATCTTCGAACATTCTTGGGAAAATTTCAAGCCAGGAAAAAGTATGGGGTATTACAATATCTCCCCCTTAAGTACATTCGTCCTCTTATTAGACTGAGTCAGGTGTTAAGAATATAAACTTATGTACATACTGAACATGACTATATGGACCAATATTTTATGACTGACATGACTGATAACTGAATATATCATACTAAACATACATATATGATTTATGTGTAACTGATTCATGAATGCATGACTAGTTGTTCTGATCAACTACGTTTCTCACAATAAGAATGAATGTCTGATGCATAAATATCTAACTGAGTTGATACATGAATGCATGACTGAATATGCAATGGTATTTGGTTCAAATTTTGTGAAGAAAACTGAACATAAAACTAAGTAAGATTAAGAAGAACTATTACCTTGAGTTTGATCTGAGTTGGTGATACGTCCAAGTTACAACTCTCGTTAGAATGTGTAAGCGGTCGCTGTCAAATATAGAACCCAACTGGGTTGGGTGTCGAATCCCACGGGGAATACTCTGGTCACTAACTGTTGCAATTATTAGTAGACTATTGGTCGAAAATTCCAAGGAAAAAGGGGGTTTGGTTTAGGCGTGAACTAATATTATCAAAGTAACGATGGAATAATTTGTGTTGTAAGATTTAATCACAAAGAATGATAAGTTAGGGTTTTGTCCACCTTGTAGTTTCTATTTCTCTATTAACTATGAGGAATGAGGAATTTAGACATGCATGCACTTATAGAGAATCGTATTATAATTTTAAATCCAAGTGTTTCTTGACCATCAAGGATATATTTCACTTTAGCTCTCTCGAGCCTATAGTATATAACGAATGGTACAGATTCTCTAAGAAGTTAATCCGGGTTAAGGCATTAACGTGTAAATAGAGGTTGGAAACCCTATTTCCTTGTCACACTTTCTTTTCCAAACATGTAACTTTTCTCTCAAACAAGTTAATGCTATAATGGCGTATGCTCTATGTTTGCAACCATGAGAATTCAATCAAAACGAAGAGATTAATGATATAAGTGGCATAACACATCAAGAATTCACAAACTCATAGCAATAGATAGTATCTTACAAGGTTTCCATAACCCTAACAGATAAGTTTAGCTACTCATCGATACAACGAAAATCAAAGTAGACATCATCATCATACCAAAACTAGAACAATCTTCACGATGGGGATGATTTAGCGTCAATAAGAGGATGACGTCTTTTTCTCTCTCCGTGCCTCACATAAGCCGTTTTCTCTGTTCTAAAATATTACAAAATATGGAAATTGAATAATGAATCATTGTCCTATGATGCTGAAAATTCAGCAATAAGGTTTTTAATAATATCCTTGTCCAAAAAGTTGCTACTACCTCCTTAAGTATTTAAAAATAATGGGTTTGCCCGGGAAAACGTTCCCATGCAGCACATTCAGTCCAAAAGTTGCCTTCCCTATTATGTGAAGTTTTCCTTTGCTGCACACAGGTCCACAAAGTGCTGAAATCTTCCTCATTAGTACCTGAAAAACATGCTAATCACATGGGTCAGCTTACTTAAAGGAAAATGGAATAAAAGTGCAAGAATTATATATTTTAACCTCAAAACTTAGCTAAAACATGGGTAAATTATGGTGCTTAGATGTATAAATACGCTCAACATTAGTTGGGAGAGAATAGGTAAGGATACTTGGTACGTATGTCTTCTTCTATTTCCAAATTAACTTAATCGGCGGACTGATTTCACCAAAGAAACTTAACTATAGGGACTTCTTTTTACCTAAATCTATGATTCAGATAGTCTAGGATCTCGACCGGGATCTCTTATAAGAGAGGCTACTCTTAAAATCTTAAAAACACCATGTATAGAAAAGTGGATTTATCTTTCAAATAAAGCTTATAACATGCTGTGAACAATTTCAAGAGTAGAAAAAATATGGGGTATTACAGTATCTTGCCCTTAAGAACTTTTTTCCTAGAATGAGACTGAGTGAGGGGTTAAGAATATAAACTTATGTACATACTAAATAGGACTTTCTGGAACTTTTTTTCAAGAATAACATGACTTATAACAAAGTATATCATACTAATCAGAGCATATCAGATTATGTGTAACTGATTTATGAATGCATGACTAGGTGTTCTAATGAACTTCATTTCTCATAATGAGAATGCATGTCTAATGCATAATTATAACTGAGCTGATACATCAATGTATGATTGAATATACAATGGTACTTGGTACCAAGTTTGTGATAAACACTTAATATGAAACTGTGTTAGCTTAAGTAGAATTATTACCTTGAGTTTGATATGAGTTGGCAAAAAAGAGGTGAGAATACTTGGTATGCTTGTCTGCTTATGCTTCCTAACTAGCTCAATTAACGGACTGATTGCACCAAAGAACCTTAACTAGAGGGACTTCTTTATTCCTCAATCATCGAGTCGGATATTTTTGGATCTCGATCAAAATCTTTTCATAGATAGTAAGTGCTAAAAAACATAAAAATACCACGTGTACAAAAGTGGATTCATCTTTCAAAAAAAGCTTCTAACTTTCTTGGGACAATTTCAAGATCAAAAAAATTACGGGGAATTACAATATCTCCCCCTTGAGAATATTCGTCCTCGAATGAGTCTGAGTGAGGGGGAAAGAATGTAAAATTAAGTATGTACTTAACATGACTGGTTGGAACATGATTTCATGACTGACATGACTGATAACTTAATATATCATACTAAACTTGCATATCTGATGCATGTGTAACTAATTAATCCATGAATGAATGGGTGTTATGATGAACTATGCTTCTGACAATGAGAATTCATGTCTGATGCATAATTATATAACTTAATATTCAATGGTACAGGGTACCAATTTTATGATGAACAATGAACATAAAACTAAGTAAGCTTAAGGAGATCTGTTTCATTGAGCTTGATCTGAGTTGGTGGAAAAGTGGTGAGGATTCTTGATATGAATGTCTACTTCTTCTTCCCAAGTAGCTCCATCATCGGACTTGATCTGTTTCTTTGAGGGCCTTCTTTTTTCCTCAATCTACGAATCTAATCATCTAGGATCTCGACCGGATTCTCTTAATAACAGAACCTATTTTGAAAATCTAAAAAATACCACGTGTACAAAAGTGGATTCAACATTCAAAGAAAGCTTCTAATATTTTTTTGACAATTTTCAGCTAGGAAAAAGTACGGGGCATTGCAATATCTCCCCGTTGTGAACATTTGTCCTTCAATGAGACTATGTGACGGGAAAATAATATAAACTGATGCACATACTAAACATAACTAAATGGAACATGATTTCATGACTGTCATGACTCATTACTTCATATATCATACTAAACATGAATATCTGATGCATGTGTAACTGATTTATTAAAGCTTGACTGAATGTTTTGATGAACTACATTTCTCACAGTGAAAATGCATATCTAATGCAGAATTACATAACTGAGCTGATAAATGAATTCATGATTGAATATCCAATGGTACTTGGTACAAAATTTGTGATGAACACTAAACATTAAACTGAGTTGGCTTATGGATAACTGTTACCTTGTGCTTGATCTGAGTTTGCAGAGAAGAGGTGAGGATACTTGGTAAGAATGTCTTCTTCTGCTTCCGAAGTAGCTCCATCAATGGATAGATTTCACCAAAGAACCTTAGCTAGAGAGACTTCTTTGTTCCTCAATCTACGAGAGGATGTTTTGAATCTCTTCAAAAGAGAGGTTGTTCTGAAAACCTTCAAAATACGATATGTAAAAAAGTGGATTCATCTTTCAGAGAAAGATTCTAACATTCTTGGGACAATTTAAAGATAGGAAAAGGTATGGGGTATTACAATATCACTCCTTTTGAACATTCATCCTCGAATAAGACTGAGTATGAGGAAAAGAATATAAACTGATGTACATACTAAAAATGACTAGCTAGAACATGTTTTCATGACTTACATGACTGATAACTGAATATATCATACTAAACATGTATATTTGATGCATGTATAACTGAATCAGGAATGCATGAGTTCGTGTTCTGATGAACAATGTTTATCATAATGACAATGCGTGTCTGATGCCTAATTATACAATTGAGCTGATACATGAATGCATGACTTAGTATGTAATATTACTTTGTACCATGTTTGTGATAAACACGAAACATGAAACTGAGTAATCTTTAGGAGAACTATTACCTTGAGATTGATTTGAGTTGACAGAGAAGTGTTAAAGATACTTTGTACGCATGTCTGTTTCTGCTTCCTAAGTAGCTCCATTGATGGACTGATTTCACCAAAGAACCATAGCTAGAGGGACTTCTTGTCTTTAAACTATGAGTCTGACAATCTAAGATCTCGATCAGAATTTTTTCATAAGAGAGGCTGTTATGAAAGTCTTAAAAATACCATGTGTACAAAAGTGTATTCATCTTTCAAATAAATCTTCTAAAATTCAAGCTAGGAAAAAGAATGGGGTATTACAATATCTCCCCCTTGAGAACATTCGTTCTCGAATGAGAATGAGTGAGGGGAAAAGAATATAAATTGATGTACATACAGAATGTGACTAGTAGTGACATAATTTCATGACTAACATGACTGATAACTAAATATATCACACTAAACATGGATATATAATGCATGTGTAACTGATTCATGAATGAATGACTCGGTGTTCTGATGAACTACGTGTCACGCCCCAAATCCTATTAAGGCGGACTGGCACCCGTTGCCGGTAAGGCTCGGGAGAACCAACCTGTAGCAATACATTACCTATGAACATTATAAGTTACTTTTATACTAAACATGCCCTCAAAGATAAATGGAACTAGCAAGCCAAAAGATGTTGTATGACTAGGCCGTTGGAGACACAATGTCTACGATACGATACATGACCATACTATACTTTACATAGTCTACAAAGCCTCTAGACAAGAAACATTATCTTATAAGGGTCGGGACAGGCCCCGCCTCATGATAAGATACTATACAATGCAAAAAGATATGATAAGACTCAAAGCCCCGAAGCAACCTGGAGCTTAGTGACTGCAGTTGATATCCTGTACTCTTACTGGGGAGGTTTATTAGCCTCTGCACCTGCAGCATGGAATGCAGGTCCCCCAACAGGGACGTCAGTACGAAATAATGTACTGAATATGTAAGGCAACATGTACCATATATGAGATAAAAGCTCAAATGAAACCATACACTGCTGTAAGGTAAAAGACCACCTTTATGAATATTGTGGAGTCATGCATCTTATAACAATTATGTTACTTTACTCTTATCACTTGTATAATCTGTGCACATCATGTAATACAAATGACCAGCTGATCAGTGGTAAATCTATATCAGGATCGACCCATG
This sequence comes from Capsicum baccatum var. pendulum, assembly GCA_030864225.1. Lineage (NCBI taxonomy): Eukaryota > Viridiplantae > Streptophyta > Magnoliopsida > Solanales > Solanaceae > Capsicum > Capsicum baccatum. Next base: position 91,711,517 of record CM061557.1, read on the forward strand.
CTAGGCTTTCCTTTCACCCCTGGGATACCCCCTGTAATACTGGGATTGACCCATGCTAGGTGATTCTTTCACCCCTGGGATACCACCCAACAGAAGCAACTGTATACATATATCTTCTTATTACTTTTGATATGAATCTTTGGTGGTCGTAAAATTTGAGCTATAAGACTATAAGCATGACAAGTGACAAGTATGTGACCATGTAACATCATATCACAATGAAAAGAGTGGGTTATACAATTAGTGAAACATGTAGGACATAAACAACGTATGAACTTTATTTTGCTAAAAAGAAGACTCATATGTCATGGTGTCCAATGTATGTATGCAGCAGTGATAAGGCTCGAATCTGGACACACAAATACATGTGAAAGAGTGGAGTGGTTATATCGAAGTTTGTAAAGATCTCTATGTGCCAATAAATACTTTGGATTCCATGCCAAATAATAAGAGATCGAATAGCCTTACATACCTCGACATATCAACTTGTTTTTACCTCGAAATGACTTCTCTTCTTCCAACTATTTATCTACAATATCATGTTTTAAAGCTAGTATTAGTAGCTAATCAATGCATCTGGACAGCCCAATCTCACAAAACACAACACTTTGGCAACAAACGTATAACCATCGACTCAATGGTGTTATTCCGACTTTCTCAATTCTAACTGTCTTCAACCAGTACACATTATCCTATACATGATGTACACAGCCTATATCAGCTCTACAACATGCTGGCAACAGTCCATAACTACAACACAGAACCATTTTACAAAATGCTCAACTAAGAAGCACAACATCTCGTCGTCTCCCTACATTTCGTCGTTAACAATTCATACTTGTCCCAACTTTGAACCAGATGCTCCCAACATATATATACATCAAATAAACCTTAACACAGTCACAAAATAGCTCAAAACACAGGGGGGGAAACGTGAAACATCAGCCCCCTCATGAAAACAGTCCAATACCATTTTGGAAGCACATAAGATCATATAAGGATACTTGTTTCCAAAGAACTAGCAAAACAGTCCAGCAACCTTGGCAACCATATACACACTATAACATATTAATAACCCCAACTTTATATCATATCAAAGTCAAAAATCAGGGTAAGAATCGTTCCAAAGCCAAGAAAATCAAACAACAACTTTCAGGACACAAGCTGTCCAGAAATTCCTGCACAGTACACCAGCCAACTTATCTTGTTTTCCATGGAAAATTCATATCAAGTATATGGTTATTTTTACATACCTTAACTCCCAAGGTGTAAGTATAATTCAAGAACTCAAAAAGTAGCCTTTGGTTGCCTTCCAAGGTGAAGAAATGCCAAGAGAAACTTAGAGAGAAAAGCTGAAATTGTTTTGGTCTCCTACTAGTTAACCTAAGGAGCTCGGTTTTGGTCCCTTTTTAAAGGGGCCTTAGACCGACTTTCTCCTAATATTTGCAACTGATTAACTCAAGTTGGTCAATGACCAATTTTCCACTTTCACTTGGGCCTTTTGGATCTCTAAATCAATGGGCTTTAGTGGCCCATTTTCCTTAATCTTGCTTGCACTTTGTTTGGGCCCAATTTTCTTAGTAGTGAATGAATGTAGTTGGGCCTATTATATAAAAATCTTGGGCTGAACATCTTGGCCCAATATAATGCTAAACCATTGGCTTTAATAGCCTCCCTAACTTGGGCTTCGTTTGTCGCAAGACTTGGAAAGTTTCGGCGTTAAGCCTTGTCTTCGTTCCCCTTTCTTTTTACTAACGTCTAGACTTCAAGTGAGTTCACTTATGAATGAATTATTCTCCCTCATGTATATATACATTTTTTGTTTAAGCCAACCACACAGGTGACTCACCTGCTAGCTTCCTAAGTTCCATAAGCACGTCAATGATTTTCTCCGTTTAAGGCCACAGTCTCTAAATAGACTTCCATATAGTGCCCCAATCTAACACTTGAACACTTGAAAAAAAAAAGTTTTGGTAGTAATTAAATCAAGTCGTATGTCATTTTATGTGAACATTACTAGTACATGCAAAATGTGGGGTGTTACATCCTCCCCCCCTTAGGAACATTCGTCCCGAATGTTAACATAACTGTATAGTCTAGGCAGGTTTGAATTTCTGGTCACACAACTGTTAATAACATAACTAGTATTCAAACACATACCTATTAATGTTCCTCCTCTGTATCTTTTAGTCCCTCCTTGTCTTCAAATAGATGAGGGTATTTGGATATCATTACTTTCTCCGGTTCCCACGTTATTTCTTCTACTTGGTTGTTTCTCCAGAGTACCTTTACTGATGCAATTTCTTTGTTCCTTAACTTTTTAATTTGGCGATCTAGAATAGCAACCGGTACCTCTTCATAAGTAAGATCCTCTGTGACCTGTACATCTTCTATAGGAGTGATACGAGAGGGGTCACCTATGCATTTTCGAAGCATTGACACATGAAACACTGGATGAACCATTGAAAGTTCCTGGGGTAGCTCTAATTCATATGCAACTTGTCCGACCCTCTTAGTAATCTTATATGGCCCTATGTAACGTGGGCTTAGTTTCCCTTTCTTACCAAATCTCATAACTCCTTTCATCGGTGATACCTTTAAAAATACCCAATCTCCAATAGAGAATTCCAGCCCTCTTCTCCGCATATCTGCATATGATTTATGACGACTTTGGGCTGTTTTTAGCCATTGTTGTATCACCTTAACTTTTTCCATAGCTTGTTGGACTAAATCTGGCCCGAGCAAGGTGGTTTCACCCACTTCGAACCAACCAATTGGTGACCTACATTTCCTCCCATACAAAGCTTCGTAAGGCGCCATCTTGATGCTCGAATGGTAGCTGTTATTATAGGCAAATTCAATAAGGGGCAAGTGTTCTACCCAGCTACCTTCAAAATCTAATGCACAGGTTCGCAACATATCCTCAAGTGTTTGAATAGTACGCTCTGCCTGGCCGTCTGTTTGGGGATGGAAGGCTGTACTCAAATTCACTTGCGTCCCTAAACTCCTTTGAAAGGACTTCCAAAATTTTGCCGTGAATTGAGCTCCTCGATCAGATATAATAGAGAGTGGGACCCCATGTAGCCTAACTATCTCTTTGAGGTATAATTTGGCATATTCTTCAGCTGTATAATCACTTCTAACTGGCAGGAAGTGCGCTGACTTCGTGAGTCTATCAACTATCACCCATATGGAGTCAAACTTATTAACTGAACGAGGCAAACCAGTTACAAAATCCATATTAGTCATATCCCACTTCCAAGTTGGAATCTCTATACATTGCATGTAACCACCTGGCTTTTGGTGCTCTACTTTGACTTGTTGACAAGTAGGACATTGAGCCACAAACTCTGCAAGGTCCTTTTTCATGCCTCCCCACCAAAACACTCCCTTTAGGTCATGATACATCTTAGTAGATCCTGGGTGGATGGAATATCTTGAATGATGGGCTTCTTCCATTATTCTTTTTCTGAGTCTGTTAACATCAGGAACACACAATCTATTTTGGCAATAAAGTACTCCATCTTGTGTAAGCCTAAACTCCTTCATTATACCTTGACTTACTTTCTCCTTAAGGCATTGTAGAATAGGATCATAATACTGTTTTTCTTTCACTTCCCTTATCAATGAAGAATCGGCAGCATTATGTACAATAATGTTCTTTCTTGGAGTTTCGAGTAGACGAACACCCAGATTGGCTAGTTGACGCAGATCCTTAGCCATGCCTTGCTTTACCCCTTTCTGATCACTGGTGCCCATGAGTGTCTTACGACTTAGAGCATCAGCCACCACATTTGCTTTCCCTGGATGGTATAATATATCAATATCATAATCCTTTATTAACTCTAGCCACCTCCGCTGCCTCAAATTTAGATCTTTCTGCTTGAAAATATACTGTAAACTCTTATGATCTGTATATATGTCCACGTGCACCCCATACAAATAGTGGCGCCATATCTTTAAAGCAAATACAACCGCTGCTAGCTCAAGATCATGTGTTGGGTAGTTTTTCTCGTGTGGTCTCAATTGTCTCGAGGCATAAGCAATCACCTTACCATGTTGTGTTAGTACACACCCCAAACCAACTCCGGAAGCATCACAATACACTGCATATCCCTCTGAGCCTTCTGGAAGCACTAGCACAGGTGCTGAGGTTAGCCTGCTTTTCAACTCTTGAAAGCTCCTTTCACATGCATCATTCCATTGGAATTTGGTTTCCTTGTGAGTTAGCTTAGTAAGAGGTGCAGACATAGAAGAAAAACCTTCAACAAACCTTCTGTAATAACCTGCCAATCCAAGGAAGCTTCGAACTTCTGTAGGTGTCGTTGGCCTTGGCCAATCTTTCACAGCCTCTATCTTTTGTGAATCCACCCTTATTCCTTCATCCGATACAATATGGCCCAAAAATGCCACTGATTTTAACCAAAATTCACATTTGGAAAACTTAGCATACAACCGGCGATCACGGAGAACTTGTAGTACTAGTCGTAAATGATTTGCGTGGTCCTTTTCTGACCTTGAATACACCAGAATATCATCTATAAATACTATCACAAACACATCCAGGAAAGGCTTGAATACCCTATTCATCAAATCCATAAACACTGCTGGTGCATTCGTTAGCCCAAACGACATAACAAGAAATTCAAAGTGACCATATCTGGTTCGGAAAGCTGTCTTAGGTATATCTTTTTCCTGCACTCTCACCTGATGATAACCTGATCTCAAATCGATCTTTGAAAAGTATTTAGCACCCTGTAACTGATCAAACAAGTCATCAATTATGGGGAGGGGATATTTATTCTTAATTGTCACCCTATTCAGTTGTCGGTAGTCAATACACATCCTCAATGTGCCATCCTTTTTACGCACAAATAAAACCGGTGCACCCCAAGGGGACACACTAGGTCTTATAAAACCCTTTTCTAACAAGTCTTTCAGTTGCTCCTTTAATTCACGTAATTCTGCCGGGGCCATTCTATATGGAGGAATAGAGATAGGCTCGGTGCCTGGTAATAAGTCAATACCAAAATCTATATCTCGTTCTGGAGGCAAACCAGGGAGTTCCTCAGGAAAGACATCAATAAATTCATTCACTATTGGAACAGACTGGATAGTTGGTGATTCTGCCTCCATGTCTCTCACTCTAACGAGATGACATATATATCCCTTTGATATCATTTTTCTGGCTTTAAAATAAGAGATAAACCTCCCTTTTGGTGCCCCAATATTGCCTTCCCATTCAAGGACTGCTTCATTTGGAAAGTGAAAGTACATCCTCTTGGTTCGGCAGTCAACGGTGGCATAGCAAGAAGCCAACCAATCCATACCCATTATAACATCAAATTCTACCATTTCTAACTCGATAAGATCAGCTAATGTATCTCGGTCGCAGACAGTCACTATGCAATCACAATAGACTCTTCTAACTATAATTGACTCCCCAGTTGGTGTAGACACCGCAAGTGGTTTATTCAATAATTTAGGTGTTCTACCAAGCTTCCCAGCAACTAATGGAGTAATATATGACAATGTAGAACCAGGGTCAATTAATGCATACACTTTATGTGAGAAGATGGACAATGTACCTATAACCACATCGGGTGAAGCTTCCAGGTTCTGTCGAGTCCCTAGAGCATATGTGCGATTTTGGGCCACGCTGGAACTAGCTGCCCCTCTAATACCTCTGCCGCGACCTATGGGAAATTGCTCACCTCTACCTGATGGAGGCGCTGATGATGATGATACAACAGCTGATCTAGTAGGTTGTGCCATATCACCCCTGCGTCTTCTTGGGCAATCTTTTATTACATGCCCTGGCATACCACACCAATAACAAACATCTGTTCCCCTGCGACACGCACCTATATGATATCTCCCACATTGTCTGCAAGGCTGCCTAGGAGGCATTTGCTGGCTTCCCGAATATCCTGTTGTCCGTGTACCTTGGCCCTCACTTCTCTGCCCAAATTGATCATTTCTAGACCCTTGAAGTGGTGGTGGAGCACTAGCTGTAGAGTAAGAGGATGATGGCCTGGGTGGCCTATGAGAAAATCGTGGCCTAAACTCACCCTGGGGTGGTGTAAACTGTCCTGTAGATCTGGCCCTCTTGAATTGCCCCCTTTCTATTTCTTGTGCCCTCCTTCTTTGTCTCTGATCCTCCAGTTTCTGTGCAAAAGCTTGCATCCTCGCTATATCCATGTCTTTATTTAAAGAGGCAATGGTACAATCTCTAACCAGATATGAATCCAACCTATCGACATACCGATGGACTCTATCTGCCATAGTAGGAACAACATTAGGAGCGTACCTGGCCAGAGAATTAAATTTAAGACTATATTCCCTCACGCTCATATTCCCCTGATGGAGGTTCAGGAACTGATCTGCACGGGCCTCTCGGATCTCTAATGGCAAGTAATGATCAAGAAAGGCCATTTTGAACTCCTCCCAAGTAGTTGGAGATGTATCTATGCCTTTGGAATGCTTCCAGGCTTCGTACCACAGTATAGCCACACCCTTCAATCTATATATTGCCAACTCAGCAGCTTCCGAACCACTTACATGCATAACATCTAAGGTGCGTTGGATCTGATCAATAAAATCTTGTGGATCTTCATTTGGATCTGTCCCAGTGAATGATGGGGGGTCTAAGTTGAGGAAATCACGTATTCTCGCACTGGCTGCCCTACCTGCACCAACTGCACCTGCAACTGGGCCTTCTTGTCTTTGACCTTGGCCAGCAACTATACAAGTCAACAGTTGAACTGCATTTCTCAAATCCTGCACAGAAGCATCAACAGGTGGTTCTCGGGGGTTTTCACTACTTCCTGGTGCATCAACAGATGGAGGGGTTGGAGATGTCTGTGATAGAGACTCATCTAGAGCCTCACTCTGTCGTCTCGCCCGATTGGGTATACCAACTACCACTTCTACTTCCTTTCCTTTACCTTTACTCTTCCTTGTCTCTGGCATACTTACTGTACAAAATAATTCAGGGATTAGACATGGTACACTTATAATATTTGGCTCTATGGCACGATCTAAAGAATGAAAAGAAGTGATAACTCCTAAATGCCACGTAGCCTCTTGTTTATAAATGTGGTGCACAACACATCGATAAACATGATTCTACATAGACACGGCTTTGTAGACTCCCTAGGATAAACCGCTCTGATACCACTTCTGTCACGCCCCAAATCCTATTAAGGCGGACTGGCACCCGTTGCCGGTAAGGCTCGGGAGAACCAACCTGTAGCAATACATTACCTATGAACATTATAAGTTACTTTTATACTAAACATGCCCTCAAAGATAAATGGAACTAGCAAGCCAAAAGATGTTGTATGACTAGGCCGTTGGAGCCACAATGTCTACGATACGATACATGACCATACTATACTTTACATAGTCTACAAAGCCTCTAGACAAGAAACATTATCTTATAAGGGTCGGGACAGGCCCCGCCTCATGATAAGATACTATACAATGCAAAAAGATACGATAAGACTCAAAGCCCCGAAGCAACCTGGAGCTTAGTGACTGCAGTTGATATCCTGTACTCTTACTGGGGAGGTTTATTAGCCTCTGCACCTGCAGCATGGAATGCAGGTCCCCCAACAGGGACGTCAGTACGAAATAATGTACTGAATATGTAAGGCAACATGTACCATATATGAGATAAAAGCTCAAATGAAACCATACACTGCTGTAAGGTAAAAGACCACCTTTATGAATATTGTGGAGTGATGCATCTTATAACAATTATGTTACTTTACTCTTATCACTTGTATAATCTGTGCACATCATGTAATACAAATGACCAGCTGATCAGTGGTAAATCTATATCAGGATCGACCCATGCTAGGCTTTCCTTTCACCCCTGGGATACCCCCTGTAATACTGGGATTGACCCATGCTAGGTGATTCTTTCACCCCTGGGATACCACCCAACAGAAGCAACTGTATACATATATCTTCTTATTACTTTTGATATGAATCTTTGGTGGTCGTAAAATTTGAGCTATAAGACTATAAGCATGACAAGTGACAAGTATGTGACCATGTAACATCATATCACAATGAAAAGAGTGGGTTATACAATTAGTGAAACATGTAGGACATAAACAACGTATGAACTTTATTTTGCTAAAAAGAAGACTCATATGTCATGGTGTCCAATGTATGTATGCAGCAGTGATAAGGCTCGAATCTGGACACACAAATACATGTGAAAGAGTGGAGTGGTTATATCGAAGTTTGTAAAGATCTCTATGTGCCAATAAATACTTTGGATTCCATGCCAAATAATAAGAGATCGAATAGCCTTACATACCTCGACATATCAACTTGTTTTTACCTCGAAATGACTTCTCTTCTTCCAACTATTTATCTACAATATCATGTTTTAAAGCTAGTATTAGCAGCTAATCAATGCATCTGGACAGCCCAATCTCACAAAACACAACACTTTGGCAACAAACGTATAACCATCGACTCAATGGTGTTATTCCGACTTTCTCAATTCTAACTGTCTTCAACCAGTACACATTATCCTATACATGATGTACACAGCCTATATCAGCTCTACAACATGCTGGCAACAGTCCATAACTACAACACAGAACCATTTTACAAAATGCTCAACTAAGAAGCACAACATCTCGTCGTCTCCCTACATTTCGTCGTTAACAATTCATACTTGTCCCAACTTTGAACCAGATGCTCCCAACATATATATACATCAAATAAACCTTAACACAGTCACAAAATAGCTCAAAACACAGGGGGGGAAACGTGAAACATCAGCCCCCTCATGAAAACAGTCCAATACCATTTTGGAAGCACATAAGATCATATAAGGATACTTGTTTCCAAAGAACTAGCAAAACAGTCCAGCAACCTTGGCAACCATATACACACTATAACATATTAATAACCCCAACTTTATATCATATCAAAGTCAAAAATCAGGGTAAGAATCGTTCCAAAGCCAAGAAAATCAAACAACAACTTTCAGGACACAAGCTGTCCAGAAATTCCTGCACAGTACACCAGCCAACTTATCTTGTTTTCCATGGAAAATTCATATCAAGTATATGGTTATTTTTACATACCTTAACTCCCAAGGTGTAAGTATAATTCAAGAACTCAAAAAGTAGCCTTTGGTTGCCTTCCAAGGTGAAGAAATGCCAAGAGAAACTTAGAGAGAAAAGCTGAAATTGTTTTGGTCTCCTACTAGTTAACCTAAGGAGCTCGGTTTTGGTCCCTTTTTAAAGGGGCCTTAGACCGACTTTCTCCTAATATTTGCAACTGATTAACTCAAGTTGGTCAATGACCAATTTTCCACTTTCACTTGGGCCTTTTGGATCTCTAAATCAATGGGCTTTAGTGGCCCATTTTCCTTAATCTTGCTTGCACTTTGTTTGGGCCCAATTTTCTTAGTAGTGAATGAATGTAGTTGGGCCTATTATATAAAAATCTTGGGCTGAACATCTTGGCCCAATATAATGCTAAACCATTGGCTTTAATAGCCTCCCTAACTTGGGCTTCGTTTGTCGCAAGACTTGGAAAGTTTCGGCGTTAAGCCTTGTCTTCGTTCCCCTTTCTTTTTACTAACGTCTAGACTTCAAGTGAGTTCACTTATGAATGAATTATTCTCCCTCATGTATATATACATTTTTTGTTTAAGCCAACCACACAGGTGACTCACCTGCTAGCTTCCTAAGTTCCATAAGCACGTCAATGATTTTCTCCGTTTAAGGCCACAGTCTCTAAATAGACTTCCATATAGTGCCCCAATCTAACACTTGAACACTTGAAAAAAAAAAGTTTTGGTAGTAATTAAATCAAGTCGTATGTCATTTTATGTGAACATTACTAGTACATGCAAAATGTGGGGTGTTACATCCTCCCCCCCTTAGGAACATTCGTCCCGAATGTTAACATAACTGTATAGTCTAGGCAGGTTTGAATTTCTGGTCACACAACTGTTAATAACATAACTAGTATTCAAACACATACCTATTAATGTTCCTCCTCTGTATCTTTTAGTCCCTCCTTGTCTTCAAATAGATGAGGGTATTTGGATATCATTACTTTCTCCGGTTCCCACGTTATTTCTTCTACTTGGTTGTTTCTCCAGAGTACCTTTACTGATGCAATTTCTTTGTTCCTTAACTTTTTAATTTGGCGATCTAGAATAGCAACCGGTACCTCTTCATAAGTAAGATCCTCTGTGACCTGTACATCTTCTATAGGAGTGATACGAGAGGGGTCACCTATGCATTTTCGAAGCATTGACACATGAAACACTGGATGAACCATTGAAAGTTCCTGGGGTAGCTCTAATTCATATGCAACTTGTCCGACCCTCTTAGTAATCTTATATGGCCCTATGTAACGTGGGCTTAGTTTCCCTTTCTTACCAAATCTCATAACTCCTTTCATCGGTGATACCTTTAAAAATACCCAATCTCCAATAGAGAATTCCAGCCCTCTTCTCCGCATATCTGCATATGATTTATGACGACTTTGGGCTGTTTTTAGCCATTGTTGTATCACCTTAACTTTTTCCATAGCTTGTTGGACTAAATCTGGCCCGAGCAAGGTGGTTTCACCCACTTCGAACCAACCAATTGGTGACCTACATTTCCTCCCATACAAAGCTTCGTAAGGCGCCATCTTGATGCTCGAATGGTAGCTGTTATTATAGGCAAATTCAATAAGGGGCAAGTGTTCTACCCAGCTACCTTCAAAATCTAATGCACAGGTTCGCAACATATCCTCAAGTGTTTGAATAGTACGCTCTGCCTGGCCGTCTGTTTGGGGATGGAAGGCTGTACTCAAATTCACTTGCGTCCCTAAACTCCTTTGAAAGGACTTCCAAAATTTTGCCGTGAATTGAGCTCCTCGATCAGATATAATAGAGAGTGGGACCCCATGTAGCCTAACTATCTCTTTGAGGTATAATTTGGCATATTCTTCAGCTGTATAATCACTTCTAACTGGCAGGAAGTGCGCTGACTTCGTGAGTCTATCAACTATCACCCATATGGAGTCAAACTTATTAACTGAACGAGGCAAACCAGTTACAAAATCCATATTAGTCATATCCCACTTCCAAGTTGGAATCTCTATACATTGCATGTAACCACCTGGCTTTTGGTGCTCTACTTTGACTTGTTGACAAGTAGGACATTGAGCCACAAACTCTGCAAGGTCCTTTTTCATGCCTCCCCACCAAAACACTCCCTTTAGGTCATGATACATCTTAGTAGATCCTGGGTGGATGGAATATCTTGAATGATGGGCTTCTTCCATTATTCTTTTTCTGAGTCTGTTAACATCAGGAACACACAATCTATTTTGGCAATAAAGTACTCCATCTTGTGTAAGCCTAAACTCCTTCATTATACCTTGACTTACTTTCTCCTTAAGGCATTGTAGAATAGGATCATAATACTGTTTTTCTTTCACTTCCCTTATCAATGAAGAATCGGCAGCATTATGTACAATAATGTTCTTTCTTGGAGTTTCGAGTAGACGAACACCCAGATTGGCTAGTTGACGCAGATCCTTAGCCATGCCTTGCTTTACCCCTTTCTGATCACTGGTGCCCATGAGTGTCTTACGACTTAGAGCATCAGCCACCACATTTGCTTTCCCTGGATGGTATAATATATCAATATCATAATCCTTTATTAACTCTAGCCACCTCCGCTGCCTCAAATTTAGATCTTTCTGCTTGAAAATATACTGTAAACTCTTATGATCTGTATATATGTCCACGTGCACCCCATACAAATAGTGGCGCCATATCTTTAAAGCAAATACAACCGCTGCTAGCTCAAGATCATGTGTTGGGTAGTTTTTCTCGTGTGGTCTCAATTGTCTCGAGGCATAAGCAATCACCTTACCATGTTGTGTTAGTACACACCCCAAACCAACTCCGGAAGCATCACAATACACTGCATATCCCTCTGAGCCTTCTGGAAGCACTAGCACAGGTGCTGAGGTTAGCCTGCTTTTCAACTCTTGAAAGCTCCTTTCACATGCATCATTCCATTGGAATTTGGTTTCCTTGTGAGTTAGCTTAGTAAGAGGTGCAGACATAGAAGAAAAACCTTCAACAAACCTTCTGTAATAACCTGCCAATCCAAGGAAGCTTCGAACTTCTGTAGGTGTCGTTGGCCTTGGCCAATCTTTCACAGCCTCTATCTTTTGTGAATCCACCCTTATTCCTTCATCCGATACAATATGGCCCAAAAATGCCACTGATTTTAACCAAAATTCACATTTGGAAAACTTAGCATACAACCGGCGATCACGGAGAACTTGTAGTACTAGTCGTAAATGATTTGCGTGGTCCTTTTCTGACCTTGAATACACCAGAATATCATCTATAAATACTATCACAAACACATCCAGGAAAGGCTTGAATACCCTATTCATCAAATCCATAAACACTGCTGGTGCATTCGTTAGCCCAAACGACATAACAAGAAATTCAAAGTGACCATATCTGGTTCGGAAAGCTGTCTTAGGTATATCTTTTTCCTGCACTCTCACCTGATGATAACCTGATCTCAAATCGATCTTTGAAAAGTATTTAGCACCCTGTAACTGATCAAACAAGTCATCAATTATGGGGAGGGGATATTTATTCTTAATTGTCACCCTATTCAGTTGTCGGTAGTCAATACACATCCTCAATGTGCCATCCTTTTTACGCACAAATAAAACCGGTGCACCCCAAGGGGACACACTAGGTCTTATAAAACCCTTTTCTAACAAGTCTTTCAGTTGCTCCTTTAATTCACGTAATTCTGCCGGGGCCATTCTATATGGAGGAATAGAGATAGGCTCGGTGCCTGGTAATAAGTCAATACCAAAATCTATATCTCGTTCTGGAGGCAAACCAGGGAGTTCCTCAGGAAAGACATCAATAAATTCATTCACTATTGGAACAGACTGGATAGTTGGTGATTCTGCCTCCATGTCTCTCACTCTAACGAGATGACATATATATCCCTTTGATATCATTTTTCTGGCTTTAAAATAAGAGATAAACCTCCCTTTTGGTGCCCCAATATTGCCTTCCCATTCAAGGACTGCTTCATTTGGAAAGTGAAAGTACATCCTCTTGGTTCGGCAGTCAACGGTGGCATAGCAAGAAGCCAACCAATCCATACCCATTATAACATCAAATTCTACCATTTCTAACTCGATAAGATCAGCTAATGTATCTCGGTCGCAGACAGTCACTATGCAATCACAATAGACTCTTCTAACTATAATTGACTCCCCAGTTGGTGTAGACACCGCAAGTGGTTTATTCAATAATTTAGGTGTTCTACCAAGCTTCCCAGCAACTAATGGAGTAATATATGACAATGTAGAACCAGGGTCAATTAATGCATACACTTTATGTGAGAAGATGGACAATGTACCTATAACCACATCGGGTGAAGCTTCCAGGTTCTGTCGAGTCCCTAGAGCATATGTGCGATTTTGGGCCACGCTGGAACTAGCTGCCCCTCTAATACCTCTGCCGCGACCTATGGGAAATTGCTCACCTCTACCTGATGGAGGCGCTGATGATGATGATACAACAGCTGATCTAGTAGGTTGTGCCATATCACCCCTGCGTCTTCTTGGGCAATCTTTTATTACATGCCCTGGCATACCACACCAATAACAAACATCTGTTCCCCTGCGACACGCACCTATATGATATCTCCCACATTGTCTGCAAGGCTGCCTAGGAGGCATTTGCTGGCTTCCCGAATATCCTGTTGTCCGTGTACCTTGGCCCTCACTTCTCTGCCCAAATTGATCATTTCTAGACCCTTGAAGTGGTGGTGGAGCACTAGCTGTAGAGTAAGAGGATGATGGCCTGGGTGGCCTATGAGAAAATCGTGGCCTAAACTCACCCTGGGGTGGTGTAAACTGTCCTGTAGATCTGGCCCTCTTGAATTGCCCCCTTTCTATTTCTTGTGCCCTCCTTCTTTGTCTCTGATCCTCCAGTTTCTGTGCAAAAGCTTGCATCCTCGCTATATCCATGTCTTTATTTAAAGAGGCAATGGTACAATCTCTAACCAGATATGAATCCAACCTATCGACATACCGATGGACTCTATCTGCCATAGTAGGAACAACATTAGGAGCGTACCTGGCCAGAGAATTAAATTTAAGACTATATTCCCTCACGCTCATATTCCCCTGATGGAGGTTCAGGAACTGATCTGCACGGGCCTCTCGGATCTCTAATGGCAAGTAATGATCAAGAAAGGCCATTTTGAACTCCTCCCAAGTAGTTGGAGATGTATCTATGCCTTTGGAATGCTTCCAGGCTTCGTACCACAGTATAGCCACACCCTTCAATCTATATATTGCCAACTCAGCAGCTTCCGAACCACTTACATGCATAACATCTAAGGTGCGTTGGATCTGATCAATAAAATCTTGTGGATCTTCATTTGGATCTGTCCCAGTGAATGATGGGGGGTCTAAGTTGAGGAAATCACGTATTCTCGCACTGGCTGCCCTACCTGCACCAACTGCACCTGCAACTGGGCCTTCTTGTCTTTGACCTTGGCCAGCAACTATACAAGTCAACAGTTGAACTGCATTTCTCAAATCCTGCACAGAAGCATCAACAGGTGGTTCTCGGGGGTTTTCACTACTTCCTGGTGCATCAACAGATGGAGGGGTTGGAGATGTCTGTGATAGAGACTCATCTAGAGCCTCACTCTGTCGTCTCGCCCGATTGGGTATACCAACTACCACTTCTACTTCCTTTCCTTTACCTTTACTCTTCCTTGTCTCTGGCATACTTACTGTACAAAATAATTCAGGGATTAGACATGGTACACTTATAATATTTGGCTCTATGGCACGATCTAAAGAATGAAAAGAAGTGATAACTCCTAAATGCCACGTAGCCTCTTGTTTATAAATGTGGTGCACAACACATCGATAAACATGATTCTACATAGACACGGCTTTGTAGACTCCCTAGGATAAACCGCTCTGATACCACTTCTGTCACGCCCCAAATCCTATTAAGGCGGACTGGCACCCGTTGCCGGTAAGGCTCGGGAGAACCAACCTGTAGCAATACATTACCTATGAACATTATAAGTTACTTTTATACTAAACATGCCCTCAAAGATAAATGGAACTAGCAAGCCAAAAGATGTTGTATGACTAGGCCGTTGGAGCCACAATGTCTACGATACGATACATGACCATACTATACTTTACATAGTCTACAAAGCCTCTAGACAAGAAACATTATCTTATAAGGGTCGGGACAGGCCCCGCCTCATGATAAGATACTATACAATGCAAAAAGATATGATAAGACTCAAAGCCCCGAAGCAACCTGGAGCTTAGTGACTGCAGTTGATATCCTGTACTCTTACTGGGGAGGTTTATTAGCCTCTGCACCTGCAGCATGGAATGCAGGTCCCCCAACAGGGACGTCAGTACGAAATAATGTACTGAATATGTAAGGCAACATGTACCATATATGAGATAAAAGCTCAAATGAAACCATACACTGCTGTAAGGTAAAAGACCACCTTTATGAATATTGTGGAGTGATGCATCTTATAACAATTATGTTACTTTACTCTTATCACTTGTATAATCTGTGCACATCATGTAATACAAATGACCAGCTGATCAGTGGTAAATCTATATCAGGATCGACCCATGCTAGGCTTTCCTTTCACCCCTGGGATACCCCCTGTAATACTGGGATTGACCCATGCTAGGTGATTCTTTCACCCCTGGGATACCACCCAACAGAAGCAACTGTATACATATATCTTCTTATTACTTTTGATATGAATCTTTGGTGGTCGTAAAATTTGAGCTATAAGACTATAAGCATGACAAGTGACAAGTATGTGACCATGTAACATCATATCACAATGAAAAGAGTGGGTTATACAATTAGTGAAACATGTAGGACATAAACAACGTATGAACTTTATTTTGCTAAAAAGAAGACTCATATGTCATGGTGTCCAATGTATGTATGCAGCAGTGATAAGGCTCGAATCTGGACACACAAATACATGTGAAAGAGTGGAGTGGTTATATCGAAGTTTGTAAAGATCTCTATGTGCCAATAAATACTTTGGATTCCATGCCAAATAATAAGAGATCGAATAGCCTTACATACCTCGACATATCAACTTGTTTTTACCTCGAAATGACTTCTCTTCTTCCAACTATTTATCTACAATATCATGTTTTAAAGCTAGTATTAGCAGCTAATCAATGCATCTGGACAGCCCAATCTCACAAAACACAACACTTTGGCAACAAACGTATAACCATCGACTCAATGGTGTTATTCCGACTTTCTCAATTCTAACTGTCTTCAACCAGTACACATTATCCTATACATGATGTACACAGCCTATATCAGCTCTACAACATGCTGGCAACAGTCCATAACTACAACACAGAACCATTTTACAAAATGCTCAACTAAGAAGCACAACATCTCGTCGTCTCCCTACATTTCGTCGTTAACAATTCATACTTGTCCCAACTTTGAACCAGATGCTCCCAACATATATATACATCAAATAAACCTTAACACAGTCACAAAATAGCTCAAAACACAGGGGGGGAAACGTGAAACATCAGCCCCCTCATGAAAACAGTCCAATACCATTTTGGAAGCACATAAGATCATATAAGGATACTTGTTTCCAAAGAACTAGCAAAACAGTCCAGCAACCTTGGCAACCATATACACACTATAACATATTAATAACCCCAACTTTATATCATATCAAAGTCAAAAATCAGGGTAAGAATCGTTCCAAAGCCAAGAAAATCAAACAACAACTTTCAGGACACAAGCTGTCCAGAAATTCCTGCACAGTACACCAGCCAACTTATCTTGTTTTCCATGGAAAATTCATATCAAGTATATGGTTATTTTTACATACCTTAACTCCCAAGGTGTAAGTATAATTCAAGAACTCAAAAAGTAGCCTTTGGTTGCCTTCCAAGGTGAAGAAATGCCAAGAGAAACTTAGAGAGAAAAGCTGAAATTGTTTTGGTCTCCTACTAGTTAACCTAAGGAGCTCGGTTTTGGTCCCTTTTTAAAGGGGCCTTAGACCGACTTTCTCCTAATATTTGCAACTGATTAACTCAAGTTGGTCAATGACCAATTTTCCACTTTCACTTGGGCCTTTTGGATCTCTAAATCAATGGGCTTTAGTGGCCCATTTTCCTTAATCTTGCTTGCACTTTGTTTGGGCCCAATTTTCTTAGTAGTGAATGAATGTAGTTGGGCCTATTATATAAAAATCTTGGGCTGAACATCTTGGCCCAATATAATGCTAAACCATTGGCTTTAATAGCCTCCCTAACTTGGGCTTCGTTTGTCGCAAGACTTGGAAAGTTTCGGCGTTAAGCCTTGTCTTCGTTCCCCTTTCTTTTTACTAACGTCTAGACTTCAAGTGAGTTCACTTATGAATGAATTATTCTCCCTCATGTATATATACATTTTTTGTTTAAGCCAACCACACAGGTGACTCACCTGCTAGCTTCCTAAGTTCCATAAGCACGTCAATGATTTTCTCCGTTTAAGGCCACAGTCTCTAAATAGACTTCCATATAGTGCCCCAATCTAACACTTGAACACTTGAAAAAAAAAAGTTTTGGTAGTAATTAAATCAAGTCGTATGTCATTTTATGTGAACATTACTAGTACATGCAAAATGTGGGGTGTTACACTACGTTTCTCATAATGAGAATGCATGTCTTCTGCATAATTATATAACTAAGATAATACATGAAAACATGACTGAATATGCCATGGTACTTGGTAACAAGTTTGTGATGAACACTAAACATTCAATTGAGTAAGCTTAAGGAGTACTATTACCTTTAGCTTGATTTAAGTTGGTGGAGAAGAGGTGAGGATACTTAGTGTGCATGTCTGCTTCTGCTTCCCAAGTAGGTCAAACGATGGAATGATTTAACCAAAGAACTATAACTAGAGGGACTTCTTTGTTCCTCAATCTAGGAGTCTGATAAACTAGGATCTCGACAAGAGTCTCTTCATAAGAGAGGTTGTTCTGAAAATCATAAAAATACCACATGTACAAAAGTGGATTCATCTTTCAAAGAAAATTCTAACTTACTTGGGACAATTTGAAGTTAGAAAAAAGTATGGGGTATTACAATATCTCCCCCTTGAGAACATTAGTCCTCGAATGACACAAATTTAAGGGGGAAAATACAAATTAATGTACATATAGAACATGATTGGATGGAATATGATTTGATGATTTACATGACTGATAACTAAATATATAATATTAAACATTCAAATTTAATGCATATGTAACTGATTCATGAATGCATGGCTAGGTATTCTGATGAACAACGATTCTCACAATGAGAATGCATATCTAATGCATAATTATTTAACTTAGCAGATACATGAATGCATGACTGAATATGTGAAGGTACTTGGTACCAATTTTGTGATGAACAGTGAACATTAAATCGTGTAAGCTTATGCAAAACTATTACCTTGAGCTTGATCTAAGTTAGTGGAGAAGAGGTGAGTATACATGGTAAGCATGTCTGCTTCTGCTTCTTAAGTAGCTCATCAATGGACTGATTTCACATAATAACCTTAACTAGAGGGACTTCTTTGTTCCTTACTCTACTAGTCTGATAGTCTAGGATCTCGAACGAAATCTCTTCATAAGAGAGGTTGTACTGAAAATCATAAAAATACCACATGTATAAAAGTGGATTCATATTTCAAATAAAGCTTCTAACATTGTTGTGACAATTTCAAACTAGAAAAAAGTACAGGGTATTATAATATCTCCCCTATGAGAACATTTGTCCTCGAATGAGACTGGGTATGGGGGAAGGAATAATACTGATGTACATACCAAACATGACTAGATGGAATATGATTTCAAGAATGACATGCCTGATACTGAATATGTCACACTAAACATGCATATCTGATGCATGTTTAACTGAATCATGACTGCATGACTGGGTGTTCTTATGTACAACGATTCTCACAATGAGAATGCTTGTTTGATTCCTATATATACAATAGAGCTGATACACGAATGCATGACTTAATATGCTATAGTACTTTGTACCATGTTTGTGATAAATACTGAAGATAAAACTGGGTAAGCTTTGATAACGCTCAAACTACAGCTCTCGTAAGAGTTTAAGCAGTCGTTGTCAAATATAGAACCCAAATGGGTTGGGTGTCAAATCCCACAGGTAATACTTCGTCACTAAGTAAGAAACCATTATTAGACTTTTGATGAAAGTTCTGCGAATAAAGGGGGGATTTTGTGCGTGCAAATGATGTAAACAAAATAGTAGAGTAAAAACTGAAAATAGAAGAGTAAAACGGAGTACTTGGTAGGTTTTAATCAATGAGAAGTGAGAGTTAGGGTTATGTCCACCTTATGAGTTATATGTATCTATTGACTATGAGTTATGTGGAATTCAGACATGCATACGCTTATAGAGATTCGTATTCTAAGGTAAATCCAGGCGTCTTTCGACCATCAAAGATTACTTCACTTTAACTCTTTCGAGCTTAAAGCGTATCTAATGGTACGGAGTCTCCAAGAGGTTAATCCAGTTACGGCACTAACTTTTAAACAGGGGTTGGTGCCCTATTTCCTTGACATTCTCTCTTTTCCAGAAATGTAACTTTTCTTTTGAAAAAATGAATGCTATACTGGCGTATTCTATATGTTTGCAACCACAACAATTTAAATTAAGATGAAGAGATTAATGATATAAGCAGCATACGTATCAAGAATTCACACACTCATAACAATAGATAGTATCTCATAAGGCTTCCATAACCCTAACAGAGAAGTTTAGCTATTCATGAGTGCAACGGAAATAACAATAGACATTATCAGCATACCAAGATAAAAATCTCACGTGAAGTATGTTTTGATAGGGCTTGTAGCGTGAATTCTTTGCAAAATAACGTTTCTCTTATTATGAAAACTAAAAGTCGAATAGATGAAGAGAAGGGAAGAAGAATTAATTGAAAGAGAATTGTTTTTAATTGTAATAATGCTTGCTGAAAAGTTTAGCATCATAGGGTTTTTATAACACCCATATCCCTATTCCTACTAGGCTACTGCGTACTTATCCTAATCCTACTAGGATACTGCATCCTTATCCTAATCCTACTAAGTTACTGCTGATCCCCAAATCTTTGGAAATGCTGTTTTTGCCCGGGACAAGTTTTTCATGCATCAGTTTCAGTCCATAGGTGTCGAAACGCGGCTTTCCTTCTTACGTGAAGCTTCCTTTGGCTGCAACCAGTCAATAAAATGCTGAAATCTTCTTCATTTATACCTGAAACCTTGCGAATCACATTGGTTAGCTCACTTACAGGAAAATGGACTAAAAGTGCAGGAGTTATATATTTTGTCCTCAAGAATTGGCTAAAATATGGGTAAATGAAGGTGGTTTAGGTGTGTAAATACGCCTAACATCAACACCCCACACTTAAAGCTTTGTTCATCCTCGAACAAATTATTATGTCCATGTAAAAATCTACTTAGGATTTCACAGTAATAGCATACAATATTCATCAAGATAGGCACGACAATTATTAACAACGAGTAGTTTTCTTGATCAGTGCTAGAAATAATTCAACCTCCAACATAGACTCGTGATGATGGTTAATTCGTATCCATAAATTAAGGCACAAAGAATCATACACAACTACCCAAAAATCGTCAACCATGTGTGTCTCACACAAGATATCACCCATAATCACTCACAAGTTTTGATTTTTTCAAAACATGGGTACAATATTCTCCTTGCTCTCACTCTCACAAAGAATTCATATGTTGCAACTGATGACCATAGGCTTGCCCTTAGTGTAATGCTCCACTAAATATCAGAATACTAAGCTTAGGATCAAAGAGGTCTTTACAGGTTGTAATGTAGGCTAAGGGACGTGTAGGACTATTTTGGCCAGAAATAGTGACTATGTTCCTAAGCGCTTTAATACATCACATTATTCCATTAACACTTTCTTTTAAACAACTTCTCTACTTTCCTTTTATCTACCACCCCTTTTCACCTATTTTGCCATTCAAACATAACTATCTTCTTATTTAATCATAAGCATAATTTATCTTTTTGTTTTTCTATTTCTTTTTCTTTTCTTCTCATTTTTTTATAACATACCTCTATGATAAACACTATTTTTCATAACAAATTCAAGTACCAATACACTCTAAGGCATCACTCTTACCCAATTTCCTCTTATTTTGTCACATATCTTTACCATTTAAAGCACTTAGGAATTTGGATCAAATTATGGTCTTGAAAAAAAATGGATTAGGCTTACATATGAGGCTGTCAAAGAAAAATGGCTAAAGGCTCAAAGAGGGTTAACTAGGATAATGTCCACGGTTAGGTAAAAAGAAGGTAAACAAGTACGGGTTGCCAAAGAAATGCCTAAATCATCTCCTCAACTTACACTCTTTATTTTGCTTTACATACACACCAGGGAAGTTCTAGCATCAACCACAAACACAAAGTATACTATAATCTCACACACACAAGGCATATGGTAAACTTTATTGGGAGTATTATAGACCCTTGACCCAACAAATGAAGGAATTAAACCACACACTTATCACATAGTGAGTCACACTTAGAGCTTAAACCTCTCAATAGTAATGATTTTAGCAGAACTCTTGTCCATAATACCATGCTGCCTATCAGAACACTTTCATGCAAAGTTAACTAAAAAAAATATATAAAATTTAACTACTAACAAACAAAAAAAACAAACATTAATAAATGCAAATGCAGATAAAGAATTATAGAATAGAAATACCAGCACCCCACACTTAGACGGGACACACTGCCCTCAGTGGAAGATAAATAAGAAGAACCTGGTTAGTCGGACTCCTCCTCTATGTCTGGGCCCATAGCCCCTGCATCGGAATCATCATCAGAGTTTCCTAAAATTGTACCCCACTTGATGCCAAAAGTTCGTCGAGGTATTTGTAGCGAGGAGGATTCAGCTTGCTCTTTTCTTCTTTTTTTCTTACCTTTCTGTGAGGTGGGCGCTTTTTCTCTTCCTTGTCGTCCTTTTGAGGCTATTCTACCTGAGATTCATGTTAGATTAAATCGGAAGATGTAATCGACAAACAAAATATAGTGGCACCACCCCACACTTAATTTGTTTGTACAAACTAATTAAGTGATTGATGTCGATTACTCAGACTTCATCGACATGCATATAGGCGATATGTTCCAACAATATGTTCAGCACAGTCATACTTGCATGTTGTCATTAACTATTCTTTTCAACTCTATGTTATGTAATCTTAACCATACTTTATGGTTTGGATTAATACACTTTCCGAACAAGACGACCATGTAGATATTGAATCAAGTTTATGGTATAGAAATAATCACAACATTTCATGCTTGTATTCAATCATGATCTTTATCTCGATGAACGAGTCACTCAAAATTCAAGCACTCAAGTTTGAAGTTTATGCAATTAATTTCACCATTTTGGTTCCATGAATCTTCGACAGTGTATAACAATCAAATACAAGTCGGAAACAAGTCAAGAACACCCACACGTATTCTTTCACGCAACTAGTTGTATCATAACAAACTAACCACATTCAAATTACCAACACCACATCAAATCTAACAAATCATTATAAGCATAGTATTGTAACACTTACGAAATATAAAAGAAGAACTTACTTGGTGATGGACTTTGAAGATGGTCTTGCAAGGTTAGATGAGTAAAAAGAAAAGTTTGAGAGATTTTGGAAGGGTAGGCGGTGTTTAGATTGAGTAAACAATGTGATTTTGTCTTAAGGATGAAGTTCTATTTATAGCCCAAGGCTTGGGTCAGGTTTGACCCATTAAAAATCGGATTAGGAGACCAAAAAGTTAGCATAGGCGGCGCCTAATGCTTTGCCTATACTTGGTATAGGAGGCGCCTTTTGCAAAGCCTAGTTTGACATAGGCTTTGGCATAGGCGGCACCTATGCTATGGCATTGTTGGGCATAGGCGGCGCCTATGCCATGGCATTGTAGAATCCGAGACCAAAGGCTTTTGCATAGGCGGCGTCTATGCTATAGCATTGTTGGGCATAGGCGCCGCCTATGCTATGGCATTCTAGATTCTGAGAGCTTAGGCCATAGCATAGGCCATGCCTTGTTCGTTTCCTAGATTTACATAGGCCTTGCCTTGTTCGTTGCCTAGATTTTCATAGGAAATGCCTAACCCATAGCCTTTTTATTTTCATTTCTAACTTACCACATCAACATGAACCGCTTCCAAATCAAAATTTGAAACCAATCTCCTCCTTTACACCTCTTGTACCTACACTTACTCAAAAACAACAAAAATTATTAGAACGATGGGTTTTCTCCCATAAAGCGCCTTACTTTTGGTCGTGGCTCGACAAAATCCTAGGAAATCAAAAACAACAAAACAATTAAAAATGATGGGTTGCCTCCCATCAAGCGTTTGATTTATCGTTGCAGCACGACATAACTATCTCGATTACTTAGACTTTATCGAGATAGATAGTGAATCATTTTCTGAATGGATTTAGACGAAAATGAGGCTTACTTGTAGGCATCCAATCTTCTTTGAGATGACCCTTGCGCATACATATCCCAGGCGGGATACCAATTATATCATCAATAGTCCAACCCATAGCTCTCTTGTATCTCTTCAGACAAGAGATGAGATCCTCTACGTGTTGTTCACTTAAATCATCCGGCATACTCACAGGAAATGTATTTTCGCTTCCCAAGAATGCACACCCTATATAATTGGGAAGCTCTTCCGATTCGAGTACTGGTGGCTCTTCAATGGACGGTTTTGCAGGTGGTGAAGGTTGATTCTTAAGATCAAGGTCTAGATTATTAGGGGCATGAGTATAGGACCTTATTCCTATTAGAGCACAAGCGGTTTCTTCATATTCTTCAACCTCCTCACGCTCATAATTCAACAGCACAGCAAATAATAGCTCATCAATAAGCTGCTTATCTACACATAATTCTTTCTCAACATCATCTACAGAGAACACATTCATATCGCTAGGCTACTTCATAGATTTACATATATCAAAATGAACCACTTCATCATTCAACCGAAATAAAAGCTCATTGGCTCTAAAATCAATAAGCACGCTTCCCGTTGCGAGGAAAGGGCGTCCCAATATTATGGGAACTTAAGAATCCACATCACAATCCAAAATAACAAAGTCTGCAGAAAATATAAAGGTGGAAACCTTCACCAACAGATCAATCAAGATATCCACAGGTCATTTTACCGACCTATCTACCATCACAAGCCGCATATTAGTAGGTGTAGGGTCACCCAACCCCAACCTCCTGTAGACGGATAGTGGAATCAAATTGATGCTAGCCCCCAAATCCCATAATGCCTTGGCAAAATCCAAGGATCCAATAGTGCAAGGTATAGTGAAGGCATCAGGGTCGGCCTTCTTCTGAACTAGTGATCTGGTAGCGATTGCACTGCAATGATGAACATTGTCTGTCAACTCATAACTTGCTGCCCGCTTCTTCGTTAAGAGATCCTTCATAAATTTCGCGTACCCAGGCATCTGTTTTAGCATCTCAACCAACGGAACATTAATGGTCAGTTGTTTTAACATCGTCATGAATGTATTGAACCTTGTATCATCCGCCTTCTTCTTCAGTCTCTGCGGAAAAGGTGGTGGTGGAAGGGGAATCATTTTCTCCACCACTTACTTTTTATCTTGCTTCCGATAATCAACCTTTTTAGGAGTTTCGTCAGCCTTCTTCTTCCGTCTCTGAGGAAAAGGTGGTGGTGGAAGGGGAATCATTTTCTCCACCACTTCTTTTTTATCTTGCTTCCGACTATCACTCTTTTCAGGCTAGTGACGTCTAGGGGTAACATCATGAACACACTCTTCAACTTCTACGTCATCTTCACATTCTGTATCAATAACATTATCCGCTATATCATCAACTACCTGCTTGCTTTTGAACGGATTTTCCAATACTTTACCACTCCTGGTAGTAATAGCCATACATGATCCATCATTCCTCGGATTTTGCACAGTGTTGCTGGGTAGCGTTCCAGCCTTTCTTTGGTTGAATGCCACACATAATTGACTCAATTGTTGCTCCAGCTGTTTTATTGAAGTGGAATGCGAGTCAACCAATTGCTTCATTGAGGACAAATCTTTTATTGCCTCAGTTACTCCTGTGCTGGTTGCCTCCAATACTTTCAACAACTTAGCCATCATATCTTCCATGGACATATTTCCAGAACCAGATGCAGCGGTGTCACGTCTTCCAGGAGGAACATACAAACAACTCTTTTCAGTCTTATCCTTCCAACTTTCTTGATCACGGTCCTTGATTCCTGATCTATCATAATAGTTCCAACCTTGGTTTCCTTGGGCATTGCCTCGGAAACCCCCCTGATTGTTCAAGTAGTTAGCTTCTTCTTCAGAATCGGATTCATCTCTTCCTTTTGACGCAACTGCTTTGACTTTTTTGGTCTTCCCTGATAATAAGTGCTTGTTGAGAAGATCCATATGTGTTTTCATGTGAGCCATATCTTGGTCACGTTTCTCTTGCCTACGCCTCTGTTCTGCAGTCATGCCAATAGATATAGTAGAGCTTGCTACCTCAGAATCCCCAGTATGCCAAGCTCTACTTTGCTTTGTCATACGATCTAGCATATCATTTGCCTGAATAAAAGTAAGGTCCATGAGTGACCCTCCTGCAGCATTATCAACCACTGGCTTAGTCACCGAATTCAAAGATCTGTATAATATCTCCATAAAGGAGACATTTGTCATATGATGGTTTGGGCACCTCATAAGCTTCGTCTTGAACCTCTCCCATGTTTCGTGGAGAGCTTCAGTTGGAAGTTGTCAAAAATTGCTGATTTCATCTCTCAACTGTGCTCTTTTGGATGGCAGAAAGAATCTTTCTAGGAAAGCGTCTTTCAATTGCCTCCAATTAGTAATAGAATCAGGAGTCAGCCCATTCAACCATAGAGTTGCCTCTCCAGATAGAGACAATGGAAATACGCGCAGCTGAATTGCATTCTGTCCAACGCCTAGATTGTCGAATGACTTGCATGTAGAGATAAAGTTGATCAGATGCATATTCGGATCATCACCTGTAGGTCCACCAAATAAGCCCTTTAGCTACAACAACTGAATCATGGTGCTGGTGATATTAAACTTGGCTCCAGCTGCCAAGAGCGGAGGAATAATTGCTCTTGTGGCACCAGCTCCATCCAGGTCGTCATCATCATCATCGAAAGGAATCTGCATACCGCGGCGTTCATGCCTAAATCTGGCTTGACGATCTCTTCTGTTTGCAGGTGTCACCACCTCAGCATCACGCCTAGGGTTTAGTAGCTCGTCTTCACCTAAGTCCTCATTATCAGGATCTTCTTCTCGCCTTGGGTTATCGATATTCTGTTGATTCTCTTGAGCCGCAGCCAACACAGCTAGTCTAGCCTGCTCCTGTTGAGTATCCCTTCTCTCAATGTCACATTGTGCATCCATCCTTCTAATAAGTTGCGGTTAAGGGTTTATGGGTAATAATGGTTGTCCTGAACTTCGAGTATTTGGCATGCACTGAAAAAAAAAAACTGCAGAAAACAAAAAACAACTAAATGTAAATTACGAGAATCTTTGACCAAAGGGTCTAGTAATTATCACAAACTTAGTTGACAACCGTATTCCCCGGCAACGGCGCCAAAATTTGATAATGCTCAAACTACAGCTCTCGTAGGAGTGTAAGCGGTCGTTGTCAAATATAGAACCCAACTGGGTTGGGTGTCGAATCCCACAGGGAATACTTGGTCACTAATTAAGCAACGATTATTAGACTTTTGATGCAAGTTCGGCGAATAAAGGGGGGATTTTGTGCGTGCAAATGATGTAAATAAAATAGTAGACTAAAAACGGAAAATAGAAGAGTAAAACAGAGTACATAGTAGGGTTTAATCAATGAGAATTGAGAGTTAGGGTTATGTCCACCTTATTATTTATACGTATCTATTGAATATGAGTTATGTGGAATTCAGACATGCATGCACTTATAGAGATTCGTATTCTATGGTAAATCCAGGCGTCTTTCGACTATCAAGGATTATTTCACTTTAACTCTTTCGAGCTTAAAGCGTAACTAATGGTACGGAGTCTCCAAGAGGTTAATCCAGTTACGGCACTAACTTTTAAACAGGGGTTGGTGCCCTATTTCCTTGACATTCTCTCTTTTCCAGAAATGTAACTTTTCTTTCGAAAAATGAATGCTATACTGGTGTATTCTATATGTTTGCAACCACAAGAATTTAAATTAAGATGAAGAGATTAATGATATAAGCAGCATACGTATCAAGAATTCACACACTCATAACAATATATAGTATCTCATAAGGCTTCCATAACCCTAACAGAGAAGTTGAGCTATTCATGAGTGCAACGGAAATAACAATAGACATTATCAGCATACCAAGATAAAAATCTCACGTGAAGTATGTTTTGATAGGGCTTGTAGTATGAATTCTTTGCAAAATAAC
This sequence comes from Capsicum baccatum var. pendulum, assembly GCA_030864225.1. NCBI lineage: Eukaryota > Viridiplantae > Streptophyta > Magnoliopsida > Solanales > Solanaceae > Capsicum > Capsicum baccatum. Next base: position 91,739,163 of record CM061557.1, read on the forward strand.
GTTTCTCTTATTATGAAAACTAAAAGTCGAATAGATGAAGAGAAGGGAAGAAGAATTAATTGAAAGACAATTGTTTTTAATTGTAATAATGCTTGCTGAAAAGTTCAGCATCATAGGGTTTTTATAACACCCATATCCCTATTCCTACTAGGCTACTGCGTACTTATCCTAATCCTACTAGGATACTACATCCTTATCCTAATCCTACTAAGTTACTGCTGATCCCCAAATCTTTGGAAATGCTGTTTTTGCCCGGGACAAGTTTTTCATGCATCAGTTTCAGTCCATAGGCGTCGAAACGCGGCTTTCCTTCTTACGTGAAGCTTCCTTTGGCTGCAACCAGTCACTAAAATGCTGAAATCTTCATCATTTATACCTAAAAACTTTGTAATCACGTTGGTTAGCTAACTTACAGGAAAATTGACTAAAAGTGCAGGAATTATATATTTTGTCCTCAAAACTTGGCTAAAATATGGGTAAATTAAGGTGCTTTAGGAGTGTGAATACGCCTAACATCTTGCTTTAAAAGAACTATTACGTTGAGCTTGAACTGAGTTTAAAGAGAAGAGGTTAGCATAATTAATATGCATGTCTTATTTTGTTCTCCAAGTAGTTCTATCAACGGACTAATTTCGCCAAACAACCTTAACTAGAGGATCTTTTTTATTCCTCAATCTACACATCTGATAGTCTCGGATCTCGATCGGAATCTCTTCATAAGAGAGGCTATTCTAAAAGTGTTAAAAATATTATATGTACAAAAATAGATTCATCTTTCAAATAAATCTTCTAACATTCATGGGACAATTTCAAGCTAGGAGAAAGTACGGGGTACTACAATATCTCCCCCTTGAGAACATTCATCCTCAAATAAGACTATGTTTGGGGGAAAGAATATAAACTTATGTACATACTGAACATGACTGGCAGTAACATAATTTAATGACTGACATGACGGATAACTGAATATATCATACTAAACAAGCATATTAGATGCATATGCAACTGATTCATAAATGAATAACCGAGTGTTCTGATGAGCGAAGTTTCTAATGATAAGAATGCATATTGGATGCATATTTATAAAGTTGAGCTGATACATGAATACATGATTGAATATGCCATGGTACTTGCTAATAAGTTTGTGATGAACACAGAACATTAAATTGAGAAATCTTAAGGAAAACTATTACCTTGAGCTTGATCTGAGTTGGCAGATAAGAGTTGAGGATAGTTGGTATGAATGTCTTCTTTTGCTTCCCAAGAAGCTCCATCGATGGAATGATTTCACCAAAGAACGTTAACTAGAGTGTCTTCTTTGTTCCTCAATCTGTGAGTCTGATAGTCTAGCATCTCGACTGAAATCTCTTCAAAGGAGAGGCTGTTCTAATATTCTTAAAAATACCACATGTACAAAAGTGGATTAGTCTTTCAAATAAAGCTTCTAACATTGTTGGGATAAATTCAAGTTAGGAAAAAGTATGGGGTATTACAATATCTGAATTATCCATATCTGATGCTTGTGTAACAGATTCATGCATGCATGACTAGGTGTTGTAATGAACTATATTTCTTAGAATGATAATGCATGTTTGATGCATAATTATATAACTGAGCTAATACATGAATGCATAACTAAATATGCAATGGTAATTGATACCATGTTTCTGATGAACACTGAACATGAAACTCTATAAGCTTAGGGACAACTATTACCTTCAGCTTAATCTGATTTGTCAGGGAAGAGGTAAGGATACTCGGTACATATGTATTCTTCTTCATCCCAAGTAGCTCCATCGACGGACTATTTTCATGTAAGAAACTTAACTAGGGGGACGTCTTTATTCCAAAATCTACAAGTCTAATATTCTAGGATCTTGATCGAAATCATTTCATAAGAGAGGCTATTTTAAAATCTTTAAAATACTATGTGCAAAAAAATGTATTCATCTTTCAAAGAAAGCTTCAATCATTCTTGGGTAAATGTCAAGCGTAGAAAAAGTATGAGGTAATACAATATCTCCACCTTGAGTACAATTATCCTCGAAGGTGACTGAGTGACTGGGTGTTCTGATGAACTGCATTTCTCACAATGATAATCCATGTCTGATGCATAATTATATAACAGAGTTGATACATGAAGGCATGACTGAATATACAATGATAATTGGTACCAAGTTTGTGATGAACACTCACATGAAACTGAGTAAGCTTAAAGTGAAATATTACCTTTAGCTTGATCTAATTTGGCAGAGAAAAGGTAAGGATACATGGTATACATGTCTTCTTCTGCTTCCCAAGTAGCTCCATCGATGGTTTTATTTTGTGATGCATAATGAACATGAAACTGAGTAAGCATAAGGAGATATGTTACCTTGAGCTTTATCTGTGTTTGTAGAGAAGATGTAAGGATACTTAATATGCATGTCTACTTCTTCTTCAAAATTAGATCCATCGACGGTCTATTTTCACGAAAGAATCTTATCTAGAGGGACTTATTTGTTCCTCAATCTACGAGTTTTATAGTCTAGGATCTTGACTGGAATCTTTTCATAAAAGACGTTCTCAAAATCTTAAAAATACGTGTACAAAAGTCGATTCATTTTCAAAAAAAAAAGCTTCTAACATTCTTGGGACAATTTCAAGTTAGGAAAAAGTATGGGATATTATAATATTTCCCCATTAAGAACATTCATCCTCAAATATGATTGAGTAAGGGAGATAGAATATAAACTGAAGTACATGCTAAACATGACTGGCTGGATCATACTTTTATCCCTGACATGAATGATAACTGAATAAATAATACTAAACTTGCATAACTAATGAATGTGTAACTTATTCATGAATGCATGACTAGGTGTTATGATGAACTACGTTTCTCATAATGAGAATGCATACCTGACTCATAATTCCATAACTGAGTTGGTACAGGAATGCATGACTAAATATGCAATTCTACTTACTACCAAATTTATGATGAACACTGAACATGCAACTAAGTAAGCTTAAGGAGAACGTTTACCTTAAGCTTGATCTGTGTTGGCGGAGAAGAGGTAAGGATACTAGGAACACATGATTACTTCTGCTTCTCAAGTAGCTCCATCGATGAACTAATTTCACCAAAGAAACATAACTAGAGGGATACTTTGTTCCTCAATCTATGAGTCTGATAGTCCAGGATCTCGAACAAAATCTCTTCATAAGAGAGGCTATTCGGAAAATCTCAAAAAGAGCACATGTTCAAAAGTGTATTCATCTTTCAAAGAAAGTTTTTAACATTCTTTGGAGTATTTCAAGCTAGGAAAAAGTAAGGGGTATTAGAATATATCCCACTTGAGAACATTTATCCTTGAATAAGACTGATTAAGGGGAAAATAATATAAACTGATGTACATACTGAACATGATAGGCTGAACATAATTTCAGGTTTGACATGATTGATAATAGAATATATCATACTAAACGTGCATATCTAATGCATGTGTAACTGATTCATGAATGTATGACTGGGTATAATGCAAGTATGATGCATAATTATATGACTAAGCTGGTACATAACTACATGACTAAATATGCAATGGTACTTGGTACAAAGTTAGTCAGTAACTATGAACATGAAACTGAGTAAGCTTAAGGAGAACTATTACCTTTAGCTTGATCGGAGTTGGCAGAGAAGAGGAGAGGATACTTCGTACGCATGTATGCTTCTGCTACCCAAGTTGATCCATTAACAAACTGATTTCACCAAAGAAGCTTAACTAGAAGGACTTTTTTGTTCATCAGTCTACGATTCTGATAGTATAGGACCTTGACCAGAATTTTTTCATAAGAGAGGTTGTTCTAAAAATCATAAAAATACCATGTTTACAAAAGTGGATTCATCTTTCAAAGAAAGTTTCTGTCATTCTTGGGACAATTTAAAGCTAGAAAAAAGTACGGGGTATTACAATATCTCACCTTGAGAACATTTATCCTTGAATAAGACTAAATGATGGGGAATGAATATAAGTTGATGTACATATTGAACATGAATGACTGGAATATGATTTCATGACTGACATGATTGATAACTAAATTTACCATACTAAACATGTATATCTGATGCATGTGTAACTGATTCATGAATGCATGACTGGATGTTCAGATGAACTAGGTTTCTCACAATGAGAATGCATGTTTGATGTATAATTATATAAGTGAGCTGATATGTGAATACATAACTAAATATGCAATGGTACTTGGTACCAAGGTTGTGATGAAAATTGAACATGAAATTGAGTAATCTTAAGGAGAACTGTACAGTTAAGCTTGATCTGAGTTGGCAGATAAGTGGTGAGGATACTTGGTAGGCATGTCTATTTCTTCTTCCTAAGTAGGTCTATCGGTGGACTGATTTCACAAAAGAACATTAACTAAAGGGACTTCTTTGCTCCTTAATCTACAAGTCGAATGGTCTAGAATATTGATCAGAATCTCATCATAAGAAAGGATGTTCTGAAAATATAAAAAATACCACGTGTACAAAAGTTGATTGATTTTTCAAAGAAATATTATAACATTCTAGGGATAATTTTTACCTAAGAAAAAGTACGGTGTATTATAATATCTGCCCCTTGAGAACATTCATTCTCGAATGAGGCTGAGTGATGGGGAAATAATATAAACTAATATACATACTAAACATGACTGACTGGAATATGATTTGATGACTGACAAGACTGATAACATAATATATCATACTAAAAATGCATATCTGATGCATGTGTAACTGATTCATGAATGCATGACTGGGTGATCTGATGAACTACATTTGTCATAATGATAATACATGTCTGATTCATAATTATATAACTGAGCTGATACATGAATGCATGATTTAATATGCAATGGTACTTGGTACCATGTTTATACTGAATAATGAACATGAAACTGAGAAAGCTTAACGAGAATTGTTACCTTAAGCTTGATCTGTGTTGGCGGAGAAGAGGTAAGGATACTTGGTATGTATTTCTGCTTTTCCTTTCCAAGTTTCTCAATCGATGGACCAATTTCTGCAATGAACTTTACTAGAGGGACTTCTTTTTTCCTCAATCTACTAGTCAGGTAGTCTAGGATCTCGATCGGAATCTCTTCATAAGAGAGGCAATTCTAAAAATCCTAAAAATACCGCGCGTGAAATAGTAAATTCATCTTTCAAAGAGAGCTTCAAAGAATCTTGAAATAATTTTAAGATAGCAAAAAGTACGGGGTATTACAATATCTCCCCCTTCAGAGCATTTGTCCTCAAATGAGACTGAGTGAGGGGGAAAGAATATTAACTGATGTACATAATAAACATGATGGGATGGAACATCATTCATGACTGACATGCCTTTTACAATATAAATATATCATACTAAACATGAATATCTAATGGATGTAACTTATTCTTGAATGCATGACTGGTGTTCTGATGAACTATGTTTCTCACAATGAGAATGCATGTCTGATGCATAATTATATCACTGTGTTGATACATGAATGTATGACTGAATATGTAATGGTACTTTGTACAATTATTATGATGAACTCCTCACATGAAACTGAGTAAGCTTAAGGAGAACTATTACTTTGAGCTTGATCTGAGTTGGCGGAGAAGAGGTGAGCATACTTTGTATGCATAAGAAAAGTTATTCTAAAAATATTTAAAATACCACGTGCACAAAAGTAGATTCATATTTCAAAAATGTCTTCTAACATTCTAGGTATAATATCAACCCGATAAAAGGTAGGGGCTATTATAATATCTCTCCCTAAAGAACATTCATCCTTGAATAAGACTAAGCGATGAGGAAAGAATATAAAATGATGTACGTACTAAAAATATCTGGCTGGAACATGATTTCATGACTTACATAACTAATAACTGAATATATCATACTAAACATGCATATCTAATACATATGTAATAGATTTATGAATGCATGACTTTGTGTTCTTATGAACTACATTTCTCACAATGAGAATTCATTTCTGATGCATAATTATATAATAGAGTTGATACCTGAATGCACGACTGAATATGCAATGTCACTTGGTACGAAGTTTGTGATGAACCCTTAATATGTAACTGAGTAAGCTTAAGGAGAACTGCTACCTTGAGCTTGATATGAGTTGGTGGAGAAGAGTTCAGGATACTTGGTATGAATGTCTCCTTTTACTTCCCAAGTAGCTCCATCGACGAACTTATTTCACCAAAGAACCTTAACTAGAGGGAATTCTTTGTTTCTCACTCTAAGAATCTAATAGTCTGGGACTCGATCGAAATCTCTACATGAGAGATGTTGTTCTAAAATACATAAAAATACCACATTTACCAAAGAGAATTCATCTTTCAATGAAATCTTCTAACATTAACGGAACAATTGCAAGCTAGGAAAAATTATGGGGTAGAACAATATCTCCCCTTGATAACATTTATCCTTATATAAGACTGAGTGAGGGGAAAAGAATATAAACTAATGTACATACTAAGCATAACTGGTTGGAACATGATTTCATGACTGACATGACTGATAACTCAATATGTCAAACAAAACATGCATATCTGATACATATGTAACTGATTCATGAATGCCTGACTGGGTATTCTGATAAACTACATTTCCCATAATGAGAATGCATATTGATGTAGACTTATATAACTAAGTTGATACACAAATGAAAGACTGAATATGCAATGGTACTTGGTACAAAGTTTGTGATGAACAATGAACATGAAACTGAGTAAGCTTAAGGAGAACTGTTACCTTGAGCATGATCTGATTTGGTGAAGAAGAGGTGTGGATACTTGTTACACATGTCTGCTTCTACTACCCAAGTAGCTTCATCAACGAACTGAATTCACCAAAGAAGCATAACTAGAGGGACTTCTTTGTTTCTCAATCTACGAGTCCGATAGTCTTGAATCTCGATCGAAATCTCTTCATAAGAGAGGTTGTTCTGAAAATCTTAAAAATACCATATGTACAAAAATGGTTACCTCTTTCAAAGAAAGCTTTTAACATTCTTTGGACAACTTTAAGATAGGAAAATGTAAGGGGTATTACAATATCTCCCTCTTGAGAACATTCGTCATTGAATTATATTTATTTAGGGGGAAAGATTATAAACTAATGTACATACTAAACATGACTTGCTGGAAAATGATTTTAGGACTAACATGACTGATAACTGAATACATCAAACTAAACATGCATATCTAATGCATGTTTAAGTGATTCATGAATGCATGACTTGGTGTTCTAATGAAATACATTTCTCACAATAAGAATGCATGTATGATGCATAATTATGTAATTGAGCTGATAGATGAATGAATGACTAAATATTCAATAGTACTTGATACCAAGTTTAGGATAAACACTTAACATGAAACTATGTAAGATTATTAAGAAATGTTACCTTGAGCTTGATCTAAGTTGGCGAAAAATAGGTGAGAATACTTGGTACGCATTTATACTTCTTTTTCCCAAGTAGCTCCATCGACGAACTGATTTCAATAAAGAACCTTAACTAGAAGAACGTCTTTGTTGCTTAATCTACGAGTCTGATAGTCTAGGATCTTAATCGGAATCTCTTCATAAGAGAGTCTATTCTGAAAATATTAAAAGTACCATGTGTAAAAAAGTTGATTCATCTTTCAAATAGATCTTCCAACATTCTTGAGACAATTTGAAGATAGGAAAAAGTATGGGGTATTGCAATATCTCCCCCTTGAGAACATTTATACTCGGAAGAGACTGGGTGAGGGGAAAGAGTAAAAGAGTACTTGCATACTTAACATGACTTACTGGAACGTGATTTCATAACTGATATGACTGATAAATGAATATATCAGACTAAACATTCATATCTAATGCATGTGTAACTAATTCATAAATGTATGACAAAGTGTTCTGATGAACAACATTTCTCACAATAAGAATTCATGTCTGATGCATAACTTTGTAACTGAGCTGATACATGAATGCAAAACTGAATATGCAATTGTACTTGGTTCCAAGTTTGTGTTGAACACTGAATATGAAACTAAGTAATATTAAGTAGAACTATTACCTTTAGATTGATCTGAGTTGGCAGAGAAGAGGTGAGCATACTTGGTCCGCATGTCTGCGTCCGTTTCCCAAGTATCTACATCGACGGACTGATTTCACCAAAGAACCTAAACTAGAAGGACTTCTTTTTTCCACAATCTACGAGTCTGATAGCCTAGGATCTCGACTAAAATCTCTTCATAAGAGAGGTTGTTCTAAAAATCTTCAAAGTACCACATGTACAAAAGTGGATTCATATTTCAAAGAAAGTTTCTAACCTTTCCTTAAAAAATTTCAAGCTAGGAAAAAGTACGGGGTATCACAATATCTCCCCCTTGAGAACATTCATTCTCGAATGAGACTAAGTGAAGGGGAAACAATATAAAATGATGAACATAGTGAACATGACTGTCTAAAATATGATTACCTGACTGATATGACATATAACTGAATATCTCATACTAAACATGCATATCTGATAAATGTGTAAATGATTCATGTATGCATGATTGGGTGTTCTGATAAACTAAGTTTAACATAATGAGAAGGCACGTCTGATGCATAATTATATAACTGAGCTGATACATGAATGCATGACTGAATATGCAATGGTACTTGGGTCCAAGTTTTTGATAAACAAGGGATATGAAACTGAGTAAGCATAAGGAGAACTTTTACCTTGAGCTTAATCTGAGTTGGCGGAGAAGATGTGAGGATACTTGGTACGAATGTCAGCATCTTCTTCCCAAGTAGCTCCATCGATGAACTGATTTCACCAAAGAACCTTAATTAGAGGGACTTCTTTTCTTTCTCAATCTATGAGTCTGATAGTCTAGGATCTCAATCGTAATCTCTTCATAAGAAAGTCTATTCTAAAATTATTTAAAATACCATCTTTCAAAGAAATCTTCTAACATTCTTGGAAAAATTTCAGGTTAGGAAAAAGTACGGGGTATTAGAATATCTCCCCCTTGAGAACATTCATTCTCGAATAAGATTAATTGAGGGGGAATGAATACAAGTTGATGTACATACGAAACATGATTTGCTGGAATATGATTTTATGACTAACACGACTGATAACTGAATATATCAAACTAAACATGCATATCTGATTAATGTTAAACTAATTGATGAATGCGTGACTGGGTGTTCTTTTTAACACGTTTCTCGCAATAAGAATGTATGTCACATGCATAATTATATAACTGAGCTGATACATGAATGCATGACTGAATATGCAATGGTACTTGGTACCATGTTTTTGACGAACACTGAACATGAAACTGACAAAACTTTAGGAGAACTGTTAGTTTAAGATTGATCTGAGTTGGCAAAGAAAAGTTGAGGATACTGTGTATGCATGTTTACCTTTTTTTCCCTATTAGCTCCATCAACGGGCTGAATTAACCAAAGAACCTTGGCTAGAGGGACTTCTTTTTTTCCTCAAAATACGAGTCTAATAGTCTAGGATCTCGATTTATATCTATTCATAGGACAGGCTGTGCTAAAAAGCTTAAAAATACCACGAGTACAAAAGTGGATTCATCTTTCAAAGAAACTTCTAACATTCTTGAGATAATTTCAAGCTATAATGATACTGAGAGAGGGGGGAAGAATATAAACTTACATACATACTGAACATGACTGGCTGGAACATGATTTCATGACTGATATGACAAATAACTAAATACATCGTACTAAACATGCATATCTGAGGCTTATGTACCTGATTTATGAATGCATGACTAGGTGTTCTAATGAAATAGTTTTATCACAATGAGAATTCACGTCTGATGTATTATTATATGTGTAAGTTGATACATGAATGCCTGACTGAATATGCAGTGTTACTTGGTACGAAGTTTGTGGTGAACACTGAATATGAAACTGAGTAAGCTTAAGGAGAACTATTACCTTGAGCTTGATCTGAGTTGCCGAAGAAGAGGTTTGGATACTTGGTATGCATGTCTACTTCTTCTTCAAATGTAACTCCGTCGATGGGATGAATTCACCGAAGAACCTTAATAAGAGGGACTTCTTTATTCCTTAATCTATGAGTTTGATAGTGTAGGATCTCAACCGTAATCTCTTTATAAGAGAGGCTATTCTGCAAAAATCTTAAGAATTCCACATGTACAAAAGTGGATTCATCTTTCAATGAAAGCTTGTAACATTCTTGGGACAATTTCAATATTAGATAAAGTACGAGGTATTGCAATGTCTCCCCATTAGGAATATTCATCCTCGAATGAGACTGAGTGACGGGGAAAGAATATAACTTGATGTACATACTGAACATGGCTGGCTGTAATATGATTTTCTGAATGACATGACTAATAACGGAATATGTCAAAATAAACATGCATATCTGATGCATGTGTAACTGATTCATGAATGCATGATTGGGTGTTCTGATGAACTACCTTTCTCACAATGACAATGCATGTCTGATGCATAACTATATAACTTAGTTGACACAGGAATGCATGACTAAATAAGCAATGGTACTTGGTACAGAGTTTGCGATGAACACTGAACATTAAACTGAGTAAGTTTAAGGAGAACTATTACCTTGAGCTTGATCTGAGTTGGCACATAAGATGTGAGGATACTTGTTATGCATGTCTACTTCTTTTTCCCATATCACTGCATCGACAGACTGATTTCACCAAAGAACCTTCTAGCGGATTTCTTTGATCCTCAATCTACAAGTCTAATAGTCTAGGATCTCGATCGAAATCTCTTCATATGAGAGGATGTTCTAAATATCATACAAATACCACGTGTACAAAAGTGGATTCATCTTTAAAAGAAAGCTTCTAACATTCTTAGGACAATTTCAAGCTTCGAAAAACTACTGGGCATTACAATATCCCCTCCTTGATAACATTCATCCTTAAATGAGACTGAGTAAGTGGGAAAGAACATAAACTGATGTACATATTTAACATAATTGGTTGGAACATGATTTCATGACTGACATAACATATGACTAAATTTATCATGCCAAACTTGTATATCTGATGGATATCTAATTGATTCATCAATGCATGACTAGGTGATCTAATAAAAAATCTTTCACATAATGAGAATGCATGTCTAATACATAATTATATAACTGTGTTGATACATGAATACATGATTGAATATGCACTGGCACTTGGTACCAAGTTTGTGATGAACACATAACATGAAATTTTGTAAGCTAAACGATAACTGTTATCTTGAACTTGATCTAAGTTAGTGGAAAGGAGGTGAGGATAATTGGTACGTATGTCTACTTCTGCTTTCCATGTAGCTCAATCGATGTATTGATTTCCATAAAGCACATTAACTAGAGGGACTTCTTTGTTCCTCAATCTAGGAATCTGCTAGTCAAGGATATTGATCAGATTCTCTTTATTAGTGAGGTTGTTCTAAAAATCTTAAAAATACAATGTGTACAAAAGTAGATTCATCATTCAAATAAATATTCTAACATTCTTGTGACAATTTCAAGTTAAGAAAAAGTACATGGTATTACAATATCTCCCCCTTGAGAAAATTTAACCTCGAATAAGACTGAGTGAGGGGGATAGAATATAAACTAATGTAAATACTGAACATGATTTGCTAGAACATAATTTCATGACTGACATGACTTATTTCTTAATATATCATACTACACAGACATATCTGATACATGTGTAACTGATTCATGAATGCATGACTGGATGTTCTGATTAACTACGTTTCTCCCAATGAGAATGCATATCTAATATATAATTATATAACTGAGCTGATACATGAACGCATGAATGAATATGCAATGGTACTTGGTACAAAGTTTATGATGAACACTGAACATGAAACTGAGCAAGCTTAAGGAGAATTTTTACCTTGAGCTTTATCTGAGTTGGCGGAGAACTACGTTTCCCTCAATGAGAATACATGATTGGGTTTTCTGATGAAAAACATATCTCAAAATAAGAATGCATGTCTAATGCATAAATATATAATTGACCTGATACATGAATGTATGACTGAATATGAAATGGCATTTGGTACCAAGTTTATTATGAACATTGAACATGAAACTGAGTAAGCTTATGGAGAACTCTTACATGGAGTTTGATCTGAGTTGGCGAAGACGAGGTTAGGATACTTGGTACGCATGTCTGCTTCTGCTTCCTAACTAGCTCCATCGACGGACTGATTTAAACAAGGAACCTTAACTAGATGGACTTCTATGTTCCTCAATCTACGAGTCTGCTAGTGTAGGATCTCGACCGGAATCTTTCCACAAGAGAGGCCGTTCTACAAATCTTAAAAATACAATGTGTCCAAAAGTGGATTCATCTTTCAAAGAAAGCTTTTAAGATTCTTATGAAAATTTTAAGCTAAGAAATAGTACAACGAATTACAGTATCTCCCCCTTGAGAACATTCTTTCTCGAATGAGAATGAGTAAGGGAGAAAGAATATAAACTTATGTACATACTAAAAATGATCGGATGGAATATGATTTTATGACTAACATGACTAATAACTGAATATATCATACTAAACAGTCATATGTGATGCATGTCTAACTTATTCATGAATGCATGATTGGTTGTTCTGATGAACAATGTTTCTCACAATTAGAATACACATCTGATGCATAATTACATAACTGAACTGATACATGAATGCATGACTAGTTATGGAATGGTACTTAGTACCAAGTTTATGATCAACACTCAACATCAAACTATGTAAGCTTAAGGAGAACGATTATATTGAACTTGATCTGATTTGGCAGAGAAGATATGAGGATACTCGGTAAGCATATCTATTTCTTCTTCCCAAGTAGCTCTATCTACGGACTGATTTGACCAAAGAATCTTAACTAGACGGACTTCTTTGTTCCTCAATCTATGAGTCTGATAGTCTAGGATCTCGATCGGAATCTCTTCATAAGAGAGGCTGTTCTGAGAATCTTAAAATTACCACTTGTGTAAAAGTGGAATTATCTTTCAAAGAAAGCTTCTGACATTTTTCGGACAAATTCAAGCTAGGAGAAAGTACAGGCTATTACAATATCTCACCCTTGAGAACATTCATACTTGAATTAGACTAAGTGAAGGGGAAAGAATATAAATCGATTTACATACTGAACATGACTGGCTGGAACATCATTTCATGACTGACATGACTGATTATTGAATATATCATAAAAAACATACATATCTGATACATATGTAACTAATTCTTGAATACATGACTGGGAGTTTTGATGAACTATGTTTCTCACAATGAGTATGCATGTTGATGCATAATTATATAACTGAGTTGATACATGAATGCATGACAGAATATGCAATGGTACTTCGTACCATATTTGTGATTAACAGTGAATGTAAAACTGACTATGCTTAAGGAGAAGTGCTACATTGAGCTTGATCTAAGGTGGCGGAGAAGAGGTAAGGATACTTGGTACGCATGTTTTCTTCTGCTTACAAAGTAGCTCCATCGATGGAATGATTTCATCCTAGATCCTTAACTAGATAGACTTTTTAGTTCCTTAATCCTGGTACTAAGTTTGTGAAGAACACTGAACATGAAACTGAGGAACCTTAAGGAGAATTTCTACCTTTAGCTTAATCTAAGTTAGCGGTGAAGAGGTGAGGATACTTGGTACGCATGTCTGCTTCTTCTTCCCAAGTTGCTCCATCGATGAAATGTTTTCACTATAGATACTAAACTAGAGGGATTTCTTTGTTCCTTAATCTATGAGTCTGATAGTCTAGGATCTCAATCGAAATCACTTCATATGAGAGACTATTCTAAAAATATTAAAAATACCACGTGTACAAAAGTTGATTCTTCTTTCAAAGAAAACTTCTAACATTTTTGTGATATTTCCAAACTAGTAAAAAGTATGGGGTATAACAATATCTCCATATTCAGAACATACATCATCGATTGAGATTGAAAAAGGGGAGAATATTTGATAGAATATTATATCTACTGATGAACTGATGAACATACTAAAAATGATTGGATAGAATATTATATAATGACTAACACGACTGATAACTGAATATATCATACTAAACATGTATATTTGATGTATGTGTAACTAATTCATGAATATATGTCTAGAAGTTCTGATGAACTATGTTCCTCACAATGAGAATTCATGTTTGATACATAATTATATAATTGAGTTGATACATGAATACATGAATGCTATGCAATAGTACTTGGTACCAAATTTTTGATTAATATTGATCATGAAACTGAAGAAGCTTAAGGTGAACTATGACCTTGAAGCTGAGCTGAGTTGGCATAGAAAATGTGAGGACACTTGGTACGCATGTCTCTTTCTACGTCCTATGTAGCTCCATCGACAAACTGACTTCACAAAAGAACCTTAACTAGATGGAATTTTTTATTCCTCAATCTACAAGTCTTATAGTCTAGTATCTCGACTAGAATCTCTTAATAAGAGAGGTTGTTTTGAAAATCTTAAAAATACCACATGTACAAAAGTGGATTCATCTTTCAAACGTAGCTTCAAATATTCTTGAAACAATTTCAAGCTAAGAAAAAATACGGGGTATAACAATATCTCCTCCTTCAGAACATTCATCCTCAAATGAGACTGAGAAAGGGGGAAAATATAAATTGATGTACATAAGGAACATGACTGGCTGGAACATGTTTTCATGACTGACATGTCTGATAACTGAATGTATCATACTAAACATGCATATATGATGATTATGTAACTGATTCCTAAATGCATGACTGGGTGTTCTGATGAATTATGTTTCTCACAATAAAAATGCATACTTGATTAATAATTATGTAATTGAGCAGATACATGAATGTATGACTGAATATGCAATGGTACTTGGTACAAAGTTTGTGATAATCACTAAACATGAAACTGAGTAAGCTTAAGGAGAACTATTACCATGAGCTTTATTTGAGTTGGAGGAGGACATGTGAGGATACTTTGCATGCATAGCTTTTTCTACTTCCTAAGTAGCTCCATCGACAGATGGATTTCACCAAAAAACCTTAACTAGAGGCAGTTCTATATTCCTCAATTGATGAGTCTATTAGTTTAGGATCTCAATAAGAATGTCTACATAAGTGAGACTATTCTAAAAATCATAAAAATACCAAGTGTACAAAAGCGGATTCTTCTTTCAAAGAAAGTTTCTAACATTTTTGGGACAATTTTCAGCTAGGAAAAAGTATAGAGTATTGCAATATCTCCCCTCCAGAACATTCATCCTCGAATGACACTAAGTGAGGGGGAAAGAATATAAACTGATGTACATACTGAACTTGACTGTCTTGAATATGATTTAATGATAGACATGGTTGATAACTGAATATATCATACTTAACATGCATATCTAAGAGAAGTGAAATTTATTCATGAATGCATGACTGAGTGTTCTGAAGAACTATGTTTCTCATAATAAGAATGCATGTCTGATGCATAATTATATAACTGAGCTCATACATGAATGCATGACTAAATGTGGAATAGTACTTACAAAGTTTATGATAAACACTGAATAGGAAACTAAGCATGCTTGATGAGGACTGTTACGTTGATCTTAATCTGATTTGGCAGAGAAGAGGTTAGGATACTTGGTACTCATGTAATCTTTAGCTTCCCAAGTAGCTCAATCGATAGAGTGATTTCAACAAATAACCTTTAATAGTGGGACTTCTTCATTCGTAAATCTATGAGTCTCATGGTCTAGTATCTCAACTGGAATCACTTCATAAGGGAGATTGTTCTAAAAATCTTAAAAATACCACATGTACAAAAGTGGATTCATCTTTCAAAGAAAGCGTCTAGCATTCTTGCGACGATTTCAAGCGATGAAAAGGTATAGGGTATTACAATATTGTGTCCTTGAAAACATTTGTCCTCAATTGAGGCTGAGTGATGGGGAAAGAATATAAACTGATGTGCATATTGAATATGATTTGCTGGAACATGATTTAATGACTGACATGACTGATAACTGAATATATCATACTAAATATTTATATTTGATGTATAGGTAACTCATTCATGAATTCATGAATGGGTGTTCTGATGAACTACTTTTCTCACAATAAGAACGCATGTCAGATGTATAATCAAATTACTTACATGATACATGAATGCATGATTGAATATGGAATGGTACTTGGTTCCTAGTTTGTAATGAACACTGAATATGAAACTGAGTAAGCTTAAGGAAAAGTGCTACCTACCTTGAGCTTGATCTGAGTTGGAGGAGAATAGGAGAGGATACTTGGTACGTATGTATTCTTCTACATCCCAAGTATCTCATTGGATGGAAGGATTTCATCAAAGAACATTAACTAGAGGGACTTCTTTATTCCTCAATCTACGAGAAAGATATTCTCGGATCTCGACCAAAATCTCTTTATAAGAAAGGTTGTTCGGAAAATATTATAAATATCGCATGTATAGAAGCAGAATCATCTTTCAAAGAAAGCTTCTAACATTATTGGGATACTTTAAAGCTAGTAAAAAGTACGGGGTATAACAATATCTCCACATTGAGAACATTCATCATCGATTGAGACTTAATGAGGGAAGACGAATATAAACTGATGAACATAATGAAAATGATTGGCTGGAATATTATTTAATGACTGACACGACTGATAACTGAATATATCATACTAAACATACATATTTGATGCATGTGTAACTAATTCATGAATAAATGACTGGGAGTTCTGATGAACTACATTTGTCACAATGAGAATTCATGTCTGATGTATAATTATATAATTGAGTTGATACATAAATGCATGACTGATATGCAATGTAACTTGGTACAAAGTTTTTTATGGACACTGATCATGAAACTGAATAAGCTTAAGTTTAACTGTTACTTTGAAGTTGATCTGAGTTTATATAGTAGAAGTGAGGATACTTGGTACGCATGTCTCTTTCTGCGTCCTATGTAGCTCCATCGACAAATTCACTTCACCAAAGAACCTTAACTAGATGGACTTCTTTGTTCCTCAATATACAAGTCTTATAGTTTAATATTTCGACTAGAATCTCTTCATAAGAGAGGCTGTTTTGAGAATCTTAAAAATAGCACATATAAAAAAGTGGATTTATCTTTCAAACGTAGCTTCAAACATTCTTGGCACTATTTCAAGCTAAGAAAAAATATGGGGTATAACAATATCTCCTCCTTCAGAACATTCATCCTCAAATGAGACTGAGAAGGGGGAAAAATATAAATTGATGTACATAAAGAACATGACTGGATGGAACATGATTTCATGACTGACATGTCTAATAATTGAATGTATCATACTAAACATGCATATTTGATGATTGTGTAACTGATTCCTAAATGCATGACTGGGTCTTCTGATGAATTATGTTTCTCTCAATAAAAATGCATGCTTGATTAATAATTATATAATTGAGCTGATACATGAATGTATGACTAAATATGCAATGGTCCTTGGTACAAAGTTTGTGATGAACTCTAAATGTGAAATTGAGTAAGCTTAAGTAGAACTATTCCATTTAGCTTTATCTGAGTTGGCGGAGGACAGGTGAAGATACTTTGCATGCATATCTTCTTCTACTTCCCAAGTAGCTCCATCGACAGACGGATTTCACAAAAAAACCATAACTAGAGGGAGTTCTATATTCCTCAATTGATGAGTCTATTAGTTTAGGATCTCAATCGGAATGTATAAATAAGTGAGAGTATTCTAAAAATCATAAAAATACCATGTGTACAAAAGTTGATTCTTCTTTCAAAGAAAGCTTCTAACATTTTTGGGACAATTTTCAGCTAGGAAAAATTATAGAGTATTGCAATATCTACCCTCCAGAACATTCATCCTCAAATGATACTAAGTGAGTGGGAAAGAATATAAACTGATGTACATACTGAACTTGACTGTCTTGAATATGATTTAATGATAGACATGAATGATAACTAAATATATCATACTTAACATGCATATCTGAGAGAAGTGAAATTTATTCATGAATGCATGACTAGGTGTTCTGAAGAACTATGTTTCTCATAATAAGAATGCATATCTGATGCATAATTATATAACTGAGCTCATACATGAATGCATGAATGAATGTGGAATAGTAATTACAAAGTTTATGATGAACACTGAATAGGAAACTAAACATGCTTGAGGAGGACTGTTATCTTGATCTTAATCTGAGTTGGAAGAGAAGAGGTTAGGATACTTGGTACTCATGTAATCTTTAGCTTCCCAAGTAGCTCAATCGACGGAGTGATTTCAACAAATAACCTTTAATTGTCGGACTTCTTCATTTGTAAATCTATGAGTCTCATGGTCTAGTATCTCAACTGGAATCATTTCATAAGGGAGGTTGTTCTAAAAATCTTAAAAATACCACGTGTACAAAACTGAATTCATCTTTCAAAGAAAGCGTCTAGCATTCTTGGGACAATTTCAAGCGATGAAAAAGTATGGGGTATTACAATATTGTCCCCTTAAAAACATTTCTCCTCAATTGAGATTGAGTGATGGGGAAAGAATATAAGCTGATGTGCATACTGAATATGATTTTCTGGAACATGATTTAATGACTGACATGACTGATAACGGAAGATATCATACTAAATATTTATATTCGATGTATGTGTAACTGATTCATGAATTCATGAATGGGTGTTCAGATGAACTACTTTTCTCACAATAAGAACGCATGTCAGATGTATAATCAAATTACTTACCTGATACATGAATGCATGACTGAATATGGAATGGTACTTGGTTCCAAATTTGTGATGAACACTGAATATGAAATTGAGTAAGCTTAAGGAAAAGTGCTACCTACCTTGAGTTTGATCAAAGTTGGAGGAGAATAGGAGAGGATACTTGGTACGTATGTATTCTTCTACATCCCAAGTATCTCATTGGATGGAATGATTTCATCAAAGAACGTTAACTAGAGGGACTTCATTATTCCTCAATCTACGAGTATGATAGTCTAGGATCTCGACCAAAATCTCTTTATAAGAAAGGTTGTTCTGAAAATGTTATAAATACCACATGTATAGAAACAGAATCATCTTTCAAAGAAAGCTTCTCACATTATTGGGATACTTTAAAGCTAGTAAAAAGTACGGGGTATAACAATATCTCCACATTGAGAACATTCATCATCGATTGAGACTTAATGAGCGGAGACGAATATAAACTGATGAACATAATGAAAATGATTGGATGGAATATTGTTTACTTACTGACACGACTGATAACTGAATATATCATACTAAACATGTATATTTGATGGATGTGTAACTAATTCATGAATATATGACTGGGAGTTCTGTTGAACTACGTTTCTCACAATGAGAATTCATGTCTGATGCATAATTATATAATTGAGTTGATACATGAATGCATGACTGATATGCAATGTTAATAGGTACCAAGATTTTGATGGACACTGATCATGAAACTGAATAAGCTTAAGTTTAACTGTGACCTTGATGTTGATCTGAGTTGGTATAGTAGAAGTGAGGATACTTGGTATGCATGTCTCTTTCTGCGTCCTATGTAGCTCCATCGTCAAACTGACTTCACCAAAGAACCTTAACTAGATGGACTTATTTGTTCCTCAATCTACAAGTCTGTTAGTCTAGTATCTCGACAAGAATCTCTTCATAAGATTGGTTATTTTGAAAATCTTAAAAATACCACATGTACAAAAGTGGATTCATCTTTCAAACATAGCTTCAAACATTCTTGGCATAATTTCAAGCTAAGAAAAAATATGAGGTATAACAATATCTCCCCCTTGAGAACATTCATCCTCAAATGAGACTGAGAAAGAGGAAAGAACATAAATTGATGTACATAAAGAATATGACTGGCTGGAATATGATTTCATGACTGACATAACTAATAACTGAATGTATCATAATAAACATTCATATCTAACGCTTGTGTAACTGATTCATAAATGCATGATTGGGTGTTTGGATGAATTACGTTTCTCACAATAAGAATGCATGCTTGATCAATAATTATATAATTGAGCTGATATATGAATTTATGATTTTATGACTAACATGATGGATAACTAATTATATCATACTTAATATGCATATCTGATGCAAGTGAAATTTATTCATGAATGCATGACTGGTTGTTCTGATGAACTATGTTTCTCATAATAAGAATGCATGTCTGATGCATAATTATATAACTAAGATCATACATGAATGCATGACTCAATATGGAATAGTACTTCGTACAATGTTTATGATGAACACTAAACATGAAACTAAGCAATGTTGACAGGACTGTTACCTTGATCTTGATCTGAGTTGGCAGAGGAGAGGTTAGGATACTTGGTGCTGTTGTCTACTTTTTCTTCCAAAGTAGCTCAATCGATGGAGTTATTTCAACAAAGAACCTTTAATAGTGGGACTTCTTCATTCGTAAATCTATGAGTCTCATGGTCTAGTATCTCAATTGGAATCTCTTCATATGAGAGGTTATTCTGAAAATCTTAAAAATGCCACGTGTACAAAAGTGGAATTATCTTTCAAAGAACGCTTCTAACATTCTTGGGACAATTTCAAGTTATGAAAAAGTATGGGGTATTACAATATCGCCCCCTTGAAAATATTTGTCCTCAATTGAGAATGAGTGAGGAGGAAAGAATATAAACTGATGTACATACTAAATATGATTTGCTGGAACATGATTTAACGACTGACATGACTGATAACTGAATATATTATACTAAATATTTATATTTGATGTATGTGTAACTGAAGCATGAATTCATTAATGGGTGTTTTGATGAACTACGTTTCTCACAACGAGAATGCATATCGGATGTATTATCATATTACTTACCTGATTCATGAATGCATGACAGAATATGCAATGGTACTTGGTTCCAAATTTGTGATGAACACTGAATATGAAACTGAGTAAGCTTAAGGAAAAGTGCTACGTACCTTGACCTTGATCTGAGTTGGCGCAGAATAGGCGAGGATACGTGGTACGTATGTATGCTTCTACATATAAAGTAGCTCATTGGATGGATTGATTTCATCAAAGAACCTTAGCTAGAGGGACTTATTCATTCCTCAATCTACCAGTATGATACTCAAGGATATCGACCAAAATCTCTTAATAAGAGAGGTTGTTCTAAAATATTATAAATATCACAAGTATAGAAGCAGAATCATCTTTCAAAGAAAGCTTCTAACATTAATGGGATAATTTAAAGCTAGTAAAAAGTACGGATTATGACAATATCTCCACATTGAGAACATTCGTCATCGATTGAGACTGAGTGAGCGAAGACGAATATAAACTAATGAACATACTAAAAATGATTGGGTAGAATATTATCTAATGATTGACACGACTTATCACTGAAAATGTCATACTAAACATTCATATTTGATGCATGTGTAACTAATTCATGAATATATGACCGGGAGTTCTGATGAACTACATTTCTCACAATGAGAATTCATGTCTGATGTATAATTATATAATTGAGTTGATACATGAATGCATGACTTATATGTAATGGTACTTGGTACCATGTTTTTAATGAACAGTGATCATGAAACTGAATAATCCTAAGGTGAACTGTGACCTTGATGTTGATCTGAGTTGGCGTAGAAGAAGTGAGGATACTTGGTACGTATGTCTCTTTCTGCGTCCTATGTAGCTCCATCGACAAGCTGACTTCACCAACGAACCTTAACTAGATGGACTTCTTTGTTCCTTAATCTACAAGTCTGATAGTCTTGTATCTCGACTAGAGTCTCTTCATAAGAGAGGCTGTTTTGAAAATCTTAAAAATACCACATGTACAAAAGTAGATTCATCTTTCAAACATAACTTCAAACATTCTTGGCACAATTTCAAGTTAATAAAAAATACGGGGTATAACAATATCTCCCCCTTGAGAACATTCATCCTTAAATGAGACTGAGTAGGGGAAAAAAATATAAATTCATGTACATAAAGAACATGACAGGCTAGAACATGATTTCATGACTGGCATGTCTGATAACTGAATGTATCATACTAAACATGCATATCTGATGCTTGTGTAACTGATTCATAAATGCATGACTAGGTGTTCTGATGAATTACGTTTCTCACAATAAGAATTCATGGTTGATTAATAGTTATATAATTTAGCTGATACATGAATGTATGACTGAATATGCAATGGTACTTGGCACAAAGTTTGTGATGATCTCTAAACGTGAAATTGAGTAAGCTTAAGTAGAACTATTCCCTTTAGCTTTATCTGAGTTGGCGGAGGACAGGTGAGCATACTTTGCATGCATATCTTCTTCTACTTCCCAAGTAGCTCCATCGATGGACTGATGTCGCTAAAAAACCTTAACTAGAGGGAGTTCTATGTTCCTTAATTGATGAGTCTGTTAGTTTAGGATCTCGATCGGAATCTCTTCATAAGAGAGACTATTCTAAAAATCATAAAAATACCATGTGTACACAAGTGGATTCTTCTTTCAAAGAAAGTTTATAATATTTTTGGGACAATTTTAAGTTAGAAAAAAATATAGAGTATTATAATATCTCCCCTCCAGAACATTGGTCCTCAGATGACATTAAGTGAGGGGGAAAGAATATAAAATGATGTACATACTGAACTTGACTTTCTTGAATATGATTTTATGACAGACATGACTGAGAAGTAAATAAAACATACTAAACATGCATATCTGATGAATGTGAGATTTATTCATGAATGCATGACTGGGTGTTCTGAATAACCATGTTTATCATAATAATAATGCATCTCTGATGCATAATTATATAACTGAGCTCATACATGAATGCATGACTTAATATGGAATAGTACTTCATACAAAGTTTATGATAAGCACTAAACATGAATCTAAGCAAGCTTGAGGAGGAATGTTACCTTGATCTTGATGTTAGGATACTTGGTACTCATATCTTTTTTATCTTCCCAAGTAGCTCAATCGACAGAGTGATTTCAACAAAGAACCTTTAATAGTGGGACTTTTCGTTCGTAAATATATGAGTCTGATGGTCTTGTATCTCAACTGGAATCTCTTCATAAAAGAGGTTTTTCTAAAAATCGTAAAAAAATGACGTGTACAAAAGTGGATTCATCTTTCAAAGAAAGCTTCTAACATTCTTGGAACAATTTAAAGATATGAAAATGTATGGGGTATTACAATATCGCCCCGTTGAAAACATTTGTCCTCGATTGAAACTGAGTGAGGGGGAAAGAATATAAACTGATGTACATACTGAACATGATTTGCTGGGACATGATTTAATATCTGACATGACTTAAAACTGAATATGTCATACTAAATATTTATATTTGATGTATGTGTAACTGATTCATCATTTCATTAATGGGTGTTCTGATGAACTAATTTTCTCACAATGAGAATGCATGTCGGATGTATAAATATATTACTCACCTAATACATGAATGCATAAATGAATATGCAATGGTACTTGGTTCCATGTTTGTGATGAACACTGAATATGAAACTTAGTATGCTCAAGGAAAAGTGCTTCCTACCTTGAGGTTTATCTGAATTGGCGGAGAATAGGCGAGGATACTTGGTACATATGTATGCTTCTACATCCCAAGTAGCTCATTTAACGGAATGATTTCATCAAAGAACCTTAACTAGAGGGACTTCTTTATTCATCAATCTACGAGTATGATAGTGTAGGATCTCGACCAAAATATCTTCATAAGAGAGGTTGTTCTGAAAATATTATAAGTACCACATGTATAAAAGCAGAATCACCTTTCAAAGAAAGCTTCTAACATTATTGGGATAATTTAAAGCTAGGAAAATGTACTGGGTATTACAATATCTCTTCCTTGAGAACATCATTCCCGAATGAGACTGAGTGAGGGGGGAAGAATATAAACTGATATATATACTGAAACTTGATGGGCTGGAACATAATTTCATAACTGACATGACTGGTAACTGAATATATTATACTAAACATACATATCAAATGCATGTGTAACTGATTAATGAATGCATAAGTGGGTGTTCGAATGAACTATATTTATAATAATAAAAATGCATGTCTGATGCATAATTATATTTTTGAGCTAATACAGGAATGCATGAATGAATATGCAATGGTACTTGGTACCTAGTTTATGATGAACACTGAACATGAAACTGAGTAAGCTTAATGAAAACCATTACTTTAAAATTGATCTTAGTTGGTGAAGAAGAGTTGAGGATACTTTATACGCATGTCTGCTTCTACTTCCTAAGTAGCTCCATCAACGGACTGATTTCACCAAATAACCTTAACTCGATGGACTTCTTTTTTCCTTAATCGATGAGTTTGATAGTCTAGTATCTCAACCAAAATCTCATTATAAGAGAGGTTGTTCTATAAATCGAAAAAATAATAAACAAGCATAACTGATGCAAGTGTAACTGATTCATGAATGCATGATTGAGTGTTTTGATAAACTACGTTTCTCACTATAACAATGCATACTAAAATAACTTGTCTGATATTTGAATGCATGACTTAATATGCAGCGATACTTGGTACCATCTTTTTGATGAACACTGGACATCAAAACTTAGTAAGCTTAAGTAGAACATCTACCTTAAGCTTGATCTGAGTTGGTGGAGAAGAGGTGAGGATTCTTGGTATGCATGTCTGCTTCTGTTACTTAATTAGCTCCCTCGATGATATTATTTCTACAAAGAACTTTAATAAGAGGGACTTCTTCGTTTCATAAACTAGGAGTCTGATAGTATAGGATCTTGACCGGAATCTCTTCATAATAGAGGTTGTTCAGAAAATCATAAAATTACTACATGTACAAAAGTGTATTCATGTTTCAAAGAAAGATTCTAACATTCTTAGGATAATTTCAAACTACGAAAAAGTATGGTGTATTACAATATCTCCTTCTTGAGAACTAAACATAAATTAATGGAACATGATTTAATGACTGACACGATAGATAACTGAATATGTCATACTAAATATTTATATTTGATGTATGTGTAACTGATTCATTAATTCATGAATGGGTGTTTTGATGAACTACTTTTGTCACAATGAGAATTCATGTCGGATGTATTAATATATTACTTACCTAATACATCAATGCATGAATGAATATGCAATCATACTTGGTTCCATGTTTGTGATGAACACTGAATATGAAACTGAGTATGCTTAAGGAAACGTACTCCCTACCTTGAGCTTTATCTGAGTTGGCAGAGTATAGGCGAGGATACTTGGTACATATGTATTCTTCTACATCCCATGTATCTCTTTTGATGGAATGATTTCATCAAAGAACCTTAACTAGAGGGACTTCTTTATTCATCAATCTACGAGTATGATATTCTAGGATCTAGACCAAAATATCTTCATAACAGAGGTTGTTCTGAAAATATTATAAATACCACATGTATAAAAGCGGAATCATCTTTCAAAGAAAGCTTCTAATATTATTGGGATAATTTAAAGCTAGGAAAATGTACTGGGTATTACAATATCTCTTCATTGAGAACATCATTCTCGAATGAGACTGAGTGAGGGGGAAAGAATATAACCTGATGTAATACATATCTGATGCATGTGTAACTAATTCATGAATGCATAAGTGGGTGTTCTAATGAACTATATTTATCATAATAAAAATGCATATCTGATGCTTAATTATATTTCTCAGCTAATACATGAATGCATGAATGAATATACAATGGTACCAAGTTTATGATGAACACTGAACATGAAACTGAGTAAGCTTAATGAAAACCGTTACTTTAAGATTGATCTTAGTTGGTGAAGAAGCGGTGACGATACTTTATAAGCATGTTTGCTTCAACTTCTCAAGTAGCTCCATCAACAGACTGACTTCACCAAAGAACCTTAACTAGATGGGCTTCTTTCTTCCTTAATCTATGAGTCCGATAGTCTAGTATCTCAACCAAAATCTCTTCATAAGAGAGGTTGTTCTATAAATTATAAAAATAATAAACATGCATAACTGATTCATGTGTAACTGATTCATGAATGTATGATTGGGTGTCTTGATAAACTACTTTTCTCACTATCATAATGCATACTTAAATAACTTGTCTGATTCTTGAATGCAAGACTTAATATGCAACGGTACTTGGTACCAAAGTTTTGATGAAAACTGAACATAAAACTTAATAAACTTAAGTAGAAGTTCTACCTTAATCTTGATCTGAGTTGGTGGAGAAAATGTGAGGATACTTGGTACACATGTCTGCTTCTGTTACCTAGGTAGCTCCCTCGATGAATTTATTTGAACAACGAACTTTAATAAGAGGGACTTCTTTGTTCCATAAACTAGCAGTCTGATTGTATCGGATCTTGACCGTAATCTCTTCATTATAGAGGTTGTTCAGCAAATCATAAAATTACCACATATACAAAAGTGGATTCATCTTTCAAAGAAAGATTTTATCATTCTTAAGATAATTTCAAGCTATGAAAAAGTATGGGGTATTACAATATCTCCTGCTTAAGAACTGAACATAAATTAATGGAACATGATCTAATGACTGACATGACAGATAACTGAAGATATCATATTTAATATTTATATTTGATGTATATATAACTTATTCATGAATTCATGAATGGGTGTTCTGATGAACTACTTTTCTCACAATGAGAATACATGTCAGGTGTATAAATATATTACATACCTAACACATGAATGCATGAATGAATATGCAATGGTACTTGGTTCCATGTTAGTGATGAACACTGAGTATGCTTAAGGAAATGTACTCCCTAGCTTGGGCTTTATCTGAGTTGGCAGAGTATAGGCGAGGATACTTGGTACGTATGTATTCTTCTACATCCCATGTAACTTATTTGATGGAATGATTTAATCAAAGAACCTTAACTAGAGGGACTTGTTTATTCATCAATCTAAGAGTATGATATTCTAGGATCTAGACCAAAATATCTTCATAAGGGAGGTTGTTCTGAAAATATTATAAATACCAAATGTATAAAAGCGGAATCATCTTTTAAAGAAAGCTTCTAATATTATTGGGATAATTTAAAGCTAGGAAAATGTACTGGGTATTACAATATCTCTTCATTGAGAACATCATTCTCGAATGAGACTTAGTGAGGGGGAAAGAATATAAACTGATGTACATACTAAAACTTGACGGGCTGGAACATGATTTCATAATTTACATGACTGATAACTGAATATATCATACTAAACATACAGATGTGATGCATGTGTAACTTATTCATGAATGCATAAGTAGGTGTTCTAATGAACTATATTTATCATAATAAAAATGCATGTCTGATGCAATATTATATTTCTACGCTTATACATGAATGCATGAATGAATATGCAATGGTACTTGGTACCAAGTTTGTGAAGAACACTGAACATGAAACTGAGTAAGCTTACAGAAAACCGTTACATTAAGATTGATCTTAGTTAGTGAAGAAGAGGTGACGATACTTTATACGCATGTCTGCTTCGACTTCCCAAGTAGCTCCATCGACAGACTCATTTCACCAAAGAACCTTAACTAGATGGACTTCTTTTTTCCTTAAGCTATGAGTGTGAGAGTCTAGTATCTCGACCGAAATCTCTTCTTTTGAGAGGTTGTTCTATAAATCTTAAAACTAATAAACATGCATAACTGATGTATGTGTAACTGATTCATGAATGCATGATTGGGTGTTTTGATAAACTACGTTTCTCACTATAATAATGCATACTTAAATAAAATGTTTGATACTTGAATGCATGACTTAATATGCAACGGTACTTGGTACCAACTTTTTGATGAACACTGAACAGAAAACATAGTAAGCTTAAGCAGAACTTCTACATTAAGCTTGATCTTAGTTGGTGGAGAAGAGGTGAGGATACTTGGTATGCATGTCTGCTTCAGTTACCTAGGTAGCTCCCTCGATGAATTTATTTCAAAAAAGAACTTTAATAAGAGGGACTTCTTTGTAACATAAACTAGGAGTCTGATAGTATAGGATCTTGACCGTAATCTCTTCATAATAGAGGTTGTTCAGAAAATCATAAAATTACCACATGTACAAATGTGGATTCATCCTTAAAAGAAAGATTCTAACATTCTTAGGATAATTTCAAGCTACGAAAAATTATGGGGTATTACAATATCTCGTCCTTGATAACTGAACATAAATTGATGGAATATGATCTAATGACTGACACGATAGATAACTGAATATGTCATACTAAATATTTATATTTGATGTATGTATAACTGAATCATGAATTCATGAATGGGTGTTCTGAGGAACTACTTTTCTCACAATGAGAATGCATGTCGGAAGTATAACTATATTACTTACCCAATACATGAATGCTTGAATGAATATGCAATGGTACTTGGTTCCATGATTGTGATGAACACTGAATATGAAACTGAGTATGCCTAAGGAAAAGTGCTACCTACCTTGAGCTTTATCTGAGTTGGCGGAGAATAGGAGAGGATACTTGGTACGTATGTATGCTTCTACATCCCAAGTAGCTCATTCGATGGAATGATTTCATCAAAGAACCTTAACTAGAGGGACTTCTTTATTCATCAATCTACGAGTATGATAGTGTAGGATCTCGACCAAAATATCTTCATAAGAGAGGTTGTTCTGAAAATATTATAAATACCACATGTATAAAAGCGGAATCATCTTTCAAATAAAGCTTCTAATATTTTTGGGATAATTTAAATCTAGGAAAATGTACTGGGTATTACAATATCACTTCCTTGAGAACATCACTCTCGAATGAGACTGAGTGAGGCAAAAGAATATAAACTGATGAACATACTGAAAATGACGGGCTGGAACATGATTTCATAACTGACATGACTGATAACTGAATATATCATACTAAACATACATATCTGATGCATGAGTAAGTTATTCATGAATGCTTAAGTAGGTATTCTAATGAACTATATTTATCATAATAAAAATGCATGTCTGATACATTATTATATTTCTAAGCTAATACATGAATGCATGAATGAATATGCAATGGTACTTGGTACCAAGTTTGTGATGAACAATGAACATGAAACTGAGTAAGCTTAAAGAAAACCGTTACTTTAAGATTGATCTTTGTTGCTGAAGAAGAGGTGAGGATACTTTATGCGCATGTCTTCTTCTACTTCCCAAGTAGTTCCATCGACAGACTGATTTCACCAAAGAACCTTAACAAGATGGACTTCTTTTTTCCGTAATGTATGAGTCTGATTGTCTAGTATCTCGACCGAAATATCCTCATAAGAGAGGTTGTTCTATATATCTTAAAAACAATAAACATGCATAATTGATGCAAGTGTAACTGATTCATGAATGCATGAGTGGGTGTTTTGATAAACTACGTTTCTCACTATAACAGTGCATACTTAAATAACTTGTTTGATATTTGATTGCATGACTTAATATGCAACGGTACTTGGTACCAACTTTTTGATGAACACTGAACATAAAACTTAGTAAGCTTAAGTAGAACTTCTACCATAAACTTGATCTGAGTTGGTGGAGAAGATTTAAGGATTATTGGTATGCATGTCTGCTTCTGTTACCTAAGTAGCTCCCTCGATGAATTTATTTCAACAAAGAACATTAATAAGAGGGACTTCTTTGTTCCATAAACTAGGAGTCTCATAGTATAGGATCTTGACCGGAATCTCTTCATAATAGAGGTTGTTCAGAAAAAATCATAAAATTACCACTTGTACAAAAGTGGATTCATGTTTGAACGAAATATTCTAACATTCTTAGGATAATTTCAAGCTACGAAAAAGTATGGGGTATTACAATATCTCCTTCTTGAGAACTGAACATAAATTAATGGAACATGATTTAATGACTGACACGAACAGTGAAACTAAGCAAGCTAGAGGAAGACTGTTATCTTGATCTTCTTCTGAGTTTTTAGAGAACAGGTTAGAATACTTGGTACTCATGTCTACTTTAGCTTCCCAAGTAGCTCAATCGACGGAGTGATTTCAACAAAGAACCTTTAACAGTGGGACTTCTTCGTTCGTAAATCTATGTGTTTTATGGTCTAGTATCTCAACCGGAATCTCTTCTTATCATAAGAGAGTTTGTTTTGAAAATCATAAAAATACCACGTGTACAAAAGTGTATTCATCTTTCAAAGAAAGCTTCTAACATTCTTTGGACAATTTCAAATTTTGAAAAACTGTGGGGTATTATAATATCGCCTCCTTGAAAACATTTGTCCTCAATTGAGACTGACTGAGGGTGAAAGAATATAAACTAATGTACATACTGAACATGATTTTCTTGAACATGATCTAATGAGCGACATGACTTATAACTGAATATGTCATACTAAATATTTATATTTGATGTATGTGTAACTGATTCATGAACTCATCAATGGGTCTTCTGATGAATTACTTTTCTCACAATTAAAATACATGTCGGATGTATAATTATAATACTTACCTGATGCATGAATGCATGAATTAATATGAAAAGGTACTTGGTTCCAAGTTTCTGATGAACACTGAACATGATATTGAGTAAGCTTAAGGAAAAATGCAACCTACCTTGAGGTTTATCTGAATTGTCGGAGAATAGGCGAGGATACTTGGTACGTATGTATGCTTCTATATTCCATGTAGCACATTTGATGGAATGATTTTATCAAAGAACCTTAACTATAGGGACTTCTTTATTTCTCAATCTACGAGTATGATAGTCGAGGATCTCGTCGAAAATCTCTACATAAGAGAGGTTGTTACAAAAATATAATAAATACCACATGTATAGAAGCGGAATCATCTTTCAAAGAAAGCTTATAACATTATTGGGATAATTTCAAGCTAGGAAAAAGTACTGGGTATTATAATATCTCCCCCTTGAGAACATCATCCTCGAATGTGACTGAGTTAGGGGGAAAGAATATAAAATGTTGTACATACTGAAACTTGACGGGCTGGAACATGATTTCATAACTTAGATGACTGATAACTGAATATATCATACTAAACATGCATATTTGATGCATCTGTAACTTATTCATGAATTCATGAGTGGGTGTTCTAATGAACTATATTTCTCATAATGAGAATGGATGTCTGATGCACAATTATATTTTTGAGCTAATAAATCAATGCATGAATAAGTATACAATGGTACTTGGTACTAAGTTCGTGATAAACATTGAATTCAGTAAGCTTAAACAGAACCGTTACTTTAAGTTTGATCTTAGTTGGTGAAGAAGACGTGAGGATACTTTGTACGCATGTCTTCTTCTACTTCACAAGTAGCTCCATCGACGGACTGATTTCACCAAAGAACCTTAACTAGATGGACTTCTTTTTTTCTTAATCTATGAGTCTAATAGTCTAGTATCTAGGCCGAAATATCTTCATAAGAGAGGTTGTTCTAAAAATCGTAAAAATAATAAATATGCATATCTGATACATGTGTAACTGATTCATGAATGCATGACTGGGTGCTCTGATAGACTACGTTTCTCACAATAAGAATGCATGTTTGATGCATATTTAAATAACTGGGCTGATACTTGAACGCATGACTGAATATGCAAAGGTACTTGGTACAAAGTTTTTGATGAACACAGATTATAAAACTTAGAATGCTTAAATAGAAATTCTACCTTAAGCTTTATCTGAGTTGGTGGAGAAGAGGGGAGGATTCTTGGGATGCATTACTGCTTCTGTTACCTAACTAGCTCCCTCGATGAATTGATTTCAAGAAAGAACTTTAACTAGAGGGACTTCTTTATTCCTTCAACTACGAATCTGATAGTATAGGATCTTGACTGGAATCTATTCATAATACAGGTTGGTTAGAAAATCATAAAATTACCACATGGACAAAAGTGGATTCATCTTTCAAAGAAAGATTATAACATTCTTAGGAGAATTTCAAGCTACGAAAAAGTATGGGGTATTACAATTGCTCTTCCTTGAGAACTGAACATAAATTGAACATGATTTAATGATTGACACGATAGATAACTAATATATAATACTAAACACGCATATTTCATACATGTGTAATTGATTCATGAATACATGACTGGGTGTTCTGATGAACTACGTTTCTCATAATGAGAATGCATGTACAATACATCATTATAAAATTGAGTTAATACATGAATGTATGACTAAATATGCAATGGTACATAGTACTAATTTTTTGATTAACACTAAACACAAAATGAAAAAGCTTATGGAGTACTTTTATCTTGATCATGATCTGAGTTGGCAGAGAAGAGGTGAGAGTACTTGGTATATATGTCTGTTTCTGCTTCCAAAGTTGCTCTATCGATGGACTGATTTCACCAAAGAACTTTAACTTGAAGGACTTATTTTTTCCTAAATTTACTCGTCTGATTATTTATTATCTCGACCGAAATCTCTTCATAATTGAGGTTGTTCAGAAAATCTTAAAAATACCACATGTACAAAAGTGGATTCATCTTTTAAAGAAAAATTCTATTTTTTTCGAACAATTTCAAGCGAAGAAAAAGTATGGTGTATTAAAATATCTCCCCCTTGAGAACATTCATCCTCAAAGCAGAGTGCGTGGGGGGGAAAGAAAACAAACTAATGCACATACTGAACATAACTTGTTGGAACATGATATCATAATTGACATGACTGATAACTGAATATATTGTACTAAACGTGCATATCTGATGCATGTGTAACTTATTCATGAATGCATGACTGGGTGTTCTAATGAACTATGTTTCTCATAATAAGAATGCATGTTTGATGCATAATTATATAACTGAGTTGATACATGAATGCAGGACTGAATATGCAATGGTACTTTATATCAAGTTTGTTCTTAATAATGAACATGAAACTGAGTAAGCTTAAGGAGAACCGCTACCTCGAACTTGATTTGAGTTGTTGGAGAAGTGGTGAGGATACTTGGTACATATGTATGCTTCTATATCCCAAGTAGCTCATTTGATGGAATGATTTTATCAAAGAACCTTAACTAGAGGGACTTCTTTATTCCTCAATCTACGAGTATGATAGTTGAGGATCTCATCGAAAATCTCTTCATAAGAGATGTTGTTCAAAAAATATAATAAATACCACATGTATAGAAGCGGAATCATCTTTCAAAGAAAGCTTCCAACATTATTGGGATAATTTCAAGCTAGGAAAAAGTACTGGGTATTATAATATCTCCCCCTTGAGAACATCATCCTCGAATGTGACTGAGTTAGGGGGAATGAATATAAACTGTTGTACATACTGAAACTTGACGGGCTGGAACATGATTTCATAACTTAGATGACTGATAACTGAATATATCATACTAAACATGCATATTTGATGCATCTGTAACTAATTCATGAATTCATGAGTGGGTGTTCTAATGAACTATATTTCTCATAATGAGAATGGATGTCTGATACACAATAATATTTCTGAGCTAATACATCAATGCATGAATAAGTATGTAATGGTACTTGGTACCAAGTTTGTGATGAACATTGAATTGAGTAAGCTTAAACAAAACCGTTACTTTAAGTTTGATCTTAGTTGGTGAAGAAGACGTGAGGATACTTTGTACGCATGTCTTCTTCTACTTCACAAGTAGCTCCATCGACGGACTGATTTCACCAAAGAACCTTAACTAGATGGACTTCTTTTTTTCTTAATCTATGAGTCTAATAGTCTAGTATCTAGACCGAAATATCTTCATAAGAGAGGTTGTTCTAAAAATCGTAAAAATAATAAATATGCATATTTGATACATGTGTAACTGATTCATGAATGCATGACTGGGTGCTCTGATAGACTACGTTTCTCACAATAAGAATGCATGTTTGATGCATATTTAAATAACTGGGCTGATACTTCAATGCATGACTGAATATGCAAAGGTACTTGGTACAAAGTTTTTGATGAACACTGATTATAAAACATAGAATACTTAAATAGAACTTCTACCTTAAGCTTGATCTGAGTTGGTGAAGAAGAGGTGAGGATTCTTGGGATGCATTAGTGCTTTTGTTACCTAACTAGCTCCCTCGATGAATTGATTTCAAGTAAGAACTTTAACTAGAGGGACTTCTTTGTTCCTTCAACTACGAATCTTATAGTATAGGATCTTGACCGGAATCTATTCATAATACAGGTTGGTTAGAAAATCATAAAATTACCACATGGACAAAAGTGGATTCATCTTTCAAAGAAAGATTATAACATTCTTAGGATAATTTCAAGCTACGAAAAAGTATGGGGTATTACAATTTCTCTTCCTTGAGAACTGAACATAAATTGATGGAACATGATTTAATGATTGACACGATAGATAACTAATATATAATACTAAACACGCATATTTCATACATGTGTAATTGATTCATGAATACATGACTGGGTGTTCTGATGAACTACGTTTCTCATAATGAGAATGCATGTACAATACATCATTATAAAATTGAGTTAATACATGAATGTATGACTAAATATGCAATGGTACATAGTACTAATTTTTTGATTAACACCAAACACAAAATGAAAAAGCTTATGGAGTACTTTTATCTTGATCATGATTTGAGTTGGCAGGGAAGAGGTGAGAGTACTTGGTATATATGTCTGTTTCTGCTTCCAAAGTTGCTCTATCGATGGACTGATTTCACCAAAGAACTTTAACTTGAAGGACTTATTTTTTCCTAAATTTACTCGTCTGATTATTTATTATCTCAACCGAAATCTCTTCATAATTGAGGTTGTTCAGAAAATCTTAAAAATACCACATGTACAAAAGTGGATTCATCTTTTAAAGAAAAATTCTATTTTTTTCGAACAATTTCAAGCGAAGGAAAAGTATGGTGTATTAAAATATCTCCCCCTTGAGAACATTCATCCTCAAAGCAGAGTGCGTGGGGGGGAAAGAAAACAAACTAATGCACATACTGAACATAACTTGTTGGAACATGATTTCATGATTGACATGACTGATAACTGAATATATTGTACTAAACGTGCATATCTGATGCATGTGTTACTTATTCATGAATGCATGACTGGGTGTTCTAATGAACTATGTTTCTCATAATAAGAATGCATGTTTGATGCATAATTATATAACTGAGTTGATACATGAATGCAGGACTGCATATGCAATGGTACTTTATATCAAGTCTGTTCTTAATAATGAACATGAAACTGAGTAAGCTTAAGGAGAACCGCTACCTCGAACTTGATTTGAGTTGTTGGAGAAGTGGTGAGGATACTTGGTACATATGTATGCTTCTATATCCCAAGTAGCTCATTTGATGGAATGATTTTATCAAAGAACCTTAACTAGAGGGACTTCTTTATTCCTCAATCTACGAGTATGATAGTTGAGGATCTCATCGAAAATCTCTTCATAAGAGATGTTGTTCAAAAAATATAATAAATACCACATGTATAGAAGCGGAATCATCTTTCAAAGAAAGCTTCCAACATTATTGGGATAATTTCAAGCTAGGAAAAAGTACTGGGTATTATAATATCTCCCCCTTGAGAAGATCATCCTCGAATGTCACTGAGTTAGGGGGAATGAATATAAACTGTTGTACATACTGAAACTTGACGGGCTGGAACATGATTTCATAACTTAGATGACTGATAACTGAATATATCATACTAAACATGCATATTTGATGCATCTGTAACTAATTCATGAATTCATGAGTGGGTGTTCTAATGAACTATATTTCTCATAATGAGAATGGATGTCTGATACACAATTATATTTCTGAGCTAATACATCAATGCATGAATAAGTATGTAATGGTACTTGGTACCAAGTTTGTGATGAACATTGAATTGAGTAAGCTTAAACAGAACCGTTACTTTAAGTTTGTTCTTAGTTGGTGAAGAAGACGTGAGGATACTTTGTACGTATGTCTTCTTCTACTTCACAAGTAGCTCCATCGACGGACTGATTTCACCAAAGAACCTTAACTAGATGGACTTCTTTTTTTCTTAATCTATGAGTCTAATAGTCTAGTATCTAGACCGAAATATCTTCATAAGAGAGGTTGTTCTAAAAATCGTAAAAATAATAAATATGCATATCTGATACATGTGTAACTGATTCATGAATGCATGACTGGGTGCTCTGATAGACTATGTTTCTCACAATAAGAATGCATGTTTGATGCATATTTAAATAACTGGGCTGATACTTGAATGCATGACTGAATATGCAAAGGTACTTGGTACAAAGTTTTTGATGAACACTGATTATAAAACTTAGAATGCTTAAATAGAACTTCTACCTTAAGCTTGATCTGAGTTGGTGAAGAAGAGGTGAGGATTCTTGGGATGCATTACAGCTTTTGTTACCTAACTAGCTCCCTCGATGAATTGATTTCAAGTAAGAACTTTAACTAGAGGGACTTCTTTGTTCCTTCAACTACGAATCTTATAGAATAGGATCTTGACAGGAATCTCTTCATAATACAGGTTGTTTAGAAAATCATAATATAACCACATGTACAAAATTGGATTCATCTTTCAAAGAAAGATTATAACATTCTTATGATAATTTCAAGCTACGAAAAAGTATGGGGTATTACAATTTCTCTTCCTTGATAACTGAACATAAATTGATGGAACATGATTTAATGATTGACACGACAGATAACTAATATATCATACTAAACATGCATATTTGATACATGTGTAATTGATTCATGAATACATGACTGGGTGTTCTGATGAACTACGTTTCTCATAATGAGAATGCATGTACAATACATCATTATAAAATTGAGTTAATACATGAATGTATGACTAAATATGCAATGGTACATAGTACTAATTTTTTGATTAACACTAAACAAAAAACTAAGAAAGCTTAAGGAGTACTTTTACCTTGATCATGATCTGAGTTGGCAGAGAAGAGGTGAGAGTACTTGGTATATATGTCTGTTTCTGCTTCCAAAGTTGCTCTATCGATGGACTGATTTCACCAAAGAACCTTAACTTGAAGGACTTATTTTTTCCTAAATTTACACGTCTGATTATTTATTATCTCGACCGAAATCTCTTCATAATTGAGGTTGTTCAGAAAATCTTAAAAATACCACATGTACAAAAGTGGATTCATCTTTTAAAGAAAATTTCTATTATTTTTCGAACAATTTCAAGCGAAGAAAAAGTATGGTGTATTAAAATATCTCCTCCTTGAGAACATTCGTCCTCGAAGCAGAGTGCGTGGGGGGGAAAGAAAACAAACTAATGCACATACTGAACATAACTTATTGGAACATGATTTCATGATTGACATGACTGATAACTGAATATAATATACTAAACATGCATATCTGATGCATGTGTAACTTATTCATGAATGCATGACTGGGTGTTCTAATGAACTATGTTTCTCATAATAAGAATGCATGTCTGATGCATAATTATATAACTGAGTTGATACATGAAAGCAGGACTGAATATGCAATGGTACTTTGTATCAAGTTTGTTCTGAATAATGAACATGAAACTGAGTAAGCTTAAGGAGAACCGTTACCTCGAACTTGATCTGAGTTGTTGGAGAAGTGGTGAGGATACTTGGTACATAAGTATGCTTCTATATCCCAAGTAGCTCATTTGATGGAATGATATTATCAAAGAACCTTAACTTGAGGGACTTCTTTATTCCTCAATCTACGAGTATGATAGTCGAGGATCTCGTCGAAAATCTCTTCATAAGAGAGGTTGTCCAAAAAATATAATAAAAACCACATGTATAGAAGCGGAATCATCTTTCAAAGAAAGCTTCTAACATTATTGGGATAATTTCAAGCTAGGAAAAAGTACTGGGTATTATAATATCTCCCCCTTGAGAACATTATCCTCGAATGTGACTGAGTTAGGGGGAAAGAATTTAAACTGTTGTACATACTGAAACTTGACGGGCTGGAACATGATTTCATAACTTAGATGACTGATAACTGAATATATCATACTAAACATGCATATTTGATGCATCTGTAACTGATTTATGA
Source organism: Capsicum baccatum var. pendulum (assembly GCA_030864225.1). Taxonomy (NCBI): domain Eukaryota; kingdom Viridiplantae; phylum Streptophyta; class Magnoliopsida; order Solanales; family Solanaceae; genus Capsicum; species Capsicum baccatum. The sequence goes on from CM061557.1 coordinate 91,777,376, forward strand.
ATTTATGAGTGGGTGTTCTAATGAACTATATTTCTCATAATGAGAATGGATGTCTGATGCACAATTATATTTCTGAGCTAATACATCAATTCATGAATAAGTATGTAATGGTACTTGGTACCAAGTTTGTGATGAACATTGAATTGAGTAAGCTTAAACAGAACCGTTACTTTAATTTTGTTCTTAGTTGGTGAAGAAGACGTGAGGATACTTTGTACGCATGTCTTCTTCTACTTCACAAGTAGCTCCATCGACGGACTGATTTCACCAAAGAACCTTAACTAGATGGACTTCTTTTTTTCTTAATCTATGAGTCTAATAGTCTAGTATCTAGATCGAAATATCTTCATAACAGAGGTTGTTCTAAAAATCGTAAAAATAATAAATATGCATATCTGATACATGTGTAACTGATTCGTGAATGCATGACTGGGTGCTCTGATAGACTACGTTTCTCACAATAAGAATGCATGTTTGATGCATATTTAAATAACTGGGCTGATACTTGAATGCATGAATGAATATGCAAAGGTACTTGGTACAAAGTTTTTGATGAACACTGATTATAAAAAAGAGAATGCTTAAATAGAACTTCTACCTTATGCTTGATCTGAGTTGGTGAAGAAGAGGTGAGGATTCTTGGGATGCATTACTGATTTTGTTACCTAACTAGCTCCCTCGATGAATTGATTTCAAGAAAGAACATTAACTAGAGGGACTTATTTGTTCCTTCAACTACGAATCTGATAGTATAGGATCTTGACAGGAATCTCTTCATAATACAGGTTGTTTAGAAAATCTTAAAATTACCACATGTACAAAAGTGGATTCATCTTTCAAAGAAAGATTATAACATTCTTATGATAATTTCAAGCTACGAAAAAGTATGGGGTATTACAATTTCTCTTCCTTGAGAACTGAACATAAATTGATGGAACATGATTTAAGGATTGACACGACAGATAACTAATATATCATACTAAACATGCATATTTGATACATGTGTAATGGATTCATGAATACATGACTGGGTGTTCTGATGAACTACCTTTCTCATAATGAGAATGCATGTACAATACATCATTATAAAATTGAGTTAATACATGAATGTATGACTAAATATGCAATGGTACATAGTACTAATTTTTTGATTAACACTAAACAAAAAACTAAGAAAGCTTAAGGAGTACTTTTACCTTGATCATGATCTGAGTTGGCAGAGAAGAGGTGAGAGTACTTGCTATACATGTCTGTTTCTGCTTCCAAAGTTGCTCTATCGATGGACTGATTTCACCAAAGAACCTTAACTTGAAGGACTTATTTTTTGCTAAATTTACTCGTCTAATTATTTATTATCTCGACCGAAATCTCTTCATAATTGAGGTTTTTCAGAAAATCTTAAAAATACTACATGTACAAAAGTGGATTCATCTTTTAAAGAAAAATTCTATTATTTTTCGAACAATTTCAAGCGAAGAAAAAGTATGGTGTATTAAAATATCTCCTCCTTGAGAACATTCGTCCTCGAAGCAGAGTGCGTGGGGTAGAAAGAAAACAAACTAATGCACATACTGAACATAACTTATTGGAACATGATTTCATGATTGACATGACTGATAACTGAATATAATATACTAAACATGCATATCTGATGCATGTGTAACTTATTCATGAATGCATGACTAGGTGTTCTAATGAACTATGTTTCTCATAATAAGAATGCATGTCTGATGCATAATTATATAACTGAGTTGATACATGAAAGCAGGACTAAATATGCAATGGTACTTTGTATCAAGTTTGTTCTGAATAATGAACATGAAACTGAGTAAGCTTAAGGAGAACCGTTACCTCGAACTTGATCTTAGTTGTTGGAGAAGTGGTGAGGATACTTGGTACATATGTATGCTTCTATATCCCAAGTAGCTCATTTGATGGAATGATTTTATCAAAGAACCTTAACTAGAGGGACTTCTTTATTCCTCAATCTACGAGTATGATAGTCGAGGATCTCATCGAAAATCTCTTCATAAGAGAGGTTGTTCAAAAAATATAATAAATACCATATGTATAGAAGCGGAATCATCTTTCAAAGAAAGCTTCTAACATTATTGAGATAATTTCAAGCTAGGAAAAAGTACTGGGTATTATAATATCTCCCCCTTGAGAACATTATCCTCGAATGTGACTGAGTTAGGGGGAAAGAATTTAAACTGTTGTACATACTGAAACTTGACGGGCTGGAACATGATTTCATAACTTAGATGACTGATAACTGAATATATCATACTAAACATGCATATTTGATGCATCTGTAACTGATTCATGAATTTATGAGTGGGTGTTCTAATGAACTATATTTCTCATAATGAGAATGGATGTCTGATGCACAATTTTATTTCTGAGCTAATACATCAATGCATGAATAAGTATGTAATGGCACTTGGTACCAAGTTTGTGATGAACATTGAATTGAGTAAGCTTAAACAGAACCGTTACTTTAAGTTTGTTCTTAGTTGGTGAAGAAGACGTGAGGATACTTTGTACGCATGTCTTCTTCTACTTCACAAGTAGCTCCATCGACGGACTGATTTCACCAAAGAACCTTAACTAGATGGACTTCTTTTTTTCTTAATCTATGAGTCTAATAGTCTAGTATCTAGACCGAAATATCTTCATAAGAGAGGTTGTTCTAAAAATCGTGAAAATAATAAATATGCATATCTGATACATGTGTAACTGATTCATGAATGCATGACTGGGTTCTCTGATAGACTACATTTCTCACAATAAGAATGCATGTTTGATGCATATTTAAATAACTGGGCTGATACTTGAATGCATGAATGAATATGCAAAGGTACTTTGTACAAAGTTTTTGATGAACACTGATTATAACACATAGAATGCTTAAATAGAACTTCTACCTTATGCTTGATCTGAGTTGGTGAAGAAGAGGTGAGGATTCTTGGGATGCATTACTGCTTTTGTTACCTAACTAGCTCCCTCGATGAATTGATTTCAAGAAAGAACATTAACTAGAGGGACTTCTTTGTTCCTTCAACTACGAATCTGATAGTATAGGATCTTGACAGGTATCTCTTCATAATACAGGTTGTTTAGAAAATCATAAAATTACCACATGTACAAAAGTGGATTCATCTTTCAAAGAAAGATTATAACATTCTTATGATAATTTCAAGCTACGAAAAAGTATGGGGTATGACAATTTATCTTCCTTGAGAACTGAACATAAATTGATGCAACATGATTTAAGGATTGACACGATAGATAACTAATATATCATACTAAACATGCATATTTGATACATGTGTAATTGATTCATGAATACATGACTGGGTGTTCTGATGAACTACCTTTCTCATAATGAGAATGCATGTACAATACATCATTATAAAATTGAGTTAATACATGAATGTATGACTAAATATGCAATGGTACATAGTACTAATTTTTTGATTAACACTAAACAAAAAACTGAGAAAGCTTAAGGAGTACTTTTACCTTGATCATGATCTGAGTTGGCAGAGAAGAGGTGAGAGTACTTGGTATACATGTCTGTTTCTGCTTCCAAAGTTGCTCTATCGATGGACTGATTTCACCAAAGAACCTTAACTTGAAGGACTTATTTTTTGCTAAATTTACTCGTCTGATTATTTATTATCTCGACCGAAATCTCTTCATAATTGAGATTTTTCAGAAAATCTTAAAAATACCACATGTACAAAAGTGGATTCATCTTTTAAAGAAAAATTCTATTATTTTTCGAACAATTTCAAGCGAAGAAAAAGTATGGTGTATTAAAATATCTCCCCCTTGAGAACATTCGTCCTCGAAGAAGAGTGCGTGGGGGGGGGGAAGAAAACAAACTAATGCACATACTGAACATAACTTATTGGAACATGATTTCATGATTGACATGACTGATAACTGAATATATTGTACTAAACATGCATATCTGATGCATGTGTAACTTATTCATGAATGCATGACTGGGTGTTCTAATGAACTATGTTTCTCATAATAAGAATGCATGTCTGATGCATAATTATATAACTGAGTTGATACATGAATGAAGGACTGAATATGCAATGGTACTTTGTATCAAGTTTGTTCTGAATAATGAACATGAAACAGAGTAAGCTTAAGTAGAACCGTTACCTCGAACTTGATCTGAGTTGTTGGAGAAGTGGTGAGGATACTTGGTACATATGTATGCTTCTATATCCCAAGTAGCTCATTTGATGGAATGATTTTATCAAAGAACCTTAACCAGAGGGACTTCTTTATTCCTCAATCTACGAGTATGATAGTCGAGGATCTCGTCGAAAATCTCTTCATAAGAGAGGTTGTTCAAAAAATATAATAAATACCACATGTATAGAAGCGGAATCATCTTTCAAAGAAAGCTTCTAACATTATTGAGATAATTTCAAGCTAGGAAAAAGTACTGGGTATTATAATATCTCCCCCTTGAGAACATTATCCTCGAATGTGACTGAGTTAGGGGGAAAGAATTTAAACTGTTGTACATACTGAAACTTGACGGGCTGGAACATGATTTCATAACTTAGATGACTGATAACTGAATATATCATACTAAACATGCATATTTGATGCATCTATAACTGATTCATGAATTTATGAGTGGGTGTTCTAATGAACTATATTTCTCATAATGAGAATGGATGTCTGATGCACAATTTTATTTCTGAGCTAATACATCAATGCATGAATAAGTATGTAATGGTACTTGGTACCAAGTTTGTGATGAACATTGAATTGAGTAAGCTTAAACAGAACCGTTACTTTTAGTTTGTTCTTAGTTGGTGAAGAAGACGTGAGGATACTTTGTACGCATGTCTTCTTCTACTTCACAAGTAGCTCCATCGACGGACTGATTTCACCAAAGAACCTTAACTAGATGGACTTCTTTTTTTCTTAATCTATGAGTCTAATAGTCTTGTATCTAGACCGAAATATCTTCATAAGAGAGGTTGTTCTAAAAATCGTGAAAATAATAAATATGCATATCTGATACATGTGTAACTGATTCATGAATGCATGACTGGGTTCTCTGATAGACTACATTTCTCACAATAAGAATGCATGTTTGATGCATATTTAAATAACTGGGCTGATACTTGAATGCATGAATGAATATGCAAAGGTACTTTGTACAAAGTTTTTGATGAACACTTATTATAACACATAGAATGCTTAAATAGAACTTCTACCTTATGCTTGATCTGAGTTGGTGAAGAAGAGGTGAGGATTCTTGGGATGCATTACTGCTTTTGTTACCTAACTAGCTCCCTCGATGAATTGATTTCAAGAAAGAAAATTAACTAGAGGGACTTCTTTGTTCCTTCAACTACGAATCTGATAGTATAGGATCTTGACAGGTATCTCTTCATAATACAGGTTGTTTAGAAAATCATAAAATTACCACATGTACAAAAGTGGATTCATCTTTCAAAGAAAGATTATAACATTCTTATGATAATTTCAAGCTACGAAAAAGTATGGGGTATGACAATTTCTCTTCCTTGAGAACTGAACATAAATTGATGGAACATGATTTAAGGATTGACACGACAGATAACTAATATATCATACTAAACATGCATATTTGATACATGTGTAATTGATTCATGAATACATGACTGGGTGTTCTGATGAACTACCTTTCTCATAATGAGAATGCATGTACAATACATCATTATAAAATTGAGTTAATACATGAATGTATGACTAAATATGAAATGGTACATAGTACTAATTTTTTGATTAACACTAAACAAAAAACTGAGAAAGCTTAAGGAGTACTTTTACCTTGATCATGATCTGAGTTGGCAGAGAAGAGGTGAGAGTACTTGGTATACATGTCTGTTTCTGCTTCCAAAGTTGCTCTATCGATGGACTGATTTCACCAAAGAACCTTAACTTGAAGGACTTATTTTTTGCTAAATTTACTCGTCTGATTATTTATTATCTCGACCGAAATCTCTTCATAATTGAGATTTTTCAGAAAATCTTAAAAATACCACATGTACAAAAGTGGATTCATCTTTTAAAGAAAAATTCTATTATTTTTCGAACAATTTCAAGCGAAGAAAAAGTATGGTGTATTAAAATATCTCCCCCTTGAGAACATTCGTCCGCGAAGAAGAGTGCGTGGGGGGGGGGGGAAGAAAACAAACTAATGCACATACTGAACATAACTTATTGGAACATGATTTCATTATTGACATGACTGATAACTGAATATATTGTACTAAACATGCATATCTGATGCATGTGTAACTTATTCATGAATGCATGACTGGGTGTTCTAATGAACTATGTTTCTCATAATAAGAATGCATGTCTGATGCATAATTATATAACTGAGTTGATACATGAATGAAGGACTGAATATGCAATGGTACTTTGTATCAAGTTTGTTCTGAATAATGAACATGAAACTGAGTAAGCTTAAGGAGAACCGTTACCTCGAACTTGATCTGAGTTGTTGGAGAAGTGGTGAGGATACTTGGTACATATGTATGCTTCTATATCCCAAGTAGCTCATTTGATGGAATGATTTTATCAAAGAACCTTAACTAGAGGGACTTCTTTATTCCTCAATCTACGAGTATGATAGTCGAGGATCTCGTCGAAAATCTATTCATAAGAGAGGTTGTTCAAAAAATATAATAAATACCACATGTATAGAAGCGGAATCATCTTTCAAAGAAAGCTTCTAACATTATTGGGATAATTTCAAGCTAGGAAAAAGTACTGGGTATTATAATATCTCCCCCTTGAAAACATTATCCTCGAATGTGACTGAGTTAGGGGGAAAGAATTTAAACTGTTGTACATACTGAAACTTGACGGGCTGGAACATGATTTCATAACTTAGATGACTGATAACTGAATATATCATACTAAACATGCATATTTGATGCATCTGTAACTGATTCATGAATTTATGAGTGGGTGTTCTAATGAACTATATTTCTCATAATGAGAATGGATGTCTGATGCACAATTATATTTCTGAGCTAATACATCAATGCATGAATAAGTATGTAATGGTACTTGGTACTAAGTTTGTGATGAACATTGAATTGAGTAAGCTTAAACAGAACCGTTACTTTAAGTTTGTTCTTAGTTGGTGAAGAAGACGTGAGGATACTTTGTACGCATGTCTTCTTCTACTTCATAAGTAGCTCCATCGACGGACTGATTTCACCAAAGAACCTTAACTAGATGAACTTCTTTTTTTCTTAATCTATGAGTCTAATAGTCTAGTATTTAGACCGAAATATCTTCATAAGAGAGGTTGTTCTAAAAATCGTAAAAATAATAAATATGCATATTTGATACATGTGTAACTGATTCATGAATGCATGACTGGGTGCTCTGATAGACTACGTTTCTCACAATAAGAATGCATGTTTGATGCATATTTAAATAACTGGGCTGATACTTGAATGCATGAATGAATATGCAAAGGTACTTGGTACAAAGTTTTTGATGAACACTGATTATAAAACATAGAATGCTTAAATAGAACTTCTACCTTATGCTTGATCTGAGTTGGTGAAGAAGAGGTGAGGATTCTTGGGATGCATTACTGCTTTTGTTACCTAACTAGCTCTCTCGATGAATTGATTTATAGAAAGAACATTAACTAGAGGGACTTCTTTGTTCCTTCAACTACGAATCTGATAGTATAGGATCTTGACAGGAATCTCTTCATAATACAGGTTGTTTATAAAATTATAAAATTACCACATGTACAAAAGTGGATTCATCTTTCAAAGAAAGATTATAACATTCTTATGATAATTTCAAGCTACGAAAAAGTATGGGGTATTACAATTTCTCTTCCTTGAGATCTGAACATAAATTGATGGAACATGATTTAAGGATTGACACGACAGATAATTAATATATCATACTAAACATGCATATTTGATACATGTGTAATGGATTCATGAATACATGACTGGGTGTTCTGATGAACTACCTTTCTACTAATGAGAATGCATGTACAATACATCATTATAAAATTGAGTTAATACATGAATGTATGACTAAATATGCAATGGTACATAGTACTAATTTTTTGATTAACACTAAACAAAAAACTGAGAAAGCTTAAGGAGTACTTTTACCTTGATCATGATCTGTGTTGGCAGAGAAGAAGTGAGAGTACTTGGTATACATGTTTGTTTCTGCTTCCAAAGTTGCTCTATCGATGGACTGATTTCACCAAAGAACCTAAACTTGAAGGACTTATTTTTTGCTAAATTTACTCGTCTGATTATTTATTATCTCGACCGAAATCTCTTCATAATTGATGTTTTTCAGAAAATCTTAAAAATACTACATGTACAAAAGTGGATTCATCTTTTAAAGAAAAATTCTATTATTTTTCTAACAATTTCAAGCGAAGAAAAAGTATGGTGTATTAAAATATCTCCCCCTTGAGAACATTCGTCCTCGAAGAAGAGTGCGTGGGGGGGGGGGGGGGAAAGAAAACAAACTAATGCACATACTGAACATAACTTATTGGAATATGATTTCATGATTGACATGACTGATAACTGAATATATTGTACTAAACATGCATATCTGATGCATGTGTAACTTATTCATGAATGCATGACTGGGTGTTCTAATGAACTATGTTTCTCATAATAAGAATGCATGTCTGATGCATAATTATATAACTGAGTTGATACATGAATGAAGGACTGAATATGCAATGGTACTTTGTATCAAGTTTGTTCTGAATAATGAACATGAAACTGAGTAAGCTTAAGGAGAACCGATACCTCGAACTTGATCTGAGTTGTTGGAGAAGTGGTGAGGATACTTGGTACATATGTATGCTTCTATATCCCTAGTAGCTCATTTGATGGAATGATTTTATCAAAGAACCTTAACTAGAGGGACTTCTTTATTCCTCAATGTACGAGTATGATAGTCGAGGATCTCGTCGAAAATCTCTTCATAAGAGAGGTTGTTCAAAAAATATAATAAATACTACATGTATAGAAGCGGAATCATCTTTCAAAGAAAGCTTCTAACATTATTGGGATAATTTCAAGCTAGGAAAAAGTACTGGGTATTATAATATCTCCCCTTTGAGAACATCATCCTCGAATGTGACTGAGTTAGGGGGAATGAATATAAACTGTTGTACATACTGAAACTTGACGGGCTGGAACATGATTTGATAACTTAGATGACTGATAACTGAATATATCATACTAAATATGCATATTTGATGCATCTGTAACTGATTCATGAATTCATGAGTGGGAGTTCTAATGAACTATATTTTGCATAATGTGAATGGATGTCTGAATAAGTATGTAATGGTACTTAGTACCAAGTTTGTGATGAACATTGAATTGAGTAAGCTTAAACAGAACCGTTACTTTAAGTTTGTTCTTAGTTGGTGAAGAAGACGTGAGGATACTTTGTACGCATGTCTTCTTCTACTTCACAAATAGCTCCATCGACGAACTGATTTCACCAAAGAACCTTAACTAGATGGACTTCCTTTTTTCTTAATCTATGATTCTAATAGTCTAGTTTCTAGACCGAAATATCTTCATAAGAGAGGTTGTTCTAAAAATCGTAAAAATAATAAATATGCATATCTGATACATGTGTAACTGATTCATGAATGCATGATTGGGTGCTCTGATAGACTACGTTTCTCACAATAAGAATGCATGTTTGATGCATATTTAAATAACTAGGCTGATACTTGAATGCATGACTGAATATGCAAAGGTACTTGGTACAAAGTTTTTGATGAACACTGATTATAAAACTTAGAATGCTTAAATAGAACTTCTACCTTAAGATTGATCTGAGTTGGTGAAGAAGAGGTGAGGATTCTTGGGATGCATTACTGCTTTTGTTACCTAACTAGCTCCCTCGATGAATTGATTTCAAGAAAGAACCTTAACTAGAGGGACTTCTTTGTTCCTTCAACTACGAATCTTATAGTATAGGATCTTGACAGGAATCTCTCCATAATACAGGTTGTTTAGAAAATCATAAAATTACCACATGTGAAAAAGTGGATTCATCTTTCAAAGAAAGATTATAACATTCTTATGATAATTTCAAGCTACGAAAAAGTATGGGGCATTACAATTTCTCTTCCTTGATAACTGAACATAAATTGATGGAACATAATTTAATGATTCACACGACAGATAACTAATATATCATACTAAACATGCATATTTGATACATGTGTAATTGATTCATGAATACATGACTGGGTGTTCTGATGAACTACCTTTCTCATAATGAGAATGCATGTACAATACATCATTATAAAATTGAGTTAATACATGAATGTATGACTAAATATGCAATGGTACATAGTACTAATATTTTGATTAACACTAAACAAAAAACTAAGAAAGCTTAAGGAGTACTTTTACCTTGATCATGATCTGAGTTGGCAGAGAAGAGGTGAGAGTACTTGGTATATATGTCTCTTTCTGCTTCCAAAGTTGCTCTATCGATGCACTGATTTCACCAAAGAACCTTAACTTGAAGGACTTATTTTTTCCTAAATTTACACGTCTGATTATTTATTATCTCGACCGAAATCTCTTCATAATTGAGGTTGTTCAGAAAATCTTAAAAATACCACATGTACAAAAGTGGATTCATCTTTTAAAGAAAAATTCTATTATTTTTCAAACAATTTCAAGCGAAGAAAAAGTATGGTGTATTAAAATATCTCTCCCTTGAGAACATTCGTCCTCGAAGCAGAGTGAGTGGGGGGGAAAGAAAACAAACTAATGCACATACTGAACATAACTTATTGGAACATGATTTCATGATTGACATGACTGATAACTGAATATATTGTACTAAACATGCATATCTGATGCATGTGTAACTTATTAATAAATGCATGACTGGGTGTTCTAATGAACTATGTTTCTCAAAATAAGAATGCATATCTGATGCATAATTATATAACTGAGTTGATACATGAATGCAGGACTGAATATGCAATGGTACTTTGTACCAAGTTTGTTCTGAATAATGAACATGAAACTGCGTAAGCTTAAGGAGAACTGCTACCTCGAGCTTGATCTAAGTTGTTGGAGAAGTGGTGAGGATACTTGGTATGCATGTCTGCTTCTGCTACCTAATTAGCTCCATCAACGAAATGATTTCACCAAAGAACCTTAACTAGAGGCTCTTCTTTGTTCCTCAATCTACGAGTCTGAAAATCTAGATTCTCAACCGAAATCTCTTGATAAGAGTGGTTGTTCTCAAAATCATAAAAATACCATGTATACAAAAGTGGATTCATCTTTCATACAAAGCTTATAACATTCTTGGGACAATTTCAAGCTAGGAAAAAGTATAGGGTATTGCAATATCTCACCCTTGAGTACATTCGTCCACGAATGAGGTTTAGTGAGTGGGAAAGAATATAAACTAATTACACATTGAACATGACTAGCAGGAATATGATTTCGTGACTTACATGACTGATAATTGAATATGTCATACTAAACATGCATATCTGTTGCATGTGTAACTGATTCCTGAATTCATGACTGGGTGTTCTGATAAACTATGTTTCTCATAATGAGAATGCAGATTTGATGCATAATTATATAACTGAGTTGATACATGAATGCAGGACAAAATATGCAATGGTACTTGGTACCTTGATCTTGATCTGAGTTGGTAGAGAAGAAATGAGGATACTTGGTAGGTATGTCTGCTTCTACTTCCCAAGTAACTCCATCGACGAACTAATTTCACCAAAGAACCTTAACTAGATGGAATTCTTTGTTCCACAATCTATGAGTCAGATAGTCTAGGATCTCGACCGAAATATTATCATAAGAGAGGCTGCTCTGAAAATCGTAAAAATACCACATGTACAATAGTGGATTAAACTTTGAAAGAACTCTTCTAATATTTTTCAAATAACTTCAATCTAAGAAAAATGATAGGGTATTACAATATCTCCCCCTTGATAGCATTCATCCTCGAATGCGACTGACTGTGGGAGAAAGAATATAAACTGATGTACATACTGAACATTACTAACTGGAACGTAATTTCATGACTGACAAAACTGATAACGTAATATATCATACTAAAAATGCATATCTGATCCATGTGTAACTGATTCATGAATGAAATCCAGCGTGTTCTGGTGAACTACATTTCTCACAATGAGAATGCATATCTGATGCATAATTATATAATTAATCAGATACGTTAATGCATGAATTAATATGCAATGGTACTTTGTACCAAATTTGTCTTGAACACTGAACATTAAATTGAGTAAGCTTAAGAACAACTGTTACCTTAAGCATGATATGATATGGTGGAGAAGATTTGAGGATAGTTGGTAGATATGTCTTTTTCTACGTCCCAAGTAGCTCCACCAATGGACTAATTTCACTAAAGAACCTTAACTAGAGGGAATTTTTTGTTCCTCAATGTACGAGTCGGATAGTCTAAGATTTCGATCGAAATCTATTCATAAGAGAAGCTGTTATAAAAATCTTTAAAATACCATCGGTAAAAAAGTGGATTAATCTTTCAAAGAAAGCTTCTAACATTCTTGGGACAAATTGAAGTTAGGAAAAGGTATAGTGTATTACAATATCTCCCCTTGAGAACATCATCCTCGAATGAGACTGAGTGAGAGAGAAAGAATATAAACTGATGTACATATTGAACATAACTAGTTGGAATATGATTTCAGCAGTGACATGACTGATAACTAAATATATCATACTGAACATGTATATCTGATGCATGTGTAACTGATTCATGAATGCATGATTAGGGTGTCCTGATAAACTATGATTCTTAAAATGAGAATCCATGTCTGATGCATATTTATATAACTAAACAGATACATGAATGCATGATTGAATATGCAATGGTAATTGCTACCGAGTTTGTGATGTACATTGAGCATGAAGATGAGTAAGCTTAAGAAGAACTATTACCTTGAGCTTGATCTGAGTTGGCGAAAAAGAAGAGAGGATACTCGGTACGCGTGTCTGGTTCTACTTCCCAAGGATCTCCATTGATGGACTGATTTCACCTAACAACCTCAAATACAATGACTTCTTTGTTCCTTAATCTATGAGTTTGATAGTCAAAGATCTTGACCGGAATCTCTTCATAAGAAAGGTTGTTGTAAATATCATAAAAATACCATGTGTACAAAAGTAGATTCGTCTTTCAAAAAAATCTTCTAACATTCATGGGACAAATTCAAGTTAAGAAAAAGTTATGTGTATTACAATGGCTCCCTCTTGAGAATATATGTCTTCAAATCAGACTAAGTCAAGCGGAAATATAAACCTATGTACATACTGAAAATAACTAGCTAGAACATTATTTCATGAAGTACTTGACTGATAACTGAATATATCATATTAAACATGCATATTTGATGCATGTGTAATTGATTCATTAATAAATGACTGGGTCTTCTGATCAACTACGTTGATTACAATGTGATTGTATGTCTGATGCATAATTTTATAATAGAGTTGACACATGAATTCATGACTTAATATACAATGGTAATTGGGACAAAATTTGTGATGAACACTGAACATGAAACTTAGTAGGCTTCACGAGAAATAATACCTTGAGGTTTATCTGAGTTGGGGGAGAAGAGGTGAGGATACTTGGTACGTATTACATCTTCTACTTCCCAAGTATTCCCATCGATGGGATGATTTCACCAAAGAACAATAACTACAGAGACTTCTTTGTTACTCCATCTACGAGTCTGATAATATTGGATCTGCAACGTTATCTCTTCATAAGAGAGGTTGTTCTAAAAATATTAAACTTACCATGTGTATTAAAGTGGATTCATCTTTCAGTGAAAGCTTCTAACAGTCTTGGGACAGTTTCAAGCTAGTAAAAAGTACGGGGTATTACAATATCTCCTCCTTGAGAACCGAACATAAATGGCTGTAACATGATTTAATGACTGACATGACGGATAACTAATATATCATACTAAACATGAATATTTGATGCAGGTGTAAATGATTCATGAATACATGAGTGGGTGTTCTGATGAACTACTTTTCTCATAATGAGAATTCATATCAAATGCATAATTATATAATTGAGTTGATACATGAATGTATGACTAAATATCCAATGGTATTTGGTACTAATTTTTTGATGAACATTGAACATGAAACTTAGTAGGCTTATGGAGAATTAGTTACTTTGAGAATGATCTAAGTCGGTAGAGAAGAGGTGATGATACTTGGTATATATGTTGGATTCTGCTTCAAAAGTAGCTCCATCAACGGACTGATTTAACCAAACAACCTTAACTAGAATGACTTCTTTTTTCCTCAATCTACGAGTCTGATAGTGTAGTATATCGACCGAAATTACTTCATAATAGAGGTTGTTCTAAAAAATTAAAAATACCACAGGAACAAAATTAGATTCATCTTTCAAACAAAGTTTCTAACATTTTTCGAACAATTTTAAGCTAAGAAAAAGTATGGGGTATTACAATATCTCCCCCTTGAGAACATTCTTCCTCAAAATAGAATGAGTAAGGGGGAAAGAATACAAACTGATGTACAAACTGAACATGACTTGTTGGAACATAAATTCATGATTGACATGACTAATAACTTAATGTATCATACTAAACATGCATATATGATTCATATGTAACTGATTCTAGAATGAATGACTGGGTGTTCTCATGAAAAACATTTATCACAATGAGATTGCATGTCTAATGCATAATTATATAACTGATCTGATACATGAATGCATGACTGTATATGCAATAGTACTTGGTACCAAGTTTGTGATGAACACTGAACATTAAACTAAGTAAGCTTAAAGAGAACTATTACCTAGATCTTGATCCTAGTTTGAGGAGAAGAGGTGAGGATACTTGTTAAGCATGTCTGCTTCTGCTTTACCAGTAGATCTATTGATGAATTAAATTCACCAAAGGACCACAACAATAGGGACTTCTTTGTTCGTCAATGTATGAGTCTAATAGTCTAGGATCTCGATCGGAATCACTTCAAAAGAGAGGTTGTTCTGAAAATCATAAAAATACCACGTATACAAAAGTTGATTGATCTTTAAAAGAAAGCTTCTAATATTCTTAGGACAATTTAAAGCTAGGAAAAAATACGGGGGTTTTCAATATCTCCCCCTTGAGAACATTCATCCTCAAATGTGGCTGAGTGAGGGGAAAAGAATATAAACTAATGTACATATTGAACTTGATTGGACGAAACATGATTTCAGGTTTGACATGACTGATAGCTGAATATATCATACTAAAGATGCAAATCTGATGCATGTGTAACTAATACATGAATGTATGACTTGGTGTTCTAATGAATACGTTTCTCACAATGACAATTCCTATCTGATGCATAATATGATAACTATGTTGATACATGAATGCATGACTGAATATATAATGGTACTTGGTACCAAGTTTATGATGAACACTTAACATGAAACTTAATAAACTTAATGATAACTGTTAGCTTGAGCTTGATCCAAGTAGCTCAATCGAATGACTAATTTCACCAAAGAACCTTAATTAGAGGGACTTCTTTGTCCCTCAATCTACGAGTCTGATAGTTTAGGATCTCGACCAAAATCTATCCATCAGAGAGGCTATTCTAAAAATCTTAAAAATACCACCTGAACAAAAGTATATTATTCTTTCAAAGAAATCTTTTAACATTCTTGGGACAATATCAATCTAGGAAAAAGTACAAGGTATTTCAATAACCCTCCCTTGAGAACATTCATCCTCGATGAAGACTGAGTGAGGGGAAAAGAAAATAAACTGATGTATGTACTGACCATGACTGGCTGGCACATTATTTCGTGATTGACGTGACTGATATTTGAATATATCATACTAAGCATGCATAATTTATACATGTGTAACTTATTCACGAATACATCGCTGGGTGTACTGATGAACATCGTTTCTCACAATGAGAACGCATGTCTGATGCATAATTATATAACTGAACTGATACATTAATGCATGATTGAATACGTAATGGTACTTGGTACCAAGATTGTGATGAACACTGAACGTGAAACTGACTAAGCTTAAGGAAAAATGTTACCTTGAGCTTGATCTGAGTTGGCGGAGAAGAGGTAAGGAAACATGATATGCATGTCTGCCTCTGCTTCCCAAGTATCTCCATCGATGGACTGAATTCACCAAAGAATCTTAACTATAGGGGTTATTTTATTCCTTAATCTATGAGTCTGATAGTCTAGGATCTCGACCATAATCTATTAGTAAGAGAGGTTGTTCAGAAAATCATAAAAATATCATATTTACAAAAGTGGATTCATCTTTCAAAGAAAGCATCTAACATTGTTGGGAGTATTTAAATCTAGGAAAAAGTATGGGGTATTACAATATCTCCCACTTGAGATGATTTGTCCTCGAATGAGACTGAGTAGGGGGGAAAGAATAACAACTGACGTACATACTCATCATGAATGGTTGAAACATTATTTCATTATTGACATGACTGATAACTGAATATATCAAACTAAACATGCATATATGATGCTTGTGTAACTTATTCATGAATGCCTGACTGGGTGTTCTTATTAAAAACGTTTCTCACAATAAAAATACATTTCATATGCATAATTAAATAATTGACCTGATAGATGAATGCATGACTGAATATGAAATAGTACATGGTACAAACTTAGTTATGAACAGTAAACATGAATCTGAGTAACCTTAAGGAGAACTTTTACCTTGAGCTTGATCTGAGATGGGGGGAAGAGGTTAGGATACTTGGTATGCATGTCTTCTTCTACTTCCCAAGTAGCTCCATCGACGGACTAATTTCACCAAAGAACCTAACTAGAGGGACTTCTTTGATCCTCAATCTATGAGTTTGGTAGTTTAAAATCTCAACCAGAATCTCTTCATAAGAGAGGTTGTTCTAAAAATCCTAAAAATATCACATATAAAAAAGTGGATTGATCTTTAAAAGAAAGCTTCTAACATTCTTGTGATAATTTTAAGCTGTAAAAAAGTCTAGGGTATTACAATATCTCCTTCTTGAGAACATTCATCATGGAATGAGGTTGAGTGAGGGGAAAAAAATTTAAATTGATTTACATACAAAACTTGACTAGCTGAAACATGATATTATGACTGACATGGCTGATAACTTAATATATCATACTAAACTTGCATACATAATGGATGTGTAACTATTTCATGAATGCATGACTGGGTGTTCTTATGAATACGCTTCTCACAATGAGAATTCTGGTCTGATGCATAAGTATATAACAGACTTGATACATGAATGATAATGTAATATCCAATGGTACTTTGTACCAAGTTTGTTATGAACACTGAACATCAAACAAAGTAAGATTAAGCAGAACTATTACCTTTAACTAGATCTGAGTTGGCAGAGATGAGGTGAGGATACTTGGTACGTATGTCTTCTTCTGCTTCCCAAGTTGCTCCATCGACGAAGTGATATCACCAATGAACCTTAACTAGAGGGACTTCATTTTTCCTAAATCTACGAGTCTCATTGTCTAGGATCTCGACCAGAATCTCTTCATAAGAGAGGCTGTTCTGAAAATTTTAAAAATACATGTATAAAACTGGATTAATCATTCAATGAAATCTTTTAACATTCTTGGGAAAGTTTCAATCTAGCAAAAAGTACAAGGTATTTCAATAACTCTTCCTTGAGAACATTCATCCTCTATTAAGACTGTGTGAGGGGGAAAGAAAATTAACTGATGTACATATTGAAAAACGACTAGCTAGAAAATTATTTCATGATTGATATGACTGATACTTGAATATAACATACTAAACATGCATATCTGATGCATGTGTAACTTATTCATCAATGCATCAGTGGGTGTACTGATGAACTACATTTCTCAAAAGGAGAATGCATGTCTGATACATAATTATATAACTGAGCTGATACATGAAACCATGATCTAATATGCAATGGCACTTGGTTCCAAATTTGTGATGAATACTGAACATGAAACTAACTAAGCTTTAGGAGAAATGTTCCCTTGAGCTTAATCTGAGTTGGTGGAGAAGAGGTGAGGAAACTTGGTATTCATGTCTACCTCTGTTTCCCAAGTATCTCCATGGATAGACTGATTTCACCAAAGAACCTTAACTAGAGGGACTTTTTTATTCCTTAATCTACGATTCAGATAGTCTAGGATGTCGACCAGAATCTCTTCATAAGTGAGGCTGTTTTGAAAATTTTAAAAATACCACCTGTACAAAACTGGATTAATCTTTCAAAGATATCTCATAACAGTCTTGCGACAATTTCTATCTAGGAAAAAGGATAGGGTATGTTAATAACTCTCCCTTGAGAACATTCGTCCTCGATTAAAACTGTGTGAGGGGTAAAGAAAATAAACTTAATAACGTAATAAAAATGACTGGCTGGAACATTATTTCATGATTGACATGACCGATATCTGAATATATCATATTAAACATGTATATCTAATGCATGTGTAACTTATTCATAAATGCATCATTGGGTGTACTGATGAACTACATTTCTCACAATTAAAATGCATGTCATATGCATAATTATATAACTGAGCTTATATAGGAATGCATGACTGAATATAAAATCGTACTAGGTACAAAGTTTGATATAAAGATTGAACATGAATCTAAGTAACCTTAAGGAGAACTGTTACATTGAGCTTGATCTGAGATGGAGGGAAGAGGTGAGGATACTTGGTAAGCATGTTATCTTCTATTTCCCAATTGGCTCCATCGATGGACTGATTTCACCAGAGAACCTTAACTAGAGGGACTTCTTTGATCCTCAATCTATGAGTTTGATAGTCTAAAATCTCGATCGTAATATCTTCATAGGAAAGGTTATTCTGAAAATCATAAAAATACCATGTATAAAAAAGTGGATTGATCTTTTAAAGAAAGCTTTTAACATTTTTGGGACAATTTTAAGCTTGGAAAAACTACATGGTATTTCAATAACTCTCCCTTGAGAACATTCGTCCTTGATTAAGACTGTGTGACGGGGAAAGAAAATAAACTGATCTACTTACTGAAAATGACTGGCTGGAACATTATTTCATGATTGGCATGACTGATACCTGAATATATTATACTAAACATGCATATCTGATGCATGTGTAACTTATTCATGAATGGATCACTGGGTGTACTGATGAACTATGTTTCTCACAATGAAAATGCATGTCTGATGCATAATTATATAACTGAGCTAATACATGAATGAATGATTGAATATGCAAAGGTACTTGGTACCAAGTTTGTGAGAAAACATGGTATGCATGTCTGCCTCTGCTTCCCAAGTAGATATATCGACAAATTGATCTCACCAAAGTGCCTTAACTAGAGGTACTTTTTCATTCCTTAATCTACGATCTGATAGCCCACGATCTCGACTATAGTCCATTAATAAGAGATGTTTTTCTGAAAGTCTTAAAAATAACACGTGTACAAAAGTGGATACATCTTTCAAAAAACAATCTGACATTCTTTGGACTTTTTAAAGCTAGGAGAAATTATGGGGTATTACAATATCTCTCACTTGAGAACATTTGTCCTCGAATGTCACTGAGTAGGGGAGAAAGAATAAAAAGTGATGTACATACTGATCATGAATGGCTGGAACATTATTTCATGATTGACATGACTGATAACTGAATATATCAAACTAAACATGCATAACTGATGCTTGTGTAACTTATTCATGAATGCCTGACTAGGTGACTGATGAAAAACATTTCTCACAATAAAAATTCATGTCATATGCATAATTAAATAACTAAGCTGATACATAAATGCATGAATAAATATGAAATCATAATTAGTATAGAGTTTGATTGGAATACTGAACATGAATCTGAGTAACCTTAAGGAGAACTGTTACCTTGAGCTTGATCTGAGATGGGGGGAAGAGGTGAGGATACTTGGTATGCATGTCCTTTTCAACTACCCAAGACATCGACAGACTGATTTCACCAAAAGAACCTTAACTAGAGGGACTTCTTTGATCCCCAATATATGAGTTTGATAGTCTAAAATCTCGATCGAAATCTCTTAATAAGAGAGGTTGTTCTGAAAATCATAAAAATACCACATATACAAAAGTGGATGGATCTTCCAAAGAAATCTTCTAACATTCTTGGGATAATGTTAAGCTAGGAAAAATTTTGGGGTATTACAATATCTCCCCCTTGAAAACATTCATCCTCGAATGAGGTTGAGTGAGGGAAAAAAATTAAACTGATTTACATACTAAACCTTACTGGTTGAAACATGATATCATGAGTGACATGACTGATAACCGAATATATCATACTAAACAGCATATCTGATGCATGTGTAACTATTTCATAAATGCATGACTTGTTGTTCTGATGAATACGTTTCTCACAATGAGTATTCCGGTCTGATGCATAACTATATAACTTACTTGATACATGAATGCATAACTGAATATCCAATATTACTTGATACCTAGTTTTTAATGAATATTGAACTTGAAACTAAGTAAGCTAAAGTAGAACTGTTACCTTCAACTTAATCTGAGTTGGTGGAGAAGAGGTGAGGATACTTGATATTCATGTCTGGTTTTGCTTCCCAAGTTGCTCCATTGATGGATTAATATCACCAAGGAACCTTAACTAGACAGACTTCTTTTTTCCTTAATCTACAATTCTGATAGTCTAGGATATCGACCAGAATCTCTTCATAAGAGAAACTGTTTTGAAAATTTTAAGATTACCATGTGTAGAAAAGTGGATTCATCTTTCAAAAAAACTTTTAAATTTCTTTGGACAATATTAAGATAGAAAAATTTATGGGGTATTACAATATCTTCCCTTGAGAACATTAATCATGAAATGAGACTAAGTGAGGGTGAAAGAATATAAACTGATGTACATACTGAACATGACAGTCTGGAACATGATTTCATGACTAACATGACTGATAACTAAATATATGTTACTAAACATGCATGTGTAAATGATTGATGAATGCTTAACTGGGTGTTCTGATGAACTACGTTTCTCACAATCACAATACATGTCTGATGCATAATTATATAACTGAGCTGATATATAATTACATTACAGAATATGCAATGGTACTTGGAACCAAATTTATGATGAACACTTAACATAAAATTGAGTCAGCTAAAGGAGAACTGTTATTTTAAGCTTCAGGTGAGGGTACTTGCTACGTATGTTAGCTTCTTCTTCCCAAGTAGCCCAATCGACGGACTGATTTTACCAAAGAACCTTAACTAGAGGTACTTCTTTGTTACTCAATCTACGAGTCTGATAGTCTAGGATCTCGACTGGAATCTCTTTATAAGAGTGGTTGTTCTGAAACTCTTAAAAATACCACATGTACCAAAGTGGATTCATCTTTCCAAGAAAGCTTCTAACATTCTTGGGACAATTTCAAACTAGGAATAAGTATGGGTTATTACAATATCTCCCCCTTAAGAACATTCGTCCTTAAATAACATTGAGTGAGGGGGAAAGAATATAAGCGGATGTAAATACAGAGTATGACTTTCTGGAACATGATTTCATGACTGACCTGACTAATAACTTAATATATCATACTAAACATGCTAATTTAATGCATATGTAACTAATTTATGAATGCATGAATGGGTGTTCTTATGAACTACATTTGTCACAGTGAGAATCCATGTCTAATACATAATTATATAACTAAGCTAGTACTTGAATGCATGACTGAATCTGCAATGGTCCTTGGTACCAAGTTTATGATGAACACTGAACATGAAACTGTATAATCTTAAGAAGAACCGTTATGTTGAGTTGAATCTGAGATGGCGGAGAAGAGATGAGGATACTTTTTATGCATGTCTTCTTTTGCTTCCCCATTAGCTCTATCTACTAACTAATTTCACCAATGAACCATAAGTATAGGCTCTTCTTTGGTCCTTAATCTATGAGTTTGATAGTACAGAATCTCGATCGGAATTGCTTTATAAGAGAGGTTATTCTGAAAATCATAAAAATACCATATATACAAAAGTGGAATCTTCATTCAAAGAAAGCTTGTAACATTCTTGGAATAATTTTAAGCTAGGAAAAAGTATGGGGTATTGCAATATCTCCACCATAAAAGTATTCATTCTTAAATGAGATTGAGTGAGGGGAAAAGAATATACACTGATGTGCATACTGAACATGACTGGCTGGGACATGATTTCATGACTGATATGACTGATAACTGAATATGTCATACTAAACATGCATATCAGATATATGTGCAGCTGATACATGAATACTTGACTAAATATACAATGGTCCTACATACCAAGTTTGTGATGAACACTGGACATAAAACTGAGAAACCTTAAGAAGAACTGTTACCTTGAACTTTATCTAAATTGGTGGAGAAGAGGTGAGGATACTTGGTATGCATGTCTGCTTTTTTTCCGAAGTAGCTCCATCGATGGACTGATTTCACCAAAGAACCTTAACTAGAGGGACTTCTTTGTTGCTCAATCTATGAAACTGATAGTCTAGGATCTCAACCGGAATCTCTTCGTAAGAGAGGTTATTCTAAAAATCTTAAAAATAACAAGTGTACAAAAGTGGATTCATCTTTCAAAGAATGATTCTAACAATCTTGGGACAATTCAAAATGAGGAAAATGTACAGGGAATTACAATATATCCCCTTGAGAACATTCATTCTCGAATGAGACTGATTGAGGGGGAAAGAGTATAAACTAATGTACATATAGAACATGACTGGCTGGAACATGATTTCATGACTGACATAACTGATAATTGAATATATCATACTACACATGCATATATGATGCATATGTAACTGATTCATGAATACATGACTAGGTGTTCTGATGAACTATGTTTCTCACAATCAGAATGCATGTCTAATGCATAATTATATAACTGAGATGATACTTGAATACGTGACAGAATATACATTGGTATTTCGTACAAAGTTCGCGATGAACATTGAACATAAAACTGAGTAAGCTTAAGGAGAACAATTACCTTGAGCTTGATTAGAGTTGGTGGAGAAAAGGTGAGGATATTTGGTTCACATGTCTGCTTCTGCGTCCCAAGTAGCTCTATCAATGGATTAATTTAACCAAAGAACCTTAACTAGATGTACTTCGTTGTTCCTTAATAAACGAGCCTGATAGTCTAGGATCTCGATAGGAATCTCTTAATAAGAAAGGCTATTATGAAAATCAAAAAAATACCATATGTACAAAAGAGGATTTTTCTTTCAAAGAAAGATTCTAACTTTATTGGCACAATTTTAAGCTAGGAAAAACTACGGGGTATTACAATATCTTTACTTCGAGAACATTCAACCTTGAATGAGATGAGTAAGGGGGAAAGGATATTAAATGATGTACATACTGAACATGACTGGATGGAACATGACTTCATGACTTACCTGACTGATAATTCAATATATCATACTAAACATAAATATCTAATGTATTTGTAACTGAATCATGAATGCATGACTAGCTGATGAACTACCTTTCTCACAATAAAAATGCATGTCTGATGCATAATAATATAACTGAGCTGATACATAAATGCATAACTAAATAAGCAATGGTACATGGTACCAGGTTTGTGATGAACACCGAATATAAAACTGAGTAAGCTTAAGGAGAACTATTTCCTTGAGCTTGATCTGTGTTGGCGGAGAAGAGGTAAGGATACTATGTACGCATGTCTGCTTCTGCTTCCCAAGTTTTTCAATCAACAGATTGATTTAGTGAAGGAATTTTAACTAGAGATATTTCGTTGTCCCTCAATCTATGATTCTGATATTCTAAGTTCTCAAATGGAATCTATTCATAAGAAAGGCTATTTTGAAAATCATAAAACTACCTCCTATACAAAAGTGGATTCATCCTTCTAAGAAATCTTCTAATATTCTTAAGACATTTTAAAGATATTAAAAGGTACAGGGTACTATAATATCTCACCTTTGACAATATTCATCCTGAAATGAGACTTAGTGAAGGGAAATGAATATAAATTGATGACCATAATGAACACGGTTGGCTTGAATATTATTTCATGTCTGACATGACTGATTAATGCATATATCATACTAAACATTCATATCTGATGCATGTGTAACTGATTCATGAATGCTTGAGTGGGTGTTCAGAAGAAATATATTTCTCACAATGAGAATGCATGTCTGATGCGTTATTATATAACTAAGATTATTTATGAATGCATGAATAGATATGCAATGGTACTTAGTACCAACTTTGTGATGAACATTGTACATTAAACTAAGTAAGATTAAGGAGTATTGTTCCCTTGAACTTGATCTGAGTTGGCAAAGAAGAGTTGAGGACACTTGGTACGCATATTTGTTTCTCCTTTCCAAGTTGCTATATCAAAGAAATGATTTCTCCCATGTCCCTTAATAAGAGGGACTTCGTTGTTCCTCTATCTACGTGTCTTATAGTCCATGATCTCAACTGGAATCTCTCCGTAAGCGAGGCTATTCTTAAAAATATTAAAAATACCAGATGTACAAATATGGATTAATCTTTCAAAGAAATATTTTCACATTCTTGGTACAATTTCACGCTAGAAAAAAGTACAGGGTATTACCATAACTCCCCCTTGAGAATATTCGTCCTCGATTAAGACGGAATGAGGGGGAAAGAAAATAAATTGATTTACATACTTAACAGGACTGGCTGGAACATTATTTTATGATTGACATGACTGATCACGGAATATATCATACTAAACATGCATATTTTATATATGTGTAACTGATTAATGAATGCATACATGGGTGTTCTGATGAACTACGTTTCTCATAATAAGATTGCATGACAGATGCATAGTTATATAACTAAGCTTATACATGAAAGCATAATAGAATATGCAATGATTCTTGGGATAAAGTTTGTGGTGAACACTGAACATGAAACTCAATAATCTTAAGAAAAACCATTTTCTTGAGCTTAATCTGCGATGGCGGAGAAGAGGTGAGGATACTTTTTATGCATATCTGCTTTTGCTTCCCCATTAGCTCCATCGACTGACTGATTTCACCAAAGAACCTTAACTACAGGGTCCTTTTTGTTACTCAATCTACGAGTTTGATAGTCCAGAAGTTCGATCGGAATCTCTTTATAATTGAGGTTATTTTAAAAATCATATAAATACCACGTATAAAAAAGTGGAATCTTCATTCAAAGAAAGCTTCTAATATTCTTGGAATAATTTTAACCTAGGAAAAAGTATGGGATATTGTAATATCTCCACCATATAAATATTTATCCTCAAATAAGACTGAGTGAGCGGAAAAGAATATAAACTGAAGTGCATATTGAACATGACTGGTTGGAACATGATTTCATGACAAATATGACTGATAACTGAATATCTCTGACTAAACATGCATATCTGATACATGAATACTTGACTAAATATACAATGGTCCTACATACCAATTTTGTGATGAACAATGGATATAAAACTGAGTAACCCTAAGAAGAACTGTTACCTTGAGCTTTATCTAAATTGGCAGAGAAGAGGTGAGGATACTTGGTATGCATGTCTGCTTCTATTTCCCAAGTAGCTCCATCGATGGACTGATTTCACCAAAGAACATTCACTAGAGGGACTTCTTTATTCCTCAATCTATGAGACTGATAGTCTAGGATCTCAACCGGAATCTCTTCGTAAGAGAGGTTATGAAAATCGTAAAAATAACATGTGTACAAAAGTGGTATCATCTTTTAAAGAATGAGTCTAGCATTCTTGGGACAATTTAAAATGAGGAAAATGTACGGGGAATTACAATATCTCCCCCTTGAGAACATTCATTCTCGAATCAGACTGAGTGAGGGGGAAAGAATATAAACTGATTTACATATAGAACATGACTGGCTGGAACATTATTTCATGACTGACATAACTGATAATTGAATATATCATACTACACATGCATATACAATGCATGTGTAACTGATTCATGAATATATGACTGGGTGTTCTGATGAACTATGTTTCTCAAAATGAGAATGCATGTCTAACGCATAATTATATAACTGAGTTGATACTTTAATACGTGAATGAATATATAGTGGTACCTTGTACAAAGTTTGTGATGAGCATTGAACATAAAACTGAGTAAGCTTAAGGAGAACAACTACCTTGATCTTGATCAGAGTTGGTGGAGAAAAGGTGAGGATACTTGGTTCACATGTCTGCTTCTTCTTCCCAAGTAGCTCCATCAATAGACTGCTTTCACCAAAGAACCTTAACTAGAGGGACTTTTTTGTTCCTTAATCTAAGAGTCTGATACTCTGAAATCTCAATTGAAATCTCTTCATAAGAAAGATTGGTATGAAAATCAAAAAAATACCACATGAACAAAAGTTGATTTTTCTTTCAAACAATGATTCTATCTTTATTGGGACAATTTCAAGCTGGAAAAAAGTACGGGATATTACAATATCATGTCTTTGAAAACATTCATCCTTGAATGAGGTGAGTAAGGGGGAAAGAATATAAACTAATGTACATATTGAACATGACTGGCTCGAACATGATTTCATGACATACATGACTGATAATTTAAGATATCATACTAAACATGAATATCTAATGTATTTGTAACAGATTCACGAATACATGAATAGCTGATGAACTACCTTTCTCATAATGAGAATGCATGTCTGATGCATAATTATATAATTGAGCTGATACATAAATGCATAACTAAATAAGCAATGGTACTTGGTACCAAGTTTGTGATGAACATCGAATATAAAACTGAAGAAGCTTAAGGGGAACTATTTCCTTGTACTTGATCTGTGTTGGCGAAGAAGAGGTGAGGATACTTGGTACACATGTCTGCTTCTGCTTCCCAAATTTTTCAATCAACGGACTGATTTTGTGAAGGAATTTTAACTAGAGAGATTTCGTTATTCCTCAATCTATGATTTTGATATCCTAAGTTCTCAAATGGAATCTCTTCATAAGAAAGGCTATTCTGAAAATCATAAAAATACCTCGTATACAAAAGTGTATTCATATTTCTAAGAAATCTTCTAATATTCTTGAGACATTTTAAAGATATTAAAAAGTATGGGGTACTATAATATCTCACCTTTGACAATATTCGTCCTCAAATGAGACATAGTGAAGGGAAAAGAATATAAATTGATTACCATATTGAACATGGCTGGCTCGAATATTATTTCATGACTTACATGACTGATTACTGCATATATCATACTAAACATTCATATCTGATGCATGTGTAACTGATTCATGAATGCTTGATTGGGTATTCAGAAGAACTATATTTCTCACAATGAGAATGCATGTCTGATGCATTATTATATAACTAAGATAATTTATGAATGCATGAATAGATATGCAATGGTACTTAATACAAACATTGTGATGAATACTGTACATTAAAATAAGTATGCTTAAGGAGTACTGTTACCTTGATAGTTATCTGAGTTGGCGGAGAAGAATTGAGGACACTTGGTAAGCATATCTTCTTCTGCTTTCCAAGTAGCTCCATTGAAGGACTGATTTCACCTAAGGACTTTAATAAAAAGGACATATAGTCCATGATCTCAATCGGAATCTCTCCATAAGCGAGGCTATTATGAAATTATTAAAAATACCATGTGTACAAAATTGGATTAATCTTTCAAAGAAATCTTTTATAATTCTTGGGACAATTTCACGCTAGCAAAAAGTACAGGGTATTACCATAACTCCCCCTTGAGAACATTTATCCTCGATTAAGATGAAATAAGGGGGAAAGAAAATAAATTGATTTACATACTGAACATGACTGACTGGAACATTATTTTATGATTGAAATGACTGATCACTGAATATATCACACTAAACATGCATATTTTATGTATATGTAACTAATTCATGAATGCATACCTGTGTGTTCTGATGAACTACGTTTCTCATAATGAGATTGCATGACATATGCATATTTATATAACTGAACTTATCCATGAAAGCATGATACAATATGCAATGATTCTTGGTATAAGATTTGCGATGAACACTGAACATAAATATGAATAATCTTAAAAAGAATTGTTCCCTTGAGTTTAATTTGTGCTGGCGGAGAAGAGCTGAGGATACTTTTTATGCAAGTCTGCTTTTGCTTCCCCATTAGCTCCATCGACTGACTGATCTCACCAAAGAACCTTAAGTATAGGGTCTTCTTTGTTCCTTAATCTACAAGCTTGACAGTCCAGAATCTCAATCGAAATCTCTTTATAAGCGAGGTTATTTTAAAAATCATAAAAATACCACATATACCAAAGTGGAATCTTCATTTAAAGAAACCTTCTAACATTCTGGGGATAATTTTAACCTCGGAAAAAGTATGGGGTATTGCAATATCTCCACCATAAAAATATTCATCCTAAAATGAGACTTAGTGAGTTAAAAAGAATATAAATTGATGTACATATTGAACATGACTGGCTGGAACATGATTTCATGACTGATATGACTAATATCTTAATATGTCATACTAAACATACATATCTGATACATGCGCTACTGATACATGAATACTTGACTAAATATACAATGGTCCTACATACAAAGTTTATGATGAACACTGGATATAAAACTAAGTAACCTTAAGAAGAACTGTTACCTTGGGCTTTATCTAAATTGGCGGAGAAGAGGTGAGGATACTTGGTATGGATGTTTGCTTCTGTTTCCCAAGTAGGTCCATTGATGGACTGATTTCACCAGAGAACCTTCACTAGAGGGACTTCTTTGTTGCTCAATCTATGAGACTGATACTCTAGGATCTCAATCGGAATCTCTTCGTAAGAGAGGTTGTTCATAAAATAATAAAAATAACATATGTGCAAAAGTGGATTCATCTTTCACAGAATGATTCTAACATTCTTGGGACAATATAAAATGATGAAAATGTATGGGGAATTACAATATCACCCCTTTGAGAACATTCATTCTCGAATCAGACTGAGTGAGGGGGAAAGAATATAAACTGATGTACATATAGAACATGACTGGTTGGAACATGATTTCATAACTGAAATAATTGATAATTGAATATATCATACTACACATGCATATATATTATGCATGTGTAACTGATTCATGAATACATAACTGGTTGTTCTGATGAACTATGTTTCTCACAATGAGAATTCATGTCTAATGCATAATTATATAACTGAGCTGATACTTGAATACATGACTGAATATACAGTGGTACCTTGTACAAAGTTTGTGATGAACATTGACCAAAAAACTGAGTAATCTTAAGTAGAACAATTACCTTGAGCTTAATCAGAGTTGGTGGAGAAAAGGTGAGGATACTTGTTTCACTTGTCTGCTTCTGCTTCCCATGTAGCTCCATCAATGGACTGATTTCTCCAAAGAACCTTAACTAGAGAGACTTCTTTGTTCCTTAATCTACGAGTGTGATAGTCTGAGATCTCGATCGGAATCTCTTCATAAGAAAGGCTGTTATGAAAAATAAAGAAATACCACATGTACAAAAGTTAATTTTTCTTTCAAAGAAAGATTCTAACTTTATTGGGCCATTTTCAAGCTAGAAAAAGTACGGGGTATTACAATATCTTGACTTTGCGAACATTTATCCTTGAATGAGCTGAGTAAGGGGGAAAGAATATAAACTGATGTACATACTGAGCAATACTGGATCGAACATGATTTCATGATATACATGACTGATAATATAATATATCATACCAAACATAAATATCTAATGTATTTGTAACTGATTCGTGAATGCATGACTAGCTGATGAACTACCTTTCTCATAATTAGAATGTATGTCTGATGCATAATAATATAACTGAGCTGATACATAATGCATAACTAAATATGCAATGGTACTTGGTACCAGGTTTCTGATGAACACCAAATATAAAACTGAGTAAGCTTATGGAGAACTATTTCCTTGAGCTTGATCTGTGTTGTTTGATAAGAGGTGAAGATACTTGGTACGCAAGTCTGCTTCTGCTTCCCAAGTTTTTCAATCAACAGACTGATTTAGCCAAGGAATTTTAACTAGAGTGGTTTCGTTATTCCTCACTCTATGATTCTGATATTCTAAGTTCTCAAATTGAATCTCTTCATAAGAAAGGCTATTCATAAAATCTTAAAAATACCTCGTATACAAAAGTGGATTCATCTTTCAAAGAAATCTTCTAATATTCTTTACAAATTTTAAAGATATTAAAAAGTATGGGGTACTATAATATCTCACCTTTGACAATATTCGTCCTCAAATGAGACTTAGTGAAGGGAAAAGAATATAAATTGATGACTATAATGAACATGGCTGGCTCGAATATTATTCCATGACTGACATGACAGATTACTGCATATATCATACTAAACATTCATATCTGATGCTTGTGTAACTTATTCATGAATGCTTGATTCGGTGTTCAGAAGAACTACATTTCTCATAATGAGAATGCATGTCTGATGCATTATTATTTAACTAAGATAATTTATTAATGCATGAATAGATACGCAATGGTACTTAGTACCAACTTTGCGATGCACATTGTACATTAAATTAAGTACGCTTAAGCAGTACTGTTACCTTGATCTTGATCTGAGTTGGCAGAGAAGAGTTGAGGATACTTGGTACGCATATTTGCTTCTGCGTTCCAACTAGCTCCATCGAAGGACTAATTTCACCCGCGGCCCTTAATAATAGGTACTTCTTTGATCCTCTATCTACGAGTCTTATAGTCCATGATCTCAACTAGGATCTCTCCATAAGCGAGGCTATTCTGAAAGTATTAAAAATACCACATGTACAAACGTGGATTAATCTTTCAAAGAAATCTTTTAACATTCTTGGGACAATTTCTCGCTAGAAAAAAGTACAGGGTATTACCATAACTCTCCATTGAGAACATTCATCCTAGATAAAGAATGAATGAGGGGGACGGAAAATAAATTGATTTAAATACTGAACATAACTGGATGGAACATTATTTTATGATTGACATGACTCATAAGTGAATATATCATACTAAACATGCATATTTTATGTATGTGTAACTGATTCATGAATGCATACCTAGGTGTTCTGATGAACTACGTTTTTCATAATGAGATTGCATGACTGATGCATTGTTATATAAATAAGCTTATACATAAAAGCATGATTGAATATACAACGATTCTTGGTACAAAGTTTGTGATGAACACTGAACATGAAACTGAGTAAGCATAAGGAGAACTGTAACCTTTAGCATGATCTGAGTTGGCGAAGAAGAGGTGAGGATACTTTGTACGCATGTCTGCTTTTCTTTCCCAAGTAGCTCCATCGATGGAAAATTTTTACCTTAGAACTTTCACTAGATGGAACTTTTTGTTCCTCAATCTACTAGTCTGATAGTCTTGGATCTCGACTGGAATCTTTTCATTAGGTAGGCTGTTCTGAAAATCTAAAAAATACCACGTGTATAAAAGTGGATTAATCTTTCAAAGAAAGCTACTAACATTCTTGGGACAATTTCAATCTAGGAAAAAGTATAGGGTATTACAATATATACCCTTTGAGATTGCATGACTGAATATGCAATGGTACTTGGTATAAAGTTTGTGATCAAAACTTAACATAAAACTAAGTTAGCTAAAGGAGAACTGTTATCTTAAGCTTGATCTAAGTTGGTGTAGAAGAGGTGAGGATACTTAGTACGCATGTTAGCTTCTTCTTCCCAAGTAGCTTCATGATTTATAACTGAATATGTCATACTAACCATGCATATCTGATACATGTGCAGCTGATACATGAATACTTGACTACATACACAATGGTCCTACATACTAAGTTTTTGATGAACACTTGACATAAAACTGAGTAACCTTAAGAAGAACTATTACCTTTAGCTTCATCAAAATTGGCGGAGAAGTGGTGAAGATACTTGGTATGCATGTCTACTTCTATTTCCTAAGTAGCTTCATCGATGGACTAATTTCACAAACGAACCCTAACTAGAGGGACTTCTTTGTTGCTCAATATATGAGACTGATAGTCTAGGATCTGAATCGAAATGTCTTCGTAAGAGAGGTTGTTCTGAAAATTTTAAAAATAACATGTGTACAAAAGTGGATTCATCTTTCAAAGAATGATTCTAACATTCTTGGGACAATTTAAATCAACGAAAATATATGGGGAATTACAATATCTCCCCCTTGAGAACATTCATTCTCGAATAAGACTAAGTGAGGGGGAAAGAATATAAACTGATGTACATAGAGAACATGACTGGATGTAACATGATTTCATGACTCACATAACTGATAATTGAATATATCATACTATAAATGCATATATGATGCATGTGTAACTGATTCATAAATACATGACTGGGTGTTCTGATGAACTATGTTTCTCACAGTGAGAATGCATGTCTGATGCATAATTATATATCTGAGCTGATACTTGAATACGTGACTAAATATACAATGGTACTTCGTACAATTTTTGTGATGAACATTGAACATAAAACTGATTAAGCTTAAGGAGAACAATTACCTTGAGCTTGATCAGAGTTTGTGGATAAAAGGTGAGGATACTTGGTTCACATGTCTGCTTCTGCTTCCCAAGTAACTCCAACGATGGACTGATTTCACCAAAGAACTTTAACTAGAGGGACATCTTTATTCCTTAATCAACGAGTCTGATAGTATAGGATCTCTATCGGAATATTTTCATAAGAAAGGCTGTTATGAGAATCAAAAAAATACCACATGTACAAAAGTGGATTTTTCTTTCAAATAAAGCTTCTAACATTATTGGGACAATTTCAATATAGGAAAAACTATAGGGTATTACAATATCTTGACAAAAGTATAGGGTATTACAATATCTTTCAAATATCTTGACAATTTCAATATAGGAAAAACTATAGGGTATTACAATACCTCCTATACAAAAGTGGATTCATCTTTCAAAGGAATCTTCTAATATTCTTGAGAAATTTTAAAGATATTATAAAGTATTAGGTACTATAATATCTCTTCTTTGACAATATTCGTCCTAAAATGACACTTAGTGAAGGGAAAAGAAGATAAATTTATGAACATAATGAACATGGCTAGCTCGACTATTATTTCATAACAGACATGACTGATTTCTGCATATAGCATACTAAATAATCATATCTGATGCATGTGTAATTGATTCATGAATTCTTTATTGGGTGTTCAGAAGAACTACTTTCTCACAATCACAATGCATGTCTGATCCATTATTATATAACTAAGATAATTTATGAATGGATGAATAGATATGTAATAGTACTTAGTACCAAGTTTGTGATGAACACTGTACATTAAACTAAGTAAGCATAAGTAGTACTGTTACCTTGAGCTTGATCTGAGTTGGCGGAGAAGAGTTGAGCATACTTGGTACGCATATCTACTTCTGCTTTCCAAGTAGCTCCATCAAAGAACTGATTTCACCCAAGAACCTTAACAGGAGGGACTTATTTGTTCCTCTATCTACGAGTCTAATAGTCTATGATCTCGACCAAAATCTCTCCATAAGCGAGGCTATTCTGAAAATATTAAAAATACCATATTTACAAAAGTTTATTAATCTTTCAAAGGAATCTTTGAACATTCTTGGGACAATTTCACACTAGAAAAAAGTACAGGGTATTACCATAACTCCCCCTTGCGAACATTCATCCTCGATTAAGACTGAATGAGGGGGAAAGAAAATAAATTGATTTACATACTAAACATGACTGGCTGGAACATTATTTTATGATTGACATGACTGATAACTGAATATATCATACTAAACATGTATGTTTTATGCATGTGTAACTAAATAATGAATGCATACCTGAGTGTTCCGATGAACTACATTTCTCATAATGAGATTGCATGACTGATGCATACTTATATAACTGAGCTTATACAAGAAAGCATGATTGAATATGCAATGATTCTTGGTACAAAGTTTGTGATGAACACAGAACATGAAACTGAGTAAGCATAAGGAGAACTATAACCTTGAGCATGATCTGAATTGGCAGAGAAGAGGTAAAGATACTTGGTACGCATGTCTGCTTTTGCTTCCTAAGAAGCTCCATCAATGGACAAATTTCACCGAAGAACTTTCACTAGATGAAATTCTTTGTACCTCCATCCACTAGTTTGATAGTCTTGGATCTCAACTGGAATCTTTTCATTAGGTAGGCTATTTTGAAAATCTTAAAAATACCACATGTATAAAAGTGGATTAATCTTTCAAGGAAAGCTTCTAATATTCTTGGGACAATTTCAATCTAGGAAAAAGTATGGGGTATTACAATATCTCCCCCTTGAGAATGCATGACTTAATATGCAATGGTACTAGGTGCAATGTTTTTGAGCAACACTTAACATAAAACTAAGTCTGCTAAAGGAGAACTGTTATGTAAAGCTTAAACTAAGTTGTTAGAGAAGAGGTGAGGATACTTGGTACGCATGTTAGCTTCTTCTTCCCAAGT
This sequence comes from Capsicum baccatum var. pendulum, assembly GCA_030864225.1. NCBI lineage: Eukaryota > Viridiplantae > Streptophyta > Magnoliopsida > Solanales > Solanaceae > Capsicum > Capsicum baccatum. Next base: position 91,812,108 of record CM061557.1, read on the forward strand.
AGTTCCATGGACGGACTGATTTTACCAAAGAACCTTAGCTAGAGGTACTTCTTTGTTACTCAATCAAGGAGTCTGATAGTCCAGGATCTCGACTGGAATATCTTTATAAAAGAGGTTGTTATGAAAATCATAAAAATGCCATATGTACAAAAGTGGATTTATCTTTCAAAGAAATCTTCTAACATTCTTGAGACAATTTCAAGCTAGGAAAAAGTACGGGGTATTACAGTATCTCCCCCTTGAGAACATTCCTCCTCGAATAACACTGAGTGAGGGGGAAAGAATATCAACTGACGTACATACTGAATTTAACTATATAGAACATGATTTCATGACTGAGATGGCTGATAACTTAATATATCATACTAAACATACATATTTGATGCATGTGTAACTAATTAACGAACGCATGAATGGGTGATCTTATGAACTACGTTTCTCATAAGAAGAATACATGTCTAATATATAATTATATAACTGAGCTAATACATGAATGCATGACTAAATATGCAATGGTACTTAGTACAAATTTAGTGATGAGCACTGAATATGAAACTAAGTTAGCTTAAGAAAAACCGTTAACTTGAGCTTGATCTAGTATGGCAGAGAAGAGATGAGGATACTTTGTACACATGTTTGCTTCTGCTTCCCGAGTAACTCCATTGACAGAATGATTTCACCAATGAACCATAAGTAGAGGGTCTTCTTTGTTCCTCAATCTATGAGTTTCATAGTCTATAATCTCGATCGGAATCTCTTCATAAGATAGTTTATTGTAAAAATCATAAAAATACGACGTATACAAAAGTGGATTCATCTTTCAAGTAAATCTTCTAATATTATTGGGAAAATTTCAAGCTAGGAAAAAGTATGAGGTATTGCAATATCTCCCCCTTGTGAACATTCATCTTTGAAATGACTGATAACTGAGGATTTCATACTAAACATTCATATATGATGCATGTGCATGTGATACATGAATGCTTACCTAAATATACAATTGTCATTGGTACCAAGTTTGTGATAAACACTAAATATGAAACTGAGTAACCTGAAGAAGAACTATTACCTTGAGATTGATCTAAGTTGGCAGAGAATATCTGAGAATACTTGGTACGCATGTCTGCATTTGCTTCCCAAGTAGCTATATCGATGGACTAATTCCACCAAAGAACCTTAAATAGAGGGAAATCTTTGTACCTCAATCTACGAGTCTGATAGTCTAGGATCTCAACCGGAATCTCTTCATAAGAGAGGCTATTCTTAAAATCTTAAACATAACACATGTACAAAAATGGATTTATCTATTAAAGAAAACTTCTAACATTCTTAGGAAAATTTCAAGCTAGGAATAAGTTTAGGGTATTACAATATCTCGACTTTGAGAACATTCATCCTTATATCAGACTGAGTGATGGGGAAAGAATATAAATAGATGTACATACTCAGCATGACTGGCTGGAACATGATTTCATGACTGACATGAATGCTAACTAATTATATCATACTAAACATGCATATCTGATGCATGTGAATTTGATACATAAATGCTTAACTGAATACACAATGGTCATTGGTAACAAGTTTGTGATGAACACTAAATATGAAAATGAGTAACCAGAAAGAGAACTGTTACCTTGAGCTTGATCTAATTTGGCAGAAAAGATCAAAGAATACTTGGTACGCATGTCTGCATTTGCTTCCCATGTAGCTATATAGATGGACTACTTTCACCAAAGAACCTTAAATACAGGGAAATATTTGTACCTCAATCTACGAGTCTAATAGTCTAGGATCTCGACCGTAATCTCTTCTAAGGAGAGGCTATTCTTAAAATCCTAAAAATAACACATCTACAAAAATGGATTTATCTGTTAAAGAATGCTTCAAACATTCTTGGGAAAATTTAAAGCTAGGAAAAAGTATAGGGTATTACAATATCTCGACTTTGAGAACATTCATCATCAAATCAGACTGAGTGAGGGGAAAAGAATATAAATAGATGTACATACTCAACATGACTGGCTGGAACATGATTTCATGATTGACATAACTGATAACTGAATATATCATACTAAACATGCATATCTGATGCATGTGTAACTGATTCATGAATGCATTATGGGGTGTTCTGATGAACTACGTTTCTCACAATTAGAATGCATGTCGGTGCATAATTATATAATTGAGCCAATACCTTAATGAATGAATGAATATGCAATGGTACTTGGTAGCAAGTTTATGATGAACAATGAATATGAAACTTAGTAATCTTAAGGAGAACTGTTACCTTGAGCTTGATCAGAGTTGGGGGAGAAGAGGTGAGGATAATTGGTATACATGTCTGCTTCTTCTTCCCAAGTAGGCCCATCAAGGGACTAATTACACCAAAGACCCTTAACTAGAGGGACTTCTTTGTTCCTCAATCTATGAGTCTGATAGTCTATGTTCTGGAGAAAAATCTCTTCATAAGAGAGGTTGTTCTGAAAATCTTAAAAATACCACATTTACAAAACTATATTCATCGTTCAAAGAAAGCTTCTAACATTATTAGGACAATTTCAAGCTAGAAAAAAGTACGAGGTATTACAATATCTCGACTTTGAGAACATTCTTCCTCGAATGAGCTGAGTGATGGGAAAAGAATATAAACTGATGTACATACAGGACATAACTGGCTGGAACATGATTTTATGACTTACATGACTGATAATTGAATCAATCATACTAAAGACAAATATCTATTGTATTTGTAACTGCTTCATAAATGCATGACTGGATGATGAACTACGTTTCATACAATGAGAATGCATGTCTAATGAATGGATGACTGAATATGCATTGGTACTTGGTACCAAGTTTGTGATGAATACTGCACTTAAAACTGACTAAGCTTAAGGAGAACTATTACCTTGAGCTTGATATGAGTTGGCGGATAAGAGGTGAGAATACTTTGTACGCATGTCTGCTTCTGCTTTCCAAGTAGGTTTATCAACGAATTGATTTAATCATGGAACGTTACCTAGAGGTATTTCTTTATTCCTCAATATATTAGTCTGATAGTCTATGTTCTTGATTGGATTCTCTTCATAAGAAAAGTTGTTCTGAAAATCTTAAAAAGACCATATTTAAGTGGGCACATCTTTCAAAGAAAGCTTCTAACATTTTTGGGACAATTTAAAAATAGAAAAATGTACGGGGTAGTATAATATCTCCCCATTGACATTATTCGTCCTCGAATGAGACTTAGTGAGGAGGAAAGAATATAAATTGATGAACTTAATGAACTTGAATGGATGGAACATTATTTCATGACTGATATTCAATATATCATACTAAACATGCATATCTGATGCATGTGTAACTCATTCATAAATGCATGACTGGTTGTTCAGAAGAACTACGTTTCTCCTAATGAGAATCCATGTATGATGCATAATATATAACTGAGCTAATTTATGAATGCATGACTAAATATGCAATGGCAATTAGTATAATGTTTGTGATGAACACTTAATATTAAACTAAGTAAGCTTAAGTAGAACTGTTACCTTGAGCTTGATCTGAGTTGGCGGAGAAGAGTTGAGAATACATGGTTCGCATATCTGCTTCTGCTTCCCAAGTATCTCTATCGAAGGAATGATTTCACCAAAGAACCTTAACAAGACAGACTTATTTGTTCTTCACTCTATGAGTTTAGTAGTCTAGGATCTCGACCGGATTCTCTTTATAATAGAGGCTATTCTTAAAATATTAAAAATACCACGTATACAAAAGTGGATTCACGATTAAAAGAAAGAATAACATTCCTGGAACAATTTAATGCTTGGAAAAAGTATTGGGTATTACAATAACTACCCCAAAAAATCAGACGACCTTGAATGAGACTGAGTGAGGGGAAAAGAAAATTAACTGATGTACATACTGAAGAAGACTAGCGGGAACATTATTTCATGATTGACATAACTGATAACTGAATATATCATATTAAACATGCATATCTGATGCATATGTAACTAATTCATAAATTCATGACTGGGTGTTCTGATGAACTATATTTCTCACAATGAGAATGCATGTCTGATGCATAATTAAATAACTGGGCTGATACATGAATGCATGGCTGAATAAGCAATGGTACTTGGTACCAAGTTTGTATTGAATACATAACATGAAACTGAGTAAGTTTAAGGATAACTTTTACCTTTATCTTGATTTGACTTGGCAGAGGAGAGTTGAGGATACTTGGTATGTATATCTACTTCCGTTTCCTAAGTAGCTACATTGATAGAATGATTTCACCAATGAATCTTAACTAGAGGGATATATATGTTATCAATCAATGACTCTGGCAGTCTAGGATCTCAACTGTCAGCTTCTAACATTCTTGAGAAAATTTCATGTTAGGAAAAAGTATGGGGTAATACAATATCTCGACTTGGAGAACATTCGTCCTCAAATTAGACTGAGTGAGGGGGAAGGAATATAAAATTATGTACATACTGAACATGACTATCTAGAACATGATTTCATGACTGACATGACTGATAACTGAATATATCATACTGAACATGCATATCTGATTCATGTGTAACCGATTCATGAGTGCATGACTAGGTGTTCTGATGAATTTCATTTCTCACATTAATAATGCATATCTGATGCATAATTATATATCCAGGCTAATATAAGTATGCATAACTGAATATGCAATGGTATTTAGTATGCAATGTGATGAACACTAAACATAAAACTGAGTAAGCGTAAGGAGAACTGTTACCTTGAACTTGCTCTGAGTTGGAGTAGAAGAGGTGAGGATACTTGGTACGCATGTCTGCTTCTTCTTCCTAGGTAGGTCCATCAATGGACTGATTTAACCACGAAACCTTAACTAGAGGGACTTCTTTGTTCCTCAATATATCAATCTAATAGTCAAATTTCTTGAATGGAATCTCTTCATAAGAAAGGTTGTTCTAAAATTCCCAAAAATATCCCGTGTACAAAAGTGGATTCATCTTTCAAAGAAAACTTCTAACATTCTAGGGACAATATAAAGATAGGAAAAAGTATGGGGTACTATAATATCTCCCCTTTGACAATATTCGTCCTCGAATGAGACCTAGTGAGGGCAAAAGAATATAAATTGATGAACTTAATGAACATGACTGGATGGAACATTTTTTCTTGAATGACAAGACAAATTACTTAATATGTCATACTAAACATGCATCTCGATGCATGTGTAACTGATTCATGAATGCATAACTGGGTTTTTAGATGAACTACGTTTCTCTCAATGAGTATGCATGTCTGATGCATAATTATATAACGGAGCTGATATATATGAATGCATGACTGTATATTTAATGGTACTTGGTACCAGGTTTGTATTGCATACGTAACATGAAACTCAGTGATCTTAAGAATAACTATTACCTTGATCTTGATCTGAGTTGGCAGATAAGAGGTGGGGATACTTGGTACACATGTCTGCTTCTTCATCCCAAGTAGCACCATCGATGGACTTATTTCACCAAAGAACCTAAACTAGACGGACGACTTTTTTTGTCAATCTACGAGTCTGATAGTCTAGGATCTCAACGGGAATCTCTTCATAAGAGAGGCTATTCTTAAAATATTAAAAATACATTGTGTACAAAAGTTGATTTATCATTGTAAGAAAGCTTCTAACATTCTTGGGAAAATTTCAAGCTAGGAAAAAATAGAGGGTATTAAAATATCTCGACTTTGAGAACATTCGTCCTCAAATGAGACTGAGTGGGGTGGATTGAATATAAACTAATGTACATATAGAACAGGACTAGTTAGAACATGATTTCATAACTGACAAGACTGAAAACTTACTATATCATACAAAATATGCATATCTGATGCATATGTAACTAATAATGAATGCATGACTGGGTGTTCTGATGAACTATGTTTCTCACAATGAGAATGCATGTCTGATGCATAGTTATATAACTGAGATTATACATAAATGCATGACTGAATATGCAATGGTACTTTATACCAAGTTTGTATTGAATACATAACATGAAACTCAGTAAGCTTAAGAAAAACTATTTCCTTGATCTTGATATGAGCTGGTGCAGAAGAGGTGAGGATACTTGGTATGCATGTCATCTTCTGCTTAAAAGTAGGTCCATGGACAGACTGATTTGACCAAAGACCATTAACTAGAGCGACTTCTTTGTTAGTCAATATATGAGTCTGATAGTCTAAGTTCAGGACCGGAATCTCTTCATAAGAGAGGTTGTTTTGATAATCATAAAAATACCACATGTACAAAAGTATATTCATATTTCAAAGAAATCTTCTAACATTCTTAGGATAATTTCAAGCAAGGAAAAAGTATGGGGTAGTACAATATCTCTCATTTGAGAACATTCATCCTCGAAAGAGTCTGAGTGAGGGGAAAAGAATATAAATTGATGTACGTACTGAACATGACTAGCTGGAACATGATTTCATGACTTATATGGCAGATTATTGAATACATCATACTAAACATGCATATATAATTTATGAGTAACTGATTCACGAATGCATGACTGAGTGTTCTAATGAAAAATATTTTTCACAATGAGAATGCATGTCTGATGCATAATGTAACGCCCCGGAAAACGGTTCCTGAAATGCCACATGGTTTTTGACGCTACGAGTAGCCACAAGCTAACCCTTTGACCCATTTTCATTCAGTTCAACACAAATAACAGGGTTTCCGTAAATAACCCTCAAATATCAATAGAGTAATCATTATCCAAGAATAATAGAATTTCAGAAAGGTATCAAAATACGACTTATTACTCAACTCCCAACATTTATACTTGTCTGACAAGCCTCTAAGAAAATAAATAAAACCCGCGAGCCATTGAGACATGCCCCAACTGACTCATACTCAGTTAGCAAATGTAAACAATTCCGTGAAACCATCATCATACATCACGTCATCGGAAAAAAAGGACTCACCACAACATAGGATATAGAGTAGCATGCCCAAAAAATCACTGTCAAACCAGGAACTGAGCACCTGAACCTACATTCTGAGAAAATGCAGCCCACATCCGATGATGTGGGTCAGTACCATGGAAAGGCACCGAGTATATGGGGGTGTATGCAGTTGTATAAACATCATCATCATAAATAGTTATAAGAAATATGCAGTATGTATGAAAGACTCACATAGCCCGAAGAAAATCGGCATAGTCATGAGAGGATGAAATAAGTACAACAACACATGTGAGTCATCATATAATTTGTCAAACACTTTCAGTTCATCAAGAATATCAATTCTCATAATGTAAATATCATTTAAATCTTTTGAAAGAATAAATTTCACAATTCCACTTTTAAAGCACTTCACCATTCACCATAGCCACAAGGAAACACACACACACTAGGAGATCCTATAACCGACATAAACCATGTAAGCTACATGGAGTCCAATGTACAACCCACGTTGGGGAGAGCCGTCCTATCCTTGCCATCAGAGTTGGACTATCGATATCAAATTCACAAAAACTAGTGCTCACTATACAAATCAGCCTCAGGCTTACTCATACAGGGGCACGTAGTTCAATAGAAGTAAGGTCTCTTTATACCTCCCACTCGGTGCTAATGATTTCTCCCAGACATAGCTCAGATCATATCAAAGATAATCCACAACAAAACAATTTCTGTAATATATAAATATACATCGGGAGCCATCATGCTTCCCATCTATCACAATCAACCACATTGTGGATTTCTTTCACACTCGAGTTCAAAACAACTCCATTAAGACCAAAAGGTCAAATCATTCAAAGTATGTCAACTAGTCAACATCAACGTGCTTATTATAACACACACTTTCTCATAAAAAAACAATTTGCAATGCAGATTCACGACCCAAATATCACAATCATGATTAATATCGTTAAAGATTCATGCTCATTATCCCCACACATATAAATTCATCTTTCAAAATCATAAACATCACGATTTAATTATAATCATCATAAGATATGGGTTCATGCTTAAAATTCATAAAAATTAAATAAAAATCATGCCTTTGTAAAGAAAATTACATTTGGGCACAAGAACGAAAGAGAGTTCTTGTTGAAAACACCACATACCTTGAATGATGAACTTTAGATCGGTACTCATTTTTGAGATATTAATCGTGCCTTTGAATGATGGTTCTTGGAGTTCTTGAACTAGGAACTTTGAATCTTGAATAAATTTGCAGAATTAATAGTGAACTTTGGAGGTTCTTTAAGTTGGAATAGGAGCTTAGGGTTTTCTTTTTGAGGGAATTTGATGAAATATAATATATAATGCTTCTAATAGGCTTTAATATTGGGTTTGAAAGGATTTTGGGTGAGGGAAAAAGAAGAACGCCCCTAAAATATTAAATAATTCTCGAATCTGTCCTTTGGTGGACTGTTTTAATAGTCTAAAGTATATCAAATAACGTTTTACTCTGGTATCCAAATAGGATGAGACCAATTTCATTAGAAAGAGGAATCTCATATCTTTCTATTGATATATAGTATCTCACCCAGATCATTGTGTACGAGGAGTTATAATCTTTTGAAGTTGACCAAGAAATTCACTTTGGATAGGCTGAAGTTGATCGACCATAACTTTTTTTCTCGATAGACAAATTGGATGATACCAATTTCATCGGAAAGAGGACTCACAGAGCTTTCCCTCAACACATTTCTTTGTCACAACACCTTGACTAAGGGAACTTATTTGTTCCTTAGTCTTTGGACATTGAAATCAAGAATGTCAACAGGAATCTCATCAAAAGATAGATTTTATTGAATTTTAGCACTCACAGAGGAATCCACTACCACAACATTGCTAATATGCTTTCTAAGCATGGAGACATGGAATATTTGATGATAGAGGACAACTCGGAAGGCTACTCGACCTCATAAGGTACCTTACCAACACGACTGAGAATTTTGTAAGGACCAACATATCGGGGATTAATCTTTCCCTTCTTTCTGAATCTCTTCACCCCTCTCATGGGTGAAATTTTCAAATACACTAGGTCACTAACTTCAAACTCAAGGTCTCTCCTTCTAACATCTGCAAATGAGTTCTGACGACTCTGCGAAGTTTTCAATCTTTCCCTAATCAACTTATTATTTTCCATAGACTTAAATATCAAATCAGAACCACCCATAGCTGCTTCACCCACCCGAACCAACCTATGGGTGATCTACACTTCCTTCCATATAAGGCTTCAAACGGAGCCATGCCAATACTAGAGTGGAAACTGTTATTGTAAGCAAACTCTATCAACGATAAGTGATCATCCCAACTTCCCTTAAAGTCAAGTGCACAAGCTCTCAACAAATCCTCTAAGGTCGAGATGGTCCACTCAGTCCGACCATCGGTCTGCGGATGAAAAGAAGAACTTAAAAGAACTTGGGTACCAAGACCCTTCTGAAAAGTTTCAAAAATTGCGAAGTGAACTGAGTACCCTTATCTGAAATGATAGACAAGGGAACTCCATACAGTCCGACTAGCTCTCAGATATACAATCTAGCGTAATTCTCAACAGTATACGAAGTATGAACATACAAGAAATGAGTAGACTTAGTAAACCTATCAACCACAACCCAAATAGAATAATGATGGTGTCGGGAAGGAGGTAAACCAATCAAAAAGTTCATATTTATCTCTTCCCACTTCCAGGTAGGAATACTAAACTCTTGCATCATACCACCAGGTCTTTGGTTATCAACCTTAACCTGTAGGCATGTTGCACACTTAGCTACAAAAGCTGCTATATCTTTCTTCATGCTACTCCACCAATAGATTTCCCACAAGTCTCGGTACATCTTGGTGGCACCAAGATGAATAGAATATCGCGCCCTTTGTGCTTCAGCCATAATCCTTTGTCATATCATCAACATTCGGGATACACAATATACCCTGCAATCTCAACACACCATCTCCCCTTTGGGAGAAAACCTCTACTTTTTTGTCCTTGACTGACTCCTTCAGTCTGACCAAACTAGCATCTAACTATTGCTTTTCCTTCACTTCTGAAACTAAGTGGCTTCGGAATTACTCTGAACCCCTACACAACCTTCAGCAGAGTCAAACAATCTAACCCCCAATCTATCCAAACGATGTACATCATGAGCCAACTCTTTCTTACCTTATACCACATGCAAAAAACTACCCATGGACACTCTACTTAGGGCATCCGCCACAACATTTGCCTTGCCCAGATGGTACAACACACTCATATCATAGTCCTTTAATAATTCTAACCCTCGACTCTGCCGAAGATTCAATTCTCTCTGGGTAAACACATACTGCAGACACTTATGATCAGTGAAAACATCAACATGGACACCATAAAAATAGTGTCTCCAGATTTTCAAAGCAAACACAACAACAGCCAACTCAAGATCATGGGTGGGGTAATTTTTCTCATAGGGTTTCAACTGTCTAGAAGCATAAGCTATCACCTTACCCTTATTCATCAATATGCAACCCAACCCAACCCTCAAAGCGTCATGGTACACCACAAAACCATCAACACCATCAGGAAAAGTAAAAATAGGGGCTGAAGTGAGTCGACTCTTGAACTCCTGAAAACTCTTCTCACAAGATTCAGACCATAAGAACTTTACTTTCTTTTGGGTCAACTGAGTCATAGGAGACACTATAGAGGAGAAACCCTCAACAAAACAATGGTAATAGCCAGCTAAACCCAAGAAACTTTAGATATCAGTCAGAGAAATAAGTTTATGCCAACTTCTAACAGCTTCGGTCTTTTAGGGATCAACTTTCATACCCTCGGAAGAAATGATATGACCCAGAAAAGCAACTAACCTTAGTCAAAACTCACACTTAATGAACTTGGCTAACAACTTGTGATCTCTAATGGTTTGCAACACAGTTCAGAGATGATCTAAATGTTCATCCTCACCATAGGAGTACACCAGTATATCATTCATTAACGCTATGACAAACATATCCAAATATGGTCTGAACACTCGATTCATGAGGTTCGTGAAAGCTGCTGGGGCATTAGTTAACCAAATTACATAACAAGAAACTCAAAATGGCCATAACAAGTTCAAAAAGCAATTTTTGGGATGTCACACTCCCTAACTTTAAGTTGATGACAGGTCGAACGATGGTCTATGTTTGACAAATAACTTGCACCTTGGAATTGGTCAAAAAAATCATCTATTCTCGGAAGAGGATACTTATTTTTTATAGTGAATTTGTTCAGTTGGCGATAATCAATGCACAAACATAATGAGCCATATTTCTTTCTTACAAACAACACAAGAGCATCCCAAGTAGAAACACTAGGCCTTATGAAACCCTTATGTAGTAGATCTTTGTGTTGCTTTTTCAACTCCTTATGTTTTGAAGGGGCCATACAGTAAGGAGGAATAAAAATAGGCTTAGTATCGGGAAGAAGATCAATCCCGAACTCTATCTCTCTATTAGGAGGTATCCGTGGGAGATCATCTGGAAAGACATCAAAAAACTCATTATTAATGTTAACATACTGGAGAGTTGGAGTCTCAAACTTACTGTCTTTGACTCTATCTAAAGAGTAAATACACCCCTTGGAAATAAGCTTTCTAGCTTTGAGGTAAGAGATAAAATGACTCTTGGGTGACACAAAATTCCTACACCACTCAATCACAGATGTACTCGGACAATGAAACTTGACCACTCGGGTCCAACAATCAATAGAGGTATAAGAAGAATACATCCAGTCCATACCAATAATCACATCAAAATCTATGAAGAACGGTAGTAGGACACTTTTTATACACTTTCTGGGAAACAATCGAATCACCTACTAGGGTAGAAACTAGGATAAGCTCAGGAAGAATCTCAGGACTCATTTAAAAATTCACAGCAATCAAAGGTGTAACATGTGACAAACTGGATCAAATATCCAACAAAGCATACACATCAAACTGAAATATACGAAGCATAATAGTAACAACATCGAGAGAGTACTACTATTCCTGGAAAGACGGTAAAGAATATAATCTATTCTAGCACTGCTCGCCAACAATGCTAGAAGAGGCGCCCTGAGCTTGGGTTGGGCGAGTCACTGGTACTGTAGCACTAACAGTCTGAGTCTGGGCCTGAGGGCGATAGTCACGACGCCCTTGTCTATCCTGTGGACAATCTCTAACTCTGTGACCCATGTCACCACACCAGAACCAACCCCTCTTCTCACTCCAACACTTACCCGAATAATCCCTACCACACTTAGGACACAGGGGATGATTTATCTTATTGCCAGCACTATACTAGGACCTGGATGCATATGACCTGCTACCTTGCTCCTGCCTACCTCTAGGCATAGGAGCACTAGCAGATGACGGTGTTGGTATAGATGAATGATCTTGATACTGAGGGTGGCTCCCTCCCTGCAATCTAGTTTGACCCTGTCTGTGCCGCTCGGACCTAACTCTCTTATTCCTACTCATTCTATCTCTCTCCTTAATCTTATCTGCCTCAACTTGTTGGGCATGAGTCATCAGCCTAGAAAGATTCATCTCACTATTCAGCATAGCAAACCTATACTCTTTATCCATATAACTAGACACTTCAGTCACAAACTTACTCATACTAGCCCAATTATCAGCCACTAAGTCAGGAGCATACTTGGCCAACTTATTGAACTTTAGATAGTAATCCCTAACAGTCAGAGAGCCCTGTCATAGGTTCATAAACTCTTCCACCTTTTCCTCCCTCATCTCCAAAGGGAATAACTTATCCAGGAATACATCCTGGAACTCTTTCGAAGTTGTAGGGACTGCTCCCTCACCTCTACCTTTCCTCCAAGCAAAAACCTAGTCATACACAAGGTCTTTCAACATATACGTAGCCAACTCCACACTATGTTCCTTAGATACATGCATCACTTAAGTAATCTTCCGCACCTCCACTAAAAACAACCGTGGATCCTCATCATACTTGGACCCATAGAATTCTAACAGATTCATCCGCATTAAGTCACAGATCTTGGTAGCAGCTGAATCACCTCTCTACTACTGTGGAGCCGGGGCTGGGTTGGCCTAAATATTTGCAGTAACAGCTTGGGCTAGCGCCTGAAAGGCTGCCTGAAATTCATCATGATACACATTTTCGTTTCGTGGGTGAGTGGGTTAAGGTTGCTGACCGTTATTATTTCTTCTTGCTCAACGTGGAGGCATATTTATGAAAGAGCAGAGCATGAATCAATAGAAGAGAGAGACACTTTAAGCATGATAGACTTTTGAAAGAAAGAATTACACTTTTTTCTAAAACTTCGTGTAGCCTCTTGCTCATAGATGTGGTGCACTACACACCGATGATCAAGACTCTACTTAACGTGGCTTGTCAGACTCCCTAGGACACCTTAAATTCTTAGGCCCTGATACCAAGTTTGTAACGCCCCAGAAAATCGGTCCTAGAGTGTCACACGATGCTTGAGGCTACGAGTATCCCCAAGCTAACCCTTTGAGCCATTTCATTTAGTTCAACACAAATCAATGAGGTTTCCACTAATAACCTTCAAATATCAATAAAGTAATTATCTTTTAAGAATAAAAGAATTTTAAAAAGATAACAAACTATGACTTATTAGTCAACTCCCAACATCTATACTAGTCTGAAAAGCCTCAAAGAAAATCAATAAAACTCATTAGCCATTGAGTCATGCCACAACTGACTCATACTCAGTTATCAAATGTAAACAATTCTAAAAAACCAACATCAGACATCACTTCTTTGTAACATGAGGACTCATCATAACAAAGGATGTAGAATAGCATTCCTAAAGAATCACTGTCAAACCTGTAACTAAGCATTTGAACCTACATTCTAAGAAAATGTAGCCCACATTCGAAGATATGGGTCAGTACCATGGAAAGGAACCGAGTATATGGGGGTGTATGCAGTTGTATAAACATCATTATAATAAATATTTATAAGAAATATTCAGCACGTATGAAAGACTCACATAGCCCGAAGAAAATCATCATAATCATGAAAGGATGAAATAATTACAATAACACATGTGAGTTATCATATAATTTGATAATCACTTTCAGTTAATCAAGAATATCAATTCTTATAATGTAAATATCATTTAAATCTTTCTAAAGAATAACTTTCAAAATTCCAATTTCAAATAACTTCACCATTCACCTTAGACACATGGAAACACAAACACATTGAGAGATCCTATAACCGACATAAACCATGTGAGCTACATGGATTCCAACGTACAACCCACATTGGGGAGAGCAATCTTATCATTGCCATCAGAGTAGGACTATCGATATCAAATCCACACAAACTAGTGATCACTATATAAAGTAGCCTCAGGCACACTCCTTTGGGGGAACGTAGTTCTAGGGATGTAAGGTAGCTTTATACCTGCCACTTGGTGCTAAAGATTTCTCCCGGACTTAGCTCAGATCATTTCAAATAAAATCCACAATAAAAGAATTTCAGTAATATATAAATATACATCGGGAGACATCATGCTTTCCATCTATCAAAATCAACCATGTTGTGGATTTCATTCACACTCGAGTTCAAAACAACTCCATTAATAACAAAAGGTCAAATCATTCAAAATATTTCAAATATTCAACATCAACGTGCTTGTAACACACACTTTCTCGAATAAAAAACACAATTTCCAATGGGGATTCACGATCCAAATATCAAAATCATGATAAATATTGTTCAAAATTCATGCTTTATATCTCCACACATGTAAGTTCATATTTCAAAATCATAAACATCAAGATTTCATAATCATCATCATAAGATATAGGTTCATGCTTCAAATTTGTAAAAAACAAATAAAAATCATGCCTTTGTAAAGAAAATTGGTTTTGGGTACAAAAACGAAAGAGAGTTCTTGTTGAAAAACCCCGCATACCTTGAATGATGAACATTAGATTGATACTTATTTTTGAGATGTTAATCGAGTCTTTGAATGATAGTTCTTGGAGTTCTTGAACTAGGAACTTAGAATCTTGAATAAATTTGCAAAATTCATGGTGAACTTTTGAGGTTCTTGAAGTTGGATGTAGGATCTTAGGGTTTTCTTTTTGAGGTAATTTGATGAAATATAACATATAATGCTTCTAATAGGCTTTAATATATGGTTTTGATGGATTTTTGGTGTGGTAAAATGACCAAAATGCCACTAAAAATTCAAATAATTCTAGAATTTGTCCTTTGGTGGACTATTTTGATAGTCTAAAGTAGATCAACCATAACGTTTTACTCCAATATCCATATTGGATGAAACCAATTTAATTAAAAAGAGGACTCTCACATCTTTCCATTGATATGTAGTATCTCACACATATCATTGTGTACGAGCAGTTATGGTCATTTGAAGTTGACCCAAAAATTCACTTTTGATAGGCTGAAGTTGATCGACCATAACTTTTTTCTCTTCGATAGACAAATTAAATGAAACAAATTTCATCGGAAAGAGGACTCACAGAGCTTTCCATTGATATATAGTAGATCACCCGGATCATTATGTACAAAGAGTTATGATCATTTAAAATTGGAGCAAAAATACGCCATGCCTATGTACTTTTTCCTGAATGTTTTACTGTTCACTATTATTCACAGTTCGATCGGAATGTTCATAACTCATCCCTCTGGTGTCCGTTTTGGATGATCCCCATATTATTGGAAAGCTTATTCGATAATCTATGCAATGGTGGGTCATAATCTAATACATTCCACAATGAAAATTTATTATTCATTTTAGATTATAGAACCCAGCACATTTACGCACAAAATTTCATTGAAAAATTTCTCGAGGTATTAGACATAATTATATAACTGAGCTGATACATGAATGCATGAATGAATATGCAATGGTACTTGCTACCAAGTTTGTAATGAACATTGAAGATGAAACTAAGTAAGCTTAAGGAGAAGTAGTACCTTGAGGTTGATCTGAGTTGGCGGAGAAGACGTGAGGATACTTGGTATGCATGTCTTATTGTGCTTCCAAAGTAGCTCCATCGACGGACAGATTTCACCAAAGAACCTTAACTAGAGGGACTTATTTCTTCCTCAATCTACGATTCTAAAAGTATAGGATCTCTACCGGAATCTCTACATAAGAGATACTGTTCTAAACATCTTTAAAATACCATATGTACAAAATCGAATTCATCTTTCAAAGAAAGCTTCTAATATTCTTGGAACAATATCAAGCGAGGAAAAAGTATGGAGTATTAAAATATCTCGACTTTGAGAACATTCATCCTCGAATGAGACTGAGTAAGGGGGAAACAATATAAACAAATATATATACTGAACATAACTGACTAGAACATGATTTAATGACAAATATGACTTAATACTTAATATATCATTCTAAATATGTATATTTGATGCATATGTAACAGATTTATGAATGCATGACTGGGTGTTATGATAAACTACGTTTCTCACAATGAAAATGCATGTTTGATGCATAATTATATAACTGCATGACTTAATATGCAATGGTACTTGCTACCAACTTTTTGATGAACACTAAACATGAAACTAAGTAATATAAGGAGAACTGTTTCCTTTAGCTTGATCTAAGTTGGCGGAGTAGAGTGAAGAATACTTGGAATGCATCTCTGCTTCTGCTTCCCATATAGCTCCATCGGCGGACTGATTTCATCAAAGAACCTTAACTAGAGGGAATTCTTTGTTCCATAATCTATGAGTCTAATAGTCTAGGATCTCAATCAGAATCTCTTCATAAAAGAGGCTGTTTTGAAAATCTTAAAAATGCCACATGTATAAAAATGGATTTATCTTTCAAAGAAATCTTGTACCATTCTAGGGATAATTTCAAGCAAGGAAAAAATATGGGGTATTACAATATCTCGACTTTGAGAACATTTGTCCTCAAATGAGACTGAGTGAGGGGGAAAGAATATAAGCAGATGGATATACTGAACATGACTAGCTGGAATGTAATTTCATGACCGGCATGAATGATAACTGAACATATCATACTTAGCGTGCATATCTTTTGCATGTGTAGCAGATTCATCAATGCATAACTGGGTGTTCTGATAAACTACGTTTCTCAAAAGAAAAATGCATATTTGATGTATAATTATTTATTTGAGCTAATACATGAATGCATGACTAAATATACAACGGTACTTCGTACCAAGTTTGTGATGAATAATTAATATGAAACTGTGTAAGCTTAAGGAGAACTTTTACCTTGAGCTTTATTTGAGTTGGCAGAGAAGAGGTGTGGATACTTGGTACGCATGTTTTCTTCAGCTTCCCAACTAGGTCCATCGAGGGACTGATTTTACCAATGAACCTTAACTAGAGGGACTTCTTTGTTGCTCAATCTATGAGTCTGATAGTCTAAGTTCTCGACCGGAAACTCTTCATAAGAGAGGTTGTTCTAAAAATCATAAAAATACCACGTGTACAAAAGTGGATTCATCTTTCATGGAAGTCTTTTAACATTATTGGGACAGTTTTAAGCTAGCAAAAAGTATAGGGTATTACAATATCTCCTCTTTGAGAACATTCATCCTCGAATGAGACAGAGTAGGGGGAAATATTCTAAATTGATGTACATTCTAAACATGACTGACTAGAACATGACTTCATGACTAACATGACTGATTATTGAATATATTATACCAAATATGTATATCTGATGCATGTGTAACTGATTCATGAATTCATGACTAGGTGGTTTGATAAACTACATTCCTCACAATGAGAATGCAAGTCTGATGCATAATTATATTACTAAGCTGATACATGAATGCATTACTGACTATGCAATGCCACTTGCTATCAAGTTTTTGATGAGAACTGAATATGAAACTAAGTAAGCTTAAGGATAACTGCTACCATGAGTTTGATTTGAGTTGGCGGAGAAGAGTTAAGGATACTTAGTACGCATGTCTTCTTCTGCTTCCCAAGTAGCTCCATCGACGGACTGATTTCATCAAAAAACCATTACTAGAGGGACTTATTTGTTCCTCATTCTATGAGTCTGATAGGTCTAGGATCTCGACCGAAATCTCTTCGTAAGAGAGGCTATTCTAAAAATCTTAAAGATACCATGTGTACAAAACAATGTTCATCTATCAAAAGAAGGTTCTATCATTCTTGGGATAATGTAAACCTAGGAAAAACAACAGGGTATTACAAAAAATCCTTCATGAGAACATTCATCCTTGAATAAGATTGAATGTTGGAGAAACAATATAAAATGATGTACCAACTGCAAATCTTAAATATACCACATGTACAAAACTGGATTTATTTTTCAAATAAATCTTCTAAATTCTTGGGTCAATTTCAAACTAGGAAAACGTATGGGGTATTACAATATCTCGACTTTGAGAACATTCATCCTCGAATGAGACTGAGTAAAGGGGAAAGAAAATAAACTGATGTACATACTACACATTATTGGCTGGAACATTATTTCATGACTGACATGATAGATAACTAAATATTTCATACTAAACATGCATATCTGAGACATGTTTAACATATTAAAAAATACATGAGTGGTTGTTTTGATAAACAACGTTTATCATAATGAGAATGCATGTCGGATGCATAATTATATAACTGAGCTGATACATGAATGCATGATTGAATATGCAATATAGTTGGTAAAAATTTTTCGATGAACACTGAACGTTAAACTGAGTAAGCTTAAGGAGAACTGTTACCTTAAGCTTGATCTGAGTTGGCGAAAAAGAGGTGAGGATACTTGGTACACATGTTTGCTTCTCCTTCTGATGTAGCTCCATCGATGGAATGATTGCACCAAATAACCTTAACTAGAGGGACTTCTTTGTTCCTCAATCTACGTGTTTGATTATCAAGGATCTCGATCGAAATCTCTTCATAAGAGAGGTTGTTCGAAAAATCTTTAAAATACCACGCGTAAAGAAGAGGATTTATCTTTCAAAAAAATCTGCTAACATTCTTAGAACAATTTCAATATAGGAAAAAGTATGGGGTATTACAATATCTCCACTTTGAGAACATTTGTCCTTGAATGAGACTTTGTGAGTGGGAAAGAATATAAACTTGTCTACAGACTAAACATGACTGGCTGGAACATTATTTCATGATTGACAAGACTGATAACTAAATATATCATACTAAACATGCATATCTGATGCAAGTGTTACTGATTCATAAATGTATGACTAGGTGTTAGGATGAACAATGTTTCACAAAATAAGAATGCATGTCTGATGCATAATTATAAAAGTGAGCTGATACATGAATGCATGACAGAATATGTAATGGTACTTGGTACAAAGTTTGTGATGTACAATGAACATAAAACTCAGGATTAAGGAGAAATGTTACCTTGAGTTTGATCTGAGTTGGCGAAGAAGAGGATACATGTTATGCATGTCTACTTCTGCTTCCTAAGTATAAGAATCGACGGACTGATTTCATCCAAATAACCTTAACTAGAGGGACTTCTTTGTTCCTCAATCTATGAGTCTGATAGTCTAGGATCTCAATTGAAATCTCGTCATAGCAGAGGTTTTTCTGAAAATCATCAACATACCATGTGTACAAAAATGGATTCATCTTTCAAAGAAAGATTTTATCATTCTTGAGATAATTTCAAACTAGTAAAAAGAATGGGGTATTATAATATCTTCCCCTTGAGATTATTCATCATTCATATGAGATTGAGTAAGGGTAAAAGAATATAAACTGATGTACATACTAAACATGACTGGCTGGAACATGATTTAATGACTAACATGACAAATGACTAAATATATTGTACTAAAAACCAAATCTAATGCATGTGTAACTGATTCATGAATGCATTAATGGGTGTTCTGATGAACTAAGTTTCTCCTAATGAGAATGCATTTCTGATGCATAATTAAATAACTGATCTAATACATGAATGCATGAGTGAATATGCCATGGTACTTGGTACCAAGTTTTTGATGAACACTGAATATGAAACTGAGTAAGCTTAAGGTGAACTATTACCTTGAGCTTGATGTGAGTTGGTAGAGAAAAATTGGGGGTACTTAGGAGTAAGATTAAGGAGAACTATTACCTTGAGGTTGATCTGAGTTGGTAGAGAAGTGGTGTGGATACTTAGAACGCATATCTTCTTTTGCTTCCCAAGTAGCTCTATCGATGGACTGATTTCACCCATGAACCATAACTAGAGGGATTTATTTATTCCTGAATCTAGGAATCTGAAAGTTTAGGATCTCCACTAAAATCTTTTCATAAGAGAGACTATTCTAAAAATAAAAAAATACCATATGTACAAAAGTGGATTCGTCTTTGAAAGAAAGCTTCTAACATTCTTGGGATAATTTCAAACGAGGAAAAAGCACGGGGTATTATATTATCTCACCCTTGAGAACATTCATCCTTGAATGAGACTAAGTGACGGGGAAAGAATATAAACTGATGTAGATACTGAACATAACTTGGAGGAATAAGATTTCATGACTGACATGACTGATAACTAAGCATATCATACTAAACATGAATATCTGTTGCATGTGTAACTGATTCATGAATGCATGACTGGGTGTTCTGATGAACTATGTTTCTCAAAATAAGAATGCACGTCTAATGCATTATTATATAACTGAGATGTAACATAAATGCATGACTGAATATGCAATGGTACTTCGTACCAATTTTGTGATAAACACCGAACATGAAACTGAGTAATCTTAGGGAGAACTATAACCTTGAGCTTGCTCTAAGTTGGCGAAGAATAGGTGAGGATACTTTCTACCTATGTCTTCTTCTTATTCCCAAGTAGCTCCATCGACAAACTGATTTCTCAAAAGAACCTTTTCTAGAGGGACTTCTTTGTTCCTCAATCGACTAGTCTGACAGTCTAGGATCTCGATTAGAATCTCTTCATAAGAGAGGCTATTGAGGAAATACTAAAAATACAATGTGTACAAAAGTGGATTCATCTTGCAAATAATGCTTATGACATTCTTGGGAGAATTTCAAGCTAGTAAATAGTATGGTGTACTACAATATCACCCACTTGAGAACATTCATACTCAAATGAGAATAAGTGAGGGGGAAAGAATATAAACTGATGTACATACTACACATTATTGGCTGGAACATTATTTCATGACTGACATGATAGATAACTAAATATTTCATACTAAACATGCATATCTGAGACATGTTTAACATATTAAAAAATACATGAGTGGTTGTTTTGATAAACAACGTTTATCATAATGAGAATGCATGTCGGATGCATAATTATATAACTGAGCTGATACATGAATGCATGATTGAATATGCAATGTAGTTGGTAAAAATTTTTTGATGAACACTGAACGTTAAACTGAGTAAGCTTAAGGAGAACTGTTACCTTGAGCTTGATCTGAGTTGGCGAAAAAGAGGTGAGGATACTTGGTACACATGTTTGCTTCTCCTTCTGATGTAGCTCCATCGATGGAATGATTGCACCAAATAACCTTAACTAGAGGGACTTCTTTGTTCCTCAATCTACGTGTTTGATTATCAAGGATCTCGATCGAAATCTCTTCATAAGAGAGGTTGTTCGAAAAATCTTTCAAATATCACGCGTAAAGAAGAGGATTTATCTTTCAAAAAAATCTGCTAACATTCTTAGGACAATTTCAATATAGGAAAAAGTATGGGGTATTACAATATCTCCACTTTGAGAACATTTGTCCTTGAATGAGACTTTGTGAGTGGGAAAGAATATAAACTTGTCTACAGACTAAACATGACTGGCTGGAACATTATTTCATGATTGACAAGACTGATAACTAAATATATCATACTAAACATGCATATCTGATGCAAGTGTTACTGATTCATAAATGTATGACTAGGTGTTAGGATGAACAATGTTTCACAAAATAAGAATGCATGTCTGATGCATAATTATAAAAGTGAGCTGATACATGAATGCATGACAGAATATGTAATGGTACTTGGTACAAAGTTTGTGATGTACAATGAACATAAAACTCAGGATTAAGGAGAAATGTTACCTTGAGTTTGATCTGAGTTGGCGAAGAAGAGGATACATGTTATGCATGTCTACTTCTGCTTCCTAAGTATAAGAATCGACGGACTGATTTCATCCAAATAACCTTAACTAGAGGGACTTCTTTGTTCCTCAATCTATGAGTCTGATAGTCTAGGATCTCAATTGAAATCTCGTCATAGCAGAGGTTTTTCTGAAAATCATCAACATACCATGTGTACAAAAATGGATTCATCTTTCAAAGAAAGATTTTATCATTCTTGAGATAATTTCAAACTAGTAAAAAGAATGGGGTATTATAATATCTTCCCCTTGAGATTATTCATCATTCATATGAGATTGAGTAAGGGTAAAAGAATATAAACTGATGTACATACTAAACATGACTGGCTG
Source organism: Capsicum baccatum var. pendulum (assembly GCA_030864225.1). Taxonomy (NCBI): domain Eukaryota; kingdom Viridiplantae; phylum Streptophyta; class Magnoliopsida; order Solanales; family Solanaceae; genus Capsicum; species Capsicum baccatum. The sequence goes on from CM061557.1 coordinate 91,834,594, forward strand.
GAACATGATTTAATGACTAACATGACAAATGACTAAATATATTGTACTAAAAACCAAATCTAATGCATGTGTAACTGATTCATGAATGCATTAATGGGTGTTCTGATGAACTAAGTTTCTCCTAATGAGAATGCATTTCTGATGCATAATTAAATAACTGATCTAATACATGAATGCATGAGTGAATATGCCATGGTACTTGGTACCAAGTTTTTGATGAACACTGAATATGAAACTGAGTAAGCTTAAGGTGAACTATTACCTTGAGCTTGATGTGAGTTGGTAGAGAAAAATTGGGGGTACTTAGGAGTAAGATTAAGGAGAACTATTACCTTGAGGTTGATCTGAGTTGGTAGAGAAGTGGTGTGGATACTTAGAACGCATATCTTCTTTTGCTTCCCAAGTAGCTCTATCGATGGACTGATTTCACCCATGAACCATAACTAGAGGGATTTATTTATTCCTGAATCTAGGAATCTGAAAGTTTAGGATCTCCACTAAAATCTTTTCATAAGAGAGACTATTCTAAAAATAAAAAAATACCATATGTACAAAAGTGGATTCGTCTTTGAAAGAAAGCTTCTAACATTCTTGGGATAATTTCAAACGAGGAAAAAGCACGGGGTATTATATTATCTCACCCTTGAGAACATTCATCCTTGAATGAGACTAAGTGACGGGGAAAGAATATAAACTGATGTAGATACTGAACATAACTTGGAGGAATAAGATTTCATGACTGACATGACTGATAACTAAGCATATCATACTAAACATGAATATCTGTTGCATGTGTAACTGATTCATGAATGCATGACTGGGTGTTCTGATGAACTATGTTTCTCAAAATAAGAATGCACGTCTAATGCATTATTATATAACTGAGATGTAACATAAATGCATGACTGAATATGCAATGGTACTTCGTACCAATTTTGTGATAAACACCGAACATGAAACTGAGTAATCTTAGGGAGAACTATAACCTTGAGCTTGCTCTAAGTTGGCGAAGAATAGGTGAGGATACTTTCTACCTATGTCTTCTTCTTATTCCCAAGTAGCTCCATCGACAAACTGATTTCTCAAAAGAACCTTTTCTAGAGGGACTTCTTTGTTCCTCAATCGACTAGTCTGACAGTCTAGGATCTCGATTAGAATCTCTTCATAAGAGAGGCTATTGAGGAAATACTAAAAATACAATGTGTACAAAAGTGGATTCATCTTGCAAATAATGCTTATGACATTCTTGGGAGAATTTCAAGCTAGTAAATAGTATGGTGTACTACAATATCACCCACTTGAGAACATTCATACTCAAATGAGAATAAGTGAGGGGGAAAGAATATAAACTGATGTACATACTACACATTATTGGCTGGAACATTATTTCATGACTGACATGATAGATAACTAAATATTTCATACTAAACATGCATATCTGAGACATGTTTAACATATTAAAAAATACATGAGTGGTTGTTTTGATAAACAACGTTTATCATAATGAGAATGCATGTCGGATGCATAATTATATAACTGAGCTGATACATGAATGCATGATTGAATATGCAATGTAGTTGGTAAAAATTTTTTGATGAACACTGAACGTTAAACTGAGTAAGCTTAAGGAGAACTGTTACCTTGAGCTTGATCTGAGTTGGCGAAAAAGAGGTGAGGATACTTGGTACACATGTTTGCTTCTCCTTCTGATGTAGCTCCATCGATGGAATGATTGCACCAAATAACCTTAACTAGAGGGACTTCTTTGTTCCTCAATCTACGTGTTTGATTATCAAGGATCTCGATCGAAATCTCTTCATAAGAGAGGTTGTTCGAAAAATCTTTCAAATATCACGCGTAAAGAAGAGGATTTATCTTTCAAAAAAATCTGCTAACATTCTTAGGACAATTTCAATATAGGAAAAAGTATGGGGTATTACAATATCTCCACTTTGAGAACATTTGTCCTTGAATGAGACTTTGTGAGTGGGAAAGAATATAAACTTGTCTACAGACTAAACATGACTGGCTGGAACATTATTTCATGATTGACAAGACTGATAACTAAATATATCATACTAAACATGCATATCTGATGCAAGTGTTACTGATTCATAAATGTATGACTAGGTGTTAGGATGAACAATGTTTCACAAAATAAGAATGCATGTCTGATGCATAATTATAAAAGTGAGCTGATACATGAATGCATGACAGAATATGTAATGGTACTTGGTACAAAGTTTGTGATGTACAATGAACATAAAACTCAGGATTAAGGAGAAATGTTACCTTGAGTTTGATCTGAGTTGGCGAAGAAGAGGATACATGTTATGCATGTCTACTTCTGCTTCCTAAGTATAAGAATCGACGGACTGATTTCATCCAAATAACCTTAACTAGAGGGACTTCTTTGTTCCTCAATCTATGAGTCTGATAGTCTAGGATCTCAATTGAAATCTCGTCATAGCAGAGGTTTTTCTGAAAATCATCAACATACCATGTGTACAAAAATGGATTCATCTTTCAAAGAAAGATTTTATCATTCTTGAGATAATTTCAAACTAGTAAAAAGAATGGGGTATTATAATATCTTCCCCTTGAGATTATTCATCATTCATATGAGATTGAGTAAGGGTAAAAGAATATAAACTGATGTACATACTAAACATGACTGGCTGGAACATGATTTAATGACTAACATGACAAATGACTAAATATATTGTACTAAAAACCAAATCTAATGCATGTGTAACTGATTCATGAATGCATTAATGGGTGTTCTGATGAACTAAGTTTCTCCTAATGAGAATGCATTTCTGATGCATAATTAAATAACTGATCTAATACATGAATGCATGAGTGAATATGCCATGGTACTTGGTACCAAGTTTTTGATGAACACTGAATATGAAACTGAGTAAGCTTAAGGTGAACTATTACCTTGAGCTTGATGTGAGTTGGTAGAGAAAAATTGGGGGTACTTAGGAGTAAGATTAAGGAGAACTATTACCTTGAGGTTGATCTGAGTTGGTAGAGAAGTGGTGTGGATACTTAGAACGCATATCTTCTTTTGCTTCCCAAGTAGCTCTATCGATGGACTGATTTCACCCATGAACCATAACTAGAGGGATTTATTTATTCCTGAATCTAGGAATCTGAAAGTTTAGGATCTCCACTAAAATCTTTTCATAAGAGAGACTATTCTAAAAATAAAAAAATACCATATGTACAAAAGTGGATTCGTCTTTGAAAGAAAGCTTCTAACATTCTTGGGATAATTTCAAACGAGGAAAAAGCACGGGGTATTATATTATCTCACCCTTGAGAACATTCATCCTTGAATGAGACTAAGTGACGGGGAAAGAATATAAACTGATGTAGATACTGAACATAACTTGGAGGAATAAGATTTCATGACTGACATGACTGATAACTAAGCATATCATACTAAACATGAATATCTGTTGCATGTGTAACTGATTCATGAATGCATGACTGGGTGTTCTGATGAACTATGTTTCTCAAAATAAGAATGCACGTCTAATGCATTATTATATAACTGAGATGTAACATAAATGCATGACTGAATATGCAATGGTACTTCGTACCAATTTTGTGATAAACACCGAACATGAAACTGAGTAATCTTAGGGAGAACTATAACCTTGAGCTTGCTCTAAGTTGGCGAAGAATAGGTGAGGATACTTTCTACCTATGTCTTCTTCTTATTCCCAAGTAGCTCCATCGACAAACTGATTTCTCAAAAGAACCTTTTCTAGAGGGACTTCTTTGTTCCTCAATCGACTAGTCTGACAGTCTAGGATCTCGATTAGAATCTCTTCATAAGAGAGGCTATTGAGGAAATACTAAAAATACAATGTGTACAAAAGTGGATTCATCTTGCAAATAATGCTTATGACATTCTTGGGAGAATTTCAAGCTAGTAAATAGTATGGTGTACTACAATATCACCCACTTGAGAACATTCATACTCAAATGAGAATAAGTGAGGGGGAAAGAATATAAACTGATGTACATACTACACATTATTGGCTGGAACATTATTTCATGACTGACATGATAGATAACTAAATATTTCATACTAAACATGCATATCTGAGACATGTTTAACATATTAAAAAATACATGAGTGGTTGTTTTGATAAACAACGTTTATCATAATGAGAATGCATGTCGGATGCATAATTATATAACTGAGCTGATACATGAATGCATGATTGAATATGCAATGTAGTTGGTAAAAATTTTTTGATGAACACTGAACGTTAAACTGAGTAAGCTTAAGGAGAACTGTTACCTTGAGCTTGATCTGAGTTGGCGAAAAAGAGGTGAGGATACTTGGTACACATGTTTGCTTCTCCTTCTGATGTAGCTCCATCGATGGAATGATTGCACCAAATAACCTTAACTAGAGGGACTTCTTTGTTCCTCAATCTACGTTTTTGATTATCAAGGATCTCGATCGAAATCTCTTCATAAGAGAGGTTGTTCGAAAAATCTTTAAAATACCACGCGTAAAGAAGAGGATTTATCTTTCAAAAAAATCTGCTAACATTCTTAGGAAAATTTCAATCTAGGAAAAAGTATGGGGTATTACAATATCTCCACTTTGAGAACATTTGTCCTTGAATGAGACTTTGTGAGTGGGAAAGAATATAAACTTGTCTACAGACTAAACATGACTGGCTGGAACATTATTTCATGATTGACAAGACTGATAACTAAATATATCATACTAAACATGCATATCTGATGCAAGTGTTACTGATTCATAAATGTATGACTAGGTGTTAGGATGAACAATGTTTCACAAAATAAGAATGCATGTCTGATGCATAATTATAAAAGTGAGCTGATACATGAATGCATGACAGAATATGTAATGGTACTTGGTACAAAGTTTGTGATGTACAATGAACATAAAACTCAGGATTAAGGAGAAATGTTACCTTGAGTTTGATCTGAGTTGGCGAAGAAGAGGATACATGTTATGCATGTCTACTTCTGCTTCCTAAGTATAAGAATCGACGGACTGATTTCATCCAAATAACCTTAACTAGAGGGACTTCTTTGTTCCTCAATCTATGAGTCTGATAGTCTAGGATCTCAATTGAAATCTCGTCATAGAAGAGGTTTTTCTGAAAATCATCAACATACCATGTGTACAAAAATGGATTCATCTTTCAAAGAAAGATTTTATCATTCTTGAGATAATTTCAAACTAGTAAAAAGAATGGGGTATTATAATATCTTCCCCTTGAGATTATTCATCATTCATATGAGATTGAGTAAGGGTAAAAGAATATAAACTGATGTACATACTAAACATGACTGGCTGGAACATGATTTAATGACTAACATGACAAATGACTAAATATATTGTACTAAAAACCAAATCTAATGCATGTGTAACTGATTCATGAATGCATTAATGGGTGTTCTGATGAACTAAGTTTCTCCTAATGAGAATGCATTTCTGATGCATAATTAAATAACTGATCTAATACATGAATGCATGAGTGAATATGCCATGGTACTTGGTACCAAGTTTTTGATGAACACTGAATATGAAACTGAGTAAGCTTAAGGTGAACTATTACCTTGAGCTTGATGTGAGTTGGTAGAGAAAAATTGGGGGTACTTAGGAGTAAGATTAAGGAGAACTATTACCTTGAGGTTGATCTGAGTTGGTAGAGAAGTGTTGTGGATACTTAGACCGCATATCTTCTTTTGCTTCCCAAGTAGCTCTATCGATGGACTGATTTCACCCATGAACCATAACTAGAGGGATTTATTTATTCCTGAATCTAGGAATCTGAAAGTTTAGGATCTCCACTAAAATCTTTTCATAAGAGAGACTATTCTAAAAATAAAAAAATACCATATGTACAAAAGTGGATTCGTCTTTGAAAGAAAGCTTCTAACATTCTTGGGATAATTTCAAACGAGGAAAAAGCACGGGGTATTATATTATCTCACCCTTGAGAACATTCATCCTTGAATGAGACTAAGTGACGGGGAAAGAATATAAACTGATGTAGATACTGAACATAACTTGGAGGAATAAGATTTCATGACTGACATGACTGATAACTAAGCATATCATACTAAACATAAATATCTGTTGCATGTGTAACTGATTCATGAATGCATGACTGGGTGTTCTGATGAACTATGTTTCTCAAAATAAGAATGCACGTCTAATGCATTATTATATAACTGAGATGTAACATAAATGCATGACTGAATATGCAATGGTACTTCGTACCAATTTTGTGATAAACACCGAACATGAAACTGAGTAATCTTAGGGAGAACTATAACCTTGAGCTTGCTCTAAGTTGGCGAAGAATAGGTGAGGATACTTTCTACCTATGTCTTCTTCTTATTCCCAAGTAGCTCCATCGACAAACTGATTTCTCAAAAGAACCTTTTCTAGAGGGACTTCTTTGTTCCTCAATCGACTAGTCTGCCAGTCTAGGATCTCGATTAGAATCTCTTCATAAGAGAGGCTATTGAGGAAATACTAAAAATACAATGTGTACAAAAGTGGATTCATCTTGCAAATAATGCTTATGACATTCTTGGGAGAATTTCAAGCTAGTAAATAGTATGGTGTACTACAATATCACCCACTTGAGAACATTCATACTCAAATGAGAATAAGTGAGGGGAAAAGAATATAAACTGATGTACATACTACACATTATTGGCTGGAACATTATTTCATGACTGACATGATAGATAACTAAATATTTCATACTAAACATGCATATCTGAGACATGTTTAACATATTAAAAAATACATGAGTGGTTGTTTTGATAAACAACGTTTATCATAATGAGAATGCATGTCGGATGCATAATTATATAACTGAGCTGATACATGAATGCATGATTGAATATGCAATATAGTTGGTAAAAATTTTTCGATGAACACTGAACGTTAAACTTAGTAAGCTTAAGGAGAACTGTTGCCTTGAGCTTGATCTGAGTTGGCGAAAAAGAGGTGAGGATACTTGGTACACATGTTTGCTTCTCCTTCTGATGTAGCTCCATCGATGGAATGATTGCACCAAATAACCTTAACTAGAGGGACTTCTTTGTTCCTCAATCTACGTGTTTGATTATCAAGGATCTCGATCGAAATCTCTTCATAAGAGAGGTTGTTCGAAAAATCTTTAAAATACCACGCGTAAAGAAGAGGATTTATCTTTCAAAAAAATCTGCTAACATTCTTAGGACAATTTCAATCTAGGAAAAAGTATGGGGTATTACAATATCTCTACTTTGAGAACATTTGTCCTTGAATGAGACTTTGTGAGTGGGAAAGAATATAAACTTGTCTACAGACTAAACATGACTGGCTGGAACATTATTTCATGATTGACAAGACTGATAACTAAATATATCATACTAAACATGCATATCTGATGCAAGTGTTACTGATTCATAAATGTATGACTAGGTGTTAGGATGAACAATGTTTCACAAAATAAGAATGCATGTCTGATGCATAATTATAAAAGTGAGCTGATACATGAATGCATGACAGAATATGTAATGGTACTTGGTACAAAGTTTGTGATGTACATTGAACATAAAACTCAGGATTAAGGAGAAATGTTACCTTGAGTTTGATCTGAGTTGGCGAAGAAGAGGATACATGTTATGCATGTCTACTTCTGCTTCCTAAGTATAAGAATGGACGGACTGATTTCATCCAAATAACCTTAACTAGAGGGACTTCTTTGTTCCTCAATCTATGAGTCTGATAGTCTAGGATCTCAATTGAAATCTCGTCATAGCAGAGGTTTTTCTGAAAATCATCAACATACCATGTGTACAAAAATGGATTCATCTTTCAAAGAAAGATTTTATCATTCTTGAGATAATTTCAAACTAGTAAAAAGAATGGGGTATTATAATATCTTCCCCTTGAGATTATTCATCATTCATATGAGATTGAGTAAGGGTAAAAGAATATAAACTGATGTACATACTAAACATGACTGGCTGGAACATGATTTAATGACTAACATGACAAATGACTAAATATATTGTACTAAAAACCAAATCTAATGCATGTGTAACTGATTCATGAATGCATTAATGGGTGTTCTGATGAACTAAGTTTCTCCTAATGAGAATGCATTTCTGATGCATAATTAAATAACTGATCTAATACATGAATGCATGAGTGAATATGCCATGGTACTTGGTACCAAGTTTTTGATGAACACTGAATATGAAACTGAGTAAGCTTAAGGTGAACTATTACCTTGAGCTTGATGTGAGTTGGTAGAGAAAAATTGGGGGTACTTAGGAGTAAGATTAAGGAGAACTATTACCTTGAGGTTGATCTGAGTTGGTAGAGAAGTGGTGTGGATACTTAGAACGCATATCTTCTTTTGCTTCCCAAGTAGCTCTATCGATGGACTGATTTCACCCATGAACCATAACTAGAGGGATTTATTTATTCCTGAATCTAGGAATCTGAAAGTTTAGGATCTCCACTGAAATCTTTTCATAAGAGAGACTATTCTAAAAATAAAAAAATACCATATGTACAAAAGTGGATTCGTCTTTGAAAGAAAGCTTCTAACATTCTTGGGATAATTTCAAACTAGGAAAAAGCACGGGGTATTATATTATCTCACCCTTGAGAACATTCATCCTTGAATGAGACTATGTGACGGGGAAAGAATATAAACTGATATAGATACTGAACATAACTTGGAGGAATAAGATTTCATGACTGACATGACTGATAACTAAGCATATCATACTAAACATGAATATCTGTTGCATGTGTAACTGATTCATGAATGCATGACTGGGTGTTCTGATGAACTATGTTTCTCAAAATAAGAATGCACGTCTAATGCATTATTATATAACTGAGATGTAACATAAATGCATGACTGAATATGCAATGGTACTTCGTACCAATTTTGTGATAAACACCGAACATGAAACTGAGTAATCTTAGGGAGAACTATAACCTTGAGCTTGCTCTAAGTTGGCGAAGAATAGGTGAGGATACTTTCTACCTATGTCTTCTTCTTATTCCCAAGTAGCTCCATCGACAAACTGATTTCTCAAAAGAACCTTTTCTAGAGGGACTTCTTTGTTTCTCAATCGACTAGTCTGACAGTCTAGGATCTCGATTAGAATCTCTTCATAAGAGAGGCTATTGAGGAAATACTAAAAATACAATGTGTACAAAAGTGGATTCATCTTGCAAATAATGCTTATGACATTCTTGGGAGAATTTCAAGCTAGTAAATAGTATGGTGTACTACAATATCACCCACTTGAGAACATTCATACTCAAATGAGAATAAGTGAGGGGGAAAGAAAATAAACTGATGTACATACCGAACATGGCTGGCTGAAACATAATTTCATACTTGACATGACTGTTAACTAAATATATCATACGAAATATGTTTATCTGATGCATTTGAAACTGATTCATGAATACATGACTACGTGTTTTGATAAACAACGTTTCTCACAATGAGAATGCATGTCTGATGCATAATTATATAACTATGCTGAACATGAAACTGAGTAAGCTTAAGGAGGACTATTACCTTGATCTTGATATGAGTTGGCAGAGTAGAAGTGAGGATACTTGGGATGCATGTCTGCTTCTTCTTTCCAAGTAGATCCATCGATGGACTAAATTCACCAAAGAACCTTAACTAGGTTCTCGATGGGAATCTCTTAACAAAATAGATTGTTCTGGAAATCTCAAAAATACCATGTGCACAAAAGTGGATTGAACTTGCAAAGACATCTTCAAACATTCTTTGGACAATTTCAAGTTAAGAAGAAGTACGGGGTATTACAATATCTCCCCCTTAAGAACATTCATCCTCGAATGAGACTGAGTGAGTGGGTAAGAATACAAACTGATGTACATACTCAACATGACTAGCTGGAACATGATTTCATAACTGGCATGACTGATAACTGAATATATCATACTAAACATACATATCTGATGTATGTGTAACTGATTCATAAATACATGACTAGTTGTTCTGATCAAATATATTCCTAACAAGGAGAATGCATGTATAATGCATAATTATATATCAGAGCTGATACATGAATGCATGACTGAATATGTAATAGTACTTGGTACCAAGATGTGATGAACACTTAACATGAAACTATGTAAGCTATAGGAGAACTGTTAACTTGATCTTGATCTATGTTGGCGGTGAAAATGTGAGGATACTTGGTACGCATGCCTGCATCTTGTTCCTATGTAACTCCATCGACGGACGGATTTCACCAAAGAACCTTAACGAGAGGGACTTCTTTTTTCCTCAATCTACGAGTCTGATAGTCTAGGATCTCGACTGGAATCTCTTTACAAGATAGGATATTCTATAATTATTAAGAATACCACGTGTACAAAAGAGTATTCATCTATCAGATAATGCTTCTGACATTCTTGGGACAATTTCAAGCTAGTAAAAAGTACGGGTCATTAGTATATCTCCCCCTAGAGAATATTTATCCTCGAATGAGACTAAGTGAGTGGAAAAGAAAATTAACTGATGTACATACTGAACAAGACTGGATAGAACATAATTTCATGACTGACATGAATAATAACTAAATATATCATAGTAAACGTGCATATCTGAAGCAAAGTAACTAATTCATGAATGCATGACTGGGCATTGTGATGAACTACGCTTCTCACAATGATAATGCATGTCTGATGTAATATTATATAACTAAGCTGATATAGGAATTCACGAGTGAATATGAAATTGTACTTGGTACCAATTTTATTATGAACACTGAAATGTAAATGAGTACGCTTAAGAACAACTACTACCTTGAGCTTGATCTAAATTGGTGGAGAAGAGGTGACGATACTTGGTATGAATGTCTTCTTCTTCTTCCTATGTAGCTCCATCGATGGACTGATTTCACCAAAGAACCATAACTAGAGGGACTTCTTTTGTTCTCAGTCTACGAGTCTGATAGTCTAGGATCTCAACTGAAATATCTTCATAAGAGAGACTGTTCTGAAAATTAAAAAAATACCACGTGTACAAAAGTGGATTCATCTTTCAAAGGTAGTTTCTAACATTTTAGTAACAATTTGAAGCTAGAAAAAAATATAGAGTATCACAATATCTCCACCTTGAGAACATTCATCCTCCAATGAGGCTGAGTGAGAGGGAAAGAATATAAACTAATGCACATATATAACATGACTGGCTGGAACATGATTTCATCACTGACATGACTGATAACTTAATATCTCATACTAAACTTGCATATCTGATACATGTGTAACAGATTCATGAATGCATGACTGGGTGTTCTGATGAACTATGTTTCTCACAATGAGTATCCATGTCTGATACATAATTATATAACTGAGATGATACATGTATTCATGACTTAATATGCAATGGTACTTGGTACCAAGTTTGTGATGAACACTGAACATAAAACTGAGTAAGCTTCAGGACGACTGTTACCTTGAGCTTCATGTGAGTTGCTGAAAAATAGGTACTTCTTCCCAAATAGCTTCATCGACGGTCTAATTTAACCTAAGAACTATACCTAGAGGTACTTCTTTGTTTTTCAACCTATGAGTCTGATATTCTAGGATCTTGACCAGAATCTTTTCATAATAGAGGCTATTCTACAAATCATAAAAATACCACGTTTACAAAATTGAATTCATCTTTCAAAGAAAATTTCTAACATTCTTCGGACAATTGCAAGCTAGATAAAGTATGGGGTATTCTAATATCTCCCACTTGAAAACATTCCTCCTCGAATGAGACTTAGTAAGGAGGAAAGAATATAAACTGATGTACATTTTGAACATGTTTGGATGGACCATAATTTCATGACTGACATGACTGATAACTGAATATTTCACACTAACCATACATATCTGATGCATGTGTCACTGATTCATTAACATATGGCTGGGTGTTATGATGAACTACAATTCTTACAATAAGAATGCATGTTTGATGCATAATTATATAACTGAGCTAATACATGAATGCATGACTGAATATGCAATGGTACTTGGTACCAAGTTTATGATCAACATTAAACATGAAACTGAGTAATCTTAAGGAAAACTATTGCTTTGAGCTTGATCTGAGTTGGCCGAGAAGTGGTGAGGATACTTGTTATGCATGTCTGCTACTTTTTCCCTAATAGCTCTATCGATGTACGGATTTTACAAAAGAACCTTTATTAGAGGGTCTTCTTTGTTCCTCAATCTATGAGTCTGATAGTTTAGGATCTCGATGGAAATCTCATCACAAGATAGGTTGTCCGAAAAATAATAAAAATACCACGTGCATAAAAGTGGATTTATGTTTCAAAGAAAGCTTTTATCATTCTTGGGATGATTTCAAGCTAGGAAAAAGTGTGACGCATTACATTATCTCCCCCTTAAGAAAATTTCATCCTCTAATGAGACTGAGTGAGTGGAAAAGAATATAAACTGATGTACATACAGAACACGACTGGATGGAATATTAATTTATGACTGACATGACTGATAACTGAATATATCATACAAAATTGGCATATCTGATGCATGTGTAACTGATTCCTGAATGCATAACTAGGTGTTTTGATGAAATATGATTCTTACAATGAGAATGCATGTCTGATCCATAATTATATAACTGAGCTGATACATGAATTCATTACTGAATATGCAATGGTACTTGGTACCAAGTTTGTGATGAACTCTGGACTTGAATCCGAGTAAGGTTAAGGAAAACTGTTACCTTGAGCTTGATCTGAGTTAGCCGAGAAGAGGTGAGGATACTTGGTACGCATGTCTGCTTCTTCCGATGTAACTCCATCGACGGAATAATTTCACCAAAGAACCTTAATTGGAGAGACTTCTTTGTTCCTCAATCTATGAATTCTGATAGTCTAGGATTTCAACCAGAATCTCTTCATCAGATAGGCTACTCTGAAAAATCTTAAAAATACCATGTGTATAAAAATGGATTCATCTTTCAAAGAAAGCTTCTAACATTCTTGGGACAATTTCTAGATAGGAAAATTTATGGGCTAATACAGTATCTACACCTTGAAACCATTCATCCTCGAAGGAGACTGAGTAAGTAGGAAAGAATATCAATTGATGTATATACTGAACATAACTTGCTGGAACATGATTTCTTGATTGACATGACTGATAAATGAATATATCATACCAAACATACATATCTGATGAATGTGTAACTGAATCAGGAAAGCATGACTGGGTGTTCTGATGAACTACGTTTCTCACATTATGAATGCATATCTGATGCATAATTATATAATTGGGATAATACATGAATGCATGACTAAATATGCAATGGTACTTGGTACCAAGTTTATGATAAACATTAAACATGAAACTGAGTAATCTTAAGGAATATTATTACCTTGAGCTTGATCTGAGTTGGACGAGAAGAGGTGAGGATACTTGTTATGCATGTTTGCTTCTGCTTCCCAACTAGCTCTGTCAACCGACTGATTTCACCAAAGAACATTAACTAGAGGGACTTCTTTGTTCCTCAATCCACGAGTCAGATAGTTTTGGATCTCGACTGGAATCTCTTCATAAGTGAGGTTGTTCTAAAAATTTTAAAAGTACCACGTGTACAAAAGTGGATTCATCTTTTACAGAAAGCTTTTAACATTCTTGGGATAATTTCAAGCTAGCAAAATGTATGGGGTATTACAATGTCTCCCCCTTCAGAACATTCATCCTTGATTGAGACTGAGTGAGGGGGAAAGATTATAAACTCCCGTACATTTTGAACATGACTCGCTGCAGCATAATTTTATGACTGACAAGACTGATAAAAGAATGTAGCATACTAAACATTCATATCTGATGCATGTGTAACTAATTCAAAAAAGCATGACTGGGTGTTCTGATGAACTATGTTTCTCACAGTGAGATTACACATCTGATGCATAATTATATAACTGAGTTGATACATAAATACATGGCTGAATATGCGATGGTACTTAGTACCAAGTTTGTGATGAACACTGAACATGAAACTAAGTATGATTAAGGAGAACTGCTACTTGATCTTGATATGAGTTGGCAGAAAAAAAGGTGAGGATACTTGGTATGCATGTCTCCTTCTTCTACCCTAGTAGCTCTATCGACGGAATGATTTCACCAAAGAACCTTCACTTAATACACTTCTTTGTTCCTCAATCTACGAGTATGATAGTGTAGGATCTCGACCAGAATCTTTTCATAAGAGAGGCTTTTCGTAAAATCTTAAAAATACCACAGGTACAAAAGTGGATTCACCTTTTAAAGAAAACTTCTAACATTCCTAGGATAATTTCAACCTAGGAAAAGGTATAGCGTTTTACACTAGGCTTTGGTTTTTATACATATTTACATTTTTATGTCAGATTCTATGATATGCTTACTTGTCAAGGTTTACCCAGAAAAGTGCCATCATGAGGCTTGCATTTTGGGTCGACAAAGTTAGTGAAACTTAACCATTTAAGCAAATCTACATATATTGTCACTTATTTTATGTCTTAAATTAAATAGAAGTAACTCAGTTATTGAGTAACCTATCGATTTAAGTTAGATAAATATAACATTTCATAAGTCTCTATATCATTGAAATAAGATGTAACTTAGTTGGAAAGTAAATATATGTCATAAAAAATACGAGTCTAAAAATAAAATTACACTATACAAGTTTATCTAATAGAAATGATGACCTAAATCATCATGGAAACACATATTATTTATTATTATTAACCACCAGAAACTATAAGCAGTTAACCCTATAAACAATGGTTTGCCGAAAACATTTTTTAAGATTTATTACTTTTTTCAAAAAGCACAAAAACGCCCAAAAACCCTTCAAAATGACTCCACATGGCAATAAAGGGAATACATCATAACTTAGCAGTGAGTGTTGTTTAGTGGGTCATTTCCAATGAAACTGCAAAATGTCAAGTCATTCAAAATTTGTCAAAAATACAAAAACCTAAATCGATAAAATTAGGAACTATTGGCCGGGCTGTCATGAAAGTCAGCAGTGTTGGTTGGAATGCTTAACCAAACCATGAGACTACTTGATAAGCAATATAGTCAAGGAAGGTAGTTTGTCAAATTACAAAAATATGGACCTTTTTACCTTCATTTAACAAATATTTTAGGCATTTGCAGAGGAAATAACTTATGAGGGCAAAACTAAAACCCCCAAACTTTGTCCCTTTGAAAAGTTTTTAAGCATTCAACATTTTGTGCATCATATGACAACATCATACCACTCTTATGGTGTGGATACAACTTAAAGTCCTTGGTTTTACGTTGGCTAATGTCACTTGGCCAAGTTTTGCTCTTGGTAAGAGAAGATATCAAATAATTCAAACATTAGGGTATGAGTTCTAAGGTCTAAACCATATATTTTTCAGTGTCTAGCCTTGACATTCTGCCTAGGGTACGATTTTAGTTGATACAACTCATATAGTAGGATATGATTCATGATAAGGATTCGTATGTTGACAAATTATGGTGTCTAATATTTTGATCAATATATGAGTTGATAGTACCACTCGAATGATAAGGGTATGAGTGGAATAGGCAAGCCATACACTCTTTTGCACATTTTTAGCTCTTAAGATGAGGGTGTTTTGGATATTTTCCACCCCAAAACAATTTTGTCCTAATGGCTTATAACATATTATAACCTCTTATAACATACTTTGAAGGATCAAAAAACACTCAAAATCCTCTCAAAACTCTCTCTTCAAGATTAGGCTTGGATTTCTATAAGGTGTTTATCTCGAGGCTCAAAAGTCAATTTCATTTCCTGAATCTTCATTTATAAGGACCGTGACTAATCCCTCATTGTTAGTTCATGAAAATCATGTTTTTAAAAATTTGTTTATGAATCATTAAGGATGGTTTTGGAAACCAATGGTGAGGGTTTTATTGAGTATTGCTTACTCTTGGTTTAAATTGTAACTATACAAGTTTTAATCATTGTTTTACATATATTGGTGCTTAGTAATTCTAGTTTAACAAGTGCGTAAGGTTTGACCCTAATCTTGATGGTTTTTTTCTTGGTAAAGATATGCCCTTAATGTATTTGTGAAAATGCATATAAGAAGAATTTAGTCGTATAATGAGTTATATTTTGAACTAATGCTTGGCATAGTACTTTTAATGAAGGACGTAAGGTTGTGTAAAGGTGGTGATGACCATAAAATGAATTGAAATAAGATTTCAACTAAGGCATAGGCCTCTAATAATGTAAATGGTTGGTAAAAGGTTTCATCGAGGCCTAGTTGGCCATATGTTGATATGTATTGTAACATTGATAGTTTAAATGGCTAAATGGGTTCTAGTCCCTAAATGTTGAATTAAATTGAGTGCTTTATATAGAAAATAGTTTCGAGTCCTACAGTTAAATTATAATTGTTATGGCATGTTATACGTTTGTAAGTGGGTTGTGTATGACTTTACTAATGGGCTGCCTTTGGTAAGTAATTGGACTAATAGTTGTGTGAATGTGTAAAAAATATTTTAAATTGGTATTTAAAGTTAGATGTGTAGTCACACCGTGAAAGTGGATTCTAAAGGACTAACACTTGAAATTGCGCTAGTTGGTACGGGTGTCTATATGACCGAGTGGTTCTAGTCCCCTGAATAAATATATGAATGAGAGGTTTGAGTCCCCCATATTGTATACATTGGTTCTATGTAAACTTTATTATTCCAGGAGGTTCGAGTCCCGCATAATGGTATTTACAGATATGAATACTCTCTAGTTTATGTGAATAAATGCATTGGACCCTTCTATCTAGGGAGATATGGGCTCATATAGCCTGTGGGTTCTTTGTATTATGATGGTTATGCTACACAACCTAGGATAATGTTTTCAAAGTTCATGGTAATCCTTCTCTCCAATTACCGACATGATATATATATACCTGTATACATATCATTGTATATAATTATCTTACATTGTTTCAATGATGACATTATTTTATTCCTCTATCCTAGAGTTACATACTAGTGCTACAACCACTAACCATCTTCGAACATTGTATCCCCATGTGATATAGGGATCAAAGTATCTTTGTATTTTCCTGCATATTGACCAGGTGATCCATTGGTTTGTGAGATCGACATTGAAGAGATTATCTTCTATAATATGAACTACATTCTTTCATGGCCATTTATTTTTTGACTTGGACTTGGTTAAGACATTGGTTTTGGATATTGTCGGGGGTATGTCCCGACATATTATTAACTTCAATTTTTTTAAAATATTTTTGGAATATTGTGGACTTGGATGTGATGGTTTAGTACGTCGTTTGGTGGATTGACTAGATACTTTATGATTTATTATTAGACATACTTTCCGCTATCTTGTTATGTGTTCGTAATTCATCCGACACTTTTGGTTGATATATTTTCTAGGTTAGTTAAAAGAGGTGATCACTGGTCCACTTAGGACTTGAGATACCCATCATGGCCAGGCACTGGTTTGGGTCATGACAAAGTATGTATTAGAGCCTAGGTTCATGTAAATTTAGGTGTCCACAAAGCCATGTCAAGTAGAGTTTCTTTTATGGGTGTGTAGTGTAGAATACTTATAAAAGAGAAGCTATGAGATATTCAGGAATGTTTTCCTTTCTTGTTGACTTATTTTTGAGCTATAGAGTCTAAGATCTTGGATTCTTCTTATTTTTGATTGCTCACCTTTCACATCATGCCTCTAAGAAGATTTGGTGTTCATGGAAACTCTTTTGTATGGTTTTAGGAAAATGTGGATGGAGCTTGTCCAACTTTTGGGGTCCACACACAGACTAGGGTTACTACATCTGACTATCCTTATGTGGTTCTACCTATCCACACTAATCTTTTTCTTAAGGGTGACATTATTACTCAGTCGCCTCCCGGCGAGGTTACAAATATTGAGTTACATCACTTTATTACCCTGTTGACTTAGCTGGGGATATCTCAGTAACAATACTCTGGCTTGGCTGGTGATGTTATTTTCTTATCTGAGGCCAGTAGAGTTGGCCAGTTCATAACATTGCGTCCCTCGATATTATGGGTACAAAGGTTATGAAGGATCCTCAAAGGTTCATTGATTAGATAGAGAAGATCTTTTGGGTATTGCATGCTTCAAAAGTTGAATATGTTGAGTTTGTTGCCTATTAATTTAAGGATATTATGTACTAATAGTAGGAGAAGTGGCAGCATTCTAAAGGTGAGAATGCAAGTTTGGTCGTATGGGATGATTTTTCTAGTGGATTTTTAGACCTCTTATTTTTTCAGCATTTGAGGAAAGATAAAGTGGAAGAAGATGTTAACTTGAAGCAAGGATGGATGACTCTCAAGGAGTATAATTTGAATTACCATAAATTTAGTCTATATGCACGTGAATTGGTTCCTTATATGAGGGCTAGAATGAGAAAGCTTGCTTTGGGATTATCTTATCCATTGATCCATGAGAGTAAGGATACCATGTTGATCAAGGACATAGATATCTCCATATTAGTTTTGTATATGAAATATATCAAAGAGGAGAATAAGAAATAGGTTTAGATTGGTGAGAGACAAAGTAAGTGGTATCAGTTTTTAAAATCAAGTGAGGTCAATCAGGTGAGTGGAAATTGGCCTAAGAGTATGATTTAGAGAAGTCCTAACTCCTATTTTTTGGCTATTTCTCGCTACATGAAGCCGTAAGAAGATAGATATTTTCAGAGTGGTTATGCTTCTAAGGAAATAGTTTCCCATTCTAAGGCTAGTGAGACCCAGCCAGCACTGTCCCACCCTTCTTGTAGATTCTATAGTCAGCATCATCTTGGACATTATGAGAAAGGAAGGAACTGATTATTTATTTATGGTCAGATTTGTCATAAGCAGCCGGATTGTCCCTATAAAGTTGATTCTAGGGAAAACAAGTTTCTTGTTGCCTCATTATCATCTCCTGCACCGAAGGATGCCAATTCTGGCTCTGGCACTAGTCGAAAGCACCTTTTTCTCTTACTACTCATCAAGAGTCCGAGGAGTCTCCAGATGTTATTACTGGTATGTTGAAAATCTTTCCACATATGTGTACAATTTACTTGATCCAAGGTCCTCTCTCTAATGTGACCGCATTTGTGGTTGTGCATTTTAGTTTTAATCATGAGTGTCTGTTGGACCCTTTTTAAGTTCTACCCTGGTACAAGATTTAGTGGATGTTAGAAGAGTCTATAGGGTGTGTGTGATAGCTGTTAGTAGTAGGGAAGCTCTGGTGTAGTTGAGAGAGTTAGACATAGTAGATTTTGATGTTATTCTAGGGATGGACAGGTTGCACTCATGCTATGCTACCTTAGATTATCGGACCCATAAGGTCATATTGCTTACTAATTAGCCAATTGTTGAGTGAGAGAGTGGTTCCCTATCTCCAAAGAGAAGGTTTCTATCTTAGCTTAGAGTATAGATAATAATTTCCAAAGGGTGTCTTTGTCATCTATTCCAATTTAAACATTCTAACTTAGATGGTCCTTCTTTGCATTTGGTTCCTATGGTAAATGAGTTTCCTGAGGTTTTCTCTAGTGTCCTTCAACGTCTCTCTCAAGATAGAGATTTATTTTGGTATTGTTCTCATTTAAGACATTGGTCCAATTTTTATTTCCCCATGTTGAATGGATCCGGCCGAGCTGAAATAAATTATGGAGAAAGTAAATGATCTCTTAGTCAAGTATTTCATCCATACTAGTGTGTCCACATGGGGTGCACCTGTGTTATTCGTGCATAAGAAGGATGGTTCCCTTCAAATGTGTATTGATTACCAGTAATTGAACAAGGTGATGGTGAAGAATAAATATTCCCTTTCGAGGATTGATTATCTCTTTAATCAGCTTAAAGTCACCAAATTCTTTTCTAAGATTGACCATTAATTCGGGTATCATTAGTTAAAGATTAGGAAGATGTCTGCACCTATAATAGATTTTTGCACCCAGTATGGGCATTTTGAGTTTCTAGTTATGTCTTTTGTGTTGACAAATGCTCCGGTGGTGTTTATGGTTTGATGTATTGGGTATCCCATTAGTTTTTAGATTTAATCGTTATTGTCTTCATTAGTGATATCTTGGTTTACTCTAAGAGCTAGGTGGATCATGCCAATTACGTTCGTCTTGTGTTGCAAACCTTGAAAGATCAGTTGTTGTATGCTAATTTCTGTTAATATGATTTTTGGTTGAATGTCGTAACTTTATAGGTGATGATATATCAAGCGAGGGAATTATGGTGTATCATCAAAAAGTGGTTATGGTTAAAAAGTGGCCTAGGCGCATGACTCCAACTGACATTCAAAGTTTTATTTGTTTATTTGGGTATTATAGAAGGTTTGTGGAGTATTATTCTTCAATAGTTGCTCTACTGACCAAATTGACTTAGAAGAAGGTGAAGTTCTTATGGTCTGATGATTCTGAGGGTAACTTGTAGAAGCTAAAGTATAAGTTGACTTCTTCTTTTGTCCTCACTCTATATGACGGTACTAAGGGTCTTGTAGTCTATTATGATGCACCCTGAGTTTGTTTAGGATGTATGCTGGTACAACATGGTGAAGTGGTTGTATATGCCTTTAGATAATTGAAGGGTCATGAGATAAACAATCTTACTCATGACTTAGAGTTGTTGGTTGTGGTATTCACATTTAAAATTTGGTATCACTATTTATATGGGGTGCATATTGATATTTTTTGTAATCATAAGTGCCTATAATATGTGTTAACCTAGAAGGAGCTGAATATAAGGCAAAGGAAGTAGTTTGAGTTCCTAAAGGACTATGATATGTGCCTTCACTACCATCTAGGTAAAGCTAATATTGTTTCTGATGCTCATAGTAGGTTGTCCATGTGTAGCTTGTCATATTTGGGTAAGTATAAGTGGGAGATGGTGAGGGATATTAACCATTGAACTAACCTTGGAGTTAATATCTTGGACCCCTAGGATAGTGGTATGATTGTGCAATAGGTGGCTCATTCATCTCTTGCTTCAAAAATTAGGAGAAGCAGGTGTTAAATCCTTTTTTGATGAAAATCAAGGATGATATGGGAAAGCAAAAGGTTATAGTTTTCGACATCAGTGGAGATGGTATCTTGAGGTACAAAGGAAGGTTGTATGTTACATATGTGGATGGGTTGCGACATAGGATTTCGGCTGAGGCCCATCATTCACGATATATAGTTCATCCTAATTCAACAAAGATATGCCATGATATCAAAGAAATGTATTAGTGGAATGACATAAAATTTGATATGGCCGACTATGTGTTAAGTATATGGTATGTCAACAAGTGAAGGTGGAGCACTTGAAGTCTAGTGGGCTACTTTAATAGATTGAGTTGCCAGTCTAGAAGTGGGATATAATTAATATGGATTTGTTATAAGCCTTCTGTTGTAGCGAAATCGGTGTTACTATATTTTGGTCATCGCGGGTAGGATGACTATGCCTGCTCACTTCTTGCCTGTGAGGACTATTTTTCAACTGAGGATTATAAAAAGTTGTATCTTCAAGTTGGTTTAAAGTATCATAGTGAGCATGTATCAATTATCTCTGATCATGGTGCCCAATTCTCATGGTATTTCTCCCGTACTTTCTGCATGGTTTGGGGACCAAAATGAGTCTTCCTATGGCTTTTCATCTGCAGTTGGATGCGTAAGCTAAAAGAACTAGTCAGACCTTGGAAGATATGTTTCGAGCTTGTGTGATTGACTATGATGGTAGTTGGTACTACTATTTGCTTTTGATTGAATTTTCTTATGACAATAGTGACCATTCTAGTGTTAGTATGGCCCCATTTGAGGCATTGTATGGCAGGAGGTGTAGTTCTCCTCATAGATGGTTCGAGGTTGGTGAAGTGCATATATTTGGCTTACATTTGGCTCACCAAGCTACGGAAAGGTGAATGGTTTACACTAATCGTCATCAAAGGTCCTATGTAGACATAAGACGAAGAGATTTAGAGTTTGGGGTTTGAGATTGGATGTTGTTTTAGGTATCCCCCATGAATGGAGTGATGCAATTTTGGAAGAATGGAAAACTTAGTCTCCGGTATGTTGGTCCATATATGGTTTTGAGATGGATTTGTAGTGTTGTATACTAGTTGGATTTTTCACTCTAGCATGAGTTCCATTCATAAAATATTCCATGTGTCTATGTTGCTGAAATATGTTGGTGATCCTTTATTGATTGCGCCATGTGAGGATATTGGTATTTCAAATTCTTCTTCCAACGAGGAGGTCAAGATTAGGATCTTGATTCATCAAGTTCACTGGATGCAAAAGAAATATATGGCTTTAGTGAAGGTTCTATGGCAAACCAAAAGTCTGAGGAAGCTACTTGGGAAGCTGAAGAGGACATAAAGTCCAAGTATATATTCCTATTCCAGATCCCCAAAAATCATGCTTGAGGTATTCATTTTTCTGGACAAATTTTCTTTTATGTCTTGTTAAAAATAGATTGTTGATCCCTCAATGTTTTATTTTCTGTCTTAAATATAAGAGTAGATATGTTAGGAGTTTAATTGTAACTGTAGTGCCTTGTCTTATCATTAGAGGATGAATGATCCTAAGATGGGGAGAAGGAAACACCACAAACTTTGGCCTTTGCAAAAATTTTGTGAGCCTTCAACATTCTGTGCATCATACGACTTTATCATACCACTCATATAGAATGGAAATGCTTTCAAGTCCTTCGTCGTATATTGGTTAAATTCTATTCTTGGTATGAGAAAGCATCATACTAGTCGTATTTTATGGTATGAGTAATAAGTTCCCAACCGTATATAGTACAATATCGAGCCTTGATACTCTGCCTAGGGTGCGAGTTGAGCAGGTAATATCGTATGGTAGGGTACGACTCATTCTAATGAGTCATATGTTGGTCAAATTTTGGTGTCCAACATTCTGATCAACATGCGAGTAGAGGGTATCACTTGTATGATTAGGGTACTAGAGGAAGGGGAAAGCAAAACCCCACTTGCACACATTTTTCACCTTTTAAGCTAAGGGTATTTTAGACATTTCCCACCCCAAAACCCTTAAGACCCCATGTCTTATAACACATTGTAGCCTCTTATAACACACTTTGAACGATCAAAATAATTTTGAAATCCCCTCTAAACTCGCTCTTGAAGATTGTGATATAGTTTCAACGAGGTGTTCATCTAGTAGGTTAATAGTAATGTTCTTTTGGTGAATCTTCATGAATAATCCATGGGACGTTTCCCTCATTGTTAGTTTATGAAAATCATATCTTTAAAGCTTTGTTTATGAATCATTAATGTTGGTTTTGAAAACAAATTTTCAGGGTTTTGTAGCATATTATTGAGTATTGTTTACTCTTTGTTTAAATTGTGAATACACATCTTCTTATCTTGGTTTTTCACGTAGGTGTACTACGTTATTATGGTTTAAAATCTTGGTCATGGATAACCCTAAACTATATTATTTTTACTGTGGTTTTATTTTTGGTAATGGTATGTCCTCAATGTGTTTGTGAAAATGTCTATGAGAAGAATCTAGTCACATGATGAGTTGTTTTTTGAACAAATGTTTGGCATTATAAATTTAATGAAGGATGAATTATTCTTTAAAGGTCTTGATGACCATAAACCTAATGGAAATATGATTTGAACTAAGGTATTGGACTAATAATTTAAAATATTGGTAAAAGGTGTCATGAAGGCCTTGTTGGCCATATGTTTATTTGAATTATAACTTGGTTTAAATGTCTAAATGAGTTTGAGTCCGTAAATATTGGATTGAATTGATGGCTTTGCATAGACAATGGGTTTGATTCATTAAGTCGAATGATAATGTTTATGGAATGTTGTATGCTTGCTAGGGAGGTTGGTATGACGATACCAACGGGATACCTTTGGTAAGTAGTTGCACTAATGGTTGTGTGTATGTGTAAAGAATGTTTTAAATTAGGTTTTAAAGAGGAATGTGTAGCCAAACCATGAAAGTGGAGTATGAAGGACTAATACTGGAAATAGCACTTGCCAGTGTGGGTGTCTATATGATTGGGAGGTTCGAGTCCCTCAAATGCATACATTAATGGGAGGTTTGAGTCCCCCATATTATATACATTGGTGCTATTTTACCTTTATTATGCCGGAAGGTCCGATTCCTCTGTAATAGCTATACAGATATGTATATTTTATAGTTTGTGCAGCTACACGCACTTGGGCCCTTCCAACTAGGGGAGAGTTAGGCTCATATAGCCCCTGGGTGCCTTGTATTATTATGATAATGCTACATAGTCCAAGATAATATTTTCAAAGTCCGTGCTAAGCATTATCCTCTATCCCGACACTATATATATATATATAAATATATATATATATCTGTATGTATGTATACATGTTATTCATATAATATTAGACTTGGTTTGAATGATGGAATTATTTTCTTCCTCTATCCCTGAGTTATATGCTATAACTCCAACCGATAACCATCTCTGGATGTTGTATACCCATACTTTAGAAGGCATTCATTTCATGGTAATTTACTCTTTGTCTTGGACTTGGTTTAGGCATTATTTTTTGCTACTGTTGGGGGCATGTTCCGACATATTATCGACTTTGATTATTAGAGGGTTTGTGAATTACTGTGGACTTAGGTGTGACATTTTAGTATGTAGTTTGGTAAATTGACTTAGATACTTGATAAGTTATTATTAGACTTACTTTCCGCTATCTTGCTATGTATTCAGATTTCATCAGATAATTGGGGTAGATATGTTGGCTAGGTTAGGTGAAGGAGGTGATCTTCTATCCCCGTGAGACATGATATACCCATCACAACCCGACCCTAGTTTGGGTTATAAACTAAATGAATTTCCCAGGCAGTTTGGCCTTGCCATCATAGTGTTCTTTAGATCATGTGAGTAGCCATTATGGTTGGTCTTAGTCCTCATCATACTTTTACCCTTAATCCACAATAATAATTTTCACAAAACTAAGCAACACATGTTAAACTCTTTTTATGTTTTCTTGGCGATACACTTAGATTCTGGAAAACATTAATATTATCAAAAACCTGACAAACGACCATCAACAATTCTTTTACATTATCAAGTATATTTATGAAGACTACTGATAAAAATTGTTATACATCCATAACAGAAGCAATTAACAAGGATCAAGTTAACTAACTTATAATCTAGACAACAAAAACCTAAACGACATTGAAAAATGTGCTTACCTATTGAAGCTTTCACATAATTCATTTTCTGCCTTGCCCTCTATATCTGTTGTCTTCTAATACTTTCGGATTAACTCTTTTTAAGTAACATTTATGTGGGCAAGTGACTTTTTTTATTGGAAAATGATAGTACTTTATTCTCTGAAAATGCACCCTTATTTATTCCAATCTTACATTGAAATGGGGGAAGGGAAAAACCAACGCCATTGACCTGCCTTAATTACACTATAATGGGCAAAACATTATTATCTTAATTAGTCCAATTAAGAGCAAAATGTTTTGCCTTAATTCTCCCTTCTAACAAAAAAATATTTTCAGCTCTTTATTGGTATTAACACATTGTTCATTGGTATTAAAAACCTTTTATTTAAAAGGAAGACCAGTAAATATTACTTATTCTATAAATGTTCATTTTTTTTCAATATTAATTATCTAATCAGGCGTATTATGTTTCGTAAATTTATTAACTGTGACTTTTAATTAGGATATTAATTTACAAATAAATGAATTATCATTTCATAATAAATTATAAATTATTTAACCAAAAATAAACAATTGCACTACTCCATTTAATTCAAAATTTACTATTACATCTTATTTAACTTCCCATGTTAGAATTACCGATACTAATTCATTAAATTAAATTTTTTGAACAATGTTATTCATTAATTAATTTAACATTTTATTTATTATGCTAACTTATTTCATATGGTGAATATGAAATCCACTTGCAGGTAGGGGTGTTCATCGGTCGGTTTGGATCAGTTATTGGTCAAAACTATAACCAAGCCAACTTAATCGATTTTAAAATTTCTGAAACCAAATCAAACCAAATAAAAAAATAATTATCGGAGTGGTTCTTGTCGGTTTAGTTAGGTTTGGTTCGATTTTTTTGGATTATAACTTTTGCTAATGATAAAACTTGAAACTTTAAAAAACAAATCCAATCTAACATATGAGATGTCAACCGAGTGTTGTATATCAACCTTGAAATTATGATGTCAACTGAGTGTTATACCTCGCCAAATGCATGACACCACCATATGAAGACTTTTAAGAAAATATTAAAAAATAATATTTAACAGAATGATATTATAAGCACCCCAAAAGATGAACACATAAACTTTTTGCTCAACAACTTTCAAAAAGAAAGTTAAAATTAGGGATTGTATATAGTCTAAGGTATCTCAGCTATAAAGTTCAATATACAACAAGATATTATTTTCTCAATTAGTATCATTTGTCAGTTAAAATGCGAAATTCATTTAGAATCTCATAAGGTACTATTAATTTGATGAAGACATATGACTGAATGTGTTACGACTAAAGTAAAATCATGATTAAATTGTAACATGTAATAAAAATTTAGAGTTTATTTATGAATAATATATAAATTATTATAATATATATATGTCTATATCGGTTCGTTTTGGTTATTTTATCAGTTATTTTAGAGTAAAACAAAAAACCCGGCAGGGTATGATGAAAAGCCCTCACCAGGATCAAACCAAACCAAATTAATATCAGTTTTTTAAAATTCAAAACCAAACCTAACCAAATATCGGTTTTTTAATCGATTTGATTTGGATCGCGGTTCGGTTTGATTATAAAACAAATATAGAACACCCCTACCTGTAGGGTTTTGGCATGAGAACTTATACACAACCATAAAAGAGGTGTCTTCTATCTCATGGTCTAGACATTGCTCTATCAACTAATTAATATTTTACTAAGTAGTTTGTCATCATCCAACCTATTAGGAATATATTGTCCCATAATAGAATCTCACCATTTTATAAATTAAAATGATAAATCATACCATAAAGATAATAGTAGTTATATCAAGTTTACAACTATACAGCCCAAAAATACATAGAAAATATCTATAGAGTACAAACTTTTCTAAACCTTAACCCCAGATCTACAAATATCAAAGAACCGAACACAAACTATGTAACCCAAAAATTACAAGGATATAACGTATTTCATGGTTGTGTGAGGCCCGCCCAAGTACCGCTCAAGTACACTACTAGAAGAACAAAAAGAAGACGGAAGAATAAATATAACATGAAAAAACAAAGAAAAGGATGAGGTAATTGAGAAATAAATAAAAAGTAACTTTATTTTGCAAAGTAATGATTGTGTTGGAGTTATTTAGGGAGTTTTAATGGGACTTTAGGTCATTTTTTCCATCTATATATAATTTTTTTCTTTCGTGCTTTCTCATAGCAGTTACAGATCATTTAGGACTTGCCAAACTAATCAGTTTAGTTTTTGAATAGTTCTTTTGGGATTCAAGCAATTTTTCATATTCTGAAGCATTTGAGAGATACCTCTTTCTCCTAAAGATCAAATAAATATCCTTAGATGAGAATCTCAATAATTTTATTATCTTTGAAACATGGATTTTTTGCAAGGAAACCTTTGGTTCTGGTCCTAAGACTTTTGATCTTAATTTACGCTATTGGATGGAATATGGTGAAAAGGAAAAAGTGGGTGTGGAACCCACATTTTGTTAAAAAGGTTGAATATTCTTTCTATGATAGGGTAACATATATAATTTAAGATCATGGAATTCCGAATGAATTTCGAGGACCCGCGTTGATAAATTTTGAAGTTAGATTGTGCTAGTTGCACAATACTTGGTGCAGGATTAGGTTTATCATAGCGTTCATAGGAGTTAGTTTCATGCATGAAAGGTAAAGTTTTGACCATTACATTCACGAGCCTCCTTTTACATTTGCAAAGAAGGTCCGCTCGGCCCAACTTTCTTTTTTATATTTGTGAAGGTTTTCTCACATTTCTGAAGGGTAAGGATGGTGGACTTTCACATTCACGGTTAGGGTTCTACATTCATGATGAAGGGCCCCTAGAACTATATATTACTATTTGACGTTCCATGGATACATATCACTATTGACACCTAATACAATAAAAATATGCAAGTCACTTAGGTCTTTTTGTTAGATATAATGTGTTTTGTGTTTTGTGTACGATGAAAACCAAGGTTTTTATGCTAAACTACTGAAAAGAATGTAAATGAAAAATTTGGGCTACATACTTGGGCACCTACAATCTACAAGTACCACTTATTGGATATTGGTTTTAGAATTGGTGTCAGAATTTTGAAGTTTAGAGGCTTAGAAGTGTAGAAAAAAAGACTATTTCACTTACGCAGGGGCACCTATGGTCCATAGGTTCCACCTACGGTCCATTTGTTATAGAGTAGGTTACATTAGAGCCATATACAGAGAGATTAGGAGCTATTGGAGGAAGTAGAACACGTAAGTATGACCACCTATGGTTCGTAGGTGCCACATACGGCCAGTAGGTAACCACCAATCTCAATTTTCCTTTTTCATTCAGGATTTGATTTTTAGGATTTTGTTGCATTATATAAATATCTTTTTAACATTTTTAGTTATTTTACGCTATCTATAAAATTACAAACATATATGTTATTCTAATATTTGATTTAGATCTTGAGATTAATTAGTTCTTGATTTTTATTGGTAATTCAATTACAAATTTTTGGTTTTATTCATTGATTATTGTGATATTGTTTGAATTCTTTACAAATTTTTTGATTATTTCACAACAATAAGTGGCTAAATCCCTTAGATAGGGATGTTGGAACCCTGGTACATTGACGAAGTAGGGGAAGAGCCAAGTTTCTCTAAACCAATATTATTACATGTGTTGTGATTGTCTTCTGTTTAATAGATGTCTTAACGTTTACAAACATTAAAATACCACCTAGTATATTAATACTTATTTCACAAGAGGAGTAGAAATTTGGAAAATATAATCACAATGGTAATTTAAAGATTAATTATCGATCTAGACTAATCAACATAATTTACTTAAGACTATTATCTATCATCAAATATCTTGAGACTCAATAGGTTATAGTTAACTGGTATCAAGGATTAGGGTTAGTAATCCAACATCCTGTGAGTTAAAAAGTAAAGGGGGACATCTGTTAATGAGTTCGCAAGACAGTTGTTGGTACAGAATCTATTAGATTCTAAATGAAAAATATCGAGTTGGTTTAGTAAAGCATGATAAACCTACTGAGTTGGGACGCCAGGGGAACACAACCCAAGTGTTCGTTTTCAATTAATTAAAACCAAAGTTGATTTCTATTACTTGTTCATGATTACTATTACAAATCCCTCATTTACTTTCTGCCCTACCTGTTGATTCCAGCAAATGAGAAATATAATTTTGTGCATTTCATTGGGTTGTAAACCATATTGAGTTGCGTTACTTTAATTAAGTGTGATAAATTTATATTCTTTTTGAAGTGTAGTTTGGTTACTTATAAAAAATTTTGCACCATTGGCAGGGATACAGTATTGAGTTGTTGATGGAAGTTGCTAATGTTTTTTGGGTTTCGTTTTCAGTTTTTTAGTTGGGTGTACATTGATGTATGCCCAACACAAGGGTTAAAGGCAATCCCTTACTCCAATTGAATCCAATACCACAGAGTATCTTACATCCTAATCGTACGATAATGTAACCAATACATGCAAGTTATCTTGAAGGGGTTTGGGATGATTCTAATAAAATACCTCCCTCTTCTCCCAGAGATTCTCATAACATTACTTATCGATAAATATAGAAGTTATTAGAAAATACAATTGGTAACTCAAAAAGGAATAAGTAGGCCTAGCGAGCTCAACAGAAAGAGATCGCAAGGCAAAGACAGGCAGTAAATCATCAATAATCACGCAATGGTAATATAGATATAGCTTGAGGTGGTCAAACTTAAGTTATCCCACTATACAAGTATTTTCATTAAAATGATGATGACAAGGATATGGGATTCATTAAGCAAAAAGAAAGAGGAGTTATCATTACTCTTGCAATGCCCCTTATGTGAAATTTGACATTACAGGTGCCATAATCTACCTGTTGAACATGAAAGGTGGGTTTTTGAGCTAGGCTATAGATGATACAAATATGGATCTTTCTAATTTTGTTGGGTTCAGTACCTTTTATAAAAATCGTGGGCATAGATTTGGAGGCACTAAGAATAAGGTTATTCCCATTTTCATTAACTAGAAAAGCTTCTTTGTGGGTGGTGGAACTTACTAGAGGATCGATTACCACATGGAAAGTGTTTCACAAACATTTTTTAAACATTTTCTTTTATTTAGCTAGAATGTTGCATTTAAAAACGAGATATATATCTCTTCATAGCTATATTTTAATTCAATGTACGGGGCTTATTTTTGGTTAAAGAAGAAGTTAAGCATTATACCCAATCATAGTATTTCTGGGATGATCTTGCTGGAGGTATTTGATAGAGCCCTGAACATCAGTCCCAGAGCCAAAGCAAATACAATCACTAAAATAGCTTTCACGGGTTTACACTGGAAAGTAGCTTCTGAGGTTCGAGAGGCTGAGAGCGGTGCTGGCGCGTATTCTATTAGAGTTATAGATGACCATAGAGGGGTTGATCATTGTATTTTGAAAAAGATTTCATATCTTAGTTTTGATATTAGGTTACAAACAAAGAAGTTCATAATAGTGAATTCTGAGAAGGTAAATGCAGTAGTGTATAGCCTCTAAAAATGATGAGACTGACTTGGAAGAGGAGGTTAAGTATCTTGATAGGGATTAGTAGGTTTTTGAGCCAAGGATCAAAGAAACCAAGGGTAGAACTATTATGGATATAGAGACATAGATCTTAGTAGAGAGCGTGATAGTTTCTGGAGATGAAAAAATAACCACAAAGAGAAGGAAGACAAGTATTTCCCATATGGAAACCATGATAGGATGTTTTGGCTTTTGACGGAACATTTCAGGGCTTTTTCCTGTGATAATTGTGTGTGTTCAAGTAACTATTACTATATTTAATAGTGTACTTAGGTTTTTTTAGCATAAGGACTAGGTATGAAGATTAGCTTGGATAAACTGTGCCAAAAAAAGGAAAAATGATCAGCGATGGCTTATTCGTTGGACCGTCAACCTTGCCATGAACCATTAGCCTGAACCGTCACCTAAAAATAGTAGAAAGTAATTATGGACATCCTGTGATGTTCTAGGAAATAGACTGTCGGCCCTATGATGAAACGTCGGCCTAAACCATCGCTAATAGATAGTATGCAGAATCACTGGAAGGTATACTATGGATCAAGTGAGGGACCGTTGGCACTGCAATAAACCATCGCCCTACCCATCCCTTAGAAGAATAAGATGAATTAACTAGAGCTCCAGTAATGGTTTAGGAGATCGACCGTCTCCCCATAAATGAATTGTCACTCAACCCATTGAGCTTGAAGCGGAAATTCCAAGTTCGAATTTTAAAATCCTAGTTCTAGAATCATATAAATACCAAGTACTATGGTTTATTCTTTAGTTCTTTTAAAATTAATTTTCATACTTTGTCCACTATTGAGAGTTGTGTAACACTTTTCGTGGAGATTGAATACTAGAAATTGAGAGCTGATTATTAGATTATACAGTTTGCATTTAAGATTGAGAAGAACAATGTTGTGACTTTTTTTACTACTCTCTTAAAGTAATTTTTAAATATCAATATATCTTTGGTATTCAATATGGAGATGAGTTGCTAAACTCCAATAACTAGGGTTATGGGACCCTTGACATAGAGAATTATTTGGGGTTATGAATCAGTGCAGTTTCTAACATCTTTCTAAATTGCATGAATATCTCTTCATTATAATGACATCTCTTGGTTCTAAACGTGAGAAGTTAGCCAACAACGCCACATGACTAACAAGAAAGTCGATGTTGGGAAAAGAAGTGATTCACATGAAGTCCATTAGTCTCTCACTTGGGTTAATGGGTTAATGCCTTAATAGGGTTAACCCTCATGAAAGTGTTATTAAATAGTGCCTAAATATATTAAGTTTGAGAGAAATAAAGGGTGAAATACCCATGAGGTTGAGAAACTCGTGGTTAATTCTTAGAAGTTAATATTTCTTGCAATTGAATCTATAAGTTAGAATTCGAGCACAAATTTACATCCTTGATTATTTGAACATCTTGCAGAACATAAATCATGGTAATTAATTCTTATTGATATAATATTTACACTCACTCCCATTAACTAGACGTCTATGTGATACAAGCACAAAAGAATATTGTTAACATTTTAAAAACCTCTTTACCCCAGAACCTTAGATCAACAATCTAATAATAGTTAAAATACATAGTGAGTATGGTTTTCCCTGTTAGATTGGACACCTAACCCAGTTGGGTTCTATATTTGACATCGACCTCTTACACATTCATGAGAGATTTTTAATTTGGGCGTACCAAATTTTGGCACCATTGCAGGGAAATACGATTGTTAATTAAGTTTGTGTTTGTGAAATAATTCAGAAATTTTACTTTCTTTTGTTATTTTTGTTCTTTGTAGAGAAGTTATTGTGTATACCAATCACAAGGAGATAAGGTGCACCATTATTACCATTACATCTAGAACCATAGATAATTGGTATAATGACAGACCCCTAAGTTGTTTAAAGATTAGCCGCCCTGGCTAGAGCTCAACTAAATCATCAGAATAATGGTCAGTAGGCACATCATCCTAATCCTGATGGTGATGATTTGGGGATGATGAATTGTTAGATTCTGTTAACCTAAGGCATTTAAAGAATGTGGTTGCACTAGTGAATCAGAATGTAAATAGAAATGGCCACTTTAGGGAAAGGCTAGAGCGTCAACCTATGTAGTTTGATTTGAATGGAAATGTAGATAGAATAGATAGAGTAGGTACAACTAGATCTATCATTACTCAACCTCTATCCCCATGAGCTAAATTTAATATTACCAGTTCGATGATTCAACTCCTTTATCTTAAGGGGTTATTTGGTGGTCTTGCTGGAGATGATCAAAACATGTATTTGGTGAATTATTTCACCATTTGCAAGTCTTTTGATAATCCAAGAGTGGGTCAGAATGATATCTATCTGCATTTATTTATATTGTCTTTGTCTGGGGTGTCGACGCTATGGTTAAATCAACTGACTACTGACTCTATAACCAACTGGAGGATGTTGAAAGAGGATTTCCTAAAAAGGTTCTTTCCACTCTTCAAAAGGGTACAGTTGAGGGATGAAATCAGTAACTTCCAATAGGTTCCTACTGAAGCTCTTAACGAGACCTAGGCAAGGATTAAAAAGAAGTTGATGCACTGCACAAACCATAACATGATGGATATTCATTTGTTGAAGACTCTTTATCAGGCTTTGAACTCTATTAAGAAGCCAGTTATGGATAATACTGCATAAGGGTCATTTGTTGACCTTACTTTTCCAGAGGCCTCGGAGATACTTGATCGGATGAACAACCTGAGTAGATCTTGGCATACTATGGATTTTTTGGTAGCAAGCCCTACTATGTCTAGTAGTATGACTGCAGATCAACTTAAGAAGGAAGAATAACGTGACCAGAATATGGAACACTTGACGACAGAAATGGATTTTCTAACTAAGTATTTATTATTTAGGAAAACATAGAAGGTGAAAGGTGTTGTATCCCAAGTAAAAGTTGACTCTGATTTAAAAGGAGAGGCAAACTATCTAAATAATCAGAGGGTTTTTCATGCAATAGCTAGGGAAATCAAGTTTGGAACTATTACGACAAAGATGGTTACAATGATATAGATTAAGGGAACTAGGAGAGCAAAAATGATAGGAGCAAACTATATGTACCTCCTAGAAGCAGAGATAATGCTGCAACTAGCCCTAGCAAGATGTCCATGGAGGACATGATTGAGAAACTATTAAAAGGAGTTAAGACTACCAACCCAAGGCTATCTACTATGAAGAGCGATTTGTTTTCCATGACCCAGCTGGTAAAATCATACTCTACTTCTATCAAATAGTGGGAACAACAAATGAGCCAACTCTCAATAGCATTGAATCAAAGTAAGAGAGGAACCTTTCCAAGTGTTACAGTTCAGAATCCTCAAAATAACAGCTTCTAAATGGCAAATACCATATCGAGTGGTAAAGTATTATAGGTCTTATCCGTGGGCAAAGCTATCATTGTTGGGGATACTGAGCATGAATAAACTTATCCAGTGGAGTCAAAAAAATTGGATGATATTATTGATAATACACCATCCATCCATTAGTAGATTGATGATTTGGAGAAACGCAAGGGAAAAGAGAACGAAGTGATTGTTACTATGCTACCAAAACCACCACTTTCATTTACCCATCGATTGAAAAAAAATGCCGACGATACAAATTTTGGCAAGTTTATGGCCATGCTTAAGCAGTTGATAATCAACTTGCCATTAATGGTGGTATTGAAGAAAATACCCGGGTACGGAAAGTTTATAAAAGACCATGTTATGATGAAACAGACAGTTAGTTATGAGATAGTGGACAATCTCCATCACTGTCGTAATATTTCCACAAGGTCGTTGGTGCAGAAGAAGACAAATGCCGGAGCATTTACTATCCCGTGCACTATTGGTTCTCTTGAGTTAGCAAAAGCTTTATGCGATTTGAGAGCTAGTATAAATTTTATCCCATTTGTTGTGTATAAGAAACTGGGTTTGGGGGATCCTACTCACAAGAACATGAGATTAACTATGGCATACAGGTCTATGAAGCGGACCGTGGGGATTTTCTATGATGTATTAGTGAAGGTGTCCATTTTGATATTTCCAACTTATTTTGTCATTCTCGATTGCGAAGTAGACTTTGAGGTGCCTATAATCTTAGGTAGAACTT
The DNA here is from genome assembly GCA_030864225.1 of Capsicum baccatum var. pendulum. Classification (NCBI taxonomy): domain Eukaryota; kingdom Viridiplantae; phylum Streptophyta; class Magnoliopsida; order Solanales; family Solanaceae; genus Capsicum; species Capsicum baccatum. The sequence continues at coordinate 91,869,624 of CM061557.1, forward strand.
TTCTTTCAACCGAGAGTGTACTTATTGATCTAAAGTCAAATGAGCTACTATTTAGGCTGAATGATGAAGTAGTTTGATTTGAGGCATCGTAGTCCATGAAGTAGTAATACACCCAAATTATAACTCTCATTAGAGAGTGCAAGAATTTTCTATCAAATATAAAACCCAACTAGGTTGGGTGTCGAATCCCAGAGTGAATAATGTTCTTACTAATTATTGTGGTTATTACTAGACTGTTGATCGAAGGTTCCAGAATAAAGGGGGTTTTAATTTATCAATTGTATTCAAATATTTGTCACAAAAAGTAATCCAACTGTAGGTTATATACCAAATAGTAATTCAATAAGAGACGTCAAAATAGAGTTATTTTTACCATTAATTTCTCATCCTAAATAAATAACGTTACCTTAATTCTTTTGATCTTAAGAAACATATTGCTAATTCAACTATAATGTCACATGGGTTATTCCAATTAAGGCATCTACCCTATATCCAAAGATTAAAGCCTTTAGATTTATGTAAACCCTTATTTTTCCCAACACAAAATTTTATAATCGAACAAGTGTTGTTCTTGGGCTCACTTTTAAAGTTTGCAACCAAGAAAATTCATTAAACTGAAGAAGAGTTTATGTAATATCAATTCCTCATTGGAATTTACTAGCTTCACAACCCAAAATTAGTTTTTCATATCAAGGTTCCCATAACCCTAGTTATGGAATCTTAACAACACATTTCTATACAAGAAAGAGAAGAAACAATTGTGGTATTCATAGATTACTTCAAAGTTTACTTACAAAGGTGACAATTGTTTATCTTTAACCTTCAATAGAAAATATGATAAAGGAATCTAGATCCACAAATCTCTAATGGATCTTAGAGAAAAACTACGCACCAAAATATTTTCAGTATGGAAAACTCTAATAAAAGATAAAAGGTGGCAAAAAGATCCATAAAAAAACCTAAAACTAAGTATTTACATGATTACAAGTAAAATAATTTAAAATTAAATTATATATATTCGGCGTCCAAAATGACGGCCAAAGTGATTGTCCGTCGCAAGGTAGATGGTACACCATTTGGTCCATCGTTGCTGATCTTGATAGGACACTTTCTGGATAAGACTGACGGTCAATGTAGTGGTCCGTTGAAAGTCTGACTGTCCACTATTTGTTCTGTCGGTGCTGATCTTGGTAGGTCATTTTTAGCATAAGATAGATGGTCCACAAGATGGTCCGTCACAAAACTAACAGTCCACTATCTGGTTCATCGTTGATGATGCTGGAGAGTTAGATTCTTGCTAATCCTAATGAATAGAGTGGTGGTCTGTCGCAAGATTGACGGGCCAATATATTGGCCATCGCGGAGCCTTACAAGATGCCAGGTTCTATTTAGCACTGACGGACAAAGTGGTGGACCATTGAAATACTGACGGTCTACCACTTGGCCTATTATTGGGTCGTTAGAAGTCATTAATTTTGCCTCGATGTGATGGTTGAGTAGGTGGTCCACCACAATCCTGATGGTCCACTACTTTGACCGTCAGAATTTTTTTCTGCTAATTTTTTGAGTCTTTTCCTTCAGTCATCTCCTTACACTGAAACAATAAAAACCTATATTAAATTCAAACTTTGTTTCTTGATAACATGCGATTTTCCCAAGAAAAAAAATGAGAAATGTTCCGTCAAAATTCGTAACATCAAGACACTCAACAAAAGATTATTTCTTGTCTTAAAGAAAATCAGCATCAAATTTCAAGTATGAACAATAAAATGACGGGCATTTACTACTGAACCTCTTCTAGTACAACAAATCACTTGTCATCCAAATATTATGGTTTAACATGTCAAAATCTATAACCGGCATTGTTTCAAATTCTGTTCATCTACACAACATGGATACAAGTACCTATAGAGATCAGCCAAATTACGTATGACTCAAGTTTCCATCATAGTCAAGGAGATCTACCACTCAATATAGTTTATGGATACAAATCACAACCTTCTAACTTATCAAAGAAGTTGCAAACATAGTACATGCACACATAAGTTTGGCTTATCATCCAATGCCACCTTATAGCTGAGTTCCAAGTTCTAGAAGGTCTTTTCTAGGCTAGTTCTGAGGTATCAGTCTATGTTAGGAGGATATTTTTGGCAAGAGTGATTGAAAACCATGTTTTAAATCTCTTTGCCGACAAAACACTTCTTCTTACAAAGGCCATTGTTTTGCTAGCTCACTTACCCTTTCTCATTAACTTATGATATTTTTATTTATTATTTTATATATATGTTTATATACAAGCATCAGCCACCCTCAACTTAGGTTGATGCCATAAGTCAAAGTGCATAATGTCTTAACTAGACCAGGGCCAAATGCTCTAATTCAAATTCTAGACCAACTTTCCATCAGGATATTAACAGTCCTACAATAGACACCCTCAACTAAGGTGTTTTGCCTAAGTTTAAGCACACATTTCTATTTACTAGGGCAGGGCCAGAGGTAGGAGTCAAAAGCTGAAAGAGAGTTAACTAGAATGCTTGGAGATGAAAAAAAATTAACAAAGGCTCAAAGAAGGGTTCATAAATGGAAACTTATTTTTGGTGGGGTCAATTATTTTTGATAAATGGACTAAAAACACAAAGTGGCCTTCCATCACTTATTATCCCATCAACTATAGGACAAAATCAATTGAACCAAGAAGTTTCTAGGTAATATACAAAGTAAAGAACTAATACAACTACTCACACACATAGTGGCAGCTGAGTCACACCTATTCTACTGTTCTTAAGAATTGCATCACATATCATATGTATTTATCGGTTAATGAAAATTACAGACTCACTAATAGTTGATCACATATTCTAGGAGACATAAGTAAATAGTCAAATAAAAATAGTCATAGTTAGATGCCAACATCATTCATCATCCGTACTCACAACAAGATGCTAACACAAACAATACTTTTATTTCATGGACCTACCTTGGCAACATAACAACCTTAAAAACAAGAAAAATGCAAATCTAAAGTTATACCTAAATATGTCATTTCTTCTAGATAACGTATGGTAGAGGTCAAAAATGTTAGCAACATAAACCCCCATGGTACAAGTACACCACCCCGACATAAAAAATATGCATTGTCCTCAAAGCATTAAGTTGAATTACAAAGGAATCGGTATACTTGTTTTGCCCCTCATTCATCCAAGGAATCTATGAAGTATGGTGAGGTTCCTCCATCGTTACCTTGGGAAATATTGGACCGTATGGTTGTAGGGGCACTCAAAACCTCACCCTCTTCGATCGGAGGAAATATCTCTTGAACTGACACCAAACCTTGCCTCTTTGCTACGACAGCACTAGTAGATACTCCTGTTGCTTTATCTTTTTCTTTATTTTTTCTCTTTTCTTCATCATTGTTTGATTTCCTTCGATCTCTCTTCAGATCATGTTGTTCCTGTTCCCCCGATGTCATTTCTGCTCTCTTTCTCCTCTTTTCATCTCTCCTTAAAGCTCGTTCATCCATGTGTTATTTTTCTTTATTTTTCACAAGTGTTCACATTAGGTCTACAATACCCTCATCATTGTCACTTTCCACTAAGGCTGGGTCAAAAATAGTTTTCTGAGGTTTCCTTTCCTTGAACTCTGCTATATCGGTCTTTACCTACTAAAATATAGCCATGTGCTTTGCAAGATCGGGGAGGCCCAATGCATCTAGCCCTTTGTTGATGTGGCGCTCTATGCTGTCAAACCTAGCTTGAATAGGTTTTAATGGACGGATTGCCTCATCTATAATTTCATCAATAAAAGGCTTAAATTCAGACACCCATTTATCTAACTGTCTCAAAAACCTATTTTACAGGTTTACTGATTTTGCAAAATTCTCCTGCGTCAACTGGTATTCGGCAAAGTCTGCTACTCCCATAGATTGTCAAGAACCCGACCCTATAGTAGTACGTTGAGGCACATAATTTTGTGGAACATAAGTGGTGATAGGAAATGTCATATCTATGGGAATTTCTATAGCATCAGGAGCTGGTGTAGATTAAGTCTGGTAAGTTGGAGGATTGGTGACACGCATCTCAAACTTAGAGTTATCTTCTGACATCTAAATTTCCTTTTAATGTGTTGCTCGGATTTTATTGTCAACTCCACGGATTAAGGGTACACTAGCCTGTTTGCATAACTCAGTGATTAAAAATGGAAACGACAATGCACTGCTTATTTTATGTGCCCTCACAAATATCTCATCTGTAATAATCTAATCAAATTCAACTTGTAAAACTGACACCAAGCTTGCCACCAATAGGAATCTTTATTTGTCAAAGTTTCTATAACCTATTGTTGCATCAGCCTTAAGAGAACAACAACCCATCAGAACTTAACTTTGAAGCTAATAGAATATTTTGCAATGTGCTCCCGTGGATTAGTCAAGCAAGAAGGGTTACCATAATCAATCAATAATGAAGCCACCCAAGGCCTCTAAGTGGATGTACTTCTCAACCTATACTCAAGATTAGGTATAGTTGTGGGAGCCTCAAGCTGTGGCCCACAAAACATCCTATATATTGTTCGGGTTGAAATATCGATAGTGACTCCTCAGTCAGGTACAGACTCTCTATTTGGCAACCTTGCAACTGACGTACCTTTTGGACAGTTCTTTTCTACTAGAACAAGATAATTGGAAAAGAATTCTCTTACCCAATTGGGTTGATACACTCATGTTGTCCTAAACATCTATGCTAGTTCATACTCATTGAAATGGCGTTCCAACTCAGGATATTCATGCAACTCTGTTGTCATAATCTTATGCTTCTCTGTGAATGGCCTTTTTATCAATCTTGTTATAGGTGTCAATCCATCATAGAACCTATCTCGCTCTTCTTCTATCTTACATTTAATCACTTCTCGAACTTGAGGATCCTTATGCTTGATTACGTTAGCATCCTCAGGTTCGGTATCCATATTAGTCAGTTTTGTTTGCTCTTCCATATTAGTTACCTCTGTTCCACTCTTGCCATGCTTGAGTTGATTTTTAGAAACCAGTGCCTCGTCTGGCTTGAGATGGTTCTACTTGTACTACTGCCTCTCTCCTCTTTAGACTATGAGAGTTTTGAAGTTTCCTTTTCAAGTTAACTGGTGTTGTAGGCATGTGAAGATTCAGCTCTACCCCTTTGAGATCTTTCTTCTTGATTTGGTGGTATTTTGCATGCCATAACGTCTGTAAAATAAGTAAAGAATTAGTTCCCATCACTAAACAAAAAAAATATTGAAAATTTTGATTTGATGGCCACACCGATGGTCTATCAAGTAACTGGTGGTCGACTAGGTGGTCCGTCAGGGTGCTATCCAGAAGGGCTGAAATTTTAGGTACTTGGACGGTTTATTTAGTGGTCCATCAAGATATAGATGGTCCATCATTTGGGTCGTCACATCTTATCTAGTGGGTGTTAAATCTGGGGTTGTTGTGACCATCAGTTTAATAGTCCGTCGCAAAACTGATGGTCCACTATTTCAACCGTCGTACCTCCCTCTTCAGATTTCAGCTTTCAATTTGCCATTTTTTCAACCATTTAGCATACAAACCAAAATTTTAAGCAATAATTGACACCTACTTCACAGTTATACACATTCTTTCTCATTTTTAAACATTTGAGTTGCTCAAACTTCACTCATATTGCATACTCAAGTTTCCAAACATACAATAACTTAAAGTAAGAGAATAAGACAAAATAGAACCTTAATGAACAAACCAATTTGTCATTCCATGTTTTTGGAATTAAAAAGAGAGCTTGGTTGCATAGCTCAATGTCTTGCAAATACAGTCATTGAAACTCATTAAGTTTCTTCAATTCAATAAATTAGGGTCACTCAAGTAATCAGTATTTACAATACCTATTTTTCGATCTTTTCAATTATACTCATTTCTAAATTCAAATGTAAAATTACATAAATCTTAATACATTTTGATAAATAAGAACATTCTCAAAATATCAATACCTTACAAATCAACTTATTTACGTCCTTACAATTAAATGCACCAATTAATACACTTACCAATTACATATTTTACCACAACATTGATACTACCAAAAATTTGTCATTGTGACAGGCAAATGAGTTTGAAATGAACGTTTTATCAAGTAATGAATTGGTTTGTACATTTTTTGTTCGAATATGGATTGGATCACGATTGGAATCGATAGGTGTCACCCAGTAACTATTGATTTTGACCCAAAAAGTATTTTTTAAAGCTGTATTACTTCTTCTTTTTGGTGCATTTTTGAACCTGCACACTTCACAAACATATCAATAATGCACTACATGACAAAAATAATTTAAGTAATACTTTACAACAATAAACTCTGGGTTCCCTCCCACTAGCGCCTTATTTATCATCACGGCATGACTCAATTATCTCGATTACTCCGACTTCATTGAGATAGACATTATTTAAACTCTTATTAAGTTCGTTGGAACGATATATAGTTTCACACGTTTCCCATTTACCTTGAAGAGACTTCCATCTTCATTTCAAGTTGTACCACTCCAGATGAGTAGGCTTGACTCACTTAAAATGGGCAAAACCATTTGGATTTGAGCTTACCAGGAAATAATTTGAGTCTGGAGTTGAATAGAAGCACCAAGTCACCTTTTTGTAAATCCTACTTTTTAATTATACTGTCATGGTACTTCTTCATTCTTTCTATGTATAGATCATCCCAATCATAAGCTCCAAGATGGACCATCTCTTTTAGGTGCCACAATCTCATATTTGCTACCTTATTCCAGTTTAAGTTAAGCACTTCAGTGACCACAATGCTTTATGCCCTAGCTCAATCGATAAATGACACACCTTGACATATACCAATTGGTATGGCGATATGTGAATAGGAGTCTTAGAAGCCGTTCGATATGCCCATAATGCTTCATCCAACTTCATAGAACAATCCTTCTTACTAGAATTTATAGTCTTTGCAAGGATATCTTTGATTTCCTGATCAGAGACTTCTACCTGCCCACTGGTTTGTGGGTGGTATGGTGTAGCTACTTTATGCTGCTTAACTCCATATTTTGCCAAGGTAGCTCTGAACATCTTATTGAAAAAATGTGATGCTTCATCGCTGATGATGGTACGTGTTACCCCAAAACTAGAGAAGATGTTTCTCATCAAGAATAAAATAACCCTCTTCCATTCATTATCTAATAAATCCACTACCTTAACCCATTTTGACACGTATTCAATGAAAACTAATACGTACTTTATCCCAAATAAGCTCACGAAGGGCCCCATGAAATCAAAGCCCCAGACATCAAATAATTCTACCTTCAGTATTTTAGACATTGTCATCTCATGGTGATTTGAGATGGACCCTTGACTTTGAGATTGGTCGCACATCTTCACAATCTCGTAGGCATCTTTGAACAAAGAGGGCCAATAGTTGCCACTCTGAAGTACTTTCCTTGCAGTCCGATCACTTGCATGGTGACCTCCAACTGGGGAAGCATGAATTGTTTTAAGTATGCTTAACATATCTACTTCAGGGACATACCATCTAATAATACTATTCGCACATCACCAAAAAAGATACAGCTCATCTCAAAAGTAATGGGTCACATCATGGAGGAACTTTTTCCTTTGATGAAAGGAAATATTCTCTGGTATCACTTTGTTCACCACATAAGTTGAAAAATCAGCATACCAAGGTTTTTTCTCCATAACAGCATCCAAGATTACCTCATCCAAAAATGAATCATTAATCTTAAATTCATCTCTAGCTGCTTGCTCGTCTTCCAACCTAGACAGATAATCCACAACATGGTTTTCGCAACCCTTTCTATCCTCGACTTCTAAGTGAAATTTTTGAAGCAACAACACCCATCTAATCAACATTTTTTTTCGCAACCTTTTTTTCCATCAAATATCTCAAGGTTGCATGGTCACTGTGGACCACCACCTTGGTTCCTAGCTAATATGCCTGAAACCTATCAAAAGCATAGACTACTGCAAGAAGTTCCTATTTTGTGACAGTGTAGTTCTTTGGAGCTCAATTCAGTGCTTTGTTGTGATAATAGATCGGATGAAACAATTTGTCCTTCTTTTGTCCCATCACAGCTCTAGGAGAAACACCGCTTGCATCCCACATGATCTCTAATGGTTTTGACTAATCCAGTGCAACAATAATATGAGAATCTACCAGCTTTCCTTTATTGATTTCAAATTCTTTCAAGTAATCATCATCAAAAGAGAATTTGACTTCCTCCATATCCACGTAGTGAGTTTTCTATAATCAATGCACACCCTCCACCCAGTGATAGGCCTTAGTGGAATCAACTCATCTGCTCGTTAGCTACGATAGTCATGCCCCCTTTCTTAGGCATACATTGCATAGGGCTCACCTACTTACTATCATAAATGGGATATATAGATGATGCATCAATCCATTTGATGATCTCCTTCATAACAACCTCTTTTAAAGGTGGTGTGAGATGGTATTGTTGTTCGATGGTAGGATGCAGTCTTTCTCTAACTAAATTTTGTGAGTGCAAATACTTGGAGGGATGCTAATAATATGTGTAATAGTCCATCCTATCGCCCCTTTGTATATCCTAAGCATAGAAATAAGTGTTTCCACTTGCTACTCTCCCAAATCAGTTGCAATAATCATAGGTAGCATGTTTCAACTTCCTAGAAACACTCATCAAAGGTGATGTGGTAACTCTTTCAACAAAAATACTGGTGGCTCCTTGATAGATGGCTTAGCCAGTGGTGTTGGATGATTTTTAAGATCCAGATCCAGCTTTTGGGGGGCATAAGAATATAATCCCATTCCCATCAATGCACAAATGGTCTCCTCATACTCTTCAATTCCCTGACTATCAAATTTGATCAAGACTGCAGCTAAAGGCTCAATAATAAATTTCTCCTCTATCTGAACCTCCTGCTCATCCTCATAGTATACATCAACAATAGAGAACACTTCCATTTCCTTGTACTACTTCATAAATTGGCATACATCAAATCGAACCACTTCATCATTATGCCTGAATAAGAGCTCATTAGCTCGCAAATTAAGAAGCACGCTTCTGATTGTGAGGAAAGGTCAGCCCAAGATTATGGGAACCTCAAAATCCACCTCGAAATATAAAATAATGAAATCCACTAGAAATATAAAGCTGGACACCTTTACTAGCACATCATATAAGATACCAACTAGCCGTTTTACCGACCTATCCGCCATCACTAGTCTAATGTTTGTGCTTATAGGATCTCCCAAGTTCAGCTTCTTGTTAATATTAAGTGGCATCAGGTTTATACTAGCTCCCAGATCAGTCAAGGCCTTGGAAAAATCAAGAGACCCAATAGTACAAGCAATCATGAATGCTCCTGTGTTCGCTTTCTTTTGCACTAGACGCCTTGTTGAAATAGCACCACAGTAGTGAACATTATATACTGCTTCGTAAATTTCTATCCATTTCTTCATAACAAGGCCTTTGTTAAACTTTGTGTACTTGGGCATTTGCTCTAATGCCTCAACCAATGGAAAATTAATTGTCAACGACTTGAGCTTGGCCATAGTATTGCCAAACATTGTGTCATTGGCCTTATTTTTGAACTGATTGAGAAATGGAGGAGGTGGTTTTGGGAGCGTAGTAACCACCACTTTAGTCTCCTTTCCCTTTCCCTTTTCCAACTCATTACCCTACTGATTATTAGATGATGTATTATCAATAACTGTATCCAGTTTCTGAAACTCTATGAGATAACTTACTTTATGCTCAATATCCTCTACAATCATAAATTTTCCCAAAGATGGGCCTGGTAATATCTTATCACTATTTGTGGTAATTACCATGCAGGAGCCATCATTTTAAGGGTTCTGAATTGTATCATTTAGCAAAGTTCTACTCTTTCTCTAATTCAATATTGCTAAGAGTTTGCTCATTTTGAGCTCTAACTATTTGATAGAAATAGAGTGTGGGTTTACCAACTGACTCATGGATTACAAATCACTCTTTATCGTAATCACCCCAGAGTTGGTATTCTCAAATCTCTTTAATAATTTATCGATCATGTCCTTTATGGATAACTTGCCAGATCTAGTTGTAGCATTATCTCTACTTTAAGGAGGTAAATATATTTCACTCCTATCATATTTGCTCTTCTAGTTCCCTTGATCTCTATCCTTGTAGCCAGCTTTGTCGTAGTAGTTTCGACCTTGATTTCCTTGGATATTACCTCAGAAACCACCCTAATTATTTGGATAGTTCACCTCTTCTTCTAAATAAGAGTCAGCTTTTCCCTGGGATGCAACAACTTTCACCATCTCTATTTTTCCAACAATAGATGCTTAGTCAGCAAATCCATCTGTGTCTTCAAACGTGCCATATCCTAATCGTGTTTTTCCTTCTTCTTGCATTGCTCTATAGTCCTACTACTTGACACAGTAGGGATTGATACCAAAAAATCCCTAGTATGCAAAGCTCTACTCTGTTTGGTCATCCGATCAAGCATCTCTGAAGCCTCTGGAAATGTAAGGACAACAAATGACCCTCCTATAGCATTATCCCCAATTGGCTTCATAATAGAGTTCAAAGCTCGATAAAGAGTCTTCGTCAAATAAATACACATCATTTTATGGTTTGGGCATTGTATCAGCTTCTTTATAAAACTACCCTAAGTTACATAAAGAGTTTGAATGGTAATCTATTGGAAGTTACTGATTTTATCACTCAACTATACCCTTCTGGAGGGTGGAAAGAACCTTTCTAGGAAAGCCTCTTAAAACTACCTCTAGTAGGTTGTAGAGCCAGGAGTCAGTTTATTTAGCCAGAGTGTTGCCTCCCCATAAAGAGTTAATAGAAACAAACACAGGTGGATAGCATTTTGTCCCACTCTTGGATTATAAAAAGTTTTACAAATAGTGACAAAATTCACCAAATGCATGGTTGGATTATCTCCGGGAAGACCACCGAACAACCCCTTAAGATGAAAACATTAAATTATTATACTGGTAATATTAAATTTAGCTCCTAGTACAAGAGGTAGAAAAATAATAGTTCTAGTTGTACCTACTACATCTAGTCTATCTTCATTGTCATTCAGATCAAACTGCACCGGTGGACGCTCTTGCGTTGTCCTAAAGGGGCGGTTCCTAATTACATTCCTATTTACTGGTGTATCGACATTCTCTGCATGCCTTGGGCTAACAAGATCTAACAAATCATCATCAGGATTAGGATGATATATCTGTTGACCGTCATTCTGCTAATTAAGTTGAGCTGAAACCCGAGCGGCTAGTCTTTCTGCATCTTAAGGGTCTGGTATTCTTCCAATTATGTGCAGTTCCAGATGTATTGGTAATAATAGGGCACTCGATCTTCGTGCATTTGGCATACACAATAACTACCATTCCCTTAACAAAAACAAGTAGTAAATGTAAAATATGAAAAACTTGACCCTATGTTAATTAAAAAACATAAACTTAATTGACCACTGTATTCCCCATCAGTGGCGCTAAAATTTGATATCCCTAAATTACAACTCTCGTTAGAGGGTGTAAGTGGTCTCTGTCAAATTTACAACCCAACTGGGTTGTGTCTCGAATCCCATAGGGAGTACTATTCTCACTAAGTATTGTTATTATTAGTAGACTGTTGATCAAAGGATCCAGAATAAACGGGGTTTTGATTTATCAATTGTATTCAAATGTTTGTCTCAAAAAGTCATCCAACTGTAGGTGATATTACTAATTGTAATTCAATAAGAGAAATCAAACTAGATTTATGGTTACAAAGATACCTAAGCAACTAGGGTGGTGAAGTATTTTGGATTCCCAATGATCAATTCTTTTGGCAAGGGTAATTGAATTCTATTGTTTACCTATATGTTCCTCAACCTAAATTAGTAACTTATCCCTTAATTATTTAAAACTTAAGGAACATATTGTTAGTTCGACTATAATCTTACATGGGTTGATCCGGTTAAGGAATCTACCCTCTATCCAAAGGTTAAAGCCATTAGATTTATTTAAACCCTTTCTTTTCCCAATAAGCACATTTCTATTCGAACAAGTGTTGTTCTTGGGATAAATTTTCTAGTTTGCTGCAAAGGGAAGTCATTAAATGGAAGTAGTATTTATGTAATATCAATTAATCATGGAAATCCACTAGAATAAAATTATCTTTTCACATCAAGGATCCCATAACCCTAGTTATGGAAGCTTATCCACACATTTCTATACAAGAAAGAGAAACAACCATTATGTTATTCATAAATCACTTCAAAGTTTACTTACAAAAGTCACAATTGTTGTTGTTCAATCATAAATAGAAAATATGATAAAGGAATCTAGGTCCACAAATCTCTAATGAATCTAATAAAAACAATATGCAACAACATATTTTTAGTATAAAAAACCCTAATAAACGATAAAGGGTGGATAAAAGATCCCAAATAAACCCTAAAACTGGGTATTTATATGTTCCCAAGTGAAAGAATTTAAAATTCAAATAATATAAAATTCGCATCCAAAATAACGGCCAAGTGATGATCGGTCACAAGATAGATGGTCCTCCATTTGGTCCGTCGCTGCTGATCTTGATAGGTAACTTTCTCGATAATACAAATGGTAAAAGTGGTGGTCCATCCAAAGTCTGACAGTCCACTATTTGGTCCATCACTGCTGATCTTGATAGGTCACTTTTTGGATAAAATTAATGGCCCTAATGGTGGTCCGTCACAAGATTGATAGTCCACCATCTTGATCGTTGCTAATAATGCTGGAGAGTGCGATTCTGGATAATCCTGATGGCTAGAGTTATTGTCCGATGCAAGATCGATGGTCCACCATTTTGGCTGTCGCTGAGCCTTACAAGATGTCTAGTTCTGTTTAGCACTGACGGCCAAAGTGGTGGTCCATCGAAAGACTGATGATCCTCCACTTGGCCCGTCGCTGGGTCTTCAAAAGTCTCGAATTTAGTCTTGATCTAAAGATTGAGTTGGTTTTCCATCGCAAAATTGATGGTCCACCATTTTTACCGTCAGAAGTGTTTTTCTGCTATTTTTTAGAGTCTTTTCCTTCAGTTAGCTCCTTATCCTAAAACATTAAAAACCAGTATTACATGCAACCTTTGTTTCTTGAAAATATGCAATTTTCCCAAAAAAAAGATGAAAAATATTCCATCAAACAGCATAAAGATATGAGCATATTTTCTATTATGGATGTTTATTATGAGGAGGAGTAGGAAATATTTATAGAGGAAAAATTTGTTGTAGAGACTCTAGTTGTTGTATTAATGAATTTTGATGAAGACGGTATTGAATATTATGCGGAGACTTTGTGTGACTTGAGAGGCATGGGGTCTTGTTCTTATGCACCTAAGAAACTGGATTTGGAATTAAAAGGTCATCCAAGTCCACCAGCCAAGCCATTTATTTAACAGCCACCTACATTGGAGCTGAAATAGTTATTAGGTCATTTGAGGTATGTGTTCCTAGGAAATGGGAATACACTACCTGTTATAATTGTGGCTAACTTAGGTGAGCAAGAGGTGGAAGACCTTATCTCTATTCTTAAGAGATATAAAAAGGATATTATTTGGATAATTGTAGACAATATCAATATTTCTCCTGGTATATGAACACATAAAATCTAGCAAGAGTAGGTTTGTATCCTAACTATTGAGCATTAGTATCATTTAAACCCACTTATGAAAGAGGTGGTGAAGAATGAAATCATCAAGTATCTAGATGCAGGAGTAGTATACCCCATCGTAGATAGTAAATGGGTAAGTCATTGTTCAATGTATGCCCAAGAAAGCGGGCATGACAGTTGTTGCTAACGACAAAAATGAGTTGATTTCTCTCAGGCCTGTTACTTGATGGAGGGTATGTATGGATTATAGAAAACTCAACACATAGACATTGAAGGAACACTTCCGAATGCATTTGTGGATCAGATGCTTAATTGGTTGGCGGGAAGAGGTTGGTGTTGTTTCTTGGATGATTATTCTGGTTATAGTTAGATTTCTATAGACCTAGAGAATCATGAGAAAATGATACTCACTTGTCCATATGGTACTTTTGCATTTAAGCAGATGTCGTTTGGATTGTGTAATGCCCCCGCTACCTTTAAACGATGCATGGTGTCTATCTTCTCAGATATTGTTGAAGACTCCTTGGAGGTGATTATGAATAATTTTTCTATTGTAGAACATTCGTTTGAGTTGTGTTTTGTAAATCTAAGTAGGTCCTTGCAACAATGTGAGGAGTTCAATCTTGTACTTAATTGGGAGAAATGCTCCTTTATGGTGAAGGAGGGCATCGTTCTCCAAAATAAAATTTCAGGAAAGGGGATTGAAGTTTATCAATTGAAAGATTTATAGAGAATATTCCACCTCCTATCTCAGTGAAGGGTTGCGTAGTTTCCTAGGTAATGCTAGCTTCTATAGGAGGTTTATAAAGGACTTCTCAAGGATTGCAAACCCCCTTTGCAAAATTTTGGAAAAGGAAGTCAAATTCTCCTTTGATGATGATTGCTTGAAGGAATTTGAATGCCTTAAAGGGAAGCGGGTTAATGCTCCTATTATTGTTGCATTGGATTGGTCAAAACCGTTTGAGATCATGTGTGATGCAAGCAATGTTTCCCTTGGAACTGTGTTGGGATAAAAGAAAGACAAATTGTTTCATCCAATCTATTATACCAATAAAGCGCTGAATAAAACTCAAAAAAACTACATTATCATTGAGCAACAACTCCTTCTAGTAGTCTATTCCTTTGAGAAGTTCCAGGCTTATTTGCTAGGAACCAAGGTGGTGCTCCACATTGACCATGCAGCCTTGAGATATTTGATGGTGAAAAAGGATGCAAAACAAAGGTTTTTTAGATGGGTGCTGCTATTTCAACAATTTTATTTTGAAGTAAAATATTATTAGGGATATGAGAAATAAGTTGTAGACAATCTATCGAGACTTGAGGGAGATAAAACAGCTTGAGATAAATTTGAGATCAATGATTCATTTTTGAATGAGAAAATCTTGGTTGTTGATATGGAGAAAACACCTCAGTATGATGATTTTGAAAATTATATGGTGAGCGAGGTGATACCGGAGAATCTTTCCATTCATCAAAGGAAAAAATTTCTCCATGATGTAACCCATTACTTCTGGGATGAGACGTATCTTTTTTTGTGATGTGCGGATGGTATTATTAGATGGGGCATCCCAGAAGTAGATATGTTCAGTATACTAGAAGCGAGTCATGCTTCCCCAATTGGAGGTCGCCATGCAGGTGATTGGACTACAAGGAAAGTGCTTCAAAGTGGCTACTATTCGCCTTCTTTGTTCGAAGATACCTACTAGTTTGTGAAGAGGTGTGACAAATGTTAAATACAAGAGCCCATCTCAAAGCACCATAAGATGCCAATGTCTAAAATGCTAGAGGTAGAATTATTTGATATTTGGGGCATTAATTTCATGGGTCCCTTCGTGAGCTCATTTGGGATGAAGTACATATTAGTAGCCATTGACTACATGTCAAAATAGGTTGAAGCAGTGGCTCTAGTAGATAATGAAGAAGAGAGAGTTGTTGAACTCTTGAGGAAAAACATTTTCTCTTGCTTTGGGGTACCACGTACCATTATCAGCTATGGAGGATCACACTTTTTCAATAAAATGTTCAGAGCTAAGTTGGCAAAATATGGAGTAAGGTAGCATAAAGTGGCTACACCATACCAACCATAAACCAGTGGGCGGGTAGAAATCTCTAATCGGGAAATCAAATCTATCCTAGCCAAGACTATGAATGCTAGAAGGAAGGATTCGTCTAAGAAGTTGGACGATGCCTTAAGGCATATAGAATGACTTTCAAGACACCAATTGGCATGTCACCATACAAATTTGTTTAAGGCAAGGCATGATATTTGTCGATTGAACTAGATCATAAAGCACTGTAGGAACTTAAGTTGATTAATTTGAACTAGAATGAGGTAGAAGATATGAGACTAGAGCAGCTAAATGAGATTGATGAGTTCCATCTCGGAGCTTATGAAAGATTTGACTTATACAAAGAAAGAACGAAGAAGTACTCTGACCACAGAATTGAAAAGTTGTATTTTCAAAAAGGTGACTTGGTCCTCCTTTTCAACTCCCGCCTTAAGCTTTTTCAGGTAATCTCATATCCAAATAGTTTCGCCCATGAATAGTTAACCAAGTTTACTCATCTAGAGTAGTGGAACTCGAAAATGTAGACAGAAGTATCTTTAAGGTCAATGGGCAACAAGTCAAACTATACATCGGTCCAATGGACTTCATAAGATATATAGATACTTTCTATGCCAATAAAGTTTGAGTAATTGAGATAACTGAGTGATGCCGCGATGATAAATCAGGTGCTCATGGGAGGCAACTCACGGTGTATTGTTGTGAAGCATTAGTTTAAGTAATTTCATTGATTTATGCAAGATGAAAGGTTTGTTTATGTGTGCAGGTCTAACAGTACAGGAAAATAGAAGTAGAGAATCTTTGGAAGTGATGAACGGATTACCCAACGGACCATCAATAAATTAACGGACCTTTGTGGTAGCCATTGCAACAAAGTCTAAGAAAAATGTTACTAGAAGAGTAGTCACGTTTTTAACGTTGGACCATCGTATACTCAATGGATCTTCAACTCAACTATCACCAATATGTATCCAGGTTATTTCACTGGAATGGACGACCGGTTGACCGATAGATTATCATACATGCGATGGACAATTTCTAGAACCATCACATGAAACCCATTTTCAGCAGGTCGAGTAGAATTAATATAAATAGCCGTAATTTTAATTCTTATCTGATTGAAACCGGTTTAAATGGATAATTAAGAGTGTTTAATGTGATACCCCGAGTTTTCCCATTAAATATTTCGCTCCCAAATGTGTCGAGTCGTTAAAACCTTTTTATTTTTCCAAGAGTCTGTTAAGATCTCGGACGAAAATCTATTGAATGTTGTTCTTTATCGTGATTAATTATTTTTCTGTGTGGAATTTCTAGATATTCAACTTATCATTCCGTAGAACATCGAATAATCTTTCCACCGATATATGGATCATCCAAAATGGACACTCGAGATATGAGTTATAATCATTCCAATCTATCCGTGAATAGTGGTAGACAGTAAATGTGCAGGAAAAAAATACTGAGGCCAAGCGAATTTTATGTTCAAATTCAAACGATCATAACTCCCTGTACATAATGATATGGGTGAGATACTATATATCAATAGAAAGCTCTGAGACTCCTCTTCCCAATGAAATTAGTTTCTTCCAATTTTTCCATCAGAGCAAAATTTTATGGTCCATCTACTTTAACCTATAAAAATAGTCCACCAAAGGACAAATTTGACATTATTTGATTTTTAAGGGTATTTTGGTCATTCCAACTCCAATCCATCCAGGTAAACCATGGATTTAAGTCCATTAAGAGCATTCAACAACTCATTTTTCTCCAAAATTTCATAAGGTTCAAACCCTAACAATACTACAAATTTCATCCTTCTATATCTCTTGATTGAACCACAGAGTTTTCGAATTGATTTGGGATTCGAGTTGATCATGTCAAGGGCTTCGAGAAGCACTCTTTATTTTCATCAATAAAGTTCCTGAGTTGAAATTTCATATTAATCTTTCATTTTTCGGTATGTGTGGCTTTGAACTAGAATAATTCTTCCGTTCTTGTGCCCGTATCGTTAATTTTTATTATAGATTGTTATGATTTTGGCAAATGAATTTATTTCCAACATATCCCATCATGAGATTTTGATTATGTCTATATGTAAATTGTTCAAGATTTCCAATTATGATTATTTAATGGATTCATATAGATCTGTAAGTTGAATTATGTCTAAATAATTCGATTATGAACTTATAAAGATTTGAATTGTAAGTTTTGAATCATATGGGTATTTGACTATTTTTGTTCTATGAATTGAGATTTAATATTGGGACTCTTGGTTTTTCTATTAAGAATTGATATATTTTGAACATGTATCCACGTTTTAAGTTCAATAATGAATTATTGGTATTTCCAAGTGTTTTCGAGCTATGTGTCAAATTTTGAGCTTCCTTATGACGATTTGAATTATTGGGTATATTGATATCGATGTTTCAATGAGTCTTGGTATTTTTCAGATGTTTTTGATGAGTTAAATTGTTGAAAATATTATGTATTGAGTGTTCATATCCTTTTCCAAATGTCGTGTCGATTATGGTTCAATGCATTGATACCTTGTTGATGTTGAGGAAGATTAAAATGTTTTGAGAAAAAATGTGTTGAGTTAGGAATCCACAAATTGATATTATTTGATAAATGAAAAAGAGATTTGATTTGCTCTTTATGATAGGATTTTGTGGTGGATTTCCTAACACGTTCTGAGCTTGTCGGAGAGTAGTACTTAGCACTGATAGGGAAATTTGGTATTTCTCCAAACCTATGTGCCATCGTAGGGTTGTTTGATAATGATATTATTGTCCAGGGAGCCTGATTGTGATTATTGCAGTGTTAAGGTCCCACTTCATGGCAAAGAGTACGACGCTCCCGCCAACGGGTGTTTCAAACATTGGTATTCCACGTAGTTCACGTGGGGTTGTTAGTTATAGGAAACTCCCATGTCCGTAAGATTAAGTTTCTTGAATTACCGAGTCACTCCAATATTTGAGTCAAAGAGTTGAGATGTTTATGATGTTTAATGGTCATTTATGATCATTTCTCATTACCTATGATAATTTTTGACGATATGATAATTTAGGATGGTTTATCATAATTTATGATTTATAATGATTTACGTGGATTACAATATTTTATCATATGAACTGTTTATTATGAAATTACGAAGAGTATGATTTGATATAACTCAATCCAAGTGAGTCATCATTGTCCGTATGCATGTTTTCATGAAACTTATTATACTATTTATATTGTTGCATGCACCCCTACATACTCAGTATATTTTAAAGTGCTAACACATATATTTCCATAGACTACATTCTTACTAAAATGTAGGTACAAGCTGTAGCGTACATATCATATTCAGCTGGGTCGCAGCTCTCGATCGGCAGGTGATTAGTACTTTTGATTTAGGGACTTGAGTTGTTCAGATTTAAGGTGTATTGTATTTTTTGTATTAATTCGTATTGAGTAGGTGTAGCTGGGAGTGATGACCCAACCATCTTTGGTCAATGCTAGTAGAGGCTTAATAGACAGTCACTAGTAGTTAGTGTATTAGTTTCAGATTTGTATATATATGAGAAGAATTGTGACCGTGTAAATTAACTTTCATGTTGGTCAGACTAAGTTATGGGTTGTTTCAACTTTATTCCAGCTATTTTATATGTTTTATTCAGTTGCTTTGGGTTATGCCAGATGAAGGGTTTGCTTGGGGTAACTTGAGATCTTAAGTACCGTGTGACGTCTCGGGATCTGATTTTGGGGCGTTACAGTTAAATAGCACCCCAAACGTTTAGGTGCATAAGACTATTTAGTGTCCCTCCATTCAACATATCTGAGACTCCCAATTACCTTCTTAAACGTCTCTTGTTCATTTTCCCTATCTATTTAAACTTCTTGTCCTCTTTGTTCTTTTAATCAGAAGCAACAAAAGTTCCTTACAAAAGTAACGTGTCATATTGTGTCATATGATTAGAGTGAAAGTCAGGATAGTGATCAAGTGCTGCAATGCTAAGGTATAATCTATCCATTACTCTCCATGTTATTCAACAATAAGAACCATTAAAGCATATCAAGGCTTCAATGTGGAGGAAAGCCACTTTCACTTTGAGTTTTTCTGTGGTGGTCTGAACTGAGTTGAAATTAGACATAACTTTATCTTGGGTGATGTTTGTGTAACCCATGTATCAAGAAAAGCAAAAATTAGTAGTGAAATAATGAAGAAAATGCCCTAAAAATCGTGTTTACATTAAGAGAATGCAAAGTGCTTGATAAAATGCTAAAATGAGGCCTGAAGTTAAAAATAGCAGGCGACAGTCAGTGCAACAGACCGTCGAATACCCGGGAACTCATGGTCTAAAACTGTCTCCACTTTCTCAGAACATAGTTACTGGAATGTCCCCAATGATTTAGTTGGATGGACCATCGCATGTATGACAGATCGTTGCACTAACCATCGTTGGTCAAAATTATTTACTATTGTCTGGTTTGAGTCTGTGGACTGATAAATGGTAAACTTTCAGGTACTATGGCTAAAAAATTACCACCAACTAGAGGCAGGGTTAGAAGCCAACAACCCAGGAAAGGGCCATCAGAAAGTTTAGATGCACTAGCACGTAACACTCGACAAAATCGTTAGGTGATTTCTTCATCTTCCCAGTCTGAAGAGGAGGGTAGAAGTAGTAGAACCAGAATATTATGTTACATTTCGGTAGAGAAAGGGGTTGAAATATCTAACCCCATCTAAGAGGAGATTCCTAAAAAGGACCCAAACATGGTTCGATGAAAGGACCTGCAATTATGGAAGGGTATGTGATGGAATGCCCTAGGGGCTCAAGATCATTTCTACAAATGACTCGCACCTACAAATAGATTGGATGCAAAGCAACCTATTTTGAAGCAGTATAAAATTATAACGACAACACTGCACGAGTATCTAGAACTTGAGTATCGATTTAATGAATATGAATTGGCATGGATGAGCAGGACACATAGATCCTATTAACAAAATTTGGTATATCAGTTTTTCACGAATTACGTGGTGTTGCTGGAGAAGAACTGTCCCCCAGGTATGTCAGTGACCTACATGAAAAAACTTGATAAAGTTCCTATTCCTGGAGTCGACATAGATTTCTCAGAGCGTACATTGAACAAATTCTTTTTCTGGCCTGAATATTGGATAACAGGTTAAATCTTAGAATCAAAACATTGACTCTTCACAGCAAACACATAAAGGACATGCTTGGCCAAAGTATTGACAGATGAAGGAGAGTTGTGTGGTTACACAACACATGCGAACGGATATTTAAGTCGTCCCTGAGCTTTAGTGCCATGTTCTGGTGGGAAATTGTGAGATTAAGGATGATGCCAATAAGAGGTGATGACCATTTAGAGATCACTAAAGTGGTAATCATTGCTGCATTGATCGAGGGATTAACAGTAGATTTCGGTCACCTTATTGCTAATGAGTTGTTCTTCAGAGATCACAAGTATATTACTGTGCTTTCATTTAAATTGCTAATTACAAAGTTTTGTAAGCTATAATATGTACCTTTGATTGGAGAACTTGATAATAAGGTTCAGGCAGTGCATAGGGAAGATATTGAAAAGACAAGGGATGACTCGAAGTTTGATATGCGAGTCAACAGACCTCTAGCTCAAAACTTAGTGATCGCTAATTCCTGAATCATTAGAGGGTCCTTCAAGTATGCCATTTAACCTTGCTATAAACATGCATCCTACCACCTCTGTAGGTTCAAATTTGGTGCCCATGGTGGGACTGCAAATTCTGCATAAGTTCTACCCCAATATTCAAAATATCGACTAAACCAAAAGAACTTCAGAAAGGTAGTCTAGCCACAGAAAAGGGTTGAAAAGCAATTATCTATATGGGGAGAAGATTTCAAACCTTTTGTTGAAAGAATTGTAGAAGAAGTGGTACCTTCTTTCAAGAATATCCAGCTAGTAATGGACAACATGGAGGAGAGAATCAATAGGAATTTGGATGCCATGTCCATTCTAGATTTTTTAAAATTGATTGAGGAAGTTAGCTAAATATGGAAAGATATAGATAAGATGAATCATTAGCCGCAACAGACCATATTTGATCTAGTACAGATTGCAAGTAATGAGGACAATGTTCTTGTTAACTTAATAAGGAAACCGATCAAAGATAAGGGTAAGAAAGGAGCAGAAATAGATGAAAAAACTGAGAAAACTTCAAGGAGTGCAGACAAGAAAAGAAACCTTGCAGCCATTTCATTCGAAGAGTTATAAGACTGTTAGGTGTAGAAGGCAGTTAAAAATCAAAGATATTAGAGAAAATAAGGAAGAAAAGACTTCAATATAAAGCTGTAGGTGTTTCTACAAGCTCCGCCCCAGTTGGAGGCAAATGTTAGATATTGTCTGATATGTGGTACATCATATTCTGGAGGGGGTGGGGGAATTTTAAGCACTCCCAACTCTATGGGGGTCAACTTTTCATCTAGAGAGAACGCTGGGGCCTCACTACACTTCATAGATGCCTCAGATGAATATGAGACAATACAAGTATACCTACTCCTTTGTACTTTATTTGATTCTTTGAGGATAATGCATTTCGTGTTGGTGGGGGTGGTGTACGTGCATGTCTAGTTTTTTGTCAGTTTTATCTGCATTTTCATTCCTTGTCTAGGAATTGATTGTAGGTTTGCATATTTTATTTTTTAGGTTGCATTCCGATACTAATGTTATTACATAAAATTAAAGTGCCATTTACCTTAGCATTGTGTCATATATGTGGATGAAAAGTGATTGGAGTAAAGTGTTTGTAACACCCCATATTTTCGGGCTAGAGTTTAGACTGGTGTTCTTACGTATATAGACTTGAACTAAATTATTCTTGTAACGCACCACATTTTGGGCTACAATATAGACCATGATTTCGATGCGTTGATAATCCCAAGCCGTAAATACTATACCAATATGTCATGTTAATTATTTGCATAGTATGTGAATCCATTCAAGTTTGAATTTAGACCATTGTGGTCCTTCAACTCAAGGACGACTTGAAACTATTTTGATCGATTAAGTTTTAGTAGACGTTGTAATTTGTGTCATCTTCCATCTACCATAACTCTCTGTGTATGTTGAATTAGAGAATCTACTATATGCCAAATGATAGGTCTTCGAGTTAGCTTTCTAACGATACCAATTTTGCTAAAATCCGGCACCCGAGCAAGAAGTTATGGCCTTTCAAAGAAGTAGGTGGCACTTATGTAAACATAGGTGATAGCATAGGCGGCGCCTGACTAAACATAGGCAATAGCATAGGCAGCGCCAAGGTAAAGGTTTCAAGTGACTTAAACACTCAGTTTTTGGGACAAAATGGTCCTTTTCCACCCTTACTTAGCTCTAAACACGAAATTCAATTACAAAAGACCCTAAAATATACCTTCGTTCATCAAAATTGTTCAAGAACTCTCTCTAGGGTTTTCAAATAAAAACCCAAGCAACACAACATTCAACTGTGGGTTTTAGAAACTAATTGCATATTTGGAATCCTCTCAAAATAGGCTTCAAGAAGCACCTAATATTCATAGTAATCGAGGTACGTGGGGTTATCTCAAAAATCTTATGTGCTTAAAAATTCATGTTTTTAAAAATTGGGGTTTTAAAATTTTGAATATAATCATATTTCAAGCATCTTTATGATATTGATTTGGTCTTTAGGCCTAATTCCAAAGTGATTTCATATATGATATATGTATATGCATATATTCTCCTAAGATGTTAACTTGAGAGCATAAATGATATGGAATCCCTCTCTTGATATGAATTTGTTTTTAATGTTCATATGATGTAAATTGTTTGAAAACATCTTGAAAAGCATGACATGAAATATTTTGAGAATTGATATGATTTTGACTTTAAAACGAAAGGGCTATTTATGTTGAAACATGTTGAATATAGTGGTTGAATGAGAAAAATGATGTGATATTGATGGCTTACAAGTTGGGTATGATGATACCTTATAGAATATGATATGTGATTAAATCAGATAAAATTTGAATATATTGATTTTTCAGGAGATAGGTCAATGCCCGAAGAATGCATTTGAGTGTAAGGGCTCATCACTGGAAACCATGTTTGCTGACATGGGAATTTTGTACCCTGCTTTGTGATCTTACGTACTTCACTTTATATCACTCCCAAATTGAGACAATGGTTATGAGCCCTACATTGTGATCTTATGCACTACCTTTGGGTTGAGACACCCAGCTATGTGATTATGTGTGTCTTCCCCTCACTTATACTCTAATATTGGTGGCAACCAAGGTTTGACAGTTGTTGTAAATGTGATATATATGGTATTCCACCTAGCTCAGCTACATTTCATTGCTGCTGATAACAATTATGTTACGCCCCTGTGTTTTCAAATGATTTGATATAAAACTGCTTTATAATGGCTCTCAACTATATTTTGTAAAAATATTATGTTTTGTTTTGATATCTCTACGTACCAACACTTTTGTATCGACCCCCTTCCCTCCCAGGTTCGGAGGCATAGTCTAGGGGTCCAGAAAATTAGTACATTTCCTCAGAAAGATTCGCAATGTCACTTGGTGAGCCTTCTATATTTCGGAAGGCCTGATATCTAGCATGTTTATTTAACATTTAATAGTTTTGTGTCTACTTGGGGCCTTGTCCCAGTTTTTAGATCGACATTTGTTTTAGTCATGTAATAGTGATTTCACAGACATTATAGAGATGTTGATTGAGATTATGGGACATTATTTCCCATTATTGTTTTCATATGATTCTTGACAATGTTTCTGTTATATAGTTTATCTTCCACATTTCTTTTTCATATAAGTCATGTGCATGATTACTTGATAAATAAAGGGTGTTTCGGGCCTTGATAGTTTGGAATACTCATCACGGCCAGGGCCTCGGTTTAGGTCGTGACAAAGATGGTATAAAATAACAGTTCATGGTCCAAGGGTGTCTTCGAAATTGTGTTGGGTAGATTCTTATTTATGTGTGGGTAGAGTCTTTTTTTTCATATAAGTAGGAGTCTACTAGGCATTTAGGAATATTTCTCATTCTTCATGTTCTAGTCCGTGCAACAGAGTTGGAATATTCCCTTTTCATGCTCTAATTCATGCTATGGTGTTGCCCATATGAAAGTAAAGTCATCCCAAATTCATTCCTTCCTTTGATGTTCTTATACATGTCCCATTATTGGGCTGATTCAAGTGCAAAAAGTTTAGAATATACATCAATATGTGTTGATTCTGCTGTACATATTGATCCTAATGAAATCATGCATTCCAGCTGAAGGTATTAAGTGTATCTAGTCCCTTTCAAAATCTTATTATAGATATGGACAATGTATAGCATAATGTTGGAACATTATTGCTTCCCGAATAGTAGCATAAGTTAAAGTGTTGTTCTCATGACCTACTGGTAGTGATACTAGACCAAGAAGTTGGTTATGTAAAGTCACAAAGTTAGAAGTCAGAGTGAGGGTGATTTTGTGTAAATGAATATTTTAGTTTAATAACCGATGTTTAAGGATGATTTATCCCTTTATAGTGATAAACTAATGTGGTAGCTAGCAGCGTGTGTGGACGGTATGGTAGTCCATGGAGGAAGTGTTTTACTCAGATTTTTATTTATACAGAAAAATATGTATATTCTTCGACCATTAAATAGTATGTGTCAATTTTCTATCCCTTGTAATATGTAATCTTGTTATCATGGTGTTTTTGAAAAATTAAAAAAATTTAAAGTCTAGTGAAGCCGTGTGGGGCTTTTTTCAATTCACTAGCATAGTTGCCTTGTTATCCATCTCATTTTCTTGTTCAAAATACTAAACAAAAGTCTATTGAAGATGTGTGAGGCCTATTTTGATTCACTAGCAACTTTTTGTTCGTTCGTTGGTTTAATATATGTATGGCTGAATCTGTTTGCATGAGATTGAGTTGGTAAAGAGGTAATTCATCCTTGTTAGTTTAGTATAAGGCAGAGAAAGAGTTGTTAGTCAGGGTGATTTGTTGGTTGCTTGAATGTGAAAATGGCTATATTAGCGAGTAAGTTATGATTATAGACTCATGGTTGTTTGAGGAATTTGAAGGCTGTCTAAATGTATGATTGAGTGAGTAAGTATGAGGTGAGATATCTGTATAAGTACAAAAGATTGTATGGGTTTATAATATAAGATTAAGGTTGATCATGTCTATTATGTGACCTTACCCCTTGACCTTCTTTTATTGGTAGTTGTAAAGTAGTACTACTTATGAGAAGGTATGTAGCAGATTTTGAAGTTTTTGGGATAGAATGTACCAATTTGATGGATTAGTATAATATGTTGCACTCATCATTGGTGGTAGATGATTGATGCTAGACCACTAGCTTGAATTTAATGTAGGATGTGGATGTAAGAATAGTGGCATTAGATTAATTTTGTATATTTGTGGGAATAAATATTAGTGGGCATGATGTGTTGAAATAGTGCGTGCTAATGAGTTATGATAAGGAAAACCATAAGGTCAAGGTCGATTATTATTGTTATGAAGTTCTAGTGTACTAGTGTTTCTTAATGTTTATTTCATAGTTTTTAAGTGAGAATCATGCGTATGGTTGGGTTGTAAAATCATGTTTAGCACTAGACATTAAGTTTGAACAGTTCATGTTCATAAAGGTGGATGTGATGATTTCTTGATCAATGATGTTAGTTATCTGAAAGTGATCTAATAGACTTGAATGGTGTATGGAATGGCTTAAGTGATTAGTAATGAAGTATAATATTGTATGTATGGTGTAGAAGTATGCCAAGATGATACGAGGTTGCGGCATATTTTTCTAAGACTATTACTTAATTTGTGTGGCTATTGGTACCATTGAATTGTTAAGTGGATAAAGACTAGTTAGATGGTATATGGTGATCTAAATAGCCATGTTAAGTGTTAGAATCTAAGTTTATGTTTTGAAGGTTGAACCGATAGAAATAAGTATTAGTGGCTTTGGAAAGATAGAGTGTATCCCAGAAGGTAGTCATTCGGGTTAAGTCTACGACATGCATGTATTATCATTTTTTTTCAAACCCTAGAGTACAATAAATGTAGTTCAGTTAGTATCTGGTAAGGGATCTCCCAAACTCTAGATGATGACTTGAAGCTAAGGGGGAGATGATAGAACAAATAAGCAAGTAAGGCTCTCAAATTCTAGTAGTGATGCAGTATGATTTAGAAAATCAGAATGTGAGGGTAAATCTCAACCCATTCCTACCTCAGTATTTTTTTTAGTTATTTGGGTGCTTACTCATGCCTTATGATCCAGTTCCCTGATCGTAGTTCATAATTCCTGTATATGATAGAGAGTCACGTGCTATTCCAGTTCCAAGATAATGAGTTCTGGTTCATTCAAAAAGTTGGAATCACCTTCCTTATATTATGAACTCTAGTTAAGGTCATGCAACTCATGACACATGTACGCACTCTTTATAGTGTACTCAGTCTCGTATAAAAATCCTTTCATGCTTCAGGATCTTCTGTTTTAACCTTTTAGTGACCCTTCCTATGCAATGATAGTGGTAATGATGTAAATATTCTTGTTTATGGAAGATCATAGTATGCTGGCTTAGATAAGGACATAAGTATGAAGTCAGAGTTAGAGCCAAGTCTTTGATACACGTGATGGTTTGTGGAAAAGTTTGTGTGTGTACGTCTTAGGGTAGCTTGTGGGAGTTATATTAACAATAGTTTAGAAACTATGTGAAGTATGTATTTATGGGTGATTGCCTTGAAGTCAACATGTGGTTATAAAATAGGCTTGAATGACGTTTTGGGATTGTAGTGAAAGGTCGCAATATGCATTAACGACTTTATATTAAGAGTTCAGAGTACTCATTGAAGGGGTAAGGCATGTTATGCTTAGGATGTGATCTTTAAAAGAGGTATAGAAGGAGCCATCATATGGTTTAGAATAATAGCATGGTGTATTTTTGTGATATTTATAGGAATAGTATAGTTAAGGGATATTCGAGAAGTGTTCTAAGCTTGAAAGTATGAAGTTGTATTGCCAAAGGTATGGTAATTCTATCGTAATTTTGGAGTTATATGTCTATATTCTAGACTATAGACTGGTGTCATTGTGATGATTCCTTAGTGGGTGTCTTGTGTAATCCATACCCAAGATTCGCGGCTCCCTATTAATGCTAGAACTTCCTTAGAGAGAGTGTTGAATAGAATACTCCAGCTAAGTATGAGGGTGTATTATAATTTAGTCTATATGGCAAATAAGTCAGTTTAGCAGTCAGATTTGCATAACTTGTTTTCTCATCTTTGCACTTATTCATGCACCCCGAAATCTCAGACATACTACTATTCCAAGATAGAGTATACTAGTAATTGCGAGTATAGATCAGTTCATGCATCATGCATTAGATTCAGATTCGATAGGTTCAGTTATGATTCAATTCGTAGGTGCCTTGTGCATGGCCTCAGTTTTCTTAGTATCTTAGTGAATTGAGCATTCATACAGGGACATAGGGTACCAAGGGGGAGATACCCTATTCAGCTGCATGCATAGATTCTAATTACAAGTTTCGCACCTGTTATCATTGTGTATTCAGTCATTCCTCATACGTCAGTTCAGTCAGATGTCCATGTATTAGAAATGCATGTTATATAGAAAAGTTCAGCTTATCAGTGTATTCAGTTCTGTGTTCATGAGAACAACTCTGTAACAAATCCAAGCATCAGATATGCATGATTCATTATGAGAATTCAGCCTATGAGTCGCTTCAGTTGTGTATTCCATGCATCAGATATGTGCGTCTAGTATAAGAATTTAGAACATCAGTAGTTCCAGTCTTATAGTCATATTCCAGATCAGTGTATTCTTTCGTAGAGAAACATATCATGTCTGTGTTATTCCATACCTCTAAGCTTCAATATGTTCCTATCCATCATTCGAGGATGAATGATCCCAAGGGAGAGATAATGTAACACCCTGTATTTTTGGGCTAGAGTTTAGACCGTCGATCCTACGTATATAGACAAGAACTGTACTAATCTTGTAACGCCCCGCATTTTGAGATATAGTATAAACTATGATTTCTATGCATTGATATTCTTGAACCCATAAATCCTATGCCAATATGGAAAGTTAATTATTTGCGTAGTATGTAAATCCATTCAAGCTTGAATTTAGACCATAGAGGTCCGTCAACTCAAGGACAACTTGAAACTTTTTCGATCGATTAAGTTTAAGTGGATGTGGTAATTTGTGTTAGATTCCATTGATCATAACTCTCTGTATATGTCGAATTAGAGAGCCTACTATGTGTCAAATGATAGGTCTTCGAGTTAGCTTTTCAACGATACCAATTTTGCTAAAATTCGGCACCCAAGCAAGAAGTTATGTTCTTTCAAAGTAGTAGGCGGCACCTATGTAAACATAGGCAATAGCATAGGTGGTGCCAATGTAAACATAGGCGATAGCGTAGGTGGATCCTATGTAAACATAGGTAATAGCATAGGCAGCGCCTATGTAAACATAGGCGATAGCATAGGCAGCTCCTATGTAAAGGTTACAAGTGACTTAAACACTCCGTTTTTGGGGAAAAATGGTCCTTTTCCACCCTTACCTAGCCCTAAAGACGAAATTTAGTTCCCAAAAACCCCAAAATACACCTTCATTAATAAAAATTGTTCAACAACTCTCTCTAAGGTTTCAAAATAAAAACCCAAGTAACACAAGATCAATCGTGGGTTTTAGAAACTAATTGCATATTTGGAATCCTCTCAACATAGGCTTCAAGAAGCACCTAATATTCGTAGTAATCAAGGTACGTGGGGTTATCTCAAAAATTACATGGGATTAAAAATTCATGTTTTTAAAAATGAGGGTTTTGAAATTATGAATATAAACATGTTTCAAGCATCTTTATCATATTGATGTGGTGTTTAGGCCTAATTCCAAAGTGATTTGATATATGATATATGTATATGCATGTATTCCAATAAGATGTTAACTTAAGAGCATGGATGATATGGAATCCCTCTCCTTATGTGAATTTGTTTTAAAAGATCAGATGATGTAAATTGTTTGAAAACATCTTGAAAAGCATGACATGAAATGTTTTGAGAATTGATATGATTTTGACTTGAAAACAAGAGGGCTATTTGTGTGGAAACATGTTTAATACAATGGTTGAATGAAAAGAATGACATGATATTTATGGCTTAGAATTCTGGTATGACGATACCCTACAGAATATGATATGTGATAGAAACAGATGAAATTTGACTGCATTAATTTTTCATGAGATAGGTGGATGCCCGAAGAAGGCGTTTGAGTGTAAGGGCTCATCACTGGAAACTATGTTTACCGACAAGGGAATTTTGTACCCTACTTTGTGATCTTGTGTACCAGACTTTATGTTATTCCTAAATTGGGACTATGGTTAGGAGCCCTGCTTTGTGATCTTGTTAACTAATTTTGGGTCGAGACAACCTGCTGTGAGATCTTGTGTGTCTTTCATTCACTTATACTCTAATGTTGGTGGACACCGAGGTTTGACTGTTGGTGTAAATATGAAATGTAGGGTATTCCACCTAGCTCATCTGCATTACATTATTGTTGAAAACAATTACATTATGCCCATGTGTTTTCAAATGATTTGATATAAAACTACTTTATAATGACTCTTAACTATATTTTGTAAAAATATTATGTTTTATTTTGATATCACTGAGTACCAGTACTTTTGTATTGACCGCCTTCCCTCACAGGTTCGGAGGAACAGTCTAGGGGTCCAGAAAATTAGTAGATTTCCTCAGAAAGATTTGTAGAATCACTTGGTAAGCCTTCTATATTTGGGAAGGCTTGATATCTGGCAGTTTCATTTATCATTTATTAGTTTTGGGTCTACTGGGGGCCTTGTCCTAGTTTTCAGATAGACATTTATATTAGTCATGTAGTAGAGATTTCACAGACGTTATAGAGATGTTGATTAAGATTGTTGGACATTATTCCTCATTATTTTTTTCATATGATTCTTGACCATGTTTCCATTATATAGTGTCTCCTTCACATTTCTTTTTCATATAAGTCATGTGCATGATTCTAGATAGATAAGGTGTGTTTTGGGCCTTGATGGTTCGGAATAATCGTCACGGCCAGGGCCCCGATTCGGGTCGTGACAGTTTTGTTCTTTATTTTTGTATAATTATTTCCTCTTACTATATGGTAAAGTGTTGTGCAACCATTTGTGACTCTGATACTGGCATAAGAAGTTAGTAGTGAAGCAAAGCATAGCCATGTGATCTAGATCCCAAGAATTAGTAGGATAGAAACTAACTTAGTGCTTTTGTGGGTGAGTATTTGCATGGTTCTGGAATAAATGTTACACCTATAACTTGCCCTGTTCATTAGATGTTGTCATGTATTTTGACTCAATAAGTATAGGATAGTTGGCCTCCTTATTTTTTAGTCCACTTAGCCAAAGTAATGACCTACCAAAAAAATTTTGTTTCCTTTGTCAACTCTATTGAGCTATATTACTGTTTAGTCTATCCAAATAAGTTTGATTCTCTCTCTAAAAGGTGTTAACACTTAGCTTTTGCCCTTTTCCAATTTTGGACACTGTGCAGTTCCACTTTGGCACATTGCCTAAGTTGAGGACAACTTAGGAGGTTGAGTTGAAATTCACTTGCGAGGTAGTATTCAACCCTGGTCTAGTTAAATGTCAATATAGATATTATGCACCTAAACTATGGACAATAGCATAAGTTGAGGGTGGTTGATGCTGTTGTTCGACAACTAAAAAAAATTGGGTTATGACAAGGGCATAGATGGATAGTAAAGATTGCAAATGCGGAAAGGAACTTTAATCTTTGTTAGTAGCTACTAAAAAGTGGTAAAGAGAGTGAAGTTTTGTACTTTCAGTAACTTACCTAAAGGAGCAACCCACACCGAGCCTAAAAACCTAATTACATACCTCAGCAGGTCCTACTTGATCTTGGCGAGTCAATTATAAGAGAGTATTAGATGATAAGGTCAAGTTTATGGGTGTGCACCATGTTTGTAACATTTTTTCTGACGGTGAGAGGCTAAGTTTCATCCATGATTTAATTTTGTAATGTGAGGTGGACTTCTTTGAGTATGAGAGCATATTGAGTTATATTTGTTCTACTTATTTCTTCAGGGTGTGGTATGTATGTCTGTGAGTATGCTAATTATTAGTTTATGCCAGTAGTAGATCCATGTATGTTGAGATCGCATAGCTAAATAGGTATTGGAATAATTGTATGATTTTGTTGGTTTTAAAGTCAAAATCCCATCATTATGTTGTTCATATATGTATCTTGGTGTGAAGTTTCTTGAGGAGAAGAAATTTCCTGAAGTTGAGGGTGTTGATGTTTCAGCTTTTGATGGAACATTTTAAGCCTTTTTCTTAGGATAATCGATAAGAAGTGATTCACATGAAATCGATAAGTCTACCCACTTGGTTATATGGGTTAATTGCTTAAAGAGGTTAACCCCCATGAGAGTGTTATTGAACAATGCACAAATCCTTCAAGTTTGAGACAAATAAAGGGTAAAAAAACAAATGAGGTTGAGAAACACATGGGTATTACTTCAAAATCAACATTTCTTACAATTGAATCTATAAGTTAGAATACAAGCACAAATTCCCAGCCCTAATTATTTGAACATCTCAGTGAACATAACTCTAGTTAATTCATTCTCATTGAAATTATATTTACATTCCCTCCCATTAACTGGACTTATATGTGATGCAAGTACGAAATAATATTGTTAATATTTTAAAAAAACCCTTTACTCTGGAACCTTAGATCAACAGTCAAATAATAGTCCCAATACTTAGTGAGCACGTATTCCCTGTGGGATTCGACACCCAACCCAGTTGGGTTCTATATTTTGCATCGACCGCCTACATATTCATAAGAGAGTTATAATTTTGGTGTATCATGATACTAAATCAAGAATGGAGGTATTGTTTTCCTAACTTTTGAAGGGTTAAGAAAATTAGGAAACATGTTTTTATGATATTAAGGCTGATATCTTAGGTCTAACCATGTAGGTTGAGTCTCATGCAACTGTAATCAAATAGTTAGATCAGCTGTTTGGGCAGATATCTACTACCTTAAACTAGAGAAAGATGGGTACCCTTCCAAGAAACATAATTCAGAATCCAAATATTGGTCATTGTCTAACCATGCCTATTAGGAGTGATGCTATTAGTGTTGATCTCTTGAGCCTATTATCGAAGAATCGAGAAATAATAGTGCTATATGTATTGTGATACCTAAGGTGGAGTATGAGAAGTCAATAGGTATCGATAGTGATATTCATAATGATGATTTATGGGTAGGGATGATGAGCCCAATGATAATGTGCACTATTATGGTGTGATTACTTCCTTTCCTGTTGAAGTGAAGAAGAAAGACCTTAAAGATTTCACTATTCTATGTTTTATTAGGCCTTTCGATGTCATACAGGCTTTTTGTGACCTGGGACCTGGCATATATTTAATGCCACTAGTTGTATACAAGTGGATGGGTACACTTAAACATACATCCAAGAATATGTTGATACCCGACTCATTTATGAAAAACCCAATGGGGTGTTGTATGTGACATATTAGTAAGGTTGTCATCATTTATGTCATAGTTGATTTCATGAATCTTGTGTGTGAGGTAGACTTTGAAGCACTTATTATATTTTGTAGACCCTTCCTAGTCACTAGTAAGGCATTGATTTATATAGAGTTTGAGAAGAAGACATTAAGACTGAATGATGAGAAAGTAATTATTTATGTGTACTAGTTAGTGCAATAGCTAGATGATTTGTAGGTAGTATCGGTAATAGACACTGATGATGATGTTTATGTAGAGGTTCTACCCGTTGAGGTGAGGCTTGGGGTCGAAGCATTAGAGAAGGTAATCATGAATTTCAAGAGTGATAGCATATGATGGGATAGTTAACGTATTGTATCGTAGTGTCTCTTAAAATTAATGGTGTAAAAAAGAAGGGTGAAAATAAGAGAAATAATAGGGGTCAAATTGTACATCTCAACTCAGTCAAATTACCTAAGTTAATGATGGCTATCATAGGGGTGCATAATATAAAGTGGGTTAACAGAAGGGTGAAAATAAGAGAAATAATAGTAGGGCTGGGTGCGGTAGAAAAAGAAAAAAAAGAAAAGTAAAATGACGGAAAAAAGAAAAGAATAAAAGAAATGGCACCTAACCAAAATATGCAATAAAAGAATCTAAAGGGAGAAATAAGGTTAGAATAAAAAGAAAATTGGTTGATAAGTGGATCCCAAAGTTTATGTAGCACCAAGGAGGCTTAGTCACAAAATATTTACATATTAACCATAACAGCCCCCAAGACTATATTACAAGCCAAATAAAGTCCTATAGTGATCCTAACTTGACTGTTAGAAAATTAAGGTAAAGCAAATATGGGCAATCCTATGGTATATGATGCGCATTGGTGGAACTTCACATATTGTCGTAGGTGTCTCTTGAACTTCCTTGCATTGACATGTACTATTTAATATGAATTAGTAAAACTTCTTTGTTGTTATATGGCACGGGTTGTATTGCTAGTTGCTTACCTATTTGATTAGTGTATCTTGTGCATATGCGTCTTTGTCTATTTCTAATATAACGTCATATATTTATTCCCTTGTGTCATATTGTTGTGCTTCATGTATACACATAGTTCATTTTGAATTTTTGAAATAGGAGAAGGTAATATTTTTGAGCTTAAAGTGTTGATTGACTACCTTAGATCGCTTAGAGTTATCCCAGTTAAGCATTGTTGTTTAGTTGTATTTCCTGAGGACATGCAAACATTCTAAGTCGAGGGTGTTGATGGTCTACGATGAAAATATTCAAGTTACTTAGGTCTTTTTTTAGATATGATGTGTTTTGTGTTTTTATGCAGGAAATTAGGTTTTGGATGCTAAACTCAAGAAAAGGATTAAAATTGAAGTTTAGGGCTACTTACCTGGGAACATATAGACCATAGGTACCACTTATTGGCGGTGCCAATGTAGGTGTCAGAATTTTGAAGTCCAGAGTATCAGCTGTGCAGAAAAGAAGACCCCGACACTTATGAAGGGCACAGACAGTCTGTAGGTGACATAGTGGGTTATAGAAGAGTTACGTCCAGAGAGTTTAGTACCTTTTAGAGAAAGGAGGGAACTTATGTCGGAGCACCTACAGTCTGTTGGTGTAACCTATGGCCAATAGATGACCACTGACCTCATTTTTCCTTTTTCATTTAGGATTTTATTTTTATGGTTTCCTTGTATTCAATAAATACCCTTTTGACGTTACTAAGTTAATTTACGCATTCTATATAATTAAAACATAAATTTCATTCCAAGATTTCATTAGATCTTGGGATTAATTTTTTCCTTATTTGGGTAGATAATTAAGTAATAGAGTTTGGGTTTTATTAATTGATTATTGTGACATTGTTTGAATGACTTTAATTACAAATTCCTTAGATGGTTTCACAATAATGAGCGGCTAAAGCCATTAGCCAGGGTTTTGGGAACCTTGGCAAATTGACAAAGTATGGGAAGTACTAAGTTATTCCAAATTGATATTCTTGCGTGTATGGTGATTCTCTTTAGTTTAATAGATGTCTTAGTAGGTGAAATTGTTAAGATCCTACCTAGTATAAGACTACTTACTGATGTTGGGCGTATTTATACGTCTAAGCAGCATAATTTACCCATGTTTTAGCTTAGTTTTGAGGATTAAATATATAATTCCTGCACTTTTAGTCCATTTTCCTTTAAGTGAGCTAACCTATGTGATTAGCATGTCTTTCAGGGACTAATGATGAAGATTTCAGCACTTTGTGGACTTGTGGGCAGCAAAGGAAAACTTCACATTAGAGGGAAGGCAGCTTTTGTACTGAAAGTGATGCATCGGAACTTTTTCCTGGGCAAACCTAGTATTTTTAAAGACTTAAGGATGCAGTAGAAACTTATTAGACAAGGATGCTATTAAAAACCTTATTGCTGAATTTTTAGCATCATTATCATTATTCATTATTCAGTTTTCAGATTCTGTAATTTTGGAGGACAGAGAAAAACGGCTTTGGCTACACGAACGAAGAGAGAAAAACACGTTTTCCTCTCTTATTGTCGCTAATCACTTCTATCGCCAAGATTGTTCTAGGTTTTGGTATGATGATTATGTCTACTTTGATTTCAGTTGAATCCATGAGTAGCTAAACTTCTCTATTAGGGTTATGAAAACCTAGTAAGATACTATCTATTAACTATGAGTTTCTGAATTCTTGATGTGTTATGCTACTTATATCATTACTCTCTTCGTTTTAATTGAATTCTCATGGTTGCAAACATAGAGAACACGCCATTATAGCATTAACTTGTTCGAGAGAAAAGTTACATGTTTGGAATAGAGAGTGTGACAAGGAATTAGGGCTTCCAACCTCTATTTCCACGATAATTCCTTAACCAGATTGACATCTTGGAGAAATTGTACCATTTGTTATACACTTTAGGCTCGAGAGTGTTAAAGTTAAATAAATCCTTGATAGTTGAGAAGCACTTGAATTTAGAATTAGAATACGATTCTCTAGAAGTGCATGCATGTCTAAATTCCGCGTTACTCATAGTTAATAGAGAAGTAGAAACTACAAGGTGGACATAACCCTAACTTATTATTCTCTGTGATTAAATCTTACTACACATAACATTCCATCGTTACTTTGACAATATTAGTTCATGCTCAAACCAAGCCCCCTTTTCCTTGGAATTTTCGACTAACAGTCTACTAATAATCACAACACTTAGTGACCAGAGTATTCCCTATGGGATTCGACACCTAACCTAGTTGGGTTCTATATTTGAGAGCGACCACATACACTTTCTCACGAGAGTTGTAATTTGGGCTTATCAAATTTTGGCGCCGTTTCAGGGGAATAAGGTTGTCAACTAAGTTTGTGATAGTTAATAGACCCTTTGGTCAAAGATTCTTGAATTTTACTTTTTGTTTGTTGTTTTTTTTTGTTCAGGTATGGTAGAGTGCATGCCAAATAGATGAAGTTCTGGTCAGCCATTATTACCTCTAAATTCTGAACCACATCTTATTGGCATAATGGATTCACAATGAGACATTGAAAGAAGGGCTGCTCAACTGGAGCAAGCTAGATTAGCTGCATTGGCAGCTGCGCAAGTACATCAACAGAATGCTGATAACCCAGGTCAGGCAATAAATCCTGATGATGAGGACCTGGGTGATGATGAGTTACTAAATCCAAGGCATACAGATGAGGTGGCGACACCTATGAACAGGGGAGATCGTCAAGCTAGAATGAGACCTGAAAGTCGAGTTGTGCAGGCTCCTTTTCATGATGATGATGGCGATCTTGATGGGGATGGTGCCACAGGGGCTATTATTCCTCCGCCTTTGGTACCTGGAGCCAAGTTCAATATCACTAGCACCATGATTCAGCTATTGCAGCTCAAGGGGTTGTTTGGTGGACTTGCAGGCGATGATCCGAATATGCAAATGATAAATTTTATCTCAACATGCAAGTCATTTGACAATCCAAGAGTTGGACAGAATGCAATTCTGCTGCGCTTATTTCCATTGTCTCTATCTGGAGAGGCAACTTTATGGTTGAATGGGCTAACTCTAGTCTCTATTAGTAATTGGAG
Organism: Capsicum baccatum var. pendulum; assembly: GCA_030864225.1. Taxonomy (NCBI): domain Eukaryota; kingdom Viridiplantae; phylum Streptophyta; class Magnoliopsida; order Solanales; family Solanaceae; genus Capsicum; species Capsicum baccatum. The sequence goes on from CM061557.1 coordinate 91,907,054, forward strand.
GCAACTGAAAGACGCTTTCCTAAAAAGATTCTTTTCGCCATCCAAAGGATCCCAATTAAGATATAAGATTAGCAATTTTTAACAGCTTCCAACTTAAGCTCTCCACGAAACATGGGAGAGGTTCAAGAAGAAGCTTATGTGGTGACCAAAGCATCAGATGACCAACATCCACTTGATGGTGATATTATACAGGGATTTGAATTTGGTGACTAAGCCAGTGGTTGATAATGTTGCAGGTGGGTAATTCATGGACCTTACTTTTATTAAGGCAAGTGATATACTAGATCGTATGACAAAGCAGAGTAGAGCTTGGCATACCAGAGATTCTGAGGTGGCAAGCTCTACTGTATCTTTTTACTTGACAGCAGAACAAAGGCGAAGAGAAGAGAAACGTGACCAGGATATGGCTCACATGAAAATGCAGATGGATCTTCTTACCAAGAATTTATTATCAGGGAATACCGAAAAAGTCAAGGTTGTTGTGTCACAGGGATGAGAAGATTCCGATTCTAAAGATGAAGCAAATTACTTGAATAATCAGGGGGTTTCCGAGGCAATGCCCAAGGAAACCAAGGTCGGAACTATTATGATAAATCTGGATACAAGGACCGCTATCAAGGGAGTTGGACAAATAAGACTGACAAGAGTGGTTTGTACGTTCCTCCTGGAAATTGTGAGGTTGCGGCGTCTGGCTATGGGAAGATGTCCATGGAAGATATGATGGCTAAGATATTAAAAGGAATGGAGGCAACCAACACGGGAGTAAATTAGGTAAATAATGATTTGTCCTCAATAAATCAATTGGTTGACTCGCATTCCACTGCAATAAAACAGCTGGAACAATAACTGAGTCAACTTTCAGTGGCATTCAATCAAAGAAAGGCTAGCACTTTACCTAGTGACACTGTGGAAAATCCAAGTAATGATGGATCATGTATGGCTATTACTACCAGAAGTGGTAAACTGTTGGAAAATCCATCCAAAGGCAAGCCGGTGGTTGATAATATAGAAGAGAATGTTATTGAAGCAGATTGTGATGATTCTGTCGAAGCTGAAAATTAGAATGAGAACGTTCTTGATACTACACCTACATGTCAGCAGTTTGAAAAGATCAAGAATGGGAAGCAAAATAAAAAGGAAGTGGTGGAGAAAACTATTCCAAATCCACCACCACCTTTTCCTCAGAGACTGAAGAAGAAGGCTGATGACACCAAGTTCAGTAAATTCATGACCATATTGAAGCAGTTGACTATTAATGTGCCTTTAGTGGAGGAACTGGAGCAGATGCCAGGATACGCCAAATTCATGAAGGACCTGTTCACGAAGAAAAGGGCAGCAAGCTATGAACTGACAGATAATGTCCATCATTGCGGTGCGATTGCCACGAGATCTTTAGTACAAAAGAAGGCAAATCCAGGTGCTTTCACTATTCCTTGCACGGTTAGATCGTTGGATTTTGCTAAGGCGTTTGCGATTTGGGGGCTAGCATAAATTTGATGCCGCTATCCATTTACAGACAGTTGAGGTTGGGCGATCCGGCACCAACCAATATGCGGCTCATGATGGCAGATAGGTCGGTTAAACGACCTGTTGGTATCTTATATGATGTACTGGTGAAGGTTTCTTCCTCCAGTTTTCCTTTAGACATTGTTCTTTTGGACTGCGAGGTGGATTCTGAAGTTCCCATAATCTTGGGATGCCCTTTCCTCGCAACAGGAAGTGTGGTTATTGATTTACTAGCAAATGAGATTTTATTTCGGGTGAATGACAAAGTGGTCCATTTTGATGTATGCAAATCGATGAAGCAGCCTAGAGATATGAATGTGTTCTCTATAGCTGAGGTTTATTATCAGGATTAGAAAGAATTATCTTTAGAGAAGTAGCTTGCTGTTGAGCCATTGTCTTCTGTGCTTTTGAATTTTGAGCGTGAGGATGTTGAAGATTATGAAGAAACTATTTGTTCTATAACAGGAATAGGGTCCTATTCTCATGACCATAAGAAGCTGGACCTTGACCTTAAGAATCGACCTTCACCACCAGCGAAACAATCCATTGAAGAGGCACCAGTGTTAGAATTGAAAGAGCTCCGCAGTCATCTAAAGTATGCATTTTTGGAAAGTGGAAATGCACTTCCGGTTGTTGTTGCGGCTGATTTAGATGAACAACAAGTAGCGGCTATCATCTCTATTCTGAAGAGGTACGAGAGAGCCATTGGTTGGACTATTGCTGATATAATTGGTATCCCTCCTAGGATATGTAGGCACAAGTTTCAGCTCGAGGAAGATTGCGTACCTACTATTGAGCACCAACGTCGTTTTAATCCAACTATGCAAGAGGTGGTAAAGAAAGAATTTATTAAGTGGTTAGACACAGGGGTAGTGTATCCAATCTCAGACAGTAAATGGGTGAGTCTGGTGCAATGTGTACTCAAGAAAGGGGGCATGACAGTAATCGCAAACGAAAGGAATGAGCTAATTCCACTCAGACCTATCATAGGGTAGAGAGTGTGCATGGACTACCGGAAGCTGAATTCGTGGACGTTAAAGGATCACTTCCCCATGCAATTCATGGATCAAATGCTTGATCGATTGGCAAGGAAGGGATGGTTCTGTTTCTTAGATGGTTATTCCGGATATTATCAGATTTGCATTGCTCCTGAAGATCAGGAGAAGACCACTTTTACATGCCCGTATGGTATGTTTTCCTTCAAATGAATGCCATTTGGGCTATGTAACGCACCTGCCACTTTTTAGCACTATATGATGTCTATTTTTTCTGATATGGTCGAATACACCTTGGAGGTGTTAATGGATTACTTTTCGGTTGTAAGTGAGTCATTTGAATCATGCTTGTCAAATCTGAGTATGGCGTTGCAGAAATGTGTTGAATTCAACCTGCTGTTAAATTGGGAGAAATGTCATTTATGATTAAGGAAGGCATTGTTCTTGGGCACAATGTCTTTGAAAAGGGAATTGAGGTTGATCGAGCCAAGATTGAAGTTATCGAGAGATTACCACCTCTAATTTCTGTAAAAGGGGTGCGTAGTTTTCTCGGTCATGCAGGTTTTTATCGGAGGTTTATTAAATACTTCTCCAAGATTGCTAGCCCATTATGCAAAGTTTTGGAGAAGGCTGCAAAATTTGACTTTGGTAAAGATTGCTTGAAGGCATTTGAATGCCTCAAAGGAAAGCTGGTTAAAGCTCCTATTATTGTAGCACCCGATTGGTCTATACCTTTCGAATTTATGTGTGATGCAAGCGGGGTAACATTGGGTGTTGTACTTGGTCAGAATAGAGAAAGGCTATTTCATCCAATCTACTATGCAAGCAAGGCCTTGAATGAAGCACAGAAGAACTATACCATCACTGAACAAGAGCTTCTACCAGTTATTTATGCTTTCAAAAAGTTTTGTGCTTACTTGTTGGGAACCAAAGTAGTGGTTCATACAGATCATGTCTCTCTAAGATACCTAATGGCAAAGAAGAATTCCAAGCCAAGGATAATTAAGTGGGTGTTACTGCTACAAGAATGTGATTTTGAGGTAAAGGATAGAAAAGGTTGCAAAAACCAAGTAGCTGGTCACCTATCTAGACTTGAGAGTGAGCACATAATGCAACCCGACCTTGACATTGATGATGCATTTCCCAACAAAGAGATCCTAGCCACTATGGTGAAAGTCTTACCGTGGTATGTAGACTTTGCGAACTACGTGGTAAGTAAAGTGATTCCTGAGCATCTCTCCTTTCATCAAAAGAAAAAGTTAATGCATGACGTGAAAAACTACTTCTGGGATGAACCGTGTCTTTTTCACCGATGTGCTGATGGTGTTATTGGGTGATGAATCTCAAATGTAGAGGTGCCTAGCATACAGGAAGCAAGTCTTGCTTCCCAAGTTGGAGGTCACCATGCAGGTGATCGAACGACCAGGAAGGTACTCCAAAGTGGCTATTACTAGCCTTCATTATTCTAGGATGCCTACTATTTTGTGAGACGATGTGATCAGTGCCAGAGGTAAGGCTCTATTTCTAACCACCATGAGATGCCCATGTCTAAAATTCTTGAGGTAGAGTTATTTGATATTTGGGGTATTGATTTCATGGGGCCATTTATGATTTCGTTTGGGATTAAATATATCCTAGTTTCTGTGGATTATGTATACAAATGGGTCAAAGCAGTAGCGCTGGCTGATAATGAAGGTAAGCGTGTTGTAGCATTCATAAATAGAAATATCTTCTCTCATTTTGGGGTACCACGTACCATCATAAGTGATGGAGGATCACACTTTTGCAATAAGCTGTTCAGAGCCGTATTGGTGAAATATGGGGTTAAGCAACATAAGGTAGCTACACCTTACCACCCACAAACTAGTAGGTAGGTAGAGGTTTCTAATTGGGAGATCAAGCTGATACTTGCTAAGACGGTGAATGCCAGTAAGAAAGATTGGTCCAGAAAGCTGGACGATGCCTTATAGGCATATAGGACTGCGTTCAAGAGACCAATTGGCATGTCACCATACCAAATAGTTTATGGGAAAGCTTGTCACTTGTCAATTGAGCTAGAACATAAACCACTGTGGGCACTGAAGCGACTTAACTTGAATTGGGAGGATGCTACTAATCTGAGGTTGGAACAGCTGAATGAGATGGATTAATTCCGTCTACATGTGTATGAAAGAGCAGATCTCTACAAGGAAAGGATAAAAAAGTATCATGATCGGAGGATTGTCTAACGAAACCTTCAGAAGGGTGATTTGGTACTTCTTTTTAACTCCAGATTGTAGTTATTTCCAGGTAAGTTGAAGTCTAAATAGTCTGGTCAATTCAGAATTAGCCAACCTTACCCATCTGGAGTAGTGGAGTTAGAAAACAATGATGGTGGTGTCGTTATGGTAACTGGCCAACGAGTGAAGCTATATATCCGACCTAACGATTCGATAAAATGTATAGCCACCTTATATCTCGATGAGGTTTGAGTACTAGAGATAGCTATGTCATGCCGCGACAATAAATCAAGCGCTACATGGGAGGCAACCTATTATTAGGAGTTTGTTTCACTAGGATTTTGTTTTTGATAAATAAAAGTGCATAAAAAGAGTCGAGCCACGACCAAAACTAAGGGACTCGGTAGGAGGCAACCCATCTTTCTAATCAGTTTTGTTGTTTTTGATTAAGTATAGGTACAAGACGTACAAAGGAGGAGATTAGTCCCAAATTATGATTTGAAAGTGAGCCATGCTAAAGGTGTTAAGTTAGGAATGATGGAGCAAAGGCTATTGGCTAGGCATTGCCTATGCCAACCTAGGAAACGAACAAGGAAATGCCTATACAAATCTAGGCAATGAACAAGGCAATGCCTATGCCATTGCCTATGCTCACTGCCTCACATAGGCAATGGAAAAGGCAAAGCCTATACCTATGTAGGCAATGCTATAGGCACCGCCTATGCCATTGCCTATGCTCACTGCCTCACATAGGCAATACTATATCCACCGCCTATGCCAATCTAGGCAATAGGCAAGGCGCCGCCTTTGCCAATCTAGGCATTGCTATAGGCGCCGCCTATGCTAAGCATAGACAAAGCAATAGGCGCCGCCTACATATCCTTTTTTGCCTCCTAACCCGATTGTACATGGATCAAACCCGACCCATGTCTTAGCCTTTAAATTGATCCTCAACCTTAGAAAACAATTCCATTGTTTGCTCAAGATAGGCGCCTCCCAAGCTCCCCAATTCTCTCAACGTTTTTCTTTTTGCTCATCTAATATTGCAAGCTCATCTTCTTGATCCATCATCACGTAAGTTACTCTTTTATATTCCGTAGTGTTGCACTACTACACTTATAATGGTTTATCAGATTATAAAGTGGTGTTTGGTAAAAAGAACATGGTTGGTTTGTTATGATGCATCTAGTTGAGTGAATGGATTCATGTGGGTGTTCTTGACTTTATTCTGACTTGTATTTTATTGGTATTCCCTGTCCTATTTATGAAGTCGAAATTGTGAAGTTAATGCATAATCTTGAAAGTCGTAAGCTTGAACGTTTGAACGACTTGTTCATCGATGGTGTTGATCATGATTGACCACAAGCTTAGGATAATGTGTTTATCTCTATGCAATAACCTGATAACATTTCTATGTGGTCGTCTTGTTCAAATATTCCCTTAATACAATGAAGTAAAGTTGGAAAGGATAGTCAAGATTACATGATTACTAACGTTGTACAAACGAATTAAGTGTGGGGTGGTACCGTCACGATTTTCTTTTACAAATATAGTATATCTTCCATGATAAAACTAACATGACTTTATTGTGATCTCAGGTAGAATGGCCCCAAAAGGACGACAAGGAAAAGAAAAAGTGTCCACCTCTAAAAAAGGTCAGAAAAGGGCAAGAAAAGATCAGGCTAAGTCCTCCTCTTTGCAAGTTCTTCAACGCACTTTCGGGATAAAGTGGGTCCTAGAGGAGGAAGGAAAGGAGTGGTACAAAAACAACAAAGTAAAAAAATATGTTCATGTGGATTTGATGTAGAAGGAGAGTCTAGCAAAGAGAGACCCCCGCATTTTGGCTAAAATCATGGCACTAAATCTTGATTTCATTTTCCTAGATATGGGGGAATGCAATCTTGATCTAACATAAGAGTTTTATGCCAATTGGTCCCCAAAGACTCCCGGAAGTGAAGTAAAGATTCGGGGTCAAGTCATGCAACTGAATGCGGAGTTCTTCAAATCTTTTCTAGGCCTTCTATCTGTGGATCCATAACCGCTCAAGGAGCTTTATCACAGACCTCCCTACAGGTCCATCAGACATAAACTGTGCGGATCAAGGTCAATGGCACGGTGGATTCGGCACAAGGATAACGGTCGCCACAATATCTACCCGTATGCCTCTTTGAATAGTGAAGATCGTATATGGTTAAGTATAGTCAACGCTTGCTTGATTCCTAGGACACAATATACTAAGATCACACGTGATTGATTCTGCTTGGTGTACGCTTTGATGACGAATATTCCCATCAACATTAGTTACACGATCGTCAATACGCAAGGCTAGGCTGCATAAAATGTCCCATTTCAGTTTTGGCAATTTGTTGACTGCAATCTTAAGGAAAGAACACATTGAAGAGGAACGCGCGGACCATAAGTTGCCACACAACCCGAAGAAGGTTGATCTTATAAAGGTTAAAGAACCTGAAACTGGTCAAGGCATCAACCTTACCACTGCTGAGAGACATGCTCGAGATGAAAGTTTTTTACGCCATCTGTATGGAATGACTCAGTTTACAATGATGAGTGGGGGTCGTGTTCCGACTGATGCAGAGCTTCAGCAGTTGGACAATGACTACCCGCTTAATGAGCATGCGCAGGCCATGTGTGGAGTGGGGGTACATTTTGAGGAACCTCTCGATGATGACGTGCCAACTAACGATGATCGCCGAACGCCAGACTCGGATGTGGAGGCCAACTCTGATGATGACCACTCAAATAATGATTCCGATGCAGGGGGTATGACCCCAGACATAGAAGAGGAGTCCGACTAATCAGGTTTTCCTTAATTATTTCCACCGAGGGCAGTGTGTCCTGTCTAAGTGTGGGTGAGGGTATATGTCTGCTGTATTATACTTCTTTGCTTAAATTTATTCGTGTTTGTTTGAATTAGTCGTAATTAGTTAGTTACATTTAGTTTTTAAGATTTAGTTTTTAGATTTATTTTGTATGAAATTTTTCTGATAGACGGCATGGTATTATAGCAAGAGTTTGTGCTGAATCATTTCTATTGAGACACTTAGGGTCTAAGTTGTGACTCACTGTGTGATAAATTACTGTGGTTTAACTCATTCATCAGTTGGGTCAAGAATCTATAATGATCCCAATGAAGTTGACCATGTGCCTTGTGTGTGTGAGGTTATTGTATATTCTTTGTTTTGACTGATGCTAGAACTTGCCTGGTGTGTGTGTGAAGCGAAATAAAGATTGCGAGTTTAGGATATGATTTAGGTATTTCTTTGGTAGCCTGAAATGCTTACCTTCTTTTTACCTACCTTTGTACATTGCCCTAGTGAACACCCTTTGAGCCTTTAGCTATTTTCTTTGGCAGCCGCATATGTAGCCTAATCCAATTTTTTTTAAGACCATAACTTAATCCAAATTCCTAAGTACTTTAAATTGTACAGTTATGTGGCAAAATAAGAGGAGAATGGTGAAAGTGATGCCTCAGAGTGTATTGATACTTGAAAATGTTGTGAAAAAGAGTAGCTATCATAGAGGTGGTTTATAAAAAATATATATATATAATTAAAAAAAAAGAGAAATGGAAAAATAAAAAGATAGTTGTGTTTATGATTGAATAACAAAATAGGTGAAAAGGGGTTGGTAGATGAAAGAAAGGTAGAGTGGTTGTTAAAAGATTGTGTAAATGGCATAATGTAGTGTATTAAGCTCTTAGGGAACATAGTCACTATTTCTGGCTAAAATAGTTCTACCTGTTCCTTAGCCTACATTACAACCCATAAAGATCTATTTGATCCTAAACATAGCAGTTTGATATTAGTAGAGCATTACACTAAGGGCAAGGTTATGGTCATCAGTTGCAATATAAGAATTCTTTGTGAGAGTGAGAGCAAGGAAAGTCTTATACCCATGTTTCGAAAAATGCAAAAATATGAGTGATTATGGGTGATATCTTTTGTGAGCACACATGGTTGATGATTGTTGGGTAGTTTTATATCATTTTTGAAACTTAACTTGTGTATACGAATTGACCGTCCTCATGAGTCTAAGTTGGAGGTAGAGTTGTTTCTAGTAATGATCAAGAAACCCACTCTTTGTTAATAATTGTCGTGCATGTCTTGTTGAAAATTTTTTGTTGCTATTGTGAAATTCTAGTTAGGTCTTTGCCTGGATGTAATAGTTTGTTTGAGGACAAACAAATCTTTAAGTGTCGGGTGGTGATGTTGGGCGTATTTATACGTCTAAGCACCATAATTTACCCATGTTTTAGCTTAGTTTTGAGTATTAAATATATAATTACTGCACTTTTAGTCCATTTTCCTTAAAGTGAGCTAACCTATGCGATTAGCATGTTTTTCAGGGACTAATGATGAAGATTTCAGCACTTTGTGGACTTGTGGGCAGCAAAGGAAAACTTCAAATTAGAGGGAAGGCAGCTTTTGGACTGAAAGTGATGCATGGGAACTTTTTCCCGGGCAAACCCAGTATTTCTGAAGACTTAAGGATGCAGTAGCAACTTATTAGACAAGAATGCTATTAAAAACCTTATTGCTGAATTTTTCAGCATCATTATCATTATTCATTATTCAGTTTTCAGATTCTGAAATTTTGGAGGACAGAGAAAAACGGCTTTGGCTACACGAACGGAGAGAGAGAAACACGTTTTCCTCTCTTATTGTCGCTAATCACTTCCATCGCCAAGATTGTTCTTGGTTTTGGTATGATGATTATTTCTACTTTGATTTTCGTTGAATCCATGAATATCTAAACTTCTCTGTTAGGGTTATGAAAACCTTGTAAGATACTATCTATGAACTATGATCTTGTGAATTCTTGATGTGTTATGCTACTTATATCATTACTCTCTTCGTTTTAATTGAATTCTCATGGTTGCAAACATAGAGAACACGCCATTATAGCATTAACTTGTTTGAGAGAAAAGTTACATGTTTGGAAAAGAGAGTGTGATAAGGAAATAGGGCTTCAAACCTCTATTTACACGTTAATGCCTTAACTGGATTAACTTATTGTAGAATTTGTACCATTTGTTATACATTTCAGGCTCGAGAGAGTTAAAGTAAAATAAATCCTTGATGGTTGAGAAACACTTGGATTTAGAATTAGTATACGATTCTCTATAAGTGCATGCATGTCTAAATTCCGCGTTACTCATAGTTAATAGAGAAGTAGAAACTACAAGGTGGATATAACCCTAACTTATTATTCTCTGTGATTAAATCTTACTACACATAACATTCCATCATTACTTTGACCATATTAGTTCACGCCTAAACCAAACCCCCCTTTTCCTTGGAATTTTTGACAAACAGTCTACTAATAATCGCAACACTTAGTGACCAGAGTATTCCCTGTGGGATTCGACACCCAACCTAGTTGGGTTCTATATTTGACAGCGACCGCTTACACTTTCTCGTGAGAGTTCTAATTTGGACGTATCACTTACTTCACAAGAGTAGTATATATTATAAAAAGATAATCGCAACATAAATTTGAAGATTAATTGTCGATCTAGGCTAATAAATATTTTCTACTTAAGATGGTTATTTATCATATAATAACCTGAGACTAAAAAGGTAATCACTAACTAGGATCTTTGATAACAGATAGTACTTTAACATCCTGAGACTCAAAAGGTAAAGTGTGACACCTGTCAATGAGTCCACAAGACAGTTGATGGTACATAACTTATTAGATTCTACATGTAAGATATCGAGTTGGTTCAATAAAGCACGATAAACATACTGTGTTAACAAGCCACCGAGAACAAAGTTCCAGTGGTCATTTCTGATTGATTACAACAAAAGTTGGGTTCTGTTACATGTTATATATTACTACTACAAACCCCAATTTACATTCTGCATTGCTCATCAATTATACCAAATGAGACATATAATTCCATTTCGTTGGGTTTGACAACAACCTTAGTTGAGTTACTTTACTTGAATACCACCGAGTAAAGTGACCTCTTTATTTTCTTTTAGAAGTGTAGTTTGGGAGTTGATTAGTATCATTCTCAAATTTTATTTCCTTTTTGGTATATCTGCCATTGGTGGACCATAAATCTTGAAAATAGTTAGGATTTCACTACTATTGAATTCAAGTACAATATTTTATCATTCCTTTTGTCATTTCCCCTTTTATTCTAGTATTTTATCCAACCCAAATCTGTTGATTCTTGGTTGTGGATTTTAGTTTTATTTAACATTATAAACTGATTTGGATTCTATTTGTACTCAAAATTTGAGCCCGTACTGCTTGTCCATTGAGGGACCTCATGGTGAGTTTAATTTTGAATTTTATTTGTGGTTCCCATGGGCCTATTTTACCCAATTTTGAGGATTAATTTATTATTGCTATATGTGTATTGATTTTCTCATAATGGCATGCAGAATATCTTTATGATAGTAGTGCATCATTTTGAGATCGAGGGACTGAGAAACTTGTTGGTTTTGACAGTTTTTTGGCGTCCAGGTAGGCCATGATCATCTTTTCTCTATGAGATTGTATATTCTATAGATTACATGTATGGTGGGAGATTATAAGATAGGTTTAAATTTATCTTATCGGTTTTATCATCTTGTCTATCCTTGGAAAATTTTAGTATAGAATTCTTCATTCTATCATACAAGCAAGTGTATGTGCTAACCCAAGTAGTAAATTTCCCTTTAAAAGCCATGTATCGATACAATAAGGACTTGTGCTCAACAACGATCTAATTCTAGTATTACTACAAAGATTTAAAAATTGCGAGAGTAACCAATGATGCTTAATGATTTCAAAGCTTCAAGTAATCATAAAAATTTAAATAATGCAAAGTATTGGAGACAATAATGGTGATGAATCAAGGGTTAAGGCTCCATCAATAATTCTACTTAGTTATATAATTTTTTTGGTTTAGTTAGATATCTTTGTTGTTGAATCACGAGGTTGATAACATAATTAAAGAATGGATCATTGAGTAGGTATATGAGACCAATGTTAAACACATTAATATTTCTTCCCATATATGAATCAAGTGGGGGATATTAGGTATATTCCTATCCAAGCCACAAATCTTAACTTCAATCCCTCTACATATAAGATCCCACTCTATATATACCAAGTTCTAATATATTATTCTGACTTTTAGGCTCACAATAGAAATATAAATTCATCCTAAGGGTCAAAAATAACTAGAATAGTGAATACAATAATATATTTACAAAGACTAATGATAATAAACATAAAAAAACTCAAATATAAGTTTATGTAAACACGTTCTTGGCCTCAATCCAATATGAGGGTGTTTAGCAACTCATGGATTTACAATGAATCACAACATTGAATTTCATGAGTAAAAAACTAAAATAAACTAAAGGAAACATTAAGAAGCCTCCTCAAGTGTATTTCAAGTCCCAAAGGTCATCCAAGGTGTATATAATAGCATAGGAGTGTCCTATTTACAGTTGGAATTATGACCCCATTTTTAAACCATGGGCATGCAACGCCAATGAATTGGTACGATAAATGTATGGCATGCCCATATCATAGACTCTCATTGATATTTGCCTTTTTAGTTTTAGTCCAATTCCATGACAGACCCTTATCTCTAAGGTTAGAGGGAATGGAGTGCAATAGTGTTCAAAAATTTCAGATATTCCATCGATTTAGCTTTAAGTTCCTCAATTCGTTATTGTCTTTCAACTTCCAATTCATCTTGTGTAGCCTCCCATAATTAATTTAAAAATATTTCCCATAATTGATTTAAAAATATCACAGGAATTATTATATCATTAAAAACGACAAACTAGAGCTCAAATGCAATAGAATCCTACAATATATCCTAGAACAACGCATACCTCATCTAGTAACACTAGTTTTCTTGTCTAAACTATAAATGATCATTTCTTTAAAAATTGCTTCAAACACACTTTAAAAAGCACAATTAATTAGTTTAACACTTAGATGCTTAATTATATGAATATACACTCATTACTCTTAAATCCACATAAGACATAACCATACACTTAAAGCCCTTTTCGTCCTCGAACAAGTCTTTCCATTGAGAATCATATATAAGTAAAGCTCCAAAAGTTCTTCTACAAGAAACTGTCATGACCCGAGACTACCCCTTTGTTATAACACGGTGCTTGGAACTACAAGTAATCCCAAGCTAACCAATGAACTTTCATACTGCTCTAGTAATTGATTTATAGTATATTAAATAACTGGTTCTGCCGTATGGAAATCTATTCATGATAAAATCTGGGAAAAATATAATGATGATACAATTTAGAATATGATAAAACTAAATAGATAATCAAGATTACAAGACTGACTATGACTGACATCTATGAAGCCTCTATTATACTGATTATGGATAGACGGGATATTCGTCAAACTAATACTAATCAGTACATATGGAAAATAAAAAATACAACACAGTGCAGGAACGAAATCTGACTGGAGTCCCCAAAGATGGAGATCTCATAGCTTGTTGGCTGGAAGTTGTAAATATCTGATAATGATGCATTGGCTATAACTGGTACCTATATTATGAGACAATGTAGCACATAGACATATATATGGATCAATACTTTTGGAATGTACTGAGTAAGTGATGGTGAATGTAATAAATAAAACTAATTTTATATGTATTCTACAAGCATGCATGCTAAGTACAGGTAGGCACACCAAGAGATTGAAATAAACTTAAAGATGAAGTATCATAAAACATGAGTAGCAAACATAGTCTGATAAGCTGGTGAATCACTACACTTTGTTTCTAAAAATTCTAACTTTGGTAGGACAAGTAGAACTGAAGCTGGGATATGGTAAAATAGGAGTACTGTATGTAAATCTCAATTAAAGCTGAACATGCTCTAAAAGTTATACTGAGGATTATTTATTCATACTGAACATGAAAAACTGAATTGTACTTAGTCTATATAACTAGCCTGGAACTATTGGATATTATGCATGTGAGGTAAGGACAAACTAAACAACATGAGATGAAATAATGAAAACTGTGACATCTGAGAGTGCAAGACCAAGCATAAACATGTTTCTGAAATAATCTATAAGTTGAGAGACTGAAATGTGATAAATGAATAACTAAGAATTTGCACACTTGGTCCAGCAAACTTGAACTGAAAAATACATTGAATACTATACTGAGACTGTGTGAGTTATCATCTAACCCGCATGCCCTAATCTGAACTAAATAGGGTCTAACCTGTAACCCCAATTGGAGGGGTGATAGTACCACGCCATGGGTACTAACACTGGCTGTGTGGATCAACTAAACTAGCGTCCCAAAGGACTAAAGAGTCACACTATACAAGCAGGAGCAATTATGAGATATTTATCAATGCTAAACTAGCACGAAGACATCTTAAACCTACGCTGGCTACGTAGTTCTGTACCTCAGGGATTACTACTAAGGGTCACACCCTAAAATGGTAGGAATGCCCCCATACTTATGTTAACTAGTTCTTGAATCATACTCCCAACTGAATGACACTGATTACTAGACTAAACTAACTTTTAATTGCGCAAACAACTAATCATAATAACTGACTGAATGACAATATTCATGGTTTACCTGAAATTATTCTGAGGATATCAGGCGTTCATAACCCACCAAAAATGAATGGAGTGATAGTATTGCCATATAAATTCTTTAAAAATAATAATAGGGACTCATTGTTTCAAACTCAACTTAAGCAATTCATCGAACACACAAAAGTCATAAAATTAAAACACAGGATTGTCTTAAAACATGTGAAAACAACATGATTACATGGCTAAATTTACAATAAAATCTTATGACATGTAATTCAATTGAACACAACATGGAAAAATTGAAGCTTGAGACATGATAGAACTACTCTTTTCATGGGATCATACTATGAAATGAATTAAGTAAAATTACTAAAGTAAAACATGATTTAAATTCATCTTGAACATATACTACTTCATAATAATTGAAAAATCCATACTTTAATTGATAAGAAAGGTCTTGGGTTTTATGGGTGAAAGGGAGCCTTTGGATGAACTCCCAGATGCCTAAATAAATGATTTCTTGAAATTGAAGCTTGAATCCTTTGTTCTTAAAAGGAAAAGCTTGAACTTTGTTCATGGTGGAAACGGGAAGGTTTTTTATGAGAAATATTAAGGAACATGTGCAAATATTGCCATTTTTTATGCAATAAATTATCCCTTGGATGTATGGGGTTGAGGGGAAAAGAATAAAGTTTCTTTTGACCCTTAAGAAGTTGAAAACAACGTGAAAATTGAATAGGCAGTGCCCCCTTTAGCTCGTGGGAGTACAACTCATGATGCGCACTTCGGTCCGGCACTATAAGTCTCGTGCGCCCTTACTTCCTCTCATTAAAATCGATATAAATTTTCTCTCGGGTATCAAATTAAGGCAAAATTTGTATTGTTGGAAAGCTAACTCATTTAACTAAAATTTAGTGACACCTGATGTGCAATATTCTTTGTATATAAAAAGTTATACGCGTTCAAACTAGACCTTTGTAGAGTAAAATACCAAACTTGGACGAATTAAAAGCACTTTGCTCAATTTTTTTCTAACTGATTCCTATGAACATTTTTCACTTTGAAAGAACTTCACACACTTGAATAACGATAATGACATAGGTATTATCATGCAAACCATGGGATTAAATTTTACACACATAGGAATAATGCTTCAAATTGTAACCATTAATTCAAGTTGGATCTTGTTATGTATAGAAAATAAGAAAGTTTTAGAACATTAATACTCGAGGTATTACCATACATATCCCCATTGGGATATTTCATCCCCCGAATGATATTGACTTGGCTGAAATACTAAAGAATGACTCAGATGGTGTATGGGACTCTTATAAACCAAATCAAGACTGAATATATGGAATTTGAATCTGATGCATGATGTATGAACTGAGTTGAATTCATTAATTAACTTGATACAAATAGAATTACCACTTGGAATAGCCATATTAATGAGACTCCAAATAGTATCACTGGATAGACAGACGAAAAACTATAGCAACTTCACTGTCTGACTTCAAGACTGGATTGTTGGCTAGATTGACTGAATTATACTGAAAGCTTATAATCAACTATACTTTACACTTCAGAACTGCACTTTACTTGAGACTACTTAAAATATCCATATAGGCACTGGTAACTCTATCTACTAAAGTCTAAGATGAACTAAATTCTCTCACTATGCTAAAGGCTTCTCGAATCAACAAATTGCAAACATAACAATGTGATACTGGTATGAACTATGAATTCAGTACCTCATGCGTTTTCACCACTTCTCATCTCAAGAATAATTCTTCTTACAACTTCAATATCTAAATTCAATCGCTTACTAGGAATTTCACTGACGCACAATGAATTCATCCACTTATACACTAACATAACATTCCAGTCTATCTTCATAACCTCACATGAACTTCTAGGCAAACAACTACAACAACATATTTCTCACATTTTCTAAACTTCTATCAACAACAACTTTCATCTTCTATTCCTAAGAAGACACATATGGAATTCTCAACCAACCATGACATATACAAAAATCTTAACCACAATCTTTCTTCAATGTTATGTCCTTATAAAAAAAGCATACTCTAATATTTTTTTAACAAGGAACATCTACTCTATCGCATCTAATTAATTACTCATCACCATTATTATTACATACGGAGTGGCTACTAAAAGGATAGAACATGGGGATCTTAAATATGAAAGAATCCTATACATAACTTGGACACATAACTAAGGCCTGAGTATAGACAATCAAAATCCTGAATTCAGTAGAGCCATCAAAACAAAGGATATACATAGAATAATCTGAATTTCAATGATCATTAGGAGTGAAAGATGATTCCTTGGAACATAACATACTGCAAAGCATGATTACATCAGTTATGAGGTATATGACATGAGTTCAGAGTTCATAACTTTAGGTAATATAATTCTTACTGGTAAGCAAAGTAGAACACCGTATAATAGGGAATGGAAGCATATATGATTCTATGGAAAGTGCATAAATATGACCTATTATAAGAGAGTTGACTTGTAAGGCATGAGTACATGTCATGATAACTGAAGTACAAATATTGAATAATAATGGGTCGGGCATCTTTCTCCCTTACTAATGTTCTACAATACACTAGCATCACTACTAGAATCAGAGATCCAAACTTTGTTACTTGTTCTATCATCTCCCCCTTAACTTTAAACCATCACCCTAAGTCTATAGGCTCCTTTCACAAACTCTAAACTGAACTGCAAAAACTTTACTCTAGATCCTGAGATATAACAATACACACAAATACTAAACTGACCCTTGAAGACTGCACCTGATAGTGTAAAAGCCACTACAATTACATCATTTAGAGATACAACTTTTAACTTTCTATAACCCCAATATTCAAAGATTCACATTAAGGTTCTAACACATAACAAAGATATCCCCAACCTTTAATGAACCACACTAACTTCCATCATAGCCTACTAATATCATACCTGTAAATTTATATTTTCCCCAAAAACTATTGAAATTACTATTACTCCAACATACCCTACATCAACAACACATAATTTTGAATCGACATCCATAATCTCGAACCACTAAACTTAAATTCTTGCATACATATTTCAAGCATACCAATTCCCCTTCATACTACTAGACCCATAGATACATAATCTACTAAATCAATATCAACTCTATCCTGACTTTACTACTGCTAAATTTTTAGGTTTATGCTTCTAACTCTAGATCATATGGTATCAAATGATTCAGAGAAATGATCTAAAATCATATCTGACTTTGGCATAATGCATAATTTTTTTTATGAAAATGAATAAAATCATTGAAACTTTGGAACTTTACAACACTAATAGGATACTTTATATTCTTTGTGCACTCCCATGACTATTTGAGAAAGCTTTATCTTTAGGGATTTGAGATTAACTATTATTTCCTTAAGAATAAGGTAGAGTTGACATGCATGGATTAATGTAAGAGTCATATGATCATGATAGAACACCTCTACTGCACTATTTGAGACATTAAAGAAGGGAAATAATTCCTAAATGCTCTGTAGCCTTTTGAAGAAAAGTATAGATGTCTCTGTTCCTTTCAGCAAGACTCTAATACACACGACTTCAAAGATACCTTAGGACACTTTAAAACTGAGTTCTTAAACAAAGTTTTTCATGACTTGAGACCACCCCCTAATAATAATACGGTGCTTGGAAACACAAGTGATCCCAAGCTAACCTATTAGCTGACATACTACTTGAGCAATTGATTTATCGTATATTAAATATCTAGTTTATCCATATGGAAATATAATCATGATAAAATCTAGGAAAAATATAATAGTGATACAATTTACAATTAGATAAAACTAAAGAGAGAAGTAAAATTACTAGACTGACTCTGACTGACATCAATGAAGCCTTTACTATACTGACTATGATAGTCGGGACATCTCCATCTACCACTAATCAATACATATTAAAAGTAAAAAATACAACACAGTACAAGAACTCAATCTGACTGGAGACCCCAAAATAGGAGAACTCATCACTTGTTGGCTCGAAGCTTCATTTATTTGATTCTGGTGCGTAGGCTATAACTAGTTCCTATATTATTCGACAATGTTGCATGTAAACATATAAGTGGATTAGTACTTCCGGAAATTACCGAGTAAGTGGGGGTAAATGCAATAAGTAAAATTGATTTTACACGTAATCTTAAAACATACAAGATAAGTGCAAGTAGACTCACCAAGAGACTGAAATAAAATGAAAGTTGAAGTATCTTAAAACATTAGTAACAAACATAATTGGATAAGTTGGTGAATCACTACACTTAGTTTATAAAAATATTTACTTTGGTAGGAAGAGTAGAACTAAGGATAGGATATGGTAAAACAGTAGTATTGTATGTAAATCTTATGTAAAGTTGAGCATGCTACAAAAATATACTTAGGATAATGTATGGATACTGAACGTCAAAAAATTAATTGTACTTAGGCTAAATAACTGACCTGGAACTTTGGGATACTGTGCATATGAGGTAAGTAAAAACTTAAAAACATCAAGTAACTGAGCATCATTGCATAAAAACTGTGACATCTGACAGTGCAAGACAAAGCATAAATATATTTATGAAATATTCTATAAACTGAGACACTAAAATCTTCAAACTGAATAACTGAGAATCTGTAATCTTGTTCAAGCAAACCTAAACTAAAAATACATTGAATAATGTACTAAGACAGTGAAAGTTATCATTTAACCAATATGCCTCAATCTAAACTAATCTGGGTCCAACCAGTAACCCTAGTTGGAAGGGTGTCAGTACCGTGCCACAAATACTAACACTGGCTAGGTGGATCAACTATACTGGCATCCCAAAGGACTAAAAAGTAACCCTATAATGGCAGGATCACTCATGACATATGTGTCAACCTAAAATATCAAAGAAGACATCTCATACGTCTACTGGCTATGTAGTTCTGTAACTCCGAGATTGCTACTAAGGGTCATGCCATAAACTGGAAGGAATTCCCCCATTCGTGTGTTTTCTCAGAGATGAATCCTACTCCAAACTAAATGACAATGATTACTAGAATGAAATTAGTTTTAACTAAGAAAACAACTAATCATTATAACTGACCGAATGACAATATTCATGGTTTATCATAAATCATTCGGAGGATAATTAAATTATGTAAACAACTAGTTATTGGGTGTTCATAAACCACCAACACTGAATGGAGTAATAGTAATGCCACATAAAAGCTTTAAAAATCATAATTGGGACTCATTGTTCATAAGTCGAACTTAGGAAATTCATAAAACACATAAGAGTCATAAACTTAAACATGGGTATGTCTTACAACATGTGAAAACAACATGATTACAAGGCTAAATTCACAATTCGATATTATGATATGAAATTCAATTGAAAACAAGATAGAAAAATAAGAACTTGAGACACTAGATAACCAATCTTTTCATCGGATCATTGTAGGACATGAATAGAGTCAGGAGAAACATGATTTAAATGCATTTTGACATATAAAACTTCGTAATAATGGAAAAAATGATACTTTAATTAAAAAAAAGGTTCTTGGGCTCCATGGTTTAAAGAGGACACATGGATGAACTCCTACATACTTTAATAGATGATTTCTTAAAGATTTATTGAAATTAAAGATTGAATCCTTGTTTTCTTAAAAGAAAAATCTTTATCTTGGTTCATGGGGAAAAGGGAGTGAGAAATTTTGAGGAAGATGGGCAAATAATGCTCTTTTGGATTCTATAAGTCATCCTTGGACATTTGGGTTTGAGGGGAAATGACCAAAGTGCCCCTTGAACCCTAAGAAGTTTTAAATAGTGTAGGATGGACCAAGAGGCACCCCCTTTAGCACGTTGGAGTAAATCCCGTGATGTACGCTCTAGCCAGACATTGTAATCCCTAGGTGCGGGCTTATTGCGTGCCCTCACTTCCTAAAAAAAAAACTGGTATATCTTTTTTCTTGGGTAACAGGTTAAGGAAAAATTTGTATCGTTGGAAAGCTAACTCAATTATCTACAATTTTGCGAGTCTTGAACCTTAAATTTTTTCGTTTATCAAAAGTTATACATGTTCAAAGTAGACTCTTTTAAAATCAAATACCAAACTTGGACGAATCAAAGTCTCGTACCTTAACTTTGTTCTAAGTGATTCCTAGGAATATTTTTCATTTTGAAAGAACTCCATACACTAGAATAATGATCATGACATATGTATTATCATATAAATCATGGGATTAAAGTTCTCAGATGTATAACAATGGTTTAAAGTCTAGTCTGAAAATAAGAGGTGTTATAGAAACATACTCAAGCCAGCCTTGTAATAACTACACGAATAGCAAGTTGAATACTAAGAATGTAACATATACTTAAAAACACCTAAAAACTACTTAAAAACATCCTATCCACGAATTTACTCTACCAAGTTGGAAAAATCATGCATATCACTGAACCAAAGATATAAAATAAGTTACCTTAGTATCATCCAATATGTTCCTTCACCATAACAGAACTAAAAATAGTCACTAACATATATTCAATTCAACATGATAATGGGTAAGATTCAAATTTTTCTCACTCTCTCATTGATTTCACAAGTCATATAAGATGAACCATAGTCTTGCCCGTAGTGTAGTGCTCTACCAATATCAGAATATCAAAGTTCAGTATCAAATAGGACTTTACAAGATGTAATGTGGGCTAAGGGATGAGTAGAAACTATTTTTGCCAGCAATAGTGACTATCTTTTCTAACTGCTTTGATATATCACATTATACATTCAAATTCTCTCTAAACAACAAATTTCTCACCACCTCTTCCTTAAAACATCCCTTTTGTTTTACCTTATTTATTTAAGCTACTTAACATTTATTAAAGTTGGAGTATTTTTAATTAACACAAGATTCAATATTTGATGAATTCTTCCCTTTTCGTTACATTACTCTTGACCACAACACAATTTTTAAATGCCAATAGTTACTATTTTGGGTATCATATTCACCTTTTTCCTTATTCAATATTACACTTCTTAACCATATTGATTTTTTGACTAAGTACTCAGAAACTTTTAATTAAATGACGGTCAATCAAAAAAGGGGAATGGGCAATATATGAAACTCCCAAAGAGTAAGATAAAAGCTATACTTGGCTAACTAATATTATACACAAGGGTACGTAATAAATAATAAGAAACATGGCTATAAAAGATAGGCTTATAGCATCTCCTAAACCCAACACACATTATTTCGCTTTGAACACACACCTGGAAAGTTTTAGACATCACTATGGAACAATGAATATATAACAAAGCCTCACATCACACATGGAACATTCTTAAGTCAACCAACATACCAATATACTCAACACTAAGTAGTAGGACAAATTAAAAATTAAGCCAACATTGCACAAGAGTCGTATAAATGAGCTAGGAGTCCTATAAATATTCATTCAACATATTTCAAATGCTATAAAATTAAAAACCACTTGAATTATGTAATAACACATAGCACAAGAAAGAACATAACACTTATTCCTAATACAAAAATTTTAAAATTTCCACTTATACATAAACAGAGATATTAAGTTAAAACGGTGCCCCTGATAAATGAACTAAAAAGAAAAACCATAGGGTGGGTGAAGTGTGCACCAACATAAATACTCTCCAGGGCCTTTTATGCCTAGCTAGCAGTATCTTTAGTCATCAATAAGATTTGATAGATCCCACATCCAGTCTTTACAATGGTTATACTTGGCTAACTGAGAATATACAGAAAGGTACATAATAAAGGGTATGAAACATAGCTATAAAGGATAAGCCTATAACATCTCCTAAACCCAACACTCTTTATTTTGCTTTCTACACACCTGGAAAGTTTTAGACATCACTATGGAATAATGAATTTACAACAAAGCCTCACATCACATATTGTACATTCTCAAGTCAAACAAGATACCAATAGACTCTACACTAAGTTGTAGGACAAATTAAAAATTAAGCCACCATTGCACAAGAGTCATATAAATGTGCCTAAGAGTCCCATATATATTCATTCAACATATTTCAAATGCTATAAAATTAAAAACCACTTGCATTATGTAATAAAACATAGCAAAACAAAGTACATAGAACTTATTCCTAATACAAAAATTTTAAAATTTTCACCTATACATAAAAAGAGATATTAGGTTAAAACGGTACCCCTCATAAAACAACTGAAAAGAAAAACCATGGGGTGGGTGAAGTGTGCACCTACTATACTAACTCCATAATACATAAAATACACAAATAAAGGATATAAATACTCTCTAGGGACTTTTAGTCCTAGCTAGCAGTATGCTTAGTCATCAGTGAGGTTTGATGGATCTCAGATTCATCCTTTGCCATGCTTCTTAGCTTAAACATCTATTACTCAAACTTTTTATCAACATATGATGGAAAAAAAACAAATGTGATTCTAAGTAAAAACTATAAAAATAAAACAACTACCTTAACTAGGATTACCTCCCAATCCACGCAAGATTTAGTCGCAAAATGTCCTATATCACTACGTGAACCATATTATTCTATCCTCATCTTCTTACTCAGAGGCCATCTTCTCACTTTTCTCAGACCTCTTATGTGTGTAATCTGAAGGTCTACATATTTTTCAATAATAATCTTTGTAGGCTCTTTATTTAGGATCACACTTTCAGTCTTAATTATTGGATTAGGAAACTCTAGTAGTTGGTCTGAAGTAATCTATTATGGTGTGTACTCCACCACCCTACACTCATCCACTTCCATTGTCGATCATACATAAATTTATAAATAGTAGGAAGGTGGAGTGGGTGGTTTACATATATTTAAGGAAACTACTTCATCATCCAGTCTCATTTTTAAAGTGCCCTCTTTAACATCAATATGTCCTTCTTCCATCTCAAAGAATGGGCGTCCCAATATAATTGGTACCCTGTCATCTGCATTATAATCAAGAATAATAAAATCAACAGGAATAATGTACTTAAAAAACTTAATTAGGAAATCTTCAATGATTTTTTTGGGATGCACTATCATTCTATTTATCTTTTGGAGCACAAAAGACCATGCCCTTTGCTTCCCCAAACTAAATGTATTAAAAAAAGACATAGGAATCATGTTTATACTTGTCTCCAATTGACTCAAAGCATGGACCATATTATTATCACCAATTTGTATGTGGAGGGTTACTCACCCTAGGTCCTTTAGGTTCTTTGGAATCTTCCTCATTATAGTAGAACTACTATCCTCTATAAGAGAAACTATATAAATATCACTTTGCTTCATCTTATTGGACACCATATCCTTTAAGTACTTGGCATACGGTAATGACCATTTAGGCCATTTTCTATATTTCTACTTATTTTTGTTGTTAGAGATTGCTGACATATCATTTTTGACTTTCTGGAACTAACAATTAGGTTACCGGGTAGTTTATTTGGTTTTTAGAGTCAATTTCCTATTTTGAACTCTTTGATGGTTCACGAAGGCCATAGAGAAAAAATTTAGTGAACCAACATAGGATTCAAATTTTGACTTTTCCAACAGCTCTAGAATTTCAATTTTGGGCAACAATGACTCTTGGTATGGTTCCCAAAGCACTCATGATCATTTGAACCAATTGGTTGGAAAGTAAAGAAATAGGAAATTTGTTGTGGTACCCATATTTCTTCAAAAATATCTTAAATAGAAATTTTGACTACTTCATTGAATGTCAAATGTCGAACTTTGTATTGTAAGCTACTAAGTCCCGTAGATAGGTAAGCTATAAAATAATATTGCATAGATATAAGCATTTAATTCGGTAAGAAATGACCATCATAGGACAATTTTTAGGAACACCATTTATGAAGAAAGTGTTCTAAATTTAATAAGTCAGTCAACATAAGATACCAATCCCATGACTTGGTAGGGCTAGTACAAGAGCATCTAGTAATAATAATGATAATAATATCCAATAAATGGTGGAAACTAGTATTCGGATCTGCACCTAAAAGTTACTAAGTGTAGTATGAGCACCAAAACAATGGATGCTCAGTAGGCGTCATTAGCCAACTAAGCTATGTCATGATATAAAAATACAATAACATAAGATAGTGATAACCAAATTAACATACAAAATCAAACTCTAATTATTTCCATCATAATTTAATATAATGAGTAATTAAACAAAAATAACAATATAACATGGGGCATTAGCTCATGTTAATATCATTGTGCATAAGAAATAGACAATTCGAAATGATAATTCAAAATGATAACACATCAAAAGCATCAACACAAGCAAGCACGAATAAAAAGTTGGATCTCATACACAAACTAGTGCATAAAATAAAGAACTCCTTACAACATCCCACATTTCTAGAGAGTACACCCAAAAGAAGCATAAAGGAATTAAACCAACAATCATTAGTCAACCATTTTCCCACAATTTTCATCAATTTACCAATTTAATGAACTTTCATTACTTACCAACATTTACCATGTACCCATATTGCATAACGTTAACATCATTAAGAACTTTATCATCACTACTCCATTGGACCCTATTCATTAACACACCATTTCTCATTAACTACTACTTCATTAGACACAATTCATTAGCTAACAATTTCTCATTAACTAGAATGCTAAGTTAGTACACATCACATAGGAAACTATCGACCATATTTCATACCAATTTACACCATAGAATAACTAGGTGAATCAACTATCTACCATTTTATCAACTAGGCATGCTTAATACCTAGCCATCATAGTATTAGCTAAAATCCATTAATCTCATTTATCACTAACAACATTTGCGTTTAACGATTCTGTAACACCCCAATTTGCTCAATCAGAATCCTACACGGTGCTCATAACTCCGAAGGACCATAAGCTAACCCATGACTGATATTTGTACCTGTATACTGCAAATCATGATATAATAATACGAAATACATAAAACTATAAGGCCATAAGGTTCAACTGAATAAAATTATGTGGGTGAAAATACCCAAATCAATTCAATCTGAGATCTAAGTCTGAACATCAATCTGAAAGTCTCTAAACTATCTAAATAAGAAGTTGAAGGAACATGTCTCCAACTTACTCCGTAAAACTGAACTAAAGAAATAAATAAATGTATCAGATCATATTGTCCTCAAATCATTGAGGACTCACTGTGTCTCAACGACTGGAATGCTACCAGTACTGCTGGGCTGGAGCTCGTGTCTCGGAACCTATGGTATAACATGAAAAGAAAACAACATAACACAAATACGTTAGTACAACTGGAGTACTGAGTATACGAGGATGGTATGATGAACATAAAGGGCTTCTTGAATGAACAACACTGACTGACTAATATGAACGTGGGAGTGCAAACACATATATATAGAAACTGGAACCGTAAATACGTGATAGCTTGACCTGTAAGCTAATAGATGGTTTACTGATAACTGTCAGGACTGATACTGAAAATGATAACATGGACTATTGTATGTAAAAGTATTGTATAAACTAAAATCTAAAAAACACCCTGAGTTATTTTATTGAGATTGATACTGAAACTATGGGAGGTAGTCTTTAATCGACATACCCCATGTATGCCATTATGGCAAAGCTGGGGTCCAATCTCTAGCCCGACTAGATGGGTGTCAATATTGTGCCACAGGTAAGGACAGCCTATGAGTGACCCTTATTTGGCAAGTACTCAATGAGAATGGTGGGAACCCTAAACTGATGAGTTAAGCCACCCCATCAACCCTAATCTTACGGGTTAAGATGTCTTAACCTACATTAGCTACGTAGTTCTGAAACACAAGGATGACTACTAAGAATCACACCCTGAACTGGTGGGTGAGTTTTCATTCTTGGGTTCACTCGGTGCTAACCTCTACCCCCATCTGGAGGGACTGGACATTAATAACTGACTATACATGACTTAATCTTACTAAATTCCACTGACTGTGGAGTGTTACTAATATCTAACAATATACTAAGATCATGAGGTTTTCCTGAGTCACATGACAGACTGAACTCTATGGAATCATAGCTTGACTTTGGATATCGTGAAACAGGACATGGCTCTAGGTACACAGCTATTGTTTTTGGGTATGAATACCTCCAGGACTCGATAGAAGGAAACTGACACACATGACATGACTTGATCACAATATTTGAGTCCATAATTCACAATATCATAAGTAAGGATTTCATAATAAGGATGATTCTTAACGAACTATCACATGATCGGGAATGCACACAACATGTATATACTTGCATGGCTTAAATAACATGGTCATTCCATATCAAAACAATATCATGAGCAGGTGATATAACATCTTCAATTCAAGACAATAGGATTGGGATCACGTTGAACATAAACTTAGAACATCGAATAGTCATTTGGGGCTTATTATGTCATAAAAGCATGATTTGTATTCCCTTAGGTATTTTCACAAACACCTTACATGCACATCTTAGGCATAGGTGGATTCATTAAGAATTAAAACATTCAACTACCAATTTCACATGTTTATACATTAAATACCACCATATCCTCACACAAAACATACAAATATCCCATTTTAGGCATCATCAAACTCTAACAACATGAACATCAACCACCAACAATATAAACATCATGATACAATATTTAGAAGATGGTTCATGAGGTTCATGCACGAAAGGAGTCCATGAATCAACTCACGCATACCTTAGAAGGAAGATTCTTGATGATTGACGGAGGAATTTGCTTAAAATCAGATTTTCAAGCATAGATATGCAACCCCACTTGTTTTTCTCTTTTAGTGCTTTTTGATGAGGATATTTGAGACGATAATAGGATTGTAATATGTTTAGAAGCTATGTATTTTTTAGGGTTAAGTTTAGGGATGTGCAAGGAGTGTTAAAAGACTTAATTACCTTTAACATAAATCAAAACGGAGTGTTTTTGGCACCTGGAACTAATTTAGGGGGTGCCCAAGTGATATCGCCTATGTTTGGTTGGGTGGCACCAAACAAATCACCTATCCTTACTGTCTCTCACAATAATGGGCATAACTTTTCGCTTGGGTATTGGATTAAGGAAAAATTGGTATCGTTTCAAAGATAATTCGATTCTATACAATTTGGTGGGTCTAAATCGGACAAAATACCACATACACATCGAGTTATACTCATTTAAAGATGACCCTTGCATAATCAAACACTATAATTTGATGGGTTCAAAAACACTTTGCTTGTATTACCTTAACTGACTCATATGAACATGCTTAATACATCATACGCTATCCTATCACTAGGATATTCATTGTAAGTCATCCACTAAAATGCTACTCATAAGATAGGAGGTTTCACGCATAGGAAAACTTATTCACTTCCAAGCTTAAAAACATATGGGATATTACAATATCTCCCCCTAATAAACATTCATCCTCGAATGGAAACTAACTGAGGTGGGAGAGATGATAAGATTAAGTACGTACAAGACATACACTACTAAAACAAAGGTTCATGACTGACATTACAGAAAGCTAAGTACAACATACTAAACATACATATCTGATGCATGGGAAGTTGATTCATGAATATAAGACTGAGAATTCTAATAAAGTGAGTTTTCTCAAAATGAGAATGCATATCTGATGCACAACAGAAAGGTTAAATCCATGCATATCTGATGCATGATTATATGACTGATATAATACATGAATTCATGACTGAAAGTACTAATGAGCTGATCACACATATCTGATGCGTGAATTCATAACTAAACTTACTCATGAATATCCAATGGTAAAGGTATCAAGTTTGAACTGAAAACTGAGCATGGAACTGAATACCAAGTTTGGCACTGAAATATGATCATGAGAATGAGTATGTTTTAGGAAATTTGTTACCTTGAACTGAAAATACCGATAAGTTTGAGATTAATTACTCCATATGCATGATCGGAAGCATGAGAACATAACTGATTTGGATTCTATTTGTACTCAAAATTTTACCCCGTAGTGCTTGTCCATTAAGGGACCTCAGGGTGGGTTTAATTTTGAATTTTATATATGGCTCCCATGGTCCTATTTTATCCAATTTTGAGTATTAATTTATTATTGCTATATGTGTATTGATTTTGTCATAATGGCATGCAGAATATCTTTATGATAGTGGTTCATCATTTTGATCTCGACGGACTGAGAAACTCATGGGTTTTGAAAGTTGTTTGTCGTCCAGGTAGGCCATGATCAGCTTTTCTCTATGAGATTGTATATTCTATAGATTACATGTATGGTGGGAGATTATAAGATAGGTTTAAAGTTATCTTGTGGTTTTTATCATCTTGTCTATCCTTGGAAAGTTTTAGTATAGAATTTTTCATTCTATAATGCACGCAAGTGTATGTGGTAAACCAAGTAGTAAATTTCCCTTTAAAAGACATGTATCGATATAATAAGGACTTGTGCTCAACAACGATCTAATTCTAGTATTACTACAAAGATTTAAAAATTGCGAGAGTAACCAATGATGCTTAATGATTTGAAAGCTTCAAGTAATCATAAAAATTTCAATAATTCAAAGTATTTGAGACAATAATGGGGATGACTCCAGGGTTAAGGCACCATCAATAATTCTACTTAGTTATATAATTTTTTCAGTTTAGTTAGCTATCTTTGTTGTTGATTCACGAGGTTGATAACATAATTAAAGAATGGATCATTGAGTGGGTATATGAGACCAATGTTAAACACATTAATATTTCTTCCCATATATGAATCAAGTGGGGGATATTAGGTATATTCCTATCCTAGCCACAAATCTTAACTTCAATCCCTCTACATATAAGATCCCACTCTATATATACCAAGTTCTAATATATTATTCCTACTTTCAGGCTCACAATAGAAATATAAATTCATTCTAAGGGTCACAAATAACTAGAATAGTGAATACAATAATATTTTAACAAAGATTAATGATAATAAACATAAAAAAATTCAAATATAATCTTATGTAATCACGTTCTTGGCCTCAATCCAAGATGAGGGTGTTTAGTAACTCATGGATTTACAATGAATCAAAATTTTGAATTTCATCTGTAAAAAACAAAACTTAACTAAGGGAAACATTAACAAACCTCCTCAAGTTTATTTCAAGACCCTAAGGTCATCTAAGGTGTATATAATAGCATAGGAGTGTCCTATTTACAGTTCAAATTATGAGCCCATTTTTAAACCATGGGCATGCAACGCCAATGAACTGGTACGATAAATATATGGCATGCCCATATCATAGATTCTCACTGATATTTTCCTTTTTAGTTTTAGTACAATTCCATGTCAAACCCTTATCTATAAGGTTAGAGGGAATTTAGTGCAATAGTGCTCAAAAATTTCAGATATTCCATCGATTTAGCTTTAAGTTCATCAATTCGTTAGTCTTTCAACTTCCAATTCATCTTGTGTAGCCTCCCATAATTAATTTAAACATATCTACCATAATTGACTTAAACATCTAACAGGAATTATTATATCATTAAAGACAACAAAGTAGAGCTAAAATGCAATAGAATCCTACAATATATCCTAGAACAACGTATAGCTCATCTAGTAACAGTATTTTTCTTTAATAAATTGTTTCAAACACACTTTAAACATCACAATTAAGTAGTTTAACACTTGGATGCTCAATTATATAAATATACACTCATTACGCTTTAATCCATCTAAGACATAACCGTACACTGAAAGCCTTTTTCATACTCGAACAAGTCTTTCCATTCAGAATCATATATGAGTAAAGCTCCAAAATTTCTTCTACAAGAAACTGTCATGACCCGAGACTACCGCTTTGTTATAACACAGTGTTTGGAACCACAAGTGATCCCAAGCTAACCAATGAACATTCATACTGCTTGAGTAACTGATTCATAGTATATTAAATAGCTGGTTCTGCCATACAGAAATATAATCATGATAAACTCTGGTAAAACATAATGATAATACAATTTACAATATGATAAAACTAAATAGATAATTAAAATTACAAGAATGACTATGATTGACATCTATGAAGCCACTATTATACTGATTATGGATAGACGGTACATGCCTCAAACTAAGACTAATCAATACATATGGAAAATAAAAAATACCACACAGTGTAGGAACTAAATCTGACTGGAGTCCCCAAAGATGGACATCTCATAGCCTGCTGGCTGGAAGTTGTAAATATCTGATAATGATGCATTGGCTAGAAGTGGTACCTATATTATGAGACAATATAGGACATAGACATATATATGGATCAATAATTCTTGAATGTACTGAGTAAGTGGTGTGAATGTAATAAATAAAACTAATTTTATATGTATTCTACAAGCATGGATGCTAAGTGCAGGTAGACACACCAAAAGATTAAATAAACTGAAAGCTGAAGTATCTTAAAACATGAGTAGCAAACATAATATTAAAAGATGGTATATCACTACACTTAGTTTATAAAAATCCTTACTTTGGTAGGACAAGTAGAACTAAAGCTGGGATATGGTAAAACAGGAGTACTGTATGTAAATCTCAATTAAAGCTGAACATGCTGTATAAGTTATACTGAGGATTATTTATTGATACTAAAGATAAAATACTGAATCGTACTTAGTCTATATAACTAGCCTGGAACTATTGGATACTATGCCTATGAGGTAAGGACAAACTGAACAACATGAGATGAATGCATAAAAACTATGACATCTGAGAGTGCAAGACCAACCATAAACATATTTCTGAAATAATCTAGAAGCTAAGAGACTGAAATGTGATAAATGAATAACTGAGAATCTGAACACTTGGTCCAGCAAACTTGAACTGAAAATACACTGAATACTATATTGAGACTGTGTGAGTTATCATCTAACCGGCATGCCCTAATCTGAACTGAATCGGGTCCAACCTGTAACCCCAATTGGAATGGTGTTAGTACCATGCCATGGGTACTAACACTGGCTATGTGGATCCACTAAACTAGCATCCTAAAGGACTAAAGAGTCGCACTATACAGGCAGGAGCAATTATGAGATATTTATCAGTGCTAAACATGCACGAAGACATCTTAAACCTAAGCTGGCTACTTATTTTTGTACCTCAGGGATTACTACTAAGGGTCACACCCTAAATTGGTAGGAAGGCCCCCATACCTGTGTTAACTAATTCTTGAATCATACTCCCAACTGAATGACACTGATTACTAGACTGAACTAAGTTTTAATTATGCAAACAACTAATCATAATAACTGACTGAATGACAATATTCATGGTTTATCTGAAATTATTCTGAGGATATCAGGTGTTCATAACCCACCAAAACTGAATCGAATACTAGTATTGGTTTATAAATGCTTTAAAAATTATAATAGGGACTCATTGTTAAAAACTCAACTTAGGCAATTCATAGAACACACAAAAGTCATAAAATTAAAACACAGGATTGTCTTAAAATATGTGAAAACAACATGATTACATGGCTAAATTTACAATAAAATCTTATGACATGTAATTCAATTGAACACAACATGGAAAAATTGAAACTTGAGACATAATAGAGACACTCTTTTTATGGGATCATACTAGGAAATGAATTAAGTCAAATTACTAAAGAAAAACATGATTTAAACGCATCTTGAAAATGTATAACTTCATAATAATGGAAAAATCCATACTTTAATTTAAAAGAATGGTCTCGGCTTTTATGGGTAAAAGGGAGTCTTTGGATGAACTCCCACATACCCAAATAAATGATTTCTTGAAGATTTCTTGAAATTGAAGCTTTAATCCTCTATTCTTAAAAGAAAAAGCTTGAACTTTGTTCATGGTGGAAACGGTAGGGTTTTTTCATGAGAAATATTGAGGAACATGTGCAAATAATGCCATTTTATATGCTAGAAATTATCCCTTCGACTAATGGAGTTGAGGGAAAAAGAATAAAGTTCCTTTTGACCCTTAAGACGTTCAAAACAACGTGAAAATTGAATAGGCAGTGCCCACTTTAGCTCATGGGAGTACAACCCGTGATGCACACTTCGGTCCGGCACTATAAGTCTCGTGTGAGGGCTTATCATGCGCCCTCACTTCCTCTCATTAAAATCAATATAACTTTTCTCTCGGGTATTAAATTAAGGCAAAATTTGTATCTTATGAAAGCTAACTCATTTATCTAAAATTTAGTGAGGCCTGATGTGCAAGATTCTTTATATATAAAAAGTTATACATGTTCAAACTAGACCATTGTAGTATAAAATACCAAACTTGGACGAATTAAAGGCACTTAGCTCAACTTATTTCTATGTAATTCCTATGAACATTTTTCTCTTTGAAAGCACTTCACACACTTGAATAACGATAATGACATAGGTATTATCAGACAAACCATGGGATTAAATTTTACACACATAGGAATGATGCTTCAAATTGTAACCCAAAACTGTAGGGTGGTACATTTTCTCCCCCTTGGAATCATTCATTCTAGAATGGGACTGGATAGAATGATAGTACTAAGGTAACTAAGATTATATTATTAACATACATGACCTTGAACTTGACTGTATAACTGATTATGAGCATGATACATGAACCGAACCAATCTTATGAATACATGCAATGACATTAGAATGGTTATAAGGCTATGATAAAAATGAGAGAGTCAACTTATAAGTAACCATTACTTCAAGCTGGATCTTGTTTGGTAAAGAAAATAAGAAAGGTTTAGAACATTAATACTCGAGGTATTACAATACATATCCCCCTTGGGATATTTCGTCAGCCGAATGATATTGACTTGGCTGAAATACTAAAGAATGACTGAGATGATGCATGGGACACTTACAGACCAAATCATGACTGAATATATGGAATCTGAATCTGATGCATGATGTATGAACTTAGCTGAATTCATTAATTAACTTGATACAAATTGAATTAAGTCTTGGAAAAGCCATATTAATAAGACTCTGAATAGTATGACTGGATGGACAGACGAAAAAATATAGCAATTTCACTGTCTGACTTCTAGACTGGATTGCTGGATATATGGACTGAATTATACTGAAAGCTCATAATCAACTATACTTTACACTTCAGAACTGTACTTTACTTGAGACAACTTAAAATATTCATATAGGCACTGGTAACTCTATCTACTAAAGTCTAAGATGAACTAAATTCTCTCACTATGCCAAAGGTTACTCGAATCAACAAAGTGCAAACATAACAATGTGATACTGGTATGAACTATGAATTCAATACCTCATACATTTTCACCACTTCTCATCTCAAGAATAATTCTTCTTACAACTTCAATATCTAAATTCAATCGCTTACTAGGAATTTCACAAATGCACAATGCATTCATCCACTTAAACACTAACATAACATTCCAGCCTATCTTCTTAACCACACATGAACTTCTAAGCAAACAACCACAACAACATATTTCTACTATTTTTTAAACTTCTATCAGTAACAACTTTCTTCCACTATTCTTAAGAAGACACACATGGAATTCTCAACCAACCATGACATATACAAAAAGCTTAACCACAATCTTTCTTCAACCTTATGGCCTTATTAAAAAGGTATACTATAATATTTTTTTAACAAGGAACATCTACTCTATCGCATCTAATTAATTACTCATCACCACTATTATTACATACACAGAGGCTACTAAAAGGTTAGAACATAGGGACCTTAAATATGAAAGAATGCTATGCATAACTGGGACACATAACTATTGCCTGAGGTATAGAGTATCAAAATCCTGAATTTAGTAGAGGCATCAAAACTAAGGATATACATGGCATAATCTGAATTTCAATGATCATTAGGAGTGAAGGATGAGTCCTTGGAACATAACATACTGCAAAGCATGATTACATCAGTTATGAGCAATATGACATGAATTCAGAGTTCATAACTTTAGGTAATATAATTCTTACTGCTAGCAAAGTAGAACTCCGTATAATAGGGACTGGAAGCTTATATGATTCTATGGAAAGTGCATAAATATGACGTATTATCATAGAGTTGACTTATAAGGAATGAGTAGATGTCATGATAACTGAAGTATAAATATTGAATAATAATGGGTCGGGCATCTTTCTCCCTTATTAATGTTCTACAACACACTGGCATCACTACTAGAATCCGTGATTCTGACTTTGTTACTTCTTCTATTATCTCCCCCTTAGCTTTAAACCATCACCCTAAGTCTATAGGCTCCTTTCATAAACTCTAAACTGAACTGCAACCCCTTTACTCTATATCCAGAGATATAACAATACACACAAATACTAAATTGACCCTTAAAGACTGCACCTGATATTGTAAAAGCCACTACTATTACATCATTTAGAGATATAACTTTTAACTTTCTATAACCCCAATATTCAAAGATTCACTTTAAGATTCCAACACATAACATAGATATCCCCAAACCTTTTACTAATTATACTAACTTCCATCATAGCCTACTAAAATCATACCTCTAAATTTATATTTTCCCAAAAAACTATTGGTATTACTATTACTCCAACATACCCTACATGAACAACACATAATTTTGAATCAACATACATAATCTCGTACCAATAAACTTAAATTCTTGCATACATAATTCAAGCATACCGATTCCCCCATAGATACATAATCTAATAAATCAATATCAACTCTATCCTGACTTTATGACTACTAAATTTTTGGGTTTATGCTTCTAACTCTAGATCATATGGTATCAAATGATTCTGAGAAGGGATCTAAAATCATATCTGACTTTGACTTAATGCATAATTTTTTTTATGAAAATGAATGAAATCATTCAAACTTTGGAACTTTACAACACTAATAGGATACTTTATATTCTTTGTGCAATCCTATGATTGTTTGGGAAAGATTTATCTTTATGGATTTGAGCTTAACTATTATTTCCTTAATCGGCTAACATCGATAAAGCCTTTATTATACTGACTATGATAGTCGGGGCATGCCTCCATCTACCACTAATCAATACATATGAAAAGTAAAAAGTACAACAGAGAACAAGAAATAAATTTGACTGGAGACCCTGAAATAGGAGAACTCATCACCTACTGGCTCGAAGCTTCATCTATTTGATTCTGATGTGTAGGATATAACTAGTTCCTATATTATTCGACATTGTTGCACATAAACATATTAGTGGATTAGTACTTCCGGAATGTATCGAGTAAGTGGGGGTAAATGCAATATGTAAAATTAATTTTACACATAATCTTAAAACATACATGATAAGTGCAAGTAGACTCACCAAGAGACTGAAATAAAATGAAAGCTGAAGTATCTTAAAACATGAGTAACAAACATAATTTGATGACTTGGTGAATCACTACACTTATTTTATAAAAATATTTACTTTGGTAGGAAGAGTAGAACTAAGGATGGGATATGGTAAAACAGTAGTATTGTATGTAAATCTTATGTAAAGTTGAACATGCTACAAAAATATACTGAGGATAATATATGGATACTGAACATCAAAAAATTAATTGTACTTAGGCTAAATTACTGACCTGGAAAATTGGGGTACTGTGCATATGAGGTAAGTAAAAACATAAAAACATCAAATAACTGAACATCATTGCATAAAAACTGTGACATCTGACAATGCAAGACAAAGCATAAATATATATATGAAAAATTCTATAAACTAAGACACTAAAATCTTCAAACTGAATAACTGATAATCTGTACACTTGTTCAAGTAAACCTAAACTAAAAATACATTGAATAATGTACTAAGACAGTGAAACTTATCATTTAACCGACATGCCTCAATCTAAACTAATCAGGGTCCAACATGTCACCCTAGTTGGAAGGGTGTCAGTACCGTGCCACAAGTACTAACATTGGTTACGTGGATACACTATACTAGCATCCCAAAGGACTAAAAAGTAACCCTATAATGGCAGGATCACTAATGATATATGTGTCAACCCAAAACTTCCAGGAAGACATCTCAAACCCCCACTGGCTATATGGTTCTATAACTCCGGGATCGCTACTAAGGGTCACACCATAAACTGGAAGGAATTCACCCATTCCTGTGTTTTCTCAGAGATGAATCCTACTCCAAACTAAATGACAATTATTACTGGACTGAATTTAGTTTTAACTAAGCAAACAACTAATCATTATAACTGACAGAATGAGAATATTCATGGTTTATCATAAATCATTCGGAGGATAATTAAATTATGTAAACAAGTAGTTATCGGGTGTTCATAAACCACTAACACTGAATGGAGTAATAGTAATGCCATGTAAAAGCTTTAAAAAAAATAATTGGGACTCATTGTTCATAAGTAAAACTTAGGAAATTCATAAAACACATAAGAGTCATAAACTTAAACATGGATATGTCTTACAACATGTGAAAACAACATGATTACAAGGCTAAATTCACAATTCGATATTATGATATGAAATTCAATTGAAAACAACATTGAAAAATAACAACTTGAGACACTAGATAACCAATCTTTTCATCAGATCATCGTAAGACATGAATGGAGTCATATTACTAAGGAGAAATATGATTTAAATGTATTTTGACATATAAAACTTTGTAATAATGGAAAAATTGATACTTTAATTAAAAAAAAGGTTCTTGGACTTCATGGTTTAACGAGGACACATGGATAAACTCCTACATACTTTAATAGATGATTTCTTTAAGATTTATTGAAATTAAAGATTGAATCCTTGTTTTCTGAAAAGAAAAATCTTTATCATGGTTCATAAGGGAAAAGGGAGTGAGAAATTTTGAGGAAGATGGGCAAATAATGCTCTTTTGGATTCTATAAGTCATCCGTGGACATTCGGATTTGAGGTGAAATAACCAAAGTGCCCCTTAAACCTTAAGACGTTTTAAATAGTGTTGGATGGACCAGGAGGCATCCCATTTAGCCCGTTGGAATATGTCTCATGATGCGCGCTCTAGCCAGACATTGTAATCCCTACGGTACAGGCTTATTGCGCGCCCTCACTACCTCTCAAAAAAATAGGTATATCTTTTTGCTTGGGTAACAGATTAAGGCAAAATTTGCATCGTTGTAAGGCTAACTCAATTATCTACAATTTTGTGAATCTTGAACCATAAATTTTTTTGGTTATCAAAAGTTATACATGTTCAAAGTAGACTCTTTTAGAATGAAATGCCAAACTTGGACGAATCAAAGTCTCGTACCTTAACTGTGTTCTAAGTGATTCCTAGGAATATTTTTCATTTTAAAAGCACTCCATACACTAGATTAATGATCATGACATATGTATTATCATATAAATCATTGGATTAAAGTACTCAGATGTAGAACAATGGTTTAAAGTCTAGCCTAAAAATAAGAGATGTTATAGAAACACACTCAAGCCAACCTTATAATAATTACACGAATAGCATGTTCAATAATAAGCATGTCACATATACTTAAAAACTACTTCAAAACATCCTATCCATGAATTTACTCTACCAAGCTGGCAAAATCATGCATATCACTCAACCAAAGATATAAAATAAGTTACCTTAGTATCATCCAATATGTTCCTTCACCATAAGAGAACTAAGAATAGTCACTCACATATATTCAATTCATCATGATAATGGGTAAGAATCAATTTTTTCTCACTCTCTCATTGATTTCAAAGTCATATAAGATGAACCATAGGCTTGCCCGTAGTGTAGTGCTATACCAATCTCAGAATATCAAAGTTCAGTATCAAATAGGACTTTACAGGATGTAATGTAGGCTAAGGGATAAATAGAAACTATTCTTTCCAGCAATAGTGACTATCTTTTCTAAGTGCTTTGATATATCACAGTATACATTGAAATTCTCTCTAAACAACAAATTTCTCACCACCTCTTCCTTCAAACATCTCTTTTGTTTTACCTCATCTCCTTAAGCTAGTTCACATTTATTAAAGTGGGAGTATTTTTAATCAACACATGATTCAATATTTGATGAATTCTTCCTTTTTCGTTACATTACTCTTGACCACAACACAATTTTTAAATGCCAATAGTTACTATTTTGGATATCATATTCACCTTTTTCCTTATTCGATATTACACTTCTAAACCATATTGATTTTTTGACTATGTACTTAGAAACTTTTAATTAAATGACGGTCAATAAAAAAGGGGAATGGGCAGTACATGAAGCTCCCAAAGAGTAAGATAAATGCTATACTTGGCAAACTAATATTATACACAAGGGTACATAATAAGGAATAAGAAACATGGCTATAAAAGATAGGCCTATATCATATCCTAAACCTAAAACACTTTATTTCACTTTGAACACACACCTGGAAAGTTTTAGACATCACTATGGAATAATGAAAATATAACAAAGCCTGACATCACACATGGACCATTCTTAAGTCAACCGAGATACAATTATACACTACACTAAGTAGTAGGACAAATTAAAAATTAAGACAACATTGCACAAGAGTCATATAAATGAGCTAGGAGTCCTATAAATATTCATTCAACATATTACAAATACTATAAAATTAAAATCCACTTGAATTATGTAATAACACATAGCACAAGAAAGAACATAGCACTTACTCCTAATACAAAAATTTTAAAATTTCTACTTATACATAAAAAGAGATATTAAGTTAAAATGGTGCCCCTCATAAAAGAACTGAAAAGAAAAACCATAGGGTGGGTGAAGTTTGCACCTACTATACTAACTCCAAAATACTTGAAATAAGAAAAAAAAGGATATAAATACTCTTTAGGGGCTTTTAGGCCTAGCTAGCAGTATCTTTAGTTATCAGTAAGATTTGACGGATCCCACATCCAGTCTTTACAATGGTTATACTTGGCTAACTGAGATTATACACAAAGGTTCATAATAAAGGGTATGAAACATAGCTATAAAAGATAGGCCTATAACATCTCCTAAACCCAACACTCTTTATTTTGCTCTGCACAAACACCTGGCAAGTTTTAGACATCAGTATGAAATAATGAATATACAACAAAGCCTCACATCATATATTGTACATTCTCAAGTTAACTAAGACACCAATAGACTCTAAACTAAGTTGTAGGACAAATTAAAAATTAAGCCAACATTGCACAAGAGTCATATAAATGAGCCTAGGAGTCCCATATATATTCATTCAACATATTTCAAATGCTATAAAATTAAAAACCACTTGTATTATGTAATAAAACATTGCACAAGAAATGACATATCACTTATTCCTAATACAAAAATTTTAAAATTTACACCTATACATAAAAAGAGATATTAGGTTAAAACGGTACCCCTCATAAAACAACCGAAAAGAAAAACCATGGGGTGGGTGAAGTGTGCACCTACTATACAAACTCCAAAATACATAAAATACACAAAGAAAGGATATAAATATTCTCTAGGGCCTTTTAGGCCTAGCTAGCAGTATCCTTAGTCATCAGTGAGGTTTGATGGATCTCACATTCATCCTTTGCCATGCTTCTTAGCTTAGATCTCTATTACTCAAACTTTTTGTCAACCTATGATGGAAAAAAAACAAATGTGATTCAAAGTACAAACTATAAAAATAAAATAACTACCTTAACTTTGATTACCTCCAAATCCACGGAAGATTTAGTGTCGCAAAATATCCCGTATCACTATGTGAACCATATTCTTTTATCCTCTTCCTCTTAGTCGGAGGCCATCTTCTCACTTTTCTCAGACCTCTTAAGTGTGTAATTTGAAGGTCTACATATTTTTCAATAATAATCTTTGTAGGCTCTTTATTCAGGATCACACTTTTAGTTATAATTATTGGATTAGGAAACTCTAATAGTTGGTCTGAAGTAATCTATTATGGTGTGTACTCCGCCACCCTACCCTCATCCACTTCCATTATCGATCATACATAAATATGTAAATAGTGTGAAGGCGGAGTGGGTGGTTTACATACATTTAAGGAAACTACTTCATCATCCAGTCTCATTTTAAGAGTGCCTTCTTTAACATCAATATGTCCTTCTTCTATCATAAAGAATGGACGTCCCAATATAATCGGTACCCTGTCATCTGCATTATAATCAAGAATAATAAAATCAATAGGAATAATGAACTTAAAAAACTTAATAAGGAAATATTCAATGATTTTTTTGGGATGCACTATCATTCTATTTATCATTTGGAGCACAAAAAACCATGCCCTTTGCTTGCCCAAACTAAATGTATTAAAAAAAGACATGGGAATCATGTTTATACTTGTCTCGAATTGACTCAAAGCATGGACCATATTATTATCACCAATTTGTATGTGGAGGGTTACACTCCCTAGGTCCTTTAGCTTCTGTGGAAACTTCCTCATTACAGTAGAACTACCATCCTCAATAAGAGAAACTATATAAATATCACTTTGCTTCATCTTATTGGTCACCACATCCTTTAAGTACTTGGCATACGGTAATGAACATTCAGGCCATTTTCTATATTTCTACTTATTTTTGTTGTTAGAGCTTCTCTATAGATGACATATCATTTTTGACTTTCTGGAACTAACAATTTAGTTACCGGGTAGTTTATTTGGTTTTTAGAGTCAATTCCCTATTTTGAAGTCTTTGATGGTTCACGAAGGCCACAGAGAAAAAATTTAGTGAACCAACATAAGATTCAAATTTTGACTATTCCAACAGCTCTAGAATTTCAATTTTAGGCAACAATGACTCTTTGTATGGTTCCCAAAGCAGTCATGATCATTTGAACCAATTGGTCGGGAAGTAAAGAAATAGGAAATTTGGTGTGGTACCCATATTTCTTCAAAAATATCTTAAATAGAAATTTTGACTACTTCATTGAATGTCAAATGTCGAACTTTGTATTGTAAGCTACTAAGTCCCGTAGATAGGTAAGCTAAACAATAATATTGGATAGATATAAGGGTTTAATTCGGTAAGAAATGTCCATCATATGACAATTTTTAGGAACACCATTTATGAAGAAAGTGTTCTAAATTTAGTAAGTCAGTCAACATAAGATACCAATCCCATGACTTGGTAGCGCCAGTACAAGAGCATCTAGTAATAATAATGACAATAATATCCAAAAAACTAAGAATACTCAAAACATTGTATTTAATACAAAAGATTAAATTAAAAACATAAAAGGAAAATGGTGACTCAGACTCAAAGAGTCACCCTATCCTCGGATATCAAACACATACAAAATCAAATAAATGGTGACAACTAGTATTCAGATCTGCACCTAAAAAGTACTAAGTGTAGTATGAGCACCAAAACAATTGATGCTCAGTAAGCGTCATCTGCCAACTAAGCTATGTCATGATAGAAAAATACAATTCCACAAAATAGTGATAACCAAATCAACATACAAAATCAAACTCTAACTATTTCCATCATCATTGTATATAGTGAGTAATTAAACAAAAATAAGAGTATAACATGGGGTATTATCTCATATTAATATTGTTGTGCTTAAGAAATAGACAATTCGAAATGATAACACATTAAAAGAATCAACACAAGCAAGCACGAATAAAAAGTGGGATCCCATACGCAAACTAGTGCATAAAATAAAGAACTCATTACAACATCCCACATTTCTAGAGAGCCCAAAAGAAGCATAAAGGAATTAAACCAACAATCATTAGTCAACCATTTTCCAACAATTTTAATCAATTTATCAATTTATGAACTTTCATTACTTACCAACATTTACCATGTACCCATATTGCATAACATTGACATCATTAACAACTTTATCATCACTAGTCCATTGGACACTATTCATTAACTAACCATTTCTCATTAACTACTACTTCATTAGACACAATTCATTAGCTAACCATTTCTCATTAAATAGAATGCTAAGTTAGTAGACATCACTTAGGAAACTATCCACCATATATCATACCAATTTACACCATGGAATATCTATGTGAATCAACTGTCTACCATTTTATCAACTAGGCATCCTTAATACCAAGCCATCATAGTATTAGATAAAATCTATTATTCATCAATTAATTTCATTTATCACTAACAATATTTGCATTTAACAATTCTGTAACCCCCTGATTCGCTGAACCAGAATGCTACACGGTGCTTATGACTCCGAAGGACTAGAAGCTAACCCATGACTGATATTTGTACCTGTATACTGCAAATTATGATATTATAATACAGAATACATAAAACTGTAAGGCCATAAGGTTCAACTGAATAAAATTATGTAGGTGAAAATACCCAAATCAACTCAATCTGAGAGCTATGTCTGAACGTAAATTTGAATGTAAATCTGAAAGCCTCTAAACTATCTAAATAAGAAGTTGAAGGAAAATGTCT
Source organism: Capsicum baccatum var. pendulum (assembly GCA_030864225.1). Classification (NCBI taxonomy): domain Eukaryota; kingdom Viridiplantae; phylum Streptophyta; class Magnoliopsida; order Solanales; family Solanaceae; genus Capsicum; species Capsicum baccatum. The sequence goes on from CM061557.1 coordinate 91,949,806, forward strand.
CTAACTAACTCCATAAAACTGAACTGAAGAAATAAATAAATGTATCAAATCATATTGTCCTCAAATCAATGAGGACTCACTGTGTCTCAGCGACTGGAATGCTACCACTACTACTGGGCTGGAGCTCGTATCTCGGAACCTATGGTGTAACATGAAAAGAAAGTAACATAGCGAAAATGTGTCAGTACAACTGGAGTACTCAGTATACGAGGAAGGTAGGATTAACATAAAAGGCTTCATGCATGAACAACACTGACTGACTAATATGAACGTGGGAGTACAAACACATATATATAGAAACTGGGACAGTGAATACGTGATAGCATGACATATAAGCTAATAGATGGTTTACTAATAACTGTCATGACTGATACTGAAACTGATAACATGGATGATTTTATGTAAAAGTCTTGTATAAACTGAAATCTGAAAAACACCCTGATTTCTTTTATTGAGACAGATACTGAAACTATGAGAGGTAGTCTTTAATCTACATACCACATGTATGTCGTTATGGCTAAGCTGGGGTCCAATCTCTGGCCCGATTGGAGGGGTGTCAATATCGTGCCATAGGCAAGGACAGCCTATGAGTGACCCTTATTTGGCAGGTACTAAATGAGAACGCTAGGAACACTAAACAGAAAAGTTAAGCCACCTCATTAACCCTAATCTAATGGGTTAAGATGTCTCAACCTACACTGGCTACGTAGTTTTGGAACACAAGTATGACTACTAAGAATCACACCCTGAATTGGTGGGAGAGTTTCCATCCTTGGGTTCACTCGATGCTAACCTCTACTCCCATCTGGAGGGACTGGACATGAATAACTGACTACACATGACTTAATCTTACTGAATTCCGCTGATTGTGGAATGTTACTGATATCTAACAACAGACTGAGATCATGAGGTTTTCCTGAGTCACATGACTGACTGAAATCTATGGAATCATATCTTGAGTTCAGATATCGTGAAATAGGACATGGCTCTAGGCACACAACTATAGTTTTTGGGCGCGAATACCCCCAGGACTCGATAAGAGGAAACTGACACACATGACATGACTTGATCACAATATTTGAGTCCATAATTCACAATATCATTAAAAATAAGGATTTCATAATAAGAATGATTCTCAACAAACTATCACATGATCGGGAATGCACAAAACATGTATATACTTGCATGGCTTCAATAACATGGTCATTACATATCAAAACAATATCATAAGCAACTCATATAACATCTTCAATTCAAGACAATAGCATGGGTATCACTTTGAACATAAACTTAGAACATGGAATAGTCATTTGGGGCTTATTATGTCATCAAAGCATGATTTCTATAACCTTAGGTATTTCCACAAACACCTTACATGCACATCTTAGGCATAGGTGGATTCATCAAGATTTCTAACATTCAATTACCAATTTCATATGTTTATACATTAAATACCACCATATCCTCACACAAAACATACAAAGATCCCATTTTAGGCATCATCAAACTCCAACCACATGAACATCAATCACCAACAATATAAACATCATGATACAAAATTTAGAAGATGGTTCTTGAGGTTCATGGATGAAAGGAGTCCATGAATCAACTCACGCATACCTTAGAAGGAAGATTCTTGATGATTAACGGAGGAATTTCCTTAAAATCGGATCTTCAAGCTTAGTTACGCAACCCCTCTTGTTTTTCTCTTGTAGTGCTTTTGTATGAGGATCTTTGAGATGATAATGGGATTGTAATATGTTTAGAAGCTATATATTTCATAGGGTTAAATTTAGGGATATGTAAGTAGTGTTAAAAGACTTAATTACCTTTAACATAACTCAAAATGGAGTGTTTTTGGCACCTGGAACTGACTTAGGCGGCACCCAAGTGATTGCCTAAGCTAGGTTCGGTGGTTCCTAACCAATCGCCTAAGTTTGGTTGGGCGGCGCCTATCCTTACTGTCTCTCACAAAAATGGGCATAACTTTTCACTCGCGTATTTGATTAAGGCGAAATTGGTATCTTTGGAAAGCTAATTTGATTATCTACAATTTGGTGGGTCTAATTCGGACAAAATACCACATAAAAATTGAGTTATACTCGTTCAAAGATAACCCTTTCATAATCAAACACTAAAACTTGATGGGTTCAAAAACTCTTAGCTTGTATTACCATAAGTGACTCATATGAACATGCTTAATGAATCATAAGCTATCCTATCAGTAGGATATTAATTGTATGTCATCTACTAAAATACTACTCACAAGATAGGTGGTTTCATACATAGGAAAACTTATTCACTTCCTAGCTTAGAAACATATGGGATATTACCATATCTCCCCCTTGGAAACATTCATCCTCGAATGGAAACTAACTGAGGTGGGAGAGATGATAAGATTTAGTACGTACAAGACATACACTACTGAAACAAAGGTTCATGACTGACATGACTGAAAGCTAAGAACAACATACTGAACATGCATATCTGATGCATAGGAAGTTGATTCATCAATATAAGACTGAGGATTCTAATAAAGTGAGTTTTCTCAAAATGAGAATGCATATCTGATGCACAACAAAAAAGTTGAATCCACGCATACCTAATGCATGATTATATGACTGACATAATACATGAATGCATGAATAAATGTACTAATGAGCTAATCATACATATTTGATGCGTGAATTCATGACTAAACTTACTCATGAACATGCAATGGTAAAGGTATCAAGTTTGAACTGAAAACTGAGAATGTAACTGAATACCAAGTTTGGCACTAAAATATGAACATGAAAATGAGTAAGTTTAAGGAAAATTGTTAGCTTAAACTAACAATACCGATAAGTTTGAGATTAATTACTCCATGTACATGATCACAAACATGAGAACATAAATGAGTCCTGGAAGTGGTAGATATACTGAATATCATGATCTAAACTAAATCTTGAAAACATGGTATACGACTGAAGTTGGAGTTTGAGGGTTAACTTATGAGTACCCCTTCTCCAAACTGTATTCTTCAAAGGAAGATAGAGCAGCATGTTTATGTCATGAAGTTTGAGGGTATGATGTATCTCCCCCTTGGGACACTATGTCCCTCAAAGAGTACAGACTTGGATGAGCTACTGAGGGGAATTTAGGCAATCCACAAGACACCTAGAAACTAAGTCATGATTGAATAGCTAGGATGTAAAACCGAGACATGATACATGCACTAAGTTGAACACGAGTGCGTAAATATGCTAACTTATCTAATTAATTGAATAACTAATAGCTAAATGCTGGATCTTGCAAAGCTAAACTGTACTTAGTCTTAATAGATGGGCTGAGATTTTTGAGTTTTATGCATAGTTAATAAGTATTAACTGAGTAGAATGAGGTATCTGAGCATGTATTAGTGAATTCTATATTATTTTTGAATGCGAGACCAAGCGTACAACATGGCTCTGAGGTATTCTATAAACTGGGGTACTGAAACACTGATAACTGAGTACTGACAAACTGAATGCTATGGTCAAACATGTTTGGAACTGAACTGAGTTTCAAATCTGGTTACTAAACTAATGATGACAGTATAACTAAGCCTATATCTTGTACAGAAGTACTGAATTTTGAGGCTAAGTAACTTGTAACTGAAGCCATGGTTCTATAGGACTATCTGAGTCCTTTACTGAATATTGATTTTTGAACTATCGCTATAACTGAGTTTTAGACTGATACTGAAATACTAAATTCAAGGATTTAACATTGATCACTGAGTTCTAGATACTGGACATTCAAAGCTATCAAAAACATATTGTACTCACTAACCACCATTGTGCTTTGAGTCCAAAAATCATCCCAAGAACACCATGTGGGTTCCATTCAAAGAAAATCATATTTCTAAGACCAAAGAAATATGATATCAAGCCCATTAAATCAAAACCCTCCAATATGTGTGAACTCTAAGATAATTTTAGGCTAAAATCAAGACTTAAAGGATTTTAGGGTTTGGTCAAATAAATAAGAAATTCAGGAATGAATTTAATGGATTCTTACCTAAAATCTAATGATATTTGTAAAAATTTATATTAACCAAGATCCCAAGTCAACACTAAGACTTAATTTAAAGTTATCATGCTTTTTATAGCTTTGGCTCTAAAGAGAATTGGTGTCAATAGCCAAATTCACGATCTAAGGGGTTATTTCATACCCCTTTAAGGTAATCAGGTGTTGCAATTAATGAAGTTTATATGAAATCACACAACTTAGCTGTAGTGGCAGATATGGAAATTACCATTCTTCTTGGAACAATCAGACTACCCGCTGCATATCATTTTTTATCATGGGCCACATAAATCATAACTGAAACTTTAAATATTTCCAAATTTTTTCTAATGCCTCAATATTCTATTAGATTTTTCTATACATAAATGAACTATGGAACAATACTAAATTCTATATTATAGATGCAACATCAAAGTTAGTTTTTTCATTCAAGGTCATTTCAATAAAATATTTGTCCCATACCTAAATTTTTTATTTTCAATTTTCTGAACAATAAGTTTGAATAATCTTGGGTACCTTGGGACCCAAACCAAAGGTTTACCTAGCTTAAAATAAATATCTGGAGCTGCTAGTGTTGTCTGAATATACAATTAAGATCCTTTTGCTAATGTTTTTATCCGGTGGCCATTAGCAACAAACAAAGACTTCAAAAAATAGAATTACAGCTAAAAACCAAGAAAACTTCCCGGTAATCAAACAATAAATTACAAAAGTGATAAATGACTTTGGGAAGCTATGAAAAAACCCTAACGAAAAAAATAAAAGAAATAATGAAACTAACTTGAAGGTCCATTACAACTACTATATCTAAAATAGGGATTTATTTTAACTTTTCACTCTAAAATAGATTTTTAATGCAAAAGTTATACCACCCATACTATTGGATTCCATTCTTTAAGTTAAAATTCACCACATTAAAATCTCAGACCAAAGTAAATTTGGGTTCTTTCTTGACCTACTCAATTACCATTATTTACTTATTTTTATTGAGAGATATTTTGATAGTTTCTACAATATTATATCATTTTACTCTCGATTTTATTTCTAGCACTAAATTATATGAACTACTTCTCCTTTTGTCTTTGCTCTATTTTAAGTAATTTTTACACTCTCAAATGTTTTTGGAATGATTATGTAGAAAACTTATTATGTACTATCATGCAATATAAAAATAGATATCTTGAGTCCCTCAATTTTAATACTACTTATTGGAGAAAAGAATACCCCATAGGTCAAACTTTATGAGTTAACAAGTAGAAAGAGGTATATATGCTTAGTATGATTCGACACATAGTTAGTATGACAATTTTGGATTTACTTCCATTAATTCATTCATATGTATTTCCCATCACTAGTATAATTATTTAGCGCATGTATCTATTGGTCTTATGGGGTGATATTTAGGTATAGGTTATGTTTGCTGATTGCTGAGTGATTGTTTGTACCTTACAGATTTTTGGGGGTCCGGTTAGGATATTATTTTTCTGGGCTTATCTAGTTTTATTGGTATTTTCTTATCATTTTTTTAGTGTATGGAAAAATGGTTACGGAGTTGTACCCGAGTTTGTAGGTACTTTCTAGAGTTTCCTTTTCATTATATATTTTGATCCTGGTTAATGGATTACCTTATGATTATTCTTATTATAGGTTAAATATTTTAATTGTACTAAAATAATCTCCCATCAAATTTATGATCTTTAAGACACTTAGGATGTTGGGCTAGCTCCATTATGCTTGTACCTTAAAGTTTAGCAACCTATTTAGTACTATCTTATATCCCTTTCTTATCTAGATATTGTTATTGTATTTCATCTTTTTCATTAATTAATGGTATTGTATATTCATCATCCCTTACTATTTATGTTTTATAAAACTTACGTGTCTTTTTATTCAATGAATATGATGGTCTATCTCTACTTTATGATAATACCCCAGGTTTTTTATTCTAAAAAATTCTTTGAGTTCTGAGCTTTCTATCCTAAAAATCCCTTACCAGATCAATAGGAACAAGTCTTGAAGGTTCAAGTGACCCTTGTCATAAGTTGTCCGGTGAATGGTGCTTGAGTTACTATCTTGAGTACGACATGGGGACATGATCATAAATACTCATAATGAGTCATTCCAATGTAATAGTAACAAAATAAGAAATTAAGTGGTTAATTTCTGCTTTAAGTAAGAGTGGCTCACTTTGATCCGTATGGATTAGTTATGAGTCATTTGGTCCAAAATGTAGGATGTCCAGTGTTTACCCAATTGGGATCTTTATTGATTATGATTGGACCCTATGAGTCGTACAATCTCATTATGAGTTCTACTAATTGAGTTGTAGGGTAAAAAATATGTGGCGGTCCTAGACACTATCTTGGTTATGACTCATAGTGATGATTCATAAGGAGTGGCTATGAGTCCCTGGTTAACCCATAGTCAATGGCAAGACTTATTCAACTTCTTAAGTTAAGGGCATTCCGGGCATTTTTCCTCTTACACATGTCTTATAACCTCTTTAGGGTATCATTAGAAGTCAGAAAAATATCCATGTTACTTATAACATACTCTAGAAAGCTCTCTGAATTCCCTCAAGCAAGTCAATAAAGGGTTCCATAAAGTTGGTCATCAAAGGGCTCAAGGATCGATTTCTCTCAAAATTTCTTGGTGTTTAAGGCATGTTACTCTTCCGTCATTGTTAATTTGATGAAAGCATGTGTTTTGAGTTTTTTTCATGAGACGTTCATGTTGGTTTTGAAATAAGGTTTGTGGGTTTTTGAATGTTTATTTTTGGGACAATGTTTTCCGATTGTTTACATATGATTTTCATGCTTTAATTATTGTTTTTAAACTATGGGTGCAAGGGTATAGTGAATGAACAAGGAAATTTTGATTTTCCCAAACTTGTGAATTTTAAAGTAGTTATCACCCCAACCCCATCTAGGAAACTAGTTTTTAATTATGATAGGTATGGGAATTTGTTATATTAAACCAAGGGGGTTGTGATCTTCCTCGACTGATGTAATTTTTTTGGCATGATATTATTACCTTACAACATTAGATGGTATGAAAATACCAAGAATGTATGCCTTAATATGTATTTTGGTTTAATGAATAAGTTTGTGTGGTAAATTTTTTAATTGTGTTTTTATTAAGTCATGAAAATAGAGGTCTGAGTAAATGATAATGGAAATTGCTCTTGAAAAACTCTGATATTAAAGTAACCAGGGAGGTTTAAGTATCCCTTATTATTATTACATGATTAAGGAGGTTTTAGTCCCTTATAAATTATCTTATAATTGAGTATGATTTGGAGGTTCGAGTCCCCCATGTATATAAACTAGATTATTCTCAGGTTTGTAAGGATACAGGAACTAGGACCCAACCAGGGGGTGAGAGTAGGGGCCAATACACTTTATAGGTACATGTTAGGACTGTTGAGCTATATAATCAAGGCTAATGTCTTTAAGTTCATGTTAAACCTTTTTCCCTATCTCGCCATGTGAAGTATATATATATATATATGCATTTGATTATGTACATTGATTTTGTATGATTTTAAATAGTTTACCGTTATATTATGTTATCCTTATCCTATATTTTATGCCAGCGGTCAAACCGCTAACCATATTTGTAAAATGTATCCCCACATGATGCACGAATTGGTCATACTTCTATAACTCCTATGCAGTGATTAGGATTCGATATTAGCATGTGAGTTGACATCAAAGTGGTGAGCTTTCCTACATCAAAAGTCTATATTTCATGTTTTGCTGTCTTGTGTCTCAGACTATTTAGACTTATTTTAGCAATAGTAGAGGACATGCCTTAATACGGTATTGATATTCAATTTTTGGTTCATTATTTAGGAATTTTTGTTTGGACTATGATGGATTTTAGGCGGTATCGTTCGGTTGTTTGGCTGGTAGTTTGTCGTTGGTTATAGACTTATTTTGAATTTTCTTATTCCTTTTGCATACAATCTTGTTATATGTTCAAAATTAATCAAATAGAGGAGATTTTGGGTTTTATTGAGGTGCTGAGGGTAGTCTTTGCTCTACATGTGACTTGAGATAGCCATCATGGCCAGGCCCTGGTTTGGGTCATGATAGAGATGGTATCAGAGCCTAGGTTTGATGTCATTTAATTTCAAATATAGCCGTGTCAAGTAGAGTCCCATTCATTGGCCTATAGCGCATCATATTAATAAGGGAGAGGATATGATGCATTCAAGAATGTTTTCCTTTCTTGTTTTGCTATTTCAAGCTATAGAGTCTAAGCTCATGAATCTTGTCTAATTCCCTTATATTTACTTTTCATATCATGTCTCCTAGAAGATCTAAGGTTTGTTGTAGCTCTTCCGTCCCATGTGAGAACAATGTGAATGTAGCTAGTCAAACTCAATAGTTCAGAGACAATCTAGGGTTTCTTCTTTTGATTGCACTGAGGGAGCTCTATCGGTTCTGCCTATCCATCCCAAGTAACTCGAGTTGGTATATCTAATGCTTAGTTTCACTAGTTAATTCATTTGCATGCTCTATAGGTGGACTCTTAGACTGAGTACGTTACTTGTATTTCCTTATTATCTGAGGCCACTAGGGTTGGTCAAATTATGAGGTTGAGTCCTCTTGTCTTTAACGATTCTAATGTTAAGAAAGATCCTCAAAATTTTATTGATGATATAAAAAAGATATTATCCATGATGCATGATACAAATGTTGAAGGTGTAAAGTTTCTTGCTTATAAGTTCAAGGATGTAGCATACAAATGGTATGAGGAGTCGGAATAGTCTAGGGGTGATAATGTTGAGTCCACATTATGGTATGATTTTTCTAATGCTTTCCTTGACCTCTTCTTTCTTCAAAAGTTGTGAGAGGTGAAGGCCGAGTAATTTTTGAATTTTAAGCAAGGTAAGATGTTAGTAAAGTAGTATGCCTTGATGTTTCATCAACTATGGTATTATGCTCCTGTATTGGCGACTAGAATGAGGGATCAAATCAGGAAGTTTTCTTTGGGGTTGTCCTATAAGGTTATATTATAGAGAAAGGCTGTCTTATTGAACAAGTATATAGACATCTCTAGAGTTATGGTGTATATATAGAAAGTGGAAGAAGAAAAATAGAAGCAAGAGGAGATGAGCGAGAGAAAGAGAAAGGAGTTTCGCTATTTCGATTAGGGAAGAGGTCAGCAGCATGGTGGTAGTGATTGTGGAAAGTTGTCAAAGAAAAATTTGGATAATTCTGGTTTCTACTCCACGAATAGTTCTATTTATCCAAAGACATTAGGGGACCATCGCTCTTAGTATGATAGTGGGCTTACATAACTAGGAGTCTAGTCAAAGGCTAGTGGGGCTAAGTCATCTTCATCATATTTTACTTGTTTATTTTATGGTCAGATGGATCACGGTTTTTGGAATGGAGGTGTAAGAACTTTAAATATGGTCAGACTATTCATCTGCAAAGGGATTGTCAATCTAAGGTTTCTTCGAGTGTGAATATGTTTTCTGTCGTTACTTTATAAGCTCTTATGCCAAAGGGTGCTATTTTAACTTCTGACTCAGGCATAGATCAAAATTAATTGTATGCCCTTTCTACTCATCATGATTACGAGGCATCCCCCGATTTTGTTACATGTATGCTTAAACTATTTTCTCATTATAAATATTGTCGACTTAATCTTTGGTCTACTCTCTCTTATAAGACCCCTCATGTGGAAATCCATTTTGTTTTTGATCCTAAGTGTATTTTGAACCCCTTTTTTATATCGTCCAAATGGGTGGTTCCATTTTTGCTAGAAGATTCTATAGGGGTTTTGCAATGTTGATTCATGGTAGTGAGACCCTGATGAATCTAACAGAGTTGAACATGATAGAGTTTGATTTGATTTTATTGATGGATTGGTTGTATTCATGTTAAGAATCTCCTGATTGTTGGATTCAAAGTGTCAATTTCCATTTCCTTGATAAGCCAGTAATGAAATGGGAAGGTAGTTCCCTAGTGCCTAAGGAAAAGTCTATTTCATATTTTAGAGCCCAAAATTGGTTTCCAATAGTGCCTCTATTACTTAGAGCATGTTGAGGATTCTAGATCTTAAGGTTCTTCCATACAGCTTATCCCTATGGGTTGTGAATTTTGTGAGGTGCTCCCTGATGATCTTCCCTGTGTACCTCAAGATAGAGAAATTAATTATGGGATTGATCATCTTATGGACACTCATCCCCATTTGTATCCATCCATAAATGATAGCTCTGGATGAGTTCAAAGAGTTCAACAAGAATGTAAAAGATCATTGTGATAAGGTTTTTATTCATTCTTGTGTATCTCTATAGAGTAATCCTACTTTATTCATGCGTAAGAAGGATGATTACCTTTTGATGTGTATTGATTATCCCAAACTAAATAAAATAAGCATGACCAATAAGTATCCACTTCCAAGGATTGATGATCTCTTTGATCAGCTTCAGGGTGCTGCTGATTTTTTTTAAAATTGACCTCAATTCTGGTTACCATCAGTTGAAGATTAGGGCGGTGTATTTTCCTAAGACGATTTTTCAAATGCAATATGGTTATTTTGAGTTTTTGATGATGTCCTTTTGTTTTAACAATGCCCCAACCAGATTTATGGATCGTATGAATTAGGATTTTCTATCATTTATTGGATTTGTTCAGGATTATCTTTATTGATGATATTTTTGTATATTCAAGAGTGTGGTGGATTATGTTGATCACCTTTGCATTGTGTTATAGACTCTAAATGATTAGTATTTGTATGTAAAGTTTTCTAAGTGTGAGTTCTGGTTGAATGATGTTACTTATTTGGGTCATATTATTTCTAGGTTAGGAATCATGGTGGATTCATAAAAGGTTGCGGTGGTTATGAAGTTGCCTAGACCAACGACACCATCTATTGTTTATAGCTTCGGGTTTTGTCAGTTACTCTAGAAGGTTTTGGGAAAGTTTCTCTTCAATCACTGCTACATTGACTAAGTTGACTCAAAAAAAGGTGAAATTCTTATGGTCTAATACTTGTGATGGTAGTTTGAAGAAGCTGAAGAATAAGTTGTCTCTGGCTCTGGTCTCTACTCTGTCTCAAGGAATTAATGGTTTTGTTGTCTATTGTGATGCATCCCAAGTGGGATTGGGTTGAGTATTTATAAGGCATGGCAAAAAGGTTGCTTATGTTTCTAGACAATTGAAGGTTCACAAGAACAATTATCTAACTCACAATTTAGATATGTTAGATGTGGTGTTTGCGATAAAGATCTGGAAGCATTATTTGTACGGTGTCGATGTTGATATTTATTCTAATCATAAGATACTACCACCCATGTTCATCCAAAAAGAATTGAATATTGAGCAATTGAGGTGTCTTGATTTGCTGAAAACTAAGGCATGAGTCTCCACTATCATCCAAGTAAAGCTAATATTGTTGCTGAAGCTTTTAGCATGTTGAAACACCTAGACTTGAACCATTTAAGAAAACTTCATTTTTGTGTCTCTGAGTTAGTTACAACTAAAGACTTCAGTCGTACCCTTGATCATGACTCATAACCATCTTAACCTCCCTTTTCTTACCTTGATCAATCCATAAGAGAATCATACAATTTCATATATGACATGACCTCTACTTGGTTTAACCAATGCATAGAGTTGTATTCTACTAAACCATATAGAGGGGAGCGTTAAACCAAGTGTATTGTTTTTGTCATCAGTGAAGGTTACGAGTTAGGGGTGAGTCATACCCTTTATATATGACTGAAGGGTACTTACTTGTACCCACTATAGAAGGTTGACCTAGAAAAATCCTAGGGTATGAGTTAGGGTAACACACGTAAGCTAGGGTATGATTAGTAAGGGGGTCATATGGGGGAGTCATACCCCTGGATGAAGTTAATTTTTAGCGTTTCACTAAGGGCCTTATGGTTATATCACTTGCCGTAAACACTAAGCCCTCACACTCTATAAGGAATTTTATCCTCCTAATCCCTCATTTTACAAGACTCAGAAACTCCAAAACACTCTAAAAGGTTCTTGGAGTAAGGTAGGAGGCTAGGGTTTGGAGGAAGCTCATCTAGTGGCAAAAAGGAGCCAATATTATTGGTGTGTCATCTTGTTTATGGAATGTATCTCTTCCTCTCTATAAATATTGCAAAATCTATATATTTCAAATAAAGATTAGTAAGTGTACATAGTGGTTTTGAAATCAAATAAAAATTATTTTATTGCCTAATGATGTATGATATTGAATCATGATTAAACTTATGTTTATTTGTGATATTGGTGATTAATTTCATGTGTGGGTTCTAGTTATATGTGGATTAACATGTTTTCTTCAGTAACTCTAATCTTGATAATATATACTATGGAAATGGCCTGGTTAAAGGTTTGCACCCAAGGTGTTTGTGAAAATGTCTAAGTGAGTTTTCTAGTCACATGTCATTGTTGTATTGACAAAGGGCAATGTCACTAATGAACATGACTGAATGATAAATGACATGCTAAAGGAATTATGAACCATGTGTGATGATATAGATAACCTTGGTTGGTGGCTAATAAAAGGATAAAGTCGCTACATATAAAGATAAACTTAAATTATGGATTTAATCTAAATGTGGTGAGAATATGGTATAGACTTGTTGTAAGGGTCTTGATGACCACAACTTACATTGTATGTTGAATTTAATGAAGGAATGGGCCAATTGAGATGGTTGAGCAGTGAAGGCTCCCATAAGGACCATGTGGTTATGTATAGTGTTGAATGGGCTAAAATGGTTAAAGTTATTCAATGTTGTATTGAATATATTTTGATGCATAGGAAAAGTGTTAAATTCCTAAATGCCAGCTAATGATAGTTGTGATGGCTTAAGGTCAAAGACTCTTTCCTTATGTGATGGCTTGAGGTTGAAGTCCCTTACCTTATAGATGGCTTGAGGTTGATATCTCTTGCCCAAAGATATTGCTCCAGGTTAATACTGATATTTCCCAAATCAATGATTTATTTGATCAACTTCAGGGTGTAAAGTGTTTCTCTAAGATTGATTTTACATCGGGTTATTATTTCCTTAAGATGAGGGATGTAAATATCACAAAAACTGCCTTTAGAAACATGTATAGTCACTATAAGTTTCTTGTCATGTCCTTTGGGTTGACCAATGTCCCGGTGGCATTCATGGGTTTGAAGAATAGGGTCTTTCGTCCATTTTTGGATATGTTTATCTATTTCTTCATCGATGATATTTTAGCGCACTCTAAGAGGGAGGCGGATCATGTAGATCACCTCCATGATGTGTTGCATTCCTTGAAGGATAATTAGTTGTATGCCAATTTATCCGAGAGTGAGTTTTATTTGAAAGTAATAGCTTTAATTGATTATGCCATCTCTAGTTATGGTATTATGGTAGATCCCCAAAATATTGTGGCGGTTAAGAAGTGGCCTAGGCCTATGCCTCCAACCAATATTTGGAGCTACCTGGGTCTAGCCGATTATTATAGAAGATTTGTGGAGATTTTTTCCATTATATCTACCTAGTTGACTAAATTGACACAAAAAAGGTAATGTTCTTATGGTCCAATGCATGTGAGGGTAGTTTTATGAAGTTGAAAGTAAAATTATCTTCGGCTTTAGTGTTTGACTTTGCCCAAGGGTAGTGATGGTTTTGTGGTGTATTGTGATTCTTCTCGTGTCGGTCTTGGTTGCGTGTTTATCAAAACATGGTAGGGTGGTGGACTATGCTTCTAGGAAATTGAAAGTTCATGAAAAGAACTACCCTACTCATGAATTAGAGTTATTAGCTGTAGCTTTTGCATTAAATATTTGGCGGAATTATCTCTATGGTGCTCATGTTGATATCTTTTCTGACCATAAATTCCTCTAATATATTTTTACTCAAAAGAAGTTTAATCTCAGGGAAAAAAGGTCGTTTGAGTTATTGAAAAACTATGATATGAGTCTTCATTACCATCACGGTAAGGTGAATATAGTCGCCGATGCTCTAAGTAGATTGTTTATATGATGTGTAGCCCACGTTGATGAGGATAAGGGGGAATCGTTGAGATATATTCACCATTTGGAAAATCTTGGAGTTCAATTTATGGATTCCCATGATGGTGTTGTGTTTTTGCATCCGGTATCTAAATTGTCTCTTGTTGTTGAGATAAAGAAGAAGCAAGTATTGGACCCTAAATTTATGAAGATCAATAGTAATATAGGTCAATACAAACTTGCAGATTTTGTGATTAGTGATGATGGTATCTTTAGCTACCACGGTACGATATATGTTCCTGACGTCGATGGATTATGGAAAAGGGTTTTGGCCACACTTATGGAGACCGCTATTCTATTCATCCCAATTTCACCAATATGTATCATAAACTTAGAAAGTTCTATTTATTGAGTAAAATGAAATGATATGTGGCTAGCTATATGGCCAAGTGTATGGTGTGTCAACAAGTGAAAGTGGAGCACATAAGGCCCCTTGGTTTATACTAAGAAATCATGTTGCCTGAGTGGTCGTGGGAGGCACTTCAAATGGATTTCATTATCGGTATTCCTAGATATTTTAATCAATGTTATTCCATTTGGGTCTTCATTGATAGCATGACCATGTCCACCCTTTTCATACCCATGATAACTAATTTCTTGGCAAAAGATTATACTAAGTTGTATCTTGTAGAGATTGTGGAAATTATGAAATTTTGATAGTGCTCTGATATTTATTATCTCTGATCGTGGTCCTTAATTTTCATTCCACTTTTTGAATCTATTCAAAAGAGGTTTGGGAGCTAAGGTGTGCCATAGTACCGCATTCCACCCACAAACGAATGGGCAAGTAGAGAAAAATATCAAAACATTGGGATACGTGTTGCAGGCTTGTGTGATAGATTATAATGGTAATTGGTATATCCACTTTCCTTTGATTGTGTTTCCTTATAATAATAGTTACCACTCTAGTATTGGTATGACACCTTTTAAAGCATTGAATGGTGAGAGATCTTGATCTCCTATTAAGTGGTACGAAGTTTACAAGGGTAAGTTACTTAGCCCCAATTTAGTTCACCAAGACTTAGAGAAGGTTAAAGTGATTCGTGATAGATTGAAAATAGCTTAATTAGGTATGTGAGGCATAGGGACTTAGAATTTAATGTAGGCAATTGGGTATTCTTGAAAGTATCTCCTATGAATGAGTGATGCTATTTGTAAAAAAGATGAAGCTTAGTCCCTGTTTTGTCGGTCCTTATTTGATTGTGAAGAGGGTTACCAATGTTGCCTTTGAGTTGGAGTCACCTTCTAGTATGGACTCCATTCACCAAGTTTTCTATGTCTATAAGTTATCCTTAATTGATTGTAAAGAGGGTTATCAATTATGCCTATGCTTTAGAGTCACCTTATAGTATGGACTCCATTTACCTAGTTTTCTATGACTGTACATTGCTGAAATATGTGGGCGATCCTTCCTTGGTTGTTCCACTAGAAGATGTTGGTATGTTAAATCTTTGTCCTATAAGGAGTTCCGGATGAGGATCTTAGATTGACATTGTTTCTAGTTATGAATGAAAGAGTTGGCTTCGGTGAAGGATCTATGGAGGAACCAAAAGGCTGAGAAAGCTACATGGGAAGTGGAAGAGGACATGAAGTGCAAGTACCTACATTTAATTCCTATTCAAGAAGCTTGTGATGAATGTATGTGTTAGATCTCCTTGACTTATTATGTCATGATAGACAATGGGTTGGAGGCCCCAATGTTTGAAATTGAGTTATTTCTTGTTTAGATAATGGGATAAAGTCCCCAAGTTTTAATTGATTTTTGCCTTGTTAGACTGTTGGTTCGAGTTCTTTAATGCTTAAAACTCTGTGTGTATGGTTATGATGGGTTTAAGTACAAAGTGCAGTGAATTGATTCATGTCTTTGATAGGTGGTGTGTTGAAGTCCCAAATGCTTTGAGTTGCTTTATATCCATGAAAGTTGATGGGTTGTAGTAACTAAGTTGTGAAATAGGTAATTTCTTGATAAGTAGTGGGTTTGATTCCAAATACCAATGAGAGAAAATTGATGATTAATTATGATCAGGATATGTGTTGTGTTGTAACCTGTTGTGTGATTGCTTCTAACATGTACAAGGGCCGGATTGATGCTTGTTGATGTGCTAACTTATGCTTAAGCCTGACTTGACCCTCATTCAAGGACAAATGATTCAAGTAGGGGAGAATTGAAACACCTAGACTTGAACCATTGAAACATAACTTTATTTTTATGCCCCAGAGTTAGGTACATCTAGAGGCTAGAGTTGTACCCTTGATTACAACTCGTACCTAAATTGGCTTTCCCTTTCATACCTTGATCTGTCCATGAGGGTATCATACTATTTCCTTTATGACATGACGTCTCCGTAGTCGTAACCAATGGATATGAGTTGTATACTACTCTACCATATAGAGGGAATCCTCAAACCAAGTGGACTATTTTTGTCATGAGTAAAACTTATGAGTTAGGGGTGAGTCATAATATTTGGATAAGACCCAAGGGTACCCACTTGTACCCACAATAGTTTGGTTGACCTAGGAGGATCCTAGGGTACGAGTTAGGGTACTACTTGTACCATAGGGTACGATTGCTAAGGGATTCATACTCCTGGAAAAGGTCACCTTTTTAAATTTTAACTAAGGGCCTTGTGGTCTTTTCACTTGTCTAAAACCCTAATCCCCCACACAATATAAGTCGTTGTATCCCCCTAAGCCCTCATTTTGAAACACTCAAACACTCCAAAATGATCTAAAAGCTTCTTTGAGAAAGGTAGGAGGCTAGGGTCTGGAAGGAGCTCATCTAGGGAAAAGAAGGATCCAAGATTGTTGGTGTTCCATCTTTTTTAAGGAATGTATCTCTTCTATTTTTTAATATCTCTAAACCCATGTATTTCACACATGGATTAGTAAGTGTCCATAGTTGTTTTGAAATTAAAATATAATGGTTTTGTTGCCTAATGATGTATGATGTTGAATCTTTCTTAGACTTATGTTTATATATGTTATTGATGATGACTTCCATGTGTGGGTTCTTTTGGTTTGTGGATTGACATGTGGTTCTTGTGTAACCCTAATCTTTATAATATATACCATGGAAATGACCTTGTTGAATGTATGCACCCAAGGTGTATGTGAAATTGTCTAAGTGAGTTGTCTAGACATATGTCATTAATGTATTGACTTAGGGCAATAGCCAGAATGAAAATGGTTGAATGATGAATTATGTGCTTAAGGAATTACGAACCATGTGTAATGAAAATGATATTCTTGGTTGTTGGCTAATAAAATGCTATAGTCCATAAATATAATGATGAACTTATATTGTGGGTTGAAACCAAATGTGGTGAGAATTTGATATAAAATTGGTTTGAGGGTCTTAATGACCATAACTTCTATTATTTATTGAATTAATTGAAAGCATTGGCCTACTGAGATGGTTGAGCAATGAAGGTTCCTATAAGAACCATATAGTTATGAATAGTGTTGAATGGGCTAAAATGGTTCAAGTCCTTAAATGTTCTAATGAAATGTATATTGATGCATAGTAAAAGGGTTCAAGTCCCAAATACCAACTAATCATAGTTTTGATGGCTTGAAGATAAAGTCCCCTGCCTTAAATGATGGCTTGAGGTTTAAGTCCCTATCTTTATGAATGGCTTGAGGTTGAAGTCCATTCGAAATGATATTGCTCGAGGTGAAAGTCCCATGCTTAAAAAGATCTCTTGAGGTAAAGGTACCTCATCGAAGGAAACAATTTATGGTGAAATTCATAGTGAGACATAAGGCTAGAGTCCCTTGTCTAACAAATGGGCATGAGATTGGAGTCCCTTGCCTTGATGATTGTTGGTGTGGTTGGAGTCCCTTGTTTCAATAAATATATAATTGATTATGGTCCTTGACTAATGAATATGTGTGTATGGTTAAAGTCCTATGTCTAATTATGATGGGAATATGGTTAGAGTTCTTTCCGTATTGAGAATGTTTAAAGCTATAAGTGTCGGAGTTATAGTCCTCCATTTCATGAATAATGAATGAGTGTTTGAAGCATGTTGATAATACTTGTTCCTTGTTTGGAATATGCTATACTGATATGTATAGATAAGTATATAAATATGAAAAAACCTAATATAGTGACTTGTTGTTGATTGATGATGTTATTTTATGACTTATCCTTGAGCTACATGTTAGTGTTCCAACCAATAACCATCTTCAGCCAATATGTCCCCACTCGACATAGGGGTTGGAGAATCTTTTTTTCTTCCTGCATCCTGATTAAGTGATCGAAGCAGTTCGTGCACTGAATTAAATAGAAAACCTCCAGTTTATATGAACTTGGGGTGCCGATACGACATGGTCCAGGTTTCAGGTTATGTCACATGTTTTCCATACGAATCTTGTCTCACATAGATGAGAAAAAGTGGGATTTCATAAAGGATATTCACCATTTGGTTAATCTAGGAGTCTATCTCTACGATTTGAGGTTGGTGGTATAATTGTTCAAGAGGTTGCAAAGTGATCTCTTTGTGCTCAGGCAAATGATAAGAAAGTGTTAGATCCTATCTTGAAGCAAATTAAGAATGATGTGGGTAGGTAGAAAGTAAAGTTTTTCAAGATTAATTGAGATGTATCTTGAGGTACCAAGGCAGATTATTTGTTCTAGATGTTGATGGATTTCTAGGAAAAATTTTGGCCGAAGCTCCTGAGGCGGGTTGTACTATTTATCCAAATTTGACAAAAATGTATCATGATCTAAAAGAGATTTATTGGTTGAATAATATCAAGATATGGAAAAATATTATGGCTAAGTGCATGGTGTGTTAGAAAGTAAAAGTAGATCACTTGAGGTCTAGTGGGTTGACTCAAGAGATGGATCTGCTGTTGTATAAATAAGAGATAATCAATCTGGATTTTCTGAGTAGTCTTCCACGGTGTCGCCAACAATTTGAATCAATCTGGGTCATCGTGGATAGAATGACTATGTCTTCTCACTTCTTCACAGCGAGGAAAAATTTCTCTTCTTAGGATTATGCCAAGTTGTTCATTAAGGAGATTTTAAGTTATACGTTACCCTAATTTCATCATATCTGATTAGGGTACTTAGTTCTCTTCTAACTTTTGAAGGTCGTTCCAGCAAGGTTTGGGGACTAAGAATACCCATAGCACCACTTTCCATCCATTGACAGATGGCTAAGAAGAAAGGGCGATTCAGGTCTTGGAAGACACGCTTCGGGCTGGTGTGTTTGACTATGGGGGTTTTTGGGTTGACCACTTGGCTCACATAGAATTTTTCTACAACAACTATTATTACTCTTGCAATCGTACGGCTTCATTTTGAAGCCTTATATGGTAGGAGGAGGAGATATCAAATTGGGTGGTTTGCGATCTATGAGAATATTTTGCTTGGTCCTAATTTTCTTCACTAAGCCATAGAAAAGGTGAAGGTGATTCAGCATAGACTTAAGGCCTCCCTAAGTTGCCTAAAGTGTAATGCGGACATGAGGCAAAGGGTGTTGTTGTTAAGTGTTGGTATTTGGGTGTTCTTAATATTGTCTCCCATAATGGGAGTAATGCCGTTTGGAACGAAGGGAAAGCTCAACCTACGTTATGTCAGTTCATACTTTGTCTTGAAGAGGGTTGCTAATATTCTAGATGAATTGGAGTTTCCTTTTAGTTTGAGCTCTATTAATATTTTGTTTCATGTTTTGATGTTAAGAAAGTGAATGGGTAATTCATCGACATTTGTTCCTTTGGTGAAGGTGGGTATCAAGATTCCTTGTCCTACAAGGAGGTCCCAGTTGATATTTTTGATCATCAAGTATATTGGTTGTGGACGAAGGACGTGCCTTTCGTAAGAGTTATACGGATGAACCAAAAGCTTGAGGAAGCAACTTGGGAAACTGATGAGGACATAAAGTTCAAGTATCCTTTCTTGCTTTCTATTCTGGATAATAATGCTTAAGGTATGTGTATTTCTAAAAATCTTTAATTTCTTAATTTGATAATGGAAAGAGTGATATCTTTGGCATCATTGTTTTCTATCTGTATTAGAGTTAAGAGGAAAGGTATGGAAGTTAAATCATGTTAATACAGTCGTTGTCCTATCAGTCATTGATGAATAATCTTAGGGGAGAGTACGTAACATAGGTTTTTGGTCCTAAAAAATTCTCTTATGTTTTTAGCTTTCTGCTCTGGCAATGACTCACCTAAAGAGTGTAACGTGTCTTGACGGTTCAGGTAACCCTAGTCGTAAGATGTCCAGTGAATGGTGCATGAGTTGTTGTCTTTGATACGATATGGGGACAGGAGTTGCAAAGACTAATAATGAGTCATTGGGATGGAATCATAAAAAAATTATAAATCAAGTGGCTAAGTTCTACTTTGAGTAGAAGTGGCTAACTATAAGCCATAAGGATTTGTTATGTGACGTTGGGTACAAATTGTAGGATCTCCAGGGCTCACATAATTACGTTTTATATTGGTTACGGCTGGAACCTTGGAGTCATAGGGTCTCATTATTAGTGGTACCAATTGAGTCATAGGGTCAACAGTATGTGTAGGTCCTAGATATTGTCTTAGTTACAACTCATTGTGACGAGTCGTAGGGAGTGGCCATAAGTCACAAATTTACCCGTATTCAATGGCGCCACCTTTTCAACTTCTTATGTTTAGGGAATTTCAAATATTTCCTCTCTTACACATATTATAACCCATGTCTTATAACCCCATTAGTTTATCATTACCACTAAGAAACAAATCTATGTAACTTCTCAAATATTCGAAAAGGCTTTTTGAATTCCTTTGAGTAAGTCAAGATAGGGTTTATCAAGTTTTTCATCTAAGGTCTCAAGGGTCAATTTCTTTCAAAATTGCTTAGTGTTTAAGACATGTTACTCTTCCCTCATTATTATTTGTTAAAAGTATGTATTTATAGAATGCTGTAACATGGAGTTGTTACAGCTTACTAAGGAAATAACCCTGGATTGGAAGGAGTGGAGGTCGCGGATAAGGGTAGAAAGCTAGTGCATATGTGGGTTATAACTAGTCGTTATAGAGCTCTGGTGTAGATGGGTTAGTAATCCTAGGACTGTGTCCATTGGTAGGAGCCGCTAGTAAATGCTACTACTTGGGGGTGTCCTTTTCTTATTTCTTACTTTCTATTTATATTTTTGCATTGCTCTTGTTTTCATGTCTCTCTTATATATTTTTTTATTATTTCTCATTTCTTATTTCGGTTATGCCACCCATTCTGTTTTATGTATTACTATGACATTGTTAACTATTCTTTATCTTGAGCTGGGGTTCTATCGTAGACAACCTATCTACTTCTTCGGAGGTAGCAGCATGGACTGCGTTCATTTTACCTTCCCCAGACCCCACTTGTTGGGAATACCTTAGTTTATTGTTGTTGTTGTTGTTCATAAGATGTTCATGTTGGTTTTGAAAAAAAAGGTTTAGGGTTTTTGAATTCTTGTAGTTGATCAATGTTTTCCACAGTTTACATATGATTTTCCTTAAATAATTATTATTTTGAACTTGTGGGTGCATGTCTTTCCTTTTGCAAAAACCTTTTACTTTGATGATTTTGGAAACATTAGCTAAAAACAGACCTATCAATCAACTGAATCATGAAAAACAATCACCAAATGTTGGCTAAATCTTACCTAGATAAGTACCTTCTCATAGTCTCCAACAAGATTGAATAATACTTAAGCATCAATTGAATGTCATCACACACATAAATCCTTCATTCAACTCAAATATTAACTTAAAAATTTAGGGATTATCACAAATCACTCACTCTAAGAAAGAATATAAGGAACACAAGTACCCTACCATAAGCTTGCCCACAATCTACATTTCACCACATATGAGAATGCCACATCCAAGATAACCTACATCTTGTGTTGTCTTGTATTGTAGGATTTGGGTATGGTATGTAAAATTAAGGTTATTGTGACTCTACTTCCTCAAAGCATCTAGTGAGACTTCTGCTAAATAAATTTTTAAAATGTTTACTCTTTGAATCACTTCACGGATCAATTTATTTTTCAAGCTATTTCCCTCTTCGCATCTTTCTAAACTTTAAACAACTACATATTTACAACATGAAATGATTTGCATCTCTTTTTGATTGTTTTTTACCTCCGATCCCCTCTCATATATCTACTATGGATACAAGGATAATTGGTAGAGGAGTTTTATGGTACCTATATTTATGAACTAACAAGGACATGCTAATTTCGAGGTCTCCTCCACCCCCAACATCGGCTTTTAGAATAATTTGGTCATAAACATCACCTAGAAGCTTTGAGAAGGTTTGGTTCAAGAGAGGATTATGAATGATTAATGAGTTACGGTTCAATAATGGACAAAGCTTGTCATTCCTCTCATAATGGGATGGCTCAATTTGGTTGAAATGGTGGTCTACTCTCGATTAATGGTGAACATCACTTCTCTAACACACTCTTTATAATGAACTAGAGTGTGTACTCAATTCAAAAGATCAAATTGAACTCTCACTCACACATGTCACTCAATTGCAAACGTAAAACACCCTTTCTCGATTAAAGTACCACATTCATAACACTTACCAAAGGAGGTATTCAAGTAGAAAAAAATCATATTTGGGTTTTTACAAGAAATGAGAGCCTAAGTAGATTAACTAAACCAATTGAAAATTTTAAAATATTGGAAAAATCTCAGAATTTGGACACAAATCATCATTGACGCCTATAAATAATCACTCCAAGTATTCTATTAGAGTGAAAGTGAATTATTGCTAGTACACTTATCTTTTGAATATACATTCAAAGATGGGTTATTGTCTTAAAAAACTAGCACTACCGAACAAAAATAGAAACAATGAAATAAAAATAACAAATCAACGACCACACATTCAATGAATTCCAAAGCACCAAATATTAATATATTACAACCCAAATAAAAAAGTATCAGAATGTCACGTTAATGCCCAAAAATATAAAAAAAATATCGCGAAATCTATCAGTCATTGTATCAAAACAAACGAAGCACAAATATTATAGCTCCAGCAAATAAACACCCCACAAGAATTGAAAAGTTTCATTGCCATAAATGCAAAAATACTAAATAAATAAAAGAGAGCGAGAGTGAGGGTTCTCTTACATATGTCTTAGACTGAGGTAGGGACTGGATCACCAAAGTTTCAACTGTCCAGGGATGAATTATTGGCTAATTTCCACATGGTTTATTAGATGGTTCTTGTACAAGATGCGTGGTCTCTATGATAGAAACTCAGCTAGAGGTCCTAATATACGACATCTAATGGATGAACCTCTCCAAAGTGGGAATAAGTATAGTTTCCTTAGTCTTCTATCAATCAATCTACTCAAGTACCTTAATCTATAACTAATGCTAGTTTTACCATAATCCTTAATGTGGGCCATAACCTCAAAACTATCAACCTCATTTTTAGAAGCATGATGATCGATATCAAACTCCACCTCAATAGTAAGGTCCACATTAACAACATGAGTAGGAACTGCAGGTGGAATCCCCGTTTAGCTCCATATACAAGTTTAACATTAGGGAATCAAAGCTCTTCCTGCATCTTTGACATACTCTTCAACTTTATAGGATGTGGTGTAGCACACCCAACCTTCTCCCAAAGAGCTAAGTAGTCTCATGAAACCCTCATATCTACTCATGGACAGTATTTAAAGCAGCTTTCACTGCAGAAACAATTATCTCAAATATACTCTCCTCAAGTTTAGTATAACTAGAAACTCCTAAATAATATAATATCCCTTAACAAATTCTGTAAGCCTGACTCAAAGGGATCCTAAAAAATCTTGAAGAAGTAAAAACCTTAGGACTGGGGCTATTAGTTCTAGGTGGTTACGCTAATAAACCTGATGGGGGAACTAGAGGAGTGGGAGTAGGTGATGATAGGCGTATTTACACGCTTAAAGTACTATAATTGACCTATATTTTATCTATGTTTTGAGGACAAAATATATAACTCATGCACTTTTAGTCCTTTTTACTGTAAGTGAGCTAACAAACATGATTAGCAAGTTTTCAGGTATAAATAAGGAAGATTTCCGCATTTTAGGGATAACTTGACACCCAAGGAAGCTTCACGAAAGAATGGAATGAGATCTTGGACGCCTAGGACCAAAACTGGCGCATGGGAAACCTGTCCCGGGCAAAAACAACATTTTCCAAGACTTTGGGGATTAGCAGTAACCTATTAGGATTAGGATAGTGATGCAGTAATTTGTTAGGATTAGGATAAGTACGCAATAGCCTAGTAGGAATAGGATATGGGTATTATAAATACCCTATTTTTTGCAGCTTTTTAATAATCAACTCATTCATAACACATATCATCATTCTCATCATTCACATTCTAATTCATTCCTCTACAACTCTAAACAATTTGCTTTCAATTAATTCTTATTTACTTTCTCTTCATCTATTCAATTCTTAATTTCCACAATGAGAGAAAAGCTATTCTAAAAGGAATTCACACCTAAAGCCATACCACACCATACTACACATGAGATCCTTATTATTGTATAGTGACAATGTCTATTGTGATTTCCATCGCACTCATGAGAAGCTAAATTTCTCTGTTTGGGTTACGGAAACCGTATGAGATACTATCTATTGCTATGAGTTTGTGAATTCGCGACACGTATGCTGCTTATATCATTATTCTCTTCATCTTAATGCAAATTCTTGTGGTTGCAAATGCATAGAATACGCCAGTATAACATTAACTTGTTAGAAAGAAAAGTTATATGTCTGGAAAAGAGATAATGTCAAGGTAATAGGGCACTAACCCATATTAGAAAGTTAGTGTCGTATCTGGATTAACCTCTTGGAGAATTTGTACCATTAGACACGCTTTAAGCTCGAAAGAGTTAAAGCGAAATAGTCCTTGTTAGTCGAAAGACGCTTGGATTTACCATAGAATACAATTCTCTATAAGCACATGCATGTCTGAATTTCGCATAACTCATAGCCAATAGAGACATATAACTCATAAGGTGGACATAACCCCAACTCTCAATTCTCATTGGTTAAACATCTTACTAAACACTCTTTCTGTTTACTTTGCTATTTCTGTTTTTACTTTACTATTTTGTTTACATTATTTGCACATTAAAATCCCCCCTTTTACGAGATTTGCACCAAAAGTCTATTGATCTTCGCTTACTTATTGACCGGCTATTCCCTGTGGGATCGATACCTAACCCAGTTGGGTTCTATATTTGACAGCGACCGCTTACACTCTTACGAGAGCTGTAGTTTGAGCGTTATCAAATTTTGGCGTTGTTGCCGGGCAATACGGTTGTCTACTAAGTTTGTGATAGTTACTAGACCCTTTGGTCAAAGATTCTCATACTTTAAGTTTAGTTTTTGTTTTTCTTTTTTGCAGGTTTTTATCCCGTGCATGCCCCATACTCGAAGTTCTGGTCAACCATTATTACCTTTCAATCCTGAACCACATCGTATTGGCAGAATGGAGGCTCAACAGGAAATTGAAAGAAGGGCTGCTCAACAGGAACATGCTAGACTAGCTGATCTGGCCGCCGCTCAAGTGCATCAACAGAATATTGATAATCCTAGGAGAGCAACAAATCCTGACGATGAGGATCTAGGTGATGATGAATTACTAAACCCAAGGCGTGATGCGGAGATAGCAACACCTGCTAACAGAAGAGATTGTCAAGCTAGGTTTAGGCATGAATGCCGACCCGTGCAACCAGTATTCGACGATGATGATGATGATGATATCGATGGAGCCGGAGCCACTGGAGCCATTATTCATCCGCCATTGGCTCCCGGAGCCAAGTTCAATATCACAAGCACCATGATTCAGTTATTGCAACTTAAGGGATTATTCGATGGACTAACAGGAGATGATCTGAATATGCATCTGATCAACTTTATTTCTACATGCAAGTCATTCGACAATCCTGGCATTGGACAGAATGCAATTCGGTTGCGCCTATTTCAATTGTCTCTATCTGGGAAGGCAACTCTATGGTTGAACGGGCTGACTCCAGATTCTATCACTAATTGGAGATAGTTGAAAGATTCTTTCCGCCATCCAAGAGAGCACAATTGAGAGATGAAAGCAGCAACTTTTGGCAGCTTCCAACCGAAGCTCTCCACGAAACATGGGAGAGGTTCAAGACGAAGCTTATGAGGTGCCCAAACCATCATATGACCAATGTTCACTTGATGGAGATACTATATAGATCCTTGAATTCAGTAACTAAACCTGTGGTGGATAATGCGGCTGGAGGGTCCTTTATGGACCTCACCTTTGTTCAGGCAAGTCATATGCTAGACTGGATGATGAAGCAAAGTAGGGCATGGCATACCAGAGATTCTGAGGTAGCAAGCCCCACTCTTGCTATAGGCATGACTGCAGAACAAAGAAGAAGAGAAGAAGAACGTGATCAAGATATGGCGCACATGAAAACACAACTGGATCTTCTTACAAAGAATCTATTATCAGGGAAGAGAGAAAAAGTCAAAGATGTTGCATCAAAAGAAAGAGAGGAATCTGATTCTGAAGAAGAAGCCAACTACTTGAACAATCAGGGGGGTTTCCGAGGCAATACCCAAGGAAACCAAGGTCGGAACTATTATGATAAATCTGGAAACAAAGACCAAGGTAGTTGGAAGAACAAGAATGACAAGAGTGGTTAGTATGTTCCCCCAGGGAGACGTGATGCCACTGCATCTAGTTCTGCATATATGAAAGACATGATGGCTAAACTGTTGAAAGAAGTAGAGGCAACCAGCGCAGGAGTAACTGAGGTAATAAATGATTTATTCTCGATGAAACAATTGTTTGACTCACATTCCACTTCAATAAAACAAATAGAGCAGCAATTGAGCCAACTTTCAGCAGTACTCAATCAAAGAAAGGCTGGCATGTTACCTAGCGACATTGTACAAAATCCAAGAAACGACGGATCATGCATGGCTATTACTACCAGAAGCGGTAAGGTGCTGGAAAATTCATCCCAAAGCAAGCATGTGGCCGAAAATAAAGGAGATAAGGACGCCATAGAAGCTGAACAAGACGTCCATGACGTCACCCCTAGTAGTTTGCAGCCTGAAGAGACCAAAATTCAGTAGCTAGAGGAGAAGAAAGTCGTGGAGAAAACAATTTTGCTTCCACCACCACCTTTTCCTCAAAGATTGAAGAAGAAAGCTGATGATACCAATTTCAATAAATTCATGGCAATATTGAAAAAGTTGACCATTAATGTTGCGTTGGTAGAGGCACTAGAACAAATGCCAGGGTATGTAAAATTTATGAAGGATCTGTTGACAAAGAAGCGAGCATCAAGCTATGAGTTGACAAACACTATTCATCATTACAGTGCAATTGCTACCCGATCACTAGTTTAGAAGAAGGCTGACCCCGATATATTCACTATTCCTTGCACCATTGGATCTTTGAATTTTGCCAAAGCATTATACGATTTAGGAGCCAGCATCAATTTGATGCCATTATCTATTTACAAAAAGTTGGGGTTGGGTAATCCTACTACAACCAATATGAGGCTTGTAATGCCAGATAGGTCGGCAAAATGACCTGTTGGTATTTTATGTGATGTATTGGTGAAGGTTTCTTCATTCATCTTCCCAGCAGACTTTGTTATTTTGGATTGTGAGGAAGACTCAGAAGTTTCCATAATATTGGGGCACCCTTTCCTTGCAATAGGAAGTGTGCTTATCGACTTGAGAGCTAATAAGCTTTTATTCCGAATAAATGATGAAGTAGTTCGCTTTGATGTGTGTTAATCAATGAAGCAACCCAAAGATCTGAATGTATTCTCAGTAGCTGATGTTTATTTCGATGATGTGAAAGAATTACTTGAAGAGGAGCAGCTTATTAATGACCCATTGGCGGTTGTACTTATGAATGTTGAGCATAAGGAAGCTAAAAATTATGAAGAAACTATTGGTGCCCTAACAAGGTTAGGGTCATATCCTCATGCTCCCAAGAAGCTGGACCTTGATCTCAAAAACCGACCTACACCACCAGCTAAACCATCTATTGAAGAGCCACCCACATTAGAATTGAAGAATCTGCCTAGTCATCTAAAGTATGCATTCTTAGGAAGCGGAAATACACTCCTAGTCATTGTGGCGGCAGACTTGGGTGAGCAGTAAGTTGCAGCTCTTATCACTATTCTATGAAAGTATATAAGAGCCATTGTTTGGACCATCGCGGACATTATTGGTATTCCACTTGGGATTTGTACACAAAAGATTCAGCTTGAAGAAAATTGCACACCAATTATTGAACATCAAAGGCGTCTCAATCAACCTATGTAAGAAGTAGTGAAGAAAGAAATTATTAAGTGGTTAGATGCAGGGGTGGTGTATCCTATCTCTGATAGTAAATGGGTAAGCCCAGGGCAATGTGTTCCCAAGAAAGGAGGCATAACAGTAGTTGCGAATGAAAAGAATAAGCTTATTCCACTTAGACCCATTATAGGATGGAGAGTATGCATGGATTACCTAGAGCTGAATTCATGGACGCTTAAAGATCACTTTCCAATGCCATTTATGGATCAAATGCTTGATCAATTAGCAGCAAAAGGTTGGTTTTGCCTCTTAGATGGTTATTCCGGCTATAATCAGATTTGTATTGTTCCCGAAGACCAAGAGAAAACAACGTTCACATGCCCATATGGTACATTTGCCTTCAAACGAATGCCATTCGGACTATGTAACGCACCAGCCACCTTTCAGCGTTGTATGATGTCCATTTTTTCTTATATGGTTGATGATACGTTGGAAGTATTCATGGATGATTTTTCAATCGTGGGTGAGTCATTTGAATCTTGCTTGGCAAACCTAAGTATGGCGTTGCAAAGATGTGTTGAATTCAACCTAGTGCTGAACTGGGAGAAGTGCCACTTTATGGTAAAAAAGGTATTGTTCTTGGTCATAAAATCTCTGAAAGAGGAATTGAGGTTGATCGAGCTAAAATTGAAGTTATCGAGAAGCTACCACCTTCAATTTCCGTGAAGTGAGTTCGTAGTTTTCTTGGGAACGCAGGTTTCTATCGACGGTTCATCAAAGACTTCTCCAAAATCGCTAGTCCATTATGCAAACTTTCGGAGAAAGATGCAAAGTTTGACTTCAATGAAGATTGTTTGAAGGCATTCGATTGCCTCAAAGGTAAGTTAATTGAAGCTCCTATCATGGTAGCACCAGATTGGTCTCTACCGTTTAAAGTCAAGTGTGATGCTAGTGGGGTAGCTTTGTGTGTTGTACTTGGCCAGAGAAGGGAGAAGTTATTCCATCCAATCTACTATGCGAGCAAGGTCCTAAACGAAGCCCAAAAGAATTATACTGTCACAGAACAAGAGCCGCTAGCGGTTGTGTATACTTTTGAGAAGTTCCATGCTTATTTGTTAGAAACAAAAGTGGTAGTTCACGCAGACCATGCATCCCTGAGATATTTAATGAGAAAGAAAGATGCAAAACCAAGGCTAATTCGATGGGCATTGTTGCTGCAATAATTTGATTTCGAGGTAAAAGATAGAAGAGGTTGCGAGAACCAAGTGGTTGAGCATCTATCTAGACTCGAGAACGAGCATATAGCACAGCCTGATCTCGAGATTGATGATACATTCCCCGATAAAGAGATCTTATCCATAATAATGGAAGAGTTACCATGGTATGCAGACTTTGCAAATTTTGTGGTGAGTAATGTGATACCTGTAAATCTATCCTTTCATCAAAAGAGGAAGTTCATGCATGATGTAAAACATTACTTTTGGGATGAGCCATATTTGTTTCGACGATGCGCAGATGGTGTTATCAGGCGATGCATATCCTATGTAGAGGTGCCTAATATATTAGAAGCATGTCAGGAATGAGAAGTTTGATTATTGAATATATATATTAATATTTGAGCTTGAGAGTCAGGAATGAGTTCTATGATGTTTTCTTGAAATTTTTGATACATGACTATTTTACAATTTCTAAATTATGACTTGATATTTAATATTGTGAATTTCATGTTCTACCATAAGTTGGTCTTTCAAGTGCTTTCAAGACATGTGTGAAGTTTTAAGCTTCCTTATGACAAATTTGATTATTGAGTATATTGGTTCATAAGATTGAGTTATTATAATGAGTCTTGATATTTCCTCAAAGTTAATGATGATGTCATGACTAAATGAATTGATACATCTTAATGTTGAGAAACATTGTTTTATTTTGAGTCGAGTTAGGAATCCATGGTTGTATATGATTTACCGAAGAGATATATTATTCTTTTGGCATTCATGATAGACCCATGAATTGATATTGATTAAGGTGGATTTTCTAACGCGTTCTCAGTTAAGTTTGGGAGGAGTATTTAGTACCGAGCGGAAAATTTGGTATTTCCCCAAAACTACGTGCTATCGTAGGATTGATGTTGATTATTGTGGGCAAAAGGCCAAGTGTTGTATTGTGATTGAGAAGTTGAAGTTGTACTTCCAGGCAAGAGTACGACGCTCCCGCAAATGTAGGGTTATCTCCTTAGTAGGGAAATGTGTTGGACTCCATGTGGCTCACATGGTGTACTTATGTCGGTTATAAGAAACTACCAAGTCCATAATTGTAACGCCCTAATTTTTTGAATCGGAATGCTACATGTGCTCATAATTCGGAGGGACCACAAGCTAATCCATGACTGATATCTATACCTGTGCATTGCATATAACGTAATAATGTGGAAAACATGAACATGTAGGCCATAAGGTTCAACGAAATAATGAATCTGTCAAAACATAAAATCCATATGGGTAAAAGATACCCAAAATAGCTGAAAACTGAATCAAATTTGAACATAAGTCTCAATAATGAATCTGAAATCCTCTAGGTACAGTCTGAATAAGGAGTTGAAGGAATATGTCTCCAACTTACTCCATAAAATTGAACTGAAGAAATAAATGAATAAATTAAATAATGTCTTTCTCAAATAAAGAGGACTCACTGCAACTTTGTATGTTGAATGCGACTTCTACTGCCGGTCTAGGACTCGTGCCTCTAAACCTATGGTGTAACATGAAAAGAAAGCACCATAGCATAGATGCGTCTGTACAACTGGAGAACGGAGTATACGAGTAAGGCAGGCTTATGCAAAAGTGTTTACATGCATGAACAATGCTAACTAACTTTCTGATATAAATGTGAGAGTGTAAATATACATACATAGTAACTAAGATCGTGAGTACGTGATAAATAGATCTGTACGCTAATACATGGTTTACTGATAAATGAGATGGCTGAAACTGTAGTTTTGATAACATGGGCGACTGTATCTAACATTTTTAAATATGATGGAACTATCAGAGTTCTATACTATCACTGGATTTGACTGTATCTGAAGATCCTGGTATACTGATATCTAAAGAAATATTTGAGTTCATTTACTGAGACTGAGTCTAAACCTATGGGAGGTAGGTGTTTGACCGACATGCCCCATATGTGCCATTATGGCTAAGATGGCGTCCAATCTCTTCCTTGACTGGAAAGGTGTCAATACCGCACCACTGGTAAGGACAACATGTGAGTAACCCTCATATACCAAGTAACTCTAGGGAGAAGGGTAGGAACCCTCATATAATAGGTTAAGCCACCTCATCTACCCTCATATAGCAGGCTACGATATCTCAACCTATGTTGCCTACATAGTTTTGGATTGCAAGGATGACTTCTAAGAATCACACCCACATATACAGGTGAGTTCCCATCCTTGGGTTCACTCGGTGATAACTCCTACTCCTATCTGAAGAGAATGAATATGATTTAACTGACTGTACGTAAGTGGAACTTACTAAATTCTGTTGACAGGCGTTATACTACTGATATCTGATAACTGACTGAGTCCATGAGGTTTTTTTAGTCACATGACTGACTGAATACTACTGAATCATGGCTCGATTTTGTAGATCGTGAAACATGACATGGATCTAGGCACACAACTATAGTTTTTGAGTACGAATACCCCCAGGGCTCAATGGAAGGAAACTGACACAACATAACTAACTTGATCATAAGAATGGAGTCCACAATTCACATTATCATAGACAAAGGAAATTATAAATCATGTAGTTCCTCAATATATTAAGCATGGTAGGGAGTGCATAGCTATATTTCATGTCCATATTGTACATCTCCATTATCATACATGCTTCATACCACAACAATAGCAACACATGAAAAACATGGAATTCATATAAAGTATATAGCTAACATAGACTCATCATTTAGATATCATGGAACCATATAAACATGAATTTCTAGCATCCTAAGCATTTTAAGAGCAAAACACGTTTTTCTCTCTCTCCGTTTCTCAAGGATAAGCCGCTATTCCTCTTGTGTTCAAAAACTAATACAAAATCTGAATAATGAATAATAATATCCTAAAAATTCAGCAATACAGCTTTTAATAACATCCTTCTCTAATAAGTTGCCCGGGAAAAAGTTCCCATGCATCACATTCAGTCCAAAAGCTTCCTTCCCTTATATATGAAGTTTTCCTTTGCTGTCCACAGATCCTCAAAGTGCTGAAATCTTCCTCATTAGTACCTGAAAAGCATGCTAATCACATAGGTCAGCTCACTTAATTGAAAATAGACTAAAAATGCAAGAATTATGTATTTTATCCTCAAAACTTAGCAAAAACATGGGTAAGTTATGGTGCTTAGACGTATAAATACGCCCAACATCACCACCCCACACTAGAAGCTTTATTCATCCTTGAACAAAATAGTACATCCATGCGATTACCTAACTAAACTTTACAAGATCAACACAAAATTTTCAACAAGACATACACGTCAATTATTAACAAAGAGTAGATTTCTTGATCATTACTAGAAACAACTCACCCTCCAACATAGACTCATTAAGTTGGTTAATTCGTATACACAAGTTAAGCCAAAAGAAATCATATAAGACTACCCAACAATTATCAACCATGTGCGCTCACACAAAATGTTACCCATAATCACTCATAGTTTTTAATTTTTCAGAAATATGGTTATATGAACTTGCTTCCTCTCACTCTCACAAAGAATTCTTAGATTACAACTGATGACCATATGCTTGCCCTTAGTGTAATGCTCTACTAATATCAGACTGCTAAGGTTCGGATCAAATAGGGCTTTACGGGTTGTAATGTAGGCTAAAGGGCCAGGTAGGACTATTTTGGCCAAAAATGGTGACTACGTTCCCTAAGCGCTTTAATACACTACATTATGCCATTTACACCAACGTTTAACAACCAATCTACCTTCCATTCATTTACCAACCCCCTTTCACCCATTTTGTTACTCAATCAGAAGCACAATGATGGGAATATACAACTCTTTTATTTTTATTTTTCTCTTCATTTATTATTATTATTATTATTATTATTATTTTTTATTAAGCATCCCTATGATAGCCACCCTCGATCACAATAATTTCATGTACTAATAACTAATCTTTGGGGCATCACTTTCACCATTTTCCTTTTTATTTTGCCACACTCTTTACTCAACTTGATTCTACAATTTAAAGCACTTAGGAGATTTTGGATCAAATTATGGTCATTAAAAAAAATGGATTAGGCTACATATGAGGTTGCCAGAGAAAATAGCTAAACGCTCAAAGGGTGTTCACTAGGAAAATGTACAAAGGCAGGTAAAAAGGAGATAAAAAGAATCAGGGCTGCCAAAGAAATGCTTAAATCATCTCCTAAACTCACAATCTTTATTTTGCTTCACACATACACCAGGCAAGTTCTAGCATCAGTCACAACAAAGAATATATAATAACATTACACACACATGGCACATGGTCAACTTAATTAGGAGCATTATAGATTCTTGACCCAGCAAATGAATGAATTAAACCACAAGTAATTATCACGGAATGAGTCACAACTTAGAGCCTAAATGTTTTAATAGTAGTGATTCAGCACAAACACCTGTTGTAATGTCATGTCGTCTATAAGAATAATTTCATGCAAAAATCTGACTAATTACAACCAACTAACTACGACTAAATCAAAACAACTATAGAATCAATACAAACAAGCAGTACACAATAAAGCAGACAAGGCAATCTGCAACATACACTCGCACCCCACACTTAGATGGAACACACTGCCCTTAGTGTAAATAAATAAGCAAAAATCTAGTTAGTCAGACTCCTCCTCTAGATCCGAGGTCATACCCCCTTCGACAGAATCATCATCAGAGTCTTCATCATTAGAGTTATCCTCCACATCAAAGTATAGCAGTCGGTGATCATCGTCTGTCGGCATATAATCATGTAGAGGTTCCTCAAAATTTACCCCCACTCCACACATAGCCCGAGCATGCTCATTAAGTGGGTAGTCATAGTCCAAGTGCCGAAGCTCTGCATCAGTAAGCACAAAACCCTCATTCATCATAGTGAACCTAGTCATGCCATACAGATGGCAAAAAAAACTCTCATCTCGAGCATGTCTCTCAGCAGTGGTAAGGTTTCTGCCTTGACCAGTTTCTGGATCTTTGATTTTTGTGAGATCTACCTTCTTCGGTTGTGTGGAAACTTATAGTCTGTTGGCTCCTCCTCACTGTGCTCTTTCCTTAAGATTGCAGTCAACAAATTGCCGAAACTGAAATGGGACCTTTTGTGCACCCGTGCTTTTCGCATCGACATTCATATAACTGCACTAATGTTGATGGGAATATTTGTCATTATAGCATATACCAAGAAGACTCGATCATGCATGCCCTTCGTGTATTGTGTCCCAGGAATCAAGCAGGAGTTGACTATTCTTAACCATATGCGAGCTTCTCTGTTCAAACAAGTATATGGGTAAGTGTTGTGACGACCATTATCTTTGTGACGAGTCCACCGGGTCATGGACCTTGATCCACATAACGTATGTTTGATGGCTCTATAAGGAGGTCTCTTGTTGAACTATTTGAGTGGTAATGGATCCACACTTGGAGTACCCAGGAAAGAGTTGAAGAAATCAGCGTTCAATTGCAAGACTTGCCCCCGAATCTTTACTTCATTTCCCGTAGTCCTTGGGGACCAGTTGGCATACAACTCTCGATTTAAATCAAGATTACATTCTCCCATATCTCGGAAGATAAAGTCAAGATTTAGGGCCATAATCTTTGCCAAAATGCGAGGGCAGTTCTTTGCTAAACTTTCCTTCTGCATCAAATCCACATGGACATATTTCTTAACATTATTATTTCTATACCATTCTTTCCCTTCTTCCTCCAGAACCCATTTAATCCCAAAAGTGCGTCGAGGCACTTGATGAGAGGAGGAATCAGCCTGGTCCTTTCTTAACCTTTTGTGACCTTTTTGAGATGTGGATGCTTTCTCCTTTCTCTGTCGTCCTTTCGGAGCCATGTTACCGGAGATCATAATAGGGTAATGTTAGTCTCACTTCATCAAATTCAGTATAATCAAAAGAGAAAATGATGATGGCACTACCCCACACTTAATTTGTTTGCACAAACTAATTGAGTGAGTGATGTCGATTACTCAGACTTCATCGACATACATTTAGGTGGTATGTGCCAACAATTTTATTAGCGTAGTCACACTGTCACCCTTCACTTTACATAATAATTTCTCAGTTTGATATAGAGAAGCAGAACACAATGGTCATGTAATCTTGACTATCATTTCCAACTTTATTTCATTGAAGTAATGCAATCTTTAGACAAGACTACCACATAGAAATCTTATCATGTTATAGGACAGAAACAATCACACAATCTTATGTTTCTGGTCAATCATGCTCATTACATCGATGAACGAGATATTCAAATAGTCAAGCTTACAACTCCCAAAATTATGCATTAAACTTCATTATCTCAACTCCATAATAATAACAAATTATGACAGTGAATACTAATCAATACATGCTAGAGTAAAATCAAGATCACCTATGAGAATTCTTTCACTCACTGAGATGTATTTTTCAAAAATCAAACCAAACTAACCATACCTTTATCACCAAGCGATACTACAAAAATCTAGTTAACCATTAAAAGTGTAGCACTGAAACAACTACAGAACATGAAAGAACAACATACTTGGTGATTAATTCGTGATGAATCGGGAAGGTGAGCCTGCAGGATTAGATGAGAAAAGAGAAAAACTTGGAGAGGGTAAGGTTAGGTGGCGCTTCGGTTTAAGAAAACTTTAGTGGTGTTTAAAGGTAGAGGATATATTTAAAGGATTATCCATGGGTCGGGTTGGTCCATTCACAAATGGGTTAGTAGGTTAAAATTATGTTGATAGGCGGCGCCTATAGCATTGCCTAAGCATAAGTAGGCGGAGCCTATAGCATTGCCTAAGCATAAGTAGGCGGCGCCTAACCTATTCCCTATGTTGTCATAGGCGGCGCCTAGCCTATCGCCTATGTGAGGTAGTGAACATAGGAAATGGCATAGGCAGCGCCTAGCCTATTGCCTATGTTGGCATAGGTGGTTCGTAGCCTATTGCCTATGTTGGCATAGGCGGCGCCTAGCCTATAGCCTATATGAGGTAGTGAGCATAGGCGGCGCCTAACCTATTGCCTATGTTGGCATAGGCAGCGCCTAGCCTATTGCCTATGTTGGGATAGGCGGCGCCTAGCCTATTTCCTATGTTGGCATAGGCAATTGGAAAAACGGTGCACTCTTGGTTGAAAAAGGGCCATACCTCAGGGTCATAAAATAAAGTCGCATCGCAAAACTTTTTCTTTAGGTCAAACCTACATAACTCGAGGCGCGACTCTAATGCAAATCGTACTTGAACCTTACACATTTGACCACTCCCACTTACCTGTATTGTTCCATCATTCCTAAACTTACCACCATTGACATGGCTCACTTTCAAATCAAAATTGGGTCTAATCACCTCCTTTGAACTGCATCCACCTACACTTAATCAAAAACAACAAAAATTATTAGAAGAATGGGTTGGCTCACACCTAGCGCCTTAGTTTTGGTCGTGGATCGACTCTTCTTTTTGAATTTCTATTTATCAACAACAAACTCATAGTAAAACAAAAATGATTAAAAATGATGGGTTGCCTCCCATGTAGTGCTTGATTTATTGTCGCGGCACGACATAGTTATCTCGAGTACTCAGACTTCATCAAGATATATAGTGGCTATACATTTTATCGAGTCGATTGGACTGATATATACCTTCACTCTTTCGCCATTCACCTTAAAGACACCACCATCATTGTTTTCTAACTACACTACTCCAGATGAGTAGACTTGGCTGATTCTGAACGGACCAGACCATTTAGACTTCAATTTACCTGGAAACAACTTCAGTCTAGAGTTGAAAAGGAGTACCAAATCGCCTTTCTAAAAGCTTTGTTGGATAATCCTTCGATCATGGTACTTTTTCATCCTTTCCTTGTAAAGATCTTCTCTTTCGTATGCATTTAGACGAAATTCATCCATCTCGCTCAGCTATCCCAATCCCATATCTACGGCATCATTCTATTTCAGGTTAAGCTGCTTCAGTGCCCACATTGTTTTATGTTCTACCTCAATTGGCAAGTGACAAGGCTTTCCATAAACTAGTTGGTATGGTGACATGCCAATTGGTGTTTTAAACGCGGTCCTATATGCCCATAAGGCATCGTCCAGTTTCCTGGACCAATCTTTCCTGCTGGCATTCACAGTCTTAACAAGGATCAACTTAATCACCAAAAATAACATATTGAAACACCTGATCATAATTCAATCCAAGGATTGACATTTTAAGGTCAGAAGGGTCATGAAATAAGATTACCAAGTTATGTAGGTTAAAATAAATTCTAAGTATCAACAATTTGCTGAAATTTTTAAGTCTGGGACCTCTTTCCCTGGTCTAAAGGATTGAGTTAAGATTTGAACTTATTGGGGTCTTATAATATTTCCCCCTTGGTAACATTCTTCCTCAAATTAGACTCAGCTAAGAGTTCTGATAGAGTAAATTTATATACTGATCAGGCCCATGTGAAGAATGGTTTCATGACGGAATCTACTGATATATTAAACTATTATACTGAGATGCATAACTGAAGTATGAATTTAAATGAAGAAATGACATATGACTGAGTTTTTTCATGAAGGTATGCGTGATATAAGAATTCTATGCAACTGAACAAATATACAGTTGTAAAGGTAATCTGAGCATGGAACTAAGTAAATTCAAAGAAAGTTGTTACCTTGAGCTGAGTCTTAGTTTGAAGAGAAGAGGTGAGGATCTTGGTACCTATCTCTACATATGTTTTCCAAGTAGCTCCCTCAACGAATTGATTCTGTCAAACAACTTTGACTAGACGAACCTATTTGTTCCTTAGTCTGCGAACCTGAAAATCAAGAATTTAGAAAGGGATTTCCTCATATGAGAGGTTATTTTGGAGATAAGTGACATCTATCATTACTAAACTGTTGGTTTACCTATGCACTTATTTAGCAAGGAGACATGAAACACGGGGTGCAGTGAAGCTAATTTGGATGAAAACTCAACCTTGTAAGCTACCTTTCTGAAACAGCTGAGAATTCGGTAAGGACCGCCATATCGGGGAAAGAGTTTCCCCTTTTTTTCCAAACCTCATCACTCCCTTCATAGGGGAGATTTTCAAATACATAAAGTCACTAATCTCAAACTAAAGATACTTTCTTCATATATCGACATACAATTTTTGTCAGCTCTGAGTTGTCTGGAGCCTTTCCCTGATCTATTAAAATTTTTCTAAGGAATCAAATACCAAGATAGGACCTAAAACTATAGCCTCACCCACTTCAAACCAACCAAAAGAGGATCTACATCTCCTCCCATAAAGCACCTCAAATGGAGCCATCTGAATACTGGAATGATAATTATTATTAAATGCGAACTCAATCAAAGGAAAATGGTCATCCCAACTACCCTTAAAGTCAATGGCAGACGCTCTTAAAATATCTTATAGAGTCTGGATTATCCTCTCTACTTGACCATCTATCTAAGGGTGAAATGTTTTACTGAGATAAACTTGGGTACCAAGACCCTTTTGGAAGACTTTCCAAAAACAAGAAGAGAACTTCATACCTCTATCTGAACTGATGGATAATGGAACTCTATGTAATCTAAATAAATCTCTAAGATAGATCTTGGCATAGTCCTTGACTAAATAATATGTACGAACTGGTAAGAAATGAGCTAATTTTGTTATCCTGTCTACTATGACCCAAATCTAATTATGTTGGCGGCGAGTATGAGGCAAACCCATCACAAAATCCATGTTTATTTCCTCCCACTTCCATGTGGGTATACTAATCTCTTGCATAAACCCACTAGGATTCTGATGCTAAATCATGACATACTGACATGCAGAGCACTTAGCCATAAACTCTACAATGTCACTTTTTATCCCACTCCATCAATAGACTTCCCGCAAGTCGTGGTACAATATAGTGGCCCTTGGATGAATAAAGTAATGTTCTCCATGTGCCTTTATACGAATTCTCTGTCTCACACTATCCATACATAGCACGCATAGTTGACCCTGGAAATGCAACAAACCATCTCCCCCTTGTGTGAAAAACTCTACTCTTTGATCTCTTACTGAATTCTTTAGTTAAAGTAAATTGGGATCTCTGTCTTGATTTTCTTTCACTTTAGAAATAAAAGATGATTCCAAACTATTTTGTATCCATGTGCTTCCCTCTACTGTATTAACCTAGTAGACACCTAGTCA
This sequence comes from Capsicum baccatum var. pendulum, assembly GCA_030864225.1. NCBI lineage: Eukaryota > Viridiplantae > Streptophyta > Magnoliopsida > Solanales > Solanaceae > Capsicum > Capsicum baccatum. The sequence goes on from CM061557.1 coordinate 91,989,614, forward strand.
AGCAAGTTGGTGAACTTCTTGAACTAACTTTTTCTTCCCATCCTCCACGTGAGAAACACCACACATATACATCCTACTGAGAGCATCAACCACTACATTGGCCTTACCTTAATGATACAAAACACTCATGTCATAGTCTTTCAACAACTCTAACAACTTTCTTTGATGCAGGATTAGGTGTTTCGAAGAAAATACATACTGAAGCCTTTTATGGTCTGTAAAGACATCTATATGTACCTTATACAAGTAATGCCTCTAAAAATTAAAGGAAAACATGACAGCTAATAACTCCAGATCATGAGTGGGGTAATTCTTTTCATGGGGCTTAATCTGTCCAGAGTTATAGGCTATGACCTTAAATTTCTGCCGCAAAACATACCCCAAACTAACTAAGGAAGCATCACAATACACAACAAATCCTTCTGAACCATCTGGTAAGGTTAAAATTGGGGTTGTAGTGAGTCTAATCTTTATTTACTGCAATATCTTCTCACAAGAATTTGACCAGTAAAACTTGACTTTTTTCTGTATCAATCTGGACATGGGGATGCAATGGATGAAAATCTTTCAACAAAAAATCGGTAATAGCTAGCTAAACCCAAAAAACTCCTGGTATCTAATGGAGAGATTGGCCTGGGCCAGTATCTCACTTCTTTGGGCTATTTATAATCACCTCTAATGCCATCACGGAAAACTATATGACCAAGGAAAGATACTGACCATAGATTAAATTTTTACTTACTGAATTCGGCGAACAACTGATGGGCTCTAATAGTTTAAAATAATATTCTGAGATGGTCTGTAAGATCATGTTTACTGCAGGAGTAGACAAGAATTTCATAAATTAAAACTATAACAAACATGTCCAAGTACTACTTGAACACGCGGTTCATCAAGTCTATAAAGGATACTAGAGCATTGTTAAGACCAAATGACATGACTAGGAATTCAAAGTTTCCATACCTAGTTCTTAATGCTATTTTTCAAATGTTAGATTCTCTAACTTTGAGATGATTATAGCCTGATCTATGGTCTATCTTAGAAAAGTAGCTGGCACCCTGAAGTTGGTCAAAAAAGTCATCAATTCTGGAAAATGGATACTTGTTCTCGACCGTGAATTTATTTAGATAATGATAGTTGATACATATTCTAAGAGAACCATCTTTCTTACGTACGAATAAAACTGGTGCACCCCATGCGGAAATGCTAGGTCTAATGAAATCCTTATCTAGTAGATCCTTAAACTGTTCCTTTAACTCTTTGAGTTCTGTTGGGGACATGCTATATGGTAGGATAGAGATAGGTTAAATATCAGGAAGAAGGTCTACTTCAAACTTAATTTTCCACTCCGGAGGGACTCCAGGATGATCTTCGGGGAATACATCTTACAATTCACATACAACTGGAACTGACTCAAGATTAGGGGTTTTTGAACTAGAGTCTTAAAATTGAACAAGATGATTAACACATGCCTTAGATATCATTTTTCTCGGCCTTAGGTAAGATATAAGTTGTCCTCTAAGTGCTGAAGTACTACCCCTCCACTCTTGGAAACGTTTTTTCAGAAACTTAAAATAGACAACACTATTGTTGTAGTCAACTGAAGAATATCATTAATGAAGCTAGTCCATGTCAAGAATTACATCAAAATCTGTCATGTCTAATTCTATTTAGTCAACTAATGGGACATTCAGATATACCATAATTAGGCAGTTTTTGTATACCCATCAGGCTAAGATACATTTAACCCCTAAGAAAGAGACTAAGAAGGGCTTTTCTAGAATTTTGGGAATAAATCTGAAGTCAATAGCTATATAAAGAGTTACGTAGAGCAAAGAAGATCTTGGAAGTAGCAAGGCATGAACATGCAAATGATAAAATTGTAATGTACCAGTGACCACATCAAGAGAACTTTCCTGATATTTTTGGGACTAAAGTGCATAAAAACTATTTAGGCGTTTCCCACTGGTGGTACTAGAAGTGGTACCCTACTTGTTTAGGCGATCGGACTAAGTTGAAGGACGATTATGCTTACTCTATAAACCCACCTGAGTATACTCTTTAACCCTGTGGCCAGGCATTCCACATCAGAAACATACATCACTGCCAGCTCTGCAGAAACCCTAGTTGTTTCTGCCATACTTCTTGTAAAGGAGACTTGTTCTGGAACTTCTAACACTACCCTGAGGTTTAGGGCCTGGTGTCCTATCTTTATTGCCATCTCAGAATTTCATCACTGGAGCAATGGCTGAGGACGAAGCTGGAACTAAAGATTTTTGGAAGACCTAAGAATAATTTCCACCATCTAACTTAGGCTGAGTGAAGTTAAAGCTACCTATTCTAGCTCTATTATATTCCCTCTCATTCTTCTTATTAATAGACTCCTCTATTGGTTGAATAAGGACCATTTGGATGTGTCCATCTGTTTAATTAGCATTGCAATCTAACACTTCTTGACCACACTTTTAGACACCACAGACATAAACTTACTCATCTTACATTTGCTATCTGCTACCACGTGAGGGGCATATCTTTCTAAGTGAGTAAACTTGAGAGAATACTCTTTAACTGTCATGTCACCCTATTTCAATGTAATGAACTCCAAAACGTTGGCTTCCCTCAACTCTAGTAGGAAGAACCTTTCCAAAAAAATAGTTGCAAACTTCTTCTATTCCACGGGCCCTAGATCTGTAGCCCTCACTAACTTCCACTACTTGAACCATGTGAGCCACATCCATCAAAAGATATGCAGCCAACTCAACACTCACACTCATAGTTACCCCATAATATCTATGACTTTATGTACTTGAACAAGGATTTTCTGTGTATCCTCATCTGAGTTAGACCTGGTAAAGGATGGAGGGATCATTCGGGTGAGGTCCTAAACACTAGCTACAACAGTATTGATCGCTAGATTTTCCAAAATAGCAGCTGGGCTTTTATTCTTGCTGCTACATAATGAGCTAGATTATTGTATTCTACTTTAAATTTTGCATATGATACATGCTCGTCTAGGGGATCTGCCTAAATGAGCGTAGGTGCTGGCTAGTTTCCTGTTATAATTTCGTTGTTCCTTTTAGGAGGCATATTCTTTAAATAGAAGGGAAAACAATTATATTGGTATTTTAACTTGAGCTCATGCATCAATCGCACGATATTAATACTGAAAGATGGTAAACTTTCCCTAAAATACATCATAGCCTCTTGTTCATAAGTGTGGTGCGCTAGACACCCATGCATAAGACTTTACTTGATGTGACTATCTGAATTTCTAGGACTTTGTTGAACCTTAGGCTCTGATACCAAGTTTATAACACCCAAACTCTGCACCCCAGATGTCACACGGTGATTATATTCTAAAATGACCTTGATCTAACCCATGACTGGTACCTGCTATAATTACTAACTAATAATAACTTTGTAGTAATGCAAAAATTAGGCTAAATTTACCATAGAGTTCATAACTAAAATCAAACACTGAATACTAATAAATAGAAATTGAAAAACCTAACAACTGTCTGAAATAAACTAGTCTAAAAAAACTCTAATAAAACTATCTGAATACGTAGTTGATGGGACATGCCCCCAACTAACTCTGACTATTGAAATACTAATAAATTAAATAATACACGATCCTTAAACTATGAGGACTCACCAATAAATATGCTATTGATAATCTGGACTACTAGTTAAGGACATAAGCTCATGCATCTTAACCTATGATATAAGACATCATAGCATAAAAAGAGGTATGCGTTAATACATTGAATGTACTGCCATGCTAGGTGCGGTAAGGCTGAATGCAGAAGTTCATATTCAAGAATAGTAACTGGCTAAGAAAACATAAATATAACTGAGTGCGAGTATAAGTATATCTAAAACTGCTATAAAATGTAGATTATGCAATGTTATTCACATAGCTATCTATATTTTAACGGAGATCACATTTAATACTAGATAATGAGTTTTAAAACATAAATGACTAATATATGATTTTACTAATACTGTATTATAGTTTACTTAGTGACTATTTTTTATTGTCCTGATTTTACAGAATTAAACTGAGTTTCTAAACTGAGTTGGGTGACTGTATCTGACAGTCCTTATTCTGATACTGAACTGAAGTTTTATACTAAGTCTGAAACTAAAATGGAAACTATGGGACTATTTATCTGACCGACATACCCCTATTATGATCTGAGTTAGGGTCCAACCTGTGACCCCAGTTGGAAGGGAGTTAGCACCTTGCTAAGGGATACTATCAATGGGTATGAGTTAACTCTCTCTAGCAGGAAGCCCTTTAGTCAACCCTCGCTTATAGGAAAACTCGGACGAGATGTATCAACACTGGACCGGCAGGATGATATCCCAACCAATACATGCAATGTACTTCTGTAATGTAGGCACTACTACTATGAGTCAAGCCATATTTACAGACAAGAATGACCAAATCCCTGGGTTCCCTTGGTGTTGATTTCTAGTCCTAACTTAATAGACACTAAACTAATGAGTGACCCATATCTATCAATATATATGCAGCTAAATCAACACTCTCACTCTTAGTTACCCCATAATATTTGTAACTTTATGGACTTCATCAAGGATTTCCTGTTGGTCCTCATCTAACTTAGACCCGGTAAAGGCTAGAGGGTTCATTTAGGTGAAGTCCTAAATTCTAGCTACAACAGTATTTCGCACTGGCTTTTATAGAATAGTAGCTGGGTTTTTAATATGGCTTCTAAAGAATGAGCAAGGATATGGAAATCTACTCTAAATTCTGCGTGTGATACATGCTCGTCCACGGGATCTGCCTAAACGAGCGGAGGTGATGGCTAGTTTCCTGTTCTTATTCCATTATTCCTTTTGGGAGGTATATTCTTTAAATGGAAGGGAAAACAATTAGATTGGGATTTTAACTTTTGCTCATGTATCACTCGCATGATATGAATACTGAAAGATGGTAAACTTTTCCTAAAATGCCTCATAGCCTCTTGTTCATAAGTGTGGTGCACTAGATTCCCATGGAAAAGACTCTACTTGATGTGAATATATAACTTTCTAGGACTCTATTGAAGCTTAGGCTCTGATACCAAGTTTGTAATACCCTGAGTCTGTACCCCAAATGTCACACCGTGATCATATTCTCGAATGACCATAAGTTAACCCATGATAGGTACCTGCTACAATCACTAAATAATAATAACTCTGTAGTAATGTAGAAATTAGGCTAAATTTACCATAAAGTTCATAACTAAAATAAAATATTGAATACTGACAAATAAACACTGAATACCGAACAACTGTCTGAAATAAACTAGTCTGAAAAGCCTCTAATAGAACTATCTAAATATGGAGTTGATGGGACAAGCCCCCAACTAACTCTGACTATTGATAATCTTGGCTACTAGTTATGGTAGGAGCTCATACGTCTGAACCTATGATATAAGACATCATAGTATAAAAAAAGGTATGCATCAAAACTTTGAATGTACTTCAATGCTAGGTGAGGTAAGGATGAATGCAGGAGTTCATATTCATAAACAGTAATTGGTTGAGAAATCGTGAATATAACTGAGTGCAAGTACAAGTATGTCTGAAACTGCTATAAAATATTGGTTATGCGAGGTTGTGCACATAACTATGTATATTGTAACTTAGATCATATTTAATATTGGATAATGAGTTCGAAAAACCTAAAGGACTAATATATGAGTTTACAGATACTGTATTATTTTTTACTTTGTGACTATTTTTTGGTGTCCTGATTTTGTAGAATTGAATAGAGTTTCTAGACTAAGTTGGGTGATTGTATCTGACAGTCTTTATTCAGATACTGAACTGACGTTTAATTCTAAGTCTGAAACTATAATGGAAAATATGGGTCTGTTCATCTAACCGACATACCTTAATTATGCTCTGAGTTAGGGTCTAATCTATGACCCAAGTTGGAAGGGAGTTAGAACCTTGCCACGGGATACTATCTATGGGTATTAGTTAACCCTCTCTTGAAGGAAGCCCTTTAGTCAACCCTCGCTTGTAGAAAAACTCATATGAGATGTATCTACATTAGACAAGCAGGAAGATATCCCAACCTATGCAACCTACGTACTTTTGTAAGGCAAGGACTGCTACTATGAGTCAATCTATTTTTCGAAAGAGGAATGACCCAATACCTTGGTTCGCTCGGTGTTGATTTCTAGTCCTAACTTAATGGAAATTGAATTAATTTCCAGACTGTACTAGACTTGACAGAACTATTTCAGATTGTGATGTCTAACAAAACTGGATTGAGTTCACTGAGTTCTATTAGCTGACTGAATATGTTGAGTTCTATTACTGGCTGAGTATACTCTACATGACATCACAGAGAGTATTTAGAAACAAGTTTAAATCTAGGTAGCATCTAGATTGTTGGATTTTAGATACCCCCAGGACTCGATAGCATAGATATTAAGAAACAGAGCACAATCTTGAAAATATAATACATAGTTACTGTGTCACAATTCTTTCATTGAGGCATTTTAGGAAACACTTGCATGGTATGCTTTTACACATACTATTATGACATGATTAACTATTTTAACTCTCATGAACGTCATATCAAACACTTGGGTCATAGTTTTTGCACATAATACAAGTCAACATGGATGCATCATCATCACAATTCAAAATTCATAAATTCAAGGGTTTCCAACTTAAAACTACAAAAAACTACACAGGTGCTATTTAATTTACATGAATTTTTTAACTAATCAAAGAATTGAGCCCAAATAAAATCATAATCATGAATACATTTTAACTCAACATAGAATTCATGAAACCAATGACCTTGAAATTTTAAAAGAAGTTCTTGAACTCCAAGAGTGGAAGGAAACCCATGGATGAACAGCTAACATACCTTGGTAAGTAAATTTGTGAAGATTTATGGTGTATTCTTTAAGATTTATCTTTAAATTTGAATGGCCTAGGGTTTTTTCTTGAGTAAATTTTAGAGAGAATGAGAGATTTATCCTTTAGAGTTGGTTAATATCATGTTTTTGGGGATGATTAAGGGTGGGAAAATGACCCCAGCTACCCCTCTAGATGCAGAGTTTTAATGAATGAGAATGTGCCAAGTGATGCAGTGAGCGACACACCACATCGATGGAATCAACTCCTTGACCAACGCGTTGCATCAAGTTCCCGTTGGTACTTTGGAATTAAACTGAAAGCTGGGGAAAATTATTCATCGATGTGATGGGTAATACGAGGTGTTGAGATCACATTGACCCATTGATTTAGCCATGTAAATATGATTGAAATGAGATCTAAAAAATCCTAAACTTATCCGAAGTAACCTATTGACACACCTTATCATGATTTAATCCAAGGATTCACCTTTTAAGGTCATGAGGGTCTTGAAATATGATTGCCAATTTATGAAGGTTAAAATAAATTCTATGTATCAACACATAGCTGAAATTTCTAAGTTTTGGACTTCTTTCCCTGCTCTAAAAGACTGATTTAAGCTTAGCACTTTGTGGGGTCTTACAAATATTCAAGCATAATATTTTTAGAATTTTAATGAATTGCCTGAATTTTCCTTTCGCTCTATTCTTCTCAAGTCACAAAGGAAAAGGTGGGTGTGGTATTGGAACTTATCATATATACTGCTAAATAACTGAACGCTTACATCTTTCATTATTAATTACATCATCACCACTTGTTTCCTTTTCTTTCACCACAATAGGTGTCTTACCAATAATAGCTTAATAATTCCTTAGCGTTTCTGCAATAGATAAAGGAAGATCCAAAGTATTTATACCCCTCCTTCTGGTAATGGAAAAAACATGAATATCATTTTTATAATTTTCCATAATGTTACTCGGAAGGGTACCCGGCTGCCTTTGGTTCAGAGATGCTGACATCTACCTAAATTGCTTTTCTAACTTCATATAGTAGTTGAATGGGTTTCTCTCTTTTGGGTCATCCCCGAAATTTCATCCTTAATATTTGTAAGGTTGATCTCTTAAGTTTCACGACACTTTACTAGCTTAGTCAACATCTTTTCCATTCTTGATGCTACACCTCTTCTACCAGGTGAAATGTACCAATCTCTTTACTCTCCATAGTCATACTTGTTCCTCCAGTCATTATCTTGCTCCCTACTATGGTCTCTTTAATTGTTATAATAATTCAGATCTTTGATCCCTTGCCCTTGGGGAAACCCTCCAACTACTGATCCAAATACTTTTCTTTCTCCTCTATTTCTTACTAATAAGCTTTGGAAGCCAAACCCTTTGCTCGTTTTATGGTTACCATCTCAAAATTTATTCTAGCAAACTGCTTATCTAGTAGTCCTAAATTAGTTATTATTAGTATAATCTATTGTGGTACTAAGTCATCACCTACTTTTTGGTTGCAAGAGTCCATTGTATCATATGTGAAAGTTCCCCTCTCAGACTCTATAGTTTTCCACCTTTTTTAGTTAACAAGATTTGATCTAATATTTCCTAAGCTTTCTCTTAGCATAGTGTCATTAATGCTTCTCAAAATATGGTCTCTGCCATGGCTCTAGAACTTATGGTCAAGGCTCTATAAAATATCTCCAATAAGCTCATCCCTAATATCGAATGTTTTTCCACCATACTCAGTTTCTTCTTAAACGTTAATCATGCGTCATAAATTGACTTTGACTTCAGCTACCCTATATTATAAATGTCTTTCTTGAGCTACAACATCTTGGATGGAGGAAAGAAATGGTTGGAGAATTTCCTAAGAAACTTATTCTATGTAATCATAGATCCTCTTAGAAGTTCCCCTAGCAATAAAGATGCTTATCCTATAAGTGAGAAGGGGAACAACCTCAGTCTAAGTGATTCCTGATTCACCCTAAGAATGGTATATGAACTGCATATCCCTCTGAAATTTACAAGGTGCATGTTTTCATCATCTCTAAATAAGCCCTTAAATATACATTTTAGGTTTAGGAGATGGATCATTGCACTCATTATGTAAAACTTACTTCCTGGGGGTTAAATTGGAGGAATAATGGTCCTTTCACTAATAGATCAATGTATCTTAGATATTCATCATCATCCTCATACGACTGCATATAATGCTATGATAGGATGCCTAAATTAGGGCCTCCTCCAGCTAATTATCATTTCCACTGAGTGTTGCTCTTCCATCTGCTACCTATCTCAGCTTAGCTAGCTCTACCTCTTAACCTATAGTTGACTTTTTCCACATTCCTTCTCTCATTATAAGCTTAAGCTAAAAGCATACCAATATTTCTTATCACTATCAAATATAGTAAACCAATAAATGTTGGGGTTGAATCCCAGTGGAATACATGCAATCGTGCCTCTCACCTATTGCAATCAATGGGTAGAATATGAAAAGTAAATGAGAATTTTTTAGTAGAAATGTCAAACAAGTAGCGACTATCAAATTCGGTTATAATCAGTAATAGATGAAAACTAGGATTGTGTTTCCCCTAGATTATCGTGGTTTATTTAACCAACCCGATTCCTTGCATGCAGAATTGATAAGTTATTTACCCTCAATAGTGTTTTTAAAGAGCTGATAGATTTAACCCTTTACCTTTTGAATCTCAAGATCTTGCATTACTAACCCTTATCTTAATCCTAGCTAAGTAATACCTTTTGAGTCTATAGTTATTATATGAAATCTAACCATCTTATTTAGATAATGCCTAGTAGCATGGATCGATAACTAACCATCAAATTATTTTCGTCATTATCTTTTCCTAGTCAGTATCTTCTTTAGGAGTAAGTAGCAATAATGTAGGAGGGATCCTAATGTTTGAAACCACTAAGTTAATTATTAAAGTGAATATAATACAATGAATACATGGGTATCTATTCTAAGTAACAATAGCACTTCCCCTACTCGTTAATGCACCAGGTATTCCACAGCCCTAGCTAAGGGTTTTTAGCCGCTCATGCTTATGAAGTAATCAACAAAATTTATGATTGGAAGCATAAGTTGAAATAACAATAACCACAATTAAAAACCTAAAATCATAAATGAATAAATCAATAGAAATCAGTATAAGAGAATTCCAAAAAAAAAATTGAATCTCAAAATAAAAATATATTTCGAAGTATCAACTGTGCTAAACTTCTACTAAAAATACATAATGGGTAATTATAGTACATAAAGAAACCCTGAAGATATATCACAAATGAAAAATGACAAAAAAAAGTTTTGCAGCTACATGTGGTGTCCACAAACAACCTGGCCTTGGGTGCATGTGGCATATGCAGCCTGAGGCTGGGGGTATGTGCCATCGCATATGATCAGAGAAGAAATTTGTTACTCTATGCTTAGGGTTTTTGACTTATGATACATACTTTTCCTACATGTGGTCCACATGTGCTACATGCTGAAGTGTCGTGAAACATAATACTTTCGATACTTAAAACAAAGAATTAATTCTTGGACTTAGGTTATTTTAGTATATATGAAGTATTTTTATTGTTGTTACAAGTGTAACACATAAGTAATAGCCTTGTAATGAAATTAGAAAAAACACAATTGAAAAATATGGTATCTGCAGATGAAATAAGTCAGCATGCCAGTCTTCAATACATCATACGGATAGTAAGTCGACTTGTAAGCACAACAATATCTAAAGCCAAGAAGTAAAGTTATGTAATAAGAAGTACAACTATAGAGTACGAGTTATAAAGAGAGGATAAAAGTCATGACCAGTAACCACAAGTAGAATAGAAACTCAAGCCGCCAATAAGATTTAAAGTCACGAAATATGATAGTCGGAAGTTTGAGTATGACTTGTATAGACAAATCATAAATATACCAGTGTGCAGAGCATTGAAAGATCAAGTCCTTGGTGGTGACGAGTGAGAACCACAAGTCGTATGGTCAAGATACCACTTACGTTATTGATTCGTAAAGATAAAAAAAACATAGAGACCTTAAAGATCAGCCACCGAAGAATATACGACAAGCAAAGCACGACTTTTAAGAATACCTTATGATTGGACGACATGAGTCGTACCTTGTGCCAATATTAATTTTCCTATTCTATTTTAAATAGGATTTCTGAGTTATTTTGCGACACAATAAAAACCTTAAGGCTATTCCTTTATTAGGTTACACACTTTTACAATACTTTTACTACTTTGATATTACGATTTTGTCCTTGAGATTTTTGGGTTTTGATTAAACTGAAGAGATCAAATTTTCTTCCGTTTATTTTTGTGAAATTAATTACATTTTTTCTTTATTGATTATCATGGATTGTTGCATAAGCATGAATAACTAATTTCCCTGACTAGGGTTTTAGGAACCTTAGTGAATTAACTACATTAGGGAAGTGGGAGATTCATCTATTCTAAATTAGATGTATGTATCTTAATCTTCATCATACTAATTGACCCCAAAGCTACTACACAAGTTTACGAATTGCCTATGTATAATAACGTCATCACACAGGAGTTTGATATCGAGAAATGAGGATTAAGAAAGTATTTTGAGATTCATGTCCATATTATTACTCTGCCATCTAATCTAATAAATTTTACACTCAAAAGGTGAGAGTTGAAATGAAGTCATATACAAGGGGTAATAAGCCGATTCCCTGAGACACACAAGGTAAATGGTGAGGTTTATCAACATGTTCACAAGACTATGGATAATACAAAGCTTGTCAACTTTACATGCAAAGCAGTAGATTAGGTGTGTTGAACATGAGAAATTTATGGGGTTTAGAAGCCAGGGGGAACACAGTACTAGTTTTTGTCTTCTATTATTTACAAATTCAAAGCATTCAAGTTCAGTTACTACTTAGAAGTGATTTCCAAATTCGCCAATTTAGTTTTCGGCACTACTCATGGATTTCAACAAGCTAAGAAGTTGTTCAGTGTTTCCCCTGCGGGTTTAAACCCAACTTTTTTTGGGTTTCAATAGTTTGCATCAACCGCAATATACTTGATTGGAGGTGAGTTTTTGGGCGATATTAATTTTTTATGTCGTTGCTGGGTAAAATAGTATGAATTATTGATTGAAATTGGTTAAGTTTGCAGATCTTATTTCTTGTTATTGGTTTTTCATATGCTATTTTACGTCAAATACTAACAGAAGAGGCAATCCAATACTCCTTTATGATCCAAATCTTGAAAGAATTTTTCAAACACCACGAAGAATAGTAGAACAAATTCATGTTGGTATTCTTACTGGGGTTTGAGACCCTCTGATTTTGCGTCCTCCCACACCTAATATCCATATAATATTACTTTTAGTTATACTGAACAATTATTTATTGCAGCAAATCAAGAATCTAGAGTCGTTAATGAAGCACGATTAGCTGAAGAGGATAGGGTAACCCAACAAACAACGATAGCTAGGCTAAGACTACTGGTCAAGCATCATAGTGGAGTTCAAAGAGGAAAATCTCTATTGATTCCTACATATGACCATCTTTAGCCATATGACAAAGGTGAATACATAGATATGTCCAACCTGTTGAGACAGGAGCCATCATTCCTCCTACTCTACCGCCAAATGTTAAATTTGTCATTACTAGTGCAATAATCTAATTTCTAATCTTGAAGGGTGCATTTTAGGATCATCAACTGATGATGTGCATATACATATTACTAATTATATTAGGATATATATGTTGTATACTATTCCAGTGGTAGACTAGGAAGCTTTGAGATTAGGGTTGTTCCAATTTTCATTAATAGGGGAAGCATCGCTATGGTTAGGGGAACTTCTGAGAGGTTCAATCACTACTACTCATGAGTTGCATAGACAAATTTTGAATATATTCTTTCCTTCTACAAGGATGCTATAGTTGAAAGATAAAATATATAATTTTAGATAGCTACGTACAGAATCCATGTATCAACTGTAGTATAGATTCAAGAATAAGTTAAGCATGCTACCTAATCACAATATCATAGGATCCAATCTATTGGAAATCTTCTAAAGATCACTGAATGTTAGTTCAAGAGCACTGGTGAATACTATTTTGGGTAGTACATCAATTCATCTTTAGTGGGACGTTGTGCATGAGATGTTAGATGATGTTTTCGTGACCAATCGAGGTTGGCATACATGAGACACTGAGTGGGGTGCAGGTACATATTCTATTAGATAAGCTAATAATTATGGAGCTTGACATAATTTAGTATCAAAGAATTTGCACAACTTCAGACAGATATTAGGCTACTTACAAAATAATTTGCAACAATGAGTGCTAAGAAAGTAAATGTAGTTGGGGCATAAGGATCTACTTCTTAAACTTTTGAGACTGAATCTAAAGAGAAATAAAAGTATCTTGATTATCCTTTGGTGGATTTTTTAGCACAAGGGCACAAGAATCATGGATAAAACTATTATAATTAAGCATCCATGGTTTTGAGCCTTTGAAAATTTCCTAAATATCCATTCTTCGGACCCAATACAACTTATGGGTATGATTTGTATCCTAGGGTACGAGTGATATGGTCCTGCCATTTCCTGACAAGTGTTAGTTGGTGATATAGTTTTGTTCATTGGAATAAGTACAACTTAGAGTTGTGAGTCATAAGGGATTGGTACGATTCATATCAGGGACTCATACAATGGGCACTATTTGATCCTTTGGTATTTAATTCTTCTATGGATACAGATTATGGGTACGGATCATATGTTGTAGTTACGACTTCGTTGGGTAAGTCGTATACTTAATAATTTTTTATCCAAATGTAGATTCTTGGCTACGAGTGGTGGTTAACAATCATATTAAAAGGTATGACTCATATGTGTCAGTTATATCCTTATGATGGGTTTTTAAATAATTTAAGTGGGGGTATTCTGGAGTTTTGACAACTTACCATAATTAGGACCCACAACTTCTAATACACTTAAGAAGTTATTACCCTATTATTCTATTCATTAACACTTAGAAACTATTCCAAAAGAAATCTCATAATTCTCTCAAAAACATTTGGTGCAAGGAAGCTAGGGTTTTATCTTGTGGATTGTATTATGGATTGCTTTGGTAATTGTTTCCAACGATTCTCTGGTTTAAGGCATAGTTCTTTTTCATTATTGTAATTTATAATAAAGGCATGGTTTATTTGATTAATTTCATGGTTTTATTATTTGATGATCATGTTTTTTCAACTATTATTTAAGGGGTTTGATATTGAATGATTGGTTATGGTTTTCAATGGTTTTATTATGATTTTATATGCATTTACTGTAACTTTAGAAAATTGGATTGCATGGAAATGGCATAATTGTTTTTTGAATTTGTTTTGGTTATATTATGCCCTAAGATGTTTGATAAAATGTTTATAAAGAATGTTAGTTACATTGACCTCTTTTAATGGAACTCTTACATATTTTAAATTGCACAAAGGATTTATGCATTGTTTAAATGTTTTGATAATGGATGAATGGTTATGCTTGTGGAGAACATGGAAGTCTCCTAAGTGGATTTAATATGGTATATGGAAAAGGAACCAAAGGTTGTCTTAACCTAAATGGATTGTGTATGGATAATATTTTCAAGAAAGGGATGGTATGCCAACACCACAAATATTGGCCTTAGGCAGAAAATAAAAAATTTGACCCTTTTGTAACTATATTTGGTGATGGCCTATCACGGGTCTGACGGCTTATCACAGATGTCGTCAGCCATTTTTTTCAGCAATTAAGGGGGATTTTTAAATGGGTATTTTGGTCTTTTCAATCCATTTTAACCCTCTAAATATATCCAAGTAAAGATGAAAACTTCATTCCTCTTCTATTTCATCAAGAATACTAAGGTTTCTCTCTCAAAAAACAAATCCAAATTTCCCCAGAACCTCAAGAATCAAACCATAGATTTTATAAATTGGTTCAAGATTCAAGGTGCCTAAGTCAAAGGCATCAAGAAACTGAGCTCAAAAGAGTGAAGAAGAGTTCCCAATCAAGCTTGTTCATCTTAAATCCATCATCCAAGGTATGTGGGCTTTGAACAAGAACGCTTCTTTCGTTCTTGTGCCAAAAGATTTAATTTCTACTATTGAAATCCATGATTTTGCAAAGTGGGTTTACACCCAAATTACTTTATTAATGATTTATGATATTTGAGCTATTCATGATCGATACACATGATTATTTCATTATTTTCTTTCTTAAATTGATAACTTATGCCATGAGTTGAATATCGTTATTATGAGTTTATGATTTCTGAATAATTTGAGATAAGAGTCATGATTTATCATTTTCTATGAGATGTTTGATTATTGAATGTATATATATATATATTAATATTTGAGCTTGAGAGTCAAGAATGAGTTCTATGATGTTTTCTTGAAATTTGTGATACATGATTATTTTACAATTTCCAAATTATGACTTGATATTTAATATTGTGAGTTTTATGTTCTACCATTAGTTCGTATTTCAAGTGCTTTCAAGACATGTGTCAAGTTTTAAGCTTCCATATGAAAAATGGGATTATTGAGTATATTGATTCATAAGATTAAGTTGTTATAATGAGTCTTGATATTTCCTCAAAGTTATTGATGTTGCCATGACTAAATGAATTAATACATATTGATGTTGAGAAAGATTGTTTGATTTTGAGTCGAGTCAGGAATCCACGGTTGTATATGATTTACCGATGAGATATATTATTGTTTTGGCAT
The DNA here is from genome assembly GCA_030864225.1 of Capsicum baccatum var. pendulum. Classification (NCBI taxonomy): domain Eukaryota; kingdom Viridiplantae; phylum Streptophyta; class Magnoliopsida; order Solanales; family Solanaceae; genus Capsicum; species Capsicum baccatum. The sequence continues at coordinate 92,005,270 of CM061557.1, forward strand.
TCATGATAAGCCCATGAATTGATATTGATTAAGGTGGATTTCCTAACGCATTCTGAGCTGAGTCTGGGAGGAGTACTTAGCACCGAGTGGGAAATTTTGTATTTCCCTAAAACTTCGTTCCACCGTTGGATTGATATTGATAATTGTGGGCCAAAGGCTGAGTGTGGGATTGTGATTATGAAGTTGAGGTTGTACTTCGTGGCAAGAGTACGACACTTCCGTAAATATAGGGTTCTCTCCTTAAGAGGGAAGTACATTGGATTCCATGCAGTTCACATGGTGTAGTTATGTCGGTTATAAGAAACTCCTAAGTCCATAATTGTAATGCCCTAATTTTCTGAATCGAAATGCTACATGGTGCTCATGACCGTGAGAGACCACAAGATAACCCATGATTGATATCTATACTTGTACACTACATACATAACGTAGGCCATAAGGTTCAACTGAATAAAGAATCTATCAAAATATAAAATTCATATGGGTGAAAGATACCCAAAATAGCTGAAAACTAAATCAAATCTAAACATAAGTCCGAATAATTAATCTGAAAGACTTTAAGTACTGTCTGAATAAGGATTTGAAGGAGCATGTCTCCAACTAACTCCGTAAAACTGATTTGAATAAATAAATGAATAAATTAAATAATGTCATCCTCGAATAAAGAAGACTCACAGTAACTCTATATACTGAATGCAACTGCTACTGCTGGTCTGGGAATCGTGCCTCTGAACCTATGGTGTAACATGAAAACAAAGCACCATCGTGCAAATGCGTCAGTACAACTGGAGTACAGAGCATAAGAGTCAGGCAGCCTAATGCTAAAGGGTTTACATGGATGAACAATGCTAACTGACTGACTGATATAAACGAGAGAGTGTAAACATACATACATAGTACCTATGATCAAGAGTACGTGATAGCTAGATCTATACGGTAATACATGGTTTAATGATAACTCACATGGCTGAAACAGTAGTTTTGATAACATGGGAGACTGTATCTAACAGTCTTACATATGATAGAACTATCACAGTTCCACACTATAACTGAATTTGACTGTATCTGACAATCCTTGTATACTGATATTTGAAGAACTATTTGAGTTCATTTACTGAGACTGTGTCTGAAACTGTGGGAGGTAGTTGTTTAACCGACATGCACTATATGTGCCATCATGGATAAGATGGGGTCCAATCTATGCCCTAACTGGATGGGTGTCAATACTGCGTCATTAGTAAGGACAACATGTGAGCAACCCTCATATAATAGGTAACCTAAGTGAGAACGGTGGGAAGCCTCATATAACAAGTTAAGCCACCTTATCTTCCCTCATATAATAGGCTGTGATATCTCAACATATGTTGGCTACATAGTTCTGGAACACAAGGATGACATCTAAGAATCACACCCCCATATAAAGGTGAGTTCCCATCCTTGGGTTTACTCGGTGCTAACTCCTACTCCCATCTGAAGAGAATGAACATGATTTAACTGATTGTACGTAAGTGGAACTTAATGAATTCTATTGACTAACGAAATACTACTGATATCTGATAACTGACTGAGACCATGAGGTTTCCTGAGTCCCACGACTGACTGAATTCTACTGAATCATGGCTTGATTTTGTATATCGTGAAACATGACATGGCTCTAGACACACAACTATACTTTTTAGGTACAAATACCCCCAGGACTCGATGGAAGGAAACTGACATAACATGACTGACTTGATCATAAGATTGGAGTTCGTAATTCATATTATCATAGATAGAGGAAATTATACATCATGTAGTTCCTCAACATATTAAGCATGGTAGGAAGTTCATACCTATATTTCATGTTCGTACTGTATATCTCCATTATCCTGCATGCTTCATACTATAACAAAAGAAACACATGAAAAGCATGGAATTTACATTAAAGTATATAGCTAACATGGACTTGTCATTTAGACATCATGGAACCATATAAACATGAATTTTTAGCATACTAAGCATTTTATAGAACACCTTACATGCATTCTTTATGGCATAGGTATGTTTCATAACTTCTACCATTTCACACAATCTAAGGTTCATAGTTTGCAACTAACAAGCATATTTATTCCATGAAAAAACATCTAGATATCATCTTGAAACTTAAACAACAATCATCAACATGTACATGCTCATATTACCACAAAAAGTTCACAAAATAGTATTTAAAACATGGTTCTTGAGCTCTATGAATGGATTGAATCCATAGATGAACACTATGCATACCTTAGTGATTGAATTTTGAAAGAGATCTAATGTTTTTGAAGGTTTCTCTTGAGGATATGATCTTGAGAGAAAACCCCAATATTGTGGTTGAGAGTGTAAGACAGGGTTTTTAAGATGCATAACTGAAGAAAAAATGGGAAAAATTATGACTCTTTAGGGTTATATGTCGTGGAAGGTGAAGTTAAAGACCAAAATACCCTTATGAAATAAATTCCCAGTTGCTGACGACATTTGTGACATGGCATCAAAAATGTAGTAAGACGCCAAAAATGTTTTCACACAGGAGCTGGAATTGATGTTTTCTACCTAAGTCTGATGACCTTCATGGTAGGGCGTCACAAATATGGTAAGCTACAATGAATGTCGTCATGTAGGAGCTGGTTTCTACCTAAGGCTGACGACCTTCATGGTAGGGCATCACAAATGTGGTAAGCTACCATGAATGTCATCATACAGGAGATGGATTCTACCTAAGGATGATGACCTTCGTGATATGGCATCACAAATGTGGTAATCTACCATGAATGTCGTCACTTAGGAGTTGGTGTCTGCCTAAGACTGATGGCCTTAGTGGTAGGGCATCCCGAATATGGTAATCTACCATGAATATCGTCACTTAGAAGCTGGTATCTGCCTAAGGATGACGACCTTCGTGGTAGGGCATCACAATTGTGGTAATCTACCTCGAATGTCATCACATTATTTCCAGCCTGACATGCTGGAGTAAAATACGCATAACTCTTTGCTACGATATCGGATTTAGGCGAAATTTGTATCGTTGAAAAGATTATTAAATTATCTATGTATTGATAGGTCATTAAGTGAAAAATTTCAAGTATAATGATAGATATTCTCGTTTGAAGTTGACTATACCAATATCTTTTTCAATAATTCAATCAGTAAGGAATGTTTTCATTCGTCTGATAGCTGGGAGTTATTTGAAGCATTAATATACATCTAACCTACTGAGAAAACTATAAGATAACCATGATGTACTATGCATGAGCTTGGTACATGGCTTTAATATTGGTTTGGATTTTTTGGGGTATTACAATATCTCTTCCTTTGAAATATTCATCCTCGAATGATGACTGCTTAAGAGGGGATAAAAGATAAAATGATGCATACAATGATCATGCTCAACTAGCACATGATTTTAGGACTGAATTGAATTCTAAACTGAATATAGCCTAACAGAACATGTATATTTGATGCATAACTGATAAGAATAATTCATGAATGCATGATATGCTATGCAATGATACTTGCTACCAATTTTATACTGGAATTTTGAACATGTAAATGAATAATATTAAGACAAAAGGTTACCTCGAGCTAAGTATAAATTAGAGAAGAAAATATGTGGGTACTTGGTTTGCATGTCTGCTTCCGCTTCCCAAGTAGCTCCCTCCGTGGACTGATTCCGCCAAAGAACCTTGACTAAATAGACTTCTTTGTTCCTCAGCCTACGAGACTAATAGTCGAGGATTTCACCAGGAATTTCTATATAAAAGAGGCTATTATGAATGTCAACTCTTTGAATAGGGACTACAACTACTGGGTCACCTATGTACTTCTTGAGCAAAGAGACATAGAAGACTGGAGGCAATTTGAGCTCATATTGTACCTTGCCAAAGCGACTGATAATCCTGAAGAGACCGACATTTCGGGGACTGAGCTTTCCCTTTTTTCTGAATCTCTTCACTCCCTTCATGGGAGGGATCTTGAGATAGACATAGTTATCGATCTCAAATTCTAGATCCTTTCTACGAACATAAGACTTCTGTTGGCTCTGAGCATCCCAGAGTTTTCCTATGATCAATTGAACTTTCTCTAAAGCATTGAATACTAAGTCAGGCCCTATGACTGCGGTCTCACAAACTTCAAAACAACTGATCGGAGACCTATATTTCCTACCATGGAGAGCTTTGAATGGAGCCATTTGAATACTGGAATTATAGTAGTTGTTGTATGCAAACTCAATTAAAGGCTAGTGGCCATCCCAGCTTTCCTTGAAATCAATTGCACACGCCCTTAGTATATCTTCTAGAGTCTGAATGGTCCTTTTTGCTTGACCATCTGTCTGAGGATGAAACACTATACTGAGATGAACTTGGGTACCAAGACCCTTTTTGAATGCTTTCCAGAAGTGAGAGGTGAACTGGGTACCTCTATTCGAGATGATAGGTAGTGGAACCCCGGGTAATCTAACCAACTCCCTGATACAGAGTTTGGTATAATCCTCAGCTAAGTAAGAGGTAGGAACGGGAAGGAAATAAGCTGACTTGGTCATTCGGTCTACAATGACCCAAACAGAATCATGTTGATGATGTGTTCTAGGAAAACACATCACGAAGTCCATGTTAACTTCTTCCCACTCCCAAGTAGGAATAGTGAACTCCTGGATGGAACCACTAGGTTTTTTATGCTCTATCTTAACCTGCTGACATATAGAGCACTTAGCCACAAACTCGGTAGTGGCACTTTGCATCCCACTTCATGATTAGATCTCCCGCAAGTCGTGGTACATTTTAGTGGCCCCTGGATGAATAGAGTATCGCACACCATGCACTTCCACCAACAAAGAACACCATATCCCCCTTGGGTGAAAACCTCTACTTCCTGACTCTGAACTGACCCTTTTAGCTTGACAAGTCTAGGATCCCTGCCTTGCTTCTCTTTCAGCTCGGAAACTAGAGATGACTCCAAACTACTCTAAACACATACACCACCCTCTAAAGAATCGACAAAGCGAATGCCAAGTCTTGAAAGATGATGAATCTCCTGAGCTAATTTCTTTTTACATTCCTCAACATGGGAAACACTACCCATGGACAGTCTATTGAGTGCGTCGGCCACTACATGCGCCTTGCTAAGATGATAAAGGACACTCATTTCATAATCCTTCAACAGCTCTAACCACCTCCTCTGGAGAAGATTGAGATCTTTCTGGGAAAAGACATACTAAAGGCTCTTATGACTTGTGAAGATGTCTACATGAACACCATATACATAATGCCTCCAAATCTTAAAGGCAAAGACAACTGCTGCTAACTCAAGGTCATGAGTAGGATAATTCTTCTCAAGGGACTTTAAGTTTTTGGAGGCGTAGGCATGGCTCTACCATGCTGCATGAGGAAACAACTTAAACCTACTCTGGATGTATCATAGTATACTATGAATCCATCGGAACCGTCGGGAAGTGTTAAAATTGGAGGTGAGGTGAGTAGAGTCTTCAACTCCAGAAAACTCTTTTCGCAAGGTTCTGACCACTGAAACTGGACCTTCTTCTGAGCCAATCTAGACATAGAAGAAAATCTTTTGACAAACCATCGGTAATAGCCAGCCAAACCCAAGAAACTACTGATATCTGATTGAGAGACAGGGCGAGGCCAGTTTCTTACCGCTTTAGTTTTCTTAGGATATACTCTAATGCCATCACCAAAAATAATATGGACAGGGAATTCTACTGAGTTTAGGCAAAATTCACACTTACTAAACTTGGTGAACAACTGGTAATCCCTGAGAGTCTGAGGAACAATTTTGAGATGGTCTGAATGATAACACTCTATGTGAGAATAGGCCAGAATATCATCTATAAAGACTATGACGATATGTCCAAGTACTGCTTGAACACTCGGTTTATCAGGCCAATGAAAGCTGCAAGTGCATTAGTAAGACCAAAGAACATGACTAGAAATTCAAAGTAACCATACCGAGTATGAAAAGCTACCATACCGAGTATGAAAAGCTATCTTTGGAATGTCACATTCTCTAACTCTGAGCTGATGATAGCCTGATCTGAGGTCTATCTTGGAGAAATAACTGGCACGCTGAAGTTGGTAAAACAACTCGTCTATCCTAGGTAGCGGATACCTGTTCTTGACCGTGACTTTGTTTAGTTGATGGTAATCAATACATATTCTGAGAGAACTATCTTTCTTACACACGAATAAGACTGACGCACCTCATAGGGATACATTAGGCCTAATGAATCCCTTATCTATGAGATTATTAAACTGATCTTTCATTTCCTTGATTTCTGTTGGTGCCATTCTCTATGGATAAAAAAAAATAGACTGATTATCTGGCAGAAAGTCTATGCCAAAGTCTATTTCCCTTTTGGGAGGATTACCTAGAAGATCTTCAGAAAAGACATCTGAACATTCATTAACCACTGGGACTAATTCAAGATTGGGAGATTTGGAACTGAAATCCTTAACATGCATGAGATGATACACACACTCCTTAGAAATCACTTTCCTTGCTCGAAGGTATGAAACAAGTTGACCCCTGAAAGATGAAGTGCTACCCTTCCACTCTAGGACGGGATAATTCAGGAACTGAAACTGAACTATCCTATTTCTATAGTCCACTATGTCAAAGCAGGAATGTTGCTAATCCATGTCGAGAATGACATCAAAATAAGTCATCTCTAACTCGACTAAATCTACTAATGTGGATTTCTAAAATATTATAATCGGGCAGTTCCTGTATACCCACCGAGCTATGATGGTTTTACCCACTGGGGTAGAGACTGAAAAGGGCTCTACTAAAATTTTGAGACTGATTTCGAAATCTCCTGCTATGTGTAGAGTGACAAAATACAAAGATGAACCTAGGTCTAGCAAAGCATAAACATGAACATGGAAAATCTGTAACATACCAGTAATGACATTAAGAGAATTTTCATGATCCTGTCGGGTCTGAAGAGTATAGAGTCTATTTAGGCATTTCCCACTAGTAGCACTGGAAGTGGCACCCAACTGGTTCGGGCAACCAGACTGAGCCATGGAATGATTGTGCTGACCTTGAGAGCCTGGCTGAGGACACTCCCTAATCTTATGGCCTGGTTTCCACAACCAAAGAAGACATCACTACCGGCTCTACAAATACCCTTGTCGTTCTTACCACAAGTCTTACAAAGGCGGTTTGTTCGACCACTGCTAACACTGACCTAATCTTTAGAGCCTGGTTCTCTGTCTCTGTTTCCATCCCTGAACTTTGGCACTGGGGCACTAGAAGAGGAAGGGGCTGGAACTGCTGACTTAGGATGAAACTGTGAACGATTTCCTCCCTCTGATTTGGGCTAAGCAAAACTGAAACTTCCTGCTCTAGCTCTCTTGTTCTGCCTCTCCCTAGTCCTAACCTTCTGCTACTCTATCTGTTGAGTGTGGTTCATAAGCCTAGCTAAAGTCATATCACTATTCTACATCGCAAAACCTGTACTCATTTACCACGCTATCATTCACCCCTGACACAAACTTGCTCATCTTAGCCCTGTTGTCTGCAATCACATAAGGGCCATATCTGGCTAGCTAAGTAACTCTAAGAGAATAATCTAAAACTGTCATATTTCCCTACCTGAGGTTGATGAACTTAAGAACTTTGGCCTCTCTCAGCTATTGGGGAAAGAATATGTCAAAGAAAGACGTGAAAAATTCTTCCCATTGAACAGGACCTGTATCCCCTAACCTTTCTGCTAACCACTACTTATACGAAGTGTGAGCGACAACCTGCAATTGATATGTGGCTAACTTGGCACTATGAGAAGAAGTGACTCCCATAATATCAATGACTTCTGACTTGGTCAATGAATTCCTGAGTATCCTCATCCGGCTTAGACCCAAAGAAGGATAGAGGGTTTATTCGGGTGAAGTCCCGAATCCTAGCTGCTGCTGTATTGGCCACTTGGTTGGCCGAAATGACTGCTGGTCATTCATTCTGGGCAGATACAAATGAAGCAAGAACAATAAATATCGTCCAAAACTCTGCATGAGAAACATGTTTTCCCAAAGGATCTTTGGGCTGTGGAGCAGGATGATTTTTTTTCTTTTGAGGCATGTTTCTGAAATAAATAAAGAGTGGATTAGACTGAGAGACTAACTTGAAATTATGCTTACTAGCATGACATGAACACTGAAGAAAGGGAGTTGTTCCTAAAACATCTCATAGCCTCCTGTACATAAATGTGGCACACAACACACCCATGTACAAGACTCTACTAGATGCGGCTTTCAGACTTCCTAGGACTCTATTGAACCTTAGGCTCTGATACAAAGTTTTTAATGCTCCGATTTTCTTAATCGAAATGCTACACGGTGCTTATGACCCCAAGGGACCACAATCTAACCCATGACTGATATATATACCTGTACACTGCTTATATAACGTAGTAATGTGGAAAACATAAACATGTAGGCCATAAGGTTTAACTGAATAAAGAATCTGTCAAAACATAAAATCCATATAGGTGAAAGATACCCAAAACAACTAAAAACTAAATCAAATTTGAACATAAGTGTGAATACTAAATCTGAAAGCCTCTAAGTACTGTCTGAATAATGATTTGAAGGAACATTTCTCCAACTAACTTCGTAAAACTAAACGGAAAAAAAAATTAATAAATCAAATAATGTCTTCCTCAAATGAAGAGGACTCACTACAACTCTGTACGCTGAATGCGACAGCTACTGTTGGTATGGGACTCATGCCTCTAAACCTATGGTGTAACATGAAAAGAAAGCACCATAGTGCAAATACGTCAGTACAACTAGAGTACTGAGTATACAAGTGATGAAGGACAATGCTAAAGGGTTTATATGCATGAACAATGCTAACTGACTGACTGATATGAACATAAGAGTGTAAACATACATACATATTAACTAAGATCGTGAGTACATGATAGCTAGATCTGTACGCTAATACATGGCTTACTGATAAGTGACATGGCTGAAACTGTAGTTCTGATAACATGAGTGACTGTATCTGACAGTGTTAAATCTAATGGAACTATCTGAGTTCCATACTATAAATAAATTATACTTTATCTGACAATCTTTGTATACTGATATATGAAAAACTATCTGAGTTCTTTTACTGAGACTGAGTCTGAAACTGTAGGAGGTAGTTGTTTAACCAACATGCCCCGTACGTGCCGTTATGGCTAAGATGGGGTCCAATCTCGACCCTGACTAGAAGGGTCTCAATACCACACCAAAGGTAAGGACAAAATGTGAGCAACCATCATATAATAGGTAACTCTATTGAGAACGGTGGGAACCCTTATATAACAAGTTAAGCCACCTGATCTAGTATCATATAATAGACTGCGATATCTCAACCTATGCTGTCTACATAGTTCTGGAATGCATGGATGACTGCTAAGAATCACACTCTCATATAGAGGTGAGTTCTCATCCTTTGGTTCACTCAGTGCTAACTCCTAATCCCATCTGAAGAGACTGAGCAAGATTTAACTGACTGTACGTAATTGGAACTTACTGAATTCCATTGATTTACAAAAGACTACTGACATCTTATAACAGACTGAGACCATCAGGTTTCCTGAGTCACATGACTGACTAAATTCTAATGAATCATGGCTTGATTTTTTATATCATAAAACATGACATAGCTCTAAGCCCAAAGCTATAGTTTTCGGGTACGAATACCCCCAGGACTCGATGGAAGGAAACTAACACAACATGACTGACTTTAATATAAGATTGGAGTCCACAATTCACATTATCATAAATAGAGGATATTATACATCATGTAGTTCCTCAACATATTAAGCATGGTAGGCAGTGCATAGCTATATTTCATGTGCATATTGTATATCTTCATTATTATACATGCTACATACCAAAATAATAGCAACACATAAAAAGCATGGAATTCATATTAAAGTATATAGCTAACATGAACTTGTCATTTAGACATCATGGATCCATATAACATATAAATTTCCAGCATCCTAAGCATTTTATCAAACACCTTGTATGCATTCTTTAAGGCATAGGTGTGTTTCATAACTTGTACTATTTTGTACCATTTAAGGTTCATAGTTTTCAACCAACAAGCATATATATTCCATGAAAACACCTTTAGATATCATCTTGAACCTTAAACAACAATCATCAACATGTACATGATCATATCACCACAAAAAGTTCACAAAATAGTATTTAAAACATGGTTCTTGAGCTCTATGACAGATTGGATCCAAAGATGAACACTATGCATACCTTAGTGATTGAATCTTGAAACAGATCTAATGTTTCTAAGGTTATTGAAGAATTCCTTAGGCTTGCTCTTGAGTAGATGATTTTAAGAGAAAACCCTAATCTTCTGGTTGAGAGTGTAAGAGAGGATTTTTAAGATGCTTAACTGAAGAAAAAATGGAAAAAATCATGCCTCTTCAGGGTTATAAGCCGTGGATGGTGAAGGAAAAGACCAAAATACCCTTATAAAATAAATTCCTAGTGGCTGAAAATCATAGCTGATCACATTTCTGAAACGGCATCAAAAATATGGTAAGCCATAAAAAATGTCGTCACACAGGAGCTGGAATTGATGGTTTCTACCTAATTCTGACGACCTTCATGGTAGGGCGTCACAAATATGGTAAGTTACCAAGAATGTCGTCACTTACGAGTTGGTTTCTGCCTAAGGCTAACAACCTTCGTGGTAGGGTGTCACCAATATGGTAAGATACCATGAATGTCATCACACAGGAGCTGGATTCTGCCTAAGGCTAATGACCATCATGATAGGGCATCACAAATATGGTAAGCTACCACAAATGTCGTCAGTTAGGAGCTGGGTTCTGCGTAAGGCTGATGACCTTCGTGGTAGGGCATCACAAATATGGTAAGATACCACGAATGTTGTCACTTAGGATCGGGTTTCTCCCTAAGGTTGACGACCTTCTTGGTAGGGCATCACAAAAGTGATAAGGAACCATGAATGTCGTCACACTGTTTCCAGCCTGACATGCTGGAGTAAAATAGGAATAACTCTTTGCTCCGATATCATATTTAGGAAAAATTGGTATAGTTGGAAAGCTAATTCAATTATATATATGTTAATAGGTCATGAGCCCAAAAATACCTAGTATAATAAGAGATATTCTCATTTGAAGTTGACTATACCAATATCCTTCTCAATTATTCAATCGGTGAGGATTGTTTTGATTCATCTTATAGCTGGGATTTATTTGAAGCCTTAATATACATCTAACCTAATCATAAAACTATAAAATAACCATGATGTGCTATTCATGAGCTTGGTACATGGCTCTACTATTGGTTTTGATTTTTTGGGGTATTACAATAATAGTCCAAGTTTTAATGAGTTACAGAGTCACTCTAAATCATGATTTAAAGAGTTTGAGTTGAGTATGATGATTTATGAGATTTATAATGCGGGTACTATTATTGATGATTTACAAAGAATATGTTTTAGCTAATTCAAGCGAAGAAAGTCATTATTGTCAGCATGCATGATTTTCATAATCATTTATGATATTATTTATAATGTTACATCGCACCCCCACATACTCAGTTGATTCCTTAAAGTACTGACCCCCATATATTTCTATATGCAACAGTGCCTTATAATGTAGGTACAAGTTATACCCCATTCAGTCAGTAGGTAATGAGTCCCTTTGGTTTGAGGGCTTGAGTCAGTTATACAGTTCGAGAAGTGTTGTATTTTTCTTATTTTATTCGTATTGAGATTGGGTAGTTGGGAGTCATGACCCATCTATCTAAAGTCAGTACCATTACAGGCTTCATAGATAGTTAGTAGAAGTTGATGTATTCAGTTTCAATTTCATATTGTAAAAGTGGAGGTGTAATCTTGTAAAGTTCACATTTGTATTGATTAAGTTCAGATAAGTTCTATGTTTTTGCTGATCTCATGTAGACTTGGGAATTTTATTCAGTTGCATATAAGTTATACCAGTAGAAGGGTTAGCTTAGGGTCACTTATGCCCCTAAGCACCGTGTGATATCTCGGACTCAATTTTGTGGCGTTACAGGTTAACATTAGGATTATGTTCCCACTAGATTCTAAATTCCATAAGCTTATAATGCTTTGTTAAACCAACCTGATACCTTTCTTGGAGAATCTATAAGTTATGCACCATGAACAGTCTTCTAGACAAGCTGACAGATTTCACTCCTTATCTTTTTGAGTGACTGCATATCTCCTTTCTCACCTTTTTCTTGATCCTAATTAACTATTACATTTTGATTCTATAGTTGTTATATGAAGTCTAACCATCATACTTATATAATACCTAGAAGCATGGATCGACAACTAACCATCAAATTACTATTGTCATTAGTTTTTCCTTGTCACTACTCCTCTTCTGGAGTAAGTATCAATAATATAGGTGGTATCCTAATATTTCCAACCACTAAGATATTTATTAAAGTAAATATAATACAATACATGCATTGGTATCAGTTTTGAAAAACAATAGCACTTCCCCTACTTTGCCAATCTGATCGGGTTTCCACAACCCTAGCTAAGGGTTTTTAGCCAATCATACTTGTGAAGTATCAACAACATTCAGGATTTAAATCATAAGATGAAATAACAATAATCACATGTAAGATCCCAAAACCATAACTGAATTAATTAACCGAAATCAATTCAAGAGAATTCCCAAACCCAAAATCGAATCTCAGAATAAAAATACATTTTTATGTATTAAAAGTGCCTAACTTCTACTAAAAAAACACATAAACATACAACCAAATCCCTAACAAAAGGCTACGTGTGGTGTTCATATGCAGCCTGGCCTTAGACACATATAGCACATCCAGCCTGAAGCTGCGTGCATGTGGCCACCGCATGGGCTTTCACAAAAAATTCTACAACTCTGCTTATTGGATTTTGGACTTCTGGCACATGCTTTGCCTACATGCAGTCAATATGTGCTATATATGGTCCATATGTTGACCTAGGTAGATGCTGCAAGACCTTTTTAGCTATTCTTTATTTCCAACATATTCTTTGGACACGAACAATTCGAAAATAGTCACGAATATAAAAGATTTATCAAATAAGTAGCCCAAAACACCATTTTAAGATTTTTCATGGACTTAGTATCCGAAACTTAGTTTCCTTCAAACCATACCTAAAACACATCATATCTAACAAAAAAACTAACTTGCATATTTTCATAGTTTTAAGTATTGATAGTGCTTTATTTCTTTAGTACATCAACACACTAAATATAGAACGTTTGCATGTCCTTAGGAAACAAAACACAACAGAACAAAACAAAACAAGACACAACGCTTAACTAGGAGATTATAAGATCTTCAAGGCAGTCAATAAACACTATATGCTCAAACCACAACACCCTATTTTATCTTACTTTTCTAAGACTAGTTGTTTATAAACATAAAGTATAACTACGTGAAACAATGGGACCAAGGTATGGAATTACTTAAACAATAGAAAACCATGCATATATGCATGTCACACAACCCAAACATGTAAACAACTAGCAATATGACTCATGTGCCCTCACAACAAAGATGCTTCACTCACTCATATGAAATTATGCATGTCAATTCAAGGACAGTCAAGAGACAATCATACTTAGAAGAGAATTTCCAACTAATGTTCATCAAATACCATAAACTTACCCTTATTTTTATTAACTTAGCATTTAGCCTTTCAAGCTAGGATAACTATAGGACTTTTCTAGGCTTTTAATGTAGTCTTGAGGGTTGGTATGGTGAATATATACATATTAAGTGTTAAGGACTCCTTGGTACTACACTAACTTTGGGGTTCCACTTATTAGCTAATTTTTCACTATATTTCCACCATTATTTCTCACTTTTTATTTTAAAGAACATTAAGGTTGGGTGTGGTTTTTTATTCTTCCTTTTTTACCTTTTATTCACAATTTTTATATTTTTCTTTTCCTACCACACCCAACCCTACTAACATTTTCTCTCATTATACCCTTCTACAAACCCAATTTATGTCACACAAACCTATGATATCCACACTCAACTTAGCGATTTTCGTGAGTTGTGGTGCACAATATCAAGGGAGGACTAGGGTCAAAATAGGTTAATGGAACATAAATGGAAAAACGAATGGTGAAACAAGAAAAAGAGGCTATAAGGCTCAAAACAAAGGTCAAGGAATACTATTTCACACATGGAAGGTTATATAGGCTAAACTTGGACTAAAATAAAAAATGACCTATGATCCTTTCCTAACCGACTATCCTTCAACCAAGAAAATACTAATCGGGCATGTTCTGAATTCAACATACAAAGGGAACTAAGTAGCATCTCATAGACACATGGCACAAAGCCAACATTAGAAGAGACTACATATATGGTTAATGTAATTGTTACTAAGTGATTATCATGTACCTACTACTATTGCCATAATAAGATCCATAATGTTCACACATTTGGACATTCACATAGTTCTAAAACACAATTTTTTAGGGGTATCATTTTTCTAAAAAAAAATAATTAAAATATAACTAATGGCCGAAATACTTAAAGATTTCCTAGTTACACAAAAACACAACACAATACAAAAAAATACAATATGACATAAATTTTAATCTACATCTGCCGGTCTACGACTGTACCACAATTGATAGAAAAATAAGCACGATAATAAAAACTAAGGTGGATATGGTATACACCAGCCCAACTAAAATCTATGCACTGTCTCCCATCTAGCCTCTGCACTCTAAAATCTAATATGAACCCCTAAATCTATCTGCTTATATAGAGTAGTCATATCGATCTTAACAACTCACCACCAAGCATCAAGGGCCCTCTGACTATCCACTAATATCTAAAGAAATCTTGAGATATAGTAATCAGACTTATTATAGGAGTTGTAATAGATGGACAAGTGGGCTCTCTACTCTCTTATCTCATGATAAACACTAACTCCCAAATTAACTTCATCTATATCACCAGGCTTTGTGGAAACTGATGGACTCTCAGTCTTGGCATGAGATACTGCGACAGGCTCATTAGATCTCTTCAAAAGGTTCGGACATTCCAGATCCTGTATACTCTTCGATTTTCATTGTCTATTACACTTACCCTCTCATCTACACCCAGTATCTGAAGAATACTAGCCTCATCACATAATCTCTAATCAAGCTAGGGAATGGAAAATTCATCGTCTACCAAAATGCTCTATCATGGATCTTATGTCAAAGGATGGCTAAAAAATTAATAGAATATTTGGCCATCATACTAGAAACCAGGGTTGCTCTATCCAAAGTTAATAGATTATATAAACAACTTAGGAATAGTCAATATCAGATAAGCAACAACCAAAACATTAATAGTCAACAAACTCTTTTTATCACACCGTGACACTCGATCCATAGGGTCTAATCACCCTAAGGTGAAATACAACTAGCTATCCACCTAGCCATCTTAACTGTATCTAGACTATGCTTATCTTTATGTATAATGTGTATTTCATGTGTGACTCTCAGTCTACAGTCACACTCTGTTGTGGATGCAGCGGATCTAATTCAAATAAAAAAAAGAACAGTGGATGGTTTCTACTGATAGATCAACCCCAACCCTTCTCACAAGGGTCTGATCATGCTGTGGCTAATCTATATATCTCATCAGGACTGGAGATCAGTGCATTACAAAAAATATTATAGCATGGTATGATGCATAAAACACTTACACCATAGTAGGGCTGTAAGAACTGAGTGATCTTGTTATCCACTCAAATTGATAATGATCAAAGAAAGCCAAGAACTGTGATAATTGACTCAGCCTAAAGCCAAGATAAATCAATTTGGTGCTCCTCATAAATAAGCCTCTTGAGATTGTCGGCCTCTAAAATTCGACCTTCTATATCAAATATCTCCCACAGTATCTCTACACATCACCTCAAATTTTCCTTCTAAAGAGGGATTTTTGTGGCATTTGTGGTTGTATGACTCTTCAACTAGTATACTACTGTTCCCTTATCTAGCTTGGGCATGACATAGGAAGCCTGCTCTATGTCCTTCTCAGATTTTGTTACATATGACATTTCTGTAAAAAATAGTGGAACCCTCTTCAAAATGGGGTAACGCTGATGACTCTTCCTACTCTGCATCCTCGAATGAATTCTAGGACACCTACTCAGATAGGGGGTCCTGAGCAAACCTCTATGAATCTAATTTAAAAGTTATTGCATCCTTATCATAATGATGAGGAGGAGAATATGCAGGTAATCTTTATGCTAATTTTATCCTCGGTTGGGCTACATATGCATGTGCAACCTATACAATATAAGCAACCTCACTGTGAGACCAAGGTTTAGTAAAGGATGGTTGTCTGTCATACCGTGATTGCTCAGGTAGTGGTTTTTCCATAGTGTACAGTAAAATATTCTAACCTACCTAGCACATCTAGCCTATTAACTCTATGTGTTACCCTACCTATAAAATCTCTAAGTCATACAATAAGGTACTCCTCCACCAAGCTACTAGGCTCGAGTGATTGATTCTTTCACCTTGATCCCTCCACTTTTTTCTTCTTAGTAGGTTTTCGTTCCATATGAACCTGAAAAACTAATCATTAGTTTCCCACAAAAATAAGGGATTACAAAAGTTAATAAAAAACTCAAAATTCTAAAAGCTTGAATTTTCCCTCAATTTTCACACCCCTATAACCTATTTGAAGTCCCAACAAGTCTAATGTGAACACACGCATCAATAATCATGATTTTCAAAGAAAAATAACATGCTTAACCTTTGGGATTACTCTAGTCATTCAAGTTCAACTTCCAGTTGGGGCCTAACCTTAGAATTTAATTCAAAATATGTCTCTACATTAAGATATAAGGCTACTTCAAGGATCCTATATACAATAATGAGAGATTATATATATATTTCATAGGAATACACATATCAACTTGTTAATTCAATAAATAAATCAATGCATAACCATTAGGATCTAAGAAAGTTTCACGTTTTTATCATAATCCGAAAGTGAACAATGATCAAATCGAGCAAAACCGAAGTTGGAACTTGTTTTTAGAGTTTTGGGACAAGTTATACCTCAAACAAGTTTCTATTTAGCCATTCTTTAATTATGGGATTAGTTTATGATTTAAGAGGGACGTTTGAATTTAAAGAGAAAAGTGTTGTTTTGAGGATTTGAATGTGTTGGAATAAGGCTAAAAGAGTTTATAAGTAGGAGAGGCCGATCTAGGTCTTAATTATACCAAGGTGGGCCAAATTTTTTTAATTAAAATTTGTTCCCATGGTCAATCTACCCGCAGAACCCACATGCGCCTGCTATATGCGGCAAGCCATGGGGTGCATATGGGCCTAAAATTTTAGCCTGCCTTTCTATATTTTTGACTTTGCATTTTTATATTTTCCTAGCTACTTATGATCCCATAACTTGAGTTTATGGTCCCAAAAATATGATTATGTACTAAAGTCTACAACTTTTCATTCTCATCCAATAAAATTCATCTTTTAAAATTTTCGCTCAACTTACCTGGCCTATGTGGGACTCATGACCATAATTGGTTTTTCACACTATAACCTCATCTTGAAATTGATAAAGGTAGCAATTTTACCATATTTTGGGTTAGTTCATAAGCTAAATGACTACAAACTAAAAAAACCAAAAAAGTGAACACTAAAATAAAGGGGTTTCTCCAACTGAGCGCTTGATTTAACATCGCGGCACGATATACCGCTCTTGGTTACTAAGACTTCACCAAAAAGCCCATGGGTTGCCTTCTATGCAGCAGTTGATTTAACATTGTGGCATGATGCAAGTACCTTGATTACCCAGAATTTATCAACATACCCATAAGAGTATACTCCAGTTTCATCAGTACAATCAATCACCAAAACAACCCGTATGTCGGTGGGATGCTTCTTGCTTTTTGTAAGTTTAATATGGCCTCCTCATCATTGACTCTGAATCTTAGCTCTCCTTTATCAAGGTAAACCATCACTATACCTGTGGACATAAATTGTCATCCCAATATGATGAAAATCTCATTATCAACCTCATAGTCCAAAACAACAAAGTCAACCAAAAAGATAAAGTTGTTAACTATCACAATCGCATAAAACAAAATGCCCACAAGTTTCTTGACCATGTGGCCAACAATTAATAGTCACAATCCAGTAGGTTAAGGATGGTTCAAGCCTAATTTCTTGAACACAACCAACGACATAAAATTTATTCTTTATTTTTTGTCAAATAAGGCTCTAGATAATTGGGATGACCCAATAGTACATGGCATAGTGAATACTCCCTTTATTAAGCGTCAAAGACCTAGTCGTGACTAAACTATAGTAGTGCAAGCCATCAAAATCCTCAATTATATCTCCTTTCTATTTTTTGACCAATTATGTCTTAAACTTTGAATATAAGGGCATCTGCTCTAATGCCTCAAGAAGTGGAATATAGTAACTCCCCGAGTTTGTAACCTAGATGTCACACGGTGCTCATAATCCCAAAGGACCACAAACTAACCCATGACTGGTACCTGTTACCATCACCAAATAATAATAACTCTCTAACAATGTAGAAAATAGGATGAATCTACCATAAGGTTCATAACAAAAATTAAATACTAAATACACATAGTTAGATACTGAAAACTGATCAACTATCTAAAATAATCTAGTCTAAAAAGCCTCTAACTGAACTGTATGAATATGGAGTTGATGGAACATGACCCAACTAACTCTGACTACTAAAGTACTAATACAGGATAATGATCTCTGAAAATTGAATGAATGAAATTTGAGTTTTTCTGATACAGTATTTTAGTTAACTAAGTGACTGTTTCTTACAGTCCTAATTCTGTAGAACTGAACTGAGTTTCTAAACTGATTTTGGTAAATTTTTTAGATAGTTCTAATTTTGATACTGAACTGAGTTTTTATACAGAGTCTAAAACTGAAACTAAAACTTTGGGAGTGTTCATCTAACCGGTATACCTCAATTAAAAACTGAGCCGGGGTTCAACCTGTGACTCTAGTTTGAAGGGTGTTAGCATGTTTCCAAGGGATACTAATAAAGGATATGAGTTAACCCTTTTTAGCAGGAAGCCCTTTCGTCAACCCTCACTGGTAGAAAAACTTGTACGAGATGTATCAACCCTAAACTAGAAAGAAGATATCTAAACCTACGCTGGCTACATAGTTATGTAATGCAAGGACTTTTACTAAGCGTCAAACCCTTTTTACTGACAGGAATCCCCCATCCCTGGGTTCCCTCGGTGATGATGCCTATACCTAACTAGATAGACAATAAACTAATTTCTAGACTGTAATAGGATTTACTGAACTATTACTGATCATGTTGTCTAACTGAACTAGACTAAGTTCACTGAGCTTTGTTAACAAACTGAATATGTTGAATTGTGTTACTGACTGAGTTTACTGTACGTGACATCACTAAGACATCCTAAAACTACTATAAATCTAGGTAGCATCTAGATTGTTGGATATTATATACTCCCGAGACTTGACTGCATACATAGTAAAAACAGAGCACAATCATGAAAACATGATAACTAGTCACTTTGTCTCAATTAATTCAAGAGGCTTTTTAGCAAACACTTGTATGGCATGAACTTGTACACATACTATTATATCATGATTCACTATTCAACTCTCATGAACATTATATCAAACACTTGGGGCATAGTTTATGCACATAATACTAGTCGACATGCACACATCATGATCACAATTCCAAACTAACAAATTTAAAGGTTTCAAACATGAAACTACATAAATCTACACAAATAAAATTTAATTAACTTGAATTTTTTAACTAATCATGGAATAGAACCGAAATAAAATTATAATCATGAATACAATTTAGCTTAACAAAGAATTCATGAAAGCAATCATCTTGAAATTTTGAGAAAGGTTCTTGAACTCTAAGGATGGAAGGAATCCCATGGATTAACACCTAACATAACTTGGTAAGTAAATTCATGAAGATGGATGGTGTGTTCTTCAAGATTGGTCTTGAAATTTGAATGCCCTAGGATTTGTCCTTGAGTAAATTTGAGAGAGAATGAGAGATTTTCCCATTAAAGTAGGTTAATCTCGTGTTTTTGGTTATGATTAAGGGTGGGAAAATAACCAAATACCCCTCTAGATGCGAAGTTTTAATGACTAAAAATATGCCCAGTAATGCAGTGAGCGATGAACCATGTCGATGGCATCAATGCGATGAACAACATTCCACATCGAATTCATGTTGTTTCACTAGAATTGCACTAAAATATGGGGAAAAATTATATGTCGATGCTATGGGCGATGTGATGCATCGACATTGCATGACCCTCTATTTTGACCACTTGAATATGATTCAAACGAGGCTCAAAAAATTTAAAACTCACACAAAGTAATGTATTGAAAAATTCTATACCCTTACCCTTCCCACTGCTGAATTAACCTAGCATACACCTAGTCGATCAAGTTGATGAACTTCCTAAACTAAATTCTTCTTACCATCCTCCACGTGAGCAACACTACCCATAGACATCCTACTAAGACCATCAACTACTACATTGGCCTTGGCTAGATGATATAAAATACTCAAGTTGAGATTTTTCTGAGAAAACACATACTGAAGGGTTTTATGGTCTTTAAACACATCCACATGTATCTCATACAAATAATGCCTCAAAATCTTTAAGGCAAACATGATAGCTGCTAACTCGAGATCATGAGTGGGGTAATTCTTTTTATGGGGCTTAAACTTTCTAGAGTTATAGTCTACGACCTTACCTCTCTACATCAAAATACACCCCAAACCAACTATTTAAGCATCACAATACACAATAATCCATCTGAACCATCAGGTAAGGTCAAAACTGGGGTTGTAGTGAGTCGTTTCTTTATCTCCTGAAAACTCTTCTCATAAGAATCTGACCACTAAAACATTGCTTTCTTCTGAGTCAATCTTGACATAGGATATGAAATGGATGAAAATCCTCCAATAAACAATAAGTAATTGACAGCCAAACCTAAGAAACTCCTAATATCTGACAAAGAGATAGGTCTGGTCTAGTTTCTCACTACTTTAGTCATTCGAGGAACAACTCTAATGCCATCACCGAAAACGATACGACCAAGGAAAGCTACTGAACTTAGCCAAAATTTGCACTTACTAAATTTGGCAAGCAACTGATGCTCTCTAAGAGTTTGTAATACTATTCTGAGATGGTCTATATGATAATGTTCACTGTTGGAGTAGACAAGAATGTCATAAATAAAGACTATAACGAACATATCTAAGTACTAATTAAACACACGGTTCATCAAGTCCATGAAGGATATTAGAGCATTGGTAAGAGAAAATTACATGACTAGGAATTTGAAGTGACCACACCGAGTTTTGAATGTTATTTTTAGAATGTCACATTCTCTAACTCTGAGCTGATAATAACCTGATTTAAGGTCTATCTTAGAAAAGTAGTTAGAACCTTAAAGTTCATCAAACAAGTCATTAATTATGGTAAGTGGATACTTGTTCTTGACCCTGAATTTATTTAGTAGATGGTAGTCTATACACATTTTAAGAAAACTATCTTTCTTACGCATGAATAGAAGTGGTGCACTCCAAGAGGATATGCTAGGTATGATGAATCCATTATCTAGGAGATCCTTTAACTGTACATTTAATTTTTTGAGTTCTGTTAGGGCCATTCTATATGAAAGGATAGAGATAGGTTTAATATCAGAAAAAATGTCTATTTTGAAGAAAATTTCCCTCTCTAGAGAGGCTCTAGGAAGATCTTTGGGCAATACATCTATGAATTGACATACTACTGGAACTAACTCAAGATTAGGGTCTCTAAATTAGAGTCATTAACTCGAAAAAGATGATAGACACACCCCTTACATATTATTTTTCTTGCTCTTAGGTAAGAAAAAAGTTTTCCTCAAAGTGTTAAAGTACTACCCCTCAACTCAAATACAAGTTTTTTCAAAAACTAAAAATGGACAAGTGAAGCATAGCATTAATGAAGCCAGTCCATGCCGAGAATGACATCAAAATTTGTCTTCTCTAATTCTATTAAATCTATTGATGTGACTTTCTGATATACCATAACTGGGTAGTTCTTATATACTCGTTGGGCTATGATAGATTTATCCACTGGAGAAGAGACTGAGAAAGGCTTTGCTAGGATTTCAGGGCTGATTCTGAAGTCAAGAGCTATATAAGGAGTTATAAAGGACAAAAAATCTCCTGGATCTAGCAAGGGATAAATGTGAAAATGATAAACTTGTAACATACCAGTGATAATATCATGAGAATTTTCTTGATCTTTTCAAGAATAAAGTGTACAAAGCCTATTTGGGCGTTTCCTACTGGTGGCACCCTGAAGGCTCAGGCGACCAAACTGAGATAAAGAAAGATTATGCTTACTTTGCAAACCCACCTGAGGACACTATTTAACCTTGTTTCCTGTCTTGCTACATCCGAAACATACATCACTACCAGCCTTGCAGACACCCTGGTTATTTTTACCATACTTTTGGAAAAGGGGATTTGTTCGGGCACTTCAAACACTACTTTGAGGTTTAGGGACTTGTGCCCTATCTCTATTTTCATCTCTGAATTTTTGCACTGGAACTCTATCTGAGGACGGAGCGGGGATTGAAAATTTTAGTCAGACCTGAGAACAATTTCCACCCATTAACATAGGCTGAGTGAAGTTGAACCTACCTATTCTAGATCTATTATATTCAGTCTTATTCCCCTTATTCTTAGCCTCCTCTATCTATTAAGCAAGGACCATGTGCCTGGATATGTCTATCTCTTTAATCAACATGGCAATCCTACACTCCTTGAGCACACTGTTAGACAACACAGATACATACTTACTCATCTTAGACCTGTTATCTGCTACCACATGAGGGGAATTTCTGGGTAACTGATTAAACTTGAAAGAATACTCTTTCACTGTCATGTTTCCCTACTATAGATTAATGAACTCAAAAACCTTATCTTCTCTCAAATCCTGTGGGAAGAACCTTTCCAAAAAAATAATGGCAAACTCCTCCTATTACACGGGCCATGCATATGCGACCCTCTCTACCTTCCACTACATGAAACTTGAGTTATCCATATCCTACAACTGATATGCAGCAAACTCAACACTTTCACTCATAGCTACACCCATAAAATCTATGACTTTATGTACATGATCAAGAAACTCGCATCTATAATGGTATTGGTCACTGGATTGGCTGGAACAACAACTCGGTGTTCATTCTAGGCTACTATAGAATGAGATAGAATGGTAAAATCTAATCTGAATTTTTCATGGAAGACATGCTTATTCAGGGGATCTGCCTAAACGGGCGAAGGTACTGGCTAGTTTTATGTTCTCCTACTTTTGTTCCTTTTGGGAGGCATATTCTTTAAACAGAAAGAAAAAAGAATTATATAGGGAGTTTAAGTTGAGCTCATTCAACATTCGCATGATATGAATACTGAAAAAATGGAAACTTTCCTAAAATGCCTCATAGCCTCTTGTTCATAAGTGTGATATGTTAAACACCCATGCACAAGACTGTACTTGATGCAACTTTCAGAATTCCTAGGACTCTATTAAAACTTATGAAATGATACCAATATTGTAACGCCCGGAGTCTATACCCCATACGTCACACGGTGCTCATATTCTCAAAGGTCCACAAGCTAACCCATTACTGGTACCTGCTACAATCCGTGAATAATAATTACTATGTAGAAATATGTAAATTAGGCGGAATCTACCATAAGGTTCATAACTAAAATCAAACTCTGAATACTGATAATAAATATTGAAAACCGAACAATTATCTCAAATAATCTATTCTAAAAAGCCTCTAACTGACTTGTCTGAATATGGAGTTGATGGGGCATACCTTCAACTAACTCCGACTACTGAAGTACTGATAAATGAAATTATACTCGGTCCTCAAACTATGAGGACTCACTACTAAATCTGCTACTGATAATATGGGCCGCTAGTTACGGTCAGGAGCTCATACATCTGAACCTATGAAATAAGACATCATTGCGCAATAGAAAGGTATACGACAGTACTTTAAATGTACTGGTATACTAGGTGAGGTTAGGCTTAATAAAGGGGTTCAAAAACATGAACAGTAACTGGCTGACATGTCATGTTATAGCTGAGTGCGAGTACATGTACATTTGAAACTATTGTAAAATACCGATTATGCATGCTATGCAAATAACTATGTATATTGTAACTGACATCATATTTAATATTGGATAATGAGTTCTAAACGAATGATATCTGAGTTTATTGATAATGTATTAGTATTAACTGAGTGACTATTTTTTAGCATCCTCATTCTGTAGAACTGAACTGAGTTTCTAAACATAGTTGTATGGTTGTATCTGACATTCCTTGTTGGCATATTGAACTAAGGTTTTATATTAAGTCTGAAACTGAAACTGTGGGAGTGTTCATCTAACAGACATTCTTCGATTATGATTTGCGTCGGGGTCCAACTGTGACCCAAGTTGGGAAGGTGTTAGCACCTTGCCAAGGGATACTAACAATGGCTATGAGTTAACCATTTCTAGCAAGAAGCCTTTCGTTAACCCTCGGTTATAGGAAAACTTGTACGAGATGTATCAACACTAGACTGGTAAGAAGATATCCCAATATACACTGGCTACGTACTTCGGTAATGTAGGGACTACAACTAAGAGTCAAACTCTTTTAACATACAGAAATTCCCCACTCCCTGGGTTCGCTCGGTGTTGATTCCTTCTCCTTATTGAATAGACACTTAACTGATTTCAAGACTATACTAGATTTAGTAGAACTATTACTGAATATCTTACTGAACTGGACTGAGTTCACTGAGTTCTGTTAACTAACTGAATATGCTGAGTTCTTTTACTGACTGAGTACATTGTACGTGACATCACTAAGACCATCCTGAAACTACTTTAAATCTAGGCAGCAGCTCCATTTTCAGGTTTTAGATACCCCCAGGACTCGATAGCATAGATATTAAAAAGAGAGCACAATCTTGAAAACATGATAACTAGTTCCTTTGTCATAATCCATTCATTCAGGCATTTTAGCACACACTTGCATGGTATGAACTAGTACACATACTATTATGTCATTATTCACTATTTAACTCCAATGAATATTTTATCAAACACATGAGGCATAGTTTATGTACATAATACTTGCAACATGCACGTATCGTGTTCATAATTCCAAACTCACAAATTCAAGGGTATCTAACATAAAACTACATAAAACAACACACGTGCCATTTAATTCATATGAATTTTGTAACTAATCATTGAATTGAACCCAAATAAAATTATATTCATGAATACAATTTAACTCAACATGGAATTCATGAAAGCTGTCATCTTAAAATTTTAAAATAGGTTCTTGAACATCAAGGGTTAAAGGAAACCCACGGATTAACAGCTAACATACCTTAGTAATTAAATTTATGAATATTGATGGTATGTTATTGAAGATTGGTCTTGAAATTTGAATGCCCTATGTTTATTCTGGGGTAAATTTTACAGAGAATAAGAGATTTTACCATTCGAGTAGGTTAATCTCGTGTTTTTAGGGATAATTAGTGGTGGGATGGTGACCCAAATACCCCTCTAGATGCGGAGTTTTAATGTCTAATAATGTGCCAAGTGACGCGGTAAGAGACACACCACATCGATGGCATTAATACGATGTCCAACAAGCCACATCGAATTCTTGTTTGTTCACTAGAATTGAATTGAATACTTGTGAAAAGTTATTTGTCGATATATGGACGACGTGATGCATCCAGATCGCGTCGAACCTCTATTTTGTCAACTTGATTATGATTTAAATGAGGTTCAAAAAATCCAAATCTCACCCAAAATATCATATCGAAACACCTGATCATGATTCAATCC
Source organism: Capsicum baccatum var. pendulum (assembly GCA_030864225.1). Taxonomy (NCBI): domain Eukaryota; kingdom Viridiplantae; phylum Streptophyta; class Magnoliopsida; order Solanales; family Solanaceae; genus Capsicum; species Capsicum baccatum. The sequence goes on from CM061557.1 coordinate 92,031,300, forward strand.
AAGGATTCACATTTTAATGTCAGAAGGGTCATGAAATAAGATCGCCAATTTATGTAGGTTAAAATAAATTCTAAGTATCAACACTTCGCTGAAATTTTTAAGTATGAGACCTCTTTCCTTGGTCTAAAGGATTAGGTTAAGATTAGAACTTCTTGGGGTCTTATAATGTGTCCCCCTTGGGAACATTCCTCCTCGAATGGTACTCAGTTGAGAGTTCTGATAGAGTAAATTTATATGTTGATCAGCCACAAGTTTCACATGGTTAAATAACTGAATCTACTAATATATTAAACTATCATACTGACATGTATAACTGAAGCATGACTATTTTCGAAAGAAAAAACATATGACTGAGATTTTTCATGAAGGTATACATGATATGAGAATGTTATGCAACTGATCAAATACATAGTTGTAAAGGTAATCTTAGCATCGAACTGAGTAAATTCAAGGAAAGCTATTACCTTGAGCTGAGTCTGAGTTTGCAGAGAAGAGGTGAGGATCTTTGTTCGTATCTCTATTTATGTTTTACAACTAGCTCCCTCAACAAACTAAATTCTGTCAAACAACTTTGACTAGACGATCCTTTTTGTTCCTTAGTTTGCGAACCTTAAAATCAAGAATTTAGAGAGGGATTTCCTCATATGAGAGGTTGTTTTGGACATCAATGACATCTATCATTATTAAACTATTGGTTCACCTATGCACTTATTTAGCAAGGAGACATGAAACACTAGGTGTACTGAAGCTAATTTGGAAGAAAAATAAAGCTTGCAAGATACCTTTCTGAAACTGCTGAGAATTCGGGAAGGACCGACATATCGGGGATAGAGTTTCCCCATTTTTCCAAACCTCATCACTCTCTTCATAGGGAAGATTTTCAAATACACAATGTCACTAAGCTCAAACTCAATATACTTTCTTCATATATCAGCATACGATTTTTGTCGGCTCTGAGCTGTCTGGAGCCTTTCCCTTATCTACTAAAATTTTTATAAGGCATGAAATACCAAGATAGGCCCTACAACTATAGCCTCACCCACTTCAAACCAACCAATAGAGGATCTACATCTCCTCCTATAGAGCACCTCAAACGGAGCTATCTAAATGCTGGAATGATAATTGTTATTAAATGCAATCTCAATCAAAGGCAAATGGTCATCCTAACTACCATTATAGTCAATGACAGACTCTTTTAAAATATCTTTTAGAGTCTGGATTATCCTTTCTTCTTGACCATCTATCTGAGGGTGAAATATTGTACTGATATGAACTTGGGTACCAAGACCCTTTTGGAAGTCTTTCTAAGAATAAGAAGTGAACTGCGTACCTCTATCTGAACTGATAGATAATGGAACTCTGTGCAATCTTAGTAAATTTGTAAGACAGAGCTTGGCACAATCCTCAACTAAATAAGAGGTATGACATGGTAAGAAATAAGCTGATTTGGTTATCTTGCCTACTATGAATCAAATCTAATTATGTTGGCAGCGAGTACGAGGCAAACCCATCACAGAATCCATGTTCACTTTCTCCCACTTCCATGAGGGTATACTAAACTCTTGTATAGACCCACTAGGCTTCTAATGCTAAATCATGACCTACTGACATATAGAGCACTTAGCCATAAACTCTACAATGTCTCTCTTTATCCCACTCTATCAATATACCTCCCGCAAATTGTGGTACATCATAGTGGCCGCTGGGTGAATCAAGTAATGTTCTCCATAAGCCTCCATAAGAATTCTTTGTCTAACACCATCCACACATGGCAGACAGAGTTTACCCTAGCAATACAATAAACCATCTCCCCTTTTGGTGAAAAACCCTACTTTTTGATCTCTTACTGAATTCTTTAGTTAAACTAAATTGAGATCTCTGTCTTGATTTTCTTTCACTTCAGAAATAAGAGATGATTCAAAACTATTTTATACCCATGTGCTTCCCTCTACTGAATTGACCTAGTAGACACCTAGTCAAGCAAGTTGGTGAACTTCTTGAACTAACTTATTCTTACCATCCTCCACGTGAGAAACACTACCCATATACATCCTACTGAGAGAATCAACCACTACATTGTCCTTATCCGGATGATACATAACATTCATGTCATAGTCTTTCAATAACTCTAACAACTTTCTTTAACATAGGTTTAGGTTATTCTGAGAAAATACATACTGAAGCCTTTTATGGTCTATAAACACATCTATATGTACCCTATACACATAATGCCTCCAAGTATTTAAGGCAAACATGATAGTTGCTAACTCAATATCATTAGTGGGTAATTCTTTTCATGGGGCTTAACCTGTCCAGATTCATAGGCTATGACCTTAACTTTCTGCATCAAAACATACCCCAAATTAACTATGGATGCATCATAATACACAACAAATCCTTCTGAACCATCTGGTAAAGTTAAAACTGGGGTTGTAGTGAATTGAGTCTTTATTTCCTGCAAACTCTTCTCACAAGAATCTGACCAGTGAAACTTGACTTTTCTCTGAATCAATCTGGACATGGGGATGCAATAAATGAAAATCCCTTAACAAAATATCGGTAATAGCCAGCCAAACCTAAAAAACTCCTGATATCTGATGGAGAGATTGGCCTGGGCCAGTATCTCGTTGCTTTGGGCTGTTTAGAATCACCTATAATGCCATCATTGAAAACTTTATGACCAAGGAAAGCTACTGACCTTAGATAAAAATTTTACTAACTTAATTCGGTGAACAACTAATGGGCTCTAAAAGTTTAAAATAATATTCTGAGATGGTCTATAAGATCATGTTTACTGTGGGAGTAGACAACAATTTCATAAATTAAAACTATAACAAACATGTCCAAGTACTACTTGAACACGCGGTTCATCAAGTCCATAAAGGATACTAGAGCATTGTTCAGACAAAATGACATGACTAGGAATTCAAAGTGACCATAACGAGTTCTGAATGCTAGTTTTTGAATGTCACATTCTCTAACTCTCAGACGATGATAGCCTGATCTGAGGTCTATCTTAGAAAAGTAGCTAGGACCCTGAAGTTGGTCAAAAAAGTCATCAATTCTTGAAAGTGGATACTTGTTCTTGACCGTGACTTTATTTAGCTGACAATAGTTGATACATATTCTAAGAGAACCATCTTTATTATGCATGAATAGAACTGGTGCACCCCAAGAGGATATGCTAGGTCTAATGAAACCCTTATCTAGTAGATCCTTAAATTGTTCCTTTAACTCTTTGAGTTTTGTTGGGGATATATTCTATGGTAGGATAGAGATAGGTTAAATATCAGGAAGAAGGTCTACTTTGAAGTCAATTTTCCACTCTGGAGGGACTCTAGGAAGATCTTCGAGGAATATATCTTGGAATTCACATACTACTGGAACTAACTCAAGATTAGGGGTCTTTGAACTAGAGTTTTAAAATTGAAAAAGATGATTAACACATTCCTTGGATATCATTTATCTTGCCCTTAGGTAAGAAACAAGTTTTGCTCTAAGTGCCAAAGTACTACCCCTACACTCTAGGATAGGTTTTTTCAGAAACTGAAAATAGACAAGACTATTGCTACAATCAACTGAAGAATAGCATTAATAAAGCCAGTCCATGTCTAGTGAGACATCAAAATCAGTCATCTCTAATTCTATTAAGTCTACTGATGTGACTTTCAGATATACCATAATTAGGTAGTTTTTGTATACCCGTTAGTCTATGATAGATTTAACCATTGAGGGAGAAACTAAGAAGGGCTTTGCTAGGATTATTGGAATAAATCTTAAGTCAAAAGCTATATAAAGAGTTACAAAGAAAAAAAAGATCCTGGATGTAGCAAGGCATGAACGTGCAAATGATAAACTTTTAATGTACCAGTGACCACATCAATAGAACTTTCCTGATATTTTTGGGACTAAAGTCCATAAAACCTATTTAGGCATTTTTGACTGGTGGTACTAGAAACGGCACCCTGCTAGTTCAGGCGAGTAGACTGAGCTGAAGGACGATTATACTAACTCTGTGAACCCACCTGAGTACACTCTCTGACCTTGTGGCTAGGATTTCTACATCTGAAATATACATCACTACCAGCCCTGCAGAAACCCAAGTTGTTTTTGCCATACTTATGGCAAAGAGAACTTGTTCAGGAACTTCTAACACTACCCTGAGATTTAGGGCCTGGTTCCCTATCTTTATTACCATTTCAGAATTTCAGCACTGAAGCACTGGTTGAGGACGGAGCTGGAACTAATGATTTTAGGCAGACCTAGGATCAATTTCCACCGTCTGACTTTGGCTGAGTAAAGTTAAAGCTACCTATTCTAGCTATATTATATTAGCTCTCATTATCCTTATTAATAGCCTTCTCTATTGTTTGAGCAAGGACCATCTGTATATGTCCATCTCTTTAATTAGCATTGCGGTCTAACACTTCTTGAACACACTGTTAGACTCCCCAGACATAAACTTATTCATCATAGATTTGTTATCTGCTGCTATATGAGAGGAATATCTTTCCAACTGAGTAAACGTTAAGGAATACTCTTTTACTGTCATGTTGCCCTACTTCAAAATAATGAACTCCAAAACCTTGGCTTCCCTCAACTCTAGTGGGAAGAACCAATACAAAAAAAAAGTGGCAAACTTCTCCTATTCCATGGGCCCTGGATCTGCGGACCTCACTGTCTTCCACTACTTGAACCATGACTGATCCACATCCATCAACAGATATACAGCCAACTCAAAACTCTTACTCATAGTTACACCATCATATTTATGACTTTATATAGTTGATCAAGGATTTCCTGCGGATCCTCATCTTACTTAGACCCAGTAAAGGCTGGAGGGTTCATTCGGGTGAAGTCCTAAATTCTACCTACAACAGTATTACCCACTAGCTTTTCCAAAATACCAGTTGGGCTTTTATTCTTGCTGCTACAGAATGAGCTATATTATTTAAATCTACTCTAAATTCTGCATATGAGATATGCTTGTCCAGGGGATCTGCCTAAACTGGCAGAGGTACTGGCTACTTTACTGTTCTTATTCTGTTGTTCCTTTTGGGAGGAATATTCTTTAAATAGAAGAGAAAATATTTAGATTCGGAGTTTAACTTAAGCTCATGCATAACTCGCACGATATGAATACTCAAAGATGGTAAATTCTTCCTAAAAAGCTTTATAACCTCTTGTTCATAAGTGTGGTGCGCTAGATACCCATGCACAAGACTCTACTTGATGTGACTATCTTACTTTACAGGACTTTGTTGAACCTTAGGCTCTGATACCAAGTTTGTAACACCCTAAGTCTGCACCACAGACGTCACACGATGATTATATTCTCAAATGACCATGAGCTAACCCATGACTGGTACCTGCTACAATCACTAAATAATAATAACTTTGTAGTAATGTAGAAATTAGGCTAAATTTACCATAAAGTTCATAACTAAAATCAATCACTATATACTGATAAATAGACACTAAAAACCGAACAACTATCTGAAATAAACTAGTTTGAAAAGCCTCTAATAGAACTATCTGAATATGGAGTTGATAGGACATGCCCCTAACTAACTCTGACTATTAAAATACTAATAAATTAAATAATACATGATCCTTAAACTATGAGGACTCACCAATAAATTTGCTACTGATAATCTAGGCTACTAGTTATGGTCAGAAGCTCATGCATCTTAACCTATGATATAAGACATCATAGCATAAAAAGGGGCATTCATCAATACTTTGAATGGACTACCATGCTAGGTGAGGTAAGGCTGAATGCAAGAGTTTGTATTCAAGAAGTGTAACTGGCTAAGAAATCATGAATATAACAGAGTGCGAGTATAAGTATATCTAAAACTGCTATAAAATGTTGATTATGCAATGTTATTCACATAAATATGTATATTGTAATTGAGATAGTATTTAATACTGGATAATGAGCTCTAAAACCTAAATGACTAAAATATGAGTTTTCTGATACTGTATTATAGTTTACTTAGTGACTAGTTTTTATTGTCCTAATTGTGTAGAATTGAACTGAGTTTCTAAACTGAGTTGGGTGAGTGTATCTGACAGTCCTTATTCTGCTACTGAACTGAAGTTTTATACTAAGTTTGAAACTAAAATAGAAAATGTGGGACTGTTAACCAACATACCCTAATTATGATCTAAGTTAGGGTCGAACATGTGACCCCAGTTGGAAGGGAGTTAGCACCTTGCCAAGTGATACTATCAATGGGTATGAGTTAACCATCTCTGGCAGGAAGCCTTTTAGTCAACCCTCGCTTGTAGGAAAACTCGTACGAGATGTATCAATAATAGAATAGTAGGAAGATATCCCACCCTATGCATGCTATGTACTTCTGTGATATAGGGACTGTTTCTATGAGTCAAACCATTTTTACAGACAGGAATGACCTAATCCCTGTGTTCGCTCGGTGTTGATTTCTAGTCCTAACTTAATAGACACTAAACAAATGAGTGAGCTATATCCATCAACAGGCATGTAGCTAAATCAACATTCTCACTCTTAGTTAGCCCATAATATTTATAACTTTATGTACTTCATTAAGAATTTCCTGTGGGTCCTCATTTGACTTAGACCAGGTAAAGGCTAGAGGGTTCAATTGGGTGAAGTCCTAAATTCTAGCTACAACAGTATTACCAGCTGGATTTTACAGAATAGCTGCTGGGCTTTTATTCTGGCTTATACAGATTGAGCTAGGTTACTGAAATCTACTCTAAATTCTGTGTGTGATACATGCTCGTCCAGGGGATCTGCCTGAACGAGCGGAGCTGCTGGCTAGTGCCTGTTATTATTCTATTGTTCCTTTTGGGAGGTATATTCTTTAAATAGAAGGGAAAATAATTAGATTAGGAGTTCAACTTGAGCTCATGCATCACTCGCACGATATGAATACTGAAAGATGGTAAACTTTTCCTAAAATGCCTCATAGCCTCTTGTTCATAAGTGTTGTGCGCTAGACACCCATGCACAAGACTACTTGATGTGACTCTCGGACTTTCTAGGACTCTATTGAATCTTAGGCTCTGATACCATGTTTTTAACACCCCGAGTCTACAACCTAGACGTCACCCGGTGATCATATTCTCACATGACCATAAGCTAACCTATAACTGGTACCTGCTATAATCACTAAATAAAAATAACTCTTTAGTAATGCAAAAATTAGGCTAAATTTACCATAAAGTTCATAACTAAAATCAAATATTGAATACTGATTAATAGACACTGAAAAACCAAACAACTGTCTAAAATAAACTAGTCTGAAAAGCCTCTAGTAGAACTAACTAAATATGGATTTGATGGGACATGCCCCCAACTAACTCCGAATACTAAAATACTAATAAATAAAATAATACACGATCCATAAACTATAAAGACTCAACAATAAATCTGCTGCTGATAATCTGGTCTACTAGTTACGGTCAGGAGCTCATGCATCTGAACCTATAATATAAGACATCACAATACTTTGAATGTACTGCTATGCTAGGTGAGGTAAGGATGAATGCAGGAGTTCGTATTAATGAACAATAAGTAGCTGAGAAATCATGAATATAACTGAGTGCGAGTAAAAGTATATCTGAAACCAATATAAAATATTGATTATGCATTGTTGTGCACATAACTACGTAGATTGTAACTAAGATCATATTTAATATTGGATAATGATTTCTAAAACCTAAATGACTAATATATGAGTTTACGAATACTGTATTATTGTTTACTTAGCGACTATTTTTTAATGTCCTGATTTTGTAAAATTGAACTGAGTTTCTAAACTGAGTTGGGTGACTGTATCTGACAATCCTTATTCTAATATTGAATTGACGTTTTATACTAAGTCTGAAACAAAAATGGTAACTGTGGGTCTATTCATCTAACCGACATACCCCAGTTATGATCTGAGTTAGGGTTCAACCAATGACCCTAGTTGGAAGGGAGTTAGCACCTTGCCAAGGTATACAATAAATGGGTATGAGTTAACCCTCTCTGATAGGAAGCCCTTTAGTCAACCCTCTCTTGTTGGAAAACTCATACAAGATGTATCAAAACTAGACTTGTAGAAAGATATCCCAACCTATGCAGGCTATGTTCTTTTATAATGCAGGGACTGCTACTATGAGTCAAACAATTTTTACAGTTATGAATGACCCAATCCCTTGGTTCGCTCGGTGTTGATTTCTAGTCCTAACTTAATAGACACTGAATTAATTTCTAGACTGTACTATACTTGACAGAACTATTTCTGATTGTGATGTCTAACTAAACTGGACAGAATTCACTGAGTTCTATTAGCTGACTGAATATGTTGAGTTCTATTACTGGCTGAGTATACTGTACATGACATCACTGAAACCATTCTGAAACTAGTTTAAATCTAGGTAGAAGCTAGATTGTTGGGTTGTAGATACCCTCAGGAATCGATAGCATAGATAGTAAAAACAGAGCACAATCTTGAAAACATGATAGATAGTTACTTTGTCACAATTCGTTCATTGAGTCATTTTAGCAAACACTTGCATGGTATGAACTTGTACACATACTATTATGTCATGATTAACTAGTTTAACACTCAGGAACATTATATCAAACACTTGGGTCATAGTTTTTGCATATAATACTAGTCAACATGGATGCATCATCATCATAAATCAAAATTCACAAATTCAAGGGCTTCCAACATGAAACTATAAAAAACTACACAGGTGATATTTAATTTACGTGAATTTTTTAACTAATCATAGAATTGTGCCCAAATAAAATCATAATCATGAATACAATTTAACTCAACATAGAATTCATGAAAGCAATCACCTTGAAATTTTAAAAGAGGTTCTTGAACTCCAAGAGTGGAAGGAAACCCATGGATGAACACCTAACATACCTTGGTAAGTAAATTTGTGAATATTGATGATGTTTACTTTAAGTTTGGTATTTAAATTTGAATGCCCTAGGGTGTTTTCTTGAATAAATTTTAGAGAGAATCAGAGATTTTTCCTTTAGAGTTGGTTAATCCCATATTTTTGGGGATGATTAAGGGTAGAAAAATAACCCAACTACCCCTCTAGACGCAGAGGTTTAATGACTGAAAATATGCCCAGTGATGCAGTGAGCGACACGACACATCGATGGAATAAACTCCATGACCAACGCGCCGCATCAAGTTCGCGTTCGTTCTTTTGAATTGAACTGAAAGATGGGGAAAATTATTCGTCGATGTGATGGGAAAAATGAGGCATTGATATGAAGTTTATCCATTGTTTTGGACACTTAAATATGATTCAAATGAGATGTAAAAAATCCTAGACTCACCCGAAGTAACCTATTGATACACCTGATCATGATTCAATCCAAGGATCGACATTTCAAGGTCATAAGGGTCGTGAAATAAGATCTACAATTTATCATGGTTAAAATAAATTCTATGTATCCAAACATAGATAAAATTTCTAAGTTTGGGACTTCTTTCCCTGCTCTAAAACATTGAGTTAAGCTTAGAACTTTGCAGGGTCTTACAAATATTCAAGCTTAATATTTTCAGAATCTCAATGAATTGCCTGAATTTTCCTTTTGCTCTATTCTTCTTGAGTCACAAAGGAAAAGGTGGGGGTGGTATTGGAATTTATATTATACACTACTAAATAATCGAACCCTTACATCTTTCATTATTAATTGCATCATCACCACTTGTTTTCTTTTCTTTTACCACAATAGGTATCTTACCAATAATATCTTAATAATGCCTTAGTGCTTCTGCAATAGATAAAGAAAGATCCACAGCATTCATACTCCTCCTTATGGTATTGGAAAAAACATGAATGTCATTTTTATAATTTTCCACAGTGTTACACGGAAGGGTACCCAGCTTTGGTTTAGAGATGCTGACATTTTCTTGAATTGATTCTCTAACTTCATGAGAGCAGTAGAATAGAATTCACCCTTTTAGGTCATCCCTAAAATTTCATCCTCAATATTTGTAAGGTTTATCTCTTAATTTTCATGACCCTTTACTAGCTTAGTCAAAATCTTTTCCATTCTTGATGCTATACCTATTCTTCAAGGTGAAATGTACCAATCTCCCTACTCTTTATTGTAATCCTTCTTCTTCCAGTCATCATCTTGCTACCTACTATGGTTTCTTTAATTGTTATAATAATTCATACCTTTGTTCCCTTGCCCTTGGGCCAACCCACCAACTAATGATCCAAATAGTTTTCTTTCTCCTCTATTTCTTACTAATAAGCTTTGGAAGCCAAACCCTCTGCTCGTTTTATGGTTACAATCTCAAAAATTACTATAGCAAACTTCTTAGCCAATAGCCCTAAATTAGTTATTATTAGTACAATCTATTGTGCTACTGAGTCATCAGATATTTTTTGGTTGCAAGAGTCCCATATATCATATGTGCAAGTTCCACTCTCATCCTCTATAGTTTTCCACCTTTGTTAGTTAGCAAGATTTGATCTTATATTTCCTAACCTTTCTCTCAGCATAGTGTCATTAATACTCCTCAAAAGAAGGTGTCTTCCATGGCTCTAGAACTAATGGTCAAGGCTCTATAAATTATGTACAATAAGCTCGTCCCTAACATCAAACATTTTTGCACCATACTCAGTTTCTTCTTAAACCTTAACCATGCATCATAAATTGATTTTGACTTCAGCTACCCTATATTATAAATATCATTCTTGAGCTACAACATCTTGGATGGAGGAAAGAACTGGTTAAAGAATTTCCTAAGCACCTTATAAAATGTAATCATAGATCCTCTTGGAAGTTCCCTTAGCAATAAAGATGCTTATCCTATAAGTGAGAAGGGTAACAACCTCAGTCCAAGTGATTCCTGATTCACCTTAAGAATGGTATATGAACTGTATATCCAGATGAAATTTGCAAGGCGTGTGTATCATCATCTGTAAGTAAGCCCTTAAATACACCTTTTAGGTTTAGGAAATGGATCATTGCACTCATTATTTAAAACTTACTTCCTGGGGGTAAAATTAGAAGAATAATGGTCCTGTCTCTATTATCTCAATGTACCTTAGATAATCTTCATCATCCTCATACGACTGCATATACTACAAGGCTATGATGCCTAAATTATGGCCTCCTCAAGCTCAATTATGATTTCCATCGAATGTTGCTCTGCTATCTGCTACCTATCTCAGCTTAGCTAGCTCTACCTCATAAGCTATAGCTGACTTCTTCTTCTTCCCTTTTCTCATTATAAGCTTGAGATAAAACCATACCAATATTTCTGATCACTATCAAATATAGTAAACCAACAAAGGTTGGGGTTGAATCCCAGTGAAATACATGCAATTGTGTCACTCAGCTGTTGTGTCTCAAGCTTTTCTCATTATAATCTTGAGATAAAACCATACCAATATTTCTGATCACTATCAAATATAGTAAACCAACAAAGGTTGGGGTTGAATTCCAGTGAAATACATGCAATTGTGTCTCTCAGCTGTTGTAATCAATGGGTAGAATATGAAAAGTAAATGAGAGGTTTTGTGTAGAAATATCAAACAAGTGGTGAATATCAACTTTGGTTATAATCAGTCATAGGTGCAAATTAGGATTGTGTTTCCCCTAGATTATCGTTCTTTATTTAACCAACCCGATTCCTTACATGCAGAATTGATAAGTTATTTACCATCAATAGTCTTTTGGAAGAGCTGATAGATTTAAAACTTTACCTTTTGAATCTGAAGATCTTACATTACTAACCCTTATATTAATCCTAGTTAACTATTACCTTTTGAGTCTATAGTTATTAGATGAAATCTATCCATCTTATTTAGATAATACCTAGTAGCATGGATTGATAACTAACCATCAAGTTATTGTCGTCATTATCTTTTCCTAGTCAGTATCCTCTCTTGGAGTAAGTAACCATAATGTAGGAGGGATCCTAATGGTTTCAACCACTATGCTAACTATTAAAGTGAATATAATATAATTCATAAATAGGTATCTATTTTAAGTAACAATAGCACTTCCCTTATTCGTTAATGCGCCAAGGATTCCACAGCCCTAGCTAAGGGTTTTTAGCCGCTCATGCTTATGAAGTAATCAATAGAATTTATGATTGGAAGCATAAGTTGAAATAATAATAATCACAAGTAAAAACCCAAATTCATAAATGAATAAATCAACAGAAATCAATATAAGAGAATTCCAAAAGAAAAATCGAATCTCAAAATCAAAATATATTTCTAAGTATCAACTGTGCTAAACTTCTACTGAAAATATCTAAGGGGTAATTATAGTACATGAGGAAACCCTAAAGATATATCACAAATGAAAAAGGACTAAAAAAGTTTGGCAGCTACATGTGGTGTCCACATACAGCCTGGCCTTGGGTGTATGTGGCATATGCAGCCTGAGGCTGGGCGTATATTGCCACTGTATATGTTCAGAGAAAAAATTTGTTACTCTATGCTTAGAGTTTTAGACTTATGATACATACTTTTCCTACATGCGGTCCACATGTGCTACATGTTGAAGCGTCGTGAAACACAACACTTTCGATACTTAAAACAAAGAATTAATTCTTAGACTTAGGTTATTTTAGTATATATGAAGTATTTTTATGGTTGTTACAAGGGTAACATGTAAGAAATAGCCTTGTAATGAAATTAGAAAAAACATCATTGAAAAATATGATATCTGTAGATGAAATAAGTCAGCATGCCAGTCTTCAATACATCATACGGATAGTAAGTCGACTTCCAAGCACAACAATACAAAAAGCCAAGAAGAAAAGTTATATAATAAAAATATACAAATATAGAGTATGAGCCGTAAAGAGAGGATAAAATTTATGAACAGTAACCACATATAGAATAGAAACTGAAGAAGCCAATAAGATTTAAAGTCATGAAATAAGATAAGTCAGAAGTCTGAGTATGACTTGTATGGACAAATAAAAAATATAACAGTGTACAGAGCTTTGAATGATCAAGTCCTTGGTGGTGACGAGTGAAAAAAACAAGTCGTATGGTCAAGATACGACTTACGATATTGAGTCATAAAGATAACAAAAACATAGAGCCCTTAAAGTTCAGCCATCGAAGAATATACAACAAGCAAAGTACGACTGTTAAGAATACCTTACGAATAGACGACATGAGTCGTAGCTTGTGCCAACATTAATTTTCCTATTCAATTTTAAATAGGATTTCTAAGTTATTTTGAGACACAATAAATACCTTAAGGCTATTCCTTTATTAGGTTACACACTTTTACAATACTTTTACTACTTTTTAAATACTTTGATATTACGATTTTATTGTTGAGATTTTTGGGTTTTGATTAAACTGAAGACATCAAATTTTCTTTCTTTTATTCTGGAGAAATTAATTACATGTTTTCGTTATTAACTACATTAGGGAAGTGGGAGATCCATGTATTCTAAATTAAATGTATGTATCTTAATATTCATCACACTAATTGACCCCAAAGCTACTGCACAAGTTTAAGAATTGCCTATGTATAATAATGTCATCACATAGGAGTTTGAGATTGGGAAATAAGGATTAAGATAGTAATTTGAGATTCATGTCTATATTATTACTCTTCCATCTAATCTAATAAATTTTAGACTCAAAAGGTGAGAGTTGAACTGAAGTCATAGACAAAGGGAAATAAGGCAATTCCCTGAGACACACAAGGTAAATGGTGAGGCTAGGGTAACCTAGTAATTAGCAATAACTAGGCTAAGACTAGTGGTCAAGCATCATAGTGGAGTTCAAAGAGGCAAAGACTAGCAGAACATGGGAAGTGAATTAATTCATCTTTAGTGGGACGTTGTGCATGAGATGTTAGATGATGTTTTGGTGACCAATAGAGGTTGGCATACATAAGACACTGAGTAGGGTGCGGGTACATATTCTATTAGATAAGCTAATAATTATATAGCTTGACATAATTTAGTATCACAAGAGGTTGCACAACTTCAGACAGATATTAGGCTACTTACAAAATAATTTGCAACAATGAGTGCTAAGAAATTGAATGTAGTTGGGGCACAGGGATCTACTTCTCAAACTTTTGAGACTGAATCTAAAGATAAAGAAAAGTATCTTGATTGTCAGTTGTTGGATTTTTTAGTACAAGGGAATGGGAATAATGGATAAAACTAATATAATGAAGCATCCATGGTTTTGACTATTAGAAAATTTTCTAGAAATCCATTCTTCGGACCTAATTCAACTTATTGGTATGAGTTGTATGCTTGGGTATGAGTGATATGGTCCTATCATTTCCTGACAAGTGTTAGTTGGTGAGATAGTTTTGGTTATTTAAATCTGTACGACTTAGAGGTGTAAGTCATAAGGGATTGGTACAATTCATATTAGGGACTCATACAACGGGCATTATTTGATCCTCTGATATTTGATTCTTCTATGGATATGGATTATGGGTATGGATCATATGTTATTGTTATGACTTGGTTGGGTAAGTCGTATACTCAATAATGTCTGATCCAAAGGTAGATGCTTGGATACGAGTGGTTGTTACCAATTGTATTAAAAGGTATGACTCATATGTGTCAGTTGCATCCCTATGATTGGTTTTCAAAGAATTTAAGTGGGGGTATACTAGAGTTTTCCCGACTTACCCTAATTAGTACCTACAACTTTTAATACATTTAATAGGTTATTACCCTATTATTCTATTCATTAACACTTAGAAACTATTCCAAAAGAAATCTCATAATTCTCTCAAATTCATTAGGTGCAAGGAAGCTAGGGTTTTATCTTGTGGAACGTATTATGGATGGCTTTGGTTATTTTTTCGATTGATTCTCTTCCATTATTGTATTTTATAAAAAAAGTCATGGTTTATATGATTAATTTCATTGTTTTATTATTTTATGATCATGGTTTTTCAACTATTATTTAGGGGGTTTGATATTGAATGCTTGGTTATGGTTTTCTATGGTTTTATTATGATTTTATATACATTAATGGTAACTTTAGAAAATTGGATTGCATGGAAATGGCTTAATTATTTTTGGAATTGGTTTTGGTTATATTATGCTCCAAGATGTTTGATAAAATGCTTATAAAGAATGTTAGTTGCATTGACTTCTTTTAATGGAACTCTTACATATTTTAAATTGCACAAAGGATTTATGCATTGTTTAAATGGTTTGATAATGGATGAATGGTTATTCTTGTGGAGAACATGAAAGTCTCCCAAATGGATTTAATATGGTATATGGAAAAGGCACCAAAGGTCGTCTTAACTGAAATGGATTGTCGATGGATAATATTTGCAAGTAAGGGTTGGTAAGCCAACAATACCAATATTGGCCTTGGTAAATAAGTGGTATATAGATTGTTTGGACTTTGTTTTAATTGGGAATTAACGGCAAAAACAGTGGTTAAGTTATTAAAGGTAGCGGTCCCGAGGGGACCAAAACCCAAAAATCATATTTTCTGATATAAGGGGTCTTGGATAATTATGTACAAGTGTCAGATTTTATATTGGAGAGATATACTTGTCATCCCATGGGATAATGCTGGGTTATACGACTGCACTCCCAGGGTCCCTTTCAGTACAGTGAGCTAAGCCCATATCGCCCATGGGTAGTTAGGATGGCAAGCTACACATCATAGGTAAGGGTTTTAAATGAATGCTAAATCCGATCCCC
Source organism: Capsicum baccatum var. pendulum (assembly GCA_030864225.1). Lineage (NCBI taxonomy): Eukaryota > Viridiplantae > Streptophyta > Magnoliopsida > Solanales > Solanaceae > Capsicum > Capsicum baccatum. The sequence goes on from CM061557.1 coordinate 92,046,998, forward strand.
TTTCTCGATACTTTTATATTTCTGGTTGTATGCATTGTGGATGGTTTTACTTTGTTTTATGAGTGGTATTATTTTATCATTAACCTGAGTTTTATACTAGCGGTCATTCACTAACCCCATCTACTAGTCGTTGTATATCCACACTATGAAGGAACCTACCATTCTACTCCACCTATTTAGTAAACGGATTTAGTATCAACATTTAGACTAAAGTGGTGAGCTTTAATCCTTTCAAAACGAATTATTTCATATTGTGGATTTTCCTTAGACACATTTCTTTTATCTTGGATATTGACTTGGCTATAGTTAGGGGCATATCCCAACTGAATTTGCTTACTCTCTTGCATAGGGGATTTGTGGTACTTCTATGGGGTTTGTATTGGTAAGATCGGTAGTGGTGTCAGCCTTAGCATTGTTATTTTTGTTAATGTTGGCATCATCAGACATTATTTCTCATAGTTCCATCATAATACATTTAGGGATTTATTTTCTTATTATTTTTGTATTCCTTTGGTTTATAGTCTATGGTTTGGATTGGTATGGTAAGGTAGTTGGTGTGGTACGGTTGGTTCAATCACGGTTGTGACCCTATCCTAGAGTCTTAATGAGAATAATAATGTTATCTTATTATGTGTTTGAAATTCAGCCCTTATAAAAATGGACATAGGGGGATGGGTTGGGTAACAGGTAGTAATCCTTGGCCCTAGTTGGACTTAGGATGTCCATTACGATAAGCAACAGTGTAGGGTTATGTAAAGTTTGTATTAGAAGTTAGGTTTATGGTCAATTGAAAAGTCCACAAAGTCCTGTGGAGTAAAGTCTCTATTAGGTGTGTGAAGTGTGCCACATTCATATAATCAAGGCTACAAAACATTTAGGAATGGTTCACTTTCTTGGTATTTGATCTTCAAGCATGAGTTCTCAATCCTATAATCTAATTTAATCCTTGTTTGCTCTTCTTTCAGATCATACCTCCTAGATTTGGATGACAAGGAAATTCTTTCATCCCATCTGGGGATAATGCTGAAAGTGTATGTCCTACGTTGGGAGTACATCTTCGATATCATGGTTCCATTCCTAATGGTTTTGGAGTTCCTCTTATTACGGCAAGTTTTCCTCAGGTCCCTTGGGGCAACGTGACAAATAAAGAATTTTGTCATAGTATTTATGTGATTGCCCAATTAGTGACTGCTCTGGCTGAGTGGTATGCAACTAGTTCTTTGTTTGTAGAGGCCATAAAGTCTGATCAATTTATAAAGATGTGTCCACTATTTTTTTCTAGGGTGAAGGTGGAGGAGGATTTATAAGGCTTCTTTGATGAGATTTAAAAGATCTTTTAGGCGATGCAAGCTACTAATATAGAGGGAGTTAACTTTGCAGCTTATCAGCTCAAGGATGTTGCTTATTAGTTGTATAAGAAATGTGTTAAAAATAATGGGAGATATAGAAGAGTAAGGGTTATGGGAGGCTTTTTCTAATGCCTTTATGGATTGGATGTTTCCTTAGGAGTTGAGGGAAGAAAAGATGGAGGATTTTATGAACCTCAAATAGGGGAGGATATTTGTAAAGGAATATTCTTTGAAGTTCCATCAGTTATCAAGGTATGCTCCTAATTTGGTGGATAATATAAGGTTGAGAATGAGGAAGTTCCCTTCTGAGTTGAATATAGATTTGATTTTGGAGATCAAGACTACCTTGTAGATTAAAGATATGGATACCATGAGGTTGGTAATTCATATGCAATGGGTAAAGAATAAGAAGAGAAGGTAGGTGGAGTTTAGGGATAGGGAAGAAATGTGGAGAAGATTTTCTGATCAAAGAGGTGCATAGTCTAAGGGTAGTAGAGATGGTGGCAAGTGGCAGAAAAATAAGTGGGGGAGTTTGGGCTCCTTTTCTTCTAGTTTTCCTTGCCTATAGAAGTCGGGAGACAGGTGTCATCAAGGCGGTGATAATTCTTGGGCAGAAGTTATCAAATCTCAGGCGAGCAGAGGTCAAACAATTTTTTTGTATCCTTCTTGTTGATTCTGTGTTTGTCCTTATTAGGGTTATCATCAGGAAGAAATAGATAAGTGTTTCAAGTATAGATAAGTAGGCCCCCGGCTCAGGGATTATACGGTTAATAATGTTGCTACGGGGATGAATAATATTATTGTGGATTCATTGTCTGCTCCTACACCTGTCGATAGGGTATATGTTTCTATTAATCCTCCAGGTTCTAATATCGGTCACAAAAGGTTGTATGCTTTGGCATCCTAATAGGAATCAAAGGCATCACCTTATATCGTTATTGGTATGTTACAACTTTTCTCTCATGACATGTATTGTTTGCTTAATCTGGGGTTGACTCTTTCTTATTTGACTCCATATTTGATTGTGTCTTTTGGTTTTGATCTAAAAGTTATCTTGAGTCCTTTTTTTATTTTTACCCTAGTAGGTGACTCGGTTATTGTTAAAAAATTCTATAGTGTTGTGTGGTAGCTGCTGGTGGCAAAAAGACCTTGGTGTATTTGTTTGAGATGGATATGTCAGATTTTGATGTGATTTAAGGTATGGATTGGTTGCATTCTTGTTATGAATATGTAGGTTGTCGAACTCGTAAGGCTATCTTTAGGTTCCCAAGTGAACCGATTATAGAATAGGCAGTAGTTCCTTAGATCCTAGGTGGAGGTTTATTTCTTATCTTAGGTATTTGAAGTTAATCTCTAAGGGTAGTTTTTATCACTTGGTCTGGGTTAAAGATTCTAACTCAAAAGGTCCTTCTTTTTCTTAAGTCTTCGTGGTTAATGAGTTTCCAAAGATATTTCCAAATGATCTCCCTGGTGTTCCTCCAAATAAGAAAATAGAGTTTTGGATTGATTTGCTTTTAGACACTAGTCCCATTTCTATTCCACTGTATATAATGGCTCTAGTTGAGTTGAGGGAACTCATGGAGCAACTTATGAATTTTCTGGATAAGGGGTTTATTCCTCCTAGTGTTTCTCTGTGGGGTGCACCCGTGTTGTTTCTGCACAAGAAAAATGATTCCCTTCATATGTGCTTTGGCTACAGGATTTTAAAAAAGGGGACGATCAAGAACAAGTATCCTCTTCCTCGGATAGATGATCTATTTGACAATTATAGGGTTCCAAGTTCTTTTTTAAGATAAATCTTTGGTCTGGGTATGATCAAAATAAGATTAGGGAGGTGGATATCCCTAAAAAAAAATTCCTACTCGACATGGGCATTCTGAGTTTTGAGTGATGCCATTTTTGTTGACTAATTCTCCGACAACATTTATGAACTTGATGAATAGAGTGCTCGGGCAATATTTGGATCTCTTCATAGTTATGTTTGTTGATAGCATTTTTTTATTCAAAGAATAAGGTTGATCATGCTAATCACCTCCGTGTGGTGTTAGAAACCTTAAAGGAATAATAGTTGTATGCCAAATTCTCTAATTATGAGTTTTGGTTGGACGCGGTGACTTTCTTAGGTTATGTTATTTATAGTAAGCGGATCATGGTGGATCCGCTGAAGGTTTCCATGGTGAAAAAGTGTCCTAGGCCTACGAGTCCATTTGATATCCGAAGTTTCTTAGGTTTCATTAGGTATTATAGGCGGTTTGTGAAAGGGTTTTCATCGATAGCTGCTCCATTGACTACGTTAATTCAGAAAAAAGGTTATGTTTTCTTTGTCGGATGCTTGTGAAGGGAGTGTTGAGGAGTTGAATGATATGTTGACTTTGTCTCCAATCCCGACCTTTCCAAAAGGCAATGAAGGATTTGTTGTTTATTATGATGCATCTCGGGTAAGGTTTGGTTTTGTTTTAATGCATAATGGGAAAGTAGTTGCCTGTGCATCCATTCAGTTAAAGGTATGTGAGAGATATTACCCTACCCATGATTTGGTGTTATTGGAGGTTGTGTTTTCTTTTAAAATATGGCAGTATTATTAGTATGGTGTTCATGTGGATATCTTTTCTGATCACAATAGTCTTAGTACTTGTTCTCTCAGAAGAGCTTAATCTCAGGAACAAGCGGTGCCTTGATATTCTCAAGGAGTATGATATGAGTCTTCACTACCAAATAGGTAAGGATAATGTGGCTACTGATGCTCTTAGCAGGTTATCCAAAGGGAGTTTGGCTCACGCGGAGAAAGGCAAACAGAAACTAGAGAAGCAAATTCACCGCTGTAATAATCCTGGAATTCATCTCTTAGACTCTAAGGATGGTGGTGTGATGGTGCAAGAAGTGGTTCAATCATCTCTAGGGTATGGAGTTTTAAGTGAAGCAAGTGCTAGATTCTATCTTAATGAGAATCAATGGTTATGTTGGTGCACAAAATATAGCAGAGTTTAAGATCAGATGTGATGGTACTTTATGGTACCAAGAGAGGTTGTGTGTTCCTGATGTCAACGGGCTGTGACAAAGGATTTTGGCTAAGGCTTATGAGTCGTAATACGCTATTTATCTCGGTTTGACTAAGATAATCATGATCTCAAGTAGATCTATTGGTGAAATGGCATAAAAAAGGATGTAGCTAATTTTGTAGCCAACTGCATGGTGTGTCAACGGGTTAAGGTTCAGCACATGAGGCGAGGATGGTTGCATCAAGAAACTAATTTACCTGAATGGAAGTGGGAAGTGATTAATATGGATTTCACTACCGGTATTCCTCGGTCACAAAATCAGTATAATTTTATTTGGTTCATCGTGGATAGGTTGACCTGGTCCCTTTTCCCAACACTTATATATGTTTGGTTTTATGCATTAGGGATGGTTTTACTTGTTTGATATATGGCATTATACTATCCTTACCCCGAGTTTCATAGTAGCAGTCATTCGCTAACCTTATCTACTGGTGATTGTATACCCATACTATGCAGGAACTACTTATTTTATTCTTTCTGTTTAACATGTAAATTTGGTATCAACATTTTGACTGAAGTGGTCAGCTTCCATCCATTCAAAAGGCATCATCTCATGTAGTGGATTTTCTTTAGACACTATCCTTTTATCTTTGATATTGGTTTGGTCATAGTTGGGGACATGTCCCAATCATATTTATTAACTCTTTTAGATTAAGGCTGCGTAGTACCTCACGGGGTTGGTATGGGCGAGATAGGTAGAGGTGTCAGTCTTACCATTGGTATTGATATTGAGGCCGACACTATCAAACATGATTTCTCACTATTTTATCATGTTACATTTTGGAATTGATTTTCATATTATGTTTTGGAATTCCCTTTGGTTTATGGTATATGATTTGGCTAGGTATGGTTAGGCAGTTGGCGTAGTACGATTGGGTCGGTTATCGTTGTGATCCTATCCCAGAGTCTTAATGAGAACAATAATGCTATCTTGTTATTTGTTAGAAATTTAGCCCATCTAAAGATGGATATATAGGGTTGGGTTGGGAAACAGAGGGTGGTCCCTGGTCCTGGTTGGACTTGGGATGCCCATTATGAGAAGGCCCAGGGTTGGATCGTATCAAGGTTGTATTAGAGCCTAGGTTCATGGCCAACTGGGAAGTCCACAAAGCCGTGTCGAGTAAAGTCTCTTTTAGGAGTGTGAAATACGCCACACTAAAAATAGGGAGTCCGCAAGACATTTAGGAATGGTTCACTTTCTTGGTATTTTTTCTTCAATCTTAAGTTCTCGATCCTGGAATCACCTATAATCCTAGTTTGTTCGTCTTTCAGATCATGCCTCCTGGAGCTAGAATACAAAAAAATTCTTCTGTCCCATCTGGGCATAATGCTGAAGGGGTACGGCCTCCTATTCTAGCTAGTTCACCCTAGATTACTCAGGGAAACGTGACAAAAATGTAATTTGGTCAGTCTATTCATGTCATTTCCTAATTGGTTGCCACTCAGGCTGAGCGGGGTATGACCGGTGGTTTATCTACTGAGGCCAAAAGAGTTGGTCAATTTATGAACATGGGTCCTCTAACTTTTACTCGGGTGAAGGTGGAGGAGGATCCACAGAGATTTTTGGATTAGATTGAAAATATCGTTAGGGTGATATATGCTACTAGTGTAGACGGTTTAACTTTAAAGCTTATCAGCTCAAAGATATTTCTTATCAGTGGTATGATGAATGGGATAGGGATAGGGGTGATAGGGAAGATCAAGGTTTGAAGGAGGATTTTTCTAATGCCTTTATGGATCAGTTCTTTCCTCAGAAGTTGATAAAAGCAAAGATGGAGGATTTTCTAAACCTCATGTAGGGGAAGATATTTGTAAATGAATATGCTTTAAATTTCCATCAGCTATCAAGGTATGCTCCTTATTTTGTGGCTAGTATGAGGTTGATAATGAGGAATTTACCTACTAAGTTGTATATTTATTTGATTCTGGATAGCAAGACTGCCTTACTAATTAAATATATGGACATTTGGAGGTTGATTTTTCATATGCAATAGGTTGAGGATGAAAAGAGGAAGTAGGCAAAGTTTGGTGATAGGCAAAGAAATCAAAGTAGGTTTTCTGATTAGGGAGGTGCTCAGTCTCAAGGTAGTTAAGATGGTGGCAAGTGGCAGAAAAAAAGTGGGGGAGTTTGGTCTCCTATTTTTCCAGTGCTCCTTACGCACAAAAATTGAGAGACATGTGTCATTAAGGCGGTGATAATTCTCAGGCAGAGGTTATCCAATATCAGTAGAGCATTGGTTAGTCAGTTTTTTTGTCCTTCTTTTCAATTTTGAAGTAGTCCTTATCAGGGTTATTTCAAGGAAGGAAGGAATAAGTGCTTTAAGAGTGTCCAGGTAGGCCATCAGTTCAGCGACTTTCCAATCAATTATGTTGCTACGGGGGCGAATAAGATTCTTCTGGCTTTATATTTTACTCTTTCCCTTAGTAGTATGGCATCTTCTTCTGTTACTTCTCCTTGTTCTAATGTTGGTCATAACAGGTTTTATGCTTTGGCATTCGGACATAAATTCAAGTCATCATCTGTTGTCATTACTAGTATATGATAGTTTTTCTCTTATGACGTATATTGGTTGCTTGATCTAGGGTTCGCTCTTTGTTATGTTACTCCATATGTGGCTGTGTCTTTTGGATTTGATCTGGAAGTTATCTTAGATCCTTTTTCTATTTCTACCCTGAAAGGTGACTCAATTTTTTCTAGAAGCGTCTATGGGGGGGTGTTGTAGTTTTTGCTTGCAAACATTCTTTGGTGGATCTATTTGAGTTAGATATAATAGATTTGATGTAATATTAGGTATGGATTAGTTACATAATTATTGTATATTTATGGATTATCAAATCCGTAGGGTTATCTTTAAGTTCCCTAGTGAAATAGTCATAGAATGGGAAGGTAGTTCCTTTGCTCCTAGGTGGATATTTATTTCTTATCTTAGAGCTTAGAAGTTAATCTCCAAGGTTTGTCCTTATCGCTTTCTCTAGGTTACAAATTCTAAATAAGAAGGTCCTTTTTTGTCTTCGGTCCCTAATATTAATGAGTTTCCAGAGGACTTTTTAAATGATCTCCTTGGCATTCCCCCGAATAGGGTAATAGGATTTGGTATTGATTTTCTTCCGGACACTCATCCAAATTCTATTCCTCCATATTGAATGGCTCTGGGTGAGTTGAGGAAATTAAAGGAGCAACTTAATAATCTTTTGGATATGGGGTTTATTCGGTCTAGTGTTTCTCCGTGGGGAACACTAGTGTTTTTTGTGCACAAGAAGGATTAGTCCCTTCGGATATGCATTGACTATAGGCAGTTGAACAAGGTAATGGTCAAGAACAAGTATCGTCTTTCTCAGATAGCAGATTTGTTTAACAAGTTATAGAGTGACAAGTTCTTTTCAAAGATATATCTTTTTTCTTGGTATCATCAGCATAAGATTAGGGAGGTGGATATCCCTACATAAAATTTTATACTCGGTATAGGCATTTTGAGTTCTTGGTGATGTCATTTGGGTTGACTAATGCTCTAGCAGTATTTATGGACTTGAAGAAAATATTTTTCAGGTAGTATTTGAATCTCTTTGTAATTACGTTTATTAATGACATTTTGGTTTATTCAAAGAGTGAGGTGGATCATGCTAATCACCTCTGTGTGGTGTTGTTGGCCATAAAGGAACATTGATTTTATGCCAAGTTATATAAGTATGAGTTTGGGTTGAATGTGGTGACTTTCTTGAGTTATGTTATTTCTAGTGAAGGGATAATGGTGGTTTCGCAGATTGTTGTTGGGGTGAAAAGTTGGCCTAGGACTACGACTCCATCCAATATCAGGAGTTTGTTATGTCTTCTTGTTCAGATGCTTGTGAAAGTAGTTTGGAGGAGTTGAAGGATAAGTTAACTTTGGCTCCAACTCTGACCTTGCTGGAAGGCAATGATGTATGGTGCTTACATGGATATCTTTTCCGAAAAAATTGTCTTCAATACGTGTTCACTTAGAAAGAGCTTAATATCAAGCAGAAGAGGTGTCTTGAGCTTCTCAAAAATTATAATATGAGACTTCACTACCACCTAGGTAAGACTAATGCGCTTGTTGATGCTCTTAGAAGTTTATCCATGGGAGTTTAGCTCAGGTGGAGGAAGTGAAGCAGAAATTGGTGAAGGATATTCACCACTCTACTAATCATGAAATTCATCTCATAGACTCTAAGGATGGTGATGTGATTGTGCAAGAAGTGGTATCATCACCTCTTTGTGAGAAAATTAACTGTAAGAAACTTCTAGATCCTATCTTGGTGAAAATGAAGGGTGATATTGGTGGGAAAAAGGTAGTAGTGTCTGAGATCAGTGGTGATGATACTTTATCGTAGCAAGAGAAGTTGTGTGTTCCTGATGTCGATGGGTTGCAACAAAGGGTTTTTGCCTAGGTACATGCATATCAATATGTTTTTTATCCTGAATCGACTAAGATGTATCATGATCACAAAGAGATATATTTATAGAATGGCATGAAGAGAGATGTGGAGGATTTTATGGGTAAGTGCATAGTGTATCAGAAGGTTAAGGTTGAGTACATGAGGCCAGGAGTGTTGTATTAAGAAATTGATTTTCCTGAACGAAAGTTGGAACTGATAAATATGGGTTTCATTACTGATCTTCCTCGATCTAAGAATCAGTATGAATTGATTTAGTTCATCATGGATAGGATAACAAATTTTGTGCATTTCTATCCCAGTATGGACTACCTTTTCTGCGAAAGATTATGCGCGCTTGTATCTTCAAAAGATTATAAACCTGCATGGGATACCTATTTTGATTATCTCTTATCATTTTACGTATTTTATATCTCACTTCTACCGGACTTTCAAGAAAGTGTTGGGATAAGGTTGGTCTAAGTACTACTTTTCATCCACGGTCGGATGGGCAAGAGGAGAGAATAATTTAGACACTAGAAGATATGTTTCAGGCCTATGTGATTGACTATTGTGGAAATTGAGCTGAGCATCTTCCTTTTGGGGAGTTTAGTTACAAATATAGCTATCATTTGAGTATTGGTATGGCTCCTTTTGAGGTATTATATGGTAGGAGGTGTAGATCTCCTATTGGGTTGTTTGAGCTAGGAGAAGCAGACAACTTTAGTCTTAATTTAGTTTATCAAGAAATAGAGAGGTTCAAGGTTATTCGCAGTAGGTTTAAAGCAGCCCAAAGTTGCCCAAAGCCCTATGCGGATGTTAGGCGTAGATACTTAGATTTTTAGGTTGCGGATAGGGTGTTCCTGAAGGAATCTCCAATGAAGGAAGCGGTGTGGTTTTGTAAAAAGGGAAAACTCAGTCCTTGGTTTATTGGTCCTTAAGTTATTTTTTTGAGAGTTCTCAATGTTGTGTATGAGTTGAAGTTTCCATCTAGCTTATGTTTTCTTCATCTGGTCTTTAATATTTTTATTTTGATGAAGTGTCTTTGTGATCCTTCTTCAGTTGTTACCTTTGAAGGGTTTGGTATTTCATATTTTCTATCTAATGAAGAGGTCCCAATTGAGATATTTGATAGGCAAGTTCATCGGTTGCGGATCAATAATGTTGCTTCACTTAACATTCTATAGCGGAACCATAAGGTGGATGAAGCTACTTGGGAAGTAGAAGAGGACATGAAGTCCAAGTATCAACATTTGTTTTCTGCCCCTGAGATTCGTGCGAAAGGCAGGTGTTCTTGAACACATCATTATTTTCTTAGTTAGATAAAGAAACGATTAACATCTTTGCCTCTTTGTTTTAAAATTTTTTTAAAGGGATGTTTTATAATGCCAATGACATAATGTGTGGCTACCCTTACCTTGTCCATCCTTTGAGTATGAATGTTCCTAGTTGGGGAGACTGAAGCATCATAGATTTTGACCCTTAGAAAATTTCATGGAAATCCGTTCTCCGAACCCAGTACAACTAATCGGTATGATTTGTATGCTGAGGTACCAGTGGTATGGTGCTATCTTATCATGACCAGTGTTAGTTGGTGGGATGTATTTGGTCACTCGAATGGGTACGACTTATATGTATTAGTCGTAAGGGTTTGGTACGAGTTGTATCATGGAATTGTACGGTGGGCAGTGTTTGCTCCTTCTACTATCTCATTCTCCCAGAGATATTGGTTATCGGTGTGGATTATATGTTGTGGTAATGAATTTGTTGGATGAGTCATATACTTGACACTATTTGTCCCAAAGGTTGAGTCTTTGAGATGGGTGGTGGTTACCAATCGTATAGAACAGAATGACTTAGATGGGTTAGTTGTATCCCTGTGATGTGCATTTAAGGGATTTAAGAGGGGTATTCTCGAAATTTCGCTACTTACCATAATTAGAACCCACAACTTCTAATATAGTTATATGGTTATTTACCCTCTTATTGTATTCATTATCACTTACAAAGTACTCAAAAATATCTCATAATTCTCTCAAAATCTTTTGGGGCAAGGAAGTTAGGATTTTATCTTATTGATTGCATTAGGGCTTGATTTGGTGATTTCTTTCCAACAATTCATCAGTGTAAGTCATGATTCTCTTCCCTTATTGTAATTTCTACTAAAGGCATGGTTTATATGATTGATTTCATGGTTTTACAATTTCATGATTATGGTTTTTCAACTATTATTGGGGGTTTTTATATTGAAAGTTTGGTTATGATTTTCTATGATTTTAATTATGCTTTTATATGAATTAATGGTGGTTTTAGACAATTGGATTACATGGTAATGGTTTAATGGTGTTTGGAATTGGTTTTTGTTTTATTATACCCCCAAGGTGTTTGATAAAATGATTATATAGATATGTTCATTGCATTGACTTCTTTTAATGGAACTCTTGCATGTTTTAAACTTGATAAAGGATTTATGCAAGGTTTAAATGGTTTGAAAATGGCTAAATAGTTATGCTTGTCAGAACATGGAATTCTCCCAAGTGGATTTACTATGGTATATATAAAGGGCACCTAAGGTCCCCTTAGCCTAAATGGTTTGACTATGGACATTACTTGCAAGTAAGGGGTGGTATGGCGATACAACCAATATTGGTCTTGGTTTTATTTGGTCATTAATGGCGAGAATTGTAGCTAAGCCATGGAAGGTGGAGGTTCTAGGGGGACCAAAACTTGAAACTCATATTTGCCGATATGAGGGGTCTTGAATGACCACATGGGAGTGTCTCATTTTATATTTGAGCGACTTACTAGTCATCTCATGGGATATTTTTTGGTCATGTGGCTACAGGCACTAAAACCCTTTTAGGAGTGGGAGATAAACCCATGTTGCCTGTTGATGGTTAGGCCGGACAAGCTATACAACCCGAGTAAAGGTTTTTAGTGCATCCTAAAACTTACCCTGAGTTGCATGCTAGCGCTCATTCGCTAACTCAGTCTACTGCCATTTGTATACCTACATTATATAGGAACGCCCATACTCCTCCTGTTTAGCACGCAGGTTTGGTATCGGCATTTGGACTAAAGTGGTGTGCTTCCATCCTTTTTGAAGGCATTATTTCATATTGTGGATTTTCTTTAAACATTTTTCTTTTATCTTGGATATCGGTTTTGGCCATGGCTGGGGATATGTCCCAACCGAATTTATTTACTCTTTTGGATAGACTCTTTGTTGTACTTCTGGGAGTTTGTATGGGCGGGATTGATAGAGGTCTTAGCCTTAGCATTGGTATTGATAATTAGGATTGCATCATCGGACATGATTTCTCACTGTTCCATCATATTGCATTTTTGGATTGATTTTCATATTATGTTTTTGTATTCTTATTGCTTTATGGTCTACGGTTTGTCTTGTTGTGGTTGGGTGGTTAGTGTGGTATGATTATACTCGATTAGTTCGGTCACGGTTGTGACCCTATCCCAAAGTCTTAATGAGAACAATAATGTTATCTTGTTATATGTTCGAAATTCACTCAATCAAAGACTGGACATAGGGGTTAGGTTAGGTAATTTGGGGCAGTCCCCAGTCCTAGTTAGCCTTGGGATGCCCATTATGATAAGGACCAGAGTTGGGTCGTGTTATACAATGATATCTATATAGACAAGAAAAGAGACTGTGATAGTTATTGTAGAGACAAATATGATTGGAAAGATAAGAGTGATAGATATGTACAACTCGATAGTCGGGATACTGAGCCTAGAATGGAAGCAATGTTATCCAAACTAGTCAAAGGCCAAGAAAATAAAGAGAGTTGTCTTATGCAAATTAAGGCCGACCTATAGGGGATAAATTAGAAAGTTGTAACATGCTACCGCAATCAAGAAACAAGAGTAGTAGTATGGCTAGATGTCAGCCACATTGAGTCAACGACAACACTACTCTCTTCCCAGTAATATAGTGGAAAATTAAAAGAATGATGGTAACTGTCATGCCATTACCTCTTAGAGTGGTAAGGATACCACAGATATACCTGTACCCACTGAAGCTAAACATGAGAATGATGATGGTTTTTCATATGTGGAGAGTAGTAACAAACAAGATGAAGCATCCCAGGTTTAGACCCATAGAAAATTTCAAGGAATCCTGTTCTTCGAAATCATTATGACTCATGGTACGAGCTGTAAGATGGGGTACGAGTTGTGAAAACCTATCATAAGTTGATCGGTGTTAGTTGGTAGGATGATTTTGGATACTGGAATTTATACAACTTGAGGGTATTAGTCGTAAGGCATGGATACGTGTCGTATAGGTGACTCATAAGGTAGTCAGTTTTTTATCCCCCCGGTGTTACATTCTTCCAAGGATATGAATCATGGAAACAGATCATATGTTGAGGTTACTACTAGCTTAGATGAGTTGTATACTGGATAGTGTCATGATCCATGGTTGAGGATTAGTCACAATTGTGTAGGTATCGACTGCAAGATAGGTTACAACTCATAAGGAGGTCAGTTGTAACACTGTGTCAGGTTTTTATGGGATTTTAGTGAGAGTATTCTAGACATTTCCCTACTTACCCTTGATAACGCTCAACTAACTCCCATAATTGAGGGGTGAGGAGGTCTTTGTTAAATAACCATATTTAAAGCGGGGTCGAATCTCAAGGAGTGAATGCTATCGACATCCAACCTATGGGTACTCAAGTTACTCTAAGGTTACCCGAAATGCAAATGGAAACAACATGTATAAGTAAATGGAGGATTTTTTGAAAATATTTTACACAAATTTTAATCAATATGAAGTGAATGCTATTATGGTCTAAATTCAACGTTTTGAGGAATTTAGGGAATATGTCTCCTTAGAAGTAATGCATGTGGGATAATGTTGGCTTATCTTGAGATTTAGTTGTTAATTTATGGCTAGGCTGGATCGAATATCATTGAGGTCAATCTTTCGATAAAACCATAATGATTTCACTCATTGGCTCTTTCGAGCACCTAAAAAGTGTGGAGTTTGCATAACCACCCAAAACCTCAACCAAGCAAGCCTATTTCAAGGAGGATGCTCTTGACATGAATTACAATCTCTAAACACTTATTTCTAAGATTGCAAAGGATAGTAACGCATAGGCTTAGTTGTTCACCATTACTTTGTCCCCCGATAACCCTCTTTGGAGGATGTTATGGGTTATCTAATATTCACCAAAGTCACTCTTTCGAGGACGACAAAGGGTTTCTAGAGCTTGGAGCATTTACCCATCAAACCCATTTGGAAATTTGGACTTTTCACCCATCAAATGCTAACTAATATACACAATCAATGGTGAAACCCATACTCAACAAGTTAAATCCATGAAAACACAACAATACCCACACGCAATCACACACTAATTAAACATAATCCTAAGACCAAGTTACATTGCTACTCGTGAAAAAAAGTAAAAAGAGATATACCATATTGGTCTAACAAAGCATTCATCCTTCAACAAAAAATTAAGAAATTTGTGTCTCCAAATTTGATTACACACTTACCCAATTAGGGTTTCAAGCTTAGAATTCAAAACTGTATTGTGAAACAAGCAATCCCAAAGGAAGAAAGGGTTTTTACTCATATATGATTATAGATTCATTGATGACATTTTACTATTTTTCCCTTGGGCTAGTTTCCGCTAATCCGTGATCGCATGTATTTGACTATGACCATGCTTGTGCAACTGTGGTAAGATTCCAAGACCGTGTTGCTCTGACTAACCTTACTGACCAGCACCATAGTGAAAGAACAACGATTATAATAACCGGGGCTGATTTAATAAAGGTCTTCAGTTTCTCTCTTCCATGCTTCCACTTTATCATTTTTAGCTCCAATCTACATATTTTGCCTTCCTTAGCTTCTTACCTGCATCGAGTGGATATTAGTGAATCTAACCACAAGTTTGTCTCATTTATACATTCCAATCAAGGCATTATGCCCGAATAATGAGTATGAATGAGTGATAAAAATACCACTCATAAATACCCCTAACTTAAGACTTTGCTTTTCCTCGAGCAACATAACCCTCTATTATGATACAATGTGTTCCATAACTCTATCAATCAATGATCATTATGAGTAAACTTGAGTTCCACCACTAAAATCATTTCACATATGGACAAATAAGTTTCTAACCACTCCCCTCATTATAAAGTGGAGTAGCGAAGGGTTAGATAGACTTTGGTGAGAAACCACTTGACAACTACTTACACTATAAAAATGACTTGCATGCAACACCATAATTTACCTTATTGCGTAGGAGATGATCAAATCACCCACCTGAACTAGCTCTCATGCCTTCTCAGGGGAAAGAAAAATGTCACATACCTAGTTACTAATCATGCAACAAGGAACTTTAAGTGCAAGCCCTCTCTGTCTCAATAAGTTCTCCATGTTAATAAGCACCATACAATAGGCTTGCCCTAATTTTCAATTTCCACTACAGTTTGAGATCTCAAAGGACTTTCTATGCTTGTAATTTAGGGTATAGGTAGGGTAGGATATCATTTTGGAAAAAACATGGCTACACCCTTCCTAAAACTTCTACATCACATTTTTCAAAGTTCTTTCTTTTTCTCTATAACTATGGGCCACTCTCCTTCCTTTCTTTCTTTTACCGTGCCTACTTTTTTCTTCCTTTCAACATCCAACTTATTTTATCTCAATTTTTTATAATTTTAAGGCTATATTTTCTATGTTAGGTCCTTTCCTCATCTATTCAGTTCTTTTAAAAACTTAGGGACATTAGGCATACACGAACTCTGTGGCACCAAACTTTCTTTATACAATCATTTCCACCCCAACATAGGCTTTTTATCTCAAATTATATTCATAAGTAAATGAAGGTTATGGGTCAAAAGAGGGTTGTATGCCTTTATATCTGCACCATGCATAATATGATAATTATGGCAACAACTCAAGCCATATTCTCACATTGTGAATCATAGTGCGGGCAAACTATCCACATGGTACTCAAACTTCACCAATGGATATGGATGTGATCCCAACTTATCAATGTTATACGTACTCTGACTTCCCTTGTATTTTATAGCTTCAATGTCTCGGGTACTCAGACATCCCCTATATGTACTAATAGAAACCCAATAACGATGGAAAGATACATCTAGTGGAATTCAAAAAAAATGGCCAACTAATAAAAATAAATAACTAGTTCATCAGAATATGGGAACCATCAGAGTGACTAAATATTACAACTCAAATAAAAATAGAGGTAAAGATTATCCAAAATAATAGAGAAGTATGTAGAACTATCAATAATAGAGGCCCAAATGTCATGAATAAGGAAACACCCCCAACTAATGAGGTAGCAGTATCCTCACTACATAAATAATCTAGGATAGAAGAGATAAGGCTTCTTTCTAAAACCATAGTAAGGGTTGCTATCATGCGCAGACCCTACATCATCACCATCCTTCTCAAGGTCTGACCACTCGGTCGGGGCCTCATCATCACTTTCAACCCAAGAAGTAGGAAGGTTGCTTCAGGGCTTCAAAACCTTTCATAGTTGCTTTACCTCTTTCTATTTCTTGGTAAAGAACTCGTCCTTCTTTTTGTCCCTAGTGATTATCTTTTCATGTGAGCTCTGAAGATACCGATGTGATGACAACAAAGAGGATTAGGCTTCCTCAAGCCAATAAATAGTATCTTTTTACTTCTTTTGGTCCTTCTTGTACTGATTATAATCGGCACACAACATATACGAGTGATAGGTAGTAGAGGGTCTACCGGCCCTTGCGGCAAGCTAATAGTAAGCTCTTTAATGGTTACAATATTAACTCCAATCTCTTCATAGTGTCCCATGGTGGTTGTACTATGAATCTCATGTTCTCTTCATATTGGCTCTTCCAAGTTGATATTACTTTGCTTGCTTTTCCTGGTGCGCCCTCTTCTCAAATCCTCAATGGGTAGATAGGAGAACTAGGACGCACCCATGTATCACTAGCATATTCTTCCACCCTTAGTATCTTGCACATCTCAGTAATTAGAGAATGGTTAAATAGATTTATGCCACCCTGGTGTTTGAAATGATCTATTTCATTGACCACAAGCTGACCAACATCCAAAGGGATGCCATCTATAATACAAGAAACCATCCGAGAATGCAATTTAGAGACTACAATCATATGGATTCAAGGATACACTTAGCTACGAATGATGTGCAACTATATTCGAGCCTCGAAAGTGAATTTATTTATGGAGATGCTGCTTTTAGTCTTGGTCCATGAGACTTACTTTCTGGGATATAGATGTTGTGCCAACTAATTCCCCTATTTACACCCCTTCTCCTTGAATTTATCTATGTATGACTTCGTGATCCCATAAATATCATTGATTTTCTTAGCCCTAACTTTCACAATCTTCCCCTGCATCTTTACATTCACATTGAGTGGTTCTGAGTATCATACTTCACTGATATTAGCGTCAAATTCAAAGACCCTTTGCTCATTTGGAAGGGATGGATCCAGGTAAAAGAACCTCAACCCTGTAGCTTCAAGTTTGTTTTTAAAAGTCGGTATCTTCTTTGGTATATTCTCCAAATAAATTACACTTTCCAACAACCACTTAGTTTTTGAAAGATCACCGTAGTAGTGAGTGTGGCATTCGGGTGCCATGATTCTGATATGATCAAACTTATCGATGAGATTGTCCTGAAAGTACTAAACACACATTAATCTTACAATGTCAAGTTAATCATGAATAATTTGCTAGATTAATCCTTAAAGTTCATTGGACTAGGTTCTTGGGGTTGCCTGGCTAAAAATTAGGAGTACTGGATTTTTGACATTATAAGAACCTGCCCTCAGTTATCATGACACATAATAAGGGTTGTATTTGCATTATTACGGTCTCGATCTATGACCTCGATTGCAACACCTGAGGCTGGTTCCATTTCAGTTTTGCATATCCAACTTCCTTCCAATTTTAGACAGCTAACATGTTCTACAACATGGGTGTAAATGAAGTTAATGTGAACGATGCTACTGGAGTGTGAATATTCCCTTCAAAAGTAAATTAATCTATTGAAAGTTCATTTGAGAAAATTATCAAACACAACATGTGCATATCACATTTGTCTACCATACAGAATATTGGGTACTTAGGGTTTCCCCAATTGTGTGCACACCTCATTCAATCAACCAACACCACAACAATAATAAGTATGACCACATGTAAAGCATAACAATTAAAACTATAGGCCCTTCCTTTGCCATGATTCAATGGCTTATTTTCCAAAATAAAAGCAAAGGTTCATGTAACCTACCAGAGTTTTGATGCAAGAGAGCTATGCACGGAGGCTGATCGAGAGCTTACAACTTGGCAAACAATGTATCTTAGATTTGAAAGTAAAATCAGGAAAATGGAGAGTAGGATAAATGAAGGAGACTAGGGGTTAAATGAATGGAATTACCGCGTACACAATTAGGAGCCACAACTGTGGACTTCTCTATAGCTGCGATCGAGAATAGTGGTTGCGATCGCGGTAACTAAGAGCAGATTTTGCTCGCCTGTTTTGCCCTGTTTATTATTTTACTTAATTTTCACAAAATTATCCTTCTTGGATTTTTGAATTAAACTTTCACACTTTACCCTTTTCAAAACTCATTCAGTGCAATAAATGCATGGGTTATTAAAATTAAAAATATAACATCTACGCTATAAGAACTTAACTTAAAATAATACGAGCCACTCTCGTTATATTTGTGGGTTGCGTCCCACCTAGAGCCTTAGTTATCATTTTGGCATGATTTCTTTCTTATTTAAATCTCACGGCAGGTCCTCAAACCCCTCATCTTTCACAATCTCATTTTCTACATCCACCATGGATACTACTTGGAGCACCGTGGTTTTCTTCATTGACTTACAAATTTTGAATAATACCTCATCTTCTTGTACCTTAAATTTTATTTCCCCAACTCTAGATCAACAATGGCCCTCCCGGTGGCTAAGAAGGACAACTAAGAATGATAGGAACCTCTTGGTCTGTCTAATAATCCAAAATAGCTAAATCCCTCGAGAGAATGAATTTTCAAACCTTCATAAGGATATCAAATTATATACCCATCAACCTTTTAATAGGTCGTTCCGCTATCAAAAGTTGCATTGAGGTTGGTGTAGGAGTGTCCAAACAAAGTTTCTTATAGATGACATACGACATTAGGTTGATGCTTGCACCAAGGTCAAAAAGAGCTTTTGCAAACTTTTGAGTATAAGGGATAGTGAAGGCTCTGGGTCTTTTTTTTTTATCTTTTCTATCCATGATTTCACTACACCCATGAGTAGTTTTGATGGCATCACCCTCAACGAGCTTCATCTTGGACATTAACTTCTTCATCAACTTAGTATACCGTGGAATCTCTTGAATTGCCTCAACTAGTGGGATATTTATGGAAAGATTTCTAAGTTTTACGATAAATTTTCTCAATTTGTAACTCTGTTCATCTTTATGAAACCGTTGAGGGAATAAAGGAGGAATATGGATGGTTGGTCTTTGCTTCGACTAGCAGCTTCTCAACTTCAACCAGCTCATCCCTTTAACCTTGGTCTTTCTCATTATTTTCTTTTCTTCTTTGAGGTGACACCTCTTTTCTCTTGGCCTTGGGCATATTTTAACTCATCTCTCCTCCAAGGGGATTTTAAAGTGTTTTTCCACTTCTAGTAACAATTTCTAGGACTTGTTCTTTATTCTTTGGGTTAGCTATTATGTCAATCAAAAGTCTAGATCTAGCCTTTGCATTTAGTTACGTAGAGATTTGACTGACTTGGGTATCCAAATGTTTGATGGAGGCACAGTGAGACACCACCTTTTAGGATAGTATAGAGAACTTACCCTTAAACGTATGTACCTTTTTATTCGTATCATCAACTATACTAAAGATTCATGCTAAAACATCTTCGGTCTTGAACTTTGTAGGGTCAATGAAATTTGACGCCTTAGCCTTAGCCCTATTATGAGAAGTAACATAGTAGTCATAGTCACATTTTCTATCTCTCCAATCTCTATCTCCATCTTAATCCATCGATCCTTGATTCCTACCTTTCCTTTGATAGGCGGGGAGGGAACCCCCCGAGTAGTTTTCCAATTACCAAATTTCTTCATCTAACTTCTTTTCTTCATCATCATCTTCATACGACATTAATATTATGGTATTTACCACTTTCGCAGGTACTCCTATAACATGTTTTGATAGAAGCTCAAGATGGGTCATCATCTTGGCTATTTTCTCTTCCTTCTCCTTTTTTTGTTTTATTTGTTGATTGGTCACCATGGAGGTAGTAAAACGGTTTTTAGGAGCATCAGTATCACAGGGGTGCCACCGCCAATTTTATTTGCATACTTTACCTATCAATCGAAAAATCACAAGATGGTACATTTTTACAGTAGAGCCACCCACCACATTATCAACAACCATTTAGTTCAAGGGGTAAAGAGCTCTATAGAAATCTCACGGAGCATCTTATCCGGGACCTCATGATTGGGGCATTGGGCTATATTTCCATTAAACCTCTCCCACTCTTCAAACAATGATTCTCTTTTCTATTCTCAAAATTTTACAATCTCATCCTACTTTTAAAGAATCTTTGATGGTGGGAAGTATCTATCAAGGAACACCGTGGTGATCTCTTCCCAATAGGTGATTAAGTTGGGTAGAAGAGAGCAGATCCATAAAACCACCTCGCTCGTTAGTGAAAATAGGAAGTGTGGAAGCAGGATGGATTCTTTTATAATATATGCTATGCTAAATGGTGCAAAAATTTCCACAAAGTTTTTCAAATAAAAATTTGGGTCCTGATATGCTTGACCGTCATATAATCCTTTCATTTGTAACATATGAAGCATAAGGCTAGTTACACGAAACACACCATTTTTATTGGTTGGTGGGATGCGGATAGCATATGTTTTCCCCACTTTATTCAATTGGCCATCATCATCTAGTGTAGCATCAAAGGGAACAAAAAATACATATATTATTGCTCATTGCTCTATTCACACTTTGATCAACAACAAAATAGTCCAAAACAACTAATAAAGTAAATTATCCCACTTCGAGTATTCCCAAGTACGAATAGAACCACACAAGGGAAATTTATATTCTACTCCCCCGCAATGGCAAAATTTTGATAATGCTCAACTGACTTCCATAATTGAGCGGTGAGGTGGTCATTATCAAATAATCCAATGTTAATTAGGGTTGAAACTCAACGAGTTGCTGCTACAGACTTCAAACCTATGGGTACTCAAATAACTCTAAGCTCACTGAGAATGCTAATGGAAAAAAATATGTATAAGTAAATGGGGGGATTTGTCAAAAATTCTTCACATAAACTTTAATCAGTACGAACTGAATGCTATCTTTGGTCTAAATTCAAGCTCTGGAGAAATCTTGGGATTATGTCTCTTTATAGGTAATTTATGTGAGATAATATAGGTTTATCCTGGGATTTAGTTTTAAATTAATGGATAGTCAAGATCAAATATTATTGAGGTCAATCTTTTGATAAAACCATAACGGTTTCACTCATTAGCTCATTTGAGCACCTAACATGTGTGGAATTTGTATAACCACCCAAAACCTCACTAACCATCCCTATTTCTAGGATGATTCTCTTTCCATTAAGTATAATCCCCAAACACTTAATTTTAATATTGCAAAGGGTAGAAACACATAGGCTTAGTTGTTCACTATTTCCTTGTACCCCGATAACCTTCTTTAGAGAATGTTACGGGTTACCTAATATTAACCTAAATCCCTCTTTTGAGGATGACAAAGGGTTTCTAGAGCTTGGAGCTTTCACTCATCAAACCCAGTTGGATATTTAGAGTTTTCATCCATCAAATCCTAACTTATAGGCTCAACCAATAGTGAAACCCATACTCAACAAACTAAAATCCATGCAAACACAATAATAAACTCACACATTCACACACTGATTCAACATAATCACAAGGCCAAATTACTTAGCTAATCATTAAGAACGTAAAAAGAGATATACTATGTGGCTCAACCAAAGCATTTATCCTTCAATAAGAAACTAAGAAATTTGAGTCTCCAAAGTTGATTTTACACTTAGAAAATTAGGGTTTCAAGCTTAGAATTCAAAAATATATTATGATATAATAAATCCCCAAAGAAGAAAGGGTTTTTGCTTTAATATGATTTGTTCGTTCGTGAAATTTTACAATTCTACCCTTGGACCAGTTCCCACTTATCTGTGATCACGTGTATTTGACTTCGACTGTGCCTATGCGAACACGGTTGGATTCGGTGACCGCATTGCTCTGACCATCTTTATTGACCACGACTGCAGCTAGAGGACTACAGTTACGGTAACTGGGCTGATGTAATCTAGGTCTTCAACTATACTCTTCTATGATTTCTCTTTATCATTTTCATATTCAATCCATATCTTTTGACCTTCTTAGCTTCTTAACTACATTGAGTGCATATTAGTGCATCTAATTACAAGTTTAACTCATTTATACACTCAAATAAAGGCATTCTATACCAAAAATGAGTATGTATGAGTGGTAAAAACATCACTAATCAACCCTAATAAGGACCCATGACTTTTAATATATTTAGGAGGTTATTTACCATATTATTTAATTCTTAAACACTTAGAATCTCTTCAAAAACATATCATAATTCTCTCAAGAACTCTTGGGGAAAAGGGCAAGGGTCAACTAAGGGATTCCTTTGGGGCTTGTCTTGGCAAATTTTTTCCATCAATCTTCTTTGTTTAAGGCATGATTATCTTCCCTTATTATAATTTCAATTAAAGACATGGTTAAATGGTTGATTTCATGGTTTTTAGTTTTTCATAGTTTTTTTTTCAATCATTTAGTTGGGGAGTTTCATGTTAAAGGCTTGGTTATGATTTCTTATCGTTTTAATTATGTTTCTTATTCATTAATGGCAGTTTTGGATAATGAAATTGTATTGTAAGGGTTTAATGGTAATGGAATTTGGTTTTGTTTATACTATGCCCCAAAGGTGTTTGATTAAATGCTTTTAATGATATATTAATTGCAATGGATATCTTAAAAGGGAACTATTTCCTGTTTTCAACTTATGCTTTAAACTATAAATGGTTTAAAGGTTTACAAAGGTTAAAGGATAATTGGTTATGCTTGGTAGTCTCCCATGTGGTTAATATGGTAAATGGAATTGGTGCTAAAAGTCTCGTTAATCTAAATGATTTGGCTATGGATAATTCTTGCAAGTATGGTAGTATGATGATACCTCTAGTTTATCAAATAGCCTTGGTTAATAAATAGATAATTGGATTGTTTTGATTTGGTTTTAATTGGCCATTAATTATGAAAAGTGTAAGCTAAGCCATAGAAAGTGGCAATCCTAGGGAGATCCAAAACAGAAACTTATATTTGCTGATATGAGGGGTCTTCGATGGCCACGCATGAATGTCACATTTATATTAGAGGGAGCACTAGTCATCCTAAGGTTATTGCCTGGTCATTTGACTACATACACCAAAACTCCTTTAGTTGGGGAAGATGAACTCATATGTCCCATGGGAGGTAGGAAGGCTACACTACATGACCTAGGTTAAGGTTTTAAATGGCATGCTAAAACTGGTCCCTTTTTCTAGGACTTATATATACGTATGGTTGTTTGCATTATATACTTCTCACTTGGTTTTAATAAATGACATTAGTTTTTCCTTATCGGGAGATTCATGCTAGTGTTCACCCACTAACTTATCTACTGGTAGTTGTATACCCACGCTATGTAGGAACCAGACGTTCGAATTCTCCTTCATAGTAGATGATTTGGGGAGGGCTTATTGGACTAAAATGGTGAACTTCCATCCTTTTGGAAGGCATTATTTTATATTGGACATTCTTATACATTTTAATTTTTTTTCGGATATTTGTTTTTGCCATAGTTGGGGGAATGTCCCAAGCAAGTATTTGTATCCATTTTGATATATGCTTTTTGGTAATTCTAGCGGTTGGAATGGGCAGGATCAATATTGGTGTCAACCTTTTATTAGAATAATCTAGGAGGCTGGGATCATTAATGATAATTTGTCACTATTCCATCATATTACATTTTAGGTTTGACTTTCATATTATGTTTTCATATTCTTCTTGGTTTTGTATGGTATGGATAGTTAGTTTTGTATGGACAGACTTTGTTGGGTTGATTGTTATTGTAACCCTATCCCAGAGTCTTCATGAGAGCATTGTGCAATCTTTTTATATGATCAAAATTCAGCTCATATAAGGTTGTATAAGATGGTTCGATTGGGTTAAGGGGGTGGTACTCGGTCCTAGGTGTACTTGGGATGCTGATTAGGACAAACCCCCTGTTTGGGTTGCATCAGGTTGGTAACAAAGCCTAGGTTGTGGCATAGAGTCTCTATTGGCAACTCTTGGGTTCTCTGTTAGTAGAGTGATTGCCAATACCTATGTATGTTTTTGGAGAATAATAAGAATAGATGGTTGAAGTTTTTAGAGACTATACTATGTAGTTATAGCTAAGTGGAAGCCACCTACTTAAAGACAAGCCCCCTAACGATTCCGTTATTCCTATCCTAAAGCAAGGGAATCCGCTATAACACACCACCCTGGTTGGAACTTCTAGATTTATATTTTATGAATTCTTGTAATACAAGTTCTTACCTCTAATGATGGCTACATTCTTTTACGGGTGTGTAGCGCACCATACTTATAAGGGAGTGGTTGCAAGACATCTAGGAATATTTCACATTCTTTGCATTGTTTCTTTAAGAATGGCTTCTTTTTCCTATAATCTCCTCTAATCCATGTTTGTTCATCTTTCAGATCATGCCTCCAAGATATGGAACATAAGGAAATTCTTTGGTCCCATTTGGGAATGTTGTTGAAGGAGTACCTCCTACGTTTGGAGTACATCTTAGATATCATGGTCCTATTCCTGAATATACTATAGTTCCTCCTATTTATCCGAATGCTCTTCAGATACCTCAAGGCAATATGATGAATGTAGAGTTTTGTTATTCTATGCATATTATTGGCCAATAGGTTACTGCTCATGCCAAGCGGAGTACCGCTAGAATTGTATCTGCTGAGGCCTATAGGCTTGGACAATTTATGATTATAGGTTGTCCTCCAACTTTTACAGGAGTGACGATAAAGGAAGACCCATAGGGCTTTTTGGATAAGATAGAGAGGGATATTAAAGTGGACGTAGTAAAATTTATAGCTTATCAGCTCAATGAGGTTGCTTATCTGGGATAAAGATAAGGGTAATATAGAAGATGAGGGATTATGGGAGTCCTTTTCTGATTCCTTCATATATAGGTTGTATTTGAGTTAAGGGAAGCTAAGATGGAGGATTTTCTAAAACTCTGGAAAGGGAGAATATTTATGAACAAGTATGCTTTGAAGTTTCATCAATTATCGAGGTATGCTCCTGATTTGGTGGCTGATATGAGGTCAGGAATAAGGATCTTTGCTTCTGGACTAAATAGAGCTCTAATTATTTAGAGAAAGACTGCTTTGATCATGAGGGATATGGACATGTCAAGGATGACTATTCATTTGCATCAGGTTTTGGATAAGAAGAGAAGACAGGAAAAATATGGAGACAAGCAAGGTAAGCGGGGTAGGCTTTCTGATCAGGGTGGTGCCTAGTCTCAAGGTTTTAGAGATAGTAGGAAATGTAAAAAAAGATGTGGGGGAGTTTTGGTTACTTCTCTAGGTCCAGTACTTCTTACCCCCAGCCTTTGGGTGACAAGTGTCATGATGGTGGTGAAAATTTTCATGCATAGGGATCCCAGTCTCTTGAAAGTAAACATCAGTATATTTCTTTGTGTCCTTTATATCAGTTTTGTGGTCATCCTTATCAGGGATTCTTTGAGAAATATAGGAATAAGTTCTTCAAGTGTGGCCAAGTAGGGCATCTGCTCATGGATTGTCCATCTAAAAAGATTGCTATGGGGGCTAATAATATTTGGGTAGCTTCATCTTTTGTTCCTACATGTGGTGCAGTGGCATCTTATTCTATTACTACTCCTATTTTATGTGATGGTTGGAATAGGTTGTATGCTTTAGTGTCCCATCAAGAATTTAAGACATACACTGATAGTGTTACTAGTACATTAAAGCTTTTTTCTCATGACGTATATTTTTTGCTTGATCCAGGTTCTACCTTTAACTATGTGAATCCTTATGTATCCGTGTCTTTTTTTTTAGATCTAAAAATTATTTTGGATCTAGTTTCCATTTCTAACTCTATCGGAGATTCGATTAATGTTGAATGGGTCTATAGGGGTATGATATCTCTGAGTGGTAGGAAGACTTTGGCATATCTGTTTGAGTTGTGAATGGTACATTTTGATGAAATCTTGTCCATAGATTGTTACACGTTATATTCCGTGTCTACTAATTCTTCTCATGTGGTATTTGATACGGATTTATGGGGTAGGTATTGGGCTCAGATATCCAATGTGATTAGTAATGGTAAGATACGTTTAGAAGAATTCCCACATACATTAAAACGTTGTATGATTAAGTTACCATCGATGAGAGTATATAAACTTGGGGCCTTAAGTAGGTATTTGAATCTAATGGATGAAGTGACCAAGTGTACATAAGTTGTAAGTTTAACTATAGGCATTTTGATCTTAAAATAGAATAAAATATCAAGGTGCTTACCTGACTGATTTAAGCTAGTAGGTTACTCACCTACTTTAACCTTTTGACCAACCTAAGAACTAAGTAGGTGCATCACCTAAAAAGTATTTCTTAGCCATTTTATTGGTACAAGTACACTACCACCTATATGATTTAATTTTGGCCCAATGTGAAGAAGAGAAAGAGAGGAGAATGGGCAGACAGGGACCAGTGGTTTTATATCCATAAAGGCCCAATGTAATGGGAAAGTAGGTGCGTCACCTATTTGAAAAATTATGTCCCAAAATCAGCCAAGAAAGACGGCCAAAAGCAGATCTTTTGAAAGGGGTTAAAACAAGCTCTTTTAATTCATTTTAACTAGCCAAAATAAACAGTTTCCATGTTTTTCTCTCTTGTTCACTCTTAGCAATGCAGTAGCCCTAAAATTGCACTAGGGTTCCTAGGAAACCTTCCTTCTATGGTTAAGGTAAGTGAAAAAATCATGAGAATATCTTATGAATAATATAGGAATTATGTTCTGTATGATTAAACTATAACATATCCATTTTTAATTTTGGTAGTCCCTTTATTCTGGATTATTAAGAGATTTTTCTCTTCACTTTTTGTTTCAAAGTAAAGGGATAAAGCTATTGAATAGATATACATTAAGGAAATAAACTAACATCAAAATTAAGGTATAGCTACTGTCTATTTTTACCCTTTTTCAATAAATGTGTTGGTAGAGATCGTTTATATGTTGTTAAGAACTCAAGGGATGGTGAGTTCAATATTTGGTTGCTATATTAATATTTGGGGCTTTTTTGGCATGGTTTTACATATATATGTTAGGGTCTGCTTGGCTGATATTGGGGGAAAGGTGTGAATGGTTTCTAATAAAAGGTAAAAGTGGGGTATAGTGGTACACCACCTAATTAAATGTCGCATATGCTTACTGCCCACACCACTTGGTATACCATTTTCAATGTAAAATAAAGGTAACACTTGTAATGGGGATCTTAAAATAAGTTACATTGCGTGTGAATGTAATTGGATAAGAACGATGTTGAAATAACACCCTTTGATTAGTTTAATTGTGGGTTACTTCCCGCTTACTATTTTTGTATGTTTAAAGGGCGTGAATGTCTTAATTAGCTGCTAATACCTATTTTATACTATTGTAGATTAAAGATAAAAAATGAAGGGAGATTAGTAAGTGTGTGATTAGTTGTACAACAAGGTATGTATAGTTCATTGATCCTATACTTTTTGGCATGAATCTAACTTCTTTGTTACAACGTAAGCTTCCTTAGCATTCTTCCTTTTAAATTATACGTAAATGCAACGTACAATCTCCAAGTTGGCAAACAGCCTTATTCTAACTTGTTAGGTTCTTAAAGTACCTGAAGATGTCTTTGTTACTAAATCTTTCCATTTTCACTTCTATTATGAGTTTTTCTATAAATCAACATGACCTATGGTGTGAGTTAAGCTCCTATGTGTTATATTCCTATTATTGTTGCATTCTAGCTCATTATTACTCCATCTAGTGCATATTTGCATACCTTTTGAACTGATTCTTTATATTCTTGGGTGGTATCCTAGGGTTAGAAAAAACACCAAGCATTGGTCAATCCCAATATTAGGGGTGGTATCCCAGGGGTAAAAGAAAAGCCTAGCATGGGTCAACCCAATTTATGTACTTATGAGGACCATATCCCAAGGGTTAAAATACCAAGCATGGGTCATCCCCTTTTAACACTATCAGCTGGTCATTTGTATCGTGCCTTATAATTTTACCAAGTAAAGAAGAATAAAACAAAGTAAGGGATGTAATGTACATGATCCCATAAGTACAAGGAAAGTTGGTATTCTATCCTTATCTTTATAGTTATATATTGATAACTGGTTTTATTGAGATCTTATCTTGTTTATAGTCACTTCATGCTATACAACTCAGTACACTCTTTGTATTGACATCCCTCGTAGGGGACACTATCTTTCATGCCGCAGGTACAAGTACTCCAGCTAGTAACAACCCCAATAGAAGCACAAGACATCCAACAACTATTGGTGAGCTCTTAGTTGATTCAGAGCTTTTCGAGTCTATTATATGTATTTTCGTATTAGTAGTTATGGGACAGGCGGGGGGGTTTTCCCAACCTTAACTAAGTACATATGTATTTTAGTGGCTTTAAAGACTAATGTGAAGTTAAGTGTGGTAGAATTCTGTTCTTTTAACATTGTGGCCCCAACGGCGAAGTCTTGTATCTGTAGGTTTGGACTTACTTATGTGGTTTGTTTTAATCAATGCATCGTATCCATACTAGTAGTACCATTAAATGTCATAGTTACTTGCATGAAAAGTACAGCTTTATGAGTTGGTTCTCCCAAAACGGGTGCCTATCCATCCTTATAGGATTTGGGGCGTGACAAAAGTAGTATCAAAGTAGATCATCCTAGGAAGTCATCTGCAAAGCTGTGTCTAAGTAGATTCTTTCTTATGGGTGTGTTATACACCAAATCACTAAGTAGGAGGCTATGAGTCCTTTAGGAGTTATTTTTTTCTTCATTCTTTATATCATACGATAGAGACAATAATGTAGGTTGATTTGTATTTAACCTTGAATATTTTTTTTCTCAATATAGTAAAAATGCCAATTACAAGAAGGAGTAAGCGTAAAAGTAAAAAAGTAGATGTAGTTGTCGGAGAAGGGATAAGTAAATCTCCATCTGGACATGCTGATCAAAGTAAGGCTCAAGATGAGTTTGCATTACAGCCTTCTTCTACCCCTCTATCTCCAGAGGAGATAAGGAGGAGAGGAGCACCGCCAGAGTTACCTATTCACTGAGAAAGATTTGAGGAACACAATTCAATTATTAACACGTATAGTTGTTGGACCAGGTCTAGGACAAGCTGGTCCAACTATAGGTTCTAGTGGTGTGAATGGGGCAGCTAATCTATAACACAGGATTTCCTAAAATTAGACCGTTTTCTATTCACTAGGTAAGAACTTAATAAAGATCCACAAGACATTATTGATCAGATTCAAAGGGCTTTAGATATTATTCATGTATCTGGTAAAGTGACAGTTGATTTAGCATCATATATAACTAGTTGGGAAGAGTATGAAAAACATTTCTTGATCATTATCTTCGATTCAAGATTCTGGAGACCTGTGCCGATTAGTTCTTAAATCATTACAAAGGGAACGTAAGCATAAGGGAGTACAGTCTTGAATTTAATCCATAGACCGGGTATGCTCCTAATATAGTGGCTACTATAGAGGATAGAGTTTATCAATATGTAGATAGATTGTACCCATATTTGGTTAGAGAAAGTACTATTGCTGCCTTAAATAAGGACATGGATATAGCAAGAATACAAGATTTTGCATAAAAAATTGTAGGTCAAAGGCAAAGAAGCACACACGAGCTGGAAAAAAACTACTCTAAGAGTTCTAGATCTATGGGACAATTCTCTCCATCTCAAAGTGAATTTAGGCCTCGGTTCTTCAATAGACCACCTAGACCATCACCTTCCTACTCTATATCTGGTGCTCCTCATTGATTTTAGGGGTTAAAAGAAATAATTCAGGCAAAGTAGTGAGAGTCAAGGTTCGCAAGTAGGGGGTATCGAGAGCAAAGAGGTAAAAGTCAATCAAGACAACCTAGACAACTTTGTAAGCATTGTGGAAGAAATCATTTAAGTGCAATTCTGTTTGGGATAGATTCGTGTTATTGTTGTGGCACACTGGGACACATAATGAGAGATTGCCAAAAATGGGGCATAACTGATATGGAACGACCTATTGGATCTACAGTTGCATCATCATACTTGGTTCATTCTTTTGGTAGGGCTCAGCAGATGCCCACTAGTTGTGGTAGGGGTGTTACATGAGTTCTAGTGGTGTTTAGAATTGTTCAAATTGTCTAGCGGGTCAACAAAATTTGGAGGCTTCTCCTGA
The DNA here is from genome assembly GCA_030864225.1 of Capsicum baccatum var. pendulum. NCBI lineage: Eukaryota > Viridiplantae > Streptophyta > Magnoliopsida > Solanales > Solanaceae > Capsicum > Capsicum baccatum. Next base: position 92,077,429 of record CM061557.1, read on the forward strand.
TGTGGTTGTAGGTACATTGGCCATCTTTCCACAAATTTTTTATGAATTTATTGATCCAGGCTCTACATTATCATATATAACCTGATTAAATGCTGGAAAGTTCAAAAGAACACCAAAATCGCTAGCTACGCCATTTGAAGTGTCTAAACAACTGGCAAATCTATTATAGCCAGAAGATTTGATTGTAATTGTATACTAACTATTTGTTATCATGATACATTAGGTGACCTTTTTGAGCTTGAAATGGTAGATTTTGATGTAATATGGGTATATATTACTTGTCTTCTTGTTATGCCATAATGGATTGCCGAGCTAAGAGGGTGCATTTCTATTTTCCAAATAAAAAGTCCTTGAATTAAGGGGTAATGTTTGGGCTCAAGGGGTAACTTTATTTGTTATAATAAGGCAAAAAAGATGATTTCCAAAGGATGCATATTTCATCTAGTAAGGGTGAAATATGTACAGGCAAAGTCATCGATTCTTCAATCTATATCAGTGGTAAATGAATTTCTTGACGTATTTCCTGAAGAGCTTCTGGGTTTACCTCCAGAAATTGAAGTGGATTTTGGTATTGATGTGATCCCAGGTACTCAACCAATTTCTACTCCCCGAATAGAATGGCCCCTGTAGATTTACATGAATTGAAGGAACAATTAAAAGATTTATTTGAAAAGGGTTTCATAAGGCCTAGTATATCTCTTTGGGGTGCACCCGGGGTATTTGTAAGTAAGAAAGTGGGTACGTTGAGAATGTGTATTGATTACTGACAATTGAATAAGTTGACAATTAAGAACAAATATCCCCTTCCTAGAATAGATGATTTGTTTGATCAGCTACAAGGTGGTAAGTGTTTCTCAAAAATCAACTTGAGGTCAGGTTATCACCAATTGAGAGTGAAGCCGAAAGATTTACCTAAAATAGTTTTTCGAACGCGATATGGTGATTTTTAGTTTTTAGTTCTGTCATTTGGGCTAACTAATGCACCAGCAGCTTTCATGGATTTGATAAATATAGTTTTTAAGCCATTCTCAAATGTATTTTTTATAGTATTTATAGATGATATTCTGTTGTATTCAAGATCGGAAGAAGACCATGGTAATCATTGACGACAGGTGTTACAAACTCTTTATGATCGTAATTTGTATGCAAAGTTCTCCAAATGTGAGTTTTGGTTAAAATTGGAAGAATTCTTGGGTCATATTATATCTGATGATGGGATAAAAGTTGATTCTCAAAAGATAGAGTCTATAGTACCTCTTTAATAAGAGGGACCTAAATTTTTATCTGTGAAGGTAGCCTAAGATGTTAAGAGACTATGATGTTGACATCTTATATCATCCGGGAAAAGCAAATGTGGTAGCCGATGTGCTAAGTCGTAAGTCAATTGCAAGTAATTATAGGCAGCCCACAAAAAGTCAAGGGATAACTTAAGACCTACATCAATTAGTTTGCTCAGGGGTTCACCTCCTTGAATCAACAGTAAAAGGTGTTATTATGCAAAATGTAGTAGAATCCTTACTAGTAGCCAAAGTTAAAAAGAAACAATACATAGATCCTATTATTTTATAGCTTAATAAGAATGTACAACAAGGTATGAAAAAGTTATTTGATCCTACAGAAGAGGGAATAATTTGGTGCCAAAAAATATTATGTGTAACTAATGTAGATGGGCTACAAAAGCAGATTATGATGGAGGCATTGGCTGGGGGATTCTCTTAAGAATAAAGAACTTGAATAGAATCTAATTCATGTTCATGTTAACAGAAGAGAGAATCCAATACCAAGAAGCTTAAGAGAAAAGTTATCCTGGTTCAAGTAAAATGTATCATGACTTGAAATACATGTATTGATGAGGAGACATGAAGAAAGACATTGTAGAATTTGTAGCTGAATGTCTAAATTGTCAATAAGTCAAAGTGGAGCACTAAAATCTAGGAGGTTATATGCAGCTTATGGAGCTACCAACTTAGATATGGGATATGATCAACATGGATTTCATCATTGGTCTACCCCGCTTGTCTCAAAAGTTTGATTCTATATGGGTAATAATTGATAGAATCACAAAATCAACACACTTCCTACCAATTAAGGCCACTTACACAGTTCAAAAGTTTGAAAAATTATATATTGGAGAGATAGTTTGGCTACATGGGGTCACAATCTCTATTATATATGATGAGGGAACTCAATTTACCGCATTTTTGGATGTCATTCCAGAAAAGTTTGGAAACAGAAGTATGTTTAAGCACAACTTTTCACCATCAAATAGATGGCCAGGCGGAACCTAAAATCCAAACACTAAAGGATATGTTGCGTTCTTGTGTATTGGACTTCAAAGGTAGATGGGATGATCATTTTCCACTAATTCTGTTTGGATATAACAATAGTTATCACTCGATTATTAGAATGGCTCCTTATAAAGCTTTATATGGTAGAAAGTGTAGATCACTAATTGTCTAGTTTGAAGTGGGTGAAACTACCTTAATTGGGTCAAATATTGTTCATCAAGCTATTGAATAAGTTAAGGTGATACAAGAGAGGTTAGAAATAGCTCAAAACCAACATAAATCATATGTAGATACTAGAAGAAGAGCGTTAGAGTTTGCAATAGGAGATTGGGTGTTCTTAAATATGTCTCTAATGAAAAGGGTAATGAGGTATAGTAAAAATATAAAACTATGTCCCGACTATATAGGGCCATATTAAATTATTCAAAGATTTGGCCAAGTGGCATACGAGTTAGACCTATCCCAGGATCTTTCAATGGTGTATCCGGTGTTTCATGTCTCAATGCTTCACAAATGCATAGGAGATCCATATCATATTACTCCTACTTAAGATGTGTTGGTCTTAGAAGAACTCACCTATGAGTATGTGCCTATTGCTATACTCGATCGACAAGTTAAGAAGTGAAGAAATAAAGAAGTAGTTTTAGTAAATGTGCTTTTGAGGAGCCCGCAAAAATACGAAATCACATGGGAAGCTGAAGAAGCAATGACGTTGAGGTATCCTTATTTATTTAAATCCAAAGAGAATGTCCAAGGATGTTGATTTGGGGCATAAACAAGTAAGTATAAATACACAAGTGTTATGACGATTAAAATAAGTGAAAACATAGTCTTATATTCATTTAGGTAAGCTAGTTATGCTAGAATTTGAGGACGAATATTTCTAAGGGGGGTAGGATGTAATACCATATATTCTGCGTGTACTAGTTCTACTTATGTGGCACTTGATATTGACTTATGGGGTATGTATTGGGTTCGGATGTCCTATGTGATTAGTAATGGTAATATTGGTTTGGAAGAATTCCCACATTTATTAAAATGCGGTACGATTAAGTTACCATCGATGAGACTATCTAAACTAGGGAACTTAAGTAGGTATTTGAGCCTAATGGATGAAGTGATCAAGTGTACAAAAGTTATAAGTTTAACCATAGGCATTTTGATCTTAAAATGGAATAAAATATTAAGGTGCCTACTTTACTGATTTGAGCTAGTAGGTAAGTCACCTACTTTGATCTTCTGACCAACCTAAGAAATAGGTCGGTGCCTCACCTATTAAGGCTCTATTGACCAGTATATTGGCACAAGTACACTACCTCCTTGTTGATTTAATTTTTGCCCAATTTAAAGAATAGAAAGAGAGGAGAATGGGCAGCCAAGGCACAATGGTTTTAGATCCACAAAGGCCATGGGAAAGTAGGTGTATCACCTTCTTGATAAATTATGACCCAAAATAAGTCAAGAAATTCGGCCAAAATCAGATACTTTTAAGGGGTATGAAACAAACTCTTTTAGTTTATTTTGACTAGCCAAAAAAAAAAGCTTTCACGATTTTCTCTCTTGTTTTCTCTAAACTATGAAGTAGCCCTAAAATTGCACTAGGGGTCTTGGGAAACCTTCCTTCTAAGTTAAATTTAAGTGAACAAATCATGAACACATCTTAAAAATAATACAGGAATTATGTTCCCTATGATTAAACTATAATATATCGCCTTTAAGTTTGGCAGTCCCTTTATTCTTTGTTATTAAGAGATTTTTCTTTTCACTTTTGGTTTATGAGTAAAGGTATCAAGCTATTGATGAGATATATATTAAGGGTATAAACAACCACCAAAATTAAGGTACGACTACTGCCTATTTTTACCATTTTTTGATATGTGTGTTGGTAGAGATCGTATATATGTTGTTAAGAACTTAAGGGATGGTGAGTTATATATTTGGTTGATATATTGATATTTTGGGTTATTTTGGCATGTTTTATGTATATATGTTGGGGTCTACTTGGTTGATATTTCTGGAAATGTGTGAATGGTTTCTAATGAATGGTAGAAGAAGGGCATAGTGGTACACCACCGAATTGAACGTCGCATATTCTTACTTCCCACACCACTTGGTATACAATTTTTAGAGTTCAATAAAGGAAAAATTGTTAAGGGGTTTCTTATAAGAAGTTACATTGCATGTGAATGTAATTGGATAAGAACGAGGTGTAAAGAACACCCTTGGATTAGTTTAATTGTGGGTTACTACCCGCTTACTATTATGGTAAGTTTAAATGGCGTTAATCTGTTAATTAGCTGCTAATATTGATTTTATTCTATTATAGATTCAGAATAAAAAAGGGAGGGTATTAAGTAAGAGTGTGATTAGTTTTTAAGCAAGGTATGTATGGTTCATTGATCCTATACTCTTTGGCATGAATCTAACTTATTTAATAGAAAGTAAGCTTTAGAAGCATTTTTCCTTTCAAATTATACATAAATGCAGCGTACAACCTCCAAGGTGGCTAACAACATTAATTTAACTTGTTAGGCTATTAAAGAACCTGAAGATGTTTTTGTTACTAGATTTGCCATTGTCCCTTCTAAATACCAGTATGTATAGGTGTTTTTAGAAATAAACTTTATGAATTATTCTATTAGTCAACACGACCTATGGTGTTTGTTAAGCTCCTATATGCTATATTCCTATTATTGTTGTATCATACCTCATTGCTACTGCATCTAGTGAGTATTTGCAAATCTTTTGCTACTGGTCCAATGTTTCATATCTAATGAATGACCACTAAAACAACAACTTTAAACATGAAAATAATGATCTAAAGTGATTCTATATATTCTTGGGTTGTATCCCAGGGGTGGAAGAAACACCTAGCATGGGTTAATACCAACATTACGGGTGGTATCCATAGGGTGAAAGAAAAGCCTAGCATGGGTCGATCCTAATTTATGTACTTATGAGGACCGTATCCCAGGGGTTAAATGCCTAGAATGGGTCATCCTTTTTAACCACTGATCAGCTGGTCATTTGTATCACGCTTTATAATTTTTGAAACTAAAGAAGAATAAAACAAAGTAAGGGATGTAATGTACTTGATCCCATAAGTACAAGCAAAGTTGGTATTCTATCATTATCTTTATTGTTATATATTGGTAACTGATTTTGTCGAGCTCTTGGTTTATTTATAGTCACTTTACGCCATACCTAATCAGCATACTCTTTATATTGACACCCCTCGTGGGGGACATTATGCTTCATGCCGCAGGTATAGGTACCCTAGTAGGAGCACAGGATATCCAGTGGCTATTGGTGAGATCCAAGTTTATTCAGAGCTTTTTGAGTCTATTATATGTATTTTGGTATTATATAGTGGTTAGGAGCAAGTCGGTGTGTTTGTCCAGACCTTAACTAAGTCCATCTGTCTTTTAAAGGCTTTGCAGACTAATGTGAAGTTATGTTTGGTAGCATTGTGTTGTTTTAATGTTTTGGCCCCAATAGAAAAGTCTTGTATATGTAGGTTTAGAGTTAATTATGTGGTTTGTTTTTATCAATGCATCGTATCCATACTAGCAGTACTTTTGAATGTCATAGTTACATTAATGAAAAGTACAGGGTTATGAGTTGGTAATCCCAAAACGGGTTCCTGTCTGTCCCAATGGGATTTAGGGCATGACAAAAGTGGTATCAGAGCAAATACTCCGAGGGATTCATCTGGAAAATCGTTTCATAGTAAAGTCTTTCTTATGGGTATGTTGTGCAACACATCTCTAAGTAGGAGGCTACGAGGCAATTAGGAGTTGTTTTTTTGTTAATTATTCGTTAGATCATGCAATAGAGATAATAATGTAGGTTGATTTGTATTTAACCTTGAATATTTTTTTTCTCAATATAGTAAAGATGACAATTATAAGAAGGAGTAAGGGTAAGAGTAAACAAGTTGATGTACCTACTGTAGTAGGGACAAGTAAATCACCACTAAGACAAGTTGATCAAAGGGAGGCTCAAGATGAGTTTACATCACAGAGTTCTTCTACCCCTCCACATCCAAAGGATATAAAGAGGAGAGGAGTACCCACAGAGTCACTTATTAATGCTACTGAGCAAGATTTGAGGAATGCAGTGCAATTATTAACACGTATATTTGCTGGACATGGTCAAGGACAAGTTGTTCCAACTATGGATTCTAGTGTTGTGGATAGGGCAGCTAATCTACGGACACAAGATTTCCTTAAATTAGACCTTCCTCAGTTCACTGGGTCAGACCCTAATGAAGATCCACAAGACTTCATTGATCAGATTCAGAGGTCTTTGGTTGTTATTCATGTATCTGGTAAAGAGATAGTTGAGTTAGCAGCATATCAATTAAAGGGGGTAGCTATATTATGGTATGAAGCTTGGAAAAAATCAAGGGGTATAGGTGCACCTTTAGTTAGTTGGGAAGATTTCAAAACAACATTTCTTGATCTTTATCTTTGATTCGAGATTCGGGAGACCTGTGCAGATCAATTCTTAAATCTTCACTAAGGGAACATAAGCGTGAGGGAGTAAAGTCTTAAATTTAATTCTTTGACCTGGTATGCTCATAATATAGTGGCTACTATAGAGGATATATTTCATGGATATGTTAATAGATTAGACCCATATTTGGTTAAAGATTGAACAATTGCTGCCTTAAATAAAGATATGGATATAGAAAGAATACAAGATTTTGCACAAAAATTGGAGGGTCAAAGTCAAAGGACTCAAGAGCTAGGAAGATAGAACTCCAAGAGGGCTAGATCTATGGGACAATTTTCTCCATATCAAAGTGAATTCAGGCCTCGGTTCTTCAATAGAACCCCTAGACCATTACCTTCCTACTGTATATCAGGTGCTCCTCTTCGATTCTAGGGGTTTTAACAAAATCAATTCAGTTAAAGATATGAGCGTCAAGGTTGGCAAGTAGAGGGTATCAAGAGCAAGCAGGTACAAGCCAATCTAGACTAGCTAGACAACTATGTAAGCATTATGGTAGTAATCATTTAGGTGCATGTCATTTTTGGATAGATTCTTGTTATTAGTATGGAACACCAGGACACATATTAAAAGATTGCCCAGAATAGGGCATAGCTAATAGGGAATGACCTATTGGATCTACCGTTGCATCATCATCCTTGGTTCCTTCTTTTGGTAGGGGTCTACAGATGCCTACTTGTAATGGTAGGGGTGTTAAGGGAGCTAATTCTAGTGGTGTCTAGAATCGTACATGTGCTCTAGCGGGTCCACAAAATTTGAACGCTTCTCCTAAGGTGGTTATAGGTATATTGTCCATCATTTCACATAAGTTTTATGCATTAATTGATACAGTCTTTACATTATCATATATCACCCCATTTATTGTTGGAAAGTTCAAAAGAACACCAGAATCGCTAGCTAAGCCATTTGAAGTGTCTAGACCACTTGACAAATCTATTATAGCCAAAAGATTTTAATGTTAATAGATAGTAACTACTTGTAATCAGGATACATTAGCTGACCTTGTGGATCTTGAAAGGGTAGATTTTGATGTTATAATGGGTATGGATTGGTTGCCTTCTTGTTATGCCACAGTGGATTGCCGAGCTAAGATGGTGCATTTCTATTTTCCAAAGGAAAAAGTTCTTGAGTTGAGGGGTAATGTTGGAGAACCAAGGGGAAAGTTTATTTCTTATATTAAGGCCAAGAAGATGATGTCCAAAGGACTCATACGTTATCTAGTAAGGGTGAAAGATATAGAGGCAAAGTCACCGACTCTTCAATCCATCTCAGTGGTAAATGAATTTCCTAACATATTTCCTGAAGAGCTTCTGGGTTTACCTCAAAATTGATAAATAAACTTTGTTATTAATGTGATCCCAGGTACTCAACCGATTTCTATTTCACCATATAGAATGGCCCCTGTAGAATTATGTGAATTAAAGTAACAATTAAGAGAATTGTTGGAAAAGGGTTTCATAAGGCCTAGTATATCTCTTTGGGGTGCACCTGTGTTATTTGTACGTAAAAAAGATGGCGCATTAAGAATGTTTATTGATTACCGACAATTGAATAAGGTGACAATTAAGAAAAAATACCCTCTTCCTCGAATTTATTATTTGTTTGATCAGTTAATAGGTGCTAAGTGTATCTCAAAGATCGACTTGAGGCCAGGTGGTTATTACCAACTCAGAGTGAAGGAGAAAGATATACCTAAAACAACATTTCGAACATGATATAGTCATTTTGAGTTTTTAGTTATGACATTTGGGCAAACTAATGCACCAACAACTTTCATGGATTTGATGAATTGAGTTTTTAAGCCATTCTTGGATGTATTTTTTATCGTATTTATAGATAATATTCTATTATATTCAAGATCGGAAAAGGACCATGGTAATCATTTGCGACAGCTGTTACAAACTCTTCGCGATTGTAAGTTGTATGCAAAGTTCTCCAAATGTGACTTTTGGTTAAAATCGGTAGCTTTCTTGGTTCATATTATATATGATGAAGGTATAAGAGTTGATTCTCAAAAGATAGATACTGAAGATTTGGCCAAGACCCATTATGCTTACAAAGGTTCGTAGTCTCCTAGGCTTGGCAGGTTACTATAGAAATTTTGTTGAGGGGTTTTCTTCTATTCCTGCACCATTAACAAAGCTAAGTTTCAATGGAATGAAACTTGTGAAAGAAGTTTTCAAGATTTGAAGAATAAGTTGACTTCTACACTCATTTTTGTACTTTCGAATGGCATGAAAGGCTATGTGGTATATTGTGATGCTTTAGGAGTTGGCTTAGGATGTGTTTTGATGCAGCATGGTAAAGTAATAGCTTACGCCTCAAGATAGTTGTGGCCACATGCGAAGAATTTTCGGACACATGATCTTGAGCTAGCAGCAGTTATATTTGCTTTAAAATTATGACACCACTACTTCTATGGGCTTCTTGTTGATATAGATACTAACCACAAGAGTCTGTAGTACCTCTTTAACCAGAGGGACATAAATTTACAGCAGCAAAGGTTAATTGAGCTGTTAAAAGACTATGATGTCGACATCTTATATCATATGGAGAAAGAAAATTCGGTAACCAATGCGCCAAGTCATAAGTCAATGTCAAGAAATTATAAGTAGCCTGCACAAAGTTAAGGGATAACTAAATATCTTTATCAATTAGCTAGCTTGGGGATTTGCCTTCTTTAATCCTAAGACAAAGGCGTTATTGTGCAAAATACAGCAGAATCCTCATTAGTAGCCAAAGTTAAGGAGAAGCATTTAAAGTTATTCTATCCATCTTAGTTCAACTAAAATGTATCATGACTTTGAAGACATGTATTGGAGGGGAGACATGAAGAAGAAAAGTGCAGAATTTATTACTGAATGTTCGAATTGTCAAGTCAAAGTAGAGCACCAATAGCCAGGAGGTTATATGCAGTATATGGAGCTCCCAACTTAGATGTGGGATATGATCAACATAGATTTTATCACTGGTCTACCCTGCTCATCTTGAAAGTTTGATTCTATATGGGTAATAGTTGATAGGCACACCAAATTAGCACACTTCTTATCAATTAAGGCCATTTGCACAACTGAGGAGTATGTAAAATTATATATTAAAGAGATAGTTCGGCTACATGGGATCCTAATCTCTATTATATCTAATAGGGTAACTCTATTTACCGCATATTTTTTAAGGTCATTCTAGAAGAGTTTGGGAATGCAAGTAAGTTTAAGCACAACTTTTTAGCCTCAAATAGATGGCCAGGTGGAACGTACTATCCAAACACTAGGGGATATATTTCGTGCTTCTGTATTGAACTTCAAAGGTAGTTGGGATGATCATTTGCCACTAATTGAGTTTGCATACAACAGTAGTTATCACTCGAGTATTAGAATGGCGCGTGGTTTGAAGTGGGTGAAACTAACTTATTTGGCCCAGATCTTGTTCATCAAGCTATTAAAAAAGTTAAGGTGATACAAAAATGGTTAGAAAAATCTTAAAGCCAACATAATTCATATGCGGACACTAGAAGAAGAGGGTTAGAGTTTGCTACAAGAGATGGGGTATTCTTGAAGGTGTGTCCAATGAAAGAGGTAATGAGGTTTGGTAAAAATGGAAAACTAAGTCCCCACTATATAGGGCCATATAAAATTATTTATAGATTTGTCCAAGTGGCATATGAGTTAGACCAATCCCAAGAGCTTTCAGTGGTGCATTCGGTGTTTTATGTCTCATTGCTTCGCAAGTGAATAGGAGATCCATCTCATATTACTCCTAATAAAGATGTTCATTTTAAATAAGAACTCACCTATTAAGAAGTGCCTATTGATATACTCAATCGACAAGTTAAGAAGTTAAGAAATAAAGAAGTAGTTTCAGTAAAATTGCTTTGGAAGAGCTCGCAAAGAGAGTAAATCACATGGGAAGCAGAAGAAGCAAGGAAGTCAAAGTACCCTCATTTATTCAAATCCAAAGACAAAGTCCAAGGACGCTTATTTGGGGCATAAAGAAGTAAGTCTAAATACACAAGTGTTATGAAGATAACAATGAGTTTAAACTTAGTGTTATATTTGTTTAGGAAAGCTAGTTATGCTAGCATGTGAGGATGAATGATTATAGGGTGGGTAGGATGTAACAACCTATATTCCATATGTACTAGTTCTACCCATGTGGTTCTTGATATGGACTTATGGGGTAGTTATTGGGCTCGGATATCCTATATGATTAGTGATGGTAAGATCAGTTTAGAAGAATTCCCACATATATTGAAATGTGGTACGATTATGTTATCATCGATTAGAGTATCTAAACTTGGGCCCTTAAGTAGGTATTAGAATCTAATAGATTAGTGACAAGTGCACATAAGTTATAAGTTTAACTATAGGCATTTTGATCTTAAAATGGAATAAAATATTAAGGTGCTTGCTTGACTGATTTAAGCTAGTAGGTGAGTCACCTACATTGACCTTTTGACCAACCTAAGAACTAAGTAGGTGCATCACCTATTAAGGCTCTCTTGACCAGTTTATTGGGCCAAGTATAATACCACCTATTTGATTTAATTTTGGCCCAATTTGAAGGAGAGAAAGAGAGGAGAATGGGCAGCCAAGGCCCAATGGTTTTAGATCCACAAAGGCCCAATATAATGGGAAAGTAGGTGCATCACCTTCTTGATAAATTATAGCCCAAAATTAGCCAAGAAATTAGGCCAGAAGCAGATCCTTTTAAAGGTGTTGAAACCAGCACTTTTAGTTCACTTTAACTAGACAAAAAAAATAGCTTACAAAATTTTCTCTCTTATTTTGTCTTAGCTATGCAGCAGCCCTAAAATTGCACTAGGATTCTTGGGAAACCATCCTTGTAAGTTCAATTTAAGTGAACAAATCATGAGTACATCCTAAAAATAATATAGAAGTTATGTTCTCTTTGATTAAACTATAAGATATCCCTTTTTATGTTTGGAGGTAACTTTATTCTGGATTATTAAGATATTTTTCTTCTCATTTTTGGTTAGTGAGTAAAGGGATTAAGCTATTTAAGAGATATACTTTAAGGGAATAAACTACCACTAAAATTAAGGAATGGCTACGGTCTATTTTTACCCTATTTGATACAAGTATTGGTAGAGATCGTATTTATGTTATTAAGAACTCAAGGGATGGTGAGTTCAATATTTGGTTGCTATATTGATATTTAGGGTTGTGTTGGAATGGTTTTATGTGTATATGTTGGGGTTTTCTTGGTTGATGTTAAGGGAAAGTGTGAATGTTTTCCAATGAAAGGTAAAAGGAGGGTATAGTGGTATACCACCGAATTGAATGTCTCATATACTTACTTCCCATACCACTTGGTATACTACTTTGAGAGTACATTAAAGTCAAAACTAGTAAGGGGGATCTGATATGAAGTTACATTGTATGTGAATGTACTTGGAGAAGAATGAGGTTGAAAGAATACCTTTGGATTAGTTTAATTTTCCGTTACTACCCGCGTACTATTTTGGTAAGTTTAAATGGAGTGAATGTGTTAATTAGCTGCTAATACCAGTTTTATGCTATTATTGATCAAAAATAAAAAAGTAAGGGCATTAAGTAAGAGTGTGATTAGTTGTCTAGCAAGGTATATATGGTACTCTTTGGCATGAATCTAAATTCTTTGTTACAGAGTAAGCTTCCTAAGACCTCTTCCTTTCAAATAATACTTAAATACAGTATACAACCTCCTAGGTGGATAACAACCTTATTCTGACATGTAATGTTGTTAAAGCACCTAAATATGTTTTTGTTGCTAGATCTTTCCATTTTCCCGTCTAAATAGTAGTATGATATAGGTGTTCTCAAATATAACATTTATGAGTTATTCTCCTAGTCAATATGACCTATGCTGTTAGTTAAGCTCCTATGTGTTATATTCGTATTATTGTGGTATCCTACCTCATTACTACTGCACCTAGTGTATATTTTCATACCTTTTGCTACTGGTTCAAAGTTCCAAATCTACTATATGACCACCAAAACAAAAACTTTAAATATGAAAAGAAAGATCTAAAGTGATTCTATATATTCTTGTGTGGTATCCCAGGGGTGGATGAAACACCTATCATAGGTCGATCCCAACATTACGGGTGGTATCCCAGGGGTGAAAAAAAAGCCTAGCATGAGTCAATCCTAATTTATATACTTATAAGGACCATATCCTAGGGGTTAAAATACCTAGCATGGGTTATCCTGTTTTACCACTGATCAGCTGGTCATTTTTATTATTCTTTATAACTTTACAAAGTAAATAAGAATAAAACAAAGTAAGGGATGTAATGTACATGATCAAATAAGTATAATCAAAATTGGTGTTCTATCTTTATCTTTATGGTTTTTTATTGATAACTAGTTTTGTTGAGCTCTTGTCTAATTTATAGTCACTTCATGCCATACATACTCAGTACACTCATTGTATTGACACTCCTCATAGAGGACACTATGTTCTATGTTGTAGGTATAGGTACTCCAGCTAGGAGACCACCCTGTAGAAGCATAGGACCTCTAGCGGCTATTGGTGACCTATAAGTTTATTTTTATCTTTCGGAGTCTATTATATGTACTTTTGGTTTGTATATTATTTATGAGGAAGGTGGGGGGTTTGTCCTGACCTTTACTAAGTCCTCATGTATTTTAGAGGCTTTGCAGAGTAATGTGAAGTTGTGTGGTAGCATTATGTTATTTTAACATTGTGGCCCCAATGGCCAAGTCCTGTATAAGTAGGTTTAGACTTACTTACGTGGTTTTCTTTATCAATGCATCATATCCATACTAACAGTACCTTTGAATATCATAGTCACATCCATGAAAAGTACAGGGTTACGAGTTTATTCTCCCAAAATGGGTGTCTGCGTGACATAGATTAGATGTATTCTTTTTATGAAAATTTGGATTGTCAAAGTCATAGGGTCATTTTTATTTCAACGTGCCTAGGGTGAATTTTATTTCTTATCTTAGAGCCTAAAAGTTAATTTTTAAAGCTTTATCTTCAAGAGATTGTAAAACTGCATGGGATGCCTATTTTGATTATTTCTAATTATGGTACACAATTTATGTCCTATTTCTGGCGGTCCTTATAGAAAGGTTTAGGGACTAATGTGAGTCTGAGTACGAATTTCCACCCATAGTTAAATCGGCAAGCAGAAAGAAATATTCAAACATTGGAAGATATACTTTGAGCCTATGTGATTGATTATTATGGCAGTTGGGTAGAGCATCTACCTTTGGATGAGTTTGTTTAAAACAATTGCTATCGTAAGAGTATTTGTATGGTCCTTTTGAGGAATTGCATAGTAGTAGGTATAGATCTCCTATTTGTTGGTTTCTGCTCGACGAGGTTAACTTGTTTGGTCGGTATTTGTTTAGCCAAGCTATGGAAAAGGTGAAGGTAATTTGAGATAGCCTCAAGGCTTCCAGATTCATCAAAAGGCTCATGTAGATGCTAGACATAGAGACATAGAGTTTGCAGTTGGGGATAAGGTTTTCCTTAAGGTGTCTCTTATAAAGGGAGTAGTGCAGTTTGGAAAAAAGGGAAATCTTAGTCCTCGATACATTGGTCCTTATGAGATTTTGTAGAAACTGAGCAATGTTGTGTATGATTTGGAGTTTCAATCTAGTTTGTGTTTTGTTTATCCAGTATTTTATGTTTCTATGTCGAGGAAGTGCATTAGTGATAAATCTTCGATTGTGCCGTAGGAAATGTTGGATATCTTGGATTCTTTGTCTTACGAAGAGGTCCCTATTGATATATTAGATAGGCAGGTTCCTTGGTTGCATACCAAGGATGTGGCTTTGGTTAAGGTTCTATGGCGGAACTACAAAGTTGAAGAGGCCATGTGGGAAGTAAAAGAGGACATGAAGTCCATGTATCCACTCTTGTTTTCTTCTCCTGATATTTGTGCAGAAGGTATGTAAGGTATTTAATGCTATAGGATACTTTTTTAGTTTATTACTATGATATATGAATTATATAAAATATGGAATTTAGGTGGAAACAACACAAAAAGTCATGGAAAGGATCAACGAATGAATGGGACAAGATTTGACGTAAAACAAACATTTTGGATGTCCATGGGGCGTATATTTCCCAATACATATCTATAGGGTGAGTTACACATATATAAAGCTTCAAAATGGACCCAAAAAAGTGTGTCTCCATTATTAGGGCATGTCGCACACCCCAGTTCCCACTATGATCTCTGCAAAGCGCTACTAGATCAATTTCAGCAGGTTTGTCCTCTTATATATAGGGCACTTGAACGGCTTTAAAACTTGGAGAGGGTCTAGAAAACACTTAAAATAGGGTTTATATTTCTTTAATGTAGTTTTATAATGGATTTTATCATGTATTCATTTATCTTGATTATGGTTATGTCCATGAGTGGCTAAAAACCCCCTTACCAGGGTTAAGGCCATGAACATGAATACTATTACTTGAATTGATTTGCTTTTGAGTTCATATCATATTTGGTTGTTTATTTAGCCTTTTTATAAATATTTTACGAATTATCTACCCTTAGAATACATCCATTGTCATCTTTGTGAGCTCGAGAGGGGGAATAAGAGGATAGAATATAGGGCTAAATAGAGTAAGCTTCTTATTTTTTTTTAAAATAAGGGATTTGAATTAGCTTCTAGGATAGAGATATACCTAGAAGCCTTGTTTAGTTCACTTGCAAGATTACATCTTAATGCATCTAAATAGATTATTGCATCCCCGCTCAACGATGTTGTAATGTCCACTTAGGTAGAATATTAGAGGTTGGGAGACCGTGATCATACTATAATCCTTGTAAATCAACAACCAAGATAAGTAATACAACCTATGAAGTTCAATAGCTTAGTATGATTGTTCGCAGTTCTTTAACCCCGAGTTTCTCCTCATTGATTGTCCAAGACATTTACATTTCCATATTTCTTATTTTATCTTTAGTTTACAACTCTACAAATATTTTGGTAACTTTTACACCAAAGTTTAGTCTCAATTGTGATCTAAAATACAATAGTTTTTAAAACAAGTAACCATGGGATCGATACTTGGCTTCTAAACTACTATTTTATTATTTGGTGAGAACACATATACTTGCCTGTGCTCTTGGGCTCAACAAGTTTTTGGCAACGCTGTTGGGGACTAGTAAAAAAGAAACTATATGGCTCTGCATCAAGCTCTGGGCTAGCTACAAGATGGATAGAGTAAGTGCCATCCTGACTTACTAATCGGGTCATGAAAAATTTGTATCAAAGCCTAGTTTTCACTGATATTATTAGTACTAAGCCATGGGAATGAAAATGATGACATTTATTTCTTTTATTTAGGAGGCTATAAAACATTCATAGGTGTTCTTCACTTCTTTCACTTATTTTGTGCTAAGAATAAGATTTGGTTTCTAAAGCATTCCCTTGGTTTAACTCTCTTATAAATTGTAAGGACACGTGTTATCGATATACAAGAGAAGGATCTCTAGACTTCGCCTAGGCACCCTATCACTACTTCTGGATAGCCTACAAGTTGTACACATCCCAGGGATGTGTCCCCAACTGTAGGATAGTAAAAGAGTCCTTCACCAAACACAATTCCTAGTCCTAACCCAGAGATTCTTCTGGCCCATCCGCTGATGCGCCAGGGATCAGCCCAGGATGCACTGAGATCTCTTCTTATGTTCTAAAGGATTTCTTGGTTTAGATTTTTGGATTGGTTGGTGGTGGACCATGTGGTAGTACACAATCTATGGATCATAGTGATACTGAGGAAGAGGTACAACATGTATTTATGGCTTCTAGAGTTGAGTTCCCTCCGGCATCCGTGTTTACTTTGCCAATAGTTTCCCAACCTACAAGGTCTGTCAAGGAGCATAATATATTAGGTAGATTCTTAAAATTAGCACCCCCTAGATTTTCTGGTGCACCAGGCAAGGATGTATATTACTTCTTGATAGCTTTTGTAGATAAGCTTCATAATTTTTGCCTAGTTGAGACTCATGGTGATGATTACAGTACTTTTTAATTGGTGCACGAGTATGTACAGATGAACGTACTGCAGATAACTTAGGGGTAGGGGATTCCCGTGTACCCTTCACCATCTATGATACATATAAAAAGCTTAGCATAGGGTATTATTGTGTACCCCACAAGTACATGGTCTCTACTACTAATCATTATGTTGAAAAACATGAGTTTCTAGTGTCTATTCATTAGACAAGCACTTTCACAGTTAGCTATAACAACCTGCCATTATTGCCTAATTAAAAACATTAACACACACCCAATCCACAAATTCCATGTATTATTTACCATGTCTATAAGATGTAGTATCGGCATATGGACTATATCTTGAAAGTAATGTCCTTAGCCAATAACCTAGGGGATACCCATATACCCCGTCATTACCAATGTTAGATTGACTTGGGGGATTCCTATGTATCCCACAAGGTTTTTAAAATCAAAACCAAGGACACCAAGGACTTATGATTTAGTCATTAAAATAATCTAACCATTTTATGTTCCAAAACCATATTATACCATGCATGTTTTCAATGAAATTCCAACTAGGTAATAAAAACATTCTCATAGGCATTTTAACAAACATGTTGAGGGAATATAGTTTCAAAAACAAAATCTAAGTACCAATTGACCATTCTTATGCATCCACATGTTTAAACCACCATTATAATATGAAAATCATAAGTACAAATATGGGAAAACGTAAATCAACCATTAATAACAAAAACCCCCAATATATAACTCAAAACCCAAAACAATATCACAATTATGCCATGAAAACCATTCAAAAAACATGCCTATAGTTGAACTAACAACGATGGAGGAGTAACATGCCTTAGATTACAAAAAACGGAGAGAAATCCACCCTTTAAAGCATTAATTGACCACCTTGAAGAAAACCTTAGCCTTTTTTTTAACCCAAGAGCTTGAGAGAGTTTTTAAATCTTTAGGATTAGAATATTAGGTTAAATGATGTTCTAATAGTGTTTAACGTTGTGGGGTCATAAGTGTTTAAGAGGGGAAATGTCCAGAATGCCACCAACTTAATTTTAAAAATTACCACAGGAAGGTACGACTCCCCTCTTTTAATCATACCCATATCATACGAGTGTTATCCACAACTCGTACCCTAGATAAAATGTTCGACATCACAAAATGTCCACCATATGACTCTCTTTGCCCCTGTACTACCATGATTGTATGATCCATACCTTCAATCCACACCCTATACAGAAATAATTAGGTTGGACACTGGACAACATATGATTCAGATCATACCGCTCGTACAGTATCCTTAGAGTTCTTAGTAAGCTACTCATATTTAGAGGCAAGTCAAATCACTAAGTTTCATATTAAGTGAAGGATGAACCAACCAACCTATTACATACCGTATTACCCATACCAAAAAACCATAACCAAACAAAAACTCAACCACCAGACACTGGTTAGCATATAAATTGGGTTACATGACCTGTATCCACACTATACAGCTCGTATGGTGAGTCGTATAATCAATAGAGACTCAAAAACTAGAAAATTTTCTAAGGACCAAAACTTAGGTTGTTTTAATTCTTCCACATTTGGTTCATGGATCCTCAAATGATGTAACAAGGCAATTCAAGCATGATTTACACCCAACTTCTAGACTCTAGCCTTTAACAAAGTTTGAAAACAATGATGCAAGGAAATCAATTCTTCCTTTAACAATGTTTTAAAATAAAAGTATACTGAAGAACACATACCTTCCGCATGAATTCCGGGAGAAAAAAAGGAATGGATATTTGTACTTCATGTCCTTTTTCTTCTTTCCAAGTAGCTTATTCAACCTTGTGGTTCCTTTATAGAATGTTAACCAAATCTACATACTTGGTCCGTAATCGAAGAACCTATCGATCCAAGATCCCAATCGGGACCTCCTCATAGGATAATGAATCTGAGATACCAATATCTTTAATAGGCATGATTTGAAATGGATCACCCATACACATCCTCAGTATAGAAACTTGGAACAAGCATGATTTAAGATAGATAACCCATACACTTCCTCAACATCAAAACATAGAACACCGAATGAGTAGAGTTCAAACTAGAATGCAACTCCAACTCATATTCAAGGTTACTAACCCTTTGCAAAACAAAGTATGGACCCACATACCAGGGACTAAGATTCCCTATCTCACTAAACCACAGCACTCCCTTTGTCGGAGATACCTTTAAGAATAATCTATCCCCAACTTCAAACTCTAACGCTCTTTGCCTTATATTCATATAGGACTTCTGGCGACTTTGTGTAGCCTTAACTCTATCTCTAATCACCTTTACCTTTTCTGTATCTTGGTGAAACAAATCAGGACCAAACATCTCCACCTCGATGACCTCAAACCACCCAATAGAAGACCTATACCTCTTACCATACAAGCCATCAGGCAAAGCTATCCTAATGCAACAGTTATAGCAATTATTGAAAGAAAACTCTATTACAGCTAAATGCTCAACCGACCTACCACCTAGTCAGTCACACACGCATGCAATGTATCCTTTAATGCCTAAATAGTTCTCTCTACCTAAAAAAATTGACTACTGATGGAAATTAGTATAAAGAATTACCATAGTCCTCAACTCTCTCTCTTAAATGACCACAAAAAGGTAGATGCAAACTGCTTGCCACAATTTGAGATGATAGAGACAGGCCCCCCATACAACTTCAAAATCTCATAAATATATAATCTCACATAATCCTGAGCCAAAAAGTTATTCCTCACTGGTAAAAAGTGAGGTGACATTGTCATACTATCCACGATGACCCAAACTAAGTCAAACTAATTTTGAGACAGAGGAAGTTCGATAATAAAATCCATGTTGATTACTTCATATTTCTATTTAGGAAAATCAATATCTTGATAGAATCCTGCGAGACTCATGTGATAACTTTCACTTATTGATACACCATGAATTTGGACAAAAAATCTGCCATATCCATCTTCATACCATTCCAGCAATACATCTCCTTAAGGTCATGATACATCTTCGTCAAACTATGATGAACAACATAGCATAATTCATGCACTTTAGCCAAGATCCGTTCTCGAAAACCATCAATGTTGGGAAAACATAACCTCCCATCGTACCATCACTACTAATCTTGAAGGCATAACCTTTTGCCTATCCACATCACCCTTGATCCTTAACAAGATAGTATCTAACATCTATTTCTCCTTGATTTCAGTCCTAAGAGATGATTGTGCCATCTTCTGGAAAAAAACACCACCATCCTCAATATCCAAGAGGCGAACTCTAAGGGTATCTAAATGGTGAATATCCTTTATCAACTCCTTCTTCTCCTTATCCATATAAACAAGACTCTGCATGGATAACCAGCTAAGAGCATCAACAACCATGTTCGCTTTACCTATGTGTTAGTGAAAACTCACATCGTAGTCTTTAAGAAGCTCAAGACATCTATTTTTCTTGAGGTTAAGCTCTTTCTGAGTGAACACATACTGTAGGCTTTTATGATTGAAAAATATAACCACATGCACCCCATACAAATAGTGATACCAGATTTTAAGTACAAATACCCCAACTAAAAAATCAAAATCATAAGTTGTATAATTCCTCTCATACACCTCCAACTGCCTAGAAAAATAGGTTATAACCATACCATGCTATATTAGAACACAACCAAGTCCCACACGAGACACGTGAGAGTAAACCACAAACCCCTTAGTGCCTCCAGACTAAGTCAAAATAGAAGTCCAAGTTAGCTTATCCTTCAACTTGTCAAAACTACCCTCAGAACCATCAGAATATAAGAATTTTACCTTCTTATAAGTCCATATAGTAAATTGACCAATTATAAAAGAAAAAAATTTCACAAACCTTCTGTAATAACCTGCTAAACCAAAGAAACTCTGAATATCGATTGGAGTCGTGGGTCTAGGAAACTTCTTAACCATTGGAACCTTTTGCGGATCTGCTATGACCCCTCACTAGAAATAATTTGACACAGAAAAGTGACTACATTCAACCAGAAGTCATATTTAGAGAATTTGGCATACAATTATTACTCCTTCAAGTTTTGCAACACAACCCGAAGCTGATTGGCATTATCCACCTTACTCATAGAGTACACTAGAATATCATCTATAAATAAAATGAAAAATAGATCCAAAAACAAATGAGAGAACCTATTCAACAAATCTATGAATTTTGCTGAGGTATTGGTCAAACCAAATGGCATCACAAAGAAATCCAACTACCCACGGGTATGAAAAGCAGTTTTAGGATATCCACCTCCCTAATCTTAAGTTGATAATACCAAGAACGAAGATCAATCTTAGAAAAGAATTTGTCACCCTACAAATGATCAAACAAGTCATCTATACTTGAAAGAGGATGCTCGTTTTTTACTTTCACCTTATTCAACTATTTATAGTCAATACATATTCGAAGGGAGCCATCCTTCTTATGCATGAAAAACACTGGTGCACCCCATTAGGACATTCTATTACAGATGAAATCCTTACCAAAAAGATCCTTGAGTTGTTCCTTAAGATCCTTCAACTCAGTCTCCTTATAACAAACAGATACCACGCACCCCTATAGATGCGTTTAGCAATCATAGAGTCACCTACTTGGGTAGAAATAGAAAAAGGGTTTAAAATACACTCCAAACCAAAACCAAAATACACAACCCCAAAGGGAGTAAAATAAAAGAGAGTAAACCCCAAATAAAGTAAATAGTATATATCACGAGAAAACAGTTGCAATATACAAGTTATGGCATTAAGTAATGCGTCAGACTCCTGTCAAGTAGTGAGACCATAAAGATAGTTCCAACCAATGTCGGGACTAAAGGGTGCATCCTTTGGTGCTAGAGTTGAGGACAAAGCTACCGAAATCTTTTTTTCCCTTGAGACAACCTTCTTAATAGGATAATTTCTAAGCATATATCCTGGCTAACCATAACTAAAGAACCTATCCCTTCCCTTATTTTAGAAACCCCTATATATATGACCATAGAACCTACATGGTGGATATGATAGAGCCGACTAAGCCCCACGAGCCTGATATTGGCACCCTCTGCCCTTAAGTTGTCACCACTATGGAAATGCCTATCACATATGACATTGGGTACGGAGCATTAGCCATTAATTAAGATCCAGAGTGGCCTCACTTCATTTTGGACCACTTATCACTATCCTTTTCACTTTGGTCTTTGCCACCACCCCTGCTCAGAGAACCTAAAATTCTTGTACTGCCTTTCCTCTATTTTAGCTTGTTTTTTCTTCTCTCCTTCTACCTATTCCATGTAGACAACAAACCTAGCGATATCCATTTCCTTAATCACCAAGGAAGCCTTACTTTCAAGGTTTAAATTATGAGATAGTCTTAAGTAAAATATCCTCATCCAAGCCCTCATTTGATATACCCTCTCCAAAGCATACCGAGCTAACTAGTGAAACTTTAAGGTATACTCCTTGACCGATATCTTTCCTTGCTTTTGATTAACAAACTTCTCTGCTTTCACTTCCCTCAACTCCAAAAGAAAGAAGTGGTCCAAAAATGCATTAATAAAATCCTCCTATATTGGTTAATCATTAGTGTCACCCTTTGCCTAATCTCATTCCTCATATTATTAGTACTTCACATCTCTCTACTGGTATGTTGCAAACTCCACCCTTTCCACATCTATGGCATGTATAATTGAAAATATATTTTCCATCTTATCTAGAAAAATTTTAGAATCCTCCTCATCCTTAACACAATAAAGGTCGAAGGACTAAACCTCATGAACTAGCAAACCCTTGTGTCCCTGGAAAATGGAGTAATAGGAATACCACGCTCAGACGATGTAGCTAACAACTACTCTAACATACGAATAGACTAATAAAACTTAGCATTTGTCACATCAGCCTGAGGATCTTGCAAAAGACTAGAAGGAACTGGGTGGAACTTTAGATCAATTTGGAATTGGACCCCTAAAATAGGTATGGATCCCATGAGTAGAGCATCTTTCATCAACATCGTCCCCAATTAGGATAGAGGAATTTTCATGAACTACAAATCATTGAGGCTTGATCATAAGAGAAAATAAATGGGAATTAGAGATGATTCTAGGACATAGACTCCAAAGCTTGAAAATAGAACACAAGAAAGTGAAGTATGCCTTATATCCTCTTCCTTATGAGTTTGGCATACTATGCACCCGTAAAAGAGTCTCTAATCAACACAGCTTTATGGACTCCTAATTAACCATGAACCTAGGGCTTTAATACCAACATGACACGACCTAAACCAGGGCCTTGTTATAATGGGAATCTCATGAACAATAGGATCGGGGATCACCCTCGATACTGAACCCAACCTTTAAAATACATATCATGAGTTGGATGAATTTCCAATATATAATAAGATAGAGTTATGTACCACCAAAGAATTTGGGATACATCCATGATAATGACCAACCAAAGAAAGCCAAACCATCTAATATCATACCAACAACCATAACATAAACCAATACATAAATATTCCATAATATAATAACATAGAACAATCTTAAATCAAATATAGTTGACCGGTATCAACCATATTGTCAATACTAATGCCAAGGCTGACACCAATGATGATACCTCCCATACCAACCCATAGTAGTGTCACAAAGGCTCTATCCAAAAGTCAAATAGAATATAGTCGGGAAATGCCCCCGACCAAAGCCAAAACAAAAGTTTATGAAAGAACCAAAGTATAATGATAAAACCACAACATGAAATGCAGAATTCTAGAGTATGGAAGCTCATAACTTTAATCTATGTTATTCCCGAGTATGATCACTGAGTAGGAGGAATGATATGGCCAATTCCAGCATCACGTGGGGATAAAGGGCTTGAAGACATGTTGGCGAGTATATTCTAGCATGCGCTCAAGATAAGGATAATATAATTCCAATATTTAAAACTAAGAAAATAACCATATATATTCACATCCCTACATATATATCTATATATAATTTATGCTGGGAAAGAGAATCAGGTTAAGCATCTATTTAAAACTATTAACCTGGGTTTGTGTAGAATAAATTTCCTTGAGCTACCCTTGGTCTATATGGGTCATGTATTACCCCTAAACGAGTCCTAGTGAATATAACTGTACAAACAGAGATATCATAGGGGTAGGGTATTCCTCTATATCCTTCACCCTACATAATACATATATTCAAGCTTAACTTAGGGGATTCTTGTGACCTCACTAGTACATGGTAGTCATGACCAATCTCAATGTTGGCAAACATGAGTTTCCAGTGTCCGACCATTAGACACACTTTCACGGTAAGCTATCACTACCCACCATTATAGCCTAATTAAAATAATTAGCACACAACCTAAGAAATAATTCAATATATTATTAACCTAATATATAAGAAGTGGTATCGTCTGACTATATCTTGCAAGGAATGTCCTTAGCCAATCACCTATAGGATTTCCATGTTCCCCGTAGATACCATTATTAGATTCACTTGGGGGATTACCATGTACCCTACTAGGTTTGGAAAATCAAAGCCATGTCTACCATAGCATTGTTATTTAGCCATTAAAATTATTTAACCAATTTAGTTCCAACACTATGTTATACCATGCAAGTTTTCAATCAAAATCTAGCTAAGCAATAAAAACATTCTCATAGGCATTTTAATAGACATATTAAGGGTATATAGTTTGCAGAAAAAACAAGTACCAATTGGCCATTACCATGCATCCATACGTTCAAACCACCCTTCTAATATGGAAATCATAAGTAAAATCATGGGAAAACATAAACCCATAGTTAACAACCAAAACCCCCAATATATAATTCTAAACCCAAAATAATATCAAAATTATTCAATGAAAATCATTCATAAAACATACCTTTGGTTGAACTTACAATAAGGAAGGCGTAACATTCCTTCGATTACAAAGAAGATGGAGAGAAATCAACCCTTAAGAGCCTTAATTGTCAACCTTAAAGGAAACCTTAGCCTTTCCTTAACCCAAGAGCTTGAGAGAGTTTAGAGAGCTTCAAAGTGTTTAAGATTAGAATAATAGGGTAAATAAAGTCTCGATAGAGTTTTAGGTCATGGGTTCATAAGGGGTTAAGATGGGAAGTATCCAGAATATCCCCAACTTAAACTATAAAAATTCTTGCAGGAAGGTATGACTCCCCTCCTTGAATTATACCCACATCATATAAGCGGTACCCACCGCTTGTACCCGTGAAAAGATATTGGACATCACACACCGTAAACCATATGACTCCTCTTTCCCTAGTCATACCATAATCATATGATCCATACCTTCAAACTACACCATAGGGAGAAATATTATGTTGGACACTCGACAACATACGATTTTGATCATACAGTCATACACTATCCTTACGGATCTTCTGGAGCCACTAGTACTCAAAAGCAAGTCAAATCACCATGTTTTAGATTAAGTGAAGTATCAACCAATTAGCCCATCAAGAACCATATGACCCATACGAAAAAACCATAACCATGGTAGAAACTACAAACTCCAAACACTTGTTAGCATATGAATTGGGTCACGCAACCAATATCTCACCATACAGCTCGTATGATGAGTCAAATGTCTAAAAGAGACTTAAAACCTAGGAATTTTATAAGGAGCAAAATCAAATGTGTTTTAATCAAATATTTTAGCCTAGATCTCACTCACCAACTGAGGATGGCATACTCGAGAGGAAGAGAGAGGCACTAGCACATATATTATTAGTGTGTCGATCGAGTAGAGAGTTATTAATGATAATTTGGTATAAGATGTTGCTCCACTAAGGACAGAGGTTAGAATATTGATAAAGTAATTTTTAATGATGAATTTTAAGAAGGTGAATCCAGTTAACTCAAAGGTTAAGGCCTATAGATGATATGATTCCTATTTGAAAAAAAAAGTACCTAATATAAGTTGGCATGTTTTTGAGCCAAAAGACAAGGATACCAAAGTAAAAACTATAAGGGGATAGGTATAAAAATAGGAGAAGAGAGAAAGATGATGACTGGAGCTGCAAGGATAATTATAGGGTAAAAGGTGGTGCCTATGCTTCACCAAGAAGTCATGACATAAAGCTGAGGATAGAGGCTATGTTTTCTAATCATGTTAAGGGTCAGGAGAATCAGGAAAATTATCGCAACGAGATTAAGGCATATATTTCAGGGTTTACCCAGAAGGTAGAGTCATCAGCAACTGTGATAAAGCAATTAAAATATCATTTGTATGCAAATTTGAAGAAGAGGTAGTCACACACCCTTCCTTGCAACGAAGTGTAGAACCCTAATAAAGATGGTCATTGTCTAGCCATTACTACTTGAAGTGGTAAATCAATTTTGACCCCCCTATTCCTATAGTTGATGAGCTAAAGAAATGATAGTATTATTATTGATAACACACTGAAGTTGTGTCTTAAAAGGCTATAGGTGTTAATAGTGATGCTAAGAAGGATAAATATAAGGAAAAGTTACATGATCCTGTAGTGAAGAAAATTCCTTGACCTCTCCGATCTTTTTCTCAAAGGTTGACCATAATAAGGAATTAGGAAAGTTCAAGAAATTCATTGCCATGCTAAAAAGTTAATCTTGAACATACCTCTTATTGAGGCTCTTGAAGAGATACCTGGTTATGCTAAGTTTATGAAGGAGTTCCTAAGAACAAAGAGAGTTGTGAGTTTTTAGGATGCTAGTGGGTTGCACTATTATAGTGGAGTTATTTATAGATTTTAGGCTTAAAAGAAGGGTGATCCTGATGCATTCATGATGCACCATTAGGACATCAAGGTTTTCCAGAGCATTGTGTGACTTGGGGGCCAACATTAATTTGATGTCATTGGCAGTGTTCAAATAGTTGGCCTTCATCCCTCCAAAAGCTACTACTATGTAGTTGGTGATGGCAGATCATATAATAAAGAAAACTATAATCATATCATTTGATATATTTGTGAAGTTTTCATCCTTCATATTTCCAGCTGACTTCTTAATTCTTTTCTGTGAAGTAGACTTCCAAGCCCCTATTATATTTGGTCAACACTTTTGAGCTATGAGTCTGTCATTAATTTATATGGAATTAAGAAAGATAAAGTTAAAATGGAATTATAAATAACCCATATTTGATGTGTGTTAGTCGATGTGATAGCTAGATGATATATGCAGTTACTATCTTTGATAGACACTCCTGATAATGATAATAATGATGAAGAGACTCTGCCTATTAAATAGAGGCTTGGGGATTAGGCATTAGCAGTGGTCATTATAAATTTCGACAATGATGGCATTGATGAAAATGAATAGATGGTTAAAGTATTACGTAGGAGATATTCCTATGATTATTCTCTAAAAGAGATGGATCTTGATTTGAAAAAGAAAACCATTCCTGCTCGACCATCTATTAAAGAGCCAGCAGTTTTGAATTCAAGTCTCTCCTATCTCGCTTGCGATATGTATTCTTGGGGCCGGACAAACCTTATTGGTTAATATTATAGCAGATTTGGTAGATTTATATGTTGAGGCATTAGTATCGATGTTTCAAATGATTAAAAGAGCCCTTCGATGGACCATAACAGTTATTATGAGGTTTCAACATGATATTTTCATGCATAAGATACAACTTGAAATGAATTGTATCCTTATTATTAAGCATCAACGTCGATTGAATCCTCTTATGCAGGAGGTTGTGAAAAAAAAAATCATCAACTTGTTAGATATTGGAGTAGTTTAACCAATTAAAGATAACAAGTGCATCAAATGTATATTAAAGAAGGGTGGAATCACATTGGTTCCCAATGAGAAGAATGAACAAATGTCTATGACACCGATTAATGGTTGGAGAGTTTGCATGGATTATAAAAAGTTAAATAATTAAACCCAAAAGCATCGTTTCCCAATGCCATCATGGATCGGATACTTGATAGACTTATAGGCAAGGGCAGCTATTTTTTTCTTGATGGGTACTCAGATAAAATCAGATTACCGTTTCTCCTACGAATGAAGAAAATATGACTTTTACTTGACTCTATAGTACTTTCGCGTAAAAGATAATGCCATTCATATTATGCAATGCTCCTGCCACCTTTCATTAAGGCATGATGTCTATATTTTTGACATGGTGGAGGACATGATTGAGGTATTCATGGATGATTTTTTAGTCATTGGGTACTTCTTTGTTGATTGTTTGGCCCATTTGGCCAACACACTACAGATATATAAGAAGTGTAGTCTGGTATTGAATTAGGAAAAGTGCAATTTTATTGTCAATAAAGGTACTGTTCTAGGTTACAATATCTCAAATTAAGGTATTGAGGTAGATAAATCAAAAAATTAAGGTAGTCAAAAAGTTCCCACCACCAGTCTCAGTGAAAGGTATTTGAAGTTTCTTGGGTCATGCTAGTTCTTATAGGAGATTCATCAAGGACTTCTCAAAGTTTGATAATCCTCTATGAAAACCTTAGAGAAATATGTGAAATTTTATTTGATGATGCATGTCTTAAGTCCTTTGAGTGCCTGAAGGAGCAGTTTGTATCAACCACTATAATTGTATCCCTTTATTGGTTTTAACTATTTAAGGTTATTTATTATGCTAGTGGGGTGACCTTTGGTTCTGTACTAGGAAAAAGACAAGAGAAGATCCTTCATCCACTTTATTATGCCCGCAAAGCATTAAAACCCATATAGAAGATCTTTACAGTTACTGAGCAAGAGTTGCTTGTGGTGGTTTTCTCCTTTCAAAAGATTCTATCTTACTTGATTGGGAAAAAAGTCATAGTCAATATAGATCATGCATCATTGAGGAATATTATGTCAAGAAAGGATTCCAAAATAAGATTGAGATGTTGGGTCCTCTTGGTACAAGAATTGAATGAGCTAAAATATCAATAGGGCACAAATAAATAGGTGGTTAATCACATGTCTCGCCTCAAGGAGGCGGCAATGCAGAAGTTAACGGATGAGCTTGACATGATACTTTTCCATATAAGTAGGTCTTGGCAGCATCTCAAAACTTTATACCATGGTTTGATAATTTTGCAAACTATTTTCCAATTGATCTTGTTAAAGATAACCTATCTTTCCAGTAGCACAAGAGATTCATGCATGATGTAAGGAATTTCTTCTAGGATGAACCATATATTTTTTAAATTTATATAGATGGTACTATTCAGAGGTGTATCCCTGAGGTTGAAATGATGAGCATTCTTAAAGCTTGTCATACATCATCATAGTGGTACCCATACTACTACAAAATCCTTTAGTAAAACTATAATTGGACTACTATATTTAAGGATGCATATGATTTCTCCCAATCCCATGACTAGTTTCATCACCAATGCATTTCATGTGGACACGAACTCCTCATCACACTAATCTTTGAGATGGAGTGATGTGTGGGGGATTGATTTCATGCTATTATTTGTCAAATCCAATGGCATGTAGTATATTTTGGTGGTAGTTGAATATGTTTTTAAATGTGTGGAGGAAATTTCTCTTCCAAACAATTAAGAAAGAAGTGTCACCATATTTCTGATGAAAAATATCTTTCCTTAATTTGCCACTCCACGTGCAATTATTAATGATGGTGGGACTCACTCTTGCAATCGTCTGTTTAAGGACCTTTTTATTAAATATGATTTAAAGTATAAGGTGGAAAAACCTTTTCATCCTCAGATAAGTGAGCAGGTTGAGGTCTCTAATAGAGAGATAAAAGTCCATATTAATGAGGACTCTAAAAGTCAATAGGATGACTGGCCAAAAAACTTAGATGATATTTTTTTGTCCTACCAGTTAGCTTTTAAGACACAAATATGTGCCTCCCATATTATCTTTTGTACCGCAAGTTATGACACTTTTCAGTTGAACATGATCATAAGACACTACAGGCATTGAAAAGGGCTAAATTTTTAGTTGCATAATGTATAGCAAAAGTTCATATTAATCAAGTGAATGAGTTGGATAAATTCCATCTCTTTAATTAAGAATATTCTACTATATACAAAGAAACAATGAAATTATATCACAATAGGAAAATTGAGAAAAGAATTATTAAGCCTAGTGATTTTACTCTATTATATAATTCAAGAATTTGCTTGTTTCCTAGCAAGTTGAAGTTTAGATGGTACGGACCATTCCCCATGCATTAGGTGTTTCTACTTGGGGTTTTAGAGATAATGCATGATGGTGAATCCCCGTTGAAGGTAAATGTTCAATAGGTGAAGTACAATATGGGAGACCCTAAAGAGGTAAGTGTATGAGTTGATGTGGGTTGTTCAAGATGAATGTGCAATGGGTGAAGCACTATATGGGAGACCCTAAAGACACATAAAGTCAGTATTCTCCTTTTTGGCATCATAAAAAAGAATTAAAAGTAAACCAAGAGTAAATATAAGTATAAGCTAATTAACGCATGGCCACTAGGCAACACTAACATGAAGAACAACTAAATGTAAAGGAAACAATTGATGTTCATAAGAAGAATTCAGTCATAAATAAATAGAGATCAGTAGCAATACAATCATACCAAAATAATACAAAAATAACTCTCTTCAAAAATATAATACCCATTATGTATATTATGAGTTCTTAGTGATGTTTTTTGGGTTGACTAACTCCCTAGCTCCATTTATGAATTTGATGAACCAAATTTTCAGGATTGATTTTGATTAATTTGTGATTTTATTCATCAATAACATCATTATGTATTCAAATAGTAGGGAGTAGCATATGTTATATTTGGGGATTATGCTCCAGACTTTAAGAAGTCATAGGTTTATTGCCAAATTCTTTGAGTGTTAGTTTTAACTTGAGATGGTGACATTCCTTGGGCATGTGGTATCTAAGGATGGGATTATGGTAGAAATAGAAAAAATGAAAGCTATTGTTGATTAGGCACGACCTATATCCCTAACTTAAGTTCAAAATTGTATTGGTTTGGCCCTTTAATATAGATGATTAATTGAGAGATTTGTTACTATTGCAGCTTGTATGAAAAGAAATACTTAGAAGGTGGTTCATTTCTGATGTTTCTAGGAGTTTGAGTCAATTTTTTATAAGCTCAAGGGGTTTCTCACTCAACAACTTTTTTAGCCCTTTCTATTGAGGATGAGGGATTCATCATGTATTGTGATGCTTATGGTGTTGGTTGGGATTATGTATTGATACAGTAGAGTCTTGTTATTACTTATGTGTTGAGAGAGCTGAATGTGCATGAAAACAATTACCCTACTCATGATTTAAAGTTTCTGGCGATAATTTTTGTGCTTAAGATTTAGAGGCATAATATTTATAGTGAGTTGTGGTAGATCTTCATAGATCACCGTAGTGTTCAGCATCTTATGATCCAGAAAAAGCTTAATTCTAGGCATTATAGATGGATGGTGTTTCTTAATTATTATTTTTATCTCTATCTTATATCATCCAAAAAAGAAAAATATAATAGCGGACACCTTGAGCCGAAAGGCAATAAGTATAGGTAGCTTGGCTTGTATTTCAGTTTCTTAGAGGATGTTGTCACAGGACATTAAGTCCTTAGCAAACTTAATGGTATGACTTAGTATTTATAACTCTAAGAGGATTCTTGATAGTATTAATGCGAGGTCCTCGCTATCTTACTAAATTAGGGATCGCCAATTTTAGGATGAGAGACTTTGCATCATCCATGATTCGATGTTAAGTGGTGAGTCGAGAAGGGATAGCATAGATACGAAAGGTGTATTGAGATTTGATAGCGGTGTTAGTGTCCCCAAAGTTGATAACTTGATTCAGTCATTATTGTGTGAGGCTCAGAAATTCAGATATTCTATTCCCCCGGGTATAGCTAAGATGTATTGAGATTTAAGATAGAATTATTAGTGGAGTGGTATGAAGAAGAAAGTGGCAAACTTTGTAGCTCGCTACCTATATTTTAAGCAGGTAAAGTCCAAGCATAAGTGACCTGGTGGTTTGCTTCAGAGATTCCCCACACGTGTAAAAGGTAGCAGATTATCATGGACATTGTTAGTTGTTTGCCTTGCGCATCTGTAGTTACGATGTTGTTTTGTTCATTACGGATCAGTTGACCAAGTTGGCATATTTTATTTTTATTTAAATATTTTTAGCACCGAGAAGACCATATCAATATTAGTCAGATAGTCCATTTGCATGGTGTGCCTATGTCTATCATTTCTGAACAAGATTAAATGTTTATGTAAAGACCCTTCAGGTAATTTTGCATATTTCTACTTATTTTTGCCATTAGAGCCTTTCCATAGTTTCCCCAAATCATTGATGACTTGCTGGAGCTGACAGTTTAATTATCAGGTAGTTTATTAGGTTTTTATAGCCAATTCCCTATTTTGAAATCTTCACTTATTCCAAATGGAAAATAGGTGAAAACTTTGTTAAAACAATCTCGTGTGCAAATTTGGATTGTGCCAGCAACTCTGGGATATAGATTATTGGCTAGGTAGAATGTTGGTTCGGCTGTCTAGGCACCCTGTCTCATTTTGACCTATTGATCGGAATATGGAGAAATTAGAATTTAGTTATGAGACCCATATTTGGTCTAAAAAAACTCATATGGGAAATCTAATTGCGTCATTGAGTCTTATATGTCGGATTTTGTGTGGTTACATATTTCGTTTATACATACAAGGTTCTTAGTGAATCTAGAGGGATTGGCAGGGACTTGGAAATTCCATATCCACTATTGTCAGCTGGTGCACAATAATCTCCAACCAAGGGTAGCAATCGTGATACCCTTCATAGGTTAGATAGTGTGATCATAGAAAGGGGTGGAGATCAATACTCAAAATAGAGTCACTAAGTTGGTGGGATCACGCACTTGTTGGTCGTGATTGCGAATTCTGATTACCTATTCTGGGTATATAAATCCCCATTTTCCATGATTGTAGCTCATTTTCCATCTTTCATCTAGAGAGATAAACCCTAAAGAGTGTGATTTCTTAAAATCGACTCTTATGGGTGACTTCTGATCTTGATTAATGCCTATTTTCATTATTATCATCCAATTTAAGGTAAGGATTCACCCTTTTCTTGGTGAAATTTCTTAGTTTAATTCTGAAAAACACTAAAACCTGTAGGGCTTGATTTTAACCCCAATATAGCTTGGTTTTTACTTATTTTTTAGGTTGGTTTCAGAATTGCATATTCTTTAAGTGGGACCCATATGGGGTATTAAGGTAATTTTTGGTCCCAAAGCACAATGGTTTAATTTGGATACCATCATTCTTGTAGTGATAAGTAGAATATTTTTTTGATTGATTGCCATGTTGAGGAGGCTTCTCAAAAGGGAAAAGCAATTCGTTGAGCTTTCTTCTGCATTGAGGTTTGCTAGGCTTATCCCTTGTTAGATTGAGTTGTATCATCATATCTTTATGATATATTATAAGATTTGGGTTGGGTTTTAGGTGTTGGATTGATGAAATACAAGTCTTAGGTTAGTTGGACTATTTAAGCTAAATTGAAACCGTAGAGTAGAAATACTAAACCTATTTGCTTATGCCTTATGTGAATTTGACTTCATTCCATATGTTATCAAGAGAATCCTTAGATTACTCAAGTTAATTAAAATGCTCTAGTTAATCATACTTAGGGTTAGATTGCCCTTTTACACTAATAAAAGTTGCCTTAGTTTAATTGCGCATAGTTAGAATGTTTGAGAAGAATCCCTCCCTTAGGGCTAATTATGGCTTACTATACATGTAACAGAGGATTTAGATACCTTAGCCTAGTTTGGGGCAGAATTTGACTTAAGATGTATTTCAGGTATGTAGAAGTGGGATCTTTGACCAACCTTAAGTCAAGATTGATGATGAGTTTTCTAGAAGCCTTATACTCTTATTAGATGCCCAAGGAATGCCCTTTTGAGGTAATATTAAGTAGCTTTGGTACTTAATGGTTATAATGAATAGCATTAGAAGTGATGCCTAAGTGATTATGCCACGTACAATATATTGGTTAAGCTTATGATGAGTTATTGATGATGTTATTGTTTTTGCTATTGACTGGGCTATTAAATACCATTGAATGAGCCCTTAACAATGATATTATTTAGGCCATAAATTATTTTATTGACTATTCTATGAACAAGTTATTGGTTATGCCATGGAATAGCTTTTGCTGAAGCTATTAATAAGCTATATTTTATGCTAGTGATAACATTTTGAATATACTATTGACAATAGTCATCCATATGATATTGCTTATGATAAAGATAATGCTAAAAAATTGTGCTACTAATAATGTTAAAAAACATCCTTGTTGGTGATGTTAGAAATTGTGCTAATATTTCTGCTAGAAGTCATGATTATTGATTATATAGGAATCAATGCTAGAAATTATGCTAGGATTCATGATGCTTACTATGTAGGCACTTATGACATTGATTATATACCATGTTAAATTTTGTAAGATTATGATGATATATTGATACCGGATAAGGCGGAGGATAATTATAATGATATATTGATACCGACAAGACCAGAGGATATAATGATGATATTGGCACCTAGCTAGACTGGAGGCAATTATAATGATATATTGATACCCAACAGGGTCAGAAAATATTATGATGATATAGACACCTAGCAAGACCGGAGGATGATTAAGATGATATATGTTACCCAGCAAGGATGGAAGATAATTATGATGATATATTTATACCTGACAAGGCTAGAGGATGATTTTAATGATATTAATACCTATCAAGGCCGAAGGATGATCTTATTGATGTGCCTATGTATACATCTACTGGTTCAAGTCATACTATCTCCTATGTATAGATTAATATATCTTTATATATATATATATGTATATATATATATATATGTCCTTATATGTAGTTGGGTATGATATTGATATTAGAGAAGCCAGTTATAGCCCGATAGGGGTAAAATGATAATTAGTAGACTTGTGATGATTAGTGATAATTATTGATTAGTGATAAATGATTATAAAGTGTTATTGTTGATGATTGGTTATTAATAAGGATTTATGGTGAATATTAGTTAAGTAACTAATCATGACTAGTTGATAAGTGTGGATTAGTTGGTAAAGGATGATTAGTTAATAAACATTGGTTAGTTCATGAATATTATCTTGTTGATAACCTATGATTATTGGTTTTATGGTGGATAAACTTAAATGATGACAAGAGGATATATGATGACTTCTAATATAGGGGATTAGTTAATAAGAGAGGGTTAGCTCATAAATTTGTAACTAGTGAGTATCGATGATGATTTTTGTTAAATGATTGTTGCACTATGGAACATGTTTATATAGTCAAATTATGGTAAATTGTGAAATATCGTAAATGTCCGATTGATGATAATTGTGTGATCATGGTTAAATGATGATGAAGGTTAGATATAATGTTGGTTGATTGCTTATATCTTCCCTTGCACTCTCCAATCATATAGGAGGTTGTGATGAGTTCATTACTTTTTTGCACCCAATTGACGTATGGGAGCCAATTTTCTACTAGTGATTTCCTGTATAATGCCTTTAGATGAATTATTGTTATTCTGATTATTTACTTATTATGTTCAAGTGATGATTATCATATGTTAATACCTTATGTTATATTGTTATCTCGATTTAATTACTTATTATGTACAGTAATATTAGAGATGATCTTGTATGTTTCTACACCTTGACTTAGTTGTGTTATCTTGCATTTTATCATACTTAAATCATGATTTGGCTTAGTCGATTGATTATGTTGTTGGCGGTCTAACACAGACGCAAGTGCACGTGATTGTACAAGTAATATAGTGACTAAGATAGTCGGATGTCCTACACACGAGGACTACTTAACTAGCAATTCAACTAACTTTAGTTTTTCATCAAGGATGTATTAAGTGTTTCAGAGTATCAAGATGATTGTGAATATACAGGTAATAACCTAGGTATTAAATAAATAAAAATGTGTGAAAAAAGCAACATAAATAGGGTTGTTAATAATAATAGTGAGAATTCAAAGGTTGAGACACTTTTAACATTCTTACAAAAATCTCTATCCTTATCGCAGTTTTGTTTATTATTGGGTTATTGATTCGAAGGGTTTAGAGTATAATCATGGTCTCTCGATCCTCTAACCATATACATAAATAGACATTACAACTATGTCGTTGAGCGGCAATGTAATAATCTATTTAGAGGCATTAAGATGTTATCCTGCAGATGAACCAAACAAGTATTCTTGGTAAATCTCTATCCTAGATGCTAATTCAAATCCCTTATTTTATAAAATAATAAGAACCATGCTCCTTAAACTCTTCATTATATCCTATGATTCTCTTTTTGGATTCACAAAGGAATATAGGTGCATTTTAATGGTGGCCAATAATAAAAATAGTAAGCACACGAGATTAAGAATAACCCATATGATAATTCAGCAATAAACTACTCTAAGAATATCAAAGTGTGATCATGTTTTCTGCCTCAACCCCAAAGCAAAAGTATTTAGACACTAATGTTTGAATTTAACATAAAAATCGAAGAATTAATTATACCAAAATGTAATGTTGAAAGAATGAAGTTCCCAAAACCCTAAAAGAAGTATCCTAGGGTATTTAGCCTCTGTTATACGTATGCAAGAGTATCTTCAATTGTGTTGAAGTGTTACCTTTATAATGGGACATGTTTGTCCCACTAAATACCTACCACCTCATTGCGGGACACAATTTGAGCGAATACAGTCCGCATTGCAGCAACCATAGCAAAGGACCAGGGTTGGCTCCACTAGGCTATCGCAGACCGTTACTAGAATTCATCATTGGGAATTGATTTAACCCCTGCATCACGGGGGTATTATGGAGGATCACTGAAATTTACACATAAATTACAAGGAGAGACGTGGAGTAAAATCCCGGGGAACTAGCTTCGGCGCTACACTACTTACTCCTTTTCAAGCTCATTGTTGCTTTACTTGTTTCTGCCTCCAAATGCATGCTTTCTGAGCTTAATCCACTTCTTCTCATGTCCAAAATATCAATCCCATAGCATCAATTATTATTTCTTTCTGTAAGGCATTGAATTACATCCAATTTCATCAAAAATCAACCATACATCACTAATCATGTCCATTAGTTAAATCATGCAATTACAATTCACACACAATAAGAATAACAAATTTTAGCTCATAGAACAAGTCCTATTATTGGAAAATATTGGCTCTTGGACTTATAAATACACCCAGGATCACCAGCCCATACTTATAATCTTGTTCATCCTTGAAGAACCTCGGGTAGATAATATACACATTCAATCTTAACACTATAATTTAAGCAAAATACATTTGTTGGGCACACATAAACCGAACCTGAATCTTAACACAAACTCGTCAATTCGATTCTAGAAACATGGGATTGTCCTTTTGAAACATCCTCACCTCAAAAGTGAACTTTCGATTTGTTCGCAAACTCAATCAATTTACTCAATCAAAATACCATAGGTCACCCATCTATCATCCACATGCACCCTCACAACAAGGAATTTTCCCACATTCTCTCAACAATCATGAAATGTATATGATAGAATGGGTATACAAAAACTAAATCACTCACTCTAAAAAAGAATTCATACATGATAGAAATTAACCATAAGCTTTCCCTTGTTATAAGACTCCACTAATAGTCGAATGTTCAAATTAAGGATCAACTAGGTCTTTCATGGTTGTAATGTAAGCTAATAGACGGGTAGGAACTATTTGAGAAAATAGTGGCTAATCTACCTAAGTGGTTTAGTACATCACATGAACATTCAACAAATCAAATTAATAATCAAAGTATTGAACTTATTGAGATTTGGTGTCTAAAACTAGCTATCTTTTTATATATGGCATGATTCTATTTCAAAACAAGAAATTTCCAAGTCAAGAAACCACATGGCCCAACACAAAGTATCTCTTCTTAAAATTGTGGTTGGGTTCTTTTTGCGTCTTGATTATCTACAACTAACTCCCCTTAAGTCGGTCATCATCCATCCATTATAGGGGAAGGCACCTAACTATGATGACCTATTAAAAATTGCCTTGAGTGAAAAACAAAAATTAAACCCCAACTTAGTACTTGAAAGTAACTACTTCGAAACATAACTAATAAGTAAACTATCACTAAGTAAGTCATCAATACTAATTATTATAGATCAAGTAGGTCTTAATTATTAGAATGAATGTCTAAATAATAACCAAATAAAAATATCGAATAGAGTAATATAAAATTATCTAACAAAACATAACTAATAAAAGTAGAAGGAATGAGATACCACCACCTCACACTTAAAAGGAAGAAATGTCCGAGTGCTTAAAAATCAAACTTGGTATGAGGTACGGAGCAACTCCCTAATCAAACAGGGTCTATATCATTATCAGACTCTGGGTCATAGGCATAAACTCCTAATTCTGGTCATCAAAATATTCCTCCTCATCTGACTCAAAATTTGAATCACGCAGTTGATGCTCATCATCAGTGGGCACATCATCCTCCACTGGCTCTATAAAATTTAGGTCAATCCACAGCATAGACCTAGCATGATGACAAAGAGGATAATCAAGCTCAACAGCTCAAATCTACACTTATGTAGTAGGTCATCTCTCTATCTACAATAGAAGTAGTTGTAGCCCATACATCCAAGCTGTAATCATATCATCCCGAGCTTGATGCTCGAGCATAGCCAATTCTAGAACATGAGATATAATAATCCCCTTAGTACGGGATACATCCATAGGTAGAGTATCCACTGCCAGCCTATAGACAAGTCCCTCCTCCTCTACACCCTAATCCCTTAGGAACCTCATCAACAAACCATCAAATCCATACTTATGCCATTGATGGAAGCACTCCTTACTAATTTCTAAAAATATCACAGCACCTATATTCATATTAATATCATTAATCATTAAGGCATAATTTAGGCATACACTATCGTGTATTATATCAGTTATGTGGGTTCCCTATATAAGATAGTGGTAGATGATCCTTGCCTATGTGAACTATTTTTTTTATCTGAACATAGGGTAATGTGAGATAGAGGCTTTTTTTTCTATGATGTGTCCACCTGGCTGCAGAGTTGCGACCACAGAACAAACGGCTAATATATGTATAAAGAGTTGTGATGTTCATCTACTTCAATGCTTGAGGAGTCAAGTTAACCACATAGCCTTGTATATTTGCCTCAAAGTATCGCTCCCTGGGGTCCCAATATGCATAAAACTCCCTATCAAGGTTCAAGTTGCACTCGTGTGTCTGCTCAAACAAGAAGTTCATGTGTAGCTCTTCTATTCTTTGCACCATGCTCAAAAACTCTCTAATAGGCTTTCCCAATAAATGAAGTGGTACGCATCATGTTTAATCTCATTCTCTTTGGCATACCACTACTTACTAGCCCCTAAAACCCACCAAGTCCTGTACCTCCTAGCCTGCCCTTGCGAGATTATTGGAGGTTGAGGCACATAACCATTTGGTCTATTATTTTTTTATGGAAGATCAGAAGGTCAAGATACGACATTCCCCATATGCTGACGAGTAGAGATATTACCTGTACGTCATAACATTCAGCAACACATTAGTCAAGGATCCTATTTTAGACTAGGAAACACTAAGTGTGAGAAAGTATTGAGGACACCCCACACTCAGTTGCTAGTACATGTGAGTAGGTATGATAAATTGGGTACTCAGACATCCCTTATTCAATATTCAAATTTGCATATGCACAACTTCTTGGATATTAAGAAAATAATAATTCAAACTTTTATTCAACTTATAGAATTTATACTCCACTTTACTTCATCAAAAACAACTTTAGGTCTATATGATTCTTTGTTTAACCAATACCACACCAACATATAACTCATACATATTCCCAACTCACAATTTTATGCAAGTTCAAGCATAATCTCAGACCAATGGCACACGTATATCCATATTGTCAAAAACTCTAAGTGTATGAAGATGTACATACCACTCAACACTTAGTGGTTGTCATTGTAGTGTAACTTAATAACCCAAGGTACTAAGACTTCTCTTTTCATCAACTTACACCCTATATGCTAATTTGAGTTCCACAACTCAACCCACACCTTCTTTACACATTTTACAATCATGCATGTTATCTAAATGTTCAATATTCCACTAAAATCACATGTTAAAATTCTATTTCAATGACAATGGAACAATCAAAGCACATGAAGCATAACAACATTCCTTTATAGCACAAAAATTCACCATGAACTCTAAATTATCTCATTAAGTATCAAGTACATCAAGTTCAAATTCTAATTATGCATAAAATAAAGGCACTTCTTACACCTAACTAAGTAAAAGGAATAGTGACATTTATAATTACCTTAGTTGTCTTAGAGAATATGATGAAAGGCTTTCATTTTTTTAATTTAAATTAACACAAAATAAAAGAGTAGATAGAGTTTAGGAAATGGAGGTTGTGTAATTAGGGCTTCTATAGGAAAGGGCAAGAGGGAAATAAGGAAGTATTTAAAGGGAAAGGGAAATAAGGGGACTAGATTTTTGTAAGAACCCAATACATAGATGGGTCTACAGCGCATGGCATAGCGCGAGTTAAGGCCTCCACACCACGAGGCTTATTTAATGGGCTAGCCTATATGTTGTGCATCTTATTTCACTGATTTAGGGTTCACCTCGCAGGCTCATAATGCACGCCTACTTGAATTTGCATTTTTAGGGGATATTTTATCCCTTATATTCTTCTTATCCTCATACCTCTCTTCAGTGCATATTTTATGTACCTGAGAGCTTTACTTTGGAAAAAATCTAACTTACTTCTCGTTCTCCCATATTATACTGAGTCTCTCATTCCTACACACCTCCCATGGAGTGCCTTAGTTTACATCGTGGCATGACCCAACTCAACTTTATTTATCTGCAGAGGTGATGGACTTATTGTGTTGATCCCCATAATCTGACCAATAATGCTTAACTCTTTTTCCATTCACCATGAATTTTTCACACTTGTCCTTACTCCATAATTCCATAACTCCATAATAAGTCATCCTCACCACTTTAAATAGTCCAAAACACTTGGACCTCAACTTACTTGCAAATACCTTAAATCTAGAACTGAATAACAACAAAAGTTGTCTAGGCTCAAAAACTCAAGTCATAATATACTTATCATGACATCTTTTGGTATTTTCCTTATGCAATAGCTCATTTTCATAGGCATGTAAGAGAAACTCATTAAGTTTATTTAGTTTTAACTCTCTTCTTTTTAGCAACCTTTATATCAACATTCAATTTATTCATTTTCCAATAAGATTGATGCACACACTCCACAAATGGACAGTTCCAAATGGGAATTTTATAGGTTTCCCTGTACGCCCATAGTGCATCATGTAACTTCTTCGACCAAACCTTATGTAGTCCATTAATTGTTTTCTATAATATCTACTTGATACCATGATTAGACACCAAAGTCTGGAATTATCAATCCATCTATCATAAAATAAAATATTGGAAATAAAGATAGATGGAAATAGGTGACTCAAACTCCAAGAGCTCACTCAAGTAAAATGCACATGCGCGTGCATTAGACTAAAGAACATGCAAGTGCATGTGATCATATAAGTAATGTAGTGACTAAGTTAGTAGGATATCGTACCTACAAGGACTACATAACTAGCAATACAACTTAATTTAGTTTTTTGACAAAACAATTTAAGTGTTTTAGAGTATCAAGATGATTGTGAAGATTCAAGTAATAACCTAGTAAATACACAAATAACAATGTGTGACAATAGGAATGTAAGCAGGTTTATATCCATCAACAACCAAAACCCCCCATCATATAATTCAAAACCAAATGATACCCACAATTGAATCATTAAAACCATTAAATAAAACATGAATTTAGTTGAACTAACAAAGAGGGAAGAGAAACATACCTTAGTTACAAAAGAAGACAGAGAGAAACCACCCTTGAAAGCCCTAATTGACTATATTGAAGAAAACCCTAGCCTTTCTTTAACCAAGAACCTTGAGAGATATTTGAGAGCTTTAAAAGTGTTTTTGATTGAGAATAATAGGGTAAATAAAGTCCTGAAAGTGTTTTAAGTCGTGGGATCAAAAGAGGTTATGAGGGGAAATTCCCAGAATACCTCCAATAGCATTCGTACCTTGGATAGAAACTCTTTCAGTCTTATGTTATCCAACTAGAATGATGTCCATTCGTACATTGGATAGAAACAAAACGAACCACACTGATTATCAAATGAGTTTAGGACTCTAAATTGTACCCACATCTTACGATAAGTACCATCAAGTCGTATGATGACCAGAAGCTCAGACTCAAGAAATTTTTGAAGGTTCAAAAGCCAAGGTGTTTCAATCATCCCCCACCTAGATCATTCGTCCCCGAATGGCCGGTAAAGGTGTAGCTTATGACTCTAGGCAGTTAAAGGTGCATGAGATGAATTATCCAAATCATGAGTTAGAATTATTATCTATGGGGTTTGCATTGATAATAGGGCATCACCATTTTTTGGAGTACATATGGATATCTTTTCTAATCATAAGACCCTGTAGTGCGTGTTTACTCAAAAAGAGCTTAGACTCAGGCAAAGAAGATGGTTTGAGCTCCTAAGTATTATGACATGAGTCTTATCTACCATCAGAGGTAAAGCTAATGTAGTTGCTAATTCTTTAAGCGGGTTGTCTATGGGGAGTTTAGCTTATATGGATAAGGAAAAGAATGAGTCTATAAAGGGCATTCACCATTTGGCTAACCTAGGAGTTCAGCTCTTAAACTCTGATAATGGTGGTGTGTTTGTTTATAAAATGGTTCAATCTTGGGTTGATGAGGATCAAGGATGACATTGGAGTGCCGACGGTAGTGGATTTTGAGATTAGTGGTGATGGTACTCAAGGAGATGTATTGGTGGAACAATATGAAGTCGTATGTGGCTAGTTTTATGGCTAAGTGCATTGTATGCCTACAAGTGAAAGTTTAGCACATGAGGCTCGGATGATAGTATCAATAGATTGAGTTACCCAAATAGAAGTGGAAAGTAATCAACATGGATTTCTTTACTGTTCTTCCACTATCTGAAAACAAATTTGATTTAGTTTGAGTCATCCTGGATAGGATGAGAAATTCAGCTCAGTTTTCGCCAGTAAGGACTAACTTCTTGGGTGAGGATTATGCGAGGTTGTATATCGATAATATTTTAAAGGTTTATGGGGTGCCTATATCTATTATCTCTGATCATAGTGTTCCATTTACATCTTACTATTTCCGGTCATTCCAGAAAGGTTTGGGGACTAAGGTTACTATGAGTACACTTTTTCACCCGCAGTCAGATAAGGTAGCAGTAATGACTATTCTGACATAGTAGAACATGCTTAGATCTTGCGTGATTGATTATGGTGGTAGTTAGGTTTAGCATTTAGCTCTTATTGAGTTTTCATACAATAATAGCTACACTATAGCATTGGGATGGCTTTGTTTGAAGCCTCGTATGGTAGGCAGTGTAGATCTCTTATTGGGTGATTTGAGGTTAGTGTGGCCGAGATGTTTGGCCCAGATTTGGTTTACCAAGATATGGAAAAGGTGAAGGTGATTTGGTATAGGCTTAGGGCTGCCCAATGTTGCCAAAAGTCCTTTGAGGATGTGAGGCAAAGAGATTTAGAGTTCGATATCAGGGATAATGTGTTCTTAAAGGTTTCTCCTATGAAGGGGGTGATGCAGTTTGGGAAGAAGGGGAAGCTTAGTCCACTATATATGGGACCTTATGTGATTTTGAGGAGGGTTGGGAATGTGGCATATGAGTTGGAATTTCCT
This sequence comes from Capsicum baccatum var. pendulum, assembly GCA_030864225.1. NCBI lineage: Eukaryota > Viridiplantae > Streptophyta > Magnoliopsida > Solanales > Solanaceae > Capsicum > Capsicum baccatum. The sequence continues at coordinate 92,121,099 of CM061557.1, forward strand.
TTTAGTCTGAGCTCCATTCACTGGGTATTTCAGATTCTCTGTCTTATGTGGAGGTTCGGGTTTTGATCTTTGATTGACAAGTTTGTCGGTTGCGAACCAAGGATGTTTCTTCGATAAAGGTTCTTTAGAGGAACCATAGGGTTAAAGAAGCTACTTGGGATGCAGAAGAGAACATGAATTCCAAGTATCTGTATTTATTCTCCATTACGGAAATTAGTGCTTGAGGTGTGTATTGATATTAATATCTTTGTTTTATGTCTTTGTTTTCTAGCATTGGTTAAAGGGAAGTTTGATGGGAAATATTGTGTTAAATAATGATTGTGCTTGCCTTTACCAGCCATTCGGGGACGAATGATCTAGGTGGGGGATGATTGAAATACCTTGGCTTTTGAACCTTCGAAAATTTCTTGAGTCTGAGTTTCTGGTCATCATACGACTTGACGGTACTTATCGTAAGATGTGGGTACAATTTAGAGTCCTAAACTCATTTGATAATCAGTGTGGTTCGTTTCGTTTCTATCCAATGTACGAATGGACATCATTCTAGTTGGATAACATAAGACTGAAAAAGTTTCTATCCAAGGTACGAATGCTGTTGGAGGTATTCTGGGAATTTCCCCTCGTAACCTCTTTTGATCCCACGACTTAAAACACTTTCAGGACTTTATTTACCCTATTATTCTCAATCAAAAACACTTTTAAAGCTCTCAAATATCTCTCAAGGTTCTTGGTTAAAGAAAGGCTAGGGTTTTCTTCAATATAGTCAATTAGGGCTTTCAAGGGTGGTTTCTCTCCGTCTTCTTTTGTAACTAAGGTATGTTTCTCTTCCCTCTTTGTTAGTTCAACTAAATTCATGTTTTATTTAATGGTTTTAACGATTCAATTGTGGGTATCATTTGGTTTTGAATTATATGATGGGGGGTTTTGGTTTTTGATGGATAAAATACCCAACTCAATCTCCCTACAATACAATAGGAATGTAAGCAGGTTTAATGGTTTATATGAAATAACGTAATTGACCTGAAACCCTTTTATTTTGGAATGACGATACCACTGGTTAATGCCTAATTAAAATACTTCTTGGTAAATGGTTGGGAATTCATAACTTATTTCATATGGACTTAAAGGGGTTTGAGTAGTAAACCCATCGAAGTTGGGGGTCCCGGGAGATCGACACTCGAAACTCATGTTTGCAGATATGACAGCGGTCTTGGTGACGGTGTGCATGACATCACACTATATTCTGGGAGATATACTAGTCATCTCAGGTTTGTTTTCTCCGGTCGTGCGGTTACCACGCATTAGGGCTTTTTCAGCATGGAAAGCTAAACCCATATAGTCGTTGGTGGTTATAGGATGTCCAAGCTACACAACCCAGATTATGGATATAAATTCATGCTAAAACTTTTTCCCTATCTTGACACGATATATATATATATATGTATATTTATATGTATTACATGTGATTACATATGGTTATTTAATTTTGTTTTCTTGATGGCATTATTTTTTCTTTATTCCTGAGTTACATGCTAGCGATTACTCCGCCAAACATCTTCATGTGTTGTATGCCCATGTGATGCAGGAACCGACCATACTACCATTCCTTCTGCTTAGTGACTTAGATTCGGGGAAAGCTTTGAGTCAGATTGAAGTGGTGAGCTTTCATACATCGGAAGACTCTATTTCATGCTATGGACTTCTTTTTACTTTTTTTTATTTCCTTCGTTTTGGTTTTGGTTTTGCCTATGGTCGGTGGCATGTCCCGATCAAATATTCTTTGATTCGGGTTAGAGTCTTTGTCGGACTACTATAGGCATGGACGGTGACAATAATTATGTTATCCTTTGTATTGGTATTAGTTGGACATTTGGTTAAGGTTATTTGGTTATGATTATAGAATTTCCTTACGGTCTTTAAATTATTTATGCTTTATATTATTATATGATTTAAATTCTTCCAACCGAGAGGTTGGGGAGGTTCGGTTGGGGTAAAGGGTTTGGTCTCCGTTCCTGGTTGGATTTGAGATTCCCAACACGATTAGGCCCTGGTTTGGGTCGTGTCAACTTTAGACCACCGATAAAGACTAGTCTAGTTTTTGTGATCGTCATCGCTAGGGTAATGGTTAGTATTTGAGAGGTTTGTCTTCTGGTTATTCTAGTCATGGTGGTTATTCTGGGTCAACTGAATCTTTTTGTTTTGGTATAGAGTCTGGGGCATGTTATTATTGTAAGTCTTTTGGTAATTTCTAGAAAGAGTGCCCCAGTAGTGGAGTGATAGTTCCTTCAGTTCATATTGTTCCACCAATTTGGGTATTTCCGCCCATAGCTAGAGGTGGTATGCATGGTTAAATGGGTGGTCCCCAGGGTACTCGTGGAGGTTCTCAAGAAGGTAGGGCAGGAGATTGATTAGGAGCCCAGCCCAATAGCGGGTGTTGTTAGTTGTATGTAATACCTTCCAGACCTAAGGCTGAGTCTACCTATTATCCCTTATGGTTGATAACTCCTAAAATACACCTTCAATCTTAAGATTATGCGGTCGTTGTAAAATATAGCAACCCAACAAAGGTTGGGGTTGAATCCAAAGGGAATATGTGGAATTCTAGCTCTCAACTGTTGTAATTCAATGGGAAAAACTTGAAAAGTAAATGAGGAGATTGTATTGTCAATATCAAACAAATAGCTAATATGAACATTAGTTGTAGTCAGTCGTCGATGAACAATAGGATTGTGTTCCCTGGCTTCTCAACTTCGTAGTCTTATCGTGCTTTATTAAACCAACCTAATACCTTGCATGCAGAATCTGATAAGTTATGTACCACCAACCGACTTTTGGAATAGTTGACTGATTTCACCCTTTACCTTGTGAGTCTCGGGATGTCGCTCTACTAACCCTTATCCTAGTTCCAAGTTAACTATTACCTTTTGAGTCTCTAGTTATTAGATGACAGCTAACCATCTTACATTGATAATACCTAGTAGCGAGGATCGACAGTTAAACTTCAAATTACTGTTCTAATTATCTTTTCTTAGTCACTACTCCTCTTTTGAGGTAAACAACAATAACCTAGACGGTATCTTAATGTTTGCAACTACTAAGATAGCTATTAGAGTTAAGATATTACTATACATGCATAGGTATCAATTCAGAACAATCATAGCATTTCCCCTACTTCGTTAATCCCACAGGGTTTCCACAATCCTATATAAGGGTTGTTAGCTGCTCATTCTTTTGAAGTAATCAAAAACGGTCATAATTACAGGAATAAGATGTAATCACAATAATCACAACTAAAAATCCAAAACATCAACTGAATTAATCCACCAAAATCAATACAAGGGAATTCCACAATCAAAATCAGATCTCAGAATCAGAATATGTTTGAAACTATCAATAGTGTGTAACTACTACTAAAAACACATAAAAGGTATATATATTACATGAGAAAACCCTAAAACTCAAACCCCGAGCATAAAAAGACCAAAAGGGCCAGTGGAAACTTACCTACGTTCACATGTGGTTCGCCAGTCGGTGTTTATACCATATGCGGTCCGCATGTAGAGCCCGGTAAGTTCCATAAAAATTTCTTGCACTGTTCATTCTCAGGATTTTGGACTTCTAGTACTTACCTTACCCCATGTTGTCCGCATGTAGACATAGGTAAGTGCCAGAAGTTCTTCTTCAGCTCTTTCAACCTTTGGATCTTCAATTTTGGTACTTATCCAAGTCACATACAGACTACAAGTGCTAGGCCTTCATATCCTCCAACCAAGCTACCAAGCTACCAAACTTCAAGTTTTAGCACATGTTTTGGTCACGTACATCTGGTAACTGTTACAAATGTCCAAAAATGATCAAGTAATTAGCTAAAATTCCATTTTTCATCTTTTTGTTGAACTTAGCATCCAATACCTTGTTTCCTGCAAAACATACCCAAAACACATCATATCTAACAAAACAACCTAAGAAACTTGGATATTTTCTCTGTTTTAAGTCTCAAAAGATCATTATTTCTATAACACATCAACACCATCAGATTAGAATGTTTGCATGTCCTCTGGAAACACAACCAAATAAAACAAAACAAAACATGAGTACTAGGAGAATCTAAGCTAACCAAGGCAGTCAATCAAGACTTCAAGTTCAAATCACAGTACCCTCTACTATTTCAAATTTTTAAGTCCAACTATGTATAAACATGAAGCACAACATTGTGACATAATGTGATCAAGGTATGGTGTTACATTAGCAACAGACAATCATGCATATATGTACAAGTTATGCTACCAAAAATAAGTAAGCACCTAGCAATATGAATAATGTTCCCCCACAATAAAGAAGTCCCACTCACTAATATGAAATAATGCATGTCAATGCAGGAACAACCAAGAGACATTCACACTTAAAGGAGAAGTTCTAATCAATGTGCACTAAATACTATAGGTTTTCCCTTATTTTCTTTAGTTTAGTTTTCAGACAGTCTTAGGATCATTATAGGACATTATTTGGCTTGTAATGTATGATTGAGGGGGCTCGTATGGTACACATGTATATATCAAGTGACTAAGCCTCCTTTGCACTATAATTTCTTTTGGGGTCCACTTAACCAATTTTCCTTTTTATTCTACCCTTATTTCTCCCTTTTTATTCTTTATTGCACATTCAGGTTGGGTGTGGTCTTTTATTATTTTTTTCACTTCTTCATAATTTTTCATTTTTTTTTTAATTTTTCTTTCTTTTTCTACCACACCCAACCCTTCATATATTTTTTTCATTTTACCCTTCTACATACCCACTTTACATCACACCCCTATGATCACCACCCTAAACTTACGTGATTCTTATGAGTCGAGGTGCACAATGTCCAAGAAGGAACGTGCCAAAATAGGTTATTACAACAAAAATGAGAAGGTGAAAAGTGGAAGAAAAAAAATAGGCCAGGCTCAAACATAGAGATAAAGGGATACAATTTAAACATGTAAGGTTATTTTGGCTAAAAGTGGAGTAACATCAAAAACGGCCTATGATCCTTTCCTAAACAACTATCCTACAACCTAGGCAAGACTAACCGGGAAAGTTTTGGATTTAACACACAAACATAACTAAGTCGTATCTAACACGTACATAGCATAAAGTCAATATTACAAGCTACAAATAATTCGGTTCATCCAATTATTAGCAAGTGATCATCATGTTCCTAATCCTAATGCCATAACAAGATCCATAATGTTCACACATATATATATTCATACAGTTCTAAATTTTTTAGGGGTATCATTTTTCACAAAAACATGAAATCTTCCCTAAATACTTATGATCTCCTAATTACAAAAAAACACAACACAATATGAAACAAAACACCACTTGACAAAAAATTTAGCCTAGACATGTGGGTTCTACAACTAAATCACGTCAGATAGGAAAAGAAGTACGGCAAAGAAAACCTGTGGTGGATATATTGTACCTTACCCCCAACTAAAAGACTAGGCACTATCCTCAATGCACAAAAATAATATAAAACAAAGGTAATGAGGACATACTTGGGATGCATTAAGTTTCTGTGTCATGAGCATCCCTAGATAGGAATTCATCCTTTGGTGATAGAGGTTCACTATAAGAATATCCACCCATAGATAGATTGGCATGCCTACCTATCAACAATATTAGTCTCCATCAAATCATCGGTGCCCCTTTTTAGGTTTGCTCATATGGATGCCTGAATTTTAAATGTCCCCCTTTCAGCCTTTCTTGGTCCAAACTATAGGGACTACCACAAAATTATTAATGAATAAATTAAAGTGTTAAGGACCACATAGAGATAATGACTGAGCAATTGAGGGTATAACTAGTGGGATGGCTGATGTGTGTCTCTTAGTGAGAGAGTGAACCTACCTCTGCTCTAAGTAAGTCCACCACTTCCCTAACTTCTCTAAGATCCAACATCTCAATCCTACTGAATCAAGTTGATACTAAATCATCAAAAACATCTATCCGTGATTGCAACTTAGCTCGTAGCTCTGACATTGCAACCTGGTGCACAGACTACAGTATAGCCTCATCCGTCTCTAGTGTAGTCTAGACCCATGGCTGGATCTACTCATATAATGTAGCCACCTCGATCTCAATAATTGATACATAAGTGGCAATCGCCTCTATTCTCTCCTCAAGACCTCGTACATATGGTACACTAGCCTCTACAACAACATCCTCATCAATAGTATGTATCACATACACCACTTGTATAGCATCAGGTTGCTGCACTATCATACATACATCAAATACTACTTGCTCATCATTTAGCTTGAAGGTAATATTCTCTAAGTCTATATCAATCAACACCCTATGAGTGGATAGAAAGGGTCTAGCCAATATAATAGGGTCTTGAAAATCCACCTCACAATTAAGAACCATAAAATCAACGGGATACATATAGGAGGCAACCTTACTTCTACATCATAAAAAATACCTACTAGTTTTTCAAAGATGACTTAGCCATTAAAAACTTTATGGATGTAGATTTGTGTTCCACCATCTTTAACAGCTTGTACATAACCAGTGGCATCATATTTACTCCTGATCCCAAGCCACATAAAGCCTATTTGACATTAAAAGTCCCAATATAACACGGAATGGTCACTGCTCTAGGGCCCTCCTTCTTGTCTACTAATGGTAAGGAAATGGTCTACCATAAAGGTGCATATGATCATTAGCCTCTACAACCAACTCCTCACCACTATCATACTCAAAAACATAATCACCCCTTGTTGACTTTTCTGACTCTACCTTAAGTATCTAATTTCTCTCAGTATTATCAATCCTCACCTCCTCAATATTAGGTACAGAGGGATCATTGATGCCATAGTTAGTGGTGATATCTATACAATTACTATTGTTTGAAGGATTATACATCGTATTACTCAAGAGGTTACCCAACTACCTTTCATGTAGAATGGAAAATATCTACCCTAACTAATTCTCTAACGTCTTGATAGTCGTTGTATGAGACTCAACCTTTCGATTAAAAATTGAAATATCATCCATAATTTCCTTACGGCTAGCCTCCTTTTTTTCTTCCCCCTTAACTAGCTTAGTCATCATTTCTTCCATTCTTGATTTTGCATCACATCTGCCAAGCAGAATATACCAGTATCCCTTATCCTTGTAATCATTTCCATCTCTAATAATAATTTATGTCCTTATTATTGTCTTTATGTCTTTCATTATTATAGCTCTGACATGGTTTTCCTTGCCATTGGGCTTGCAAACCCACCAACTGACAATCCAGATACCTAGCATCCTCTTTTAATTTAGACTCATAAGCCCTGGAAGTTGTACTAGATGCTTCTACTGCATTAACTTTCTAAGAATTTATAGCAAATTACTTAGCCAGTAACCCAAGATCATTCCTCAGCAGCGTAAACTTTTGCGTCACCAAATCATCAACTACTCCGTGGTCAATGGAGGCACCAATAGCATAAGTGCCAGAACCCTTCTTAGCCTCTCGAGTTCACCATCCTTGGATATTGAATGAAATCTAGTAGAAAATAACTGAATCTACCTTCCAAAGTAGTCTTATAAAAGTTTTTCTAGAGATGATGTCTGACATGGCTCTTGAGATGATGGTAAGGGATCTGTAGAATATCTCCACTAAGCTTGTCCTTGAAATCTGATGGTTGGGCACCACACTACGCTTCTTATTGAACCTGAACCAAACCTCATACACAGACTCATATTACATCTGTCTAAAATTATGAATTTCATCCTTAAGCTGCAATATCTTGGATTGAGGGAAAATAGTTCAAGAATTGCCTGCCTAACTCATTACGTATAGTAATAGATCCTCTTGGAAGTTCCCCTAACCATAAATATGATTATCGAGATAAAGGGAACAACCTTAATCTAACCACCTCCAAATTTACCGCTAGATTTGAGTACGAACAACAGATCCCAATGAAATTTGAAAGGTGCATATTTGCATTATCTGTAGGCAAACCCACAAATAAACCCTTTGAATTTAAGAGCTAAATCATTATGCTTGTTATGTCAAACTTAATGCCTGGGGGCGATGTCTCCAAAAATAAATCTCCAAAGAAGTATGTTATGGTAAATGCTAAATATAGTAACCCAAATTTTGTTAGGTTTGAACTAACAAGGAATACGTCAAACAGTATCTCACACTTGACAAAATCTATGAGTAGCACAGAAAAATAAATGGGGTAATTTGATGTCAATAGTAATAAGTAACAAAACTTTAATTCTTGATTTTGTAAAAAATAGAAGACGAATACAAAGACTATGTTCCCCCTAGCTTAAATACTACATAAGATTCTCATGTGTAATTCACCTAACATCCTGCTATACATGAAAAGTTAACAAGCTATGTACTATCATTAGCCTTGTGAATGCGTTGATAGATTTTACCTCTTACCTTATGAGTCTCAAGGTGTCTCCTTATTGTCCCTTGTTTATAGCCTCAGTACAACTCTCACTTTTTGAGTCTTGAGTTGATTAGATGAGGGTTGATAGTCTCGAATCACTGTCGTGAACTCCTTTTCCCTATCATAAACTCCTTCATAAGGACATTCTTTACAACTAATATAAAGTAGGTTGCAATACATGCAACTACAGTAGACTAGATAAATCACATCCTTTCCTTCTGTATCTAATCTACCAGGGTTCCTACAACCCTAGTTAAGTAATTTAGATGCTCATGTTCATGCAAAAATCTATCATAATAAATGAATAAGATATGTAATTAATTGCACAATGACGAGAGAGTGAAATCAAAAATCTCCAATTTAATATGACACCAAACCTTCAAGAAAAAAATCCCAATGATCAAAGTGTTCTAAAAGTAACAAAAGTAATGTGAAAGTGTGTCTAAAGTGCTTAACCTAATAATGGAATCACCCTAAGGTATTAATAATATCTCAAAATAAAAAAGAACTCCAATAAAAATAGAATAGGAAAAGTAAGTCGGTGATCATTACGACTCATAAGGTTTTCTTATAAGCCGTATGCTTCTAGTTGTAGGCATTCCAATGACTCCTATCTTCAGGGCTTCAAGCTTCTGTTGTCATTATAATTTCTCACCATGATTCATAGTCAGTTCATACGACTCGTGGTGACTAGAGGACTTTGTTAGGCTTGTAATGTATATGCCCTTATGCTCTTTACCTAAATTTTCAGATGATTCAGTTTGGATAACTATAGGACTTTTTTAGGCTTGTAACATCGGATTGGGGTTTATTATGATATATTTGGGATATTTTTTAGTAAATTAGCTTCCTTGGCACTATGTTTTCTTAGGGGTCCATTTTTTCTACCATCTTTCTTATTCAATCCTCCCTTATCTCTCCTTTTTTATTCATGCCTATTTTGTGTCAGGTGTGGTTTTTTTTTTCTAAATTGATTTTTCTTTTATTTTTCTTTTTTTCTTTTACTTGATAGTTATTTTTATCTTTTCTTTCATTAGCTTTACCACACCCGCCCTTATTCATTTTTTCTATCTATACCTCCTTCTTCGTACTTACTTTTCACTATGCACCACTATGATATCCACCCTCAACTTAGGAAATTTGCTTGAATTGAGGTTCACAACGTCCAAGGTGGACCAAGGCCATAACAGGTTCAGTATAGTCAAGCGGGAAGGTAAAATTGGTGTAAAAAACAAAAGTCAGTCTATTAGGCTGAAATTTGGTATCAAGGGATTCATAACTCATTTGGTTTAGCATTTTAGGCTCGAGTGGATTAATAATAAAAATGACCTATGATCATCTCCTAACCAACCATCCTAATTTCTATCCATACACACTAGGAACTAAGAATGCATCACACCTACTTTGTACAGGTTTACATTGTCAGTCACTACCTATCATGTTCATGCAACTAGACACCTTAGTTATATAATTCCTATTTATAATGCCAATATGTTATTCTTAATACTCGTACATGCACACAGATCACGTAGTTTAACACTATAATTTTTAGGAGGTGTATGAATATTTCAAATAGAATAGACTACCAATGCACATTGTTTTTCTTACTTAAGCATTATACAGCAACACACACATGTCGGTTCATTATCAGGATGTGGCCAATGGGTTATGAAACACAGCAACCATAACTCATGGCGACTGTGGTACACCCCTACCCCCAACTAAAAACTATATACTGTCCTTAGTGCAGTTTGCAATGTAAAATAGGGTTTGAGGACATGATTGGGCACCCTAGGTAAAAGCTCATACCAGATCATCATGGGGACCCTCAAATCAATCCCTACTCTCTACATCAGTACTCCCTGCAACTGTCAAGACATCTTAGAAAATTATGGCATTAGTTAGGGTTGTATAACTCAGCGATGTAACTAAATCACTGCGCCTCTCAACATCATCAGTGTGCCTCAAAATACAAGCCCCCACCATCATCTCTTGGACCTTCTTCTACCATTTTTTCTCACTTTGTTTTCTCTTTTTCACCGCTTTCTGAATGTTTTTTGCTTCTGTTCTCAATCTCTTTCTTTTCTTTTTCTTATTTTTCTTTCTTCCTTTTTTTTAATTTTTACACCCTAAATATTTCAACCTCTTCTTCTGATTAGATATCCATAATAATTATCATGGGTAAAACTGGCCTATAGTGTAACTCATTCACCAATTTTTGTAATTCAGCTATCTCAGGCATAACTCCTGCTATGTTAGAAGCTTGAATACATTCAAGTTCGAGAGTGATCCTCAGATCAAAACTATCCAACCTCCTTTGTATCTTTGTTCTTTGATCATCAAGTTTTTTATCAACTAAGGGCTTAACTTATGTTTTTACCAACAGCACCTTCTTCTCCACAATGCTCAACCTTTTTATTTTTTCGTTCAAAATTGCCTGTGGAACAACTATATGGCCAGCTTTAGCATGCCTGGATATGGATGAACTTGGTGCTACAATTGGTGGTAGAGTGGAAATATTGTAAGTGTCAACTATATTAGGGCTCAGACTGTCCAATATCATTAAAACTATAATTGGTGAATTCAATAGTAGTGGTGCTCGGGTCCTAGTTCTGTAGTATCTTAGCTAGCATCCTGCTCCTTGTTTTGCCTTCCTAGCCATAGGATTTGTTGTATCCCAAATCAACCATAAGTTAGAGGTGTTCTTCAACACATTATACTTGATTACTTCTGGAAGTTCTTGCACCCCCACCTCCTAGTATATTCGCGTCAACATACATGGGAATGCAAAAATCACATTCGAACCTACCATGGTTTGGTCATTTATTTCTTTAAATATGAACTGTGCAATATTAAAATCATATTCGGCCATGAGTCCAGTTAATAAAGTTGTACGGACTGTACTAGGAATATTTTCCCTAGTTGTGGGACACAGACTATGTCGAGCAAGAGTCTCCCATGCCTTTGCCTCAGAGTTCAGAGTTTTCTTAGTAATCTGTACCAAGCTCACTCCAGAACCACTAACTATCTATCTAGTTTATTCTCTATTTGTGTCTATAATATTAGCCATCCACAATAAATACATCATATTATCTACAGTGCCCATCTATTTCCTTGTTATTTTATGCATCTCTTCCATGCAGTAATAAATCTCAGCATTGTTCACCAATTATTGAAAATCAGGTCCATTCAAGATTCTTTAAATAGTCCTCGGGGAGATTTTCACCCGAACTCCTCTAATAGTCAATAAAGTAATCCGCTCATCACCCTTGCAGAAGTTGCCCTTTAGGTATTTTCTCTCCAGCTCCCCTTTTCAAGCTGCATAAAACTCTTGTACTAATGTAGGGTTGAATTTTGTAGGGGCTATGGTCATTCATTAAAAATGGTTTTCTGAAATTGAGCCTCTAACTCAGGCATTTAAAACATACCTGCAGTGGTCAACCTGTACTCCAGATATATTCCCCTTTTAGTGTTACCCATGGTTGGGTTTACTACCAACCCCTTATTGTATATTTTTGTCATCTCTATGTACCCCTACAATTCAACAATAAGAATCAAAGAAACTTTGATGGATAATGGAATTTGAGGTTGTGGTGGGGGTGGTTGGATATTAATAGGGGCAGCATGCTCTCACTCCTGCTCTCAGCTTTTACATCATAGGAGCTTGATTCATCCTCACCTGCATCCGCATCATTTTTTTCTTCTTCATCATAATCATTTTCATTGTCATCATCTGAAGATGATGGTGAATACTGTGGGGAATTGTTGGGATGTTTCATCTTTAGTGCCTTCTTAGGAGGTGTGACCTCCTCTGTAGTTCTTTTCTTGCCCCCCGAAGTTGTTGTTTCTGAGGTTTAACATGTCCCATTACTGGGTATTCTTCAAGGTTCTTGACTCGGTGGTTTTATTGTTTCTCAACTGATAATTAGACTTTAGGAAGGATTCTTCTTGGTGTTCTTGTTTTTCTTTAATTATGAATGTGATACCCCATACGTCTACCTAGCTTGAAATCATCCTAAGACTATTAAAAACTTACTTTGAAAGATTAATCCATTTTTGTATATGTGTAATTTTTAATATTTTCACTTTTTATCATGTGGTAAATTAAAATATCTTTCCAATGGTACCAATTTTTTCTAAATCCGGTATCAGAGTAAAAAGTTATGGACGTTTTACTTAGAGCTGTCAGAATTGCCCAGGTGCGATGGCCAGGTTGACGGACCGCCGATTTAGCGATGGACCATCACCTAGACCATCACACCTAAGGTAGTAAGTCAGTCTTCTGGCGAAGGTGCGATGGACAGGTTGACTAACCGTCGAACTTGCGATGGACCGTCACCCAAGCCATCACTACTAAGGTAGAAAGTCCCTCTTTTGGTCCACGTGTGATGGTAAGAACGATGGACCATCGAGCCAGTGACGAACCGTTGCATGAGCCAACACAAATCCTGTTCAACAATTTAAATTCTTTTATAAAAGGGTATTTAGGTCTTTTTCCTCCCATTTTAACCCCTAATTATACCAGAACATAGCTCATAACTTCATTATTCATCCATAACATCAAATTAAGGTTTTGTCTCAAAGATAATGCCCAAAAACAAGATTCAAATCCTTCTTTAAGAAACTAAGAAATTCAAGTTCTTCAAGTCCAAGAACTTCAAGAAACTCACAATCAAGGTATGTCATGTGTTGATTCATAGGTGTCTTTCACCCATGAAGCTCAAGAATCTCTTTTAAAATCCAATATTTGGGTATGTCTGAATATTCATGATTTAAATTGAATTGTAATCCATGTTAATGATGCTTTTTGGTTTTGATTCATGTTTTAAATTACATATTCCAATGATTGACCCTAGTATGTGATGATTTGCATAATAACCATGATAAACCCCTTAAAATTAAAAGTTGATTGATGCATCCATGATTATTAGATGTGTTGATAATTTTATAACCAAAGCATGCTCCCCATGTGTTTTATTAAATACCTATGTGAAAGAAAAGTGTCATACTAGTATGATAATATGAAATCCCCATTCATGTACAAGTTTATGCATGTCGAATGTTTAATGAAATATCTTACCTAATGAATTACGGATTGTTGATGTTAGTCATGTATTCAAAAAAGTCATGCTTTGTCAGTTTCTTTCCATGGAGTCCTAGGGGTACTTGTACCCAAAAAATATAGTTGTGTGCCTTGAGTCTGTGTCATGTTTTCATGATATCCTCAGTCAAGCCATGATCCATAGAACTCATTCAGTCATGTGACTCAGGAAATCTCAGTAATACAGTAATCTCAGTATTATTCCGTCAGTTAACAAAACTCAGTTAATTCAGTTAATCCAGTTCAGTAATCCATGTTCAGTATCTATTCAGATGGGAGTAGAAATTAGCATCGAGTCAACCCAAGGATGGGAACTCACCTGTAATATGAGGGTGCGATTATTAGAATCAATCATTGCATTCTAGAACTACGTAGCCAGCATATATTGAGACATCATAGCCTGCTATATGAGGGTAGATGAGGTAGCCTAACCTGTTATGCGAGGGTTCCCACCATTCTCACTAGAGTTACCTGTTATTTGAGGGTTACTCACAGATTGTCCTTACCAGTGGTGTGGTATTGAAACCCTTCTAATTAGGGCTATACATTGGACCCTAACATAGTCATAATGGCATATTAGGGGCATGTCAGTTAGATAACTACTTCCCACAGTTTCAGTTACAGAATTCAGGACTGTCAGATACAGTCAACTTAGAATAGTATGGAACTCAGCTAGTTCCATCAGAAACTAGACTGTCAGATAAAGTCTCTCAGTATCAGTTATTTCAGTTATACAGTTATCAGTATCTCATGTTATCAGTACTCAGATTCAATAATCATGTTATCAAGAACTCAGTTACAGTTATTATGTATTCATGTATGTATTCTTATGTTAATGTTGTCCAGTCAGTTAGTATAGTTCATGCATGTAAACCCTTTGCATTCAGCCTACCTTCCTTGCATACCAGTACATTCAAAGTACTAACGCATTTGCGCTATGGTGTATGATACCATAGGTTCAAAAGCACGAGCTCCAGAGCATCAGTAGTATTCCATTCTCACCAGTCAGAGATAGCAGTGAGTCCTCATCCTTTTAGGACATGACCATTTTTTTATTATTTCATTAATTAATTTATCTCAGTAGTTGGAGCTAGTTGGGGACATGATCCATCAACTCTTTATTCAAACAGTTCAGTTAGTTAAAGCTTTTGAGACAATCATTTTCAAATAGTTATTTCAGTGTTTTGTTCAGTGTTTTGGGTATTTCATACCCCATCCATATGTTATGATTTATCATTTATATTTCAGTTTTGAACCTTAGGGTTGTTCAGTTCATGTTTCCATATTTATACGGTATATTATGCAGTGTTCACGTACAGATATTAGTCATGGGTTAGTTGTGGTCCTTTGAGTCCATGAGCACTTTGTAGCATTTTAGGTACCAGAATTGATGCATTACAATGAATTACCCTTTGAATCCATGAGTACCTATTTGCATAAGACCGATTAGTGAATTCTTAGAAGAGAAAACAAACAAATAATAAAGTTTGGTGTTATTTTGCGTGTACTGGACTCTATATGACTAAGGGGTATGACTTATAAAGAATGGGTATGACTCATTTGAATGAGTTGTAATGTAGACAGAGGCTAGATTAGTAGATACTGATCAAATCAAGAGACTTCCTAACGAGTCTCAATGTTAGACTATGACTCATTACCAACACTTATATGCTGTCCAGAACAAATTTCTTATTATGCATAACTATGCCAGTCATCATGACTCCTGACTACGATTCATAGAGATTGATTACAACTCATTTAGTTGCGACTTAGTGATACCAGAACACACTCTTCTAATCCTCTATATTATCAATGGTTATGAGTTTCTTATCGACTCTCTAAGTATTTTTACGAGTCATTAAAAGTCTCATATCCACTATAAAATAGGGGTTTACACTTAGTTAATTCCAATACTCAGTCCCATCACAAAATTATACATTCCAATTCGTATTACCACTCTATATATTAATCTCTAAATAATATCTTAACACATGAAGTCAATTTTTACTCCCATTTTCATAGTACTTTACAAAAATTCTCAAGAATTGAATTGGCTAATAGTCACAGATACTTGAAATAAGAAACCAAAGTAACTCACATATTAATTTTAAGATCTAGCTTAGAATATAGACTTTTAAGTCTAAAAAACACACGTGTTTAGTTGAGAGTTGGATTTCTTAGCTTCTATGAAATTTTGCCCTACTCTTGAGATTTTTGACTTTTGTTAGATTTGATTTTGTTGATTTTGATGTTTGGGATTAATATGGAGTATTTGTGGGAATTTCTAGGCAAGAATCAATGGAGAGAGTCCGCAAATTGAAAGGTCAGGTGCCTTTTTTGGTTCCCCCCTTTAATTATAAATTGCGATTTGGACCGAGTTGACCCATGATGCCTGATTTATCAGGCTTGGCTATGAGTCTTGATTACGACTCATAACCATTGCTTAAAATTTTCAGACACCCTCCATAAAAACTGGAACCTTACCTGGGTCTCTAGTTATTACGACTCAATGTGATGAGTTGTTATCACTAATTACGACTAGTTTTGAAATTCGTAATAACTCCAGAGACCACTTATCTAATACCCCATACTTTTCCTAGCTTGAAAAGTTTTCCAAGAAAGTTAGAAGCTTTCTTTGAAAGATGAATCCATTTTTGTACACGTGGTAATTTCAATATTTTCACTTTTTATCATTTGGGTAATTGAATACACCTTCTATCAATACCAAATTTGCCCAAATCTGACACCCGGGTGAATAGTTAGAGCTTTTTTAGTGAGACAGTGTATCACCTGAGCCTTCAGTGCATCGCGGAGATAGCTCAAATGGCAATTGTCAATTTCCAGTGTTGCTCCATGATAGTGGCGCATCATGCCAAACTTCCAGGTCGTAGACAAGTTGGCAACGTGATATCTCCGCCTCGCACCACCGTGTAATTTCCTATTTGTCACTTGCTAGTGACTTGGCAGGATAGTGGCGCGTCATGCCAAGGATGAAAATTGGGAAAGTTTCTCAGAAATTAAAGACACGTCCAAGGGTTAAAAAGGTTAATTTCCTACCCTTATTTAAACCTAATAACATGTGATTTATCCATTCTTTACCTAAAATATACTAGTTTCTCTCAAGTTTCTCTCAAGAACAAGCTAGGGTTTCTATTGCGGATTCAAATTCAAGAAGGTTTCACCGTCAATCTTCACGAAATCATGAACAAAGGTATGTGTAGTGTTCATTCATGGACTCTCTTCATCCATGAATCTCGAGAATCTCTTTTCTAAGTTTAAGTCTATGGATTTGTTTATGAATTTCATGTTGGGTTTGTTTTGTTTATGTTGAGAATGATCAATTGAATTCAAATCCATGTTGGGTGATCAATTTTTTGTGGAATTGATTTGCATAGATGTATATTCATGTGAACCTATGAATAAACCCTAGGATGATGAAATTAGAGATGAATCATGATGATTAATTGTTGTATAATATTGTCTACATGTGTTATGCCTACCATGTGTTTGATTAAATGCATAGATGAAGGAACATTGCCCAACTAGTATGATATCATAAAATCCCCATGTATGTAAAAACTTATGCATATCACATATTTGATGAAGTTCTTTAATATATGAATTATGAATTGTGTTTTTGGTCATTGTTCATGTAAGCCATACTATGTCAGTTTCTTCTCATCGAGTCCTGGGGGTACTTATACCCGAACATTTCCCTATGTGCCTAGAGCCATGTTATGTTTTCACAATTACCTTAGTCAAGCTATAATCTATAGAGCTCAGTCAGTTATGTGACTCAGGAAATCTCAGTAATTTCAGTAGCTCATAATCTCAGTAACTTCAGTATTCTCAGTCAGTTCTCAGAGCTCAGTAAATATTGTCAGTCAACGATACTTAGTAAATTCAATTTATCTCCTATATACAATACCACTAGTACCAGTTCAATTTAATTAGGAGTAGGATTCAGCACCGAGCGAGCCTAGGGATTGGGACTAACCAGCTAGATAGGACTGAGATCCCTAGAAGCAATCCCTAAGTTCCAGAACTATGTAGCCAGCGTAGGTACGAGATATCACCCATTATATAGGACTGACATACTCAGGGATTACCTGTGAGCGTATTCAAATGTATAGGATTGATCCCAGGGGTCACCCGCTAGATTAGGACTGACTCCACAATAATTATCTTTACCAGTGGAGCGGTACTGACACCCTACCAACTAGGGTTACAGGTTGTACCCGAATTAGCTTAGTATGGGGCATGTCGGTTAGATGAATACATCCCACAGTTTCAGTTACAGAATCAGGACTGTTAGATACAGTCAATTCAGATCAGTAGTATTGACCTAGGACTGTCAAATATAGTTACTCCTTATCATTAAAAATAGACTCTGAGGTCACCTACTAGATAGGACTGATCTCAACTATTGTCAATCAGTAATGGTATCATCAGATTTAGAGATTACTCACTAGATAAGACTGATCTCAGATTCAGTTACTCAGATACAGTACAGAACTAAGCTAGTTCCATCAGATTCAGGACTGTCATATACAGTCACTGATGTTATCAGTTATATCAGTTATCAGAACTTATGTTATTAGCATTCAGCTTCAGGATTGTTAGATACATTCAACCAGGTCAGTTCATAATCAGAATTGTTATACATAGTTATCCATGTATGAGTAACTAGTATCAGCCCCTCAGTATTCAGTAATACAGTATTAATTTCTCTCTTATCAGTGACTTAGATGTTAATGTCAATTGACTCAACAGTCAGAACTCAGTATCCATTCCTGTCATGATCTCAGTTACAGTTACATATGCATATATGTATTCTCACATTTATGTTAGTCAGTCAGTTAGTATTATTCATGCATATGAACCTATTGCATTCAGCCTACCTCACTTGCATACCAGTACATTCAAAGTATTGACGTATTTGTGCTATAGTGTCCTATACCATAAGTTTAGAAGCACGAGCTCCATAGAACCAGTAGTATCCCAGTTCAATGATCAGAGTTAAAAGTAAGTCCTCATCCTTTGAGGACATGATGATTGAGTCCTCATCCTTCGAGGACATGATGATCACATTACTATTTCATTTTTCAGTTTATTTTAGTAGTTGGATTTAGTTGGGGACATGTCTCATCAACTCCTTATTTAGACAGTTTAGAGGCGTTAAGACTACAGTATATTCAAACAATTATCTCAGTTGTGTTGGTATTGTTATACCATATTTTTCCATTATGTACTAGTATTGAACCTTATGGCCACTCAGTTCAGGTTTTCACATTTACGATATTATTACTATTATTCAGTGCTCAGTTTACAGATATCAGTCATGGGTTAGCTTGTGGTCCTTTGGGTTCATGGGCACCGTGTAGCATTTCGGGTACCAGATTTGGGGAGTGACAACTTACCGAAAAGTGATCCAAGTTCCAGGCCTTTATGACTCCTACTCATGAGTTGTGATATTTGGTTATGACTCGTAAAGAGCCTCGTATGTCCTAGTTTCAGCAAATTTCTGGTGGACTCCTAAAATTTTCAATCCTGTACACTGAACACCCATGTTACCTTATAATTTAATAAGTCCAAGACATGTATTACCTCCCAAGAAGTGCTTGATTTAACTTCTCATCATGATGTGGCTAGGTTGGGTACTTTGATTTCACCAACTAGGACCATGGGTTGCCTCCCATGCAGTGCCTGATTTAATGTTGCGGCACGACTCAGTTTCCTTGGTTACTCAGACTCACCAAGGCTCACATCCTTAATTACCTTAACTTCTTCCATGTTACATATATAGTTCTTTGCCCTTTTCCTATTTACTTTGAATGGGGATTCATCGTTATTCTTTAGTTCTAAAGCACCATATGGAAACGCTCTCACCACAGTAAATGGCACTTGCCATCTAGATTTCAATTTTGCCTAAAAATAGACAAAGTCTCTAATTATACAATATTACCTGATTACCTGGGTCAAACACTATTTTCTTAATTTTTCAATCATGATGCAACTTAATCTTCTCTATAATGTAAAATTCTCCTAAGCCTAGAGTCGGAATTCATCCAACTTATTCACCTTACTCATTATTGCCTTTGCTGTATCATTACACATAAAATTCAACCTCTTCAACGCCCACATTTCTTTATGCTCATGTTTAACATCCAAGTGGCATGCCTTACCATACACCAAAAGATACGAGAAAGCACCTTTGGGGCCTTAAAAGTTGTTCTATAGGCCTATAGTGCATCATCGAGATTTCTTGACCAATCTATCCTATTGGCATTAACAACCTTCACCAAAATGTATCTACAAGTGATAAGGTATTTCCATCTTACGCTTTACACTATACTTCTCAAGAAAATTTTTGAATAGGAGAATGTAGAAGTGTGATCCACCATCACTAATGATTGCATGTGGCATGCTAAATCGAGAAAAACTATATTTCTTCAGGAAGGCAATAATACTTTTCCTTCATTATTGGGGAGTGAAATCGCTTCCACCCATTTAGATACATAGTCCACTACCATAAGAGTGCACTGCATACCCAAAGAACTCATACCACTACCACCAGAGTGCACTTCATACCAAAAGAACTCACAATTAGACCCATGAAGTAGATCCCCGACACGTCAAACAACTTTTAATCTATAATAGGTATTATGGGGAGTTCATGGCATCCAGAGATGTTACCTTGACATTGGCATTGGTCACAGGCTATAACAAAGTTGTGAGCATCCTTGTAAATTATCTGCTAGTAGTTACCGGATAGTAAGATCTTATGGGTTGTCTGGGTTCCTCCACGGTGAGCCCAACTAGTGAAGCATGACAAGCCTTAAGAATACTCATCATCTCAACTTTAGGGATACATCTATGAATAAACCCATCCACACAGATTCAAACTAATTCATTATAGAAAAACTCCCTTACCTCATGGATAAATCTTTTTCTCTGCTAGCAGGATAGCTTTTTTGGGACTAATCACTTGCTATGTAATTAGTGAAGTCAACAAAGTAAGGAATTAGGTCTTGCAATACTTCCAAAATCTACTCATTTCAAAAAGTATCATCTATTTAAAGCCCATTCCTTGCTTTCCGCATTGCTTCATCCTCTAGTCTGGACAAATAATCAGCAACTTGATAGTCTTTACTCCCTTGGCCTTTAACCTCAAAATTGAACCCTTGAAACAAGAGAACCTAATGGATCAATCTAGAATTTTGCATCTTTCTTCTCCATTAAGTATCTCAAGACTGCATGATCTGTATGCAAAATATCCTTAGCTCCAATAGATACGAACAAATTTTCTAGAAGGAAAAAACTATTGTTAGTAGCTCTTGTTCAATCATAGTATAATTCTTCTAATCAAGGTTTAATTCCTTGAGAAAATAATAGATAGGATGCAGGATCCTTTCTCGCCTTTGGCCTAGGACAGCACCTAAGGCCATACCGCTTACATCACAGATGATCTCAAATAGCATAGACAAGTCAGGAGACATAATGATAGGGGATGACACCAGCCCTCATTTAAGCATTCAAAAGCTTTCAGACATGCCTCATCAAAATCAAAATTCACTTATTTTTCAAGAAGTTTGCTAAATTATTTACAATCTTGGAGAAATCCTTGATTAATTGCCTGTAGAAACCTGCATGGCCCACAAAGCTTCAAATTCCCTTAACCAAAATTGGCAGTTGCAACTTCTCAATCACTTTAATTTTCACCTTGAAAACATCTATACCGCTTTTTGAGCTCTTTTACCCAAGCACAATTCCTTCTTTTACCATAAAGTGGCACTTCTCCAAGTTTAGTACTAACTTGTATTCCTCATATCAATGAAGAGCATTAGCCATGTAAATTAAACAGTCATCTATTGAAAAATCATCCATAAATACCTTAATGGCGTATTCAACAATGTTAGAGAAGATGAATATCATGCATCTTTGAAATATCACTGAAGCATTGCACAGCCAAAATGGCATTCTCTTGAATTCAAAGGTTTTATAAGGGCAGTTAAATGTAGTCTTCTCCTGATCTTCGAGAGTAATCATTATTTGATTGTACCTTGAATATCCATCTAAAAAACAATACCAACCCTTTCTTGCAAGTCTATCCAACATCTGATCCATGAAGGGCATTGGTAAATGGTCCTTTTGGGTTCATGTGTTCAAATTTTCATTATCTATTCATACTCTCTAGTATGTGAATGGTCTTATTGGTACTAGCTTATTTTTCTTATTTCACACTACTGTAATGTTGTCTTTCTTTGGGATATATTGAATAGAACTGACCATTTGCTATCAGCAATGGGATAAACAACACTAGCATCGAACCACTTAATGATCTCTTTCTTTACCACCTCTGTATAGAAGGATTCAATCATGACCGGTGCTCAACAGAGGATATACAGTCCGAATCAAGTTGGATTTTATGAGTGCAAATTCCTAGTGGAATACCCATAATATATGCAAAAGTTCATCCTATAGCTCGTATGAACTTTTGCAATATAGATAATAATGCCTCTACCTTAGTCTTCATCAAATCCATAGCAATAATTACTTGCAATATATTGTTAGCCACTAGGAAAGCATAGTGCAAATAGGATGGGAGGTCCTTTATACCAATACTAGTGGTTGTTGTATTGATGGACAAGCAGCGGGAGTAGTTCTATTCTTCAGATCCAGATCAAGCTTCCTTAGAGCTTCAGTGTATGAACCTCTCTCATACAGAGCACCAACTATCTCGACATACTCGTTAATTCTATCACCCTCAAAATTCATTATCACTGCTACTAATGCTTCAACACCCAACCTCTTTTTAATTAGAACAGGCACTATATCAACTTTGTTATCAATGGTGTCTATCCCAAACACAACTCTCATATCATTTGGTTGTCGAATAGACTAGCATACATTGAAGATTACCTGTTCATTATTGAATCTGAACCTCATCTATCCCTACTCCATATCACCCAATTCCCTACCCGTAGCGAGGAAAGGTTTACCTAAGATGATAAGGACTTAGAAGTCCACCTCATAATTAAGTATCACAAAATCGGCTGGAAAGATAAAAGATACCACATTTACCAGCATATAACATAGAATATAAATTAGCTTTTTCATAGTTCGGTCAGTTATCAACAATATCATCAATGTTAGTTTAGGTGTTGCTAACCCTAATAGCTTAAATACAACCTGTGGCATAAAATTAATACTTGCTCCTAGATTACACAAAGCCCGACCAAAGTTGAAAGACCAAATAGTGTATAGAATGGTGATGGCTCCGAGATCCTTCCTCTTCTCTACTAACAATCTAAAAAAATAACACTAAAGTGATAAACATTGTCAGGAGGTTCATAACCCACTTCCTTCTTTCTTATGACCATATCTTTCATATATTTCACATAGCCTGCAATTTATTCCAATCCCTCAACTGATTGAATGTTTACAAATAGCTTTTTTAATATGGATGAAAACTTTTGAAATTAACTCTCTTTCTACTTTTTTTTAATCTTTGAGGATAACGTAGTCGAGGTTTTAAAATTGGTTTTAGAACAAGCTCCTCAACCTTACCCTTACCTTTATCTTCCATGCTATAATCATCAACACCTAATGATTTCTAAGCTTATACTTCTGGTGCTTTCTTAATATATATAGGATAAACATCATTCTTTGACTCATTCACAGTGGGCATGGGTGAATCCATGGTGGTTTTACAACTTCGAGTAGTAATAGCATGGTAATGACTATCATTCTTATGGTTTTGTATTATATCACTGGGAAGAGTGCCATATTGTGTTTGATACAACGTGGCTAAAATTTAGCCAAACTACTTCTTTAGTTGTTTGATTACGATAGCATGCAACCCAACTTTCTGATTCATCCCTAATAGATCTTCCTTAATCTCCTTAAGACAACTCTCTTGACTTTCTTATCCTTTTACTAATTTACATTCCTTTCATTCTATAATTGGGATCTCATCTACCTGGTGGAACATATCTATCGTACTTCTTTTTGAATTTATCCTTGTGCCTTAAATCATCATAATGTTCTCTACTTCTATCTCGGTACCTATCACCATAATTGTTACAACCTTGATTCCCTTGACCTTTGGATTGGAAACTAGCCACTTTATGATCCAAATACTTGGATTCCTCATTTGCATCAGACTCATAAGCTCTGGAAGTAGATCTCTGTGCCCTTACTGCATTCACCTTTTAAGACGTCCATGCTGCAAATTGTTTTGAAAGCATCCAAATATTAGTTTTGAGTTGTGCAACTTCTTGTGCTACAGTATCATCACTAGCTTTATAATTACTTGTAGATCTAATAACATATATACTATCCTCTCTATCATCCCTCCGAGCATGCTATCCTCACTTAGTGATAGAAATCTCATCTAGCATCTCTTGGGCCATCTCCTAACATAGAAGAATAAGTGCACCTCTAGATATTCTATCTACTATTTCCCTAGACTTAAAATTCAAGGATCTATATAATATCGCCAATAGGTTGGATCCTACAATCCTGTGATGAGGTACTATGCTCAATTTCTTTTTAAAAGAAAACCATGCTTAATACATAGACTCTATAGGTAAATATTTGAAATTGAAGATCTCATCTTTTAATTGTAAAATTTGGCATGAAAGAAAAATTGATTCAAAAACTATCTATGCGGCTCATTCCAAGTTCTGATTGATTCTCTTGGGATTTTCCTCCAATCACAATGATGTTTTATCTGCAAGTGAAAAGGGGAATAATTGTAACCTCAATGCTTCCTGATCCACCCTAGGGATAGTATATAAAGTACATATCCTAGTAAAATTTGCTTGATGCATATTTACATCATCTGTTGTTTCCCATGAGAATGCACCCTTTAGATTCAGTAGTTGTATCATTTAGCTAGTAATATCAAACTTTACATTAGGGGGTAAATCAAGTGGAACAATGGCTCTAGTCTTTGCAAGCTCTAAATAACCCATGTCTTCATCTTCATCATATGTTGATAGATAATGATAGGCTAGAACTACTCTGGCTCTACCACTATACCCTCTATCACAATTTACATAGAGTAGTTCTCGATGATATTCTAGTGGAATAGATTCAAGTGTTCAGGCCAGTACATACACAACAAATAGGTGTTGACTTAGTTGCTTTTGCAGTTTATTTATTTTGCAATATTTATCTGATGCAAATTACTGGTGATAGTCAAGGAATTATCTTGCATATTTCTCTCACTGCCATGGCATACAATGTCATGTCTCGGCATATTACATATGTTGACTCATCCAAAGCAATGAAAAAGCCAAACCCACAATCTTGGCAAAACCAGATGTGCTTGTTAAGACAATCGATCCTCCTCAGCTACTCTTCTCTCTTCAGATGCCTCTACTAAAAATTTCTATATTTGTCTATTGGCAAATTATATGGTTCAGCACGTGGATGAAGAAGTAAATTTTGAGGATCTCGGACCCCGACAGGAACACCATCACAAATTTGCTCTGGCATTCTTTGTGGTGTTTGTAAAATTCTCTCTGGTTCAGGATCAATAGAAAGTAGGGATTTCCTTGAATCCTAGTTCTAGGCATACACAACATATACCCGGCTAAAAATAGAAAATAAAAACTCACAAACTTTACCAACTTCAATCAATAATTCACATTATCCTCCCTGGTAATGATGCCAAAATTTTAACGTGACCTAAGACTAACCTCTAAAGAAGTATGTTGTAGTCGATGTCAAATATAATAACCCAACTCAAGTTGGGGTCAAACCCACAGCAAATAAGTCTAATAGAATCTCAAACCTGGCAAAATCTACGAGTAGGGAAGAAAAGTAAATTGGGGGAATTTGATGTCAACAGTAACAAATAGCTGAGCTTGAATGCTTGAGTTTCTAAGAAATAGAAGAAGAAAACTAGGTCTATTTTCTTCCTTGATTCATAATAACATAAGATTTTTGTGTCTAATTCACTTAACCTCCTTCTCTATATGCAAAGTTAACAAGATATATACTATCAACCATCTTATAAACGTGTTGATAGATTTCACCCTTTACTTTATGAGTCTCAGGGTTTCGCCTAATTATACCTTGTCTTTAACCTCAGTACAACTTTTACCTCTTGAGTTTCGATTTGATTAGATAAGGGTTAATAGCCTTGAATCACTATCATCACCTCCTTTTCTCAATGTTAAACTCCTTTCTGAGGACTTTCTCTAATACAAGAAAGTTTCTACAGTAGCTTGGGTTCAACTAATATGATTAAGGTTACAATACATGCGACTACTATAGACTAGATAAATCTCCCACTTCCCTTATGTAGCTAATCCACCAGGGTTCCCACAACCCTAGTTAACTAATTTAGCCACTCATTTTCATGCAATAATCCATTATAATAAATGAATAACACATATAATTAATTACACAATAATGAAAGAGTAAAATATAAAATCTCCAATTGAATACGAAGCTAAAACTTCAAGAACAAAATCTTAATGATCAAAGTATGCTAAAAATATCAAAAGTAATGTAAAAGTTCATCTAAATTGTGTAACCTAATACATGAATAACCCTAAGTTATTTATAGTATCTCAAAATAATAAATAAATCCTAATAAAAAGGAATTGGAAAAGTAAGTCGGTGATCATTACGAGTCATAAGGTTTCTTTAAGAGTAGTATTCTGCTAATTGTAGGCATTTCAGTGACGCTCATCTTCAGTTCTTCAAACTTATGTTGTCATTATGATTCCTCATCACAAGTGGTGGCCAGTCCTTAAGACTTGTGGTCTTCACTCGCTATCACTTGAGCCTTAAACTTTAGGACCTTGCACACTGGTCTCATTATGATTGCTCACTACAAGTTGTAGTCAAAACTTATGACTCGTAGTCTTTAATAATTTCACTTCATGACTTTAACTATGTTCATTGTACTCTTGATGATTTTTTTCAAAAACTCATAGCCACTTCTTATGAGTCATAGCTAATTTTTACTAAGTATCTAAGCTTTACTTTTGCTCCTTGTATCCTTACGAGTCTGGCTACGAGTGGTAAAGTGACTTGAAAACACATAGCTTGACCAGTACTTTGGCTAAACTGAGCCATTAAGAACATAGATTACGATTAAAATTTGGAGCTAGAGGGTCAGCTTATAAGTAACCCTTCCTCCAGTTGGATTCATCTAGAGAAAAGAAAGTGGCATGTTTAAATCATATAAGGTCGAGGGATATAGGGTATCTCTTCCTTAGGACTCTAGTCCCTTGAAAAATATTAACTTAGCTAAGATACTAAGGAAAATTAAGGTGATGTATAGGGCACTTACGAACAAAATTATGACTTAATAGCTGGGATCTGAAACTGAAACATGATGCATGAACTTAGCTGTTTACAAGTGCATAAATATACTAACTTATCTGATTAACTTAATAACTGGTAACTGAATACTGGGTATGCAAGACTGAATTGTACTTAGTCTGAATAGCTGGACTGAGACCATAGAGTATTATGCATATGAGAAGGGAGTGACTGACTAACATAAGGTTGATGAGAATGGATTTACCAAAAAGGTTTGAACTGAGGATATACATGACGTGGTATGAATTTATCTGATATGTAGGGGCATAGCATGAGTCATGAAAGCAGAGTATACTGTAAAGCATGATACGTGTACATGAGTTATGAGCTGCATGACCTAAGTTTTGAGTTTTTTTGCAATCGTGAGACATGATTCATGACACTGAGTGATTTAGAACTGACTCCCTATGCTGGGAACTGAAAGCGCACATAATTATATGGAAAATGTGTGAACATAAGCCATGTTCATGGAATTGATTCATATTGCGGGGTAAATATAGATATTTTATACTGGGAACTAAAACCGTACATGATTTATGGAAAAGTGCATGATCGTGGTTCGTGACCATAGAGTTGATATGTAAGACCGGAGTGGATTTCATGATAGATGAAGTACAAATCGTTGTACTAAGAAGAGGATGGGTTGGGAATCATCTTCCCTAACTACTTTTCTATATATACTAGCAGTACTATTGGAATCTGAGAGTCTAAATTGGTCACTTGATCTATCATCACATACTTATACTCTGTTCGACACCTGCCCATCCTACTAAACACATCAGTTGCCTTTATTTCCTCATATACTACTAATATCGTATCTACACCTTCATGGTTAATTTCAAGTAAATAAACTTAAATTCTAGCTTACACTGTTCAAGCCTCCTGATTTACCTTGGTACAACTATCCCAATGAATACATAATCTAATCAAACTAGATAATACTATCCCAACTCATCTACTGCTAAACTCTTGGGTCCATGCTTAAAATTCTAGGTCTATACTATCATAGATTTCTGAGAAGGGATCTAATGGCATATCAAAAATTGAATTTGAGTTTACAAAGAAATTCTCATAATCATAAATAGAATCTGTACAACTTTGGAACATGACTAAACTGAGGGGATATTGTCTGAGCATGTGGCAAATCCCATAATTGTCTCCAGGGACTGCATGAGAAATCCCTATCTTTAGGAATTGAGCTTCACTGTTTTTGTTACCTTGAAAGTAAGGTAAGGTTGACATGAGGGGAGCCTGATATGAATCTACATGGGTTCCTTAGAGAAACTTGCTATAGCATGATCTTAATACATGAAAGAAGGGAAACTGTTCCTAAAACATCTCATAGCCTCCTGCACATAAGTGTGGTGCACAATACACCTATGTACAAGACTCTACTTGATGCAACTTTCAGACTTCCTAGGACACTGTTGAACCTTAGGCCCTGATACCAAGTTTGTAATGCCCCAATTTTCTAAACCAAAATGTTACACGGTGCTCATGACCCCGAAGGACCACAAGCTAACACATGACTGATATCTGTACATGTAAACTACATACTATCTCATAAAATATACGGAAACATGAACTGTAAGGACATAAGGTCCAATACTAATACATATCTAAAAAATATTGTATAAAAATACCAAAAAAAAAACAAAAAAACTGAAGTATGAACATCTAATCTGACATCTAGTCGGAAAGCCTCTAACTGAACTGAATAAGGAGTTGAAGGAACATGTCTCCAAATAACTCCATGAACTGAAAAACTAATCTGAAATACTATAATGATGTAATAATAATATTATCCTCGAATGAAGAGGAGCACTGACTGCTAAAATCTGCAATGCTACTGCTACTCTGAAACTCATGCCTCTATACCTATGTCATCAAATAAAATACCATAGCGCGAATGCATCAGTATGACTGAATGTACTGAGTATACGAGTGAGGTAGGCT
The DNA here is from genome assembly GCA_030864225.1 of Capsicum baccatum var. pendulum. Lineage (NCBI taxonomy): Eukaryota > Viridiplantae > Streptophyta > Magnoliopsida > Solanales > Solanaceae > Capsicum > Capsicum baccatum. The sequence goes on from CM061557.1 coordinate 92,149,941, forward strand.
AAATGTAAAGGGTTTTATATGCATAAACAATGCTGACTGATATGAACGTGAGAATACATTCATACATAGGTAACTACAACTAAACTTGTGGTGATACTAACTACTGAGTCTGAATACTGACAACATGAGTTTACTGATGACATATCATGAGTGATAACTAAATTCTGATAACTAATATATCTGATAACATGAGTTTTGACAACTGATAGCATGAATGACTATATCTAACAGTCCTAAATCGGATGGAACTAGCTGAGTTCCGTAATGTATCTGAGTTGACTGTATCTGACAGTCCTGATATCCTGAAGAACTATCTGAGTTCTTTTATTGAGACTGATACTGAAACTGTGGGAAGTAGTTATCTAACGACATACACCAAATATGCTATAATAGCTAAGATGGGGTCCAATATCTGCCCCGATTGGAAGGGTGTCAATACTGCGCCACTAGTAAGGACAAGTTCGAAGTGAACCTCATCTGGAAGGTACTCTAATGAGAATGGTGGGAACCCTCATCTGACAGGTTAAGACACCTCATCTACCCTCAACTGACAGGTATTGATAACTCAACCTATGCTGTCTATATATTTCTGGAATACAAGGACTGCTTCTAAGAATCGCACCCTCTACTGGCAGGTGAGTTCCCATCCATGGGTTTTCTCGGTGCTGAATCCTACTCCCAACTGAATGACACTGAATTGATTATACTGAACTAATTTCCTAGTTCCTACTAGAATAAACTGAACTATTACTGATTGTTCTGTTTAATTGAACTGAACATGGACTGAGTTTATTGAGTTCTAATGACTAGCGAAACACTACTGAATTTTTTTAACTAACTAAATGCTACTGAGTTCTGTTAGCTGACTGAGTTTACTAATGTCTGAACTGAATACTGAACTAAATTGTAATGATACTGAAATTTACTGAATTCCATAGACTAACAGAATATTACTGAGATTACGTAGATTACTGAGTACTAAGTAAAACTGAACTGATACTGCCTTTACATGAGTTTTCCTAAGTCATGAGACTGACTGAAGACTACTGAACATGGATTGACTGAGAGTATCATGAAAACATGACATGGCTCTAGGCACACAGCTATATTTTTTGGGTACGAGTACCCCAAGTACTCGATAGAAGGAAACTGACACTTCTTGACATTCTTGAATACCTGATCAATATCTACCATTCATAATAAAATAAGTTGGGGATTTCATGAAGTACATGGTTAACGTAATCTTGTTCATGGTAATAATGTATATAATCAAGATCATAATTTCATACTCTAACATCATGACATTCCAACAACATATTCATTGTACAACAATAGCATGTAAGCCATTCAAGCATGAGGTCAATGGCATAAATTCACCTTTTAGGCCATATTAATCCATACTACATGTTTCTTATTACTCATAAACATTTAATCAAACACATTTATGCACAACTTAGGCATAGGTGAAATCATAAAATTTTCACAAAGTATAAATCACCAAATTCATGGACTTTAACTTATATTTCAACATAGTTTCATGATTTCACGTAAAGATCCCAACTTGGGAATCATTCAACACCAACAACATGATCATCAACGTCCAACTTCCAATTTCAAGAACTCAACATAAAGTTCATATGAATAATATTACAAAATAAATTTGTTTTCATGATTCTTGAGATAACTCATGGAATTAAAAACTCAATATAATATCATCAACATGAACATAATCATCCCACCACAAAATATTCATGATACATAACTTAAAACGTGAATCTTGAGCTCCATGGATGAAATGAATCCATGGATGAACACTATGCATACCTTAGTTCTACATTTTACGAAGATCGACAGAGAGAATTTCTTGAAATTAAATTCCCAATTGCAAACCCTCTTCTTGTTCTTGATGAATTTTGAGATATATCAAGCATATGTTGCTAAATTATGCTCAATATTGTGTTTATGTATATATATAGAGAGGTGGGAAAGACTAAAATACCCCTAGAGAAAGAGAGAAAGATGCAGCTGTCCTATGTTGTTTTCAGGATGATAGGCTGAAATAAATTGATCATATATTTTTACTCCAAGGTTCAAATTGTATGAAACCAATTGCATTGGAAAAAAAGCTCAAATATCTTTTTATTGATATATAGAAGATCTCACAGTTTATTATATGCAGGAAGTTATGATAGTTTGAAGTTGAATAAAATTTTTGACTTTGAAGTTGATTGAAATTTTTGACCTTAAATGCGCCCGAAATGCGGGAGCATTTCAAACCAGTGAGTTAGCATCTGAAATGCACCCAAAATGCACCCAGAATGTGTCCAATACGTACTAGGGACTTATTCCATCATAACACAACTTGAAAATAAAAAATGGAGGTCGGGAAGGTCATCAAATAAATCCCCAAAGTTAGGAGGTCTAAAATGATAGTAAGTGTTGAACTTGAACACTTAGTAAAAAAAATTTCCAAGTGTTGGAATCTCTCATGGAGGTTTACGAGCTGAATTTGACATGTAATTTTTACGGGGTCTTACACTTTGTAGCCTGCTATGTCAGTGAAGTACCACTTTAACGGTTAGCTGGACGCTTTAGCGCCTACTGCTAATGAAGCCAAGTGTTCGCTTAAGCAGCATCCGCATATCTGGGAAGGGTATATATTCCCTACTTAGTCTAATTTCACCATTCTTCAACCATTTTCTAGAATATTGAACCCTAAAAAGTGGGAATTCTTAGGAGAATCAATTGTGGGTAATTGTGGTGCTTTGGTATAAATAACTTACATGTTTCTTCTTTGAATTTATGGTAAGCTTCTAATAATTTCTTGATAGAATTTCTCATTTTTTCTAAAATATCTAGAATTTTTGTGGCTTGATTATAGCACCATTGGAGCTCGAAATTCACTTATTTTTTAGGGTAAATATTCCTTGAGCATAGGGACGTTGTATTGTTTTCGAAAGTGCAATTCCATAAATGGTACCCACATGAAATTTTTATGTGATTTGGAATTGAAGAACAATGGTACAATATGAGTATTATTGTACTTATTTTTATGAGTAGATTATGATTTTGATAGCATGGCATCTTGTGGAAACATCTTAAAAAGAAAAATCAGTAGTTTAGTAGATTCTTCAGACTTCGCTTCGGCATCCATATAGGCTAGGCTTACCCTCTTCCTATATTGAGATATTTCATAGTATTAATATGATATTATACTAGATATATGGTGGGATTTAGGTGTTGGAGGTATGATTGAAAATGTTTTAATTAGGCCCCTTCGGTCCACCTTAGGCCAACACTTATGTTAGCATTATTAGGCTTAAATTCACATTATATACCTTTATAAATGCCTATTTGGGACTTTGAGGAGATTAGAGGCCTATTGATTACACTAGTTTGGTAGTTAAGATTTACTACAAATTTTGGGTAATTTCGATGAAAAATTCTTGTAATTTAATGATATAACTTATGATCATGGTTTATTTACATGGTCTATTGATATGGTATATTGGTATAACATTGTCGGTTTAAGTCTTGCAATTGATGATGATAGCAATTTATATATGAGTCCCAGTTCAAGTCTAATATTTGATAATGACTTTGATAAGATGAGTTTTGGTTTAAGACTATAAATAAAGATAATGATGATGATATTATTGTGTTCTGGTTTGAATATATTTGGGGCGTTATTTATGGTATGATATGGTTCGAAAGGATTTTTAATTATTTCAAAGTAGTGGGTAATTTATGGTTATTGGGTGATTTACTTTCCCTGATTGTACCCTCCAGGATTATGGGATCATATGTTGGGTTATTTACTTTTCTGCACTTATAGGCTTATGGGGGCTAATCTTGTAGTTATAGTTGCATGATCTTTTCATTACTATTTTGTATGTATTTATTTATTCATATACAGTAGTGTCATAGCTTATTTCTAGGTTTACCTTTTTTACTTTGACTTAGCTTATTTTATCTTGAATCTTATTGTATTTATATCATGAATTAACATAGTCGGCTGATAATTCCTACTGAGTATCCATGAGTTTGATACTCATACTATATTTCTGCACCTTTCTAGTGTTGATTCAAGTACTAGTAGTTGTCCCTGAATCAATGATCCTGCTAAGTTGATTTCAAGGATAGGGTGAGTTCTCAGAGTTGGAGTTGTCCTTTTTCATTCTATTTATCCATGTATAGTCTTTTATTTTTTAGACATGTTATATTTGACTATTCAGTACTTATAGTTCATTTGTAGTAGCTCTTGTACCGATATTATTAAGTCTTAGGTTGATTATTTACCCTTTATTTATCAATTAAACTGTTATGACTGCTTTATTATTGTTTTATCTCTTGAAATGTTTATTTTTTATTTTTAGGCAATTTCCCATAAAGATAGCCAATTGCATGTAGCTTAGGGCTATGATTTGACTTACATAATGGTGGGATAAAGTAGGAGCCATCATGACTTACAAATCGGTTCATGACATATTGATTGTGAGCATTACATCCTCATATAATATTCAATCATGAAATATTGTTACCACCATTTAAATATAGGTAATACTAGATTTTCTGAGAGAAAATGTGACATCTTTAACAACCCTCTACCGATGGATGTGCTAGAGCGAAATTGTGGATATTGGTATTGGATATTAAACATTGGTTTGTATATGGGTCGTGATCCCACCATGGCTCTTTCTTGGAAGCATAACTCAATAGGTATATACAGAGGTAGTGCGATAATGAAACACCCTTGTTCCTTGACCTTAGAAAATTTCCTGGAATTCTGATCTCTCGACCTAATATGACTTGTGGGTATGAGCCATATGTTGGGTACGAATGGTATGATCCAGTTGTATGTTGACCAATGTTTGTTGGTGGAATAGGTTTTGGTCACTAGAATAGATATGACTTAAATAGTATGAGTCGTATATTTGGATATTGATCATTTTTTTGGGGTTTCCTTAGCTTAATCTTAGAGTTGGTAACTTAAGTTAGATCTGAGTACGAGTGGCTCACCATGAGCTATAAGCTAGGGTATGAGTCAAACCCAAGACTAGTATGGTGGCCATTATTTAAACCTCCTGTGGATTTTATTCTACAAGGGATACCAGTGAAGGGTACGAATCATCTATTGTCAATATGACTTGGGTAGGATGAGTCATACACTAGACAGTATTGGGTCCAAGGGTTGAGTTTTTAGGCATGGGTGGTAGGTATCACTCGTATCGAAGGGTACGACTTGTGAGGGTCAGTCGTACACCTGTGACGGTATTTTTGTGCAACTTAAGTGGAGGTAATTTGGCTATTTCCCCACTGAACCTAATAAGGTTTCACAACTTCTAAGTCACTTGGGAGATTATTTACCCTATTATTCTATTCATTAATGCTTAGAAACTCTTCCTAAATGCTCTATAATTCTCTCAAAAGCTTTTGGGAAAGGAAGCTAGGGTTTCAACTAGAGGACTAATTTGGGGATCTTGTTGGTGTTTTCTCTTCATCTACTTTGTTAATTAAGGCATGTTCTCTTCCCTCACTGTTAGTTCCAACTAAAGGCATGGTTTTTAGGAATGGTTTTCATGATTTCATTATTGTATAATTTTGGATTTTCAACTATGATTTGGGGGTTTTGATTATAAATGATTGTTTATTGTTTCCAATGGTTTTAATAATGTATTTATGTTCAAAATTGGTGGTTTTGGATAATTGTATTGGATGGGAATGGTTAAATGGTAATTGTAATCAGTTTTGGTTATATTATGCTCCCAATGTATGTGATAAAATACCTATAAGGATGTTTTCATTACATTTACTATTTTTAATGGAACTCTTGCTTATTTTAAACTTGGAAAAGAAATTACACATGGTTTAAATAGTTTGTAAAGGTAAAAAGGTTAAATGGTTATGCTTGTGTCATACATAGGTATCCCCCAAGTAGTTTAATATGGTTAATCAAAGGGTACATGGAATCCCTTAAACCTATATATGGTTGGCTATGGGAAAAACTTGCAAGTATAGTTGATATGATGATACCACTACTAATGGAATTGGTTAATAAATGGTTAATGGATAGGTTGGTTGCTTGGTAAAGGTTTTAAAAGGGCAATAATGGCAGAGTGTGTAGAAAAGCCATAGAAGGTGGATGTCTTGAGGGGACCAAAACTAGAAACACATATTTACCGATGTGAGGTTTAGTCCAAGTGACCATGTGCATGATGTCATACTTTATATTGGGCAGATATACTAGTCATCCCAAATTTCTTCCCTGATTGTTCGACTTCACACACTAGGGCCTTTTTAGGGGGGGTGCTGAACCCATATAGCCCGTGGGTGGTTTAGGATGGTAGAGCTACACAACCCAGGTAATGGTTTTAGAAGTATGCTAAAATTGATTCCCTTTACTGAAATAGATATATATATATACATATATATATATATGTATGTATGTATGTATGGTTTGTATGCATTATGGATGGTCTTACTTTGTTTTATGAATGGACTTATTTTATCCTTATCTTGATTTCATACTAAAGTTGATTGGTTAACCCATCTTCGAGCGGTTGTATACCCACGCTATGCGAGAACGGGGCATTCTACTCCTCGTATATAGTGATTTATTTAGGGACACCTGTTGGATTGAAGTGGTAAGCTTTCATCTTTTTAGAAGGCTCCATTTCATGTCATGGATAATTTTAGACATTTTGATTTATGTTTGGATATTGGTTTTTGCTATGGTTTGGGGCATGTCCCAACTGGATATTCTTACTCTTTTGGTTAAAGGCTTTATGGTACTACGATTTATTGGTATGGGTGGAATTGTTATTAGTGTCGGCCTTAATATAAGTATTGGTATTACGGCTGACATCATTGGACATAATTTGTCACTATTCCATAGTATTTTATTTAGGGACTAATCATATTATATTTTGGAACTCATTTGGTTATGGCCTAGTTTATGGCCCTTGGTTCGGTATTGGTTTGGTTGGTACAGTTTGGTGGATGGGATGACTTGGTAGTGTTGGTCTAGGAATAAACCCATCCCAAAGTTAGTCCATGTCCAATTATGCTATCTTGTTATATGTTTAAAATTTAGCCCACTCAAGGCAGGCAACTGGAGGTTGGGTTGGGTAATGAGGGTGGTCTCTAGTCCTGATCGAACTTGGGACACTCATTACGACAAGGGCCCAGGTCGGGTAGTATAAAGTTAGTATTAGAGCTTTAGCTTCATGGTCAATTAGGAGTTCACAAAGTCGTGTCTTATAGAGTCTCTTTTAGGGGTATATAGCACGCCACACTCACAAGATATAGGATACAAGGTATTTAGGAATGTTTCACTTTCTTGGTATTCTATTTTAAAGATTGGAGTATAATTTCTGGAATTCTTCTCTAATCTTTGGTTGTTCAATTTTTAGATTATGCCACGATGATCTAGAATACAAGAAAAACCTTCCAGTCCCATCTGGGGACAATAATGATGGGGTATGTCCTACATCTGGAGTTCATCTTCGATCTCGGGATCCTATCCCTAATTGTTTTGGAGTTCCTCCAGTTGCTACTAGTCCTTCTTAGGATGAGGTAATTAATAGGGAAGTTTACCAGTCTATTCATACTATTGCTCAAATGGTTGCTACTCAGGTTGAGAGGGATGCATCCAGTGGGTTGTCTATTGAGGCCACAAGGGTTGGTTAGTTTATGAAATAGAATACTCCTACTTTTCCTAGTGGAAAAGTGGATGAGGATCCTCAGGGTTTCTTAGATGAAATAGAGAATATATTCAGGGTGATGCAGGCCATAAATATGGAAGGTGTAAACTTTGCAGCTTATCAGCTCAAAGATAATGTGCACCAATGGTACGAAGAGTAGGATAGAGACAGAGGTGATATGGAGGAGCCATCTTTATGGGATGCTTTTTCTAGTACTTTCTATATTGTTTCTTTCCTTAAGATTAAAGGAAAGAAAAAATGGAGGAGTTTGTAAATCTCAAGCAAGGTAAGATGTCTATCAAGGAATATGCCTTGAAATTTTATCAGTTATCAAGGTATGCTCTTGATTTATAGGGTGACATGAGAGCTAGGATGAGAAAGTTCGATTCTGGATTGAATTAGGATTTGATCCTGGAAAGCAAGACTACTTTTCTTATCAAGAATATGGATATTTCCAGGTTGACTATTCATATATAGTAGGTGTAGGATGAGAAAAGAAAATAGGAAGAGTTTGGAGATAGGCAGGGTAAGAAAAGTAGGTTTTCTGATCAAAAAGGTGCACAGTCTTAGGGTGATCGGGATAGTAGCAAATAGCAGAAAAAGAAGTGGGGTATTTTTTATTTCTTCTCTACTATTAGCGCTCTTTACTTGAGGAATCGGGTGATAGGCGTCATTTTAGAGGTGATAATTTTAGGGCACAAGGCGCCCAATCTTAGGCTAGTGAGGGTTAGACAGTTTTTGTATGCCCTCCTTGTCAGTTCTGTGATCATCGCCATCAGGGTTATTGAGATGAAGGGAGGAAATAATCCTTCAAGTGTATCTAGACAAGCTATCAGCTCAGGGATTATTCGATTAATAAGGTTGCTACAGGAGCAAATAAGGTACCAGTGGATTCATCTTCAGCTTCTGCTACCGGTGGTGCTGCGTCTACTTCTGTGACTTCTTTTAGTTCTAGTATTAGTCGAAATAGGTTGTATGCTCTGGCATCTTGACAGGAATTTGAGGAATACCTAATGTCGTTGCTGGTATGTAATAAATTTTTCTTGTGACATGTATTGTCTGCTTGATATGGGGTCCACTCTTTCTTATGTGATCCCATATGTGGCTGTATGTAATGGTTTTGATCCTGAGGTTGGTTCGTATCCTTTTTCTGTTTCTACCCTGATAGGTAACTTGATTATTGACAAAAGTCTATAGGGGGTGTGGTATCTAATGGTGATAGGCAGACTTTAGTAGATTTACTTGAACTTGATATAGTGGACTTTGATGTTATTTTGGGGATGGATTTTTTACACTTCTGTTACACATTCTTGGATTGTTGGATCCGTAAAGTTATCTTTAGGTTCCCTGGTAAATCAGTTATAGAGTGGGAGGGTGATTCCCTAGCTCCTAGGGGGAGGTTTATTTCTTATCTTAGAGCTTGAAGGTAATCTATGAAGGTTGTCTTTATCACTTGGTCCAAGTTAAAGATTCTAAATTGAAAGGTAATTCTTTACAGTCAGTCCCGGTGGTAAATGTATTTCCTAAAGTCTTTCCAGAAGTGCTTCCTGGTGTTCCTTTGGATAGGGAAATAGAGTTTTGTATTGATTTGGTTTCGGACAGTCGTCCAATATCTATTTCTATTTATTTAATGGCTCTTACTGAGTTGAGGGAACTCAAGGAGCAGCACAAGAATCTTCTGAATAACGGATTTATTTATCCTAGTATATCTCTATGGGATGCACTAATATTTTTTGTGTGTAAGAAGGATGGTTCCCTTTGGATGTGCATTGACTATCAGTAGTTGAATAAGGTAACGATCAAGAACAAGTATCCTCTTCCAAGGATAGAAAACTTGTTTGATTAGTTGCAAGGTGCCAAGTTCTTTTCAAAGATAAATCTTCAGTCTGGGTATCATCAGCTTAATATTAGGGAAGAGGATATCCCTAAGACGGCTTTTTGTACTCTATATAGAAACTTTGAATTCTTAGTTATGTCATTCAGTTTGATTAATGCCTCAACATTTATTGATCAGATGAGCAGGGTTTTCAAGTAGTTCATAGATCTCTTCATTATTGTGTTTATTGATGACATTCTGGTTTATTCCAAAAGTGAGGTGGATCTTTTTAATCACTTTTGTGTGGTATTGCAGACCTTGAAGGAACAACAATTGTATGCCAAGTTCTCCAAGTGTGAGTTTTGGTTAATCATTGTGACTTTTCTTGATCGTATTATTTCTAGCAGAGGGATCATGGTAGATCCTCAAAAGTTGGTTGTGGTTAAAATATGGCCTAGACCCAATAATCGGAGCTTCTTAGGTTTGGCTGGGTATTATCAACGATTTGTGGAGAGCTTTTTTATAATAGTTGCCCCTTTGACTAAGTTGACTTAGAAGAAGGTTAAGTTTTTATGGTCAGATATTTGTGAGAGGAGTTTCAAGAAGTTGAAGGATAAGCTAACTTCGGCTTCGGTTTTGACATTTCCTGAGGGTGGTGAGGGGTTTGTGGTTTATTGTGATATATCTAGGATGGGACTTGGTTGTGTCTTAATGCAGCATGGGAAGGTGATTGCCTATACTTCCAGGCAGTTGAAGGTACATGGGAGGAACTATCATAATCATGAATTGATGTTGTTGGAAGTTGTGTTTGCTTTGAAAATATGGCGGAATTATTTGTACGTAGACATCTTTTTGGATCATAAGAGTCTATGGTATGTTTTCACTTAGAAGGATCAAAATCTCAGGCAAAGGAGATAGTTGGAGCTTATCAAAGACTATGATATGAGTCTTTACTATCACCCAGGTAAGGCTAGGTGGTTGTTAATGCTCTTAGTAGGTTGTCCATGGGGAGTTTGGCTTACATGGAGGAAGGAAAGCGGGGGTTGGTGAGGTATATTCACCATTTGGCTAATCTTAGAGTTTATCTTTTGGACCTCGGGAATGGTGGAGTGATGGTACAGGAAGTGGCTCGGTCATCTCTTGGTGCAGAGATTAAGGAGAAGCAAGTGCTAAATCCTATCATGATGAAAATCAAAGGTAATATGAGTATGCAGAAGGTGATGGTGTTTGAGATCAGTGGTGAGGGTACTTTGCGGTACCAAAGGAGATTTTTCATTCTTGATATTGATGGGTTGCGGCAATGGATCTTTATTGAGGTGCATGAATCATACTACATTGTATATCCTGACTCAAAAAAGATATACCATGATCTTAAGGAGATATATTAGTGGAATGGTATGAAAAATAATGTGACTAATATTTTAGCCAAGTGCTTGGCGTGTTAACAAGTTAAAGTTGAACACATGAGTCCTTGTGGGTTATATCAAGAGATTGTTTTTCCTAAATGGAAATGGGAGGTAATAAATATGGATTTTGTTTTTGGTCTTCCTTAGTCACAAAATAAATATAATTCTACTTGGGTCATCGTGGATAGGATGACAAAGTATGCTTTCTTCTTTCCAGTAAGGACTACCTTTTCGGCAGAGGATTATGTGAAGTTTTATCTTTAGAAGATTGTGAAGCTGCATGGGGTACCTATTTCGATTATCTCTGATCGTGGTATGTAGTTTTAATCTCAATTATGGCGGTCTCTTCAGAATGGATTGGGTACTAAGGTGAGTCTGAGTACTACGTTTCATCCTCAGACGGATGGACAAGCAGAAAGAACTATTCAGACACTAGAGAATATGCTTCGAGCATGTATGTGTGATTTGGTCGCTGTTAGGTTGAACATCCACCTTTGGTAAAGTTTGCTTACAACAAGCTATTATTCTAGTATTGGTATGGCCTCTTTTAAGGCATTATATAGTAGGAGGTGTATCTCTCCTATTGGTTGGTTTGAGCTTGATGAGGCGAATATGTTCGGTCCGAATTTTGTCTATCAGGCTATAAAAAAGGTGAAGGTGTTGCGGGAGAGGCTTAAGCCTAAAGTTGCAAAAAGTCCTATGCGGATGTTAGGCATAGAGACGTGGAGTTTGAGGTTAGGGATAAGGTATTCCTTAAGGTATCTCCAATAAAGGGAGTAGTGCGGTTTGGTAAGAAAGAAAAGCTTAGTCCCCCGTATGTTGGTCCTTATGAGATTTTTTATAGGTTTTGTAAGGTGGAAGAAGCTACATGAAAAGTGAAGGAGGACATGAAGTCTAAGTATCCGCATCTGTTTTCTGTTCCTAGGATTTGTACAAAAGGTATGTGTCTTTAACACATCTTTATTTTCTGTGTTTGTTAATGGAAACATTAATATCTTTGACTCTTTGTTTTCAAACTTTGTTAAAGATTGGAAATATATTTGATAATGCAAATGACTCATGCATGTGATTACCCCTACCTTATCCGTCATCTTTGGATGAATGTTCCTAGTAGGGGAGACTGAAACACCCTGGTTTCTAAATCTTAGAAAATTTATTGGAATTCTGATCTCTGGACCCAATACGACTTATGGGTATGAGTTGTATGTTGGGGTACGAATGGTATGGTCTAGTCGTATATTGACCAGTGTTGGTTGGTGAGATAGATTTCGGTCACTAGAATGGTACGAGTGGTATGGTTAGATATGGATCATTTGGTTTGTGTTTTCCTTAGCTTAATCTTAGACTTGGTAACTTAAGTTGGATCTGAGTATGAGTGTAATACTCATGAAAGTCGTACCCAGGACTTATATGGTGGCAAATATTTAAATCTCCTGTGGATTCTATTATGCCAGGGATACGGGTGAAGGGTACGGATAGTATACTGTCAATACGTCTTAGGTAGGATGAGTATTACACTACATAATATTTGGTCCTAGGGTTGAGGCTTTGACACGAGTGGTGGATACCACTCGAATTGAAAGGTACAACTCATGAGGGTCAGTCGTACCCCTCTGATTGTATTTTTTGTGCAACTTAAGTAGGGGTAATCTGTCTATTTCTCCATTTACCCTAATAAGTTCCCACAACTTCTAACTCACTTAGAAGGTAATTTACTGTATTATTCTATTCATTAACACTTAGAAACTCTTTCTAAACACTATATAATCCTTTCAAGAGCTTTTGGAAAAGAAAGCTAGGGTTTCAAATAGAGGTCTAATTTAGGGATCTTGTTGATAATTTCTGTCCTTCTACTTTGTTAATTAAGGCATATTCTCTTCCTTCACTATTAGTTCCAAATTAAGGCATGGTTTGTAGGAATAGTTTTCATGATTTCATTATTGTGTAATTTTGGATTTTCAACTGCGATTTGGTGATTTTGATTATAAATTACTAGTTATGGTTTCCCATGGTTTTAATTATGTATTTACATGCTTAATTGGTGGTTTTGGATAATTGGACTTCATGGAAATGGTTAAACGGCAATTGGAACCAGTTTTGGTTATATTATGCCTCAATGTGTTTGAAAAAATGCCTATAAGGATGTTTTCATTACGTTTACTATTTTTAATGGAACTCTTGCTTATTTTAAACTTGGTAAAGGAATTATGCATGGCTTAAATGGTTTGTAAAGGTAAAAAGGCTAAATGGTTATGCTTGTGCGGTACATCAAAATTCCCAAAGTGGTTTAATATGGTTAATGAAAGGGTACATGGAATCCCTTAAGCCTATATCTAGTTGGCTATGGGCAAAACTTGCAAGTATAGTCGGTATGACGATACCACTACTAATGACTTTGTTTAATAAATGGTTAGAGGATTGGTTGATTACTTGGTAAAGGTTTTAATTGGGTAATAATGGCGGGGTATGTAGCAAAGCCGTGGAAGATAGAGGTCTCGGGGGACCAAAACTGGAAACTCATATTTGTTGATGTGAGGTTTGGTCCATGTGACTGTGTGCATGATGTCATACTTTATATTGAGGAGATGAACTAGTCATCCCAGGTTTTCTTCCCTGGTCATGCGGCTTCATGCACTGGGGCCCTTTTAGCAAGGGGAGTTGAACCCATATAGCTCATGGGTGGTTTAGGACGGCAAAGCTACACAGTCCAGGTAATGGTTTTAAAGGCATGCTAAACTCGGTTCCCTTTTTCAACATAGATATATATATGTATGATTTGTATGCATTATGTATGATTTTACTTAATTTTATGAATGACATTATTTTATCCTTATCCTGAGTTCATGCTAGCGTTCACTCGCTAACCCATCTTCGGGCAACTGTACACCCATGTTATGCAGGAACCAACCATTTTACTCCTCCAACATAGTGATTGACTCAGGGATAGTTATTGGATTGAAATGGTGAGCTTCCATCTTTCCGGAAGGCTCCATTTTATGTTATGGATATTTTTAGACATTTTAATTTATTTTTGGATATTAGTTTTGGATATGGTTGGGGGAATGTCCCAACCGGATATTCTTACTCTGTTGGTTAAAGGCTTTGTGGTACTGTTATAGGGTTGTATGGGCGGGATCGGTATTGGTGTCGTCCTTAATATTGGCATTGGTATTGAGGCTGACATTATTAGGCATAATTTCTCACTGTTTCATCGTATTTCATTTTGGGACTAATCATATTATATTTTGAAACTCATTTGGTTATGGCCTGGTTTATAGCCCTTGGTTTGGTATTGGTTTGGCTTGGTGGTTTGGTTGGTATGGTTTGGTAGACGGGATAACTTGGTAGGGTTGATCTAGAAATAGACCTATCTCAAAGTTAGTCCTTGTCCAATTACATTATCTTGTTATATATTTGAAATTCAACCAACTCAGGGCAGGCGACTGAAGGTTGGGTTGGATAATAGGGGTGGTCTTCCGTCCCAGTCGGACTTAGGGCGCCAATTACAACTAGGCCCTAGGTCGGGTTGGGTTAGAAAACCTTGATTATCACACCATCATCATCATTGCATTGCATACATATTGTGCCATTCTGTGTTGTATATTGTCCATGATGTGATATCTGTCTATTTATACTTCTTTCTTGTACTTGTATTTGGTATACATGTATATTTGTGCTTCTTTCTCATATTTGTGTATGGTATATGTGTATATTGTAAAACTGTTAATGAAGATGGTGTGGGCTACCATTTGGGACATTTCTAATTTCAGGTGATGTTCTCATAGTGTGTATTTTATATGCATTATTATCTGCTTTGCTCAGCCAGCCTATGATGCCTATTGAGTACAAGTGAACCTTACTCATACCTACTATGCTCTTTTGGTGTAGATCCAGGTACTAGTATGCTACACGAAAATTAATTTAGGTGGTACTTGCAGTCTATTTGAGGTAGAGATTGACCTACGCATTCAGTGTTGACCTTATATTTTTTTCTATCTAGACTATGTCACATTTTGTATTCTGAGAAAAATTTTGATCCTTTTTGAACTATCATTGTATCTTTTGACATTTGCTATGTATTTACTAATTTTTGCACTGTGACACAATACTTTGGGATATTTGCATGATATTTGTGGTTATATACTTCGGCTATTATCATATTTTTGTGGTTCGACTTTGTTCTAGAAGCTCTACCATAGGCTAAAGTATTGATTTCTCATTGCATATCAATTTGGGAGATAGACTTACTTGTTAAGGCTTGTCGCGACAAGTAACAACATGACCGTTGGTTTTTGGATCGTGACATTAGTTCTCATTTATTATTGGTTTTAGTGAATGTTCACATTTAAGAAATGTCTTTGTGAGCTTGTAAAATCATTTTTTCTATTATTCTTGGGCAGAAGAAAGGCTTTGTCATATTTACTCATATTTAAACACTATAACAAAGAGCATGAAAGAATGAAGGACACTTAGAGTATGTTTGGTATGAAGGAAAATATTTTCTGGAAAATGTTGTCCAATTCTCTCATATTTGGTTGGCTTAAATATTTTGGATAATGTTTTCCAAATCAACTTATTTTCCTCAAATATAAGGAAAATGACTTCCCTTCAAAAAGTAAGAAAAATATATTTCAAAACTCTCTTTTAACCTCACTCTTAAGTTGAAATATTCAGACAATTCTAAAAATCACACACCCATAATCCGACCCCCAATCCCCTATCCCTCACCCCACCCCTACCGGCCCTATCCAAAATATAATTTCAAATATTTTTCTTACCTCATCCCTTACCCAAAACCCAAACCACTATCCCCCTCTCTCAAAAATAATTTATTTTAATTTATTTTAAAAAAAATTCAATCCATTTCTTACCCCACCATCATTCCCCTACCCGCACCCCGTACTCACCCCCTACCACCCCTTGTCTAAAAAAAATATTTTAGAATTTTTTCTTACCTCATCCCATACCCCCAAACTCAAACACCTACTCCCTCCAAAAAAAATATTTAACGTTTTAAAAATAAATTAAATTTTTTTCTTAACCCCCTCCCCCACCCAATCCGACCCCCCCCCCCACACACACCAACCTCCCCTCATTTTAAAAAAACTTAAAATTTTTAAATTTATTTTTAAAATTTTTATCTTACCCCACCCACACTCCCGTACCCCCAACCCCACCTCTGCTAGCTGATGATAGGCGTATTTACATGCCTAAAGTGCTTTAATTTACCCATATTTTAGCTAAGTTTTGAGGACAAAATATATAACTCATGCACTTTTAGTCCTTTTTCTTGTAAGTGAGCTAACAAACGTGATTAGCAAGTTTTCAGGTATAAATGATGCATATTTCAGCATTTTATGGATAACTTGACGCCAAAGGAAGCTTCACGAAAGAAGGGAAGGAGAGCTTGGACGTCTAAGTCCAAAAGTGATGCATGGGAAACCTATCCCTGGCAAAAACAGCATTTTCCAAGACTTTAGGGATCAGCAGTAACCTATTAGGATTAGGATAATGATGCAGTAATTTGTTAGGATTAGGATAAGTACGCAATAGCCTAGTAGGAATAGGATATGGGTATTATAAATACCCTATTTTTCTGCAGCTTTTTAATAATCAACTCATTCATAACAAATATCATTATTCTCATCATTCACATTCTAATTCATTCCTCTACAACTCTAAACAATTTTCTTTCAATTAATTATTATTTACTTTCTCTTCATCTATTCAATTCTTAATTTCCACAACGAGAGAAAAGCTATTCTAAAAGGAATTCACGCCTAAAGCCATACCACACCATACTACACATGAGATCCTTATTGTGGTATAATGATAATGTCTATTGTGATTTCCATCGCACTCATGAGTAGCTAAACTTCTCTGTTGGGGTTATGGAAGCCGTATGAGATACTATCTATTGCTATGAGTTTGTCAATTCGCGACACGTATGCTGCTTATATCATTATTCTCTTCATCTTAATGCAAATTCTTGTGGTTGCAAACCCATAGAATACGCCAGTATAGCATTAACTTATTTGAAAGAAAAGTTATATGTCTGGAAAAGAGATAATGTCAAGGTAATAGGGCACCAACCCTTATTAAAAAGTTAGTGTCGTAACTGGATTAACCTCTTGGAGAATTTGTACCATTAGACACGCTTTAAGCTCAAAAGAGTTAAAGCAAAATAGTCCTTGTTAGGTCGAAAGACGCTTGGATTTACCATAGAGTACAATTCTCTATAAGCACATGCATGTCTAAATTCCGCATAACTCATAGCCAATAGAGACGTATAACTCATAAGGTGGACATAACCCCAACTCTCAATTCTCATTGGTTAAACATCTTACTAAACACTCTTTCTGTTTACTTTGCTATTTCTGTTTTTACTTTACTATTTTGTTTACATTATTTGCACATTAAAATCCCCCCTTTTATGAGACTTGCACCAAAAGTCTAATAATCTTTGCTTACTTATTGACCGGCTATTCCCTGTGGGATCGATACCCAACCCAGTTGGGTTCTATATTTGACAACGACCGCTTACACTCTTACAAGAGCTGTAGTTTGAGCGTTATCAAATTTTGGCACCGTTGCCAGGGAATAGGGTTGTCTACTAAGTTTGTGATAATTACTAGACCCTTTGGTCAAAGATTCTCGTACTTTACTTTTAGTTTTTTGTTTTTGTTATCTGCAGGTTTTTTTTTTAATGCATGCCCCATACTCGAAGTTCTGGTCAACCATTATTACCTTTCAATCCTGAACCACATCGTATTGGCAGAATGGAGGCTCAACAGGAAATTGAAAGATGGGTTGCTCAACAGGAATAGGCTAGACTAGCTGCTCTGGCTGCCGCTCAAGTGCATCAACAGAATATTGATAATCCTAGGCGAGCAACAAATCCTGACGATGAGGATCTAGGTGATGATGAGTTACTAAACCCAAGGCGTGATGCGGAGATAGCAACACCTGCTAACAGAAGAGATCGTCAAGCTAGGTTTAGGCATGAACGCCGACTCGTGCAACCAGCATTCGACAATGATGATGATGATCTCGATGGAGCCGGAGCCACTGGAGTCATTATTCCTCCGCCCTTGGCACCCGGAGCCAAGTTCAACATCACAAGCACCATGATTCAGTTATTGCAACTCAAGGGATTATTCGATGGACTAGCAGGCGATGATCCAAATATGCATCTGATCAACTTTATTTCTACATGCAAGTCATTCGACAATCCTGGCGTTGGACAGAATGCAATTCGGTTGCGCCTATTTCCATTGTCTCTATCTGGGGAGGCAACTCTATGGTTGAACGGGCTGACTCCTGATTCTATCACTAATTGGAGACAGTTGAAATATGCTTTCCTAGAAAGATTCTTTCCGCCATCCAAGAGTGCACAATTGAGAGATAAAATCAGCAACTTTCGACAGCTTCCAACCGAAGCTCTCAACGAAACATGGGAGAGGTTCAAGACGAAGCTTATGAGGTGCCCAAACCATCATATGACCAATGTTCACTTGATGGAGATACTATATAGATCCTTGAATTCAGTAACTAAACCTGTGGTGGATAATGCGGATGGAGGGTCATTTATGGACCTCACCTTTGTTCAGGCAAGTGATATGCTAGACTAGATGATGAAGCAAAGTAGGGCGTGGCATACCAGAGATTCTGAGGTAGCAAGCCCCATTCTTTTTATAGGCATGACTGCAGAACAAAGAAGAAGAGAAGAAGAATGTGATCAAGATATGGCGCACATGAAAACACAAGTGGATCTTCTTACAAAGCATCTATTATCAGGGAAGACCAAAAAAGTCAAAGCTATTGCATCAAAAGGAAGAGAAGAATCTGATTCTGAAGAAGAAGCCAACTACTTGAACAATCAGGGGGGTTTTCCGAGGCAATACCCAAGGAAACCAAGGTCGGAACTATTATGATAAATTTGGAAACAAGAACAAAGGTAGTTGGAAGAACAAGAATAACAAGAGTGGTTTGTATGTTCCCCCAGGGAGACGTGATGCCACTGCATCTAGTTCTGCAAATATGGAAGACATAATGGCTAAACTGTTGAAAGGAGTAGAGGCAACCAGCGCGGGAGTAACTGAGGTAATAAATGATTTATCCTCGATAAAGCAATTGGTTGACTCACATTCCACTTCAATAAAACAAATAGAGCAGCAATTGAGCCAACTTTCAGCATCACTCAATCAAAGAAAGGCTGGCACGTTACCTAGCGACACTGTGCAAAATCAAAGAAACAACGGATCATGCATGGCTATTACTACCAAAAGTGGTAAGGTGCTGGAATATTCATCCCAAAGAAAGCAAGTGGCCAAAAATAAAGGAGATAAGGACGCCATAGAGGCTGACCAAGACGTCCATGACGTCACCCCTAGTAGTTTGCAGCCTGAAAAGACCAAAATTTGGAAGCAAGAGGAGAAGAAAGCCGTGGAGAAAACAATTCCGCTTCCACCACCACTTTTTCCTCAAAGACTGAAGAAGAAAGCTGATGATACCAAGTTCAATAAATTCATGGCAATGTTGAAACAGTTGACCATTAATGTTTCGTTTGTAGAGGTACTAGAACAAATGCCAGGGTATGCAAAATTTATGAAGGATCTGTTAACAAAGAAGCGAGCAGCAAGCTATGAGTTGACAGACACTGTTCATCATTGCAGTGCAATTGCTACCCAATCACTAGTTCAGAAGAAGGCTGACCCCGGTGCATTCACTATTCCTTGCACCGTTGGATCTTTGAATTTTGCCAAGGCATTATGCGATTTAGGAGCCAGCATCAATTTGATGCCATTATCTATTTACAAAAAGTTGGGGCTGGGTGATCCTACTCCAACCAATATGAGGCTCATAATGGCAGATAGGTCGGTAAAATGACCTGCTGGTATTTTATGTGATGTATTGGTGAAGGTTTCTTTATTCATATTTCCGGCAGACTTCGTTATTTTGGATTGTGAGGCAGACTCAGAAGCTCCCATAATCTTGGGGCGCCTTTTCCTTGAAGTGTGCTTATCGACTTGAGAGCTAATGAGCTTTTATTCCGAATAAATGATGAAGTAGTTTGCTTTGATGTGTGTAAATCAATGAATCAACCCAAAGATCTGAACGTATTCTCGGTAGCTGATGTTTATTTCGATGATGTGAAAGAATTACTTGAAGAGGAGCAGCTTATTAATGACCCACTGGCGGTTGTACTTATGAATGTTGAGCATAAGGAAGCTGAAAATTATGATGAAATTATTGGTGCCCTAACAGGGTTAGGGTCATATGCTCATGCTCCTCAGAAGCTACACCTTGATCTCAAAAACTGACCTACACCACCAGCTAAATCATCTATTGAAGAGCCACCCACGTTAGAATTGAAAGAGCTGCCTAGTCATCTAAAGTACGCATTCTTAGGAAGCGGAAATACACTACCAGTCATTGTGGCGCCAGACTTGGGTGAGCAGCAAGTTGCAGCTCTCATCACTATTCTACGGAAGTATATAAGAGCCATTGGTTGGACCATCGTGGACATTATTGGTATTCCAGCTGGGATTTGTACACACATGATTCAGCTTGAAGAAAATTGCACACCAAATATTGAGCATCAAAGACATCTCAATCCACCTATGCAAGAAGTAGTGAAGAAAGAAATTATTAAGCGGTTAGATGCAGGGGTGGTGCATCCTATCTCAGACAGTAAATGGGTAAGCCCGGTACAATGTGTTCCCAAGAAAGGAGGCATGACGGTAGTTGCGAATGAAAAGAATGAGCTTATTCCACTTAGACCCATTACAGGATGGAGAGTATGCATGGATTACCGAAAGCTGAATTCGTGGACACTTAAAGATCACTTTCCAATGCCACTTATGGATCAAATGCTTGATCGATTAGTAGGAAAAGGTTGGTTTTGCTTCTTAGATGGTTATTCCGGCTATAATCAGATTTGTATTGCTCCCGAAGACTGATGATAGGCAAATTTACACGCCTATATCAATATATTTTGCCCATATTTGTGCCATGTTTTGAGAATAAATTATATATTTCATGCACTTTTAGTCCTTTTCCTATAAGTGAGCTAACGAACATGATTAGCAAAGTTTCAGGTATAAATGATGCAGAATTCAGCATTTTATGGATAATTTGACGCCAAAGAAAGCTCACGAAGGAAGCAAAGGGAGCTTGGACGCCTAAAGGACCAAAAGTGATGCATGGAAAATCTATCCTGGGCTAAAACAGCATTTCTAAAGACTTTTGGGACTAGCAGTAACTTATTAGGATTAGGATAATGATACATTAACCTAGTACAATTGGGTTAAGTATTTCATTAGCTTATTAGGATTAGGATAATGATACATTAACCTAGTACAATTGGGTTAAGTATTTCATTAGCTTAGTAGGATTTGGTTAAGTATTTCATTAGCTTAGTAGGAATAGGATATGGGTAGTATAAATACCCTATCATGCTAGAGATTTTTATTCATTCCTCCCTTCGTGGAGAGATACATTCCTCCCTTAGTGGAGAGATACATTCTACCTTACAATTCATTCCTCCCTTAGTGGAGAGATACATTCTACCTTACAATTCATTCCTCCCTTAGTGGAGAGATTCATCTTCTTACATTCCTCTCTTATTCTTCTATTCTTATTCTTCTACAACAATTTACATTAATTCTATTTTTCTTCTTCTATTCATTTATTATTAATTTCCGCAATAAGAGAATCGTTACTTTGCCTAGGAATTCACGCCTAACGCCTACCACTTGTGCTACACGAAATTAATAAATCTTATGGTATAAAAACAATGTCAATCGTGATCTCCTTCGCATTCATGGGTAACTAAACTTCTCTGTTGGGGTTATGGAAGCCAACTGAAATACTATCTATTGCTATGAGCTTGTGAGTTCGTGACACGTATGTTGCTTATATCATTATTCTCTTCATCTTAATCTACATTCTTTGTGGTTGCAAACACAAGAATACGCCAGTATAACATTTAACTTGTTTGAAAGAAAGGTTATTTGTCTGGAAAAGAGATAATGTTAAGGTAGTAGGGTCACCCCCTAAATTCTCTACTAAACAGTTAGTGTCGTAACTGGATTAACCTCTTGGAGAATTCGTACCATTAGACACGCTTTAAGCTCAAAAGAGTTAAAGTGAAATAATACTCGAATAGGTCGAAAGACGCCTGGATTTACCATCAAATACAATTCTCTATAAGCACATGCATGTCAGAATTCTACACACTCATAGTCAATAAAGACGTATAACTCAGGAGGTGGACATAACCCCAACGCTTCAATTCTCATTGTTTACAACTTACGTAACAATCCTTTTCTTTTTACTTTGCTATTTTCAGTTTTTACTTTATTTTTTTGGTTACACATTACAATCCCCCCTTCTTACGAGACTTGCACTAAAAGTCAAGTAATTTTGCTTACTTGTTGGCCAAGCTATTCCCTGTGGGATCGACACCCAACCCAGGTTGGGTTCTATATTTGCTAACGACCGTTTTACACTCCCACGAGAGCTGTAGATTGAGCGTTATCAAAAATTGGCGCCGTTGCCGGGGAATACGAGTGTCAATTAAGTTTGTGATAATTACTAGACCCTTTGGTCAAAGATTCTCGTACCTTTACTTTTAGTTTTTGTTTTTGTTTTAGTCAGGTTTGTTCAGTGCATCAATGGATGCACAACGTGAAATTGAAAGGATGGCTGCTCAAGTACATCAACAGAATATTGATAACCCTGGCCGTGCAACAAATCCTAATGATGAGGACCTGGGCGATGAGGAGCTACTAAACCCACGACATACTGCTGAGATGGAGGCACCCATACAGAGGAGAGATCGTCAAGCGAGATTGAGGCTTGATCGCCAAGCTATGCAAATTCCTTTTGATGACGATGAGGAAGATCTGGACGGACCTGGTGCCACCGGAGCTATTATTCTTCCGCCATTGGCACGCGGAGCAAAGTTCAATATCACTAGCACCATGATTCAGCTTTTGCAACTCAAGGGATTATTTGGTGGACTAGCAGGCGATGATCCGAATATGCATCTAATCAACTTTATTTCTACATGCAAGTCATTCGACAATCCTGGCGTTGGACAGAATGCAATTCGACTACGCTTATTTCCATTGTCTCTGTCTGGGGAGGCAACTCTATGGTTGAATGGGCTGACTCCTGATTCTATTACTAATTGGAGGCAATTAAAAGACGCTTTCCTAGAAAGATTCTTTCCGCCATCCAAAAGAGCACAGTTGAGAGATGAGATCACCAATTTTCGACAGCTTCCAACTGAAGCTCTCCACGAAACATGGGATAGGTTCAAGATGAAGCTTATGCGGTGCCCAAACCATCATATGACCAATGTCCACTTGATGGAGATATTATACAGAGCTTTGAATTCGGTGACTAAGCCAATGGTTGATAATGCGGCTGGAGGATCATTCATGGTCCTCACCTTTGGTCAGGCAAGCAATATGCTAGATCGGATGATGAAGCAAAGTAGAGCTTGGTATACCAGGGATTCTGAGGTAGCAAGCCCCACTGTATCTTTTGGCATGACTGCAGAGCAGAGGCGAAGACAAGAGGATCGTGACCAAGACATGGCTCACATGAAAACACAAATGGATCTTCTTACAAAGAAGTTATTATCAGGGAAGATCGAAAAAGTTAAAGCTGTTGCATCAAAAGAAAGAGAGGAATCCGATTCCGAGGAAGAAGCCAACTACGTGAACAATCAGGGGGGTTTCCGAGGCAATGCCCAAGGAAACCAAGGTCGGAACTATTATGATAATTCAGGATATAAGGACCGTGATCAAGGTAGTTGGAAGGATAAGACTGACAGGAGTGGTTTGTATGTTCCTCCAGGAAGACGTGACGCCGCTGCATCTGGTTCTGGAAATATGTCAATGGAAGATATGATGGCTACACTATTGAAAGGAGTAGAGGCAACTAATACGGGAGTGAATGAGGTGAAGAACGACTTGTCCTCAATGAAGCAATTGGTTGACTCGCATTCCACATCAATAAAATAGCTAGAGCAACAATTGAGTCAATTATCTGCTGCATTCAATCAAAGAAAGGCTGGTACTTTACCTAGCATCACTGTGCAAAATCCAAGGAATGATGGATCATGCATGGACATTACTACCCGAAGTGGTAAGGTGCTGGAAACTTCAGCAAAAGGCAAGCAAGTAGTTGACGAAGTAGTGGACATTGATGATAAGGCAAACGGGAAAGATGTCGCAGCAGCTGAACCTGACGTCCATAACGTCACCCCTCACGATTTGCAACCTAAAAAAGCTGAAAAACGGAAGCAAGAGGAGAAGAAATCCGAGGAGAGAACAATTCCCTATCCACCACCACCTTTTCCTCAAAGATTGAAGAAGGTGGCGGATGATACAAAGTTCAGCAAATTCATGACTATGTTAAAGCAGCTGACCATTAATGTTCCATTGGTAGAGGCACTTGAACAAATGTCTGGGTATGTGAAATTTATGAAAGAACTTTTGACAAAGAAGCGGGCAGCAAGCTATGAGTTGAAAGATGATGTTCATCACTGCAGCGCAATTGCTATAAGATCGCTAGTTCAGAAAAAGGCCGACCCCGATGCTTTCACTATTCCTTGCACGGTTGGATCTATGAATTTTTCCAAGGCATTGTGCGATCTGGGTGCTAGCATCAATTTGATGCCACTATCCATCTACAGGAAGTTGGGGTTAGGTGATCCGACACCAACCAATATGAGGCTCGTGATGGCTGACAGGTCGGTAAAATGACCTGTGGGTATCTTGAATGATGTGTTGGTGAAGGTTTCTTCATTCATATTTCCTGCAGACTTCGTTATTCTGGATTGCGAGGTGGATTCTGAAGTTCCCATAATCTTGGGATGTCGTTTCCTTGCAACTGGAAGTGTACTTATTGACATGAGAGCTAATGAGCTTTTGTTTCGGTTGAATGACGAAGTGGTCCGCTTTGATATATACAAAGCAATGAAGGAACCCAACGATATGGATGTGTTCTCCGTAGCTTATGAGGATAAGAAAACATTATCTGTAGAGAAAAAGCTTACTATTGAGCCATTGTCTGTTGCGCTGCTGAATGTTGAGCATGAGGATGATGAAGATTATGAAGAAACTATGTGTGCTCTAACAGGGATAGGGTCCTATTCTCATACCCCTAAGAAGTTGGACCTTGATCTTACGAATCAACCTTCACCAACAGCGAAGACTTCCATTGAAGAACCATCAATGCTAGAATCGAAAGAGCCCCCCGATTATCTAAGGTATGTGTTCTTGGAAAGTGGAAGTATACTTCCGGTAAGTGTGGCAGATGATTTAAGTGAACAGCACGTGGAGGCTCTCATCTCTGATCTGATGAGGTACAAGAGAGCTATGGGTAGGAAGATTGATGATATAATTGGTATCCCTCCTGGGATATGTACGCACAAGAGTTATCTCAAAGAAGATTGCATGCCTACAAGTAAGTATCAACGTCTTCTGAATCCATTCAGAAAACGATGCCCTATCTATCTCGATGAAGACTAAGTAATCGAGATAGCTATGTCGTGCCGCGACAATAAATCAAGCGCTTGGTGGGAGTCAACCCATCATTTTTAAATGTTTTTAATTGTTTTTGTTTTCTTAGGATTTTGTCGAGCCACAACCAAAACTAAGGCGCTTGATGGGAGGCAACCCATCGTACTAATCATTTTTATTGTTTTTTAGCAAATGTTGGTGCAAGAGGTATAAAACGAGGAGACTGATTTCAAATGTCGATTTGGACGTATTGCATGGTAAAGGTGGTAAGCTAGGAATTAAGATGCATAAGGCTATGGATTGATCATTGCTCATGACAAAATAGGCATCGAGGAAGTCTAGGACTAGGTAAAACTAGGCCATGAACAATGCAAAACCTATCCGATAGCCCAAGGTCTCGGAATCTAGTGTGCTATACACTATGCGCCGCCCATTCTTAAGTGTGCTATACACTATGCACTGCCTATGCTATAGCATTAGGTTTCAGTATCTCAAATGCTATACACTATTCGGCACATATGTCCCTAAATGCCATGACCTATGCGCCGCATATGTCCCTAC
The DNA here is from genome assembly GCA_030864225.1 of Capsicum baccatum var. pendulum. Taxonomy (NCBI): domain Eukaryota; kingdom Viridiplantae; phylum Streptophyta; class Magnoliopsida; order Solanales; family Solanaceae; genus Capsicum; species Capsicum baccatum. The sequence continues at coordinate 92,175,967 of CM061557.1, forward strand.
ATGCCATACACTATGCGCCGCCTATACTATGACTATGCCAAGCATTATGTGCCGCATATAGGGCATTTTTGTCTCCAAAACCGTGTGTAAATGGGTCAAAACCCAACCCATTCTCTTCCTATATAAAGGGGACTTAATCTTGAAACATAACCACATTATAAATTGACCTAAGGGCGCCGCATACTCTCTCCAAATCATCTCAAACTTTTTCTTTGCTCTTCGAATTCATAAGAACATCTCCAAAGGATTCAATCACATAAGTACTCTTGTATTCTTCATCTATTTCTCGTAAGTACTACGTTGCTATGCCTATTATGAATTGCTACATCTTCAAAGATTATTGGTGATGTTAATGTGTTTGGATTGTTGACACAAAACCATGTGAGTGAATTGCATTGTCATACTCTTTGCAGAATTGCTATGGTTATGAACATTTCATAGTCTTGTCACTTTTATACCTACATGTTAGGCTATCCCGTTCATCGGGATACAACTTATAGTTGCCTACCAACATAGGAGGTTGTAATTGTTGATAGATGCTATCCCTTGATTCAATCTCTATGTAGTAGTCTTGATATATCTAACATGAAAGTATTGCAAAGATTACAAGAAGTATGACTGCTCTGATTTTTTTGTTGGAATATAGCACCTAAAACATATGTCGATGAATTCTGAGTAATCGACCACTTTCACTTCACTAGTTGGTGCCAACAACCTAAGTGTGGGGTGGTGCCTCTACTGCTTGTTTATAGATTGTATCCATTGAGATAATGCTAACATGACTCTATAGAGATCTCAGGTACAATGTCACCAAAAGACAAGGCAAAGATAAGGCTACCACGTCACAAAAAGGCAAGAAAAGAGGCAAAAAAAAAAAGAGCAAGGAGAACCCTCCTCGATGCAAACACCTCGACTCACTCTTGGAATTAAGTGGGATACTTATGAGGAACTTCTAAGGATGACGCCTCTGATGATAATTTCAATGCAAAGGGGTATGACCCCAGACATAGAGAATGAGTCCGACTAACCAGGTTCTTCTTATTTATTTTCCACTAAGGACAGTGTGTCCCGTCTAAGTGTGGGGTGATGGTATTTTCATGCTATACTTCTCTATCCGTATTTGCATATATTCATGTTTGTTTGATTAGTTTTCTCGTTTTGTTTTTTTTAGTAGTAAATTTTTTTAACGTAGCTTCGCATGAAATTATTCTAATTGGCAGCATAAGATTATAACAAGAGTATGTGCTACAATTATGACTATTGAGACATTTTAGGCTCTAGTTCTGACTCACTATGTGATATTGTGTGGTTCAATTCCTTCACTTGTTGGGTCAAGAGTCTATACTACTTCCAATCAAGTCGACCATGTGCCTTGTGTGTGAGAGATTAATAGTATATTCTATGTTTGTGGCTGATGCTAAAACTTGCCTCGTATGTATGCAAAGCGAAAATAAGGAGTGTAAGTTTAGGAGATGATTTAGGCATTTCTTTGGCAACCTATACATGTTTACCTTCGTTTTACCTACCCATGGACATCATCCTAGTTAAACCCTTTTGAGACTTTAGCCTATTTTCTTTGACGAACCTCATATGTAAGCCTAATCCATTTTTTCAAGACCGTAATTTGATCCAAAATCCTAAGGGATTTAAAGTGAAAAAGTCATGTGATGAAATAAGAGGAAATTGGGTGAGTATGATGCTCTAAATTGTAGTGGTGCTTGAATGAGTTATGAAAAAGAAAGTGCTATCATAAGAGGTATGTTATGAAAAGAAAAAGGAAAAAGAAAGCTGAAAAGTGAGTTATGCTTAAAATTGAAGAACAAAAGAGGAGAACAAGGGTGGTAGAATAAAAGAAAGAAGAAAGGTTGAAAGAAAAAAATGTCAATGATACAATGTGATGTATTAAAGTGCTTAGGAACTTAGTCACTATTTCTGGCCAAAATAGTCCTACCCGTCCCTTAGCCTACATTACAACCATCAAAAGACCTATTTGATCCTAATCTTAGCATTCTGACATTTAGTGGAGTACTACACTAAGGGCAAGCCTATGGTCATCAGTTTCTGCATACGAATTCTTTGTGAGAGCGAGAGCAAGGATATTTTGATACCCATGTTTGAAAAATATGCTATACTTGTGAGTGACTATGGGTAATATATTGTGAGACACACATGGTTGATGAGTTTTGGATAGTTGTACATGATTCTTTGTGCCTTAACTTTTGAATATGAGTTGACCACCATCACGAGTCTATGCTAGAGGTTAAATGGTTTCTACTAATGATCGGAAAACTACTCTTTGTTGATAATTGTTGTGCTTGTCTTGACGAATGTTTTGTGTTGTTGCTGTGAAACCCTAAGTTGATGTTTAGAGGGACATGATATTTTGTTCGAGGACGAACAAAGCTTCAAGTGTGGGGTGTTGATGATAGGCGAATTTACACGCCTATATCAATATATTTTGCCCATATTTGTGCCATGTTTTGAGAACAAATTATATATTTCATGCACTTTTAGTCCTTTTTCCTATAAGTAAGCTAACGAACATGATTAGCAAAGTTTCAGGTATAAATGATGCAGAATTCAGCATTTTATGGATAATTTGATGCCAAAGAAAGATCACGAAGGAAGGAAAGGGAGCTTGGACGCCTAAAGGACCAAAAGTGATGCATGGAAAATCTATCCCAGGCTAAAACAGCATTTCTAAAGACTTTGGGGACTAGCAGTAACTTATTAGGATTAGGATAATGATACATTAACCTAGTACAATTGGGTTAAGTATTTCATTAGCTTATTAGGATTAGGATAATGATACATTAACCTAGTACAATTGGGTTAAGTATTTCATTAGCTTAGTAGGATTTGGTTAAGTATTTCATTAGCTTACTAGGAATAGGATATGGGTATTATAAATACCCTATCATGCTAGAGATTTTTATTCATTCCTCCCTTAGTGGAGAGATACATTCCTCCCTTAGTGGAGAGATACATTCTACCTTACAATTCATTCCTCCCTTAGTGGAAAGATACATTCTACCTTACAATTCATTCCTCCCTTAGTGGAGAGATTCATCTTCTTACATTCCTCTCTTATTCTTCTATTCTTATTCTTCTACAACAATTTTCATTAATTTTATTTTTCTTCTTCTATTCATTTATTCTTAGTTTTTGCAATAAGAGAATCATTACTTTGCCTAGGAATTCACGCCTAACGCCTACCACTTGTGCTACACGAAATTAATAAATCTTGTGGTATAAAAACAATGTCAATCGTGATCTCCTTCGCATTCATGGGTAACTAAACTTCTCTATTAGGGTTATGGAAGCCAACTGAAATACTATCTATTGCTATGAGCTTGTGAGTTCGTGACACGTATGTTGCTTATATCATTATTCTCTTCATCTTAATCTACATTCTTTGTGGTTGCAAACACAAGAATACGCCAGTATAACATTTAACTTGTTCGAAAGAAAGGTTATTTGTCTGGAAAAGAGATAATGTCAAGGTAGTAGGTTCACCACCTAAATTCCCTACTAAAAAGTTAGTGCCGTAACTGGATTAACCTCTTGGAGAATTCGTACCATTAGACACGCTTTAAGCTCGAAAGAGTTAAAGTGAAATAATCCTCGAATAGGTCGAAAGACGCCTGGATTTACCATCGAATACAATTCTCTATAAGCACATGCATATCGAAATTCTAGACACTCATAGTCAATAAAGACGTATAACTCAGGAGGTGGACATAACCCCAACGCTTCAATTCTCATTGTTTACAACTTACGTAACAATCCTTTTCTTTTTACTTTTCTATTTTCAGTTTTTACTTTATTTTTTTGGTTACACATTACAATCCCCCCTTCTTACGAGACTTGCACTAAAAGTCAAGTAATTTTGCTTACTTGTTGGCCAAGCTATTCCCTGTGGGATTGACACCCAACCCAGGTTGGGTTCTATATTTGCTAACGACCGCTTTACACTCCCACGAGAGCTGTAGATTGAGCGTTATCAAAGACCAAGAGACAACAATGTTCACATTCCCATATGGTACGTTTGCCTTCAAACGAATGCCATTCGGACTATGTAATGCACCAGCCACCTTTCAGCGTTGTATGATGTCCATTTTTTCTGATATGGTTGAAGATACGTTGGAAGTATTCATGGATGATTTTTCAGTCGTGGGTGAGTCATTTGAATCTTGCTTGGCAAACCTAAGTATGGCGTTGCAAAGATGTGTTGAATTCAACCTAGTGCTGAACTGGGAGAAGTGCCACTTTATGGTTAAAGAAGGTATTGTTCTTGGGCATAAAATTTTCGAAAGAGGAATTGAGGTTGATCAAGCTAAAATTGAAGTTATCGAAAAGCTACCACCTCCAATTTCTGTGAAGGGAGTTCGTAGTTTACTCGGGCACGCAGGTTTCTATCGGCAGTTCATCAAAGACTTCTCCAAAATCGCTAGTCCATTATGCAAACTTTTGGAGAAAGATGCAAAGTTTGACTTCAATGAAGATTGTTTGAAGGCTTTTGAATGCCTCAAAGGGAAGCTAATTGAAGCTCCTATCATGGTAGCACCAGATTGGTCTCTACCGTTTGAAGTCATGTGTGACGCTAGTGGGGTAGCTTTTGGTGCTGTACTTGGACAGAGAAGAGAGAAGTTATTCCATCCAATCTACTATGCGAGCAAGGTCCTAAACGAAGCCCAAAAGAATTATACTATCACAGAACAAGAGCTGTTAGCAGTTGTGTATGCTTTTGAGAAGTTCCGTGCTTATTTGTTGGGAACCAAAGAGGTAGTTCACACAGACCATGCAGCCCTGAGATATTTAATGACAAAGAAAGATGCAAAACCAAAGCTAATTCGATGGGTATTGTTGTTGCAAGAATTTTATTTTGAGGTAAAAGATAGAAGAGGTTGCGAGAACCAAGTGGCTGATCATCTATCTAGACTCGAGAACGAGCATATAACACAACCTGATCTAGAGATTGATGATACATTTCGTGATGAAGAGATCTTAGCCACAATAATGGAAGAGTTACCATGGTATGCAGACTTTGCAAATTTTGTGGTGAGTAATGTGATACCTGCAAATCCATCCTTTTATCAAAAGAGGAAGTTCATGCATGATGTAAAACATTACTTTTGGGATGAGCCATATTTGTTTCGATGATACGCGGATGGTGTTATCAGGCGATGCATATCCCATGTAGAGGTGCCTAATATATTAGAAGCATGTCACACTTCCCAAGTTGGGGGACATCACGCAGGTAACCGGACAGCAAGGAAGGTATTGCAAAGTGGATATTATTGGCCCTCGATATTTAAAGATGCCTACGACTTTGTGAGAAGATGTTACCAATGCAAGAGACAAGGCACAATTTCCAAGCATCATGAAATGCCCATGTCAAAAATTCTTGAAATCGAGCTCATTGATGTATGGGGTATTGATTTCATGGGTCCATTCGTAAATTCATTTGGAATGAAATACATCCTAGTTGCTGTAGATTATGTTTCAAAATGGGTCGAAGCAGTAGCGTTAGCCGACAATGAGGGAAAGCATGTTGTAGCATTCTTGAAGACAATTATCTTCTCTCGCTTTGGAATACCACGGACTATCATAAGCGATGGAGGATCTCACTTTTGCAAGAAGCTGTTCAAATCCGTGTTGGCAAAATATGGTGTCAAGCAACATAAGGTAGCCACACCTTATCACCCTCAAACTAGTGGACAGGTAGAGGTTTCCAATCGAGAGATCAAGTAAATCCTTGCTAAGACTGTAAATGCTAATAGGAAAGATTGGTCTCGGAAGCTGGACGATGTGCTATGGGCTTATAGGACTGCATTCAAAACGCCAATTGGCATGTCTCCTTACCAACTAGTTTATGGGAAGGCTTGTCACTTACCCATAGAACTCGAGTATAAAGCATTGTGGGCGCTGAAGCAACTAAATCTGAATTGGGATGATGCTATGAATCTGAGATTGGAGCAGCTGAATGAGATGGATGAATTCCGTCTACATGCCTATGAAAGATCAGACTTCTACAAGGAGCGGATGAAAAAGTATCATGATCAGCGGATTGTTCGACGAAACTTCCAAAAAGGCGACATAGTACTTCTTTTCAATTCCCGACTGAAGCTATTCCCAAGTAAGTTAAGGTCCAAATGGTCTGGTCCATACAAGATTAGCCAAGTCTACTCGTCTGGAGTAGTTGAGCTAGAAGACAGTAATGGTGTTGTCTTCAAGGTGAATGGCCAACGAGTAAAACCCTATATCGGTCATCTTGACTCGATAAAATATATGGACACTATTTACCTCGACGAAGTCTAAGTACTCGAGGTAACTATGTCGTGCCGCGACAATAATCAAGCGCTAGATGAGAGGCAACCCATCATTTTTCATTTTTTCTTTCTTTCGTTCTACTAAGTGTTTACTTTTGATATATAAAAACCCAAAAAGAAGAGTCGAGCCATGACCAAAACTAAGGCGCTAGATGGGAGGCAACCCATCGTTCTAATCATTTTTGTTGTTTTTAAGTGAATGCAGGTACAAGAGAAGTAAAGGAGGAGATTGGTTTCAAATCATGATTTGGAAGTCGTGCATGTTAAAGGTGGTAAGTTAAGAATGAAGAAGCAAAAGGTTATGGGTGAGGCATCGCTTATGAAAATATAGGCAACGAACAAGACAAGGCCTATGTAAAACTAGGACACAAACAAGACAAGGCCTATGCTATGGCATAAGCTCTCGGATTCTAGAGTGCCATAGCATAGGCGCCGCCTATGCCTAAGAGTGCCATAGCATAGGCGCCGCCTATGCCAAAGCCTTTTGTCTCTGAATCTCATATGCCATGGCATAGGCGCCGCCTTTGCTCAACTAGGCTTTACAAAAGGCGCCGCCTATGCCAAGCATAGGCAAAGCAAAAGACGACGCCTATGGTCACTTTTGGTCTCCAAATCCGATTCTAAATGGGTCAAAACCCGACCCATGCTTGCCCTATAAATAAGAGACTTAGTCTTGGACCAAAAATACATTGCAAACCTAGCATAAGCGTCGCCTACCTCTCCAAATCCTCTCAAAAATTTTCCTTTTGCTCTTTTACTTTGCAAGAACATCATCCAAGGTCATCAACCAAGTAAGTACTTCTTTGTTCTTCATTTATATTCCATAAGTACTACACTACTACGCCTATTATGATTTGTTAAATCTTGAAGTAGTATTGGTGAGTTGAATGTGATTAATTTGTTGTGATACAACTAAGTGAGGGAAAGAATATGTAAGAATGATCTTGACTTGTTTCCAACTTGTATTTAATTTTGATGCACTGTCATACTTTTGCGGAATTGACATGGTCAAGAACATTGCATAATCTTTTTAATAGAACTCTTACATGTTGGAATAACTTGTGTATAAAGGTGACAACCATGGTTGACTACAAACATACAAAATTGTGATTATTCCGAAAACTTGATTCAATCTATATGGAGTAGTCTTGCTCAAAAGATGTATCAAACATGAAAGTATTGCCAAGATTTCATGAAGTATGACTGCACTGATTATATTGTTGGAATATAGTGCCTAAAACGTATATCCATGAAGTCTGAATAATCGATAACTTTTACTTCACTAGTTTGTACCAACAAAATAAGTGTGGGGTGGTGCCACTACTACTTGTTTATTGATTGTATCCACCGAGATGAAGCTAACATGACTATTGTTTTAATCTCAGGTACAATGGCACCAAAATAAAGACAAGGAAAAGAAAAAGCAACCACTTCACAAAAAGGCAAGAAAAGAGGACGAAAAGAGCAAGGAGAATCCTCCTCGCTGCAAATACCTTGCCGTATGTTCGGAATAAAATGGGTCCTAGAGGAGGAATAAAAGGAATGTTATAGGAACAATAAAGTGAAAAAATATGTTCATGTGGAGTTGATAAACAAGGAGAGCCTAGCAAAGAAAGAACCTCGTATGTTGGCCAAGATAATGGCATTACATCTTCATTTCATCTTCCGAGATATGGGAGAGTACAATCTCGATTTAACACGAGAATTCTACGCCAACTGGTCACCGAAAACTACAGGGATTGAAGTAAAGATTCGGGGCCAAGTTCTGCAACTAAATGCGGAGCTCTTCAAGTCCTTTCTAGGTTTACCATCTGTTGATCCATCACCATTCAAGGAGCTGTATAACAGACCTCCGTACAGGGCTATTAGACACACATTATGCGGACCAAGATCCATGGAAAGATGGAGTAGACACAAGGACACCGGTCGGCACAACACCTTCCCCTATGATCCTTTGAATAGGGAAGCTAGGATATGGCTGCGAATAGTCAACTCTTGCTTGATTCCAGGGACCCAGTACACAAAGATAACATGAGATAGAGTGTGCTTGGTGTACTCATTGATGACTAATGTCCCTATCAACATTGGAGCAATTATTCGATCTACAATTCGTAAAACTAGGCTACACAAGAGGTCCCACTTCAGCTTTGGCAATCTGTTGACTGCAATATTGAGGAAGGAGGACATCGAAGAGGAACCTGCTGATCATAAACTCCCACACAACCCGAAGAAGGTTGACCTCACAAAGGTTAAAGATGCTGAAACCACGCATGGCGTCAACCTTACCACTGCGGAAACGCATGCTCGAGATGAGAGTTTCTTTCGCCATCTTTATGGCATGACTCGGTTTACCATGATGAGCGGAGGTCGTGTTCCAACTGCTGCAGAGCTCCAACAGCTGGACTATGACTACCCAATGAATGAGCATGCAAGGCAAATGTGTGGAGTAGGTGTGTACTTTGAGGAACCTGTTGATGACGATGTGCCAACCGATGATGATCGTCGAATGCCAGACTCCGACGTGGAGGAGAACTCTAATGGTGACGACTCTGGTGATGATTTCGACGAAGGGGGTATGACCCCAAACATAGAGGAGGAGTCCGACTAACCAGGTTCTTCTTATTTATTTTCCACTGAGGACAGTGTGTCCCGTCTAAGTGTGGGGTGCTGGTATTTGCATGCTAACCTTCTTTATCTGCATTTGCTTAGTTATGTTTGTTTTCTTATTTATGTTTGTTTGTTTTAATTTTTTTATAAATTTTTTTTTTGTTACAAACTTTGCATAAAATTGTTCTGATAGGCAGCATGGTATTATGACAAGAGTCTGTGATAAAATCATTACTATTGAGACGTTTAGGCTCTAATAGTGACTCATTATATGATAATTGTGTGGTTCAATTCCTTCATCTGTTGGGTCAAGAGTCTATACTGCTTCCAATAAAGTCAACCATGTGCCTTGTGTGTGTGAGATGATAGTATATTCTATGTTTGTGGCTGACTCTAGAACTTGCCCGGTATGTATGTAAAGCAAAATAAAGAGTGTGAGTTTAGGAGATGATTTAGGCATTTCCTTGGCAACCTATAATTGTTTACTTTCATTTTATCTACCCATGGACATCATCCTAGATAAACCCCTTTGAGCCTTAAGCTTATTTTCTTTGACAACCTCATATGTAAGCCTAATCCATTTTTTTTTTCAAGACCATAATTTGATCCAAATTCCTAAGTGCTTTAAAATTGCAAAGTAATGTGACAAAGTAAGAGGAAATTGGATGAGTGTGATGTCTTAGAATGTATTGGTGCTTGAATTCGTTATGAAAAAGAATTGCTATCATAGAGGTGTGTTATGATAAGAAAAATGATGAAACTAAAAAGTTCGTTATGTTCAAAATTGAAAAACAAAAGAGGTGAGAAAGGGTGGTAGATTAAAAGAAAGTAGAAAGGTTGTTTGAAAGAAAGCATAAATGGCATAATGTGATGTATTAAAGCGCTTAGGAACATAGTTACTATTTCTGGCCAAAATAGTCCTACCCGTCCCTTAGCCTACAACCTGTAAAAGACCTATTTGATCCTAAGCTTAACATTCTGATATTTAGTGGAGCAGTACACTAAGGGCAAGCCTATGGTCATCAGTTAGGAATTCTTTGTGAGAGTGAGAGCAAGGATAATCTTATACCCATGTTCGAAATATATACAATACTTGTGAGTAATTATGGGTTATATTTTGTGAGACACACATGGGTGATGAGTTTTGGGTAGTCGTATATGAATCTTTGTGCCTTAACTTTTGAATACGAATTAACCATCATCATTAGTCTATATTAAAGGTTGAATTGTTTCAAGAAGTGATCAGAAAACTACTCTTTGTTAATAATTGTCGTGCCTGTCTTGATGAATATCTTGTGTTGTTACTGTGAAACCTTAATGGATGTTTAGAAGGACATGATATTTTGTTCGAGGACGAACAAAACTTTAAGTGTGGGGTGTTGATGATAGGCGTATTTACACGCCTAAAGTGCTTCAATTTACCCATTTTTTAGCTAAGTTTTGAGGACAAAATATATAACTCATGCACTTTTAGTCCTTTTTCCTGTAAGTGAGCTAACAAACGTGATTAGCAAGTTTTCAGGTATAAATGATGCAGATTTCAGCATTTTATGGATAACTTGACGCCAAAGGAAGCTTCACGAAAGAAGGGAAGGAGAGCTTGGACGTCTAGGACCAAAAGTGACGCATAGGAAACCTGTCCCGGGCAAAAACAGCATTTTCCAAGACTTTGGGGATCAGCAGTAACCTATTAGGATTAGGATAATGATGCAGTAATTTGTTAGGATTAGGATAAGTATGCAATAGCCTAGTAGGAATAGGATATGGGTATTATAAATACCCTATTTTTCTGCAGCTTTTTAATAATCAACTCATTCATAACAAACATCATTATTCTCGTCATTCGCATTCTAATTCATTCCTCTACAACTCTAAACAATTTGCTTTCAATTAATTCTTATTTACTTTCTCTTCATCTATTCAATTCTTAATTTCCACAACGAGAGAAAAGCTATTCTAAAAGGAATTCACGCCTAAAGCCATACCACACCATACTACACGTGAGATCCTTATTGTGGTATAATGATAATATCTATTGTGATTTCCATCGCACTCATGAGTAGCTAAACTTCTCTGTTGGGGTTATGGAAGCCGTATGAGATACTATCTATTGCTATGAGTTTGTGAATTCGCGACACGTATGCTGCTTATATCATTATTCTCTTCATCTTAATGCAAATTCTTGTGGTTGCAAACGCATAGAATACGCCAGTATAGCATTAACTTGTTCGAAAGAAAAGTTATATGTCTGGAAAAGAGGTAATGTTAAGGTAATAGGGCGCCAACCCCTATTAAAATGTTAGTGTCGTAACTGCATTAACCTCTTGGAGAATTTGTATCATTAGACACGCTTTGAGATCGAAAGAGTTAAAACGAAATAGGCCTTGTTAGGTCGAAAGACGCTTGGATTTACCATAGAATACAATTCTCTATAAGCACATGCATGTCTGAATTCCGCATAACTCATAGCCAATAGAGACGTATAACTCATAAGGTGGACATAACCCCAACTCTCAATTCTCATTGGTTAAACATCTTACTAAACATTTTTTCTGTTTACTTTGCTATTTCTGTTTTTACTTTACTATTTTGTTTACATTATTTGCACATTAAAATCCCCCCTTTTACGAGACTTGCACCAAAAGTCTAATAATCTTTGCTTACTTATTGACCGGCTATTCCCTGTGGGATCGATACCCAACCCAGTTGGGTTCTATATTTGACAGCGACCGCTAACATTCTTACGAGAGTTGTAGTATGAGCGTTATCACTAGCCCTCCCCCTCACCTCCCCCCAAAAAAGAATTAATTTATTTTTAGAAAAAAAAAATCTTATGCCACCTCTACCACCTATTTTGACAATCTCAACTCTCACCTACTAGCCCCTCCCTATAAAGTAAAATAAAGTTTAAAAATTTATTTTAAAAAAAAAATTAAAACTTTTTTCTTATTCCGTCCGTTATTATCCCATTCGTTCTCATTATTTTTGTTAAATATATAAAAATACTTTTAGAAAACATATACTTACTCAATTTGCATAATAAACACAAGAATATAAGTAAGAAGCAACTTATTTTCCTAGAAAATATTTTTCCTCCACCATATTGAACATACCACAAAAAAAGTATAGGGGTCTAGCATTATTTTTCTAAAATGTATTCTTATGCTTCAGATCAAATATTTTTTCATTCACCAACCAAATACTAGAAAAAAAATTTCGAAAAATATTTTTCATTCATCAACAAAACATAAGAAAACAAGTAAGAAACCAACTTATTTTCCTGAAAAACATGGAAAATATTTTCCTTCCTACCAAACACACCCTTAATTGCTCTTAAGTTAATATACTATCCCACGTGGCCATGTTCGAGAGTGAGAAATCATCCAAGGGGAGCTTGCAACTTGAACTAGTCCACTTAGAGATGGGCATAAATACCGAAACGCCAAAATGTCAAACCGAATCGAATTAATTTGGTTTTTCGATTTTGGGTTTTTGGTTTTTCGATTCGATTTTGGTTTATTTTTTTATAAATTCAATATTTCGGTTCAATTTTTGATTTTTAGGTTGATGTAATTCGGTTTAAATCGAAGTAAACCAAAATTTTTAATATACTTATTTTAATTATTATATATATATATATATATATATATATATATATTTATATTTATAATATATATGCCATAAGCTATTAGACTTTAGCTATAACTCTCTACTGCCTACAACCAAAAGCCCCAAAATCCAAATACATTCAGCAATCGAAATTAAAAATTATTTTTTTCATTTATTTTTGCAACTGAAAGTTATTATATTGTCCTCCATCTGATTTTTGCATTGGAGGTGATTATTTTTATTTGTCACCTAGAAAATTTTACAAGTTTATATTGATATTTCTTTAATGTAAGAAAGTTAAACTAGTCCAATTTACAAATATAATTTAGCCCATTAAATAGGTCCAAAATTGAAAAACCAAAATTATTAAATCGAATAAAATCGAACCGAACCGAACTAATTCAGTTTAATTTTTGATACACCTAATTCCATAATCAAAAAACAAAAAAAAAACAAAATAAAAATATCAAATTTGAACCAAAGTACCAAACGTCCACCCGTAAGTACTGAATTCTCTGAGATTTTGAGTTGGACGTTCAGAGTGTTCCACGTGGTATCAAAGCCAACCTTAGGAAATTCTGTTCTCACAATCGTAAGTCTACGTCATCATTACATGAATTAACTCTCCATAACTCTTCATTTTGAACTTTTTAAACATAACTCAATCTCCCCAGTTGATTTACAATGGATTCTAAGGGATGTTCAAGATATTTTCTAAGCTAACCTTAATTAAAAAAATATTTACAACTATTGTTAACAATTTCTTTGCTTATTCAGTTTTGTCTTTCCTTTAATCCCCTTTGATGCTGAAGAACACTAAGGTGAGGTTCAACAACTCAGTTCCTTAGCTTATTTGTATTCCCTGTCTGGCAATGATGATCGGTGCGGGTTTTTAAGGAAGTGCAGATCATTTCAGGCCACGTGGTTTTTCATCAACCAAACAAAACTGGCCTTCAGTTTTTAACCTTGTTCTGTTTTTCCAAGAAATCTTGAAAACTTATTTTCTTCTGAAGACACATGAAATAGAATGTTGTTTGTACAAATGCAATTTATGGGGTCAAGAACTTCCCCAGTTGAGTCCAGCTTGTTAGGTTGACCAAGTCTAAAACCATATCTGATCAGAAACTTGAGTTACATCCAATTACATAAGGAGTGGTTTGACACTTCAATAATTCAAGAATGCTTTCTCATATGAGCTCTATTATTGGAATTATGGTATTAATGGAAGACGCCTTCAAAATAAATTAAAGGTGGTTTGAGGTGGGGGAAGACTGTGTATGTTGTCTAAGGATACCAAATTAACTATGTATTACATTCCACACTTGCCATCACACCAAGTTGGAAAAAGAGGGAGAGAGATCACCAATAGGTGTAGAAAAAAATGGGGAATTTCCAATTGAATAGCTCTTCAACCATTCGCATAGCAACTCTGTTTCCTTCATCCAATGGCTTACTAATGCCAAGTTCAGAAATTCCAGAAGAAGATAAAGAACCAGAAGACCAAGAATGTATAATCCCGTGGCTCTGATGAGGCTCCTCCTTTCGACCAAGCTCAATTTTTGTCATCCAATTAGAACCTGAATTTTTCCCTGGTCTTTTTTCCCACACTCCAATATGGCAGTTATCATTATCAAGCCTCAGACGGGTCATGGATGGTGCTGGAACCTTGCAACATTTCCTCAGCTTTGCATTAAGCATAGTGGACAGTGTTGATGAAGAAGGTAAGGGGAATTTTTTGTCATTGCCATTATTGTTAGCACTCTCTTTCATAATTGGGAAGTTTGTTTTTGCAACTTGACCATTCATCAAGATAGCTGCTTCATCATAGGCTCTTGTTGTTTCCTCTGCTGTTCAAATGTTCCTAACCATATCCTTTTTTTCCTATAAACAAAAAAACGAAAGGTAGGTCTCTTAGGAAGGAGCTAATGTACATAAAGACTTGAAAATCCAAGAATCATTAAATTGTACATGAAGTTTATGATAGAGACCAAAGTTGGCATCTTTCTAGCACTAGTAGCAAGAAAAAGCCTCTAGCAGCATTTTCATATCCTGGAGAATGTTGTTTTTCAACGTTTTTGGGTACAAGAATCTGTAATTTGACACAATAACTTCAGCACTAGTTCAAGTTTAAAACAAGAACATTATAAAGTACAACAACACCCTCAACACAAGATCAAAGTGATCTTTTTAAGAAGTGTGTTTTATTTTTTTAGAAATTAAGATGAAATAGAAATGTAAAGCCAAGTCCCCCGACTTCACGGAGTGTCCTTAATGAAATAATTCCCCTCAAGTACCTGAGGTTGTAGAATTTTTCTCTCAGGATAAAATGGCTTTACAACCAGAATGTAGCGGTACCTCAAACTTTCTAGTTTTCTTCAAACTCACTCAACGGGAGATGATCGTACAGAGTTTTTAGAAGCAAGAGAATATTTTTATTATGCAGAAATTTTTTCATTCTAACCCTGTGGAAAAAATATAGGTTTATATAGCCATAAAGTTCCCCTTCCGAAAGGTGCCAATGGTTCATCCGAAAAGGTGTATCCTTTGAAAAAGTAATGTCTGTTCATTTGAAACATTGTGTCTTTTTTCTGAACAGACATAACTATCCGAACAGTCACTTCTTTTCCAAATCAATATGTCTTTCTCAAAGGGTTGTGTCCCTCCATTTTCTATTCACACCAATTGAATCAAACAATCCCCCACATGAATGGGGAATAACTATTCTTTGTAAAACTTTATGGACAAGTATGTGATCATCAAGCAAAGACTGATGGCATCTAGATAAGTGAGTTTCCCTTTGAACTTTCCGTAGTGAACATGCATCGGATGCACTCGGTCAATCGGTAGATTTGATATCTTTGAACCATCGAGCTTTAATGTACACCTAGACAACATATGTGATACAACCAGACTTTTACCATTTATGGTTCTCATGGTTTTGTTTGTTCCAGCCTTGAACACATCCCGGTCTTATGATAGCTTAGAGAATAGGCCTTTACTAACATTCTCCTTGAAGCGGCTTCAAATTTGCTCTCACATAGATGATTTCTAAATGTTTAATCCTATAGATTAAACTATTTGGTTAAATCTGTCAAATTTAGATAGTCATTAAAAGACTTAACTCCATAAGTCTTATCCTTATTTACTAAACATTGCCTATATCATGAAAATGGGTTGGGTATATTGACAATGTTGAACCTATTAGACACAACTTTGTTTGATCTCCTTGAACCTAGCTCTTCAGATCTCCAGTTTGCTAGGTAGAGTTACTGTCATGTTAACTTTTCCTAGGCCATAAACCCATTCCCTTGGATGTCCTCTCAACTTCTTCTCTAGACAGGCCTTTTGTAAGTGGATCCAACACATTATCCGTTGACTTTACATAATCAACAGTGATAATTCCACTTGAGAGAAGTTCTTTAATGGTATTATGTCTACATCATATGTGACGAGATTTACCGTTGTACATCATGCTCCCTACCCTACCTATTGCCACTTGGATATCGCAGTATATACATATTGGTGCCACTGGTTTGGGCTAATAAAAAATATCTTCTAAGAAATTTTGAAGCCATTCTGCTTCTTCACCGGCTTTATCTAAAGCAATAAATTATGATTCTATCGTAGAGCGAGCAATACCTGTCTATTTGGATGATTGCCAAGAACTGCTCCTCCACCTATTATAAATACGTATCCACTCGTGGATCTTACTTCATTTGAATCGATGATCCAGTTTGCACCACTATATCCTTCAAGTACCGCATGATATTTATTATAATGCAAAGCATAGTCTTAGGTGTATTTAAGATACCCCAAAACTCTTTTCATTGTCATCCAATGAGTTTTGTTGGATTACTCGTGTACCGACTCTACTTGCTAATAATGCATGTTATGTCTGGTCGTGTACAATTCATTATATATACTAAACATCCCAATACTCTTGCTTACTCCAATTGTGAGTCACTTTCACCTTCATTCTTTCGAAGTACAAAGCTCACATCCAATATAGTCTTGGAAATACCAAATTCCATATACTTAAATTTGTCAAGTACCTTTTTGATGTAATGAGACTGTGATAATGACAACCCTTGTAGAGTTCTATAGATTCTTATCCCTAAGATCACATCCGCAACTCCAAGGTCTTTCATATCGAACTTGCTCTCGAGCAATATTATAATATAACATTTCAATTAACATGATTAAACTAGTAAGTACAAGTTATCTACTAGTTATCCACACAAATTACCCAAGTTATCCGCCCCCCCTGCAATTAGTATCAGAGCTACATTATTTAAAAAATGTACAAGTAGGTATGTGTTAATTTAGTTATGAGAAATGTTAATTTAATTATGGAAAATGTTAGAAATGTTAATTTAATTATTAATTATGAGCTATTATTATTTACGTTGTTATTTATTTGTTAAAAATGAGAAGATCATTTTAAAATATAGAAGCTTTTAGAAAAATTAAAGAAACTTTAACTAATTACTACCTAGAATATACGAAGTTAAATAAAATAAAATAAAATCTCCACAGATTAACTTACTAACTACTTTAATATCTAGCAATGAGGCAAAATTAATAATTCATTTAAAATCTAGAAGAATGAAATATATACCACCGAATTATAACAAAACTAGATTTCGGTATCCACCAAAATATTATAAAGATGAATAATATAATAAATTCCAAAAATATAAAGAACTAAAATAAATAATATCTGAAAAGTGGAGAGAATTAAAAATAAGAAAAGAAAGACTACAATATAACATGATTGTAGAAGTATGTCAAAAATAAATAAATACACAAAAAAAAAGAAATATCATATTTAGAATCACAAATAGATAGTCTAGAATACATATATCAACATGATCTATACACCATCAAGTAGATAAAATGAATAAAGAAGAATTTATAATAGATGAAAAAACATATAAAAACCATGAAGGATTAAAAATAAGAATAGTATTTTCTAATTTAGGAAGAAGATATAAGAAAATAGGTAAACATTTATATTTAATGTTAGAAAAAGAAGAATTAAAATTAGAAGATAAATTAACGGCTATGGTAAGAATAACAAAATAAAATGAAGAAATAGATAGGAAAAAAGAAATAGATAAAATACAACAACAGACTACACAAGAAATATGAAAAATAGAGGAAACTAAAAATAGTAGGATTGCTGAATTAGAAAAAAAATTACAAATGCTCAAAGATCTGCATGAAAAAAGACAGAAAGAAAAAGAAGAAAGGGATAAAGAACAAAAATTATTAATTGAGATAAATCAATTTAAAGAAAAATTAGAAGAAGAAAACAAAAAATTAAAAACTAATGAAATAGAAATAAACACAATAAATACTGAAGAAACAGATAATTATGATTCGAAAGATAGTGAAACATATAACAAAATCTTAACAAATATAGAAAAATTAGAAATTAATGAAAAAAAAAGTAATTAATAAAGAAAACTTAGAAAATACAAACACGAAAATAAATACTCTTGACAAAGAAGACGAAGAAAATATAATACCTAGTACATCAGAAATAAGAAAACCTACATATCATTATAAAGATAAGTTTAAAAAATTTAACTTAAAAAATGAATTTAACAAATGGACACCAAAACAGATAATTAATAAAAATTATAACTTCTTAGACTTATACTGTGTAATAGATGTAGATAAAATGATACAATTATGGATAAGATGTATAGCAAAACAATTATTAGACAATGGTATAAATGCAATAGATACACCAGAATATATAGAAAGAACACTAATAGGAATAGCAATATTATGGTTTTTAAATTTAACTGAAAATAATAAAAAAGTATTAAGGAATGATAAAGAAACAGAAGGAACAACAATAAATAAACTAAAACCTATAGACATATTGAAAAAATATGAAATGGCTATAAGAGATGAATTTAGCAGTATGGCAACAGAAGAAGAACAAAACAAAGAAAAAGATACAAATAGGAATTTAATGTTAAAACTAGCAATATGTGCTATATAGATGAATATACATGCACATTTAAAGAATACTACTACAAAGGAGCATATAATACAGAAGAAAATAAAGAAGAGAGAAGATTATATTTTAGTAAATTACCTGAACTATTTAGTTCAAAAATAATAAAAAGTTGGGATGAAGCAAAAAAGTAGATACCTTAGGCGCAAGAATAAAATTTTTACAACAGCGGTATAGAAATCTATGTGAAAAAAAAAATAGAAAAGAAATAAAAATGGAAAAAACATTAATAAAACATTTAGCATATTGCAAAGATAAAATAGCACCTCAATTTGGATGTGAAGAAATATATTATAAGAAAAGAAAAAGACATAAGAAATATAAGAAATACAAAAAATCAAAATATAAATATAAGAAACCAAGAAAAAGATATTATGTAAAAAATTATAAACATAAAAGACTATATAGGAAAAAGAAATCTATAAAAGAATGTACTGGTTATAATTATGAAAAACTAGGACATTTAGCTAGACATTGTAAAATGCCGAAAAACCCAAAAAGAAACAAATATCAGAAATAAAGGTAGAAAATACAGAATATATGCAAATAAATTATATAGATTACGAATTACAAAGTGACAATTGTATATATGAAATTTCGGAAAATGAAACAGATAATGAAATAGATAGTAAATCAGATGAATCAAATGACTAAAGAAGATATAAAATTGAATCAAATAACTGAAGAAGATATAAAAATAATAACAAAGGAAGAATATTTAAATAAAGAAGGAACAGATTAAAAAATAATATTTGATAATAAAATATTTAACAAAATTAAAGGAAAAGAATTAGATTTAAGTGTAGAAAAAATATTTAAAATATCAACAATAAAAAACATATTTAGTAGACGAAAAGAAGAATACCACGTAGTAAGCCAAAAAGAACATGTAATAGACTGTAGATATGCAAAAGGAAGAGCTAGTAAACCACTAGTAACAAAAAGAATAATTAATAAAGAAATAAACGATATAAAAAGTAAAGACCCAATAAAATATGTACACCTTGGAGGAACAGAGATATTAATAAAAGCATGTTTTAGAGAAGGAATAGATACACTAATAGAATTATATTTAGCAGATGATAGAATTATAAAACCTATAGAAAAAAGTATAATAACTGCCATAAAAGGAAATTTAATATACCAAAATTTTAAATTTATAATAAGTGTGAATTATTCAGTAGCAATAACAGATAAAAACATAGATAAATCATTAGTATTATATTGGAAAATATTAGGAATAAAACTAACCCCAGGAAGTAAAATATTTACAGTAAGATGTAAAAATCTATATGTATTAACAAAAAAAAATATAAAATAACGGGAAAAAATAAAATTAATAAAATACAAATAGAAAGCCCTTTCAAACAATTTGTAAAAGCAATTGATAACAATGATTATAGTTACAAAGACATAGATATAGAAGGAGATTTAGAAATAATAAATGATAGAATAAGTACAACAAAAAGAATAGCTTTTGAAAAACCAGAATCATCAGGATCATAAAAAAGAACAAACTATGAAATAACTTCAACAGTTAATTTAACTCAATATTATATAATGGGAACAATAAATAAAAAAAAAATTAATACTCCTAAATACAGGACAAGAAGAAAATTATATAGCAAAATATTTAGTAAAAATTGAAGAAATAAAATCTAATAGTAATATATGCCCAGATCTACCAAGAAGTTTAATAACTATTAAGGATACAACAGAAATAATAATAATAATAATAATAATAGGAATTAGAAAAATAAAAAATAGAATTTGAAATAAAAGAAGATATGCAAAAAATAGATATAATATTATGAATAAAATGGTTAGAATAAGTAAAATCATACAATATAGAACATACAGAATTAACCATAACATATAATAAAGAAAAATTATTAATAAAAAAAACTTTGACATGATATGAAAATATATGTACTAATAAAGATAATAGTAGAAAGATATTACAACAGATATTATACGTCTATGATAGATACAGGAGCAGAAGCCAATTTATGTAGATATAATTGTTTACCAAATAGTAAATGGGATAAATTTAAAATATCAATAGTAGTTAGAGGATTTAATAACGAAGAAAGCTTAATTACTTATAAAGCTAGAAATGTGAAAATACAAGTATGGGATAATATATTAACAATAGAAGAAATCTATAATTATGAACTAACATCAAAAGATATGCTTTTAGGAATGCCATTTTTAAATAAATTATAGCCACATATAATAACTAGAACACACTGGTGGTTGACAAACACCATGTAAACAAAAAGTAAGAGCAAAAAGAGTTAAATAAATAAGAAAGAAAACTGATTGGATAAAAGGAAGTGAAAAAATCACACAAAAATTAGAAAATATGAAAAATACTGAAGTCATAATAGAACTAGTTATATTTTCAATAAATAAAGAAGATATGACTATATTTTCAATAAATAAGGTAGAAATAATAAATAAAAAATTAAGAAAATTATACAGTGAAGATCTATTAAAAGGATGGAAAAATATAAAACTACTGTAAAAATTGAGCTAATAGATA
Source organism: Capsicum baccatum var. pendulum (assembly GCA_030864225.1). Taxonomy (NCBI): domain Eukaryota; kingdom Viridiplantae; phylum Streptophyta; class Magnoliopsida; order Solanales; family Solanaceae; genus Capsicum; species Capsicum baccatum. The sequence continues at coordinate 92,197,091 of CM061557.1, forward strand.
AAAATAGCATAATAACCCAGAAACTATTAACATATAACTTTGATGTTATAAAAGAATTTAAAATACATATAAATGAATTATTAGAAAAATAATATATACAAAAAAGTAATAGTAAACACGATAGTCCAACATTTATAGTAAATAAACATAGTGAACAAAAAAGAGGAAAAAGTAGAATGATTATTGATTATAGAAACCTAAATGCAAAAGCTATGACATAATTATCCGATACTAAATAAAATATTAAAAATAAGACAGATATAAGGATATAATTACTTTAGTAAATTTGATTGTAAATCAGGATTTTACCATTTAAAGTTAGAAGAAGAATCTAAAATGTTAACTACATTTACAGTACCACAAGGATTTTATGAATGGAATGTGTTACCATTTGGATATAAAAATGCACCAGGTAGATACCAACACTTTATGGATAGTTATTTTAAACAACTACCTAATTGTATAGTATACATAGATGATATACTCTTATGTACAAAAACTAAAGAGGAACATTTTAAATTATTAGAATAATTTACTGATATAATAGAAAAATCAAGAATAAGTTTAAGTAAAAAGAAAACTGAAATTATGAAAAATCAGATAGAATTTTTAGGAATACAAAAATAAATAAATTCAAAATAAGAATTAGATATAAAAAAAATTACAATCATTTTTAGGATTAGTAAACCAAGTAAGAGAATATATACCAAAATTAGCAGAAAATCTAAAAGTCATTACAGAAAAATTAAAAAAGAATGTAGAGTATAATTACAACGAAGAAGATAAAAAATAAGTTCAAAAAATAAAAATACATTGTAAAGAATTACCAAAATTACAATTCTCAGACGAAAATAAAAAATTTACATATATAGAAGAAGCAGACGCAAGTGAATATAGTTATGGAGGAGTACTTAAATATAGATATGAAGAAGAAAAAATTAGAACATCATTGTAGATACTACTCAGGTACGTTTAATGAAACAAAAATAAAATGAGAAATAAATAGAAAAGAATTATGTCCATTATATAAATTTTTATTAGCATTTGAGTCATATATTATATATAACAAGTTTATTGCACGAACAGATAATACACAGGTACGTTGGTGGTTAACCAAATAAATACAAAATTCAGTTACAATGAAAGAGATTCGGAGATTAGTATTAATATATTAAATTTTACATTTACAATTGAAGTAATCAAAACTAACAAGAATGCCATTGCATATTACATATCAAGACAAAGCTACACAGACTAATATAATAGAAGATGATGCTTTAGAAAAGATACTCAAAACCCTAACTACGCTTTCAATGAAAGTGGACAGTATGGGTAATGAAATAGAAAAACTAAAGACTAATGAAGTTAAACTGAAGTCTAAAGCTATGAATCAGATAACTCAGCAGTGTGCAGAGCTATGTCGATCAGAAGACATCAAGATTTCAGAGCTAAAAGGAGACGTTGGGACACTTCAGAAAACCCATAATGTTTATCAATCTACAATTGCAGGTACAAGCAAAGGAGTTAGTGGACAAAGATATCAGAACATGAACATGAATAAGATATTTGAAAAACTATTTATACCAAAAACACAAAACGACCCCTTGTTCATACCCCCACAAACTACCACATATCGAGAAAGTTTAAATCAAGATACAAAAGCCTAAAACCATATAACTCGAGCATACATAAAAAATATCCACAAAATATAAACTTATCTAAACCTTAACCCCAGAGCTACAAATATCCAACAACTAAACACAAACTATATAACCCAAAAATTACAAAGTTACAACAAGTTAATCGCATTACCGAAAACCAACCCAAGCTTAGTTAAAACTTGTTTCAGTTATGGATTATTAAATACTGTATATACCCAAGATAGAGATGAACTAATAGCTATACCAGAATTATATAGAGCATTCCCCACCTATAAGAAAATAACCAAAGGAAAACTATTTTTTATAAAGTGTTATACTGCACCAGCAAATATATTATATGACGAAATCAAACCAGTTATAAAAGTTATAAAAATAGAATTAACTAGAGATATGATTATACCAGACGATATTGTTCAACGGCCAGAGATACCTAAAGTCGAGATACCTGATTTTTATGCAAATAAACAAATTATTGGAATATCTAAAATTGTTCAAGAATTAGCAAATAATTATATCAATGAAAACCCTACATGGACCTATTATTCAAGAGATCATCAAATGATTTATTCAAATTCAAGGGAACTACGATAGTCAGATATGGAAGAAGCTAGACAATGAATTTTGACACTACTCAATCCAGAAAAACAACCAACTATAAGAGCAATTAGGAAGGGTTTTATTTTATAAGAATTATTAACAAGATATTGCAAGTTAATTGGACACAAATATCCAGACCATTTATGTTAGAGATGTAATAGAGAAGATAATATTATCCCAAAAGTTCAACTATAATAAAAGTAGATAAGAATGAAGAAGGACAGCTGGAAGATACAAGACAAAAGATATAAAGCAACACGGATCGATGGAAAAATAAAGACAAGAAGACAAAAGCATTAAAGTTAAGAAAGCGACATATAACTTATCAAGCTAAGTTTTTAACATGTGAATTGTAAGAATACGTAAATTATTTGTATAGTTTTTGACTTTTTGACAAAGCCATTATTAGTCTAGTATTAGGCGTTAAATAGTTTTTTGTCCTTTTATACTTTAAGTCCTTTTCTACTTTTGAAAAAGAAGACTTTTTGTAAAAGTAGGAATAGTATATAGTTTACGTGTAAAGTTGGAATAGTAAATAGTTTACACATTTTTCACCTTTTTAGAGATTATAAATATGTAAGCCATCCGGCTAAGTTAAGGCAAGACTTTCATATGTTGAAAGAAAGTCTTCTCTTTTTATACACAAAAAACTTTTGAATATTTAATAAAATCAGATATATTTCTAAGGAAAAACTATGGATGAACAAAGCCCAGAATTATCAAATCTACCAGAATAGGTATATTCGTTTATAATTATGAAAGCTAAATTCATAAATTCCTAACAATCATAATATGATAAAATAAGTTCATGTTAGTTACTATATAGTAGAATTATTCAAAGAATAATATGTTACAAAGTTTATTAGCAAAGAGTAAAAGGAGAAAAATTTCTAAGGACTATCCCATCCTAAAGGTGAAACTGGTGAGGCAAGAAAGCCATGATAGGGGAGTAGCCAGAGTAGAAGCGCTGTTTAAGGGAAAAGTATCCAGACTACCAAGCTAATAGTGACAGAGTAACATAATTATTTAAGAATAATCTAGTATATAGTGATATAAGATGATCATATTTTGTTATGTATATGGTTGAAAGAAATATTTTGAAATAGCATCATATAAAAAAGAATGCCTACCTACTTATCCGATGAAATGATAGATAAATTGAAAATACTTGTTTTGTATGTACTTAAGGATATAGAAATATTAGATATAAGAAAGATCATATGGGAAAAAATATTTGATAAATATACTATGACTAGAATAAATTACATACCACACCTACCTACCTACTCCTATATATACGTACATGCCAAACCTATGCATCAACCATGATAAACTACGTAGAATATTGAAAAATGGATATAAAAAATATACAATTAATAGAAATAATAATGAAAATAAATTTAGAAGAATACATGAGAACTAAAAATATAAAATATGTAGAATACCTTAACGAAAATATGGAGGAATTAAAAAGATTAAAACAAACAACTAAAAAATATTATAAAAAAGCAAATGACAGATAACTTTAAAATACTTGTTTTATATATACTTAGAAATATAGAAATTATAGACATAAAAAAAATAATATGGGAAAGATATGGAATTATGAAGAAGAAGAGTTATTAAGTTCTATAGAAAACTTATACCTATATAATGAAAACTACTGCTCATATTTAGATAGTTATTATTCAGATGGATATTATACAGATTAAAAATGTTAGAATATATTTAAAAAGTTAGAGAAAAACAAAGTTGGCTATACAAAGAATTTAATTATAGAAACCAGCTTAGAAGAGAAAAAAAGCAATTAAAATAAAGATTAATTTGAATAGATAAAACCATAAAACAACTAGAGTTAAAAGATAGTTTAGAATATGATTTAGACACAAAATTATTCATAGAAGAAAAAGACAGGATAATTAACGAAATAGATAACCTAGAATTTAATTTCAGATATAGTACAATTAGAATAAATTATTACAAAAAAATTCGCAGTATTACAACTACTTTAGGATAAAATGATAAACTACGTATACTTAGAATATTAGAGAAAAAATATGGAAGAAATAAGATTAACAGAAATACTTATGAAAGAGAATCTACTTGACTGTCTAAAAACTAAAAATATGGAACATATAGAATACCTTAAAAATAATAAAAAAGAATTAATAAGGTTAAAACAAAAAAATAAGGAATATTATAACATATCATATCAATTAACATGATAAAACTAGTAAGTACTAGTTATCCATGCAAATTACCCAAGTTATCCACACCCCCTACAATTGCACATTTATCACATTCATTAATTTTGAATTCGTTTACCAACATAGTTTGGTCAAACTTTGCATGCCATTGCTTAGGTGTTTGTTTTAGTCCATAAAGTGACTTAACAAGTTTACACACCTTAGTTTCTTTTCCTAGAACCACAAAACCCTCATGCTGTTCTATGTAAATATCTTCCTCCAATTCTCTATTTAGGAATGCGATTTTTACATCCATTTGATGAATTTCAAGACCATATACCGTCGCCAAGGCAATTAACATTCGAATCGACATTTTCCTTGTTACCAGTGAGTATGTATCAAAGTAATCAAGGTCTTCTTTTTGTTTGAAGCCTTTTACTACAAGTCTTGCCTTGTATTCGTCAATAGTACCATTCACTTTTATTTTCCTTTTGATGATCCATTTAGATCCTAAAGGTTTATTTTTTGGAGGAAGATCAACCAATTCCCATGTATGGTTGCTTTAGATTGAATCAATCTCACTATAGACTACCTCTTTCCAAAAGGATGAGTCCAAAGATGCCATCGCTTTCTTAAATGTTTGAGGCTCATTTTCTAAGAGAAATGCTATAAAATCCAAATGAAATTAACGTTCTTTGACGTGTACTACATCTTGGATTCTCATCATTATGTACATTCTCACTTGGTTCATCTTGAGGTCATTTATACCCTCTAATAAAATGTTCATATCTAGTTTTATATGGATAAATATTTTTAAAGAATTCAACATTATCTGATTCAATTACCATATTTTCATTAATATCCGGATGTTCGGATTTATAAACCAAAACTTGACATACTTTACAACTTTTAGTATATCCAATGAACATGCATTCCACCGTCTTAGGTCCTATCTTAACCCTTTTAGGCATAGGAATTTGGACCTTTGCTAGCACCCCCATACTTTGAAATATTTTAAGTTGGGTTTCCTTCCTTTCCATTTTTCATACAAAATTGATTTTATCTTACTATAGGGAACTCTATTAAGTATTCGGTTGTTGGTAAGGATAGCCTCCCCCCATAAGCTTTGTGGTAAACCTAAACTTATAAGTAAGGCATTCATCATTTCCTTCAAAGTTTGGTATTTTCTTTCCATAATTCCATTACATTGAGGTGAATATAGGGTCGTAGTTTGATGGAAAATTCCATTCTCTACACATATTTCGGCGAATGGAGATTCATATTTTCCACCCATATCACTTCTTATAGTTTGATCTTTTTTCTCTAACTGATTTTCAACTTCAGTTTTGTATTGCCTAAATGCATCTATTGCTTTATCCTAACTATTTTGCAAGTAGACATAACAATATCTAGTGCAATCGTTAATGAAAGTTATGAAATACTTTTTCCTACCACGTGATGGTCTTGACTTCATATCACAAATGTCTATGTGGATTAAGTCTAAGGGATTGGAATTTCTTTCAATGGACTTATAATGGACGCTTAGCATACTTTGATTCAACACAAGTTTGACACTTTGATTTACTGTACTCAAAGTTTGGCAAAACTTCTAAGTTAATCAGTTTTTGTAATTAACATGGCCTAGTCGTTCATGCCACAAATTGGGAGACTCAAGCAAGTAAGAAGAATTTAAACTTTTATTGATTTCAACATTCATTTTGAATAGGCCCTCATTGAGGTAGCCTTTTCCTACATACTCTTCTCCTTAAGTACAATTTTTCTGGAAACAATACATATTTGAATTCATTCTTGTCTAGAAGTAAAATAGAAATCAAGTTCTTTCATAATTCAGGAACATACAAGACATTGTTAAGTGTCAACACATTGTCGAAAGTCATCTTCAAACACACTTTTCCTGTTCCTTCCACTTTTGCAGTAGCAGATTTTCCATGTAGATTTTTTCTTCTACTTGAACTAGAGCGAATGTCAAAAATAACTCCTTGTTATCACAAACATGGTGGGTGGTACCATAATCCATCCATCATTTGCGAGGATTTCCCACCAAGTTGTATTCAAAAAGCATAACGCACAGATCATCCATTTCTTTCTCAGACTCAGACAGATTTGCTTGGACCATCTTCTTCCCTTTATTTGGGGCACGATAATTTGTAGAATTATGGCTAATCTTTCCATAGTTGAATCACTTTCCCTTGAATTTCTCCTTAGGTTAATTTCTTTTATTTCCAGCTTTCTTTCACTTTTTAGAGTTGTTTTGGTCATCTTCTACAATGTTTGCTCCACTTATTGTAGAATTGCCTCTTAACCTTCTTTCCACAGCCTTGTTATCTTATTCAATGCATAGTCGTACAATCAGATCTTTGACTGAAATCTCCTTACTTTTGTGTTTAAAATAGTTTTTGAAGTCTTTCCACATAGGTGGTAGTTTCTCTATTATTGCCGCTACTAGAAATGCTTCATTCTCAATCAAACCTATAATAAAGTTCATGTGAATACTAAGAACATTTTTAAATTATTCAACAATGGTATTTGTCAAAATCATACCTTCCTCTAGGAGACGAATGATCTCTTGTAGTTCTTGCACTTGGGAAACAACCGACTTGATGTCTATCATTTTGTACTCTAAGAATCTTGCAACAAAGAACTTTTTAGTTTCGGCTTTCTCCATCTTGTACTTACGTTCTATCACCCCTCATAACTCTTTTGTAGTCTTGGTTCTGCTATACACATTGTAAGGGTTATCTTGAGGACAACTCAAGATATAATTCCTACAAAGGAAATCTGAGTGTTTCCAAGCCTCCACAATCATGAAGCTTTCTTTTTCAGAGGTACTCTCGGGAACCTCCACAGCTTTCTCAAATGTGAAACTTTGAAGACACAGAGTTGTGAGGTAGAAGAATATTTTCTGCTGCCATCTCTTGAAGTCAATACCCATGAACTTTCTTGGTTTCTCCACCGGTGCCATAGCTTGCGGAGCATTAGTATGACTCATCATGGAAATACTAGTTACTTCCATAGTTGTTCCAGCATCATGCATTTGACTATCAGTCGTCATTTTTCAGTCACCATAAGACAGTACCTTAAGTATATCAAAATATATTAAAAAATTGCAGCAACTTTAAACACTTCTTGTTTCTAGTTTAACGATAAAGTTTTTATAACTTTCAATCGCCAACCGAGTGATCTTTAACTGGTGATAGAGATTTTATTTCTTCACATCACTAGTTAAGTTCAGACAGATTAGAAAGCTAAAATCTTTAATCTCCAGAAATCAAGCTATATAAATTTCAAAAAAAAGCATTAGTGAAAAGAAAATTTCACCAACAAGCAAAAAATTTTTTTTATTCTTTTTCTAAAAATTATTCCTTAAGATTGTTGTCTTTTCAACTTTTTTGGGTACAAGAATCTGTAATTTGACACAATAACTTCAACACTAGTTCAAGTTTTAAACAAGAACACTATGAAGTACAACAACACCTTCAGCACAAGATCAAAGTGAACTTTTTAAGAAATATGTTTTATTTTTTTAGAAATTAAGATGAAACAGAAATGTAAAGCCAAGTCCCCTGACTTCACGGAGTTTCCTTAAGGAAATAATTCCCCTCAATATCCGAGGTTGCGAAATTTTCCTCCTAGAATAAAATGGCTTCACAACTAGAATGTAGCGGTACCTTAAATTTTTTGGTTTTCTTCAAACTCACTCAATGGGAGATGATCACACAGAGTTTTTAGAAGTAAGAGACTATTTTTCTTACGTAAAAAATTTTTCATTCTAAACTTGTGGAAAAAATGCAGGTTTGTATAACCATAAAGTTTCCCTTCTGAAAGGTGACAATGGTTCATTCAAAATGGTGTATCCTTTGGAAGAGTCATGTCTGTTCGTTTGAAACATTGTGTCTTTTTTCTGAACAGACATAACTATTCGAACAGTCACATCTTTTCCAAAACAATGTGTCTTTCTCAATGAGTTTTGTCCCTCCATTTTCTATTCACACCAATTAAATCCAATAGAAAAAACACTCTACTCAAAGAAAAAGAATTTTAAAAAATTAATAAGTAGAAGTTCTTTTGATATATGTACACTTTCAGTGTACTTAAAGTTTTGTTAGTTGGGTGGGTGAATGGGGCGTGGTGAGAAAAGAACTTACAATAGAGGGTGGCGAATTTCAGAAATCCAAGAGCCCCACTGGCGTTGTCTAACACCTCTGAACTTCTTTGATTGTACCATTTTGTTCTTGTATAGATTATTAATATATGAAAGGGCGTAAAAGGTTGCAGAATTTCTGATAAAGGGAGACACAGAAATGAATAATGAAATGAGGGCTAGATAAGAAAAATTAAGTAATCACACAGTGGGTGTCGGTAGTGATGTGGAAGTGTTTAGTGATAAAATTTATAGAGAAGGCAGGTATGTCTACATAATACATTGTGTACATTATTGTTCAGTTTTTGTCCAAAACATATGCTCCCTCTGTTTAAAAAATAATGACATACTTTTTTTTTAGTTTATTTAAAAAAGAATGACCTCTTTTTCTTTTTAACAACTTTTTACTTTTAAATTTCCACGTGGCATGCATAAGACCACAAGATTGAAGGACATTTTGAAACATTTGTCATATTTTTAACTTAAGATCACAAAATTTAAAAGCCTTTTTATTTTCTTAAACTCCGTATCAAGTCCAACTAGGTCATTCTTTTTTAAACGGAGGGAATAGTTAATTATGATTATACTAGTTTGTTTGTATTATCGGTTTTAATCCGAATAAAGGAGAAAAGTTGGGATAGGTTAACCGTTAGCTTAACACTAGTCAATTTAGGATGAATTCTTATAATATTCTTATAATTTATTTCATTTAGATGGATTTAAATAAAGTGACATGGATTATAATGATTCATAATAGTGGACACTAACTTGCTTGGCATTAATATATAGTTATAATTTCTACTATATATAGAAGAGTGAGTTGGAGGACAATCAAGGGTATAATTGTCATTTCAAAAAAAATTCTACCTTGCTTGCTTATGTTTTAGGCTTCAAAGCTTGGCCATAAATTTTTAATGATAAAAAAGCCAAGCTATTTTTCCTAAATATCAATCACATCTCAATTAATTTAATATATCACATGGACCCACATCTTCCCCAACTCTTTTCAAAAATAATTTTCTTGTCACTATTCATTAATAATTGGTTTTTGAATTGAAATATCCACATACAAATAGAATTAGTTGTTATTTGCATATTTAATTACACTACAAAATAGTTATTGAAATTAAATAATAATAAAATCTATCAATTTTTAAATGATAATCCACACATTCAATTTATTTATCTTACTTTTCGTTTAAATTTGTTTCAAAAAATTGTCTTTCATTTTTTAACTATTAAAATTATAACTTTTCACATGTCATGTTTAACACCAAAAGATTAAAATATATTTTGACACATTCTATATGTTATTAATTTAAGACATAAGATTGAAAATTATTTTTTACTTTCTTAAACTTTGTGCCAAATCAAAATCAAACAAAGAAATACTCAATTTCAAATAAAAAAACTTTCAGCTATTGAAAGGTAATTTTAAAAGTATAGCATAAAATATACACTACAATGATAAATAACTTTGGCAATATCTTCAACAGGAAAAAGCACTTGCTTGCCAGGTTAGATGATATCCATAAATCCCCAAACTACCCCACGAGCTCCTTTCTTTAGGGGCTTGAGCATAATTTTCTGAATGAGTTCAATCACATACTCAACCTGGAGACTGAGTTCTGGAAGCTCAAGTCTAGAATATCTTGTCTCCTGGAAGGTGACTCCAACACAAGTTTTTTTCACAAATCTACTCTTAATATGAGGAGGAGAAAAAAGATTAACTCTCTCATAGATGATAGTGGTACTTGGCATTATTACCCTAAGGATATAGCCAACACTGTCTCTGACTATTATGCTGATCTCTATACCACTGATCACTTCATTGGGCACAAGGCTACCCAGTCCAACACCTCTTTCTTGGTCTCCATCAGCCCTCTTAACCATGACCTCCTAGAAGCCATCCCTTCCATTGAAGAGGTAAGGGCAGTATTCTCCTTCAAGCCTAACAAGGCCCCTGGTCCGGATGGGCTCCACCCCTTTATGAATCAAAAATTTTGGGACATACTAGGACCTCCCTTGTTAGGTTCTATCAGGAGACCTTTACTTCATGCTCCATGGACCATAGAGTCAACTCCACCTACCTCTGCCTTATTCCTAAATATAGGAATGCTACCTCTCTCAAGAACTTTAGACCCATAGGACTTTGTAACACCCAGTACAAAATCATTACCAAGATCATTACTTCTAGGATGAAACCCTTCTTGGCAAAGATCATTAGCCCCAGCCAAGCTAGCTTTATGGCCAAAATAAGGGCTTCTAACAATACCATCATTGTCCAAGAATTTGTTAGCCACTTTTCTAAGATGAAAGGAAAACAGGCTAACATGATTCTTAAAATTGACCTGGAAAAAGCCTTTGGCAGGATTGAGTGGTCCTTTATTAGAAAAGTTCTCTCTTTCTTCAACTTCCCCCATAAGCTCATTCAACTCATCCTCTCATGCATCTCTACCTCTTCCATGTCTATCTTAGTCAATGATGGGAAAACCATACCCTTCAACCCCTCCAGGGGCATTAGGCAAGGAGACCTCATGTCACCTTACCTCTTCATCTTATACATGGAGATTCTATCCAGGAGAATCAACTATGAAGTGGACATTCTCCTTTGGACTCCTATATCCATCTTTAATAGAGGCCCCCTATCTTCCATCTCTTTTTTGCAGATGACCTCACCCTTTTTACCAAGGTTGACTCAAAAAATTGCATTACTATTAATAGGGTCCTCCATCACTTTAGCTCCCATTCTGGTTAGAGAATCAACTTTGATAAATCCAAATTAATTTTTTCTTCAAACTATAAACCTGAGATCCAGGATAACCTCTCATCTATCCTGGGCGTACATCTCTCACACCACTTTGGTAAGTACCTAGGATTCCCCATCTTTCATAAAAAGCCTGAAAAAGGGGATTTCTAATTCATTATTGACAACCTCACTAGTATGCTGGCTTGATGGAAAAAAATTCCTCAACATGATTGGTAGAGTCACTTTAGCCAAATCCTCTTTGGCTTCCATTCCTAATTATGTTATGCAGTGCATCCATCTCCCTAATAGCATGCTCAACCTGATTGATAGAACCTAGAGAAACTTCATATGGGGCACCACTGATGCTAAAGGGAAAATACATCTCCTGGGATAAGACACCGTCACTCTCCCTAAAAAACATGGTGGAATTACAATGCAAAGGGCTGCTATTAACAATGAAATCCTCTTGTGTAGCTTGGGTTAGAGAATGTACTCTGAACCTAGTTCTCTCTGGGCCTATATCCTCATTTCTAATTATGGGTCTAGAGGTAGGAGTATAAAAAAAGGCCTCAGAACTTGGAATAATATAGCCAACTGTTGGAACATATGTAGGGATTCTCTTTTCAGGGCCATCAAGGATGGAACTAAGGTTAGAGCTTGGAAAGATAGATGGATCCCTGGTATGCCTCCCCTTTTCACCATTATCCAAGGTCCCAATACCAACTACCCTACTTCCATCTTGGTTAAGGATATCTGAAGAGAGGGCACTTGGGATTTCACCACTTCACCCTTTTAAATCCCTACCAAAATTATTCACAACATGAAGAATGCTTTCCTTGATAGCAGCCACCTAACTCAAGACACTCCTCTTTGGAGGCTTACTAGAGATTGCACCTTCTCTTGCAAAAGTTTCTACCATTTCATCTAAAACCTGAAAAATAGACCTTACATACCTCACACCTCCTATAACTGATCTGGCACCTAAGAGTACCTAATAAGGTCAAAACCTTTATGTTGCTCTTGCAATACAATAGTCTTCCCACTAAAGTCACTCTTTCCAAAAGGGGTTTGAACTTTCCAAGCTTCTGTCATGCTTGCAGTGATCAGCAAGACGATTAACATCACATTTTCTTGTGGTGCAACCTTGCTAAGATCTTCTGGAAAACTCTTATCTAAAAGTACAAAGGCAACATTAACCTCCCGCTTTCCATGTTTGACACCATTAACTGGGCCTCAATATGGAAAAGACTGAAAAATGAGTGCTTTGACAACAACAATTCTTGGGGAATTCTCCTCCCCCCCTTCTGCTTATGGCATCTCTGAAAAACCAAAAATGCTAACTTATTTCAAAGCTCCAACTCCCTTCCTTGTTTTAGTATACCTCATGCTGAAACTGTTGAATACCAATACCTAAGAAATTATCATGAGCCCCCCAATAAGAATAATATTAGTCTTAAGTGGTCTCCTCTCACCCTCATGTGTTCAAGCTCAACACAGATTGGTCTTGCCTTGGCAACCCAAAAAGGAGGGGATTGGAGGGTCATTAGAAATAACAGAGGGGAATGGGTTGTGGGTTTTAGTAAAAGCGTCCCCCATGCTACTAATAACCTCATGGAAATCCTTGCCTTTAAAGAAGGCCTGAACCTAGCTCTTCACCAAAACCTCAAGACCATGGTAGTTTGTATTGAATCCATGGAAATTATTAATATGCTGCAAAATAGTAACCTATTTTATGACTCACTTATTTATGAATGCAGATCTCTACTAAGGACCCTGGGAAATCCTCCAGTTTATCACACATACCAGGGGCAGAATAGAGTAGCGGGCCTATTGGCAAAGCAAGGCTCTAACAAAAACCTTTTTGACACACTTCATGTTTATGCAACTTTACTAGCTAGTGTAGAAGTAGTTTTTTGGGGAAATTTTAAGGGAAAATCATTCTCCAGCTGTGTATCTAGTAACGGGAACTCAACCCTTTTTTCTTATGTTTTTTAGCCTAACTAGGCCTTGCTTTGTAATGATCTACTACCTTTAGTTATTTAAATGCAAATCTATTTAACCAAAAAGAAAACCTTAATACTATAATATTTCTTTATACTATAAATTTTATATGACATAAACTCATTTAATATCCATTTTCAGTATTCAATTTTCATGAGTAATTTTTCAGCAATTACTAGATTATCTTAGAATTTACCGTCTTAAAATCTTAGATTGTTTCATTGTGAAAATTAACATATGAGATATTAATATGAATAAAAATAAATCTATTATATCCCTAAATAAATAAATAAATTATTTATTTAATTTATCGTATTCTATAATTTAAGATTGTATATTTTTTATTGAAAAAATTAACACATAAATAATTTGTCATTGATTTAACACTATAGATTGTTTCATTATGAAAATTAACATATGAATAATTATTTCAAATGTACCAAACTTCCATTTATCTTGTGATTCTAAATATAAAACGTGGAAAGTTAAAATTAAAGTATTGTCAAAAAGAATTCTTTTATTCTTTTTAAAATAGGACATTTTTTTCTTAGCTGAATTGATGGTTCTCCATGATATTTCAAATCCTAGGAGGATTTTTGCTACTATTATGGTGAGGTCTTTGCAATTTTAGTAGATTTGGGATCGTCTATTTGAGTATGATAGGTTTCATTATGTTTTGATCAAGTGTTGAGTGGTGAGTCTGAGATGATAACTATAGTTTCTGAGGGCATTTTGAGATTTGATAGACAAATTTATGTTTTGATGATCGATGACTTGATACCAGTTGATTCTGCATGACTCTCATAGCTCTAGATATTCTATTCATTTGAGCACAACTAAGATGTATAGAGATTTGAGATAGCATTATTGATGGAGTGTCATGAAGAAAGATAAGGCAAACTATGTAGCTACTTGCCATTGTTTTCAGTAGGTAAAAACCTAGCATCAATGTCCAGGTGGTTGGATTCAGTGGTTACCCATTCCCGAGTGCAAGTGGGAATAGAGTACCATGGGTTTAGTAAGTAGCTTACCCTCTATTTCTCATGATTTTGATTGTATTTGGGTCATCGTTGATCGATTAACCAAGTCATCACACTTTATACCAATTCAGATTTTTTCTTAATTATTAGAAGTTGGCTCGTATCTATGTTCATGAGATAGTCTGTCTACATGGTGTGTTCATATATATTTTTCAGACTGGGGTTCCATGTTCACTTCTAGATTTTGGAGAGCTTTTTAGAAGGAGTTGTGTACTCAGGTGGATTACAATGAAACTTTTCATCCTCAGATAGATGGCCAGTACGAGCGGACTATTCAGGTGCTTAAGAATACACTGAGTTTGTGTTATGGATTTTGGAGGCCCCTGGGATAAACACTTAGCTTTGGCTGAGTTTGCATTTAACAAAAGTTATCACTCAAGTATTAAGATGAAACCTATTAAGGCTTTGTATGGTAGGAGATGTCATTCTCTTATTGGATGGTTTGACTTTCGACGTTTGACCCTGTGGTACTAATTTTTTTCAAGAGTTATTAGATATTGTCAGAGTAATTTAGGACAGGTTGAGAGCAGCTCATAGTTGGTAAAAGGACTATCTAGACCTTAGGATTTATTCCTTGAGATTTGGAGTTGGTGATCAATTATTCCTCTCTGTATCACCCATGAAGGGTATGATGATATTCGGGAGGAAGGGAAAGCTCAGTCCAAGCTTTATCAAACTACTCAATACTCTTTGAATAGTTGGGAGGTGGCTTATAAGTTAGCTCTACCTCATGATTTTTCTATGGTCCATCTAGTTTTCCACACTTCTATGTTGTGGCGATACATTCGTATCCTTCTCATATGCTTATATAGGAATCAGTCCAGCTAGATGAGCGGTTGACCTTCGTAGAGTAGCCTCTGCTCATTTTGTCTACTGATGTTAGGAGTTTGCGCGCAAGAGAGATTTCTATCGTTAAGTTTCAGTAAAGACACCCACATTATATAAGGCTACTTAGGAGATTAAGAGTGAGATGCGAACCCAATATTCTCAACCGTTCGAGACTTTAGGTACATCTTAATCCTTATCTTTTGGAGAAAAAAGTTCTTTTAGTAATGGATATTGTAATGACTCTTCAGGTCATTTTTCATATTTCTACTTATTTTCACCATTAGAGATTTTCTATAGATTCCACAAGTCACTAAAAAATTGTTGAGACTGACAGTATGGTTTTCGGGTAGTTCGTTTGGTTTTCAGAGACAATTCCTTATTTTAAACTCTTTGCTACTTCCAAATGGCCACCGGACAAAAAATTCAGTCAAAACACCTCGAATAAAAATTCTAATTGTTTTAGCAGTTCTAAAATATTAATTTTAGGCTAGGTGGACCTTCGGTTTGAGTCCCGAGGCACCCGAGCTTATTTTGACATATTGGTCAGAAAGTTAAGAAATTAGAAATTGGGTGTTAGATCCACCTTTTGTCGATACAACCTCGAATGGAAATTTTGACTGTGCCATTGAGTCAGAAAAATCAAATTTGATATGGTTACATAGTTTATTTGCATATATGAGATTTTGGATAAATGCCAAGGGTTTGGCGTAGACTTGGAATATTTACCAAGTCTCAGTTGTATCTGCAATATCTTTTGCACCGCTATCACAGTGCCAAGGGTTGCGATAGTGATACCCTTGAGAGTCACCAGGTACCACAATCGCAATGATTATGTCACAATTACGACTCAGCATGACAACCACTAGGCCGTGATCGTGGTGGGGAATTATCGCGATAACGGCTTCTTTGTCTAATGTCTTGTATCTCGATAACGATGGTCGGGCCGTGATTGCGACACCCAGATACCTTGGATAGGTATAAATAGGCCATTTTCAGCCCTTTTTTCAATTCTTCACCAATTTCTACGAAAGCTAAAACCCTAAATAAAGAGATAACTTAAAATTGAAGCTTATGGGTAGTTTAGAAAGCTTAGTTAACAATTATTTCTTGATTCGCCTTTAGATTAGAGGTAAGATTTCACCCTTTTCATGGTAGATTTTCTCATTTCTTTTTCAAAATCCCATAACTTTGGAGGCTTGATTTTATCCCCAAATTAGGTTGAATTTCACCCATTTTAGAGGGTAATGACTCCTTGAGCATGAGGGAACATCTGGTTGGCTACGTAAATATGATTTTCTATAATAGAACCCACCTGGGATTTTGGGTAATTTTTGACTTGAATCATAATAGTGCAATATGGGTATCATTATTTTTGTACTATTGAGTAAAATGTGGATTTAATAACTTGTAATTTAGTGGAAAGTTCTCGAAAGGAAAAATTGGTGATTTAGCAGGTCTTTTGAGCTTGCTTCCGTGTTCAGGTACAATAGGTTTTACCCTTTGTTAGATAGAGATAGTTTGTTGTATTTTTGTGATATTGTCTTAGATTGGGGTTGGGTTTCAAGTATTTGTATGATGAATTGCAATGCTTGGGTTGGTTGGATCATTTATGTCATTCAAAAATCATAAATTAGGCATAGTTGACCTAGCTGTACATATTTTAGGTGAATTTCCTATCTTAGGGATAATTGAG
Source organism: Capsicum baccatum var. pendulum (assembly GCA_030864225.1). Lineage (NCBI taxonomy): Eukaryota > Viridiplantae > Streptophyta > Magnoliopsida > Solanales > Solanaceae > Capsicum > Capsicum baccatum. The sequence continues at coordinate 92,214,008 of CM061557.1, forward strand.
TTTTGTTTAATATCTAAATAAGGATTTAGATACCCTAAGCCTAGTTCAGGTAAAATTTGCCAACAATGGAACTTCGAGGATTAGAAGTGGGCCCTTGGCCAACTTTAGGCTAAGACGCATGTTAGTTTTTATAGACCTTTATACATTTTTTAGACTTTTGGAAATATTATTCAATTAATATTGAGAAACTTTGACACTCGATGGTTATGTTGGTTGATGTGAGGGTTAACGCCTATTGATTATGCTATTGATGATACTATTGATTACATTGATATATATATATTTGTAAGTACCGATTTGATTTTGGAGGATGGTTATAATATTGATAATATTTACCCGGTTTGAGTCGGGACGATGATTATGACTTTAATTATATTTACTGATTTGAGTTCGACCATTGATTATATTTACCAGCTCAAGTCTAACTATGATTTGAGTTCGGGTATGTATATTATGTTATGATGATATATTTATTACGACATGTCACTATTAGGGTGTGAGATTGAAAATAACAATTTGGCTTAGTATAAAAATTAGGAAATGGCTAATGTAGCATTGTGTGAGTGGTATTTAGTGGTATATTGATAATTGGTAAATAATTGTGGTGGGTTTTACTATCTTATGTGTACCTTTCAGGCTTATGGGGGCTTGCGATGGGTTATTTACTTTTCCATGCTAATTGGCAAATGGGAGCCAATTTTGTAATTATGATTGTGTGTGTTGATGTTTTACGCTATGTTATGCTATTATTTCAATTGATTTTCCTATTTATGCACAATGATGTTGGAAATGATTCAAGTCCCTTCCTACCTGACTTAGTTATGTAATCTTGCATTTTATCATATTTATATCATGATTTAGCTTAGTCGACTGATGATACCTATGAGTACCCGTGGTTTTGGTACTCATACTGCACTTCTATAAATTTTGGTGCATATCTGAGTACTAGCTGCCACCATTGACTAGCGTTCATTCTGTATTGATATCCAGATATAAGGTGAGATCTTGGAGCCAGGGTCGCCTACTTCCTTCTATCTTACTTTTTTGCAGTCTTTAGTTTCAAGACACATGGTATTGACTATTCTAGATACTTGGGTTGTATTTATACTTTCTCTTGTACTTATCTACCAAGTTGTAGGATGGCATTTATGTAGTTTCTACCTTTAAACTATTTCTATTTCCTTGCTTATTTCTTGTGTTGGATTGCCTATCTGGCTCTTTTATGGCATTTCTACCAAGTTGACCTATTGTATTTATCTCTAAATTATGGTTCGACTTACCTACTGACAAGATTTAGTAGGTGCCATCATGACTCGTAAATTGAGTCATGTCATTTTTACCTTTGTGTTAACCTTGTTTATAAACATATATATATATATATATATATGTAGCTATGGTATTACCATATATCTCTTCCCTCATTTATTCATGTTGTATATTCATTCCTTGTCCTTGTATACTATTATACTATTATATATCAACCCTTCGTTCATTATTAAAATATTGGACAATGATATAAGGTATAGTGTTGAGGTTTCTGAGTATGGCAGAAGGGGATAATTCATCTTTAATACCTCCTTCATCTTATTATTTCAGTTTCTTGAATATGAATAGGATAGTTTATCCTTGTTATCTCATTAGCCTTATTATGTTGTTTGTCAGATATTTGAGTGTAGCTTATATTCTGATTGCATGCTACTTATATTTGCATCATCTTTGGATCTCTATAGGCGCTTGACTACTCAGTACCACTTGTTGGAAGTCATACTACACTTTTGCGGCTTGCAAATCATTGTGTAGGTTCTCACCGTTGTTGTGTACATCGTTTGAAGAAGCCATAGGTTGGAGATGTATGGTGACACTTAGCTTTCGGAGTATTGGTATTCTCTCTCTTATGTACTAGACTAGTCTCTATTTTGTATTCTGAGGTGGGTTGTATCAGTATATTCATTTGGTACTTTCTTCTGTAGTCTTATTATATTAGAAGCTCTTGTACCAATTCCAACTGGTTTTGGGAATATCTTATGTATTTTAGCCTTTTTATTTCATCCATTTCACATTCCTCCCCTATTTATCTTGATAGTCTGATACTACTAGTTCCGGATTATGGGATGACTTTCCTACTGGTGGTTTATGGTAGTCGCCACCATGACCTAAGAAACTGGGTCATTACAAAAGCCATATAAGTTGATTTTCTTTGGTGTTAACAGAGTCAACAAATATTTGACAATCATTTTGAAACATTCATGACTCCTAGGATAGTTGTTAAATGCCTCTAGATCCTCGGAGAGCTTTATTAAATTATGTGGTATGTTGTTGTTAACGTCTCTCTCCTAAAGAATATTGTGAACAAAACAAATCAAGCATAATGATTGCTTGTGCTTTTTTGAAATTCTTTTACCTTTCAACTCTTCTAATAAATTTGTGTTTTTGAAGCTTAGACAAACAAGGGACACCAAGTCATCACTATCAACTGAATTGCCTTTTGGGTTTTTTTGTGACAGTCTTAGCTCCTTTCTTTTTTGTTTTTATGGTCTATGGTTTTTTTTATTAAATAGGTTTATGTTTAGTAGAAGGATAACATTTTAGTCCAATAACTATGGAAAACTCTTTCCATCCAAAACAAAGTGGTATCACACAATATTTTATCTACACCTAATCCATCTTATCTTTATTCACTATATAAACCAAAGTTAGAGAAAACTATTCACTATGTTCATTTAGAAATGAGCATTTTTAACGAGTCAAATTTGTTACACGTAACGCTACACAGTGCTTGTAATCCTGAAGGACCATAAGCTAACCCATGACTAATATCTGCAACTGAGCACTAAATAATAATGGTAATATCATAAATCCAAAAACATGAACTGAAAAGCCATAAGGTTCAATACTGTTACATAACTGAAAATATGGTATATACAATACCAAAGCAACTGAAAGAACTGTCTGAAAATACTATAGTCTGAAAGCCTCTAAACTGTTTGAATAAGGAGTTGATGGGACATGTCCCTAACTAACTCCAACTTTTGAAATAAACTAAGTAATGAAATAATAAAGTAATGATCAAGTCCTCGAAGGATGAGGACTCACTGCTGACTCTGATTGCGGGAACTGGAATGCTACTGATGCTCTGGAGCTCGTGCTTCTAAACCTATGGTATAAAACACCATAGCGCAAATGCGTTAGTACAATTGAATGTACTGGTATGTAAGTGAGATAGGATGAATGCAATGGTTTATATGCATGAACAATACTAACTGACTGAATAACATGAATGTGAGAATACATACATGAATACGTAACTATAACTGAGATCGTGATAACACTGACTTATGAATTATGATATCGTGGATTTACCAATATCTGAGTACTAATACTAGGATATTGAGTGACTGAGTCTATTGAGTACTGAGAAATTGATGTCATATTACTGATAAAGGAATGACTATTTCTGATAGTTGTAATTGTAAAAAATTGGTCTAATTGATTGTATATGACAGTCCTGAAACTGAATACTGATAACATGAGTTTTATATAATTAATATACTATTAACTCAGTGACTGTGTCTGACAGTCCTAATTTTAATGGAACTAGCTGAGATTCTTATTAAGCTGAGAAATTGTATTTGATAGTCCTAAAATCTGTAGAACTGATCTGAGTTCTATTACTAAGACTGGATCTGAAACTGAGACTGTGGGAGGTAATCATCTAACCGACATGCCCCAAAACTGAACTAGTAGGGTCTAACCTGTAACTCTAGCTGGAAGGGTGTCAGTACCGTACCATGGGTAAAGACAAGCTGTGAGTAAACCCTTTCTAATAGGAAGCTCTTCCGTCAACCCCTCCTAGTAGAAAAACTCAGATGAGGGGTATTGTTCCTAAAATCGTAGGGTACATCTCAACCTACGCTGGCTAGTTTGTTCTGGAATGTAAGGATGGTTTATATGGATCATACCCTCTACTGACTAATAGGTGAGCCCTCATCCTTGGGTTCACTTGGTGCTGAATCCTACTCCCAACTAAACTAAAGAAACTGAACTAATTTAACTAAACTAAACTATCACTGATCACATTGTATAACTGATTTGAACTGGGTTCACTAAATTCCATTGACTTATTAAATACTACTGAGATCTGATCACTGACTGGGATTGCTGAGATTACAAAGATTATAGAGATTACTGATATTACTAAGATCATAAAGGTTACTTAGTAGGACTAGACTGATACAGAATACGCTGATCTTTTCTTAGTCACGAGACTGAATGAATTCTAATGATCACGGCTTGAGTGATTCTTTAAATCGATTACTATTGTCCCACCTTATTGAAGGACTCTTATGAGTTCGTAAAGAGATATGATTAATGTCAAAGGAAAGGGTCTATCTCAAAGTTCCATGAGATGCTAATTTCTAAGATGTTGGAGGTAGAACTATTCGATGTCTGGGGCATTGACTTTATAAGGCCTTTCGTGAGGTCATTTGTGATGAAGTACATACTAGTTGTTGTTGACTACGTGTCAAAATAGGTTGACACTGTGGCCCTGGCAGATAATGAAGGAAAGCGGGTTGTTGCAATTTTAAAGAGAAATATCTTCTCTCGCTTTGGGGTACCACATACTATCATAAGCGATGGAGGATCACATTTTTGTAACAAGATATTTAGAGCCTCCTTGGAAAAATACAAAGTCAAAAAACACAAGGTGGCGACTCCATACCACCGACAAACCAGTAGACAGGTGAAGATCTCTAATCAAGAAATCAAAGTTATCCTTGCCAAGACTGTAAATGCTAGCTGGAAGGATTGATCTAGGAAGCTGGACAATGCATTATGGGCATATCGTACGGCCTTCAAGATGCCCATTGGCATGTTTCTATTACAATTGGTTTATGTCAAGACATGCCATTTGCCGATTAAGCTAGTGTATAAAGCGCTGTGGGCTCTGAAGCATTTTAATCTGAACTAGAATAAGGTATCAAATGTGAGACTAGGGCATCTAAATAAGATGGATGAGTTCCGTCTTAGAGCTTATGATCGGGCTGATTTATACAAAGAAATAATGAAGAAGAATCACAACTACAGGATTGAAAAGCAGGATTTCCAGCAAGGCGACTTAGTTCTTCTATTCAACTCCAGACTTAAACTGTTTCCATGTAAGCTCAAATCTAAATGGTTTGACCCATTTGAAGTGAGTCAAGTCTACTCATCTGGAGAAGTGGAACCTGAAAATGAAGACGGAAGTGTCTTCAAGGTAAATGGCCAATGTACAAAACTGTATATCAGACTAAAGGACTTAATAAAGAATATTGCTACTGTCTATCTCGATGAAGTCTGAGTAATCGGGATAATTGAGTTGGGCCACGATAAGAAATCAGGTACTAGTAAGAGGCAACCCATAGTGTGTTGTTGCAAAGCACTAGTTTGAGTTATTTTGGTTTTTGTTTTGTTGTTTTGTACAAGCTGAAGGGTTTGTGTAGGTGTGCAGGTCTGACAGTGCAGGAAAACAGAAGCTGAGATATTTTGGGGTGACCCACAGGTTACCCGATGGATCCTCGGTGACTCGATAGATCATCGTGGTAGCTGTCCCAGTAAAGTCTAAAAACTAGGTTACTGGAAGTATCGCGGCGGGTTGACCGATGGACCATCACTTACTAGACAGACTGACTCAACCATCGCCAATGTGCCCCAAGGTAAGTTCTCTGGACGGGATTGACGGGTTGATGACCATTGCACGAAATGTCGTACTTAACCCTATTTTAGCGGGTCGAGTTGGATCAATTTAAGTAGCCAAATTTTTCATTCTTATTCTACCCAAATGGTTTTAAATATTTAAAACGGTTGACTAACTCCCAAACTATTCAACACATCTAATTCTTTTCATTCTCCCTGAAGACTTTTCACTTCCCTCTTCCTAATCTATTTAAAGTCTATTTTCTCTTTATTCTTTCAGTCACAAGCAACAAAGAGTTCTTCATAAAAGTTAGGTGTCATATTTTGTCGGGTATTTAGAGTAAAAGTCTAGAGAACAAGCTAGTACTGCACCACTAAGGTGCATTCTCGCTATTACTTTCTATGTGATTCAACACCAAGAATAAAGAAAGAATGTGAAGTTTGCAATATTGAAATATTTCTCTATCATTCTTGAGTTCATCTATGTGTGTCTAAGCTGAGGAAAAATATGACAAACTCTATCATGGGTGAAGTCTGAGTAGCCCATGGATCAAGAAAAAGTAAAAAGAGTGGTGTATTAATAGTAAAAAAGACATGAATAATTATGCGTGAAATAAAGGTGTGCAAGGTGTTCGATGAAATGCTGAAATACAGTCTGAAAGTGAGATGCAGAAGGTGATAAAAAGTTAAAGAAATCAGAGGAGAAGAGGAAGAAGAGAATGTAGGATGAAGATGCAAGTGTTTCCACAAGCTTTGCCCCAGTCAGGGGGTAAATTTCAGACACTGTTCGATAGGTGATACCTCTAATTCTGGAAGGAGATATTTTGAGCACCTTTACCACCATTGGGGCCAAGAACCCGATGAGGATGCTGGAGCCTCACCATATTTCATTGATGCCTCAGATGAATAAGAGGCACTGCATGTATTTCCATTCCTTTGTACTTAAATTATATGCATTGAGAACAAAGCATTAGTTTCTGTGAGGGTGGGATGTAATTATACCATACGGGGTTATGTTGCCGATATTTTTTTCCTCCCTTGTGCTATCTAGGAGAATCAGCATATCTTGGTTGTTATTAAGTTATTGCATTTTCATTTGTTGTCTAGGATTAACTGTAGGGTTAAAATTATGCTGTTGCATAAAGTAAAAGTTCCATTCCTGTTAGCACCTTATTGTATATATATGGATGACCACTGATTGTGGAAAAATTATGTTTTTTATTTTTTTATAATTAATTTCTCTTACCAAGTGGTGAAGTGCTGTGCACCCATATGTGACTCTACTAACGGTATTAGAAGTTAGTAATGAAGGAAAGCATAGCTATATGATCTAGATCCCAAGAATTAGTAGGATAGAAACTAACTCAGTGCCTGTGTGGGTGAGTATGTGTGTATTTCTAACATAAGTGTTACACCTAGAACTTTCCCAGTTTATTGGATGTTTTCATATGTTTTGACCCAAAAAGAGAGGATAGTAGGCCTCCTTGTGATTAGGTTGAGAAACACTTGAGTAATTTTTAGAATTCTATAATTCTTGCTATTGGATAGATAAGTTAGAATTCAAACATCAACTCACTACCTTAATTGTTTGAACATCTTGGTGAGAATAAGTTTAGTTAATTCATTCTTATTGAAATTATATCTACATTAACTATCAGTAGCTGTACTTTTGTGCAACACAAATACAAAAGAACACTGTAAACATATTCAAACTGCCTTCTACCCAGGAACCTTAGATCGATAGTATAACAACATTCACAATACTTAGTGAACACGGAATTCCTTGTGGGATTCGACACCCAACCCAGTTGAGTTCTATATTTGATAATGACTGCTTACTCTCTCAATAGTGAGGTGTAATTAGGCATATCATCGAGAATTAGGCAGAGTATAAAGTATCAATATTCAGACAGGAGGAGGGGTCAAAGAAATAGAGGTAGAGGTGGTGGATATGGTATGAGCAATGGTATCTAAAAAGTCCCCAAGTGGTTGTCAGTGTCCATTATTCTCGGTGTTCTGGTGATTATTATTTTTTGGCTAGTGGAGTAGGAGTCCAATCAGCCCACCCTATCCTCCCAGTTGATCTTATGGCCTGTTACACTGTAGTTATTGCTATAATGGGAGGAATTAGTATTTTAGTTGTGGTCAGTTGTGTCACATGCAGTGGGAGAGTCCTACTAGGAATGCCACTGGGGCAATTAGGATCCCAATTTCCACTTCCCTAACTTCTGCACCAACAGGTGCTACTTTTGGCTTAGGCACTGGCTGGGACCATCCTTATGATCTCAAAACCCGATAGTAGTTCAAGGCATTACCTAATGTTATTAATGGTATGTTGAAAGTTATTTTCTTGTCATGTGCAGTATTTACTTGATCTGGGGTCCACTCTCTCTTATGTGACCCTACTTGTGGCTGTGCATTTTGGTTTTGATCAGAAGTGAGTTTTGGACCCTTTTTTTGTTTCTACCTTAATAGGTAAATCTGTGATTGCTAGAAGAGTCAATATGGGGTGTGTGGTATATGTTGGTATTAAAGACCTTGGTGGTGGATCTATTTGAATTAGATATGATGGATTTTAATCTCATACTAAGGATGGATTGGTTGCACTCGTGTTATGCATCTCTAGACTATCGGACCTATAAGGTTGTCTTTAAATTCCCTAATAATCTAGTTATTTTGTGGAAGGGTGGTTCCCTATCTCCTAAAGGTAATTTCATATCATATCTTAGAGCTTAGAGATTTATCTCTAATGGGTTTCTCTATTATCTTGTTCAACTTAAAGATTCTAACTCAGATGGTCCCTTTTCATATTCTATCTCGGTGGTGAATGAATTTCTTGAGGTTTTTCTTGGTGACCTTTCTGGTGTTCCTATTGATAGGGAGATTGCTTTGTGGATTGATCTTGTTCTAGAAACTCATCCAATTTATATTCCTTCACATAGAATGGATCCAACTAAGTTGAAGAAGCTTAAAAAGAAACTAAAGGATCTTTTATATAAGTGTTTCATCCGCCCTTGTGTTTCTTTGTAGGGTGATTTTGTTCTTGTAAGCATAAGAGAGAATGGTTTTCTCCAGGTATGTATAGGTTACTGGAAGGTGGATAAGGAAATTAGGGTGACCTTTTTGTGGGGTGGACAATATATGTGTATTCTATACGGGGTACTCAGTTGGTATTGCATGATGGTTGATAAACACTAAGTTTGAAATATAGATATTGATTTTCGTGGAGAGAGTATGTTAGTTACAGGATAACTAGGTAAGAGTTGTGGGGTTAGATTGGTAGTATTGATGGGGTGTACGAAAGAGACTAGGTTAATGACTCGTGGAATACAGAGTGGGAAAGTTGTGACATGAAGGCCAGAGGTCCAGGTTGAGCAGATAGATTGGAGCTAAGTCATTGAATAGGTTAGGGCATGGGTTTTGTAAGGCTATGCTAGATCCCTGGTAGATTCTAGATAGATGAGGTTTTAAGTATAAAAGAGCCAAGTGTCCCTAGTACATGTCCGCACTAATACCCCTTAGAGAGGAGTGTTGTGCTTGCAGGTGTAGTAAGATAGAGATCGTAGGGCTAATCTTAATTTTTCTGCTAGCGGTGGACTTTAAGGGAAAGTTGGGGTGAACTTACTCCTAATATAGTGATTCTCTCCTAGCACGATTAAGAGGGAACTCTACTAGTGTTGAACGTATTCTAATAGTGCTTATGCCTCAAGTCCAAATTCTATGTGCTGCGTATGTCCATACCCTAGCCCCTGAATCAAATGCAATAATGGTCCTAAAGAATCTAAGATTCCAGATGTTCAAGTTCTATTATATAATACTCATGGCTCATATATTCATGTCTTACGTAATGCCTGGTTCCAATAAACAGTAGTTTCAAGAGACAATCCTTAATTTATTCCCTGGTTATAAATCTCGGCTTTATGTTACACTACCTATGATGTATATAATTATGTTACTTCTAGTGCCCAGTCCTAGGGACTCATATTATATTATTTTTATTTCAGAGTAATCCTTTACTTACAACTTGGGTAGTAGCTTTGGAGTACCTAATGCCTATAGTGCCGTATCTTATTTTGCAGGTCTTGCCTTTGGTAGTACGACAGATATGAGTCATAATTGGGAAGTACCTCCTTTATTCTTGATGCTTATACTCTAGATCCCAAGTGACCCGTCTTATGTTAGGGTGGTGTAACCTTAGGATTATAGTGATGTTTTGGATGAGAGTGTACATGTCCTTTGTTATAAAATTCTAAGGTGACTAATAGAGCTAAGGTTGTGAGTGTAGATGGAAGAGTGAGATGAATATTGTTATATGAAATAATTACGGAGGGGAGGTAGAGTGAAAAATTTTATGATAGTGATTAAGGCTGTTAGTTTTGGTGAGGAAATCCATATAGTAGGTGTAGTATAGATAGGCTAGAGCATGGTTATTGATAAGTACCTAACCATTGTGTTATGCGACCAAAACTCCTTTATTATGACCTATATTTTCTTGATTATAGTGACTGGCGTGGTGATATTATTAGAATGGCATTAAGTATAGGGTCCCATGGCTTCTACTAGCACCTTTAACTCCAATATAGTCTTTAACATAGGATGGATATACTGTTATACTCAATCCCTCTAATTATGTATTTGTGGGGGGAGTTAAGAAGTTGAAATAGAGGAGTGTTGTTTTCATGTTGAAAGCTTGGTGGAAGATGTATCCATATTTAGGAATATTACATTAGATGCATGGGCTGTGGAGGAAGAGAATACTTGGGAAGCAGAAGAGGACCTGAAGTCCAAGTATCCATATTTGGACTTCATTTGGATAATTGTTCTTAAAGTGTGTATGTATTCCTAAATCTCTGTTGTTTGTTTCCATTAAAGAACATAGTGATTCCTTAATGTATTTGTTTTTCTAACTTCGTTAAAGGGGAGTTTTATGGGTAGTATTGCGTTGAAACCATGCTTGTGTTTACCTTTACCCATCATTCGAGGACAAAATATCATAGTAGGGGATACTGAAACACCCTAATCTTTGAACCTTAGAAATTCTAAAGTTTGAACTCTTTCGACATCATATGACTCATGCTTACTAGTCATATGATATGGGTACAGTTTAGGGGTCTTGGTCATATGTTACTCAGTGTGGTTTTGGTTCTTTTCTATCTAAGGTATGATTGGACATCAAAATAATCATTTGATGATGGTTTTGAAATATATGTTGGGGGATTTTGTTACTAATGGTTGGATGATGTTTTCCCCTGTTTTATTTATGCTTTTTCATATTATAATGTTGGTTTGGACATGTGGTTGCATGGGAATGGTTAATTGGATCTTTATTTTAGTTTTGGAAACTACATGCCCTCAACATGTTTGTTAAAATGCCTATGAGAATGGTTTTGTCACATAGTTTGAATTTTATTGAAAACCTTGCATTGCATAATGTGGTAATGGAACCCAAATTGGTTTGGTTGGTTTTAAATGATTGGGAAAGGCCTTGGTGTCTATAGAACCCAAATTGATTATTTTGGAATGGGAATTGGTAATAAACTCAACCCACTTGCCTAAATGTTTTTGGTTTATGCATTAGAACTCAATTTGGCATGTTTCTTGAGACTAATGCATGGAATAAATGGTTAATTGGTTAAGGATGGTTTTGAAAATCTTTTGGGGTACACGGGAATCCCCTAGTAAACTTATAATAGAAACCTTGTGGGGTACACGGGAATCCCTCAAGTGTTTTTATAATGGAATCTACGGGGTACATGGAAATCCCCTTAAGTGTTTGCAAATAACTTTGCTCGCAAGCTATAGTCAATATGACGATACCACCTTATAATGCCTTAAAAATTGACTTTTGGAATTGGTGGTTTGGTTATATGTTAAATGTTTTACTTAGGAAATAATGGAGGGTTGTGATAGCTATAAATGAAGGTCTGAGTCCGAAAGGATGATATTGGAAACTCATGTTTGCCGACTTGAGGATTGGTCTTGATGACCACATACTTATAGGGTAAAAGGGAATCCCCCAAGTACATACACGTACATATGTATCATAGAGGGTGAAGGGTACAAGGGAATCTCCGACCACCTATAGTATCTCCAGTTCATACGACTACACATACTACGGCCTGTCCAGGGGGTAAGACTTGACCCATATAGCCCGTTGGTGGATTATGACGGTAAAGATACATGACCCAGGTTAATATTTCAAATACATCATAAACCCGGTCCCTTTTCCTAGCATGATATATGTATATGTGTATAAATATGATTGCATATGGTTATTTACTTTGGTTTTGAATGATGGAATTATTTTATCCTTACTCCTGAGTACATGCTAGAGTTCACCCACTAATCCGTCTTTGGGTGATGTATCCTTACATGACGCAGGAATCAACGATAATTTCACACCACCTGCTCAGTTACTTTGTGATTCGAGGTCAGCTTGAGTGTGACTGCAGTGGTGAGCTTTCATTCTTCGGAAGTACCATTTCATGTTATGTTTTACTTTATGCTTTCACTATTCTCTTGACATTTTTTTGGCAATGGTCGGGGGTAAGTCCCGACTAGATATTCTATGTCATTGTTTAGCGGCTTTGTTTGGACAATTGTTAACATGGGAATGGAATGGATAAATTTATGGTTATTGTTGGGTTTGGGTTGCTATTGGTTGATTTGACTTGGTCGCGTTGGTCTCGATTATAGACCTATACCAAAGTCATTATGTTTTAATCATTCTATCTTTTTATATGTTCGAAATTCATCCGAATTAGGGTATATGTTGGTTGGTTAGTTTGGTTATCAGGGGTAGTCTCCGATCCTTGTTAGACTTAAGATGCTCATTATGATAAGGCCCTGTATTGGGCCGTGTCACAATGTGACTAGCAATCGAGAAAGCATGAGATAAAAGCAACTCACTAAAATCCAAACAAAAGATACAAATATTTCAGGTTTTTTTTATAATAAAAGTGTAACACGAATAAAATCAAATATAGTATAAATAAGTTGTTCAATGGCTTTTAAAAGCGATCAAAAAAAAGAAAAATGATATTGGGAATCGATTCTATCAATAATACATTGTATTTAATTCATTACTCATAATTTAATGTCAAATTTAGCAAATTATCCTTGTATTCTATATCACCCACTAACATCTTGATACTATTGAGAGTTTTTTCTTCATTTGATCTTTCAAACCAATATGAAAACATAAATCACAAAACTCACATTTGGCCATAATAAGATTTTCTTATCTCTAACTCGAATTCATAAGATGGGTCATACATCCCAAATCGCGCTAAATTAATCTTTTCCAACCTCGATAACTCTTTCATGCTTAATTGAAGTAAATGAATAGCTTCTTCAGGTTAGCTACTCATTTATGAAATCAAGTGAAGCAAGAGATTAATTTAGACAAGCAAAGCCCACTTCTAAATCAAGAGTAACAACTAACAGGAAAGCATGAGATAATGCTATCATGATCGGATTTACAAGCGATTATGGTACCTATAGTATCCCACAAATAGTTAAGCCAAACCATAGATAGGAGCTAAAAGCTAGGTTCTAATTTTGTGGATAAATGGAATAAATGTCGAAAATATGTAAGTAGAATATTACAACAATAAATCACAAAATAATAATAAGACAAAAGATAAATAATAATATGGACTTGTAGCATGACCATTAAAGGATCCAAGAATCAAGCCTCATACTAGAACTGCACCTAACAACTCGTTGTCAGTCGTAATGAGTTATTGGAGAAAGGTTGTAGTCATAGAATAAAGAAACCCAGACCTTAGGGTTCCAGGTTATAACTCAGACCATGACTCGTGATTAGTCGTAATGAGTCATGATGTGAGTCATAACAATCGGGAGCAGAATTCCAGCATGTTTTTAATAAGGGCTTTTTAGTAATTTCCACCACTTTTAACCCCAAATCCACGTCTTTTGGGTACCCGAACATCAGTTATTAGAGGATTAAAAATACCTAACACCTCAAAACTTTAGAAATCACTTCTATTTGAAAAATAAAGCAATTTCCTTATTCCTCAAGAGCAAACTAGGGTTTCCCAAGAAATGATCACCTTCAAGGATAACACCAAGGCATATATTCTTAAGAATGTGGGATATTGATCAATGGGACCCTTTCACCTATTGAGTCCCTAGAAATTTCCAAGATTTACAAATGCAAACCCATTTTCCCCTTTTATAGAGTTTTAAGTTAAATGTGAATTTTATCATCTCTTTCCCTTAATTGTTTGGATTATGTACAATGAAAATATGTTCCCTCATGAGAATGGTGTATCCATACATTTGATAATCTTTATTGTCCATATCAAAATCTGTTATTGACATGTTGAGTATTAATAATTGTTTTCCAAACTATCAGCTTTTTTACCACTTTTATGATTAGTTCCTTTAGTCTATACTGGTGGTTTATGAACACCGAATACCAAGGTTTTAAACATGCATCAATTTACAAGTTCATGATTCCTACAGTTATGTATACAATAGTAATTTTAGAATACCATGACTTTATCATATCATTATTCAGTTTATGTTTTAGTGAAACTTCTAAGTTGTTCAGTTGGGAGTAACACTTAGCACCGAGTGAATGGAAGGATGACGACTACCCCATTAGTTAGGTAGAGTCATTAGTCGCGATCCCTAAATTCTAGATATATTACCAGTGTAGGTTATGAGGGGTTACCCATCAGTTTAGGCTTAACACCCTCTTAGAGGTCACCCATTGTTTAGGATTGACACCCCAGTCCTTTGGGATATCACATTAGTAGATCCACGTTAGCCTATGTTTCTACCCTTTGCAACGTATAAATACCCTTCAAACTGGGTTTTCAGGTTGGACCTCGATTAGCTCAGATTTAGGTATTTCAATTATAGTTAGCTCCCATAGTCCTTAGTTCAATCATGACCAAGTGTCCAGTATCTCAGTCTCCCAATTATTCTGATTATTTCAGTACATATTTATACTTAGTTTTGCATTAGATTTTTCATGTTCATGCATTCATGCTTAGTATATATGTATATTATCTAGATATCTTCTCACATTCCAGTACATTCAAAGTACTGATCACATACTATCTTTTGCGCTATGTTTTCTTATAACATATGTTTAGATGTTCAGTTCCTAGATTGTATGTAGTCTGTTCTTGTGCTAGTCAGCTGCAGCATTGGTGAGTACTCATTAGTTGAAGACTTGTTATATTATTAGTTATTTATCACAATATTTTATTCCATGATATTTTAGTTAGTCAGAGTTTGTTGGGGACCTATCCTGATAACTCATCATGTTTAAAGGCTTTTAAATAGTTTGATAGTAAGACATTTAAATGTGTTTTCCCGTGATGACTTTTATTTATAATTGATATTGTTTTTATCATTACAAACTTTTAAATGACTTTTGCACAGTATTTTGTTACCTTTTCTTTTTTATATTTATAGCTTGTGCTAGATCATGGGTTAGCTTGGGGTTACTCGTAACCTTAAGCACCGTGTTATGATTAGGGGTAGTCTCGAGTCATGACAAACTTGGTATTAGAGAACAAGTTTTATTGTTTTCTATGATGTCTCAAAGCCGTGTTAAGTAGAGTCTTATTCATAGGCATGAAATGTACCACACTGATGGGCGATAGGCTATGAAACATTTTCGAAAAGTCTCCCTTCTTTCAGTATTCTTATTATGAAATGGAGTATAAGATCTGTTAAACTTCTTCTCCTAAGTCATTCTCTACATTTTATAGAAAATTCTTCCTAGAGAGGATAATGGAAGGAGAAATGGTGAAGAGTCTACTCCACAATATGTTCTCGATGACCCTTTAAATAAGCAGGTCTCTCACACTAAATTAAGAGCCACTTTTATCACCTTAGCCAAATTTATATATATCTATAGTAATTAGTAGGCCGTTGCCCCAGCCAATCATATGCTGATCACAATAGTATCCAAAATCAGGGATTTCACTTGAATGAATTCCCCAGCATTTTCTAGATCTAAGTCTGAGGAGGATCTATAGGAGTTTTTGGATTGTATATAGAAGGTGACAGATATTATGGGTGTTAACCCAAGTGAGATTACTGATTAAGTTTCTTAACAATTACAAGGAGTGGTTCACACCTAGGTTAAGTAGTGGAAGGAAGATAGAGGAGCCGATGCAGGGCCTGTGGAGTGGGATAAGTTTTCTATTGCTTTCTTAGATCGGTTCTTCCCACTTGAATTGAGTGGGTCCAAGGTGAAAGTGTTCATTAATTTAAGGTAGGTTAACATGAGTGTAAAGGAGTATTCACTCAAGTTTACCCAGTTAGCAAGATATACTCTAACTATAGTGGTTGATTCTAGGGCTAGGATGAGTACGTTCGTATCTGGTGTATCAGAAGATGTTGTCAAGAAGTGCAGGACAACTAAGTTGATTAAGGATATAAAACTTTTTAGATTGATAGTTCATGCTCAGCAGATTAAGAACAAGAAGCTCAATGAAAAGCTCAATGAAAAGGGAAAGGAGAATAAGAGGGCTAGAACTGGTAGTTTTAACTTCTCTTAATATAAGTGAAAAGGCTGTAATCATCATCAGTTCTGCCAAAAATCCAAACCTCCAGCCTCATATTTTGCAGTTCTCCAGTGGCTAAGTTTAGACAAGATCATCGAGATAAAGAACCAGACCCTAAATCCCAGGGTATGCTGAATAATGGTCACACCAATCCGGTTTATAGGAAATTTGGTAAGAACCACAATGTTGAGTTATTAGAAGACAATGATTTGTGTTTTGGGTGTATCAAGTTAGGCTATCGAATAAGTGAATGTCTTTTAGTTGTCTAATGAGGAATAAATAATTGTCAGCAGGTCCCAAATAATTCTTTAATAGTCCCAGCAGGACTCCCAACTCAACAAGGTGCCATTTCTAGTGCCACTAGTGTACAATGTCAGAATTGACTCTATGCCCTTCAATCTCGACAAGATCAGGAAGGTTCTCCAGATATGGTTACTGGTACATTACAATTATTTTGCCTTTATGTGTTTGCATTATTAGATCTCTAAGCCACACTGTCCTTTGTGACCCCTTATATAGCCGTAGACTTTGATGTCAGCCAAAAAATTCTTCCAGAACCCTTCACTGTGTCCACTCCCATAGGTTGTTGCATCATAACTAAAAGAGTTTACAGAAATTTCCCAGTTATAGTGTCCCAGAAAGTTACCTAAGTCGATCTTATAGAATTAGAGATTACTGATTTTGATGTCATTCTTTGCAGGGATGACTCCACTCTTTTTATGCATCAGTTGACTTTAGAAACATAATAGTCCAGTTCCAATTTCCTAATGCTCTAGTCATAGAATAGAGGGGTAGTACTTCCTTTCCTATAGGTTTATTTATCTCCTACATTAAGTCAAGGAAGATGATATCTAAGGGTTGCATCTATCTTCGTTTTCGAGTCAAAGACTCAAAATTTGAGATTCCAAGTCCTAAATCAGTTCTGGTAGATAATAAGTTTTCAGAGGTGTTTCCTGAAGATCTTTATAGAGTCCCTCCCGAGAGGGAAATTGACGTTGGAATAGATCTTCTCTGAGATACCCAGCCTATATAAATTTCATCTTACAAAATGGCTCCAACAAATATTATGGAATTGAAAGAACAATTGAAAGATATCTTAGATAAGGGCTTCATACGGCCTAGTGTTTCCCCATGGGGTGCGCCTGTTATCTTTGTGTGCAAGAAAGACGGTTCACTCAGAATGTGCATCAATTACCGTTAGTTAAACAAAGTCGTGATGTAGAATAAGTATTCTCTCCCCAAGAATTATGACTTGCCGACAAACTTTAGGGTGACAATTATTTTTCTACGATTGATGTCAGAAACTTCTATCATCAAGTTAGATTTAGAGAAAGCGACATTACAAAGACAACCTTCAAAACTTGGTGATAACGCTCAACTTACACGTCAATTTAAGTGCAAGGCGGTCTTCATAAATATATTTACCCAACTTTGAAGTCAGGGTCGAATCTACGAGGAACAATATGAGTAGAAATCAAGTTACCTCAATATAATGGATACTGGTTAAATTAAAACTAATATTAAAATAAGATAAAAACCAGGGAGATAAGTATCGACACTAATTTTATCTTTGGGTTTTTCTAGTATAAATTCGGGGCTATGAATAATTAGAATTTTATAAATTAGGCACGGATATTTGGATTATGTATTACTAAGGAAAGTGACATATGGATACTAATTGTTAACTTCATTATTAATAGGTCAAATGTGGGTGGGTTCGGTAATAGGTTTTGATGCTAGTCTTTCAATTAAACACCAAAACTTTCACCTATTGATTCTTTCGAATACCTAAAGGGTGTGTTCAACAATTAGTAACTAAACCTCAATCTAGGCATCCCTTTTTCTAGGATAATACCCATGGTTTAGTTAACTTCACAACCACCCTTATGTCTAAGATAGTTGTTGATTAGCAAACTACACATACAATTATCTACCGTTGCTTTAGTCTCTACATCCCTCTTTCAAGGATGACATAGATCCCTAAAGCTCACCTAAAACCCTTCTTTCAAAGATGGCTCTAAGCTTTCTAGAGTTTGGAGCTTTCACCCAACAAACCCATATGGGTTTTCGAGGATTTCACCCATAAATCCCAACCAAATTGGTCAAGCAATGATAAAACCTATCAACATGAACTAATATATAGAAGCTAACAATAACAAACTACGCACACTTTAATTCCTATTCATACATAACCCCAAGAGGGATATCTAGCTACACATAAGGTAAATAAACAAAGATATAATCATGATCTCCATTGAAATAATTTATTGAAGACTAAGTGAATGTTACTTCAAACTTTGGACTCCCATATATCTCAAATGGAAGTGAGCTATTCCTCTACTTAGAGGCTACTCAAATGTATTCTTCACCCAAAATTTATACAGTATTTTCTTCTACAAGTAAGGAGTCTATAAACTCAAGAAAAAAACCTAACTATTGGGGAAGATATAATATATGATGAATTATTAGAGTTTGAGTCTTTTTGTCAAATTCGGGATCATCCAAGTGCATTTACAATTCAGTCTTTGGTCTGCATTTTTATTCCACATCGCAATTGCATAGGCTTGTACGCGATCGTGGCTACCGCAATCGTGATTAGCTTCTACAACTGTGGTTAATTGAATTTAATTAACTACCATAATCACGGTCATATAACTGTAACCGTAGTAACTGAGGCCAGTTCTTGCTCTAAGTCTTCAACTGCACTTTCTCGCTTCCTTTTGTTTATTTTTAGATTCAATCCACATCTTTCCATCACATCAACTATGTGCCTAAAAAATGGTGATATTAGTGCAATCAATAATAATTATGTCTCATTTATTCATTAAAAACATGGTAATGTGCATGAACATTGAGTGCGAATAAGTGGTAAAATCACCCCTCATCAACACCCCTAACTAAAAGTTTTGTTTGTCCTCAAGTAACAATACCTCTTACCATGACACAACAATTATCTATGCCCAAGCTTCATGCCTTAAACATCAAAATGACTTCAAGCTTACTCACTACGACAAGTAGCTTAATGCACACGGGCTATGCTATTTTCACTACACCCCCTGATCATAAGATGCAATATGTAAGGATGCACAAGACTTCAAAGAGAAACTAAGCAATAAAACCCAATAATCCAGAAGTTACTCCCTTTTAACCATAACTAAGCTATACTCCATTTGTCTCATTGCTAAGTAGGTGACAAAATTACCCACCTTAATTTTTTCAAATCCCAACCTTACAAGAAAGAGAATTCAACACACCAAGGTGCCAATTATGAAAGAAGGAAGTTTAATTGAAAAATCTCTCTCCCTTACAAAAGAAATCTCTTTGTTAACAAGTTTCATACCTTAGGATTGCCCCTATTTACAATTGCCACTATAAAGAAAGTAAATGGTTGGAGATCTCAAAGGACTTTTTAAGCTTGTAACATGGGTTCGAGTTAGGGTAGGATATCATTTAGGACAACATAGATACACCTTTCCTTGAACATCTACATCACACTATTTATTCTATTTTTTTAACCATGGGCTACTCCTATGCATTTTCTCTGTTTTCTTAAGCCTACTTTTTGCTACCTTTGTTCACTCATTTTCTTTCATTTCTTTTTCTTTCAACTTTCATGTAATTAATTCCCTTAGTGGAATCTCTCTTTTTCTATTCATTGGTTTCCAATGCTTAGGCACTTAGGCATATCATTACAATTTCGTAGCCTCAAACTTACTTCCATCAATCTTTACCACCCCCAACTTATGCTTTTAGCCTTAAGTTACATTTTTGAGTTTAAAGAGGGTACGGTTCAAAAAAGGGATAAAAATAATGGTTCACGACTTGTAATGTTTTTGTCAATGTAAGGTCCTAAGGATCAAAGTGGGTAACTAGGGATTAAATTTATGAACGGGTAGTGTTTTTAGGATTGAGTGGGTTTTCAATACCTAAGGAATGCCTAAGATTATTTCTCCAACCACATACAATCAAAACTAGCCTTGATAGACTAACATGGAAAGTTCTAGATAAACACAAGTATACAAGAGTTGAATGCAAATAACTCACCACACATGTCATGCAAACACTCGCCAAAGAGGCTCAATTTCCCCTCTTGTGAGAGACAAAATTGGAGTATTTATCATTATTTACAAGTCAAGAACTTGGAGTTACAAAAAGAGAAGAAGTTTTATTACAAAGTTTCTCACGTTCATACCCTTGATTTTTGAAATATTTAGGGATGGAGGGGGTTATTAAATTTGCATTAGCACCTTGCACAATATGCTAAACTGTGGTTATAACCAAAGCCTTAATCTCATATTTTTGGTCAAAATGGGCAAACCAACCATATGGCTACTCAGACTTTGCCAATGGTGCTTAATATGATCCCAAATTTACAATGCCATAGGTACTCAAACTTTTCCTACATTCATGACATGCTACGGGTACTCATAATTCTCCTGCATATATGTTTCAATCCCCAAACACGATCCTTTATCCTTAAGATTGTCATTACTCAATCTATCATAGGGCAAAGTTCGTCATGCATCACCAATATCAAGGTAAAACTAAAGTAAAAAGAAAAACTAAAACTAAAAACCATGATAATCAACAAAAACATGGGCGCCATTAGAGTGCCCTAATATATCACTCAAAAACAAAAAAAAACAAAATAGTATCCAGAATGTCATCCCAAAGTAACATAGAAAGAAATATCCATCTATACTACATAAAAACAATACAAATCTGGGGGCACCCCCAACTAAAAATAAAGCAGTGTCTTTACTCCATGTGTAATAAAGTAAGAGTAAAAGGGTCTCATTGAATTTGTATCAGGAGCTATTGTCTTCCGCTAACTCTGCATCATTACCACAAGTATCCTTAGCTGACCACTCCACATGGGCCTCATCTTCACTATCCAACCTCGGTGAAGGTAGTCACTCATTGGGATTGAGAATATTGAAGATGCCCTTTAACCCTTTCTATAAATTTTTGAATAACTTTTCTATTTTCTCCTGTCTCTTCACTATTTTCTCATGCGAGTCACTAATGTCCTTGTGTGATCCGTCTAAGGCTTTGTAGGCTTTCTTCAATCTGGCAATAGTGGCTTTCTACTTATTATGGTCCTTATGGTATATGTCATAATCTGACTGAGTCACATATGAGTGGCAAGCGGTGGAGGAATCTCCTTGTCCTTGAGGCAATCTGGACACTAGCTCCCTAACCATCCGTATCTGACCTAAGATGTCATCGAGGGGATTGTTTTCCAAAGGTCTACAAGAATCTATGTACTCTTGTGATAATATATTGGAGTCCATATTTCTTTTCTTGCTATTTCCTAGGGAACCTTAATCCCAAAATTCGAGTGGAAATATGCAGAGGCCTAGGAGCACCCATGTATCTGCAGCATACTCCACCACCTACACTCTTCTACATAAATTAGTAATAATGGAAGGGAAGAGAAGATGTGTAACTTCATGGTTATTGAACTACCACAAATCTAAGAGAACAATCTCACCCATATTTCGAGTAATGCCAGACAAGAGAGAAGCCACTGTCTGAACTTGCATGTCAGTGAAAATGGTCATGTGTGTGCACAACGAGACTCTACTATAGCTGATATTCAACCAAATCCTAGCTTCAGCTGTAAAATCATTCATCAAGATATCTCTCTTAGTGGTGGCCCAGGGAACCTCTTTTTTCAGGCATATAATGTTCACCATCTAAGATCCTTGATCACATCCCTTTTCGCTAAATTGTTTCATAGCAGCATCTGGGAGCCCATACACCTTGTTGATCAATGTTGGGTGTATTTATCACCTTAGTGTTGCTATCTTAGCTTATTTAGCCTTGTTTGAAGGGTAATTATTGTTCTTAATGTGTTGATTATGATATAATTAAGTATATAAATTTCTAAGTATGTTATTACAATGTTAAAGGTGTAGGTCAAGAAAGTTTATACTTATTTGAGTCAGTTATAAGTTCAACCTAGAAAACTAGTATTACTAGCTTAAGCTAGGTCCTTCGCATTTGATTCTATTATGTTGAATGAGTTACCAAGGTTTTTATTGTGTAACTAAGAGCGGAAAAACTTTTTTATAGTGTGCAATGTGTAATTGAGTCAATTTAAGCGTAGGAACAACAAGTTGAAAGTCAATGTGGAAAAGCCTAGTGTTAGCTCTTTTTTCTAGTTCATCGTTATGAATTATGTGTTGCTTTAAGAACTAATCTATGGTGTATGATATTTTAGGATTCTTGGTAATTTTATTATGATGATATATGGACAATGATAAATCTGGTAATAAATTTGAAATCTCACCCTAAGCCAGGAATTGAAGACAAAGCACAAAGGGAAGTTTGGACGATGAAATTGCACATTCCGGTGAGCCAATGCGTTTTCCCCGTGGAACATCCCCTTATCCATAGGAATAACCAACACCCCATACTGCTTTATCAACTGAAATAATCATGGTGATGCACCACTACCTCCCATTGAGAAAGCAACATGCCACACCATATTCTCCCTATATGGCCAAATGGGTTATACTATAAATAAGACTTCTCACATTATGCTAAAACACTTTTTGATTTCTTAGACAATATTGGGAGTCTTTTATATTTATTTTTAGGTTTTACATTCTTTACTTTACTATTTTTTATAGTTTTTGATCATTCATACAATTATTTAGAGGATGATTATGACTGTTAGTGGCTAAACACTTCCTTTCCAGGGTTAAAGCCAAGAACATGAAGAATATTGTTTTGAATTGATTTCATTATCTTTGCTTATCATATTTTGTTGTTTGTTAATACTTTTTTTAAAACTATTTTAAGGATTTATAACCCTTATAATACATATATTGTCAACCTTGTGATCTCGTGAGATGCAATAGGATGATAGAACATGGGGATAAACAACGTAAGGTTTTTATTCTTTTATGAAATTAAGAATCCGAATTAGCATCTAGGACAGGGTTATACCTAGAACCCTTGCTTGATTCACATGTAGAATGATATTTTTAAGAACTTAATTGTATTATTACAAACCCTCTCAATGATGTAGTTGTAATGTACAAATTAGGTAAACGATTAGAGGTCGGGAGACCATGATCATGCACGAAACCCTACGAATCAACAACAAAGATAAGAGAGCTAATGAATGAATTTCAATAATGTAGTATGATTGTTCAAAGTGATTTAACCCTGGTCTTTGATATATTGATTATATCAAGTCATTATTTTACGCATTGTTTATATTACTTTAGTTTATAAATATTCAAAACTCTTTTTGGTTACTTTGCATCAAATTAATGTTAGAAGTTAAACTAGAATTGAATAGTTGTTGCAACTAGTCCCTGTGGGATTGTTATTCAGCTTTCTTGAAGGCCACTATATTACTTAGTGGACCACATACACTTGCATGTGCACTGTCATTAATCCAATCAGCTTTGAAGTTCACCTACTTACCCCGAATTGTCATCATTGGGTTTGAGAGCGACACTATGCTGAGGTTCGTATAGAACTCATGCACCCAGTGCTCATTTTCATGATAGGTTTCTAGGGTAAAGTATTTTTACCCGGTCTAAGTGAGACTGTCAAGGAAACTTGGGAACTTTTCATCTATTCTGTCTAAGCTGATACCCCTTTTAGGGAGTAACATAGTTCTGGGCAAATCTACATAGTAGAGGTTTTTGAATTGTGCAGTCATGAACCTGGTGTTGTCAAATTCTTCCATTTTGGTGGCTTAGTACCTGTAAGAAGTATATACCAGACCATCATTAACATTATCACATTCAAAAACATGCTAAATTAAGCAGATAAACTCATGTGGTAGTTTTTTAAAAGATTTTGGGGGAAGAAATAGATGTGTAGAAATTTTGATTTCTGTAGACACTGTCCTCAGGTATAGCGATCACGGAGATTTTATACTCAAATTTGTGTTCTACTAGGCACATAATCATTATGACTAAGGAGGTTCTGCCTAGATATTATGACTATAGCCCTTAAACTCAAAGAATTTAAAATGGAATTCATAGGTGCATTGAATTGAACACATGGTGCACACATTAATTTTAACCATTTAAGGACTAAATCTTGGTACTTAAGACTTCTCCATTGGTGTTTAGACCAACTACAACTGCTAACCACAATAACAATCACAAACAAGTATGCAATTTAGTATTGAAAATAATATTTCAGGCCTTTTCCTAAACTATAGGTTCTAAGCATGTAATTTCATTAAGAATAAGGAATTAAGACAACATACCAAGTTTGATGATGCAATAGATTGAAATAACACTTGGACACTCAACTCAAAGAAAACAATTTGAGAGAATTTGAGAGAATTTTGATAAAGGTGCATGTGAGCAAATGGCATTCGAAAGGTCAATTAACCTGATTTGACTGTGATCACAGTCGTATTTTTACGATTGAGGAAGTGCGAACTCTACAATAATAGTGGCACAAACCGCGGTTACGGTAACTGAGATGAAAAAGCAGGTCTTCTACACTCCATTGTTCATTCAACACATGCCAATCTCACACGTTCCCTTTTTCAACTTTAATGACCATTCCTCCTAGTACTATATTTTCATAGATTATGCATGAACAAATAGACAAAATAAAAATATACTTTCGTGCATAAATTAAAGGATACTGTCCACTTTTCATGGCGTGATGAAGTGCCTCCCATCGAGCGCTTAGTTTAATGTCTTAGCAGAAAGCCTCCTCCAACTCCTTTTATGTTTCCACTTAGAAGATTTTAATCTCCTTCTCAAATTTTGTTCAATATGCAATGAGCGGAAGAGGGACAGAAGATTTAAATCTTTTAAGATGAAACTTGGAAGATGTGACGAAATAACAAAAAATCTTCTATCTCGCCATTTTGAAGACTTGAACCTTTTACCTAGCTTCACATCAAACTTTTAAATTTGTCACTTGGGTAAAGGTGAGTACATCAATAGGCAACTAGTTGTGCATTAGAAATTAAGTTCCTTAGCCTTCGATGTGGGGGTTCTATGTGCTCTTCCGGAATGTCGAATTCCAAAATGAAGGGATGACATGCCTCTTCCTCACAATCCTTCATTTTCCCAAATGGATGGATTCTCATCACACCCTCTAAGTGTAATGTTGAAAAGTGGTTTCAGTTAAGTTTTTTTCCTAATTCTAGAGTTGCATCTTTACTAGCCCTTCACCCCAAAATGAACTAGAGTCATCATAAGAGATTTTCCTTGATTGCTATTTAGACTCTAGTACCATTTCTTGAATTTCAGCATCTTCTTTCCCATTTGATTCCGTTGATTGGGAAATCACCAATGAGTATTTGCTACCAAGCTCATCATCATATCTTTGTTTACCTTTTTGATTAACCTCCTCTTGGGAAATGGGCATGGTAGTGATATTTGCAAGGTTTATTTTCTTTCCCATTTCCTCCAACTTGACAATTTAACTTCCAAATGCATCATGGGATTGATGCATGGTTTCCATATTCTCCCCCATTGTAGTTACCCGATCCAAAATTATTTGAAGTATTTTTTCTAGACTGGTGGAATTGGTATATACCTCTTTCTTCTTTTCATCACAAGACCTATCAAACTCATAAGAAAAACATGCAACTCAGTTAGTATAATAAGGAGAGGGTCATTTAGATAATCACTCCCATGTCCATCTCGACCACTACACAAAGAACAACCATACTCCTAATAGGATCAAGAGGGTGATTCCATCTCGCTACGGGGAGCATATTTACAATCTCTCCTGAAGTGGGGTCCATCATAATATGGACATGGATCATCAAGATAGGATTTGAAACTACCAAAATCATATTTGTTGGAAAATGCCATAGAGATCAGTAAAGTAAAATTAAAATCTACCTAACACAAGTAACAAAAGAAAATCACAAACAAATATTTTCAAGCTTGAATTCAAAAAAGTAAGGTAAAATTCCAAACTAACATAATACACCAAATTTTTCCCAAACAAAAACACCATTTTTGATAAAGCTCAACTTATACGTCAATTTAAGAGCAAGGCGGTCGTCGTCAATATATTTACCCAACTTTAGACTCAGGGTCGAATCCATGAGAAATCGACGAATTGAAATCAGCTTAATTCAAAATAATGGATACTTGTTAAATTCAAACCAATATTACACAAAGATGAAAATAGGAGATATAAGTATCAACACTAATGTTTCTTTTTGGATTTTTCTAGTATAGATTTGGGGCTATGAATAATTAGAGTTTAATTAATTAGGCATAGATCTTGGGATTATGTATTATTATGGGAAGTGATACGTGGATACTAATAGTTAACTTCTTTATTAATAGGTCAAATGTGGGTAGGTTTGATTATAGGTTTTGGATGCTAGTCTTTTAACAAAATACCAAACTTTCACCCATTGATTCTTTTGAATGCCTAATGGACGTGTTCAACAATTGGTAACCAACCCTTAATGTAGGAATCCTTATTTCTAGGATAAAACCTATGGTATAGTTAAATTCACAACCATCCTTATGTTCAATATAGTGATAGATTAGAAAACTACACACATAATTGTCTACCATTTCTTTGGTCTCTATATCCCTCTTTCAACGATGATATGGATCCCTAAAATTTACCTAAAACCCTTCTTTCGAAGATGGATTAAGTTTTTCTGTTGTTTAGAGATTTCACCCATCAAACCTATTTGGGGTTTTGGGGCTTTAACCCATAAATCCCAACCTAATTGGTCACACAATAATAAAACCCATCAACATGAACAAATATATAAAATCTAACAATAACAAGCCACACACACTTTAATACTTATTCATACATAACCCAAAGAGGGAGATCTAGCTACACTTAAGATAAATAATACAAGATATACCCATGTTTTCCATTGAAATGATACATTTAAGACTAACTTTGGACTCCCACAAATCTCCAATGGAAGTGATTTATTCCTCCACTTAGAGGGCACTCCAATGTATTCTTCACTCAAAAATTTACAAAATGTTCTTCGCAAGCATGGATGATACGAACTCAAGACCAAAACCTAAGTATTGAGGAAGGATAGAATATATGATGAATTATTAGGGTTTGAGTCTTTTTGTCAAATTTGGGCTCAGCCACATACATTTACAATTTTACCCTTGGGCTGTATTTTTCTGCCATACCGCGATCGCACATCCTTAGGTGCAACGGCAACTACTGTGATTGCAATTGGGTTCTGCGACCCTGCTTAATTGAATTTACTTGACTGCCAGGATCGTTATCTTCTGACAGCGACCGAAGTAATTGAGGCCAGTTCCTTCTCTAAGTCTTTAACTGCACTTTCTTACTTCCTTTTAATTATTTTTCTTGCATTCAATCAAAATTATGTCTCATTTATTCATTAAAAATATGGTAACATTCATTAATATTGACTGCAAATGAGTGGTCAAATCACCCCTTATCACTTGGTATGGTCACTTAAAATTTGTAGTTATGTTTTTTGGACTAATGAATACTCCTAAAACTTTTATGGACCTGATGAATATAGTATTCAAGAAGTACTTAGACATGTTCTTCATAGTCTTCCTAGATGACATCCTCATCTATTCTCGAAGTGAAGGTGAACATGCAGAACATTTATGGATTATTTTACAGACCCTTAAGGAATGCCAGTTATTCGCTAGTTTAGCAACTGGTTAAAATTAGTACCTTTTCATAGCCACAACATTTCTGGTGATGGCATTCAAGTTGATCCTCAAAAGAACAAAGCAGTATAAAATAGGCCTAGACCCATTTCTCCATTAGATATCAGGAGTTTCATGGGTTTAGTTTATTACTACAGATGGTTTGTTGATATTTTTTCCTCTATTTCTTCTTCCACACCCAGATGGACTCAGAGTAAAGTCAAATTTTAGTGGTCCTATTCCTGCAAAAAAAGCTTTTAGGAGTTGAAGACTCAACACACTTTTGCTCTAATTTTGACCATACTAGAGGGGTCAAATGGTTTTATAGTATATTGTGATTCTTCAAGAGTTTGTCTTGGTTCTGTGTTGATATAGTAGGGAAATGTATGCCTCTAGAAAACTCAAACCTCATGAGAAGAACTACCTGACTCACGATCTTGAGTTGGCAATAGTTGTTTTTCTGATAAAGATTTGGAGGCATTATCTTTATGGGGTTTATGTTGACGTTCTTCGTGATTGCAAGAGTTTACAATGTGTGCTCACTCAGAAAGACCTAAATCTTCATCAGAGAAGGTGGCTAAAATTGCTAAAAGAATATAATATAAGTATTTTGTATAACCTAAGTAAGGAGAATGTTGTGGCCAATTCCTATATTAAATTGTCTACGAGAAGTGTTGCTTATGTGGAGAATAATAAGAAAGATTTAGTTCATGAGGTTCATCATCTTGATAGATTTGGTGTTTGGTTGGTTTGTTCGGCCGAAGGTATTGTATGTATTCAGAATCTTCCTTGGTTTATGAGGTAATAGAGAAGCAAGACAAAGATCCTATTTTGGTTAAGTTGAAAGAGGCAGTTAGGGAGCAGGAGGTAAGAGTTTTCTTCCAAGGGGGAGATGATGTACTTCATAGTTAAAGCAAGTTATGTTTTCCACAAATGGGTGATTTATGGCAACGAATGTTTGTAGAGGCTCATGATTTGTGATATTCTATTCACCTATGAGCCACTAAGATGTACCATAATTTACTGGAAGTCTATTGGTGTAATGGTATGAAGAAGGATATTGCAGAATTCATGGCTAAGTGTTCAAATTATCAGAAGGTTAAGGTTTACCACTAAAGTCCTAGTGGTATGCTTCAGGAATTTAGCATCCCAACTTAGAAGTGGAAAATGGTGAATATGGACTTTGTTATTGGGTTACCTCATATGCATCATTCGCCCGATTCTATTTGGGTTATTGTGGATAGATTGACTAAGTCAACCCATTTCTTGCCAGTCCATACTTCATATTCTCCCAAGGATTATGCTAAACTCTATCTCAGGGAGCCGGTAAAGTAACATGGAGTCCCATTGATCATCATTTCAAATAGAGGTACCCAATTAACCTCTCATTTTTGAAGGCTTTTAAGAAAGGTCTTGGTACCCAAGTTCATCTCAGTATGACTTTTCACCCCAAAACAGATGGTCAAGAAGACATGACTATCAAACCATAGAGGACATGATGAGGGATTGTGTTATTGATTTCAAGGGTAGTTGGGATGATCACTTGCCTTTGATTGAGTTTTATTCCAGTAACAACTAAAACACTAGTATTCATATGACTCCGTTTAAGGCTCTTTATGGTAGGAGGTGTCGGTCTCATATTGGTTGGTCTGAGGTAGGTGAAGTTGCTTTGGTAGGGCCAGACTCAGTATATGAGGTGATAGAGAAAGTTCAGTTGATTCGAGAAAGCCTGAAGATAACTTAGAGTCAATAGAAATCCTATGCAGATATAAGGAGGAGGGAAATTAAGTTTGATATTGGTGACTTAGTATATTTGAAAATTTTTCCCATCAAAGGGTTAAAGAGATTTATAAAGAAAGGGAAGTTTCATACTTGCTATGTTAGCCCATATAGGATTTTGAGCAATTCTGGGATGGTAGCCTATGATTTAGAGTTGCCTGCAGAGTTAGCGTCAGTGCATTCAGTATTCCATGTCTCTTTGCTAAAGAAATTCATTGGTGATCCGGCTACAGTCATTCCTTTAAAGAGTGTAGGCGTGGAAGATGGACTCTTCTATAAAGAAGTCTTTGTTGAGATACTTGACCTTCAGATTCGAAGGTTGAGGGATAAACAAGTTGCTTTAGTAAAAGTTCTATGGAGAAATTAGTCACTTGATGGAGCTACTTGGGAAGCAAAAGCTGATATGTGCGCCAAGTACCCCATATTTTCTCTTCAAATCTAGATTTAGCTTGAGGTAATGATTTACTTAATTAATTAATTCTATCATTTTCTATCTCAGCTATCCATCCATACTTATGTCATTGCATGTATTCATGACTTACTCAATTAATTAATTCTCTTATTTTCTATCTTAGCTATCCAGCCATAGTTACGTCATAGCATGCATTCATCAGTTCATTTCAGCGCATGCATTATGTTTAAGATTCACATAGTTAGTTATGATTCAACTCATAAGTGTTTAGTGCATGATCTCAGTTTTTCCTAGTACCCTAGGTCAAACAACTTTATTCAGAGATAAATGATCCCAAGGGACAGATATTGTAATACCCAAAATTTTAAAGCTCTAAACCCCTTAAAAGATAGGCCTCTAAGTTGGCTTTACTACGCCATAAGTTTTGGCTCGATTTGATATCGTGGTAAGAATTTATGCAATTTTCCCTTTAAGTGTCAGTTAGCTACCAGTGGCTACGACTCACATGAAGACCTGTAATTAGATGTTATGAGTCATTAATTGTAGTCATAGTCAAAATAGAATGAACCTTCAATTTCATCCCATTGACCACGACACCACTCCATGATTCATAATCAAACATTACGAGTAATTAGGAGGGACTCATAGTCACAAAGGTGTTCAACCAAGAATCAATTCCAGTGGTTACGAGTCTAGCACACAACTTGTAGTGTGAAATTATGAGTCATTGAATAGAATGTTAGCCTATTGTTGCACCCAATAGAACACCCAAGTTACGTGGCCTCACTAAGTAATACAATGGCCTTAAATAAAGCCGAATATCGATCTCTCCGAGACTTGTATCAAAAACTATCTAATTTAAGTTCAACTATTAAGATTAAAGTAGTGCAATGTAACCAAAAGAATTTTGAAGTTTGTAAACTAAAATAATATGGAAAAGTAAAGACTTTGGAAAAATAATGGATGAAAACTCAGGGTTAAGGCACTGTGAACAATCATACAACGCTATTAAACTTCATTCGATTGATTACCTATCTTGGTTGTTGATTCGTAGGATTTATTTTATGATCATAGTCTCCCAAAATCTATGGAAATTACAACTACAAATTGAACAGGGATTTAATAATCGAATTAGATGCATGACACTATCATCCTACATGTAAACCTAGTAAGGCTTCTAGGTATATCCCAATCCTAGTCGCTAATTCAAATTCCTTATGTTATACAGGAATAAGAACCTTACTCTATTCATCCCCACGTTACATATTCATAGTCCCCCTCTTGATTTCACAAGGTAAAAAATATATTTATTATAAGGGCCACGAATCCATAAAATAGTGATAACAAGGATAAACAAAAAAATCAAATATGATAAGCAATTCAAAGAAAATCAATTCAAAGCGAAAGTAAACATGTTCTTGGACTTGACCCCATAATGTGGGATTATATCATCCATTAAAAATCTAAACTAAAAGAATAAAAACCCTAATTGAATTGTTTTCTATCACTCCTCCAAGTTTCAAAGTCATCCAACTAATCAATGAAGTACAAGTGTTAAATTTATAAGGGGAGATTTTTGACGGTGTGGGAATAAGTATTACCCCACATTAGTTCAGACTATGAGAGAGAGTGGAATCCCACATTGGTTATTCCAAGTGGGAGAGGTGTGCGATGACCCTAATTCTCGTGGGCTCACTGGAATTTCACTTTTGATGTTTACTTTGTCTTAGCCTTTCTCCTTTAATCCCAAGGCTTGTTGTGTTGTTTTCACTTAATTTACATCTTGTGTATCATACATATATCCTCAAAATCAACTCACAAAGCATAAAAAAAATCAAAAATTATGTATTAGAGATCAAAACAACACAATATCAAGAACGGTGGACTAAAAACTTGAGCTAAGACTAGGCTTGCCCACATTGATCTTTACTTATTGTTTTGTATCTTGGCTTGATTCAACTTCACTTTGAACATTATAAGAAAGTTTATACACACTTAAATACACACTCAAGTGATTAGGAACTTATTACACTCATTATAATCCATCTCAACAGACTATAAAAACACCTAGCTCAAGCTAGTGAAACTAGTTTTCTCGGTTGAACTCTAAATGATCAATTTGAATCAAAACTTGTTTAGAAACACCATTAAGCATTGTAATTAAGTACTTAAAACCTTAGATTCTTAATTATATCACTATTAACACATTAATCACATTAGTTTCCCTAAAAAAGGTTAATAATCTAGGATAGCAACACTAAGATGCCTAAATACACCTCAGATAACCACCCCACACTTAAATCCTTGTTCGTCCTTGAACAACTCTTTACTCTGAACATCATAAGCTGAGGAGACTACACAATTTGACTACAATCAAGACACTCAAGATAGTAATACAATGACTACATAGAATGCAAGTTTATAGACTAAGCATTTCCCACAGACAAGTGAAAGTTCAAGACCACTACTTCAAAACATCCCAGCCTCAATAATTGACTCACCTAGTTAGAAAATTTATGCACAATGTTCAATCAAAGAAATCACATAATTCACCCAACATTCATCAAACATGGTCCTCCACAATAAGAGAGTTACCTATAATCACTCACAATCATGAAATCCGTAACAAAATAGGTACAAGAATCAAATTGCGCTTACTATCACAAAGATTTCACAAGTTACAATTGATGAAACATAGGCTTTCCCTTAGTGTAGTACTAAACTAATATCAGAATGTTAAAACTTAGGATCAAATAGGTCTTCAATGGTTGTAATGTAGGCTAAGGGATGGGTAGGAACTATTCTTGCCAGTAATAGTGACTAGCTTCCCTAAGCGCTTTAATACATTACATTGTACAATTAAGAATAATCTATAGCAATCACTTCATACCACTTTCTACATACCCACATCTTTTATTTTGACCCATATAATTAAGCTCATTCAGATATACTATGGTGGGTATATTCACAACTTATTCAATTTGAACACTTTATTATTCTTTTTATTCCTCACCTCGCAACCACAACACATATCATTTTTTCACTCCAATAACTATCACTTCAGGGCAAAATTTCACCTTTCTCCAATAAGTACAAGAATTATAATGATAAGCCTAGTAGCCTTAAAAGTAGTAATTCATAAAATCAATATGTTTTTTTACATTAAAAACACTTGCATCATGCGATCAAATATAGCATCAACAAGAACATCTTGTTTAACCCTAACAATTTTTTTTTTAAAATTACTATACAAATTGGAATTCCCCCAACCAACACTTAAAAATCTACATTATCTCTAAAGTATACTTTAGAAATAGAGATAGAATCACTTCCTGAGGCCTCAAGGCCTAGCTAGTAGCATCTTTACAACAAGAAGGCCCGAGGACACCCCACTTAGTCTTTGCCACATCTTTATCTTTGGTTTTTCGGTGCTCAGACTTTCTATCAACCTGTGACTCAATAAAAAACAAAAACTAGTTCAATAAAAACAAAAAATCCTAAAAATAAAACTTAACTTAACTTGGGTTGCCTCCCAAGCAGTGCGTGATTTAGTGTCGTGGCATGACCTAATCTATAAATCATACATTTTCCTTCATCCTCTTTCTCATATTAGGACTCCATCTTCTTATTCATTTTTCACCTCTTAAGTGTGAACTCTAAAGGTCAACAACTTTCTCAATTTTAACCCTTTCAGGATCATCAATTTGCATCGTGTTAGGTTGGGGTAGTTATGTTTTGGGATGATCAATAAGGAAGTTCGAACGGGTCTTTGGTGGAATAGTCTCCACCACCCTGCACTTATACCCTTCAATCACTATAATCTTTCACAAATCTTGGTAGTGGGGTCATGTGTCGAGAGATTTATACACTTTGAAATCAGCTCTTCATCATCCAATTTCATTATGAGTGTGCCTTCTCTTACATCTACCAATTCTTCTCCTATCGCTAAGAATGAACGTCCTAAGATGTAATTCCCTAGGAGTACACCCTAGATGACACACGGTGCTTACTGTAACTAGTGACCACAAGCTAACCCATGAGTTGGTACCTGCTGTGAGAATAGAATAAACAGATACTAAATAATACACATATGCAGAAAACAAAGATGGATACGCCATAAGGATTAAACGTTTTAAAATATCTTTGACTAATATGACTGAAAAACACGTCTAAAAACAATACATTAAAAAATGTCAACAACAACTGATAACTAACTAACTATTTGAAAGTATCTGAAAGCCTCTAACTGACTGGCTGTGGAGTTTATGGGACAAGTCCCAAACTTACTCCGACTGACTACTGAAATGAAACACTAAAATAAACATAAACGGTCCTCAGAATTTGAGGACTCACCACTACTGCTACTGCTGGTGCACTGGGATATCTAGGTACGGTCGGGAACCTGAGCATCTAAACCTATTATATGAGATATCATACCATAAGAAAAAAGAAAGCAGTCCACACTTTGAATGTACTGGTATGTTAAATTAGGTCAGGATGATATGCATGGCTCATATGCATGAAAAATAACTGACAGAATAAATAGCATGAGATAATTGATGTATAGTTTGTGAGAAGGATGTAAAATTTGAGAATGCATGACCAAACATATTACATGATACTTGGATAGACTATAAATGGAAATACTGAAATACTGATACTGAACAACTAATAACTATATGCCATGGTCAAGAAAGCCTAAAACTGAACTCTGAACTGAATACTGGACTGACACTGTGGGTGCTATCATCTAACCAATATTTTCCAACAAGAACTCATTGGGGTATATCCTATGACCCTAGTTGGAAGGGTGTTAGTACTGTGCCATGGGTTCTAACACTGGTTGTGTGGATCTACTAAAATGAAGTCCCGAAGGACTAAAGAGTCACCCTCTACTGGGAGGTGCTCTAGTGAGATATATGTCAACCCTTAACTAGTAGGTTAACCTCTATAACCTATGATACATATGTAGTTCTAGAATGCAGGGACTGTTACTAAAGGTCACAACCTCAACTAGCAGGTGAGCCCCCATCCCTGGGTTCACTCAGTACTAAATACTACTCCCAACTGAACTGACTCAGAATACTGAACTAATCTAAATTTGACAGATAGGATAATTGACTGAATTAATAATACTCATATATGCCGAAAACCCATTTTGAAAGTACTAAGGCTAAGTAAACATTGAAATTTTGGGTATTCAAAACACCCAGGCCTCGATAACATTAACAATAAATATATACCAAAGTATCACAGCCATAATCAGTAGTCATTGCTCAAAATTCAACTCTTAGGCATTTCATCAAACAGTTGAAATTCATGAATTTAGGCATGGCAATAATTGAAACATGTGGGAATAACATAATCATAACACTAAAACCATACATTGGGGGATTTGACATGGAATTTCATGCTTTAAATGTGTAAAGGCAACTTTTCAACAAAATACACTTGTAAACATCTGGCTAATAAAAATTTACCAAAGGTTAATGAAATTAACACATTGTAAACATGTGAATTCATGATTTAGAACACAAAAATAGGTACTTGGACTCCATGGGCAAAAAGGGCCCATGGATGAACATTTAACATACCATAAAGCTTTAATCTTGCAAGAGAATTTACATTGTTAATTGTTCCTGGGTGGTGAAGCTTGAATTCTTGAGATTTCTTGAAGAAATAATAGTTGAAGTTAATGAATTTGGGTGATGGCTAGGGTTTATTTTAAAGAGGAATTGTGGAAATAGGGTATATAATGCCTTATCTAATGATAAATCTCGTGTTTTTAAGGATTGGGGCAATCAAAAAAGACCAGACTGCCCCTCTAAAATTAAATTCATAACTAGGACGCCGATTTTGCCCTTACTGTGACATGCTAAGGCCCCCATTGCTATTCCACTGCAATGCACCATAATTACGGTGACTTACTGTTTTAGAAATCCAAACTTGGTTCAAGCCTCATCCAAAAAATCCAAAATTAGCCGAGATATGATAAATACACCCTTGAACATGAATCAACTTAGACTTATGTCTCGGGGTTGAGAAGGTCACTTTAAAAATTATCGAATTTAAGAGGCCAAAAATAAAACTAAGTCTCCTATACTTCTAAATTTTCATGTTCTAAGCCCCTTGTACAAGTACTATGGGCCGAATTGAGCTAAGACAAATATGAGATATTATAATATCTCCTCCTTGGGAACATTCATCCTCGAAGGAGACTGATTAAGCTGAGAAAATACAGAGGTACTGAGAAAATGTGAGGGTACTTGGTACGCATATCTTCTTCTGCTTCCCAAGTAGCTCCCTCAACAGACTAATTCTGACAAAGAACTTTTACCAAGGTAACTTTTTTGTTCCTTAGCCTAGGAATCTAGTGATCTAAGATTTTGATTGGGAGCTCTTCGTAAGAGCGGTTGTCCTGAACATCTGTACTTTCTAAAGGAATAACCACAGCTGGGTCCCCACTACACTTCTTTAACAAGGTTACATGGAACAATATATGCACTGAAGGCAAATATGTGGGCAACTCAAGCTTATACATTACCTTTCCAAATCGACTTAAGATCCTATAAGGGCCTACATATTAGGGATTGAGTTTCCTTTTTTTTTTTCAAATTCTCCTCACTCCCTTCACGGGAGATATCATAAAATATGCAAAATATCAAACATCAAACTCAAGATCTCGTCTCCCTATAGCTGCATAGGATTTTGGTGACTTTGGGGTGTCTTAAGCCTCTTTCTGATCAAGTAAGCATTATCCAAAGCATCAAGCACTGACTATGGACCTATCAACACAATCTTACCTATGTCAAACCAAACAATAGGAGATATAAATCTCCTCCCATACATAGCCTCAAATAGAGCCATCAGAATACTAAAAGGGTAACTGTTATTGTAAGCAAACTTAATTAATGGAAAGTGGTCATCCCAACTATCCTTAAAGTCGATAACACAAGATCTCAACATGTCCTGTAAGGTCTAAATTATCCTCTCTACCTAATCATCTATTTGAGAGTGAAAATATATACTAAGATGAACTTGGGTGCCAAGAACCTTATGAAAAGCCTTCGAAAAATAAAAGGTAAACTAAGTACCTCTATCTGAAATAATGGAAAAAGGAAATCCAGGCAATCTAACCAACTCTTTAATATATAGATTGGAATAATCCTTGGCTAAATAAAAAGTATAAACTTGAAAGAAATGGGCTGATTTAGTCATTCTGTCCATAATAACCCAAAACGAATCATGCTGGCGACGTGAACGAGTCAACCCTGTCACAAAATCCATGTTCACCTCATACCTCTTTGAAGTGGGTATGCTGAAATCCTACATAAAACCACTAGGCCTTTGGTGTTAAACCTTAACCTACTGATAATTTGCACACTTGGCTACAAACTCTGCAATATCCCTTTTCATACCGCTCTACCAATAGATTTAAAAATTTATGGT
The DNA here is from genome assembly GCA_030864225.1 of Capsicum baccatum var. pendulum. Lineage (NCBI taxonomy): Eukaryota > Viridiplantae > Streptophyta > Magnoliopsida > Solanales > Solanaceae > Capsicum > Capsicum baccatum. The sequence goes on from CM061557.1 coordinate 92,251,510, forward strand.
ATATCTTAATAGCTTCTCGTTGAATAGAGTAATGCACACCACACGCTTTTGTAAGAATTCACTGTCTCAAACCATCTACACATGGAACACATAGTCTACCCTATCAACGCAACACACCATCTCTCTCTTGGGAGAATACCTCTACTTTCTTATCTTTGGCTGACTCCTTCAACTTAATTAGACTCGTGTCCCTATTTTGCTTTTCTTTCACTTTGAAATCCAAAGAAGATTTTGAACTATTCTGAACCCATACGCTACCAATGAATGCCTAATCTAGCCAACTGAAGAACCTCCTGAACAAACTTTTTTTTATTGTTCTCAACATGAGCCACACTACCCATAGACAATCTACTAAGGGCATCTGCCACTTGATTAGCCTTGCTCAAATGATGCAAAATACTCATATCATAATCTTTCAAAAATTCTAACCAATTTCTTTGATGAAGATTTAACTCTCTCTATGAATACACATACTATAAACTTTTTTAATCCATGAACACATCAACATGCACCCCATACAGATAATACCTCTAAATTTTCAAGGTAAATACAACAGCTGCTAACTCAAGATCATGGGTAGGATAATTATTCTTATGGGTCTTAAGCTATCTATAGGCATAGGCTATGCCCTTACCTCTCTGCATCAGCACAACCCAAACCAACTCTAGAATTATCACAGTAAACAACAAACCTATTTGAACATTCTGGCAAAGTCAAAACTAGGTCTGAGGTGAGTCGAGACTTCAACTTCTGAAAACTCTTCTCATAGGAATTTGATCACCGAAACTTGACTTTATTCTGAGTCAATCTAGACATGGGGGATGGAATAGATGAAAAACCTTCGAAAAACCATTTATAATAGCCAGCCAAGCTTAAGAAACTCTAAATATCTGATAGAGAAATGGGTCTAAGCTAGTTTCTCACTGCTTTGGTCTTTTGAGGGTCGACTCTAATGCTATCACTAGAAATAATGTGGCCAAGAAAATCTAATGATCTTATCAAAAACTTGCACTAACTAAACTTAGCGAATAACTGATGGGCTCTAAGAATCTTCAATACTATTTTGATGTGGACTGCATGATCATTTTCATTACAAGAATAGACAAGGATTTCATCTATGAAGACTATCAAAAACATGTACAAGTGCTAAATCTTACTCCTAACTAAACTGAATTGGAATACTGAACTGATCTAAACTTGATTGATAAAATAACTGACTGAACTAATAATACTCATATATGCTTGAAATCTATTTTGAAAGTACTAAGACTAAGTAAATAGTTAAATTTTTGGTATTCATAAACCCCAGGACTCGATAACATTAACAGTGAAAGCATACCAAAGCTTCAAAAGCATAATAAGTAGTCATTGCTTAAAATTAATCTCTTAGGCATTTCATCAAATACTTGAAATTCATGAACTTAGGCATGGGAATGATTTAAACATGTGGGAATAACATAATCATAATACAAAAACCATACATTGGGGAATTTAACATGAAATTTCATGCTTTAAAAGTGTAAAGGCTACTTTCCAACTAAAAACACTTGTAAACATCATGCATAATCGAAATTCCCAAAAGCTTCATGAAATTAACTCACTGTAAAAATGTGAATTCATAATTTAGAACACAAAAATAGGTACTTGTATTCCATGAGTGAAAAGGGCCCATGGATGAATATTTAACATACCTTTAGGCTTTAATCTTGTAAGAGAATTGACGTTCTTGATCGTTCTTAGGTGGTGAAGCTTGAATTCTTAAGTTTTCTTGAAGTAATAATGGTTAAACTTGATGAATTTATCTGATGGATAGGGTTTATTTAAAGAGGAATTGTGTAAATAGGGCATATAATTCCTTATTTGATGATAAATCCCATGTTTTTATGGATTGGGGCCATGGGAAAAGACCAGACTGCCTCTCTAAAATTAAAATTCATAATTATAATGCTGATTGATCCCTCACTATGATGCGCTAACTCCTCCATCATTCTTTCACCATGACGTGCCATAATCGCGGTGACTTGTTATTTTGGAAATTCAAACGTGGTCCAAACCTTGTTTGAAAAATCTTAAACTTACCCGAGACATGCTACTTATACCTCTGAACATAAATCAACTCAAAAACTTACATCTTGGGGTCAAATAGGTCACTTTAATAATTATCAAAGTTAAGAGGCCAAAAATAGAACTAAGTTTCCTATACTTAGCTAAATTTTCAGGTTCTAAGCCTCTTGTACATGCACTATGGGCTGAATTGAGCTAAGATAAATATGGGGTATTGCACAAGATAACTAGTACTTTCTTGTATGCCTAAAAATATTAAACATAAAGTCAGCAGGAATAATAAAATTACCAACCTTGATGAGAACTTCCTTGATGTCTCCTTCAGGATAGGCTATGGTCCCATTTATCAGTTGCAGTAAGATAGAGCTCGGTCTCGGCTTCCCCATGCCCAGAGTGTTGAAGAAAAAAAGGATAATCAAGTTGATAATTCCCACAAGTCACTAAGTGGTTGGACCACCTTACTATTTCTAATATGAATGGGAAGAGTGAACTTCCCAGGGTCTTTGAGCTTTTTGGGCATCTTCTGCATCATTAAAGAGCTACACTTCTCAGTGAGTGCTATTGTCTTGACATCCTATAACTTAAATTTATTTGTGACCACATCATTCAAGTAGTTAGCCTACTTAGGCATTCCCTGCAAAACATCTAAAAGAGGAAGGTTAATATGAAACTCATTGAACATTTCAAAAAACTTCTTATTGCATGCATCCTCCATTGCTTTTCTAAACCTATATGGGAAAGGTGGTGGTAGTATTTTCTTCTCCTGTTCAGCTACTTTGGTTTTTGAGTGCTCATACTTCTTTAATTTTCAACAACATTTTTAGACACCTATAGGGGATTCAACTCTACATCTGCCACCTTAGTTTTCTTTTGAGGTTCTTCATTCATCTCCTTACCACTTCTCAAATTGATTGCCATTACTTCTTAAGATTTTTAGTATCACTTGGTAAACTACTCTGAGGCCTAGTGTTCTGTGCTACTGCTATCTAACCTATCTACCACTCCAAGATTCTCATAGATGCTTCATAGCTTTTTAGTTCTTCCTATTGACTCTTCATATCAACAACTAACTTTCTTGACCATCTATAAGTTGTTTCAATATAGTTTCCACATTGCTAGTATTAGTTATGGCTTGATTCCCTTGAACATAACACTATTAAAATTGCTGCTTGTTGTTGTTCCATGCTGGGTTTGGTGGATGAGTCTTCCACTTTAGGTTGTTGGCATTTCCATAGTTTGGTTTTTGAACATTGCCCATAAATATTACCAAATCAAGATTTAAAGCACACATATCTGCAGAATGTCTACTATTTCCATAAACCACGCACCAAGTACTTATCTGCTGAATTGCATTTACTGTTGTTGTAGGCTGTGTAACCCCCAAATTCATATTGCTAAATTGATTTGTTAACTAATTTTGTAATGAAACAATTTGAGTGGATATATCAGTAAATTGGTCCATCTCCAACACACTTGTAACCTATTTTGTAGCATATCCTGAGTACAATTGCCATTCAGGATTTCTTTGTACAATCCGATTCAATAAGGTATACATCTCATAATATGTAAATTCCAAAGCTTGACCACCTGCAGCTGAATGTAGCAAAAGTTTTGTGTTATGATCAAGTGCCTAAATAAAAGTTTGAACTAATACCTTATTGGACTGCTGATCATGTGGACAGTCCTGAAAAACTCTTTGAATCTCTTCCATTTATGATATAAATTCTCATCTGGCTTTGGTTTGAAGCATACAATTTCACAATGGAATCTTGCAGTCTTTCTAGATAGAAAGAATCGGATGAGTAATTTTTGGGCTAAGTCATCCCTGGTTGTGATTGAACTTGTCGACTCAGTGTTCAACCACTTCTTTACTTTCCCCAATAGTGAAAAGAGGAATAGTGTCATCCTTACATAATTAGTTGACACACCCATAGGGATGAACATGTCACATATCTCTAGAAATTTTCACAAATGGACTTGTGGATCATCATTTAAAAGCCCCACAAACTGTCCACTACTTATCAACAGTTGCACCATGTTCTATTTTAGCTCAAAGTTACCTCCAACAGCCATTTTCTAAAAAGGGGAGGTCAAATTTGTCTGAAGTGGGATTGCTACTTCTAATATTATCTTTTGGGATGGTTGATCTTCAACCATTATAGAAATATTTTCTTGTTCCTCTTGAAATTGCAGGATACACGGGAGAAGGATTGCTTCTCTCCTTTGTTCATGGAACCGTTGCTTGGGTTCAGGGCATGGTTAAACCAATTCCTTATCCCTTGCCAACTTACTATCCTGTAAACCTATTTCCTGGAAAATCAATCCCATGAACAAAAGTAAAGCATCAAAGAAATCTAAAAACTAAAACTAAAAAAAAACATAGTTGCCAATTTACAAGTCCCCGATAACGCAACCAAACCTTGTTGCACCCAAGCTCATACACAAGTGTACATGACCTTACCAAGTAATACAGTGGCCTTAAATAAAGAAGAATATAGATCCCTTAGATACTTGTATCAATAAATATCTAGTTAAAGTTTAACTATTGAGATTAAAGTGGTGCAATGTAACCAAGAGAGTTTTGAAAGTTTGTAAACGAAAATAATGCAGAAAAGTAAAGACTTTGTCAAGCAATGGATGAAAATCCTGGGTTAAGACACTAAGAAAAATCATACTTCGCTATTGAAATTTATTTGTTAGATTACTTATGTTGGTTGTTGATTCGTAGGGTTTATTGAATGATCATGGTCCCTAGACCTCTAATCGTATACCTAACTTGGACATTAGAACTACATCGTCGAGCAAGGATGTAGTAATCCAATTAGATGCATGAATCTCTCATCCTATATGTGAATCTTGAAAGGATTCTAGAAATATCCCTATCCTATTTACTAATGAAAATTCCTTATTTTATAAAAGAATAAGAACCTTACTCTATTCATTCCCATGTTCTATCTTCCTATTCCCCCTCCCGATTTACAAGGTCGACAATATATGTATTATAAGGGTAAAAAATCATTAAAATAGTGATCAGAAGGATAAACAAACAACCAATTATTTTAAGAAATTCAAAAAAACTCAATTCAAAGCAAAAGTAAACATGTTCTTGGCCTTAATCCTGGAAAGGAGGCTTTTTGCCACTCATGGATATAGCTGTAATCAAGATTCTTGAATACATGATATAATCCATTAAAAATATAAAGCAAAAGAATAAAAACCCTAATTGAAGTGTTTTCCAGCCCCCCTCAAAGTTTAAAATCTTCCCATGGTATCAAATAACAAGTACAATTGCTGTATTTATAGTGGGAGATTTTGGCCGGTGTGGGAATAAACCTTGTGCCACCTTGGTCCAACCTATGGGAAAGAGTGGCGCCCTTAGTTGATTATTAAACTGGATATATTACAGATACAGGTTGGTTAGTACAAGGGGGATAGGTGTGTTATGCCCCTAATTCGCGTGGGCTCACTGGAATTGCACTTTTGACGTTTACTTTGTCTTAGCCTTTCTCCTTCCATCCCAATACTTATGGTTTTGTTTCAACTTAATTTAAAGCTTGTGTATCATTTATATAACCTTAAAATCAACTCAAAATGAATACTAAACCATTAAACATCACGGATTAGAGATCAAGACTACACAATATCAAGAACGGTGGACTAAAAACTCTAGCTAAGACTAGGCTTGCCCACGTTGGTCTTTACTTATTGTTTTGACTCTGGGATTGATTCAATTGCACTTTGAACATTATAAAAAAGTTTTTTCCACACTTAAATAAATAATAAAATAATTATGAACTGATTACAAACATTATATCAATCGCAATAGACTAGAACAACACCTAGCTCTAGCTAGTAAAACTAGTTTTCTCGGTTGAACTCTAAATGATCAATTTGAATCCAAACTTGTTTGAAAACACCTTTAAACATTGTAATTAATTAATTACAAACTTAGATGATCAATAAAATACTATTAACACATTAAGAAAACAATTTTCCCTCAAAACAAGGCTAAATAAGCTAGGATAACAACACTGAGCCGCATAAATACTCCTCAATTCACCAGGCTAGTTAAGGATCCAAGAATCAAGACTCAAAAAATGACTCCCCTCAAAGAATTGTAGTCAGTCGTAATGATTCATAAGAGTAAGGTAATAGTCATAGCAGAAAGAACCCAGATCTTAGGGTTCTAGGTTATGACCTAGCTTATGACTCGTGTCGTAACAAGTCATAAGGTTAGTCTTAATGACTGGGAACAAAAATTCCTACACATTTTTAATAAGAGATTTTTAGTAATTTATACTACTTTTAACCCCAAACTCACATCCTTTGAACATCAGATATTGGTAGATTAAAACTACTCTAACACCTCATAACTTCAAAACTCTCTTCTCATAGAAAAATAAAGTTATTCCCTTCTTCCTAAAGAACAAATTAGGGTTTCCCAAGGACAATGTCAACTTGAAGGATTTCACCACGTCACCTGTTCTCAGGTATTTGGGATATTCATTAATGGGCCCTTTTCAACCATTGAGTCCTATGAAATTTCCAAAATTTACAAATGTAGACCCTTTTTGCCTTTATATAGAATTTCAAGTTAAATATGAATTTTATCATCTCTTTCTCTTAAGTGTTTGGATTATGTACCATGAAAATATATCCCCTCAAAAGAATGGTGTTTTCATATGTTTGATAATCTTCATTGTCCATATCAAAATCAGTTATCGACATGCTGAGTATTAATTATCATTTTCCATAGTATGGTCAATTTTACCACTTTTATGATCAGTTGTATTAGTCTATGCTAGTGGCTTATGAACACCCGATACCAAGATTTTAAACATGCATCAATTTATAAGTTCATGTTCCTTCAATTATGTATACAATATTAATTTTAGAAAACCATGACTTGAGAATATCATAATTTATTTTAATTATTAGTTGAACATAAGAGTCGTTTAGTTGGGAGTAACACTTAGCACCGAGTTCATGCAAGGATGACGACTCCCCTATCAGATATGTAGAGTCGTTAGTAGCAGTCCCTAAGTTTCAGAACTATGTTACCAGTGTAGGTTATAACGGGCCACCTATCAGTTTAGTCTTGACACCCTCATAGGGGTCACCCAAAAGTTTAGGCTTGACACTATAGTCCTTTAGGACATCAGATTAGTGGATCCACGCCAGCCAGTGTTGGTACCCTTGGCAAGGTATCAATACCATTCAAACTTAGGTTACAAATTTGACCTCAATTAGATCAGATTAGGGTATGTCGATTGTAGTTAGCTCCCATAGTCCTTAGTTCAGTGATTCAGATTATGTTCAGTTTAGGTTTGCATGACCAAATATTCCGTATCTCAGTCACCCAGTTATTAAGATTATTTCAGTACATGTTTATACTTGGTTTTGCATTCTATTTTTCATTTTCAAGCATTCATGATCAGTATATATGTATATCAGCTAGCTTCTATCTTAAAAACTTGTACATTTAAAGTAATGATTACATGCTCTTTTTTGCACCATGTTATCTTATAATATAGGTTTGGACGCTCAGTTTATAGATCATACATAATCCATTCCTATTCCACTCAGCTACAACATTGGCGAGTCCTCATCAGTTGAGGACTACTTATATTATTAGTTATTCATTCCAGTATTTTATTTTGTGCTCTTTCAATTATTACGAGTTAGTTGGGGCCTGTCCCAACAACTCATTATGTTTAGAGGCTTTCAAATAGTTAGGAAGTCAGTCAATTAGATGTGTTTTCTAGTGATGCATTTCGTTTACATTTGATATTGTTTTGATCATCAGACATTTTAAAAAGACTTTTGCACAGTACTTCCTTATTTTTGTATTTATAGATTATGCCATATCATGGGTTAGCTTCGGGTTACTCGTAACCTTAAGAACCATATTAGATTAGGGGGTAGTCTCAGGTCGTGACATCACCTTGTCTTCGATATTTGACTCGCATAAATCTCAGGTGCAACAATGACCACTAGTACTTATATCTATGCCAAAAAGGCACATAAGCATTGTATGAGTACCAAAGCCACGAGTACTAAGTAGGTATCATTGGCCGACTGACCTAAATCATCATATAAATATAATAAAAATGCTATATAAATCAGCTAAGTCAAAGTAGGAGGGCAAACCTAAAATAATGCTCCAATACTATAAATAAATAACTGAAACAACAATAATATGAAAGAAAGCATAACTATTACTACAAGACTGGCCTCCGTAAACCAATTAGCGGGGAAAAGTAAATAACCTAATGCTCACCCTCATAAGCTCAAAAGGTTTAATTAAAAAAAAGTAATAACCGAAATCATATGAAAATAGCTATATCTCAAAATCATAACCATAAAATTCTTCCATACTGAAAAGACCTGACTCGAACTAGTTCAATAACCATCATAAATAACCTCTCAATACCGGACTTGAATCATAACTCATATCAAAATTTGACCAATTTGAATCAGAACTCAATAACATAAATCACTAGACTCGAACCAAAACTGATAGCATCTCCCAAGTATCAATCTAACATAAAGCATCATATTTCTAAGCCTCCTTATGTCCCATAATATAAGTATATATTTATAGTGTAACATGCCAACAAAATCTACAAGGAGCTAATATTTGTCTTGGCTAAATGTGGGCTAGAGGTTCCCACTTCTAATCCTCAAATTCCATTCTATGGTAAATTGTACCTTGGACTAGGGTAAGGTATTTTATTTCAGTACTAGATATTACATAAGCAACATTTTAGTCCTAGGATAACAATTATACCCTAAGAATGAATAACTAAGTCAATTATGCCTAAATTATGATTCCTTGATTGGTTAATAGCTCCAAGACCCAATTCTCAACCCATAACTACCACATTATCATAAATATATTACAAATTATCTCAATCTATGAGAATAGTAAGACTAACCTACCTAGACACCAAATAAAGCATGGTGAAATCAGCTAAATCTATGATTTCCCCTTTCAAGAAGATTTCACACAATTGTCATGACTCGATTTACGAGGAATGATCACACCTAATCCATCCACAAGTAGGAAGATGAACTGTAGCATGGAGTTATTTTCAATTTGCTTCTTTGGTGGCAAATGCCCCAAAAGGGAATGATAGACAATGCAACTCATAATTAAGCAAGGAAATAGAAATAGTCTGAAAGGTAGACATAACAAAGAAAACCATCCCACGACCTGGTAGAGTCAGTACAAGAGTTACTAAAACACATAATAAGTCTAGGATATTCAATAAAATTTGTCTTGAAATAAAATACTACACATAGATAACCAGAAGGAAAATTGGGCAAATTTAGCTCCAAGAGATCACCCTATCTCAAAAATCTAATACAACATAATCGATGAATCAGCGACTACAACTAGTAATTAGATCTATAACAAAAAGTTACAAAAGTGTAGTATGAGTACCAAAAACATGGGTACTTAGTACGCATCATTGGCCGGTTAAGCTAAATCATGGTATAAATACTATAAAATACAAGGTAACATAAACTAAGTAAAGATAAAAGGGGAAAACCTGTAAATAAGCTCCAACACGGCTGTACAAACATAAATAAATAGAATTTTAATGATAACATAACAATCATACATTTATAGATATGGAATTGGCCCCCAAAAACAAATAAGTGTGGAAAAGTAAATAACCCTATGCAGGCGCCCATAAGCCTGGAGAGTACAATAATGAAAAGTAAACCACCATATCTATATAACTTACCGATTACCACATTTTATCTATATAATCCATATCATGTCTATTTGCCACATTTTATTTATATAGGACATATCATACACATGAGCTATTAACCTTTTATCATACCGATATATATAGAATTAAGAACATCAACCATGTTATCAATCATATTCGAACGCCATACTCCTAATCACATGCATAATTCATGAATCATACTTAAAAATTATACCATTAATCACACATAAGGGCAATATCATAAATAACACTAGAAAATTGAGTCCATCATTTCTTGCTCAACTAACATACTAAATAATTATATTCAACCCTGTCAAGTGTTAAGCTACCAATAATAAGAGTATTTCATACTATAACGAGTCTACAAGGTTATCATAAGTGTTGGCTTAAGTTGGGATAGAGGATCCCACTCTTAATCCCCGAAGATTCTCTTAGGCAATTTCAACCCCATACTAAGGTATCTAAGTTTTTTCCTAGATGTCAAATATCAATAATTAGACCTAGGATATGATTCCTCCCCAACAATGATTAGCTAAGATAACTTACTTAGAATAATAACAACTAGGGCAATTCACTTAACTTTAGCAATTAAGAACAATTCTACCCTAACATGAGTAATTAGGAAATTTTACCTACCTTGAGTAATTAAGGAATTTCCATTCTTATTATATACCATGAAGCCCAATTCACCTAATCCATGACTAACTACACTAACTACTCAGTATCTAAGGTTTCAAGGTAGCCTAAGGGTCTAATTAACCTAAATATCCTCATTCACACATCTAGTATCTAAATCCCACACAATATCTAGTATAATATGATAGTTATACTATAATATAGCTCAGTATATGATTAGGTAAACCTAACCTACTTGGCGCTAAAGAAAGCTTGATGAATCTGTTATTATAGTGCCTACTCTTGTATTTTATTTTTTACTATTCCTACTATCCGTATTCCTTATCTTAGAATGTTTTATTTTGAGCTGGGGGTCTTATCAAAAATACCCTCTCTATCTCACATTTGAGGTAGTGGTATGGACTACGTACACTTAACCTCCTCAAACACTACTTAGTGCGGATATACTGGATATGTTGTTGTTTGTTGTTGCATCTTTCACAAGGTGCTGAGCTATTAAAATCAAAAGCTACTCATCAAACTGAGAACAATCATACCCATATGCACTATTATACTTCGGGTCCAAAATTATGTAAAAAATCCCATGAGGAGCCTATTTATGAAAATCATATTTTTGAAATGCTCCTAAACTGTTCAGATTTTGTGAACCCACTTTAAATAATTTCAAGCTCAAGCTTCAAAAATGGTGGAACACTCTATTCTTGTCAAAATAAACTCAAATTTTAGAACAAAATTCTAGTACTAGAAATATAAACCAAACATAAAATCAAAAACTCAAAAACTCAAATTTTGAAAACCCCAATAAACATTTTTAGAATCTTTTATGTTATTTTTATGATAACAAATTCAAGAATAGATCATGGAAATAATGGTAAGTTCAGCTCTGATGCTAAATGATACAAACCAAATTACAAAAACAAGATTTAACTTGGAAAACAAGAGATATATGAAGAACATAGGTAGATAGACATAAATAAAATAAAAGATTAGGAACTACTAAATACATTAAATTGAAAAACCCTTAATTATAATGTCAACAATCACCTAATATCTACGTTGACTGAGAAGGAATCGAAATGCCCACAAAATCCTTATTTTTAATCTAACATTCAATAAAAGTTTTCCAATCACACCCCCTAGTGTTTCGTCTATTCAACATACCAAAAAAAACTATGAAAATATTGAACAAGAATTTACTATTTATATTCAATTACAAAGCCCCAAAAGTGACCCATAATTAAATTATCAAAATGTCCCAAAGTTGGGGACTGGTTGCTCTTGTGTCTCCGTTGACTGTCCGTCAAGGGGATGACTAACCGTCACTCCACCCATCACCCTTGGATAATATATTTCCCTTATTGGTTCTCCTTGATAAATTAGTCTCCAGTCGAGATGGAGACTGATATTCATCCAAGTCATCAACCCTAAACAGTGAGAGGCCTTCTTGGCCTTCAATTGGTGGCTCCCTTGGCAGTTAGTGAAGCCCTTAACTTATCTCCAAGTGAGTCATCATTCCTTTGCAGCCACTATGGCTCCCTTATGATCTCCTAACATAATCTTTAAGTCATAATCCTTTGAATATGATAAAACTTTCTCTAACACGTCCCTCTTTATGAACATGGCTTGCATCATTCGAAGTTCTCAAGCTTGACATCTAGTGAAAGGATTTGAGGGATTTTGGATCATATTATCCCTTTTTATTTTGAGTAACAAATATAACAACTAATTTAATATGGAAAAAATATTTTTAATTGACGTTTCTTTTTTATAATCATAGGGGGGGCTGCATTGACCACAATAACAATAATATCTTAGTGTAATGCCAGAAATGGGGTCTGGGAGGGTAGAATATGCAGAAACCTTACCTCTACCTTATAGAGGTATAAAGGCTATTTTTGATACACCCCTAACTTTAGTTATACCTATGAAAAAATCTTGAAAAAAGATATACATATGAGAGCGATCACAATATAAACTAATTGAAATTGAAAGTTCTATATGGTAATGCTCAAAAACACCGTAGAAATGAATGTAAACGATCAATAACAATATATTTTACTCAACAATAGAGTTTGGTTTGAATCAACAAGTAACAATGTGAAATACCCAGGGTTTGGACACTTAGAAATTTCTTGAGTTTGAACTCTTTGGACATCATACAACTTATACTTACTAGTTGTATGATGTTGGTACAATTTAGGGATTTTGGTCATATGTTATTCAATGTAGTTTTGATTGTTTTTTGTCCAAGGTATGAGTGGACATCATACTAATTGTATTATAATGGTATGAGATAGGTTATGGACTCGTATAATTCTCAGAGTGTCAAGCCATTGGTAGGCTGCCTAGGGTATGATTTAATGGTACCAATCGTATTTTATGCATACGAGCTGTCCCTTGTGGTCGTACATTGGATAGTGTTGGAGTCCAACTTGCTTCCTAGGGTACAAGTAGAGGGTACCACTCATATATTGTGGGTATGGTTTGGTAGGGCTAGTCGTACCCTCCTACGCCTATTTTACAGCTTTTAATCTTAGGGTATTTTGGACATTTCCCTCCCTAAAACCTTAAGTCCCCACATCTTATATCATATTTTAGCCTCTCATAACATACTTTTTGAGAAATCAAAACACTCCTAAAACTTTCTCTAAACTCTCTCAAGAAGAATGGGCTAGGGTTTTCATCATGTGTTCATTTAGAGACTTAACGGCCATATTATCTCTATTAAACATCATAAATAAGGCATGTTACTCTTCCCTCATTTTTAGTTCAAACTAAAAAGATGTTTTACTTAAATATTTTCATTGCATAATTGTGTGTTTGTGTTGGTTTGGAAATATATGTTGGGGGTTTTGGTTACTAATAATTAAATGATGTTTTACCATGCTCTATTTATGGGTTTTTATGGTATAATATTTTTTTGAACAGGTGGTTCCATGGGAATGGTTAATTGGTTCTTCGTTTTAATTTTGGAAACTATATGCCCTCAACATGTTTGTTAAAATGCCTATGAGAATGGTTTTGTCGTATAGTTTGACTTTTATTGTAAACCTTGTAATGCATAATATGGTGATGGATCCAAAATTTATTTGTTTGGTTTTAAATGGTTGGTGAAGGCCTTAGTGTCCTTAAAAACCGAATTGATTATTTTGGAATGAGAATTGGCAACAAACTCAACCCACTTGCATAATTATTTTTGGTTTATGCATTCCTACTCAATTTGTTTTGTTTGTTGAGACTAATGCTTGGCATAAATGGTTAATTTGTTAAGGATGGTTTTGAAAACCTTGTGGAGTACATGGGATTTCCTCAAGTGAACTTATAATAGAAACCTTTCAAGGTATATGAGAATCACCCCCAGTGATTTTTATAATTGAGTTGGCAGGGTACATGTGAATCCCCTTATGTGTTGGCTACTGACATAACTGCAAGTTATAGTTGGCAAGACGATACCACTTTTTAATGCCTTAGTAATTAACTTTTGGAATCAGTGGTTTGATTATGTGTTAAAAATTTTAATTGGGTAATAATGAAGGCTTATGATAGCTAGCCATGAATGTGTGAGTACGAAAGGTTGACACTAGAAATTCTTGTTTTCCGATTGAGAATTTATCTTGATGACCACATACTTATGGAGTACAAAGGAATCCCCCAAGTACATACACGTACATATGTATAATTCAGGGAAAAGTGTACAAGAGAATCCCCTTCCACCAATGGTATCTCCAGTTTGTACGACTACACGCACTGAGTCCCGTCCAGGGGGTAACACTCAACCCATATTTCTCGTGGGTGGATTATGATAGTAAAGCTACATGATCCTAGTTAAGATTTCAAATGCATGCTAAGCCCAGTTCCTTTTCCTAGCATGAGTTTTGTATATATATTATATGTAATTGCATATAGTTATTTACTTTGGTTTTGATTGACGGAATTACTTTTTCCTTACTCTTTAGTACATGCTAGTGTTTACCTACTAACCTATCTTTGGGCACTGTATCTCCACGCGATACAGAAACCGACCATATTATCACACCTCTTGCTCAATGACTTGGTGATTTGGGGATTGCTTAAGTCAGACTGAAGTGTTAATTTTTCATTCTTCGGAAGTTCCATTTCATGTTATCATTTACCTTATTACTTTACTATTCTCTTGACATTTATTTTTGTCTATAATCGGGGGCATGTCCTGACTAGATAATCTTGATCATTGATTAGATGATTCATATGGACAATTATGGACTTGGGTATAGAACAGATATGTTATTTTTATTATTAGGTTTGGGTTGATATTTGTTGATTTGACTTGGTCGGGTTGCTCTTGGTTATAGACCTATCCTAGAGTCATTACATTTTGAATTACTCTATCTTATAACATGTTCAGAATTTATCCAACTTAGGGTATATGTTGGTTGGTTGGTTTGGGTATCGAGGGTGGTCTCCGATCCTTATTAAACTTGCTATGCTCATTATGACAAGGCCCAAGTTTGGGTCATGTCAAGTTGGTATCAGAGCCTAAGTTTTGGTATCATCGAGTATCCCCAAAGCCATGTTGAGTAGAATCTATTTTATGGGTGTGTATTGTGCCACACTTATAAGGGAGTGGATATGAGGCATCTAGGAATGTTTCACTTTCTTGTTGTTCTATTTTTGGCCTACAGAGTCTAGGGTCCTGAAATCTTTCCTAAATCTTTTTATGTTGGCTTTTCAGATCTTGTCCTTTCGATGATCTAAAGTTTATGGAAACTCACCTTTCCCATTCAGGGAATATGTGGATGAATCTCTTATAATTCATGGGGTATAGATATGGTCAGGGGACACTGCTTCTTATTTCCCCCTTGGAGTTCCACCAGTCTCTATTGACCCAACTCTGAAAGGTGACTTTTATGCTCAGTTACCCTAAAAAGTTGTTACCAATGCTGAGTTTTGATGTTCAATTAAACTATTGACCCAGATAGTAGCATATTTTTAATTATATTCTGGTCTTATTAATGTGAGAAAGAATAAGGAGAGGTTGAGAAATAGGCAGAGCATGAAGTCTCAATATTCAGACTGTAAGCAGGGCTAGAAAAGTAGAGCTAAAGATGGTGGACAATGATCTAAGCAGTGGTATGCAGGAATTCCGCTAGTGGTTGTTAGTGTTCTTTATTCTCAGTGTTCTGGTGATTATTATTTTTTGACCAGCGAAGTAGGAGCCCGATCAGCTCCACCCTATCATCTTTGTCGATTTTACAGCCTATTGCACCATAGTTATTTCTATAAGGGTAGGAATCAATGTTTTAGTTATGGTCAGTTTTGTTACATACATCGAGAGTGTCCATTAGGATTGCCACTGGGGCTAATAGGATCTGGATTTCCACTTCCCTATCTTCTACACCAAGAAGTGCTATTGCTGGCTTAGGCACTGGCCTGGACCGTCCTTATGATATTGCTACCCGATAGAAGTCTGAGCATTTCCCAATGTCGATACTAGTATGTTGAAAACTCTTTTCTTGTTATGTGTACTATGTACTAGATCTGGGGTTCATTCTCTCTTATGTGACCCTATTTGTGGCTGTGCGTTTTGATTTTAATTTGGAGTGTGTTTTGGACCTTTTCTATTTCTATCCTGATCGGTGACTTTATGATTTATAGGAGAGTCTATAAGTGATATGTGGTATATATTGCTAATAAAAACTGTGGTGGATCTATTTGAATTAGGTATGGTGGTGTTTGATGTCATATTGAGGATGGATAGGTTGCACTCATGTTATGCATCTTAAGACTATCCGACCTTTAATGTTGTCTTTAAATTCACTAATAATCCTGTTATTAAGTAGGAGGGTAGTTCCCTAGCTCCTAAAGGGAAGTTCATGTCATATCTTAGATCTTAGAGATTAATCTATAATGGGTGTCTCTATCATTTAGTTTAGGTTTAAGATACTAACTAAGATAGTCCATCTTTGTATCCCATGTCGATAGTGAATGAATTTCCTAAGGTCTTCTCTAGTGACCTTCTTGGTGTTCCTCTTGATAGGGAGATTGAGTTTGGGATTGATCTTATTCTTAACACTTATCCAATATATATTCCTCCACATAGTATGGCTCCAACTAAGTTGAAGGAGCTTAAAGAGCAACTAAAGAATCTTTTATATAAGGGTCTCATCTACGCTAGTGTTTCTCCGTGGGGTGCTTTTGTTCTTTTCTGCATAAAAGAGGATGGTTTTCTCTGAGTATGTATAGGTTACTGGAGGTTGGATAAGAAAATTGCTGTGACTTCCTTGTGGGGTGGACAATATGTGTCTATTCTATATGGGGTTCTCATTTGGTATTACGTGATGGTTGATACACACTAAGTTTGAACCATAGATGTTGATTTTTGTGAAGGAAGTATGTAAGTTTGAGGATACCTAGGTAAGAGTTGTGGGGTTAGATTGGTAGGCTTGGTGGGGTGTGCGGAAAAGACAGGGTTAATGACTCAGGGGATACAGAGTGGGAAAGTTGTGACATTAAGGCCAGAGGACTAGGTTGAGCTGATGAATTAGGGCTAAGTCATTAAATAGGTTAGGGCATGGGTTTTGTGACTCTATGGTGGATCCTAGGTAGAATATAGATAGATGAGGTTTTATTTATAAAAGAGTCAAATTTCCCTAGTACATGTCCATACTAATACCCCTTAGAATAGGGTATTATTCATGCAGGTGTAGTAAGATAGAGATCAAAGGTCTAATCTAAAATTTTCTACTAGTTGTGGACTTCAAGGGAAAGTCTGGGTGCATTTACTCCTAATCTAGTGATTCCCTCCTATTACGATTATGAGGGCACTCTACTAGTGTTGCATGTATTCTAATACTGCTTATGCCAAAGGTCCACATTCTATATGCCGTGTATGTCTATACTCCAGCCCCTGAATCAAATGCAATAATGTTCCTAAATAATCTGAACTTCCAGATGTTCAAGATCTATTCTATGATACTTATTATTCGTATATTCATGTATTACGTCATTCCTAGTTAAAAGAAATAGTAGTTTCAAGCAGCAATCCTTGCTTTATTCCCTGGATATAAATCTCAGCTTTATGTTACACTTCTTATGATGTATGCAACAACGTTTCTTTGTGTGCCCAGTCCTCGGGACTCATATTATGATGAGTTTATGTCGGAGTAATCCATCACTTACAACTTGGGTGGTTTCTGTAACGCCCCAAAAATAGGTCCTGAGACGTCACATGGTGCTTAGGGTCACAAGTGACCCCAAGCTAACCCTCCTACTGGCATAACTCATAAGCAATTGAATAAAATGCATAAATCTGAAAGAATAATGCGGAATACAAATCTTTTATGAATTTGTCCAATACAATATAAATTTACAAATTACAACTCTGCTTTTTCCAACAAACTGAAACTGAATACATCAACTTTTACTGAATGTCTATGTAGCCTTATGAAGCCTCTACTAGTACTGACTATAGGTAATCGGGTCATGACTCCCAACTATCCCAACTCAATACGACTGAATAAAGGAAATACGACATATTCTCAAACCCTATAAATAACCGAATCCCTTAAATCAAAGGACCCATCACCTGTTGACTAGATACCACGAACTGACTGGATCTGAAGTTGCCTACTATACCTTGTACCTACATTTTGAGAAAATGTAGCCCACATATGAATATGTGGGTCAGTATTATGGAAATATACCGAGCATATGGGGTTGCAATGCATATATAACAGAATATCTTAATATCATCACAGTTTATAAAATTATGCATGCAGATATAAATGACTCACTTAGCTCGAATTAAATCATCAAAATCATGGATGAATAATACATGTAAATTAAAACAAGTGAGTCATTACAATAAGTTCTCAATTCACTTTTCTCTCGGTTTCAAACTCGTAAAGTAATCAAGTCTTAAAAAAGTTCTATTTAGAGCATACGTTTCAATCTTTCGGAAGCAAGTAACTTTCTTAGAAATCATAGTTTTCAAAACACACTTATTTTAGATAGAGCAAAGACACACACACCCCATGGGAGTTTCTTATAACCGACATAAACCATGTGAGCTTATCTTGGAGTCTAACGTTTTGTCCTCCTAAGGAAGAAACCCCACGTTGGGAAGGAGCGTCATACTCTTGTCAGGGAGTATAACCTCAACTCAGTGATCACAAACTCGGCCTTAGGCCCACAAATCTCAAATCCTACGATGGCACATAGTTCTGGGGAAGTAGGGTACGCTCACCCACGCCTCCCGCTCGGTGCTAAATACTACTCCCGTACTCAAGCTCAGTCTTATTTAGGAAATCCACCTCAAAATAATCTCAAGGGCCAATATTGAAGGCCAAATCATATTCATCATAATAAATTGTGGATTCCTATTTTCAACAAAAAAATCATGATATAAATTTCAATTCAAATATCGATACATAATTTGATAAACGAAAACGCCAAATCATTATATCATAAAAATCCAATGTCAACCTTGACATAAATATAACGATTCGCTCTTCCAAAATATCATCTCAAGTTCCATACTTTTTCAATATCAAAACAACAATCTTTGCTTTTGGGAAATACTTATAAAATCATGTCCACGATTCGAGATCAAAATCTCCTTATAATTTCATCACATATATTTAAGACCCAAAATATAAAGATTTAATACATCAAAATCATATCTAAATTTCATATTGGGAATAAATTCATGACATAAATATCATAATTTCAACAACTAAAAATTCATATCACAAATTCCGTAAATTCATTCTCATTACTCATTTTAAATAAATTCAACAACATCAATTCATATAGGAAAATATAAATCAAAATATGTATATCTCAACTCAAATCATATCAAGATAAAATATAATGCCTTCAAATACTCAATTCATGGATAATCACATAATCTCAAAATAAGATAAATTAGTATAATCTTCAACATAAAAATTTACGTAATCTTTATAAAAATCAAGTTTTGGGCACAAGAATGGAAGGATAATTCTTGTTCAACACCCACATACCTCAAAATTGGGACTTTGGATGAACTTGCGATTCCGGAACTCTATTCGTAAGATTGGTAGGTGCTCCTTGTTGCTCTTGCAATGGGGATTCGGAATCTTGAATAAATTTTGAATTTCTACGATTGAATTTTGATGGATCTTGATTTGTATATTGGGACTAGGGAGGGTTGTTCTTGGGAATTTTGCTGAATATGACCATAATATGGTCAATTGGAACATAAATCCCGTATTAATGAACTAAAATCATGGAAAATGACCAAAATACCTCTCAAGAAATTAAAAATGTCGCAGAAATTCTGCCAGTTGACAACTTATAGGCTGAAGTAAATTGGTCATAACTTTTTACTCAGATGTTGGATTTGGATGAAATCAACAGCATTGGAAAGAAGACTCAAAGTAATTTCATTTTATATATCACACCTCGCTCAGTTCATTATATACAGGAAATTATGATCATTGGAAGTTGACCCTGAAATACTGAAAACTGAGCAACAGGCTATGCATTTTACTACTGGTGAGGAAATCCACATAGTGGGTGTAGTAAAGATAGGCTGGAGCGGTACCCAACCATTGTGTTATGCAGCCAAAAATCCTTTATTATGACCTACGATTTCTTGATTATAGTGAGTGATGGGGTGATATTATCGGAAGGAAGTAAAGTATAGGGTCCCATAGATTCCACTATAACCTTTAACTCTAAATTAGTCTCTAACATGGGATGGATATACAGTTATACTCAAGCCCTCTAGTTATGTATTTGTGGGGAGAGTTAGGAGGTTTAAATAGAGGAGTGTTTTCTTTATGTTGAAAGCTTGGTGGAGGGTATGGCCATATTTAGGGATATTTACTTAGATACATGGTTTATGGAGGAAGAGGATATTTGTGAAGCGGAAGAGGACATGAAGTCCTAGAATCTGTATTTGCTCTCTGTTTGGATAATCATGCTTAAAGTGTGTATATATCCTTAACATCACTGTTGTTTATCTCGGTTAAAGGAAATAGTGATTCCTTAATGTCTTTGTTTTTTCTAACTTCATTAAAAGGATGTTTTATGGGTAGTATTGTGTTGAAACCCTACGTGTGCTTACCTTTACCCATCGTTCAAGGACAAAAGATCCTAGTGGAGGATACTAAAACTCCCTGGGTTTTAACCCTTAGTAATTTCTTGAGTTGTAACTCTTTGGACATCATATGACTCATGTTTAATAGTATTATAATGTGGGTATAGCATAAGGGTCTTGGTCGTGTGCTACTTATTTTGGTTTTGACTCTTTTCTCTCCAAGGTATGAGTGGACATCATAATAATCATATGATAATGGTTTGAGATAGGCTATGGACTCGTATAATTCTCAGTGTGTCAAGCCCTTGGTAGGCTACTTAGTGTACGGTTTAAGGGTACCAATCATATGTTATGTAGATGCGTTGGCCCTTGTGGTGGTATGTTTGATAGATTTGGGGTCCAAATTTCCGCCTAGGGTACGAGTAGAGGGTATCACTCATATATTGTGGGTAAGGTTTGGTAGGTCTATTCGTACACTATAGCGTCCATTTTTCTTCTTTTAAGCTGAGGGTATTCTAGATATTTCCCACCCTGAAACCCTTAAGTCCCCACATATTATATCATATTGTAGCCTCTCATAACATATTTTTGGAATATCAAAACACTCTTAAACTCTCTCTAAACTATCTCAAGAAGATTGGGCTAGGGTTTTCTTTAAGTGTTCATTTAGAGGCTTAAATACCAAATTCTCTCCGTGTATCTTCGTAACTAAGGAATGTTACTCTTTACTCATTTTTAGTTCAAAATAAATGCATGTTTTACATAATGGTTTTCATGGCATAATTATGGGTTTCTGTTGGTTTTGAACTATATGTTGGGGTTTTTGGTTACTAATGGTTGGATGATTTTGAAAACCTTATGGGGTACATAGGAATATCCTATTGAACCTATAATAGAAAGCTTACAGGGTACACTAGAATCCCCTAAATGATTTTTATAATGGAGTCTGCAAGGTTCATGGAAATCCCCTTAAGTGTTTGCTAATAACATATCTTGCAAGCTATAGTCGGTAAGACGATACCACTTTATAATGCCTTAAAAATTGACTTCTGGAATTGGTGGTTTGGTTCTGTGTTAAATGTTTTGATTGGAAAATAATGGAGGGCTGTGATAGCTAGCCGTAAAGGTGTGAGTTTAAAATATTGATACTGAAACTCATGTTTGCCGATATGAGGATTGGTTTTGATGACACGTACTTGTGGGGTACAAGGGAATCCCCCAAATAAATATACGTACATATGTATCATAGAGGGTGATGGGTACAAGGGAATCCCTGTCTACCTATTGTATCTCCAGTTTATGTGGCTACATGCACTGTGGCCTGTCCGGGGGTAACACTGGACCCATGTAGCCCGTTGGTAGAATATGACAGTAAAGCTACACGACCCAGGTTAAGATTTCAATTGCATACTAAACCCGATTTGCTTTCCCAGCATGATATATATATGTGTATGGGTATAGATGTGATTGCATATTGTTATTTTTTTTGAATGATAGAATTATTTTATCCTTACTCTTGAGTACATGCTAGCGTTCACCCACTAACCCATCTTCTAGCGCTGTATACCCATTTGATGCAGGAACTGGCCATACTATCACACCTTCTTCTCAGTGACTTGATGATTCAGGGACAACTAGAGTCAGAATGAAGTGGTGATCTTCCATTCTTCAGAATGCCCGTTTCATGTTATATTTTACCTTATGCTTTTACTATTCTCTTGACATTTGTTTTTGGCTAGTGTCCGAGGCATGTCCCAACTAGATATTCTTGATAATTATTTTGAGGCTTTGTATGAACAACTGTGGACATTGGTATAGAATGGATATGGTTTTTGTTATTGTTGGGTTAGGGTTGCTATTGGTTGATTTGACTTGATCGGGTTGGTATCGATTATTGACCTATCCCAAAGTCATTACATTTGTATCACTCTATCTTATTATATGTTCCGAATTCATCCGGCTCAGGGTATATGTTGGTTGGTTAGTTTGGGTATCGAGGGTAGTCTCCGGTCCTTGTTAGACTAGAGATTCTCATTACGATAAGGCCATGGTTTGGATCGTGTCATAATGTGACTAGAAATCGAGAAAGCACGAGCTAAAAGCAACACACTAAAATGCAAATAAAAGATACAAATATTTTAGGTTTTTATTATAATATAAATATAACATGAATAGAACCAAATATAATATAAATAAGTTGATCAATAGCTTTTACAAGTGATGAGAAACAAGAAATATGACATGGGGAATCGATTCTATCAATAACACATCGTATTTAATTAACCACTCACAATTTAATTGTAAATTTAGCAAATTAGCCTTGGATTCTATATCACCCACTAATATCTTTCAACCATTGAGAGTTTAGTCTTCATTTGATCTTTCAAACCAATTTAAAAAATGAATCACCAAACCAACATTTAGACATAATAGGATTTTCTTATCTCTAACTTGAATTCATAAGATGGGTCATACATCTCAAATCACGCTAAATTAATATTTTCCAACCTTGATTAACTCTTTCAAGCTTAATGGAAGTAAATGAACAACTTCTTCAGGTTAGATACTCCTTTCTGAATTTATGTAAAGCAAGAGATTAATTTAGACAAGCAAAACCCACTTCTAAATCAAGAGCAATTAACCAATTCGAAATCATGAGATAATGCTGTCATGATCAGATTTACAAGCGATGATGGTATCTACATTATCCTACAAGTATATAAGCGAAACCATAGCCCGGAGCTAAAAGCAATGGGCTAATTTTGTAAAAAAAGGCATAAATGTCAAAAATACGTAAGTAACACCTTACAATAATAAATTACAGGATAATAATAAGATCGAAGATAAATAAAATAATAATTACATCTCATGACCTAGTATTGTCGGTACAAGTCCACTAAACCAAAAGAATACGAGTACTAAAATGGTCTAATATACATCAGTCTTGAAGATAGGAGGACTACACAAATAGAAGAAGGAGAAAAAGTCAACTTTGGATTTGAGATCTCACTTGTAATACCTAGAATTTTTGAAATCTAAACCCCTCAAAATATACGCCACTAATTTGGCTTTCCAACACCGTAAATCTTGCCTTAAACAGATATTGTGGCAAGAAGTTATGCAATTTTCCCTTTTAGTATCAGTCAGCTACCAGTGGCTTTGATTCTCGTGATGACCTATAATCAGACGTTATGAGTCATTACAAGTAGTCGTAGTCACAATAGAAAGAACATTTAGTTTTAACCTAGTGATGACGACTCCACTACATGATTCGTAATCAAACATTATGAGTCGTTAGGAGGGACTCGTAGTCACAATAGTGTTCAACATGAATCTATTCTAGTGGTTATGAGTCTAGAACATATCTTATAGTCAGACATTATGAGTCATTGTATAGACTCATATCTTGACAATTAAAGGATCCAAGAATCAAGCCTCTGACCATAACTCCACCTAACGACTCATAGCCAGTCGTAATGAGTTATAGCAGAAAGGTTGTAGTCATAAAAGAAAGAAATCCAACCTCAGGGTTCCAGGTTATGATGTATACTGTGTTTCGTGACTAGTCATAATGAGTCATGAGGTGAGTCATAACAATCAGGAACAAAATTCCTGCATATTTTTAATAAGGGCTTTTTGGTAATTTCCCGCACTTGTAACCCTAAACCCATGTATTTTGGGTACCCTAACATCAGTTATTGGTGGATTAAAAACACCCTAAACCCTCATTAATTTAGAAATCACTTCTCTTTCAAAGATAAAACAATTCTCTTCTTTCTCAAGAGAAAACTAGGGTTTCCCTTGAATGAGATTAACTTCAAGGATTTCACTAAGGCATATATTCTAAAGAATATGGCATATTCATCAATGGGACCTTTCACCCATTAAGTCCAAAGAAATTTCCAAAATTTATAAATGCAAACCCGTTTTATCTTTTTATAGAGTTTCAAGTTAAATATGAATTTTATCATCTTTTTCTCTTAGTTGTTTGGATTATGTACCACGAAAATATGTTCCTTAATGAGAATTGTGTATCCATATGTTTGATAATCTTTACTGTCCATATCAAAATCTGTTATTGACATGTTAAGTATTAATTATTATTTTCCAAACTATGGGTAGTTTTACCATTTTGATGATTAGTTTCTTTAGTCTATGCTTGTGGGTTATGAGTAGCCGATACCAAGGTTTTAAATATGCATCAATTTACAAGTTCATGATTCCTTCAGTTATGTATACAAAATTAATTTTAGAATACTATGACTTGAGCATATCATGATTCAATTTATGTTTTAGTTAAACTTCTAAGTTGTTAAGTTGGGAGTAATACTTAGCACCGAGTGAATGCAGTGATGACGACTCCCCTGTTAGTTATGTAGAGTCGTTAGTAGCAGTCCCTAAGTTTTAAAAATATTGCCAGTGTAGGTTATAAGGGGACACCAATCAATTTAGGCTTGACACCCTCTTAGAGGTCACTCGTTAACTTAGGCTCGATACCCTAGTCCTTCAGGATATCTCATTAGTATATCCACCTTATCTAGTTTTGGTGACCTTTTCAAGGTATGAACTCCCTTCCAACTGGGTTTATAGTTTGGACCTCGGTTAGATCAAATTGGGGTATGTCGATTGTAGTTAGCTCCCATAGTCCTCAGTTCAATCATGACCAAGTGTTCAATATCTCAGTCACCCTATTATTCAAATTATTTCAGTTCATGTTTATAATTGGTTTTGCATTCGATTTTTCATGTTCATGCATTAATGCTCAATATATATGTATATCAGCTAGATTCCATATCGCATACCAGTACTTTCAAAGTACTGTTCACATACTCTATTTTGCGATATGTTGTCTTATAATATAGGTTCGGATGTTTAGTTCCCAGATTGTATATAGTCCATTCCTGTGCTACTCAACTATAGCACTGGTGAGTCCTCATTAGTTGAGGACTAGTTATATAATTAGTTATTAATCCCAATATTTTATTTCCTGTTATTTTAGTTAGTCAGAGTTAGTTGGGGACCTATCCCAATAAATCATCATTTTAAAGGATTTTAAATAGTTAGACAGTCAGACATTTAGATGCGTTTTCCAGTGATGCATTTCATTTACACTTGATATTGTTTTTATCATTAGAAACTCTTATATGATTTTTGCACAGTATTTCATTGCCTTTCATATTTTTTGAACTTATAGCTTATGCTAGATCATGGGTTAGTTTGGGGTTACTCGTAACCTTAAACACCACGATATGACTAAGGAGTATTCTCGAGTCATGACAAACCTTGTATCAGAGAACAAGTTTTAAACATTCTTAGGATGTTTGTAAGACGCATTAAGTAGACTCTTGTTCATGGGTGTGAAATACGCTACACTGATGGGTGATAGGCTAAGAAATATTTTAGGAAAGTCTATTTTATTTTAGTATTATTGTTGTGCGATGGAGTGTAAGATCTGTTAAATTTATTTTCCTAAATCATTCTCTACAATTTAAAGAAAATTCCTCCCAGAAAGGCTATGGAAGGAGAAATGGGGACCAACCTACACCAATATATATTCTAGAGGACCCTCTGAATGAGTAGGTCTCTTACACTGAATTCGGGGTTACATTCATCAACTTTCCCCAATTTTAGTCTGACTATAATAATTAGTAAGCCGTTACCCCAGTCAATCCTATGGTAAGCACGACAACAACTATAATCAGGGATATCACTCGAATAAATCCTCCAACATTTTCTGGATCTAAGTTTAAGAGGATCCATAGGAGTTTTTGGATTGTATGTAAAAGGCGACTGATATTATAGGTGTTAACCTAGGTGAGAGTTCTAATCTATCTACTTAAAAATTCCAAGAGCTGGTTCATACCTAGGTTAAGTAGTGGAAGGAAAATAGAGGAGCCGATGCGGGGCCTGTAGAGTGGGATGAGTTTTCTATTGTTTTCTTACATAAGTTATTCCCACTAGAATTGAGTGAGGCCAAGGTTCAAAATTTCATTAATTTAAAGTAGGGTAACATGAGTGTGAAGTAGTATTCACCCAAGTTCACCCTTTTAGCAAGATATAGTCTGACTATGGTAGTTGATTCTAGGGATAGGATGAATAAGTTCGTATCTAGTGTTTCAGAAGATGTTTTCAAGAAGTGTAGCACAACTAATTTGATGAAGGTTATGAACCTTTTTATATTGATGGTTCATGTTCAATAGATTAAGGAGGAGAAGCTTAATAAAAGGGAAAGGGAGAATAAGAGGGCCAGAACTGGTAGTTTAAATTTATCTTAATAGAGGTAAAAAGGTGGTAATCATCCTCAGTTCTTCAAAAAATCCTCAGCTCTAGCCCCATCTTTTAAAGTTCTCTAGTGCCTACGTTCAGATAAGAGCACCCAACACTAAATTCTAGGGTAGCAAGAATAGAGGTTGCAATAACCCAGTTTATAGGAAATTTGGTAAGAACTACAAGGCTAAGTGATTAGAAGACACTGGTGTGTTTTTAGGTCTGGAAAGTTAGGCCATCAAATAAGGAAATGTCCTACTGTTCCCCAATGAGGATAAATAATCGTTAGTAGGGCCCAACTAACTCTTCAGTAGTCCCAGCAGGATACCTAACTCAGTAGGGTGCCACTTCTAGTGACACTAGCGAACAATGTTAGAATTGACTTTATGCCCGTCAGATTCAATAGGATTAGGAAGGCTGATATAGTTACTGGTACATTAAATGTCTTCTACCTTTATGTGTATGTATTATTAGATCTCTCAGCCACACAGTCCTTTGTGACTTCTTATATAGCTGTAGACTTTGATGTCAACCAAGAAATGCTTCCAGAACCCTTCACAGTGTCCACTCCCATAGGTAGCTGCATCATAGCTAAAAGGGTGTACAAAAATTTCCTAGTCATAGTATCCCAGAAAGTTACCTAAGTCGATTTTATAGAATTATATATGATCGATTTTTATGTCATTATTTGCATGGATGACTCCACTCTTGTTATGCTTCAGTTGACTTTAGAAACAGAATATTCCAGGTTAGGGTAGGATATTATTTCGGATAACATAGATACACCCTTCCTTGAACATCTAGATCACACTATTTAGTGCATAGTTTTTACTATTGGCCATTCCTCTTTGTCTTCTCTCTTTTCTTATGCCTACTTTTGGCTACCTCTGTTAACTCATTTTCTTTTATTTTTTTGTTGCAACTTTTGTGAAATTAATTCTTTTGTTGAAACCTTTCTTTTTCTATTCATTTGTTTTTAATGCTTAGGCACATAGGAATATGAATGCGATTTTGTGGCCCTAAACTTACTTCCATCAATATTCACCACCCCAACTAAGGTTTTTAGCCTCAAGTTACATTTTTGACTTCAAATAAGGTACGATTCAAAAGAGGGATAAAAATAATGGTTAACAGCTTGCAATCTATTTTCCAAAGAAATGTCCAAAGGCCCACAGTGGGTAACTAGGAATTTCATTTATGAAAGAGTAGGTTTTTTAGTCTAGAGTGGGTTTCTAATACCAAAATATGGCCTAAGATCATTTCTCCAATCACATATAATCAAAACTAGCCTTGAGAGACTAACGGGGTATATTCTAGAGAACACAAGTATATGAGAGATTAATGCAAAAAACTCAGCACATATGTCATGAAAAACTCACCAAGGAAGCTCAATTTCCCCTCCCATGAGAGACAAAATTAAAGTATTTATCATTATTTACAAGTCAAGAACTTGTGGAGTCACATAAAGAGAAGAAGTTTTGTTACAAAGTTGCTCACATCCAAACCCTTGATTTTTGAAATATTTAGGGGTAGGGGGTGGGTTAGTCAATATGAATTAGGACCCTACAGAACATGCAAAACTATGGCTACAAACAAAGCCTTAGTCTCACATTTTTTCTAAAAATGGGCAAGCCAACCATATGGCTACTCAGACTTTGCTAATGGTGCATAATGTGACCCCTAAATTTATAATTTACAATGCCACAGGTACTATTACATCCCCTGCATTCAAGACATGCTACGGGTACTTAGAATTCCCCTGCATCTATGTCTAAAAATCCAAACACGATGCTTTTCCTTTAAGAATGTCATCACTCAATCTATCATAGTGTAAAACTCGCCATGCATCACCAAAATCTATGTAAACCTAAAGTAAAAAGAAAAAGTAAAACTAAAAACCATGATAATATATAAAAACGTTGGCGCCATCAGAGTGACCAAATATAGCATCTAAAAAACAAAACAAAACACATTAGTATTCCGAGTGTCATCCCAAAACAACATAAAAAGAAATATCCAGCAACACAATATAAAAACAATACAAATCCGGGGGTATCCCCAATTTAAAAGAACCAGTGTCCTCACTGCATGTGAAATAAAGTAAGAGTAAAAGGTCTCCCTGAATCTGCATCAAGAGCTATCCTTTCATACTGAATCTACATCATCACCACCGGTATCCTCAACTGACCATTATGCAGGGGCCTCATCTTCACTATACAACCCCGTGAAGGTATCCGCTCATTGGGCTTGAGCACTTTGAAGATGCCCTTTTCCCCCTTCCACAACTTCTTAAAGAACTTATCTATTTTCTCCTTTCTCTTTGCCATCTTTTTATGTGTCCCTGAGGTCCCTGTGTGATATGGATAAGGGTGAGTAGGCTCTCTCTAATCTAGTAATAGTGGCTTTTTTCATATTTTGCTCCTTATGGTATATATCATAATCCGCTCGAGTCACATATGAATGGTGAGCGGTGGAGGACTCTCCTGGTCTCTAAGGAATTCTGGAAACTAGCTCCCTAACCATCCGCATCTTACCTGAGATAACATCAAGGGGTTATTTTCCAAAGGTCTACAAGAATCCCTGTCCTCTTGGGCTGATTTGACAGAGTCCATATTTCTTTTCTTGCTCTGACCTGGGGTACCTTCTACCCAAAATTTAAGTGGGAAGATGTGGGGTCCTGGGAGCATCAAAGTATATGCAACATATTTCTCCACCTGCGCTCTCCTATATAGCTTAATAATAAGGGATGAGAAGAGAAGATGTGTTCCTCTATGGTTTTGGAAGTATATCCACTCTGAGATCACAATCTTACCGATATTCAGAGTAAGGATAGACAAGATACAAGCTACCATCCGAGCTTGTATGTCTATGAAAATGGTCATATGGGTGCATGGCGAGTCTCTGCTACAGATGATATTCTGCCAAATCCTGGCCTCAGTTATGAAATCTTTCATGAAAATGTCTCTCTTGGTGGTGGCCTTGGGAACCTCTTTGTTCAGTCATAGAATATTCGCCATCCAAGATCCTAGCTCACATCATTTTTCTCTAATATGTTCTATGTTAGCATATGGGAGCCCATACACTTCGTTGATTTATGTTTGGTGTATTTGTGCACCTTAGTATTGCTATCTTAGCTTATCAAGCTTTGTTTGGAGGGTAATTCTTGTGATTAATATGTTGATTATGATAGAAATAAGAATCTACATGTCTAAGTATGTTATTACAATGTTAAAGGTGTGGTTCAAGAAATTTTATACTTAATGGAGTCATTTAGAAGTTGAACCGAGAAAACTAGTATTACTAGCTTGAGCTAGGTGCTTTTCCAGTCTATTGTGTTGGATTCTTTTGTGTTTAGTAAGTTAAAAAGGTTTTTATTGTGTTATTTAGAGTGGAAAATTTTTTTTATAATGTGAAAAGTGTAATTGAGTCATGTCAAGAGTAGGAACAACAAGTTGAAGGTCAATATGGACAAGCCTAGTCTTAGCTCGTGTTTCTACTTCATCACTATGAATTGTGTGTTGCTTTGAGAACTAATCCATGGTGTATGATGTTGCGGGATTCTTTTTTATTTTATTATGATGATATGAACATGGAAAAAGCTGTAAATAAAGTTAAAATTCCACCATAAGGCTGGAATTGAACATAATGCACAAAGGGAAGTTCGAACGATGAAATTGCACATTCAAGTGAGCCAACGTGTTTGCCACGCGACATATCCCTTTATTCCCTGGAATAACCAATGACCCATGCTAGTTTCTCCACTAAAATAATCAAGTCTATGTGAAACTACCTCCCATGTACAAAGCAACACGCCGTACCACATTCTTCCTACACGGCCAAATGGGTTAAACTATAAATAGGACTTCTCACGTTATGCTAAAACATTTTTTGACATCTTGGACAATATTGGGATGCTGCTGCACGTATTGTTAGGTATTAAATTCTTTAATTTTTCTTCTTTATGGTTATTGATCATTGATATAATTATTTGGAGGATGATTATGACAATTAGTGGCTAAACACTCCCTTTTCGGGGTTAAAGCCTAGAACATAAAGACTATTAGTTTGAATTGATTTCGTTAGATTTTCTTAAGGATTGATCATCCCTTGAATTACATATATTGTCAACTTTGTAATCTCATGTGAGGGAATAGGAAGATAGAATGTGGGGATAAACAACATAAGGTTCATATTCTTTTATGAAATAAAGAATTCAAATTAGCATCTAGCATAGGGATATACCTAGAAGCCTTGCTTGATTCACATATAGGATGATATCTTTATGAACTTAATTGGATTATTACATCCCCGCTCAAAGATGTAGTTTTAATGTCCAAGTTAGGTAAATGATTAGAGGTCGGGATACCATGATCATACAATAAAACCTATGAATCATCAACCAATATAAGCGAGTTAATGAATGAACTTCAATAACGTAGTATGATTGATCGAAGTGCTTTAACCCTCGGCTTTGCCCTATTGATTATCTCAAGTCTTTATTTTACACATTGTTTACTTTACTTTAGTTTACAAATATTCAAAACTCATTTTGGTTACTTTGCATCAAATTAATCTTTGAAGTTTAACTACAATCTAATAGGTGTTGGAACTACACCCTGAGGGATCAGTATTCCGCTTTCTTGAAGGCAACTATATTACATAGTAGACCAAGTAAACTTTGTGCTATCAAGATTTTTATGCCGTTGCCAGGGACTTGTAATTTTTCAACTATTTTTGTTTTAGTTTTGCTTTATCTAATTACTTTGGTGTTTTACACTTGGTGTTGGTTTTGTATTTGCAGGAAATAGGTTTTAAAACTAGTAAGATGGCAAGGGATCTGGAATTGGTTGAACCAAGCCCTTAACTTGAGAAACTCTTCTATCAATGAAGAAATGAAGTAATCTTTCTCCCATGTATTTTGCAAATCGAAGAAGATCATGATGATCCCGCTCTCATGGATGAAAAACAAACATCCCACAGGACAGTTAGAGAAGTGCAAATCCCACTTCTAATTAATTTGACCTACTTATTTCAGAAACCGACTGTTGGAGGTAATTTTGATCTCAAAAAGAATATACTGCAACTTCTGATTAGCCATGGACAGTTTATCGGGCTTTAACATAAAGATCCACAAGCCTACCTATAAAAATTTCTAGAGATCAGTGACATATTTATCCCTATGGGTGTGCATTCTGACTATGTGAATTTGATACTATTCCCCTTCTAACTGTTGGGGGAAGCAAAGAAGTGGTTAAATGATGAGATAGCAAATTTTATCACATCATCGAACAACTTAGGTATGAGATTTCTCATTCAATTTTTCCCTTCTGGCAAAAATGTGAGACTTTGCAGCGAGATTGTGTAGTTCAAGCAGAAGCTAGATGAAAATTATATCATTCTTGGGAGCATTTAAAGGCTCAACTATGGGTCTATCCACACAATTAACAGTCAATGAGGTATTAGCTCATACTTTTGTTGAGGCACTTGACTATAACACAACAATTTTTCTAGATTCAGCAACAAGTAGTCAAGTTTTAAAGATGATATACGATTATTTCTATAAATTATTGAACCGAATTGCATAGGGTAATCCTGAGTGGCATTCAGACTCAAAGAGTGCTACAAAAAAGGTCACAGGTGTTTTGAAGGTGGATCAGTTTTCTGAAATATTTGTTCAAATTGAATGATTCGTGCATAAAATATTCATACCATAGTGTATGTAAGTGATCTTAATAAAATAGGGTGAAAGCAAAAGAATGGGGTAGACAAAAGTGGTGTGATTTGGTTGTTAGAGTTGAATTGAATGTATAAAGTGATGTATAAAGCGCTTAGGGAAGATAATCACTATTCACTCAAAATAATTCCTACCCATCCCTTAGCCGACATTACAACCATTAAAGACCTATTTGATTCTATCTTAACATTATGATAGTAGTGGATTACTACAATAAGGGAAAGCCTATGGTTCATCTAGTGAAACTTGTGAATTCCTTGTTAGAGTTAGAGAAATTTGATGCTTGTACCCACTATGTTATAAAATGCTTTTATTGTGAATAATTATGGGTAACTCTCTTGATGTGAGGGGAACCTATTTGATGAATATGGGTGACTCATATTAAGTCTTTGATTGATCAATATACGTGAGTTTGTCACATGTTGAGTCAATTCTTAAGGCTAGGATATTTGTAAGTAGTGATCTTGAACTATCAATTATGTACATATCATGCTTAGTGTTATAAACATGCATTCTGTGTATTCATTCTAGTACTAGATTGAGTGTGTTTTAGTATTTTAAGTGTAGAGTCTCCTCTATTAATTGTGCTTAAAGAGTTGTTCGAGGAAGAACAAGGCTTAAGTGTGGGGTGTATTTATGCACCTCAGTGTTGCTATCTTAGCTTATTTAGCCTAGTTAGGATGGTAATTCTTGTGCTTAATGTTTTTACTATGATATAAACAAGCATATACATGTCTAAGTATGTGATTACAATGTTCAAGGTGTAGTTCAAGAAAGTTTATACTTAATTGAGTCATTTAGAAGTTCAACCGAGAAAATTAGTATTACTAGCTTTAGCTAGGTGCTTGTCTAGTCTGTTGTGTTGGATTCTATTATGTTTAGTAAGTCCACAATTTTTTTATTGTGTCAATAAGATTATAACAACTTTTTTATAATGTGCAAATTTTAATTGAGTCAAGTCAAGAGTCGAAACAACAAGTTGAAGGCCAATGTGGACAAGCCTAGTCTTAGCTCGTGTTTCTAGTTCATTGTTATGAATTATGTGCTTCTTTGAAAACTAATCCCTGGTGTATGATGTCGTAGGATTATTGGTTATATTATTATGATGATATATGGACTTTTAAAAATCTTTAAATAAATTTATAATTCCACCATAAGGCTGGAATTGGAGACAAAGCACAAAGGGATGTTTGGACGATAAAATTGCACATTCCAGTGAGTCAACGTGTTTCCCCCGTGATGCATCCCTTTATACAATGGAATAGACAACACCCCATGATGATTTATGTAATTACATAATCAAGACGATGCACCACTCCCTCCCATGGAGAAATTAACATGCTGCACTACATTATCCCTACACGACCTAATAGGTTATACTATAAATAGGACTTCTCACGTTATGCTAAAACACTTTTTGACATCTTGGACAATATTGGGAGGCTTCTGCACTTAGTATTAGGTTTTCCATTCTTTAATTTAGCTTTTTTATTGTGTTTTATCATCGATACAAATTATTTGGAGGATGATTATGACTATTAGTGGCTAAACACTGCCTTTCTGGGGTTAAAGCCAAGAACATGAAGACTATTGTTTTGAATTGATTTTGTTTGATTTTCTTATCATATTTGATTATTTGTTCATCCTTGTTTTAACTATTTAACGGATTTATCACCCTTGAAATACATATATTTTTAACCTTGGTATATCGAGAGAGGAAAGAGGATGATAGAACCTGGGGACAAAGAACGTAAGGTTCTTATTCTTTTATGAAATAAGGAATTTGAATTAGCATCTAGGACAGGGATATACCTAGGAGCCTTGCTTGATTCACATGTAGGATTATAGCTTTACAAACTTAATTAGATTATTACATCCTTGTTCAATGTTATAATTGTAATGTCCAAGTTAGGTAAACAATTAGAGGTCGGGAGACCATGATCATGCAATAAACCCAATGAATCAACAAGCAAGATAAGTGAGTTAATGAATGAAGTTAAAGTCTTTATTTTATGAATTGTTTAATTTAATTTAGGTTACAAATATTCAAAAGTCTTTTTTGTTACTTTGCATCAAATTAATCTTAGAAGTTAAACTAGAATTGAATGGTTTTTGGAACTAGTCCCTGCGGGATCGATATTCTGCTTTCTTGAAGACTACTATATTGCTTGGTAGACCACGTACACTTGTGTGTGCACTGTCAATGATCCTCTCTGCTCCAAAGTTCACTTGCCTACCCCAGATTGTCATAATTGGGTTTAAGAGAGACACTATACTAAGGTTTATGTAGAACTCATGCACCCAATGCTCATTTTCATAGCAGGGTTCCGGGGCAAAGCATCTCCGCCCGATCTGAGTGAGTCTGGCATGGAAACTTGGCAACTTTTCCTCTATTTTGTCTATGCTAATACCCCTTTCAGTGAGTAACTTAGTTCTGGGAAAATTAGAATACTAGAGGTTTTGGCATTGTGTGGTCATAAACCTGATGTTATCAAATTCTTTCATTTTTGTCGCTTAGTACCTGTAAGTAGTATATTCCAGAACCTCATTAACATTATCACACTAAAAAACATGCTAGATTAAGAAAATAAACTCATGTGGTAGTATTTAAGAAGATTCTGGAGGTAGAAATTAATGTGCAGAAATCTTGATTTCTGCAAACACTGCCCTCAGGTATGGCGATCATGTATTCGTGACCACGATCGTAGTGCCGCTATCAAAGTACTTGAGACTAGATTTGAAAGTTCTGCACATCAGTTTCTACATCTCCCCTATATCTTATAGTTTTCTCATGAACGCGTACCTTCTGATTTTCAGCTTCTACAGAATCATCACAATCTGCGTCAATAACAATCTCCTCTATATCATCAACCACCTGCTTGCCTTTAGACGGATTGTCTAACACCTTACCGCTCCTGGTAGTAATAGCCCTGCATGATCCATCATTCCTTGGATTTTGCACAGTGTCACTAAGTAAAGTGCCAGCTTTTCTTTGGTTGATTGTCGCTGAGAGTTGACTCAATTGTTGCTCCAGCTATTTTATTGTAGTAGAATACGAGTCAACCAATTGCTTCATTGAGGACAAATAATTTATTACCTGAGTAACTCCCGTGCTAGTTGCCGCCACTCCTTTCAGTAGCTTAGCCATCATATCTTCCATGGACATATTTCCAGAACCAGATGCAGCGGCGTCACGTCTTCCTGGAGGAACATACAAACCACTCCTGTCAGTCTTGTTTTTCCAACTACCTTGATCACGGTCCTTGTTTCTCGATTTATCAGAATAGTTCCGACCTTGGTTTCCTTGGGAATTGCCTCAGAAACCCCCCTGATTATTCAAGTAGTTAGCTTTTTCTTCAGAATCGAATTCACCTCTTGCCTGTGACATAACAGCTTTGACTTTTTTGGTCTTCCCTAATAATAAGTGCTTGGTAAGAAGATCCATTTGTGTTTTTATGTGCGCCATATCTTGATCGCGTTCCTTCTCTCTTCGCCTTTGTTCTACAGTCATGGCAATTGATGTGGTAAAGCTTGCTACCCCAGCATCCCTGGTATGCCAAGCTCTACTTTGCTTTGTCATCCGGTCTAGCATACCACTTGCCTCATTAAAAGCAAGGTCCATGAATGAACCACCCTCAGCATTATCAACTACTGGCTTAGTCACCGAATTCAAAGCCCTGTATAATATCTCCATCAAGTGGACATTGGTCATATGATGATTTGGGCACCTCATAAGCTTCTTCTTGAACCTCTCCCATGTTTCGTGGAGAGCTTCAGTTGGAAGCTGTCAAAAATTGCTTATCTCATCTATTAATTGTGCTCTCTTGGATGGCGGATAGAATTTTTCTAGGTAAGCGTCTTTCAATTGCCTCCAATTAGTGGTAGAATCAGGAGTCAGCCTGTTCAACCATAGAGTTGTTTCCCCAGATAGAGACAATGGAAATAAGCGAAACCTAATTGCATTCTGTCCAACGCCTGGATTGTCGAATGACTTGAATGTAGAGATAAAGTTAATCAAATGCATATTCGGATCATCTCCTGGAGTCTACCAAATAACCCCTAGAGCTGTAATAATTGAATCATGGTGCTAGTGATATTGAACTTGGCTCCAGGTGCCAAGGGTGGAGGGATAATAGCCCCTGTGGCACCAGCTCCGTCCAGATCATCATCATCATCATCAATGGGAATCTGCATAGCTCAGCGTTCAGGCCGAAATCTTGCTTGACGATCTCTTCTATTTGCCGGTGTCGCCACCTTAGCATCATGCCTAGGGTTTAGTAACTCATCATCACCTAGGTCCTCATTGTCAGGGTTTGTTGCCCGCCCAGGGTTATCATTATTCTGTTGATGTACTTAGGCAACGACCAACGCAACTAGTCTAGCCTTCTCCTGTTAAGCAGCCCTTCTCTCAATGTTATGTTGTACATCCATCCTTCCAATAAGTTGCGGTTCAGGGTTTATGGGTAATAATGGTTGTCCCGAACATTGAGTATTTGGCATGCACTGAACAAAAACCTGCAGAAAACAAAAACAACAACTAAAAGTAAAGTACAAGAATCTTTGACCAAAGGGTCTAGTAATTATCACAAACTTAGTTGACAATCGTATTCCCCGGCAACGGCGCCAAAATTTGATAGCGCTCAAACTACAGCTCTTGTAAGAGTGTAAGCGGTCGTTGTCAAATATAGAACCCAACTGGGTTGGGTGCCAAAACCCACAGGGAATACTCGGTCACTAAGAATGCAACGATTAGTAGAATTTTGGTGAAAGTTCTGTGAAAAAGGGGGGATTGGAGTGTGACGTTAAGTAATAAAAATAAAAATAACAAATTAAAAACAAAATGTTTAGTAAGTTTTAATCAATCAGAATTGTAAGTTAGGGTTATGTCCACCTTATAAGTTCTACGTATCTATTAACTATGAGTTATGCGGAATTCAGACATGCATGCACTTATAGAGATTCGTATTCTATGGTAAATCCTAGCGTCTTTCGACCATCAAGGATTATCTCACTTTAACTCTTTTGAGATTAAAGCGTATAACTAATGGTACAAATTCTCCAAGATGTTAATCTAGTTACGGCACTAACTTTTAAAAAGGGGTTAGTAGCCCTATTTCCTTGTCACTCTCTCTTTTTCAGACATGTAACTTTTCTTTCGAACAAGTTAATGCTATACTGGCGTATTCTATATGTTTGCAACCACAAGAATTCAATTAAGATGAAGAGAGTAATGATATAGGTGGCATACGTATCAAGAAATCACAAACTCATAGAAATAGATAGTATTATCAAAAGGCTTCCATAACCCTAATAGAGAAGTTTAGCTACTCATGAGTGCAACAGAGATCACCATAAACATCATCATTATATCAAATCTAGAATGATCTCACGTTGGTCACAAGAGCCGTGCTTTCTCTGTCAGAAAGTAACGTGAAGAACTAAATGTCGAAGAAAAAAATAGAATTGAATAGAAAATAGGATGAATGAATTGAATTAATGAATGAGTGAATAAAAATTAATTAGAATGGGAAGGAATAGAAAGGGGGACAAAAAGAGAATGCTGAAAAGTTTCAGAAAAATAGGGTTTATATAACATCCATATCCTAGTCCTATTGAAATAGGGTTTTTATCCTTGTCCTAGTCCTACTGGGTTACTGCATACTTGTCCTAATCCTACTAAGTTACTGCTGATCCCCAAGTCTTTAGAAATGCTGTTTTTGCTCGGGACAAGTTCTCCATGCATCACTTTTAGTCCATAGGCTTCCAAAAGCTGCCTTCCTTCTTACGTGAGGTTTCCTTTGGCGTCAAACAGTCCATAAAATGCTGAAATCTTCATCATTTATAATTGAAAACTTGCTAATCACGTTGGTTAGCTCACTTACAGGAAAAAGGACTAAAAGTACAGGAATTATATGTTTTGTCCTTAAAACTTAGCTAAACTATCGACGAATTAAGGTGCTTTAGGCGTGTAAATACGCCTAACATCAACACCCCACACTTAAAGCTTTGTTCGTCCTCGAACAAAAATCATGTCCATATAAACATCTACTTAGGGTTTTACAGTAACAGCACAAAATATTCATCAAGACAGGCCCGACAATTATTAACAAAGAGTAGTTTTCTCATCATTACTAGAAACAATTCAACCTCCAACCTAGACTCATGATGATGGTTAATTCGTATCCAAAAGTTAAGGCACAAAGAATCATACACAACTACCCAAAACTCATCAACCATGTGTGTCTCACAATATATCACCCATAATCACTCATAAGTATTTCATTTTTCGAAACATGGGTATAAGATTTTCCTTGCTCTCACTCTCACAAAGAATTCATATGTTGCAACTGGTGACCATAGGCTTGCCCTTAGTGTAATTCTCTACTAATATCAGAATGCTAAGCGTAGGATCAAATAGGTCTTTACAGGTTGCAATGTAGGCTAAGGGACGGGTAGGACTATTTTGGCCAGAAATAGTGACTAAGTTCCCTAAGCGCTTTAATACATCACATTATGCCATTTACACTTTCTTTCAAACAACCTATCTACTTTCTTTTAATCTACCACCCCTTTTCACCTATTTTGCCATTCAAACATAACTATGTTTTTATTTGATCATAAAAACAATGTTTTTTTTTTCTATTTTTTTTATAACAGACCTCTATGATAGACACTCTTTTTCATAACAAATTCAAGTACCAATACACTCTAAGGCATCACTATTACCCAATTTCCTCTTATTTTGTCACATGACTTTACAATTTAAAGCACTTAGGAATTTAGATCAAATTATGGTCTTGAAAAAAATGGATTAGGCTTACATATGAGGCTGTCAAAGAAAATAGCTTAAAGGCTCAAAGGGGGTTAACTAGGATAATGTACACGGGTAGGTAAAAAGAAGGTAAAAAATCACAGGCTGCCAAAGAAATGACTAAATCATCTCCTAAACATTCACTCTTTATTTCGATTTACAAACACACCAGGCAAGTTCTAGCATCAGCCACAAACACAGAGGATACTATAATCTCAGACACACAAGGCACATGGTCAACTTTGTTGGGAGTATTGTATACCCTTGACCCAACAAATGAAGGAATTAAACCACACACTTATCACATAGTGAGTCACACGTAGAGCCTAAACCTCTCAATAGTAATTATTTTAGCATAACCCTTGTCATAATACCATGCCGCCTATCAGAACAATTTCATGTACTTCATTTAAAATCTAAAAAAAAACTTAAAGAAAGGAAATTTTTTTCGAAAATTTAACTACTACTAAAAACCAAACAAATGAACATAAATAAATGTAGGTAGGAAAAGAAATACAGCATACAAATACCATCACCCCACACTTAGATGGGACACACTGTCCTCAGTGAAAACAAATAAGAAGAACCTGGTTAGTCGGACTCCTCCTCTACGTCTGGGGTCATACCCCCTGCATCAAAATCATCATCGGAGTCGTCATCTTCAGAAGTTCCTCAAAATGTACCCCACTTGATTCCAAGAGTGCGTCGAGGTATTCGCAGCACAAAGGATTCAGCTTGCTCTTTTCTTCCTCTTTTCTTACCTTTCTATGAGGTGGGCACTTTTTTGTTTTCCGTGTCGTGCTTTTGAGGCCATTCTACTTGGTGTTGAACTCGGAAGATGATTTTGCAAGGTTAGATGAGCAAAAATAAAAGTTTTGAGAGATTTGTGGGGCAAAGGCGGCGCCTATGTTATGGCATTGTAGATTCAGAGAGCAAAGACAATGGCATAGGCGGCGCCTTTAGCTTTGCCTAGCTGAGCAGAAGGCAATAACATACGCGGCACCTAATGCTTTTCCTAGTTGAGCAGAAGGCAATAACATAGGCGGCGCATAATGCTTTGCCTAGTTGAGCAGAAGGCAATAGCATAGGCTTTTCCTTGTCTGTTGCCTAGATTTGTATAGGCAATACTTAACCGAAAGCCTTTTGCTCCTTCATTAATTACTTACCACCTTTTACATAGCTCACTCTCAAATTGAAATTTGAGACCAATCTCCTCCTTTATACATCTTGCACCTACA
The DNA here is from genome assembly GCA_030864225.1 of Capsicum baccatum var. pendulum. Taxonomy (NCBI): domain Eukaryota; kingdom Viridiplantae; phylum Streptophyta; class Magnoliopsida; order Solanales; family Solanaceae; genus Capsicum; species Capsicum baccatum. The sequence goes on from CM061557.1 coordinate 92,292,068, forward strand.
CTTACTCAAAAACAACAAAAATGATTAGAACGATGGGTTGCCTCCCACCAAGCGCCTTAGTTTTGGTCGTGGCTCGACTCGGCTATCTCGATTACTTAGACTTCATCGAGATAGATGGTGCATCATTTTTTGAATGGATTCAGATGACGCTGATGCTTACTTGTAGGCATGCAATCTTCTTCGAGATTACTCTTGTGCATACATATCCCAGGAGGGATACCTATTATATCATCAATAGTCCAACCCATAGCTCTCTTGTATATCTTCAGAGCAGAGATGAGAGCCTCTACGTTCTTTTCACTTAAATCATCCACCACACTCATAGGAAGTGTATTTCTACTTCCCAAGAATGCATACCTTAGATAATTGGGAAGGTTCTTCGATTCTAGCACTGGGGGCTCTTCAATGGAAGTCTTTGCTGTTGGTGATGGTTGATTCTTAAGATCAAGGTCAGGCTGCTTAGGAGTATGAGAATAGGACCCTATTTATGTTAGAGCACACATAGTTTCTTCATGTTCTTGAGCCTCCTCATGCTCAAAATTCAACAGCTCATCAGATAGTGACTCAACAGTAAGCTGCTTTTCTACAGATAATTCTTTGTCATCCTTATAATTAACTTCAGCTACAGAGAACACATCCATATCTTCGGGCTGCTTCATTGCTTTGCATACATCAAAATGGACCACTTTGTCATTCAATTGAAATAAAAGATCATTAGCTCTCATGTCAATAAGCACACTTCCAGTTGCGAGGAAAGGGCATCCCAAGATTATGGGAACTTCAGAATCCACCTCACAATCCAAAATAACAAAGTTTGCAGGAAAGATGAAGGTGTAAACCTTCACCAACACATCATTTAAGATACCAACAGGTTGTTTTACGAACCTATCTGCCATCACGAGCCGCATATTGGTTGGTGTAGGGTCGCCCAACACCAACTTTCTGTAGAAGGATAGTGGCATCAAATTGATGCTTGCTCCCAAATCGCACAATGCCTTAGAAAAATTCATAGATCCAACCGTGCAAGGAATAGTGAAAGCACCAGGGTATGTCTTCTTCTGCACTAAGGACCTTGTGGCAATTGCACTGCAATGATGAATATTATCAGCCGGCACATATCTTACTGCCCGCTTCTTTGTTAAAAGGTCCTTCATTAATTTAGCGTACCTAGGCATCTGTTCCAGTGCCTCCACCAAAGGAACATTAATAGTCAGCTACTTCAACATCGTCATGAATTTACTGAACCTTTTATCATCCGCCTTCTTCTTCAGTCTCTGTGGAAAAGGTGGTGGTGGAAGGGGAATCGTTTTCTCCACCACTTCCTTTTTATCTTGCTTCGGATTATCAGCCTTTTCAGGTGAGTCATCAGCCTTTTTCTTCAATCTTTGAGGAAAAGGTGGTGGTGGAAGAGGAATAGTTTTATCATCAACGTGCTCCTTCTGATTTTCACCTTCTACAGAATCATCACAATCTGCGTTAATAACAATCTCCTTAATATCATCAACCACCTTCTTGACTTTAGATGGATTTTCTAACACCTTACCGCTCCTAGTAGTAATAGCCCTACATGATCCATTATTCCTTGGATTTTGCACAGTGTCACTAAGTAAAGTGCCATCTTTTCTTTAGTTGATTGTCGCTGATAGTTGACTCAATTGTTGCTCCAGCTGTTTTATTGCAGTAGAATGCGAGTCAACCAATTGCTTCATTGAGGAGAAATCATTTATTACCTCAGTAACTCCCGTGCTAGTTGCCTCCACTCCTTTCAATAGCTTAGCCATCATATCTTCCATGGACATATTTCCAGAACCAGATGCAGCGGCGTCACGTCTTCCAGGAGGAACATACAAACCACTCCTGTCAGTCTTGTTCTTCCAACTACCTTGATCATGGTCCTTGTTTTCCGATTTATCATAATAGTTCCGACCTTGGTTTCCTTGGGCATTGCCTCGGAAACCCCCCCGATTATTCAAGTAGTTAGCTTCTTCTTCAGAATCGGATTCACCTCTTGCCTGTGACACAACAACTTTGACTTTTTCGGTCTTCCCTAATAATAAGTGTTTGGTAAGAAGATCCATCTGTGTTTTTATGTGCGCCATATCTTGATCGCGTTTCTCCTCTCTTCGCCTTTGTTCTGCTGTTATTCCAATTGATGTGGTAAAGCTTGCTACCTCGGCATCCCTAGTATGCCAAGCTCTACTTTACTTTGTCATCCGATCTAGCATACCACTTGCCTCATTAAAAGTAAGGTCCATGAATGAACCACCCTCAGCATTATCAACCACTGGCATAGTCACCGAATTCAAAGCCATGTATAATATCTCCATTAAGTGGACATTGGTAATATGATGATTTGGGCACCTCATAAGCTTCTTCTTGACATCTCCCATGTTTCTTGGAGAGCTTAAGTTGGAAGCTGTCGAAAATTGCTTATCTCATCTCTTAATTATGCTCTCTTGGATGACAGATAGAATCTTTCTAGGAAAGAATCTTTCAATTGCCTCCAATTAGTGATAGAATCAGGAGTCAACCCGTTCAACTATAGAGTTGCCTCCCCAGATAGAGACAATGGAAATAAGCGCAACCTAATTGCATTATGCCCAACGCCTGGATTGTCGACTGAATTTCATGTAGAGATAAAGTTGATCAGATGCATATTCGGATCATCACCTGCAAGTCCACCAAATAACCCCTTGAGCTGTAATAATTGAATCATGGTGCTAGTGATATTGAACTTGGCTCCAGGTACCAAGGGTGGAGGGATAATAGCCCCTGTGGCACCAGCTCCATCCAGATTGTCATCATCATCATCAAAGGGAATATGCATAGCTCGACGTTCAGGCCAAAATCTTGCTTGACGATCTCTTCTATTTGCCGGTGTCGCCAGCTCAGCATCATGCCTAGGGTTTAGTAACTCATCATCACCTAGGTCCTCATCGTCAGGATTTGTTGCCCACCCAGGGTTATCAATATTCTGTTGATGTACTTAGGCAGTGGCCAACGCAGCTAGTCTAGCTTACTCCTGTTGAGCAGCCCTTTTCTCACTGTCACGTTGTGCATCCATCCTTCCAATAAGTTGCGGTTCAGGGTTTATGGGTAATAATGGTTGTCCCAAACTTTAAGTATTTGGCATGCACTGAACAAAAACCTGCAGAAAACAAAAACAACAACTAAAAGTAAAGTATGAGAATTTTTGACCAAAGGGTATAGTAATTATCACAAACTTAGTTGACAACCGTATTCCCCGGCAACGGCGCCAAAATTCGATAACGCTCAAACTACAGCTCTCGTAAGAGTGTAAGCGGTCGTTGTCAAATATATAACCTAACTGGGTTGGGTGTCGAATCCCACAGGGAATACTCGGTCACTAAGAATGCAACGATTAGTAGACTTTTGGTGAAAGTTCTATGAAAAAGGGGGGATTGGAGTGTGACGTTAAGTAATAAAAATAAAAATAGCAAAGTAAAAACAGAATTTTTAGTAATTTTTAATCAATGAGAATTGTAAGTTAGGGTTATGTCCACCTTATGAGTTCTACGTATCTATTAACTATGAGTTATGCGGAATTCAGACATGCATGCACTTATAGAGATTCGTATTCTATGGTAAATCCTAGCGTTTTTCGACCATCAAGGATTATCTCACTTTAACTCTTTCGAGCTTAAAGCGTATAACTAATGGTACGAATTCTCCAAGAGGTTAATCCAGTTACGGAACTAACTTTTAAATAGGGGTTGGTAGCCCTATTTCCTTGTCACTCTCTCTTTTCCAGACGTGTAACTTTTCTTTCGAACAAGTTAATGCTATACTGGCGTATTCTATATGTTTGCAACCACAAGAATTCAATTAAGATGAAGAGAGTAATGATATAAGTAGCATACGTATCAAGAAATGACAAACTAATGGAAATAGATAGTATTATCAAAAGGCTTCCATAACCCTAACAGAGAAGTTTAGCTACTCATGAGTGCAACAGAGATCACCATAAACATCATCATCATATAAAAACTAGAATGATCTCACGTTGGTCACAAGAGCCGTGCTTTCTCTGTCAGAAAGTAACGTGAAGAAGTAAATGTCGAAGAAAAAAATAGAATTGAATAGAAAATAGGATGAATGAATTGAATTAATGAATGAGTGAATAAAAATTAATTAGAATAGGAAGGAATAGAAAGGGGGATAAGAAGAGAATGCTGAAAAGTTTCAGCAAAATAGAGTTTATATAACATCCATATCCTAGTCCTAATGAAATAGGGTTTTTATCCTTGTCCTAGTCCTACTGGGTTATTGCATACTTGTCCTAATCCTACTAAGTTACTGCTGATCCCCCAAGTCTTTAGAAATGTTATTTTTTCCTGGGACAAGTTCTCCATGCATCACTTTTAGTCCATAGGCTTCCGAAAGCTGCCTTCCTTCTTACGTGAGGTTTCCTTTGGCGTCAAACAGTCCATAAAATGCTGAAATCTTCATCATTTATACCTGAAAACTTGCTAATCGCGTTGGTTAGCTCACTTACAGGAAAAAGGACTAAAAGTGCAAGAATTATATATTTTGTCCTTAAAACTTAGCTAAAATATGGGCGAATTAAGGTGCTTTAGGCGTGTAAATACGCCTAACATCACATACCCTCTAAGCATAAAGTTGAAAAATGGTTTGAGTGAAGTCTCTCCCCTAATTTTGGAGTTGCATCCTTAATAACACCTTCACCCTAAAATGAACTAGAGTCATCATAATAGATTAGCCTTGATTCCTCTTTTGACTCTAGTACCATTTCTTTTATTTTGGCATATTTTTCCCTATTTGATTTAGTTTATTGGGAAATCACCGAAAAGTCTTATCTACCAATCCCATCATCATAACTTGGTTTCTCTTCTTTATTAACCTCCTCTTTGGAAATGGGCATTGTAGTGATATTTGCAAGGATTGTTTCCTTGCCCATTTCCTCTATCTTGACAATTTACCTTCCAAAAGATTCATGGTATTGATGCATGGCTTGCACATTCTCCCCCATTGTAGTTACCCAATCCAAAATAGTTTGAAGCATTGCTTCAAGACTAGTGGACCCGGTATGTTGTACTTTATTCTCCTTATTATACGACTTATCAAACTCAAAAGAAGAACTAACAACTCGGTTACTATAATAGGGGGAGGGGTTATTTAGGCAATTACTCTAATGTCCATCTTGACCACCACACAAAGAACAACCAAACTTCAAATAGGATCGAGAAGGTAATTCCATGTCTCTTCGGGTTGCATAGTTAAAATCTCTCCGAAAGTGGGGTTCGTCACAATATGGGCATGGATCGTTAAGATAGAACTTCCAACTACCAAAATCAAATTTGTCGGAAGATGCCATAGATAAAATTAAAGTAAAATGAAGATCTACCTAACACAAGAAACAAAAGAAAATTAAAAACAAATATTTAAAAGTTTGTATTCAAGCAAGTAAAGATAAAATTCCAAACTAACTTAATACGCCGAATAGTTCCCCGACAATAATGCCATTTTTAATAATGCTCAACTTACACTTCAATTTAAGTGCAAGGTGGTCGTCGTCAATATATTTACCCTACTTTGGAGTATGGTTTGAATCCATGAAGAATAATTTGAGTGGCAATCAAGTTAATTCAAAATAATGGATACTTGTTAAATTTAAACCAATGTTAATCAAAGATAAAAATGGGTGGATAAGTATCAACACTAATGTTTCTTTTTGGATTTTTTCAAGTATAAATTCGGGGCTATGAATAATTAGAGTTTTATAAATTAGGCATAGATCTTGGGATTATGTATTATTAAGTGAAGCGACACGTGGATACTAATAGTTAACTTCATTATTAATAGGTCAAATATGGGTATGTTCGGTTATAGGTTTTAATGGTAGTCTTTCAACAAAACACCAAACTTTCACCCATTGATTCTTTTGGATACCTAATGGCTGTGTTTGAAAATTGGTAACATAACCTCAATTTAGGCATCCCTATTTCTATGATAATACTCATGGTATAGTTAACTTCACAACCATCTTTATATCTAAGATAGTGATAGATTATTAAACTACACACATAATTGTCAACTATTGCTTTGGTCTCTACATCCCTCTTTCAAGGATGATATAGATCCCTAAAGTTTACCCAAAATCTTTCTTTCGAAGATGTCATTGAGCTTTTTAGATTTTAGATCTGTCACCCACTTCACCCATATGGGGTTTTGGGGATTTCAACCGTTTAGATTTTAGACAAGCAATAATAAAACCGACAGTTGAAATGATTTATTGAAGACTAAGTGAATTTTACTTCAAACTTTGGACTCACAAAAATCTCCAATGGAAGTGAGATATTCCGCCACTTAGAGGCTACTCCATTGTATTCTTCACCTAAAATTTGTACAATATTTTTTTCTACTAGTATGGAGGATATGAACTCAAGTACAAAACCTAACTACTTGGGAAGATGGAATATGTGATGAATTATTAGGGTTTGAGCCTTTTTGTCAACTTTGGGATCTTCCATGTTTATTTACAATTCTGCACTTGGGGTATAATTTTCTGCCATGCCGCGATCGCACAGGCTTGTCCACGACCGTGGCTACCATGATCATGATTAGCTTCTTCTACCGCAGTTAATTAACTTTACTAAACTGCTACAATCATGATCTTCTGACCATGACTGTAGTAACTGAGGCCAGTTCCTGCTCTAAGTCTTCAGCTGCACTTTCTTGCCTTTTTTTTATCATTATCAGTTCCAATCAACATTTTTCCATCTCATCAACTATGTGCCTGCAAAATATAGATATTAGTGCATTCAATCAAAATTATGTCTTATATTTTCATAAAAAATATGGTAATATACATGAATATTGAGTGTGAATGAGCGGTAAAATCATCATAGATGACATCCTCATCTATTCTTGCAGAGAAGGTGAATATGTAGACCACTTGAGGATTGTTTTGTAGACCCAGAAGGAACACTAGCTATTTGCTAGTTCAACAACTAGCTGAAATTAGTACCTTTCCTTAGCCACAACATTTCTGGTGATGGCATTTGAGTTGATCCTCAAAATTTCAATGTATTACAAAATTGGCTGAGACACATCTCTCCATCAGATATCAGGAGTTTCTGAGGTTTAGTCGGTTACTTTAGATGATTTGTTGAGGTATATTTCTCTATTGCTTCTCATATATCTAGATTTATTAAGAAGAAATTCAAATTTTAGTGGTCCTATTTTTGCGCGAAGAGTTTTGAGTTAAAGACAAGAATCACTTTCACTCTAATTTTGACCTTACAAAGGGCTCAAATGGTTTCATAGTATATTGTGATACTTCTAAAGTTTGTATTGGTCGTGTGTTGATACAACAGGGAAACGTTATAATGTATGCCTTTAGACATCTCAAACCTCATAAGATAAACTACCCAACTCACGATGTTTAGTTGGCAACAATTGTTTTTACCTTAAAAAATTAAAAGCATTACCTTTATGGGCTGTATGTTGATTTTTTTACTAGTAAGAAGAGTTTACAAAATGTGTTCACTCAGAAAGCTCTAAATCTTCATCAGAGAAGGTGGGTAGAATTGCTTAAAGAATATGATATAGGTATGTTGTATCACCCAGGTAAGGCAAATGTTGTGGCCAATAACCTTGGTAGATTGTCTTTGAGGAGTGTTACTCATGTGGAGGATAATAAGAAAGATTTTATCCATGAGGTTCATCAGCTTGATATATTGGGTGTTTGGTTGGTTGATTTAGTTGAAAGTGGTGTATAGGTTTAGAATAGTTCAAAATATTCCTCGGTTTATGAGGTAATAGAGAAGAAAGATAGACATCCTATTTTGGTTAAGTTGGAATAGACAACTCGAGATCAGGAGGTAGAGGTTTTCTTTCAGGGGGGATGATGTACTTGATGGTCAGAACAGGTTATGTGTTTCGAAAATGGGTGAATTATGGCAGCTAATATTAGTAGAGGCTTATGATTTGCGATATTCTATTTACCTAGAAACCACTAAGATGTACCACGATTTGCGAAAAGTCTATTGATGTAATGGTATCAAGAAGGATATTGCAAAATTTATTGCTAACTGTTCAAATTTAGCAGGTTAAGGTTGGTGAATATGGACTTTGTTATAGGGTTACCTCCTATGCATTGTTATCATGATTCTAATTGGGTTATTATGAAAAAATGACTAACTCAGCCCATTTCATGCCAGTCAGTACTTCATATTCTCCTAAGGATCATGCAATACTCTATCTGAGGGAGCCAGTAAAGTTATATGGAGTCCCATTGACCATTAATTTATATAGTGGTACCCATTTGAGCTCTCATTTTTTGAAGGATTTTTAGAAAGGTCTTGGTACCCAAGTTTATCTAAGTACAACATTTCACCCCCAGTCAGATTGTCAAGAAGATAGGACCATTCAGACCTTAGAGAATATATTGAGGGATTACGTTATCAATTTCAAGGGTAGTTGAGATGATCACTTGCCTTTGATTGAGTTTGCTTACAATAACAACTATTACACTATTATTCAAATGGCTCCGTTTAAGGCTCTTTATGGTAGGAGATATAGGTGTCATATTGGATTGTTTGAGGTGGGTGAAGCTACTTTGATAGGGCCAAACTTAGTGTATGAGGCCATGGAGGAAGTTTAGTTGATTCAAGAAAGGCTGAAGATATCTTAGAGTCGACAGAAATCCTATGCAGATGTGAGGTGGAGGGAGAATGAGTTTGATATTGGTGACTTGGTGTTTTTGAAAATTTTGCCAATAAAAAGGGTAAAGAGATTTGGAAAGAAAGGGAAGCTCCGTACCTGCTATGTTGGCCTATATAGGATTTTAAGCTATTTTGGGAAGGTATCCTATAGCATTAGTGCATTCAGTATTCCATGTCTCTTTGCTAGTGAAATGCAATTGTGATCCAGCTCCAGTCATTCCTTTAAAGAGTTTAGGTGTGGAAGATAGCCTCTCTGTAACTCCCTGAAAATTGGTCCCGAGACGTCACGCGATGCTTAAGGCTATAAGTAGCCCAAAGCTAACCCATTGAGCCTGCTAGCATATCTAAACACTTGAATAAAGATGTTGAAAGCAATATCATGAAAACCCAATGTATAAAGTTGAAATGAAACACGGATAAGTACTGTAAAAGTAACAAAAAACAGAACCTCTGACAATTTTGACAAATCCATCCTGACAAGCCTCTACTACTCAATGTTCTAGTGAGCCATTGGGATAGACCCCAACTGACTTGAACTCAAAGAAACAAAAGTAATCAACTCATAATGAAACTAAAAGTCTAAATAACACGTCCTCGAATCATGAGGACTCACCAATGCAAAAGATGTAGATCAACGTGCTTGGGAATATCTATGGAGAATGAGACTGAGCACCTAAACCTACATTATGAGAGAATGTATCCCACATACGAGTATGTGGGTCAGTACCCTGAAAAATGTAATGATTATATGGAGGTGTGTGTAATTTCAATATTCAAATATCACAATATTTATAAGAAACATGTATGCTGATGTAAATGACTCACTTATCTTGAATTAAACCATCATAATCATGGATGAATAATACAGGTAAAGTAAAACAAGTGAGTCATTACAATAAATTCTCAATTCACTTTCTTCTCGGTTTCAAACTTGTAAAGTAATCAAGTCTTAAAATATCTTTCTTTAGAGCATACATTTCAATCTTTTGAAAACAAAAAACTTTCTCAGAAATCATAGTTTTCAAACCATACACACTTATTTTAGATAGAGTAGAGACACACTATGGGAGTTTCTCATAACCGACATAAACCATGTGAGGTACATAGAGTCCAATGTCCAACCCACATTGGGGAGAGTCGTCCTATCCTTGCCATCGGAGTAGGACTTTAATAATTAATTCATTGACTAGTGATCACTATATCAACCTCAGGCTCACATTCTACGAGGGCACATAGTTCTAGGGAAGTACCACATTTTCCAACTCGGTGATAAATACTACTCCCGAACTTTGTTCAAAATTTTTAAAAGATAATCCACCTTACACAATTCAATACTTTACATTGGAAGCCAATATGCTACCCTTTTTATCATAATTCAATCAAATGGTATGGATTACTTTTCTTACTAGGGTTCAAAATCAACTCTTTCACGACCAGAAAGGTCAAATCTTTCAACATCATGTCAATTCATTTAATTCTCAAGATGCTTAAAGCACATGATTTCTCAAAAATAACAATCTCGAATAGGGTTCAAAGACCCATTTATCAATATCACAATAAAACCTTCAAGATTTATGCTTTATATCATAGACATATATATAAATCACTTTAAATCTTAAAAGTTCAGCTTTATGTATACCTATATCAACATTCTCGTGAAAGCAATGTAAGGTATAAATTCATCCTTCAGATTCATAGGATAAAGTATAAAATCATGTAATCTTCATAAAAGAAAACCAACTTTGCGCACAAGAATGAAAGAGTGTTCTTGCTGAAAACCTCCACATACCTTTATGGTAATGAAATTGTTGAAAGACTGGACCTTTAATATTTATTGTGTAACGCTAGTTGGTTTAATCCTATCATGCTCTTGGATGATGTGCTTAAACTGATAATAGGGTTATAATGTGAGTAGGAATAGATAAATTCGTAAGTTTTAGCTTAGGGATGTATAAGGAGTGTTAAAAGACTTAGTTGTCCTTGAAATAACTCAAAAATGGAGTGTTTTCGTTGCTGGAACACTAAGTATGCGTCGTACACCTCATCGAATATGCTAGGGTGTGCACCGCATACCTTATCAGACAAGCTAACGTATGCATCGCACACCTTATCGGACACGTGAGGGTGTGCATCACACAACCTATCGCTCACCCATTCCAGTAGCCATGTGCGATATCTTAGGCGACGTACTCCACTTTGTAAAGCCATAACTTCTTGATCGGGTGTCGGATTTTAGGAAAATTGGTATAGTTGGAAAGCTAATCCAATTCTCTACAATTTGGTGGGTCGAAATATACAAGAATACCACATATTCATGAAGTTATGCTCGTTCAAAGATGACCCTTGTGAAATCAAAAACTAAAACTTGATGGATTCTAAAACTCTTAGCTTGCATTACCTTAAGTGACTCATATGAATACATTTAACATATCATAAGCTTTTGACTCTAGGATACTCATGGTAAGTCATGTGCTCAAATACGAATTACAGGATTGGAGGTTTCACATCCAGGAACAACGGTTCGTGTTCTAGCTTAGAAATATATGGGGTATTACAATATCTATCCCTTGGGGATATTCATCCTCTAATGAATCTCGATAGGTTATGAATACGGAGAAAAACTAAGAGTACACAACTGAAACATCTTGCTAAGCGGATTCCACTTATTTCTAAACTTTTGAATACTTCATAGAATGGATGAACTCATAGTAGGAATGGTTATACAACTGCAACTTTATTAGAAAGGGATTGAAGTAAGAAAGAATGATACCTTCGACTTGATCGAACTTGCGGGAAAGAGGTGCGGGTACTTGGATCGCATATCTGCTTTGACTTCCCAAGTAGCACCCTCCTCTGACTGTTTTTTACACAACACCTTGACCAAGGGAACCTTTTTTGTTCCTTAGTCTCCAGACTTGGTGATCTAAAATCTCAACATGAACCTCATCAAAGGAAAGACTGTCTTGTACATTAGGGTTTTCTGAAGGATTTACAACAACACAATCACCAACGTGTTTCCTAAGCATGGAAACATGAAAGATAGGGTGAAAAACTGATAACTCTGCAGGTAACTCAATCTCATAAGCCACTCTTCCTACACAATTTAGGATCCTATAGGGACCGACATAGCAGGGACTAAGCTTCCCCTTCTTCCTAAACCTCTTCACCCCGTTCAAGGGTAAAATTTTTAGGTACACCAGATCATCCACTTTAAACTCCAAGTCTCTATGCCTCACTTCTACATAAGACTTTTGGAAACTCTGAGTTGCCTTCAACCTCTCTCTAATCAATTTCAACTTCTCCATTGCCTCAAATACTACATTAGGCCTAGTTATAGTAGCCTCACCCACCTCAAACTAAATTATGGGTGATCTACACCTTCTACTATACAAAACCTTAAACGGTGCCATCTGGATGCTAGCATGATAACTGTTGTTATACTCAAATTCAATTAGTGGCAAATTCTCATCCCAACTACCTTTGAAGTCGAGAGTACACGTTCTCAACATATCCTCCAAAGTCTGGATGGTCCTCTCGGCCTGACCATCCGTCTGTTGGTGAAACGCAGAACTCAAATAAACTTAGGTGCCCAGACCCTTCTGAAAAGCCTTCCAAAACTGAGAAGTGAACCGAGTAAACCTATCCGAAATGATAGACAAAGGAACTCCGTGAATCATGACTAACTCCCGAATACAATATAGCATAGTCCTCAGCTGAATAGGATGTATGCATGGGAAAGAAATGCACTGACTTAGTCAGTCTATCAATAACAACCCAAATAGAATCTTGATGGCATCGGGAAAGAGGTAAACCAATCATGAAATCCATATTAATCTCTTCCCGCTTCTAAGTAGGAATACTAAACTCTTGTATCACACCACCAGGTTTCTGGTGCTCAACCTTAACTTGCTGACATGTTGCACACTTTGCCACAAACTTAGATATATCTTTCTTCATACCTCACCACCAATAGATTTCCCGCAAGTCACGGTACATCTTGGTAGCGCCGGGATGAACAGAATACTGTGCGCCATGCACTTCATCCATGATTCTCATCCTTAGCTCATCAACATTCGGAACACATAACCTATACTGCAGCCTTAACACACCATATCCCCCTTGGGAGAAAACCGCTACCCTATGGTATTTGACTGACTCTTTTAGTCTGAACAAAGCTAGTATCTAATACTACTTCTCCTTTACTTCTGAAACTAAGGATGATTCAGAACTACTCTGAACTAACATACTCCCCTCAGCAGAATCAAGAAACCTAACACCCATCCTAACCAAATGGTTAACATCATGAGCCAACTCTTTCTTACCTTTCTCAACATGCAAAACACTACCCATAGACACCCTGCTAAGGGCATCTGCCACTCATTGGCCTTCCTCGAATGATACAACATGCTCATATCATAGTTTTTTAACAATTCTAACCACTTTCTTTGTTTAAGGTCCAATTCTCTCTTGGTAAACACATACTGCAGGATTTTGTGCTCAGTAAAAACATCTATATGCATACCATACAAATAATGTCTCCAAAATTTTTAAGCAAACACTACAACAACCAACTTTAAGTCATAGGTCGGGTAGTTCTTCTCATGAGGTTTCAACTGCCTAGAAGCATAGGCTATACCTTTCCCCCTTGCATAAATACACAACCCAAACCCACTCTTAAAGCATCACAATATACCACAAAACCATATATACCATCAGGCAAAGTCAATATAGGGGAAAAAGTAAGTCGAGTCTTCAACTCCTGAAAACTCTTCTCGGAGAAATTAGACCAGAGAAAATTTACTTTCTTTTGTGTCAACCGAGTCATGGGAGACATAATATAAGAGTATCCTTCACCAAAATTATGGTAATAGCCAGCTAGAACCAAGAAACTCCTAATATCAAATGGAGAGATAGGCCTAGGCCAATTTCTTATAGCTTCTATCTTTTAGGGATCAACTTTAATACCTTCGGAAGAAATAATATGACCTAGAAACGTAACTTACCTTAGCCAAATATCATACTTACTGAACTTGGAAAACAATTGATGATTTCTAAGAGTTTGCGAGATGATTCAGAGATGGTCTGCATTGTCATCCTCATTATAGGAATATATAAGAATATCGTTAATAAACAAAATAATGAACATATCAAGATATGGCTTGAACACTCAATCCGTGAGGTCTATGAAAGCTGTGGGGGCATTAGTTATCCCGAATGACATGACAAGAAACTTAAAATGACCATAGCGGGTTCGGAAGGCTATTTCCAGGATGTCACACTCCCTTACTTTAAGTTGCTAATAGCTGAATCTAAGGTCTAACTTGGAAAAATAACTCGCACCTTGCAATTAATTAAAAAAATCATCTATTCTCAAAAAGGGATACCTGTTTATGACAGTGACTTTGTTAAGCTAACGATAGTCAATGTACATACAGAAAGAAACATCTTTCTTCCACACGAATTGTATAGATGCACCCCAAGGAGAGATACTGGGCCTCATGAAACCTTTTTCTAACAAGTCTTTAAGTTGCTCTTTCAACTGCTTAAGTTTCGTGGGTGCCATACGGTAGGGAGGAATAAAAATAGGTTGGGTGTTAGGAAGAAGATCAATCCCAAACTCTATCTCTCTATCGGGAGGTATCCCTACAAGATCTTCTGAAAATATGTCAAGAAACTCATTAATAATGTTGACTGACTGGAGAGTTGGAGTCTCAGACTTAGTGTCCTTGACTCTAACTAAATGATATATGAAAGCTTTGGAAATAAGCTCTATGGCTTTGAGATATGAGATAAAATGACTCTTAGGGGATACAAAATTTTTTGACCATTCTAAAACTGGCTCACCAGGTAGCTAAAATTTTACGATACAGGTATGATAATCTATAGATGCATAGTAAGAGTAGATCCAATCCATACACAGGATAACATCAAAATCCACTATGTCTAACTCCATCAGATCAGCAAATATGACTCTACGAAGGACTGTAACAAAATACATTTTATACAATTTCTGGGCAACAACAGATTCACCTATTGGAGTAGAAACTAGGATAGTCTCAGGAATATTTTTGGGATGCAATTGAAAGTTCATAGCAACCAGTGGGGTCACATAATAAAAATTTGGCCCGGGATCTAAAAGCACATAAACATCAAAATGGAAAACACAAATCATACCAGTAACAACATATAGAGAGTCCTCCTGCTCCTGGCAGGATTTCAAAGCATAGAACTGGTTCTGGTGCTGACTGCCAGTGGTGCTAGAAGAAGCGCCCTGAGTAGGGGCTGGACAAGTTACCAAAGCTGGAGCACTAGAAGTCTGACACTGAGGGCGAATATAACTTTTCCCCTGCTTAGCATACAGGCTCACTCTAAGTCTGTGACCCAGGTCACCACACCAAAAGTAGCCTCTTTTCTCACCCCAACACTCACCCGGATGGGTCCTACCACACTTAGCACACAGAGGATAATTAGGCCTGCTACTAACACTATGATGAGACCAATACATAGATGGCTTATTTCATTGCTCCTGCCCCCGTTAAAGCATGGGATCACTAGCTGACGATGGTGCTGGCATAAATGAACGACTCTGAAACTGAGTGCGATTCACTCTATGAGATCTGGTCTGACCATAATCATACTGCTCAGATCTAGCCCTCTTATTTCCCCATACTCTGTCTCTTTTCCTGAGATTATCTGCTTTAATTTGCTAGGTATGAAGCACCAACCTAGCTAGATGCATATCTCTATTTAACATAGCAGTCCTGTACTCCTTCAATACTAAACCCAAAGCACCTGTCTTGGACTTGCTCATGCTAGAGCAAGAATCAATAATCAAGTTAGGAGCATATTTTTCCAATTAGTTGAACTTCAAGAAGTACTCCTTAATAGTCATGGAGACCAGCCTCAAATTCATAAACTCCTCTACTCTCGTCTCCCTCATCTCTAATGGAAAGAACTTAACCAATAATGCATCCTAGGATACCTTCAAAGTCATAGGGGCAACGCCCTCCTCTCTCTCCTTCTTCTATGCAACAACCCAGTCATGAGAAATGTCTTTCAACCGGTAGGATGCCATCTCAACACTTTCTTCCTTAGATATGTGCATCACCTGCATAATCTTCATCACCTTCTCAAGAAATAACTATAGGTCTTTACCTTCCTTAGACCTGTAAAACTTCGGCGGATTCATCTGTATAAAATCAAGAATTCTACCAGCAGCTGATTCACCTCCCTGCTGAGGTGGAACTAGGGCCTGATTTGCTTGAATATTAGCGGTGACATCTTGGGCCAGTGCTTAAAAGGCTACCCAAAAATTAGCGTAGGGTACATTTTCATTAAGGGGATAAGCGAGCAGAGATTTTTGATTATTGTTGTTTCTATGAGCTCGACGAGGAGGCATTTTCTAAAGCAAGAGAGCAAAAATCAATATCTAAGAGAGACAAGTTTAAACACAATGGACTTGAAAGAAAGAAATAACTTTTTCCTAAAACATCTCTTAGCTTCTTGCTCATAGATGTGGCATGCTACACACCGATGATCAAGACTCTACTTAACATGGCTTGTCAGACTCCCTAGGACTTCTTAAACCTTAATCTCTGATACCAAGTTTGTAACGTTCCAAAAATGGGTCCTGAGACGTCACATGGTTCTGAAGGATATAAGTAGCCCCAAGCTAACCATTTGAGCCTACTAACATATCTAAAGCACTTGAATAAAGATATTGAAAAAAATATCATGAAAACACATTGTATCAAGTCTAAATGAAATGCGGATAAGTACTATAAAAGTAACAAAATATGGAACCTCTAACAATTCTGACAAATCCAGCCTGACAAGACTCCACTACTCAATTTACTATTGAGCCATTGGGACAGACCCCAACTGACTCGAACTCAAAGGAACAAAAGTAATCAACTCATAATGAAACTAAAAGTCTGAATAACACGTCCTCTAATCATGATAACTCACCACTGAAGAAAATATAGATCAATGTGCTCGGGAATCACTATCGAGGCTAGGACTGAGCACTTAAACCTACATTATGAGAAAATATAGCCCACATACGAGTATGTAGGTTGGTACCATGGAAAATGTACTGAGTATATAGGTGTGTATGTGCAATTTAAATAATCAAATATCACAATATTTATAAGAAATATACATGTTGATGTAAATGACTCACTTAGCTTGAATTAAATGATCATAATCATGGATGAATAATACATGTAAAGTAAAACAAGTGAGTCATTACAATAAATTCTCAATTCACTTTCTTCTTGGTTTTAAACTTGTAAAGTAATCAAGTCTTAAAATAGCTCACTTTAGAGCATACATTTCAATCTTTTGAAAACAAGAAACTTTCTAAGAAATCATAGTTTTCAAACCATACACACTTATCTTAGATAGAGCAAAGACACACTATGGGAGTTTCTTATAATCGACATAAACCATGTGAGCTACATGGAGTCCAACGTCCAACCCACGTTGGGGAGAGTCATTCTATCCTTGCTATCGGAGTAGGACTTTAATAATTTATTCATTCACTAGTGATCACTATATCAGCCTCAGGCTCACATTCTACAGGAGTACATAGTTCTAGGGAAGTGCCACACTTCCCCACTCGGTGCTAAATACTACTCCCGAACTTAGCTCAGAATTTTTAAAAGAAAATCCACCTTACATAATTTAATACTTTGCATTAGGAGCCAATATGCTAACCCTAATATAATAATTCAATAAAATAGTGTGGATTTCTTTTCTTACTTGGGTTCAAAATCAACTCTTTCACAACTAGAAAGGTCAAATCTTTCTACATCATGTCAATTCATCCAATTCTCAATATGCTTATAACATATGATTTCTCAAAAATAACAATCTCAAATAGGGTTCAAAGACACATATATCAGTATCACAATAAAACCTTCAAGATTTATGCTTTAAATCATATACATATATATAAATCACTTTAAATCTCAAAAGTTCAGCTTTATGTAAAACCATATCAAAATTCTTA
The DNA here is from genome assembly GCA_030864225.1 of Capsicum baccatum var. pendulum. Classification (NCBI taxonomy): domain Eukaryota; kingdom Viridiplantae; phylum Streptophyta; class Magnoliopsida; order Solanales; family Solanaceae; genus Capsicum; species Capsicum baccatum. The sequence continues at coordinate 92,309,789 of CM061557.1, forward strand.
TAAAATCAATATAATGTATAAATTCATACTTCAAATTCATCGAAAAAAGTATAAAATCATGTAATCTTCGTAAAAGAAAACTGACTTTGGGCACAAGAACAAAAGAGTGTTCTTGAAAAACCCCGCATATATTTATGGTAACAAAATTGTTGAACGATTGGACCTTTAATCTTGATTGTGTAACCCTAGTTATTTTGCTCCTATCGTGCTCTTGGATGATATGCTTAAATTGATAATAGGGTTATAATATGAGTAGGAATAGTTTAATTTGTAAGGTTAAGTTTTGGGATGTGTAAGGAGTGTTAAAATACTTAGTTGTCCTCAAAATAACTCAAAAATGGAGTGTTTTAGTTGCTGGAACCCTAAGCGTGCATCGCACACCTCATCACATATGCTAGGGTGTGTACCGCACACCATATCGCACAAACTAAGGTATGTGTCACACACCTTATCACATACTTGAGGGTGTGCATCGCACAACCTATTGCATACCCATTCCAGTAGCTATGTGCGATTGGTTAGGCGATGCACTCCACTTTGCATAGCCATAAATTCTTTCTCAAGTGTTGAATATTGGTAAAATTTGTATTTTGGAAAGATAATACTATTCTCTTCAATTTGGTTTGTTGAAATATACAAGAATACCATATATTCATTAAGTTATTCTCATTCAAAGATGACCCTTGCGAAATTGAACACTAAAACTTGATGGATTCAAAAACTCATAGCTTGTATTACCTTAAGTGACTCATATGAATAAATTTAACACATCATAAGCTTCTTCTCACTAGGATACTCATGGTAAGTCATGTGCTCAATTGCAAATTATAAGATTGGAGGTTTCACATGCAGGAACAACGATTCGTGTTCTAGCTTAGAAATGTATGGGGTATTACACTCTCCTATGAGAAAGTACCAGTTGAGATACTTGGCCATAAGATTTGTAGATTAAGGGTTAAACAAGTTGCTTTAGTGAATGTTCTGTGGAGAAATTATTCACCTGAGGGAGCTCTTTGGGAAGCAAAAGCTGATATACAAGCCAAGTACCCCCATCTTTTCTCTTCGAATATAGATTTAACTTGAGGTAATGGTTTCCTTAATAAATTAATTCTCTTTTTTTCTATCTTAGCTATCTATCTATCCTTATTTTATAACATGAATTTATCAGTTCAGTTCAGCCCACGCATCATGTTTAAAATTTAGATAGTAAGTCATGATTCAACTTATAGGTGTTCTATGCATGATCTCAGTTATTCCTAGTACCCCATCTCAGACAACTTCATTTAGAGATGAATGATCCTAAGGGGAGATATTGTAATACCCTAAATTTTTAATCTTTAAACCCATGAAAAGGTAGGACAATGAGTTGGATTTCCAATGCCATAAGTCTCACTTCGAACTGATATCGTAGAAAGAATATATATGATTTCCCATTAAGTGTTAGTTAGCTGCTAGTGGCTATGAATCATGTGATGACCTGTAATCAGGTGTTATGATTCATATGAGTAGTCATAGTCACAAACAAATAAACCTTTAATTTTATCACATTGACCATGACTCCATTCCATGATTCGTAATCAGAGACTACGAGTCATTAGGAGGGACTAGAAGTAACAATGGTGTTCAACCAAGAATTCGTTACATTGGTTATGAGTCCAGCACACAACTTGTAGTCTTACTTTACAAGTCGTTGTGTGGACTCGTAGCCTAGTTTTTCACCCAACCCCACACTCAAGGGTACATGGACTCACCAAGTAATACCGTGGCCTTAAATAAAGACGAATATCTATCCCTAAAAGACTTGAATCAAAAACTATCTAATTCAAGTTTACCTATTAAGATTAAAGTGGTACAACGTATCCGAAAGAGTTTTAAAAGTTTGTAAACTAAAATTAAACTAAAATAATGCATGAAAGTAACGACTTTGGACAAAAAATGGATGAAAACCTAGGGTTAAGGCACTGTGAACAATCATACTGCGCTATTGAACTTCATTCGTTTGATTACTTATCTTGGCATTGATTTGTAAAATTTATCAACTGATCGTATTTGTTAAATTGGTTGAATTAGGGTTGGAGTGGTCAATTAGGGTTCCAATTATGTGGGTAAGTAGTGGTTGGGGTTAAAAGGTTTTGAGCTTGTCTTGGTGGATTATATATTTGGTGAAGTGGTTTAGTGGAAATAGTAGTGGATGTGTGTTGAACAATCCCACTAGAGGAGATTGGTACTTTTGACATGGGTGGATTTTAGATAACCCTCCATGTTAACCATCCTCCCATTCATACTTGACACATTTCCTTGTAGTATGGTTATGTGACATTTCCTGGATTCCATTCTTTGACTTAAGGATTCAATTGCTGCTAAGATTGCATTTGTGATATTCTTATCCATACATTATTTTGTTTCACCTTCCAGAACCATTGTGCTGAGTCAATAAAGACACTCACCAAAAAAAACAAACAAGTTAACTTTAGGAAACTAACCTCACAACTCTACACACCTTGTATACCTCAAATTGAATCGGCCGATGTTGAAGGATAGCTTATACTTCAATGCTAGTTAAGATGTTGATTACTAATCTTGCTCAAAATAGATTCTTTCTTTAAGGACTCAAAGAAATTTCTTACGGACTTGTAACTAAGAAATTATGACTAAATAAAAACTAGAAAACCACAAAAGAAATGGGATAAGGATTGAAATTGGACTTAAGAACTAATTCAAAACTAAGTAGGTTGATTACTAGTTGCTAATTAGTGTTGGAATCAAGTAAACAATGATTCGGTCTGCGTGCCTTGGAGGAAATCTTAAAATATGAGAAATATCAATCATTGTAAAAAGACTTTCTATGGTTGGTTCTTGAACCGCCAGATGCAACATCCTTTTTCCTTCTTGCGAACCACGGCACCCGAAGAAGAACCATCCTTGGGAGTGGACGGAGATCTTCCTAAAGGCAGCAAGTGAAGTTAGAATCTTTCTCTATTATTGCATTTCCTTTTGGGATACAGAGCAGAATCTATTAATATAAGAAATTCCTTAGAAAGAGCTACCCTAGACCACTATATCTATCTCTTGAACTCAGCTCGTATTCATATCCTTCCCTTGGAAATGAGACAGTTGATCCACGAGGCAATATTGTCAAGATTAAGAATTACAGAAATGATATTAAGAATTTAAAATGATTTGGCAAAAAATTTTCTAGTTGACTGATCAATTGACTGACCAATTCTGAGGTGACTGACTGTTAGGGGAGTCGTTACTCCTTATGTAGAATGGGATTCCAACTTTGTCTTAGTGACTAATCATGTGATTGACTGTTATAGTTGTGACTGACCATCGGGGGAGCCTTCAGGATTATCCCAAATATGGCTTAAGCTCACTCTTAGAGACTGATAAAGTTAGTGATCATTAGTTTTTGAACTAATCATCACTTAGGCCATCAATTCCTCCAAGTAGGAATTTCCTGCGGGCCCTTTGTACTCTCTTTGGAATATTATCTATTATAAACAAGTACAAATCATTTTTTCCTTTACCCTTTTTATTGAAACTTTAAATTTTGAGTGTTCTTCTTGAACAAGATATGAATAACATTACGAAAATCTAAAATTTGACCCTTAATCCAACAAACTTGAAATTTGATGAAATTCGAGACCCAAGCTCTATTCAAGCTCCCAAACACACCCAATTAATTTCAAGGACAAAAATGCACCCAAAATTTTTAGATTTTTGGACCCACTTCAAATATTTTCAAAATTAAGATGCAACAATGGTGGAACACTCTATTCTTATCAAAATAAGCTCAAATTTCAGATTTTGACCCAAATAGTACTAGGGAACAAGATTCTAGAACTAGAAACACAAACTAGACACAAAATCAAATGCTCAAATTTTTGCAAACGCCAATAAACATTTTTAGACTTTTTTTTGTGATTTTCATGATAAAAAACCCAAGAGAAGAATCTTAGAAATGATGGTAAGCTCAGCTCTGATACCAAATGATACAAATCAAATTAAAAAAATAAGATTTAACTAGAAAAACAAGAGATATATGAAGAATATATGTAGATATAGATAAAAAAGATAGAAGATTAGGAACTACTAAATGCATTAAATTGAAAAAACCCTAATTCTAACATCAACAATAACCTAATATCTATGTGGACCAAGCAGGAATCCAAATGCGCTCGAAACCCTTATTTCTAAGTTAATATCCAATAAAATCTTTCTAATCACACCCCTTAGTGTTTGGTCGAATCAATATACAAAAAAACTATACAAATAAAGACCTATAAGATACTATTTATATTCAATTACGAAGACAAAAAAGTGACCCATAACAAATTATAAAAATATCCCAAAGTTAGGGACAGGTTGCTCATGATGGCTCCGTTGAATGTCCACCAAGGGGTGATTAACCGTTACTCCACCTGCCACCCTTGGACAATGTTTTTACTTTATTGGTTCTCCTTGATGACTCATGGGATGTCCAATCAGGGTGGTGACTTATCTTAACCCAAGTCATCACCCCTATATAGTGAGGGGCCTTCTTGGCCTTTAATTAGTGGCTCCCTTGGCAGTTGGTCAAGCCCTTAACTAATCTTAAAGTGAGTCATCACTCCTTGGTATCCCACTATTCCTCCCTTTTGAGATCTTAATTTAATCTTTAACTCATAATACTTTTAATATTATAGAACTTGCTCTAATACATCCCTCTTTATGAGCATGACTTGCATCATTTAAAGTTCCCGAGCTTGGTGTCTAGTGAATGGCTTTGAGAGATTTTGGATGATATAATCCTTTTTTTATTTTGAGTAACAAAATATAACAACTAATGTGAGATGGATAAAATATTATTTATTGATGTTTGTTTTTTATAATCAGGGGTGGGGTGGGGTGCATTGACTGCAACAATAATAAAATCTCAATGTAATCCTAGAAATATGGTCTAGGAGGGTAGAATGTACGGAGACCTTACCTCTACCTTATAGAGGTATAAAGGCTATTTTTATAGACCCCTAACTTTACTTATACCTGTTAAAAAGGCTTCAAAATAGATACACATATGAAATAGATCATAATATAAATTAATTAAAATGGAAAGTACTACATAGGAATGCTCAAAAACACCCTAGAAATGAATGTTACATTTAATAGCAATATATTTTACTCTACAATAGAGTTTGGTTCAAATCAACAAGTAAGAATATGCAACAACCAGTGTTTTGACCCTTAGAAATTTCTTGAGTTTGAACTCTTTGGACATCATACAACTTATGCTTACTAGTCATATGATGTGGGTATGGTTTAGGGATCTTGGTCGTACGTTATTCAATGTAGTTTTTTTTTGTTGAAGGTACGAGTGGACATCATACTAAGTGTATGTTGATAGTATGAGATAGGTTATGGACTTGTATGATTCTCACTGTGTCAAGCCTTTGGTAGGTTGCCTAAGGTATGATTTAAGGGTACAAATCATATGCTATGTATATTATTTGGCTCTTTTGGTCATATGTTGGATAGTGTTGGAGTCCAACTTGCTTCCTAGGGTATAAGTGGATGGTAAAACTCATATATTGTGGGTATGGTTTGGTAGGTCTATTCGTACCCTCTTGTCCTCATTTTTCATCTTTTAAGCTGAGGGTATTCTGGATAGTTCTCACCCCAAAACCCTTAATTCCTCATGTATTAAATCATATTGTAGCCTCGTATAACATACTTTTTGAAAGACCAAAACACTCCTAAAACTCTCTCTAAACTCTCACAAGAAGATTATGCTAGAGGTTTCTTCAAGTGCTATTTTAGAGGCTTAAAGACCAGATTCTTTTCATGAAACTTCATAAATAAGGCATGTTACTCTTCCCTAATTTTTATTTCAAACTCAAAACATGTTTTACTTAATGGTTTTCATGGCATCATTATGGGTTTTTGTTGGTTTTGAAGCATATGTTGGGGGTTTTGGTTAATAATGGTTGGATGATGTTTTCCCATGTTCTATTTATATTTTTTCATGTTATTATTTTGGTTTAACATGTGGCTATGTATAAATGGTTAATAGGTTCTTGGTTTTGGTTTTACAAACTATATGCCCTCAACATGTTTGTTAAAATGCATATGAGAATGGTTGTCACAAGTTTGACTTTTATTGAAAACCTTGCATTGCATGATATGGTAGTGGAACAAAATTGGTTTGGTTGGTTTTAAATGGTTGATGAAGTCCTTGTTGGCCATAAAACCCAAATTGATAGTTTTGGAATGAGAATTGGTAATAAACTTAACCCACTTCCGTAATTGTTTTTGGTGTATGAATTTTTACCCGATTTGGTTTATTTCTTGAGACTAATGCATCGTATAAATATTTATTTGATTAAGGATGGTTTTGAAAACCTTGTGGGGTACACGGGAATCCCTTATGTGAACTTATAATAGAAACCTTGCAGGATACATGGGAATCTTCCAAGTTATTTTAATAACAGAGTCTGTGGGGTACATAAGAATCCCCTTTAGTGTTAGCTAATGACATTGCTTGCGAGATATAGTTTGTATGATGATACCACTTTCTAATACCTTAATAATTGATTTATGGTATTGGTGGTTTGCTTATGTGTTAAATGTTTTAATTGGGCAATAACAAAGGGTTCTGATAGCTATCTGTGAAGGTGTGAGTACGGAAGGTTGACATTGGAAACTCATATTTTTTGACATGAGGATTCATCTTGATTAACACGTACTTATGGAGTACAAGGGAATCCCCAAGTACATATATGTACATATGTATAATAAAGAGCCAAGGGTACAAGAGAATCCCCAGCCACCTATTATATCTCCAGTTCATATGGATACATGCACTGGGGTCCGTCCATAGGGTAACAATGGAACCATATAGCCTGTAGGTAGATTATGATTGTAAAGTTACATGATCATTGTTGTGATTTCAAATGCATACTAAACCTCGTTCTCTTTCCTAGCATAATATATATATGTATATGTGTGTTTGAATGTGGTTATTTACTTTGGTTTTGAATGATGAAAGTATTTTATTCGTACTCCTGAATACATGCTAGCATTCACCCTCTAAGCCTTCTTCGGGCATTGTATCTCCACGTGATACAGGAATCGACCACACTATCACACCGTCTGCTTATTGACTTTGTGATTTAAGGATAGCTTAAGACAAACTGAAGTGTTGGTCTTTCATTCTTTCAAAGGCGTATTTCTTATTATAGTTTACCTTATGATTTTAATATTCTCTTAACAATTTTTTTGGCAATAATCGGGGTCAGGTCCTGACTAGATAATATTGGTCATTGTTTAGAGGATTTTTATGGACAATTATAGACTTGGATATGGTTTTTTTACTATTGGGTTTGGGTTGATATGTTTGATTTGAATTGGTCGGGTTAGTCTTGGTTATAGACCTATCCCAAAGTCATTACATTTTGAATTACTCTATCTTTCTATGTGTTCGAAATTCATACAATTCAATGTATATGTTGGTTGTTTGGTTTGGGTATTGGGGGTGGTCTCCAGTCCTTGAAGGACTTAAAATGTCCATTACGATAAGGCCCTGGTTTGGTTCGGATCAAGTTGGAATCAGAGCCTAGGTTTTGTTGTCTTGGGGTATCCAAAAAGCCATGTTGAGTAAAGTCTCTTTTATGGGTGTGTAGCGTGCCACACTTATAAGGAAGTGTCTACGCGGCATCAAGGAATGTTTCACTTTGTTGTTGTTCTAATTTTAGGCTATAGATTCTAGGGTCCTAAACTCTCCCCTAAATCTTCTTATGTTGGCTTTTCAGATCATGCCCATTCGATGATCTGAAGTTTATGGAAACTTACTTGTCCTATTAAGGATTATGTGGATAGATCTCATCTAAATCATGAGGTACAGAATCGTTCAGGGGTCACTGCAGTAGGAGTGTCCCACTAGGAATGCATCAAGGGAAAATAGGATCCCAATTGCCATTTCCCTATCTTCTACACCAAGGGGTACTGCTTCTAGCTTTGGCACTATCCGGGACCATCTTTATGATCTCAATACCTGATAGAAGTCCGAGGCATTACCTAATGTTGTTAATGGTATGTTGAAAACTCTTTTCTCATAATGTGTACTATTTACTTGATCTGGGGTCCACTCTCTCTTATTTGTTTTGGACCCTTTTTTGTTTCTACCAAAATAGGTGAATCTGTGATTGATAGGAGAGTCTATATGGGATGTGTGGTATATGTTGGTATTAATGAAAATGTGGTTGATCTATTTTAATTATATATGGTGGATTTTGATGTGATATTGAGGATAGATTGATTGTACTCGTGTTATGCATCCCTAGACTATCATGGTTTTCCTCTTCATAGGGATATTGAGTTTGAGATTGATCTTATTCCTAACACTCATCCAATTTATATTCCTCCGCATAGAATAGCTCTAACTAAGTTGAAGGAGCTTAAAGTGAAACTAAAGGATCTTTTATATAAGGGTTTTATCCACAATAGTATTTCTCCATGGGGTACTTTTGTTCTCTTGTGCACAAGGGGAAATGGTTTTCTTTGGGTATGTATAGGTTACTTGAGGGTGGATAAGTTAATTGGGGTGACCTCCTTGTGGGGTGGACAATATATGTATATTCTATATGGGGTACTCGCTTGGTATTGCATGAAGGTTGATAGACACTAAGTTTGAACCATAGATGTTAATTTTGGTGAAGAGAGTATGTTAGTTAAAGAATAGCTAGATGAGAGTTATGGGGTTAGATTGGTAGGATTTGCGTGGTCTATGAAAGAGACATGGTTAATGACTCATGGGTACAGAGTGGGAAAGTTGTGACATTAAGGTCGAAGGTCTATGTTGGGCTGATGGATTGGGGATAAGTCATTTAATAGGTTAGGACATAGGTTTTGTGAAGCTATGTTGGATCCCAGGTAGAATCTAGATAGATAAGGTTTTAAATATAAAAGAGCCAAGTGTCCTTAGTATATGTCCGTACTAATACCCCTTAGAGCGGAGTGTTGTGCTTGCATGTGTAGTAAGATAGAGATCACAGGGCTAATCTCAATTTTTCTCTTAGCGGTGGACTTCAAGGGAAAGTCGGGGTAAACTTACTCCTAATCTAGCGATTCCCTCCTATTATAATTAAGAGGGCACTCTACTAGTGTTACACGTATTTTAATAGTGCTTATTCCTAAGGTCCACATTCTATGTACCACATTTGTCCATATTCTATCCCCTGAATCCAATGCAATAATGGTCATAAAAAATCCAAGCTTCCAGGTGTTCAAGTTCTATTCCATGATGCTTATGATTCGTATATTCATGTCTTACGTCATGCCTGGTTCCAAGAAACAGTAGTTTCAAGAGGCAATCATTGCTTTATTCCCTGGATATGAATCTCGACTTTATGTTACACTACCTATGATGTATGCAATTGTGTTTCTTCTGGTGCCCAGTCCTAGGGACTCATATTATATTGTGTTTATGTCAGAGTAATCTTTTACTTACAACCTGGGTGGTTTCTTTCAAGTACCTCATACATATATTACTTTATCTTATTTCACAGGTCTTGCCTTGGGTAGTATGAAAGATAGGATTCATAATTGGGAAGTACCTCCCTCCTTCTTTATGCTTATACTCTAGATACTCAGTGACCCTTCTTATGTTAGGGTGGTGTAATCTTGGGAGCGTAATGATGATTTTGATGAGAGCGTAAATGTTCTTTGTTATAAAATTCTAGGGTGACTACTAGATCTAAGGTTGTGAGTGTAGATGAAAGAATAAAATGAATGTTGTCATATGAAATAATTGCGGAGGGGAGGCATGGTAAAAAAATTTGTGATAGTCATTAAGGGTGTTAGTTTTGGTGAGGAAATCCATATAGTGGGTGTAGTAATGATAGGCTGGAGCATGGTTATTGATAGGTACCTAACCATTGTGTTATGCGACCAATATACCTTTATTAAGACCTGCAATTTCTTCATTATAGTGATTGGCGGGGTGATATTATCAGAATGGAGTAAAGTATAGGTTCCCATGGCTTTCACTAGAACCTTTAACTCCAAAATAGTCTTTAAAATGGGTTGGATATACAGTTATACTCAATCCCTCTAATTATATATTTGTGGGGGGAGTTGGGAGTTTGAAACAGAGGAGTGTTGTTTTCATGTTAAAAGCTTGGTGGAGAGTGTAGCCATATTTAGGAATATTCTATAAGATACATGGGTTATGAAGGAAGAGAATACTTGGGAAGCGGAAGAGGACATAAAGTCCAAGTATCCATATTTACACTCCGTTTGGATAATTGTGCTTAAAGTGTGTATGTATTCTTAATATCTACGATGTCTGTCTCGATTGAAGAAAATAGTGATTCCTAATGTCCTTGTTTTTCTAACTTCATTAAATAGGTGTTTAATGGGTTGTATTGTGTTGAAACTGTGCTAGTGTTTACCTTTACCCATCATTCGAGGACAAAAGATCCTAGTGGGGGATACTGAAACACCCTGGGTTTTGAACCTTAGAAATTCTAAAGTTTGATCTCTTTGGAAATTTTATGAATCATGCTTACTAGTCATATTATGTGTCTATGGTTTATGGGTCTTTGTCATAAGTTACTTAGTGTGGTTTTTGTTTTTTTCTATCCAAGGTACGATTAGACATCATAATAATCATTTGATAATGGTTTTGAAATATATGTTGGGTTTTTTTGTTACTAATGGTTGAATGGGAATGGTTAATTAGCTCTTGGTTTTGGTTTTGGAAACTATATTCCCTCAACATGTTTGTTAAAATGCCTATGAGAATGGTTTTGTCACATAGTTTAACTTTTATTGAAAACCTTGGATTGCATAATATGGTAATGGAACTCAAATTGGTTTGTTTTGTTTTAAATAGTTAGGAAAGGTCTTGGTGGCCATAGAACCCAAATTGATTGTTTTGGAATGGGAATTGGTAGTAAAATCAACCCCCTTGCATAATTATTTTTGGTTTATGCTTTACAACTCTGTTTTGTTTGTTTCTTTTGACTAATGGATGGAATAAATGGCTAATTAGTTAAGGTTGGTTTTGGAAACCTTGTGAGGTACATTGGAATCCCCTAGTGAACTTATAATAGAAACCCTATGGGGTACATAGGAATCCCCCAAGTGATTTTTATATTAGAGTCTGTGAGGTACATGGGAATCCCCTTATGTGGTTGGAAATAACATTGCTCGCAAGCTATAGTCGGTATGACAATACCACCTTATAATTCCTTAAGAATTGACTTTTGGAATTTGTGGTTTAGTTTTATGTTAAATGTTTTAATAGGGAAATAATGGAGGGTAGTGATAGCTATACGTGAAGGTGTGAGTTCAAAAGGTTGATATTGGAAACTTATGTTTGCCGACATGAGGATTGGTCTTGATGACCACGTGCTTGTGGGGTAAAAGGGAATCCCCCAAGTAACTACACGTACATATATAGCATAGAGGGTGAAGGGTACAAAGGAATCCCAGAACACCTATGGTATATCCAGTTCATGCTGCTACACATACTACGGCCCATCCAGGGGTTAAAACTAGACCCATATAGCCCATTGGTAGATTAAGAAGGTAAAGCTACATGACCCAGGTTAATATTTCCAATGCATGCTAAACTTGGTTCCCTTTCCCAGCATGATACATGTATATGTGTATAAATGTGATTGCGTATGGTTATTTACTTTGGTTTTGACTGGTGGAATTATTTTATCCTTACTCTTGAGTACATGCTAGCATTCACCCACTAACCCATATTCAGGGGCTGTATCCTTATATGATGCAGGAATCGGACATACTATCATACCTCCTACTTAGTTACTTACTGATTTGAGATGAGCTTGAGTCAGAAGGAAGTGGTGGGATTTCATTCTTCAGAAGGCCCATTTCATTTTATGCTTTACTTATGCTTTTACTATTCTCTGGACATTTTTTTAGCTATGGTCAGGGGCATATCCCGACTAGATATCCATAGTTATTATTTTGCGGATTTGTATGGAGAACTGTGGACTTGGGTATGGAATGGATATGTTTTGGTAATTGTTGTATTTGGGCTGCTATTGGTTGATTTGACTTGGTCGCGTTGGTCTCGGTTATAGACCTATCCCAAAGTCATTACATTTTAATCACTCTATATTTCTATATGTTATGAATTCATCCTACTTAGGGTATATGTTAGTTGGTTGATTTGGGTATCGAGGCTAGTCTACGGTCCTTGTTAGACTTGAGATGCACATTACGATAAGGCTTAGGATTGGGTTGTGTCACAATGTGACTAGCAATCGAGAAAGAATTAGATAAAAGCAACTCACTAAAATCCAAACAAAAGACACAAATATTTTAGGTATTTTTTATAATAAAAGTGTAACACGAACAGAACCAAATATAATATAAATATGTTGATCAATGGCTTTTACAAGTGACGAGAAACAAGAAAAATGATATTGGGAATCGATTCTATCAATAATACATCGTATTTAATTAACTACTCATAATTTAATCTCAAATTTAGCAAATTATCTTTGGATTCTATATCACGAACTATCATCTTTCAACCATTGAGAGTTTAGTCTTCATTTATCTTTCAAACCAATCTAAAAACATGAATCACAAAACCAAAGTTTGTCCATAATCGAATTTTCTTATCTCTAACTCGAATTCATAAGATGGGTCATACATCCCAAATCGAGCTAAATTAATCTTTTCAACCTCGATTAAATATTGCAAGATTAATTAAAGTAAATGAACAGCTTTTTCAGGTTAGCTACTCCTTTTTTAAATCAAGTGAAGCAAGAGATTAATTTAGACAATCAAAGCACACTTCTAAATCAAGAGTAATCAACTAACAAGAAAGTATGATATAATGCTATCATGATTGGATTTCCAAGAAATTATGGTACCTATTTTATCCCACCAGTAGATAAGCCAAACCATACTCGGAGCTAAAACCAATGAGCTAATATTATGGAAAAAAGGCATAAATGTCAAAAAAATGTAAGTAGAATCTTACAACAATAAATCACAGAATAATAATAAGATGGAAGATAAATAAGATAATAAGTACATCCCACGACCTAGAACTATCGGTACAAGGCTACTAAACCAAAATAATATGAGCACTAAAATGGTCAAATATACATTAGTCTCGAAGATAGAAAGACTACAAAAATAGAAGAAGGAGAGAAAGTCAACTTTGGATCTAAGAGCTTACATGTAATACCCAGAATTTTCAAGCTTTAACCCCTCAAAAGATAGGCCACTAAGTTGGCTTTCAAAAACTGTAAGTCTCGCCTTGATATGATATTGTCGTAAGAAGTTATGCAATTATGCTTTTAAGTATTAGTTAGCTGGTAGTGGCTAAAAATCGCGTGAAGACCTATAAAAAAAGTTAAGAGTCATTAAAAGTAGTCGTAGACACAATATAAAGAACCTTTAGTTTTAACCAAGTGACGAAAACTCCACTCCACGATTTATAATCAGAGGTTATGAGTTGTTAAAAGGGACTCGTAGTCACAATAGTGTTCAACATAAATCCATTCTAGTGGTTACGAGTCTAACACCTCATAGTTAGTCATTACGAGTCATTGTATGGACTTGTAGCTTGACCATTAAAGGATCCAAGAATCAAGCCTCAGACTACGACTCCATCTAATGACTCATAGTTTTTCGTAATGAGTTACAGGAGAAAGGTTGCAGTCATACAAGAAGGAAACAAAGACCTCAGTGTTCTGGGTTATGACTCAGACCATGACTCATGATTAGTCGTAATGAGTCTTGAGGTGAGTCTTAAAAATCGAGAACAGAATTCCTGCACGATTTTAATAAGGGTTTTTTGGTAATTTCCACCACTTTTAACCCCAAACCCACGTTTTTTGGGTACCCCAACATCAGTTATTGGTGGATTAAAAACACCTAACACGTCAAAACTTTAGAAATTACTTCTCTTTGAAAAATAAAGCAATTCCCTTCTTCCTCAAGGGCAAACTAGGGTTTACCAAGAAAGAGATCAACTTTAAGGATTTCACGAAGGCATATTGTAAGGCCCTGCAAAATTTCTCTCTTAATTCAGTCCTTTAAGTTTGTTATGGGGTCCCAGACTTAGAAAATTCCAGCTAAGTTTCAAGACTTAGTTTATTTTTAGCCTTCGAAAGTTGGCAATCTCATTTCACGACCTTAAATTTTTTTAAATGTCTGTATCTTAGTTAATTCATAATCAAGAAGGTCAATAGGGGTTCCCAAACAAGTTTTGAATTTTCGAACCATATTTAGACCATGTTTGGAATCCCAAAACAGTGGATTAATGTGATCTTGGCGCGCCGCGTCGCCTATCGCATTGGTTTCCCAACTACCAACATGACATTCCAGTGACCCAACACGATTTTATCACAACGTATTAGAAATCACATCGATACCATCGACATGCCGTATTGTAAATCACATCGGTAGCCCAGTTTTACTCATTAAAACACCACATTCTTGGGGGTATTTGGGTGTTTTTCCCCGACTCTCAGCCCCTAAAACACAAAATTTATCCCTTTTAGAGGCATGATATCATCATTATTCATAAAATCCTCAAGAAAAATACCATATGGCTATCAATCCAAGAATCAAATTCAAGAGTTTTCACCATCAATCTTTCCAAATTTAAGCGATAAGGTATGTAAAGTGTTCATCCAAGGGTCCCTTCCACCCTTGGAGTTCATGAAACCTTTTTCAAACTTGAAATTATGATTTCCATGTTGTGAATTAGATTATGTTCATGATGATGCTCTGGTATGGTGTCCAAGTTAGGTTCTTTATTGAATTTCATGAAAGTATGTTAGCATGTGTGTTGAATTATTTCTTCCCCAAGTTGAAAACACTCAAATTTTAGATTAATTGTTGTAGTCGTAATGCATCAATATGGTATTCATGCTCAAGTACAATATTATTCTTTCTAGGTTTTTAATAAAAATTCTTAATTGGATTATTGGTGCATTTGTGATACCTTTGTAATGTTGATTTCATGTTATTACGAGGTGTTTAAACTTCCATCATGTTAAGGTTATGCCTGGTAAATGTTTGTGGAATGCCTATATGAATTAAATGGTGTATTTTAATACTTTAGCATGCATTCCCATCTATGTACAAGTTCATGACTTCCAAGTACTTGATAAAATACCTCATTGATTGTATTGTGAATAGTTGACTATTGTCCTATATCTAAGAATTGTCATGTCTTATTATTACTCATGCTATCAAGCTCTGGGTGTAATTAGTTCTTGATAATTTAGCCGTGTGCCTAGAGCCAGTGTCGGTAACAGAACAATCTCAGTAATGTCATGATCAGTAGTACTCTAGTTCCGTTATAGAACTTTAGAAAACTCAACATTAATCCAGTCCTATTCAGCATTCAGTTAAGTCCTCTGTAATTTTAGTTAGCTAACAGAACACAATAGTATTCCATCAGTTATCTGAACTCAGTAAACTCAGTTCAGTTCAATTAATCAGTACAATCAGTAACAGATTAGTCCAGCCTAGTATGAACTAGGAAATCAGTCCAGTGTCTAGTCAGTTGGGAGTAGGATTAAGTACCGAGTGAACCCAAGTATGGGGTCTCACCCACTAGCAGAGGGTGTGATCCAGAAAAGCAATTTTTGTATTCTAGAACTACGTAGCCAGCATAGGTTGATATATAAACCTATGAGTCTAGAGTTAACACATACCATTCGAGATCTCCTACCAATGAGGGGTTGATGGAAGAACTCCCTGTCAGAGAGGGTTAACTCACAGCTTGTCTTTACACATGTCACGATAGGGACACCCTTCTAACTGAGGATATAGATTGGACCACAAATAGTTTTGAAAGGAGCATGTTGGTTAGATGATTGCTTCTCATAGTCTCAGTCTTAGTCTTTAGTAAAGAACTTAGATAGTTCTATAGATTTCAGGACTGTCATATACAGTCAACCAGCTTAGTACAGAACTCAGCAAGTTCCATCAGAATTAGGACTATCAGAAACAATCACTTAATTATTAGTTATATCAGTTATCAGTAATGCATGTTATTTGTAAACTCTATATTCATAATCCTTATGACTTTATTTAATGTTTTGTATTCATGCATGTATTCTCACATAGTCATGTTCACGTTATTCAGTCAGTTATAGTTCATGTATATGAATCCTTGCTTTCATCCATACCTCACTTAGCATAAAAGTATATTTATACATACTGACACATACATTTCTTTTGCTCTATGGTGTTTTATACCATAGGTTCAGATGTACGGGCTCCAGAGCACCCTTAGTAGATCATACTTTCAGCCAACAGCAGTAGACTAGTAGTAAGTCCTTATTATTTAAGGATATTCCTTTATTTTATTATCTCACTAAACTCAGCAGTTTAGTAGATGGAGTTAGTCGGGGGATTGTCCCATTAACTCCTTATTCAGACAGTTTAATTTAGAGGTTTTCAGACTAGATGTTCAGATAGTTGGTCAGTTTTTTTCAGCATTGATGTTCAGTTTTGGTGTTGAGATACCAATTTCCATTTTATTTTAGTTTTGAACCTAATGACATTTCATCCCATTATTCTGCATTATTCAGTATTATTATTCAGTATTGTAGCAGGTACCAGTCATGGGTTAGCTTGTGGTCCTTCAAGATTATGAACATCGTGTAGCGTCCGGGATACCAGACTCAGGTGTAGCACATATGTTCTAAAAAAATGTTGGATATTCATCAATGGGACCCTTTCACCTCTTGAGTCCCAAGAGATTTCAAAAATTTACAAATACAAACCCATTTTTCCTTTTTATAGAGTTTCAAATTAAATATGAATTTTATCATCTCTTTCTCTTAGTTGTTTGGCTTATGTACAATGAAAATATGTTCCTTGATAAGAATTGTGTCTCCATATACTTGATAATATTTATGGTCCATATCAGAATCTGTTATTGACATGTTGAGTATTAGTTATTATTTTCCAAATTATGGGCAGTTTTATGACTTTTATGATCAGTTACTTTAGTGTATGCT
This sequence comes from Capsicum baccatum var. pendulum, assembly GCA_030864225.1. Taxonomy (NCBI): domain Eukaryota; kingdom Viridiplantae; phylum Streptophyta; class Magnoliopsida; order Solanales; family Solanaceae; genus Capsicum; species Capsicum baccatum. The sequence continues at coordinate 92,326,804 of CM061557.1, forward strand.
GGTGGGTTATGAACACCCGATACCAAGGTTTTTAACATGCATCAATTTACAAGTTCATGATTTCTTCAGTTATGTATAAAATATTAATTTTAGAAAACCATGACTTAAACATATCATTATTCAGTTTATGTTTTAATGAAACTTCTGAGTATTTCTGTTGGGAGAAATACTTAGCACCGAGTGAATGTAGGGATGAAGACTTCCCCATCAGTTGGGTAGAGTCATTAGTAGCGATCCCTAAGTTCCAAAAATTTTACCAGTGTAGGTTATGATGGGCAGCTATAAGTTTAGGCTTAACACCCTCTTAGAGGTCACCTGTTAGTTTAGGCTTGACACCCTAGCCCTTGGAGATATCACATTAGTAGATCCACATTAGCCAGTGTTGCTATTCTTTTCAAGGTATCAATACCCTTCCAACTGGGTTTATAGGTTGGACCTCAGTTAGCTCAGATTGGGGTATGTCAATTGTCATTAGCTCCATTAGTGCTCAGTTCAATCATGACCAAGTGTTCAGTATCTCAGTCCCCCAGTTATTCAGATTTTTTTAGTACACATTTATACTTGGTTTTGAATTAGATTTTTCATGTTCATGCATTCATGCTTAGTATATATGTAGATCATCTATATGTCATCTCATATACTACTACATTCAAGTACTAATCACATACTCTCTTTTGAGCTATGTTGTCTTATAATATAGGTTGAGATGTTCAGTTCCCAGATCGTATGTAGTCCGTTCCTATGCTACTCAGCTGCAGCATTGGTGAGTCCCCATCACTTGAGGACTAGATATATTATTAGTTATTCATCCCAATATTTTATTTTATGCTATTTCAGTTAGTCAGAGTTAGTTGGGGACCTATCCTAATAACTTATCATGTTTAAAGGCTTTTAAATTGTTAGATAGTCAAACATTTAAATGTGTTTTCCCGTGATACATTTCATTTACACTTAATATTTATTTTATTATCAGAATCAATCATTTCACTTGAATAAATTCCTCAGCAATTTTTGGACCTTAGTCTGAGGAGGATCTATATGATTTTTTGGATTGTATACAGAGGGTGACTAATATTATTGGTGTTACCCCAAGTGAGAGTGCTGATTTAGCTACTTACCAAATAACTAGGGTGGTTCACACCTAGGTTAAGTAGTGGAAGAATGATAGAGGAGTCGGTGCAGGGCTTGTGGAGTGGGATAAGTTTTCTATTGCTTTCTTAGATGGGTTCTTCCCACTTGAATAGAGTGAGGCCAAGGTAAAATAGTTCATTTATTTAATGTAGGGTAACATAAGTGTGAAGGACTATTCACTCAAGTTCACCCAGTTAGTAAGATATACTCTGACTATGGTGATTGATTCTAGGGCTAGGATGAGTAAGTTCCTATCTGGTGTTTCAGAAGATGATGTCAAGAAGTGTAGGATAACTAAGTTGATTAAGGAGATAAAACTTTTTAGATTGATGGTTCATGCTTAGTAGATTGAGAAGAAGAATCTCAATAAAAAGGAAAGTAGGAATAAGAAGGCCAGAATTAATAGTTTTAACTTCTCTCAATAAAAGTTAGAAGGTGGTAATGATCATTAGTTCTTCAAGAAATCCTTAGCTCTAGCCCCATCTTCTATAGTTCTCCAGTGCCTAAGTTTTGAAAAGATCATCGAGATAGAGAAAATAACTCTAAATCCTAGGGTATGATAAATAGTGGTCACACCAACCCAGTTTATAGGAGATTTTGTAAGAACCACAAGGTTTAGTTCTTAGAGGATAACGATGTGTATTTTAGGTTTGGCAAGTTAGCTTATCGAATAAAGGAATATCCTTCAGTTGTTCAATGAGGAATAAATAATTGTTAGTAGGGCACAAATAATTCTTCAGTAGTCCCAGGAGGATGCGCAAATTAGTAGGGTGCCACATCTAGTGCCATTAGTGTACAACATCAGAATTGACTTTATGCCCTCCAAATGCGACAAGATCAGGAAGGTTCTCTAGATTTGGTTACAGGTAAATTGCAAGTCTTCTACCTTTATGTGTATACATTATTAGATCTTTGAGCAACACTGTCCTTTGTGACTCTTTATACATCCATAGACTTTGATGTCAACCAAGAAATTCTTCCAGAACCCTTCACAGCGTCCACTCCCATAGGTAGTTGCATCTTAACTAAAAGGGTGTACAGAAATTTCCTAGTTCTAGTGTCTAAGAAAGTTACCTTAGTCGATCTTATAGAATTAGAGATTATCGATTTTGATGCCATTCTTGGAAGGGATGACTCCACACTTTTTATGCATCAGTTGACTTTAGAAATAGAATAGTCCAGTTCTAATTTCCTAATGATGTAGTCATACAATGGAGGGGTTGTACCTCCTTGCCTATAGGTCGATTCGTCTCCTACCTTAATTGAAGGAATATGATATCCAAGGGTTTCATCTATCATCTTTTCTGAGTCAAGGACTCAAAATTTAATATTTCAAGTCCTGAATGAGTTCTTGTAGTTAATAAGTTTTCAGAGGTGTTTCCTGAAGAACTGCTCAGATTTCCTCCTGAGAGCGAAACCCTTGAATAAATCTTCTCCCAAATACTCAGCCTATATAAATTCCATCTTACAGAATGGCTCCAACCAACATTTTGGAATTGAAAGAACAATTGAAAGATATCTTAGATGATGACTTCATACGGCCTAGTGTTTCCCCTTAGGGTACCCTTGTTCTATTGGTGTGCAAGAAAGATGGTTCACTCAGAATGTGCATTGACTACCATTAGTTGAACAAATTCATAATGAAAAATATGTATCCTCTCACTAGGATTAATGACTCTTCCACTAACTTTAGGGTGACAATTGTTTTTTTAAGATTGATGTCAGACCCGTCTATCATTATCTTAGAGTCAGAGAAAGTGATATTACAAAGACAACCTTCAATATTTGGTAATAACACTCAAATTAGACGTCAATTTAAGTGCAAGGCAATCATCATCAATATATTTACCCAACTTTGGAGTTAGGGTCAAATCCATGAGGAACAATATTAGTGGCAATCAAGTTAATTCAAAATAATGGAGACTGGTTATTCAAATCATTGTTACAAAAAGATAAAAATGTGGGAGATAAGTATCAAAACTAATTTTTCTTTTTGGGTTTTTTCTAGTATAAATTCGGGGCTATGAATAATTAGAGTTTTATAAATTAGGCACGGATATTTGGATTATGTATTTCTTGTGCCTACTTTTGTCTACCTTCATTCACTCACTTTTTTTTTCTTGCAACTTTTGTGCAATTAATTCCTTTGTTGGAACCTCTCTTTTTCTATTCAATGGTTTTCAATGCATAGTCACTTAGGCATATCACTACGATTTTGTGGACGTAAACTTACGTCCATTAATCATCACCACCCCCAACTTAGACTTTTAGCCTCAAGTAATATTGTCGAGTTCAAAGAGGGCACGGTTCAAAAGAGGGATAAAAAAAGGGTTCATGGCTTGTAATGTGTTTGCCAAAGAAAGGTCCAAAGGTTCAAAGTGGGTAACTAGGGATTAAATTTATGCACGGGTAGGCTTTTTTGGCTAAAGTGGGTTTCAAATACCAAAAGATGGCCTAAGATTATCTCTCCCGCACATACAATCAAAACTATCCTTTAGAGACTAACAGGGCAATTTCTAGATAACACAAGTATACTAGAGATAAATGCAAAAAGCTCACCATACATGTCATGCAAAAACTAACCAAGAAGGCTCAATTTCCCCTCCCGTGAGAGAGTAAATTAGAGTATTTATCATTATTTATACGTCAAGAACTTGGAGTCACAAAAAGAGAAGATGTTTTGTTACAAAGTTTCTCTCGTTAATACCCTTGATTTCTGAATAATTTGGGGTTGGGGGGAGGGTTTATTAAATTTTCATTAGCACCCCGCATAATATGCTAAACTATGGTTACAACCAAAACCTTAGTCTCACATTTTTACTCAAAAGGGACAAAACAACCATATAGCTACTCAGATTTCACCAATGGTGCATAATATGATCTCAAATTTTAAATTTACAATTCCACATGTACCTAGACTTCCCCTGCATTCATGACATGCTACGGATAATCAGAATTCCCCTGCATCTATGTCTCAAAACCCAAACACGATGCTTTACCCTTAAGAATATCGTTACTTAATCTATCAAAGAGTAAAGCTCGCCATGCACCACCAAAATTAAGGTAAAACTAAAGTAAAAATAAAAACTAAAACTAAAAACCATGATAATCAATAAAAACATAGGCACCATTAGAGTGCCCAAATATAACACTCAAAAACAAAAAAAAAATCGTATCATGAATATTATCCCAAAACAACATAAAAATAATACAAATCTGGGGTTACCCCCAACTAAAAAGAAAGTGGTGTCCTCACTACATGTGCAATGAAGTAAGAGTAAAAGGGTCTCCTTGAATCCACATCAGGAGCTATCCTCTCCCACTAACTCTGCATCATCACCACTGGTATCCTTAGATGAACACTCTGTATGGACCTCATCTTTACTATCTAACCTCGGTTAAGGTAGTCGCTCATTGGGCTTATGCAACTTGAAGATTCCCTTTACCCATTTCTATAAATTCTTGAAGAACTTATCTCTTTTCTCCTCTCTCTTCACCATCTTCTCATGTGAGTCCCTGAGGTACCATTGTGATTCCACTAAGGCTTTGTAGGCTCTCTTCAATCTAGCTATAATGGCTTTCTGCTTCTTTTAATTCTCACAGTATATGTCATAATCTGACCAAGTTATATATGAGTGGCGAGCAGTGAAAGGCTCTCCTGGTCCCTGAGGCAATCTGGACACTAGCTCCCTAACCATCCTTATCTGACCTACGATGTCATTGAGGAGATTATTTGTCAATGGTCTACAAGAATCTGTGTACTATTAGGATGATTTTCTGGAGTCCATATTCCTTTTATTTCTATGAACTGAAGCACCTTCACCCCAAAATTTGGGTGGGAAGATGTGGGGTCCTTGGAGAACCCATGTATATGCAGCATACTCCTCCACCTGCACTCTCCTACATAACTCCGTAATGAGTGATGGGAAGAGAAGATATGTACATCCATGGTTCTTGAAGTACCACTAATCTGAGGTCATAATCTCACCCACATTTCAAGTAATTCCAGACAGGATACAAGCCACCATCCAAGCTTGCATGTCAGTGAAAATGGTCATGTGTGTGCATAGATAGACTCTACTACGGATGATATTAAGACAAAGCCTAGCCTCAACTATGAAATAATTTATCAAAATATCTCTCTTAGTGGTGGCACAGGGAATCTCTTTGTTCTGGCATAGAATGTTTGCCATCCAAGATCCTAGCTCACATCCTTTATCTCTGAATTGTTCCATGACAGCATCTGAAAGCCCATACACCTCATTGATCGATGTTGGGTGTATTTATGCATCTTAGTATTTCTATCTTAGCTTATTTAGCCTTGTTTAAAGGGTAATTATTGTTCTTAATGTGTTGATTATGATAGAAATAAGCATCTACGTGTCTAAGTATGTTAATACAAAGTTCAAGGTGTAGTTCAAGAAATTTTACACTTAATTGAGTCATTTATAAGTTCAACCTAGAAAAATAGTATTACTAGCTTGAGCTAGGTGCTTTGCATTGGTTTATATTATGTTTAGTGAGTTACCAAGGTTTTTATTATGCCATCTAGAGTGGAAAAATTTGTTTATAATGTGCAAAGTACAATTGAGTCAAGTTAACAGTAGGAACAACAAGTTGAAAGTCAATGTGGACAAGCCTAGTCTTAACTAGTGTTTCTAGTTCATCGTTATGAATTGGGTGTTGCTTTTAGACTAATCCGTGGTGTATGATGTTTTAGGATGCTTGGTGATTTTATTATGATGATATATGTACAATGATAAAGCTGTAAATAAATTTAAAATTCCACCATAAGCCAGGAATTAAAGACAAAGCACAAAGGGAAGTTTCGACGATGAAATTGCACATTCCGATGAGCCTATGCGTTTGCCCCATGATGTGTCCCCTTATCCATAGGATTAACCAACACCCCACACTGCTTTCTTAAATGAATTAATTATGGATTCACACCACTCCCTCCCATAGAGAAAGTAACATGCGACTTCACATTCTCCTTACACGGCTAAATGGGTTATACTATAAATACGACTGTTATGCTATAAATAGGACTTATCATGAAATACTAAAACACTTTTTGATGTCTTGGATAATATTAGGAGGCTCTTGCACTTTTTTTTAGGTTTCACATTCCTTAATTAATCATCTTTATGGTTTTTGATCATTCATACAATTATTTGGAGGATGATTATGACTATTTGTGGCTAAAAACTTCCTTTCTGGGGGTTAAAGCCAAGAACATGAAGACTTTCTCAACTTTAGCCTTTTCAGGATCATTAATTTGCATCATGTCTTGTTGGGGTGGTTTTGTCTTAGGCTGCTTAATAAGGAACTATGAAGATATCTTTGGGGGAATAGACTTCACCACCCTACACTTATCCCTTTAATCATTGTAATCATGCACAAATCTTGGTAGTGAGATCATGTATCGAGAGGTTTGTATACTTTAAAAACCGCCTCTTCATCATCCATCCTCATTGTGATAGTGACCTCTCTTATATCTAACAATGCTCCTTCTATCGCCAAGAATGGACGTCCCAAGATGTAATGCCTTAGGAGTACACCCTAGACGCCACACAGTGCTTACAGTCATAGTGACTATAAGCTAACCCATAAGTTGGTACCTGTTGTGAGCACTGAACAAATTGATAATAAATAATATAAATGCATGAAAAACAAAAATGGATATGCCATAAGATTTAAACATTTAAAAATATCTTTGACTAATATGCCTGAAAAACCAATGTTTGAAAGAAATACAGTAAAAACTATCAACAATAATTGATAACTGGAAAACTATTTGAAAGTGTCTGAAAGTCTCTAACTGAATGACTGTGGAGTTGATGGGAGAAGTCCCCAACTAATTCTAGCCAACTACTTAACTGAAACACTGAAATATAAATGGTCCATAGAATTTGAGGTCTCATTACTGCTGCTATAGGTAGTGCACTGGGATGTCTAGGTGTGGTTGGGAACCTAAGCATCTGAACCTATGATATGAGATATCATAGTGCAAGAAATTAGTATGCGGTCAGTACTTTGAATATATTTGTATGCTAAATTAGGTTGGACTGATATGCATGGCACATATGCATGAATAATAACCGACTGAATAAATAGTATGAGATAATTGATGTATAGTATGCGACAAAGCTGTAAAATCAGAGAATGCATGACCAAGCATATGACATGATACTGGGATAGTCTATAAATATAAATACTAATGTACTAATACTGAAAAAATAATAACTGTATGCCATGGTCAAGAAAGCCTAAAACAAAACTTTGAACTGAATACTAGACTGAGACTGCGGGAGCTATCATCTAACAGAAAATTTCCCAATAAGAACTCATTGGGGTACAACCTGTGACCCTTGTTGGAAGGGTGTCAGTACCATTCCACGAATACTAACACTGGTTGCATGATCCACTAAGATGAAGTTCCGAAGGACTAAAGAGTAACCATCTACTGGAAGGTGCTCTAGTGAGTTATATGTCAACCCTAAACTGGAAGGTTAACCTCTCTAACCTATGCTTGCTATGTAGTTCTAGAATGTAGGGGCTGCTACTAAAAGTCACACCCTCAACTGGCAGGTGATCCCCAATCCTTGGGTTCCCTCATTGCTAAATCCTACTCCCAACTAAACTAACTCGGAATAATGAACTAATCTAAACTTGACTAATTGGATAACTAACCGAACTGATAATACTTGTATATACGTAAAAACCATTCTAAAAGTACTAATACTAAGTAAACAACAAAATTTCTGGTATTCATAACCCCCAGGACTCGATAACATTAATAGTAAAAGCATACCAAATCTTCAAAAGCATAATAAGTAGTCATTGCGCAAAATTAATCTCTTAGGCATTTCATTAAACACTTGAAATTCATAAACTTAGGCTTGAGAATGATTGAAACATGTGGGAATAATATAATCATAACACTAAGACCATACATTGGGGGATTTAACATGGAATTTCATGCTTTTAATGTGTAAAGGCTACTTTCCAACTAAAATTACTTGTAAACAACATGCTAATCAAAATTCAAGAAAGCTTCATGAAATTAACTTATTGTTAACATGTGAATTCATGATTTAGAACACAAAAATAGGTACTTGAACTCCATGGGTGAAAAGGGCTCATGGATGAACATTTAACATACCTTAAGGCTTTAATCTTGCAAGAGAAATGATGTTCTTGATCGTTCCTAGGTGGTGAAGATTGAATTCTTGAGTTTTCTTGAAGAAATAATGGTTGAAATTAATGAATTTTGGTGATGGTTAGGGTTTATCTTAAACAGGAATTTTGGAAATAGGGAATATAATGCCTTATCTAATGATAAATCCTATGTTTTTAGTGATTGGTGTCATGGAAAAAGACTAGACTGCCCCTCTAAAATTAAAATTCATAACTAGAATGCCGAGTGAGCCCTCACTGCGATTCACCAAGGCCTCCATTTCTATTCTACCATAATGAACTATAATTGCGGTGACTCACTATTTTGCAAATCCAAACGTGATCCAAACCTCGTCTAAAAAATCTGAAACATACCTGAGATGTTCTACTTACACCCTTGAACATGAATCAACTCAAAACATATATAACGGGGTTGATAAGGTCACTTTAAGAGTCATTGAATTTAAGAGGTCAAAGATAGAACTAAGTCTCCTACACGTAGCCAAATTTTCAGGTTCTAAGCCCCTGGTACATGCACTATGGACTGAATTGAGCTAAGACAAATACAATATATTACAATATCTCTCCTTTGGGAACATTCATCCTCTAATAAGACTGATTAAGATTATAAAATACGGAGGTACTGAGATTTCATGCTGAATATGCCTAACTAAAAACATTATTACATAATTGAGTCTGAAACATAGTGACTGACTAAATTGATTCATGAATGCATGAAAAGATATAAAGATGACCTCATGACTGGAACTTAGAATGGAAAAGAAATAATATAAGGAAAACTGTTACCTTGAGCTGAGTCTGAGTTCCCCAAGAAAATTGAAGGGTACTTGATACATATGTCTGCTTTTGCTTCCCAAGTATCTCCCTCAAAGGACTTATTCCACTAAAGAACATTGACCTAGGGAACTTCTTTGTTCCTTTGTTTAGGAATTTAGCGATCTAATATTTTGATTGGGATCTATTCGTAAGAATGGTTGTCCTAAAAATCTGTACTTTTTAAAGGAACAACCAAAATTGAGTCCCTAATACACTTCCTTAACTAGGACACATGGAACACTAGATGCACTGAAGCCAAATTTACAGGAAGCTCCAGCTCATACGCTACCCTTCCAAATCGACTCAAAATCCTGCAAGGGCATACATATCGGGGATTGAGTTTCCCTCTTTTGCCAATTCTCTTCACTCTCTTCATGGGTAAGATCTTTAAATATAACAAATCTCAAGCCTCAAACTCAATATCTTATCTCCTCATATTTGCATCGGATTTCTGGTAGCTTTGGGCTGTATTATACCTCTCCCTGATCAACTGAACTTTCTCCAAAACATCAAACACTAAATCTAGCCCTATCAAAGCAGTCTCAGCTACCTCAAACCAACCAATAGAAGATCTATATTTCCTCCTATAGAGAGCCTCAAATGGAGCCATATGAATGCTGGAATGGTAACTGTTATTGTAAGCAAACTCAATCAATGGAAAGTGATCATTCCAACTACCCTTAAAGTCGATAACAAAAGCTCTCAACATATTCTCTAAGGTCTATATTTTCCTCTCTGCCTGGTCATCTATTTGATAGTGAAAGGTTGTACTGAGATGAACTTGGGTACCAAGACCTCTATGAAAAGCCTTCTAAAAGTGAAAGGTAAACTGAATACCTTTATCTGAAATAGTGGACAACAGGACTCCATGAAATCTAAACAACTCTTTAATATAGATCTTGGAATAAGCCTTGGCTGAATAAGAAGTATGGACTGACAAAAAATGGGCTGATTTGATCATTCTTTCCACAATAACACAAAATCCGAATCATGCTGGCGACGTGAACGAGGCAACCCTATCACACAATCCATATTCACCTCTTCCCACTTTGAAGTGGGTATGCTGAAATCTTGCATACAACCACTAGGCCTTTCGTGTTGAACCTTAACTTTCTGACAATTAGCACACTTGGCTACAAACTCTGCAATATCCCTTTTCATACCGTTCTACCAATAGATTTCATATAATTCACAGTATATCTTAATATCTTATGGGTGAATAGAGTAATGTGCACCATGAGTTTTTGCAAGAATTCACTATCTTAAACCATTTACACATGGCACACACAGTCTACCCTAGCAACGTAACACACCATCTCCCCATTGGAAAAAAACCTCTACTTTCTTATCTTTGTCTGACTCCTTCAACTTAACTAGACTCGTGTCCTTATTTTTCTTTTCTTTCACTTTGACAACCAAAGAAGATTCAAAACTATTCTAAGCCCATATATTACCCTCAGTTGAGTCAACTAAACGAACGCCTAATCTAGCCAACTGATGAACCTTATGAACCAAATTCTTCTTATCATTCTCAACATGAGCCACACTATCTATAAACAATCTATTAATGGCATCTGCCACTTCATTGGCCTTGCCCCGATGATACAAAATACTTAAATCATAATCTTTCAAAAATTCTAACCACCTTCTATGACAAAGATTTAACTCTCTCTACAAAAACACATACTACAAACTTTTCTTATCTATGAACACATCAACATGTACCCCATACAGATAATGCCTCCAAATTTTCAAGGCAAACACAACAGCTGCTAACTCAAGATCATGGGTAGGATAATTCTTCTTATGTGTCTAAAGCTGTATATAGGCATAGGATATGAGACTACCTCTCTGCATCAGCACACAATCTAAACCAACTCTTAAAGTATTACAGTAAACAGCAAACTAATATGAACCATTTGGCAAGGTGAAAACTGTGTTTAAGGTGAGTCGAGTCTTCAACTCCTGAAAACTCTTCTCACAGGAATCTAACCAGTGAAACTAGACTTTATTCTGAGTCAACCTAAACATGGGGGATGCAATAGAAAAAAAAGCTTCAACAAACCATCTATAATAGCCATCCAAACCTAAGAAACTCCTGATATCTGATAGAAAAATGGGTCTGGACTAGTTTCTCACTTCTTTGGTATTTTGAGGGTCGACTCTAATGCCATTACGAAAAATAATGTGACCAAGGAAATCTAATGATCTTAGCCAAAACTTGCACTTACTGAATTTAGCGAATAACTGATAGTTTCTACGAGTCTTCAATACTATTCTGATGTGGTCTGAATGATCATTTCTATTACGAGAAAAGACAAGGATGTTATCTATGAAGACTATGATGAACATATTCAAGTACTTCTTGAAGACTCTATTCATCAATTCCATGAAAGATGCTGGGGCATTTTTAAGACAAAAATACATGACTAGGAATTTGAAGTGACCATACCGAGTTCTAAAAGAGGTGTTTGGAATGTCACATTCTCTGACTCTGAGCTAATAATAGCCGGATCTGAGGTCTATCTTAGAGAAGTAACTGACACCCTAAATACTACAATATTTTACCCTTTCGTCCATATTAAATCTGGGCCACACTTGTAAAGTGTGGCCTATACTATTTAAGATCACAATTTCAAAGTGTAGCGTAAACTTTTAACTTTTGGCCACATTAATTTTGACAATGCTTAAAAAGTGTGGTCTTTAATGGTATAGGCCACACTTTATAAGCATTTTCAAATCATGATAGAATTGGGAACGCTTATTTACACATATGACTACACTTTTAAGTGTAGCATTATTATAATTCTAAAGACAACATTTTAAAAATGTGGCCTAAATTTTCATTAAATTTTTTTTTCTCTCCCTCCAAAATATTTTACTCTACCTCCAATTTATTATTAGCCAAAAATAAATGAGTGAAGAAAATATTTACTAAATATATTGATCTCGTTTTCCAAATATCTCGCAGATCTCAGAACTCACAAAACCCTCTTAGTTCTTTGCCCAAATTTCTCTTCAAATTCATCAAATCCATTAAAGATTTTTTCCAAAAATCGTCAAATTTCACCTAATTTCAGCTATTTTAGATCTTCATGGGAAGGTTTTTCTGCAGAAAGAGTCCTATTGATGTAATTAGGTGGTGCTGAGTGCAACTTATTTCCCTTATGTTTATTGTTTACAGCTTTGCACCTGTGGTAAGTTTTTGCATCTTCTGTTTTTCAGTTATGCTTTTGATTAATATGATTTGATATAGGTTTTTGGTTACGACAGTGATATTTGTTCTTTATTTTATATGGTTTGGAATTATGTAGTTTGTTCTTGTATAGAAATGCTTTAGTGATTTAGGTTCTCGTAATGATGTTGGGCGTATTTATACGTCTAATCACCATAACTTACCCATGTTTTAGCTAAGTTTTGAAAATAAAATACATAATTCTTGCACTTTTAGTCTATTTTTAGTGAGGTGAGCTGACCTATATGATTAGCATGCTTTTCAGGTACTAATGAGGAAGATTACACCACTTTGGGGACCTCTGGACAGCAAAGCAAACTTCACATAAAAAGAAAAGCAACTTTTGGACTGAATGTGATGTATGGGAACTTTTTCCCGGGCAAAATCAATATTTTTAAATAGTTAAGGATGCAATAGCAATTTATTAGAGAAGCATGTTATTAAAATCCTTATTGCTGAATTTTTAGGGATTATTCACATTCTGTATTATTTTGAAAACAAGAGAAAGCGCTTAGCTTGAGGACGGAGAGAGAAAAAAGCTTTTCTCTCTTATTTTCGCTATTCATCTTTATCACCAAGATCGTTCTAAGTTTTGGTATGATGAATATGTCTATTTTGATTTTCGTTCTATTCATGAGTAGCTAAGTTTATTTCTTAGGGTTACGGAAACCTTGTAGTATATTCTCTATTGCTATGGGTTTTTGAAATTATGATGTGTTAATCCACTTATATCATTATTCTCTTCGTTTTGATTGAATTCTCGTGGTTGCGAACATAGGGAATGCGGCATTATAGCAATAACTTGTTCGATAGAAAAGTTACTATTTGGAAGCGTGACAAGAAAATAGGGTCTCCAACCTCTATTTTACACGTTAATACCTTATCAGGATTAACTTCTTGGAGAGTTCGTACAATTGGTTGTACACTTTGGATTCGAGAGAACTAAGGTGAATAAATCCCTGATGGTTGAAAAACACTTTGACTTAGAATTAGAATACATCTTTCTATAAGTGCATGAATGTATAAAATTCGTATTACTCATAGTTAATAGAGAAGTAGAAGCTACAAGGTGGACATAACCCTAACTTGTCATTCTCTATGATCAAATATTCTTACACATATTATCTCATCGTTACACTGATAATATTATTATTCACCTAAACTGAAACCCCCTTAGTTTGGAACCTTCGATCAATAGTCTAATAATAATCGCAATACTTAGTGATCATAGTATTCCCTATGGGATTCGACACCCAACCCAGTTGGGTTCTATATTTAACAGTGACCGCTTGCACTTTCTAACAAGAGTTGTAATTTGGGCGTATCACATAACTGTGCAAGAATGCTGGCGATCACTTATTTTTTGGATCTACTTTCTGTCCTTTATGAATAAAGTACTGAAGTCACTTTCTTGTTTTTATGCTAATGATCAGTTTCTTTTTTTTTTTGGAGGGGGGGGGGGGGGTTAGGGAATAGAGGTTGCTGCAAAGATAGTTTATTAGTCAAGTATAGTTTATTAGTCAAGTATATAGTTTACTTTTAGGGCTATAAGGGGGGATTATCCTTTTTCTGTTGCCGCTTTTGTAGTAGTCTCAGGCTTAATTTTGAAAAGTTTAAAACAATAGATAATGGATAATTTTAGAGACTTAAATGTTGTTGTTACATCTACTTAGTTCCCGAGTTTAACATGAGTCTTTTTATTCATGTTAGAGACTTGTAGGTTAGTGCGTGGATAAATGTAAACTCTACAAATCAAAAACACCATAACAAACTTTGGGGGAAGAACTATCTTGTATTAGAATACAATTACTGTAATGATAGTAGTTATGAATAAAAGACGATTCATATATTCAACCTCAACTATTTAGGAATTGATATACAGAGGATCATTGACATTTGTTTTGCGTATTAGATTAATTTTGTCTTTGACATAACTTTGATTTAGTTTTCGAACATTGTTATTTTCAAATGAAGCAATATATGAAGATAATATCCCATCACCACAAAATTGTACATGGAGCATTTATCTATTGTATAAAACCATTATCAAGGTGAGTATTAGTCTCAATCTCGAGTCTAATACATTAGCTGATGGAATTTTCTTAATTAGTTTTCGTGGGGAGCAAATTCAGGATGTCATTCGGTTTACCAGTGGTAGCCACTATCAATTGCAATAACAATATTGAAGCAAAGAACTTGTACATCATTTCAGTGAAAGGTATCAGTTCAAGGCTTAATAGGTTACCATCAGCTTGTGTGGGTGACATGGTTATGTCTACAGTGAAGTAGAGGAAACCATGGAGCCGGGAGGATGGTGTTGTCATATACTTTAAAAGTAGGTGCACTTTTTGCCATGAAACATGGTTCAAATGATGATTGGTAACACTCTTTACTTTAAGCTCTTATTACTGATTTCCTAAGATATAGAAGTGCTGTGGGAATCTGGTGGTGGTTGTTCTGCCAGCTTCCTTACATAGGCATTTTGGTTATTTGGTTAGGGGTAATATAGTCTTCTCATCATTTCTTTGTCTAAGTAATGAGCTACGCGTCTACCAAATTTTGGGTCCAGTAAAATGTGTCAATTGCTAAGGAGTGTATAAGTTACTCTATCTCAAAACTTTTGGTAAAGAGAAGGAAAATTCCCTACATCAAAGCTTTACCATATCACATTCTCTATGAGTTCCTTTTACTAATTACCTCAGTTGTTTCTCTGATTTGGACATTGTTGTTTTTACTCTCTTATTTGGGCGACTTGCTTAGAAATTCACTACATCAAGGCTTGCTATTTCATAGTCTCTATAAGTTGTCTTCACTGATTACTTTAGTTGTTTTGTTGATTTGGATGTTGTTGTTTTCGGTTTCTTAATTCAGTAAATATCTTAATTTATTATCAGTTATTTGAAGTGTCCTGGTAATCTATGACCTATGTGTTATATCTAATGATATATGGTTTCACATTTTATAATTTTAGCTACAAATTATGGTTTTCAAATTTATGGGTCTGTCCTAATTTTTCCCTCGATGTTAAACAGTTTTGTAAAAGAGTTTGACAGGTTACTGACGTTTAGATTAAAAAATTCCACCAACAAATTGAATCATCAACCCTTTATTCCATTGCTTCTTTGTGTAATAGTGTTACTTTGAGGGGTAGCCATTATATTTTTGCGAGATGGCAGGTATCCTGCGGCTAGTTAGTTCTCTAAAATGATTTATTTTTTGATTTCATTATTTGACTATTTCTGTATTCTAACATTTCTGCTCTATTTGTCAATTTCTTAGGAGAGTATTTCTGTATTTTAACATTTCTACTCTATCTTACATCTTTTGGTTATGAAATTCCCAACTTAGAAGCTTCCCATTCCACAATATCTGCGAGTTCTCTTCAGTGATGACTTTTACTATTTGGGTGATCTGGATATTGTTGTTTTGGATTTCTTACTTTTGCAAGTTACTTACTTTATTATCTGTTATTCCAAGTCTTCTACTGAGCTTCTATAGTATGTGGTTTCACATCTGATAATTTCAGCGAGAAATTGCAAAAGTTGGGACGTTTGGATTAAATATTTCCCCAACAAATTAAATCATCAACCTTCTATTTCGGTGCTTCTCACCGTTGTGGTGTTGCTTCGAAGGTGAACTTTTTTTCTTTATACGCTTATCGCTAGAAATGTTTGGGACTATTTTAGAATAATATTTTCCAAACCATTGCATATCAAAAATAAATAAAATGGATCGTCTTTGTCAGATGAATCGTTATGAGGAAGAATAATAAAACGCTGGATCTTTAAAACCATGTATTTCATTCATTAGTTTGCTCTGTACCATATGTTGCCATTTAATCTACACCTTCTCCGTCGTACTGAAACAACTGTCGATAAAAAAAACTATAGGTTGGAGCTATAAGGTTTAGGTCATCAACAAGTTCCGGTATAGTGAGAGCAGAGATCCTAGTGTGCAGTTTCGGACGATGATTGTGCAAGATGAAAATGTAATTTTATCTTTACGACAGTTCTTACTGAAAAATGATTTGATACGCAACATGTCTTCAAAAATATTATTACCTACGACAACTTCATAAAGTGCGAGTTGAAGTCTGATCAAAGCAATAAAGATTGGACAATAACAACAAAAACATACCCAGTATTTTCCCACCAAGTGAGATCTGGGGAGGGTGACTGACGGGCAATTAGAAATAACACAACCCAAATCGGACAATACCTTCTCATCGAAATGAAGCTTTTGTGTACCAGACTGTCCTTTTTAGTAAATAGTATTGACAATTTTTTGGACTCTATTAATTCATTCCTACTGAAGGTCTATGTACAACATATATTTGCTCTATTTTGGGTCTCTACTTAGTCATATGATTAAAAAAAAACTAAAATTTGTAACAAGTTGGTACTCCTAATATGCTTGTAAGGTAGTATTGAGACCTAAAACCAAAGGCTTAGAAGCATAATCTTGAGGTGATTCGACAAAGTAAGATAACATAGCTCTTCCAGCAATTAGATCAACTGTAACATATCCTGAATATTGGTTAAAATCTAAGTGAATTTTGAGGGCGTACATGTACTGTTGAAGTCCTTTGTGACACAAAGCTACTACTGCTACTAAATAATGGATAATTAGTTGTAGTAGCAGTTTTTTCTATTCTTTGCTTCAATAATACTCAATTGTTTTTAGGCTTTTAAATTTACAAAAATACACTACATTAGATAAACCTATCAAGGTTAGGAAGAAGAAGTACAAATACAATTTTGTAACCATTTTAAAGTTGTGTAAAAGAAGATCACAAGTGAGTATTATGATTTATCTAGGGCTAAACATTGTTGTCTTCTGTTTTGGAGCTAAGTCATCTATTGTCTTTTGTAATTTAGGATATTGTTGATGATTTTTAAATGATATTATTGTACTTCATCAAAAGACACAAATGGAAATCATGTTAGGTCATTTTTCTATTTTTTTGGGTCGAAATACATGAAACAATGTAAGATTTAAGGATGGTGTTTTGGTTCTATCTTATCAACAAAGGTTCAAACATTATCATCACCAATGGCTCCCAGAGAAATAGGTAAGAGGCAAAAAGTCAAACCGTGCACTCCACCAATAAAGTCTTAAAAGGTAAGAATACTTCCAACAGTCGATTCGGGTTAAAACAATAAAAAAAGAAGTCAGCCTAAAATCATAGTAGTACTGGACCAACCACTAGAGGGTGATCTAAGGGTAGGTTTCCCTTTGCAGTTCCAGACATCTGCAACAGTTTTTGTTTCTTATTATGCCTGGCTCAGAAATTGAATGCCATTACAACATGAGCAATTTGTGGTATAAACTACTTGGTCTCCACTCTCTTACTATTTTTCTTGCTTTACCTTATGCAAGTCCAATAACAAAATAGTCAGGCATGTGTAATACATAACTTGAAGGTGCTTGAAAGAAATTGCCTAAAGTAAAAATTTTCGTCTCAATTAGTTTAAACCTCTCATTGCTTTCCCTGGATTTTATTGAACTGACCTAGGTAATGCTCGGTAAAAAAAATTCTTCTCTTAAGTTATTACATTTCGTTCATAATGTTACCATTTCATAAAAGTATCTTTAGAGGTAACAGAACTTTTTCAGTCTTCTTTATCCTTTTTATTTTTTATTTAGATGCAATATGAGCCTCAAAATCTGAATAAGCATGAGAATAGTTTCAGTGTACATGAGTGGATATTATAAATCGATTTGTTTCATTCAATTTACTGCTTACTGGACAAAATAACCATGTCTAAACCTCTTATTTTTTTCTACAGGTGGTTAAACCTAAAAATGAATGTGGTCAGGTCAGGTGGTGTACCATGTGCAACTAAATTTTATTGCCTTTACCAATTTCATCGCACGGTATAGCATGTATAGGTGCTTTCCTATACCAACATCAGATCACAGGCTGCATGAACAAACTTTCTGCTTTTTTCTATGTGCAACCATAGTCTACCATGGCAGACGTACATGTTTATATGTTTTGGTATATAAATACGTCATAACAAGGATAAACTAGTATGGTGATATTTTTTGGTATGTAATTAGGTCATAACAAGGCATACTGGCCTTGCTTTCTTACAGTTACTGCTAGTGTATCCTAGCAGTTTGGGTCCACATTTCTGCTGATGGTCTTAAATAAAAAGAAATACTTATTTATTATTATATAGAAAAAAGAATGATATAAAGCATAGATTCTTAATATGTTAAATAATATCTTTATTACCTGATTTTTTGAAGCAATATAGACACCTAAATATCATTTGTAGCAAGTTCTCGAGATCTTGTTGTGGAACTTTGAATTCCATCTTTTTAGTCGCTGGAAGTATAGAACTTTAGTTTGCATATTTTTTTACTTTTGTCTGGAACTGATCAATATGTCATTATGTAGTATATATTGTTCAAGTTCTTCCCAAAAGACTCTTTCATGCTAATGTTTTCTGAACATTTTTTCTTTTCGTTTAGACTATTTCTTCTTCAGTTCTAATAGGTTATGTGGATGATCTTAGTGTTAATTGGTTTCTTTGTTATGTCAGAGTCATCTTTATTACTCCCAGCTTCTAGGGGATGCTAAGGCTTCGGCTATTAAGGAAGCTTCTTCATGAACAACTGGTAACGAAAGAGGTAAATATGAAATGAGGCAGTCTCTGAAAGATGAAAAAGTTAAAGCAAGTATATTGAAAGAGAATACTTTAAATATATCTGAAATCTTCAAAAACATTACCACCGAATTCATTTGGTTGAATGGTATTCTCTTTACACACACTACATATGTTCCTTCTAAGATGTTATTGATTATTAAAAGAATTGAGTAATGACACTAACTTCTTATCATCTTTACTCATCTTGGAGACTTTTGAAGAAGTATTGTTGATGGTTAAGAATGATCTACTTGAGCTTCTCTCTTTTGGATCTAATGAGAAGTAAAGTTTTGGTTCAGATGCTGCCGACTTTAGATTGGCAATTGTTAGGCTCGTGTCCATCTTAATATTCACTATCCATAATGCGATTATGGGAAGTGATAATCCCCAAACCCTAGTTTATGGGAGTATACTTGGTATTTTTTCTGGTCACATTTTCTATTCAAATATAGTAATTTTTCTTTTCTGGTTCATATCCCCATTCTTTACTTAATTATAGTTATTTTCTTATGAAATGCAGGTAAGGTGGGTTTTAAAGAAAACATTAGGTGGATCTGTTTGTGTTATATACAACAACATAGTATGTCATTCAACTAGAGAAGATCATAGTTCAACTAACAAATCATCAATGGTATGAATGATAATGTATATTGTGATCGAGGACGTCGCAAAACCTAGATTAAGCATAGAGTCAGTCTATTTCTCGAAGAGAACATGATGAAAATTTGCGTGTACTATAATTCTTGAGTTATTTTTATCTAACATAGTTTTTTGAGATAATTTAAATAGAATAATGATGTATAATATGACTAGTGGATTTATGATAATACAATTGTATTTTTCAATTAAAATTTATAGTAAATATTAATCGTATAAAATATACAAGAATACTATGTTTTAAACGTGTGGTCATTGGGAGCAGGGATATACATTGTGCGACTTATTTAGATGTGTATGTGCAAATTAGCAAAGGCAACATTGTTTCTTTAGAGAAGGTATTAATGGCTATACTTCAAAAGTGTGGCCTTAAGAAAGTAAAAACCATGCTTTTTAAGTTTTGTTATACAGTTGTTATAAAAGGCTATGCTTTTGAAGCGTGCCCAATAGTCAAACAAAGGAAACATTTTTTAAGTGTTGCTGTAGAGGTGCTACAAAAGGCTACGCTTGTGAAGCCCAATACCAAAACAAAGGCAATATTTGTAAGAGTAACTTTATCAAATAAAATTATTGGCAATGAAAAGCTACAAATCTTGTCCTTTATATCTTAATGGCCACACTTTTTAAATATAGTTGATATGGAAACACTTGAAAAGCGTCACCTTTGATCAAAGGTTACACCTCTTTAGGCCACCCCCCTAAAAGTATTTCCTAAAGTCCAAAAGTGTAGCCTTTGATCAAAGGCCACACTTTCTGCTATTTTAGGCCACGATTTACAAGAGTGGTTGTAGGCTAAAAATGTTGTAGTGAAAGTTGGTCAAACAAGTCACTAATTTTGGGGAGTGGGTACTTATTTTGATTGTGACTTTGTTTAACTAACGGTAATCGGTGCACATATGAAGAGAACTGTCTTTCTTTTGCACGAAAAGGACTAGAGCACTCCATGGGGAAACACTGGATCTGATGAATCCCTTCTCTAAGTTGATCTTTCAACTGTTATTTTAACTTTCTAAGGTATGATGGGGCCATTATGTAGGGAAAAATAGAGATAGAATGGGTATTTGCAAGGAGATTTATTCCAAAGTCAATTTTACTTTCAGGAGAAACTTCGAGAAGATCTTCGGGAAACACATCTGGAAATTCCTTTACAACTAAAATTGACTCAAGATTGAGATTCTCTAAACTAGAGAATTTAACTCAAACAAGATGGTAGACACACCCTTGTATATTATTTTTATCGCTCTAAGGTACGAAACAAGCTTACCCCTAAGTGTTGAAGTACTACCCCTCCATTCTAGGACTGGTTTATTTGGAAACAAAAAATGAACAACTCTATTTCTATAATCAACTGAAGAATAACATGAGTGGAGACAATCCATTCTGAGAGTGACATCAAAATCCACCATCTCTAGGTCTACAAGATCAACTAAAGTGACTTTCTGAGATATTATGACCGCATAGTTCTTGTATACCTGGCTGGATACAATAGAGACAACTACTAGTGTAGACACTGAAGAGGGTTATTCTAAAGTCCTAGGACAAACACCAAAATCAAGAACTATGCAAGGGGTTAGAGAAGAAAGAGAAGCTTTGGGATCTAACAATGCATAAACATGTAAATGAAAGACCTGAAATGTACTAGTAACCACATCAAAAGAATTTTCTTGATCTTATTGAGACTAAAGTGCATATAATCTATTTGGCTGCTGACCACTGGTGGCACTGGAAGCAACATCCTGCTGAGTCGATCGACTGGATAGAATTAGGGGACGACTGAACCAACCTTTTTGACAACTCTGTGGGCAATCCTTGGCCTTGTGGCCTGGCTTGCCACACCCAAAGCATACATCACTGTTGGATCTACACACACCCTGATGGATTCTATCGCATTTCTGGAAAAAAGGATTTATGCGACCACTTTTCAAACTTTCTTGGAGATTCAGGCCTGATACCCTATACCGATTATCATTTTGGAACTTCATCGCTAGTGCACAAGCTGAAGATAAAGCTGGGGCTGAAGATATAGAGAGAAATTAAAGCTACCTATTCTATCACTCTTATTCTCCCTTTCCTTCTTCTTAAGCTTCTGCTCCTTAGTCTATTGAGCATTAACCATAAACCACGAAAAGTCCATCTCCTTAATCAACATCGTGGTTCTGCTCTCCTTGACTATGCTATCAGCTATACCAGAGACAAACTTATTCATCCTAGACCTGTCATCAAACACCACATTAGGTGCATATCTGGCTAGCCAAGTAAACTTAAGAGAATAATCCTTCACACTCGTGTTTCCCTGCCACAAATTAGTAAACTCCTGCACCTTAGATTCCCTTAACTCCAAGAGAGAAAAACCTATCAAAAAAGGTTGTAGCATACTCTTTTCATTTAATAGGCCCTGCATCTGTGCCTCTATCCCCCTTTCACTGCTTATACTAGGTGTGAGCAACATCTTGCGATTGGTAAGCACCCAACTCTGCACTCTCTCTAGAAGTCACATCCACAATATCAGTTACCTTTTGAACCATGTTGAGAAACCCCTGCGGATCCTTATCAGACTTAGATCCTGAAGGCCGAGAAAGGCTCATTTAGGTGAACTAATGTTCCTAAAAAACCAATGTCTAAAAAAAATACTGTAAAGATTGTCAATAATAACTGATAACCGACTAACTGTTTGAAAGTGTCTGAAATCCTCTAAATGACTAACTGTGGAGTTGATGGGACAAGTCCCCAACTAACTCTAGCTGACTATTGAATTAAAACATTGAAATAAGCATAAATGTTCCTAAGAATATGAGAACTCACCACTGCTGCTGCTGGGATGTCTAGGTGCGGTCGGGAAACCGAGCATCTGAACCTATGATGTGAGACATCATATCACAAAAAACAAGTATACGGTCAGTACTTTGAATATACTAGTATGCTAAATGAGGTTTGGATAATATGGATGACTCATATACATGACTAATAACTGACTGAATAAACAACATGCGATAACTGATGTTTAGTATATAAGGAAGCTGTAAAATCTGAGAATACATGACCAAGCATATGACATGATACTGGGATAGTTTGTAAAAAAAATACTAAAATACTTATACTGAACAACTAATAACTGTATGCTATGGTCAAGCAAGCCTGAAATTGAACTTTGCACTTTATATTAGACTGAGATTATGAGAGCTATCATCTAACCGACATACACCAATAAGAACTAATTGGGGTCCAACTTTTGACAACAGTTAGAAGGGTGCCATTATCGTGCCACGGGTACTAACACTAGATGCTTGAATCCACTGAAATGAAGTCCCAAAGAACTAAATGTTACTCTCTACTGGAAGGTACTCTAGTGAGATAAATGTAAACCCTCAACAGGCATGTTAACCTCTCTAACCTACACTGGATACATAGTTCTGAAATGCAGGGATTGCTACAGAAGGTCACAACCTAAACTTGCAGTGGAACCCCCATCCCCTGGGTTTTCTCAATCCTAACTCCTACTCCTAACTGAACTGACTTAGAATATTGAACAGATCTAAACATGACTGATCGGCTAACTATCTAAACTAATAATACTCATATATGCCTAAAATCCATTCTAAAAGTACTAAGACTAAGTAAACAGTTAAATTTTTGGTATTCATAACCCGAGGAATCGATAACATTAACAGCGAAAGCATAGGAAAGCTTCAAAAGCATAATAAGTAGTCATTTCTCAAAATTCATCTCTTAGGAATTTTATTAAACACTTGAAATACATGAACAAAGCATGGGAATGGTTGGAACAAGTGGGAATAACATAATCATAACACTAAGACCATACATTGGGGTATTTAACATGGAATTTCACGCTTTAAATGATTAAAGGCTTCTTTCCAACTAAAAACACTTGTAAACATCACGCATAATCAAAATTCCTAGAAGATTCATGAAATTAACTTATTGTAAACATGTTAATTCATGATTTAGAATACAAAGATAGGTACTTGGAATCCATGGGAGAAAAGGGACCATGGATGAATATTTAACATACCTTAAGGCTTTAATCTGTCAAGAGAATTGATGTTATTGATCATTATTCGGAGGTGAAGCTTGAATGCTTGAGTTTTCTCAAAGAAAAAATGATTAAAATTGATGAATTTGTGTGATGGCTAGAGTTTATTTAATGAGGAATTATGTAAATAGGGCATATGATGCCTTATCTGATTATAAATCCTATATTTTAATGTATTGGGGCCATGGGAAAAGACCAGAATGCCCCTCTAAAATTAAAATTCATAACTGGAAAAACAATTGATCCCTCACCATGATGCGCCAAGGCCTTCATCACTATTCCACCACAATGGGATATAATCACGATGACTTGCTATTTTGGAAATCCAAATGTGGTCCAAACCTTATCTAAAAAATCCAAAACTTACCCGAGATATGATACTTACACCTCTGAACATCAATCAACTCAAAAAATTATGTCTTGGGGTCGAGAAAGTCACTTTAACATTAGAGTTAAGAGGCCAAAAATAGAACTATTTCTTCCACACTTAGCTAAATTTTTAAGTTCTAAGCCCCTCGTATATCCACTATGGGCTGAATTGAGCTAAGATAAATACGGGGTATTGCACAAGATGACTAGTACTTTTTCATCTATCTAAAAATCTTAAACAATAAAGTTAGTAGGAATAATAAACTTACCAACCTTGATGAGAACTTTCTCTATGACTCCTTCATGATGGGGTATGGTGCCGTTTACCAATTGCAGTAACACAGAGCTCAGTCTCGGCTTCCCTAAGCCTAAAGTATTGAACAAAAAAGGGGAAATAATTTTATACTTCCCCTAAGTCACTAAGTGCATAGACCACCTTACTATTCCCAATTTGAATGGGGAGAGTGAACTTCCCAGGGTCTTTGAGATTTTTGGACATCTTCTGCATCATCAAAGAGCTACAGTTTTCAGTGAGTGCTACTGTCTTGACATCCTGCAACTTAACTTTGTTTGTGACCATATCCTTAAAGTAGATAGCATACTTGGTCATTCTCTGTAAAAAAATATCTAAAAGAAAAAGGTTAATATAAAGCTCTTTGAACATATCAAAGAACTTCTTAATGCATGCATCCTCCTTTGCTTTTCTAAACCTATATGGGAAAGGTGGTTGTAGTCTTTGTTTATCCTATTCATCTACTTTAGTATTTGAGTACTCAGACATCCTCGAATTTTCAACAACTTTTTATGATACATGTGGGGGATTCAAGTCTACATCTTCCACCTTAGTTTTCTTGTAAGGTTCTTCGTTCATCTCCTTACCACTTCTTAAAGTGATTGACAATACATTTTAGGATTTTTAGTATCACTTGACAAACCATCTTGAGTCTTAGTATCCGGTGTTGTTGCTATCTATTCTATCTATAACTCCAAGCTCCTTATTGATGCTTCCTAGATTTTTATTTCTGCCTATTGACTCTTCATATCTATTGCCAACTATGCTTGAACAGCTATAAGTTATTTCAACATCTCTTCCACATTGCTAGTCTTAGTTGTCGCTTTATTCCATTAAATATGTCATTGTTGAAATTGTTGTTGTTGGTTGTTCGATGCTGGTTTTTTTGGCTAAGTTTGCTACTTTAGGTTTTTGGCATTTCCATAGTTTGGTTTTTGAACATTGCCCACAAAAATTACCAACTTGAGATTTGAAACACACATATCTCCAGAATGGCCACTATTTCTATAAACCACGCACCAAGTACTTGTCTGCTGAATTGCATTAACTGTTGTTGTAGGCTGTGTAACCCCCAAATTCATATTGTTCAATTGATTTGTTAAATGATTTTTAATGAAACAATTTTAGTGGATATAGCAGTAAATTTGTCCATCTCTAACACACTTGTAACCATCATTGTAGCATATTTTGAGTCCGAATGCGATTTAGGATTTACTTGTCTAATCTAATTCAATAAGGTAACATCTCATCATATGTTAATTCCAAAGCTTGACCACCTGCAACTGAATCTAGAAATATTTGCATGATGTGATCAAGTACCTCAACAAAAGTATGAGCTAATACCTCACTGGACTACTGATCATGTGGACAGTCTCGAACAAGTTCTTTGAATCTCTTTCATGAATGATCTAAATTCTCATCTGCCTTTTGTTTGAAGTATACAATCTCACTGTTCAATCCTGCAGTCTTTCCAGATGGAAAGAATTGGATGAGGAATTTTTGGGCTAAGTTATTCCAGGTTGTGATTGAACTTGCGGGCTTAGTGTTCAACCACTTCTTTGCTTCTCACATTAGTGAAAGAGGAATAGTGTCAGCCTAATAAAATTTGTTGACACACCCGTAGGGATAAATGTGTCACATATATCTACAAAGTTTTACAAATGAACTTGTGGATCTTCATGTAAAAACCCCACAAACTGTCCTTTGCTTATCAACAATTTCACCATGTTTTATTTCTGCTCAAAGTTACCTCTAGCAACCAGTTTCTAAAAAAGGGAGGTCAAATTTATTGAAAGTCAAATTTATTGAAAGTTGGATTTCCACTTCTAATACTATCTTGCGGGCTGGTTGATCTTCAACCATTATATCAAGATTGTCTTATTCCTCCTAAAATTGTAGGATATGGGGGAGAAGGATTGCTTCTCACCTTTGTTCATAAAGGCATTGCTCAGGTTCGGGGCATGGTTAAACCAATTCCTTATCCCTTTCCAACTTACTAGTCTGTATACCTATTTCCTAGAAAATCAATCCCAAGAACAAGGGTAAAGTATCAAAGAAATCTAAAAAGTAAAACTAAAACAAAAACAGTTGCCAATTTACAATTCCCTAACAACAACACCAAAAACTTGTTGCGCCCAAGCGCACACGAAAGTGTATATGACCTCACCAAGTAATACAGTGGCCTTAAATAAATACTAATATAGATACCATAGAGACTTGTATCAATAACTAACAAATTCAAGTTCAACTATTGAGATTAAAGTGGTGCAATGTAACCAAAAGAGTTTAGAATGTTTGTAAACTAAAAGTAAACTAAAATAATGTAGAAAAGAAAAGACTTTGTCAAACAATGGAAGAATAACCAGGGTTAGGGAACTATGAGAAATCATACTTCGATATTGAACTTTATTCATTATATTACTAATCTTGGTTGTTGATTCATAGGTTTTATCGCATGATCATGGTCTCTAGACCTCTAATCTGCTGCTTAACTTGGATATTACGACTACATCATTGAGCGGGGATGTAATAATCCAATTAGATACTTGAAGTTATCATCCCACATGTGAACCTACAAAGGCTTCTAAGAATATCTTTATCCTAGTCGCTAATTCAAATTCCTTATTTTATAAATGAATAAGAACCTTACTTTATTCATCCCATGTTCTATCTTTCTATTCCCTCTCTCGAGTTAACAAGGTCAACAATATATTTATTATAAGGGTAAAAAATCCTTAAAATAGTGATCAAAAGGATAAAAAAACAACCAATTATTGTAATAATTTCAAAAAAAACTCAATTAAAAGCGAAAGTAAACATGTTCTTGGCCTTAACCCCGGAAAGGGGGCTTTTTTCTACTAATGGACATAGACATAATCAAGATTCTTGAATACATGATATAATCCATTAAAAATATAAAGTACAGGAATAAAAACCCTAATTTAAGTGTTTTCCAGCCACCCTTTAAGTTTCAAACCTTTCCAAGATATGAAACAACAAGTACAACTGTTGTATTTATTCTGGGAGCTTTTGGTCGGCGTGGGAATTAGCCTTGGTCTGCCTTGGTCCATCCAATGGGAGAGAGTGGAACACAACGTTGCTTATTCTACTGGATATATAACATCCATAATTTGGTTATTACAAGTGGTAGAGGTGTTTTATGCCCCTAATTCGCGTGGGCTCACTAGAATGGCACTTTTGACGTTTACTTTGTCTTAGCCTTTCTCCTTCCATCCCAAGACTTATGGTGTTGTTTACACTTAATTTATAGTTTTTTTATCATTCATATATCCTAAAAATCAACTCAAAAAGTATACTAAACAATCAAATATCACGTATTATAGCTCAACACAACACAATATCAAGAACGATGGACTAAAAACTCGAGCTAAGACTAGGCTTGCCCACGTTGATCTTTACTTATTGTTTTGACTCTTGGCTTTATTAAATTTCACTTTGAACATTATATATAAGTTTTTACGCACTTAAATACACAATAAAACAATTAGGAACTCATTACACACATTGGAATCAATTATGATAGACTAGAACAACACCTAGCTTAAGCTAGTAAAACTAATTTTCTCGATTGAACTCTAAATGTTCAATTTGAATCCAAACTTTTTTGAAATTACCTTTAAACATTGTATTTAAGTAATTAAACACTTATATTCTCAATTATATCACTATTAACACATTAATAACACAATTTTCCCTCAAAACAAGCCTCAATAAGCTAGGATAGCAACACTAAGGTGCATAAGTACACCTTAATTCACTTGGCGAGTTAAGGATCCAAGAATCAAGACTCAGACTATGACTCCCCCTGTCAAATTGTAGTCAGTAGTAATGAGTCATCAGATGAAGGTCATAGTCATAGCAGAAAGAAACCCAATTCCTAGGGTTCTAGGTTATGACTCTGCTCATGACTCGTGTCGTAACGAGTCATGAGGTTAGTCTTAAAGACTGGGAACAAAAATTCCTGCACATTTTTAATAAGGGCTTTTTGGTAATTTATGCCACTTTTAACCCCAAACCCACATTATTTGGGTAGCACAACGTTAGTTATTGGTGGATTTAAACTAACCTAACACCTCATAACTTCAAAAATCTCTTCTCTTAGAAAATTAAAGTGATTCCCTTCTTTCTCAAGAGCAATCTAGGGTTTCCCAAGTACAATGTCAACTTGAAGGATTTCACCAAGGCATCTATTTTTGGATATTTGGGAAATTCATTAATGATCCCTTTTCAACCATTGAGTCATAAGAAATTTCCAAAATTTACAAATGCAAACCCTTTTTTCCTTTTTATAGAGTTTCGAGTTAAATACAAATTTTATTATCTCTTTCTCTTAGTTGTTTGGATTATGTACCATGAAAATATGTTTCCTCATGAGAATTGTGTTTTCATTTGTTTGATAATCTTCATTGTCCATATCAAAATCTATTATCCACATGTTGAGCATTAAATATGATTTTCCATTCTATGGTCAATTTTACCACTTTTATGATTAATTGTATTAGTCTAAGCTAATGGGTTTTGAACAACCGATACCAAGGTTTTAAACTTGCATCAATTTACAAGTTTATATTCCTTCAATTATGTATACAATATTAATTTTAGAATACCATGACTTGAGCATATCATTATTCAGTTTATTAATTAGTTAAACTTTAGAGTCGTTTAGTTTGGAGTAACACTTAGCACCGGTTCATGCAGGGATAACGAAACCCCTGTCAGATATGTAGAGTCATTAGTATCAGTCCCTAAGTTCTAGAACTACATTGCCAGTGTAGGTTATGAGGGGTCACCAATCAGTTTAGTCTTGACACCCTCATAGGGGTCACCCGACAGTATAGGCTTGACACCATAGTCCTTTAGGACATCAGATTAGTGGATCCACTCCTGCCAGTGTTGGTACCCTTGGAAAGGTATCGATACCCTTAAAACTTAGAATACAAGTTGGAACTCAATATGCTCAGATTGGGGTATGTCGATTGTAGTTAGCTCCCATAGTCCTTAGTGCAGTTGTTCAGATTATGCTTAGTTCAGGTTTGCATGACCAAGTGTTTCGTATCTCAGTCACCCGGTTATTTAGATTATTTCAGTACATATTTATACTTGGTTTTTCATTAAATTTTTCATGTTCATGTATTCATGATCAGTATATCAGCTAGCTTCTATCTCATATACTTGTACATTTAAAGTAATGATCACATAGTCTTTTTGGCACTATGTTATCTTATAATATAGGTTTGGACGCTCATTTCCCAGATCGTAAGTAGTGCATTCCTATTCCGCTCAGATGCAACATTGGCGAGTCCTTATCAATCAAGGACTAGTTATATTACTAGTTATTCATTCCAGTATTTTATTTCACGCTATTTTAGTTAGTCAGAGTTAGTCAGGGACCTATCCCAACAACTCATTATGTTTAGAGGTTTTTGAATAGTTAGACACTCAGACAATTAGATGTGTTTTCCAGTGATGCATTTCGTTTACACTTGATATTTTTTTGATCATCAGATGTTTTAAAATGACTTTGGCATAGTACTTTATTGTTTTTGTATTTATAGATTATACTAGATCATGGGTTAGCTAAGGGTTACTCATAACTTTAAGCACCAAGTTAGATTGGGGGTAGTCTCAGTTCGTGACATCACCTTGTCTCCGATCTTTGACCCGCACAAATCTCAAGGGAAACAATGGCCACTAGTACTTAAATCTACACCAAAAAGGTACATAAGCATTGTATGAGTACCAAAGCCATGAGTACTCAGTAGGTATCATCGGCCGATTGAGCTAGTTCATTATATAAATATAGTAAAAATGTTACATAAATCAGCTAAGTCAAAGTAGGAGGGAAAACCTAAAATAATGCTCCAATACTATAAATAAATAACTAAAACAATAATAACATGAAAGAAAGCATAACTATTACTACAAGACCGACCCCCATAAGCCAATAAGCACAGAAAAGTAAATAACCTAATGCTCGCCCTCATAAAGCCAGAGGGTGCAATTAAAAGAAAAGTAATAACCAAAATAGCCATATCTCAAAATCATAACCATGAAATTCTTCCATACTGAAATCACCGGACTCAAACCGGTTCTATAAAAATCATAAATAAACTCTCAATGCCGGACTTGAATCATATCTCATATCATAATCTGACAAAGTTGAATCAGAACTCAATAATATAAATCACTAGACTCAAACCAAAACTGATAGCATCTCCCAAGTATCAATCTAACATAAAGCATCTTCTGTATAAGCCTCCTCAAGTCCCAAAATATACATATATATTTATAGTGTAACATGCCAACAAAATATACAAGGAGGTAATATTTGTCTTGGCCGAAGGTGGGCTAGAGGTGCCCACTTCTAATCCTCAAATTCCATTCTAAGGTAAATTGTACCACAAACTAGGGTAAGGTTTCTTAATTCAATACTAGATATTAAATAAGCAACATTTTAGTCCTAGGATAGTAATTCTACCCAAATAATGATTAACTAAGTCAATTATGCCTAAATTATATTTCCTTAATCGGTGAAGAGCTCCAAATACACTGAATATACTTCCAAGACTTCATTCTTAACCCATATCTACCACATTATCATAAATATATTACAAAACCCAATCTATGATAATAGTAAGCCTAGCCTACCTAGATAGCAAAGAAAGCATGGTGAAATCTGCTAAATCTATGCTTTCCTCTTTCGAGAAGATTTCCCACAATTGTCACAACTCAATTTACGAGGCATGATGGCACCTATTCTACCTATTAGTAGGAATCCAAACCGTATCCTGGATTTATTTGCAATTGGTTTCTTTGGTGGTGAATGCCCCAAAAGGGCAAGATAGACAATGCAACTCATAATTAAGGAAGGCAATATAGCCTGAAAGGTAGCGATAACAAGGAAAACCATCCCACGACCTCGTAGAGTTAGTACAAGAGCTACTGCAACACATAATAAGTTCTAGGATAGTCAATACAATTTAACTTGAAATTAAAGATTAGATAAACATAATAAGAAGAAAAATGGGGCAACTTCGGTTTTAAGAGATCACTATAACTCAGAAATCTAGTACAACATTATCGATGAATCAGTGGCGACAACTAGTAATAAGATTTGTAACAAAAAGGTACAAAAGTGTAGTATGAGTACAAAAATCATGGGTACTCCATACGCATCATTGGCTGGCTAAGCTAAATCATGATATAAATACGATAAAATATAAGGTAACATAAACTAAGTCAAGATAAAAGGGGAAATCCTGTAAATAAGCTCCACAACTGTTGTACATACATAAATAAATAGAATCATAATGATAACATAACAATCATAGATTTATGGCTGTGGAATTGGCCCCTATGAGCGAATAAGTGTGGAAAAGTAAATAACCCCATACAGGACCCCAAAAGCCTGGAGAATACAATCAAGAAAATTAAACTATCACATAACTATAACTTACTGATTACCACATCATAACCAAGAATCCATCTGTTCCATACCACATCGTGAGAAACCCTCAATGCCAAACTCAAATCAAAACACACATTACCATTATCATTCACAATTGCTGGATGTAAATCGAAACTCATATTACTAATACCATTAACAATTAATGAACTTGAATCAAAACTCATATTTTTGAACCACATTAATGAACCATATTAGTGAACCATATCAATAAGCCAAATCCACAAGATTATACCAATAAATCATAGCTATAGATAATTCCTTTAATCATGACTATAAGCTAGATAAATAATCATATCTGTAGGTCTCGCCAATAATCTTGTCTATATGTCATATTATTAACCATATTCGGAGACCATATAAATACTATTATTCATAAATATAATAACTAAGAATATCAAAATTCATATTAATAACCATATTTGTAGGCCGATATTCGTATCTATATGCCACATCATTTCTATGAGCCATATTATATTCACAAGCCATTTCTGACATTAATAGGCATTATACTATCTACGAGTAGAATCATAATTATGAGCCATATAACATCCATGAGCAATGTTATATATAAATGTATATATACATATATATATATATGTACATACACATACACACATACATATATATAAGCCATATCATATCTATTAGCCACATTTTATTTATATAAGCCATATCATTCACATGAGCCATTAACCTTTAATCATACCCATATTTATAGAATTAAGAATATCAACCATGTTATTAATCATATTCGAAAGCCATACTCATAATCACATCCATAAGTCATGAATCATACTTATAAATTATACCATTAATGACACATAAGGGAAATATCATAAATATCACTCAAAAATTGAATCCATTATTTCATGCTCAACTAACATACTAAATAATTATATTCAACCATCTCAAGTGTCAAGCTACCACAAATAAGAGTATGTCATACTCAAACGAGTCTTCAAGGTTATCATAAGTTTTGGCCTAAGTTGGGACGGAGGATCACATTCTTAATCCCCGAAGATTCTCTTAGGCAATTTCTACCCCAAACTAAGGTATCTAATTTCATTCCTAGATAAAAAATATCCATAATTAGCCCTAGGATATGAGTCCTCCCCAACCACGATTAACTAAGGTAATCTTACTTAGAACAATAGAAACTAGGGAAATTCCCTTAACTTAAGAAATTAAGAACAATTCTACCCTAACATGAGTAATTAGGCTATTTCATCTACCTTGAGTAATTAAGGAATTTTCATTCACCTAAGCCATGACTAACTACACTAACCACTCAGTATCGAAGGTTTCAAGGTAGCCTAAGGGTCTAATTAACCAAAATATCCTCATTCACACATATAATATCTAAATCCTACCCTATATCTAGAATAAATGACAATTATACTAGGATATAACTCAATATATGAGTAGGTAAACCAAGACTACCTGGCGCCAAAGAAAGATTGATGAATCTGCTATTAATATGCCCACTCTTGTATTTTATTCTTTTACTATACCTACTATCATTATTTCTTATCTTAGAATATATTATTTTGAGTCGAGGTTCATATCAAAAATAGCCTCTCTATCTCACATTGGAGCTAGTGGTATGGACTATGTACACTTAACCTCCTCAGACCCTACTTGGTGGGAATATACTGGGTATTTACTCATCAAAATTACAAAAATGATACCAACATGCACTATTCTGATTTGGGTCCAATATTATATAAAAATCCCATGTCGGAGCTATTTACAAATATCATATTTTCAAAATCAACTCAACGTCCCCCTATGCTCAAGGAGTATTTACCCTAAAATGAGTGATCTTTTGAGCCATATTGGTGCTTAAAATCAAGACACTAAGCCTTTAGGATTTTTCTATAAAATGGAGAAATTAACCATGAAAATATTGAAAGCTTAGTGTGGATTTGAAGGAGGATTTCATAATTAATCTTTATCCAAGCCCCAAAATCACCCACAAATGTTATCCTAAAGCTTTCTCTCTTTTTAGGGTTTAAATATCTTTGAGATGGGTAAGAAATGATGAAACATAGGGTGAAGGGAGTATTTATACCCTTCCCAAGTAAACAGGTATCATATACATAACCTGCTAGTTGCTTAGAAAATATCTGGCCAAATATGCAGAAGTAACATATGTGACATAAACATCATGTAGATGATACTGGACATGATACTATGGGTGAAACTTACGCAACTAAAAATATCATATACACAACACTTGTTGGTGCCTTCCATAATACATACACGATTAGAGGCTCACGAACGTGAGTGCACCAGCACCAACTGAGACTTGGAAGTTTCCAAATCTCCGCCAATACCTCGAGATTCACCTGAAATCTAGTATACACAAATAAACTATGCTACCCTATCAGATTAAATGTTCTGGACTCATTGACATAATCCAAATTTCCATCCAAGGAAGTTTTGACAAAAATAGGTCGCATACCCAACTTACTATTTTCCTTAATTCCAACCAATAGCTCAAAATGAGCTCAGATGTCTTAGGACCCAAACCAAATATCTACTTAGCCTAAAATCAACATTTTGGAGCTATTGGAACAGGCAAAAAAGCACTTGAGGTCATTTGACTAAAGTTTTTGCCTGGTAGCTAATTTGAACTAGTGAAGACTTTAAATAAGGAAATTTGCTCTAAAAACAAAACAAACTTACTTGTAACTAAATTGTTAGTCTATCAATTTGTAAATAAATTAGAGCAGCTATAGGAATGTTCTAATAGTGAAAATAAGTGGAAATGTAGAAAATGACCAAAGGGTCATTACAATGCTTTCACACAATCAAAATGATAATCTACTCATCATCGCAAGAACAATGATACCCATATTGCATTTTTTTATTCGGGTCCAAAATTATGAAAAAATCCCATGTTGGGCCCAATCGCAAAATCGCACTTCTAAAATTGTCAATACGTCCCTCAAAGCTCAATGAATTCTTACACTCAAGAATGGGCAAATTAACATCTCAAATGGTGCTAAATTTAACTTACCAATAATCTAGGGATTATGAGAAATAATCGAGAAATTAACCATGAAATCAATGAAAATTTACCAAGAACTCAAAGAATAAACAAGTAATTCAATCTCAAAAATACCCCAAAATCACCTATTAATTTTTTTCCCAAGTTTCCAGACTCACTAGGGTTCTACACTGTTAAACTTGTGCAAAAATAGGAGAAAAATTAGGTAAAGGGGGAATTAAAGGCTATCCAAGTGCCTCTTAAGCAAATATTAGGCCACTTAAGTGGTTATCACTTTTGCGACCAAGGTCCACTTTCATGGTATCTGTGGCCTGAACCCATATTACTGAAGCAGCCTTTACATAAGAGATGAGGAATACTCTTAAGTGGCCTTTTGTTGGGAAAGCCTGGTTGTTTAAGCTACCATATGGCTACTCAAGCGGCCTTCTCTTAAGAGACTGAAGGGTATTTAAGTGAATGAACTAGTTGAGTGCACCAACTGAAGATTTAAAATTTTCCAAGTGTCCACCAACCTCTCGAGGTTCATCCGAAATTCAATGAATGCAAACAAACTATACTACCTAATTAAATTTGATGTTTCAAAATTAATGGCATGGTTGAAATTTTCATTCGAGATTTTTTGACAAAAAGTAGGTCGCACACTTAAGTTCCATTTTTATCAATTTCTAAATAATTGCTCTAAATGAGTCCAAAATCCTTAGGACCCAAACCAAAGGTCCCTATAGACAAAGATCGATGTTGAAAAGCTGTTGGAACTATAAGAGTTGACATGCGAGGTTGTTTAACTAAAGTTTGTACCTGGTATACTATCTTCACCAATGAAGACACCAAAATAGGGAAATAGCTATAAAAACTAAATGAACTGCTTGGTAAAAAAATTGTTAGCTCCAGCAATTCATAAATGACTTAGGAAAGCTATAGGAAAGATCTAAATAGTAGAAATAAGCAGAAATGCTAAAAATGACATAGATTGTCCATAAAATGTCCACAACTAAAAAAACTTTTATTCATGAAAGTAAAGGGTTAGGATATACCTGAAGCTAGAAACAGGAGAAGATATTGGGCACACATATTACTCCCTATCTCCTAAATAGCCATCTCTACTAGATAGTGTCTCCACTATTAACTATTAAAATATCTCTAGATCACAACCGCCTAACATCCCTTACTAATATGTAAACAAGATCCATTACGAAGGTCAAATGCTCATCCAACAAAATTGAGTCCCATAAAAGTATATGAGACTGATCAGGAATGTATCATCAAAAGATACAAAAATGGAATAATGGATGAAAAATAATAAAATTTTGGGGTAAGTCAAACTCATAAGTCATGTGCCATGGTTTCATGACACTTTCAATGCTTAAAACCAAGAAATATGTCGGTGCTAGGCCTATTTTTGGAGATATGATATGTTTTATATCTTCTTTTGCAGGAAACTAGGTTTGGGAGCTAAAAAGGATGAAAAGAACTTAAAAGATGAAGTTCGGGCTCCTTACGTTGGCACCTACCTGGTGTAGGTGCTACCTACATGGAGTAGGTATTAGAGTAGGTGTCAGGAGGTTGAAGCTTAGAGAATCAAAAGTTGAGAATTTGGTACTACCACCTATGAAGGACCACCTATGCCTTGTAGGTTCTAGCTACAGTATCGTAAGTGCCAATCCAAGTTTCAGAGGGCCAAAAGTTTAGAAAAGCTGCAAAAGAAGAATTTCCTATCAGCTATGCAGGACCACACACAGGGCGTAGGGGCCATCTAAAGCCTGTAAGTGGCACCATAGGTGGCCACTAACCCAAGTGTCCTAATTTGTTTTGGTTTAGATTGAAGGGTTTTTATGTAATCTATAATACTTTTGTCATGCTTTTAGTCATTTTTATACACTCATACTATTCACAATTACATATTGATTCTAAAATTGACTTTTGATCTTGGGATTCTTGTGTTCTTGGTTTGTTGGTTGATTATTGATTTGCGACATTAGATATTCTTCATCTATTATTGTGTGATTGATTCTATAGATTGTTTGGTAACCATGGATAACTAATTCCCTTAGCTAGATTTGTGGGAACCATAGAATGATAACAAAGTAAGGGAAGTGTGAGATCCTTCTAGATCAATGCTACTTCATGTATTGTGATTTTCTTCACTTTGATTGCTTTCTTAGCTATTACAAATGTTAGAAACCTGCCTGTATTTGAAACTAACTCAAGAGAAAGGTAAAGAATGGAAAAGAAGACCATAATGGTGTTTCTAGTCTATCAACCCTTATCTAATTATCTTAAAATTTAGAGGATATAGTTAATCTGGGTTCAAAGACATAGGTTAGTAATGTGACACTTTTAGAATAAGAAGAGATAAGTGCAATTCACCAAAGGATGTAGAGAGACTATTGATGACACATAATTTGTCAGATTCTACATGCAAAGCGGTGAGATTGTTGGATTGATCATAGTAAAACTAAGGAGTTAGAAGCCAGGGGGAACAAAACCCTAGTGTTTGTTTCAAAATTTTTATAACCAAAAACATTCAAATCTTGTTACTTTTACTGATTACTGCAAATCCTATCATTTTCTTTTTTGTACTTCCCAGTGATTTGAACAAGCTTAGGAGATATTTCTATCCTATTCCATATGGGTTTTACCCAAACCTATTTGGGCTACTATATTTTAAATTGAATCATTTTATACTTCTTAGATGTATATTCTTAGGTGACATGAAAATTTTTGCACCATTACATGGGAATATAGTTATGGAGTTATCGATTGTTGTTGTTTTTGGGTTTTATTTTTTCTGTGTTTGTTGGGGCATACATAGTTGTATGCCTAACAATAGGATTTATGAAAATCCCTTACTACCATTTGATCTTGTGGCAGAGAGAATCCTACAAAGAAATCATAGGATATCAGAATACCAATATGAAGGTCAACTTGAAGGGCTTAGGGATAATACATCTAGCTTGTCTCCTCATCCTCCGAATGAAATTTAGGAGATGATTGATTAAAACACTGATAAATTATTCGTAGAAGTAAATATTTCTAATGCAAGGAGGAATGCAAATGCTGATCATATAGCTTAGGAGGTAGAGCTTGTAAGGCAGAGATAAAGAGCACATCGTCGAGCAGAACTCAATGGAAATCGAGATAAAGTTAGAAGGGGTAGATCGTATGTACTCCCATCCTATTAGTATTGCCTCCATATAATAATCTAGAAGGTGACCTAGGATATGTTGAGTAGGATATGTTGAGCCTACTGAGACAAGAGCTATCATTCCTTCGGCATTTCCACAAGGTGTGAAGTTCAACATTACTAGTTCTATGATCTACTTATTGAATCAGAAAGATGTGTTTGTGTTCTTTAACTAATGATGCAAACATGCACCTCATTAACCTTATTAGAATTTGTATTTTATACACTATACCTGGGGAGGATCAGGAAGCTCTGAGACTCAGGTTCATTTTCTCTCTAACTAGTGAAGATACGCTATGGTTAAGGGAACTTACACGTAGGTTTATTACCATTTAGAAAAAGTTGTGGAAGCATTTTTTAGACCATTTCTTCCCTCTATCCAAATGCTACAGTTGAAGGATTAGATACATAATTTCAGGAAATTGCATTCAGAATCAATGTATGAAGCATACATTTAGTTTAAGAATAAATTAATGATTGCACCCAATCATAAAATTAAAAGAACCAGCTTACTTAAAATATTTTATCAATCCGTTTACACCAATTCCAAAGCTATGGTAGATATTAGTGGAGCATTCATATGCCTATATTGAGAGGTAGCATCATAATATTAGATTAAAAATCCTGCACCAACTAAGGGTGGTGTATTTAGGAGTCAAAGAGAGGCACTGGAACTTATATTGTTAGAGCTTCCAACAAGCTTTATGACCCCACAAAATTTTTAGCTTAATTCAGTCCTTTAAGCTTGT
Organism: Capsicum baccatum var. pendulum; assembly: GCA_030864225.1. Taxonomy (NCBI): domain Eukaryota; kingdom Viridiplantae; phylum Streptophyta; class Magnoliopsida; order Solanales; family Solanaceae; genus Capsicum; species Capsicum baccatum. The sequence goes on from CM061557.1 coordinate 92,365,646, forward strand.
CAAGGGGACCCAGACTTAGAATATTTAGCTAAGTATTATGAATTAGTTATATTTTTAGCCTCCGAAAGTTGGTGCTTTTACATCGCAACCTTAATGTCCTTAAATGTATATTTTTATGTTAATTCATGATCATCAAGGTCAATAGGTGAACCCGTACAAGTTTTGCATTTTTTAGACTTCATTTGAAGCTCATTTAGAATTCCAAAACAGTGAACCAACGCATTCTTGGCGCGTCTCATCGACTATCGCATTTATTAATATTTTTCCCAGCTACCAGCATCAAATTCCAGTGATTCAATGCTAACTTGGTACGATTTTTAGATATCATCGATGCACTGCATCGACTTACACGTTGGTAATCTAGTTTTTTAGTCATATAAAAGCCACGTCTCAAGGGGTAATTCGGTCTTTTTCCATGCCCTTCATCCCCCATAAACCAAAGTTTAGCCCCTTTAGAGGCAGAATATAATCATTATTCATAAAATCCTCAAGAACAAAACCATAGGGGTATCAATCCAAGAATCAAATCCAAGAGATTTCACCATCAATCTTTACAAATTTAAACAATAAGATATGTAAAGTTTTCATCCAAGGGTCCCTTCCACCCTTGGAGTTCAAGAAAATTCTTTTAAAAACATAAGTTGTGATGTCCATGTTGGGGTTTTAATGTAATCATATTGATGTTGTGTTATGCATTTCAAGTTGAAATCTTTAATGTATTTCTTGATTTATGGTGTCATGTAAGTTGAATTTTGATTCTCTTAGGTAGAAACCCCTGAATTATGAATTAATATGGTAGTCATGAGGTATTAGCATTATTGTTTATGCCCAAGTATAAATCTATGCCTTGTAAGTATTTGATAGAATGTTCATGAGATTAGTTTAAGGAAACTATGACATGTTAGCATGCATTCGTATTTATGTGCAAGTTCACGACTTTCAAGTTCTTGATGAAATGCCTTATAAATTGTATTGTGAGTTGTTGAATATTGTCAAGTAATCAAGAATTGTCATGTCTTATTATTTTTATGCTATCGAATCCTGGAGGTATTTAATACCCAACAAATTAGCTGTGTGACTAGAGACAGTGTCTGTTATAGAATCCATCTCAGTCATTTCATGATTAGTAGTACTCTAAACAAGTCTCAAAATTCAGGGAAAACACAATAGTATTTAGTTAAGGCCTTAATTAATTTAGTCAGTCAACAAAATTCAGTAGTATTTTATCAGTCAACGGATCCCAGTAAACTCAATCTAGTTTACTTCAGTATACTCAATTTAGTATCTGTTCAGTTGGGAGTAGGATTCAGTATTGAGTGAACCCAAGGATGAGGGATCACCTACCAGTAGAGAGTGCAATCCTTAGAAGCAGTCCTTGTGTTCCAGAACTACGTAGTCAACAAAGGTTGAGACATCAAACTGGACAAATAAGGGTTGATAAGGTGGACTAACCTATCAGTTAAGGGTCTTACCATTCTCATTAGAGTACCAGACAGATGAGGGTAAATCATAGCTTGTCTTTGCTCGTGGTACGATATTTACACCATTCCAACTTGGCTTACAGGTTGAACCCCAAATCAGTTAAAAGGGGGTATGTCAATTACATGATTACTTACCGCATTCTCAGTCTTTTTCATCATTAAAGAAATCAGATAGTTCTATAGATTTTAGGACTGCCAGATAGTTATTCAGATTAATTTAGAACTCAGCTAGTGCTATCAGAGATAAGACTGTCAGAAACAGTCACTCAATAATAGTATATCAGTTTTCAGTACATCAGTTATCAGTAATCAATGTTACCAATAAACTTAGTATTTAGTATTATTATAACTTTAGTTACAATTCCTGTGTCCATGAATGTATTTCTTACTCAGCCATGTTCATGTTATTCAGTTAGTTATAGTTCATGCATTTGAACCTTTGCATTCATCCTATCTAACTTTGCATACCAGTACATTCAAATGTACTAGCACATACTTTTCTCTTGTGCTATGGTGTTTTATACCATAGGCTCGTATGCTCCGGTTCCCGATCATGTGTAGGTAGATTCAGATTCAGCCAGAAGCAGTAGACTATAGTGAGTTCTCATCATTCGATGATATTCTTTTATTTCATTATCTCATTATATTTAGCATTTCAGTAGATGGAGTTAGTTGGGGTATTGTCCCATTAGCTCCACAATTCCGACACTTCAGCTAGATACTTTTCAGACAACATGTTTAGACAATTGTTCAATTTTGGTATTAAGATGCCTTATCTCAGTTTTATTTTAGTAATTTGATCCTTATGGAATTTCATCCCATTATTTGGTATTATAACATATTATTACTCAGTTATTACAGCAGGAACCAGTCATGTGTTAGCTTATGGTCCTTCGGGATTATGAGTACTATGTACTATCCAAGGTACAAAATCAGGGCATTACAAACTTAACATTAGAGCCTAAGGTTCAACAGTGTCCAAGGAAGTCTTAAAGCCTCTCCTAGTAGAGTCTTGTGCATGGGTGTGTAGTGTGCCACACTTAAGGACAGGAGGCTACGCGATGTTTTAGGAATGATTTCCCTTCTTTGAGTATTAATATCACACGAGTGAGCATGAGCTACTGATAAACTCCCTTTTAAATCGAAGTTTCTCTTCCATCTATAGAAAATGCCTCCAAAGAGGACTCAGGGAAGAAGAACGGGAGATTAGGCAGCCCTTCAGCCCAATCAGCCAAATCTTTTGGGTGAGCATGTCTCCCATGCTGAGTTCAGAGCATCTTTCACCACCCAGTAGATGCTCAGCTAATTTAGTTGCTTCTTAGAATGAATGTTCAGTTCTCATTATAGCCAACCCAGTAGCAAATACTTTAGCAGCCAGGATTTGGGACTTCACCTGAATGAACCCTCCGTCTTTCACAGGGTCTAAGTCAGAAGGAATTCCTTAATCAGGTGCAAAAGATTATAGATATTATGGAGGTGACAGCTAGTGAGAGTGCTGAGTTAGCTGTATATCATTTGTAGGATGTGGCTTATACTTGGTTCAAAAAGTGAAAAGAAAAAACGGTTGCAGATACAGGGCCCATAGAGTGAGAGAAGATTACCACTGCTTTTCTAGATAGATTCTTTCCCCTAAAGATGAGAGAAGCTAAGGTGTTAGAGTTTATTAATGTAAAGCAGGGAAATACTACAGTGAAAGTATTCTCTCAAGTTTACATAATTAGCTAAATATACTCCTCATATGGTGGCAGATAGTAGATCCCAAATAAGCAAGTTTGTGTCTAGAGATAATTATAGTGTGGTCAAAGAGTGTAGGACCACAATATTGATTATTGAGATAGACCTAGCTAGTCTAATGATACATTCTCAATAGATGGAGGAGCAGAAGAATAAGGAGAGAGAAAAGCATAATAAAGGAGCTAGATTGGGTAGCATCCACTTTGCTCAACCTAAGTTAGAGGGTGGGAGCCGTTCTCAGTTCCACTTGAAATATTCAATTCCATATCCATCCTCAGCCAGTGCTCCAATTCTAAAATTCAGAGATGGAAATAGAGATATGGCATCAGGACCTAAACCTCAAGGCAGTGTAAGTAGTGCCTGAAGCAATTTTTTTTGTCAGACTTGCGACAAGAATCATCATGGTGTCTACAAGGATGGTAGTGATGTGTGTTTAGGATATGAAAGGCCAGGACACAGAGTCAAATATTGTCCTCAGTTGGGTTTTCAGGGTCAGCGTAACCATGCCCCAACTTAGTCTGGTCGCCCGAATTAGTAGTGTGCCGCATCAAGTGCCACCAGTGGATAGCGGCCAAATAGACTCTATTCTCTTCAGTCTCAACAAGATTAGGAAAATTATTCTGATGTGATCACTGGTACATTACAGATCTTTCATATACATGGTTATGCTTTGCTAGATCCAGGAGCTTCCATTTATTTTGTTACTCCTTATATAGCAGTTGATTTCGGAGTTAGTCCTAAAATTATAGTAGAGGCTTTCCCAGTCTCTACCCTAGTGGGTAAATCTTTCATATCCCAGTGGGTATACCAGAACTATCAGGTTATGATATCTCAGAAAGTCACTTTAGCAAACTTAGTCGAATTACAAATGACCGATTTTAATATTATTCTAGGCATGGATTTACTTTCTTCCAGCTATGCCTTTGTCAACTATAGAAACAAAATTTTCCATTTCTAGTTTCCGAAAAAACATATCTTAAAGTAGAGAGGTAGTACTTCAGCCATCTTGGGTCAACTTTTTTCCTACCTAAGGGAAAGAAAAATAATATCTAAGGGATGCGTCTATCATCTTGTGTTAGTCAGAGACTTTAGTTTAAAAACTCCCAGTCTTGAGTCAGTTCCAGTGGTGAATGAATATTCAGATATGTTTCCAGAAGTTCTTCCTGAAGTTTCCCCTAAAAGGGAAATTGACTTTGAAATAGACCTTTATCTGGACACTCATCCCACATCTATTCCATTGTACTGAATGGTACCGGCAAATCTTAGGGAATTAAAAAATCATTGAAGGACTTCTTAGATAAGGGATTCATCAAACCTAGTGTGTTCTCTGTGGTTTACCAGTTTTATTCATACATAAGAAAGTTGATTCTCTCAGAATGTGCATAGACTACGTCAGCTCAATAAGGTCATAGCCAAGAACAAGTATCCCCTTTTAAGAATCAATGACTTGTTTGACCAGCTTTAGGGAGCCAGTTACTTCTCTAAGATAGACCTCAGATCAGGCAATCATCAACTCAGAGTCAGAGAGTGTGACATCCCCAAAACAACTTTTAGAACTTGATATGTTTACTTCAAATTCTTAGTCATGTCCTTTGGTCTTACCAATGCCCCAGAAGCCTTCATGGACTTGATGAACCATATATTCAAGCAGTAGTTTGATAGGTTAATCATAGTCTTTATATATGATATTTTAGTTTATTCCCGTAGTGAGTATGATCATGTTGACTATCTTAGAATAGTATTGTAAACTCTTAGAAATCATAAGATATTCGCCAAATTCAAAGCGTGCATATTTTGGCTAAGATCACTAGAATTCCTTGGTCATATCATCTCGGGTGATGGCATTAGGGTTGATCCCCAAAAGACTGAAGCGGTGAGAAACTAGCACAGACCCATCTCTCTATCAGATATCAGGAGTTTCTTAGGTTTAGCTAACTATTTCAGGCGATTGTTGAGGGATTTTCGTCTATTGCATCCCCTATGTCTAGATTGACATAGAAGAAAGTCAAATTTCAGTGTTTAAATTCATGTGAGAAGAGTTTTCAAGATTTGAAGACTCAAATCACCTCAGCTCCAGTTTTGACTTTTCCATATTGTTCGGATGGGTTTGTGGTATACTATGATGCATACAGAGTAGGTTTGAGTGTTGTCCTCATGCAGCATAATAAGGTCATAGCCCAATCCACCAGATATCTTAAGCCCCATGAGAAGAATTATCCGACTCATGATCTCTAGTTAGCAGAAGTAGTGTTTTCTTTAAAGATTTAGAGGCACTACTTATATGGGGTGCATATAGATGTGTTCAAAGATCACAAAAGCCTTCAGTTTGTGTTTTCATAAAAAGACTTAAATCTCCATCAAAGAAGGTGGTTAGAGTTGTTGAAAGACTATGACATGAGTATCCTTTATCAGTCGGGCATGGCTGATGTAGTGGTTGATGCTCTCAGTAGACTGTCTATGGGTAGTGTTGCTCATGTTGAGGACAGTAAGAAGAGGTTAGTTCAGTAAGTTCATCAGCTATCCCGACTAGGTGTCCACTTAGTCAATTCAGAAGAAGGTAATGTGTGGGTTGAGAATATTTCAGACTCATCTCTAGTTTCTGATATAAATGAAAAATAGGATAGAGATCCCCATTTAGTCAAGTTGAAAGAGTCAGTTAGAGATCAAAAGGTGGAGGTTTTCTCCTAAGAGAGAGATGGTGTATTGTGTTGTCAGGGTTTTCTATGTGTTCCAGGTGTAGATGACTTGAGGCAGTAAATTCTTAAAAAAGTGCATGGTGCACGCTACTCTATTCATCCAGGGGCCACCAAGATGTACCATTATTTACGAGAGATATACTAGTGGAGTGTGATGAAAAAAGACATTACAAAGTCTGTGGCTAAGTGCTCAGCATATCAGTAGGTTAAGATTGATCATTAGAAGCCTAGTGGGTCCATGCAATAGTTCAGTATTCCCACCTAGAAATGGGAAGAAGTGAAAATGGACTTTGTGATGGGTTTGCCTCGTACTCATCATCAGAATAATTTTGTTTGGGTTAATGTAGATAGGATGACCAAATCAGCTTATTTCCTTCCAGTTCATACATCCTATTTAGCTGAGGATTATGCTAAACTCTATATCAAGGAGTTGGTTAGATTATATGGTGTTTCACTGTCTATTATCTTAGATAGAGGTACCCAGTTCACCTCTTATTTATGGAAGGCATTCCAAAAGTATCTTAGTACCCAAGTTCATCTTATTACAGCCTTTTATTCTCAGAGAGATGGTTAAGAAGAAATGACCATCCATACTTTGAATGATACTCTACCAGATTTTGCAATAGATTTTAAAGGTATTTGGGATGACCTTTGACTTTGATAGAGTTCGCATACAATTGGTTAGTTCGAAGTGGGTGAGGCCACAGTTGTAGGGCCTGACCTAGTATCCGATACCGTAAAAAAGTTCAGTTGATTAGAGAAAGTCTTAAGACCACTCAAAGTCGACCAAAATCGTACACAGATATGCATAAAAATGATCTCGAGTTTGAGATTGACAATTATGTTTATTTGAAAATCTCTCCCATAAAGGGAGTAAAAGAGGTTTGGCAAGAAGGGAAAGCTCAGTCCCCATTATATCGGTCCCTTCAAAGTTCTCAGTCATTTTGGCAAAATAGCTTATAAGTTTGAATTGCCTTCAGATCTAGCTTCAGTCCATCCAGTGTTTCATGTCTCCTTGCTATAGAAGTGCATAGGAGACACAACAGTTATAGTCCCTATAGAGGACATAGATATTCAGAACAACCTTTTTTTCAAAGAGATTCCAGTCGAACTCCTTAACTATCAAACTCGTAGATTGAGGAAGAAAGAAGTACCTCTTGTGAATATTCTTGGGCAGAATCAGTCTGTTAAGAGAGCTACTTCAGAAGTAGAAGAAGGCATGGGGACCAAGTATCCTCATCACTTTTCAGTAAACTCAGACTCAACCGAAGGTAATAGTTTTCCCTAAGGTTATTCAGTTTCATGTTCAGATTTCAGTTACAAACTTGGTATCAAATACCATTCCATGTTTAGCCATATATTCATGAGTCAGTTTAGTCATGTATCCATGCAACATATATGCATGTTCAGTATGAGAAACTCAGCTTATCTAAAGTCCTATTCATGTACTCATGAATTAGCTGAGTTATGTACTACTGCATTAGATATGCATGTTCAGTATAGTAATTAAGTATATAAGTAATATCAGTCCTATAGTCATATCCCAGATGTCCATGTCCAATAAGTAGATTCAGCCTACTTGTACTCTTAGTTTAGTCCATCCCATTCAAGGATAAATGTTCCCAAGGGGGAGATATTGTAAGAACCCACAAAATTTATAGCTTAATTCAGTCCTTTAAGCTTGTCAAGGGGCCCTAGACTTAGAATATTTTAACTGAGTATTTCAACTTTGTTATATTTTTAGCCTCTAGAAGTTGGCGCTTTTACTTCGTGACCTTAATATTATCTAAATGTCTATATTATAGTTAATTCATGATCAGGAAGGTCAATAGGTAAACCAAAATAAGTTTTGTATTTTTCAGGCTTCGTTTGAAGCTCTTTTGGAAATCCAAAACAGTGAACCAACACGATCTTAATGCTTCACATTGACTATTGTGTTGGTTAATATTTTTCCCAGCTACCAGCATCAAATTCTAGTAAGTCAGTGCTAACTTTGCATGACGCATTGGATATCACATCGATAACAATAACGCACCGCGTTGACCTGTGCATTGGTGATGCAATTTTTTGGTCATTTAAAAGCAGCATCTCAAGGGGTAATTGGGTCTTTTCCCCATGCCCTTCATTCCCCATAACACAAAGTTTAGACCATTTAGAGGCATAATACAATCATTATTCATAAAATCCTCAAGAATAAAACCCTAGGGCTATCAATCCAAGAATCAAATACAAGATATTTCACAATCAATCTGTCCTAATTCAAGAAATAAGGTAAGTAAAGTGTTCATCCAAGGGTCCCTTCTACCCTTGGAATTCAAGAAACCTCTTTTAAAAACATAAGTTATGATGTCCATGCTGTGGGTTTGAATGTAATCATGTTGATGTTGTGGTGTGCATTTCAAGTTGAAATCTTTAATGTATTTCTTCATATTATCATGGCATGTAAACTGAATTTTGATTCTCTTAGGTAGAAAGCCCTAAATTATGAATTAATATGGTAGTAATGATGTATAGCATTGTTGTTCATGCCAAAGTTTAAAGCTATGCCTTGTAAGTGTTTTATTGAATGTTCATGAGATTAGTTTAATGAAATTATGACATGTTAGCATGAATTTCTATTTATGTGCAAGCTCACAACTTTAAATTGCTTGATGAAATACCTTATAAATTGTATTTTGAGTTGTTGACTACTATCAAGTATTCAAGAATTGTCATGTCTTATTATCTTTAAGCTATCGAGTCCTAGGGGTATTTAATACCCGACATATTAGTTGTTTGCCTAGAACCAGTGTTAGTTACAGAATCTATCTCAGTCATGTCAGGATTAGTCCCACATTTAGGAAAAACTTAGTAGTATTTAGTTCAGGCCTCAGTAAAATCAGTTAGACAACAAAATTTAGTAGTATTTCATCAGTTAATGGAACTTAGTAAACTTAGTCTAGTATACTTAGTTTAGTGTCTATTCAGTTGGGAGTAGGATTCAGCACTGAGTAAACCCAAGGATGAGGGCTAACCTGCTAGTAGAGGGTGTGATCATTAGAAAAAGTCCTTGTGTTCAAGAACAATGTAGCCAGCGTATATTGAGATATCAAACCTGCCAGATGAGGGTTGATGAGGTGGATTAACCTATTAGTTGAGGGTCCCACTATTCTCATTAGAGTACCTGGTAGATGATGGTAACTCTGAGCTTGTCCTTACCTATGGCACGGTATTGACGCCCTTCTAATTAGGGTTATAGGTTGGACCCCAAATCAGTTAAAAAGGGGCATGTCAGTTAGATGATTACTTGAAACTGTCTCTGTCTAAGTCATCACTAAAGAACTCAGTTAGTTCTACAGATTTCAGGACTGTCAGATACAGTCATTCATCTCAGTACAGAACTCAGCTAGTTCCATCAGAGTCAGGATGTCAAAAACATCCACTCAGTAACAGTATATCAGTTATTAGTACATCATTAATCCACGTTACCGGTAAACCCAGTATCTAGTCTTATGATAACTTCAGTTATAGATCCTGTATTTATTCATATATTTCTCACTCAGCCATGTTCATGTGATTCAGTAAGTTATAGTTCATACATGTGAACATTTGTATTCACCCTGACTCTCTTTGAATACCTGTACATTCACACGTAATGATACATACTTTCTCTTGCACTATGGTGTTTTATACCATAGGTTTGGATGCTGAGGTTCCTGATCATGCATAGGTAGATTTAGATTCAACCAGCAGCAGTAGACTAGCAGTGAGTCCTCATTATTTAAGGATATTCTTTTATTTCATTTTCTCATTACTTTTAGTATTTCAGTAGGTAAATTTAGTTGGGGGATTGTTTGATCAACTCTATAGTTCAGATAGTTCGGCTAGAGGCTTTTTAGACTAGATATTCAGACAGTTATTCAGTTTTTGTATTGAGATACTTTATCTCAGTTTTATTTCAGTTATTTGAACATTATGGAATTTTAACCCATTATTCTGCAATATAATATATTATTACTCGGTTATTGCAGTAGGTACCAGTCATGGGTTAACTTGTGGTCTTTCGGGATTATGAGTACCACGTTGCATTCGGGGTACAGACTCAGGGCGTTACACAAGCCAAGAGTTGTAGATAATATAGTGGCATAGGAAGTTGCTCAGCTAAGGATAAAGGTTGTATTGCTGACAAAGCATTTCAAAATAATAAATTCTAAGTAGGTGAATACAGTGGGTACGCAAGGTAGGGCGTCTAGATTATATGATCCAGATATGGATAAAGAGGCTAAATTTCAAAATAGAGAGTTAGCGAATTTCTAAGCCAAGGGCCAATCGTTTGCTTAAGACAATTATAACTTTCAACAAGGGAACAAAGGTCAGAACCATTATTAGTATAAGTATAGAGTAAAGTAGAGAGAGGGATGGTGACTGGATACATAAGGATGAATATAAGGAAAACCATAGTGCATATATTTCACAAGGAAGCCATGATAGCATATTAAAGATGGAGGCTAAGTTGTCAAAGCTGGAAAAGGTCAAGAAAGTCAAGAAAATTTCCTTAAGTATATTAGGGCAGACATTTTAGGGTTGACCCAGAAGTTAGAAACACAAGTTATTGCAATTAAGAAATTGAGTCAACAATTTTACTAGATGCCAGCAAACTTAAATCAGTAACAATCGGGCACTCTTCCAAGCAATATAGTGCGAAATCCCAAGAACGACGATTATTGTCTTTCCCTCACTACTCTAAGTGGTATGGCCATTGTTGACCTCCTATGTTTGTGGATGATGAGTCAAGGAATTATAGTGTTGATTTAGATGTTTATGAGACACCTGAAGTAGAGTTAGAGAAGTTCATGACTAATGTTGAGTCAACAATATCATTAACAGGTATTGATCATAGTGTTGAGAAGGATAAATGTAAGGGAAAAGCAGATAAACCGGTATTGAAGACTATTTCATGACCTCCCCACATTTTCCTAAGAGGTTGCATAAGAGCGAAAAGATGGAGTACAATAAGTTCGTTGTTATGATAAAAGAGTTGAGTTTGAATATCCCTCTTCTTGAAGCACTTGAGTAGATGCATGGGTACGCAAAATTTATGAAGGTTTTGATAACAAAAAAGACCTATCAGTTATGAGGATGTTAGCGGGTCGCCTCATTATAGTTCAATCACTGATAGTGCCTAAGCTACACCTACACTCTAAAGATAATTGTGGTCGCTGTCAAATATAGTAACCCAACAAAGGTTGTGGTCGAATCCTTAGGGAATACGTGGACTTGTGGATCTCAGATTCTTTCATTATCGACTAAGAACAGGAAAAGTAAATGGGGTATGTGAATGGAAATATAGATCAAAGAGCAAATATCAACTTTGGTTATGATATGTATTGGTGAACAATAAGATTGTGTTTCCCCTGGTTCTCAACTCTATAGAATTATCATGATTTATTAATCCAACTTGATACCTTGCGTGCAAAATCGATAAGTTATGTACCTTCTATAGCTTTTTGGACAAGCAGAAGGATTTTACCCTATACTTTTTGAGTCTCAAGAAGTCACTTTACTAACCCTTATCTTGATCCCAGTTAACTATTGACTTTTGAGTCTCTAGTTGTTACATGAAATCTAACTATCTTACTAAGATGAACCTTAGAAGCTTGGATTGATAGTTAAACTCCAAATTACTATTGTCTTTATATTTTCCTAGTCACTACTTCTATTTTGGAGTAAGTAGCAATAATTTAGGCGAGATCCTAATATTGACCATCTATTAAAAAAACTATTATATTGATGATAAAGCAATACATTAATAGGAATTAGTTCAGAACAACAACAATAATTCCCCTACTTCATCAATTTGCTAGGGTTCCCAAAACCCTAGCTATGGGTTTTAGCCGCTCAAGCTTGTGAAGAAATCAATAATATTCATAATTGAAAGCATAGATGAAATCACAATGATAAGAAGTAGAAAACCCATAATCTTAACTGGATTAATCACCCAAAGTTAATACAAGAGAATCCAAAGATCAAAATCGGATCTTGGAACTAAAATATGTTTATGAGTATCAAAAGTGTGTTATCCTTATTAAAAGTACATAAAGGGTATGTATAGTATAAGTGGAGACCCTAAAACCAAATTCCAAATGAAATAGGAGAAAACCAGGTCAGTGGCCATATGTGGTTTGTACCTGCTCCCTAATCGGGAGAAGGTAGCCTACCTATAATTTGTCCTGCGGTCTGGCACTGGGCGCAGTTAGCACTGCGGTCCAGACACTAGGTGCAAGTACAGAGCGTGGGTATCAGATAAAAAAAATCTTGCAAGTTAGCTCTTGGGATTTTTGACTTATGGTACTTGTTTTGCCTTCATGCGGTCTGTAAGTTCAACTTTCGGATCACATATTGACTTGGTAACTTTTAGGAGTCATCTTTTCAACTCTTCATCGATTCCCGAACATGATTTGATAACGAGGATGCTGAAAAATATCCCATTCATCCATAATTGCTCTAAAAAGTTGCCAAAAATACTTTTTCACCTTTTTCACGAACTTAGCATCCAAAACATGGTTTCCCGCAAAACATACCTAAAACAGATCATATCTATCAAAATAGCCTTAGGAACTCATATGTTTTCCTCGTTTTAACCGTAGAAAGTGCTTAATTTCTATTGCACATCAACAACCTTAACTTAGAATGTTTGTATGTCCTCAGGCAACAAAACACAACAAAAACAAAAACGATACTTAACTAGGAGAACCAAAGCTATTTAAGGTAGTCAGTCATCACATTAAGGGGCAGTTTGGTTTGTGGTATTAACTTCAATAATCCCGGGATAACACTTTTTATCATACGTTTGGTTGTAAATACTTGGGATAACTTATCCCGGGACTAATAATTCGTCCCGGGATAAGTTATCCACCCAATTGGTGGGATAACGATCCCAAGACTATTTCTCTTTGGTTTAAAATTATACAATGACTAAAATACCCTCAAAATCTATAATTTTATCACACATCTATATATATATATACTAGTATTTTAATTATGAATTTTAATAAAAGTTAAGCACTTAATAATTTTGACATAAATTTTATATTTACATTTAAAACTTATTAGTAATATATAATAATTTATCAAAAATTTAAATCTAAAATTCAAAATTCTTATGCCATCATTATCTCCAATTATCCGCTTTCATTGACCCGCCATACATAAAGTATTTATTTTAATTCACCCATATATAAAATTTTTATTTATGAATATATTATACGTTAAATTTATTTGAATAATTATTCCCTAAAAAATAATAAAATATCAACACCGTTGTGGAATTACTTATTTTAAATTAAATAGTTTTTTAATTTCTTGAAAATTGATTATTATGGTATATATCAATTAAAATAAATTTTAATATATTATATGAGTGATATGTGTTTAAATGAAATGAAATAAACAATAAATCTTCTTTTACTTTAACAAACATAAGTTGAAAGTTTCTATTTCAAAACTAAATAAGATGTAGTAAGATTTTTTTTAAGCACATACAACATAATCATGGAAAAGCACACGCAAAAAAATTAAAACTAAATAAGATGAAAGTTTTATTTTTAAAAATAAATATGTAAAGCTTGAAAAGAAATTATTTAAAAGCGAGTTAAACAAGATGGAGGGCATTTTTGTAATCACTTAATTTAGTCTTAGAAATTATACCGTGCATGTTACTTTGAATACAACAAACCAAATACTCAATTAAAAATAATCCCAGCATAACTAATCCCAGTATAACTTATCCCGTCATAACTTATCCCATCATACCTCATCCCATCATAACTTTTTTCCAACCAAACAATTCCTAAGTTCATATATCTACACCCCATCCAATCTCATTTTTCAAAACCAATAGTGTATGAAAATAAAGCACAAAAATATGACAAAATTGGATTGAGGTATGGCTATTACATTAGCAATAGACAACAACTCATATACACAAGTTACACTACACGAAACAAGAAAATAGCTAGCAATGTGACTCTAGTGACCTCACAACAATGATATCCCACCCACTTATATGAAATAATATATGTCAATGCAGGGACGGTCAAGAGATACTAAAACTGAAAAAACATTCCAATCAATGCATATCAAATACAATTATTTTCCTTACCTTAGCATTCAGATAGTCAAGTTAGGATCACTATAGGCATTTCTCAACTTATAATATAGGCTTGGGGGATAGTATGATACATATGGACATTTAAAGTGACTAAGCCTCCTCGGCACTATACTAACTTTGGGGTCTCACTTATTAGACAATTTTATTCCAACCTTAGAACTCCCTGTTTAATCTTTATTGCACATTGAGTTTGGGTATGGTCTTTTAGTATTTTTTTTCACAATTTTGTTTCTTTTATTTTTCTACCACACCAAGCCCTACTTTCTTTTTCTTTTATTTACCCCTTGTTTACACCCATTTAACATTATGGACACCTATAATAGCCACCCTCAGCTTAGGCTTTTTTCTTGAGTTAAGATGCACAATGTCCAAGGAGGACCAGGAACAAAATAGGTTCATTATAATATAAATAGGAAGGTGAATAGCTGAAACAAAAAAAATAGGTTATAAGGCTCAAAACTAGGACCAATGGATATAATGCACACGTAGAAGAGGTCATTTAGGCTAAAAGTGGATAGAAATAAAAAATGACCTATAATCCTTTCCTAACGACTATCCTTCATCCTAGACAAGACTAACCAGACAAATTTTGAATTTATCACACAAAAGGAACTAGGTATTATGTCACACACACATGGCACAGAGTCAATATTACCTGCTATTACCTATCTAGTTCATGCAATTATTATCAAGTGATTATTATGTCCCTAATTCTAATGCCATAACAAGATCCATAATTTTCACACATATATACATTTACACAATTCTAAAATACAAAATTTTTGAAGAGTATGAAAAATCCATAAAAATCATGATAAATACCCTAATACTTAAAAATCCCATAATTACATAAAACATATCAGAATATGAAACAAAACACAATATGACACAAATTAACCTAAACATGCCGATCTATAACTATACCACGATCGATAAGAAAAGAAGCACGACAATGAAAACCCAAGATGGCTTGGTATGACCACCCCTAAATAAAAACTGTACACTATCCCCAATGCGCTAAAATAATAGAAAACAAAGGGAATAAATACATACCTGGGATACACTAGGTGCCCATATCATGATCTTCCCTAGATGGGGGTATATCCTCTAGCGAAGGCCATGGTGGTAGAGGTGCACTATGAAAAGATTTACTTATAGCTAGCTTGGCTCGCCTCTGCCTATCCACAAATGTAGTGTTTGTCAAATCATTGGTGGCTCTTTTAAGGGCTTGCTCATATGGCATGTCATGATTCTATAATTCCCCCTTTCGGCTACTATTGGTACCAACTATGGGGAGCACCACATCATTCTTCTAAAATAAATCAAAGTGGTTGGGACCACATAGTGGTGATGGCTGAATAATTGGGGTTACAACTAGAGGGATGGATAATATGTGGCTATTAGTGAGAGAGCACACCTCTGATCTAAGTTGGTCCACCTCCTTCCTAATATTTTATAGACCTTGTATCTCAATCCTACTAAACCGAGCCAATACTTGATCCTTAAAAGCATTTATCCATGAGTACAATTTACCTCGTAGCTCTGACATCACATCCTAGTGTATAGACTGTAGTCTATCATCAAGCGTCTTTAGTGTAGTTTGGACTTATGGCCGGTTTTGATCATATAATATCACAGACTCAGTCTCAATAATTGGTAGCCGAGAGGCTATCACCTCTATTCTCTAGTCAACCCCTGGTATATCTAGCACATTTGCCTCTGTAACAACATCTTCAAAAATAGTATCTATTACAGATACCACTCGCATATCGTCTGGATACCGCATTGTCATACACACATCAAACACTAATTGCTCATAAATCAGTTTAAAGGTGATCTTTTCGAAGTCAATATCAATAAAAACTCTACAAGTGGAAAGAAAGGGTCTATCGAATATAATGGGGGCTTGAGAATTCACGTCACAATCATAAAACATGAAATTAATGGGGAACATAAAGGATGCAACCTTTAATTTTACATCACACAAAACACCCACCGGTTCCTTCATAGATGAGTCATCCACCAATAATTTTATGGATGTAAGTTTGAGTTCCCCCGACCTCAACAACTTGTACACAACTAGTGACATCACATTTAATTCTGATGCCAAGTTACATAAATCCTTCTTGACATTGAAAGGCCATATAGAACACAAAATGGTGACTACTCTGGGATCTTCCTTCTTTTCTACTAATATTAAGGAAAGGAAAACACTATAAGGGTGGACATGAACATTGGGTTTGATGACCTAATCCTCACTATTTTCATACATGAAACCATCATCACCACATGTTAATTTCTTAGACTCTACCTCAGGTGTCTCATTTCTCCCAGGGCTATCAATAATTAACTCCTCGATTGTAGGTACATGGGGATCATCAGTAGTGGCAACATAATTAGTGGAGATATCTAGGCAAAGACTTATAGTTAGTGTACTATGAACTTTTTTGCTTTGAATAGTATTAGGATATTTCTATTTGATCTAAGAAGACATATGCCCGAACTAGTACACCAATTTCTTAATAGAAGTGGCATGACACAACAACTTTGGGTCAATCCCAAAATGTCAGCCTTAATCTCTGTAAGGCTGTTCTCCTAATTTTCTTCAACTTTTACTAGTTTTGTTAGTATTTCTTCCATTTTTATTTTGGATATTGTCTACCAAATGGAATATACCTATCTCTCTTTTCCTTTTAATCATCTCTTCATCTCAAGTCACAGTCTCTATCCCTACTATGGTCTTTATAGATGTCATAATAGTTCCAACCTTGGTTCAATTTCCCGTGGGCTTGGAAACCCTCAAGCTAATGATCAAAATTTCTTTCCTCCTCTTTTAATGCAGATTCATAAGCTCTGGAAGCTGCACCCTATGCTCCTACTGTATGAACTTTCTTAGAATTCCTGGTCTCAAATTGATTTTCTAACTCACCAATGTTAGTTTTCAATAGCTCAATCTCTTATACTACAGAATCATCAGCTACTATCTGGTCACTTATAGATCTAATAGCATAAGTACAAAAATCTTTCTCAACCTCCTGAGTCTACCACCGTCAGTTAGTGAGGAAAATCTGATTCAGAATATTTAAAGCTTTCTCTCATTGAAATATCATAAAGACCCCTCTAGAGATAGTATCTACCATAGCTCTAGAACTGATGGTCACGGCTCTCTAGAATAACTCTATTAAGTTTTCCCTTGAGATCTGATGGTTGTGCCGCATACTCAACTTCTTCTTGAACGTTAACCAAGCCTCATTCATGGACTCAGACTGTAGCTACCTACAATTATAGATCTCATCCTTAAACTGTAACATGATGGATAGAGGAATGAACTTATTCAAGAATTGTATGCGTAACTCATTCTATGTAGTGATAGATATTCTTGGAAGTTTCCCTAATCGTAAAGGTGCCTATTTTGTAAGAGATAAACAAAAAAACCTCTATTAAATCACCTTTTGATTCAACCCTATATATGTATATAAAGTTTCAATTACAATAAAATTATCTAGATTCATGTTTGCATCATCTATAGGCAACCCCACAACTGCACCCTTAATGTATAAGAGTTGGATCATAGCACTAGTTATGTTGAACATAACTCCTGGGGCTAAAATTGGAGGAATAATGGCACCAGTATTTGTCTAATCAATATACCCCAGATCCCCTTTATCAACCTCATGTGGGTGCAAGTATTGGTATGCTAGAATCACATGGGCTCACCTCAAACTCTATTCTAGTTTCCACCAAAAACTGCTCAGTGCTTTACTTTCTATCTCTTTCTCCTAAGCTATTCGCAGAGT
Source organism: Capsicum baccatum var. pendulum (assembly GCA_030864225.1). Lineage (NCBI taxonomy): Eukaryota > Viridiplantae > Streptophyta > Magnoliopsida > Solanales > Solanaceae > Capsicum > Capsicum baccatum. The sequence goes on from CM061557.1 coordinate 92,383,503, forward strand.
ATCTTTTATTGCTATTCTCTCATTTTCAGCTAAAGATAACAATACCTCTGTCTGCTAGTCAATAATGTCTTGAACTCCTTCAAGATATGAGGGAGTCATATCATCATGAACCTCTTCAGAAAGATTGTCTCTTTTTAGTTCTGTCATCCTATTAGGTTTTTATAGGATCCTATCTAGATTTAGATTCACTGGTTGTAAGGGACTATCTCTACTTTTTGTGTTAGGCATAAACTAGAATATACCTAACTTAGAACAAAAACAAAAAAAGACCTCAAAACCTACAACAACTTCAGTTCACATCAACACCATACTCCCCAACAACGACAACAAAATTTGACAACACCTAAGTTATAACTTCACTCCGAAGATGATTATGGCTATTATCAAATATAGTAACCCAAAAAAGTTGGGTTTGAATCCCAAGTGAATACATGGACTTGTGTATCTCAACTGTTGTAATCAATGGACAAAAAATGGAAAATTAAATAGGGGGATGTAAATAGTAATATCAAACAAGAAACGAATATCTACTTCGGTTGTGATCAGTATTGGTGAAAACTAGGCTTCTGTTACCACTATCTTATCAACGCCCTAGTATTATCGTGCTTTATTGAACCATCTCGATACCTTTTACCCAGAATCAATAAGTTATGTACCTTCTACAGTCTTTGGGATGAGTTGAAGGATTTCATCATTTGCCTTTTGAGTCTCAGGATGTTGCTTTGCTACAATTATCCTGATCCCAGTTAACTATTATATTTTGAGTCTCTAGTTGTTAGATGAAAGCTGACCATTTTACTAAGTTAAACTCTAGAAGCATGGATCAACAGTTCAACATCAAATTACTATTGTCTTTATCTTTTCTTAGTCATTACTCCTCTTTTCGTGTAAGTAAAACTAATCTAGGCAGGATCCTAATGTTAACCACCCGTTAAGAATATTATTATATGGAAGATAAAGAAATACATTCATGAGTATCAATGAAGAACAACAATAACACTTTCCCTACTTTGTTAATCTGCTAGGGTTTTCATAACCCTAGATATGGGTTTTAGCCTCTTATGCATGTGAAGACATTAATAACATTAATAGTTTAAAGTATACATAAAATCATACTGATAAGAAGTAGAAAACCCACAAAGATAACAAGATTAATCAACCATAGTCAATAAAAGAGAATCCAAAGATCAAAATCAGATCTTGGAATCAAAATATGTTTATGAGTATCAAAAGTGTGATATCCCTACTAAAAAGCACATAAAGTGTATTTATAGTACAAGAGAAAACCCTAAAACCAAAGTCCAAATGAAATAATAGAAAACTATCTTGGTGGCCACATGTGGTTTGTACTTGCTCCCTGACCGTGAGAAAGTAACCTACCTGCGGTTTGGAACTGGGTTCTTAGTAGTACCTGAAGTCTAGCCACTGGGATCAGGTACGGAGCATGGGTACTGAATGAGAAAAATCATGCAAGTTATCTCTCAAGAATTTTGAATTTTGGTACTTGGTTTGCATATATGCAGTCCATAGGTTCCATTTGCGGACCACATGTTGAATTGGTATGTTTCGAGAAGCATGTTTTTAGCTCTTCTTCGATCTTCAACAATGATTTGATCATGAACAAGATGAAAAATATCCCAATCATCCATAATTGCCCAAAATATAAAAAAAGCACCCTTTTCATGAACTTAACATCTAAAACATGGTTTTCTGCAAAACATACCAAAAACAGATCACATCTATCAAAATAGCCTCAAAAACTTGTATATTTTTTTGTTTTAAGAATCCAAAGTTTTATATTTCTCTAACACGTCAATCATATCATGATCTATGGCACAAAAAAATGTGATCCCAGAGCCTTTATGATATCTTGCACCATTGATATGTCAAGATTTTCCTAAGTATTGTGTGACTCGGGTGCCAGCATTACCTAAATACCGATGGCAATGTTCAAACAGTTGGGCTTGAGACCTCCAGATCCAACAATAATGCAGTTATTAATGGCAGATCGTATGGTGAAAAGCCCACAGGAATATTATTTAATGTTATGGTAAAGGTAGACAACTTCATCTTTTTTGCAGACTTTGTTGTGTTGGAATGTGAAATTTACTTTGAGATGACCATAATCTTGGGTAGACCATTTTTAGCCAGGGGTAAAGCATTGGTGGATATAAGGAAGGAAAGCTTAAGTTTAGGATGAATGATGATGAGGTCAAATTATATGTGCATCGAACCACAAAGCAACCGACAAAAATAAGGCTGGTCTCGATAATAAAATGTTTTGATGACCTTGGAGGCCACTTCTTCGGCTATTTTGATGAATCTGAGTAATTAAGATACCCAAATCGTGTTGCATCATTGAATCAGGTGCTGCTTGAGAGGCAACCCAAGGTATCTTATTATTTTTGTACTTGAGTTAATTCATGTTTGTATAATTAATGTTGGATGGCTGCACCTAAGGTGCCACAGGTATGTTCCTAACTCTCTTATTTAATAGTTGCCTAATGTATTGGGGACAATGCATGACTTATTAATAGGGGTGAGGTGACTTGTGGGTCTAGATGTCCTCTTGGATTTTTTGTTGCCGTGTTTCTTTTCCTCAGAGTCTTTTCTAAGTAGAGATGGAATGTCTAGGAAAATTATGTCATATTGTGATTTATTTTGTATTGTTATTTTTATTTAACTAGGTCAAAAATGAATACCTAAGGTAGTTCATGTGTTTTGTGTGGTTGTGCTTAAAGTATTTTTGGGAAAAATGATACCCCTCAGAAAAAAGTCTTTCTGAACTCTGTGTGTGTATATATTTATGACCATTATGAATCTCATCATGGAATTAGGATTAGGGATATAATAATCATATCTAGAATTTTCATGAACTGAATATGTAGTAATTTATGATGGAACCCTATGCCATGTGTGTGTAAGATGCTTACTTAGTTCCCATTATGAGTTAAATCTCGAACTTGCCTATTTAGTCTTGCCTAGGTTGTAGTATAGTCAATTTGGAAAGGATCATCATATGTTGTTCTTGAAAATTAGTCTACTTCTAGACTAAACGATCTTCCAAATGTGAAGAAGTATCCCTTGATCCTGATTTTAAGCCTGATAGACTATTTTTGTTGTTTTCATCTTTAGCCTTTACATTTTAGTTACAAGGAGCCTGTTTTGGCCCTAGTCCTTCTTGGACATTGTACACCTTAACTCAGGCAAATCTCCTAAGTTGAAGGTGTCTATCATAGGCATATTTATTAGATGTGGGTATAAAGAAGGGTGTAAATAGGAGAAAAGAAGGTACAACTGGGAATGGTATAAAAAGAAAAGGAGAGAGAAAAGGAAAATCAAAAGAAAAAGAAAACAAAAAAATAAAATAAACCACATCCAACCTGACTGAGAAATAATAGAACAAAAAGGGGGAAATAAGGACCGAATAAAACAAAATTGCCTGATAAATGGTCTCTCACATAATTGTAGTACTAAGGAGGAATAGTCACTAAATTCAGAAATATACCTTACCATCTCCCTAGCCTACGTTACAAGACGAGTAAAGTTCTGCAGTAATCCTAATCTGACAATCAAAAGAATAAGGAAAAGAAAATAAGGGAAACCCAAGGCTATTTTGTGCATATTGTTGGAGCTTCATTGTGAGTATAAGTGTCTCATGATCATCCCAGTATTAACATGAATGATTTATCTGAGTGAGAGGGACTACTTTAGCATGAGATTACATGGGTTGTGTTGCTAACTACTTATTTGTTCGGATAGTGTAACTTGTAGATATGTATGATTGTTTTTTGCTAATAGAAATGTCATAGCTTGATTCCTTTTTGTGACTTTGTTGTGCTACCTAGATCCACGCAGTTGGTTTTGAAGTGTTACATATTGGGGGGGCGGGGATGTTATTGAGCTTACACTGAAATTGATTGTCGTAGGTGTCTTAGACTTCTCTTGGTTAAGCATCGTTGTATCATTTTGTTATGTTTTATTGCTCGAGGAAATATAAATGTCTAAGTTGAAGATTTTGAAATACGCTAGTTTCATGGAACTTTTGATGCTTAAAACCGAGAAATATATAGGTACTTAGTCCTATTTTGGGAGGTACTATGTTTTTTATGTCTTATTTTGCAGGAAACCTGGTTTTGGGAGCTAAAAAGAATAGTAGAAGTTGAAAGTTGAAGTTTGGGATACCTATGTTGGCACCTACCTGGCATAAGTGACACCTACGTATTGTACGTGCCACCTATATGGCCTTGAAATCAGAGTAAGTGTCAAAAGGTTGAATGTTAGAGAATCAGAAGTTGAGAATTGTGTATTGCCACCTACGAAGGGCCACTTACGGCCCGTAGGTGCCACCTATGGCACCATAGGTGCCAGTACAACTGCCATAGGGCTAAAATTTCAGAGAAACTATAGAATGAGATTTTCCTGTCACCTATGTGGGCCCACATACGGGGCGTAAGGGCCACCTACGGGCCATAAGTGGCACCGTAGGTGGCTACGGACCCAAGATCCCCAGTTCATTTTGCTTTAGATTTTTTGGGCTTTTCTATAATCTATAAATACTCTTATGATGTTTTTAGTCAAATTTATGCACTAATACTATTCACAAACATATTTTTAATCTAAGATCGATTTTTGATCTTGGGATTCTTGTGTTCTTTGTTTTTGGTTAATTAATTGACTTGAGACTTTGGGTTTTCTTCATCTATTATTGTGAGATTGATGCTATGCTTTCTTTATTGAATTCTGGATTTTTTACAACTATGTGTGACTAATTACCTTATCTAGGGTTGTGGCATCCCTGGAGGGATAATGATGTAGTAGAACCGTGAGATCCTTCTCGATGATTGTTGCTGCATGTATTGTGAATTTCTTTGCTTTGATTTCTTTCATAACAATTGTAAATATTCGAAACTAGCTTGTATTTTGTACTAGCAAGAGAGAGGGGTAGAGATTGGGAAAAGAAGATCTCAACAATGATTAGAGGCTATAAACTCTCCTCTAACTAACTTGAGAGGATAAAGCTAATCTGGGATCCAAGACAAGGGTTAGTAATGCGACACTTTGAGACCAAAAGGAGATAAGTAAGATTTTCCAAAGGGTATCAAGATACAATTGGCAATACATAACTTGTCATATTCTACTCCGAAGTGGTGAGATAGTTGGACTGAATACAATAAACCTAAGGAGTTAGAATCTACGGGGAACATAATCCTAGTGTTTGTTTCAAATTGTCTACAACCAAATGCAATCAAATTTGGTTACTTTTACTGATTAATAAAATGCCCCCATTTAGTTTTCTGCACAGCCTTGTGATTTCAATAAGTTCAAGAAATATATCTAGCCAATTCTCTTTGAGTTTCACCTCAACCTAGTTGTGTTACTATATTTTTACATCGACCACTTTATACTTCCTTGGATGCAGTTTTTGAAGACATTAATAATACACCACACCAATATTAAAAGGATCTCAAAAGGTCCTATTTTCTGTGTCTGAGCTTGTATTTCCTCAAAAACCTCATCACACCCTTCGTGCATGATACTTAGAGGAATACCTGATCACCAAATCCATATTGTAGGGAATAAAGCATAGAATCTGCACAATCCTTCTGGCTACTCTGAGCTGTCCTCAACCTATCCTAAATAACCCTGACTTAGTCCAACGACTCCTACAGTAATTCAGTACCACAGGGACTAATCTCAGAGATCTCAAACTAATCAATCAAAGATCGACATAGCCTACCATATAATGCCTCAAATAGTGCCATCTCAAAACTCAAATGGTAGCTATTATTATACGTGAACTCATCTAATGATAAGTATTGCTCCTAATGATCTCAAAAATCCATAACACAGGCTTAGAACACATCCGCAAGAGTATGAACAGTCTGCTCAGATGCTCATTAGTCTGAGGGTGGTAGGCTATGCTAAGATCCACCTGAGTACCCAAATCCTTTTGAAAAGCTCTCCAGAAGCTAGAAGTGAACACATAAATCTAGTCAGAGATGATGGATATAGGAACTCCAAACAAATAAACTATCTTACGAACATAGATATGGGCTAAGCTCTCAAAATTAAAGGACATCAACATAGGAATGAAATATTCTGATTTGGTCAACTAATCCAAAATGACTCAAATACAATCAAAACTATAAGAGGTCTGAGGTAGACCACTAACAAAGTCAATGGGAATTCGCTACTACTTTCACTTGGGAATGGGCATTCTCTGAATTAAGCTACCAAGTCTATAATGCTCTACCTTCACCTGCCTACAATATAGGCAAAGAGCTGTAAAGTCCATCATATCTCTCTTCATACCACACCACCAATAATGTTTTTCAAATTATAAGACATCTTAGTTGTACCAGGGTTAATAGAATACCTTAAATTGTCGGCCTCATGAAATATCGACTAAATCAAGTCTCCAATCCTATAAAAACTAAGGTGGCCATCATATCTCAAAACACCCCTAGAATCTATGGTAGCCTTATTTGACTTACCACCTAACAGCTGATCACAGATGACACAAAGTCTGATATCCTTGAACTGATGACTCCAAATTTTCTCAAATAAGGTAAATCTCACCTCTATACTAGAAAGAATTTTCCTAGAGTTAGAAATATCATTTCACATCATTAAGTTGGCTAAGGAACATATATCCCATATTAGATGTCTTTGAGAAACCGATATAGAATCCTAGTTTCCCATATTCACTGCCTTCCATATCAAGGTATCTACTACCACATTTTTCTTTCCTAAATGATATAAGATAGAGATGTCAGAATCCTTAAGAAACTCCATCCATAAATATTGCATAGAATTTAGCTTTCTTTGGATCATATGATGTTGAATTCTACACTTATCTATGTGGATCTCACAATGCGCGCCACAAAGATAATTTCTCAAAATCATACACATGAAACTACCACTACTAACTCCAAAGCATGAGTGGGGTAGTTGTAATCAAGTATGTTTAGGTTACTCGATGCATAAGAACAAACATACGAGATGAAGTAAAAAATTCCTTGAGCTTTTAAAGCTCGACTAACACTCCTCGGACTACTAGAAAGGAATCTTTTTCTAAGTAAATTAGGTCATCGGTGTTGGAAAAGTAACAAAATCCTTAATGAACCGCATATAGTAACTGGTAAAACTAATGAAGCATTGAACCTCGGATGAAGATATAGGCCTGGCCCAATCACAAATAGCCTAAATCTTTACTATATCTACTAGAATCCCATCTTTATATGCCTTATGTCCAAGGAATAAAACTGACTTGAGCTAGAACTCATACTTTGAGAACTGTGCAAAAAGCGTAAATACATGGTTCATTAATGTGATATTGATTTATAGCACTTTTGACACTTAAAACAATGAAAATAGGTATATTTCGTAGGCTTGTTTTGTGAGATATGATGTGTTTTGGGAATGTTTTGTAGGAAATTATGTTTTGGATGCCAAACAGAAAAAGAAGAAAATAAAAGATTTGGCCACTTACCGAGGCATTTATTGAGCGTAAGTACTACTTACTGGGTGGTACATGGCAAAAAAGGTGTCAGAACTTGAATTCCAAAGGCTCAGAAGGAGGAAAAGAAAAAATTTGTCACTTACCAAGGGTACCTATGGTTCATAAGTGACCTTAGTAAATGTCACATGCCTAGTCCAGAGAGTTTTTAGGATCTGTACAGGAGCTCTGGCAATAAACAAGGACCACCTATGGTCTCTAGGAGCCAAAGTAAGTATCCATCAACCTAAAATTTCCTTTTTGTTCGGGTTTTGATCTTTAGGGTTACCTTGTATTTTCTAAATACCCATTGATATTTTGTAGTTAGTTTATGCACTCTTAAGAATGACAAAGTTATACTTGACTCTAAGATTTGGATTTTGAAATTGGGTTTTATATAGTTATTACTGTGATGTAAATTTAGTGTCTTAAATTATGAATTTCATTGATAGTTTCAGAAGCATGACATTTAGGGTTTTGGAACCCTAGCATATTAACAAAGAAAGGGAAGTGCTAAGTTGTTCTGAACTAGTATTTTTTTTGTATTGTATTATCTTCAGTTTAATAGATGCCTTAGAGGTTGAAAACTGTAAGATCCTGTCTAAAATATCATTACTTACTCCACAGAAGGAGCAGTGACTAGGAAAAGATAATCACAACGGTAATTTAAAGATTAATTATCTGCCTAGGCAAATCAGTATCATTTGTGTAAGACGATTGTCTATTATCTAATAACTTGAGACTCAAAAGGTAATAGTTAACTAGGATCTAAGATAAGAGTTAGTAATGTTACATCCTGAGACTCAGAAGGTAAAGGATGAAATACATAAATGAGCCCACAAGATAGTTGATCATACATAACTTATCAGATTTTGCATGCAAGGCACTGGGTTGGTTTAATAAATCACGATAAGCCTACTGAGTTGAGAAGTCAAGGGGAACACAATCACAGTTTTTGTCTCCGACTGATGACAACCAAAGTTGAATTTTGTTACTTGTTCGAGATTGTAACTACAAACATTCATTTACTTTTAGTTCTGCTTTTTGAGTTCATCAAGATAAAAATAAAATTTGTGTCTTCCTTGTATGTTCAATCCCAACCTAGTTTGGTTACTTTACTTGATATAGACTGCTTTATCCTTCAGTTAGAGTTTAATTTGGGCATTGATCATAATTTTGGTGCCTTTGTAGGGAAGACGGTATACTTTTTGATTAAAGCTTTTTTGGAGTTTTCAGGTTTTTATTTTTTCATTTTAGTTTGGTATACATCGATCTATTCCTAAAACTAGTAGTCAAGGCAATCCCTTACTCCCAATAAATCCTAACCTAGAGAGACTACTACAACCTAATCGTATAATGACTGAACTAGTACATATAGTTCATCTTGAAGGGGTTCGAGATGATCCTAATATGGTACCTACCCTACACAAAAAGATCCCCAGAATATTGCTTATAGGCAAATAAAGCAGTTGTTAGCAAATACTGCCAAATAAAAAATAGATGAGAAGGCCTGATTAGCTTCGCAGTTAGAGAAAGCCAGGACAAGACCAACAGTTAATTATCGAGCAATACTCAATGATAATTGAGATATATTTCATGGTGGTCTAGCTCAAGTCATCCCAACATTCTAATATTTTCAGCCATATGATGATGAGGAGGAAATAAGACTCGTTGAACCTGTAGAAATAGGAGCTATCATTCCTTCTGCAGTACCCCCTCATATTAAATATGACATATCTAGTGCCATGATCCAGTTTCATATTTTGATAGATGTATTTTTGGGCTCGGATATAGACTATACAAATATGCATCTTGCCAATTTTTTGGAGATGTGGACTTCTTATACTATTTTGTAGGTGGACAAGGAGGCATTTAGATTTAGGTTGTTCCTATTTTGATTGACTAAAGAAGTTTCTTTGTGTTTGGGCAAAATTTTGAGAGTATCTATGCAACTTGGAATAAGTTGCACAGGTAATTCTTGAACTATTTCTTTCCCTCTGAAGGTATATTATAGCTTAAAGATGTGATATACAACTTTAGATAGAGACATTGTGAGTAGATGTACAGCGCATGGTTCATGTTTATTTAGAAGTTATGTATGGGACCCAATCATCGTATTTAATGGTTGAGCTTACTGGAGATATTTTATAGTGTCTTGAACATTAGTTCCCAAGCTATGGAAGATACAATCACTAGACGAGCATTTAAGAGTTTACGCTTGGAAACATCTTCTAAGGTTATAGACTAGATCTATCTCACTAATTGTGGGTGGTATAATTAGAAGTCTTAGAGAGGTACTTACGCATACACCATTAGAACTTCTAGAGACCATAGAGCAGTTGATGATTTTGTGGCAGAAGAGATTGCACAACTTAGGACTGATATTGGATTGTTAACTAAGGAATTTACTATAGTGAATTTAGAGAAGTTAAATATGGTAGATGTGCACGGTTCAGCCTCTAGAGCATATGAGCGCATCTTAGAGAAGGAAAATAAGTATTTTAATCACAAATTAGTTAGTTTTTGATCCAAAAGGCAAGGAAACTAAGGTAAAAACTATTAATGAGATAGATATAGAGATTGTAGTAGGAAGAGTGATAGTGTCTAGAGATAGAAAGATTACTTCAACAAAATAGGAGATAGGTATATTCTGCAGGGAAACCAGGATACTTAATCCAGAATGGAGTCCTTGTCATCCAAATTGGTAAAATGTCAGAAAAATAAGAAGGCATACCTTAAGGAGAATAAGTCTAATATCTAAGGTTTGACCTAAAAGTTTGAGTCCCATGCAACTGTTATCAAGTAGTTAGAGCAATAATTTGGGCAGACGTCGACAAGTTTGTATAATAGATAGCCAGGTACACTTTTGAGTGACACAGTAAAAAAACATTACAATATAGATTATTATCTAGTTATCTCCATTGGTAGTGGTGCCACTACTATTGATCCACCAGTGCCTACTATTAAGGAATTAAAAAATAATAGTACTGCGATCGATTAGACACTTTAGGCAGTGTTTGAGAAGTTAACATTTATTGATGATGATTATGAAACTGATGATGCTTATGATTGATCTACTAATCCTAACGATAATGTGCACCATTGTAGCTTGATTCCTCTCCTACCATTAGTAGAAACAAAGGATATCGGGGTGGTCACTATTTCATGTTCTATTAGGCACTTCAATGCCAAACATGCTTTGTTTGACCTTCAAGTCGGTATCAATTTAATGCCACTAATGATATACAAGATATTAGGGATAGGGAAAATAAAACCTACATCCATGAAGTGATTGATGGCTGATCATCTGTAAAGAAATCAATGGGTGTTTTGTGTGATGTAGAAGAATGATTGGCATCCTTTATATTTACAGCAAATTTCTGGAGTCTTGACTGTGATGTAAACTTTCAAGACCTCATTATATTGGTTAGAACCTTCCTATCCGTGGGTAGGGCATTAATTAATATAGAGTGTGAGTAGGTGACCTTCAGAATAAATGGTGAACAAGTGATTTTTAATGTGTTCATATCAGTACAACAGCCAAATAACATATGAGTAGTGTCGATGATATATACTATTGATAGTAATGATGATACAGATATTGTGCCCACTAAAGAAAGACTTAGGGTCAAGGTATTAATAGCTGTAATCATGGGTAAATCATTGCTTGGTAGAGGTTTTCACAGTTATGCTCCAAATAAGTTGGATCTTGATCTCTAGAATAGAACCACGCCTTTTGGAAAACCATGCATTGAGGAGCCACCAGTTTTGTAGTTTAAGGCCCTCCCATCTCACTTGCAGTATATATTGTTGTGGACAAAAATACCTTATCATTGATCATTGTGGCATATTTACTAGAGTCACAGGTGGAAGCACTGGTATCCATATTGCTGGGGTTCAATAGAGTCATTAAGTTGACTATAACAGATATTGTGGGAATTTCACCAGGTATTTGTGTGCACGAAATACATCTTGAGATGAACTATATTGCCAGCATTAAGCATTAGTGTAGAATAAACCCTTATATGTAGGAGGCTATGAATAAAGAAATTATCAAGTGGTTAAATGCTAGAGTGGTTTACCTTACTGTAGACTACAAATGGGTTAGCCTAGTATAATATGTTCCAAAAAGGGTGGAATTATAGTAGTTCCCAATGAGATGAATGAACTTATGTCCATGATATCAGTGACTAGTTGGAGAGTTTCCATGGTCTATAAGAAGCAAAATACTTGGACCCAAAAGGGCCACTTCGCTATGATTTTTATGGATCAAATGCTTGATGGACTAACAGAACTGGGTTGGTATTATTTTCTTGATAGGTACTTGTGGTACAATCAAATCATTATTTCTCTTGAGAACCAAGAAAAGATGATATTTACTTGCCTCTGTAGGACTTTTGTATTCAAGAGGACGCCATTCGCATTATGCAATGCTCCCGCCACCTTTCAGCGATGCATGATGTCTATATTTTATGATATGGTGAAGGACACAATCGAGGTCTTCATGGATAATTTTTCACTGGTTGGGGACTCCTTTGATGAGTGTTTGGCCTATCCGGCCAACGCACAACAAAGATGTGAAAAATGCAGCTTGGTGCTGAGATGGAAAAAATATCATTTTATGCTAAAAGAATTATTGTTCTTGGGCATAAAATATCCAAACAAGATACTGAGTTGGACAAAGAAAAGATTGAGGTAATTTAACTCAGTCAAAGGTATATGAATATTTTTAGGCAATGCAGGCTTTTATAGAGGGTTCATCAAGGAATACTCTAAAATTGCAAATCCTCAGTGCAAGATTTTAGAGAAGAAGGTGAAGTTCATGTTTGAGGATGAATGTCTCAAAGCCTTCAAATGCCTTAAAGAGCAATTGATTTTGGCTTCTATCATTGTGTCTCCTGATTGGTCTGTACCATTATAGGTCATATGTTGTGCAAGTATAGTGCCTTTTGGTGAATTCCTAGTCCAAAGGAGATAGAAAATCCTTCATCCTATTTACTATGCCAAAAAGGCATTAAATCTCAAACAAAAGAACTATACAGTTATAGAGAAAAAATTTCTTACGGTGTTTTTTTCCTTTAAAAACTTTTGGTCTTATTTGATTGGGAATAAAGTCATAGTCTGCATAGACCATGCAACCTTGAGGTACTTGATGTGAAAAATAGATTCCAAACAGAGATTGATTCATTGGTTTCTCTTACGACCAGAATTTGATTATAAAATGAAGGACCAAAAAGTCATGAAAAACAAAGTTACAAAGCACTTATCCGGGATTAAGGAGGAGGCAATGCAGAAAGTAGGGGATGATATTGACATAGATGATACTTTTCCAGACGAGCGAGTCTTCGCAGCATCTTAGGACTTAATCCATTGGTTTGTTGATTTTGTAAACAATTTGATAAGTGATCTTTTCCTAGAAGATCTTTATATCTAGCAACACATAAGATTTATGCATGAGGTGAGAAAGTCCTATTGGAATGAACCATATCTTTTCTTAGTTTGTGCGAATATTGTTATGGAGATGATGGGCATTCTTAAAGCTTATCATTCATCACCAATTGGGGGTTATCATAATGGTACCCACACGACCCCCAAAATTCTATAGTATATTATTACTAGACTATGATTTATAAGGATGCTTACGATTTTGCATAAGTTTGTGACAAATGCCTGTGTTAAGGATATATTTCATAATGCCATAAACTCCCCATGATACGTATCTTAGAGCTAGAGTTGTTTTATTATGATGGATTGAATTCATGGATCCATTCGTGAGCACCTATTACATGAATTATATTTTTGTAGCTGTTTACTATGATTTGAAAAGGGTGGAGATGGTTGCGCTTTCGAATAATGAAATTACAAGTGTAACAACATTTTTGAAGAAAAATATCTTTTCTTCATTTGGCACTCCATGTGTAATTATTAGTGATAGATTTTGCAGCTGTTTGTTTAAGGACTTGCTTGATAAATATGATGTAAGACTTAAGTTTGAAACACCTTACCATCTTCACGCAAGCGGGCAAGTTGAGGTCACCCAACGAAGATCAAGTCCATATTGGCAAGGACTGTGAATGCCAATATGACTGACTTGTATAGAAAGTTGGATGATGCATTGTGGGCCTATCAGAAAGCTTCTAAGACTCCCATAGATGCTTTCCCATATCATCTTTTATACACCATGGCATGCTACTTGCCTGTCGAACCCGAGCATAAGATATCATGGGCGTTGAAAAGGCTAAATTTTGAGTGTCGTTATACAACAAGGTCGAAATTGAGGAAGGTAAAAGTGTTGGATGAATTTTGACTTTGTGCGTATGACAATTCTGCCATATATATAACAGAGATAAAACTATATCATGATAAAAAAATCGATAAAAAAGAGTTTGATCTTGGTGATTTGGGCTTGTTGTATAATTCAAGACTTTACTTATTTTGTGGCTAGCTGAAGTCTAGGTGGAACATGTCATTCAATGTGGTTCAGGTATTCCCACATGGTGATATAGAAATAAAGCGTGGTTGATAAGTCTCGTAGAAGGTGAATGGGCAGCGGGAAAAGAACTATATAGGAAACCTTAAGGAAGTGAAAGTTTATATTGAGGTAGACCTTGGCAAAGTCTGAGTCTCCAAGGAAATTGAATCATTCCACAACATTAAATCAGGCACTGCTTGGGAGGAAATCCAAGGTAACTTCTTTTTTACCATGACACGGATGCTTAGTGCATCCCAGGGTTGTCCTATTTCCCATGATTTTTATTATTTACATACACTAGGGATAGTGCACTATTTTATAGTTTGGTATACGGTATACCATAAATTCTGTAGGTATTTTTTGCCGTGCTTTTTTTCCTATTAGCCGCGGTATGGTTGTAGAACTAGCATGTCTAGGTTAAAATTTGTGTCGTATTGTGTTTTGTTTTGTTTATGTATTTTTGTGTGATTGTGATATTTTTTAGTATTTTGGGAAGTTTACATACTTTCAATATTGATTTTTATGAATAAATGATATCCCTCAAAAATTGTTTTTTAGAACTATGTGAATGTATATATGTGTGACCATTGTGGATCTTGTTATGGCATTAGAATTAGGTGCATAATAATCATTGTTAACTCATGCATGCACCGAATAGGTAGTAGATTATTATGTGACCCTGTGCAATGTGTGTGTGAGATTCTATTAAGTTCCCTTTGTGTGTTAACTCGAGAACTTTCTTGGATAGTCTTTCCTAGTTTGTAGGATAGTCGGTTAGGAAAGGATCATAGTTCGTTCTTAAACTTATTCCACTTTAATCCTAAATGACTTTCCCAAAGTGAAATTGTATCCATTGATCCTTATTTTGAGCCTAGTAGACTATTTTTTTCCTACACCTTTCACCCCTATTTGTGTTACAACTAACCCATTCTGGCCTGGTCCTCCTTGGACATTGTACACCTTAACTCAGATAAATTGCTTAAGTTGAGGGTGGCTATCATAGGGATACATAATGTAATGTGGGGTATGAAGAAGGGTAATATAATAGAAAATATAGTAAGGCTAGGTGTGGTAGAAAAATAAAAAGAATGTGAAAAAGAAAAGAAAAAGAGAAAAGAATAAAAGAAACCACACCCAATTGAATATGCAATAAAGAAAAAATAATAAAAAGAGAGAAATAGTGGTGGAATAAAAGGAAATCGATTAAAATGTGGACCCCAAAGTCTGTGTAATGTCAAGGAGGTTTAGTCTCTTGATATATCCATATGCACCAAACCAACACTCAAGTGTAAGTTACAAGACGAATAAAAGTCAAATAGTGATCCTAACTTAACTGTCTGAAAACTAAGGTAAAGAAAATAAGGACAAGCCTATCGTATTTGATGCGTATTGGTGGAACTTCTTTTGTGAGAGTGAATGTCTCTTCACTGTCCCTGCATTGACATGCATTATTTTATATGAGTGAGAGGGTTGTCTTTATTATGAGGGCACAAGGGTTGAATTGCTAGCTGTTTACTTGTTTGGGTAGTGTAACTTGTATATACGCATGGTTGTCTATTGCTAATAATCATATCTTGATTCTCTTGTGTCACATTATTGTGCTTCATGTTTACACAAAGTTTGTTTTAAAGTGTTTATATAGGACAGGTAATGTGTTTGAGCTTAACGTGGTGATCGACTTTATTGAATAGCTTAGATTTTCCTAGTTAAGCATCATTTCTTTGTTTTGTTTTCTTGTACTGCCTGAGGACATGCAAACATTCCAAATTGAGGGTGTTGATGTTCTACAGATTTATAAAACTTTTGACACTTAAAATGATGAACATATGCAAGTTTCTTAGGTTGTTTTGTAAGATATGAGGTGTTTGGGTGTATTTCTTAAGGAAATCAGGTTTTGGATAGTAAACAAAAGAAAAAGATGAAAATTGAAGTTTTAGGATACTTACTGAGAAATATCTTGGTGTAAGTGATACTTACCGAGCATAGGTGGACAAACTAGGTGTCAGAACTTGAAGTCCAAATACTCAGAAGCAGGAAAAAGAAGACGTCACTTACCAAGGGAACCTACAGTCCATAGGTGACTTTAGTAAATGTAAGAGGGTATACTCCAGAGAGTTTCAGGAGTTGTACAGGAGGTTTGGCACTTATCAAGGACCACCTACGGTCTGTAGGTAGTACCTACAGTCCATAGGTGGCCACCGACCTTAATTTTTCTTTTTCGTTCAGGTTTTAATTTTTAGGGTTTCCTTGTATCCTATAAATACTCTTTTGATGTTTTGTAGTTAGTTTATGCACTCTTAACACTTACAAACATGCACTTGATTCCAAGATTCAGATTTTGATCTTGTTTATAATTCAGTTACAAACTTTAGGTATTATTCAGTTATTACTGTGATATTGATTAACTGTCTTCAATTATAAATTTCATTTATTGTTTCACATGCATGAGTAGGTAAAGACTTTAGCTGGGGTTGTGGGAACCCTGAATATTGACAAAGTAGGGGAAGTGATAAGTTTTTTTGAACCAGTATCGTTTCATGAATTGTACTATCTTCAGTTTAATAGATGTCTTAGCAGTTGCAAATTATAATATCACTCGTAGAATATTTCTACATACTCCACAAGAGGAGTAATGACAAGGAAAAGTTAATTGCAATAGTAATTTGAAGATTAATGGTTGTTCTAGGCTAATCAGTATTATCTATGTGAGATGTTTATCTAGCATCTAATAACTTGAGACTCAAAAGGTAATAGTTAACAAGGATCTAGGATAAGGTTAGCAATGCGACTTCCTGAGACTCATAAGCTAAGGGATGAAATCGGTAAATGAGACAAAAGAGAGTTGATCATACACAACTTATCTGATTCTGCATGAAAGGTAATAGGTTGGTTCAATAAAGTACGATAAGCCTACTAAATTGATAAGCCACTGGAAATGCAATCCTAGTGTTTGTCTCTGACTAATTACAGAAAAATTGAATTTTGTTACATGTTCTAGATTTTTACAACAAACCCCTATTTACTTTTAGTTCTGCCCGTTGAGTTCAGCAAGCTAAAGATACAAATTTGTGCCTTCTGGTGGGTTTGACCCCAACCTAGTTGGGTTACTTCACTTGACAACGACCACTTTATCCTTCAGTCAGAGGTATAGTTTGGGTGTTTATCATTTATCAAATCCACAAATGCTGCTGGGGCATTAGACAAACAAACAGACATCACCAGAAAATTATAATGACAATAATGTGTCCTGAAGGCTATTTTTGGGACGTTTTAAGCTCGAATCGTTAAGTGATGGTAATCAGCCCTCAAGTCAATCTTAGAGACACCACAGCTCCCTGAAGCTGGTCGAATAAATCATCAACATGAGGCATAAGATAACTATTCCTCATTGTAACCTTATTAAGTTACCTGTAGTCAATACACATGTATAAGAAACCATCCTTGTTTTTATAAACTAGACAGGATCACCCCAAGGAAACACGCTCGGTGTAATTGACCCTACACCAAAAATATCATGAAGACGAGCATTGAGATACATAAGCTCGGCAGGAGCCATATGGTAAGGTTCCATAGAAATTGGTCGAGTGCCCGACTCAAAATTAATAACAAACTCGGTATTACACTAAGAAAGAAGACCATGTAGATTGGTAGAGAAAACATCGGAAAACTTACAAAATATAGGAACTGAGTCAAGCTAGGACCCTCATTAGACTAATATCATGAATATAAGCAAGATAAGACCCGAACCCTTCGAAATATGTCTCTTAGCCCAAACAAAACAAATAATCCCCATTTTTGTATGGATAATAGATCCCTGCCACATAACTGGGGGTATACCTTGTATTGCTAAGGTAGCGGTCTTGGAAAAACAATCCTAGACTGCATGATACTGAGATATAAAGCCCATTCCTAAAATCACATCAAAATGTACCTATATAACATAATAATATCAGCCTAAGTATCAAACTCACCAGCAGTCACAAAACATGATTTGTAAACCCGATCCATTACTGAAAGTTCACCCATGGAGTAGATACACATGATTACACAAATAAATAATCCTAAGACAACCTTAATCGAAGGGAATAATTAGTAGTTACATAAGAATAAGTGGATCCTAGATCAAATATAGGAAAAGCCGATTGATGGCACACCAAAATTATACCTTTAATAACAATATCTGAAAACTCTAACTTGGTTCTAGCAGATACAACATACAACTAACCACGCCCGCCACATGGCTGATCTCCTATCCTATCTTACTGAGGGCCTCCACTAGCACCCTGAGAACTATCCTAAATACCATACATACAACCTATAGCTAGGGGATGTACCACCCTAATGGGTGGAACACTATATGCTATAAGAACTATCGCTGTACAACTGGGGAACTCTCTCGACACATGGCTAAAGGACCCTCAACCAAAACAGCCCCTAGCATTGTGCTCAGAATAGAAGATCTTACCCAAAATAACCACCATAGCTAGAATACCGAGAAGTTGACAATCGCAGAGGATGACCACACTAGAACTAGAATGGCCTCCATCAATAATCTAAAGTACGATGTAAACATGCCTAATAGGTTGACCCTAATTATAATAATGTTGACGCTGAGGGTACCTATCCTAAGAACCACTAACTCTAAATCATGAGACACTACGAATCCCACTGAAACCACCTTGATATCTCAAAGTCTTGTTACTGCCCACTTGGGCTCGTGATGTATCTCCTCCATAACTTGTTCATGATTAGAAACTTCGGTAAAATATTTACCTATAGCAAACTACTCTACGTATCCATGCAAAGAGAGAGTCTCAATCCTCAAACAATTCACTGAACTCACTTATACTCGATCAATGAGATAGAAGTGGCATGCCAACAAACTTATAAAATTGGGCCTCGTACTATACAATAGTCACGAAGCCCTGCTACAACCTCAAGAATTAATATCTCGATGATCTCTAAGACGGTGAGGCATATACTTTTCCAAGAAGACCTCAGAGAACTGTCCATGCCAAAGAGGGAGATCCTGCTGGCTTGGAATCAAATTAACCTCCCCACCTATGTTGAGAAACCAAATCAAACTAACAATTAGTGTAATCCCCACCACGAGTCTTGACTAGGCCTAAATTATAGAGCCTATCCTTACAAGAAACCAAGAAACCATAAGCATTCTCACCCGGTGCACCATAAAACATAGGCTAAGTCAATCAAAAGAATCTACCTAGAATCTTCCACTCCCTAATAAACATAGCTGACTAGGAAACCACCAACTGAGTAACTACCAGCTGATCAACTACTGAAATAGAAAGGATCTCAACTGTGGGAGCTAGAGCTACACGTTGTGCTTTTACCTCAATACCACTCTGATCTACAGTATGCACTTTTATACGGTGCACCACTAACTAAAACCAAAAGTTGAACCAATACATCCCTAAGATGTGTAGAAGAAATACACTTTGGTGGAGCCTGGAGTGGTTTTTGTCCCACCATCGATAGGGTTAGAGGAATCTCTAGTTTGAGAGCAGGAATAGGGTCTAGTGAAGATCCCCTATTTTGGCCTCTGATCTGGACTACATATCTCAGTTGCTCTCAGCCTCTGGGTAATCCATGAACTATGGTATGATCCCTAGTCGTGGACTTAAGGTCCTCATCTCGTATAGCAATAGGACACATCTTAGCCATCTACAAAATAGTGAAACTAAAGGAATCTTTATAAACCGATCCCGACTCTTAGCTTAAAATGAGTGAAATAAGTAAAGATCTTCTAAGAATATCCTACAACCTCCAAAATATAAGAAACGAATGTCATCGTACCAATTCGCTGGATTATACTAGATACTTTATCTTATACTAACAACACTGGTGAAATTAGCACTCTGGTACCAATTTGTCAGAACCTAATTTATGAGCCATGGTGTCACTTACTTTATACCACTAGTAGGTAAGACAAATTGTAGCTTGGAGCTAAAAGCAATAGGCTAATTTGATGGGAAAATGGAATCAACGCCAAAAATATGTATGTAAATGCTTACAACAATAAATCATCGAATAATATTCATTAGATGGAAGATAAATAAGATAATGTTGACATCCCATGACCTAGTAGTGTAAGTACAAGATCCACTAAACCAAACAATACGATTACTAAAATGGTAAAATATACATCAACCTCAAATATAGAATGATTAAACAAAAGCATTAGAAGGAAAAATGTTCAACTCTGGTCCCAAGAGATCACCCTATGTCATAATTCTGACTTGCACTAATCTCAGAGTCAACGACAACCATTAGTACTCGAATTTGCACCAAAATGGTACAAAATTATATTATGAGTACCAAAACCATGGGTACTCAATAGGCATTATTGTTCAACTGAGCTAGATCATAATATAAATACAACAAAGATGCTAGATAAATTAACTAAGTCAATGTAAGAGGAAAACCTTAAATAACACTACAATACTGTGAATAAATAACCAAACCAATAATAATATGAAGAAAAGCATAACTATTATTATAAGACTGGCCCTCATAATCTAGTAAGTATGGAAAAGTAAATATCCTAATGCAAGCCCCCATAAGTTAGATGGTCCAGTTAAAAGGATGAAATCATACCAAATAGTTGTATATCAAAATCAAAACTATAAATTCTTCCATACAAAAATCACCGGACTTGAACCGGTTCCATAACCGTCATAAACAACCTATCAATGTTGGACCTGAACCATAACTCATATCATAATTTTTCGGATTTGAACTAGAACTCAATAATATAAATTCTTGGACTTCAATCAGAAGTGATAGAATCTCCCAAGTATCAATATAACATATTTTATCATACATCTAAAACTCCTCAAGTCCAAAAATAAAGGTATATATTTATAGTGTAACATGCCTATAGAATCTACAAGGAGCTTATATTAGTCTTGTCCTAAGGTAGGTCGGAGGGGCTCATATCTAATCCCCGAAATCAATTCTAAGGAAAATTATTCCCCGGACTGGGATAAGGTATCTAATTTCACTATTAGATATTAAATAAGCCATTTTTTAATCCCAGGATAGAAATTCTAACCAAAAATGAGTAACTAAGTTAATTATTCATAAAATATGGTTCCTTAATTGGTTAAGAGCTCCATATAAACTAAATATCCTTCGAAAACCTATTTCCTAACCCATAACTAACACATAATCATAAATATACTACAAATTATCCCAGTCTATGAGAACGGTAAACGTAGCCTACCTAGACTCCAAAAAAACCTAGTGTGTCACAACCCGAACCAGGGCATAGCCGTAATGAAAATCTCAAGTCCCATGTGGACCAAAGACGATCCTCTGCACCTAACCAAGTAAACATAACATTCTCTATGTCATATTAATTACAAACATATAACATATAGATTCAATAATAATTGATACTTTTATGATCAATAACTAATCATAGGCCAAAACAATCGACTAGCACCTCCCAAATCCACAG
The DNA here is from genome assembly GCA_030864225.1 of Capsicum baccatum var. pendulum. Lineage (NCBI taxonomy): Eukaryota > Viridiplantae > Streptophyta > Magnoliopsida > Solanales > Solanaceae > Capsicum > Capsicum baccatum. The sequence continues at coordinate 92,404,959 of CM061557.1, forward strand.
TAATCCAATAAAGCCTTCTAGACATAAACCAAAACTTTATGTCAATTAAGTATCGAGACATGACCTCGTCTATTGAAAAAAACAAGTCTAAATAATTTAAAATAGAAGATACCAAAACATGATATGTAGTTTTCAAATGTATGAAAGCTCACCACTTCAATGTAAACTCACGAGCTGATACCAAATCCTAATTGCTGAGTAGGAGAAATTAACGTATTTCCTGCATCGCGTGGGGATACAATATTCAATGAAGATTCGCAGTTAGAGAACTAATATGTAACTCAGGGATATCGGATAACATAATTTCATGATCAACAATTCAAAATTATTCAAGATTCCTTGCACATCCAAAAAAATATATGTACAGATATATATATCACGTGCTCAGATAGGGAAAGAGGCTTAGTATGTATTTTAAAACCTTAGTTGAATTGTGTAGCTCAATTGTCATAACATACAAGGCACCCATGGGTCGTATGGGACCAACTATCTCACAGCTAGTGGTGCCCTAATGCGTGTGGCCGTATGAGCCAGAGGGTAAACATATGCACTATAGGGGACTCAAACCCCCTTGTATATAAGGGTTACACAAGAACCAAATCATGTAATGAGATATGGGGAACTCAAACCTCCCACTCATATAATAATAATAAGGGGACTCGAACCACCCGATCATACTGACCTTTGTGTATGCAATCGTGGTTTCTAGTGTTGATCTCTTGAACCACCACTTTCCTGACTCAACTACACAACCCACTTTAAAGCCCAATTAAAAATATAATCACACAATCCCATTCATCGAACCATAATACATAGTTAGGCATACATTATTAGTATCGTTTTACTAACTATACTTGCAAAGTAAAATCAATAGGCCAAAATAATTTCACTTCTTGGGGAATTCACAACCCCTCTTGGTTTAATTATGCGATAGATATGGAAAATTCAAACCCATAAGGTTCAATTCAATCTCAGATTGCAATAGTTCAAGAATAGTTAAATTTCTATATTTCTCATAAATGAAAATTGTTTCACAATATAGGGTTTGGGTCATAATCACTTCAAAAGTCCTAAGTTCAGGAAATAATAATCCATTAGTTTATTCACCATAAACATGCACCCATAAGTTTAAAACCATAGTTTAGAAATGAGTAATGCACTATAAAACCATGGAAAAAATTAATTAGTCCTTCATATAAAAACCCTCAATCATGTCAAAACTCTTACTTTTAATCACATAAATAACCATTTAATTTCATAAAATAGAGATATTAAGGTTACAGGTAGATTCTTATGCCTAAAATATCAAGTTTCATGAAGAGAATTTGACCCTAGTGCGTTTGGATGATCTACGTCTTAGAAAACCTAAGTATGGAGGCTTGACAGGATGAAAGAATCTTTAGAATTGTTGAGTACGTTATGAATAAGGAATAACCTCTATAAAGTGCCTTATGAACATAGGTTCTTAATTAGTTAAGAGGGGAATTGTCCAAAGTCCCCCTTTAATTAAAATCTAAAATTTAGTCGTGAGTGACTACGGGATACCATATGACTCGTATAGCTCCTTACGACTCATCATAAGGAGTCATAGCAAAGGCAGAACCACCAAGGCAACATAAACTATTGAAATTATGACTCAATGACATGACTCATTATGGGACCCTACGACTTGTAGGGTCTAGTCTTAGTCAACACAGATCCTAATTGTGAGCCACTCATACTAAGAGTAAAATCTAGCCACAAACATACTGATTTGGTTACGACTTGTGCCAATGAAACGTCAAGATACCTTATAGGTCAAGTCATAGTCAAGGCAGTAAGTGCAAAATTTCACAAATTTTAAAGGACCAAAAACCCGGGGCATTATATACTATCCCCTTAGGATCATTCATCCTTGAATGATAGGACAAGGCATACCCTAGCACAATTTAACAAAAGAAATTCCCACCATAACCTTTAATAAACACAGGAAAACAAAGATACTAAGGGAATTATAATTTCATTTAACAAAGTCTGAAAACAAAGATGTTAAGGAATAGACATACCTTAAGAATGATTTTTTGAATCGCGGAACAAGAACGAATACTTGGACTTCATATCCTTCTCAACTTCCAAAGTATCTTCCTCAACCTTTTGGTTCTGCCAAAGAATCTTAACGAAAGACACATCTTTAGTCTGCAATCGACAGACTTGCCGATCCAAGATTTCCCCCAGAACTTTCTCATAAGACAAGAAATCCAAAATACCCACCTTTTACAAAGGAAAAACCATCAAAGGATCACCCATGCACTTTCTCAACATCGACACATAGAACACTGGGTGAATAGAACCCATACTAGAAGGTATGTCTAACTCGTATGCAATATTACCAATCCTCTTTAAAATAAAATACGGACCAACATAATAGGGGATGAGCTTTCCCTTCTTCCCAAACTCTATCACTACCATCATGCGAGATATCTTTTGGAAAACCCAATATCCCATATTAAATTCAAATTATTTTTGCCTAATTTCCGTATAGGACTTTTGGCGACTTTAGGCAGTCTTAAGCCTTTCAAAAATCTTCTTCACCTTTTCCATCTCTTGGTGAACCAAATTGAGGCCAAACATCTCACCCTTTACCAACTTTAAACCACCTAATAAGAGATCTACATATCCTACCATACAAGGTCTCAAAAGGAGCACCAATGCTAGAGTGATAACTATTGTTGAAACAAATCTCTATGAGTGGCAAGTGGTCAACCCAGCTACCACTATAGTAAATTATACAAGCCCAAAGAATATTTTTCAAAACATGAATATAATTTTTTCTTGCCCATCCATCTACTAGAGGAAAGTCGTGCTAAGGGTCACCTTCGTCCCCAAATACCTGTAAAATGACCTCCAAAAGTGAAATGACAACTGAGTACCTAAATAAGAAATAATAGAAACTAGAACAACATGCAAATTCACGATCTCCTTAATGAGAAACTTAGCATAATCCTTAGAATAGAAATTAGTCCTCACTGGCAAGGAGTGAACTGACTTAGACATCCTATCCATGATGACCTAGATCAAATCAAACTGCCGGGGAGAATGTGGAAGTCCGAAAACAAAGTCTATTTTAATTATCTCCCATTTCCACATTGACAACTTAACCTCTTAAGACAACCCGCCATGCCTCAAGTGTTCCACCTTCACTTGCTGACACACCATGCACTTAGCCACAAAATTGGCCACATCCCGCTTTATATTATTTCACCATTAAATCTCCTTAAGATAATGATACATTTTCATTGACTTTGGATAAATTGTGTACTGCGGCTCATGGGCCTTGTCTAAAAGCCAACCTCACAATCCATCAACGTCGAGAATACATAATATTTCTTGGTACATTAAGATACTATCACAACCAATATCAAATACCATTACATTCTACTAGCCTACATCATTCTTGATTTGCATGAAAATAGGACCCAACACTTGATTATCCTTCACCTAAGCTCCAAGAGATGACTTTGCCACCTCTTTAATTATCATACCATCATTCTTATAATCCTAGAGACAAACTACAAGATTTGCCAAATAGTAGATATCTTTTACCAAATCCCGCTTGTCATCATCCACATTAGATAAGCTTCTCATAGATAACCTGCTAAGAGCATTAGCAACAATGTTTGCTTTACCTTGGTGGTAATAAAGGATCATGTCATTATCCTTGAGTAACTCAAACCACCTTTTTTTCCTGAGGTTTAGCTCATTCTGAGTGAACACATACTATAATGTCTTATGATCTAAAAAGATATTGAGATAAACCCTATACAAATAATGTCGCCACATCTTTAATTCAAACATTATAGCTAACAACTCTCAGTCATGAATTGGATAATTCTTCTGATGAACCTTTAACCGCCTAGAAGCATAAGCTACCACTTTCCCATGCTGCATAAATACACAACCAAGTCCTACTCGGGATGTATCACAACAGATAACAAAACCATCAGTACCCTTGGGTAGGGTCAAGACTGGAGCCAAAGTCAACTTATCCTTCAATTTCTCAAAACTACCCTCACAAGCATTCAAGCATAAGAACATCACTTTCTTCTGAGTCAACATAGTTAATGGGGCAATAATAAAAGAGAAGCTCTTTATAACCTTGTATAATAACTAGATAAACCCAAGAAGCTCTAAATATCGATTGGAGTTGTGGGTCTAGGCCACTTCTTAACCACCATAACCTTTGGTGGATCGAATATGACCCCCCTCACTAGAAACAACATGGCTTAAATAAGTCACATCATTCAACCAGAACTCACACTTAGATAACTTAGCATACAAATGTTGATCCTTTAGGGTGTGCAACACAAGGAAAGGTGATCAACATGATCTGCCTCACTCTTGGAGTACACCAAAATATTGTTAAAAAAGGCAATCACAAACAAATTCAAGCACTGACAGAAAACCATTACATAACATCCATAAATGTTGTAAGAGTGTTGGCAAGCCAAAAGACATCATCAAAAACTCAAAATATCATACCAGGTTTGGAAAATAGTCTTAGGGATATCCGTCTCCCTCATCTTTAACTGATGGTACCCGGATTGAAGATAGATCTTGGAGAAAAATTTAACACCCTGAAGTTGGTCAAACAAATCATCTATACTTGGAAGAGGGTATTTATTCTTTATTGTCACATTTTTCAATTGTCGTCAATCAGTAACCATTCGAAGGGAACCATCCTTCTTACACACTAACAAAATAGGGGCACCATACGAGGACATACTAGGATAGCTAAAACCCTTTTCTAGAACCTCCTTTAATTACCCCTTGAGCTCCATCAACTTAATTGGAGCTATGTTAAATAGAGGGATAGAGATAGGATAAGTGTACATAGCAAGATTAATCCCAATATCAATCTATCTATCTAGAGAAATATCAGGAAGATTATCAGAGAAGACTTTAGGAAATTTATTTACCATGGTGACAAAATATACGAAAGGACTCTCCAAGGTAGAATCTTTAACCCAAGCTAAATAATAGAGACACCCTTCGAAATTAATTTTTGGGCTCTAAGATACGATATGAACCTTCCCTTATGAACTAAGGAACTACCTTCCTATAAATGGCAGGTTTATTAAAGAAATTATAAATAAACTTACGGGTCCAATAATATAATGAAGCATAGCATGAATGCAACCAATCTATCCCAAATATGATATCAAAATCAACAATGTCTTACTCTATCAGATATACCAGAGCTTCTCTATCAATAATAGATACCACACAACCCCTATAGACTCTTTTAGCAACCACAAAGTCACCTACTTGGGTATAAATAAAAAATGGGTCCGAAGTGCACCCAAGATCGAATCTAAAATGCACAGCCATAAATGAGGTTATATAAGAGAGTGTGGACTCCAAATAAAGTAAATAGTACATATCCCAAGAAAAAAGTTTCAACATACCAATAACGACATAAGAGGATGCCTCAGACTCTTTACGGGTATTGAGGGCATAAAGATTGTTCTATCTAGTACCGAAGCCAGAAGAAAAATAAAAACATTCTGGTGCTGGTGATACAACAGTAACAGGAATCTTGTTTTCCCCAGAAATAACCCTATAAGGAAAATCTCTCTGTATCTGATAAATCTGACCATATCTAAATCACTTGTTACTCTATTCTTCAAAAACACCATGATACACCTGACAACAAAATCTAAAAGGAGGATATAAAAGAGTTGACTGAGCCCCAATAGATTGAGAATAGGCACGCTGTGCACTTTGACCAACATTTTCGTAAAAATAACAATCACCCAACAACTCGTATAAGGAGCACTAGCCGTAGAGTAGGAACCAGAGTTACTCCACTTTTTCTTGGACCATTTTCCTCTATCTCTACAACTTTGCTACTGACCCCTACCATGATTTGGGCAGTGAATCTTCTTATTCCGCCTCTTTCCAATTTTATCTAACTTTTTTCTTCTGCTCTTTCAACTTGCTACATATAAACCCTAATAAAATAAATATCCCTGTTCGTGTTTAATAAGTTAGCCTTAATCTCCAGAATAAAGTCTCGAGACAACATGAAAGAAAACTTCCTCATCCTAGCCCTCAACCTAGTAACCAACTCTGAAGCATACCGAGATAACTGGTGAAATTTCAAGGTATAATCCTTAACTATCATCCTTCCTTGACTTAGATTTAATAATTCCTCAACTATTTCCTCCGTCAAATCTTGAGTAATGAAGCGATCACGTAAAGAACTAATGAAAGTTTCCCACGAAATAGACTTAACAATATCACCGCTAAGTTGCTCCCAATCTTCATAACATTGGTATGCTACATCCTTCAATTGATAAGCTACAAATTCTATTTCGTCCACCTCAGTAGCATGGATCATACAAAAGATTTTTTTCTATCTCTTCAATGAAATATCGAGGATCTTTCTCAACTTTAGAGATTGTGAAAAAAGAAGGACTCAATCTCATTAATTGACCTTGGGGGATGGAGCAACAAAAGTAACTCGCTCAGTCTAAGAGGCCACTAACTGGGTAAGAAAATGAATCGACTGCCAAAACTCAGCATTACACATTCCAGTCTAGGTTACTTGAGGAGAGATAGGAAAAACTTGTGGAGTTCCATCAGGGCAATCAGAAGCAGCGACTTTAAACTGGGTCAAAATTCCTAGAGTAGAATGAGATCCCTCCATATTATCCATAGATGGGATAAAAGAGTTTCCAAAGTTATCAGATCATCTTTAAGGCTTGATCTGAAAGGCAAACAAATGGGATCAGAGAAATCCAAGAATATTGACTCTATAGCTCAAAAATAAAACAACAAGAAAGACAAACATTTCTAAATGACTCGTAGCTTTTCCCTTAAAAGTGTGACACGCTATATATCCATAAATGAGACTCTACTTAAAATTACTTTTTTGGAAACCCAGTGACACTAAACCTACACTCTAATACCATTTTGGTAATGACCCAAATAGGGCCTGGCCGTGACTAGCCAATCAAGTTCTATGTAGACTGGAGACCACGTCTTCCACATAACCAAGTAAACATAAAATTCTTAATGTTGGATGAATTTCGAACATATAAAAAAATAGATTCAAGAATAATTGATACTTCTATGATCAACAACCAACCATCAACCAAAAATCCTGACAACACAACCCAAATCCATAGTACTTCAACGAAACCATGTAAACATAAACCAAAATTGTATATTAATAAAGTGTCGGGACATGCCCCCATCGATGAAAAAAACTAGTCTAAATAGTCTAAAAAATAAAAGACCAAAATATGAAATATCGTCTTCTGATATGTGGAAGCTCACCACATCAATGTCAACACACAAACTGATCCCAAATCCTAATCATTGAGCAGGAGATGTAGAAGTATGACTAGTTCCTGCATCACGTGAGGATGCAACATCCAAAAATAATTAGCGGTTAGATCACTAGCATGACACTCAGTAATATGAGACCACAAAATATAATGATAACATTTCAAAAATTATTTGAGATTTCTTGACGATTATCTAATACATATACATACATACATATATATATATATAACATATGTCATGATAGGGAACAGGGCTTAAAAATCATTTTAAAACCATAGTTTGGATTGAGTAGCTCAACTATCTTTACATGTAAGGCATCCATGGGATATATGGGCCAATCTCTCATGTAACTGGTAGTGCCCCAGTGCATATGGCCGCACGAACCAGAGGGTAAACATATGTACTATAGAGGACTCTGACCTCCCTGCATATCAAGGTAACAGAAGCACTAGATTATGTAATGAGATATGGTGGACTCAAACCTCCTAATTATATAATAATAATTAGGGGACTTAAACCACCCGGTTATATAGACTTACACATCGATAAATGTGGTTTATAGTTTTGGTCCCTATAACCTCCACATTCACGACTCATCTACACAACCCTATTTAAATCCTATTAAAACAATTGTCACACAATGCCATTCATTGAAAAACAATACACATTTAGTCATACATTCTTGGTATCGTCCTACCAACTATACTTGCAAGGTAACATCGACATGCCAAAAGAATTTCATTACTTGGGGTATTCACAACCCCCTTGTCTCAATCATGTTATAGCTTTTGAAAACACTAACCCACAATGTTCAATACAATCTCATAATTCAATAGTTTAAGAATAGTTATATTACAATATTTTTAATAACTGAAAACAATTTCATAATTGGGGTTGGGCTCATAACAACTTCAAATTTCCTAAGTTTGGGAAATCACAATCCCTTAGTTTATTAACCATAACCATGTAGTCATAAGTTTAAAACAATTGTTAAGACATGAGTAATTGTATTAACCCGAGAGTACCCCCTAGTCGTTACACGATGCTCATAACCCTGAAGGACCACAAGCTAACCCTTTCCTAATATCTATACCATGAACACTATATAATATCTAAAAATAAAAGCAGAAAAACAGGAAGTAATATGCCAGAAGGTTCAACACATCTATAAATACTTAAAACTGAAAACTAAATACTAATACATCCATCCGAAAAGCCTCTAACTTTCTAAACTATGGAGTTGATAGGAAATGTCCCCAACTAACTTCATCAACTGAAAATAAACAAAGTCTGATGCAATAATAATAAAAGGATCATCCTCGAATAAAGAGGACTCACTTCTATATCCATTTCTACTGACTAGGACCGAACTGCTAAGGGAACTCTAGATCACGTGCCTCTGGACCTATGACATCAAATAAAACACCATAGCATAAATGCGTAAGTACAAGAATATACCGAGTATGCAGATGAGGTAAAGATAAATGCAAGGGATCATGCATGAAATGTTACATAACTGAATAATCATGAGAGTACCGAACGAGAACACATACAGGACTGCACAAACCATAATCACAATCATCACAACCATAGATACTGAAACTCAGATACCTCTTTACTATTATCTGAACTTACTACTAACATTGAGATACTAAATCACTAAATCATTGAATCATGTATTACTGATAAGTGATTAACTGAATATACTTACATAAATAACTAAATTCTGAGCCCACTACTCTCGACTGATAGAAATGGAGATCAATTTCACTCTAATGGATGATTCCAAAATCTATTATCAATGATAAGAAAATAATCATGTTCGAATCTGAAAGCACGAATACTCAACAGAATTTGAGACTGAGATCAAGCCTATCTATCGGGAGATCTTTGGATCTGATAACAAGAATACTCAACTGAATATGAGAATAAGATCAAGCCTATCTATTGGGAGATCTCTGGTTCTGATAACAAATAACTATATATGAGACCAAGCCTATCTGACAGATGTTCATGAATCAATATAACTATCTAAGCTACTCACTGAGATAGACAACTATACCTCACAGTCCTGATTTCTGAAGATTAATACTGAAAATGCAACTATCAGAAGTAGTTACTTAACCAATATGCCCCAACCTCCCATAGGTGGGGTCCAACCTGTAACCCCAACTAGAAGGGTGTCAATACCGTGCCATGGGTAAAGTCCTCTCTGGTCAAGCCTCTCTAGTGGTTGACCCTCATAGGAAGTTATTCTAAGGAAATATAATAGTCAAACCTCTCTTTATAGGGGACAACCTCTACTGACAGTGACTCATACATCCTATACTGGCTATGTAGTTTTGGAGTTCAGGGATTGCTCCTAAAGACTCAGCCTCCCTCTCTGACGAGGATCCTCCATCCTTTCCCTCACTCAGTGCTAGCTCTTACTCCCAACTAAAAGACTCTTAACTAAATTCTTAACTAAACACAAACTGAACTAAATCTGATACTGATCACGTTTCTGCATTGATTTACCTAAGTTAAGCTGAATTCATATAGTTCCATATCTGATGGAATACTAATGAATCACAGTATCTGACTGAAGATATTATGTTTTAATATATTACTCAGTCACTACCGAGGCTGAAACTGAACACTTAAATATAACTAGATCTAAGTTAAGTACAACGCTTAGGCTAGATTACTAGCGATACGGGGATTACGAAGATTATTGAGATTACTGAGATTTATTAAGTTTTGTATCTTTCTGAGGATTTAGATTTCTATAATTCACTAAGTTTTGAGAATCATAGCCCGACTGGGATTATTGTGAAAACTAACACAAGCTCTAGATAGCAGCTAAATTGTCGGGGATAAATACCCCTAGGACTCGATAACATAAATATAATACATAACCATTCTTGACTAGTCATAACCATGGTCATTCATTCATCATCACAATCACCAAAGCATCACTTCAAGCATTTAGGAATCATAACCATATATTTACATCACAATCACTAAGGCATTACTTCAAGCATTTAGGATTCACAATAAAATATTCGCCATCACAATTACTAAGGCATTACTTCAAGCATTTAAGAATCACAACCATATATTCACGATCACAATCACTAAGGCATCACTTCAAGTATTTAGGAATCATAACCATATATTCACCATCACAATTACTAAGGCATCACTTCACGTATTTAGGAATCACAACTATATATTCACCATCACAATCTCTCAGGCATCACTTCAAGCAATTAGGAATCGTAGATATATAATAGCATAGGGGAAACATGCTATTCGATCATACTCAATTCAACAAGGTCTTGCATTAAGTACTTCACACATATATCAGTCTTGGCATGTCATAGATACCACATAATTGGGGAAACTTTATACTATCATGTCATAATTTACTAGTTAAGAACTTGGCATATATTAAATTCTTAGCATGTATCAAAGAGCATATAATTGGGGACTTTTCTACTATCATGTATCAACTTGTTCACTAAAGCCTTTCAACAAACACTAGGCATGCATTAGTCTACATCTAATTGGGAATTCCATGATATCATGGCACAATTCATTCACTAAGGTACTCATCAAACACTAGGCATGCATGGGTTGCACCTAATTGGGGATTTTATGTTTTCATACCACAATTTATTCATTAAGTCATTTCAAAAAACACTTAGCATGCATGAACTTGCACACAGTTGGGTTTTCCTAATCAACATGCTATAATGGCCCTAATTCTTCACATAAGCATTTTATCAAACATACGGGGAGCATGCTTTTCTTATTCAACCATTTTTATACTTAATTGACATGAACACATCACATAGAAAGCAACTTGAAGAGGGTTTATCATAACCATCACATGAATTCCACATACTAGGGTCAAATTTTGAAAGCCTTGTAAACAAGCATGAATCACAACTCAATGATAGAAGGAACATTAATTTCAACTAAAATGAATCATGAAAAACTCATAAACATAAAATCTTTGAGATGTAGAAAAGGATTCTTGAGCTTCTTGGATGAAAGGGACCTAAGAATCAATGTCTACATACCTTGGGAAAACTCTTTTCTTTAAAGTTCTTGGAAAGATTCTTGATTTCTCTTGATCTCTATTGATTTTGCTTGAAGAAGAAGTAAGGGTTTTGATTTTGTAAAATCCTAATTTTGATGTTGAAGATAGGAAATGAGGCTAAGAGCCTTTTATCGGGTATATATAAGGGCTGAAAAAGAGTGTGAAAAGACCTAAATTCCCTTGAAAATAAACTGAAAAATCCCAATTTTACATGCTGCCGCACCGTGCCATAATCGCCCCAGTTCACTGGAAATTGGAAAATTGGGAAACTGCATGACAGTGCGATATGGTGGCAATTGCGTTGCCACCTTGGTTGCGAACTGGAAAGTCACCACGATGTTGTGGAATCACGTTGGTGCAGTGGAAATTGACAATTCTAAAATTAAGCCTTGGCGCAACGCGCCATAATCTTGGAGGATCACTGGATTTTTACAATGGCCATTTTGGCTGGCTTCGTAATGCACTAAAGTGCCAGGTGGCACACTATCTCACTAAAATAGCTCTAACTCTTTGCCCGAGTATTGGATTTTGGCGAATTTGGTATCAACAAAAAGCTTATTCAATGATCTACATGACAAAAGCCGATATTCGGGAAATTCTACACGGTTCAAAGTATTTCACACTTGGGAAGACACCTCTAAAACTTTTGGGACTGGATTTTTACTTCACTGAACACCCTCTAAGGCTCGGACTAGGAGAGAATTTTTTGGGGTGTTACAGTAATGCACATTAAAACCATGAAAAATATTTAATTGACCATTCATGTCAAAACACTCAATAATGTTAAAACCCTTACTTTTAATCACGTAAATAACCATGTACTTTCATGCAATAGAGATATTAAGTTTAAGGGTAGAGCCACGTGACTGAAATATTAAGTTTCACAAAGCGAATTAAACTCTTGAGCCCTTGGATGATCCTCTTTTTTGAAATCTATGTATGGAGGCTTGAGAGGTGAGAGAATCTTTTGATGTGTTGAGTACGTTATGAATGAAGAATAACTTCTCTAAAGTGCTTTATAAATATAGATTCATAATTAGATAAGAGGGGAATTGTCCAAAGTGCCCATTAATTAAAAGCTAAAATTTAGTCGTCACTACGGGTCACCATACGACTCGTATAGCCTCCTTACAACTCATCACAAAGAGTCATAACTAAGGAAGAACCACCAAGGCACCATAAACTACTGAACTTATGAGTCAATGATATGACTCGTAAGGTCCAGTAGTAGTCAACACAAAACCCAAATTGGGCATACACTGGATACCATACGATTTAAACCTAATGACTCGTAACAAATCCTTATGGCTCTTACTGAGCTACTCAATAGAATCTATCCTCAAACTTACTCATTTGATTTTGACTTTTCCCAACGACCCATCAAGACAGCCTACGCCTCCTAGGCCAAGTTGTATTCAAGGTAGTGAGTGCAAAATTTTAGGAATTTTCAAGGAATAAAAACCTAGGGTGTTACATGGAGAAATCTGCAAAATCTATGAATTCCTCTTTCAAGAAGCTTTCACACAATGTCACACTATCAAAATGATGATCTACTAATTAATACAAGAGCAATGGTACCCATATTGTATTTTTCTGCTTTGGAATTAAAATTACGTAATAACCCCACATAGGATCCACTTGTAGAATCACACTTTCAGAATAGTTAACACGTCCCTCAATTATCAAGGAACACTAACCCTTAAGAATGGTCAAAGTCTAAGATCAAATGATGCTAAAATCAACCAACCAATTAACTAGGGATTTTTTGAACTAATCAAGATATTAATTATGAAATAAATAAAAATTAACCAAGGATTCATAGATTAAACGAGTAATCCAAGCTCAAAAATACCCTAAACTCACCCATTAGAGTTTCTTCCAAGTTTTCACATTCTCTAGTGTTCTACACTCTTGATAATATGGAAAAATAAGGGAAAAATTAGGCAAAGGGGAATTTAAGGCTACCCGGGTTCTGGTTAAGCCAATACTAGGCAATTTAAGTGGCCACCAGTTCTGTGGTGACGTGCCACTGTCATTGCACCTGTTGCCTATACCCCCATCACTTAGGTGGACTATTTGCTGCTTAAGCGACCTTCTCTTAGGTGATGATGGCTCCGCTTAAGATTCCGACTACTAGGTATGCTTTGTCTCTTAGTGCTCTACTAGATGCTTAAGTCTTAGCTCCAGGAAGTCATAAATAACTTGAGGCAGCTATAGGAAAGATCTAAAAAACAAAGGTGACCAAAAATGCAAAGTAACTTGGAAATTCATTACATTAATATTGCATTATTTTTAAATACAAATCCATTTATGTATTTATCTTTACCCAGATATTCAATACACATAAATACAATGAAGAAAAGATTAAGACACTACTAAACAATTATCCTATGACAATGGTTTTATATTCATTGCCATAAATAGAAAATTATTTAATATAACCCTATTGCAATGGTTATTACTATAAAGGTATTGTAACGATTATAACCTCTATTTCCATGCTTTATAATTCAAGGTATTGCAATAGTTCCTATACCTACTACAATGGTTTTAACTTTAAGATATTACAAAGGTTATAAACCTTATTACAATGGTTATAAATTCAAGGTATTGCAACAGTGATAACTCTATTGCAATGGTTTATACTATAATGTATTGTAACGGTCCTTGTACCCACAGCAACGCTTCTCATTTTAAGGCAACACAACAGTTGTAACCCCTCTTGAGACTCTTTTGAAACTGTTCCCATATTATTATGCAACATAAAATATCAATTATTGTTTTTTTTGTCTATTGCAATGGTTTGTTGGACTACTTTGTTAGTTATATTTGACTTCTTCTACAGTTATTCTAAAGCTATTGTGACAGTTGTGTTTGACTAGTACTACAATTATTCTAAAGCTATTGCAATAGAAATTACAGTACTTTGAAAATAGATAATATATACAACAATATTGGAAAAAACAACATAAGATACATAAAATATACTCATCAATCACAAGAAGATACTATTCATAATCAAAAGAATAATCCAAGATCTAAGATCAAGTAATATCCATAAAAACAAAATATACAATAATATTTGACCTTTCAGGAAGTGAAATACTAGTTCTTAATGTCCAAAATAAAAGACCTCTAAAGCATAAAATATGTTTCAATGATATCAATTGGATCCTCCTAAGTTGCGCCTTCATTAATTTCATCCCCTTATTCACTTTTACTACCTGTAAATGATACAAAAAAGAATTAGCAAATTTTTCAGAAAGAAATTAACATAATTGGAAAAATCTCAAAAATTTCCTTAACCTATAAAAATATTTAAAAAAATGCATGCCAAGTATTCATCTAATGCATGGATCCAAAATAACCTAAAACACAAATATAGAAACTATGCGTCAGAAGAAAACCAACGATACCTGTATTGGCCACTTCCAAGTTGGGGTCAAAACGGACCCCCATTGAAAAGATTGGTAATATTGGAATTTTAGTCCAAAAAATATTTCCCAAGGATAAAGGAACTCATTAGAGAAAACCTAGGTGAAAATTTGTTGATATTGGGGGTTGAATAGATGAAATACTAATTTTGGCCTTCCAGGATAAAATACCTAAATTCCACCTTTAAATCCGAGTTTAAACAAGATTTAAATGAAAAAACTCGAAGTAAAATAAATGAAATAAGTATTTGGAGCTTACCCAAGCTTAAAAATGAAAGAAAATTCCCAAGAACTCAAACCCAAGCTCAAAGTCTCGAAAATGGTGAAAGAATTTTGAAATAAGGATGCAATCCACCCAGGCATCGCCGAAGTGACCATTGGGTCACTTAAGCAGCCATCACTTAAGTGACCAGGCATCACTTAAGTGAATACCTCCTCGTCACGGAAGTGACTTAGTTTTTGCTTAAGCGATAAATTTCTTGCATACTAGTATTGCTTAAGTGACCATGCCATTTCTTAAGCTGCAATTGCTTAAGTGAGCCTGATGTCACTTCGGCAACACTTTAGCTTCCAAGCCGAGTTTCTTAAGTGACAAAGCATAGCTTAAGTGAGTGCACTAACTAAGTGATGCCCCAACTGGAGACTTGGATATTTCTAAGTCTCTGTGGACTCCTCGGGATTCATCCATAATCTTGAGTACGAAAAACTATGCTACCCTACTAAATTCAATGCTTTAGACAATATAGTGATATCAAATTTTCTAAAAAGCATCATTTTCAAAAAATTAACCCCCGAGACCCAATTTTGCAACTTTCCAAACTGAGGTTTGAAATAAGATATAAAAGCCATAAAATTATGTGAACCATGTTATCAACCTAAAATCAATATTTTGGATCTACAAGCATAGCCCATTTAACCATTCTACATACAAATCTAAAGATGTTGACTAAATTCAACTAATAAGCCTTTAAGACCAACAAAAATCACAGTCTCACACAAAATTACACAAAAATGCATTGGGAATAGTGCTAATCATACCCATAATCCAAAATTCCACGATGCAATCATAGAGAGTGGTAAAATGGTAAAATTAATAAAAATAAATATTTCACACAAATCACAAAAAATCAGGTCATTACAAAGTACATTTAAATATTCATTTCCTTTTCAAACCAACCCGATTCATCCAAGTAAAAATCTAATTGTATCTTTTATAAACAAGTTATGATTGGCTTTAAAAGTGTCATAGTCATCAATTTCATCAACAATTTCAAAATCACCTCTATCACTACTACTTTCCACCATATTAACACCAACCGTGGAATTTCTCAAATATTCTCTAAATAATGCATTCATATTACGCTCAACAACTTTTACCTTTTCATTGCAAGTGACTGGATCAAGTTTGGCAAAGAAAAACCTTACAATTTTTAACTTGTACCGAGGATTAAGAACTACCGCCATTGAAGCAATTGGACTATAGTTTTTCTTTCAATAATTATTAAACTTAGTTTCCATTTCCATTAATATTGCCTTAATATGAGGAACTTCAATATTCTTGTTTTTTATTATCATCTTATGAATTTTCCATACTTTATGAAAATACCAATTAGTAGTAGGACAACTTTTTTCAAAATAAAGTAGTGACATCATACAAAGGCTTTAAAAAATTAGAAATATGATTTGCTTTTACCCAATCAGCTTCAGAAGGACAACATTTGAACTCAGTATCAAGTGCCTTAAATTAATAAAATACTCAATAATAAGGAACAAAACTATCAAGCCTCAAGTATGTAGAGTTCCATCTCATTGGCACATCTTGGCGCACCTTCCTATTCATCTTTAAGATGAGTTACTTAATCCACTCTACAAACTTTATTTTCCTTCCGTCAAAACCTTTAACATACTTTATGATTCACCTAATGTTACTTACCACAATTTTAATTGTCTTCAAACCTGCATTGAAAACCAAATTCAAAATGTGGTTTGCATATCGAAAATGCACTACCTTCTATCAGTAAGTTTAGAATCCAACAACATAAAATGTTTGATCAGCATAGCCATAACACCTTTATTATTCATGCATTATCTAAGGTTATTGAAATAATATCCTTCACAACTCCCCATTTAGTAAGCATATATATCAATTATGGACCTAGAATGACACTACTATGGGGAGGAAGTGTATGGCGAAATTTCAAAAATCTCTTTTGGAAAATTCAATTTGTATCAACATAATATGCAGTGATATACATAAAACCATCAATGGTGATTGAAATCCATAAATCATATTTCAAACATACTCTACTATGAGTACCAACAAGTTCATCTTTGATTATCTTTTTATGAATCTCATACAATTTACAAACATTATTTTTTCCATGTTTTTTGAAAGGGTTTTAACACTAGGATTTAAAAAAGAATGAATATCTCTAATCCCTTCATTCTCAACAAAGTTATGTGGATAGATATGTCTAACTATAGCCATGACAATATTTTCGTGATATTCTTTGTGACTACTAGCGTACATTGTTAGGATTCATCTTTTAGGTGTTTCAAGTGATCGGCCATTTAAATTTAGAGTTTCCAAAGTTAAGTCAGCAAACATGATAAGTCCGCATTTATAACATTTTGCCCAAAATATAATATCTTCATTGTCATTCTATGAAAACTACTCAAAAAATTTCCATGCTTTAATTTTTTTTTTATGAACTTGAAGAGCTCTGTTATGCCTCTCCAATAGAAGCTTCATCATTATGATCGATAACAAGTAGTAAATCTTAGAAAAAAGATATAAAGTAATAAGAGAAATGATTAAATCAATTTCTCTAAATTAATAGACATAAGTTGGAAACAAATTAAAACTAATCTAGTTGTAATAACGACACAAACCCATTTTGTATCAAATTAAAAACAACCCAGTTCAATACTTTATACCCATTAAAAATAACCAAAACCAATATTAAAAACCTCTAATTAGCATAGAAGTTACCAAAAATCAACTAAAAATCTAATACTCATTTAAGAATGAACCTTTGAAACCAAAAAGGAAAAGAAATATTAAAAATTTGGTAGTGAGAGGCTTGAACTCTTACCCCAGGAAGAGAGAAAGATGGTTAGTTCCCTGAATTCAAACCATGAAAATTTATGACAAAATTCGCAAAGCTTTGAAGAAAACACAAGTTAATTTGAAGATTACATTAAAAAGTTTAGTTTAGGCTTTTATCTATCAAATGCATTAGGGTTAATACGCTTAAACACGTTGAAATGGCTATTCAACAAGTTAGAAGTGGGAATTGTTTTTTAATGGGTAAGGCTTAATGGTATCAAACCTGACCCACCTTTAAATTACTTTGTACTTAGCCCAAAAAGTTTTTGATGGTTAAGTCAAAATGGGTTCATTTAGACAGCCCTACACTAAACTGATTTTCAAATAGACTACGGTATCAAGACTGGTCTGACAGGTGACCCTTTAGAACCTATAGTGGGGCCATATTTTTTTGACTTAAGGACTTCTACTAAAGGTATCAACCTAAATAATGAGTTATCCTTCATCCCTGTGTCCGATCAATGATAAGTACTCTCTAAACTGAATTACACTAATAAATGCAATGCTCAATAATATTAATAATATGAAGACTGAAATTAAATACAATATTTGAAAGTATTTAAAAATATCTAAGTTTGAGGATTTAACATTAATAAGTATATAAATGAAATCCTGGATCATCGGGTGTTCATAACATATCATCTTTGAAGAATGCAACAATTATGACAATTTCATAAACTGAGTGAATTTATGAAATTTAATAAATCAATTTCACCAATTATGGATTTCACAATATAATAAGGGTATATGATTCCAACATGAAATTGTACTAAAATTCATGTTAAAACATGGGTTTATAACTCAACGAGATCAAGGAATTGGAATATCAATGAATTCACAACATTCATGACCCTAAGCTTTGGGGAAGGAATTAAACTAAGGAAGTGAGTTAAGTTTTGCACTAAATGGGTTAAAAGGGAATTTACTAATTAAATCCCATTCAACTAGACATGAAAACCCTAAATAAATCTTTGAAATTGGAGACTGAAGTTAAGGATCCCTAATTCTACCTTGGGAAAGAAAATTGCCTTTTTCTTTATGTTAAAACTAATTGTTTATTATTTTGTAAGAAATGAGAGCCTAGGGTAATATTAAAACTATGTATATAGCCTTGAAATAGAATAAAAGACATAGTTTTGATGTTAAATGTGTGGGAAAAGACTGATGTGCTCTCTTAAATTAATAACTGTTAAGCTGCAGGGAAGGATGTACAAGACATTTTCATGATTGTGGGAATTACCTATGATCGTGGGTCATGTTAGTGGTTGGGATATGGATATGAACTCTCTAAAATACACCATACTAGTGTTGTCATAGTTATGGGACACACCTAAAATCATACCTTGGATCTTAAGTTGTAGGTTCTGACCGGATATACTTTAAAAGTCAAGATCATACCTAAGATCGTGGTTCCTAACTATGTTTTTGGTTCCCTCTTATTGTTGTAAAGTATATTTTTAAAATTTAAGATGTTTGGGGATATTTTAATTAGACGATATCATTATACGGTCGTATAATATCATCACAATCATACCTATACTTGTAATTTCTCACTATAGGTAGTGATTCACTTAAATGGCCATAACATTTACTCCAATATTTGATTAAGATGAAAAAACATGAGTGGGAAAGATAATTAATATATCTATAATTTGGTGATTCTTGAGTTCAAAATTACTTTAGAATATAGGCTTGTTTAAAGTTGATTATAAGGATATCTTTATATGAAATCAATTGATAAGGAAAGTTTTGACTTGGCCATGATGTAATACCCCGAGTTTTCATGTTCTAAACCTCCCAAGAAATACCTCATGAGGTTTGATTTCCAATGCATCAAGCCTTGCATCTTTTCGAGGCTATGGCAAGAAGTAGTTAAAAACTTTCTTGAGAACCTGGAAAAACTGCCATGGTTACGACTCAGGGTAACAAATCTTTACCACTTGTGATGATTCATCATGAGTGAGTTGTAACGACTCCAGCGAATCCCTTCACCTTGATCGAGTGACTAATATACCTCAACACAAGTCAAAATTAGTGCCTATGATTCATATAGAGGGACTCAGTGTTAAATCAGTGTGTGTGTAAAAGAACCATCTCTAGTGGTTACAATTCTAGAATACGACTCATAACCAGAACTTATGAGTTTTGCATAGCTACGTAACCTGAGAAGTATCTGACCCAAGGATTTAGCTTCTAACTATGACTCTATCCTACGATTTATAATTAATCATGATGATTAGTTAGGTGCAAAGTGTTAGTAAAACAAAAATATACCCATAATCCCTGGCTACGACTTGAACCTCGAGTTTTAACCAGTCGTTATGAGTTGCTAGATGAGTCATAACGACTGGGAGCATATTTTCCTACACATTTTTACAAGTACTTTTAGTTCACTTACCACTCCCTTAAAATATAAACCCATGTCGTTTTGACTTCACAAGGGGTGGCATAAAATACCCCCAAAGACCCAAATCATGACATAATCCTCAATTTCACAAAAGAGAGTCAAAGGGATTGTTTTTTTCTTTTTCTTTAAGCAGTTAGGCTTTCTCAAGAAAATGATCAATTTCAAGAATTTCCCTAAATCTTCTACTTTAGGTATGTGAGGTATTCATCAATGGGTCTCTTTCACCCATAAACCCTAAAAAGCTCCTCTTTTAGGTTGAAGTATAAATTTTACTCTAGTTATGATCAAGTTTAATATGAATTATGAAATTAATACATGTATCCTCATAAATATTACATTAAGTCCATGTTAGTAGTTTTAGTCCATGAGAATCATGATCTTACATGCTTGAAATTCTAAAACACTATTTCATGTTCAGTCAATACTATGTCAAATTCTCAAATTGTGCTTTAAATTGTATAAACATGATATTTTCCCAAGATTAACTCATTCCCATGTTTACATTCATGAAATTTATTAGATTATTGAAATGTCTCATTTTTGGGTCTTTGAATTATGACTTTATTTTAGTGTTGGCAGGTTATGAACACCCGATACCTATATATTTACTTATATTACATACTTTTACAGTAATGAGTCAGTCAACTCATGATTTTATTACTATACCCAGAATTATTTCATGTCAAATTATTAGTTTTATATGTTCATGATTTATCGAGATACGACATGTACTGTCAGTTTTAGAATAACTTATGTGAGAAAATCATTTGTCAGTGTATGCATCAGTTAGCTTTTCTGTGTATTTAACTTAGAAGTAGGATTTAGCATCGAGAAGGAAGTGTGGTTTAAATGTATGCTACTTTCCAAAATCTATGTGACACCATAGCTTTAAGGGCCTCACCAGTGAGAGTTTCCCATTGCCCAATATGGGAACAATTTAGTGATCACTCCAATTCAAATTACACTCTAATGGAAATGATAGAATATCCCTCCTCAATATGTGTCAGATGTTGGACTTTATGATAGTTCATAGGTTTATAAAGGTTACATTATAGCTCCCATAGTTTTAGTCAATACTCAATTTATCTTAATTTAGGTTTGCTTGACGAAGTATACAAATTTCAGTATTTATTCTATCAATTTTATTGATAATTTCAGTGATTTAGATATCAGTTACTCAATTATTTAGATCATGTCAGTATATACTATACTAGATCTTGCATAATCATTTTTACATGTTCACACATCCATGTTTACATTTCACATATATTTCAGTAGTCCTTGCCTTACATACCAGTGTATTCAAAGTATCGATCACATACTTTTCTATGCGCTATATTGTCTTATAATATAGGTTCAGATGCCCAGTTCACTGATCTTTCTTAGATAGATTGGAATTCTCTCCCAATAAAAGCAGTGGTGAGTCCTTATCTATTGAGGATGATGTTTTATTACTGTCATCTATAATAGCTAATTTTATGTTAGATATTTAGAGTTAATTGGGGGCCGGTCCCATCAACTCCTTATGTTAGAGGCTTTGAGATATTTAGATAGTTAGTTTATCTTTTAGATGTTATCAATTATCTTTAAAATATATCATTTATATCCAGATTACTATTCTATTTTTGGACCATATTTCATTAATTTATCTTAAACACATGTTATTTTAGTATCTATTTTATTTAGTGCTCTCAAAAGGTGCTAGTACATGGGTTATCTTGGGGTCACCGATGACTTTAAGCACCGTGTCATGACCAGGGGGTAGACTCAGGTTGTGACAAAGCTTGGTATCAATGCCTAAGGTTATAAAGTGTCTTAGGGATTCTAAAAGATGAGTTGAGGAAAGTATTGTACATGGGTGTGAAGTGTTCCATACTTTTGAGCAATAGGCTAAGAGAGGTTTTAGGAATATTTCCTTTCGTTCAATATTTATGTCATATGAAAGACCATAGGATCTATTGATTTCCTTTTTTTTCCTAACTCGTCCTTCATTTTGTTTATAGAGCATGCCTCCCAGATGGAAAAAACAAAAGAAGAAATAGTGATCATCCCACACCACCTATTTACGATGATACCATGAATAACTATATTTCTCATGCTAAGTTCAGGGTCGCGTTCAATACCTTGGCCTTCTCTATATCTTCTTAAAACAACCAGCAGGCTATTGCTCCATCCAATATGGTGTTGAATAAAACTACAGCTAGAATTGAAGATTTCATTCAGATGAATCCCCTTTCATTTTCTGGATCCAAGACTGAAGAGGATCTGCAAGAGTTTTTGGATGCAATGCAAAAAGTGATAGATATCATGGGTGTCACTTCTAGTGAGAGTATAGAATTAGCTGCACATCAATTGTAGGGAGTAGCTCACACCTGGTTCAAGTAGTAGAAGGTAGACAAGGGTGTTTTTTGATCAGTGGTGAATTTACCACTCATTTCCATCCAAAATTCATGTACACTGCTATGATTTGAAGGTATAAATTAGACAATTTTGTTAGTTAAATATACTAATTTCCATATTTTTTTGGCACACAGGTGATGAGAAAGAAATATGTTGATTTTAGCTGAAAAAAACAAAAACAAGAAGAAAAGTGAAAGATAGAATACCATACACGTATTTTGGCTCAGTTATTGAATTTGCGGTCTGAGGGCCGCAATTTCAGCCAGTCCACTTTGGTCCACAGCAACCATCATGAGGATCTGAAGGAATTCACGACTTTCATAATTACAGAAAAGCTGCAGCAATCATAGCTTAGTAGGTTTATACCCAGGGGTAATTCTATCATTATACACAACTGACCCCAAATCCTTTAAAAGGTTAAAACCCTTTCCCATTCGATATCTTACGCTTTGAACAATTGAATTTTGATAATTTGTAACCCTACTAATTGGGGAAATTTTGTGATTGAATTTTCAAGTTTGGGTTTGGTGAAATTAGAGTTAGATTGAAGAATCTTCTTATATTCCCTTGCCATAGATGTTTTGAATGAACCTTTTGGCATATCTCTTTGTTTTAACTTTATGAGTAGCTAAAGTTTATTGCCTTAGGATTATATTGAACAAAGTTGTAATTTTACGTGGGGTTGTGATATATTTGTGTAGATTCTAGTTTCTTCATGATAGGTTCACTATTACTTTCTTGAATTAGTTGGGGTTTGTGGGGAAACCCCAAATTCCTAATATGGATTAGTGGGTTAAAACCCCAAGTTCTTGAAAGCTCACATCATCCTTGAAAGAGGGATGTGGGTGTTTTTTTGGAACCCATATCATACTTGAAAGAGAAATATTAGTGACAAGGCAGTAGTGGACAATATTAGATATAGTTTGTTCTCTTTTCAATGTCTTAGAGATAAGGGTGAGTAAAGAGTTGGCTATTTTTTGAGCATCTTCCTTGAAATAGGGATGCCCAATTGAGGTATTAGGTGGGTTAAATTTATACACTCGTGAGGTACCTAAAAGGGTTCATGGGTGATAATTTTGAGGTTTTGTTGACAAACTAGCCTCAAGAACCATCAACCTAGCCTACCATGTTATTGATAACTAGAATTTTCTCCAAATAGTCATACAACCGTACATAACCTGACCTTAGGTAGACATTATTCCAAGATCCTTCTCATATTGAATTCCTAATCCCAATTGTTACCTTTAGTTTGTTAACTTGAATAAACTTTGATAAAACCATATTCCAAATCAACCCCCTATTTTAAATCATGTATTTTATTTTATTTTCATTATTGGTATCTTTTTCGTAACTATTAACAACCATAAGATTAGAAGGATACTTCCATAATTTGAGGATTTTGCCTCAACATAATTTGAGCTTTATTGACAATGATCATCCTCTACAAAATACAATGGTATAGGTGATCGTCATTGATGCTGGGCCTATTGAGTAGGAGGAGTTTGTCATAGTTTCTCTTAGATATTTTGTTCCCTTTAGAGTTGAGGAAAGCTAATGTTTGGGAGTTTATTAACTTGATGCAGGGTAGCATGAGTGTGAAGGATTACTGGCTCAATTTCACTTAATTGGTGAGGTATACTCCAACTATGGTGGGTAACTCCAGGTCCAGGATAAGTAAGTTTATATCTGGTGTATCTAATAGTATGGTCAAGGAGTGTAGCACTACGATGTTGATTAAGGATATGTACCTTTCTAAGCTTATAGTTCATGATCAACCTATTAAAAAGGAGAAGCTTAACAAAAAAAAAGAATATGAGGGAAAGAGCAAGTAGCTTCAACTTCTCACAGCCCAAGTAAGAAGGCAATAATTATTTGCACTTCTGCCAAAAAAATTTAGCTCCAACCCCATATTCATCTAGTGTTCTAGTACCTAAGTTCAGGTAGGACCATATGGATAAAGCGCCAGGCTCTATAGCAAATGATAGTGTAAATAGTAGTCATACTATTCTGCTCTATAGGAAGTGTGGTAGGAATCATCAGATTAAATTTAGAGAAGGCAGTGATGTGTGCTTTGGGTATGACAAGCTAGGCCGCAAGATCAAGGAGTATCTAGTGATTTCTCAGAAGGAAAAGGATTCACGGAAATAAGGCCTGTCAAATCTTTCATCAGCTTCATTAGGTCACCTAACTTAGTAGGGTGCCACTTCTAGTACCACCAATGGGAAGTGATAGAATAGACTGTATCCTCTTAAGACTCGATATGATCTGGAATATCTCCTAATATGGTTATGGGTACATTGTATGTTTTACATCTTCATGTATATGCATTGTTAAACCCCATAACTTCAATTTATTTTATGACTCCTTATATAGTTATATACTTCAGTGTCAGTCTTAAAATGTTAGTAGAGTCTTTGTTAGTATCTACCCCAGTGGGTAAGTCTATTGTAGCAAGATGGGTATACAAAAATTTCCCGGTCATAGTGTCTTAGAAAGTTTCTTTAGTTGATCTTGTAGAGTTAGATATTACTAATTTTGATTTCATTCTCGGCATGGACTGTCTCCATTTATGTTATGACTCAGTTGAATGTAGAAATAGAATGTCCAATTCAAGTTTCCTAATGAACCAGTTATCGAATTGAGGGATATTACTTCAGTGCTTAAAGATTATATCGTATCTTAATGGACAAAAATGATATCCAAGGGGTGTGTTTACCATTTCATCCAAGTCAAGGGGTTAGATTCTAAAACTTTGAGTCTTGAATTAGTTCTAGTAGTAAAATTATTTCCAGATGTATTCCCAAAAGATCTTTCTGGGGTTTGTCCTGAAAGGGAAATAGGCTTTTGTATAGATCTCTTTATAGATACCTAGACTATCTCTATTCCACCTAATATAATGGCTCTAACTAATCTAAGGGAGTTAAAAGTGTTTTTGAAAGAACTCTTAGATAAAGGCTTCATCAGTCCCAGTGTTTCCCGTGGGGTACTCCAGTTTTGTTCATGAACAAAAAAAATAGTTTCCTTAGTATATGCATGGACTAATCTTAGTTGAATAAAGTCATAATTAAGAATAAGTATCCTCTCCCCATGATTTATTATATGTTCAACAAATTTCAGGATGCAAGTTATTTCTCTAAGATTGACCTAAGATCAGGGTATCATCAGCTTAAAGTCAAAGAATGTGATGTTTCATAGAAAACTCTTTAAACTCAGTATGGTTACTTTGAATTCCTAGTCATGTATTTTGGACTAATGAATGCCCATGTATATTTAATAGACTTGATAAAAAGGGAGTTCAAGCAGTACATGGACATATTTATCGTAGTCTTCATTAATGACATCCTTGGTTATTCCTATAGTGAGAATGATCATGCAGTCTATCTGAAGGTTATGTTCCAGACTCTTAGAGATCATAAGTTAGTCTCTAAGTTCAAAAAGTAAAAAGTTTAGTTGAGGTCAGTAACATTCCTTAGTCACATCATTTTTTATGATGGAATTTGAGTTAATCATCAAAAGATTGAAACAGTAAGAAATTGGCCTAGACTCAACTTTCCATCAGATATTAGGAGTTTCTCAGGTTTAGCTGGCTATTACATATGGTTTGTCGAAGGGTTTTCTTATATTGCTTCTCCCATGTCCCGACTAACCCAGAAGAAAGTAAAATTTCAGTGGCCAGATTCTTGCAAGAAGAATTTTAAGGAGTTGATGACTCTACTTACTTCTGCTCTAGTCTTAACTTTGTCGAATGGCACATAAGGGTTCGTAGTGTATTATGGTGCTTTTAGAGATGGTTTTGGTTGTGTATTAATGTAGAAAGATAAGGTCATAGTGTATGCCTCTTTATATCTTAACCCTATAAAAAGAATTATGCAGCTCATGATCTTGAGTTGAAGTTGTTGTCTTGGCCTTAAAGATTTGGAGGAATTACCATTATGGAGTTCATTTGATGTGTTCATGGATCACGAAATTCAATAGTGTGTTTATGTAGAAATACCTAAATCTTTGTTAGAGAAGATGGCTAGAGTTGTTGACAGGTTATGATATGAGAGTGTTGTATCATCCGATCAAGGCAAATGTAGTGAAAGATGCCCTTAGTAGATTGTCTATGAGGAGTGTTAATCATGTTGATGATGAGAAGAATGAGTTTGTCCATAAGGTTCATCAGCTTGATAGATTAGGAGTTTGGTTTGTTGCCGACGTAAAAAAAGTAGGATATGGATCCTAGTTTAGTCAAGTTGAAGAAAGAAGTCAAGGAGCAGAAGGTAGAGGTTTTCTCCTAGGGGAGATGGGGTGTTTCATTTTTAGAGCATATTGTGTGTTCCATGTATTAGTGGTTTAAGGCAGTTTATATTAGATGAGACTGCATGGTGCGAGATACTCTATCCACCTAGGGGAAACCAAAGATGTATCGAGGTTTATGAGAAATCTATTGGTTGAATGGTATGATGAAAGATATTGCAGAGTTTTTGGCTCTGTTTAAATTGTCAGCAGGTTAAGGTTTAGTACCAATGTCCAAGTAGTACATTTCAGGAGTTTAGCATACCCACTTCGATGTAGGATATGATGAACATGGATTTTGTGACAGGATTGTCTCGAATAAGTCACCAGCATGGCTCAATATAGGTCATTGTAGATAGAATGACTAAGTAAACTCATTTCTTTCCAATTCATTCATCGTATTCAACTAAGGATTATGCAAGACGCTATTTTAGGGAGTTAGTAAAGTTGCATGGGGTTCCATTGTCTATCATTTTAGATAGAGGTACTCAGTTTACCTACCATTTTTTAAAGTCTTTTAAGGAAGGCATTGGTACCAACATTCATCTTAGTACAAATTTTCATCCATGGATAGGTGGTCAGGAAGACAGGGCCATTCAGGCCATAGAGTACATGTTGAGGTCTTATGCTATTGACTTTAAGGGTAGTTGGGATAAAAACTTACCTTTGATTGAGTTTTCCTACAACAACACTTATAATTCTAGTATTTACGTAGCTCCTTTTAAAGCTTTCTTTAGGAGAAGATGTATATCTGCTATTGGTTGGTTTGAGGCAGGAGAGGTTGTGGTAATAGGGCTAAATTTAGTGTTTGGGGTAATGAAGAAAGTCCAGTTGATTAGTGAAAGGGTGAAGATAGCCCAAAGTCATCAGAAATTTTATGTCGATGTGAGGAGAATAGACTTGAGTTTAAGGTTAGTGACTCGGTTTATTTAAAAATTTTGCCTATGAAAGGGGTGAAGAGATTTGGCAAAAGGGGGAGGCTCAGTCCTTGTTATGTTGGACCATATAGGGGTTTGAGCTATTTTGGTAAGGTAATTTATGAGTTAGAGCTACCTATAGATTTGGCATAAGTGCATCTGGTGGTACATGTCTCCTTGTTAAGGTAATGAATTGGTGAATCAGCATTGATGGTTCCTTTTGGAAAGTGTGGATGTGAAAGATAGTCTCTCATATGAATAAGTTCCAGTTGAGATACTTGACTGTAAGGTTCGTGGGTTGAGAAATGAGGAAGTTTCCCTGGTTAAAGTTCTTTGGCGAAATCAATCCGGTGAGGGAGATACATAGGAAGCAGAAGCAAATAGACATTCCAAGTATCCTCATTTTTTCTCTAAAAATTTAGATATAGCCTAAGATAATGGTTTCTCTTAAAATGACTCTCTATCATCTTCTATCTTAACTTTAGAATCATTCTTATTTCATTGCTTATATTCATGAATCCAGTTTAGTCCATGTATCGTGTCTCAGAATCAGTTGTTTTAATCATGTTTTTGTTTATAAGTACTTGATATACGATCTCTGTTTCATTAGTATTCTTAGCTTAACATATTTTATTCTAGGATGAATGATCCAAATAGGGAGGGGTTGTAGTACCCCAAGTTTTCATGTTCTAAACCTCCTATGAAATAACCCATGAGGTTAGCTTTCCAATACATCAAGCCTCATCTCAGTCCGAGGCCATAGAAAGACGAAGTGGAAATCCTTACTTGAAATCCTAGAAAGAATTCCATGGTTACAACTCATAGTAACAAATCATTACCACTCCTGATGAGTCGTCATGAGTGAGTCATAACCACTCCAGTGAATCCCTTGGCCTTGAGCCCAGTGACTATGATACGTCAACACAACTCATAATCAGTGCCTTCGAGTCATATATGGTACTCTTAGTCATATCAGTGTGTATTTCCAAGAGCCTCTCCAGAGGTTACGAGTCCAGCATACAACTCAAAACCAGACCTTATGAGTCTTTGCATGGACTATAACATGACCAGTGTATTACCCAAGACCTCATCTTTTAACAACGACTCCATCCTATGACTTGTAACTAGTTATGAGACGTAGTTAGGTGGAAATTTCTAATCAAACAAAAATGTACCAAAAATCCTAGAATCCCAGAATCCTAGGCTAGGAATCAGACCATGAGTTGTAACCAGTAGTTACGAGTCGTAAGCTGAGTTGTAACTACCGGGGGTATGTATACTTACACCTTTTTCAGAGGGAATACCTACACATTTTTCAGAGGGACTTTATCTATTTTCCCACACCCTTAAAATCTAAAGACATGTTGTTTTTGCCTCACATGTGGTGGTATAAAAGACCCCAAAATCCCTAAATCACAAAATAATACTCAATCTCACCAAAGAGAGTCGAGAGGGATAGTTTTCTCTTCTTTCTCAAGCAATTAAGGTTTCTAAAGAGCAAGATCAATTTGAAGGATTTCCCTAAAACTTTTACTTTAGGTGTGTGGGGTATTCATCAATGGGTCTCTTTCACTCACTGAGCCTAAAAAACCCTCTTTTTGGTTCACGTATGAATTTTACTCTAGTTATGATCAAGTTTAATGTAAATTATGAAATTCATCCATGTTTCCTCATTAATTTTACATTCAACCCATGTTAATAGTTTTACTCCATTAGAATCATGCTCTTACATGCTTGAAGTTCCAAAACCCTATGTCATGTTCAGTCAATACTATGTCGAATTCTCAAAATATACTTTAAGCTGTATAAAAATTATATTTTCCTAAGGTTAACACATTCCCATGTTTACATTTACGAAATTTATTAGAGTATTAAAATGTATCATTTCTTGGTCTTTAAATTATGACTTTATTTCAGTAATGGAAGGTTATGAACACCCGATACCTATATGTTTAGTTATATTTTAGACTTTTGATGTAATGAGTCAGTCAACTCATGATTTTATTGCTATAACCAGTAATATTTCATGCCAAATTATCAGTTTTACATGTTAATGATTTCTTCAAATTAGGTATGCACGATTAGTTTTAAAATAACTTATTTGAGAAAATCAGTTATTAGTGTATGCATCAGTTAGTATCTTAGTATCTTTTAGTTAGGAGTAGTATTGAACACCAATAGAGAAGTGTGGGTTTAGCACATCCTACTTCCCATAAACTACTTGCCACCATAGGTTTAGTGGCCTCGCCAGAGCGAGTTTCCCTCTGCCCAATCTGGGCTCAGTTTAGTTATCACTCCAGTTGAAGTTCTATTCTAATGGAAAGGGCAGAACAAGCCTCCTCAATGAAGGTCAGATGTTGGATTCCACGATAACTCACATATTTTATGTCATTTACATGATATCTCCCACCGTATCAGTCAGTACACAATTAATCTCAGTTCAAGTTTGCTTGACCAAGTAGACACATTTCAGTATTTATTCAGTCAGATTTATAGGTTATTTAAGTTATTCATAACTACAATTGGTCTTGAATTCTTAGTTTTACATGTTAATTCATCCATGTTCTGATTTTACATGTATTTTAGTAATCCTAGCCTCACCTACCATTTTATTCAAAGTACTGATCACATACTTTTATCTACGCTATGCTATCTTATAACATAGATTTGAACGTGTAGTTCACTGAAAATCCCTTGACAGATTAGAATTCTCCTAGAAATAGCTGTGGTAAGTCCTCATTCATTGAAGATGATATTTTTTTCAGTCATTTACTATAATTACTTTTATATCAGTCAATCGGAATTTGTTCGGGGCTTGTCCCATCGACTCCTCATGTTAGATGTTCAGACAATCAGTTTATCTTTCAAATATTATCAATTGTCTTTCAGACATGTTATTTATGTTCAGATTAGTATTCCATTTCTTGGACCATATTTCATCAGTTTATCTTCCACACATACTACTTCAGTATCCAATTTATTTTGTGCTTATAGAAGGAACTAGTGCATGGGTTAGCTTGGGGTTACATGAGGCCTCAAGCACCGTGTCGCGATCGGGAGTACCCTCTGGTCGTGAAACTTGAGCTAGGAGATACTTGTTTTAGCCTCCTATAATAATTTGATACATTTTAATACTAACTAATAAAATATAAATGTACAATCACTATGGATGAGATCAAGGCAAAGAATTAGCACATAGGCAACCCCAAAATTATATTTTGAAGAGCTCGTTTAAAGATTCAGAAGATCCCTAAAAAAGTGGAATCAAGGATTCTAATAGATGATTATACAGTAACCATCATGGAAGGAAGATCTCACACAAAGACAAGGAAGGAAGAAAAATCATATCCCTTACACGAATATATATTATATGGACAAGTATGGAAGTGATACAATTAAGGAAGATCATATCACACACAGACACATCTAATATGGATGTACCAATAATGTGAACTCTCAATAAAAAAATCAACACAAGCCCTTGACTGAAAAAAACTCCCTTGGGTTTTCCTTTATGAGTGAAGAAGTAGCAGAATATGAAGACTATTTAAGGTCATGGAAGACAAAAGAATACTCACACAACTTCACAAGAAACTCTCCCTCTATCTTATCTATTAGTCTTCATAAATCTTTGTAATTCTCTCAGTTTACAATTGTTACAAAAAGAAAAATATTGAGTTTGTCCCTTAGGTATACCAATCGAGGCTGTGTCACAAGATCTGAATAACCATAGATTGAAATGTAAAGATTGTTTAATAACACTCTTAACTCTTTCTCAACATCAACATATAAAAGTAATGCTTGCAATCCAAAGGGACTGGAATAGGAACCACACTAGTGATCCAAACCAGTGGAAAATTCTATGTTTTTCATTATATTTCAATTCAATCTTTCAGTTTAATTTTTCTTTATTAAGTATATTACCATATAGAAGAGTTTACTGAGAAATCCATTCAATTGACTTAGAAAAAGATTTCAATTCAGTCCCTCGTGAATTTCAATTGGCATTAGAGCAGGTGTCACTGTAATGTTTTTCTTCACCATATATGAGTAAAGATCAATTGGCCAATTATCATATTCTTGGAGAAATTCAAGATTGATACTCTTTAAGAAGACCACCATACCTTATGGTTAACACTACTGACACTGGAAGAACAAATTAAAAAAATTTATGCAGTCAACTGATTTCTAGGCTGAGGTGGTCATCAAGAATCGACCAAAATACCAGGACAGAAGGAAAAATAGACAGAAAACTAATCCAATAGCATGGACGTAGACGAATATGAAAACTTTCAAATCACTAAGGAATAACAGGAGGTAATTAAAAATAATATTAGATCTATAAGTTTACTTTATTGTACAATTCAGGGAGCAAAATATGACATGATATCAACCCGTAAAATCGGCAAAGAAATGTGGGACAAACTTGAAGTGACTTATGAGGGAACTACCAAACTAAATGAATCAAGGATCATTGCTCTATTCAATGAGTACAAACTCTGTAAAATGGAATAATATGGAGGAGTAGAGCTAATTTTTGCACGATTTAGAAAAAATATTTGTTATCTAAAGTGTCTAGGGATGATCTACTCAAATAGCCTTCCGGTTAAGAAGCTAGTGAGGAGTATCCCAAAAGCATGGGAAACTAAGGCAACCATTCTAGAGAATGGACATAACTATAACATGACATATTAAGAGCTATTTGGTAACTTTTTTGCGTATGAGCAATATCATATTAATAGGTACAATAAGGAGGGGAAAAAGAAATGCATAGCCGTTATTGCTGTTAGTTTAGGAGAAGATGAGAACATGAATAAAGATAACAATAAAGTAATGACTCTTACACTTCGTGGGTCTAATCAAATCCTTAGATAAAGGCAATAGAGATATCAAACTTTCAAAAATAAACTACAAATGATGATCAATTTTATCACTATGGAATATAAAGTTACATCAAACAAAACTTTCCAGAACTAAGGAAAAGATGATCCAAGAAAATCCAAAACTTTGAAGCCTGGAGTGATAAAGATGATGGAGAAACAACAAATATGTGCTTTCTAGAAATAGGTGATCCAATAAGGTAAGAACTTTTGGTTTCCAAAATTGAAAGATACTTTAATCAAATCATAATATGATTACTGATAAACTTTAAAATATTATCGAAAAATAAAAAAAATTACTTAAACAAATAAAAATTGGCAATTTTAGTTAAAATAAAAGATTAAAGAAGAAAGAAGGAATTGGCTAATTCAACTTCAAATGAGCCCAATAGACATATACTTGCTTTAAGAAGAACTTGATGATGTGAAAAAACAATTAAACAACATTAGAAAATCATGAAGTCACAGTTCTATCATGTCAATTTGGCTATGCCAAAATGCATTACTCATTACTCATTCTAATGAACCCTGGTTGTGGCATAGAAAATTTGGCTATGCCAAAATGTATTCCATGAAAAGCTTTCTATACTTGAATTAGTGAATGGTCTGCCAAAACTAAAGTTTGAAAAAC
Source organism: Capsicum baccatum var. pendulum (assembly GCA_030864225.1). Taxonomy (NCBI): domain Eukaryota; kingdom Viridiplantae; phylum Streptophyta; class Magnoliopsida; order Solanales; family Solanaceae; genus Capsicum; species Capsicum baccatum. The sequence goes on from CM061557.1 coordinate 92,438,434, forward strand.
ATCATATCTGTGATGCCTGTCAACTTGATAAGCAGATTCGGACATTCTTTAAAATAAAAGACATTGTCAGTACTACCAAAGCCTTTCAAAAAATCCGCATGGTCCCATCAAGACTGCTAGCTTTTGTGGAAAAAGATATTTGTTTGTTATCGTTGATGAAAATTATCGATTCACATGGGTAATATTTCTTGGTCATAGACATGAAGCTCTTACTAACTTTGAGATTTTCTATAAAAAAAAAAAGCAGTAAGAAACAGAGTATTTTTTCACTCATGCTTATTACAATCATGGAGAAGAATTTGAAAATAAGGCCTTTGAAGATTACTGTTCCCAAAATGGTTACTTCCAAAACTTTTCCTCTTCTCAATCTCCCAGGAAAAATGGTGTGGTTGTACAAAAGAATAGATCCTTCCAAGAAACTGCATAAACCATGCTAATAGAGAAAAACTTACTTGAGAACTTCTGGGCAGAAGTAGTAAGCATGGCGCGCCATATTCTTAAAAAATATCTTATTAGGCCTATCCTAAAAAAAGACCCCATATGAGTCGTGGAGAGGAAAGAAGCCAAACATCAGTTATTTATATCTTTTTGGATGTAAATGCTTCATTCACAATAATGGTAACAATAATTTAGGAAAATATTATCCACTTAGTGACAAAGGTACCTTTCTCATTTACTCCCCTACAAGTCGTGGAATAGGACCTTTGATAAAAGAACATTGTGTGTCAAAAAATATATGCACAAAGTTTTAAATGAATATAATCCCATTCCTATGAGTTTGCATTTTGATGATAAATAGGTGAATGCCTTCCAACACAAAGCTTTTCCAGAAATAGCGTCAGAACAAATTAACTCAGAGTCGACTACTGCTCAACTGGAGTCAGCTTCAGCCACTAAATTTTCAAAAACAAGCGTTCCTAGAGAATAGAGAGATAGTGAAAGTTTCCTAAATAACTTCATCAATGGAAATATAAATGATCAAATATAGGAAAGAGTATCCCAAAGAAACCAAAAATTAGTAGACCTTGTGTCTCAAATTAAACCTAAAAATATTGATGAGGCTCTAAAAGATAAATCATGGGTCATAGCCATGAAGGAAGATCTGGATAAATTTGAAAAAAATCAAGTATGGAATATTGCTGAAAGACCAAAAAATTACTTAATTATTGGAACCAAATGGGTATATATAAACATAATAAACGCAGATGGTAAGGTCATCAGAAACAAAAACAGGTTGGTAGCTCAAGGTTAGTCCCAATAGGAAGGTAATGATTATGATAACACCATTGCTCCTATACAAAGGTTGGAATCAATTTGCATTCTTTAGCATTTGTCGTTTTTAAACATTTTAAATTGTATCTGAGGGATGTTAAAAATTCTTTCTTAAATGGTTTTATTCATAAAGAAGATTTTGTTAAATATCCTTTAGGTTTCAAAAACCCTACATATCCGAATCACGTATTCAAACTCTCTAAAGAACTCTATGGTCTCAAAAAAGCTCCAATGACTTGGTATGAGATATTGACTACTTTCCTTATAAATAATAATTTTAGAGAGATAAAATAGATACTATTCTATTTGTTTAAAAATCAAACTCCTACATGCTCATTGTACAAATCTACCTGGATGATATTATTTTTTGAAGCCTTAACACCTCCTTGTGTGAGAATTTTGCAAATTTTATAAATGGAGAATTTGAAATGAGTCTCATGGGAAAAATCACATTTTTCTTGGAGCTACGATCTTCCCAACCACCCTTGAAATCAATCACACAGACCATTAATATATACTCTAAGGTCTGAATAGTTCTCTCTTCTTGACCATATATATATGGATGAAAATCCATATTAAGATGAAATTGGATACAAAGACCCTTCTGATATATCTTCCAAAATTAAGAGGTAAAATAAGGACCTATATCTCATATGATAGTCAAAGGGACTCAATACAATTTCCCCACCGCCTTGTCAAGAAATGGGCTGACTAGGTCATTTGGTACACAATAATTGAATTATGCAGTCGATGAGTGTGAGGCAACCCTATAATATTTCACACAAATCACCAAAACTTAGTTCATTATATTTTACCATTTTACCCATCCCCTTGGTTACTTTGTGGTATTTCTAGGGCATGGGGATGATGGCATGGTTCTCAATGCATTTCTATTATGCCCAAACAAATACTCAAGTGTACTTAGTCTCAACAAGTAATATAGTGGCCTTTTAAAAAACCAAGTACTGATTCCTCCGAGATTTTTGTTAACAACTATCCCAAACTAGTCCAACTATTAAAATTAACTCCGTGCAAACGTAACAAAAAGTAATTAAAAATTGAAACTAAGAATAAATAGAACAATGCTATAAAGTAAAGCGTTGAACGATTCTCGGAAAAAGCCCAGGGATAAGGAACTGCGAACAATACTATTAAGATATAAACAACATTGGTTAAGTTGATTATCAGTGTTGGTTCACAGGGTTCATACTATGATTATGGCCTTTCGAACCTCTTGTCTATTATCTAACTTAGCCTTACAACTACATCATTGAGAGAGGATGCGAGAACTACATTAAATATGTTTGTATTCATCTATATACTTGAATTCAATTGAGAACATAGGTATATTATTATCCTAATAGAAAATTATAACTTCATCCAATTGGAAGATTACAATTCTATTCTATCTATCTCACGTTATATTCTCTTGTTCCTCTTGTTGGGTTCACAAGATGATTTTGCATGTATTCTGAGAATCCTTAAAATAGTGATAAAAAGGATAAATAAACAATAAATATTGATAAAATATCATAACAATAATACTTATGTTCTTGGCATTAACCCCGAAAAAGGGTGTTTAGCCTATCATGGACATAATTGTAATCACAATAAATGAATACCTACTAAAATCCATAAACAAACCAAATAATTGGAAGAAAAACCCTTATTTAGGAGTTATGTATCCTCGCTTCAAGTCCACATATCATTCAAGGTATGTGCAATTGTGTTTTAAGTGTCCTATTTATAGGAGGACAACATAGCCCGTTTTTAATATAAGGGTGTGCCTTGCTAATATCATGTCATATAGGCAGTATGGAATGCCCAAAATGTAGAGAGATACTGGAATTTTCCATCACAAATTTTACCAAGGGTGTTCCATAGCCTTATGACAGCAACTAGGCAGCGTGGAGCATCAAGGACTTCAAAACGTCCAACTTTGATCCAAATTTGTCACATTCTTTTGTACTTCAACTTCAAGCTTTATGGTATTGTTTCATCTTTATTTTCAGCTTGTAAATCAACTATATATCATAATAATACACACAAAAAGATTCCTATATCATAAAAAATCATACATTAGGCACAAAACACCATACAATTCCAGACAGTAAACTGGTAAAGGTCATAACTCAATCTAAGAATACCAGTTTTTGTCCCGTGATCATTAACTTAGTGTTTTGTCTCTTTTATTGATTAAATCGAACCTTAACAACTATAAAAAAGTTATTCCACACATAATTACTCAAATTACCTTTAGTAACCCATTACAGACACTTGAGTCCACCGAGATCAACTAGAACAACACCTAGCTCAAGCTAGTAACACTAGTTTTCTTGTCTAAACTCTAAGTGACCAAATTCATTCTAAAATTAGTTGAAACACACCTTCAACATTATAATCAAGTAGTTTAAAACTTAAATTCTCATTTATAAAAATATTTACGAATTAGGAACAAGAGAATTTTGCTAAACTAAGCTAAATAAGACTAGATAACATTAGTGATATGCATAAATCCAACCTTGATCATCACCCCACACTTAAAGCCTTTTTCGTCCTTGATAAACTCTTTTATCTAAGAATTATAATCTAGGAAGACAACACACTTTTACAATAAGAAAGACATTCAAGCTTTCACTACAAGGACTATATGTTATGTAAGTTACCACACTAAGTATGTTTACACAAGTGAAAGCTCAATAAAACTACTCCAAAACATCCTAGCCTCAAGAATTGACTAACTAGGTTGGGAAACTCACACATAATTCTCAATCAAAGAAATCATACAAATCTCTGAAATGTCATTAAATAAGTGCCCTCACTATAAAAGAGTTACCCATACTCACTCGCACAGATGAAATTATTACAAGAATGGGTATAAGAATCAATTTACACTCACTCTGACAATTAATTCAAAAGTTACACATGATGAACCATAGGCTTTCCCTTGGTGTAATACTTTACTAATATTATAATGTTAAGGCTTAGGATCAATTAGGTCTTTAAGGTTTTTAATATAGGCTAAGGGATGGTTTGGAAATATTTTTGCTAATAATAGTGTGTATCTACCTAAGTTCTTTAATACATCACAATTTTCATTAAATTAACCTCTAACAACCAAAATTCTACCTCATCTACCCTTACACCCATCTTTTGTTTTACCCCATCCCATTAATCTAGTTCACATATAATGCAGTGGGAATATTTTCAATTCATATGTATTCAATTTTGAACACTTTTTCTTTTAGTCCCACAACTCCTAACCACACTAAATCAATTTACCACACCAATAGCTACTTATTGGGGTCTCACTTTCATCTATTTTCTTCTTGTTTTTCACATTCTTTCACTTACTAAGTTTTCACTAAAATCTCTTAAGAGCTTTATATGAAATTAAATTCAAACAAAGAATAAACAAGCTATATATGAGGCTACTAAAGAGTAGGCTAAAGGCTCAGTGGGGCTAACTAGGATTATCCACAAAGGTAGGTCAAAAAGAGAGTATGAAACATAGCTATCAAATAAATTCTTATATCATCTCCTACACCCATACTCTTTATTTTGCTACGAAAACACACCAGGAAAGTTCAAGATATCAAATGCAACAAGGAATAAACAAAAACCTTACATCAGACAAGGCATATGCTCAACTCAAGTAGAATCATCATCGACTCTTAGCCAAATAATCACACAAATTCAAAATTAAGCCAACAATGTACAAGAGTCATAAAGTCGAGCCTAGGAGTCTTAAAAGTAGTATTACACAAACAACATGCTTTAAAGCACAAAACTACATGTATCATACAATCAGAAATAGCACCAACAAGGATATCTCACTTATCCCAAACACAAAAAAATAAAATTTACTCCTAAAAATAAAAATGATACTTGGTTCAAGGAGTGCCCCCATGGAAAGAACTGAAAAGAATAACCATAGGGTAGGTGAATTGTGCACCTGGACAAACCCACTAACTAAAAACTAAAAAGAGAATCTTTTTGTAATTTTTCAAATTTTTTTAAAATTTATCCTAAAAACTAAAGAAAAAACCAAATACTTAGATCCTACCACAATAAGTGCACCTAAAATAATGGCACTTTCCCCGCCGTACACTTAAAAATCTACTTTATCCCCAAAGTAAAATCAATAGATATAGAAATACTCCCTGAGGTCACTAGGCCTAGCTAGTAGCATATTTTAACATCAAGTGGGTTCAGGGACCCACACTTAGTCTCTGTTATGCTTCTTAGCTCAAAACTTGGGTACACAGACTTTCCATCTACCTGTGACTCAACAAAAATAAACACTACGTGAAGTAAAAACTCAAAATAAAAAAAATACCAACCATAACTTAAGATGCCTCCCAAGCAGCATCTGATTTACTATCGCAGCACGACCTAGCATCATTACTTAGCTGAATTTCTTCGCCCTCTTCTTCTTACATAGAGGCCATATACTTATAAGTTTTTGACCTTTTGAGTGTGTACTCTTAAGTTCAGTAGATTTTTCAACAATAGCCATTTAAAGCTCATCAATCGTCATCACTTTGGCATAGGTAGTGGATTGAACAACATCATTAGATTGTTTGAAGATGTTTTTGGTGATTTTTTTTCTACAAACCCACACTTATCCACTTCCATCTTTGTAATCATACACAAATCTTTGTTGTGGTAAAGTGGATTAAGTGGCTTATAAACTTTGAAAACCACCTCTTTATCATCTAATCTCATTGTGAGAGTTCTCTCTCTCATATCTATCAATGCTTCTATTGTGGCTAAGAATGGTCATCTAAGAATGATCGGTACCCTACTATCTAGATCAAAATCCAAAATAATAAAATCAATAGGAATTACAAACTTACCAACCTTTATAAGGATACCTCAGTTATTCTATCGGGCTTCACTATGGTCTTTTTTGCCAATTGCAGCTTCAAAGGTTATGGTCTCGTCTCACCCAACCCAAGAGTTTTGAACATCGATATAGGCATCAAATTTATACTTTCTCCCAAATCACTCAAGGAATAGACTTCTTTATCATCACCAATATGTATGGAGAGGATGAAACTCTTAGGTCCTTAAGCTTCTTAGACATATTTTTCACTAGCACAGAGTTGTACTCCTCTGTCAATGCCACCATTTAAATCTCCAGTTAGCTATGGTTGTTATGCTATCAACATTGATCGTACATACAAACTTTTTCACAAAGCTCTTTAGGTATCACTATGCCAATCCAGATTTCCCTATGCAATTCAATTCAACAAGGTGTATAGCTCATCATAAGTCTTTTCTAAAGCCTAACTACCTGTACGTGAATTTAACAAATTTTTTTGTGTTATAGTCAAGTGCCTCAACAAAGGTTTGAGCTATTTCCACATTGGACTAATGGTGATGTGGATAGTTCCAAAAAAAAGTGTTGAACCCCTCCTAAGCATGATACATGTTCTTATTTGTCCACTGCTTGAAAATCAAAATCTCACTACAAAGTCTCAAAGTGTTTCTAGATTGGAAGAATCATATGAGGAATTTTCGAGCTAAGTCATCGTAATTTGTAATTGACCTTATTGACTCAGCATTCAACCACGTTTTTCCTTCCCCTAAAAGTGAAAAAGAAAAACTGCTAGACTCACATAGTCAGTAGACACACCTGTCAGGATAAATACGTCACTGATTTCCAAGAAGTTTTATGAGTAAGCCTATGGATCTTCCTATGAGAGACTGCTAAACTATCCACTACTGTGCAAGAGTTGAACCATGTTTTTCTTTAGTTTAAATCTATCTCCAGCATCCGATTTGCAAATAAAAGAGGTCATATTACTTGAGTTATCCTGTGGGGTGGTGAATTGTCAGCCATAGAAGTAGGAATGTCTTGTTCCTTGTGAATTTGTGTGATACTGTAACACCCTAATTCGCTGAATCAGAATGCTACACGGTGCTCATGACCCAGAGGGACCACAAGCTAACCCTTGACTGATATTTGTACCTGTATACTACAAATCATGATACAATAATGCTGAATACATAGAACTGTAAGGCCATAAGGTTTAACTAAATAAAATCATGTAGGTGAAAATACCTAAAACAACTCAATCTGAAAGCTAAGTCTGAATGTAAATCTGAAAGCCTCTAAACTATCTGAATAAGGAGTTGAAGGAACATGTCTACAACTAACTCCGTAAAACTCAATTAAGGAAATAAATAAATGTATCAAATCATATTGCTCTCGAATCAATGAGGATTCACTATGTCTCTGCGACTGGAATGCTACTGCTACTACTGGGCTGGAGCTCATGTCTCGGAACCTATGATGTAACATGAAGTGAAAGCACCATATCGCAAATGCGTCAGTACAACTGGAGTACTAAGTATACGAGGAAGGTAGGCTGAACATAAAGGGTTTCATGCATGAACAACACTGACTTACTAATATGAACGTGGGAGTGCAAAGATATATATATAGAAACTGGGACCGTGAATACGTGATAGCATGACCTGTAAGCTAATACATGGTTTACTAATAACTGTCATGACTGATACTAAAACTGATAACATGGACGACTATATCTGACAGTCCTATATATACTAAAATCTGAAGAACGCCCTGAGTTCTTTTATTAAGACTGATACTGAAACTGTGTGAAGTAGTGTTTAATCGATATGCCCCATCTATGCCATTATCTGCCCCGACTGGAGGGGTTTTAATATCATACCACAGGTAAGGACAACCTGTGAGTGACCCTTATCTAGTGGGTACTCAATGAGAATGGTGGGAACCCTAAAATAAAGGGTTAATCCACCTCATCAACCCTAATCTGTTGGGTTAAGATGTCTCAACCTACACTGTCTATGTAGTTTTGGAACACAAAGATCACTACTAAGAATCACACCATGAACTGGCGAGTGAGTTCCCATCCTTGGGTTTACTCGGTGCTAACCTCTACTCCTATCTGGTGGGACTGGACATAAATGACTGACTGTGCATGACTTAATCTTACTGAATTCCATTGACTGGCGGAATTTTACTGATATCTGACAACTAACTAAGATCATGAGGTTTTCCTGAGTCACATGACTGACTGAAGTCTATGGAATCATAGCTTGAGTTTGGATATCGTGAAACATGAAATGGCTCTAGGTACACAGCTATAGTTATTGGTTACAAGTACCCCAGGACTCGATAGGAGGAAACTGACACACATGACATGACTTGATCATAAGATTTGAGTCCACAATTCGCAATATCATAAGTAAGGCTTTCATAATAAGAATGATTCTCAACAAACTATCATATGATCAGGAATGCACACAACATGTATATACTTGCATGGCTTCTATAACATGGTCATTCCATATCACAACAATATCGTGAGCATCTTGTCCAACTTCTTCAATTCAAGACAATAGCACAGGGATCACGTTGAACATAAAATTAGAACATGGAATAGTCATTTAGGACTTATTATGTCATAAAAGCATGATTTCTATTCCCTTAGGTATTTTCTCAAACTCCTTACATGCACATCTTAGGCATAGGTGGATTCATCAAGATTACAAATATTCAACCACCAATTTCACATATTTATACGTTAAATACCACCATATCCTCACAATAAACATACAAAGATCCCATCTTAGGCATCCTCAAACTCACACCACATGAACATTAACCACCAACAACATAAACATCATGATACAAAATTTAGAAGATGGTTCTTGAGCTTTATGGATGAAAGAAGTCCATGAATCAACTCACGCATAGCTTACAAGAAAGATTCTTGATGATTGTCGGAGGAATATCCTTGAAATCAGATCTTCAAGCTTAGCTACGCAACCCTAGTTTTTTTTCTCTTTTAGTGTTGTTGGATGATGACCTTTGAGATGATAATAGGGTTGTAATATTTTTAGAAGCTATATATTTTGTAGGGTTAAGTTTAGGGACGTGTAAGGAGTGTTAAAAGACTTAATTACCCTTAAAATAACTCAGAATAGTGTGTTTTTAGCACCTGGAACTAACTTAGGAAGCTCCCAAGTGATTGCCTAATCTAGGTTGGGCGGCGCCTAACCAATCGCCTATGTTTGGTTGGGTCGCGCCTAATCAATCGCCTATCCTTACTGTCTCTCATGAAAATAGGCATAACTTTTCGCTCGGGTAGTAGATTAAAGTGAAATTGGTATCGTTGGAAAGATAATTCGATTCCCTACAATTTGGTGGGTCTAAATAAGACAAAATAACAAATTAACATCGAGTTATACTCGTTCAAAGATGACTCTAGAAAAATCAAACAGTAAAACTTGATGGATTCAAAAACTCTTAGCTTGTATTACCTTAAGTGACTCATATGAGCATGCTTAATGCATCATAAGCTATCCTATCACTAGGATATTCATTGTAAGTCATGTACTCAAGTATGAATCATAGGATAGGAGATTTCATATGTAGGAATACTTATTCACTTCATAGCTTAGAAACATACGGGGTATTATAATATCTCCTCCTTGGGAACATTCGTCCTCGAATGAGAATTTATGAAGAAGGGATACAAGACAATAGAACCTGAACTGAACATGAAGAACTACAACTTGATCTAATGACTGAGATGCACGAACAACTGACACATAAATGCATGATTGAGTATGAAACGATTAATACGTACCAAGTTTATACTGGAAACATGAATGTGAAACTCAATAAGATTAAGGAGAAATTTAACCTTGAGCTTGATCTAAATTGGCGGGAAAGCGGTGAGGATACTTGGTACGCATATCTGCTTTTGCCTCCCAAGTAGCTCCCTCATGAGACTGATTTTGCCAAAGAACCTTGACTAGAAGGACTTCTTTGTTCCTTAAACTATGAGTCTGCTAATCTAAGATTTCGACTGGAATCTTTTCATAGGAGAGGCTATTCTGAATGTCGATGCTCTGAATAGGGAGAACAACTACTTGGTCACCTATGCACTTCTTTAGCAAAGAGACATGGAAGACTGGATGGACTGAGGCTAGATCTGAAGGCAACTCAAGCTCATAAACTACCTTGCCGAAGCGACAAAGAATTCTAAAGGGATCGATATATCCAGGACTGAGTTTCCCTTTCTTTCCAAACCTCTTCACTCCCTTTATGGTAGAGATCTTAAGATAGACATAGTCATTGACGTCGAACTTGAGATCCTTTCTACGAACATCTGCATAGGACTTATGTCGGCTCTGAGCAGCCTACAGTCTCTCTCTGATCAACTAAACTTTCTCTAAGGCGTCGAATACTAAGTTAGGACCTATGATTGGGGCCTCACTAACTTCGAACAAACCAATAGTAGATCTACATCTCCTACCATAGAGAACTTCGAATGAAGCCATATGAATACTAGAATGATAGTTATTGTTGTATGCAAACTCAATCAAAGGTAAGTGGTCGTCCCAACTTCCCTTGAAGTAAATTGCACACGCCCTTAGAATATCTTTAAGAGTTTGAATGGTCCTCTCTACTTGACCATTTGTCTGAGGATGAAATGTTGTGTTGAGATGGTCTTAGGTACCGATACCTTTTTGGAACATTTTCCAAAAGTGAGAAGTTAACTGGGTACCTCTTTCTAAGATGATAGATGAACACTGTGTAACTTGACTAACTCCTTGATATAGAGTTTGGCATAATCCTCGGTGGAATAAGAAGTACGAATAGGATGGAATGAGCTAACTTGGTCATTATATCTATAATGACCCAGACTGAATCATGATAATGATGAGTTCTAGGAAAACCCATCACGAAGTCCCTGTTATCTTCTTCCCACTTCCAAGTAGGAATGGTGAAGTCTTTCATGGAACCACTAGGTTTCTGAGGCTCTATCTTAACCTGCTAACATATAGAGCACTTAGCTACAAACTCTTCAACATCTCTCTTCATCCCACTCAACCAATAGATCTCCTGCATATTGCAGTACATCTTAGTGGCCCCTAGATGAATAGAGTATCGCATACCATGTGCTTCTGCAAGAATTCACTGCCTCAGTTCATCTATACCCGGAACACATAGACGATCCTAAAAATGAAGAACACTATCTCCTCCTTGGGAGAAAACCTTGACTTTCTGATTCAGAACTGACTCTTTGAGCTTGACAAGGCTAGGATCTCTGTCTTGTTTCTCTTTTACCTCAGAAACTAGAGATGACTCTAAACTACTATGAACACATACACCACCCTATGAAGAATCGACTAAGCGAATGCCTAGTCTGGCAAGCTGATGGATCTCCTGAGCCATCTCTTTCTTATTATCATCAACGTGAGAAAGACTACCCATGGAGAGTCGACGGAGAGCATCGGCCACAACATTGGCCTTGCCCGAATGATAAAGAACACTTATGTCGTAATCCTTCAAGAGCTCTAACCACCTTCTGTGGTGAAAATTGAGATCTTTCTGGGAAAAGACATACTGGAGGGTTTTATGGTCTGTGAAAACATCTACATGAACTCTATAGAGATAATGCCTCCAAATCTTCAAGGCAAAAACTACTGCTGCTAACTCAAGATCATATGTAGGATAATTCTTCTCATGTTCCTTTAACTATCTGGAGGCGTATGCTATGACCTTACCATGCTGTATGAGGGCACAACCTAAACCCATTCTGGATGCATCACAATAAAAGAATCTGACCACTGAAACTTAATCTTCTTCTGAGTCAATCTGGAAATTAAAGATGCAATAAAAGAAAATCCCTCGACAAACCATCGGTAATAGCCATCCAAACCCAAGAAACTCCTAATACCTAATGGAGATACAGGTTTGGGCCACCTTTTTACAGCCTTGATTTTCTTAGGATCTACTCTAATGCCATCACCAGAAAAAATATGTCCAAGGAATGCTACTGATCTTAGCCAAAATTCTCACTTATTGAACTTAGCGAATAACTATTGATCCTTGAGAGTCTGAAGAACAATCCTGAGATGGTCTGCATGATCATGCTCTGTGCGAGAATAGACTAGAATATCATCTATAAAGACTATGACAAACATGTCCAAGTACTTCTTGAACACACGGTTCATCAAGTCTATACAAGCTGCAAGGGCGTTTGTAAGACCAAATGACATGACTAAAAATTTGAAGTGACCATACCGAGTACGGAAAGCTATCTTCAGAATGTGACATTCTCTAACTCTGAGATGATGATAGCCTAATCTGAGATCTATCTTCGAGAAGTAACTGACACTCTTAAGTTGGTTGAATAGATCATCAATCCTGGGAAGTGGATATCTATTCTTGACCGTGACTTTGTAGAGTTAACGGTAATCAATACATATTCTAAGAGAACTGCCTTTCTTGCACCAGAAAAATATTGGTGCACCCCATGGGGTAATGTTGGGTCTGATATGTCCCTTATCTAAGAGATCCTTCAACTAATCTTTTAGTTCCTTGAGTTTTGATGGTGCCATTCTATATGGCAGAATAGAAATAGTTTGAGTATCTGAAAGAAGGTCTATGCCAAAGTCTGTTTCCCTTTTGGGAGGAATGCCTGGAAGATCTTTGGAAAAGACATCTGAGGATTCATTAACAACAGGGACTGTTTCGAGGCTGGGAGATTCAGAACTGAAATCTTTAACATGCAGGAGATGATACACACACCCCTTAGAAATCATTTACCTTTCCCGAAGGTAGGAAACAAGTTGACCCTTGAACGAACTTGCTCATCTTACCTCTATTGTCTGCAACCACATGAGGAGCATACCTTGCTAGCTGAATAAATCTGAGAGAATACTCCCTAACTGTCATATTCCCCTTCTTGAGGTTGATGAACTCAAGAACATAGGCTTCTCTCAACTCTTGGGGAAATAATCTATCTAAGAAGGTCGTGACAAATTTCTCCCACTGGATAGGTCCTGTATCATCTAACCTCTCAGACTTCCACTGTTTGTACCAATCATAAGCAACATCCTATAACTGGTAGGCGGATAACTCAACACTCTCAATATAAGTAACACCCATGATGTCAATGACCTTCTGGACTTGGTCAATGAACTTCTGAGGGTCCTCATCAGACTTAGACCTATGGAAAGATGAAGGGTTTATTCGGGTGAAGTCTCGAACCCTAGTTTCTTTAGGATTGGCCACTGGATTGGATGTAATGACTGGTGGCTGTTCATTTTGTGAAGCCATGGACTGAGCAAGTACGGTAAATACAGCTCAAAACTTTGCATGAGAAACATGTTTGCCTAAAGGATCTTCGGGCTGAGGAGCTGGCTGGTTTCTTCTCTTTGGGGCCATGGTCTAGAATAAGAGAAGAATGGATTAGACTGAGAGTTTAACTTGTGATTATGCTCACTAGCATAAAATGAATTATGAAGAAAGGGGATTGTTCCTAAAACATCTTCTAGCCTCCCGCACATAAATGTCGCGTGCAACACACCCATGTACAAGACTCTACTAGATGCGGCTTTCAGACTTCCTAGGACTCTATTGAACCTTAGTCTCTGATACTAAATTTTTAACACCCCGATTCGGTGAACTGGAATGCTACACGGTGCTCATAACCCCGTGGGACCATAAGCTAACCCATGACTAATATCTGTACCTCTATACTGTAAATCATGATAAAATAATGCAGAATAGATAGAACTATAAGGCCATAAGGTTCAACTGAATAAAATCATGAGGGTGAAAATACCCAAAATAACTCAATCTGAATGCTAAGTCTGAACGTAAATCTAAAAACAAATCTGAAAGCCTCTAAACTATCTGAATAAGGAGTTGAAGGAACATGTCTCCAACTAACTCCGTAAAACTGAACTGATGAAATAAATAAATATATTAAATCATATTGTCCTCGAATTAATGAGGACTCACTGTGTCTTTGCGACTGGAATGCTACTGCTACTGTTGGGATGGAGCTCGTGTCTCAGAACCTAAAGTATAACTTGAAGAAAAAGCACCATATCGCAAATGTGTCAGTACTACTAGGTTACTGAGTATACGAGGAAGGTAGGCTGAACATAAAGGTTTCATGCATGAACAACATTACTGACTAATATGAATGTGGGAGTACAAACAGACATATATAGAAACTGGGACCGTGAATATGTGATAGCATGACCTCTAAGATAATACATGGTTTAATGATAACTGTCATGACTAATACTAAAACTGATAACATGGATGACTGTATCTGACAATCCTGTATATACTAAAATCTGAAGAACGCCCTGAGTTCTTTTATTGAGACTGATACTAAAACTGTGGGAAGTAGTATTTAACCAACATGCCCCACATATGCCGTTATGGATAAGATGTGGTCCAATCTCTACCCCGACTGGAGGAGTTTCAATACTATGCCATGGTTAAGGACAGCCTGTGACTGACCCTTATCTGGCGGGTACTCAATAAGAATGGTGGGAACCCTAAACTGAAGGGTTAATCCACCTCATGAACCCTAATCTAACGGGTTAATATGTCTCAACCAATGCTGGCTACATAGTTCTGGAATACAAGGATGACTACTAAGAATCACACCCAGAATTGGTGGGTGAGTTCCCATCCTTGGGTTCACTCGGTGCTAACCTCTACTCCCGTCTGGAGGGACTGGACATGAATAATTGACTGTGCATGACTTAATCTTACTAAATTTCATTGACTGGTGGAATGTTACTGATATCTGACAACTGACTAAGATCATGAGGTTTTCCTGAGTCACATGACTGACTGAAGTCTATGGAATCATAGCTTGAGTTCGGATATCGTGAAACATGATATGGCTCTAGGCACACACTTATAGTTTTCGAGTACAACTACCTCCAGGACTCGATAGGAGGAAACTGACATACATGACATGACTTGATCACAAGATTTCAATCCACATCACATGATCGGGAATGCACACAACATGTATATACTTGTGTGGCTTCAATAACATGGTCATTCCATATCGTAACAATATCGTGAGCATCTTGTCAAACTTCTTCAATTCAAGACAATATCACGGGGATCACGTTGAACATAAACTTAGAACATGGAATAGTCATTTAGGACTTATTATGTCATAAAAGCATGATTTCTATTCCCTTATGTATTTTTACAAACACCTTACATGCACAACTTTGGAATAGGTGGATTCATCAAGATTACAAATACTCAACCACTAATTTCACATATTTATACATTAAATACCACCATATCCTCACAATAAACATAAAAAGATCCCATCTTAGGCATCATCAAACTCCAACCACAAGAACATCAACCACCAATAACATAAACATCAGGATACAAAATTTAGATGATGGTTCTTGAGCTTTATGGATGGAAAGAGTCCATAAATCAACTCACACATACCATAGAAGGAATATTCTTGATGATTGATGGAGGAATTTCCTTGAAATCAGATCTTCAAGCTTAGTTACGCAACCCTAGTTGTTTTTCTCTTTTAGTGCTCTTAGGTGATGAGCTTTGAGTTTATAATAGGGTTCTAATATGTTTAGAAGCTATATATTTCATAAGGTTAAGTTTAGGGATGTGTAAGGAGTGTTAAAAGTCTTAATTACCCTTAAAATTCAAAACGGACTACTTTTAGCACCTGGAACTGACTTAGGCAGCGCCCAAGTGATTTCCTAGGCTAAGTTGGGCGGCACCTAACCAATCGTCTATGTTTGGTTGGGCGGCGCCTAATCAATCGCCTATCCTTACTGTCTATCACGAAAATAGACATAACTTTTCACTGGGGTATTGGATTAAAGCGAAATTGGTATCGTTGGAAAGATAATTCAATTCTCTTCAATTTGGTGGGTCTAAATCAGCCAAAATACCACATTAACATCAAGTTATACTACTTGAAGGATGACCCTTGCAAAATTGAACACTAAAACTTGATGGATTCAAAAACTCTTAGCTTGTATTATCTTAACTGACTCATATAAACATGTTTATTGCATCATAAGCTATCCTATAACTAGGATATTCTTTTTAAGTCATGTACTCAAGTATGAATCACAGGATAAAAGGTGTCATATGTAGGAATACTTATTCACTCACTAGCATAGAAACATGCAGGGTATTACAGATACGGTTGAGAAAGACTGTTTTTTTCTCTGTTAGTGTAAGCATTGCTTAGGCTCAAGGTCTGGTTCAACCTGCTCCCCATCCCTAGCCAGTTATCCTTTTGACTTATTGCTTACATATTTATAAACCAAGATCAAGTGAAAAGAACCAAAGAAATCAAAAAGTGAAACTAAAACAATAACGGTTGCCAAATTACGAGTCTCGGACAATGGCAGCAAAAACTTGTTATACCTAAGCACACACACAAGTGTATCCGATATCACCAAGTAACATAGTGGTATTTTACAAGAAAAGAATCATTACCTAAGAGAGTTATGTTAACAGCTATCCCAGACAAGTCCAACTATTAATATTAACTCAGGGATAAAGTAGTTAAAAGTAATTGTAAGTTGAAACTAAGAATAAATTAAATAGTGCTATAAAGTAAAGTGTTGAAAGATTATGGGGAAAAGCCCGTGGATAAAGTACTGAGAGCAATCCTATTAATATTTACACTTTATTATTTAGGTTTATTTTCTTGGTTGTTGGTTCGCAGGGTTTATACTATGACTATGGCCTTCAAAATCTCTAGTCTATTATCTAACTTAGCCCTACAACTACAACGTTGAGCGGGGATGTGAGAAATACATTAAATACCTTCATATTTAATCCCGTACTTGAACCAAATGTATCACATATTTATATTACTATCTTAATTGAAATTTATAACTTCATTCAATTGGACGAATACAATTATGTTCTGTCTATCCCATATTCTATCCTCTTTTCCTCTTTCTGGGTTCACAAGATAATTAAACGTGTATTCTAAAGGTTGGAAATCCCTAAGGGATAAATAAACAAACAAAATTGATAAATAACCATAACAAAATTAATTCATAATAATAATACTCATGTTCCTGGCCTTAACCCTGGAAAAGGGTGTTTAGCCAATCATGGACATAACCGTAATCATAAAAAATGAATACATCTTAAAATCCATAAAAAGACCAAAGTAACCAAAGAAAAACTCTAATTGAAGTGTTCTCCATCCTCCATCAAGTCCTAAGGCCGTCCAAGTTATGTTCTATTACGATTAAGTGTCCTATTTATAGGAGGACAACATTGTCTGTAATTAACATAAGGGTGTGCAACTCCAATTTCGTGCCATCTAGGTCGCGCGGCACACAAAATGTGCAGAATGATACCGGAATTATCCAAGGTTTTTTCAGGGCCTTATCATGACACCTAGGCAGCATGGCATGCTAAGGACTTTAAAATGTCCAACTTTGTTCCAAATTTGTCCCATGCTTTTGTCCCTAAACTACAAGCTTTGTGGTGTTTCCTTAACTTGATTTACTGCCTAAAAATCAACTACATATCATAATAATTCACTTAAAAATCCATTTAAAACATCAAACACCTTGCATTAGAGAACAAAACACAATACAATTCCAGACAATGAACTGGTAAAGGCCATAGCTCAAGCTAAGAGAATTACCTTTTGTCCATTGGTATTTAACTTAGTGTTTTGTCTCATGTGTTGTTACTATTGAACCTTAAAAACTATAAAAAAAGTTATTCCACACATAATTACTCAATTATTCCTTTAGTAACCCCTTACACACACTATAATCCATCTAGATCAACTAGAATAAAACTTAGCTCAAGCTAGTATCACTAGTTTTCTCATCTAAACTCTTAGTGACCAAATTTATAAAAAACCTGTTTGAAATACACCTTAAATATTATAATCAAGTGTTTATCACTTAGATACTCATTTATACAAATATTTACTCATTACGCACAAGAGAAGTCCTCTAAACTAAGCAAAATTATCCCGAAAAATAACATTGAGATGCATAAATCCACCTCAGATCAATTTCAGTGTAATTTTGATGAATTTGTGGTTTTTGGTAGTTAAAAAGGCTTCATAGTTGACTTTGTTAAAAATATGTTGTTCTATGCATTAAATGGCAAAAAACTTGTGGCAGTAGATCTGGAATCTCAACTTTAGGTTGGTAACATAGTTATTATGGTCATATCTCTTTTTAACCCTTAGTTTGGAAAGTCGTGAAATTAGGCCTCGACGTTTAATTTTGTGAAAACATCTTTTCAAAATTTTGATTTTGCCATTGAGTTTGGAGTATTGAATTTTCAATTATTTTTATTTAATTCTTGTAATTTTAAGTTTTTTAAAACTCTATTTCAAATGTGGAATTTGGGGATTTTGTCGTGGAAGGCCTAAATTAGTATTTATAAACCCCAAATTCAATACATTTTCACTTGGGTTTTCTTATATGACTTTTTTTAAATCGTGGGGAATATACTTATAAACTAAAATTCTAATTGTACCCTTCGCTGTTGAAAACCCATTTAGGGAGTCCATTTTGATCCCTACCCGAAAATGTGCAATATAGTCATCGTTGGTTTCCTTTTGATTTGTACATTTCATATTTTTATATTTTAGTAGATTGGAAGACTATCTATGAGGGTTAAGGCTTCATTATTAGAGGTTTTTGGACCTAGTTATACTCATTCAATGTAGGTTATGTCTTAACTTCCATCAAATTGTCATGGGTAGTTAATACTAATAGAAATGCATGTTATGGGTGTGGGAACTAATTATGAAAATGGATTTATTACTATTTTTTTCCCATTTGGGGGCCTATGTTGTTATTTTTTTGTTTTGGGAAATTATTTGCTAGGTGTTACAGTATATTGTCTTATGTTATATTATTAGCTTGGTATTTATGAAATTAGTTGTTTTCTTCTTGGTCGAAATTGTCTAAATAAGGAATTATGTGGTATTAAATAGCATATTATGGTATCTCTTACTCCATTGGTATATGTATTATATTATGTTGGAACCCTTGGGGGTTGCACCACACAGTGAGGGGCTATGTCCCTTAGAGTCAATCACAGGAAATCAAACAATAGAATGCAGAAAAACTAAAGATAGTGCAGGAAGAATAAAAACAACAGATTTTTACGTGGAAATATAGGAAGGGAAAAACCATGTCTTTCCCTCACGTGACCCAAATAAATCCACTTCAATCAACCTCCTAATTACAGTCTAGATTTCAGCCTAACTCTACGCTACTTTTGCTAGTAGCAACTCTACTATAAGCTCATCTTGGTAACTCTAGTAAGGATCCTCTCTACTGATTATATAAAATATGCATTTTTCTGGAAGTAAGAATAAAGAGAAGTATCTTGTCTTAGATGATGAAAATAATGAAGTGAAATCACCAACACAAGCCCCAATTCGATCACCATAGTGAAACCCTAGCCTTTCTTTACCCAAAAGCCTTAGAGAGGATTAGAGAGTGTTTTCTAAGTGTTAATGAATATAATAATAGGGAAAATAACCTTGAAAGTGTGATATCAGATGTGGGTTCATAATGGTCTAAGACGGGAAAATGTCTAGATTACCCCCAACTTAACTACATAAAAACTCCACAAGTAGGTACGACCACCATACTAGTCGTACCATCCAATATGAGTTGTACTCATCACTCATATCCTAGAAATCCCTTAGACCCCCACTTTGGTCAACATATGACCACGCAAGATGAATTGTATCTAAGTATATGACTAGTACCCTGAATCCGTACCCTTAACAGAACTAAGAAGAGATGAGACTATCCAACATATGAGCGGGACAATATGACCCATACCCTTTATCACGACACATGGTGATCCACTAATACTCAAATCCAAGGTACTTTACTAAGTATCATATTAAGTAAAAGAAAACCCAACCATGCGACCCATCTCCAACCATATTACTCGTACAAACCCAAGTCGTACCCATTCTAAAAACAATCAAACACACCAATCCTGACTGGTTAGCCTACGACCAACCTTACCAACCATATCCCAGCATATAACCTATAACCCCTATTAGTACCTTGACTAAAAATCATAAATCCAAGAAATTTTCTAAGGGTCCCAAACCCACGGTATTTCATTCTCCCCCATTAGGATAATTCGCCCCCGAATGACAAACAAGGTAGGTCAAACAGAATCATGATTCATTTGCATTATCAAATATCAATACAACCTTTAAATAAGTTAGAAAATAAATATTATAGAATTAACTATAATCCCTAACTAAGTTAGAAAATAAAGATGTGATCAAGAACACATACCTTCCGCACGGATATCCAAAGAAGAAAACAAATGCAGATATTTCGACTTCATGTTAACTTCTGCTTCCAATGTAGCCTCTTCCACCATGTAGTTCCATCATAGAACCTTAACTGAGGCCATATCCTTGGTCTATAACCGATCAACCTACCGATCAAATATCTCAACTGGGACCTCTTCATATGACTTAGAACTCGAGATATCTAATCTTTCCAAAGGAACCAACAAAGAAGGATCACGAAGACACTTCATCAATATTGAGACATGGAATAACGGATGAATAGATCTAAAACTAGAAGGCAACTTTAATGCATACATCACATTACCAGTGCTCTGCAAAATCACGTAAGGAACATACTGGGACTGAGCTTCCCCTTTTTACAAAACTGCATCACTCCCTTAATGGGAGATACCTTTTGGACCACTTTATCTTAAACATCAAATACCAAGTCTTTGCGCCTTACATCAGAACATAACTTTTGATTACTTTGGGCAGCCTTAAGACTATCCCGAATTACTTTTAACTTTTCCATGGTCTGATAAACCAAATCAGTCTGCCTCACCAATTTTAAACCACCCAATAGGAGATATACACCTCCTACAATACAATGCCTTAAAATGGGACATACTAATACTAGAATGATAACTATTGTTGTAAGTAAACTATACAAAAGTTAGATGTTGAACCCAATTGCCACCATAATCAATCACACATGCCTGAAGCATAATCTATAAAGACTAAATAGACCTCTTTGCTTGTGTATCTATCTGTCGATGAAAATCATTACTCATACTAACTGTAATACCCAACGCCTTCTGAAAAAACTGCAACAAGTGATGTAATACTCCAAATTTTGGACTAGAATGAAAATCCATCATTTCTATGCGTGGATGTTTCAAAAGCCTAAAATCCTATATAAATTTAGCGTGTTAATTAATTAAGTAGTGTGGGAATCTATTTGAGCATGAATTTAGATCATAGAGGTCCCCTAACTCAAGTACAAGTTGAAAGCTTTCCTATAGTTCAAGTTTTAGTGAACGTCAAAACTTGGGTCAAATTCAATCAAACATAACTCATTTTACATGATGAAATGGGTGGTTTACTATATATCAAATGAAATATCTTTGAATTATCTTTCCAACAATACCGATTTCTCCTAAATTTGATATCCGAGCAAATATTTATGCCTATTTTATTCCAGCATGTCAAGCTGGAAAACGGTGATGACGTTTCTAACGGGCTATCACGTTTCTGATGACCTTTTTGATGATGTCATCACATTCTGATGACATTTTTGATGATGTCGTCAGCCCTAGGCAGAAAATCAATATTTTTAACCAGTTTTGTGATGACCATTCGTGACGGCTTATCACGGACCTGACGACCATTCGTGATGGCCTATCACGGACCAGTTTTCTGACGACCATTCAAGGGAATTTTTACAAGGGTATTTTGTTCATTTCCGTCAACTTCCATGACTTATAACCCTAAAGAGGCATAATTTTTCACATTTTTCTTCAGTTAAGCATCTCAAAAATCCTCTCTTACACTCTCAACCATAAGATTAGGGTTTCCTTCAAACTCATCTCTAAAAAGCAAGATTCAAGCCTTTTTTTGAGATGATCAAGAATTAAGTTTCCCAATCCAAGAACTCTCCATCAAATCATCAAGGTTTCCTTTATAAGGTATGTGTGTGTTTATTCATGGACTCCTTTCATCCATGAAGTACAACAACCCTTTTCTAAGACTATATAATATGGTTTTCATGTTATTAATGGATTGTTGATCATGTTTATGTGTTGAATGATGCCAAGATAGAATATTTATGTGTTATTATAAATCTATGACATCATATGAATTGAAAACATGTAAGTATGATTATTTATGATGAGTAATTATATGATTTACTCCTATGCCTAAGTTGTGCATGTAAGGTATTTGATAAAATACCTAAAAGACTAGAAATCATGCATTATAGCTAAATACTGACTAAGGTAAGTATTCATGATAGGACTCTATGATTCAATGTCATCCATGTTGATAATGTGTCTTATGAACACTGGTTGATTACTCATGAACTAGTCTTATGGAATTATGCTATGCTTACTTGCAGAATCCACTCATGTACAAGATTTATAATACCCATGTACTTCATTAAATTCCCCAAGTTATGATATTATGGATTGTGGTTGTAATATGTAATGAGCATGATATTGAAAGTTATGCAAGTATATACATGTTGGATGAAATTCCCTTCCATGAAATAGATTGTTGAGAACCATGCTTAGTATGAAATCCCTTATTTATGATATTGTGTATTATGGACTCTACTCTTATGATCAAGTCAGTCATGTATTTCAGTTTCCTTCTATTGTGTCCTGGTGGTACTTGTACCCAAAAAATATAGTTGTGTGCCTAGAGCCATGTCATGTTTTAAGGATACTCTCAGTCTAGCCATGATCTATAGAAATTAGTCAGTCATGTGACTCAGGAAGACTTAGTAATCTTAGTAGTTCAGTATTTTCAGTAATCTCTGTGCTTAGTAACCTCAGTAATCGCAGTAAATCTCTGTAACATCAGTACTCTGAATTAGTTCTCAGAACTTATTATATTTCGTCCGTCATCGAAATCCAATAAACTTAGTTTTAGCTTCACTCAACAATACCACTAGTATCAGTTCAATTAATCAGTATCAGTTCAGCAAATCATTTTAGTTAAGTTATTTAGTTCAGCCCAGTTATTCAGTTCAGTGTCTTTCAGAGGGGAGTATAATTCAGCACCAAACAAACCTAGGGATGGGGGCTTACCCACTAGAATAGGACTGAGATCCCTAAAAGCAATCCCTAAGTTCCAGAACTATGTTTCCAGTGTAAGTACAAGATGTCACCTATTAGATAGGACTAATATACTCAGGGGTCACCCGTTAGGACATTTATATGTATAGGACTGATCCCAAGAGTCAACTGCTAGATTAGGACTGACTCCATAGCAAATATATTTACTGGTGGTGCGGTGCTAACACCCTTCTAGTCAGGGAAGAGATTGGACCCCAGTCAGCCTAGCTTGGGACATGTCGATTAGATAAACACATCCCACAGTTTTAGTTATAGAATCAGGGCTTTCATACACAGTCAACTCAGCTTAGTAGTACAGATTTAGTACTGGTAGATATAGTCAATGCTTATTAATTGTAAAAGACTTCAAGATCACCCATTAGCTAAGACCGATCTCAACTATGATTAATCAGTATTAGAATCATTAGATTTAAAGATCACCCTCTAGATAGGATTGATCTCATACTAAGTCGAATCATCCTTATTATCAGTATACTCATGATAACCCGCTAGATAGAACAGATCTTAGATTTAGTTACTCCAAGTAGAATGGAACTCAGATAATTCCATAAGAACTTAGAATTTCTGATACAGTCGCTTAGTATTAGTTACATCGATTAGGCCAATCATCACAGTTATATCAGTTATATCAGTTTTCTAAACTCATGTATCTGTCATATTAGTTATCAGAATTCATGATATTAGTATTCAACTTTAGGACTGTCAGACACAGTCAACCAGCCTAGTTCTTCATAATTCGAACTATCAAATATAGTCTCTCATCTATTCAGTATCTTAGTATTAGAACACTCATGTTGTCAGTATTCAAAATCAGTAGTCAGTATCTCTATGAATTCAATTACAGTTATGTATGCATGTATGTATTCTCACATTCATATTAGTTAGCATTGTTCATACATATAACCCTTTGCATTTAGCCTACCTCGCTCGTATACTCAGTACATTCAGATGTACTGCTGCATTTGCACTATGATTCTTTCTCTTATGTTATTCCATAGGTTCAGAGGCACGAGCTCTAGATCAGTATTAGTATTCCAGTGTTCAGTGTTTACATTGAGTCCTTCTTATTCGAGGATGATATGATTATTTCAATATTTACTATTTAGTTCCTAGATGATGTTAGTTAAAGAAATGTTCCTTCAACTCCTTATTCAGTTCAGTTAGAGGCTTTTAGACTATATGTCAGATTAGATATTCATATCTTATTATTTTCTGTATTTATGACTTATTTTGGTATTGTTATACCTTTTTCAGATATTTTGTTATCAGACGTTTATTCGGTTCGAACCTTATATCCTTTTATGTTTATGTTTCCATATTTTATGATATATTATGCAGTATACAAGTATAGATATCAGTAATGGGTTAGCCTGTGGTCCTTCAAGGTCATGAGCACCGTGTTGCATTCCACTTTAGAAAATCGGGGTGTTAAAAACTTGGTATCAGAGCCTAAGGTTCAATAGAGTCCTAGGAAGTTTGAAAGCTGTATTTAGTAAAGTCTTGTACATGCGTGTGTTTTGCACCACACTTATGTGCAGGAGGCTATGAGTTGTTTGAGGAACAGTTTCCCTTCTTTCAGTATTCATGTCATGCCAGTGAGCATAATCAGTCTAATCCATTTCTCCTTTTCTTCTATAGACAATCCTCCTAAAAGAAGAAATGGGAATCAGTCAGCCCCTCATCCCGAAGACCCTTTCGGCGATCATATTTCTCATGCGGAGTTTAGGGCCACATTCACCACTTTTTCTCAGTCAATCGCTGCCCATAATGAACAACCAGCTATCGTTTTGGCCAACCCAGTTGTCAATTCAGCTGCAGCTAGAATTTGGGACTTTACCCAAATGAATCCTCCTTCCTTGTCAAATGAGGACCCACAGAAATACCTAGATCAGGTTTAAAAGGTGACAGATATTATGGGGGTTACTACTATTTAGAGTGATAAGTTAGCCGAATACCAATTATAGGATATCTCTCATACTTGGTACAAGCAGTGGAAGTCAGAAAGGTTAGATGATGCAGGCTCTATAGAGTAGGAGGATTTTTCCTCTTCTTTCCTCGTTAGATTCTTTCGGCTAGAGCTTAGAGAAGCTAAGGTACTAGATTTCATCAACAATAGGAAGGGTAGTATGACGGTAAAGGAGTATTCTCTCAAGTTTACTCAATTAGCTTGACGGTAGAGCAAAGATGAGTAAGTTCGTGTCAAGGGTGAATGATAGTGTGGAAAATGACTGCAGATCTGCCATGTTGAATAGTGATATGACTTTAGCTAGACTTATGACACATGCTCAGCAGATAGAGGAGCAGAAGATTACGATATGATAGAGACAGAGTAAGAGTGCAAGGATAGGTAGTTTCAGCTTTGCTTAGCCTAAGTCACAGGGTGGTAACCGTTCTCAGCATAATCAGAAATTTTCAATCCTAGCTCCATCCTCAGCTAGTGTACCAATACCTAAGTCCAGAAATAACCGTCATGATGGAAAGCCAGGCTCCGAGTCCTAGGGTAGTGAAAATAGAAGTCTTACTTATCCTCTTTGTGAAGAGTGTGGTAAGAATCATCTAGGTACATATATGGCAGGAAGTAATGTATGCTTTGGGTATGGCAAGCCATGCCACAGGATGAGAGAGTGAATTGTACTAGAACAGAGGGGTTAGGAGTTACATTAGCAAGGTACCAATAGTGGTCAGCATCAGAATTGACTTTATGCACTCAAGACCCGTCCTAATCCAGAATGTTTCCCTGATTTAGATTCGGGTATGTTACCAGTCTTTCATGTTAATAGTATGCATTGTTAGATCTCTTCCTCTCAGTCGAGCATATGTTTTAGTATGAGTTAGCTAGTAAAACAAGTAAGTCAGTTTAGCAATCGAGCAATCAGATTTTTATAGATTATTTTCTTATCCTTGTATCTATTCATACTATCCAAAAACTCATAGAATGTAACTATTTCAAGGTAGAACCTTCTAGTAGTTGCAATTTTAGTTCATCTTATGCATCATGCATTAGTTTTAGAATCCGTAATTTTAGTTATCATCTAGTTCGTAGATGCCATGTGCATCACCCAGTATCTTCGTAAGGTAAGCATTCTTAGAGGGACATAGTGTCCCAAGGGGGAGATAACCTTCTCTTAATTCTCTCATGCCTTATATCCTTCAATTTCTCCTTGCATAAAGAATTCAGTCTAGAATAGAGGGTACTCATAAGTTGACATTCAAGTTAGAACTCAGCTTTAAGTTAAGTATTCAAAGATTCAATTCAGTTCATGATGTTCAGTCCATATGTCACGTAGCAGAATCAGTCATGTTCTCATGTTTTAGTTCAATATTAGTGCCTTTACCATTTCATGTTCAATCGCATGTTCGTGAATCAGTTCAGTCATGTATTTACGCATAAGATATGCGTGGTCAGCTTATAAGTACTTTCAGTCATGCATTCACGTATCATGTCAGTCATATAATCATGCATCAGATATGCATACATTTAACTTATAAATTAAGCATCAGATATGCATTCTCAGTTTGAGAAACTCAGTTTATCGGAACACTCAGTCCTACATTCATAAATCAACTACCCATGCATCAGATATGCATGTACAGTATGATATACTGAGTTTTCAGTTATGTCAGCCATGAAATCATGATCAGTCATTCATGCTATATATTTGTGTAAGTTTTCTTTTCTCTCATCTCAGCCAGTATTATTTTAGGATAAATGTTCCCAAGGGGGAGATAATGTAATACCACATATTTCGGACTAGAATGAAAATCTGTCATTCCTATGCATGGATGTTTCTAAAGCCTAAAATCCGATATAAATTTAGTGTGTTAGTAAGTTATGTAGTGTAAGAATCTATTCGAGCAATAATTTAGATTATAGAGGTCCCCTAACTCAAGAACAAGTTGAAAGCTTTCCTATCGTTCAAGTTTTAGTGAGCGTCAAAACTTGGGTAAACTTCAATTGGCCATAAACTCATTGTATATGACGAACTGGGTGGTTTACTATATATCAAATGAAAGATCTTTGAATAATATTTCCAATGATACCAATTTTGTCTAAATTTGATATCGGATCAACAATATATACCCATTTTATTCCAGCATGCCAAACTAAAAAATGGTGACAATGTTTTTTACGGACTATCACGTTTCTGACGACCTTTTTGATGACATCGTCATATTCTGATGACATTTTGGAGCCCTTCTGTGATGACCATTCATGATGGCCTTCACAAACCTGACGGCCTGTCACGGATGGTGTCAAGTATATTTTTCCAGAAATTCTAGGGCATTTTTGCAAGGTTATTTTTATCATTTACTTCACCTTCCATGACTTATAACCCTAAAGAGGTGTAATTTTATCAATTTTTCTTCAGTTAAGCATCTCAAAAAACATCTCTTACACTCTCAACCACAAGATTAGAGTTTCCATCATACTCATCTCTCAAAAGCAAGATTCAAGTCTTTTCCTAAGATAATAAAGAATTAAGTTTTCCAATCCAAGAATTCTCCAGCAAAAATCATCAAGGTTTCCTTTATAAGGTATGCGTGTGTTCATTCATGGACTCTTTTCGTCCATGAAGTTCAAGAACCCTTTTCTAAAACTATATATAACGGTTTTCATGTTATGAATGGATTGTTGATCATGTTTATGTGTTGAATGATGGCAAGAAATAATTTGTATGTGTTATTATGAATCTATGACATCATATGAGTTGAAAACATGTAAGTTAGATTATTTATGATGAGTAATTGTATGATTTACAACTATGCCTAAGTTGTGAATGTAAGGTGTTTGATAAAATACATAAGAGACTAGAAATCATGCATTATAGCTAAATTGTGACTAAGGAAAGGAATCATGATAGGCCTCTATGATTCAATGTCATCCATGCTGATAATGTGTCTTGTGAACACTGTTGGATTACTCATGAACTAGTCCTATGGAATTATGCTATGCTTACTTGGAAAACCCACTCATGTACAAGATGTAGAATACCCATGTACTTCATGAAATTCCCCAAGTTATGGTATTATGGATTGTGGTTGTAATATGTAATGTGCATGATATTTAAATCTATGCAAGTATATACATGTTGTATTAACTTCCCTTCCATGAAATAGATTGTTGAGAACCATGCTTAGTATGAAATCCCTTATTTATGATATTGTGTATTATGGACTCTACTCTTATGATCAAGTCAGTCATGTGTGTCTGTTTCCTTCCATCGAGTCCTGGGGGTCTTTGCGCCCGAAAAATATAGTTGTGTGCCTAGATCCATGTCATGTTTTCACGGTACTCTCAGTCAAGCCATGATCTATAGAAATCAATCAGTGATGTGACTCAGAAAAACTCAGTAATCACAGTAGTTCAGTATTTGCAGTAATCTCAGTGCTCTTTAACCTCAGTAAATACAGTAAATCTTAGTAACTTCAGTACTCCTAATCAATCCTTGGAACTCATTATATTTCCTCCGACTTTGGAATCCAGTAAATTCAGTTTTAGCTCCGCTAAACAATCCCACTAGTATTAGTTTAATTAATCAGTGTTAGTTTAGCAAATTAGTTCAGTTAAGTTATTTAGTTCGGCCCAGTTATTCAGTTTAGTGTCTTTTAGATGAGAGTAGGATTTAGCACCGAGTGAACCTAGGGATGGAGGCTCACCCACTAGAATAAGACTGAGATCCCTAGAAGCAATCCCTAAGTTCCAGAACTACGTTGCCAGTATAGGTACGAGAAGTCACCCGTAAGATAGGACTGACATACTCAGGCGTCACCCATTAGCATATTTATATGTATAGGACTGATCCCAGGAGTCACCAGCTAGATTAGGACTGACTCCACAGCAGATATCTTTACTGGTGGCGTGGTACTGATACCTTTCCAGTTAGGGAAAAGATTGGACCCCTTTCAGCTTATCTTAGGGCATGTCAGCTAGATGAACACATCCTATAGTTTCAGTTTCAGTTACAGAATCAGGGTTTTCATACACAGTCAACTCAGCTTAGTAGTACAGATTCAGTAATGGTAGATATAGTCAACGCTTATCAATTATAAAAGACTTCAAGATCACCCATTAGCTAGGACTGATCTTAACTATGATTAATCAGTATCAGAATCATTAGATTTAAAGGCCACCCACTTTATAGGACATATCTCAAACTAAGTCCAATCATCCTTATTATCAGTATACTCATGATCACCTGCTAGATAGGACTGATCTCAGATTTAGTTACTCTAAGTAGAATGGCACTCAGATAGTTCCATCAGAACTTAGACTGTCAGATACATTCATTCAGTATCAGTTACATTGCTTAGGCCGATTATCATAGTTATATCAGTTATATTAGTGTTCTAAACTCATGTATTAGTCATATCGGTTATCAGAATTCATGATATCAATATTCAGCTTTAGGACTGTCAGACACAGTCAACCAGACCAGTTCTTCCTAATTTGAACTATCAGAAATAGTCGTTCATCTATACAGTATCTCAGTATCGGTACACTCATTTTGTCAGTATTCATACTTAGTAGTCAGTATCACCATGAGTTCATTCATAGTTATGTATGCATGTATGTATTCTCATGTTCATATTAGTCATCATTGTTCATGCATATAAACCTTTGCATTTATCCTAACTCACTCGTATACTTAGTATATTCAAACGTACTGATGCATTTCCTCTATGGTGCTTTCTCTTATGTTACACCACAGGTTCAGAGGCACGAGCTCCAGATCAGCAATAGCATTCTAGTGTTCAGAGTTTGCAGTGAGTCCTTCTCATTCAAGAATGATATGATTATTGCTACATGTACTATTAAGTTGCTAGATGTAGTTAGTTAGAGACATGTTCCTTCAACTCCTTCTTCATTTCAGTTAGAGGTTTTCAGACTAGATGTCAGATTAGATATTTAGATCTCATTATTTTCAGTATTTATTACTTGTTTTGGTATTGTTAAACGTTTTTCAAACATTTTGTTATCAGACGTTTATTCAGTTCGAACCTTATGGCCTTTTATGTTTATGTTTCCGCATTTTATGATATATTATGCAATATACAGGTACAAAGTGCAATTTGAGATCATGATACATTTTTATCGAACAAGGATGAACAACATAGTGCGATTCATGTTGCTCATCCAAAACCTTTTTTCGCAACCCATCAATGTTAGGAACACATAAACACCCTTGGTACCTCAAGGTACAATAGCCACTGATCTCAAACACCATCACCCTTTGCCAACCAATATCACTTTAGTTTTTCATGAAGATAGGATCTATTATTTGCTTCTCCTTGATCTCTGCACCAAGAGACGACATAACTACTTCCAGAACTATCTCACCACCATCCTCGGAGCCTAGAAGATGGAACCCAAGGTTTCCAAATGGTGAATATCCTTCACTAACTCCCACTTCTTTTTCACATGAGGCAAACTCGCCATGGATAACGTGCTAAGAGCATCAATAACCATGTTAGTGTTACCTAGGTGGTACTGAAGACTCATATCATAGTCCTTGAGAAACTCCAAACATCTCCTCTACTTGAGATTTAGCTATTTCTAATTGAACACTTACTGTAGACACTTATGATCCAAAAAAATGTCGACGTGCACTCCATATAAATAATGCCGCCAAATTTTTAAAGCAAAAACCACCGCTAAAAGCACAAATCATGAGTAGTCTAATGCCTCCGATATAACTTTAATTTCCTAGAAGCATAGGCAATCACCTTCCCATGCTGGAAGCATAGATAATCATCTTTCTATGTTGCATCAAAATGCAGCCAAGTACCACCTGGGACTCATCACAATAAATCACAAACCCCTTATTACCTTCAGGCAATGTTAAAATTTGAGCCAAAGTTAGTTTATCCTTAATATTTTCAAAACTCCCCTCACAAGTATCCAACCAAAAAAACTTTACCTTTGTAATACCCCGATCATTCCTTAAGCCTAAATTTATTCTTTTAAATGGATATATATGACTTCTAAAGTGATTGATGTTTAAAACATGTTGTATTTCTCTAATTTACAATTTTTTTTATTTAGAGCATTGAATAATCTTTCCATCGATACTAGTTGCATCAAAATCCGACATCGGATGAGTGACTTATGGCTGTTTTACTAAATACTATCAGATAGCCCAGGTTTGACGGTCGACCTGGTGGACTGTCAGGTCCTTGGTGAACCGTCAAGTGTCCCGTAAAGACAAGGCAGTATCTTTATTTTTGGGATGTCGTGTGATGGTCAAAGTGGTGGACCGTCACAAACTTAACTGACCATCAAGGATTCCATCAAACCGAGACAGAATGTCTCATTTCTGGCCCTCAAGTAATGGACGACTTGGTGGACCGTCACTTTTCTGATGGACCATTATGTCAACCATCACGTTAAGCCAGAATGTTCCAGTTTTGGTGTTTGAGTGACAGTTGACTTGGTGGACCGTCAGTCCCTCTGACGGACCGTCAGAGCAAATTTCAGCATTTTTCAAAAGGGCATCTTGGTTATTTCCGCTCCTTGTGGCCGTATATATATATCTATGTAAAGAAGAAAAGATCATTTTCTCTCCATTTCTCTCTAAAATTCTTTTAAGAATTCTATAGAAACCTAGGGTTTCTTCCAAATCCCAAAATCAAATCATCTCAAAGAAATTCAAGAAATCTCCCATAAATTTCTTTAAGTTGTTCAAGAACTAAGCTCCTCAAGTCAAAGGCAGCAAGGACTTGGTCTAAAAGTGTGAGAAAGAAGTTTTAATCAAGTTTATATATCTTCAAAATCAAAATCTAAGGTATGTGGGGTTTGAACAATAACACTCCTTTCGTTTTTGTGCCTAATGGTTTAATTTCTACTACTGATTTACATGATTTTGCAAGTGGGTTTACACCCAAATTTCTTTAATTATTATTTATGAGATTTGAGTTGAATAAGTTTGATATTTATGATTATTTCACCATCATGTTTCCCAAATTGAGGGTTTATTCCTTGAGTTGTATATTATCATTATGTATTGATGATTTCTAAGAAATTTAACTCAAGTTCCATGAGTTGAATATTCTTAATATGAATTTATGATTTTTGAATGATTTGAGACAAGTGTTATGAGTTATGCCTTTCCATGAGAAATTTAACTATTGAATGTATATTGATATGTGAACTTAAGAGTTAAGAATGAGTCTGGTGATGTTTCCATGAAGCTTTTGATATTTGAAATGACTTGAAATATAAGTGTATTTGATGCCGAGAAAGATTGTGTTGAGTTGAGTTGAGTCGAGTTTGGAATCCACAAGATGTTTATGATTTATAAATGAGATATATTTATGTTTTGGTCTTTATGATAGACCCATAAAATGATATTCATTGAGGTAGATTTCCTAATGCGTTCTGAGCTGACTCTGGGAGGAGTGTTTAGCACCGAGCGGGAAATATGGTATTTTTCCAAAACTACGTGCCACCATAGGATTGATATTGATAATTGTGGGCCAAAGGCCGAGTATGAGATTTTGAAGATGAGATTGAGGTTGTATTCCCTGGCAAGAGTACAAAACCCCAACCATTGTGGGGTTCTCTCCTTAGGAGCGAAAAACATTGGACTCTATGTGGCTCACATGGAGTAGTTATGTCGGTTATAAGAAACTCCCAAGTCCATAATGATATAAGTCTCTTGAGTTACCGAGTCACTCTGAGTCACGAGTTAAAGAGTTTGAGTTGAGTTAAATGATTTATGATATTTATGAAACAGGTGTCATTACTGATTTATGGAAATAATGTTTCAGATAATTCAAGAGAAGATAGTTATTATTGTCCGCATGCATGATTTCTCATACATTTATGATATTATTTAAAATGTTGCATCCACCCCCACATACTCAGTATATTCCCAAGTACTGACCCTCATACTCTTGTGTATTTTATATTTCCTCGTGATATAGGTTTAGGTGCTTAATCTCAACAGCGGCAGTGATCATTGAGTACCTTCCTCTACACTTTTGCAGTTGGTGAGTCCTCATGGTTAGAGGACCTGTGTCTCCAAGTTTGTCATGTTAATAGATGGTTATTTACTTTCAGTTCAGTACAAGTCAGTTGGGGATCTGTCCCAATGACTCCTTAGTCCTATGTAGTAGAGGCTTTGTCAGACTAGTGTACCAGTGTGTACAGAGATTCCAGTATTTTGTTTGTACAGGGCAGTATTATTTCATGTTTCAGTATGTTCATGACATGGTTATTCCTCTTTATCTTAGCATGATTTGTGCTATAATGAGTTCTGAAAGTGATGACAAGTTTAGAAGGTTAGCTTGAGGCCACGTGTTTCCTTGAGCACCATGTGACATCTCGGGATAGGTTCTTGGGGCGTTACAACCTTTTTACGAGTCAATCTAGTCAATAGGGCAATTATAGTTAAGAAACTTTCCACGAACCACCTATAATACCTAGCCAAACCTAAGAAGCTTCAAATGTCGGTTGGAGTCATGAGTTTAGGCCACCTTTTAACCACATCCACATTTTGAGGATCCACTATGATTCCTTTACTAGAAATAACATGACCAAGATAAGTGTCACAACGTTCAACGATAACTCATACTTGGAGAATTTGACATACAACTACTGCTCTTTTAACTTTTGCAACATCACACAGAGATAATCTACATGATCCACCTTACTCTTACAATATAACAAGATGTCATCAATGAAAACAATGATAAACAGATCTAGAAACTGCTTGAAAACCCTGTTCATCAAATCCATAAATATCGTAGGGGAATTAGTCAAACCAAATGACATAACCAAGAACTCAAAGTGCACATACCGGTACGAAAAGTTGTCTTAGGGATAACCTCCTCCCTAATCTAAAGTTAATGATGCCTAAACCAAAGATCTATCTTAGAAAAGAAATTTGCACCTTGCAAGTGATCAAACAAGTCAATTATTCTCAGAAAAAGATACTTGTTTTTATCCATTACATTATTCAAATACTGATAGTCAATGCACATATAAAAGGAACCATTCTTCTTGCACATGAATAAAATTGGCGCATCATAAGGGGATACACTAGGATGAATAAACTCCTTATTCTGAAGATATGTAAGTTACTCCTTAAGTTTCCCCAACTCAGTATGAGCCAATCTATAAGGAGGAATAGATATTGGACGAGTGTCTGGAACCAAATCAATTGCAAACTCAATCTCTATTCAGAGGAACACGAGAAGATCATTTGGAAATACCTCAGGAAACTCATTTACCAACATAACCAGATGTACAGAAGGACATTCCGAGTTAGAATATTTAACCTAGACCAAGTGATAGAGACATATTTTGGAGATTAATATCTGAGCTCTAGGATAAGAAATAAACCTTCCCTTAAGACCTAGGCAATGACCCTCCTACTCGATAACCGATTCACCCGAGAACCTAAAGACAACCTTATGGGTCTGACTATATAAGAACACGTAACAAGAATGCAGCCATTCTTTCCCCAGAATAACATCAAAATTCACCATATCCAGATCAAAAAATTCCACCAAAGTCTGCCTACTACCAACAAATGCTAAACAGACCCTATAGACACTCTTAGAACACATAGAGTCTCCTAATGGGGTAGAAATTAAAAAGGGATAAAAAATAACCTCAAATCAAAACCAAAATGCATAGCAAGAAATAGGGTCAGGTAAGAATGAGTAGACCCCTGATGAAACAAACAATACACGTCATAAGAGAAAAGTTGTAATGTACTAGCCACGACATCAGATGATGCCTCAGATTCCTGCCGAGTAGTAAGAGCATATAACCTATTCTGATTTGTGCTGCTACCAGGAGCAGAAGAAAATGCAAAAGCAACACCCTTTGGTGTAGGAGAAAAAGACGAAGCAACCAGAGCTGCGATAGCTCCCGAAGAAACCTTACCAACCAAACAATTCCTGAGCATATGGCCTAGCTGGACACATATAAGAATTTGTCCCTACCCTCATCGCAAAATCTCTGATAAAGACGACTATAGAACTGGCAAAGATGGAATGAAGAAGCCTATTGAGCCACATTCACCTGAGAGTAGGCACTTTGTGCCTAAAAATTATCACCACTCTGCTAACGCTATTCACCTAACTATTTTAGGTAAGGAGCACTAAAAGTTGAGAAGGAACCAGAACTCCCCCACTTCTTCTTTTTCCATTTAGTGCCATCTTTACCACCCTGCTGCTGAGCTCCACCCAACTCAAAGAACCTACTTCTCTACCTTGCCTTTCTCCGAACTCTTCCTATTTCTTCTTTTCTTCCTCCAACTGCTGCTTAGGAACAACTAACCTCAAAATATTTATATCCTTGATCAGCAATGCAGTCTTTCTTTAAAGGATCAAATCCTGAGATAGCCTAAAAGTGAACTTTCTCATCCTCACCCTCATATCAGACACCAAGTTTAGGGCATACTTGACAGATGATAAAATTTTAATCCATATTCCTTGATAAACATTTTCCCTTGCTTAAGATTCACAAATTCCTCCATATTTGCTTCCCTTAGCTCTTGAGGAAAGAAGCAATCTCGAAAAGCATTTGAGAAATTCTCCCATAAGGACAACTTCTCAATATCACCTCTCTCCCTATCCCACTCCTCGTACCATTGGTATACAATATCCTTAAGTTGATAAGTTGCAAAATTTACCCCTTGCACATTTGTGGCCTATATTACCCTGAATATTTTTTTCCATTTCATCCAAGAAACCTTGAGGATCCTCCTCCACCTTTATACTAGTAGAAGTAGGAGGATTCATTTTCATAATTTGGCCAATCTTTGTGGCCATGATAGATGGAACACCAGATGCATCTCGCTAAGCCTGAACAATAATCAACTGAGCAATAACATAAATCTATTGAAAAAATTTTGCATTCGTCACCTCATCCTAAGGAAGATTCGTAGCAATCAATAGAACTCCAAAAATATCAGGGACTATACCCCTAGAATGAGTATGGATCCCCTGAGTAGTACGGCCCTTCAACATTATCCTCTATCGGGATAGAAGAGTTACCTTGTGTCTCAGATTGTCGAGGCATGATCTGAAAAGTGAACAAACCATGATTAGAAAGAACCTTAGACCTTGCAACTTGAATATAAAATACCAAGAAAGTGAATCATTATTAAATGACTTGTAGCCTCCCCCTTATGAGTGTGGTGCTCTACACACCCCTAAAAGACACTCTACTTGAAACAACTTTGATGACTCCCAATTGAAGAGGAACCTAAATCTCTGTACAAACTTGACACGAACCACCAGGGGCCTTGTTGTAATGGGCATATCAAGTCCAAACAAGACTGGAGACCACCCCCGATACCTAACCCAACTAGCCTATGCATATCCTAAGTCGGATGAATTTTGAATGTAAAATAAGATAGCATTATTGTGTAACCCAAGACTATGGGATAGATCTATGACCGTGACCAACCAAATAAGTCCAACCATTCAAAACCAACCAATAACCATAACCAAATAAAACCAAACCATAACAATAACCAAACCAAGTATCATAACATAATATAAAATAGAGAAACTGTGAGAAATTTAGTTCAACGGTATCAGCCCTAATGCCAATGCCAATACTAAGACTAATACCACTACCAATTCTACCCATACCAACCCATAGTTTGCATAAAAGCCTTTAACAAAAAGAGAACCAATATCTGATTGGGACGCGCCCCCAACCATAGCCATAGCCAATATCCATAAATAAACCAATGTTTGTAGAAACATCCATAAATATAAAATAGAGCTTTCAAGAATATGGAACCCACCAGTTCAATCTAGTAGTTGATCCTGAATTCGAGCACTAAGGAAAAGTAGTAGAATGGCCGATCCCTGCATCACATAGGGATAAAGCCGCCAGAGGATAGGTTAGCGGGTGAACTTTAGCTAGTACTAGCATAAGGGTAAAATAATTTTATCTAGTAAAACCAAGTAAACCAACCATATACATACAATCCATACACATATTATATATAACTATTCCGGGAAAGAGAACCGTATTTAGCATTCTTTTAAAACCATTAACCTTGGTATGTATAGCTTAACCATCCTAGAACCACCCCCGGGCTATATGAGTCTAGTGTAACCCATTGAATAGGCCTCAATTCATGCAGACGAATGAACCGAATATACCATTAAAGTAGGGGATTCCCAAGTACCCTTAACTCTGCATGATACATATGTACAGTGTACTTAAAGGTTCCCATGTACCTTATAGTATCATATATGGTCACCATGACCAATCCCTCCTGTCAACAAATATGAGTTTCCAGTGTCCGTCCATAGGACTTACACCTTCATGGTTAGCTATCACACCTCACCATTATTTCCCAATCAAAACCATTTCCAACCTACCAAACCATCATATCATTATTATTAACCAAGTCTGTGAGTAATGGTATTGTTATTCTGACTATAGCTTTCAAGCAAAGTCCTTTTCCAACCTTTTAATATAAAGGGATTCCCATGTACCCATGAATTACATTATCAAGTTAACTTGGGGGAATCTAATGTACCCCAAAGTAAACATTATTATAATTTCTTAGGAAAATTAACCATAATCATGATGTTGTTCATTACCATGTTTACTTGGGGGATTCAATTGTATCCCACAAGGAGTTGAATTAACCATAACCATGACCACTAAACCATTTGAACTATTTATTCCATTTAAGGTTCCATTACCAATCCATATAATGTAACAGTTCCACTAAAAGTCCAATAATATTGTAAAATCATTATCACAAGCATTTTATCAAACATCTTGGGGGCCTAGTGTTTCCAAAGACAAATCCAATTACCAATTAACCTTTCCCATGAAACCAATTGTCCAAACTACCATTAAAGTATTTAAAAACATAATTAAAACATGAGAAAACCATAACCAAGTATTTAATACCAAAACCCCAGCATATATTTGAAAACCTCACAATTATACAATAACCCTGCCATGAAAACATTATATAAAACAAGTTTGAACTACCAATTAGGGAGAATTATCTTGCATTTTCTGATGATAATGATGGAGACAAATCACCAACATAAGCCCCAATTTGATCACCTTAGTAAAATCTAGCCTTTTTTTACCCAAAAGTCTTAGCGAGGATTAGAGAGTGTTTTCTAAGTGTTAATGAATCGAATAATAGGAAAAATAACCTCCCAAGTACGATCTAAGTTGTGGGGTAAAAAGGGGCTAAGATGGGAAATGTCCAAATCACCCCCAACTTAGCTGCATAAAATCCCCCCAGGTGGGTATGAATCAACCATACTAGTTGTAACCTATAATATGAGTGGTACCTGTCACTTATATCCTAGACCTTTCTTACACCCCCCTTAATGGTCAACATACGACCATGCAAGATGAATCATATCTAAGGATACGACTAGTACCCTCAACCCATACCTATAACAGAAGTAAGAAAAGTTGAGACTGCCTAATATACGAGTGAGACAATATGACTCATACCTTATATAATGACCCATGGAAGCAACTCATACTTAGATCCAACTTACTTTACTAAGTCTCAAATTAAGTGAAGGAAAATTCGACCATATGACCTGTATTTGACCATACGAATTGTACCAACCTAAGTCATACCCATTTCATAAACCAATCCAACCTAACAACCATCACTGGATAGTGTACACCCAACCTTAACCACCATACCCCACCATACGACTTGTACCACCAAGTCATACCTTGGCCAAAAACAAGAAATCCAAGAAATTTTTTTAGGGTCCCAAACCCAGGGTGTTTTATTTTCCTTATTCTTTAGGGCTTCTAAAATTTGCAAAACTGAGTTGTTAAACTAGTTAGGCATGACACGATGAAGACCAATACTAAATGACTTATGCTTGTTCTTTATTTCTCAAATTTTGTTAAAAAATTTGAGCAACTCAGTTGTAGAACTAATCATGATCCAACAAAGACCAGTAATATTTAGAAATACTGTCGTAGTTGGGTGGCAAGCTTACAATCCAAAAACAAATAACGCACTAATGAGATTCTTTCTAATTGTTTCCATATAAGAGGCATTTACAACATTGAACTAGTGATCAATATTGTATATTAGTAAGGACATTCTATTTTACCAAATTAAATGTGTCTGTTCTCATTTTAACAGAGGATAAATTCATTTTGAAGGTAAATTACTTTGTATTTCTCAGAGTTCCAATATTTGAGGAGTTCCCTTATTTGATATTCTGGATTACTAAAAGGCCTTTTTGCATTTGAAATTCAATATCGAAATGTGGTTTGTAACATAGTTTCTTTAAATCATGTTTATGCTTTCTCCAAGCAGTTACAGTTACAAATAAAGCACATTATTCCACATCATCATGGATATCATATTTCTCTTATAAATTGGTTTCACTAGGTTAGAAAAATATCTAAATTAATTTTAATATATAGTTGACTTTAGAAATTTTAGACTTGTGGATATGTCCATAAATCATCTTTTCTATCCATATACCTCTAATCTAATATGTTTAGAGTGTAAAAGATTGCATTCCTTGCCAATGCAACAAGGAAACTACTTATTTCTGTTGCAACATTTTTAGTTAGATCAATAGGTTGATTGTTCATGTTCAGTAGGACAAGCTTACAATCTTTTATCCCATGTACACATTGAATTTATGTTTTAACTCTTTTTTTGAATGAAAGTGTCTGACACTATAAGAAAATACAAGTAATTAGAAGTCATAAATGGTTTTAATACATTTCTAAGATAATGTATCTTTTTCTTTAGATTGTTCATTTGTTGGAAGAGTACTGGTAGAATTCACTTGCACTTAGTCCTCCACAGTTGGTTGCTTCTTCAAAGGTTTCTCCTATATATATTATTCATTTGCTTTAGCTTATGGTACTACTCTCTGTTGTTTTGCAATAAGTTGTTGTTTGTCAATTAACTTAATAGATTCTCTTTCTCTGGCAGCTCAACATGAAGAGTTTCTTGTGCTGTCAATAATGATTGATTTTTTTGTCGTGAATGATAATGTTCTAGTTTTTGAAAATATCTTAATTTTTGTTGTTTTGGATTATTTAAAGGCTCCTATTGAATCATGAAGTTATGACCCTAAAATGGGTCATGACAGTACTTATCATGGTAGAGCCTTTGATAAGTAAGTCAATCACTCAAACTAAAAAATATCATTGACAATATAAACTCAAGTGAGATTTCTAGAATAATGTCAATAAAATCATAGAACATATATCTAATAACTAGAATTTTAAATAGATAACATAAACCACTCAAAAGCTAGTGGCATAACGTCTGAGCAATCTAAGTACAAATCTAAAACTAAAAAGTACAAAATCTATCTCTGATCCAAATAAAGTCATAAGTGTAAGATAGAGTGAGATTTGGAAATCCGTCCTGAATACTAAAACGGTCCAATACCTTGAATATCACCAACCAAAAGCACAATCTCAACCTCTACATGTCGTCTAAAACTTGGATTTGTATCAAAAGGGCATAATAGAGATGAGTGTGGGTTCAGTTATACTCAGTAGGTATCATAGCTACCTCAACAAAGTAGAAAATAAGAAAAGTAAAATATACTATGAGCATGTCGTCTACAAGTAAAAAAGTCCCTAACAGTAGCTCACACCATTTCCATTAATAGTTTTATATATGAATGCACAAAAATAGAAACAATACTAATATACGTATGAAAACGCAAAGAAATTTATCACAATTCAAGTAAACCAGGGAAAAATAAGCATGATGTATATGCAATGCAATGAAATGTGGATAGGATGAATGATATGAATACACTGACCAAGTTGGAAGCTACCAAGTATGACTCACAGGGGATTCGTAAATCATTTATTGTATCTCATATCTCAATCTCAATCTCAATCTAATTCTCTCCTTTAGCTCATGTTCACAAAGAGGGTTTTCCTAAAAGTGTCTTGTATTCTTTCAAAAATTGTGTTTTCAGCTGTACTAGTATCTCATGAATGTATATTCATGGAATGAGGATGTAGTGCTCACAATCAACTTAAAATAAGTATATCCAATCCAATAAATAGGTAAGTATATATATAAGTGAGCCTAGAAATCAACTTAATATGTCCATAATTTATGATTATTAAATCAATGATTGGGACCATTAAAATAAATATGCATGAAAGGAATTAGTTATATCTTAGAATCGCCAACTCAAGTATAACTATGATGATAAAGACAATCAATGCTCAATTACGTCCTTTATTATAAAATTAAGCCACTGCATGGACAGTATATCTAGAATAAGGCATAAAAATACACATATAAGGACAATGATATTAAATAATTCCCCCACATGGGCAGTACACGATATCAAATACCATAAGTAACCAACAAGAGAATATAAGCCCTTACACGCCACACAACAGTAAAATAATCTTGAAATATAAACCCCAATAGTCACATTTTTCAACCCATAGCATGCTTTACTTATATGTTAACTACCCAACTTAGTTTAAAAGATGTTAAGAATAACCTACCTCAATACAAAGAATAATCAATCTAGAATGATTCAACACAGAGTCTTCTCTTTGCGAACAACCTCAGAATCAGTTACCCTTTTCAAATATAACATCTACACATTAAAAAAGTCAATGATGCCCATATTGTCCATTTCAATCTGGGTCAAAAATAGACTTGAAAAATAAGTTTGAAAATAAGAGGGATAAAACCATAATTTTTGTTTCAAAAAAACATTCCTGATGGTTATAGGAGCCTACAGGTGAAAACTAACGCAAAAATGAGGAAAAATGAGATAAAAAAGAAAAAGAAAAATCATTTTTATAATTTACCAATAAAACTGCCAATTTTCACTCTGAAAACATGGTTGAAAGATGTTTTTGAAGATAAAATCATTGGAAAATATTTAGATTATATGTTTAGAAGTTTCTCACATGATAATTAACTTTGAGAACCTCAAAAATTACTTTTCCTAAAGTTTGGATGTCCAAAAATAGAATCGCAATAATGGACCTTATATACTTATAAGAAAATAGTACCTCGCGATCATAGAACCCACCCTACAATAGTGAGAGTCAAATTTTGTCCGTTTAAATTTTTGGCCTTCTCATCACGGCCAAGGCTTCATATGTATTAAGGTCTATAAATTCAGACCTTTACATTCGTAAATCCTTATTCCGTATATGAAGCAGACTCACCCCGACTAGGACGCATTAACCTTTCATGATTACGGTACCCTCCTTGTGATCGCAATGAAGAAAATTTTTCTCTTTTTTGTTCATGACTAGAGGCCTGCATATGTGAAGAAGTATCTGGTTTGCACCAGATATCAACATTTTGTTGATTCTATGATTGTGAATACTCTAAATTAGCCCTCGAGATTTGTTTGAGACCCGACAAAATAAACAAGATATGCTACTAGGATAATTTTGATGTTCCAGATTTAATGGCGATATTACATTTTTGAAAAATTATTTTTACAAAATTTACCCAGGAGATCCTATTTCACTGTTTTCCAAAATTCAAAAGTTATATAAAAGTTTCAAAACTGAACCCACCCCACTACTAACTCAAATTTGATATTCTGAATCTATTCGCGTAGTGTGATTTGCCATCTAACACTCAAAACCAAAAATGTTGACAATTGTCAATTATATATCTTCTCAAGTCTTTAAAAACTCACTAACTCGTACAACTTATTCCTGATCACATTGGGAACCATGTTAAGCACATTTGAACTTCAAAATTAATATGTAGCAACTAAGAAGAGGGCAAAATAGTCAAAACACATAGAAATATAAATTCATAAATCAAGGTCATTACATATGGATATTCAAACCTGCACATATTTATGACTGAAAAAATTAGACAAACTGAAGGACAAATTATATAAAATGAGACAATTGCATAATTAAGCTAAGATAATAGCATAGACTAAGCTAAGGAAAGATTTTCCCTTTTTTATATAGGAAAGGTGACGTACATTTTATTTTACATCTTGGAACTAATTGGTAGCAATACATATCATCTTCAAAATTCTAAACAACTTTATATTCTATCGACACATTTTGCAAGGTGAGAGTTGGACTTTCACATCTCGAAGAAAGGCACTCACATGATCCTGAAGTAGACTAGCAAATAATAAGAATAACTACAAAACCTGTCGTCTTAATATATTTACATGTTATACCTTTTCAGTATCCAAAGTGCTCATAACTTCTGCAATGTGGCAGCTATATTAAGAGCAATAAATATACGAACTACAGTTGTACCACATAATTCAAACAAACACATACGCAAGTAAATAATGCAAGTTTCTAGTCTAATACTAGTCCAACATAAGCTTGTTTAGTTGTTCTATATAAGTTCTCTAAATCTATTCAACTAATTTCATTTCAATACTAAAAAACTTGTTAGTCAAAGACTAGATTTTTGCTAAATCTCACTCAAACCTACCATGGCATATAAATTTAATTTATCTCTCTCTATTGATATTATTGATTAGTGAAGCAACACAAATTTGTAGAAACATTTAGTTAGTTTGTTGGAATTTCAAGACACGATGGCTAAATTTAATAAAGGTCACCCATCCACCCAAAATCTCATATCAATATCCTTATATGGAATCTCAAGGTGTAGGAACAAAATCAGTAGCAAACTCAAAAAGAAAGCAGAGATATAAGTAACCAACAATAACAACTTCAACAACAACCTCAATCAAAGGTTTACAAAGGTCTCCAAGATATCCAAATTATAACATCAAAAAAGCTGTTAAGCATATGTAAACTCAGAATTTCGTAGGTATTGACTCAAATTCTCCCAATCCCCTTGAATCCCTTATTAATTTATCTGATTTTGTTGTTGTTGATCTTGGTGGAATGGAGGGTATGAAGGAGAGTTTTGTTGATAGAGATATTAGTCCAAACTGTGTGATGGAGGAGCTTAGTTCTATAGCTCGTATTGAAACTATCCCATCTATCAGTTTTATTTGGACACCTGATA
Organism: Capsicum baccatum var. pendulum; assembly: GCA_030864225.1. NCBI lineage: Eukaryota > Viridiplantae > Streptophyta > Magnoliopsida > Solanales > Solanaceae > Capsicum > Capsicum baccatum. The sequence goes on from CM061557.1 coordinate 92,482,687, forward strand.
CTAGTCTTAATTCCCATAAAAGATGGTGTTGATCTTAAAGATATGAAGAGGGTAGTTTCTACTCCTACTTGCAGTACTATTTTAGTGGGAAAAAGGTGTATTATAGTGTCCAGAGATGCCTGATGATGATGAATTTAAGACACCAGTTGCTTCCCCTTTTGTTGAAGCTGTGGTTGGGATTCAACCTTAATCTGATAGATTGAGTAAGAAGAAGAGAGAAGATCTTAAGAAAAGGCAAGAAAATCTTGAAAAAGAATAATAGGTGGTATAAGTAGCATAAAGTCTAAAAGAAGCTCGACTGAGTTGCTGAACAATTTGACACCTATTTTCCACCTTTACAAGGACTCAAGAGGAAACTTGCAAGTTCTAAGGAAACATGCACTCTCAATCCTATTCTAGGAATGAAGTAAACGATAACAATAGAGTTATACACTCAGATTATGAGCTTAAAAATGATAATCAGTTTATAGAAACTTAGGAATATATATAATAAGGAAGCATGTGAGCATCTCATTAAAGCATTTGGATCGAATATTGATAGTGAATGTAGAAGTTAAAGCAACACGTTTCAACATAAAATGGCCTGTCACTTAGAAATTACACTTAAAAGAGTCCATTTTTCTAACCCATCATTAGTAAAGCTATCAAAAATAAAACTCTTACATGGTAGATCACCAATACAAGTGTTAATCTCATAATGAATATGAGAAAGAAACATATCGTAATGTATCCATCGGCTCAAATATACTATATGTTTAGAAAGAAAAAAGCCTAAAAACCTTCAATTTCACATCATCGTAAACTAGTTAGAATAGAAAAATAAGGAAATATATCTCAAGAAAATTAATTTATTACTCACTACAAAACACTAAGAACAGTATAGATTTGAACAAGTTCAGAAGATCATTAATCAATCATTATCCTCCATCCAATCCTAATTGGTATCATCAAAGTCATCATTCTCTTCCGGTATTTCCATAGTTATATCTTCTGAATATTCTACAAGGGAGGAAGTATTAATGATATAAAAAGGTAGATCTTCTCTTGACCATCTAACATTAACATCGAGCAATCTATCTGATGAACCAATGTCATCATTAGCTTTCTGTAAAATGTTTAATCAATATTAGGACAATCCTATTCCTCCAAATCATACAAATCATCGAGAAATTTATGTATAGCATAATAAACCTCCTTCTCAATAGGATCGTCCATATAAAAAACATGATAAACTTGAAAACTTGAGATGTAAGTGTGAAAGGATTAGTTCTTCTACATAATTTGTTGAAGAATGCCCGAGTCAACCGTATTCGTCGACTTCATTGTGAAACTAATATCATCAAAATTGTACAACACTAAAACAACTATAATAATCAATGTCAACGATATCCTGAATAACTCCATAGTAGGTAACCTTTCCTTCAACAAGATATTAGTCCCTTACGCTAGGAAAACTACAATCCAAGTTGTTTTGGAACAAGACTTACTCTCCAACCTACAAGAAATAAGACCTTAGTCAAGAATGGAAACACACAATAGAGAATTCTTTTGGATATTTTTATTTATACCCTTCTTCAAAGAACATTTACCTTTGTTGTAGATCTTTCCTTTACACATCTTTGGTCCCTCAAGTTGATTAGAAATACTCAATAAAACTTTTCATCAATGGGAATAGTACCAACCACTCCAACCAACTCTTGCTTATCATCGTGACCAAGCACCAAGTGGGGTGTCTTACATCTACCACATTTAAATTGGTAACCGGGGTCAAACGAGTATAGTGGCCCTAGAAATGGGTCTATAAAACACTCTTTCTCCCAAAGGTCCCACCAATACAAAAATATATAATCTCTTCAAAAGTATAAAAACATTCATGGACAAATAGAGAGTGAAGAAAGGTGTCATGGAAATTGATTTTATCTAAGGTGTCCTCAAGTGAATGCTCACTACTAAGTGCAAGTACATTTTCAAGAGTATGCTCAAGAATTGGAACACTTAAAGAAGAAAAAATAATTGGGACACAAAGACCACATGTATTTTCTTCACAATCCTTTTTGATAAGAGTACTCTTATCTTCTGAGAAGAGATTTCCATTTTTTGGAAACTGTTGTCATACCTTAGTGAGTTGTTATATCGAGTATAGATCTCAAGAAGATCTACATCATTAATATGCTCTACACCACTAGGTCATTCACTTGGAGTGATTTTATTATCCTCAAATAAGAGATTATACTTAAAGAGAGAGAGAGATCAATCCAGGAAGGAGAGTTAGAACATGTAAGTTCACTCTTAAAAAGACAATTATAAAATTTTTAAGAAGTTTCAAACACATGATCATCCCTATGAGGGAATAAAGTTATAGTATTTCATTAAAAGATGCTCAAAGGGTAACTTCTATTCAAAGGATCAATATTATGGACATCATCACTAACTTGATATTACTAACCACATCATAAACATCATCATGTAGTGGACTAGATTCACAATCAAGTTGCTTAACACCATTTTATCAAGATAATGTACTACCATTTAACACAAAGGCTTTACTAGGTGGACTCAAATTGATCTTACAAGAAGGGTTAATTCGACCATCAATAGTATCAACTATTGTATACATACTCTTAATATGTACATTATCAACACAAGAAAAACATTCACTAGGCTTATATGTAGGCAAGCTATCAGTCACACTCAATTAGCTACTTGCCGCACCATGATCTTTTATTTTTACTAAAGTGCAATAGTTATCTGTCTTACCTTGAATTTCTCAAGAGGACTCTTCTGTACCTTGGTGCATGGTTCTTTTCAATGTGTTGTAATACTTTTAGTTTTATTTGATGCATAGGTCCATTTTAATCTCCTGATCTTTTTTATTATACCCTATGTTTCAAGCTTGTATTGCTCCTCCGTTTGTAACATTAGTACCAAGATAAGTGTCCTTACTAAGTGAAGGACAAATAAAGTTAGATTATATTTGTGTTAACCCATTCACTTCACTCCTCATAACCCCTTATTGTTACACTCTTGGATACAACTTTCCACTCTCTTACTCCAATCAATGTTTTTTCTTTCATCATCAAAGGGCTTAGAGTAAGTAGTCATATTTCCTTGAGGCTTGGAAGAGTAGGTGGGCAGAGATGATTTGCCTATTTTGAAATTTATGTCTTCCAAACTAATCGACACCCAAGCATAAGTTTCCAAAGCTCAAAGGATATATATCACACCAAATTTTCTCATAATATCCATTTTGAGTGATGAAAACCTTCACACTTTTGGTAACTTATAGGCTTCCAAAAAATCTAGAAAATGCTTTGATCCTCAGGGTATCCTCAAGTAGTTGACTATAAAGAGAGTGATGTGGTTTGAATAACACCAATCATCGAGAACAAGAATTCATTGTGAAACCTTATAAAACTCACATTCCTAAGGTCAACTTGTCATTTTAATCCACATTATAAAGCTCCGTCTACCTTTCGACAAATAGATAGACTCTAGGTACCCCTTTAGATACTACATGTTTGATTGGTCCCTTTTTGTAAGTTCCCACCTTCTCAATTTCGGACCTCAAATGTGCTTAGTGGAATTTGAGGCTTGTTAGAATTTGCTCATATTTAGTCTTGGATAAACTTTTTACATTGCCATTCCAAATCTAGATAAGTCGTGGGATCAAGTTTTTCTTTAAGAATAAGAAGCGGTGCTCTAGGGAGAATATGACTCCTACTATACCCTTCATGTCCACCTTAGTTCCTATTTCCCAATGTTTAAGAACTATAATAAGAAGGATAAGATGTAGTATCCCTAGACATTGTATATGCATGTTTTATTCTTCCCATATGGCGACCTTTACTATACGTAGTGTAGCTACTCAAAATTTGACATCGATAATAAGTACCACAAGATGAGGAATATGAATCTTCACCATCCTCATGTACTTCCTAATAAGACTCTTGTAAGGTGCATAAGAGAAGGGGTTATACCTTACATCACCTTCATATTTGTAATGGGACGTTTAATACTCCTCATATTCCCGATTATCATCATAAGAACCATCAAAAGGATCTTTATCCTCTCCATACTATTCATAAGAGCTAAACTTATGATTTTCCTCATATTCTTCTCTAGAATAGTAGCTCTTATCCCCACATGAATTTTGATCATGTCTATATTCATATCCTCTATAATCTCTATCTTTATTATAGTCATAGACTTTTTAACCACAATCATAGTCTCCTATGTCGTCGTCACAAGTATCTGAGGCTACCGACAACATACTTCCTTAAAAACTCTTTTGTACCTACAAAATGATCAAAAAAGTTTGTAGTAAAGCTCCTTACAAACAATTGAAAGAATCGAACCTTTATATGTCTCGCAATAGGACTAGCATATCAAGATCATTTCTACTCTAATGAAGGTGTAGTTTCAATTGCTGCTTGTGGCAGGAATGTATTCTTATTTTGAATTAGAATAAATAAATCAAACAAACTACCACATACTTGAATAAAGAAATAACAACAAAACGAAATGAGAAAACCACAAAAGAAATATATAATGGAGAGAAATAGATTGAAAGACTAATTAATCAACTACACAGATAAAATACTAGTTGCTGATTAGTTTAGGAATAAAAATTGAAATAAGGTATCAAGAAATTAATCTAAGATGTTGGAACATGAGAAAATGGAATTTGAGATAGTTGAAGTGAATTTTGAAGTTATGTGGACAGATGTCTTGTCCTTCCCTCACAGGTGAAGGTCACAGGTGAAATTAATAAGTCTCTAGAGTGACCTATGCTAGCCACATATGGCACCTGCCTATGCAGATGAAGGGAGCAGGTGCAGAAAGCTTAGTTGGAGACTTTGAATTTTGCCCTTTTATAGGTCTTTTTGGGTTTTCCCTCCTAGGATATTTTCTTTTATTTTGGGATATTCCTTTGTACCAAAGCCAAACATTTTTTTTATTTATTGTTGGATCTAACACAAATTTTTGATAAATCTTTCTCTTGAAGATATGAATATCCTCAAGAACACCAAGAACAACTATGAAGATCCAAAACTGACATAGCTTGGAATTCAATGAAATATGAAATTGAGGCTCTGTTCATTAAGGGGAACACTTTCCAACAACTTTTGGCCTTCAAGTCCAAACCAAAATTATAAGATTTTTAAACCCACTTGCAACTTTCTTTAAGCTCTAAACTCAAAAATCATGTGGCTTCCCAAATATCACCAAATTTTAGATCTAGGTTCCCTTTAATGCCGAGAACACTTTTCCAACAATTTCAACCAAATCTTCGTAGATCTAAGACCCCACTTTTAAGCTTTCATAAACCTCAAGCTAAACAATGGAGCTTTCTCTTCAGATATACTCAAATCAAGTTTAATTTTCAAGATCCCAACTCAAAAACACTAGAAGAAACAAAATCTAGTATAGAAACTACAAAGAAGACTCAAAAGACACATATTTTTGGCGTTTTTTTCTAAAAAAAATGAAACTTCTCTTCATTTTTTTTAATTTTCAATTTCAACATCACAACCAAAAATTTAATTGTGGGAATGGAATCAAGCTCGACTCTAATATCAAATGGTAGACCACAAAATACAAAGAAGACGAAACAACAATGGAAACTAAAGAAACGATAGAATTGAAATTGTAAGAAACTAATGGATATATATATATATATATGTATGTATATATATATTTATAGATAGATAGATGTACACTAGAAATGTAGGAAAGGACAATTGAATGTATCAAATTCCATGACCTTCCTTTAAAATCCAATCAAACACCTAACTCTTATACTATAAGGGAACAAAACTCTCAAGTAACCCACATTTCAAAACGTGAATTCAAAATAAACTAATCCTATTTCTCAAACTCTCAAGTGTATACTTCATCATAATTCAACAAAAGCTAAGGGAAAATGAATAAATAAAACTAGTATTTACAGCCATGGACTATTATATATGTGTGTGTGTGTGTGTATAAGCCTAAAAGTGACCCAATTAAATAAAATGAGGGAAGATGGCCCCTTTGACCCACATGACTACACATGTGGACATATGCTGGAACAGGTGGCATCTGTGGGCACAAGTCAGTCGCCTCCAGGCACAGGTCACTCCAAATTGTCTTTGACCTCTATTTGATACTATAACAATCTTGTCTTGTCAAATAATTCTCCACCACACTTCGATAATGCCAATAATGGTTAAAAAAACTCTTGAAATGAGATAATATTTCTTTTTATTTGGAAGCTCAATCAAATGCTTTATCAAGAAAATAAACCACTCCACTAGTAATTGTCGGTGGATCTTGGGAGATTTATCCAACACTTATTACTAATATCTATTGAATATCCTAGATGACATGAGCAAAATATGGTACTCAAAATTCAAATGACAGCAAATTTCAAAGTTTTAAGAGAAATTAACCTTATAAAGGAAATGAACGCAAGAAGAACAACATAATCTTCTAAATAAAAGTGGTGTTTGTACCATTAGTCTTAGATGTTTCCATGGTTTTCAAAAAAGTACCAAATGTACAAAACAGTTAGTGACAGAACAATTACTTTTTCTTAGAAATAAGTCATCACTTATTGCTTGTAGACTTAAATAAGAGCTCATTAGTGATCGTTCTAACATATTATTAATCTTAAATAGGATTTTACATATGTTGGATTTAAGTTATGCACATTGATTGTGTTGGATTTAAGTTATGCACATTGATTGTGTTGGATTTAAGCTATGCACATTGACTGTGTTAAAGAATTTTACAGTAAAACTAATAATAGAAGATCACTTTCCATTTTTATTGATTATCACACTGTCCACTTGTCATGACCCAAAAACCAAGGGTCATGATGATACTTGTTCCAAAAATTCTTGACAAGTAAGCCTATCACCAAAACTTATATAAAATGAAAAATCAATACCAAACCCAAGTCAAGACCCAATGAATAGAGTCAAACCACACATATATAGTAAGGGAGAAAATATAATAAAAGATACCAAAGCAAAACCCAAAACCTAGTGTCATAGTATAAGAACTGTTAAATACATCTCGAATGTCAAAAGATACAATGATAGATAGGAAAGGATCAATATCTTTCTTAGAATACTAAATAAGACATGAAAATAGACAGGAAGAGGTAGTAGTCGAACTCCTGAACCATATGATGTCCATTACCTCAAATATAATCCAAATGTTACCTAAGTTAGCTATTCGTACAACGCACGTGTACCAGGATTTGCACCGAAATGGCACAGTTGGGATGAGTACGGTCCACTCGTAATCAGTAAGTATCATAGGTTGACTGACTAAAGTAGAAAATAAAGCAAATTAACACAAACTATGGGTACGTCGCCTGCAATCAGAAACTATCCCAAACGATAGCCCACTGTCTCCACTAATAGTTCTACTATATACACATATAACAAATATAATTAAGGAAAGGAAGCATAAATATACACGTACAACAAATAAAAGTATAAGAAGATAGAACCAATGGACAAATATCAAGTCAAGAACAAAAATACAATCACAAAATAAACATAATATATAGATGCAATGAAGAAGATGATGATGATGATGTTATACATGAGGTCGTCATACAACATTTGCATACACCTACCGAGTTGTGCTCCCTATTTAGGGCCCATGCGGGTTTCATCATCCCAAATATGACTAATATCCAATATTAATATCCATAACTCCTCTCCGACACAAACATCGAAAGAGGGTTTTTCAAGATGTCATATTTTTTATTAGAAAAAACTAGTGTTTCTAGTATTTCTAGTATTCCCATAGTGGTACCAATGTTTTATGAATGAATAGATATGAGGATGTAATGTTCAAAACAAAATAGAATGAGAATAGCCAATATCCAACAAATATGAAAACTAGGTGAGCCAAAAATCTACTCAAATCAACCAATCATTTATGATCCAATATAATCCATAAAAGCATCAAGTGAAACATGAAGAAAATAGCATTAATACCACATAAATCCTAAAATCTAGGCTTTTCGACTAGAAAAAAGAGTGCAACCAAACATACATATATTATTACCAAGCCAACAACATCACCTAAGACCCCTTACAGTCACACATGGCATATAATGTCTCAAAACCATAAAATATTGTCCATATACGCTCCCACACGGTCACTTTAGTCACCTAAACACATTTTTCATGGTACATCCCCATACCCATAGCATGCTTTTATATTATTATTAACCATCTAACCTTGTCTAAAGAAATTTAAGTCATAACCTACCTTGAATAATGAAAATTTGTCAAAAAATCCTTCAATTCAAAGATTTCCCCTAATGAATAAACCCAAAGTCAACTAAAACATATAAATACAGAATCTACACATCAAAATAAAATCAAAAACATCCATATTGCCTATTTCTGAATTTAGGTCAAAATAAACCCCTGAAACGAGTTTTTGAAATGGGATAGTACAATGAATTTTTTCCAAAAACATACATTCTAAAATTAAAGGAACTCATAGGAGAAAACGCAAGTGAAATTGTAGTGAAATTGATGTTTGAATAAAAGAAATGATAATTTGGGCCTTCTGAGCCAAAATCCCCAAATTTGATCTTTAAATCTAAGATTTAAATGATAAAATTGAATAAAAATAACTGTAATAGGGATTTGGAGCTTACCCAATCTTAAAAATGGAATAAAAATATCAAAAACTCAAACCCCAAGAACCAAGTCAAAAAAATGGTGTAAAAATCTCAAATATGGAAAAATAAATCACCCACGCTTCACCTATTTGAATATCGAGTAACTTAAGAGGCTATCACTTACGCGAATAGGCATATATTAAGAGAAACCCATCTCATCGTGAACGTAGCTTGGCTTCCACTTAAGCAACATGTATCTTGCATTCCAGTATTGTTTAAGTGACCTGGCCATCTCTTAAGCGAGCCTGGTGTCGCTTAGGCAACATTTTCACTACTAGGCCACGTCACTTAAGTGACCAAAGCATCTCTTAAGTGAGTGTACCAATTGAGTGGTGCACCAACAAGAATGTGAATTCCAAATCTTAGCGGACCCTTCGGGATTCATTCAAAATCCCAAGTACGCAAATGGACTATGCTACCCGACTTAATTTAATGCTCTAGACTCAATGATGATATCATCTTTTTGAAAAAATGCCATTTTCACAAAAGTGACCATCAAAACTCAATTTTTGAATTTTCCAAATGGACGGTCGAAATAACATATAAAAACCATAAAAACACACCCAACAATATTACCAACCTAACATTGATGTTCAAAATCTATTGGTGCAGTCCCTTTTTCCATCCAATACACAGATTAAATAATATTGAACAATGTCAACTAATAAGCCTTTTAAACCACCAAAAAATCATAATATTGCACGAATGATACTGAAATACATCGAGAATTATGCTAAGTATGCCCATACCCAAAAATACCTAGAGGTATCCATGGGCAGGAGTAAAATAATTATGTCACACAAGAATGAATATTTTACAAAAAATACCAAAAATCAAATCATTACATCATCTACCACTAAAAATCTAGGTCCTCCTCAGACTAAAGGCAAGGGAAATACCCTAATCAATAAAAAGTTGGGGATAAATACTAGGCATATCAGACTCGACTTCCCAAGTAAGACTCATCTACAAGCTAATACCTCCACTAGACCTTAACCTCAAGAATAACTATAGAATGCAACCATCTAAAAACCTTCGTTAGAATAGAGACATGCTCCTCGACAAAAGACAACCACTCATCTAATTCAAATGAATCCTAATGAATGACATGAGACTCATTTGGCCATCTGATTTAAAATAGTTTAAAATATTACTTCAAAAAATTTATGTTTGGCACGCTATTCATTCTTTACCATGAGACCTATCAAACTCAAAAGAACAACTAGCATTTTCGTTAGCATAACTAGATAAGAGGGAATAATAATTTGGAAAGTCGTTCTAATCTTTTTTGTGATCACCACATAAATAACAATCATACTCCCTATAGGATTGAGATGGCACACACACATCTCTATGAGGAGTATTCTTACAATATTGTAAAAAGTATGTCCACTACAATAAGGATATTTACAATCAAGATAACATTTACAACCTCTAAACTCATTTTCATTCCATGATGCCATATTGACAGGTATAGTAAATATAAAAATTTACATAACATAATAGACACATGAAATTTGCAAACACATATTCACAAGTTCAAACCATAGAAAGTAAGATGAAATTCTAAACTAACTCAATACTTTAAATTGTTCCCTGCCAATGGTGCTATTTTTGATAACGCTCAGATTACACTTTTGAATAGGTGTAATGGACATTGTCAATATATTTTACCCAATGCAGAGTCGGGTCAAATTCATAGGTAAAAATACAAGTGTTGATTGAGTAAGTTCAAAATAAAGTAACTCACTGATTGAGACATAAGATACAAGTATTTTGGGGGTTTTCAATAATAAAAGTGGAACACAGATAAAATTAATTTAATATATGAACAAGTGATCAATAGCTATCACAATGATGGAAAAAGAATATAACACAGGGATTCAATTCTATCAATGATATATCATATTTAATTAACTACTCATAGTTTAATCAAAAATATAGTAAATTACCCTTGAATTCAAAATCACCCAGCAACGTCTTTTGAACATGAATGATTTACTCCTCACTTGATATTTCAAACCAATCATAGAAGCATGAATCACAAAACTAACTTTAGGTTATGCTAGGATTTCGCTATGCCTAGAAATAAATTCCATAACATAAGTCTATGACCCAAATCACACTAAATCAATCTTTCCCAACCTCAATTATCTCTTTCAATAATTAATAGAGGTTGATGGGAAACACGCACTCCAATCTTCTTTTTTGAGTTCAACTAGAGTTGGAATGGTAGAAGACGATATTTAGATTAACAAAATCAATTTTCAATTCAAGAGTAATCAATCAATAGAAAAGCATAAAATAGGACCAAAACACAAATTGAATACTTAAGCATTGCATTGTCTCTAATTACAAATACTCATATATCAAAGTTTTATGATGTTACGTCTTCTGATGTAATATTTTAGACCTTTTTCTTAGGATAATTGTGTGTTTTTAAGCAACTACTATTGTATTTAACATGGTGTTTAAGTCTTTTCAGGATAAGAACTGAGTATGAAGAATAACTTGGATAAACTGGAAACAATAAAGGAAAAATGATTAGGGACGCCTCAGGCGATGACCCGACGACCATATGACGAATCGTCGGCCTAAACCGTTGCCATGAAATAAAATAGAGGACCTCTGGAAGTCATGTGATGGTCCAAGTGATGTACCATCGATATTGCAATGAATCATCAGCCAAATCATCGCCCAAAAATAGAAAATAAATTCACTGGAGCTCCAGTGACAGTCTAAGCAACAGACCATTGCCTCATCGATGAACCATCGATTGACCCATCGAGCATAAAGAGGTAACTCTGAGTTTGAATTTTAAAATCCCAATTCTGGAAACATATAAATAATAAGTATTAGGGTTTATTCCGCATCTTTGTCATCAGTTTCACATTTTTATCCTCTATTGAGATTTGTGTAATACTTTTTATTGATATTTGAATCTAGAGATTAAGATCTGATTACTGGTTTTTATATTTTTTCATTAAAGATTAAGAAGAACAATATTGTGACTTTTGTATGTACTTTCCAGAAGCTATTTATGAACATCAATACATCTTTGATTTCTTATATGGAGATGAGTAGCTAAACTTCCATAAATAGGGTTATGGGAGCCTTGATGAAGAAAACTGTTTGGGGTTGTGAATTGGTTTGATTTCTAACATCTATTGAAATTGCATGAATCTTTCTTTATTATAATGACATCTCTTGGTTGCAAACTTGAGAAGTGATTCCATGAACACTACTGTCTAACAAGAAAGTGGATGTTGGGAAAAGAAGTAATTCACATTAACTCCATAGGTTTACTCTTTGGGTTAATGGGTTGATGCTTTAATAGGATTAACCCTCATGAGTGTGTTATTTAATAATGCATGAATCCTTTAAGTTCAAGAGAAGTAAAGGGTGAAACACCCATTAGGTTGAGAAACACATGGGTAATTCTTAGAATTCAATAATTCTTGCAATTGAATACATAAGTTGGAATTCTAGCACAAACTCACAACCCTGACTGTCTAAACATCTTGGTGAGATTAACTCTACTTAATTCATATTGAAATTACATCTACATTAAATCTCATCAGCTGGACCTTTGTGTGATACAAATACGTAAGAATATTGTTAACACATCCAAACCCCCTTTTACTCAGGAACCTTAGATCAATAGTCTAATAATAGTCATAATACTTAGTGAACACAATATTCCCTATGGAATTCGACACCCAACCCAACTGGGTTCTATATTTGATAGTGACCGCTTACTCTCTCATAAGAGAGGTGTAATTTGGGCGTCTCAAATTTTGGCACCATTGTTGGGGAATACGGTTGTCAATTAAGTTTGTACTTGTTAATTGACCTTTGGTCAAGTTTCCATAATTTAACTTTTATTTGTTGTTTTTGTTCTATTCACGGTAGTTATTGTGTATGCCAAGTAAACGGAGATTGGGTACACAATTATTATCAATACATTGGGAACCGCAACTAATTGGCAAAATGGTATATTCCTAAGATACTGAAAGACTAGATGCTTTGGCTAGAGATCAACTAAATCAGTAGAATGATGGTCAGTAAGCGCGTCATCTAAATCATTAGGATAATGATTCGGGGGATGAAGACTTTTTAGATCCTAGTAATCCAAGGCGAGCAGAAAATATGGCTACACTAGTGAATTGAAATGTAAACAAAAATCACCCCTTTAAGGTAAGGCAAGAGTGACGACTAGTCCAGTTTGATCTGAACGACGACGAAGATAGAATTGATGGAGTAGGTTCAATAGGAGCTATCATTTCTCTACCTCTAACACTAAGAGCTAACTTTAATATTACCCATACGATGATTCAACTACTTCATCTCAAGGGGTTGTTCAATGGACTTTTTGGAGATGATCCAAACATACATTTGGTGAATTTTGTCACCATTTGCAAGTCTTTTTATAATCCAGGAGTAGGTTAAAATTCTATCCACCTACGTTTATTTCATTGTCTCTTTCTGGGGAGGCGACACTATGGCTAAATGAACGGACTCCCTACTCTATGAACAACTGGAGGTCATTGAAAGAGGATTTCCTAGAAAGGTTCTATCCACACTCCCGAAGGGTACAACTTAGGGATGAAATTAGTAACTTTTGATAGCTTCCCACTGAAGCTCTTCATGAGACTTGGAGGAGGTTTAAAAAGAAGATGATGCAATGCCCAAACTATAACATGAAAGATATTCATTTGATGGAGACTATTTATCGGGCTTTGAACTCTATTAAGAAGCCAGTTGTGGATTATACTGTAGGAGGGTCATTTGTTTACCTTACTTTTCTTGAGGCTTTGAAGATGCTTGATCAGATGACCAAATAGAGTAGAGATTAGTATACCAAGGATTCTGTGGTAGCAAGCCCTACTGTGTTTGGTACTATGACTGTAGAGCAATGCAAGATGAAGGAAGAACATGACCATGATATGGCTTATTTAAAAACACAGATAGATTTTTGACTAAGCATATACTGTCTGGAAAAACAGAGAAGGTGAAAGCTATTGCATTCTAAGGAAGAGATGATTCTGATTCAGAAGAAGTGGAGAACTATCTAAATAATCAGGGGGTTTCTGAGTTATTAGCCAAGGAAATTAAAGTCAGAACTATTATAATAAAGTTGTTTACAAAGATAGAGATCAAGGGAATGAGAAAAGCAAAAATTATAGGAGTGAACTATATGTACCTCCTGGAAGTAGAGATAATGCTACAACTAGCTCTGGCAAAATATCCATGGAGGACATAATGGAGAAATTATTTAAGGGAGTTAAGACTACAACCTCTGGGTTGACTACAATGAAGAGTAATTTGTCTTCCATAAGTCAGTTGGTAAACTCAAACTCCACTTCTATCAAGTAGTTAGAGAAACAGATGACCAAACTCCCAACTGCATTGAAATAGAGGAAAAGTGGTACTTTTCCAAGTGATATAGTTTAGAATATTATAAATAATGGCTCCTGCATGGAAATTACCACACGGAGTGGTAAGGTTTTACCAGGCTCATCTGTGGGAAAAGATGTGATTGTGGAGGATATTGAGCATGAAGAAACTTATCCAGTGGAGTCTGAAAATTAGATAAAGTTATTGATAATACACTATCCAACCATCAGCAGGTTGATGAGTTTAAAGAATAGTAAGGAAAAGAAGGCTGAAATGGTGGTTACTACACTCCCAAAATCACCCCCTCCATTTCCCCATTGGTTGAAAAAGAAGGTCGATAACACAAAGTTTGGCAAGTTTATGGCCATCCCAAAGCAGGTATTAATAAACTTTACATTGGTGGAGGCATTGGAGAAAATGCCTGGGTACGCAAAGTTCATGAAATACCTTGTTATGAAGATGCGGATAGTTAGTTATGAGATGGTGGAAAATCTCCGTCACTATGGTGCTATTTCCACAAGGTCATTGGTGCAAAAGAAGGCCGACCTGAGAGCATTTACTATCTCATGCACTATTAGGCCTCTTTATTTTGGAAAAGTTTGATGTGATTTTGGAGCTACTATAAACTTGATGCTACTTGTTGTGTATAAAAAACTAGGTTTTGGGGATCCTACTCCCACAAACATAAGATTAGTTATGGTAGATAGGTCCGTGAAGTGACCCGTGGGGATTTTATACAACATATTAGTGAAGGTGACAAGTTTCATATTTCTAGCTGATTTTTTCATTCTCAATTGCGAAGTGGACTTTGAGGTGCCCATAATTTTGGGTAGACATTTCCTCGCAATTGGGAATGTACTTATTGATCTAAAGTCAAATGAGCTACTATTCAGGTTGAATGATAAAGTTTTTCGATTTGATGTGTGCTAGTCCATGAAACAACATAAAGATATGAGCATATATTCTATTATGGATATGTATTATTAGGAGGAGAAAGAAGTACCTACAAAGGAAAAATTTACCGTGGATATGTTAGCTTCCGTATTAATGACCTTTGATTAGGATGGTATTTAATATTATGAAGAGACTGTATGTGCCCTGATAGGAATGGGGTCTTATTCTTATGCACCTAAGAAGATGGATCTGGACATGAAAATTGTCCAAGTCCACCAGCCAAGCCATCTATTGAAGAGCCAACTACCTTGGAGCTGAAAAAGTTGCCTGGTCATTTGAGGTATGTATTCCTGGGCAACGGGAATATGCTTCCTATTATTATTATGGCTGACTAGGGTGAACAATAGGTAAAAGCCCTTATTTCTATTCTTATAAGATATAAGAGGGTTATTGGTTGGATGATTGTAGACATCATCACCATTTCTCCTGGTATATGCATACATAAAATCAAACTAGAGGAGGATTGTGTCCCAACTATTGAGCATCAGCGTCTTCTAAACCTACCTATGTAAGAGATGGTAAAGAAATAAATCATCAAGTGTCTAAATGCAGGAGTGGTATATCCCATCTCATATAGTAAATGGGTATGTCTTGTTTAGTGCGTGCCTAAGAAAGGGGGCATGATAGTTGTCGCTACTGAGAAAAATGAGTTGATCCCACTCAGGCCTATTATTAGTTGAAGGGTGTGAATGGATTAAAGAAAACTCAACTCATGGACACTGAAGTATAACTTCCCTATGCTTTTTATAGATCAGGTTCTTGATCGGTTAGTGGGAAAAGGTTGGTACTGCTTCTTAGATGGATATTCTAGTTACAACCAGATTTCTATTGCTCGTGAAGATTAGGAGAAGACAATAGTTAAGTGCCCATATGGCACATTTTCTTTCAAAAGGATGTCTTTCGGGTTGTGTAATGCTCCTACACTTTCCAGCGGTGCGTGATGTCGATATTTTCTGATATGGTCGAAGACACCTTAGAGGTGTTTCTGCATGATTTCTCAGTTGTCGTGATTCATTTAAGCTCTGTCTACTAAATTTGCGTAGGGCCTTACAGTGGTGTGAGGAGTTAAATGTTTTGCTTAATTGGGAGAAATGCCATTTCATGGTGAAGGAGGGCATTGTTCTCCAACACAAAATTTCAGCAAAGGGGATTGAAGTTAATCAAGCTAAAGTTGAGGTTATAGAGAAGCTTCCATATCCTATTTCAGTGAAGGGGGTGCGAAGTTTCCTTGGTCATACTGGCTTCTATAGTGGTTCATAAAGGACTTCTAAAAATTTTCAAATTCCCTTTGTAAACTTTTGGAGAAGGAATTCAAATTCACCTTTGATGATGATTGCTTGAAGGCATTTGAATGCCTTAAAGAGAAGCTGGTTGATGCTCCTTTTATTGTTGCACTGGATTGGTCAAAACTGTTTGACATCATGTGTAATGCAAGCAGTGTTGCCCTTGGAGCTGTGTTGGGACAAAAGAAAGAAAAATTGTTTCCTCCAATTTATTATGCCAGAAAAGTGCTGAATGGAACTCAAAAGAACTACACCATCATAGAGCAGAAAGTTCTTGCAGTAGTCTATGCTTTAGTGAAGTTCTGAGCTTATTTTCTAGGAACCAAGGTTGTGGTCCACACTAACCACGCAGCCTTGAGATATTTGATGGCAAAAAGGGATGGAAAACCAAGGTTGATCAGATGGGTGTTGCTACTTCAAGAATTTGACTTTGAAATAAAAGATAGAAGAGGTTGCGAAAAACAAGTTGTGGATCATCTGTCTTGGCTGGAAAGTGAACAAGAAGTTAGAGATGAATTTGAGATCAATGATACATTCCTAGATGAGGAAATCTTGGTTGTTGTTATGGAGAAAATACCTTGGTATGATGATTTTGCAAATTATGTGGTGAGCGAGGTTATACAGAGAATCTTTTCTATCATCAAAGGTAAAAGTTTCTCCATGATGTGACCCATTACTTCTGGGATGAGGTGTATCTTTTTTGGCGATGTGCAGATGGTATTATTAGACGGTGCAGCCCAGAAGTATTTATGTTGAGTATACTAGAAGCGAGCCATGCTTCCCCAACTGGAGTTCACAATGCAGGTGATCGGACTGCAAGGAAAGTGCTTCAGAGTGGATACTATTGTCCCTCTTTATTCAAAGATTCCTATGAGTTCGTAAAGAGGTATGACCAATGTCAAAGAAAAGGGTCTATTTCAAAGAACCATGAGATGCTAATATCCAAAATACTGGAGGTAGAATTATTTAATGTCTAGGGCATTGATTTCATGGGCCCTTCAGGAGATCATTTGGGATGAAGTACATATTAGTGGCCGTTGACTATGTGTCAAAATAGGTTGAGGCAGTGGCTCTGGAGGTTAATGAAGGAAAGCAGGTTATTGCATTCTTAAAGAGAAATATCTTCTCTCGCTTTGGGGTACCACGTTCCATCATAAGTGATGGAGGATCACACTTTTTCAATAAGATTTTCAAAGCCTCCTTGGCAAAATATTAAGCCATACAGTATAAGGTGGATACCCCATACCACCCACAGACCAGTGGGCAAGTGGAGATCTCTAATTTGGAAATTAATGCAATACTTACCTAGATTGTAAATGCTAGAAGGAAAGATTGGTCTAGAAAGCTGGATGATGCCTTACGATCATATTGAACGGCTTTCAAGACACCAATTTGCATGTCACCATACCAATTGGTTTATGGCAAGGCATGTAATTTGTCGATTGAACTAGAGCATAAAGCACTGTGGACACTAAAGCGGCTTAATCTGAACTGGCATGAGGTAGCAGATATGAAGATGGGGAAGATAAATAAGATGGATGAGTTCCTTCTTGGAGCTTATGAAAGAGTTGACTTGTACAAAGAAAAAATAAAGAAGTACCATGACCACATAATTAAAAAGTGGGATTTTTAGAAAGGTGACTTGGTGCTCCTCTTAAACTCCCAACTCAAGCTTTTTCCATGTAAGCTCAAATACAAATGTTCTGGCCTATTTAGAGTTAACCAAGTCTACTCATCTAGTGTGGTGAAACTCAAAAATGAAGATAAAAGTGTCTTTGAGGTCAACGGGAAAAGAGTTAAATTATATATCGGCCCAATGGACTCGATAAGAAGTATTGATACTATCTATCTCGATGAAGTCTGAGTAACCAAGATAACTAAGTCATGCCACAATGATAAATCAGACGCTAGTGGGAGGAAACCCACAGTGTATTGTTGTAAAGAATTAGTTTTGGTTATTTCATTGTTTTATGCAAGTTGAAGGGTTTATGTAAGTGTACAGGTAGGACAGCACAGAAAAATAGAAGTTGAGAAAGTTTGGGGGTGACCGAGGGGTTATTCGATGGATCGTTGGTAACTCGATGGACCATCGTGGTAGCCGTCACAGCAAAGTCTAGAAACAAGGTTACTGGAAGAGTAGTGATGGTTTGACCAATGGACCATCGCATACTCGATGGATCATCGACTCAACTGTCGCTAGTATGTCCCCAGGTTATTCACTGGAAAGAGACGATAGTTTGATCAACGGACTATCGCAATGTGAAGAACTATCGCTTGAACCATCGCATGAACCCTAATTCAGCGGATCAGGTAGAATTAGTTTAAATAGTCAGATTTTTCATTCTTATCTGACCCAAAGGTTTTAAATTAATAAGTTGAGGGGGTTGAATAACTCCCCAACTGTACAAATACCTTAGGCTATTTAGTGTCCCTGCATTTAAAGAATCTGAGACTTTTCATTACCTCCTTAAACTTCTCATGTTCCGTTTCCCCATCTATTTAAAATTCATCTTCTCTTTAGTCTTTCAAACATAAGCAATAAGAACTCTTCTAAAAAAAAGCAAAAAGGGTGAACTTGTGTCTAGTATTAAGAGTGCAAGGAAGGATATTTTTCAAGTATTGCAGTACTCAAGTATGATCATTTTGTTTTCTACGTTTTATTTATCTCTAAGAACAAACAAACCATGTGAAGTCTATGAATATTGAAATTCTTTTTTTTATTTTGATTTGGTTTTGTGTGCAGTCTAAACTATATTGACACTTAGCAAACATTATCCTGGGTGATGTCTGAGTAACCCATGGACCAAAGATGGAAAAATATGGTGATAGACTATTGATTAAAATTCCATAAAAATCATCCTTAATAAAAGTATATGTAAGATGTTTGATAAAATGCCAAAATAAGGCCTGAAAGTAAAAATGGCATGCGACGGTCAGAGCAACGGACCATCGGGAACCCACCGATCCATTTCTTGAAATCATCGCTATTATATTAGAATCAGTGTTACTAGAATGACCCCGACGGTTTGGGTCAATGGACCATCGCGGGACCGATGGACCATCGCCCTAACCATCGCTGGTCAATAATTTGTCCTATTTTCTGGTTTAATTTTATGAACTAATAAACATTTTCCATACAGCCACCCACTAGAGGTAGAGGTAGAGGCCAAGGGGCCAGACAAGGGCTATCACAACATGTGGACACACCGACATGTAATACCCAATGTAATCGCCATGTGATTTCTTCATCCTCCCAGTCTGAATAAAAGGGTGAAAGAAGTAGCAACAGCAGCTCAAGTTCAACTCTGTTTGAGAAAAGGGTTGAAGTATCCAACCCTATCAAAGAGGAGAGTCCAGAACAAGAGGACCCCAATTTGGTTCAATGAAAGGATCCACAAGTGCGGGAAGTTATAATAGGGCAGGTTAAGGGTTCTCAAGAGCATTTCTATAAAGGGTTGGCACCAATAGATAGGGTAGCCATAAAGAGGTCTATTTTTTAAGAACATCAGATTGTGACAACAAACTTGCTTGAGTAACCAGAACTTAAACACCGATTCAATGAATACGAGTTGGAATAGATGAGTAGACCACTTGGATCCTATCAACCAAACTTGGTACATGAGTTTTTCACTAATTACTTGGTGTGGCTAGAGAAGAATTGTCCCCCAGGAAAGTCAGCGGCCGACATGAACAAGTTGGACACAATTCCTGTTCATGGAGTTAACATAGACATCTTAGAGCATATGTTGAATAGATTTTTGTTCAGGTCCGAATATCAGATCCCAGGTGTAATACCAAACATTAATCATCGGTTATTCATATGGAATGAACAAAACTCATGGTTAGCTAGAATATTAACAGATAGAGGAGAGCCTGCGTGGTTGTACAACCCCCGTAAAAGATATCTAAGTCATCCCAAAGCTTTAAGACTAAGTTCTGGTGGGCAATTGTTAGGCTGAGGTTGATTCCAACAGGCGGTGATGACCTTCTAAAACTAACTAGATATATGATTATTGCTTCTTTGATTGAGAGGTTGACAGTGGATTTTGTCCACATCATTTCTCATGAGTTGTTTTACCGCGCTCACAAGACTTAGGTTGTATTGCCATTTCCATGCCTTATCATAGAATTATGAAAGCAGGTGAAGGTACTATAGATCTTCAGAATAGATTATGTGATCCAGGCAATACACAAATAGAATATTGAAAAGAGTAGGGATGAATCAAAGTTCAACATGCGAGTCAACACACCCTAAACTCAACAGACTAAGTTGGCACCAATTCTTGAGTTATCAGAATTCCCTTCAGGTATGCCACAACCTATTGCTACTTACGTTCCTTCGACAGTATCTACAGGTCTATCTTTAAAGTCTATAGGTGGGACCACAGATTTTGCATCAGTTCCAGCCCAATATTCTGAGTATAGGCTGAATTAAAAGAACTTTGCAAAGACAATCTGAGCACAAAAAAGGTTTGAAAAGTAGTTGGCTATATGGGGGCAAATTTCAAACCCTTTTTTAAAAGAATTATAGAGGAAGTACTGAGTCCTTTCAGGAACATGTAGCTAAGAATGGAGAACATGAAGGAGAGAATCAACAGGAAGCTAGATGTCATGTCCATTCTGAATTTTGCAATATTTATTGAGGAAGTTAGACAAATTTGGGCTGATGTAGACAAGATGAATCAACATCCACAACACCCTATATTTGATCTAGATCATATCCAAAGTGATGAAGACGAAGGTATTGTTGACTTAATGGGGTGACAAATCAAAGATAAGGGTAAGAAAGTAGCGGAGACTGATGAAAAAGTTATATGAAAAGCTTCTAAAAGAAAGAGACTTGAAGCCATGTCGCCATATGAGCAAAAGCATCATGACATGAAGAAAGTAATAAGAAAATCACAGAAATATAAAGAAATAAGAAGGAAGAGAGGAGAGGATGAAACAGTTGGAGTGTCTACTAGTTCTACCCTAGCTAGGAGGCAAATTGTAGATCCTTCTAGAGAAGTGGTACCTCTAATTCTGGAGGGAGTAATTGTTAGCACTCCCACTACCGTGGGGTCAACATTGCACCTGTTGAGGAGACTGGAGCCTTACTGCACTTTACAGATGCCTTAGTTGAATAAAAGGAACAAAAAATATTTCCCTTTCTTGTACCATGGGGGTTGTGTTGCCTATATTCTTAACCCTACCATGTGCTATCTAGGTGAATTGTCATGTCTAGGTTTAATTTGCATTTTTAGTTCAGTTAAGTTATTTAGTTCAGTTAATTAGTGTCAGTTTAGCAATTTAGTTCAGTTAAGTTATTTAGTTCAGCCCAGTCATTCAGTTCAGTGTCTTTCAGATGGGAGCAGGATTCAACACCGAGCGAACCTAGGGATGGGGGCTCAACCGTTATAATAGGACTGAGATCCCTAGAAGAAATCCCTAACTTCCAGAACTACGTTTCCAGTGTTGGTACGAGATGTCACCCGTTAGATAGGACTGACATACTTAGGAGTCAACCGTTAGCACATTTATATGTATAGGACTGATCTTAGGAGTCACCTTCTAGATTAGGACTGACTCCACAATCGATGTCTTTACTGGTGGTACGGTACTGACACCCTTCCAGCCAAGGTAGATATTGGACCCCAGTCAGCTTCGCTTGGGGCATGTCGGTTAGATGAACACATCCCACATTTTCGGTTACAGAATTAGGGCTTTTAGACACAGTCAACTCAGCTTAGTAGTATAGATTTAGTACTGTTAGATACAGTCAATGCTTATCATTGTAAATAGACTTCAAGATCACCCATTAGCTAAGACTGACCTCAACTGGGACTAATCAGTATCACAATAATTAGATTTAAAGATCACCCGCTAGATAAGACTGATCTTAGACTAAGTCAAATCATCCTTATTATCAGTATGCTCATGATCACCCGCTCGATAGGACTGGTCTCAGATTTAGTTACTCCAAGTAGAATGGAACTCAGATAGTTCCATCAGAACATAGACTGTCAGGTACAATCGCTTAGTATCGGTTATATCGATTAGTCTTATAATTATAGTTGTATTAGCTATATCAGTTGTCATAGATCACATTACCAGTAATCAGTTTCAGGACGGTTAGACACAGTCCTTCAAACCAGTTCTTCCTAATTTGAACTGTCAGAAATAGTCAATAATCTATTCAGTACCTCAGTAACAGTAAAGTCATGTCGTCAGCATTCAGACTCAGTAGTCAACATCATTAGAAGTTCAGTTATTATTGTTTATGCATGTATGTATTCTCACGTTCCTATTAGTTAGCATTGTTCATGCATATAACGCTTTGTATTTATCCTACCTCACTCGTATACTCAGTTCATTCAGACGTACTGACACATTTGTGCTATGGTGCTTTCTCTTATGTTACACCATAGGTTCGGAGGCACGAGCTCCAGATCAACAGTAGCATTCCAGTGTTCAGAGTTTGCAGTGAGTCCTTCTCATTCGAGGACATATGATTATTGCTATATTTACTATTTATTTGCTAGATGGAGTTAGTTGGATACATGTTCCTTCAACTCCTTATTCAGTACAATTAGAATCTTTCAGACTAGATGTCAGATTAGATATTTAGATCTCATTATTTTCAGTATTTATGACTTATTTTGGTATTGTTATACATTTTTCAGAGATTTTGTTGCCAGAAGTTTATTCAGTTCGAACCTTATGTCCTTTCATGTTCATATTTCCGCATTTTATGTATATTATGCAGTATACTGGTACAGATATCAATCATGGGTTATCTTGTGGTCCTACGGGGTCATAAGCACCATGTAGCATTACAATTCAGAAAATTGGGGTGTTACAGATAGAAACAAAATTTTCAACTTATGAGTAACCATTACTTTAGGCTGGATTTGATTTCATGAAAAAAGGAATGAGACGTTTATGACATAAAAACTTGGGGTATTACAACAGCTCCACCTTGGGATCATTCATCCCTGAATGATATTGATTTTGTTGTAATGCTAGAAAAAAATTGAGATGACGCACTGGAAATATACGAGTTGAATCATGATTGAACATCTGGATTTTGAAACTGATGCATGATGCATAAATTAAGCTGAATTCACAAAGTAAATGAAGCGAACAAATTTCCTCTTAGAATGATATGACTATATGGGAAGATTGAAAACCATAGAAACTTGCATGTATGACTGGTAGACTAAATTACTGGCTAAACAGATTAACTCATACTATACATTCCAATTAAATAACTACATTAAACCTTCTACTAGGATATCACTAACACATAATGCATCCATCCATATATATACAAATATGACATTCAAGCCTATCTTCATAACCACGTATACACTTCTAAACAATCACTCATGAAAGCATCTTTCACAAATTCTCTAATACCTCTATCAATAACAACTTCCATGCACTATTTAAATCTTAGGAAGACACACATAAGATATCCCCAACTAACCAAGTCATACACAAAAAAGATCTTCACCTCAATATTTCTTTATTTATACACCTGCAAAAAAATAAGCATACAACCATCTTCCCAAACATAACACATTTACTTCCTCCCATCTACACAAGTATTCATCATCACTACTACAATCTTGAAGTCTAAGTTAGTTACTTATTCAATCACCTCCCCCTTACCTTTAAGCTGTCATTCTAAGTCTGTGGATCATTGAATAAGATCTAATCTAAACTGATATCACTTTACTCTAGAGTCTGTCATGAATCAATACATATAAAACTAAACTTACCTTGAAAGACTATATCTTAACGTTTAACTCCTAATGCTAATACCTTCTTCTAAGATTCAATCCTTCGATTTCTATAGCCTCAAAAGTCATCATATAACAACTTAAACACTCACTAACTTAGAATTTTCACATTACATGGATATTTCCAAACCCTTGCTGAACCATACTATCTTTCTTCATACTCTACTAATATCACATAATATCACATCTCTAAACTTATATTTTTTCTAAACCATGAGAAAGATCATATTAAAAGGCTCAACACTATAAATCAAAACTCCTAAACTTAGCTATTTAGAGCATCATATACCATCTAACTAGTCTTCTTCCACTTAGCAACTCAACGGTATGACTAACCACTCACAACACGTAGTAACCTTAGAAAATAATGCAACCCCATATCACCTTGGTCGCACCTCTAGATCATACCTGCAACATTATACTAAATTATGAATAAATAAACTTAAGCTCTTTCACACACTATTCAATCCTACTAGATGACTTCCATAAAACTAGCATCACTAACCAAGAAATCATTATATCCACCTTAATGACCTTTAACTGTTCAAACTTAATGTCTAGTGCTAGACATGATTTAACAACCCACCTTACAAATAATTCTCATTTGGAAGCTATAAAATATAACATGAAGAAATACTAGTCCACTCAAAGCTTACAACAATAATCAATCACAATCATATGGCCTATCTTATCGTAATTCATTAACACATCCTCCTTTTACACATTATTACTATTTACCCTTCTATACATCTAGATAACTATCATAGCTCCTTAAGTTTCAACTAAAACTCCTTTTCTTAACCTCAAGGAAAGCCTAAATTAATGATACTAAACCGCCAAACACTTTGTTAATATCCTATACCTTTCAAATACAATAAATACCATCAATAACTCATTCCGTTCTTTAAGCAGACAAAAATTCACCTTAACTAATAACCCATTCTCTAACTTTTACTAGACTAGCACACAAGGACATATCACCTTAACAAAACTAAATAACATGCCTAAGGTTATCTCGATACACTTTATTAATCGTAATCCCCACTTTTCTTGTCACTACTCTTCTATACCCATAATTCAAACTATAAGGCTCAACTATTTTATAAATCATAACACTAAAGTTCACAATATCCCTAAAATGCACATTACGCTTAATAATCTAGGTTTATACTTTCTCCTCTTATGTGCACTACCGGTATTAAATAGATCAATGGGCAATCTAAATACATATCTAATTTTTTCTCAATTAAACAACTCATAAGAATGAGGACATAAATTTCGACTTGAGGGACTTATGACACACTAGAGAGCTTCTCTCAAGCCCTTTATGTGACTTCTGAAACTTATGTAAGCAAATTTGAGAGCATTATCTGGGGAGGAGTTGTATGGAGTCCAACGTCTTGTACCCTTAAGAAAGAAACCTTACGTTGGAGAGAGCTGTCATACTCTTCCCAGGAAGTATAACCAAATCTATGTGATCTATCACAAGCTAAATCTGTCATCCATATAAATGGGAATAATCTGAGTTTGTACCTACGTTGGCTAAGAAATTCTGTGGATGATAGGGCACACTAATCCCACACTTCCCACTCGGTGCTAAATACTACTCCCGCTTTAATCTGTATGCTCAAACCATTAGGAATCCACTTTTAAAAACTAGCGTAAGAATTCATATGAAAACCAATTATGCATTTATCTAAGTAAATCTGAGTTTTGTAAACTATAATAATTTGTAGTGGATTCCAAAGCTAATCCAATGATCGAAAGATCAAAGCTTTTTCTGAAAATTAAGAATAATCTGTTCATAAGATGCTAAAAGCACCATCTTTCTTGAAATAAAAATATTAAACCTTGAGATAATAATCCATGTTTCAATCTCATGTTAAATCATCATAATAATCATGCTTGATAATGTCACTATTGATAAAAACAACTCAAAATCTGGAAATTTCAGCAATATGCATGGAAACATTAATATAATCATGGAATTCAACTTCTAAATCATTAGAAATATCATAAACTTGTAAATAACAATAATGGGTGTAAACCTTAACTTGAATTTCGTGAAAATCATATAAAATTCAGTAAATTTTAATTTAAAATAAATTTTGGTCCCAAGGATGAAAGGATTGTCCTTGTTCATAACCCCACATATCTTAATCGATGATCTTAGATGAAAAGCTCGAATCTTGAATTCCTATGATGCTTTTGAAGATGAGTTCTTAGAGTTATTGAATTAAAGACTCTTAATCTTAAACAATCTTGGAGAATTGTTGAGGAAAATTGGATTTGTTGGAGAGTAAGTTTGAGCTTTTGGGTTTTCTTTTGAAAGAGAATTGATGAATAGGTTTGACTTGAATTCCTATTTGTATTCTTCAAGGCTGTTTGTTGAAGAAGATGAATCAAATCGATGTTCTTAGGAATGTTCTTGAATGATTTTCTTGAAATTTTTGGAATATAAAGCTTAATTCTTAAATTTTTTTCTTTAATAGAAGGTGATGGAATGGATAAATCTTGAAGATAATTGATTAGGGTTTATCTTGGGAATAAAGTAGGATAATTGGGCAAACAAATACCGCAATGTTTGCTATATATTATGATATTAAAACCTGGGTTAAGGGGTAAACGAACCCATTTCCCCTCATTAATTTAAAGATGAAATTCGTAACCCGTATCCCAATTTTGTCCTTTGCCATGACGTTGTATCATCGTGGCAGCTAACTGACTCAAACTAAAATGACTATACCTTTTCGTTCGGGTATTAGTTTTAGGCGAAGTTGGTATCATTGGAAATATAATTCAAATATCTACAATTTGGTGGGTCTTGATCTGGAATATTCTACAAACATCAAAATTTATACACTTTCAAAGTTGACCCCTATAGAATTGGACACCAAACTTTGAATGAATTTAATGTTCTTAACTCCACTTGGCTCAAATTGACTTCTGTGAATGTTATTTGCCTAATAAAAACTACACATACTTGGGATTAAAGTTATGAAATAAGAATTTGAATTATGGATCAAGAGTACAGCAATTACACCTTCACCGCAATGCAGTGAAATCGCGTTAAGCTACTAGAAAGGACTAGTGTGAATTGCACTCTAGCGCGATGCGGCGCTATCGCATTGCGCCACTAAAATTTGACAATTGAGAATTTTGACCTCTCTACGATGCGTCAATATCGTAGAGGTCCACTGGAATGGGAAGATTTCCATTTTGGCATCCACTGCAACGCAGTGAGTGCCCAGGTGGGACACTACATTTCTAAAAATGCTCTAACCCGAATGTCGGATTTGGGCGAATTTTGATATTGATGGAAAGCTTATTCAATTTCCCACATTGTGGAAGGTCTAAATATGGAAAATTCAATATGAAATAGAAGTTATTCATTTTTTGAAATAAATATTTGACATTCTAAGGACTAATTCAAGCTAGGAAAATATGGGGTATTACAATATCTCCCCCTTGGGAACATTCATCCTCGAATATCGATAATTAAGCTAAAAATTTTAAGGAATCTGATGTTATAAGCTAACATGCACAACTGAAATAAACTGAATAACTAAATCTTAAACATAATAAGCTAGTGAACTTAGCTGCGAGTGCATGAATTCTCATAAGAATAGCAATATGGCTGAGATAGAAATGAGAGCGTCAACTTATGAGTAACCATTACTTTAGGTTGGACATGATTTCATTAGAAAAAGAATGAGAGGTTTATGACATCAAAGATCGGGGTATTACACCATCATCATCATTTAACCAACATTCTACAATTTAACAATTTTCGATAATGTAACCATTATTTAACAACCTTATCATCACTGCTCACTAGTCACCATTTATTAGCCAACCATCTCTTATTAACTAATTTATTTTACCACTAGAGTTCATTTATTCCATGCCACATTATAATCATATCTTCATTTTCAACTTAGTCAATTTGCTACCTAGTATCTCACACCCCAATATTGTAAATCATAAAAAGTATATCATCATAGCATAATATGCATATCCAGACTTGAACCAGTAAGTATAATCAATAGTCAAACTTGAAACATTAAATATAATCAATAGCAAGACTTGAACCAGTAAATAATCAACAGTCAGACTCGATCTAGTAAATATAATCAATCACAAAACTTGAACCAGTAAATAATGAATAGATTGACTCAAATTGATAAATATATCGTTAGTGACATAATCAACCTCCAGACTTGAATCGGGTATATATAATCAATAACATAATCATCTTTCAGACTCAAACTAGATAAATATATATATATATATATAATCCACATCATAAATAGTATCATCAACATACATAAATAGTAGCATAATCAGTGGGTGTCAATCCCCACATTAACCAACATAACCATCAAGTATCCAGATTTCTCAATATTACCCCATTACACATTTCCAGGAGTCTAATAATCATACAAGGTCTTACCAATGATAACATGTGTCATAGCTTATAGTGGGTTAATGGTCCACTTCTAATCCGCAAATTTCATTTTAGGCAAACCTATAGCTGAACTAAGGTTAAGGTATCTAATATCCACATTTAAATGCTAAAAAGCCTTAATTAGCCCTAAGATAGGAATTCACCAGAATATGAAAACTAGGTCAATTATGCCTAATATGAGTAGTCTAAAGCATACTCATGCCAAACATAAAGAATGAAGTAATGCTTAAAACCCATCCCAAATCTAAGATAATATCATACGAATACTGTGAAATAGCTCAATCTAACAAGGGATAAGCCTAGACTACCTCGACACCTAAGAAAGCTCAACGAAATGCTAAACCATCCCTTTTCCCTTCTGAGAAGCCTCCTCGAGATGCCATGCTATAAAAAAAACATTCTTCTCATAAATATAAGAGTAGCGATACCCATATTGAACCATTATCCTTTAGGTCCAAAAATTACCTCAAAACAACCATGTGGTTCCTACTTACAGAAATTGCATTTTCGAAACCAACCAAACATAATATAAAGCCCAAGGAATCATTACCCACATAAATAGGTAAAAACCAAGCCATGTCGGGTTTAAATCAAGTTCTAAGGGTTTAGGGAAAATAATAAAGAATTTTCACAAAGAAAAGGGAAAATTCTTACCTTAAACTGAAACATAGTTGTGAAAATAAATGTTAATCTAGCTTCCCAATCACCAACAAGATTCAATTTTAAGACCTCACACTATTTAGGACTCTTAGTTCTCAAGGGAATGATGAAGAATGGAAAAAAATCATGGAAAAGAGATCATTTTATACCTAGTCCAGGTCCTCAGCAGTCACTATAATGACCTGAGGCCTTGCGATCTGGGTATCTTCCCGCTATAGCATGAGTCGCGATCGCGACACCACTTTACAGCTGTGACATCTCCTCTACAAGAGAGTTCCAATTGCATCCCAAGGTGTCGCTATCATGGCGTACTAGAAACCAGTGTACCAAATTTTCCAAGTCTTAAAATAGGCTCGATCGGGTACTCGGGATTCATTTGAAATCATATACAAGCTAACAAATGATGTAAAAACACAAAATTCAGTGTTCCTGACATTATGACGCACTCAAATTTTCCATCCAAGGTTATTTCGACCAAATGTGGTTCCCACACCCATATTTCTAATTTCTCAACTTTCCAACGAATAGGTTAAAATGAGATTAAGTTTCTCGTGACCCAAAATAAAGGTCTAACTATCCTAAAATAGACATTCTGAAGCTGTCAGCATAGTCAAATTTGCATATGATTGTTACAGAAGTTTTTTCCCAATGGCCATTTGAAACCTGTGAAGACTTCTAAGCAGGAAATTGGCTCTAAAAACCAAACGAACTACTCAGTAATCGAACTGTCAGTCCCAGTAAGTCATAAGTGACTTGGGGAAGCTATAGAAAAGATCCAACATGAAAATAAGAAGAAATATGAAACTTTAACTACAACAATCTACCTAGTACGCAACCGTCTGACATCACTAGCCAAAATGAGCACCAGCTCCTCTACAAAGGTTAAACGTTCATCTAACTGGACCAAGTACCATCTAAGCACATGAGACAGCTCAGTAATATATCATCGCAACATAGACACATAGAAAACTGGATGAATAATGACAAAATATGGAGGTAGATCTAACTCGTAGACAACCTCAACAACTACGCGAATTATCTCAAAAAGGCAAATATATCTAGGATAAAGCTTGCCTTTCCTTTAGAAACTCATCACACCCTTCATGGGCAATACATGGAGGAATACGTAGTCACCAACTCAAAATCTCAAGGCACGAAGTCTACAGTCCGCATAAGCCTTCTACCTACTCTAATTCGCTCTCAACCTATCTTTAATCATGTTAACTCTATTTAATGACTCCGAAAGCAAACTAGTACCACTGGTGCGTAATCTCGAAAGACTATAACCATCAAAGGGGAGAATGACATCTCCCACCATAAAATCCTTAAAAGGCGTCATCTCAATACTCGAATAATAGTTGTTATTATATGCGAACTCAACCAAGGTTAAGCGTTCCTCCCATTGGCCCCCAAAATCGATAACATAGGATTAAAGAATATCCTCAAGCACCTAAATAGTCCGCTCTGACTGACTATCTATCTATGGGTGAAAAGTTGTACTAAGATTCACCTAAGTTTCCAACTCCTCCTAAAATGCTCTCTAAATCTTAAAGTGAACAAAGAACCATAGTTAGAAATGATAAATCGACTCACCATGAAAAGGGACTACCTCCCGAACATAAATACAGGCTAATCTCTCAGAAGTAAAGGTTATCTAAATAGGAATGAAATGTGCTGACTTGGTCAAATGATCTATAATAACCCAAATACCATCAAAACCATGGGAAGTGTGAGGCAAACCACTAACAAAATCTATAGTAATTTTCTCCCATTACTACTGCATAATGGAAAACCCATAAGTAAATACACCCGATCGGTGATGCTCAGCCTTTACCTATTGACAACATAGGCAGCAGCTACAAAGTATGCTATATCTCTCTTCACACCGCTCTACCATTAATGTTGTCTTCAATCCCTATACATCTTGGTTATGCTGGGATGAATGGAATATATAGAGTTGTGAGCCTCAGGTAAAATCAACTGAATCAAGTCCTTAGAACACAAATTCAGCCATGAAATCTCAAAACACCCTTAGAATCTATGGTGTTCCACTTGAACTCACCACTCAACACCTGATCACGAAGGGATCAAAGCTTACTATCCTCAAACTAACATTCTTAAATCTACTCAAATAGTAAGGACCTCATCTCCACACTAGCCAAAATACTTCTAGGATTAAAAATATCAAGGTGAACCATAAGTTGGCTAAGGAATGAATGTTACATACCAATGGCCTTTGAGAAACTGAGATATAATCCAAGCTACATATACTCACTGTTATCAGACTCAAGGCACCTGCTACCATATTTGTCGTTCTTAAATGATACAATATTAAAATATCATAATCCTTGAGAAACTCCATCAAACTACGCTATATAGACTTAAGCTCTGTCTGGATCATAAGATGTTAAAGGCTCTGATAATTGGTAAGAATCTCAATCGGCGATGTTGGTCTATCCCAATCTCACAATGCCTCAATCTTAGCTTGGTCTACTATAATCCAATCCTTATACACCACATGACCAAGGAATGTCATTGACTCAAGTCAAAACTTACACTCAGAGAACTTAGATAAAAGCTCATGATATCTCAAAGTCTAAAGCATGATCCTCAAATGCTTTGCATGCTCCTCTCTACTTCTCAAATACACAAGGATATCATGGATGAATACAATCATGAAGGAATCCAAATAAGGCCAAAATACTTTGTTCATCAAATCCATGAATATGAATGGGGCATTAGTCAATCTAAATGACATCAATAAGAACTTATAAGAGTTGTAACATATCCTAAAAGCTGTCTTTGGGATATCTTTAGTACGAATCCTCAGCTGATGGTAACCAAATCTCAAATCAATCTTAGAAAATATTGTTTCTCCCTAAAAATTTTAAAAAAAATCATCAATGAAGGCATAGAGTAACAGTTAGTCAATGTCACCTAATTAACTGCCTATAATCAATACGCATACACATGGACTCATCTTTTTTCTTTACAAACAATGCAGGAGCTCCCTAAGAAGATACCTTCAATCTACTAAAAGCCTTACTAAGAAGATCCTAAAGCTAAGAATTCATATCCTTAAGCTCGCAGAAGCCATACAATAAGGTGCCATAAAACTAGGCCGGGTGTAAGGCTCGAGATCAATAGCAAACTCAATCTCACAGATAGAGGGAATACCAAGTAGGTCAGTAGGGAACACATTAGGAAACTCACAATAAATTGGAATAGTGTCAAATGATAGACTCTCTACACTAGTATCACAAATATAAGTGAAATAAGACTCACAACCCCTCAAAATAATCCTTGTTAAATGAACATAAGAAATAATCCCCATTTTCTCATGGCTAACAGCTCCCCGGTACACAATTGAGGCTACACCATGCATGGATAAGGTAAGAGTTTTGGTAAAATAATCCATGACTTCATGATAGTGGGATAATCAGTCTATTCGTAAAATCATATCAAAATCCACCATATACGGGATAATAAGATCAACATAAGTATCAATATCTCCAAAAGTGATTACACATGATTTGAAAACCCAATCAACTATTAAAGAATTACCTTTAAGAGAAGATACATGAATTGACACAAATTAAAAAAACATAATACAACTCCAAATATAGTGCATAATAAGCTAAAATCTAAGAATAAGTTAATCCCTAATAAAATAAAGTAAGGGCTGACTGGAAACACACAAAAATCATATTATAACAACAACATCTAAGGCCTCATCCTCAAGTCTAGCAGGTACTACATACAACTCACCACACCCGCTACATGGTTAGGCACTTAAATGACCTCTTATCCTGCCTGCATAAGAATATATCAAGTACCCTAGAAATCACCCCTATAACCATGAGAACCACCTCTAGCTTAATGATGTATTTCTCTAATAGGAGAAAAACCTTGATCTGAAACAAAAATTGCCCCACAACTAGGGCACTTACATGAATAATTACCAAGAGCTCTAGAAGTGTAACATTAGCCTTGAGCTTATTCAGAACCAATAGATCTATCTCCTAGAGTAACCATCATGACTATAATGAGTCAAAGATGAAACCCTCATAGACTAACCATTACCCTAACCAATAAGATCACTAGCACTAGACTGACCTTATTTAGTAATCCAAAGATATGCCTGAACTGGTCGACTAGGCTGGTCGACTAGGCTAACTCTTAGGCTGATAGAATAGACATGGAGAATGCATACCATGAGAACTACTACCCCAAAATTAGGAACTATGAAGACTTCTTCTAAAACTGACCTAATATTAAGGCCTCTTATTGTTGTCCCCTTAGGCCTCATGATGCATCTCCTCCATCAATCGAGCATGACAAAAAACCTTGGCAAAAGACCTACCGACCGCAACCAAAATCTGAGTAGAGATACAAAAGTGAAATCTTAGCTCTTTTATAAAGCAACAAACTCTCCCATATTCGCTATGTAGAATAAAAGTTGCATGCCTAGCCAACTTATAAAACCAATCCTAATACTCTACAGTAATGATGGAGCCTTGATCTAATCTAGAGATCTAATCCCTTAAATAATCTATAAGGCTGCAAGGCAAATACTTCTCTATGAATATCTTAGAGAATTGAGTCCATGACAAAGGAGAAAATCCAATTGGTCTAGAATCCATCTAACCTCTCAACCAATGTCGAGCATCTAAGTCTAACTAAAATATGGTGTAGTCTATACCACGAGTTTCAAAAATCCCAAATTATAGAGCCTATCCTCACAAGCAATTAGAAACTCATATACATCCTTGCCTAAAGCACTAGAAAACCTTGGCAGAGCTAATTTTAAGAATCTACCCAATATTTTCTTCTCTTCAGAATACATAGAATTCAAAGAAACCACTGGCTAAGAAACTACTAGTTGAGAAACTACCAATGTAGAAGGAACCTCAACTAGCCGAACCCCAGCCTCAATACAACTCAGATCAGAAGACTGTGCACCATCAAATGGCATACTACCCATTATCCCTAAAAGTGAAACCAATACATCTCTAAGAACTAAATAAGAAATAAACCCTGGGGAGAAAGAGTCTCTAGCTCAAGAGTGAGAATAGGACCTAGGGAAGGTGGCCTATCTTGGCCCTTAGATAGGACACATAACATGGCTTTCAAAGACCTCTAGTTTATCCATGAATAGGAGTAGGATCCCTAGGCTCGATCTCAGGATCCTTATCTCGTATAGTAGTAACACGTGTCCTCGTTATTTGTGAAATAATAAATCCAAGAATACTTCTTCGAACCAACTCAAAATCCTAGCATGATATGTAGAAGAAGTGAAGAACTAATAAGAATGTCCCGAAGCCTCCCAAATATAGGAAAAACATGTCATTATTTAAATCCATAGGACTCTACTTGAAACTTTCTCTTATACCAACAATATTGGTGTAATATAGGCTCTGATGCCTATTTGTCAAGAGTCAATTTATGATTCATGATGGCACCTACTAAAAACCAATTATATCTTTTATTTTTGTATATATAAAAAATTAGGTCTTTTAAACTCACTGCCCTAACTACGACTCTCTTTAAGATTTGTAGGGTGACTTGATGGGTCGTAGGACCCAAATTATATAGTGTCCAGTGAGTTTTGCCTGAGTTTATACCCTAGTGAAAACATAAGGTAGCAATTCATAAGGACTTCCTATGATTTATTTAGCTTCTTTCCATAGAAAAACCAATATGATGCTCAGAGCATTCTTCCTTGAGTACGCTAGACTCAATGACTCATAATAGATCTATATGAGTCATAAGGTGGAAATAATAAGCCAACCAATTTGTAACCAAAAGTTTCAATCTTGATTATGACTCAGACCCTACGAGTTGTATTGAATCCTTACGAGTTATATAGTGACTCGTAGTTACTAATGTTAATTATTTAGCTTTAATATTAAGGGTGTTTTGGACATTTCCCTTTTCCCTAAACATAAACCATGACTTTAAAACTTTATTGGGACCCAATTTAGATAAATAAAAGACCAAAATAACTTCTCTCTTCTCACAAATTCTCTTCAAAAAACATTAGGGTTTTGTCAAGGTTGATTAACAAGGGCTTTTAAGGGCAAATTAACTCCAAAATTGTTATCCTTTCTGGCATGCACCTCTTTCCCCAAAACTTTTTTCTTATAAGCAAGTTCTTAAATGGTTTTTCATATGGTTTAAGTTGTTTGTATTTAAACATGGGTTGAGGGTTTTGAATCATTGTTGTTTATGTGATGTTTCATGTTTACATGTATTATTATATTTTAAATAGTGATTTTAAAACTGGTTTGATGCATAGGTATGAAAATTGAATGGGTAATTTGTTCTTCCCTAAGTTTGATGAGTTAAGTGAGTTGAATTTTACAATAACCTCATCCCAATCTTGTTAAATTGTCTTTGAACATGAGAATTTGCTAATTGAGAAGTATTTTGAAAACTTGCACAATATAAAAGGGTAATATAACCTAAATTGTCATTTAAAGAGGGATTGATGCCCATGAATTTAATTTGAATTGAATACTTTAGGGTCCTATTAGCCTAGGGGTTAGAGTCCCACTTGTCTAATTAATTTGGTTCCTACTTGGGTCTTTCGATTCCCGTTGGCTAGTTGGGTTAGTGTCCCACTTAGTTAAATAATTTGGTTCCTTCATGGAACTTTGGAGTCTCATTGGCTAATTGGGTTAGGGTCTCATTGGAAAATTGATTAATTTGGAAAAGTGACAAGTGTTTTCAAGCTATAGTTGGTAAAATGATACACTTGATAATTACTTAATGAATGACTCCTTGTTTGATAATTAGGAATGTATAAAAAGTATTTTAATTCATCTTTTGTTAGGGTTGCATAGATATGCCATGATAGTAGAGGTCTTGAGGGGCCAATACTATAAATTGCGATTGCCGACACAGAGGTATAAATGACCGGGTGGTTCTAGCCCCCCATATTATATGGCTAAGTTCTTAAGTCACTCTTAATGTATATCAAGAGGTTTGAGTTCCATATAGTGCATATGTTTAGGTGATTATTTTTTGGTTCGTGTGGCGATACACACTCGGGCCCTTTCATTTATTAGAGAAATGGACCCATATAGCTTCTGGGTGCCTTGTTATTATGATTATACTATATATTCCTGATTAATGATTTTAAAGTGCATGATAATCCTTATACCTTCTCCCAGCATTATATATATATATATATATGTATGTATGTATGTATGTATCTATATATATGCATGTGGTTGTATGCATTAGATTTTTGAAAAATTTTAAATTATTAACCATGGGGTTATTTTACTCCTTACTCCTGAGTTACATACTAGTGCTCAACCCACTAACCATGTTTGAATGTTTAATCTCCATGCAGTGTATGGTCCAATGTCAACCTACTTTTCCTACGCAGTTTTAGGTCGATCAATTTAGTTTATCGATTATTTGTGGTAAAGTTGTGGGCTTCCATTCTCCCAAAGACTTTATCATTCCATCAATTTCCTTCCATGATCTAGATTTAAAGACTTTACATTAACATTATAATTGTCTATGACATTGTTAGAGTCTGGGGCATTTCCCGATGTAGGTTATTTT
The DNA here is from genome assembly GCA_030864225.1 of Capsicum baccatum var. pendulum. Taxonomy (NCBI): domain Eukaryota; kingdom Viridiplantae; phylum Streptophyta; class Magnoliopsida; order Solanales; family Solanaceae; genus Capsicum; species Capsicum baccatum. The sequence continues at coordinate 92,519,506 of CM061557.1, forward strand.
GATGGTATAGAGACTTTCATAGACTTTTGGGTCACTATTTACTAAATCTTGTTATATGTTTTAAAATCATTAGATGTTATATATTTGTGTGTGTTTTGTATGGTACGACAAATGGGGTGGTCCATGATCCTTAGTGGACTTGGGATACCCGACATTGCTAGGCCATGGTTCAGGCCGTGACAAAGATATTATCAGAGCCTAGGTTTTGTGTAATTGGTTGTCTACAAAGTCGTGACAAGTAGAGTCTCTTTTATGGGTGTGTAGCATGTCACACTTATAAGGGAGAGGCTACAAGGCATCTAGTAATGTTTTCCCTTTTCTTGTATTCCAATTTTGAGGTATAGAGTCTAAGGTCTTAAATTATATTTAATACCTATTTGTTCACATTTTATATCATGCCTCCTTGACTATCTAATACATGTGGATACTTTTCTATCCTTTCTGAGGACAATGTCGATGGATCTCATTCTACATATGGAGTTCAAACCTAGTCTAGGGCTCTAGATCCTGATTGTACTATTCCATATATAGTTCCACCGGTCTCTACCAGTCCTCCTCACTCTTCTTGGGATGATGGCGATCATTCCCTACTACCCCAAGGAGACTTTTTTGTGAAATTCTATCGCTCTAATTATATATTGACTCAGTTAGTAACTTCATAGTCTCACCATTCTATGCATGAATATATTGTTGGTCCTTATTTTAAGGCCACTAGAGTTGGCTAGTTCGTGAGGCTTAAACCTCTAATAATCAAATATTTGCGGGTTTGGGAGGATCCTCAAGGGTTTAGTAATGAAATGGAAAAGATTTTTTGAGTAATGAATTATTCTATCTCAAAACATGTGAAGTTTGTTACATATCAATTTAATAATATGGCATATTAGTGTAATAAAGAGTGGGATCATTTGAGAGGTGATGATCTTGATGTAGCATTGTAGGATGATTTTTTTACTGCCTTCCTTGACCACTTCTTTCCTAAGAAGTTAAGGAAACCAAAGGCCAAGAAGTTTGTGAATTTGAGGCAAGACAGGATGACTATTAAGGAGTATACCTTGATATTTCACCAGTTGTCCAATTATGCTCTAGATCTAGTGTCTTCCATCAGAGCAGGGAGGATAAAGTTTGCTTCTGGGTTCTCACGTTACATTGTGTTGGAATGCAAGCTACCTTGTTGAACAAGGACATAGAAATTTCTATGTTAGTGGTGTACATGAAATAAGTGGAGGATGAGAAGAAAAGGAAGGAAGAAAATATGCAGAGGCAGAATAAGAAGTTCCGGTATTCAAAACATAGAGAGGTCAAAAAAATAGTGATGTTATCGGTAGGCAGTGGTATAAGAAGAAGGCCTCAGGAAATTTTGGTTCTTATTCCACTGCTAGTGCACCATATCCTAAGACTTATAGAGAATATCATTTCTAGAACAGTAATGGTCCCAGGGCACAACGTACCCAGTCTCAGTCTAGTAAAGCTCAGTCAATGCCATCTTATTCTCCTTGTTATTTCATTGGGCAGGTGCATTATGGATTTTTTGTGGAGAGGATGGATAATTTCCTTTTTTGTGGCCAACTACGCCACCTGTAGAGGTATTGTCCATCAGTTTGGGTTGCCATCGGGGTTAATAATATTCCAATCACCATATCTTCAGCTCCTGTACCTAAGGGTGCTACTTCTTACTTCGAAACTGATCAAAACTACATTTATCCTTTTCCACTTGCCAGGAATTTGAGGACTCTCCGAATGTTGTCACTTGAATGCTACAACTGTTTTCCTATAAGGTTCCAATCACCACATCTATATGTTGCTATTTGTTTCCTCTTTGGTCCTAGGAGTATTTTAGACCCTTTTACTATATCCCCCCAGTGGGTGATTCTAAGGTTACAAGTATAACTTTTAGGGGTTGTGTGATATATATCTATCATAGATAGACCTTGGTAGACTTGATAGAATTGGTTATGGTTGATTTTGATGTTATCCTAGGAATGAATTAGCACTATTCATTTTATGCCTTTATAGATTATCGGACCTAAAGGGTTAGATTTTAGTTTACAAATAAGTCGATAATTGAGTAGGAAGGTAGCTCCTTTATTACTAAGGTAAGGTCTATTCAATATCTTAGATCCCGGAGGTTGATCTCTAAGGGTTTTTTATACCATTTAGTGCATGTTAAGTATTTTACTTCTAAGGGCCCTTCATTGAAACCTATCCTGTGGTATGTAAGTTTCCCGAAGTGTTATCTAATGATCTTCCTGGTGTTCCTCCTGATAGGAAAATGGATTTTGGGATTGATCTTCTTTTGTACACTCATCCTATATCTATCACTCCCTATAAAATGGCTCTAGCTGAGTTGAAATAGATTAAGAAGTAGGTTAAGGATCTCTTTGATAAGGGTTTTATTCATCCTAGTGTTTCCTTATGGGGTGATCCTTTTTTTTATGTGTAAAAAAGATGAGCCCTTTGAATGTGTATAAACTACCACCAGTTGAATAAGGTAAAGGTGATTCATGATACTCTTAAGACCGCCCAGAGTCACCAAAGGTCCTATGCGTGGATAAGGCGAAGGGACTTGGAGTTTGATATGGATGATTTAGTTTTCTTGAAGGTGTCTCCCATGAAGGGAGTGATGTAGTTTTGAAGGAAGGGAAAGGTAAGTCCTTGTTATGTTGGTCCATATCATATTTTAAGGTGAGTGGGCAGTGTAGCTTATGAGTTGGATTTACCTTTGAGCTTGGGTTGCATTCATCTGGCATTTTATGTTACGATGTTTAAAAAGTGCATGGGTGATCCTTCTTGGTAATTCCTTTGTAAAGTGTTGATGTTTTTGGTTCCTTGTCTTATTAGGAAGTCCCGATTGAGATTTTGGATTGGGAAGTCTGTCGGCTGCTGAATGATAAGGTTGACGATGCTACTTTGGAAGTTAAAGAAGACATAAAGTCCAAATACCCATTCTTGTTTCCTGTTTAGGATAATCATGCTTAAGGTATGTTATAATCTTAACATCTTTGTTTTTTGACTTGGTTAACGAAAATCATGATTTCGTCGACATATTTGTTTATAGTCATTCTTAAAGGTAAGTGTTGGAGCATTTCTATGTTAAATTATTCAAAGGAATGCCTTGACCCATCATTCAAGGATGAATGATCATTGATAATGCTCAAATTACACTTTTGAATGGGTGTAAGCGATTGTTGTCAATATAAAACCCAACTAGGTTGGGGTCAAATCCCACAGGGAATATGGTGTGAACTCAAGTTGTTTGTGATTTAATCCACTGATAGTTTAATGTTTCCTAAAATGGGGGTTTAGGTTTAACAAGTTGTTGTTTGTCACTTTACTTTTAGCGTTTGTAAATTAAGAGTTTATGAAATATCAAGACTTATGTTCACTAGGGCTTCTGGTACATGACAGATGCTAAAAGGGGTTCAAGATTCTCACGGTGGACAGGATAACAAGCTATCTTTATCGATATTATGCTTAAATGTCTCTCGACCTACTTAAGCGTTTAACTCCCTAATCCTCTCGGACTTAGGGAATTTCTATTTACCGTCCAGATTTTACCTCGGGTTAACTAACCTTGTTACAGTGCTGATTATTAAATGAAGTATTTTCCAGTCCCTGTTGATAATTCACTTCCTACTATATTTGATTTCTTTCTCAAGCAAATCAAAACAGGTGTGTCTATTGTTTGCAACCAACAGACATTAATTACAACTTTAGAATTATCAAGAGATCCTACTACCTATTGAATCTTTAATACTTAGCACCTCATCAAGACCTAACCCTAGATCCCATACCTCAGGTTAAGGGAGTTTAGCCACTCATGATGCAATGAACGAAACACATAATTGAATTCATGATTTGAAAGATAAACTTACAAAGATAAATAATAACCAGTGAATCATAGATTAGATCACAAAAGAAAATCAGAAAAATACTGATAATAATCTCTCAAAATAATTGTGTTGTTAAAGTCTAGGAGTAGAGAGAGAAAATATCCAAGTATATTGTCAAAACTCAAAGTGTAGAATAATGTCTGGAATCACCCTTAGAAAACCCTAAAACAAAGCTTTGACTAGTGTACCCTAATTATGGAAACAAAATCAAGGTTACAGCTTTTTCTTAGATTAGACAACGACATCCGTGATAGCTTATCAGGAGTCTGACGACTTATCACGGATGTCGTCAGCTCCTTTTAACTTTTGGATCTTGTTGTCTAAGACTGACGACGACGACGATGGATTATCAGGATTTTTAACGGCTTATAAAGAACATCGTCACATTACTGCTCCAATTCTCATGTCCTGACTACATATGATGGTATCCTTGATGCCTTATAACCATCCTGACGGCCTATCCAAAATGTCGTCAGCTCTTCCAGCCAAAACTCATCTCCTATTTAAGGCTGATGGCAGTCCTGACGACTTATCAGACCCTTGATGGCTTATCACAAAATGTCATCACAACTTTCACTTTAGGCCAATTCTCTGTCTACTTATGATGACCAACCTGATAGCTTATCACTGGGATGACGACTTATCACAAATGTCGTCATCCACACTTGTCTTTAGATTTCTTCAAATTTTAACCTTTTTTCTTCCATTATTGTTGGTTCTCTATCACATCAGCTTAAACTGCAAAATCAAACATAAACTAATCAAAAATAACTAAATTTTCTCAATACCTTGCAATTATTTAGAGTTAAGAGCCTCAAATATGTGAGCATATGCTCACACATCAACGCCCGCAACTTAAAACAATTACTTGTAACTATATACCCATACCCTTTTGTATGATTAGATGACTAGCATGAATTACATAAAATTGCATCATGTACAATAACAAATTATGATATTAAATCATGAATCCTGTATAATAACATTTAGAATGACTATTATCTCTGCCTAATTAATTTCCATATAATTATGCAACAAAACATCATGCCTGTAAGTGTAACCACGATTCTTCTATCAATCAATAGTACATACACCTTAAATAACCATAGTCTAATACTCATAAAGCATAGCATACCTTGATACCATGCTACTACGTCTATAGAGCTTTATACTATGTTCCTTGCATTTGGTTTGTGAATTGTACAAAGAAACTGCGAAGAAAAAGTTGGAATTCTACCCATTAAGGGCCTTGCCTATCTATCCTAGTAGTTTTTTATCCTTGAATAACCCTAGAGTGTTTTTATAAGGAGAAAATTACACTAAAAAAGAATAAGTCGAAATAGGGTTAGAACGCACTATTCTATCTACTTGAGCACCACCATGATTTCCCTGGGTGTATTATGATGGTCCCATAATAATAGCCAAAAGAGCGCTAGTTGTCCTGGACACTTTATTCCCTTTATTAAAAATTTTTCAATCCATCTAATGGATTATGCTAGTTTGACCTTTACTCCCCATAATATATCGAAATTGAGATCTTAACAAGGAAGATCTTTATAACAACAGAACGGGTCATTACATATTGTGGTCATCAACTATTTTTGGCTCATTCTTTTGGTTTTAAATATCTACTTAAATAATTTCTTCTTGACTAGTAGGAAAATACATGATATTTGGAAGGAGTATGAATCATACAGGTATTTCTCTCTTTCCTATTCAATTTTAGATGTCGTCACGAATTGGTTCATGAGATGTACTTCCTCCTACACTTCATTTACACGATGTAAAATATTTTGAAGCATTGCTTTAATACCTTTGTATCCATAACTTTGATCTGTATTTGTCATATCATGATTCCTATCAAACACAATAGAACAACTAGCATTTTTTTTTTGCATAACAATGGGAGGGCACAATAATTAGGATAATCAGTCCAATATCTGTCTCAAAAACTACATAAAATAAAACCATAACCCCCTAAGGATCAATATAGTACAAATACCTTTCTCTCAGAGCCATTTTCATAATTTTGAAAAATGTAGGGTCCTCCACAATAAGGATATGGGTCATCGCTATATGGGTTGGAGATATAAAAACAACTTTCCCAAGATACCATAGTAAAAAAATAAAATCTTACTAACATAAAGAAACATAAGAGAAGAATATGTATATTTTCACATGTTTGAACCATGACAAGTAAACTCAAATACTAAATAGATTCAATACGGAAAATTGTTCTCCAGCAACGAATGCATTCTTGATCATGTTTAAATACACCTCTCAAAAGAAGATATAGACGAGCTTATGCAGTATATTAACTCAATTAAAGAGTAGAAATGATCCAATAGGAAATAATATGAAGAGAAATTGAGAAAATAAAGAATTAAGAACCACCTTTAGAGGATTGAGATGGTGCACACAACTCTCTACATAGGGAATCTTCACAATTTTTCCATGAGTAGGGTCCTCCACAATATTAATGTGGATCATCCACATTTTGGTTATGAACATTAAGATCATTTTTTTATCTCAAGATGTCGTAGTAACAAAAATAAAATCTTACTAACAAAAAGAAACACAGGAAAACCACAAAAACATATTCACGAGTTTGAACCAAAGCAGTACACTCAAATTTCAAACTAAGTCAATACGCCACTTTTTTCCCAAGAAATATAATATTCATTATAATATTCAAATACACCTCTCAAAAATAGATATAGACTATTGTGTGCTATATACTAACTCAACTAAAGAGTCAGAATCGATCCCATATGGAACAATATGAAGGAAAACTAAGAAAATATAGAATTAAAAATTACTCACCTGAATACAAATAAGAATGAGAATATAAACATAAAATTATTGAAGTGATGGATGACCTTCAAAGGCAAGAGAAAGCAAGAAAATTTTTAACAAGGAATCAATTTATATTAAAGAATGAATTATAAGTAACTAAATACTATTAATTATATAGAGGTCAAGAAGTTATCCTTTGAATATTAATCACCGACTAAGGTCTTTCAATGAAAATTGAATATATCTTAACTAGAGTTTATCAAATCCTAGCCAAGTGACAATGAAAATATTCCTATTATAGGATATACTAGCATTCAAATATCTCTAGATTCAATCCATTAGATGATGTTTAAAAACTCAAATTTCTAATTAACCTTCCCAACCTCAATTTCATGCCTCGATTCAAGTAAGGTAGATAGGCAGTGCTAGGGTTGATCACTCCCTTTGGGTAGCAATTAAAGCATGAACATTAATTAGATAAACATAAACTCATTTCAAAAATGGCATGTATTCATTCAATAAAAAAACAAAAGATGGAAGTTAAACCCAAGCATTAATGTATTTCGATCAAAATATTCAAAACCTAAATTATCAACTACACCCAAATATAATATCTTCAAAACAAGGAATTAAAGAAAGGATTAAAGAATTTCTCTATTAAGTGTTTCCAATCTTCAATTCCAATGGCGTTGGTTGAAGAAATAATAGCCTTCAAGCTAGAGATAATAGCCATATATGTGTTTTATGGGTGATAGAATGGGTTTTATGTGGATTGGGGATATGAAAATATGAAATACCACTGTTAAACTAATCTGGGAATATGAAAATATGAAATACCACTTCTTAAGAAATGAATCCATACCACTAGTTAAAGCTACAGTAGTGTAGTATGAGTACCAAAACATTGGATCCTCAGTAGGCATCATTGGTCAACTGAGCTAAATCATGATATAAGTATGATAAAATGCAAGATATCATTACTAAGTCAAGGTAGAGAAAAAAACCTGAACAGACTCCAATATCACTTCGTATGATGAGTAATTAAACTAGAATAATAATATAACATAAAGGCATCAACACATGATAACGTCATCATCCATAATAAGTAAATAAATCGGAATAAAAATGCATTACAAGGCCTCACACAAGCAGTCACAAACTATAAAATTGGCTCTCATATGCCAATTCGTGCGAAAAGTAAATATCTCATCCCCGACTCCCATATTCTTGGAGAGTACGATCAAAAATAAAATAAAAGAAGCATTCATCACTTACAACTAACCAACTAGTTATTTAACTATCATGCAACAATTAATCATTAATCGATCATTTACCAACATTAGACAATGTACCCATATTACACAATATTACTATTATTTAACAATGTATCATAGATACTCACTAGTCTACATTTATTAGCTAACCATCTCTTATTAACTAATTCATTAAATTTAAGAGGTCCTAAAATGCCTTTCAATGATATCAAATGATGCAAAAAAACCCATTCGTCTACCTATAGGACCTAAAATACCCTTCCTGTCTATTTATTGGGCCTAAAATTATATAATACCACAACTTATGTTTATTAAATTACATAAAACATCTATCATCTTTATTAATATTAGCCAAATAAATAGTGCACAATACTAATTTTTCGACATTCTAAATTGATCTGATAAGTAAAAAGAAAAAACAATATAAATACTTATTTTTAAATAATTATTACATATACATAGTTCTATTAGTTGGTTTTCAGATACAACATATGAAATATTTACTTTTATAACAGATTCTAATATATAGAAAAATAATTGTATATTAAATTCTCATATTTTTTATTTATTGCCAATTTTTATGAAAGTTTTTTCTCATTTATTTTTATATATTATATCAAAATTTTATTTTTTATCATTTTTATTGCCTGCTTTACGATGTCTCCCTAAAAATATCTGGTATATTTATACCATAAAAATTTATGATATATTATAAAAATTATATTTATATCATAAAAATACATGATATATTTTAAATATAAAAAGTTTATATAATGTAATACTGGAAATATACATTTATATTTGACAAATAATTTTTTAACAAGAAAAATATTTCCAACATAATGAGATATACTATGAATATTTATCCCATAAATTATATCAAAAATATAATAATAATCTGACTTTGACATATATTATATTTATACAACAAAAATATATGGTATATCTGTACTTCCAATATAATAATTTTTATTCCATAAATATTTATTATAAAAAATAATTTTTAACCCATTTCATTAAAATTAAAAATACACGATAATGAAATAATACTAGATGATTAATATACATGAAAACAAAACAAAACATACACGAGCTAATAATGGAATACCTAGTTTATTTAAAAAATATTTGAATTGTGAATACAAGAGAGAGAGATTAGAAAAGAGGAATTATCTTTTCCACTTTTAATTTAAAGATGTAAAATATATCTTTTAAATGAAGGTGAAATGATAATTATTTAATTCATTAAGTTAAAAAATTATAATTATCTTTTCTGATTTTTTAAATGGTTATATATATTTAAAAAATTGTAATATTGAAAAATTACTATTATTTATGTAATTAAGTTTTAAGGATGGTGTTTCCATGTAATTTGACTAAATAAAAGGGGAAAATACACCCAATAGATAGATGGAAAGGTCATTTTAGGCCAAATAGGAAGGTGAGGAGGGTATTTTTGGCCAAATATATAGACACAAAGGGAATTTAAAACCCAATAGTGTAACGCCCCGAGTCTGCAACTCAGACGTCATATGGTGCTTATGACTCCGAAGGACCACAAGTCAACCCATGACTGGTACCTTCTATGAGCACTAAATAATAATACTGAAGTAAATGCAGAAGTTATGTTGAAGTTGCCATAAGGTTCTTAACTGTTAAACAAATATTGATAAATAAATACTGAAAAAACTAAACATCTATCTGAATAATCTAGTCTGAAGCCTCTATCTATCTAAATGTAGAGTTGATGGGACAAGTCCCTAACTAACTCTGACTACTGAATATACTGAACTACTAAAATGATAAATCTGTCCTCGAACTATGAGGACTCACCACTGTATTTGTTGCTGATAGTCAGGGATGCTAAGTATGGTCAGGATATCGTGCATCTGAACCTATGATATAAGACATCATACCATAAAAGAAATATTGTGTGTCAGTACTTTCAATGTACCGGTATGCTAAGTGGTGTAGGCTGGTATGCAAGGGTTTATATGCATGAACAATAACTAGCTAAATAGTATGAATATAACTAGATGGAAGTACATGTATGACTGAAACAGTTGAATCACTGATTATGCACTACTGTGCACATAACTACATATATTGTAACTTAGCTTATAATATTACTGGATACTGAGTTCTTATAAATCAACTAATGATATCTGAGTTTTTCTGATAACTGTATTACTAATAGTTGGGTGACTGTTTCTAATAGTCCTGATCCTATAGAACTGAACTGAGTTCCATTCTGAGCTAGTTGACTACGTTTGACACTCCTAATTTTGTAGAACTAAACTGAGTTTGATACTGAGTCTGAAATGAAAACTGTAACTATGGGAGTGTTCATCTAACAGATATAACCCAATTATAAACTGATTTGGGGTCCAACCTGTGACCCCAGTTGAAAGAGTGATAGCACCTTTCCAAGGGATACTAACAATGGATGTTAGTTAACCCTATTTGGTAGGAAGACCTTTCGTCAACCCTCTCTAGTAGGAAAACTCATACGAAATGCATCAACCCTTGTCTGGTGGGAAGATATCTCAACCTACGTTGTCTAAGTAGTTAGGTAATGTATTGCTACTAAAGGTCAAACCCTCTACTCTCAGGAATGCCCCCATCCCTGGGTTTGCTCGGTGTTGATTCCTACTCCCAACTGAATAGACACTGAACTGATTTCTAGACTATTATAGGCTTGACTGAACTATTACTGATCGTGATATCTAACTGAACCGAACTAAGTTCACTGAGTTTTGTAACTGACTGAGTCTACTGTTCGTGACAGTACTAAGATAATTTTGTAGCTACTGAAATTCTAGCATTATATGGTATAGACTATCAAGATAATTGAATTATCTTTCCAAAATTTAGTACTCTTTCCAAGGAGTACAAATAGGCGGAGGGCATTTTCGCACCATTTTATATAGTTGAAGAGCATTTTAGGACCTTCTCTGTTCAGTTAATTATTAGTCATCATATAACATCTAGTCATCATTTAGCAACTATTCACCACATATGAACAAATCACCATTTACAAACTAATCCTCGCCTATCAATTAATCATTATTTATCACTTAAACCACATTCACCACTAATTCTTATTTATCACTAATCATCAATTATACAAACTTATGATCATTTATAACTTTCAGGATATAACTGGCATCCTTAACGTCAACACCATACTCACCTTATATATATATGTGTGTGTGTGTGTTAATCATATTATAATAAAAAGCTGGACTCGAACCAGTAGATGTACCCATAAGTTGTCACAACCCAATTTATAGGTCATGATGGAACCTACTAAATCCCGCCTATAGGTAAACCAACACCATAACCCAGAACTAACACAATGGGTTAATTGGTAAGAAATTATAACATAAGATAAAATCAAAGAACACAAATTATAGAAAAATAGTGTTCTAATATAGACAAACAGACAATGCAGATACTAATCACACGACTTGATAGTCAGTACATATAATGCCCCAAAATTTCATCCCGAGATGCCAGGGAGCGTCGTACTATTTCTTGGGAGTACAAATTTAATTTGAGCCTATACTAAATTTTGGAAAGATAATTCAATTTTCTATTTGTTGGTAGATCATGAGCTCAATAATTAGTAGTATAACGAGAGATATGCTCATTTGAAGTTGAATATGGAAATATCCTTCCCAAGAATTCAATCAGTAAGGATTGTTTTAATTCACCTAATCGCTAGGACATCTTTTAGGCCTTAATACACATCTCCCTAGATCAGAAAACAACCAAAGCACTATAATTTATTTATCATGAGATTGAGTCATGGTTTCACAATTGGTTAGAGTCTCGGGGTATTACAATATCTTCCTCTAGGAAACATTCATCCTCGAATGTTGCCAAATAGACCAAGAACAAGAAAAAATGAGTACCTATAGCTGGAACGACTCACTAAAAGGGATTACTTCACTCTATACTTTTGGATACCCTACAAAATGCATGAATTCATGATGGAAGTAGACACACAGCTGAATCTTTAAAAAGAAGAGGGCAAAATTAAGAAAGAATGGTACCTTTTGCTCGGTCCAAACTCAAAGAAAAGAGGTGAGGGTACTTGGCTATCATATCAGCTTAGGCTTCCCAAGTAGCACTCTCAATAGATTGTTTTTGCCAAAGCACTTTAAGTAAAGAAACCTTTTTGCTCCTTAGCCTATGAATTTGAAATTTAGTATATTGTACTCTCAATATAATTCTACTAATTATTCTACTCTTGCTAGGGAGTGCAAATAGATAATTGAATTATCATTCATAAATTTAGTGTAGGCTACTATTCTAAAATTCTGGAGCGTCGTACTCTTGACAGGGAGTAAAACTTTAATTTAGTGATCACAATCTCATATTCGGCCTCAGGCCTACAAATATCAATACCAATCCTACGGTGGCATGTAGTTTCGGGGAAATACCATATTTCCCGCTCGGTGCTGACTACTATTCCCAGACACAAGCTCAGATTGTGTTAGGAAATCCACCACAAACATCACAAAGGTCTATCATGAAGACTAAATCAAATCTTTTTCTCATTTATCAAATCATAATCAATTTGTGAATTCCAAACTCGACTCAAATCAAATCAATCTTTCTCAGTATCAAAATGTATCAATTCATTAAATCATGGCAACATCAATAACTTTGAAGAAATATCAAGACTCATTGTAACAACTCAATCTCATGAATAAATATAATCAATAATCCAGTTTGTCATAAGGAAGCTTAAAACTCTACACATATCTTGGAAGCACTTGAAATATCAACTCATGGTAGAAATCTAAAATTCACAATATTAAATATCAAGTCATAACTTGGAAATAGCAAAATAATCATGTATAACAAAGCTTGAACAATTTATATTCTCATAATCTCATGATGAAGTAATTTTGGTATAAATCCACTTGCAAAATCATATAAATCCATGATAGAAATCAAAGCTTTGGGCACAAGAACGAAAGAATTGTTATTGTTCAAAACCCCACATACCTTAATCTTTGAAATTGGAAGAATTCTAGTGCTTGAGTCTCTACCCGCACTTGTAACAAATGATTCTCGATGCCCAAACTATGAGGAATTTGATTCTTCAAGAAATCTTAAAGATTTATGGATGATTTTTTGAAGATTAATGTCCTTAAATAAAAACCCTAGATATATTTCTTAAGAGAATTGGAAGAGAGAATGAAGAAATTAGGGTTTAGATGGGGATTCTCATATTTATATAGGCCTCAAAAAGATGGGAAAAGACCAATATACCCTTGGAAAAACGTCCCTTAATTGTTGAAAAAAAATAGCTGACGACATTCGTGACAAGTCATCACGAAATGTCGTCATAAAAGGGTGGATTTTGTGACTTTCGGCTTAAGGTTGACGACATTGGTGATAAGTCATCACACTTGTGATGACTTGTCACAAATATCATCACTGCGGGTGAAAATCTACCTAGGGCTGACGACATTGGTGAAAAGTCATCACACTTATGATGACTTGTCTCAAATCACGTAACTGGGTTTTCCAGCCTGACATACTGGAGTAAAATGGCCATAACACTTGGCTCCGATACCGTATTTGGGTGAAATTTGTATCGTTGGAAAGATAATTTAATTGTCTATTTTTTGGTAGATCATGAGCTCAATAATTAGTAGTATAACGAGAGATATGATCATTTGAAGTTGAATATGGAAATATCCTTCTTAAGAATTCAATCGGTAAGGATTGTTTTGATTCACCTTATCGCTAGGACTTCTTTGAGGCCTTAATACACATCTCCCTAGATCAGAAAACAACCAAAGTACTATAATTTATTTCTCATGAGATTGAGTCATGGTTTCACAATTGGTTAGAGTCTCGGGGTATTACAATATCTCCCTCTAGGAAACATTCATCCTCGAATGTTGCCAAATAGGCGAAGACCAAGAGAAAATGAGGACCTATAGCTGGAACGACTCACTCAAAGGTATTACTTCACTCTATACCTTTGGATACCCTACAAAATGCATAAATTCATGATGGAAGGAGACACACAGCTGAATTTTTAATTAGAAGAGGGCAGAATTAAGAAAGAATGGTACCTTCTGCTCGGTCCAAACTCACAGAAAAGAGGTGAGGGTACTTGGCTCTCATATCATCTTAGGCTTCCCAAGTATCACTCTCAATAGATTTTTTTTGCCAAAGAACTTTAAGAAAAGGAACTTCTTTGTTCCTTAGCCTACGAATTTGAAAATCCAAAATCTCAACCGGAATTTCCTGAAATGAATGGCTATCCTGAATATCTAAGATTTCCGAAGAATCAACCACGACAGAATCACTAATACACTTCTTAAGCATGGAAACATGAAATACCAGATGAACGCTAGAAAACTCTGTGGGTAACTCCACCTCATATGCTACTTTCCCAATAGGGCTCAGAATCCTGTATGGACCAACATAATGGGGACTAAGCTTTCCCTTTTTCCAAAATCACTTCACCCCTTTCATGGGTGAAACCTTTAAGTACACCAAATCATAAATATTAAACTTAAGATTTTTTCTTCTCACATCCATATACGACTTTTGACGACTTTGATTGGTCTTTAATCTTTCTCGGATCAACTTAACTTCTTCCATAGCCTCGAACACAGCATCAGGCCCAATCACAACTGTTTCTCCTACTTTAAACCAACCTATAGGTGATCTATATCTTCTCCCATACAAAGCTTTTAACGGGGCCATCTGAATACTAGCATGGAAACTATTGTTGTACACAAATTCGATCAATGGCAAGTGCTCATCCCAACTACCTTAAAAATCAAACGCATATGCCCTCAAAATATCTTCTAAAGTCTTAATGGTCCGCTTAGCCTGACCATCTTTTTGCGGATGGAAAGATGAACTTTGAAGAACTTGGGTACCAAGACCTTTCTGAAAAGCCCTCCAAAACTGGGAAGTAAACTCAGTACCCCTATCAGAGATAATAGCTAAAGGAACTCCATGAAGTCTAACAAATTCTCGAACATACAATCTAGCATAATCCTCAGCTGTATAACACAAATGCTTGGGCAAGAAATGAGCTCATTTAGTCAACCGGTCTACAACAAAACAAATTAAATCATGATGATGACGAGATAGAGGCAAACAAATTACGAAATCCATATTCACTTCTTCCCACTTCCAAGTAGGAATGCTAAACTCTTGCATTACACCACCGAGTCTTTGGTGCTCTACCTTAACCTGTTGACAAGTAGAACACTTTGCCACAAATCCTGCTATGTCTTTCTTCATACCATTCCACCAATAGATTTCCCACAAATCGCGTTACATCTTGGTAGCACCGGAATGAATAGAATATCGTGTGCCATGTGTTTCAGCTAGAATTCTCTGCCTTGGATCATCAACATCAAAAAAACATAGTCTACACTACAATCTCAACACACCATCTCCCCCTTGAGAAAAAACCTCTACCTTTTGGTCCTTAACGACTCCTTCAGTCTAACCAAACTAAGATCCCTATCTTGCATGTCTTTTACCTCTGAGACCAAAAAGGACTCGGAACTACTCTGAACTAACATACTGCCTTCAGTGGAATCAAGTAATCTAATACCCAACCTAGCCAAATGATGCACATCATATGCTAATTTTTTCTTATCATTCTCTACTTGAGTTACACTACCCATAGAAAACCTGCTAAGAGCATCTACCACAATATTGGCCTTGCTCAGTTGATACAACACACTTATATCGTAGTCTTTTAGCAACTCTAACTATCTTCTTTGTCAAAGATTCAACTCCCTTTGAGTTAACACATACTATAAGATTTTGTGGTTCGTAAAGACATCAATATGGACACCATATAGATAATGTCTCCAGATTTTCAAAGCAAAAACTACTACTACTACTTCAAGATCATAGGTTGGGTAATTCTTCTCATGAGGCTTCAACTGTCTAGAGGCATAATCTATAACTTTACCCCTCTGCATTAACATGCAACCCAAACCAACTCTAGAAGCGTCACAATACACCACAAAACCATTAGTACCAACGGGTAAAGCTAACATTGGGGCTGAAGTTAGTCGAGTCTTTAACTCCTGAAAACTCTTCTCACAAGTTTCTGACCATAGGAACTTCACTTTATTTTGGGTCAACCGGGTCATGAGAGACGCAATAGAAGAGAAACCCTCAAAAAAACAATGGTAGCAACCAGCTAGACCCAAGAAACTCCTAATGTCAGATGGGGAGGTAGGTCTAGGCAAATTCTTTATAGCTTCTATCTTTTGGGGATCGACTCTAATACCTTCAGCAGAAATAATGTGACCTAGAAAAGCAACTAACATCAGCCAAAATTCACACTTGCTAAATTTAGCGAATAATTGATGATCTCTAAGAGTTTGCAAGATAATTCTAAGATAGTCGGCATGATCATCCTCACTTTGGGAATATACAAGAATATTGTCTATGAATACAATGGAAAACATATCAAGATATTGCTTGAACACTCGATTCATAAGGTCCATAAAGGCTACTGGAGTGTTGGTTAAACTAAAGGACATAACAAGAAACTCAAAGTGACCATAACGGGTTTAAAAGGCTGTCTTTGGAATATCACACTCTATCACATTAATTTGATGATATCCGGATCTAGGTCTATTTTTTAGAAGTAGCTCGCACCTTGTAACTGATCAAACAAGTCATCAATTTGAGGAAGAGGGTGCTTGTTCTTAATAGTTACCTTGTTGAGTTGATGGTAGTCATGCACATACATAATGTACTATTTTTCTTACATACGAATACAACAGGTGTGCCCCGCGGGGAAACACTGGGTCTAATAAAGACTTTGCCTAATAGATCTTTGAGTTTCTCCTTCAACTCTTTTATGTTCTGCAGGAGCCATATGGTATAGAGGAATGAAAATAGGCTGAGTGCCGAGAGGATATCAATCCCAAATTCTATTTCTCTATCAGGTGGGACCCCTGGGAGATCTTTCGGGAAAACATTAGGAAACTCAATAACAATGGTAAATGACTGAATAGTCGAAGTCTCGTACTTGAGGTCTTTAACTCAAACTAGGTGATAGATGCAACCTTTAGAAATCAACTTCCTAACTTTGAGGTAGGATTTGAAACGGCTCTTTGGAGTTACAGAACTTTCGGACCACTTCAAAACGGGCTCGTTAGGAAACTAAAACTTGACCACTTTGGTACGACAATCTACAGACCATAGCATGAGTGAACCCAATCCATACCCAAAATAACGTCAAAATCAACTATATCTAGCTCAATCAAATCAGCATATATGACCCGATGAAGGATAGTGACAGGACATTTCTTATACACTCTCTTAGAAATAATAAATTCTCCTACCGGGTTAGAAACCAAAATAGGCTCAGGAATCCATTCAGGGTCCATCTCAAAATTTACAGCAACCAGAGGCGTCACATAAGAGAAACTCAAATTGGGGTCCATCAATACATACACATCAACTCTGGGGACGAGCATCTTGACTCCCCTATCTAGAATACGAATGATCTCGAAGTTGGTGGCCCAACTTTCCTCTACCAAAGTGACCCCTTTGATCAACAAAACACTCGCCAAAATGATCTCTACCATACCTGGCACATAAAGGAGGATGAGGTCTGTTACTTACACTTTCTTGAGAACTGGATGTGATAGGCCTGTTCTCCTACTACTGCCTCCTTCATGGTGCGGGAGCACTAACTGAGGAAGGTGCGGGCATAAATGGATGTCGCTGAAATTGAGGGTGGTTCCCTCTATAAAATCTGGACTGATTGAATTCCTGCTACTTTGATCTAGCTCTCTTATTCCCCCTTACTCTCACCCTCTCTTTCACCTTATCAGCTTCAATCTATTGGGCATGTATCATTAACCAAGAAAGGTCTATTTCCCTATTAAGCATAGTAGATCTACACTCTTTAACAATGTAACTCGACACACCGGTCATGAACTTACTCATGATGGTCCTGGAGTCAGCCATCATATTAGATGCATATTTGGATAACTGATTGATTCTAAGACAATACTCCTTAATAGTCACGGAGCCTTGTCTCAAATTCATGAATTTCTCTATCTTTGCTTTTCTCATCTAAGGAGGAAAGAATTTGTCGAAGAACGCATCCGAGAATAACTGCCAAGTCATAGGAGCGGCATCCTCCCCCTACTCGTCCTCCATATTTCCACCCAATCATATGCAACATCTTTCATTCGATAGGCAGCCAATTCAATACTCTCCTCCTAAGTCACATACATAATCTGGGAGATCATTCTCCCTTCATCCAAGTACATCTGTGGGTCTTCACCTACCTTTGACCCATAGAACTCAGGCGGATTCATCCGCATAAAGTTATGAACACGAGCTGCAACAAAGTTATTCTCTTACGGAGGCGAAACAGTAGCCTGGGTATTAGCCTGAGCATTGGCGGTAATTTCCAAGGCTAGCACCTGAAAAGCTGCCTGGAATTTCACATAAGACACATGCTCGTTCAAGGGATCAACGGGTTAAGGTTAATCGTTGTTTCTATGAGCTTGACAAGGGGGCATTTTCTATTATAAGAGAGCACGAGTTAATCGTAGATAAAGAGAGTTATAGTCACGATAAACTTTTGACATAAAGAAATGACTTTTCCTAAAATGTTCCGTAGCCTCCTGTTCATAGATGTGGCACGCTACACACCGATGATCAAGACTCTACGTAACGCGGCTTGTCAGACTCCCTAGGACTCCTTAAACCTAGGCTCTGATACCAATATTTGTAACGCCCTAAAATTTCATCCAGAGATGGCACACGGTACTTAATGCTACACGTAGACCCAAGCTAACCATCAGAGCCAGACACTACCTCAAGGAATTCAATTCAACAATAATCATGTACAACAAAGAGATATACCACATTGGGTTCAAGAGAAATACTGGAGAAGACTAACTGTACAACCAAAATATATTGACTGTCTATACATACCAACCCTCTAGTCTGACAAAGCCTCAATACATCAAAATCAAGAAGCCATTAGGACTAACCCGCAACTAACTTAAACAGTACTGAAATCCATAACAACAGAACGATATCACAAAAAATATAGACCCAGTCCTCGAACCATAAGGACTCACCACTGCGGGAACATAGTTGCGGCACTCGAATATCGCTAATGTGGCTGCGGCTGAGTACCTGAACCTACATTATGAGAAAATAAAGCCCATAGGAAAATATGTGGGTCAACACTTTAGAATGTACTAAGTATATGGTGGTGCATATAATAATGAAAATATCATCATAAATTTCATAAAAATATGCATATGTATAATGATGGCTCACTTGGCTTGAGTTAGATTGAAACGTACTTTTCATGATCTCATAGTAAATAAATCATATGATAAAAACCTCATAAATCATCAAAAATAACTCAACTGTTCAACTCCAGACTCGGTATTTCAAGAAACTCAACTCTTATGGACATGGGAGGTTCTTATAACCGACATAAACCATGTGAGCTACACGGAGTCCAATATTTTGCCCTCTTAAGGAGAGAACCCTTTATTGGCGGGAGTGTCGTACTCTTTCCAGGGAGTACAACTTTAATTTAGTGATCACAATCTCATACTCGGCCTCAGGCCCACAAATATCAATACCAATCCTACGGTGCCAAGTAGTTTCGGGGAAATACCATATTTCTCGCTTGGTGCTAAATACTACTCTCAGACACAAGCTCAGAACGCGTTAGAAAACCCACCACAATCATCACAAAGGTCTATCATGAAGACCAAATCAAATCTCTTTCTCATTTATCAAATCATAATCAATTTGTGGATTCCTAACTCGACCCAAATCAAATAAATCTTTCTCAATATCAAAATGTACCAATTCATTAAATCATGGAAACATCAATAACTTTGAAGAAATATAAAGACTCATTGTAACAACTCAATCTCATGAATCAATATACTCAATAATCCAGTTTGTCATTAGAAAGCTTAAAGCTTGACACATATCTTGAAACCACTTGATATATCAACTCATGGTAGAAATATGAAATTCACAATATTAAATATCAAGTCATAACTTGGGAATTGAAAAATAATCATGTATAACAAAGCTGGAACAATTTATATTTCATAATCTCATGATGATGTAATTTGGGTATAAACCCACTTGCAAAATCATATAAATCCATGATATAAATCAAAGCTTTGGGCACAAGAATGAAAGAATTGCTCTTGCTTAAAACCCCACATACCTTAATCTTTGA
Organism: Capsicum baccatum var. pendulum; assembly: GCA_030864225.1. Lineage (NCBI taxonomy): Eukaryota > Viridiplantae > Streptophyta > Magnoliopsida > Solanales > Solanaceae > Capsicum > Capsicum baccatum. The sequence continues at coordinate 92,539,728 of CM061557.1, forward strand.
AATTGCATGAATTCTAGTGCTTTAGACTCTATCCCCACTTGTAATAAATGATTCTCGAAACCCACAATATGAGGAACTTGATTCTTGAAGAAATCTTGAACATTTATGGATGATTTTTCGGAGATAAATGTCCTTAGATAAAAATCCTAGATATATTTCTTAAGAGAATAAAGAAATTCGGGTTTGGATGGGGATTCTTATATTTATATAGGCCTCCAAAAGATGGGAAAAGACCAAAAGACCAAAATACACTTGAAACAATATCCCTTAATTGTTGAAAAAAATAGCTGACAACATTCGTGACAAGTAGTCATACTTGTGACAAGTTGTCATGAAATGTCATCACAAAAGGGTGGATTTTGTGACTTTCGGCTTAAGGTTGATGACATTGGTGATAAGTCGTCGTACTTGTGATGACTTGTCACAAATGTCATCACTGGGGGTGGAAATCTGCCTAAGGCTGACGACGTTGGTGATAAGTCGTCACACTTGTGATGACTTGTCACAAATGTCGTCACTGGGTTTTCCAGCCTAACATGCTGGCGTAAAATGGGCATAACTCTAGGCTCCAATAACGGATTTGGGTGAATTGGTATCGTTGGAAAGCTAATTCAATTATCTATTTTTTGGTAGGTCATGAGCTCACTAATTCGTAGTATAACGAGATATATGCTCATTTGAAGTTGAATATGGAAATATCCTTCCCAAGAATTCAATCGGTAAGGAATGTTTTGATTCACCCAATCGCTAGGACATCTTTGAGGCCTTAATAAACATCACCCTAGATTAAAAAACAACCAAAGCACTATAATTTATTTCTCATGAGCTTGATTCATGGTTCCAATATTGGTTAGAGTCTCGAGGTATTATAGTACAAGGGCATCTAATATCAATAATACAACTCAATGGTCTAAAAGTAGCAAATACTTCAAAACACTGAATAACAATAAGATAGAAGGAAATGGGCGATTTAGACTCCAATAGCTTACCCGATCTCTGGAATGTCAACACTGTATAAGCTCATGTCAACACTGATAAATTATACTCTAATCTACACCATAAAGGTACAAAGTGTAGTATAAGCACCAAAATGATAGGTACTCAGTAGGCATCATTGGCGGCCTTAGCTAAGTCGTGATATAGAGATGATATAATGTAAGATAATCATAACTAAGTCAAGGTACAGAATCGAACCTAAATCATCTACATCCTTACTGAACATAATAAGTAATAAAATTGGAATAATAGTATAACATAAGGCATCAACACATGCCACTACCATCATTCATAAGTAATAGAGATTTCGTAACCATAATGCATCAGCCACGAGCAAACACAAGTACAAAGTTGGCTCCCATACTCCAACTGGTTCATAAAATAAAGAACAGATCACATCATCCCATACTACTAGAGATTAAACCTAAGAGAAATGTTAATATGGAATTTAACAAACATTATAACCAAATCTCATGATCATTCAACCATATTCCACATTTATCACCAATCGTACATTTTACCAAACTCTCATTATTTACTAATATTTACCTTATAACCATATATCACATTTATCACCAATCGGAAATTTTACAGAACTCTTATTGGTTACCATAATTAGCCACATATCACCAATATGCATTAACCACTATTTATTAGCTAAACAACGATTATTAACTAGTTTATTAGATTCCTAGCCATCATATAATTATAGTCATTTATTAGACTACTATTCACCACATAGCTATTTTAATTGATGACATTCCTTAACAAATAATTATATATCACTAACATTACTCACTAAGTGAATCCTCATTTTACAAGTAGTTTCCCGCTTACCAACTAGTCTTGATTAATCATTTGAACAATATCCATCAGGAATCCTTATTTATCATTAATAATTAACTACACTAGTCTATATGCATTTACCGTTAGTGGGCTACTGTCGTTATCCTAAAGTCATATTACATCCATATCACACACATGTATATATATGTGTGTGTATGTCTCTCTCTCTCTCTAATATATATATATATATATATTAAAACTGCCATTCATAGGGATAGCCGGACTCGAACCGATAGATGTACACGTAAGAATATAAAATAACCATCTTTTAACTGTGCCGACTATATCATCATAGTTACCCTCCGGCCTTGCCGGGTATCATCTTCATCATCACAATATCCTCCGACCTTGTTGGGTATTAATATTATCATTATAAAATGTTCCGGCCATGTCGGGTATTAATATTATCATATCTAATTGAATGTCACAAATAAAGAACAAGCTCTATAAGGGATAAAGTAAAAAACAAGCCCCACGAGGGCTTAAGTAGAGAAACATAAAAGAAGAAGAAAGAAGAGAATACCTCCATATTTCCTTGTTCATCATCAATGTCACACTTTCAATAAGTGTGTGTACATATGTAACAAGAATATTATAAGTTATAAGCCATTAATATAGTCCAGTAGATCATGAGCATAACCATAAGCATTATCATGAGTAATGGCCCTTAAGTAACCTATTTATTGTCATACCACTAGCATAAAGAAAGCTTATCACTTACTTGAGAAATAACAAATACATGGCTTTATTACAAACGTGCTAATAGGCCCCTTTTATAGCGTAAACAATAGCTTATTATGGCATCATAAATGATTGTAGTCAATTAGAACATTAACATTAGTTCTAATGGAATCAACATAATTTACTACCAAGGGTAGCCAACATATTTCCAAGGGAGCATTTCCTAGGCATTTAGTAAGAGTTTAAGGTTTTCAAGGTAACTATATCAATCAAAGCTTAAGGTGGGCCAACAACCCACTTCTAATTCCCCAAATTATATTCTATGTCCAACTTTTACCTCGGACTAGGGTAAGCTATCAAAATCAACTTCTAGATGTATATCAAGTCACCACTAGTCCTAAGGTAAAGGTCTATCCCAAGTACTACACCTAACTCAACCATAGCCACTAAGGAACTTCCATTAATGTAAGCAACTAGTGTCCTCTTACCCATAACACAAGGGACAATGATATCCCAATCTAACTAGAGTAACTAAAGCATCCTCATGATATCTATGAGACATAAAGTCAATTCACCATGGTTTATACCTACATGCCAAGCATTCCAACCTATCAGTTCAAGTGGCCTAAATGATGAAACTGACTCGAGCCTTACCATTTGTCAATCCAACACCTTAAACACCTCCCAATCTTACAATATATCACAATTATACTATAAATAGCTCAATCTAACAAGGGATACGCCTAACATACCTCAAATTTAAAGAAAGCTCACGAGTCACGATACTTTCATTTTTTCCTTCCGACAAGCTTCTTTAAGGTACTAAGCTATCAAATACATATTCTACACATCATTATGAGAATATTGATACCCATTTTCACCGTTGTTCTTCAGGTCCAAAAATGACACCAAAAACACTAAGTGGGTCCTACTTATACAAAACACATTTTTGACGTCAACCCTAAGTTCATACAGAATCAAGGAATCACAACCCTCAAGAAATCAGTGAAACTAAGCTTATTAGGGGCTAAAATTAATACCTCAAGCTATTTGGGGTTTTTTGTCAAGAACTCAAGAAATTCAAGCATGAAATTGAAGGATTCTTTTCTTAAATCCAATGTTAATCACAAAAATGTATGTTAATCAAGCTCTCAAGTCATACCTAAGACTCGATTTAGGGTTAGCATACTATTTTAGGTTTTCTAGGTCTCAAAAATGAGTGAGAAATGCTCAAAATGCGGCCTAAGGGGTCCTTAAATACCAACATTAGGTAAGGAGATGTTGCTATCATTCTTCTTGGAATAAAATCGCCACTGTGTGATTGCCATAGCCCTATTGCAATCTCCATAGTAGAATCATGTTGGTCCTTCTTTTATCGCAATGCATCAACACCAGGAAAACTTAGAATTTTTTTCCAAGTTTCCAACCACGCCTCGGGATTCATTTAGAATCTGGTATATGAACTGAACTATGTAACCACACAACATTTGACATTACAGATGCGTTGGGGAACTTGAATAATCCATTTGAGGTTGTTTTGACAAAATATGGGTCCTACACTCAATCTTCCAATTTTCCCAATTTTTGACTAATAGGTCAAAAATAGTTGGAGTGCATTAGGACCCAAACCAAAGATCTACTTAGTCTAAAATTGATATTTCGGAGTTGCTAGTGCAATAAAATTCACCTTTGAGGTTGTTTTATTATTTTTTTTGCCCAGTGGCTATTTGGAACAACCAAAGACTTCTAGACAGGGAATTGGCTCTAAAAACCAAATGAACTACCCAATAATCAAAGTATCAGTTCCAGCAAGTCATAAGTAACTTGGGGAAATCATGGAAAAGCTCTAACAACAAAAATAAGTGGAGATACAAAAAATAACCTGAAGAGTCATTAAAATATATACTACTAATGGAACTTTCATCTCAAAAAGTTAAAGATGAGGATATACCTGAACTCTCAAACTTGTGAGGATACTAGGCCCGCATCTCGCTCTCGATATCCCAAGTGCTCTCCTCCACTGCGCATTGCCTTAACTGAACATGAACTATAGGAATCTCTCTAGTGCGCAACCATCTTACATCACCAGCTAAAATAAGCACTGACTTCTCTACAAAGTACAAATGCTCATCAAACTGGAATAAGTCCCATCTAAGCATATAAGAAGGACCAGAAATATATCACCGCAACATAGAGACATTGAAAACTAGATGTACAACAGTAAAATCGAAAGGTAGGGCTAACTTATAAGTAACCTCACCCACTGCGCGGAGAATCTCAAAAGGTCTAATATATCAAGGACTGATCTTACCATTCCTCCCGAACCTCATCACACCCTTCATAGGCGATACATAGAGGAATACACTATTACCTACTCTAAATCTCAAGGCATAGAGCCTATGGTCTGCATAGGCCTTTTGCCTATTGTTAGCCTCTCTCAACCTATCTTGAATCACCCTAACTCTATCCAACAACTCTTGAAGGATATCTATACCTCGGACCCAACCTCAGAAGTCCCAAACCATCCAACTGGAGAACGGCATCACCTATAATAGAAAGCCTTAAATGGCACCATCCCAATGCTTGAATGATAACTATTATTCTAAGCAAACTCTGCCAAGGCTAACAATTGCTCCCACTGGCCTCCAAAAGCTATAACACAGTCTCGGAGCATATACTCAAGCACCTGAATAGTCTTCTCCGACTGACCATCAGTCTGTGGATGATAAGTTCTTCTCAAATCTACCTGAGAACCCAACTTCTCTTGAAATACTCTCTCAACCTCAAAGTAAACACAAAGCCATGGTCCAAAATAATAGAAGTTGGCACCCCATGCAAATGGACTAGCTCCTAAACATAGATATGGGTTAATCTCTCAGCACTGAAGGGCATATGAAAAGAATTAAAATGTGTTGACTTGTTCAAATGATCCACCATAACCCAAATACCATCGGAACTATATGAAGTATGAGGAAAACTAATAATGAAGTCCATAGTAATCTATTCCAATTTTCACTCAAAAATGGGCAACCTCAAGATGTTGATGCTCAGCCTTTACCTACTGACAACATAGGCAACGAGCTACAAAGTATGCCAGATCTCTCTTCATTCCACTCTACCATTAAATGATGGCTTAAATATCTATACATCTTGGTTGTATCAAGATTAATGAAATATCTAGAGTTGTGAAACTCATGCAAAATAGGTTGAATCAAGTCATCAATCTGACGGACATAAATACGACCATCAAACCTCAAGACACCCTTAGAATCTATGGTGTGCCTCTCAGACTTACCACTCAACACCTGATGACAAAGGAAGCAAAGCTTCTTATCCTTAAACTGGCAACCATTAATCTGCTCAAATAGTGAGGACCTCACCTCTACACTAGCCAAAATCCTACTAGGATCTGAAATAACAATGAATGTCACGTGCCAATGGCCTCTAATAAACTAAACTTTAAATGAAACTACTGATACTCAGTACCTTGCAACACAAGGCATTTGTAACTACATTCGCCTCGAGCGGATGATACAAAATAGATATATCATAATCCTTAAGCAACTCCATCCATCTATATTGTCGAGAATTAAGATCTCACTGGGCCATAAGATGTTGAAGATTATGATGATCAGTGAAAATCTCACAATGCACCCTATAAATATAATGCCTCTAAATCTTAAGCGCAAAAACTACCGCCACCGACTCAAAATCATAAGTGGGCAACTTGAGTTGTCTAGAAGCGTAGGCAATGAAATGACCCTAATACATCAAAACAAAACCTAAAACAACACCAGAGGCATCAAAAGACATGCTGAATCTCTTAACCTCAACTGGAAGAGCTAACATAAGAGCTGACGAGAGAAAATCCTTCAGCTTTCCAAAGCTCATCTCACACTCTTTGAATCATTGGAAAGGAACCTCATTCCCAATAGTAAAAAATCCCTCAACAAAGCATTTATAATAACCAACAAAACCAATGAAGCTACAAACCTCAGTCAGTGATATAGGTCTAGACTAATCACAAATAATCTTAATCTTGGGTGGGTCTACCCTAATACCATCATTAGACACCACATGGCCAAGGAATGTCACTGAATCAACAAAAATTTGCACTTGGAGAACTTGGAAAAAAATAAATAATCCCTCAAAGTCTGGAGCATAATTCCTAAATAGTACTCAAGCTCCTCACTACTCCTCGAATACACAAAAATGTAATCAATGAATACAATCATGAAGTAGTCTAAATATGGCCTGAATACTCATTTTATAAAATCCATGAATGCGGTTGGGGAATTAGTCAACCCAAAAGACATAACTAAGAACTCATAATGACCATAACAGGTCCTAAAGGTTTTCTTCGGGATATTTTTTGGCCGATTCCTCAACCGATAGTAACAAGACCTTAAATTATAGAAAACACGACTTCACCATGAAGCTGGTCAAACCAATCATTAATGTGAGGCATAGGATAACGGTTCTTCACCGGCACCTTATTAAGTTGCTAATAATCAATGCACATATGGATAAAACCATCCTTGTTCTTCATTAGCAATATAGGAGATCCCCACAGGGAAATACTCGATCAAATAAACCCTTACCAAAAGGATCTTGAAGCTGAGAATTCAACTTCTTAAGCTTTGTAGGAGCTATATGGTAAGTTTTCATAGAAATAGGTTGGGTGCCAGGATCGAGGTCAATAGCGATCACAATCTCACAATAAGGAATACAAGGCAAGTTGGTAGGGAACACATCAGGAAACTTACAAAAAACAAAAATAGTGTGAAGCGACAGACTTCCCACATGAGTATCACAAATATATGAGAAATAAGACTCGCAACCCCTCAAGATAAGACTCCTAGCACAAACATAAGAGATAATCCCAATTGTCTTATGGCTAACTACTCTCTTCCACACAACTCGAGGTATTCTAGGCATAGTTAAGGTAACGATCTTGGCTAAATAATCTATGACCCCAAGATAGTGGAATAACCAGGTCCGTGCCTAGAATCACATAAAAATTTAGCATATCTAGAATAATAAGAAAAACACAAGTATCATTATCTTTAACTGTCATAACACATGATCTGAATACTCAATTGACTAGTAAATAATCACCCACGAGAGTAGATACATGCAGAGGCACAGATAATAAATTTCCAGTCAACTCCAACTATGGTGCATAAAAAGTAGATACATAAGAATGAGTGGATTCCAAATCAAATAAAGAAAGATTCGACTTGTTTCACACTAAAATCATACCTATAACTATAGTATCCAAAGTCTCAACCTTGGGTCTTGTGGTTATTACATATAATTGACCACACTCGCCACCTAGATTGGCACCTAACTGACTTCCTATTTGGATTTCTTAAGAACCTCCTCGAGCACCCTGGTAACCACTCTTCTAACCATTAGAATCACCTCTACCCAAGGTATAAACTGCTCTAATAGGGGAAGTACCCTAGCCTGAAACAAAAATTGCACCACGACTAAGTTAATTTCACAAATAGTGATCAAGAAGTCCATAAGTAAAATTGGAAACATGAGCAGAACCAAAACCAAGCGATTCGGCTAACCCTGAATAACCACCACACCTATAATGACCCAAAGATGAACCTCTCAAAGACTAATTATTTTCTTTACCAAGGTGACCACTTGCACCAGACTAACCTCCATCAATAATCTATAGAGCCTTCGTAACTGGTTGACTAGGCTAATTCTGAGGATTAAACGATGGACACGGAGAATACCCATTATGAGAACTAACACATTATGAGAACTACCTTCTTTGAATTTTAAACCATTATGTTTCCCACTGAATTTTCCATGGTACTTAGGTGCTTTATAATATCCCTCATGATTCTCACGGTGTATGTCCTCCATCAACATAGCATGATTAAAACTTCAGAAAAAGTCCTACCTACAACAACTAAACTCTATGTAGCCATATGAATTTGGAGTCTTAACCATCTAACAAAGCAGCAAACTCTCTCATACTCTGCATCAAAAATAGAAGTCTCATGCTAGCCTAATTCATTAAAAAACACCTTATATTCAGCAACTACCATGAAGCCCTGCTCAAATCTGGAGAACTGATCCCTCAGTTGATCTCTAAGGTTGTGCGGTATTACTTCTCTAAGAATATCTCAGAGAACTGAGTCCCTAACAAGGGATAAGACACAACTGGTTCAGAATTCGTATAACCTCTACGCTAATGGCGAGCAAACGAATCTAATAAAAATATGTTATAATCCATACCATAAGTATCAACAAGGCCTAAACCATAAATCCTATCCTCACAAGTTGTAAGAAACTCATATGCATACTCCCCTGGAGCACTATAAAACCTAAGCATAGCAACCTCTAGAATCTACCCAACATCTTCTGCTCTTCAGAAGACATAGCAAGCTGGGTCATAATTGGTTGAGTAGCTACCAACTGAACAACTATCGGTATAGGGGTTACCTCAACTCTGGGAGCGACACCTATAGGCTGCACCCCCGCCTTAGTAAAATTCTGATCATTAAACTATACACCATCAGAAGAAACACTACCAACTACCCTCGAAAGATAAATCCAGGTATCTCACAGCAATAGAGAGGGAATAAAACTTGGTGGAGCCTAGGTTGGTCCCTATCCAACCATTGGTTATAGCCAAAGAATCTCTGGCTTAGGTGCTTGAATAAGGTATGATAAAGGAGGCCTATCCTATCCCCTAGCCGAGGACACATTACGAAGATGTCCATGACCTTTAGGTTATCCAAAAATAGAAGAAGGATCCCTGGGCTCGATCTCAGGCTCCTCATCTCATGTAACGGTAACACGTGTCCTGGCCATCCATAAAATAGTAAATTATAGGGAATATTCTACAAATCAACTCAGACTCTTAGCATGATATAAGTGAAAGTAGTGAAGAACTTCCAAGAGTATCCCATAGCCTCCTAAAGATAGGAAATATATGTCATCGTTCTTATCCATAGGACTCTACTAGAAACTTTCTCTTATACCAACAATATTGTTGTAACCTAGACTCTTATATCAATTTTTCACAACCCTATTTATGAGTCATAATGTCACCTACTAAATCCTGTCAGTAAGTAAAACAAACCATAACCCGTAGTTAACACAATGGGTTAATTTGATACGAAATGCCCATCATAAGAAAATTTTAAGAACATTTATACATAAGTAAAGTGTTCTAAATAGATAAAATAGTCAATACAAGATATAATCTCATGACCTAGTATAGCCAATACAAGAGAATCTAATAATAATACACCTTAATGTCTAGAATATCCAACAACAGTTGCCTCAAAAGCAAAATACTCAATGTAAAAAATGGAGGGTAATGGGTGTCTCAAACTCTATGAGCTCACCCTATCTCTGGAAACATTAATACCACATGATCAATAATTAGTGATGACTAATAGTGCTCAAATTTGCAACAAAAAGGTACAGAAGTGTAGTGTGAGTACCCAAATAATGGATACTCAGTAGTTATCATCGACCGACTGAGCTAAGTCATGATATAAGTATGACAAAATACAACATAACATAAGAAAGTTAAGTTATAGAAATGAGCCTGAATCATCTCCAATATTGTTGTACATAATCAGTAAGTAACCAAAATATTAACCTAATGTAACATAATAGCATACAAGCAATCACAAATAACAAAATTATCTCCCATACGCCAATTTGTGCCAAAAAGTAAATAACTTATCACTGACTCCCATATGTCTGAAGAGTACACCCAAGGATATAATAAAGCATTCAACCAACATTATATAACCATCATCGTCATTTAACCAACACTCCACAATTTAATAACTTCGCCATTTTTTAAATTTCCAACATAGCCAATTTGCTACCTTTTATCTCATACCCCGATATCGTCAATAATAAAAAGTATATCATCAAAGCATAATATGCATATCCAAGCTCGAACCAATAAATGTAATCAATAGCCAGAGTTGAACTGATAAATAATCAATAACAAAACTTGATTTGTAAAATAATCAATAGCTACACTCAAACTGATGAATATAATTAATAACTGGACTAGAGTCGGCAAATAATCAATAGCCAAACTAGAATTGGTAAATATATCATTAGTGCCATAATCATTCTTCAAACTTAATCTTGGTATATATAATCATTAACATAATTATCTTTCGGACTCAAACCATATATATATATATATAAATCAATATCATAAATAGTATCATCAACATTCATAAATAATAGCATAATCAAACGGCGTCAATCCCTACATTAACCGACATAACCATCAAGTATCAAGATTTCTCAATATTGCCTTAATACATATTTCAAAGAGTCTAATAAGTGTACAAGGACTTACCAATGATACCATGTGTCATATCTTAAAGTGAGTTAAGAGTCCACTTCTAATACGTAAGTTTTATTTTAGGCAAATTTCTACCTGAACTAGGCTTAAAGTATCTAATACCTACTTTTAGATGTTAATAAGCCTCAATTAGCCCTATTATAGGAAATTTACCTAAATATGAGCAACGAGATCAATTATGCCTAATTTGAGAAATCTAAGGCATTCTTATGCCAAACATATGGAATGAAGTCCATTTTACCTATAGCATAAGAAAACAAGCTAAGGGTTCAACTCGGTGGTTTTAATATGGTCTAACGGGTCCAACTATCCCAAGTCTTATAGTTCACCAATCCAACACCTAAATCTAACACAATATTAGAAGAATACTATGAAATAGCTCAATCTATAAAGGTAAATCTACCCTAGCTCAAGGTTAAAAAAAGCTGAACAAACTGCTAAACCACCACTTTTTCCTTCCAAAAAGCCTTCTAGAGCTGCCAAGTTATCAAAAACACATTCTACTCATCAATATAAGAATAACGAAACCCATATTGCACCATTTTTATTTGGATCCAAAAATCATGGGTCCAACTTACGAAATTTGCATTTTTGAAACTAACCCAATATAATATCAATCCCAAGGACTCATTACCCTCATAAATAGGTGAAAACTAACATAAGTTATGGATAAAACAAGGCCTAACAAATGATCAACAAATTTAATACCCCACAAAGTTCTCTCCTAGTTCGAGCCTTAAAGCATTTTCAATAAAGCAAAAATCCGAGTCTAAAAATTTTAAAAATATATTCCCAAGTATGAAAAACTTTGAATCATGTTGTATTTCTATAATTTTTCCATCAATACCAATTTCATCAAAATCTGACATCGGACAAGGGAGTTATAGCCAATTTACTAAATAGTATTGGAATCGCCTAGGTTTGACGGTCGACCTAGCTGACTGCCAAGTCCTTGGTGGACTGTCAAGTGTCCCGTTAGGCCAAGACAGAACATCCCATTTTTGGCCCCCGAGTGATGGCCAAAGTGGTGGACCTTTAAAAAGTTGATGGACCATCAAGGGGTTCGTCACGTCGAAACAGAATGGCTCATTCCTGACCCTCGAGTGACGGACGATCTGGTGAACCATTAGATTCCGAATGGATCATCACTTCGACTATCACGTTGAGGAAGAATGTACCAGTTTTATCATTAGAGTGATGGATGACTTGGTGGGCCATCAGTCCCTCTGACGAACTGTCAGATCGACCATCACAGACCTCGATCAGCAGTTTTTAACTTTTTTCTTTAAAGGGAATTTTGGTCTTTTCCACTCTTTCCCCAACTTCTATATATACCTCCTTAAGGGTTAAGGGACTCATTTTATCTCTTCTTCCACTCTAAAAATAAAAATTAGTGTTTCCGAATCAAGATCCCCTTTTTCTTCTTTCAAGCAAATTAAGAGAGAATCAAGAGCAAAAAATAAGAATTCTTCCAAAGGCTTTCAAGAAAGAGTTTCCCCAAGGTATGTAGATTTTGATTCTTGGGTCCCTTTCATCTAAGAAGCTCAAGTACCTTTTTTCTAAATCTCCAAGATTTATTTTTATGAATTTGTAATGATTCTTGTGAGATGAAATTGATGTTCTTGCTATGATTGAGTTGTGGTTCATGTTTGTCTACAAGATTATCAAGCCTTAGCCTTATTATGTGGTATTTGTGTGTTAAATGGATTATGTACTTATTGTTGATGTGGAATGACCTCCAAGATGGTATACTTATGCGGTTTGTATGAATCTATGATACTATATGAGTGTAAACATGTAAAAATTTGGCTGTTCATGATGATTAGTTGGGTTATTATACTTATTCCTAAGTTGTGCATGTTAGGCGTTCTATAAAATGTCTAAGATACTGGAAATTAAGCATTGTAGTTAAATAGTGATCGAATGACTTCTAAGATATGATTATGTGTTACGATTGTTGATATGTTCATGACTTTTGGGTGTAGAATTGGTTCATTTAGTAGAGTATGTCTCCCATAGGTTGATAAAAGCTTAGAAGAAGAATATGGTCCATTATAGCATGTTGAATAGGAAGCCCCAAATTGTGAGCTTGTCTATGCATGCCTAGTGTTTGATAAAATAACCAAGTGAATGAATTATTCCATGCTAGTGGGAAATCCCTAAATAAGTGTGAACCTATGCATGTCTAGTGTTTTTTGAAGGACCTTAGTGAACGAGTGGAGATGTGATGGTTGTAAATTTCCCATTATGTGCTCTTTTTTATATGCTAAGTTTTAACACATGTCAAGTGATTAGCAAGTAAGCTATGACATGATAGTGTGAAGTCTCCTAAGCGATGTGATACCGAAACACATGTTAAGACTGATATAGGTATGAAATAGTAGAGGTAAAATCTTGTTGAATGGAGTTCGATATAATAGAATGTTTCCCCTATGTTATTAGATGATTATTATCCTAAGATGCTTCAAGTGACCCTTTTGTGATTATGATGATAAATAGAGGTTTATGTTTCCAAAATGCTTGATGCAATACTTTAAGAATTTTTTAGGGGAAAAGTATGTTTTGATTTCTAATCGCTCGGAGAAGATGCTTTAATGATTGAGATAATGCATGAATGATTATGATGATAAATGAATGCTTGTGTTGATGCATGAATGATTGTGATGGTGAATGGATGATCGTGATGATGTGAGAATGATTATGTTTTACTTTTTTGTTATCGAGTCCTGGGGGTATTTATACTCGACAATAGAGTTGTTGTCTAGAGCCTATGTAAGTTTCACGATAATTTCAATCGAGCCACAATTCTCATAACTCAGTGAACTATAGAACTATGTATCTTCAGACAAGTGCGGAGCTTAATCAGGTTCTATAATCTCAGTTATCTCTATATTCTCTGTATCGCTAGTAATCTAGCCTCTTTCCTATAATCATCTCAGGTCTAATAGTATTCAAGTGATTCAATTCTAATCTCAGAAGCGATTTGAATAATATATTTAAGCTCTGCATCATCAGTCACATGCTATGATTCGATACCTTTCCGTCAGATATGAAACTAAGTAATCTCAACGTAACTCAATCAGATCTCTTGAGAAATATAATCAGTATTAGATTTAGCTCAGTCTAAGTTTAGTTAAGAATCAAATTAGTGTCTTTCAGTTGGGAGTAGAAACTAGGACTGAGTGAGCTCAAGGATGGGGACTCACCTACTAGTGGAGGGTGTGATCCTTAGATGAGATCCTTGTGCTTCAGAACTATGTAGCTAGCGTAGGTTGAGACATCACACATTCTAGATGAGGTTGGATGAGATACATCATACCTGCTAGATGAGGGTATATGAGGTTGCTTGAACTGTTAGATGAGGGTTTCACTGTTCTAATCTGAGGACCTGATAGATAAGGGTCATATAAAGAAAATATCTTTAACCGTGGCATGGTATTGACACCCTCCCAATCAGGGTTAAAGGTTGGACCCCTAAGAGATATTAGGGGCATGTCGGCTAAGTAACTACTTCCCACAATCTCAGTTTCAAAATTAGTCTCAGACTTCAAGAAAGAGCTCAGTTTAGTGTATAGAATTTAAGGTTATTAGATATAGGCCATTAAGTATGATTACTTGCTAATTCGAAGATCCGCTGCTAGATAGGCCAATCTCAAAATTATTTATCAAGAAGTATTGTTATCCACAGACTCAAAGACAACCTGTTAGATAGGGTTACTATCCGTTTTAGAAGCTTCAGATACTCGTAATCTCAGTATGTTCAGAGATTTTAAAACTCACTCCTTGATGAAATTGCATCCATATTTCCCAATTATCAATATCAAATAAGTTAGTGATTCACTATCTCCGATTTAATAGTGAGATCAATTTGCAGGAAAGTGGTATCTGAGTTCCAGTCTCTAGAGTTGTGATGATTATGATTATGACATGTGCATTCATGTATGTGTTCTCGTGCAATGTTTTTATGATTATTCAGGTTACACGTTGCGCATGCATGAGCCATTGCATTTATCCTTACCTCGTCTACATACTCAGTACATTTTGTACTGATGCATTTGTGCTATGTTGTTTTATTTGACACCATATTTCATAGGCATAGGATTTAGAGTTTCCCTCAGCAGTTCAGTCCCAGTTAGTAGCAGTAACAGTGAGTCCTCTTTCTTTGAGGACGAATCTCAATTTACTATTATTGCATCAGATTTTTTTATATTTTCAGTTGACGGAGTTAGTTGGGGGCATGTCCCATCAACTCCACAGTTCAGACAATTTAGAGGCTTTTCAGACGGATGTTGATGTATTAGTATTCAGTTTTTAGTTTTGAGTATGTGCAGATGTATTGAACCTTATGGCCAGTTTCCATATTTATTTCAGATTTTATTCAGTGTATAGGTACATATATTAGTAAATGGTTAGATTGTGGTCCTTCGGGTCCATAAGCACCGTGTGACGCTACGAGATGGGATCTCAGGGCGTTATAATAAATTTCACCAAAAAAAGTGTGAATTCTTACCTTTAGTAAGAAGATAATCTGAAAATTAAGTGTTAATCTATCTTCCCAATCACCAACAAGCTTCAATTTTAAGCTCTCACACTATTTTGGGCTTTTAGCTCTCAAGAAAATGATAAAAAATAGCAAAAATTCATCAAAAATGGGTCATTTTATACCCAATCCAGGTCCTCGGCAATCGCTATCACGACCCGAGGCCTTGCGATCAAAGTATCTTCTTGCTACAGCATGATTCATAATCATGACACTACTTCACAATCGTAGTATCTCCTCTATAAAAGAGTTGTGATCCCAACCCAAGGTGCCACTACTGCAGTGCACAAGAAACCTAGTGCACCAGATTTTCCATGTCACAAAATAGGCCCGATTGGGTGCTCGAGATTTGTTCGGAATCCCGTATATGCAAATTCTATGTGCTTGTGGTCCTTCGGGTGCTCATTCTATGTTTTGAATGTGATGGTGCTCTTGGATTTTCCATCCAAGGTTGTTTCAACCAAATGTGGGTTCCACACCTATATTTCATATTTCTCAACTTTCCAAACAATAGGTCAGAATGAGCTTGAGTGTCTCATGCTCCAAACCAAAGGTCTACTTAGCCTAAAGTTGACATTCAGGAGCTTCTAGGGCAATTATAATTAACATTTTATATTTTACTGAAGATTTTGTCTGGTGGCCATTTGAAACTAGTGAAGACTTCTAAATAAGGAATTGACTCTAAAAATTAAACTAACTATCCGATAATCGAACAATCATCCCCACAAGTCATAAATGAATTGGGAAGATATACAAAAGCTCTAGCTTCTAAAATAAGAAGAAATATAGAAAAAGACCTGAAGTCTCATTTCAAAGGGGGATTTGCTAGAATAAAGAACCAAGTTAGGTTTTATGATTCTAGTAGTGATGATAGTGAGTCCTAGAAAAGCATATGGAGGGTCAGATACCCGACCCATTGTTAGCTCAGTGTATTTATTATACTTTAGTCACTACGAAACTCTACTCATTCGTTGCATGTCATCTCCATGATCATAATCAAATTCATACAACTCGTACAAGAATCACGTGCATTCTTAATTTCTAGTAGAAGAAGTTATAGTTCACTTAATAGTATGAATCAGACACCATGAATCTATGATTTTCAGTCCCATGTCATACAATTCATGACTCATGCACTCATTTTTATAATATGCTCTATTCCAGGTACACATCGTACTCATTAAATTCCAAAGTACTATTCGCATACCTCTTCTGCTTATATTTTTCATGTGATGTTCATTCAAGTGCTTACTATCAGGATCATAGTCAGGAAGATCACAACATCTAGATAGTAGGTGATAAGTTCTATTTCTTTTAGGACTCAAGTAAGTTACACTTCTAGTATTTCATTTATTTATTCATATGTATAAATTAAGGGTATTTGGGGTCATATCCCGACTGCCTATACCAGCATAAGTAGAGGCTTCATAGATAATCAATTAGTATTGTTGTAATTAGTTGTTGTTTCTTTTTAGATTATTAATTTTGTAAATAAACTTTCTAATAGTAAAGGTATTAAACCATTTTATTATATGATTAGGTTTCTGTGTAATCAGTTTATCGCTTATATATTTTTTAATTAGTTGCTCATGCATTATTCCAGTACCATAGGTTAGCTTGGGATCACCTGTGGTTGTAAATATCGTGTAATGATTAGGGATAATCTCGGGTCGTGACAATACATTAATACAAAAATTTTGACTTTTTATTAAAATAATTAAACAAGTCTTGTAACTAAATGCTCATACCTTTCCCTATCATTAGCGGAGTAGCATAATTTATATAACAATGCATCATGTACATTAACTAATTATGATATATAATCATGAATGTCATATTTAAAGATTTTGAATGAATATTATCTCTACCTACTCAATTTCCATATAATTAAACAACCAAACTACGTGCTTGTAAGTGTATCCATGAATCTTCTGTCAAACTTACATACACCCGAACTAGTCTAATACTCATAAGTCATAGCATACCTCAATACTATGATACTACATCTAGAGATCTTGATACCTTGTTACTTTCATTTGGTTTGTGAATTGTACAATGAAACCATGCAGAAAAGGTTATAATTCCAACTCTTGAGGGCCTTGCCTCTCTATCTTAGTAGTTCTTAGATTAGAAATAACAATAGAGTGTTTTTATAAGGAGAAAATTGTACTAAAAAGAGTAGGTAAAAATATGGTTAGAACTCACTATTCTGACGACTTCAGAACCACCTTGGTTTCCTAAGGCCTATTACAGTGGTTGTATCATGATATCAAAAAGAGTGCTAGTTTGCATGTACACTTTTTTCCCTATATCAAAATTTTTGCAATGATATAAAGGATTATGCCAGTTTAACCTTAACATGCCATAACATATAGAAATTGAGAAGTTGAATGTGGAAATTCTTTATAACAACAGAATGGGTCATTACACATTGTGGTCATCAACTATTTTTGGCTCATTCTTTTCTTTTCAAATCTCTACTTCAACAATTTTTTCTTGAGTAGTAGGTAAATATATGACACTTGAAAGCAGGATGTTTCACAGGGGTCTTTCTCTCTTTCCAACTCAATTCTAGATACTGTCATGAATTGGTTCATGAGATTTACTTCCTCATCCACATCATTTAAATAAACTAAAAGAGTTTGAAGCATTGCTTTACTAACTTTGTATCCATAACATTGATCTTTATTTGTCATCTCATGATTCCTATCAAGCACAAAACAACAACTAGAATTGTTGTTGGCATAACAACAAGGGGCATAACAATTAGGATAATCAATCTAATATCCATTTCAAACACTACTCCAATAAAAACCATATCCCACCCCCAATGATCAATATAAGAAAAATACCTCTCGCTCAGTGTCATTTTCACAATTTTACAAAATGTTGGGTTCTCCACAGTAAGAACATAGGTCGTCGACGTACGAGTTGCAGCTATCAAAACTATTTTCCTACGTTGCCATAGTAACAAAAAAATAAAACTAACACAAAGAAACATAAGAGAATCACAAGCATATTTTCACAAGTTTGAACCAAAGAGAGTAATCTCAAATACCAAACTAATTTAATATGCCAAATAGTTCTCCAGCAACTCTGAAGTTCTTAATAATGTTTAAATACACCTCTCAAAAGGGGATATAGATGATCCTATGTTGTATACTAACTCAACTAGAGTCAGAATGATCTCATAGGAAACAGTATGAAGGGAAATTGATAAAATGAGGAATTAAGAACCACCTTTATAGGATTGAGATGCTGCGCACACCTCTTTACATAGGGAATTTTCTTAATTTCTCTAAGAGTAGGATCCTCCACAATATGCACATGGACCATCTACATATGGGTTATGACCATCAAAATCATTTTTATCTCAAGATGCCATAGTATAAAAAATAAAATCTTACTAACAAAAAGAATCACACAAAACCACAAGAACATATTCACGAGTTTGAACCAAAGAAGTACGCTTAAATTTCAAACAAAGTCAGTACACCAAATTGTTTCCCAAAAACTAAATATTCATGATAACATTCAAATACACCACTCAAAATAGATATAGACTATTATGTGCAATATATTAACTCAACTAAAGAGTCAAAATCGATCCCATATGGATCAATATGAAGGGAAATTGAGAATATATTGAATTTAAAACTACTCACTCGGATACAAATAAGAATAAGGATAGAAAGATAAATGTTATTTTAAAGGATAGAAGTGATGGATGACCTTCAAAGGCAACGAAAAACAATAAAATTATTCACAAGGAATCAATTTATATCAAAAAATCCATTGTATGTAACTAAATACTATTAATTAAACAAAGGTCAAGCATTTAGCCTTGTAATCTTAATCATCGACTAATGTCTTTCAGTGAAAATTGAATATATCTTAATTAGATTTTATCAAATCCTAGCTAAGTAACAATGAAAATATTTTAGTTATAGGCTATACTATTATTCATCTATCTCTACATCAAATCCTTTAGATGATGTTTCAAAACTCAAATTACTAATTAACCTCCCCAACCTCAATTTCATGTCCCGATTCAAGTGAGTTAGATAGGTAAGTGTTAGGGCTGATCACTCTCCTTGGATAGAAATTAAAGCATGAAGATTAATTAGATAAACATAAACTTATTTCATAAATAGTAGGTATTCAATTAATAAAAAACACAAAAGACAGATGTTAAGCCCAAACTTAAATACATTTCCATCAAAATATTCAAAACCTAAATTATCAACTACACCCAAATATAATATCTTCAAAACAAGGAATTAATAAAGGATTCAAGAATTTCTCTATTAAGTATTTCCAATCTTCAATTCAAATGGTGTTGGTTGAAGAAATTCTAGTCTCCAAGCTTGTGATAATAGCCAAAAATGTATTTTATGGAAGCTGGAAAAGGTTTTATGTGGTTTGGGAATATGAAAATATGAAATTCCACTTTTACACAAATCTGGAACCTAATATCTTATTTTGCAAACAAAGTGCCACATTTGTGGCTCATTGACTTTGACCATGTGCCATATTTGTGGCAATTTGACTATATTTTTGCAGGCTTTAATAGGCATGATGACAACCACTTTTGTCATCATTTCAGTGTATTCATGGTGATTGACTGATTCTTTTGACTTCTTCTTTTCTGGTATCTATGTTAATGACCTCCTTTGATCCTAATAACCTCTTTTTCATCTTAATTCCATATCAAATGCACAAATCTCCTTCTAAATCCAAAAAATCTTAAATAGACATAATTTATATAGTAATTAGCCTTATTTATAGATTGACAATTCAAAAACATAAGAAAAGAGTTAAAATGTGATAAAATCATCTCTTATCAGCATCCCAAAATTTTTTACTTTGCTTGTCCTTGAGAAATAACAAAACCAAAAACACTTTGTGGACTATTAAATCACTCAAGTACCGATACTTTCCTTTTTATTTCACATTCTCCAATTAGGCACAATGTCTATGACTTTAGTTTGTACTAATAATTGGCCAACAATATGTGAGTATTTACCAAGCAACTCTCTAAAATTCAAACACAATTTCAAGGATGCATTAGAATTTCAAGAATAATCAAATGACTACAACCATTTCCCAAAAATAACTCTAAACCAATAGCCAACCAAATATACTCCTTCAAATCATTTTTGGAATTTATCAAATTCATATGCTCTTACATGAAAGAAAGTCCCAAACACATAATATTTACAACTATACAATGGGAAAATGTACAAAATCACTCACACTCCCTAAAGAATTCATAAGGCATAAAAGTACCATACAATAGGTGCCATTATTTCCAATTTCCACTAACTTAAAAGCACGCAATTTGAGATCTCGAAAGTACTTTTGTATCTTGTAAATTTGTAATGACCCTTCTAGTAATTTTCTATGATTCCACTTATTTTTACCATTATATCTTTTTTGCAGCTGTCCCAAGTCATTTATGACATGCTTGAACTGATAGTTTGATTATCTAGCAGTTTCTTTGATTTTTAGTTCTAATTTCTTATTTAGAAGTCTTTCTTGATTCTTAATGACCATCGAGCAAACACTTTAGTAAAATGATCTTAGATGAAAATTCCAACTATGCCAGTAGCTCCAGAATATCGATTTTGGGCTAAGTAGACCCTTAGTTTGGATCCCACTGCACCCCAGCTCATTTTTATCCATTGGTCGAAAAGTCAAAAATAAAAAAAATATGGATGTGGGACCCACAAGTGGACTAATGACCTTGAATTTAAAATTTGACTTCACCAATGTATCTTGAACAATGAATTTAGTGGGGTAACATAATTTGTTTGCAAAAATAGAAATCTGAATTAGTTATAGAGGTCAAAAACATGTTTTGACCTTGCTGGCACTGGAGCCTGGTGATTGCGTCCAATGAAGAGTGATCATAGAAGCGCGATTGTGGACCTATGAAATGTGACCGCAGTACCTCTTTTCCTAGTGGAGTTATAAATATCCCCCTTGGTCGAGATTTGGCCATTTTCACTTTTCTTTGGACCCTAGAAATCATAGAATGATATGTCCTCAAATTGATTATTGGGGTGAGTTAAAATCTTGATTAACATATATATTCATGATTAATAAAAAATTTAAAGTATGAATCTTTCATTTTCAATCTTTGATTTCTTGAATTTTGACCAAAATCCAATTAGGTTAAGGTTTGATTTTAGCCTAAATACGCTTGGTTTTAACTTAATTCTTAAGGATTTTTATTCCCTAATGGTGTGTGGACATCGAATTGATCTCAGAAATGTGTTTTCATATGCAGGACCCATTTGGGAGTTTTGGGTGTCATTTTTGAACCCAAATCACAATGGTCCAATATAGGTATCGATGTTTTGATAATGATATGTAGATTGTTTTAACCGCTTGACACCTTGACGAAGCTTCTTGGAAGGGAAAAACAAAGGTTTAGCGGTTCGTGAGCTTTCTTTTGATTCGTTGTAGGTTAGGCTTACTTCTTGTTATATTTAGCTATGTTATAGTATAATTGTGATATCTTGGTAGATTTTGTTGGTAAATGGTAACACTTGGGTTTAGTTGAATTATTTAGGTCCTTTGAACCCATAGTATAGAATACTTTATTTGTAGGCTAGAACCTTGGTTAATTGGACTTATTTTCTCATGGATAGCATGAGAATGCCTAGTTTCCTTAGTTATATAGGAGTGACCTTGTCACTCATGATTAGGGGTAGGTTTACCCTAGTTACTTATATTGTCGAACTGTACTAGTTGCCATGGATGGGTTAAGAGTAGTGATTGAAAAAGATCTTTACCTTAGGACTAGAGTGGCTTGATGAACATCTAAGACTTGGTTTATATACTTTAGTCCCGGGTAGAAGCTAGACTTGAAATGTATTTCAAAGAATTAGAAGTGGGGTCTTCACCCACCCTAAGCTTGGATTGATGTAGTTCTATTAGAGACTTAGACGCTTGTTAAATTCTTAGAGAATACCCTTGGGAGAATATTGTCTAACCTCGGTAAGTAAATTGTGGTAATTTCATTAGAAGTGATATTTACAATTGTTGAATAAATTATTAATAAAGCTATGAATAG
The DNA here is from genome assembly GCA_030864225.1 of Capsicum baccatum var. pendulum. NCBI lineage: Eukaryota > Viridiplantae > Streptophyta > Magnoliopsida > Solanales > Solanaceae > Capsicum > Capsicum baccatum. The sequence goes on from CM061557.1 coordinate 92,562,243, forward strand.
GCATGGATTATGTTATTATTTGGATCATTTACTAAACTACTATTTTGGGTTTTGGACTATGATCTACTTATTCAATTCTTTTATCTAGTAACCAAAGAAGGCTCTTTTTGTTATTACTCGAACTAGGGCCTTGCCGTGACGGGTATCTCAAGTCCCATGTGGATCGAAGATCACTCCCTGCACCTAACAAAACAAAACACAACATCCCCCAATTATCGGATAAATTCTGAACATAAAACAAGATAGCATGCAACAAGCTTAAGGAAATTCAAAACATGTCTACAACCTACAACTGGTAACCGTCCACACAATCGACCAACATTACCCAAAATCCACAATAAACCAAACAAACCCTTTACAAATATTGAATATCAATAAAGCATAGGGACATGCCCCCGACTATAGCCAAACAAGTTTAATCAGTCTAAGATATAAGAGACCAAGACATAAAATGTAGACTTCCAAAGTATGGAACTCACCACTTCAATGTCAACTCATGAACCGATACTAGATCTTAATCACTGAGCAGGAGAAGTAAAAGTATGGATAGTTCCTGTATCGCGTGCGGATACAACATCCAAAGAAGGTTAGTGGGGTGAATGCTAGCATATAACTCAAGAATAAGGATTACATAATTCCATGAACTACAGTTTTAATTCATTCAAATATAATGCATATAATCAATGCATATACATACATATATATATATATATCATATGGCGGGATAGAGAAAAAGGCATAACATGCACTTTAAATATTTAGCCTGGATTGTGTAGCTCAACCAACATAACATATAAAGCCATCCACAAACTATATATGCTCAACTCTCCCCCAGCTGGTAGGGCCCCAGTGTGTGTGTCCACACGAACCAGAGGACATACATAGGCACTATAAAGGACTCCAACCTCCTGGCATATCAAGGTGACATGATCATCAAATCATGTAATAAGATGTTGAGGACTCGAACTTCCAAATCATATGATAATAATACTAATGGGGACTCAAACTTCCAGATCATATAGACCCCCGCATTGGGAACTGCAGTTATTTGTGTTGGTCTATTGGATCTTGACTTTAATTACTCAACTTGATTAACCTCATTAAAGCCCAATTAAAAATATTTATCACACAATCTCATTCATTGAGCCACAATACACATTTAGGCAAAAATTGTTAGATCATCATACAAACTACACTTGCAAGGTAAAATCAATATGCCACACTAATTATCTTCACTTAGCGGAATTCACAACCCACTTGGTTTTATTTTACATTAGTTTGGGGAATTACACAATACCATAAGGTACAATTCAAAATAATAATGTATTAATTCATGAATAGTTCAATTCCCACATTTCTCATAATTAAAAACCAATTTCACAATATGGTGTTGAGGTCAGAACCACTTCAATAGTCATAAGTTTGGGTAAAATCACAATTCCCTACTTCATTCACCATACCTATGCACCCACAAGTTTGAGAACATAACTAAAGCATGAATAATCATATTTTAATCATAAGAAACATTGTTCAATTGATAAGCATTAAAAACCCTCAACCATTGTTTCAAAACCAACATCAATAGCTCGTGAACAATACTTTAAAACATATGCTTTTAACAAATTAACAATAAGGGAATACTGACTTACCTGAAATACCAAGTTTCACAGAAGGAATTCAACCCTTGAGCGTTTGGATAACCTACTTCTTAGAAACCCAAAGTATGGCTTATTGAGAGAATTTGAGAGAACTTTAGAAGTGTTTAAGTATGTTAAGGATGAAATATAAACCCCCTTAAAGTGCTTTATGGAAGTGGGGTTTTAACTGGGCAAGGATGGAATTGTATAAAGGTCCCTTAACTGAAAAGCTGAAATTTAGTCGTCAATGACTACGGGTCACCAGATGACTTGTACAGACTTATTAAGACTCTTCACCATAAATCGTAGCCAAGACAGTTCCTAGGATATCCACACACTGTTTACCCTACCACTCAACTGGTACCACTCGTAATGGGAACTTATGATTCGTAGGGTCAAGTCGTAGTAAACAAAAAATCCAATTGGGTAAACACTGGGCATCCTACAATTTACACCTAATGACTCATAATAAATCCTTACGACTCTTAGTGGCCTCTCGTACATAGAGCAGAACTTTTCCACTTACTTTTTGAATATTGTTATGCTTGGGTCCTTAGGTCCCATCAACACTCCCTAAGAATCGTATCACTAAGTCATAATCCGGGCAGAAACTCAAGAACCATTCACTAGAATCGTTATGACTAGGGCCGCATGTCCTATTAAGATATCCTACGACTCATAGAGGTAAGTTGTAGTCAAGATAGTGAGGATAAAATTTCAGAAAATTTTCAAGGACCGAAATCCCAAGGTGTTACATACTCCACCTTAGAATCATTTATCCTCAAATGATAGGACAAGGAACATATTTGCATAGTTTGACTTCACATGCAATCACACTTACCTTTATCAAAGACAGAAAACAAAGATTTTAAGGAATACACGCACGGGGAATAAAACTAGATATTTGGAGTTCATGTACTCCTCGGCTTGCGAATTAACTTCCTCACCCTTTTGGTTCATCCAAAGAACCTTTATTGAAGCCACGTCTGTTGTCCACAACCAATAGACTTGTCGATCTAAAATCTTAACTAGGACCTCCTCATAGGACAAGGAATCAAAAGTACGCACCTACTCCAAGAGAATGACCATTGAAGGATCACCCACGCACTTTCTTAAATGAAAACATGGAACACTAGATGGATGGAGGTCAAGCTAAAAGGAAACTCCAATTCGTATGCAACATTACCAACCCTCTTCAAAACCAAGTACAGACTGACAAAGTAGGGACTGAGATCCCTCTTTTTGCCAAACCGCATCACTCCTTACATTGGAGATATCTTTAAGAACATCCAATCACCAATAATGAACTCTAACTCCCTTCACCTTACATCCGCATAGGACTTTTGGAAACTTTGGACGGCCTTAAGTTTATCCCAAATCACCTTCACCTTCTCCATGGCTTGGTGAACCAAATAAAGGACAATCAACTTATTCTTACCATCCTTAAACCACCCAATAGAATACCTAAACCTCCTTCCATATAAGGCCTCAAACATAGCCATACCAATGTTAGAGTGATAACTATTGTTGTAGGCAAATTCTTTGAGAGGCAAGTGGTCAACCAAACTACAATTATAATCAATCATACAAGCCTAAAGCATATCTTTCAAGACTTAAATTATACTTTTTGCTTGACCATCCATTTGATGGTGGAAAATGGCACTAAGGGATACCTTAGTCCCCAAACCTCGCTAGAACAATCTCCAAAAGTGAGATGAGAACTAGGTTACCCAATAGAATATGACGGAGACTGGAGTACCATGCAACTTTACGATCTCCTCAATGAACAACTTGGCATAATCCTTAAAAGAGTAATTAGTCATCACGAGCAAGAAGTGAGAAGACTTACTCATCCTATCAACTATGACCCATATTAAATCAAATTGTTGGAGAGATTGTGGCATACCAATAACAAAATCTATATTAATTATCTCTCATTTTCACACCGATAGCTTAATCTCCTAAGTCAACCCACCGGGTCTCAAGTGCTCTACCTTCACTTGCTGACACCATGCACTTAGCCACAAAATTATCCATATCCTGCTTCATGTTAATCAACCAATAAATCTCCTTAACATCATGATACATTTTCATCAAACTAGTATGAATAGTATAACGAGACTCATGAGCTTTGACAAAAATTCTACTTCGCAACCCATCAACATCAGAAACATATAATCTGCCTTGGTACCTCAAGATACTATCACCACCAATCTTGAAAAATCATCATTTTTGGCCTACTTACATCATTCTTGATTTGGATCGAAATAGGATCCAATAGTTGCTTCTCCTTCACTTTAGTACCAAGAGATTACTTTGCCACCTCTTGAACAATCATGCCACCATCCTCAGAATCAAATATACGAACTCTAAGATTAGCCAAATGGTGAATGCCCCTTACCAAATCCCGTTTCTCCTCATCCATACAAGACAAACATCCCATGGACAGCCTGCTAAGAGCATCAACAACCACGTTAGCTTTACCTGGATGACAATGTAGACACATGTCATAGTCCTTGAGTAACTCAAGCCATCTCCTTTGCCTAAGATTCACTTCTTTATGAGTGAACACGTATTACAAGCTCTTATGATCAGAATAAATATCAACATAGACCCCATACAAATAATGTCGCTAGATCTTTAGTGTAAACACCACAGCTAACAATTCCAAATCTTGAGTAGGATAATTATTCGCATGAACTTTCTATTGTCAAGAAGCATAAGCAACCAACTTCTCATGCTGCATCAACATATAGACCAATCCCACCCAGGACGTATCATAATATGAAACAAAACCATTAGTGCCCTCTTGCAGAATCTAGACCGAAGCCAAAGTCAACTTATCATTTAACATCTCAAAACTACCCTTACAAGCATCAGACCATAAGAACTTTACCTTCTTTTAAGTCAACTTACTCAATGGAGCAGTAATTAAAGAGAAAATTTTGACAAACCTTCTATAATAACTTGCTAAACCAAAAAATCTCAAAATGTTGAGTTTAGTTGTTAGTATAGTCCACTTCTTAACCACCATAACCTTTTTTGTATCCACTATGATCCCTTTAATTAAAACAACATGTCCTAGATAAGTCATCGCATTTAGCTAGAACTCACAATTAGAAAATTTTGCCTACAATTGCTGATTTTTCAATATTCACAACACGAGGTGGAGGTGATCTACATGATCCGAATCACTCTTAGAATATAACAAAATAACATTGATGAAGACAATGACAAATTAATCCAAGAACTGATAAAAAACCTGATTCACAAGAATTATAAGTATTACTAGAGCATTAGTCAAGAAAAAATACATCCCTAAAAACTGAAAATGAGTATATTAGGTTTAGAAAGCAGATTTTGAGATATTCGCCTCCTTAATCTTTATCTGACGGTAACTCGACCGAGGATCAATTATAGAAAAGAACTTAGCACCCTAAAGATGCTCAAATAGATCATCAATCTTCAAAAGTGTATACTTATTCTTCATGGTCACCTTATTTAATTGGCGGTAATCAATACACATCCAAAGTGACCCATCTTTCTTACGCACAAAAAGAACAGAAGAACCCAATAGAGACATACTAGGGCAAATAAAACCCTTGTCAAGAAGATATTTCAATTGCTCCTTAGTTCTTTTAACTTGGATGGACCCATTCTATAAGGAGGGATAGAAATAGAAAAACTGTCCAGAAGAAGATCAATCCTAAAATCAATTTCCCTATCGAGAGGAATACCAGGCAGATCACCAGGGAACACCTCATGAAATTCACAAACCACAAGGACAGACTATAAAGAACGACCTTCGGCTCTAGAATCCTTAACATGCACTAAGTGATAGAGGCACCCTTTAGTAATAAATTTTTTGATCCACAATACGAGATGAATCTTTCCTTAGGTATTAGGGAACTGCCTTCCTACTCGATAACTGACCCATTAAGGAAATAGAAACTGACTATTTGGGTATAATAATCAAGAGATGCATAGAACAAATAGAACCAATCTATCCCTAAAATCACATCAAAGTTAATTTGTATAACTCTATCAGATCTACTAAGGTCTCTTTACCATAATCAAATATCACAAAAGACCTATAGACTTTTTTAGCCGCAATAGAGTCTCTCCATGGGGTGGACACAGAAAAGGGGTAAAAAATTCACTCAAGATCAAACCAAAAATGGACAGACACATAAGAGATACCATAATCACACTTAACTTACTCTATGATTTATGGAAAAGGTGATCATTGTCAAAATATTAATCCAACATGAGTTGGGGTTGAATCCATGAGGAATGTAACCATTGTTCAAATCCTATGGGTGTTGAAAGCTACTAATGATATACCCGGAATGTAAATGCAATGAAAAACATAAATTAAAATTGAAGGGGTATGGTTTAATTTGTTGTTTTAACATAATCTACTTAAACTACCAATTAAAAGCTATAAATATAGATAAGATTCAACTACAAGAAGAATCTTGGAGTATATCTTTATAGGGGGAATAATTCATGGGTTCATGATAATCAAATGCAAATTCTAGTTAATGACTATATAGGTAGGCTAGCAAATGGGTTTTGATGATAGTTTTCAATTTAACACCGAAAATATGACCTATGGACCCTTTTGGATACCTCACGGGTGTGGCAGACAAATCCACCCAAAGCCTCAAATCGACATTCCTATTTCTAGGACAATGTCCAAGACAGAGAGAACTCACAATCTATCCTTATTTCTAAGACAATGTAAAGAAATAAGCTAACATCTAGTTATTGATCACGAATACCTTATCACCCATATCCCTCTTTCAAAGATGATATAAGATCCAAAAGCACACCCACTTCCCTCTTTCAAGGATGATGTAAGATTTTAGTAATTTAGGATTTTCAACCATAAATTCCATTTCAATAAGAAATTATTAGTGAAACCCAACATTATTAACAAAGAATCTACACTAGTAGTCAAAACCCACACATATTTACACCTTATTCCAACATAAACCCAAGATAGATGTTTAGCTACTCATGAAGTTTGAGAAAATAAATATACCAAAATTATTATTCAGTGCTTCCATTGAAGATGCAAAGTGAGGATATTCTCAAATACACCATCAATTACAAGTAAATTCTTGAAAACTTAACATCAAGAATCTTGCCCAATTAGGTAGAGTTCTTACAAAGAAAAATTTCAATTCTAGTTAATGATATCTAAAAAGTGAAAGGGTTTTCGTCCTATAGAGAATTGGAATCACCTATGGGAAATTAAAAAATTGTCGTAAGGCTATTTTCCACTCCATTGCTATTGTGGCTCCGGTGAAATCATCACTATTGCGTGCCTTGACAGATTTGGGTTGATCGCGACCCCAACCATCAGACTGCAATCTCGGTATCTAAGGGTCAGTTCCTGCTCTTGATTTCTAGCTTACTACTTCTTCCTTTTTTTCACTTTTTAGCTTATTTCACTTTTTTCTTCCAACCACCTATATACCTACAAAATATGGGAATTAGTGCATTAATATAACAAATTTGTCTCATTAACACCATTTAATCATAGTAGCGTACATGAATTTAGGTAACAATTCATCGTAAATTTACCACTCATCAACACCCCCAACATAAACCTTTACTTGTCCTAAAGATACATTACTACTTACTCCATGAGACTATACAATTATAAGCCCATTTATATGACCAAATGATCACAATGACTTCGAACTTGATTAATACCAACAAGTAGCTCTCAAACATAGGTGAGTCTATTATCACAACTCCCCTAAACATGAAGAAGAATCTCAAAGAACCAAAAGGCTATAAAGAGCAAAAATGCAATAATCACCAACTCTCTAGTAGTGACTTCATATTGATAGTGACTCAATTATACTCTTTTGCCTTATTTTTAGAAGATGACGATTTCACCCGCCTTAATGGTCTACATGCCTCCTCACAAATTTGAAATACGACATACCAAATCATATATTATGCAACAAGGGATTTAAGTGAAAGAACTCACTCTCACAACGACTCTCTCAATGCAAATGAGTATCATACCATATGCTTTCCCTTATTTCAATTGCCACTAGATTAATACACTTGATTGGTGATGTCAAGGACTTTTTCAACCTTGTAACGTAGGTTTGGGAAAGGTTATGATATATTTTATGAACAAAGTGACTACACCTTCCTTGAACTTCTAAATCACACTATTAAACCCAACTTTTGACCATGGACCACTTCATTTGTTTCCAAAAGTCACATATGCCTTTTTACCCTACCTTGATTTACCCAGCCCTTTTAAAGCATTCTCTCTTTGAAAATTTCTTTTGTAATCAATGTTTCTCCTTCTTTTGATGATTCCTTTCTTTTTAACTTTTTTCACTTTCTCCTTTTTTCATAGCTTTTTAGGCATTCACTTATAATATGATGGCCCAAAGTTACCTCTTCCAATACTTACCACCCCCAACTTAGGGATTTGGCCTTAAGTTTTATTTTTTTTTAGTTTAAGGAGGATAGGGTTCAAAAGAAGGATAAATTTTAAATGGTTTACGTCTTGTAATATGGTTACCAAAGAAAGGCTTGAAGGATCAAAATGGGTAACTAAGCATACTATTCTATGTATGGGTAGGCTATTTAGTCTAAAGTGGGTTACTACGTTCACAAAGAAGGCCTAAGATTATTTCACCAACCAAGCATAATCACTGTTAGCCTTGAGAGACTAACGAGGGAAGTTCAAGATGATACAAGTATGCAACAACAACATACCCAGTGTATTCCTACCTAATGGGGTCTGGGGAGGGTAGAGTGTAGGTAGACCATACCACTACCTCAGGAGAAGTAAAGAGGTTGTTTTCAATAGACCCCCGACTTAGGACCGATACCCATATACCAACCCAAATATAAGTGTATAAAAATAGTATGGTACATAAGACAAACTAACAGAATACCAAACACAAAAGATAAGTACATATATAAATTAGTACGGTAAGAAAAATAAACTAACACCGCTAGCCATGAACAAAAAACTTTATCCCCTGAGGAGCGCACCCCTACTATTACTGATGCTCTCTCACCCCTAACACTCTACCCTAATCCGTTTTCTCCACACCTTTCTATCAAGGGTCATGTCCTTCTTTAGCTGTAACTGCTCCATATCATGCCTAATTACCTCTCTCTAATATTTTTTTGGTCTACCTCTACCCCGCCTAAAACCATCCATAGCCAGTATCTCACACCTCCACATAGGAGCATCTAAGGCCTTCCTCATCACATGCCTGAACCAACATAACCTTACTTCTTGCATTTTGTCCTTCACTTAGGAAACTCCCACCTTCTCTTGAATAATCTTATTCCTTACCCTATCTTTCTTAGTATGCCCACACATCCATCGAAATATTCTCATCTCAGCCACCTTCAACTTTTGGATGTAGGAGTTCTTAACTGGCCAACACTCTGCTCCATACACCATAGCCGGCCGGACTACCACTCAATAGAACTTACCTTTAAGCTTCAGAGGCACCTTCTTATCACATAGAACTCCCGAAGCGAGCCTCCATTTTAACCATCCTACCCCAATACGATGCGTGACACCCTCATCAATCTCACCATTGCCCTAAATTATAATCTTTGGATACTTAAACCTCTCCCTTTTCTAAATGGCCTGAGAATCCATCTTGACAACCACTTCAGCCTCCTGTGACACATCACTAAACTTACACTCCAAGTACTCCATCTTGGTTATACTTAACCAAAATTCTTTAGACTCAAGCGCCTGCCTCCATATTTCTAACTTATTATTAACTTCACCTCGAGTCTCATTAATTAGAACCACATTATCTGTAAATAACATACACCAAGTCACCTCCCCTTGAAAATGTCGCATCAAAACATCTATCACCAAGGCAAATAAAAATGGGCTAAGAGTCGATCCCTAATGCAACCCCATCATGACTAGAAAGTTCTCTAAATATCTACATACCATCTTTACCCAAGTCTTCAAACTATCATGCATATCGTAAATTGCCCCAGTGTATGCCACAGGCAGCCCTCTAGCCTTCAAGCACCTCCACAGAATCTCCCTGGGAACTCTGTTATATGTCTTCTAAAGATTAATAAACACCATGTGCAAGTCATTATTCTTCTCCCAAAACTTCTCCACTAATCTCCTTATAAGGTAAATGGCTTCAATGGTCGAGCAACCTGGCATAAAACTTAACTAATTCTCAAAAATCATCATGATCCTTCTCATCCTCACCTCTACCACCCCTTCCCAAACCTTTATAGTATGAATCAACAACTTAATACCTCTATAGTGAATGAAACTAATGATATAAGTATGCATGAGAGTGAAAAAACAACGCCCACCGCACATGGCATGCAAACTCTTCAAGGAGGATCAATTGTATTTCCTGCTGAAGACAAAAGGAGATATTTACCATATAATACAAACAAAGGATTTTGAAGTCATAATTAGAGGTAAAATATTGTTACAAAATTATTCATGTCCATGCCCTTAGTTTTTAAAAATTATTGGACTGAAGGGGGTGTTTGCTTCTCATTTAAACCATGCAAAATTTTCTATTGATAGCATAAACCAAGTCGTCATCTCACATTTTTAATCACATAAGGGAAAACCATATGGCTACTCAGACTTTACCATAGTTATAAGGGCGATCCCAAAACTCCAATGCTATGGTACTTAAACTTTCTCTACATCTATGGCTCAAAACCAAATCACGATAATTTTTCCTTAAGAATGTCATCACTAAATCTATCATAGGGAAAGGCTCATCTGACATCATCATAAAAATACAAAAATAAAATAAAAATCTAAAAATGAAACAAGAAACTAATCCATGAAATGTTGGCACCACCGGGGTGCCCAATTATTACAACCCAAAATAAAAATCATCCAAATCAACATAAAAACATCCATAAATATCTCAATAATACAGACTAAATAAAAGAATACGGAGATAGTCACCCCTTACTAAAAGCTTGCAGTGACCTCACTGCATAATCAAGAAAGCATAAAGAGAGTAAAAGAGTGATCCCTGTAATCGTATCAAAAACTGTTGGATCCCCCAGACTCAGTATCGGTCCTAGCATTATCTGAGTCTGACCACTCAGCTGGGACCTTATTATCACTGTTATCTATGAAAGAAAAAAGTTTGTCTATGGTTTTTAGGACCTTCTAAAGGCTTTTTACCCTCTTCCATATCTTCGTGAAAAACTTGTCTCTTTCTTTCTCCCTTTTCTTTATCTTCTCATGAGAATCCCTAAGCTCCTTGTGTGAATGTTCTAAGGATAAGTTGTCTCTCTCAAGCTTAGAAATAGTATGCCTTTCTTTTTTTAATCCTCCAGGTATATCTCATAGTCAGACCCAGCAACATATGAATGACGGATGGTGGAAGACTCACCCAACCCCTGAGGGAGCTTGGACACTAGCTCCTTGATCGCTCTCATGTCAACAAAAATCTCATCAAATGGACCTGGTTTGGATGGCCTATATGAATCAAAATCATCCTCTACTAACCTCCCCAAGTCAATCTTTCTTTTTCTACTCTTCACAAGATCTCCTTCTCCTCAAATCATCAGTGGGTAAATGGGAGTCATAGATAGACCCAACTATCTTCTATAGAATTATCAACATTGGTTTGCTAACTTAACTCTATGATCAATGATGGGAATAAGATCATAGGTCCTTTTTTTTCTATAATGCCACATCTCCATAAGGATAAACCAGAAAATATTAAGAGGAATGTTGTCCAAGAGGCAGGCCACCATCTGAGCATGCATATTTAGGACATTTATTAGGTTAGTGGAGGGGGAGGCCTGGCTGCAATAAATGGTCAACCAGATCTTTGCTTCAGCAGTGAAGTCACTCATCAGAATCCTAGTCTTAGTGGTGTCCCATGGGACCTCACTGCCTAAGCATAAATGCTTAACTAGCTATCTCCCAAGAGCATAAACTTTGGCCTCATAGTCCCTCTTACAAACATTTTAAAATCCTTAAACTCCATTTATCTATTTGGCCCCAAAACAAACCTCTTTTCCCTTTATTTCTTATCATTAGGTTAGGCATAGAGAAATCTACTATGTTGAGGTTCATATAGAACTCCATCACCCAGTACTTATTTGCCTGACATGGTTTTGGGGCAAATAAAATCCATCATGTGGCCTCTAGCCTCTCGTAGAAAGCTAGGAGTTTCTCTAACACGCTTTATAGTGAGATCCCCCTCTTAAGAAGCAGTTTCTTTCTCATGAGGTTCTCATAGTATTCTATCTCACATCCTAGGTCCATGAACTGATGAGTATCATAAGCTGCCATTTTAGTAACTTGGATTCATAAACATAAAGTATTAGTTATCGACAAATACATGTGAAAACTATGATATGTTATTCAATTGAGCTAATGGCATGCTGCCTCAGCAATTTATGGGAAAGAAATAGACTTGAAAAATTATTGGATCAGACTAGGAAATACCCTCAAATGCCACAATTGCGGGTCACTGAGTCATAATCACGCAAACGCGATTATATTTCAGTGACCGCGATCGTGATAACTTAGGCTTTATTGTACCAAAATTTACAAAATAAAAAAATATCCAATTTCAATGCAAATTTGTGTTCCACATCAAAGATTTTACACTATGCACATAAAACTTAGCCCCTAGATGTTCGATCATGCCCTTAAAACATAGTAAAACTATTAAGAACTTCGTTCAGGCAATTAATCTAACACATATTGTTCATATTCTATTTCTATCATTTTGAACTATTTTGGGTACTCAATACTTCCCCATGTATGTGCACACCAAGAAAAATAGCTAACCACACCAAACAAACACAATTAACACAAAGATTTAACATTCCAAGCATAATTTTTTGGCCAATCCTAAGGCATGAGTTCTAAGACATACACAAGAGCATCAAAGAGAGGATTTGAATAACATACCAGATTGGAGGATGCAATGCATAATTTTGATGCCCAAAACATGATCAAAATAGGTAAAATTTAAGAGAAAATTATAGAAGGAGTATGTGGGGGGAATGACACCTGAATGGTCATTTAAATAGTCCAAACCGTGATCACTATCCAAGTTGCACAATCATGGTCACGCGGCTACCACAATCGTAATAGCATAGGTTCTGTGATCATGGTAACTAATGCCATTTTCTGGTCCTTTATTTTCCCCCATTCAGTCCATTACTCAAATTTTCCACACTTCTCTGTATTGATCCTCATTCAAAATACCTTATAGTACCACAATTTCATGGATCAATCATAAATAAAAATAGAACCTACTCAATTAATAAAAATTCAATATTCACGAGCAACTTTTGTGGCATTGGTGGGTTGCCTCCCACCTAGCGCCTAATTTATCATCGCAACACAACGTCCTTCAACTATTAAGGTGGATCCTAGAGGACCCATCATCTACTTTTTTGTCCACCACATAAATGACAAACACCACTTGTAATTCCATGGGTTGTTTCTCAATTTTGCAACTAGAAAGGATACTTCATTATTTTTGATCCAAAATTTCATTTCTCCTTGCTCCATATCAACAATTACTCTTCCAGTTGCTTGAAAAGGTCTCCCAAGGATAATAGGTATCTCTCGGTCAATTTCATAATCAAGCACAATGAAGTCTGCTGAAAGAATAAAGTGATCCACCTTCACCAAAACATCAAACTAATTTTTTTGATAGACCGATCCACCATTAATAGCCGCATCATTATTGGAGTAGGTTTTCTGAAACCAAGTCTTTGATATATTGCATATTGCATTAGATTGATGCTTGCACTAAGGTCACACCAAGGTCACATGAGGCTTTCTCAAATTTGTATGTCCCTATGGTGCAAGGAATTGTAAAGGCCCTGGGATCTTCATTGTTTTCCATAATAGCACTAGTCATGATAGTGCTACACCCATGGGTAACTTCAATGCTTTCACCATCATAAATGTTTCTTGGACATCAATATTTTCTTATCTTAGCATATCCTAGAATTTCTTGAATGGATTCTACTATTGGGATATTTATTGAAAGATTACTAAGCTTGGCGAGGAACTTTCTTAATTTGACACTTTCCTCATTTTTCTTGATCACTGAGGGAACGTTAAAGGGATGTTTATTTGGAACAATGGGTCACAATGCATTTAGTCACCCTCAACTACCTTAGTAGTTCCCTCTTCATCAATCACCTCTTCATTCATTAGCGGCTCTTCTTCATCCCCTTCTTAAGAGTTTGGAGCCTCATCATTAGACTCACCCACATGAATTTTATTTGTATGCATTAGATCATCATAAGACTTTTATTTGAACTCAAATTCTTGTGCACCAAGATCTTTACCACTCCTGGTGACAATTTCTAAGACTTGAGCATCATTTTTTGGATTTTCCACCATATCACTAGGAAGTCCACCCTTGGGCCTAGCATTGAGTACGATTGAGATTTGGCCAACTTGAGTCTCCAATTTTTTTATTGAAATAGAGTGTGATACAAATGTTTGGTCAATTTGAGAAAAGTCTACTTTAAACTCTCCAACCGTCTTATTCGTTCCCTCTATTATCATAAAGATCCTAGTAAGTACATCCTTGGCCTTGAAATTTTTAGGATCCATTAAATTTGACTTTTTGATATTTACTCAGTCATGAGGGGAACATATCGATCATACACCCTTTCCTTAAACCCCCAATCCTGATATCTATCTCTATTACGCTATTTTCTTTCTTGATCACAGTCGGTCCAACCTTGGTTCCCACTTTGCCTTTGACAGGCTGGGCGGGAATCCCCTAAGTAGTTTGTAAAATATCTAATTCTTTATCGAGATTCTCAGATTCTTATTCATCATAGCCTTTGGATGCCACTACATTAACTATTTTTATGGGTGCGCCCATTACATGCATTGTATGGAGTTCTTGTTTTGTCATAATTTTTTCAATATTTTCCTTCCTCTCTTATTCATTCTTTGTTTGATCCTTATAGATATAGAAGGTGGTTGGGGAACTTTTAGCTACCACGGTGTCCCAAGTGTACCACCTCTATTTTACTTTGTGATTTGCTCAAGCAAAGTTAAAGCCACTCCAAACAACAACCTCATAAGTGATCCACTGGTTGTATTATCTACCACAGTCTTGTTAAGTGGTCCATTGACCTATAGAATATTTGTTGGAGCATCTTGTTCGAAATTTCACGGTTAAGACATTTCACAAGATTTTCATGAAACCTCTCCCAAACTTCTAGTAGAGGTTCCCTATTGAGTCAAAAAAAAATAATCATGACATCCTGCATTTGCAATATCTTTAATGATGGAAAGTAGCTATCAAAGAAATCATTGGTAAGATCAACTATAACGACCCGGGGCTACCCCCTAGTCATCACACGGTGCTTACGACCAGGAAGGACCATAAGTTAACACATGAATAATATTTACTATGAGCACTAAACGATAATACCGAAATAAATAGAAAATAATGAACTGAAGTTCCATAAGGTTCAAAACATCTAAACTAATACTAATATATAACATCTATAAAATTGAATACAGTCTGAAAAATCTAGTATAAAAAACCTCTAATTGAATCTGTCTGAAAGTGGAATTGATTGAAAAATCCCCCAACTAACTCCAACTAGTAAAATACTACTAATCTGAAGTACTAAAATAAAAGAATATCCTCGATAGATGAGGACTCACTGCTAAATCTGCTATTGTTGTCTAAATATGGATAAGCATGATCAGGAACCTAAGCGTCCAAACCTATGATATGAAACATCATAGCGCAAGAAATGAGTATGCAATCAGTACGTGGGAATATACTGATATGCTAAATTAGGTAAGGTTGAATGCATGGGTTTATATGCATGATCAATAACTAACTGAATGATATGGAAGAGCTGGATTAACATACAAGGAGGATCTGTAACTACTGAACATACTATGTCTATTATGATTGGGTATACTAGAACTAAATCTGATAATTGAGAACTAAATATACTGATAATCTGGAATCACTGATAATCTGAATTACTATTAACTGAGTAACTGTATTTGACAGTCTTAAGTTTTTAGAATTAAACTGAGTTTTATTCTAATGATTGAGATCGAAACTGAAACTGTGGGAGGTAATCATCAAACTGACATGCCCCAAATAAGATAAGACACCTGAGCTGTGGTCTAATCTGTAACCCCAATTGGAAGGGTATCAGTACCGTACCACGGGTAAAGATAAGCAGAAGAGTAACCACCTACTGGCAGGTTCCTTAAACGAGAACGGTGTTACCCTCTACTGGAAGGTATAGCACCTCATCAACCCTCAATATGAATGTTTAATGTCTCAACCTATACTAGCTACGTAGTTCTGGAATGCAAGGATTTCTTTTAAGGATCACATCATTTGCTAGAAGGTGAGCCCCCATCCTTGGGTTCACTCGGTGTTGAATCCTACTCCCAACTAAAAGACACTGAACTATTATACTAGACTGAACTGGACTGAGTTCACTGAGATTACTCAGTTTTCCTAAGTTTTGTAACTGACTGAATTCTACTGAGTTCTGTAATGAACTGAGAGTACTACTAATCGTGACATGACTGATAATATTCTGTAACTGACACTGGCTCTAAATAAATAGCAAAGTTGTCGGGTATTAAATACGCCTAGGATTCAATAGCATGAAAAGAAAAGAAAAGCATAATCTTGAATAACATAACAATGTTCACTTGGTCATAATTCATTCATAGAGACATTCCATCAAACACTTGTAATTCATTAACTTGTACATGAATGGGGAATACATGTTAGCATGCTATAATGGAATTATTTCATTCTCCTAGAAAATTTATCAAACATATAAGAAGCATACTTGGTTCATTAAATTATAAACACTTAGGGTTAACATGGTTACAACAATCAACTTGCAAATTAAAGGGTTTATCATGAATACCATGTAATTCAACACATACTAGAATCAATTCTTGAAACTTGTAATCTAAATCATGGATTAAAACTCAAACAACATCATGAACATGCCTTCAATCTAATTCAAACATGGAAATCATAAATCTTGTATTTTGAAAAAGGATTCTTGAGCTCCATGGAAGGTAAGGATCCATGGATTAAAATCTAACATACCTTAATTTGATGAGTTCTTGGATAAATTCTTGGGATTGACCTTGATTCTTGAGAGCTAGGGTTTGTTTTCTTGAGAGAGAACTACCTTTTGATTTTTGAGAAAAGTGAATAATGAAGAGTTTTACACATTTTTAGGGCTTAAATCCCACATCTGGGTGGAATAAAATCATGTGAAAAGACTGTTTTAACCCTGGGCACAACTTTAATTTCTTGAGAAACTTTCCCGATCTGGACCCCTAGCGCCATGCACTGCTATCACGCTAGGACACTGAAAAATAATGAATCAGAAATTGCATGATGGTGTGATGTAGTGGTATCACATTGCCACTTTATTTGTGGACTGAAAGTGCACCGCGATGCGGTGGAATCGCGTTAGTACACTGGAAATTGACAATTGTGAACTAGGTCCATGGCGCGATGCACCAATATTATGGAACAACACTGGCAATTGATAATTTCTATTTTAACACACTCCGTAATGCGCTACTGGCCTGAATAACGATGTTTAATGACATAAACATAAAATCGCCATAATTTCTTAGCTGGTTGTCAGATTTAGGCAAATTTTATATCATTGAAAAGCTAATTGAATTTCCTACGCAATGGGAGGCTTGAATGTGAAAATTACTGATTATTCCAAAAAAATTAATTTTGGATAACCTATTTACTGAGGGTTAATCAAGGCTAGGGAAATATGGGGTTTTACAGTATCTCCCCTTTAGGAACATTCATCCTCGAATGTGGCTAGTTAAGTTGGGAGAGTACGGACAAACTGAGTTTACATACTGAACTAGACATGCACAACTGAAGCATGATTACATGACTGGTCTGATAGACTTAACTTACATTCTAAACATGCATGAGTACATGTCTGAACTGATTAATAAATACATGACTGAATATGCATGAACGGGAACATGGGGACATGACTAAGTTTGAATCATGATACATGAACTGAACTAATTCCTTTGATACGTGTAATGACAGGAAGATGGTCATACGGCTGAGATTGGGACTTGAGCGTCAAATATAATGACCTATTACTTCAACTGGATTTGCTATGTGAAAAGAAAATGAAAGGTTTAGATTATGATAGCTTGGGGGTTATAGTGCATCTCCCCTTTGGGACACTATGTCCCTCGAGAATGATAACTTGGCTGAGATACTAAGGAAAAGCATAAGAGGATGCACGGCGAACCTATGAACTAAAGCGTGACTGAATATCTTGGATCTAAAACTGAGGCATAAATATGTAAATAGAAGATTTGTAACATACTAGTGACCATATCAGGATAACTTTCCTGATCTTTTCTTGACTGAAGAGTAGAAAACCTATTTAGGTGTTGCCCACTGGTGGTACTGGAAGCGGCACCTTCTTGATTCAAGCGACCTGATTGAGCTGAAGGACGACTACACTATCCCTAAGAACCTAACTGAGGACAATCTCTAAATCTATGGCTTGGCTTGCCACACCCGAAACAAACATCACTACCAGCTCTGCACACACCCTTATGATTCATACCACACTCTCCTTAAAATTGATTAGTATGACTATTGCTTATGCTATCCTGGGTCATCGGTACACTGGCTGAGGACAGAGATGGGACTGAAGACTTTGGATGAAATTGGGAATGGTTACCGCCTTTTAATTAGGCTAACTGAAATTAAAGGTACCTATTCTAGCCCTTTTATTTTCTCTCTCCTTCTGCTTAAGATTTTTCTCCTCAATTTGTTGAGCATGGACCATAATCCTAGATATGTCTATCTCTTTAATCAACATTGTTGTTCTGCACTACTTAACAACACTATCTGACACCCTAGATATGAACTGGCTCAAACTGGACCTATTATCTTTCACTACATGGGGAGCATACCTGGATAATTGAGTAATCTTGAGGGAATACTCTTTTATGGTCATACAACCTTGTCTGAGATTGATGAACTCAAACACTTTGGCTTCTCTCAGCTTTAAGGGAAAGAATCTATCTAGGAAGGCAGTAGCAAACTCTTCCCACTCTATGGACTCTGAATCTATATCCCTGTCTATCCTCCACTACTTAAACCACATATGGGCTACATCTTGTAGTTAATAGGTGGATAACTCAACACTCTCACTGGAAGTCACTCCCATGATAGTTGTGACTTTCTGAACCTAATCGAGGAACTTATGTGGATCCTATTCTGACTTAGATCCTATAAAGAAAGGAGGATTCATCTGTATAAAGTCCTGAATTTTGGTTGCAGCAGTATTAGCCATTGGGTTGGCCAGAACAACAGCTGGCCATTCATTCTAAGCAACTATTGGATTGGCTAAAGTAGTGAATGTAGCTCTAAATTCTACATGAGAGACATGTTCATCTAGGGATCTTCCTTAACAGGCTGAGGGGCTGACTGGTTTTCGATTATTCTTTTGTTAGTCCTTTTGGGAGGCATGTTCTATAAATGAAAGAAAGAAACGGTTAAGAATGAGAGATTAACTTGATCTCATGCTCATTCGCATGACATGAATACTAAAAAAAGGGAAACATTTCCTAAAACATCTCATAGCCTCCTTTCCAAAAGTGTGGCACACTACACACCATGCATAAGACTCTACGCGATATGGCTTTTTAGACTCCCTAGGACTCTAGTGAACCTTAGGCTCTGATACCAAGTTTGTAATGACTCAAGACTATACCCTAATTATCAAACGGTGCTTATCACCCTGAATGAGCACAAGCTAACCTATGAATGATATCTACTGTGAGCATTGGATAATAATTCTGAAATAAATATAGAATAATGGGCTGAAATGCCATAAGGTTCAAAATATCAAAAATACTAATAAAATATATCATCTGTAAAACTAAATACAGTCTGAAAAATTTAGTATGAAAAGCCTCTAACTGAATCTATCTGAAAGTGGTGTTGAGGGGACAATCCCCCAACTAACTCCAGCTACTAAAATATTTCTAAGCTGAAGTACCAAAATAAAATCATATTCTCGATAGATGAGGACTCACTTTTAAATCTGCTACTGCGGGATGAATCAAGCTAAGGATGATTAGGAACCTGAGCATCCAAACCTATGATATGAAACATCATAGCGCAAGAAATGGGTATGCGATCAGTACGTTGGAATGTACTAGTATGGTAAATAAGCTAAGGCTAAATGCATGGGTTTATATGCATGATCAATAACTAATTGAATGATATGCAAGAGATGGATTAGCATACATGGAGGATCTGTAACTGTTGAACATATTGTTCCTACTGTGACTGAGTATACTGGAACTAAATTTGATAACTGATAACATAATATACTGATAATCTATATTCACTAATAATCTAAATTACTTTTAACTGAGTGACTATATCTGACAATCCTGATTCTGTAGAACTAAACTGAGTTCTATTCTAAAAATTGATACTGAAATAGCAACTGTGAGAGGTAATCATCTAACCAACATACCCCAAATAAGATAAGATAACTGATCTGGGGTCCAATCTATAACATCAATTAGAAGGGAATCCGTACTGTGCCATGGGTAAAGACAAACTGAAGAGTAACCTTCTACTGGAAGGTTCCAAAAATAAGAACGGTGCTACCCTCTAATGGCAGGTAGAGCACCTCATCAACTCTCAACTAGATGGTTTGATATCTCAACCTACTCTGGCTATGTAGTTCTAGAATGCAAGGATTGCATCTAAGGATTACACCCTCTGCTGGCAGGTGAGCCCTGATCTTTGGGATCACTCAGTGCTGAATCATACTCCCAACTAAAAGATACGGAACTATTATACTGGACTAAACTGGACTGAATTCACTGAGATTACTGAGTTTTCCTAAGTTCTGTAACTGACTGAATTCTACTAAGTTCTATTACGGATTGAGAGTACTACTGATTGTGACATAACTGATACTATTCTGTAACTGACACTAGCTCTAAATAAATAGCTAAGTTGTTGGGTATTAAATACCTCCAGGACTCGATAACATGAAAAAGTAAAGAAAAGCATAATCTTAAATAACATAACAATGTTCACTTGGTCATAATTCATTCATAAAGACATTCCATCAAACACTTGTAATGCATTAACTTTTACATGAATGGGGAATACATGTTAGCATGCTATAATAGCATTATTTCATTCTCATAGATAATTTATCAAACACATAAGAAGCATAATTGGTTCATTAAATCATAAACACTTAGGGTTAACATGGTTACAATAATCAACTTGTAAATTGAAGGGTTTATCATGAATACCATGTAATTCAACACATACTAGAATCAATTCTTGGAACTTGTAATCTAAATCATGGATTAAAACTCAAAAAACATCATGAACATGAATTCACCCTAATTTAAACATGGAAATCATAAATCTTGTATATTGAAAAAGGATTCTTGAGATCCATGGAAGGTAAGGATCCATGGATGAACACCTAACATACCTTAAGTTGATTATTTCTTGGAGAAATTCTTAGGATTGGACTTATTCTTGAGAGCTAGGGTTTGTTTTCTCGAAAGAGAACTACCTTTTGATTTTGGGAAAAATTGAATAATGAAAGATTTTACACGTTTTAGGGCTTAAATCCCACATCTAGGCAGAATAAAATCATGGGAAAAGACTGTTTTAACCCTGGTTGCAACTTTAATTTTTTGAGAAATTTTCTCGATCTGGACCCTTGGTCGCACCGTTATCGTGCTAGGCCACTAGAAAATGACTACTGTGAAATTTCTTGGTGGCGCAATGCAGTGGTATCGCGTTGCCACTTTATTTGTGAATTGAAAGTGCACTGTGATGCAGTGGAATCGTATTGGTACACTAGAAATTGACAATTATGAACTAGGTCTATGGCGTGATGCACTAATATCATAGAGCAATAGTGGAAATTAACAATTTCTATTTTAACACACTCTGCAATGCGCTACTTTCCTGAAAGATGGTGTTTAACTATTGAAACTTAAAATTGCCATAACGTCTTACCCGGTTTTTGGATTTAGGAAAATTTTATATCCTTAGAAAGCTAATTAAATTTCCTACGCAATGGTAGGCTCGAATATGAAAATTACTAAGTATTCCAAAAAAAATTATTTAGGATAACCAATGTACTGAGGTTTAATCTAGGTTGGGGAAATATGGGGTATTACATCTACCCATGATGTGATTAATCCAGTATGAAGAGACCTTAGCCACAACACCGCCTTACCAGTTAGAAAGAATGGTAAGAGACACAACCATATGGATTCTTGTAAGATGTGAGCAATATTGAATGGGGCACATACTTCCACAAAATTCTTCTAATGCAAGTTTGGGTCTTCATGAGCTTGACCCCAAAGAGCCCTTTCATTTAAAGCATGTGTAAAATCACACTTATGACGTGGAAGACCTAATTCGCCACATTTGGTCGGATACGGTTGGCACTAGAATGCCCCGTATTATGGAGATGGACTTCATCATCAAGGGGCCAATCAAAGATCCCGTCATTACTTGTCTGATCACTCATTGTAGCATGGACACTATTGAAATCACATAAAAAGATGCAAAATCAACAACCAAAATAAATAACAATCACTACGGGTAAAGACAAAGCTACTATCAACACCACACAAGCAAAAACTATGTTTCACTCCCCTACAACGACGCCATTTTGATCACGCTGAACTTACTCTATGATTTATGGGAAAGATTATCATTGTCAAATATATTAACCCAACTTGAGTTAGGGTCGAATCAATGAAAAATGTAACTAGTATTCAAATCCAATGGGTATTGAATGCTACTAATGATATACCCATAATGTAATCACAATGAAAAATATAGAATAAAATTGGGGGTATAGTTTGAATGGTACTTTTAATAAAATCTACTCAAACTACCAATTAAAAGATACAAATGTAGATAAGATTCCAATAAGAGAAGAGTCTTGAGAGTATGCCTTCCTAGGGGAAAATAATTCATGGGTTCATGATAATCAAATGCAATTTTTTGTTAATGACTATATGGGTAGGATAAGTTAGGGATTTTGATGATACATTTTCAACCAAACACCAAAGATATCAGCCATGGACCCTTTCGGGTAACTTGTGGGTGTGGAAAAAAATTCCACCCAAACCCTCAAATAGACATCCCTATTTCTAGGACAATGTCCAAGATATATCAAATTCATAATCCACCCTTATTTTTAAGACAATGTTAAGAAATAAGCAAACATCTAGTTATTGTTCACTAATACCTTGTCACCCATATCCCTCTTTCAGGGATGATATAGGATCCAAAAGCACGCCCACATCCCTCTTTCAAGGATGATGTTAGATTTTGGGAATTTTGAGTTTTCACCCACAAATTCAAATTCAACAAGCAAGTGTTAGTGATACCCAACATCATTAACCAAGAATCTACACTAATAATCAAAACCCACAAATATTTTCCCCCTATTCCAAAATAACCCCAAGATAGATGTTAGCTACTCATGAAGTTTGAGAAAAGGAACATACCAAAATTTTCATTCAATGCTTCCATTGAAGAGGCTAAGTGAGGTATTCTCAAATCCAACCACAATTATAAGTAAAATTCTTAAAAAATTAA
This sequence comes from Capsicum baccatum var. pendulum, assembly GCA_030864225.1. Classification (NCBI taxonomy): domain Eukaryota; kingdom Viridiplantae; phylum Streptophyta; class Magnoliopsida; order Solanales; family Solanaceae; genus Capsicum; species Capsicum baccatum. The sequence goes on from CM061557.1 coordinate 92,585,584, forward strand.
CTACAATAGTCTTGCCTAATTAGGTAGGGTTTCTACAAAGAAAAAACTTCAATTCTAATTGATGATATCCAAAAATTGAAAATTTTTTCGTCCTATAGTAATTAAAAACCAATTGTGGGATATTACAAAATTACCCTTAGGCTATTTTCCACTACATTATGATCGTTGGTGCTTGATTGAAATTGCGGCTCCCGCGATTGTGGTGAACCAATCATGATCGCATATCTTGATAGATTTAAGATGAATATGATCACAACTCTTACACCCCAATCGAGATACCTGAGGGTTAGTTCCTACTGCCGATTTCCAACTTTTGCACTACTTCTTCCCTTTTGATCTCTTTTTAGCTCATTTTACTTCATTTTTCCCATCACTTATATATCTAGAAAATTTGGGAATTAGTGAAATCAAATAATAAATTCATCACATTAACATCATTTAATCATATTTGTGTGCCCGAATTGGAGTGTAATGTGTGGTAAATTTACCACTCATCATTACATAAGAGAAAGTAGACTCGAGATCAAGTAGAAAATATACATCACGAGAGAAGAGTTCAAGCATACTAGTAACAACATTAAGGATGCCCCAAAATCCTGGTGAGTGGCAAGAACGTACAAACGATTTTGACCTATGTCGCAGCCAGAAGCAGAATTAGAACTTTTTGGTGCAATTGCTGATAAAGTAGCAACAAGAATCTTATTTTTCCCAAAAGTAACCTTATAAGGACAATCCCTATGCAGATGACCAATCTAACCATATTTAAAGTACTTGCCCTTCCCTCTTCACAAACACCACGGTGCACCTGACCACAGAATCTACAATAGGATTAGATGGAGCTAACTGAGACCCACTAGCCTGAGGATGGGATCCCGATTCTTTAAACCCATTATTATACTGATATTTATGATCTCCTGATATATTTGGATAAGGATCACTAGTCATGGAGTAGGAACCATTATTACCCCACTTCTTCTAAGGCTATTTTCCTCTATCTCTACTACTCTATTGCTGACCTCCACCCTGATCTAAGTAGCGAAGCTTCTTATTCTGTATTTTACTTATTTCTTGTTTCTTCACCTTTTATTCTTCCATTTATTGTATATGCACCACAAGTATAGAGATATTCATATCCTTGCTCAACAAGGCAGCCTTTCTCTCCACGATCAACTCACGAGACAACCTAGAGTCAAACTTTCTCATCCTCGCCCTTATGCTACATACTAATTTTGGAGCACAATTCGACAGTTGATGAAACTTCAAGGCATACTACTTCCCTAACATCCTGCCTTGCTTTAGATTCATGAACTCTTTAGCTTTTGCCTCCCTCAACTCCTGAGGAAAGAAACAATCAAGAAAAACACTGAAGAAGTCATCTCACAAAGTAGACTCATATCATCACCCCTAAGTTTCTCCCACTCTTATACCATTGAGATGCTACATACTTTAGCTGATAAGCAGCAAACTTTACACCCTCCACATCAGCAGCATGCATCACACAAAATATCTTTTCTATCTCATCAATAAAGTTTTGAGGATCTTTCTCAACTTTAGAACAGTGCATGTAGAAAGAATCAACCTTATAAATTGGCCATCCGTAGTGACCTCAAATAATGGAGAAAAAAAAAAAGAAATATGGACAGTTTGAGAGACTACCAATTAAGGAAGCAAATGAATCGACTGGCAAAACATAGGATTGGACATACAAGCCTGAGGTGCCTGAGGAAGGACAGGGGTAACTAGCGGAGTTCTATTAGGGCAATCAAAAGCAGCGACCCTAGATCGGGTCTGAACTTTTAGAGTTGAACAAGCTCCATCCATATTTTCCTTAGATAGGACAGAAGGGTTTCCATAAGCTTTAGACCTTTTGGTAGGCGTAGTCTGACAAGCGAACATAAGGAAATTAGAAAAGATTGAAGACATTAGAGTCTATAGCTCAAAAATAGAATAACAAGAAAACAAAACATTACTTAATGTCTCGTAGCCTCTCCCTTATAAGTGTGGCATGATACATCACTATAAATGAGACTCTACTTGAAAAGGATTTGTTGGACACCCAATGAAATCAAACCTAGGCTCTGATACCATCTTTGTCATGACCTAAACCAGGGCCTGGCCATGAAGGGTATCAACAGTTCCATGTTGATCGGAGATCACCCTTTCACCTAACCAAACCAAACATAACATCCCCTCAATGTAGAATGAATTCTGAAGATATAACAAGATAATGTGCAACAAGATTTAGGAAATTCAAAATATCTCTACAACTGGTGATAGATAACTGGACAAACAACTGACCAACATTACCCAAAATCCTCAATAATCCAAAAAAATGCCTCTACCAAAATTGAATATAAATAAATCAATGAGACATGCCCTGACTATAACAAAAAATAAATCTAAACATTCTCAGACATAAGAGACCAATACATGAAATCTAGACTTTAAAAGTATAAAAGCTCACCACTTGAATATCAACTCATGAACCGATCCCAGATCATAATCACTTAGTAGGAGGAGTAGAAGTATGTCCAATTCTTGTGTTGCATGGGTATACATCATTCGAAGATGGTTAGTAGGGTGAACACTATCATGTAACTCAGGGATCAAGATAAAATATTTCCATGATCAACAGTTTCAAATTATTCAAATCCAATGCATATAATCAATGTATATATATATCATATACCGAGATAGGAAAAAAGGCTTAATATGTACTTTAAAACATTAACCTAGATTATGTAGCTCAACCGTCATAACATACAAAGGCAACCACTGGCTATCTGGGCCTATCTCTCTCCTAGATGGTATAGCCCCAGTTCATGTGGTTACATGATCCAGAGGGTATACATATGCACTATGGAGGACTCAAACCTCCCAGCATATCAATGTGAGATGGGTACCAAACTAGGTATTAAGATGTGGGGGACTCAAACCTCCCAATCATATGATAATAATATTTTAAGGGACTCAAACCTTCCGGTTATATTGACCCATGAGTGGGCAACTGCAGTTTTCAGTGTTGGTCTCTTGGACATCCACTTACACAACTCAGCTACACAAACCCCATTAAAGCCTAATTAAAAACATTTATCTCACAATCCCACTCATTAAACCAAAATACATATTTAGGCATACATTGTTAGTATCGTCATACCAACTACACTTGAAAGGTAACAACAATATGCCACACCAAATATCATTATTTAGGGGAATTCACAAACCCTATGGTTCAATTTTACATAAGCTTGGGGAATTACACAACCCCATAAGGTTCAATTCAAGACAATGCAATAGTTCAAAAATAGTTCAATTCCCATATTTCTCATACTTAAAAACCAATTTCACAATATGTAGTTGAGGTCATCACAACTTCAAAAGTAAAAATTTTGGGAAAAATCACAATTCCCTAGTTCATTCACCATACCCATTCACCCACAAGTTCAAAACCATAATTAAAGCATAAGTAATCACATTAAATCATGGGAAACATTATTCAATCAGTAAGTATTCAAAGCCTACAACCCTTGTTATAAAATGAACATCAATATCTAGTTAACAAAACTTTAAAATATATGCTTTTAACAACTTAACAATGAGGTAAGAGTGACATTCCTAAAATAAAATGTTTCATGGAAGGAATTCAACCCTTGATCCCTTGGATGACCTACCTCTTGGAAACCCTAAGTATAGCTGCTTGAGAGAATTTGAGAGATCGTTGGAAGATTTCCCCTTTAAAGTGCTTTATGGATATGTGGTTTTAACTTGGTAAGGAGGGAATTGTCTAAAGTGCCTTTAACTTAAAAGATGAAATTTAGTTGTCTTTGACTAAGTGTCACCAAACGACTCGTATAGACTCATTATGACTCATCACCATGAGTTTTAGGAGAGACAGTTCCTAGAACACCCACACACTATTGACCTTATGAATCAACGAGTACCACTCATATTGGAATCGTATGACTCTTAGGGTCTAATCGTAGTCAACACAAAACCCAATTGGTAAATATTGGACATCCTACAATTTGCACCCAACAAATCATAACAAGTTCTTCTAAATATTAGTGAGCCACTCAAACTCAGAGTAAAACTTTACCACTTACTTTCTAATTTGATTACGATTGGGTTCCTGAGACCCATCAAGACTCCTAATGACTCGTATCTCTAAGTCGTACTCAAGGCAGACACTCAAGCACCATTCACTGAATACTATAGTCACATAACCCATCAAGACACCCAACAACTCAAAGGGGTAATTTGTAAAAAAGACAGAGAGGATAATATTTTAGAGAAATTTTAAGGACCAAAAATATGGGGCATACACTCTTGTTGCTAATACTATTAGTCATGATACTAAGGGCCCTAGAAGGAATATTTATTAACTACATAGAAAGCTATGCTACTAGCCATATTAAACCCGGTAATGCCTTGTAATATTTATACATTATATATATATTCATATATCTATGGAAAAATTGTCCTTGAAGATGAGTTATGATATATGTAGGTATAGTTTTCCTTACTTACCTCTTACTTTAGACCTCGTGGGGCTTGTTATTTACTTTAGCTCTCGTGGGGCTTGTGATGTATGAGCAGATGCTAACATATTTAAGGCTTTTAATTCTAAATAATTGCAAAGTCTTAAGCAACTTTTGGTTATTTTTGATCATTTTCTTGTGATATTACAGTTGTAGCAAGGATGGGAGGAAAACATAGGAAATATGAACAAAATAAGTAAAATCTGGTACAAGTAAGCTGATATGAGTCTGACGGCATTTCTTACAAGCCGTCAGAGTTGTGGTAAGCTACCAGAAAAAAGGGGTCAGGAAGAACAGTAAAGAAGAGTTGCTGGATGAAGGTGACGACAATCTCAATATATTGTCACAAGTGTGGTAAGCCATCAGAAGATACTGTCAAGTGGGACAGAACATTGTGAAATAAGATAAAGGTTTGAAGATATTTTCTACACACCGTCACTCCTCTGGTAAGCCATCGAAGGACATTGTCAGAGTGAGGCAGAACAGGTTAAGAAGGCATGACTTCTGACAACAAATCTGAGACACCGTCAGAAGCCTGACGATCAACACCAATATGCCTGCACCTAAATCCGAGCCCAGCTGTGATTTTTTTATTTTATTACCTTAATTAGGCTTTGGTATAAATAGCAATTTTGAGGGTTTTTAAATTATCAAGTTTTCATTATTTAAAACAAGAACTTTGGAGAGAGAGAAATATGTATATTGTTCTCTTTCGCCAATTATTCTTAGTTTTCTTTCTTAGCAACTATTCTTAGGTTTTGTAACTTGGGATTTAATTGAAGAAATTTCTTGTTGTTTTCCATCTATACGTTAGTTGATTATTATCATCATTAATTTAACTTGTGATTTCTTTCATCAAATTATAAGCGGCTAATTCCATTAGCAGGGGTTATGGGATCCAGGGATTAGGGTTTGATATGATGCTAGGTGTTTAACGGATTCAAGGAGTAGTAGAAAATCTTGAAATTCTATGGTTTTAACTGAAATCTAGTGGTTGCAAACATTAGATTCTACCTTAGGTTTTATTTGCTTCTAATGGAGAAATTGATCAGAGGACGGGAATTATAAACAGGGTCTCAGAAGATACCAACCTTTCGTTTCATGATTAATGTTGTAAATGGATTAATCTACCTGAGATAAAATCTATTTGGATATAGATAAATTATTTAAGTTTGAGAGAATTAGATAATAAATTGTCTGGTGAGGTTGAGAGATAAGTCAGACAGTATCATAGTCAGGGATATTCTATTGTTCTACTCATTCCGAGGGTCTCTAGCATTACCTAGTATATGTCAATACCCGAAACCTTTGGTGATCATAAATTTGGTTTCCCATTTATATTTATAACAACTCTATAATTCAGAAAGTGAAGATTGATTCACTGTGAACTTTAAACCCCCATCTTTTGGAAACAATAAACTCCCAGTAAAGTATTTTGTAAACAAATTGATGTTCATACCCTATTCCCTATGGGATTCAACCCCAACCTAGTTGGTTTTTATTTTGACAATGATCGCTTACACCCATTTAAGAGTGTAATTTGAGTGTTATCAAAAATGGCGCCGTTACCGGGGAATACGGTTATAGATGAATATTTTGCGTGCAAAAATTTACTAATAGTTAAGTTTCCTTGATTTATACTCGGTTATTTTTTTTGTTTATTTATAGGATATTTACTTTAGGTTGCACTAAGCAATACCTAATCCAGAACTCCATCACATAAGTAGAATGGCAAAACAACCACTGTGGTATGAGCCTAAAGAGGATGACGATGTGGATGGAACAAGTGCAACTGGCGCGATCATCCTGCGACTGTTGGCACCAGGAGCAAAGTTCAATATTACAAGCACAATGATCCATCTTTTAAATATGAAAGGGTGGTTTGGAGGCCTTCCTGAAGATGACCCCAATCTGTATCTAGTGAATTTTGTCACTATTTGCAAATTCTTTAATAACCTGGGGGTGAGCCAGAGCGTTATCTGATTAAGGTTGTTCCCATTATCTCTGTCTAGTGAGGCAATATTATGGCTAAATAAGTTAACGCCTAATTCTATAATCAACCGGATGCAGTTGAGAGGAGCTATCCTAGAAAGGTTCTTTTTGCCATCTAGGAGGATACAGTTGAGGGATGAGATCAACAATTTTAGGCAGCTCCCAAATAAGGCTTTGCATAAAACATGGGAGAGGTTCTACTATCCTCAGCACTAAACCAGGGAATAAGTGGTACTTTACTTGTTCAAGCAACCTAGTATTAGAAGACTGACAATTCATGTCAAGCAATCACTACTAGGAGTGGTAAGATTTTATCTAGCCCTGCTATCGACAAATCTAGGAATATTAAGGAAATTGCAGATGAACCATCAAAACAACATCTAAGGGAGTTATAGAAACTGAATACTTCTATTGGCTTGTCAAACAAGGAGAAAGAGAAGGAAGTTGTGTTGAAACCCATGCCATGACCACCACCTTCCTTTTCTTAATGGTTGAGAAAGAAGGTGGATAATGCAAAGTTTAGCAAGTTCCTGGAAATGCTCAAGAAATTGACTATAAATATGCCTTAGATCGAGGCCCTTGAGCAAATGCCAGGGTATGCAAAATTTATGAAAGATCTTGTGACTTAGAACTGAGCAGTGAGTTGCGAACTGAAAGCAAACTTCCACCACTGTAGTGCTATTTCCACAGGGACCTTGACGTAAAAAAAGTCGAATCCAGGTGCAGTCACTATTCCCTATACAATTGGAACTATGGAATTCACCAAAGCACTATGTGATCTAGGATCAAGTGTTAACCTGATGCCATTGACTATCTATAAAAAGTTAGGTTTGGGAAATCCCACACCGACCAACATGAGCCTGGTAATGGCCGACAGATCAGTAAAGAGACCTATTGGCATTTTGTATGATGTGTTGTTCAAGGTCTCCAATTTTATATTCCCTGCAGACTTTATCATTCTAGACTGTGAGGTGGACTTTGAGGTGCCCATAATCCTGGGTTGACCTTTCCTGGCAACCAAAAGTGTATTGATTGATTTTAGAGTGAATGAGGTCTTATTCAGGGTGAATGATGAAGAGGTACAGTTTAATGTGGGAAAATAAATGAAACAGAATGAGGAAATAAGTGTGTTCTCAGTAGTTGATGTGTACTTTGAGGACGAATAGGATTTTCTCAGAACTGAACAGCTTATTATCGAGCCCTTAGAAGCGGTTGTCATGAACTATGAAAGCGAAGGCATTGAGGAGTATGAAGATATAGCTTGTGCCTTGACCGGACTGGGCTCATATTTGTATGCTCTTAAAAAGATCAAACTTGATTTGGCTAATCGACCAACACCACCAACCAAGCCATCCATTGAAGACCCTCCAGTGTTGGAATTGAAGGAGCTGCCTGGTCACTTACGATATTTATTTCTTAGAAAAGGGAACACGCTACCTGTTATTATTGTAGCCGATTTGGAAGAACGATAGGTAACTACACTTATTTTAGTACTTCAAAAGCACAAGAGAGCAATTGGATGGACCATCATAGACATTATTGGCATTCCTTCGGGCATCTGTACACACAAAATCCAAATAGAAGAATACTGTACTCCTACCTTTGAGCATCAGCGTCGTCTTAACCCACCAATGCAAGAAGTGGTTAAAAAGAAGATTATTAATTGGTTAGATATAGGAGTAGTTTACCCTATTTCTGACAGTAAGTGGGTGAGCCCAGTTCAATGTGTTACCAAGAAAGGTGGTATGACAGTGGTTGCTAATGAGAAGAATAAGTTGATTCTACTCAGGCCAGTGACCGGGTGGAGAGTCTGCATGGACTATCGTAAGTTGAACTCTTGGACGCTAAAGGACCATTTCCTAATTCCTTTCATGGACCAGATGCTTGATCGATTTGCTGGAAGGGGGTGGTATTGCTTCCTAGATGGTTATTCTGGGTATCACCAAATCTGCATTGCTTTGGAAAATCAAGAGAAGACGACGTTCACATGCCCATATGGCATATTTGCATTTAAGAGGATGCCATTTGGACTATGTAATGAACCCACCACTTTTCAATAATATATGATGTCTATATTCTCTGACATGGTAGAAGACACCATATAGGTATTCATGGATGATTTCTCAGTGGTAGGTGATTTATTCAAAATATGTATGGAGAATCTAAATATGGCCTTACAAAGATGTGTTGAATTTAATCTAGTGCTTAACTGGGAAAAATGCCATTTTATGGTAAACGAGGGTATTGTGCTGGGCCACAAAATTTCTAAAAAAGGGATTGTTGTTGATCGAGCAAAGGTTGAAGTTATCGAGAAATTACCACCCCCCATTTTAGTAAAGGGACTGGGTAGTTTTCCTGGTCATGCAGGATTCTATCAGAGATTGATAAAAGACTTCTCAAAAGTTTCAAGTCCACTTTGCAAGTTGTTGGAGAATTAAGTTAAATTTCTCTTCGATGATAAGTGTTTGAAGGCATTTGAAATGCCTTAAAAAAAGCTGGTGGAAGCCCTCATTGTTATTGCACCTGAATGGGCCAAACCATTTGAAATAATCTGTGATGCAAGTGGTGTTGTTCTAGGAGCTTTATTGGGACAAAAAAGGGATAAATTATTTCACCCGATATATTATGCCAGAAAAGCACTGAATGGAGCACAAAGGAATTATAGAGTAACCGAACAAGAATTTCTAGTCGTGGTGTATGCTTTCGAGAAATTCAGGTCTTATCTGCTTGGAACTAAAGTGGTAGTCCATACAGACCATGCTACCTTATGGTACTTGATGTCCAAGAAAGATGCTAAACCATGTCTTATTAGATGGGTGTTTCTACTGCAAGAGTTTTATTTCGAAGTCAAAGATAGAAAAGGTTGTAAAAACCAGGTTGTAGATCATCTATCTAGAATGGAAGGTGGATAGGAAGTTAGTGATAAAACAAAGATAAATGATGTGATTCCAGATAAGGAGATCCTGGCAAATGCTATGGAAACATTACCATGGTACGTTGATTATGGAAATTATGTTATGAGTGAGCTCCTCCCAGAACACCTTTCGTTCAACCAAAGGATGAAGTTTTTGCATGATGTAACATATTATTTCTGGGATAATCCTTATTTTTTTAGGCGATGTATAGACAATATCATATAGAGATGCATCCCTGAAGTAGATATACGATCTATAATGGAGGCATGTCACGCTTCCCCAATTGGGGGTCACCATGCCGGTGACCGAATAGCTAGGAAGGTGTTGCAGAGTGGCTATTATTGGCCACCATTATTTAAAGATGCCCATAAGTTTGTGCAGGAATGTGATCAGTGTAAAATATAGGGATCGATATCTAAACGGCACAAAATGCCCTTGACCAAGATGCTTGAAGTGGAGTTATGATGTATGGGGTATTGACTTTATGGGTCTATTTGTAAGTTCTTACGGGATGAAGTACATTCTGGTTGTTGTTGATTATGTGTCCAAGTGGGTTGAAGCTGTCATATTGGCTGACAATGACGGAAAGAGAGTCATTGCATTTCTCAAGAAGAACATCTTCTCTCGCTTTGAAGTACCACGTGCTATCATAAGCGATGGAGGATCTCACTTTTGCAACAAACTATTTCGAGAAGCTCTGGTGAAGTATGATGTAAAACACCATAGAGTGGATACTCCATACCACCCTCAAACCAGTGGGCAAGTGGAGGTGTCGAATCATGAAGTGAAGGCCATCCTATCCAAGACAGTGAATGCTAGCTGAAAAGACTGGTCACAAAAACTTGATGATACCTTGTGGGCATACTGAAATGCTTTTAAGACACCTATTGGAATGTCACCATTTCAAATGGTCTATGGAAAAGCGTTCCATTTTCCAATAGAGATGGAACACAAGGCATTATGGGCACTCAAGACGTTAAATCTGAACTGGAAGGAGGCGGTAGAAATGAGATTAGGGCAACTGAATGAGATAGATGAATTCTATCTTAGGGCATACGAGCGAGCAAATTTGTATAAAGAAGAAATGAAAAAGTACCATGACTGGATGATAGAGAAACGAGAGTTCAAAAGAGGGGACTTGGTACTTCTGTTTAATTCCAGACTTAAATTGTTTCCAGGAAAGCTGAAATCTAAGTGGTCAGGCCCTTTTAAGGTAAGCCAAGTCCACTCCTCTAGAGTAGTGGATCTTGAAAATGAAGATGGCAGTACCTTTAAGGTAAATAGGCAACGGGTAAAGCTTTACATTGGACCAGAAGAATCAGTGAAAAGTGTCACCATTATTTCTCTTGATGAAGTCTGAGGTAATTAAGACACCTGCGTTGTGTCGCGATGTTAAATCAAGCTCTGCATGGGAGGCAACCCATAAGTCCTGAGAATAACCCACTCCAGGTATAACCTAACCCTTAGTTTCATTTTGTTTTGATTTTATGTTGAGGGTGTGGGGGTGTATTATCGTTGTGCCAACTGTGTTAGTAACTAAGAGAAGTACTTATACTTGAAGCAGTCTACATGTTTGATTAATTTTTGAGAACCTCTCCATTGGTTTGATTGCATGAATGTGTGAACTACATTAAATCATGACCATGTGTGAATCTTGTTGTGGCATTAGTTCTAGTAACTTGACAATCACTGCCAAACATTTGCATGAACTGGATGAGTAGTAGCTGGTAATATGCTTATGTGCCAAATGTGTGTAAGGCTTTACTGCGTTCTCCATGTATTGCCATATCTAGAACTTTCCCAGTTCATCTTACCGTAGTTGAAGGATAGGAGTTAGGAAAGGATCATAGGCCATTTTTGAATTTCAGTCACTTTTAGTCTAAATGACCTTCCCAGTAATACATTATACCCATTGGTCCCCATTTGTGCCTAAATTAATTATTTTCTTTCTATGAAACCAATCACCTTCCCTTTTTAAATCATAATGAACCTATTTTGGCCCTATTCCTCCTTGGACACTATGCACCTTGACTTAGGCAAATAGCCTAAGTTAAGGGTGGCTATTATAGGGGTGCGTGAGATAAACTGGGTATGAAGAAAGGTAAAATAAAAAAAAGGAAAAAAAGTTCTGAAAAAGAAATTAATAGTTGGGTGTTGGTGAAAAAGAGCACTAAAATGAAAATTGTTTGAATAAAAGGAAACACCATACCCTGTTTTGCGATCAAGAGAAAAGAAAAAAAGAAAACGACGTTAATAAGTAGACCCCACTAGATAAGGTAGTGCCAAGGAGTTTAGTTACTCTAAATGTTATTTTATACCATACCAGCCCCTATAATATGTTACAAGCCTGAGAAAGTCCTATAGTGATCCTACCTTACCTGTCTAGACACCTCAGTAATGACGATAAGGTAAAGCATATGGTATTTGGCATACACTGATTGAACTTTATTCTGAGTGCGAGAGCCTTTATAATTATCCCCATGATTATACCTTGATATCTGATAATGAGAGAAAAGGGAAATTTCTTTGCTGAGAGGGCATAATAGGTATACTACCAATTGTTAACTTGTTTTGGTTAATGTGATGTAGATGCATGTAGGAGTGTTGTTGCCAAATGGATTCCATACCTTGATTTCTATGAGTTGCATCATTATTTTCAAAAATTTGGCACAGCAGATTTTTAAGCTGATTGACCTTGGAGACGATGCATGTGTTTTTTAGCAAAGTTGAGTGACTGGTTACTGATTGTATTTTGTACTCTTTTAGTTGTATTTTGGTTGCTTGAGGACAAGCAATTATTTTAAGTTGAGGGTGTTGATGTGTGAGCAAATGCTAACACATTTGAGGCTTTTAACTCTAAATAATTGTGAAGTCTTAAGAAACTTTTGGTTGTTTTTGATCATTTTCTTGTGATATTGCAGTTGTAGCAAGGATGGGAGGAAAACATAGGAAAGATGAACAAAATAAGTAAAATCTGGTAAGTGAGCTGATATGAGTCTGACGGCATTTCTTGCAAGCCGTCAGAGATGTGGTAAGCTACAAGAAAAAGACATCAGGAAGAACAGTGAAGAAGAGCTACTGGATGAAGGTGATGACATTCTTAATATGTCGTCACAAGTATGGTAAACCATCAGAAGATGCCGTCAAGTGGGACAGAACATGGTGAAATAAGATGAAGGTTTGACGACATTTGCTACACGCCGTCACTCCTCTGGTAAGCCGTCGGAGGACATCGTCATAGTGAAATCTAGTGGTTGCAAATATTAGATTATTCCTTAGGTTTTATTTGCTTCTAACAGAGAAATAGACCAGAGGACGGGAATTATCAACCGGGACTCGGAAGCTACCAACCTTCTGTTTAATGATTAATGTCGTAAATGGATTAATCTATCTGAGATAACATCCGTTTGGATATAGATAAATTATCCAAGTTTGAGAGAATTAGATAATAAATTGTCTGGTGAGGTTGAGAGATAAGTCAGATAGTATCATAGTCAGGGATATTCTGTTGTTCTACTTATTTCGAGGTCTCTAGCATTACCTAGTATCTGTCAATACCCGAAACCTTTGGTGATCATAACTCTGGTTTCCCATTTATATTGATAACAACACTATAATTCAGAAAGTGAAGATTGATCCATTGTGAACTTTAAACCCCCATCTTTCGGAAACAATAAACTACTAGTAAAGTATTTTGTAAACAAATTGACATTCATACCCTATTCCCTGTGGGATTTGACCCCAACCTAGTTGGGTTTTATATTGACAATGATCGCTTACACCCATTCAAAAGTGTAATTTGAGCGTTATCAGCTTGTTATTTACTTTAAACCTCGTGGTGCTTGTCATTTACTTTAGCCTTTGTGGTGCTTGTTATCTACTTTAGCCCTCATGAGTTTTGTCATTTATTATTGATATATATATATATATATATATTAATGTGATGATAATACCCGGCTAGGCCAAAGAATATAGTGATATGATGATGATATTCGGCAACGCTAGAGGATATAGTGATGTGATATGATGCCCGACAAGGTCAAAGGATATATTGATGTGAAGATGATCCCGACAAGAACGAAGGATATAGTGATGTGATGGTGATGCCCGACAAGAACGGAGGATATATTGATATGATGAGGATACCCGACAAGGCTGGAGGATGATTTTTTATATGCTTATGAGTGTATTTACTGGTTTGAGTTTTGGCTAGCCCTATGTGTGGTAAATACATACATGCTTTTATATGTGTATCCCCTCATTCAAAATGAGAGTATAGCATCAACCTTAAGGTGCTGGTTATAGATCACTAGTATCAAATACTTATAAAAGGGAGTGGTTAATGAGCAATGATAGTTAGGGATTTGTAATGGTTATTGTTTCATATTGGATCTAGACTAGTTAATAAGTGGGAACTAGTTGTAAAAGAAGGATTCACCGAGTAAGTAATGCTAGTACCAATTAAGAGTTAATTGAGATATGTTGTCTATTAGAATAAGCTTTGTGGTGTCTATTTTCTACTAAATAAATATATTACTTGATGGCTAGATATTTAATGGACTAGTTAATGACCTTTGTTTAGCTAAAATATGGCAGTTAGAGGATATGGAAAATATGTGGCCAACAGGGGTAATAATGTGGAATTACATCTATGGTCAATGTTGATTATCTAATGGAGGTTTATGATGAGTTGTAAATTTACCACTCATATACATCCAAAACTATGAATACTACTATGATTTAAAGGAGTTAATGAGATGAATTTATCATTTGAATACACTAATTTCCATGTTTTGCATGTATATAGTGATGCAATGAAAAGAAGTGAAATAATCTTAAAAGAGATCAAAAAGGAAAGAGTTAGTGCAAAACCTAGCAAAAAGTAGGACCTGACCCTCAATTACTGTGATTACGGTCTGAGGGTCGCGATCACGACAAGTCAAGATTAGCCAAGATGATGATCGTGATGGGCTCACCACAATCGCGAGAGCTATGATTGAGATCAATCTCCGACAATCACCAGTGAGCTAATAATAGTCTAGGGGCAGATTTGTCATTTCCTATAGCTAGCTCCAATTCTCTATAGGACAAAAACCTTTTTTATTTTGGGGGTATCTCTAACTAGTTTTTGAAGTTTTGGTTTTGTAAAACCCTACTAATTTGGGAAGGAATATTGTGGTTTATTTTAAAATTAAGTTTAGTTGACATTGAAGTTATATTAAAGAATAATCTTGTTTACATATTCAATAGAAGAATTGAATGATCATTTGGGTATATTTCTTTTCCCTAACTTTATAAGTAGTTAAACATCTATCTTGGGGTTATGCTGGAAAATGGTGCAAATATGTGTTGATTTAAATTATTAGTGTAGACTCTTGGTTAATGATGTTGGGTTTCAAAAATTCTTGCTTGCTGAATGGGAATTTATCGGTGAAACCGCTAAATTCCCAAAATCTCACATTATCCTTCAAGGAGGGATACAAGTCTCCTTATGGATCCTATATCATCCTTGGAATAGGGATGTGGGTGTCAAGGTATTAAAAATAGTTAGATGTAGCTTGCTCCCTTTTTATTATCTTAGAAATAAGGGTGGATTGAGAATTTGCTAGGTCTTCGGCATCTTCCTAGAAATAAGGATGCCTAATTGAAGTTTTGGGTGAATGTATTTGTCACACCCATGGGTTATCCGAAAGGATTCATGAACCCATGCATTATTTGCCCCTAGGAAGACTTAATCCCAAGACTATCCTACGCATATAGTCATTAATTAGCACTTGCATTTATTGAAATAAACCCATGCATTATTTGTCCCTAGGAAGACATAATTCCAAGACTTGTCTCATACTAAGATCTTTTCCATATTTATTTCCCTTAATGGGTAGTTTGAGTAGATTTTGTTAAAACAACCCTTCAGAACGGTTCCCTGCCCCCCCCCCCCCATTTTAATTTATGCATTTCATTTCATTACATTACAAGTATATACTAGATGCTTTCAGCGACCATAGGATTTGAGAACTAGATTCATAGTCATAACCCAATTTCTCTGGTCATGATGGCGCCTACCACATCCCGCCAGTAGTCAAGCCAACCCATAGTTTATAATGGCTAGTAACGGACTACTCAATAATATAAGGAAAGGAATGTAAAATAAAAATAATAGAGATTAATACATAATAAAATCTCAAAACCTGGTGGTATCAGTACAAGAGCTTTTAATATAATAAGAGTACAAAAGTGAAATATCAAAAGAAATAAACTGATACAACTTATCTCTGAATACAATACAGAGACTAGTCTAATACATAAGAGATAGATGAGTAATACTCTGAATGTCAGGAGTTCACTCTAAGTCTCAAAACCATGGTTGCTCTGCACGATGCACATATCAACGACGACACTCGTACTATGATTTGAGGGCTGCAAAAGTGTAGTATGAGTACCAAATGAATGGTACTCAGTAGGCAAGTACCAACTGAGCTCCAAAGATAAGGCAGATATATAAAACATATTAACAAAATGGAAACTACACCCAAGAGTCCAAAAATCATATAACAAGTCAATGAGAATAACACGGTACAACTATATTGTTCAAGTCCAAGAGTCTAACATAGTAAAACTAAGGAAGTATAAAGGTGAACTATCCTATTCAAGACACATTAAATAGACACCAATATTATATTATATATCCCAGGCCAGTATACGAATGAAGAGAAATAGAAAGATATATAAGAAATATACAAGGTTAAATGAATATACAATATGAACAAGTGAAGAATGGGATATAATGTAGTGTCATAGCTTCATATAGCTAGATATATATACCTATATATATGTACATATACATATGAGGTTATATCAAAGCATAACCTAGATCATCATATCCTCATTCTAAGACCTTATTATAATACTATTAAGATTTAATCCACATAGCTAGACATGAAATAATCGTGTATAATAATGCCATCAAAAGATAGAAAAGGCCGTAGACATACCTAAAATCGTGATATTGGATCAATGACCAATTTGCCTTAATCTATCCACAATAATTATTTTAACAATGATAATAACAATATCAAAAACAACGTGAATAACCATCTACTCCAGACAACCAAATATATAGACGGGCCTATACGTAACCCCACTGCCCCAGGATGGGAACGTTTAATTAACATACAAGACAAGGCATATTCCTCACCCATATTTGTGCAACCATCCCATACTAGCTGATAGACATAGATACATACTTGTGATAGGTGATGCACATTTAAGAATAAATACAAAGTACACAATCAATATCACAATCTCATCATCTAACCATTTCCATCATAACTGTCATCATTATGTCCACCGTTAGCATAATCAACCTCCGACCTTGTCGAGTATCAATATATCATCACAAAATCTTCAGCCTTATCGGGTATCAATATATCATCACAGTATCCTTCGACCTTAATAGGGATTAATATATCATCAATCTATATCCTTCGACCTTATCGAGTATCAATATATCATCACGGTATCCTCCGACCTTGCTGGGTATTAATATATTATCATGGTATCCTCTGTCCTTTTCTTGTATCAATACAATTATAAACATCATTACATATATATTTATAGACATATAATAGGTGCACAGGCTCAAGACATGGCAAAAAGGAGGTTAAATCCAGAAGCATATTTCCCAAAGTGATCTTTGGGGCTAAATCATTATAATAGTGTAGAAAGGGTTGGAATACCCCACGACCAAAGTAAGTGATAGGGTTGAATCATAGAGATGACTTCTAATTATTAGTATAACTATTATGCTTCACGTAATCCGTATTCATGGGATACCAACTAACCATTATTTATAAAATAGTCAATACCTAATTTCTAGTCAAGATTCATCACTAAACCACAATCGCCATTTACCCTATAATCATCATTATCAACTAATCATCCTATATCCATTAATCATTATTTTTTGACAAATTACCGTTTGTTATCTAACTATCCGTTACGAACTATCCCCGTTCATTAACTAACCATCGTTTACCAACTAATCCTCATTGATAAACTATTTATCGTTATTAACTAGTCATTACTTATCACCAATATTGCTTATTTTCTATCCTTATTAATACACAACTCCTAATTTATCAACTAATCAACATCATAAACTTAGTCATCAATATCAACTAATCTTCACCTATGCAAAACCCAACATCATTATTAGACACATACCAATCATCGCTAGCTGCCATATTTCAACTAAGCAAGGTTCATTAACTAGTACATTAGATTTTTAGACATCATGTACTATAGCCACTTAATAGACAACTAGATCCCATATAGCCTAAATGTTATTTACGAAGGACATAAATAAGATCATTTTTCATCTAGAGTAACATTAATTACTGATATAATAATCATAAATGTACAAAATCTATGCATTCTATCATTAGTATCCAAATCAATAAAGTTGTACGCAACATACCACATCTTTCTCTATCACATAACAGAGTGATATGTATATGACATATATATGGATATTCATAAATTACAATCGTATCCTTTACAAAGATAATTACTTTGTGGAAGTCCATTTGATAACATTACAAAATGTTTGGCTCAATAATGTCAAGACCCAAGACTAACTCCTAGTCGTAACATGGTGCTTGGAATCATAAATGATCCCAATATAACCCATGAATTGGCATACTGTTAAGCAACTGATTTATAATATTTTAAATAGCTGGTTCAGCAATGCAAAAATATAATCATGACAAAATCTAAGAGAATTATAATATTGATACAATTTACAATCTGATAAACTTGAAGAGAGAACTAAATTTACATGACTGACACTGAATGACATCTATGAAGCCGCTACTATACTGACTATAAATAGCAAGGACATGCTTCCAGCTGCCACTAATCAATATGTATGAGTAACAAAGTAAACTACATAAACAACATTTGACTGAAGTCTCCGAAATAGGAGAACTCAACACTTGCTGGCTAGAAACTACAACTTTCTTGTCATGATGTATGGACTACAACTGGTACCTACATTATGAAACAATGTATCCATACAGACTTATATGTAGATCATTACTTATGGAATGTACTGAGTAAGCAGGTTTGAATGCAATAAGTAAAACTAATTTCATATGTAATCTTAAAATATGCATGCTAAGTGTAACAAAACTCACCAAGGGACTGGAGTATACTAAAATCTGAAGTAGCTTAAAACAGGATTAACAAACATAATCTGGTAAGTTGGTGTATCACTACACATATTTTCTTAAAACCTTACTTTTGCAGAATAAGTAGAACTGAAGTTAGGATATGGTAAAACATGAAAACATGAACATACAAAACCAAACATGCATGTACTGAGATGATATAATTAACTAAATAGTTGATGCCTGGGTGATAGAATAATTGAAATATAAGAAAAGGAATAACTAGCGTGTATATATACTGAGTAGTTGTTATATGAATATGGACTACTGGACAACATGAGATAACTGAGCATAAATTCAAGAAAACTATAAAATCTGAGAATGCATGACCAAGCACAAAACATATTGTGATATGGTCTATAAACTGAAATAATGAAACACTAATAACTAAGTAACTGATAACTATATTCTATGGTCAAGAAAACACTAAAACTAAACTCTGTACTGAATACTGAACTGAGACTATGGGAGATAGCTATAACTGATATGCCCCAATGTACTATCGAGGTCCAACCTGTAGCCCCAGTTGGAAGGTTGTCAGTAAGTTCCACGGGTACTAATCTTGGCTATGTGGATATACTAATTTGATGTATCAAAGGATGGGAGTGTCATGCCAAACTAACAAGGGACCCCTCAATATCTATGGTGGCGTCATAGGTCTGGAACCTAGGGACTGCTACTAACGTCTCATGCCTATTAACGGGGGAAACAAGTTTCTTATGCCTACTTTTGGGGGAGCCATTATCCCTACATTAAATCGGTGCTAAGTCTTTACTCCCAACTGAAAAACACTGATTACTGGACTGAACTGAGTTTAATTGGACTCATAACTGACTATATTATTCACTGAATAATATTTCTCATGGAATAACTGAAATCATTTTTTAGATACTGAAAGAAACTAGGTAAACTGCTAAATTTTGGGTATTCATAACCCCCAACACTGAATAAAAATAAGAACAAGGATATATAAAAGTTTTAGAACCATAATAGGGAATTATTGTTCAAAAACCCAACACTTTAGCATTTCACCAAACACATAGAGATCAAGACTTCAATATGGGGATGCTTTTAAACATGATGAGATAGCTTGATTATATGACAAGAACCATAAATTGGGGATTTATATAGAATTCACTTGAACATGATATGGGAATTTCAATACTCACACATAATAAGACTCATTCTACTTAAAAACACATGAAACCATCACTCGTATTTGAAATCAATGAGAGATTCATGGAGATAATTCAACTTGAAACATGTAAAACTCATAAGTTAAATTCAAAAAGGAGTTTTGGGCTCCATGGGTTAGAGGGGACCTATGGATCAAATCCCACATACCTTAAACCCTTAATCTTAGAATGAGAACACAATTCTTGAAGCTTTCTTGAAGTTTCTTGAATTTAGGAACTTGAATTCTTAGTTTCCTTAGAGAAAAAGGAATTGAATTTATTCTTGGGGTAGGAATAGGGTTTTCTTGATAAGAAATTGGAGAAGATGGGCAAAATAATTCCCTTACTAGTGCCCAAATAGTGTTATAAATGATTGGGGTGAGGTGGGTAAAGACCCAATTGACCCTCAATCATTTAAACCAAAAATTGATAACTAGAATATGGATTAAAGGCATATCGTGACGTTTTATCATGGTGGATTTCTAGTTCTGACAAAAATGAACATAACCTCTTACTCGGGTATTGGATTAAGGCAAAATTGGTATTATTCGAAAGCTATAGTAACTATCCAAAATTTGGTGGGTCTTGAGCTAAAAAATTTAACATATATCAAAAGTTGACCCTTGTAGAATCAAATACTAAACTTTGGATGAATCAAAGGCTCTTATCATAACCTTGTTCTAAGTAATTTCTATGAATATTTTTAACCTCATAAGTACTTCACATACTAGGATAAAGATCATGACACATGCATTTAATTATTAATCAAGAACTGCATAAAAATCCTTTACCACGATACGATGACTATCTCAATGCTATACCTATCGCGATGCGATGCTATCATGGTAAGGTTCTGGAATTGAAATCAAAACATGCCCCAATCCTCATAAAAAAAATTAAAAACTTACCCAAGACGTGATATTTACACCCTTGAACATGAATTAACTCAAAAACTAATGTCTCAGGGTCGGAAAGACCAAAATGAAAATCCTCAAAGATAAGAGGCCTTTAAAATGACTAAATCCCCAATATCTTGTGAAAGTTTCAAGCCTTAATCCCCTTAAGCCTATAATAAAGCTGAATCTAGCTAATAATAGTATGGGGTATTATAATATCTCCCCTCTAGGAACATTCGTTCTTGAATGAGACTGGTTAGACGTGAGAGTACTGTATGAGGTAACTAAGATTATATACTGATCATGCATGACTTGGAACATAATTGCATAACTAATTCTGAAACATGATACATGAACTGAATATCATGAAGTGGACTGATCTATACTAACTTAAAAGCACCAACTCAAAAAACTTAAAGTGAAACTACTAAAATGCCCTTCTTAACTATAAAACCTAATTACTTTATACAAAAAAAAACTCTCCCGCGTAAATAGTTTCAACTAGCGCTTCAATACAACTGATGTACCCCTTCAAAGTTCAAAGTAATAATGTTTTAGATTCCTTTTTCAATTTATAATGTATCTTTTTTGCTCACAAACTATACACTATATACATATCTATCACATAAAATTTTCAGACTTCTTCTCTAGACAATATTTCCTACAAAATGAGATTTATCTGCATTCAGACCTTGTTAGGATAATGAAAAACCTTTCTCCTGGAACTAAAATATGTGAAACATCAAAAAACTCTAAACGTATGGGTTCTTGATGAGAAGCTATATGAGTCTATCCTTGTATATTTGCAAGGCGCCTTGTTTGTCATTTTATCCTCTGTGTAAGTTTCTGCTATCTTATTTGACGAATAAATTTTGATATCTACTATCATCGAGAGTTGGTATATAACTTCTTTGAGGTTGTGGAATTGTTGTAGAATGTAAGCTATGTAATTTGTTAGTTTGGCTCTTCACTCAATACAATTTTTTTGCTTTTCTTTTGCATGGGAATCAATATTCATTATAATTTAGTGTTCTTCATTAATGAATGGAGTGTTTATTTCATCCTCATAGTATTTTAAACTTCACCTTGAATCCTTTTTTTGTGTGTGTGTGACAAATGTTTCACCCTTGAGCTTGTTCGAAAGAAGAAGAATCTTAGTATTTTCATATAAATTTTGGTGCTCTGATGAAAAGAAACAAAGGAATGGATGGTCGGTGCCATTGAAATCTGTTTATGAGGTTTTCATAACTTGCATCTCAAATAACTCTAACTGATGGTGCTATTAACTACATCGCACTATCATGCCAGCTATATCTTTTTTTCCTAAATTTCTTTGGACAAGACAACTGTTTATTCTTTTCAAGTATAGAGAAGCATTCGATTGGCATAACATTATCTTGTCAAAACTAGTGTAGAGAGGGAAAAAGTCACCCTCTTCTATATGAATTTTTGTATTCTATGGTATGTGTTAGAGCAGGTAAAAGTCCCACATTGATTGGGGAATGGACTAGTGGTTTGCTTATATGTACTTGGGTAATCCTCACCTCTTGAGGTAGCTTTTGAGGTTGAGTTAGGCCCAAGGTCCATTTATTTATCATGGTATCAGAGTCAGGTCCACCCAGTTCATTATTTCCGATGTTGGACACTCTAGATATCCAACCCTGGGCATGCGGAGAGGTGTTAGAGTCCCACATCGATGGGTTAAAGGGTCCTTAGTCTCTTTATGTGGTCTTGGGAAATCCTCCCCTCATGACCTAGCTTTTAGGGTGTGAGTTAGACCCAAGACCAATTTTAACATGGTATCAGAGCCAGGTCCATTCCCATTTTGGTCTCCCGGTCCATGCGCCAGTTTTAGTTGGGCCTAGGTGTGAAGGGAAGTGTTAGAGTGGGTAAAAGTCCCATATTAGTTGGGGAAAGGACTAGTGGTTTGCTTATATGGACTTGGGTAATCCTCACCTCTTGAGCTATCTTTTGATGTTGAGTTAGGCCCAAGGTTCATTCTTGACAGTATGCATTCTTTTATTATAAAAATATTAGTGAAAAGATAGAGGTAACACAACTATTGCACAGAAAACCACTTAAGTAAGTTTTTATTTACTTTTATCATATCTGCATTAAGTGTTTTTGTGGAGTTCATACTTTTATCAATTCAATGCATAACATCCAATTGTTGTCATCAAATAATCGATCCCAATATTGATAGAACCCCTGTCAATTGGTGTCAGTTTAAACCATAGAAATCTTAAGATCTTCCTAAACTATGAATAAATAATTTATTCCCTAACTTGGATATAGCAAAATGAACATAAAAGTGTTCTGCTAGTCCGCATGTTATCAAGCAAAGAAAAAAAAACACCATTAAAAATTACATCCTATTAAAATTCCACTTGACTTGCATTTTAACTTCTCAAAAAGGAGGTAGGTATTGGTTTCTTCATTTTGTTGTTTTTATAAGGAAAACACTATCCTTGCGATGATTTACTTGACCAAAATACATTTTTTATCATCATCAATGTAATAAAACTATTCATTTCTGACTTTTGCAGGAGTTGGTTGTTAAGATTCTAGTTGCATTGGGCGCTAATAAATCTCAGCATTTTTGCTCAGATATGGAGCATCTTTTGGCTTGAGGAAGCAATTCAGAATGTTTTAATTTGTGTAGAAATGATTTTCTTTTCTAAACACCAACTGCAAAAGGTTGCTACCTATTGCAACTATAATAAAATAGGAGACATCTATTCGAGAAATTTCCTTTCTAATTGGGTACTTTCTAATAAGAAGACAAAGAAATAGTCTTTTGAAAGGGGATTATTCAGGTAAGCATTAAATCAGACTCTCTTAGTTCAATTAAGAGGGTAAGGATGGAATTTGAATTTTTATGGGATGTCGAAGATATTTTTTTCTTAAGTATGTAGATGGCACAAATGCACAACAAGATAGCTTTAGGAAAAGAATACACCAGTTGAACAACTTGCTAACATAGGAGTATATAATTGGATTTATTTGATTTACGGAACTAGTATATAATTGGATTTATTTGATTAATTTATTAATTATGATAAAATTAGATTTAGATATATTATAAATATTGTTTAGATGAATAACGTACAAAAATTACAAAATTAAAACAAATAATATCTGGAAAAACGTAAAGAATTAAAAATAAGGATAGAAAGACTATAGTATAACATAATTGTCGGAGTTAGTAAAAACTCAATAAATGCACAAAAAGAAGAAATATCAAATTTAGAATCAACATTAAATAGTCTAGAATATATATATATATATATATATATATATATGTATATATATATATATATCAACATAACATATATACATTTAAATAAAATGAACAAAGAAGAATTTATAATAGATGAAAAAACATATGAAAATCATGAAGGATTAAAAATAAAAATAGTAATCTCTAATTTTGGAAGAAGATATAAGAAAATAGGTGAACATTTATAATTAATGTTAAAAAAATAAGAATTAAATTTAGAAGATAAGTTGCCAGCCGTGCTAAGAATAGAAAGAGAAAACGAAGAGATAGGTAGAAAAAAGGAAATAGATAAAATAAAATAACAAACCACAGAAAAAATATGAAAAATAGAAAAAACTAAAAATAGTAGGATTTCTGAATTAGAAAAAGAACTACAAATGCTAAAAGATTTATATGAAAAGAGACAGAAAGAAAAAGAAGAAAAAGATAAAGAACAAAAATTATTAAACGAGATAAATCAATTGTAAAAAATTAGAAATAAAAAATAAAGAACCAGAAACCAGTGAATTAAAAATAAATACAGTAGATGCTGAAGAAACAGATAATTATGATTCGGAAGATAGTAAAACATATACAGAAATTCTAGAAAACATAAGAAAACTAGAAATCAATGAAAAACAAGAAGTAATTAATAAAGAAAATCTAGAACTAATAAATGCAAAAGTAAATATTCTAGATAAAAATATAATACCTAGTACATCAGAAATAAGAAAACAACCTATAATTACAAAAATAAGTTTAAAAGATATAATCCAGAGGATGAATATAATAAATGGACACCAAAACAAATAATTAATTACAACTTTTTAGATTTAGACTGTGTAATAGACACAAATAAAATAATACAACTATGGGTAGGATACATAGATAATAAAATAGATACAACAAATACACCAGAATATATAGAAAAGATATTAATAGGAACAGTAAAATTATGATTTTTAAACCTAGCCGAAGCAAATAAAAAAGTACTAAGATCTGATAATAAAACAAAAGGAGCATCAATACCTACTAAAATACTACTAACAGATATATTGAAAAAATATGAAATAGCCTTAAGAGAAGAATTTAGTAGTATAACAACAGAAGAAGAAGAGCAAAATAAAGAGAAAGATATGAATAGGAATTTAATGTTAAAATTAGCAATATGTAATATGTTCTATATAGATGAGTATACATGCGCATTTAAAGAATATTATTATAAAGGAACATATAATATAGAAGAAAGTAAAGAGATAAGAAGATTATATTTTAGTAAACTACCTGAACCATTTAGTTCAAAAATAATAAAAAGTTGGGATGAAGCAAAAATAGTAGATACCCTAGGAGCAAGAAAATTTTTTGTACAACAATGGTATATATCTACAATTTCTATATCCTTATGTACATTCAAAACAAGTATTTTAAATTTATCTACCATTTTGTCAGATAAATAAGAATTTATTTTTTATATGATGCTTTTTCAAAATATTCCCTTCAATCATACACATAACAAAATATGATCATTTTAGATTACTATATACTAGATTATTCTTAAATAACATGTTCTTCCGTCACTCTTAGCATGGTAATCTGGATACTTTTCCCTTAAAAAGCGCCTCTACTCTGGCTACTCCTCTATCATAGCTTTCTTGCCTCACCGGTTTCACCTTTAGCATGGCATAGTTCTTAGGGATTTTTCTCCTTTTCCAGTTTGCTAATAAATTTCTTAGCATGTTATTTTTCGAATAATCCTACTATAAAGTAACTAACATGAACTTATTTTATCATGTCATGATTGTCAGGAATTTATCAATTTATCTATTCATAACCATAAATAAATATACTTGTTCTGGTAGATTCGATAATTCTGGGCTTTGTTCATCCATAGCTTTTGCTTTGAAATATATCTATTTTTTATTTAATATTCAAAAGTTTTTTGTTTACAAAGGAGAGCTTTTTGCTTCAACACATGAAGACTTGCCTTGTAACTGAGCAAAATGCTCTCTATTTATAATCCTAAGAAAGATAAAGAGAACGTGTATCCTATTTCTATATTGTTCCTACTTTACACGAATCCTATCTATTTTACAAGAAAGTCTATACATTCTAAGAAGAAAAGACTTAAAGCTAACAAAAACTTAAAAAGGTCAAAAAGGCTATTAAATGAAAAGAAAAGTCTAAAAGGCTATAAAAACTTTACAATAATTTATGTAAGAAGTTTATCTTTTTCTTCATATGTCATTTTCCTATTTTTAATATTTTGTCTTCTTCTATTATTGCTCCACTCCGTCACTGTCTTCTTTTTATCTTCTAGCTGGCATCTTTATCTTCTTGGTTGATGATTTTTTATTATAGCTGAACTTTTGGGATAATATTATCTCCTCTACTACACCTCGAACATTGATGGACTGGATATTTGTGTCCAATTATCTTGCACTATCTTGTTAATAATCCATCTGAAATAAATCCTTTTCTAATTGCTCTTGTAGTAGATTGTTTTTTTTGGGTTAAGTAACGTCATTATCTATTGTCTAACATCTTCCATATCTGTTTGTCATAGCTCTCTTGAATTTGAATAAATCATTTGATTATCTCTTGAATAATATCTCCATATTGGGTTTCCATTGATGTAATTATTTGCTAATTCTTGAATAATTATAGCTAATCCAATAAGTTGTTTATTTGCATAAAAATCAGGTATCTCGATTTTGGGTATCTCTGGCTGTTGTACAATATCTTCCGGTATAATCATATCTCTGGTTAATCCTATTTTTACAACTTGTGTAACTGGTTTTATCTCGTCGTATAATATCTCCGCTTGGGCAGTATAAAACTTTATATACAATAGATTTCCTTTGGTTACTCTTTCATAGGTGGTGAATACTTTATGTAATTCTTCTATAGTTGTTAGTTCTTCTACATCTTGGGTATATATGGTATTTAATAATCCATAGTCGAAACATGTTTTTATTAAGCTTGGATTGGTTTTGGGTAGTGCGATTAGTTTGTTGTAAACTTGTAATTTTTAGGTTATATAATTTTTGTTTGCTTCTTGGATATTTGTAGCTCTGGGGTTAAGGTTTAGAAAAGTTTGTACTTTGTAGATATTTTCTATATATCCTCGGGCTATATGGTTATAAGCTTTTTATCTTGGTTCAAACTATCTCCATATGTGGTAATTTGTGGGGGTATGTACAAGGTGTCTTTTCGTATTTTTGGTATAAATGATTTTTCAAATATCTTATTCATGTTCATGTTCTGATATCTAACTCCTTTGCTTGTACCTGCAATTATAGATTGATAAACGTTATGGGTTTTATGGAGTGTCCTAACATCTCCTTTTAGCTCTTGAATTTTAATATCTTCAGATCAACATAGCTCTGCACACTGCTCAGTTAGTTGATTCATAGATTTAGACTTCAGTTTAACTTTATAAGTCTTTAGCTTTTCTATTTCATTACCCATACTGTCCAGTTTCATTGAAAGCATAGTTAAGATTTTGAGTATCTTTTCTAAAGCATCGTCTTCTTATTATATCAGTCTGTGTAGCTTTGTCTTGATATGTAATCTGCAATAACATTTTTGGTTGTACATATTACTTCAATTGTAAATATAAAAATTAATATATTTAATACTAGTCTCTGAATCTCTTTCGTTGTAACTGAAATTTGTATTTTCTTTGTTAACCACCAACGTACCCGTATATTAGCTGTCCGTACAATAAATTTGTTATATACAATATATGGCTCAAATGCTAATAAATATTTATATAATGAACATAATTTTTTTCTATTTATTTCCCATTTTATTTTTGTTTCATTAAACGTACCTGAGTAGTATGTACAATGATGTTCTAATTTTTCTTCTTCATATCTATATTTATGTACTCCTCCATAACTATATTCACTAGCATCTGCTTCTACTATATATATAAATTTTTTATTTTCTCTTGGGTATTGTAATTTTGGTAATTCTTTACAAAGTATTTTTATTTTCTAGACTTGTTTTTTATCTTCTTCATTGCAATTATATTCTACATCCTTTTTTAATTTTTTCTGTAAAGGCTTTAGGTTTTGTGCTAATTTTGGTATATATTCTCTTACTGGGTTACTAATCCTAAAAATGATTGTATTTTCTTTTTTTGAATCTAATTCTTCTTTTGAATTTATTATTTTTTGTACTATATGTTGTTGAATTTTTACTCCACTTTTATCAATTTGTATTCCTAAAAACTCTCTCTGGTTTTTCATAATTTCTTCTTTCTTTTCACTTAAACTTATTCCCTATTTTTCTACTATATCTGTAAATTGTTCTGATAATTTTAAATGTTCTTCTTTAGTTTTTGTATATAGTAGTATATCATCTATGTATACTATGCAATTAGGTAATTATTTAAAATAACTATCCATAAAATGTTGATATCTACGTGGTGCATTTTTATATCCAAATGGTAATACGTTCCATTTATAAAATCCTTATGGTACCGTAAATGAGGTTAATTTTTTAGAATTTTCATCTAACTTTAAGTGGTAAAATTCTGATTTACAATCAAATTTACTAAAATAATTATATCCTTGTATTTGTCTTATTTTTAATATCTTATTTGGTATTGGATAATTATATGTCATAGATTTGCATTTAGGTTTCTATAATCAATAACCATTCTACTTTTTCCTCTTTTTTGTTCACTATGTTTATTTACTATAAATGTTGGACTATTATGTTTACTATTACTTTTTTGTATATATTATTTCTCTAATAATTCATCTATATGAATTTTAAATTCTTTTAAATCGTCAAAATTATATGTTAATGATTTTTGAGTTATTATGCTATTTTTATCTATTAATTCAATTTTTATAGTAATTTTATGTTTTTTCTATCCTCTTAATGGATCTTCACTATATAATTGTCTTAATTTTTTCTTTATTATTTCTACCTTATCTATTGAAAATATAGTTATTTTTTTTTATTTATTGAAAATACAACTAGTTCTACTGTGTCTTCTGTATTTTTTTATATTTTCTAACTTTTGTGTAATTTTTCTACTTCTTTCTATCCCATCAATTTTCTTTCTTATTTTACTAGTAACTCTTTTTGCCCTTACTTTTTGTTTACATGGTGTTGTAAAACGTCAATCTGTTTTAGTTATTATATGTGAGTATAATTTATCTAAAAATGGCATTCCTAAAAGCATATCTTTTAATGTTAGTTCATAATTATAGATTTCTTCTATTGTTATTATTTTATCCCATATCTATATTTTTACACTTTTAGCTTTATATGTAATTAAGCTTCCTTCATTATTAAATCCTTTGACTACTATTGGTGTTTTTTATTTATCTCATTTACTTTCTGGTAAGCAGTTGTATCTACATAAGTTTGTTTCTGCTCTTGTATCTATCATATGTGCATAATACCTATTATAATATCCTTCTATTATTATTTTTACAAGTACATATATTTTCATATCATGTTAAAGTTCTTTTTATGAATAATCATTCTTTATCATAAGTTATAAATAATTGTGTATGTTCTATATTGTATGGTTTTACTTGTTCTAACCATTTTATTCCTAATATTATATCTGTTTTTTGCATTTCTTTCTTTATTTCAAATTCTATTTTTATTTTTCTGACTCCTATTATTATTATTTTTTCTGTCGTATCTTTAATGTTTATTAGACTCTTTGGTAGCTCTTTCTTTTGCATATCTACAGTCTATTACATGTTCTTTTTGGCTTACTACGTAGAATTCTTCCTTTTTTCTACTAAATATATTTTTTATTGTTGGTATTTTAAATATTTTTTCTACACTTACGTCTAACCCTTTTTCTTTTATTTCCTCAAATATATTACTGTTAAATATTATTTTTTGATCTGTTCCTTCTTTATTTAAATATTCTTCCTTTGTTATTATTTTTATATATTCTTCAGTTATTTGGTTCATTTTTATATTTTTTCTTCAGTCATTTGATTTATCTAATTCACTATAAATTTCCTTATCTATTTCATTCTCCGAAATTTCATATATACTATCTTCACTTTCTAATTCATAACCTATATAATCTATCTGCATATATTCTATATTTTCTATTTTTATTTCTGATATTTATTTATTTTTTGTGTTTTTTGGTAATTACAATCTCTAGCTAAATGTCCTAGTTTTCCACAATTATAACAAGTACATTTTTTGTAGATTTCTTTTTTCCTATATGGTCTTTTATGTTTATAATTGTTTGCATAATATCTTTTTCTTAATTTCTTATATTTATATTTTAATTTTTTGTATTTCTTATATTTATTATGTCCTTTTTTCTTATAATATCTTTCTTCATATCCAAATTGAGGTGCTATTTTATCTTTGCAACATGCTAAATTTCTTATTAATGTTTTTTTCATTTTATTTCTTCTCTATATTTTTCAGATAGATTTCTATACCATTGTTGTAAAATTTTTATTCTTGCTCCTAGGGTATCTACTATTTTTGCTTCATCCCAACTTTTTATTATTTTTGAACTAAATGATTCAGGTAATTTACTAAAATATAATATTCTTATTTCTTTACTTTCTTCTATATTATATGTTCCTTTATAATAATATTCTTTAAACGCGCATGTATACTCATCTATATAGCACATATTACTTATTGCTAATTTTAACATTAAATTCATATTCGTATCTTTCTTTTTATTTTACTCTTCTTCTTCTGTTGTTATACTACTAAATTCTTATCTTATAGCTATTTTATATTTTTTTAATATTTTTGTTGGTAGTATTTTAGTAAATATTGATGTTCCTTCTGTTTTATTATCAGATCTTAGTACTTTTTTACTTCCTTCGGCTAGGTTTAAAAACCATAATTTTACTGTTTCTATTAATGTCTTTTCTATATATTCTTGTGTATTTGTTGTATCTATTATTTATCTAATAATTGTTTTGACATGTATCCTACCCATAGTTGTATTTTTTTATTTTTGTCTATTACACAGTCTAAATCTAAAAAGTTGTAATTAATTATTTGTTTTGGTGTCCATTTATTATATTCATCCTTTAGATTATATCTTTTAAACTTTTGGTTTTCTTATTTCTGATGTACTATGTATTATATTTTTATCTAGAGTATTTATTTATGTATTTATTAATTCTAGATTTTCTTTATTAATTACTTCTTGTTGTTCATTAATTTCTAGTTTTCCTATGTTTTCTAAAATTTCTATATATGTTTCACTATATTCCGAATCATAATTATCTGTTTCTTCAGCATCTATTGTATTTATTTCTAATTCACTGGTTTCCGGTTCTTTATTTTTTATTTCTAATTTTTCTTTAAATTGATTTATATCATTTAATAATTTTTGTTCTTTATCTTTTTTTTCTTTTTCTTTCTGTCTCTTTTCTTATAAATCTTTTAGCATTTGTAGTTCTTTTTCAAATTCAGCAATTCTACTATTTTAGTTTCTTCTATATTTCGTATTTCTTCTATGGTTTGTTGTTTTATTTTATTAATTTTATTTTTTTGTGTCTAGCTCTTCGTTTTCTCTTTCTATTTTTACCATGGCTGCCAACTTATATCAATATATTCTAGAATTTCTTAATCTGTACAATATCCATCAGAATAATTATCTAAGTAGTAATAGTGATTGTCATCACTTAAGTATATTTCTCCTAACTCATTTTCTATCTGATTTATATCTAATTCTTCATCTTTAATGTTAAATATTTTTTCACATATTATTTTTTTTATGTCTATAATTTCTGTATCTCTAAGTATGTATAAAACTAGTACTTAAAAATTATCTGTAATTTAGGTGGTTTAATTAAATGCTTTTTCATAATATTTTTTAGTTTTTTGTTTTAATCTTCTTAATTCCCCTATATTTTCATTAAGGTATTCTATATTTTATATCTTTGGTTCTCATATATTCTTCTAAATTTTTTTTCATTAATTTTTCTATTAATTGTATATTTTTCATATCCATTTTCTAATATTCTAAATATACGTAATTTATCATGGTTGATGTGTAGGTTTGAAATGTAAGTATTAATAAGAGTAGTCAGACAGGGGAGGTATATAATTTATTCTAGTTATAAAATATTTATCAAATATTTTATCCAATATGATTTTTCTTATATCTACAATTTCTATATCCTTAAGTACCTACAAAACAAGTATTTTAAATTTATCTACCATTTCGTCTGATAAATAAGTATTCATTTTTTATATAATGTTTTTGCAAAATATTCCCTTCAATCATACACATAACAAAATATGATCTTTTTAGATAACTATATACTAGATTATTCTTAAATAATATGTTATTCGGTCACTATTAGCATGGTAATCTGGATACTTTTCCCTTAAACAACGCCTCTACTCTAGCTACTCCCCTATCACGGTTTTCTTGCCCCACCTGTTTCACCTTTAGGATGGCATAGTTCTTAGGAATTTTTCTCCTTTTTCACTTTGCTAATAAACTTCTTAGCATGCTACTTTTCGAATAATTCTACTATAAAGTAACTAACATGAACTTATTTTATCATATCATGATTGTCAGGAATTTATGAATTTAGCTATTCATAAGCATCAATAAATATACCTGTTCTATTAGATTTAATAATTCTGGGATTTGTTCATCCATAGTTTTTTCTTTGAAATATATCTATTTTTTTTATTAAATATTCAAAAGTTTTTCATTTACAAAGGAGGGCATTTTGCTTCACCACATGAAGACTTGCCTTGTAACTGAGCAAAATGCTCTCTATTTATAATCCTAAGAAAGATAAAGAAAACTTGTATCCTATTTCTATACTGTTCCTACTTTACACGTATCCTATCTATTTTACAAGAAAGTCTTTACATTCTAAGAAGAAAAGACTTAAAGCTAACAAAAACTTAAAAAGGTCAAAAAGGCTATTAAATGAAAAGAGAAGTCTAAAAGGCTATAAAAACTTTACAATAATTTACGTAAAATGTTTATCTTTTTCTTCATATGTCATTTTCCAATTTTTAATCCTTTGTCTTATTCTATTATTTCTCCATTCCATCACTGTCTTCTTTTTATTTTGTAGCTGGCATCCTTATCTTCTTGGTTGATGATGTTTTACTCTAGCTGAACTTCTGGGATAATATTATCTCCTCTATTACATCTCAAACATTGTTGGTCTGGATATTTGTGTCCAATTATCTTGCAATATCTTGTTAATAATCCGTCTGAAATAAATCATTTCCTAATTGCTCTTGTAGTAGATTGTTTTTCTAGGTTAAGTAACGTCATTATCCATTGTCTAACATCTTCCATATCTGTTTGTTGTAGCTCTCTTCAATTTGAATAAATCATTTGATGGTCTCTTGAATAATAGCTTCATATTGGGTTTTCGTTGATGTAATTATTTCCTAATTCTTGAATAATTGTAGCTAATCCAATAAGTTATTTATTTGCATAAAAATCAGGTATCTCGATTTTGGGTATCTCCGGCTACTGTACCATATCCTCTGGTATAATCATATCTCTGGTTAATCCTATTTTTATAACTTGTATAACTGGTTTGATCTCGTCGTATAATATCTCTACTTGTGCAGTATAAAACTTTATATAAAATAGATTTCCTTTGGTTACTCTTTTATAGGTGGTGAATACTTTATGTAATTCTTCTATAGCTGTTAGTTTTTCTTCATCTTGGGTATATACAGTATTTAATAATCCATAGTCGAAACATATTTTTATTAAGCTTGGATTGGTTTTGAGTAGTGCGATTAGCTCATTGTAACCTTGCAATTTTTGGGTTATATAGTTTGTGTTTGGTTCTTGGATATTTGTAACTCTGGGGTTAAGGTTTAGAAAAGTTTGTACTTTGTAGATATTTTCTATATATCCTCGGGCTATATGGTTATAAGCTTTTTTATCTTGGTTTAAACTATCTCGATATGTGGTAATTTGTGGGGGTATGTACAAGGGGTCTTTTTATATTTTTGGTATAAATGGTTTTTCAAATATCTTATTCATGTTCATGCTCTGATATCTAACAACTTTGCTTGTACCTGCAATTGTAGATTGATAAACGTCATGGGTTTTATGGAGTGTCCGAACGTCTTCTTTTAGCTCTGGAATTTTAATGTCTTTCGATCGACATAGCTCAGCACACTGCTGAGTCAACTGATTCATAACTTTAGACTTCAATTTAACTTCGTTTGTCTTTAGCTTTTCTATTTTATTACCCATACTGTCCACTTTCATTGAAAGCGTAGTTATGGTTTTGAGTATCTTTTCTAAAGTATCATCTTCTTATTATATCAGTCTGTGTAGCTTTGTCTTGATATGTAATCTGCAATAACATCTTTACAAAGTATTTTTATTTTCTGGACTTGTTTTTTTATCTTCTTCGTTGTAATTATATTCTACATCTTTTTTTAATTTTTGCTGTAAAGGTTTTAGGTTTTCTGCTAATTTTGGTATATATTCACTTACTTGGTTTACTAATCCTAAAAATGATTGTAATTTCTTTTTTGTATCTAATTCTTCTTTTGAATTTATTATTTTTTGTACTATATATTGTTTCATCTTTACTCCACTTTTATCTATTTGTATTCCTAAAAACTCTATCTGGTTTTTCATAATTTTGGTTTTCTTTTCACTTAAACTTATTCCCTATTTTTCTATTATATCTGTAAATTGTTCTAATAATTTTAAATGTTCTTCTTTAGTCTTTGTATATAGTAGTATATCATCTATGTATACTATACAATTAGGTAATTGTTTTAAATAACTATCCATAAAATGTTGATATCTACCTGGTGCATTTTTATATCCAAATGGTTATACGTTCCATTCATAAAATCCTTGTGGTACCGTAAATGCGGTTAATTCTTTAGAATTTTCATCTAACTTTTAGTGGTAAAATCCTGATTTACAATCAAATTTACCAAAATAATTAAATCCTTTTATTTGTCTTATTTTTAATATCTTATTTGGTATTCCATAATTATATGTCATAGTTTTTGCATTTAGGTTTCAATAATCAATAACCATTCTACTTTTTCCTTTTTTTTTGTTCACTATGTTTATTTACTATAAATGCTGGACTATTATGTTTACTATTGCCTTTTTGAATATACTTTTTTTCTAATAATTCATCCATATGCATTTTAAATTCTTTTAAATCGTCAAAATTATATGTTAATAGTTTTTGAGTTATTATGCTATTTTTATCTATTAATTCAATTTTTATAATAGTTTAATTTTTTTCCATCTTCTTAATAAATCTTCACTATATAATTGTCTTAATTTTTTCTTTATTATTTCTACCTTATCTATTGAAAATATAGTTATTTCTTTTTTATTTATCGAAAATACAATTAGTTTTACTATGTCTTCTGTATTTTTTATATTTTCTAACTTTTGTGTAATTTTTTCACTTCCTTCTATCCAATTAATTTTCTTTCTTATTTTATTAGTAATTCTTTTTGACCTTACTTTTTGTTTACATGGTGTTGTAAACCACCAATCTGTTATAGTTATTATATGTGGGTATAATTTATCTAAAAATGACATTCCTAAAAGCATATCTTTTGATCTTAGTTCATAATTATAGATTTTTTTATAGTTATTATTTTATCTCATGTCTTTATTTTTACATATTTAGCTTTATATGTAATTAAGCTTCCTTCATTATTAAACCCTTTGACTACTATTGGTGTTTTTTATTTATCTCATTTACTTTCTGGTAAGCAGTTGTATCTACATAAGTTTGCTTCTGCTCCTGTATCTATCATAGGTGTATAATACCTATTATAATATCCTTCTACTATTATTTTTACAAGTACATATATTTTCATTTCATGTTAAAGTTCTTTTTTTGAATAATCTTTCTTTATTATATGTTATAGATAATTGTGTATGATCTATATTGTATGGTTTTACTTGTTCTAACCATTTTATTCCTAATATTATGTCTGTTTTTTCCATTTCTTCCTTTATTTCAAATTCTATTTTTATTTTTGTGACTCCTATTATTATTATTATTATTATTATTTTTCTACGGTATCTTTAATGTTTATTAGACTCCTTGGTAGATCTGGGCATATATCACTGTTAGATTTTATTTCTTCACTTTTTACTAGATATTTTGCTATATAATTTTCTTCTTGTCCTGTGTTTAAGAGTATTAAATATTCTTTTTTATTTATTGTTCCGGTTATATAATATTGATTTAAATTAACTGTTGAAGTTGTTTCATAACTTGTTCTTTTATATGAGCTTGATGATTCTGGTTTTTAATGAACTATTCTTTTTGTTGTACTTATTTTATCATTTATTATTTTTAAATATTCTTCTATATTTATGTCTTTGTAACTATAATCATTATTATCAATTGTTTTTACAAATTGTTCAAAAGGACTTTCTGTTTGTATTTTATTTATTTTATTTTTTCCTGTTATTTTATGTTTTGTTGTTAATACATATAGAGTTTTACATCTTGCTGTAAATATTTTACTTCCTGGGGTTAGTTCTATTCCTGATATTTTCCAATTTAATACTAATGATTTATCTATATTTTTATCTATTATTGCTATTGAATAATTCTCACTTATTATAAATTAAAATTTTTGGTATATTAAATTTCCTTTTATGACTATTATTATACTTTTTTTCTAAAGGTTTTATAATTCTATCATCTGCTAAATATAATTCTATTTATGTATCTATTCATTCTCTAAAACATGCTTTTATTAATATCTCTGTTCCTCCTAGGTGTACATATTTTATTGGGTCTTTTCTTTTTATATCGTTTATTTTTTTATTAATTATTCTTTTTGTTACTCCTTTTGCATATCTACAGTCAATTAC
Organism: Capsicum baccatum var. pendulum; assembly: GCA_030864225.1. NCBI lineage: Eukaryota > Viridiplantae > Streptophyta > Magnoliopsida > Solanales > Solanaceae > Capsicum > Capsicum baccatum. The sequence continues at coordinate 92,622,436 of CM061557.1, forward strand.
ATGTTCTTTTTGGCTTACTACGTAGTATTCTTCCTTTTTTCTACTAAATATATTTTTAATTGTTGGTATTTTAATTATTTTTTCTACATTTAAGTTTAACTCTTTTTCTTTTATTTCGTCAAATATATTACTGTCAAATATTACTTTTTGATCTATTCCTTCTTCATTTAAATATTCTTTTTTTGTTATTATTTTTATATCTTCTTCAGTTATTTGGTTCATTTTTATATCTTCTTCAGTCATTTGATTCATCTAATTCACTATCTATTTCATTATCTGTTTCATTCTCCGAAATTTCATATATACTATCTTTACTTTCTAATTCATAATCAATATAATCTATCTGCATATATTCTGTATTTTCTATTTTTATTTCTGATATTTGTTTATTTTTTTTTGGTTTTTTGACAATTTACAATCTCTAGGTAAATGTCCTAGTTTTCCACAATTATAACAAGTATATTCTTTTATAGATTTCTTTTTTCTATACAGTCTTTTATGTTTATAATTTTTTGCATAATATCTTTTTCTTGGTTTCTTATATTTATATTTTGATTTTGGGTATTTTTTATATTTCTTATGCCTTTTTCCTTTCTTATAATATCTTTCTTCACAACCAAATTGAGGTGCTATTTTATCTTTACAACATGCTAAATTTATTATTAATGTTTTTTCCATTTTTATTTCTTCTCTATATTTTTCACATAGATTTCTATACCATTGTTGTGAAATTTTTATTCTTGCTCCTAGGGTATCTAATATTTTTGTTTCATCCCAACTTTTTATTATCTTTGAACTAAATGGTTCAGGTAATTTACTAAAATATAATTTTCTTATTTCTTTACTTTCTTCTATATTATATGTTCCTTTATAATAATATTCTTTAAATGCGCATGTATACTCATCTATATATCACATATTACATATTGCTAATTTTGACATTAAATTCCTATTCATATCTTTCTCTTTATTTTGCTCTTCTTCTTCATTTGTTGTTATACTACTAATTCTTCTCTTATAGCTATTTCATATTTTTTCAATATTTCTGTTGGTAGTATTTTAGTAGGTATTGATGTTCCTTCTGTTTTATTATCATATCTTAGTACTTTTTAACTTGCTTCGGCTAGGTTTAAAAACCATAATTTTACTGTTCCTATTAATGTCTTTTCTATATATTCTGGTGTATTTGTTTTATCTATTTTATTATAAAATAATTGTTTTGACATGTATCCTACCCATAGTTGTATTGTTTTATTTGTGTCTATTACACAGTCTAAATCTAAAAAGTTGTAATTAATTATTTGTCTTGGTGTCCATTTATTATATTCATTCTTTGGATTATATCTTTTAAACTTATTTTTGTAATTATAGGTTGGTTTTCTTCTTTCTGATGTACTAGGTATTATATTTTTATCTAGAGTATTTACTTCTGTATTTATTAGTTCTAGATTTTCTTTCTTAATTACTTCTTGTTTTTCATTAATTTCTAGTTTTCCTATGTTTTCTAGAATTTCTGTATATGTTTCACTATCTTCCAAATCATAATTATCTGTTTCTTCAGCATATATTGTATTTATTTTTAATTCACTGGTTTCTGGTTCTTTATTTTTTATTTCTAATTTTTCTTTAAATTGATTTATTTCGTTTAATAATTTTTGTTCTTTATCTTTTTCTTCTTTTTCTTTCACTCTCTTTTTATATAAATCTTTTAGCATTTGTAGTTCTTTTTCTAATTCAGCAATCCTACTATTTTTAGTTTCTTCTATTTTTCGTATTTCTTCTGTGGTTTGTTGTTTTATTTTATCTATTTCCTTTTTTCTGTCTATCTCTTTGTTTTCTCTTTCTATTCTTACCATGGCTGCCAACTTATCTTCTAATTTAATTCTTCTTTTTCTAACATTAAGTATAAATGTTCACCTATTTTCTTATATCTTCTTCCTAAATGAGAGAATACTATTTTTATTTTTAATCCTTCATGATTTTCATATGTTTTTTCATTGTTCATTTTATTTAAATGTATATAGGTTATGTCGATATATATATTTTAGACTATCTATTGTTGATTCTAAATTTGATATTTCTTCCTTTTGTGCATTTATTGAGTTTTTACTAACTCCGGCAATTATGTTATACTATAGTCTTTCTATTCTTATTTTTAATTCTTTACGTTTTTCAGATATTATTTGTTTTAATTCTTTATATTTTTGTTATTTTTATACGTTATTCATCTAAACAATATTTATAATATATCTAAATCTAATTTTATCATAATTAATAAATTAATCAAATAAATCTAATTATATACTACTTCCGTAACTTTGATTAGCATAGACTTTGATACCATTTGTAGGGGGTGCGGATAACTTGGGTAATATATATAGATCCATTAGATAATATATACAATGATTTAATGCCTAACATAATGGATATTCATCCAACAATAAAACATCAAATGAGTTTTATTTTAAGATAATAACAGTTATCTACCCCTAATGACAAAATATTTAAGAAAAGATTGGAGACAGACAACATTTAAGAGCAGGTTTCATATAAACATGTTAAAATCCTTTAATTTTCAATTGTTTCAACAAATAAAATGTAACAGCCCTAGTGTAGGACCAATCGGCATGCCTTTACGCCTCAATATTTTGACATCTTGCTGTTAAAATAATGAAACCAAGTCCTTTATATTGAAATCATTTTCCCAAGATATTAATACACCTAGAAGTATATAGATATTATAGTGTCCTTTGTTGTGTTTTAATTCCATTACAAATTTGTACATACATGTAGAGGATAGTACAAGATTTGGCACAAGGAAAAAATAAAATGATGTGTTTCCATTCTAGCTAACAAGCAAAATCTATGCCCACTGTCTATGTCACTACCACCAAGACGCAGTAAGGAACCAACATGAGAGGAGCTCAACAAGTATTGCTTATTGGTCAAAATAAGCAGAAACTTACACAGAGGTGAAACCAAATTTGAAATAAGTTAGTCTTATCTTATCATTTGTCAATTGAGTTTTAACACCCCTTTGTGTACTTGTTAAGTTATAAGTGTCAACCTTCTTATTTGGTTAATTTGATTTATACTAGTGCTACATATGGTGTATATGAAATATGAGATATACAATGATGATTATTCATTCAACAAAATATTTGTGAAATCTTAAAAAAGAATTTGCTAGCATAAATGAAGTTTCCTGATTAAGATATTAGTGTTATTTGTCATCAAAATATCTTTACGTATGAGTATAGCAACTCCAAAATTGCATTTACGAAGTTTGTAATTTTATGATCACATAAATAGTCCTATGACCATCCAACTTGGGTAATACAGTGGCGGACCCAGGATTTAAGGTTAGAGGGTTCTTAAAAAACTTAGAAACAAAAAAAAAAATTCAACTCAATGAGGTTCGAACCCAGGGCATCATTAGTAGAGAAACTTAGAGTCAACCTAAATACCAATGCACCCAACAAACTTTTGTTTTAGTAGGTGCTTTTATATATTATATACCTATTTTCGTATACTTTCTATGTAATTTTACTTATTCTGTGTTGAGTTTAGTAGGTACTAGAGCACCCCACATATATATGTAGGTCTGCCCCCGGAGCAATACATAAATCAATATTATCTATTGTTATTGAAATTGTAGGAGACAATTAATTAATCAAAATGGTTTATTTAAATAAATATATTTATAATAGTTTTAAGAAGTATTAGGTGAATAATAAAGTTTATATCAATGTACTAGGTGTGATATGCTTCATTGCATATTTGTACTTATAAAATCTAAACAAATAAAGGAAATGTATCCACTGAAGCTTTGATTGTTCATCTTTGTAATTGTAGACAATGTCCAATCATCTTGACCTCGACAAATATGCCACAATGGTGATCCACATTGATCATATTTGAAAATTTGTACTATATCCTTTCATGTATAATTACTCATAAAATTTTTATTTTAATAATACTGGTATTAGTTTATTAATGCTCATATTCTACACGACTTGACACACACGTGCAACACACGTGTTGAGAAACTAGTTTCTTGAATACATGCAATGACATGAGAGTGGTTATAAGGCTTTGATAGAAATGAGAGAGTCAACTTAAGAGTAACCATTACATCCCGCTAGATCTGATTTCATGATGAAAAGATGAGAGGTTTAGGACCTGAAAACTCGAGGTATCACCACATCTCTCCCTTGGGTACTTCGTCCCCCGAATAATATTGACTTGGCTAAAATACTAAGGAAAGACAAAGATGATGCATGGGACACTTAATAACTGAATCATGATCGAATATATGAATCTGAAGCATGATGCATGAACTGGAATGGATTCACAATTTTCATGGATGCGAACAAACTATCTCTTGGAATAGCCATATTCATGAAACTTTAGATAATAAGACTAGATCGAAAGATGGAAAACTTTAGGAATCTGTCTGACTACTAAACTGAACTACCGGCTAAACAGACTGAATTATACTGAAAACTTATACTCAACCATACAATTCACTTTAAAAATGCACTTCACTTGAGGCTACTTAAAATAATCACCTGGGCACTGATAACGCTAGCTACTGAAGTCTGAGCTAAACTAAATTCCCTCACTATGTTCAAGCATACTCGAATCTACAAAGAGCACACATAATACTGTAATACTAGTCTAAATCATGAATTCGATACACCCTATATTTTCACAACTCCTCATCTCATGAGTAATTATTACTACCACTTCAACAACTACATTCAACCTCCTACTTGACATTCACTAATGCGCAATGCATTTATCCACATATATAAAAACATGACATTCAAGCCTATCTTCATAACCACATATGAACTTCTAAACAAAGACCCATAAAAGCGTCTTTCTCATATCACACTTACATCCTTAGCTAAAACAAGCATAGAATAATCTTTCGCCAATAAGAAATATTTACTCTCTCCCATCTAAACAATTGTTCATTATCACTATCTTGACCTAAGGAGAGATCACTAAAAGGTTAGAACATGAGGACCTGAAGCATGAAAGAATAACTTTGACACTTAATTGAGGCCTAAGGAATAGAGTATCAACATTATGGATTCATCAAAGAGATCTAAACTGAGGGCATACATGATATAAACTGAGTTTCGCTGATCATTAGAAGTGGAGCAAGAGTACTTAGAGCTGAGCTTACTATAAAGCATGAGTACATAAGTCATAAGCTGCATGACCTGAGTTTGGAGTTCATAATTTCATGGAATATGATTCTTATTGTTGAGTGAAGTGGAACTCTTCATACAAGGATCTAGAAGCGTACATCATTCTATGAAAAGTGCACAAATATAAGCTATGATCATAGGGCTGACTTGTAAGGCATAAGTAGATGTCGTGATGACTAAAATACAACACTTTTCATTTGAGACAAGAATGGGTCGGGCATCTTCCTCCCCTACTGATGTTCTATAATAGTCTAGCATCACTGCTAGAATCTAAAAGCCTGACTTTGTTACTTGTTTTATCATTTCCCTCTCAGCTTTAAGTCATCGTTATAAGTCAGTGAACAATTTTAATAAACTCTATTCTGAACTGCAACCACTTTACTCTAGAGCCCGAGATATACAATACATAAAAATACAAAATTTGCCTTGGAAGACTGCCTCTGAAAGTGTAAAACCCACAATTAATACTTCCTTTCGAGATACAAATCTTAGCTTTCTATAACCCCAACAATCATCACATAATAGCTTAAACATTAACTAACTTAAAATTTTTAGGAGTAATAATACACACTGAGTTCACACTATTAAGAGTTTCAACTCTTCTTTCAATTAGCTCAATCTTCAAAGATTCAAACTTAGATTCTAACACTTAACATAGATAGCCCTAAATCTTTAATGAACCATACTAACTTCCTTCATAGCCTACTAACATCACATCTAAACCATGAGAATTACCATTACACCAACATACCTTAATATAAAAAACATATAATTTCAAATCAACAAACTTAAATTCTTGCATACACTATTTCAAGCCTACTGATTCACCCTTAATACAACTAGCTCCATGAATACATAATTTGCCAAATCAAGATAAATACTATTCCCACTTTACTGTTGCTACACTTTTGGGTTCATTCTTCTAACTCTAGGTCACATACTATCATTAGATTTTGAGAAAGGATCTAAAAGCACATCTCACTTTGGCTTAGTGCATGATTTTCATTAACCTAAATGAAGTCTTTCAAACTTTGAAACATAAAAGCACTACTGGGATACTTTCTAGCCTGGATGGAATCCTATAACTATCTGAGGGGAATGTCAGAGAAAGCTTTATTTGTAGAGATTTGATCTTGACTATTTTTGTTGCCTCAATGATAAGGCAGAGTTGGTATGAATGGATTAACATAAGAATCTACATAAGTTACTTAGAGAACACTTCTACTGCACGATCTGAGACATGATAGCATGAAAATATTTCTTAAATGCCCTGTATACTCTCAAATAAAAGTACAATTATCTCTGTACCATTCAGCAAGACTCTACTAGACACGTCTTCAAAGACACTCTAGGACACTTGAACTATGTGGTCTGATACAAAGATTGTCATGACCCGAGAGTACCCCCTAGTCGTAACACGGTGCTTGGAACCACAAGTGATCCGAATCTAACCCTTAAACTGGCATACTATTATTCAACAGATTTATAATATATTAAATAACTAGTTCTACTACGTGAAAATATATTCATGAAAAAATCTAAGGAGAATTATAATACTGATACAATTTACAATCTGATAAAACTGAAGAGAGAACTGAATTTACATGACTGACTTTGACTGATATCTATGAAGCCACTACTATAGCGACTATAGATAGCTGGGACATGCCTTCCTCTACCAATAATAAATATATATGAGTAACAAAGTAAAGTAAAGGAACAACATCTAGCTGAAGTCCTCGAAATAGGAGAACTCATCACCTGCTAGTTAAAAACTGCAACTGTCTGGTCATGATGTATGGGCTACTAATGGTACCTACATTATGAAAAAATGTAGCCACACAGACATATATATTGATCAGTACTTCTAGAATATATTGAGTAAATGGGGATGAATGCAATAAGAAAAACTAATTTCATATGTAATCTTAAAACATGCATGCTATGTGTAAGTAGTATCACCAAGAGACTGGAGTAAACTAAAATTTGAAGTAGCTTAAAACATGCGTAATAAATATAATTTGATAAGCTGGTGAATCACTAAACTTAGTTTCTTAAAACCATACTTTCTCAGAATAAGGAGAACTGAAGCTGTGATATGGTAAAACATGGAAACATAAACAAACAAAACCAAACATACATGTACTGAGTTGATATGATTAACTGAATAAAGAATGCCTTGGAGTTGGAATTATTGAAATCTAAGAAAAGGGATAACTAGCGTCTATATAGACTTAGTAGTTTATATAAGAATACAAACTACTGGACAACATGAGATAACTGAGTATAAATGCATAAAAACTGTAAAATATGAGAATGGATGACCAAGCATAAAAATATTCTAATTTGGTTTGTAAACTAAAACACTGATAATGGAGTAACTGATAATTTTAAGCTATGTTCAAGAAAAGCTGAAGTTGAACTCTATACTAAATAATAAACTGAGACTGTGGGAGCTAGCTATAGCCGATATGCCCTAATATACTATTAGGGTTCAACCTATAACCCCAGTTTGAAGGGTGCCAGTACCGCACCATGGGTACTAAACTAGGCTATGTGGATCCACTATTCTAATGTCCCAAAGGATGAGGGTGTCATGCCTAACTGACGGGGGACCTCTGAATGACTATGGTGGTGCTATAAGTCTGGAACCTAGTGACTGTTGCTAACGTCTTATGCTTGCTGACAGGGGAGACAAGTGCCTCATGCCTACTAACGGGGGAGACGTCATCCCTATATTGACTGGGTGCTAAGTCTTTAATCCAAACTTAAAGACACTAATTACTAGATTCAACTGAGCTTAATTTGACTCATAACTGACCATGTTACTAACTAAATGATATTGCTCATGGTATAACTAAAATAATTCTTTAGATACCGAAAGAAACTAGCTAATCATCTAAATTTTGGGTATTCATAACCCCCAACACTAAATGGAAATAACAACAAGGACATATAAAAGTTTTGAAACCATAATAGGGAATATTTGTTCAAAAACCTAACTCTTTGGCATTTCAAAAACATAGAGATCAAGACTTCAACATGGGGATTTTTTTAAACATAATGAGATAGATTCATTACATGACAAAAACTCTAAATTGGGAATTTATATGGAATTCACTTGAACATGATATGAGAATTTCAATACTCAAACATGATATGACTTATTCTACTTGAAAACACATGAAACCATAACTCATAATTGAAATCAACAAGAGATTCATGGAGATAATTCAACTTGAAAAATGTAAAACTCATAATTTAAATTCACAAAGGGTCCTTGGATACATAGATGAAAGAGGACCCATGGATTAACTCCCACATACCTTTAACCCTCAATCTTGGAAGGAAAATACAATTCTTGAAGCTTTCTTGAAGGTTATTGAATTGGGAAACTTGAATTCTTGGTTTCCTTGGAGAAAAAGAAATTGAATTTGTTCTTTGGGGAGGAGTAGGGTTTTCATAAGAGGAAAATTGGAGAAGATGGGAAAAATAATGCCCTAACTGGTGCCCAAATCGTGTTATGAATGATTGGGGTAAGGTGAAAAAAATCCCAATTTCCCCTCAATCATTTAAACAAAAATTCATAACTGGAATGAGGATAAAAGGCCCATCGTGATGCGGTCTTATCATGGTGGCTTACTAGTTTTGACGAAAATGATCATAACTTTTCACTTGGGTATCAAATTAACATAAAATTGGTATCATTTGAAAGCTAATTCAATTATCTACAATTTTATGGGTCTTGAGCAAAAAAATTCCACGTATATAAAACGTTATACACATTCAAAATTGACCCTCGTAGAATTGAATACCATACTTTAGACGAATCAAAGGATCTTTATCAACCTTGTTCTAAGTGATTTATATGAATATTTTTCACCTCATTAGAACTTCACACAGTAGGATAAAGATCATGACACGTGCATTCAATTATAAATCAACAATTGCATGAAAACACCTTCACCGCGATGCGACAAATGTCTCATCGCTATACCCATCATGATGTAATGCTATTGCACTAAGGTTTTGGAATTGAAATCCAAACGTATCCTAATCCTCATCCGAAAAATCCAAAACTTCTCCGAGATATGCTATTTATACCCTTGAACATAAATTAACTCAAAAACTAAATGTCTTAGGGCTGGGAAGAACAAAATGAAAATCCTCGAAGTTAAAATTCCTTAAAAATAACTAAGTCCCCAACACTTTGAGAATTTTCAAGCTTTAAGCTCCTTAAGAATATAACTAAAAGATGAATCGATCTAAGAATAGTATGGGGTATTACAAATAATATGTCAAAAATATTCACAATATCATGATTACGACCTTATGCCCATATATATATATCCGAAACTGATATCGACAATCATATTTATAAGCCATAGAATATCAATAATCATCTCACATATCGGAGGTATCTCACATCTAGGAATCGTAATATCAATAAGCATATCACATCTGTAAAACATCTCATATCTATAAGTCATGCATCATGACTATAAAGAATATCACCCTCTAGGTTAGTTATCATATCTAAGATTAATATCATCTCCATAGGCCCGATAATCAAAACTAAAAGAAAAATTATCTTCATAGGCCCAATAATCATAACTAAGAGGAATATCATCTCTACGGGCTCGATGTCATGTCCAAGAGGATATAACACCTCTATAGGCCAAGTATCAATTCTAGGAGAAAACAATGTCTCTATGGGCTAAACATAAAGTCTAATTAGAAAAAATATATCTAAAGGTCCTATATACCGTCTAAGAAGGAAAAGTATCTCCAAAGGCCCATTATCATTTCTATAAGTAATAACATTGCCATAACTCATAATTTACACTCCAGGGAAAATCATTACAATTTACAAAGTCACGAAGTAACCTTATCCTAAGGTTAACTAGTTTAAACTATGCCTAACATCTGCAACTAAGCCCCACAAGGCTAACACAAGTCTTTGCCTAAGTGGGCCGGTCAATCCCACTTCTAATCCTCAATTTCCATATTAATGCAAACTATTCCTCAAACTAGGCTAAAGTATATAGTTCAACTTCTAGATATTAAGTAAACCATAACCAATAATAAGATAGGAACTTCGTGTAGAAACAAGGGAATTCAATTTAACTCTTCCCAAATTATGATTTAAATAGTACCATACTAGCCCAATAAGATTAGATATACCAATCATGCTTCCACCGCTAAGACCACATCCCAAACCTAGCATTATATCATATCCATGCTACAAATTAATTTAAACTAGGGCTAAGGTAATAAGATTATAAAAGGTCATAAACATACCATCTTACGGGTCCAAAACCCTCATCTAATCCCTAAATATCAATAGTAAAGGCTAAGTCATTCTCTCCATAATCAATTTTAACATCCACATTCATACTCAATATATAAATCACATATTATCTATGAAGAATAGTAGACTGAAGCCTACCTCAAAGCCAAACTATAAAACATCATATCATATACCACATGCTCGACTTTACTTCATAATTCCCAAAATTCGATCATGCTATCAGAACATAATCTACTCATCAATATAAGTCTAATGATGCTCATATTGCACTATTGTGATTTAGGTCCTAAAACAACACTAAAAACCTCAAGTAGGTCCCATGTAGGGAAAATGCATTTACAAGGTCAACCCAATGTTCATATATGAACAAGGAATAATAGCCCCACAAAAATAGGTGCAAACAAAGCTAAACTTTGGGCTAAAAACAAGCCCTAAGCTAAATTAGGGTTTTGGGTCAAAAATAATAAATCCAAGTATGAATTCAAAGGATTTGTACCTTAAATTCTTAGATATTCGCGATTAAATATGATAATCAAGCTCCTACGTCACCCACCTTAATTAATTTTGAGTTATTATACCTATTTAGGGTTTTAAGATCTCAAGGGTAAAGGTAAAATTACCCAAATGACGACAATGGGGTCTATTTATAGAACCCCAGGTAAAGAGATGTCGCAATCACCGTAGCCTTTTTGCGATTGCCAATTCACCAGACCTAGCAAAACTTGACATATTTCCAGGTTTCAAACAATGGCTCTAGATTTATTTGGAATCCAATTTTCACAAAAAAATATGTAACCACACTAGATTCAAAATTCTAGACGCAATGGCATAGTTGGATTTTCAATCTGAGGTCATTTTGACCAAATGTGGGTCCCACACCTAAACTTTCAAATTTTCAACTTTCTAATCAATAGGTCAAAATATGCTCGGGTGCATTAGGACCCAAACTAAAGGTCTACCTAGACTCAAATTGATATTCAGGATTTTCTGTCATAGTCAGAATTTGCATCCAAGAATGTTTCATTAAAGTTTTTGCATGGTGTCCATTTGGTACTAATGAAGACTTCAGAACAGGGAATTGGCTTTAAAACTAAACGAAATGCCTATTAACCGAACCATTAGTCCCTGTAAGTCATAAATGACTTAGGGAATCTATGGAGAAGCTCGAATGGTGAAGATAAACAAAAATACAAAAAATGAAAGAAAGTGTCATTATAATATCCACTCCTAAAATGACTTTTCCCCCCAAAAGTCAACAGATTGAAAGAATCTCAAAATCTCGAAAGGGATGAGGTACTAGGACTGCATACCAAGAGCATAACTTCCCGGATAACCTCAATGAAGAGAAAATTTTTCTATGGGATTTTTCCACAGGTGTCCCTTTTTCAACCAACACTCTCATTTTACTTCCAAATAACCTAAACTCAACTTAACCGCTAACTATCCTCAAACTAAACCAAGAAGGTTGATGTACGTACATATGAACCATAACACGTTGATACTATCTCTATATTTGCATAAATAAATAAAGGCTCATACGAGGCAAGGCCAACCCAAGTCACGAGCTAAGACACCAAATCCAAATCAAAATATACACACCCTTTACCATCTTGCACCTACTACCCACTCCAAGCCCAGAGGAAAATCACTTGAGTCTCGCCCACACAGTCTCATCATGGAGAACTCAAAGAGCTAAAGCTGACACACTGAAAGTCCATATAGAAAATGTAAGAATAAGCTCATAAGTTGTTGTTTGGGCACATAAATAGGGATAATCACGAAATGCAATCCATGATAATGCTTCAACCAGTCTAGATGAAAATCAAATTGAAATCCTAAAATCGAAGGTATAACCACTCATCACAGAATATTCCACTCAAAGATGTCTCATCCACCAATAATAAAGTCATACTGAATCCAACTTGAGTATATTACTCCCATTAAGTAAATGATCCAAAATTCCTAAAGAAAACATAAGACTCGAAGTCAAAGATAAAAAAAATAATGCCAGCTCTATGTGCTATCATATGAATACTTATCAACCATATTCCTTCTGAAGTCGAGGAGACAAAATAGGCAATTAAAGAAGTAGGATTATCCAACTAATAAATGAAATCTGAACTAAGAAAAGTCTAAACTGAAAGTGGTATGCTAGCTCTACAACGCTAAGCTAAAATCTCAACACAAAGGCTGAATTTCCCAGTCTCCACTTCCCAAACAGAACCTGAAGATGTGTAGGCATTAATACTCCAAGTTTATCATAATTTCCAAGTCATGATTTCAAGGTGTCAAGTCAAAACTGAACCAATAAGTTAAGAGCACTATCTTACCACTTATTCTTACTCAATAATCATATACATTACCTTTGTTTGAATGAGTTAATGAGACATATTTGTGAGTAAATACACTAATATTCACCCTTTATAGGTATAGAGTTGAAAAGATAGAAAGATATGGATTAGAGCTTAAAATGAGTAGAAAGGGAATAGGAACGTACAGGTGAAGACTTGGAGCAAGAACTGGCCTCAGGTACTGCGGTCACGGTCCACTTACCACGGTCACGGTAGTCAAGCAGAAATCAGTCAACTGCGATTAAGGAAGTTAACTACGATCACAGATAGACGATCACAACCACATCCTAGTATAACGAAGTAGCCCAGGGGAAAAATTAGAAATGCACGTGGCTGTTACCAATTTTGACAAAATGACTCAAACCCTATCATGAGATATCATGCACGTGAACTGTTGATGCACTTACTTTTACGTAAAGAACAAATTCAAAAGTTTGATGTGAAGTTGGGTAAAAGGTTCAAATCTTCAAAATGGTGAGATAAAAGCTTGCTTGTAATTTCATCACCTCTTCTAAGTTTCATCTTAAAAGATTTGAATTTTCTGTTCCTCTGCCATTCTTTAACACCCCAAATCTGGTACCTGAAATACTATACATTACTCATGACCCCAAAGGACCACAATCTAACCCATGACTAATATCTGTACCTGTATACTGCATAGTATACTTTATAATGAGAAACATGAACTGAAAGGCCCTAAGGTTCAATACTAAACAAGATCTGAATGATATAACATCTATGTGGTGTAATAGAATACCTAAAAAAAACTGAACATACTGAAGTCTGAAACATGATAGTCTAGAAAACCTCTAACTATATGAGTTCCGTACTGTATCTGAGTTTGATACAGTTCTAAAACATGATATCTAGAAAGTCTCTAGCTATCTGAGTTCTGTACCGTATCTATAACCCCAATTGGTAGGGTGTCAATACTGCGCCACTGGTAAGGACAGTTGTGGGTGACCCTCATCTGATAGTGTCCCCAAAAGAGAATGGTGGGGCCCTTATCTAAAAGTTCTTATCCATCTCATCAACCCTCATCAGAGAGTGTTGATGTCTTAACCTATGCTGGCTACATAGTTTCGAAATGCAAGGATGACTTCTAAGAATCATAACCTCATCGGATAGTGTGTGTTCCTATCCTTAGATTCAATGGGTGCTAATTCCTGCTCCCATCTGAATAGACTCTGAACATGATTTACTGAATTGAACATGGGCTGAGTTACTAAATTTTGTTGACTGATAAAATACTACTGATATGTGACAACTAACTGAGTTTATGAGATCATGGAGATTTTCTGAGTTATAAGACTGTCTGAAGTCTAAGGATTCATAGCCTGACTGAGAGTATTGTGAAAACATGACATGGCTCTAGGCATACAGCTAACCCTCAGAGCCAGACACTACCTCAAGGAATTCAATTCAACAATAGTCATACACAACAAAGAGATATACCACATCGGGTTCAAGAGAAATACTGGAGAATACTAGACTGTACAACCAAAATATATTGAATGTTTACACATACCAACCCTCTAGTCTGACAAATCCTCTATACATCAAAATCAAGAAGCCATTGGGAAAAACCCCCAAATGACTTAAACACTGCTGAAAGCCATAACAATAGAACGATATCACCAAAAATATAAACATGATCCTCGAACCATGAGGACTAACCACTGAGGAAATGTAGTTGACGCACTCGAATATTGCTAACGTGGCTGCGGCTGAGTACTGAACCTACTACGAGAAAATATAGCCCATAGAAAAATATGTGGGTCAGCATTTTGGAATGTACTGAGTATATGGGGGTGCATGCAACAATGCAAATATCATCATCAATTTCATAAAAATATGCATATGTACAATGATGGATTACTTGGCTTGAGTTAGATTGAAACATACTTTTCATGATCTCATAGTAAATAAATCATATGATAAAAACCTCATAAATCATCATAAATAACTCAACTCTTTAACTAAAGACTCGGAGTGACTTGGTAATTCAAGAAACTCAACTCTTATGGACATGGGAGGTTTTTATAACGGACATACACCATGTGAGCTACATGGAGTCCAACGTTTTACCCTCCTAAGGAGAGAACCCCACATTGGTGGGAGCGTCATACTATTTCCAGGGAGTACAACCTAAATTTAGTGATAACAATTTCATACTCGGCCTCTGTCCCACAATTATCAATATCAATCCTACGGTGGCACGTAGTTTTGGGAAAATACCATATTTCTCGCTCGGTGCTAAATACTACTCCCAGGCACTAGCTCAGAACACATTAGGAAATCCACCACAAACATCACAAGGGTCTATCATGAAGACCAAATCAAATCTCTTTCTCATTTATCAAATCATAATCAATTTATGGGTTCCTAACTCGACTCAAATCAAATCAATATTTCTTAATATCAAAATGTGTCAATTCATTAAATCATGAAAACATCAATAACGTTGAGGAAATATCAAGACTCATTGTAACAACTTAATCTCACGAATCAATATACTCTATAATCCAGTTTGTAATAAGGAAGCTTAAAGATTGACATATATATTGAAAGCACTTGAATATCAACTCATGGTAGAAATATGAAATCTGCAATATTAAATATCAAGTCATAATTTGGGAATAGCAAAATAATCATGTATAACAAAGCTTGAACAATTTAAATTCTCATAATCTCATGATGAAGTAATTTGGGTATAAACCCATTTATAAAATCATATAAATCCATGATAGAAATCAAAGCTTTGGGCACAAGAACGAAAGAATTGCTCTTGTTCAAAATCGCACATACCTTAATCTTTGAAATTGGAGGAATTCTAGTACTTGAGACTCTATCTGTACTTGTAATAAATAATTATCAAAGCCCACACTATGAAGAACTTGATTCTTGAAGAAATCTTGAAGATTTATGGATGATTTTTGGAAGATTAAGGTCCTTAAATAAAAACCCTAGATATATTTCTTAAGAGAATTGGAAGAGAGAATGAAGAAATTAGGGTTTAGATGGGAATTCTTATATATATAGGGGCCTGCAAAAGATGGGAAAAGACCAAAATACCCTTGCAAAAATGTCCTTAAATTGCTGAAAAACAATAGTTGACGACTTTCGTGACAAGTCGTTAGACTTGTGACAAGTCATCACGAAATGTCGTCACCAAAAGGGTGGATTTTATGATTTTCTGCTTAAGGTTGATGATATTGGTGATAAGTCATCACACTTGTGATGAATTATCATTAAATGACATCAATAGGGGTGGAAATCTGCCTAAGTCTGACGACATTGGTCATAAGTCGTCACACTTGTGACAGCTTATCACAAATGTCGTTACTCAAATTTCCGGCCTGATATGCTAGAGTAAAATGGGCATAACTCTTGGCTCCAATACTGGATTTGATTAAAATTAGTATCGTTGGAAAGATAATTCAATTATGTATATTTTGGTAGGTATGAGATCAATAATTCATAGTATAATGAGAGATATGCTTATTTTAAATTGAATAAGCGAATATCCTTCCCAAGAATTCAATCGGTAAGGAATGTTTTGATTTACTTAATCGCTAGGACATCGTTTACGCCTTAATAAACATCAACCTTGATCAGAAAACAACTAAAGTACTATAATTTTCTACTCATGATCTTGAGTCATGGTTGCACTATTGGTTAGAGTCTCGGGGTATTACAACTCGATGGAAGGAAACTAACCAAGCCTAACTTATTTGAGAATATAATTAACATCATAATACATAATACATTTATAGAAGAATTTCATCAAAAAATGTGATAGGAATAACTTGTACATACATGGAGGTTTCATGGTATTATGCTAGTTAGGCACTTTTCCTTCATCTAGGCATTTAATCAAACATATTGTAAGCATGGTACATGTAAACATCATTGTACAATAATTAAACATCATGGTTCAATTCTAATTTCATCATTCAAGGGTTTAGTCATAGGTTTGCATGAATCTATATCAATAATAATTTAACCCACATGGAATTTATCACCTAACATGGAGTAGACTTCAATTTCTCATTTTCCACATAAATAAGAGCAGCCCAATCATGAAGTTCATAAGAAAATCCATAAACTTGAATTTAGAAAAGGGATTCTTGGGATTCAAGGACGAAAAGAGTCCATGAATGAACACTATACATATCTTAGTTCATGATTTTGTAAAGATTGACGGTGAAACTTTCTTGGAATTGGATCTTCTATGAAAACTCTAGCTTGTTCTTTTGAGGTTTTTGAGAGAAGAGAGTGTATTTTGGGTGAAAAGTGGCTGAATCACATGTTAAAGGGCTTAAATAGGGGTGGGAAGTTGACCCTTTTAACCCTAGATGCGTCATTTAATTTAAGTAAAATTTTCATGAACTAAACCCCTGATGCAATACAGCGCTATCACGTTGTGTCACTGGAATTTGAAAATTGGGAAACTGAAAGATGGCACTACGCGGAGCCATCACGTTACCCCTTCTTTTCTGACCTGGAACTTTGGCGCAACATGGAGGAAATCATGCTAAGAAAATGAAAAAGGACAATTCTAAATTTGGGCCCTGGCGCAACATTCCATAATCGCGGACCCTTACTGGAATTCGCCAAATGCCATTTCCTTTTGTGGCACGGCGCGCCACTGACTAATATGGCACTGTTTTATGATGGAAACTTGAAATATTCATAACTTCTGACCAGTTATCGAGTTTGGGCGAATCTTATATCGATGGAAAGCTTATTGAATTTCCCACATGACAAAAAGTGAAAATCTTGAAATTCCTCATGGAATAACCATCATTCAATTTAGAAGCTAATACTAGACATTCTTGAGATTAAATTAGCTAGGAAAAGTATGGGGTATTACAATATCTCCCCATTGACAACATTCATCCTTGAATGAGAGTGACTGAGAGGGGAGAAAAGACAACTGACGTACATACTAAACCTTAATAACTAGAACATGATCTCATGAATGACATTACTGACAAGCTAAACATATAATACTGAATATGCATATCTGATGCATGTGTAACTGATTCATGAATGCATGACTGAGTGTTCTGAAGAACTAAGTTTCTCACAATGAGAATACATGTCTGATGCATAATTACATAACTGAACTAATACATGCGTGCATGACTGAATATGCAATGGTACTTGATACCAAGTTTCTAATGGGAACTTGAGCATAAAGCTGCATAGCAAGTTTGTGATGAACAGTAAACATGAAGCTGAGTAAGCTTAAAGAGAACTGTTACCTTGAGCTTGATCTGAGTTGGCAAAGAAGAGATGAGGATACTTGGTACGCATGTCTACCTCTGCTTCCCAAGTAGCTCCCTTAACAGACTGATTTTGCCAAAGAACCTTAACTAGAGGGACTTTTTTGTTCCTCAATCTATGAGTCTGATAGTCTAAGATTTCGACTGGAATCTCTTCATAATAGAGAGTGTTCTGAACATCAATGATCTAATAGGAACTACAACTGATGGGTCACCTATGCACTTCTTGAGAAAAGAGACATGAAATATTGGATGAATTAAGGCTATATCTAAAGGCAATTCGAACTCATAAGCTAGCTTGCCGAATCGACTGAAACTTTTCTAGGGTGTCAAATACTAAGTCATGACCTTTGACTAAGACCTCACTAACTTCAAACCAACCAATTAGAGATCTACATCTCCTACCTTAGAGAACTTCGAATGGAGCCATCTTAATACTGTAATGATAGCTATTGTTGTATGCAAATTCATTCAAAGGCAAGTGGTTATCCCAACTTCCCTTGAAATCAGTTGTAGACGCCTTTAACATATCTTCTAAAGTCTAAATTGTCCTTTTTACTTGACTATCTATCTGAGAATTAAAGGCTGTACTAAGATGAACTTGGGTACCAAGACCTTTTTGGAATGCTTTCAAGAAATAAGAGGTGAACTGGGTACCTCTGTCTGAGATAATAGATAATGGAACACCGTGCAATCTGAACAACACCTTGATGTAGAGTTTGACGTAATCTTCGGCTGAATAAGAGGTATGAAATGGAAGGAAATGAGCTGATTTTGTAATTCTATCTATAATGACCCAGAATGAATCATGCTGATGACGAGTTTAAGGCAAACCCTTCACGAAGTCCATGTTCAAAAATTCCCACTTCCAAGTAGGAATACTAAATTTCTGCATGGACCCACTAGGCCTTTGATGCTCTATCTTAACCTGCTGACATGTAGAGCAGTTAGCCACAAACTCTGCATGTCTCTCTTTATCCCACTCAACCAATAGATTTACCGTAAGTCGCGGTACATCTTTGTGGTCCCTGGAAGAATAGAGTATCACACACAATACAATTTTACAAGAATTCATTGCCTTAAGTTATCTACACCTAGAACATAGAGACGACCCTGACAATGAAGAACACTATCTCCCCCTTGGGAGAAAACCTCTATTTTCTGATCCTGAACTAAATCTTTCAACTTGACAAGGCTGGGATCTCTATCACCCTTGGAAACTAGAGATGATTCTAAACTACTCTGAACCCATATATCACCCTCATCTGAATCGACTAAGCGAATGCAAAGTATGGAAAGATGATGGATTTCCTGAGCTAAGTTCTTCTCACTGTCCTCAACATGAGAAACACTACCCATGGATAGTCTACTGAGAGCATTGGCCACTATGTTAACCTTGTTCAGATGATAAAGGACACTCATGTCATAATCTTTTAAGAGCTCTAACCACTTTCTCTGACAAAGATTGAGATTTTTATGAGAAAATACATACGGAAGACTATTTTAATCTGTGAAGACATCTACATAAACTCTGTAGAGATAATGCCTCCAAATCTTCAAGGCAAATACTATGGCTGCTAACTCAAGATCATGAGTAGGATAATTCTTCTCATGGGTTTAAGTTGTCTGGAGGCATACGCTATGACCTTACCATGATACTAAATACACAAGCCAAACCTACTCTGGATGCATCTTAATGAACTATGAATCCATCTGGGAGAGCTAAGATTGGAGCTGAGGTTAGTCGAGTCTTCAGCTCCTGAAAACTCATCTCGCAAGGATCTGACCACTAAAACTTGACTTTCTTCAGAGTCAATCTGGACATAGGGGATACAATAGAATAAAATCCCTCAACAAACCATCTGTAATAGCAAGAAAAACCCAAGAAACTCCTGATATTTAATGGAAAGACAGGTCTGGGCTAGTTTCTTACTGCTTCTATATATTGAGAATCTACCCTAATGCCATCACCAAAAATGATATGACCAAGGAATGCTATAGAACTTAGCCAAAATTTTCACTTACTAAATTTGGTGAATAGTTGATGATCACTGAGAATCTGAAGTACTGTTCTGAGATGGTCTGCATGATCACGCTCAACACAGGAATAGACCAAAATGTCATCTATAAAGACTATGATGAACATGTATAAGTACTGCTTACAAAAATGGTTCATCAAGTCCATAAAAACTGGTGGGGAATTAGTAAGACCAAAAGACATAACTGAGAATTCAAAATGACCATACCGAGTACGGAAAGCTGTTTTAAGAATATCACATTCTCTAACTCTGAGCTAATAATAGCTGTTGTCATAGAGAAATAACTGGCACCCTGAAGTTGATCAAACAAGTCATTGATTCTGGGAAGAGGATACTTATTCCTGACCATGACCTTATTGAGTTAATGATAGTCTACACACATTCTGAGAGAACTGTCTTTCTTGGGCATGAATAATACTGGAGCTCCGCATGGGGAAATATTGGGCCTGATGAATCCCTTACCTAAGAGATCCTTCAATTTTTATTTTAATTCTCTGAGTTCTACTGGTGCTATTCTATATAGCAGAATAGATATAGGCTGAGTATATGGAAGAAAATCAATGTCGAAGTCTATTTCCCTTTTGGGAGGAATTCCTGGAAGATCTTTGGGAAAGATATCTGAATATTCACCTACAACTAGAACTGATTTAAGGCTAGGAGTTTCGGAACTAGTGTGTTTAACTCGAATAAGATGATAGACACATCCTTTAGATATTATTTTCCATGATCGAAGGTAGGAAACAAGCTGACCTCTTAATGCTAAAGTACTACCCTTATACTCAAGGATGAGTTCATTCAGAAACTAAAACTGGACTATTCTGTTTCTGCAGTTGACTGTGGCATAGTAGGAATGAAGCCAATCCATGCTGAGAATGATATCAAAATCAGTCATCTCTAATTTGACTAAGTCTATTGAAGTGACTTTCTGAGATATATTAATCAGGTAGTTCCTGTATACCCGCAGGGCTATGATGGTTTTACCCACTGAGGTAGAGACTGAAAAGGGCTCTACAAGGATTTCAGAACTGATTTCAAAATCGCCCGCAATATAGGGAGTAACAAAAGACAAAGAAGCTCCTAGATCTAACAAAGTGTAAACATGAACATGAAAGATCTATAACATACTAGTAACTACATCAGGAAAATTTTCCTAATCCTGTAGGAACAGAAGAGCATAGAGGCAATTTGGGCGTCGCCTACTAGTAGCACCCTAATGATTTAGATGACTAGGCTGAGTTGAGGATTAGACATGACTTTGATGACCTGACGGAGGACAGTCTCTGACTCTATGGCCTGGCTTACCACAACTAGAACAAACATCGTTAGCTCTGCAAGAACCCTTGTGGTTCTTACCACAAGTCTGACAAGGGGGATTAGTTCGGGCATTACTAATACTAGCCTGAGACTTAAATCCTGGAGCTGTATCTCTGTTACTCTCTCTGAACATACAAATTGGAACACTAGCTAAAGAAAGGGATAGAACTAATGACTTACGATAAAACTGGGAATGGTTTCCTCCTTCATATTTAGGATGAGCAAAGTTGAAACTACCTGTCTTTGCTCTCTTATTATGCTTATCCCACTGCTTAACCTTCTGCTCCTCTATCTATTGAGCATGAGTCATAAGCCTGGCCAAAGTCATGTCACTATTTAGCATGGCAGATCTGCACTCATTTACCACGCTATCATTTACCCCTGAAGCTAACTTACTCATCTTAGCTTTGATGTCTATAACCACATGAGGGGAATATCTGGCTAATTGAGTAAACTTAAGAGAATACTCTTTCACTATCATATTGCCCCGTCTGAGGTTGATGAATTTTAACATTTTGCCTCTCTAAGATCTTGGGGAAAGAATCTATCTAAGAATGCTGTGACAAACTCCTCCCACTCTATAGGACCTGCATCATCTGACCTCTTTGACTTCCACTATTTTAACCAAGTATGAGCGACATCCTGCAACTGATATGCAGCTAACTCAACGCTCTTAATAGTAGTCATCCCTATGATATCTGTCACTTTATGAACCTATTCAATGAATTCCTGAGGGTCCTCATCTACTTTAGACTCGATGAAGGATGAAAGATTAATTCAGGTGAAGTACCGAATCCTAGCTGTGGCTGAATTAGCCACTGGGTTGGCTGGAATGACTGCTGGCCATTCATTCTAAGTAGCAACTGAGTTAGCAAGAGTAGTGAATGCAGTTTAGAACTCTGCATGAGAAACATGTTCGCCTAAAGGTTATTCGGGCTGAGGGGCTGACTGATTCCCATTTCTTCTTTTAGGAGGCATAAACTGTAGAAGAAAGGAAGAAACAAATTAGACTGAGAGATTGACTTGAGATTGTTCTTACTGGCATGACATGAATATTGAAAGAGGGGAAACTGTTCCTAAAACATCTTATAGCCTCCTGTACATAAATGTGGCGTGCAATATACCCATGTATAAGACTCTACTAGATGCAGCTTTTAGACTTCGTAGGACTCTATTGAACCTTAGGCTCTGATACCAAGTTTGTAATATCCCAAATCTGGTACCCAAAACACTACACGGTGCTCATGACCTCGAAGGACCAAAAGCTTACCCATGACTGATATATGTACCTATATACTGCATAAAATACTTTATAATGTAGAAACATTAACTGAAAGGCCATAAGGTTCAATACTAAACATGATCTAAATGTTGTAACATCTATGTGGGGTAACAGAATACCTAAAACAAAATTAAACATACTGAAGTCTGAAATATGATAGTCTAGAAAGACTCTAACTGACTGAACTCTCTGAGTAAGGAGTTGATGGGATATGTCCCAAACTAATTCCCACTAATAAACTGTTTAATAAGGTAATAGGGAAATAATTATGTCCTCAAAATATGAGGAATCACTTCTAACTCTATCTATGGATATCTAGAATCTATTGTTATTCTGGAGCTCGTGTCTCTGAACCTATGGTATAAGACACCATACCGCAAATGTGTCTGCACTTTGAATGCACTGGTATGAATGTGAGGTAGGCTAAATACATGGGGTTTGTATGCATGAACAAAAATAATAACTGACTAACTATCATGAGTGTGAGAATACATGCATGAGACATAACAACTAAAACTAATATAGTGATAACATGATTACTAAATCATAATATAACCGATAACATGAGTGACTATATATAACAGTCCTAAAATCTAATGGAACTATCTGATTTTTGTACTTTATCAAAGTTGAATGTATTTGACAGTCCTAAAATCTGAAGAACTATCTAAGTTCTATTACTGTGATGGATTGACTGCATCTGAAATTCCTAATTCTGTAACATGAAATTATGGAAAGTAGTTATCTAATCGACATGCCCCTAATATAACATTATGGCTGAATTGGGGTCCAATTTGTAACATTAATTGGAAGGGTGTTAATACCATGCCACTGGAAAGGACAAGTTATGGGCGACCCTCATCTTATAGTGTCCCCATAAGAGAATGGTGGGTCCCTTATCTTACAGTACTTATCCACCTGATCAAACCTCATCGGACAGATTTGATGTCTCAACCTATGATGGCTACAGAGTTTTTGAATGTAAGGATGACTTTTAAGAATCACACCCTTATTTGATAGTGTGTGTTCCCATCCTTGGGTTGACTTGGTCTTAATTACTACTCCCATCTTAATAGACACTGAACATGATTTACTGAACTGAACATGGGCTGAGTTACTAAATTCTGTTGAATGATGGAATACTACTGATATCTGACAACTGACTGAGTTCATGAGACCTTGGACATTTCCTGAGTAATAAGACTGTGTGAAGTCTAAGGATTCACAGATTTACTGAGAGTATTGTGAAAACATAACATGGCTCTAGGAACACAGCTAATGTTTTGGGTACGAGTACCCCCAGGACTCGATGGAAGTAAACTAACCAAGCCTAACTTACTTGAACATATGATTAATATCATAATCCATAATACATTTACTAAAGAATTTCATCAAAAAATGTGAGAGGCATAACTTCTACATACATGGAGATTTCACGATATCATGCTAGTTAGGTACTTTTCCTTCATCTAGGCATTTAATCAAACATATTGTAAGAATGGTACATATAAACATCATTGTGCAATAATTAAACATCATGGTTCAATTCTAATTTCATCATTCAAGGGTTTAGTCATAGGTTTTCATGAATCTATGTCTATAATAATTTAACCCACAGAATTTATCATCCAACATGGAGTAGAATTTAATTTCTCATTTTCCACATGAACAAGAGCAACCCAATTATGAAGTTCATAAAAAATCCATAAACTTGAATTTAGAAAAGAGATTCTTGGGCTTCATGGACGAAAGGAGTCCATGAATGAACACTATGCATAACTTAGTTCGTGATTTCCTGAAGATTGATAGTTAACTTTCTTGGAAATGGATCATCTATGAAAACCCTAGCTTATTCTTGAGAGGGTTTTGAGAGAAGAGAGTGTCTTTTGGGTGAAAAGTGGATGAATCAAATGTTAAAGGGCTTAAATAGGGGTGGGAAGTTGACCCTTTTAACCTTAGACACATTATTTAATTTTGGTAAATTTTCCCTAATTGAACCCTTAGCACGACGCAGCGATATCGCACCGTGTCACTGGAATTTGACAATTGGAAAACTGAGAGATGGCACGATGCGGAGCCATCGCGTTGCCTTTTTTTTTGCGACTGGAACTTTGGCGCGACGTGGAGGAACTCGTGTTAAGACACTGAAAAAGGACAATTCTAAATTTGGGCCCTAGCGTGACGCACTATAATTGTGGACCCCTACTGTAATTTGCCAAAAGCCATTTCCTCATGTGGCGCAGTGCGCCACTGACAAATATGGCGCTGTTTTACAACGAGAACTTGAAATAGTCATAACTTCTGACCCAATTATCGAATTTGAGCGAATCTTATATCGATGGAAAGCTTATTGAATTTCCCACTTTACAAAAAGTGAAAATGTTGAAAAATCCTCAAGGAATAACCATCATTCAATTTAGAAGATAATACTAGACATTCTTAAGAAGAAATTAGCTAGGAAAAGTATGGTGTATTACAATATCTCCCTCTTGAGAACATTCGTTCGTGAATGATTCTTACTGAGATGGGAGAAAAGACAACTAACGTAAATATTGAACTTGAATAAGTGGAACATGATCCCATTAATGACATGACAGACAAGATAAACATATAATATTGAACATGGATATCTGATGCATGTGTAATTGATTCATCAATGCATGACTGAGTGTTCTAAAGAGAAAAGTTTCTCACAATGAGAATGCATGTCTGATGCATAATTACATAATTGAACTGATACATGCATGCATGACTGAATATGCAATGGTACTTGATACCATGTTTCTAATGGGAGCATGAGCATAAACCTGTATACCAAGTTTATGATGAGCACTGAATATTAAGCTGAGTAAGCTTAAGGAGAACCATTACCTTGAGCTTAATTTGAGTGGGCAAAGAAGAGGTAAGGATACTTGATATGCATGTCTGCCTCTGCTTCTCAAGTAGCTCCCTAGATGGACTAATTTTTCCAAAGAACCTTCACTAGAGGGACTTCTTTGTACCTCAATCTACGAGTTTGATAATCTAAGATTTAAATTAGAATCTCTTCATAAGAGAGAGTGTTTTGAACATTAATGCTCTAAATAGGGACTAAAAATGATGGGTCACCTATGCACTTCTTGAGCAAAGAAACATGAAATACTGGATGAACTGAGGCTAGATCTGAAGGCAATTCAAGCTCATAAGCTACCTTGCTGAATCGACTGAGAACCTTGAAGGGACCGATATTTCAGGGACTGAGTTTCTCTTTTTTGCCGAACCGCTTCACTCCCTTTATGGTAGGGATATTTAGATAGACATAGTCACCAATCTCGAACTCAAGATCTTTACTACAAACATCTGTATAAGACTTTTATTGGCTCTGAGCAGCCCGGAGTCTTTCTCTGATTAACAAGACTTTTTCTAAGGCATCGAATACCAAGTTAGAACCTATGGCTAAGGCCTCACTAACTTTGAACCAACCAATTAGAGATCTAAATTTCCTATCGCAGAGAGCTTCGAATGGAGCCATCTTAATACTGGAATGATAGTTGTTATTTTATGCAAATTCAATCAAAGGCAAGTGGTTATCCCAACTTCCCTTGAAATCAATTGCACATGCCCTTAGCATATCTTTTAAGTCTGAATGATCCTTTCTGCTTAACCATCTATTTGAGGATGAAAGGCTGTACTGAGATAAACTTGGGTACCAAGACCATTTTGGAATGCTTTCCAAAAATGAAGGATAAACTGGGTACCTCTGTCTGAGATAATAGATAACAAAACACCGTGTAATCTGACAAACTCCTTGATATAGAGTTTGGCATAATCCTCGGCTAAATAAGAGGTATGAACTGAAAAGAAATCAACTGATTTGGTCATTCTCTCTATAATGACCCAGACTAAATCATGCTGATAACGAGTTTGAGGCAAGCCCATCACGAAGTCCATGTTCACAACTTCCCACTACTAAGTAGGAATACTGAACTCTAGCGTGGACCCACTAGGCTTCTGATGCTCTATCTTAACCTGCTGATATGTAGAGCACTTAGCCATAAACTCTGCAATGTCTTTCTTTATCCCACTCCACCAATAGATTTTCCGCAAGTCGCGGTACATCTTTGTGTCCTAGGATGAATAGAGTAGCGCACACCATGCGCTTCTACAAGAATTTTCTACCTTTATTCATCTACATTTGGAACACAGAGACGACCCTAATAAGGAAGAACACTATCTCCTTCTTAGGAGAAAACCTCTATTTTCTGATCCTAAACTAACTGTTTCAACTTGACAAGGGTGGGATCTCTATCTAGCTTTTCTTTTACCTCAGAAACTAGAGATGATTGTAAACTACTCTGAACCCATATATCACCCTCATCTATATCGAATAAGCAAATGCCTAGTCTAGCAAGCTGATGGACTTCCTGAGCTAACTTCTTCTTACTGTCCTCAACATGTGAAACACTACCCATGGATAGTCTACTGAGAGATTCAGCCACTATGTTGGCCTTGCCCGGATGATAAAGGACACTCATGTCATAATCTCACAAGAGTTCTAACCATCTTCTCTGATGAAGATTGAGATCTTTCTGAGTAAGGACATACTGAAGACTCTTAGGATCTGTGGAGAAATCTACATAAACTCCATAGAGATAATGCCTCCAAATCTTCAAGGCAAAGACTACAGCTGCTAACTAAAGATCATGAGTAGGATAATTTCTCTCATGGGGTTTAAGATGTCTGGAGGCGTAGGCTATGAACTTACCATGCTGCATGAGGACACAACCCAAACCTACTCTAGATGTATCACAAGACACTACGAACCCATCTGAACTATATGAGGGAGCTAATACTGGAGCTGAGGTGAGTTGAGTCTTCAACTCTTGAAAACTCTTCTCGCAAGGAGCTGACCACTGAAACTTGACTTTCTTCAGAGTTGATATGGACATAGGGGATTCAATAGAAGAAGATCCCTCAACAAACCATCTTTAATAGCCAGCCAAACCCAAAAAACTACTGATATCTAATGGAGAGATAGGTATGGGCTAGTTTCTTACTACTTTGTTCTTTTAAGGATCTATTTTAATGCCATCACTAAAAATGATATAACCAAGGAATGCTACAGACATTAGAAAATATTCATACTTACTAAATTTGGTAAATAGCTGATGATCTCTGAGAGTCTGAAGTACTGTTCTGAGATGGTCTGCATGATCACGCTCACTGTAGGAATAGACCAATATATCATCTATGAAGACTATTATGAACATGTCCATGTACTTCTTGAACAAACGGTTTATTAATTCCATGAAAGCTGTTTGGGCATTTGTAAGACTAAAGGACATAACTACGAATTTGAAATGACCATACCGAGTATGGAAAGCTATTTTTTGAAAGTCACATTCCCTAACTTTGAGCTGATAATAGCCGGATCTGAGATCTATCTTAGAGAAATAACTGGAACCCTAAAGTTGATCTAAGAAGTCATCGATTCTGGGAAGATGATAGTTGTTCTTGACCATGACCTTATTGAGTTGATGGTAGTATACTCATATTCTCAGAGAACCGCCTTTCTTGCACATAAATAATACTGGAGTGCCCCATGAGGAAATGCTAGGCCTGGCGAATCCCTTATCTAAGAGATCCTTCAATTGTTCTTTCAGTTCTCTGAGTTCTACTGGTGCAATTCTATATGGCGGAATAGATATAGGCTGAGTATCTTGAAGAAGATCATTGCCGAAGTCTATTTTCCTTTTGGGAGGAATTCTTGGAAAATCTTCAGGATAGATATCTAAATATTTAACTACAACTGGAACTGATTCAAGGCTGGAAGTTTCAGAACTAGTGTCCTTAACTAGAACAAGATGATAGACATATCCTTTAGATATGATTTTTCCGTGCCCGAAGGTAGGAAACAAGCTGAGCTTTGAACGCTGAAGTACTACCCTTCCACTAAAGGATGGGTTCATTTGGAAATGGAATCTGGACTATTTTATTTTTGCAGTCGACTGTGGCATAGTAGGAATGAATCCAATCTATACCGAGAATGACATTAAAATTAATCATCTCTAATTCGACTAAGTCTGCTAAAGTGATTTTTGGAGATGTCATAACCGAGCAGTTCCTGTATACCCATCGGGCTATGATGGTTTTACCCACTGGGGTAGAGACTGAAAAGTGCTTTACTAGGATTTTGGGACTGATTCTAAAATTGCCTGCTATATAGGGAGTAACAAAAGACAAAGAAGCTCATGGATCTAGTAAAGCGTAAACATGCACATAAAAGATCTATAACGTACCAATAACTGTATCAGGAGAATTTTCCTGATCTTGTTGGGACTGAAGAGCATAGAGAAGATTTGGGAATTGCCTACTAGTAGCACTGGTGTTGGCACCCTGCTGATTCGGGCAACCGAATTGAGCTGAAGAGCGGAGATGACTCTGATAACCTGACTGAGGGTAGTCTCTAACTCTATGGCCTGGCTTGTCATAATTGAAACATACATCGCTACTAGATCTGCAAGCATCCTTGTGGTTTTTACCACAAGTCTAACAAATGGGATTAGTTTGGGTATTGCTGACAGTACCTTGAGACTTAAAGCCTGCGCTCTATCTCTATTACCCTCCCTAAACTTAAGAACTAGAGCACTAGCTAAAGAAGAGGCTAGAACTAATGACTGAGGATAAAACTAGGTATGGTTTCCTCCTTTTGATTTAGGTTGAGTGAAGTTGAAACTACCTATCATCGCTCTCTTATTCTGCTTCTCCCTTTGCTTAACCTTCTACTTCTCTATCTATTAAGCATGAGTCATAAGCCTAGCTAAAGTCATGTCACTGTTTAGCATGGTAGATCTACACTCATTTACCATGCTATCAATTACCCCTAAAGAGAACTTACTCATCTTGGCTCTGCTGTCTGCAACCACATGAGGGGCATATCTAGCTAATTGAGTAAACTTAAGAGAATAATCTTTCACCGTCATATTGACTTTCGTGAGGTTGATGAATTCTAGAACTTTAGACTCTCTAAGCTCTTGGGGAAAGAATCTATCTAAGAATGCAGTGAAAAACTCCTCCCACTCTATAGGACCTGTATCATCTGACCTCTCTGACTTCTACTATTTGAACCAAGTATGAGCCACATTCTACAACAAATATATAGCTAGCTCAACACTCTTAACAGTAGTCACCCCCATGATGTTTATCACCTTCTGAACCTATTCAATAAATTCCTAAGGGTCCTTATCTACCTTAGACCCGAGAAAAGATGAAGGGTTTATTCGGGTGAAGTCTAAAATCCTAACTGCGGTTAAATTGTCCACTGGGTTGGATGGATTTACTATTGGCCATTCATTCTGAGTAGCAACTGATTTAGAAAGAGTAGTGAATGCAAATCGAAACTCTGCATGAGAAACATGTTCAACCAAAGGTTTTTCGGGCTGAGGGGCTGACTAATTCCCATTTATTCTTTTAGGAGACTTGTTCTGTAGAAGAAAGGGAGAAATGGATTAGATTGAGAGATTAACTTCAGATTATGCTCACTGGCATGACATGAATACCGAAAGAGGGGAAACTGTTCCTAAAATATCTTATAGCCTCCTGTACATAAATATGGTGCACAACACACCCATGTACAAGACTCTACTAGATGCGGATTTTAGACTTCCTGGGACTCTATTGAACCTTAGGCTCTGATACAAAGTTTGTAACACCCCAAATCTGATACCCAAAACACTACACAGTGCTCATATCCCTGAAGGACCACAAGATAACCCATGACTGATATCTGTACCTATATACTGTAAAAATACTTTATAATGCAGAAACATTACCTGAAAGGACATAAGGTTCAATACTGAACATGATTTAAATGATATAACATCTATGTGGGGTAATAGAATACCCAAAACAAAACTGAACATACTAAAGTCTGAAACATGATAGTTTAGAAAGCCTCTAACTGACTGAACTGTCTGAGTAAGGAGTTGATGGGACATGTCCCCAACTAACTCCCACTAATAAACTGATTAATGAGATAATAGAGAAATAATTATGTCCTCAAAAGATCCTGAATCACTTCTAACTCTGTCTGTGGATATCTGGAATCTACTATTTCTCTAGAGCTCGTGTCTCTTAACCTATGGTATAAGACACCATAGTGCAAATACATCAGTACTTTAAATATACTGGTATGCATGTGAGGTAGGCTGAATGCATGGGGTTCATATGCATAAACAATAATAATAACTGACTAAATTTCATAAGTGAGAGAATACATGCATAAGACATAACAACTGACACTAATACTGTGATATCATGATTATTGAATCTGAATGTAACCGATAATATGAGTGACTATATCTGACAGTAGTGAATCTGATGGAACTATCTGAGTTCCATACTGTATCCGAGTTAACTGTATCTAACAGTCGTAAAATCTGAAGAACTATCTAAGTTCTATTACAGAGACTAATTAACTGTGTCTGACAGTCCTGATTCTATAACATGAATTTATGGGAAGTAGTTATCTAACCGACATGCCCCTAATATGCCATTATGGCTGAGTTGGGGTTGAATTTGTAATCCCAATTAGAAGGGTGTCAATACCGCGCCACTGGTAAGGACAAGCTACGGGCGACCCTCATCTGATAGTGTCCCCAAAAGAGAATGGTGGGGCCCTTATCTGACAGTCCTAATCCACCTTATCAACCCTCAACGGATAGTGTTGATGTCTCAACCTATGCTGGCTACATAGTTCTAGAATTTAATGATGACTTTTAAGAATCACACCCTCATCTGATATTGTGTGTTCCATCCTTGGGTTCACTCGATGCTAATTCCTACTCCCATGGGCTGAGTGACTGAATTTCATTGACTGATGAAATACTACTTATATCTGACAAGTAACTGAGTTCATGAGATCATGGAGATTTCCTGAGTCATAAGACTATCTGAAGTCTAAGGATTCATAGCTTGATTGAGAGTATCGTCAAAAACATGACATGGCTCTAGGAACACAGCTAATGTTTTGGGTACGAGTACCCCCAGGACTCGATGGAATAAAACTGACCAAGCCTAACTTACTTGAACATATAATTAACATCATAATCCATAATACATTTATAGAACCATTTCATCAAAACATGTGATAGGCATAACTTGTACATACATGGAGATTTCATGGTATCATCCTAGTTAGGCACTTTTCCTTCATCTAGGAATTTAATCAAACATATTGTAAGCATGGTAGATTTAAAAATCATTGTACAATAATTAAACATCATGGTTCAATTTTAATTTCATCATTCAAGGGTTTAGTCATAGGTTTGCATGAATCTATATCTATAATAATTTAACCCACAAAATTTATCACCCAACAAGGAGTAGAATTTAATTTCTCATTATCCACATGAACAAGAGCATCCCAATCATAAAGTTCATAAAAAATCCATAAACTTGAATTTAGAAAAGAGATTCTTGGGCTTCTTAGATGAAAAGAGTCCATGAATGAACACTATGCATACCTTAGTTCATGATTTCGTGAAGATTGACGGTGAAACTTTCTTGGAAATGGATCTTATATGAAAACCCTAGCTTATTATTGAGAGGGTTTTGAGAGAAGAGAGTGTATTTTGGGTTAAAAGTGGCTGAATCACATGTTAAATGGCTTAAATAGGGGTGGGAAGTTGACCTTTTAAACCCTGGACGTGTCATTTAATTTTGGTATAATTTTCCCTAACTGAACCCCTGGCGCAATGCAGCGCTATTGTGCCATGTCACTGGAATTTGACAATTGGGAAACTGAGGGATAGAGCAATGTGGATCCATCGCGTTGCCCTTTTTTTTGATCTGGAACTTTGGCGCGCCGTGAAGAAAATCGCGCTAAGACACTAGAAAAGGACAATTTTGAATTTTGGCCCTGGCGCGATGAACCATAATCATGGAACCCTACTGGAATTCGCCAAATGCCATTTTATTTTGTGGTGTAGTGCACCACTAACTAATATGGCACTATTTTATGATGGGAACTTGAAGTATTTATAACTTCTGACCCGGTTATCAGATTTGTGCAAATCTTATATCGATAGAAATCTTATTGAATTTCCCATATGAAAAAAGTGAAAATCTTGAAAAATCCTCATGGAATAACCATTAATCAATCTAGTATCTAATACTAAACATTCTAAAGATGAAATTAGCTAGGAAGAGTATGGCGTATTACACGTTCATTGCATATTGAACAAAAGATGGAACAGAGATTCAAATTTTCTAAGTGGAAAAACAAAACAAAAGAGTTGAGACGTCGTGCTGTGATGCTTAACTAAGCACTAGATAGGAAGCAACCCATCACACCATGACAAGTGGTTAGTATCCTTTTTATTCATGAATGATAGAGTAGAATTAATCTTTATTTTGGTGCATGCATATTCCATGAAATGTTAGTGCTAAAGGAAATTTGATTGAATTAAAAAGAGAAATGTTTGAAATTGGCAAGTTTGGATTGAGCAGGAAATGCTGAAAACCTGGTTGTTTGGTATCAGTTACCGCGACCGCAGTCCATGCCACCGTGATTTCATAGGCCTCATGTCCACAATTGCAGAACTAAGACTGTGATCACGATTAATTCAGTTTAAAAGACCATATGAATGCCCATTTCCCCAGACTCTTCCTTCAATTTCTCTAAAATTTTTTCTCTAATTTGTAGCATTACATAGCTTATTAAAACATTAACCCACTCTCTTATGTCATTGGATCTCGTAAGTCAAATTAAGTCCCTCAATTTGGATACGATTATATTCTAAGAACTTGTAATATAGAAAAAGGTCTAAAATACTATTTTTAAATGCTAAATACATAACTAGTTGAAATTTTTGTGGTTGGCTGTTATAGTAAGTGTACAAACTAATGGAGAAATATTGAGTACCCAAATTTAAGCTTTAAAAGGTTGAAACAATCGTGTACTCCATGTGTTCGATTGAATGCCAAAACGAATTTAGTTTGAATTCTTTCAAGTTTAGGGGATACAATCACACATTCTAGGCTTTAGTTGAGTTTTTATATTGTTGTCATGCCTAGTTGAGACAAAGAATTAGGGTTATAATCTCATTTTGAGCACTAAAATAAAGCTATCAATTTTGGTCTCAGTTTCAGTGATCATGGACCCAATGACCGCAATTTCATCAACATAGTTGCGGCCAACACTCTGTGATCACCATACCTGAGGGAAAATTTAGGAAAACATCAAAAATTCTATACATCCTTAGCTACCCCCAGAACATTCCATAACACTACCGCATGAGCTAATCAAGTTAATCTAGCATGTTTTAGGCATGATAATACTATCTTTGACCTAAGTTGCATTGTCTACAAATTCTCAGCTACAAAAATGGGAGATTTTAATAAAAATTGATTCATGGCTGCACAATGCTGGCAGACCTACTTCAAGATTACCACATTACTAAGCTTCTCCCTAAAAGGGTTATTAGCTTAGACAAGGTGTAGGAGAAGTTCCAAGAATTCTACGCCAGACTCAATGCGACCCGGTGGATGTGTTTCGCCTTGAAACCTTGCTATGCTAATGAGAATTGGGTCCATGATTTCTACCTAAACCTTAGTGTAGTGCCTCTCACAAACTCAGTAATGACTATTTGTGGTAAGCATGTGCACATTGGTGTGGAGAAAGTTAATACAGTATATGTGATCCCAGATGCCAATATGGGGTAGTACTAGGAAAGAAAATGTGAGCCAAGGACCTGGATGTCCAATATTTTATTTCCTATAAAAGTCATTCCTTGGTCCATCACTAAGAGAGATATTTCATTGAAAGACTTCACAGCAGAATCCAAGCTTTGGTTGAACATCGTATGAAATCGAGTATCACCATGCACCCATATCTCCATTGTAAGAGATTTGAGGGATAGTATGGTGGCTTGCATTCTATCTGACATCTCTCTCAATATGGGTAGATTGTTCTTTCAGAGTGGAAGTATTTTTAGACTCATGGAAATACGTACCTTCTTTTCCCTTCCCTTATAACAAAGCTTTGGAAAAGGGCAGAAGTGTAAGAACCTACTACACATACTTGTGTATATCCTGGATCCCTCATCTACCCACTCAAATTCAGAGGTTAGGGTCAATTCAGAGTAAAAATATAAAAGTGGACACGGGAAAATTAGTCGAAGAGGACACAGATTCTTATAGACCTTCATCTGCTGACCCCCTAGATAACATGTTAGGTTAAATGAGGATGGTTAGGGAGCTAGTTTTCACATTTCCTTAGGAACTAGGAGATTCATCCACCACTCGCAACTCATATGTAACTCAGGAAAATTATGACATATATCATGAGGAGCAAAAGAAGAAGGGAGCCACTGTTGCCAGTTTAGAGAGAGCTTACTTATCCTTGGCGGGATCACACAGGGACCTTAAAGAGTTACATAAGAAGATGGTGAAGATAGAGAAGAAAAGATACAAATTCTTTAAGAAGCTGTGAAAGAGGGTGAAGGGCATCTTTAAGGTGCTTAAACCCAATGAGCTACTACCTTCATTGAGCTTGGACAGTGGATACGAGGCCTCTTCTGATTGGTCAGCTAATGATGCTGGTGGTGATGGTGCAGAGTCTGCAAGAGTGTAGCTCATGAGGCAGATTCAGGGAGACATCTATTACTTTTTCTTTATTGCACATGCAGTGAGGACACTGTATTCATTTTTAGTTGATTATTGTGAGGACCTAGATTTTTTAATATTGTGATGCTGGACATTTCTCTTTATGTTGATTATTTTAAGATGATATTTTGGATATTTTTTTTATTTGGTTTTGATATGCTTCATATTTAGGGTAACTAATTGGTTCCCTTATTTTACTGATTATCATGTTTTCTCTTATTTTTTTTGTTTTTCTCTTAGTACTCTAGATTTTTGGATTGTAGTGATACATGGCTAACATTGCATTTGAGTTTTGAGGCATACATGCAGGGGAATTTTTGGCACCTGTACCGTGGATGTCATGAATTCAAGGGAAGTCTAAGTACCTGTGGCATTTTATTTTATTAAAATTGGGGTCACTTTATACACCATTGGCAAAGTCTGAGTAGATATACAATTTCCTTGCCCATTTTGAGCTTAAATGTGAGATTGAGGCTTTGGTTGTATCTGTAGTTTAGCGAATTGAGTGAGATTCTAATGCAAAGAAAGAAACCCCCTCCGTCCAAAATTTTTGAAAAATCATGGGCGTGGATGTGAGCAATGTTGTAAAAAAATTGTTTTCTCTCTTTTTATATCATTGTAGATTTTTGACTTGTGAATAATGATAAATACTCCACTTTTATCTCTTGCAGGAGGGACATTTGAGCTCCCTTAGTGAAATTTGCATGCCATGTGTGATGAGCCATTAGCTTTCACTCTTGTGTACTTGTGTTATCTAGAAATTACCCTAAAAGTATTTTAAAACTAATTTTAATTATATGTGGTTAGAGAAATGATCTTAGGCTATCTTTGTGATATTGGAATCCACTCTAGCATGGAAATACTACCCATGCATAATTGTAATCCCTAGTTATCTACTTTAAGCCTTTGGACCTTTCGTTGGCAAACTCATTACAAGTCGTGTTCCATTATTTTTATCACTCTTTTGAACCATACTCTCCTTGAAATTGAAAATGCATCGTGAGGCTTAAATCCTAAGTTAGGTGTGGTGAAAGTTGATGGAAGGAGGTTTGGAGCCACAAAGTGTTAGTAAAATGCCAAATTTTCCTAAGTGTTGAAAGTGAATGAAATATAAAAAGAAAGAGTTCAACACAGGAAAGACGTGCATAAGAGTTTCAAGAAAAAGGAATGAAATAAAAGTTGTGAACAAAGGAAGTGAAAAATAGGCATGATAAGAGAGCGAAAAGGAATAAGAAGTGGCCCTTAGTCGAAGAAGAAGAATTGTAAAGTGTGATATAGATGTTCAAGGAAGGGTGTAGCCATGTGTCCCTAAATGATATCCTACCCTAAACTGAACCTACGTTACAATATTAGAAAGTCTTTTGAAACCTCCAACCATTTGTTTTCTTTGTAGTGGCGATTGAAAATAGGAGCAAGCCTATGGTATGAAACTCGTTGCATTGAGATTTCTTTTATGAGGGAGAGAGTTCATACACTTAAAAATCCTTGTTGTATATTTGGTAGTTGGGTGAGTAAAAATTCTGTACCTTGTGAGGAGGGCATGTAAACAAGTTGAGGTGAGTGATTTTTGTCACATCCCAAGCAACGAGGAAATTGGAGTATTGTAGTATTAGTCAATGGGTGAGCCACTTCTCGAGTGTTTTTTTGTTACTTGGTTGTTCTTTAGAGTCTTACATATCCTTGAGTTTTTTATTTTATAATGGGGGGTTTAGTGTAAATTAGCTTAGCCCATGTGCAATGAGATACCTGTGGTTGAGACTAAAGTTGAAGTCATTATGACCTTTAGGGCATATAGATTGGGCATAAATTATTGAGTCTCATCATAAGAGGTGGTGTTGCTTGAGGACAAGTAAATTCTTTAAGTTGGTGGGTATTGATGAGCGCTGATCTTACCACTCATTCTTACTCAACAATCATATACATTACCTTGGTTTTATTGAGTTAATGAGACATATTTGTGAGTAAACACACTAATATCCACCCTTTGAATGTATAGAGTTGAAAATCTAGAAAGATGTGGATTGGAGCTTAAAATGAGTAAAAGGGAATAAGAAAGTGCAGCTGCAGAGTTGGAACAGGAAATGGCCTCAGGTACTGTGGTTGTAGTCAGTCGTAGCGGCAGTCCATGTGGTTGTTACCAATTTTGACAAAATGACTCAAACCCTATCATGGAATGTTATTCCATCTTCCCTAATTTTTAGGTGTAACTTTTGTAGTTGATAAGTCTCTGTTTTTGGAGGGAAAAATATTGTGTAAATTTTGGTGAAGAATACAGTAGAGACCTTCTAATTTGAAGATTTGCTTACTAACATTGTTGATATTGTGGGAGATCAAAGTTTGAAGTAACATTCACTTAAGTCTTCAAAAATTCATTTCAATGGAGATTATGGGTATATCTATGCTTATTTATCTTGTGTGTAGTTCAATCTCCCTCTTGGGGTTATGTGTGAATAAGGTTAAAGTATATGTGGGTTGTTATTGTTAGCATCTATGTGGGAGTTCATGTTTATGGGTTTTATCATTTCTATGATAATTTAGTTGGGATTTGATGGATAAAAGCACCAAATACCCATATGGGATTGATAAGTGAAATCTCCGAGCTCTAGAAAGCTCAAGGCCATCTTCGGAAGAAGGGTTTTGGGTAAAGTGTAGGAATCCATATCATACTTGAAAGAGGGATGTGGTCAAAAAATAATAGACAATTATGCGTGTAGTTTGCTAAATTTTCACTTAGACATAAGGGTGAATGTTAGGTTGACTATACCATGGGTGTCATCCTAGAAATAGGGATGCCTAGAATAAGGTTGTGGTTACAAATTATTTAACACACCTATTTGGTATTCGAAAGAATCAATGGGTGAAAGTTTCGTGTTTTGTCGAAAGACTAGCATCAAAATCTAGAACCAAGCCTACCCATATTTGATTTACTAAATTGATGTTGATCACTAACACCCAAATATCACTCCCTTAGCAATGCATAATCCCAAGACCGGCGCTTAATTGCTTAACTCTAATTATTTGTAGCCCCGAATTTATATTATAAAATCAAAAAAGAAATATTAGTATAGGAACCTATCTCCCCCACTTTATTATTTTGTACCATTTTTTTTGAATTTAACTTGTAACAATCATTTTGAGTTAACTTGATCGCTACATACATTGTTCCTCGTGGATTCGACCCCGACTCCAAAGCTGGGTAAATATATTGACAACGACCACCTTACACTCTAATTGATGTGTAAGTTGAGCCCTATCAATAATACTATATCATTACCAACCATTCAAATCAACTTTAGTATCCAAATGTGACATATCTGAGATAAAATCATACCAAGCCAAAGTTGAGACATATATAAAGAACAAAAAACCACCACAGGGATAACCGTTGACTGAAATGCAAGCAACCAACTTTATATAAGCTAGCGAGTGTGAAATATATCCACAAAATAGGAATCATTCCAAAGGACAAATCACTGGCTGAAAATGCATATAACCTACTCCATATCCGCAGGAGGGCATGAACTATCTATACATACTCAAAAATCTCCCAAGGCTAAAAGCCACACTAGTATTGGCAAGAACACTAGCAACTAAGAGATATCCAACTTTAGCCAACAACTAATCAATCTAATGCTGAATCTCAGCAAAGAATATCCAAAGGCACATATCATCGAGGAGAATCACTCTACCAAGTCTCACTAGGCCAACAAAAGCTGAAATGGAGTTTCCTAAATCCACCCAAGAATCACATGATCAAAGAATAAATACCAATCTCAAAATCAAGGTCAAAGTCGAGACCACCACTAGAGAACCAACAACTTAAGCTAAAGAATTTCTAATTTGCAAAAATCAGAAACAATCACAGGAAATGTCATCTGCCTCTAACCTTCCAACACCAATAGACAATACCATGTCAAATCAAGAAGGGATAATCCATTATCCACACTAATAACAAGGGTAAACCATCACAAGGGAATGAACCCAACAAATATAAGAGATGAATTCACGGCATCTCAATCTCCAAACCACTATGTAGATGAAATAGTCACAATAGAATAATGAACATCGAACTGGTCAATCTCATACATGGGCTATATAGAAAGGGATAGCAAAAGAAAAAGCCCCTATAACATAGGAGTCAAGTTAAAAATTCTCCAACTCAAGAATAGGCGATCCAACCAAATTGTTGAACATAGAATTATATCACCACCAAAGAAGGTTGGCTTTCCTTTAATATCACAATACACCCCTAAATCAATCTAATATATCCAACCAAGAGGGAATAGAGTCAACCTCACTATGCTAAGGGAAAGAAATCATCAAATCAGGCTATATCTACTCAAGCCAACAAATAATAACACAAGAAAACGAAAGTCTAACTAAATTACATTAGTCTATATAGCCACATAGCAGGGATCAATTTCATCAAGTAACAACATAAAGAACTATTATTAAGTAATATCAATAACCTCATGCAATGGTAGTAATACAAACAAAAATATCATTATAAACATACTGAACAGGCAGTACCAAAATGAACATCAATATCATGTACCACTCAAGGGCCACCATAAGGCCAAAATGCAAAGATAAAGGGGACTCAAACCCAAAAACTACACCCATAGGGAAATATCATTACATAACTACTCCATCCACTACTAAAAGAAATAAACCATAGAGTAGTAACATAACTATGAATTTAATAATAAGGCTCATAATAACCAATATTAATTCATCAAGGCATGTAATCATCAATGGGTATCAAAATGCCATTACATAAAATAAGAGATAAATGCAGGAAATAAAAGCACGCCACTTATAGTGACATGTGCAACTAAATGCCTGATGGGAATAAGGAAAAATAAATCTAAATTGGTCCAACTCAGACAAACTAACTGAATCATCAATTGAGGTTCCATACACACCATCCCTAATTGAAGATGACACAACATCATGAGGCTGATTGATATGAATGGAAATACCATGTCGGGGACACACCCTATACTAAGAATCAGTTTCTCTGCAGTCGTAGTAACTCCTAAAGAATAAATTTGTAGAGAACACAAACTGAGCCCAAATGGCTGGCCAACTGATGCTAAGAGAAATTCACAAAATTATGTCCATACTTCTAAAATCATATCCTGTCTCAGGAACTCTAGGATTGCGCGGATTACGTGCTAACTCTAGATGATCATCTATCTCATACTTGGAGAATTCTCTAAACATGTATCTCATCATGACACAACCAAACCAAGATCCTGGAACACTTTAAGATATTGCCTCTCATAATCTAGAATGGTTACCATGGCCCGAGGAACCATACCACTCTTCACAAATCTGATAGGGACTCGACCCACTATGATCATTAAGACTAATCTGAGAACTACACGTAGAATGAAATACTGTCAACTAGAGATGATGGGATATAGGTAAAGCTAAACTCTACCAAAAGGATCCTTTTTGCCATTTCCATAAGTCTCCATACATGCCCTCTATGATTTTGACATTCCTCTTTTCGTCATTTCCATAAGTCTCCATATATGCCCTCTATGGTTCTCTCATAATCAATAACCTGAGGGAAAGAAACTTCAATTTCTATCTAGGACTTCGACGCCAAATGTACTAATAGCGCTAACCCTCTAACATATCCATGTACCAATGTACAACTCAGAAGGATATAGCATAGGAATAAGTCTAGTTCATTTGAGAAATCCAATCTCATACTCAAAACTGGTAAAGAACCCTAATGAACAACAATAGACCCAACTCTGGTCTAGAACTACTTAATGAATCAAATGAATATCCATGGATGAGAGGGATCCAC
This sequence comes from Capsicum baccatum var. pendulum, assembly GCA_030864225.1. NCBI lineage: Eukaryota > Viridiplantae > Streptophyta > Magnoliopsida > Solanales > Solanaceae > Capsicum > Capsicum baccatum. The sequence goes on from CM061557.1 coordinate 92,663,715, forward strand.
AACATGACTCGAATTCCCAATGCTGAACCTCAAAGGCTAAAGTAGTCACAAGCTCTACTAGAGCCTAAACTATACCAATTCCTTTTTAGCTGCCACTGAAGATCTTCAATATTCATCTCTGACTCTCTATTCTAACACTATACTAAAATTCTAAAAACTCATGTTAAAGTCTCATCCGTATCTATCAATAATGTTTCATCATCCTTCAAGGAGAGAAGGAGTCAAAGAATACGCTTGTGGTTCATAGGAATACGGGCACATAATTAGGGGTAAAGAATTAAACTTCCTAAAATGTCACTATAGCCTCCCAAAGATAGGTTCCGGATGTCTCTACACCAATCCGCAAGACTTTACTAAACACTTTGCTCTTGTACTAATACACCAATGTAACCTAGGCTCTGATACTTATTAGTCACGACCCAATTTCACAAGTTATGATGGCGCCTACCATAACCTACCAGTAGGCAAGCCAACCTATAGTACGGAATGGCTAAAAATGGACTAATCAATAATATAAGGAAAGGAATAAAAAATAAAAGAAATAGAGATCAATCCATAATAAAATTACAAAACGTGGTGGAATTAGTACGTGAACTTCTGATATAATAAAAGTGCAAAAGTGAAATATCAAGTGAAATACACTCATACAACTTATCTCTAAATATAATATAGAGACTAGTCTAATACATAAGAGAGAGATGAGTAATAATCCAAATTCCAGGAGTTCACTCTAAGTATCTGAACCATGGATGATCCACATAATGCACACATGAATAGAGACAACCCATTATATGATCTGCAGGCTGCAAAAGTGTAGTATGAGTAATAAATGAATGGTACTTAGTAGGAAACTGCCAATTGAGACCCAAAGATAAAGCAGACATATACAACATATAAATAGAATAGAAACTACACCCAAGATTCTAGATATCATATACAAGTCAATGAGAATAATAAGGGACAACGATCCTAGTCAAGTCCAAGAGTCTAAAATAATAAAACAAAGGATGATTCGGGTGAACTATCTTATTCCAACCCCATTAAATAGACATTAATACTATATTATATATCCTAGGCTAATATATGAATAAAGCATGATAGAAAGATATATGACAATATACAAGGCCAAGAAATGAATATACAGTATAAACAAATGAAGGAAGGGATATACGATAGTGACATAGATTTATATAGATAGATATACATATGTATACATATATATATAAATACACACACATGGGGTTATCTCAAAGTATAACCTAGATCATCATATCCTCATTCTAAGACCTCATTATAATACTATTAGGATCTAATACTATTATGGTCAAGGTATCTAATACACATGGCTAGACCTAAAATAATCGTGCATAATAATTCCATCATAAAATAGAAGTGGCCATAGACATACCTCAAATATCAATATTAGATCAATGACCAATCATCCATAAGCTAGCTAGAATAATGATTATATCAATGATAATAACAATACCAACAACAATGTGAATAACTGGCTACTCCAGAAAACCAAATACTTACCGAATCCTATACGTACCCCCATAACCTAGCGCTTAGATGGTTCAATGAACATACAAAACAAGGAATATTCTTTATTCATATCTATGCAATCGTCCCATATTGACTAATAGACATAAGTGTATACTGGTGATAGGCGATACGCATGTAGGAATGAATGCGAACTACACAATCAATATCACAATCTCATCATTATAACAACACAATCAATACTATAATTTCATCATCATAACCATATCTATGATAACTTTCATCATCATGTCCATCAAATGCATAATAAACCTTTGTCCTTGCCGTGTATCAATATATCATCTCAGTATCCTCTGACCTTGTAGGGTATCAATATATCATCACCATATCCTTCGTACTTGATGGGTATCAATATATCATTGCAATATTGTAATGCCCTGATTTTCTGAATCAGAATGCTATACGGTGCTTCTGACTCCAAAAGACTACAAGCTCACCCATGACTGATATCTGTACCTATATACGGCATAATATAATATAAATGATTCAGAAACATACACTGAAAGGCCATAAGGTTCAACTGAATAAACATCTGATAAGAATAATATTTGAAAATGGTATAATATAATAATACCAAAATAAATCTGAAATAACTGTCTGACATGCTATAGTATTGAAAGCCTCTAAAATGTCTGAATAAGGATTTGATGGGACATGGCCCCAACTAACTCCAACTACTAAAATAAACTGAAAACTAAAATAGAAATGAAATCATTATGTCCTCGAAGGATGAAACCTCACGTCTAACTCTAACTGCTGATACTGGAGTCTACTGCTGATCTAGAGCTCGTGTCTCTGAACCTATGGTGTAACATGAGAGAAAGGACTATAGCATAAATTCATCAGTACGTCTGAATGTACTGAGTATATGAGTGAGGTAGGATAAATGCAAAGGGTTATGTTCATAAATAATACTGACTGATATAAACATGAGAATACATACATACATACATACGTAACTGCAACTGAACTTGTAGATATACTGACTATTGAGTCTAAATACTGACAATATAAGTGTACTAATACTGAGATACTGGATGACTGAGTTTACTGATATGGATATGTAAATCACTCATAAGTGATAGATCTGGCACTATATTACTGGATACTAAGAGACTGATATTGCATTATTGATAAATAACTGATTGTTTTTGACAGTTTTGATTATGAAGAACTGGTCTAATTGACTGTATCGGACAGTCCTGAAACTGAGTACTGATAGCATGAGTTTACTGATATCTAATATAACTGACAAATGAGTTTTGATAGCTGATATAGCTGATAACATACATTTTGACAACTGATGTAACTAACAACACGAGTGACTATATCTGATAGCCCTGATACTAGATACTGATAACATAGGTGACTGTATCTAATAGTCCTGAGTCTGATGGAACTATTTGAGTTCCATACTTTATCTGAGTTGGCTGTATCTGACAGTCCTGAAATTTGTAACTAAACTGTGGGAGGTAGTTATTTAACCGACATGCCCCAATAACTCATAGCTAAGTTGGGGTCCAATCTCTGCCCCGATTGGAGCGGTGTCAATACCGTGCCACTGTTAAGGACAACTGTGAGTAACCCTTAGCTCGAAGGTACTCAAAAGGAGAATAGTGGGAACCCTAAACTAAAAGGTTAAGCCACCTCATCATCCCTAATCTGACAGGGTAAGATGTCTCAGCCTACGCTGGCTAGATAGTTCTAGAACATAAGGATGACTGCTAAGAATCACACCCTAAACTGGTAGGTAAGTTCCCATCCTTAGGTTCACTCGGTGCTAACTTCTACTCCCAGTTGAAGAGATTGAACATGAATAACTGAACTGAACTGATTCTGAGTTTACAGTGTTTCGTAGTCGACGGAATATATTGATGTATGAGGATTGAATGAGAGTACTATAGTTACGGAGATTTTACTTGGAATACTGTGGAATTATACTTTCTATCTGAATAAGGCTCACTCTACTAGCTGATAAGGTTACTGAGGTTCTGAACTGAATACTACTGAGACATAATAACTAGCTGAGAATACTGATCTTTCTGAGTACTGAGTTCATAAGATTTCTGAGAGTACTAAATTATGGAGATTACTGAAGTTATTGAGAGAACTAGAATTTTTGAAGCTTCTGATATCACTGAGTACTAAGATTACTTAGATTAATTGAGATTTACTAAGATTAACTGGGATACTGAACTTTCCTGAGTCTAATGTCTGACTGAGTTTTATGGAACATGGCATAACTGAGAGTATCGTGAAACATGACATAGCTCTAGGCGCACAACTATAGTTTTTGGGTACGAATACCCCCAGGACTCAATGGAAGAAAACTGACACAACATGACGGACTTGATTATAAGATTGTAGTCCATAATTCACATTATCATAAATAGGGGATATTATACATCATGTAGTTCCTCAACATATTAAGAATGGTAGGGAGTTCATAGATATATTTTATGTATATATTGTATATCTCCATTATCATACATGCTTCATACCACAATAATAGCAACACATAAAAAGCATAGAGTTCATATTGAAGTATATAGCTAATAGGGACTTATCATTTAGACATCATGGAACCAAATAAATATGAATTTCTAACATCCTAAGCATTTTATCAAATACCTTGCATGCATTCTTTAAGGCATAGGTTGGTTTCATACTTGCACCATATTAAACCACCTAAAGTTCATAGTTTTCAACTAACAACCATATATAAATTCCATGAAAACACCTTTAGATATCATCTGAAAACTTAAATAACAATCATCAACATGTACATGCTTATATCACCACAAAAACTTCACAAAATAGTATTTAAAACATGGTTCTTGAGCTTTATGAATGGATTGGATCCATATATCAACACTATGCATACCTTATTTCTTGATTTAGTGAAGATTGATGGAGAGATTCTTGGAGTTTGATGGTAGAATTTGCTTGAACTTGGATCTTCTATGAAAACCCTAATGTGTTCTAGAGAGGATTTTGATGAAAAATAGTATGTTTTGGTGAAATAATGGCTTAATTCCATGTTTAGGAGCTTATATAGGTGTGGGAAGATGACCCAAATGCCCCTCTCGATGCATCACTTTGATTTCTGTGAAAATATCCCAATTTGGGCCCCCGGTGCGATGCGGAGACATCCGTTGCCACTTGGTTATGACCTAGAATCTCACCGCGAAGCACTGGAATAGTGGAGAGACACTACAAATTGACAATCGTCATTTTGGCTTACGGTGCGACGCACCACTGACTGAAATAACACTGCTAAAACTTTAAATCGCCATAACTTCTTCACCGGGTGTCCGTTTTAGGCGAATTTGGTATCGACAGAAAACTTATTCAATTCTCTATAATTTGGAGGTATAAATCTGCCAAAATAACACCTGTAAACCAAGTTATTTTCGTTCAAAGATGACCTATGTGAAATCACACACAAAAATTTGATGGATTCAAAAGTTCTTAGCTTGGCTTATTCTAACTGACTCTTATGAACATGCTTAACACATCATAAGCTCTATTATAACTAGGATACTCATCCTAATCCATGTAATCAAACATGAATTACAGTATAGGAGGTTTCATGCGTAGGAACTATGGTTCATTTTCTAGCTTAGAAATATAAGGGGTATTACAAATATTCTTCGGCCTTGCAAGGAATCAATATATCATCACAGTATCTTCCGGCCTTTCCGAGTATCCATATATCATCACAGTTTTCTCCTACCTTTCCATGTATGAATATATATTAAACATCAATACAAATATATTTATAGACATATAATAGGTTCACGACATCAAGACATGGAAAAAAAGAGGGTAAATCCACAAGCCGATTGCCCGTAGTGATGTTTAGGGATAAATCATTATAAAAGTGAAGAAAGGATTTGAATACCCCATAACCAAAGTGATAGGGTTGAATCATGGAGATGACTTCTGGTTATTAGTATAACCATCATCCTTCACATTATCCCTATTCATGGAATAGCAACTGACCATTATTTATTAAATAGCCAATACCTAACATATAGTCAAGATTTTTCACTAGACCACAATCACTATTTACCCACTAATCATGTTTGTCAACTAGTCATTTCATATCTGTTAATCATTATTAGTCAACAAATTACCATTTGTCATCTAACCATACTTTATTATCTAACAACATTCATTAACTAACCATCATTAACCAACTAATCCTCATTTATAAACTATTAATCATTATTTACTAGTCATGTCTTATCACTGACATCTCTTATTATCAAGCCTCATTAATACATAACTCTTCGGTTGTCAAATAATTGACATCATAAACTTAGTCATCAATATCAACTAATCTTCACCTATGCTAAACTAGACATCATCATTAGCTACGTACCAACCATTGATAGCTACCATATTTCACCTAAGCAAGATTTATTAACTAGTATATTAAATTTCTACACATAATGTACTATAGACACTTTATGGACAACTACTTTACACATATCCTAAACCTTTTTTAGGTAAGACAAACATAAGATCGTATTTAAGCTAGAATCACATCAATTAAAGATATAATAATTATGAATGTACTAAATCTATACATGCCATCAACGGTATCCAAATCAATAAAGTCATAAGCAACAAACCACATCTTCCTCCGTCCTATATCGAAGGATGTGTGTATAACATATATATGTATATTCATAAACTACAATTGGATCCTTTACAAGGATAATTACTTTCTGGATGTCTATTTGATAACATACATTGACCCTTGGCTCAATAATATATATCGAATAATCAAAACATCACAATCATGTCCTTAGGCCCATATACATATCAAGAACTCATACTGATAATTATATTTATAAGCCATAGCATATCTTTAATCATCTCACTTATACGAGGTATCTCATATCTAGGAGACATAATGTCAATAAGAATATCAAATATATAAAACATCTCATATCTATAAGTCTTACATCATAACTATAAAGAATATTATCACTCTTGGACAACTATCATATCTAAGATGAATATAATCTCTATAGGCCCGATAATAATTACTATGGGGAAAATCATATCTAAAGGCCTAACAATCAAAACTAAGAGGAATATCTTCTCTATAGGTACAATAATCATAATTAAGAGGTATATCATCTCTAACGGCCTGCCTGTCTAAGAGAAAATAGCACCTCTATGGTCTAAGTATCAAGTCAAGGAGAAAATAGTGTCTCTATGGGACAAGTATAAAGTATAAGAGGAAACAATGTCTCTAAAGGTCTAATATAGCATCTAAGAGGGAACAATGTCTCTGAAGGACTAATATAGCATCTAAGAGAGAATAGTGTCTCTAAAGGCCCATTACCATTTCTACAAGGAATAACAAAGCCATAACTCATATGTCATAATCCGGGGAACATCATTAAAATTTACCAAGTCACAAAGTAACCTTATCCTAAGGCTTACTAGTCTCAACTATGCCTGACATCCATAACTAAGTTCATAAGGCTAACACTAGTCATGGCCTACGTGGGTTGGACAATCCTACTTCTAATCCTCAATTTCCATATTTAGGCAAAGTATGCCCCAAACTAAGCTAAGGTATCTAGTTCAACTTCTTAAAGTCAAGTAAGCCATAACCAATCCTAAGATAGGAACTTCATCTAGAAATAAAAAAATTTAAGTCAACTCTACCAAAATTATGATATCAATACTAACACACTAGCCCAATAATATTACATATACCATTCATGCTTCCCCCACTAAAACCATATCCCAAACCTACCATTATATTGTATCAATGCTAAAAATTAATCCAAAATAGGGATAAGGCAATAGGATTCTAAAAAGTTATGAACATACCATCTTATGGGTCCAAAACATTAAAATAATACCGAAACATTAAGTATCTAGGCTAAGTCATTCTATCCATAATAAATATTAACATTAACATTCATACATAATAGATAAATCATGCATTATCTATGAAGAAGAGTAGACAGAAGCCTACCTCAAAGACAAATCATAAAACCTCACATCATACACCACATGGTCGAATTCATTTCACAGTTCCTAAAATGCCATCATGCTATCAAAAATATAATCTACTCATTAATATGAGTCTAACGTTACCCATATGATGCTATTATTCTTTTGGTAAAAAAAACTACACCAACAACCCCAAGTAGGTACTACATATGAAAAATGTATTTTCAAGGTCAACCCAATGTTCATACATTAATAAGGAATCTAAAACCCAAGAAATGGGTGCAAAAAAAGCTAAACATTAGGCTAAAATTAAAACCTAAGCTAAATTAGGGTTTTGGGTCCAAACCAACAAATCCAAGTATGAATTCAAAAGATTCATACCTTAAATTAGAACATATTTGCAATAAAAGGTGATAAACAAGATAACACATCATCCACCATGATCAATTTTGAATTATTATACCCGTTTAGGGCTTTAACCTCTCAATGGTGAAGAGAAAATGAACCAAATCACAAATACAAGCTCTATTTATAGACCCCCAGGAAAAGAAATATTGCAATCACTGAGACACGGGCCATGATCCTGGTTCAAAAATTGTCATGATGTTTCAACAATTACTGTGCCTTGATCACCATCCTCCATGCCGCGATCGCCGTGCCACCGAACTAGCAAAACTTAAAAAATTACCAAGTTTCCAATGATGGCTCAAGATTCATTTGGAATCTAATTTTCACAAATAAAAAATGTAAACTCACCAAATTTGATGTTTCAAAAACATGGAAAAGTCAAATTTTCAATCTAAGGTCATTCAACCAAATGTAAGCCCCACACCTAAACTTTTAAATTTTCAACTTTCCAATCAATAGTTTGAAATTAGCTTGATTGCATTGTGACCCAAAACAAAGGTCTTCCTAGACTAAAATCAATATGATGGATCTATTGGTGTAATTGGAATTTGCATCTGAGATCACTTCATTAATGTTTTTACTCATTTTCCATTTGGAACTCGCGAAGATTCAAAACATGGAATTAGCTCTAAAACTAAACTAACTGCCTAGTAACCAAACTGCCAGCCCTAGGATGTCATAAATGACTTGGGGATGCTATGTAAAAGCTCAAACATTGAAGATAAGAAAAAATACAAAAAATGACCGGAAGGGTCATTACATTCATCCTTAAGGATTCGACCCCAACTCACATTGGGTTATTATTTTGACAAAGATCGCCATGCCCATAAATTATGGAGTAAGTTGAGAATAATTAAAATGGTATCATTATCAGGGAGTGAAACTTAGTTTTTGCTTATGTGGTGATTATTGTTGCTTTGGTTTTACTAATAGTGGTTGTTATTTATTTATTTTTTGTTGTTGTTGTTTCTTTTATGTGATTTAAATAGTGTCCACAATACAATGAGTGATCATGAAAGTAATGTTCGGACTTTGATGGGACCCTTGATGATAAAGAGCAACTCCATGATGTTGGATGTGCGAGTGCTATCCATATCCCACCGAATCAAATGAATGGGGTATTACACATCACCAGTGTTATGTTGCACGTGTTTCAAATGAAATTTCTATTTGGGGGCCAAGCTCATGAAGACTCAAATTTCCACTTGAAGAATTTTGTGAAAGTGTCTGCCCCCTTCGACATTGCTTATATCTCATAAGAATCCATCTGGTTGCACCTCTTTCCATATTTTCTAATGGGTGAGGCGGTGTTGTGGATACGATCTCTTTCCATCGGATCAATCACATCATGTGATAAACTTACCAATGCTTTCTTAGATCAATACTTCCCACCATCAAAGTTATTGCAATTGGATGATGAAATCACAAACTTTTGTCAATTTAATAGAGAGGCTCTATATGAGTATGAGAGAGATCTAATGGAAAGGTTATGCAATTTCTTAAACAAGAGGTCCCAGAGAAGATGCTTTTCAAAATCTTCTATTGGGCTTTGGATCAACTACAAAAAATTATGGTGGATAATGCGGTTCAGGTCACTTTTGAAGTTGTCTTATGGAGAGGCCACAAACTTACTTAAGGAAGTCACAAAGAAAAATAGGGGGTAGCATACCTGACATATCGAGGTATATAAAGAGTCCCGAGGAAGAAAGATGAAAAGAGGAAGAAAAACATGGCAAAAATGATGACATAATTTGAGCTACTTACAAAGCATATAATGGGTAAACCTACAAAATGGTATATGTCATGGCATCCAAGGGCTATAGTAAAGAAGAGGCCAAGAGGCTTGATAAAAAAAATAGATATTTGGCTAACTAGCCAGTGGGTTCCCGCTCGGCCTATCAAAGACAAGGTGGGAACCAAGGTTGGACAGAGAGCAGAAATGGAATGATAAGGATAGAGATTATAATTAGAGAGACAAATAAAGGGAGTATCATCGATATGTTCCCCCATAACCGAGTAAAAGGAAAAGAATCCAATTCCATTGATCCCAATAAATTCAAAACTGAGGATGTGTTAGAAAGAATATTAATGTGAGTAGAGTGAACTAAAATGATGGCCCGAGAATTGAAAGGGAACTTTTTGCAAATCAACCAAAAGGTTGTATCATACTTTGCCTCAATCAAATAATTAGAGACTTAAATTGGCAAAATCTTCACTCAACTTAATACTAGACAAAAAGGGGTCTTCCTAGGGATACCGTTGTGAATCCGGAAAATGATGCTCAAGTATTGGCAATTGTCACTAAGAGTGGCAAAACCCTCAGTGGCCATATGGGTGAAGTTGAAAAAGAGACAAAATTTTGAAAAAACAAATGTGAAGAAGAAACATGTGGTTGATTTAAATGAGGATGTTCTAAAGTCTCATGAAGGGGCTTAAAAACAACCAACGATAATTAAAGAAATAGTTAATGAAGAGGGAGATCCTAAGGTAGTTGAGAATAATGAACAACCAAGTGATCTATTTCCTACCTTAAAGGTTTCTTCTTCATTACCTCAAATATTAAAAAGGAAGGAGGACAATGCAAAATTTAAGCCGTTCCTTGCTAAGCTTAACAATCTTTTAATTAATATACCATTACTAGAGGCCATTCAAGATATCTAGAGAAATGATAAGATAATGAAGTAGTTGATGTCAAATAAACTTATTTTTAATGGTGAACCATTATAGTTACCCATGGGTATAACGCTCATGATTAGTGTTATAGTGAAAAAAATGGAGGATCCCAAGGCCTATACAATCCCTTGCACCATAGACACATACAAAACTGAGAAAGCCTTTTGTGTCCTTGATGCAAGAATCAATATCATTCCCTAGTCAATCTATTGAAGACTTGTGCTGGGAACTTCTACTACAACAACAATGAGGCTATTAATAGTGGACCGACCTATCAAGAGATCGGTTGGAGTTTTGTTTGATGTCTAGGTGAATGTGGATTGCTTTATTGTTTCATTGGAATTAATTGTTCTTGTTGGTAAAATCCACCTAGAGATACGTATTATTCTTAGATGACCTTTCCTTTCAACCGGAAGAGCTATTGTTGATATGGAGTTAGGAGAAATGAAATTTTGGATAAAAAATGATGAAGTGTTCTTTCAAGTATGTAACACCAAAAAAAAAACCCATGGAACTACAATTTCTATCCGTCATTGATGTACGGGACACGAAAGTGAATGATGGGTCACTTGAGGATCTACCTTGAAAGTTGAAGAACATCATGCCGCGACGATAAATTAGGCATTGGATCTTAGAAAACCCATCAATGACATGAAAGTTCCTCGTATCCATTATTTTTTATCAAGTAAAATAAGTTTCAATTTTATTTATAATTAATCAATGAAATTGTTCTACTATGAAATGTTTTAAATGAGGTTGAGAAAGGGAAAATGTGCTACACTTGAGTAGTGAAATGAATAGGGGAAAATAGAGGACCAAATTTATCCTCTGTTACCGCAATCGCGGTACACATGTCACCACGGTCATGGTAGTTATGTGCCTGTGATCGAGGAACTCAAACCACAATCGTGGTCAAGTGAGTTTGAAAAATTAAACAGTCGACCATTTCCCCCCACACTCCTTTCAAATTATCTCTCAAATTGCAACTGATCTTGGTTGAGTTTTGGGCATCCAAGTTGTGCATCAAAATTCCCCTTGGATCCTCAATCCTGTATGTGGTTCAAATTCCCTCTTTTTATGTATATTTATAGGCCTTAGAACCTATGACTTTGGAAAGTCCTACACATGTGATTTGCATGTTAAATTTGTGCTTAAATGTGTTTGTTGGTGTTCTTAGCTGTTATAGTTAGTGTGTACACTAATAGGGAAGTATCGAGTACCCTAATTTTTTAAATTTAATAGAAATAATGTGTGCACACCAAGTGTTCAATTAAATGTCCAAAGAAATTCATATTAGGATTTCTATGTTTTAAGGGCATGATCCAACATCTCGGGGCTAAGGTTCTGTGCATAATGTAAAATCTTTGATGTGGAGCACAAATTGGAATTTAAATTGGATGAATTTAGTTTTTGCAAATTTTGGTCAACCAAGCCTCAGTTATTGTAATTGCGATCGTGGCTCAGTGGCTCGCCATCACGTTTACTGAGGTTGTTTGCAATCTTAGACAAAAAATCTATCAAGTCCATTTCTTACCTAGAAATTGCTAAGGCTCCACCCCAATAACTTCATTTGATATCATAGCATAATTTTAATATGTAAATGTTGATAATTAATGCTATTTTATGATTCTCAGGTTTACAAGGCTCATAATGGAAGATTCTGACCAAACTCGGTTCATGGCCCCAAAATTCCACTCTCAGTACTATGAAAACCTCCCTAAAACCAAGTTCCTCCCAGAGAGATACATTTGCTTGGACAAGGTGTTGGAGAAGCTCTTGGCCTTTCATGACCGCCTGGTAGCCAATGGGTGGAGTTGCTTTGCCTTGTATCCTTATCTAGAAAATAAGAATTGGGTAAGGGAATTCTATGCTAATCTTAGACTAGTATCTTTATCCATACCAAATGTGAGGATTTGGGGGAAGAATGTTCACTTTGGGACTGATCCAATTCAAGATAAAGGGGTATGAATTTGGAAGTTAAATTATTGAGAAGCTGTGTCCTGGTAGAGAGGTGTGTCTAGGTCTCTCCATTCACTCACATGACTTATATTTGGGATGTGTGAGGCCGAGTGGTTGCGTGTATCCTAGACAATATTTCTTTGAATATTGAACAGATAATAATTTCAGACATAAGGAACTTCAAGATTGAGGTGGAAGACTACTCTTATTCTTATTATTGATCACATAGCTATAAAGAGATCTGAGGTTGAGGAGTATCCGGAGACACTTAGGTGCGTCCAAACACCCCCATTTACCCTCTTAACAGTTGTGGTGAAGAAGTATCAAGCCCGAGAAAGAAAAGGACTATCAACTTGGGTATGTTGATAGGCAAGGACATAAACTTGTGTAAGCCATCCAAAAAAGGGCCTTTTGAGGATATCTTGGTTGATATCAGGGAAATAAATGAGCTTGTAGCAGGGTTGCCTCAGGGTCCAGGAAAGTTTTCCTCCACCCAACATTCCTATGTTGCTTTGTCCGACTATGAGATATATTTGGAGGATCAGAAGAAGCATGGGGAAACTATTTCTAGGCTTAAGAGGGCCTATTCATCTATATAACATTTTCATAGGGAGCTTAGGGACTCATATGTGAAGATGAAGAAGAGGAAGAAAAAGAGGGATAAATATTTCACAAAGATATGACAGAAGGTGAAGGGCCTCTGGAAAGTCCTGAAACCCAGAGATGACTTCCTTCCTAAGGTGTTTATAGTGATGATGAGGCCACAACTGAGTGGTCCAGCTCAGATGATGCTAGACATAATGAGGAGACCGACATCGACAATAGATGTTGATGCGGTTACAAGGAGTACCCTTTTACTCTCTTTATGTTTTCTTGATTATGCAGTGAGGACACTACATGATTTTAGTTAGGGTTGTTTGTCTGTGTATTCATTCATTTAGTATGGATTATTGAGATATTTATGGATATTTTTATGTCGATTTTAATGATTTTATCTTTATTATGGGTTGTAATACTCGGGCACTCTGATGGTCTACATTTTATAGATTAGTTTTATGTTTCATTCTTAAATTTTTATTTTATCTTTATTTTGATTATGAAAATACTGGACAAGCTTTTTCCTATGATAGATTGAGTGACAACATTCTTAAGGGAAAATCATCGTGATTGGGTTTTAAGCCGTAGATGCAAGGAAAGTCTAAGTACTCGTAGCATTGGAGTTTTGGGATCACCTTTTTACATATGGTAAAGTCTGAGTAGCTGATAATCCGCAACAATACCATACAATTTGGTAGAGGACAATCGTTATCAATTTCCCAACTTTCATTAAGCTCAAATCCCCAAGGAGTAAAATTAGAATTCTATTATTACGGCTCTCAACATTTACTAAGAAAACACCCAAAGTGCATGTAAAGTAAAACATTATTTAAAATGGGGGGTGTTGGTTTTAGGAAATCTTTTGTCAAGAGTAACTCAATTTCACAAACTACACAACAATTATAATTTAACTTTGGTAAAGAGAGAATCTTGGGATAATGTCTCCCTAAGGGAAAATTAGGTACGGTTATATGAAGTTTTGGTGTGCATGGTAGTTGTTAACAATAGGGTAGGCTAGGTCTAGGGTCCTTTAGACTAGTTTGTCAACAAAATCTCAAAGATGTCACTCATTGACCCTTTCAAGTACCTAACAAGTGTGTCAATTAAAGACACCAAACACCTCAATTGGGTATCCCTATTTATAGGATTATACCCAATGTATAGTCAACCTCATAATCACCCTTATGTCTAAGATTATGAAAATTTGCAAACAAAACCTAATAATTATCTACTATTGCTTTGATTCCCACATCCATCTTTAAAGGATGATGTGGGTTCCATAAGTTCACCCAAACCCCTATTTTAAGGATGGTTTGAGCTTTCAAGAGTGTGGTTTTTTTACCAAGGAATTTGGGGATTTCACCCACAAATCCCAACCAATTTAATCAAGCAATAGTAGAACCCATCATCAACCAACTAGCATATACACAAATACATCACAACCTATAACTAATTGGACCTTAGTTCAACATAACCCCAAGAAAATGAAATATAGCTACTCATGATGAAAGGAGAGAAAAATATACCATAAGGGTTATGCAAAGCACCCATTTTTCAGGAATTTACTAAATTCAAAGTCTCCAAATGAAATTATAATTCTTGCCCAATTTAGGCATTCAACTTCAAATTCAAAATGTTTCAAGAATCTAGAATGCCCAAACTGGAAAAAGGTTTTGGGGTTTTAAGGGATTTGGGGTCGACTGTTGAAAATTATAAAACTACCCCTGGGCCTAATCCCGCATTGTCGAGATTGCACCAGATTTGCTGCGATCGTGGGTACCATAAATACTGGTAGATCCATATGATCGTAGTTGCTAACCTTCTTGACTAGCCACGATTGTGGCCCTCTACCTGCGATTGCGGTATTTGATCCTCATTCTGTACATGGTCCTTCAGTTGTGCACTTTTATTCTCCTCTTTGTTCCTGTTCAGCTCAATTCCATGTCCTTCTATTGCATCAACTGTACTGCTGCAAAATATGGAAATGAGTGCATTTAATCAAAATGGTGTCTCATTTATGTCTTCAAATCATAGTAGTGTGCATGTATGATAAGTGCAAATGAGTGATAAATTTATCACTCATCAATACTCCCAACTTAAAGCTTTGCTTGTCCTCAAGCAACAGTACTTTTTACCATGAGTCTATGCACATTTATGCCTAAATTGAATGATCCAATGATCATAATGACCTCAAGCTTAGTTAATACCACAATTTAGCTCTTAAAACATGGGAAAACTATTTTTACAACACCTCTCAACATAAAATGTGTTTTTTCAAGGATTCAAGAGACATTAAAGAGCAACCATGCAATAATCACTAATACTATAGAAATGACTCGCCTTTGACCTCAACTACATTATACTTTTTTTTCCTTATTTTGTGGGAGATAAAAAAATCTCCCAGCTCGACTTGTTTACATGCCTTCTCATAAGAAAGAAAATACCACACACTAAGTCATCAATTATTCAACAAGGTATTTAAGTTTTAAAAACTCTCTCTCTCGAGAGAGAACTCTCAATGCTAACAAGTAACATGCCATAGGCTTGCCCCTATTTTCAATCGCCACTACAATTAAAATTCTTGGTTAGAAATCATGAAAGGCTTTTTGAGCGAGTAACGTAAGTTTCGGGTAGGGTAGGATATCTTTTATGAACAACATGGATATACCAACCTTGAACATCTACATCACACTATTACATCGCCATTTCTTTTGTTTTTACTCTTTACACATATGCCTACTTTTTATTTTCTTGATTCACCCATTTACTTTTCATTTCTTTTTCTTGCACCCTTTGTGGTTCTGTTTCCTTTATTGGATCCTTTTCTTTTTCTTATTCATTTTTTCTCAATACTTAAACTCATAGGAAATCACTTACAACTTCATTGCCCAAAGTTACCTCTTTCAATCATCACCACCCCCAACTTAGGCTTTTAGACTCAAGTTGCAATTTTAAGTTCAAAAAGGTTAGGGTTCAAAAGAGGGATAAAAATTGAAAGGTTCACGACTTGAAATGTGTTTTCCAAAGAAAAGTCCTAAGGCTCAAAGTTAGTGATTAGGGATAATAACAATGCAAGGGTAGGATTTTAAAGCTAAAATGAACTTCCAATGTCATAAAGATGGCCTAAGATCACCTCCCCAACCAAGTAAATCAAAATTATCATCGAAAGACTAATGGGGCAAGTTATAGATGGTACAAGTACACATGAGATTTAGACAAATAAGCTCACCACACATGGCTTGCAAATTCACCAAGGAGGCTTTATTGCCCTATCTTCTAGGTAAAAAAATGGAGTATCTACCAATTTTTACAAAAGAAAATTTTTGGAGTCACAATAAGAGAAAAAATGTTGATAAGAAGTTGCTCACGTCCGTGCCCTCAATTCTTTTTGAAACCTTTTTGGATGGAGGGAGTTGTTTTCTTTGAATTTGTACCACACACAATTTTCTAAATATGGTACCAACATAAACCTTTGTCTAACATTTTTTTTGTTTTACACGAGCAAACTATATGTTTACTAAGACTTTTCCATAGGTAAAAGTGCGATCCCAAATCCCAAAATTCCACATGTACTCAGATTTCCCTTGCATTTATGACCTTGATGCTATGGGTACTAAGACTTTCCCTACATCCATGGTTCAAAACTCAATCACATTGCTTTTCCCTTAAAAATGTCATCACACAATCTATCATAGGGAAGTTCTCATCAAATATCATCACAAAAATAATAAAGATAACAAAAAAAACTAACAACGAAACAAAATGACTAATCTATGCGAATGTGGGCAACATTAGAGTGCCCAAATAAAAATAAAAATCATCCTAAAGAACATAAAATCATCTATAAATATCAATAATACATGCCCAAATAAAATGAATACGGAGATAGGCACCCCTATCTCAATAGCTAGAAGTGTCCTCACTGCAAAAATAATAAAAAATAAGAAAAGATAAAGGTGCCCTCTAAAACTGCCTTAAGAACTACTTTCATTTGTATACTCTACATCATTATCAGTATCCTTAGGATTGGACTACTCAGGTGGCGCCTCATCGTCACTCTCCACTTGGGAGGAAAGGAGTCTATCACGGGGTTTTAGGACCTTTCTTAGGTCCTTCACCCCCTTCCACATCTTTCTAAAGAACTCATATCCGTTCTTCTCCCTTTTCACTATCTTCTCATATGTTATTGACATATAATGATATGAATCTACAAAGGATGAATAGGCTCGTTCAATCATAGCAATGGTAGCTCCTACTTCTTTTAGCCCTCCCAACACTTTATAAAATCAGATCAGGACACATATAAATAATGGGTAGTGGAGGGCTCCCTCGGCCCCTGGGGTAGACTTGACACGTTATCCTTAATGGCTATAATATCAACTCAAATATCCTCAAGAGGCCCAGTGGTTGATGTCCTACAAGAATCAAGCTTCTCACATGTCGACTTCCCCTAATTGATCTTCCTTTTCTTTGTTTTTCCTGGTGCGCCCTCTCCTCAAATTTTTAAAGGATAGATAGAAGTTCTAGGGCACACCTAAGTTTCTACAGAGTATTTATCAACCCCAAGTTTCTTGAAAAGTTTAGTAATCAAATAGGGAAATAAGATATAATCCCCCCCTTGGTTCTCGAATAATTTCATTTTAAAAACCACGAGCTGACAAACATCTAAAGGAGCACTGTGTAAAATTCAAGCAACAATCCGAGCCTACAAATCTGGGACTGCTGCCATTTAGGTACAAAGGAAGAATCGACTGCATATGATGTTCAATAAAATTCGAGCCTCAACAATAAAGTCATTCATGTGGATGTTACTCTTGGTTGCCTCCCATGAAACTTCTTTCCCAGGGCACAGTCTTTTTGCCAGTCAACTTCCCGGTTCGCACCCTTTTTCTTTAAACTCACCTATGTCTTCATTTGGGAGCCTATATATAGCATTGATTAGCTTTACTATAAAGTTCACCATTTTCCCTCGGATCTTGATAGTGATGTAGGATGGATCTGAGAAAGACACTACACCAAGGTTTGCATAAATTAATAGACCTATTTCTCATTAGCCTTGAAAGGATCCTGGGTGAAACACTACCACCCTGTGGCCACAAGCCTATCATAAAATGCCAAAAGCTTTTTTGACACATTCTCCAAGCATATTCCTCTCTCTGAGAGAAGCTTTTTCCTTGAAAGAACACCATAGTAGTGAATGTGGAACTTTGGTGTCATGAATCAGATGTGGTCGTATTTCTCTATGAGATTCTCCTATAAAAATAACAGACAACACAACACCATCAATCATTGTCATATTCTTGCATAAACTATGCCATGTTATCCACTAAAACTCATTGGATGGTTACTTGGTGGTGTTGGACAAGAATTAGAAATGCAAAATTTTTGGCATAGGCAGAAAATTTGCCTCGGTTATTGTAATCGCAGGCTACAAACAACGATTATGTTGCCAAATTGTGTTATCTAAGACTAGTTTTGACCCAATTTTTCAATGTCCAAAAATTTAAATTTGAAGCCCAAAGCATGTTCTATAACAAGGATTTACACTAAAAGTGTTGAACAAAACCTATAGGTACTCGATTATTCCCCTAGAATACAAAAACCATTAGTGAATACTCATATAGGAAACCTAATGAGCACTTTATATGTACTCTTCATTTATCTCAATTTCCCAGACAGTTTTGGTACTCAAGTCTTTATTAATCATGTGCACACAATATTCTAGGAGTTAAACACCACACAAGTACAATTTTTGAAGAATTTAACCATGAAAAACATAATTGTAGGCCTTTCCTATAAAATGCATTCTATGGCCTATTTTCCACAATCAAGGTATATTTTTGAGTAACCTACCGAATAAGTGATGCAAGAGGGATGAAAGGGTGTTGTTGGAATGCTCACAATTTGGCCAGAACTGTGTCTAATTAGATGGGAAAGTTGAGATGGAAGTGTTGGAAGGAAATAAGGGTTCAAATGGTTATATGACTTATGTGACTGAGATCGCAGTAAGTGTTCTAAATCGCAGACATGTGGGTGATAACGATTGTGACCAATGTCCCGCGATCAAGGTAATTGGGGGAATTTTTGCTCTGCTATTTTCCCTTGTTTAGCTTATTTCATATTAGGACAAATTTTCCCCTGTTCAGTTCAGCATGCAAAAATTTCACAGTTTCCCCTTCTCAAGCTCATCCAACACACTCGATGACGCCTTAAATTCATGGGTTACTCAATTGACAACAATAAAATCTACTCTAAAAAATAAAACTAAATGATATGATTAACTCTGGTGGCATTTATCGGTTGCCTCCCACATAGAGCCTTAGTTTACATTGTGGCATGACATCTTCCTTCTTTCTCAAGTTAGGTCCTTAAGGGCCCTCTCATTGACTTCTTTGATTTTAATATCAATCAATGATATCACTTGGAGTTCCATGAGTTATTTCTTTGTTTTGCATACTCGAAAGAGACCTCGACATCATGAACTCTAAAGCTCATTTTACCCAACTCTAAGTCAACAATGTCTCTTTTTGATGGATAAGAAAGGTTGAGCAAGAATGATGGGAACCTCTTGGTCTATTTCATAATATAAAACCACAAAGTCTGTCGGAAGTATTAATTTGTCTACGTTTACTATAATATCAAACAAAATCCTGACCATCCACTTGATAGACCGATCCGCCTTTAAAAGTCTCAGAGATGTTAGAAATGGGGTGTCAAATCAAGATTTTTGATAAAAATCATAATGTTTATATTTGCACCAAGGTCGCATAGAGCTTTCACAAATATATGCATTCCAATGGTGCAAGGAATGGTAAAATCTTAGGTGTTTTCCTTTTTTTCCTTAATTTTTCTACTCATGATATCACTACAACCATAGGTGACTTTGATCATGTCACCTTCGAGGAGCTTTTTTTTATATCAGCTTCTTCATGACCATAGCATATCTCGGGATCTCTTGGATTGCTTCAAGAAATGGGATATTGATAGAGAAGTTGCTAAGCTTAGCCATAAATTTCTTGAGTTTCTCATCCTCCTCTTTTCTTTGAATCCTTTGAGGGAATGGGGAGAAACTTGTATTGTAGGAATCACATCACTTTGTGGTTTCTCATTTTTCACCACCTCTATATCAACTTTCACTAGTTCCTTTTCATCTTCTTCTTCTTGAGATTGTGGTGGCACTACTTTTGACATCACCTTAGGCATCATTCCACCCAATTTTTTTTCAAGAAATCACTACGGGCCTTTCTATTTTTAGTGACTGTTGCTAAAACTTGAGCTTCATTCTTCAGGTTTACAATAGTGTCACTAGGAATATCATCATTTTCCCTAGTATTCAATAGTGTGGAAATTATCCCAATTTGAGTCTCTAATTATTTAATGGAGGTAGAGTGTACATCGTGGTTTGACTAAGTTTAAAAAAATAGCTTTTTATTTCACAGACTATTTTATCCATTCCTTCTACTCTTATCAAAATCCTTGACAACAGATCTTTGGTTTTATATTTGGCGGGGTCAATATTGCTACCATCTTTGTTCTTCTCCTGGTTATAAGGAGGTACATACCGATCATAATCACAATCTCTATCTCTCTAATCAAGATGACGTTCATAGTTTATCCAACCTTGATTCCCATGCTTTTGATAGCTGGGGTCGAAACCCCCAGAATAATTTGCCAAATACTTAATATCCTCATCAAGATTCTTCGCCTCTTCTGCATCATAGGCCATAGATAGTGTGACATTTACCGCCTTTATAGGTGCACCATCACATGTTTTATCAAAAGCTCTAATTGTGTCATTATTTTTGCCATATTCTCCTCTTTTTCCTCATCCATCTTTATTTGTTCCTTGTCAACCATGGAGGTAGTGGGAGACCCATTTGGAACTTCAGCATCCCAGGTGTGCCTTCCCCAATTTTACTTGGTAACTTTCTCAAGAAAATTTGAAGCCACATGATAACTTAGCTTCACAATAGAGCCTTCCACCGCATTGTCTACCAAGCTTTTGTTGAGTGGATCAAGAACCCGATAGAAGATTTGGAGAAGCATCATCTCTGGGACCTCATGATTGGGATATTATATGAGTTTTCTGTTGAACCTCTCCCATACTTTGTATAAGGGTTCTCCATTTAATTGCCTAAAGTTTTTGATCTCATCATGCAATTAGAGCATTTTGGATGGAGAAAAATGCCGTTCAAGAAAGACCGCAGTGAGTTCATCCTATGAAGGGATAGACCTGGCCAAAAAAGATTGAAGCCTTAATACTTCCTCTCCCGATAGAGAAAATAGGAAAAGACGTAGTCGGGTGGACTCTTGGGTGATGTGTACATTATCAAAGGGTGCATACAGTTTGATTAAATTCTTCAAATGTAAGTTGGGGTCCTCATAGGCTTATCCCACAAAAAGTACCTTCATTTGTAGCATATGCAACATGACGCTTGTTACATGAAAAACACTAGTCCCCTGAGTAGGTGGGATACAGATAGCCCTTGATCGACCAAAATCATTGGGTTGGTCTTCATCATCAAGAGGGCTATAAAAAGACCTGGTTTGACTACCATTGTCACTTATGGTTATATTTATGCTACAAAAATTACCTTGAAGGAAACAAAAACAACAACCAAATAAATACACACTACTATGGGTATGCTCTAAATAAGAATCACTACCTTATAAGTGAAAAATATATTTCTCTCCCCAGTAATGGCAAAATTTTGATAACTCTTACCTATACCATACAATTGGTAAAGAACGGTCCTTATTAATATCCTAACTTTCATTGAAGTCGAATCCACAAGGAATGAAATTAGAATTCTATTCTTATGGGTTTTAACACTTACTAAATAAACATTCAAAGCGCAAGTAAAATAGAAAGCATGATTTAAAAATAGGGGGTTTGGGTAATGGGAGAGTGTTTTTCAATAGTAACTTAATATCATAAACTACACAACAATTGTAATTTAACATTGGTATAGAGAAAATCATGGGATTATATCAACCTAAGGGCAAATTAGATATGGGTATATAAAGATTTGGTATGCATCCTAACAATACGGTAGGCTATGTCTAGTGTCCTTGATACTAGTTTGTTAATAAAGTCTTAAAGATGTCACTCGTTGAACCTTTCGAGTACCTAACGTGTGTGTCAATTAAATACACCCAAAACCTCAATTAGGTATCCCTATTTCTAGGATGATACCAAAGGTATATCTATCTCATAATCATCCTTATGTCTAAGATAGTGAAAATTAGCAAACTAAACCCAATAATTGTATACTATTGCCTAGGTTCCCATATCACTCTTTCAACAATGATGTAGGTTCCAAGAGTTCATACAAACCCCTCTTTTAAGGATGGTTTGAGCTTTCAAGAGTTTGGGGTTTTCACCCACAAACCCTTTTTTGGTTATTTAGGGTTTTCACCAACAAATCCCAACCAAAATTAATTAAGCAATAGTAGAACCCATCATCAATCAACTAGCATAAACACAAATACATCACAACCCACAATTAATTACATCTTAGTTCAACATAACCCAAGACAATGAAATTTATCTACTCATGATGAAAGGAAATGAATATATACCATAAGGGTTGTGCAAAGCATCCATTCTTTAAGAAATTACTAAATTCAATGTCTCCAAATAAAATTACAATTCTTTCCTAATTCAATGTTTCAACTTCAAATTCAAAATGTTCCAAGAATCTAGAATGACCAAAATGGGAAAGGGTTTTAGACTTTTAAGTGATTTGGGGTCGGCTGTGGAAAATTATAGAACTACCCCTGGGCCTAATCCCATGTTGCTGCGATCACACCATATTTGTTACGATCGTGGCTACTGCAACCATGGGTAGATCCACACTATCTTGGTTGCTGGCCTTCTTGACTATCTCTGATCACAGCCCTCAGACAACGATTGCAGTAACTAATCATCGTTCTGTACATGGTCATTCAGTTGTACACTTTTTTGGTCGTCTTTGTTCATTTTCATCTCAATTTTACTTCCTTCTATCTCATCACCTGTATGCCTTCAAAATGTGGAAATTAGTGCATTTACGAATAATATTGTCTTATTTATATATTAAAATCATAGTATTGTACATGAATGATAAATACAAATGAGCAGTAAATTCACCACTGATCAGTAGCCATATTGTTTGCCCTCATAAGAGCCAAAAAATAAGATGATGCCTTGGTTTGGTGCCATCAATAGAAAATTTTTCTGGTGCAAATGCAAAGTAAACACCCCCTTCAGTCAAAAAATATTTGAAATCCAAGGACATAAGCGTGAATAATTTTATAACAATACTTCATCTCTTTTTGTGACTCTAAGGTCTATAATTTGTAGTACATTGAAAATACTTCCTTTTGTCTTTAGTAGGTAATGTAATTGAGCCTCCTTGAAAAGTTTGCATGCCATGTACAGTAAGCGTAATTGTGTATATCTTATGCACAATTGTATCATCAAGAACTTACTCCCTTAGTCTCTCAAGATGATCTATGATTATTCTTGTTTGGAGAAATGATCTTAGGCCTTCTTTGTGAACATGGGAACCTAATTTAGCCTAAATAGACTTTGAATACATAAAATAGTATCTCTAGTTCCCCATTTTGAGCCTTCAATCCTTTCTTTTGCAACCACATTACAAGCGTTGAACCATTTGAACTTTATCTTTCTTTTGAATCCTACCCTCCTTTACTAAAAAAATTAAACTTGAGTCCAAATCCCTAAATTAGTTAATAAAGTCTCCAAATACTAGTTTGTTAATAAAGTCTTAAAGATGTCACTCATAGACCCTTTCGAGTACCTAACGTGTGTGTCAATTAAATCCACCCAACACCTCAATTGGGTATCCCTATTTCTAGGATAATACCAAAGCTATAGTCAACCTCATAATCATCCTTATGTCTAAGATAGTGAAAACTAGCAAACTAAACCTAATAATTGTATACTATTGCCTAGGTTCCCACATCACTCTTTCAAGGATTATGTAGTTTCTAAGAGTTCATGCAAACCCTTCTTTTAAGATGGTTTAAGCTTTCAAGAGTTTGAGGTTTTCACCCACAAACCCATTTTTAGGTATTTGGAGTTTTCACCCATAAATCCCAACCAATATAATCAAGCAATAGTAGAACCCATCATCAATCAACTAGCATATACACAAATACATCACAACCCACAGATAATTACTTCTTAGTTCAACATAACCCAAGACAATGAAAGTTATCTGCTCACGATGAAAGGAAATGAAAATATACCCTAAGGGTTATGCAAAGCATCCATTGTTTTATAAATTACTAAAATAAATGTCTCCAAATAAAATTATAATTCTTTCCTAATTCAAGGTTTCAAGTTCAAATTCAAAAATGTTCCAAGAAGCTAGAATGACCAAAATAGGAAAGGGTTTTAGGATTTTGAAGTGATTTGGGGTCGGCTACGAAAAATTATAAAACTACCCCTGGGCCTAATCCCACATTGCTGCGATCATACAAGATTTGTTGCGATTGTGGCTACTGCAACCATAGGTAGATCCATGCGATCACAGTTGCTGACCTTCTTGCCTATATGTGATCACAGCCCTCAGACCGAGATCACGGTAAATGGTACTCGTTTTGTACATGGTAATTTAGTTGTACACTTTTCTTGTCCTTTTGTTCATTTTCATCTCAATTTTACATCCTTCTATCTCATCACCTGTATGCCTTAAAAATGTGGAAATTAGTGCATTTACGAATAATATTGTCTTATTTATATATTAAAATCATAGTATTGTACATGAATGATAAATGCAAATGAGCGGTAAATTCACCACTGATCAGTAGCCATATTGTTTGCCCTCATAAGAGCCAAAATATGAGATGATGCCTTGGTTTGGTGCCATCAATAGAAAATTTTTCGGGTGCAAATGCAAAGTAAACACCCCCTTCAGTCCAAAAATATTTGAAATCCAAGGACATAAGCGTGAATAATTTTATAACAATACTTCATCTCTTTTTGTGACTCTAAAGTCTTTAATTTTTAGTACATTGAAAATAGTTCCTTTTGTCTTTAGTAGGTAATGTAATTGAGCCTCCTTGAAAAGTTTGCATGCCATGTACGGTAAGCGTAATTGTGTATATCTTATGCACAATTGTATCATCAAGAACTTACTCCCTTAGTCTCTCAAGATGATCTATGATTATTCTTGTTTGGAGAAATTATCTTAGGCCTTCTTTGTGAACATGGGCACCTAATTTAGCCTAAATAGACTTTGAATACATAAAATAGTATCTCTAGTTCCCCATTTTGAGCCTTCAATCCTTTCTTTTGCAACCACATTACAAGCGTTGAACCATTTGAACTTTATCTTTCTTTTGAATCCTACCCTCCTTTACTAAAAAAATTAAACTTGAGTCCAAATCCCTAAATTAGTTAATAAAGTCTCCAAATACTAGTTTGTTAATAAAGTCTTAAAGATGTCACTCATAGACCCTTTCGAGTACCTAACGTGTGTGTCAATTAATTCCACCCAACACCTCAATTGGGTATCCCTATTTCTAGGATAATACCAAAGCTATAGTCAACCTCATAATCATCCTTATGTCTAAGATAGTGAAAACACTAAACCTAATAATTGTCTACTATTGCCTAGGTTCCCACATCACTCTTTCAAGGATTATGTAGTTTCTAAGAGTTCATGCAAACCCTTCTTTTAAGATGGTTTAAGCTTTCAAAAGTTTGGGGTTTTCACACACAAACCCATTTTTAGGTATTTGGAGTTTTCACCCATAAATCCCAACCAATATAATTAAGCAATAGTAGAACCCATCATCAATCAACTAGCATATACACAAATACATCACAACCCACAGATAATTACTTCTTAGTTCAACATAACCCAAGACAATGAAAGTTATCTACTCACGATGATAGGAAATGAAAATATACCCTAAGGGTTATGCAAAGCATCCATTGTTTTAGAAATTACTAAAATAAATTTCTCCAAATAAAATTATAATTCTTTCCTAATTCAAGGTTTCAAGTTCAAATTCAAAATGTTCCAAGAAGCTAGAATGACTAAAATAGGAAAGGGTTTTAGGATTTTGAAGTGATTTGGTGTCGGCTACGGAAAATTAAAGAACTACACCTGGGCCTAATCCCACATTGCTGCGATCACACAAGATTTGTTGCGATTGTGGCTACTGCAACCATAGGTAGATACATGCGATCACAGTTGCTGACCTTCTTACCTATCTGTGATCACAGCCCTCAGACCGAGATCACAGTAACTGATCCTCATTTTGTACATAGTAATTTAGTTGTACACTTTTCTTGTCCTTTTGTTCATTTTCATCTCAATTTTATATCCTTCTATCTCATCACCTGTATGCTTTCAAAATGTGGAAATTAGTGCATTTACGAATAATATTGTCTTATTTATATCTTAAAATCATAGTATTGTACATGAATGATAAATGCAAATGAGCGGTGAATTCACCACTGATCAGTAGCCATATTGTTTGCCCTCATAAGAGCCAAAATATAAGATGATGCCTTGGTTTGGTGCCATCAATAGAAAATTTTTCGGGTGCAAATGCAAAGTAAACACCCCCTTCAGTCCAAAAATATTTGAAATCCAAGGACATAAGCGTGAATAATTTTATAACAATACTTCATCTCTTTTTGTGACTCTAAAGTCTTTAATTTTTAGTACATTGAAAATACTTCCTTTTGTCTTTAGTAGGTAATGTAATTGAGCCTCCTTGAAAAGTTGGCATGCCATGTACGGTAAGCGTAATTGTGTATATCTTATGCACAATTGTATCATCAAGAACTTACTCCCTTAGTCTCTCAAGATGATCTATGATTATTCTTGTTTGGAGAAATGATCTTAGGCCTTCTTTGTGAACATGGGCACCTAATTTAGCCTAAATATACTTTGAATACATAAAATAGTATCTCTAGTTCCCCATTTTGAGTCTTCAATCCTTTCTTTTGCAACCACATTACAAGCGTTGAACCATTTGAACTTTATCTTTCTTTTGAATCCTACCCTCCTTTACTAAAAAAATTAAACTTGAGTCCAAATCCCTAAATTAGTTAATAAAGTCTCCAAATACTAGTTTGTTAATAAAGTCTTAAAGATGTCACTCATAGACCCTTTCGAGTACCTAACGTGTGTGTCAATTAAATCCACCCAACACCTCAATTGGGTATCCCTATTTCTAGGATAATACCAAAGCTATAGTCAACCTCATAATCATCCTTATGTCTAAGATAGTGAAAACACTAAACCTAATAATTGTCTACTATTGCCTAGGTTCCCACATTACTCTTTCAAGGATGATGTAGGTTCCAAGAGTTCATGTAAAACCTTCTTTTAAAGATGGTTTGAGCTTTCAAGAGTTTGGAGTTTTCACCCACAAACCCATTTTTGGGTATTTGGGGTTTTCACCCACAAATCCCAACCAATATAATCAAGCAATAGTAGAACCCATCATGAATCAACTATCATATACAAAAATACATCACAACCCCCAAATAATTACTTCTTAGTTCAACATAACCCAAGACAATGAAGGTTATCTACTCACGATGAAAGGAAATGAAAATATACCCTAAGGGTTATGCAAAGCATCCATTGTTTTAAAAATTACTAAAATAAATGTCTCCAAATAAAATTATAATTCTTGCCTAATTCAAGGTTTCAAGTTCAAATTCAAAATGTTCCAAGAAGCTAGAATGACCAAAATAGGAAAGGGTTTTAGGATTTTGAAGTGATTTAGGGTCGGCTACCGAAAATTATAGAACTACCCCTGGGCCTAATCCCACATTGCTGCGATCACATAAGATTTGTTGCGATTGTGGCTACTGCAACCATAGGTAGATCCATGCGAGCACAGTTGCTGACCTTCTTGCCTATCTGTGATCACAGCCCTCAGACCGAGATCACAGTAACTGATCCTCATTTTGTACATAGTAATTTAGTTGTACACTTTTCTTGTCCTTTTGTTCATTTTCATCTCAATTTTATATCCTTCTATCTCATCACCTGTATGCTTTCAAAATGTGGAAATTAGTGCATTTACGAATTATATTGTCTTATTTATATCTTAAAATCATAGTATTGTACATGAATGATAAATGCAAATGAGCGGTGAATTCACCACTGATCAGTAGCCATATTGTTTGCCCTCATAAAAGCCAAAATATAAGATGATGCCTTGGTTTGGTGCCATCAATAGAAAATTTTTCTGGTCAAATGCAAAGTAAACACCCCCTTCAGTCCAAAAATATTTGAAATCCAAGGACATAAGCATGAATAATTTTATAACAATACTTCATCTCTTTTTGTGACTCTAAAAGTCTTTAATTTGTAGTACATTGAAAATACTTCCTTTTGTCTTTAGTAGGTAATGTAATTGAGCCTCCTTGAAAAGTTTGCATGCAATGTACGGTAAGCGTAATTGTGTATATCTTATGCACAATTGTATCATCAAGAACTTACTCCCTTAGTCTCTCAAGATGATGTACGATTATTCTTGTTTGGAGAAATGATCTTAGGCCTTCTTTGTGAACATGGGAACCTAATTTAGCCTAAATAGACTTTGAATACATAAAATAGTATCTCTAGTTCCCCATTTTGAGCCTTCAATCCTTTCTTTTGCAACCACATTACAAGCGTTGAACCATTTGAACTTTATCTTTCTTTTGAATCCTACCCTCCTTTACTAAAAAAATTAAACTTGAGTCCAAATCCCTAAATTAGTTAATAAAGTCTCCAAATACTAGTTTGTTAATAAAGTCTTAAAGATGTCACTCATAGACCCTTTCGAGTACCTAACGTGTGTGTCAATTAAATCCACCCAACACCTCAATTGGGTATCCCTATTTCTAGGATAATACCAAAGCTATAGTCAACCTCTTAATCATCCTTATGTCTAAGATAGTGAAAACTAGCAAACTAAACCTAATAATTGTCTTCTATTGCCTAGGTTCCCACATCACTCTTTCAAGGATTATGTTGTTTCTAAGAGTTCATGCAAACCCTTCTTTTAAGATGGTTTAAGCTTTCAAGAGTTTGGGGTTTTCACCCACAAACCCATTTTTAGGTATTTGGATTTTTCACCCATAAATCCCAACCAATATAATGTAGCAATAGTAGAACCCATCATCAATCAACTAGCATATACACAAATACATCACAACCCACAGATAATTACTTCTTAGTTCAACATAACCCAAGACAATGAAAGTTATCTACTCACGATGAAAGGAAATGAAAATATACCCTAAGGGTTATGCAAAGCATCCATTGTTTTAGAAATTACTAAAATAAATGTCTCCAAATAAAATTATAATTCTTGCCTAATTCAATGTTTCAAGTTCAAATTCAAAATTTTCCAAGAAGCTAGAATGAATAAAATAGGAAAGGGTTTTAGGATTTTGAAGTGATTTGGGGTCGGCTACGGAAAATTATAGAACTACCCCTCGTCCTAATCCCAAATTGTTGCGATCACACAAGATTTATTGCGATTATGGCGACTGCAACCATAGGTAGATCCATGCGATCACAGTTGTTGACCTTCTTGCCTATCTGTGATCACATCCCTCAGACCGAGATCACAGTAACTGATCCTCGTTTTGTACATGGTAATTTAGTTGTACACTTTTCTTATCCTTTTGTTCATTTTCATCTCAATTTTACATCCTTCTATCTCATCACCAGTATGCCTTCAAAATATGGAAATTAGTGCATTTACGAATAATATTGTCTTATTTATATCTTAAAATCATAGTATTGTACATAAATGATAAAAGCAAATGAGCGGTGAATTCACCACTGATGAGTAGCCATATTGTTTGCCCTCATAAGAGCCAAAATATAAGATGATGCCTTGGTTTGGTGCCATCAATAGAAAATTTTTCTGGTCAAATGCAAAGTAAACACCCCCTTCAGTCCAAAAATATTTGAAATCCAAGGACATAAGCATGAATAATTTTATAACAATACTTCATCTCTTTTTGTGACTCTAAAAGTCTTTAGTTTGTAGTACATTGAAAATACTTCCTTTTGTCTTAAGTAGGTAATGTTATTGAGCCTCCTTGAAAAGTTTGCATGCCATGTACGGTAAGCGTAATTGTGTATATCTTATGCACAATTGTATCATCAAGAACTTACTCCCTTAGTCTCTCAAGATGATCTATGATTATTCTTGTTTGGAGAAATGATCTTAGGCCTTCTTTGTGAACATGGGATCCTAATTTAGCCTATATAGACTTTGAATACATAAAATAGTATCTCTAGTTCCCCATTTTGAGCCTTCAATACTTTCTTTTGCAACCACATTACAAGCGTTGAACCATTTGAACTTTATCTTTCTTTTGAATCCTACCCTCCTTTACTAAAAAAATTAAACTTGAGTCCAAATCCCTAAATTAGTTAATAAAATCTCCAAATACTAGTTTGTTAATAAAGTCTTAAAGATGTCACTCATTCACCCTTTCGAGTACCTAACGTGTGTGTCAATTAAATCCACCCAAAACCTCAATTGGGTATCCCTATTTCTAGGATAATACCAAAGGTATAGTCAACCTCATAATCATCCTTATGTCTAAGATAGTAAAAATTAGCAAACTAAACCCAATAATTATCTACTATTGCCTAGGTTCCCTCATTACTCTTTCAAGGATGATGTAGGTTCCAAGAGTTCATGTAAAACCTTCTTTTAAAGATGGTTTGAGCTTTCAAGAGTTTGGGGTTTTCACCCACAAATCCCAACTAATATAATCAAGCAATAGTAGAACCCATCATGAATCAACTATCATATACAAAAATACATCACAACCCATAAATAATTACTTCTTAGTTCAACATAACCCAAGACAATGAAGGTTATCTACTCACGATGAAAGGAAATGAAAATATACCCTAAGGGTTATGCAAAGCATCCATTGTTTTATAAATTACTAAAATAAATGTCTCCAAATAAAATTATAATTCTTGCCTAATTCAAGGTTTCAAGTTCAAATTCAAAATGTTCCAAGAAGCTAGAATGACCAAAATAGGAAAGGGTTTTAGGATTTTGAAGTGATTTAGGGTCGGCTACCGAAAATTATAGAACTACCCCTGGGCCTAATCCCACATTGCTGCGATCACATAAGATTTGTTGCGATTGTGGCTACTGCAACCATAGGTAGATCCATGCGATCACAGTTGCTGACCTTCTTGCCTATCTGTGATCACAGCCCTCAGACCGAGATCACAGTAACTGATCCTCGTATTGTAAATGGTAATTTAGTTGTACACTTTTCTTGTCCTTTTGTTCATTTTCATCTCAATTTTACATCCTTCTATCTCATCACCTGTATGCCTTCAAAATGTGGAAATTAGTGCATTTACGAATAATATTGTCCTATTTATATCTTAAAATCATAGTATTGTACATGAATGATAAATGTAAATGAGTGGTAAATTCCCCACTGATCAGTAGCCATATTGTTTGCCCTCATAAGAGCCAAAATATAAGATGATGCCTTGGTTTGGTGCCATTAATAGAAAATTTGTGTGGTGCAAATGCGAAGTAAACACCCCCCTTAGTCAAAAAATATTTGAAATCCAAGGACATGAGTGTGAATAATTTTGTAACAATACTTCATCTCTTTTTATGACTCTAAAGTCTTTAATTTATAGTTCATTGAAAATACTTCCTTTTGTCTTTAGCAGGTAATGCAATTCAGCCTCCTTGAAAAGTTTGCACACTATGTGCGGTAAGCGTACTTGTGTATCTCTTATGTATAATTGTATCATCAAGAACTTTCTCCCTTAGTCTCTCAAGACGATCTATTATTATTCTTGTTTGGTGAAATGATCGTAGGCCTTCTTTGTGAACATGGGAACTACCTTAGCCTAAATAGACTATGAATACATAAAATAGTATCGCTAGTTCCCTATTTTGAGCCTTCAAGCCTTTCTTTTGCAACCACATTACATGATTTAAACCATTTGAACTTCATCTTTATTTTGAATCCTACTCTCCTTTACTAGAAATATTAAACTTTACTCCAAATCCCTAAGTTGGGGGTGGTAAGTTTTTGAAAAAGTGACCTTAGGCCATGATATTGCAAGCGGATGCATTAAAAGCTAAGCAAAGAGAGAAAATAAACAAGTGAGAAATAAAGGAATCAACAAAAGAAGGAATAACATAGGTTGAAAAAGAAATAGTCAAAAAGGAAATGCTCTCAAAGAGATACGTAAATCAAGTTAGCAAAAGTAGGCATGTGTGAATTCAGGAAACAAATGAAATAGTCCATGGTCAAAATATTGGTTAAATGGTGTGATGTATATGTTCAAGAAGGGTTTAGTCACTTTGTACCAAAATGATATCACACCCTTTCACAATCGAAAATTACAAGCTCAAAAAAACCCTTCGAGATCTCCAATAAAGTGTATTAATTATAGTGGCAATTGGAAATAAGGGAAATCATATGGTATGGTACTCTTTAGCATTGAGTGAGTATTTGTGAAAGTGAGTGTTTGCACTTAAAGCCCATGTTGCATAATAGATAATTTGGTGTGTTGGATTTACTTCCCGTGAGGAGGCATGTAGATTATTTGAGGCGGGTGAAATTGTCATCTCAAAAAATTAGGCAAAGGAGTATATTTGAGTTGCTATCTATATGGAGTCACTTCTAGAGAGTTGGTAAAAGTTGTATTGATTGTTCTTTAAAGTCATTTGCATGCCTGAAAATTGTCTTTCACGTTGAAGGGAGTCATGAGAATAGATTTATCTATGCTTCAAAGCTACTTGTTGGTATTAATCTAGATCAAAGTCATTGTCATCATTTTGTCATATAAATGGGCATACAATTTCATAGTCTCATTGAGTAACATATAGTGTTTCTTCAGCCAAAGCAAAGGTTTAAGTTGGGGGTTTGATGAGTTGTAAATTTATCACTCATATAAATCCAAAAGTATACACACTAATATGATTTAAAGGTGTCAATGAGAAGAATTTATCATTAGAATGCAATAATTCCCATGTTTTGTAGGTATACAGTTTATGGAAAGAAAAGAAGTGAAATAAGTTGAAAAGAGATGTAAAAAGGAAGAGTTAGTACAAAAGCTAGAAAAAGCCCTGAGCAGGAACTGACCCTCATTACCACGATCGTGGTTTGAGGCCCGTTATCACAACAAGTCAAGATTAAAATATGGAGATCGTGATGGTCTTGCCACAATTGCGGGATCCGCAATCGTTATCAAGATCCAGCGATTCTGAGTGAGCAAAAATAGGCCAAGGGCAGATTTTTCATTTCCCACAACTTGCTCCAATTTTCTATAGGGCAAAAACATTTTCATTTTTGAGATATCTCCAACTAGTTTTTAAAGTTTTGGATCTGTAAAACCCTACTAATTTGGGAAAGAATATTGTGGTTGATTTTCCAATTGAGTTTAGCTGAACCTAAAGTCCAATTAAAGTGTACTCTTGTTTACATCTTTTATGGAATCATTGAATGATCATTTTGGTATATTTGTTTTTCCCTAACTTCTTGAGTAGATAAATATATATCTTGGGGTTATGTTAGAATAGGGCAAAAATATGTGTAGGTTTAAATTATTAGTGTAGATTCTTGGTTAATGATGTCCAGTTTCACTAATGTTTTCTTGTTGAATGGGAATTTATTGGTAAAAATCCCAAATTCCCAAAATCTTACATCATCCTTTAAAGAGGAATGTGATTTACTTATGGATCCTATACAATCCTTGAAAGAGGGATATGGGTGACAAGGTGTTAGTGAACAATAGTTAGTTATAGCTTATTCACTTTTTATTATCTTAGAAATAAGGTTGGATTAAGAATTTGCTAGGTCTTGGGAATCTACCTAGAAATAGGGATGCCTAATTGATGTTTTGGGTGGATGTATTTACCACACCCATAGGGTATCCGAAAGGCTCCATGGGTTATATATTTGGTGCTTAGTTGAAAAACTAGCATCAAAACCCCTAACTTAGCTTACCCATATAGTCATTAACGAGAATTTGCATTTGATTATCATGAACCCATGCATTATTTTCCCCTAGGAAGACATAAGCCCATGACTTTTCGAAAATTGAAATCTAATCCACATTTATTGACTTTAATTGGTAGTTTGAGTAAATTTTACTAAAACAACCTTTCCAAACCATACCCTCTCCCTCCCAAATCTTAATTTATGTATTTTATTTCATTACACTATAGGTATTAACTGAGATGCTTTCAACAACCATAGGATTTCATTACTAGATTCACTCCTTGAGGATTCGACCACAACTTACATTGATTTATTATATTTTATAATGATTTTCTTGCCCATAAATTATATAATACGTTAAGAGTGATCAGTTTGGTAATATGTTCAATTGATGATAAATGCGAAATACGGTTGAATGATGTTTAGATTTAGTTATGTAGATGGTTAATATATTGTTATTGTTTCCTTGGGTATACTCTTCGGTGGTTTGGGACACAATGATGGGTACCTTTATTTAATGCACTAGTTGGCATATGAGCACCAATTTTTTACTTGTGTTGCTTGTGAATGTACTTGTATTTCTTTATTATTTTGAGTCATTTATTTCTTATGCAAGATGGTACTGTATAAAATTATGAGTTATATTATTATTGTGTAAATTTAATTATTTATAATATATAGTGAGGATTGGTTTTTGTGTTTGGTTATCTAGTTATATTAGAAGACTATTTATGTATACCTTGTCTTTGTTGATTTTTTCCCTAGTTGGACGTTTTCTACCTATGTAACTTATTGCGTTAGCTCCGGGATATTGGCTTACTTATAGGTTGGTTAAAGTAGGTGCCATTATGACTTGTACATCAGGTCATGACACATTTGTATTAGAGCCTAGGTTTCATTGGTATTGTTGGTACATGATCAAATGTCTAATAGTGTTCTTTGGATAGGAGTATTGACATCTATTTCCTATCTTTAGAAGGCTATAGGACATTCTTTAGAGTCTTTCACTTCTTTCACTTATATCATGGTAAGAGTCTGAGTTGGTTTGTATAATATTTCCTTGACTTTACTCTTTCACAGATGCCCAAGACATGTGTTACCTCTATGAGAGATAAGGGTCTCAAGATGAAGCTCAGGAATCCTATTCATGTTCTTAGATGACCTAAAGGTCAAGGAAAGACATGTGATATGTACCCATCTAGGGACCAAGATAGACCACCTTCTCCAAACCCTATTTTTGCACCTGAGCCAGATATTCCTCTGCCACAGCCAGCGGTGGGCTAAGGACCATAAGGTAGGGGCATAGCTTACAGCTATGACTCTCAGAGTTGAGGTTCCTCCTACACCGATAGTCATTCAGTCTACAACTATATAGCAAGTTGTGACTCAACCTTCTATGTCTTTTGAGAAGAAAATAAAGTTCCGTTGATTCTTAAGGTTTACTCTACCTAGATTTTTTTGTTCTCCAAGTGAAGATGCATATGAGTTTCCGACTGCTTGTGAGGATAAGATTCATAGTTTAAACTTGGTTGAGACACATGGTATGGATTATACCACATTTTAGTTGGATTTGTCTACTTTCCATTGGATGAGAAGTTTTATAGATTCTAGACTAGTTGGATCTTATCCCTTTTCATGAACTTAGTTCTTTGAGATGTTCATGGAGAAGTTTATATTGTGCAGCCTTAGATATTGACTAAGGGATTAGTTCTCTATATTAGAGAAAGGATTTATGATAGTTGCTCAATATGAGGCCCATTTCCATGAGTTGGCCAGACAAGTGAGTTTTATTTTGGACACTAAGTATGAGAGAGTTTGCTGCTTTGTTAGAAGGTTGAGACTCCCTATTCGTATGGCTACTTAGAGTCTAGTTTTTGTAGGTAGAACCTTTACTGAGGTTTTAGATAATGCAAGCGTGATGGAAGAGATGCACCATGAGAGTTACAGAGCCATGATAAGAGGTATAGGTTTTAGGGCAGATTTTGTTGGAGCCTTTATAGTTCCCAACTTGGAGGTGTTAGTTCCCATGTAGGGTATTTTTAATATACATCTTTTCATCATCAAAGTTATCCTAGTTGGCCTTTTCAGGAAGTTCATAAAATTACTAACGGAGGTCGGCCTAGTACTAGTGGTCACCCTGGTAAGGAAGGTGATCAATTTTTGAGGGGTTTATTTTTGGGTTATACTAGACATGGTGGTTATTATTGGTTATACAAATCAGTTGGTTTTGGTTCTTCTCAAATTTTCTTTTTCACTTGTGGACTTCCTAGTCGCTATTTAGGGGATTACCCTAGTCATGGGGTAATAATTGTATCAGCCCAGCGTTCTTCCCATATTAGAGTAGTTAATCCCCTAGTCATGGGGCAATAATTGTATTAGCCCAACATTCTTCCCATATTAGAGTAGTTTACCCCATATATAGAAGTAGTTCTCATGGTAAAAAAAGAGGTTATCAGGGTGCTTGAGGTGGTAATTAGGTAGGTAGGAGAAAATGTCGTTCAGGTGCCTAGCTAGTTGGTGAGCATAGTAAGTTATATCCAGTAACTACAAGACACGAGCCGGAGACTTTGGATTTTTTTACACGTATGATTTTTGAGTGTCGCAAGTCAGCTTTTGCTTTATTTGATCTAAGACCCAGTTGTTCCTATATATCTACTTATTATGAACCATGGTGGGAGTTTACTAGTGATTTATTATCTGTGTCTTCAGGGTATCTACCTATGTGGGTGATTCTTTAGTAGTGGATTGAGTATTTAGATCACGTGTTGTTACAATTAGTGATTTTGATACTTTTGTTGATCTTATTATTATAGATATGCTTGATTTTGATGTAATTCTAGGTATGGACTTGTTATCCCACTATTATTCGTTCATGGATTATTTTTCCCAGATCATAACCTTAGCCATTCCTGGCGTACCCATAGTATTGTGGCAGGAAGTAGTTAGCTATGAGAAAATGGGAATTATCTCTTATGTCCATTCTAGGAGACTTATTTCAAGGAGTTGCATGTCTTATCTCGCCTATATTTTTGATACCTATGTGGAGAGTTCGTTTGCTTAACTCTATGCTTGTTGTTTGTGAGTTTTTGTATGTGTTCCCACCGACTACTTGGTATTTCCCCTATTCATAAGATTGAGTTTGCTATTAACCTTGAGACTAGAACTCAACAAATTTTTATGGCATCTTACCTTATGGATTATGTCAAGCTTAAGGAGTTGAATTCTTAGCTTTAGGATCTTCTTAGTAAAGGTTTCATTAGATCGAGTGTATCCTCATAGGGAGCTCTTGTACTGTTTACTAAGAAGAATGATGGTTTTATATGTATGTGCATTGATTATAGGCAGCTTAATAAGGTGATGAAGAGGAACCGTTATCCTTTGACTCACATTAATGATTTGTTTGACTAGCTTCAGGATGCAGCCATGTTTTCTAAAATTGATTTGAGGTCTGATTACCATCAATTTAAAATTTTTGGTTGAAGATATCTCGAAGAATGCTTTCAGGACCTATTATGGTCATTATGAGTTTTAAGTGATTTTTTTTGGGTTGACTAATGCCCCATCCACATTCATGAATTTGATGAACTATGTGTTCAGACCCTATCTAGATTTCTTTGTTATTGTGTTCATTGATGACATCCTATTGTATTTAAGGAGTAGTGAGGAGCATGGACAAAATTTGAGGATTATGATCCAGAGTTCTCCAATTGTGAGTTTTGGCTTTAGCCGCGACATTCCTTGGACATGTGGTGTCTAAGGCTGGGATTATGGTAGACCTAGTTAAGATTAAGGCGATTCGTGATTGGGCTAGTCCTACGTCTCCGATTGAGATTTGT
Organism: Capsicum baccatum var. pendulum; assembly: GCA_030864225.1. Lineage (NCBI taxonomy): Eukaryota > Viridiplantae > Streptophyta > Magnoliopsida > Solanales > Solanaceae > Capsicum > Capsicum baccatum. The sequence goes on from CM061557.1 coordinate 92,701,725, forward strand.
AGTTTCGTTAGTTTGGCTAGTTTTTATAGATTCTTTGTTGAGGGTTTTACAATTATTTTAGCCCCATTGACAAGATTGACCAGGAAGGAAGTTCCTTTTTGATGGTCCTTGGTGTGTGAGTCGAGATTTTTAAAGATCAAGAACTTTCTTATTTTAGCTCCTATGTTAGTTCTTTCAGTTGAGGGAGAGGGATTCACCATTTTTTATGATGCTTCTGGGTTGGTATTGGTTGTGTTTTGATGGTGTAGGGTTGTAAAATTACTTATGCTTCTAGACATCTTAAGGTACATAAGCACAACTACCCTACTCATGATTTGGAGTCGGAAGCGATAGTTTCCACGCTCAAGATTTGGGCGAATAATTTGTATGTGGTACATTGTGAGATTTTCACTGATCATCATAGCCTTCAGCATCTTATGACCCAGTGAGAGCTTAATGCTCGACAACATAGGTTGATTGAGTTGCTATAGGACTACGATATTTCCATTTTGTGTCATCCTAGTTAGGTTAATCTGGTAGCTGATGCCTTGAGTCGTAGGGTAGTGAGTATGGCTATCTTTTCTTATATATAAGTTTCTTAGAGGACCTTGGCATGGGACATTTGTCCTTAGCCAATTTGATAGTTTACCTTGATATTTAATATCCTAGGAGGATTTTGGCTAGTGTGGAGGCGAGGTCCTCACTATTTGGGCAAATTTGTGATCATTAGTATGAGGAGGGAAAGTTCTTGTTTCATTCATTATGAGGTGGTAAGTGGTGACTTTGAGAGGCACACTATCGATTCTTAGGGTATTTTGAGATTTCATGGCTGTATTTGTATTCCTCAAATTAGCGACTTGACTTGGTTGATTTTGCACGAGACTCACAGCTCTAGATATTTTATTCATACCAGTATATCCAATATGTATAAAGATATAAAACAACATTATTAATGGGACAACATGAAGAGAGATGTAGTAGACTTTGTAGCTCATTCCTTATGTTGTTAGAAGGTTAAGGAAGAGCATCAATGTCCTAGTGGTTTGACTCAGAGATCACCTATTATCGAGTGGAAATAGGTGAATTTTACTATGGAATTTATTTGTAGTTTGCCTCATACTTCTCATGGTTTCGATGGAATTTGGTTTATTGTGGATCATTTGACCAAGTCGGCATATTTCATTCCTATTCAGATGACCTTCAGTGTTAAGAGATTAACCTATATCTATGTTCAGGATATAGTCTATTTGCATGGGGTGCCCATTTCAATCATATAAGACTAAGGTTTTTTGTTTACTTCGGGGTTTTGGAGAGCATTCAAAGAAGAGTTGGGTACTCGAGTGGATTTGAGTAAAACCTTTCACCCACAGACTGATGGTCAGTCTGAGTAGACTATTTAGGTACTCGAGGATATGCTTTGAGCCTGTGTTTTGGATTTTGGAGGTTAGTGGGATCAATACTTAGAAGTAGTAGAGTTCGCGTATAATAATAACTAGTAGTGGAGTAATGATATGGTTCCTTATGAGGCATTATATTTTAGAAGGTGTCTTTGTTCAGTTGGATGGTTTGAGACTTCTAAGGTGAGACTTTGTAGCACTAATTTGATGTAGGATTTGTTGGATAGAGTTAGGGTAATTCAGGATAGGCTGAGAATATCCCAGAGTAGGCCGAAGGCCTATATAGACCATAGGCTTTGTTTCTTAAGATTTGGAAGCAGTGACCACATATTTCTAAGGTATATTTCTAATGAAAAGTATAATAAGGTTTGGAAGGAAGGGTAAGATCAGTCCTCGATATATTAGTTCTGTTGAGATTCTCTGTGTAGTTGGGGAGGTAGCTTATAAGTTATCCTTACTCTAGATTTTCCATTGTTCATCAAGTTTTCCATGTCTCTATGTTGTTGCGATATATTTTTGATTCGTTTCATGTGCTTAGATGAGACTCAGTCAAGTTAGATGAGCACTTGTCCTTTGTAGAGGAGCCCGTACTGATTTTGTCTAGTGATGTAAGGCGGTTGTGGAACAGAGATATTCCTATAGTGAAGGTTCAATGGATGCACCACCCAGTGAAGGAGGCCACTTGGGAGATTGAGAGCAAGATGTAGGCTTAGTATCCTCACCTATTTGAGACTTCAGGTACTTTATCTTTAACTTTTTGGGATGAAAGTTCCTTAGTTGTGGATGTTGTAATAACCCTTATGGTCATTTTCCATACTTTTGCTTATCTTCATTGTTAGATCTTTTTCATAGCTACTCCAAATCATTTATGACTTTTTGGAACTGATAGTTTGGTTACCAGGAAGTTCATTTATTATTTAAAACCAATTTCCTATTTAGAAGTCTTCGTTGGTTGATAATGCCCTCTAAGTAAAAACATCAATAGAACAATCTCGAATGAAAATTTTGACTGTGCCAGTAGCTCTGTAATATCAATTTTAGGCTAAATAAACCTTTGGTTTCGGTCCTACTACACTCGAGCTCATTTTGACCCATTGATTAGAAAATCAAAACTCAAAAGATATGAGAGTGGGACCCACAAGTGGCCTAAATTACCATGGATGGAAAATCTAACCTTACCAATGTATCTGGAATGTTGAATTTAATGGGGTTACATAATTTGTTTGCAAATATTGGAGTCTGAATGAGTTTTGGAGGTTAAAAACAAATTTTGACCTTCCTAGCACTGGAGCATGGCGATCGCAGCCCACGAAGGGAAATTGTGGGACTGAAATTATAGCCCTATGTAGTGCAAATGCAATACCTCTTTGCCTGGTGTGATTTGAAACAACCCTCTTAGACAAGATTTGGATATTTTTCACTTCTTTTTAGACCCTATAAACCCTAGAATAAGATGTCAGCCTCAAATTGATTTTTGCGGGTAAGTTAGAATATTGATCAACATATATATTTGTGATTAAAAATGTATTTAAGGTAGGAATCCTTCATTTTCAGGATTTAGTTTCTTGAATTTTTGACCAAAACCCCAATTATCTTGAGGGCATGATTTTAGCCCATATAAGCTTGGTTTTTATTTGATTCTTGAGGGTTCTGATCCCCTAATGGCATGTGAACATCGAGTTGACCTCGGAATTGTGTTTTCCATTTATAGGACCCACTTGGGTGTTATTTTTGTACCTAAAGGACAATGGTGCAATATGGGTATTAATGTTCTCATAGTGATTTGTAGATTGTGTTTTTGATAGCTTGGCACCTTAAAGAAGCTTCTTGAACGGAAAATCAAAAGTTTAACGGTTCGTGAATTTTCTTTGGATTTGATGTAGGTTAGTCTTACTTTTTGTAAGATTGAACTATGTTATAATATAATTGCGATATCTTGTTAGATTTGGGAAGGGTTCTAGGTGTTGGCTCGGTAAATGGTAACACTTGGTTTAGTTGAATTATGTGGTTCCTTTGAACTCATAGTATGGAATGCTTGACTTGTAGGATAGAACCTTAGTTAATTAGACTTATTGTCTCATGGATAGCATGAGAATACTCTAGTTTCCTTAGTTAGATAGGAGTGACCTTGTCACTCAGGATTAGGGGTATATTGACCCTAGTTACTTATACTTATGGAATTGTACTAGTTACCATAGATGAGTTAAGAGTAGTTCTTGAGAAAGATCTTTACATTAGGACTAGAGTGGCCTGATAAACATCTAAGACTTTGTTTAGATACTTTATTCTAGTATAGATTAAAAGCTAGACTTGAAATGAATTTCAAGGAATTGGAAGTGGGATCTTGACCAAACTAAAGCTTGGACTGATGTATTTTTATTGGAGACCATAGACGTTTGTTAAATGCTTAGAGAATGCCCTTGGGAGTATATTGGCTAACCTCGGTAAATAAATTATGGTAATTTCATTATAAATTATGTTTGTGGTTGTAGGCCAAATTATCAATAAAGCTATGAATAGTTATGGATTTGTTATTAACTAATCCCATGACTATGTTATTTTTGTAATCATTAACTATACTACTATTTTTGGCTTTGGACAACGATCTTACTCATTCTATGCCCAACAAGTCCGGAGGATAGAGTGATGTGATGAGAATTCCCGGCAAGGACAGAGGATATATTGATGTGATGATGATACTCGGGAAGGCCTGCAGATGTTTTTGATGTGCCTATGAGTGCACCTATTGGTTCGAATTATGGCTAGCCCTATGTATGGAAAATATATACATGCTTTTATACGTGTAACCCCATGTGCAAAATGAGAGTATAACATCGACCTTAGGGTGTCTGTTATAGATCACTAGTGTTAAATAATTATAAAATGGAGTGGTTAATGAGAAATGATAAGTAGGTAGTTGTAAGAACTATGGTTTAATATTGCATCAAGACTAGTAAATAAGTGGGAACTAGTTGTAAATTGAGGATTCACCTGGTACAAAATGCTAGTACCAATTAAGGGTTAGTTAAGATATATTGGCTATTACAATAAACTTTGTGTTGACTAGTTGTCTACTCAATGAATATATTACTTGATGGCTAGAGATTTCATGGACTATTAATGACCTTTGGTTGGCTAAAATATAGTAGTTAGAAGATATGGATGATATGTGGACAATGATGGTAATAGTATGGACTTGAATCTATAGTCACTGTTAATTATCTAATGAAGGTTTGGTAAAATATCCGATTGATGATAAATGCAGAATATGATTGAATAATGTTGAGATTTGGTGATGTTAATGGTTAATATATTGTTATTATTTCCTTGGATGTACTCTCTAGTGGTATGGGACGCCGTGATGGGTTCCATTACTTTATGAACTAGTTGGTGTATGGGCGCCAAGTTTGTAGTTGTGTTGCTTGTGACTGTACAAGTATTGCTTTATGATTTGGAGTCATTTATTTCTTATGCACAATGATATTGTACATAATGATGTGTTATGTTATTATTGTACTAATTTGATCACTTATTATATATACAGTGAGGACAGAGATGATTTAGGTTTGATTTTGTACCTTGACATTGATATGTTGATCTTTCACTATATGATCTATATATCATAACTTAGATCAGTCGACAAGTGATGCCTACTGGGTACCCATTATTTCGGTACTCATAAAACACTTTTGTACCATTTTAGTAAGATTTGAGCACTATATGCCACCATTTAGTTGAGTTATGTGGTGTTGATATTTTGGAGATAGTGTGACCTCTTAGGGTTTTGAGTCACCTATTTCCCTCTATCTTTGATTCAGTCTTTTTTAATTTAGAAAGTTGTATTGACTTACTTTTTAAGATTCTTGGGTTATATTCTTATTATTGTTATACTTAGATGCTTTTGTACCAATTATACCAGGTCGAGGGATTGGTTTTTGAAACATATTTATTTTGGAACCTTAGAAAATTTCCTAGAATTCTGGTCTTTGCATCTAATAAGACTCGAGGGTATGAGCCATATATTGGGGTATAAATGGTATGGTCCAGTCGTATGCCGACTAATGCTGGTTTGTGGATTGGATTTTTATTACTAGAATGGATACAACTTAGGGGTACGAGTCATATCGGTGGTTATGGAATGTTTGGTTCCTTAAATTAGTCTTATACTTGGTTACTTAGGTTGGATCTGAGCACGAGTGGCTCACCATGAGTCGTAAGCCAGGGTTTGAGTCACACCCATAACTCGTATGGTGGATAGTGTCTAAATGTTCCTTGGGTTTGAATCTGCCAGGGATACGGATGAAGGGTATGGATATAATGCTTTGGATACGACTTTGTTTGATAAGTCTTATGCTAGATAGTGTTGGATCCAAAGTATGAGGCTAGGATACGAGTGAAGGGTACCACTCGTATTGGAGGGTACGACTCGAGGGGGTCAGTCGTACCCCTATGATGGGATTTTTTTTCAAATTTAGTAGGGGTATTGTTTACATTTCTCCACTTATCCAAATAAGGCACCATGACTCCTAACCTACTTGGGAGGTTATTAACCCTATTATTCGATTCATTAACACTTAGAAACTCTTCTAAGAACTATATAATTCTCTCAAAAGCATTTGTGCAAGGGAAACTAGGGTTTCAACTAGAGGATTAATTTGGGGTATTTCTTGGTGATTTCTTTCCATTATCATCTTGATTTAAGTCATGCTCTCTTCCAACATTGATAATTCTCTCTAAAGGCATGGTTTTATGAATGTTTTCATGATTTCATTGACCGTATGATTTTGGTTCATAAATATTTATTTGGGTTTTGATATTAAGTTGTTGGTTATGGTTTTCCATGGTTTTAATTATGCCTTATATGCATTAATGATGGGTTTGGATTACACGGGAATGGTTTAATTGTAATTGGAATTGGATTTGGTTATATTCTTCCCCCAGTGTGTTTGACAAAATGCCTATATTAATGTTTTCATTGCATTGAGTTCTTTTAACGGAACTCTTGCTTGTTTTAAAACATGGTAAAGGAATTTTTATCGTTTAAATGACTTGGAATGGTAAATGGCTAAATATTTATGCTTGAAGGGTACATGGAATCCCCTAATTGGTTTAATATGTTACATTGAAGGCCACTTCAAAGTACCCTTAAACCTATATGTGGTTGGCTATGGACAGTACTTGCAAGTACGGTCGGTATGACGATACCACCACTAAATTGCCTTGTTTAATAAATGGTAAATAGAATTTTTGGTTTCTTGGTAATGGTTTAAATTGGGCAATAATGGCGGGATGTGTAGCAAAGTTGTGGTAAGTGAAGGCACCGAGAGAACCAAGACTAGAAACTCATATTTAACAATGTGAGATTGGTATTGGTAACCGTGTGCATGATGTCACACTATATTTTAGGGGATGTACTAGTCAGACCAAGATTTCTTCCCTGGCCAAGCGACTTTACACATTAGGGCCCTCTCAGTAGGGGTAGCTGAACCTATATAGCCCGTAGGTGGTTTAGGACGACAAAGCTACAAGGCCCATGTATAGGTTTAAAGGCATACTAAACTCGATCCCCTTTTTCTGCATGGTTATATATATATATGTATGGTTGTTTGCATATGGATGGTTTTACTTGGTTTTATAAATGGCATTATTTTATCCTTATCAAAAGATTATGGCAGCGTTCACCTGCTAACCTATCTACTGGCGGTTGTATACCTATACTATGCAGAACTGACCATTCTCCTCTTCTTACATAGTGATTAACTTAGGGATCAGTATTTGAACTGAAGTGTTAAGCTTCCATCCTTTTGAAAGGCTCCATATCATGTTATGGATATTTCTAGACACTTTGATTTTTATTTTGGATATTGGTTTTGGCCATGGTAGGGAGCATGTCCCAATTGGATTTTATTACTCTTTTAGTTAGAGCCTTTGTGGTACTTCTATGGGTTGGAATGGGTAGGATCGATATTGGAGTCGATTTTGGCATTGGAATAAGATGAACGGTTGACATCATTGGACAATATTGTTGGTTGTTCCATCTTATTTTATTTTGGGATTAATTATATGTTTTGGATCATCTTTGGTTATGGCCTTGTTTTTGGCCCTTATGTAAGTATTGGTTTTGTATAGTTGGATTGTTAGTATGATATGGTTGGACTCGGTAGGGTCGATAACGATTGTTATACTATCCCAGAGTCTTCATGTGAGCTGTTACACCTATCTTGTTACATGCTCGAAAATTCAGCCTACTCAGGGCAGGAGGCTGGAGTTTAGGTTAGGTAACGGGGTTGGTCTCTTATAACGACCCGATTTGCTGAACCAAAATGCTACACGGTGCTCATGACCCCGAAGGACCACAATCTAACCCATGACTGATATCTGTACCTATATACTACACAAGATAACATAATAATGTGAAACATGCACCGAAAGGCCATAAGGTTCGATCATGAAATAGAACTGAATAACGTAACATCTGTGTGGTGTAATACAATACCCAAAACAAAACTGAAGTCTAAAACATGTTAGTCTGTATCTAGTCCGCATCTATACTAACCGCCTCTACTGTCTGAAGAATCTGAATAAGGAGTTGATGGGACATGCCCTCAACTAACTCCGACTAATAAGCTAATCAATAAGATACTAAAAAATTATTATGTCCTCGAAGGATGAGGACTCACTTTTACTCTCATTGTTGAATCTGGAATCTACTACTGATCTGGAACTCATATCTCTAAACCTATGGTGTAACATAAAAAGAAAGCACCATAGCACGAATGCATCAGTACAAATGTATCGAGTATATATGTGAGGTAGGCTAAATGCAAGGGTTCACATGCATGCTAATGCTAACTAACTGTCTAACATGAACGTGAGAAGGAATACATAATTACGTAACTGTAGCTAACAATGTGATATCGTGATTACTGAATCTGAATATTGATAACATGGCATGATTGGTAACACGAATGACTATACCTGAGTATAACTGATAATGTGGGTGACTGTAGCTGATAGTCCTGAATCTGATCGAACTATCTGAGTTTTGTACTGTATCTGAGTTGACTTAATCTGATAGTCCTAAAATCAACAAAACTATCTGAGTTCTATTACTGAGACTAATTGACTATATCTGACAGTCCTAATTCTGTAAAATGAAACTGTAGAAAGTAGAATCTAACTGACATGCCCCAAATATGCTATAATAGCTGAGATGGGGTCCAATCTACGTCCTGATTGGAAGGTTGTCAATACCATGCCACTGGTAAGGTCAACATGTGAGTAACCCTCATATAATAGGTAACTCTATCAAGAACGGTGGGAATCCTCACATAACAGGTTAAGCCACCTCATCTACCCTTATATAGCAGGCTACAATGTCTTAACCTATGCTAGCTATATAGTTCTGGAATGCAAGGATTGGTTCTAGGAATCACACCCTCATATAATAGGTGATTACCCAACCTTGGGTTCACTCGGTGCTAATTCCTACTACCATCTGAATAGAAACTAGTCATGATTTACTGAACTGAACTGAGCATGGATTGAGCTACTGAATTTCCGTGGCTGACAGAATACTACTGATATCTGACAACTAACTGAGTCATGAGATCAGGGAAAATTTTCCTGAGTCATAAGACTCTGAAGTCTAAGAATTCATAGTTTGATTTAGAATATCATGAAAACATGACCTGAATCTAGGCACACAACTAATATTTCGGGTACAAGTACCCCCAGAACTCGATAGAAGGAAACTGACATAGCATGATTTACTAGAAGACTTCACTAACATCGTAATACATACTACATTCATAGAAGCATTTCATCAAACATGTAATAGGAATGATCTTGTACATACATAGGGATTTCATGATATCATGCTAGTTAGACAATATTCCTTCATCTAGGCATTTAATCAAACATATGTCAGGCATGGCACATGTAAACATTATGGTATAGCAATTAAACATCATGGTTCAATTCCAATTTCATCATACCAGGTTTTTAGTCATTCGATTTCATAAAGATTCGTCTATACTAATCAACCCACATGGAATTTATCATCAAATCATGGAATAGAAATCAATTCCTCATTTATCAACATGAAAGAGAATATACAAAGCATGAACATAAGAAGGAAGTCCATAACTTGTAGTTGAAAAGGGATTCTTGAACTTCATGGATGAAAGGAGTCCATGAATGAACACTATATATACCTTAGTTCATGATTTCGTGAAGATTGATGGTGAAACCTTCTTGAAATTGGACCTTCTACCTAGCTTGAGATCTTGAGAGTATTTAAAAAAAACATCAATATTTTTGATGAATAAGGGATAAATCCCATGTTTGGAATCTTATATGGGGGTAAATTGATCCTTTTAACCCTGGACACATAATATATTTTTTCTGTAAAATTTTCCGAATTGGGCCCTTGGCGCGACGCAGCGTTATAACACCGTGTCATTAAAAATTGACAATTGGGAAACTGCATGGGGGAACAATGCGGAGCTATCATGTTTCCACCTCTTCTATGACCTGGAAGTTTGGCGCGAAGCGCTAGTATCGTGGAGAAACACTGGAAATTTTACAATTTCCATTTTCACTATCTCTGCATCGCGCTAAAGGCTCAGGTCAAACACTATCTCACTAAAAAGGCTCTAACTCTTTCCCCGGGTGATGGATTTGGATAAAATATATATCGATGGAAAGCATATTCAATTTTACACGTTATAGGTGGCAAAAATTATGGAAATACCATGTGTATAATAATGAATTATTATTTCAAATCAAGTTTTAATATCCTTTAGATGATTTTCAAGCTAATAAAAAGCACGCGTATTACAATATCTCCCCCTTGAGAACATTTGTCCTATCATAAGGCTGACTGAGAGGAGAAACAATAAACTAAGAATGAACTAAACATTAATAATTGGAACATGATCTCATAAAGGACGTGACTGATAAGCTGAACATAACATACTGAACATGCATATCTGATATATGCGTAACTAATTTATAAATGGATAACTGAAAGTTTTGATGAACTAAGTTTTCTTATAATGAGACTGTATGTCTGATGCATAACTATATAACTAAAATGATACATGAGTGCATAACTGAATATGCCTGTGGTACTTGATACTAAGCTTATCATGGGAACATGAGCATGAGACTGAATACTAAGGTAGTGATGCACCCTAATCATGAAACTGAGTAAGATTAAGGAGAACTATTACCTTGATCTTGATCTGAGTTGGTGGGGAAAAGTTAAGGATACTTGGTACGTATATCTGCTTCTTCTTCCCAAGTATCTCCCTCGATGGACTGATTTCGCCAAAGAACTTTAACTAGAGGGACTTCTTTGTTCCTCAATCTACGAGTCTGATAGTCTAAGATTTCAACTGGAATCTCTTCATACGAGAGGCTGTTCTGAACATCTATGCTATGAATAGGGACTACGACTAATGGGTCACCTATACACTTTTTGAGAAAAGAGACATGAAAGACTAGATGAACTGAGGCTAGATCTGAAGGCAATTCGAGCACATAAGCTACCTTGCTGAATCGACTGAGAATCTTAAAGGGACTGATATATCGGGGACTGAGCTTTTCCTTCTTGCCAAATCTCTTAACTCCCTTCATAGGAGAGATCTTAAGGTAGACATAGTCACCAATCTCGAACTTGAGATCCTTTCTACGAACATCTGCATAAGACTTTTATCGGCTCTGAGTAGCCCAGAGTCTTTCTCTAATTAACTAAACTTTCTCTAAGGCATCGATTCTAAGTCAGGACCTATGACCTAGGCCTCACTAACTTCGAACCAACCGAATAGAGATTTACATCTCCTATCATAGAGAGCTTTTTATAGAGCCATCTGAATACTGGAATGATAGCTATTGTTGTATGCAAACTCAATCAAAGGCAATTGGTCATACCAACCAGCCTTAAAATCAATTACACACACGCTTAGCATATCATCCAAAGTCTGAATGGTCCTTTCTTCTTGACCATCTTTTTGAGGATGAAAGGCTGTACTGAGATAAACTTGGGTGCCAATACCCTTTTGGAATGCTTTCCAAAAATGAGAGGTGAACTGGGTACCTCTGTCTGAGATAATTGATAATGGAACACTGTGTAATCTAACCAACTCTTTGATATAGAGCTTGGCATAATCCTCGGCTGAATAAGAAGTATGAACTAGAAGGAAAAGAGCTGATTCGGTCATTCTGTCTATAATGACCCAGACTGAATCATGCAGACGATAAGTTTAAGAAAAACCCATAATGAAGTCCATGCTCAAAACTTCCCACTTCCAAGTAGGAATACTGAACTCCTGCATAGGACCACTAGGCTTCTGATACTCTATCTTAACTTGCTAACATGTAGAGCACTTAGCCAAAAACTCTGAAACATCTCTTTTCATCCCACTCCACCAATAGATTTCCCGTAAATCCCGGAACATCTTAGTGGCCCCTGGATGAATAGAGTAACACGTATCATGATCTTCTATAAGAATTCACTACCTTAAGTTATCTATGCCTGGACATAAAGACGACCCTGACAACGAAGAACACTATCTCTCCATTGGGAGAAAACCTCTATTTTATGATTCTGAACTGGCTCTTTTAGCCTGACAAGGCTAGGATCCTTATCTTGATTTTGTTTCACCTCAGAAACTAGAGATGATTCTGAACTACTCTAAATACATACACCGCCCTCTGAAGAGTCGACCAAGCGAACACCTAGTCTGGCAAGCCGGTGTACTTCTTGAGCTAACTTCTTCTTACTATCTGCAACATGAGAAACACTACCCAAGAGATCTACTGAGAGCGTCGGCTACTACATTGGCCTTGCTCAGATTGTGAAGCTCAGTCATGTCATAATCTTTCAAGAGCTCTAACCACCTTTTTTGATAATGATTGAGATCTTTTTAAGAAAAGATATACTGAAGGCTCTTATGATCTGCGAAGACATCCATATAAACTCCGTATAGATAATGCCTCCATATATTCAAGGAAAATACTATGGCTACTAATTCAAGATCATGAGTAAGATAATTTCTCTCATAGGGCTTAAGCTGTCTGGAGGCATAGGCTTTGACCTTACCACGCTGCATGAGGAAACAACCTAATCCTATTCTAGATGCATCACAATATACTACAAAATCGTCTGAACCATTTAGAAGAGCTAGAACTGTATCTGAGGTGAGTCGAGTCTTTAATTCCTGAAAACTCTTCTCGCATGGATCTGACCACTAAAACTTGACTTTATTCTGAGTCAATCTGGACATAGTGGATGCAATAGAATAAAATCCCTCAACAAACCATCTATAATAACCAGCCAGACCCAAGAAACTCTTGATATCTGATAAAGAAATAGGGCGAGGCCAGTTCCTTACTGCTTTGTTCTTTTGAGAATCTACTCTAATGCCATCACCAAAAATAATATGGAAAAGGAATGGTACTGATCTTAGCAAAAATTCGTACTTTCTAAATTTGCCAAATAACTGATGATTTCTGAGAGTCTAGAGTACTATTCTGAGATGGTCTGCATGATCTCATTCAGTGTGGGAATAGACCAAAATATCATCTATGAAGACTATAATGAGCATGTTTGAGTACTGCTTGAGCACACGGTTCATCAAGTCCATGAAAGCTGTTGGGGCATTGGTAATACTAAATAACATGACTAGAAATTTGAAGTGACCATACTGCGTATGGAAAACTATCTTTGGGATGTCATATTTTCTAACTCTGAGCTGATGATAGCCGGATCTGAGGTCTATCTTAGAGAAATAATTGGCACCCTGAAGTTGGTCAAACAAGTCATCGATTCTGGGAAGAGGATACTTGTTCTTGACCGTGACTTTATTGAGTTGACAGTAATCTATACATATTCTGAGTGAACCATCTTTCTTATGCACGAATAAGAATAGTGCACCCCACGAGGAAATGTTGAGTTTGATGAATCCCTTATCTAAGAGATCCTTCAACTATTTTTTAGTTCCTTGAGTTTTGCTGGTGCCATTCTGTATGGGGTAATAGAGATAGGCTGAGTGTCTAAAAAAAGATCGATACCGAAGTTTATTTCCCTTTCGGGAGGAATTCCTAGAAGATCTTCGGGAAAGACATCTGAATATTCATTCACTACTGGGACTAATTTGATACTGGGAGCCTCAAAATTTGAATCTCTAACATGAACTAGATGATAAACACACCCCTTAGATATCATTTTCCTTGCCCAAAGTTAGGAAAAAAGTTGACCCCTGAAAGCGGATACACTACCCTTCCACTCTAGGACGAGTTCATTTGGGTACTGAAACTGAACTATTCTATTTTTGCAGTCGACTGTGGCATAGCAGGAATAAAGCTAAACGATTCTGAGAATGATGTCAAAATCAATCATCTCTAACTTGACTAAATATACTAATGTGAATTTCTAAAATATCATAACCGGATAGTTCATATATACCCCCCAAAATATGATGGTTTTACCTACTGGGGTAGAGACTGAGAAGGACTCTGCTAGAATTTTGGGACTGATTCCGAAATCAACTGCTATATAAGGAGTAACAAAATATAAGGAAGCTCCTGGATCTAGCCAAGAGTAAACATGCACATGAAAGACCTGTAACATACTAGTAACTAAATTAGCAGAACTATCTTAATCATGTATAGTTTGAAGAGCATAGAGACTATTTGGGCGTTGCTCGCTAGTAGCACTGGAAGTGGTAACTTGCTGATTTAGGTGATCGGACTAAGCTGCAGAGCGATTCTGTTAACCCTAAGGACTTGGTTGTGGACAGTCTATAACTCTATGGCCTGGCTTGCCATAACAAAAACAAATGCCACTACCTGCTCTACACATACCTTGATGGGGCTTACCGCAAGTCTAGCAAAGAGGATAGGTACGGGAACTGCTAACATTGCCCTGGGTCTTAGAGCTTGGCTCTTTATCTTTGTTAACCCCTTTGAACTTAGGAACTGGAGCACTGGATATAGAGGGAGCTGGAACTAATGACTTAGGAAGAAATTAGGAATGGTTTCCTCCTTCTAACTTAGGCTAACTAAAATTTAAGCTACCTATCTTCGCTCTCTTATTTTGCTTTTCTCTCTGCTTAATTTTCTGCTCTTCTATCTGCTGAGCATGGGTCATAAATCTAGCTAAGGTTATGTCACTGTTCATCATGGCAGATCTGCACTTGTTAACCATGCTGTCGTTCACCCTTAAAGCTAACATACTCATCTTGGATCTACTATCTTCAACCACATAAGAGGCATACCTAGATAATTGAGTAAACTTAAAAGAATACTCTTTTACTGTCATATTGCCCTTCCTGAGGTTGATGAACTCTAGCACCTTGTCTTCTCTAAGATCTTGGGGAAAGAATTTGTCTAAGAAAGTAGTGACAAATTCCTCCTACTCTATAGGACCTGCATTATCTGATATTTCAAACTTCCACTATTTGAACCAAGCATGAGCCATATCCTGCAACTGGTATGTATCTAGCTCAACATTCTCAACAGTAGTTACCCCCATGGCTTCTGTCACTTTTTGAACTTGATCAAAGAATTCCTGAGGCTCTTCATCTATCTTAGACCCGAGGAAGGTTGGAGGATTCATTTGGGTGAAGTCCTGAATCCTCGCTGCAGCTGAGTTGGCCGTTGGGTTGGCTAGAACAATTGTTCGCCATTCATTATGAGCAGTAAATGATTGAGAAAGAGTGGTAAATGTGGTCCAGAACTCCGCATGAGAAACATGATCGGCCAAAGGTTCTTCGAGCTGAGGGGCTGACTAATTTCCATTACTTCTTTTAGGAGGCATGTTTTGTAGAAGAAAGGGAGAAATGGATTAGAGTAAGAGACTAACTTATGATTATGCTCATAGGCACGATATGAATACTGAAAGATGGGAACCTATTCTTAAAACATCTAAAAGCCTCTTACACATAAATGTGGTGTGCAACACATCCATGCACAAGACTCTACTAGATATGGCTTTTAGACTTCCTAGGACTCTATTGAAATACAAAATTTTTAATGATCCAATTTGCTGAACAGGAATGCTATACAGTGCTCATGACCCTAAAGGACCACAAACTAACCCATGACTTGTATCTGTTCCTGTATACTGCATAAGATGATAGAATGATGTAGAAACATACACTGAAAGTCCATAAGGTTCGAGCATGAAACATAACTGAATAACGTAACATCTGTGTGGGGTAATAGAATAGCCAAAACAAAACTGAATTCCAAAACATGATAGTCTGTATCTAGTCTTCATCTAGACTAAAAGCATCTACTGTCTAAAAAATCTGAATAAGGAGTTGGTGGGACATGTCCCATCTAACTCTAACTAATAAGATAATCAATGAGATACTAGAAAATCATTATATCCTCGAAGGATGAGGACTGACTTCTACTTTGACTTCTGAATCTAGAATCTACTTCTGATCTGGAACTCGTGTCTCTGAACCTATGGTGTAACATAAAAATAAACCAACAAAGCCCGAATACGTTAGTACATATGTTCCTAGTATATATGTGAGGTAGGATAAATGCAAGGGTTCATATGTATGCTAGTTCTAACTGATTGTCTAACATGAACGTGAGAATGCATACATAATTACATAACTATAAATGACAATGTGATATCTTCATTACTGAATATGAATACTGATAACATGATATGACTGGTAACATGAATGACTGTATCTAAGTATAACTAATAATGTGGGTGACTGTAGCTGACAGTCCTGAATCTGATGGAACTATCTGAGTTTTGTACTTTATCTGAGTTGACTGTATCTGACAGTCTTGGAATCTGAAGAACTATCTGAGTTCTATTACTGAGATGGATTGATATATCTGACACTCTTAATTTTGAAACATTAAACTGTGGGAAGTAGTATCTAACCGACATACCCTAAATGTGCTATAATAGCTGAGTTGGGGTCTAATCTATGCCCTGATTGTAAGGGTGTCAATACCGCACCACTAGTAAGGACAACATGTGAGTAACCCTCATATAATAGGTAAATCTAGTGAGAATGGTGGGAACCCTCACATAACAGGTTAAGGCACCTCATCTACCCTTATAAAACAGAATATGATGTCTCAACCTATGCTAGCTATATAGTTCTTGAATGGAAGGTTTGGTTCTAGGAATCACACCCTCATATAATAGGTGAGTCCTCATCCTTGGGTTCACTTGGTGTTAATTCCTACTCCTATCTAGTTAGACGCTAAACATGATTTATTAAACTGAACTGAGCATGGACCGAGTTACTGAATTTTTGTGGCTGATAGAATACTATTGATATCTGACAACTGACTTAGTCATAAGATCATTGAGATTATTCCTGAGTCGTAAGACTATCTGAAGTCTATGAGTTCATAACTTGACTGAGAGTATTGTGAAAACATGAAATGGATCTAGTTACACAGCTAATATTTTGGGTATAAGTACCCCTAGGACTCGATACAAGGGAGCTGACATAGCATGATTTACTTGAAGACTTGACTAGCATCGTAATACATACTACATTCATAGAATCATTTCATCAAACATATAATAGGCATGATATTGTACATACATGGGGATTTCATGATATCATGCTAGTTAGACAATATCCATTCATCTAGGTAGTTAATCAAACATATGACAGGCATGGTACATGTAAACATCATGGTATAGCAATTAAACATCATGGTTCAATTCAAATTTCATCATACTAGGTTTTTAGTCATGATATTTCATAAATCTTTGTCAATACTAATCAACCCACCTGGAATTTATCATCAAATCATAGAATAGAAATCAATTCCTCATTTATCAACATGAAAGAGAACATACAAAGCAAGAACATATGAAGAAAATCCATAACTTGTAGTTGAAAAGGGATTCTTGAACTTCATGGATGAAAAGAGTCCATGAATGAACCCTATGTATCTTAGTTCATGATTTTGTGAATATTGATGGTGAAACCTTCTTTAAATTGGACCTTCTATGAAAACCCTAGCTTGAGTTCTTGAGAGTATTTGAGAAAAACATCAATATTTTGGATGAATAAGGGCTAAATCACTTGTTTGGAAGATTCTATAGGGGGAAAATAGACCCTTTCTAGTAAAATTTTCCAAATTGGCCCCTTGGCACGATGCGGATTTATCACGCCGTGTCACTGGAAATTAATAATTGTGAAACTGCACGGTGCCGCGATGCGGAGCTATCGCGTTTCCATCTTGTCTATAACCTGGAAGTTTGGTGCGATGCACGAGTATCGTGGAGAAACATTGAAAATTTAAAAATTACCATTTGAACTATCTCCTCAATGCGCTGAAGGCTCAGGTTAAACACTGTCTCACTGAAAAGGCTTTAACTCTTCGTCCGGGTGTCGGATTTAGGTGGATTATCTATTGATGGAAATCTTATTCAATTTTCCACGTGATAGGAAGTGAAAATTATGGAAATATCACATGTATAAGAATGAATTCTTATTTCAAAGCAAGTTCTTACATCATTAAGATGATTTTCAAGCTAAGAAAAAGCACGAGTGTTATATCTCTAGTCCCGATTAGACTTAGGATGCCCATTTCGACAAGTCCCCCAATTAGGTCATGTCAACTTGGTATCTAAACCAAGTTCACGGTATATTGGAAGTCTAAAAATTTTGGTCAATTAGAGTCTCTTTTAGGGGAATATAGCGTGCCACACTCATAAGGGAGAGACTACAATACATTTAGGAATGTTTCACTTTCTTGGTATTCAATTTTCAAGTTTGGAGTCTTAGTCATGGAATCTTCTCTAATCCTTGTTATTTCAACTTTCAAATCATTCCTCATAGATCTAGAACTCAAGGAATTTCTTTTATCCTATATGGGGGTAATGCTAAAGGGGTTTATCCTACTTCTAGGGTTTATCTCCTATCTCACAGTCCTATCTCTGGTAGTTCTGGAGATCAACTGTTTGCTACTATTTATTCTCAAGGAAAGGTAACTAATACGGAATTTCAAAAGTCTATTCATGTTGTTTTTTAGATAATTGCTGCTCAGGCTGAATGGGGTGCGAATGGTGCTTTGTCTACTAAGGCCACAAGGGTTGGCAAATTTATAAAGATGGGTCCTCTCAATTTTTTTTAGAGTGAAGGTGGAGGAGGATCCAAAAGGCCTCTTGGATAAAATGGAAAATATATTTTGGATGATACAGGCTTCTAATATGGATGGGTAAACTTTGCAGCTTATCAACTCAAAGAGGTTGCATATCAGTGGTATGAAGAGTTGGACAGGGATAGGGGTTTTGTGGAAGAATAAATATTATGGGATACTTTTATAATGTCTTCTTAGTTTGTTTTTTTCCCCAAGAGTTGAGGGAAAAAAAGATATAGGAGTTTGTGAACCTCAAGCAGATGAGGCTTTCTGTCAAGGAATATGTCTTGAAGTTTCACCATTTTTTAAGGTATGCTCCTGATTTAGTTGATGACATGCGGGCATGAATGAAGATGTTCTCTTCTGGGTTGAATCACAAGATTGCATTGTTGATTAAAGATTGGACATCTTTAGGTTGATCATTCATGTGCAGCAAGTGGAGAATAAACAAAGGAAGCAGATGGTTGGGTTTTGACAGGGTAAGAAGGGCAGGTTTTCTAACCAGGGAGGTGCTTAGTCTCAAGATGGTCAGGATGGTGGAAAATGGTAGATAAAGAAGTGGGCGAATTTTGGGTCCTACAATTCTATAATTGCTCCTTACCAGTCGAGCACAGATGTTATCATGGTGGTGATAATTTTTAGGCACATGGTTCCTAATGTTAGGCAAGTGAAGCTCACTTTGTTTCTTCATGCACTCCTTTTTCATTCTTTGGTGGTACTCATTGGGGTTATTGTGATAAAGGAAGGGACAAATTCTTCAAGTGTAGCTAGACAGGCCATCAGCTCAGTGATTATCCGATTAATAAGGTTGCTACTGGGGAAAATAAGATTCTTGTGGCTTCATATTCTGCTCCTACACCTGGTTGTGTGGAATTTAATTCTGTTACTGCTCCCGGATCTAGTATTGGTCAGAATAGGTTGTATGCTTTTGCATCCCCACAATAATTTTAGGCATCACATGATGTCATTAGTGGTACGCTACAACTTTTCTCTTATGACATATACTGTTTGCTTAACTCGAGGTCTACTCTCTCCTATGTGACTCCTTATGTGGATGTTTCTTTTGGTTTCAACCCATAAGTTATTTCAAATCATTTTTCTATTCCTACCCAGTTAGGTGACTTAGTTATTACAAAAAAAACTTCATAGGGGGTGTGTGGTATCTGTTGGTGGCAAGCAGACCTTGGTGGATCTGTTTGAGTTGGGTATAGTGGATTTTGATTTCATTTTGGGCATTGATTGGATGTATTTTTGTTATGTGTCCTGGATTTTTGGACCCGTAAGGTTATATTTAAGTTCTCTAGTGAACTGGTTATAGAATGGGAGGGTGGTTCTTTTGCTCTTAGGGGCAGATTTATTCCTTATCTTAGAGCTCCGAGGTTAATCTCTAATGGATGTCTTTATCACTTGATTTGTGTTAAAGATTCTAACTCGGAAGGTCCTTTTTTCCAGTCAGATCTAGTGGTTAATTTGTTTTTAGAGATCTTTCTAGATGATCTTCCTAGTGTTCCTCTAAATAGAGAAATAGAGTTTAGTGTTGATTTAGTTTCGGAAACTCATCCAATTTCTATTCCTCCATATAGAATGGCTCCGGCTGAGTTGAGGAAACTCAACGAGTAACTTAAGGATCTTCTATATAAGGATTTCTATTCCTCCATATAGAATGGTTCTATTCAGATATGCATTGACTATAGGCAGTTGAAAAAGGTGACAGTCAAGAACAAGTATCCGCTTCCAAGGATATATGATCTGTTCGACCAGTTAAAAGGTGCCAAATTTTTTTCTAAGATAGATCTTTGGTTTGGGTACCATCAGCAAAAGATTAGGAGGTGGACATCCCAAAGACAACGTTTCGTGCTGTAAAGCCCCAAAAATAGGTCCCAAGATATCACACGGTGCTTAGGGTAACAAGTTATCCCAAGCTAACCATTCTACTGGCATACTAACAAGAAATTGAATAAAATACATAAATCTGAACAAAATCAGCGGAAACATAAAACGTCTCTGAACTTGATCAATACAAATCTAAATTTACAAGATTACAACTCTACTTTTAACAACAAAACTAAAATTAAATACAATAACACCACTGACTATCAATGAAACCTATACTATTACTTAATATAGGTAGTCGGGTTATGACTCCCAACTATCCTAACTCAATTTAACTGAATAAAGACAATACAAAACTTTTCAAGCGGTATAACTAACTCAAGCCCTTGAATAAAAAGGATTAATGATCTGCTGACTGGAAGCTGCGGACTGACTGAATATGGTATATGCACTATAACTTGTACCTAGATTATGAGACAATATAGCACATAGACATATATGTGGATCAGTACTTTGAGGATGTACAGAGTATCTAGGGTGTATGCAATAGTTAAATAATATCATTAATCTTTATAGAAATCTTAAATGTTGATACAAATGAGTCACATAGCTTGAGCAAAAACTGAAATCTAAATCTCATAAATCATGAATAAGGAAGCATGTAGTATAAATCTCGTGAGTCATTACACCATATTCTAAAATCTATATCCTCTTCTTGTTCTCAAATCTTGTCAACTGGATGAAATCTTAAAATAATAACTTTCATAACATACACTTTAATCTTATGAAAATAAGGAACTTCTTTTGAAACATAAGAATTATAGCACTTTAGGAAACTTAGGACTTGGGACTCAAAGACTTGGGAGCTTTAAGACTATAACACTTTTAGAGACTTTCGGACTTAGTACTATAGAATTCTTAAAATATTAAATTTCAAATTATATACAAACACTTTAAATCTATAAACTATCTAAAGAGTAGGGGTCTTCTTTGGGAGGTTCTTCTAACCGACATAAACCATGTGAGCAGACATGGAGTCCAACGTCTTGCCCGCATTGGGCAGAGATGTTCTACCCTTGCCATCAGAATAGAGCCATAACTTTAGTGATCACTATCTTAACCCACTTAGGGTAAATCAAAAACATATGGTGGCTCATAGTTTTGGGGAATGAGACATTGGAATCATACCCACTCGGTGCTAAATAATAATCCCATACTTATAGCTCAGAACTTTAGGAAATCCTCCTTAAAATAGCATAAAGGTTTATAGTTAAAACTGATTATGCTTCTCTTTACTTTATATCATAACTTGAATAAATAATGTGGATTCCTATCTTAGTTTAGAATCAAAAGAATCAATCTTGAATTATCAAACTCTAAAAATAGACAATCACGGGATACTTAAGTCATCATCATTATCAGAATTTCAACATCTAATCTAGATCTTAATGACCTATCATTCAACTTCATATCAAACACTATAAAGTACATGATTTATAAAATAATTATTCATAACTCACTGGAAATTTCATCAATAGGCATTGAAATATAAACAAAATCATATAATTCAACTCTTAATCCATGGGAAATCTCATAATCTTGCAAATAATAGTAATGGGTATAAACCCTAACTTGATTTTCGTGGAAATCAAAGTAGAATTCAGAAATTTATAACTTAAAGTAAGTTTTTGGGCACAACAACGCAAGGATTGTTCTTGTTCAAACCCCACATACCTAATAGTTTAAATTTGATGAATTGAATGTAAAATATTGAATTGATATCATTCTTAAAGTTCTTGGATTAGAAACCCTAAATTTATTATCTTTGTGTTGAATAGAATAAAATGGAATTGATGATTCTTGAGTGCATTGTTTAGGGTTGTTCTTGAGGGAAAAATTGAAGAATGGGGGCAAATAATTCCCCAATTGAAGCCTTAGATCCTATTTTTACGACATGAGTTGAGGTGGGAAAAGACCCCATTGCCCCTCATTAATTTAATGCAGATATTCGTAACCCTCAGATTTTGCCCTTTAGCGCGACGCGCTACCATTGCGACAGCTTACTACCTTACACTAAAAATGGCTATAACTTTTCGCTCGGGTATCAGATTTTTGCGGAATTGGTATTGTTGGGATTCAAAATTCTACATAAATCAAAAGATATAAACATTTAAACTAGACCCTTGTAGGATTAAATGCCAAATTTTTGATGAATCTAATGTTTTTAGCTCCACTTGGCTCTAAGTGACTTCTATGAACATTATTCACCTAATATGGACTTCACATACTTAGAATTAAAGTCATGACACAAGAATTTGAATTATGGATCAAGAGTACGGCAATTACACCTTCTCTACGACACGGTGAAATCGCGCTAAGCTACTGGAAAAGGACGAGTGCGAATTTGAACTCTGGTGCGACGCAATGCTATCGCCTTGCGCCACTAGAAATAGAAAATTAGGAATTTGTACCTCTATACGATGCGTCAATATCGTGGAGTTCCACTGAAATGTGACGACTGTCATTTTGGCATCCACTGCGATGCGGTGCGTGCCCAGGTGGGACACTGCATTACTAAAAATGCTCTAACTTCTTCACCAAGTGCCGAAATTGGGCGAATTTTGTATTGATGGAAAGCTTATTCAATTTCCCACACAATGGAAGGTATAAATCTGGAAAATTTCAGATAGAACAAAAGATATTCATTTTTGAAGCAACCCTTTGACATTCTAGGAGCGAAATTAAGCGAGAAAAAGTATGAGGTATTACAATATCCCTCCCTTGGGAACATTCGTCCTCTAATATTGATAATTATGATGAAAATACTGAGGAATATGAGGTTATAAGCTATCATGCACAACTGAAATAAATTGAATAACCGAATCTTAAACATAATGAGCTGTTGAATTGTTCTGCAAGTGCATGAATTCTCATTAAAATAGCTATATGGCTGAGATTACGAACGGGGAAGCTTTTGAGTTGAATCATGACTAATCATCTAGATTCTGAAACTGATGCATCCTCTAGAATAATATGACTAGATAGGAAGATGGAAAACCATAAAAACTTGCCTGTATGGCTGCTAGACTGAATTACTTGCTAAACGGGAGTAAAAACTTGCCTGTACGGCTGCTAGACTGAATTACTTGCTAAACGGGTTAACTCATACTGTACATTCTACTTCAACAACTACATTCAACCTTCTACTAGGATATCACTAACACACAATACATCCATCTATATATATATGAACATGACATTCAAGCCTATATTCATAACCACGTATGTACTTCTAAACAAACACACATGAAAGCATCTTTCTCATATTCTCCAATACCTCCATTAATAACATCATCCATGCACTATTCAATTCTTAGGAAAACATATATAAAATATTCGCAACTAACCATATTATTTTACTCAAAACTTCACCTCAATATTTCTCCATTTATAGACCTATATAAAACAAGCATACAACAATCTTTCCAAACCTAACACATAGAATTTCAACTAACGATGACATGTATCAAGGACTTGGCCTCAATCTTACTTCACATTTACTATTTTATCTAAGATAAGAATAAAACCACCTTTCATCAACAAGAAACATTTAGTCATAACCACTGTCATTACATAAGGAGGAGTCACTAAAAGGTTAGAAGATGAGACCTTGAATTATGGAAGGATAATATACATAACTTGACACTTAACTGAGGCCTGAGGTATAGAGAATCAACATCATGGATGCATCAAAGAGATCTGAATTGAGGGAATTCATGGCTATAAGCTAAATCTCATTGATCATTAGGAGTGTAGCATGAGTTATAGGAATTGAGCATACTATAAATCATGAGTTCATGAGTCATGAGATGCATGGCCTGATTTTAGAGTTTGTACTATTGAATGGCCTAGAGCTCCTCATACTAGGGACTAGGAGAGTACATGATTTTCTATGATATGCATGAACAGACCTATGATCATAGGGATGACATATAAGGTATGATTATATATCGTTATGACTAAAGTACTAATACTAAAATAAGAATAAGTCAAGAATCTTCCTTCTATACGGGCAGCATGACTAGAATTTGAGAATCTGACTTGGTTACTTATCGTCTCATCTCCCCCGTAGCTTTAAGCTATTAGTGTAAGTCTGTGAACCACTAAGTAAACTCTCATTTAAACTATAATCACTTTACCCTAGAGTCTGGGGTATAATCAATACACATAAAACTAAACTTAGCCCGAATGACTACACCTGAAAGCGTAAAACCAACTTCTAATACCACCTTCTGAGTTACACCCTATCTTTCTATAGCCCTAATAGTCATCATGTAATACTTGAGTACTTAATAACTTTGAATCTTCATGAGCATCCCCATAGTCAGAGTGCACACCATCTAGTGCTTCAACTCTTATTTCTATTAGCTAAATCTTAAAACTTTCAAACTTAGATTTCTAACGCTTAACATGGATGCCTCCAAACATTTGATGGACCATACTACTTATATCATGGCCTACTAATATCACGCCTGTAAGCCTATATTTATTAACCATGAGAATCAAAATCGTACTTAAAAAGGCTCAACATCTTTTAATCATAATTCCTTAACTTAGCTATCAAAAACATACTTAAAAAGGCTCAACATCTTTTAATCATAATTTCTTAACTTAGATATCAAAAACATCATACATAACCTAACTAGTCTTTCACCACCTAGAAACTCAACTGTACTATCAACCATACAACGTGCAATAATTCTCAAAAATAATGTAGCCCCATATCACCTTGGGCATATTCCTACATCATACCTACAATATAAGACTTGATTACGAATCAAGTAAACTTAAACTTTTGTATGCACTTTTCAAGCCTATTAGATCACTTTCATAAAACTAACATTCACAACACATCAATCATTATACCTACCTTGATCATCATCTACTATTCAAACTTAGTGTCTAGTTCTAGCTATGATGAACCACACCTTCACACAATATTCTTACATGCCAAATATCTGAAAACATTAGTCCACTAAAACTTCATAATAGTAAGGATAAATCATAATCCTATGATCTATCTTATATAAATTCCATGAACACATCTTCCTTCTACACATCATTACTATCTACCCTTTTTATACTGCTAAACTTAGTTCATAGCTCTATAAGTTTCAACTAAACTCCCTCTGGCAATCCCAGGGATGCCTAAATTAACAACACTAATCCATCAAGTACCTTCATCAATAACCAATACATTTCTCGCATAACAAACACCATCAACAACTCTTTTCATACTCCAAGCAACAACAATTTACCTTAACTAATGACTACTTCTCTACCTTCTACTAAATTAACACACAAGGATATATCACTTAATTACTAACTCAATCTTATTAAAAAAGATTTAGCTATATATATATTCAATAAATTTCCCTTACAACTTTTCTTGTCACTAAACCTCTAAACCCCTAGTTCCAACCAACACAAGAGCAACAAGATGAACAATAAGTTGCTAGTGAATCAAACTAGGCCGCACACGACTTCATTGGACTCTGACTTTGTGTTTTGAATAAGAAAATGAGATGAGTAACAAAGAAACTATGCTATTGAATCAAAAGAGCCCCACATGGATTCACTAAACTTCAACAACACAATGATAACAAGATTACAAAAGATGTAAACTTGCCACACAATATTCAATGATCGAAGAATACACATCTTACTCTACCTTAAATGAATGGCTCAAAAGAATAAGGACATAACTTTAAACTTGAGGGACTTATAACACACTAGAAGGCTCCTCTCAAGCTGCTTTGTGAGACTTCAGAAACTTCTTGCTAGTAAGTCTTAGAGCATTATTAGGTGAGGGAATTGGAACTTACCGATCATGTTACCTCAAGAACAGTACATTGATAGAGAAGTATAGATTATCATTATGGATTCTAAAGAGGAATTTGAAAGCAGATCTGACTTAGTCTTAGTGCACGACTTCCATGAACATGAATAAAGCCCTTCAAACTTTGGAACATAAAAGCACTGATGGGATACTTTCTAGCCTCCTTATAATCCCATAACTATATGAGGAGACTATTTGAGAAAGCCCTAGCAGTAAAGATTTAAGCTTGACTCTTACTGATACCTTAAAAATAAGGTAGAGATGGCGCAAATAGAGTAAGATGAGAATCTATATAAGTCTCTTAAAGACCCTTTCTATAGCATAATCTGAGACTTAAAGGAATGAAAATATTTCCTAAATGCCTTGTAGCCTCTCAAAGAAAACTACAGACGTCTCTGTACCATTCTGCAAGACTCTACTAAACACGGCTTCATAGATACCCTAGGACAATTGAACTTGTGCTCTGATACCAAGTTTGTAATGCCCCAAAAATGGGTCCCAATATGTCACAAGGTGCTTACGGTAACAAGTGATCCCAACCTAACCTTTCTACTAGCATACTTACAAGTAACTAAATAAAATACATAAATCTGAACAAAATCAGCGGAAACATAAAACTTCTCTAAACTTGCTCAATACAAATCTGAATTTACAAGATTACAACTCTGCTTTTAATAACAAAACTAAAATTAAATACATTAACACCATTGATTGTCTATGAATCCTCTACTAGTACTGACTATAGGTAGCCGAGTCATGACTTCCAACTATCCTAACTCCATACAAATGAATAAAGAAAATACAACACTTCTTAAGCTATATAACTGACTTAAGCCCTTGAATTAAAAAGACTTATCACCTGCTAATTGGAAGCTATAAATTGAATGAATATGGTATATGTGTTACAATTTGTACCTACATTATGAGATAATGTATAACATAGACATATATGTGGATCAGTACTTTGAGGATATACTGAGTATCTAGGGTGTATGCAATAGTTAAATAATATCATCAATCATTATAGAAATCATGCATGCTGATATAAATGACTCACATAGCTTGAGAAAAAATTGAAATCTAAATCTCATAAATCATAAATAAGGAAGCATGTAGTATAAATCTCGTGAGTCATTACACCTTATTCTAAAATCTATATCCTTTTTTGTTCTCAAATCTTGTAAACTAGATGAAATCTTAAAATAATAAATTTCAAAACATACACTTTAATCTTATGAAAATAAAGGACTTACTTTTGAAACATAAGAATTATAAAACTTTATGAAACTTAGGACTTGGGACTCAAAGACTTGGGAACTTTAAGACTGTACCACTTTTAGAGACTTTGGGACTTTAAACTTTGGAAATTTTAAAATATTAACTTTCAAAATATATAATAAGACTTTAAATCTATAAACTATTTAAATAGTAGGGGTCTTCTTTGGGAAGTTCTTCTAACCGACATAAACCATGTGAGCAGACATAAAGTCCAACGTCTTGCCCATGTTAGGGAGATCTGTTCTACCCTTGCCATCGGAATAGAAACTTAACTTTAGTGATCACTATCTTAACCCTCTTAGGGCAAATTAAAAACCTATGATGGCTCGTAGTTTTGGGGTATGAGACCGCGGAATCATACCCACCCGGTGATAAATACCACTCCCATACTTATTGCACAAAACTTTAGAAATCCACCATAAAATATTATAAAGGTTTATAATTAAAACTAATTGTGATTCTTTTTTATTATATCATAATTTGAATAAATAATGTGGATTCCTATCTTAGTTTAGAATCAAAAGAATCAATCTTTCATTATCAAACTCTAAAAATAGACAATCATGAAATACTTAAATCATCATCATTCTCAAAGTTTCAACATATAATCTAGGTCTTAATGACCCATACATCAATTTCATATCAAACACCATAAAGTTCACACATTATAAAATAATTATTCATAACTTAACTTAAAATCTTGAAATTTCATCAATAGGCATAGAAATATAAACAAAATCATGTAATTCAACTCTTAATACACGAGAAATCTCATAATCTTGCAAATACCAGTAATGGGTATAAAATCTAACTTGATTTTCTTGGAAACCATAGTAAAATTCAGAAATTTATAACTTAAAGAAAGTTTTTGGGCAAAAGAACGCAAGGATTGTTCTTGTTCAAACCCCACATACCTTAATAGTTTGGATTTGATGAATTGAATGTAAAACCTTGAACTTTGAATCCTTTGGAGATGATATTGATATAATTCTTAAAGTTCTTGAATTAGAAACCCTAAATTCTTTGTCTTTTTGTTGAATAGTAGAAAATGAAATTGATGATTCTTGAGAGAATTGATTAGTGTTGTTTTTGAGGGAAAAATTGAAGAATGGAGGCAAATAATGCCCAATTAAAGCCTTAGATCGTGTTTTTATGATCTAGGTTGAGGTGGGAAAAGATCCCATTGTCCCTCATTAATTTAAAGCAGAAATTCGTAACCCGCATTCCAATTTTTCCCTTTATTAGGATGCACTACCATCGTGGCAGCCTACTGCCTCACACTAAAAATTGCTATAACATTTTGCTCGGGTATCAAATTTTTGTAAAATTGATATCGTTTTAAAGATAATTAAATTATCTACAATTTAGTGGGTTTTGGGATGGAAAATTATACGTATATAAGAAGTTATACATGTTTAAAGTAGATCCCTGTAGGATCGAATGTCAAATTTTGTATGAATCTAATGTTCTTAGCTCCACTTGGCTCTAAGTGACTTCTATGTACATTATTCCCTTAATAAGGACTTTACATACTTAGTATTAAATTCATGAAACACGAATTCAAATTATGGATCAAGAGTATGACAATTACACCTTCTCTGCGACACGATGAAATCATGTTAAGCTACTGGAAAAAGACGAGTTCGAATTTGCACTCTAGCGCGATGCGGAGGTATAGCGTTGCGCCACTAAAAATTGAAAATTAGGAATTTGGACCTCTCTACGATGCACCAATATTACGGAGGTCTACTAAAATGTAACGATTTTTATTTGGGCATCCACCGTGACATGGTGCGTGCCCAGGTAGGACACCGCATTACTAAAAAAGCTCTAATTTCTTCACTGAGTGCCAGAATTGGGCGAATTTGGTATTGATGGAAAGATTATTCAATTTCCCACACAATGAGAGGTCTAAATCTGAAAATTTTCATATATAACAAAAGATACCCATTTTTGAAGAAACTCTTTGACATTTTAGGAGCGAATTTTAAGCTAGGAAAAGTACGGAGCATTACATATACTTGTTATAGCCATTTTTAATTTTTGGTAATGTTATTTTGGTTGATTAATGCTTCGGCACAATTTATGGATTTGATGAACAAGGTTCTTCATCAGTATTTTGATCTCTTCATTATTGTATTTATTAATGACATTCTAGTATATTCAAAGAGTGAGGTGGATCATGATAATGAACTCTGTGTGGTGATATAGACCTTAAAGGAATAATAGTTATATGTTAAGTTCTCCAAGTGTGAGTTCTGGTTGAATATTATAACTTTCTTGGGTCATATTATTTCTAGTGAAGGGATCATGGTGGATCCACAAAAGTTTGTTGTAGTTAAGAAGTTACCTAGACCTCTGACTCCATCTAATATTTGGAGCTTCTTAGGTTTAGCTGGATATTATAGTCAATGTTTGGAAAACCTTTCATGGATAGCTTCTCCTTTGACTAAGTTAACTCAGAAGAAGGTCAAATTTTCTTGGTCGGATGCTTGTGAAAGGAGTTTTACAAAGTTGAAGGATAAGTTAATTCCTGCTCTAATTTTGACTTTATCCGAAGGCAATAATGGCTTCATGGTTTATTGTAATATTTCTCAGAGAGGTCTTGGTTATGTTTTGATGTAGCATTGGAAGGTGATTGACTACAGTTGACAGAGCATAAGAGGAATTATCTTAGTTATGATTTGGCGTTAATGGAGGTTGTATTTTCTTTGAAAATATGGAGGCATTATTTGTATAGATTTCACATGGATATCTTTTTTTATCATAATAGTCTACAGTATGTGTTCACTCAGAAGGAGCTTAACCTTAGGCAGAGGAGATAGCTTAAGCTTCTCATAGACTACGATATAAGTCTTCACCACTACCTAAGTACGGCTAACATTGTTGTTGATTCTCATAGAAAGTTATCCATGGGGATTTTGGATTATATGGAGGAAGGAAAATAGGAATTCGTAAAGGATATTCACTACTTATCTAATTTGAAGTTTGTCTCTTAGACTCCAAAGATGGTGTTGTAGTAATACAAGAAGTTGTTCCATCACCTATTGGTGTGGAGATTAAGGAGAAGCATGTGATAGATCCTATCCTAATGAAAATCAAAAAGATGTAGGTAGGCAAAAGTTAATGGTTTTTGAGATCAGTGGTGATGTTACTTTACGATACAAAGAGAGGTTGTATGTTCCTAATGCGAACAATTTGCAACAAAGGATTTTAACTGAGGTGAATGAGCTGCACTATTCTTTTTATCCCTGCTTAACTAAGGTGTACCATGATCGCAAAAAGATTTATTGGTAGAATGTTATGAAGAGAGATATGGCTGATTTTGTGGCCAAGTGCATGGTGTGTCAATAGTTTAAGGTTGAACACATGAGGCTAGGAGGGTTGTGTCAAGAAATTGATTTTCTCAAATAGAAGTCGGAAATGATCAATATGGACTTTGTTACTAGTCTTACTCAGTCTCGAAATCAATATGATTTGATTTGGGTCATCATGGATAGGATGACAAAGTTTGCCTACTTTTTTCCAGTACAAACTACCTTCTCGATGGAGGATTATACCAAGCTATATCATTAGTAGATTCTGAAACCACCTCGGTGCCTGTTTTGATTATTTATTATCATGACACCCAATTTACATCGCACTTCTGGAAATTTTTTTAGAATGGGTTGGGGACTAAGGTTAGTTTGAGTACTGCTTTCCACCCATAAATGGATTGACAAGCGGAGAGAACTATTCAGACATTGAAAGATATGCTTCGGGATTCTGTGATTGATTATTATGGAAATTGGGTGTGAGCAACTACCTTTGGTGGAGTTTTCTTACAACAATAGCTATCATTCTAGTATTGGTATGGCCCCTTTTGAGACATTGTATGGTAGGAGGTGTAGGTCTCATATTGGTTGGTTTGACCTATGTGAGTCAGACATGTTTGGTCTTTACTTTGTTTAACAGGCTATAGAGAAGGTGAAGGTGATTCAGAAAAGACTTAAGGCAGCGCAAAGTTTCCAAAATTCCGATGCAAATATTGGGCATACAGATTTGGATTTTGAGATTAGGGATAAGGTTTTCCTCAAGGTATCTCCCATGAAAGGAGTAGTCCAGTTTTGTAAGAAGGGAAAGTTCAGTCCTCTGTATATTGGTCCTTATGAGTCTTTGTGGAGAATTGGTAATGTTGCTTATAAGCTAGAGTGGCCTTATAGCTTGAGCATGGTTTATCCGTCCTTTCATATTTCCATATTAAGAAAGTGCATTAGTGATTCTTTTTCAGTTGTTCCTTAGGAAACACTGGGTATCATAAATTCTTTGTCTTATGAAGAAATCTTAGTAAAGATCTTGGAAAGACAGGTTCATCATTTGTGGAATGAGGATATGGCTAAGATTAAGGTTCTATAGAGGAACCATAAGGTGGAAGAAGGTACATGGAAAATGGAGGTGGTCATGAAGTCCAAATATCCGTATTTGTTTTCTACTCCTGGGATTCATGTGGAAGGTATGTCTCTTCAACATATCTTTATTTTTAAAGTTTTTAAAAGTAAATATTAATATTGTTGCCTCATTTTTTGTCAACTTTTTTAATGATTGGAAATATATTTGATAATACAAATGACTCATGCGTGTAGTTACCTTTACCTTATCCGTCATTTGGGGATGAATGTTCCTACTGGGGGAGACTGAAATACCTTGGTTTCAAGACCTTAGAAAATTTCTTGGAATTTTGGTCTCTGGACCCAATATGACTCGAGGATACAAGTCGTATGTTAAGGTAGGATGGTATGGTCCAGTCGTATGCTGACCATTGTTTGTTGGTGGGATAGATTTTAGTTACTTGAAAGGATACGACTTAGGCGTATAAGTCTCGTAAAGGTTAAGGATTGTTTGGTTCCTAAACTTAGTCTTCGACTTGGTTACATAGGTTGGATCTTAGTAAGTGGCTTACCCTGAGTCATAAATAAGGGTACGAGTCGTACACAGGACTTGTATAGTGGAAAGTGTCTAAATCTTCCTTGGGTTTAAATCCGCCAGGGATACGGATTAAGGGTACTATCATATGCTTTTGATACAACTTGGTTTGATGAGTCATATGTTGGATATTGCTATATCAAAAGAATAAGGCTAGCATATAAATAGAGGGTAACACTCTTAATGAAGGGTACAACTCGTGGGGGTCAGTCGTACCCCAATGATGGGATTTTTGTGCAACTTAAGTGGAGGTATTCTAGTTATTTACCCGCTTATCCTAATAATTTCCCACAACTTTTAACCTACTCAGGAGGCTATTTACCCTATTTTCCATTCATTAACACTTAGAGACTCTTTTAAACACTCTATAATTCTCTTAACAACATTTGCGCAAGGAAAGCTAAGGTTTCAACTAGAGGATTAATTTGGGGCTTGTCTTGGCAATTTCTATCCATCATCATCTTGGTTTAAGGAATGTTCTCTACCCTCATTGTTAATTCCATCTAAAGGCATGGTTTTATGAATGTTTTCATGATTTCATTGATTGTATGATTTCGGTTTTCAAATATGAATTAGGGGGTTTTATATTAAATCGATGATTATGGATGTATGGGAATTGCTTAATGGTAATTAGAATTTGTTTTTGTTATATTATGCTACCAATGTGTATGAAAAAATACCTATAATAATTTTTTCATTGCATCGAATACTTTAACGTAACTCTTTCTTGTTTCAAAACATGGTAAAGGAATAATGCATGGTTTAAATGACTTGAAAAGTAAATGGATAAATGGTTATGCTTGAGGGGTACATGGAATCCCCCAACTTGTTTAATATAATAAATGGAATGACACTTGGAAGTTCCCTTAAACCTATATGTGGTTGGCTATGGATAGCACTTGCAAGTATGGCTAGTATGACAATACCACCACTAAATGGTCTTTGTTAATAAATGGTAAATGGATTAGTTGGTTTCTTAGAAATTGTTTTAATGATTAGACCAAAGAAATACTGGAGAGAAGTGATTATACATAACATGGAGCAATTACAGCTCACTGAGGACATGACCCTCGATAGGAAGGTTTGGAGGAAGAGTATTAGGGTAGAGGGCTAAGAGGTATGGTCAATTCATAGGCGGGAGTTAGGTGAGTCTTATGTCGCTTGGTTGGAAGTGCTAGAATTGGGGGAGGGTGGTGCCTTTTGTTGGTTAATGTACTTTTTGTGGTTCTTGTACCGTTGTTATTTTATCATGTTGTATGCTTGTGATGTTTGACTAAGGTCCTGGTCCTTTTTCTTGAGTCGGGGGTCTATCGGAAATAACCTCTCTACTTCTTTGGATTTAGTGGTATGGACTGCGTACAATCTACCCTTCCTAGACTCCACTATGTGGTAATATACTGGGTTTCTTACTGTTGTTATTATGGTTTTAATTGCACAATTATGGTGGTATGTGTAGCAAAGCCATAGAAGTTAGAGGTCCCAGGGTGACAAAAACTGGAATCTCATATTTGCTGACGTGAGGTTGGTCTTGGTGACTATGATCATAACGTCACACTATATTTTTGCAGATATACTAGTCATCCTAGGTTTTCTTCCCTAGTCATGCGGCTTCACACACTAAGGCGATTTCAGTAGGGAGAGCTGAACCCATATAGTATGTGGGTGGTTTAGGATGACAAAGCTATGCAACCTAAGTAAAGGTTTTAAAGGCATGCTAAACCTGGTCCCTTTTCCCAGCATGGTTATATATATAGGGCTAGACGAACTTGAATCGGTAGATTTACATGTAGTCACATAAAATAATCATTCTTCGTCCTTGCCAGGTATATCATAATAGTCACCCTCCGGCCGTGTCGGTTATCATTATCATCATAATATCCTTCGACCTTGTCAAATATCAATATTATCATCATAACATCCCCCGGCCTTGCCAGGTATCAATATCGTCATATCCAATTCTATTTTGAAAATAAAGAGCAAGCCCTACAGTGGCTAAATTAAATAAGAAGCCCCACGAGGGCCAAAGTGGAGAAACATAAAAGGAGAAGCATGAAAAAAATACCTCCATATTTCCTCGTTCTTTATCAATGACACACTATCAATAAGTGTGTATATATATAGCATGAATATTATAATTATAAGACAACAATCTAGTCCATTAGATATGAGCATAACCATAAGCATTATCATGAGTAATGGCCCACAAGTAACCTATTCATTGGCCCATCATTAGCATAAAGAAATATTATCATTAACTTGAGTGGTAGAAAATCCATGGCTTTATTAATAACATAGTCATAAATGGATAAGGCAAGTATGGTAAAGTTGTAATAGTGAAAATAAAAGAAGATGTAGAAAATGACCTAAAGGGTCATTAGATAGGTACATCAACATAATCATCCTCCGAAATAAAAATGGATATAGTCAACATCATCATCGTCCGCCAGAATTGAACTAGTTATAATCAATATCAACATTATCTTCTGGAATTGAATCAGGTATATAATCATCATAATCATCTTTTGGAAGAGAACTAGATATAATCAACATTATAATCATCTTCCAAAATTGAATCGGTATAATCAATGTCATAAGTTTTAATATAGTCACGCGTCATGATTTCTTGCATAATTATTAGCATGACTTCTAGCACAAATAATAACACAATTTCTAACATCATCAATAAGGTTGTTTTCTAGCATGATTAATAGAATAATTGTTCAACATAATTTTAATCATAAGTAATAGCATAGAAAATCATTTATCAATATCATGATCAAACCCTTATCATTAGTATAATGGATAGCATATACATGGTATAACCAATAACTTATTGCAACATGATCCATATCTCATCATAGCATAAGTAACAATCTAATACATTAGTCTATGAGCATTATTTTTAATGCCATCATCATAATAACCATCAAGTACCAAGGTTCCTCAATATTTCATCAAAGAGGCACTCTATAGGTATTCAACAAACGTGTAAAGATTTCAAGAGAACTAATCGATCTTGGCTCAATGTAGGTCAAATAGCCCACTTCTAAATCCCCGATATATATTCTAAGTCAAATTCTACCCCAGACTAGGCTAAGGTATTTAAATCTACTCTTTGATGTATATCAAGCCATAATTAGGTCTAAGATAGAGATTCTTCTCATGAACTTTAACTAAGTCCAATGAAAACTAGGGCATCCTTCATTAGTGTAAGCAACTAAGACCAAACACCCTAAGCATGATTTTATAAAGCATTTTCATCTAAATTGAGTAATCTAAGGCATTATCATGCTAAATATGAGTAATGAAGTCCAATTCACCTAGGGCATAAGGAAATAAGTCAAGTGTTACAACTCTGCGGTTTCAAATTAGCCTAAAAAGTCTAACTAACCTAAGTCTAGCATTTCATCAATCTAACACCTAAAATCCATCCCCAATCAAAAAAAATATCATAAACATACTATGATGTAGCTCAATACAACAAGCGATAAACCTATCCTATCTCGACACCAAAGAAAGCTCAACAATTTGCTAAACTACCACATATCCCTTCCAAGAATCCTCCTGAACATGCCAAGCAATCATAAACTCATTCTACTCATCAATATGAGAATAACTATACCCATATTGCACCATTATTCTTCGGGTTCGAAAATCACACAAAAACTCCATGTGGGTCCCACTTATGGAAATTACATTTTCAAAAGCAACCCAACATTCTTACATGATCAAGGAATCATTACCCCTAAAATAGGAGAAAAACAAGCTAAATTTGGGTTAAAATCAAGACCTCGAGTTTTTGGGGTATTGGTAAGAAATCAATAAAATACACCAAGAAAAGGGTGAATCTTACCTCGAATCGAAAAATAATCACAAAAATAAACATTAATCAAGATCTTACCCACAAGTCATAATTTACTGATATTTCACTCTTGATGGTTTTTTCTCTCAAGAAAATGGGTGGAGAATGAGCAAAAACAGGAAAAAAGGTCAATTTAAACCATTTTCCAGGTTCACAGAAGTCATTATATCAACCTCAATGATTTTGATTGTGGCATCTTGAGGATTTCAGTGCTAGTCGCGATCACGAACTACATACCACAATCATGGTATTTTTCTACCAAGGGCATCGCGATCGCGACCCTTGGCTCACAATCGCGATCATGATGTACTAGTTGAAAAATTTGACTTGGAAATTCCAAGTCCTTGCCAAACCCTCGGGATTCATTCAAAATCCCATACGCAGAAATAAATAATGTAACCATACAAAATTTAACGTTCCAGATTAAATGAAATAATTTGATTTTCCATCTGAGGTTGTTGTTATCCTATGAAGTCTATGTTTTAAGAATGACAAAAGAATATACGGATCATTGCATGACATTGAATACTATTGATAAAAGGAAGACATCTCCAGGAATGGAAGGACATCAACATACGATCCGTGACATCAAAGAAAATCAACTAGAATCAGAACATATGGAAGGAAAATCACTGTCCCATAACTCTCGACAAATAAAATAAATCACAGAGAATCTCTAGCCCTAAAGTCTGAATAAATTAGATCAATAGTGACAAAATAAAGTAGAAGAAAAGGTCACAAGAACATTTGTAAAGGCATCAATCTATACAAGACCAAAAGGAAAAATAAATGACAGACATATCTTCTATTGATGTGATCAAAAGTCGTATATGGACATATCATATGGCTACATTTGTCAATCATGGAATCAATTTAAATCCTTAATTGAGAAGAAATCTCTTGAGTTTCTTTATAAAGAGTAGTAGTCGAAGACTATAAAAGAAGAAGACTGAAGACAGACACAGGTTACACAACTTTAAATAGAAAAATCAAAGTGTATCAATGTTAGTCTCTCAAGGATTTGTAACTTTTAGTTTACAATCATTATATAAAGAGTAGGATAGATTCAATTTTGTAATATCAACTGAAGCTTTGTCATAAGATCTGAAGAGAAAAATAATTCTTTAGAATTAGTTTCCTATAATTGTGTGCGGGACCCATATTGAACCATCTAAGAAAACTTTGAAACCCAAGGACTGTAAGTAGGCACCGCATTTCTATTCCGAACCAGGATAAATCTTTGTGTCTTTACTTTGTGTTTAATAATTTATATTTTTAATTATGTTAAATCTAATTTGGTTTTTGAAGTGCATTGATCTGTAAGCAATTTGACTATGAGGAGTCAGTAGTCGAATCACCAAAAAAATTTAATTTACCCTTCCTCTTGAATTTCAACTTGTAATAGAGCAGGTATCACCAATAGCATTGCTTAACTGCAAGTGAACAAAGATCAAATAACCAGTAATCAAATTCTTGGTGATCTTCTTTAGGATGGTCCCTCCTCCATAAGAATACCATACTTTAATGGACAACATTTATCTTACTGGAAGAATAGGTTCAAAATCTTCATCCAATCAGACGACTTCCAAGACTGGGTTGTCGTCAAGAAGGGTCCAAAGACAATTCCAGGACTTAAAGAGAAGTCAAAGGAAAAAGACAAAAAATCTAGCAGTTCTTACATAGAAGACATTGATATCTTCAAGGTCACCAAAGAAACGCAAGAGCTAATTCAAAATAATGCACAGGTTATAAGTTTACTTTTGTGTGTAGTTAGCGGGGAAGAGTACAAAATGATATCAACTTGTGAAACCACAAAAGAAATTTGGGACAAATTGGAGGTAACCTATGAAGGAACCACTAAAGTCAAGAAGTCAAAAATTATTGCTCTGGTCAATGAATGCTAGTTGTTCAAAATTATAGAGATGACAACATTAAAATATTGTTTGCTAGATTCAGTATGATCATATGTGAACTAAAATCATTGGGATGATCTATCCACATAGCCTACAAGTCTAGAATTTGGTCTAAAGTCTTTTAAAGATTTGGGAAACCAAGGCTTCGATTCTGGAAGATGAAGATATACACAATATGACATATGACGAACTATGAGCTAACCTCATTGCATATGAACACAATTATATTAATAGGTACCATAAAGAAGAGAATACGAAACCAGTAGACTTCAATGCTGCTCTAACCAAAAAAAGTGGACATTCTAAAAGATGCTAATAGTAAAGTAATGTCTCTGATAAATCATGGTTAAGAAAAGCATGAGACATAGACAAAAAAGATCCCAAGGCAACAAGAATGATGATTACACTAGAAATGACAAACGTTGTTATTACTATGGAAAGTCTAGCCACTTCAAATAGAACTATCTAGAATTTTAAAAAAAGCATCCAAGAAGAACCAAATTTTGGAGCATAGAGTGATGAAGAAGAAACCAATAAAAAATAGATGCCGCCAATATATCCTTTATGAAAACAGGTGAATCTTGCGAGGTAAGACAACACGACCGTCATAACTATAATACTCTTGAATCCAATATGGATATTATAACCGACGAACTTCAAAAAGTCATAGATGAATATAATAAATTAGTTCAGGAGGAGAAAAGTTGCGAAGCATGATTTAAAAAAAAACTCAAAGAGGAACGACGAAACTGGAAAATACAAATCAAAGAATGTCAAATTGAAATTAACCTACTTCATGAAGAGCTTGATGATGCAAAAATAAAATTAAACAATTTTAAGACATCCCTAATCCACAGTTTTGTGAGATAAAATTCCTTCAAAAAATGTTTAAGTTCCTCATCAAGGACATTTAAATAAGCTAAGAACTTTTTCTCCTCTCGAGGACCCATCTATTTTATCTGTAGACAAAGGGGGTACAAATCCTATAGTTACAGGAATAAGACTAAAAGTATGTGGGTTTGGAAGCCCAAAGGAAGCACATATAACCCATAAGGATCCAAGACCACTTGGGTACCTAAGAAGAATTAATCTTCTCATTTTGCAGGAACATGTCGGCAAAAACCATAAAAAGGAAATATAGGCTCCTAATGGAGGATGTTCCAAATACATGAATGGAAAGAAAGAAATCTCCTCTTGTTCAAACAATGCAAGTGAAGGACAAATCAAATTTCATGACAACACCAGAGGCAATATCATTAGAGTCGATTCAGTAAATCTCAATTTCTCATATGAATCCACCGAAGCATGTTTGGTAGATAGACTCTAGTATAACCCACTAACCATCGGTCAGCGGTGTGATGAATAGTTTTGAATCTCCTTTAAATAAAAAAAAGTTAGTCAAACAAGAGAAAATTGGTAACTATCTCTTTGGTGAAAACCAAAAATGGGTAAGTGATTGACAATCCAGAGATAATATTCGCACAATCTCTGAGCCATCATAAGATTAGTCAACTATACCCCCCTTAAGAGTCGACTTCTACATCTAAAACCATGAAACACAAATGAATACAAATATATATCTCAAGGCTATTCCAACTAAGAAGGTACTGACTTCAATAAAATCTTTGTCCCCATCAGAATCATACGAATTACTATTATCAGTTGTTGCCCTCAAATGTTTTAGCTGCTTCATATGGTTTATCTGTGAAGAAATTTTTGTAAGACAACTTCCAGAATTTGAAAATCTATTATACCCAAAACTATGTTTGTAAATTGTTGACGTACTCTACAGTCTCAAGCGAGCTCAAAAGACTTGGCATAAGAAATTGAGTGCTTCCCAATTTTTTGGAAAAAGAGGGGTAATTTTGATACAATTCTTGGCCTTAAAAAAATATTTTTAAAGTCTTCTTATTGTACATGCTTTAATATTATTCCTGATAACTCTAATATTTTCTTATGAGAAATAGCAAGGATCAAACTTTAGTTGACTCGCCAACAACTAGAATAGTATATACAACCTTTGGGAGTCGCTGTACTTAAATTCTATCAATCATGAATCAACTAATTTATGTTAATTTGTCTTTTGAGTCTGTTCCCAGAATGTGTAACAATACTAGTGTTGTTAGTCTTTCTAAATGTTCTGTGCATCTAGGGCAAAGCATATTGACATCCAGCATCAATTCATTCATGATAATGTAGAAACTGGGGATTTTGTTTAAGTTTTTAAACTCCGAAAATTATCTGGTAGTTTGTTTTAAATCATTTCTAGAAGAAAGATCTTGTTTTCTAAAAAAAGATTTGGACTTAATGATTTATAAGTCATATTTTTGGACACAAATCTTTTTACTTATTCCAATATTATTTTACAAAACCATTTCTAGAAGAAAGATCTTGTTTTCTCAATAAAAGATTTGGCATTAATGATTTATGAGTCATATTTATGGATACAAATCTTTTTACTTAGTCTAATTTTACCTATTTTACAAAAAAAGAGTTTTTTTAAGGGAAGTCTTTATTAACTTCACTGTTTCCCACACCTCCTCTATTACCCTTTTCTCTTACCCATGCATTGTCCTTTTACTCTATCAGACTCCTTTCACTTCACGCCCTTTCATTTTTACCTTAATTATCACTTCTGAACAATCACCTCTTACCCTCTTATTTCTAGTCTTTTTAACAGTCTCTTCTCCTCCCTCCCTCATTCTTTGAATCCCATCACCTCTCTCACTTATGACAATGACTCGCTCCATGGCTAACGTATCTAGATTCTTCTTTGATGATCCTATTCTTCTCTCTAAGTCCACCAATGAATCCTCTTCTTAAACCACTCTCCTTAATAGACGACGACCCTCTTCTATCCCTCTCTTCTCTGTCAAAAAACCTCATCCAAATCCTTGTAACTCCCTTTCTCCAGAAGAGATACAACAATTTTGGACAAACTCTTACAAATAAAAAATCCACTTCTTCAAAAATTGCTCCATCGTTCCCAGTCGCATCATCAGTCTTAGTCTAGTAACATATGCCTCTTGCAATGTTAGTCACTTTTTCAAATTTCAAGATCTGTCCTTTATTTTTTTGCCTCTGTGGACTTCTAGTTTATGAAGACCCTGTCAACATATTTTATGCTAATCTCTAACTTTCCCCAGATAGTGATGAATTTGAGACTGTTGTGCTAGGCTCAAGAATTGTCTTGAACAAGTTCCTGTTTGAAAATGTTTTTGATACTACTTTTTCTGGTGTGGTCCCTTTTATAAACAATAACTGGCTCGAGCATTTTGAAGTAGGCTTTGAGGAAGCCAAAGAATTTTTGTTTTACCCTGACTCCATGTCAACCAACTTTTGTCCCTTGTTTGTTTGTTTCAAATTTTGCATCATGGTCCCATATTATTGTTGCCACTCTTTCCTTGTCAAGTATCCCTAAGCAACATTACTTATCATGATGTCTTCGTGTTGTATTATCTGGTCAAAAAAATCAAAATCTATTGGGCAACCTAGATACGTGAGTACATGTTTATGATGCAAGGAAATTCCATGCCTCTACTAGTTTGCCTTATAGGTTGTTCATCACCTAGATCCTTGTATTCTACTCCATCGATCTCTTTGTTTATCCCCCTGTAGATATTGTTGCCACTTATGATTAAAGATTATTTAGCAACATAGGGTATGTACTGGTGGAAGATGAATGGTGCAAGAAAGAGTATGCGCATGCTAAGGCTGAACCTCCAATGGTAAGTAAATTTGTTTCTAACTCTCTACCTCTTTGTTTAAGGAACTCGAAGAACTCGGTCAGTGGTTCAAATCTATTTAGAAAGGTGTCATGCAACTCCAGGAGTCTACTACCAAACTCCTGGACCTTGGGAAAAGTACAAGCTCTAACATAAGTGTGGTCCGGCTAGCACTCAATGAGCTCAAGCAAGAAGGAGTCAAATCATTCTCTCTTGTGCTCTCTCGCATAGACTCTTTCAAATCCCAAGTCTCTTCCTTGAATGATGATTTGGTTGTCTCTGTTCAAACCTCTTACTCCTCCTTTGTCAAAAATGTTAAAAAATCCTATGACAAGTTTTTTCATAATATGCATAATAGCCTAACATAATTCTTGGCAAAATGGTGAATTAT
This sequence comes from Capsicum baccatum var. pendulum, assembly GCA_030864225.1. Lineage (NCBI taxonomy): Eukaryota > Viridiplantae > Streptophyta > Magnoliopsida > Solanales > Solanaceae > Capsicum > Capsicum baccatum. Next base: position 92,744,112 of record CM061557.1, read on the forward strand.
AAATTTTTATTCAAAAAAAGGTCCTGTCCCATACGTTGATGGGTTTTAATATAACCTTTATCACACTATCTACCATATTTCTTTTGCTCTACGTAGTTAATAAATTATTACTATCCATGTTTATCTAATGCATCTCATGTGTTATTCTGTCTATGTGTTTTATTTTTCGATGCTATTATTTTTTATTATGCCAAAAGGGGGATAAAGATAGGAACATCAAGAAATTAGGAAGTGCCCATCAATCAGGAGGAGCAAGTTAACTTTTGACACACAGAGGTTGATTGACACCTAAGAAACTTGAAACAGCTGAAATGCTCACAATTTAGGGGGTGCAATTCGACTTTGGGTTCACAAAGGATAACTGATAGAAACCTGGGACAACAAAGATGCTTACAAGTCAGGGGAAAAAGCTTACTAATAGCGAAGTCAACTGATTTTTACTCTTGTTTGTCATTATAAAAAAGGTACAGATTATTTGCCTTCGAAGTCTATGTTTTAATATTGACAAACCATCAAGTTGATATTTTCAGGAAATTGAATACTACTAATGAAGGAAGATGGCTTTAGGAATGGAAGGACATCAACTTTTGATCCACAACATAAAATAAAATCAATCAGAATGAGAACAAACGAAAGAAGAATCTCAGTCCCATATGTCTCGACAAATCAAATCAATCATGGAGAATCTCAGGCCTAAAAGTCTCAACAAATAATATCAATAATGACTAAAGAAAAAAGAATAAAATATCACAAGCACATTTGGAATGGCATCAGTCTATACAGGACCAAAAGGAAAAATAGGTCACGGACATATCTAATATAGATGTGATCTAAAGCCATATACGAAATATCTGATATGGACATATCATACAACTACATTCCTCAATCAAGGAATCAATTAAAATCCTTGATTGAGAAGAAATCTCATAGGTTTCCTTACGAAGAGTAGCTGTTGAAGACTATAAAAGATGGAGACTGAAGACAGACACGGGTTATGCAACTTCAAGGAGAAATATCAAAGTGTCTCAATCTTAGTGTCATAAGGCTTTGCAAGTTTTAGTTTACAAATGTTGTATGAAGAGTAGTATCGAGTCAATTTTGTAATATCAATTAAAGTTGTCACAAGATCTAAAGAGAAAAAAAAATATTTGGAACTTGTTTCCTATCGTTGTACTTGAGCTCGACATTGAACGATCTAACGAAACTTTGAAACCCAAGGGGACTGGAAGTAGGCACCACATTGGTGTTCCGAACAAGATAAATCTTTGTGTCTTTAATTTGTGTTTAACTATTTATGTGCTTAATTATGTTAAATCTAATATGTTTTGTGAAGTGCACTGATCTGCAAGCAATTCAACTGTGAGGATTCAATAGTTGACTCGCAGAAAAATTGCAATTTACCACCACTTGAATTTTAGTTTTTTCGAAAAAATATGGGTGCCACACCCATATATCATTGTCTTAACTTTCAAAACAATAGGTCGAAAGAAGCTCGGGTGTCTCGGGACCAAACCAGAGGTTCACCTGGCCTAAAATTGATATTTTAGAGTTGTTGGCGCAACCAAAATTTGCATACCAGGTCATTTTACTAAAGTTTTTGCATGGTTTCCATTTGGTACCAATGAAGAATTCAAAATAGAGAATTGTCTCTAAGAATCAAAAGAACTACCCAGTAACCGAACTGTTAGTTCTGGCAAGTCATAAATTACTAAGGGTATCTATAGAAAAGATATAATGGCAAAAATAAGCAGAAATATAAAAATTGACCCGCAGGGTCATTACAAGGAGTTGTCACTAATATCATTCACTTCCATGCAACAGTTTCTTACAAAAACTTGGATGGTTGTGCCTAATTAAAAATTCCACAATGCAAGTCCAACTTTATTAGTACTGAACATGCCAGAATCCCACGCTTTAACTAAAAAAAGGATAATAACAACAATGGTTATTCAAACTTTACCATAACTCATATTAGGTGAACCCACTCAACGCCAAACCACAAATATTATTTAGAGTCCCACAATGGACACCAAATCCTTCTTATAATACTTTTTCATGCAACTCTCGTATAATTTCTTAAATTTGGCATCTTTAATAATTTTGGGCTAGATTGGTTACAAATCACAAATAATTTATGAACAACAATACTGGCCACTTTTTTATTAGAACACAACTCAAAATTATTATACTTGACTATTTGAAAATGAGCATTAGATGCCCTAGATTTTTCATTCGGATTCGCCTCAAAATCAAAAGTAGAATCTTCAAGTCAGTTTGCTTATTGACTTTGCTCAACATGCCTTTAGAAAAATTCATACATCATAAGGAAAATCCCCTCATTCTATTTATTAGACTCAAGTTGTGAGTTTAAGAGCCAATCATTTCTCATAATTTCATTTTTATCAGGGTCTTATTCATGTTGGTAGTCCATCAAAGCTTAAAAAAATCCATCTAAAGAAAAATTAAGATTAGAGCATCTTCATCATCCCCATTTTGAATTTGTTCCCACACTTTGGTCAAGACTTTCCAACATCTTTCACTCGTCCCCCTTGCACTTCTCGACATCACATTAATTTCATCCCTTTGAGAATTAGAGATCTCTTAAATATTTTGATCTTTATGTCCAAATTGAACCACTTTTTCACCTCCACAACTTTTATTGTGCCAAGATCCATATTATGATATCATTTGGGCGCCTACTTTATTATTAATTAGATAGAAGAACCATAACCACCACCCAAATTTCTTGAAGCACTCAATTAAAAACCTTTTCAATTAAAGGAAATTAAATATTGAATCAAAAAATATAAAATCTATAATGCCTTGTTACTTTACAACAATGATTTCAACAACTTAATATCTATGATCTATTCTAGCCATGTACCATAGCTCCTATAAGAGTTAACAGGAATAAAGACACAACTTCCGCCCGAAAGAGAATGCAAGAGTCATTGATGAGTACTCACCATACATATAATAAAATACTAGTCAACCTATAACACAACCTACATTCCTAGAAGGATGTACCAAAAGTAGTATGAGTACACCACATTTATTGGCAACACTCTTGGTTGACTAGAGTTAGATCATGTAATAACATATTGAATCACAAAATAAAACATGAAAACTTATACATAGATAACACCCAATATTAAACACAAACCCTTTATTATTAGACATCTCCTAATTCACCTTCTTATCACATAATTAATAAAATGTATTAACTGTTCTTTTGCCCACTAAAGGATCTCTTACATGGAGTTAGGTCATACATTCTCTATTACCAATAGTGACCATGGATTATCTATACTAACATCATGAAGTGTTAGTAACTAACTATTTTATTAATCACTCTCAAACTACTTTAGTCACACAACACAATTACCTCATGCTCACTGGCATCAAACCTATATCATTCAATATTCCCACTATCCACACAATTCAATGTCTTTTATTATTCTAACTACACATGCACAAATAATATATACTAGACTAATATCTCGTTATGGAAAGTACTTAATTAAATCAACCAAATACATAAATGATAACAAATAATGCCACAATAAGCCACATAAACACATAAGGGTATCAAAAACATAATAACAACCATAAAATCAAAAATCATAACACAAATACAACTATATCCATCTCAACCTTCACAACTAGAGCATGTAAACCAACCAATATCGTCAATGAGATTAGAACCACCCCAACCAATTTGTCCACTTCAAACGCATAAGTGTGAAATCAACACCTAATTATTAATGAAGTTAACCATATCACAAAAGTAGTCTAATACTACCTTGATCACCACATCCCATTATTCTTGTTATATGACCAAAAATGTAATCCAATGTATGTAGATAATTCATATCAATTATAAAATCAAATTTGTACATATAGACTAAGGGAACTTATATTTTCCCATAAATCATGACCTGCAGAGCACCAGTTTCATCTATTTACCGTATTAGCATGAAACCTAAGCCTTCTATTTATCAAAAAGTAACCTATATGAATGTAGTACCCAACCCTTTAAATAGAACAATATAATGAAATAAAATCACTATAATTCAAGTGTAACATTATGCACTAGTAGTTCATGTACACAATTTATTATCACAAATACTTATTCTATTGTGTGTCGTTTATCTCATGAATAAAAGAAATATAAACCAAGCTCACTAATATAAGTATACCTAAAGGATAATTCATAAACATTCAACTTACAAATATGTAAAGATTCTAAATCAAATCTACAACTATAATAGAACATATGCATGTCCTTTTACCAAGCCAAACCCTTGATAAATATAAGTTATGGTGCATTCCATCATTCTCTCAAATTCTATTATGCACACAATCATTGTTATTCTAACACACTTATCTTAACCTAATCAATCATCAACTATTCTTTCTTATGTAACTCTATAATCTCAACCTTAAGTCACACACTTCACCCTAACACCTCTTTAACCCTTAAGCTGTGTTTTCTTAGGCTTTATTATTATGATTATACCATACCTTATCATCATCAAACCTAACAAGTATCTATTTTTTTGAGGATTAAACATCTATATTTCAACATTCCAATTTTCACTTCATGTTAAAGTAATTAAATAACTCTTATGACTACATGCTCCCATCTTTATCTACTATTAGCCAATGATCATGAGTTATACAATAGTTCATCAAGTACATTAATGAATTATGATTTCGAATTAAAGATCTCATATGTAAATAACTTAGAACAAGGATTATCTCTACCTAGTCAATTCCCATATAATTATCCATCCAAACTCGATATTTACAAGCCTAAGAATGAATTCTCTTATCAAATAATATTCTATAAACACTAACTAACCATAGTATATTACTCATAAACCATATCCTATCTCAACGTTGAAGAGTTTCATGTAGAAAGCTTCAAACTATGTCTTTTGCATTTAGTGAATTTGTTGGAGAAAATTTGAGGAAACGATTGGAATCATGTCTCTTGAGGCCTTTCCTCTCTATCTTAGTAATTTTTAGCTTAGAAATAACCCTAGGTTATTTTCAGTAGGATTCATATGTACTATAAAAAGATTGGGAAGATAAAAAGTTAACTCTTTGAGCTTACTACTTTGGCACTACCATAGACGCCTAGGTCCTAATTCATTGATCCCTCAATAGCGGCCATGGGAACCTTATGGTAGTTTATAAGAAGTTAGCCTAGTATCTTTTTCCGTGTCCTAAAGTTTTCCATTATGTGTATTATGGATTTACCCATCTTAACATTATCTCAACATAACTTTTTAAATTGGGTATTTTATCATGAAAATTTTTAACACCAATGGAATGGATCATTAGAATCAATACCATTAACCAAACATTCATCCCCAAAAAACATGAAATGTAGAAGGAAACAGATTGATTTAGAGAAAGTATACTAACGGACCTATGCTTACTACACCAACCCTGGTTATATTGACATGTCCCTCCTAGTGAGGCTATTCAAATACAATAATCCCTAGATTTTTACATCAAAACCAATTTAAATTTAAAGTACTTCACGTATAAAGATGATCAGAAATTATTTCACTATATTGGGTGCTTTTATCACACTGAGATATTGAATAGAAAAAATATTTCAAATAATATAAAAATACTAAATAAAAAATAGATGAGCACAAAATTTCCCATATATGATTGCTATAGAGGCTAGGGCTCACTATAGTGGTACCGCTGTAGTGGGTGAAGAGCGGTTATGGTGGTCTCTTATTGTTTCAAAAAAAGGAAAAGGTTGTTTTACCGATTTCAACTTCTAATAGTGATCTTAGTTGGAAACTAGACTAAAAATCTAGAAAATTTAAATAAAGAAAAGAACAAATGGAATTATTAAGATTTGAATGGATTTACGAGCAAGAAAGAGCTTGATACCTTCACTTCTTGATTCAAATCTATCAAACCACAATAGCCCTGACTAAATCAAAGACAAGAAAACCAAATTGATTCCACAAAAAAAGACTCAATGATTCATTAAGAGAAAAAAAAATAACATGGGAAATAGTTGTATGTGTTGTCTAGGAGGATTCATCCCTAAATTAATGTGTCTGTTATTACCTTCATGTGAGCCTAGGTGATTGATTGAATCTTAGATAGGGTAATCCTTAATGTAGTAGAGTAGATCATCGAGGAATGAAGGGACTTATTCAACACCAGAAGGAATTTTTCCTTACTGAATTTATCGTAAAGCTGAGTTAGTGGGCACATAAGTTGGAGGAGGATGAGGATGATTAGGCTTCATTAAACCACCCTTAATAACAGTGAAAGTGAAGAGACATCTGAGAAGCAACAATAAGAAGAAGTAGGTAAGTGTAGATAGAGAAAGAGTAGAGGGATGCAAAAGGGCGGAGGATAGAGGACTGCTTCCTGTGGCCATCAGTGACTTTAGGATGACTAAACAAAATCTAGAAACAATGAATAATAAATATGTTGACAAATATGTCTATCCTTCTTCATAAGTACACCTCTTCCTGTATTATGGAACTTTCAATCCCTTATACTGTTGGCCTAGCTCGGGACACCATGCATCTCTGTAAGACTTGGATGTTAGAAAAAGAATCACTTCTGAGATCGATTGTTTGCACAAATAGGGATATCCATGATGACTATCTTGAAGTTTGTCGCCTTGGGTCATAAATTTTCGAAGGTATAAATGATAGATTCCTAGGAGCTATCATTCACAAGCAGCCTAGAAGAGGTTGGTTTAGACGTGTCTTTTTTACAAAAAATAAAGCTATTTAGGACATACCTAGGGACTCCTCATTCCTTGTATTTCCAAACTATGTTGGTATTTTACCTTGTGTAGGAATATTCTTGACATCTTTTATTTTATCGTATCATATATTTATAGCAATTTTCATTTTATGGTGTTGTTAGTGGCATTCGTATTTTAAAAGCTACTCCTTAATCATGATTTAAGCAAAACAAAATTTCTTGGAAGAAAAGGTGAGTTCATTTTCTAGGACCTCGACAATCATACCTCATCCACCAAGGTGATATTGCTATAGCGGTTAGGGGACTGCTATAATGGGCTAGGTTATTTGACACAACCTATATTGTGGGGAAGGGACCACCATTATGGTCTACCTGTAGAAATGACCTACTGCTACAATAGCCCTAACCAGTAGCCAAGGAAACTTTTTAAATTTTCCCCATCTTAATACGACATGATGATCTCATCCTATTTGTTTGGATCCAAAATCACTCGTGTTGGATATGACTACTCAAGTTATTATTTGCATGCCTCTGATAGTGAAATTTTCACTACATCAACCATTAGATAAGAATCCGCTTTAGTTAAAATCAAGATAAACATATTACTTCTATTATTTCACCAACACACGAAGCATTGGAATACGATTTCATGCTCCAAACTACCCTATATTGCAGCACCCTTCAATTCCAAACATTTGCAATTCACACAACAGATAAAAAACTATTTAATCATAAAATACATAATAGAAAGTACCTATAAAAAACTACCAACTGGAAACGACTAGGTTTTCGATTTCTTATTTGTAAAGATACTAATTAGGACCTAATAGGTTCCGATTGTAGTAGTAAAGGTACAAATTAGAATCAACCATACACCAATTTGGCTCAACTCAGGTAGATAAAAAACAATTAGCACAAGAGGAAAGAAGAAACGGAATAATTATTAGATGCTCGTAGCTCCCTAAAGATTTAATGTGGACATCAACATAGCAATCTACAGTACTCTACTTGATCTTTGAACTTGTACTTGTGAGAGTGGTAAGCTAGTGCTTTAATACCAATAGTCATGACCCAAATTACAAAATCATATGGGAACATACTCTATAATTAACTAGATAGGAAAACCCTTACCACCACCGAAGCTACTTGTAGATGTCAATTTAAAAACTTTTCAATTAATAGGAATTAAATATTAAACCTATAAAATATAAAATATAAAATGCTACATCACTTTACAACAATAATTTCAACAACTTAATACCCAAGACCTAGTCTTGAAATGTACAAGAGATACTATAAGATTCTAGATAAACAAGGATATAGCTTCCACCAGAAAGAGAAGTGCATAAGTTGTTGATGAGTACTCGCCATCTGTATAAGAAATTGCAAATAAACATTCAAGACAACCACATTCTTAGAAGGACATATCAAGAGTAGGATCGACTGACAACACGTACTGGTAGGTTTCATAGCTTGATTAGGGTTAGATCACATAACAACATATAGTATCAGATAATACAACATGGAAAATTATACATGGATTAACAACCAATATGCAACATGAACCCTTTAAAGTTAGAAAACTCCTAATTAACCTTCTTATTTAAATAGTTGATAAATTACATTAACTGTTCTTATGTCCGCTATAGTGTCTCTCACATGAAGAATGATCACACTCCATATACTATAAATAACAACCATAGATTATCTATACTCATATCATAGAGGGTTCCCAAACACATATTTTATAGACTACTCACAACTAAATAGGGCACACAATACTATTTCATCATATTACCACCGTTCACCCTAAACCATTCAGTATTCCCATCATCTTTACAATTCAATGTCTCTTACTATTCAAATTACACATGCACAAATCAAATATACTATATTAATATTCCATCATAGTAAGTACTCAATTAAATTATCCAATATATTAAAAAGGGCTAACAATAATCCACACAAATATACAAGGGTATCAATAACATTATAGCAACAAAGAACAAAATTTATAGCACAAATAGAACTATGTCTATATCAACCTCCACAATTAGAGAGCACAAGACCAGCTAATTTCTTGAAATATATCACAACCTTCCCCCTATCCAATATTTCATAACCACAAGTACATTGTTAATCATCAAGGAACTAATGTATACTCTAAATACACGAGGGTGAAATCAATATCAAATCATCATAATAGTTATCCCTCTTACAAGAGTACTCTAATTATAGCTCAATCACCACCAGACACTATGCAAGTTATATGAACAAGGGAATAATCTAATGTATATAAATAATGCATATAATTATCAAATTAACTTTGTACACACATACTAAGGGAACTTATATTTTCCCGATAGTCATGGCACGTAGTAGACCAGCTTCAGCCATTTACCATACTGAAAAGGGACCCAACCCTTTGATCTATCAAAAAATAAATAACCCATACCGATACGGTACCCATCTCTCCAAATAGTATAATAGAAAAAAATATAATTCAAGTGTAACACAATGCACTGATAATTCAAATACACAATTTATCATAATAAAATACTAAGTCATTTTCATGTCGATTATTTTATACATACATGAAATATCAACCAATATCACCAAATCACAAGCATAACTGATGGCTAATTTATAAATATTAAACATATGAATAATGCTAGAATGGCAATAAGGATAAACTAACCTATTCTATCATATTTTAGGCACAAAAGAACTATACCATATATCACTAGCTTATATACATATAAAGGATGGAAGAAGGATATATAGCAATATACAAGGCTAAGGAATGCATAGACAATGTGAATAAGAAAAGAAAGAGAGGGATACATAGTAATTCCATAACTAGGTATATATATATACACACATAGAAGACTAACTCAAACGAACAACCTGAGGTAGTCATTCTAACAATTCAAGGCCTTATAATCAAGTATAAACTAATGGTAACATAATCAGTCTTCCTAATCCAAATATTTAAACATGAGATAATTATCCTCAGTAAGATAAAGATAAGAAAAAAAATTAGAACCATACCTCAAATCTCAATACCAATCCATAATCAACCAACAACAAACTAACCATAACAATAACAATAAATTAATTGGATAGTATAGACATACAATACATTAATTAGGCATCATAAGTTGCAAGGTTCATCAGCATACAACAAACAACACTTATTGCCTATACCTATGCAACCTCTATAAGGCTGATAGGTATAGGAACCAAACAACATAGTGGTGATAGGAAATACTTATGCATGAATGGACTTCGATTGGGTGCACAGGATTTATTTTGAAGCTAGTGTATGCAAACAAACTCTTATGCCTTCTAAATTTCACATTCCAAACTCAGTGAAACCATTAAAAATTTAATTCAAGATCTTTTTAACTAAATATGGGGCCCAGATTTATAATTTAATTTTCATATAATCCAACTAATATCCTAAAATATGTCTGGAAGCATGGATACCTGAACCAAGGTTTCCTCTGAAAAAATCAATATTTGAGAGCTGATGGTACTGTCAGAATGATTTTATGTCATCTACTAGGTGTTTTGGTCTGATGCAAATTCTTAACATTGAAAGCTCCAAAATAGGGAAATGAGACTTTTTTTTATTTGATTTGTAATTTTATTAATAATTTAACTCAATCCACAATGAATGGACCAACCCATTCAAATAATAACAAAATCAGCAACACACATATCAAATAGACCGACCCAACTAATTGACCCAGTCCTAAAAAGAAATTAATAAATAGGGAAGTAGGGTTTCTAAATTGAGCTAAGTTTAGCTCCACTCTCAATAAGCTTCCACTGCCTCCACAAAATTTACCATGTTTACTTTTGGGAATTGACACTTCAAACTATTTCTTCTATGGGTAATAAACATGAAATCCTAGTTTGATAAGCTCAGATCTTTGTCCATCTTGCAAGAGTATTTCCTCTTTATTGTCTGGGTTAACCTTCAATCTTACTCCAGTGCTTGCTATTGAATTTCTTTCACCTATTTTAGTTGAGTTCCTCGGAGTAATGGAGTACTCAATGATTTTTGGTGTTAAACATCTAGGTCTCATCCACTGAAAGTTGATTTTGCATCTAGTTATCCTTCTTCTTCTACTATGTTCAACTAGTTGACCTGACCTTACCAATAACTGTATCTAATTAGATTTATAGTTATGGAAGGTATGGAGATTGATATATGCTCGAACCCATGGGAAATTGGGTGTCACCAATTTCTTCAGCAGCATACATTGAAGATCTGACCAAGTGACCCCCAATTCTACTGAGAAAAGTTTTTTGTTGGTTGGTATGAATAGGCTAAATATGTTTTTCTTCTTTTATGTAGCTTTTCTACTTGTAAATTAGTAGAATGTACACCCCTTTTCATTAGCCTTACTAGTCTTCTTGACTAATGCTATCCTTAAGCATGCACATTGTTGTTTATCACAATTTAGAATCTTCTTAGTTGCAGTTGGTAGTTGACTGAAACATGTGAATGTGAACTGTTACTCTATTGTAATATTAGCTAGATGATCAACTAATTGATTGCCCTCTCTGTAAATGTGTTGTATCTGCACCTATTTTATTGCTAGTAGCTGCCATATGTGTATGATCTTATTTGCTATTTGCCATTGAATTTCCCTTATTCTACTGTGTATTATTACAATGTATTTCTGCTTATAGAATAGTTATTGCCTTTTTCTCTATGGAATTAGTGTCATCTATAGCTGCTCCTTCTGCATGTAATAGATCTTCTTTTGTGTCCCTTAAACAGAATGCCCATGAACTTCTTCTTGGATTTCTTTTTGATACTCCATCAGTATTATACTTGACCCAATCATGTGATGGTGCCTCCCGTATAACTGGTACAGCTAAAATTTTATGCTTCAATTGATTGAAATACTTTAAGATGTCAGGACATTCATATGGAAAATCCAATAATGTATTTCTAACTTTAAGCAACATTCTTAGATCATATTAAATATCAACCTATGAATTTCTACTCCTTTGTCATGAAGTTTCAAATAATTTCTTCTACTCCGCAACTCCCACATTATAAATCCTAGAATTTGTCTGTAGTAATATATTTTCCCTGACTTGACTAGTGCTTCCCACCAAGCATAGTTGGTATTCCTTAGGCTCATGCTTTGGATATTTAGACATGCAAAAGAAGAAAAATAAGACCAAATCCTATTAGCAGTATGAGATCTCTGCAACACATGAGACTTAGTCGATTGTGTTGGGGTTTGGCAGCACCAATATCTTGAAGGTCCCTTTACTCCCTATCTTTTGATAGTAGCATCTACTATAATTTTACCTCTCCATATCCTCCACATGAAAAAATATATCTTGAATGGCAATACTTTTATCCACAACTGCTTATAAAATTTAGAGGTTTTTCCTTATGCCTCACATACTGCCAGGCTAACCTCACATTAAAATTTCCTTTTGTATCTATACTCTATATTGATAGATCGTCATGTCCTGGTTGTTGAGGTGGTTTCACTTTTTGCTTTATATGATCCACAATATCATGTGTGAATAATTCTGCTAACACTTCCCCATTCCATTGTCCATTCACTACCAAATCTTTAACTTGCTTGTACCTATCATCCCATTCTTTACTGTCTTGCATTACTAAATAAAAATCCCTGATGGTACTCTAGTTATCATACCATATATGAGTATCCCCTCATCTGAGCCTCCAATTAATGAGGTGATCTGTGAGGTCCCTCACCTGTACCATCTTCTTCCTAACTTAGGAGCCTACTTCTACTTTCCACACAATTTCCTTTTGATGATTTTTCCTACAGTATTTATTCATCATATACTCACTCCAAACAGTTCTCTTTGTTAAAAAACAATGTTGTGGATACGTCATGCAAAAGCCTAAAACCCAACCTCCTTCCTCTACTGGCAAGCATAGTTTGGGCCAAGATACCCAATGTCTGCCTTTACCTCCCACTGTACTACTCCAAAAGAACTTTGCAAAGCTTTTTTGAATTGTAGAGAGTACATTCTTGGAAGGATTCCTCACTAATAAACAATGTATGGGTATACTCTGCAACACATGATTGATTAAAACAACTCTTCCCCCGAAAAATAAAAGTTTACCCTTCCAAGATTGCAACTTATTACTTATTCTATTCATTAGCTACTAATAATAAACCTTTTTTCTTCTTCATGTAGAAAATAGAACATCCTAAGTAATTGAATGGAAAATTTTACCTCAGCATTCTTGTAGCAACATCAGCCATAACTTTTACTCCATTAGATATAGTTTCATGCATATACAAAACACTTTTTTCTTAGTTGATCTTTTAGCCCGAGACCTTCTCATACCTGTCTAATGTTGACGTCACTAACTGCAATGTATGCAACTCAGGTTTACACATAATAATCATATCATATACAAAAGCAAGATGATTAATTTTTGGACTTCCTCTAGGCATTCCAAACAACTTGAACTCTTTCCTCTCTATCAAATCCTTTAAGATTCTAGATAAAACTTCAGCTGCAATAATAAATAGAGTAGGTGACAAAAGGTCTCCTTGTTTAAGACCCCTTAAGGACTAAAAGAAACCATTAGGTTGTCCATTCATCAATATAGAACACCAATTATTAGATAACAATCTGAAGATCATGTCAATGTGTTCTTCACAAAAACCTATCTTTCTTAGAACCTTAGTTAGAAATAACCACTCAAATCTATCATAGGCCTTCATCATTGTAAGACCTCTCAAAATACTAAGCTTAATTCGGTCCTTTAGGATTTTCATGTGGTCCTAGACTTAGAATATTTTAGCTAAGTACTTAGACTTAGTGTCATTTAACCTATGAAGGTTGGAAATCTAATTTCACAAATTTTACATTCATTAAATATTGATGTTTAGTTTGATTCATGATCAGGAATGTCCATAGGTATTTCTGGACAAGTTTTGGATTTTTTGGACTTCGTTTGATGCCTTTTTGGAACATTAAAATAGTAGATCAATGCATTCTTTGTGCGCCACATCGACTATCACATTGGTTAATATTTTCCCCAGCTACCAGTGTCCAATTATAGTGAATCAACGCAAACATCAAAAGTTGCGTTGGCTATTGTATTGATGCCATCGATGAATTGCATTGACCTGCGCATTGGTAAACCAGTTTTTAGTCATTTCAAGGACCGTATTCTTGTGGATATATAGGTCTTTTTCTCTCGACCATCATCCCCTAAAACATGAAATTAAACACCTGATAGGGAAAATAAAGTAATTCATTCTTCAATTGGCTCAAGAACAAAACCCTAGGTGCTTAAATTTCAAATAAAGAACTCAAGATTCAACCGTAAACTTCAGAAATTCTTCAACACAAGTATGTGAAGTGTTCATACAAGGGTTCCTTCCTCCCTTGGAGTCCAATAATATCTTTTAAAATTCATGTAATTGATTTTATGATTTCCATGTTTGGAATTAAAGTGTATCCATGATTGCTATTTGGATTAAGTTCCTAATTCATGTTATATATATATATATATATATATATATATATCCCATGTGAAATTGATCATTATATGTGTAGATTCATGTGACTCCATGACAAACCCTTGACTTGTGAAATTAGAGATGATTTATGATGCTCACTTGTTGTTCAATACTATGTGCAAATTCTATGCTCACCAAGTGCTTGATAAAGTGTCCATGTGAACAATTAAGAGAATGAAATCATGTCAAGTTAGCTTATTTGCAAGTTATATCATGCAAGTGGTTGTCAAATGCCCTAATGTATGAATGATAATGAATTTCATAGTCTGCATGTTTCATGTTATTCCATGTCTCTTAATTTATGCTATCAATTCCTGGGGGTACTTGTACTCAATAATTTAGCTGATTACCTAGAGCTATGGTTAGTCATTGAATAGTATCAGTCATGACATGATTAATAGTACTCTCAGTTAGTTACAGAACTCAAAAAACCTCAGTAGAATCCATATTTGTCCAGTCTAATTCAAATTCTAGTTCAGACCTCAGTAAACTCAGTCAGCTAACAGAATTCAGTAGTATTCCATCAATCAACAAAACTTAGTTCAGTTCAGCTAAATAGTAAGCTCAATAACCATCCAGTCTTGCCTAGTTTAGACTAGAAATCAGTTCAGTGTCTATTCAGTTAGGAGTAGGATTCAACACTGAGTTAACCCAGGGATAGGGGCATTCCTGTCAGCAGAGGGTTTGACCCTTAACAACAATCCATGCATTATCAAACTACATAGCTAGCTTAGGTTGAGGTACCTTTCTTCCAGATATTATGAGATTTGATACTTCTCATTCGAGTTATCCTGTTAGCGAGGGTTGGCGAAAGAGATTCCTATTAGAGAGGGTTAACTCACAGCTTGGCATTACTGATGGCATGGTATTGACAACCTTCCAATTGGGATTACAGGTTGGACCCCAAATCAACTAGACAAGGGGTATGTTAGATAGATTATTACCTCTCACAGTCTCAGTTCTAGTCTCAGTCTTAGTATATAACTTAATTTAGTTCTATAGATTCCAAAATACCAGACATGGTCACTCAGCTCAGTGTGGAACTCAGTATAGTTCCATAGTACTTAGAACTATTTGATACAATCATTTAGATAATCACTAATACAGTATTCATAAACCCAAATATCAGTTATCAGTATTTCGATTCAGTTCTTAATAATTGCATGATCTTAGTTATAGTATATGTGTTCATGCATATACTCTTACTCAATCATACTCATGTTATTTAGTTATTATTGTTCATGCACATGAGCCCATATATTTTATCCTACCTCACTGAGCATACCAGTATATTCAAAGTACTGACGCATGTTTTTCTTTGTGCTATGATGTCTTATATCATAGGTTCAGATGCACGAGCCCCAAAGCATCCTTAGCAGTTCAGATTCTCAACTTTCAAAGTAGTGGTGTGTCATCATAGTTCGAGGACATAATTATTATTTACATTACTTCTATTTTATTTCAGTAGATGGAATTTACAACTTTCCCATTAACTCCACCATTCAAACAGATAGAGGCTTTTTTAGACTAGAGTATATTCACAAAGTTGTTTAGTGTTTTGAGTAATTACATTCAGTATTGGTATTTCGATACCGCATTCAGATTTATATATAGATTTAGACCTTATGGCATATATTTCCATCTATTTCTATATAATTACATTATTTATTACTCAGTTATTGCAGTAGGTACCAATCATGGGTTGTCTTGTGGTCCTTCAGGATAATGAGCATCGTGTAACATCCGGGGTATAGACTCAAGGTGTTACAAAGTTGGTATTAGAGCCTAAGGTTCAACAGAGTCCTAGGAAGTATGAAAGCTGCATCTAGTAGAGTATTGTGCACGGGTGTGTTGTGCACCATACTTATGGACAAGAGGCTACGAGATATTTTAGGAAAAGTTTCCCATATTTCAGGATTCATGTCGTGCAAGTGAGCATGAGCTCCAGTTATAATCTCTTTCTAATCCTAGTTTCTTTTCCATTTATAGAATATTCCTCCAAAGAGGACTCAGGGAAGAAGGATGGGAGATCAGTCAGCCTCTCAGCCCGTTCATCTAGATCCTTTGGGCGAGCATGTCTCGCACACGAGGTTTAGAGAAGCCTTCACCACCCTAGATTATTCTGTGGCAGCCTAGAATGAACATACTTCTATAGTTCCAGCTAACCTAGTGGCCAATACTATTGCTGCCAGGATTTGGGACTTCACCCAAATAAACCCTCCATCTTTTACTGGGTCTAAGTCAGATGAGACCCTCAGGAATTTCTTGATCAGATGCAGAAGGTTACCAATATCATGGGGGTGACTACTGTTGAGAGCGCTGAGTTAGCCGCATATCCGTTACTAGATGTGGGTCACTCATGGTTCAAATAGTGAAAGGTAGAGAGGGCAACAGATGTAGGGTCCATAGAATATGAGGAGTTTCCAGTTTCTTTTCTTGATAGGTTCTTCCCGCTAAAGTTGATGAAAGATAAAGTTTTGGAGTTTACAAACCTAAAGCAAGGCAATATAATAGTTCAGGATTATTCTCTCAAGTTTACTCAATAAGCCAGATACATCCCGCATGTTGTAGTAAAATACAAATCGAAGATGAGTAAGTTTGTGTTAGGAGTGTCTAGCAGCATGGTCAACGAGTGTAGGACCGCAATGCTTATTAAGGTGATGGAAATAGTGATAACACTTAAATTACACTCATGAATGGGTGTAAGAGATTATTGTTAAGATAAAGCCCAACTAGGTTAGAGTTAAACCCATAGGGAATAAGGTTCGAACACAAGTTTTTTATGATTTAATTCATGATAGTTGAATGTTTCCTGAAATGGGGGGTCTAAGTTTCACGAATAATGTTTCTCACTTTAATTTTGATGTTTATAATCAAGATTTTATGAAATAACATAATTATGTTCGATAGGGCTTACGGTACATGATAGATGCTAAAGGTGATTCAACATTCTCATGATGGGTAGGATAACAAGCTATCTTTATCGATGTTATGCTCAAATGTCTCTCAACCTACTTAAGTGTTTAATTTCCTAATCCTCTTGGACTTAGGGAATTTCTATTCACTACCCAGATTTTACGTCAAGTTAACCAACCTTGTTACAATGCTGATTATGAAATGAAGTATTTTCGAGTACCTATTGATAATTCACTTCCTACTATATTTGATTTCATTCTCAAGCAAATCAAAGAAGGTGTGTCTACTGTTTGCAACCAACAAACATTAATTAAAGCTTCAGAATTATCGAGAAATCCTACCATCTATTGAGTCTTGAATACTTAGCACCTTATCAAGACTTAACCCTAGATCCCATAATTCAGGTTAATGCAGTTTAGCCACTCATGATGCGATAAAAGAGTACATAATTTGAATTCATAGTTGGGAAGATTAACTTGCAATGATGATGAAAATCAAGAAGTGTAACTTGAACTGAATCTCAATACCAAACTTCAAAATATTGATGACAATCTTCTCTCAACAATAATGTTCTAGAGCGTATTGGAACTCGAGAGAGAGAAAAATTGTGCATAATGCATATTGCAAGATATGTCAATGATAATTAGAAAACCCTAAAAGCTTTTATTTATAATTGAGTCTCATTAAGGAAATAAATAACAACATAAGTAAATTTCTTGGACAGGTGATGCCATTCAGTGATGTCTTATCAAGGGTCTGACGCTTTATCAGGAATGGCGTCAGATTTACTTCAATATTGACTGATAACGCTCAAACTACATCTCTCGTAAGAGTGTAAGCGGTAGTTGTCAAATATAGAACCCAACTGGGTAGGGTGTCGAATCCCACAGGGAATACTTGGTCACTAAGTACGCAACGATTATTAGACTTTTGGTGAAAGTTTCGTAAAAAGGGGGACTGTAGCGTGAATTTAAGAGTATTAAGATAGTAACGTAAGAACAAAAAATAGAAGAGTAAAAAGGAAGAATGTTTAGTAAGATGCTAATCAATGAGAATTGAGAGTTAGGTTTATGTCCACCTTATGAGTTATACGTATCTATTGAGTATGAGTTATGCGGAATTTAGACATGCATGCGCTTATAGAGAATCGTATTCTATGGTAAATTCAGGCGTCTTCCGACCATCAAGGACTATTTCACTTTAACTCTTTCGAGCTTAAAGCGTATCTAATGGTATAAATTCTCCAAGAGGTTAATCCAGTTACGACACTAACTTTTTAACAGGGGTTGGTGCCCTATTACCTTGACATTATCTCTTTTCCAGACATGTAACTTTTCTTTCGAACAAGATAATGCTCTACTGGCATATTCTATATGTTTTCAACCACAAGAATTTAAATTAAGATGAAGAGAGTAATGATGTAAGCAGCATACGTGTCAAGAATTCACAAACTCATAGCAATAGATAGTATCTCATAAGGCTTCCATAACCCCAACAGAGAAGTTTAGCTACTCATGAGTGCAACGGAGATCACAATAAACATCATCATGATCTCACGTTGGTCACAAGGGTCGTGCTTTCTCTGTCAGAAAGTGTAGCGTGAATTAGGATCAAACGTTGAATGAAAAAGACTTGAATTAATTAATGAGTGAATAAGATTTTATTAGAATTGGAAGGAATAGAAGGGGGAATAAGAAGAGAATGCTGAAAAGTTTCAGCAAAATAGGGTTTATATAACATCCATATCCTAGTCCTATTGAAATAGGGTTTTTATCCTTGTCCCAGTCCTACTGGGTTACTGTATTCTTATCCTAATCCTACTTAGTTACTGCTGATCCCCCAAGTCTTCTGAAATGTTGTTTTTGCCCGGGATAAGTTTTCCATGCATCACTTTCAGTCCATAAACATCCAGAAGCTGCCTTCCTTCTTAGGTGAAGTTTCCTTTGGCGTCCAAATTCCATAAAATGCTGAAATCTTCATCATTTTTACCTAAGAACTTACTAATCACGTTGGTTAGCTCGCTTACAGGAAAAAGGACTAAAAGTGCAGGAATTATATATTTTGTCCTTAAAACATAGCTAAAATATGGGTAAATTAAGGTGCTTTAAGCGTGTAAATACGCCTAACATCATTGACAAGCTCAGCCTAAGGCTGACGATGTGGATAGTGACGTATCAGGAGTCTAATGACGTATCATGGATGTGCTTATGGGAACTTCAGAATCCACCTCACATGTTACTCTTAAACTACAGCTCTCGTAAGAGTGTAAGCGGTCGTTGTAAAATATAGAACCAAACTGGGTTGGGTGTCGAATCCCATAGGGAATACTTGGTCACTAAGTAAGCAACGATTATTAGACTTTTGGTGAAATTTTCGTAAAAAGGGGGGATTGTAGCGTTAATTTAAGAGTATTAAGATAGTAACGTAAGAACGGAAAATAGAAGAGTAAAAAGGAAGAATGTTTAGTAAGATGTTAATCAATGAGAATTGAGAGTTAGGGTTATGTCCACCTTATGAGTTATACGTATCTATTGACTATGAGTTATGCGAAATTCAGACATGCATGCGCTTATAGAGAACGTATTCTATGGTAAATCCAGGCATCTTTCTACCATCAAGGACTATTTCACTTTAACTCTTTCGAGCTTAAAGCATATCTAATGGTACAAATTCTCCAAGAGGTTAATCCAGTTACGACACTAACTTTTTAACAGGGGTTGGTGCCCTATTACCTTGACATTATCTTTTTTCCAGACATGTAACTTTTCTTTCGAACAAGTTAATGCTCTACTGGCGTATTCTATATGTTTGCAACCACAAAAATTTAAATTAAGATGAAGAGAGTAATGATATAAGCAGCATATGTGTCAAAATTCACAAACTCATAGCAATAGATAGTATCTTATAAGGCTTCCATACCCCCAACAGAGAAGTTTAGCTACTCATGAGTGCAACGGAGATCACAATAAACATCATCATGATCTCACGTTCGTCACAAGGGTCGTGCTTTCTCTATCAGAAAGTGTAACGTAAATTAGGATCAAACGTTGAATGAAAAAGACTTGAATTAATTAATGAGTGAATAAGAATTTATTAGAATGGGAAGGAATAGAAGGGGGAATAAGAAGAGAATGCTGAAAAGTTTCAGCAAAATAGGGTTTATATAACATCCATATCCTAGTCCTATTGAAATAGGGTTTTTATCCTTGTCCCAGTCCTACTGGGTTACTGTATTCTTATCCTAATCCTACTAAGTTACTGCTGATCCCCCAAGTCTTCTGAAATGTTGTTTCTGCCCGGGACAAGTTTTCCATGTATCACTTTCAGTCCATAAGCATCCGGAAGCTGCCTTCCTTCTTACGTGAAGTTTCCTTTGGCGTCCAATTTCCATAAAAAGCTGAAATCTTCATCATTTTTACCTGAACACTTACTAATCACGTTGGTTAGCTCACTTATAGGAAAAAGGACTAAAAGTGCAGGAATTATATATTTTGTCCTTAAAACTTAGCTAAAATATGGGTAAGTTAAGGTGCTTTAGGCGTGTAAATACGCCTAACATCATTGACAAGCTCAGCCTAAGGCTGATGATGTGGATAATGGCGTATCAGGAGTCTGATGACGTATCATGGATGTCGTCATCTCCTTTTCTCTTTTGATAATTTAGGCCTAAGGTTGACGATGATCCTGATAATTTATCACAACTCTGACGCATTGTCACAAAGTGTTATCACAATTTCTCTTCAACTCCCATTCTATAGTTATGTTTGATGGTGGGCTTGATAGCTTATCACTAGGCTGACGACTTATCATAAATGTCTTCAGCCACACTTGTCTTTTATTTGCTTTAGAATTCAACCTTTTTCCTTTCATTATTATTAGTTCCCCTGCACCTCTTCTTTTAGTACAAAATCAATGTAAAACTAATCAAATACCAAAAAGTTGCTTAAGACTTCACAATTATTCATGGATAAAAGAATAAAATATGTTAGCATTTGCTCACACATTAATACCCTTAAATTAGAATAATTGATTGTCCTTAAGCAATTAAACACAACCAAGATGATACAGAGTACTTTTAGCAGTCAGTTATTCACTTAAGCTCAAAACATATTGACCATCTCCAAGGTCAGTCAAATTAAAAGCAACTATGTCTATTATTGAAAACAACCATGCAACTCACAAGGATCGAGATATGGAAAAAATTTAGCAATAACAACCAAGTATATACCCAGTTTAAACTATCCGAACAAGTCAGTGACTTGCAATATACCCAGTGTGCCCTCACAATAAAGAAATACCCTTTTCACTCATATCATAATTCATATACATAACATAGGGATAATCACAACACTCACTCTCAGAATGAAGTTCCCAACATTGCATGTCAAATGCCATAGGCTTGCCCTTATAGTCGGTACCCAAGTCTTCAGACAGGTCAGATTGGATTACTATAGGGCTTTTCTTAAGCTTGTAACATAGGTTAGGGGCTGGTATGATATTCATGGATATTTTAGAGTGACTATTCCTCCTTGACACTACACTAAACTCTTGGGGTTTCAACTACCAACATTTTTTTCTTCCTCTCTTTTATTGATCACACATGCTCAAGATAGATGCGGTCTTTTCAATTATCACATTATCTGTTAGGCAACTTTCTTTTTCCTTATTCCTTTTTCACTGCACCCAACTTTTTATTCTTTTCTTTTGTTCTTCTTCTCATCATACTTATTTTGCATAACACATCCCTATGATAGCCATTTTTAACTTAGGTTATTTGCCTCATTCAATGTGCACAGTATCCAAGGAGGACCAGGGCCAAAATAGATTCATTGTGACGTAGATGGAAAGCTGAGAGATGTCGTAGAAAGAAATAGGCTAATGAGGCTCAAAACAAGGATCAAGAGATATTATGCACATAGGGAAGGTCATTATTGCTAAAGTGGGCTAAAATAAAAAATGGCCTATGATCCTTTCCTAACTCCTATCCTATGACCATGGAAAGACTAACAGGGTAAGTTCTAGATTTAACACACAATGAGAACTGAGTAAGACCTTACACACACATGGAACATAAGTATCTTGCATATCACTACTTATCCAATTCATGCACTTGTTCAACAAAGGTTATTTAGTTGCCAGAATAATGACACAAAAAGATACACCATGGTCTAAAATGGGTACAATTCACATAGTAAACAATATATCAGACCAATGGAGAGGTACTCAAAAATCACAAAATAAGCTAACTGCCTCAAGTACTTGTAGTACTTCTAATTATCTGCCATAAATTCTTACAATAATATTCTACCCTTCACCTTTAACTTAAAATTAAAAATAAATAAACTCAGGGTTTAGGGCATACCTGGAGTGAATCAAGCGTGAGGCTTATGGGTCTTCGACCCCGCTACTATATCATCTACTATTTTCTCTCCATCGGGAGCACCTGGCCTTGCAGTGGTTAGATCCATGCTAGATAAGGCACCTGTAGCCCTGGCTCGAATGGATGCCTCCCATTTTTTGTTGTCCGCTAGGGACTCCATTCTTGCTCTCTTTAATTTCTCTTTTTTGCCTTTTGTTTCACTCTTCTTTCTTCCTCGCTTTCTGGTTTTTCTCTCTTATCTTTGCTATTCTTCTCCCCCTTTTTCTTTTTGTTTCTTTGGTGAATCTCTAGTGAGGTCAAGTATTAGAATTTCTTCCTCAGATTCATCCACAACCGGACCTGTCAACACCATAAATTGGTGTTACTGCAACACCACAACATCTTTCTTTACCTTGTCCAATGTTGCTCTGAATTTAGCAAGATCAGCCCGTGATATTTATTTTTCCCGTGCATTAAATCGGTCCTCCAAATATGCAACCAATTTAGGAAATGTTACAAAAGTCTCAAGGGCATCCTTGATACTCTTGTCTACTGCAGTAGCAAACTGTTTTGCAAAGGCATGTAGCTGTGCCTCACACCATTTGGCTTGTTTAGCCACTTTTCTGATAACAATTGGATGAACTGCAAATCCTATTGCTATTGTAGGAGCTGTAGGGTTTGGTTCATTCTCAGGAACTAAACCTACATAGGTTGAAGAAGTTGGATGTGCAGTCTTAGAATTTTGCACCTCCACATTAGGTACTGAATCGGCATTTGTAACTGGAGGGTCTGCTGCTACCCCTGGACCTCTATCAAGTCTCAGTCCTGGCTGATTTTTATCATACCGTATGGGGTTGCGAGTCTTTTGGGCAGGAATGTCATCATCAACCCTTGCAATCTTTGGCACAATAGTAGCTCCCTACAATTCTGTGATAAGATAAGTAAAAAGGATAAGTAGTTCTGGTTCTCGACATTCTAATCTTCATCTCATCACCAATGATTTCACCAAAATTTAGGGGGAGCTTCTGCACCATTCTTGCTACTAGGAGAGCTCGGTCATCACCCAAAATATTGTCTCCATCAGTGGGCATCAGCTGGATACGTACTATACCCCACCAAACCTTTTCCTCTTGAGTCAAAGAGGACTTATATATTCTCTCATTTAGGTTGGTCACCCATGTTGGTTCTCCTTCGGCTATTATGTTGGCCAACCACGAATGTTGTTCGGCTTGATTCTTCATCCGAGCATAGACTGATGGTGTAGTGGCTTGAGGAGTGAAGTTAGGTCTATGTAAGAACCTATTGATTGTTCTAATTATGACATTAACCCTTAATCCCCTTACCTAAACTCTATCCAATAGGTGATGGTCTGCTACTCTTTCTCCTGGTGTGCACATATTTTCTAACTGAGCTTGGTAGTTTGCGTAAAACTCCTGGACCAGTACAGGGTAAAATGAGCCTCCCCCTTTTTCTGTCCATACCAAGCCATACTCTTGGAACTTCTATTCCACTTCATGGTATCTACTCAACCCCTGGGTGATACTCTATTTTTTTTCCTGAATCGGCCTTTTAGCTCTTTTTCTATCCGTTCTGTGAAGCCCAATAGTGAAGATACCCTCTACTTTGGGTATTTTCCATCTAGCATTGTCTCAAGTTTCAGGATTATTACATTTCATAAGTGTTCCCTGAGATGGAGACTCTTCATTATCTTGTTGTTCAGTGAACAGGGAGCCGGATGTTGTTCCCTCAGACTTAGACTCCTTAGACCTTTCCTGTTTCTCTTCTTCAAATTCAGCGTGTTTAGACTTATACTGCTCATGTTCAGAATGTTCAGATGCCTCTAAATCAAATTTTTTTGTTGTTTTAGTGTCCTTACTATCCTTCACCTCAAATGGTGGGGGTGGTGGAGGTTTTGTAGGGCTTTGCTTCTTCTTTTGCTTCCTGAGAAGAGGTTCTTCCTCTTTATAATCAGACTCCTCATCGATGAGTTTCTGGCGTACACTTTTTTGTTGTTCCTTCTTGGTATGCTGAGGACTCTTTCCTTTGGGTCCCATTACAAGATTCCTGTAGCAATAGAAAAATAGTAGTCAATCCTTAAGAGCATAAACATAAACACATTAATAATTTAAGCTTCACATCCTTTGAGAAGGCTCATTTATGCTTTAGGTTCCAGGTGTGATGACATTTCTTGATAAGCCATCACAACTGTGATAGCCTATCAACAATGTCGTCAACTCTAAACAGAAACCACTTCATTCTTAGCAGCCTTTGACAATATTCCTGATAAGCTTTCACAATTATGGTAGTTTATCATGAATGTCGTCAGATCTTATCAGAACCCCACTTGTGACTTTCATTCTTTATTAGCAACCCAAATTCTTCTTATAATCATAGGGATTTTTCGATTCTTGAACTAGGGTTTTAGCTTTCCACAAGTTGTGCATAGTTGTAAACCCTAGGTTTCAAATTTTAACAATAATGGTAACACTAACATGATTCATCTTCTTTGAACACCCAATGTTTTCACAAGCTTACCACTTAACCCACGAAAATAAAAGAGCGAAAATTCAATCATACCTGGTAGGAGACTTAGCTTCTTGAGTAGATTAGAGCAAATAAAAATATAAGAGAGAGAACACTTTGTTTTTTTAGCCTTAGCTTCAAACCCACATTCATAAGGAAGATGCTTTCTTGAAGTATTTTTAAAAGACTAGGAAATAAAGTAACTAAGGAAAGAAATAAGCTAAAAAAAATAAAAATAAAACTAATGGAAATTTGAAGAGGTTCCACTGCCAGGCCGAGTCCGATTTTCTTTAAACTGGGCCCAGAATTAAGCTTTTATGGCTCTGGGCTGTCAATGACTTGTGATGGCTTATCACAAGTATGATATCCTATCACAAACAACGCCACCCTTAACAAAGGCTGCTTTAATTTTAGCCTATCTGATGCTATTTTTGATAGCTTATCACAGTTGTGACGACTTATCAGAGATGCCATCATGACCTTTTAGTGGACCTCCTCATGATTCACCTTCTCTGTACTAAATCCTAATTATAAAAGTAAAAACACTTGCTTAAACATAAAAACTTTGGGTTGCCTCCCAATAGCGCCTGATTTACTGTCGCGGCATGACTTGGTTATCTTCTCTACTCAGACTTCACCAAGCCAACCTGATGATACCCCTTTACCATCATCATAAAAGACGTCAACGATTGAGAAAGCACTCATCTCTTTTTGTTGAATCATGGATGAGTGTATTTTGAAGCATGCTTCTTTGTCATTAAATTTGAAATTTATCTCATTCAACTCCATGTCTACTAGCACTCCCCTAGTTGCAAGTAATGGCCTACCCAAGTTAATGGGCACTTTAAAATACACCTCGCAATCTAGGACCACAAAGTCAATAGGTAGAATAAAATTGGCTACCTTTACCAAAATATCATGTGGTATGCCTATAGGCCACTTCACGAACCTATCTGCTATTACCAACAGCATATCTATTGGGGTAGGATCCCCCAAACCCAATTTCTTATACATATCCAGTGACATTAGATTTGTACTAGCTCCCAAATCACATAGTGCTTTTGTGAATTTCAGGGAACCAATAGTACACGGGATGGTAAATGCTCCCAGATCTGCCTTTTGATGCACTAAATACCTTGTAGAGATAGCACCACAGTAGAGAAGATTTTCCTCTGGCTTATGGCTAACCTTCCATTTCTTAGTCATAAGTTCCTTCATGAATTATGTGTATCCTGGCATTTTCTCAAGTGCTTTAACTAAAGGCACATTTATTGTCAATTGCTTGATCATTGCCCTGAATTTGCTGAATTTTGCATCATCAACCTTCTTCTTCTATCATTGAGGAAAGGGAGGTGATGGTCTTGGGATAGTTTTCAACACCACTTTCGATTCCTTCTCTTTTTCCTTATCCAAAGTATCAATAGAAATATCCATCTTCTCAGACTCCACTGGATTGCTTTCTTCGGATTCATCAACAACTACTTCACCATCTATAGATTTTCCCATAGATGGGCCAAGTAACATATTGCCACTCCTAGTTGTAATCTCCATGCAGAGCCATCATTATTCGAATTTTGAATCATATCACTAGGTAAAGTACCATTTTTTCTTTTGTTTAGTGTTGTTGAAAGTTGACTTCTCTGCTGCTCCAACTGCTTGATAGAAGTGGAGTATGAACTAACCAACTGACTTATGATAGAGAATTCACTCTTCATAGTAGTTACTCCCGAGTTGGTATCCTTAACTCCCTTCAACAATTTTTCTATCATGTCCTCCATGGACATCTTGCCTGAGCTCGTTGGTGCAACATCATGACTTCCAAGAGGAACATATAAACCACTCCTATCATTATTGATTATCTAGTTTCCTTGCTCCCTATCTTTATAATCAGGCTTTTCATAAAAGTTCCGACCTTGATACCCTTGGCTACTGCCTCGAAAACCCCCTTGATTACTCACATAGTTTGCCTCGTCATCTGTATTAGTAGCCGCAGTGCACTAAGATTTCACAGCTTTGACCTTTTCAGTCTTTCCTGATAGCAAGTGCTTAGTCAGCAAGTCCATCTGTGTCTTTAGGTAGCCCATGTCTTGGTCTCACTCCTCATCTTTTCTGCATTGCTCCACAGTCATACCAACAGAAATATTCGGGCTAGCTAGCACAGAATCTCTGGTATGCCAAGACCAACACTGTTTAATCATCCTATTCAGCATATCTGAGGCATCTTGAAAAGACAAATCTACAAATGAACCACCAGCAGCATTATCTTCAATCAGCTTTGTTATAGAGTTGAGAGCCCTGTATAAAGTCTCTATCAAGTGCAGGTCCATCATATAATGGTTCAGACTCTGTGTTATCTTCTTTTTGAACCTCTCCCATGTCTCATGCAAAGCTTCAGTAGGGAACTGTGAAAAGTTATTGATCTCGTCTCTCAACTGTACCCTCCTGGAGGGTGGAAAAAACCATTCTAGGAACGCTTCTTTCAACTCTCTCCAGTGGGTGATGGAATCAGGTGTAAGATCATTTAACCACATTTTAGCCTCTCTAGACAGAGACAATGGAAACAATCTCAACCGGATCATATTCTAGCTCATTCCCGGATTATCAAAATATTTGTAGATGGTGATAATGTTCACCAAGTGTATGTTCAGATCATCACCAGGCAGGCCACCAAACAATCCCTTCAAATTCAGGAGTTGAATCATGGTACTTATTATACTGAATTTTGCACCAGGTGCCAATGATGGAGGAATGATAGCACCCATTGCACATGCTTCATCCATTCCTTCATCAATATCACAACCTTATATTGGCAGGCTGTTGACCATACCTTTCTCTGAATGGATGGTTTCTATTGAAATTTCGCTGCACAGGTATAGCAAGTTGGTCTGCTTGCCTTGGGTTTTGAGGATTCAGCAATTCCTTAGCACCTAAGTCTTCATTATCAGGGTTCAAATGATGTTCTTGTTGAACCTTGTTTTGTACTTTCACTTGAGCCTTAGCCAAGGCTGCCAGTTTGTTAGCCTCTTGTTGTTCTATTGCTCTTCCGATCAGTTGCGGTTCTGGATTAATTGGTAATAATGGTTCTATGGAACTTCTTATTTTGGGCATTAACAACAAGGATCCTATAATAAAAAAAACAACAAAAAAATGTAAATCTATGAAACTTAACTAACAGTCAATTAGCGCACACAAACATTCAGTTTACAACTGTATTCCTCAGCAACGGTGCCATTTTTTATAATGCTCAAATTACGCTCTTGATGGGTGTAAGCGATTGTTGTTAATATAAAACCTAACTAGGTTGGGGTCGAATCCCATAGGGAATAAGGTGTGAACCTAATTTTTTGCGATTTAATTCAGTAATAGTTTAATGTTTCTTGAAATGGGGGGTTTAAGTTTCATGAATAATTGTTTGTCACTTTAATTTCGATGTTCGTAAGCAAGAGTTTATGAAATAACCAGAATTATGTTCACTAGGGCTTACGGTACATGATAGATTCTAAAGGTGATTCAAGATTGTCATGGTAGATAGGATAACAAGCTATCTTTATCGATGTTATGCTCAAATGTCTTTCGACTTGCTTAAGTGTTTAATTTCCTAATCCTCTCAGACTTAGGGAATTTTATTCACTGCCCAGATTTTAGCTCAGGTTAACCAACCTTATTACAATGCTGATTATGAAATGAAGAATTTACGAGTCCCTATTGATAATTCACTTCCTACTATATTTGATTTCTTTCTCAAGCAAATCAAAGAAGGTGTGACTACTGTTTTCAACCAACAAAATTAATTAAATCTTTAGAATTATCAAGAAATCCTACAACCTATTGAATCTTTAATACTTAGAACCTTATCAAGACCTAATCCTAGATTCCATAATTCAGGTTAATGGAGTTTAGCCACTTATGATGCAATAAACAAGTACACAAGTTGAATTTATAGGTGGGCAGATTAACTTACAACGATGATAAAAATCAAGAAGTGTAACTTGAACTGAATCTCAAGACAAAACTCCTAAAATATTGATGACAATCTTCTCTCAACAATAATGTGCTAGAGCATATTGTAACTCGAGAGATAGAAAAATCATGCACAACATATATTGCAAGATATGTCAATGATAATTATAAAACCCTAAAAGCTATTATTTATACTTGAGTTTAATTAAGGAAATAAAATAACAACTTAAGTAAATTTCTCGGACAGGTTACGCCATTAGGTGACGACTTATCAAAGGTCTGATGCCTTATCAGGAATGGCGTCAGATTTTCTTCAATTTCGACAAACTCCACCTAAGGCTGACGATGTGGATGATGACATATCAGGAGTGTGACAGCATATCATGGATGTCATCACCTCCTCTTCTCTATAGATAATTTCTGCCTAAGGCTGACGATGATCCTGATGCCTTATCACAACTCTGATGCCTTGTCACAAAATGTCGTCACAACTTCTCTTTAACTCCCATTCTTTGGTTAAGTCTGACGGTGTCCTTGATAGCTTATCACTAGGCCGACGACTTATCATGAATGTCATCAGCCACACTTATCCTATATTTGCTTTAGAATTTAACCTTTTTGGTTCCATTATTATTGGTTCCCCTACACCTGATCTTTTACTGCAAAATTAAAGAAAAACTAATCAAATACAACAAAAGTTTCTTAAGACTTCACAATTATTCATGGCTAAAAGCATAAAATGTGTTAGCATTTTCTCACACATCACACAGCCAGGCTCATGGTCCATGCTCAGTAGATATAGGAGGCCAAGAATAAAGAGAAATAGAGGGACAATAAGAGGGAGAGAACAAGTAGTTTTAATTTCGGTCAACCTAAGTTAGAGGGTGGGAATTGTTCTCAGTTTTGCCTGAAATCCTCAGTTTTAGCTCCTTCCTCAGCCAGTGCTCCAGTGCCAAAATTTAGAGATGGAAACCAATATAGGGCATCAGGACCTAAAACCTAGGGCAATATTAGCAGTGCCTGAACCCATCCCCTTTGCTAGAAGTATGGAAGAAACAACCAGGGTATCTACAGAGTTGGCATAGATGTGTGTTTTGGATATGGAAAGCCAGGATATAGAGTTAGACAATGTCCTCAGGTGGGTTTGCAGAGTTAGAATAACCGTCCCCTAGCTTAGTCCGGTTAACCGAATCAGCAAGGTGCCTCTTCCAGTGCCACCAGAGAGTAGCACCTAAATAGACTCTATACTCTTCCGTCTCAATATGATCAGGAAAGTTCTTCTAATGTGGTCACTAGTACGTTACAAGTTTTCCATTTGCATGTTTACACTTTGCTAGATCTAGGAGCTTCCTTGTATTTTGTTACTTCATATATAGTAGTTTATTTCAAAGTTATTCCCAAAATTGTAGTAGAGCCCTTCTCAATTTCTACCCTAGTGGGTGAATCTATCATAGCCTGGTGGGAATACAGTAATTGTCCGATTATGATATCTCAGAAAGTCACTTTTACAGATTTAGTATAATTAGAGATGACTAATTTTGATGTCATTCTCAACATGGAGTGGCTTCATTCTTGATATGCCTCAGTCAAATGTAGAAACAAAGTTGTCCAGTTTTATTTTTTGAATGAACCCATCCTAGAGTGGAAGAATAGTACTTCAACACTTAGGGGTCAACTTATTTCTTACCATCGGGCTAGAAAGATAATATCTAAGGGATTTGTCTACCATCTCGTTTGAGTCAAGGAGTCTAGTTCAGAAACCCCTACTCTTAAATCAGTATTAGTATTATGTAAATTCCCAGATATGTTTCACGAAGATCTTCCCAGAATTTCTCCCAAAAGGGAAATTGATTTTGGAATTGATCTTCTCCCAGTACTCAGCCCACCTCTATCTCGCTATATAGAATGGCTCTAGAAGAACTCAGAGAATTAAAGGAATAGTTAAAAGATCTCTTAGGTAAGGGATTCATTAGACCCAGTATGTCCCCGTGGGGTGCACCAGTGTTATTCATGTATAAGAAAGATGGTTCTCTCCAAATGTGCATAGATTTCCATTAGTTAAACAAAGTTACGATCAAGAACAAGTATCCACTCCCCAAAATCAATGACTTATTTGACAAACTTTAGGGTGCCAGTTATTTCTATAAGAGAGACCTAAGATCAGGCTATCATCAGCTCAAATTTAAGGAAAGTGACATACCAAAAATAGCTTTTCGAACTCGGTGCACTCACTTTAAATTTTTATTCATGTCCTTTAGTCTTATCAATACCCCAACAGCTTTCATGGACTTGATGAACCGTGTGTTCAAGCAGTACTTGGACATGTTCATCAAAGTCTTCATAGATGACATTCTTGTTTACTCCCGTAGTAAACACAATCATGCAGACCATCTCAGAATAGTATTACAGACTCTCAGAAACCACCAGTTATTCGCCAAATTTAGTAACTACAGATTTTTGTTGAAGTCAGTAGCATTCTTTGTCCATATAATTTTCGATGATGGCGTTAGAGCTGATCCTCAAAAGACCGAATTAGTGAGAAACTAGCCCAGGCTTATCTCTCCATTAGATATCAGGAGTTTCTTAGGTTTGACTGGCTATTACTGATGGTTTTTTTAGAGATTTTTGTCTATTGCATCCCCTATGTGCAGATTGACTCAAAATAAAGTTATTATCCAGTGGTCATATTCTTGTGAGAAGAGTTTTCAGGAGTTGAAGACTCGACTCACTATAACTCCAGTTTTGACCCTACCAAATGGATCAGATGGTTTATTGTGTATTGTGATGCTTCTAGAGTTAAATTTGATTGTATTCTGGTGCAGAAAGGTATGGTCATAGCCTATTCCTCTAGACAGCTTAAGCTCCATAAGAAGAACTATCCTACTCATGATCTTGAGTTAGCAGCTGTAGTTTTTTCCTTAAATATTTAGAGGCATTACTTGTATGGTGTGCACATTGATGTGTTCACTGATCATAAGAGGCTGCAGTATATGTTCTTTCAAAAAGACCTCAACCTCTGTTAGACAAGGTGGTTGGATTTGTTGAAAGATTATAACATGAGTGTTCTAAATTATCTGGTCAAGGCCAATGTAGTGGGTGACGCTCTCAGTAGAATGTCTATGGTAATGTTGCCCATGTTGAGAATAGTAAGAAGAAGTTAGCTGAGGAATTTATCCGCTAGCCCGACTAGGTGTTCGCTTAGTCAATTTAGCAGAAGGTAGTATGTGGGTATAGAGTAGCTCAAAATCATCCCTAGTTTTTGAAGTAACGAAAAAGCAGGATAAGGATCCCAGTCTAGTCTAGTTGAAGAAATCAGTAAGAAATCAGAACGTAAAGGTTTTCTCCCAAGGGGGAGATGGTATTTTGCATTACCAGGGTCATCTGTGTGTGCCAGATGTAGATGGCTTGAGATAGTGAATTCTTTTAGAAGCGTATGGTGTGTGTTACTCTATTCATCCAGGGGCCATGAAGGTGTACCATGATTTGTTAGAGATTTATTGGCGGAGTGGGATGAAAAGAGACATTGCAGAGTTTGTGGGTAAGTCTTCAATGTATCAGCAGGTTAACATAGAGCATTAGAAGCCTAGTGGGTCCATGCAGGAGTTCAATATTCTGACCTAGAAATGGGAAAAAGTGAACATGGACTTCGTGATGGGCTTGCCTCGTACTCGTCGTCAGCATGATTCAGCTTGGGTCATTATAGATAGGATGACCAAATCAGCTCATTTCCTTCCAGTTCATACCTCTTATTCAGCCAAGGATTATGCCAAACTCTATATCACGGTGTTAATTATATTGCATGGTGCTCCGTTGCCTATTATCTTAGATAGAGGTTCCTAGTTCACCTCTCATTTCTTGAAAGTATTCCAAAAGGATCTTGGTACCCGAGTTTATATTAGTATAGCCTTTCATCCACAGATAGATGGTCAAGTAGAAATGACCATTCATACCTTGGAAGATATGTTGTGAGCTTGTGTGATACACTTTAAAGGTAGTTGGGATTACTATTTTCCTTTGATTGAATTCACATATAACAACAGCTATCACTCCAGTATTTAGATTACTTTATTTGAGGCACTTTATGAGAGGAGGTGTATATCTCCCATTGGTTGGTTTGAAGTAGGTGAAGGCACAGTGGTGGGGCCTTACTTGGTGTTTGATACTATAGAAAAGGTCCAGTTGATCAGGGAAAGGCTTAAGATAGCTCCGAGCCAACAGAAAGCATATACAGATATGTACAGAAAGGATCTCGAGTTCAAGATTAGTGAGTAGGTGTAATTGAAGATCTCTCATATTAAAAGAGTAAAACATTTCGGCAAGAAAAGGAAACTCCATCCTCGGTATGTTGGACCTTATCGAATTCTCAACCATTTTGGAATGTAGCTTATGAGTTTGAGTTACTTTTAGATTTATCTTTAGTACATCAGTGTTTCATGTCTCCCTGCTAAATAAATGCATAGGTAACCCATTAGTCGTAGTCTCTATTGAGAGCATAGATATTCAAAATAGCCTCTCTCATGAAGAGATCCCAGTCGAAATCCTTGACTATCAGATTCGCAGACTAAGGAACAAAGAAATTCCTCTAGTGAATGTTCTTTGGCAAAATCAGTCTGTTGAGGGAGCTACTTGGGAAGCAGAAGTAGACATGCATTTCAAGAATCCTCATCTATGCTGCACTAATCCACACTCAACTCAAGGTAATTTTTTCCTTAAGCATAATGAGTTTCATGTTTGGATTTCAGTTACAAATGTGGTATCTGTTCCCATTG
Source organism: Capsicum baccatum var. pendulum (assembly GCA_030864225.1). Taxonomy (NCBI): domain Eukaryota; kingdom Viridiplantae; phylum Streptophyta; class Magnoliopsida; order Solanales; family Solanaceae; genus Capsicum; species Capsicum baccatum. The sequence continues at coordinate 92,777,948 of CM061557.1, forward strand.
CATGTTTAGTATATCCATTCAGTTTATCAGTAATCCCAGTCATGCATTCTTAAATTATGTTCAGCTATATCCATGCATCAGACATGCATTTTTAGTATGATAATTCAGAATAACAGTAATATCAGTCATATAGTCATGTTCCAAATGTTCATGTCCAGTAAGTAAGTCAGCCTCTCAGTATTCTTAATCTAAGCAGTCTTATTCGAGGATGAATGTTCCCAAGTGGTAGATAATGTAAGACCCCGCAAAATCCTAAGCTTAATTCATTCTTTTATGCTTGTCAAGGGGTACCAGACTTAGAATATTTAAGCTAAGTACACAGACATAGTGTAATTTTAACTTACGAATGTTGACAATCTTATTTCACAATATTTACATTCATTAAATGTTTATGTTTAGGTTGATTCATGATCAGGAATGTCCGTAGGTGTTTTCAAACAAGTTTTAGATTTTTTGGACTTCGTTTGAAGCCTCTTTGGAACCTTAAAATAGTGGATCAACATGATCTTTGCGCGTTGCATTGACTATCGTATTGATTAATATTTTACCTAGCTACCAGCGTCCAATTCTAGTGAATCGATACGAACATGGAGCAATGTGTTGGCTATCGCATTGATGGCATGGACGCGTTGAATCGACTTGTACGTTGGTAACCCAATTTTTAGTCATTTAAAAGACCGTATTCTTGGGGGTATTTAGGTCTTTTCCCCTCAATCCTCAGCCCCCAAAACACAAAATTAAACACCCTATAGAGCAAATATAGTCATTCATTGTCCAATAAGCTTAAGAACAAAACCGTAGGTGCTTAAATTTCAAATCAAAAACTCAATATTCAACAATAAACTTTCAAAAATTCGTCAACACAGGTATGTGAAGTATTCATCCAAGGGTTCCTTCCTCCCTTGGAATCCAAAAATCTTTTTTAAACTTTAAGTAATTGGTTTTATAATTTCCATGGTTGGAATTAAAGTGTATGCATGATTTCTATTTGGATTAAGTTCCTAATTCATGATTATATATATCACATGTGAAATTGATCATTACATGTGTAGATTCATGTGAATCCATGACAAACCCTTCACTTGAGAAATTAGAAATGAATTATGATGCTAACTTGTTGTTCAATACTATGTCCATATTCTATGCTCACCAAGTTCTTAATAAAGTGTCCATGTGAACTATTAAGATAGTGAAATCATGTCAAGTTAGCTTATTTGCAAGTTATATCATGCAAGTGTTTGTCAAAATGCCCCAATGTATGAATGATGATCAAGTTCATGGTTTACATATTTCATGTTATGCCATGTCTCTTAATTTGTGCTATTGAGTCCTGGGGGTACTTGTACCCAACAATTTAGCTGATTACCAAGAGCCATGGTCAGTCATAGAACAGTATAAGTCTTGACACAAGTAGTAGTACTCTCAGTTAGTTACAGAACTCAGGAAAACTTAGTATAATCCATCTTAGTCCAGTATAATTCAGTATCTAGTTCAGACCTCAGTAAACTCAGTTACCTAATAAAATTCAGGTATTATTCCGTCAGTCAACGAAACTTAGTGAACTTAGTTTAGTTCATTTAAATAGTAAGCTCAGTAACCGTTCAATCCAGCCTAGTGCAGACTAGAAATTAGTTCAGTGTCTATTCAGTTAGGAGTAGGATTCAGCACTGAGTTAACCAAGGGATGGAGGCATTCCTTTTAATAGAGGGTTTGACCCTTAGTAGCAATCCCTATATTATCAAACTGCGTAGCTAGCGTAGGTTGAGGTATCTTCTTGCCAGACATTATGAGGGTTGATACTTCTTATCCGACTTATCCTGCCAGCGAGGGTTGATGAAAGAACTTCCTTTCAGAGAGGTTTAACTCACAGCTTGTCGTTAACCGTGGCACGGTTTTGACACCCTTCTAATTGGTGTTATAGGTTGGACCTCAAATCAAATAGAGAAGGGGTATGTTGGTTAGATTATTACTTCTTATCTATCTCAATTCCAGTCTCAGTCTTAGTATAGAGCTCAGTTCAGTTCTATAGATTCAGGATTATTAGACATGGTAACTCAACTCAGTATTGAATTCCATATGGTTCGACAGTACTCACAACTATCTGATACAGTCATTTACATAATCAGTAATATAGTATTCATAAACCCAAATATTGGTCATGCACATGAACCCATACATTTCATCCTACCTCACTTAGCATACCAGTATTTTTAATGTACTGACACATGCTTTTCTTTGATCTATGATATCTTATATCTAGGTTATAATGCAAGGCCCCAGAGCACCCTTAGCAGTTCAAATTCTCAGCTTTCAGAGTAGTGGTGAGTCCTCATAGTTCGAGGACATACTTATTATTTACATTACTTCAGTTTTATTTCAATAGATGAAGTTAGTTAGGTGCTTGTCACATCAAATCCACAGTTCAAACAGTTAGAGGCTTTTTCAGACTAGAGTATATTTAGACAGTTGTTTAGTTTTTTTTTTATTACATATATTCAGTTTTGGTGTTTTGATACCACATTCAGATTTATATACAAATTTGGACCTTATGACATATGTTTTTGCCTATTTTTGCATAATTACAGTATTTATTACTCAGTTATTATAGCAGGTACCAGTCATTGGTTAGCTTGTGGTACTTTAGGATTATGAGCACCGAGTAGCGTCTGGGGTACAGACTCGAGGCATTACAATCTTATCCAACTTTAGTACCATATTAGGGATTTTACCTCATTTCCTAATATTAGAAACTATTTGTTAAACCACTATGATATTCTCAGTAATTCTTCTCTCTTGGACAAAACTCACTTGTTCCTCATATACAATATCTGGTAATATTCTCTTTAACCTCTCATGGATGATTCTTGAAAAAATCTTATTCACAAAGTTGCTAAGAGATGCTGGTCTTAAATCTGAAAAAGTATTTACCACTAACTTTTTTAGTAACAACAACAAATTAGTATGTGTGATAAATCTAGGAAGTTCATACCCACAGAAGAATTTTTTTATCATCTGATATAGATCATTTGATAATATGTTCCAAGCATCTTGAAAAAAAGCACCTGTCATACCATCAGGACCAGCTGTACTGTCTCTATTCTGACCCATGACTGCTAGTTTCACTTCCTCAATAGTTGGATGCTTTAAAATTTCACATTATGATCATCTATTACTACCCTTTGCAACCCATCTAGCATAGTAAAATCATCAATATATTCCTACTTCTGAAATTGACTTTGATAAAACTTGGTTGTAGCCTCAGCAATGTCATCTTGATTGTCAAGCCATTCCCCTTCATCATTCTGAATTCTTTGGATCTTGAGACCTGCTCTTCTTTCTCTTACCACAACATAAAATAACTTTGTGTTTCCTTCACCATACTTGAACCAACAAAAGCCTACTTCTGCCTCCAAAAATTCTCTTCTCCTTTTAGTTGCATAGATAGTTTAGCTTGTGCTTTAAAAAGACTAGATTTGTTCATCCCTGTAGGATCCTTTTCATATTGTTTGTCTCTCAGTTTTATTACCTCTTCAAGAGTAGCCATCTCTTGAAAGATGTTTCCAAAATCCCGCTTACTCCACTGTGTCAAAGCTGCTTTAGTTTTCTTCAACTTTTGCTGAAAAATAATGAAGGGGTTCCCTGCTATATCAATATTCCAGTTTTTCTTGATAACCTCCAAAGGAATCTTCTTATAGCTAGAAGTTAAGAAACTTAAATAGTTTTACCAAGTGCTCATTTATTGTGCTGCATTGCACCAATAGAGGTGCATGATTTGAGCCACTTCTAACCAAACTTTTCACCTAACTAACTGGGTATAATTATTGCCTTCTTTCATGAAAAGAACACTATCCAACCTTTCAAATATGCAGTCACCATCAAATATGCCAATACACCAAGTAAATTTACTACCCTTGAAAACTACTTCCTCTAAATTACAAATATTTATGCATTTATTGAAATCATTTGTTTCCTCCAAAGTAAATGGCAGGCCTCCTAGTTTATCCTCATTACCTTTTATGACATTAAAATCACCTCTCACCAACCAAGGATCCTCTATGTTAATTGTTATTTCTTCCAAAGTTTCCCACCACCTTAACCTATCATTTTATTGCACTTTGCATACACTAGATTCACAATCACTGTTACTCCAGCTTGCTTGTTCTCCACCTTGATAGTAAGTTGTTGCTCATTATTAGAAACAACAATTTAAGTCATATTTGAGTCATGAAGGCCTAAATTTTTCCTGAAATGTTTGCTATTGCATGCTACATCCCCAGACTTCTTTTATAATCCTCTATGTTAAGACTCTCCTGGAATGGCTTCATACGACCTATGAAACCAAAATAATATCTCCTGTGCATTGTTATTAATCTTGTAATAGCTTTCTGAGTGTTCACAGATCTGATGTTCCAAATTAATGTATTCATTTGGAAACAAATATTAGTGATGGTGCTTCTTGTCCTTATTGAATTTACCACTACTGTAATATTTGTAATCCTTTCTTTCTTCTTATTTCTTCCCTATTTAGCTTTAATAGTGTCCACCTTCTTTGGGGATAAATCTTCACCAATTTCTGCATTATCAATATTATCACATAATTCTTTATCATCCATATCTTCCTACTTTTTATTCACATTATCCATCATGTTCCCTACTCCAATTCACAGAGACATCTTGTAATACCATAAAATCCTTTGTCTCATTCTGATGCTCTACTAGCTCCTAATTAACTTGCTTTGTCTGTTCCTTTCCTGTTCTTTGTTGTGCTTAATTTCTTCTACTATCTGCTGCTACTACTCATATTTTTCTACCTATCTTTGCTACTACTATCCTTCTGATTTTGATTAGTTGTATCTTCACTATTGGGAACTTGTTCTGTTGCTGACTCTTTTGCATTTTTTCCAAAACTCTTATTCACCCTATCCTTTGTATTTCATGTACTGGTGCTTTACTAATTATTTGTTTCCTTCTACATCCTCTTATTCTAAGGCATCAAAAGCATTTGAAGTCAGAATTGCATCCTCTTTCTAGACATCTCCAACTATGTGCCCAAACATGTCCTTTTTATATTTATTTTTTCTTAGCCTGCACTGATGACTATTATCCTCTCCTGCATCTTCTCCTTCATTCCTCCCCTCTACATTGAATTTCTTATTATCCAAAGGTTTTTCTACCCTTTGTTTTTTTTCCTGCTAAAATAATTTTGGGTGAATATTCCAACAAGAATCTTCATCATGTCCCTGCAGATAGGATTCCTTGCAATATTTTTGATTGTGATCATACTGAATATGAATCCACTTTGATTTTACTTCTCCTATGACATCAATTTCCTCATTAATCTTTACCCTATGTGGTAGTTTTGCTACAAAGTCCACCTCAATCTTTTCTCCCGCACAACTTGGTTTTATATAATTTTTGGTGGCTATATCAAGTGATAAGGGTTTGCCTACTGCTGAGGCAGTTATTAAAATTTCCTCCTTTGAAAAGAAATTAGGAGGAAAATAAGGTAATGAGATCCATGCAACACCAATCGTAGTTTCAATATTAGGCTCAAACCATGGATCCCTTTTAAGTGTTCTTATTTGCCATAACCTTCCATTAGCCTTGATGTAGTATGCAATGGGTGATAACAACTTAACATAATCTTCCAGTTGATTCAACAGTATCAATATGTGCCTTCCATCCAGTACTCCAATTGTGCAATCTCCCTTGATCCCAAACTGATCTGGAATCATCTTTCTCAATTCAGTAACAGCTGGTTTACCATACGAGAACTTACCAATAATTGCATATTGTAGATTCTCCTGCATTATCATGCTCAGTACTTATGAAGCCTTCCATGGTATACTTGGTTCCCCATGCATCATTACCACCGGCTTAGGAGTAATCCTAACATTCTCATGCACGTGAACCCTAGGTGTTAGTAAGTCAGCATATTTAGGAGCATTCTCATTGTTTTTAATTTCACCTTCTGTTATCTGTATCATAGATTCATCTGGTGGGTTGTTCCCACCAGAAGTATTTGCCATATTAATCGGAAAATTATGCAAGTTTTAGTGAGTTTTCATGAACCACCTTCGTTACGGTCCCTACGAGAAATAAGCCTAAAATCTAAATGAATTATCCAATAATTAAACTGATATTTTTGGCAAGTAATAAATAACCTGTAGCTATTGTAGGAAGGATTGAAAAACCACAATGTATGTAAATCGAAGAAATAACCTAGATGATGATTAAAATATCCACTACTAAAAGGAATTTCCTCCACAAAAGTCAATGGATAGAAAGATCATGAAAGCTCAAGGGGATGAGATACTGCGCTCATATGCTCCAAAAAAGATTTCTCATGTAACCTTCTAGAAGAAACAACGCTTCAAAAGGATTTTGGCACAAGTATCCCTTTTTTAACCAAAATCACTTCTTCAATTAACAAACAATCAAATACTCTAAACCGGTGGGGAACATACACAGACCATGTCAAAACAACTAAATCATGTCCGGGGCACTCTGTAGACTAATGAGCTATCTCTCTACAACCATGACAAACTCCTAAAACACTCAGAGGTACTCTGCCCACTGACCTTTTATTGTTTCCATGACTTAGAGATTTATGTCAAAGACTCTGCATGGTCCGTTGGGAACTCTGTCTTTTGTGACCACCATGGCTAATCTGGGAGCTATATATAACCTGAGATACAACTTATGAATCACTGATAGGCTAAAAAAGAAGTTGATCTCCATCAGAATATCCCCACTCTTGAAAAAATACCAATAGCATTATACTAATGAAATAGCCTCTAACTTCCAACTTCATAAGTCTTAATACATGTTTTTTATGTGGCCCCTGTATGATCAACAACCTGAGAGAAGGAAGACCTAGCTGTTACAAATGCTCTAATGCCAAATAAAGTGGAAAATCTAACCCCCTAATAATTTCAAACAATATTCATGCTCTGAGGGAATAGCATAATAGTATGTTTGGCCCATTCAAGAAATCCATCATTATGCTCTAAAACTAAAAAAAGAACCCTATTAAACACCCACAGACCTAAATCTAGCTCGAGAACTAATCGATGAACCCATCCTTATCTCTAGTTGTGAGGTATTAGTAAAAAAACTTGGAATCCTCAATGCTAAATCTTGAATGGTTGAAACAGTTACAAACCTTACCATCGCATGGGATGGCCTCAAATCCTCTTACTAACACTGAAGATCACTGATATCCATCTCTCACTACCAAGTTTGATGCTATACTAAAGTTCTAGAAATATGTATCAAACTCCTATCTGCATCTATCGACAACCTTATATCATTCATATAGGACAAAATAGAGTCAAGGAATGCAATTAAGGCTCATTAGAGTACAGACACAAAACAAAGAGTCAAGAATAGAATTTCTTAAGAATTCCCTGTAGCCTCTGAAAGATAGAACACGAACATCTCCGCATTAATCCATAGGAATCTACTACACACTTAGCTTTTATACCGACACTCCGATAAACCGAGGTTCTGATACCAATTTGTCATGACCTAATTTCTCAGGTAATGTTGGCACCTACTATAACCCATTAGTAGGTAAGCCAACCCATAGTCTTGAACTACTGGTAACAGACTACCAAGAAAAATGAAAGAAAATGTGAAATAAATATAATATATGGCTAATACATGTAAGATAGTCCCAAAACCTAATGGAATTAACAGAAGAGCTTCTAATATAATAAAAATACAAAACAAAGTAATGAATGAATATAGAGGTATAACCTATCTCTAAATAAAACATAGAGATCTATCTAATCCCTAACAAGGAGAATAGTAATACTTTTAATGCTAGGAAGTCACCCTAATTATCCAATACATTGCTACTCTACGTGATGTACAAAACGACGATGAGAACCAGAGATATGATTTATAAGTTGAATAAGTGTAGTATGGGTACCAAACACGCGGTGCTTAGTAGGCAACTGTTGGCTGATCTCCAAGGATAATGCAAATATAAATAACATGCAAAGTAGGAATATAAACTACATACAACTATCCAGAAAGCTAACATAATAAAGTTAGAGAGGAAATAATGATAAACTAACTTATTCAAAATGATGATATTAGTGCATTAAATCACGAATATGTATCATTTATTTATACAAAAATTGGTAGTGTGCATGGAAGTTGAGTGAAAATGAGTGGTAAAATCACCACTCATCAACACCCTAACTTAAAACCTTGCTTGTTCTCAAGCAACACCATCCCTTAGCATGACATAATTTCACTTGTATTCTTATACTTAATTACCCAATGATCATGATGACTTTAACTTGATTATTATCACAAAAAGCTCTTCACACATGGGCAAAATGATCTTGACTACACCCCTAAACATAAAATAGAATATTGAAGAACGGAATAGACTTTAAGGAGAAAACATGTGACAACTAATAATACTATATAAATGACTAACTTCTTGGCCTCTACCATATTATACTTCCTTTTTTCTCATTGTTTGGAAGGTGAAAACTCACCCACCTCAACTTGATCACATGCCTCCTCCCAAGAAAAAAAAGTTCACACACCTAGCTATCAACCATGCAACAAGGTATTTAAGTGAAAACACTCTCTTTCTATCAAGAACTCTCAATTCTAACAAGTACTATGCCATAGGATTGCCCCTATTTTCAATCTCCACTACAATGAACACATTTGGTTGGGAATCACGATGAACTTTTTGAGCTTGTAATGTAGGTTTAGGGTAGGGTAGGATATCAATTTTTGATAACAATGCTAAGCCCTCCTTGAACTTCTACAACACACTCTTTTCAAATTTGATATTAGGCCACTTCTTTTCTTTCACTATTGTGCCAACATTGCTTTTCTTGGTTTTCCTACTTTATTTCCACTTCTCTCTCTCTCTTTCTATTTTTTTATGCATAATTTATGTATTTATTTCCTTTGTTGGATCCTCTCTTTCTTCTAATCATGATGCTTTATTTTCTTAAGTATGTCGACACTTTCTTATGACTTCGTGGCCCAACGACAACTCTTTCAACTTTCACCACCCCCAACTTAGACTTTTAGCTTCAAATTGCTTTCTTAAGTTTAAAGAGGACAGGGTTCAAGAGAGTGATAATAGAAGGGTCACAGTTTGCAATATGTTTTCCAAAGAAAAGTCTGAACGCTTAAAGTGGGTGACTAAGGATTATATATATGTATTGGTAGGCTTTTTAGGCTAAAGCGGGCTTCTAATGTCACAAGGATGTCCTAGGATCATTTGACCAACCAAATACAGACAAAATTTAAATTTGAAAGACTAATGGGGAAAGTTCTCATTTGTACAAGTACACATGAGATATAGAAAAATAAGCTACCACATATGGCATATGAATCTCATTGATGGGCTTCAATTATTCCTCCCACTCAAGCCAAAAATTAAGTACCACCTAATTTTTGGAAGTCAATATTCAGAGTCATAAAAAAAGTAGAAGTTTTGTCAAAAAATTGCTCATGTCCATGCCCTCAAATTTTACAAAAAGAAATTGGACAAAGGGGGTGTTTGTTTTGCATCCGTTCTATGCATAAATTGCAAATCATAGCAACAACCCCAGCTATTGTCTCGCATTATGGATATAATAGGGGTGAACCACCCATATTGCTACTCATACTTTATCAATGGGTATGAATGCAATCCCAACTCATTAATGCAATAGGTACTCAGACTTTCCTTGTATTTATGACCTTGATGTGATGGGTACTCAGACCTTCCTTACGTCCATGGTCAAAAAATCAATCACGATGCTTCCCCTTAAGAATGTCATCGCTCGGTCTATCATAGGAAAAAGATCGTCAAATAGAACTAAAATAAAGTAACAAACTATGAACAAAGTAACTACTCCATACAAATGTGATCACCATTAGAGTGCCCGAATAAAAACTGAAATAAAAATAAGAATCATCCAAAAGAGTAGAAAAATATGAAGGAATATCAATAATACAAGCTCAAATCATATGAATATAGAGACAACCATAACTAAAAAGGTAGTAGTGTCCCCACTATATGAATAAAAAAGGATAAAAGAGATAAAGGGGGATCCCTAAAACTACATCAAGGGGTACTATCACTTTTCGACTCTGCATCATTATCATTCTTCTCAAGGTCGAACCACTCAGTGGGGGCCTTATCATCACTCTCTACACAAGAAAAAAAAAGCTGATCTCAGGGTTTTAAGACCTTCCATTGACCCTTCATACCTTTTCACATCTTGATAAGGAACTCATCCCTCTTCTTTTCCTTTATGAACAACTTTTCATGTGAACTCTACCGGTCTCAGTGTGACTCATCCAAAGAGAAGTAGTCTTTCTCAAGCCTAGAAATGATAGCTTCTTGCTTTTTTTAGTTCTCTCTCTACTTTTCATAATTGGTGTATGACACAAATGAATGGTGAGTGGTGGAAGGCTCTCATGGTCACTGAGGTAGGCTAAAAACAAGCTCCCTGATGGCTGTAATATCAAATCTAATCTCCTTAAGATGTCCAATGTTGGGTGGCCTATGAGACTCAGGCTCAATACATGTCAACTTTCTTATGTATCATTAGCATACTCTTCAACACCCGCTCTCCTACAAACCATAGTAATCAAAGAGGGGAAGAATAGATGTGTACCACCTTGGTTTTTTAAATGATCTATTTCATTGACCACGAGCTTACCAACATCCAAAGGGATGTTATGTTGAATGCAAGAAACCATTCGAGCACACAGATCTAGGACTGTTATCATATGGGTGCAAATAAAGACTAAGCTACAAATAATGTGCAACCATATTTAAACCTCGAAAGTAAAGTCATTCATTGAGATGATTCTTTTATTCTTTTACCAAGATACTTCCTTTTCGGGACATAATCTTAGCACCAACTAACTCTCTAGTTTACACTTTTTTTCTTTGAATTCGCCCATGTCTGCATGTTGGAGCCTATGAATATTATAGATTTGCTCTGCCCCAACTCTTACTAGTTTTCCCCAGATATTAATAGTTATATTGAATAGGTCCGAGAAAGACACTTTACTAGTTGGCATAAGTTTCATGGATCCATTGTTTATTTGTAATGCACGTATCCAGGGCAAAGCACCGCCAGCCTATGGCTTCAAGTTTGGCTTGAAATATCAGTAGTTTCTCCGACACATTCTCTAAGTAAAACCCTCTTTTTGAAAGCAGCTTTGTCTTCAAAAGAGCACTATAATAATGAGTGTGGTAGTCCAGTTCCATGAATCAGATGTGATCATACTTGTCCATGAGGTTGTCCTGAAAGCACTAGGCATATTGTAATACCCCAGGAAATTTTTCGTTGAAATTTTATGCGTAAATGTATTGGGTTCTATTTTTTTGAATGAATTATAAATGTTTCCTGCGTAATGTCTTAGATTATGACCCACCATTGCGTAGATTATCGAATAAGCTTTATAATGGTAGGTGGATCATCCAAAACGGACACTCGAGCGATGAGTTATGAACATTTCTATTGAACCATGAATAGTATTGAACAGTAAAACATGCAGAAAAAGTACTGAGGCCTAGCGTATTTTTGCTCCAACTTTAGATGATCATAACTCCTTGTACATAATGATCTGGGTGATCTACTATATATCAATGGAAATCTCTGTCAGTTCTCTTTCTAATGAAATTAGTTTCATCCAATTTTTCGTTCAGAGCAAAATGTTATGGTCGATCTACTTCAACCTATCAAAAGCAAATTTTTGGGTCAACTTTAAATAATCATAACTTGTCGTACACAATGATATGGGTGAGATACTATATATCAATGGAATATATGAGAGTCCTCCTTCTAATGAAATTGGTTTCATCCAATTTAGATATCAGAGTAAAATATTATGGTTGATCTACATCAGACTATCAAAACAGTCTACCAAAGGACAGATTCGAGAATTATTTGATTTTTAGGGGCATTTTGGTCATTTTCCCTCACCCAAAATCCATCCAAACCCTATATTAAATCCTATTAGAAGTATTATATGTTATATTTCATCAAATTTCTTCAAAAAAAACCCTAAGCTCCTACATCCAACTTCAAGAACCTCCAAAGTTCACAATTAATTCTACAAATTTATTCAAGATTCCAAGTTCCTAGTTCAAGAACTTCAAGAATATCCAAAGTTAACCATTAATTCTACAAATTTATTCAAGATTCCATGTTCCTAGTTCAACAACTTCAAGAATCTCCAAAGTTCACCATTAATTCTACAAATTTATTCAAGATTCCAAGTTCCTAGTTCAAGAACTCCAAGAACCATCATTCAAAGGCACGATTAACATCTCAAAAAGGAGTATCGATCTAAAGTTCATCATTCAAGTTATGTGAGGTTTTTCAACAAGAACTCTCTTTCATTCTTGTACCCAAAAGTAATTTTCTTTACAAAGGCATGATTTTTATTTGATTTTTTATGAATTTGACGCATGAACCCATATCTTATGATGATTATTATGAAATCTTGATGTTTATGATTTTAAAAGATAAATTTACATGTGTGGATATATAAAGCATGAATCTTGAATGATATTATCATGATTTTGATATTTGGGTCGTGAATCCCCATAGGATATTGTGTTTTTTTTTAGAAAGTGTGTGTTATAAGCACGTTGATGTTGAATATTTGAGATGTTTTGAATGATTTAACCTTTTGGTATTAATGGAGTTATTTTGGACTTGAGTGTGAAAGAAATCCACAACGTGGTTGATTTTGATAGATGAGAAGCATGATGGCTCCCGATGTATTTTTATATATTACTGAAATTGTTTTGTTGTGGATTATCTTTAAAATGATATGAGCTAAGTCCGAGGGAAATCTTTAGCACCGAGTGGATGGTATAAAGTTACCTTACTTTCCTTGAACTACGTTCCCCGTTAGGAGTGAGCCTGAGGCTGATTTATATAGTGATCACTAGTTTGTGTGGATTTGATATCAATAGTCCTACTCTGATGGCAAGGATAGGACGGATCTCCCCATAGTGGGTTGTACGTTGGACTCCATGTAGCTCACATGGTTTATATCGGTTATAGGATCTCTCAGTGCGTGTGTGTTTCCTTATGTCTATGGTGAATGGTGAAGTGATATAAAAGTAGAATTATGGAAGCTATTCTTTCAAAAGATTTAAATGGTATTTAAATTATGAGAATTGATATTCTTGATGAACTGAAAGTGATTGATAAATTATATGATGACTCACATGTGTCATTGTACTTATTTTATCCTCTCATGATTATGATGATTTTCTTCAGGCTATGTGAGTCTTTCATATATCCTGGATATGTTTTATAAATATTTATGATGATGTTATTTATAAAACTGCATACACCCCCATATACTTGGTTCTTTTCCATGGTACTGACCCACATATTTGGATGTGGGTTGTATTTTCTCAGAATGTAGGTTTATGTGCTCAATTCTAGGTTTGATAGTGATTCTTTAGGCATGCTGTTCTACATCCTCTGTTGTGGTGAGTCCTCATGTTCTGAGGACATGATGTCTGATGTAGGTTTCTTGAAATTGTTTACATTTGATATCTGAGTATGAGTCAGTTGGGGCATGTCTCAATGGCTCACTGGTTTTATTTATTTTCTTAGAGGCTTTTTAGACTAGTATAGATGTTGGGAGGTGACTAATAAGTCATATTTTGTTTTTTTTCTTAAATTCATTTATTCTCGGATGATAATTACTCTGTTGATAATTGAGGGTTATTTATGGAAACTCCATTAATTCATGTTGAACTGAATGAAAATAGCTCAAAGTGTTAACTTAGGGCTACTGGTAGCCTCAAGCACCGTGTGACGCTCCGAGACCCGTCTTCGGGGCATTACAAACTTGGTATCAGAGACTAAGGTTTTATGGTGTCATAAGGAGTCTGACAATCCACGTTAAGTAGAGTCTTGATCATCGGTGTGTAGCGCACCACATCTATGAGTGAGAGGCCATAAGAAATTTTAGGAAAAAGTTATTCTTTTTTTCAAAAGTCTGTCGTGCTTAAAGTGTCTCTCTCTGCTATTGGTTCATGCTTTCCTCTTTTAGAAATTTGCCTCCACGTTAAGTGAGAAGAAATAATGATGGTCATCAACCTCAACCCACTGACCCATTGAATGAAAATGTGTCTCATGCTGAATTTCGAGCAGCCTTTCAGGCACTGGCCCAAGCTGTTACAACAAATGTTCAGGCCAACCCGTCCATGGCTCCATAGTATCAGGGAGGTGATTCAGCTGCTGCCAAGATCTGTGACTTTATACGGATGAATCTGCCAAAATTCTATGGGTCCAAGTCTTATGAGGATCCACAGTTGTTTTTAGAGGAGGTGCGGAAGATTACTCTAGTGATGCATGTATCTGAGGAACATAGTATGGAGTTGGCTATATATAGGTTGAAAGACCTTGCTTATGACTGGGTTGTTGCTTGGAGGAAAGGTAGAGGTGAGGGAGTTGTCCCTACAACTTGGAAAGAGTTCCACGATGCATTCCTGGATAAGTTTTTCCCTATGGAGATGAGGGAAGCAAAGGTGGAAGAGTTTATAGACCTACGACAGGGCTCTATGACTATTAGGGAGTACTGTCTAAAGTTTAATCAGTTGGACAAGTATGCTCCTGACTTAGTGGATGATAACTAGGCTAGTATGAGTAAGTTTGTGACTGAAGTGTCTAGTTATGTGGCTAAGGAGTGTAGGTCTGCTATGCTAAATAGTGAGATGAATCTTTCTAGGCTAATGACTCATGCCCAATAGCTTGAGGCAGAGAAGATTAAGGAGAGAGATGGAATGAGAATGAATAAGAGAGCTAGGTTCGAGCAGCATGGATAGGGTTAGACTAGATCGCAGGGAGGGAGTCTTCCTCAGTATCAGGATTGTTCATCTATACCAACAATGTTATCTTCTAGTGCTCTCGTGCCTAGAGGTAGGCTGGAGCAAGGTAGCAGGTCATATGTATCCAGGTCTTATTACAGTGCTAGCAGTAAGCCAAATTATCCCCTATGTCCTATATGTGGTAGGGCTCATTAGGGTGAGTTTTGGGGTGAGAAGAGGGATTGTTTTCGGTGTGGTGACATGGGTCACAGAGTTAGAGATTATCCACAGGATGGACAAGGGCGTCATGACTATCACCCTCAGACCCAGACTTAGACTGTTAGTGCTCCAGTTCCAGCGACTTCCCCAGCCCTAGCTAAGGGCGCCTCTTCCAGCAACGCTGGCGGGCAGTGCTAGAATAGATTCTATGCTTTATCGTCCTTTCAGGAATAGGAGGACTCTCCCGATATTGTTACTGGTATGCTTCGTATATTTTAGTTTGATGTGTATGCTTTGTTGGATCCTGGATTCAGTTTCTCATATGTTACATCTTGAATTGCTGTGAATTTTGAAATGAGTCCTGAGATTATTCCTGAGCTTATCCTAGTTTCTACCCCAGTGGTTAATTCAATTGTTCCCTAAAAAGTGTATAAAAGGTGTCCTGTTATCGTTCTTCATAGAGTCTTATTGGCTGATCTGATTGAGTTAGACATAGTAGATTTTGATGTGATTCTGGGTATGGACTGGTTGTATTCTTCTTATGCCTCTATTGATTGTTGGACCCGAGTGGTCAAGTTTCAGTTTCTTGGTGCATCCGTGTTTGAGTGATCTTGGAATTCTGTGTCACCCAAGAGTCATTTTATCTCTTACCTCAAAGCTAGAAAGCTTATTTCCAAAGGGTGTAATTACCATTTGGTTAGATTCAAAGACACTAAGTCTGAGACTCCAACTCTCCAGTCTGTTAATGTCGTCAATGAGTTTTCTGATGTCTTTCTGGATGATCTCCCAAGGATATCTCCTGATAGAGAGATAGAGTTTGGGATTAATCTTCTTCCCGATACTCATCCCATTTCTATTCCTTCTTACCGTATGGACCCTGCAGAACTTAAGGAGTTTAAAGAGAAACTCAAAGATCTACTTAATAAGGGTTTCATAAGGCCCATTGTTTCTCCTTGGGCTTCTCCTGTGTTATTTGTGAGAAAGAAAGATGGCTCTTTGCGTATGTGCATTGATTATCGCCAATTGAATTAAGTCACCATAAAAAATAAGTACCCCCTTCGGAGAATAGATGATTTATTTGACCAATTACAAGGTACAAGTTATTTCTCAAAGATAGACCTTCGTTCCAGCTATCATCAACTCAAAGTTAGGGAGTGTGACATCCCAAAAACCACTTTTCAAACTCGTTATGGCCATTTTGAGTTTCTTGTTATGTCTTTCGAGTTAACTAATGCCCTAGCAACTTTCATGGACCTCATGACTCGAGTGTTCAAACCATATCTGGATATACTTGTCATAGTGTTCATCGATGATATACTGGTGTACTCCCGTAGTGAGGATGAATATTCTGATCATCTCCAAACTATCTTGTAAACCCTCAGAGATCACAAATTTTTTGCCAAGTTCAGTAAGTGTGAGTTTTGGCTAAGGTCAGTATCTTTTTTGGGTCATATTATTTCTTCCAAGGGTATTAGAGTTGATCCCCAGAAGACCGAAGCTGTTAGAAATTGGCCTAGACCTATTTCTCCGATTGATATCTAAAGTTTCTAGGGTTTAGCTGGCTATTACCGCTAATTTGTTGAGGGTTTCTCCTCTATAGAGTCTCCTATGACTCGGTTGACCCAAAAGAAAGTGAAGTTCTTATGGTCCGAATCTTGTGAGAAGAGTTTTCAGGAGTTGAAGACTCGACTCACTTTAGCACCTGTTTTGACTTTGCCTGATGGTGTTGATAGTTTTGTGGTGTGCTGTAATGCTTCGAGAGTTAGGTTGGGTTACATATTGATGTAGAAGGGTAAGGTGATAGCTTATGCTTCTAGACAGTTGAAACCCCATGAGAAAAATTACCCTACCCATGAACTTGAGTTAGCTTCTGTTGTGTTTGCGTTGAAAATATGGAGACACTATTTGTATGGTGTCCATGTTGATGTTTTCACTGATCATAAGAGTTTGCAGCATGTGTTTACCCAGAGAGAATTGAATCTTAGGCAGAGACGATGGTTAGAATTGTTAAAGGACTATGATATGAGTGTGTTGTACCATCCGGACAAGGGCAATGTTGTGGCGGATGCCCTAAGTAGAGTGTCCATGGGTAGTGTTTTGCATGTGGTAGAAGGTAAGAAAGAGTTGGCTCGTGATGTACATCATTTTTCTAGATTGGGGGTTAGGTTGTTTAACTATGCTGAAGGTAGTACAGGGGTTCAGAGTAGTTCGGAATCCTCCTTGGTTTCGAAAGTGAAGGAAAAGCAATACTTAGATGCTAGTTTGGTCAGACTGAAGGAGTCATTCAAGGACCAAAAAGTAGAGGTTTCCTCCAAAAGGGGAGATGGTGAGTTGAGATTGCAGGGTAGATTGTTTGTCCCGAATGTTGATGATCTGAGACAGAGGATTATGGCTGAAGCGTACGGGGTACGATATTTTATTCATCCTGGTGCCACCAAGATGTACTGAGACTTGCGGGAAATCTATTAGTGGAGTCGCATAAAGAAAGATATAGCAGCATTTGTAGCTAAGTGTGCAACATGCCAACAGGTTAAGGTTTAACACCAAAGACCTGGTGGTATGATACAAGAGTTTAGTATTCCCACCTGGAAGTGGGAAGAGATAAATATGGACTTCGTGATTGGTTTACCTCCTTCCCGACACAATCCTGATTCCATTTGGGTTGACTAATTCTTCTCATTTTTTGCCTGTTCATACTTTATGTACTGCTGAGGATTATGCTAGATTGTTTATCCGAGAGCTAGACAGACAGAATGGAGTTCCTTTGTCTATCATTTTGGATAGGGATACTCAGTTCACTTCGCAATTTTGGAAAGCTTTTCATAAGGGTCTTGGTACCCAAGTGCTTTTGAGTTCTTTTTTTCATCCGCAGACCGATGGTCAGGCTGAGCGGAATATCCAGACCTTAGAGGATATGTTGAGAGCTTGTGTACTTGACTTTAAGGGAAGTTGGGATGATTATTCACCGTTGATAGAGTTTGCTAACAATAACAGTTTCCACTCTAGAATTGGCATGGCTCCATTTGAAGCCTTATATGGGAGGAAGTGTAGATCACCCATAGGTTGGTTCGAGATGGGTGAAGTAGCTGTGAGTGGTCCTGATTCAGTATTTGAGGCTATGGAAAAAGTTAAGTTGATTAGGAAAAGATTAAAAACTGCGCAGATTCATGAGAAGTCATATGCGGATGTTAGAAGGAGAGACCTTGAGCTTGAAGTTGGTGACCTAGTGTATCTAAAAATTTCACCCATGAAGGGGGTGAAGAGATTCGGAAAGAAGGGGAAGCTTAGTCCCCGTTATATTGGTCCTTACAAAATTCTTAGCCGAGTTGGTAAGGTAGCTTATCAGGTCGAGTTGCCTTCCAATTTGTCCTCTGTTCATCCAATATTCTATGTCTCCATACTTATAAAGCATATTAGCGATGTTGTGGTAGTGGATTCCTCTGTGAGTGCTGACATTCAAGAAAATCTTTCTTTTGATGAGATTCCTGTTGAGATTCTTGATTTCAGTGTCCGAAGACTAAGGAACAATGAAGTTCCCTTTGTCAAGGTATTGTGGCGAAACCAATCTGTTGAGGGTGCAACTTAGGAAGCTGAGGTGGATATGCAATCCAAGTACCCATACCTATTTTTTCTGAACTCCGATCAAGCCGAAGGTACCTTTCTTTCCTAAATCATGCACTTTTGATAAAAGTTGTAGTAGTTCAGCTGTCATTTATTATGTGTTCAACTATAGTTTCTTGAATTTATGCATTCTATGTTGCATTCGGAGTGAGAAATGATGTGTTGATGAGTCTAATGAATGGTTTCAGCTGTATGATGTATTCCTTATCTAATCTTGGCATGTCTAGCGTCATTCGAGGATGAATGTTTCCAAGGGGGGATAATGTAATACCCCGGGAAATTTTTCGTTGAAATTTTGTGCGTAAACGTGTTAGGTTCTATCTTCTAGAATGAACTACAAATTTTCCATGTGGAATGTCTTAGATTATGACCCACCATTGCGTAGAGTATCGAATAAGATTTCCAACGATAGGTGGATCATCAAAAACGGACACTCGAGCGATGAGTTATGAACATTCCGATCGAACCATGAATAGTAGTGAACAGTAAAACGTGCAGAAAAAAGTACTGAGGCCTGACATATTTTTTCTCCAACTTTAAACAATCATAACTCCTTGTAAATAATGATCTGGGTGATCTAATATATATCAATGGAAAGCTCTGCGAGTCCTCTTTCCAATGAAATTTGTTTCATCAAATTTTTCTATCAGAGCAAAAAGTTATGATCGATCTACTTCAGCCTATCAAAAGCGAATTTTTGGGTCGACTTCAAATGATCATAACTCCTTGTACACAATGATCTGGGTGAGATACTATATATCAACGAAAATATATGAGAGTACTCTTTCTAATGAAATTGATTTAATCTAATTTGGAAATCGGAGTAAAACGTTATGGTTGATCTACTTCAGACTATCAAAACAGTCCACCAAAGGACAGATTCAAGAATTATTTGATTTTTTAGGGGCGTTTTGGTCATTCTCCCTGACCCAAAATCCATCCAAACCCTATATTAAAGACTATTAGAAGCATTATATATTATATTTCATCACATTTCCTCAAGAAGAAAATCCTAAGCTCGTACATCCAACTTCAAGAACCTCCAAAGTTCACCATTAATTCTGCAAATTTATTCAAGATTCCAAGTTCCTAGTTCAAGAACTTCAAGAACCTCCAAAGTTTACCATTAATTCTGCAAATTCATTCAAGATTCCAAGTTCCTAGTTCAAGAACTCCAAGAACCATCATTCAAAGGCACGATTAACATCTCAAAAACGTGTATCGATCTAAAGTTCATCATTCAAGGTATGTGGGGGTTTTCAACAAGAACTCTCTTTCGTTCTTGTACCTAATTATAATTTTCATTACAAAGACATGATTTTTATTTGAATCTTTACGAATTTGAAGCATGAACCCATATCTTATAAAAATTATTATGAAATCTTGATGTTTGTGATTTTGAAAGATGAATTCACATGTGTGGAGATATAAAGCATGAATCTTGAATAATATTTATCGTGATTTTGATATCTTTGAACTAAATGGTTCGGGTAATTTATTAAAATATAATTTTCTTATTATGTTAGATACTATTAGAAGATATATATATTTATTGAATTAATTATGAGAAGACCATTTAAAAACAGAGAAGCTTTTAGAAAAATTAAAGAGTCTTTAATTAACAATTATTCAGAATATGTAAGACTAAATAAACCAAAAGAAAACCCACAAAGATTAGTGTACCGAATTAGCTTAATATCTAGTATTGAAGCAAAATTAATAATGCATTTAAAATCTAGGAGAATGAGACACATACAACCTAATTATGATAAAATTAGATTTAGATATCCGCCAAGATACTATAAATATGGTTTAAATGAATAAAGTGCAAAAATACAAAGAATTAAAACAAATTATTTCTGAAAAACGTAAAGAATTAAAAATAAGAATAGAAAGACTACATTATAATATATTTGCCGGAGTTAGTAAAAATTCAATAAATACACAAAAAGATGAAATATCAAAATTAGAATCACAAATAGACAGTTTAGAATATATATATCAACATGAACTATTAACAATAAAATGAACAAAGAAGAATTTATAATAGATGAAAAAATATATGAAAATCACGAAGGATTAAAAATTAAAATAGTATTTTCTAATCTGGAAAGAAGATATAAGAAAATAGGTGAACATTTATATCTAATGTTAGAAAAAGAAGAATTAAAATTAGAAGATAAATTGACAGCAATGGTAAGAATAGAAAGAGAAAATGAAGAAATAGATAGAAAAAAGGAAATAGAAAAAATTAAACAACAAACTACAGAAGAAATACCAAAAATAGAAGAAACTAAAAATAGTAGGATTGCTGAATTAGAAAAAGAACTACAAATGTTAAAAGATTTGTATGAACAAAGCCAAAAGGAAAAAGAAGAAAATGATAAAGAACAAAAATTACTAGACGAGATAAATCAATTTAAAGAAAAATTAGAAATAAAAAACAAGGAATTAGAAATAAATAATATAGATGTTGAAGAGACAGATAATTATGATTCAGAAGACAGTAAAACATACACAGAAGTATTAACAAATACAAAAAAATTAGAAATCAATGAAAAACAAGAAGTAATTAACGAAGAAAACTTAGAAAATACCAACACAGAAATAAATACTCTTGATAAAAAAGAAGATGAAAATATAATACCTAAAACAACAGAAATAAGAAAACCTATATATTATAAAAATAAGTTTAAAAAATATAATGAATATGACAAATGGACACCAAAACAAATAGTTAATAAAAATTATAACTTTTTAGACCTAGATGGTGTAATAGATACAAAAAAAATAATACAATTATTGATAGGATATATGACAAAACAATTATTAGATAATAATATAAATATAACATATGCACCAGAATATATAGAAAGAACACTAATAGGATCAGTAAAACTATGGTTTTCAAATTTAACTGAAAATAACATGAAAGTATTAAGAACTAATAAACCTATAGAAGGAACATAATCAACAACAACTAAACTAACACCTATATAATTATTCAAAAAATATGAAACAGCTATAAAAGATGAATTTGGCAGTCTGACAACAATAGAAGAAGAACAAGATGAAGAAAAAGAAACAAATAGGAATTTAATGTTAAAATTAGCAATATGTAATATGTGTTATATAGATGAATATACTTGCACATTTAAAGAATATTATTATAAAGGAGCATATAGTATAAAAGAAAGTAAAGATATAAGAAAATTATATTTTAATAAATTACCCGAACCATTTAGTTCAAAGATAATAAAAAGTTGGGAAGAAGCAAAAATAGTAGATACGTTAGGAGCAAGAATAAAATTTTTACAACAACGTTATAGAAAATTATGTGAAAAATATAGAGAAGAATTAAAAATGGAAAAAACATTGATAAGAAATTTAGCATGTTGCAAAAATAAAATAGCACCCCAATTTGGATGTGAAGAAAGATATTGTAAGAAAAGAAAAAGACATAAGAAATATAAGAAATATAAAAAATCAAAATAGAAATAAAAGAAATCAAGGAAAAGATATTATGTAAAAAATTATACATACAAAAGACCATATAGAAAGAAGAAATCCAGAAAAGAATTTACTTGTTATAATTGTGGAAAGTTAGGCCATTTAGCTAGAGATTGTAAATTACCTAAAAATTTAAAAAATAAACAAATATCAGAAATAAAAATAGATCATACAGAATATATGCAGATAGATTATATATATTATGAATTAGAAAGTGATGATAGTATATATGAAATTTCAGAAAACGAAACAGATAATGAAATAGATAGTGAAATAGATGAACCAAATGACTCAAGAAGATATAAAAATAATAACAAAAAAGAATATTTAAATGATGAAGGAACGAAACAAAAAATAATATTTGACAGTAACATATTTGATGAAATAAAAGGAAAAGAATTAGATTTAAGTATGGAAAAAAAATTTAAAATACCAACAATAAAAAATATTTTTACTAGGAAAAAGGACGAATATTATGTAGTATGCCAAAAAGAACATGTAATAGACTCTAGATATGCAAAAGGCAAAGCTAGTATACAAATAGTAACAAAAAGAATAATTAATAAAGAGATAAATGATATAAAAGGTAATGGAGATCCAATAAAATATGTACACCTTGGAGGTACAGAGATATTAATAAAAACATGTTTTAAAGAAGGAATAGATACACGAATAGAATTATATTTAGCAGATTATAGAATTATAAAACCTATAGAAAAAAGCATAATAACTGATGTAAAGGGAAATCTAATATACCAAAAATTTAAATTTATAATAAGTGCAAATTATTCCGTAGCAGTAACAGAATATAGATAAATCATTAGTATTATATTGGAAAATATCAGGAATAGAATTAACCCCAGGAAGTAAAATATTTACAGCAAGATGCAAAAATTTATATGTATTAACAACAAAACATAAAATAACAGGAAAAAATAAGATTAACAAAATACGAATAGAAAGCCCGTTCGAATAGATTGTAAAAACAATAGATTATAATGATTAATGCTATAGAGACATAGATATAGAAGAAAATTTAGAAATAGTAAATGATAGAATAAGTACAACGACAAGAATAGTTGATGAAAAACCAGAATCATCAAGCTCATCAAAAAGAACAAGTTATGAAATAAATTCGGTAAGTAATTTAAACCAATATTACATAACAGGAAAAATAAATGAAAAAGAATATTTAATACTTTTAAATACAGGACAAGAAGAAAATTATATAGCAAAATATCTAGTAAGAAATGAAGAAATAAAAACGGATAATGATATGTGCCCAGATCTACCAAGAAGTTTAATAAATAGTAAAAATATAGCAGAAAAAGAAATAATAATAGGAGTTAGAAAAATAAAAATAGAATTCGAAGTAAAGGAAGAAATGCAAAAAGCAGATATAATATTAGGAATAAAATGGCTAGAACAAGTAAAACCATATAATATAGAACATACACAATTAACCTTAACATATAACAAAGCGAAATTATTCTTAAGAAGAGCCTTAAGATAAAATGAAAATATATGTATTAATGAAGATAGTAGTAGAAGGATATTACAGTAGATATTATACGCCTATGATAGATGCAGGAGCAGAAGCTAATTTATGTAGATATAATTGCTTACCAGAAAGTAAATGGGATAAATTAAAAACGCCAATAATATTTAAAGGATTTAATAATGGAGGTAGCTTAATTACTTAGAAAGCTAGGAATATAAAAATACAAGTATGGGATAAAATATTAACAATAGAAGAAATTTATAATTATGAACTAACATGAAAAGATATACTTTTAGGAATGCCGTTCTTAGATAAATTATACCCACATATAATAACTAGAAAAGACTGGTGGTTTACAACTCCATGCAAACAGAGAGTAAGAGCAAAAAGAGTTAATAATAGAATAAGAAAGAAAACTGATTGGATAAAAGGAAGTGAAAAAATTACACAAAAGTTAGAAAATATAAAAAATACTGAAGATACAATAGAACTAGTAGTATTTTCGATAAATAAAACAGAAATAGCTATATTTTCAATCAATAAGATAGAAATAATTAAGAAAAAATTAGAACAATTATATAGTGAAGATCCATTAAAAGGATGGGAAAAACATAAAACTACTATAAAAATTGAATTAATAGATAAAAATAGCATAATAACCCAGAAACCATTAACATATAATTTTGACGATTTAAAAGAATTTAAAATGCATATGGATGAATTATTAGAAAAACAATATATACAAAAAAGTAATAGTAAATATAATAGTCCAGCATTTATAGTAAATAAACATACTGAACAAAAAAGAGGAAAAAGTAGGATGGTTATTGACTATAGAAATTTAAATGCAAGAACTATAACATATAATTATCCAATACCGAAAAAGATATTAAAAATAAGGCAAATACAAGGATATAATTATTTTAGCGAATTCAATTGTAAATCAGGCTTTTACAATTTAAAGTTAGAAGAAGAATCTAAAGAATTAACCGCATTTACGGTACCACAAGGATTTTATGAATGGAACGTATTACCATTTGGATATAAAAATGCACTAGGTAGATATCAACATTTTATGGATAATTATTTTAAAAAATTATCTAATTGTATAGTATACATAGATGATATGTTATTATATACAAAAACTAAAGAACAACATTTAAAATTATTGGAACAGTTTTCAGATATAATAGAAAAATCATGAATAAGTCTAAGCGAAAAGAAAGCTGAAATTATGAACAATCAGATAAAATTTTTAGAAATACAAATAGATAAAAGTGGAGTAAAAATGCAACAACATATAGTACAAAAGATAATAAATTCGAAAGTAGAATTAGATACAAAAAGAAATTACAATCATTTTTAGGATTAGTAAACCAAGTAAGAGAATATATTCCAAAATTAGCAGAAACTTTATAACCACTACAGAAAAAATTAAAAAAGGATGTAGAATATAACTATAATGAAGAAGATAAAAAACAAGTTCAAAAAATAAAATTACTTTGTAAAGAATTACCAAAATTACAATTTCTAGATGAAAATAGAAAATTTATATATATAGTAGAAGCAGATACTAGTGAGTATAGTTATGGAGGAGTACTTAAATACCGATATGAAGCATAAAAATTAGAACACCATTGTAGATACTACTCAGGTACGTTCAATGAAACAAAAATAAAATGGGAAATAAATAGGAAAGAATTATGTTCATTATATAATTTTTTGTTAGCATTTGAGCCATATATTGTATATAACAAATTTATTGTACGAACAGATAATACACAGGTACGTTGGTGGTTAACGAAGAAAATACAAAATTAAGTTACAACAAAAGAAATTCGGAGACAAGTCTTGAATATATTAAATTTCACATTTATAATTGAAGTAATCAGTACTAACAAAAATGTTATTGCAGATTACATATCAAGACAAAGCTACACAGACTGAAATAATAGAAGAAGATACTCTAGAAAAAATACTCAACACCCTAACTATGCTTTCAATGAAAGTAGACAGTATGGGTAATGAGATAGAAAACCTAAAGATTAATGAAGATAAACTGAAGTCTATAGCTACAAATCAGATAACTCAGTAGTGTGCAGAGCTATGTCGATCGGAAGACATTAAATTTCCAGAGCTAGAAGGAGATGATGGGACACTCCATAAAACCCATAACATTTATCAATCTACTTCTGCAGGTACAAGCAAAGGAGTTAGTCGACAAAGATACCAGAACATGAATATGAATAAAATATTTGAGAAACCATTTACACCAAAAACACAAAAAGACCCCTTCTTCATACCCCACAAATCACCACATATCGAGATAGCCTGAACCAAGATAAAAAAGTTTACAACGATACAACCCAAAAATACATAGAAAATATCTGTAGAGTACAAACTTTTCTAAACCTTAACCCTAGAGCTACAAATATCAAAGAACCAAACACAAACTATATAACCCAAAAATTACACGGATATAACAAGCTAATTGCACTACCCAAAACCAACCTAAGCCTAGTGAAAACTTGTTTTGACTATGGACTATTAAACACCATATACACCCAAGAAGGAGAAGAACTAACAGCTATGGAAGAATTACATAAGATATTCACCACCTACAAAAGGATAACGAAAGGAAATCTATTTTACATAAAGTGTTATACTGCACCAGCAGAGATATTATATGACAAAATAAAACCAGTTATACAAGTTGTAAAAATAGGACTAACCAGATATATGATCATACCTGAAGATATTACACAACAATCGGAGATACCCAAAATTGAGATACCCAATTTCTATGCAAATAAACGACTCATTGGACTAGCTACGATTATCCAAGAATTAGAAAATAATTATACTAATGGAAACCCAATATGGAGCTATTATTCCACAGACCATTAAATGATCTATTCAAATTCAAAAGAGCTACGACAAACAGATATAGAGGATGTTAGGCAATGGATAATGACATTACTTAACCCAAAAAAACAATCTACTGCAAGAGCAATTAAAAAAGAATTTATTTCAGACTGATTATTGACAAGATATTGTAAGATAATTGGACACAAATATCCAGACCATCAATGTTCAAGATGTAATGGAGAAGATAATATTATTCCAGAAGTACACCTAGAATAAAATCAAGGAGATGAACATGCCATCTAGAAAGATAAGAAGCAACAGATACGGCAACGAGAAGACACCAATGGAAGAAGACATGATAGTAAATTATTTACATAAAATTGTCAGAATTGTTAGAATTATTGTATAGAATTTCCTTTTTAGGCTAGGTAGCCTTTTTGTCCTTTTTAAAAAAGGCTATAGTTTTTATTGTATAGACTTTTCTTTATTAGCCTCCTAGCCTTTTTGACTTTTCAAAAGGCTATGGCACTTAGGATTCTAGTTTTAAATTTTTTTAAACGTGTAAAGACTCATGTAAAGACTTTGTAAAGATTTTCTTTTTATAAATAAAAGAAACCGAAGGCATTGCAAGGCAAACCTTCATGTGTTGAAGCAATACTTTCTCCAGTCCACAACAAATATTTTGCTCAGTTAATTAAAAAACAGACATACTTCAATGGAAAAAGTTATGGAGGAACAAACTTCAGAAATATCAAAACTACCCAAACAGGTATATTTATTTATGATTATGAATAGCTAAATTCATAATTCCCAACAATCATGATATGATAAATAAATTCATATTAGTTACTTTATAGTAGAATTATTCGAAGAATAATATGTTAAGAAGTTTATTAGCAAATTGGAAACGAAGAAAAATCCCTAAGAACTATGTCATCCTAAAGGTGAAACCAATGAGGCAAGAAGCCGTGGCGGGGAGTAACCAGAGTAGAGGCGTTGTTTAAGGGAAAAAGTATCCAAATTACCATGCTAATAGTGATCGAAGAACATGTTATTTAAGAATAATCTAGTATATAGTAATCTAAGATGACCATATTTTGTTATGTACATGGTTGAAGGGAATATTTTGAAAAAAGTAATTTTATGAAAATGAATAATTATTTATCTGATGTGATGGTAGATAAATTTAAAATACTTATTTTGTATGAACTTAAAGATATAAAAGTAGTAGATATAAGAAAAATCATATTAGAAAAAGCATTTGGTAAATATTACATGACTAGAGTAAATTATATACCATACCTACCTAACTACTCTTACAAATACTTACCATGATAAATTACATAGAATTTTTAGAAAAAGATATGAGAAACATACAGTTACTAGAAAATCAGATGAAAATAAATATAGACAAATACATGGAAAATAAAGATATAAAATATATAGAATTTCTTAATAAAAATATGCAAGAACTACTAAGGCTAAAACAAACAACTACAAAATATTATAACAAAATTAATTCTAAAAGATAGATCATCTAGATTATCTTAAAGTCTTAATCTTATATATACTTAAAGATATAGAAATTATAGATATTAAGAGAATAACATTAGAAAAAGTAATAGACTATGAAATTGAAACCATAAATTGGATAGAACAGTTATACCAAGAAATTTACCCAGAAGGATATTATTCAGATTAAAAGATGTTAGAATATATTAGAAAAACTAGAGAAAATCAAGATAATCTAAATAAAAAAATTAATTATAGAAACCGAATTAGAAAAATAATGGAGAATCTAAAAGAAAAATTAATATGGATAGAAAAAACCTTAGAAAATTTATAAAAAAGTACATGTGATAGTTTATATAATTTAAAAAACTCACTACGAGAAGAACAACATAAGATAATAAATAACATTGAAAATCTAGAATTAGATATACATTACAGTACAGTTAGGACAAATTATTATATAGAAATCTATAACTCTGCAATTACTACAAGATAAAATAATAAACCAAACAAATTAATAAATACATCTTACGAAGAGAATAAATCATTAAAAGATATTAAAACAAAATTTAAGAAACATCCACACACTAAGAAAAATAGATTCATTATATCTATAATAAATCTATTTCATAATTTAGTCATCTGCCTATATTCGCACCCTCTCTAAATGGTCCCCATTGGATATTGTGTTTTTTTAAGAAAGTGTGTGTTATAAGCATGTTGATTTTTAATATTTGAGATATTTGGAATGATTTGACCTTTTGGTCTTAATGGAGTTGTTTTGAACTTGAGTGTGAAAGAAATCCACAACGTGGTTGATTTTGATAGATGGGAAGCATGATGGCTCCCGATGTATATTTATATATTACTGAAATTGTTTTATTATGGATTGTCTTTGAAATAATCTGAGCTATGTTCGGGAGAAATCTTTAGCACCGAGTGGAAGGTATAAAGCGACCTTACTTCCCTAGCACTATGTGCCCTTGTAGGAGTGAGCCTGAGGATGATTTATATAGAGATCACTAGTTTGTGTGGATTTGATATCGATTGTCCTACTCCGATGGCAAGGATAGGACGACTCTCCCCAACGTGGGTTGTACGTTGGACTCCATGTAGCTCACATGGTTTATGTCGGTTATAGGATATCCTAGTGTGTGTGTGTTTCCTTGTGTCTATGGTGAATGATGAAGTAATTTGAAAGTGGAATTGTGATAGTTATTCTGTCGAACGATTTAAATGATATTTACATTATGTGAATTGATATTCTTGATGAACTGAAAGTGATTGAAAAATTATATGATGACTCATATGTGTTATTGTACTTATTTCATCCTCCAATGATTATGATGATTTTCTTCGGGCTGTGTGAGTCTTTCATACATCCTGCATATTTATTATAAATATTGATGATGATGATGTTTATACAACTGTATACACCCCCATATACTCGGTTTTTTTATGGTACTGACCCACATCTTCGGATGTGGGCTGTATTTTATCAGAATATAGGTTCAGGTGCTCAGTTCTAGGTTCGACAGTGATTCTTTGGGCACGCTGTTCTACATCCTCTATTGTGGTGAGTCCTCATGTTCCGAGGATGTGATGTCTGATGTTGGTTTCACAGAATTGTTTACATTTCATAACTGAGTATGAGTTAGTTGGGGCATGTCTCAATGGCTCGCTGGTTTTATTGATTTTCTTAGAGGATTGTTAGACTAGTATAGATGTTGGGAGTTGACTAATAAGTCATATTTTGTTATCTTTATGAAATTCTTTTATTCTTGGATGATGATTACTCTGTTGATAATTGAGGGTTATCTATGGAAACCCTATTGATTCGTGTTGAACTGAATGAAAATGGCTCAATGGGTTAGCTTGGGGATACTCGTAGCCTCAAGCACCGTGTGATGCTTCGGGACCCATTTTTGGGGCATTACACATATATCATATCAATCAATGATAATTTAACATGCAAACTATTCCATACTATTCACTAATTCTTATTAGATTAGCTGTTTGGCTAAAAATTTGAAGTGCAGGACTTTTGGCATTATAGGAAACTAGCACTGATTACCATGATCACAGGTCATGACCGCTTTGCATTGCCACGTTTGTGATACTTAAGGCTGGTTTCATACCAGCTTTTCATGTCCAAAACTTTTCCAAATTTTTAGGCAACTAGAATGCTTTAAAAAATGGATTTACATGAAGACCAATTGTGCAATGCTAATAGGTGTTTGAATATGCCCTTAAAAATTCAAAAAGTAGTATTGAAAGTTCATTTGGGCAATCTATCAAACACTTGGTGTGTAAACCTCATTTATCTATATTTTAAACATATTTTTGGGTACTCAAGATTTCCCCTCTTGTGTGCACACCTTACTCAAGCAGCCAACACCACACAAATACCAAGTATGACAATCATGGAAGCATAAAAATCAAAAATCTAGGCCTTCTCTTAATCGTGCATTCTAAGTCCTATTTTCAAAAATAAAAGCATGGATTTATGACACCTACCATATTTCTGACGTAAGAGGGATGCAAGGATGTTATTGGAGAGCTCACAAACTTGGACAAAATTTTATCCAATTAGAGAATAAACATGAAAGCAAGTATGAGGGAAATTAGGGGAAATTCATTGATTAAAAGGGCTGAAGTGACTGCAACTATGGTTAGGTTACCACGATCGCGCCTAGTAATCGAGATCGTAATAACTGAGAGCATTTTGACTCCTCTATTTTCCCCCTTTTGAATCTCATCCAATTCACTCCATAGTTCCACAAATACATAAGTTATTCATATGCAAGAACTAATATCTATGCTACCAAAACATAACAAAAAGGATACTAGCCACTTTCATGAAATATGTGGGTTGCCTCCCAAATAGAGCCTTAGTTATTATCGTGAAATGATATCTTCTCACTTATATTCTAAAGGTGGGTCTTCGATCTCTTCCTTATTCACATTCTCACTCTCAACATCCACCATGAACACAACTTGGAGTTCCACCATTTGTTTCTTTGTCTTGAAAATTTCCAAAGAGACATCATCCTTTTGCACTCTAAATGTCATTTTCCCCTTCTCTAAATCGACATTGGCTCTTACGGTGGCCAAGAAAAATGAACAAGGATGATAGCTACCTCTTTGTCCATTTCATGATCCTACACCATAATGTTCGCCGAAAGTATAACTTTTCCACTTTAACAAAGACATCAAAAAAAATCCCCACCAACCTTTTGATAGACTAGTTCGCCATTAAGAGTCGCATAGAGGTTGGTGTAGGGGCATTCAATCCAAGCATCTTGTAGATGACAAATGTTATTAAGTCAATGCTTGGACCAAGGTCACATGGAGATTTTGTAAACTCATGTGTCCTAATTTAGTAAGGAACGGTGAATGCTCCAGAGTCATTTTTATTTTCTACAATCTAACAATCCATGATAGCGCTACACCCATGAGTTATCTCAATGGTTTTACCTTTGACATGTGTCTTTTTGGACATCAACTTTTTCATTAAATTAGCAAATCTCGGGATCTCTTGGATTGCCTGGATCTATGGGATATTTTTTGATAGATTGCTATGTTTTGCCATGAACCTCCTCAATTTGTCACCCTTCTCCTTTTTATGCAATATTTGAGGGAATAGGGGAGGAACTTGGATTGTGGGCTTTGCTTCACTTTTTGGCTTTTGAATCTCAACCACTACTTCGTCACTTTCCTCGGTCTCGTTCTTATCATTTTTTCTCGACTTTGAGGTAACACCTCCTTTATGTTAGTCTTCAGAATTTTCTTACTCAAGTACCCTTTAAAGGGATCATCAAGTATGTTTTCTCTCCTTGTGATAATTGCTAGGACTTGAGCATCATTTTTTGGATTAGCAATTGTGTCATTAGGAAGTCCACCTCAAGACCTAGAATTTAGTTGCAAGGAGTTTTGTCAAATTTTGGTCTTCAATTGCTTGATAGAGGTGAAGTGAGACACCTTGGTTTGAGAGAGTTGAGAGAATTTACCTTTCAACTCGTGGACCATTTTTTTCGTACCTTCTACTCTATTAAATATTTTTGCTAACACATCCTCGGTCTTGAATTTATTAGGGTCGATTGCGCTTGACTCCTTGGTCTTAGCTCGATCATGAGGGGGAACATAACTATCACAATCGCGCTTCTTATCTCTCCAATCACTATCCCACTCGCTATCCATCCAACATTGGTTCCCACTTTTCCTTTGGTAGGATGGGTGGGAACCCCTTGAATAGTAGGCCAAATACTGGATTTCCTCGTCCAACTTCTTTACTTCATCATCATCTTCATAAGACATTTATGCTAAGACATTTACTACTTTCACCGGGGCACCTATAACTTGCTTTGTCTAGAGTTCAAGTTGGGTCATCATTTTTTCCATGTTCTCCTCCTTTTTTTCATTCCCCTTTCTTTGCTCATTATAAACCACAGAAGTAGTAGAAGGAATCTTGGGAACTTTGGTATCTTAGGTGTGCCATACCTGATTTGCTTTGACACTTCTCCTATTAATAGAAAGGACACATGGTGGTGAATCTTCACTATATATCCATCCACCGCATTATCCATTACTATTTTTTTAATGGATCAAGGGCCTTATAGAAGATCTCGAGAAGCATCTTCTTAGCGACCTCATGATTTGGGCATCGGGCTAATTTTCCATTAAGCCTTTCCCAAGTTTCAAACAATAGCTTTTCATTTATTTGCTAAAAACTCACAATTTCATCCCTTTTTTAAAGCATTTTTTATGGTGGGAAATATCTATCAAGAAATGCAGTGGTAATCTTTTTCCAAAATGTAATTGAGCTGGGTGGAAGTGAGTAGAGCCACAAAACTACCTCGCCTGTTAGTGAGAATAGGAAGAGGTGTTGCGAGATGGATTATTGAGTAATGTGTGCTATGTTAAATGGCACACACACTTCCATGATATTCTTCAAATAGACATTTGGGTCCTCATACGCTTGACCCTCGTACAACCCTTTCTTTTGCAATATATGAAGCAGAAGCTAGTCACATGAAAAACTCCATTTCCATTGGTTGGTGGAATACGGATTGCACTTGTTTGGACCGCTTCATTTAGTTGGCCCTCATCATCTAGGGGACCATCAAAGGTGCCCATATTTCTTGCATTATCACTCATCATTCTGTTAAAACATCAATCACATAAAAAAATTTCAAGAAAAAACAAATAAAGTAAATTACACCACCCAAGGTATACCGAAGTAAGAATCACACCGTACAAGTTTAATCTATATTTCACTCCCCAGCAATGGTACTATTTTTATAACGCTCAACTCACTCCCATGTTAGAAGGATGATGCAGTCATTATCAATAACTAACTATTGTTGGGGTCAAATCAACATAGAGTGAAATATAAATTTCAAAATCATATGGGTGTTCTAACTACTAAAATGATATTCAGAATGCTAACAAACACATATAAAATAAAGTGTGGGGGGAAATGATTTGAAATTTGTTTGTAACGATCTTTGGTTAGCAACACACTAATTTAGCACTTTTGATTTAAATGCAAGATTTTAGAATATCTTGGGATTATGTCTACCTAAAGGAAAGAAGTGAGTACGTTGTTGAAATTTTAACATAAAACTTAGTTATTAAGTAAGAAATAGGCTAAGTCAAAGGTCTTTTGGTTAGACTTTCAAAAAAACCACAAGGATTTCACTCATTTGCTCTTTCGAGCAACTAAAATACGTACAATTCATAATTACCCAAAACCTTCCTTTGGCATCCCTCTTTATAGGATCATACCCTTGACGTTATTCACATTCCAATCACACTTATTTCTAAGATTGCAAAAGGTAGTAAGCCATAGGCTTGATTGCCCAAAATTGCCTTATCACCTTATATCCCTCATTCAAAGATTTCATGGGTTCCCATAACTTTACCTTCATCCCTCTTTCGAGGATGATGAAGGGTTTCTAGAGTTTGGGATTTTCACCCATCAAACCCATTTTGATATTTGGGGTTTTCACTAACAAATTCAAACTATTAAGCTCAAGCAATGGTAGAATCCATAGTCAACAAAAAAAAATCATGCAAACACATCAATACCAGCACACAAATAGACTTTAGTTCAACATAATCCCAATACTAAATTACTTAGCTACTTATGAAGAAAGTAAAGAAAGATATACCATAAATATTATCCAAAGCATTCATTCTTCACAAAATACTAAGAACTTAATTCTCCCATATTAGTTACAATCTTGCCCAATTAGGGTTCTTTCTTGAAATTGAAAAATGTATATGAGATAAGCAATGCCCAAAGAAGAAATGTTTTTTGACTATTTAAGGTTTGGGATTTGGCCAAGTGAAATTACAAAACTTCCCTAGGCAATATTCCTGCTAAGCCGCGATCGCGTAAGGATCCCCGTGATTATGGCGAACACGACCGCAGTATTATTTCGTGATCACACTTTATTGACAATCTTAACTGACAACAACTGTGGTCTTTGTCTCCCTATCGCGGTAACTAGGGTTGAAGACTACTCCAAGTCTTCAGCTACACTTCTTTGCTTCCACTTGATCTCTTTTAGCTTCAATCCACATCTTTGCATCTCACCAACTCTATGCCTGCAAAATATGGATATTAGTGCATTAAATCACGATTATGTCTCATTTATTTATACAAAACATGGTAGTATGCACAAAAATTGAGTGCAAATATGTGGTAAAATCAAATCTCACCAACCCACTCTAAACATATGTGTGTAATCAACACCTAATCATCAATAATGTTAGCTATATCACAAAATTAGTCTAATTCTACCTCGATCACCACATCCCATTATGCCTGTTATATGACCAAAAATGTAGTCCAATGTATGTATACTATTCAAATCAATTATAAAATCAAATTTGTACTTACAGACTCAGGGAACTTATATTTACCCAAATTCCATAACCTGCAGGGGACCAGTTTCATCCATTTACCATATTATCATGGAACCTGACCCTTCTATTTATCAATAATATCTTATATCAACATATTACCCAACCCTTCGAATAGAATAATATAATGAAATAAAATCACTATAATTCAAGTATAACATTATGCACTAGTAGTTCATGTACACAACTTATCATCATAAGTACTTATTGAATTGTGTGCCATTTTATCATGTATAAAAGCAATATAAATCAAGCTCACTAATACAATTATGATGAAAGGATGATTCATAAACATTCTTCTTAAAAATAGGTAAAGAGTCTTAATCAAATTTACAACAATAGTAGAACATATTCATGTCCTTTTACTGAACCAAACCCTTGATAAATATAAGTTATGGTAGATTCCATCATTCTCTCAAATTCTATTTTTCATACAATCTTTTTTATTCTAACATACTTATCTTCACCTAATCAATCATCAACTACTCTTTCTTATGAGACTCTACAAGCTCGAACTTAATTCACACACTTTACCCAAACACTTCTCTAACCTTAACCTATATTCTCTTAGGATTTATAAGTTACTATTATACCGTACCTTATAATCAACAAACCTTACAAGTATCTACTTTTGTGAGGATTAAACATCTGTATGTCAATATGCTTATTTTCACTATGTGCTAAAGTAATTAAATAAGCCTTGTGACTACACGCTCCCATATTTATCTACTATAAGCCAACGAGCATAATTTATGTAATAGTCCATCAAGTACATTAACCAATTATGATTAAGAATAAAGGATCTCATATATAAATAACTTAGATCAAGTATTATCTCTACCTAGTTTATTCCCATTAATTATCCATGCAAACTCTATGTTTGCATGCCTAAGCATAAATTCTCTCATCAAATGATATTCTATAAATACTAACTATCCATAGTTTATTACACATAAACCATATCATATCTCGATGTCAAGGAACTCCATCTAGAGAGCTTCAAACCATGTTTCTTGCATTTAGTTAGTGAATTTGTTAGAGAGAATTTGAGGAAAAGGTTGGAATCATGTCTCTTGAGGCCTGTCCTGTCTATGTTAGTAATTTTTAGCTTAGAAATAACCTTAGGGTATTTTCAGTAGGAGTCATATGTACTATAACAAGATTGGGATGATATAAAGTTAAAAATCTTTTTTCTTACTACTCTGGCACTACCATGGATTCCTAGGTCCTATTTCATTGATCCCTCTATAGTGGCCATGGGACCTTTATGGTTGTTCTTAGGAATTTGGCCTAGAATCTTTTTCCATGTCCTAAAGATTTTCATGATGTGAGTTATGGATTTACCCATCTTAACCTTATCTCAACATTGCATTTTTAAATTAGTTATTTTATTATGAAAATTTCTAATAATAATGGAATGGATTATTAGAATCGATACCACTTAACCAATCATTCATACCCAAATAATTTAAGAAAATATAGCAGGAAATTAGATTGTTTTAGATAAAGTATACTAATGGACCCATGCTTACTACTCCAGCTCTGGTTATATTTATATGTTCCTTCTAGTGAGATTCTTCAAATACCATAATCATAGCATTTTGACATCCAAACCAATTTAAATTTGAAGTACTTCACGTATGAGTATAATTAGAAAGGATTTCACTGCATTAGGTACTGATATCACCACGAGATATTGGAGAATGAAAATATTATAAAGGATACAAAAATACTAATTATAAAATAGATTAGCACAAAATTTCCCATAGATGATTGCTATAGAGGCTAGGGCTCACTATAGTGGTACTGCTGTGGGCAATGGGCAGTTATGGTGGTCTATTATAGTTTCAAAATGGGGAAAAGGTTGTTTTACCTATATCAACATCTAATAGTTATCCTAGTTGAAAACTAGACTCAAAATGCACAAAATTGAAACAAAAGAAAAAAGATATATTGAATTATCGAGATTTGAATGGATTTATGAGCAACAAAGATCTTGATACCTTTACCTCTTGATTTAAATCTATGAAACCACAATAGACCCAACTAAATCAAAGACAAGATAACCAAATTGAAACCACAAAAAAAGAGTTTCAATGATTCATTAATTGAAAAATATTAACATGAGCAATATTGATAATCCACCCTAATCACTTCACTATAATTAACAACTACTTGATTAATGTAATGATAGGACTCACCTAGAAAATATAAGCTTAAAAGCTCTCAATTCATCATAAACTAAGGAAGGAAAAGGCAAAGGCAAATATTTATAGTTATGCCTTTATAAAATTAAGAAAATATCCCAAAAATGGCTACTTTAGATAATAACGCACAAAGATCTTCTTGGTTGACCAATTAACATCTTGATCACACATTGCCTTATATCTTTATTGCTCTATGGATTTCCTCAGGCTGCAAGCTAGCATCATATGTAGAATCCTATCCTAATGTGCCCTATGCTAACCATGGTTCTATCAACTTCACACTCCTATCAGATCAACATTATCTATCCACCAACCTCTCCTTCTACTAATTTTCTAAGGTAATCTCTTATTTCTCACTCTGTTATGTTATTTTACAAGATATATTACAAATTTTGAGTAAACTTGCAAGAAATTTAAACTTAATTGGGTTCTTGGGCATAAAATTATTTTTTATCCATGTTTGATTGTATTTATATAGCATGATAGATTTAATTTCATTTCCAAAGCTACTATAGTGTTCTAGGCATAAGAATTATGAAGTTCATCAGTGATTAGAACGAAAAAATAGGATGGGTAGATGAATGGTTAATTTTTGAACAATTTCAACCCATTGATTTAGGTGTTAATCAACATAATTGTGTCGAATAGTCATACTCTACTACCCCATGCCTTTTAAGAATTGAGAAAATAATGCTAAAATTTAAAATTAGGGTTGTGAGAATTGAGGTCCCCATCTTGGACTGATCATACTGCTATGGCGGTCCATTGCTCGTTATTGCAGTACTACTACAACGAGACCCTCCACTATGTCGATACCACTAAGGTGATCTGGGTGATGTTATGACAGTCCCCAGGAAGTAACCCTTCCTGCTATTTGAGTGATTTTCCTAAAAAAGATTCTTCTCTACTACTTCCTTGGTTTAAAGCTTAGTTTTTACAAATTATTTTGCAAGGCTATCAACTAATGAACTTTTTGTCTCCTTACTTTGGTACTATAACAATAATGGTTGCAGGTGGCGTCTCCCTATTCTTAGGAGAAATTTCTCACCAATACATACTAAAAATTACTACCTAGACTATAAATTAAGGTTCTCACTTTCAAATATGCATTCATCAATCGATAGGTAGAAGAAGATGTACTCAAGTTTTATTCCCTACTACAAGAGCTAAAGTAGGGGCCATTGATGCAACCAGTCGGCCGATGCAATACGGGTTTGGCAAGATAATTCTATGTCTTCTTCCCAAAGTTAACTATGACACTCTTGACACCCTCCTATACTTGTCAATCTTATATATCCCAATTAGGCAAAGGCTAAAAATAAGGCATTAGGGGTACCAATTCACTCAAATAAACCATACCAAATAGGAGATAGATATTGAACAATAGTGATTAGTTGTCTCAAATGTTGTTAGTTTCGAGAATTATATCCTCAACGTATTTGGTCTATGCCAAAAAAATCTTTTACTAGCTCTTATATAAATCTTGAGGCGAGACAATAGTTGTATGAGGTGTCTAGGAGGATTCATCTCTCAATGAATTTGTCTGTTATTACCTTCAAGTGAGCTTTGGTAATTAATTGAATCTTTTATAAGGTGATCCTTAATGTAAGGGAGTAGATCATCGAGGAAGGAAACAAGGGACTTATTTAACATCATAATGACTTTTTCCTCCTTGTATTTATTGTAAAGCTTAGTTAGTAGGCACATATGTTTGAGGAGTATGAGGATGATTAGTCTTTATATAACCCACCCTTCATCTTAGTGAAAGATAAGAAACCTTTGAGAAGGAACAATAAGGATAGATAAGTGAGTGTCGATAGAGAAAGAGTGTAGAAGGGTTGAGGATTAAGGACTGCTCCCCATGGCCATCATGTCCTTTTGGATGTCTAAACATAATCTAGCGGCCATGAAGGATATGCTAAAAAATATTTCTATCCCTCTTTATGAGTCTAGCTCTTTCCGTATTGTGGACCATTAAATCCCTTGTACTATTGGCCTAGCTCGGGCCACCATAAATCTCTATAAGGAGTTAAATGTTAGAATATGAAGCACTAAAAATCCATGAAGACTTTTTTGATATTAGTCGCCTAGGGTTATAAATTTCTAAAGGTAAAGACGATGAATGCCAAGGAGTTGTCATTCATGATCCACCTAGAGGAGGATGGTTCAGATGTGTCTATATTGGAGACAATGCAACTATTTAGGCCTTAGATAGGTGAAACACCTTGGTTTCTTGACCTTAGAAAATTTCCTGGAATTCTGATCTCTAGACCCAATACGACTCATGGGTACGACCTATGTGTTGGGGTATGGCTGGTATGGTCCATTCATATAATAATCGATGTTGGTTGGTGGGATGGATTTTGGTGACTAGAATTGATATGACTTAGGGGTATAAGTAATATTTGTGGGTACAAATCATTCGATTACTTAACTTAATGTTAGACTTGATTACTTAGGTTAGATTTGATTATGAGTGGCTCACCATATGCCATAAGCCAAGGGATGAATCATACCCAGTCTTTCCTACGGTGGACAGTGTCTAAATCTTTCTTAGGTATAAAGTTTCGAGGGATATGGATTATATATTATCAATACAACTTGGTTATTGAGTCATAAATTACAGTGTTGGATCCAAGGGTTGAGGGTAGGTTACGAATGAAGAATACCAATCGTATTGGAGGGTATGACTTGTGTGGGTTAGTCTTATCCCTGTGATGGGATTTTGGTGCAACTTAAGTGGGGGTATTCTAGACATTTTTCCACTTATCATAATAGGGTCCCACGACTTCTAACCTATTTGGGAGGTTATTCACCCTATTATCCCATTCATTAACACTTAGAAACTCTTTTAAACACTACATAATTCTCTCAAGAGCTTTTGGGTAAGGAAAGCTAGTGTTTTAACTAAATGATAAATTTAGGGCTTGTCTTGGTTATTTCTTTTCGTCATTATTTTTGTTTAAGGCATGTTCTCTTCCCTGAATGATAATTCTACTAATGGAATGATTTTTATAAATGTTTGCATGGTTTAATCAATTTTATGATTTTGGTTTTCAAATATAATTTGTATGTTTTGATATTAAATGGTTTATTTTTGTTTCTCATGGTTTTAATTATGCTTTTATATGCATTAATGGTGGTTTTGGATAATCTGGTTGCATGGTAATGGTTTAGTGGAAATTGCAATTGGTTTTAATCATATTATGCCCCTAATGTGTTTGACAAATGTCTTCTAAAGATTTGTTCATTTCATTGACTACTTTTAATGAAACTCTTACATGTTTTAAAACTTGGTAAAGGAATTATGCCTGGTTTAAATGGCTTGAAATCGTAAATGGCTAATGGTTATGCTTGAGGGTACATGGAATTACCCCAAGAGGTTTAATATGGTAAATGGAAAGGGACTTGAAAGTCCTCTTAAACCTGTAAATGGTTGGCTATGGATTATACTTACAAGTAAGGGTTGATATGAAGATACCAATATCAATGGCCTTGGTTAATAAATGGATAATGGTTTGGTTATTTAGAAATTAGTTTTAATTGGGCGATAATGGTGGAAGTTTTAGCTAAGCAATGGTTAACAAAAACTATCCTCTTCAAAGGATAGATGATCTATTTGACTAGTTGCAAGGTGCTATGTTTTTTTCTAAGATAGATCTTTGGTCTGAGTACCATCAGCTACAGATTAGGGAGGTGGATATCCCTAAGAT
This sequence comes from Capsicum baccatum var. pendulum, assembly GCA_030864225.1. NCBI lineage: Eukaryota > Viridiplantae > Streptophyta > Magnoliopsida > Solanales > Solanaceae > Capsicum > Capsicum baccatum. The sequence goes on from CM061557.1 coordinate 92,818,853, forward strand.
GGCTTTCCATATGCGGTATGGGAACTTTGAGTTTTTAGTGATGTCATTTGGGTTGACTAATGCTCCAGCGGCATTTATGGATCTGATGAATAGGGTTTTTTATTAGTATTTGGATCTCTTCATTATTTTGTTCATTGATGACATTCTGGTTTTTTTGAAGAGTGAGGTAGATCATGTTAAGAACCTCCATGAGGTGTTGTAGACCTTAAGTAAATAACAGTTGTATGCCAAGTTCTCTAAGTATGAGTTATGGTTGAATGTTGTAACTTTCTTGGGTTACATTATTTCTAGTGAGGGGATCATGGCGGATCCACAAAAGGTTGATGTGGTGAAGATATGTCCTATACCTACGAATCTATCCAATATTTAGAGCTTTTTGGGTTTAACGGGGTATTATAGGTGGTTTGTGGAAAGTTTTTTGTCGATAGATATTCCTTTGACTAAGCTAACTTAGAAGAAAGTTTTCTTGGTTAGATACTTGTGAAGGGAGTTTTTAGAAGTTAAAGGATAGGTTAACTTTGACTCCAATTCTGACTTTGTTGGATGGCAATAATGGGTTCGTGGTTTATTGCGATGCATTTGGGTTAGGTTTTGGTCGTTTGTTGATGCAACATAGGAAGGTGATTACCTATGCTTCCAGGAAGTTAAAAGTACATAAATAAATTATCCTCCTCGTGATTTGGAACTGTTGGCAGTTTTGTTTGCTTTGAAAAAATGGTGGCATTATTTGTATAGTGTATACGTGGATATCTTTTCTGATCATAAGAGTCTACATTATGTGTTCACTTAGAGGGAGCTTAATCTCAGGAAGAGGAGATGGCTTGAGCTTCTTAAGGATTATGATATGAGTCTTCACTATCACCCAGGTAAGGCTAATATGGTTGTTGACGCTCTTAGCAGGTTATCCATGGGGAGTTTGGCTCACGTGGAGGAAGGAAAGTGGGAACTTATGAAGGATATTCAAAACTTTGCTAATCTTAGAGTTTATCCCTTAGGCTTCAAGAATAGTGATGTGATAGTGGAAAAAGTCGTTCGATCATCTCTTGGTGTGAAGATTAAGTAGAAGAAAGTGCTAGAATGTATATTGAAGAAATCAAGAGTGACGTTGGTGGGAAAAAGGTAGTGGTAATTGAGATTAATGGTGATGGTACTTTATGGTACCAAGGAAGGTTGTGTGTTCTTGATGTCGACGAATTACAATAAAGGATTTTGGTTGAGGTGCAAGAGTCATGCTCTATTGTCCATCCCAGCTTGAGTAAGAAGTATTATGATCTCAAGGAGAGGTATTAGTGGTATGGCATGAAGAGGGATGTGGCTGATTTTGTAGTGAAGTGCATGGTGTGTCAACAGGTTAAAGTTGAGCACATAAGGCTAGGAGGTTTGTATCAAGAAATTGATTTTCCCAAATAGAAGTGGGAAGTTATCAATATGGATACAGTTATCGGTCTTCTTCGGTCTCAGAATTAATATGTTTCAATTTAGGTCATTATGGATAGGATGACTAATTATGCACACTTTTTACCAGTGCAGACTAGCTTCTCAGCAGATGGTTATGCTAAGATGTATCTTTAGGAGATTGTGAAGCTGGATGGGGTTCTTATTTTGATTATTTCTAATCATGGCATGTAGTTTACATCTCACTTCTAGCGATCTTTTCATAGAGGGTTGGGGAATAAGGTGAGTTTGAGTACTTCTTTCCATCCATAGATGGAAAGGCAAGCAAAAAAAACTATTTAGATATTATAGGATATGCTTCGGGCTTGTAGGGTTGATTATGGTAGAAATTGGGTTGAGAATTTACCTTTTATGGAGTTTGCTTACAATACTGGCTATCATTCTAGTATTGGTATGTCCCCTTTTAAGGCATTTTATGGTAGGAGGTATAGGTCTCCTATTTGTTGGTTTAAGCTTGGTGAGGCAGATATGTTTGGTCCCGAATTTGTTTACCAGGCTATGGAGAAGGTGAAGGTGATTCGCGATAGGCTTAAGACTGTCCAAAGTCGCAAAAAGTCCTATGCAGATGTTAGGGAAAGAGACTTAGAATTTAAGGTTGGGGATAAGGTTTTCCTTAAGGTATCTCCCATAAAGAGAGTAGTGTCATTTGGCAAGAAGGGGAAGCTCAGTCCCCGGTATGTTGGTCCTTATGAGGTTTTGCAGAGAATTGGTAATGTTCCTTATCAGCTCGAGTTGCCTTCTAGCTTGCGCTTGGTCCATTCGGTCTTTCATGTTTCCATGTTGAGAAAGTGCAGTGATGATCCTCATTTGATTGTTTCTTTGGAAAGACTGGGTATCACTGATTCTTTGTCTTAAGAAGAAATTTCGGTTGAGATCTTGGATAGAAAGGTTCGTTGATTGTGGACTAACGATGTGGCCTTGGTTAATGTTCTTTAGCGGAACCGTAAGGTGGACAAAGCTACATGGGAAGCGGAAGAGGATATAAGTCCAAATATCTGTATTTGTTTGCTGCCCCTGGGATTCCTATGAAAGGTACGTGTCTTCAACACATCTTTATTTTTAGAGTTTGTTATAGGAAATATTATTATTTTTGCCTTTTTTTTTAAACTTTGTTAAAAATTGGGAATATATTTGATAAGATAATGTAAATGACGCGTGCGTGTGGTTTCCCTTACCTTGTCCATCATCCGAGGATGAAGGTTCCTCATGGGGGAGACTGAAATATTTTGGTTTCTAGACATTAGAAAATTTCCAAGAATTTTGATCTCTGGACCAAATACGACTCATGGGTACAAGTCGTATGTTAGGGTACTGATGGTATGGTCCAGTCATATACTGACTAGTAATGGTTGGTGGGATGGATTTTGGTTGCTGGAATGGATATAACTTAGGGGTACGAATCATATTACTGGTTATGGATCATTTGGTTCCTTAACTTATTATTAGACTTGGTCATTTAGGATAGATCTAAGTACGAGTGGCTCACCATGAGTCATAAGCTAGAGTATGAGTCGTACCAAGGACGTGGACAGTGTCTAAATCTTTCTTGGGTGTAAATTTGCCAGTTGTACGGATGAAGGATACAAATCGTATGCTATTAATACAGCTTGGTTGGATATGCCGTATGCTAGATAGTGTTTGATCCAAGGTTCGAGGCCAGGTTACGAGTGGAGTATACCAATCATATCGAAGGTTACAACTCGTGTGGGTCAATCACATCCCTGTGATGGAATTTTGGTGCAACTTAAGTGGGGGTATTTTGGATATTTCCCTAAATATCCTAATAGGGTCCCCATGACTTCTAACCTACTTGGGAGGTTATTTAACCAATTATTTCATTTATTAACACTTAGAAACTCTTCTAAACACTCAACAATTCTATCAAGAGCTTTTGGGTAAGGGAAGCTAGGGTTTTAACTAAAGAATCAATTTGTGTCTTGTCTTGGTGAATTCATTCCATCATCATCTTGGTTTAAGGAATGTTCTCTTCCCTCATTGTCAATTCTAACTAAAGGCATGGTTTTCATGAATGTTTTCATGATTTTATTAATTTTATGTTTTTGGTTTTCAAATATGATTTGGGGTTTTTTATATTTAATGGTTGGTTTTGGTTCCCCATGGCTTTAATTATGCTTTATATGCATTAATGGTGGTTTTGGTTAATCTGATTGCATGGGAATGGATTAGTGGTAATTAGAATTGGTTTGGCCATATTATGCCCCCAATGTGTTTGACAAATGGCTTATAATGATTTGTTAATTACATTGACTACTTTTAATGGAAATCTTGCATGTTTTAAAACGTAGTAAAGGAATTATGCATGGTTTAAATGGCTTGAAATGTTAAATGGCTAATGTTTATGCTTGAGGGGTACATGGAATTCCCCCAAGAGGTTTAATATAGTAAGTGGAAGGGCACTTGAAAGTCCCCTTAAACCTATAAATGGTTGGCTATGGATGATACCTGTAAGTAAGGGTTGGTATGAAGATACCAATATCAATGGCCTTGGTTAATAAATGGATTATGGTTTGGTTATTTAAAAATTTGTTTTAATTGGGCGATAATGGTGGGAGTTGTAGCTAAGCTATGGAAGGTGAAGGTCCCCGGAGGGACCAAAACTAGAAACTCATATTTGTCGATATGAGGGTGGTCTTGGTGACCATGTGAATGATGTAATACTATATTTGGGGAATATACTATTCATCCTAAGAAATACTTCCCTAGTGGTGTGGCTACACGCATTGGGGCCCTTTCAGCAGGGGAAAGATGAACCCTTATATCCTGTGGGTAGTTTTGGAAGGTGTATTACACAGCCCAGGTAAAGGTAATAAAGGCATGCTAAACCCAGTGCCCTTTCCCGGCATGGTTATATATAAGTGTATGGTTGTGTGCATATGTATGGTTTTACTTAGTTTTATAAATGGTATTATTTTAATCTTACCTTGAGATCATGCTAATGGTCACTCGATAACCCATTCTACTAGCGGTTGTATACCCACGCAATGTAGGACCCAAACTCTCTACTCCTCCTACATAGTTATTGACTTGGGGATAGTATTTTGATTGAAGTGGTAAGCTTCCATCCTTTTGGAAGGCTTCATTTCAAGTTATGGATATTTCTAGACATTTTGGTTTTATTTTGGATATTGGTTTTTGCAATTGTTGGGGGCATGTCCAAAACCGGATTTTATTACTCTTTTGGTTAGAGGCTTTATGGTACTTCTATGGGTTTGAATTGGTGGGATAAGTATAGGTGTCAGTCTTGGCATTAGAATAAGCTGGGAGATTTGTATCATCGGACATAATTTATCACTATTCCATCATATTTCATTTTGGGATTAATTATATTATATCTAGCAATGTCCTTAGTTTTGGCCTGGTTTATGGCCTTTGTTTTGGTATGGTTTTGTATTGCTGGATTATTGGTATGGATGGTTGGACTCGGTTGGGTAGGTCACGGTTGTGATCTTATCCCAAGTCTTTGTGTGAGCCGTTACACTATTTTTTTATATGCTCGAAATTCAGCTAACTCAAGGCAGGCGACTGGAAGTTTGGTTGGGTAATGAGGGTGGTCTCTGATCCTGGACTAACATAGGAAGCCTATTATGACAAGGATTTTGGGTAGGTCGTGTCACTAAGAACTCCTCATTCCTTGTATTTACATAATATGTTGGTCTTTTCCCCTATGTGGTCATATTTTTGACGTCTTTTATCTTATCGCATCATATACTTATAACAATTTTCATTTTATGGTGTTGTTGGTGGCATTCATATTTTAAAAACTGCTCCATAATCATGATTTTAGGAAAACAAAATTTTTGGGAAGAAAAGGTGAGTTCACTTCCTATTACCTCGACAATCGTACCTTATCTGCCAATTTAATCCTGCTATAGTGGTGAGGGGACTACTATAATGGCCTAGGTGACTTGTCACAACCTCTATTGTGGGTAACCGACCACCATTATGGTCTAGCTTTAGAAATACCCCACTGCCACAGAAGCCCTAATCAGTTGCCTAGAAAAAAAATTTAAATTTCCCTCCTCTGAATGCGACATGATGATCTCATTCTAATTTTGTGGATCCAAAATCACCCATGTTTGATATGAACACTCGGTTATTATATGTATGCCTCTAATAGAAAAAAATTCACTACATCAACCCTTAGAGAAGAATCTTTTTTAGTTAAAATCCAGACAAATATAATACTTTCGTTATTTCACCAACCCACGAAGCATTGGAATATGATTTCATGCTCAAAACTACCCTATATTGCAGCACCCTTCAATTCTATCCATTTGAAATTCACTCAACAGATAGCATCAACTATTTAATCATAAAATACAGAATAGCAAGTACCTACTACCAACTACCAACTAGAAACGACTAGGTTTCCAATTTCATATTTGTAAAGATACCAATTGGGACATACGAGGTTCGAATTTTGGTAGTAAAGGTACCAATTGAATCAACCATACAACAATTGGGATCAACGCTTGTAAACAAAAAACCAATGAGCACAAGAGGAAAGAAGAAAAGGAATAATTATTAGATGCCTCGTAGCTCCCCGAAGATTTAATATGGATGTCAACATAGAAATCGACAGTACTCTACTCAATCTTTACACTTGTACTTGTGAGACTCGTAAGCAAGTGCTCTAATAACAATAGTCATGACCCAAATTCCAAAATCATATAGGAACCTACTCTGTAATTAACCCAATAAGAGAACCCATACCACCACCCAAGCTACTTGTAGAAGTCAATTTATATCCTTTTCAATTAATAGCAATTAAATATTAAACTAAAAAATATAAAATGCTATATTACTTTACAACAATATTTTGAACAACTTAATACCCAAAACCTAGTCTAGAAATGTGCAAGTGGTACTATAAGAGTCAAGTTAAATAACGATATAGCTTTGACCAGAAAGAGAGGTGTAAAATTTATTGATGGGTACTCACCATCCATATATAAAACTGCAAGTTAACCTTGAAGACAACCACATTCTTAGAAGGAAGTATCAAGATTAGTATCAACACACAACACATATTGGTAAGATTAATAGGTTTATTAGATTTAAATAATGTAACAACAAATAGTATTAGATAATAAAGATTAAATACATAAAGTACCCCCTGATCTTGGCCGACTATTTCAAAAAGACACCCAAACTATACCTCCGGTTACTACCCCACGAATCTTACTTAAATCACCGCAAATACACTATTTTGACCCTCAGCATGTATACACGCACCTGTTGTACATGAAAGGCTAATAATTTACTTTATTTACCAATTAAAAGCTGCCACGTGTAAACAATTTTATCTATAATTTATCTTTTTTTAAAAAAAATCAATATTTATTTGATTTTTAAAAAATAATATTTAATTTTTATACCATACCCTCCTCCCCCGCAACATCCCCACCCACCCCCATAAAACACCATTTTCTTCTTTAACACAGGCATATACTACTTCTCTTTTCCTCCATTAAAGCTCCATAAAGCTATTTTTTTTTCAAATAATCATTTATCTATTTTTATTAAGAATCATAAGACTCCATTAAATGGAGTTTCAAGCACATGGTGATGGTGAGTGTGTATTAATGAAGTGCTGGACAAAGATGGATCATCTCCAAAGAAAATTATTCTTTTGACAAGAAAATCAAAAGAATTAGAAAGTTTTAATAAAATCAACTAATAGATTACCAAAAAAACAATTTACTTATATTGGGTGTTTATGCCAACTAATGCAATTTCATATGAATATACAATATAAAAAAGTGGTGGAGTTTTAATAGAGATTTAATATATTAATGGAGCTGGATGGGGGTAGGAGTAAGGCGGAGATGATGGAATGGGAGTAAGGGGTGATGGTGGGGCAGAGATGCTAGAAGGATGTGAGTAGTAGAGGGGAGATGCTGGATGAGTGGAAGGGGGGAGATGGGGGTTGGGTTAGTTTGGGTGATAAATAAATTATAAAATTAAATATATTTAACACGTGGCCGCATCTGATTGGTGTGTGCATTCACTCTCTTTCTTTTAAATGGAATTCAGTGAAAAATGGCGTATTTGCAATGATTTAAGTAAGATTCATAGGGTAATAGGTTGAAAGTATAGTTTAGGTTTCTTTAAAAATCCGTCCAACATCAGGGGGGGACTTTATGTATTTACTCATAATAAAACATGGAAACTTATACATGGATTACCAACTAATATGCAACATGAACCATTCATAGTTAGACAACTCCGAATTAACTTCCTTATTTAATTAGTTGATAAATTATATTAACTATTCTTAAGCCTATTATAGTGTCAATCACATGAAGAATGATCACACATTCTCTACTACAAATAACCACCATGGATTATCTATACTCACATCACAAAGGGTACCCAACCACATATTTTATAGACTACTCACAACTAAATAGGTCATATAATACTATTTCCTCATATCAACCACCATTCACCATGAATCATTCAGTATTCCCGCCATCCTTACAATTCAATGTTTCTTATTATTCTAATTACTCATGCATAAATCAAATATGCTATACTAATATTCCATCATAGTGAGTACTCAATTAAATCATCCAATACATTAAAAAAGGCCAACAATGGCACAATAAGATGCTCAAACACCCAAGGGTATCAACAACATTATAGCCACAATAAACAAAATTTATATCACAAATCGAACTATGTCTATATCAACATCCCCAATTAGAGTACACAAGACTAACTAATTTCCAAAAATATATCACAACCTTTCCCCTATCAAGTATTTCACAACCATAAGTACATTGTTAATCATTAGGGAATCGATGCCTACTCTAAATACCCAAGGGTGAAATCAACATCAAATCATAATATAGCTATCCCTCTCACAATAGTACTCTAATTTTTTCTTAATCACCATCACACACTTTGCAAGTTATAAGAACAAAGAAATAATATAATGTATGTAAATAATGCATATCAAATATCAAATTAACTTTGTACACACCTACTAAGGGGACTTGTGTTTGCCCGATAGTCATGACCTGTATTAAACCAGCTTCAGCCATGTACCATATCAAAAAGATACCTAATGCAAGACCTCACCAAAATTCTCTCATAGAATGAACCTAAGGGCATGTCAAGTTAGGCGTGATTCAAGCCCAAAAATATTGAGAAGTGACTTTCTAAGTGAGTATCATGTTAACTATATAGAATTTCTCAAATTTCAACTTTTTATCATATGAGAAATTTGATAAGCTTTTCGTCGATATAAGATTTACCCAAATCCGATACCTGGGTAAGAAGTTATGGCTAATTTAAGTACTAGACGTAAAATAGCGTCATTTTAGTACTTGGCACATTACAGAGAGGGTCTATTTTACGACTATTGAATTCCAATGAAACTCCGCGATAGTGGTGTATCGCAGAGGACCCCAATTTCTCAATAGTCAATTTCCAGTAGCCTAGCGCGATAGTGATGAGTTGCACTAAATTTCCATGTCCCAACTAGTGGGACAATACGATGGCTTCGCATCACGGTTACTACCAATTTCTTATTTGTCAATTTCCAGTGAGCCACCACGATAATGGTGGGTCGCGGTGGCCTATGAAATTGGGTTCCCAGTTCAATTTTTCCATTTTCATACTGAAGATAAAAATGAAACTTTTGACTTTTTCCAAGCCTTTTAAACCATGCAAACACCAAATCAAGGTCATTTACAAGCATTATCTGAAGTATCTCTCAAGTTTTCTCTCAATAAAAACCTAAGTATCCAAAACCTCTTCCAAGAATCTCAAGAATCCACCATAAATTTTGCTTAATTGTGTCAAGATTCAAGGTTCCCAAGTAAAGGTCTTCAAGAACCCTCTCCCAAGAGTAAGAAGAGGAAGTTTAGAGCAAGCTTGTTCATCCAATTCTATAATCTAAGGTATGTGGGTGTTTTAGCAAGGGTAACCCTTTCGCCCTGGTGACCAAAGGCTTATTTAAAATATGATTTTCCTAAAATCTATGAGGTTTTACATGAATTTGAACTAGGGTTTTTCATCCATTATTACTGAATGCATTATCTTGCTATTTCCCATGAATTGAGAGTTAAATGGCATGATTTTTTCATGTTTTCTTGAGAAATTACAGCTGGGTCTATACCCCATGATTTTAATCCTTGAGAAGTAAATAGTTGAAATGTTTGAGATATTGAAGTATATGAGTATGTTCAGATTTTGAGACATATTGCTGAAATTTCCAGACTTCTACATGAGTTATGAATCTATATGCCATCTATTATGATTTTGATGAGTTTTATCTTGATATTGAGTTATGGGTTAGTAAACCCTACTTGAGACTTGCAATTTTACGAACTTTTGTGCTATAAGCACCCATGATTTGAGTATTTTGAGATTGTTAAGAAATGATTTGACCTAGTGGTCATAGAGTTTTGATATCCACTTCCTACATGAGATTACAAATTTGATTATTGGTTTTGTGGTGAACCATAAGATTATTTCTAAAAGTAGATTTTTATGAGATGAGCATAGATAATCTAAAGGGAGTATTCTTTAGCACCGAGCGAGCAAGTTACTATGGTTTTTTACCCCAAAATTACGTGCCACTATAGGATGGTCCTGAGGCTAAGTTTATGATTTTTATTAGGCCAAAGGTCGAGTTGATATTGGGCCCGAGGCTCAGTTTGTTTAGTGATCACTAGACCTAGGTTATACTCCCTGGCAAAGTGTATGACGCTTCTCCCCAACGTGGGGTCTATTTCTTAGGAGGACAAAAAGTTGGACTCCATATAGCTCATAATGTTTATGTCAGTTAAGAGAACCTCCCTTTCCCTTTAAACTTCGAGATCAGTACTTCCTTGAAAACTAAATTATTTTCCCTTTCTATGAGCTATTTTCCTAATGGTAAAGTTGAAAAATGGTTCCCTAACTAAAGGATTTCCTTGATATGAGTTATTTCTCTAAATGAAAGTATTCTTCTTTGTTATGGTATTTTCCATGAAGTTTTGAGATAAGATGTTTCCTTAAACTAGAGTATCTTTCCATTGAGATTGAATAATTTTCCTAAAGCTTGAAATGAGATACTTTCCTAAAGTGAATGAAATGCCTTCAAGTATGTTTCAAAGTTATATGATTCCTAATTCCAAGTATTTGAGTTCAAAAGAGTTATGAGATCTTAAGCGTTAAAGAAGTTCTACTCTCTATGAGATATATGAATGATTAGTAAGTAGTATTTAAAGTTCCATTAGCCTTGAGGATTGAGAATAAGAGAGGACTTCTGATTTCAACATTAAAGTATGATGACTCACGAGATTTTTGTTACATTCTTCATCTTGCATGACTTATGAGCTTTATATTTTATACTTGTTCAAGCCATGTGAGTGATCCCATATTGCATGCATGATTTGATTAAGAAGGATTGATATTATTTATACATATGCATTCACCCCCATATACTCAGTACTTTCCCAACTGCAGATCCACATCATCTATGTGCTACATTGTCTCATAATGTAGGTGCAAATATTTTTAGCAGATGCACCATATCCAGTGAGTTCATAGCTTCCAGTCAGCAGGTAATGGATCCCTTTTTTATTTAAGGCTCGAGTCAGTGATACAGTTTAATCATGTTATATTTTCTTTATTCTATTGTATTAAGTTGGGGTGGTTGGGAGTCATGACCCAGCTACTTATATTCAATACTATAGAGGCTTCATAATGAGTAAGTAGGAGTTGATGCATTGAGTTTCAGTTTTATTGTAAAAGCAGAGTTGTAACCTTATGATTTCAATTTTTTTTATTGAGCTAATTCATAATAGAGTTATTTTCACCTTGTTCTTTCAGATTTATGCACTTTGTTTAGTTGCTTATGAGTTATGCTAATAGAATGGTTAGCTTGGGGTCACTTGTGACCCTAGGCACCATGTCGCGTCCCAAGGGGTAATTTTGGGTCATTACAAACTTGGTATTAGAGCACAAGGTTCAAATGTCCCAGGGTGTCTATGAAATTGTGTCTAGTTGAGTCTTGCGGAATGGCACAAAGACATTTGTACCTTTCTTTGAGAGGCTACATGGTATTTAAGAAATGTCTCTATTCTTTAGAGTCTTAGCTCGTGCTATAGAAAGAATCTTTATGCACTTACGCAGATCCTTAATTTTCTCTATTCAAGCCATCTTTGCCTTATTTTCAAGGTATCAGAAATAGTCAATCTTGAATCTTTACAGATAGTAGTGGGATTGTAATCAATCAAGAAAGTATCCCATCAGTGCTTTTGAGTTTTGATGATTGAAGTGCTTTATTAGTGATTCATAAAAGTTGGGCACTAAGCCCAAGTAAGAGGTACTTTCAGGTTCCTCCTCAGAATCCATAATGTGAAGCTATGCTTCCTTACCCATTTATTATTCTTGAGATATCATGATTAGTAAGTTCCAGTTCCTTCCCAGATAATGTTCTCAGATTGTGTAGCAAGAAGCTTCAGAAGTCACACAAAGCGGCTCGATAGGAGCCTTCTGGTATGTCATGGGTCCCTCATGTTTAAATTTTTTCCTCATACAAGTGAGATAGAATGAGATGCATATTCTTAGATCATTAAATATTATGTGTTAAGTTTCTATCTCTTGCAATATATAACCTTGTTATTATTTTGTTTTTGAAAAGAAAAATCAATGTCTAGTAAAGCTGTGTGGGGCTATTTTGATTCACTAGCATAGTTGATTTGTTATTCATCTCTTTTTCTAGTTCAAAATATAAAACAAAAGTCTAGTGGAGCCGCGTGAGGCCCATTTTAATTCACTAGCAACTTGTTGTGCATCCTATTGTTCTTGTGTTGGTTGAAACTAGGGTTTTAGAGTTGTAGCGACAAGAAGGGTGGTAAGGGCCATTTATTGAATTTATATGCATATATGTATAGCTGAATTTTGTTGCACATGTTTGGGATAGTAATGAAGTGTTATGTCCTTGCTTGTTTGTTAGTGAGATGTGGAGAAGGGGGTCATTAGTTAAGGGGAAATATTGTTTGTTTGAAGTATGAAAAGTTGTTGATGACAATTGTTCTATTGGAAAGTATAGGTTATTGGTGGAAGTACTCGGTGGATGGGTGTTGTTAATTTAGGAGTCCTTGAGATTTGTAAGATAGAGTTTAGTTGAAATTTATAGAGCTATGAGGTAATGTAGGGCTGTATAAGTAGGTAGATAGTAATGACGCGTAGAAGGAGGATGTGTTAATGAATTGGGAATAGATGGGCCATGTGATTACGATCGGTTACTATTGATTATAAAGTTCGAGTGGGCCATGTGAAGTTTCGATTATTGTTGATGTTTAATTTTATAGATTTTGAGTGAGATTAGTGCTAGACACTAAGTTTGAATAATTGGTGGTCGTGAAAGTGGAGGTGATGATTTTTTTTTTTAATAGTACTAGTTATAGGGGAGTGATCTAATAGGCTTGAATAATGTATACAAGAGCTTAAGTTTGTTTGATTCTTAATCAAGTTTGATGTTGTATGTATGATGTAGAAGTATGCCTAAGGTGCTATGGGGCTATTATTTTTTAGGATTACTACATGTTGTTTGGTTAGTAGTAATGTTAAGTTGCTAGGTGGGGCTAGTGAGATAATGAATGATGTCCTTGATAGCTGAGTTAAGGAGTTGTGAATGAAAATGGTAAGTATGATATTGATTTTGATGGTTTAGAAATATAAGTTTATAAGAGATGTAGTGGTAGGCTATGCATCAGTTTTATGGACTGTCAATAGGATTAGAGGTACCTGTTCTAAGCGTTAAGAATTAAATGATGACTATTGGGGCTATAGAAGGATGATGTGTGTCAGTTAGTATTATGAGTGGATGATATGCTTTGAGGAGTGAAGTGATTATATGTAACTTTGAGCAGTTACAGCTGACTAAGGACATGACCCTGGATAGGATGATTTTAAGAAAAAACATTAGGATAGAGGGCTAAGGGTGTGGATGAGTCGTAGTTGATAATTGGGTGAACTTTTGTGTCCTCGGCTTGGCAATGTGCAATTTGTTTTGGATGTCGTACCTATGTCATTTTTATTGTGTATTATGCTTTTAATGTTTTTGGTATGCTACCTTTTTCTTGAGCTGGAGGTCTATCGGAAGCGGCCTCTCTACTTCACTAGAGATAGTGGTATGGACTGCGTATAATCTACCCTCCCCAGACCCCACTTATATGGTAATATACTGGGTTTGTTGTTATTATTGTTGCTTTTTTATTGATGTTTTACGCTTTGAAGTGTAGTCATTCGGGTCAAGTTTTCTGTTCATATGCATTGTTATATCTCCGACTCTAGAGCAAAGTGATCATAGCCAGACTGAAATTTATGTGGTGGTTCACCGCCTTGGAGTGATGTCTTAAGTCTAAGGGGGAGATGATAGAACCTATAATCGGGTCGAACCTTAAGACTCTAGTAGATGTACCAATGAGCTGTAGAATAACTTTGAGTAAAATTGATGCTTGACCCAATCTCATTTCAGCACTTTCAGTTGTCCTATTACTTGCTCATGTTTTACGTTTCTGTTCCATGATCTTAATTCATGTTCATGCATATGATAGAGAATTATGTACTCTCCTAGTTCCAAAAATGAGGAGTTCTGGTTCATTCGGTAGTCGGGATCACATCCCATAAATTTTGAACTCCAAATTCAGGTCATGCAACTCGTAACTTAAGTACTCGAGCAATGCTTTTAGTGATTCGCAAAGTCCAGATTTATATCATATATGTCCTTGGGTTAGACCGCTTTGATAAGTTCATGATGTTAAATACCTTAAGACTCAGTTGAGTGCTAGGTAGGGACAATGTCCCTTCATCCTCCAGGTCCTCATGTTCTAACTTTTTCCAAGCCTCTTAAACTGTGCAAACACCAAAGCAAGGTCATTTACAAGCATTCTATGAAGTCTCTCTCAAGTTTTCTCTAAACAAAAACCCTAAGTATCCAAAACCTCTTCCAAGAATCTCAAGAATCTACCATAGATTTTGCTTAATTGAGTCAAGATTCAAGGTTCCCAAGTCAAGGGCTTCAAGAACCCTATCCTAAGAGTAAGAGGAGGAAGTTTAGAGAAATCTTGTTCATCCAATTTCATAATATAAGGTATGTGAGGTTTTAAAGAAGGGTAACCCTTTCACCCTCGTGTCCAAAGGCTTAAATCATGATTTTCCTGAAATCTATAAGGTTTTACATAAATTTGAACTAGGATTTTTCACCCATTATTATTGAATGCATTATTTTGATATTTCTCGTGAATTGACAGTTAAATGACATAATTTCTTCATGTTTTCTTGAAAAATTACAACTGGGTCTATACCCCATTATTTTAATCCTTAAGAAGTAAATAGTTAAAATGTTTGCGATATTGAAGTATATGAGTATGTTGAGATTTTGAGACATATTGCTAAAATTTCCAAATTTCTACATGAGGTATGAATCTATATGCCATCTATTATCCTTTTCATAAGTTTTTTCTTGAGATTGAATTAAGGGATAGTAACCCCTACTTGAGACTTGCAATTTTATGTACTCTTGTGCTATAAGCACCCATGATTTGAGTATTTTAAAATTGTTGAGAAATGATTTGACCTAAAGGTCATATTGTTTTGAAATCCACTTCCTACATGAGATTACAGATTTGATTATTGGGTTCGTGGTGAACGATGAGATTATTCCTAAAATTAGACTTTTAGGAGATGAGGTAGATAATCTAAAGGGAGTAGTATTTAGCACCAAGTGGGCAAGTTACTATGGTTTCTTACCACAAAACAACGTGCCACCATAGGATGGACCTGAGGCCGAGTTTATGATTTTTATTGGGCCTAAGGCCGAGTTGATATTGGGCCCGAGGCTGAGTTTATTTAGTGATAACTAGACCTAGGTTATTCTACTTGGCATAGAGTATGACGCTCCTCCACAGCGTGGGGTCTCTTCCATAGGAGGATAAAACGTTAGACTCGATGTAGCTCACATGGTTTATGTCGATTAAGACAATCTCCCTTTCCCTTTAAACTTCGAGATCAGTACTTTCTTGTAAACTAAAGTATTTTCCCTTCTTATGAGCTATTTTACTAATGGTAAAGTTGCAAAATGGTTCCCTAACTAAAGCATTTCCTTTATATGAGTTGTTTCTCCAAACGTAAGTATTCTTCCTTGATATGGTATTTTGCATTAAGCTTTGAGATAAGTTATTTCCATAAACTAGAGTATCTATCCATTGAGATTGAATAATTTTCCTAAAGCTTGAAATGAGATACTTTCCTAAAGTGAATGAAATGCCTTCAAGTATGTTTCAAAGTTATATGATTCCGAATTACAAGTATTTGAGTTCAAAAGAGTTATGAGATCTTGAGCGTTAAAGAAGTTATACTCTCCATGAGATATATGGATGATTTGAAAGTACTGTTTAAAGTTCCTTTATCCTTGAGGATTGAGAATAAGAGAGGATTTCTGATTTCAACATTAAAGTATTATGAATCACGAGATTTGTGTTACATGCTTCATCTTCATGACTTATGAGCTTTACATTTTATACTTGTTCAAACTATGTGAGTCATACCATATTGCATGCATGATTTGATTGGAGAAGATTGATACTGTTTTATACATATGCATTCACCCCTATATACTCAGTACATTCCCAAGTGCTAATCCACATATACGTCTATGTGCTACATTGTCTCATAATGTAGGTGCAAAGATTTATAGCTTATGCACCATATCCAGTTAGTTCGTAGCTTCAACTCAGCAGGTGATGGGTCCCCTTTTTATTCAAGGACTCGAGTTAGTGAAGCAGTTTAATCGTTTCATATTTTCTTTATTCTGTCGTATTGAGTTATGGTGGTTAGGAGTCATGACCTATCTACCTATAGTCAGTACTAGTAGAGGCTTCATAGATAGTCAGTAGGAGTTGATACATTGAGTTTCAGTTTTATTTTAAAAGCAGAGTTGTAACCTTATGACTTCAATTTTATTACTGAGCCAATTCATAATAAAGTTATTTTCGCCTTATTCTTTCAGATTTTTGTGCTTTGTTCAGTTGCTTATGAGTTAAAGGAAATAAGGATAAGCTAACTTGTTCTAGCTTTATTCAGGCACTAAAACACTATACTATATATCACCGGGCAATATACAAATGGAGAATGGAAGAAGGATATATAGTTGTATACAAAGCAACGGAATGCATAAACAATGTGAATAAGAAAAAGAAGAGAGGGACCAAAAGAGAAAGCAATTAGAACCACACCTCAAATCTTAATACTAGTCCGCAATAAACCTGCCACAAACTATACATAATAATAACAATAAAGTAATAGGCTAGTACCGACATATAATGCCTTAACTAGGCCCCATAAACTAAAAGGTTCATATGCACACAAAAAAAACACTTATAACCTATACCTATGCAGCCTCCATAAGCCTGGTAGGTATAGAAACCAAACAACATAGTGGCAATAGGCAATGCACATGCATGAAAATTAAATCCATGATACCATAAGCAATTCACGTACCATAATGTAACCTGGCGAATACAGCTCCTCAAGGTTCACTGCTTACAAAAGTCGGATCTATGATGACCTCTCTTCTATAGCATTATGGCTCATGAATGAAGGGCCCCCTAAGGGTTTGGGAGTACCTATATACACCGACGTAATCCTGATCCAAGATTTTGAATAATCATCATCAGTAATAAAATCTTCCATCTAGTATGCGAGAGAACTATATATAACAAATGAATGGACACAAAATAAGTATAATAAAGCGTAGGTCCACAAATTTATTCCCTAAGATCAACTCTAGGACTAAATCAGCTAACAAAGAGTAAAGAGGATCAAAATCTCTCTCGTTTGAAGTTATACTTGTAGTAAATTTAAGGATCAGATTATATCTCGGTCAAGTCTGTAAAATATCATTTTAAGTCTCAAAAACTCACAAAACATCCATTAAGGTGGTACAATTCCCATTATGGAAGAATCTATTCTAAAAGTGAAAGATGGGAATAAATCTTTTTTTTTAGGAAAACAGTAGTAAAACCATGGTTTTAGTTGGAGTTGTACCATTAAGTGAGAATGAATGTACTAAATTTATGTATGCCATCACTAGTATCCAAACATTATAATTAGAAGCATCTAAACATCAATAGATTATGGTTACATATTTTTCAAGGATAAATCACTCACCTAGAGTCCAAGTAATAAAGTATGACGACCCTAGGAGTAATAATATATAACCAACATAACTATAATACCATAATCTGAGAAACTATAATAATCAACCAAGTCAAGTAGTAAACCTCATACTATAGGGTCATTAGCCTCAACTATGTTAAATGCTAGTAACCTAGGGAAATACGATCCTATAAGCATAATAGGTATTTTATTTTAGGGGTCGATTCACCCTTCTATCCCTCAAACTCATAGTTTAGGCTAAGCCATTGGGTTCTATCCATAATCACATCCTAACATTATTACAGAACATGCAATACACATAATACACTATCTCGCTAAAAAGAGTAGAAAAAGACTACGTCGATGTTGAACGCAAGTGTTGAATTGCCCAAAATTTTTTTGCATTTTCTCTATGATCCCAAAATGCCACCACGCTATCAAAATAGTAATTTATACGCATTAGGAGTAAAATAAGACCCATATTGCTATATAGATTATCGATTCAAAATTTTGTTCAAGAATAGTCCTGTGGAGAACGTAAAAAAAATCCAAAATTGAACTTATCACAAGGTACCTCGAAGGACATGGAATGTATGCTCAAAAGTTGACCACAAATGGAGCCCAAATAGACCCTCAAATCAACCGTTAATGTTTAGGAATTTTAATACCTAATTCAATGAATTTACTTGAAATTGATAAAATTTAACAAGGAAAAATAATGGAAAATGACCAAAGGGTGTTGAAAAAGCATACCTTAGCTCAATAGATGATTTCCCACACTTTACCTCTTCCAAAGCTCTCAAAAATGGTGATAATAATTTGAGAAAATTAGGGGAAAATCAGGTGAAAATGGTGATATAACACCTGTAAGATTCACTTAAGAAAGCAAATAATCTATTAATCAATCATCACTTAAGCATCCCAAAGATTTCTTAAGTGGTCCTGAATGGTGCATTGGCTCTTTGCTCAATCGGCCCAGTGTCGCTTACGCGACCTTCACTTAAGCGGTGAAGTATTTGCTCAAGCGACTAGAGGGGACCAGGTCTAGTCGCTTAAGTAATCATCTCTTAAGCGACCAAAGTTTATCTTAAGTAATCGCACCAGCTGATGCCAAGCATCAAATTTTTCTCAGTCCAAATAGACATTGATTGAGTGCTTAGGATTTATTTAGAACATAGTGCACACAAACAAATTATGCTATTATACAAAATTTCACATTCCATACTTAGTGAAAGCATCAAAATCTTCATCCAAGATCATTTCGAGTAAATATAGGGCCCACACCTATAGTTCAATTTTAATTTAATCCACCCAATACCCTAAAATAAGTCTAGAAGCATCGAAACCTAAATCAAGGCTTTCTCTAGAATAAAATCAATGTTTGAGAGTTGATGGTCCTGTTAGAATCATTCGAGGTCATCTTCAAGGAGTTTTGGTCCGATGTTAATTCTTTAATAGTGAAAGCTCCAAAAAGGGAAATGAGCCTAAAACCCAAACAAATTATCCAATAATCAAACCGGCAATTTTGGCAAGTCATAAATAACCTGTAGCTACTATAGGAAGGATCGAAAAACAAAAACTATATGTAAATTGAGGAAATGGCCTAGATGGTCATTAAAATATCCACTACTAAAAGGACTTTCCTTTTTCTACCTATTTTTTTCTACTACTATCCTTCTGATTTTGATTAGTGGTATCTTCACTGTTGGGAACTTGTTCTATTGCTAACTCTTTTGCCTTTTTTTCCAAAACTCTTATTAAACTAGTCCTTTGTACTTTCATGTACTGGTGCCTAACTAATTATTTGTTGCCCTTCTATATCCCCTTATTCTAAGGAATCAAATGCATTTAAAGTCTAAATTGCATCCTCTTTCTGAACATCTCCTATTATGTGCCCAAACTTGTCCTTTTTATATTTATTCTTTCTCAGCCTGCACTGATGACTATTATTTTCTTCAGCATCTTCTCCTTCATTCATCCCCTCTACATTGACTTCCTTATTCTCCAAATCGTTTTCTACCCTTTATTTTTGTTCCTGCTAAAACAATTTTAGGTGAATATTCCAATAAGAATCTTCATCATGTCCCTGTAGAAAGCATTCCTTGCAGTATTTTGGCTTGTGATCATAATGAATATGAATCCACTTTGATTTTACTCCTCCTATGACATCATTTTGCTCACTAATCTTTATATTATATGGTAGTTTAGATACTAAGTCCTCCTCAATCTTTACTCGCACACAACTTGGTCTTGTATGATTTTTGGTAGCTATATCAAGTGATAAGGGTTTGCCTACTACTAAGGCAATTGATAAAATAGCCTTCTTTGAAAAGAAATTAAAAGGAAAATTAGGTAATAAGATCCATGCAACACCAATCGTAGTTTCAATATCAGGCTCAAACCACAGATCTCTTTTAAGTTTTCTTATTTGACATAGCCTGCTATTATCCGTGATGTAGTATGCAATGGTTGATTATAACTTAACATAATCTTCAAGTTGATTCAACCGTATCAATATATGCCTTTCATCTAGTACTCCGATTGTGCAATCACCCTTTATCCCTTACTAATTTGGAATCATCTTTTTCAATTTAGTAACAGCTGGTTAATCATATGAGAACTTACCGACAATTGCATATTCTAGATTCTCTTGAATTATCATGCTCTATACTTCTGAATCCTTCCATTTTATGCTTGGTTCCCCATGCATCATTACCACTGACTTAGGAGTAATCCTAACATTCTCATGCATATGAACTATAGGTTTTAATAAGTCAGCAGATTTAGGAGCATTCTCTTTGTTTTTAATTTCACCTTATATTATCTGTGTCATAGATTCATTCGGTGGGTTGTTCCCACCAAAAAAGTTGCCATATTGATCGGAAAATTATGTAATTTTTAGTGAGTTTGCATATACTTCCTTCATTAGGGTCCCTACGGAAAATAAGACTTAAACCCAAATGAATTATCCAATAATTAAACCGACATTTTTGGCAAGTAATAAATAACCTCTAGCTATTGTGGGAAGGATCGAAAAATCAAAATATACGTAAATCGAGGAAATTACCTAGATGATCATTATAATATCAACCACTAATAGGACTTTCATCCACAAAAGTCAAAGGACAGAAAAATCATGAAATCTCAAAGGGATGAGATACTGGGCTCACATACTCCAAAAATGATTCAACCTTCGAGAAGAAACAACACTTCCAAGAGATTTTGCCACAAGTATCCCTTTTTCAACCAAAATGACTTCTTCAATTAACAAACAACCAAAACTCAAATTCAAAATCCAACTAGCCTTCAACTGAACTGATAAAGACTAATGCACGTAAATCCATACAATAATACATCAATACCATAATGATGCTATTAAGACTAAGAAAAAACTCATCCAAGCCAAAGTCAATACAAGGCATGAATCATGCAACCAACTTTAATATCCAAATACATCCTTCTTTTATGTTTCCAAACCTACTATCTACTCCAAACCAAGCAAAATGTCACCCAATTCATGTCTGTGCAACTCCATTGCACTATCCTTACAAAAATGAAACTGATCTACAAAATCCACATTGGCAAGCATAAGAATAATCCCTTAAGGAGTTACCTGGTCTCACAAATAGAGATGACCCATGTCTGTACCCACTGCCAATGCTACAACTAGTTTTTATGACCCTCAAAACTGATATCAACATGAGCATACTACTCCTGTTGAGTAAATAATCCTACCGATTAAATAATTCCTATGAACCAAGGATGAAACCAAGCTAATGTCAATATGAGCACACTACTCCTGCTGAGTAAGTATACAAAAACTCTAATGAAATCTAAAATCAAGGTCAGAAGCAGAAAAATCATTACTAAGTGCCAATAGGATATCATCTAAATATATACCTACCCCAATCCATCCAAACTAAAAAAATCAAATAGGTAAACAAGGAGTAAGCATAGCTATCCCATATTTAAAACCCTAACTTAGAAAAATCTAGAAATGAAGGGTGCACCTAAGCTTTGCAACTCTCGGCTTAAATCCAAACACCAAGGTTGAACCGCTCGATCTTAACTATCTAAAAAATCTATTGACTGGTAAGCATTTATACTCCAAATCTATCATAACATGCAAACCTCAATTCCCAGATAGAATTAAAACTAAAGCCGATAATCCTAAACCAAGGGTAAACAACCAACTCACTCTCACTATCTAAGATCAAGCATATCCCTACTAGTTTTAACCAAATCCCAAATCAAAGTGTAGTTGAGAACTAAAATCTTGAGGGAGGACAAACCACGAGCTCTAAGATTAAATAATTATCTTCATATCTATTGGAGGGCATGAATTACCAAAACATACCCAAGAACTTACCAAGGCTGTAAACAGTACTAGATATGAACAAAACCCATACAGCTTAGAGAAATGATACCTCAGTTGGAAACTTGTCAATTCAATACTCTATCTAATACAAAATACTCAACAGCCAACCTAATAGTACAAACTAAAGAGGTAAATGACATGCCTTACCTTACGAAGAGAAGGAAAACCATCAAACTGAGCTGGCCACCAAGACCAATGAACAAAAATTGTGAGAAAGAAAATTTTAACTAGATAATGCTAGTCTAGTCATCAATTAAGACAAGATAGATCAACATAAAACAATATAAATAATAATAACAACAATAGAAATGCCAGTATAATAGTAGGTGGTATCAAAAAAGAAAACTAATGACAATTACAACTCTAGAACATAAACAGTGCTAATATGCCAAGGTAAAGAAGACTCGATAACAAATGCTACACCCCTAGGGAAATATAAATAGGAATTCACTCTATAAACTACTAAAAGAAATCAACTAGGGTTAGAGATATAATCACAAACTCTACACCAATGCATACAACAATAAATACAAACTTACCAAGGCATAAAATCAATAAAGGGTGTGAAAACCCTAATTTCAATCAGATAGAATATAAAGAAAAGAAATAAAAATATAATCAATCATGTTACAAGACTAAAGTCATAAGCCTAATATGCTCGAATAAGTATAAGTCTGAGGAGGTTTGAACTCGGACTGAGCATCTTAATCATTAACTATGGTACTAAGTGTATTGCCAATAGTAAAAGGCACAACATATCTATGAATTTAATTTGAATGAAATTAGTAACTAATAAGGTTACACTAGGAATATTCTCTACAAATAGCCAATATCTCTATAGTCATAGAAAACCCCTGAAGACCTAACGTGGTGAGAAATATATGCTGACCCTAACAGGATGACCAACTGATCTTGAGGATATTCCTTACTAAAATAACTATCCTCCCTAAAATCATAAAAAATATCAAAAACTCTAGACCGGTGGGGAACATATGCAGACCCAGTCAAAACAACAAACTTATGCCTGGGGCACTCTCTAGACTAATGACCTATCTCCCCACAACCATGGAAAGATCCTAAAACACTCTGAGGTATTGCGCCTACTGACCTTGAATTGTATCCATGACCTAGAAATTTATGTTAAATACTCTGCAAGGTTAGTTGGGAACTCTGTGTAAGGCCCCGCAAAGTTCCCTTGCAGTTTGAGCCTTGAGCATGTTAAGTGAAGTGTCTAAAAGATTGAGAAGAGACTTTATAAGCAATTAGTGTTTTAATCTTGTTGAATTTTCATGAAGATGACTTCCTATAGTGTAGTGAATTTAACTATCTTTCAAATGATACCAACTTCATCCAAATTCGGCATTGGGGTGGGAAGTTATGGCCGTTTTACCGAGAGTTATTAGAACCGCCCAGGTGTGACACACAAGTTGATAGACCGTCGCGTGTGCAACGGACAATCATAACCAAGGTATTAACTCTCTTTTCTAGCCCAAGTGCAAAGTTTAGGATGACAGACTGTCAAGACCACGATAGACTATCGTTGAGAACTTCGTCACTTAGGTAGTGTGGCCTCATCCTGGCCAACGTGCGATAGATGATCTGACGGACCATCGAGTTTATGATGGACCATTACTAAGACTATCGTATCGAGTCAGTGTGTTCTTTTTATAATCGACGTGTGACGAATGATCAAATGGATCATCAGGCTAGTGACGGATCATTACTTCGACCGTCATAGCCCCCATTCAGTATTTTAAGTCTTTTTTTTTAATAAGGACTTTTCAGTCTTTCCACTATTTTATCAACCAGATATATTCAAAATGAATAAAATGACTTCATTCATCATCCAAAACACAAGAGAGCTAGGGTTTCTCTCTCAAGATTAAATCTAAAACCCTTCTCTAAGAAATCTAAAAAATCATCATAGATTCTACAAATTGAGTAGATATTTAAGTTCCCTAAGTTCAAGGGTTGCAATAACCCTCTCTCAAGAGTAAGAAGAAGAGTTTGAAGCAATCTTGTTCATCCAATTTCATAATCTAAGGTATGTGGGGGTGTTAACAAGGGTAATCCTTTCACCCTTGTGCCCAAAGGCTTATTTAAACTATAATTTTTTGTAATATATGAGATTTTACATGATGTTGAATTAGGGTTTTTACCCATTGTTATTGATTGAAATACCTTGATGTTTTCCATGAATTGAAAGTCAAATAGCATGATTTTGCATGTTTTCTTGAGAAATTGGAGCTGGGTTTATATCCTATGTTGTTACTCCTAGAGAATTTAAGAGTTTCAATATTCTAGAAATTGTAGTGTATGAGTATGTTGATATTTTGAGACAAATTGATGTAACTTCCAGATTTCTACATGAATTATAAATATATATGCTATCCATTATGCATTATGATGAGTTTTAACTTAAGATTGAATTATTGATCATTAAGCCCTACTTGAGACTTGAAATTGTATGAACTATTATGCTATAAGCACCCATGATTTGAGTATTTTAAGATTATTGAGAAATATTTTGACCTAATGGTCATAGAGTTTTGAAATACACTCTACCACATGAGATTACAGATTTGATTATTGGGTTCTTATGAACCATGAGATTATTTTGAAAGTTGATTTACAT
The DNA here is from genome assembly GCA_030864225.1 of Capsicum baccatum var. pendulum. NCBI lineage: Eukaryota > Viridiplantae > Streptophyta > Magnoliopsida > Solanales > Solanaceae > Capsicum > Capsicum baccatum. Next base: position 92,843,506 of record CM061557.1, read on the forward strand.
GAGATGAGTGAGATAAAATAAAGGTAGTAGTATTTAGCACCGATTTGGGTAAGTTACCATGGTTTTTACCCCAGAACTACGTGTCACTATAAGTTTGAGATTTCAGGCCTAAGGCTGAGATAATTGGTCCTGAGGCAGAGATAAGTGATCACTGAGTTGAGGTTATACTCCTAGGTAAGAGTATGACTCCTCTCCCTAACGTGAAGTTTCATTCTTGGGAGGACAAGACGTTGGACTCCATGTAGATCGCATGGTTTATGTCGGCGAAGAGAACCTCCCTAAACTACAATATTTTCCATTGAGATAGAATATCTTTCATAAAGCTTTGAGATGAGATATTTTCTAAAGAGAACGAATTGCTTTTGAGTATTTTTCAAAGAATGAAGTAGTTTTCTCTGCTAATAAGAGTTGATCATCAATTTTAAACCAAAGTTATATGATTCTGAGTTTGAAGTATTTGAGTTCATAAGAGTTATAAGTTCTTGAGCAATAAAGAAGATTTACTCTCCATGAGACATATGCATGAGTTGAAAGCATTGTTTAAAGATTCCTTCATCCAATTAGTAATGAGAATAAGAGGAGAGCACAGATTTTAAATCCAAAGTATAATGACTCATGAGATTTGTGTTACATGATTTATTCTACATGACTTATGAGTTTTACATTTTAGACTTATTTAAGCCATGTGTGTCATTGCTATTTGCATGCATGATTTGATTAAAGGTTATTGATATTGTTTTAAATAAATCATACATCCCCATATGCTCAGTACATCCCCAAGTGCTAATCCACATATACGTCTACGTGCTACATTATCTTATAATGTAGGTTCAGGTGATCAGTCCCAGCCTCAATAGTGATTCCTGAGTACCTTCGTCTATATTTTTATAGTGGTGAGTCCTCATGGTTCGAGTAGCTATCTTCTGATATTTTAGTATTTGTGTGTTTATGTTATTACTTACAACTCAGTTGGAGTTAGTTGGGGATCTGTTCCAACAGCTTTGGAGTTTATGGAGTAGTTAAGGCTTTGTCAGACTAATTATCAGACGGTGGTTGTGTTGAGATTTCCAGTATTATGGTCGTTTGGACTGAGAATTACCTTTTTATTCCCTTTTATTTGATATAAAACTGCTAATGTTTTCTATATTTCTTCTTAAATGAGCTATTATGAGAAGTAATCGGCTCAAATGGTTAGCTTGGGGCCACTTGTATCCCTAACCACCATGTTACATCTCGGGAGGTGATTTTGGGTCTTTACAAACTTGGTATCAAAGCTTAAGGTCTTAAATGAGTCCTAGGGAGTCTGACAAGTTTCGTTGAGCAGGTTCTTGATCATCGGTGTGTAGCGCGCCATATTTATAAGCAAGAGGATATAATACATTTTAGGAAATAGTTGTTTATTTCTTTCAGATTCTATCGTGCCTATAGTTGTCTCTCTCATCTAATAATTTGTTCTCTCCTATTTTAGGAAATGCCTCTCCGAAGAGAAAATTCCCACAGAAACAATGATAAGAAACCCCCACCAGTTGATTCTTGGAATGAGACTGTGTCTTATGATGAATTACGGGCGGCCTTTCAAGCGTTAGCCCAAGAAATTGCCACTAATATTTGGGCCAATAACCAGGCCACAGTTCCAAATTAGCAGAGAGGTGATGTAGCTGCTTCTAGGATCCATGATTTTATGCGGATGAATCTGCTAGTGTTTTATGGGTCCAAGGCAGGGGAGGACCCACAGTTGTACCTTGAGAAGGTGAGAAAAGTAATGCATGTTTCTGAGAAAGAAAGTGTTGAATTGCCGTGTTAAAGGTTGAAGTACATAGCTTATGATTGGGTTATATCATGGAAGTAAGGTAGAGATTAGGATGCTGCTTCTATGACTTGGAAGGTGTTCCCAGATACATTATTGGACAAGTCCTTTTCGCTTAAGATGAGGGAAGCAAATTTTGAGGAGTTTATGAACTTGAGGTAGGGTTCCAAGATTGTTAGGGAGTACTGCTTGGAGTTTAACCAGTTGGCCAAGTATGTTCCTGATTTGATTTCTGACACCTAAGCTAGTATGAGCAAGTTCATGATAGGTATTTCTTATTTGGTGCTAAAAGAGTGTAGGAATGCAATTCTGCATAGAGATATGGAGCTATCTAGGTTGATGATGCATGTACAACTGATAAAAGAGGATAAGATTAGAGAGAAAGACAGAGTAAGGGGTAACAAGAGGGCTAGATCTGAGCAGTATGAGTATAGTCAGCCTAGGTTCTATCGAGGAAACTTCCCTCTATTTTAGAGATGTCTGTCTATTACAGTGCCTTTATTAGCTAGTTCTCCCACACCTAGAGATAGGTAGGAGCAAGGGAGTTGGTATTTTATGTCTAGGTCATAGAACAGTATTGGAAACATGCCCCGTTATCCTCCTTCTGCTAAGTATGTTAGGGATCATCCCGGTGAGTGTTTCACAGATTTCAGGGGCTTTTTTGGTTATGGAAAATAGGACCACAGGCTTAGAAATTGTTTCTTGCTAGGCAGGGGACAATAGGTGCTAAACCTTAGGCACAGACTACCAGTAAACTAGCTTCTGTCCCTCGCTCTACCCCTATTTAGGGTTCTTCATCTAGCACTGTTGGCGGTCAGTGCCAAAATAGATTCTATGCCTTACCGTCCCATCAGGAGCAGGAGGACTCTACCAATGTTGTTAGTTGTATGCTCTACGTCTTTTGTTTAGATGTTTATGTGTTGTTGGACCCCAGGTCAAGCCTCTCCTAAGTGACCCCACTTATGGCTGTGAATTTTAAAATAAGTCCCAAAGAGATTCCTGAGCCTTTCCTAGTCTCCACACTAGTAGGGGAGTTAGTTATTGCTAAATAAGTGTATATAGATTATCCTGTTACTATGCTCATAGATTCATACTTGCTGATTCGATAGTGTTAGACATTGTGGGTTTTGACCTTACTCTGAGCATGGATTGGCTTTATTCTTATTATACATCTATAGACTGTTGTATGCATGTGGTCAAGTTTCAGTTCCCTAATGAGCTAATTTTTTAGAGGTCCGGTAGGTTGATATCTCCCAAGAGTCATTTTATCTCCTATTTCAAATCCAAAAATCTAATATCCAATGGTTATATCTATCACTTAGTTTAGATTCAAAGACATTAAGTCTGAGGCTCCAACTATTCAGTCAGTCGATATTGTTAACGAGTTTGAAGATGTTTTTCCAAAAGATCTCCTAGGGGTACCTCCCGATAGAGTGATAAAATTTAGGATTGACCTTCTTCCTGATACTCGTCCCTTTTTTATTCCGCCATACTGTATGGAACCTACTGAGCTTACGGAGTTATAAGAGAAAATCAAAGATCTTTTAAACAAAGATTTCATAAGGCCCAACATTTCTCCTTGGGGTGCACCTGTTCTATTCGTGTGGAAGAAAGATAGTTCTTTCCTTATGTGCATTGACTATCGTCAGCTTAACAAGGTAACAGTAAAAAATAAGTATCCTCTTCCGAGAATTGATGACCTGTTTGATCAATTTCAAGGTGCAAGTTATTTCTCCAAAATACACCTTAGATCCAGCTATCATCAACTTAAAGTGAGGGAATGTGATATTCTAAAGACAGTCTTCCGAACCAGCTATGGTCACTTTAAGTGTTTAGTCATGTCTTTCTAGCTAACCAATGCCCCAACAACTTTTATGGACCTCATTAATCGAGTTTTCAAGCAATATCTTGATATGTTTGTCATAGTGTTCATAGATAATATCCTTGTGTACTCCCATACTGAGAATGACTATGCAGATCACCTTAGAATTGTCTTGCAAACTCTTAGAGGTCACCAGTTATTCACCAAATTTAGTAAGTGTGAATTTTGGCTAAGGTCTGTAGCCTTTGTAGGTTATATTGTTTCATTCAAAGGTATTAGAGTTAATCCCTAAAAGACAGAAGCTGTAAGAAATTGGCCTAGACCTATCTCTCCATCTGACATTAGAAGTTTCTAGGGTCTAGTGGGCTACAACTGCCATTTTATTCAAGGTTTATCTTCTATTGCGTCTCCCATGACCCGGTTGACCCAAAATTAAGTTAAGTTCCAGTGGTCAGATTTCTATGAGAAGTGTTTTCAGGAGTTGAAAACTCGACTTACTTTAGCCCCTGTGTTGACTTTGCATGATGGTATAGATAGTTTTATGGTGTATTGTTATGGCTCTAGAATTGGTTTCGGTTGTGTGTTAATGAAAAAAGATAAGGTTAAAGTCTATGCCTCTAGATAGTTAAAGCTGCATAAGAAGAATTACCCAACCTATGATCTTGAGTTAGCTGTTGTGGTCTTTGCTTTGAAAATCTAGAGACACTATCTTTATGGTGTTCATATTGATGTGTTTACTGATCATAAGATCCTGTAGTATGCATTTACTCAATAGGAGTTGAATCTCAGGCAAATGAGGCGGTTAGAGTTGTTAAAGGACTATGATATGAGTATGTTGTATCACCTGGGAAAGGCTAATATAGTGGAGAATTCCTTTAGAAGATTGTCTATGGGTAGTGTTGCTCATGCAAAGGAAGGTAAGAAAGAGTTAGCTCGTGATGCACATTGTCTAGCTAGATTGGATGTTAGGTTTCTTGATTCAGCTGAGGGAAGTAATTTGGTGCAAAGAAGTTTTGAATCCTTTTTAGTTTCGGAAGTAAAGGAGAAGCAAGATAGAGATCCTACTTTGGTCAGACTGAAAGAGGCAGTTAAGGATCAAAAGGTAGAGGTTTTCTCCCAAGAGGGAGATGGCGTTTTAAGATTGTAGGGTAGATTATGTGTTCTGTGTGTTGATGATTTGAGGCAGAGGATTATGGCTGAAGTGCATGGTTCATGGTATTCTATTCATCCTGGCACTACCACGATGTACTGAGACTTGCGGGAAATCTATTAGTAGAATGGTATGAAAAAGGATATAACTGAGTTTGTAGCAAAGTGTGCAACATGCCAACAGGTTTGAAGTAGACATTGAAGTATATGAGTATGTTGATATTTTTAGAAAAATTTCTTTAACTTCAATATTTCTACATGAATTATGAATCTACATGCTATCTATTATGCATTATGATGAGTTTTAACCTGAGATTGAATTATGGGTCATTAAGCCCTACTTGAGACTTGCAATTTTATGAACTATTGTTCTATAAGCACCCATGATTTGAGTATTGTGAGATTATTGAGAAATGTTTTATCCTAATGGTCATAGAGTTTTGAAATCCACTCTACCAAATGAGATTACAGATTTGATTATTGGTTTCTTATGAACCATGAGATGATTTTAAAAGTGGATTTCAATGAGATAAGTGAGATAAACTAAAGGGAGTACGTGCCACCGTAGGTTTGAGATTTTGGGCCTGAGGCCGAGATGGGTGGGACCGAGGCCAACATAAGTGATCACTGAGTTAAGGTTATACTCCTTGGCAAGGGTATGATACCTCTCCCCAACGTGAGGTTTCTTCCTTAGGAGTACAAGACGTTGGACTCTATGTAAATCGCATAGTTTATGTCAGTAAAGAGAATCTCCCTAAATTAAAGTATTTTACATCCAGATAGAATATTTTCCCTAAATCTTTGAGATGAGATATTTTCTAAAGTGAACGAATGGTTTTGAGTATTTTTAAAAGAAGGAAGTAGTTTTCTCTACTAATAAGAGTTGATCATCATTTTAAAAAAAAAAGTCACATAATTTCGAGTTCTAAGCATTTGAGTTCAAAAGAGTTATAAGTTCTTGAGCAACGAAGAAGTTTACTTTCCATAAGACATATGCATGAGTTGAAAGTATTGTTTAAAGCTTCCTTCATCCTATGATTAATGAGAATAAGAGGACAACAAAGATTTTATCACCAAAGTATAATGACTCACAAGATTTGTGTTACATGCTTCATTCTACATGATTTATGAGCTTTACATTTTAGAATTATTCAAGCCATGTGAGTCATTCCTATTTGCATGTATGATTTGATTAAAGAGTATTGATATTGTTTCATGTAAATGCGTACACCCCCATATACTCAGCACATTCCCAAGTGCTGATCTACATATACTTCTATGTCCTATATTATCTTTTAATGTAGGTTCAGGTGCTCAGTCCCAGCCTCATCAGTAATTCCCGAGTACCTTCGTCTACCTTTCTACAGTGGTGAGTCCTTATGGTTCGAGGACCTATCTTCAAATATTTCAGTATTCGAGTGTTTATGTTATTATTTTCAATACAGTTTGAGTCAGTTGGGGACCTGTTCCAATGGCTCTCGAGTTCACAGAGTAGTAGAAGCTTTGTCAGACTAGTTATTAGAATGTGGTTGTGTTGAGTTTTCCAGTATTGTGGTTGTTTTGGACCAAGTATTACCTTCGTATTCCCTTTCATTTGATATGATACTACCAATGTTTTGTATATTTCTTCTTGAATGATTTTGGGTTGTTACACTCTATGTGTGACGTCCTAGGAGGTGATTTTGGGTCGTTACACTCTATGTGTTGTGACTACCATGACTAATATGGGATCTATCTATAACCTGAGTTGCTACTTGTGAATCACTGACAGGCTACAAAACAAGCCGATCTCCATCTTCGAATAAAATAACAATTGCATTATACTAATGAAATAACCTCTAATTTCCACCTTCATAAGTCTCACTACATGCTTTTTATGTGGCCCTCGTGTGATCAACAACCTGAGAGAAGGAAGACCTAGCTGTTACAAATGCTCTAGTGCCAAATAAAGTGGAAAACTAACCCCCTAATAAATTCATACAACATTCATGCCCTGAGGGGAATAGCAAAATAGTATGTTTGGCCCATTCAAGAAACCCATCATTATGCTCTAAAACTAAAAAAAAACCCTATTGAACACCCACAAACCTAAATGTAGCTCGATAATTAATCAATGAACCAAACCTCATATCTAGTTGTGAGGTATTAGTAAAAAGACTTGGAATCCTCAATGCTAAATCTTGAATGGATGAAGCAGTTAAAAACCTTTCCATAGCTTGGGATGGCCCCAAATCCTCATACTAACACTGAAGATCATTGATATCCATCTCTAACTCCCTAGTTTGATGCTATACTATAGTTTGAGAAACATGTATCAAAGTCCCATCAGCATCTATCGACAACCTTATATCATTCATATAGGACAAAATAGAGTCAAGGAATGCAGTCGAGATTCATTGGAGTATGGACACAAGATAAAGAGTCAAGGATAGATATTCCTAAGAATTCCTTGTAGCCTCTGAAAGATACAACATAAAGTATCCACATTGATCCGTAGGACTCTATTATAAACTTAATCAACACACCGATAAACCTAGGCTCTAATACCAATTTGTCATGACCCAATTTCTCATGTCATGTTGGCACCTACTATAACCCACCAGTAAGTAAGCCAACCCATAGTCTAGAACTACTAGTAACAGACTACCAAGAAAAATGAAAGAAAATGTGAAACAAATATAATATAGGGCTTATACATGCAAGATACTCCCAAAACCTAGTGGAATTAATAGAAGATCTTCTAATATAATAAAAATACAAAACAAAATACTAAATGAATATAGAGGTATAACTTAACTCTAAATAAAACATAGAGATCCATCTAATCCATAAGAAGGAGAATAGTAATACTTTGAATGAAAGGAACTCACCCTAATTCTCCAATCCATAGCTACTCTACGTGATGTACACACAACAACGATGAGAACCAGAACTATGATTTATAGATTGCGGAAGTGTAGTATGGGTACCAAACATGTGGTGCTTAGTATGAAACTATTGGCTGAGTTCCAAGGATAATACAAATATAAATAACATGCAAAGTAGGAATATAAACTACATGCAACTAACAGGAAGCTAACATAATAAAGTTAGAGAGGAAATAACGATAAATTAACCTATTCAAAATATTGATATTAGTGCATTAAATCACGATTTTGTCTCATTTATTTATACAAAAATTGGTAGTGTGCATGAAAGTTGAGTGTAAATGAGTGGGAAAATCACCACTCATCAACACCCCAACTTAAAACCTTTCTTGTCCTCAAGCAACACCATCCCTTATCATGAGACAATTTCACATGTATTCCTATATTTTATTAACCAATGATCATGATGACTTTAACTTGATTATTACCACAAAATGCTCTTCACACATGGGCAAAATGATCTTTACTACACCCCTCAACATAAAATGGAATATTAAAGAACGTAATAGACTTTATGCAGAAACCTTGTGACAACTAATAATATTCTAGAAATAACTCACCTCTTGGCGTCAACCACATTATACTTCCTTTTGTTTCATTGTTTGAAACGTGAAAAATAACCTACCTCAACTTGATCACATTCCTTCTTACTAGAAAGAAGATTTCACACACCTAACTATCAACCATGAAATAAGGAATTTAAGTGCAAACACTTTCTCTCTCTTAAGAACTCTCAATTCTAACAAGTACCATGCCATATGCTTTCCCCTATTTTCAATCTCTACTAAAATGATCAAATTTGGTTGGGAATGACAATGGAGTTTTTGATCTTGTAATGTAGGTTTAGGGTAGGGTATGATATCAATTTTTGATAAAAATGCTAAACCCTCCATGAAATTCTACAACACACTCTTTTCAATTTTGATATTGGGCTACTTCTTTTCTTTTACTATTGTGCCTACATTACCTTTCATAGTTTTCCTACTTTCTTTCTAGTTCTCTCTCTCTCTCTGTTCTTTTTATGCATAATTTATGTATTTATTTCCTTTGTTGGATCCTATCTTTCTTCTAATCATGATGCTTTATTTGCTTAAGCATGTTGGCACTTTCTTATGACTTCATGGCCCAACAACAACTCTTTCAACTTTCACCACCCCCAACTTAGGATTTTCTCCTCAAATTTCATTATTAAGTTCAAGGAGGATAGGGTCCAAGAGAGAGATAATAGAAGGATCATGGTTTGCAATATGTTTTCCAAAGAAAAGTCTGAAGGCTTAAAGTTGGTGACTGAGGATTATATATATGTATTGGTAGGCTTTTTAGGCTAAAGCGGGCTTCCAATGTCACAAAGATTGACTAGGATCATTTTACCAACCAAATACAATAAAAAATCAGATTTGAAAGACTACTGGGAAAGTTCTAGATGGTACAAGTACACATAAAATATAGACAAATAAGCTCCCACACATGGCATGTGAACTCATCGAGGGGCTTCAATTGTTCCTCCCACTCGATCCAAAAATTGAGTACCAATTAATTTTTCAAATTTAGCATTTAGAGTCATAAAAAAGAGTAAAAGTTTTGTCACAAAATATCTCATGTCCATGCCCTAGAATTTTACAAAAAAATTTTGGATGGAGGGGGGTGTTTGCTTTGCATCCATTCCATGCATAAATTTCTAATCATGGCAACAACCCCAACTATTGTCTCACATTGTGGCTATAATATGGGTGAACCACCCATATGGCTACTAAGACTTCACCAATAGTTATGAATGAAATCCCAAATCATTAATGTAATAGGTACTCAGACTTTTCTTGAATTTATGACCTTGATGCGACAGGTACTCAGACTTTCCCTGCATCCATGGTCAAAAAAAACTATCACGACGCTTTCTACTTAAGAATATCATCACTCAGTCTATCATAGGGAAAAGCTCGTCAAATAGAACTAAAATAAAGTAACAAACTAAGAACAAAGTAACTACTCCATGCAAATATGGTCACCATTAGAGTGCCCAAATAACAATCGAAATAAAACTAAGAATCATCCAAAAGAGCAGAAAAATATGAAGGAATGTAAATAATACAAGGCAAAATCAAATGAATATGGAGACATCCCCAACTAAAAAGGTAGTAGTGTCCCCACTTCATGAATAAGAAAGGATAAAAGAGATAAAGAGGGCTCCTTAAAAATGCATCAAGGGCTGCTATCACTTTTTGACTCTGCATCATTATCATTCTTCTCAAGTTCAGACCACTCGGTGGGGGCCTTATCATCACTCTCCACCCAAGAGTAAGGAAGATGATATTGGGGTTTTACGACCTTTCATAGACCCTTCACCCCATTTCACTTCTTGTTAAGGAACTCATCCCTCATTTTTTCCCTTGTGACCATCTTTTCATGTGTACTCTGGAGGTCTTGATATGACTTCTCCAAAGAGGAGTTGTCTTTCTCAAGCATAACAATAATAGCTTCTTTCTTCTTTTAGTTCTCCCTCAAATTTTCATAATAGGCCTATAACATAAGTGAATGGTTACTGGTGGAAGGCTATCCCGGTCATTGGGGTAGGCTAGAAACAAGCTCCCTGATAGCTATAATATCAAATCTAATCTCCTTAATAGGATCATTGGTGGGTGGACTATGAGTCTCGGGCTCAATGCATTTCGTATTTCCCATGTATCATTAGCATAGTCTTCTACTAAGCTTAGTAATCAAAAAGGGGAAGAAGAGATGCATACCACCTTGGTTGTTGAAATGATCCATTTCATTGACCATGAACTGACCAACATCCAAAGGGATGTAATGTAGATTGCAAGAAACCATCGAGCACACAGATCTGGGACTGTTGTCAAGTGGGTCCAAAGAAAGACTAAGCTACAAATAATGTGCAACCATATTTTAGCCTCAAAAGTGAAGTCATTCATTGAGATGTTTCTTTTAGTCTTTACCCTAGAGACTTTATCTCCGGGACATAATCGTAGCACCAACCATCTCTCTAGTTTACACCCTTTTGCTTTGAATTCTCCCATGTTTGTATGTTGGATCACATAAATATTATTGATTTGCTCTTCCCCAACTATTATTGGTTTTCCCCAGATATTAATACTTACATTGAATGGGTCTAAGAAAGAAACTTCACTAATGTTGGCATAAATTTCACGGACCCATTGTTCATTTGTAATGCACGTATCCAGGGAAAAACACCACCACCCTATAGCTTCAAGTTTTTCTTGAAATATCAATTGTTTCTCCGACGTATTCTCCAAGAAAATCCCTCTTTTTTGAAGCATCTTTGTCTTCAAAAGATCACTATAGTAGTGAGTGTGGCACTAAGGTTCCATCAATAAGATGTGATAATACTTGTCTATGAGTTGTCCTAAAAGAACTAGGCATATATCATATCAATAAATGATAATTTAACATGCAAACTATGCCACATTGTTCACTAATGCTTATTAGAGTAGGTGCTTGGCTAAAAGTTTGAAGTGCAAGACTTTTGGCATGGTAGGAAACTAGCCCCAGTTACCACAATCACTGGTCATGACCGCTTTGCATTGCCACGTTTGTAATAACTAAGGCAGGTTTCACAGTAGCTTTTCATGTCAAAAACTCTTTCGAATTTTTAGACCACTAGTATGCTATACAAAATGAATTTACATGAAGACCAATTACGCAATGCTAATAGGTACTTGAATATGCCTTTACAAATGCAAAAATTATTATAAATGTTCATTTGGGAAATCTATCAAACACTTGGTGTGAAAACCTTATTTATCAATATTTTTTACATAGTTTTAGGTACTCAAGATTTCCCCTCTTGTGTGCACACCCTAATCAAGCATCCAAGACCACACAAATACAAAGTATGACAATCATGGAAGTATAAAAATAAAAAATCTAGGCATCCTCATAATCGTGCATACTAAGGCCTATTTTCAAAAATAAAAGCATGGATGCATGATACCTACTGGATTTTTGATGCAAGAGGGAAGCAAGGATATTGTTGGAGAGCTTACAAACTTGAAAAAAATTGGTCCAATTAGAGAGTAAACTTGAAAGAAAGTGTGATGGAAATGGGGGAAATTTATTGATTAAAAGGGTTAAAGTGACTGGAACTGTGGTTAGGAAACCACGATTCTGCCTAGTGACCGCGATCGCGGTAACTGAGAGCATTTGGACTCCCCTATTTTACCCTGTTCAGCTCTTGTCTCACTTTTTATAGAATTTTCACCTACTTCATTTTCAATGCAAATCTGCATATCTCCCCCTTTATGAGCTAATACAATGCTCTCTATAGTTCCATAAATGCATGAGTTATTCATATGCAAGAACTTAACATCTATTCTACCAAAACATAACAAAAAGGATACTAACCACTTTCATGGAATATGTGGGTTGTCTCCCACATAGAGCCTTAGTTATCATTGATGCATAATATCTTTTCTCTTCTATTCTCAAGGTGGGCCTTTGATCTCTTCCTTATTCAACCTCTCACCCTCAACATCGACCATTAACACAACTTGGAGTTCCTCCATTTGTTTTTTTTGTCTTGAAAAATTTGAAAGTATATCATCCTCTTGCACCCTAAACGTTATTTTACCCTTCTCTAAATCGACAATGGATTTTACGATGGCCAAGAAAAATGGCCAAGGATGATATGTACCTCTTCGTCCATTTGACGATCCTATACCATAATGTTCGCCAAAAGTATAAACTTGTAGACTTTAACAAGGACATCAAACGAAATCCCCACCAACCTTTTGATAGACCGATTCACCATTAAGAGTCGCATAGAGGTTGGTGTAGGGGTATTCAATATAAGAATCTTGTAGATGACAAATGACATTAATTTAATGCTTGCACCAAGGTCACATGGAGCTTTTATAAACTCAGGTGTCCCAATTGTGGAAGGAATGGTGAATGCTCCATGGTCATTTTTCTTTTCTGGAATCTTACTATCCATGATAGCACTATACCCATGAGTGACCTCAATGGTGTTACCTTTGACAAGCTTCTTTTTTGGACATCAACTTTTCATTAAATTAGTGTATCCCAGGATCTCTTGGATTTCCTCAAGCAATGGTATGTTTTTTGATAGATTGCTATGTTTTTCCGTTAACTTCCACAATTTGTCACCTCCTCTTTTTTATGCAATCATTGAGGGAATGGGGGAGGAAGTTAAATTGTGGGCTTTGCTTCACTTTCTGTCTTTTGATTATCAACCACTTCTTTGTCACTTTCCTCGGTCTTGTTCTCATCATTTTCTTCTCGACTTTGAGGTAACACCTCCTTTGAGTTAGTCTTTATTATTTTCTCACCCATGTCTCCTTTAGAGGGATGATAAAATGCATTTCCACTCCTTGTGATAATTGCTAGGACTTGAGAATCATTTATTGGATTAGAAATCATGTCACTAGGGAGTCCACCTCAAGGCCTAGCATTTAAATGCATGTATATTTACCAAATTCTGGTCTCCAATTATTTGATACAGTAAAAGTGAGACACCATGGTTTGAGAGAGTTGAGAGAATTCACCTTTAAACTCATGGACCATTTTGTCCATACCTTCTACTCTATTAAAGATTTTTGCAAATACATCCTCGGTCTTGGATTTTTTAGGGTCGATTGCACTTGACTCCCTAGTCTTAGCTCAGTCATGAGGGGAAACATAACTATCATAATCACATTTTTTATCTCTCCAATCTATATACTACTCATGATCTATCCAACCTTGGTTCCCACCTTCCTTTGATAGGCAGGGTGGGAACCCCTTGAATAGTAGGCAAAATACTGGATTTATTCGTCCTACTGCTTTACTTCTTCAGCATCTTCATAAGATTTTTATGCTACGACATTTACCACTTTTGTGGGTGCACCTATAGCATGCTTTGTCAAGAGTTCAAGTTGGGTCATTATTTTCTCCATGTTATCCTCCTTTTCTTCATTCTTATTTCTTTTCTCATTATCAACCACAGAAGTAGTAGAAGGAATCTTAGGAACTTCGGTATCTTAGGTTTGCCATAGCTGATTTGCTTTGACACTTCTCCTATTAATAGAAAGGACACATGGTGGTGCATCTTCACTATATATCCACCCACTGCATTATCCACTACCATTAGGTTTAATGGATCAAGGGCCTTATAGAAGATCTCGAGAAGCATCTTCTTAGGGACCTCATGATTTCGGAATTGGGCTAATTTTCCACTAAACCTTTCTAAAGCTTCAAACAATATCTCTCAATTTATTTGCTAAAAACTCACAATTTCATCCCTCTTTTGAAGCATTTTAGATAGTGGGAAGTATCTATCAAGAAATGCGGTGGTAATTTCTTTCCAAGATGTAATTGAGCAGGGTGGTAGTGAGCAGAGCCACAAAACTAACTCGCTCATTAGTGAGAATAAGAAGAGGTGTAGCTATATGGATTATTGTGTAATGTGTGCTATGTTGAATGACACATACACTTCCACAATATTCTTCAAATGGATATTTGGGTCCTCATACGCTTGACCCCCGTACAACACTTTCATTTAAAATATGTGAAGCATGATGCTAGTCACATGTAAAACTCCATTTCCATTGGCCGATGAAATACGGATTGCACTTGTTTGGCACACTTCATTTAGTTGGCCCTCATCATCTAGGCGACCATCAAAGGGCCCCATGTTGCTTACGTTATCACTCATCATTCCATTAAAACTTCAATCATCTAAAAAAATTCAAACACAACAAATAAAGTAATTGCAACACCCAGTTATACCCAAGTAAGAATCACACCGCACAAGTTTAATCTATATTTCACTCCCCGGCAACAGTGCTATTTTGATAACGCTCAACTCACTCCAATTTTAGAGGGATTAGGCAGTCATTATCAATAACCAACTAGTGTTGGGTTCAAATACACATGAAGTAAAGAATAAATTTCAAAATCATATGGGTGTTCTAACTACTAAAATGATACTCGGAATGCTAACTAACATATGTAAAATTAAGTGTGGGGGAAATGATTTGAAATTTGTTTGTAAAAACCTTTGGTTGGAAACACATTAATTTAGCACTTTTGATTTAAATGCAAGGTTTAAGAAGATCTTGGGATTATGTCTACCCAAATTAAAGAAGTGCGTAGGTTGTTCAAAGTTTAACATGAAACTTAGTTATTGAGTATAAAATAGGCTAGGTCAAAGGTCTTTGTTGTTAGACTTTCAACAATACCACAAGGATTTCACTCATTGGCTCTTTTGAGAACCTTACATGTGTGCAATTCATAATCACCCAAAACCTCATTCGGGCATCCCTATTTCTAGGATCATACCCTTGACATTATTCACATTCCAATCACACTTATTTCTAAGATTGTGAAAGGTAGTAAACCATAGGCTTGATTGTCCAATATTGCCTTGTCACCCTATATCCCTCTTTCAAGGATGATGAAGGGTTTCTAGAGTTTGGGATTTTCACCCATCAAACCCATTTTGAGATTTGGGGTTTTCACTCACAAATTCCAACTATTAAGCTCAAGGAATGGTAGAATCCATAGTCAACAACAAAAAATAATGCAAACCCATCAACACCAACACACCAATATACTTTAGTTAAAAATAATCTCAATACTAAATTACCTATCTACTTATGAAAAAAGTAAAGAAAGATATACCACAAAGATTATCCAAAGTATTCATTCTTCATAAAATACTAAGAAAATTCTCCAAAATTAGTTATAATCTTGCCCAATTAGGGTTCTTTCTTGAAATTTAAAACATGTCTATGAGGTATGCAATAGCCAAAGAAGAAATGGTTTTTGCCTATTTAAGGTTTGGGATTCAGTTAAGTGACATTACAAACCTGCCCTGGGCAATATTCCTGTTAAGCAACGATCGCATGAGAATCCCCTCGATTGCGGCCAATGCGACCGCGGTATCATTCCATGATCATATTTTATTAAAAATATTGACTGACCAAGATTGTGTCCCTTGGCCTGCAATTGTGGTAATTGGGGTTGTGACTGCTCCAGATCTTCAGCTGCATTTCTTTGCTTCCACTTGATCTCTTGTAGCTTCAGTATACATCTTTTCATCTCACCAACTCTATTCCTACCAAATATGGATATTAGTGCATTAAATCACAATTATGTCTCATTTATTTATACAAAACATGGTAGTATACATGAAAGTTGAGTGCAAATATGTGGTAAAATCATAACTCATCAACTCACTCTAAACATATGTGTGAAATCAACATCTAATCATCAATGATGTTAGCTGTATCACAAAAGTAGTCTAATTCTACCTCGATCATCACATCCTATTATGCCTATTATATGACAAAAAATGTAGTCCAATGTATTTACATAATTCAAGTCAATTATATAATCAAATTTGGTCATACAGACTAAGGAAACTTATATTTTCCCAAATGTCATGACCTGAAGGGGACCAGTTTAATCTATTTACAACATTAGTATAGAACCTGACCCTTCTATTTGTCAATAATAACTTATATCAATATAGTATCCAACCCTTTGAATAGAACAATATAATGAAATGAAATCACTATAATTCAAGTGTAACATTCTACACTAGTAGTTCATGTACATAATTTATCATCATAATACTTATTCAATTATGTGTCGTTTTCTCATGTATAAAAGCAATATAAACCAAGTTCACTAACACAAGTATACCTAAAGGATAATTCAAAAACATTCAGCTTACAAATAGGTAAACATTCTAAATCAAATTTACAATAATAATAGAACATATTCATGCCCTTTTACCAAGCCAAACCATTGATTAATATAAGTTATGGTGGATTCCATCATTCTCTCAAATTATATTATTCATACTATTCTTTTTATTCTAACATACTTATCTTCACCTAATCAATCATCAACTATTCTTTCATACGAGACTTTACAGGCTCAAACTTAAGTCACACACTTTATCCTAACACTTCTGTAACCTTAACCTATGATCTCTTAGGCTTTATGAGTTACCATTCTGCCATACCTTATAATCAGCACATCTTACAAGTATCTACTTTTGTGAGGAGTAAACATCTATATGTCAATATGCTTATTTTCACTTTTGTTAAAGTAATTAAATAAGCCTTATGACTACACGCTCCTATATTATCTACTATTAGCCAATGAGCATGATTTATGTAATAGTCCATCAAGTCCATTAACCAATTATGATTTAGAATCAAGGATCTCAAATATAAATAACTTAGAACAAGGATTATCTCTACTTAGTTTATTCTAATTAAATGTTAGTACAAACTCCATGTTAGCATGCCTATGCATAAATTCTCTCATCAAATGATATTCTATAATCACTAAATATCCATAGTTTATTACTCATAAACCATATCATAGCTTGATCTCGAGGAACTCCTTCTAGATATCTTCAAACTATGTTACTTGCATTTAGTTAGTGAATTTATTGGAGAAAATTTGAGGAAAAGGTTAGAATCATGTCTCTTGAGGCCTTTCCTATCTATGTTAGTAATTTTTAGCTTAAAAATAACCCTAGGGTATTTTTAGTAGGAGTCATATATACTATAACACGATTGGGAAGATATAAAGTTAAAACTTTTTTGGCTTACTACTCTGGCACTACCATCGATTACTAGGTCCTACTTCATTGATCCTTCCATAGCAGCCATGGGACCTCTATGGTTGTTCTTAGGCAGTTAGCCTAGAATCGTTTTCCATGTCCTAAAGTTTTTCATGATGTATGTTATGGATTGCATCTTAACCTTATCTCAACATTACATTTTTAAATTGGTTATTTTATCATGAAAATTTCTAATAATAATGGAATGGATTATTAGAATTGATACCACTTAACCAATCATTCATCCCCAAACAGTATGAGAAAATGTAGCAAGAAATTAGATTGGTTTAGAGAAAGTATACTAATGGACCCATGCTTACTATGCCAGCCCTAGTTATATTTATAAGTTCCTCCTAGAGAGATTCTTTAAATACCATAATCATAGGATTTTGACATCAAAACGAATTTAAATTTAAAGTACTTCACGTATGGGTATGATTAGAAAGGATTCACGTCAATAGGTACTGATATCACCATGAGATATTGGAGGATGCAAATATTATAAATGATATAAAATTACTTAATAGAAAATAGTTTAGCGCAAAATTTCCCATAGATGATTGCTATAGAGGCTAGGGCTCACTATAGTGGTACCGTTGTAGTGGGTGATGGGCAGTTGTTGCAGTATATTATAGTTTCAATATGGGGAAAAGGTTGTTTTATCTATTTCAACTTCTAATAGCTATCCTAGTCGAAAACTAGACTCAAAATGCAGAAAATTGAAACAAAAGAAAAGGATATATTGAATTATCGAAATTTGAATGGATTTATGAGCAAAAAAGAGTTTGATACCTGCACCTCTTGATTTAAATCTATGAAAACACAGTAGACTTAACAAAATCAAAGACAATACAAACAAATTGAATACACAAAAAAGGAGTCTTAATTATTGATAAAGAGAAAGAAATTAACATGAGCAATATTGATAATCCTCCCTAATCACTCCACTATAATTAACAACTACTTGATTAATGTAATGATAGGATTCACCTAGAAAATACAAGCTTAAAATATCTCAATTTATCATAAAATAAGTAAGAAAAAGGCTAAGTCAAATGTTCAGTGTCCATTAAGATGGGAATAGAAATTAGCAATGAGTGAACCCAATGATGGGGACACACACTACCAGATGAAGGTATGATCCTTAGTAGTCATCCTTGCATTTTAGAAATATGTAGCCAACATAGATTGGGACACCAACACTGTCGATAAGGGTTGATGAGGTGGAGAAGAACTTTCAGATATGAGCCCCACCAATCTCGTACAGGGGACTCTATCAGATGAGGGTCACTCATAGATTTTCCTTACCGGTGGCACGTTATTGACATCCTTCCAATTGGGGTTACAAATTAGACCCCAACTCTGCCATCATGGCATATTAGGGGCCTATCGGTTCGATAACTACTTCCTACAGTTTTATGTTACAAAATTAGGACTATCAGATATTTTCAATTAGTCTCAGTAATAGAACTCAGATAGTTCTATCTGATTCAGGACTGTCAGATATAGTTACTCATGTTATCAGTTATTATCAAATTCAGTAATTATTTTATCATATTATTAGTGTCAGTTGATATATCTCATGCATGTATTCTCATGCTCATGATAGTTAATTATTATTATTGTTCATTCATATAAAACCCATGTATTCATCCTACCTCACATGCATACCAGTATATTTAAAGTACTGATGTATTTGCGCTATGGTGTCTTATACCAAGGTATAGAGACACGAGCACCAGAGCAATAGTAGATTCCAGATATCCGCAAACAGAGCTAAGTGATTCTTCATCTTTAAAGGACATGATTCCCTATTACCTTATTAATTAATTTATTAGTTGGAGTTAGTTGGGGATATGTCCCATCAACTCCTTACTCAGACAGTTCAATAAATTAGAGGCTTTCTAAAATATCATGTTTCAGACTTCAGTATGTTTAATTTTTTTGGGTATTCTATTACCCCACACACATGTTATATCATTTAGATCATGTTCTGTATTGAACCTTATGGCTTTTCAGTTCATGTTTCTGCATTATAAAGTATTTTATGTAGTATATAGGTAGAAATATTAGTTATGGGTTAACTTGTGGTTTTTCGGTGTCATGAGCACCGTGTAGTATTCTTGGTACCAAATTTGGGGCGTTACAAACTTGGTATCAGAGCCTAAGGTTCAATAAAATCCTAGCAAGACTGAAAGTCGCATCTAGTAGAGTCGTACATGGGTGTGTTGTACGCCATATTTATGTTCAGGAGGTTATAAGTTGTTGTAGTAATAGTTTCTCCTTTTTCAGTATTCATGTCATGCCAGTGAGGATAATCTCAAATCAATCTCACAGTCTAGTTTGCTTCCCCTTCTTCTACAGAATATGCCTTCTACAAGAAGAAACAAAAATCAGTTAGCCCCTCAGCCCAAAGATCCTTTGAGAGATCATGTTCTCATAAGGAGTTCAGGGCCATATTCATGACTCTTGCTCAATCAGTTACCACTTAAAATGAATGGCCATCAGTCATTCCGACCAACCCAGTGGACAATTTAGCCGCAGCTAGGATTCGGGCTTCACCCGAATGAATCCTCCATCCTTCCTTGGGTCTAAGCTAGATTAGGACCCTCAGGAATTCATTGATTAGGTTCAAAAGGTGACATTCATCATGGGGGTGACTACTATGTAGAGTGTTGCGCTAGCTGCATATCAGTTACAAGATGTGGTTCTACGCGGTTCAAAAAGTGGAAGTTAGAAACATTAGACGATGCAGGTCCTTTACAGTGGGAGGAGTTTGTCACCGTATTTTTAGGCAGATTCTTTCCCCAAGAGCTTAGAGAGGCTAAGGTGATATAATTCATCAACCTCATGCAGGGCAATATGACAGTGAAAGACTATTCTGTTAAGTTTACTTAATTAGCCAGATATGGCCCTCATGTGATTACAGATAGTAGAGCCAAGATGAGTAAGTTTGTTTTAGGGATAAATGATAGCGTGGTAAATAAGTGCAAATCTGCCATGCTGAAGAGTAACATTTCTTTAGACAGGATTATGACTCATGCTCAGGAGATAGAGGAGGAGAATATTAAGTAAACGGAGAAGCAGAATAAGAGAGCAGAGATAGGTAGTTTCAACATTGCTCAACCTAAATTAGAAGGAGGAATCCATTCCTAGTTTCATCCTAAGTCATCAGTTCCAGCTCCTTCTTCATCCAGTGCACTAGTTCCTAGATTTAGGGAGGGTAACAGAGATATAGTGCCAAGCTCTAGGTCTCAGGGCAGTGTTATTAATGCCCGATCTAATCCCCTTTGTCATACTTGTGGTGTGAACCACAAGGGTACTTGTAGAGCTAGTAGAGATGTCTATTTTGATTGTGTAAATCTAGGCCACAGAGTCAGAGACTACCCTCTTTTAGGTTATTAGAGTCATCTCCACCCCTCAGCTCAGTTCGGTTGCCTGAATCAGTAGGGTGCCACCACTAATGCTACAAGTATGCTCTTCAGTCCCGATGGGATCAAGAAAATTCTCCTGATGTAGTTACTGGTACGTTATAGATCTTTCATTTGCATGTTTATGCTTTGCTTGATCTAGGAGCTTCTTTGTCTTTTATTACTCCTTATATAACCAGTGATGTCGGAATCAGTCCCAAAATCTTAGAAGAGCCCTTTTCAGTCTCTACCCCAGTAGGTAAAGCCATCATAACCCGATGGGTATATAGGAACTGCCCGATTATCATATTTCAGAAAATTACTTCAGCAGACTTACTTGAATTAGAGATGACTGATTTTGATGTCATTCTCGGCATGGATTGGCTTCATTAATGTTATGCCATAGTCGACTGTAGAAACAAAATAATCCAGTTTTAGTTTTTAAATACACCTGTCTTAGAGTGGAAGGGTAGTGTATCCACTTTCAGAGGTAGTTTGTTTCCTACCTTCGGGCATGGAAAATGATATCTAAAGTATGTGTTTATCATCTTGTTTGAGTTAAGGACACTAGTTTTGAAACTTCCAGTCTTAATTTAGTCCTAGTTGTGAATGAATATTCTAATGTCTTTCCCAATGATCTTCCAGGAATTCCTCCCGAAAGGGAAATAGACTTTGGGATTGATCTTCTTCCAGGTACTCAGCCTATATCTATTCCGCCGTATAGAATGGCACCAACAGAACTCAAAGAACTGAAAGAACAATTGAAGCATCTCTTAGATAGGGGATTCATCAGGCCCAACATTTTCCCTTGGGGCGCTCCAGTATTATTCGTGTGCAATAAAGAAGGTTCTCTCAGAATATGTATAGAATACCTCAAATCAATAATGTCAAATTCAAGAACAAGTATCCTCTTCCCAGAATCTATGACTTGTTTGACCAACTTTAGGATGCCAGTTATTTCTCTAAAATAGACCTTAGATCCGGCTATCATCCACTCAGAGTTAGACAATGTGACAATCTAAAAATAGATTTCCGTGATGGGTATGGTCACTTTAAATTCCTAATTATGTCATTTGGTATTACCAATTCCCCAGCCACTTTTATGGACTTGATGAACTGTGTGTTCAAGCAGTACTTGGATATATTCTTCATAGTCTTCATAGATAATATCCTGGTCTATTCCCATAGTGAGCGCGATTATGCAGACCATCTTAGAACAGTACTTCAAACACTTAGAGATCATCAGTTGTTTGCCAAATTAAGTAAGTGCAAATTTTGTCTAAGGTAAGTAGCATTGCTTGGTCACATCATTTTGGGTGATAGCATTGGATTAAATCCTCAAAAGACCAAAGTAGTAAGAAACTGGCCTTTCCCTATTTATCCATAGATATTAGGAGTTTGTTAGGTTACGCTGACTATTACAGATAGTTTGTCGAGGGATTTTCTTCTATTTCATCCCCTATGTCAAGATTGACGTAGAATAAAGTCAAGTTTCAGTGGTCATATCCTTATGAGAAGAGTTTTTAGGAGTTGAAGACTCGACTCACCGCAGCTCCAGTCTTAGCTCTCCCAGATAGTTCATATGGGTTTATACTGTAATGTGATGCATCTAGAGTAGGTTTGGGTTGTGTCCTCATAGATCATGGTAAGGTTATAGCCTACGCCTCCAGGCATATTAAGCCCCATGAGAGGAATTATCCTACTCATAATCTTGAGTTAGCCGTCGTAGTCTTTGCCTTGAAGATTTGGAGGCATTATCTCTATGGAGTTCATATAGATGTCTTTACAGATCATAAAAGTTTTCAGAATTTCTTTTCTTAGAAATATCTCAATCTTCGTCAGAGAAGGTGGTTAGAGCTCTTGAAATATTATGACTTGAGTGTCCTTTATTATCCAGGAAAGGCCAACATAGTATCCGGTGCTCTCATTAGACTATCCATAGATAGTGTTTCTTATGTTGAGGATAGTAAGAGAAAGTTAGATAAGGAAGTCCATAATCTTTCCATACTAGGCATTCGCTTAGTCGATACGGAATAAAGTGATATATGGGTTTAGAGTAGTTTAGAATAATCTCTAGTTTCTGTGGTGAAATAAAAGCAAGATAGAGATCCCATACTTGACAAGTTGAAAGAGTCAGTCCAGGATTAGAAAGTAGAGGTTTTCGAGAGAGATGGTGTCCTTCTTTGTTAGGGTCATCTCTGTGTTCCAGGTGTAGGTGACTGAAGGCAGCGAATTCTTATAGAAGCACATGGTGGGCGCTACTCTATTTATCTAGGGGCCACAAAGATGTACCGTGACTTGTAGAAAATCTATTGGTCGAGAGGGATGAAGAGAGATGTTGCAGAGTTTGTAGATAAGTGCTCTGCATATCAGCTGGTTAAGATAGAGCATTACAAACCTAGTGGGTCCATGTAGGAGTTCAGTATTCCTACTTGGAAGTGGGAAGTTGTGAACATGGACTTCATGACAGGTTTGCCTCAAACTCATCATCAACATGATTTAGTTTGGATCATTATAGAATGAATGGCTAAATTAGCTCATTTCCTCCCAATTCATGCCTCTTATTTAGCCGAGGATTACGCCAAACTCTATATCAAGGAGTTGGTCAGATTGCATGGTGTTCCGTTGTCCATTATCTCAGATAGAGGTACCCAGTTCACCTCTTATTTCTAGAAAGCATTCCAAAAGGATCTTGGTACCCATGTTCATCTTAGTAAAGCCTTTCATCCTTAGATAGATGGTAAAACAAAAAGGACCATTCAAACGTTAGATGATATGCTAAGGACGTGTGCAATTGATTTCAAGGGAAGGTGGGATGACCACTTAACTTTGGTTGAGTTTACATACAATAACAGCTATCATTCCAATACTCCGATGGCTCTATTCGAAGCTCTCTAAGGTAGGAGATGTAGATATCCAATTGGTTGGTTCGAAGTTAGTGAGGCCTTAGTCATATATCCTGACTTGGTATTCAACGCCTTAGAGAAAGTCTCCGAGCTACTTAGAGCTGATAAAAGTCTTATGTAGATGTTCGTAGAAAAGATTTCTTATTCAAGATTGGTGACTACGTCTACCTAAAGATCTCTCCCATGAAGGGAGTGAAGTAGTTCGGAAAGAAAGGGAAACTCTGTCCCCGATATGTCGGTCCTTTTAGGATTCTTAGTCAATTCGGTAAGTTAGCTTATAAGCTTGAATTGCCTTTAAATCTAGCCATAGTTCATCTAGTCTTTTATGTCTCTTTGATCAAGAAGTGCATAGGTGACCCATCAGCTATAGTCCCTATTCAGAGCATTAATTTTTAGAACACTCTCTCTTATGAAGAGATTCCAGTCAAAATCTTAGACTGTCAAACTCTTAGATTGAGGAAGAAAGAAGTCCCTCTAGTTAAGGTTCTTTGGCGAAATCAGTCCATCAAACGAGCTACTTAGGAAGAAGAGCTAGACATATGTACCAAGTATCCTCACCTCTTCTTCGCCAACTCAGATCAAGATCAAGGTAACAGTTCTCCGTAATTTTACCCAGCTTTATGTTAGATGTTTATCACAAACTTGGTATACAGCTTTATGCTCATGTTCCCATTAGAAACTTGACATTAATTACCATTGCATATTTAGTCATCCACGCATGTATCAGTTCAGTTATGTAATTATGCATCAGACATTCATTCTCATTGTGAGAAACTTAGTTCTTCAAAACACTCAGTCATGCATTCATGCATCAGTTACACATGCATCAGATATTCATGTTCAGTATTATATGTTCAATTTGTTAGTCATGTCAGTCATGAGATCATGTTCCAGTTATTTATGTTCAGCATGTACGCCTGTTGTCTTTTCTCCCCTTTCAGTCTGTCTCATTCGAGGACGAATATTCTCAAGGGGAGATATTGTAATGCCCAATACTTTTTCTAGCTAATTTCATCTCAAAAATGTCTAGTATTAGCTTCTAAATTGAATAATGGTTATTCCATGAGGAATAACCAAGATTTTCACTTTTTTTCATGTAGGAAACTCAATAACCTTTCCATCGATATAAGATTTTCCCAAATCCGATAATCGGATCATATATTATGACTATTTAAAGTTCCCGTCATAAAATAAGGCCATGTTAGTGAGTGGCGCATAGCGCCACAAGACGAAATGACATTTGGCTAATTCCAGTAGGGGTCTGTGATTATGGCGTGTCGCACCAGGTCCCAAATTCAGAATTGTCTTTTTCCAGTGTCTTAGCACGATTTTCTCCACGTCACGCCAAAGTTCCAGGTCAAAAAGGAAGGGGCAACGTAATGGCTCCGCATCGCTCCATCCCTCAGTTTCTCAATTGTCAAATTCCAGTGACATAGCACGATAGCGCCGCATTGCGCCAGGGTTCTAATTTGAGGAAAAGGTTAGAATCATGTCTCTTGAGGCCTTTCCTATCTATGTTAGTAATTTTTAGCTTAAAAATTACCCTAGGGTATTTTTAGTAGGAGTCATTTGTACTATAACAAGATTGGGAAGATATAAAGTTAAAACCCTTTTGGCTTACTACTCTGGAACTACCATCGATTCATAGGTTCTACTTCATTCATCCTTCCATAACGGCCATGGGACCTCTATGGTTGTTCTTAGGCAGTTATCCTAGAATCTTTTTCCATGTCCTAAAGTTTTTCGTGATGTATGTTATGGATTAACCCATCTTAACCTTATCTCAACATTACATTTTTAAATTGGTTATTTTATCATGAAAATTTCTAATAATAATGGAATGGATTATTAGAATTGATACCACTTACCCAATTATTCATCCCCAAACAATATGAGAAAATATAGCAACAAATTAGATTGTTTTAGAGAAAGTATACAAATGAACCCATGCTTACTATGCCAGCCCTAGTGATATTTATAAGTTTCTCCTAGGAAATTCTTTAAATACTATAATCATAGGATTTTGACATCAAAACCAATTTAAATTTAAAGTACTTAACGTATGAGTATGATTAGAAAGGATTCATCTCATTAGGTACTGATATCACCATGAGATATTGGGGAATTCAAATATTATAAATGTTATAAAAATACTAGATAGAAAATAGATTAGAACAAAATTTCCTATAGATGATTGCTATAGAGGCTAGGGCTCACTATAGTGGTACCACTATAGTGGGTGATGGGCAGATGTGGTAGTCTATTATAGTTTCAAAATGGGGGAAAGGTTGTTTTATCTATTTCAACTTCTAATAGTTATCCTAGTCAAAAACTAGACTCAAAATGCAGAAAATTGAAACAAAAGAAAAGGATACATTGAATTATCGAGATTTGAATGGATTTACGAGCAAAAAAGAGCTTGATACCTTCACCTCTTGATTTAAATATATGAAAACACAATAGACCTGACAAAATCAAAGACAAGACAACCAAATTGAATCCACAAAAAAAGAGTCTCAATTATTGATTAAGAGAAACAAATTAACATGAGCAATATTGATAATCCACCCTAATCACTCCACTATAATTAACAACTACTTGATTAATGTAATGATAGGATTCACCTAGAAAATACAAGCTTAAAATATCTCAATTTATCATAAAATAAGTAAGAAAAAGGCTAAGTCAAATGTTCAGTGTCCATTAAGATGGGAATACAAATTAGCACCGAGTGAACCCAAGGATGGGGACACACACTATCAGATAAGGGTATGATCCTTAGTAGTCATCCTTGCATTTTAGAAATATGTAGGCAACATAGGTTGGGACACCAACACTGTCGATAAGGGTTGATGAGGTGGAGAAAAAACTTTCAGATAAGAGCCCCACCATTCTCATACAGGGGACACTATCACATGAGGGTCACCTACAACTTTTCCTTACCGGTGGCACGTTATTGACACCCTTCCAATTGGGGTTACAAATCGGACCCCAACTCAGCTATCATGGCATATTAGGGGCCTATAAGTTAGAAAAATACTTCCTATAGTTTTATGTTATAGAATCAGGACTATCAGATATTGTCAATCAGTCTCAGTAATAGAACTCAGATAGTTCTATCAGATTCAGGACTGTCAGATACATTTACTCCTGCTATCATTTATATTCGGTCTCAGTAATCATTTTATCATCGTATTAGTGTTAGTTGATATATCTCATGCATGTATTCTCATGCTCATGCTAGTTAGTCAATTATTATTATTGTTCATGCATATAAACACCATCTATTCATCCTATCTCACATACATACCAGTACATTCAAAGTACTGACGTATTTGCGCTATGGTGTCTTATACCAAGGTTCAGAGACACGAGCACCAGAGCAATAGTAGATTCCAGATATCCACAGACAGAGTTAGAAGTGATTCCTCATCTTTCAAGGACATGATTATATTCCCTATTATCTCATTAATCAATTTATTAGTTGGAGTTAGTTGGGGATATGTCCCATCAACTCCTTACTCAGACAGTTCAATCAATTAGAGGCTTTCTAGAATATCATATTTCAGACTTCAGTATGTTGAATTTTTTTTGGGTATTCTATTACCCCACACACATGTTATATCATTTAGATCATGTTTTGTATTGAACCTTATGGCCTTTCAGTTCATGTTTTCACATTATAAAGTATTTTATGTATTATACAAGTACAAATATCAGTCATGGGTTAGCTTGTGGTTCTTCGGGGTCATGAGCATCATGTAGCATTCTGGTTACCAAATTTGGGTCATTAACAAACTTTTTATTAGATCCTAAGGTTCAACAGAGTCCTAGGAAGACAGAAAGTCACATCTAGTAGAATCGTACATGGGTGTGTTCTGCGCCACATTAATGTTCAGGAGGCTATAAGATGTTATAGGAATAGTTTCTCCTCTTTCAGTATTAATGTCATGCCAGTGAGCATAATCTCAAGTCAATCTCACAGTCTAATTTGTTTCCCCCTGTCTTCTACAGAACATGCCTCCTACAAGAAGAAATGGAAATCAGTCAGCCCCTCATTCCAAAGATCCTTTGGGAGATCATGTTCTCATACGGAGTTCAGGGCCACATTCACTACTTTTGCTCAATCAGTTGCCACTTAAAATGAATGGCCATCAATCATTCCAACCAAACCAGTGGTTAATTTAGCCGCATCTAAGATTTGGGACTTTACCCAAATGAATCCTCCATCCTTCCTCGGGTCTAAGGTAGATTAGGACCCTTAATAATTCATTGATTAGGTTCAGAAGGTGACAGTCATCATAGGGGTGACTACTATTGAGAGTGTTGAGCTAGCTATTTTGTTCTACGTGCTTCAAACAGTGGAAGTCAGAAAGTTTAGACGATGCAGGTTCTATAGAGTGGGAGGAGTTTGTCACTACATTCTTAGATAGATTTTTTCCCTAAGAGCTTAGAGAGGCTAAGGTGATAGAATTCATCAACCTCGTGTAGGGAAATATGACAGTGAAAGACTATTCTCTTAACTTTACTTAATTAGCCAGATATGACCCTCATGTGGTTATAGATAGCAGAGCCAAGATGAGTAAGTTCGCTTCAGGGATAAATGATAGTGTGGTAAATAAGTGCAAATCTGCCATGCTGAAAAGTGACATAACTTTTGACAGGATTATGACTCATGCTCAGCAGATAGAGAAGAAGAATATTAAGTAAAGGGAGAAGCAGAATAAGAGAGCAGAGATAGGTAGTTTCAACTTTACTCAGCCTAATTTAGAAGTAGAAAGCCATTCCTCATTTTATCCTAAGTCATCAATTCCAGCTCCTTCTTCATCCAGTGCTCTAGTTCCTACGTTCAGGAAGGGTAACAGAGATAGAGCGCCAGACTCTAGGTCTCAGGGCAGTGTTATCAATGCCCGAACCAATCCCTTTTGTCGGACTTGTGGTAAGAACCACAAGGGTTCTTGTAGAGCTAATAGAGATGTCTGTTTCGATTATGGAAACCCAGGCCACAGAGTCAGAGACTACCCTTAGTTAGGTTATTAGCATCATCTCCACTCCTCAGCTCAGTCGGTCACCTGAATTAGTAGGGTGCCACCACCAGTGCTACTAGTATGCTCTTCAATCCCAATGGGATCATGAAAATTCTCCTGATGTAGTTATTGGTACATTATAGATCTTTCATGTGCATGTTTATGCTTTGCTTGATCTAGGAGCTTCTTTGTCTTTTGTTACTCCTTATATAGAAGGTGATGTCGAAATCAGTCCCAAAATCCTAAAAGAGCCCTTATCAGTCACTACCCCAGTGGGAAAAGCCATATAACCCGGCGGGTATGCAGGAACTGTCAGTTATGATATTTCAGAAAATTACTTCAGCAGACTTAGTCGAATTATAGATGACTAATTTTGATGTCATTCTCGGCATGGATTGGATTCATTAATGCTATGCCATAGTCGACTGTACAAACAAAATAATCCAGTTTTAGTTTTTGAATAAACCTATCCTAGAGTAGAAGGGTAGTGTATCCACTTTTAGAGGTCAGCTTGTTTCCTACCTTCGGGCATGGAAAATGATATTTAAAGGAAGTATCTATCATCTTGTTTGAGTTAAGGACACTAGTTTTGAAACTTCCAGTCTTAATTCAGTCCCAGTTGTGAATGAATATTCTAATGTCTTTCCCAAAGATCTTCCAAGAATTCCTCCCGAAAGGGAAATAGACTTTGGGATTGATCTTCTTCCAGGTACTCAGCCTATATCTATTCCGCCATATAGAATTGCACCAACAGAACTCATAGAACTGAAAGAACAATTGAAGGATCTCTTAGATAGGGGATTCATCTGGCCCAGCATTTTCCCATGGGGCTCTCCAGTATTATTCGTGTACAAAAAAGAAGGTTCTCTCAGAATGTGTATAGAATACCTCAAATCAATAAGGTCAAAGTCAAGAACAAGTATCCTTTTCCCAGAATCGATGACTTGTTTGACCAACTTCAGGGTGCCAATTATTTCTTTAAAATATTTCTTAGATCCAGCTATCATCAGCTCAGAGTTAGAGAATGTGACATTCTGAAAATAGATTTTTGTACTGGGTATGGTCACTTTGAATTCCTAGTTATGTTATTTGGTATTACCAATTCCCCAGACACTTTTATGGACTAGATGAACTATATGTTCAAGCAGTACTTGGACATGTTTGTCATAGTCTTCATAGGTAATATCCTGGTATATTCCTATAGTGAGCGCGATTATGCAGACCATCTTAGAACAGTACTTCAAACTCTCAGAGATCATCAGTTGTTTGCCAAATTATGTAAATGTAAATTTTCTCTAAGGTCAGTAGCATTCCTTGGTCACATTATTTCCGGTGATAGCATTGAAGTAAATCTTCAAAATACCAAAGTAGTAAGAAACTGTCCTTTCCCTATCTATCCATAGATATCAGGAGTTTGTTGGGTTGGGCTGGCTATTACTGATGGTTTGTCGAGGGATTTTCTTCTATTGCATCCTCTATGTCAAGATTGATGTAGAAGAAAGTCAAGTTTCAGTGGTCATATCCTTACGAGAAGAGTTTTTAGGAGTTGAAGACTCGACTCACCTCAGCTCCAGTCTTAGCTCTCCCAGATGGTTCATATGGGTTCATACTGTATTGTGATACATCCAGAGTAGGTTTGGGTTGTGTCCTCATAGAGCATGGTAAGGTCATAGCTTATGCCTCCAGGTTGCTTAAGCCCCATGAGAGGAATTATACTACTCATAATCTTGAGTAAGCCGTCGTGGTATTTGCCTTGAAGATTTGGAGGCATTATCTATATGTAGTTCATGTAGATGTCTTTATAGATCATAAGAGTCTTCAGAATTTCTTTTCTTTAAAATATCTAAATCTTCATCAGAGAAGGTGGTTAGAGCTCTTGAAATATTATGACATGAGTGTCCTTTATCATCCAGGCAAGGCCAACATAGTAGCCGACGATATCATTAGACAATCCATGGATAGTGTTTCTCATGTTGAGGACAGTAAGATGAAGTTAGATCAGTAAGTCCATCATATTTCCAAACTAGGCATTCACTTAATCGATACGGAAGAAAGTGATATATGGGTTTAGAGTAGTTTAGAATAATCTCTAGTTTCTGAGGTGAAATAAAATCAAGATAGAGATCCCATCCTTAAACTGTTGAAAGAGTCAGTCCAGGATTAGAAAGTAGAGGTTTTCTCCCAAAAGGGAGATAGTGTCATTCGTTTTTAGGGTCGTCTCTATGTTCCAGGTGTAGATGATTGAAGACAGTGAATTCTTGCAGAAGCGCATGGTGTGCGCTACTCTATTTATCTAGGGGCCACAAAGATGTACCGCAACTTGTAGAAAATATATTAGTGGAAAGAGATGAAGAGAGATGTTGCAGAGTTTGTGGCTAAGTGGTCTCCATATCAACAGGTTAAGATAGAGCATTAGAAACCTAGTGGGACCATGTAGGAGTTCAGTATTCCTACTTGGAAGTGGGAAGTTGTGAACATGAACTTCGTGACGGGTTTGCCTCAAACTCATCATCAGCATGATTCAGTTTGGATCATTATAGAATAAATTACCAAATCAGCTCATTTCCTTCCAATTCATGCCTCTTATTTAGCCGAGGATTATGCCAAACTCTGCATCAAGGAGTTGGTCATATTGCATGGTGTTCTGTTGTCCATTATCTCAGACAGAGGTACCCAGTTTACCTCTTATTTCTTGAAAGCATTCCAAAAGGGTCTTGGTACCCAAGTTCATCATAGTAAATCCTTTCATCCTTTGACAGGTGGTAAAGAAGAAAGGACCAGTCAAACGTTAGAAGATATGCTAAGGACATGTGCAATTGATTTCACGAGAAATTGAGATGACCACTTACCTTTAATTGAGTTTGCATACAACAACAGGTATCATTCCAGTACTCAGATGGTTTTTTTCGAAGCTCTCCATGGTAGGATATGTAGATATCCAATTGGTTGGTTCGAAGTTAGTAAGGCCTCAGTCATATGTCCTGACTTGGTATTTGATGCCTTAGAGAAAGTCCAGTCGATTAGAGAAAGTCTTCGGGCTGCTTAGAGCCGATAGAAGTAGTATGCAAATGTTTCTAGAAAAGATTTCAAGTTCAAGATTGGTTACTATGTCCACTTAAATATCTCTCCCATGAAGGGAATAAAGTAGTTCAGAAAGAAAGGGAAACTCTGTCCCCGATATGTCAGTCCTTTTAAAATTCTTAGTCAATTTGGTTAGGTAGCTTATAATCTTGTATTGCCTTTTGATCTAGCCGTTGTTCATCCAGTCTTTCATGTCTATTTGATGAAGAAGTGCATAGGTGACCCATCAGTTGTAGTCCCTATTCAGAGCAATGATTTTCAGAACACTCTCTCTTATGAAGAGATTCCAGTCAAAATCTTAGACTGTCAGACTTGTATATTGAGGAATGAAGAAGTCTCACTAGTTAAGGTTCTTTGGCGAAATCAGTCCATTGTGGGAGATACTTGGGAAGAAGAGCTAGAAATATATGTACCAAGTATCCTCACCTAACAGTTCTCTATAATCTTACACAGCTTCATGTTAGATGTTCATCACAAACTTGGTATACAACTTTATGCTCATGTTCCCATTAGAAACTTGGCATGAAGTACCATTGCATATTCAGTCATACACGCATGTATCAGTTCAGTTATGTAATTATACATCAGATATTCATTCTCATAGGAAGAAACTTAGTTCTTCAAAACACTCAGTCATGCATTCATACATCAGTTACACATGCATCAAATATGCATGCTTAGTATTATATGTTCAGTTTGTTAGTCATGTCAGTCATGATATTATCTTCCAGTTATTCATGTTCAGCATGTACGCCAGATGTCTTTTCTCCCCTCTTAGTATGTCTCATTCGAGGAAGAATATTCTCAAGGGGAGATATTGTAACACCCCGTACTTCTTCTAGCTAATTTCATCTCAAGAATGTCTAATATTAGCTTCTAAATTGAATGATGGTTATTCCTTATGAGAAACTCAATAAACTTTCCATCGATATAAGATTTGCCCAAATCTAATAATCAGGTCATAAGTTACGACTATTTAAAGTTCCCATCATAAAATAAGGTCGTGTTAGTCAGTGTCGCACTGCACCACAAGAAGAAATGACAATTGGATAATTCCGGTAGGGGTCCGTGATTATGGCGTGTCGCTCCAGGGCCCAAATTTAGAATTGTCATTTTTGAGTGTCTTAACGCGGTGTTGTCTATGTCACGCCAAAGCTCCAGGTAAAAAAGGAAGGGGCAACGCAATGGCTCCGCATCGCTCGATCCCTCAGTTTCTCAATTGTCAAATTCCAGTGACATAGAGCGGTAGCATCGCGTCATACCAGGGGTCCAATTCAAGAAAATTTTATTGAAATTAAATGACGCATCCATGGTTAAAAGGGTTAACTTCCCACCCCTATTTAAGCCCTTTATCATATCATTCAGCCACTTTTCACCCAAAATGCACTCTTTTCTCTCAAAAATCACTAAAGAACAAGCTAGGATTTTCATTGAAGATCCAATTCCAAGAAAGTTTCTCCATCAATCTTCACGAAATCACGAACTAAAGTATGTGTAGTGTTCATTCATGGACTTTCTTTACCCATGAAGCCCAAGAATTTCTTTTCTAAGTTTAAGTTTAGGGATTTCTTTATGAATTTCATGTTGGGTTTGTTTTATTTATGTTGATAATGATCAATTGAATTCAAATCCATGTTAGGTGATCAATTTTATGTTGAATTGATTTTTATAGATATATATTCATGTGAACCTATGAATAAACCCTAGATGATGAAATTAGAGTTGAAACATGATTAATTATTGTATAATGTTGTTTACATATGCTATGTGTACCATGTGTTTTATTAAATGTCTAGATGAAGGAACAATGCCCAACTAGTATGATATCATGAAATCCCCCTGTATGTACAAATTATGCCTATCATATGTTTTGATGGAATGCTTCTATAAATGTATTATGGATTATGATATTAGTTATATGTACAAGTAAGTTATGCTTGGTCAGTTTTCCTTCCATCGAGTCTTGGGGGTACTTGTACCTGAAACATTAGTTGTGTGCTTAGAACCATGTCATGTTTTCATGATACTCTCAGTCAAGCTATGAATCCTTAGACTTCAGATAGTCTTATGACTCAGGAAATCTCCATGATCTCATGAACTAAGTCAGTTGTCAAATATAAGTATTGTTTGGTCAGTGAATGGAAATTCAGAAATTTAGCTCATGTTCAGTTCAGTAAATTATGTTTAATGGCCATTCATATGGGAATAGAAATAAGCATTGAGTGAACCCAAGAATGGGTACATACACTATCAAATAAGGGTGTGATCCATAGCAATCATCCTTACATTTTAGAACTATGTAGCCGGTATAGATTGAGACATCAACACTATTAATGAGGGTTGATGAGGTGGATAAGCACTGTTAGATAAGGGCCCAACCATTCTCGTATAGGGGACACTATTAGATGAGAGTAACTCATAGCTTGTCCTTACCGGTGGTGCGGTATTTACACCCTTCCAATTAGGGTTACAGATTGGATCAAACTCAGCCATCATGGCGTATCAGGGGCATGTTGGTTAGATAACTACTTCCCACAGTTTCATATTACAGAATCAAGACTGTCAGATATAGTCAATCTGTCTCAGTAATAGAACTCAAATAGTTTTTTAGATTTCAGGACTATTACACATAATTAACTCAGATACAGTATGGAACTCAGATAGTTCCATCAGATTTAGGACTGTCAGATACAGTCACTCATATTATTAGTTATATTCATATTCAGTAATCATGTTATCAAAGTATCAGTGTCAGTTTTTATGTCTCATGCATGTATTCTCACGCTCATGATAGTCAATTATTATTATCGTTCATGCATATGAACCCTATGTATTTAGCCTACCACACATGCATACCAGTACATTTAAAGTACTGATGCATTTGTTCTATGGTGTCTTATACCATACGTTTAGAGACACGAGCTCCAAGCAATAGTAGATTCCATATATCTGCAGACAAAGTTAGAAGTGAGTCCTTATCTTTTGAGGACATGATTATTTTCCCTATTATCTCTTTAATTAGTTATTAGTTGGGGACATGTCCCATCAACTCCTTACTTAGATAGTTCAGTTAGTTAGAGGCTTTCTAGACAATCATGTTTCAGAATTTGGTATATTCACTTTTGTTTTAGGTATTCTATTACCCCACACAGATGTTATATCATTTAGATCATGTTCAGTATTGAACCTTATGGTCTTTCAGTTTATGTTTCTACATTATAAAGTATTTTATGTAGTAGATAGGTACAAATATCATTCATGGGTTAGCTTGTGGTCTTTCGGGGCCATGAGCACTGTGTAGCATTCCGAGTACTAGATTTGGGGCGTTGTATATCACAAAGAACCTTTTGGCCAACATGTATCTTTTGCAGAGTTCAGAGCTACATTCACTACTCTAGCTCAGTCAGATGCTACTCAAAATGTATGACCAGCTGTCATTTTGGCTAACTCTGTGGCTAATGTAGTTGCAACCAGGATTCGAGATTTCACCCAAATAAATCCTCCATCCTTTCTTAGGTCTAAGTTTGATGAGGACCCTTGAGAATTAATCGATCAGGATCATAAGGTTATTAACGTTATAGGGATGTCATCTGTTGAGTGTGTTGAACTAGCTGCATATCAGTTGTAGGATGTTGCTCACACTTGGTTCAAGCAGTAGAAGTCAGAACGGTCAGTATTCTCACGCTCATGATAGTTAGTCAATTATTATTATCGTTCATACATCTGAAGACCGTGTATTTAGCCTATCTCACATTCATACCAGTACATTTAAAGTACTGATGCATTTGTGCTATGGTGTCTTATACCATACGTTTAGAGACACAAGCTCCAAGCAATAGTAGATTCCATATATCTGCAGACAAAGTTAGAAGTGAGTCCTTATCTTTTGAGGACATGATTATTTTCCCTATTATCTCTTTAATTAGTTATTAGTTGGGGACATGTCCCATTAACTCCTTACTTAGATAGTTCAGTCAGTTAGAGGCTTTCTAGACTATCATGTTTCAGACTTCAGTATGTTCACTTTTGTTTTGGGTATTCTATTACCCCACACAGATGTTATATCATTTAGATCATGTTCAGTATTGAACCTTATGGTCTTTCAGTTTATGTTTCTACATTATAAAGTATTTTATGTAGTAGATAGGTACAAATATCATTCATGGGTTAGCTTGTGTTCTTTCGGGGCCATAAGCACTGTGTAGTATTCCGAGTACTAGATTTGGGGCGTTGCATATCACAAAGAAACTTTTGGCCAACATGTATCTTATGCAGAGTTCAGAGCTACATTCACTACTCTAGCTCAATCACATGCTACTCAAAATGAATCACCAGCTGTCATTTTGGCTAACTCTGTGGCTAATGTAGCTACAACCAGGAATCGAGATTTCACCCAAATAAATCCTCCATCATTTCTTAGGTCTTAGTCAGATGAGGACCCTTGAGAATTAATCGATTAGGATCATAAGGTTATTAACGTTATGGGGATGCCATCTGTTGAGTGTGTTGAACTAGCTGCATATCAGTTGTAGGATGTTGCTCACACTTGGTTCAAGCAGTAGAAGTCAGAACGGTCAGTATTCTTATGCTCATGATAGTTAGTCAATTATTATTATCGTTCATGCATATGAACCACATGTATTTAGCCTACCTTACATTCATACCAGTACATTTAAAGTACTGATGCATTTATGCTATGGTGTCTTATACCATATGCTTAGAGACACGAGCTCCAAGCAATAGTAGATTCCATATATCTGCAGACAAAGTTAGAAGTGATTCCTTATCTTTTGAGGACATGATTATTTTCCCTATTATCTCTTTAATTAGTTATTAGTTGGGGACATGTCCCATCAACTCCTTACTTAGATAGTTCAGTCAGTTAGAGGCTTTCTAGACTATCATGTTTCAGACTTCAGTATGTTCACTTTTGTTTTGGGTATTCTATTACCCCACACAGATGTTATATCATTTAGATCATGTTCAGTATTGAACCTTATGGTCTTTCAATTTATGTTTCTACATTATAAAGTATTTTATGCAGTAGATAGTTACAAATAGCATTCATGGGTTAGCTTGTGGTCTTTTGGGGCCATGAGCACTGTGTAGCATTTCGAGTACTAGATTTGGGGTGTTGCACATCCCAAAGAACCTTTTGGCCAAAATGTATCTTATGCAGAGTTCAGAGATACATTCACTAATCTAGCTCAGTCAGTTGCTACTCAAAATGAATGACCAGCTGTCATTTTGGCCAACTCTGTGGCTAATGTAGCTGCAACCAGGATTCGAGATTTCAGCCAAATAAATCCTCCATCCTTTCTCAGGTCTAAGTCAGATGAGGACCCTTGAGAATTAATCGATCAGGATCATAAGGTTATTAACGTTATGGGGATGTCATCTGTTGAGTGTGTTGAACTAGCTGGATATCAGTTGTAGGATGTTTCTCACACTTTGTTCAAGCAGTAGAAGTCAGAATGGTCAGTTGATGCAGGACATATAGAGTGGGAAGAGTTTGTTATTGCATTCTTATAGAGGATCTTTCCCCTAGAGCTGAGAGAAACTAAGTTCTTAGAATTCATCAACCTTTGGTAAAGAAAAATGATGGTGAAAGATTATTCTCTTAAGTTTACTCAGTTAGCCAGATATGCCCCTCATATGGTTGCAGATAACATGGCTAAGATAAGTAAGATTGTTTATGGGGTAAATGATAGTGTTGTCAATGAGTGTAGGTCTGCGATGTTGAATAGTGACTTTAGCCAGGCTTATGACTTTTGATCAGCAGATAGAAGAGCAGAAGATTAAGATATGAGAGAAGAAGAATAATAGAAAAAAGACAGGTAGTTTCAACTTTGCTCAAGATAAATTAGAAGAAGGAAACTGTTCTCAGTTTCATCCTAAGTCATCAGTTCGAGCTCCTTCATCAGCTAGTGCTCTATCTCCTAAGTTCAGGGATGGTAATAGAGATAGGGCGCTAGGCTCTAAGTCTCAGGGAAGTGTCAGCAATGCCTGAACTAATCCCCTTGGTCAGATTTGTGGTAAGAACCACAAGGGTGCTTGCAGAGCTGGTAGCGATGTCTATTTCTAATGTGGCAAGACAGGCTGCAGAGTCAAAGATTGTCCCAAGTCTAGTTATCAAGGTCAGAAAAATCATTCCCCAGCTCAGTCCGATCACCCAAACCAGTAGAGGGCCACATCCAGCACTACTTGTGGGCTACGCCAAAATTGACTTTATGCTCTCCAGTCCCAGCAAGATCAGGAAAATTCTCCTGATGTGGTTACTGGAACATTACAAATCATTCATATGCATGTTTATTCTTTGCTAGATCCAGGAGATTCTTTGACTTTTGTTACTCCCTATATAGTAGTTGATTTTGAAGACAGTCCCAAAATTCTAGGAGAGCCCTTTTATGTATCTACCTAAGTGGGTAAAATTATGATAGCCCGATGGGTATGCAGGAACTGTCCGGTTATGATATTTTAGAAAGTCACCTTAGTATATATAGTCAAATTAGAGATGACTGATTTTAATATCATTCTTGGCATGGATTGGCTTTATTCCTGCTATTCCATAGTTGACTGCAGAAATAGAATAGTCCAGTTCCAGTTTTCGAATGAACCTGTCCTAGTGTGGAAGGGTAGTACTTTAGCGTTTATAGGTCAGCTTGTTTCCTACCTTCGGGTATGAAAAATGATATCTAAAGGATGTGTCTATCTTCTTGTTCGAGAAAGGACACTAGTTCTGAAACTCCTAGTCTCGAATTAGTCCCAGTAGTGAATGAATATTCAGAAGTCTTTCCCAAAGATCTTTGAGGAATTCCTCCTAAAAGTAAAATAGACTTCAGTATTGATCTTCTTCTAGGTACTCAGCCTATCTCTATTCTGCCATACCGAATGGCACCCGCAAAACATAGAGATTTGAAAGAGAAGTTGAAA
This sequence comes from Capsicum baccatum var. pendulum, assembly GCA_030864225.1. Lineage (NCBI taxonomy): Eukaryota > Viridiplantae > Streptophyta > Magnoliopsida > Solanales > Solanaceae > Capsicum > Capsicum baccatum. The sequence goes on from CM061557.1 coordinate 92,882,181, forward strand.
GATCTCTTAGATAAGGGGTTCATCAGGACCAGTGTTTCCCCATGGGGTACACCAGTTTTATTCGTGTGCAAGAAAGACGGTTCTCTCAGAATGTGTAATAATTACCGTCAGCTTAATAAAATCACGGTCAAGAACAAGTATCCACTTCCAATAATTAATGAATTATTTGACCAATATCAGGGTGCCAGTTATTTCTCTAAGATAGACCTCAGATCCAGCTATCATCAGCTCAAAGTCAGAGAATATGACATTCTAAAAATAGCCTTCCATACTCGGTATGGTCACTTCGAATTCCTAGCCATTTAGTTTGGTCTTAATAATTCCCAAGCAACTTTCATAGACTTGATGAACCGTGTGTTCAGGCAGAACTTGGACATGCTCATCATAGTCTTCATAGTTAACATTCTGGTCTATTCTCGCAGTGAACGTGATCATGCAGACCATCTCAGAATACTACTTCAGACTCTCAGAGATCATTAGCTATTCACTAAATTCAGTAAGTGCGAGTTTTGGCTAAGGTCAGTGGCATTTCTTGTCCATTTTATTTTCGGTGATGGCATTAGAGTAGATCCTCAAAAGACCGAAGAGGTAAAAAATTGGCCAAGACCTGTCTCTCCATCAAATATCAGGATTTTCTTAGGTTTGGCTAGCTATTACAGGCGGGTTTTGAGGTATTTTCATCTATTGCATCCCCTATGTCCAGATTGAATTAGAAGAAAATAAAGTTTTAGTGGCCAGATCCATGCGAGAATAGTTTTTGGGAGTTGAAGACTCGACCTACCTCAACTCTAATATTAGCTCTTCCAGATGGTCCAGATGGCTTTGTGGCGTATATTGATGTATCCAGAGTAGGTTTGAGTTGTCTCCTCATGCATAATGGTAAGGTCATTGGCTACGCCTCCAGAAAGCTTAAACCCCATGAGAAGAATTATCCTACTGATGATCTTGAGTTAGCAGCCGTAGTTTTTGCATTGAAGATTCGGAATCATTATCTATATGGAGTTCAGATAGATATGTTCACAGATCATAAGAGCCTTCAGTATGTGTTTTCTTAGAAATATCTCCATCTTCATTAGATAAGGTGGTTAGAGCTCTTGAAAGATTATTACATAATTGTCCTTTATCATCCGAACAAGGCCAACGTCGTGGCCGACGCTCTCAATAGACTGTCTATGGGTAGTGTTTCTCATGTTGAGGACAGTAAGAAAAAGTTAGCTCAGGAAATCCATTAGCTTGCTAGACTAGGCATTCGCTTAGTCGATTTAGAGGAGGGTGTCATATAGGTTCAGAGTAGTTCAAAATCATCTCTTGTTTCCGAGGTAAAAGAAAAGAAAGATAGAGATCCCAGTATAGTCAAGTTTTAAAAGTCAGTTAAGGATCAGAAAGTAGAGGTTTTCTCCCTAGGAGGAGATGGTATATTGCGTTGTTAGGGTCGTCTGTGTGTTCTTGGTGTAGACGACTTAAGGCTGTGAATTCTTGCAAAAGCGCATGGTGCGCTCTACTCTATTCATCATGGGGCCATAAAGATGTTCTACAACTTGTGGGAAATCTATTGGTGGAGTGGTATGAAGAGAGATGTTGTAGAGTTTATGGCTAAGTACTCTACATACCAACAGGTTAATATAAAGCATCAAAAGCCTAGTGGTTCTATGCAGGAGTTCACCATTCCTAGTTGAAAGTAGGAAGAAGTGAACATGGACTTTGTGACGGGTTTTCCTCAAACTCCTCATCATCATGATTTAGTTTGCGCCATTGTAGACAAGATTACCAAATCAGCTTATTTTTTTCCAGTCCATACCTGTTATTCAGATGAGGATTACGCCGAAATCTACAGTAGAGAGTTGGTTAGATTGCATGGTGTACAGTTATCTATATCTTAGAAAGGGGTACGCAATTCACCTCTCTTTTCTAGAAAGCATTCCAAAAGGGTGTTGGTACCCAAGTTTATCTCAGTACAGCCTTCCATTCTTAGACAGATGGTCAAGAAGGAAGGACCATTCAAACTTTAGAAGATACACTAAGGGCGTGTGCAACAGATTTCAAGGGTAGTTGGGATGACCACTTGCCTTTGATTGAGTTTGCATACAACAACAGCTATCATTCTAGTATTAAGATGGCTCTATTCAAAGCTCTCTATGGTAGGATATGTAGATATCCAATCGGTTGGTTCAAAGTTATTGAGGCCTCAGTCATTGGGCCTTACTTGGTATTCGACGCCTTTAAGAAAGTCCAGTTGATCAGAGAAAGACTCTGAGGATCTTAGAGCCGAATAAAGTCTTATACAGATATGTGCAAAAAAGATCTCGAGTTTGAGATTGGTGATTATGTCTATCTAAAGATATCTCCCATAAACGGACTGAAGTGGTTCAGCAAGAAGGGAAATCTCAGTCCCCGATATGTCGGTCCCTTCAAGATTCTCAGTCGATTAAGCAAGGTAGCTTATGAGCTTGAGTTTCCTTCAGATCTAGCCTCAGTTTATCCAGTCTTATATGTCTATTTGATCAAGAAGTGCATAGGTTACCAAACAGACGTAGTCCCTATTTGTAGCATAGATGTTCAGAGTAGCCTCTATTATGAAGAGATTCCAGTCAAAATCCTAGACTATCACGTTCGTAGACTAAGGAACAAAGAAGTCCCTCTAGTCATACTTATTTTCCGAATTCAATTTTTTGAGGGAGCTACTTGGGAAGCAGAAGAAGATATGCATACCAAGTATCCTTACCTCTTCTCCACCGACTCAGATCTTGCTCAAGGTAACAGTTCTCCTTAAGCTTTTTAGTTTCATGTTCAAGTTTCAGTTACAAGCTTGGTATTCATTTCATGTTCAGAATTCTGTCACAAACTTGGTATTAAATACCATTGCATATTCATTCATGCATTCATGCACTAGTTCAGTCATATAATCATGTATCAAATACGAATTTTCACTATGACAACCATAGTTCATCAGAACACTCAGTCATGCATTCATGATTCAGTTACACATGCATCAGATATGCATATTCTGTATGACATATTCAGTTATCAGTCATGTCAGTCATAAATTAATGTTCCAGTAATACATGCTCAGAATGTAATCAGTTTATCTTCTCCCCTCTCACTCAGTTTCATTCAAGGATGAATGTTCTCAACAGGGAGATATTGTAATATCCCATACTTCAACCTAGGTTGAAATTGTCCTAAGAATGTTAGAAACATCCTCTAAAATATGAATCTATTTTTTTACAGATGGAATTTTTAATATTTTCATGTGGGAAATTGAATTAGGTTTCCAACAATACCAATTTCTTCCAAATCTGGTATCGGAGTAAAAAGTTATGGATGTTTTACTCAGCTCTATCAGAATCACCCAGGTGCGACGGCCAGGTTGACAGACCGTCGATCTAGCGACGGACCATTGCCTAGACCATCGAAGCCAAGGAAGTAATTCAACCTTTTGGATAAGGTGTGATGGACAGGTTGACGGACCATCGAACTTGTGATAGCCCATCACGCAAGCCGTCTCTATAAGGCAATGAGTTTTTTTTTTGGGCCACATACGACGGTCAAAACGATAGACCATCGAGCCTGCTTATTTAGTTTTTTTTTCACCCATTTTAACCCCTAATTATATAAGATCAAGGATCATAAGTTCATTATTTATTCACAACATCAAATTAGGATTTTCTCTCAAAGATAATCCCTAAGAACAAGATCCAAATCCTTCAAGAAACTAAGAAATTCAAGTTCTTCAAGTCCAAGAACTTCAAGAAACTCACAATCAAGGTATGTCATATGTTGATTCATAGGTACCTTTCACACATGAAGCTCAAGAATCTCTTTTCAAAACCCAAGATTTGGGTATTAATGAATGTTCATGATTTAAATTGAATTAAAATTCATGCTCATGATGTTCTGGGTTTTTGATTCATGTTTTAAATTACATATTTCAAAGGTTGAACCTAGTATATGAAGATTTGCATAAAAATCATGATAAGCTCCCTTTCAAATTACAAGTTAATTGATGTATCCATTATTATTAGATGTGTTGATGATTGTATAACCAAAGCATGCTCGCCATGTGTTTGACTAAATGCCTATTAGAAAGAAAAGTGTCATACTAGTAAGATAATATGAAATCCACATTTACGTACAAGTTTATGCATGTCAAATGTTTGAGGAAATGCCTTAATAAATGAATTAAGGATTGTGATATTGGTCATGTATTCAAGAAAGTCATGCTTTTTTCTGTTTCTTTCCATCGAGTCCTGGGGGTACTTGTACCCCAAAAAATATAGTTGTGCGCCTAGAGTTAGTGTCATGATTTCACGATATCCTCAATCAAGCCACGATCCATAGAACTCAGTCAGTCATAAGACTCAGGAAAGCTCAGTAACACAGTTATCTTAGTACTATTCCGTCAGTCAATGGAACTCAGTTAATTCAATCCAATTTAGTTCAGTAATCCATGTTCAGTGTCTATTCAGATGGGAGTTGGGATTAGCACCGAGTGAACCCAAGGATGGGAGCACACACTGTCAAATGAGGGTGTGATTCTTAGAAGTCATCCTTCCATTCCAGGACTATGTAGCCAACATAGGTTGAGACATCAACACTGTCAGATGAGGGTTGATAAGGTGGATAAGCACTGTCAGATGAGGGACCCACCATTCTCTTTTGGGGACATTGTTAGATGAGGGTCACTCACAACTTGTCCTTACCGATGTGTGGTATTGACACCCTTCCAATTAGGGTTACAGATTGGACCCCAACTCAGCCATAATGACGTATTAGGGGCATGTCGATTAGATAAATAATTCCTATAGTTTCAGTTACAGAATCTGGACTATCAGATACAATCATTCAGTCTTAGTAATAGAACTCAAATAGTTCTACAGAATTCAGGACTATCAAATAGAATCAACTCAGAATAGTGTGGAACTTAGCTAGTTCCATCAAAAACTAAACTATCAGATACAGTCACTCACTATCAATTATTTCAATTATACAGTTATCAGTATCTCATGTTATCAGTACTCAGATTTAGTAATCATGTTATAACAAACTCAATTATAGTTATTATGTATTTATGCATGTATTCTCACGTTTATGTTGTCCTGTTAGTTAGTATAGTTCATTCATGTAAACCCTTTGCATTCATCCTACCTTCCACGCATACCAGTACATTCAAAGTACTGACGTATTTACACAATGGTGCTTTATACCTTAGGTTCAGAAGCACGAGCTCCAAAGCATCAGTAGCATTCCATTCTCAGCAGTTAGAGATAGTAGTGAGTCCTCATCCTTCGAGGACATGACCATTACTTTATTATATCTTTAATTAATTTATTAGTTGGAGTTAGTTGGGGACATATCCCATCAACTCCTTATTCAGATAGTTCAGCCAGTCAGAGGCTTTTCATACTACCATGTTCAGATAGTTATTTCAGTTGTTTTGGGTATTTCATACCCCATCCAGATGTTATATTTTTATCTGTTATGTTGCAGTTTTGAACCTTATGGCCATACAACCTTTATTTTCGCATTCATATAGTATATTATGCAGTGTTCAGGTACAGATATCATTCATGGGTTAGCTTGTGGTCCGTTAGGATCATGAGCACCGTGTAGCATTTCGGGTACCAGATTTGGGGCGTTACAATTCAATTCCTAAGACCTCAACAATCAGACCTCATCCACCAAGTCAATCCTACAATAGTGGTGAGGGGACTGCTATAATGGCCTAGGTGACTTGTCACAAGCTCTATTGGGGGAAACCGACCACCAATATGGTCTAGCTATAGAAATACCCTACTGCTACAGAAGCCCTAATAAGTTGCCTAGGAAAATTTTTAAATTTCCCTCCTCTGAATGCGACATGATGGTCTCATTCTAGTTTTGTGGATCCAAAATCACCCATGTTGGATATGACCACTCGGTTATTATCTGTATGCCTTTGATTGTAAAAAATTCACTACATCAACCATTAGAGAAAAATCTTTTTTAGTTAAAATCAAGACAAATATATTACTTTTGTTATTTCACCAACACACGAAGCATTGGAATATGATTTCATTCTCCAAGCTACCCTATATTGCAGCACCTTTCAATTCCATCCATTCAAAATTCACATAATAGATAACATCAACTATTTAATCATAAAATACAGAATACCAAGTACCTACTAACAACTACCAATTAGAAATGACTAGGTTTCCAATTTTATATTTGTTTAGATACTAATTGGGACTTACTAGGTTCATATTGTGGTAGTAGAGGTACCAATTGAATCAACCATACACCAATTGGGCTCAACGCAGGTAAACAAAAAACCAATGAGCACAAGAGAAAAGAAGAAAAGGAATAATTATTAAATTCCTTGTAGCTCACCGAAGATTTGATGTGGACGTCAAAATAGCAATCGATAGTACTCTACTCGATCTTTACACTTGTACTTATGAGACTCATAACCTAGTTCTCTAATAACAATAGTCATGACCCAAATTATAAAATCATATGGGAACCTACTCTGTAATTAACTAGATAAGTGAACCCTTACCACCACCCAAGCTACTTGTAGAAGTCCATTTAAAACCTTTTCAATTAATCGCAATTAAATATTAAACCTATAAAATATAAAATGCAAAATGCTATATTGCTTTACAATAATATTTTAAACAACTTAATACACAAAACCTAGTCTAGAAATGTACAAGTGGTACTATAAGAGTCAAGATAAATAACGATATAGCTTCCACCAGAAAGAGAGGTGTAGAAGTTATTGATGGGTACTCGCCATCCGTATAAGAAATTCCAAGTAAACCTTCAAGATAAACACATTCTTAGTAGGACGTATCAAGAGTAGTATCAACAGAAAACACATATTGGAAAGATTCATAGGTTGATTAGGTTTAAATCACGTAACTACATATAGTATTAGATAATAAAAGAGTAAATACATAAAGTACCCCCTGATCTAGGCCAACTTTTTCAAAAAGACACCCAAACTATACTTTTGACCTATTACCCCATGAATCTTACATAAATCATTGCAAATACACCATTTTGACCCTCTGCATGTATATACGCGCGTTTTGTGCGTGAAAGGCTAAAAATTAACTTTACTTACCTATTAAAAGTTGCCACGTGTAAATAATTTTATCTATAATTTATCTTCTTTTTTAAAAAAAATCTATATTTATTTACTTTTTAAAAAATAATATTTGCTTTTTATCCCATACCCCCCCACAACACCCCTACCCACCCCCTAAAACACTACTTTCTTCTTCAACACTGGCATATACTACTTCTCTTTTCCTCCATTAAAGCTCCATAAAGCTATTTTTTTTCAAATAATCGTTTATCCATTTTTATTAAGAATCATAAAATTCCATTAAATGGAGTTTCAATCTCATAGTGATGTTGAGTGTGTATTAATGGAGTGTTGGACGAAGATGGAGCATCTCCCGAAAAAATTATTCTTTTGACAAGAAAATCAAAAGAATTAGAAAGTTTAATCAAATCAACTAATAGATTACCAAAAAAATGACTTACTTATATTTGGTTTTTATGCCAACTAATACAATTTCATATGAATATAGAATATAAGCAAATGGTGGAGTTTTAATAGAGCCTAAATAGATTAATGGAGCTAAATGCGGGTGGGGGTAGGGCAAAGATGTTGGAAGAGAGTAACGGGTGGGGGTAGGGCAGAGATACTGAAAGGGGGTATGGGGTAGAGGAGAGATACTGGATGGGGTGGAAAGGGGCAAGAGGGGGGTGGGGTTGGTTGGGGTGATGAATAAAATAAAAAGGGAAATTTTATTCAATAATAGAAATAAAATATAAAACTAAATTTATTTCACACGCCGTATCTGATTGGTGTGTGCATTCACTCTCTTTTTTGTGATTGGAATTCAGGGAAAAATGGTATATTTTTAATGATTTAAGTAAGATTCGTGGGGTAATAGGTTATAAGTATAGTTTAGGTGTCTTTAAAAATCCAGCCAACATTCGGGGGAACTTTATGTATTTACTCATACTAAAACATAGAAATTTATACATGGATTAACAACCAATATGCAACATGAACTATTCATAGTTAGAAAACTCCTAATTAACCTCCTTATTCAATTAGTTGATAAATTACATTAACTGTTCTTAAGCCTATTATAGTGTCTCTCATATGAAGAATGATAACACTTTCTCTACTACAAATAAAATCCATGGATTATCTATACTCACATCACAGAGGGTACCCAACCACATATTTTATAGACTACTCACAACTAAATAGGTCACACAATACTATTTCCTCATATCAACCACTATTCACCCTAAATCATTCAGTATTCCCACCATCCTTACAATTTAATGTTTTTTATTATTCTAATTACACATGCACAAACCAAATATACTATACTAATATTCCATCATAGTGAGTACTCAATTAAATCATCCAATACATTACAAAAAGACCAACAATGGCACAATAAGCCACTCAAACACCCAAGGGTATCAACAATAGTATAGCAACAACAAACAAAATTTACAGAACAAATCGAACTATGTCTATACAAACATCCACGATTAGATTGCACAAGACTAACTAATCGTCTAAAATATACCACAACCTTCCCCCTATCAAATATTTCACAACCATAAGTACATTGTTAATCATTAGGGAACCGATGCCTACTTTAAATACCAAAGGGTGAAATTAACATCAAATCATCAATATTGTTATCCCTATCACAAGAGTACTTTAATTCTTACTTAATCGCCATCACATACTATGCAAGTTATATGAACAAAGAAATAATCTAATGTATGTAAATAATGCATATCAATTATCAAATTAACATTGTACACACATACTAAGGGGACTTATGTTTGCCCGATAGTCATGACCTGTAGTAGACAAGCTTCAGCCATGTACCATATCAGAAAGATACCCAACTCTTTGATACATTAATAAGTAAATAACTAATACTGGTGTGGTACCCAGCCCACCAAATAGAACAATATAATAAAATACAATTCAAGTGTAACATAATGCACTAATATTTGAAATACACAATTTATCATCATAAAATACTAAGTTATTTTCATGTCGTTTAACTCATGGATACATGGAATATCAACTAATATCACCAATCACAAGCATAAATTATGGATAATTTGCAAACATTTAATATACGAATAAAGCTAAAGAGGCAATAAGGATAAGCTTACCTATTCCAGCTTTACTCAAGCACTAAAGCACAATACCATATATCATTGGCCAATATACAGATGAAGAATGGAAGAATAATATATAGCAGTATACAAAGCAAAGAAATGCATATACAATATGAATAAGAAAAAAAAAGGGACCATAAGAGAAAGGAAAGGTACCTCGAAGGACATAGAATGTATGCTTAAAAGTTGAGAACAAATGGAGTGCAATTTGAGCCTCAAATCAACCCTTAATGTTTAGGGCATTTAAGACCTAATTCAATTAATTTACATGAAATTGATAGAATTTAATAAGGAAAATAGTGGAAAATAACCAAGGGGTGTTGAACAAACTTACCTTAGCTCAATAGATGATTTCTCATACTTTGCCTCTTCCAAAGCTCTCAAAAATAGTGATAATAAGTTGAGAAAATGAAGGGAAAATTAGGTAAAGAAGGTGATATAACACTAGAAGGACTCACTTCTGAAATCAAAATGATCTCTTAAGCAATTATCACTTAATAATCCTAAAGATTTCTTAAGTGGTCCTGAATGGCGCATTAGCTCTTTGCTCAATTGGCCCAATATCGATTACGCGACCTTTGCTTAATCGATGAAGTCTTTGCTTAAGTGACTAAAGGGGACCAGGTCTGGTCGCTTAAGTAATCATTGCTTAAGCAACTAATGTGTATCTTAAGCGATCGCACCAGCTGAAGCAAGTCACCAAATTTTCTAAGTCCAAATAGACTTTGATCCAGTTCTCAGGATTTATTTGAAACCCAGTGCACGGAAACAAATTATGCTACCATACAAAATTTCTCATTCCATACTTAGTGAAACCATCAAAAATTTCATCCAAGATCATTTTGAGTAAATATGGGGGCCACACCTATAGTTTAATTTTCATATAATCCACCCAATATCCTAAAATTAGTCTAGAAGCATCGATACCTAAATTAAAGGTTCCTTTAGAATAAAATCGATGTTCGAGATTTAATGGTCCTATCAGAATCATTTGAGGTCATCTACTAGGAGTTTTGGTTTGATGTTAATTCTTTAACAGTGAAAGCTCCAAAAAAAAGGGAAATAAGCTTAAAACCCAAATGAATTATCCAATAATCAAACCGATAGTTTTGGCAAGTCATAAATAATCTATAGCTAGTATGGGAAGGATTGAAACACAAAAAATATACGTCAATTGAGTAAATGGCCTAGATGGTCATTAAAATATCCACTACTGATAACGCCCAAATTACAGCTCTCGTAAGAGTGTAAGCGGTCGCTGTCAAATATAGAACCCAACTGGGTTGGGTGTCGAATCCCACAGGGAATACTTGGTCACTAAGTATTGCAACTATTATTAGATTGTTGGTCGAAAATTCTATGGAAAATGGGGGATTTTATGCGTGAAGTAAAAGTATCAAAATAGCAAAGTAAAAACGGAATTTTTAGTAAGATTTTAATCAATGAGAATTGTAAGTTAGGGCTATGTCCACCTTATGAGTTCTACGTATCTATTAACTATGAGTTATGCGGAATTCAGACATGCATGCACTTATAGAGATTTGTATTCTATGGTAAATCCTAGCGTCTTTCGACCATCAAGGATTATCTCACTTTAACTCTTTCGAGCTTAAAGCGTATAACTAATGGTATGAATTCTCCAATAGATTAATCCAGTTATGGAACTAAATTTTTAAAAGGGGTTGGTAGCCCTATTTCCTTGTCATTCTCTCTTTTCCAGACATGTAACTTTTCTTTTGAACACGTTAATGCTATACTGGCGTATTCTATATGTTTGCAATCACAAGAATTCAATTATGATGAAGAGAGTAATGATATAAGCAGCATACGTATTAAGAATTCACAAACTCATAGCAATAGATAGTATATCATAAGGCTTCCATAACCCTAACGGAGAAGTTTAGCTACTCATGAGTGCAACGGGAAACACAATAGACATTATTATCATACCAAAATAACAATCTCACGTGAAGTATGTTTTGGTGTCACTTGTGGCGTGATTTCCTTGCTAGTAGAGTTTCTCTTGTCGTGAAAATTAAAAGTCGAATAGATGAAGAATAATGTCAACAATGAATTAATGAAGAAGGGAAAGAATAGAAAGGGGATAAGAAGAGAATGCTGAAAAGTTTCAGCAAAATAGGGTTTATATAACATTCATATCCTAGTCGTATTGAAATAGGGTTTTTATCCTTGTCCTATTCCTACTGGGTTACTGCATACTTGTCCTAATCCTACTAAGTTACTGCTTATCCCCCAAGTCTTTAAAAATGTTGTTTTTGCCTGAGACAAGTTCTCCATGCATCACTTTTAGTCCATAGGCTTCCAAAAGCTGCCTTCCTTCTTACGTGAGGTTTCCTTTGGCGTCAAACAGTCCATAAAATGCTGAAATCTTCATCATTTATACCTGAAAACTTGCTAATCACGTTGGTTAGCTCACTTACAGGAAAAAGGACTAAAAGTGCAGGAATTATATATTTTGTCCTTAAAACTTACCTAAAATATGGGTGAATTAAGGTGCTTTAGGCGTGTAAATACGCCTAACATCAACACCCCACCCTAAAATATGGGTGAATTAAGGTGCTTTGCTGTTCCTGATCCTCCTCACGTTCAAAATTCAGCAGCTCATCAGATAGTGACTCATCGGTAAGCTGTTTTTCTACAGATAATTCTTTATCATCCTTATAATTAACTTCAGCTACAAAGAACACATCCATATCTTCGGGCTGCTTCATTGCTTTGCATATATCAAAATGGATCAATTCGTCATTCAACCAAAATAAAAGCTCATTAGCTCTCATGTCAATAAGCACACTTCCGGTTGCGAGGAAAGGGTGTCCCAAGATTATGGGAACTTCAGAATCCACCTCCCAATCCAAAATAACAAAGTCTGCAGGAAAGATGAAGGTGGAAACCTTCACCAACACATCATTTAAGATACCAACAGGTCATTTGACCGACCTATCTGCCATCACGAGCCGCATATTAGTTGGTGTAGGGTCGCCCAACCCCAACTTTCTGTAGACGGATAGTGGCATCAAATTGATGCTTGCTCCCAAATCGCAGTGGCCTTAGAAAAATTCATAGATCCAACCGTGCAAGGAATAGTGAAAGCACCAGAGACCCTTCTTCTGTATTAAGGACCTTGTGACAATTGCACTACAATGATGAATATTATTTGTCGGCTCATAGCTTACTGCCCGTTTCTTTGTTAAAAGGTCCTTCATGAATTTAGCGTACCCAGGCATCTGTTCCAGCGCCTCCACCAAAGGAACATTAATAGTCACCTGCTTCAACATCATCATGAATTTACTGAACCTTGTATCATCCGCCTTCTTCTTCAGTCTCTGCGGAAAAGGTGGTGGTGGAAGGGGAATCGTTTTCTCCACTACTTTCTTTTTATCTTGCTTCCAATTATCAGCCTTTTCAGGTGTATCATCAGCCTTTTTCTTCAATCTCTGAGGAAAAGATGGGGGTGGAAGAGGAATATTTTTCTCATGAACGCTCTCCTTCTGATTTTCAGCTTCTACAGAATCATCACAATCTGCGTCAATAACAATCTCCTTTATATCATCAACCACCTGCTTGCCTTTAGACGGATTGTCTAACACCTTACCACTCCTGGTAGTAATAGCCATGCATGATCCATCATTCCTTGGATTTTGCACAGTGTCACTAGGTAAAGTGCCAGCTTTTCTTTGGTTGATTGTCGCTGATAGTTGACTCAATTGTTGCTCCAGCTGTTTTATTGTAGTAGAATGTGAGTCAACAAATTGCTTGATTGAGGACAAATCATTTATTACCTCAGTTACTCCCGTTCTAGTTGCCTCCACTCCTTTCAACAGCTTAGCCATCATATCTTTCATGGGTATATTTCCAGAACCAAATGCAGCGGTGTCACGTCTTGCAGGAGTAACATACAAACCACTCCTGTCAGTCTTGTTCTTCCAACTACCTTGATCATGGTCCTTGTTTCCCGATTTATCATAATAGTTCCGACCTTGGTTTCCTTGGGCATTGCCTCGGAAACCCCCCTGATTATTCAAGTAGTTATCTTCTTCTTCAGAATTGGATTCACCTCTTGCCTGTGACAGAACAGCTTTGACTTTTTTGGTCTTCCCTGATAATAAGTGCTTGGTAAGAATATCCATCTGTGTTTTTATGTGCGCTATATCTTGATCGTGTTCCTCCTCTCTTCGCCTTTGTTCTACAGTCATGCCAATAGATATAGTAGAGCTTGCTAGCTCAGACTCCCTGGCATGCCAAGCTCTACTCTGCTTTATCATAAGATCTAGCATACCACTTGCCTCATTAAAAGTAAGGTCCATGAATGAACCACCCGCAGCATTATCAACCACTGGTCTTGTTACTGAATTCAAGGATCTGTATAGTATCTCCATCAAGTGGACATTGGTCATATGATGGTTTGGGCACCTCATAAGCTTCTTCTTGAATCTCTCCCATTTTTCGTAGAGGGCTTCAGTTGGAAGCTGATGAAAATTGCTGATTTCATCTCTCCATTGTGCTCTCTTGGATGGCAAAAAGAATCTTTCTAGGAAAGCGTCTTTCAATTGCCTCCAATTAGTGATAGAATCAGGAGTCAGACCATTCAACCATAGAGTTGCCTCACCAGATAGAGACAATGGAAATAAGCGCAGTCGAATTGCATTTTGTCCAACGCCTGGATTGTCGAATGATTTGTATGTAGAGATAAAATTGACCAGATGCATATTCGGATCATCTCCTGCAAGTGCACCAAATAATCCTTTGAGTTGCAATAACTGAATCATGGAGCTAGTGATATTGAACTTGGCTTCGGGTGCCAAGGGCGGAGGAATAATAGCTCCTGTGGCACCAGGTCCGTCCAGGTCGTCATCATCATCATCGAAAGGAATCTTCACAAATCGGCATTCAGGCCTCAATTTGGCTTGGCGATCTCTTCAATTTTCAGGTGTCACCACCTCAGCATCACGCCTAGGGTTTAGTAGCTCGTCATCACCTAGGTCCTCATCGTCAGGATCTACTGCTCGCACAGGGTTATCAATATTTTGTTGATGCACTTGAGAAGTGGCCAACGCAGCTAATCTAGCCTACTCCTATTGAGCAGCCCTTCTCTCAATGTCACGTTGTGCATCCATCCTTCCAATAAGTTGCGGTTTAGAGTTTATGGGTAATAATGGTTGTCCTGAACTTTGAGTATTTGGCATGCATTGAACAAAAACCTGCAGAGAACAAACACAACAACTAAAGGTAAAGTACAAGAATCTTTGACCAAAGGGTCTAGTAACTATCACAAACTTAGTTGACAACCGTATTCCCCGGCAACGGCGCCAAAATTTGATAACGCCCAAACTACAGCTCTCGTAAGAGTGTAAGCGGTCGATGTTAAATATAGAACCCAATTGGATTGGGTGTCGAATCCCAAGGGAATACTTGGTCACTAAGTATTGCAACTATTATTAGACTATTGGTCGAAAATTCTACGGAAAAGGGGGGATTTTATGCGTGAAGTAAAAGTATCAAAATAGCAAAGTAAAAACAGAATTTTTAGTATGATTTTAATCAAGGAGAATTGTATGTTAGGGTTATGTCCACCTTATGAGTTCTACGTATCTATTAACTATGCATTATGCGGAATTCAGACATGCATGCACTTATAGATATTCGTATTCTATGGTAAATCCTAGCGTATTTCGACCATCAAGGATTATCTCACTTTAACTCTTTCGAGCTTAAAGAGTATAACTAAAGGTACAAATTCTCCAAGAGGTTAATCCAGTTACGGCACTAACTTTTAAACAGGGGTTGGTAGCCCTATTTCCTTGTCATTCTCTCTTTTCCAGACATGTAACTTTTCTTTCGAACAAGTTAATGCTATACTGGCGTATTATATATGTTTGCAACCACAAGAATTAAATTAAGATGAAGAGAGTAATGATATAAGCAGCATACGTATCAAGAATTCACAAACTCATAGCAATAGATAGTATATCATAAGGCTTTCATAACCCTAACGGAGAAGTTTAGCTACTCATGAGTGCAACGGAAAACACAATAGACATTATCATCATACCAAAATAACAATCTCACGTGAAGTATGTTTTGGTGTCACTTGTGGCATGATTTCCTTGCTAGTAGCATTGCTCTTGTCGTGAAAATTAAAAGTGGAATAGATGAAGAATAATGTCAACAATGAATTAATGAAGAAGGGAAAGAATATAAAGGGGATAAGAAGAGAATGCTGAAAAGTTTCAGCAAAATAGGGTTTATATAACATCCATATCCTAGTCCTATTGAAAGAGGGTTTTTATCCTTGTCCTAGTCCTACTGGATTACTTCATACTTGTCCTAATCCTACTAAGTTACTGCTTATCCCCCAAGTCTTTAGAAATGCTGTTTTTGCCCGGGATAAGTTCTCCATGCATCACTTTTTGTCCATAGGCTTCCAAAAGCTGCCTTCCTTCTTAGGTGAGGTTTCCTTTGGCGTCAAATAGTCCATAAAATGCTGAAATCTTCATCATTTATACCTGAAAACTTGCTAATGACGTTGGTTAGCTCACTTACAGGAAAAAGGACTAAAAGTGCAGGAATTATATATTTTGTCCTTAAAACTTAGCTAAAATATGGGTGAATTAAGGTGCTTTAGGCGTGTAAATATGCCTAACATCAACTACTAAAAGGACTTTCCGTTTTCTACCTATTCTCTGCTACTACTATCCTTCTGATTTTGATTAGTGGTATCTTCACTGTTAGGAACTTGTTCTATTGCTGACTCTTTTGCATTTTTTCCAAAACTCTTATTGACCTAGTCCTTTGTACTTTCATGTACTGGTGCTTTACTAATTATTTGTTTCCCTTCTACATCCCTTTGTTCTAAGGCATCAAATACATTTGAAGTCTGAATTGCATCCTCTTTCTGAACATCTCTTATTATGTGCCCAACCATGTCCTTTTTATATTTATTCTTTCTTAGCCTACACTGATGACTGTTATCCTCTCCCATATCTACTCCATTATTCCTCCCCTCTACATTGACTTCCTTATTTTCCAAACTTTTGTCTACCCTTTGTTTTTGTTCCTGCTAAAAAAAATTTGGGTGAATATTCCAAAAAGAATCTTCATCATGTCCCTGCAGATAGCATTCCTTGTAATATTTTGTCTTGTGATCATACTGAATATGAATCCACTTTGACTTTACTTCTCCTATGACATCATTTTCCTCATTAATATTTACCCTATGTGGTAGTTCAGCTACCAAGTCCATCTCAATCTTTACTCATGCACAACTTGGTCTTATATTATTTTTGGTGGTATCAAGTGATAAGGGTTTTCCTACTACTGAGGCAATTGATAAAATAGCCTCCTTTGAAAAGAAATTAGGAGGCAAATCAGGTAATGAGATCCATTCAACACCAATCGTAGTTTAAAAATCAGTCTCAAACCAAAGATCCCTTTTAAGTGTTCTTATTTTCCATAGCCTATCATTAGCCTTGATTTAGTATGCAATTGTTGATAATAACTTAGCATAATCTTCCAGTTGATTCAACCGTATCAATATATGCTTTTCATCCAGTACTTCGATTTCACAATCTTCCTTGATCCCACACTGATTTGGAATCATCTTTTTCAATATAGTAATAGCTAGTTTACTAAATGAGAACTTACCCATAATTGCATATTGTAGATTCTCTTGAATCATCATGCTCTGTACTTCTGAAGCCTTCCATGTTATCCTTGGTTCCCCATGCATCATTACCACCGGCTTAGGACTAATCCTAACATTCTCATGCACGTGAACCCTAGGTTTTAATAAGTCAGCATATTTCGGAGCATTCTTTTGTTTTAATTTCACCTTCTGTTATCTATGTCATAGATTCATCCGGTGGGATGTTCCTACCAGAAGTAGTTGTCATGTTGTTCGGAAAATTATGCAAGTTTTAGTGTGTTTGCATGCACCGCCTTCATTAGGGTCCCTAAGAGAAATGAGCCTAAAACCCAAATGAATTGTCCAACAATTAAACAAACATTTTTGGCAAGTAATAAACAACATGTAGTTATTGTATGAAGGATCAAAAAAAAAAATTTACATAATCAAAGAAATGACCTAGATGATTATTAAAATTCCACTACATAAAGGACTTTCCTCCGCAAATGTCAATGGATAGAAATATCATAAAAGCACAAAGGGATGAGGTACTGGGCTCACATAATTCAAAAAAGATTCCTCAAATAACCTTCGAGAAAAAACAACACTTCCAAGGGATTTTTCCACAAGTATCCCTTTTTCAACCAAAATCACTTCTTCAATTAACAAACAATGAAACTCAACTTCAACAACCAACTAGCATTCAACTGAACTGATAAATACTGATGCACAAAAACCCAAACAACAATACATGAATGCCACAATGATGCTATCACGACCAAGAAAAAACTCATCCAAGCCAAAGTCAATACAAGGAATGAATCATGCAATCAACTCTAATATCCAAATACAACCTTCTTTTACGTTTCCAAACCTGCTAGCTACTCCAAACCAAGTAGAAGGTCACCCAAGTCATGTCCGTACAACTCCATTGCACTATCCTTACAAAAATAAAAATGATCCTCCAAATCCACATTGGCAAGCATAAGAATAATCCCATAAGACGTTTCCTGGTCACACAAACATAGTTGACCCTTGTCTGTACCCACTGCCATTGCTACAACTGGTCTTGATGACCCTCGAAACTTATATCAATATGAGCACACTACTTCTGCCAAGTAAATAATCCGGTCGAGTAAATAATTTAATGAACCGAGGATGAAACCAAGGTAATATCAATATGAGCACACTACTCCTATCGAGTAAATAA
The DNA here is from genome assembly GCA_030864225.1 of Capsicum baccatum var. pendulum. Classification (NCBI taxonomy): domain Eukaryota; kingdom Viridiplantae; phylum Streptophyta; class Magnoliopsida; order Solanales; family Solanaceae; genus Capsicum; species Capsicum baccatum. The sequence goes on from CM061557.1 coordinate 92,900,252, forward strand.
ACCAAAACTATAATGAAATATAAAATCAAGGTCAGAAGCAGAAGAATCATTACTAAGTGCCAACAGGATATCATCTAATTATCTACCTACCCCCCATCTATCCAAACTAAAAAAGATCAAATAGGTAAACAAGGAGTAAGATTAGCCATCCCATATTTAAAACCCCAACTTAGACAAATCTAAAAACTAAGGCTGCACCTAAGCTCTACAACTCTAAGCTAAAATCCCAACACCAAGGTTGAACCGCTCGATCTTAACTATCCAAAAAATCTATAGAATAGTAAGTATTCATACTCTAAATCTATCATAACATGTAAGCCATCATTCCCAGACATAGAATTAAAAACTAAAGCTGATAATCCTAAACCAACGGGAAACAACCAACTCACTCTCACTATCTAAGATCAGGCATATCCCTACTAGTTTCTACCAAAGCCTAAATCAAAGTGTAGTTGAGAACAAAAATATTGAGGGAGGACAAACCATGAGCTTTAAGCACAAATAATCAGCTTCATATCTGTTGGAGGACATGAATCACCAAAACATACCCAATAACTTACCAACGCTATAAACAGTACTAGATGTAAACAAAACTCGTACAACTTAGAAAAATGATACCTCAGTTGGAAACTTGTCAATTCAATACTCTATCTAATAAATAATACTCAACAGCCAACCTAATAGGACCAACTAAAGAGGGAAATGACACACCTCACCTTACAAAAAAAGGAAAACCATCCAACTTAGCTAGCCGCCAAGGCCAATGAACAAAAATTATAAGAAAGAAAATTCTAACTAGATAATGCTAGTCTAGTCATCTATTAAGACAATATAGATCAATATGAATAAATAGGAATCATAATAACAAAAATAGAAATGCCAGTATATGAGTAGGTGGTATGAAAAATAAAAACTAGTGATAATTACAACTGTAGAACATAAACAAGGCTAATATGCCAAGGTACAGGGGACTCGATCCCAAATGCTACACCCCTAGGGAAATATCAATATGAATTCTCTCTATACACTACTAAAAGAAATCATCTTAGGGTAGTCACATAATCACAAACTCTACACCAATCCATACAACAACCCATATTAAACTTACCAAGGCACAAAATCAATGAAGGGTGTGAAAACCCTAATTTCAATTTGATAGAATGTAAAGGAAAGAAATAAAGAGAATATATCATGGTGAAAGTCTAAAGTCATAATCCTAATATGCTCTAATAAGTATAAGTTTGAGGGGGTTTGAACTCGGACTGAGTATCTTAATGATTAACTATGGTACTAAGCGCATTGCCACTAGTCAAAAGCTCGACAAATCTATGAATTAATCTAAATGAGCTAAGTGACTAATAATGTAGCACTAGGAACAATCTCTACAAATAGCCGACATCTCTATAGTCGTAGAAAACCCCTGAAAACCTAACCAGTGAGAAATACGTGTTGACCCTAATAAGCTGACCAACTAATCTTGAGAATATTCCATACTAAAATGCCTATCATCTCCATAATCATAACAAGCCTCAAAAACTCTAGACCAGTGGGGAACATATGCATACCCAGTCAAAATAACCAACTTATGCCTGGGGCACTCTCTGGATTAATGACCTATCTCCCCACAACCATGGAAAACTCCTAAAACACTTTGAGGCACTGCGTCCACTGACCTTGAATTGTTGCCATGACCTAGATATTTATGTTGAACACTCTGCAAGGTCAGTTGGGAACTCTATCAGTTATGACCACCATGACCAATCTGCGAGCTATCTATAACCTGAGATGCTACTTGTGAATTACTGATAGGATATAAAAGAAGCTAATTTCCATTGAAATATCTCCACTCTCGAATAAAATACCAATAGCATTATACTAATGAAATTGCCTCTAACTTTCACCTTTATAAGTCTCAATACATGTTTTTTATGTGGCCCTCATGCGATCAACAACTTGAGTGAAGGAAGACCTAGCTGTAACAAATGCTCTAATGCCAAATAAAGTGGAAAATCTAACCCCCTAAAAAATTCATACAACATTCATGCTCTGAGGGGAATAGCATAATAGTATGTTTGGTCCATTAAAGAAACCCATTATTATACTTTGAAACTAAAATGGAACCCTATTGAACACCCACAAACCTAAATATAGCTCAAGAACTAATCGATGAACCAAACCTCATCTCTAGTTGTGACGTATTGATAAAAAGACTTGGAATCCTCAATGCTAAATCTTGAATGGCTAAAGAAGTTAAAAACCTTACCATAGCAAGTGAAGATCATTGATATCAATCTCTACCTCATTCATTTGATGCTATACTAATGTTCTATGACCATGTATCAAAGTCCCATCTACATCTATAGACAACCTTATATCTTTCATATAGGACAAAATAGAGACAAGGAATGCAATCAAGGCTCATTGGAGTACGAACACGAGATAAAAATTCAAGAATAGATATTCCTAAGAATGCCTTCTAGCCTCTGAAAGATAAAACATGAACATCTCCGCACTGATCCGTAGGACTTTACTAAACACTTAGCTTTTATATCAATGCACTAATAAAACTAGGCTCTGATACCAATTTTTCATGACCCAATTTGTCAGGTCATGTTGGCACCTACTATAACCCACCAGTAGGTACGCCCACCCATAGTTTAGAACTACTAGTAACAGACTACCAAGAAAAATGAAAGAAAAATGAAAAAAAATGTGAAATAAATATAATATAGGTCTAATACATATAATATAGTCCGAAAAGCTAGTGAAATTAATAGATGAGCTTCTAATAAAATAAAAATACAAAACAAAGTATTTAATAAATATAGAGGTATAACCTATCTCTAAATAAAACATAGAGATCCATCTAATCCATAAGAAGGAGAATAGTAATACTTTGAACACTAGGAACTCACCCTAATTCTCTAATCCATATCTACTCTACGTTATGTACACAACAACGATGAGAAATAGAACTATGATTTATAGGTTGCAGAAGTGTAGTATAGGTACCAAGCACGTGGTGCTTAGTAGGCAATTTTCGGCTGATCTCTAAGGATAATGAAAATATAAATAACATACAAAGTAGGAATATAAACTACATGCAACTATCCAGGAAGATAAGATAATAAAGTTAGAGAGAAAATAATGCTAAACTAACCTATTCAAAATATTGATATTAGTGGATTAAACCACGATTATGTCTTATTTATTTATAAAAAAATTGGTAGTGTGCATAAAAGTTGAGTGCAAATGAGTGGTAAAATCACCACTCGTCAACACCCCTAACTTAATACCTTGCTTGTCCTCAAGCAACACCATCCCTTAGCATGAGATAATTTCACATATATTCCTATATTTTATTTCCCAATGATCTTGATGACTTTAACTGGATTATTACCACAAAAAGTTCTTCACAAATGGGAAAAATGATCTTGACTTTGCCCCTCAACATAAAATGGAACATTGAAGAACGCAATAAACTTTAAGGAGTAACCATGTGACAACTAATAATACTCTAGAAATGACTCACTTCTTGACCTTAACCACATTATACTTCCTTTTGTCTCATTTTTTGGTAGGTGAAAAAATCACCCACCTCAACTTGGTCACATGCCTCCTTACAAGAAAGAAGATTGCACATACCTATCAATCAACCATGTAATAAGGAATTTAAGTGTAAACACTCTTTCTCTCTTAATAACTCTCAACTATAACAAGTACCATGCCATAGGCTTGCCCTATTTTCAATCTCCACTACAATGATCACATTTGGTTAGGAATCATGATGGGCTTTTTGAGATTGTAATGTAGGTTTAGTGTAGGGTAGGGTATCAAATTTGGACAATAATGCTAAACCCTCCTTGAAATTCTACAACACACTCTTTTCAATTTTGATATTAGGCCACTTCTTTTCTTTCACTATTATGCCTCTATTACCTTTCTTGGTTTTCCTACTTTCTTTCCACTTCTCTCTCTCTCTGTTCTTTTTTATACATAATTCATATATTTATTTCCTTTGTTGGATCCTCTCTTTCTTCTAATCATGATGCTATATTTTCTTAAGCATATTGGCACTTTCTTACGACTTCGTGGCCCAACGACAACTCTTTCAACTTTCACCACCCCCAACTTAAGCTTTTAACCTTAAATTGCTTTCTTAAGTTTAAGGAGGGTAAGGTTCAAGAGTGGAATAATAGAAGTGTCATGATTTGCAATATGTTTTCCAAAGAAAAGTCTGAAGGCTTAATGTGGGTGACTAAGTATTACATATATGTATTGGTAGGCTTTTTAATCTAAAGCGGGCTTTAAATGTCACAAGGATGGCCTAGGATCATTTTACCAACGAAATATAGTCAAAATTTAGATTTGAAAGACTAATAGGGAAAGTTCTAGATGGTATACGTACACATGAGATATAGACAAATAAGCTCCCACACATGGCACGTGAATCTTGTCGAGGGGCTTCAATTGTTACTCCCACTCAAGCCAAAAATTAAGACCCAACTAATTTTTCAAAGTAAATATTTCATAAAAAAGAGTAAAAGTTTTTTCACAAGATTCCTCATGTCCATTCCCTCGAATTTTACCAAAAAAATTTAGATGGAGAGGGGTGTTTTCTTTACATCTGTTCCATGCATAAATTGCTAATCATGGCAACAATCCCAGCTACTGTCTCACATTGAGGCTATAATAAGGGTGAACTTCCCAAATGGCTACTCAGACTTCACCAAAAGGTATGAATGCAGTCCCAAATCATCAATGCAATAGGTACTTAGACTTTCTTTGTATTTATGACCTTGATAAGATGGGTACTCAGAATTTTCCTTCATCCATAGCTGAAAAGCCAATCAATACGCTTTCCCCTTAAGAATGTCATCACTTAGTCTATCATAGGGAAGATCTAGTCAAATAGAACTAAAATAAAGTAGCAAACAAAGAACAAAGTAACTACTCCATGCAAATATGGTCACTATTAGAGTGCCCCAATAACAACTGAAATAAAAATAAGAACCATCCAAAAGAGTAGAAAAATATGAAGGAATATTAAGAACATAAGCCAAAATCAAATGAATACAGAGAAACCCCCAACTAAAAATATAGTAGTGTCCCCACTGCATGATAAGAAAGGATAAAAATTATAAAGGGGGATCTCCAAAACCGTATCAAGGGCTGCTATCACTTTTTGACTCTGCATCATTATTATTATTCTCAAGGTCGGACCACTCAGTGGAGGCCTTACCATCACTCTCCACCTAAGAGGAAGGAAGTTGATCTCAGGGTTTTAAGAGCTTCTATAAACCCTTTACCCCTTTCCACATCTTGATAAGGAACTCATCCCTCTTTTTTTTACCTTGTGACGATCTTTTCATGTGCACTCTGTAGGTCTCGATACTACTCCTCAAAAGAGGAGTAATCTTTATCAAGCCTAGCAATGATAGCTTCTTTCTTCTTTTAGTTTTCTCTCTACTTTTCCTAATCGGCCTGTGACACAAATGAATGGTGAGTGGTGGAAGGCTCTCCTGGTCACTGGGGCAGGCTAGACACAAGCTCCCACATGGCTATAATATCAACTCTAATCTCCTTAATAGGTCCGATAGTGGGTATCCTTTGAGACTCGGGCTCAATGTATGCCGACTTTCTGAAGTATCACTAGCATACTCTTGAACCCCTACTCTCTTACAAAGCTTAGTAATCAAAAAGGGGAAGAAGAGATACGTACCGCCTTGGTTTTTAAAATGATCTATTTCATTGACCATTAGCTGACCAACATCCAAAGGGATTCCGTGTAGAAAGTAAGAAACCACCCAAGCACACAGATCTGGGACTATTATCATGTGGGTGCAACGAAAGACTAAGCTACAAATAATGTGCAACCATATTTTAGCCTCGAAATTGAAGTCATTCCTTGAGATGTTTCTTTTAGTATTTACCCAAGATACTTCCTTTTTGGGACATAACCGTAACGCTAATCAACTCTCTATTTTACACCCTTCTTCTTTGAATTCGCCCATATCTGCATGTTGGAGCCCATAAATATTATTGATTTGCTCCGCCAAAAATCTTATTGGTTTTCCCTAGATCTTAAATATTTACAATGAATTGGTCCAATAAAGACACTTCACTAATGTTGGCATAAATTTCAGGGATGCATAGTTCATTTGTAATGTACATATCCAGGGAAAAGCACCACCACCCTATGGCTTTGGCTTTAAGTTTTTCATGAAATATTGGTAGTTTCTATGATATATTTGTCATGTATTCTCTTAATAGTGCCACAAATACATGAGTTATTCATATGCAAGAACTAATATCTATGCTACCAAAACATAACAAAAAGTATACTAGCCACTTTCATGGAATATGTGGATTTTCTCCCACATAGATCCTTAGTTATCATCGCGGCATGATTTTTTCTCTCTTCTATTCTCAAGGTGGGTCTTCGATATCTTCCTTATTCACCTTATTACTCTCAACATCCACCATGAACACAACTTGGAGTTCTTCTGTTTGTTTCTTTGTCTTGAAAATTTTGAAAGAGACATCATCCTCTTGCACCCTAAACGTTATCTTCCCCTTCTCTAAATCGACAATGGCTCTAATAGTGGCCAATAAAAATGACCAAGGATAATAGGTACCTCTTGTTCTATTTCACGATCCTATACACAATGTTTGCCAAAAGTATAAACTTGTCTACTTTAACAAGGACATCAAAAAAAATCCCCACCAACCTTTTGATAGACCGGTTCGCCATTAAGAGTCACATAGAGGTTGGTGTAGGGGCATTCAATCCAAGCATCTTGTATATGAAAAATGGAATTATGCTTGCACCAAGTTCACATGGAGATTTTATAAACTTATGGGCCCTAATTGTGCAAGGAATGGTGAACGCTCAGGGGTCTTTTTTCTTTTCTGCAATCTTACTATCCATGATACCTCTACGCGTATGAGTGGCCTAAATGGTGTTACCTTTGAAAAGATTCTTTTTGGACATCAACTTTTTTATTAAATTAGCGTATCATGGGATCTCTTGGATTGCCTCGAGCAATGGGATATTTTTTGATAGATTGTTATGGTTTGCCATGAACTTCCTCAATTTTTCACCCTCCTCTTTTTTATGTAATCGTTAAGGGAATTGGGGAGGAACATGTATTGTGGTTTTGCTTCACTTTTTTGCTTTTGAATCTCAACCACTTCTTCATCACTTTCCTCGGTCTCGTTCTTATCATTTTTTTCTCGACTTTGAGGTAACACCTCTTTTGGATTAGTTTTCGGCATTGTCTCACTCAAGTCTCTTTTAAAGGGATCATAAAGTGTGCTTCCACTCCTTATGATTATTGATAGAACGTGAGCATCATTTTTTGGATTAGCCATCGTGTCACTAGGGAGTCCACCTCAAGGCCTAGTATTTAATTGCATGGAGATTTGCTAAATTGTAGTCTCCAATTACTTGATAGAGGCAAACAGAGACACCATGGTTTGAGAGAGTTAAGAGGAGTTACCTTTCAACTCATGGACCATTATGTCCATACCTTTTACTCGATTAAAGATTTTTCCTAACACATCCTTGGTCTTAAATTTTTTAGGGTCGATTGAGCTTGACTCCTTGGTCTTAGCTCGACCATGAGGGGAAACATAACAATCATAATCACTCTTCTTATATTTATAATCCCTATCCCGCTCGCAATCTATCCAACCTTGGTTCCCACCTTTTCTTTGATAGGCAGGGTGGGAACCCCTTGAATAGTAGGCCAAATACTGGATTTCCTCATCCAACTTATTTACTTCTTCTTCATCTTCATAAGGATAGTATGCTACAATATTTACCATTTTTGTGGGTGCACTTATAACATGCTTTGATAAGACTTCAAGTTCGGTTATAATTTTCACCATGTTCTCCTCCTTTTCTTCATTCCGCTTTCCTTTCTTATTATCAACCACAGAAGTAGTAGAAGGAATCTTGGGAACTTTGGTATCTTTGGTGTGCCATACCAGATTTGCTTTGACACTTCTCCTATTAATAGAGAGGACACATATTGGTGCATATTCACTATAGATTCACCCACCACATAATCCACTACCATTTGGTTTAATGGATCAAGGGCCTTATAGAAGATCTCGAGAAGCTTCTTCTTAGGGACCTCATGATTTGGGCATTGGGCTAATTTTACATTAAACCTTTCCCAAGTTTCAAATAATATCTCTCCATTTATTTACTAAAAACTCACAATTTCATCCCTCTTGTGAAGCATTTTAGATGGTGGGAAGTATCTATCAAGAAATGACGTGGTAATCTCTTTCCAAGATGTAATTGAGCTGGATGGAAGTAAGCAGAGCCATAAAACTACCTCGCCCATTAGTGAGAATAGGAAGAGGTGCAGCAAGATGGATTATTAAGTAATGTCCGCTATGTTGATTGGCACACACACTTCAATGATATTCTTCAAATGGACATTTGGGTCCTCATACGCTTGACCCCCGTGCAACCCTTTCATTTGCAACATGTGAGGCATAACGCTAGTCACATGGAAAACTCCATTTCTATTGGTTAATGGAATACGAATTGCACTTGTTTGGCCCGCTTTATTTCGTTGTCCCTCATAATCTAGGGGACCATCAAAGGGGACCATTTTTCTCGCATTATTACTCATCATTCCATTAAAACTTCAATCACCTAAAAAAATTCTAAAATAACAAATAAAGTAAATTACAATACCCCAGGTATAACCAAGTAATAATCACACCGCACAAGTTTAATCTATATTTCACTCCCGGGAAATGGTGCCATTTTGATAACGCTCAAATCGCTCCCATGTTAGAAGGATGAGATAGTCATTATCAATAACCAACTAGTGTTGGGATCAAATATACATGGAGTGAAGTATAAATTTCAAAATCATATGGGTGTTCTAACTACTAAAATAATACTCGAAATGCTAACAAAGACAACATGTAAAATAAATAGTGGGGGGAAATCATTTGAAATTTGTTTGCAACGATTTTTGGTTAGCAACACACTAATTTAGTAATTTTGATTTAAATGCAAGGTTTGAGAAGATATTAGGATTATGTCTACCCAAACACAAGAAGTGCGTAGGTTGTTCAAAGTTTAACATGAAACATAGTTATTGAGTATAAAATAGGCTAGGTCAAAGGTCTTTGTGGTTAGACTTTCAACAAAAACACAAGGATTTCACTCGTTAGCTCTTTTGACCAACTAAAATGTGCAAAATCCATAATCACCCAAAACCTCATTTGGGCATCCCTATTTCTAGGATCATACACTTGACATTATTGATGATTGTCCAATATTGCCTTGTCACCCTATATCCCTCTTTTAAGGATGTTATGGGTTCCCATAACTTCAAATTCATCCCTCTTTCAAGGACGATGAAGGGTTTCTAGAGTTTAAGATTTTCACCTATCAAACCCATTTTGAGATTTGGAGTTTTCACTCATAAATTCAAACTATTAAGCTTACGCAATGGTATAATCCATAGTCAACAACAAAAAATCATGCAAACACATCAATGCCAACACATAAGTACACATTAGTTCAACATAATTCTAAGAACTTTATTCTCCAAAAGATATACCACAAAGATTATCCAAAGCATTCATTCTTCAAAAAATACTAAGAAATTAATTCTCCAAAATTAGTTACAATCTTTCCCAATTAGGATTATTTCTTGAAATTAAAAAATGTTTATGAGGTAAGCAATGCCCAAAGAAGAAATAGTTTTTTCCTATTTAAGATTTGAGATTAGGCCAAGTGAAATTACAAAACTACCCTGGGCAGCATTCCTGCTAAGCCGCAATCGCGTGAGGATCCCCGCGATTACGGCTAACATAATCGCGGTATAGTTCCGTGATCATATTTTATTAACAATCTTGACTGACTGTGATAGTGGCCTTTGGCCCGCAATCGGGGTAAATGGGGTTGATGACTTCTCCAGGTCTTTAGCTACACTTCTTTGCTTCCACTTGATCTCTTTTAGCTTCAATCCATATCTTTTCATCTCACCAACTCTATGCCTACAAAATGTGGATATTAATGCATTAAATAATGATTATGTCTCATTTATTTATACAAAACATGGTAGTATGCACAAAATTTGTGTGTAAATATGGTAAAATCACAACTCATCAACCCACTCTAAACATATATGTGAAATCAAAACCTAATCATCAATGATGTTAGCTATATCACAAAAGTAGTCTAATTCTTCCTTGATCACCACATTTCATTATGCCTGTTATATGACCAAAAATGTAGTCCAATGTATGTAAACTATTAAAATCAATTATAAAATCAAATTTGTGCATACAGACTAAGGGAACTTGTATTTTTCCCAAATTCCATGACCTGCAGGGGACTAATTTCATCTATTTACCACATTAGCATGGAACCTGACCTTTCAATTTATCAATACTAACTTATATCAATGTAGTACCCAACCCTTTGAATAGAATAATATAATGAAATAAAATCACTATAAGTCAAGTGTAACATTATGCACTAGTAGTTCATGTACACAATTTATCATCATAAATACTTATTCAATTGTGTGTCATCTTCTCATGTATAAAAGCAATATAAACCAAGCTCATTAATACAAGTATGCCTAAAGGATAATTCACAAACATTCAGCTTACAAATAGGTAAAGAGTCTAAATCAAATTTACAACAATAATAGAACATATTCATGTCCTTTTACCAAGCTAAATCCTTGATAAATATAAGTTATGGTGGATTCCATCATTCTCTCAAATTCTATTATTCATACAATCCTTTTTATTCTGATATACTTATCTTCACCTAATCAATCATCAACTATTCTTTCTTACGAGACTCTACAAACTTAAAAAAAAGTCACACACTTCATCCTAACACTTCTCTAACCTTAACCTACATTCTCTTAGGCTTTATAAGTTACCATTCTACCATACCTTATAATCAACAAATCTTACAAGTATCTACTTTGTGAGGATTAAACATCTATATGTCAATATGTTTATTTTCTCTTTGTGTTAAAGTAATTAAATAATCCTTATGACTACATTTACTTGCATTTCCAATGCTACTATAGTGTTCTAGGCATAAAAATTATGGAGTTCTTCAGTGATTAGAACTAAAATTGGGATGGGTATATGAATGGTTAACTTTTGAACAATTTCAACCCATTATGGCTTGATTTAGGTGTTAATCATCATAATAGTGTCGAATAGTCATACTCTACTACCCCATGCCTATTAAGAATTGTGAAAATTATGCTGAAATTTAAAATTAGGGTTATGGGAATTAGGATCCCCATCTTGGAATGATCGTACTGCTATGGTGGTCCATCGCTCGTTACTGTGGTACTACTATAGTGAGCCCCTCCACTATGTCGATTCCACTAAGGTGATATAGGTGATGTTCTGGCAGTCCCCAGTAAGTAACCCTTCCTGCTATTTGAGTGATTTTCCTAAAAAAAATTCCTCTCTACTACTTCCTTGCTTTAAATCATAGTTTTCGTAAATTATTTTGCAAGGCTATCAACTAATGAACTTTTTGTCTCCTTACTTTGGTACTATAACAATAATTGTTGCAGGTGGTGTCTCCCCATTCTTAGGAGAAATTTCTCACCAATGCATGGTAAAAATTTCTACCTAGACTATAGATTAAGGTTCTCACTTACAAATACGCATTCATCAATCTATAAGTGGAAGAAGATGTACTCAAGTTTTATTCCCTACTACAAGAGCTAAAGTAGGGACCATTGGTGTAACCTGTCGACCGATGCAATATGGGTTGGGTAAAAAAATTCTATGTTTTTTTCCTAAAGTTAACTGGGACACTCTTGATACCCCCCTCCCCATACTTGTCAATCTTATATATCCTAATTGGACAAAGGCTAAAAATAAGGCATAAGGGGTACCAAGTCACTCAAATAAATCATACCAAGTAGGAGATAGATATTGACCAATAGTGATTGGTTGTCTTAAATGTTGTTGGTTTTGAGAAAGATATCCTCAACGTATTTGGTCCATGCTAAGAAAGCTTTTACAAGCTCTTATATAAATCTTGAGGCCAGATAATAGATGTATACGGTGTCTAGGAGGATTTATCCCTCAATGAATGTGTCTATTATTACCCTTAAGTGAGCTTGGGTGATTGATTGAATCTTTGATAAAGTGATCCTTAATGTAAAGGAGTAGATCATCGAGGAATGAAGGGACCTATTCAATACCACAATGACTTTTTAACTCTTGAATTTATCGTAAAGCTTAGTTAGTGGGTACACATGTTTGAGGAGTATGGGATGATTAGTCTTTATATGACCCACCCTTCATCCTAGTGAAAGTGAAGAGACCTTTGAGAAGGAAAGAACAGATAAGTAAGTGTCTATAGGGAAAGAGTAGTGGGATTCAGAAGAGTGGAGGATTGAGGACTGCCTCCCATGGCCATCAGGTCCTTTGGGATGACTAAACAGAATCTAGCATCCATGAAGGATACGCTGACAAATATGTCTATCCCTCCTCATGAGTCAACCTCTTTTTGTATTATGGACCTTTCAATCCCTTATATTATTAGCCTATATCAAGCCACTATAAATCTCTATAAGGACTTCGATGTTAGAATAAGAAGCACTTCTAAGATGAATCATTTACTCAAATATGAAAATCCATGAAGACTTTTGATATTTGTTGCCTTGGGCTATAAATTTCTAAGGGTAAAGACGATGAATGCCAAGGAGTTGTCATTCATGAGCTACCTAGAGGAGGATGGTTTAGATGTGTCTATATTGGAGATAATGCAACTATTTAGGCCTTAGATAGGTGAAACACCTTGGTTTCTTAACCTTAGAAAATTTCCTAGAATTGTGATCTCTATACCTAATATGACTCATGGGCATGAGCCATATGTTGGGGTATGAATGGTATGGTCCATCATATACTGATTAGTTTTGGTTGGTGGGATGGACTTTGGTGACTAGAATTAATATGACTTAGGGGTACATGTCATATTGGTGGGTACATATCATTATATTCCTTAAATTAATCTTAGACTTAATTACTTAGGTTAGATTTTAGTACGAGTGGCTCACCATATGCCATAAGCCAAGGTATGAGTCGTACACAGTCTTTTCTATGGTGGAAAGTGTCTAAATCTTCCTTGGGTATAAATTTTATAGGGATATGGATTATATATTATCAATATGCTTTGGTTGGTGAATCAAACGTTGGACAGTATTAGATCCAAGGGTTGAGGTAAGGTTACAAATAAAGAATAGAAATCGTATCAGAGGGTATGACTCATGTGGATCAGTCATATCACTGTGATGGGATTTTGGTGCAACTTAAGTGGGGGTATTCTAGATATTTTCCCACTTATCATAATAGGTTCCCATGACTTCTAACATATTTGGGAGGTTATTTACCCTATTATTCTATCCATTAACACTTAGAAACTCTTTTAAACACTCCATAATTCTCTCAAGAGCTTTTAGGAAAGGGAAGCTAGGGTTTTAACTAAAGGATAAGTTTGGGGCTTCTATTGGTAATTTCTTCCCGTCATCATCTTGGTTTAAGGAATATTCTTTTCCCTCTATTATAATTCAAACTAAAGGCATGGTTTTTATAAATGTTTTCATGACTTCATCAATTTTATGATTTTGCTTTTCAAATATAATTTATGGGTTTTGATATTAAAGGGTTTATTTTGGTTTCCCATGGTTTTAATTATACTTTTATATGCATTAATGATGGTTTTGGATAATCTAGCTGCATTGGAATGGTTTAGTGGTAATTGGAATTGGTTTTAGTCATATTATGCCCCTAATGTGTTTGAAAAATGGCTTCTAAAGATATGTTCATTGCATTGACTACTTTTAATGGAACTCTTGCATGTTTTAAAACTTGGCGAAGGAATTATAAATTGTTTAAATGGCTTGGAATGGTAAATGGCTAATTGTTATACTTGAGGGGTACATGGAATTTCCCCAAGAGGTTTAATATGGTAAATGGAAGGGCACTTAAAAGTCCCTTTAAACCTATAAATGTTGGCTATGGATTGTACTTGCAAGTAAGGATTGGTATGAAGATACTAATATCAATGGCCATGGTTAATAAATGGATAATGGTTTGGTTATTTAGAAATTGCTTTAAACTGGGCAATAACGATAAAAGGTGTATCTAAGTTGTGGAAGGTGGAGGTCCCGAGGGGACCAAAACTAGTAACTTGTATTTGTCGATATGAGGGTAGTCTTGGTGACCATGTGCATGATTTCACATATATATAAGGTATATACTAGTCATCCTAAGTGATACTTCCCTAGTCATGCAGCTACATACAATAGGTCCCTTTCAGTAGGGAGAGATGAACCGTTATTACCTGTGGGTGGTTTTGGACGGTAAAGCTACATAGCCCAGGTAAAGGCTATAAAGGCATACTAAATCCAGTCCCCTTTCCTGGCATGGTTATATATATATTTGTATAGTTGTGTGCATATGGATGGTTTTACTTTGTTTTATTAGTGGCATTATTTTATCCTTACCCTAAGATTATGCTAGCGGTCACTCTCTTAACCCATCTACTAGCTATTGTATATATATGCTATGAAGGAACCAACCACTCTAATCCTTCTATATATTGATTGACTCGGGGATAGAATTTAGTCTGAAGTGGTGAGTTTCCATCCTTTTGGAAGGCTCTATTTCATGTTATGGATATTTCTAGACATGTTGGTTTCATTTTGGATATTAGTTTTAGCTATGGTTGGGGGCATGTCCCAACCAAATTTCATTACTCTTTTGGTTAGAAGCTTTGTGATACTTTTATAGGTTGGAATGGGTGGGATGGGTATAGGTGTCAGCCTTGGCATAGGAATAAGCTGGGAGATTGGCATCCTCGAACTTAATTTATCACTATTTCATGATATTTCATTTTGGGATTAAGTATATTTTGTCTTAGTATGTCCTTGGTTATGGCATGGTTTATGGCCCTTATTTTGGTTTTGTTTTGTATGGTTGGATTATTGGTATGGGTTGCTTGGACTCGATTGGATTTGTCATGTTTGTGATCTTATCCTAGAGTCTTTCTGTAATATGTTACACTATTTTGTTATATGCTCAAAAGTCATCCAACTCAGGGTTGGCCATAGAAGTTAGGTTGGATAATACGGGTCATCTCCAAACCTGGATGGACTTGGGATGCCCATTACGATAAGGCCCCAGTGTTGGTCATGTCAAGTTGGTATCATATCCTAGGTTCATGGTCAATTGGAAGTCCATAAAGCCGTGTGGAGGAGAGTCTCTTTTAGAGGTGTGTAGCGTACAACTCTCATAAGGAAGAGGCTACAATGCATTTAGGAATATTTCATTTTTTTGGTATTCTATTTTCAAGATTGGAGTCTCAGTCCTAGAATCTTCTTTAATCCTTGTTTGTTCACCGTTAACATCATGCCTCATCGATTTGGAACATAATGAAATCCTTATATACAATTTGAGGTATAATAATTAAGGGGTACATCTTATTTCTGGGGTTCATCTTTGCTCTCACAGTCCTATAAGAGATAGTTTTGGAGTTTCACTAATTTCTACTAATCCTTCTCAAGGTGAGGTGACTAATGCAAAATTTTATCGGTCTATTCATGTTATTGCTAAATTGGTTGCTGCTCAGGCTGAGCAGAATGTGTCTGGTGCATTGTCTATTGAGGACACAAGGGTTGGCTAATTTATGAGATAGGTCATCTTAGTTTTTAAGGAGTAAAAGTTGATGAGGATTCGTAGGTCTTCTTTGATGAAATAAAAAAGATATTTCGTGTGATGCAAGCTACCAACGTAGAGAGGGTGAACTTTTCATCTTATCAGCTCAAAGATATTGCATATTAGTGGTATAAAGAGTGGAATAGGTGTAGAGGAGATATGGAGGAGTCATCATTATGGGATACCTTCTCTGGTGCTTTTCTAGATTGCTTATTTCTCAAAGAGTTTAGGGCAGAAAAGATGGAGGAGTTTGTGGACCTCAAGAATGGAAGAATGTATGTCAAGGAATATGCCTTGAAGTTTCATCAATTGTCAAGGAATGCTCCAAATTTGATGGCTAACATGCGGGCTAGAGTGAGGAAATTCGCTTCTTAATTGAATAAGGATTTGATTTTGAGAGCAAGAATGCCTTGCTGATTAAGGTTATAGACATCTCTAGGTTGACGATTCATATGCAGCAAGTGGAGGTGAAAAGCAAAAGAAGGTGGAGTTTAGAGATAGGCAAGGTAGGAGGAGAAAGTTTTCTAACTAGGGAGGTGCACAGTCTCATGGTGGTCGAGATATTGGTGAGTGACAGAGAAAAAGTAAAGGATTTTTGGTTCCTACACTTCTAATAGTGCTCCTTACTAGTCGGGTGACAGGCGTCATTATGGTGGTGATAATTTTTTAGCGCGGGGTGCCTAATTTTAGGAAAATAGAGGTCAATCAATTTCTTTATGCCCTCCTTGTTGGTTTTGTGGTCATCCTCATCGGGGTTATTGCAATGAAGGCAAGGCTAAATTCTTCATATCCCAATAGGTAGGCCATCGACTCAAGGATTGTACGGTTAATAAGGTTTCTACAGGGTTGAATATGATTCTTGTGGCTTCATCTTGTACTCCTACACCTGGTAGTGTTGCGTTTGCTACTTTTGTTGCTCCTGGTTCTAGTGTTGGTTAGAACAAGTAGTATGCTTTAATGTCTCAACAAAAATCTAAGGCATTACCTAATCTCATTACTGATACGTTACAACTTTACTCTCGTGATGTATATTTTTTGCTTGATTTGGGGTCTACTCTTTCCTATGTGAGTACTTATATGGTTGTATCTTTTGGTTTTGATCCAAAAGTTATTTTCGATCCGTTTTTTTTCTACCCCAGTAGGTGATTCGGTTATTTCTAAGAGAGTCTATAGGGGGTGTGGTATCTGTTGGTGGCAAGAACACCTTGGTGGATCTATTTTAGTTTGATATGGTGGATTTCAAGATCATTCTGGGTATGGACTAGTTACACTTTTATTATGCATCCTTGGATTGTCAGACCCATAGGGCTATCTTTAGGTTCCCTAGTGAGCTAGTTATAGAATAGGAGGGTGTTTCTTTAGCTCTTATGGGGAGGTTTATTTCGTATCTTAGAGCTCAGAGGTTAATCTCTAAAGTTTGTCTTTATCACTTGTCCAAGTTAAGGATTCTAACTTAGAAGATCCTTCTTTCTAATCAGTCTGGTGGTTAATAAGTTTCCAAAGTTCTTTTTGGATGATGTTCCTCCTGTTAAGGAAATAGAGTTTAATATTAATCTAATTTCAAACAAAATCCAATTTCTATTCTTTTGTATAGAATGGCTCTGGGTGAATTAAGGTAACTCAGGGAGCAACTTAAGCATCTTCTAGATAAGGGTTTTACTCTTTCTAGTGTGTCTCCTTTGGGTATATCATTGTTGTTTGTGCATAAAAAGGATGGTTCCCTTTGGATGTGCATTGACTATAGGTAGTTGAACAAGGCAATGGTAAAGAACAACTATCCTCTTCCAAGGAAAGATGATCTGTTTGACTAGTTTTAAGGTGCAAAGTTTTTTTCTAAGATAGATCTTTGGTTTGGGTACCATCAGCTAAAGATTAGGGAGGTGGATATCCCTAAGATGGCTTTCCATTTACGGTATGGAAACTTTGAGTTTTTAGTGATGTCATTTGGGTTGACTAAAGCTCCAGCGGCATTTATGGATTTGATGAACATTGTTTTTCATCAGTATTTAGATCTCTTCATTATTGTGTTCATTGATGACATTCTGGTTTATTTGAAGAGTGAGGTGGAACATGCTAATAACAACAGTTGTATGCCAAGTTCTCTAAGTATAAGTTCAGGTTGGACGTTGTAACTTTCTTGGGTTACATTATTTCTAGTTAGGGGATCATGGTGGATCCACAAAAGGTTGATATGGTGAAGAGATGGACTAGACCTATGACTCCATCCAATATTTGGAGCTTTTTGCATTTAACCGGGTATTATAGGTGGTTTGTAGAAAGCCCTTTGTCGATAGATGTTCCTTTGACTAAGTTAACTCAAAAGAAGGTTAAGTTTTCTTGGTCAGATGCTTGTGAAGGGAGTTTGTAGAAGTTAAGGGATAGGTTAACTTTGGCTCCAATTCTGACTTTGCTGAAAGACAATGATGGGTTCGTGGTTTATTGCATTGCATCTGGGTTAGGCCTTGGTCGTTTTTTAATGCAACATGGGAAGGTGATTACCTATGCTTCCAGGCAGTTGAAGGTACATAAAGGAATTATCCTACTCATGATTTGGAGCTATTGGCAGTTTTGTTTGCCTTGAAAAAATGGTGGCATTATTTGTCTGGTGTTCATGTGGATATCTTTTCTGATCATAAGAGTCTACATTACATGTTCACTCAGAGGGAGCTTAATCTCAGGAAGAGAAGATAGCTTGAGCTTCTTAAGGCTTATGATATTAGTCTTCAATATCACCTTGGTAAGGTTAATGTGGTTGTTGATTCTCTTAGCAGGTTATCCATGGGGAGTTTGGCTCACATGGAGGAAGCAAAGCGCGAACTTTTGAAGGATATTCACAACTTAGCTAATCTTGGAATTTGGCTCTTGGACTCCCGAAATAGTGGTGTGGTGGTGCAAGAAGTCATTCGATCATCTCTTGGTGTGAAGATTAAAGAGAAACAAGTGTTAGATTGTATATTGATGAAATCAAGAGTTATGTTGTGAGGCAACAGGTAGTGGTGATTGAGATTGTTGGTGATGGTACTTTACGGTACCAGTGAAGATTGTATTTTGTTGATGTCGATGAGTTGCGACAAAGGATTTTGGTTGAGGTACATGAGTCGCGCTCTATTGTCTATCCTAGGTCGACTAAGGCGTATCATGATCTCAAGGAGAGATATTGGTGGTAGGCATGAAAAGAGATGTGGCTGATTTTGTAGCCAAGTGCAAGGTATTTCAATAGGTTAAAGTTGAGCACATGAGACCAAGAGGTTTGTATCAAGAAATTGTTTTTCCCAAATAAAAGTACGAAGTGATCAGTATGGACATCGTTACCGGTCTTCTTCGATCTTAGAATTAATATGTTTCAATTTGGGTTATCGTGGATGGGATGACTAAGTTTGCACACTTTTTACCAGTGCGGACTACCTTCTCGATAGAAGATTATGCTAAGTTGTATCATCGGCAGATTGTGAAGCTGCATGGGGTGCTTGTTTTGATTATTTCTGATCATGGCACGCAGTTTATGTCTCACTTCTAGAGATATTCTCATAGAGGGTTGGGGACTAAGGTGACTCTAAATATTCTTTTACATCCACGTATGGATAGGCAAGCAGAGAGAACTATTAAGACATTAGAGGATATTCTTCGGGCTTGTGTGATTGATTATGGTGGAAATTGGGTTGAGAATCTACCTTTCTTGGAGTTTTATTACAATAATAGCTATCATTCTTGTATTAGTATGTCCTCTTTTGAGGCATTGTATGGTAGGAGGTGTAGGTCTCTTATTGGTTGGTTTAAACTTGGTAAGGCGAACATATTTGGTCTCAATTTTGTTTACCATGCTATAGAGAAGGTGAAGATGATTTGAGATAGGCTTAAGGTTGTCCAAAGTCACAAAAAGTCCTATGCGGATATTAGGGGAAGAGACTTGGAACTTAAGTTTGGGGATAAGATTTTCCTTAAGGTATCTCCCATGAAGGGAGTAGTGTGGTCTGGTAAAAAGGGGAAGCTCAGTCCCCGGTATGTTGGTCCTTATAAGGTTTTGCAAAGATTTGGTAATATTGCTTATGAGCTCGAGTTTCTCTCTAGCTTGAGCTTGGTTCATTCGGTCTTTCATGTTTCCATGTTGAGGAAGTGCAGTGGAGATCCTTCTTCGATTGTTCCTTTGGAAAGACCAGTATCACTAATTCTTTGTCTTAAGAACTTTCAGTTGAGATCTTAGATAGGAAGGTTCGTCGATTGCGGACTAACGATGTGGCTTCGGTTAAGGTTCTTTTTCGGAACCATAAGGTGGACGAAGCTACATGGGAGGTGGAAGAGGACATGAGTCCAAATATCTGTATTTGTTTTCTGCCCTTGGGATTCCTGCAGAAGGTACGTGTCTTCAAGACATCTTTATTTTCAGAGTTTGTTACAGGAAACATTATATCTTTGCCTTTTTTTTCAAACTTTGTTAAAGATTGGGAATATATTTGATAAGATAATATATATAACGCGTGTGTGTGGTTTCCCTTACACTGTCTATCATCCAAGGATGAAGGTTCCTAGTGCAGGAGACTAAAACATTTTGGTTTCTAGTCCTTTGAAAGTTTCCATTAATTTTGATCTCTGGACCCAATACAACTCATGGGTACAAGTCGTATGTTGAGGTACAATGGTATGGTCCAGTCGTATACTGACCAGTGATGGTTGGTGGGATGGATTTTGGTTGCTGGAATGAATATAACTTAGGGGTATGAATCATATTGGTGGTTATAGATCATTTGGTTACTTAACTTAATTTTAGACTTGGTCACTTAGGTTAGATCTGAGTACGAGTGGCTCACCATGAGTCGTAAACCAGGGTATGAGTCATACCCAGGACTGGTATGGTGAAGAGTATCTAAATCTTCCAGCGGTGTAAATTTGCCAGCGGTATGGATGAAGGATAGAAATCATAAACTATTAATACTACTTGGTTGGATATGCTGTATGTTGGACAGTGTTGGATTCAAAGGTCGAGGCTAGGTTATGAGTGGAGTATACCAATTATATCAAAGGTTATGACTTGTATGGATCAGTTACATCCCTGTGATGGGATTTTGGTGCAACTTAAGTGGGGGTATTTTGGACATTTCGTCAAATATCCTAATTGGGTCCTACGACTTCTAACCTACTTAGGAGGCTGTTTACCCAATTATTTAATTTATTAACACTTAGAAACTCGTCTAAACACTCCTCAATTCTATCAAGAGCCTTTGGGCAAGGGGAGCTAGGGTTTTAACTAAAGGATCAATTTGGGGCTTGTCTTGGTGATTTCTTTCCATCATCATCTTGGTTTAAGGCATATTCTCTTCCCTCATTGTTAATTCTAACTAAAGGCATGGTTTATATGAATGTTTTCATGATTTTATTGATTTTATGATTTTGGTTTTCAAATATGATTTGGGGGTTTTTATATTTAATGGTTGGTTTTGCTTCCACATGGTTTTAATTATAATTTTATATGCATTAATGGTGGTTTTGGATAATCTAATTGAATAGGAATGGTTTAGTGATAATTGAAATGTTTTTGGTCATATTATTCCCCCAATATGTTTGACAAATGGCTTGTAAAGATTTGTTCATTGCATTGACTACTTTTAATAGAACTCTTGCATGCTTTAAAACTTGGTAAAGGAATTATACATGGTTTAAATGGCTTGAAATGGTAAATGGCTAATGGTTATGCTTTAGGGGTACATGGAATTTCCCCAAGAGGTTTAATATGGTAAATGGAAGGGCACTTGGAAGTCCCCTTAAACCTATAAATGATTGGCTATGGATAATACCTGCAAGTAAGGGTTAGTATAAAGATACCAATATCAATGGTCTTGGTTAATAAATGGTTAATGGTTTTGTTATTTAGAAATTGGTTTTAATTGGACGATAATGGCAGGAGTTGTAGCGACGTTGTGGAAGGTGAAGGTCCCAGGGGAGGACCAAAACTATAAACTCATATTGTGATATAAGGGTGGTCTTCGTGACCATGTGCATGATGTCACACTATATTTGGGGAATATACTATTCATCCCAAAGGATACTTCCCTGGTCGTACGGCTACAAGCATTGGGGCTCTTTCAGCAGGGAGAGATGAACCCTTATAACCTGTGGATGGTTTTGAATGGTAAAGCTACACAACCCAGGTAAAGGTAATAAAGGCATGCTAAACCCAGTCCCCTTTCCCGACATGGTTATATATATGTGTATGGTTGTGTGAATTTGTATGGTTTACTTGCTTTTATAAATTTCATTATTTTATTCTTACCCTAAGATAATGCTAACGGTCACTCGCTAGCCCCATCTACTAGCAGATGTATCCCCACGCTGTGTAGGAACCAAATGCTCTACTAATCCTACATAGTTATTGACTCGGGGATAGTATTTTGATTGAAGTGGTGAGCTTCGATCCTTTTGGAAGGCTCCATTTCAAGCTATGGATATTTCTAGACATTTTTGTTTTATTTTGGAGATTGGTTTTTGCAATTATTGGGGGCATGTCCCAACCAGATTTCATTACTCTTTTGGTTAGCGGCTTTTTGGTACTTCTATGGGTTGGAATGGGTGGATAAGTATCGGTGTCAGTGTTGGCATTAGAATAAGATGGGAGGTTTGTTTCATTGGACATAATTTATCACTATTCCATCATATTTCATTTTAGGATTAATTATATTATATCTAGCAACGTCCTGGGTTTTGGCCTCGTTTATGGCCCTTGTTTTGGTATGGTTTTGTATAGTTGGATTATTGGTATGGATGGTTGGACTCGGTTGGGTTGGTTTAACGCACCAAATCTGGTCCTCGGAACACTACACGATGCTCATGACCCCGAAGGACCACAAGCTAAACCATGACTGATATCTGTGCCTGTACATTGCATAATATATGTATATAAATGCGGAAATATGAACTGAAAGGGCATTAGGTTCAATACTGAACATAATCTGAATAATAACAATGTTTAAATTAAGTTGTATCACAATACAAAAACAAAACTGAAATACTGAAGTCTGAATCTAGTCTATAATCTAGTCTAAAAGCCTATAACTGTCTGAAGTAGGGAGTGGAAGGGACATGTCTCCAACTAACTCCCGACTACTAAAAGCCGAACTGAAATACTGAAGTAATTAATTAGTAATCATGTCCTCGGAGAATGAGGACTCACTGCTAATTCTGACAGCTGAAATCTACAATGCTACTGCTACTCTGAAACTCGTGCCTCTGAACCTATGGCCTAAAATAAAACACCATAGCGTGAATGCGTCAGTACGACTGAATGTACTGAGTATACGAGTGAGGTAGGCTAAATTCAAAGGGTTATATGCATGAACAATGTTTCCTGATATGAATGTGAGAACACATACATGCATAAGTAACTGTAAGGGAACTCGTAGTGATACTGACTACTAAGTCTGAATACTGACAACATAAGTTTACTGACACTGAGAACTGAGTCACTGAATAGTGAGGAATTAAAATTGTATTACCAAATACTGAGGGACTGATAATATATATATATATATATATATATATATATATATATATATATATATATATATACATATATATATTGTTGATATATGAATGATTGTTTCTGACAGTTCTTATTATGAAGAACTAGTCTGATTGACTATATCTGATAGTCCAAAATCTGAGTACTAATAACATGTGTGTACTGATAGATAGCATGACTGATATAATTGATAACATGGGTGACTGTATCTGAGAGTCCTGAATTTGATGGAACTATCTAAGCTCTATACTGTATCTAAGTGGACTGTATCTGGCAGTTCTTAAATCTGAAGAACTATCTGAGTTCTTTTGCTGAAACTGGTGACTATATCTCACAGTCCTAAAATCTATAACTGAAACTGTTGGAAGTATTCATCTAACCGACATGCCCATTTCTATCTAGTCAAGGTTCCAACCTGTAACCCCAGTTGGAAGGGTGTCAGTACCACGCCACTGGTAAAGACAACTATTGTGGAGTCAGTCCTAATCTAGCGGGTGACCCCTGCGATTAGTTCTATAGATTTAATTGTGCTAACAGGTGATACCTGAGTATGTTAGTCCTATCTAAAGGGTGACCTCTCGTACCTATGTTGGCTGAGTAGTTTTGGAACTTAGGGATTGCTTCTAGGGATCTTAGTCCTATTCTAGCGGGTGAGACCCCATCCCTAGGCTCGCTCGGTGTTGAATCCTACTCCTATCTAAAAAACACTGAACTGATTAATTGAGATGAACTAATTAAATGAACTAAACTGATTAGCTGAATTGTACCGATTAACTGGAGTTCCGTGAAAACTAGCGGTGAAATCGACATGAATCTTGAAAGAGATCTAATGTGTCTTTAAGGTTCTTGAAGAAATCCTTAGGCTTGTTCTTGATTTTTCTTGACTAGGATTTAACCCGTTTATAAGAGAATGTTCTTGTTCTTGAGGAGAATGAAAAAATAATGGGATAATAGCCTTCTCAGGGCTTTAATACCGTGTGTAGAGTGAGGGGAAAATACTAAAATACCTCAACAAAATCACCTCCCAGTTGCTGAAATTATCTGCTAATGACCAAGGCTAATAAGCCATCAGTTCTGTGATAGCTCATCAGCCCAGGTCATTACCTGCGAGATGGAATTTTTGAGTTTTTGTCTAAGCCTGACGACATGGGCTGATAAGCCGTCAGGCTTGTGATAAATCGGTAGCTCATGTCGTCACTCATTTGCCAGGCAGACATGCCAGAGTAAAATGGGTATAACTTTTTGCTCCAATATTGGATTTTGGTGAAATTGGTATTGTTGGAAAGATAATTCAATTATATATCTATTTGTATGTCATGATATCAATAATTTGTAGTATGAAGAGAGATATGCTCATTTGAAGTTGACTATAGCAATATCCTTCCCAATAATTCAATCGGTAAGGAATATTTTGATTTGTCTGATAGCTGGGAGTTATTTGAAGGCTTAATGTACATCTAACTTACTCATAAAGCTATAAAAGAACCATGATTTACTATGCATGAGCTTGAAACATGGAACTTATATTAGTTTGGATTTATTGAGGTATTACAATATCTATCTCTTAGGAACATTCATCCTCGAATGAGAATGACTGAGATAGAAGAAAAGATCAACTGAAGTATGTAGAAGAATTACACTACTAAAACATGGTTTTAAGACTGACATGATTGATAAGTTGAATACATCATACTGAACATGCATATCTGATGCATGAGTAATTGATTCATGAATGCATGACTGAGTGTTCTGATGAACTGAGTTTCTTATAATATGAATGCATATCTGATGCCTAATTTTATGACTGGCATAATATATGAATGCATGACTGAAAGTACTAGTAAGATGATCACGCATATTTGATGTGTGAATACATAATTGAACTGACTTATAAACATACGACTGAACATGTAATGGTAAAAATACCAAGTTTGAACTGAAAACTAAGCATGGAACTAAATACCAAGTTTGTTACTAAAATCTGAACATGAAAATGAGTAACTTCAAGAAAGACTATTACCTTGAACTAAAAATACCGATGAGTCTGGGACTAATTACTTAATATGCATGAGCGAAAACACGAGAACATAAATGAGTCTAGAACGTGATACATGAACTGAACTAAATTTGTAATACATAGCATGAAACTGAGTTTGTAGCTTAAGGGTCAACTTATAAGTACCCCTTACTCCAAACTGGATTCCTTATGTGAAGAAAGAATGGGATGTTTAAGTCATGAAAGTTTGGGGGTTTATAGTGTATCTCCCGCTTGGGACGCTATGTACCTTGAAGAATGCTAACTTGTCTGAGATACTGAGGAAAACTAAGGTAGTCTGCATGGCATCCATGAAATGAATCGTGATTGAATGTCTGAGATCTAAAACTAAGTCATGATATATGAACTGAGCTGAGCTTTCTCCTATCTGGTTGGTTCATCTTAGAATGGTTACATTCTTTCATGAGATTTTTGTTAGGGCACATAGTTGGTGACATGGAAACCAAACTGTAAGAATATGTCTATATAAGACAGCTGAGTAAAAAAATCATAACCTGATTGAGATTTGTAAGATGATTTGAGGCCTATGAACATCGTCTAAGATGAAGTAACTAATCTTCATGCACTGCAACTGAGACTACTGAAAGATTTATAAGGTGTTGAGCACGAATGCATAATCATACTAGCTTATCTAATTAACTGAATAACTGATAGCTGAATACTAGGCATGTGAGACTGGTCTGTACTTAGTCTAAATAACTGGACTGAGACTAAAGAGTATTTACATAGGAGGTAAGGAATAACTGAGTAACATAAGGCGACTGAGCATGGAGTCATAAAGTCTGTATTATTTGCGAATATGAGACCAAGCATATTATATAATTTGGAAACATTCCATAGTCTGAGGTATTGAAATACGTATAACTAAGTAACTGATAACTGTACACTATAATCAAGCAAGTCTGAAATTTAACTGAGTTTTATGATCTGATTATGGAACTAAAGCTAACACTATAACTAAGACTGTAACTGAGATTCTTATTGGAACTAAATCCTGGGTTCTGATAACTGAATGTTAATAACTAAGGTTCAGACTTATACTGAGATATTGAATTCTAGAACTGAACACTAATTTTTGGGTACGAAATACTGAAGCTATAACTGAGATAGCAACTGAGTTTTCATAGTGTGCGATAGGGACTGACATAAGTCAAGGATCCAAATATACATTCACACTCTGTACTTTCCCATATTTTAAATAGTACCTCTTGCTAGCCATTTCCTTGCACACTAACATGACATTCAATCCTATCTTCATAACTACACCCACGTGTACAATAAGCATGCAACAATCTTATCTTAACATAATACATTTACAATTTCCCATCTAAGTAACTACTCATCACTACACTGTTTCCATTAAAAGAGCTCACTAAAGGGTTAAATTAGGAAAACCTGAAGTATGAACAGACACTGACTGAACTTAACATATAACTAAAACCTAAAGAATAGAATGTCAACATAATGGATTTACTAAAAAGGTATGAACTGAGGATATACATAACATATTCATAATTTATCAGATCAGTAGGGGCGTAGCATGAGTCATGGAGGCTGATTATACTTGTAAAGCATGATATATGTACCTGAGTCATGAACTGTATGACCCGAGGTTGGAGTTTCTATGTTCATGAGACATGATTCGTAATACTGAGTGAGCTGGAACTTCTTATGCGGAGAACTAGAAGGGCACAAGATTCTATGAAAAGTATGTGAATATAAGTTGTGTTCATGGAACTGAGTTATGAAACATGTGTAAGAATTTTGCTGACTGAAGTATAAAACTTGTACTTTGATAAGGATGGATCGGGAATTATCTTCCCTTACTGCTTTTTCTATTCATACTAGCACTACTACTGGAATTCTGAGATCCTGACTTGGTTACTTGATCTATCATCTCCCCCTTCACTTTAAGCCATCATTTTAAGTCTATGAACACTTTACTAAGATCTGGACTTAACTGCAATCATAACTATCTACTTACACTTTGTTCGACACATGCTTGCCTTACTAAACACAGTATCTGCTACTATTTCCTCATCTACTACTAATATCGCATTCCTAATGCACATACATCTCTACACACTTAATTTCAAATAAATAGTCTTAATTTCTTTCTTGCACTATTTAAGCCTACTGATTAACATTGGTACAACTATCCCCATGAATACATAATCTGTTCAATCTAGATGATATTATCCCAACTCTACTACTGCCAAACTCCTTGGTTCAAGAATAAGTTCTATGTTCATGAATAAAATATGTATAACTTTAGGATAGAACTGGACTGATGGGATACTTTGAGTCTGTGATCAGTCCCATAACTGACTGCAGGGACTATCAGAGAAATCCCTATCTCTAGGACTTGAGCTTCACTATTTCTGATACCTTGAAAGTAGCATAGAGTTGACATGAGTGGAGCATGATGAGAATCTACATGATTTTCTTAGAGGACCTTTCTATAGCATGATTGACACATGAAAGAAGGGAAAGTATTCCTAAAACATCTCATACCCTCCTGCACATAAGTGTGGTGCATAACACATCCATGTACAAGACTCTACTAGATGTGGATTTCAGACTTGCTAGGACACTGTTGAACCTTAGCCTCTGATACCAAGTTTGTAACTCCTTAAATCTAGTACCCAGAATGCTACGTTGTGCTCATGACCCCGAAAGACCATAATCTAGACTATGACTGATATTTGTACCTGTACACAACATAATATATATGTATATAAATGCGGAAACATGAACTGAAAGGCCATAAGGTACAATACTGAACATAATCTGAATAATAATGAAGTCTGAATCTAGGTTATAATCTAGTTTGAAAGCCTCTAACTGTATGAAGTAGGGAGTGGAAGGAACATGTCTAAAACTAAATCCCGACTACTAAAATCCGAACTAAAATACTAAAGTAATTAAGTAGTAATCATGTCCTCAGAGAATGAGGACTCACTACTAATTCTGACTGTTGAAATCTGCAATGCTACTGCTGCTCTAAAACTCGTGCCTCTGAACTTATGGCGTAAAAACACCATAGCACGAATGTGTCAGTACGACTGAATATACTGAGTATACGAGTGAGGTAGGCTAAATGCAAAGGGTTATATGCATGAACAATGCTGACTAATATGAATGTGAGAATACATACATACATAAGTAACTATAATTGAACTCATGGTGATACTGACTACTGAGTCCGAATACTGATAACATGAGTTTACTGATATTAAGAACTAAGTCACTGAATAGTGAGAAATTGTACTGTATTACCAAATACTGAGGGATTGATAATATATATATGTAGTTGATACATAAATGACTGTTTTTGATAGTTTTGATTATGAAAAACTAGTCTGATTGACTGTATTTGACAGTTCTAAATCTGAGTACTGATAATATATGTGTACTGATAGCTAACATGAATGATATAACTGATAACATGGGTGACTGTATCTAACAATTATCTGAGATCCGTACTGTATTTGAGTGGACTGTATCTGACAGTCCTAAAATCTAAAGAACTATCTGAGTTCTTTTACTGAGACTGGGTGACTACATCTGATAGTCCTAAAATCTATAACTGAAACAGTGGGAAGTATTCTTCTAATCGACAAGCCCCTTTCTAGCTAGTCTGGGGTCAAACTTGTAACCCCAGTTGGAATGGTGTTAGTACCGCACCACTGGTAAAGATAACTTCTATGCAGTCAGTCCTAATCTAGCGGTTACCCCTGGGATCAGTCCTATGCATTTAAATGTGCTAACGGGTGATCCCTGAGTATATCATTCTTATCTATTGGGTGGCATCTCGTACCTATGCTGGCTATGTAGTGCTGGAACTTAAGGATTGCTTCTAAGGATCTCAGTCCTATTCTAGCAAGTGAGTCCCCATCCCTAGGCTCGCTCGGTGCTGAATCCTACTCCCATCTAAAATACATTTAATTGATTAATTGAGATGAACTGATTTGCTGAACTGAAATGATTAGCTGAAGTGATACTAGTTGTATTGTTTAGCGGAGCTAAACTAAGTTTACTGAGTTTTGTTGAATGACGGAATGTATAGATGTTTGAGGACTGACTGAGAGTACTGTAGTTACTGAAATTTTACTTGGAATACTTAAATCACTGAGATTACTGAACTACTGAGATTTCTGAGATTTCCTGAGTCACATGGTTGACTGAGTTCTATGGATTATTGCTTAACTGAGAGTATTGTGAAACATGACATGGCTCTAGGGACACGGCTAAATTGTCGGGTACAAGTACCCCCAGGACTTGATGGAAGAAAACTGACAAAACATGGATTCTCTTTTCTTGAACGTATGACGAATATTCATAATTCAAAATACCATAAGTAAAGGATTCCATACTACACATAATCCTCAACGTCTTATACATGGTAGGGAATGCATATAACATGTACATACTTGCATAACTCCAATATCATGAATATTTCATATCATAACAACAACGACACCACAATAGCATGAAATTCATGTTGAATCATAAGGGGTAGCATGGACTTGTCCTTTAGGTACTATTGAGTCATGAAAACATGATTTTTATCATTCTAGGAATTTTATCAAACACCTTACATGCACAACTTTGAGCATAGGTGTACTTATCAATTTAACAATCTCAAGTCACCCAAACTCAGGGATTTCAATTTGACATGCTCACATACTTCATGGAAACACATTAAGATAACATCTTGAAATCCAAATAACAACCATCAACACGAACATAATCATACCACAACAAGATAACCCTAATTTCTTATTTAAAAGTTGATTCCTGAGCTCCATGGATGAATGGGATCCATGGATAAACACTATGCATACCATAGATTAGAGATCCGTGAAAACTAGCGGTGAAATCAACTTGAATCTTGAAAGATATGTATTGTTTCTTTAAGGTTCATCAAGAAATCCTTAGGCTTGTTCTTGATTTTTCTTGACTAGGGTTTAATCCCTTTGGGAGAAAATATTCTTTTTCTTGAGGAGAATGAGAAAATAATGGGATAGCCTTCTTAGGTCTTTAATACCGTGTTTAGAGTGAGGTAAAATACCAAAATACCCCCACGAAATCACCTCCCACTTGCTGAAATTATAAGCTGACAACCAAGGCTTATAAGCCGTCAGATTTGTTATAGCTCGTCAGCCCAGGCCGTCACCTGGGAGCTAGAATTTTTGGGTTTTTGTCTAAGCCTGATGACATGGGATGATAAGCCTTCATACTTGTGATAATTCGTCAGCTCATGTCATCACTCATTTGCTAGGCGGACATGCTAGAGTAAAATAGGTATAACTTTTTTCTCCGACATTGGATTTTGGTGAAATTGGTATAATTGGAAAGCTAATTCAATTATTTATCTGTTGGTAGGTCATGAGCTCAATAATTGGTAGTATAACGAGAGATATGCTCATTTGAAGTTAACTATAGTAATATCCTTCCCAAGAATTCAATCGGTAAGGAATGTTTTGATTCATCTGATAGCTGGGAGTTATTTGAAGACTTAATATACATCTAACTTGCTCATAAAACTATAAAAGAACCATGATGTACTATGCATGACCTTGAAACATGGCGCTAATATTGGTTTGGATTTTTTGGGGTATTACAGTTGATCACGGTTGTGATCTTATCTCAGAGTCTTTGTGTGAGCCGATACACTATTTTGTTATATGCTCGAAATTCCGCCAACTCAAGGCAGGCAACTGGAGGTTTGGTTGGATAACAATGGTGGTTTTCTATCCTGGATGAACTTAGGACACCCATTACAACAAGGCCACAGGGCAGGTCGTGTCATTAGGAACTCCTCATTCCTCGTATTTTCATAATATGTTGGTATTTTCCCCTATAGGGTCATATTATTGACGTCTTTTATTTTATCACATCATATACTTATAATAATTTTCATTTTATGGTGTTGATGGTGGCATTTGTTTTTTAAAAACTTCTCCATAATCATGATTTTAGTAAAACAAAATTTTTGGGAAGAAAAGGTGAGTTCACTTCCTATGACCTCGACAATCGTACCTCATCCGCCAAGTTGATCCTGCTATAGTGGTGAGGGGATTTCTATAATGGCCTAGGTGACTTTTCACAGCCTCTATTGTGGGTAGCCAACCACCATTGGTCTAGCTGTAGAAATACCCCACTGCTACGAAGCCCTAATCAGTTGCCTAGAAAAATTTTTAAATTTCCCTCCTCTGAATGCGACATGATGATCTCATTCTAGTTTAGTGGATCCAAAATCACCCATGTTGGATATGACCACGCAGTTATTATCTGTATGCCTCTGATAGTAAAAAAATTCACTACATCAACCATTAGAGAAGAATCTTTTTACGTTAAAATGAAGACAAATATATTACTTTTGTTATTTCACCAACACACGAAGCATTGGAATATGATTTCATGCTCCAAACTACCCTATATTGCTGCACCGTTTAACTCCAGCCATTCGAAATTCACACCAGATAACATCAACTATTTAATTATAAAATACAGAATAACAAGTACCTACTAACAACTACAAATTAGAAATGACTAGGTTTCCGATTTCATATTTGTAAAGATACCAATTTGGACATACTATGTTTCAATAGTGGTAGTAGAGGTACCGATTGAATCAACCATACACCAATTGCTCTCAATACAGGTAAACAAAAAAAACAATGAGCACAAGAGGAAACAAGAAAAGAAATAATTATTAGATGACTCGTAGCTCCCCAAAGATTTGTTGTGGACGCAACATAGCAATCGACAATACTCTAATCGATCTTTGCACTTGTACTTGTGAGACTCGTAAGCTAGTGATCTAATAACAATAGTCATGACCCAAATTATAAAATTATGTGGGAACCTACTCTGTAATTAACCAGATAGGACAACCCTTACCACCACCCAAGCTACTTGTCGAAGTTAATTTAAAACCTTTTTAATTAATAGTAATTAAATATTAAACCTATAAAATATAAAATGATATATTACTTTACAACAATATTTTCAACAACTTAATACCCAAACCTAGTTTAGATATGTACAAGTGATACTATAAGAGTCAAGATAAATAACGATATAGCTTCAGCCAGAAAGAGAGGTGTAGAAGTTATTGATGGGTTCTCGCCATCCTCATAAGAAATTGTAAGTAAACCATCAAGACAACCACATTCTTAGAAGGACGTATGAAGAGTAGTATCAATAGACAACACATATTGGTAAGATTCATAGGTTGATTCGGTTTAAATCACGTAACAATATATAGTATTAGATAACAAAAGAGTAAATACATAAAGTACCCCCTGATCTTGGCCGAACTTTTTAAAAAGACACCCAAACTATATTTTTGACCTATTACCCCACGAATCTTACTTAAATCGTTGCAAATACACCATTCTGACCCTCTGTATGTATACACGTTCTTGCTGTGCGTGAAAGGCTAAAAATTGACTTATTTACCAATTAAAAGCTACCACGTGTAAATAATTTTTTCTATAATTTAACTTATTTTTTTATAAAAAAATCTATATTTATTTACTTTTTAAAAAATAATATTTACTTTTATCCCATACCCCCACACACACAACACCCCCACCCACCCACACAAAACACCGTTTTCTTCTTCAACACTAGCATATACTACTTCTCTTTTCCTCCATTAAAGCTCCATAAAGCTTTTTTTTTTCAAATAATCATTTATCTTTTTTATTAACAATCATAAAACTCCATTAAATAGAGTTTCAATCTCATGGTGATGGAAAGTGTGTCTTAATGGAGTTCTAGGCAAAGATGGAGCATCTCCAAAGAAAATTATTCTATTGACAAGAAAATCAAAAGAATCAGAAAGTTTTAATCAAATCAACTAATAGATTACCAAAAAACAACTTACTTATACTAGGTGTTTATGTCAACTAATGCAATTTCATATGAATATAGAATATAAAAAAATGGTGGAGTTTTAATAGAGCATTAATGGATTAATGGAGCTGGATAGGGGTGGGGGTAGGGCAAAGATACTGGAAGGGGATGAGGGGTAGGGGTGAGTGGCGGGGTTAGGGTAGAGATACTGGAAGAGGGTGAGGGTGGAGGGGAGATACTGGACGGGGTGGGGAGATAAATAATATAAAAATGAAAATTTTATTCAAAAATATAAATAAAATATAAAACTAAATGTATTTAAGACGTGGCCGCATCCGATTGGTGTGTGCATTCAGTTTCTTTCTTGTGACTGGGATTCAGCGAAAATAGTGTATTTGCAATGATTTTAGTAAGATTCGTGGCGTAATAGGTCGGAAGTATAGTTTAGGTGTCTTTTTGAAAAAGCCGGCCAACATCAGGGGGGACCTTATGTATTTACTCATAATAAAATATGGAAACTTATACATGGATTAACAACCAATATGCAACATGAACCATTCATAGTTAGACAACTCCTAATTAACCTCCTTATTCAATTAGTTGATAAATTACATTAACTGTTCTTAAGCCTATTATAGTGTCTCTCATATGAAGAATGATCACACTTTCTCTACTACAAATAACAACCATAGATTATATATACTCACATCACAGAGGGTACCCAACCACATATTTTATAGATTACTCACAACTAAATAGGTCACATAATACTATTTCGTCATATCAACCACAATTCACCCTGAATAATTCAGTATTCCCACCATCCTTACAATTCAATGTTTCTTATTATTGTAATTACACATGCACAAATCAAATATACTATACTAATATTCCATTATAGTGAGTACTCAATTAAATCATCCAATACATTTAAAAAGGCCAACAATGGCACAATAAGCCACTCAAACACCAAAGGGTATCAACAATATTATACCAACAACGAACAAAATTTATAGCACAAATCGAACTATGTCTATATCAACATCCACAATTAGAGAGAACAAGACTAACTAATTTCCTAAAATATATCACAACCTTCCCCCTATCAAATATTTCACAACCATAAGTACATTTTTTATCATTAAGGAACCGATGCCTACTCTAAATACCCAAGCGTGAAAAGCAATACCAAATCATCAATATAGTTATCCCTCTCACAAGAGTACTCTAATTCTTCCTTAATAACCATCACACACTATGAAAAGTATATGAACAAAGAAATAATTTAATATATGCAAATAATGCATATCAATTATCAAATTAACTTTGTACACACATACTAAGGGGACTTGTGTTTTCCCGATAGTCATGACCTGTAGTAGACTAGCTTCAGCGATGTATCATATCAGAAAGATACCCAACCCTTTGATACATCAATAAGTAAATAAATAATATTGGTGTGGTACCCAGCCCTCCATATAGAACAATATAATAAAATATAATTCAAGTGTAACACAATGCACCAATATTTCAAAAACACAATTTATCATCATACAATAATAAGTTATTTTCATGTCATTTATCCCATGAATACATGAAATATTAACTAATATCACCAATCACAAGCATAACTGATGGCTAATTTTCAAATGTTTAACATATGAATAAAGCTAGAGAGGTAATAATTATAAGCTAACCGGTTCTAGCTCTGTTCAAGCACTAAAGCACTATACCATATATCATTGGCCAATATATAGATAAAGAATGGAAAAAGAATATATAGAAATATACAAAGCAAGGAATGCATAGACGATGTGAATAAGAAAAGGAAGTGAGGGACCATAAGAGAAAGGAATTAGAACCATACCTCAAATCTTAATACCAGTCCACAATAAACCTGCCACAAATATACATAATAATAACAATAAAGTAATCGGCTAGTACCGACATATAATACCTTAACTAGGCCCTATAAACTGGAAGGTTCATAAGAACACAGAAAATAACACTTATAACCTATACCTATACAACCGTCATAAGGCTAATAGGTATAGAAACCAAACAACATAGTGGAAATAGGAAATGCACATGCATGAATGAATGAAAATTAAATCCATAATACCATAAGCAATCCATGTGCCATAATGTAACCCGGTGTATACACCTCCTCTAGCTCGATTACTCACAAAAGTGGGACCTACGATGACCTCTCTTCTATGGCATTATGGCTCATGAATGAAGGGGCCCCTAAGGGGTTCGGGAGTACCTATATACACTAACCTAGTCCTAATCCATATTTTGAATAATCATCATCATCATTAAAATCCTCCATCTAGTATGAGAGGGAACTATACAAAATAAATGCATGGACACAAACTAAGTCTAATAAAGTATAAGTCCACAAAGTTATTCACCAAGATCAACTCTAGGACTAAATTAGCTATCAAAGAGTAGAGAGGTATAGAATCTCTCTCGGTCAAAGTTATAGTTATAGTAAATTTATGTATTAGATTCTATCTCGGTAAAGTCTCTAAAATATCATTTTAGGTCTCAAAAACTCATAAACCATCCATTTAGGTGGTACAATTCCCATTATAAAAGAATCTATTCTAAAAGTGAAAGGTGGGAATAATTCTTTTTTTTAGGAAAATAGTAGTAAAACCATGGTTTTAGTTAGAGTTGTACCATTTAGCGAGAAGGAATGTACTGAATCTATGTATGCCATCACCATTATCCAAACATTACAATTAGAAGCATCTAAACATCACTAAATTATGGTTACATATTTTACAAGGATAAATCACTTACCTAGAGTCCAAGTAATATTGTATGACGACCCTAGGACCAATAATATATAACCAACATAACTATAATACCACAATCTGAAAAACTATAATAATACATCGAGTCAAGTAGTAAACCTCATACTAAAGAGTCATTATCCTCAACTATGTCAAATGATAGTAACCTAGGGAAATAGGATCCTATAAGCATAATAGGTATTCAATTTTAGTGGTCGATTCACCCTTCTATCCCTCGAACTCAGAGTTTAGGCTAAGATATTGAGTTCTATCCATAATCGCATCCTAATATTATTACGTAACATGCAATACACATAATATATTATCTCGTTAAGAAGAGTAGAAGAATCCTACGTCGATGTTGAACGCAAGTGTTGAATCACCCAAAAATTGTTTGTATTTTCTCTATGATCACAAAATGTCTCCACGCTATCAAAATACTAATTTATACGTATTAGGAGTAAAATGAGATCCATATTGCTATATAGATTGTTGATTCAAAATTTCAGATAAGAATAGGCCTATGGAGCCCGTAAATAGAATCCAAAATTGAATTCATCAAGAGGTACGTCGAAGGACATGGAATGTATGCTCAAAAGTTGAGCACAAATGAAGGGCAAATCGGGACTCAAATCAACCCTTAATGTTTAGGAATTTTAAGAGCTAATTCAATGAATTTACTAGAAATTGATATAACTTAAAGAGAAAAATAATAGGAAATGACCAAGGGGTGTTGAACAAACTTACCTTAGCTCAATAGATGATTTCCCACACTTTACCTCTTCCAAAGCTCTGAAAAATAGAGATAATATGTTGAGAAAATGAGGGGAAAATTAAGTGAAGAAGGTGATATAACACCAGAAGGATTCACTTAAGAAATCAAATGATCGCTTAAGCAATTATCACTTAAGCATCCCAAATATTTCTTAAGTGGTCCTCAATGGCGCATTGGCTCTTTGCTCAATCGGCCCAGTGTCACTTACGCAACCTTCGCTTAAGCGATGATGTCTTCACTTAAGCAACTAAAGGGGACCAGGTCTAGTCACTTAAGTAATCATCGCTTAAGCGACCAAAGTGTATCTTAAGCGATCACACTAGCTGATACCAGGCACCAGATTTTTCTAAGTCTAAATAGACTTCGATCGAGTGCTCGAGATTTATTTAGAAACTAGTGCACACAAACAAATTATGATACTATACAAAATTTGACATTCCATACTCATTGAAACCACAAAATAATTCATCCAAGATCATTTCGAGTAAATATGGGGCTCATACCTATAGTTCAATTTTCATATAATCCACCCAATACCTTAAAAAAAGTTTGGAAGCATCGACACCTAAATAAAGGGTTCCTCTAGAATAAAATCAATGTTCGAGATTTGATGGTCCTGTTAGAATCATTTGAGGTCATCTACAAAGAGTTTTTGTCCGATGTTAATTCTTTAATAGTGAAAGCTCAAAAAAAGAGGAAATGACCCTAAAACCCAAATGAATAATCCAATAATCAAACCGACAGTTTTGGCAAGTCATAAATAACCTATAGTTGCTATGGGAAAGATTGAAACACAAACAATATGTGTAAATTGAGGAAATAGCCTAGATGTTCATTAAAATATCCATTACTAAAAGGAATTTCCTCCACAAAAGCCAATGGATTGAAAGATCATGAAAGCTTTAAGGGATGAGATACTAGGATCACATGCTCAGAAAAAGACTCCCCAGATAACCTTCAAGAAGAAATAACACTTCCAAGGGATTTTTCCACAAGTATCCCTTTTTCAACCAAAATCCCTTCTTCAATTCTCAAACAACCAAAACTCAACTTTAACAACCAACTAGCCTTCAACTGAACTGATAAAGATTGATGCATACAAATCTAGACAACAACACACGAATACCAAAATGATTTTATCATGACCAAGAAAAAAATCTTCCAAGCCAAAGGCAATCCAAGGCATGAATCATGCAACCAACTCCAATATCCTAAAACAACCTTCTTTTGTCTTTCCAAACCTGTTAGCTACTCTTAACCAAGCAGAAGATCACCTGAATCATGTCTACACAACTCCACCAAACTATCTTTATAAAAATTAAATTGATCCACCAAATCCAAATTGGCAAGCATAAGAATAGTCCCATAAGGCATTACCTAGTCACATAAATGGAGATGACCCATGTTTGTACCCACTACCAATGTTACAACTGTTCTTGATGACCCTTAAAATGGATAGTTGGGAGTCCAAAGCAAAAAATCTTCATCGCTAAATGATCCTCTCTAATATTTCCTATAAACCAAGGATGAAACCAAGCTTATATCAATATAAGCACACTACTACCGAGTAAATAATCCAAAACTCTGATGAAACCTAAAAATCAAGGTTAAAAGAAGAATAATCATTACTTAGTTCCAATAGGATATCATCTAAATATCTACCTACTGTAGTACCCCAAATATTCTTTAAGTCAAATCTAGTCTCCAGAAGAGTTAGTGATGACTTTCTAATTGAATTAGCTTTCCAACGATATCAATTTTTCCCAAATCCAATATCACAGTAAAAAGTTATGGACATTTTATTGAGAACTGTCAGAATCGCCTAGGTGCGATGGGCAGGTTGACGGACCGTCGAGCTAGCGATGGACCATCTTCTAAATTATCGCAGCTAAGGCAGTAAGTCAATCTTTTGGCTAATGTGCGATGGACAGGTTGACGGACCCTCAAACTTGTGATGGACCATCACCTAAGTCATCGCTACTAAGGCAGTGATTCCTTATTCTAGTCCACGTGCGATGGTCAAAACAACAGACCGTCGAGCCAACAATGGGCCATCGCATGAGCTGTCGTAGATCCCATTTAGCAATTTAAAGTTATTTTTAAAAGTGTATTTGGGTCTTTTTCCACCCTTTTTAACACCTAATTATACCATAACATAGCTCATAAATTCATTATTTATTCACAACATCCAATTAGGGTTTCTCTCACAGATCAATCCCCAAGAACAAAAAACCCTAGGTTCTTAATCCTAAGTCAAGAATTAAAGTTTTCCTCCACCAATCTTTAAGAAATCACCCACCTAGGTATGTCAAGAGTTGATTCATGAGCTCTTTTACCCATAAAGCTCAAGGATCTCATTTTTAAACTCATGAATTTTGATTTTCGTGTGGTGGGATGATTTTAATTATGTTGATGTGGTTGTATGAATCTCAAGTTGGAGTCTTCATGTACTTTTCATGAAATTATACTAGTATGTGGGTTGGAAACTTATAAATTAAGTTGATTAAAGTAACCATGATGTATGAACTAGTGTATATACCTAAGCCTAAGGTTACGCATGCAATGTTTTGATAAAATGACCAAAGTACAAGAATCATGCTTTAGGACTCAATTATGACCAAATTGATAAACCCATGCTTTACCTTTATGTTTAAAATGACTTTCGTGTTATTGTTGTGCATTGAAATTGTTAGATAGATTGTTCGTGAGATTAGCCTATGACACTATGACATGTTTATATGCTTTTCTATTCATGTACCAAACCATTATAATCAAGTGCCTCATGAAATTCCCCAATGATTGTATTATGGATTGTTGATCATGGTCGTGAGTCCAGGAAGTGTCATGTCTTGTCAGTTTTATGCTATCGAGTCTTGGGGTACTTGTACCCGACAATTTAGTTGTGTGCCTAGAGCCAGTGTCATGTTTTCAAGATACTCTCAGTCAAGCTATGTTCAGTAGAATTCAGTTAGTCTCATGACTCAGGAAAACTCAGTAATCTCAGTAATCTCAGTCAGTTATCAGATCTCAGTAATATTTCATCAGTCAACGTAACTCAGTAAACTCAGTCCAGTCAGTTCATTATAATTAATTCAGTATCTAATAAGATAGGAGTAGGATTCAGCACCGAGTGATCCCAAGGATGGGAACTCACCTACAAGTAGAGGGTGTGATTCTTAGAAGCAATCCTTGTGCTCCAAAACTATGTAGCTAGCATAGGTTGAGACATCTAACCTGTTAGATGATGTTTGATGAGGTGTCATAACCTGTTGATGAGGGTTCCACTATTCTCCTTAGTGTACCAGTTAGATAAGGGATCACTTACAGCTTATCCTTACCAGTGGCGCGGGATTGACACCCTTCTAATTGGGGTTACAGATTGGACCCCAACTCAGCTATAATGTTTTATTTGGGGCTGTTGGTTAGATGACTACTTCCCACAGTTATAGTCTCAGTCTCAGTAATAAAACTCAAATAGTTCTATAGAATTCAGGACTATCAGATACAGTCACTCAGTTCAGTACGGAACTCAGCTAGTTCCGTCAGAAATAGGACTGTCAGACACAGTCATTCAAATAATAGTATAATAGTTATACGAAACCTATGTTATCAGTATTCAGATTCGGTGATGTCTTGTCTTAGATATAGTTTACATATTCATGCATGTATCCTCACGTTCATGCTATTTGGTCAGCTAGTATTGTTCATGCATATAAACACTTGCATTCAGCCTACTTTACTTGCATACCAATATATTCAATTGTACTGATGCATTTGCGCTATGGCGTTTTACTCTATAGGTTCAGAAGCACGAGATCCATAGCATCAGTAGTATTCCAGTCTCAGCAGTCAGAGTTAGCAGTGAGTCCTCATCCTTCGAGGACATAGCCATTACTTTATTATTTTATTAATTAATTTATCTCAGTAGTTAGAGTTAGTTGGGGATATGTCCCATCAACTCCTTATTCAGATTGTTTAGAGACTTTCAGACTAGCATGTTCAGACAGTTATTTTAGTTTTTTTGGTATTGATATACCATATCTCCAGATGTTTTGTTTTATCAGATCTTTGAACCTTATGGCCTTTCAACCTTTATTTCTGCATTTATACAGTACATTATGCAGTGTACAGGTACAGATATCAATCATGGATTAGCTTATGGTCCTTCAGGATCATGAGCACCGTGTGTCATTCCGAGTACAAGATTTGAGGCGTTACACCTACCCCCATCCATCCAAACAAAAAAAGATCTAATAGGTAAACAAGGAGTAAGCTTAGGCAGAACATATTTAAATCCTCAACTTAGAGAATTCTAAAAATGATGGGTGCACGTAATCTCTACAACTCTCGGCTAAATCCCAACACCAATGTTGAACCGCTCGATCTCAACTATCAAACAAAACTATGGATGGGTAAGCATTCATTCGCCAAATCATCATAACATCCAAGCCACTATTCCCATATATAGAATTGAAAATTAAAGTCAATAATCCTAAACTAAGGGTAAACAACCAACTCACTCTCACTATATAAGATCAGGCATATCCCTACTAGTTTCTACCAAAGCCAAAATCAAAGTGTAGTTGAGAACCAAAATCTTGAGAGACGACAAACTACGAGCTCTAAGCATAAATAATCATCTTCATTTCTGTGCAAGGGCATGAATCACCAAAGCATACCCAAGAACTTACCTAGGCTATTAACAGTACTTGAAGTGAACAAAACTCATTCAACTTGGGGAAATACAACCTCAATTAAAAATTGGTCAATTTAATACTCTATCTCAACAATAAATACTCAATTTTTGCAACTTAAAAAGCGGTCATTGGAATAGACTACCTATCTACAACTTCCTTAACTTCACTAGAACAAGAAACTTATCACGGAACGTACGAAGTATCAAAAACCACACCAATAACAAGATCAAGCTATCACCAGGAGACAAACCCAACAAACCTAAAGGGAAATTTCAAGACCTCTCGATATCAACGTCAAGACCACAATCGAGAAATCAACAAGTCAAATTGGCATAATTGATCCCAAATTGGTCAATCTTAGAAATGAACTATGTAACCAAATTGCAAACTCTAGAACCATCAAAACACTATGGAACACTAATCTACCTTCACCTTTAGAGTCCCTTAACATCCGATTGAATAGCACCAAGTAAAGAGAGAAAATACCATACTTACCTCACAAAAACAAGAAAAACCATCAACTAAGATAAACACCAAGGCCAACAGACAAAAATTGTGAGAAACAAAATTCTAACTAGATAATGCTAGTCTAGTTATTTATTAAGCCAGGATCGATCAACATGAAACAATAGTAATAATAATAACAACAATAGAAATACCAGTATAAGAGTAGGTGGTATAAAAATAAAAACCAATAAAAAGTACCACTAGGACATAAGAAGGCTAATATACCAAGGTAAATGGGACTCTATCCCAAATGCTAAACCCCTAGGGAAATATCGATATTGGTCTACTCTATCCACCGTTTAATAAAATCTTCTAGGTGGTAGTGAC
Source organism: Capsicum baccatum var. pendulum (assembly GCA_030864225.1). Lineage (NCBI taxonomy): Eukaryota > Viridiplantae > Streptophyta > Magnoliopsida > Solanales > Solanaceae > Capsicum > Capsicum baccatum. Next base: position 92,942,544 of record CM061557.1, read on the forward strand.
ATAATTATGAAATCTAAACCAATGGATATAACAATCAATATAAACCTACCAAGGCATAAAATCAATAATGGGTGTAAAAACCTTAATTTCAATTAGATTGAATATAAAGGCATGAAACAAAAAGAGAATCTATCATGGAATAAGTCCAAAGTCATAAGCCTAATATGCTTGAAGAAGTATGAGTCTAAGAGGGTTTGAACTTAGAATGAGCATCTGAATCATTAACTGTGGCACTAAGCACATTCCACTAGTCGATAGCACCACATATCTATGAGATTAATTTGAATGAGCTGAGTGACTAATAATGCTGCACTAGGAGCACTCTCTAGATAAATAGCCTACCTTTCTATAGTCATAGAAAATCCCTAAATCCCTAACCTAGTGAGAAATATGAGCTAACCCCAATAGGATGATTAACCAATGTTGAGGATATTCCTTACTAAAATAACTATCCTCCCCATAATCATAACAAACCTTAGGAACTGTAGATAGGTGGGAACATATGCTAACCCAGTCAAGACAACTAACTTATGCCTGGGGAACTCTCTAGACTAATGACGCATCACCCCACAACCATGGCAATCTCCTAAAATACACTGAGATACTGCGCCCACTGATCTTGAATTGCTGCCATGGCTTAGATATTTATGTTGAATACTCTGCAATGTGTGTTGGGAACTCTGTCTATTATAACCACCATGACCAATTGGGGGCCATCTATAACATGAGATGCTACTTGTGAAGCCCTGATAAGATACAATAGAAACTGATATCCATCGAGAATATCCCTACTCTCGAATGGAATACCAATAGCACTATACTAATGAAATGGCCTCTAAATGCCACCTTCATAAGTCTTAATACTTTCTTTTTATATGGTCCTCACGCGATCAACAGCCTAAGAAAAGGAAAACCTAGCTGTTATAAATGCTCTATTTCCAAATAAAGTGGAAAAGTTATCCCCCTAATAAATTCATACACCATTACTACTCTAAGGGGTATAGAATAATAGTATGTTTGGCCCATACAAAAAAACCATCCTCATGATCTGAAAATGAAAATGAACCCTATTGAACACCCATAAACCCAATTCTAGCTAGTGAACTGCTCGATGAACCAAACCTCATCTGTTGTTATAAGGTATCCATAAAAAGTCTAGAAATCCTTATTGCTAAATCTTGAAAGGTTGAAGCATCTACAAACCATACCAATGTATTGGGTATCCCCAAATCCTCTTACTGACACTGAAGATCATTGATATCCATCTCTAACTCCCTAGTGTGATGCTACACTAAAGCTCTAGCAACATGTATAAAAGTCTTATTGTATCTATCGACAACCTTATATCATTCATATGGGATAAAATAGAGTCAAGGAAACTAATTGAGGATCATTGGAATATAGACATATGACAAGGATTCGAGAAGAGAATTTCCTAAATATGCCTTGTATCCTCTCAAAGATAGAACACAAACATCTCTACATTGATCTATATAACTCTACTCGACACTTAGCTCTTATACCAACACACCGATAAACCTAGGCTCTAATACTAATTTGTCACGACCTAATTTTTTAGGTCATGATGGCACCTACTATAACCCATCAGTAGGTAAGTAAACCAATAGTCTAGAACTACTAGTAACAAACTACTAAGAGATATGAAAAAAATGTCAAATAAATATAATATAAGTCTAATACAAATAAGATAGTCCCAAAACCTAGTGGAATTAACATAAGAGCTTCTAATATAATAAGAATACAAAGTAAAGTACTGAATGAATATACAGGTACAACCTATCATAGAATACAAAATAGAGATCCATCTAATCCATAAGAAAGAGAATAGCAATACTCTGAAAGGCAAGATCTCACCCTAATTGTCCAATCCATAGCTACTCCGTGTGATATATATAACAACAGTGAGAACCAGTTGTAACGCCTCGAAATCTCATCCTGAGATGTCACACGGTGCTTAAGGCTACAAGTAACCCTAAGCCAACCCTTTGAGCCTGCTGCTACATCTAACACTTACTTTAAGATAATCTAGTCAAGAATAATAGTTGTATAACATCAAATCTACACGAATAAATGATAGATACTGTCTGAATAAAAAACACTAATATTCTTTAAAAAAACTCATAGTCTGACAATCCTCTACTACTAACAAAGAACTAGAGAGCCATTGGGACAGACCCCCAACTGACTCAAACTAAACAAAAAAAATGATAGTCCAAATACCAAAAGAAAATTGAAAGTCTGAAGGAATAGGCCCTCAAATCATGAGGACTCACCACTATGAGAACATAGATAAAAATGCTCGAACTACTCACATTGCAGACACTGAGCACTTAAACCTACATTATAAGACAATGTAGCAGACAGATGTATATGGGAGTGCAATGCATTAAGTAAACAATATCATTTATCTTTATAAAACCATACATGCAAATATGAATGACTCGCATAGCTTGAATAAGCCTGAAATATAGATCTCGTAAGTCATGAATAATGAATATGTAGTATAAATTTCATGAGTCATTACACTTTATTCTAAAATTTGTATTCCCCTCTTATTCTCAAATCTTGTAAAAAAAGGATTATTAAAACAATAACTTTCAAACTCATACTTTTATCGTAAGGAGAATAAAAGACTTTTTTCTGAATCTGAGGGACTTAAAGACTTGAGATTTTGGAATTTTGGGACCCTTTGGGACTTGGGAGTTTCTTCTAACCGACATAAACTATGTGAGCTAACATGGAGTCCAACGTCTTGCCCACGTTGGGGAGAGGTGCTCTATCCTTGCCATCGGAATAAAACCTTAACTTTAGTGATCATTATCTTAACCCACTTGGGGTAAATCAGAAACCTATGGGGGCACGTAGTTCTAGGGCATGAGAACTTGGAATCATACCCAACTCGGTGCTAAATACTACTCCCATACTTAAGCTTAGAACTTTAGGAAATCCACTTTGAATAATACTAGAATATGTAATGGAAGATACTAGGCTTCACTTTGCCTAAATCATAGATAATGTGCCCTATCTTTACTTGGTTCAAAAGATCAACTTTCTTTATCAAAATATGAAAATAGCCATTCATGGGATACTTAAATTGTGATCATTCTTGAAATATAAAGACTAAATCTTAGAGCTTTAAACCCATGCTTCAAATTCATATCAAACACCATAAAGTTCATGCTTTATAACACAATTAATGTTAATTCAACTTAAAATCTGGAAAATATAATCATGTATATAAATATTCAAAAGTAGACGTGTAATTTACTACACAAATCACTCAAAATCTCAAAATCATGCCATTAGCAACATGGGGTATAAACTATAACTTAACTTTCATGGAAATCATATTAAAATTCAGAAATTCATAACTTAAAATAAGTTTTTGGGTACAAGAATAGAAGAAGTGTTCTTGCTCAAACCCCACATACCTTAGATTGTGAACTTTATGAATAGACTTGCTTGTGAGATGCTACTTGTACTCTTGAATAAGGGTTCTTGGAGTTCTTGAACTAGGAGCTTGGAATATTGACTTAATTTGGGGAATTGATGGAGAAATCTTGAGTTTCTTTAAATAGAAGTATGATGAACTAGGGTTTTTGTTTAAGGGAATTTTGAGAAAAGTCATATATGATGCTTTTAATGACCTTAAGTCAAATGTTTGGACGATTTCAGTGGCTTGGAAAAAGTCCAAAATACCCTTTTTAACCTCTGAATAAAACTGGAAAAATTGAACTAGGAACCTAATTTTATGGGCCACCGTGATGCGCCACTGTTGCGGTGGCTCACTAGAGATTGACGAATGGGAATTTAGGGGTCACCGCGATGTGGAGCCATCGCGTTGTCCCACTGGTTGGGACCTATAACTTTAGCACGATGTGCCACAATTGCGCTAGGCTACTAGAAATTGACTATTGGGAAATTGGGATCCTCCGCGATGCGCCACCATCGTGCAGTCCCACTAGAATTGGACAAACGCTAATTAAGCACTCTATGTGATGCGCTAAACACCAGAATGACGGTGTTTTAAGAAGGGATGTGATGAAATGAATGATGCATGAAATTAGGGTTTGATTTTTTTTGTTCAAATTAGGATCAGCAAGTGCAATTACAGTTTTGCCCATAGGCTGAACATTTCCGCCTAGCTTCGATCTTACAAGTATGGTTGCGACCGCAGCTATGTGACCACGGTTGACCTCTGCATCACGATTGATTGACCATCTGGACTGACCGCGACCTCTGCCAATGGATCGTGACCGTGGTAACTGATGCTATTTTACTGCAGGTCTTCAGCTGCACTTTTTTTGCTCCCTTTTGATCATTTCAAGCTCCAGTCCATATCTCTTTGTCTTTTTAACTCCTATACCTGCAAAGAGTATATATTAGTGCATTAGATCACAATTATGTATTATTTACTCATTGGAAACAAGGTAATGTGCGCTAAAACTGAGTGCGAATGAGTGGTAAAATCACCACTCATCAATACCCCCAACTTAAAGAATTTGCTTGTCCTCAAGAGACACTACCTTACTCAAAGAGACACAATTATTTATTCCCAAACTTTATGCTTTAAAGGTCATAGAAACTTTGATTTGAATTGTAACCACAATTAGCTCATTGTACAAGGGCTACGCTAACTTTTCTACACCTTTCCTTATTACTATTAAAACCAAGGCTACATATGACTTTAAAGAGAAACCAAGAAACAAAAGCCAACACTCTAGGAGTGACTCCCTTTTGATGACAACTAAACTATACATCATTTTTCTTGTTGCCATAAGGTGACAAAATCACCTACCTCAACTTGTTTGACATGTTGTCCTCGTCATAAAGAGAATTCCTCATATCAAGCTTCAACATATGCAACAAGGAATTTTAAGTGCACAAACTCTTTCTCTGACAAAGAAATATCAATGCAACAAATGTTATACTATAGGCTTGCCCTTATGTTCAATCGTAACTATAAAGAAAATAAATGGTTGGAGATCTTAAAGGACTTTCTATGCTTGTAATAAAGGTTTGGGTTAGGGTAGGATATTGTTTAGGAACAACATGGCTACTCTCTTCCTTGAGCATCAACATTAAACTTTCCAATCTCCCTTTTTGATTATTGACCACTCTTCTTTGTTTTCTCTCTTTTCTCATGCCTAGCATTCTCTTCCTTCGTTCTCCACTTTTCTTTTATCTCTTGTCCTTGAATTTTTCATTCAATTTTATCCTTTATTGGATCCATTCTTTTCTTAACATTTGTGTACATAATATAGGAACCTTGGCATTCTACTAACATTTTGTGGCCTCAAACTTTCTTACATCAACTTTCCCACCCCCAACTTAGTCTTTTAGCCTAAAGATGTATTTTTAAGTTTAAGAAGGGTATGGTTGAAGAAAATTTTGTATATATTTCCTGGTCCTTAAGAGTTTACAACACAGCTTAGAGGTAATTGGCATGATCCTCCTCACTCCTAAATTTCACCAATATGTCATCAATGAAGACTATAAGAAAATAGTCCAAAAACTACTTGAACACCCTATCCATAACATCTATGAATGCAGCCAGAGCATCAGTCAACCCAAATGACATAACCCAAAACTCATAATGGTCTTACCGGGTCAAAAAGCAGTCTTCAAAATATCAATCTCCTAAATTTTTAACTAATGATAGCCCAAATAAAGATCAATCTTCAAAAAACACCTAACACCATGGAGATGGTCGAAAAGATCATCAATCCTAGGAAAAGAGTACTTATTCTACATTGTAATCTTATTCAATTGATAGTAATCTATATACATTCAAAGAGACCCATATTTCTTTAACACAAAAAGAATGGGAGCACCTCACAGAGACACACTAGGATGAATAAAGCCCTTATTGAGAAGATCCTTTAACTACTCCTTAAGCTCTTTTAATATAATTGGAGCCATCCTATAAGGAGGGATAGAAATAAGATGGGTATCCGGTAGAAGATCAATCCCAAAATTTATTTTCCAATTAGGAGAAATTCTAGGAACATCATCACAGAAAACTGTAGGAAACTCATTAACAACGGGAACCAATTGTAAAGAAGGACCCTCAGAGTTAGAATCTTTAACCTGAACTAGATGATATAGACATCCTTTAGAAATTAATTTCTGAGCTCTAATATAGTAAATAAACCTCCCTTTGGGTACTAAGGAATCCCACTCCTATTATAATACTTGTTAATTAGGAAAGTGAAAATTGACTTTTCGGTCCCTAAAATTCAAAGAAGCATAGCATGAATGGAGCCTATCAATCACCAAGATAACATTAAAATCCACCATATCTAACTCTATCAAATCCACCAATGTCTCCCTATGAAAGATGGACACGCACAACCCCTATAGCTTTTTCTAGGAATAATAGAATCATCCAATAGAGTAGACATAGAAAAGAGGTTAGAAATATTTTTAAGACCAAAAAAATACACCACCACATAAGGGTTCATATAATATATGGTAGAACTGAGAATAAGAAAATAATAAACATCACAAGAAAAGAGTTGCAACCAACTCATAACAACATTTGGGGATGGCTCAAATTCCTTATGAGTAGCAAAAGCGTAAAGATGGTTCCGACTAGTGCTGGTACTTGAGGTAGCACCCTTAAGTGTGAGAGCCAAAGAAGTAGTGAGCAGGAACTTTCTAGCCCCAGTGGTAACATTGACCAAAGGACAATCTCATTGCATATGCGCAAGATAACCATAATTAAAGGACAGGTTTCTCCCTTCCTCATAATACCCATAGTGAATCTATCCACAAAATCTATGAGGAGGATAAGATGAGGATAAACGAGCTCTACTAGACTGAGAATAGGCACCCTGTGCCTTGGTGATACGCCCAAATTACAACTCTCGTTAGAAAGTGTAAGCGGTCGCTGTCAAATATAGAACCCAACTAGGTTGGGTGTCGAATCCCCTAGGGAATACTCTGGTCACTAAGTGTTGAGATTATTAGTAGACTGTTGGTCGAAAATTCCAAGGAAAAGGGGGGTTTGGTTTAGGCGTGAACTAATATTGTCAAAGTAACGATGGAATGTTATGTGTAGTAAGATTTAATCACAGAGAATAATAAGTTAGGGTTATGTCCACCTTGTAGTTTCTACTTCTCTATTAACTATGAGTAATGCGGAATTTAGACATGCATGCACTTATAGAGAATCGTATTCTAATTCTAAATACAAATGTTTCTCAACCATCAAGGATTTATTTCACTTTAACTCTCTCAAGCCTAAATTGTATAACAAATTGTACAAATTCTCCAAGAAGTTAATCCGGTTAAGGCATTAACATGTAAATAGAGGTTGGAAGCCCTATTTCCTTGTCACACTCTCTTTTCCAAACATGTAACTTTTCTCTCGAACAAGTTAATGCTATAATGGGGTGTTCTCTATGTTTGCAACCATGATAATTCAATTAAAACGAAGAGATTAATGATATAAGTAGCATAACACATCAAGAATTCCCAAACTCATAGTTAATAGATAGTATCTTACAAGGTTTTCATAACCCTAACAGAGAAGTTTAGCTACTCATGGATTCAACGGAAATCAAAGTAGACATAATCATCATACCAAATCCTAGAACAATCTTGGCGATGGAAGTGATTAGCGACAATAAGAGAGTAAAACGTGTTTCTCTCTCTCCGTTCGTGTAGCCAAAGCCGTTTTTCTCTGTCCTCCAAAAAAGTATTACAGAATCTGAATTATTGAATAATGAATAATGATAATAATGCTGAAAAATTTAGCAATAAGGTTTTTAATAGCATCCTTGTCTAATAAGTTGCTACTGCATCCTTAAGTCTTTAAAAATACTGGGTTTGCTCGGGAAAAAGTTTCCATGCATCACTTTCAGTCCAAAAGCTGCCTTCCCTCTAATGTGAAGTTTTCCTTTGCTGCCCACAAGTCCACAAAGTGCCAAAATCTTCATCATTAGTCCATGAAAAACATGCTAATCACATAGGTTAGCTCACTTAAAGGAAAATGGACTAAAACTGCAGGACTTATATATTTAATCCTCAAAACTAAGCTAAAACATGGGTATGTTATGGTTCTTAGAAGTATAAATACGCCCAACATCACCACCCCACACTTAAAGCTTTGATTGTCCTCGAAAAAAATATTACATCCATGCAAACACCTAACTAGAATTTCACAATAGCAACACAAAATTTTCAACAAGACATGCACGACAATTATTAACAAAGAGTGGGTTTCTTGATCATTACTAGAATCAACTCATCCTCCAACATAGACTCATTAGTATGGTCAATTCGTATACACAAGTTAAGTTACAAAAATCATATAAAACTACCCAACAATCATCAACCATGTGTGCTCACAAAAGATATCACCCATAATCACTCATATTTTTCCATTTTTCGAAACATGGGTATAAGACTTTCCTTGCTCTCACTCTCACAAAGAATTCTTATATTGCAACTGATGACCATAGGCTTGCCCTTAGTGTAATTCTCTACTAATATCAGACTGCTAAGTTTAGGATCAAATAGGTCTTTATGGGTTGTAATGTAGGCTAAGGGACAGGTCGAACTATTTTGGCCAGAAATAGTGACTATGTTCCCTACGCGCTTTAATACACTACATTATGCCATTTACACAATCTTTTAACAACCACTCTACCTTCCTTTCATCTACCAACCACTTTTCACCTATTTTGTTATTCAATCATAAACACAACTATCTTTTTATTTTTCTATTTCTCTCTTCTTCTTTTTTTATTATATTTTATTTATTTATTTTTTTATAAAGCACCTCTATGATAGCCACTCTTTTTCACAACATTTTCAAGTACCAATACACTCTGAGGCATCACTTTCACCATTCTCTTCTTATTTTGCCATATAACTCTACAATTTAAAGCGCTTAGGAATTTTGATCAAGTTATGGTCTTAAAAAAAATTGGATTAGGCTACATATGAGGCTGCCAAAGAAAATAGCTAAAGGCTCAAAGGGTGTTTACTAGGACAATGTACAAAGGTAGGTAAAAAGAAGGTAAACAATTTCAGGCTACCGAAGAAATGCCTAAATCATCTCCTAAACTCACAATCTTTATTTCTCTTCACACACACACCAGGCAAGTTCTAGCATTAGTCACAACAAAGAATATACAATAACCTCACACACACAAGGCATATGGTCAACTTCATTGGGAGCATTATAGATTCTTCACCCAATAGATGAATGAATTAAACCACAACAATTTATCAAACAGTGAGTCACAATTTAGAGCCTAAGTTTCTCAATAGAAAGATTCAGCACAAACTCTTGTTATAATACCATGTCGTCTATCAAAAAAATTTCATGAAAAATAAATCTAAAAACTAAATCTTAAAAACTAAATCTAACTACCTAATTATGACTAACTAACTATGACTAATTCAAACAAACACGAATAAATGTAGGCAAAGAAGTACAATACAGCAGATATATACCCTCACCCCACACATAGACGGGACACACTTCCCTCAGTGGAAATAAATAAGGAAAACCTGATTAGTCGAACTCCTCTTCTCTGTCTAGGGTCATACCCCCTGCGTCGGAATCATCATCAGAGTCGTCATCATCAGAGTTGTCCTCCACATCCGAGTCTGGCAGTCGGCGATCATCGTCAGTTGGCACGTCATCGTCGAGAGGTTCCTCAAAATGTACCCCCACTCCACACATGGCCCGCGCATGCTCATTAAGCAGGTAGTCATTATCCAACTGCTGAAGCTCTGCATCAGTCAGAACACGACCCCCACTCATCATTGTAAATCGAGTCATTCCGTACAGATGGCGGAAAAAACTTTCATCTCGAGCATGTCTCTCAGCAGTGTTAAGGTTGATGCCTTGACCAGTTTTAGGCTCTTTAACCTTCGTAAGATCAACCTTCTTCGGGTTGTGTGGTAGCTTATGGTCCGCAAGATCCTCTTCAATGTGTTCTTTCCTTATGATCGCAGTCAATGAATTGTCGAAACCGAAATGGGACCTTTTGTGCAACCTAGCCTTGCACATTGATGATCGTATAACTGCACCAATGTTGATGAGAATATTCGTCATCAAAGCATACACCAAGAAGACTCGATCACGTGTGATCTTAGTATATTGTGTCCCAGGAATCAAGCAATATTTGACTATCCTTAACCATATGCGAGCTTCCCTGTTCAAAGAGGCATACGGGTAGGTATTGTGGCGACCGTTATCCTTGTGCCAAATCCACCATGCCATTGACCTTGATCCGCACAGTGTATGTCTGATGGCCCTGTAGGGAGGTCTGTGATAAAGATCCTTGAGCGGTGATGGATCCACAGATGGAAGGCCGAGAAAAGAGTTGAAGAACTCCGCATTCAATTGCAAGACTTGGCCCCAAATCTTTACTTCACTTCCGATAGTCTTTGGGGACCAATTGGCATAAAACTCTCGCGTTAGATCAAGATTGCATTCCCCCATATCTCGGAAAATGAAATCAAGATTTAGTGCCATGATTTTAGCCAAAATGCGGGGGTCTCTCTTTGCTAGACTCTCCTTCTGCATCAAATCCACATGAACATATTTTTTTACTTTGTTGTTCTTGTATGACTCTTTTCCTTCCTCCTCTAGGAACCACTTTATCAAAGTGCATCGAGGCACTTGCAAAGAGGAGGACTAACCCTGATCTTTTCTTTCCCTTTTCTGACCTTTTTTGGAGTTGGACACTTTTTCTTTTCCTTGTCGTCCTTTTAGGGCCATTCTACCTGAGATCACAATAAAGTCATGTTAGTTTCATCATGGAAGATTTACTATATTCGAAAAAGAAAATCGTGATGGTACCACCCCACACTTAATCCGTTTGCACAACGTTAGTAATCATGTAATCTTGACTATCCTTTCCAACTTTACTTCATTGGATTAAGGCAATATTTGAACAAGACAACCACATAGAAATGTTATCAAGTTATTGCATAGAGATAAACACATTATCTTAAGCTTGTGGTCAATCATGATCAACACCATCGGTGAACAAGTCGTTCAAACGTTCAAGCTTACGACTTTCAAGATTATGCATTAACTTCACAATTTTGACTTCATAAAATAGGACAGTGAATACCAATCAAATACAAGTTGGAATAAAGGCAAGAACACCCACACGAATCCATTCACGCAACTAGATGCATCATAACAAACCAACAATGTTCTTATCACCAAATACCACTTCAAAATCTAATTAACCATTATAAGTGTAGTAGTGCAACACTACGGAATATAAAAGAGTAACTTACGTGATGATGGATCAAATAGATGAACTTGCAACATTAGATGAGCAAAAAGAAAAACTTTGAGAGAATTAGGGAGCTTCGGCGGCGCATATCTTGAGCAAACAATGGAATTGTGTTCTAAGGTTGAGGATCTATTTAAAGGCTAAGCCATGGGTCGGGTTTGATCCATGTACAATCAGGTTAGGAGGCAAAAAAGGAAAAGTAGGCGGCGCCTATTGCTTTTCCTATGCTTAGCATAGGCGGCGCCTATAGCAATGCCTAGATTGCCATAGGCGGTGCCTTGCCTATTGCCTAGATTGGCATAGGCGAGGCCTTGACTATCGCCTAGATTGGCATAGGCGACGCCTATAGCATTGCCTATGTAAGGCAGTGAGCATAGGCAATGGCATAGGCGGTGCCTATAGTATTGCCTACATAGGTATAGGTCTTGCCTTGTCCATTGCCTATATGAGGCAGTGAGCATAGGCAATGGCATAGGCATTGCCTTGTCCGTTGCCTAGATTTGCATAGGCATTGCCTTGTTCGTTGCCTAGGTTGACATAGGCAATGTCTAGCCTATAGCCTTTGCTCCATCATTCCTAACTTACCACCTTTAGCATGGCTCACTTTCAAATCAAATTTTGGGACTAATCTCCTCCTTTGTACGTCTTGTACCTACACTTAATCAAAAACAACAAAAATGATTAGAAAGATGGGTTGCCTCCCACCGAGCGCCTTAGTTTTGGTCATGGCTCGACTCTTTTTTTTGAACTTTTATTTATCAAAAACAAAATCCTAGTGAAACAAACTCCTAATTATGGGTTGCCTCCCATGTAGCGCTTGATTTATTGTCGCGGCATGACATAACTATCTCGAGTACTCAAACTTCATCGAGATATAAGGTGGCTATACATTTTATTGAATCGGTAGGTCCGATATATAGCTTCACTCGCTGGCCATTCACCTTAAATACACCACCATCATTGTTTTCTAACTCCACTACTCCAGATGGGTAAGCTTGGATAATTTTGAATGGACCAGACCATTTAGACTTCAACTTACCTGGAAATAGCTTCAATCTGGAGTTGAAAAGAAGTACCAAATCACCCTTCTGAAGGTTTCGTTGGACAATCCTCCGATCATGATACTTTTTCATCCTTTCCTTGTAGAGATCTGCTCTTTCATACACATGTAGATGGAATTCATCAATCTCATTTTGCTGTTCCAACCTCAGATTAGTAGCATCCTTCCAATTCACGTTAAGCGGCTTCAGTTCCCACAGTGCTTTATGTTCTAGCTCAATTGGCAAGTGACAAGCTTTCCCATAAACTAGTTGGTATGGTGACATGCCAATTGGTGTCTTGAACACAGTCCTATATGCCCATAAGGCATCGTCCAGCTTTCTGGACCAATCTTTCCTACTGGCATTCACCGTCTTAGCAAATATCAGCTTGATCTCCCGATTAGAAACCTCTACCTGCCCACTAGTTTGTGGGTGGTAAGGTATAGCTACCTTATGTTGCTTAACCCCATATTTCACCAATACGGCTCTGAACAGCTTGTTGCAAAAGTGTGATCCTCCATCACTTATGATGGTATGTGGTACCCCAAAACAAGAGAAGATATTTCTCTTTAAGAATGCTACAACACGCTTACCTTCATTATCAGCCAGCGCTACTACTTCAACCCATTTGGATACATAATCCACAGCAACTAGGATATATTTCATCCCAAACGAACTCACAAATGGGCACATGAAATCAATACCCCAAACATCAAATAACTCTACCTCAAGAATTTTAGACATGGTCATCTCATGGTGCTTCGAAATAGAGCCTTGCCTCTGGCACTGATCACATCGTCTCACAAAATTATAGGCATCCTTGAATAATGAAGGCCAGTAATAGCCACTTTGGAGTACCTTCCTGGCCGTTCGATCACCTGCATGGTGACCCCCAACTTGGAAAGCATGACTTGCTTCCAGTATGTTAGGCACCTCTACATCTGAGATGCATCGCCTAATAACACCATCAGCACATCGTCGAAAAAGATACGGTTCATCACAGAAGTAGTGTTTCACATCATGCATGAACTTTTTCTTTTGATGAAAGGAGAGATGCTCAGGAATCACTTTACATAGCACGTAGTTCGCAAAGTCCGCATACCACGGTAAGACTTCTACCATAGTGGCTAGGATCTCTTCATCGGTAAATGCATCATCAATATCAAGGTCGGGTTGCACTATGTGCTCACTCTCAAGTCTAGATAGATGATCAGCTACTTGGTTTTTGCAACCTTTTCTATCCTTTACCTCGAAATCAAATTCTTGGAGCAGTAACACAAACCTAATTAGCCTTGGTTTAGCATCCTTCTTTGCCATTAGATATCTTAGATCCGCATGATCTGTATGAACCACTACTTTGGTTCCCAACAAGTAAGCACGGAACTTTTCGAAAGCATAAACAACTGCTAGAAGCTGTTGTTCAGTGATGGTATAGTTCTTCTGTTCTCCATTCAAGGCCTTGCTTGCATAGTAGATTGGATGAAATAGCCCTTCTCTTTTCTGACCAAGCACAACATCCAATGCTACCCCGCTTGCATCACACATAACTTCGAAAGGTAGAGACCAATCGGGTGCTACAATAATAGGAGCTTCAACCAGCTTTCCTTTGAGGCATTCAAATGCCTTCAAGCAATTTTTACCAAAGTCAAATTTTGCATCCTTCTCCAAAAGTTTGCATAATGGGCTAGAAATCATGGAGAAGTCTTTAATAAACCTCCGATAAAAACCTGCATGACCGAGAAAACTACGCACCACTTTTACAGAAATTGGAGGTGGTAATCTCTCGATAACTTCAATCTTGGCTCGATCAACCTCAATTCCCTTTTCAGAGACTTTGTGCCCAAGAACAATGCCTTCCTTAACCATAAAGTGACACTTCTCCAAATTTAACACCAGGTTGAATTCAACATATCTCTGCAACGCCATACTTAGATTTTCCAAGCATGATTCAAATGACTCACCTACAACCGAAAAGTCGTCCATGAACACCTCCAAGGTGTCTTCGACCAAATCAGAAAAAATGGACATCATACAGTGCTAAAAAGTGGCAGTTGCATTACATAGACCAAATGACATTCGTTTGAAGGCAAACGTACCATACGGGCATGTAAAAGTGGTATTCTCCTGATCTTCAGGAGCAATGCAAATCTGATTATATCCGTAATAACCATCTAAGAAATAGAACCATCCCATCCCTTCCAATCGATCAAGCATTTGATCCATGAATGGCATGGGGAAGTGATCCTTTAACGTCCACGAATTCAGCTTTCGGTAGTCCATGCACACTCTCCACCCTGTGACAGGTCTGAGTGGAATTAGTTAGTTCCTTTCATTTGCGATTACTGTCATGCCCCCTTTCTTGGGTACACATTGCACCGGACTCACCCATTTACTATCTGATATTGGATACACCACTCCTGCGTCTAACCACTTAATAATTTCTTTCTTCACCACCTCTTGCATAGGTGGATTCAAACGACGTTGGTGCTCAATAGTGGGTACACAATCTTCCTCAAATTAAATCTTGTGCATACATATCCCAGGAGGGATACCAATTATATCAGCAATAGTCTAACTAATGTCTCTTTTGTACCTCTTCAGAATAGAGAGGAGAGCCGCTACTTGTTGTTCACCTAAATCAGCTGCAACAATAACCAGAACTGTCTTTTCACTTCCCAAAAATTCATACTTTAGATGACTGGGGAGCTCTTTCAATTTTAGCACTGGTGGCTCTTCAATGGAAGGTTTCGCTGGTGGTGAAGGTCGATTCTTAAGGTCAACGTCCATCTTCTTAGGGGCATGAGAATAGGACCCTATTCCTGTTAGAGCACAAATAGTTTCTTCATATTCTTCAACATCCTCACGCTCAAAATTTAAAAGCACAGCAGAGAATGGCTCAACAATAAGCTGCTTCTCTACAGATAATTCTTTCTCATTCTTGTAATAAACCTCGTCTATAGAGAACACATTCATATCTCTAGGCTGCTTCATCGATTTACATACATCAAAATGGACCACTTCATCATTCATCCCAAATAAAAGCTCATTTTCTCATAAATCAATAAGCACACTTCCTGTTGCGAGGAAAGGGCATCCCAAGATTATGGAAACTTCAGAATCCACCGCGCAGTCCAAAATAACAAAGTCTATAGGAAAAATAAAGGAAGAAACCTTTACCAGTACATCATATAAGATACCAACAGGTCGTTTAACCGACCTATCTGCCATCACGAGCCGTATATTGGTTGGTGCAGGATCGCCCAACCCCAACTGTGTATAAATAGATAGCGGCATCAAATTTATGCTAGCCCCCAAATCGCACAACGCCTTAGCAAAATCCAAAGATCCAACCATGCAAGGAATAGTGAAAGCACCAGGATCTGCCTTCTTCTGTACTAAAGATCTCATGGCAATCGCACTGCAATGATGAACATTATCTGATAGTTCATAGCTTGCTGCCCTTTTCTTCGTCAACAGGTCCTTCATGAATTTGGCGTATCCTGGCATCTACTCCAATGCCTCTACTAAAGGCACATTAATAGTCAACTGCTTCAACATGGTCATGAATTTACTGAACCTGGTGTCATCAGCCTTCTTCTTCAGTCTCTAAGGAAAAGGTGGTGGTGGATTTGGAATAGTTTTCTCCACCACTTCCTTTTAATTTTGCTTCCCATTCTTGATCTTTTCGGACTGCTGACATATAGGTGTAGTATCAAGAACGTTCTCATTCTGATTTTCAGCTTCTACAGAATCATCACAATCTGCTTCAATAACATTCTCTTCTATATTATTAACCACCGGCTTGCCTTTGGATGGATTTTTCAAAACATTACCACTTCTGGTAGTAATAGCCATACATGATCCATCATTCCTTGGATTTTACACAGTGTCACTAGGTAAAGTGCCAGCTTTTCTTTGATTGAATGTCACTGATAGTTGACTTATTTGTTGTTCCAGCTGTTTTATTAAAGTGGAATGCGAGTCAACCAATTGCTTCATTGAGGACAAATCATTTTTTACCTCAGCTACTCCCGTGTTGGTTTCCTCCACTCATTTTAACAGCTTAGCCATCAGGTCCTCCATGGACATCTTCCCAGAGCTAGATGCAGCAGCTTTACGATTTCCGGGAGGAACATACAAATTGCTCCTGTCATTCTTATTTTTCCAACTCCCTTGGTCTCGGTCCTTGTATCCGAATTTTTCATAATAGTTCCGACCTTGGTTTCCTTGAGCATTGCCTCAGAAACCCTCCTGATTAATCAAATAGTTCGCTTCCTCCTCAGAATTGGAGTCGTCTCTTCCCTGTGATACAACGGCCTTAACCTTTTCTATCTTCCCTGATAATAAATACTTGGTAAGAAGATCCATTTGCATTTTCATGTGAGCCATATCCTGGTCACGTTCCTCTTCTCTTCGTCTGTATTCTACAGTCATGCCAATAGATACAGTAGAGCTTGCTACCTCAGAATCCCTGGTATGTCAAGCTCTACTCTGCTTTGTCATACGATCTAGCATATCACTTGCCTCAATAAAAGTAAGGTCCATGAATGATCCACCAGCAGCATTATCAACCACTGGATTTGTCACCAAGTTCAAAGCCCTGTATAATATCTCCATTAAGTGGATATTTGTCATCTGATGATTTGGGCACCACATAAGCTTCTTCTTGAACCTCTCCCATGTTTCGTGGAGAGCTTCAATTGGAAGCTGTCAAAAATTGCTTATCTCATCTCTTAACTAAGAGAGAGAATACAAGTCAAATATAATGACCAAACAACCCCACACTTATCCACAAAGCCCCTAAAACTAGAATACCAAATTAGGTTGAGACATGTCCCCGACCCTGACAATGGAACTCTTCAATTCCTAAAATATGAAATAAACCTAAGAAAATGGCAAAGATTTCCATAAGATGGAGACTCATCACTTCACAGAACCCCAATGGATAACCATACCACCTAACACTGCCAAAACAGTCCAAAATTATATGCTAAACAATCATATACATATATAGTATGCTGGGAAAAGGAACAAGATCCATTAACATACAAATATAAAAGTATTAACCAAAAGTATGTAGCTCGCTCTGTCCTAAGGGAACCCATGGGCTCTATCAATTTGGCTTACCTACCAAAAGGGCCTCGGTGTGTGTTAGCCATAGGAATCAAGGAAATGCAAGGAAGGGATACCGACAGCAAGGTGATAACTATTCCAAAATATATAAATATTGTATGCGTCAAGAACACGATCGTAAAGACACCTACGCTGGTAAATATGGTTTCCAATAGTAGTCCCCCTGAGACTCCACCTTCACGGAGAGCTACACAATTCCCATTAAGACCAAATTAAAATATTTAGAACATAATACCATCCATTAAACCAAGGAGTCTTTACTAAGGAAATTACCACGTGGTATCATCATATCAATTATACTTGTATGTTTTTATAATTATGCCAGTCCAATCTAATTAACTAATTAACTCCAGAGTTTCTTTTAAAATCCAAAACCATGGAAACCAAGGGCTTTCAAATCCATTTTTATCCATTTTTCACTAATGTAATGCATCGGTTTGAAAAGACAAGTTACATTATGCAATTATTCATGTTCAAAAGTCAAATTTACAAATCGGTTGAGGTTAATGTCTATTCCAAGTCCAAAAATCCATAATTTAGAGAAAACCATGTCCCCCATTCCAATTATCAACACCAGTGCACCAATTTAGTCCAAAAATATCATCAATTAAAGTATAAATAATGCATTGAAACCATGAAATTCCAATTCAAGTAATAATCATAAAAAACCCTCAATCAAAATTTAAACCAAACTATTAAAATTACTTGAACAATGATTAAATATATGACATAATTTAAATTACAAGTTAGGAATGAGAGACATACCTCAAATACCAAAGAATTGGAAGAAAATCTAAAGTTTGAAGTTTGGAGTTTGAATTCCTTAAAAACCCCTAGTTTTGTCTTACTTTGGAAGTTTAAGATGAAGAGAGTAAGTTTGATTTAATTAGTTGAAGATAAAGAGGCTACTTAAGTGTTTTTAAATTATAGGAGAATGTGTAATGAAAGGAAAAGACAAAAAGAACCTTAATTAAAAAATATGTAGAAATAATCAGGGGCCAGTTATTACAAATCAGGTAATGACTCATGAAGAATGATCATGAGTCATTGTTGAGACTTGTGACCTAAACATCAAAATTCTCACCCTCCACTGTTATAACCATGAGTCACTCATCAAAAATTATTTTTTGATGCCATGACTTATGATGTCAACTCGTCACTAAGGTGATACACCAAGAAACCTCACTGGTGAGGCCATGAGTCCTACCCTACGACTCGTAATGAGTGATAATGACTCATCACCTGAGTTACAAACATATCCGCGTTGACAATAATCCACAAATTTTTAGGGCTAAAACCTAGGGTATTACATTATGGTACCACAATTGTGGGTTAACTCTATTGTTTCAACATCCATGACTCATTTCTTTCTAACCAAGTCCTTCACGAAGTTAGATAACCCAAGCATTTATTCCAAAGATTCTAATAAAGGAATATTCACTGATAAGTTGCTATATTTTGCAAGAAATTTCTTAAACTTGGCGTCATCGTCCTTCTTCTTAAACTTTTTTGGGAATAAGGGATGAATTTTGATTTGTGACAATGAAAAAACTAGAGAATCATCTGATTTTGGGGCATTACTTTCAACCCCTCCTTCAACTACCTTCAGCTTTTCAATAATTAACTTGTTGATCTTTGGAATCTCATCATTTGACTTCTTTAGAAACTTCTCCTTTTTATTTATTTGTTCATCACTTTTCTTTCATTGGGGTCTTCATCAACACCCACAACATCTTTACTAAGAGTCCGACCACTCCTAGTGACAATAGCCATGACGTGAGCATCATTCTTAGGATTAGTAAATGTGTCAATAGGTGTGAGTTTTTGTTAAGTATTGTGAACTTTATCGAGCATGTTATTTTGAGTGAAGGGATCTGGTTAAACCCATAGAAAATTAAGGTAGTGAAAAAATGGCCTAGACCCACGACTCCAACCGATATTAGGAGCTTTTTGGGATTAGCTGGGTATTATAGGAGGTTCATAAAGAGTTTTTGTTTATTGATACTCTGTTGATAAAACTAACTCAGAAAAAGGTATGTTTTTATGGTTTGATCCTTATGGGGGTAGTTTTGAGAATTTAAAGAATAGGTTGACTTCTGCGCCATTTTGACCCTACTCGAGATTATATTTTTATGCATAAGGAATTGAATATCAAGCAGAGGCAATGGATTAAATTAATCAAGGATTATAAAATGAGTTTTCACCACCATTCAGGTAAAGATAATATTATTGTTGAGGCTCTTAGCTGGTTTTCTATGGAGAGCTTATCTTATGTAAACGTAAAGAAAAGAGGATTGATTAAGTACATTCATAGATTAGCTAACTTGGGATCTCATCTCTTGGACTCTAAATATAAGAAAGTGATTGTTCAATAAGTGGTTGAATCATCTCTTGGTGTTGAGGTGAAGAAGAATCAAGTTTTGGATTTTATACTTATACAGATTAAGGGTGATATGGGTCAGCAAAAGGTAATGTCCTTCGAGATTGAGGGAAATGGAATCTTAAGGTATCAAGGAAGATTGTTTGTTATTGATGTTGATGGGTTGCGAGAAAGAATTTTAACTGAGGCTCATGAGTCTAGATATATAGTGCATTCGAGTTTGACTAAGATGTACCACTACTTGAAGTAAATCTACTGGTAGAATAATATGAAGATAGATATGGTAAACTTTTTGCTAAATATATGATTTGTAATCAAGTTAAAGTTGAGCATTTAAGTCCTAGGGAAATGTCTCAAGATATAGAGTTACCTATTTGGAAGTGAGAGATGATCAAGTGAACCTTAGCACTACTTTCCACCCTCAAATGGATGGACAAGTAGGATAGACTATTCATACTTTCAAAGATATGCTAAGGACCTGTGTTATTGATTTTAAGAGTAGTTAGGTTGACCATTTTGCTCTTATAGAGTTTGCATGCAATAATAGTTACCATTCGAGAATTTAGATGGCTCCTTTTAGGGCTCTATATAGAAGGAGTTGTGCGTCTTCTATTAGGTGGTTTAAGGTTGGTGAGACTAGGTTGTTTGGTCCTTACTTGGTTCCCCAAGCCATGGAAAAGGTGAAGGTGATTAAATAAAGACTTAAGACTGCTCAAAGTCTCCAATATTATTATATGGATGTGAGGTAAAGGGAGTTGTATTTGGAGGTTGGTGATTGGGTGTTCTTTAAGGTGTCTCCTATAAAAGGAGTCATGAGATTTGGGAAGAAAGGGAAGCTCAGTCCTTATTATGCTGGCCCATATAAAAATGTTAGGAGACTTAGGAATATTTCTTATGATTTAGATTTGCTTGCGAATTTGGGTTCTATTCTACCTATTTTCCAAATCTATATGCTAAAGAGTGTGTGGGAGATCCTTTTTTGATAGTGTCTGTTGAGGCTCTTGGTGTTTCGGATTCCTTGTCTTATAAAAAGGTCCCAGTAGAGATATTAGATAGACCAGTTCGTATATTGAGGACTAAGGATATAGCTTCAGTAATGGTGCTTTGGAGAAATCAGAAATTAGAAGAAGCTACTTGGGAAGCTGGGGAAGATATGAAGGTCAAGTATCCATTCTTGTTCCCAACCTTGGATGAAAGTTCTTGAGATATTAGTTTTGTCTTTCCTCTTATTATATTTTGAAAATTTTCCTTAGATTCTGTTTCACCATTTCAATCCAACAAAAGCTGATTATGAATTCAATCACTGAAAAGGAGGAGTAGAATGGCGGGTTTCTGAATTGCATGAGGATGCAGCACTCGAAGATGGGTTAGCAGGTTCCTTCTTATTATCAGCCAATGGGTGCCCTAGCTTTTCATTTGGGGATGATTGATCTTGGGGGCGGGGGAGTAATGTAATACCTCAAGTTTTAGACCCTGAAAATTTTTGGATTGTTGTTAATGCTGCCAATGGCTATGACTTAGGTGATGAGTCGTTATCACTCATTATAAGTTATAGGTTGGGACTCGTCATCTTACTAGTGAGGTTGCTTAGTGTATCACCCTGGTCATGAGTCGATGTCACAAGTTTTAGTGTTAGATAATGACTTATGGTCATAATAATTAAGGGTCGGATTTTTGATGCTTAGGTCATGAGTCCAGGCAATGACTCATAATCATTCATCATGAGTCATTACCTAAGAGTAACAATTAGGCTCAAAATTTTCTTGCATGTTTAAATTAAGATTATTTTGGTGTTTTTCTACCTTTACACATTTTTCCACTACTTAAAAATCCTCAAATAGCCTTTTTAACTTTAGTTAATCAAATAAAACTTAATCTCTCAATCTTAAACTCCCAAAGCAAGAGAAAACTAGGGTTTACAAGGAATTCTACCTCCAAGCTTCAAACTTTGGATTTTCTTCTAATTATTTGGTATTTTTGGCATATCTCTCATCCCTAACTTGTAATTTATATTGTGGCATATGTTTAATCATAATTTAAGTGATTTTAATTAATGGGTTTAAATTTAGGTTAAGGGTTTTTTTTGATTATTTCTTGAATTGGATTTCCATAGTTTAAATGCATTATTTATGATTTGGTTAATGATCTTATTGGGGCTAAATGGGTACATCGGTGTGGTAATTAGAATGGGGGACATGGGTTTCCCCAAATTGTAGATTTTTGGACTTGGAATTGGCATTAACCTCAACCCACTTGTAAATTTTGATTTTGAACATAAATAATTGGATAATTGTAACTTGTCTTTTAAAACCATTGCATTGCATTGGTGAACAAATGAATAAACGGCTTTGAAAGGCCTAGGTGGCCATGGTTTTGGATTTTAAAGAAAACTCGGGAGTCAATTGGTTAATTGGATTCGATTGGCTTAATTTTATAAGATTGCAAGCATAATTGGTACAATGATACCATGTGGTAAATGCTTTAGTAAAGACTCCTTGGTTTAATGGATGGGATTATGTGCTAAATACTTTAATTTGGGCTTTATTGGAATTATGTAGCTCACCGTGAAGGTGTAATCCCGGGGAGGACTACCACTGGAAACCATGTTTGCCGACGTAGGGGTGCTTATGACCGTATGCTTGATTCATATAATATTTATATACTTTGGAATATTTATCACCTTGGTGTCGGTATCCCTTCCTTGATCTCGGTTTATGTGCTTAACACGCACTGGGGACCTTTTGACAAGGAGAGCTGAACCCATATAGCCCATGGGTTCCCTTAGGATGGAATAGCTATATAGTTTAGGTTAATACTTTAAAATTTGCATGTTAATGGATCCTCTTCCTAAGTGTAGCATCCTATTTATGTATATGAATGTTGTGCATGTGATTTTGGACTGGTTTTGTCATTGTCATTAATTTATCCCATTCCCTTGTGTTTTATCCCAGTTCTTGTCCTATTGACCATCCTAGGATACTACATTATTTCATGGTGTAGGGTCTAAACATTTTTTTGTTACCCCTATGTAGCGTTAGGTGGTATAGTTATCTGCTGGGGTACTGGTAAGTGGTGAGCCTCTATCTTCTGGAAATCTTTTCCATTTTCTTAGGTTTATTTCATATTTTTGGAATTGAAGAGTTCCATTATTATGGTCATAGGCATGTGCCGACCTAATTTGGTATTCTGGTTTTAGAGGCTTTATTAATAAGTATGGGGTTGTTTGGTTATTTTGTTTGACTCATATTCTTACTCTTGGGTTTATATATATCTGCATCTGATTTGGTTTTGATTCTACTTTATTCTTTATTGTGCTTTGATGGCTAGGCTAAGAAGGTGGTTTCCGGCCCACAGTGAGCTTGAGATACCCTTCATGACTAAGCCCTGTTTTGGGTTGTGACACATAAAGTCTAGCAGAATAGTGACAAAGAAGGAACACCCTGAGTGCATTCACTATTCCTTACACTATTTGGGTGCACTAGTTCAAAAAAGCAATGTGTGATCTTGGAGAAAGAATTAATTTGATGCCATTTGCTATGTTTTGAAAGTTTGGTTTGGGTGTCCCCATCCTAACAACAATGAGAATTTTAATGGCCAATCACTTAATAAAAAATCCTGTGGCTTTGTTGTATGATGTTCCTGTGAAAGTTGACCGGTTTATTTTTTGGATGACATTGTTATTTTTTATTCTGAACTTGATCTGAGATACTAATCATTCTTTGTATGCCATTCTTCACTACCGAAAGGGCCTTAGTGGATATTATATGTGGTAAACTGAAGTTCTGGGTAAATAATGAGAAGTCGCCTTCAATGAGTGTAAGACTATAAAGCAACCTATGGATTTGGAAGTTGTTTTTGTGATTGATGTGATTAATGTGATTGAAGATGAGGTGACCAACACCATGCAGGTGGATCTTATGGATGACCCCTCGGTGGGTGTATTATGGAACATGGGGAATGATTTTATTGAAGAATATGATGAGGTAGTTGTTGTGTTAATGGGCTTGGCTCGTATACCTAGAACTCGGTGAAATTGGATCTTGATTTAAAAAATAATGAGAGTCCACCCACCAAACCTTCTATTATGGAGCTGCCTTAACCTAAGTTTAAGTTATTTCCTTCATATATCCAGTATGTCTTCTTAGGGGAGAATAATAGTTTGTCAGTCATTGTTATGGGAGATCTATTGCCTTAACAAGTGGATTCCTTGAAAGTTATTGTGAAAAAGTACATATGTCCTATCGGGTAGACTATACAGGACATCATAGGCATTGCTCTAGAAATTAGATCTCATGATATCAAATTAAAGGTCGATTATGTTCCTAGTATGGAACACCACAGAAGACTTAATCCACCGATACAAGAGGTAGTCAAGAAGAAAATTATCAAATTACTTGATATAGGTGATGTCTACCTAATTTCTAATAGTACGTGGGTGATTCCGATTTAATATGTTCCAAAAATGGGGGGCATGATGGTAGTACCAAATGATAATAATGATCTTATGCCTGTTTGTTTGGTCATGGGGTGGAGGGTATTTATGGACTATCGTAAATTGAACTCTTGGATCGAGAAAGATCAATTTCCTATGGCTTTGAAGAATCAAATGTTGGATCGACTCACCGGTCGAGGATGATATTTCTTGCCTCTGTGGTAGGGGATTTATTTGATTCTTGGTTTGATCATTTAGGAAAGTCCTTGAATGGTATGTGTAAACCAATCTCATTTTGAATTGGGAAAAATAGCACTTTATGGTTAAGGAGGGCATTGTACTAGGTCACAAAATTACGGGAAAAGGTATCCAAGTTAATCAAGAAAAGTTTAAGTGATTGCTAATTTACCTCCACTATCTCTGTAATGGTATTAGAAGTTTTATTTGTCACATTGGATTCTATAGGAATTTCATTAAGGATTTCTCAAAGATTGCCTATCCTTTAAGCAAACTCCTTGAAAAGGAGGAGAAGTTGAATTTGATGATGATTGTCTTAAATCTTTTAACTATCTCAAGGAGATCCTTGTGCCGGCTCCTATCATAGTAGCTCTGCACTAGTTTTTTTCTTTTGAAATAATGTGTGATTCGAGTGGAGTTGATTTAGGTTCAGTGTTGGGAAAGATAAAGGAGAAGTTGTTCCACCCGATCTACTACGCATGCAAATCATTGAATGATGCTTAATATAACTATACGGTGAAAGAACAAGAGTTTCTAGGAGAGGTATAAGTTTTAGAAAAATTTTAGCCTATATGTTGGGCTACAAAAGTGGTTGTACACACGAACCACACAGATCTTAGGTATCTCATGAGAAAGAATGAGGTAAAACTTCATTTTATTAGGTGGATATTGCTCTTGCAAGAATTTAATTTTTAGGTAAAAGACCAAAATGGTTGTAAAAATCAAGTAGCTGACCGTCTTTCCCACCTTGAATTCAATCATAAGAAGTTGGGTTAGATAGAGATTTATGACACTTTACCCGATGAGTCAGTCATGCCACTCTTGGGAAGTATTGAGCCTTGGTACATTGACTAGGTGAACTATACTGTAAGTGGCTTGCTTCCTGATGATCTTAATCTTTATCTAAAGGAAATGTTCTTGTTTGGTTGAAGAAGTGCTTTTGGGATGAACCGTATTTGGCTAGGGAGTGTGCAAATTGTATCATTCGTTAATGTGTCATGGAGTCAGAAATGACAGCAATCTTGAACCTGGCCACTCTCTTCATTCGGTGGTCATCATAGTTGTCATGAGAGAAATTCTTGGGGCTTGCCACCCTTCTCCATTCGGTGGTCATCATGGTGGTATAAGAATGGCTGAAAAGGTTATCCAAAGTGGATACTGTTGGTCCATGCTCCATAGAGATGATCATGAGTTGGTCAAAATATGCCCTCAATGCCAAAGGCAAGGTGCTATTTTAAGGAGGCATGAGATGCCTCTAAAGCCTAATTTCAAGGTTAAATTTTTTGACATGTGGGGATTGAAATCATGGGTCCCTTTGTGAGCTCATATGGTAATAAATAAATCTTGGTAGTTGTTAATTATGTTTCAAAGTGGATGGAGGTCATTTCTTTCTAAAACAATGAAAGAAAAAATGTCACCTTCTTCTTGAAGATGTACATCTTTACAAGATTCATGACTCCACAGGCAATTATTAATGATGGTGGTTCTCATTTTTGTAATCAAATATTCGGTTCCATTTACTTGATAAGTATGGGGCGAAGCATAAGGTTTTCACTCTGTATCATTCCCAAACTAGTGGCTAAGTTAAGGTCTCGAATTGTGAAATCAAGTCCATCCTTGAGAAAACCATAAATGTTGGTCGTACGAATTGGGTAAGACAACTAGTTGATGCTCTTAGAGAATATAGGATGTCTTACAAAAATCCTATTGGTAAGTAACCATACCAATTAGTATTTGGAAAGGCTTGTCAGTTACCCATTGATTTGGAGCTTAAGAACTTATGGGCTTTGAGAAAGTTGAATACGAATTGGGAGGACGCCTCCAAATTAAGAGTGAATCAACTTCAAGAGTTGGAAGATTTCTGATGCAAAGCGCATGAAATCTCCGTGTTGTATGAATAAAAGATAAAGAGGTGACATGATGATAAAATATTAAAGTGACAGTTTCATGTGGGTGATGATGTGCTCCTTTTCAATTCAAGATTACAACTCTTTACAGCTTAAATCCAAGTGGTCGAGTCCGCTCCTGGTCTCTAATGTTTATCCTAGTGGAGCTATTGAGCTGGAAAACCACAAGAAGATGATATTTATGGTAAATAGACAAAGGTTGAACAATTGCCATGTTGGTGGACCCGGAGTGACTAAGGTTGAGTTGTTTTGCCTCAAAGATTCAAAATGATGATCATTTAATGTCGTGCCACAACTATAACTAAGGCGCTTCTTGGAAGGCAACCCAAGGTTTAGTTATTGATGTAATATGATGTTTTCTATACTAATTTTAGCTAGGTTTTGGTGGTTGCAGGTAATATCACAACATTGGGATACGTGAAGGTAGGTTTGGGGGCTCAAAACTATGCCCGTGCACAAAATTTATAGTGCACACTATTTAGACCTGTGTTGGACTTCTTGAGCATACCATGCATAGGTATAGCACAGAAGTCACGTATAATAGCTCTAAATTGAATCCAAATAACTAAAGCGTACTGTCTGGTCTTGAGTTGGACATGCTAAGGTAGTCCAGGCACAGACCAGGTGCAGTTGGGATGCAAAATTGAATTAAATCGCTGGCATAATCTGTTACGACCTGCGCTGGACTTGCTTGAGGAGTTTAGGCATAGGTCCAACACATTTAGGACGCAGTAGTCATTGTTTTGGGTTGACAAGGACCTATGCATACATCCCTGGTGCATCTCAAGAGCGGGCTGGGTAGAGGTCCCTTAAGCTATAGTAAACATTTTTGTTTGTTGATAAAATTGGGTTTGATTTTTTTGGGCTAACCTGACCCAATTATCCCAAATTCGCTCAAAACTTGTCAAATTTTTCATTACAATTCTCCTTTAACCATTTGTCATTCTTATACAACTCAAAGTTTCTCTTTCTTCATAAGTTCAAAATTCTTCAAACCCACTTCAAAATTTCCACTTCTTATAACAAGAATTAAGCTTTGGATACTTAAATTGGACAGTTGTTTAATTTTTCTCCTCTCTTTAATCAAGTTAAAGGTATGCACTTTCGTGGTTTTACTTTTAAAGTCACTTAAAAGTAGAAATAGTGCTTCATGACCCTTGATGCTTGGTCATTTGAATTTTGTCATGACTCGAGCCAGCGCCCTGGCCGTGATGAGCATCCCGAACCATGAAGGCCCAGACGCCCTTCTCTGTCTGGTAATCATGCATAACATTCATGCAACAAAGAAAAATACAGAAAATAGATCATGACGGAACCATGGTCATACTCTGAGTTCAATTTAACAATAAAGAAAGAAATCCAACAACATCTAGACAACATCTGAATCAGTCTACAAAATAACTACTACCTACAAAAATAACTATTGTCTAAAACTGGGACAAGGCCCCAGCGTACCTAAACCCAAAATAAATGACAGAGTCTGAAGGACATAGGCCTAACAGATTAAAGAAGGCTCACCTACTGCACAATTCACTTTTGTCTGAAAACTCTACGGCTTAGCAGAACCTCTAGACTAAGCCTCAGACCGTGGAAGGTAAGGGGTTAATACAATTGTACTAGTACCCAAAGCAAATAAAAAAAAATTATTCAACATATATGAGAGCAGTTCAAAAATAGTTCATAAATATAACATATGATATAAAAGCACATAGGCATTTTTAAACGACTTTAAACAATCATGTGAACTCTGTGACATACTCTTTATTTTACTTTTGTGCTAGGTGGTATACCCTACAACTCTAAAATTCCATGGGCTATATGGAAATTGCGCTTAACTCGATAGCCAGGCCACCCGAGTTTGCCGCAAGCGTTGGAGTCTCTATCTTTGATATGCCATAGGGCACTAGACCAGCGTCTAATCCCTCTTGGGGAAATAATAAACCCGAATCAGCAAAACATGGCTTTGGGCTACAAGTTACTTGAACTCAAACCTTCTTCAGGCAACCACCTAACCCTCTTTAAGCCCATTTTTAATTCTTTAAAACATGTATTCTCTGAAATCAAACTCTGAAATATCTAGATCTTTTATGGCATACAATTTTATGGTATCGTCATACCATTGACTTGCAAGTCAAATCACTGAGCCATTATTAGCATATTAAAATATCTATTTTCAAAACATAAGTTTGGGACCACTATATCAATAAATCAGTTCAAAGAACTCTTTCTTTAAATTCATGTAAACACATGCAAGGAACTTTCTCTTTGTCAACATTTCAATAACATAAGGTGATCATGTCAATTTACTCAATAACATGCAATTCTCTCTTTTAAACAAGCATGTAGGTGTAACAAGAAAATCCCTCTCATCATCTCTAAATTATGACAAATACTTGGATATTGAAAAAACCACTTTCAAATCATAAAACATGTATTTCAAATCATTCCCAATAAGTTCATAAACTCTAATTCATCAAAAGAGAGGGATTTCAATAATAATGCTCTCAATCAAATCTTCAATTTCATACATATACATATACATATAGATATAAATCAATTTAAGGGAAAAGACCACAAGGCCAAAACAATTCTACCGTTAAAAGGTTCTAATGCATAACTTAAAACATTGGATCCAAAACCCTATTATAAATTCATGCTTGATAACTTTAAATCATATTCAAGAGATTCAACAAGCCCATGTAGTTTTAGGATAAACCCCACGTGCCTTAGCAACGATGAAATTTTGAAAAGATTGGACCTTTAAGCTTGAATTTCTGATTTATTGTGAAAAACACTTGAATATTGTTTATGGGAATGGAAGAGGGATTTGGATCGTAACTTGGATGATTTAGGGCTTAGGGATTTTAGATAATGTGTTTAAAAATCCCTTACAACCATTTGGAGTGATTAGGGACGATTTAGGTGTATGAAATGACTTCAACACCCTTAATATAAGTCAAAATGGAGTGTGTTTGGCACTTGACAATGACTTAGTTGGCTCCCAGTCGATTGCACAAGCGTGGGTGGGTGACACCTTGTCAATCACCTAAGTTTGGTTGGGTGGCGCCTAACCAATAGCATACCTTTACTGTCTCTCACTAAAATGAGCATAACATTTTGCTCGGGTGTTGTATTAATGCAAATTTAGTATCGTTCGAAAGATATTTTGAAGACCTTTCATTTGATATATAGTAATCCCTCTAATTAATTATATACAAAAAGTTATTGTTGATTGAAGTTGACCCAAGTTTCAAATCTTACTCAAACTCGAACGATAGGAAAGTTTCCAACTCATCCTTGGGTTAAAAGACATCTATGATCTCAATTCATGATCAACTATATTGTCACACTACATAATTGATTAACACACTATATTTGCACCAGATTTATGGATTTTTGAACTTTTACGCAAAAGAATAATGGTTTACGTTCTAGCCCAAAATGAGGGGTTGTTACATTATCTGCCCCTTGGGATCATTCGTCCCCGAATGTTGGGTAGGGACTTTTTGAAACTCTAAAAGTGTAGAATAAAGAACATAATATTGATTCGAACATCTTTCCTCAACAAATAAAATGCAAAAGCTTCACATGATCTTCATGATAACACCTAGGGAAATGGGTAAGCACAAAATTCGAGATAGCAAAACTTGACATCGACATGAATCTTGGTATGTGTTTTATGGAACATGATCAAAACATTGTAAAACATAAATTTTTCTAAGTGTCCTTGGCCTGATTAAGATTAGTACAAGAGATGAGATAAGCTTCTCACAGAACATATGAATATTAGCATTCTCCATCTTACAAGATACAACGAAAAGACTTAAACGTAGCAACACTACATATCTATACCCCAACATTATCCAACATACTTCATTATTTCCAACTTACAATTCTCCCGTAACACATCTAACCAAAATAATTTGTGTCCCATCGTATAATACTTCTATGTTGAACCCTAACTCGGAGGAAATAGGTGCTAATTTCAACTACGGGACCATGTACTCTAAATCATATTAAGAAATCATTTCACCTCATCACTATAATCCAACAACCTCAAGTCTTATTTCAAAGAATACTAACCGCATGGCACATTGGTTTGTGTTTTCATCAATCACAAAATTTTACCCTACCACTACTACACCCCACTTCATGGACATCTCCACCAAGACCAACAAATTCAATCATTTTCACTAAGATTCTCTCCATACACCTCCCTCCTAACTATTTCACGTAAAGAATATTTATCTCCTTCCTTCCCCTGCTCTTCTAACCTTAGCTTAAGAAATTGCATCGAAAATTTCACCTACAACGACATCTACTCCCCCACCTACCACACTTCTATGCTTCCACAACCACCATCATACTAACATATAGAGGGTCATTAAAGGATATGAGCAAGAGCCTCATGAAAGGGAGTAACACAATTTGATTATAACATATACTTATTGCCATACTCAAGGTGGCACATGAGTTGAAGATACGGTATAATCACAGAATGTTTCATATCTCAAGTGTTTGGATCACAAGTGGAGATTCATTTTGGCATAAACTCAATATAGCATGAGTTCTTAAGACAACCACCGTGAGAAACATGAGAGTTTACATCGTGAGCCTTATAATATGAGTGTGGAATTCATGAAGTCAATGATTTAGGCAAGGACTTTTACTCGAAGCTATCACTTCCTATTTTCAAACCTGAAATAGTCATGAGTTCGCACAACTTTATCACTTTGGCTAATCCCAACATAAATTTAATTGTTAACATACGAAAACATAGCTCCTTAGAACCAATAATGATTTGGGACACAGATTTATTATTCATGAGCAACATAACATAGAGCTTGGATACTTAGAATATTGGATCATCGAGGGACATTATTTCTTCTACTTTGGAAGTCGGGATATGTCATGAGTTACATAGAGTGCTCAAATCTTAGACATAGGTAGGACTTGGATACATAACGTAAGTCATTAGCACAGTGACCTTGTAGACTTAGTAGGAGGAGTTTTCTCGAATTGTAATGGATTGATCATGAATCTTACTTGAAACTTGACACCATAAGAAGATTTGAGAACTACTTTAACTCATCATCACCCCCTTAGATCAAAGTCATAATCCTAGACTTGCAAACATAATCTCTCATCAAATATATATCCACAACTCTCAACACAAGAGATATACCACCATACACATTACCGCTGATCTCTACCGGATAAACTATACTCTGTAGGTCTTGTTCTCCAAAAATATTACTGTTACTTTCGTTAGCCTCTACAGTCATCACCCTACAACCCATACTCACGTAAATGAGATGCGCCAATCACAAAGGGATACCAACATACACATGAACACAAACTCCCCTCCATTAATTTTTTTTAGGGTACTAAACTCATTCTTATTCTAGAACATCCCCTTCAGGTGCATGAATCTTAACATCCTCTAAACCCAAAAGTCATCTATTTATGGCTAACTTTATCGTGGGCATACACAACCATGCTTCTAAGCACACAGCTCTTCATCTTCAACACCCTAGAATACTTAGCATTACACCTCTAATCACATAAGCTGCATCTTAACAAAATTTGTAAAAATATACCAAAGGTGCATATTTCCCACTCATATTTTCTCAATTCAACGCTATACAATAAATCCCCAAACTTTTCCATACCACAATTTCAAGAACACAAACTAGGTATGCAAAACACTTATACACATAACTACTAAACTTTCCCTTTTTTAAGTATACTCTGAAGGCATTTCTTTCCAAGAACGCTACTCTTAATTTATTTTTTGCTATCCTCTATCATCATCAAATTACAACTCATAGTCCTATGAGCATACACAACCTCACTCCTTATCACATAAAAATCCACTGTCCACTACTTCACCTTCTAATATTAGACCGTTAATCACATAACTTATATCATAAAATCTTACCTAACTCTATACTACCATGGGGTGCAACTTATTCTTATATACTTATGCCTTTATCCACTTAATGACTCACCCACAATTCATCATACTAACACTAGTCCTCATATACCCATATACCTCACAATCACCACTTACACTTTTCATCAATTATCAACCTAGGCTCTTTCACAAATCACATCAATCCTACTAATTCATAAATATAACATATGATATGAAAGCACATGGGAATTTTTAAAAGACACTGAAAAATCATGCGAACTCTGTCACATAGTCTTTCTTTAACTTCAGTGCTAGGTGGTATACCCTACAACTCTGACATTCCACGGGCTATATGAAATCTGCCCTTAACTCGATAGCCAAGCCCCCAACCCCAGTTTGCCACAAGAGTTGAAGTTTCTGTCTCTGATACACCATATGGCACTAGGCCAGCGTATAATCCCTCTTGGGGAAATATTGAACTCGTATCAGCAAAACATAATTTTAGTCTACGAGTTACTTGAATCAAGTCTTTTTTGGGCAACCACCTAACCCTCTTTAAGCCTATTTTTAAATCTTTAAAACATGTATTCTCTGAAATCAAACTCTTAAAACTTTAGCTCTATTATTGCATACATTTATATTGTATCGTCATACCATTGACTTGCAAGTCACATCTTTGAGCCATTATTAGCAAATTAAAATCTCTATTTTCAAAACATAATTTTGGGACCACCATATCAATAAATCAGTTCAAAGAACTCTTTCTTTAAATTCATGTAAACATATGCAAGGAACTTTCTGTTTGACAATATTTCAGTAACATAAGATGATCATATCAATTTACTCAATAACATGCAATTCTCTCTTTCAAACAAGCATATATGTATAACAAGAAACTCCCTCTCATCATCTCTAAATTATGTAAAATACTTGGATATTGAAAAAACCACTTTCAAATCATAAAATATTTATTTCAAATCATTCTCGGTAACTTCATAAACTCTAATTCATAAAAAAAAAGGGATTTCAATTATAATGCTCTCAATCAAATCTTTAATTTCATACATATACATATAGGTATAAATCAATTTAAGGTAAAATACCACGGGCCAAAACAATTCTACCATTAAAAGATTCTAATGCATAACTTAAAACATTGGGTCCAAAACCCCTTTATAAATTCATGCTTGATAACTTTAAATCATACTCAATATTTTCAAAAAGCCCATGTAGTTTTATGATAAATGAAACATACCTTAGTGACGACGAAATTGCAAAAAGATTGAACCTTTAAGCTTGATTCCTTGATTTCATGTTAAAAGCACTTAAATCTTATTCTTGGAAATGGAAGAGGCATTCGGGTCATAACTTGGATGATTTAGGGCTTAGGTATTGTAAATAATGTGTTTAAAAATCCCATATAACAATTTGGAGTGATTAGGGATGGTTTAGGGGTGTAAAATGACTTCAACACCCTTTTTATAAGTCAAAACGGAGTGTTTTGGCACTTGGATATAACTTAGCCGGTGCCCATTCAAATGTACAATCCAGGGTGGGCAACACCTTGTCAATCGCTGTAACACCCCTAGAACCTATCTCAAGACGTCACATAGTGCTCAAGTCCACACGTGGCCTCAAGCTAACCCTCTAAGCCTGTCATTACTTTCAGAACTCATTACAGGGCAAATCATGCTAAGATAAAGAGGAATAACCAAATCATGGACATAAAAATACGAAGTAATACTACCCTGTAAAAACAAAATATTAAAATCTCTGTACACGCTGGTACACTAGTCTGACAAAGCCTCAACTACATAGGATTGGGGAGCCATTGGGACAGATCCCCAACTAACTCATACTGAACTGAAAGTAAACAACCATCTATTAACAAGACAAAATCAAAGACACGAGTCCTCGAACCATAAGGACTCACCAACCGTAGAAATGTAGATGAAGGTAATCAAAGATCACTGTCGCAGCTGAGACTGAGCACCTAAACCTATATCATGAGGAAATATAGAATACAAAAGAGTATGGGAGTCAGTACTTGGGAATATACTGAGTATGTGGGGGTGGATGTAACATTTTAAATAATATCATAAATGTATAAAAAAATCATGCATGCTGACAATAATAACTCTCTTCACTTGAATTATCTAAAACATCATTTCCGCAAGTCATCAGTAATAACATATGCTTCGTAAATCTCATAAATCATTTAACTCAACTCAAACTCTTTGACTCATGACTTAGAGTGACTCGGTAACTCATGGTACTTAGATCATTATGGACGTGGGAGTTTCTTACAACCGACATAACTACACTATGTGAGCCGCATGGACTCCAACATTTTTCTCTCCTAAGGAGAGAACCCCACATTTGCGGGGGTTTCGTACTCTTTCTAGGGAGTACAACCTCAATCTCATTATCACAATCTCATAGTCAGCCTTTGGCCCAAAATTATCAATATCAATCCTATGGTGGTACGTACTTTCAGAGAAATACCATATTTCCAGTGCAGTGGTAAATACTCCTCCAGACTCAGCTAAGAACGCTTTACAAAATCCACTTTAATCAATATCAACTCATGGGTCTATTATAAAGACCAAAACATAAATATATATCTCATCTATAAATCATAAACATCTTGTGGATTCCTAACCCAACTCAACTCAACTTTATCTTTCTCAACATCAAGTACATTTGCTTTTCAAATCATTTTCAAATATAAAAAGCTTCAAGAAAATATCATATTACTCATTCTTGACTTTCAATCTCAAATATCGATATATATTCAATAGTCAAATTTCTCATGGAAAGGCATAAGTCATGACACTTGTCTTAAATCACTTAGAAATCATCAATACATAATGGCAATATACAACTCATGGAATAAATTCTCAATTTAAGAAACATCACGGTGAAATAATCATAAATATCAAACTTATTCAACTCAAATCTCATAAATCATAAATAAAGAAATATGGATGTAAACCCACTTGCAAAATCATGTAAATCAATAATAGAAAGTAAATCTTTAGGCACAAGAACTAAAGGAGTGTTCTTGTTCAAGACCCACATACCTTTGATTATAATTTCAGAGATGTAGAAACTTGTTTGGAACTTCTTCCTTACATGTTTTAGCTAAGATCCTTGATGCCTTTGACTAGGGGAGCTTAATTCTTGGACAACTTGGAGAAATCTATGGAAGATCCTTGAATTTCTTGGAAGGAGTTTTGATTTTTGGGCTGAGAGAAAACCCTAGTTTTCTAGAAAATTCTTGGAGAAATTGGAAAGAAATAGGAGAAAATGATCTTCTCTTTACTACTTTGATGTATATATAAGGCAACAAGGAGCGAAAATGACCAAAATGCCCTTTTGAAAAAGCTGAAATTTGCTGATCGGGACCTATGACGGTCAATCTGATGGTCCGTCAAGTCTCCTGACATTCCACCAGATCGTTCATCACTCGAGTGCCAAAACTGGAACGTTCTGCCTTGACGTGACGGTCCGTTAGGAAATTGACGGTCCACCAAGTTGTTCGTCACATAAGTGCCAAATCTGGACCATTCTACCTCGACGTGATGGTCAAAGTGACGGTCCATCAGGAAACTGACAGACCACCAAGTCATCCATCTCTCGAGGGCCAAAAATAACACATTCTATCTCGACCTGACGAACCCCTTTACGGTCTGTCAACTTTTTGATGATCCACCATCTTGGCTGTCATACAGTGACCAGGAAGAGGGGTCACTGCCTTGGATTTACGAGACACTTGATGGTCCACCAAGGGCCTAATGGTCCACCAGGTCGACCGTCAGACCTGGACGATCCAATATCGTTAAGTAAAACGACTATAACTCCGTCGTCCGAAGTCAAATTTCAATGAAATTGGTATCGACGGAAATCTTATTCAATGCTCTACATGACAAAAAGTAGAAATTAGAGAAATACAACATGGTTTAAATATCAATCACTTTGAAAGTCAAACATATCACATCAAAAGATGGATTTAGGCTTAAGAAATGATTAGGGTATTATAATATCTCCCCCTTGGACACATTCGTCTTTGAATGTTGCTAGATAGGCCAGGAACAAAAGAAAATGAGGACATATATTTGGAATAACTCTCATCTAAGGGCCCACTTTACTCAAAACTGTTGAGTACTTCCCCAAATGCACGAACCATAGAGAGAATAACCATATAGTTGAATACATTAGATTAGAAGGAAACTGAATTTAGGGAATAGTA
This sequence comes from Capsicum baccatum var. pendulum, assembly GCA_030864225.1. Taxonomy (NCBI): domain Eukaryota; kingdom Viridiplantae; phylum Streptophyta; class Magnoliopsida; order Solanales; family Solanaceae; genus Capsicum; species Capsicum baccatum. The sequence goes on from CM061557.1 coordinate 92,979,136, forward strand.
CCTTTAACTTGATTCAAACTTGTGGAGAAAATATGAAGGTAACTGGCTCGCACATCTTCTTTTACTTCCCAAGTGGCACCCTCAACTGATTGATTTCGACAGAGAACTTTAACCAAGGGAATTTCCTTATTCCTTAGTCTACGGACTTGATAATCTAGGATTTCAACTGGGATTTCATCACACAAAAGGCTATCCTAAACATCACAACCTTCCGATGGATTAACAACAACAGAGTCTCTAATATACTTCTTGAGCATAAAATCATGAAACACAGGATCGACAGCTGATAACTCTGCAGGCAACTCAATCTCATAAGCTGCTTTCACAACAAAATTTAAAACTTTATAAAGGCCAACATATTTGGGACTCATCGTCCCTTTCTTTCCAAATCTTTTCACCTCTTTCATGGGTAAAATTTCAAGTACATCATATTGCAAACTTCAAACTCAATAGCTCTTCTTCTCACATCTGCGTACGATTTTTGATAACTCTGGGTTGTCTTTAACCTCTCCCGAATTAACTTAACTTTCTCCATAGCCTCAAATACAGCATCAGGTCTAATCACAGCAGCTTCACCCACTTCGAACCCACCTATGGGCGATCTACATCTTCTCCCATACAAAGCTTTAAATGGAGCCATTTCAATGCTAGCATGAAAACTACTGTTGTAAGCAAATTCAATCAACGACGAATGTTCATCCTAACTTCCTTTGAAATCAAGAACACAAGCCCTCAACATATCCGCCAAAGTCTGGATAGTCCTCTCAGCCTGACCATCTGTCTGCAGATGAAAAGCAGAGCTAAGATAAACTTGGGTGCCAAGACCCTTCTGAAAGGCTCTCCAAAATTGAGAAGTAAACTGAGCACCTCTATCAGAGATGATAGACAACAGAACTCCATGCAACCTAACTAACTCTCGAATATACAGCTTAGCATAGTCCTCTGTAGTGAAAGATGTATGTACTGGCAGAAAATATGCTGACTTAGTCAACCTATCTACAACGACCCAAATAGAATCATGATGACAATAAGAGAGAGGTAAACCGATCACGAAATCCATGTTCACCACTTCCCACTTCCAAGTAGGAATATTAAATTCTTGCATCACACCACCTGATCTCTGGTGCTCTATCTTTACCTACTAGCAAGTTGCATACTTTTCTACGAACTTCGCTGTATCCTTTTTCATACCATTCCACCAATAAATTTCCCGCAAATTGCGGTATATCTTGGTAGCACCGAGATGAATAGAATACTGTGAGCCATGCACCTCAGCCATAATTCCCTGCCTCAGATCATCAACATCAGCCACACACAATCTATTCTAAAATCTCAATACACAATCTCCCCCTTGGGAGAAAACCTCCACCTTTTGGTCTTTATTAGATTCTTTAAGTTCGACCAAACGAGAATCCATATCCTACCAAAACTAGGTAAGATTTAAAACTACTTTGGACCCAAACATTACCCTCAGCTGAGTCAAGCAATCTAACATCTAACCTAGCCAAACGATGCACTTCATGGGCTAAATCCCTCTTATCTTCCTCAACATGTGCTACACTACCCATGGACGATCTGCTAAGGGAATCTGCCACTACATTGGCCTTGCCCAGGTCATACAACACATTTATACCATAGTCCTTCAGTAATTCTAACCATCGCCTCTGCCAAAGATTCAATTCTCTTTGAGTGAACACATACTGTAAACTCTTGTGATCCGTAAAGACGTCAATATGAAAACCGTACAAATAGTGTCTCCAGATTTTCAAAGCAAAAACCACTGTAGATAACTCGAGGTCATAGGTCGGATAATTCTTTTCTTGAGGTTTCAACTGCCTGGAGGCATAGGCTATAACCTTACCCTTCTGCATCAACACGCAACCTAAACCAACTTTGGAAGCATCACAATATACCACAAAATCATCTACACAATTAGTCAGGGTCATCACAAGGGATGAAGTGAGTCGAGTCTTCAAAATCTAAAAACTCTGCTCGCAAGAATCTGACCACTAGAATTTAACCTTTTTTTGGGTCAATCGGGTCAAAGGAACATCAATGAAAGAAAAACCTTCGACAAAATAATGGCAGTAGCCAGCTAGGCACAAGAAACTCCTAATATCAGATGGGGAAATAGGTCTAGGCCAATTCTTCACAGCTTCTGCATTTTGAGGATCAACTCGAATACCTTCGAAAGAGATAATATGACCCACAAAGGCAACTGACCAAAGCCAAAATTCACAGTTGCTAAATTTGGAAAACAACTGCTGATCCCTAAGGGTCTGTAAGACAATTTGAAGATGATCTGCTTGGTCATTTTCACTCTGGGAATATACGAGTATATCATCTATAAACACAATAACAAACATATCTAGGTACGGTCAAAACACCTAATTTATGAGGTCCATAAAAGCTGTCGGGGCATTCGTTAGCCCGAAGGACATGACCAAGAATTCAGAATGACCATAACGAGAAAGGAAAGACATCATTAGAATATCACTCTCTGACTTTAAGTTGGTGATAACCGGATCTCAAATTTATTTTTGAGAAGTAGCTGGCACCTTTCAACTAATCAAATACGTCATTAATTCTAGGAAGAGGGTACTTGTTCTTGACTGTGACCTTGTTAAGTTAATAGAACGGCTCTGGAACTGAGGGCGAATCCCTCCAGAAAATCTAGTCTGACTATAACCCTATTGCTCTAATCTAATTATCTTATTCCCAATCACTCTCTCTCTCTTCTTCACTTTGTCCGCTTTTATCTGTTGAGCATGAATCATTAGTCTTGAAAGGTCTATGTCCCTATTAAACATAGTGGATCTACACTCTTTCATAACATAACCAGATATACTAGCCAAGAACTTACTCATACTAGTTCTAGAATCATCCATCATACCGAGAGCATACTTAGATAACTGGTTAAACTTATGGCAATACTCCTTAACTGTCATGGGGCCCTGTCTCAAGCTCATAAATTCTTCTAATTTTTCTTCCCTCAGCTCCAGGGGAAAGAATCTATCTAAGAAGGCATCTTGGAATAATTGCCAAGTCATAGGAGTATCATTCTCCCCTTTACTCTTCCTCCACATCTCCATCCAATCATAAGCAACATCTTTCATTCGATAGGCAGCCGATTCAACACTTTCCTCCTCCCTCACGTGCATAATATGAGTGATCTTTCTCACTTTATCAAAATAATTTATGGGTCTTCACCTACTTTCGACCCAAAAAACTCAGGTGGATTCATTCGCATAAAGTCACGAACCTGTGATATAGCAGAATTATTCCCTTGCAGAGGTGGAACAGTAGAATAGGTGTTGGCTTAGGCATTGGCAATGACTGCCTGGGATAGCGCTTAGAAAGTTGTCCGGAATTTGGCATGGGGCACCGTCTCACCTAAAGGATCAAAGGGTTGAGGTCGTTTGTTATTTCTGCGAGCTTTATAAGGAGGCATTTTCTGTCATAAGAGAGAACAAATTAACATCAAAGAGAAACAGTCATAGGCACGATAGACTCTTGAAATAAAGAAAAAACTTTTCCTAATACATCTCGTAGCCTCTTGATCATTGATGTGGTGCACTACACACCGATGATCAAGACTCTATGTAACGTGGCTTGTCAGAATCCCTAGGACTCCTTGAACATTAGGCTCTGATACCAAGATTGTAACTCCCCAAGAACCTATCCCGAGACGTCATATGGTGCTCAGGGCCACATGTGGCCTCAAGCTAACCCTCTAAGCCTTTCATCACTTTTAAAACTCATTATAGAACAAATCATTCTAAGATAACAAGGAATAACCATGTTATGAACATACTGAAATATGAAGAAATACTGCCCTGTACAAACAAAATACTAAAATCTCTGCACACGCTGGTACTATAGATGAAGGTACTCAAAGATCATTGTCGCTGCTGAAATTGAGCACCTGAATCTATATCATGAGGAAATATAGAATACAAAAGAGTATGAGACTCAGTACTTGGGAATGTACTGAGTATGTGGGGGTGGATACAACATTTTAAATAATATCATAATTGTATAAGAAAATCATGCATGCTGACAATAATAACTCTCTTCTCTTGAATTATCTAAAACATCATTTCTATAAGTCATCAGTAATAACATATTCTTCGTAAATCTCATAAATCATTTAACTTAACTCAAACTCTTTGACTCATGCCTTAGAGTGACTCGGTAAGTCATGGTACTTAGATTATTATGGATGTGGGAGTTTCTTATAACTGACATAACTACACCATATGAGCCGCATGGAGTCCAACTTTTTTCCATCCTAAGGAGAGAACCCCACATTGGCAGGGGTGTCATACTCTTGCCAGGGAGTACAACTTTCATCTCGTTATCACAATCGCATACTCGGCCGCTGGCCCACAATTATCAATATCAATCCTACGGTGGCACATAGTTTTGGGAAAATACCACATTTCTCGCTTGGTGCTAAATACTCCTCCTAGACTCAGCTCAAAACGCGTTAGGAAATCCACCTTAATCAATATCAACTCATGGGTCTATTTTAAGGACCAAAACATAAATATATATCATATCTGTAAATCATAAACATCTTGTGGATCCTAACCCGACTCATCTCAACTTTATCTTTCTCAACATCAAGTATATTTGCTTTTCAAATCATTTTCAAATATCAATAGCTTCAAGAAAATATTATAGGACTCATTCTTTACTTTCAATCTCAAATATCGATATATATTCAATAGTCAAATTTCTCATCGAAAGGCATAACTTATGACACTTGTCTTAGATTGCTTAGAAATCATCAATACGTAATGACAATATACAACTCATGGAATAAATTCTCAAGTTAACAAAATTCATTGTGAAATAATCATAAATATCAAACTTATTCAACTCAAATCTCATAAATCATAAATAAAGAAATTTGGGTGTAAACTCACTTGTAAAATCATGTAAATCAATAAAAGAAAGTAAATCTTTAGGCACAAGAATGAAAGGAGTGTTCTTGTTTAATCCCTACATACCTTGGATTATAATTTTAGTGATGTAGAAGCTTGTTTGGAACTTCTTCCTTACATTTTTGAGCTAAGATCCTTGATGCCTTTGACTAGGGGAGCTTAATTCTTGGACAACTTGGAGAGATCTATGGAAGATCCTTGAATTTCTTGTAAGGAGTTTTGATTTTTGGGTTGAGAGAAAACCCTAGTTTTCTAGAAAATTCTTGGAGAAATTTGAGAGAAATAGGAGAAAATGATATTCTCTTTACTACTTTGATGTATATATAAGGCAACAAGGAGCAAAAATAACCAAAATGCCCTCTTGAAAAAGCTGAAATTCATTGATCGGGGCCTGTGATGGTCGATCTGATGGTCCGTCTTGTGTCCTAATGGTCCACCAGATCGTCCTTCACTTGAGTGCCAAAACTGGAATGTTCTACCTCGATGTGATAGTCCATCAGTAAATTGATGGTCCACCAAGTCATCCATCACTCGAATGCCAAATCTAGACCATTCTGCCTCGATGTGACAATTGATGTAATGGTCCATCAGGAAACTGATGGACCACGAAGTTGTCTGTCACTCGAGGGATAGAAATGAGACATTCTGGCTTGACCTGGCGAACCCCTTGACCGTCTGTCAAATTTTTTACGGTCCACCATCTTGGCCTTCACTCGATGAACAGGAAGAGGGGTCACTTTCTTGGCTTGACGGGACACTTGACGGTCCATCAAGGACCTAATGGTCCATCAAGTCAACCGTCAAACCTGGACGATCCGATATCGCTGAGTAAAACGACTATAACTCCCTCATCTGAAGTTGGATTTCAAGGAAATTGGTATCAATCGAAAGCTTATTCAATGCTCTACATAGAAAAAAGTATAAATTGGAGAAATACAACATGGTTTAAACATAAATCACTTTAGAAGTCATACATATCCACTCAAAAGATGGATAGGCTTAAGAAACAATTGGGGTATTACAATCGCCTAAGTTTGGTTGGGTGGCGCCTAACCAATTGTACACCTTTACTTTTTTCACTAAAATGAGCATAACATTTTTCTTGGGTGTTGGATTAATACAAAATTGTTATCGTTGGAAAGATATTTCGAAGACCTTTCATTTGATATATAGTAGGACCTCTAGTTAGTTATATACAAAAAGTTATTATCGATTGAAGTTGACCCAAGTCTCGACGCTCCCTCAAACTCATAGGATAGAAAATTTTCCAACTCGTTCTTTGGTTAAGGGACCTCTATGATCTAAATTCATGATAAACTAGATTCTCACACTACATAATTTATTAACACACTATATTTGCACCAGATTTAAGGATTTTGGAACTTTTATGCGAAGGAATGATGGTTTACGTTCTAGCCCAAAATGTAGGGTGTTACAAAATTGATTTATATGAGCTTATTAGGATGATTTGTACTTTTTGAAGTCATTATTTTTTAATGGGTACCTTGTTTCAATTGTTTAATTAGGAATACTTGCTTAATTGAATGTAGTGCACAATATGTTTGAGAAAATATCCATTCAACCTTTTTTGTCTTATTTGTGTGGTGGGTGGCTCAAGTAGGATAGTATGAGCAACATTGATGTGTGTGGTAGATGATTTGGTTAAATGGGTTTTCTCACAAATGCTTCTATTCTCTTTCTTCTAGCTCTTAGTTAGCATGTGTACCATGTGTTTGTTGAAATGACTATAAGAGAGGAATGCCTTAATTACTTGTAACAGTTAGTGTGATCTTCCTTACATCGTAACATGATCATTCTTGATTCATAATTTTTAGTCCCATTGGTCTTAAAAGTTGAATAACTGGTAGTTATCGATTGAAGGACTTTGTCAAAAATTTGACACCCATGAATTTTGTTGGTCAATATGCTTAACCGGGAGACATAAATGTTTTCCTTGCCCTATGATAGATTGGGTGACGACATGCTTAAGGGTATTGGGTTATTCTTATTTCCATTAGGGGTTATGGATGTTCTATGAGCTAGTATGGTGAAATGTGAAGAATGTATGACAATGAAGAGTTCAAATGGTTTAGTGTTGTAATGAAAGAATCCATGTATTATAATGATAAGGTTACCTTCCATCCGCCCTAATTTTTTTTGTAAATTTATTATCTTTTTTAATATATAAAAATTCAAACAACATGTTTTTACCATCTATCTTTTGTTTGGGTTTTGTTCTTCTTTTTTTTCATAGGTATGTCTCCAAGGAAGAACTTGCCACGAGATGATAGAAATGGTAAAGCTCTATATAAGGACAAGGGAAAAGTTCCTTCTGCAAAGGGAAAAACATAAGTCTCTAAAAGTTTCCTAGGTGTCTTGGATGTCAAATTCATCATAGAACGTACACAGGAGGTTGAAAAGGAAGAAGATTAAATTTGGTTTAGTATAGAAGGTGTGAAGGAGTTACATGATGATTGGTAACCACTCGGTGCTTCAATCCTAAGAAGGCATGTAGCATGAAGGAATTTGACACCTATTTTCTCAAAATCATGTCCAAAGTTAAAGACCGGGTATAGAATCTCTTTACAGATATAGCACCCTCTTCTCATCCACTATGCTATATCTCAAAAATTGTCCAGGAATTTTATGCTTCCTATGTTGTTTGGCACAATGAACAAAATTACATAATGCTATTGCCAACCAACCTTTTCTATTGAGTGTACTAGTTTGAGGCATGAAAGTCCCTTGCACGGCCTCGGAGATTAATATGATCTATTTTTATTATGACTTATATTCCACGATAGAGTGAAAGAGGAAAATATTTAGCGGGCGTCAAAGTTTTCCATGGATTTATATTGTAATTACTAAGGGCCTTCCTCCATAGGCTAATGGCGTTGGTCAAATCCAGAGGAGAGAACTTTTGGTTCAACCAAAACATTAGCTTAGATTTTTATGTATCACCTACTTTCCTAAAGAAATGAACAATATGTCACAATTGATAAATTCCCAATTAATCCAAGAGAGTTAATAGCGGAGATGATAAATTTAAGGTCAAGGCAATCGGGCACTTTATTTCCCTTTTGGCTCTCATATATATGCTTTGCCTTAAGTTCAAAGTCCTACTACTCTCTAATATTTTTCAAACGGTTATATACACTAGAATCATTGACATAACATATTACAAGGATGAGGATAACCCTATGGGAATTAAGAAGATTTGGTTTTGATAGACTCAAGTCAGGAAAGTTTACCGAGCTTTAAGGGAGTGGAGGTCCTTTCGAATTCTACACTTTATTTTTGAGACATATCATGGTTCCACCAATACTCTTCCATAATCAACACTTTAGCACCACATCAGACCATACAATTGGAATGGTCTTCTATAGTAACATTTGCCAAAGTTGTTTCCATGACTTTAGCAAAAAATGCTACTCTTACCCGGTTGGTGGCCGACATCCCTACGTTTATTCAGGCTTCTATGGCACCTACATGTGCCCATATATTAAATTTAGAGTAGAGAGTGTCCATATTTGAGGTAACAGGGGATTGTGAAGGGTTAGCATATTTGAGGGCAGACCTTGATAGTTTGCTGGTGGAGTTTTACTCTGAACAACTCTCTTTTGATCTTGGTGAGATGGGGATTTCTTTTCCTCCCGATACTTTTTCCCTATTATTTATATATGAAAGACTTATTTGGAGAAGTTATGAAAATATTGATGATGAATTTGAGGTTGATCTTATAGAGGGGCTTACTGAGGCATAATAGGTTGAGCTTGCCAGGATACTATAAAGGAATGATAAGCATGCCTGGATAGTCAGGGCTAGATCTAGCACTCGACATGATGATAAGTTACCCTTTATAGTGGAATCGATGATAGGAGCTCAATGTGATAAGGTTCTTATTAAAATCGTATGACTATTCATCGATATGGACCCAAACACCCAGTACACCATAAGGAGTCTTTACCCTTCTCTACTCTTTTTTTATTTTTGCATTAGGGATAACGAAATGCTTTTTAATGGGGGTGGGGAATTTTTATAATTCATGTGATGCTAAGTACCTATTATTTCATTTGATTGGATATATTGTATAGATATACTCTATTTTATTATTTGCTGTTTATGTACATTTTATATTTTGTTATGTTTATTTACTCTAGCCATTGTGGGGCTTCTTTTACTTTATCTCTCATGGGTCTTGTTCTTTATTATTGACATTGCTTTCTATTTTCCCTTGTTGTGCATTTGGATAACTATGTAAATCATTGCCCTTATCAGGCTTGTTTCATGCGCTCGTTATTAATGTGATACTCGATTGTGATTGTATTTGTGTTGATGGTGTATTTTAGGTGATTCTTTGTGCACTATTCTTGTCTCCTTTTATATGTACATGTCTAATAAACTCCAAAGGTTTTCTTCAAAACTTGGTTCTTTTCTAAGGAGCAAAAATTTTATTTTTCTCTTTATTTTGATCCCTTGTTTTCTTTTATTTTAGTTTGGTTTCTTTGTCAAATCGAGTGATAGTTCACCAATGATGAATGATAACGTGACATACTTAGGTAAAGTATCTAGTCATTTGAATTTATTAGGATAGGCAAAAGATCAAAATTACTTTCAAAATGTCATTGGGAAAAATTAAATGATTTTGAAAAAAAAGCAAAAGTTTAGTTTTCTTTTTAAAAAAGAACAAGGATGATTATGAGCTTTCTCTTTAGTGAGACCATTAAATTAAATTTTTGACTCTCTCTTTACAAGGATTAGTCTTTGACTCAGAGTAACTTGTTAAGCTCAAATTACTCAAATTAGTTGGGAGACTAACTTTTTTCTCTATGAGTACGATGCCATGTGTGGTGAGATTTTTGAATAATTCTTGTACATATGTGTAGTCTATAACTTGCCCTGAGTGTATTCAAAGATAAATCCTAGGCTAGATTGGTTTGGAGGATGACCGAAGGCCATTTTTGACCCGTCAGATAGCCAAATTCCCACTTTAACATTGTTCCCTAGTTAACCCTTTTGAGCCTTTTGCCCATTTTTCTTTCTTCTTGTAATTACAACCATGCTAAAACACCTAAACCCAATTTAAAATCTTCCTTTTGGAACTTAAACTCCTTTGATGCTTCGCATGAGTCCAAATAATGAATTATAGGCAAAATCTTAAGTTTAGGGGCTTATGTATTTAGGAGAATAATGTAAGGGTGGTTCAGACTCCAAGTTTGGGGGAAGAATGTTATAAGCTAAGATGAGACAATAAAGGTGTATGTAAGGTTGTCAAATCATGTTCTTAAGAGACAAGATATATGTGTGATGGTAAATTTGAATAGCCTAGCCCATAGAACTTAAAGATAAATTAGACAAACAAGGGGCTAAGAAGAGCTTAAAGTTAGAAAGTCTCTTGAAGAAGTCAAAGAAGTGAAGAAAGAAAATGGTGGGTTGAATTTTCTTGGTATTTGATAAGATAAGGGTTAATGGAACGAAAGAAATGGTTTAAAGGTGAATAAGGTGGATGATTTGATAGTTTTAGGGTAGAAGAGGATGAGTGATTGCATTGAAGGAGGTCTTTTAGTCACTCGATCTATATATGTTCCTTCTCGCACCTTAAACCTTCATCTATACCTGCAAGACCTTGCTGATTCCAAACTAGGTAAGTCTATATTAGTGGGGGGGAAATGGCAAGCCTATGGTTCTACTCAATGTACTTGAGTTTCTTTGCGAGAATGAGTGTGAATTCTTTCAATATTTTAGATCCTTTATTAATTTAAATGACTTGTGTGTGTGGATATAAATATTGCATATGAGTAGCATCGATACTTTATGGTAGAATGTGAATTATTACTCTCAGCTTGGGTAAATGGGTGAGGTAAGTTATATCGTGAAGATTGAAATGATCTTTGAAGATTTTATGTCACCTCTTGTGAAACTTTGCTGATTGAATGGTTTATTTGATACAAACTTTCATCCTTGCTTCATAGTTATGTTTTGATTAAATTTTTTTTTTTGGTTTACATACTGCCATGACATTTTTGGAAAGTCTTTGTAGGGCTTTGTCAACTTAGTCCTTTAGTATAGCTTTATTTGGGTAGATTTGAATTAAATACCCTATCTCATTGAATTATTCTCGGTTGCTTGAGGACAAACAATAGTTTAAGTTTGGGGATTGATAAGTCATCAATTTGATGACTTACTAGAACCTTTTATGCTTAAATTGTTGTGACAAACCAATTTCTTAGGTCATAATGGCTCCTACCATAACCCACGAGTAGGTAAGTCAACCCTATAGTCCAAAACGACTAGTAACAGACTACTTAATGATAAAAGGAAAAAAATGCTGAATAAATGAAAATAAAGATCAATACATTGTAAACCCCCAAAACCTGGTGGTATCAGTACAAGAGCTTCTAATATAATAAGAGTACAAAAATGAAATGCCAAGAGAAATACACGGATACAACTTATCTTCGAATACAACATAGAGACTAGTCTAATACATAAGAGAGAGATAAATAATACTTCAAATGTCAGGAGCTCACTCTAAGTCCCCGAACCATGGTGATAACGCCCAAACTACAGCTCTCGTAAGAGTGTCAGAGGTCGCTGTCAAATATAGAACCCAACTGGGTTGGGTGTCGAATCCCATAGGGAATACTCGGTCACTAAGTATGCAACGATTATTAGACTTTTGATGAAAGTTCTGCGAATAAAGGGGGGACTTTGTGCGTTCAAATGATGTAAACAAAATAATAGAGTAAAAACGGAAAATAGAAGAGTAAAATGCAGTACTTGGTAGGTTTTAATCAATGAGAATCGAGAGTTAGGGTTATGTCCACCTTATGAGTTATACGTATCTATTGACTATGAGTTATGTGGAATTCAAACATGCATTCGCTTATAGAGAATCGTATTCTATGGTAAATCCAGGCGTCTTTTGACCATCAAGGACTATTTCACTTTAACTCTTTCGAGCTTAAAGCGTATCTAATGGTACAAATTCTCCAAGAGGTTAATCCAATTACGGCACTAACTTTTTAACAGGGGTTGGTTCCCTATTACCTTTACATTATCTCTTTTCCTGTCATGTAACCTTTGTTTCGAACAAGTTAATGCTATACTGGCGTATTCTATATGTTTGCAACCACAAGAATTTAAATTAATATGAAGAGAGTAATGATATAAGCAGCATACGTGTCAAGAATTCACAAACTCATAGCAATAGATAGTATCTCATAAGGCTTCCATAACCCTAACCGAGAAGTTTAGCTACTCATGATTGCAACGGAGATCACAATAAATATCATCATGATCTCACGTTGGTCACAAGGGTCGTGCTTTCTCTGTCAGAAAGTGTAACGTGAATTAGGATCAAACGTTGAATGAAAAAGACTTGAATTAATTAATGAGTGAATAAGAATTTATTAGAATGGGAAGGAATAGAAGGGGGGATAAGAAGAGAATGCGGAAAAGTTTCAGCAAAATAGGGTTTATATAACATCCATATCCTAGTCCTATTGAAATTGGGTTTTTATCCTTGTCCTAGTCCTACTGGGTTACTGCATACTTGTCCTAATCCTACTAAGTTACTGCTGATCCCCAAGTCTTTGTAAATGCTGTTTTTGCCCAGGACAAGTTATCCATGCATCACTTTCAGTCCATAGGTATCCAAACGTTGTTTTTCTTCTTTCGTGAAGCTTCCTTTGGCGTCAAGTTATCCATAAAATGCTGAAATCTTCATCATTTATACCTGAAAACTTTCTAATCATGTTTGTTAGCTCACTTACAGGAAAAAGGACTAAAAGTACAGAAATTATATATTTTGTCCTTAAAACTTAGCCTAAAATATGGGTAAATTATGGTGTTTAGGCGTGTAAATACGCCTATCATCAACACCCCACACTTAAAGCTTTGTTCGTCCTCGAACAAAATATCATGTCCATATAAACATCTACTTAGGATTTCCACAGTAACAACACAAAATATTCATCAAGACAGGCACAACAATTATTAACAAAGAGTAGTTTTCTGATCATTACTAGAAACAATTCAACCTCTAACATAGACTCGTGATGATGGTGAATTCGTATCCACAAGTTAATGTACAAAGAATCATACACAACTACCTAAAACTCATCAACCATGTGTGTCTCACAATATATCACCGATAATCACTTATAAGTATTGTATATATTTCGAACATGGGTATAAGATTATCCTTGCTCTCACTCTCACAAAGAATTCATATGTTGCAACTGATGACCATAGGCTTTCCCTTAGTTTAATGCTCCACTAAATATCAGAATGCTAAGCTTAGGATCAAATAGGTCTTTTACAGGTTGTAATGTTGGCTAAGGGACGGGTAGGACTATTTTGGCCAGAAATAGTGACTATGTTCCTAAGCGCTTTAATACATCACATTATGCCATTAACACTTTCTTTCAAACAACCTTTCTACTTTCTTTTCATCTACCACCCCTTCTCACCTCTTTTGTTTTTCAATTTTGAACAGAATAAACTTTTTATTTTCCTGTTCATTTTTCTCTCTTTTTTTTTATAACACGCCTCTATGATAACCATTCTTTTTCATAACGAATTAAAGTACCAATTCACTTTAAGGCACTACTCTTACCCAATTTACTTTTATTTTGTCACATGACTTTACAATTTATAGCACTTAGGAATTCGGAACAAATTATGGTCTTGAAAAAATGGATTAGGCTTACATATGAGGCTGTCAAAGAAAATAGGCTTAAGGCTCAAAGGGGGTTATCTAGGATGATGTCCATGGGTAGATAAAATGAAGGTAAACAATCATAGGTTGCCAAAGAAATGCCTAAATCATCTCCTAAACTCACACTCTTTACTTCGCTTTACATACATACCAGGCAAGTTCTAGCATCAGCCACAAACATACAATATACTATCATCTCACACACACAAGGCACATGGTCGACTTTATTGGAAGTAGTATAGACTCTTGACCCAATGTATGAAAGAATTAAACCACATATATATCACACAGTGAGTCACACTTAGAGCGTAAACGTCTCAATAGTAATGATTGTATCACAGACTCTTGTCACACTAGCATACTGCCTATCAGAACAATTTTATGCAAGGTTTTTAACAAAAAAAAAATTTGACTACTAAAAAAAATAAAACAAATAAACATAAACAAGCAAAACACACATAAATAAGCAAATGCAGATAAAGAAGTATAGCATACAAATACCAGCACCCCACACTTAGATGGGACACACCGCCCTCAGTGGAAAATAAATACAAAGAACCTGGTTAGTCGGACTCCTCCTCCATGTCTGGGGTCATACCCTCTGCGTCGGAATCATCATCAGAGTCGTCATCCTCAGAAGTTCCTCATAAGTACCCCACTTGATTCCAGAAGTGCGTCGAGGTATTTATAGCACGGAGGATTCAGCTTGCTCTTTTCTTCCTCTTTTCTTACCTTTCTGTGTGGTGGGCGCTTTTTCTTTTCCTTGTCGTCCGTTTTGTGCCATTCTACCTGAGATCTCAATAAAGTCATGTTAGCTTCATCTCGGAAGATTCAATCTACAAACAGAAAATAGTGGCACCACCCCACACTTAATTTGTTGACACAAACTAATTAAGTGAATGATGTCGATTACTCAGACTTCATCGACATACATTTAGGTGATATGTTCCAAAAATATGTTCAGCACAGTCATACTTTCATGTCCTCTTAACGTTATACAATCTTGACAATGCTTTCTTGTTTGGACTAATGCATCTTTTGAACAAAACTACTACATAGATATCGTATCAATTTATGGCATAGAAATAATCACAACATCGCATGTTTGTAGTCACCCATGATTTTCATCTCAATGGACAAGTCATTTCAACATGTAAGCTTTCAAGTTACAAGATTATGCAATTATCTTGACCATGTCGATTTCGCAAAAGTATGACAGTGTATCAAAATCAAATACAAGTTGGAAACAAGTCAAGAGCATCCATACTTGTATCAACCACATTCAAATCACCAACACTACTTCACGATTTAACAACTTATTATAGGCGTAGTATTGTAATACTTATGTAATATAAAAGAAGAGCAAAGAAGTACTTACTTGGTTGATGGCCTCGGAAGATGTTCTTGCAAAGTTAAAAGAGCAAAAATAAATGTTTTTGAGAGTTTTGGGAGGCCTTGCCTTGTTCGTGGCCTAGATTTACATAGGCCTTGCCTTGTTCCTTGCCTATATTTTCATAGGCAATGCCTAACCCATAGCCTTTTGCTTCTTCATTCCTAACTTACCACCTTCGACATGCAATACTTCCAAATCAAAATTTGAAAACTATCTCCTCCTTTACACCTCTTGCACCTACATTTACTCAAAAACAACAAAAATGATTAGAACGATGGGTTGCCTCCCATCAAGCGCCTTAGTTTTGGTCGTGGCTCGATGAAATCCTAGGAAAACAAAAACAACAAAAACAATTAAAAATGATGGGTTGCGTCCCATCAAGAGCTTGATTTATTATCGCAGCACGACATAGCTATCTCGATTACTTAGACTTCATCGAGATAGATGGTGCATCATTTTCTGAATGGATTCAGACGACTCTGATGCTTACTTGTAGGCATGCAATGTTCGTTGATATGACTCTTGTGCATACATATCCCAGGAGGGATACCAATTATATCATCAATAGTCCAACCCATAGCTCTCTTGTATCTCTTCAGATCAGAGATGAGAGCCTCTACGTGCAGTTCACTTAAATCATCTGCCACACTCACAGGAAGTGTATTTCCACTTCCCAAGAACGCATACCTTAGATAATTGGGGAGATCTTTCGATTCTAGCACTGGTGGCTCTTCAATGGAAGTCTTCGCTATTGGTGACGGTTGATTCTTAAGATCAAGGTTTGGCTGTTTAGGAGTATGAGAATAGGACCCTATTTCTGTTATAGCACACATAGTTTCTTTATAATCTTCATCGTCCTCATGCTCAACATTCAGCAGCGCAGCAGACAATGACTCATCAATAGGCTGCTTCTCTACAAATAAGTTTTTCTCATCCTCATAACAAGCATCATCTACAGAGAACACATTCATATCTCTGGGCTGCTTCATTGCTTTGCATAAATCAAAACGGACCACTTCGTCATTAGACCGAAATAACAGCTCATTAGCTCTCATGTCAATAAGCACACTTCCTGTTGTAAGGAAAGGACGTCCCAAGATTATGGGAACTTCAGAATCTACCTCGCAATCCAAAATCAAAAAGTCTACAGGAAAAATGAAGGTAGACACCTTCACCAACACATCATTCAAGATACCCACAGGTCTTTTACCGACCTATCTGCCATCACAAGCCGCATATTGGTTGGTGTAGGGTCGCCCAACCCCAATTTTCTGTAGACGGATATTGGCATCAAATTGATGCTAGCTCCCAAATTGCACAATGCCTTAGCAAAATTCATAGATACAACCATGCAAGGAATAGTGAAAGCACCAGGGTATGCCTTCTTCTGTACTAAGGACCTTGTGGCAATTACACTACAATGATGAATATCATCTGCCGGCTCATAGCTTGCTGCCCTCTTCTTTGTCAGAAGATCCTTCATAAACTTTGCGTAGCCAGGCATCTGTTCTAGCACCTCTACCAACGGAACATTAATGGTCAGCTGTTTTAACATTGACATGAATTTATTAAACTTGGTATCATCAGCTCTCTTCTTTAGTCTTTGAGGAAAAGGTGGTGGTGGAAGGGGAATAGTTTTCTCCATGACTTTATTTTCCTCTTGCTTCGGATTGGCGATCTTTTCGGGCTGTGGACGTGGCGGGGTGACGTTACCAATGTCCTCTGTAGCTTCATCAGCGCCTTCAGGTTCGGCATTGATCACTTGTGTGCCTTTGGATAAAGTTTCCAGCACCTTACCACTCCCGGTAGTAATGGCCATGTATGTTCCATCGTTCCTTGGGCTTTGCACTGTGTTGCTGGGTAGCGTTCCAGCCTTTCTTTGGTTGAATGCCGTAGATAATTGACTCAATTATTGCTCTAGTTGTTTTATTAAAGTGGAATGCGAGTCAACTAATTGCTTCATTGAGGACAAATCATTGATTACCTCTATTACTCCCATGCTGGTTGCCTCTACTCCTTTCAACAGCTTAGCCATCATATCTTCCATGGACATATTTTTGGAACCAGATGCAGTGGCGTCACATCTTCCAGGAGGAATATACACGCCACTCTTGTCAGTCTTGTTCTTCCAACTACCTTGATCACGATCCTTGTTTCCAGAATTATCATAATAGTTCTGACCTTGGTTTCCTTGGGCATTGCCTCGGACCACTGATTGTTTAAGTAGTTAGCTTCTTCCTCAGAATCGGATTCGTCTCTTCCTTTTGACGCAACTGTTTTGACTTTTTCGGTCTTTCCTGATAATAGATGCTTTGTAAGAAGATCCATCTGTGTTTTTATGTGAGCCATATCCTGGTCACGCTCCTCTTCTCTTCGCCTTTTTTTTGCAGTCATGCCAATAGATATAGTAGAGCTTGCTACCTCCAAATCCCTGGTATGCCAAGCTCTACTCTGCTTTGTCATACGATCTAGCATACCACTTGCTTCATTAAAAGTAAGGTCCATGAATGACCCACCTGCCGCATTATCAACCACTGGCTTAGTTACCGAATTCAAAGCTCTGTATAATATCTCCATCAAGTGGACATTGGTCATATGATGATTTGGGCACCGCATAAGCTTCTTCTTGAACCTCTCCCATGTTTCGTGGAGAGCTTCAGTTGGAAGCTGTCTAAAATTGCTGATCTCATCTCTCAACTGTGCTTTCTTGGATGGCGGAAAGAATCTTTCTAGGAAAGCGTCTTTCAATTGCCTCCAATTTTTAATAGAATCAGGAGTCAGCCCATTCAACCATAGAGTTGCCTCCCCAGATAGAGACAATGGAAATAAGCACAACCGAATTGTATTCTGTCCAATGCCAAGATTGTCGAATGACTTGCATGTAGAGATAAAGTTGATCAGATGCATATTCAGATCATCGCCTGCTAGTCCACCAAATAATCCCTTGAGTTGCAAAAGCTGAATCATGGTGCTAGTGATATTAAACTTGGCTCCGGGTGCCAATGGCGGAGGAATAATAGCTCCTGTGGCACCAGCTCCATCAAGATCATCATCATTATCATCAAACGGTATTTGCACGGCTCGGCGTTCAGGCCGAAATCTTGCTTGACGATCTCTTCTGTTTGCCGGTGTCACAACTTCAGCTTCACGCCTTGGGTTTAGTAACTCATCATCACCCAATTCCTCATTATCCGGATCTGCTGCTCGCCCAGGGTTATCGATATTTTGTTGATGCACTTGAGCAACGCCCAACGCAGCTAATCTAGCCTGCTCCTATTGAGCAGCCCTTCTCTCAATGTCATGTTGCGCCTCCATCCTACCAATACGTTGTGGTTCAAGGTTTATGGGTAATAATGGTTGACCAGAACTTTGAGTATTGGGCATGCACTGAACAAAACCTGCAGAAAACAAAAACAACAACTAAAAGTAAAATACGAGAATCTTTGACCAAAGGGTCTATTAATTATCACAAACTTAGTAGACAGCCGTATTCCCCGGCAACGACGCCAATTTTTGATAACGCCCAAACTATAGCTCTCGTAAGAGTGTAAGAGGTCGTTGTCAAATATAGAACCCAACGGGGTTGGGTGTCGAATCCCACAGGGAATACTCGGTCATTAAGTATGCAACGATTATTAGACTTTTGATGAAAGTTCTGCGAATAAACGGGGGATTTTGTTCGTGCAAATGATGTAAACAAAATAGTAGAGTAAAAACGGAAAATAGAAGAGTAAAACGGAGTACTTGGTAGGTTTTAATCAATGAGAATCGAGAGTTAGGGTTATGTCCACCTTATGAGTTGTACGTATCTATTGACTTTGAGTTATGCGGAATTCAAACATGCATGCGCTTATAGAGAATCGTATTCTATGGTAAATCCAGGCGTCTTTCGACCATCAAGGACTATTTCACTTTAACTCTTTCGAGCTTAAAGCGTACCTAATGGTACAAATTCTCCAAGAGGTTAATCCAGTTACGACACTAACTTTTTAACAGGGGTTGGTGCCCTATTACCTTGACATTATCTCTTTTCCAAACATGTAACCTTTCTTTCGAACAAGTTAATGCTATACTGGCGTATTCTATATGTTTGCAACCACGAGAATTTAAATTAAGATGAAGAGAGTAATGATATAAGCAGCATACGTGTCAAGAATTCACAAACTCATAGCAATAGATAGTATCTCATAAGGCTTCCATAACCCTAACAGAGAAGTTTAGCTACTCATGATTGCAACGGAGATCACAATAAACATCATCATGATCTCATGTTGGTCACAAGGGCCGTGCTTTCTCTGTCAGAAAGTGTAACGTGAATTAGGATCAAACGTTGAATGAAAAAGACTTGAATTAATTATTGAGTGAATAAGAATTTATTAGAATGGGAAGGAATAGAAGGGGGAATAAGAAGAGAATGCTGAAAAGTTTCAGCAAAATAGGGTTTATATAACATCCATATCCTAGTCCTATTGAAATAGGGTTTTTATCCTTGTCCTAGTCCTACTGGGTTACTGCATACTTGTCCTAATCCTACTAAGTTACTGCTGATCCCCAAGTCTTTGTAAATGCTGTTTTTGCCCGGGACAAGTTATCCATGCATCACTTTCAGTCCATAGGTGTCCAAACGCTGCTTTCCTTCTTTCGTGAAGCTTCCTTTGGCGTCAAGTTATCCATAAAATGCTGAAATCTTCATCATTTATACCTGAAAACTTTCTAATCATGTTTGTTAGCTCACTTACCGGAAAAAGGACTAAAAGTGCAGGAATTATATATTTTGTCCTTAAAACTTAGCCTAAAATATGGGTAAATTATGGTGTTTAGGCGTGTAAATACGCCTATCATCAACACCCCACACTTAAAGCTTTGTTTGTCCTCGAACAAAAAATCATGTCCATATAAACATCTACTTAGGATTTCCACAGTAACAACACAAAATATTCATCAAGACAGGCACAACAATTATTAACAAAGAGTAGTTTTCTGATCATTACTAGAAACAATTCAACCTCTAACATAGACTCGTGATGATGGTGAATTCGTATCCACAAGTTAATGTACAAAGAATCATACACAACTACCCAAAACTCATCAACCATATGTGTCTCACAATATATCACCCATAATCACTCACAAGTATTGTATATATTTCGAACATGGGTATAAGATTATCCTTGCTCTCACTCTTACAAAGAATTCATATGTTGCAACTGATGACCATAGGCTTGCCCTTATTGTAATGCTCCACTAAATATCAGAATGCTAAGCTTAGGATCAAATGGTGTTTAGGCGTGTAAATACACGGATACAACATATCTTCGAATATAACATAGAGACTAGTCTCATACATAAGAGAGAGATAAATAATACTTCAAATGTCAGGAGCTCACTCTAAGTCCCCGAACCATGGCTGCTCTACATGACGTACACATTAATGGCGATCACCCATACTATGATCTATAGGTTGTAGAAGTATAGTACGAGTACCAAAGGAGTGGTACTCAGTAGGAAACTACCAACTGAGCTCCAAAGATAAAGCAGATATATACAGTATATAAATATAATGGAAACTACACCCAAGAGTTCAAAGATCATATAACAAGTCAATGAGAATAATAAGGGACAACTATTTTGTTCAAGTCCAATAGACCCACATAATAAATCTAAGGAAGTATCAGGGTGAACTATCCTATTTCATCCACATTCAATAGTCTTCAATACTATACCATATATCCTAGGTCAATATACGAATGAAAAGAGAAAGAAATATACATAGCAATATACAAGGACAAAAAACGAATATTCAATAAGAACAAACAAAGGAAGGGATATACGGTAATGACATAGCTTCATAAATCTAGATATATAAATGTAGAAACATATATACATATATACGTACAAACATAAGGCCATCTCAATACATAACCTAGATCATCATATCCTCATTCTATGAGCTCATTATAATACTATCAGGATTAATACTATCATGCTTGGGGGTTTTAATCCACATGGTTAGACATGAAATAATATTGCATAATAATGATATCATAAGATAGAAGAGGCAGTGGACATACCTCAAATCTAGATGCTAGATCAATGGCCAATCTTCCATAAGCTAGCCATAAAAATTATCATAACAATCATAATCACAATATCAATAATAGCGTGAATAACTGGCTACTTCGGATAATCAAATGCCTAGCCAATCTTATACATACCCACACCGCCCTAGGCTCAGAAGGTTCAATCAACATACAACAGCATAAGGCATATTCTTCACCTATATATATACAACCATCCCATACCAGCTGATAGACAAAGGTCCATACTGGGGACAAGTGAGGCACATGCAGGAATGAATGCAAGGTACACAATCAATATAACAATCTCATCATCATAACTATATCTTTTATAACTAATTCATCATGCCCACCATCAGTATAATCAACCTCTAGCCTTGCCGAGTATCAATATATCATCACAGTATCATTATACCTTGTCAGGCATCAATATATTATCAGAGTATCCTCTAGCCTTGTCAGGTATCAATATATCATTACAGTATCCTCTAGACTTGCCAGGTATGAATATATTATCACAGTTTCCTCCATCCTTATTGGGTATCAATATAATTATAAACATCAATACATATATATTTATATATATTTCTTCACCTAATATTATTCACTAAATAGCCAATATCTAGCACCTAGTCAGGATTCAGCACTATACCATAATCGCCAATTAACAAATGTTTACTCCTAACCATCATAATCTCACTAGTCACCATCTAGAAAAAGACCACTAACCATTATTTAAACACTTGTTATCTATCCACTAACATCTTTTATTATCTAGTATCATTAATACGCAAATCCTCTTTTAACAACTAATCGGCATCTTAAACTTAGTCATCAATAGCAACTAATCTTCACCAACGCTAAACATGTCATCATCATTAGCCATTTATCAACCATAATATCTAGCTACCATATTCCAACTAGAGAACGTTCATTAACTAGTACATTATATCTGTAGCCATTAAGTACTATAGTCACTTAATATACAACTAGTTTCCATATAACATAAACCTTATTTAAGAAGAATAATCATAAGATCGTATTTCAGCTGGAATCACCTTAATTATAGATATAATAATCAATAATGTACAAAACTCTACATGCCATCACCAGTATTCAATCAGTGGAATAATAAGGTCATACTGCATCTTCCTTCGTCCCATACTAAAGATATGTGTATTTAAACACACAAACACACACATATATATATATATATTCATTAACTCTAACCTCATCCTTTACAAGGATAAACACTTCTCCAATGTCCAACCTATGTCATCACACAACCTTTGGCCCAATATATTTTTAGAATAATCATCATAACATTATAATCACACCCTTAGGCCCACACACATATCCTAAAATCGTATCAATTACTATGTATACAAACCATCTCATATTTCTAAGTTGTAGCATGTCAATAATTATCTAACATATAGGAAGCATATCACATCTAGGAATCATAATATCAATAAGCATATAACGTCTATAATATATCTCATATCTCTAGGTCATACATTATGACTAAGAGGAATGTCACCTCTCTATGGCAATTATCAATCTAAGAGGAATATCATCTCTATAGGCCCAAAATCATTATTAAGAGTAAAATCATCTCTAAGGGCCCAACATCATGTCTAAGAGAAAATAGCATCTCTCTGAGTCAAATATCAAGTCTTAGAGAAAATAGCATCTCTATGGTCAAAATATCATTTCTAAGAGAAAATAGCATCTCTATGGGAAAAATATAAAGTCTAAGAGGAAATAGCATCTCTATGGTCCAAATATCAAGTCTAAGAGGAAATAGCATCTCTATAAGCCAAACATCCTATCAAAAAGGAAGTAGCATCTCTATAGGCCTAAATATCATTATCTAGGGATAAGTACATCATCATTCAATAAGCCACAAAATAACCTTATACTAAGTTATCCTAAACTCAACTACGCCTAACATTTGCATCTAAGTCCACAAGGTTAACACAAGTCTTGGCCTAAGTGGGCTGGACAATCCCACTTCTAATCATCAATTTGCATAATTAGACACATTATGCCTAAACTAGGCTAAGGTAGCTAGTTCAACTTCTAGATGTCAAGTAAGTGATACTTAAGCCTAAGATAGGAACTTCGACTAGAACAAGGGAATTCAAGTCAACTCTAACCAAATTATGATTTAAATACCATCACACTAGCCCAATAATATTAAATATACTAATCATACTTCCAATGCTAAAACCACATCCCAAACCCAACATTATATCAAGTCCACGCTACAAATTAATCCAAACTAGGGATAAGGCAATAGGATACTAGGAGGTTATAAACATACCATTTTATGGGTCCAAAACCCTCATCTAATCTCCAAACATCAATAATCGAAGCTAAGTTTTTCTACTCATAATCAAGCCTATTATCCAAATTCACACGCAATATATCACACATCATCTACGAAGAATAGTGGACAGAAGCCTACCTCAAAGAAGAACTGTAAACCTCACTTCATTTATCAACGTCCATCTTTACTTCACAATCCCAAAATTCCATAACACAATCAAAATCATAATTTACTCATCAATATGTCTAACGATACCTATATTGCACCATTGTGCTTCGGATCCAAAAACAATACCAAAAACCTCAAGCGGGTCCCATATATGAAAATGTATCTTTGAGGTTAACCCAACATGATATCAAGCTCATACATCATCAAGAAACCATAACCTTATAGAAAAGGGTGAAAACAAAGTTAATTTTGGGCTAAAATCAAGCCCTAGGTGAATTTAGGGTTTTGGGGTTAAAAACTAAGAAATTCATAAATAAAATGATGAAATATTACCATAATCCAGGTGAATGTCATAATAATAGAAGTTTAGAAATCTCCCAAGTCACCCATAATAATCAATTTTGAGTTATTACACTTATATAGGGGTTTTAGGTCTCAAAGATGGGTCAAAAATGGACAAAACGCAGCCTATAGGGTCCTTATATACCCATACAAGGTATGAAGATACTGATATCAAAGAATATAGGACTCTATTGCACTAGTGCAATCGCCATACAATTTTTCTCAATCGTGGTTGCTCCCCTGTGAACCAGATGACAACAAAATCAAAATCTTGATTTTGACCCTCAGAACTTATTTTTAATCCAAAGAACATGATCCAATAGTTAATTTTGAGTTTAACCTAGATTTCAAATCCACTGAAATCATCAAAATTTTCATCCGAGATAGTTTAGGAAAAAAGTGGGGTCCAAACCAATAGTTTTATTTATTCATAAAATCCGCCCAATAGCCCAAAATAAGTTTGGGAGCCTTAGGACCTGAATCAAGTGTCCCCCTAGCCTAAAATCAATGTTCCGGATGTGATGATGAAGTTTTATTTTCTATCCAAGGTCGTTTTGATCAAATGTTAGTCCCACACTCATATTTTTATTTTCCAATTTTCGACCAATAGGTCTAAATGAGCGTGGGTGCATTAGGACCCAAACCAAAGGTCTACCTAACCTAAAATAGATATTATGGATCTATTTTTACAGTTGTAATTTGTATCCAAGACCATTTAATTGAAGCTTCTGCCCGGTGGCTATTTGGAACTAACGAAGACTTCAAAATAGGGAATTAGCTCTAAAAACCAAATGAATTGCTCGATAATCGAACCGTCGATCCCATCAAGTCATAAATGAATTAGGGTAGATATGGAGAAGCTCAAATATGAAAAATTACTCGAAGGGCCATTACAATTATCATGTTTTTCATTAACTTGATGTTAGTCTTATACATAATGCTCATTTGTGTAGGTAAAGGTTGAAAAGGAAATATGAGAAATCCATTAAAGTCAACAAAAGATCAAATGTGAAAGAAAAGATCTTATCTACTTTGGATCTGCTTTGCATCTACTCTTCATCTTCTTTGGATTTGCTCAAGCAGATAAAGAGCAATGTGGCATTTTTACAATATTGAGCAAATTTGGAATTTGGGCATAAAGAGGGGTTTTTAGTTCATTTTCATTATATTTAAATAGTATTGTACTAATTTTGAGTGAAGAACACATTTAGAATGATTCCTAAGTGAAGTATTAGGGCTTTCCATTGAAGATTAATTGAAAATCAAAACTTGGATTTGCATTCCCTTTATTTTCATGGATCAATTTAATGAAAACTTTGGTAAATCCTTACTTTCTATCTCTATGAGTAGCTAATTCTTCATCTTGGGGTTATGCTTGAATAAGTTGTGATTAGTTCATGGGTGTTGTTTATTTATCTTCCTAATTATCTATTTTTATGGGTTTTGCATTTGTTCTATGTTTTAACTGAGAATTGGGAGTTGCAAATTGCAATTACTTTTGAACCCATATCATCCTTGAAAGAGGGGATATGGGTGAGAAATAAATATAAATAATAACCTAATTTATTTCATTTAATAGAATTTCTTACACATAAGGATGTTAATTGAGGAAATAGATTGGTGAAATTGTTGTACTTATGAGGTTTTCAAAAGAACCCTTTTTAAGAAATTTGGTGTTTTATTAAATTATTGACACTTATACCTCTAAAATATAGCCTACCCATGACTCTTAGCTAAATTTGGATAAATTCTTAATCACCCATGCATGAATTCCACCTAGAATCTCATAACCCAAAGGTCTATTCCCAGCTGATTACACTCTTGAGTATTTTCAATCTCCAAATAGTGTTCTAAAAGCAAAGTAATTGTAATTTTAAGAACATCCCAACTAATCCCCATATTTTACATCTATGTTTGTTTATACACACAATGGCTCAACTCCTAGTTGACTTCTAACACTCTTGAGATTTTAATTCCATGTCTTTACTCCTTGTGGATTCGACCCCAACCTAAGTTGGGATATTATATTGACAACGATTGCTTATACCCCTTCAATAGTATAATTTGAGCATTATAATCACTAATATCGAACCCATGAAGTTGGAAAGGCTAATGAAGAATACTACTCCTTGAGAATAAGAACCTAAGAAGTTTCCTTAGGAGGAAAAATAAGTTACTCCATATGAAGATGGTGCTAAGGATCTAAACATAAAAGTAAACACATCTTCTCCTTGTGTACTAAAGTGGAAGCTAGATATAAGGGGACCTAAAAATTCTTCACAAGTATTTCTTGACACTTGTCCTAACTCCAAAAAGCATGAGAGACAGAAGATTGAAAGGAGTGAGGGTGTGAAAAGTGACAACTCTAGAATAGAAAAATAAGAGGTTGTGTGGAGTGATGTGAGAGGGTTATAATGACCTTATTCCAACTCAAATAACTTTTCTTTTTTAGTACTTTTGATACTTATGCACATGTCCACAAAAACAAGTATAATTAGGAGCCTCAAAAACTTAAAGAACCATAAGTCCCTTGAAAGCTTCCCAAAAGAGAAAATATGCTCCATTATTGACAACCATATTAAAGTAAATCCTCCTAATGAGACACAAGGTAACCAAGATAATTCTTGAACTTTCTTGAACATGGAAATTCAATGTAGGGCTCGTAACCAAATGAGTTTAAGTGATAGCCTATCTTTGTGTGAGCTTAATAAACCTTTTCCTTGTAATATTATGCTAGAACCTTAATGTAAGAAGATAATGCCTTTGATATGAAGGTCCAAACAGTAGTTGATCTATTTAATGATTGGATTGCTTCTTTTAGTGAAATCGATTTATGTCCACCTAGTGATGGCACTTTTTTTATAAAAAAAAATGCATTATCCTATGGGATTAATGATCCTTTGGGTGAATATAGCATAGGTTTACTTGATTATTTGATAAACCTAAGTAAATATTGTCCTTATGATGTTGGTATTAATTGTGACCCCATTTATGATACCCCACCTTTGTTTGATAAATATAATAATTACTTACAAAAATCATTTGATTGTGGCATATATATTAGTGAGTCTCTATCGTGAGTGTGTACCTAGTAGGGTGAGTTGTGATGGTGAGAGTATGGCTAGTTTTGAAGGCTACAATATGCTTAACAACCTACTATGGTGTGGTGACACATTTTTTGATGATAAAAATCTCTTTTTAGAGGATAATAGTATGTTTACTGGAAGGGTGATGTTCAAATAGAAGGTGATTTATATGTTTCAATTATCCCTTCATCTTTTGTTGTCCTTATTCTTGGTCAAGACCTTAATGTTCTTGACTCAATGAAAGAACCTTCTTATGAGGACACATTACACAAAGTTGATTTATGTGATACATTCTTATACTATTTTTTTGTATATGATGATACTCATGAGTGGAGTGTGATTTTTTATAATAATAGCACCATCTAGGAAAATAGGTGCTTGTCTTACCCAAATGTATGGAATTATATTCCATCTGACCCTGATAATATTTTTGATTGGTTAAACTTGTGTGATGGTGATTGGTCAAGATAACAAGAAAGGCTTGAGTGTGGTTATTGGCACCTTTCCCTATGGTGGAAATTCCTTCTTGGGGGCTTACGATCCATTTGATGGAGCTATTTTGTGTGTGGGTCAAATCTACAATGACAAGGAATGCTCTTCAAATAAGGGGAGCCATGAGCATTTAATAGATATGAGCTTCACCATGCTCATTCTTAGTACTTCTTGTCACCTTCATGGGGATGGAAAATTAAAGTATTAGGTTGGACTCTAAGTGGCATGCTTACATATGTGAGTAGAGAAAAGACAATCCTTTTGGAGGAGCACTTGTTTCTGAATAAACTTTTATTTAATGTGTCCCTTGACCCTAGTAATATCATGACTCAACGTAGTAACTCTCCCCTTTGGAAGAGTTGTTTGGAAAAGAATGGAGGTCATTCCCTACAAGGCACCTTATCTTCTTTATGTGTCTCAACTTGTCATGATATGCTTGATAAAAATCAAGACTCTAGTTGTAATCTTTCAAGTGAGGGAAAATCGGGGAGGATTCGCTTTCATAACCCCTTTCTTTACTTTCTTTTTTAATATGATGAGTCTCATACTTGTCATAGGTGTGAATTATATGTGGGTAGGAGTTTTATTAAGGTCTAAACTTATTTATATGACCAAATTATATGGACGTTCTACAATTTTGACCTTAGAGAGAATGTTGGGGTATATGAGTTAATTGTAGGACCATCTTTTGGTTGGTATTATCATCTAGGTGTGTGGGGTAGCCAATTCTATTATACTATGTCTATTGAATCTTTAGTCTTAATGATGAAAAATGTGTGGTTACACCTTAAGTATATTCTTCTACGGAATAACGAATTTTGTACTACACTCATACTATGAGGATCTCTTGGTTATTTATCCTTTTTATGCTTTTGCAAGGTTTGTATCTGAGAATGTAACCTTCTGAAGAAGGAGAGGATAATATAAGCATGGTTAGCATATTTTGTTCTACTCCTATACCCAGAGCTACACAGCCATGGTGATAGTTTGGTAGATTTCATAGACCATAAAGGAATGGGCTTCCACATATATATGATAGCTAGGAGCCTAAATAAAGCCATATTTGTTGGAGAGGCTTCCTATTTTGATGACCGGGCCTATTTTGGTGATATGTCTAGCACTTAGAAAATGGTATGGCACACCATGGAGAAGGCATAAGCTCAAGACACTTGAGCAAGAATCATACTTGGATGATGAGGGAGGCCTTTGGCTATTCCAAGCCACTTGAGTGAATCATTAAGCCGCCTTTTGTGATGCCCTAAAGGCCCATGGGTGATATATATTAACCCTTATGGATTATTTCTTTAGTAGACACTTTGGGGATATATTTGTAATAGGCTACTCTTGTTAAGGAAATGAGTATAAATGGATGACTTAGCTTATTTTTTTTCTTAGAATATTTTTGTTTGAGATTTCAAGAAACTCCTTGAGTGTATAGTTCAAATGTGAATTCACTTTTGGCTAGATTAGCTTAGTATAGTTAATTCTAATTTAGTAATAGGTGGATCTCCATTTTTGATTTAGATCTTCTTAGCCTTGATTTTCATAAGAGTTATTTATTTGTGGATTCAATTTGGATTTCCCTAATTATAATTGAAATCAAATTCTCTTCCCTTCGTTAATTGATCAAATTATCCTTTCTTTCTTCACTTTTTATTTCTAATGTATTCTCTATCTTAAGTTCCTCTTTTATCCTAGTTTCTTGATTAGGATCATATCAGTAATAAGGTAAGAAAAAAATTCAAACTTACCTTTTAAATAAATTGCTAAAATTTCTTGGATAGGGTCTCATGAGTGACCTCATGACTCTTGGACCCCTTCATTACTTATGGTCTTGTTTGTGGTGACTGGATGATTTTTCAAGATTTCGGATCACTTGCATGACTTGATAGTACAGTTTATGGACTAGATTTATGGGTCATACTATCATTGGTGTTTGTGAGATATTTTTTTCAACTCTTAGGTAGGATTCCATAAGTTATTACATGTCTCATACTATGAATTATGTTAACCTCGGAGTTGGAACATTAAATTGATTGTTCCAAAGAGTTTATATGATTTATTTATTGAGCTCATGACATGTTAACCATCTCTTGTAATTCTTGAACTTACAATTTTAGAGTTTTGTTTTCATACTAAGCATTGAATCATAAGCTCAAAATTAAAGGTGTTATAAAAGGTGTGGTAGACTAATGAGAAGAAGTTGTAGATAGATTTAGATTGCATCTATGATTTGGATACAAATTGAGTAAGGTTATGATTTGAAGAACTTTATGATCCCCTTATCTTTTATAGTTTTTTTTTCAGCAGTGGAAAAGCACATATATAAGCTAGATTGTATTAGAAATAGTGTTGATGATTCAGAATAGTATGATTAAAAGAATGACTAGGTAATAAGCATAGTAACTTTAAAGAAAGTAGTTAATGAGGATTTTCATAGCAGAGATGGTTTTCTCTGTATATGATGGGAATTAAAATGATTCAACAGAGGTTAAAATTTGTACTATAATCTTATGGAATAAATATATCAACAAGGATTCATCGTACTACAATTGGATAGGTTCGTTTGATAGGGACTCAGGTTTATAAAATGATAATTAACTATGTGTAAGAGGAATTCAAGAAGATACATACCAAGTGTTGAGAGTTCTCAATAAGATATGGTTGATGGCTTTAGACAAAGAAGGGGATATTTCTCTCATGACTATATTTTATGGGATAATGCAGTAATATTTCTTTAGCAATGGTAATATTTACTTATTTGTGTGAGATGGAGAAATAATACATATTAATTATAGGCTAGAGACTGAGTGGTTTGTGTAATTTATTTCAATTATTTATGGGGTGGAAATTTATGGTATGACATAGATATGACCTTATCATTGACTATATTGTGGAAAAATAATGAATTTAGTGCAATTTTGTGAAGTGGTACTACTAAGGTAGAGCAAGTGATGAATAAGAACAAATATATAAGTTAAAAAGTGTAAATAGTTGATTACTTAATGGGCTATCAATTGTATCACCTATTTGGATAATAGAGTTTGATATTACATTTAGATTCAAAGAAACTGAGTAAGGAATCAACCAATAAGGGAAATAAAAGTAGTGGATAAATGGTAGATATTAACATGTGCGAAGTTATAAAGTACATTTCAAAGATTTAATTAATGGCTAGTGATATCAATTGAGACTAAGATAAGTGAATCAATGTTGGGATGCAGAGTTAGTGGATAAAGGAAGTTTTCAGTAGGTGTGATTATATGAAAGTGATTAAGAAGGTTAATAAGGATGTGCATGTATTAATCAACTATTTTATAGGATTAAGCCAGTGCATATGCATTTGAAGTAGCATATCAATGACAAGATCAACTTTTTAGGATGACCAAGGCCATAAATTTAATAAGAAGACTTTGCGTAGGTTATACTTTTGATGCTTCTAATATGAAAGGTTTTTATTAAATTCATAAAATGTAGGGGAGACTTTCATGCTTCCAAGATTTGTTGTTTTCTATACTTGGATGATTGGTGTAGTTGGTACGGAAAGACTTATTGTATTTTGGACATTGCTCGGACAAATTTGAAGAAATTTTAACTTACAATGGTAAAAGTAATTGGAAATATAGTATGACATTTGGAAAATAAGATTAATGATATATATTTCAACATAGAATACTAAGGATTCATCTTTAATAAGTGAAACTTGGGTCTAGAATGGCATTCTTACATGGGTTATTTTAGAGATGAATTATAAACTACTGAGTATGCTAAGAAAAAAATGTCTACAAATGTTCGACAAGTGTTGTGACAAGCTCCATGGTGGTTTTAAGTATGCTAAATAGTTAAAAGAATTCAAATTTCAATAATGGATATAATAAAATTGATAGAGAGGTAATTGGTGGTGAACTAAGGTATATGATTTCATAGTATCTTCGAGGAAAAAGATTAAGGTTGATTTTCAAAGGGAATTTTCTACATGGTTTGGGTCAAAGTTTGGGCTCTCTATGGTATGACTATATTTTGGAGTGTATTATGTTAGTATATGGATTAATAAGATAAGAAATAATTGAGCATGTCAGTTATAGAGGACTTGGAAGGACTTGTGGAAGGAGAGGCACCTAGGTTGTAGAATTTATAACTTTGTGATTTTAAAGGGACTATTAAAGTGTTTCACTTAAAGGTTTTGGTTTAGAGTATAAAGTCATATGCCATGGTATTTGGATCATTGAATACAAAATAGTGAACGGGTTAAGGAAAGAAATAAAAAGCTTATATAATTGAGAGTTTGAAGTATTTAGCATTCAGTATGAGTTGAGAATTTAATGTCCTATCAGCATTGAATGATTAGTACAAGTTGAAAAATATGAAAAAAGAAGTCATCATATGTATGTCCTTAGAACAAAGTTGATATTTATATGGAAGTTAACCTTTGAGTTTAGAAATGATAGAAAGTTGGACATTTATTCGTAGAAGTTAGAATGGGTTAGCACATGATTATGAAGAGATTAGGTGATATTTTTAAAGTTTTGGTTTTGATTAGGATGACAGTTGGTGATACATTAGTAATTTTATACTTCTATATTAGGTTGAATTGTTCATGTTATGATAGGTTGCTTGCATGTATTACTGAAAGGACATGATTCTACATATTTATGGAGGTTTTTTGGTTGATTAATTCTACCTAGTTGATGAAAACTACATAGGATATCATGAGGAATTACATTTATATTGGGTGAGGTAAATAGGATATGTGCTTATGGTATAAAAAAATCAGGTGGTCGATGATTCTCTTTATGATTTCACATAGGAATATGATTGATTGAATAGTGGTTAATGCATTGAAATTTAAGGTTTGTACAATATTAATATTAGTTTTTTATTCAATAGTTTTGTCTTGGTGAACCCATACAACCATACTTGGAATTCGCACTATCAGACTTGAATAAGGGCAATTCTAACAAAAAATGCTTAGAGTAGACATGGAACAAGCAAAGGTTCTTTTGGGGGAAAATTCATAGTTTGGAGTTTTGAGCTGGACTATGTGTTTTCTAAGGGTTTTGGGACTAATAATTTTTCTGGAAATATGAATTATGAATTTGTTATGCCATGGTATTTTCTTAGTTCAGTCCACTAGATTTAGATTCAATTATTGACTTGTGGTGACTATGATGGTTTTGGAATTAGGTATGTTTAGAACTATGATAATGATTAACTCAGTCATTGTATTCAAAGATAGTTCAAAATATGGAAATTTATTTCTTAGGGATGTTTTGATTTTGGATGTTAGAGATACAGTCTAAAGAGTGAAAAATAAGGGAGGATTTTGACAATTAGGGAGAACAAGTAGTGCTATAGATGTAATTTTCTTGGGAAAGTTTGAATGAGGTCTACTATGGGTGTTTATAGTATCTTAATAGTCTTGATACCTTTGGTCTACTGTGGGTATTTCTAGTGGATATGTAACAACTCCCATTATGACATTTTACTTTTGGTGTATTTTGATAGTTTTATCCATTTTTGTAGTTGTATTATGGTATTTGTGATCTACATAAGTGTGTGGAATGTTTCTCAAGGTAGTTTGTTTAGTAGAAGTAAGTTTTTCCATTTTGAAAGGTTATATAGTGGATATAGTTGACTTTAGTCAGCATCCATATAGGTTAAGCTCATATCAAAATTTTATTCACACCATTAATTTTGAAGTGTTATTTTTGAGTAAGTGGGAGTATTGGTATGAGTCTCGATGCATTAATATGAGTCTTGGAAGAGTTTTTGAATTTTGAAATTTGAAAACTTAAGAAACTTGATCAAAGTCAATGCTCAAGGATAGAAAGGTTCAATTTTAAAGTTGTAATGAATCTAGTAGGTATGGAGGATGATACTTAGTCTACCTGGAGGTTTGATTCAGGTTCCCAAGCTATTGGATGAGTTTCGAGTGCTTGATGGAAAATTAGAGACTTCTATATTAAGTGCAATCTCAAGCTACTTCTAGTTAGGATGACCTCTTTTAAGTGTTATGATGATTCCATCAAGTCTAGAATGCAATTTACATGTGATTTGCTCTATTAGTTTGAGTTTGAGAGGTCTCGAATGAGTTTTAAATACTTATATGGAGATTAGAGTTTTACGTCACTGAGTTTTAACAGCCTCACCTAAATTTAATGAGTTATTTTGGATGTTAGGATAATAATATTTTATCTGTATCATAATTTCAAAACTAATAATAAAAAAATCGATTCATTATATGTTGTATAAGAAAGTTATATCCTTTTAGTTGTATTGAGTTGTATTGTATTGGTGAAACCACAATTGCTGACTTCTAACAACAAATGCGGTTACAACCTCTAATGAGGTTAACTTTTTTGCAGTTACAATTTCACTATATATAAATGAGCAGCAAACTTTTGTATTTTAGATAGTTGATATTTTAGGAGAAAGGAAGCTCTGATTGAGGAGATTTGTGATGTGTTTGTCTCATAATATTAGTGGGTATATGCTTTTAATAGTGTTTTACTTATATACTAAGAATATCTATTATGATTTCATGATTTTGATTAATAAAGATAAGATTTGAAACATTAAAGTTATAAAATAGTAATTTTTCATTCCAAGATCAATTTGTGTTGGGTTTGCATTATTAATTAATGTCCTTGTAGTAAGGGTAAACAGATTTTGGCATAACTTTCCTGAATTTTCTTATTTTAAATCAGTTTTAAACATGGAAATTTGAGTTATGATTTAAAGGTTAATTTTAACCGCATTTTTTATTATGTTTCATATTTGAATTCTTTAAGTTATGAGTAATATTTTTTGTAAATAAAATTTTTATTTTGCCTTTGTGGACTCAAAATTAATTTTGAGTATCGTTAGATCCAAATAGAACCTTAGAAATATGGGCATCATTGGCTTTGAATTAATGTGTATAACTTATTCTTAATAGATTCGAGGCAATTTAAGGCTTTTTTAGAAGAAAAGTTATTTCAGTAGTAGTTTTTGGTGCATTTCTTTAGTTTCAAAGTATGTTATGGCTTAAATTCCATTAGACTTTTCTTGGGTGGGAACTTATTGTGTAAATCATGCTATGGGACAGGTGAGTTAGCAATGATCATAGTATTTGAGTTTTTGTGTTATTGTGATGACTTTGTGGGATTGTGTTATGTATGACAGCAAATGAAATAATTTGTCATTGTGATACCCATGTGGGGGGCTTATATTGGAAATTTATTAAAACTTGAGAAGGTTGCTTCATAATTGCATTAGAGTTCTGTATTAGTCATCATCATCCAGACTTACTCATTTAATGAATTATCAAATTTTTACTATCAAAAATAAAGGTTTTTAAAGAAAATGGAGCATATTTTACTTGTTCAATGCGATGCAGGATTCTAGACATAAATACTTGATATTACATTTATTCAGTTTAATGCATGATTCAGGGCATAGCTATATGATTATTATATTGATTTGGTTTAATGGGGGATTTGGGTGGGGTATCTTGACCTCGTGAGTCCCCCATGGGTCTCACCTCTACAGTGATAAATATTGGGTGTGGGTGTATAACGGTAGACAGGGTCTTGCATATCATTTCATTGCATTATGTTGTTTATAGATTATTATTGTGAGTTGAAATATATCATGATATTACATGACATTAAAATGCTAAAACTATTATGATTGGAGGGTTATTTCTGTTGTCTTTACTTTTATAGTTTTTCTACATAAGCTTAGTCAGCCTATAATGCCTACTGAGTACGAATGGATCTTAATCACTCCTACTTGTTTACATTCTTCTGATGCAAACCCTACGATAAGCTGACTCTGCAATTTGTGATTGTGCATCTTGAATGCCTTTTGAAGCTGTAGTGAGCTCCTCGGGTTACATTCTTTCCTAGATTTTTCAATTTTATTTCTATCTAATGGTGTTCTCATATAGCTTTGTATTTTGCTTATTTGAAATTTGTCATAAGAGTTGCTCTTGTTATTATGACTTCTGAGTCATAGGAAGTTGGTTGTCTTGTTCAATTACTTGTGAGATCACATTTGAGATACTACTATTATTATTATGTCATGACTTGAATTATGAGTCATGATGGAACTGCTAAACCCAAGCACACACACAAGTGTAGGTGGTCTACCCAAGTAATATAGTGGCCTTAAGAAATCTAAGTATCGATCCCACGAGGACTAGTGTTAAGAAACTATCCAATTCTAGTTCAACTATTAAGATTAAACTAGTATAAAAGTAACCACAGGAGTTTGAGAGTTATAACTAAATGTAAACTTAAACAATGCAGAAAATTAAAGGTTTGAACAGTTATGGGGAGAAACCCCAGAATTAAGGCATTACTAATAATCATACTAATCTATAAAACTGCATTGGTTAGGTTAATTATCTTGTTTTTTGGTTCACGGGGTTTATACGATGACAATGGCCTTCCGAACCTCTAATAAATGATCTAACTTAGCTCCACAACTACATCATTAAGAGGGGATGTGATAACTAAGTTAAATACATTCGTATTTTGTCCCATAATTGAACCAAATAGTTCACTTACGTATATTCCTATCCTAAATGCAAATCATAACATCATTAAACTGAGATTACAATCATATTCTATCTATCCCACGTTCTATCCTATTGCTCCTCCTTCTAGGCTCATGATAGAATAAAGCATGTCCTCTAATGGTTCTGAATCCTTAATATAGTGTTAACAAGGATAAATAAACAATCAACAATGATAAATAACCCAAACCAATTCAATTCATAACAATAGCATTAATTTTCTTAGCCTTAACCCCGGAAAGGGGAGTTTAGCCACTCATGGATGTAACAAGAATCATAATGAAATAATCCATGTACATATCTAAGAATAAACTAAAGTGAAAGAGTTAAAAACCTATTTCAGCCTCCTTAATTGTGTCACAAATCCCCAAGGTCGTCCAAAATTTTTAACGTAAGTGTTTAAGTATCCTATTTATACTAGGACCAAGTTGTCCGCCTTTTTTTAGCCTCTGTGCCACACCCTTATCGTGTACGATAAGGCCTGTGGCATTCCAATATATTAGAGAGATACTGGAATTTTCAATTCACAATGTAACCAAGGGTGTTCCACACCCTTATCGAGGCATCTAGGCAGCGTGGCACGCCTATGTCTCGAAATTTTCCAAATTTCGTCTTACCTTGTCCCGTGCATTTGTGCTTCAAGTACAAGGGTTTTGGTTGCACTTTATCTTCAATTCCATATTTTATATCTTCCATAAATCATATTTATCAACTCACCAATCTTCCTATAATAATACACACAACGAATTAGAGTTCAAAACCAATAGAATCCAACATAATGAACCAGAAAGGAACATAGATCAAGCTAAGAGTACTAGTTTTCCCGTATGAACTTTAGCTTAATGTTTTGACTCCAAAATCATTATGAACAAACCTTAAACACTAAAAATACATAAAAGACAAGTTTTAGACTTCAAAATTTGACAGGTATACCAGGCAAGTTCTTAACATCAAAATTCAACAAGGAATACAAAAACAATCCTCACATCACACATGACACATGCTCAAATCAAATAGGATCATCATAGACTCTCAACCAAGCAATTACACAAATTCATCATTAAACCAAAAACATTCAAGAGTCATATTCATGAGCCTAAGAGTCTCAAAAGTAGTAATCCACCAAAAAAGCATGCTTTTACATTCAAAACCACTTACATCTTGCAATCACACATACCACTAACAAGAACATCTCACTTAACTACAAAAAAATTAAAATTTACTCTAAAGAATAAAAAAAATACTGGGTTCAAAGGGAGCCACCATGGAAAAGAACCAAAAAGGACAACCACGGGGTGGGGAAGTGTTCACCTACTAAACTGATCCAAATAAACTAAAATCTACAAAAAAAAACTTTTTGTAACTTTTTTTAAACTTACCCAAAAGCTAGAAAAAAAATTAAGAATTTACATCCTATATCATCACTTCACCCAAAACCATGGGAATTTCCCCACCCCATACTTAAAAACATATTTTGTCCCTAAAGTATGATTAAATATAAGGATAGAACTACTCTCAGAGGCCTATATGACTAGCTTGTAGCATATTTTATCATTGGTGAGGTTGGGTGGACCCTACACCCAGTCTTTGTCATTATCCTTAGCTCAAGTCTTTGGTACTCAGACTTCCCATCAACCTGTGACTCTACAAAAATAAAAACTATGTGAAGTAAAAATAAAGTGTCTACCTTAACTTAGGTTGCCTCCCAAACAACACCTGATTTAGTGTTGTGGCATGACCCAACATCACTCTATCTCATCCACATTTTTTCATCCTTTTCCTCCTACTTGGATGCTATCTTATCACTTATTTTTTACCTCTTAACATACTCTAAAGATCATTATTTTCTAAATAATAGCCTTTTTAGTGTCAGCAATCATCATCCTTTTAGGCTTAGGTGGTGGCTTGGGCAACTTAATGAGATAGTATGAAGAGGTCTTTAGCAGTTTGTATTCCACCACCCCACACTTATACACTTCCTTTATAGTTATCATGTATAAGTTGTTATAATAGAAAGGTGGATTGAGTAGTTTATAGACTTTGAAAATCACCTTTTCATCATCGAATCTCATTTTGAAATTTTCCTCTCTCACATCCAACGCTCCTCCCATTACTAAGAATGGATGTCCCGGAATGATTGGCACCGTATAATCTACATCATAATCCAATATAATAAAGTCAGCAGGGATAATAAACTTACCAACCTTTATGAGCATATCCACAATAATTCCTTTAGGATGGACTTGGGTTCTGTTTGCCATCTAAAGCACCACAAAGCATAGTCTTGGATTCCCTATCCCAAAAGTGTTGAACTCTGATAGGGGAATCAAATTTATACTTGACCCAAAATCACTCAAGGCATGGACCACATTGTTGTCACCAATTTGTATGGAAAGGGTAAAACTCTTCAGCTCCTTAAGCTTTTTGGGCATCTTTTTCATCTCCATGGAGTTGTACTCCTCAGTCAGTGCTACTATTTTAATGTCATGAAGCTTAATATTATTAGTCACCACGTCCTTCAAGAACTTAGTGTACTTAGGAATTTCCTGCAAAATATCTAAAAGAGGAAGGTTAATGTGAATTTCTCTAAACGTGTCAAAGAATTTCTTTAATAATGAATCTTTCTTGGACTTCTTAAGCCTTTGCGATAATGGTAGTGGTGGTCTTTCCTACACTTTATTTGCAACCTTTGCTTTTGAGTACTCAGACTTCCCCAAATTATGAACATCTTTGCCTGCAACTTGTT
Source organism: Capsicum baccatum var. pendulum (assembly GCA_030864225.1). Lineage (NCBI taxonomy): Eukaryota > Viridiplantae > Streptophyta > Magnoliopsida > Solanales > Solanaceae > Capsicum > Capsicum baccatum. The sequence continues at coordinate 93,018,003 of CM061557.1, forward strand.
ATGGAACTAACTTTGCATTTACCTCTTTATTTTCTTTAGAGGCCTGTCATTAAGCTCTTTACCACTCCTAAAAGTGACTGACAAAACTTTCTTTAGAGGTTCATTATCACTTGGCAAAACATTTTAAGGCCTGGTATTTTTGTGCTTGGGCTAGTTGCCCCAACTGTGGCTCTAGCTGCTTCTGAGCCACTTGCTGATTTTTTATCTCAGTTATCATTTCCTTTTGCTTGACTATGATCTTCTTCAAGGTTTTCTCAATGTTTCTAGCTTGTGTATTATTCTTCTGCTGGAATTTATGGTTCTAATTATTACCCTATGCATAATTAGGATGAGTCTACCACTTGTGGCTGTAGGCATTCACATAAGTTGACTTATGTGCATTGCCTACAAAATTCATGGATTCAGGATTTTGCACCACCCAAGTCTGTAGAGTGGCTACTATTGCCATAAATCTCACACCAACCTGGGTTCTACTTCACTGCATTCACTTAAGCTGGAGATTGATTCAGAACTAATTTGTTGAATTAAGTCATCATTTGATTCTGCATAGGTGACAATTGGCCGGCTAAGGCTGTGATACTATCAACTTCAATCATGCCCGCAGTCTTTTTCACTGAGCGTATGGATATGTCACCATGCCATTTAGGATTTCCTTGAGCATTGTAGTTCAACAAATTGTAGAGCCCATCATAAGTTTTCTCAAGAGCCTGGCCACCTGTAGCTGAATCTATAAAATATTTCGTGTTATGGTCAAGTGCTTCAACAGAGGTGTGATCTAATACCTCATTGGACTATTAGAGATATGGACATTACCAGAGGAGAGACTTGAATCTCTACCAAGAATGATATAGGGTCTTATATGGCTTCAGCTTGAAGCTCAAAATCTCACTGCATAATCTTGCATTCTTGCCGGATGGAAACAAATGACTAAGGAATTTTCAGGCCAAGTCATACAATGTAGTGATGGAACTTTCCCACTTAGCATTCAACCACTTCTTTGCTTCCCCAAAAGTGAGAAGGGGAAGAGATTCTACCTCACATAATCTATGGATACGCCGGTTGGTATGAATATGTCACTAATCTCTAGAGAATTCTATAGGTGAATCTGTGGATCTTCAAGTGTCAAGCCGATGAACACCTGTTGTTGTACAAAAGTTGCACCATGTGTTTATTTAACTGAATTTTACCTCTTACAGTGGGTCTTCAAATGGAAGAGGTAAAATTAGTTGCAAGTGGGAGTGCCACTTCATAAATTGTCCTGCGAGCTAGTGAATCTTCAGCCATGGGTGCAAGATGATCTCTTTCTTGCTGAATTTGAGGTATTTTATAGATAAGTACTACTTCTCTCCTTTATTGGTGTAGGCGGTGCTTAGGTTCATGGTATAGTTCAACCAACTCCCTATCCCTTGCCAACTTACAAGATTTTGCAACCTGTGCCTGCAAATTTAAGCTAAGATTAAGTAAATAGAACTTAATAAATCAAAAATCAAATCTAAAACTATGACGTTTACTAATTCATAAATCCCCGACAATAGCACCAAAAAACTTGTTGAGTGCATACGCAAGTGTATGTGGTCTACCCAAGTAATATTGTGGCCTCAAGAAAGACAAGTGTAGATCCCATAGGTACTAGTGTTAAGGAACTATCCAATTCTAGTTGAACTATTAAGATTAAACTAGTACAAACATAACCACAAGAGTTTGAGAGTTATAACTCAGCATAAATTAAACAATGTGGTAAATTAAAGGTTTGAACAGTTATGGAGAGAAACCCTAGGGTTAAGGCACTACTAACAATCATACTAAGCTATAAGACTGTGTTGGTTATGTTAATTATCATGGTTGTTAGTTCATGGGGTTGATACTATGACTATGGCTTTCCAAACCTCTAATCAATTATCTAACTTAGCCCCACAACTACATCATTGAGTGGGTATGCAAGAACTAAGTTAAATACATTCATTTTCTATCCCTTAATTGAACCATATAGGACAATTAGGTATATTCCTATCCTAAATACAAATAATAACATCATTCGATTGAGATTACGGTCCTATTCTATCTATCCCATGTTGTATCCTATTGTTCCTTCTTCAGGGATTATGATAGAATTGAGCAAGTTTTATAAGGGTGATGAATTCTTAAAATAGTGATAACAAGGATAAATAAACAACCAGCAATGATAAATAACCAAAACCAATTTAATCCATAACATTAATAATCATGACCTTGGCTTAAACCCTAGAAAAAAGAGTTTAGCCACTCATGGACCTAACAAGAATCATAATCAAATAATCAATATAAAAAATCAGGAATAAACTAAAGTGAAAAAGTAAAAACCCTATTATCTTGGGAAATTTTAAGCCTCAAACAAAGGCTAAATGGGAACTTGTATCTTGCTTAGGAGAGGTTCAAAGATTTTCTTAGGGAATGTCCACATTATCAAAAGTCCAATGAGGTACTAGCTCACATCTTTGTTGAGTCACTTGACCATAACATGAAAATTTTGCTAGATTCAGCTTTAGGTGGTAAAGCATTGAAAAAGACATATGATGAGATATACACCTTGTTGAATTGGATTGCATAAGGAAATCTGGATTGTCATGGTGATGCCTCAAGAAACTCAATGAAAAAGGTTGCAAGCATGATAGAAGTTTATAGTATAACAGCCATAGCCACCCAACTATTAGCTCTACAGAGCTAGATGATGACATAATTTAGTAAGTTAGATGTGCAGCAATCTCAAAATCAGGTGAATCTAGTGTAGAAAACTCCGGCATAGTGTGAGGTTTAAGTCAATAGTGGAAACTCTGCCAATATATGTGGTGAAAATCCCGAATAAGTCTATTTTGTGGGCAATTCTCAAAGGCAAAATTATGGTAATGCATACAACCAAAAGTGCAAGACTTAGGCTGCAAATTATTCATGGAACAATAATCATCAATATCAGCAGCAATAAAACACACAGGCCAGCAACATAGAGGAAATATTAAAGAAGATCATGTCCACCCATGAATAGATGGTTGTTGAACTCAAAAAACAACAAGTACTTTAGAAGTAGTTAGAGCATCAGTTGAGGAAATTATAGCAAGCACAAAATACCAGGCCTCAAGGTGGTTTGCCAAGTGATAATGAACCTCCTAAAAAAGTAATGGCAGCCACATTGAATAGTGGTAAAGATTTGATTGACAGAACTCCAAAGACAAATAAAAAGGTAGATGCGGAGTTGATTCCTCAACTGATAGAAGACAAAGTTGTTGATTATTCGGGGAAGTTTGAGTAGCTGAAAATAAAAGTTATTGAAAATGAGAGACCACCACCACCATTTCCATAGAGGCTAAGAAAAGAAAAGGAGGATGCATGATTCAAGAAGTTCTTTGACATATTTAGAGAGCTTTTGTCACGATCCAAACTAGGGCTTGGCCATGAGGGGTATCTCAAGTCCCACGTGGACCAAAGATCACCTCTTTCACCTAACCTAGTCTGCTTAACAACCTCAAGTGTCGAATAACTTTTGAACATATAACAAGATAATGAAGAATAATACTTAAATTTATTTATGAAATATCTGAAACATTCATCGTTAACCAGATAATCGTCCATCACTGAGACAATCCAGCAGAACAACACACCCAAGTCCACATTAATCCAACAAAGACTCTATAAACCCAAAGTCAATAATCCATCACTTAGCCAATCCAGCAAAACAACACACCCAAGTCTACAGTAATCCAACAAAGCCTCTATAAACCTAAAGTCAATAAAATATTGGGACATGCCACCGACAGTATCCAAAAACAAAATTTGAGACATAGAATATAAAGACTATGAAATAAGGCCTTCAAAAGTATGGAATCTCACCAATTCAATATCAACTAGCGAACCACTTCAAAACCTGACCACTGCGTAGGAAGAGTAGAAGAAGTTTTGGTTCCTACATCGCACGGGGATAGAACATCTAGAGATGGTTAGTGGTTAGAATTCTGGCATGTAACTCAAGGATAGAGGAATAAAATAATGTCATCATCCAAAACCAAGTAAATAACTAGATGTAATCACATCGATAACATATATATATATATACATATATATATATCTTGCTGGAAAAGGGAACAAGGCTTAGCATGAACTTTAAAAACCTTAACATGGGCTGTTTAGCATAACCATCATTTAAGAAGGCACCCATGGCCTATATGGGCCCAGATCTCCCCAAGCTGGAAGGGCCCCAGTTTATGTAGCTGCACGAACTAGAGAATATATATATCTGTAAATGCCTTTATGAGGGACTCAAACTTCCCAACATAAACAAGGTGACTTAAGAACCAATGTATACAATATGGGGGACTCGAACCTCCCATTCATATATTCAGTTCAGGGACTCAAACCTCCCACTCATATTTTATTCAGGGGATTCGAACCTCTCAGTCATATAGACACCCACATCGGCTAGCGATTTCCAGTATTAGTCCTTTAAACTCTACTTTCATCAACTTGATATACATCCTGCTTTAAAGCATAATTTAAAACATTTATTACACATATAAAACCATGATTTCAATTACTTACCAAAGGCATCCCATAGGTATCGTCATACCAACCCAACTTGCAAGCGTACAACATGCCATAACCATTATTATGTATTTAGGGACTCGAACCCAATGTCTAAACCAAAACATCAATTCAATTCAACATTTAGGGACTTGAACCCATTTAGCCTATTAAACAACTAAGGTTATGATTCAAATCAATTTATAGCCAACAAGGCCTTCATAAAATCACTACCTATCATCAACATTCATACGCCAATGCCTTCGTTCAAAACATAATTCATATGTGACAAGATTCTTCTCATTTACATTTTCAAAAATAGGTCGAGGGCATACCATTGTCAAACCATTATTCAAGACAGAAACCATTAAGTCTAGGGTTAAACATGACTCATTCATTAAACCACAATTCCTAGTCACCCATATGTGCAAAACCATTATCAAAACATATATAATCATAATTTAAAACATGAGAAAACAATACTCTACATTATGCACTCAAACCCTCAACTATGGTTTTCAAAACCACCATTAAAGAATCGTGAACAATGTTTAAAACACATGATTTTTGTTAACTAACAATGAAAGAAGAGTCACATGCCTATGTTACAATGATTGACAGAGAGATTTTGATCTTTAAGCCTCTAGATGACCAACTTGAACAAACCCTAGCCCAATCTTTCTGAGAAGTTTTAGAGAGATTTTAGAGAGTGTTCAATCTTCTAAAGTGTAGAATGAATGCCCAATAAGTGTTATAAGATATGGGGTCTTAAGGGCTTGGGGTGGGAAATATCCAGAATACCCTCAGTTTAAAAGTTGTAGAAAACTCACAAGTGGGTACGATTGGACCCTCTAACTCGTCATCACAACATATGAGTGATACCCTTAAGTATTCATAAGATCAAAAAATTGTACACCACATTCTATACAATATACGACTCTCGGGCCCTACTTATCACAACACTATATGACTAGTACCATCAAGTCATATCCAAGGCAGAACATTAAGGGCTAGATACTGAAAAACATACGATTAGCCCTAACCCCTCATAAAATCACCATATCACTCATGGTGCGAGTCATATAATGATCAAAGAGTTAAAGACTCAAGAAATTTGAAAGGGCCAAAGTTTGGGATATTTTAGTCTCCTCTACTTAGGATCATCTTTCCTCGAATATTGGGTCAAGGAAACACAAGCACGATTAAACCCCAAATATCTCTACTCTTTCCTTTAAGACTAAAAACAAAATACTAAGATATTCAAAATATACCATTAACAAAGAAAGAAAATAAAGATGTTAAGAACAACACATACCTCAAGCATGAATTTTTGAATTCGGGAATAGGAATGGATACTTGGACTTCATGTCCTCCTTGGCTTCCCACTTGCTTTCTCGTACTTTTAGTTCCATGGTAGAACCTTTATCGAAGCCACATCTTTTTTAGCAACCAATAAACTTGTCGATCCAAGATTCTTACCAGGACCTCCTCATAGGACAAGGAATCCCAAATATCAATGCTTTCCAAGGAAACAACCAATGAAGGATCACTCATGCATTTCTACTACATGGACACATAGAATTCTAAATAAATGGAACTCATGATAGAGGGAAAATCCAACTCATATGCAACATTACCAACCTTTCTCAAAACCAAGTATAGGCCAATATATCGGGAATTAAGCTTCCCCTTCATTCAAAACTGCACCACTCCCTTCATGGGAGATACCTTCAAGAGCACCCAATCTCCAACCTCAAATTCCAAGTTCCTTCGCCTCACGCCCACTGTCACAACCCAAACTAGGGCCTATTCATGATAGGTATTTCAAGTCCCACATGCACCAAAAATCACCCTCTACACCTAACCTAGCCAACATATCAACCACAAGTCAGATAAATTATGAGCATATAAAAAGATAGCAGAAAGTAAGTCTAATAATACCTCATAAAGTATCTAAGTCAATCCACCAAACAACATACTAAACCATCACTCCTAAGTCCACGGTAATCTATAAATCCTCTACAAAACCAGAGTCAATAATATGTCAGGACATGCACCCAACAATAGCCAAAAGTAAGGTATAAACCAAGTTAAGACAAAGAGTAAAAGACTAAGAAATGAATGCCTTCCAAATTCTGCAAGCTCACCACTTCAATATCGATCTTATGAACTGTTGGATCACCTGGTCACTATACATGAAAAGAAGAAGAATCCCTGGTCTCTATATCACGTGAGGATACAGCATTAAGAAATGGTTAGTGGTTGAATCACTAACATGTAACTCAGGGATAGAGGAATAAAATAAGGACATTGTGTAGTACCAAGTCAAACCATCATATGCAATCAAAATCATGTATATATATAGTGTTGGGATAGTGTACAAGGCTTAGAATAACCTTTGAAAACATTAACCTTGGTTATGTAGCATAACCATCATAATACAAGGCACCCACAGGCTATATAGGTCTAGCTCTCCCCTAGCTAGAAGGGCCTCAGTGCGTGTAGTCATATGAACCAGAGAATATCTCTATCCGTATATACTATTTTGGGAGACTCGAACCTCCCAACATAATCAAGGTGACTTTGCACCAATGTATACAATATGGGAGACTTACACCTCCCATTCATATATCCATTTGGAGGAATAGTACCTCCTAGTCATATAGACACTTGCATCGGCTAGCGCAGTTTCTAGTTTTAGTCCTTCAAACTCCACTTTCATGGACCGGCTACATATCTCACTTTAAAGCCTAATTTAAAACATTCTTATACATGCACATAAGCATTAGTCTAATTACTTGACAAAGGCATCTCATTGGTATCATCATACCAACCCTACTTACAAACGTACAATATGCCATAACTATTATCATATAATATTTTGGACTCGAACCCATGGTATATACAAAGACCTCAATTAAATTCAATATTTAGGGACTCGAAACCATTTAGCCAATTAACCACCGAGGTCACAATTCAAACCATTGGTGACCCATAAGGTCTTTTTGAAACTATTTTCCAACCACGTAGATTAGTAAGCCAGTGCCTTAGTTCAAATCAAAATTCAATTTAATTAATGGTCATCAAGACCTTCACAAAATCGTTCATCCTTCATTAGCATTCTTATACCAAGCATTAATTCAATACATAATTCAACATGTGACAAGTTTGTTCACTTAGATATTTGCACAACACATGGAAGGCATACCTTTACCAAGAGCAAAACCAAAGTAAAAACCATTAAGATTAGGGTTAACCAAGACCCAATTGTTAAACCATAATTACCAAGCACCCAGATGTACAAACCAATTATAACATGCATATTTATAATTTAAACTAAGAGTAATCAATACTCAATAATATGCAACAAAAACCTCAATATTGGTTTTCAAAACCACCCTTAATGATTCATATACAAAGCTTTAAGCATATGATTTTAATGAATTAACAATGAGGAAAGAGTCACATGTGATGTTTCATCTTTTGACAGAATATTATGCATCTTTTTTGGGGGGAAAATTGCCTGTTTTTAAGCAACCAAGGTTGCATTTAAAGCTAGATTTTAGTGTTTCAGGGTAAGGAGCTAGCTGAAGGAGAAGATTTAGGAAAATAGCAGAAAAACACCACTAGTGGTCAAAATAGTAGATCATTATTTTTGTGGTGGACCACCAAACTGACCACCAGACCTAAAAAAGAACTCAGGATTTCAAAACACTCAGCGAAGGTCAAAATGGTACACCACTAATTTTGTTGTGGACTACCAATTTGACCACCAGATTCAGGATTTCAGAAGACCCACTGGTTGTCAAAATGGTGGACCACCATTTTTTGCAGAGGACCACTAACATGACCAGCAGACCCAAATAGAATTTAGGATTTCAGAACACACAGCGAAGGTCAAAATAGTGGACCACCAGTTTTGTGGTAGACCACCAATTTGACCACCAGATTTAGGATTTTAGAAGGCCCAATGGTGGTCAAAATGGTGGATCACCAGTTTTGCAGTGGACCACCAACCTAACCACCAGACCCAAATAGAATACAGGATTTCAAAACACTCAGTAAAGGTCAAAATGGTGGACCACCAATTTTGCGGTGGACCATCAATTTGGACGTATTTTTTATGAATTCAAATTTAAATCCTTTTTACCTGGGAACATATAAATACCTAGTTTTAGGTTTTATTAGGTATCTTTTATCTTTTATCTTTTACTAGAGTTTTTCCATACTTGAAACATATTATACGTAGTTTTTCTCTGAGATTTATTTGAGAATTGTGGATCTAGATTTCTTTATCATATTTTCTATTCAAGATTGAAGAACAATAATTATGACTTTTGTAAGTGAATTCTAAACTAATTTATGAATATCACAATAATTTCTTCTCTTTCTATGATGGAGTGTGTGGCTAAGCTCCCATAACTAGGGTTATGGGAGCCTTGATGTGAATAGCTGATTGGGAGTTGTGAATATAGTAGATTCCCATGATTAATTGATATTGCATAAAACCTTCTTCACTTTAATGACTTTTCTTGATTGAAAACTAGAATAGTGAGCCCAAGAACAACTTAATATATTCCTTAAGTTTGAAAGAATTAACGGATAAGTTACTCATTTAGGTTGAGAAACTAATGGGTAAACCATAGAATTCAATTACTCTTGTAATTAAAATTATTCATTGGGAATTCAAAATAGTTCACAACCCTAGCTGCTTAAACATCTTGTTAACCATATCTCTAGTTTGACTACTCTGAATGAATTACTATTTGCAATATAATCTACAGTTGGATTACTTTCTGTGACAAGCATTTGAACTCAATTGAAAAATCAAAACCCCCTTTATTCTGGAACCTTCGATCAACAGTCTAATAACAACCATAATACTTAGTAAGCATAGTATTCCCTGTTGGATTCGACACCCAACCCAGTTGGGTTCTATATTTGACAGTGACCGCTTACACTTTCTAATGAGAGTTGTAATTTAGGTGTATTAAATTTTGGCACCGTTGCTACGGAAGACGATTATCAATTAAGTTTGTGATTGTTAATTGACCTTTGGTCAAAGTCCCAAATTTTACTTTTGTTTGTTGTTTTTTATCTATGTAGGGTAGTTGTTGTGTATGCCAAGTAAATAACAGGTGAACCATTATTACCAGTACATCCAAAATCACAGTTAGTTGGCAGAATGGCAGACCCTCAAAAAGCTGGAAGACTAGTCTTCATGTCTAGAGCCCAGATTGATCAATAGAATAATGATCAACCTGCACATCATCCTAATCCTGATGATGATGCTTTTGGGGATGAAGACTTGTTAGATCCTACTAACCCAAGGTGTGCAGAGAATATAGCTATGTCGATAAACCGAAATATAATCAGAAATCATTCTTTTAAAGTAAGGCAAAATCGTTAGTCTATGAAATTTGATCTTAATGATGACGAGGATGAAATGGATGGAGCAGGTGGTACTAGAGATATTATTCCTCCACCTCTAGCACCAGAACGTAAGTTTAATATTATAAGTACGATGATTCAACTCCTCCATCTGAAGAGGTTGTTTGGTGGACTCCTAGGGGATGATCCTAATATGCATTTAGTGAACTTTGTTACTATTTTTAAATCATTTGATGACCCGAGAGTGGGATAGAATGCTATCTGACTATGCTTGTTTCCAGTGTCTCTGTCTGGAGAGACAACACTATGGCTCAATGGACTGACTCCTAATTCTATAACCAACTGGAGGCAGCTGAAAGAGGCTTTCCTAGAAAGGTTATTTCCACCTTCCAGGAGGGTACAATTGAAGGATGAAATCAGTAATTTCTGACAGCTCCCCACTGAAGCTCTTCATGAGACCTGGGAGAGGTTTAAAAAGTAGCTGATGTAATGCCCAAACCATAATATGATAGATATTCTTTTGATGGAGACTCTTTATCAGACTTTAAACTATATTACAAAGCCAGTTATGGATAATACTGCCGGAGGATCATTTGTGGATTTCACTTTTCTAGAGGCCTCGGAGATGCTTAATTGAATGACCAAACAGAGTAGAACTTGGCATACCAAGGATTCTGTGGTAGCAAGCCCTACTATGTTTGGTGGTATGACTGCAGAGCAATGCAATAATAAGGAGGAACATGACCAATACATGGAATACTTGAAGATGCAAATGGATTTGTTGACCAAGCATTTATTATCTAGAAAGACTGAGAAAATCTGTAGGATTCCAAGGCAGAGCTGACTCTAATTTGGAAGAAGTGGCAAACTATCGAAACAACTAGAAGAGTTTTCATGGTAATAGCCAAGGGAACCAAAGTCAGAACTATTATGAAAAATTTGGTTATAAAGATAGGGACAAGGGAGTTGGAAGAATAATAATAATAGAAGTGGACTTTATGTACCTCCTAAAAGTCATGATAATGCTTCCACTAGTTCAGGCAAAATATCCATAGAGGATATAATAGAGAAACTATTGAAGGGAGATAAGGCAACAAATGTTGGGGTAACGATGATGAAGATTGACTTATATTCCATGAGTCAATTAGTAAATTCGCACTCGACTACTATCAATAATTGGAGTAGCAGATGATCTAATTATCCGCAGCATTCGACCAAAGAAAGAGTGGGAATTTTCTAAGTGATACAATTTAGACCCCTTAAAATAATGGATCTTGCATGACAATTACCACACGAAGTGGTAAGGTATTACCAGGCCCTTCTATGAGCAAAGTTGTTATTGAAGAGGTGATCAAAGAAGATTTCAAGCTTGAAGAAAGTAATTCTGTGGAGTCTGAGAAGAAGGATGAAATTGATGTTCCTTCTAATCATCAGTTGATTGATGGATTAGAAAAACGGAAAGACAAAGAAAAGGAAGTAGTGGTGACTTTTCTACAAAAACCACCACCTTTCTTTTCTCATAGATTAAATAAGAAGGCCAATGACACAAAGTTTGGCAAATTTATAGACATGCTTAAGAAGATGACGATCAATTTGCCATTGGTAGAGGCATTGGAACAAATTCTCGGGTATGAAAAGTTCATGAAAGACCTTATGATGAAGAAATGGATGAGTCGGTGGACAATCTCTATTATTATAGTGCTATCTCCACACAGTCTTTGGTGCAAAAGAAGGAAGACCCAGGAGCATTTACTATCCCATGCACTATTGGGTCTATTGATTTTGCAAAAGCTCTATGTGATTTGAGAGCTAATATAAACTTGATGCCACTTGCTGTGAATAAGAAATTTGGTTTGGGGGATCCTATTCCCATAAACATGAGGCTAGTTATGGCAGACAGGCCTGTGAAGTGGCCCATAGGGATTCTACATGATGTCTTATAAAGGTTTCTAATTTTATATTTCCTACCGACTTTGTAATTCTTGACTGTAAAGTGGACTTTGAAGAACCCATAATTTTAGGTAGGCTATTCTTAGGAACTGGGAGAGTATTAGTTGACCTAGAGTTGAATAAGGTAAAATTTTGGCTCAATAGGAAAGAGGTTAGTTTTGAAGTGTGTAAATTCATAAAAAAACAAAAGGAGATGAGTGTCTTCTCGATTTTTAATCTATTCTATGAAGATGAGCGAGATGTACCAGTTAAGGATAGGTCTTCTGTGGAGACCATGGATGGTGTGGTTGAACTTGAAAGAAAGGGTGTTAGTGTTTCCAAAGTGGCTGGACTAGGAATAAAGAATTTTATTGATTCAACAAGTGAAGTAAAGAGGTATCAATAAGGTATCTTGACTAATTCTGGGTAGTCAAGATGACTGAGTCGTGCCACAACATTAAATCAGGCGCTGCTTGGGAGGCAACCCAAGGTGTTTTGTTGTTTGTATTCGTCTTATATGGTTGACATCAGATCTTTGCATCCATAGTGCCACAAGTATGTTTCTAACTCTCTTTTTTTGTTTGATGCATTAGGGATAGTGCATGATTTTAAGTTGAGGTGTATGGGGATACTTATGGGTGTTGATATCCTCTTGAGGTTTTTGTTCCCATGTCTCTTTTCCCCGGAGTCTTGTTCCTAGTAGAGCTGGCATGTTTAGGCATATTGTGTTTTATTTTGTAATGTTTTATGGCTAACTGGGAGAAAAATAAGTATCTATGGCAGTTGACATATTTTTGTTAATTGTTGGGACAAATGATAAAGACCTCTCCAATTATGTATTTTGTAACTGTGTGATATGCATCTATATACGACTATTGTAAATCTTTTTATGGAATTAGTATTAGGGGAATAATGATCATTGCTAATAATTTCATAACCCGGTTAAGTAGTAGCTTGTGATATACCTTTGTGCCAAGTGTGTGTGAGATATTACCAAGTTTCTTTGTATGTTAAATCCAGAACTTGCCCGATTATTCTTGCCTAGGTTGTAGGATAGTGGTTAGGAAGGGATCATAGGTCGTTTTTATATTAGTCCACTTTTAGCCTAAATGGACTTTCATGTGTGAATGATATCCCTTGATCCCAATTTTGAGCTTGTCTGTATGTTTTTCTTGTAGACCTATCACCTTTCCATTTGTATCATAATGAACTTGTTTTGTCCTTGGTCCTTCTTGGACATTGTGCACTTTGAATTAGGCAAATAGCCTAATTATGGGTGGATATCATAGGGGTGTGTGATGTAAAGTGAGTATGAAGAAAGGTAAAATGAGAGAAAAGATTACAAGGCTGGGTGTGGTAAATGATAACGCTCAATGTACAGCTCTCGTAGGAGTGTAAAGCGGTCGTTGTCAAATATATAACCCAACTGGGTTGGGTATCAATCCCACAGGGAATAGCTTGGTCAACAAGTAAGCAAATATTACTAGACTTTAAGTGCAAGTCTCGTAAAAAGGGGGGAGTTTTGTCGTGCAAGTAATGTAACCAAAGTAATGAAGTAAAAACAAAAAATAAAGGAGTAAAAACGATTTGCTTGGTTGGTTTTCGATCAATGAGAATTGAGAAGTTGGGGTTATGTCCACCTTATGAGTTTTAAGTCTCTATTGGCTATGAGTTATGCGGAATTCATACATGCATGTGCTTATAGAGAATTGTATTCGATGGTAAATCCAAGCGTCTTTCGACCTAAACAAGGACTATTTCACTTTAACTCTTTTGAGCTTAAAGCATATCTAACGGTACAAATTCTCCAAGAGGTTAATCCAGTTACGGCACTAACTTTTTAATAGGGGATGGGACCCTATTACCTTGACATTATCTCTTTTCCAGACATATAACTTTTCTTTCGAACAAGTTAATGCTATACCGGCGTTATTCTATGCGTTTGCAACCATAAGAATTTGCATTAAGATGAAGAGAATAATGATATAAGCAGCATAAGTGTCACGAATTCACAAACTCATAGCAATAGAAAGTATCTCATACGGCTTCCATAACCCCAACAGAGAAGTTTAGTTACCCATGAGTGCGAAGGAAATCACAATAGACATTATTATTATACCACAATAAAGATTTCGTGTAGCAAAGTGTGGTAGGCGTTTAGGCGTGACTTTCTTTGCAAGTAACATTTCTCTTGTTGCGGAAATTAAGAATTGAATAGATGAACAGAAGAAGAATAAAAAGTAGAATTAATGGAAGAATTAGAATCCGAGTTGTAAGTTGTGGAATAAGAAGTAGAATGAGAATTATTACTAATGGAAGAATAAAAAGTAGTAGTGAATGAATAAAAATCTCTAGCAAAATAGGGTATTTATAATACCCATAACCTATTCCTACTAAGCTAATGAATTAATTAACCCAATCCTACTTGGTTAATGTATCATTATCCTAATCCTAATAAGTTACTGCTTGTCCCCAAAGTCTTCAGAATTGTTGTTTTTGCCCGGGACAGATTTTCCATGCGCCACTTTTGGTCCTTGGCGTCCAAGCTTTGCTTTCCTCCTTTTGTGAAGCTTTATTTGGCGTCAAGTTATCCATAAAATGCTGAATTCTACATCATTTATACCTGAAAACTTGCTAATTACGTTTGTTAGCTCACTTACAGGAAGAAGGACTAAAAGTGCATGAATTATGTAATTTGTCCTCAAAACTTAGCTAAAATATGGGTAAAATATAGCACTTTAGGCGTGTAAATTCGCCTATCATCAACACCCCACACTTAAAGCTTTATTCATCCTCGGACAAAATATCATGTCCATATAAACATCTACTTAGGGTTTCACAGTAACAACACAAAATATTCGTCAAGACAAGCACAACAATTATTAACAAAGAGTAGTTTGCTGATCATTAGTACAAACAATTCAACCTCCAACATAGACTCGTGATGGTGATTAGTTCGTGTCCACAAGTTGAGGTATAAAAAATCATACACAACTACCCAAGACTCATCAACCATGTGTGTCTCACCATATATCACCCATAATCACTCACAAGTATTGTATATATTTCAAACATGGGTGTAAGATTATCCTTGCTCTCACTCTCACAAAGAATTCATATGCTGCAACTGATGACCATAGGCTTGCCCTTAGTGTAATGCTCCACTAAATGTCAGAATTCTAAGCTTAGGATCAAATAGATCTTTTGCTGGTTGTAATGTAGGCTAAGGGACGGGTAGGACTATTTTGGCCAGAAATAGTGACTATGTTCCTAAGCGCTTTAATACATCACAATATGCCATTAATACTTTTCTTTCAAACAACCTTTCTACTTTCTTTTATTCTACCACCCCTTTTTTCCACCTTTGTTTTTCAATTTTAAACATAACTAACTTTTCAGTTTTCCTTTCCTCTTTTTTTTTATAGCACACCTCTATGATAACACACCTCTATGATAGCCACTCTTTTTCATAGCAATTTCAAGTACCAATACACTCTAAAGCATCATACTCACCCAATTTCCTCTTATTTTGTCACATGACTTTACACTTTAAAGCACTTAGGAATTTGGATCAAATTATGGTCTTGAAAAAAAATGGATTAGGCTTACATATGAGGCTGTCAAAGAAAATAGGCTAAAGGCTCAAAGGGGGTTGTCTAGGATAATGTCCATGGGTAGATAAAATGAAGGTAAACAATCATAGGTTGCCAAAGAAATGCCTAAATCATCTCCTAGACTTGCACTCCTTATTTTCGCTTTATATACATACCAGGCAAGTTCTAGCATCAGCCACAAACACAGAATATACTATATCCTCACACATACAAGGCACATGGTCGACTTTATTGGGAGTAGCATAGACTCTTGACCCAACAGATGAAGGAATTGAACAACACAATATCACATAGTGAGTCACAATTAGATCCTAAACATCTCAATAGTCATGATTTTAGCACAAACTCTTGTCATAATCTCATGCTGCCTATTAGAATAATTTCATGCGAAGTTAAGTTAAAAAAAAATTAACTAATAAAAAAAATTAACTACTAGAAAGAAAAACAAAACAAACCTAAATGCAAATGCAGATAGAGAAGTATAGCATACAAATACCAGCACCCCACACTTAGATGGGACACACTGTCCTCAGTGGAAAATAAACAAGAAGAACCTGGATTAGTCGGACTCCTCCTCAATGTCTGGGGTCATACCCCCTACATTGGAATCATCATCAGAGTTGTCATCCTTAAAGTTTCCTCAAATTGTACCCCACTTGATCCAAAAGTGCGTTTGAGGTATTTGTAGCGAGGAGGATTCAGTTTGCTCTTTTCGTCCTCTTTTCTTGCCTTTTTGGGAAGTGGTTGCCTTATATTTGACTTGTCTTTCTTTGGGTGCCATTATTCCTGAGACTAAAACAATGTTCATGTTAGCATCATATCAATGGATACAATCTATAAACAAGCAGTAGGGGCACCACCCCACACTTAGTTTGTTGGTACAGACTAGTGAAGTGAAAGTGGTCGATTACTCAGACTTCATCGATATACGTTTTAGGTGCTCTATTCCAACAATAAAATCAGTACAGTCATACTTCTTGTATTCTTAGCAATACTTTCATGTTTGATATATCAAGACTACTACATAGGGATTGAATCAAGGTATACCATCTAGAAATAATCACAACCTCCTATGTTGGTAGTCAACCATAATTCTCATCTTGATGAACAAGTTATTCCAACATGTAAGCTTTCTATTGACAAGATTATGCAATTTGTGTGACTATGTCAATTCCGCAAAAGTATGACAGTGCATCAAAATCAAATTCAAGTTGGAAATAAGTTAAGATCATCCTTACGTATTCTTTCACTCACTTAGTTGTATCACAACACATCAACCACATTCAAATCACCAATTCTACTTCAAGATTTAGCAATTCATAATAGGCGTAGTAGTGTAGTACTTACGGAATATAAATGAAGAACAAAGAAGTACTTACTTGGTTGATGACCTTGGATGATGTTCTTGCAAAGTAAAAGAGTAAAAGGAAAAATTTTGAGAGGATTTGGAGAGGTAGGCGGCGCTTATGCTAGGTTTCCAATGTGTTTTTGGTCTAACACTAAGTCTCTTATTTATTGGAAAGGCTTGGGTCGGGTTTTGACCCATTTAAAATTGGATTTGGAGACAAGAAGTGACCATAGGCGACGCCTAATGCTTTGCCTATGCTTGGCATAGGCGGTGCCTTTTGCATAGCATTGTTGAGCATAGGCGGCGCCTATGCCATGGCATTCTTAGGCATAGGCGGTGCCTATGCCATGGAATATGAGATTCAGAGACAAAAGGCATTGGCATAGGAGGCGCCTATGCTATGGCATACTTGGGCATGGGCGGCGCCTATGCTATGGCACACTAGATTCCGAGACCTTAGGCCATAGTACAGGCCTTGCCTTGTTTGTGGCCTAGTTTTACATAGGCCTAGCCTTGTTCGTTGCCTATATTTTCATAAGCAATTCCCAATCCATAGACTTTTGCTTCTTCATTCCTAACTTACCACCTTTAACATGCAATACGTCCAAATCAAAATTTGAAACCAACCTCCTTGTTTTACACCTCTTTGCACCTACATTTACTCAAAAACAACAAAGACGATTAGAACGATGGGTTGCCTCCCATCAAGCGTCTTAGTTTTGGTCGTGACACGACTCTTCTTTTTGAATTTTTATTTATCAAAAGCAAACAACTAGTAGAACTAAAGAAAGAGAAAAAAAATGAAAAATGATGGGTTGCCTCCCACCAAGCGCTTGATTTATTGTCGCGGCACGACATAGCTATCTGGATTACTTAGACTTCATCGAGATAGATGGTGGATCATTTTCTGAATGGATTCAGACGATAATGAGGCTTACTTGTAGGCATGCAATCTTCTTCGAGATGACCCTTGTGCATGCGTATCCCGGGAGGGATACCAATTATATCATCAATAGTCCAACCCATGGCTCTCTTGTATCTCTTCAGAGCAGAGATGAGAGCCTCTATGTGTTGTTCACTTAAATCATCCGCCATACTTGTTGGAAGTATATTTTCACTTTCCAAGAACACATACATTAGATAATCGGGAAGCTCTTTCGCTTCTAGCATTGGTGGCTCTTCAATGGAAGTCTTCTCTGTTGGTGACGGTTGCTTCTTAAGATCAAGGTCCGGCTGTTTAGGAGTATGAGAATAGGACCCTATTTCTGTTAGAGCACACGTAGTTTCTACATAATCTTCATCATCCTTATGATCAACATTCAGTAGCGCAGCAGACAATGGCTCAACAGTAATCTATTTTGTTTCAGATAATGCTTTCTTATCCTCATAATGAACATCAGCTACAGAGAACACATTCATATCGCTGGGTTGCTTCATTGCTTTGCATATATCAAAACGGACCACTTCATCATTCAATCGAAATAAAAGCTCATTAGCTCTCATGTCAATAAGCACACTTCCTGTTGCAAGGAAAGGGCATCCCAAAATTATGGGAACTTCAGAATCTACCTCACAATCCAGAATAACGAAGTTTGCAGGAAAGATGAATGAAGAAACTTTCACCAACACATCATTCAAGATACCCATAGGTCGTTTTACCGACCTATCAGCCATCACGAGCCTCATATTGGTTGGTGTCGGATCGCTTAACCCCAACTTCTTGTAGACGGATAGTGGCATCAAATTGATGCTAGCACCTAGATCGCACAATGCCTTGGCAAAGTTCAAAGATCCAACAGTGCAAGGAATAGTGAAGGCACCAAGGTCGGCCTTCTTCTGAACTAGTGATCGGGTAGCGATTGCGCTGCAGTGATGAACAGTATCCTTCAACTCATAGCTTGCTGATTGCTTCTTTGTCAAAAGATCCTTCATAAATTTCGCATACCCAGGCATTTGTTCTAGTGCCTCTACCAACGGAACATTAATGGTCAGCTGCTTTAACATATTCATGAATTTGCTGAACTTTGTATCATCCGCAATCTTCTTCAATCTTTGAGGAAAAAGTGGTGGTGGATAAGGAATTGTTTTTTCCACGGCTTTCTTCTCCTCTTGCTTCCAAATTTTGGCCTTTTCAAACTGCAACGTACTAGGGGTGACGTCATGGACGTCGTGGGTGGCGTCTACGGCAGCTTCTCCTTTTGCCTTATCATCGATGTCTGATGCCTCGTCAACCACTTGCTTGCCTTTGGTTGAAGTTTCCAGCACCTTACCACTTCGGGTAGTAATAGCCATGCATGATCCGTCATTTCTTGGATTTTGCACAGTGTCGCTAGGTAAGGTGCCATCCTTTCTTTGATTGAGTGCTGCTGAAAGTTGGCTCAATTGCTGCTCTATTTGCTTGATTGAAGTGGAATGTGAGTCAACCAATTGCTTCATTCAGGACAAGTCATGTATTACCTCCGTTACTCCCGCTCTGGTTGCTTCCACTTCTTTTAATAGTTTAGCCATCATGTCTTCCATACTTTTGGAACCAGATGCAGTGGCGTCACGTCTTCTTGGAGGAACGTACAAACCACTCTTGTCATTGTTGTTCTTCCAACTACCTTTTTCCTTGTTTCTAGATTTATCATAATAGTTCCGACCTTAGTTTTCTTGGGCATTGCCTCGGAAACCCGCCTGATTGTTCAAGTAGTTGGCTTCTTCTTCCGAATCAGATTCGTCTCTTCCTTTTAACGCAACAGCTTTGACTTTTTCGGTCTTCCCTGATAATAGATTCTTTGTAAGAAGATCCACTTGTGTTTTTATGTGCGCCATATCTTGATCACGTTCTTTTTCTCTTCTCCTTTGTTCTGCAGTCATGCCAATAGATAAAGTGGGGCTTGCTACCTCAGAATCCCTGGTATGCCAAGCTCTACTTTTCTTCGTCATCCGATCTAGCATATTGCTTGCCTGCCCAAAGGTGAGGTCCATAAATGATCCTCCAGCTGCATTATCCACCACTGGTTTAGTTATTGAATTCAAGGCTCTGTATAGTATCTCCATTAGGTAGACATTGGTCATGTGATGGTTTGGGCACCTCATAAGCTTCGTCTTGAACCTCTCCCATGTTTCATGAAGAGCTTTGGTTGGAAGCTGCCGAAAGTTGCTGATCTCATCTCTTAATTGTGCTCTTTTGGATGGCAGAAAGAATCTTTCTAGGAAAGCGTCTCTCAATTGCCTCTAATTTGTAATAGAATCAGGAGTCAGCCCATTCAACCATTGAGTTGCCTCCCCAGATAGAGACAGTGAAAATAAGCGTAATCGAATTGCATTCTGACGAACACCAGGATTGTCAAATGAATTGCATGTAGAAATACAGTTGATGAGATGCATATTTGGATCATCGCCTGCTAGTCCACCAAATAATCCCTTGAGTTGCAATAACTGAATCATGGTGCTTGTGATGTTGAACTTAGCTCCGGGTGCCAATGGTGGAGGAATAATGGCTCCTGTGACTCCGGCTCCATCAAGATCATCATCATCATCATCATCGTCGAAAGCTGGTTGCATAGCTCGGCATTCAGGTTTAAATCTAGCTTGACAATCTCTTCTGTTGGCAGGTGTTGCGATCTCAGCAGCATGCCTAGGGTTTAGTAACTCGTCATCACCTAGGTCCTCGTCGTCAGGATTTATTGCTCGCCCAGGGTTATCAATATTTTGTTGATGCACTTGAGCGACGGCTAGAGCAGCTAGTCTCGCCTGTTCCTATTGAGCAGCCATCCTTTCAATTTCGTGTTGTGCCTCCATTCTGCCAATACGTTGTGGTTCAGGATTGATAGGTAATAACGGTTGACCAGAACTTCGAGTATGGGGCATGCAAACCTTTGACCAAAGGGTCTAGTAATTATCACAAACTTAATTGACACTCGTATTCCTCGGCAACGGTGCCAATTTTTGATAACGCTCAATCTACAGCTCTCGTAGGAGTGTAAAGTGGTCGTTGTCAAATATATAACCCAATTGGGTTGGGTATCGATCCCACAGGGAATAGCTTGGTCAACAAGTAAGCAAAAATTACTAGACTTTTAGTGCAAGTCTCGTAAAAAGGGGGGAGTTTTGTCGTGCAAGTAATGTAACCAAAGTAATGAAGTAAAAATAGAAAATAAAGGAGTAAAAATGGTTTGCTTGGTTGGTTTTCGATCAATGAGAATTGAGAAGTTGGGGTTATGTCCACCTTATGAGTTTTACGTCTCTATTGGCTATGAGTTATACGAAATTCAGAAATGTATGTGCTTATAGAGAATTGTATTCGATGGTAAATCCAAGCGTCTTTCGACCTAAACAAGGACTATTTCACTTTAAATCTTTCGAGCTTAAAGCGTATCTAACGGTACAAATTCTCCAAGAGGTTAATCCAGTTACGGCACTAACTTTTTAATAGGGGATGGGACCCTATTACCTTGACATTATCTCTTTTCCAGACATATAACTTTTCTTTCAAACAAGTTAATGCTATACTGGCGTTATTCTATGCGTTTGCAACCACAAGTATTTGCATTAAGATGAAGAGAATAATGATATAAGCAGTATACGTATCACGAATTCACAAACTCATAGCAATAGATAGTATCTCATACGGCTTCCATAAACCCAACAGAGAAGTTTAGTTACCCATGAGTACGAAGGAAATCACAATAGACATTATTATTATACCACAATAAAGATTTCGTGTAGCAAAGTGTGGTAGGCGTTTAGGCGTGACTTTCTCTGCAAGTAACATTTCTCTTGTTGCGGAAATTAAGAATTGAATAGATGAACAGAAGAAGAATAAAAAGTAGAATTAATGGAAGAATTAGAATCCGAGTTGTAAGTTGTGGAATAAGAAGTAGAATGAGAATTATTACTAATGGAAGAATAAAAAGTAGTAGTGAATGAATAAAAATCTCTAGCAAAATAGGGTATTTATAATACCCATATCCTATTCATACTAAGCTAATGAATTACTTAACCCAATCCTACTTGGTTAATGTATCATTATCCTAATCCTAATAAGTTACTGCTAGTCCCCAAAGTCTTCAGAATTGCTGTTTTTGCCCGGGACAGATTTTCCATGCGCCACTTTTGGTCCTTGGCGTCCAAGCTTTTCTTTCCTCCTTTTGTGAAGCTTTATTTGGCATCAAGTTATCCATAAAATGCTGAATTCTGCATCATTTATACCTGAAAACTTGCTAATCACGTTTGTTAGCTCACTTACAGGAAAAAGGACTAAAAATGCATGAATTATATAATTTGTCCTCAAAACTTAGCTAAAATATGGGTAAAATATAGCACTTTAGGCGTGTAAATTCACCTATCAGTAAATAAAGAAAAAGAAAAGATAAGTTGTGAAGAAAAGAAAATGAAAGACTAAAAGATCATACCCGGCCTGAAGTTGCATTAATAAAGAAAGGGAGAAATAAGATAAAGGTTAATAAGTAAGACTCCAAAAGTTAGTGTAGTGCCAAGGAGGCCTAGTCACTTTAAATATCTTTATGTATCATACCAGCCTCAAGCTTGCGTTATAAGCTGAAGAAAAGTCCTATAGTGATCCTAACTTAACTGTCTTAAAGCTTAGGTGATGAAAATAAAGACAAACTTATGGTATTTGACATACATTGATTGGAACTTCTTTCTGAGAGAGAGTGTCTCTTAAGCATCCCCGCATTGACATGCTTGATTTCCTACATAAGTGAGGAGGGACTTCTTCATTGTAAGGGCACATGGGTTGTATTGTTGGTTTCTTACTTGTTTAGGTAGTGTAACTTGAATATATTCGTGGTTGTTTGTTGCTAATGTGACATAGCTTGATTTCTTTGTGTCACATTATTGACTTTCATTAATATACACAATTGGGTTTAAAGTGATTAAACTTGGAGAAGGTAATATGTTTTGAACTAAAATTGATGATTGACTGTCATAGGTATCTTATGTTTCTCTTGGTTAAGCATCGTACTATGGTATAATGTAGTTGCTTGAGGATAAGAAATTGTATTAAGTTGAGGGTGTTGATGTTCCGGCTTTTGATGGAACATTATGCATCTTTTTCTTGGGAAAACTCCATCTTTTCAAGAAACCAAGGTTGCATTTAATGATGGATTTTAGCATTTCAGGGTAAGGAGCTAGCTGAAGGAGAAGACTCAGGAAAATAGCAGAAAAACACCACTGGTGGTCAAAATTGTGGACCACCATCTTTGTGGTGGACCACCAAACTGACCACTAGACCTAAAACATAATTCTGGATTTTAGAACACTCAGCAAAGGTCAAAATGGTGGACCGCCAATTTTGCGGTGGACTACCAATTTGACCACCAGATTCAGGATTTCAGAAGACCCACTGGTGGTCAAACTGATGGACCACCAGTTTTACGGTGGACCACCAACCTGAACACCAGACCAAAAAAAATTAGGATTTTAGAACACTCAACGAAGGTCAAAATGGTGGACCACCATTTTTGCGGTGGACCACCAACCTAACCACCAGACCCAAACAGAATGCAGGATTTCAGAACACTCAGCGAATGTCAAAATGGTGGACCACTAATTTGAGCACCAATTTGGACGCATTTTTTTTCTGAATTCAAATTTAAATCCTTTTTACCTGGAAACATATAATTACCTAGTTTTAGATTTTATTAGGTATCTTTTATATTTTATCTTTTATTAGGATTTTTCCATACTTTAAACATATTGTACGTAGTTTTTCTGTTAGATTCATTTAAGAATTGTGGATCTAGATTTCTTTATCATATTTTCTATTCAAGATTGAAGAACAATAATTATTACTTTTGAAAGTAAATTCTAAACTAATTTATGAATATATCAATGATTTTTTCTCTTTTATGATGGAGATGTGTGGTTAAGCTCCCATAACTAGGGTTATGGGATCCTTGATATAAATAGCTGATTGGGGGTTCTTAGTCTAGTAGATTCCTATGATTAATTGATATTGCATAAACCCTTCTTTACTTTAATGACTTTTCTTGGTTGCAAATTTTAAAAGTGAGCCCTAGAACAACACTTGTTTGAATAGAAAAATGTTTGTTGGGAAAAGAAAGGGTTTACACAAATCTTAAGGCTTTAACCTTTGGATGGAGGGTAGATGCCGTAACCGGAGCAACCCATGTGATAATATAGTTGGATAAATAATATTTTCCTTAAGTTTGAAAGAACTAATGGATAATTTACTCATTTAGGTCGAGAAACTTATGGATAAACCATAGAATTCACTTACTCTTGCATTTAAAATTGTTTATTAGGAATTCAAAATAGTTCACAACCCTACCTGCTTAAACATCTTGGTAACCATAACTCTAGTTTGACTATATAATCTATAGTTGGATTACATTCTATGACAAGCATTTGTATACAATTGATAAATCAAAACCCCCCTTTATTCTGGAACCTTCGATCAACAGTCTAATAACAACCATAATACTTAGTGAGCACAGTATTCCCTGTGGGATTTGACACCCAACCCAGTTAGGTTCTATATTTGACAGTGACCGCTTACAATTTCTAATAAGAGTTGTAATTTGGCCGTATCAACATGCCCTATTCACAAATATTCACGGAGAGAACTTGACTCTTAAGCCTCTAGATGAACACCTTGTAGAAACCCTAGCCCAATCTTCAAGAGAGAGTTTAGAGAGGATTTTGTGAGTGTTTTAATCCTTCAAGGTATGTTATAAGAGGCTAAAATATGTTATAAGAAGTGGGGTATTAAGGGTTTTAGGGTGGGAAATGTCAAAAATACCCTTATCTTAAAAACTAGAAAATTTGTACAGGAGGGTACAGTTTTCTCCTTCCACTCGTACTCACATCATACGAGTGGTACCCTTCACTCGTATGCTGATCAGAATATTGGATGTCATAATCAATCTAGAATATGACTCCTTAGCATGAATCGTACCCTAACATACGACTAGTACCCACTCAAATCATACCCTAGGCAGAATGTCAAGGATAGACACTGAACAACATACGGTTTGGAATTTACTACTCGTACCCTAACATGCGACTAGTATGATGCCTTGTCGTACGAAAAACAAAAATTGGCCAATATGACATTAACAAATATATAACGAAGGACTTTAAACTATATCCACTCCAAACAAGTGGTATGATGTAGTCGTATGATGCACAGAATGATTAAGGCTTATAAAAATTTTCAAGGGCCAAAGTTCGAGGTGTTTTATTCATATAGGACTTTTGGAAACTTTGGGCGGTATTAAGCCTATCTTGAATCACCTTTACCTTCTTCAAGGGTTGGTGAACCAAATCCAAGACAAACATATTTGTTTCTCTAACCTCAAACCACCCAACCATAAAATGCCTCAAACGGAGCCATACCCATGCTAGAATGGTAATTATTGTTAGAAGCAAATTCAATGAGAGGCAAGTGGTCTTACCAACTATCACCAAAATCAATTACACAAGCTTGCAACATGTCTTCCAAAGTGTGAATATTTATTTCAGCTTGCCCATCCGACTGCGGGTGAAAAATCATACTAAGACTCACTTTGGTCCCCAAACCATGCCTAAATGAGCTCTAGAATGCGACAAGAACTGAGTACCACAATCCAAAATAATTAAGACAAGTGCACCATGCAACCTTACAACTTTTTAAGGGAATAACTTTTCATAATCTGTGGCAAAATAATTAGTCCTCACTGGCAAGAAGTGAGCTATCTTAATCATCTTATCAATGATGTCCCAAATGGAGTCACATTTATTCAGTATTCGTAGAAGGACGATAACAAAATCCATATTATTTACTTCTCATTTCCACACTAATTGTTCGATCTCTTGCAGTAGCCCACCGGGCTTCATGTGCTCCACCTTCGCTTGCTGACATACCATACACTTAGCCATAAAACTTGGCTATATCCTATTTTATGTTGCTCCACCAATACATCTCCTGAAGGTTTGATACATCTTTGCTAAACCGAGATGAACCATATACCATGATTCATGGGCCTCGGCCATAATCCTTCCTTGAAATCCATCAAAATTGGGAACACAAAACCTCCTTTAGTACCTGAGGATACCATCACCACTAATCCCAAAAGCCATCACCTTCTGCTTACCCACATCATCCTTGATTTTTATCTAGAGAGGATATAATAAATGTTTCTCCTTTATTTCCAAACCAATAGATGATTGCGCCACTTATTGCACAAATCACCACCATCCTTCAAGTCTAATATATGAACTCTAAGGTTATCCAGACGGTGAATATCCTTCACCAATTCCCACTTATTGTAATATCCCAAAAAAAATCCAAACCAATATTAGAGCCATGTACCAAGCTCATTCATTGTACATCATGGTTCTTTTAAAGTTTTATGAGTAGGTTAGATGTATATTAAGGCTTCAAATAACTCCCAGATATTAGACGAATCAAAACATTCCTTACCAATTGAATTCTTGAGAAGGATAGTAGTATAGTCAACTTCAAATGAGTATATATCTCATTATACTTGGAATTTTTGAGATTATAACCTATCAACAGATAGATAATTGAATTATCTTTCCAACAATACAAATTTTTCCTAAATTCGATATCGGAGCAAAGAGTTATTCCTATTTTACTCAACATGTCAGGCTTGAAACAGTGTGACATATTCATGGTAGCTTACCATATTTGTGATGTCCTATCACGAAGTTTGTCATCCTTAGGCAGAAATCAACTCCTAAGTGACGACATTCGTGGTAGCTTACCACATTTGTGACACCCTATCAAGAAGGTCATCATCCTTAGGCAGAAACCAGCACCTAAGTGATGACTATCATGGTAGCTTACCATATTTGTGACTCCCTATCATAAAGTTCGTCAGCCTTAGACAGAATCCAGCTTCTGTGTGATGACATTTTTGATGGCCTATCATATTTTTGACGCCTTTCCATAAATGTCATCCGGCTTAGGCAGAAACCATCAATTACAGCTCCTGTCTTACGACATTTTTGATGGCTTGTCACATTTTTTAATGTCTTGTCACAAATATCATCATCTATGATTTTCAGCAACTGGGAATTTATTTCATAAGGGTATTTTAGTCTTTTTCTTCACCTTCCACGACTTATAACCCTAAAAAGGCATAATTTTTCCTGTTTTTCTTCAGTTAAGCATCTCAAAAACCTTCTCTTACTATCTCAACCACAAGATTAGGGTTTTCATCAAAATCATCTCTCAAAAGCGAAATTCAAGCCTTTTTCCAAGATAATTGAGAATTAAGTTTCCTAATCCAAGAACTCTCCAGCAAATCATCAAGGTTTCCTTTCTAAGGTATGTGTAGTGTTCATCTATGGATCTAATCCGTTCACAGAGCTCAAGAACCATGTTTTAAATATTATTTTGTAAACTTTTTATGGTGATATGAGTATTTACATGCTGACGATTATTGTTTAAGTTCCAATGTGATGTCTAAAGGTGTTTTCATGGAATACATATGTTTGTTAATTGAAAACCATGAACTTTAGGTGGTTTAATATGGTGCAAGTATGAAACTCACCTATTACTTAAAGAATGCATGCAAGGTGTTTGATAAAATTCTTAGGATGCTAGAAATTCATGTTTGTATGGTTCTATGATGTCTAAATGACGAGTCCATGTTAGCTATATACTTCAATATGAATCCCATGTTTTTCATGTGTTGCTATTGTGGTGGTATGAAGCATGTAAGATAATGGAAATATAAAATATATACACGAAATATATCCATGCATTACCTACAATGTTTAAGATGTTGAATAACTATATGAAATATGATATCCCTTACTTATGATATTATGAATTGTGGACTCAAATCTTGAGATCAAGTTATGTCATGTGTGTCAGTTTCCTTCTATTGACTCCTAGGGGTATTTGTACCCGAAAAATATAGTTATGTGCCTAGAGCCATGTCATATTGTCACAATAATCTCAGTCAAGCTATCATCTATAGAACTCAATCAGTCATGTGACTCAGAAAACCTCAAAAATCTTATCATCTCAGTTTACTCTCAAATAATAGTACTACTCCATTAGTCAATGGAAATCAGTTAATCTATCCATGTACAGTCAGTTGAATCATATTTAGTCTCTTCATATAGGAGTAGAAGTTAGAACCGAGTGAACCCAGGGATAGGGACTCACCTACCAGTTTAGGGTGTATTTCTTAGCAGTCATCCTTGTGTTCTAGAACTATGTAGCCAGTGTAGGTTGAGACATCTTAGCCTATCATATTAGGGTTGATGATGTGGCTTAACCTATCAGTTTAGGGTTCCCACCATTCTCCTTTTGAATACATACCAGTTAAGGTTCATCCACAACTTTTCTTACCAGTGGCACGGTATTGATACCCCTCCAATCGGGACAGAGATTGGACCCAAACTTAGCTATATACGTTATTAGGGCATGTCTATTAAACAACTACCTCCCACAGTTTTAGAATCAGTCTCAGTAAAAAAACTCAGATAGGTCTTTAGATTTTAGTATATCAGGACTGTCAGGTACAGTCAGACTTAGTTATAATACGAAACTCAAATAGTTCCATCAGATTCAGTATTGTCAGATACAGTCGCCCATGTTATCATAATTTCAGTATCAGTCATGTTAGCCATCAGTAAACTATGTATTAGCATACAGGACTAGCTATCATGCACCCCCGATTTCAGTTACTATGTATGCATGTTTGTACTCTTACATTCATGTCAGTCAAATAGTTAGCATTACTCATGCATGTAAACCCTGTTTATATTTAGCCTACCTCACTTGTATACTTAGTACATTCCCTCATACTGATGCATTTGCTCTATGGTTGTTTCTTTTCATGTTACACCATAGGTTCAGAGACACGAGCTCCAGATCAGCAGTAGCAGTAGTATTTCCATTCGTAGAGATTTAGTGAGTCCTCTTCATTCGAGGACAATATGATTTAATTTATTCATTATTATTTTAGCCAGTTATCAGTTTATGGAGTTAGCTGGAGACATGTTCCTTCAACTCCTTATTCAGACAGCACTTAAAGGCTTTCAGATTCAGTATTCAGACTTATGTTCAGATTTGATTCAGTTTTTAGTTATTTTGGGTATCTTTCATCGATATGGATGCTATATTTTGATAGATTCTTTATTTAGTTGAACCTTATGGCCTATATGTTCATGTTTTCCACATAATTACATTATATATGTAGTGTACAGGTATAGATATCAGTCATGGGTTAGCTTGTGGTCCCTCGGGGTCATAAGCACCATGTAGTATTTCGATTCAGAAAATTGGGGTGTTACGAACTTGGTATCAGAGCCTAAGGTTCGATAGAGTCCTATGAAGTTTGAAAGTTTCATCTAGTAGAGTCTTGTACATGGGTGTGTTGCACGCAATATTTATGTACATAAGGCTATGAGATGTTTTAGGAACAGTTCCCTTTATTCAGTATTTATGTCGTGCTAGTAAGCATAATTTCAAGTTAGTCTCTCAGTCTAATCCACGTCAGCAGATTTAGTTGAGTTAGAGATGATTGGTTTTGATGTCATTCTCGGCATGGATTGGCTTTCTTCCTGCTATGCCATAGTCAACTGCAGAAACAGGATAGTTCAGTTTCAGTTCTCGAATGAGCCCGTCCTAGAGTGGAAAGGTAGCACTTCGTCTTTCAGGGGTCACCTTACTTCCTACCTTTAGGCAAGAAAAATAATTTCAAAGGGCTATGTGTACATCTCGTGCATGTTAAGGATTCTAATTTTGAATCTCCCAGTCTCGAATTAGTCCCAATGGTTAATGAATATTCAGGTATCTTTCCCGAAGATCTTCCAGGCATTTCTCCCAGAAAGAAAATAGACTTCGGCATAGACCTTCTCCTAAATACTCAGCCTATTTCTATTCTGCCATATAGATTGGCACCAGCAGGACTCAAGGAACTGAAAGATCAGTTGAAGGATCTCTTAGATAAGGGATTCATCAGGCCCAGTGTATCCCCATAGGGTGTGTCTGTCTTAATCATGCAGAAGAAAGATGGTTCTCTCGGGATGTGTATTTATTACCGTCAGCTCAACAAAGTCACTATCAAGAATAGGTATCTACTGCCTAGTATAGATGACTTGTTTGACCAACTTCAAGGTGCCAGTTATTTCTCCAAGGTAGACCTCAGATCAGGCTATCATCAGTTCAGAGTTAGAGAATGTGACATTCAGAAGATAGTATTTTGTACTCGGTATGGTCACTTTGAATTTCTAGTCATGTCCTTTGGTCTTACCAATACCACTGGAGATTTAATGGACATGATGAACCGGGTGTTCAAGCAGTACTTGGACACATTCATCATAGTCTTCATAGATGATATTCTAGTCTATTCTCGTACAGAGTATGATTATTCAGACCATCTCAGAATTGTTCTTCAGACTTTCAGGGATCACCAGTTGTTCGCCTAGTTCAGTAAGTGAGAATTTTGGC
The DNA here is from genome assembly GCA_030864225.1 of Capsicum baccatum var. pendulum. Taxonomy (NCBI): domain Eukaryota; kingdom Viridiplantae; phylum Streptophyta; class Magnoliopsida; order Solanales; family Solanaceae; genus Capsicum; species Capsicum baccatum. The sequence goes on from CM061557.1 coordinate 93,048,277, forward strand.
TAAGATCAATAGCATTCCTTGGCCACATTATTTTCGGTGATGGAATTAGAGTAGATCCTCAGAAAACCAAAGTGGTAAGAAACTGGCCTCGCCCTGTCTCTCCATCAGATATCAGGAGTTTCTTGGGTTTGGCTGGATATTACAGACGGTTTGTTAAGGAATTTTCTTCTATTGCATCTATGTCTAGATTGACTCAGAAAAAGGTTAATTTTCAGTGGTCAGAACCTTGCAAGAAGAGTTTTCAGGAGTTGAAGACTCGACTCACCTCAGCTCCAGTTTTAGCACTTCCCGATGGTTCCGATGGATTCGTAGTATATTGTGATGCATCCAGAGTAGGTTTAGGTTATGTCCTCATGCAACATAGTAGAGTCATAGCCTATGCCTCTAGATAGTTAAAGCCCCATGAGAAGAATTATACTACTCATGACCTTGAGTTAGCAACAGTTGTCTTTGCCTTAAAGATTTGGAGGCATTATCTATACGGTGTTTATGTAGACATCTTCACAGATCATAAGAGCCTTTAGTATGTCTTTTCCACAAAATATCTCAATATTTGTCAGAGAAGATGGTTAGAGCTCTTGAATGATTATGACATGAGTGTCCTTTATCATCCTGGCAAGGCCAATGTAGTGGCCGACGCACTCAGTAGATTGTCCATGGGTAGTGTTTCCCATGTTGAGGATAGTAAGAAGAAATTAACTCAGGAGATTCATCAGCTTGCTAGACTAGGAGTTTGCTTATTTGACTCTTCAGAGGGTGGTGTATGTGTTCAGAGTAGTTCAGAGTCATCTCTAGTTTTCGAGGTGAAAGAGAAGCAAGACAGTGTTCCAAGCCTTGTCAAGCTAAAAGAGTTAGTTCAGAGTCAGGAAGTAGAGGTTTTCTCCCAAGGGGGAGATGGTGTTCTTCGTTGTCAGGGTTATCTGTGTGTTCTCAGTGTTGATGACTTGAGGCAGAAAATTCTTGCAAAAGTGCATGGTGCGCGATACTCTATTCATCCAGGGGCCATTAAGATGTACCACAACTTACAGGAGATCTATTGGTGGAGTGGGATGAAGAGGGACATTGCAGACTTTGTGGCTAATTGCTCTAAATGTCAGTAAGTTAAGATAGAGCATCAGAAACCTAGTGATTCCATGCTGGAGTTCACTATTCCTACTTAGAAGTCGGAAGAAGTGAACATGGACTTCGTGACGGGTTTGCCTAGAACACATCATCAGCATAATTCAGTTTGGGTCATTGTAGACAGAATGACTAAGTCATCTTATTTTCTTCCCATTTGTACCTCTTACTCAGCCGAGGATTATGCCAAACTCTATATCAGGGAGTTGGTCAGATTACACAGTGTTCCACTATCTATCATCTCAGACAGAGGCACCCAATTCACCTCTCACTTTGGGAAAGCATTCCAAAAGGGTTTTGGTACCCAAGTTCATGTCAGTACCGTATTTTATCCTCATATAGATGGTCAAGCGGAAAGGACCATTCAGACTCTAGAAGATATGCTAAGGGTGTGTGCAATTAATTTCATTGGAAGCTGGGATGACCACTTGCCTTTGATTGAGTTCACTTACAACAACAGCTATCACTCCAGTATTCAGATGGCTCCATTCGAAGCTCTCTATGGTAGGAGATATAGGTATCCGATCAGTTGGTTTGAAGTTAGTGAGATCGTAGTCACAGGTCCTAGCTTAGTATTTGATGCCTTAGAGAAAGTTTAGTTGATTAGAGAAATACTCCGGGCTACTTAGCGCCAACAGAAGTCTTATGCGAATATTCGTAGAAAGGATCTCGAATTCGAGGTCGATGACTATGCCTATCTCAAGATCTCTCCGATGAAGGGAGTGAAAATATTTAGCAAGAAGGGAAAGCTCAGTACCCGATATATCGGTCCCTTCAGGATTCTCAGTCGCTTCGGCAAGGTAGCCTATGAGCTCGAATTGCCTTCAGATCTAGCCTCAGTTCATCCAGTCTTCCATGTCTCTTTGCTCAAGAAGTACATAGGTGACCCAGCAGTTGTAGTCCCTATTTATAGCATTGACATTCAGAATAGCATCTCATATGAAGATATTACAAATGAAATCCTCGACTATCAGACCTGTAGGCTGAGGAACAAAGACGTCCCTCTAGTCAAGGTTCTTTGGCGGAATCAATTCATGGAGGGAGCTACTTGGGAAGAAGAAGCAGACATGCGAACCAAGTACCCTCATCTTTTCTCCGCTAATTCAGAATTAGCTCGAGGTAACCATTTTCCTTAAGCTTATTCAGTTACATGTTCAAAATTCTAGTATAAAATTGGTATCAAGTATCAGTTCATAACTTATCATGCATTCATGAGTTCAGCTTATCAGTCATGCATCAGATATGCATGTTCAGTTGGGCTATATTAAATTTAGAATTTGATTCAGTCCTAAAATCATATGCTAGTTGAGCATGATCAGTGTATGCGTCGTTTTATATTTTCTTCCCTCTTAAGCAGTCATCATTCGAGGATGAATATTTCCAAGGAGGAGATATTGTAATATCCCAAAAAAAATCCAAACCAATATTTGAGCCATGTACCAATCTCATGCATAGTACATAGTGGTTCTTTTATAGTTTTATGAGTAGGTTAGATGTATATTAAGGCTTCAAATAAATTCCATCTATCAGACGAATCAAAACATTCCTTACCGATTGAATTCTTGAGAAGGATATTGGTATAGTCAACTTCAAACGAGCATATCTCTAATTATACTTGGAATTTTTGAGATCATGACCTATCAATAGATATATAATTAAATTATATTTCCAACGATACCAATTTCTCCTAAATTCGATATCGGAGCATAGAGTTATTCCTATTTTACTCCAGCATGTCAGGTTGAAAATAGTGTGACGACATTCGTGGTAGCTTACCACATTTGTGACACCCTATCAAGAATGTCGTCAGCCTTAGGAAAAAATCAGCTCCTAAGTTACGACATTCATGGTAGCTTACCATATTTGTGATGTCCTATCATGAAGGTCGCCATCCTTAGGCAGAAACCAGCTCCTAAGTGATGACATTCGTGGTAGCTTACCACATTTGTAACACCCTATCAAGAAGGTCGTCAGCCTTAGGCAGAAACCAGCTCCTAAGTGACGACATTTGTGGTATCTTACCACATTTGTGACTCCCTATCATAAAGGTCGTCAGCCATAGGCAGAATCCAACTTGTGTGTGATGACATTTTTGTTGGCCTATCATATTTTTGATGCCTTGCAATAAATGTCATTCGACTTAGGCAGAAACCATCGATTACAGCTCCTATGTGACGACATTTTTGAAGGCTTTTCACGTTTTTTGACACCTTGTCACAAATGTCGTCAGCTATGATTTTCAACAACTGGGAATTTATTTCATAAGGGTATTTTTGTCTTTTCCTTCACCTTCCACGACTTATAACCCTAAAGAGGCATAATTTTTCCTATTTTTCTTCAGTTAAGCATATCAAAAACCCTTTCTTACGCTCTCAACCACAAGATTATGGTTTTTATCAAACTCATCTCTCAAAAGCAAAATTCAAGCCTTTTTCAAAGATAATTGAGAATTAAGTTTCCCAATCCAAGAACTCTACAGCAAATCATCAAGGTTTTCTTTCTAAGGTATGTGTAGTGTTCATCTATGGATCCAATCCGATCGTAGAGCTCAAGAACCATGTTTTAAATATTATTTTGTAAACCTTTTGTTGTGATATGAGTATATACATGTTGACGATTGTTGTTTAAGTTTCAATGTGATGTCTAAAGGTGTTTTCATGGAATACATATGTTTGTTAATTGAAAACCATGAACTTTAGGTGGTTTAATATGGTGCAAGTATTAAACTCACCTATGCCTTAATAATTGCATGCAAGGTGTTTGATAAAATTCTTAGGATGCTAGAAATTCATTGTTGTATGGTTCTATGATGTCTAAATGACAAGTCTATGTTAGCTATATACTTCAATATGAATCCTATGATTTTCATGTGTTGCAATTATGGTGGTATGAAGTATGTAATACAATATGTACACGAAATATATCCATGCATTCTCTACAATGTTTAAGATGTTGAATAAATATATGAAATATGATATCCCCTACTTATGATATAGGTTGAGACATTTTACCCTTTCAGATTAGGGTTGGTGAGGTGGCTTAACCTGTCAGTTTAGGGTTCCCACCATTCTCTTTTTGAATACTTGCCAACTAAGGGTCACCCATAACTGTCCTTACCAGTGCCGCGGTATTGACACCCCTCCAGTCAGGTTAGAGATTGGACCCTAACTTAGCTATATGTGTTATTGGGGCATGTCAGTTAAACAACTACCTCCCACAGTTTCAGAATCAGTCTCAATAAAAGAACAGAGATAGGTCTTCAGATTTTAGTATATCAGGACTGTCAGGTACAGTCAGACTCAGTTATAGTGCAGAACTCAGATAGTTCCATCAGATTCAGGATTGTCAAATACAGTCACCCATGTTATTAGAATTTCAATATCAGTCGTGTTAGCCATCAGTAAACCATGTATTAGCATACCGAACTTGCTATCATGCACCCACAATTTTAGTTACTATGTATGCATGTTTGTACTCTTACATTCATGTCAGTTAGACAGTTAGCATTGTTCATGCATGTAAACCCTGTTTATATTTAGCCTACCTCACTCGTATACTCAGTACATTCCCTCGTACTATGCATTTACTCTATGGTTGTTTCTTTTTATGTTACACCATAGGTTCAGAGACACGAGCTCCAGATCAGCAGTAGCAGTAGCATTTCCAGTCGCAGAGATTTAGTGAGTCCTCTTCATTCGAGGACAATATGATTTGATTTGTTCATTATTATTTTATCTAGTTATCAGTTTATGGAGTTAGTCGGATACATATTCCTTTAACTCCTTATTCAGACAACACTTAGAGGCTTTCAGATTCAGTATTCAGACTTATGTTCAGATTTGATTCAGTTTTCAGTTGTTTTGGGTATCTTTCACCCATATGGATGTTATGTTTTGATAGACTATTTATTCAGTTGAACCTTATGGCGTACATGTTTATTTTTTCCGCATTATTACGTTATATATGCAGTGTATAGGTACAGATATTATTCATGGGTTAGCTTGTGGTCCTCGGGGTCATAAGTATCGTGCAGTATTTCGGCTCAAAAAATTAAGGCGTTACACTTTTCCTCATCCATATGAGCTATACTCCCCATGGATAACCTGATAAGAGCATCAGTAACTACATTAGCTATACCTAGATGGTAGTGAAGGCTCATATCATAGTTCTTCAGTAGCTTAAGCTATTTTTTTTGCCTGAGATTAAGATTTTTCTAAGTGTACATATACTGCAGGCTCTTATGAGCAGAAAAGATATAAACATTCACCCCATACAAATAGTGACGCTAAATTTTCAATGTGAACACCATAGCCAATAGCTCCAAGTCTTGAGTTAGATAATTCCTCTCATGAACCTTCAACTATCTAGAGGCATAAGCTACCACCTTGTCATGTTGCATCAACAGAAAACCCAAAATAACCCGGGATGCATCACAATTGATGACGAAACCCTCAATGCCCTCAGGTAGAGTCAAGACCAGAGTTTAAGTCAACTTATTTTTCAGCTTTTCAAAAATACCCTCGCAATATCAAACCACAAGAATTTTACCTTCTTTTGAGTCAACTTATTCAATGGAGAAGCATTAGAAGAAAAACATTCTACAAACCTACTATAATAACTAGCTAAACTTAAGAAGCTCTAAATATCGATTGGAGTCGTGGGTCTAAGCCACTTCTTAACCACATCAAACTTTAGAGGATCCATCATGATCTCTTCACTAGACATAACATGACCCAGAAATGTAACAATATTTAACCAAAATTCACACTTAGAGAACTTAGCATACAACTGTTGATCTTTCAAGGTGTGCAACACAAGACTGAGGTGATCGACATAATCCTTCCCACTCTTAGAGTATACCAAAATATCATCAAGGAAGATAAACACAAACAAATCTAGAAACTGATAAAAGACCCTACTCATCAGATCCACGAATGTCATCAGAGCATTGGTCAAATGATATCACCAAGAACTCACAATGCTTATACCGGGTACAAAAAGTTGTCTTAGGTATATCCACCTTCATAATCTTTAAATGATGATACCTAGATCAAAGATTGATGTTAGAGAAGAAGTTGGCACCCTAAAGCTCATCAAAAAAATCATCTATCCTCCGAAGAGGGTACTTATTCCTTACCGTCACCTTATTCAACTATTGATAATCAATACATATCTGAAGGTAACCATCCTTCTTATGCATGACTAAAACTAATGCACCCCATAGGAATACACTAAAAAGGATGAAACCCTTATCTAAAAGATCCCTTAACTACTCTTTAAGTTTCTTTAACTCATCCGGAGCCATTCTATATGAGGGTATAGAGATAGGACGAGTGTCCAGAACAAGATCTATCCCAAAATCAGTCTCTCTATTAGGAGGAATACCAGGAAGGTCATTAGAGAAGATCTTAGGAAATTTATTCACTACCAGGACAAAATAAAAAGAAGGACCCTCCGAGTTAGAATCTTTAACCTAGACTAGATAATAGAGACACCTCTTGGAAATAAATATCCAAGCTCTAAGATATGCTATGAACCTCCCCTTAAGAGATAGGTAACCACTCTCTCACTCAATAACTGGCTCATTTAGGAATTTAAGGATGACCTTACGAGTCCGACAATCTTAAGAAGCATAGCACGAGTTTAGCCAATCCATCACCAATATGATATCAAAATCAACTATGTCTAATTCAAATAGATCCACCAATGTCTCCTGACTGCTAACAGATACCACACAACCCCTATAAACTCTTTTAGTTACCACAGAGACAACCACCGGGGTAGATACAGAAAAAGGGTCTGCAATACTCTCGAGACCAAAACCAAAATACACAGCCATAAAGTTCACATTAGAAAGAGTGGACCCCAAATTAAATAAACAGTACACATCATGGGAAAAGATTTTCAACATACTAGTAATGACATTGGGATATGCCTCGAAGTCTTGATGAGAAGTATGGGCATATAAATAATTCCGGCCAGTGTTGGTACCAGAAGCAGAAGCAGCAACCTTTGTTGCAGGAGTTGATGAAGAGAAAATAGGAACCTTATTGTCCCCAAAAGCAACCATAGAAGGAAAATTATACTTCATATGGCCAATCTAACCACAATATTGAGAGAATAATCACCCGATGGCTTGGGGTAATGAGTACTAGTCATAGATAAAGAACAAGAACTCTCTTACTTTTTCCTAGGCCACTTTCACCCATCTCTACCACTCTTCTTTTGGCCTCCTCCCTGATCATAAATCTAAAATTCTTACACTGCCTCTTACTAATCTTAGCCTGCTTCTTCTTTTCTTCCTCAACCTATTGCATATAAACCACAAGATAAGAGATATCCATATCCTTGTTCAAAAAGGCAGCCTTACTCTCTAAAATCAATTCATAGGACAACCCAAAAGGAAACTTACATATTTTAGCTCTCATTCTAGACACCAACTCAGAAGCAAACATGTACAACTGATGGAATTTCAAGGAATACTCCTTGACCGACATCCTACCTTGTCTTGGATTAACAATTTCTCCACATTTGCCTTCCTCAACTCTTGAGTAAAGAAGTGGTCTAAAAAGGCATTAGAAAATTCATCCTATAATACAAAGTTAGCATCACTTCCCCTAGACTGTTCCCACTCTTTGTACCACTAGTATACCACATTCTTCAATTGGTAGGTAGCAAACTCCACACCTTTAATATATGACGTATGCATAATCTAAAATATCTTCTCTATCTCATCAATAAATGCTTGAGGATTCTCCTCAACCTTAATACCAGTAAAAGTTGGAGGACTCAACCTCATGAATTGGCCAACCCTTGTGGCCTTAGAAGATAGAGTAACAGAAGAACCACATTTATACTGAGAAGCTACCAACTGAGCCAATATATGAATAGATTGACAAAACTCAGTGTTTGTCATATCTGCCTGAAAAGCTTGAGGAGGGCTAAAAAGAATCGGTAGAACTCCAGGAAGACAATTAGTAACTATACCCCTAGACCGGGTCTGAACCCCAAAAGTAGGGCGTGTCCCATCAAAAATGTCCTCAAGTAGAATAGAGGAGTCCTCGTGAGTTTCAGATCATCTTGGAGGCACTATTTGAAAAAGCGAGCAAATGGGAATTAAAGAAATCTAAGACCTTACTCTATAGATCAAAGTAAGACAACAATAAAATAAAATATTTCTAAATTTCTCATAACCTCTCTCTTATAAGTATGGTGCGCTACACTCCCATAAAACACTCTACTTGACACGGCTTTATGGACACCCAATTGTCCATGAACCTAGGATCTAATACCAAATTTGTCATGACCTGAACCAGGTCCTAGACATGATGGGTATCTCAAGTCCCACGTGGACTGGAGATCACCCTTTTCACCTAACCTAGTCAGCTCAAGAACCTTAAGTGTCAGATGAATTCTGAATATATAACAAGATAATAAATAACAAGACTAACATTTACTTGTAAAATGTCTAAACCATTCAGTGGTAATTGGACAATAGTCCATCACCTATCCAATCCACCAAAACATCACACACATGTTCACAATAATCCAACAAAGCCTCTATAAACCCATAGTTAATTAAATATCAGGACATGCCCCCCAACTGTAACCAAAAATAATGTCTAAACAAAGTATGAGATGTAGAATATAAAGAACATTAAATAAGTCCTTCTGAAGTATGAAAGCTCACCACTTCAAGGTCATCTCATGAACTACTCGAACACCTGATCACTACACAGAAAAAGTAGAAGAAGTTTTATAACTACATCACATAGTAATACGGTATTCAAAGATGGTTAGCAGTAAGAGTTCTAACATGTAACTCAGGGATAGAAGAATAAAATAATGTCATCATTCAAAACCAAGTAAATAACTATATGTAATCATATAGATACATATTTATATATCATGTCGGGAAAGAGAACAAGGATTAGCATGAACTTTGTAAACCTTAACCTAGGTTGTATAGCATAATCATCGTATAAAAGGGTAATCATAAGCCATATTGGCCCAAATATCCCCTAGCTAGAAGGGCTCCAGTGCGTGAAACCACATGAACTATATAATATTCATATTTGTATATGCCTTTATGGGGGACTTGAACCTCCCAGCAAAATCAAGGTAACTTAAGAACTAATGTATACAATATGGGGGACTCGAACCTCCCATTCATCTATTCATTCAGGGGACCCAAACCTCATGATCATATAGACACCTACACCAGCTAATCATGGTTTCCAATGTTAATCCTTTAAACTCCACTTTTACGACCGAATACACGTCCTATTTTAAATACCAATTATTATATATACATAATAATATTCTAATTACCTACAAAGGTAATTCCATTGGTATCATCATACTAACCCCACTTGTAAGTGTACTACATGCCATAACCATTATTAAATATTTAGGGACTCAAACCCATTGTCTAAGCTAAGACGTCAATTTAATTCAACATTTAGGGTCTCGAACATATTTAGCTAATTAAACACCAAGGTTATGATTCAAATCAATTTATGGCCAATAAGGCCTTCATAAAATCACATACCTATAATCAACATTCATATGCCAATTCCGTAGTTCAAAACACAATTCATATGTGACAACATTCTTCTTATTGACATTTTCATAAACTGGCTGATGGCATACCATTATTAAACCATTATTCAATATAAAAACAATTAATTCTAGGGTTAAACATGACCCATTCATTAAACCACAATTCCCATGCACCCACATATGCAAAACTATTATTAAAACATGTATAATCATAATTTAAAACATAGGAAAACAATACTCAACATTATGCATTCAAACCCTCAACTATGATTTTCAAAACCACCATTAGTGAATAATGAACAATTTTTAACACACATGAGTTTTGTCAACTAACAATAAAGGAAGCGTCGCTGCCTGAGTTACAAAGATTCACCGAGAGATTTTAATTTTTAAGCCTCTAGGGACCACCTTGAAAAAACCCTAGCTCAATCTTTCTTGAGAAGTTTTAGAGAGATTTTAAAGAGTATTTGATCTTCTAAAGTATAGAATAAATACCCAATAAATGTTACAAGATGTGGGGTCTTAAGGTCTTGGGATGGGAAATATCCAGAATACCCTCAGCTTAAAAGCTGTAAAAAACTCATAGGTGGGTACGATTTGACCCTCCAACTCGTCATCACAACATATGAGTGGTAACCTAAAGTAATCACAAGATCAAAAATTTTGACACCATATTGTATCCAATACACGACTCCCTAGCCTTACTTATCATAACACCATACGAATAGTATTGTCAAGTTGTATCCAAGGCAAAACAGGGATAGACACTGGAAAGTATACCATTATCCCTACCCTCTTATCACATCACCATATGACTCATGATGTGAGTCGTATGATGACCAAAAATTTCAAGACTTGAGAAATTTGCAAGGGCTAAATTATGGGGTGTTTCATCTTCATATTAACCTTCTTCTTTTAGATATTTTGTAGGGAATGCCCAAGTACGCTAAGTAATTAAAGGGTGTGGTAAGTAATAAAATTAAGTTGTGGGATATTGAGACAGTAGCACTCATTGTAAAGTGTAGCTTTGTGGTAATGCAGAAGATGACCAAAAATTTTAAGGACCCTAAGAGGTTCACTCTCCCTATTTAGATTGGTAGCAGCGAGGTGGTCCATGCACTGAGTGATCTAGGGGCAAGTATCAATTTGATGCCTCTATCAATATTTAATACATTGAGTTTAGAGAAGTCGAGATCGTGCTCTGTGCTACTCCAAATGCCAGACTAGACTATAGTCTGTCCTGATGGAATCATCTATGATGTTCTCATCAAGGTTTGTAAGTTTATTATACCTTTTGATTTTATTGTTTATGATTATAAGGCATATGATAGAGTACTGATTATCTTGGGACATCCATTCTTGGCAACGAAAGGAGCATTGATAGATGTAAGAGAGGGCACGCTCACAATAAAGGTTGATGATGAAGAGGTGATCTTCAAGGTTTACAAAACACTTAATGCATTGTCCTATTACAAAGATTTATGCATGATTACAGTGATAGAAGTAGATGAGTGTGGCGTGGTGGAGCCCAATCCACCAAAGACCTCTTCAAACTTTCTTATTGAGATGCTTAAGCCACTAATACCTAATCCCAAAGTGATCATGATTGATGATACTAACAAGGATAAAATTGAAAAAGCTATTTTCCTTGTGCAAACACAATCAATAGGTCAGAAATGAGTGAGAAAGTGGCCTCCAAGCAGGAGGAGAAGATAAAGAAAAATAAATGAGTTAATGTGGGTCGTGTTATGATACTAAATTAGGCATTGCTTGGGAGGCAACCTAAGTTAATGTATATTTTATTTTTAGTATTTTAGTTTTTATTTCACATAGTTTTTGTTTTTAATTGAGTCACAGGTTGATGGAAAGTCTGAGTACCAAAAACCTAAGCTAAGGAGTATGGAAAAGACTGAGTGTGGGGTCCCTAGACCTTCTTAATGATAAAAGGTGCTACTTTATAGGCCTAGAGGCCTCAGGGAGTATTTATATCTCTACATTTAAGTATACTTTTGGGTCAAAGTCAATTTTAAGTATAGAGTAGGTCAATTCCTATTGTTTTGGGTAAAGTGATGTGGTAGTTCTTGAGTCTTGGTTGTTTTTCTAGTTTTGGGTAAATTTGAAAAAATTACAAAAACATTTTTTCTTTTTAGTTTTTAGTTGTTTGGGTTAGTCTAGTAAGTGCATACTTCACCTACCCCGTGGTTGTTCTTTTCAGTTCTTTTCCATGGAGCGCCCTATGAACTTAGTATCTTTTTTCTCTTTAGGAGTAATTTTAAATTTTTGTGTTAGGAATAAGTTGGATGTTCTTATTGATGTTATGTGTGATTACATGATCTAATTTGGTTTTGTATGTAAAAGAGAATGTTAATTATATGAACCACTACTTTTAAGACTCCTAGGCTCTAGTTTATGACTCTTGTACATTGTTGGCTTAATATTGAATTCATGTTATTGTTTGTCTAAGAGTGTATGATGATCCCACTTGAGTTGAGCATGTGTCGTGTATGTATGGTTTTTGTATATTCCTTATTGCATGTGATGTCTAGAACTTTAATAGTGTGTGTGCAAAGTGAAATAAAGAGTGTGGGTTCAGGAGATGATATAGGAAATTCTTTGATAGCCTTATTTCATACCATCTTTTACCTACCCTTATGAATAATCCTAACCCTCATTAAGCCTTTATCTTCTTATTTGGTAGCCTCATATGTAGCTTAATCCCTTTCTTTGATTGACCATAACTTGATTTAAAGCTCCTAATTACTTTAGTTAAAATAATTGAGTTAAGGAGTTTAAATTCAAGTAGAGAAAAGGTGAAGGTGAAGCCCCAAAGAAATAGCTATTGGTGTTCAAAATTGATATGTGTTGTGGTTGGGAGTTGTGTAGTGAAAATAATAAAGATTGTTTAAGTTGAATAATGTGTGCATATATGTAACACCCCATATTCTTTGTGTACTAGTTCTACTTATATGGAACTTAATATATAGCCTTATGGCATAGGTAATGGACTCGGTATTCTATGTGATTAGTGATGGTAAGATAGAGTTGAAAGAATTCCCATACATTTAAATGTGGTATGATCAAGATACCGTCTATGAGAGGATTTTTAATTTGGGATTGTAAGTAGGTATTTGAGTCTAAAGACTGAAGCAACCAAGTGTACATTGGTTTTAAGTTTAACTAAAGGGATTTTAATCAAAATAATGGAATAAAAATTAAGGTGCTTCCTTGACAAGAAAGTAAGTAGGTGCATCACCTACTTTGACCTTTTGACCAACCTAAGAACTAAGTAGGCGCATCACCTACTAAGAATCTTTTGACCAGCTTATTGGGCCAAGTACACTACCACCTATTTGAATTAATTTTAGCCTAAATTGAAAGAGAGAAAGGAAGGAGAATGGGCAGCCAAGGATTAAAATTTTCAGATCCAAAAAGGCCCAATATAATCGGCAAGTATGTGCATCACCTACTTGATAAATTATGCCCCAAAAATGGCCAAAAAAATCGGCCAAAAGCAGATCCTTTTAAAGGGGTTGAAACCAGCTCCTTTAGCTCATTTTAACTTAAACAAATAAACAGTTTTCTATGTTTTCTTTCTTGTTCTCTCTGAGCTATACAGCAACCCTATAATTCCACTAGGGTTCTTGGGATTTACCTTCCTTCCAATCTAAAGGTAAGTGAACAAATCATGATCTTATCTTAAGAATACTATGAGAATTATTTTTTCCATGATTAAATTATGAGACAGCCCTTTTTAAGTATGGTTGTCCCATTATTCTTGATTATTAAGAGATTTTTCTCTTCACCTTTGGTTTGTGAGTGAAGGAATCAAGCTATTGAGGAGGTATACATTAGAGAATAAACTACCATTGAAATTCAGGTATGGCTACTGTCTACTTTTGCCCTTTTTCTATATATATGTGTTGGCAGAGGATTGTGAATATATTGTTGTGAAGAACCCAAGGTATGGTGAACTCAATTTTTGGTTGCCATATTAAGGGATATTTGGGGCTATTTTTGAACTATTCTATGTATATATGTTGGGGGCTGCTTTGTTGATGGTGGGGGAAAAGTGTGAATAGTTTTCATTGAAAGGTAAAAGGGGGTATTGTGGTAAAGCACCAAATCAAATGTCGTGTAAGATTACTAAGTACACCACTTGATATATTGATTTAAGAGTACAATAAAGACCAAGATGTTAAGGGGGGATCTTATAAAAAGTTACATTGCATGTGAATGTAATTAGAGAAGAACGATGTTGAAAGAACACCCTTGGGTTAGTTAATTGTGGGTTACTACCCGGCTACTATTTTGGTGAGTGTAAATGGAGTGAATATGTTAATTAGCTACTAATCCAATTTTACTCTATTGTAGATTAATAATCTAAAATAAAGGACGTTAAGTAAGAGTGTGATCAGTTGTGCAACAAGGTATGTACAGTTCATTGATCCTTTACTCTTTGGCATGAAACTAACTCGTTTGTTACAAATTAAGCTTCCTAAGAGATCTAGCTTTCAAGTAATACATAAAGGAAGCATACAACCTCCAAAGTGACTAACAACCTACTTCCTACTTGTTAGGGTGTTAAAGTACCTGAAGATGTGTTTGTTACTAGACCTGCACATTTGCCCTTCCAAGTACTTGTATGATATATGTGTTTTTAGCAACAAGTTGTATGGGTTATTCTCTTAGTAAACATGGTCTATGGTGTTATATGTGTTTTATTTCTATTTTTTCTACATCTTACCGCATTATTACTTCATCTAGTGCATGTTTTTATATTCTTTTGATACTGGTCCAAAGTTACAACTTTAATAATACCATGACCACCAAGACAACTACTTTAAATATAAAAGAATGGTCAGAAGTGAATCTATTTATTATTGGGTGGTATCCCAGGGATGGAAAGAACACCAAGTATGGGTCGATCCAAATATCACAGATGGTATCCCAAGGGTGAAAGGAAAGCCTAGCATGGGTTAATCCCAATTAATGTATTCATGAAGACCGTATCCCAAGGGTTAAAATGCCTAGCATGGGTCATCCTCTTTTACCACTGATCAGCTGGTCATTTGTATCATGCCTTATAATTTTATAAAGTAAAGAAGAATAAAGTAAATTAAAGGATGTAATGTACATGATCCCACAAGTACAAGCAAAGTTGGTCTTCTATCCTTACCTATAAAGTTATATATTGATATCTGATTTTGTTGAGCTCTTATCTTATTTATAGTCACTTTATGTTGTACATACTCAGTACATTCTATGTATTGATGTCCCTTGTGGGGGGACACTGTGTTTTATGTTGCAGGTATAGGTACTCCAACTAGTAGACCACCCTAGTAGGAGCACAGGAAATCCAGCAGCTATTAGTGAGTTCCAATTTGATTTGGGGCTTTTCGAGTCTGTTATATATATTTTGGTATTCTACAGTAGCTGTGAGTAAGGTGGGTTTTGTCCCAACCTAACTAAGTCCATGTATCTTTTAGAGGTTTTGTAGACTAATGTAAAGTTAATAATGATAACATTGTGTTCTTTTAACGTTATGTAGGTTTGGGCTTGCTTATGTGGTTTGTTTTCATCAATACACCATATCCATACTTAGTAGAACCTTTGATGTTATTGTTACATGCATGAAAGTACAAGGTTATGGGTTGGTACTCTTAGGCCATTACGGCTATGGGTGCCTGTCCATCTCAATGGGATTTAAGGCATAACAAAAGTGGTATCAGAGCAGGTCATCCTAGGGAATCATCTGCAGAGTCATATTTGTGTAGAGTCTTTATTATGGGTGTGTTGTGCACCACATCTCTTAGTAGAAGGCTATGAGGTATTTAGGAGTTGTTTCTTTTTCTTTATTCCTTAGATTGTGCGATAGAGCCAATAAAGTAGGTTGATTTTTATTTAACCCTAAATATTTTTTCTCAATATACTAAGGATGTTGATTACGAGAATGAGTAAGAGTAAGAAAATGGATGTGACTATCAGATAAGGGACAATAAAATCACCACCTAGATATATTGATCACAGTGAGGCTCAAGATAAGTTTGCATCATAGACTTCTTCTACTCCTCCATCTCCATAAAGGCTAAGGAGGAGAGAAGTATACCCAGAGTCACCTATTAATTCTACTGAGCAAGATTTAAGAAATACGGTACAATTATTAATACGTATAGTTGTTGGATAAGGTCAAGGATAAGTGGGTTCAATTATGGGTACCAGTGGTATGGATAGGGCAACTAGTCTACGAATACAGTATTTTGTTAAATTAGACCCTCCTTAATTCACGAGGTCAGATCCTAATAAAGATCTACATGACTTTATTTACCAGATTCAAAGGGATTTGGATGTTATGCATATATCTGGTAAAGAGATAGTTGAGTTAGCAGCAGATTGATTAAAGGGGTAGCTACATTGTGGTATGAAGCTTGGAAAAATGCAAGGGGTATAGGTGGACCTTTAGCTAGTTGGGAAGAGTTCAAAATAGTATATCTTGATTATTATATTCCATTTGAGATTTAGAATACCCATGTAGATCAGTTCTTAAATCTTCACCAAGGGAATATGAGCGTGAGTGAGTACAGTCTTCAATTTAATTATGTGGCAAGGTATGCTCCTCATATAGTGGCTACTATGAAGGATAGAGTTCATCGATATGTGGATATATTAGACCCATATTTGGTCAGTGATTTTACTATTGTTGCCTTGAATAAAGAAATGGATATAGCAAAAATACAAGCTTTTGCATAAAAATAGAGGATCAAAGGCAAATAAGGACACAAGAGCAAGAAAGGGGGAACTCTAAGAGGGTCAGATCAATGGGACAATTTTTTCCATATAAAGAAGAGTTAAGGCCTCATTTATTTCAAAAGAACACCTAGACCATCACCTTCCTACTCCACGGAAAGTGCTCCACCCTGATCCCAGGGGTTTAGGGGAAGTTAATTCGGGAAAAGAAGTGAGAATCAAGGTTCACAAATAGCGGGGTATCAAGAGTAGGGAAGTAAAATACAATCAAGACCTCTTAGATAGATTTGTAAGAATTGTGGAAAGAATTATTTAGGTGCATGTAGGTTTAGGGTAGATGCTTGTTATTAGTGTGGCACACCAGGACACATAATGAGAGATTTTCCAAAAAGGGGCATGGGTGATATGGCACAACCTACTGGATTGACTGTTGCATCATCATCCTTGATTTTTCATTTTGGTAGGGGTTAAAAAATGCCTAATATTTGTGGTAGGGGTGCTAAGGGGTCAACTACTTCTAATGGTGTTTAGAATTATACATATGCTCTAAAGGGTCGACAAAATTTTAAGGCTTTTGTTGATGTGGTTACGGGTACATTGTCCATCTTTTCATATAAGGTGTATCCAGTAATTGATCTAGGATTTACATTTATCATATGTCACTCCATTAATTGCTGGAAAGTTAAAAAAAACACCAGAGTCACTAGCTAAGCCATTTGAAGTGTCTATACCAATTGGTGAGTCTATTATAGCTAGAAGAGTTTATCTAAATTGTATAGTAACTATTTGTAATCGTGATACATTGGTTGAACTTGTTAAGTTGGATATGGTAGATTTTGATTTTATAATGGGTATTGATTGGTTGTCCTCTTATTATGCCATAGTGGATTGCCGAGCCAAGAGGGTGTATTTCTATTTTCAAAAAGAAGCAGTCCTTGAGTGGAGAGGTAATATTGGAGCACCAAGGGGTAAGTTTATTTCTTATGTTAAGGAAAAGAACATGATGTCCAAAGGGTACATATGTCATCTAGTAAGGGTGAAAGATATAGAGGCAAAGTCACCGCCCCTTTAGTCTATTTTAGTGGTAAATGAATTTCTTGACGTATTTTCTAAAGAGCTTTTGGATTTTCCACCAAAATAAGAAGTAGAGTTTGGTATTGATGTGATCCTAGGTACTGAACTAATTTCTATTACCCCATATAGAATAGCACCTATAGAATTACGTGAATTGAAGGAACAATTAAAAGATTTATTGGAAAAGGGTTTCATAAGGCCTAGTATATCTCCTTGGGGCACACTCGTGTTATTTGTATGTAAGAAATATGGCACGTTGAGAATGTGTATTGATTATAGACAATTGAATAAGTTTATAATTAAGAACAAATATCCCCTTCCTAAAATTGATGAATTATTTGACCATTTATAAGGTGCTAAGTGCTTTTCAAAGATTGACTTGATGTCAGGTTATGACCAACTATAAAAGTGAAGGAGAAAGATATACCTAAAATGGATTTTTGAATGTAATATGGTTATTTTGAGTTTTTAGTTATGTCATTTGGGTTAACTAATGCACCAGCAGCTTTTATGGATTTGATTAATAGAGTGTTCAAGATATTTTTGGATGTGTTTGTTATTATATATATATATAGATGATATTCTGGTGTATTAAAGATCAAAAGAAGACCATGCTAATCATTTACGGCAGGTGTTACAAATTCTTCACGATGTAAGTTGTATGCAAAGTTCTCCAAATGTGAGTTTTGGTTAAAATTAGTTAAATTCATGGGTCATATTATATCTAATGAAGGAATAAGAGTTGACTCTCAAAAGATAGAAGCAGTGAAGGACTGGCCGAAGCCCACAATGCCTATGAAGGTTCGTAGTTTCCTAGGTTTGGCAGGCTATTGCAGAAGGTTGGTTGAGGATTTTTCTTCCTTTTCCGCACCTTTAACAAAGCTAACACACAAAGAAGCCAACTTTTAATAGAATGAAATGTGTGAAAGAATTTTTCAAGATTTGAAGAATAAGTTGACTTCTACACCCATATGGTACTTCTGGAAGGCACAGAAGGCTATGTGGTATATTGTGATGCTTCAAGAGTTGTCTTAGTATGTGTTTTGATGTAACTTGGTAAAGTAATAGCTTATGCCTTAAGACAGTTGCATCCACATGAGAAAATTTATCCAACAGATAATCTTGGGCTAGCAGTTGTTATATTTGCTTTAAAAATATGGCGCCACTACTTGTATGGGGTTCATGTTGATATAAACACCGACCACAAGATTTTCCAGTACCTCTTTAACCAGAGAGACCTAAATTTGAGGCAGCGAAGGTGGCTTGAGATTTTAAAACATTATGATATTGATATCTTATATCATCCGGGGAAGCAAATATGGTAGCAAATGCACTAAGCCATAAGGCGATGTCATGTAATTATCGGCAACCCGTAGAAAGGCAAGGGATAACTATAGATCTACATCAATTATCTAGCTTGGAGGTCTACCTTCTTGAATCTTTAGAAAAAGGCGTTATGGTGAAAAATATAGCAGAATCCTCATTAGTAGCTGAAGTTAAAGAGAAGCAATACATAGATCCTATTATTTTATAGGTTAGGGGAATGTACAACAAGGTATGACAAAGGAATTTAAGCTTACAGAATAAGGAATACTTTAATTCCAAAATAGATTATATGTGCCTAATATGGATAGGCTATGAAAATGGATTATGGTAGAGGCACATCATTCAAGATATTCTATTCATCCTGGTTCAACTAAAATGTATCATGATTTGAAAGAGATGTATTGGTGGGGTGACATAAAGAAGAACATTGTAGAATTTATAGCTGAATGTCCAAATTGTCAACAAGTTAAGGAAAAACACCAAAATCCAGGAGGTTATATTCAACTTATAGATCTCCCAACTTGGAAGTGGGATATGATCAACATAGATTTTATCACTAGTTTACCTCGCTCCTCTTGAAAGTTTGATTCTATATGGGTAATAGTTGATAGACTCACCAAATCAACATACTTCCTACTGGTTAAGACTACTTACACAGCTGAAGAGAATGCAAAATTATTTATTAAAGAGACAGTTTGGCTACATAGAGTCCTCACTCATGATTTGGGGTTAGCGACGGTAGTTTTCATGCTCAACATTTAGAGGCATTACTTGTATGGTGTGCATTGTGAGATTTTCATTAATCATCATAGTCTTCAGCATCTTATGACTCAACGAGAGCTTAATACTTGCCAGGAAAGATGGATGAAGTTGCTAAAGGACTATGATATTGCCATCTTGTATCATTTGGGTAAAGCGAATATGGTGGTTGATCCCTTCAGTCAAAAGGCAGTGATTATGGGTAGTTTGGCATGTATATTGGTTTCTCAGAGTCCCTGGGCACGGGATATCCCGTCCTTATCAAAGTTGATGGTTTACATTGATATTTTGGATCCTATGAGGATTTTTGCTTATGTGGAGGCGAGGTCCTGACTATTTGAGTAGATTTATGATCTTCAGTTTGAGGATAGTAAGTTGTGCCTTCTCCATGATTGGGTGATGAGTGGTGGGTCTGGCAGACACACCATAGATTCTGAGTGTATCTTGAGATTTTAGGGTCATATTTTTATTTTCTAAATTAATGACTTGATTCAGTCGATTCTCCATGAAACACACAGCTCCAGATATTCTATTCATTCTAATACAAACAATATGTATAGAGGCTTTATTAATGGCATAGTATGAAGAGAGATATGTCAAGCTTTGTATGTTATTACCTACGTTGTTAGGAGGGTAAGGCTGAGCATCAGCATCTAGGCAATTTGACTCAGAGGTTACTCATTCCCATATGGAAATGGGAAAGAGTTACCATGGACATCATTAATGGTTTGCCTCGTATATCCTGTTGTCATGATGGTATTGGGTTATTGTGTATCGTTTGACCAAGTCATCATATTTCCTTTCTATTCAGATGACCTTCAGTGCTGAGATGTTATGTCTTGGAGAATATGTTGATGTTATGATGATACACGGTAAATTTGGAGGATATAATGATATTATGATGATTCCCGGCGAATTTGGAGGATATAATTATGTTATGATGATGCTCGGTGAATCCGGAGGATATAATGATGTTACAATAATGTACGGTGAATTCGGAGGATATAATGATGCTATGATGATGCCTGGTAAATTTGGGGGATATAATGATGCCCGGTGAATCAGGAAAAGGTAATTATGAGATGATAATGTTATGTGTGGTAAGTATTATATGAATAAATAGATGTATGTGAGGTTATGTTGTGTATGGATAAACCCAATTGTGCGCTTGGGACATGATGTCTTCCTTGGTAAATTATTATCCATTCTTTGTCATTAATCACTAAATAAGAGGTGTAACTCTTATTAACTCTAATTAGTAACTAGAAGTAGATTATGTCGAGTATTGGGTTAAGGCTAATTGATATGTGTAATGTTGTATAGAACCAAGGGTTCACCTAGTAAATCTACTTGTCTTGGATAAATAGTTATGTTATGGAGTTTCTCTTAGTAAAGTGGCTTATGTGATAACTAGTTGTCTCTAATAAATAACTATGACTTGTAGGCTAGAAGCCTAGTGAACTAGTTGGTGGATCTTACGTATCTAGAATACGGAAACTAGTCCTTAAGGTTGTGACATACTCAATGAAAATAGACCTAGTATTGTATGATAAGTCGTTAAGTTGACATCTTGTATGTGATGTCGCAGTAGCTTAATTGATGACTTATATAATTAGGAGGCTAACTAGAAGATAGTTTGATGGGTGAATAACTAATGGTGTTGATAACTTTTATCTTTACCTTATTTGACGACTAGTAAACTATTAGACTTGCAAACTAGTGGCTCATGGAAATATCAGCTAGCTAGTATAGGCTAGACCTGAAGTTTATTAATGAATTAGAGATTAAATAATGATACATGTTATGGTGATATCAGCTTTGTTGTGTCAAATTATGGTATTGATGATAATTGTACACCTCTATAAAAGGCCATGGCGGGAATGTACAACCCACGTCTTTGGTGAGTTATTTGTGTATTTGTGTCTTGATATGTTGATGGATTGATCTTTTGGTGAACTTTCCAGTGGTATGGAACATCGTGATGAGTTCTTTGCTTATTTTCCTTGAGTGTACTTCCCGACGTTATGAGACGTCGTGGTAAGTTCTTTTTCTTTATAATCTAATAATGGTAGTTGTGTAGATTATGGTAATTACATGATTGTTATTATATATATGTAGCTTTACATTTCTAAAATGAATTCTCATGTTGTATGAAATTTATGGTATATATTGATATGGAATGTCGTACTATTGTTATATTTGATTAGTTAATTAGACAGTGATATCGAAGAAGATTCAGGTTTTGATTCTGTACCTTGACTTTAAGTTATTGTCTTACTCTATCATCTTTATATTATAATTTAGCTCAGTCAACCAATGATGCCTACTGAGTACCCGTGTTTTGGTACTCAATCTACACTTTTGTACCTTTTTAGTGTAAACCTGAGTTTTAGTTGTCGTTGTTGAGTTGAGATCGTGCGGTGTTGATCATCAGAAGACACGGTGAGCTCTTGGAGCTCGATTTTTCCTTTTTCCCTTCTATACTTATTTTGTCTTTTATATTTGAGATGTATGTATAAGACTATTTAAGACTATTAGACATTGAGTTTTAATTTCTTTTGTTAAAAGTAGAGATGCTCTTGTACTAATACTTTCAAGTCATGGGAAATGTATTCTAATGTTAGTTGTTTCTTTGTGGAATGTTGTTGTTATGTTGTTTTCTCATATAGGGTCCATGTTGGACGTTCCTACCAAGGTAACCCATTGCATTAGCTCCTGTTATAGTGTTGGCTTACCTATGGATGGGTTATGGTAGGTGCCATCATGACTCGGAAATCGGGTCGTGATAGAAATTGGTTGAGGAATTTAAATAGTTATTACATGGATTGTTTTTCCTTGGTTTTTTATTGTTATTCATACTTTATCTTGTTTTTGTGAACTAAATAAGTGCATGGGTTAGAAAATTTTAATGGGGGGCCAGGATTCCCCCAAATTGATGGATTTTGGATTGGATTTGGTATTACGCTCAACCTACCTTAAGAAATTAGTTTTGAAACATGAATATGCATAAATTGACTTACTCTTGGAACCTTCCATTGCATAAAAGTTTAATGGAAAATAAAAATGGTTTTGAAAGGCCTTGGTGGCCATGGGTTGGTTTTAAATTGGAAACTTAGGAGTCTATATTGGTTAATTGGCTTAGAATGGCTTAATGGGATTTTCTTGTAAGCTTAATTGGTATGATGATACCAATTCGTAAATTCCTTAATAAATGACTCCTAGGCTTATGGACGGGATTATGTGCTAAATGGTTTTAATTTAGGCTTAATGGGGGTTGTGTAGCTTGCCGGGAAGGTGGAGGGCTAGGGGAGACCAATATTGGAAACCACATTTGCTGGCTTGGGGGTCTATATGACTGTATGCATGGTTCACACAACATATATTTTATTTGAATGGTTGGAACCTCGATGGCTTTGCAGCTTTCTTTGATTTCCCTGGTTCATATAGCTACACGCACTGAGGACTTTTAGCACTGGGAGATAAATCCATATGGACCGTAGGTTCCCTTAGGATGGCTAGAGCTTCATAGTCCAGGTTAATGGTTTTAAAACTCATGCTTAAACCCAGTACCCTATCTTGGGATCTTATATATGTATGTGAACATGTACACAGAGTTTTGGTTTATTTTGACATGGTATTATTTTATCCCTTCCTTGAAATACATATTAGCGCTCAACCTGCAAACCATCATCGGACTCTACATCATTTTATGATGTAGGGTCCTAGGGGTTTTTCATTTGTTGTGTGCAATGTTAGGTGATCCAATTAGTTGATTGGTCTTCTTTGAAGTGTTGACCTTCTATTTTCGAAAGGCCTTTCATTTCTTTAGTTTCCTTGTGTTCTTTTAGTATCTTATTTTGGATACTTTTTGTCTATGGTTGGGGGCATATCCCGACCTGATGTGGTATTTAATTTTTTTTTGGCTTTTGTGGACAAGGTGTGGGTTAGGATATTGGTTTTGACTCAGTATTTATTTGGCTTATCTAATATCATGTCTGGTTTACTTTTGCTATTTTCTTTATTACTACTATTATTGTGCTCTTAAGGTTAAGTTAAGGGGTGGTCTCTGGTCCATGGTGAGCTTGACATATCCGACACAACTAGGACCTTGTTCGGGTCCTAACAAGCTTGGTATCAGAGCCAGGTTTAGGATCGTTGGTTGTCTGCAAAGCCATGTCGAGTATAGTCGTTTTTATGGGTGTGTAGTGTGTCATACTTATAAGGAGAGGCTCCAAGGCATTTAGTAATGTTGCCCTTTCTTGTGTTCTATTTCAGGCTATAGAGTCTAGTGTCATGAACTTTTCTAACTCCTGGCTTACTCACGTTTCAGATCATGCCTCCCCGAAGATCTGATGTTCATAGAAACTCTGTTGGACCCTCTGTCATACCTGAGGATAATTTGGATAGAACTTTCACTGTCTATGAAGTACATACTCGGTCTAGGGTCCCTTTTCCTAATTATACTACCCCAGGTGGAGTTCTACTTGTTCCCACTAGTCCTCCTCGGGCTTCCCAAGTTGGTGATGCTTATGATCTGCCACCTTAGGGTGACATTTCTAATCCGGAGCTCCATCGGTCCATTCATTGCTTACTTTGTTGGTGAGATCTCAGTCTCATTTGTTAGATCGTGTTGGTTTTGTTGCTCCTTCGTTTGAGGTCACTCAGGTTGGCCAATTCATAAGGTTGAATCCCCCAACCTTTATAAAATCTAAGGTTGAGGAGGATCCTCAGGGGATTGTTGATGAGATGGAGAAGATTTTTCAGGGATATGCATGCAACTGATGTAGAAGGTGTGGCTTTTGCTGCATATCAGCTAAAAGATATAGCTTATCAGTGGTATGAGGAGTGGGAGCAGTTGCAGGGTGATGATGTGGAGCAGGCATAATAAGAGGATTTTTCGAGTGCCTTTCTTGATCATTTCTTTCCTTAGGAGTTGAGGGAAGATAAGGCTGAGGAGTTTTTGAATCCGTAGAAGGGTAAGATGAGTATGAAATAGTATGTCCTGAAATTTCAACAGCTATCTTATTATGCTCCAGAGTTGGTGTCTAGCTAGAGATCTACAATGAGGAAATTTGTTTGTGGGTTGTCCCATGACTTGGTGTTTAAGTGTAAGGTTGCGATGTTGAACAATGATATATATATATATATATATATATATATATATATATATATATATCTAGACTTGTGATTTATATGCAACAGGTAGAGGATGAAAGAAGAGATAGCTAAAGATAGGAGGGAGGCAAAATAAGAAGTTCAGGTATTCAGAGCAAGGTGCAAATCAGCAGAAATTTTGAAGAGATAGTACATAGTGGACAAAGAAGAAGAATTCTGGGAGTTCAAATTCATATTATTTGTCTTATGCCCTTATCCTAAGCCATCTGGTGATCATCATTTTCAAGCTAGCAGTGGTCCTAAGGCACAGGGTGCCTAGCCTCACGCTAGTGGAGCTCAGTTACCTACACCCTATCGTCCTTGTAGATATTGCAGACAGCTTCACCGTGGTTATTGTAATAAAGGGAGGAAATTTTATTTCAATTGTGGTTGTCCCGTACATATAAAAAGAAATTTCCCTACAGCTAAGGTAGCCACTAGAGAGAATAAGGTTCTAGTAACCACTATTTTGGCTCCTACACCAAAGAGAGATACTTCTTTCACCGGTACTGTCCAAAATCATCTATGTGATATTTCCACCTGTCAGGAATCTAGGGCATCCCCAAATGTTGATACCAGTATGTTACAGCTCTTTTCCTGTGATGTTTATTGTTTGTTTGACCTAGGTTCTACCCTTTCTTATGTGACTCCTTATATGGATGTACACTTTAGTTTTGGTCCTGAAAATATTTATGACCCCTTTTATGTGTATACTTTGGTGGGTGAGTCTGTTATTGCTAGGAGAATCTATAGTGGTTGTGTGGTGTCTATCTTTTATAGGGAGACATTGGAGGATTTGGTAGAGCTGGATATGGAGGATTTCGATGTTATCTTCGGGATAGATTGGATTCAATCTTGTTATGTTTCTCTTGATTGTAGGACCCGAAAGTTCAGTTTTCATATTCCTAATGAATAGGTATTATAATGTGAGGGGAGTTCCATAGAACCTAAAGGGAGGTTTATTTCTTATCTTAGAGCTTAGAAGCTGAAAAAGGGTGCCTATATCATCTATTGTGGGTTAGAGATTCAAATTCTGAGGGTCTCTCTTTTCAGTCTATCCCTGAGGTTAATGAATTTCCTGAAGTATTCCCCGATGATCTTCTAGGAATTCCTCCCGATAGGGAGATACCCATCCCGATAGGGAGATACCCATCCCCGATGATCTTCTAGGAATTCTACCAGATACCCATCCTATTTTCATTCCTCCTTATAGGATGGCTTCACCTGAATTGAAAGAGCTCAAGGAGCAGTTAAAGGATCTTCCTGACAAGGACCTTATTCATCCTAGTGTTTCTCCATGGGGGGCTTCTCTGCTTTTTGTTCATGAGAAAGATGGGTCTCTTCAAATATGTATAGTTTATCACCAGCTGAATAAGGTTACAGTGAAGAATAAGTTTAATGCCTCCAGTCTGCACCTTGGACGTCACACGGTGCTCATAATCTTGAAGGACCATAAGCTAACCCATGACTGGTACCTACTGTAATATCTGAATAATAATAATAATAATAATAATAATAATAATAATAATAAAATGCAGAAATTGGACTAATATTACCATAAGGTTCACATCTGAACATCAAAGACTGATAATGAAAAACTAAAATCTAAACGTCTATCTGAAATAATCTAGTCTTATAAGCCTCTAACTGAACTATCTAAAAGTGAAGTGAGGGGACAAGCCCCCCAACTAACTCCAACTACTGTAAAATGTACTGAAATAACAACTTTGTCCTCAAACTATGAGGACTCACCACTAAGTTTGCAGCTGATGGGATAACTACTAAGTGCAATCAGGAGCCCGTGCATCTGAACCTATGAAATAAGATATCATAGCACAAAATAAAGGTATGCGTCAGTACTTTGAATGTACTATCATTCTAAGTGAGGTAAGGCTAAATGCATGGCTTCATATGCATGAACAATAACTGGTTGACCAACATAAATATAACTGAATGATAGTATATGAATACGTGAGACTGTTGTATATATACTAATTATGCGATATTGTGCACATAACTACGCATGTTGTAACTGATATTATGTTAACACTGGGTACTGAGTTCTGATAACTGATAACTAATAACTGAATGACTGATATTTGTATTTACTGATATCTGAATTACTGTTAACTGAGAGACTATTTCTGACATTCCTGATTATGTAGAACTGAACTGAGTTCTATGCTGAATTGGGTGATTGTATCTGACAGTCCTTGTTCTGTATAACTGAATTGAGTTTTATACTAAGACTGAAACTAAAACTGTAGGAGGTAATCATCTAACCAATATACCTCTCTCTAAACTGATTAGGGTCCAACCTGTAACCCCATTTGAAAGCGTGTCAGTACTATGTCACGAGTAAAGACAAGTGTTGAGTCACCCTCATCTGGCAAATGCCCTGAAGGAGAATGGTGATACCCTCAACTGGTAGGTAGAACACCTCATCAACCCTTAACTGGCAGGTTGATGTCTCAACTTATATTGGCTATGTAGTTATGGAATGCAAGGACTGCTTCTAAGGATCACTCCTCTAATGGCAAGTGAGTTCCCATCCTTGAGTTCACTCAGTGCTGAATCTTACTCCCAACTAAATAAACACTAAACTGGTTTCTAAATTGTACTAGGCTGGACTGAACTATCACTGATCATGTTCTCTAACTGAATTGAATTGAGTGTACTGGGTCCCACTGACTGATGAAATACTACTGAGTTCTGAAATGAATACTGGACTAAGATTGTGGATGATTACTAAGTACAACTATCTGTGAGTCTACTGAGACTATTCTGTAACTACTGTAACTCTAGATTAGCAGCTAGTTTTTCGGGTATTGAATACCCCCAGGACTCGATAGCATGAAAAGTAAAGCATATCATAAACTTCAAAAGCATAACAATGTTCACTTGCTCACAACTCGTTCATAGAGGAATTTTATCAAACACTTGTAAGATATAAGCTTGCACATATGCTAGCATGTCATATTTTAACATTTAATTCACAAGAGCAATTTATCAAGCACTTGAGGAACATATTCTATGAACATGATACTAAACAACATGTAGGCATCGTAATTTGAAATTCCAATTCAAAAATCAAGGGCTTTTAACATGAATTCACATGATACTACACACAGGATAAATAATTTCACATGAAACTTGAAAGAAACCATGAATTAGAATGCAATTACCATCATAACATGAATACACTCAAATCCCACATGGAA
This sequence comes from Capsicum baccatum var. pendulum, assembly GCA_030864225.1. Lineage (NCBI taxonomy): Eukaryota > Viridiplantae > Streptophyta > Magnoliopsida > Solanales > Solanaceae > Capsicum > Capsicum baccatum. The sequence goes on from CM061557.1 coordinate 93,076,236, forward strand.
TTCATAAAATCAATTAACTTGTAGTTTAAAAGAGTTTCTTGAACTCCAAGGGTGGAAGGAAACCATTGGATGAACACTTCACATACCTTGATGCTTGAATTCGTAAAGATTGATGGTTTGTTATTGAAGATTTGCTCTTGAAATTAAAATCCCTAGGGTTTGATCTTGAGTAAATTTGAGAGAATTTGGAAGAAAGTGAGCAATTTAGCCTCTAGGTTCGTTTGATTATAGGTTTTGGGGCTCAAAATGGGTGGGATGGTGACCTAAATACCCCTTTGGACATTAGCTTTTAATGACTGAAAACGTGTCCAGTGATGTGCAGATGGATGCGTCGCATCGATGGGGTCAACGCGACTGTCGAAGCGCCATGTTGAGTCTGTATCGGCTCACTGGAAATTGACAATGGGAGTTGGGAAAAAAATTTATCAACGCGATAGGTGATGCGGCACATTGAGATCGCGTTGATCCACTAGTTTGGACTACCAAATATGATTCAAACGATGTTCGAAAAATCCAAAACTTGTCCAAGAACACCTACTGACATACCTGATCATGAATCAACCAAAAAACTGGCACTTTAAGGTCTTCTGGGTCCAGAAATAGGATCACTAACTTATGAGTCTAAAAATCATTCTTAGTGTAAATACATAGCCAAAATTTCTATGTATGGGATCCCTTATCAAGCTCTAAGGGTTGAGTTAAGCTTAGAATTTTGCGGGGTCTTACAATATCTCCCCCTTGGGAACATTTGTCCTCGAATAAGACTGACTAAGCTGAGAATACAAATAGACTGAACTTTCTTACTAAGCATGCTTAATTGGAGCATGATTTCATGACTAACATTACTAATGCACTGAATTTTCATACTGAACATACATGACTGAAACATGACTAAATTCTGAGGACATGACATATGACTGAGCTATTTTGAGAGGATATGTCTGATATGAGAAGGCTATGCAACTGAACTGATATCTAACTCATACAGGAAATCTAAATATGGAACTGAGTAAATTCAAGAAAAACTATTACCTTAAGCTGAATCTGAGTTTGCGAAGAAGAGGTGAGGATATTTGGTCTGCATATTTGCTTCTACTTCCCAAGTAGCTCCCTCAACAGACTGATTCTGCCAAAGAACTTTGACTAGAGGGACTTCTTTGTTCCTCAGTCTACGAATCTGACGATCAAGGATTTCGATTGGGATCTCTTCATAAGAGAGGTTGTTTTGAACATCTATGCCTTCTATAGGGACTACAGCTGCTTGGTCGGCTATGCATTTCTGTAGAAAGGAGACATAAAACATTGGATGGACTGAAGCTAAATATGAAGGCAACTTAAGCTTGTAAGCTACCTTTCCAAAATGGCTGAGGATTCGGTAATGATCGACATACCGGGGGTTGAGCTTCCCCTTCTTGCCAAACCTCTTCATTATTTTCATTAGAGAGATTTTATAATTCACAAAATCCCCAATCTCAAACTTGAGATCCTTCCTTCGTATATCAGTGTGTGATTTCTACCGGCTCTGATCTATCTTAAGACTTTCCCTGATCAACTTAACTTTTTCTAAGGTATCAAATACCAAGTTAGGCCTTACTACTTGGGTCTCACCCAGTTCAAGCCAGCCAATGGGAGATCTACATCTCCTCCTATAGAGCACCTCAAATGGAGCCATCTGAATTCTAGAATGGTAAATGTTATTATACGCAAACTCAATCAAAGGCAAGTTGTCATCCCAACTACCCTTAAAATCAATGGCACATGCACTTAACATATCTTTTAAAGTCTGAATGGTCCTTTCTGCTTGACCATCTAACTGAGGGTATAAGGATATAATGTGGTAAACTTGGGTAACTATACCCTTTTAAAAGGCTTTCCAAAAATGATAGGTGAACTGGGTACCTCTATCTGAGATAATGGACAACAAAGCTCCATGCAATCTGACCAACTCTCTAACATAGAGCTTGGCATAATCCTCAGTTGAATAAGAGGTATGAACTGGTAAGAAGTGATATAATTTGCTCATCTTGTCTATAATTACCCAAATTGAATCGTGCTGACGATGAGTACTCCACTAATAGATCTCTCATAAATTTTGTTACATCTTATTGTCCCCTGGATGAATATAGTAATGCACACCATGCGCTTCTGCAAGAATTTGTTGCCTCAAGTCATCGACACCTGGCACACATATCCAACCCTGGCAACATAACACACCATCTCCCCTTGGGAGAAAACCTCTAGAGGCATAGGCTATGACCTTACCTCTCTGCATCAAAACACACCTTAAACCAACTCTGTAAGCATCACAATATACCACAAACCCATCTGATCCATCTGATAAAGTCAAAATGGGGGCCGTAGTGAGTCAAGTCTTTAACTCCTAAAAACTCTTCTCACAAGAATTTGACCCTTGGAATTTGACTTTCTTCTGAGTCAATCTGGACATGGAATATGCAATAGATGATAATCCCTCAAAAAACCATCAGTAATAGCCACCCAAACCCAAAAAACTCCTGATATCTGAAAAAGAGATAGGTCTGGGCCAGTTTCTCACTACTTTAATCTTTTGAGGATCCACTCTAGTGCCATATCCGAAAACTATATGGCCAAGAAAACATACTGACCTTAGCCAAAATTCACATTTAATGAATTTGGCGAACAATTGATAGGCTCTAAGGGTCAGTAACACTATTCTGAGATGGTCTGCATGATCATGTTCACTACGGGAGTTGACAAGAATATCATCAATGAAGACTACGATGAACATGTATAAGTACTGCTTGAACACATGGTTCATCATGTCCATAAAACTTGTTGGGGCATGGTTAAGGCCAAATGACATGACTAAGAATTCAAAGTGACCATAACGAGTTCTAAAAATTGTCTTCAGAATGCCATATTCTCTGACTCTGAGCTAATGATAGCCTGACCTGATGTCTATCTTAGAAAGTAGTTGACACCTTGAAGTTGATCAAATAATTCATCAATTCTGAGAAGTGGATACTTTTTCTAGATCGTGACTTTATTTAGCTGATGGTAATCTATACATATTCTAAGGGAATTATCTTTCTTATGCACGAATAGGACTGGTTCACCCCATGGGGATACACTGGGTCTGATGAATCCCTTATTTAGGAGATCCTTCAATTGTTCTTTTAATTCTCTGATTTCTGCTGGATCCATTCTGTATAGAGGGATAGAGATAGGTTGATTATCTAGAAGAAGGTCTATTCCAAAGTCAATTTCCCTCTCGAGAGGAACTCTAGGAAGATGTTCGGGAAATACATCTGGGAACTCACATGCTACGGATGCTAATTTAAGATTAGGGGTCTCTGAACTAGAGTCTTGAACTCAAACAAGATGATAGACACATCCCTTAGATATCATTTTCCTCGCCCTAAGGTACGAAATAAGATGAACCCTAAGTGCTGAAGTACTACCCCTCCACTATAGGATAGGTTCATTCGAAAACTGAAATTGAATAATTCTATTTCTGCAGTCAACTGGAGCATAGCATGAATGAATCTAATCAATACCAAGAATGACATTAAAATCTATGATCTCTAATTCTACTAAGTCTACTAAAGTTACTTTCTGAGATACCATAACTGGACAGTTTTTGTATAATCATCAGGCTATAATAGATTTACCCACTGGGATAGAGACTGAAAAGGGCTCTGCTAGGATTTTAGGACTGACTCTAAAGTCAACAGCTATATAAGGAGTTATAAAGGACAAAGAATCTCCTTAATCTAGCAAAGCATAAATATGTAAATGATAAACTTGTAACATACCAATGTCCACATCAGGAGAAGTTTCCTGATCCTATCAGGACTGAAGTGCATAAACACTATTTAGGCGCTACCTACTGGTGGCACTGGAAGCGGCACCCTGCTAATTTTGGTGATTGGACTAAGCTGAAGGACTAAGGACAATCACTGACCCTATGGCCTGGCTTGCCACATCCAAAACACACATCACTGCTAGCCCTGCAGATACCCTGGTGGTTTCTGCCATATTTCTGGCAAAGAAGGTTTGTTTGGGCACTGCTAACACTACCCTGAGGTTTAGGTCCTAGTGCCCTATCTTTATTGCCATCTCTAAATTTTAACACTAGAGCACTAGCTGAGGATGGAGATAGAACTAAAGATTTTTGGAAGAACTGAGAATGATTACCACCCTCTGACTTAGGTTGGGTAAAGTTGAAGCTACCCGTTCTCTCTCTCTCTTGTTCTCCCTTTCCTTCTCCCTATTATTAGCCTCCTCTATCTGCTAAGCATAAACAATGAGTCTGGATATGTCCATCTCCTTAATTATCATTACAGTCCTACACTTCTTGACCACGCTATTAGACATGCCAGATACAAACTTATTCATCTTAGATCTGCTATCTGCTACCACATGAGGAGCGTATCTGGCTATATGAGTAAACTTTAGAGAATATTATTTCACTGTCATATTGCCCTACTTCAGATTAATAAACTCCAACACCTTCACTTCCCCCAACTCTAGTGGGAAGAACCTGTCCAGAAAAGCAGTGGCAAACTCCTCCCATTCTATGAGCCCTGCATCTGCGACCCTCTCTGCCTTTCACTACTTGAACCATGAGTGGGAGAAATCCTCAAACTAATATATGGAAAACTCAGCACTCTCACTAGTTGTCACCCCTATAATATCTGTGACTTTTTGCACCTGGTCAAGAAATTCTTATGGGTCCTTATCTGACTTAAACCCAGTAAAAGTTGGAGGGTTCATTCAGGTGAAGTCTTGAATTCAAGCTGCAATAGTATTGACCACTGGATTAGCCAGAATAGTAGCAGGGTATTTATTTTAAGCTGGAACAGAATTGGCTAGGGTAGTGAAAGCGGCTTTGAGTTCAGCATGAGGGACATGCTCATCCAGGAGATCTGCCTGAATGGGCTGAGATATTGGTTGATTTCCTGTTCTTCTACCATTATTCTTTTTGGGAGGCATGTTATGTAGACAGAAGTAAGAAAAGGATTAGACTGAGAGTTTAACTTGAGTTTATTTTTACTCGCACAATATAAATACAGAAAGAAGGGAAACTTTTCCTATAATGCCTCGTAGCCTCTTGTTCATAAGTGAGGCGAGCTACACACCCATGTACAAGACTCTACTAGACGCGGCTTTCAAACTTCCTAAGACTCTGTTGAACCTTAGGCTCTGATACCAAGTTTGTAATGCCCTGATTCTAAACCCCAGATGTCACACGGTGTTCATAATCCCAAAGAACCACAAGCTAACCCATGACAGGTACCTGCTGCAATATCTAAATAATAATAATAATAAAATATAGAAATTAGGGTGATATTTCCATAAGGTTCACATCTGAACATCAAATATTGATAATGAAAAATTGAAATCTAAACATCTATCTGAAATAATCTAGACTAATAAGACTCTAACTGAACTAAATAAAAGTGGAGTTGATGGGACAAGCCCTCAACTAACTCCAACTACTGTAAAATGTACTGAAATACTAAAATAACAACTTTGTCCTCAAACTATATGGACTCACCACTAAGTCTGCTACTGATGGGTTAGATTGCTAAGTGCGAACAGGAGACCTTGCATCTAAACTTATGATATAATACAACATAGCATAAAAGAAAGGTATGCGTCAGTACTTTGAATGTACTGGTATGCTAAGTGAGGTAAGGCTGAATGCATGGGTTCATATGCATGAACAATAACTGGCTGAGCAACATGAATATAACTAAATGAAAGTATATGTATATGTGAGAATATTGTATATATACTGATTATGTGATACTGTGCATATAACTACGCATGTAGTAACTGATATCATGTTAACACTAGGTACTAATTTTTGATAACTGATAACTGAATGACTGATATCTAAATTTACTGATAACTGAATTACTGTTAATTGAGATACTATTTCTAACATTCCTAATTCTGTAGAACTAAACTGAGTTCTATGCTAAACTGGGTGAATGTATCTGAGAGTCCTGGTTCTGTAGAACTGAACTGAGTTCTATACTGAGACTCAAACTAAAACTATGGGAGGTAATCATTTAATTGACATACCCCTCTCTGCAATGATTAGGGTACAACTTGTAACCCCAATTGGAAGGGTATTGAATACCCCCAGTACCGTGCCACGGGTAAAGATAAGTGTTGAGTCACCCTCTTTTGGCAAGTGCTCTGAATGAGAACGGTGGTACCCTCAACTGGCAGGAAGAATACCTCATCAACCCTCAACTGGTAAGTTAATTTCTCAACCTATGCTAGCTACGTAGTTTTGGAATGCAAGGACTGATTCTAAGGATCACATCCTCTACTGGAAGGTGAGTCCCCATCCTTGGGTTCACTCGATGCTGAATCCTACTCCCAACTGAATAGACACTAAACTAATTTCTAAACTGTACTAGGTTGGACTGAACTATCATTGATCGTGTTGTCTAACTAAACTAAACTAAGTTTACTAGGTCGCACTAACTGACGAAATACTACTGAGTTCTGAACTGAATACTGAACTAAGACTGTGACTGATTACAAAGTGCTACTATTCGTAATGCTACTGAGACTATTCTATAACTACTGTAACTCTAGGTAAGCAGCTAGATTTTTTAGGTATTAAATACCCCCAAGACTCGATAGCATGAAAAGTAAAGCATAGCATAAACTTGAAAAGCATAACAATGTTCACTTTCTCACAACTTATTCATAGAGGCATTTTATCAAACACTTGTAAGATATAAGCTTGCACATATGCTAGCATATCATGATTTTCACATTTAATTCACATCAGCAATTTATCAAGCACATAGGGAACATATTTTATGAACATGATACTAAATAACATGTAGGCATCATAATTTCATATCCCAATCAAAAAATCAAGGGATTTTAATATGAATTCACATGATACTACATACATGAAAAATAATTTCACATAAAACGTGAAATAAACTATGGAATGAAACAGAATTAACATCATAATCATGAATACACTCAAATCCCACATGGAATTCATGAAATCGATTAACTTATAGCTTAAAAGAGTTTCTTGAACTCCAAGGGTGGAAGGAAACCATTGGATGAACACTTCAAATACATTGATGGTTGAATTCGTGAAGACTAATGGTTTGTTATGGAAGATTTGCTCTTGAAATTAAAAGCCCTAGGGTTTGGTCTTGAGTAAATTTGAGAGAATTTGAAAGAAAGTGTGCAACTTAGCCTCATAGTTGTTTGTTTTTAGGTTTTAGGGCTGAAAATAGATAGGATAATGACCCAAATACCCCTTTGGACATGGGCTTTTAATGACTGATAACGTGTTTAGTGATGCGCAGAATGATGCACTACATCGATGGGGTCAACGCAGCTGCCAAAGCTCATGTCGAGTCTGTGTCGGCTCACTCGAAATTAACACTGGGATCTAGGAAAAATATTTATCAATGCGATAGGTGATGCGGCACATCGAGATCATGTTGATCCACTGGTTTGGACTTCCAAATGTGATTTAAACGATATTCAAAAAATCCAAAACATGTCTGAGAACACCTACTAACATACCTGATCATGAATCAACCTAAAAATTGGCTCTTTAAGGTCTTCCGGGTCCGAAAATAAGATCACCAACTTATGAGGATAAAAATAATTCTAAGTGTAAACACTTAGCTGAAATTTCTAAGTATGGGACCCCTTATCAAGCTCTAAGGGCTGAGTTAAGTTTAGAATTTTGTGGGGTCTTACAATATCTCCCTCTTGGGAATATTTTTCCTCGAATAAGATTGACTAAGCTAAGAATACTGATAGAATGGACTTGCTTACTAAGTATGCATAAATGGAGCATGATTTCATGACTGAAACTACTGATACACTAAATTTTCATACTGAACATTCATGACTGAATTCTGAGGAATAACATATGACTGAGCTGTTTTGTGAGGGTATGTGTGATATGAGAATGCTATGCAACTGAACTGATATCTAACTCATACAAGAAATCTAAATATGGAACTGAGTAAATTCAAGGAAAATTGTTACCGTAAGCTGAATCTGGGATAGCTGAGAAGAGGTGAGGATACTTGGTTCGTATATCTACTTCTGCTTCCCAAGTATCTCCCTCAACAGACTGATTCTGCCAAAGAAATTTGACTAGAAGGACTTCTTTGTTCCTCAGTCTACGAATCAGATGATCAAGGATTTCGATTGGGATCTCTTCATAAGAGAGGCTGTTCTGAACATCTATGCCTTCTATAGGGACTATGGCTGCTTGGTCGGCTATGTAATTCTATAGAAAGGAGACATAAAACATTGGATGGACTAAAGCTAAATATGAAGGAAACTCAAGGTTGTAAGCTACCTTTCCAAAATGGCTAAGGATTCGGTAATGACCGACATACCAAGGATTGAACTTCCCCTTCTTGCCAAACCTTTTCACTCTACCTAAATAGAATCTGCTGATGAGAAGTGTGAGGTAAACCCATCACAAAGACCATGTTCACTTCCACCCACTTTCACATGGGAATACTGAACTCTTGCATGGAACCACTAGGCTTCTGATGCTTGATCTTAACCTGTTGACACGTTGAGCACTTGGCTACAAACTCTGCAATGTCTCTCTTCATCCCACTCCACCAATAGATCTTCCACAAATCATTGTACATCTTAGTGGCCCCTGGATGAATATAGAAACGTGCACCATACGCTTCTTCAAGATTCATTGCCTCAAGTCATCTACACCTGGCACACACAACCGACCCTGGCAACGTAACACACCATTTCCCCTTGGGATAAAACCTCTACATTTTTATCTCTAACTGACTTTTTTAAATTGACTAGATTGGGATCTCTGTCCTGGTTTTCCTTTACTTCACATGAGCAATTTAGCAAGCACTTGGGGAACATATTCTATGCACATGATACTAAACATTATGTAGGCATCATAATTTCAAATCCCAGTTCAAAAATCAAGGGCTTTTAACATGAATTCACATGATACTACCCACATGATAAATAATTTCACATGAAACTTGAAATAAACCATGGATTAGAATGCAATTAAAATCATAATCATGAATACACTCAAATCCCACATGAAATTCATGAAATCAATTAACTTGTAGTTTAAAAGAGTTTCTTGAACTCCAAGGGTGGAAGGAAATCCTTGGATAAACACTTCACATACCTTGATGCTTGAATTCTGAAGATTGATGGTTTGTTATTTAAGATTTCTCTAGAAATTAAAAGCCCTAGGGTTTGTTCTTGAGTAAATTTGAGAGAATTTGAAAAAACGTAAGCAATTTAGGCTCTAGGGTCATTTAATTTTATGTTTTGGGGCTAAAAATATGTGGGATGATAACCCAAATACCCCTCTAGATGTGGGCTTTCAATGACTAAAAATGTGTCCAGTGACGCGCTTACTGACGCATCGCATCAATGGGGTCGATGCGATGGCCGAAGCGCTGCGTCGAGTCCATGTCGGCTCACTGGAAATTGACACTGGGAGTTGGGAAAAACATTTATCAATATGATATATGATGCGGCACATCGAGATCGCATTGATCCACTTGTTTGGACTTCCAAACATGATTCAAATAATGTTCAAAAAATCTGAAACTTATCTGAGAACACCTACTGACATACCTGATCATGAATCAACCTAAAAACTGACACTTTAAGGTCTTCAGGGTCCAAAAATAGGATCACCAACTTATAAGGCTAAAAATAATTCTAAGTGTAAACACTTAGCTAAAATTTTTAAGTATGGGACCCTTTATCAAGCTCTTGGGCTGAGTTAAGTTTAGAATTTTGTGGGATTTTACAATTTGTATCCTCTTTCTAAGATTGATGATCTTTTTTATCAGCTTCAGGATGCTAGGTGTTTCTCTAATATTGATCTTTGTTTGGGCTATCATCAGTTGAAAATCTGGGAGTTTGATTTTCCCAAGACTACTTTCCGAACTTGGTATGTTTATTATGAAATTTTGGTTATGTCATTCAGGTTAACTAATACTCCGACTACTTTTATGGATCTTATGAATTAAGTTTTTATGTAGTTTTTATATCTATTTATTATTGTCTATATTAATGACATCTTGGTGCACTCTAAGAGTGAGGAGGATCATGTTAATCTCCTCCGAATTGTGTTGCAGACTCTTTAGGATCAGAAGTTGTATGCAAAATTTAAGTGTTAGTATTGCCTGAATGTTGTAACTTTCCTTGGACATGTTATTTCTAGTGAGGGAATTATGAGAATTCATAGAAGGTTGAGGCAGTTAAGAAATGTCCTAAACCTATGACAACAACTGACATTAGGAGCCTCTTGGTCTTGGCTGGGTATTATAGGAGATTTGTGGATAGATTATCGTCTATTGCTACTCCACTGACAAAGATGACTTAGAAAAAGGTAAAGTTTTTATAATCTGATGCTTGTAAGGGTAGCTTTGAGAAGTTGAAGGATAAGTTGACTTCTAGGCCAGTTTTGACCCTGACCAAGGGTACTGATGGTTTTGTTGTGTATTGTAATACATCCTATGTAGGACTGCGTTGTGTTTAGATGCAGCATGGTAAGGTTGTCGACTATACTTCTAGGCAGCTTAAGGTTCATAAGAGTAATTATCCAACACATGACTTGAAATTATTAGTTGTGGTTTTATCTATAAATATTTGTCATCATTACTTGTATAGGGTAAATATAAATGTATATTATGATCATAAGAGCTTATAGTATGTGTTTACTAAGAAGGAGTTGAATCTCAAGAAGAAACAGTGGCTCGAATTACTTAAGGATTACGACATGAGCCTTCATTATCATCCAAATAAAGATAACAATGTTGTTAATGCTCTAAGCAAGTTTTCCATGGGGATCTTATCTCATGTGGAAAAGGAAAAGAGAAGGCTAGTGAAGGATATTCACCAGTTGGCTAACTTAGGGGTTCACCTCTTGGATTTTGAGGATAGAGGTGTGGTTGTTTAAGAAGTGGTCAAGTCTTCTCTTTATGACGAGGTTAATAAGAAGCAGGCTTTGGATCCCATGTTTATATAGATTAAGGATGATGTGGGTCAGCAGAAAGTGATGGTATTTGAGATTGTGAGGATGGTATTCTTAGGTATCAAGGTAGGGTGTGTGTTCCTAATGTTGATTAGCTGCAGGAACGAATTTTGACTGGGGCTCACGAGTCAAGGTATATAGTTCATTTGGGTTCAACAAAGATATATCACAATTTAAAGGAGATATACTAGTGGAATAATATGAAGAGGAATATTGCTAATTCCATGGCTAAATGTATGGTTTGTCAGAAAGTCAAGGTTGAGCACTTGAGGCATAGTGGCATGTCTCAGGAGATAGAGTTTCCTATGCAGAAGTGGGAAATGATCAATATGGATTTCATTATAGGTCTTCCGCGGTCTCGCAATCAGTATGACTCCATCTGGGTCATCGTGGATAGGATGACTAAGTTTGCTCACACTTTGTCTGTGAGGACTACTTATACGACCCGAACCAGGGTCTGGACGTGTCGGGTATCTGAAGTTCCATATGGACCAGATATCACCCCCTGCACCTAACCAACACAAACATGACACACCCTAAAGTCATATGAATTCAAAACATATAACAAGATAGCATGCAATAGCTTAAGTTAATGCATGCGCATAACCAACCACCAACGACTGGCCAAATGACTGACCGACACCGCCCAATAACCACAGTAGTCTAGGCAAAACCTTCTAAATAGTTAACCAAAATTGAATATCACTAAAGGGTCAGGATATGCCATCGACTATAGCCAAAAATAGTATTCGATAGTCTATAACAAAAAAGAACCATAATCCTGAAATGGAGCCTTCCGAAGCATGGAAGCTGACCACTTTAGTCGACTCTTGATCAATCCATGATTACCGAAAGGAGAAGTAGAAGTATAACCAATTCATTCATGGCATGGGGATATATCATCCAAAGACGGTTAGCCGAGTGAATACTAGCATGTAACTCAGGGATAAAGATAAAATAATTTCGTCAATTCAAATCAAGTCAACCACTGCACAATGACCATATTCAAATATATATATACACATTATGTCGGGTTAAGGAATATGGTTTAACATGAACTTTAAAACCTTAACCTAGATTGTGTAGCTCAATTGTCATATAATAGTACCCATGGGCTATATGGGCCCCATCTCTCACCCCCTGGTCAAGCCATAATGCGTGTAGCGAAACAAACAGGAGAATAATCTCATATATATGAACACGAGGGACTCAAACCTCCCAACATATACTTAGGTGACTTAAGCACCCGGTCATATAATGATTTATGGGGGACTCGAACCTCCCTAATCATGAAATCATAATAAGAGGAAGTCGAGCCTCCCAGATTACTTTGACCTTCTCATCGGCAAATGCGATTTCTAGTATCGGTCACCTGGACCTCCACTTTCATGACTCAGCTACACAACCTTGCTTATAGCCCAGTTAAAACAATTATCCCACAATACCATTCATGAACCATATTCCACTTTAAGGCATACATTGTTGGTATCATCATACCAACTACACTTGTAAGGTAACAACAACATGCGAAAACAATTCCCATTAACTTGGAGAAAACAACTCCCTTTATTCATTAATACAAAGTGGGGGACACCGACTCCCTTTGTTTATTAAATTAGACCATTGTGTTTTCAAATACCTCTTTATATCATGCAATAGTTCAAGACTAGTTCAATTTTACAAATTCCCCCATTTTTCATAACTCAAAAAAAATTTCACACTATGGTTTGGGGTCAAAACCATTTCAAAAGTCACAAGTTTGGGAAAACCACAATTTCGTAATTCAACCACCATACCTATGCACCCACAAGTTCAAAACCATATTTAAAGCATAAATAATAAATTAGGGGAAAAGTTGTTCAACAATAAGTTTTCAAAACCCACAACCCTTGTTTTAAAAAACAAAAGAACTTCATGTGAACTACACTTCAATACATATGCTTTTACAAAATCAACAATGAGGGAAGAGTCACATGCCTAAAATAGTAAGATGTACGAAGAGAAATCACCCTTGAAATCCCTAATTACTCAACATGTTCAAGACCCTAAGTGTTCTTGACCTTAAGGAATCTGAGAGTGTTGAGAAGTTACTTTGATGTGTTTCTGTGCTAATAACACCCTAATAAGGTTATAAGATATAGGTTTCAAGTTGGGTAAGAAGGGAAATGTCTAGAATGCCCTTAACTTAAAAGCTGAAAAAGGGTCGTCTTTGACTACGTGTCAACCATTGACTCGTAACCACTCCTTACGACTCATCACCATGAGTCGTAACAAGGCAGTACCACCAAAGGACCCAACAATGGTATCCTTATGACTCATTAGAGACACTCGTAATGGGACGCTACGACTCATAGGGTCCAGTCATAATCAACATAGAACCTCAATTGGGACTTACACTAGACACCCTATGATTACACCTAATGACTCATAACATATCCTTATGGCTCTTAGTGAGCCATTCATATTTAGAACAGAATTTGGCCACAAACTTACTAGTTTGGTTATGACTCATCCTAACGACTCTTCAGGACACTCTACGACTCATACGGTGAGTCCTTACCAAGGCAGTGAGCTCAAAGATCAAGAAATTTCCAAGGGCCAAAAATCCAAGGTGTTTAAATTCTCCCCTACTTTGATCATTTGTTCTCAAATGATGGGACAAGGCATTTATTAGCATGAATTGACTCCACATACCTCTACTCTTACCTTTACCAAAGACAGAAAACACAGATGCTAAGTGAATTACTCTTTTCGTTAACAAAGTTAGAAAACAAAGATATTAAGGAATACACATACCTTAAGCACGATTATCTTGAGCGGAAAACAAAAACAGATACTGGGACTTCATGTCATCTTTGGCTTCCCAAGTAGCCTCTTCAACCATGTGGTTCCTCCATAAAACCTTTATCGAAGCTACCTTCTTCATCTGCAACCAATGAACCTGTAAGTCCAAAATTTCAACTAGGACTTCCTCATAATATAAGGAATCCAAAATACCTACCTCCTTTAAAGGAACAACCATCGAAGGATCACCCACGCACTTTTTCAACATCGAAACATAAAACACTGAATGAATGGAGCTCAAATTGGAGGGTAACTCCAATTCATACACAACATTACAACCCTCTTCAACACCAAGTATGGACCAACATATCAGGGGCTGAGCTTTCCTTTTTTAACAAACCACATCACTCCCTTCATAGGGTATAGCTTTAAGAATACCCAATCACTAACACTAAACTCTAACTCCCTTTGCCTCACACCTGTGTAGTGTTGTATGCAACATTAGGTGGATTTAAGCCTATCCTGAATCACCTTTTCCTTCTCTATCGCTTGGTAAATGAAATCTAGGCCAAACATCTTAGCCTCACCAACTTCAAACCACCCGATGGGAGACCTACACCTCCTACCATACAAGGCATTGAAAAGAGCCATATCGATACTAGATTGGTAGCTATCATTATACGCAAACTCTATAAGAGGCAAATGATCAACCCAACTACCACCATAGTCAATCACACAAGCTCTAAAGATGTCTTCTAGTGTCTGAATAGTCCTTTCTTCTTGCCCATATGACTGTAGGTGGAAAGAGTACTAAGTCTCACCTTAGTTCTCATATCTCTATGAAACGAACGCTAAAACTGTGATAAAAACTGTGTGCCATAATCTGACATAATAGAAACAGGTGCCCCATGCAACCTCACAATCTCTTGGAGGAACAACTTTGCATAATCCTCTGTTGATTAATTAGTCCTCGCTGACAATACTTAGTCATCCTATCTTCAATGACCCAAATTGTATCAAACTGATTCTGAGATCGAGAAATACCTGTAACAAAATCCATGTTCCCACTTTCATACAAACAACTCAATTTCTTCATACAACCCTCTGGGGCGCTAGTGCCTCAACCTTTACTTATTGATACACCATGCATTTAGACACAAAATAGGCCATATCTCATTTCATATTGTTCTACTAATAAATCTCCATAAGATTATGGTACATCTTCATAGAACCAGGATAAATAACATAACTCAATTCATGAGCCTCAGCCAAGATCCTCTCTTGCAACCCATCTACATCGGGAACATATAATCTATCTTAGTACCTCAAGATACCATCGCCACTAATTTATAAAGCTGCAACCTTTTACTTTCCTAAATCTCCACTAATCATCATTAAGACAGGATCCAATACCTACTTTTCTTTTATTTTAGTACTAAGAGAGGACAATTCCACCTTTTGCACAAACACACCCTCGTTCTCAGAGTCTAAGAGACGAACTCTAAGTTTAGCCAAGCGGTGAATATCTTTCATAAATTCTCACTTATCCTCATCCATATGATCTAAACTCCCCATGGATAACCTACTAAGATCATCAGCAACCATTTTAGTATTACATGGGTGGTAATAGAGACTCATGTCGTAGTCCTTTAGCAACTCAAGCCACCTTCTTTGCTTGAGATTCAATTCTTTATGGACATATATTGCAGGATCTTTTAATCAAAAAAGATATCTATATGGACTCCATACAAATAGTGACACCATATTTACAATGCGAATACCACAACCAGCAACTCTAAATTATTAGTCAAATAATTCCTCTCATGAACTTTCAACTGCCTAGAAACACAGGTCACTACCCTACCATGCTACATCAACACAAAACCAAGTCCCAAATGGGATGCATCACAATAAACCACGAATCCATCATTACCCTTGGGCAGGGTCAAAACTGGAGTTGAAGTCAACTTATTTTTTAGCTTTTCAAAACTACCCTCACAAGCATCAGACCACAATAACTTCACCTTTTTAGGTCAACTTATTCAGTGGGTTATCTATAGTTGAGAAACTCTCCACAAATCTCCTATAATAACCGACAAAACCTAAGAAGCTCCAAATATCGGTTAGAGTCATGGGCCTAGGCCACTTCTTAACTACTGCACCTTTCTATGGATCCACCATGATCCCTTTACTAGAAATAACATAACCCAGATAAGTAACAGCTTCCAACTAGAACTCACACATTAAAAACTTTGCATACAAATGTTGATCATTCAAGGTTTGCAACACGATATGAAGATGGCCTATTTAATCCACCTCACTCTTATAGTACATCAGAATATCATCTATAAATATAATGATGAAGAAATCCAGAATGTATCAGAAAACCCTATTTATCAAGTCCATGAATGTCGTCGGGGTATTAGTTAAACAAAAAGACATGACTAAGAACTCATAGTGACCATACCAAGTTTGGAAAGCAGTCTTAGGGACATCCACCTTCCTAATCTTTAGATAATGATAACTAGACCTAAGATCAATCTTATAGAAATATCAGCACCCTGAATCTGGTCGAACAAATTATCCAAGGAAGATGATACTTGTTCTTTACCATAACCTTATTCAACTGGCGGTAATCGATGCATATCTAAAGGGAACCATCCTTCTTGCACATGAAAAAATAGAAGCATCCCACATAGACACACTAGGATGGATAAAACCCTTCTCAAGGAGGTCTTTTAACTGCTCTTTTAAGCTTCTTCAACTCAGTTGAAGCCATTTTATAAAGAGGGATAGAGATAGGACAAGTGTCCAAAATAAGATCACTCCCAAAATCAATCTCCCTACCAGGAGGGATACCAGAAGATTGCCAGAAAAAACCTTAGGAAATTCATTAACCACGAGAATGGATTATAAGAGAGTACCCTTTGAGTTCGAATCTTTAACCCAGACCAAATGATAAAGACATCCCTTGGAAATCAACTTCTGGGCTCTAAGATATGATATGAATCTTTCCTTAGGCACTAGAGAACCTCCTTCCCACTCAGTGACTAGCTTATTAAGGTATTTAACCATTACCTTATGGGTTTGATAATATAAGGAGGCATGGCACGAGTGCAACCAGTCCATCCTTAATATGACATCAAAATCAACCATGTCTAACTCTATTAGATCTACCACAGTTTCTCTACCACCAACAGATACCACACAACCCTTAGAGACTCTTTTAGCAACCACAAAGTCACCCATCAGGGTAGAAATAGAAAAGGTATCAGGGATACACCCGAGACTGAAACCAAAATATATAGCCACAAATGGGGTCATATAAGAAATAGTAAACCCTTGATCAAGAAAGCAATACATATCATGAGAAAAGAGTTGTAACATACCAGTTTTGATATTAGGAGATACCTTAGAGTCCTGGCGGGTAGCAAGAGCATACAAGTGATTTCATCCAATGCTAGTACTAGAAGTAGAAGCAGCACCCTTTGGTGTAGGAGTTGATGAAATGGCAACAGGAATCTTAGTTTTCCCTGAAACAATTTTATAAGGAAAATCCCTCTGCAAGAGACCAATCTGACCACATTTAAAAATCCTATTCCTCCCTTCTTCACAAAACCCATAGTGTGCCTGCTCATAGAATCTACAAAGAGGATATGATGGAGTTGACTGAGCCCTACCAACCTAAGATTGTGCACTCTGTGCCCTTAACCTACTATCATGCTAAGAACAACAATTACCCGATGGCTTCAAATAAGGATAACTAGCCATAGAGTAGGAAAAAAAACTCCCCCACTTCTTCTTAGACCACTTTCCATGATCTCTACCATTCTGCTATTGACCCCCACCCTGATCAGAAAACCTAAACTTTTTATTCTACCTTTCCCTTATCTCTACTTGCTTCTTCTTCTCTTTCTCAACCTTCTATATATATACAACCAATCTGGAGATGTCCATATCCTTATTCAACAAGGCCACCTTACTCTCTAGAATTAAATCATAGGATAACTCAGAAGCTAATTTACTAATTTTAGCTCTCCAAGGCACAAACTCAAGAGCATACCAGGACAACTGATGGAATTTCAAGGCATACTCCTTGACCATCATCCTACCTTGCATCATATTAACAAACTCTTTTGATCTTTCCTCCCTCAACTCCTAAAAAAATGGTCCAGAAAAATGCTAGAGAAATCATCCCAAAGTGCAGATTTAGCATCGTCTCCCCTAGACTGTTACTGTTCCTCATACCATTGGTATGCTACATCCTTCAGCTGATAGGCAATGAATTCCACATGCTCCACATTAGAAGCATGTATCATACAGAAGATCTTTTCCATCTCAGCGATAAAGTTTTAAGGACCTTCCTCAATTTTAAAACCAGTGAACATAGAAGGACTCTAATACAATCCAAATGGTCATCTTAGCTCTCGGTGACAATGTTAGAGGCCTACATATAAAAACATAACCTTTGGGTTGCCTAATTATAAGACCCCACAAAATTCTCTCATAGAATGAGCCTTAAAGCGTGTCAAGTGAGGCATAATTCTGACCCTAGAAGATTGAGAAGTAACTTCCTAAGTGAGTATTATTTTAACCATATATAATTTCCCAAATTTCGACTTTTTATCACATAAGAAATTTGACAAACTTTTTGTCGATATAAGATTCAACCAAATCTGATACCCAGGTAAGAAGTTATGACTAATTTAAGTCCTAGTCATAAAACAGTGACATTTTAGTGCTTGGTGCATCGTGGAGAGGGTCTATTTGAAAATTTTCAAATTCCAGTGGAACTCCACGATAGTGGCGCATCGCGAAGGACCCCAATTTCTCAATAGTCAATTTCTAGTAGCCCAGTGTGATTGTGAAGCGTCGTGCTGAAGTTCTAGGTCCCATCTAGTGGGACAACGTGATGGCTCCACATTGTGGTGACTCCCAGATTCCCATTTGTCAATTTTCAGTGAGCCACCGGGATAGTGGCACGTCGCGGTGGCCCATAAAATTGGGTTCCCAGTTCAATTTTTCCAGCTTTGTACATAAGTTAAAAAGGGCACTTTAGACTTTTTCCAAACCTCTTAAACTGTACAAATATCAAATTAAGGTCATTTATAAGCATTCTATGAAGTTTTTTTCAAGTTTTCTCTCAACAAAAACTCTAATTATCCAAAACCTCTTCCAAGAATCTCAAGAATCCACCATAGATTTTCTAAATTGAGTCAAGATTCAAGGTTCCCAAGTCAAGGGCTTCAATAAACCTCATTCAAGAGTATGAATAGAGTTCCAAAAGTGAGAGTTCATCCAAAGCTTTTAATTCAGGGTATATGGGGTTTTGAACAAGGGTAATACTTTTACCCTTTTGCCTAAAGGCTTATTTAAACTACAATTATCTGCAATTTATGAGATTTTACATGAAATTGAATTGGGGTTTTTAACCCATTGTTATTGGTGGAAATCTTTTGATGTTTCCTATGAATTGAGAGTCTAATGGTATGATTTTTATATGTTTTCTTAAGAAATTATAGCTGGATTTATACCCCATGATTTTAATCCTTGAGAAGTTAACAGTTCAAATATTTGAGATATTGAAGTATATTAGTATGTTGAGATTATAAGCTAAATTGCTATAAATTCTAGATTTCTATATGATTTATGAATCTATATGCTATCTATTGGGGATTCCGGTTCCCTTGAGGTTCACGTAAGAGCATGGTGTCTTTTCTACGAAACTTAGGGGTCTTAGGGTTTGATACACCTTAAGGTTTTATTTCTTTGTGGATTCTTATGTCAAGATAACTATCTTACTTTCTCGTATTTGCTTGTATTTTGTTTCCTTAGTTTGTTTATCATCTTGTTATTGTGTTTTCATAGTAGATCTTGTATTATTTGTTATCAAGACCAAGGTTTGATTTCATCCCCACAAAGTCAATCTTGGGATTTTCATCTAGAAAGTCAACAAAAAAGAGTGTCAAAAATCCAACAATCACAAAAAATAGTTGTTCCTATTTTTTCACTTTGGCCAAAACTTTGAGCTTAGATCTTAGAGATTTTTGTGTGTTTTGGTTGTTTAAAGTGTTAGATCCTTCTTCCCTAACACAATAGAGTCTAGATCTAAATTTTGACCTAATTCTAAGTTATTTTGAGTCATCCACCATTTTTGAGCTTAAAGTTGAAGAAACTTGAAAGGTGGATCTCGAAATTTCAAGGGTTGTTCATGAGATTTATGCTTGAAATCGTGATATTAGTGGTTGGGAGTTCACGTGTGATTGAAAATTTCAAAAATCATTCAATTTTAAGGTCATTTACTTAAGATACACTTTTGAGTGTTCTTAGTGTTCTTCACCATCTTCATATTTTGTTGAAGAAGAATCTTCAAAAGTGGTTGTTTGACCTAAAATAATAAGGAAAAGAGTGTGGTCCCTTGTTTTCTTGAAAGCATATGCCAAGAACATACAAAAGAAGAAAGGGGGGAAAGGGTCTTTCTAAAGGGCTTATTACCAAAAGGGAGAAAGGGCATATCCCAAGACTTACAAAAGAGGAAAGAAGACAAAAGGCTTTCAAAAAGGTGTCTTACCAAAAAGATGCAAGGGAAAGTCAAAGTCATTTGAATTTGAAAAAGGCTCCAAGTCTTATTTTTCCCTCCTATAGCAGAATCCCACTCTTCCAAATTGAAGATTGATCAATACAAGTTAAAAACAAGAAATTTTTCAAAAAAAAAATTCAACCAACCAAAGGTTGCCACATTATCAATCCATACAACTCACCCTTAGGCTCAAATTTTAGATTCTAAGTTTCTTTTCCTTGTTTCTTTAGTCTTATTTCTTGGTTCTAGTACTAATGAGCAACTAGTAATCATCTACTAGATTGTGGATTAGTTTATGAATCCGTTTTTTTCGTGTTAGCATTATTTGTGTGCTTTTATCATTTTTGATTCATTGTATTTTCTTGATTCATGTCAATACATAGCTTTGTTTAATTGAGTCTTCAAACAAGAATCCACTCCGAACTCAATCCATAATCGATACAAAGTAATCTCATTGGAGTGAAAATGATATACCAACACTTGCGACACCAATCGAGTGACAATCAAAGGTGTTCTTTTCTAACCTTAACTTGTTTGTTGTTTCTTCATTTTTTTTTAGCATTTCTTTTGTTAGTCGCCATGGCATCGGGTGAAGACAACCCAAGAACTTTGGGATAGGTAAACATACAATCTTTGATGGAAGCCATAATGAGCATGAAACATGATGTTAATAGCCTATTTAAATCACTTGAAGAACAATGGAAAGGATGGAAAACTCTTTTTCAAAGAGGTTGGATAACATGATAGAGCATCTAAGTTTTCCCAAATCCGCCCTTACCAATCCACCAAATTCTCAAGCTCTCTTGAGTGGACATGCTCCAAATAAACTTACAGGTAATACTAACTCTTGCACTCTAGTAAATGAGGCTAGTAGCCAACTTTGTGTGAATGATAGTTTATATTTAAATAATCCTAATGTTTCTTTACTTAATGATGATAATGTATAACTTGAAAGTGTGGATACACTAGTTGATCCTTATGATGACAAAATTGACTTTTCTTGTAAGATCGATTTGTGTCCACCTAGTATTGAAACATTTGTCATCAGTGATGGTACATTGTCTTGTGGAAATGATGTGGACCAACTTATGTATGAACCTAGACCATCACTTAGGAATATTTGTGAAATGCTTAAAGGACCTCAAATAAATAGTAATGTTGAGAATATTGGTCGATTGAATAGGAATGACCCTCTAATTGCTTTTGTTGAAGATCATGCTAGTATAAAAAGTACAAATGATTGCATTGGTGTAAATTTTTGGTAAAAAAACCCATGTCCATGGAAACTCTACCCATTTGATCCCGTTGATCATTTGAAAAATGGTGGTTACATTATTTGTCCCGTATCTTAGATTCATGATGACATTTATCCTAAGGTAGATAATATTTTGAAGGTAATTGACTTAAAATCCTTCATAGGTGATGTTGATTCCTTTCATATCATATTTGGGAATGACTTGCGTGAATTGTTTGAGTATGGTTATGATGATGCTAAGCAAGTTTTGTGTGTAAATCGGGTTTCCCATGATTGGAAGGGTAATTTATCCCTTAAAAACTCCATTATTTTACCTTTAGTTGTTCTAACATGTGATGATTTGCTTGGTAATTCTGTTAAATGGACTAACTTGGGGGAATTTCTTGATGCTCTTCATATCCAACTCCTTTGCACTTTGAATGTTGACTTTTCTTCCACTATTTTGAAGGATGCTTGGTTATATGTGAATTGTCTAAAACTTGATTAATTGTGCTAACCCTAATCTTCATGCCATGAGTATGTTGTGCTTGTTTTTCCTTTCTTTGGATTTTCAAGGTGTGGATTCAAGGTCGAATCCTTTTCAAGAAAAGGGATGAAATGAGCCAAATGACCATCTAAGCTTTTGATGAAAGCATAGGAGGCCAACGCATAAAAACTAAAGCTTGAGGGCTGCCTAACCGAGAGACAAGTGTTGAAGTGTGAAGAAGAGCTTCATTACACTCCATGGTCTCCCCTCATTAAGGGTCTTTTTGTTATTTCTTTGGAGCATAAGAGGCACCTATGGAGTGTAGGAATTCATTAAGGGCCTTTTGATCATTTCATTATGTAATAGATTAGACTAAGACTATAAATAGATCTTGTTAGGTTTATTTTTTCTAACTTTGATGATATTTGAGAGAAATACTCTTTTGAGTGTACTGCAAGTGTGGAATAACTTGTGGAAAATATGTAATCATTTGTATTGGTTACTCATTTAGAAATATGGGTTGCTTGGGGATTTTGGTTCCCTTGAGGTTCACTTAAGATCTTGGTGTTTGTTTCTATGAAACTTAGGGGTATTAGAGTTTGATACACCCTTAGTTTCTTATTTCTTTGTGGGTTCTTATGTCAAGATAACTATCTAACTTTCTCATATTTTCTTGTGTTTCATTTCCTTAGTTTGGTTATCATCTTGTTATTGTTTTTTGTTAGTTATATCCATATCAGACTCAACCTCATAAATAAACAAACCCTCGTGGCCTCAGAAGATGGAGTAACAGAGGCTACACACTCGTACTGAGAAGCTACCAACTAACTCAATATATCAATAGACTGAAAAAATTATACATTTGACACATCACCCTGAGGAGTCAAGGAGGACTAGAAGGGACCGATGGAACTCCACAAGGGCAATCAGGAATTGGAACCCTAGATAGGGTCTGTACCCCAAAAGCAGAGTGTGTCCCATCAGTATTTTCCTCAAGTAGGATAGAGGATTTTCCATGAACTTCATATCATCATGAAGGCATGATCTAAGAAGCAAACAAATGGGAATTGGAGGAGATTTGGAGATCTTGGACTCTACAGCCTGAAATAAAACAACAAGAAAGGGAAACATTCCTAAATTCCTCATAGCCACTCCTTTATAAGTATGGTAAGCTATATACCCATAAATGAGTCTCTACTTGACACAGCTTTGTTGGACACCCAATGACACCAAACCTAGGCTCCAATACCACCTTGACATGACCATAACCAGGGCCTGTCCAGGTCGGGTATCTCAAGTCCAAGGTGAATCGGAGATCACCCCTGCACCGAACCAGCCTAAACACAACACACCCCAAATTTGGATGAATTCCAAACATATAATAAGATAGAGTGCAATGGCTTAAGAAATTTTTAACGCATGTACATAACCAACCACTGACGACCGACCAAACAATCGACCTACACTGCCCAATAACCACAGTAGTCCAGACAAAGCCTTCTAAATAGCGAATCAAAATTAAATATTACTAAAGTGTCGGGACAAGACCCTGACTATAGATAAAAATATTATCAGATAGTCTATAACAAAAAAAAGAAACATAATCCTAAAATGGAGCCTTTAGAAGCATGGAAGCTTACCACTTCAAGTCGACTCTCAATGAATCCATAATCACTGAGTAGGAGAAGTAGAAGTATGTCCAATTGTTGCATCGTGAGGGGATACAGTTTCCAAATATGGTTAGCGGGGTGAACGCTAGAATGTAACTCAGGGATAAGGATAAAATAGCTTTGTCAATTCAAATCAAGTCAACTAATGCACAATAACCATATTCAATTACTTATATACATATCATGTCGAGATAGGAAACAAGGTTTAGCATGCACTTTAAATCCATAACCTAGATTTTGTAGCTTAACCTCTCACCCCCTGGTTAGGACTCAGTGTATGTAGCCACACGAACTGGAGAATAATCTCATATATATACATACGAGGGACTTGAACCTCCCAACATATAATATGGTGACTTAAGAACCCAAGTATATAATGATATACGGAGGACACAAATCTCCCTAATCATAAAATAATAATAATAGGGACTCGAACCTCCCTGGTCACTTTGACCCCCGCATCAGGAAATGTAATTTTCGGTGTCCGTCATTCAGACCTCCACATTCATGACTCAACTACACAACCATGTTTATAGCCCAGTTAAAACATTTATAACACAATTACATTCATGAACCACATTCCACATTAAGGCATACATTGTTGGTATCATCATACTAACTACACTTGTAAGGTAACAACAACATGCCAAAATAATTCCTATTAACTTGGAGAAAACAACTCCCTTTGTTTATTAATAAAAGGTGGGGGACACCGACTCCCTTTGTTCATTAAATCAAACCATTGTGTTCTCAAATACCTCTTTATATCATGCAATAGTTCAAGACTAGTTCAATTTTACAAATTCCCACCTTTTTCATAACTCAAAACTAATTTCACACTATGGGTTGGGGTCATAACCATTTAGAAAGGCACATGTTTGGGAAAATTGAAATTACCTAATTCATCCACCATATCCGTGCACCCATAAGTTCAAAACCATATTTAAAGCATAAATAATCATAATTAAATCATAGAAAGACATTGTTCAACAATAAGTATTCAAAACCTACAACCTTTGTTTTCAAAAAAAAAATAATTCCATGTTAACAAAACTTTAATACACATGCCTTTACAAAATTAATAATAGGGGAAGAGTCACATGCCTGAAATAGTAATTTGTACAGAGAGAAATGACTCTTAAAATCCCTAATTGATCAACCTCTTTAAAATCCTAAGTGTTCTTGACCTTGAGGAATTTGAGAGTGTTAAGAAGTTAATTTGATGTATTTTTGAGTACTAATCACACCCTAATGAGGTTATAAGACGTGGGTTTCAAGTTGGGTAAAAGGAGAAATGTCTAGAATGCCCTTAACTTAAAATCTGAATAAGGGTCATCTTTTATTATAAGTCAACCATCGACGTAACCACTCGTTACGACTCATCCCCATGAGTCATAACCAAGGCAATACCACCAAGGTACCCTACACTATTATCCTTACAACTTGTTGGGACCATTCATAATGGGACCCTACGACACATAGGGTCCAGCCGTAATCAACATAGAAACCAAATTGGGACTTCACTGTACACCCTATGATTACACCTAATGACTCATAATATATTCTTACGGCTTTTAGTGATCCACTATTACTCAGTGCATAATCTATCCACAAACTAACTAGTTTGGTTACGACTCATCAAAATACACTACGACACATAGGTTGAGTTGTTACCAAGGCAGTAGGCTCAAAGCTCAAGATATTTCCAATGGCTAAAAATTTGAGGTGTTTCAACTACTTACTCTGGAGAGGATCATGTTAATTGGTTTATTTAGAAAAATGTCAAGTTTTATAGGGCATCGGTTTCCAATGTTTCAGACTAAAATATGCAATTTTCTTCTCACTTTTGGCATTTTTTAAAAAGGTTTAAGTATGTAGGTGAACCTTAGCACCGCTTTCCACCCTCAAATTAGAATGGATTATTCAAACTTTGTATAATATGCTAATGGCTCATGTGATTTATTTTAGAGGTAGTTAGGTGGATCACTTGCCTGTCATAGAGTTTGCATACAACAATAGTTATCACTCTAGCATTGGAATGTCTCTTTTTAAGGCTCTTTATGGTAAGATGTGTAGGTTTCCTATTAGGTGGTTTGAGGTTTGTGAAATAAGGTTTTTTTGTCCTGACTTGGTTCACCAAGCCATGGATTAGGTGAAGGTGATTAAAGAAAGGCTTAAAATTGCCCAGAGTAACCAAAAGACTTATGCGGATATGAGGCAAAGGATGTTGGAGTTTGAAGTAGTTGATAGGGATTTTTGAAGGTTGTCCTTATGAAAGGAGTGATGAGGTTTGGAAAGAAGGGAAAGCTCAGTCCCCACTATATTGGTCCGTATAAGATTTTGAGGAGAGTTGTAAATATTTCTTATGAATTGGATTTGCCTGTGAGTTTGGGTTCTACTCATCCAGTATTTTATGTGTTGATGTTGAAAAAGTGTATGGGTGATCTTTCTTTGATTGTTCCTATTGAATATGTTGGTATCTCGGATTCCTTGTCTTATGAGAAAGTCCCAGTTGAGATATTAGATAGACAAGTTCATACATTGAGGACTAAGGACGTGGCTTTGGTGAAAGTTCTTTGGAGGAATAAAAAGGTGGAAGAATCTACTTAGGAAACGGAAGAGGATATGAAGGCTAAATACTTGTTCTTTTCCTCGTGTTGGATGATAATGTTCAAGGTATGGGTTCCTTTTTTGCTCTTATCGCCTTTTAATATTTTGTTCATAGTTTTATTGTTGTATCTGTCTCGTGTTTGTGATAAGGGGTGCTTTAACTCCTCATTTGGGTATGAATGATCCTAGGGGAGGTAATGCAATACCCTAGGTTTTCTGCCTCCAAAAATTTCTTAATTTTTCCATCACTGTCTGATGTTGGGCGTATTTACACGCCTAAGCACCATAATTTACCAATGTTTTAGCTAAGTTTTGAGGATAAAATATATAATTCTTGCACTTTTAGTCCATTTTCCTTTAAGTGAGCTGACCTATGTGATTAGCATGTTTTTCAGGTATTAATGATGAAGATTTCAGCACTTTATGGACTTTTGAGCAGCAAAGGAAAACTTCACATTAGAGGGAAGGCAGCTGTTGGACTGAAAGTGATGCATGAGAACTTTTTCCCGGGCAAACCCAGCATTTTTAAAGACTTAAGGATGCAGCAGTAATTTAGTAGACAAGGACATTATAAAAACCCTATTGCTGAATTTTTCAGCATCATAAGTTTTTAATCATTATTCAGTTTTCAGATTTTGTAAGAGTTTAGACAGAGAAAAATGGCTCACGTGAGCCACGGATAAGGAGAATCACGTCATCCTTGTTTTGACGCCATACCATCTCCATCGTGAGATTGTTCTAACTTTGGTATGATGATGATGTCTTCATTGATTTCCGTTGTAATCATGAGTAGCTAAACTTCTCTATTAGGGTTATGGAAGCCTCGTAATATACTATCTATTACTATGAGTTGTGAATTCTTGATGTGTATGCTACTTATATCATTACTTTCTTCGTTTTAATTAAATTCTTATGGTTGCAAACATAGAGAATATGCCAGTATAGCATTAACTTGTTCGAGAGAAAAGTTACATGTTTGGAAAAGAGAGTGTGACAAGAAAATAGGGTTTCTAACCCCTGTTTACACATTAATGCCTTGACCGGATTAACTTTCTTGGGGAATTTGTATCATTCGTTACACACTTTAGGCTCGGGAGAGCTAAAGTGAAATAATCCTTGATGGTTGGGAAACACTTGGATTTACAATTAGAATACGAATCTCTATAAATGCATCCATGTCTAAATTCCGCATTACTCATAGTTAATAGATTCGTAGAACTTACAAGGTGGACTTAACCCTAACTTATTATTCTCTATGATTAAATCTTACTACACTTAACATTCCAACGTTACTTTGATAGCAATAATTCACGCCTAAAACAATCCCCCCTTTTCCGTAGAATTTTTGACCAACAGTCTACTAATAATTGCAACACTTAGTGACCAAGTATTCGCTGTGGGATTCGACACCCAACCCAGTTGGGTTCTATATTTGACAGCGACCGCTTACACTTTCTAACGAGAGCTGTAGTTTGGGCGTTATCAAATTTTGGCGTCGTTTCCGGGGAATACTGTTGTCAACTAAGTTTGTGATAGTTACTAGACCCTTTGGTCAAAGATTCTCGAATTTTACTTTTTGTTTGTTGTTTTTGTTTTATTCAGGTTCTGTTGAGTGCATGCCAAACACTCGAAATTCTGGTCAGCCATTATTACCCATAAATCCTGAACCATAACTTATTGGAAGAATGGATGCACAACGAGACATTGAAAGAAGGGCTGCTCAATAGGAGCAGGCTAGATTAGCTGCATTGGCAGCCGCTCAAGTGCATCAACAGAATATTGACAACCCAGGTCGGGCAACAAATCTAGATGATGAGGACCTGGGTGATGATGAGCTACTAAATCCAAGTCGTGCAGATGATGTGGCAGCACCTGTGAATAGGAGAGATCGTCAAGCTAGAATGAGACCTGACCTCCGAGCTGTGCAGGTTCCTTATGATGATGATGATGACGATCTGGATGGGGCTGGTGCCACAGGGGCTATTATTCCTTCGCCCTTGGCGCCCGGAGCCAAGTTCAATATCACTAGCACCATGATTCAACTATTACAGCTCAAGGGATTATTTGGTGGACTAACAGGCGATGATCCTAATATGCATCTGATCAATTTTATCTCAACATGCAAGTCGTTTGACAATCCAGGAGTTAAACAGAATGCAATTCGGCTGCACTTATTTCCATTGTCTCTATTTGGAGAGGCAACTCTATGGTTGAACGGGATAACTCCTGATTCTATTACTAATTGGAGGCAATTGAAAGACACTTTCCTAGAAAGATTCTTTCCGCCATCCAAGAGAGCACAATTGAGAGATGAGATCAGCAATTTTTGATAACATCCAACTGAAGCTCTCCACGAAACATGGGAGAGGTTCAAGAAGAAGCTTATGCAGTGCCCAAATCATCAGATGACCAACATCCACTTGATGGAGATATGATACAGGTCTTTGAATTCGGTGACTAAGCCAGTGGTTGATAATGCTGCAGGTGGGTCATTCATGGACCTTACTTTTATTGAGGCAAATGATATGCTAGATCGTATGACAAAGCAGAGTAGAACTTGGTATACCAGGGATTCTGAGGTAGCAAGCTCTACTGTATCAATTGGCATGACTGCAGAACAAAGGCGAAGAGAAGAGGAACGTGACCAAGATATCGCATACATGTAAACGCAGATGGATCTTCTTACCAAGCATTTATTATCAGGGAAGACCAAAAAAGTTAAGGCTGTCGTATCACAGGGAAGAGATGACTCCGATTCTGAGGAGAAAGCAAATTACTTGAATAATCAGGGGGGTTTCCGAGGCAATGCCCAAGGAAACCAAGGTCGAAACTATTATGATAAATCTGGACACAAGGACCGTGATCAAGGGAGTTGGAAGAATAAGACCGACAGGAGTGGTTTGTACATTTCTCCTGGAAATTGTGAGGCTGCAGCGTCTGGCTCTGGGAAGATGTCCATGGAAGATATGATTGCTAAGCTGTTGAAAGGAGTGGAGGCAACTAACATGGGTGTAACTGAGGTAAAGAATGATTTGTCATCAATAAATCAATTGGTTGACTCGCATTCTACTGCAATAAAATAGCTGGAGCAACAATTGAGTCAACTATCAGCGGCATTCAACCAAAGAAAGGCTGGAACGCTACCTAGCAACACTGTGCAAAACCTAAAGAATGATGGATCGTGTATGGATATTACTACCCAAAGTGGTAAAGTGTTGGAAAATCCATCCAAAGGCAAGCAGGTGGTTGATGATATAGCAGAGAATGTTATTGAAGAAGATTGTGATGATGCTGTAGAAGCTGAGAAGAACGTTCATGATGTTACCCCTAGATATCTGCAGCCTGAAAAGATCGATAATCGGAATCAATATAAAAAGGAAGTGGTGGAGAAAACAATTCCTCTTCCACCACCACCTTTTCCTCAGAGACTGAAGAAGAAAGCTGATGACACTAGGTTTAGTAAATTTATGACTATGTTAAAGCAGCTGACTATTAATGTTCCTTTGGTGGAGGCGCTGGAATAGATGTCTGGGTACGCTAAATTCATGAAGGACCTTTTGACAAAGAAGCGGGCAGCAAGCTATGAGATGGTAGATAATGTTCATCATTACAGTGCAATCGCTACAAGATCGTTAGTTCAGAAGAGGGCAGATCCTGGTGCTTTCACTATTCCTTGCACGGTTGGATCTTTGGATTTAGCTAAGGCATTGTGCGATTTGGGAGCTAGCATCAATTTGATGCCGCTATCTATTTACAGAAAGTTGGGGTTGGGTGATCCTACACCAACCAATATATGGCTCATGATGGCAGATAGGTCGGTAAAACGACCTGTTGGTATCTTATATGATATATTGGTGAAAGTTTCCACCTTTATTTTTCCTGCAGACTTTGTTATTTTGGATTGCGAGGTGGATTCAGAAGTTCCCATAATCTTGAGGCGCCCTTTCCTTGCAACAGGAAGTGTGCTTATTGATTTAAGAGCTAATGAGCTTTTATTTCGGATGAATGATGAAGTGGTCTGTTTTGATGTATGCAAATCAATGAAGCAGCCCAAAGATATGAATGTGTTCTCTGTAGCTGATGTTTATTATAATGATGAGAAAGAATTATCTGTAGAGAAGCAGCTTATTGTTGATCCATTGGCGGCCGTGCTTATGAATTTTGAGCGTGAGGACGTTGAAGATATTGAAGAAACTATTTGTGATCTAATAGGAATAGGGTCATATTATCATGCTCCTAAGAAGCTGGACCTTGATCTTAAGAATCAA
This sequence comes from Capsicum baccatum var. pendulum, assembly GCA_030864225.1. Lineage (NCBI taxonomy): Eukaryota > Viridiplantae > Streptophyta > Magnoliopsida > Solanales > Solanaceae > Capsicum > Capsicum baccatum. The sequence continues at coordinate 93,106,913 of CM061557.1, forward strand.
CCTACACCACCAGCAAAACCATCCATTGAAGAGCCACCAATGTTAGAATTAAAGGAGCTGCCCAGTTATCTAAAGTATGCATTCTTGGGAAGTGGAAATACACTTCCGGTTATTGTTGTGGCTGATTTGGGTGAGCAGCAAGTAGCGGCTCTTATCACTATCCTGAAAAGGTACAAGAGAGCCATTGGTTGGACTATTGCTGATATAATTGGTATCCCTCCTGGGATATATATGCACAAGATTCAGCTTGAAGAAAACTGCATGCCCACTATTGAGCATCAACAACGTTTGAATCCACCTATGCAAGAGGTGGTGAAGAAAGAAATTATTAAGTGGTTAGATACAGGGGTAGTGTATCCAATCTCCGACAGTAAATGGGTGAGTCCGGTACAGTGTGTGCCTAAGAAAGGGGGCATGACGGTAGTTACAAATGAAAAAAATGAGCTAATTCCACTCAGACCTATCACAGGGTAGAGAGTGTGCATGGACTACCGAAAGCTGAATTCGTGGACGCTAAAGAATCACTTCCCAATGCCATTCATGGACCAAATGCTTGATCGATTGGCAGGGAAAGGATGGTTTTGTTTCTTAGATGGTTATTCCGACTATAATCATATTTGCATTGCTCTCGAAGATCAAGAGAAGACAACGTTTACATGCCCATATGGTACGTTTGCCTTCAAACGTATGCCATTTGGGCTATGTAACGCACCTGCCACTTTTCAGCGTTGTATGATGTCCATTTTTTTATATGGTGGAAGACACCTTGGAGGTGTTCATGGATGATTTTTCAGTTGTAGGTGAATCGTTTGAATCATGCTTGGCGAATCTGAGTATGGCGTTGCAGAGATGTGTTGAATTCAATTTGGTACTAAATTGGGAGAAGTGCCATTTTATGGTGAAGGAAGGCATTGTTCTTGGGCACAAAGTCTCTAAAAAGGGAATTGAGGTCGATCGAGCTAAGATTGAAGTTATCGAGAAACTACCACCTCCAATTTCTATAAAGGGAGTTCGTTTTTTCCTCGGTCATGCAGGTTTTTATAGGAGGTTTATTAAATATTTCTCCAAGATTGCTAGTCCATTATGCAAACTCTTGGAGAAGGATGCAAAGTTTGACTTCAGTGAAGATTGCTTGAAGGCATTTGAATGCCTCAAAGGGAAGCTAGTTGAAGCTCCTATTATTGTAGCACCCGATTGGTCTCGGCCGTTTGAAGTAAAGTGTGATGCAAGTGGGGTAGCTTTGGGTGCTTTACTTGGTCATAGAAGATAAAGGCTATTTCATCCAATCTACTATGAGATCAAGGCCTTGAACGGAGCCCAGAAGAACTATACCATCATGGAACAAGAGCTTCTAGCAGTTGTTTATGCTTTTGATAAGTTTTGTGCTTACTTGTTGGGAACCAAAGTAGTAGTTCATACAGATCATGTAGCTCTAAGATATTTAATAGCAAAGAAGGATGCTAAGCCAAGGCTAATTCGATGGGTGTTATTGCTCTAAGAATTTGATTTCGAGGTAAAAGATAGAAAAGGTTGCGAAAACCAAGTAGCTGATCATCTATCTAGACTTGAGAATGAGCACATAGCGCAGCCCGATCTTGAGATTGGTGATACATTTACCGATGAAGAGATCCTAGCCATTATGGTGGAAGACTTACCGTGGTATGCATACTTTGCGAACTACGTGGTAAGTAAAGTTATGCCTGAGATTCTCTCTTTTCATCAAAAGAGAAAGTTCATACATGATGTGAAACACTACTTCTGGGATGAACTGTATCTTTTTCGTTGATGTGCTGATGGTGTTATTAGGCGATGCATATCTCATGTGGAGGTTCCTAGCATATTGGAAGCAAGTCATGCTTCCCAAGTTGGGGGTCACCATGCAGGTGATCGGACAGCCAGAAAGGTATTGCAAAGCGGCTATTATTGGCCTTCATTATTCAAGGATGCCTATGATTTTGTGAGAAGATGTGACCAGTGTCATAGTCAAGGCGCGATTTCAAAGCACCATGAGATGCCCATGTCTAAGATTCTTAAAGTAGAGCTATTTGATGTGTGGGGTATTGATTTCATGGGCCCATTTGTGAGTTTGTTTGGGATGAAATATATCCTAGTTGCGGTGGATTATGTATCCAAATGGGTCAAAGCAGTAGCGCTGGCTGATAATGAAGGTAAGCGTGTTGTAGATTCTTAAAAAGAAATATCTTCACTCGTTTTAGGGTACCACGTACCATCATAAGTGATGGAGGATCACACTTTTGCAACAAACTGTTCAGAGCCGTGTTGGTAAAATATGGGGTCAAGCAACATAAGGTAGCTACACCTTACCACCCACAAATTAATAGGCAGGTAGAGGTTTCTAATTGGGAGATCAAGCTGATCCTTGCTAAGACTATAAATGCTAGTAGGAAAGATTGGTCCCGAAAGCTGGACGATGCCTTGTGGGCTTATAGGACTGAATTCAAGACACCAATTGGCATGTCACCTTACCAACTAGTTTATGGGAAGGCTTTCCAATTGTCAATTGAGCTCGAACATAAAGCACTGTAGGCGTTGACGCGGCTTAACCTGAATTGGGATGATTCTATTAATCTGAGATTATAGCAGCTGAATAAGATGGATGAATTCCGTCTACATGCATATGAAAGAGCAGACCTCTACTAGAAAAGGATGAAAAAACACCATGATCGAAGGATTATCCAATGAAACTTTCAGAAGGGTGATATGGTACTTCTTTTCAACTCCAGACTGAAGCTATTTCCAGGTAAGTTGAAGTCTAAATGGTCTGGTCCATTTAAAATTAGCCAAGTCTACTCGTCTGGAGTAGTGGAGTTAGAAAACTATGATGGTGGTATCTTTAAGGTGAATGGCCAATGAGTGAAGCCATATATCGGCTCACTTGATTCGATAAACTACATGGCCACCATCTATCTCGATGAAGTCTAAGTAATCGAGATCACTATGTCGTGCCGCGACAATAAATCAAGCATTACATGGGAGGCAACCCATCATTTTTAATAAGTTTTGTTTTACTAGGAGTTTGTTTTTGGTTAAATAAAAATTCAAAAAGAAGAGTTGAGCCACGACCAAAACTAAGGCGCTTGGTGGGAGGCAACCCATCTTTCTAATTTTTTTTGTTGTTTTTGATTAAGTGTAGGTGCAAGATGTACAAAGGAGGGGATTACTCCCAAAAAATTTGATTTGAAAGTGAGCCATGTTAAAGGTGGTAAGTTAGGAATGAAGGAGCAAAGGCTATCGGTTAGGCATTGCCTATGCTAATCTAGGCAATGGACAAGGCAATGCCTATGCAAATCTAGGCAATGGAAAAGTCAAGTCCTATACCATTGCCTATGCTCACTGCCTCAACTAGGCAACGGACAAGGCAAGGCCTATACAAATCTAGGCAATAACATAGGCGCCGCCTATGCAAATCTAGGCAAAGCAAAAGGCGCCGCCTATGCCATTGCCTATGCTCTCTGTTTTAACTAGGCAATAGCATAGGCGCCGCCTATGCTCAACTAGGCTATAGCATAGGCGCCGCCTATGCCTAAGTAGGCAAAGCAAAAGGCGCCGCATATGCTAAGCATAGGCAAAGCATTAGGCACCGCCTACTTATGTATTTTTATCTCCTAACCCAATTCTACATGGATCAAACCCGACCCATAGCTTAGTATATAAATAGATCCTCAACCTTAAGACAAAATGCAGTTGTTTGCTCAACCTAGGCGCCGCCTAAGCTTCCCCAATATCTCAAAACTTTTCTTTTTGCTCATCTAACCTTGCAAGATCATCTTCCGAGTCCATCACCAAGTAAGTTCTTCTTTTATATTCCGTACTTGTTACAATATTATGCTTATAATGGTATTTTAGATTTTAAAGTGGTGTTGGTGATTAGAATGTGGTTGATTTGTTATGATACATCTAGTTGAGTGAAAGAATACGTGTGGGTGTTCTTGACTTGGTTCCTACTTGTATTTGATTGTTATACACTGTCATCTTTTTGCGGAATCAAAATGGTGAAGTTAATTGCATAATCTTCAAAATTGAAAGCTTGAATGTTTGAATGACTCGTTCATCGAGATAAAGATCATGATTGAATACAAGCATGAGATGTTGTGATTATTTCTATGCCATAACTTGATATGATCTCTACGTAGTAGTCTTGTTCAAAAGGTGCATTAATCCAAACATAAAAGTAAAGTCAAGATTACATGAAATAGAGTTGGAAAGGATAGTTAAGATGACATGAAAGTATGACTGTGCGGAACAGATTGTTGGAACATATCACCTAAATTTATGTTGATGAAGTCTGAGTAATCGACATCATTCACTTAATTAGTTTGTGCCAACAAATTAAGTGTGGGGTGGTGCCACTACTGTTTGTTTGTAGATTAAATCTTCTGAGATGAGCTAACACGAATCTATTTTAATCTCAGGAAGAATGGCACCAAAAGGACGACAAGGAAAAGAAAAAGTGTCCACCTCACAGAAAGGTCAGAAAAGGGGAAGAAAAGAGCAAGTTGAATCCTCCTCGCTGCAAATACCTCGATGCACTTTCGGGATAAAGTGGGTCCTAGAGGAGGAAGGAAAGGAGTGGTATAAGAACAACAAAGTAAAAAAATATGTTCACGTAGAGTTGTTACAAAAGGAGAGTCTAGCAAAGAGAGAACCTCGCATTTTGGCTAAAATCATGGCATTAAACCTTGATTTCTTTTTCTGAGATATGGGAGAATGCAATCTTAATCTAACACGCGAGTTTTACGCCAATTGGTCCCCAAAGAATACAGGAAGTGAAGTGAAGATTTGGGGCCAAGTCTTGCAACTGAATGCGGAGTTCTTCAACTCTTTTCTGGGTCTTCCATCTGTGGATCCATCACCGCTCAAGGAACTTTATCACAGACCTCCCAACAGGGCAATCAGACACACACTGTGCGGAATAAGGTCAATGGCATGGTGGATTCATCACAAGGATAACGGTTGGCACAATACCTTCCCATATGCTCCTTGAACAGAGAAGCTCGTATATGGTTGAGGATAGTCAACTCTTGCCTGATTCCTGGGACACAGTACACAAAGATCACACGTGATAGAGTATGCTTGGTGTACGCTCTGATGACTAATAGTCCCATCAATATTGGTGCGTTTATATGATCGTCAATGCGTAAGGCTGGGCTGCACAAAAGGTCCCATTTCATATTTGGTAATTTGTTGACTGCGATATTAAGGAAGGAACATATTGAAGAGGAACCTACAGATCATAAGTTTCCACACAACCCGAAGAAGGTTGATCTAACGAAGGTTAAAAAGCCTGAAACTGGGCATGGCATCAACCTGACCACTGCAGAAAGACATGCTCGCGATGAAAGCTTCTTCCGCCATTTATATGGCATGACGAGGTTTACCATGATGAGTAAGGGTCGTGTTCCAACTGATGCAGAACTTCAGCAGCTGGACTATGACTACCCGATGAATAAGCATGCACGGGCTATGTGCGGAGTAGGGGTACATTTTGAGAAACCTCTCGATGATGACTTGTCGACTGATGATGATCACCGATTTCCAGACTTAGACGTGGAGGATAACTCTGATGACGATGACTCTGATGATGATTCTGATGCAGGGGGTATGACCCCAGACATAGAGGAGGAGTCCGACTAATCAGGTTTTCCTTATTTATTTTCCACTGAGGGTAGTATGTCCCGTCTAAGTGTGGGATGTTGGTATTTGTATGTTGTATTATACTTTTTTGCCTAAATTTATTCTTGTTTGCTTTAACTAGTCGTAGTTAGTTGTTAAATTTTTTTTTAGATTTTGCATGAAATTGTTTTGATAGACGGCATGGTATTATGACAAGAGTTTGTGCTAAATCATTACTATTGAGACATTTAGGCTCTAAGTGTGACTCACTGTGTGATAATTATGTGGTTTAATTCATTCTGTTGTTGGGTCAAGAGTCTATAATGCTCCCAATTAAGTCGACCATATGCCTTGTGTGGGTGAGGTTATAGTATATTTTGTGTTGTGACTGACTAGAACTTGCCTGGTGTGTGTGTAAAGCGAAATAAAGAGTGTGAGTTTAGGAGATGATTTAGGCATTTCTTTGGCAGCCTTAATTTGTTTACCTTCTTTTTACCTACCTTTGTACATTATCCTAGTTAACCCCATTTTTTAGCCTTTAGCTATTTTCTTTGACAGCCTCATATGTAGCCTAATCCATTTTTTTTCAAGACCATAATTTGATCCAAATTCCTAAGCGCTTTAAATTGTAGAGTCATGTGACAAAATAAGAGGAAAATGGTGAGAGTGATGCGTCAGAGTGTATTGGTACTTGAAATTGTTGTGAAAAAGAGTGGTTATCATAGAGGTGCTTTATATAAAATATATATATATATATATATATATATATATATATAAAAGAGAATTAGAAAAACAAAAAGATAGTTGTGTTTATGCTTGAATAACAAAATAGGTGAAAAGGGGTGGTAGATGAAAGAAAGGTAGAGGGGTTGTTAAAAGATATTGTAAATGGTATAATGTGGTGTATTAAAGAGCTTAGGGAAAATAGTCACTATTTCTGGCCAAAATAGTCCTACCTGTCCCTTAGCCTATATTACCACCTGTAAAGACCTATTTGATCCTAAGCTTAGCATTCTGATATTAGTGGAGCATTACACTAAGGGCAACCCTATGGTCATCAGTTGCAATATAAGAATTCTTTGTGAGAGTGAGAGCAAGGAGAGTCTTATACCCATGTTTCGAAGAATGCAAAACTACGAGTGATTATGGGTGATATCTTGTGTGAGACACACATGGTTTATGATTTTTGGGTAGTGTTATATGATTCTTTGTGGCTTAACTTGTGGATACAAATTAACCATCTTCACGAGTCTTTGTTGGAGGTTAAGTTGTTTCTAGTAGTGATCAAGAAACCTACTCTTTATTAAAAATTGTCGTGCATGTCTTGAGGATATATTTTGTGTTGCTGTTGTGAAACTCTAGATTAGGGGTTTGCATGGATGCTATATTTTGTTCGAGAACGAACAAAGCATTAAGTGTGGGGTGTTGATGTTGGGCGTATTTACACACCTAAGCACCATAATTTACCCATGTTTTAGCTAAGTTTTGAGGATAAAATATATAATTCTTGCACTTTTAGTCCATTTTCCTTTAAGTGAGCTGACCTACGTGATTAGCATGTTTTTCCGGTATTAATGATGAAGATTTCAGCACTTTATGGACTTTTGAGCAGCAAAGGAAAACTTCACATTAGAGGGAAGGCAGCTGTTGGACTGAAAGTGATGCATGGGAACTTTTTCCCGGGCAAACCCAGCATTTTTAAAGACTTAAGGATGCAGCAGTAATTTAGTAGACAAGGACATTATAAAAACCCTATTGCTGAATTTTTCAGCATCATAAGTTTTTAATCATTATTCAGTTTTCAGATTTTGTAAGAGTTTAGACAGAGAAAAACGGCTCACGTGAGCCACGGATAAGGAGAATCACGTCATCCTTGTTTTGACGCCATGGCATCTCCATCGTGAGATTGTTCTAACTTTGGTATGATGATGATGTCTTCGTTGATTTCCGTTGTAATCATGAGTAGCTAAACTTCTCTGTTAGGGTTATGGAAGCCTCGTAATATACTATCTATTACTATGAGTTGTGAATTCTTGATGTGTATGCTACTTATATCATTACTTTCTTCGTTTTAATTAAATTCTTATGGTTGCAAACATAGAGAATATGCCAGTATAGCATTAACTTGTTCGAGAGAAAAGTTACATGTTTGGAAAAGAGAGTGTGACAAGAAAATAGGGTTTCCAACCCCTGTTTACACGTTAATGCCTTGACCAGATTAACTTTCTTGGGGAATTTGTACCATTCGTTACACACTTTAGGCTCGGGAGAGCTAAAGTGAAATAATCCTTGATGGTTGGGAAACACTTGGATTTACAATTAGAATACGAATCTCTATAAGTGCATCCATGTCTAAATTCCGCATTACTCATAGTTAATAGATTCGTAGAACTTACAAGGTGGACATAACCCTAACTTATTATTCTCTGTGATTAAATCTTACTACACTTAGAATTCCAATGTTACTTTGATAGCAATAATTCACGCCTAAAACAATCCCCCCTTTTCCGTAGAATTTTCGACCAACAGTCTACTAATAATTGCAACACTTAGTGACCAAGTATTCGCTGTGGGATTCGACACCCAACCCAGTTGGGTTCTATATTTGACAGCGACCGCTTACAATTTCTAACGAGAGCTGTAGTTTGGGCATTATCACTGTCCAAAGTACGACCCAAGTGACGAGTCTATCACTCTATATGAGTCGTATCACTCTATATGGTCGTATAGTTCCACTCATAGTCTAATAAGTAAGGTTGTTCGATGTTTCTAATAGGGTCATGATATGGCCCTCATGAGTTGTAAGGTCAAGTCATGAGTCGTAGGGTGTGACTAGTGATCATAATAATAAGGGATTAGGGTTGGGGCCTCAAGCTACGAGTCTTGGTGACGACTCATGACCAATCACCACGAGTTGTTATTTGACCCGTAGTGACTGGGCATTATATTTCCCGCCCTTCATTAAGGGCATTGTGGTCATTTTCTCTTATCCCACTATTCCCATGACTTAAAACCCTTATTTTGGCCCTATTTTCATCTCTTATCAAAACAAAAACATTACTTTACCTCTCACAAAAATCCCAAATCAAGAACAAGCTAAGGTTTCTAAGGATTAAGCACCTAGGGTTCAATTTGTGGTTTCCTCTCCAAATTTCTTTGGTATCCAGGAATGTATCTGTTTCCTAACTTTATTTTACATAAAATCATGTCTTTAATTATCGTTCGTGTGGATTTAATTGTTGAGTTTTGAAATTGGGTTGAGGAATTTAAATGGTTATTACATGGATTGTTTTCCCTTATTTTGGTAATATTATTTATATTTGATCTTATTGTTTTTTGGACTAAATAAGTGCATGGGTATGGGAATTAGAATGGGGGTCGTTGATTCCCCTAAATTGATGGATTTTGGTTTGGTTTTGGTATTACCCTCAACCCACTTTAATAAATTGGTTTTGAAATATAGATAAATGCATAAATTAAATTACTCTTGGAACCTTGCATTGTATAAAAGGTTAAAGGAATATAAAAATTATTTTGAAAGGCCTTGATGGCCATGGCTTGGTTTTAAATCAAAAACTTGGGAGTTTGCATTGGTTAATTGGTTTGGAATGGCATAATGAAATTGACTTGCAAGCTTAATTGGTATGACGATACCATTTGGTAAATGTCTTAATAAATAACTCCTTGGTTTATAGACGGTATTATGTACTGAATAGTTTTAATTTAGGTTTAAAGGCCGTTGTATAACTAGCTATAAAGGTGGAGGTCCCGGGGGGAACAATACTGGAAACCATGTTTGCCAGCATGGGGGTCTATATGACTATGTTCATGGTTCACACAGTATATATTTTATTGGAATGGTTGGAGCCTCGCTGCCTTTGGACCTTCCACAAATTTCCCTTGTTCGTGCGCCTACATGAATTGCCCCTTTCAGCAGGAAAAGTTAAACCTATATATCCCATGGGTGCCCTTAGGAAGGCTAGAGCTACATAGTCTAGGTTAATGTTTTTAAATCGCATGCTTAAACCTAGTGCCCTATCCCGTCATCTTATATATATGTATGTGAACATGTACATGGAGTTTTGGTTTTTTTTACATGGCATTATTTTATCCCTTCCCTAAGTTACATGCTAGAGCTCACCCCGTTAACCATCCCCAGATGCTATACTATTTCATGTTATAGGGTCCTAGGGATTTTCTATTTGTCGTGTGTTGTGTTAGGTGATCCGGTTCACTGGTTGGTCTGCTTTGAAGTGGTGAGCTTCCATCTTTCGAAAGGCCTGTCATTTCTTTATTTTCCTTATGTCGTCTTAGTATCTTATTTCGGACCCTTTTTGGCTATGGTTGGGGGCATGTCCCGACCTGATACGGTATTCAGTTTTTAGAGTCTTTTGTGGACAAGGTATGGGCTTGGATATTGGTGTTGACTCTTAGTATTTATTTGGCTTATCTAATAACTTTATCATCATTTCTGGTTTGCTTTCGCTATTTTATTTATTACTATTATTATTTGGCTCTTGGGTTAGGCTAAGGGTGTGGTCCCCGGTCCATGGTGGGCTTAAGATACCCGTCACGACTAGGCCCTGGTTCGGGTCGTGATAGTAACAGTAGTTGAGACATCTTTCATCTTCCTTTTGATACCACCAATTGAATCTGACTATATAGATTTACTCATAGTTTGTAATGCAATTACATATTGAAGCTTCCCCAACTTGATGCCCTCTTCTATAAAATCACCCACCTTTACTAATTTTGTGAATCTCTGACCCATTGTTTCATCCAAATGCGCATGCAAGTGTACGTGGTCTCCCATGTAGTAAAATGGTCTTTAAAAGCCAAGTATTGATCCTGCAGGTACTTGTGCTCAGTAACAATCTAATTCTAGTATTAGTACAAAGATTAAACAAGTGCAAAGTAACCAATAATGTTTGAAATTTGAAAACATAAACTAACTCTAAACAATGCAATAATATAAAATATTGGAGATAATAATGGGGAAGATACCATGGTTAAGGCTCTACAAAAGATCCTGCTTAGCTATATAATTTTGTTGGTTTGCTTAATTATCTTGGTTGTTGATTCACGGGGTTGATAACATGACTATGGTCTTCCTATCCTCTAATCGTCTGTATAACTTAACCCCACAACTACATTGTTGGGTGGGGATGTGATAACTAAGTTAAATGCATTTATATTTCATCTCGTATATGAACCAAATAGGGCGAACTAGGTATATTCATATCCTACACGCAAATGTTAACTTCAATCCCTTGAATGTTTAAGATTCTACCCCATACATCCCAGGTTTCAGTCTATTGTTCCTCTTTTCAGGATCACAATCAGGACATGTGTTTATTCTAATGATCGCAAATCCGTAGAATAGAAAAATACAAAGATATATGAACAACCAATAATGATAATCAACATAATCCAACTCAGTAATCATGCTCTTAGGCTCAACCTTAGATAAATGTGTTTGGCCACTCATGGAATTACAACGAATCACAATAATGAAATTCATGTATATAATCCAAAATTTAACCAAAGAAAAGGATTAAAACCATAATATAAGCCTACTCAAGTGTATTCCAAGCCCCAAAGGTCGTCCAAGGTGTGTACAATAACATAGGAGTGTCCTATTTATAGTTGGAACCAAGTGCTCGTTTTGAAACCATGGGTGTGTGAGCTAGTGAATTGGTGTGATAAGTGCAGCACGCCCTTATTGCAGATGCTCACGAGAATTTGCAATTTTGGCTTGTGTATAAGGGTGTGTCACTCCCTTATCTCGGAGGCTAATGGGCGTGGCACGCTCTAGTGCTCAGAATTTCCAGATTTTGTCCACGTTTACTCCATCCATATGGCTTTAAGTTCCTCATTTTGTGTTTGTATTTCCTATTCAAATTTATCTTGTATAGCATCCCATCCGATTTCAACATCTCACAATGCTTCCAATATCATAAAACACCCCAAATTAGAGCATAAACACAATAGAATCCAACAAGATAAACTAGAACAACACCTAGCTCAAGCTAGTAACACTAGTTTTCTCGTCTATACTCTAAGAGATCAATTTCATTCCAAACTTGTTTTCAACACACATTTAACATTATAATCAAGTAGTTTAACACTTACATTCTCAATAATATGAATATCCACTCATTACGCATGCAAGACATCCTCAAAACTAGGCAAAATACATGGAGATTATGACACTTAGGTGCATAAATCCACCTAAGATCATCACCCTACACTTAAATCCTTGTTCATTCTCGAACAACTCTTTACATTAAGCATAATCTAAGTAAGACTCCAAACTTGACACTACAACAAGGAAAACACTCAAGCTAGCACTACAATAACTACACAGATAGCAAGCTCCACACAAGCATGTCATACACATTTGAAAGATCATGAACACAACTTTAAAACATCCTATCCTCATGAATTAACTCAACCAAGTTGGCAAACTAATGCATATTACTCAATCAAATAGATCATACAAGTCACCTTACTATCATCAAACATGTGCCCTCACCAGAAGAGAGTTACACATATTCACTTACATATATACAATTCATCACAAGAATGGGTATACGAATCAACTTTTGATTACTCTCACAAAGACTTCACAAGTCACATAAGTTGAACCATAGGTTTTCCCTTTGTGTAGTACTCTACTAATATAAGAATATTAAAATTTAGGATCAAATAGGACTTTACTAGTTGTAATGTAGGATAAGGGATGGATAGGAACTATTCTAGCCAGTAATAGTAACTATCTTCCCTAAGCACTTTAATACATCACATTATACATTTAAATTCTCTCTCAACGACCAATTTTTCACCCCTAACTGTATCTTCACACATCTATTTTGTTTTTCCCCATCTTTTTAAGCTAGTTAAAACATATTAAGGAGGGAATATTTTCTATCAACACAATTCAATTTTGATTAATTTCCGTTTTTCATTACATTACTCCCAAGCACAACACATAAATTTTTAAACACAAATTGATACTACTTTAGGGCGTCACTTTCACCTCTTTCCTCTTTAAATTTCACACTTCTTAACCTTATTAATTTCTCAACTAAAGTGCTTAGGGGATTTGGATCATCTTACAGTCAATAAAAAAGGGAATAGGCTATATATTAGGCTACCAAAGAAATAGGCTAAGGCTCAATAGGGTTAACTAAGATTATGCATAAGGGTAGATACATGTAACGCCCCGAAAGTACCCCCTGGATGTCACAAGGTGCTCAAGACTACGAATAGTCCCAAGCAAACCCTTTAAGCCTACGTAACTTGGAACTCATAAGAAAAGTAAACTAACATATATAAAATCTGAAGATAGATGAATTAATATCTTAACTAAAAATATTTAACTTGGAAATCCTTAGACTGACACTCTTGTACTTAAAACAGAAACAGACAAACAAGCCTCTACTTCTAACTAGAGATCCACTGGAACATACCCCCAGTTGACTCGAACATAAACAAAAATCAACTAACTGAAAATTCTTTATCAATCAAAGTCTGATAAACTAGATCCTCAGACTATGAGGACTCACCCAAAAGTCGGGATGTAAGTGTGATGCCTGTAATCAATCATGTTGCTGGAACTGATCACCAGAACCTACATTATAAGACAATGTAGCACATAGACATACACGCAGGTCAGTACCTATGGAATGTACTAAGTATGTAGGGGTGAATGCATAGGTAAAAATGATAAATGAATATTAAAATAAACTTTGAATGATGCATGCTAAGTGTAAATGACTCACCTTGGATATGAATAAAACAAAAGACTACAACATCAAAATCAAAGATAAAGAAGCATAAGAGTAAACTTTGTGAGCCATGACACTGACATGACCCAAAATCAAGCCTTGTCGTATGGGTATCTCAATCCTAACATGAGTCAAAGATCACGTTGTCAACCCAATCTAACCATCACATTAATCCATAATTGTCGGAGGAACTCCAACTATATATCAATATAGCAAAAAATAACTAGTAATCAAAACTTAGACAATGTCTAGACATTTTATTTACATCAACATACTAACAAACATACTCAAGTCCACAGTCATCCACAAGCCTCTACAGATCCGATGTGTAAATTTGTCGAGACAAGACCCCGACAATAGCCAAACCAAATCTAAATAAGTCTATGACCAAAGATAAGAGACTATAAAATGTATGCCTTCCGATGTAGGGAAGCTCACCACTTCAAGTTAACACACGATCTACTTTGATCACCTAGTCACTATAGAAGAAGAGAAGAAGAAGCTCTGGACCCTATGTTGTGAGGGGACATAGTGCCCGGAGACGGTTAGCAGTTTGAACGCTGGCATGTAACTCAAGAATAAGGATAAAATAAAGCCATCATTCAAATTCGAGTAAAAGCATCATATTCAACCACATTCATATTCATGGGCATGCATGTATATATATATATAACATGTTCATATCGTGCTAATGAAAACAAGACTTAACAAGCATTCTTGATGCATTCAATCATGACTCATGAAGTGGAGGACTCTGACCTTCCATACTTAAAGATTCAAACGTTTTCTATTAGGCAAAGGACTTTAACCACATGCATTTTCATTAGGCAATGAACTTTAACCTCAATCCATTTCGTTGGCCAAAGGACTCTAACCTCAAATCATATTAACTGAGGGACTCTAACACAAGTCGACATATTTAGGCAAGGGACAATAACCACAAACCACTTTAGTAGGCAAGGTACTTTAACCACAACCCATCATGACTATCATTATACGACATTGGGACTCTAACCCTTTTGTCCATACATCAACATTCATTCACTTCCACACTTAGGGACCTAAGCCCATTTAACCAATTCATCACCATATATGACCATGAGGTCTTCGTGGAACCATTTATAAATCAAACACTTTAATAAGACAATGCCTTAGCTCAATTCATCATCCAATTCGATTTATGGTCATCACGACCCTTACAAACCATTCATTCCTCTTTAGTAATCTTAGACCACACTTTAGTTCAAACGCACTTTAATTTCATGTTTAGGGACTTTAACCCCTTTGTATCTATCAAACCAACAAGGTCATACATTTACTAATTACATAGATAACAATGCCTTTTCAATACAATTTACCAACCATTCACACTTATTAGGCCATTGCCCTAATTCAAAACATTATCAACATGTGACTAGACATTTCTCATAGATATTTTCACAAACACCTTGTGGGCATAACTTTGCCAAGTCCAAAATTAAAGTAATCATCATTATTAGGGTTTTTCAAGACTCATTTATTAAACTACAAACAACTAGCTCCCACATGGGAAAATCACCACCACTATCATGTAAAAACACAAGTCTAAGCAAGAGCAAACATTACTCATCATTAGGCAACAAAACCCTTATCATTTGATTTCAAAATCACCATATAAAAATATTAGTCCATGTTTAAAATAAATGGTTTTTAGTTAATAAAAAAGGAAAGAGTCACATGCCTTAAACAAGATGATCCACCAAGAAACTTTACTCCTCTTTGCCTCTAGATTAAACACCCCTTGGAACCCTAGACTTCAATCTTGTTTTGAGAAGTGTAAAATGTGTTTTTAGAATGTTTTTATCTTCCAAAATGAATGTTAGAAGACCAAAAGACATTATATAGTGAGGGGAATTAAGGGTTTTAGGGTGGGAAATGTCCAAAAAGCCCTTGGCTTAAAAGATGAAAAGTGACTTCCCAGGTGGGTACGAATCACTTACTCAATCATATCCTAGGGTACGAGTGGTAACCTAACTCATACCCTAGGCCTTCATAGAGACCCCTCCACTAACCAGGGTACAACCACACACACCTGACTCATTACCTAAGGGTACGAATGGTACCCTAAACTGTACCCACAACAGTGTCAACTAAGCCAAGTGCCAAATATCATACGACTAGGCCTAGTGCAAATTATACACTAACATATAACGATGGGGAGGCTAAGTCATACCTTGAACAGTATGTAACCTCCACCACACTGCCTAGGATATGATATGGGGTCACTAAGTCATATATAAGGGAACGACTAGTAACTTAAGTCATACCTAGTCCAAATGCTTCAATCAAGGGAATTTTTCTAAGGGTCCAAAGCCTAGGTGTTTCAATTCTCCCCCACTTGGATCATTCATCCTCGAATGATAGGTGAGGCAAGCATAAACACAATTTTATACATTATTATGCATCCTCTAACCCTTAACCAAACTAGAAATTAAGACATACAACAAGCATAAGGCACATGCCAAGAACATTATCAATCAACTATTTATTTTATTGACTATGGGACTCAAACCCATTATTTATCAAAGACACTTGTTCAATTTAAAACTTAGGGATTTGAACCCGTTGTCTACCAAAAACATAAATCAAATCAAAAAGATTAACACATACCTCAATCACAAGTTTTCGCAATGGAAAACAAGTGCGGATACTTGGACTTCATGTCCTCTTCCACATCCCAAGTAGCTTCTTCGGACTTTTGGTTCCTCAATAAAACCTTCATCGAAGCCACCTTTTTTTTTTGCAACCGGCAAACTTCACGATCTAAGATCCTCACCGGGATCTCCTTGTATGACAAAGAGTCTAAAACACCATCACTCTCTAAGGGAACTACCAATGAAGGATTACCCACATATTTTTGCAACATAGCGACATGAAAAAATGGATGGATGGATGGAGTTCAAACTAGAAAGCAACTCCAACTCATAGGAAACATTGCCAACCCTTTTCAAAATCAATTAAGGACCAACATACTGGGGACTAAGTTTCCCTTTCTTACAAAATCACATCACTCCCTTCGTAGGAGATGCCTTAAAGAACACCTAATCACCAACATTAAACTCCAAATCCCTATACCTCATATCTGCATAGGACTTTTGATGGATTTGAGTGGTTTTTAATCTATCACGAATCACTTTCACCTTCTCTAAGGCTTGGTGGACCGAATCGGGCTAAGCAACATACCCTCACAAACTTCATACCACCCAATAAGAGGATGGCATCTACTAGATACAACGCCTTAAAATGAGTCATACCAATGCTAGAATGGTAACTATTGTTATAGGCAAATTCAATAAAAGGCAAGTGGCCATACCAACTACTACCATAATCCATCACACAAGCACTTGAGGTCTTGAACATAAAACTGAATAAGCTTAAGTAAAGCTATTACCTTGGGATGATTCTGAATTAGCAGAGAAGAGGTAAGGATACTTGTTCCACATGTCTGCTTCTACTTTCCAAGTATCACCCTCAATGAACTAATTCTTCTAAATAACTTTGACTAGAGGAACTTCTTTGTTCCTTAGTCTACAAGTCTGATAGTTAAGAATTTTGACTGGAATCTCTTCATAAGAGAGGCTGTTCTAAAAATCTATGCCCTCTATAGGGACTACAATTGTTGGATCACCTATGCACTTCTTTAGCAAGGAGACATGGAAGACTAGATGCACTAAGGCTAGTTCTAAAGGCAATTCGAGCTCATAAGCTACTTTGCTGAAGCGACTGAGAAATTTAAAGGAACCGACATATCGAAGACTGAGCTTTCCCTTCTTGCCGAACCTCTTCACTCTTTTTATGAGAGAGATTTTTAGGTACACATAATCACCAATCTCAAACTCAAGATCCTTTATGCACACATCTATGTATGATTTTTAGCATCTTTGAGCTATCTTGAGCCTCTCTCTGATTAACTGAACTTTCTTTAAGATATCAAAGACCAAGTCAGGCCCTACTACTATGGCCTCACCCACTTTGAACCAACCACTTGGAGATCTATATCTCCTACTGTAGAGAGCTTTGAATAAAGTCATTTGGTTACTGGAATTATAGTTGTTGTTGTATGTAAACTCAATCAAAGGCAGTGGTCATCCCAATTACCCTTAAAGTCAATTGCACTCACTCACAGCATATCTTCTAGAGTCTGGATGGTCCTTTCTACCTGACCATCAGTCTGAGGATGAAAGGTTGTACTGAGGTGAACTTGGGTACCAAGACCCTTTTGGAATGCTTTTCAGAAATGAGAGATAAATTGGGTACCTCTATCTGAGACAATAGACAACGAGACATCATGGAATCTAACCAACTCCCTGATATAGAGTTTGGCATAATCCTCGACTGAATAAGAGGTATGGACTGGAAGAAAATGAGCTAATTTAGTCATTTTGTCAATAATGACCCAGACTGAATCATGCAGACGACGAATACGAGGCAAACCTATCACAAAGTCCATATTTACTTCTTCCCACTTCTAAGTGGGAATACTAAACTCCTACATTGACCCACTAGGCTTCTGATACTCAATCTTAACCTGCTGACATGTTGAGCACTTAGCCACAAACTCTGCAATGTCTCATTTTATCCCACACCACCAATAAACCTCCTATAAATTACGGTACATCTTAGTGGCCCCTAGATGAATAGAGTAACGTGCACCATGCACTTTTGCAAGAATTCACTTCCTTAAGTCATCAACACTTGACACACACAGATAACCCTGACAATGCAACACACCATATCTCCCTTAGAAGAAAACCTCTACTTTCTGATCCTTGACTGATTCTATCAACTTGACTAGACTGGGATCTCTATCTTGGTTTTCCTTAACTTTGGAAACTAAGGATGATTCTGAACTGTTCTGAACCCATATACTACCTTCTGCTGAATCGACTAAGTGGACACCTAGTTGGGTAAGCTGATGGACTTCTTGAGCTAACTTCTTCTTACTGTCCTCAACATGACCAACACTACCCATAGACAGTCTACTGAGAGTATCGGCCACTATATTGTCCTTGCCTGGATGATAAAGGACACTCATGTCATAATCTTTCAAGAGCTCTAACCACCTTTTCTGATGGAGGTTAAGATCTTTCTGACAGAATACGTACTAAAGGATTTTATGATCCGTGAACAAATCTACATGTACCCCATATAAGTAATGCCACCAAATCTTTAAGGCAAAACCTACGGCTTCTAACTCAATATCATGAGTAGGATAATTCTTCTCACAAGGTTTAAGCTGCCTGGAGGCGTAGTCTATGACCTTACCATATTGTATAAGGACATAACCCAAAATTACTTTGGATGTATCACAGTATACTATGAAACCATCTGAATCATTTGGAGAAGCCAAAACTGGAGTTGAGGTGAGTCGAGTCTACAACACCTAAAAACTCTTCTCACAAGGATCTAACCACTGAAACGTAACTTTCTTCTGAGTCAATCTGGACATAGGGGATGCAATAGAAGAAAATCCCTCAATAAATCATCTGTAATAACCAGCCATACCCAAGAAACTCTTGATATCTGATATAGAAATAGGGTGAGGCCCATTTCTTACTACTTTGGTCTGTTGAGTATCAACCCTAATGCCATCACCGGAAATGATATGACCAAGGAATTCTACTGACCTTAGCCAAAATTTGCACTTACTAAATTTGGCGAACAACTAATAATTTTTAAGAGCCTTTAATACTATTCTGAGATGGTCTTCATGATCATACTCACTGTAGACATAGACAAGGATGTCATCTATGACGAACATGCCAAGTACTGCTTGAACACGCAGTTCATCAAATCCATAAAAGCTGTTGGGTCATTAGTAAGACCAAAGGACATGACTAAGAATTTGAAGTGACCATACCATATCCGAAAAGCTATTTTTCATTCTCTTACTCTGAGATAGTGATAGCCTGATTTGAGGTCTATCTTAGAAAAGTAACCGACAGCCTAAAGTTGGTCAAACAAGTCATCGATTCAAAGAAATGGATACTTATTCTTGGCTGTAACTTTATTGAGCTGATGGTAGTATATACATATTCTGATAGAACCGTCTTTCTTGCGCACGAATAAGATTGGTGCATCCCACGGGGACACACTGGGTATGATGAATCCCTTATCTAGGAGATCCTTCAACTGTTCTTTCAATTCTCTGAGTTTTGTTGGTGCCATTCTATATGGTGGAATAGATATAGGCTGAGTATCTGGAAGAAGGTTGGTGCCAAAGTCTATTTCCCTTTTAAGAGGAATTCCTGCAAGATCTTTGGGAAAGACATCTAAATATTTATTCACTATTGGAACTATCTCAATACTAGGAGTTTTGGACCTAGGGTCCTTGACTCACACAAGATGGCAGACATATGTCTTAGATATCATTTTCCTAGCCCAAAGATAAGAAACAAGCTGACCCCTAAAGGTTGGAGTACTACCCCTCCACTCAAGGACAGGTTTATTCAAAAACTGAAACTAGACAATTCTATTTCCGCAGTTGACTATGGCATAGAAGGAATGGAGCCAATCCATGCTAAGAATGACATCAAAATCAGTCATCTTTAATTCAACTAAGTCTGCTGAAGTGACTTTCTAAGATATCATAATTGGGCAATTCTTGTATACCCATCGGGCTATGATAGTTTTACCCACTGGGGTAGAGACTGAGAAAGGCTCTGCTAGAATTTCAGGACTAACTCCGAAATCCACTTCTATATGAGAAGTAATAAAGGACAAAAAACTCCTAGATCTAGCAAAGCATAAACATGTACATAAAATATCTGTAACAAATCAATGATCACATCAAGAGAATTTCCTGATCCTATCTGGACTGGAGAGCATAGAGTCTATTTAGGCGTTGCCCATTGGTTGCGCTGGAAGTGACACCCTACTTCTTTAGGCGACTAGACTGAGCTAAGGAACGGATATGCTTACCCTGAAAACCTGACTGAGGATAATCTCTAACTTGTGGCCTGGCTTGCCACATCCGAAACACGCATCACTGCCAGCTCTGCAAATACTCTTGTGGTTCTTACCACAAGTCTAACAAAGAGGATTGGTTCGAGCACTGCCAACACTACCCTAAGATTTAGAGCCTAGTGCCCTATCTTTATTACCCTCCCTGAACTTAGGAACTGGGCCACTGGCTAAGAAAGGAGCTGGAACAGATGACTTTGGGCAGAACTGAGAATGGTTACCACCCTCTGACTTAGGCTGATTGAAGTTGAGGCTACCTATTCTATCTTTCTTATTCTGTTTTTCCCTCTTTTTAATCTTCTACTTCTCTATCTGTTGAACATGGATCATAAGCCTGGCTATGTCCATCACACTAATCAATATAGCGGTCCTACACTCCTTGACCATACTATCATTCACCCCAGAAACAAACTTACTCATCTTGGCCCTGTTATCTGCCACCACATGAGGAACATATCTAGCTAATTAAGTAAACTTAAGAGAATACTCTTTCACTAACATGTTGCCCTGGCTGAGGTTGATAAACTCTAATACCTTAGTTTTTCTCAGCTCTAGGGGAAAGAATATATCTAAGAAGGCAGTGGCAAACTCCTCCTATTCTAAGAGCCCTGCGTTTGTACCCCTCTCTACTTTCCACTATTTGAACTATGTGTGAGCCACATCCTGCAACTGATATGCAGTTAGCTCAGCACTCTTACTAGCAGTAACCCCTATGATATTTGTAACCTTCTGAACCTAATCAAGGAATTCCTGAGAGTCCTCGTCTGTCTTAGACCCAAAAAAGAATGGAGGATTCATTCGACTTAAGTCCCAAATCCTAGTTGCAGCAATATTGGCCACTGGATTATCCAGAATGGCAGCTGGCAATTCATTCTGAGCAGCAACTGAATTAGCAAGAGTAGTGAATGCAGCTCTGAACTCTGCATGTGAGATGTATTAACTGATATACTAAAAACTATTATTTTAATTACTGTGTGACTGTGTCTGACAGCCCGATTTCTGCTAGAACTAGCTGAGTTTCGAACTGAGTTAAGTGACTGTATCTGACAATCCTAGAGTCTGTAGAACTATCCGAGTTCGTTACTAAAAACTGAGACTAAGACTGTGAGAAGTAGTCATCTAACCGACATGCCCTATATAAGATAATATAGCTGAGTTGGGGTCCAATCTATAACCCCAATTAGAAAGGTGTCAATACCGCGCCACTGGTAAGGAAAAGTTGTGAGTGACCCTCATCTGGCAGTATCCCCAAAGAAGAACGGTGGGACCATCATCTGACAGTGTTAATCCATATCAGCAACCCTCATATTTCAGTGTTGATATCTCAACGTATGCTGGCTACATAGTTCTGGAATGCAAGGATTACTTCTTACGGTCACACCCTTTACTGTCAGTGTGTTCCCTCATCCTTGGGTTCGCTCGGTGCTGAAGCCTACTCCCAACTAAATAGACACTGAACTGATTATACTGAGATGAACTAGACTGAGTTCACTGAGTTTCGTGGACTGATAAAATATTACCAAATTTTTTTAACTAACTGAGATTATTGAGTGGGACTGGACTGATACTGAATTTACTGAGTTTTCCTGAGTCATATGATTGACTAAATTCTATTGATCATGGCTTCACTGGGAGCATCTTGAAAACTGCCACTGGCTCTAGGCACGCAACTAAATTGTCGGGTAAAAGTACCCCCAGGACTCAATAGCATGAAACTGACAAGACATGACACTTCTTGAACAGATGACCATAGTTAACAATTCATAATACAACCATTGGGGATTTCATGAAGAACTTGATATTCATAATCTTGTACATATAGAACAATGCATTCAAATATATGTCATGGTTTCACAAATATAGTTTCATGGGCATTCCATCAAATAATTTCAATGCATAAAAATAGCATGGGAGTCATTTTTTAACATAAGGGTAAAGCGTGAATTCATCATTTAGGCCCCTAATGAATCATAATTCTTAATTCTTGTTCTCTTGGGAATTTTATCAAATACCTTCCATGTATAACTTTAGGCTTAGGCATGAACATTAAATCAATACATTATGATTACATAAATTAACACAATTTAATAGATTTCAACCCCCATGCTTGTATAGATTCATGAAAACACATTAAAGATTCCAACTTGGGAATCATACAATAACATCAACATGGTCATAATCAACCCACAACATGAACATCATAATTTATGATTTAAAAATAGGATTCTTGAGCTTCATTGATGAAAGGAATCCATGAATGAAAACTTGACAGATCTTAGTGGATGATTTCTTAAAGATTGATGGAGGAAAGTTTGAATTCTTGACTTGAAATTATCCACCTAGGGTTTCTTGTTCTTGAGAAATAGAGAAATAATGAATGTATTTGGTCAAAAGAGGGCTAAATTTCATGTTATGAGGGTTGAAGGTCAGGGGAAAATGACCTAATTACACTTAAGGACGCGGATATTTAATGACTGAAAACTGGCCATCGATGTGATTGGCGATGCGGCGCCTCGATAGCATCAATGCATCACGCCATGATCGCGCCAAGCCTCAGCACTTTTACTGGCAATTCCTGCAATAATGTTAACCAACACGGTAGACGACACGACACGACATGCCAAGATCACGTTGGTCCACTATTTTGGGACTCCAACCGTGGTATAAACGAGGTCCGCAAAATCTAAAACTTGTCTTAGAATACCTATTGACCTTCCTGATCATGAATCAATAAAATATAGACCTTTAAGGGACGTTAAGGTAGCAAAATTATATTGCCAACTTTCGAAGGCCAAAGAAATAAACTAAGTCTGGAAACTTAGCTCAAATTTTCTAAGTCTGGGACCCCTTGACAAGCTTAAAGGACTGAACTAAGCTTATAAATTTTACAACGTCTTCCACTAGGCAAGTTCTAGACATCAAAATGCAATAAGGAATACATCATACCTCATATCACACAAGGCACATGCTCAAATCAAGTAGGATCATTATACACTCTAAACCAAGCAATAACACAAATTCAGAATTAATCCAACATTGCACAAGAGTCATATAAATGAGTCGAGGGGTCTCACAAGTAGAAATTCAATATAATCAACGTGCTTTCACATTCAAAACCATTTGCATCATATAATTATGCATAGAAACTATCAAGAACATCTTAATTATTCCCAATACATAAAATTTAAACTTAATTCCTAAAAATTAAAAAGGGATATTGGGTTCAAAGGGTGCCCCCTTGGAAAATAACCAAAAAAGAAAAACCAAGAGGTGGGTGAAGTGTGCCCCTACTAGACTGACACCATAAAAGATAAACAAACAAATAAAAAATCTTATTGTAATTTTTTCAAATTTAATCAAAAACTAGAAAACAACTTAGAATTAAAATCCTATAAACACGTCACCCTAAACCCTAAAAAGATTCCCCACCCCAATCTTAAAAACACACTTTGTCCCTAGAGTATAATGCAAAATAAAAGATAGAAACTCTCTGAGGCCTCTAGGCCTAGCTAGTAGTATCTTTATCAATAATATGATCAGGTGGACCCCACACCCAGTCCTTGTCATTCTCCTTAGCTTAGATCTATGGTACTCAGACTTCTCATCAATCTATGACTCAAAACAACAACAAAAACAATGTGAAATAAAAACAAAAATATGAAAAATCACATACCTACCTTAACTTTGGATGCCTCCCAAGCAACGCCTGATTTAGTGTCATGGCACGAGCCACATCACTACGTCAACCGTATTTTTTTATCCTTTTTTCCTACTAAGAGGCAATCTTCTCACCCTTTTTTGACCTCTAAAGTGCATACTTTCAAGGTCTACATCTTATTCAACAATAATATTTTTAGTCTCTTCTTTCAACTTTACATTTTCATGCAAAATTAGTGGCTTGGGCAACTCTATGAGATGGTACAAAGAGGACTTTTTGGGGTGCACACTCCACCCCACACTCATTAATTTCCATAGCCATAATTATTCACAATCCTTATATTTCAAAGATTCATTGAGTGGTTTGTATACTGGGAAAACCATCTCTTTATCATTTAGTGTTATTTTTAGAGTGCCTTCTCAAACATCAATTCTTGGAAGTCCCAATATGATCGGTACCCTGTCATCTGCATCATAATCAAGATTAATAAAATCAATGGGAACAATGACCTTACCAAACTTAATGAGTACGTCTTTAATGATTCCTTTAGGATGCACTCTCGTTCTATTTGCTATTTAGATCACCATAGAGCATGGCCTCGGTTTACTAAACCAAGAGTGTTAAAAATAGACAAGGGTTTATACTTTCCCCTAAGTCACTAAAGGAATGGACCACGTCATTATCACCATTTTGAATGAGGAGGGTGAAACTCCCTGGGTCCTTTAACTTCTTTGGCAACTTTCTCATGACAACTGAACTGTATGATGTTGGGTGTATTTATGCACTTTAGTAAATCTTGTTTTGAGAGCATTTCATGTGTTTAACGTGTTAATATTAATATAAATAATTATTTTAGTGTCAAAGGATGTGATTATAATATTTAGAGTATTTTCCAAACAAGTTTGCACTTAATTGAGTTATTTAGAGTTTAATCGAGATAACTAGTGTTATTAGCTTGAGCTAGGTGTGTGTCTAGTTGGTTTCGATGGATTCTAGTATGTTAAATAAGTTTCTTATGGTTTGAATATATAATATCATGTGGAAAAACTTTTTTAACATATGCAACATTTGATTAGAATAAACCAAGAGTCAACAATAAGTTTAAGCGTAAAGTGTTCGAGACTAGTAATTTGCTTGAGTTTCTAGCATGTTGTTTTTGATGTATTGTTATGTTAAACTATAATCCATGGTGTTTGATATTGTAGGATGAGTGAGGATTCTATTATGGTGATATATTAATGTTGAATAATCTAGAAATTAAAGAAAAACAACACCAAAAGCGTGGAAGGGAAGAAAAACAACACCAAAAGTGTGAAAGGGAAGACAAAAGAACGTCGCAAGACAAGAGGAATATTGAACACTTAGAAACTATTTTGTATGCAATTTTCAGCAGCTGCAGGCTAATATCCCATGATACAGGCTCAGTAGTAGGATCCAATACCATAGAAAATATTAAGAGGAGCAATTCCAGTAGGTATAGGCAATATGCCTGCGATGCGGGCTTCATTTTGGTGCAGCCATCCCGCACTCGGGCTTCATTGAGGTGCTCTCATGGACACTTAGCATGATCCATTTCCATTCTTAATTTGGCATGAAATTATACTTCTACATGGTTAAGAATTTGTCCACTATTAAAACATTACATTGCACACATTATTAAGGAGTGGGAATATCTTGGAAAGTATATGACATTTCTTAATCCTACAAAGTTTAAGATTAGTGTATTATATATACACACACGTTGTTAGGCTGCTGGACACTTTTTGACATCATTGGATATAATTACAGGCTACTCTGCACATTTTTTAAGGTTTTATTTTCTTAACTTTAGCTTTTAAATAGATTATAACTTGTATTCAATTATGTTGATTACGGTTATATCGATTAGTGGGTAAATTCCCTCTTTCCGGGGTTAAGGCCAAGATCATGACTACTTTTATTTTGAACTAAGTTTGTTGAATTGCTTATCACTATGGTTGTTTGTTTATCCTTGTTTTAACTATTTTAAGGATTAGCTACCCTTAGAATATATTTATTGTCAACTTTGTGATCTCGAGAGGGAGAATAGAAGATAGAACATGGAGATAAGCAAGGTAACGTTTTTAGTCTTTTATAAAATAAGTATTTTGAATTAGTATCTAGGATAGGGATGTACCTAGAAGCCTTACTTGAATAACATGGAGGATAATAGCTTTAAATCGCTTAATTGGATTAATACATCCATTCTCAATGATGTAGTTGTAATGTCCAAGCTAGGTAAACAGTTAGAGGTAGGAATACCATGATCATGCGATTAATCCTATGAATCAACAACCAAGATAAGTGATTTAATGAATGAAGTTCAAAGCGTAGTATGATTGTTCGTAAGCCTTAACCCTGGGCTTCTATCCATTGATTGTCCTAAGTCATTACTTTTCCGCATTAGTTTAGTTCAATTTTAGTTTACAACTCTAAAACTTTATTTGTTACTCTCCTCAATTTTTTAAACTTGAATTGGATAGTTGTTTAACACAAGCCCATGTGGGATCAACATTCGACTTTCTTGAAGGTCACTTTACTACTTGGTAAACCATGTACACTTGAGTGTGCACTTGGGTACTGTCACTGTACTCCTCAATAAGTGTCACTACCTCTATATCACTAAACTTCATATTATTAGTCACCATATCCTTTAAGTACTTGTCTTACTTAGGCATACCCTGCAAAATATCTAATAATGAATGGTTAATATGAAGTTCTCTAAACGTGTCAAAAAAATTCTTAAAACATGCATTCTTATTAGCCTTTTTAAGCCTTTGAGGGAATAGTGGTGTGGTTTTTCAAGCACATGCTCAACTTTCTTAGCTTTTGGGAACTCAAACTTCCCTAAATTTTTAGCCTCTTTAGGTGCAACTTGTTTTTCCTCCACCTTCTTTGGCTCTAACTCTACCTGTACCTTATTTTTTAGAAGGTCCATCAATGAGATCCTTACCTCTCCTGAAAGTAATTATCATAACCTTCTTTGTGTTTTTTGTATCACGAGGCAACCCACCTTGAGGTTTGGTATTCTGTGCCTAAGATAACTAGCCCAACTGTGTCTCTAAATTCTTCTGAGAAAGTTGTTGGTTTTTTATCTCAGCAAGTACTTATTCTTGATTGGCTAGGATCTTCTTTAAGTTCTCCTAAATATTACTGGCCTACACGTTTTATTGCTGCTGAAATTGTTGAGTTTGCACCTGATTATTGACCTATGAATAGTTGGGTTGACTCTGTCATTTGTGATTAAAGGCATTCCACAATTTCCCTTCTGTGCATTGCCCACAAAGTTCACTATCTCCGGATTCGCTACACATAAGTTTGTAAAGTGGCCACTAATACCACAGTTCTCAGACCATGATGGGGTTTGATGGATTGCATTTACTTGAACCTGAGGTTGGTTTAAATTTAACTTACTGAACTATGTCATCATTTGATTTCATTTATTGATAATTGAGCAGCCAAAGTTGTGATGCTGTCCACCTTAATCATACCTACAGACTTCTACACTATACTTCTAGAAATATCACCATGCCAATCTAGATTTCCTTTTGAAATTTGGTTCAGCAAAGTATATAGGTCATTAGAAGTTTTTTCCAACACTTGACCACCTGCAGTTTAATTTAGCAAACTTTTGTGTTATGGTCAGGAGCTTCAAAAAAAATATGAGACAATATCCTGTTGTTCTGTTGGTGATGTGGATAGTCTTTGAAAAGATATTTAAATCTCTCTCATGTATGATACAAGTTCTCATCTGGCTTTTGAATAAAGCTCAAAATTTTATTGCATAACCTCGCAATCTTGACAGATAGGAAGAATCAAATAAGGAATTTCTTTTGTAGATTATCTCGTATAGTGATGGAGTTTGAAGGTTCTTCTTTCAACCATTTCTTTGCTTCCCCAAAAAGTAGAACGGGAAGAGAGTGAGCCTCATGTAGTTAATGGAAACTCCAGTAGGAATAAAGATGTCACTGATCTCCAAAAAGTTCTATAAATAGACCTGTGGATCCTTATGTGACAATCTAGTGAACTACCTACTGTTGTGCAACAACTGCACCATGTTCTATTTTAGTTTAAATCTACCTCCAAATTTTGATCTACGGATTGCAAAGATAACATTGGTTGTAAGTGGGATTGTCACCTTGCATACTATCCTGCGAGCTGTAAAATCTTCAGCCATTATTGTAGGAATGGCTTTCACTTGTTGAATTTGGGGTATCCAACAGAGAAATACTACTTCTCTTCTCAACTAATATAAGCGCCTCTCAGGTTCAGGTTATGGGCCAACTAAATATCTTTCCCTTGCCAGCATACTTAAGTTCCAAACCTGTACCTGCTAATTCAGAAGCTAAGATCAAGTTTTTATCACTTACAAAACCAAATAGCAAAACAAAAAATAAGATAGTTGCTATTTTCAAGTCCCCTACAATGGCGCCAAAAACTTGTTCCATCCAACTACACACGCAAATGTTTGTGTTCATCCAAGTAGTAAAATGGCCATTAAAAGACAAGTATCGATTCCATAGGTACTTGTTCTAAGTAACAATCTAATTCTAGTATTACTAAGAAGATTAAACAAGTGCAATATTAACCAATACTATTTCAAATTTGAAAACATAAAGTAGTTACAAACAATGCGATAATATAAAGTGTTGGAGACAGTATTGGGGAAGAATCTATAGTTAAGGATCTATGAAAAATCCTACTTAGCTATATAATTTTTTTCGGTTTAGTTAGTTATCTTGGTTGTTGATTCACGGGTTGATAACATGACTATGGTCTTCCGAGCCTCTAATAATCTTTCTAACTTAGCCCCAAAACTACACTGTTGTGAGCGGATGTGAGAACTAAGTTAAACGCATTTATATTACATCTTATATATGAATTAAATAGGGTTAATTGGGTATATTCCTATCCTAAATGCAAATCTTAACTTCAATCCCTTGAGTATTTAAGATCCTACTCCATACATCTTACGTTCTAGTCTATTGTTTCTCCTTATGAGCTCACAATAGAGATATATGTTTACTATAAGGATCCTGAATTCATAGAATAGTAAATACAAATATATATGTACAAACAATAATTGTAATCAACATAAACCAATTCAGGAATTATGTTCTTGGCCTCAACCCTAGATGAGGGTGTTTAGCTACTCATGGAATTACAACGAATCACAATACTGAAATTCATATGTATAATCAAAAAGTTAACTAAAGAAAATGATTAAAAAATTAAGGTAAGCCTATTCAAGTGTATTTCAAGCCCCAAATATCGTCCAAGGTGTTTACAATAACATGGGAGTTTCCTATTTATAGTAGGAACAAAGTGTTTGTTTTGAGACATCGAGCGTGCCACGCTAGTGAATTGGTGCGATAAGGGTGTGGCAAGACCTTATCACGTATGCTCACTGGAATTTTCAATTTTAGTTTGTGTCCAAGGGCGTGTCACCCCCTTATCTATGAGGCTAGAGGGTGTGGCACACCCTCGTGCTAAGAATTTCCAGATTTCATCCACGTTTGCTCCATCTATTTGGCTTTAAGATACTCATTTTATGGTTGTATTTTCACTTTAATTAATCTTATATAGCATAACATTATTGATTTTAACATCTCACAAGGATTCCTATATCATAAAACACCCCAAATTTGTGCTTAAACACAATAGAATCCAACAAGATACACTATAACAACATCTAGCTCAAACTAGTAATACTAGTTTTCTCGTCTAAACTCTAAGTGATTGTTTTTATTACAAACTTGTTTTAAAAATTCCTTAAACATTATAATAAAGTATTTTAACACTTTGATTCTCACATATATGAATATCCACTGATTACGCACACAAAAGGTCCTCAAAACTAGGCTAAATACATAGAGATTATGACAGTTGACAGGGAACAAGTGGAACTTGAGTATAAATTGGGGCATGTAATGTTTGTTTAGGTGGCTTTGTTAAGTTGGTGAGATCAGTTGGAGGTAGTTCAATATTTGGATATTGTAACTAAGTAGAGAAAGTAGTAGTTGCAAGCTTATTCAATTCTCATACTAGGCAGTTCTTTCTTAAAGACCTTGATTATTTGTACCATGCTAGCCATTTGTTCGTCATTTTGAGTGTCTAGTAGCTTTTGGGAACTCTCGGTACCATCTATTGGTACCATCAAGTCATTATTAGATTCTTCAGTCATTTTTTTTGGATTGGATTTTATATTGGGATTCAATTAGTTTAAGACATGAACATTCTTTTGGGGATTAATAATGAACAAAAAAAAAGGAAAGGAAGAAAAGGGAAACCATGTTAGTTTGGGAGATATTAAAAAATGTAACATATATATATATGCCAAGATGACGATATTCACTCAAAACATGTCCTATTATGGAGCCTCTTTTCACCAAAGATAGGCCTATGTTGCAATAAATTTGATGATAAATGATCCATTTTAACACATTTTGTATTTGAAATAAACATGACTTTCATTAAACAAAACATGGCTTCTAGAGGTTATAATAAAATGGGGAGACGAAAGCCTAAAAAAATAAAAGTGCATGGGTGGCTACAAAGGAATACAATGGGATTGGCCATGCAACTCTGTTGGGAAATAAAAAGGTATAATAAATAAGGATAATCTAGGGTCATGTAGGGTAGTTATTATCATCATCAGCATAACTTAGACCCAAATAAGGATGTACGTGGTATTCTAAGAAATCCTCTCCTCTCATTAGCCAATCTTGGTAGTCTAGATCATCTTCTTCAAGGAATGCTAGACTTTTTATTCTCGATTGATCTTCAGGTTCTTCTTCTATTTCATTCTTTATGTCATCATCATCGTTTGAAAGTATCGTGTCAATAACTAATCCTAAAATAACCTATAGATACATGAAGGTGATGAGATACATCTGAGGCATTATTCCACTTGCCACTTGACATACCATGTCATAATTTACCAGGGATCCTTTCCCAGCTTGGTCGCATTATGGATCGTACAACCCTTATTGTGGGATTTTAACTACTCATAATTATAGAAAATAAAGTTAAAGAAATCATAGATGAAGAAAATTGCCTTTGCAAAATATGAAGTCAATCTTCAGTTGTCTTTCACAAGTAAACAAAGTTGCTAAAATCCTAAAGAAATTCAAAACATAGAGAGTTTTAAAACCATGTAACGTAAGATGATACAAAAACCCTAAAAATAGCTATTTATAATTCAGGAAAACTTAGATACAAAATAAAATCCAAAAGTTGCGTACTCTCATGTGACGACGAGAATGATGTCTCATCACAACCTTGATGGCTTATCAGTGGTGGTTGTCACTTGACTTCTACTTGCTTCAGTTTCTACTTTAGGCTGATTATGACAACTCATTACAAAGTTGATGGCTTGTCACCTTGGGTCATTACTCTCTTAATATTTAGCTTTCATTCTTCTTTAGGCTAACGAGATGAGTTATGAGTCTTCACTGAGTTAACGACTCATCACTTTGACCGTCACTTCTACATTTGGTTCATTTTTCCTTGTTTATGATTTATTTCCCTATGCTACATACTAAATGTAAAAAATAATTAAAACCAACATGAGTTTCTTAAGAACTAAAATTATTCCTAGATGAAAGCCACAAATGTGTCATTAAAATGCCAACACATTAGACTATTAATTACAAATATTGTTGCATCATCAATTAATTTACCTATGAGGACTTTCAAACTACATGAGGCTCTCCAATGATTATATTCACTAGATTTATGGAGATTTGTGATTGCGCATTAGGTAAATTGGGTTTAAGCAAACCTACATAGGACAACACTGCTTGCTGATTTAATGTTCCTATAAGTTGTGTTTGTGGTGGTATTTTGACATGGGTATTTTTGGTAGAGGAGATATTGTGATTGTGACCTCAATGTAGGTTTTTCTCTAGTCTTGTTAACTACTAATGTTGAAAGCAAGACTGTAGGGCTTGTAAGGTCTGTAATATTGATGAGAATGGTAGATAACTTCCAAAAGGCACCACCCATATTGGCCATCTTCGACGGTATTAGGTTTAGGATTGATCATTTCAAGAAAGCATGTTTCCTACTTTAGAAAGTACATAGTGAGTAAAATTAAAAATATAAAGAGAATAACATTTTTTATCCCTCAAATATTGGTAAATTTTAATTTTAGTCCTTATGATATATGATTAATACATTTGTACTTAATTCATTAAAGTGTGTAACTTTGATCCCTTTTAAGTATGAAATATATTGTATTTGGATTGATTTTAGAAGTGTACCCATAATATGAAATAATTCAAGTCAAAAATAATACTGGAAAAATTAAATGATGGAACGATTAATACTTATAAAGCTTCATACAAATTCATAAACAAAGGTATCAAAGGTAAATATATTAAAGTAATTAAAAATTTAGCGTTCTTGATCAAATATTAAGAACAAAAATAGATTTTACCATTAACAAAGGATCAAAACACTACTTACAAAAACTAAAATATAAGAGGGTTGACTCCTTTTAGGATCACAAGTTCATTAAAATTTACTTAGGACCCATTTGGCTATGAGAATTTTTTACTGGGTATGTCGTTGTTGTTACTGCATTTGAAGATTAGTGTCTACCCGAAAAATTTGGAAATACAACATGAAATTATATTTGAAATTTGAAAAAACATCCAAAACCCTATTTTTGCTTTTACGCAAATATTTTTTCAAATTTATCCTAATTTTTTAATTTCTATACAAATAGCCCATTTGAATTTTATTTCATGTTTCTTTTTGGAAATGTACATCCAAACAACCAAATATTATTTTCAAAAAGGGAAAAGTCATCATTTTCACCTTAAACTATACCCAAAAAGTCAATGACACACCTAAACTATTGAGGTGACCTAATACACACTAATACTACTTAAAAGTGATTTAGTGCCACCTCTAGACGTATAATGCGACTCTCAAAATAAGTGGTGTTTTACACTCCCTCCATGTCACCACGACTTTGCGTCGCGTCAGTTATTTTTTTCTTTATTCATTAAATTTTATTTTATTAATTATATTTTACACTCATTAAATCATAATTACCCATTAAATCCTTCAATAATTATATCTTTTTTATCACTAAACCTCACCCACTTCATCTCTCACCTCACCAGAAAACTTATATTTGACCACCATTATCGTCATTTTTTTGCTCTTCACCGCTGCCAAATCAAGTTAATTCTTTTTATTCTCGAAACCCACCACCAAATATCACCACCGGAGTTTGGTATTATTTCTCGTTCGACTCTTTTGTGGCTAATGATACAACTTCGGAGAAAAATGAAGGTGATACAACAGTAAATGAAACAATCCAAAATAATGAAAAAACATTATCAAGATCTATTGTTTAATTAACATATCCTTCTTTGATAAGGAAAAAAATCAGTACACAAACTTTACCTTAATGCATCCTTCATCGTCTCCGGAAGGATTTGGAAGTGGGTTCATGAAAGTAGGTTTGAATTTAAAATTTTTAGTAAAATCAATTTATTAATTTCATAACAATATAAACATAAAGGTTAGGATGAAAGATATGAACATAATTCAAGTTTTTTTGAAAAAACGAAGTCATTGAAATAATGTAAACTCACAGAAAAAATGAAAGCTCGCCGAAAACAGTGGTTCTCGTCGGAATTAACTATCTCTATTATTAGGTTCAATAATTTTGAAATTAAAATATTACTTTTAATTAAAAAAGTTGAACAAACTAATATAATCTATCATATTTATAACTGAAAAAGGTGAAAGAGAGCCACCAATTGTGCAGATTAATTTTCTAGAAAGAGGAAAGAGATGACGCTTGAGAAAGAAGAAGGAAAAAAAGAAAGAAATATTAAATATGAAAGGAGACCCAAATAATTTAATAAAAATATAAATGTTGAATTAAAAATGACATGTGGCTAATTCAGTTAGTTTAAAATATATTTTTTTCCTTCACTCGCTTTTATAAAAATATTTTTTAATTAAAAGATGGGCTCAACCCATTTATTAAAACCAAAAAAATTGAATCTTTACATGACCGGGCCCAAAAGTGACCCGGTCCAAATAAAGTCAATACGTCCAAATAGATAAAAAACTGAAAAGAGCCTAAAGAATAGATTAGGAAACCAAGAAAATTCAAGAAGACCAAGTGATCTCCGGTGGTGGCGCATTATGGTCCCTCCGGTGAGTATTATTTCCCTTGGTCAAGGCCTTTCAAGCTAAGCTTTGTTCAAAAACTTCTTTTCTTCCTCACCTATGATTTCAAAAATAAAGTATTTTACCTTTTGGGATTTACTAAATAAGTACATAATTTTGCTATTAATGGGTCACCCAGAAATGGCTCCAAAGGTACGCCTACAGCTCTTTTGAAACAAGCTCAAATCTCATATTACTAAACTCATATATAGCTTCTAAGTAACTTTGGATTGATTACACTTCAAGTCACCTTAATCTCTCACTAGGTGTTATGTAATTGATTCCACTGGAATAGGATTCCAAGCAACTTAGCTATAATTAGTTCATGCAAGCTTCAAATCTAATTATTTAACTAAACTGGAGATTTTTTGTACTTAGTTTTGCTTGCTCCTTTACGAAAGTTTGAACCTCGAAGATATTAATAGCACCTTCGCATTAGATTAATCAAAATTAACTATCTAGTAATCTTACAATTTATATCATTAAACATGTTGCCATTTGTGTCTAATAATCTTGAACCTGACTTTATTTACATTTTGTGGTGTGTTTGTTCCCCCTATGTATTTGTTTTTTGTTGTTGTGGGGAGAAAAATATCTCTATTGTTTCTGCTTTAATCTGATGTCTGCTGCTTTAATTTTCTTATCCTTAACTATGGAAAAAGTTGTTTCTCCTACATTATAATTGCTTTTGCTCTTGCTTGTAACTCCAAGATAGTGTTAAAAAAATTTGTACCTGCAAAACTAAAACACCAGTTAGCTAAAAACTCTGTGAGAGAATTTTCTTCTCTATATATGTGTTGTACTCTTATTTATCCCCTCTCCATTATTTCTCTAATATTTCTTATGATTCCCCTTATAATCCAAGGAACACCCCATTCACCTTTGACCATATTAGTAAAAGTTATGAGTTAGTTTCAGGTACTAAAGTTAGAAACTGGTGTTGCACACAATAAAACATCCCTCATTCATAGCCAACACCTTAACATAGATACTAGTATTATCCAACAATTATTTGTAAAGGCATGGATCAAGTCCCCCTCATCACTTATTATATAGAATGCAATTGAACTTGCCACGGGATTTCCTTTAGAAATGCCATATGAATTGCACTTATACCACCCTTATTCTGGTTTTGTCCATTTAACCACCACTATTCTGAATTGTAACCTATAATTCTATAAGAAAAAAACTAAAAGATACCACTTGTTAGGAATATTCTTTAACCATGGATATCTAAGTAGAGTTAGGTGATGAAGATTCCTATATACCTCATGAATAACTCTATGCAGTGACATTGAACCTCCATGATTCACTTTGTTTCTTTTTTTTCCATAACTGTCAGCATATCAATCCTGGCACGGCCACAGTAATAGGTTTAACCCTTCTATCAAAATCCAAATTCCACCACTTAGTCATGGTCTAATGACATTGTATAAATAGGTTTCCAACACATAAACTTACAGTATAGTAATTCCACACTCTAGAAGAAAAATTTCTTGATATGAATAGAAGATACACAGTTTCTAAGTATGGTTGTAGACCACACTAATACCTTGAAACCAAGTTAATACCTCACCTTTGCAAGATATCATCTTCGGGAATTTTAAAATTCCATAACCTCTATAAAATAAAATTAATCTTGTATGGTATTCCTTTACACCATATGTGTTTCCACTACTCCTTCACATCTTTCCTATGCTTAAGCAGTTGATATGGACTTGAGACTGTGAACTTACCATTTTTGATTGGCATCCACTATGGTAAGTCCTGTAATGATGCATTCTAACTAATAGTAATGTTCTCCATAATATGCTGGAGAATATTAGATGGCAGTAAACCTACATTTTCTGAATATCCCATCTACATTCATTTATCAGTTTTTCAATGTCACCTTAATCTTCATTAATTGGAAAATAAGGATCAACTAGATAATATAAAGCCCCTAATCTGGACCATTTATCAAACCCTATATTAGATGAACCTACTGTTAGCTCCCACCTAATTTTTTGTTCAATACCATCTCAATCTTTTAACTTTTTTCCCAAACTTGAGATCCACCCTTCCACTGCACTACTATTGGAATAAGTTTCTTATAATACTTATTCCACATAAAGCTTGTCCAAAAAGATCTAGTGGTTCTAAATATCCACCATAATTTTTTAAATATTGCCTTGGAAATATCAAAAAGGTCCCTAAACCCCACACCTCCTTTTGCATGTGGATAACACATTTTATCCTAGGTCATCCAGTGTTTACTCTTACTTTCCTCTTTTGTGCTCCACAAAAATCTATTAAAGATCTTACAAAGTTCATATATAATGAACGTGGGGGGCACCATAGCAGACAATAAATACAAAGAAATACTCTGCTGAACATTGTTGGTTAAAATAGCTTTACCTCCAAAGAAAAGAAGTTTACCTTTCCGGTTTTGAAGTCTGTCTTTCACCTTCTTGATAAGATCCTTGTAATGCTCCTTTATTTTCCTTTCATGGGTAATAGGACAACCCAAATACTAAAAAGAAAATTGTTCATGTACAAAACCTGTTATTCTATTGACTTCATCTATCATAGTTACTGCCACTTTTTATACATATAGAAGGAAGTTTTATTTTTATTTATGAGCTGACCAGAATCTGCTGATATTCCTTCAAAACCTTCATCACCAACTCTAAAGAACTTCTATCTGCAGAGGTAAAGATTATAGTATCATTTGCATAAGCCAGATGATTTAGGTTCCTATTCCATTTAGGCAACCCATAACCTTTATACATGCTATCTTTAAATGAGTCATTAAGTCCTCTTCATAAAACTTCTGCTGTCAGGATAAATAAAG
The DNA here is from genome assembly GCA_030864225.1 of Capsicum baccatum var. pendulum. Lineage (NCBI taxonomy): Eukaryota > Viridiplantae > Streptophyta > Magnoliopsida > Solanales > Solanaceae > Capsicum > Capsicum baccatum. The sequence continues at coordinate 93,144,045 of CM061557.1, forward strand.
CAGGTTATAAAGGGTCACCCTATTTCAAACCTCTTGTAGAATGAAAAAAACCCTAAGACTGACCATTAATGATAATAGAGTACCCAATTATTAGCCACCAACCTCCAAATTATGTCAATAAAAATTTTTGTAAAACCCGTCTTTCTCATCACCTTTGTCAAATACAACCATGACACCCTACCATATGCCTTTGACATATCCAACTTCAATATTACATTTGTTGGTTTACCTCACAGCCTTATATTAGATACTATCTCTTGAGTTAAAAGGACATTTTTAATAATTCTCCTGCCTTCAACAAAACTAGACTGATTGCTGGAGATCAATTTGGGAAGCACCTTTTCTAGTCTATCATGAATAACTCTAGAAATTACCTTATTTATGAAACTGTTGAGGCTGATAGGTTTGAGATCTGAAAAAATTTCCACCATCTTTTTTTCAGGATAAGCACCAGATTTGTGTGAGTAATACTTTTAAATTAATAGCATAAAAATTATTTACCATATTAAGAACATCTTCTCCTACTATCTCCCAACAATGTTAATAGAAAAAGCCTGAAAAACCTTCCGGACCATAAGTATTACTGCCTTTTAGTGAAAAACCGGCATTTTTAACTAGGAGTTGCACTTAACATGACATTATCTTCCTTATTCACCATATCTGGAATATATTTTAGAAGATCAAAATTTGTACCTTCTTCTTTCTAGGTAAACTTTCTTGAAAGCATATGATTGTTGCTTCCCTAATCAAACTATTATTCTTCAACCACTCATATGTATCATCTATAATATTGTTAATATGTAATCTCCTCCTTCTTTCTTTCACAAGACTATGAAAGAATCTTGTGTTTTTGTATCCCTCCTTAAACCAGGTTATACCAGTTTTCCACCTCCAAAATTGTTCCTCTAAATGAAGGTACCTTTTAACTTCAGTCTGATCTTGTTGAATAACACTTCTAGTCTATAGAAATAGATTCTCCTTAAAAAGTTTCTCTTTAATTTTCACTATCTCATCCCTAAATGCTAGTTTCTGAAAAATATCACCAAACTTGTCCCTACTCTATTTGCTCAAAGCTTTTTTCACATGTTTTAACTTATGCTTGAAGACCCAGAAAATATTTCCCACTTCCTATGTCTTCTAATTCTGCCTTACAACATCTTTAAAAGAGTTTTGTTCCACCTAGAAATTCATAAATTTAAAAGTTTTTATAGATTAATGTGACCCTTTCTGTAATGTAAGTAACAAGGGTACATGATTTAAACCTATTCTAGGCAGGTGATCCACTTCTAATGTTGAAAAATACAATCACTACCAACCATACCATTCCACTAAGTAAAGGGACTTCCTCTAAATGATACTTTATCTAGTTCACAAGAATTCATATAAAAAGCAAAATCTTCCACCGCTTGTAATAAAACTGGTAGACCCCCTGTCTTTTCTTATTTATTAATCAAAGATTTAAAATCCCACCTATGAACCATGGTAAATTGATATTATCCATATGATATATATTATTCCATAAAGGAATTCTTTCTGCTTCTGTACACTTTGTATAAACCATAGAAATCATGTACTTGTGATCTTCTGGAATTAATATTTCAATGGAAATTTGGTATTCTGAATCACTTATAATTTCTATCTCAACATCATATCTCATAAAAAACAAATCTTTCCAAAAATAATGGCTCGAGCACTGTGTATTTTCAATTTGCTTTTATATCTTTGAACCTACCCCATATCTTGAAAAGGCTCCATAAGAGCTATGAAGAAAAAATTATGATGCCTATTAACTATTTGCAGTCTATTAAAAGCTTGTTTGGTATTAACAGACCTAAAGTTCCAAAAAATTACTTTCATCATGATCTATTTAATTTATTATTCACCATATTTCTCTTTGGTATTACCCTTTTAGGTAATTAATCAGTAAGTTGCCTTTTCTTTTCTTGATGCTCTTCTTTGCTACTTTTAATAATATATCAGCTTGACACTAATATACTTGATTTCTTTATCATTCCCACCTTCCTCTTCTTATATGGTATTGATTTTTGATTTATTTGATATTGTAGTATTGCTCTCTGATTGATGAGATATAGATCATGTAATGTTTTTATTGGACTCTTTCTATCTGAGGGTGATTCCCTCTCTATTATTTTTGTTGTCCTAAATATAATAAGGCATATTTTACATCTACCATGTCATCCGGTGAGTTTTTCTTTTGGGTTATAGCAAAATATTAATCTTCCTCATTACTTTCTGCTGCCAAAACTGCTAGTGGACTAGCATTTAAAGAGTTGTGACTAACTAAAGCTTTATTTCATTGCTCTACTGAGGTGTTACTTTCTTTCTCCTCTTACAAATAATCTTTATCAACTCTATCTCCCCATTTTGAGTTGCTCTCCCCTTGATTGCTTCTTTCTTGTTTATTTGAGTTTTTTTTCCCTTATTGCATATCAACTTTAGTGTTGTCTTATTTATTTGGTGTGCTACATATCTAATTTGTTTTAGGTGTTTCTACATGGTTTTCTATTGAGGTAAAAGTATTTTCAACCCATTTTTTTGAATTAATAACCTTTTCTTTTTCTTTTTCTTCATCTCTATTCTCCATCCCTTCATCATGTGTTCCCTCCTTTGGTACTTCAAAAATATTACTAGAAGTAATTTCACTAGTTTTGGTGTTGTTCTCATTCAAAACAAACTCTGAATCCTTATTTTTAACAAATCTCCTATTAGTTGGGTGACATTTTTTTATATCATTTCCCATCCTTCCAAACATAATGATTTTTACCCTGTATCTGCTCCAGCTGAGTGCCTTGTTGCTGACCATCTGAATCTTGTTCTCTTTCCCTTTCATTTGTTGGAATTCCTTTCTCAATTCTGGATGTAGCACTCTACATTCATGTTCTTCATGACCCTGTAGTTTATAATTTTTGCAGTAGGAAGGAATCATGTCATACTTAATCTTCACTATTATTTTTCTGACTTTCTTAGTAGCCACATTCTTTATTTCCATCATCACATGCTGATGTCTTTCTTCCAGTAAATCTAGTTGAACTTTAATCGAGCATAGCTTGGATGAGTCTTATTATTTGTTGCCATATCCAAATGTAGGGTCTTACGAATAGCAAAATCTAAATAGAACAAAAACTCTTTAAGATAAAACGTGCGCAATAGATCAGGTGTAATACCCTGAACTTTTCCTTAAGCCTAATTTCACCTTTAGAAGGTTAAGGAAGGACTTCCTAAGTGAGTAACGTTTAAACCATGTATATTTTCCCTAATTTTGACTTTTTATCATATGGGAAATTTAATTAGTTTTCCAACGATATAAGATTCATCCAAATCTAATAACCGGGCAAGAAGCTATGGCTAATTTAAGTTCTAGTTGTAAACCACCGTCATTTTAGTGTTTGGTGCATCGCGGAGAGGGTCTATTTAACAATTGTCAATTTCCAATGGCCTATCATGATTGTGACATGTCGCACTGAAGTTCCAGGTCCCAGCCAATGGGACAACACGATGGCTTCGTATCGCGGTGACTCCCAGATTCCCATTTGTCAATTTCCAGTAAGCCACCGCGATAGTGGCGCGTCGCGGTGGCCCATAAAGTTAGTTTTCCACTTCAATTTTTCTAGCTTTGTACGAAAGTTAAAAAGGGCACTTTAGACTTTCTTCAAGACTCTTAAACCGTACAAACATCAGAATTAAGGTCACTACAAGCGTCATATGAGATTTTTCTCAAGATTTCCATCAACCAAAAACCCTAAGCATCTAAATCCTCTTCCAAGAATCTCAAGGGTTCACCATAGATTTTCTAAATTGAGCCAATATTCAAGGTTCTCAATTCAAAGGCTTTAAGAACCCTCATTCAAGAGTACGAATAGAGTCCCAAAAGCTAGAGTTCATCCAAAGCTTCTAATTCAAGGTATGTGGGGTTTGAACAAGAACAATTTTTCTGTTCTTGTGCCCAAAACTAGATTTTTATTACGAAAGCTATTTGATTTTATATGTTTCCCTATGAAATTGAAGTATGGCTTTATACCGTATGTTATCATTTCTTGAGATTATGATGGTTTCAATGTTTTAGAAATTGAAGTACATGAGTATGTTGAACTATAATGCATTTTGCTGAAAAATTTCCAGATTTCTATATGATTTATGAATCTTTATGATATCGAGTATGAATTTTGATACGTCTTAACCTGAGATTGAATTATGGGTCATTAAGTGTCACGGCCCAAAATCCCATCGGGCCGGACTGGCACCCGAAGCCGAGAAGGCCCGGGAGAACCCGTTCAAATACCTGTACTTTCACTTACATGTCACCAAAAATTTGGGCAGCACTTCGCTGCATATAAAAGGGTCTAATTACCTGTATCAGCACAACACGCACAAATATATATACATATATATAATACTTGGCCGTCGGGGCCACCCCATATACGAATATAACATCACTATATAAACTTCCATGACTTTACCCTTCTTTATGTCTACAAAGCCTCTAGGATATACATGACATAACTAGGGTCGGGACGAACCCCCGCCCACACATGACTCCTGTACAATAACAAAATATAAGAAACCGACTCGAAAAGCTCCGAAGCAAACTGGAGCTCACCAACAACAGCTGTATGACCTGGCTCTTATCTATGCTGTGAATGGGCTGAAGTACCTGACCTGCAGCATGAAATGCAGGTCCCCCGTGAGGGACGTCAGTACGAAATATGTACTGAGTATGTAAAGCTGTAAATAATCATATGTGATATGGGGGATCAAGAAAATCATACACATGTGAATAAATCATAATAGAAGTGAACCACACTTCATAAACACTTTTAGGATCATGTACATTATTATTAATCTGAATTGGGTTCTTGAATACAAACACATTTGTGGAACGGTATACATTCGTTCATTTCATTCTTTACAATTATTATTCGCCATTACCTCCTCCTCCCGAACCTCCAACCACCTAACAATAATCAATACTGTACCGTACTGTGACCATTAGGCTGCCCCCAGTACATATCAATTGGGATCGACCCATGCTAGGCTTATGCCCCTGGGATACCACCCACACGTATATCAAGTAACACATAAGAGATTTTTCCAATAACTTAATTCAAAAGCTTTTAAGATTATTACATTAGTGTTCATGCCAATATAGTACCTTTGGAACAATGATACATCAATAGGAATCAAGTAATAGACCTTCTATACAATAATGATGTAATAAAGACTCATTGGTACATCAACAGTATGTTTCAGAATCATCAATATCACAACAATGAAATAGGAGCCTCTTGGTATATCAATGAAACATTTTGACACTTTATAGAATGGAAACAACTTCATTGGTAATGTAGAACAATACATGTGTTTGGATAACCATCGGAATCTTACTTTATGGAACATTGGTGTTTTCATGCCAAAGAACATCGTTAGAGTATGCTTTACATACCTCGTTGTAGATTCAGATACCAATTCAACACAACTTCCCGCCTTTACAAATCACTTATCTACAATGAAATATTTGGCATCTAGTATTAGCAACCCAACACCACAATTCTCTTCCATAATTCCATACAACCAATATTTGCAAAGCATTCCAAAAATCAACTTGAACAATAGGTTTATGTGTATATATATATATAATCATCATTTCAATACCATATCATCAATACCACATCATCCCTTCACAATTCAACATAATCCAACCATGCACAAGAATGATCCAACATCATTTCCAATCATCTTTCAACAACAATCAAATAACATACTTCTTATGCTCACATGCATATATGTATATATATATATATATATACATATCCATATAAATAACACCAACATAATTTACATCCTTACCATAGAATGGCCCTTTGGGTTTTGAAGTCCTGTTGGCACAAATAAGGGGTGCTTCTCGAAGCCCTTGAGACGATGAACACAACTACGGAATCAATTTGGACTTTCCACGGTTGAATCACAAGATAATTAGAGTTGAAAATTAGGCTAGGGTTTGTTCTTTCCTATAATTGATGATGAATCTGATTTTTGAGCTCATATACATGTATATATACACATATTCCCGTCCATAATACCATAGAAAATGACTAAAGTGCCCTTAAAATTTAAATAATGTCAAATATGTCCTCCGGTGGACTGTTTTGACAAGCTGAAGTAGATAAACCATAACTCTTTGCTCCGATATCAGATTTGGGTGAAATTGGTATCATTGTAAAGATAATTCAAAGTTCTTTCATTTCATATAAATTAGGCCACCCAGTTCGTCCTGTACAAGGAGTTATAATCGTTTGAAGTTGACCCTAAAAATCTGGAAATTTTCCTGCAATTTTACTGTTCACATCCCGGCCACCGTTTTATAGTTTCGAACGTGCTCGCTTATATCCGAAACTTATCCGTTTTTGAAAATCTTTATATCGTCGGAAAGCTTATTCAATAACCTTCGTATGGAAACATCGACGGGCAAATTCCGGTATAAATAAGGTCGATTCCTATACACATATAATCAAACTATACACTTGAAACCATCTCAAAATAATCAATACTCATATATACCTAACTTAGGATCAATACATATACTCCAACACATATAACAATGGCTAATGCACGTAATTAAGTACGGGGTGTTACATTAAGCCCTACTTGAGATTGTAATTTTAAGAATTTTGGTGCTATAAGCACCTCATGAATTGAGTATTTTGAGATTATTGAGAAAGTTTTGACCTTGATGGTCATAGTAGCTTTGAAAGCCACTTTACTAAATGAGATAACAGATTTTATAGTTGGGTTCTTTATAAACCATGAGATTATTTTAAAGTGTATTTTCATGAGATGAGCGTAGCTAACTTAAGGGAGTAGTATTTAGCACCGAGTCGGATAAGTTACTGCAGTTTCATACCCCAGAATTACATGTCACCGTAGGATTGAGATCTATGGGCCCGAGGCTGAGATAGTGATCATGAGTTGAGGTTATACTCCCTGGCAAGAGTATGATGCCTCTCCCCAACGTGAGGTTTCTTTCTTAGGAGGACAAAATGTTGGAATCCATGTAGCTCGCATGGTGTATGTCGGTTAAGAGAACCTCCCTACTAGTAAAAGTAAATAATCAGCTTTTGAGTATTTTTCCCTAATAGTAAGATTTTCAGAGTAGTTTTCTTAAAATATATTTTTTTATCTTAAAGAGAGTATTTTTTCCTACTAGTAAGAGTAAATGATTAGTTCCTAAAGTAAAGTATGTTCCTTTGAGATGAGTTATTGTCCCCTAAATGTAAAGGCTCACAGACTTATACAAATATTATTTTTACTTTAGATTTCAGTTTTAAAGTTATAGTCGTAGCTTCCAGATACAAAGGTGAGTATTGGATCACTTGGTCTATATGTTTTGATGAGGGAATAGAAGTACAGATTTCCAAAGCAAGTATATTGACTCACGAGATTTATACTAGGTGTTATTTATATTTTTTAGTTACTCAAGATATATGAGTCAGTTATATCAGCATGCATGATTTCTATAAAGGTTGATGACATTATTGTTTAATTATTGCATACACCCCCAAATACTCAGTACATCCTCAAAGTACTGATCCACATATACGTCTGTGTGCTACATTGTCTCATAATGTAGGTTTAAGTGCTCAACCCCAGCAGCCACAGTGATCTTCGAGCATCTCATCTACATCTTTATCCTTGGTGAGTCCTCATGGTTCTAGGACCTATATCTATAGTTTTCCCGCTTTAATAGTATTTTGAGTATTACTTTCAGACCAGTTCGAGTCAGTTGGGGGTCTGTCCCAATGGCTTTCCAGTTTGAGTAGTAAAGGATTTGTGAGACTAGACTATCAGTTGTGTTTCAGACTTTTCAGTATTTGATATTCAGAATATGTTTTCTAGCTATTTCAGTTCATATTTGACGTGATACAGCGTTATTGCTTGATTATCCATCTTAAAGTAAGTGTTAGATGTAGCTGTAGGCTCAAAGGGTTAGCTTAGGGGTACTAGTAGCCTTAAGAACCGTGTGACGTTTCGGGATGAGATTTTGGGGTGTTACATCAGGAAAGGATATCCATGCTACTACTTGTATGGTCTCTTCATCAGGCTTAAAATTGGAATCATTTATCAAAGGATGCATTTGATACAAATTTCCATCATTTGCATTGATGTAATAAGAACTCTTAGATAGTATATTAATGAAATGCTATTTTAATTCCATTCTAATTAAAACATGCCTATTACAAAGAAATCCAACTTTACACGTACCCTTTACTCCACATTGCAATGGAATTTGTTCTCTTAGTTCTGATAGCTCAGGCCAACCATGTGAGAACTTATCCACAATTGGACATTGTAGGTTCTCTATGATGTTCATTCAATTCACTTCTTGATCAGTCCATTTTACTATAAGAACGCCATCTTTGAAATCAACTTTCTGAACAAGAATAGGGTCTACGTCAAGTTTATTCTGATGCATATTCATCTTGTGAGAGGGATTAAATATGGATACATGTTTTTCTGGTAAGGTTCCATGAGTTATTGGAATGGCTTTGGAACAAGAATTTAAATACAGAAATTGAATAGTGGAATCAATAGATAGAACTTGACCAATTTCAGGCAATGACTGGCCAGGAATTGAAGCCATGAAAATTGTAAGGCTTAGCAACCGTAATCGACATATCTAGAGTTTGTAAGTTAGCAGCTACTAAATTTTGTCTTTGCCAAGTCATATTTCTAGGTTTAAAAAGTGGTAAACAAATTCAGTTTTAAGTAGTTTAGGTGTGTAATAGGTCGCCACAATAGTTTAGGTATGTCTTTGACTTTTTGGATATAATTTAAGGTGGTTTTGATAATTTTTTCCTTCTCAAAAATTATAACCCAGCATAACTTTATTTTCAACTCCAACTTTAAATTTCAAATTAAGTACAAAAGTATTTGTAATAGTATGTAGTAGCTCATATTTGAGATTTAATCTATGACATTATTTGATTATCTATTTTGAGATACTACTCTGTTAGAGCAAATTTGATTGTATGTTTGAGGTAAATTAATCAAGATTGGTGATTTTGCTATTTTTTAAAAACTGGAAGTATAAATCATATTTAGAAAAAGTACATTTATCTATATCTATAATCTATAATATATTAAAAGAGTGAAGACCCTTAGAAAAGTGATTCGAACTTTTTGTTCTTCATTAAGACACTTCGTAGTAGACAAAATAGTTTTATACCTTTTTTTCCTCAAATTAATTTCTTAAACAAACAGAATTGCTAAAATTTTTTGCCTTTCGATTCTTTTTTAGTCTATGATTTGGATGCATACTTCTTTCCACATGCGAAATTTTTTTCAAAAATACTTAGATTTTTTTTCAAATTCGTGTCTATTTCAGAGAATTATTGTAGACTCCTAAATATATATAGAAAGGAGATCAAGGTTTAACTTTAAATATAATTACATGCTCAACGTATATTCGGAGTTCTAAACTAAATCAACTTCACGTAATTTTCCATCTCACTGATTTTTTTTTTGAAAGCCATTGTTGTTTTATAAGCATGCTTTCTAGCTCCAGTTATATTGGAAACAATATTTGATTCTTTTAATGTTTTTGTCCTCTCTCAGGAAATGTTTGAAAAGATAGGATGTGCAAAACATGATTCAAAATTTAAAAAAAAAAATAAGGTATGCTATTAATTAATATGTTATTGATTCATTACTCAGCTAGCTGATGGAGGAGTCTTGACACAAGTCAGCGATAATACCAAAGACAAAATAGAGAGTACTATATTAGAGTTTTTTTCTACACAGTGGGCCTTTTTTCATGTTGGTACATTATCTTATTGCACTGTACGTGAATGATGATGGGTCCTCTTCCAAATTCTTTTCTTTTTCTTCTTGTCTTCCTCTTCTTTAGGTGTATGTGAATTTTGGTAGACTTCTTGTCACGACTCAATTTCTTGGGTCGTGATGGTGCCTATTATAACCCGCCAGTAGGCAAGCCAACCCGTAGTTCAGAACTGCTAGTAATAGACTGCCAAAAGAATGAAATAAAGAATGTGGAATAGATGTAATAAAAGACTAATATACATAAGATAATCCCAAACTTTGTTGAATCAGTACAAGAGCTTCTAATATAAGAAGGATACAAATGAGGTACTAAATGAAGATACAAATACAACCATCTCTGAATTCAATATAGAGACTAGTATAGTACATAAGAAGGAGGAGGAACATAATATACTGAACGACAGGAGCTCACTTATGTCTTCGAACCATGGCTGTTCCGCACGACACGGACAACACCGGTGATAACCCGTACTATGATTTGCAGGCTGCAAAAGTGTAGTATGAGTATCAAACACGTGGTACTCAGTAGGAAACTACCGACTAAGCTCCAAAGATAATGCAGATATGTACAACATATAAGCAGAAATTGAGTCTAAACACAAATGTCCAGCAACCACATAATTAAGCTAGTGATATAGTAAGAGAAAACTATCCTACTTATATCCAAGAAATAACATAATACGGCTAAGAAAGAATTAAGGATGAACTATCCTATTCAAACAATACTCAGGAATCTCGACACTATACTATATATCACCGGCGAAAATATGAATAAAGGGCGAAAGAAGGATATATAATAGTATACAAGGCCAAGGAATGAATATACAATCTGAATAAATGAAGGAAGTGAGGGATATATAGTAAATCGTAGCTACATATAAATATATATACATATATTAATAAACAAGGTCAATTCAAGGTACAACTTAAGTCATCAAACTAGCATCTTAAGGCTTCATAATCATAGTAGGAACTAGTGCTAGTAAATTCAAGGTTTCTAATCTATATGGCTAATCATGAGTTAATCATGAATAATAATATAATCATAAAAGGAAAGAGCCAGAATTATACCTCAAATCTCAATACCAGATCATTAACAAAGTTGTCACACACTAGCCATAACAATGATCATAACAACAATAATAACAATAGCTACAACAATACGAGTAACCGGCTAGACCAGATGACTAATACTTAATTGAGCCTTCCACGAACCCCTACCGCCCTAGGATCATAAGTTTCAATCAACATATAACACACTATAAGCTATACTTATCACCCATTATAATACCCCAATCATTTCTTAAGCCTAAATCCATCTTTTGAGTGGATATATATGACTTCCAAAGTAATTGATGTTTAAACCATGTCGTATTTCTCTAATTTATACTTTTTTTCATTTGGAGAATTGAATAATATTTCCATCGATACTAATTTTATTGAAATCCAACATTGGACGAGGGAGTTCTGGCCATTTTACTAAACGGTATCAGATCGCCCAGGTTTGACGGTCGACCTAGCGGACCGTCAGGTCCCTGGTGGACCGTCAAGTGCCCCATCAATCCAAGGCAGTGACTATTTTTTTAGGCCATTATACAACGGCCAAGTTGGTGGACCGTTAAAAAGTTGACGGACCATCAAGGGGTCCGTCAGGTCAAGACAGAATGTCTCGTTTTTGGCCCTCAAGTGACGGATGACTTGGTGGTCCGTCAGGAAACTGACGGACCATCATGTCGAGGCAGAACATTCCAGTTTTGGCACTCGAGTGATGGATAATCTGGTGGACCATCAGGAGACTTGACGGACCGTCAGATCGACCATCACAGGCCCCGATCAGCGAATTTCAGCTTTTTTAAAAGGGCATTTTGGTTATTTCCGCCCCATATGGTCTTATATATATATACTAGTAGAGAATAGCCATTCATTTTTCCTCCTTTCCTCTTTCAAAAAACATCTAGAAATTAGGGTTTCTTTCAAAACCAAAAAATTCAATCTTCTTCCAAGAAATTCAAGGATCTTCCATAAATTTCTCCAAGTTGTTCTAGAATTAAGTTCCCCAAGTCAAGGGCATCAAGAATCTTGGTCTAAAAGTGTGAGAAATAATTTCCAAACAAGTTTCTACGTCTCCAAAATTATAATTCAAGGTATGTGGGGTTGGAACAAGAATACTCTTTTCGTTCTTGTGCCTAAAGATTTAATTTCTATTATTGATTTACATGAATTTGCAAAGTGGGATTACACCCAAAATTCTCTATTAATGATTTATGAGATTTGAGTTGATTAAGTTTGATATTATGATATATTTACCATCATATTGCTTGAATTGAGGGTTTATGCTATGAGTTGAATATTCTTATTATGAATTGATGATTTTCGAATGAGTTGAGATAAGTTTCATGATTTAAGCCATCCATGAGAAGTTGACTATTGAATACATATTGATATTGAACTTGAGAGTCAATAATGATTCCTATAATGTTTCCTTAAAACTTTTGATATTTGAAATGATTTGATAATCAAATGTACTTGATGTTGAGAAAGATTGTGTTGAGTTGAGTCGAGTTAGGAATCCACAAGATGTTTATGATTTACAGACGAGATATATATTTATGTTTTGGTATTTATAATAGACCTATGAGTTGATATTGATTAAGGTGGATTTCCTAACGCATTCTTAGCTGAGTCTGGGAGGAGTATTTAGCATCGAGCGGGAAATATAATATTTCCCTGAAACTACGTGCCACCGTAGGATTGATATTGATGATTGTGGGCCAGAGGTCGAGTATGGGATTGTGATTGAGAAATTGAGTTTGTACTACTTGGAAAGAGAATGACACCCCCGCCAATGTGGGTTTCTCTCCTTAGGAGGGCAAAACGTTGGACTCCATGCGGCTCACATAGTTTAGTTATGTCGGTTATAAGAAACTCCCACGTCCATAATGATCTAAGTACCATGAGATACCGAGTCACTCTAAGTCATGATTCAAAGAGTTTGAGTTGAGTTAAATGATATATGAGATTTATGAAGCATATATTATTACTGATGACTTACGAAAATGATGTTTTAGATTATTCAAGTGAAGAGAGTTATTATTGTCAGCATGCATGATTTTCTTATACATTTATGATATTATTTAAATTGTTGCATCCACCCCCACATACTCAGTACATTCCCAAGTACTGACTCTTATACTCTTTTGTATTCTATATTTCCTCATGATATAGGTTCAGGTGCTCAGCCTCAGTAGCGATAGTGATCTTTGAGTACCTTCATCTACATTTCTGCAGTTGGTGAGTCCTCATGGTTCGAGGACCTATGTCTCCAATTTTTTCTTGTTAATAGATGGTTGTTTACTTTCAGTACCAGTCAGTTGGGGATATGTCCCAATGGCTCCTCAGTCCTATGAAGTAGGGGCTTTGTCAGACTAGTGTGCCAACATGTACAGAGATTTCAGTATTTTATTTGTACAGAACCGTATTACTTTGTATCTCAGTATGTTCATGTCATGATTATTCTTCCCTACTTTATGATGATTCGTGTCGTAGAGAATTATGAAGGTGATGATAGGCTTAGAGGGTTAGCTTGAGGCCACGGGTGTCCTTAAGCACCATATGATGTCTCGGGATAGGTTCTCGGGGCGTTACACCCATACTAATGTAACCCCCATAAGGCTTATAGATATAGGTACATACTGGTGATAGGCAATGTGCATGCAAGAATGAATGTCATGATATAAACCGTAAAACCATAACCGATCCAAACTACATAAGTAACCCAATGTATAACATCACCTCATCAATATCATAATCAATATTTGGACTTGATCTGATATATAATCAATATCCAGAATTTAACTGGTATATATGCAATCAACATCCGGACTCAAACTAGTAAATATATAATCAATATCCAGACTTGAACTGGTAAATATAATCAATATCATAATCATCCTCCAAACTCAAACTGGTAAATATATAATCAATATCTAAACTTGAACCGATAAATATATAACTAATATCCTCAACATCACCAACTATCATCAATATCATCAACATCATCAATCATTGTGTTTTACCCGAAATTAACATTATCAATACCATAATCTTCATCCAATCCATACCAAGAGAGATATGTATATAGATGTATAATAGGTGCATAGACTTAAGTCGTGGCAAAAAGAGTGTAAATCCATAAATTAATTGCCCAGGAAAAACTTTGGGACTAAATTATTATAAAAGTGTAGAAAGGGTCGGAATCTCTCACGACCAGAGTAAATAGTAGTATCAAAATTATAGACCGGAATATGTCTTAGTCAAATATTTAAAACATCATTTCCAGTCTCTTTACACATAGGTTATTCATTAAGATGGTGCATTTATTGTTATGAAGAAATCCCTTTTAAAAAGGGTGAAAACTGAGAACTTTATCCCTTTTTAGGAAAAACAGTAATAAAATCATATTTTAGTTGGAATCATACCATTTACCATATTTAGTGATCTACAATGTACCAAATCTGTGCATGCCATCACCAGTATTCACACAATGAAATCATAAACATCAACATGTCTATAAACTATTGCCATGTTTCTTACAAGGATAAACACTTTTCAACAAATATCATAATACGGCCTTTAGCCCAATAATAGGTACATATACGACATAACTATAACCTCAAGATTCGAGAATTATCACAACAATCCACCAAGTACGTAGTAACCTTATTCTAAGGCTCACTAATCTCAATGGTGCTTAAATGTTAGCAACTTAGGGTAATAGGATCCTAGAAGCATAATAAGTATTTTACCTTACGGGTCAATTCACCCATCTAATCACCAAACTTCAATAATTAAGACTAAGTATAATTGTTTATAATTGTAATTTTATTTTTTTCAAAATATATAATTAGCTTCAGATACATCCAACGTATACATAATTAGTATGAATTTTTGTAACTACTTTGTAAGTGTGACGATTTGTGTAAGTATGTTAAGTTAAAGTATACATTTATGTAATTTTTTTCTTAAATGGAACAATTTCAATAATTTGTATTTCCTTATTCTTAATTAATCTGGTGTATTTTAATATGACACGATTTAAAATATGTTAACATTTTTATAATTATTGGACTAAATTAATTTAATGTATTGTGTTTGTATATAAATCATCTCACTAAGAGTCAAAATCAGATTTTATAAATGAGATAATATCCAATTACCCCCTAAACTATACCCAAAAAGGCTATGACACACCTCAACTTAAAGGGGATCTTATTACCCCTGGACTAATTAAAAGTATAATTTTGACACTCTTAGTTCCTACGTGGTGCCTACGTGGCACACACGTGTGCCTATGTGGACACTTCAGCGTGTTGTGCCACGTAGGCACTAAGGGTATCAAAATTACACTTTTAATTAGTCCAGGGGTAATGGACCCCCTTTAAATTGAGGTTGTGTCATAGCCTTTCTGGGTATAGTTCAAGGGGGTAATAGGGTATTTTCTCTAATTGTTATATTAAAAACATGATGTATTTTTAGAATAAGTTTATAATAATTGTTAAATTTACCTACATTTTTTTATTAATTTACTCTTCCCTTTGAATATATACACAAAACATATTATTTGAGAAAATATTCATAAGTAATAAACACTATATACCATATATAATTTAATATTATCCTATATAATAAGTCACAATAAGTAGCTGAAGCAGGCTGCTCATGGTCGACATGTCCGCTTTAATCATAATTTTATTATATTACCCCTAATTAATTAATATAAGTCATTTACGTATTAAAAAATTTAAGAATTTAATAGAAAAATAAAAATAAAAATTTATGACATTACAGCTTTAGTCGTTTCAACCGTAATTTTACTATATCACTTATAATTAATTATTATAAGTCATGTTAGTATTAAAAAATTAATAATATTTAATAAAAAAATAAAATAGACATAAAATAATAAATTATTTTTTGAAATTTTATGTCATTTAAGTATTAAAAAATTAATAATATTTAATTAAAAAGATAAAATAGTCATAAAATGATAAATTATTTTTTGATATTTTAAATTAACTTGACGTCTTATATGGGACAATTTAAAAAAATTCACAAGTATTTGCTTTAATAATTTTACTATGTCACTTCTAATTAGTAGAATACAAGGAAAAATAGAGAAAATACATCAAAAACCCCCCTAAACTTGTCACTCCAATTTACTTTAGCACTCTAACTTTATATATAATTATTTACCCCCTTAATTTTGTTTCAAGTGAATTTAACACCTCCTCTAATAAGGAGAGTGTTTTCATTCTTCAAAACACACGTGAAGGAACAAATAAATAAATAAAAATAAACAAATCCCAATTTATTCGTTAATTCTTACATTTTTTCTCTCTCCACGAATGAATTATATTAACGATGATGGTGGGGATTCTGAAATTGACGAAGATGGAGGTTGTATTGCTCTTGGACCTTGGTGATGGGTACTATGAAGTTAACGTCCGCAAATATGGTCTTAGCAGTGGTGATGGATTTGTGAACTAATGGTAGTTATGCTGAAGAAGATAAAGAGTAGTTGGTGGTGCGTTAATGAAATCGACGACGACGGTCCTCGCTGTTGGAGCCAGTTCTGGTGGAATTTGCCGGTTTCACTTTTTTGAGGAGTTGGTCACCGTCAATGATTTGTACCGATGGATTTGATAATGGTGGAGCTCCAGTAAACTTCACCGATGAACTCAGACTAGAAAGAAATGATGGGCGATTATGGAATGACGTTTTTCAGCGAGATCTCGCCGAAAAATCAGACCCGGATATTTATCTACCACTATTCTTGATTATTTTTCTCCGATTTCTGATGTGTGTGTGTGTATTATCCTATTTCTGTGTGAGTGAGTGAGTGAATTCTGTGTGTATATAAATTGAGTGAGTTAGTTTTTTCCTTTCTTCCTTTTGTTCAGTGTGTGTATATCTATATCTGTGCGTCTGTATGTGTTGTGTGTATTGTGTTGCTCTCTGCATCTTCCATGGAAATTGGGGGAGTATATGTATATGTATTGTGTGTCTGTGTATGTATGTGGTGAGAGGAGTGTATCTGGATGTGTGTATTCTCGTGAAAGAGGAAAAAAAATGATAAAGGGGATGATATGACGATGATACTGTGAGGGATGAAGTTGACGGATGAAAAAGAAAAAATAACTTTAGAAAATAGTTTTGGAAAACATTGACACATGGAGGGGCGTGTAAACCACCTTCCACTGTATATGTGGTTCTCCATTTTTTAGGGGAATTAAATTCACTCAAAATGAGTTTAATGGGGTAAATAATTAGATGTAAAGTTAGAGTGCTAAAGTAAGTTGGAGTGACAAGTTTGGGGGGGGGGGGGGGGGTTGATGCATTTTCTCAGGAAAAATATTATAAATCACAATAATTAAAAATTTAAATTATTTAAAAAATATAATTGACTATCAATGCCATAAAAGTTTGAACAACTTAAAATATTGTAATACTAACTTCATCAATCTAAATATAATAATATTTGTCTAACTTAGAATTTATCAACCAAACAAATGAAGGTTTTAATTGAATGATAGAATTATACGTAACGTAGAATTTTTAAGGATTAACATTGGGCCGTGTGTAGCACGGTGTAAGACAACTAGTGTATTAAGAATGCTTCAAATTGAAATTTAGAATAAATAGACAATATAAATACAACGGATATACACACATATTAATAATTATTATTTATAATTACTATTTACTTTGAGTTACCTAAAAAGCATCAAATATTTAATAAGAATTTCACCCTTTTTTCTATTTAATAACATTAATACAACAACATACCCAATGTATTCCCACCTAGTGGGGCCTGGAGAGGGTAGAGTTTACGCAGTCCATACCACTACCTCAAGTAAATTAGAGGGGTTGTTTCCGATAGACCTCGGGCTTAGAATCAATAATAATATATCAGACACAATACATACATGCATATAAACTTGTACAGTATGTAAAATAAACTAACAACACTAGCCATAAGATAATACAAAAACTAAAAATCTAAAACCATATACAACACTCAATACCTACAAACAAGAAATTTTAGATACAAATACAGAACACTCCCCTACTATCACCGACACCCTGCCACCCCCTAATCCTCTTCCCTAATTTGCATCCTCCACACCTTCCTATCAAGAGTCATGTCCTCCGTAAGCTGTAACTACTCCATATCATGTCTAATCACCTCCCTCTAATATTTCTTTAGCCTACCTCTCCCCGGTCTAAAATCATCCATAGCCAGTGTCTCACACCTCCGCACTGGTGCATCAGCACCCCTCCTCATCATGTGCTGAACCAACGTAACCTCACTTTTCACATTTTTTTCTCCATCGAAGCCACTCTCACCTTTTTCCGAATAATCACATTCCTCAGTCTATCCTTTCTGGTCTGACCACACATCCACCGTAACATCCTCATCTCTGTCACTTTTGACTTTTGGACATGAGATTTCTTAACTGGACAACACTCCACTCCATACAATATAGCTGGTTGGACTGCCACTCTGTAGAACTTACCTTTAAGCTTTGGGGGCACCTTCTTATCACATAAAACTCCCGAAGCAAGCCTCCATTTCAACCACCCTGCCCCAATACAATGTGTGACATCCTTGTCAATCTCACCATCACCCTGAATCAACACTAATAATAAATTAAATACCCCATCTTTTCTGCAATTCTAAAAAATATCAACTAAGTTATAGTAATAAACACTGTATATATAAACATGTATTTTTTTTATGAGAATTACATATTTGTATTTATTCATACCAATTTGATTATGGTTAGATTGATGGTAGATTAGGCATATATTAAAATAATATAATAATAACATTGATTTAATGTAATACGATTTTACAAGTTTAGACAAAACATAAGTATTTTAAACTAATATATACTAATATATTAATAGCAATCGCGCAACGCGTGAGTATGTATATTAATAGAAATTAATTATAAGACTCCGCAAAATTCTAAGCTTAACTCAGTCCTTTAAAACTTGTTAAGGGATTCCAGACTTAGAAAATTTTAGCTAAGTATTTAGACTTAGTGTTATTTTAGCCTTCGTAGGTTGGCAACTCAATTTCACGACCCTCATGACCTTAAATTAATGATTTTTGTAGGTTGAATCATTATCAGAAATGTCAGTGGGTGTTCCCGAACAGGTTTTAGATTTTTTGAACTTTATTTGGATCACATTTGAAAGCTCAAACTAGTGGATTGATGCGATCTCGACGCGCTGCGTCGCCCATCGCGCCGATGAATATTTTTCTCCAGATCCCAGTGCAAATTCCAGTGAGCTAAAGTGGACTCAACGCGCTGCATTGGCTATCGCATCGATGCCAACAACGCAACGCGTCGGTCTGCGCATCGCTAGGTCAGTTTTCAGTCATTAAAAAGTCGCGCCCTTAGGGGTAATTGGATCTTTTTTCCACGTCTATCAGCACCAAAACATGAAATTAAATCCTTCTAAGAGCAAAAACAATTTATTCTTCACAAGTTGCTCTTAAGAACAAACCGTAGGAGATTTCAAATTCAGTTCAAGGCTCAAGAACTTACCGTCAATCTTTCAGAATTTAATTGTTAAGGTATGTCAAGTGTTTATCCAAGGGCCCCTTCTACCCTTGGAGTCCAAGAAACTCTTTTAAACTTTAAGTAAATTGATTTCATGATTTCCATGATTTGGATTCAAGTGTATTCATGATTATAATGTTGATTGAGTTTCTATTCCATGATTGAGTGCAAGATTTATGGAAAAACAATTATTATGTATATAGTATCATATGAATTCATGTTAAAGCCTTGAAACTATGATGCTCATGTGTTGATTCGTACTATGTGCATATACAACGCCTTCCAAGTGTTTGATGAGTTGTTCATGTGAATTAAATAGTGAGGTTATATCATGTTAGCATGTATACTAGTTCATGCCATTCAAGTGTTTGATAAAATGCTTCTATAGATGTATTATGAACAAGTGTACATTTCTATGCTATACAAGGTCATGTGATGCTTTACTTTTCATGCTATCGAGTCATGGGGGTATTTAATACCCGATAATTTAGTTGTTTACCTAGAGCCAGTGTCAGTTACAAAATAATCTCAGTCATGTCACGATCAGTAATACTCTCAGCCAGTTACAGAATTAAGAAAAACCTCAGTAGACTCAATATCAGTCCAGTCCATTTTAGTATTCAGTTCAGACCTCAGTAAATTCAGTTATTTAATAGAATTCAGTAGTATTCCGTTAGTCAATGAAACTCAGTGTACTTAGTTCAGTTCAGTTAAACAGTACGATCAATAACAGTTCAGTCTAACCTAGTACAGTTTAGAATTCAGTCCAGTGTCTATTCAGTTGAGAGTAGGATTCAGCACCGAGTGAACCCAAGGATGGGGACTCATCTGCCAGTAGAGGGTGTGATCCTTAGAAGCAGTCCTTGTGTTCTAGAATTACGTAGCCAGCATAGGTTGAGACATCAACCTGCCAGTTGAGGGTTGATGAGGTATCCTACCTTCCAGTTGAGGGTACCGCCGTTCTCATTCAGAGCACCTACCACGGCTTGTCTTTACCCGTGGCATGGTACTGACACTCTTTCAGTTGGGGTTACAGATTGGACCTCAATCTATTCAAAAAGGGGCATGTCGGTTAGATGATTACCTCCTACAGTTTCAATTTCAGATTTAGTCTCAGTATAGAACTCAGTTTAATTCTACAGATTCAGGACTGTCAGATACAGTGACTCAGCTCAGTATAAAACTCAGACCAGCTCTTTCGAATCAGGACTGTCAGATACAGTCACTCAGTTATCACATACACAGTATCAGTAAACTCGGATATCAATAAATTAGTAATTCAGAACTCGGTATCCAGTGTTATTATGATCTCAGTTATAGTCTATGTATTCATGCATGTACTCTCACTCAGTTATATTCATGTCATTCAGTCAGTATTGTTCATGCATATGAACCTATGCATCTCAGCCTACCTCACTTAGCATACCAGTACATTCAAAGTACTGACGCATACCTTTCTTTTATACTATGGTGTTTTATATCATAGGTTCAGACGCATGGGCTCCCGATCATACTTAGTAGCCCGATCTATCAGCAGCAAACTTAGTGGTGAGTCTTCATAGTTCGAGGACAGACTTATTATTTCAGTATCTCAGTTTATCAGTTTTCAGTAGTCGGGGTTAGTTGGGGGCTTGTCCCATCAACTCCTTGTTCAGACAATAGAGGCTTTTCTGACTAGAATATTTTAGACAGATGTATCAGTATTTAGTTTTCAGTATTCAGTATTTACTTTCAGTTTGAAACTTATGGCAAGTTTCTGCCTAATTTCTGCATAAATACAGTATTATTACTCAGTTTTTGCAGCAGGTACCAGTCATGTGTTAGCTTATGATCCCTCGGGCTTATGAACACCATGTAGCGTCTGGGGTACAGACTCGGGGCGTTACAGTAATAAAAAATAAATATAGGAGCAAATTTTAAGAGAAAGTAAGGGTAGGGTGGGGGTGGAATATGGGTTAGGGAAGGGGTTAGATTTATTTTTATTTCATTAAGAAATAATGTGATAGTTGAATTTTTTTTAAGATAATATGATTTAACATGTTTGACGAGACATTTTAATATAAAACATAAAAAAAATATTTTAATTTTATCTACACATCGCATGAATATATAAATTAATTGTAAATAACTTTCATAATTTTTAATATATTAGTATAATTTAATTCTTCATTAAAATTATTTTTATTATATTCTAAAATAAAAATAAATAAAAATAGGCCCTTCAAAGAAAATTTTGTTTTTCACGAGTTATTCTAAAAAATAGAACCAAATTAGGGTAGATTTCAAATTTTATCCCTAAATAAAAAGGCTTTGTTAAAATAGCCTTTACTTGTTAACTGATATTTTCTTGGACGAAATTACCCCTCCTTCAATATATTCACTGTTAAATCTCTTTCTTCTTCTCTTTCTTTCAAATTCGCAGAATCAACTTCTAAACAAATTCATAGAATCGACTTTCAAACAAATTCGCAAAGTTGACTTTAGCCATAAGGTTTCTTCGGGTATGAATTTTATCATCAAAATTCATTATGATAATTTTTGTTTATTGATGCATTGTGGTAATTTTAGCTCGTTATATAATTAGCATATTGATTTGATTTTTGGAGAGGTGAACGTAAGCTGAAGTTGGGATAAATTGTTGTTGTAGTAACATATTTACCATTGAGGAATTGTGTCGAACAAGTTGTAGGAAGTTTGTTAGTGCGGTTATAATTGTATTTGAGAAGTTGTGAGGGGTTGGTCTAGGAGGGAAAGACCGTTACTATGGGAGTTAACGTTGATCGTAATATTTTTTGGAAAGGCCAAACGTATAAGGTTAAGGTGGTACATGAAATTAGTTGCAAGTATTTCAAACTAGTGGCATAATTAGCATTAGAAGATGATGAGGAATTGTTAGAAGATGAGGAGAAACTGTGTCGAATAGGTTGTGGGGAGTTTGTTATTGTGATTATAATTGTGTTTGAGTAGTTGTGGGTGTTTGGTCTTGGAGGAAAAGGCTGTTAATATAGGAGTTAACATTGATCGCAACATTTTTTGGGAAGGCCAAACGTATAAGGTCAAGGTGGTACAAAAATAAGTTTGATTGTTTCTATAGCTCGAACACAAACTACAAAGCTACCTTTTTTGCAAGTTTCTCTAGCTGTCTCAGTTTATTGGACAGCCTTACATTTATCTCATGCCAAACTGCATCTATAAATTCAGTATATACCAGCTTTCATACTTGGGATATGTGTCTCTTGCCTTTAATTCTCTGCTTAATCCAATCATACATTGCAACTATGTAGCAGATAGTGGTTGAGTACTATTCAGCCAGCAAAACACCTCTTCCATACTGTATTTGTATAGTTATATTCCATGAATAGATGATCTCTTATTTCGTTCACTTGCTTGAACAAAATACACACAAGGTCAATCTGAATATTCCACTTTACTAATCTATCAGTGGTCACACAACGCTTCACCCATCTAATAAACTTGAAAGGAAAACTTAAGTCAAACAGGATTTGCTTCAAATAGGGTCAATCTACAGTATCATAAGCCTTTTGTATATTCACTTTTAACATACATCTAACTGAGATATTCTTTCCACTATGAGCTTTAACCAATTCATGAATAATCATAATATTGACAACTCATTTTCTATCTCGAATGAATCCAACCTATGTTTTAAAGATTAAAGAAGCACTAACTTGTTGATTTTAAGAGAGAGCACCTTAGCTATTAACTTGTGTAACATAGAGCAACAAGCAATGAGTTTAAACTCTCTAATGGTAGTAGGATTTGGCACTTTAGGTAACAAGATTACTATTGTACAGTTCACTGCATTATATAACTTTTCAATGTTAAAAAAATCCTTTATTGTTGAACATGCATCATATTTAATCACTGGCAAAACTTTTTTTAAAAAATAAGGCATTGTAGATATCAACACCTGGAGCTTTATCATCTCCTATATAACAGAGGCTATTATAGATTTCCTTATCAGTGATTGAACAACATAATTTTAACTTGTTGCCGATGACATAAAGAGGGGTCATTCTTCATAAATCTTTTGTTAACTGCAGTAGTATTGGTTAGTGCACACTCCATTAAAGATTGGTAAAAAGTAATAATCTTATGCTTAATATACTCAGGATCCGCCAATTTAATACTATTTAAAGAAATAAGCTCCACTATCTGCTTCTTGTTACTTTTTTTCTTTCATAACTGCACTAAAATACATGAGGGCTGAATCACCTAGCTTATACACAAAGCCCTGAATTTTTACTGTAACATGCTTTATTCAATATTGACTTCTCAAAAAATAGTCAGTACATCATTCTCTTTCAAGGCCATACTAGCAGAGTATTGAGTTGATGAACTATGTTGTATCACTTGCAACCTATCTCTGAAGTAAACAACCCTCTCAGAATCACCCCCATAGTGTGTTATTCAGTAGTTTTAAGTGCGATTTTAGCATCTTCAGATTCTGCCATACATTTTGAGTTATGCCCCATGGACAAGAATTGGCATTGCCTTAGTCTGTAATGATTTGGCAGATGACCTATAACTCTTACCTCAGAGGCAAGACTTAGACAGTTATACCCTAAGGGCAAGAGTTGACACTGACTTAGTATGTAATGATTTGGCAGATGACCTATAACTGTTGCTCTAGAGGTAAGACTTAGACAGTTATGTCCCATGGACAATAGTTGACTATGCCTTACTCTTTAATGATTTTACTTGCTGAAGATATATATTCTAAATTAAATTGTTACTAATCTTTTGTTGTTTTATTTTTCACAAGGGTTGTGCTTGGAATGGATGAAAAAGAAATGAGTACTGAGCAATACAATATGGGATAATCAATTGAAAGTATCGATAGAAATAATGAGCTAATAGTTATTGAACCAATATTACAGGCTGAAATAGCTGAAGAAATAGGGCAGTCATCCAAGATTAAGAGGGTACGACAAAAAAAGAGGATAATTGATGTCGAGACTACTCTCTTGATACATAATGCCTCTTTGAATGAGGTAAATGTCAAGTCAATCTTTATTGACAAATAAAATATGGTGACATGCATGTCAAACAATGCAATTACACACAACATCCAATTTAAGGTTATCAAATCAAGCACAATAAGATATTCACTACAATGTTTGGACGACAACTGCGTGTGGCGGTTTCATGCCTCAAAGATTGTCAATTCTTTGCTCTTTCAGGTTACTATATATGAAAAAGGCTCACAGTTGCTCGGTTGATTTCATAACATCCGACCATAGGAATGCGACATCAAAGGTCATATGATTACATACAAGAGCTTGTGCGTGACTCTAGTAATGTAATCACACCAAACTTCGAGGTAGATAAAATGAGAAGAAAATACAAAATAATCATATCCTACAACAAATAAAGGCGAGCGATACAACATGCTTATAGGTGATAAGAGAAACCGTGAAAGAGAACTACAACAGGTTTTTATCGTATCTTCACATGATGAAAGAAAATAACCCTGGCACGTAAACATAAAGAGGGACGATGAGAACAGGTACAAATGCTATACTACTGAAATTGAAAACTCTTGCCCAAGAGGCAAAAGTTTATTCTTTAATTGCACTGATTCGATTATTGACATATATGCAACTCTTGCCTTATGGGCAAGACTTAGTTTAGAATAGGTACAAATGTTATATTGTTGAAATTTAAAATTTTTGCCCAAGAGGCAAAAGTTTATTCTTTAATTGCACTACTTAGATTATTAACATATATGCAACTCTTGCCTCATGGGCAAGACTTAGTTTAGAAAATTATTGTACTGTGATTATCAACATCAAATGCAAATTATTACTAATATTCTTTTGCTCAACACAAATTTTAGTATGCATTTTTTCTTATGGCACTTCAATCATTGGATGAACCAACTGTAGACCGGTAATAATGGTAGATGCCATATTTTTTAAGTCAAAATATCGTGGTGTCCTCATGATAATAGTTTCAAAGGACGAAAACAACAACATATTTCCTTTGACTTTTGGAATTGCAGACTAAAAAAATAATGAGTCTTATAACTGGTTTTTCAATCAGTTAAGAAATGCAATTGAGGTACATGAACAATTGTCTATTCTTTCAAATCGGCACCCAGCCATTGCAAATGTAGTTGCAAATGTCTATCCAGAGTGTCAGCACGGGATATGCATCTATCACATGCAGAAGAATTTAAGAAAAAGATACTTCTCAGATATAGTTCTATCACTCTTCTACAATACAGCAACAACATACAAACGCACTGAATTTTATACTTTTATGGATGAGATGGAAAAAATCGACAAAGTTATTGCGGAGTACTTGAAAGAAGAAGAACTAAAAAGACAGGCTCGTTCATTTCATACCAACAGAAGGTACAATATGCTTACGACCAACAACGTGGAGTCCATGATTGCGGTACTGAGAAAAGTAAGGCAATTATCAATACTGGTACTGATCAATTACATTTAGAAAAAGTTACAAAGATGGTTTTATGAAAGAAAAATGGAAGCGCAAGACAACTTTCATGACATCAGACGTTGGACGAAAGTGGAGGTGACTGACAAGATTCAAGCCACCTTGAAATTTAGAGTAAGTAATTAAAATTGTATTTTGATAATAGGGAAATATACAATAAAATTAGTAGATAATTGAGAAGAATAACCTCCACATGTTATTAAATATATGATCTTTACAAAAGGATAACCTCCATAACTGATTTGATTGTGCTCATTGGTTGTATTTGATTTGTGATTTGATGTTGTATGCTTAATTGTAGCTGTTTTTTGGTTGCCTCAAGATTCGTCCCCTATGTATGGTGGATTGCTCTGTATGGCTGATTCTGCTCAAATACTAGATGTTTCACTATCATCGTTGATTCTACTCATAGGTTAGATGCAATATCTATTTTATCTTAGTTTATTTGTAGCCAATTCTCATGCTCATATGTTAGAAGCATCACTATTGGCTCTGTATAATTGGTTCTACTCCTATAAATAGATGACTAAATCACTCTTCTCTTCTCTTAAACATATTCTATAGCTTTAAATATCACAACAAATATAAGTTGTCATTTATTTATCATTTTATTGACAGGTAGACCCCATTGATACAACAAGATTTGTTGTAAGAGAAGAAGGAGTTAAATATATTATAGACCTAAAGAGTAGGACTAGTTAATACTTGGTATTTCAAACAGATAAGATACCATGCACCCATCCAATTGCAGCGATAAACAATAGACATATGAACAAGTCTAGCTATTATTCTCATTGGTTCTCAAGACAATCTTGGCTACAAATATACTTAGGAGAAATCCTACCAGTTGGAAGCACAACATCATGGATTGTTCCAGATAGCATAAAGGATTTGATCACAAAACCCCCAGATACGAAGGTTATGCTTGGGAGAAGACAAATAACCAGATATCCTTGTAGAACAGAATCTTCAAGAAATAATTACAGATGTTTGAGATGCAAAAAAACCTGGCACAACAGATCAAATTGTTACTACACTCCTATCCTTCATCCATATGCAAGAAGATACAAAAATAAAAATAAAAAACATGATTAGTTTTACTTTTTATCCGAGAAGTTGGATCAAAATAATAGTTATAATAGGATTCTTTGATCCCCCTTTCTGAATTAGTTACACGTACTTTTAACTTTCAATCACGAATGTCTTCTTATTTATTTGAAGTTTTAACTTGTGGTGAAGTATTTAACTCAATACCTTCTTATTGATTATTTATAAAAATTACTTAGCATGTTAATTTTTTATATATATATTGATGTGTAAAATATATCATATTAACAGGATTTGGGAAAGGACCACACCCCCAAGAGATGTAATGTAAATAATTCCACGGGATATACTTTAAAATTTGCCTTGAAGGAAAGATGTAGAACAAGTTATGCCCCATGGGCAAGAGTTGACATTAGCTTATTCTACAATGATTTGGCAGATGAAATATAACACTCGCTCTAGAGGCAAGGCTTAAGCCCTAAAGAAACAAGTTATGCCCTATGGGCAAGAGTTGACACTACCTTAGTGCGTAATAACTTGGCAGATGATCTACAGCTTATGCCCTAAAGGTAAAAATTAATACAACAAACGAACAAGTTATGCCCCATGACCAAGCGTTGATACTAGATTAGTGTGTAATGATTTGGTAGATAATCTATAAGTCTTGCCCAAGCGGCAAGATTTTTAGACCCTAAAGGAACAAGTTATGCCCCATGGGCAAGAGTTGACACTAGCATAGTCTATAATGATTTGGCAGATGATCTATAACTCTTGCCCTAGAGGCAAGACTTAGACATCAAAGGTGGTTCAACTTACAATTTTTCAAAGAGCATTCTTCCCGTACCATACAAAATATGTTTATACGAATATTATAATCTTACAACCATATGCGAATCAATCTTCTAGACCAAAAATTAAAATATTATAAGCCAAGAATAAAAGTAATAAATATTAGAAATTACCAAAATAAAAAGACGAGGGAGTATTCAATTGAGAGTAGGAAAAAAGATGATACCAATTAACAAAGCAAACATCTAACCAAATAAATAAAAGTGGAGAATCAACTACCGAGAAAGATTAGATGACCCTTAGATTACAAGGTCTAAACTGCTTCTTATTTTATGCCATTTAATTGAGAACAAATGTGATTGAAAAGTTCACAATGATCAAAATACTCATGTAGCAGTAGCACACAAGTAATGATAAGACAACCCCCATAGGAACAAGTTATATCTCATGGGCATGAATTGGCCCTGCCACATTGTCTACTAATTTAGACGATACTCAATAACTCTTGCCTCAGGGGCAAGACTTGCCACAACAAGAAGCAAAAAATATTCTTTGATGATAAAACATAACTATATAAGGATACCAACAAATGAATCAGTAGTGATTTTATATTGTATACTTTTCGTTATAGCATAAAAAAATAGCTAGTTCAGTTTTAAAAGATTGTTTAAACTTTACATAATCGCATAAAAATAGCTAAAAATCCTTCATGTGCAGTGATTTTCAATAACTACAAAACTAAACTACTACTCCTGGTGCATCCTCTTCCTCTTTTCCTTTCCAAATAATCTGCCAACTTTTTCTGTACTGTTGTTTTTTATATCAGCTTGTAGTTTTCTCTTTCCATAATCCCACAACAAAGCTCAATACCTCATGTGAACATAACCAATGTCAATATCTCTTTTGGAATATCTCTACCATGAATAAAATATTCAGCAAAGGCACAAACAAATGCTCAACAATCACTGTGATACAAAAGAAATATATTACGTGAATATATGGAAAATAATTAAAAAAAAGTGAAATGAACATTTAAAAAATAAATGCAATAAGATACCATTGAGTTTGTTGCAGCAGCTCATAAACCATTTTTATCGGCAAAGTGTC
Organism: Capsicum baccatum var. pendulum; assembly: GCA_030864225.1. Classification (NCBI taxonomy): domain Eukaryota; kingdom Viridiplantae; phylum Streptophyta; class Magnoliopsida; order Solanales; family Solanaceae; genus Capsicum; species Capsicum baccatum. The sequence continues at coordinate 93,172,958 of CM061557.1, forward strand.
ATTTTCAGATTTGTCAATGCCCTTCTCAAAATAGAAATTAACTTTTTGCAGAAAATATGGTATCAGTGTTTGGTAAGGTAACATCACTTTTTGAACAACTTTATCACTGCACCTGGTACGGTTGAAGTCGTATACATATATGCACCAATCAATAAAGTCAAAAACTCCCAAAATCCAGTGTCCAAGTTCAGATTTTTCTCGTGGAACATAAATTAGAAATAACACATAGTCAACCTTGTTCCACGACACATTTGCATCACAATAGAAGCCTCTGATATACTCCTCAACCTGGAGTTTCTTGGGGATGACAAAAAAATCTTTCCCATTTTTCACAAAGTTTTGATAAAGAGCATCGATCTTGTTTCTAAATATAACATCAGTTGTATGAACTTCACAACAATATTAGGTTCATATTTCGCCTTCTTCTTCATGTAGTAGAATATTATATCCAAATGCTGAGACAAAATAAAAAGAACACTGAATAAAAGCATTACAACACATTCATTGCATAAAAAAAATAACCAAAGTAAGATGATCAAACCCGAAATTTAAGAAATTTTATTCCTTCTTTTAGCATATTTTAACGGATTTAAGTTATATACACAGATTGCGGGAAACTTTTAGTCAATTTATGGATTGTGGCAATAATAACAGTACATCCAGTGTAATCCCAATAAAATACATGGACTATTATAAGTTATCATGTCATTCTCAAGTATATAATATAAACTCTACTATGAAGAGCTACTTGTTATAGGTCAATTTAACTCGACTTTATTCAATGTGAACCAAAACTTAGGAGCTGTTTTGTTTAAATCTGGGTAGATTAAAATCAGGACAATTTATCACACCTTCTATATGGGACATGTTATCAATATGTTATATTGATTCTATACCGATTTTAGCTAATACCTCAAACCTATGCTAGTCAGACTCTTCAAAAATTTCAATCGGTAAGTGTCGGATTCTCCAAAAATAGTGCATTTTTGGAGAATACGACACGCGTGCAGCATCAAAAGTAAAGAGTTTGTGCAACTTAGCCTACAACCAAACATAGGATAACCTATGAACTAAGGACCCTTGGAACTTTTGTCCACACACAAATGGCTTGTGGATGCCTTGTCTTGTTAAATTTTTTTGCAGTGTTTGCTTTCTGCTTTTATGGATTGCAATAGTTTAAAGTTGGTGGGGCTATTATATAATATTTTCTAGACTAACTTGTGTAGTTTTTTTTAAAAAATAGGACTGCTCCAATACTAGTTGTGGGTTGGCCTCCAGTTCATTCATTTAGGAAGAATCTTGCAAGTAGCAGCTCTGTGAAACTTGTTGCTAAGGCGTCACAGAATATGGTCCCAAGTAAGAGTGCCAACGAAAAACCAATGAAAATTTGTCAGAAAGGATTATTTGCTAAGATCAACATGGGTGATTTGAAGTCATTAAATGCCATTTCAGTCTATACATAAGGAAACCTCTTGGCATTATGGAATATAAAGTCTATTTGTCCATATATATTGTGATAATTTATGTCGTCATTCATAAACTCTGTATCACTAGAAAGATCATTTTTCCAATATTCGTGCAAAACCCAAAACAACCTTCATGTATATACTATGGGTAAGAACAAGTGTGTACTGACAATATATAATACTCTTGTTCTCATCTATTCAAATGGAACAGCGAACACTTTTTCATGACAGATTTGTTAGATTCAGAGATGTATATATAATATCAAGTATGACCTAATGGAGGATGTAACTGGTGTGTTTCCAAAACAGAGACACAGAAAGCAACAACGTCAATGGGCTCAAATGAAAGGCAAAAAGTAACTCATTCTGGTGTAGGAGATCTAGTACTACAACAAACAAAACAAGTGTCATGAGCCTTAATTGACTCTAAACACTTCAAATTAGAACTTGTCCACACTTTCAAACTCTTACTCCAAGAATCAGAATAAATGTAACTATTACAAACAACCAAACAAGAAATACTGTCAGCATATTCAACCTACTAGAAGAAAGGGGGGGAACAAAACAAAAGGACAATCCAAAAGCACATTAACCGCGAATAATCACATATGATATAAAGAACAATAAGGTTGAATAGAACATCCAGACACACATTACAAATATAGATTAGGATAGCAAGTGATAATACCGTATCATTCAAAGGTCGACCAGAAGTTGCAAGTGAATAAAACCACTCATTCGAATTCACAGCACAAGAGCCAAACATTAAACATTCGGGCAACACATCTTTTTCTTTAATGTATATATTTTTGGCACTTGAAATACATGAAAAATTAATACAATCAGAATATACGTGTTACTAACTAATAACATTAACAGTAGACAACTTAAATGTTGCATGTGCTGACTAGTTCAAACATATTTTTCTTCCATAGGTAACTTAACAGCTACCTCCATTGCTTACAATCAATGACTTATTTTCCTATCACCTCACTCCTTTTCTCTCTCTATCTTCTTCTCCACACAAATTTTCCACTATCTGAAAAGGAGAAGATTATAGTAATACATATATAGACACTCAAAGTTAGCCTTAACTGACAATTTAAAAACATGAAGCTGGAGGCTTATAAGTACAACGGTCAAAGTAAAAGACCAAAAAGCACAAATAGCCAAGCTAGAATCTTATAGAGATGATTTCGGACCAAAATAAAAAAGAACAAAAGGAATAAAGTAACACACTAACACCTTTGGCAACACAGTATCTGGGACGCACATAAAAACATACACAAAACAAGCAAACAAGTTGTAACTAGCCTAACGCAGACACTTTGAAGCTTATCTGAAAAATAGTCCTAATCGTACCTCATTGTAAGCTAATTGTCAAGTCATTTCACTTTACAGAATTAGAACAAAGTGGTTACATTAAAGTGTTAAACAAACTTAACAGAAAAACCCAATTATTGGCATATTTGACTTCAACATTCATTAGTTGTACATAATATTACTACGTTAGTAGATGATCTATAAATCTTGACATAGACGCAAAGAGTGAGCCACCATAGAAACAAGTAAAGCCTCATGGGCAAGAATTGATCCTGCCACATTGTCTATTAATTAAACAGATGCTCAATAACTCTTGCCCTAGAGGCAAGACTTATCCCGCAAAGAAACAACAACCCCTATGGATAGGAGTCGACACTACTTTATTGTATAATAATTTGATAGATCCTCTATAATTCTTGCCCTAGAGGCAAGAATTAACTCACAATAAACAATTTAAAGGAAGATAGACTAACAGAGAATTTTTCAGATATTGATGTAAAATACATGTAAACGATAAACTGAATTTAGTAGAAACTTACATCAACAATAATGTCAATTAAGTTTGAAGGCAAAAGTCCCGAAGAATTAGAAGCAACATCTACTGAGAAACGCTCTACTTCTTTGTCAGACGCAACATCCATTTTTTTCTATTAATCGAGTTTGAAGATTTGAGAGGTGTCCGATGAAGAGAAAGAGGAGCAAAAGAAAGAGTATTCAAGAAAAATTTGAAAAAAAAAGAAGAGAAATACTAAAAATCCAAAATAAAGGTTAAGACAAATAAATTTTTAAAAAGGAAAAAAAAATGAAGAAATAGATAATGGTTGAGAAAAAAGAGAAAAAAATAAAGATTGAGATAAATAAATTAAAATATGAAAATAAAATTAAAGAAAAAAATAAAAACTGAAAATAATAAAAAATAGAATAATAAATTTAAAGGAAAAAATTTAAAACTGAAAAAAAAATAGAATAATAATAGTAAAGAAAAAATAAAAATTAAAAATAATAAAAAATAAATAAATATAAAATTTTTTAAAATATATTTATAGTATAAAAAGGTAAAATAATATTTTTAATATATTAAAAAGTAAGAAAGAGTATCGTTCAAATATATTCTTATTTTAAATCAAATATATAAAGCTATGCATATTTGGGTGTATGCATGCAATTTAGAAACTTTTCATCTCGTCATATTTGATTTGGGAGAGATAAATGGTGAGATATTAGAAAGGAAAAAAGTCCCTCCGTCCTCCATTGCCTTTACAGTTGCCCCCACGCCCCCCACAAATTTCGCCGATCCTTTCAAAGCTCAATCCCAAGAGGCGTCACCGCTGCCAGCCTTCGATCCTTCAAAGATCTGATCAGATCTATTTTTCTTTCTTTCACTACATTCCTCACACTGATTCCTCTCTCTCTTATATAATACAATATTGTTTTCCGTTACTTCATTCTCCGGTTTATCTACAAAAACAATTTATTAGAGTCGCTGAACTACCTAATTTGTGTGCTTTCTTCTGAAAAATGGAGTTGTTTTGGTGTAGTTTGTTGTATAGTTAGGGTTTTTTCTTGGGGAGAACTTTCTAGATCGCGAGCTAGGGTTTCTGAAGATCTTCGATTCATTGGTGTGTTGTGAGTGAGTGTATGAGGATTTGGCGTTGTTTATGTTTTGGAGAAGAAAAAGATAATAAGAAGGGCTACAAGAGTATGAAAGACACGATTTTGGGGATTAAGGGCGAGGAATCGCCAGATGATAGTCCGGCATTTGACTGTAGGAGGGTTTTTGACGGTGTCGGTGTTGCGGCAGCGCTGACGCCACAGGCCGAAGCTGCTGGTAATGTTGGTGTTCGGAGGAACGAGAAGATCGATTTTGATATCAAGTGGTTATCCAGTGAAGTGGAGGTGAGGAATGAGAATTATAGTGGTGACAGAATGTTGAATGTTAATTTGAATTTGGGGTTGAGTGGAGAGGCTTCATCCTCAACAGTGCAGAAAGAGGATTCTGATCGTGATACCCATAGTAAAAGGCCCAAAGTTAACGCCTTTTCTCTGTAAGACCCGCTACTTCACCTTTGTTTATAGTTTTTTCTTTTTTTTTGGGTTTCAGTTAGTTATGTTATTATTGAATGTTAGAGTGAAGTCGGCCAAAGTAGAAATTAATACAGAATTCATTTAAGCAGCCCAAACTACGATGATCCGTTGTTGTTATAGGTCCGGCTCACTAATTAAAGACTCAAGTCTCAAACTATTTCTTTTGTGTTGTGCAGTTTTACATGTTGCCAAGAATGTTTCACAGTGCACTGAGTTTTGGAGAAAGCACATTCTCACATAATTTTTCTAGAAAAAAGAACATAGTAGAATTAACATTGAGTAAAATTATTTCTAGAGCTACTTATATTTGGATTTTTGAAAGCTTAACCTAAAATAGAATTTAACTCTTTAATTTGGTTTAGACAAATTGTCATTTGAAGTAAGCCTTAAATGCAAGCCAATAACTCAAAATGAAACTGATTGATTAATATTCTTGCAGGGATTGGGACAACCCCTTGTTGCAGGAGACCAATCTTTTTTGTCCCATGAATGAGGGCGGTGGAGATGTGAGTTTATCAAACTTATTTGGTGCATCAAATGATGAGGGGAGAGATATTAAAATGGAGGATTTAGATATGCGGATGGATCTTACTGATGACTTGTTGCATATGGTATTTACTTCTTGCCTGGCATCCGTTCCTTCTGAGTTGCTTAATCAATTTATTTATCTCCACTAAGTTTCTAATTAATGAAATATATGTCTGCTTAATCAATTTATTTATCTCCACTAAGTTTCTAATTAACGAAATATATGCCCCCATCTGTTGCTAGGTCTTCTCTTTTTTGGACCATGTTGATCTTTGTCGAGCTGCAAGTGTTTGTAGGCAGTGGAGAGCTTCTAGCTCTCATGAAGATTTTTGGCGGTATTTGAATTTTGAGAACAAGCATATTTCCTCAAATCAATGTGGGTATTTTCTCAAATCCGTTCCTTGCACTCTATTAAGATAACTTCATATAAATTCATGTTTCAATGATCACAACTTTTTGTTATCTCTATTTTTTGTTGTTTCTTTCACTGCTAAAAAATAGCTGATGGTTGTTTTAATGATAGTTGAGGACATGTGTCAGCGATACCCAAATGCAACAGCCGTCAATTTATATGGAGCTCTTAATATTCACCCATTAGCAATGAAAGTTGTTTCTTCATTAAGGTAATAGATTTTTATGTTGTTTGCACCGCTTTAGGAATCATTGTAGGTGACTAATTTGATACATTCCATTGTTGCCAGAAATCTCGATGCTCTGACATTGGGCAGAGGTCAGTTGGGGGAAACATTTTTTCAAGCCTTAACAGATTGCCATGTGTTGAAGAGTTTGATCATTAATGATGCCACTCTTGGGAATGGGATTCAGGAGATACCAATTTATCATGATAGGTTGCATCTTCTGCAGCTTGTGAAGTGTCGTGTGCTTCGAGTTTCTATCAGGTTGTATAATGTTAACCAACAATGTTATTTTGTCTAAGTAGTTAGCGTCCAATTGTGCTTAATTGTTGTTATTCTTACAGATGTCCGCAACTTGAAACATTATCACTTAAGCGCAGTAGCATGCCACATGCGGTCCTTAATTGTCCTCTTTTACATGACCTTGATATAGCTTCATGTCACAAACTTTCTGATGCTGCTATTCGTTCGGCAGCCACAGCATGCCCTCTTTTAGAGTCTTTGGATATGTCAAACTGTTCTTGCGTCAGTGATGAAACATTGCGAGAAATAGCTCAAACTTGTGGAAATCTTCGAGTTTTGGATGCTTCATACTGCCCAAACATTTCTCTTGAGGTATGTTCATTAATTTATGTAGTACCTGAAATTGACATAATTGATTTATGCTAAGATTTGTTCCTTGTTGAAGTCTGTGAGGCTGGTGATGCTGACTGTTCTCAAGCTTCATAGTTGTGAGGGCATAACATCAGCTTCCATGGCTGCCATAGCCTACAGCTATATGTTAGAGGTTTGAGTCTTTCCTCACCCTTTTCATTCTGGTGGCCGTGCTGTGATCAGGAGTCCCTAAATCTGATATTGAACAGTGAATTCATTTTTCAGGTTTTGGAGCTTGATAATTGCAGTTTATTGACATCAGTGTCCTTGGATCTTCCTCGCCTTCAGAATATCAGACTAGTACATTGTCGCAAGTATGATACAAGCATTATAGTTTCCATTTCCTGTCTCAAGGAAATTTCTTTCCATAATCCATTCCTTAATTGCTGCATGGGCACTAACCTACTGGCTACCATTTATGATGAAAAAGGTTCATTGACTTCAACTTGCATTGTGGAATGTTATCATCAATTACTGTTTCTAATTGCCCACTGCTCCAACGAATCAATCTAACTTCAGGTGCACTCAAAGTAAGTTTGTTCCTAGATGTTTACCATGTCACCTTAATTTTATTGACTAGAATTGTTCTACGCTTTGGATAATGGTTCTCTCCTTTATCATTCCGCAGAAATTAGTTTTGCAGAAGCAGGAAAGCTTGGCAACAATTGCATTACAGTGTCCGAATTTGCTAGAAGTAGATCTTACTGAGTGCGAATCGCTCACCAATTCTATCTGTGAAGTTTTCAGTGATGGTGGTGGCTGTCCTGTGCTTAAATCCTTAGTTCTAGATAGTTGCGAGGTTGGCAATTTTAGTTATTTGTTGTTTGCATTCTTGGTTGTTAAATAGAGGATGTGTTGCCGAACATGATTGTCTACATCTAATTCCGATATATATGATCTCTACTTAGTTTTGCTTGTCATTGAAAGGTGGTTTACTCAAAATCTTGGCAGTTGATCTGTGTCGAGTCAGATTTGTTTTTAAGAGCTTACCTTTGTAATCATCTCTGTCAATGTGTTTATGGACCTATTTATGGTCATATTGCTATTTTTGCCTTTATTGTATCAGAAATTTGGGTAGTAGTGTTTTTTTGTTGCATATTTTTCAAGTAGATAAATCTGAAACTGAAAATTCGAACAATCAATGATCAGGTATTTTGATGTGTAATCATGAAAGATGATATTCGTGTCTGTTGAATGTTTATGCTAATTTTGATCATGCCAGGAGGAACAAAAAAACCTAAGTGTACTGACACTATTGTGTCATCTTGTTGTGCTTTCTTGTTTGCGATAAGTCATGGTAGCCAGGCAACCAGGTGCTCTAAGGTTGTTTCTACGGCTTGAGCTTGTGTCATCCTAGTCACAAGGCAACAACTCTTACTGGTGTGCGACTCTCCTTCAATAACTCACAGAAGTTAAAAAATATTTAAATTGTTCAAGAGGCGAAGTGGGAAAGATGAAAAGTTCTAATTCCATGTTTTGGCATTAAGAATGGTGGTATTAATTTATACTCACATTTCCAAATTGACTTAAAAGTATTTTTATCTTGTCAAAAAAAATTGTTAGGGTAAATGTCTTTCTTGGTATCATAAGTACTAAGTTGCTAACATACATTTTGATTAGATACGAGAGTTCCTAAGAGATTGTTTAAGCTGAACTAGAAAATGAGAATTGAGAACCATTACCTGGCTGGAAAAATAAAACAGTTCACCTTTTTCCCTGATTCAATGCTAAGTGCTGAAGTTGTCCCATTTCAAAAGAAATTGCCAAAGCTGAATTTCCTTTTGAAGCTTGAAGAAAATATGTACTACTCTCACAGTCAAGATTCCCTTTTACTAATGTAGATTAAGAAAGTTAAGGCTAAATTAGGTTTGCACGTTGCAGATTTGGAGAGATGTTCAAAATAATGGGTGAAATTTGTCAACACTGTGGTAGACTATATTGAAGAATTGTCACAACAAATCAAGTATGATATTTCAGTTACCTCTCCCCCCTCCCCGGAAAGCGGAGAGAGAGAGAGAGAGAGAGTCCAGTTGCTCCCTCCCAGGGACCAGGGGGCTGAGAGAGAGGGAGAGATTTCGACCCTTTTAAAATAGGTCCTGATGAGAGCATTCACCTGCTGTGTTCTTTTTTCTGCCAGATCTGTTTTTGGCTAGCACCTATTCAGAAAAAAATGTTTTTTTTTTAAAATCTTGAAAGAGAATAATGATATATTTCTTCCTATTCAACTTGAAAGATCCTGCTGTATCTACGCCACATTTGTATGTATTACTATGGCCTGTATCTAATTGTGTTTTTTTTTGTCCAGAGCTTAACAATTGTGGCCTTCTGCAGTACTTCCTTGGTTTCTCTTTCACTTGCTGGTTGCCGTGCTTTAGTTTCTCTTAAACTCAGGTGCCCATGTCTTGATGAAGTCTCGTTAGATGGTTGTGATCATCTTGAAGTAGCATCATTTTGCCCAGTAAGTGATCATAGGCTCCTTCCTCTTTGATTTTACATCCTCTTTGGGTTCGAGACTGGAGTTGTATGTTCACCTGCTGATTTTTATGATTGTTAATTTGTTACACATACATTTTTATCGATATGTACACCCAAATGGTTGATGAATGCACTTTTTATTGCAGGTTGGTCTTAGGTCACTTAATCTTGGTATATGCCCTAAAATGAATGTGCTCCATATTGAAGCTCCACAAATGGTTTCACTTGAGCTGAAGGGCTGCGGTGTGTTAGCTGAAGCATCTATTAACTGTCCCCTCTTAACCTCTTTTGATGCTTCATTCTGCAGGTTGCTTACTTTGGCTCATCTGTCACACATGCATATTTGTTTTAGTTCTTTCACGTCTCAATAATTTCTTTCCATATATGCAGCCAACTCAAGGATGACTGTTTAACTGCCACAACTTCGTCATGTCCCCTCATCGAGTCGTTAGTATTAATGTCATGTCCATCTGTTGGCTGTGATGGACTCCTCTCTTTGCATTCCCTCCCAAACTTGACCTACCTTGATCTATCATATACGTTTTTGGTTACCTTGCAACCTGTTTATGAATCATGCTTGCAGTTAAAGGTAACTTCTATCATCTAAGCATATTATCACTTTCTACATTACAGTGGAAAGTTAGATGAACTTGATTTAACATGCTCTATTGTGGAAAAAAGTATGCCTTTTTATATTCAGGACTTTCACTCTTATGGATAAATGGGCCACTTCCCTTCTTTTTTTTCCTATCGGTGTCAAATGGGCGGGCTGGCTTAATTTGTGCTGCTCAAAAACCTAACTACTACAAAATTTACTCATGTTAAGATGGGATGAGCACCAAGTCTTAATCCTATGACTTTAATATCTCCTTTTCCTTTTTTCTATTTCTGTTCTCCCTTTTTCTTATTGCAGTAAAAGCGAAAAATGCAAGTAACAATCTGCGAATCAGTTCTGAATGATTGGAAGTTCCACTTCAGCAGAAATGATTTTACGTTAATAATAAAATAATTTAATCATCACTCTTTTCGCCATGTTTTTGAGAAACTAGAAGTGCTTTTTCTTCTGTTTTTCTTTTCTTTTTTTTGCAGTTAAAGGTGTTCGGCCAATCTTCTTGAAAAAGAAATGTGATATTTAGTACCACAAGCTGTTTCTCTAATGAAGAAAGTCAAATTTTGAAGCTTCTCATTAAGAGAAGTAGAAGCAGAACCAAAAGTGTAATTTTTCCAACACAAGATAATATTATAGTTTTCTTACCAAATTATCCCCACAGTACTGACACCTGTATTGATTAAAAAGTGCAGCCCGGTGCACTAAGCTTGTGCTATGCGTGGGGTCTGGAGAAGGGCGGACCACTAGGGTCTATTGTACGCAGCCTTACCCTGGATTTCTGCAAGAGGCTGTTTGCCAGAGTTCGAACCCATGACCTCTGGTCGACAACTGTATTGGTTTATTGATCAGTAAAGCATTTCTGTTAAAGTGAATCATTAGCTGTGTAAAAAGAACAGGAAGTAAATTAAGCCAATGCTTTACTTCAAGCATATGTGCTAACACAGATTTAAAGTAATATCAGTAGAATAGAGTGTTGACTACCATGGATACCAGAAACCTGCGGAAAAAGAAGAAAAACAGTTCACGGAAGGCAAAAGAGGGTCATTCTGAGATGAAACGTACTCAAAAACTAAAAAAATAAAAAAGAAAGAAAAAAAACAACTCTGACAATACATGGTGTCTGTTTAAATTTACATTTTGTACTGTCAGAAAAGTTCTGAAGCTATCTGAATAAACAAGTTTGAGAAAGGATCTAGCTTATCTGAGGCATGTTGCCTCATAAAGCGCTAGGAAACAACTAAAAGGCAAGCTTAGGTTTTAGTTTTACCTGTAATAAGTGGAGCTGGGTCATTAAGAGGCTGCCATTTTACTCAGAGAAGAAATCTAGTTGGAGCCTTGGATGGCAAGGGAAAGAGAGTCAAGAAAGTCGAGAATAAGAATGTAGATTGTTGGGCTTCTAAAATCTACAAATATATTAGTCGTAAATGGAGTAGGGTATGATGATGTCATTCTAGGACTGATGACATTGTCTAGCTGTCCTCAAATAGTTCTGTGCTTGAAATCAAGAAGCAGAGGGAGTTATTACCCATTTGGTTGGGTTGTTTATCAATGCACTTGTTGAAGTTTAGGAAATTGTAGACTAGAATTGCCACCTCAACTCTTTTCATTATCGTCCCTCCTTTTTAGACCCTTTTAATGTGGAGATCCAGTTACTTTAGGCATTCTCTCATTTGTTTTTATTTTGGAGCGTTCACACCTGAATATTCCTACTTTCCTGCCTGATGCTTTAATTTGTCCATTGGGATCCAATGTTTGGCATTTTCTGATGCTCCAATATGTTTCACGGCAAGGGCATGGGTTCCTTGCATGCAGAATTTCTAGTGCTGTATGAATTTGAAAGTTTCTTATGACGTAGTTTAGCATGGATGCCTCAGTGCAGAGATGTTCAGAGGTTGGCTATGGATGGTTACAAGAGAGGCAGAGGTAGGCTGAAGAAGTCTTGGAGAGAGGTGATGTGATTAGACAGGACATGACACACCTTCAACTTACCGATGACATGACCTAAGATAAGAGATTATGGAGGGCACGGATTAGGATAGAGTGCTAGTTAGGCAGTTGACAGTTGTCTCGCTTATTCTTCCATTCTTGTAGTCGTAGTATTTTTCTGGCAGTTTCTCGTTATCCCATTTTTGTTACTATTGGATGTTTCTTGCACTTTCATTATTTTATTAATTATTTAGTATACTTTGTCAGGCTTTCATTAGCACTTTTGTCTTGGCTTCTTCATTCTGTTATTTTCTTTTTCTTTTTTATACTGCTTTTAATTGAGTCGAGGACTCGAGGGTCTATTAAAACAGCCTTTCTACCTCCCAAGGTAATGGTAAGGTTTGCATACACACTACCGTCCCCAGATCCCACTCGTGGGATTACATTGGGTATGTTGTTATTATAGTTTAGCAACACAACTCCCCTCCCTCCTTTTCTTCCCCAAGCTTATTTATTTGTTCTGTTGTAGGTCCTAAAGTTGCAAGCTTGCAAGTATCTCACTGATACATCTTTGGAACCTCTCTATAAAGAAAATGCTCTCCCTGCCCTTTGTGAGTTGGATTTGTCGTATGGGACCCTATGCCAATCGGCCATCGAGGAATTGCTTGCTTGCTGCACACATTTGACTCATGTCAGCTTGAATGGATGTATTAATATGCATGATTTAAATTGGGGATTTACTGGTGACCAACTGTTGCATATACCCAGTGTTAGTATAGCACCTAATGCATCTTCCTTGGGAGAACAACATTTGCCAAGTGAACTACCAAAGCGTTTGCTAGAGAACCTAAACTGTGTAGGTTGCACTAATATAAAAAAGGTGGTTATTCCAATGGCACAAGGTTTCCTTTTGTCATCATTAAACCTTTCCCTGTCTGTGAATTTGAAGGAGGTTGATATAGCTTGTTACAACTTGTGTGTTCTCAATTTGAGGTATATACTTTAGCAATATGATTTCATACCTTAGTTTTGTATCAATGGCCTTATTTCATGATCAAAGTTAATTGTCTTCTCTTGTTCAGCAATTGTTGTTCATTGGAATCGTTGCAACTGGAATGTCCCAGATTGGGTAGCCTCTTCCTTCAGGTATTCTTGTAGCTTCAATTTTGGGTATCCTTTGCTGGTTGTGATACTTGCTGTAGTGGCAGCTTCACTGCAAGTGTTCTTTCTAGTTGGTCTTTATCATTTCGTTTCTTGTGTTTGCAATTCTTTTTTCTCTTGAGATAGGTAATAATTTTTGCTGTAGCCTATGTTGCTCGGACTCGTCAAAAATGTCAATGGGTGCGTGTCGGATTCGCCAAATTAGTGTATTTTTGAAGAATCCGACACGGGTGCGGCATCAAAAGTGAGGAGTCCGCGCAACTCTGTAGCACAAAGGATGTAGAAACTGTACAAATATTACATAGAAAAAAGCAAAAATCTGTCCCCTTCCTACCCTTGTAGTAGGGACTTTATGAGTTCTATCTATGATTGAACTTCATTTAGGATAGGATCCTCATTAGGATCGTACTTGGTCCTTTTAACCTATGTTGCTCGGACTCGTCAAAAATGTCAATGGGTGCGTGTCGGATTCGCCAAATTAGTGTATTTTTGAAGAACCCGACACGGGTGCGGCATAAAAAATGAAGAGTCCGCGCAACTCTGCTTTTAACAAAGCACTCTTGGCTGCCTCCAGTCCAGTAGGTTGGTATGAGAAACATGCATGCCCTTAAGCATGATATTCTGTAGAAACCACTTAAGCTCCTTCTCTTAATGGTCTTCCTTGGCATTAATGTTGATGGATAATAATCATTTTTAATGTTGGGAAGTGTTAAAATTAGAGTTTTTGAGAACAATAGCTATAATCTGCAGAAGATCAAACTGAACTGAATCAAACTATTTTGTTTTTGGTGCAAACAGATTTAGCTAGAGGATATTGTATCAATTATTGACATCCTAGGCTCTTCTTAGGATTCGGTTTCAGTTTCTTCTTTTTGAATTGGTTGTAAATATGGTTTTCAGTACAACCTATGTACTGCTTTAGTCAATACATACAAATGTTGCCTTCTCAAAAAAAAAAACAAAGATTTGAGGTAGTCCTTGTGTGTGGTTGGGGGTTGCGGGTGGGTAGCATGTAGCTTTAGGGGCATGTTGCCCCTATTTCTTGGCGCGTGATGTACTTTGGGTAAAATTACTGAAAGGATAATTTGAAATATGGGAACTTCAAGGGTGTCTTTGGTATGAAGTAAAATGTTTTCCTAGAAAATGTTTTGGCGAAATGGCCTAATAAGGCCCCATATACTTCTATGTTTTTGTGTTCTGGACCCCCCTACTCTCCCTTTTGCCAACTGAACCCTTAAACCCATTGAAGCACGTCGTTTTAAACCATTTTCTCATCCGATTGACGTGCGTGTAATACAATCAACTACAAGTGGAATTCCATGTCATTTTTTAATGATACATAGGAAATAAAATATTAAAAAATAAATATATATAAAGAATAAATAACATGAAATGAAATTTAACCAAAAAAGAAAAAAAAAAAAGACGCTGATTCCCATCTCGATGTTGGATCCCAAGTTGGTGTCGGGAGTTGTTCTCGGATCGAGTTTAGGGTCGGGTCGAGTCCTTGGTCTCGAGTTGAGGTCAAACATCCAAACCCAAGTCAGATGTGGGAGTCTGGTCTCGAGTCGAGGTCGGATCCCAAGTCTTGTATCTTGGATCAAGGTTGAGAGTTGGGTCTCAAGTACGGAGTCGGGCGTCGGTGGGAATCAGTTCCCAGACTTGGGCTAGTGTGGAAAGTTGAGGTGTGAGATTGGAAGAGAGTTTTGAAAAATGTTTTTCTTGCTTTTAATGGGACGTCATTTTCCTTAAATTTGAGGTAAGTTCATTTGGAAAACATTTGTCAAAACATTTAAGCCAACCAAACATAAGAAATTGGAAGACATTTTCTATGTTTTCCTTCATACAAAACACACTCCTAGTGAATTCAAGTCTTAGTTCCTTAGTAGAAGTTTTAACTTTCTCTGAGCTGTATTTCCGCCGTTGCTTCTAAAAATTACATGCTACAGGCTTTCCTTTACCTGTACATACCACTTTCTAGTGTAGAACTTGTGAAATCAATTGCTTTTCTTTCTATTATGTCTTAAATAATTCCTGGTTGCGTCATTAGAAACAACTTTGATGAAATCCCTTGAAAAAAATCACAAGCACATCCATAAGTGCTTGTGCAATTGAAATACTTGTGATACAATTGCCTTGTGGAGGTATTCCTTACTCTTACTACTTGTCTTACAGTCCTGCAACATTGACGAGGAAGCTGTCGAAGCTGCCATATCACGATGTATGATACTTGAGACGCTTGACGTACGCTTTTGTCCCAAGGCGAGGAGTTCTTTTGATGCTTATACTATGCCCTATATTGATTATTATGCATCATTTATTGATAGTAGAGCTCCTTTGCGAATTTGCTCATGATCCTTTTTGCCATTTAACAGATTTGTCCAGTGAGCATGAAGAGGTTGCGTGTTGCATATCCCAGTTTGAAACGTATCTTCATCAGCCTAGTCCCATCGTGAGGCAATGAAATTCGGATATATTTGTGTAGGCTGGCTATTAGCAATATGTTTGAGGTCCATGTTTTATGTATAGTTAACTATATATGTGGCTCTGTGATTGGTGAACGTACAACGAGCTTCATACATATAACACCTTAGTATTTTGTCGTTGGCTTTCACATTTTATGATTTGGTTAAACACACTTAATGCAACTTTATTCCAATCAATAAAGAAATAAAACTAGAACTTGTATGGGGCAATATTAGTTAGTGGTAGCCCGCTTGTGCTTTTCAGAAGATTTCACCTTTGATGTAGTTCTCCTTTGTGAGAATTGTTGCGTCTGCCTAGTTGGGTATTTGCGGGTTTTCAATATTTTGTGCTATAACGTTGTTGTACTATTTGGTCTGCTGTTTGTATTATTTCCCTTTTGGACAAAGTAATACTGCTGCTTTTGCTTTTATTCACGCGGATTGCATATAAGTTGTAACTTTAATTTTGCTCAATGCAGAAGTCATTTCCATGTACCTTTTTAGATATGCATAGTCTCCTTGCTACAGCTTTTTCTTTTTATATTTTACACTTGGTATGCTTATTGATACCCACATGACAACTTATTATTTAGTACATGGTGAACCATTGCTGATTTATTTGCTTTTCAACCAAAAACAAATAATAAATATTTGAGCTCCCTGTTTGGCCATAAGAATTTTTTTGTTCTTTTTAGATTTTTATTTTATTTTATTTCAAAAGTGGTGTTTGGCCATAAGAATTTTAAATACAACATGGAGTGTGTTTGAAAAAGTGAACAAAGTGAAACTTGTGAAAACCTTTTTTTTTTTTTTGTACTTTTTTCACTTGCACTTTTTTCACAAATTTAAAAGTAACTCCTTTTATATTCATGACCAAATACAAATCTAAATCTCCAATATAATTCATGACCAAATACAAATCTAAATCTAATTCCAATTTTTTTTTTTTTTATAATTTTCATGACCAAATGCCTACTTAAATTAGACAAGGTATAAGTAATTTAATCTTTAGTTTTGATTATAGATTTTAAAGTTGAATCTAAGTTTTATAAATTGTAATTTTTGAAATTTTGAAGTTGTGTTTGGACGTGTTAATTTATTTGAAAAAAATTGAAATATAATGATGTATAGCCACAAATGATCAAGAGTGTAATCACAATTTCGAAACTCTTTCTTCCTTTCTTTATTCTCTACCAAGTTAAACAATGCAACATAATTATTATGGATATAATAATATTGTTATTTTTTCATTTTATCCTCAATGAGATTTTATTGCTATTATATTGAGTTATTTTATTTTATCATAAAATTTAAAATTAACAATGCTTAAAAAAATCTATCTATCTATATATAAAGGAGGATTTGATGTGACATGTTTTTAAAATCAACATTCACATTTATCTTTTTTATGATTTATTTAGGCTTTTTGTTATTTTAAAATATGTTTTTTTTTAAAAAATTCTTTTTATTTTTTTTCTTAATAAAGTCATTAGTTATTGCGTTACCAAGCACAAGAAGTGATAACATCAATAATTCGTGTAAACAAAATCCTTGTTTTTTTCCTTTTGCCTTCATCAAATATCATTAAACTAGTAACCTCTTTTTTCTTCGTCTTGAAAAAAAAATCCTGAGTCTTTCAGTTATACTATTTCAAACTAAAAACTAAAGAATTTCAATTATACTGGCGGCAGAGGCTAAGAAGAAATCAGTAGAGGAAAAGAAGTTCACACTCTTTACGAAATATCTGAAGATATAAACTTCATTTCTCTTGGTGTTTGCTTTCATATGTATTTTTATTACACTTCTATTTTTTTTATATTCGATAATATTTAATTTGGTATTTCGTATTTACCTTCTATCTAAGATTTATGACACTCCCAAACTCTATATTATATTTTCGTTTATAATTAAAATTTTCTACATCATACATGATTTTCTTTACTTTTTGATCGTTTGACTTCACTTTATTGTAGATTTAATCAAAAAGTCAAAGAGCAAGAACTTTTTCAGTAATTGAATTAGAAGATCAACCAATATGCATTACTGTTTCTAAAATTGTGTACATAAGCCTAATTTTCAATTGGAATATACTAATTTCTAGTAATTATGATCTTGCATGTCCTATGAAGAAGACGAATGGAAATCAAGTTGAAAGGGAAGGAAAGTAGGCAAAAAGAGACAAAAATTGGAGAATAGGAGGCCCTCGATTTCTGCGATCACGATCTTTAGAGTCGCGATCGCGGTCAGTCAATCGGTGATCAGAAGACCCTCAGTTATCTCAATCGCGTAAGATGCTATGGGATCGCGATCCAAAGAACACGATTGCGTGGAGCGGCTGACTATCCAAGGGCAGTTTTTTCATTTCATGCAGCAGAGCCCAATTCCTAAAAGGGCAATACCCTTACACAATTGAGGCATCTTGAAAATAATTTTCAGGTTTGTGTTTAGAAAAACCCTACCAATTTGGGAAAGAACAATTGTTATTGAATTTTCTAAGAAGATTTTTAGTTATAAATTGAGATTGAAGCTTTGGGATTATTCTTGCTATGTTATCAATGGATGCATTGGGTGCTAACTTTGGTATATCTCTTTTCTCCAATTTCATGAGTAGCTAAATATTTATTTTGGGGTTATGCTTAATTAGGGTGTTAAATGTATGGGTGTTGATTGTTAGTCCTAATTATAAGCTATTGATGTTGAGTTTTGCTACTACTCTATGGTTGAAGTAATAATTGTGGGTGAAAACTCCAATTGACTTGGATCCCACATCATCCTTGAAAGAGGGATGTGGGTGATGAGTGGTAGTGAGCAACTAACTGATACCATTTATTTTCCTTATCACCATCTTAGAAATAATATTGTTATGTGAAGTAGCTAGGTTGATTGGCACCATCTTAGAAATAGGGGTGTTAAGTTGAGGTTTTGGATAGGTAAAATTGGCACACGTATTCGAAAGAATTCATGAGTGAAGTTTGGTATGTTGTTAAAGACTCACATTAAGAGTAAACATCTAGCCTACCAAAGTCTTTGGATAAGAAATGGACTAACCCTCAAGCACCCATGCATGTATGACCCCTAGGATAAGCATAACCTCAAGACTCTTCACTTATTGGATTCTAATGAATAATTGTTGCTCTCATTTAGTGTTACTAGTTAATTTTGTTCAAACTCTGTTTTAAATCATACCCCCCAATTTAATTTATGTTTTGCTTTAAGTGTATATTGCGGGTCAGCGCTTAGTGACTTTCAACATAGAATTTGAAGACTAAATTACACTCTTCGTGAATTCAACCCCAAACTAAGTTGGGTTCTTATATTGACAACAATCTCCTTGCCCCAACATAATAGAGTAAGTTGAGCGTTATAAAAAATGGCATCGTTGCCAGGGAGTGAAACTTAGTTTTTGCTTGTGTGGTGTTGATAGTAACTTGGGGTTTACTCATAGTGTTTGTTATTTACATTGTTTTTTTTTCTTTTATAGGTGAGTTCAATAGTTTCCATGACACAATAAGTGAACATGGAAGAATTGCCGAGACCTTTGATGGACCTCTTGATAATGAGGACCACCTCCATGATATGGGGCATGCTTGTGTCATCCGCATCCTGTCTAATAAAGGAAATTGGGTATTTCGCATCACGAATGTGATTCTTCACATGCTACAAATGAAAGGTCTCTTTGGAGTTCAAGCTCATGAATACCCAAATCTATATTTGAAGAATTTTATTGAGGTGTGTGCATCATTTGACATTGCTCATATCACTCAAGAGTCCATATAGTTATGCTTCTTCTCATTCTCTCTAACGAGTGAGGTGGTGTTGTGGTTGAGGTTTTTAACCTCCGGGTCCATCTCATCATGTGTCGAACTTCCTGATGCTTTCTTAGATCAATATTTCCTACCATCAAAGATGTTATGATTGCGAGACGAAATTACAAATTTTTGTGAACTAAATGAGGAGCCTCTATGTGAAGTATGAAATAGATTTAATGAAATGATTTTGCAATACCCTAACCACGAAGTGCCGAAGAATATGCTTCTATAAATATTCTATAGGGCATTGGATCAACTCAATAAAACCATAGTGGACAATGCAGTCGGTGGCTTAGTTATGAGGTTATCATATGGTGTGGCTTCTAAATTGCCTGGGCAAATCATAAAGAAAAATAAGGGGTGGCACACCCTGGATTCCAAGGTAGCCACAGGTTTTTCCACCACCTAGATTGTGAACAATTAACAAAGAAAGAAAGATGAAGAGAGGAAAGAAAATATGGCTAACATGATGACCCAATTGGACCTTCTTACAAAGCATGTGATGGGTGCACCCACAAAAACGGTCAATGCCACGGTTTCTAAATGGTATGATGAAAATGAATCAAAGGAACTTGATGAAGAAATAAAATATTTGGCAAACTATCCGAGGGATTTTTGCCCGTCCTACCAAAGGCAAGGTGGGAACCAAGGTTGGAACGATCGTGATCGAGAAAGAGAATCGAGTGATAGATATAGAGATCGTTATTGGAGGGATAAGGAAAGGGATTATGATAGATATGTACCCATCCATGGCCAAGTGAAGAGCAAGGATTCAAATCCCGTGGATCCCAAAAAGTTCTAAATTGAGGATGTGCTTGCTAGAATCTTGATGAGAGTGGAAGGGATGGACAAGATGGTCCGAGAACTAAAAGGGGACTTTTCTTAAATCATCCAAACTATTATATCGCACTTGGACTCAATCAAATAATTAGAGACCAAAATTGGCAAAATCTCAACCACAATTATTGCTAGGACTTAAGGTGGCCTCCCAAGTGATATGGTGGCAAATCCTAAAAATGATGACCATATTTTAGCAATTGTCAACCAAAATGGCAAAGAACTTGGTGCATGTGAGGTTGAAGTTAAAGAAAAACCTCTTGATGATCAAATAAACACAAAGAGAAAGCATATGTGTGTGTCAAACAATAAGACTCCAAAGTCTCAAGAAGGGGATGGTGGAGAACCAATGATAATTGAAGAGACGGTTGATGAGGTGAGAACTCCTAAAGTAGTTGAAGGTGATGACCAAAAGAAAAATGAACCGCAATGTGACCCCTTTTCTCCAATGAAAAATCCCTTCTCCATTCCCATAAATATTCAAGAAAAAGGAGGAGAATATCAAGCTCAAGAATTTCCCCGCCAAGCTTAGCAATCTTTTTAATAAATATCCCATTACTAGAAGCCATTCAAATTTTTTTGGGATATGCTAAGATAATGAAGAAATTGTTGTTCAAGAAATGCCTTGTGGATGGTGAGACCATTGAAGTTACCTATGGTTGTATCGCTATCATGACTAGTGATATGACAGAAAAGAAAAAAGGCCCTGGAGCATTTACAATCCCTTTCACCATTGGGACACACAAATTTGAGAAAGCATTGTGTGGCCTTTGGTGCAAGCATAAATATGACGACATATGCTGTATATCAATGACTTGGTTTAGGCACCCCTACTTCCACAACAATGAGACTCTTGATGGTAGATCACTCTATTAAGAAACTGATTGGAGTCTTGTATGATATCTTGGTAAAGGTCTATAGTTTTATTTTACCATCAGACTTTGTTGTCCTTGATTGTGAAATCAATCAAGAAATACCCATTATTCTTGGGAGAAACTTTTTGGTAATCGGGAGAGCAATTATTGATATGGAGAAAGGGAAGATGAAATTTCGGGTACAAAATGATGAAGTTTCCTTTTGGGTGTGTAATACTGAGAAACAGCCAGTGGAACTTTAAGTGGTGTCTTTCATTGATGTAGTGGACATGAAAGTGGATGGAAGGTCCCTTAAGGATCCAACTTGAAGATTAAAGAATGTCGTGCCGCGACATTAAATTAGGCGCTGGATGAGAGGCCCATCATGCCACGAAAGTGGCCCGTATCCCTTAATAATTGATTTTTAGAGTAGATTTTGTAGTTTAGATTAATCCATGCAAATACGTGCATTTGAATAATTTTGGGTAACGGGAAAATATAGTGAAATTGAGTTGTCGGTTGAGCAATTAAAAAATGGGGAAGCGGAAACTGCTATCAATTGTCACAATCACGATGGCATGGGTCTTGAGATCACTATAGCATGGGTTTCGCGATCATGATCAAGCCAGTTTAAAAAAATTAAATAGGAGCCCCCCAAAAAATGCCACTACACTCCCTCTTCAATTGCTTTCAAATTACAACTATTTTCACTTTTGTGGAAGTATCCAATAGTGCAAGTGCATCATCCCTGCATTTCCTAATTTGGAATGCACTTAAATTCTCTCTTGTGTGTTGGTGTGTGGGTTTTAGAACTCATGTCTTAGGAGTGGCCTAAAATTGTGTTTTGCATGCGAAATCCTTAGTTAAATTATGCTTGTTTAGTGTGTTGGCTGCTGTTATTGGTGTGTAAATTGATGGGGAAGTCTTGAGTACCCTAATTTGTTTAAAATTGATAAAAATTATTTACACGCACCAAGTGTTCCGTGAAATACCAAAATGAACTTTTTGATCGATTTTCACCGAATAAAGGGTAAGATTGAATGTTTAGGTGTTGTACTCCATGCTTCTAGTATTCCCCCTTGGCTTTGAACATAAATTGATAGAGAATTGGACCTTGGTAGATACTTGGAAATTTTGAACACTACCTCAGGTATTGCGATCACAGAACTGCGATCGCCATTCCTCTACTCACAATTGCGATAACTGAGAATATGTCTGACTAGTTTCTCAAAAATTGCGATCGTTATCCAAGAAGGTCGCGATCACGATAATTAAGACCAGTCTAGTAGATTTGTCCAATTCTCAGAAATCTCATTTTAAGCCTTTCCATTCCCCTTAAGTTTTTCCTTTTGCTCAATCAAGTTCAATAACATGTTTTACTCACATTGATCTTGTGGATTAATGCTTTGTGTGTGGATTTTGGGTACACAATGGCATACTACTGTACCAATAAATTCATGGCCCTTGAATGCGAGACTACGTATTATAAGAATCTTATAAGGAAGAAGTTGTTTCCTGAGAGGGGGATTGAGTTAGAAAATATGCCCCAAAAGCTCTTGACTTTCCATGGGAGGTTAGTGGCCATGGGATAGACCTTCTTTTCCCTAGAACCATGCCGGTAAAATGAGCATTGGGTGAGGGAATTTTACATGAATCTCAGTGTAGTGAAGTTCCCTAACCCAGTGATAAGAATCAAGGGAAAAGAGGTTCATTTTGGGGTTGAGCAGATCAATGGAGTTTATGGGTTGCTGAATGTTGACATAGGGGGATATGAGGCTAAGTATTGTGCCCCTGGGATCTGCTTGGTGGAGCATCTGTGCCCAGGAATGAAGGTTTCGTGGGCCACCATGATTAATGGGATACTAATGAGTGACTTCATAACTGAGGCTAGTATTTTGTTGTCCGTTATTTGCAAAAGGGTCTCTCCCATTAACAATCTAAAAAATGTCCCTACTATGCATGTCTAGATGGTGGCCTGCCTCTTGGACAACCTTTCTTTAAATGTTGGCCATTTTCTGGTCATGGAAATTCAGCATTACAGAAACAAAGGTGTTCCCATGCTCTTATTCTCATCTTTGATAAATGAGTTGTGTAGGTGAGCTGGGGTTGATGAGTACTCGGAGGATAGTTGGATATATCCAAAAATTCCCATTTACCTACTAAAGATCCAAGTATAGGGAGCTCTTAGAAATAGCAAAAATAGGAAGGTTAATTTAGGAAAGTCAATAAAGGATGATATAGACTCTTACAGACCATTAACAACTGGGACTTTTTAGGAGATCTCAAGACAAATGCGTATCATTAGTGAGCTTGTGTCCAAGATACCTCAGGGGCTAGGAGAGACTTCCATCCATCATTCCTACATTGCTCAGTTCGATTATGAGAGATATCTTAAAGACCAGAAGAAGCAGGGGGATACTATGTCCAGAATTAAGAGAGCCTACTCCTCATTGGAACGATCCCATCAGTCGCTACAGGAGTCACATAATAAGATACAAAAAAGAGAGAAAAAGAGGGACAAATTTTTCACTAAATGTGGAAGGGGTTGAAGGGCGTATGGAAGGTCCTGAAACCTAAAGAGAGACTTCCTTCTCTTTGGGCAGATTCGGATGATGAGGTCCCAGACAGTTCTTGATGCGGTTATAGGGAGCACTCTTTATCCTTTTATGTTTTCATGATTACACAGTGAGGTCACTGCAAGCTTTTATTTAGGGGTGCCTATCTCCATATTCATTTGATGCCTTGGTCTATATTATTTGGATATTTATTGGATAATTTTATATTGTTTTTGGATGATTTTATTTCTCTTTTGAGTGGTAATATTTGGGCACCCTAATGGTGCCTACATTTCATGGATTAGTTATTTATTTTCAGTTTTAGATTTTTTTTATTCTTAGATTTCTACTTGTTTAAATAATAATGTTGGATGATCCTTTTCCTATGATATATTGAGTGACGACTTTCTTAAGGAAAAATTGCCATGTTTGGGTTTTGAGCCATAGATGCAATAAAATTCTAAGTACCCATGGCATTGCAGATTTGGGATCGCTCTTATGCCTATGGTGAAGCTTTACTAGCCATATGGTTTGCCCTTATGAGAGATAAAATGTGAGATGATGGCTTGGTTTGGTGCCACTAATAACCAATCTTGCATGGTGTAAATGTGAAGCAAACCCCCCACCCCCCGCATCTAATTTTTTTTTGAAAACCAAGGGCATGGACGTGAACAATCTTGTAACAACACTTAACCTCTTTTTGTGACTCCACAGTCTTTAGTTGGTTGTGTATGGTAAATAGCTCCTTTTGTCTCTAGTAAGAAGGTCAATTGAGCCTCCTTGAAAAGTTTACATGTTGTATGCGGTGAGCTTAGTTGTTTATTCTCATGCTTACTTGTATCATTTAGAAGTTGCCCCGTTAGTCTCTCAAAGCTAATTATGAGTATGCTTGGTTGGTGAAATGATCTTCATTGTGAACATGGAAACCTACTTTATCCTAAAGAGCCTACCCGTACATAGAATATTATCCCTAGTCACACATTTTGAGCCTTAAAATATTTCTTTGGCAACCATATTACAAACCTTGAACCACTTGAATTTTACCCCTCTTTTGAACTCTATCCTTCCTGAACTTAAAAATGCAACTTGAGGCCAAAAGCCTAAGTTGCGGGTGGTTAATCTTGGAAGAGGTGACCTTGGTCCATGGTATTGTAAGTGATTGCCTAAAAGATAAGTAAAGAGAGTAATTGAGAAAAAAAAAGAAAGGAATTATCAAAAGAAGGGAAGACATAGATTGTGCAAAAGAAATAAATAAGAAGAAAATGCTTTCAAAAAGATGGATGAATCATGGTAGTGAAAGTAGGCACATATGTAAGTTGGAAATAAATAAAGTGGCCCACGGTTCAAAGTTTAATAGAATAGTGTGATGTAGATGTTCAAGAAGGGTGTAGTAACTTTGTTCCCAAATGATATCATACCCTTTCCCCGAGCCTACATTACAAGCTTGAAAAAGTCCTTTGAGATTTCCAATCAAGTGTGTTCAAGTTAGTGGCGATTGAAAATAAGGGCAAACACATGGTATGATACTTGTTCGCACTGAAATATTCTTTGTGAGAGTGAGAGCTTTCATTTTAATATCTTGATGATGAAAGATACTTTGGTGTATGGGATTATCTTTCGTAAGGAGGCATATAGATTGATTAAGGTGGCTGAAATTGTCATCTTTCGAAAATGAGGCAAAGAAGTGCAGTTGTGTCACTATTGATAGAGATTCACTTTTAGAGAGTTAGTGGTTGTTACTTAGTTGTTCTTTAAAGTCTTTAAATTGTGATTTAGTTTGAGGGGAGTTGTGAGAATAACTTTTACCATGCTTGAAGGCTAATTGTTGGTGCTAATTGAGTTTGGAATCATTGTAATCATTTAGTTGTATGAATAGGTTGATAATTGCATAGTCTCATTGAGTAGGAAGTAGTGTTTCTTGAGTACAAGAAAAGATTTAAGTTGAGGGTGTTGATGAGTGACAAATTTACCGCTCGTAGACATCCAAATTCATGCACTACTACTGCTAAAGTTGTATACATGAGCCTAATTTTACATAGGAATGTACTAATTTACAATCTTTATGATCTTGCAAGTCCTATGATGAAGATGAATGGAAATCAAGTTGAAAGGGAAGTAAAGTAGGCAAAAAGGGACAAAAGCTGGAATAGGAGGCCTTCAGTTACCACTATCATGATCGCGGTCAGTCAACCAGGATCAAAAGACTCTCAGTTACCTCAATTGTGGTAAGATACTACACGATCACAGAAGTGCTACCACAATCCAAAGAATGCTATCGTGATGGAGCGGATGAATGTCCAAGGGTAGTTATGTCATTTCACACAGCTGAGCCCAATTCTCAAAAGGGCAAAACCATTACACAATTGAGGCATATTGCAACTAATTTTCAAATTTGTGTTAAGAAAAACCCTACCAATTCAGGAAATAATAATTGTTATTAAATTTTCCTAGAAGAATTTTAGTTGTAATTTGAGATTGAAGCTTTAGGATAATTCTTTCTTTGTTATCAAATGGATGCATTAGGTGCTAATTTGGGTATATCTCTTTTCTCCAATTTCATGAGTAGCTAAATATTTATCTTGGGTTTATGTTTGATTAGGGTGTTAAAGCGTATGGGAGTTGATTGTTAGTCCTAATTATTAGCTATTGATGTTGGGTTTTGCTACTACTCTATGGTTGAATTAATAATTGTGGGTGAAAACCCCAATTGACTTAAATCCCGCATCATCCATGAAAGAGGGATGTGGGTGATGAGAAACTATTTGATACTAGTTATTTTCCTTAGCATTGTCTTAGAAATAAGAATGTTATGTGAAGTAGCAAAGTTGATGGGCATTATCCTAGAAATAGGGGTGTTAAGTTGAGGTTTTAGATAGGTAAAATTGGCACACTCATGAGATATTCGAAAGAATCCATGAGTGGAGTTTGGTGTGTTATTAAAAGACTCACATTAAGAGTAAAATTCTAGCCTACACAAGTCTTTGGCTTAGAAATGGACTAACCCTCAAACAACCATGCATGTATGACCCCTAGGATAAGAATAACCTCAAGAATCTTCTCTTATTGGATTCTAATAAAAAATTTTTGCTCTCATTTAGTGTTACAAGTTAATTTTGTTTAAACTACGTTTTAAATCATACCCCCAATTTAATATATGTTTTGCTTTAAGTGTACATTGTGGGTCAATGCTTAGTGACTTTAAACATACATAGGATTTGAAGACGAAATTACACTTCTTGTGGATTCAACTGCAACCTAAGTTAGGTTATTATATTGACAATGGTCGCTTTGCCCCATAAAAATGGAGTAAGTTGAGCGTTATCACCAAACATGGGAGTATAGTCCAAGTTGAGAGATGAGTCTCCCGAGCAGAGTGGATCTATCGAGGAGTACCCTATGAGTGAGGAATATGCATCCTTGACTCCAGGACAGACTAGGGGAAAGGTACAAAGGTAGGCTGCAACCTGGGTAGCTATTCAGTTCTCTCAGCCCACATCTGCTGCTATTGAGTTGAGATCTCAACCCGCATCACCACAAGCAGTGTAGATGGGTCTCAGAATTCACTAGCTCATTTTATCCGGACAGGACCTTGGATAAAGTTAACCACAACTTCACTACCACATTATCCTATTTATCCCTAATATGACAAGAGAAAGATTCAGTCAGCCTTCAATCCGAAGAGGATTCAGAGTTTATATTTGGTTCAGGTGATACTGAGTCCGAGGCATCCAGTCCAAGGAGGGTGCTGATGCAACTCAGGGCACTCAGGAGGTTTATTCTTCGTCCCAGGGTACTCAGGATGCTACCTCTTTAGCTTCCACTACTTAGGAGTCAGATATCATAAACATCTAAATAGTATCACTTGCTAAGGCTATTTTTAGATGGTGTGTGGAGGGGATGCAAAGTATTTTTAAGAGAGATAGAGCAATTACTGGGTAAGGTTGACTATAATACAAAATTGTTGAGGAGACTCGAATTGAGGTAGCTAATTTTGCATGAGCTCCAGACCCGTAGTTTGCTTTTGATGGATATCAACTTGGGTGGATCACCCAACCTTTAAAATCTTACTACTCAGAGATTGTTTTAGATTTCAATGCTTCATATATGGTGTAGTTTATTTGGTTAGCCCAGCTGAGAGTAGAGGAGTGGACCATCCCTCACTGATTCACTCATTAGTTAGAGGGGTTAGGATTGATGTATTAGAGGGGACTATCAAGTATTTTTTGTTTGGACCAAAGTTTGTGGGGCCAACCACCACTACTGAGTTTGATTATTGATTAAGTTTTATGACGAGTAGGCGTACTATCAGAGATATCGAGAAGAGGATAGACTTGGATAGACAGGTAACTGAGCAGATTACTGAGTTGGGTATTGATACCCCTTGGGTCGAGGGGAAGGGGGAGTTTAAGAAGTCTTCACTGGTCTTTGCAACGACATTTTGGTGGAATATTATAAGGCATTATTTGAGTCCGACTTATGCAGAACCGTGCTTATTGCAATCCTAGTGCACACGCAAGTGTACGGGTAACCAAGGTAGTAAAGTGTCCTTTAATAACCAAGTATCAATCCCATAGGGACTTGGTTTAAAAACCATCCAATTCTAGCTTTACTACTACGATTAAACAATTACAAGTAACCAATTATGTTTAAGAGTTGAAAACTTAAAGTAAACATGAATAATTCAGAACTATAAAGTGTTGGACACAATAACGGGGAAGAATCCAAGGTCTAAGCACTGAGAACAATCCTACTTAGCCATATAATTTCGTGGTTTTAGTTAATTATCTTTGTTGTTGATTCACAGGGTTGATGACATAATTATGGTCTTATGAGCCTTTAATCGTATACCAAACTTATCCTTGCAGCTACATCATTGAGTGGGGATGTGAGAACTAAGATAAACACATTTTATTGCATCGTGTATATAAGCCAAATAAGCGATCTAGGTATATTCCTATCCTAAATGCATATCCTATCCTTAATTCATGTAAAGATTAAGAACCCATTCGATATATCCCATGTTCAAATCATTGTTCCTCCATCTGGGATCATAATAGAAATATAGGTTTATCCGAACAGTCACGAATATGTACAATAGTAATAATAAAGATATATGAACAACCAATAATGAGAATAAACATAAACCCACTTAATATAAGCTTAAGTTGTCATGTTCTTGGCCTCAACCCTAGATGAGGGTGTTTAGCCTCTCATGGATTTACAATGAATTAAAATTAAGGAATCCATGGATAAAAACAAAAATAAACTAAAGTAAATATAAATAACCCTAATTTAAGCCTCCTCAAGTGTATTTCCAGTCTCAAAAGTTGCCCAAGGTGTATACAATCAAACCTAAGTGTCCTATTTATAATGGGAAACAACTAACTCATTTTGAAACCAAGGGCGTGGCACACTATTGGTGTGATACGGGGAGTAGCATGCGATAATGATGGAAGAACACTACTTTTCATCATTTTGGTTTGTTTCCAAGGGAATGGAATGACCTTAACATGGAGGTCAAAGGGCGTGGCACACCCACGTCCTCAAATTTTCCAGATTTTGCCAAGTTTTGCTTCATCTATTTACCTTTGAGTTCCTCACTTTGTAGGTGATTTTCCATCATCAGTAGACCTTGTTTTCCTCACGAATATCACTATTGACATCTCACATGGCCTCCTATAACATAAAAATCCACGAATTAGTGCTTAAAACACCATTGCATTCATCGAGATAAACCAGAACAACACCTAGCTCAAGCTATTTACACCAGTTTCCTCGTCTAAACTGTAAGTGATAAATATGATTCCAAACTTGTTTTGAACATACCTTAATCATTATAATCAAGTATTTTAACATACAAATTCTCAATTATATTAATATCAACCCATTATGCACATACGAAATCCTCAAAACAAGCCTAAATAAGCGTAGATTATGACACTTAGGTGGTTAAATCCACCTAAGATGATCATCCCAAACCTAAAGCCCTATTCGACCTCAAATAACTCTTTACATTAAAGATAATATAAGAAAGACATCCAAAATTACACTCTAACAAACAAGACATTAAAGCTAGCACTATAATGAAAACACAATGAGCAAGTTCAATACCAAGCATGTTATTCACTCACAGAGATACAATTTATCAAAAGAATGGGTTTATAATCATTTTTTTCTCACTCCCACAAAGAATTCTCTCCCTTAAAGTTCTTTAATACATCTGTTCTAGACAACCAAACTTTCACCACCTCTACCTTCATACTTCTCTATTTATTTTTCCCTATATGTTTAAGCTAGTTTACATATATTGCAGAGGGAGTATTCTATATAAACAAATGATTTAATTTTGCAAAAATTTCTTTCTTTTCATTCTATCACTCCCACCCACAATGCGTTATCTTTTTCAAACCAATAGCTACTATTTTAGGGATTCATTTTCACCTCTTTCTTTATTTTTTTTTTACACTACTTAACCATACTAACTTTTCAACTAAAACGCTTAGAGTTTTGGATTAAATTAAGGTCAATCAAAGAAGAGGAATCAATGTAATGACCCTTTAGGTAATTTTCCTTGATTCCACTTATTTTTGCCATTAGAGCTTTTATATATTCTTCCCACGTCATTTATTACTTGCTGGAACTGATAGTTTAGTTACCAGGCCATTTGTTTGGTTATTAGGACCATTTCCCGATTTAGAAGTCTTCATTGATTTCAAATAGCCACCAAGAGTAAACTCTACTGAACAACATCGGATGGAAATTTCAACTGTTCCAGCAGCTTTGGAATATTGATTTTAGGTTGGTTAGACCTTTGGTTCGGGTTATGTTGTACCCAAACTCATTTTGACCTATTAGTTGGAAAGTTGATAAATTGGAAATTTAGATGTGGGCCCCATATATGGTCAAAACAATCTCAAATGGAAAATCCAACTTCTCCATCACCTCCAAAATATCAAAATCAGTGTGGTTGTATATTTCATTTGCTCATATTGGATTTCAGATGCATACGGAGGCACTAGCCGAAACTTGGAATAAATTCCAAGTTTAAGCTGTCATCTGGTGCAACAGAGGGTACTGTGGTTGCACGAATCAAGGACTTGGGAAGGGGTATTTAAATTCCCTTTTTGGTTGAGAATTGACACTTTTGCTATTACTTTGAGTCCCATAAATCCTGATCGAGTGTGTATTTCATAAATTGAGTCTTGGGTGTTGATTGGGAGATTCAATAATATGCTGTAACACCCCAGGAGTACCCCCTAGATGCCATATGGTGCTTACAGTCACAAGTGACCATAAGCTAACCCATGAGTTAGTACTTGCTGTGAGCACTGAACAAATTGATAATAAAGGGTACACATATATGGAAAACAAAGATGGATACACCATAAGGTTTAACTATTTAAAAATATCTCTAAATTAATATGCCTAAAAAAAACTAATACCTAAAAACAATACTGTAAAGACTGCCAATTACAACAGATAACTGACTAACTGTCTGAAAGTGTCTGAAAGCCTCTAACTGACTGATTGTGGAGTTGATGGGACAAGTCCCCAACTATCTCTGGATGACTACTGAACTAAAACACTGAACTAAACATAAACAGTCCTTAGAATATAAGGACTCACCACTGCTGTTACTGCTGGTGCGCTGTGATATCTAGGTATGGTTGGGAACCTAAGCATCCAAACCTATGATATAAGACATCATAGTGCAAAAAATAAGTATGCGGTTAGTACTTTGAATGTACTGGTATGCTAAATAAGGTTAGACAGATATGCATGAATAATAACTGACTGAATGGCATGAGATGACTGATGTATAGTATGTGAGGAAGCTGTAAAATTTGAGAATGCATAACTAAGCATATGACATGATACTGGGATATTCTGTAAATTGAAATACTGATACTAAACAACTAATAACTATATTCCATGGTCAAGCAAGCCTGAAAGTGAACTCTGAACTGAAAACTGGACTGAGACTGTGGGAGCTATCATCTAACCGACATGTCCTAATAAGAGCTAATTAGGGTACAACCTTTGACCCTAGTTGGAAGGGTATCAGTACCGTGCCACGGGTACGAACATTGGCTGTATGGATCCACTAAAATGAAGTCCGGAAGAACTAAAGAGTCACCCTCTATGGGCAGGTGCTCTAGTATGATATATGTCAACCCTCAACTGGCAGGTTACATCTCTAACCTATGCTAGCTACATAGTTCTAGAATATTAGAATTTCTCATAAAGGTCACACCCTCAACTAGCAGGTGAGCCCCCATCCTTGGGTTCGCTCGGTGCGAAATCCTTCTCCCAACTGAACTGATCTAAACTTGACTGATAAGATAACTAATTGAACTAATAATACTTATATATGCCTGAAAACCATTCTAAAAGTACTAAGACTAAGTAAACAGCTAAATTTCGGGTATTAATAACCTGCAGGACTCGATAGCATTAACAGTAAAAGTATACCAAAGCTTTAAAAGCATAATAAGTAGTCATTGCTCAAAATTCATCTCTTAGGAATTTTATCAAACATTTGAAATTCATGAACTAAGGTGTAAGACCCCGTAAATTCCAAGCTTAATTCAGTCCTTTAAGCTTGTCAAAGGGTCCCAGGCTTAGAAAATTCTAGCTAAGTTTCCAGACTTAGTTTAATTTTAGCTTTCAAAAGTTGAAAATCTCATTTCACGACCTTAATATCCTTTAGTGGTCTATATTTTTGTTAATTCATGATCAGGAAGGTCAATAGGTGTTTTTGAATAAGTTTTGGATTTTTCGAACCTCATTTAGACCATCTTTGGAATCCCAAAATAGTGGACCAACGTCACACTGGTTAATATTGTCCCTAGTAGCCAGGGTTGAATTCCAGTGACACAGTGCGATCTTAATACGACGTGTCGAATATCGCGTCGATGCCATCGACGTGTTGTGTCGGCAAATGTGTCGGTGGCCAGTTTCAGTCATAAATAACCACATCCTTGAGGGTAATCAGGTCTTTTTCCCCCGACCTTCTGCCCTCATAACATTAAATTTAGCCCTCTTTTGGCTAAATACATTCATTATTTCACAATTTATCAAGATAAAGAAAACCCTAGGAGATTAATATCAAATCAAGACCTCAAGAATTCCTCCATTAAACTTCAAGAAATTTCTATCCAAGGTATGTAAAGTGTTTATCCAAGGGTCCGTTCTACCCTTGATGCTCAAGAAACCTTTTTCAAAATATAAATTTTGAATTCCATGTTGTGGGCTTGATTGTACACATGTTCATGTTGTGATATGACTTCCAAGATTGAATCTTTATTAATTTTTCATGACTTTATTTTAGTATATGGATTTAAATCCTTAAATTTGAGGTGCTTGATATTGTCATGATGTATTAGTTATTGATTTATTCCCTAGAAAAGGTTATGCCTCCCATGTGTTTGTTAAAATGCCTAAGTGAATAAAAACTATGCATTATGACCCATTTGCATGTTCAAAATGACCCCCATGCTTAAGCTATGTCTTGTAATGATTTGGTGGAATGCTCATAAGTATGGATTTGTGAAATTATGTTATGTTAGCATGCATTCCTATTCATGTGTAATCTTAAGACTTGCAAATGCTGCATGAAATCACTCAATAGTTGTATTGTGAATTATTGACTATGGTCATATGTTAAAGAAGTGTCATGTCCTATTTATATTAATGCTATGGAGTCCTGGGGGTATTTAATACCCGATAATTTAGCTGTGTGCCTAGAGCTAGTGTCAGTTTTCAAGATAACCTCAGTCAAGCCATGATCAGTGGTACTCTCAATCAAGTTTCAAAACTCAGTAGAACTCAGTTAGTTACATGACTCAGTAAAACTCAGTAGATCCAGTATCAGTTCAGTCCCATTTAGTATTCAGTTCAGTTCTCAATAAATTTAGTCAGTTAATAAAACTCATTAGTATTCCATCAGTCAACAGAACTCAGTAAATTCAGTCCAGTTAAACAGTGCAATCAGTAATAGCTCAGTCAAGCCTAGTATGAACTAGGAAATCAGTTCAGTGTCTATTCAGTTAGGAGTAGGACTCAACACCCAGTGAACCCAAGGATGAGTGCTCACCTGTCAATCAGTAGAGGGTATGATCCTTAGAAGTAATCCTTGTATTCTAAAACTACGTAGCCAGCGTAGGTTGAGATATACCCCTATGAATCTAGGGTTAATACATCTTATTCGAGTTCTCCTATCAGTGAGGGGTTGATGGAAGAGCTCTCTATCAGCAAAGGGTTAACTCACATCTTTTCTTTACCTGTGGCATGGTACTGATACCCTTCTAGTTGGGGTTATAGGTTGGACCCCACCAGTTTAGATTTGGGGTATGTTGGTTAGATGATTACCTCCTACAGTATCAGTCTTCAGTAAGGAACTTAGATAGTTCCTCAGATTTCAGGACTGTCAGATACAGTCACTCAGCTCAGTACGAAACTCATCTAGTTCCATCAGAATCAGGACTATCAGAAATAATCATTTAGTTAACAGTACATCAGTTATTAGTAATCTATGTTATCAGTAAACTCAGTGTAGTTCCACAGATTCAGAACTGTCAGATACAGTCGTTTAGTTACTAGTTATACAGTATTCATAGACTTAAACATCTGTTAATCAATATTCAGATTCAGTATTCAGTATTATCATGACCTAAGTTATAGTCCACGTATTTATGTATGTATTCTCATGCAGTCATGTTTATGTTATTCAGTCAGTTATAGTTCATGCATATGAACCCTTGCATTTAGCTTATCTCACTTATTGCATACCAATATATTCTTACGTACTGATGCATACTTTTCTCTTGCAGTATGGTGTTTTATACCATAGGTTCAGATGCTTAGGTTACCGATCGCTCTTAGTAGTTTAGATTTCAATTGCAGTAGCTTAGTAGTGAGTCCACATCATTCGAGGATAATATGATTGTTTCATTATTTTAGTACTTCAGTACTTAGTTTATTTTAGTAGGTGGGGTTAGTTGGGGACATGTCCCAGCAACTCCTTATTCAGACAGTTTAAGAGTCTTATACAGACTATAGCATGTTTAGACCGTTATTTCAGTTTCGGTATTGTTATACCATATGCCAAGTTATATTTAGTATTGTTCAATTTTGAACCTTATGGCATTTCAGCCCATTATTCTGCATATTTCAATATTATTGTACAGTTGTTGCAGTAGGTACCAGTCATGGGTTAGCTAGTGGTCCTTCGAGATTATTAGCATCGTGTAACATCCGCAGTACCAGACTTAGGGCGTTACAAACTTGGTATCAGAGCCTAAGGTTCAACGGTGTCCTAGAAAGTCTAAAAAGCCGTATCTAGTAGAGTCTTGTGCATGGATGTGTTGCGCGCCATACTTATGTACAAGAGGGTATGAGATGTTTTAGGAATAGTTTCCCTTCTTTCAGTATTCATGTCGTGAGAGTGAGCATGAGCTTCAATTAAACTCTCCGTCTAATCCACTTCTCCTTTTCATTTACAGAATATGCCTTCCAAAATAACTAACAAATGAAGAGCCGAAAATCAGTCAGAACCTCTACCCATTCAGGTAGATCCCCTAGACGAGCATATTTCCCATGTAGAATTCAGGACTATATTCACTACTCTTGCTAATTCAGTTACAGCTCAGAATGAACGGCCAATTGCTGTTCTGACCAACCCAGTGGCCAATATTGCTGCAACTAGGATTCAGGACTTTACTCGAATGAATCCTTTCTTATTAATAGGTTCTAAGTCTAAAGAGGCTCCATAAGAGTTCCTCGAACAGGTTCAGAAAGTCACAGATATCATGGGAGTGACTTCTAGTGAGAGTGCCGGGTTAGCCGCCTATCAACTACAAGATGTAGCCCATATGTGGTTTAAGTAATGAAAGGTAGACAGGGGTACAAATACAGAGCCCATAGAGTGGGAAGAGTTTTCTACTGCCTTCCTAGACTGATTATTTCCTGTAGAGCTGAAAGAAGGCAAAGTGTTAGAGTTAACCAACCTCAGGCAAGTTAGCATGAGTTTGAAAGAGTATTCCCTCAAGTTCACCCAGCTAGCTAGGTATGCCTTTATGTAGTAGCAGACAATAGGTCCCGAATGAGCAAGTTTATTTCTGGTGTATTGGGTAGAGTGGTTAAGGAATTCAAAACTATGATGTTGATTAAGGAGATGGACATATCTAGGCTTATGGTCCATTCTCAACTGATTGAGGAGAAGAAGATCAAGAAGAAGTAGATAGAAAATAAGAGAGCCCGAACGGGTAGCTATAGTTTTGCCCAGCCAAGGTCAGAGGGTGGTAATCATTCTTAGTATAGTTAGAAGCTTTTAGTTCTATCTCCTTCCTCAGCCAGTGCTCCAGTTCCTAAGTTCAGAAATGGTAACAAAGATAGGGCACCAGGCTTCAAGTCTCAGGGTAGTGTCATTAGTGCCCAAATCCATCCTTTTTGTCAGAGTTGTGGCAAGC
Organism: Capsicum baccatum var. pendulum; assembly: GCA_030864225.1. Taxonomy (NCBI): domain Eukaryota; kingdom Viridiplantae; phylum Streptophyta; class Magnoliopsida; order Solanales; family Solanaceae; genus Capsicum; species Capsicum baccatum. Next base: position 93,208,811 of record CM061557.1, read on the forward strand.
ACCATAAGGGGGTGTGTAGAACCCATAGTGAAGTGTGTTTTGGATGTGGTGAGTCGAGTCACAGAGTCTGAGATTGTCCCAAGATCAGTCTACAAAGTCAGTACAGTTGTCCTTCAGCTCAGTCCTATCGTCCATATCAGCAGGGTGCCACTTCCAATGCCACCAGTGGACAACACCCAAATAGACTCTATGCACTTCAGTCCCAATAGGATCAGAAAATTTCTCCTGATGCAGTCACTGGTATTTTACAAATCTCCCATTATGTGTTTATGTCTCATCAGATCTAGGAGCTTCTATGTCTTTTTTAAGTCTTTGCATAACAATCAAACTTTAAGGTCTGACCAAATATTAATAGGACCTTTCTTAGTCTCCACCCATTGGGTTAGTCAATTATATCCTAGCATGTATATAAGAATTATCCAGTTATGATATCTTAGAAATATCAGGATTTCAGATTCTAGTAGTACTGCTAGTATGTGTAGAAAACTAATAAGGGAAGATGATTCCCGACCCATCCCTATCTTAGTGTAAAGTTTTTTACTACAGTCATCATGATACGCACGTTTTATGTCTCAGTTTCATAAATACAACTTATATTCATGAACTTTCCATAGAATCATGTACCTTTCCAATTCTTAGTATGAGGAGTTCCAGTTTACTCAGTGTTACGAATCATGTTCTATGAGTACAGGAACTTCGAACTCAGGTTATGCAACTCATGATTCATGCACCCATGTCATGCTTTACAGTATGCTCAGCCCACATAACTCATGTTTCACTCTTAGTGATCAGCCAAACTCAGACTATGTCATGTATACCCTTAGTTTAGATCCCTCGGTGAATCTGTGGTGTTGATACTCTATCCCTCAGGCCTCAGTTGCAATGTTAGTTCAGTAATCAATATTCAGTAAAACACTCAGATAGTCCTACAGGACCATGTATTTCAGTTATTAGTCATTTAGCAATCAGAATTCAATACTTCAGCACCAGTCTAAACCTTAGTTATCAAAAACCAGCATTCAGTCTCAGTTACAGTCTTAGTTATAATTACGGTCTTAATTACTATCTTAGCTATAATCTCAGTCCCTGTCTTAGTTCAATAGTCAGATCAAAAACTCAGTTAAGTTTTAGGACTTCCCAACCATAGCATATAGCCATTAGTTACTCAGTTATTAGTATTTTAGTACCTCAGTTTATAGAATATTTCAGAACCATGTTATACGCATGGTCTTGCATTCAGTACCTCATGTTACCCAGTTAGTCAATACCTTCTATGCATGATACTTTACAATTTTAGTCCAGTTATTCAGACTAAGTACTATTTAGTCTGGCAGACCCAGTATTCAGTTATTAGTCATTCAGTTAATAAGATGAGTAGTATATTTATGCATTTGTGCTCAACACCCAGGTGAATATTTTTAGTAGTCTCAAGTGATGTGTTGTACTAAGGTAGAGAGTATAGTTAAAAGAGTAATTAAGGGGTATGTCTAAGCTTGAAAATTGTAGATGCAGTGCATAAGGCTTAGTCACCCTACCCTAGATGAGGATGTGTAGGCCTTTCCTCATATTACAGAATCTTAGCCAGGATGATATTTTCATATTCACCTATCGTATTCAAACCATGCCAACTTTTCCTCCCTCCCTATGGCCACTAGAACTCTATAAAAGAGTGTCAAAAAAAATCTTTAGTTAAGAATAAGTTTTTAATATGAGTCAGTCTGTACAGCCCGTAACCCAGTTTAGCAGTCAGACGAATGAGTTTGTATGGTTTTCTATCTTTCCATCTATTTACATTATCCAAAATCTCATGAATGGGTGTAAACATTCTAATATGGACCAACCAGGTTCCAAATCCCAGATATGCAATCGCGATTCAGTTTATAGGTGCCCTGTTCATCATTCTAATCCTTCCTTAGTAGCTCAGCCAAGTTAGTATCTATCAGTAGACGTATTATCCCAAGGGGGAGATACACTATAAATCCCCCAAACTTTTATGACTCAAAATATGCCATTCCCTCTTCATGTAATGAGTCCAGTCTGGAGAAAGAGGTACTTTTAAGTTAACCCTCAAATTTAAATCTCAGCCATAAAACATGTATTCAAAGACTCAGTTTAGTTCATGATGTTCAGTTCATGTGTCACGTCTCAATCTCAAATATGTTCTCATGTTTCCGCTTATGCATGTCTAGTAAATAATCTCAGGTTCATCCATATTTTCAGTTTAAGGTAACAGTGTTCCTTGAACTCATTCAGTTTTATATCCAAATTTCCATTATAAACTTTGTATCAAATACCATTGCATATCCATTCATATGTTCATGAGTCAATTCAATCATGAATTCATGCATTTGATATGCATGTTCAGTATGAAATTTAGCATGTCAGTAATATCAGTCCTATAGTCATGTCCCAGATGTTCATGATTCAGTAAGTGGATTTAGTCTACTAGTACTCTCAGTTCAGTCAGTCTCATTCGAGGACTAATATTCCCAAAGGAGATATATTGTAAGACCCCACAAAATTCCTAGCTTAATTCAGTCTTTTAATCTTGTCAAGGGGTTCCAGGCTTAGAAAATTCTGTCTAAGTTTCTAGACTTAGTTTATTTTTAGCCTTTGAAATCTGGAAATCTTATTTTGCAACCTTAATGTCCTTTAGTGGTCTATATTTTTGTTAATTCATGATCAGGAAGTTCAATAAATGTTCTCGAACAAGTTTTGGATTTTTCAGACCTCGTTTAGACCATGTTTGTAATCCCAAAATAGTCGACCAATGCGATCTTGGCGCCCCGCATTTCCTATCGCATTGGTTAATATTGTCCCCAGTTGCCAACATCAAATTCCAATAACACGGTGCAATCTTGGCGTGATGCGTCGAATATTGCATCGATGCCATCAATGTGCCGCATCGACAAACACGTCGGTGGCCAGTGTCAATCATTAAATAATTGCATCCTTAAGGGTAATTAGGTCTTTTTTCCTGACCTTCAGCCCTCATAACACAAAATTTATCCCTCTTTTGGCTAAATACATTCATTATTTCACAATTACTCAAGAACAAGAAAACCCTAGGAGATTAATTTCAAATCAAAACCTCAAGAATTCCTCCATTAAACTTCAAGAAACTTCCATCCAAGGTATGTAAAGTGTTCATCCAAGGGTCCCTTCCACCCTTGGAGCTCAAGAAAACCTTTTTAAAATATGAATTTTGAATTCCATGTTGTGGGCTTGATTGTACACATGTTCATGTTGTGATATGACTTCCAAGATTGAATCTTTATTAAATTTTCATTACTTTATGTTAGTATGTGGATTGAAATCCTTAAATTTAATATGCTTGATATAGCCATGATGTATTAGTTGTTGATTTATTCCCTAGAAAAGGTTATGCCTCCCATGTGTTTGTTAAAATGCCTAAGTGAATAAGAACTATGCATTATGACCCATTTGTGATCAAAATGATGAACTCATGATGTACTTACATGTTCAAAATGACCCCCATGCTTAAGCTATGTCTTGTAATGATTTGGTGGAATGCTCATAGGTATGGATTTGTGAAATTATGTTATGTTAGCATGCATTCCTATTCATGTGTAATCTTATGACTTGCAAATGCTGCATGAAATCCCTCAATGGTTGTATTGTGAATTGTTGACTATGGTCATATGTTCAAGAAGTGTCATGTCCTATTTATATTCATGCTATGGAGTCCTGGGGGTATTTACTACCTGATAATTTAGCTGTGTGCCTAGAGCTAGTGTCAGTTTTCAAGATAACCTGAGTCAAGCCATGATCAGTGGTACTCTCAGTCAAGTTTCAGAACTCAGTAGAACTCAGTTAGTTACATGACTCAGTAAAACTCAGTAGATCCAGTATCAGTTCAGTCCCATTTAGTATTCAGTTCAGTCCTCAGTAAATTTAGTCAGTTAATAAAACTTAGTAGTATTCCATTAGTCAATGAAACTCAGTAAACCCAGTTCAGTTAAATAGTACAATCAGTAACAACTCAGTCAATCCTAGTATGAACTAGGAGATTAGTTCAGTGTCTATTCTGTTGGGAGTAGGATTCAACACCAAGTGAACCCAAGGATGAGGGCTCATCTGTCAGTCAGTAGAGGGTGTGATCCTTAGAAGCAATCCTTGCATTCCAGAACTACATAGCTAGTATAAGTTGAGATATACCCCTATGAGTCTATGGTTAATACATCTCATTCGAGTTCTCTTACCAGCAAGGGGTTGACGAAAGAGCTCCCTGTCAGCAAAGGGTTAACTCATATCTTGTCTTTACCCGTGGCACAATACTGACACCCTTCCAGCTGGGGTTACAGGTTTGACCCCACTGATTCAGATTTGGGACATATCGATTAGATGATTAGCTCCTACAGTCTCAGTCTTAGTCTTCAGTAAGGAACTCAGATAGTTCCTCAGATTTCAGGACTGTCTGTACAGTCACTCAGTTAAGTATGGAACTCAGCTAGTTCCATCAGAGTCAGGACTATCAGAAATAATTATTCAGTTAACAGTATATCAGTTGTCAGTAATCTATGTTATTAGTAAACTCAGTATAGTTCCACGAATTCAGAACTGTCAAATACACTCATTCAGTTACCAGTTATACAGTATTCTTAGACTTAAGAATTTGTTAATCAGTATTCAGATTCAGTATTCAGCATTATCACGACCTCAGTTATAGTCCACGTATTCATGTATGTATTCTCACGCAGTCATGTTTTTGTTATTCAGTCAGTTATAGTTCATGTATATGAACCCTTGCATTCAGCTTACCTCACTTTGTGTACCAGTATATTCTCACATACTGATACATACTTTTCTCTTATGCTATGGTGTTTTATACCATAGGTTCGGACGCTCAGGTTCTCGATCGCTCTTAGCAGTTTAGATTCCAGTAGCAGTAGATTAGCAGTGAGTCCCTATTATTCGAGGATAACGTGACTGTTTCATTATTTTAGTACTTAATTTATTTCAGCGGGTGGGGTTAGTTGGGGACATGTACCATCAACTCCTTATTCAGATAGTTTTAGAGCCTTTTACAGACTATAGCATGTTTAGACAATTATTTCAGTTTTGGTATTGTTATACCATATGTCCAGTTATATTCATTATTGTTCAGTTTTGAACCTTATGGCATTTCACCCTATTATTTTGCATATTTCAGTATTATTGTACAGTTGTTGCTGCAAGTACCAATCATGGGTTAGCTAGTGGTCCTTCAGGATTGTTAGCACCGTGTAGCATCCCGGGTACCAGACTCAGGGCGTTACATTAGGCAAGGGAATTATTGAAACATGTGGGAATAACTTAATCATAATATTAAGACCATACATTGGGTAATTTAACAAGGAATTTCATGCTCCAAACGTGTAAAGGCTACTTTCAAACTAAAAACACTTGTAAACATCATGCATAATCAAAATTCCCCAAAGCTTCATGAAATTAACTCATTGTAAACATGTGAATTCATAATTTAGAACACAAAAAATTGTACTTGGACTCCACGGGTGAAAAGAGCCCATGGATAACTTTTAACATACCTTAAGGCTTTAATCTTGCTAGATAAGTGGTGTTCTTGATCGTTCTTGGGTGATAAATCTTGAATTCTTGAGTTTTCTTTAAGAAATAATGATTGAACTTTATGAATTTGGGTGATGGTTAGGGTTTATTTTAAAGAAAATTGTGGAAAGAGCGCATATAATGCCTCAACTGATGATAAATCCCGTATTTTTATGGGTTGGGGCCATGGGAAAAGATATGAATACCCCTGGGAAATTTAAATTCAAGTAACACCCCAAGACAACACCCTGGGCATCACACGGTGCTTACAATCCCAAAGGACCACAAGCTAACCCATGACTGGTACTTGCTATGAGCATTGAATATAATACTGGAATATATATGCAAAAAAAATTTAAAAATGCCATAAGGTTCTCAAAATACTGAAATAATAACTGAGTATAACTGATAATAATATCTGAAAACTGAATAACTGACTATGCTATTTTGAGAGCCTCTAACTGTCTGAATATGGAGTTAATGGGATGATCCCCCAACTAACTATGACTAAAATAACTACTGAACTGCTGGAATACTGAAATAGATAACTCTGTCCTCAAAATATGAGGACTTACCACTATAACTGCTGCTGATAGCCTGAGCTGCTAAGTACGGCCAAGAACCTTAGCATTCGAACCTATGATATGAGACATCATAGTGCAAAAGAATGTATGCGATCAGTACATGAAATGTACTGGTATGCTAAGTGAGGTAAGGATGATATACATGGGTTCATATGCATGGGATGATAAATGACTAAATAACATCCTAAAGTAACTGGGTAAGAGTACATGCAAAACTGTAACTACAGAACATATAATACTGTGCATATAGGTATACATCGTGTATCTGAGATTATACTAAAATTGAGTACTGAATTCTAATGGCTGAGTAACTGATAACTAATAGCCATGGTTCTGTAGAACTGACTGAGTTCTTTACTGAATACTAAGACTGAAATTGTAACTGTGGGAGTGTTCATCTAACCGACATACCCCGATATAGACTGATTTAGGGTCCAACCTGTGACCCCAGTTGGAAGGGTGTTAGCACCTTTCCACAGGTAATAACAATGCTGTGTCAACCCTAATCTAGCAGAAAGACTCATGAAATATATATATATAACTGCGTCAACCCTAGTCTGGCAGGAGGACGACTTACTCTACACTGGCTACGTAGTTTTGTAATGCAAGGACTGCTACTAAAGGTTAAATCCTCTGCTGGCAGGAATGCCTCCATCCTTGGGTTTGCTCGATACTGAATCCTACTCCCAACCGAATCAAACTGAACTGATCACTAGATTGTACTAGGCTTGACTTAACTGACACTAGTCGTGTTGACTGGCTGAACTAGAATGAGTTCTGTTAACTGACTGAGTACTACTATTGTTGACCTTTACTGGGACTATTCTATAACTACTACAATTAAGTAAACAACTAAATTTTGGGTAATAAATACCCCAGGACTCGATAGCATAATTGATAAACCCATATCACAACTTTAGCAATACAATAATAGGTTACCATACATAATTTACTTATATGAACATTTAATCAAACACTTGGGGAGCATGATTGCTATACATGAAAACTCACCATATAGAGCATCATAATTACAACATGCAACTTGCAAATTCAAGGGTTTTGACATGAAAGATTCATAATTCAACACATGCTAACTTAATTTCATGGAAATCATAAAAGATCTTAACTTGAAACCCATACAATAACACAAACATGAGCATAATTCAATTCATAACATGGGAATCAAAATTCAAGTTTTGAAAAGGTTTCTTGAACTTCAAGGGTGGAAGGAGACCCAAGGATGAACACCTAACATACCTTGATTGTTGATTTTATGAGAATTGTGGTGAATTCTTGAGACTTGGACTTGAACTTGATGAAACTAAGGCTTTTTTATTGAGAGTATTTGTGAAATAATGAGTGAATTTTTCCCTTTGGGAGGCTTAATTTTGTGTTATGGTTGAGTATTAAAAAGGGAAAATGACCCAATTACCTCCACAAACCTGTAACTTAATATACAAACCTTGCCCAAGGATGCGATAGGTGCCATTCCACGTCAAGGGGTCGATGTGATCACCGACATGCTGCATTATTGATGTTAATGAGATAGCTAATGTGATGCATCGAGATCACGTTGGCTTGCTATTTTGGTCATCCAAACAGGACTCAAACAATGTCCAAAAATTTTGAAACTCACCTGAGATGACCTATAGATAACCCTAATAATGAAGCAATTTAAAAATTGACATTCTAAGGTTGTAAGGATCAGAAATAAGATCATACAATTACGAAGGCTAAAAATGATTCTAAGTCCTAACACTTAGCTAAATTTTTCTAAGTCTAGAACCCCTTAATACAAACTTTATGGGACTAAATTAGACTAGAACTTTTTGGTGTCTTACAATTCATAACTGGAATGATGATTAAGCCCTTACCGTGACGCACCAAGGCCTCCATTATTATTTCACCATGCACACTATAATCGACCTGACTTGCTATTTTGAAAATCCAAACATGATCCAAACCTCGCCCAAAAAATCCAAAACTTACTCGAGACATGCTATTTACACCCCTGAACATGAATCAACTCCAAAACTTACGTCTCGGGGTCAGTATGGTCACTTTAAAAATCATCAAAGTTAAGAGCCCAAAAATAAAACTTAGTCTCCAACACTTAGCAAATTTTTTAGGTTCTAAGCCCCTTGTACATACACTATAGGCTGAATTGAGCTAAGACAAATATGGGGTATTATAATATCTCCCTTTTGGTTACATTTGTCCTCAAATGAGACTAATTAAGCTGAGAAAATACAAAGGTACTGAGATTACATGCTAAATATGCATAACTAAAAACATGATTACATGACTAAGTCTGAAACATAGTGACTGATTAAACTGATTTATGAATGCATGAAATGACATGAAGATGACCACATGGCTGGGACTGAGAATATGATGAGAGGTGATGTTTATACTCATTCTCACTAAAAATTTGTGCATATTACCTTATTTTGAATAAATGAATGAGATATATTGGTGATAAAATGTAATAATATCCACTCTTTGTAGGCATAGAGTTGAGGAGATCAAAAGATGTAGATTGGAGCTGAAAATGATAAAAAGGGAGCAAAGAAGAGTGTAGCTAAAGACCTGGACTACATCACCCTCAGTTACCGCGACCGTGGTCCTCAATCCATGATTGTGGTCAGTCAAGATGGTAGCATAATATGATTGTGACAAACAATTATGGTCGTGTGGATGCGGTTGAGGACAGTCATGCGTGATCGCAGTTCAACGAGAATATGCCCAAGGGCAGAACTGTAAGAAAACTTTGATGAACCCCAAACCATATTTTAGAAAAAATCCTTTCTTCTATGGGTATTGCTTACCTCAAAACTACTTTTATTTGAAAGAAGGAAACCCTATTTGGGCAAGTGTGTGACTACTCTTGGAGGCTTAATTTCTTAGTGATTTTGTGAGGAAAGAATGTTTCAGATAATCTTTATGATATATTTCTCTTTACTTTCTTAATGAGTAGCTAAGTAATTTAGTCTTGGGATTATGTTGAACTAAAGATTAATTGTGTGTGGATGTTGTTGTTTTTGCATGCTTGTTAGTTGTTGAATATGGATTCCACCATTGCTTGAGCTTATTAGTTAGAATTTGATAGGTGAAAACCCCAAATCTCCAAATGGGTTTGTTGGGTGAAAACCCCAAACTCTAGAAACCCTCTGTCATCCTTGAAAGAGGGACAAAGGAATCCATAACATCCTTGAAAGAGGGTTATAAGGGGACAAAGTGATGGTGGACAATTAAGTCCATGGTTTACTAACTTTTGCAATCTTAGAAATAAGTGTGATTAGAGTGTAAGACATGTGAAGAGCATAATCCTAGAAATAAGGATGTTTGATTAAGATTTTGGTTGATTATGAATTGTATTGTTAGGTGCTCAAAAGATCCTATGGGTGAAATCGTTGTCGTTTTATTGAAATATTGGCTACAATGACTTTTGAACTAGCCTATCCTTTAAACAACAACTAAGATTCATGCCAAACCATCATTAATCCACACACTTTACCTTTAAGTAGACATAATCCCAAGACCCCCTCTATTCTTAATCTTAAATCAAAAGTGTTATATCCATGCTTTGTTAGTTGATAAAATATCTCTAAATCAAAATCCCCCCATTTTATTTTACATGTCTTGTTTATTATTATTTCGGTTAAACTCATAGTAACTAGGACACACATAAGATTTGAAGCCTATAATTCGCTTCTTGTGGATTCGACCCCAACTCTAGTTGGATTTTTTGACAACGACCGCCTTACCCCTCAATAATGGAAGTGAGTTAAGCAATAATGTGCGTCAACTTTAGACAAACAAGATGTGCATACCAAATTTTTGATAGTTTGCCCAAATGAATTTTCAATAGGGGAAATTGTATTTTAAAGGGCGCATTCAAATGCTTACTAGCATTGCACAATTGTTTTTCCTATACATCCATACTGTAGAGCATGCTCGTAAACCAAAAAACTTTGAAGAAATATGAACAAGAGAAGCTGGCATGAAACCAGCCTCAGGAACCGTGACTGCGATCAGTTGACCGTAATTGCAGTAATGCAATCGTGGTATCCGAGGCCAATTTTTTGCTATGCAAAAAATACTGCACTTCCAATTTTTAATCTAGCACCACCAAGCACCCATTTATATGAGCATTAATGAACAATATGGTATAGTTCGCATGCTAAAATGTCATTGATTAATATAATGTACGCCTAGTGATTTCAGGACAACCTCTTGGACAAGTATGATCATATCTGATTCATGGAACTCGAGTGCCATACTCACTACTACAGTGATATACTGAGGACAAATATACTCTCGAAAGGAGGAATTTTCTTGGAGAATACACGAGAGAAACTATCTACATTTTATGACAAACTTGAATCCATAGGGTGACAGTGTTTCGCCCCATATCCATGCATCACAAATGAATAATGGGTCCATAAATTTTATGCCAATATTAGTGAAGTATCTTTTTTAGACCAATTTAATATGACTATCAAGATTTAGGGAAGACCCATTAAAGTTGGGGCTAAGCAAATCAATGATGTTTATGGGGTCAAACCTACAGGCATAGGTGAATTCAAATAAAAAAGGTGTAAGCCGGGGTGTTGGTTGGTGAAACGGCTATAGCCCTAGAAAGGAAGTCTCTTGGATCAAGACTAAGAGAAACATCTCCATGAACGACTTCACTCCCAAGGCTTGGATATGTTTCACATCATTTATAGCCGAGTGTCACCTTGCACCCTTATGAAAGTATTCGTAGAATTATGGGCTTGTATGGTTGCTTCTATTCTAGATGGCATCTCACTGGATGTTGGTCAGTTCGTTGTCAATGAAATAGATCATTTCAAGAACCAAGGTGGTATATATATCTTCTTCCCTTCTTTGATTACTGAGATTTGTAGGAAATTGGGATGGAAGAGTATGCTAGTGATTCATGGGGATCCCTAGTGCCCCTATTTACCCCTTGAGGATTTAAGGAGAGGGCACACCCATCAAAAGAAATAAAATAAGATTGACTTAGAAAAGCTAACAGTAGTGAGCCCGAGCTTCATAGACCAATCCCCACGGGACCTCTTGAGGAGATTGGAGTAAATATCGTAACCATCAAAGAGCTTGTGTCTAGTTTTTCCCAAGGACCGCTAGAGCCCTCCACTACTTATCATTCTTATATTTCACTTACAAATATGAGAGGTACAGGGAGGACCAAAAGAAACAAGAGGCTACCATCGCTATGATTGAGAAAGCCTACTTCTTTTTGGTAGAGTCACACAAAGACCTCTAGATTGAATATGAAAAATGGTTACAAGAGAGAAGAAGAGGGATAAGTTCTTTATCAAGATGTAGAAGAGGGTGAAGGGTCTATGGAAGGTCCCAAAACCCCGAGATAGACTTTCTTCATCTTGGTTAGAGAGTGATGATGAGGCCCTAGCTGAGTGGACTAATCTCGAGAAAAATGGTGATGATGCAAAATCCAAGAGTGAAAGCAGCCCTTGATGTGGTTACAGGGAGTACCCTTATGTCTTTTATCCTTGATTATTTATGTAGTGGGGACACTTCTATCCATTCAGTTGGGGGTGTCTCCTTAGTCATTTAATTTGGGCCAATATTATTGATATTTTTGCATACTTGTCTACTCTTTTGGATGATTCATAGTTTTACTTGGGCTGTAATATTAGGGAACTTTGATGGTGGCTATATTTGCATGGATTAGTTACTTTGTTATTAGCTTTCCATTTTAGTTTATGTTTTATTAGATGAGCCTTTCCATCGTGATTGGGTTTCTACCTATAAGTGTAGGGAAAGTCTGAGTACCTATGACATCGAGGCCATAGAATGCAAGAGAAGTCTGAGTACTTATAGAATTGATGATCTGGTAAAGTCTGAGTAACCATATGGTGGGTAGCCCATACTATGAATAGCAATGCAAGACAATATCTTGGATGGTTTCCACGATTAGAATATTATGTGTGGTGCGGATACAAAAGCAAACAACCCTCTCTGTCCAAAAATTTTGCAAAACTCAAAAGCATGGACGTGGGCAACTTTATGGGGAAATGTTTCCTTCTTTCTATGACTCCAAAAGTTGACTTCAGAAAAATAGTGAATACTTCATATTTATCTCGAGTGAATATAACAATTGAACCCCCGAAAATATTCGCATGCCATGTGTGTGAGGTTAATTATCTTCATATCATGTGTATTTGTACCATCTAGAACTTGCCCCATTAGTCTTTCAAAACTAAATATTGATTGTTCTTGGTTGGTAAAATGATCATAGGCCATCTTGTGATTTTGGAAGCCCAGTTTTTCCTTAAAAGCCTACTAATACATAGGAGTTACCCCTAGTCACCTTCTTTGAGACTTTGGACTTTTCTTTGGCAAACACATTATAACCCGTGACCCTTCTATTAATCCCCTATTGAACCCCATCCTCCTTGAACTTAAAAATACAAATTGAGGATAAAATCCTAAGTTGGGGATGGTGGAAAGAAAATGAAGTATAGTTGAGCCACGAAGTCGTAAGAAGGTGCCTACAGGTTTAAATAAGTAAGCATGTTGCTTTGAAGAAAGAGAAGATCCATTAAAAGAATGAAATGCATATATTTTAAAAGCATGAAAAAAAAGTGAAGAACAAGAGGCGAATAGCATGTGAGTAAAGCAAAACGGGGAAAGTAGGCAAATTAGTTAAAAAAAAAAAAGTGGACCAAATAGCACTGCATAAAAGGATTATGATGTAGAAGTTCAAGGAGGGTTTAGCCTTATCATCCCAAATTAATGTCCTACCCTACCTAAACCTACATTACAAGCTAAAAAAAAAGTCCTTTTATGATTCCTAACCAAGTGTGGTCATTGTAGCAGTGATTGAAAATTGGGGCAAGCCTATGGCATAGTACTTGTTAACATGGAGAATTTCTTGAGAGAGTGAGTGTTTGCACTTAAAACTCCTTGTTGCAAGATTGGTAACTAGTTGTGTGAATTTTTATTTTCTTGTGAAGAGGTATGTGAACAAATTAGGGTGGGTGATTTTGGCATCTTCCGCACAATGAGATAAATGGAAGTACAACATAATTGTAGTCAACATGTGAGTCATTTATAAAGTGTTAGTAGTTGTTATATGGTTGCTCCCCAAAGTCTAGTGCATCCTTCTCTATTTTATTCTATGATGAGGGGAGTTTTTAAAATCCTATTTGGCCATGTGTGAAAAGCTTTTGGTGGTAGCAATCAAGTTTAAGTTGTTATGATCATTGGGTGATATAATGAGGGCATACATATAAAATTGTGTCATATTAAGAAGTGGTGTTGCTTGAGGACAAGAAATGTCTTAAGTTGGGGGTGTTGATGAGGGGTAATTTTTCACTCACTCTCACTAAACATTTGTGCACATTACGTTGTTTTGAATAAATAAATGAGACATATTGGTGATAAAATGAACTAATATCCACTCTTTGTAGGAATATAGTTGAAGAGATCAAAAGATGTGGATTGGAGCTGAAAATGATACAAAGGGAGCAAAGAAGAGTACAGCTGAAGACCTCGACTACATCAACCTTAGTTGCCATGACCGCAATCCTCAATCTGTGATCGTATTCAGTCAAGATGGTCAGCACAATGTGGTCGTGGCACACAATCGTGGTCGCGTGGACACAGTCACAAACATTCTTACGTGATCGCAGTTCAGTGGGAATATGCCCAGGGGTAGATATGTAAAAGCACTTAGATGAATCCCAAACCATATTTAAGAAAAAACCCTTTCTTCTTTGGGTATTGCTTACGCATAACTATTTTTTATTTGAAAGAAGGAAACTCTAATTGGGCAAGTGTGTAACTACTCTTGGAGGCGTAATTTCTTAGTGATTTTGTAAAGAATAAATGTTTTGGATAATCTTCATAGTATATTTCTCTTTAATTTCTTCATGAATAGACAAGTAATTTAGTCTTGGGATTATGTTGAACTAAAGAGTAATTGTGTGTGGGTGTTTTTGTGTTTGCATGTTTGTTATCAGTTGGAATTTGATAGGTGAAAACCCTAAATCTCCAAATGGGTTTGATGGGTGAAAACCCCAAACTGTAGAAACCCTTTGTTATCCCTGAAAGAAGGACTAAGGTGAACTTGAGGTAACCCATAACATCCTTGAAAGAGGGTTATAGGTGGACAAAGTGATGGTGGACAATTAATTCCATGGTTTAATACCTTTTGCAATCTTAGAAATAAGTGTGATTGGGGTGTAAGCCATGTCAAGAGCATCATCCTAGAAATAGGGATGCTTGATGAGGGTTTGGATGATTACGAATTGTACACTTGTTAGGTGCTTGAAAGAGCCAATGGGTGAAATCATTGTGGTTTTATTAAAAAGATTGGCTACAACGACTTTTGACCTAGCCTATCCTTTGAACAACAACTAAGATTCATGCCAAACCATCACTAACCCACACACTTTACATTTAAGTAAACATAATCCCTAGACCATCTCTATTCTTAATCTTAAATCAAAAGTGTTATATCCGGGCTTTTTTAGTTGACAAACTATCTCCAAATCAAAATCCCCCCTCCCCCCATTTTATTTTACATGTCTTGCTTATTATCATTCCGGGTAAACTCATAGTAATTAGGACACCCATAAGATTTGAAGCCTATAATTTGCTACTTGTGATTCAACCCCAACTCTAGTTGGGTTATTTTCCAACGACCACCTCACCCTTCAATCATGGGAGTGAGTTGAGCGTTATTAGAATAGAATAGAGATAATCTAAGGAATACTGTTACCTTGAGTTGAGTTTGAGTCTGCAGAGAAACATGAGGGTACTTGGTTCATATATTAGCTTCTTTTATCCAAGTGGCTCCCTCTACGAACTAATTTTACCAAAGAACTTAGACCAAAGGAACTTCTTTGTTCCTTGTCTACAAATCTGATGATTAAGGATTTTAATTGGGAGTTCTTCGTAAGAAAGGCTATTTTGAACATCTAAGTTTTCTAAAGGGACAATGACACCTGGGTCACCAATAAACTTCTTTAACAAGGATACAGGGAACACAGGATGCACTGAAGCCAAATCTGCTGGCAACTCAAGCTCATACACTACCTTTCTATAATGGATCAAGATCCTATAAGGGCCTACATATCGGGGATTGAGTTTCCAATTTTTTCCAAATATCTTCACTCCCTTTATGGGACAGATCTTAGAATTTACCAAATCTCCAACTTCAAACTCAAAATATCTTCTCTTTATGTCTGCATAGGATTTCTGAAGGCTCTGGGCTGTCTTAAGCCTCTCTCTAATTGACTAAACTTTCTCCAAAGAATCAAAAACTAAATCTGGGCATATCAACACAGTCTCACCTACCTCAAACCAACTAATAGGAGATCTAGATCTCCTCCCATAGAGAGCCTCAAATGGATCCATCTAAATACAAGAATTATAACTATTATTATAAGTAAACTCAATCAATGGCATATGATTATCGAAACTACCCTTAATATCGATAACAAAAGCTCTCAACATATCCTCTAAGGTCTAAATGGTCCTCTCTGCCCAACCATATGTTTGAGGGTTAAAGGCTGTACTGAGATGAACTTGGGTACCTAGACCCTTCTGAAAAGCCTTCCAAAAATAAGAGGTAAACTGAGTACCTCTATTTAAAATATTGGACAATAGGACTCCATAAAATCTAACCAACTCTCTAATATAGAGCTTGGAATAATCCTCCACTGAATAAGAAGTATGGACTTGCAAAAAATGGGCTGATTTGGCTATTCTATCTACAATAACCCGAATTAAATCATGCTGGCGATGTGAACGAGGAAACCCTGTCACAAATAAGATTTCTATCAGGTAGACATTAGTACTCTGATAATTTGGACACTGCATAAGCTTCTTTTTGAACCTATCCTAAGTCTCATGGAGAGCCTCAGTTGGAAGCTGTCTAGTATTTTTGCTCTCATCTCTTAACTGTGTCCTCTTTTATAGTGGAAAGAAGCTTTCTACGAAAGCATCTTTCAGTTACCTCCAGTTGGTAATAGAGTCAGGAGTTAGCCCATCAACCATAAAGTTTCCTCCCCAGACAGAGACAATGGAAACAACCAAAACCAAATTGCATTTTTCCTAATCATGGGTTGTCAAACGATTTGCATGTCGAAATAAAATTAACTAAATTTATATTTGGGTCATCACCCTCAAGGCGACCGAACATCCCTTTGAGATACAATAACTGGATCATAGTGCTCGTGATATTAAACTTGGATCCAGGTGTTAAGGGTGGAGGAATAATAAACCCTATTACACTAGCTCCATCCAAGTCATCATCATCTTCTAGATCAAATTAGGCAGCCTAGCATTCTGGTCTCGCCCTAACAGGGCGAGTTCTTTTAACATTCCTATTTGTCAGTGCAGGCACATTGTCTGCATGCCTCGGGTTGAACAGATTTAATAAATCATCATCACCCAGATCATCATCATCTGGGTTTAGTTGCTGGCCTGCATTGTCTACATTCTGCTGGTTCACTTGTGCAGCTACCAAGGCATCTAGTCTAGCTACTTCCTACTGAGCAGCTACTCTCTCTAGGTCCTGTTGACCATCTATTCTGCCAATAAGTTAAGGTTCCAGGTGAATTGGTAATAAAGGTTCACCTAATATCTGTGTACTTGACATACAATATGATCAACCTATATAAAACAAAAAGTAAAATTTGGGAAAGTTTGACCAAAGGTCAATTAACAATTACAGACTTAATTGACAACCGTATTCCCTGACAACGGTCCCAAAATTTGATACGCACAAATTACAACATTCTTACAAAAGTGTAAGTGGTCGTTTTCAAATATAGAACCCAACAAAGGTTGGGGTACAATCCCAAAGGAAATACTTGTGCAACTAAGTAAGCCGATTCTTAATGAACTGTTGATCTAAGGTTTTGGAATAAAGGGGGGCTTTAATGTATTACTAATATTCATTTGTTCTTGTATCACATAGAGGTCCAGCTAATGAGAGTTAATGCAAGTATAATTTCAATGAGAATGAGTTAAATAAAGTTATGATCACCGAGATGTTCAAACAGTTAGGGTTGTGAATATGTGCTCGATTTCTAACTTATAATTTCAATTGCAAGAAATATTGAATTCTAATGATTACCCACTCGTTTCTCAACCTAATGGATATTTTATCCTTTCCTTCTTTTGAACTTAAAGGTTCCATGTATTATTCAATAGAACTCTCTTGAAGGTTATTCCCGTTAGGGCATTAACCCTTAACATAAAGGGTAAACCCATGGATTTCATGTGAATCTCCTCTTTTCCCAACATCCACTTTCTTGCTCAGACAAGTGGTTTTCATAGGCTGACTTCTCAAGATTGAAACCAAGAGATGTCATTATAATGAAGAAAGATTCATGCAATTTAGATAGATGTTAGAAACCAAATGGATTCACAATACCAAGCAGCTCTCTACATCAAGGCTCCCATAACCCTAGTTATGGGAGTTTAGCTGCTCATCTCCATTTATGATATCAAAGACATATTGATGTTCAGAAATAGCTTTAAGAAAGTACTTGCAAAAGTTACAATATTTTTCTTCTCATCTTCAATGGAAAATATGGAAAATAATTATCAGATCTTAGTTTCTAGCTTCAAATTTCAAAGAAAAGTGTTACAATGCTCTCAATAGAGGAGAAAGTCTGATAATACTATCCACATTCGCGAAATAAATATTTATATGATTCCAGGAACTGGGGTTTTAAAATTTAAACTCAAAATTGTCGCGTCATGCTCGACGAGTCGAGCGATAGGTCATCGCTGAGGCGACAGTCCATCACCTGGATCGTCGCTGGAGCTCCAGTGATACTGTATTCTATTTCTTGTCTATGGGTAAGGCAATGGTTTATTGCAGGGTCGACGGTCCATCGCCTGGACCATCAGGGGACTTCCAATGACACTGCTTTCTGCTTCTAGGCGACGGTTAGGTGACAGTCCATCGCATGGTCGCTAATCCGGTGCCTAAGTCGTTGCTTGTCATTTTTCTCTTGTTTTCCCAGTTTTTCCAAGTTATTCTTCATGCTTATTTATTGTCCTGAAAACCCTAAAGTCTAATGTTAAATGCAACAATAGTTGCTTGAAAACACATAATTATCCTAAGAAAAAGGCCAAAAATGTTCCATCGAAAGCCAGAACATCAATATTTAAGACTGTAATTATGATAAATGTTTACAATTTTTAGTGTCATTCTATTTGAAGTTGTACACAACACCGAGTGAACGCAGGGATGAAGGCTCACCCGCCTGTTGAGGAATAAGACCCTTTGTAGAACTCCTTAAGTTTTAGAACTGCAGAACAATCATAGATTATGAGGGTTCACCCTCAAGTTGAGAACTGACACCATAGTCCTTTGGGACATCATCTTCATTGATCCATTCGAGCTAGTTTTAGTACCCTTGGTAAGGTACTATCACCCTTCTAAATGGGGTTATAGGTTGGACCCTGATTTACTCAGACTGGGTATGTTTGTTATTGTTGGCTCCCATAGTCTGTAGTTTATCATCAGTTTATGTTTTAGTTCAAATATGTATGACCTTGTATTTAGATATTCAGTCATCCAATTTTATACATTACATGTTTTACTTAGTCATTACATCAGTTCACATCTCGTAGTTTCAGACTTAGTAATCATAAATGACCCTAACTATAGTTTTACATCAAATTCAGCATTATCTTGAAATTAAATATAATAGTCATGTTTCAAGAGATTCCCAGTTGACAGAAATGTTTTAGCGCATGATTTTGAAATTTCATTGTTCCTTACAACTTTTACGTACAAATTTGTTCTATATGCATATTTCAGCAAGTGGCTTATGCCGTCAGTTTAAAAGCATGTTTTAAGTATTTTCATAATAAGTGCATATCTCACATACCTAGTACATTAAAAATTATGAATAGAATACCTCTTCTACCTAAATTTTTCATGTGATGTTGATTTAGGTGCTTACTCTCAAGATCAAAGCCAAGCAGATCACAATATTCAGCCAACAGGTGATGCATTCACTTATTTAGAGGATCGAGTTAGTTTCAGTTCTTGTACTTTAGTTTTTTTATTTGTATGTATTGATTAGGGATAGTTGGGGGTTATGTCCTAACTACCTATAGTAAGTATTAGTAAAGTATTCATAGACAGTCAATCAGAATCATTGTATGTAGTTTCATTTTTTCTTATTCTTTCATATTACAATGTTGTAAACTTTGAAAAGAAATGTATTGAAACAACTTATCTCATGATTCTACTTCTGCTCAGTAAATTTAACATTTATATTTCTTTTAATGAGTTGCTCAAGTATCATTCTAGTACTAAGGATTAGCTTATGATCATTTGTGGTTCAAAGGACCATGTTACGTCTAGGGGATAGTCTAAGGTTGTGACACATAACTACAAAATTATCTCCTATATATCAATAGGTGTAGAAAAATAAATAACCCATCACAAGCCTCCATAAGCCTAGAAGGTACAAACAAAATAGAATAATCCACCACCATCATTTGTCAACTCTCAGAATATAATTGTAATTCATCCAAATCATTCCTCACAATAAACATTGATTTACCATATTCATCATTTTCCAATTACTCAACACTTATCAACTAACCATCTTATAACACTAATCCTTTTGTATCAATAAAGCATCCTTTATCAACTAGATATCACTTATTAACTAATCTTTATATAGCAGCTAAATATTATTTATCAACTAGTCATTATTTACCAACTAACCAACATTTGCCGACAAGCCATTATTTATCAACTAGCCAACATTTATCAACTAATCATTATATCACTAGAGTCTATTCATACCATGCTATATTATAACTATTTACTCATTATAAACTTAGCTAGATTGTCAATGTCACACCCTAATGTCATCATATCATAATAAATATATCATCATCATAATTTAATACGCATAGCCAAACTCGAACCGGTATGGATATTCAACAATATCCTCATAAATATCATCATAATCATCTTTTGATCTTGTCATGTATATATCATCATAATCATCCTTCATCCTTGTTGAGTATATATCATCATAAACATTCTATGCCCTTACTAGGTATATATCATCATAATCATCCTCCTACCTTGTCAGGTATAAATCATCAATATCATAGCCAACCTCTGGATTTCTATCAGTTATCAATAATAATGATCATCCTCAATATGGAAAATAGCATATCAATAGAATACTTAATAGCACAACTATGTACATAATATTTTAACATGATCAATAATCATAATCAAAATCGTGAGTGCTAGCACAACTAATATCATGATTTCCAATATTTTAAATAAGCACGATCATTAGAATAATCAATAGCATAAATGCTAATATAATCATTAAGCATTCTTTTTAGCATAATCCATAATGTATTTGCCAATATAGTCAATTAGATGGCCACTAATATAATCAATATGCATTATCAAAATATAGGCAATAACTTATCAATAACTTGATTAATGACTTTTCGTCAGAATAAGAGATAGATTATCAATAGATTGATCAATACTAAATCCATGGCATAATTTATAAGTTATTAGTAAAAAAATCAATAGCTACTTTATGGCTTAGTAAATATAGTACTCAAGGGATCATTCAATAGTGTATTTAGTAACCCGATCAATAACAAAATCAATAATATACTCAATATCTCATAAATAACTAATTTATAGCATAATCATTAATCATTATTTCCTACGTCATTCATCATAACCAACAAGTACAAACACATCTAAATAACACTAAAATAACCATCTCCCTCGATGCATACAAGCATAAGGGGTCTTCAATAACTAACACAAGTGTTGGCCTAAGGTTGGTCGAAGAGCCCACTTCTAAATCCTCAAATTCATTTATCTAGCAATATCTACCCCAGACTAGGCTAAGGTATCTTAGTCCACCATTAGATGTTAAACAAGCCACAACTAGCCCTAGGATAGTAATTCCTCCTAATATTGATCAACTAAGTCATTTTCTCCTAAGATAAGGCATTTTGGTTAAGTTTCATCTTAAACTCAAGTAATCAAGGATAACTCCTTATTAATTTAAAAATCAAGCAATTCCCACCTAAGCATAAGCCTACAAGGTCAACTTTACCTACGTTATGGTTAACTAGGCTAATCATGCCCAAAAAATATCCAAAATACCTTAAATTATCCTACGAATCTAAAGTATTTCAATTGATCACACCAATACCTAAAACCCATCCCAAATCCAACACAATACCATAAACATACTATGAATTAGCTCAATCTAACAAGGGGTAAAACCTAGCCTACCTCGACGCAATAAAAAGCTGAAAGATCTAGTGAATCACCATTTTTTCCTTCCGAGATGCTTCCTCAAGATGCCAAGCTATCAAAATCACATTCTACTCACCAATACAAGAACAGTGATACCTGTATTTCAATATAGTGCTTCGGGTCCAGAAATAATATTGAAATCCCATGTGGGTCCTATTAACGGAAAATCATATTTCTGAAACAAACCTAATGTTCTCACATGCTGAAGAAATCATTACCCTAAAAAATAGGAGAATTCCGAGGTAATTTGTGGCTAAAATAAAGACACCAAGGTTTTGGAATTTTTGAACAAGAAAAGGGGAAAATCAATCATAAAAAGGGTGGAATATTTCCACAAATTGAAGCATAATTGTGTAAACAAGTGTAAGACAAGCTTCCAAATCACCTACAAACATCAACAAACACTAATTTTAAGCTATCTCACAATTTAGTGGTTTATCTCTCAAGAATATGTATGAAGAATGGTCAAAATCGTGCAAAAAGGGTTTAGTTATACCCATACTAGATCCTTGGGTTTCGCTATTGCGACCCGATGCTCATAATTATGGTATAATAGGGTTGTCTAAGTGAATCACAATTGCAATAAATAGCCCCATGTCCGCAGATCGACTTGACCTCCCAAAGAGTCATATTCATGACTTTAAGAGTTGTGATCATGACACTTACTGGTGGTGCCGAACCGTGATCACGATCCATGATCAGCGATAGCGGGTGCACCGGATATAGCTGTGACTTGGATGATTTCCAAGTATCCGCCAAGCCATAAAGATTCATCCAGATCCCTGTTCTGAAAATCAATTATGTTATCCTATCAAATTCAATGTTTGGATTCAATGGAGCAGTAGAAATTTCCATCTGAGGTTGTTCAACAAAAAGTGGGTCCCATATTCATTTGTCATTTTTTTGAACTTTTAGCCAATATCCTAAAATGAGTCTAGGAGCCTCGAGACCCAAACAAAAGGTCCTCCTCGCCTAAAATTGATATGTCGGAAGATGACCTAATTTACGAGTCTCAATGGTACCTACCTTGTATCACCAGTAGGTAAGCCAAACCGTAATCTAGAGTTATACACAATGGGTTAATATAGTGGAGATGCCACAAAAGGCCCTAATAGGAAATTTAACATAATAAATAAGCAACATTATAGAAATAGTCTAAAGATAGTCACTATATAACTACCATCTCATGACCTGGTACAGCAGTACAAGACCATATAGTAGTAAAAATACAACCCAAGTGTTTAGAATAGTCAATACATTTGTCTTCAAACAAAAGACTGATCATAGAAAGATAGAAGGAAATAGGTGACACCGACTCCAATAGTTTACCCTATCTCTGGATATTAAGAAATAACGAACGTCGATCAACGATGGCAACTAGTACTTGGATCTTTACCAAAAAGGTATATAAGTGTATTATGAGTACTAAAACCATGGATACTGAGTAGGCATCATTGGTCGACTGAGCTAAATTATGATATAAAAATGATAAAATATGAGATAACATAACTAAATCAAGGTAAGGAAATGAACCTAAAATATATCAACCATTGCTATACATGATTAAATAGATAACCGAAATATCATCATAACATAACATAAAACATCAACTCATGCAATCATAACTACAAAATTTGCTAGCATATGCCAATTAGTTCAGAAAAGTTAATAAACCATCGCAAGCCACCATAATACTAGAAAGTACAAACAAGATAGAATAACCCACCACCATCATTTATCAATTCTCATAATATAACAGGAATTCACCTAAGTCATTCCTCACAATAAACACTAATTTACCATATTTATCATTTTCCAATTAGTCAACACTTATCAACTAACCATAATATAACTTTAATCCTCATGTATCAATCAATCATCCTTTATCAATTAGATATCACTTATTAACTAATCTTCATATATGACAAGAAATTACTTACCAACTAGTCATTATTTACCAACTAACCAACATTTTCCAACTAGCAAATATTTATCAACTAATCATTATATCACTAGAGTCTATTCATATCATGCCACATTATAACAATTTCCTTATTTTCAAATTAGATAGATTGTCAATCTCCCTAAAAAGTGTAATTTTATCATAATAAGTATACCATCATCATCATATAATATGAATAGATGGACTCTAACCACTATGGATATTGAACAATATCATCATAATCATCTTTCAATCTTATCAGGTATGTATATATCATAATAATCATCCTCCAGTGTTGTCGAGTATATAACATCATAATCATCCTCCAATTTTGTTAGGTATATTTCATCATATCTTCCTCTATTCTTGCTCGGTATATATTATCATAATCATCCTCTGCCCTTCTCGGGTATATATCATCAATATCATAGCCAACCTTTAGAGTTTTACTGGGTATCAATAATAAATATCACCATCAATATGGCCAATATCATAATCAATAGAATACTAAATAGCATAACCATGAAGATAATATATTAACATGATCAACAATCATAATCAAAATTTTGAGTGCTAGCATAACAAATAGCATGATTTCCAATATAGTAAATAAGCACGATCTTTGGAAAAATCAATAGAATAAATACTTCTATAATCAATAAGCATACTTTTAGTATAACTCATAACGTTTTTGCCGATATAGTCAATTACATGGTCACTAATATAATCAATAGGCATTAGCAAAACATAGGTTATAACTTATCAATAGCCTAATTAATGGCTTAACATTAGCATAAGAAGTAGATTATCAATATCTTGATCAATAGTTAATTTATGGAATGATACATAGCTTATTCATAACATAATGAATTGCTTACTTTATGTCTTAGTCAATATCATACTTAAGGCCTCATTCAATAGTGTATTAAACAACTCGATCAATAGCATACTCAGTAGCTCATCAATAACATATGCCTAATCAATAACTTATATATATCATACTCGTTAAGAATTACTTCCAACGTTATTTATAATAACCAACAAGTACCAAGGCATCTAAATAACACTGAAATAACCATCTTCCTAGATGTACACAAGCGTATTAAAGGGCCTTCAATAACTATCACAAGTCTTTGCCAAAAGTGGATCGAAAAGCCCACTTCTAAAAAACTATAATAATTTATCAAGAAATATCTACCCCAGGCTAGGTTAAGAAATCTAAATCCATCATTAGATGCTAAACAAGCCACAACTAGCTCTAAGAGAGCAATTCCTCATAATATAGAGAAACTAAGTCATTTTCACCAAAGATAAGGCAATTTGGGTAAGTTTCATCCTTAACTGAAGAAATCAAGGAAATCTCCTCATTAACTTAGTAACTAAAGCATTTTCAACCTAAGCATAAGCCTACAAGGTCAACTTCACCTACGATATGGTTAACTAGGCTAATTATTCCCAAAATGATATAAAAAATAGCCAAAATGATCCAACTAGTCCCAAGTATTTCAATTTATTTTACCAACACCTAAAATTAATCCCAAATCCAACACAATGTCATAAACACACTATGAATTATCTCAATCTAATAAGGGGTAAAATCTAGCCTACTTCAACTCCAAAGAAAGCTCAAAGATCTGCTAAATCAATGTTTTTTTCTTTCGTGAAGCTTCTGTAGGATGCCAAGCTATCAAAATCACATTCTAGTAATTAATACAAGAGTAATGATACTCATATTCCACTATTGTGCTTCAGGTCCAAATATCACATCAAAATCCCATATGGGTCATATTTAAGAAAAAATATATTTTCGAAACCAACCCAATATTCCCAAATGCTTAAGGGATCATTACCCTAAAAATAGGTGAATTCCGAGCTAATTTGGGGCTAAAGTAAAGCCCCAAAGGTGTTTGGATTTTTGAACAAGAAAAAGGGAAAATCAACTTTGTAAAGGGTGGAATCTTACCACAAATCTGAGAATTATTGTGTAAAGAAGCGTTAGACAAGCTCCCAAATCACCCACAAGCTCTAATTTTAAGTTATCGAACCATTAAGGTTTTAGCTCTAAATAAAATAGAAAAAGAATGGGCAAAATCATGCAAAACGGGACCATTTATACCCATACCAGGTTCTCAAGTCTCGCTATCACGACCAAATGCTCACGATCATGATATATTAGGGTTGTTAAAGTGAATCATGATCGTGATACTTAGCCCCCATTGCGGCTTAGCTCGATTGCCTAAGGAGTTAGGTTCGTGACATGAGGTGTCACGATCATGGCACTTACTAGATCTGCCAGACCGCGATCGTGATTGCATATGCTTCAAATGGCAGCTAAGACTTGGAAAATTTTCAAGTCTCTATCAAGCCCTAGGGATTCATCCAAAATCCTATATATGCAAACGAACTATGTAACCACTCCAAATTTGATGTTTTTGACTCAATAGTGCTGTTAAAATTTCCATCCGAGGTCGTTTCGATGAAATGTGGGTCTCACACCCATATTCCATTTTCTTAATTTTTTGACCAATAGGTTGAAATGAGCCTAGGTGCCTCGAGGACCCGGCCAAAAACCCACCTAGCCTAAAATTGACATTTTGGAGCTGTTGGAACAATCAAAATTTGCTTTCAAGGTTAATTTATTGATGTTTTTGCTCGGCGACAATTTGGAACTAATAAATACTTCAAAACAGAGAGATGACTCTAAAAACTAAATGAATTATCCGGTGACTGAATTATCAGTTCTAGCAAGTCATAAATGAATTAGGGAAGCTATAGAGAAGATTTAATATGGAAAAAGAATAGAAATATGGAAAATGACCTGAAGGCTCATTAGAGGATAATGCAAAGAATTCTAAACCAAAATACCCTAATACAATATCTGTATCGGAACAATCGAACAAACACGCATCCAAGACAATGGAAAGCAATGCATGAGTCATGCAACAAACTCCATATCTAAATATAACCCTATTTTACCTTTCAAAACCTATTATCCACTCCAAACCAAGAATACAGTCACTCGAGTCTTATCTACATAAATCTATCATACTAACCTTGATGAACCGAAGTTAATCCTCTAAAAATCTTTAATGGCAAGCATAAGGTTAAGCTCATAAGGCATTATATGAGTACACAGATGGAGATAACCAAGGTCTGTAATCAATGCCAATGCTACAACTAGTCCAGATAACCCTTAAAATTGAAAGACATAAATCCAAAGCAGAAACACTCACCATAGGATGATCTGCTCTAGGAGGTCCCATCAACCAATGGTGAAGCCATGCTGAAGCCCCCTCAAGCATACTACTCCTGCTAAGTAGATCATCAAAGATCCTAGCAAAATCTGAAACCCAAGATCAATTCTAAAGGAACCAATACAATGCCAATGTACAATTATCTGAAAACTTATTAACCACAATCCACCAGAAGGGAAGATGAAAAAAAATATAGATACGGGGTAGGCTTAGCTATCCTATAGATGAAATCCCAACTGAGACAAATCTGAAAACAAATGATGCACCTAAGCTCTACAACTCCAAGAAAAATTCTAGACACTAAGGCTGAACAACTCGATCTCAACCACCCAAACCAAAACTTAAGATGGGTAAGCACCCACAATCCAAATCTGTCATAATGTCCAAATCTTTATTCTAAGGAATGAAATCTAAAACTGAGCTAACGAGTCTGACCTAAGGCCAAATACCCAATCGACTTTAGTATCCAAATTAGGCATATGCATACTGAATTATGCCAGAAATGATACCAAAACATAGTTGAAGAAGAAAATCACCATAATGGATTAGCCATCTGCTAAAAACACACACAATCAACTCCATATTTACTAGAGGGCATGAACCACCATAACATACTCAAGAACTCACCGAGGCTGCAAATGCACTAGTAATAATAAAAATTATACCAACTTAGAGAAATGTGACGTTAGCCAGAAATTGGTCAATCCAATACTCCATCTAGGCAATGAACACTAAATTCAGCAACTTAGGAAATGTTCACAAGAAAGATCACTGATCTCCAAATCTCTAACTCTACAAGAAAAATAATTACTTCATGATAACAATAGAGTATGGAACTCCACACCAATACTAAGAACACACCATCACCAGAAGGGGAACCCAACTAACTTGAAAAATTAATCCAAAATCTCTCAACATCAATATCAAAACCAGTAATGGGTAATGAACTAGTCAAATTGAAAGAATGAACCCTAAACGAGTCAATCTTAGAAACGAGCTATATAATCGAATTACCAATACTAAAACAACAACAGAACCATATGAAGACAATTTGCCTTCAATATCGTAACCCATTCCGTAACTAATCTAACACAGCTAACAGAAGAGTAGAACGATCAACTCACTTTGCTATAGGAGATAAATCATCCAACCAAGTTAGCCACCCATGCCAACAAAAAAAATCCCGAGGAAGGAAATTCTAACTAGTTGAGCCATCTCTCAAGTGAGGATCAATAACATCAAACAATGACATTAATAACAACAACAATATAAACATCAACATAAGGAAAAGATTATACCAAAAACTAAAATCAATATCATGTACCATAATAGGGCCATACGAAGGACAAAATGCCAATGTAAATAGGACTCAAACCCAAATGATACACCCCCTAAGAAAAATATCAACACTGATCCACTCTATCCACTAAAAAAGAAATAATCTATGGGGGTAGTCATATAATTGTTAATTTTATACCAAGGTACACAACTAAAAATATAAACCTATGAAGGCATACAATCATCGATAGGTACAAGAACCCTAATACACACAAATGAAAAGGTAAAGGTAGGAAATCAAAATGCACCTATCATAGAAAAATTTAAAGTCAAATGCTTGACAGGTCTAAGGGAGAATAGATTTTAACAAATCCAAACTCAGATTGAGCATCTAAATCATCAACTGCGGTGCTAAACACACTGCCTCTAACTAAAGGTTCCATAATACCATGAGATTGATCTAAGAGAGCTATATGACTAATAATCCCATGACAAGGATACTCTATGGACAGTGGCCTCTCTTTCTATAGTTGTAGCAAACCCTTGAAGCCCTAACCTGGCGAGAAACATAAGCTGACCCTAATTGGCTGACCAACTAATTCAAAGAGAACACACTACTAAAATAACCATCCTCCCCATAATCATAACATACCTCACGGACTCTAGGCTGGCAGGGAATACAAATAAACTCTATCAAAAAATCCAACTCGTGTATGGGGAAAACTCTCTAGACCAATGCATTATCTTTCCATAATCAAAACAAGCTCTTGGAATACTCTAATATATTGCCCCATCTGATCCAGAATGGCCATCATGGACTAAGTATCCATGCAGAATACTCCCCAATGTCTGCCAAGAACTATTCCAACTGTGATCGCCATGACTAATTTGGGAGCTACTTATAGTCTGAACTGCTACTTGCATAGAATTGATAGGCTATAGGTAAAGCTGACCTCCATTAGGAGGATTCTCATTCCCAAAAGGAATACATATAGAACTATACTAATGACATGGCCTTATACCACCACCTCTATATGTCTCTACATATGCTCTCTCTGTGGCCCTCGCTTAATCAACAATCTGAGAGAAGAAAGACCAACTTGCTATTTGGTGATCTAATGTAAATTAGAGTGGCTATGTTAATCCTCTAATAAATCCATGCACCATATCATTCTCTTAAATATATACCTAAGGAATATTCCTGTCCTACTCAAGAGAGCCAATCTCATACTTTGAAATCGATAAGGAACCCTGCTGAATCAACAAACCTAAATTTGGCTTGAGGACTAATCAATGAATTGGATATCATCCCTCAATGTGAGGTATCCATAATGAGATTCAAAATCCCTAATAGTAAAACTCAAAGAGATGTAGATGTAAAATCTGCTGGAGCCTAGGTTGGCACCAAATCTTCTAACTGAAGCTAATGATCTTTGACATCCATCCATGAATTCTTAGTCAAATGATGTAATGAAACTCTAGAGATGCATGCCGAAGTTCTATTTGCATCAATCAAAAACCTCACATCGTCTATAAGGGTATGAATAAAGTCAAAGAATGTACTTGAGGATTATTGAAATAAGGACACATGACAAAGAGTCAATAATGAAATATCCTAAGAATTTCTTGTAGCCTTCCGAAGAAAGGTGATCTATGTCTCTGCACCAATTTGCAATACTCTAATAGAAATATAGCTCTTGTATAAACACACCATTAAACCTGGCTCTAATACTAATTTTTCATGATTCAATTTCTTAGGTTATGGTAGCGCCTACTAAAATCGACTTGTAGGTAATCTAACCCATAGTTTGAAACACTAGTAATGGACTACCAAGATAAATGAAGATGAATGTAGAAAACATAAAATAAATGACTAAAACACATAAGAATACCTTTCAGCCTCCCAAATATAGGTTATAGATGTATCCACACCGATCTGCAAGACTCTACTTGAAATTTAGCTCTGGTACAAACACACAATTAGACCTATCTTTAACATAAAATTTTCACGACTCAATTTCTCAAGTATTGATGTTGCTTACTTTAATCCACCAATAGGAAAGCCAACATATAGTTAAAACTAATAGTAATGGACTACCAAGAGAAATAGAAGAAGAATGTTAGAAAATATGAAATAAGCTACTGAAATACATAGGATAGTCCCCAAACCTGGTGTAATTAGTACAAGAACTTCTAATATAATAAGAAAAAATCAAGTACTAAATGAAAATATTGATGCAGCCCATCTTCAAATATAAAATAGTTTTTAGTAAAATACACAGGTGGGAGAATAGAAATCCTCTAAATAACAAGAGCTTACCCTATCTATTCGAATCAAAGCTACTCTATACGATACACACAACAATGAAGAGAACCCATGCTATGATTTACAAGTTGCAGAAGAGTAGTATGAGTACCAAACACATAGTAATCAGTAGGCAACTACAGAGTGAGATCCAAAGATGATGTAAATATACATCATATGCAAGCAAGAATGTAAAAAATGCTCAAATATTTAGTGAAGAAACATAATAAAACTAAGGAGAAAATAATGATAAGCTATCCTATTCTAGCCATATATAGGAAACCTAGAACTATACTGTATATCGATAGCCCATATAGAAATAATGAGCAGATGAATATTACTTAGTAGTGTATAAGGGAATGGAATAGATATACAACATCAACACAGGAAGGAAGGGAAGGATATATGATTATACCATAACTACGTATTTAAATATTTTTACATAAATAAATCTAACACAAAGGTACAACCTAAAGTAGTCACACTATCATCATAAGTCCTCCTAATCACAGTAGGAACTAGTACTAACATAATTAGGATCACTATTCCATATGTCTGAACATGAAATACTTATCTGTAATAAAATATCCTTAAGAGACAAGAATCAGAAACATTTCTCGAATCTTATTTTTGGATCACTAATAAATCTTTCACAAACTAGCAATAATAACAATAGTAATAATAACAATAACAATGCGAGTAATGGCTAGTTCAAACAAATAACACCTAACTGAACCTTTCATAATAACCACCAACATAGGCTCAGAAGGTTCAATCAATATTCATAAAACAATATTCATACCTATACCTATGCAATCCCCATATGGGTGTGTGTGTGTGTAAAATGCACGGCTAGAACCATTGCTAAAATAGTATAGACTCCCTGACAAGATTATCATAAAGGTATAGAAAAGGTCGCAATCTCTCTCGACCGTGGTAAATAATTATAGTAAAATCATGGACCAAAATTTATCTTAGGCAAATTTTTAAAATATTATTTTCAATCACAATGCACATTGGTGGTTCATTAAGATGGTATGATTCTCGTTATGAAGAAATCTTTTTTAAGGTGAAAAGTGGAAATAAATCTCTTTTTAGGAAAAAGTGTAGAAAATCATAGTTTAGTTGAGATCATACCATTTACCTTTTAGCAAGCATGAAGGTACCAAATCTATACGTACCATGAATAGCATCCAAATAATATAACTGTAAGCATCTAAATGTCAACAATCAAAACCACATCTTCTACAAGGATAAATCACTTTTTGGAATCCAACCAATATCACTAACACAACTTTGGGCCCAATAATATGTACATTTTACATAAACATAATGTTATAATCTTAAAAAACAATCACAACTCATCGAGTAAGTCATTTAACATCAACATAAAGGTTCATTAGTCTTAATTGAACCTATATGCTAGCAATATAGAATAATAGGATCCTAGAAGCATAATAAGTATTTCACTGTACGGGTCAAATCACCTATTTAATCCCCATAACATAGTTTAGGCTAAGTTATGATATTCTACCCACAATCAAATCTTAACATCCCTATTTAACATACAACATAAAAATACACCATCTCATAAAAAAGAGTAGATAAAATCCTACCTCGATGCCAAACCACAAATCCTTGAATTTGCCCACAAATTGTCCGTCATCAATCTATGATATTTGGAGTCAAATGAGACCCATATCGCTAGAACAAGGATCGGGTTGAATTTTGGGACAACAACAAGACCGCGGGGCTTGCAAATTGAATCTAAAATTAAACACTTCTTGATGACCCCCAAGGGATAAAAAATGTCTATTCAAAAGTTTAGATCAAATGAAGCACAAATTGGGTCCCAAATAAACCCACAAAGATACGGTATTCAAGACCTAATGTCTAAGAATTTTATCAATAATTAGGATAGAAATTAAATGAAAAATTAATAGAAAATGACCAAGATGAGTTATGTTAGATTACCTTAACCTATGCGGATGATTTTCTTTTTTTCTTATCTTTGAGCACTCAATTTGGTTTAAAAGTTGTGGAAGAAATAGTGGAAAATAAGGTGAGGAAGAGGGAATTTTAATCTATGACATGTCTCTTAAGAAACAACCCTTTCACTTGCACAATAGTTGCTCAAGTAATCTTTTTATAGGTCTGAGTATTGCTTACCCGAACCCTATATCTCTTATGCAATTCCCACTTAAGTGAATAAAGCATTTCTTAAACAATCACTGACCAGACGGGTAATGTATCATAAGCAATAAATAGTCTCACACATATTGACCACGTAAGTGATCATATTATCACTTAAGTAGTCATACCAATGACCTGATGCACCAGATTTTCTAAATTCGGAATGAACTTTAAACCCGTGTTTAGGATTCGTTTGGAACTCCATAAGTGAAAAAATATTCTACCACACAAAATTTTATGTTCCAGACATAATGGAACCATAGACACTTTCATTTGTGATCGCTTTGACTAAGTTTGGGGCCCATTATAATGACCCTCTGGGTTTTTTTAATATTTATGCTTATCTTCACCGTTCGAACTTCTCCATAGATGCCTCAAGTAATTTATGACTTGCTAGTACCTAAGGTTCAGTTACCAGGTAGTTCATTTGGTTTTTAGAGCCAATTTCTTATTTAGAAGTCTTCGTTGATTCCAAATAGACACCGACAAAAAACATCAGTGAAACAATCCTGGATGCAAATTCCGACTATGCCTATAGATCTAGAATATCGATTTTAGTCTAGGTAGACCTTTAGTTTGAGTTCCAATGTAACCAAGTTCATTTTTACCTATTGGACAGAAAGTTGAAAATTGGAAAGAATGGGTGTGGGACTGCTTTCAAGCGACTGCCAGATGATTTCTAAGGTTTTTTTTTGGCTTTTTGCACTCTTTAACCCCAAAACTATATTGTTTGAGCTATTTTAAGGCTTAATATAAATAATAAACAACCCCACATCCCACATTCTCAATAAAACTCACAAAATTCTCCAAGAACATGGGATTTTCATTCTTCCAAAGAAGGAAATTGCAGTTTTTCATCTCTAAGTCCAAATAATCAAAACATCAATTTAAGAATCGAAAGTAGTCAGGTATGTGGGTATTCAATGAGGATCTCCTTTCATCCTCATCCCTAAATTTTTTTTTTCATGAATTTCATGATTTTCATAAACTTGGGTTTTACCTAAATTGTTACTCAAAGCTTAAATTCAATTCCCCATGTTATATTAGTCACTAATTTACATGTTTTAATGACTATTAATGGTTTCATAGGCCCATACCATATCATTCATGCTAATCTGAAATCCAAGCATGTTTTGCATTATATTAGAAATACCTCTAACACCATCAACAACTTAGAAACAACACCATATGTTCAAACACCATCAACAACACAAACATCACATATTCCAACAACACTAACATCCCCAACACCACCACCATCAATGTAAAAAACAAAAGACACAAAAATAAGATACTGACAACAAGGCTTTTATGTTCTCCCAATGGATGGCTTTTTTTTGCATATTTTAATAAAAACAATAGTTCATTCATTAAAGACATAAAAGTCACCTTTTCTTCAATTTTCTCAATAAATAGAAAACTGGTAATGGGTACATCAATAATAACAAGAGATATAAATATCTAATTTAAATAACATACAAATAAGAAGATGAGAAGGAAAGAGCAATAGTGAACCACACGTGCAATGTTAGAAAAGTCAAAAGGATCAAAAAACCCAATTTAGTCAAGAAAAGATATTGATCGGTTGAGATCCGAAAGGATCCTCATGCGAAAAAGGAGAGAAAAGAGAGAAAAAAAAGGAGATGATTATGATTACCCCAAAAAGGAGACAAAGAGAATTTTGAATAAAGAACAGAGATAAGTTGAGTTAATTTATGGCTAAAGGAGAGAGAATTATAGATATAGGTTTTAAATATTTATTAATAAATTTAAGGGGCATGAGGAACGGTGACATTGAAAAGACAAGATAAGACTCGCCTTAGTATTGTATCTTTTTTTTTATCCTGGACAGGAAATTAGGAAATTGCTTTAAAATAAAAAAGATCTTAAAACATATAAGTCATACTTTGCAACATATGACAATTTCTGTTTGAAAATTTCCAATAGCTCAGTCATCTGTTGCTACAAATGGCAACACCTATTTGATAATTTACAAAAGATAGTTAATCTATTGCAACAGATGAGTTAATTTTTTTAATAAATTCCAACAAATAAGTCATCTGTTGCAACAGGTTGAACATTTATTTTTATATAATTTCAATTGAATTCATATGTTCAACTACAACTTCAATTGATTAAGCTAGAACTAGGGGTGAGTTCATAGGTTCAACTACAACTAAAATTAAGTCTTTGGCAATTGCATGGAGTTGGTATTACGTTCCTCCCAACCTGATTTGTCGATCAATCACTCTGAGTTAAAATGATTCTTATTACCTCATTGTTAAACTAATACCTAGATTTATTAAGCTAGAAATATGGAAGAGTTCATAGTGTCAACTAGAACTTTAATTGAGTCTATGGCAATTGCACGATATTTGTATTGCGCTCCTCCCGATCTGAGTCATCAATCATTCACTATGAGTTGAAATAATTCTTATTACCTCATTATCAAGTTAATACTTAAATTGATTTATGTGTTCCAGTTAACCTTATGCAGTTTATTATGGTGAGACGGTTTAAAATTATGCATATCTTTAATAATTTTAAGAAATAATTAAGATAAATTCGGACCAAATTGACATTTTCAAAACTTTTCATTCTTTTCCAAAATACAAATTGTAATACCCGTATTTCTCTAGCATAATCTAAGTCCCAATACACGGGTATTCATATATAAAATTTTTAAAATACTCATTAATTTTCAGTTTAGAGCCTGCCATTGCATAGGAATTTCTATCAGCTTTCCAATGATAAAAAATTTGCCCAAATCCGATAACTGAGTAATAAGTTATGGAGATTTTAAGTTTCAGTCACTAAACATCATCATTTTGACCCTTACCGCATTGTGGATCTAGTCTAAATAACAATTGTCAATTTTAAGTATAGTGATGCAATGTTGGCAAGTCTCGTCAAGGACCCAATTCACGTTTGGTAATTTCCAGTGGGCCTCCGCAATTTTGGCGCATCACAGAGCTGGCCAAAATGACATTCCAGTGAAGGACTGGAATCTTACCATGTCGCGCCATCGTCCAGTTTCCCTATTTTCCCTTTACAGTGGCTTGGCGCGATAGTGGCACACCGCACCAAGGACAAAAATTATGATCTTCAGTTTCCAGCTTGCATTTTAAAATTCATTTAGGGGTATTTGAATTTTTTTCCTAATCCCTAAAATCATCCTAAACACAAAATTTAATCCTTAATTGACCTAAATAATCATCATTATTCAATTCCCCTCAAATTAAAGATCCCCTTTTCAATAACAAGAAACCCTAGCTCTCAAATTCAAGGACAAATCTCAAGAACTCACCATCAATCCTTCCAAATTCATTAACTCAGGTATCTTAGATGTTCATCCATGGGTTCCTTTCACCAATGGAGTCCAAGTATCCTATTTAAATTGCAAAATTGTGATCTTTTCAATTTATTCTATTTTAAATTGTGATTTCACCCATGAATCCCCATAAACTATGATTTTATACAATGTTTCAATGAAGTTATTGTTGTTTTTCAATTCTCCTTGATTTAATGTTATCATTCCTTGAATTAAATAATGATTTAGTATTATTCATGTTGAATTCATGCTTTTACTACAAGTTCCATGACATTCCGATGATTTGATCAAACCATGAACTCCAAGTGTTTTATAAAATGCCTACAAGAGTGATTGATTTATTAAAAGCCTTCATGCTTTGTCTTCCAAGCTTTAGTGTTAGTTTACTATTATTGTTTTCGAGTCCTGGGGGTATTAAATACCCTAAAACCATAGCTATTTACTTAGTCTAGTCTCAGTATATAACAAAATTATCTTCAGAACATACTATGAGCATTATCAGAACAGTCAAATATTAGTCAGTTAAACTCAGAATAGTCTAGTATTTCAATATCTTTCAATTGGGAGTAGGATTTAGCACCGAGCGAGTGTAGGGATGACGACTTCCTGTCAGATAGGTAGAGTCATTAGTAGCAGTCGCTATACTTCATAACTACATATCCAACATAGGATATGAGAAGTCACCAGTCAGTTTAGGCTTGAATATATCGCAGGGGTCACCTGTCAGTTCAGGCTTGAAACCCTTAGTCCTTCGGATAGTATATCCGTATAGTGTATTCACGCAACCAATGTTAGTACCTGTGGCATGGTATTAACACCCTTCTAACTGGGCTTATAGGTTGGACCCCGATTGGCTCAGATTGGGGTATGTCGGTTAGATGATAGCTCCCATGTCTCAGTCCAATAATCAGACTAGTAATTTAGTCTCAGTGTTGTTTGACCAAAGCATACAGCTATCAGTATTTCAGTATTTTAGTTTACAATCTTTTATTTAGTTCATGTTATATTCTTGGTCATGTATCCCCAGTATTTATAGATTTCATGTACCTTCAGTATTTATAGACTTCCATGCATACGTAGTATTCACAAATTTGACATATTTCTAGTATCTACAGATTTGATGCTCTCTATTCAATACTCCATGCTTTACATGTATATTCAGATAATTTATTATTCCTGTTCATAAAACCATGCATATCAACCTACCTTATTTAACATACCAGTACATTCAAAGTACTGATCACATACCTTTTCTTGTGCTATGATGTATTATATCATAGGTTCTGACACCCAGTTCCCAGACCATGCATAGATATTTTAGACATCTCAGTAGTAGTAATGGTGAGTCCTCATATTTCAAGGATAGAGTATTTCTATTTCATGTTTTTAGCATAGTATTTAGTTGGAGTTAGTTGGGGCCTATCCCATCAACTCCTAGTCATTCAGTTTAGAGGCTTTTATAAAGTACAATCAGTTATTCAGTATTCAGACTTCAGTTGACATGACAGTTAGTTATTCAGTTTATCTCAGATTTTAGTATTTATTCATACTCAGATATTTATTTATTCAGATTCATACTCCAGTATTTGTTTTAGTTATTAAAAACTTATGGCATATCAGTTATTCTTCTGCATATATGATTATGTTATTCAGTGCTCATAGCAGTTACCAGCTCATGGGTTAGCTTGTAGTCCCTGGGGACTGTAAGCACCGTGTGACGCCCATAGTGTACTCTTGAGGCATTACAAATTAGGTATCAGGGCTTATGGTTTTAAAGTGACCTAGTAAGTCTGAAAGATGCGTCAAGTAGAGTCTTGTGCATAGGTGTGTAGGTCGCCACACTTATTAATGAGAGTATACAAGGTGTTTAGGAAAAGTTTCACTTCTTTCAGTATTAATGTCGTGTGAGTGAGCATGACCTCATGTTAAAATCTCAGTCTAATCAATTTCTTTCTTCCATTTATAGAACATGCCTCCCAAAAAGAATAACAGAAGAGTAGAAGGAAACTAGCTAGAACCTCAGCCTGTCCAGGCAGATCCTCTGGATGAGCATGTCTTTCACGCAGAATTACGAGCTGCAGTCACCACTCTAGCAAATTCTGTAGCATCACAGAATGAATGTATAGATGTTGTTCCATCTAACCCATTGGACAATACTGCTGCAACCAAAATTTGGGACTTCACTCAGATGAATCCTCCTTCTTTCACGGGATCTAAATTTGAAGAGGATCCATAGGAATTCTTAGATATGGTTCAAAAGGTAACGGATTCCATAGGGGTGAAATCTACAAAGAGTGCTGAGTTGGCTCCATATTAGTTACAAGATGTATCCCATACATGGTTTAAGTAGTGGAAGGTAGATAGGGGTGTTGATACAGGGCCTGTAGTGTGGGAAGAGTTTGCCATAGGTTTCTTACATAGATTCTTCCTATTAGAGTTGAAGGAGTCCAAGGTGTTAGAATTTATTAACTTAAGGTAGGGAAGCATGGGCGTGAAGGAGTATTCTCTCCAGTTTACTTAGTTAGCTAGATATGCTCCTTATGTAGTAGCTTTCAGCAGGTCCAAGATGAGTAAGTTCGTGTCTGGTGTATCTGACAGCGTAGTCAAGGAGTGTAGGACCGCAATGTTGATTAGGGAGATGGACTTGTCTAGGTTGATGGTCCATACACAATCGATAGAGGAGCAGAATATTAAGGAGGGAAAGAGAGGCACAAACAACATTGGTGCACTCCATAGAGAAATGCTAGGATGTACGTTTGCTTATCCCGAAGATCCTTAAGTTGCTCCTTGAGTTCCCTCAACTCCATATGAGCCATTCTATACAAAGGATTAGTAATTGGACTAAGGTCTGGACGCAAATCAATACCAAACTCTATTTCCCTATCTAGAGGAACACTTGGAAGATTATCTGAAAAGACCTTCAGAAACTCATTAACCACTGGGACCGAAGAAAAAGAGGGACCTTCTGAGTTAGAATCTTTAATCCTGACCAAGTGATAAAGACAACCCTAGGAGATTAACCTCCAACCTCTAAGATAAGACATAAACCTCCCCTAAGGATCTAAGGAACTAATTTCACATTCTATAACCTATTAACTTGGGAACATAGAGTTAATCTTATGAGTTCGACAATCTACGGATGCATAAAAATAATACAACCAATCCATACAAAAAATTACATTAAAATCGATTGTATCCAACTCAAACAGAACGACAAAGGTATATTTTCTATCAACAGAAACCTCACACCCTTATAGACTCTCTTAGCAATAACTGAGTCACCTACCGGTGTAGAAATAGAAAAAGAATCTGAGATAACTTCCAGATCAAAATCTAAAGACACAACAACATATGGAGTCACATATGAAAGAGTGAACCTCAGATCAAGAAAACAATATACATCATGATAGAAAAGCTATAATGTACCAGTAATGACATCAGGTGAGGCCTCAGATTCCTATCGAGATGCCAAAGCATACAACCTATTTTGAACAACACAGAACTAGGAGCAGTAACAAAAGCAGAAGCCATAGCACAAGGTGTAGGAACAGAAGTTGAAGCCACATGAATCTTATTCGCCCCTGTAGCAACCTTATTTACCAAACAATGCCTGAGCCGATGACCTACCTATCCATACTTGAAGCATTTGTCCTTCTCTTTCTCACAATAGTCTCGATGAGGACGACCACAAAATTGACAAGGAGGACACGAAGAAATTGACTGACCTCTGCTCACCTGAGATTGGGCAACTGTGCCCGAGAATTGTCAAAACCTTAACTACACTTGTCTCCCAACTAGCAAGGAGCACTAGCAGAAAAGGAGCCAGAACTCCCCTACTTCTTTTTCTTCCACTTGCCTTCATCTCTACCACCCTGAGACTAAGCACCTTCCTGATCAGAAAACTTATTCCTCTTTTTCTGCCTATCCCCAAACTCTGCCTGCATTCTCTTATCATCCTTGACCTACTGTATATAAATATTTAACCTCGAGATATCCATATCTTTAATTAGCAAGGTAGTCTTGTTCTCCAAAACCAAATCCCTATTCAACCCAGAAGCAAACTTCTTTATTCTAGACCTCATATTAGCCACCAAATCAGGAGCACACCTTAATATCTGATTGAACTTCAAAGCATATTACTTTATTGACATCCCCCCTACTGGAGGTTCACTAACTCCTCCATCTTAGTTTCCCTTAACTCTTTAGGAAAGAACCAATCCAATAAGGCATTAGAAAAGGCCTCCCACAAATCTTTCTCTTCCGTATAACCTCTATTCATATCCTATTCCTTATATCATTGATAAGCAACATCCTTACGCTAATAAGTTGTAAGGTTAACCCTCTCTACATAAGTAGCCTCCATCACCCGAAAGATCATTTACACCTCATCCAAGAAGACTTGTGGATCCTTCTCTACCTTTACCCCAGTAAAATTTAGAGGACCCATCTTCATGAATTGACCAACCTTTACGGCCTTAATAGATAAAGTACCCACCTTACTCTACTTAGCCTGAGTAGCAAAAAATTAGGAAATAACATTAATAGATTGACAAAATTCTATATTCATCACGTTAACCTAAGGGACCTGAGGTGAACTAGCCAGAATAGAAGGAACTCCAGAACCATCAGGACTAGGGCCACATGATCGAAGATGTACTCCAGAGGTAAGACATACCACATCAATATTATCCACTAATGTGATAGAAGAATTTCCTTGTGTTCTAGATCTAAGAGGCATGATCTAAAAGACAAACAACCAAGGATTAGAGGAGATTCCAGAATTGAGAACTCAAGCTTGAAGATAGAATACCAAGAAAGTGAAACATTCCTAAATTTCTTGTAGTCTCTCTCTTAAGAGTGTGGAACACTTCACACCCCTAAACCAGACTCTACCCGACACGGTGTTGTGGACTTTAAAGTTTACCATGAACATAGTCTCTAATACCACTTAACACGACCCGACCCCGAGTCTTATCGTAATGGGCATTCCAAGTTGAACTAGGACTGGGGATCACCTCCTATTACCTAACCCAACCACCTATATCTAGCCTTAGATGGGATAAATTTTAAACATATAACAAGATAGCATTATTATTCTCATTAAAAATCTGGGATAGGGTCACAATCGTGATCGACCCAACCAAGTCCAATCGTACTACACCTACCACACAACCATACCAAACCAAACCATAGGCCATAAACTAGGCCAAACTAAAGAGAATACAAAAACATAATATGATTAATCCCAAAATGTAATATGATAGAATAGTGAGAAATCCTATGATGTGCTGTTATCCCACATGCCTATTCCAATCCCAAGGCCAACACCAATACCGATCCCCTCATACTATCCCCCAGAAGTATCACAAAGCATCTATCCAAAAGAGTAACCAAATTAGGCTGGGAAATTTCCCCAACCATGGCCAAAACTAATATCTAAAATAAAGGAAAAGTGTCTAAGGAAATCTATGCCATGAAATAATGCTTCTCGAAAGGATGAAAACTCACCACTTTAGTCCAAATGCTAATACCAAATTCGTATGCTAAATAATAGAAGTAGAATAGTTAGTTCATTCATAGAGTGGGTATACAACTACCAATAGATGGGATTAGCGAGTGATCTCTAGCATGAATCTTTGGATAAAAATAAAATAATGTCATTCGTAAAACCAAGTAAAACCATCCATAATCCATACAACTATACATATATAAGTTTTGGTAAAGGGATCCGAGTGTATAATGAATTTATACCTTTATACTTGGGCTATGTAGCTTGGCCGTCCTAAACCACCCAAGGGCGGTATGGGTTCAGTTCTCCCTACTGAAAGGTCCCTAGTACACGTAGCTACATGACCAGGAAAGTATCCCATAAGATGACTACTACATCCCCTAATAAATAGTGTGACAAATGAACATGGTCCACTAAGGCCAATCCTTATATCGATAAATATGAGTTTCCAGTTTTGGTCCCCTCGGGACCGCCACCCTGCAAGGCTTCACTACACATCCTGCTATTAATACCCAATAAAAACTAGTTTCAAAATAACCAAACCATTATCCATTTATTAAACAAGGACAATATTTATGGTATCATCATACCATCCCTTACTTACAAGTAATATCCATAACCAAACCATATAGGATAAAGGGACCTTATGTGCCTTTCCAATTACTTTATTAAATCCACTTGGGAGACTTCCATATTTTTTGATAGAGTAACCATTTAACCTTTTTACTTTTCAAACCATTTAAACCATGTATAAATTCTTTATCAAGTTTAAAATATGCAAGACTTTCATTAAAAGAAGTTAATGCAATGAACATATCTTTATAAGTATTTTATCAAATATCTTGGGGGCATAATATAACCAAAACTAATTCCAAAGACCATTAAACCATTACCATGCAATCCAATTGTCCAAATCCACCATTTATGCATATAAAATCATAATTAAAACTTTAAGAAACCATGACCAAGCATTCAATATCAAACCCCCTAAATAATAGTTAAAAATCATAATCATGAAATAGTAAAACCATGAAATCAATCATATAAACCATACCTTTATTTTAAATTACAATGAGGGGAGAGAATCATTCCTTATACCAAATAATTGATGGAAGTAAATCACCAATACAATCCCCAAAGCAATCT
Organism: Capsicum baccatum var. pendulum; assembly: GCA_030864225.1. NCBI lineage: Eukaryota > Viridiplantae > Streptophyta > Magnoliopsida > Solanales > Solanaceae > Capsicum > Capsicum baccatum. The sequence goes on from CM061557.1 coordinate 93,251,267, forward strand.
GCAAGATAAAACCCTAGCCTTCCTACCCCTAAAAGCTCTTGAGAGAATTATCAAGTGTTTTGTAATAGTTTATAAGTGTTAATGAATAGAATAATATGGAAAATAGACTCCAAAGTGTATTAGAAGTCGTGTTTCCTAGTTAGGATAAGTAGGGAAATGCCCACAATACCCCTACTTAAATACCTTAAAAACCCATTTCAGGGATACGACTGACCCACACGAGTTGTATCCTTCTATACGATTGGTATGCACCACTCGTATCCAATACTTAACCCTTGGATCAAACACTGTCTAGTATATGACTAATACAACAAAAATGTAACCACAGTATAAGATACATACCCATAAATTGTATCCCTAAAATAATGAAATACAAAGAGGATGAAACACTGCCCATCATACGAGTCTTTTAAATGACTCATATATCAATCCCTATTACTCATACCCCTAAGTCATACCCATTCAAATAACCAAAACTATCCCATCGACTAACACTAGTCAGCGTAAGATAGGACCAAACTACTCACACTCAGTATACGACTTATGCCTATGAGTCATATTAGGTCCGGAGAATTGAATTCTGAGAAATTTTCTAAGGGTCAAAACCTAGGATGTTTCAATTCTCTAATATAGAAAATTCTAGATCTTCCTTTATAATTATTTAAGATACTTCATCTTCTTCATAAATCACTCTAGGTACCCAATTCAGATATATAAGAGGAATTGACGGTCTTTTTGAGAATGTTGGCTGAAGTGTGGCAACATTGTTTCTCTCTGCTCCATTGCCTAGAGGTAGATTTTTTTAAACAACCTCTGGAGGAGTGTAAACCCCATATTTTGTGTCTACTTGTTCTATTTATAGGGAACTTAGTATAGTCATGTGGGTATAGGTAACATATGAGATTCGTTATATAAGTATTTATGGTGTTGATAGAGTTCTAGATAATGCCCATACATTATAATGTGATGCAATCAAGTTAACATCGGTAAAAATATTTAACTTGAAATCTTAAGCCAATATTTGAGTCTAAAGTTTAAAGTTACCAAGTATATACAAGCTTTAAGTTAGATTAAAGGTATTAAGAACTGAAAATAAAGTATTTTATTGAGGTACTTGCTCGACTTAATTAATCTAGTAGGTGGGTTACCTACTTGAGCTATTTGGACTAAGTTGATCGGCTCAAGGCTATCGATCAAATTTGGGCCATTATTAATGTACTCATTTGGGCCCAAATTAAGTAAAAGAAGAAGAAGATGGAAAAAAAGCCCCAATTTAATTGAGCCCAACTATGAAATAAGTAAGTAGGTGCATCACGTACTTTGAAAATTTTAGCATCTTTAACCCCTAAGTAGGTACATCACTTACTTGGACTAATTTGTGGTTGAAAATGGGTTCAATAAGGGAGGTTCTAGAGGGTTCAATATAAGACTAATATAGATGGTCTTTTTACTCATTTGTACACACAATATCCACTCTTTTAATTTTTGCTTTCTCCCTCTCCAAATAAGGATAAGAACAAAACCCCTAAAATTTCTTCTAAGGTTATGGAAGAAACTCTCATCTTGCAAGCAAAGAAAGTAAGAACACTCCAGGTTTAGCTTAGTTAACACATGAAAGATTATGAAAATATTCTATAAGTGCTTAATTATTAATTCATGGGGAGAATATAGAACAAGCTACTGACTTACTTTTCTTTGTTATTAAGAGACTTCTCTTTCTTTATTGGTTTAAAGTATAAAGAGAAGTTCAAGTTATTGAAGAGTAAAAATTAAAAGGATAGTCTATAAAAAATTGAGGTTAGGTGACTGCTCTATTTTGTACTTTTTATGTATGAGTTTGGGTGAATAATTATGGATGTGTTGTTATTGATAACTCAATAGTTGATGCGTTCAATATTTGGTTGCTGCGATTAAAGTAAACTGGGGTTGTTTTGTGGACTACTTTATTTATGTATGTTGGGGCCTACTAGATCGATGTTGGGAAAAGGTGTAATTAATTTGTATTGAAATATAGAAAAAGGTATGGTGGTACACCATCGAGCTAATTGTTGTATACGTTTTTTGCCATTCTATTTTATGTATCTTTTGGAAGGTGTAATAAAGCCAACATTGTTTCTGGGAAACCTATAAGAATTTGTTGGGTATGTGGATGTAATTGGAGGAGAAAATGATTGAATAACACCCTTGATTGATAAATTAAGGTCTTACTGCCCGGCTACTATTTCTGTGAAGTTAAGTAGCCCAAATTTGTTGGTTGGTTGCTAATATTAGTTTACCATATATTTTATTATGGATAAGTAATATAAAAGGTAGGAAGTCAAGTTGAGTTAGTATCAGATTTTTACAACCAGGTATGTTAGGCTACTCTATGTCGTATTCTTTGGCATAAAATCCAACACTTGTGGTACAGAGTAAGCTTCTAAAGCTTTCCCATAGTAAATGATACCTAGTGGCAGCATATGATCTCCCACCTAGCTAACGACCTTGCTCCCGCTCCCTAACATGTTAAAATACCTCACCATATGCTTTTTATCAAGTCTGTGTTTTTACATTCTCTAGCAAGTCTCAAGAGTTCTCCTTTAAGTCAAATATGACCCATGTGTTAATTTTAGCTCCTAAACATTTCATTCGTGTACAATCTACACCATACATCTTTTTCATTACATTAAGTGTTTATTTATATATCCCATATTGGTAGATTATTGTCTCATGGTACATGATGTTATGACCACCAAAGTAAAAATCTCAAAGGCTAAATAAACCAAGTAATGAAAATCTCTATTAAAACGGGTAGTAACTCAGAAGCATAAGCCTTGCATGGTCCGATATTAATACCTTTATATGTGGGTGGCAGCTTAGGGGTGTAAGCCTAGTAAGGGCCGATCCCAATGTTTATATATGGGTGGCATCTTAGGGGTGCAAGCCTAGCATGGACCAATCCCTATTAATCTATTTAGCATTGATCAGTTGGTCATTTATATCACATGGCTTACAAAGATTATAAAGTAGGAAGGGTAAAATAAAGAAAGGAATGTAATGTACCACCCTTCAAGTATATATAACGTTGGTCTATTAGCATTATTTGTACACTTGCATCTGATTTCTATTGAGCCCCTATATCATATGTGGTTACTTTTAACCTTACATATGCAGTACATACTTTCATACTTATGCCCCTTATGAGGGACCTATATTTCATGCTGTAGAGCACAGGTGCTTCAACAAATACACATTCTCAGTAGGAGCCTAGGATATCCATTAGCTATTGGTTATCTCCAGGCTGATTTGGGGCTTTCTTAGTCTGTTTTATATATTTTTGTAATGTACAGTAGTCAAGAGTAAGGAAGGGGTTTGCCTCGACCTTAACTAGATGTCTATGTATTTTTAGAGGCTTTGTAGACTAATGTAAAGTTAAGCATGATAGTGTTTTATCTCTTAGATGTTGTGGCCCCAGTATTCAAGTCAAGTATGTATCATTTTGGGTTTGTCATTTATTTCTCATCATTACATGATATCTATGTATGAAAAAAACTTTGATTATTATATGTGAATGCTTGAGGAGTACAAGGTTATGGATTGGTTCTCTCGAGCCTTCACGGCCATGGGTGCCTGTCTGCCCCAATAGGATTTAAGGTGTGACAAAGTGTATCAAAGCAGCTCGTCCTAGGGAGTCTACAAAGACATGTCTATATAGAGTCTTGTTTATAGGCATGTTGTGCACCACATCTATAAACAGGAGGCTATGGTATATTTAGTGGTTGTCTATTCTTCTTCATATCATATATCGTGCAATAGAGCCCAAGTTTTAGTTGGAGTCATATTTAACCATTAAGTCTATTTTTCTCTTATTATAATAAACATGTCGGTTACAAGGAGTAACAATATAGGTAATAAAGTAGACGTGGTTGCCAGAGAGGGGACCAATAAGTCACCACTTAGACAAGCTAATTAAAGTAAGGCTCAAGCTGAGTTGTAACACAAAGCTCTTTTACTCCTAATCTCTAAAAGAGCTAAGAAGGGAAAATACAACATCCGTAGAACCACCTATTAATGCTACTAAGCAAGATCTAAGGAACGCGGTGTAATTGCTAGCTCGTATAGTTTTTGGATAAGCTCAAGGACAAGCTATTAACAACCACAGGTTCTAGTGGTGCAGATAGGGCAGCCAACCTATGGATGCAGGATTTTCTTAAATTAAATCCTCCCACATTAACTAGATTAGATCTTTATAAATACCCATAGGACTTTATTTATCAAATCCAAAGGGCTCTAGATGTCATGCATGTATTGGGTAAAGAGACAGTTGAACTAGCAGCATATAGATTCAAAGAGGAGGCTATATTTAGATATGAAAACTGGAAATGATCTAGGGGTATTTATGCACCTTTAGGTATTTGGAAAGAGTTCAAATAGGAATTTCTTGATCATTGCCTTTCATTTGGGATCCGAGAGGCCCTTGCAGATCAGTTCCTGAATTTATACCAAGGAAATATGAGAATGAGTTAGTACAACCTCCACTTTAACACTTTGGCTAGGTATTCTCCTAATGTAGTAGCTTCTATAGATGATAGAGTTCATAAATAAGTTGATAGGTTGGATCCATATCTTGTTAGAGATTATACTATTGATGCTTCATCAATAAGTGGATAGGTTGGATCCATATCTTGTTAGAGATTGTACTATTGATGCTTTGAATAAAGACATAGACATAGAAAGGATACAAAACTTTGCACCAAAAATATAAGATCAGAGTCAAATAAGAAGAACATAAGAATTGGAAAGAGGGTATTCCAAGATAGCCAAATCTATGAGGCAGTTTATGGAATCCCTAGGAGATTTTAGGCCTCAATTTTCTAATAAATAGCCAACACAATTATCTTCTTATTTTTTAGCTAGTAGTCCATTACAATTTCAAGGGTCCAAGGGCAATCTATTTAGGCAAAGAAGTAAGATTCAGAGTTCATGAGAAATGAATATCAAGAATAATGGAGTATAAGCCAATTAAGACCTCCTCAAAAACCATATAAACAATATGGAAAGCTTTATATAGGTGCATGTTAGTTTGGGATAGTTTCTTGATTTTGGTGTGCTATGTCGGATCATATAATGAGAGAATTCCAACAAAGGGGCATGGGTGGTATGGAACAACCTACTGGATCAGCCATTGCATCATCATCGACGCCTTTTTTAGGTAGGGGTGTTCAACCTATAGGTTATTGTAGAGTTGTTAAAAGAGCAACTAATTCTTGTAGGGTTTAGAATAGTACATATCCTCTAGTGGATCAACAAAATTTAGAGACTTCTCCTGATGTGGTTACAAGTACATTGTCCATTGTTTCACATAATGTGTATGTATTAATTGATCTGGGTTCTACATTACCATATATCACTCCTTTGGTTGCTGGAAAGTTCAAAAGAACATTGGAATTACTATTTAAGCCATTTGAAGTGTCTACACCTGGTGGTGAATTTATTATAGCTGGGAGAGTGTGTCAGATTAGTATAATAACTATATGTTGTCATGATACAATTTCAAACCTTGTTGAGTTAGAAATGGTAGATTTTGATGTTATTATTGTTATGGATTGGTTGGCTTCTTGTTTGCCATAATAGATTGCTGAATTAAGAGGGTGTATTTTCATTTTCCATGTGAGGTAGTCCTTGAATGGAGGGGTAATATTGGTGCGACAAGAGGCAACTTTATTTCTTACTTGAAGGAAAAAAGATGATTCCCAAAGGTTATATATGTCATATAGTTAGAGTAAAGGATACAGATATGGAGCCACAAACTCTTCAAGCTATTCCAGTGGTAAATAAATTTCCTGAAGATCTTCTAGTTTTGCCTCCATAACGAGAAGTAGAGTTTGGTATTGATGTGATTCAGGTACTCAACCAATCTCAATTCCTCCATATAGAATGGCCCTGATAGAATACGAGAGTTGAAAGAACAATTAAAAGAATTTATAGAAAAAGAATTCATAGGGCCTTGTATGTCCCCTTGGGGCGTACCGATGTTATCTTTACCTAAGAAAGATAGCTCATTGAGAATGTGTATTAAATATCGACAACTGAATATGGTGTCTATTAAGAATAAATACCCCCTTCCAAGAATTGACGACTTATTTGATCAGTTACAAGGCTCCAAGTGTTTCTCAAAGATTGATTTGAGATCAGGTTACCACCAAGTGAGGGTCAAAGAGAAGGACATACCCAAGATATCTTTCTGAACATGGTACGATCATTATGAGTTTCAAGTCATGCCCTTTTGGCTAACGAATGCACCCACAGATTTTATGGATTTGATGAATAGGGTGTTCAAGCCATTATTATATATGTTTGTGATAGTCTTTATAGATGATATTCTGGTTTATTTGAGATCAAAGGAGGACTATGCCAGTCACTTATGATAGGTGTGGCAGATTCTTTGTCATCCTAAGCTATATGAAAAGTTCTCAAAATGTTAGTTTTGGTTAGAATCTAAGTCATTCTTGGGTCATATTGTATCTAATGAAGGAATAAGGGTTGATTCTCAAAAGATAGGAGCTGTGAAGAACTTTCCAAGACCTACAACGCCTACAGAGGTTCGTAGTTTCCTTGGGTCGGTAGGTTATTATAGAAGTTTTGTGGAAAGGTTTTATTCAATTTCTAAATCTTTAATAAAGATAACACACAAAGCATCCAAGCATCAATGGAATGACACATATGAAAGGAGTTTCCAGGACCTAAAGAATAAGTTGATCTCTACACCCTATATTAGTACTTCCAGAAGGAATAGAAGGTTATGCGGTGTATTGTGATTCTTCAAGAAGTAGTATAGGATGTGTATTGATGAAGCATGGTAAAGTAATAGCATATGTCTCAACACAATTACGGCCACATGAGAAAAATTATCCTACACTTGATCTTGAGATAACAACTGTTATATTTGCTTTAAAGATATAGTGCCACTACTTGTATGGGATTCATGTTAACAAATATATTGACCATAAGAGTTTACAATATATAGTTATCTAAAAAGATCTAAATTTGAGGTAGTGGAGGTGGATCAAACTATTAAAAGACTATGATATTGATATCTTGTATTATCCGAGGAAACCAAATGTGGTAGCTAATGCATTAAGTCGTAAGGCTATGGTAGTCACTTATTGGTTGTCTACGAAAAGACAAGGGATGAATAAAGATATTCACCAATTAGCTAGTTTGGGGGTTCTCCTTCTTGAAACTCCAGATAAAGGGCTTATTGTGCATAATGCAGCAGAATCTTCATTAGTAGCTGAAGTGAAAGAGAAGCAATATGTAGATCCTAATCTATTATAGCTTATAGAGATTGTAAAATATGGTATGACCAAGGCATTTGAGCTTATGCAAGAGGGAGTACTTCAATGCCAAAATAGATTGTGTGTGCCTAATTTAGATAGGCTAAGAAAGAGGATTTTGACAGAGGCACATCATTCAAGGTATTCTATCTATTCGGGGTCAACTAAAATATATAAGGATTTGCAAGGAATGTATTGGTTGTGTGACATAAAGAAGAACATTACAAAATTTGAAGCCTAGTGTCCAAATTGTCAAAGAGTTAAAGTAGGGCACTAAAATCCCGAGGGTTCTATGCAATGTATACATCTTCCAATTTGGAAGTGGGACATGATAAATAAAGATTTTGTCACTGGTTTGCCTCGTACATCTCGAAGGTTCAATTCCATATAGGTAATAGTTGATACACTAACTAAATCAGCACACTTCCTACCGGTTAGGACCACTTACATAGTTGAAGAATACATGAAATTATATATCAAAGAGATATTTTGGCTATAGAAAGTTCCAATCTCTATTATATCAGATAGGGGAGCTAAATTTACTACAAAATTTTTGGAAGTGTTTTTAGAGAATGTTGTGAACACAATGAATTTTAGTACAACTTTCCACCCTCAAATAGATGGACAAGTAGAACGTACCATTCAAAATCTTGAAAATATACTACAAGCTTGTGTAATGGACTTTAAAGGAAGTTGGGATGATCATTTACCTCTAATTGAGTTTTCCTACAACAATAGCAATCATTCAAGTATAAAAATGGCACCATATGAAGCTTTGTATGAAAGGAAGTTCAGAACCAATTAGATGGTTTAAAGTGGGTAAAACTACTTAATTCGAGCTAGATCTTGTTCATCAAGCTACAGATAAGGTTAAAGTGATCCAATAACGGCTTGAAATAGCCCAAAGTCGACACAAATCATATGTGTATATTAGAAGAAGGGGGCTAGAATTTGCTATCAATGATTGGGTATTCTTGAAGGTGTCACCAACGAAAGGGTTAATAAGATTTGGTAATAAAGGAAAACTAAGTCCATGTTATATAGGACCATATAAGATTATTTAGAGGTTTGGACAAGTCACATAAGAGTTAGAGCTACCCCAAGAGCTCTCATTAGTTCATCCAGTATTTCACGTGTCAATGCTTCAAAAGTGCTTTGGAGATCCATCTCATATTACTCCTACTGAAGATGTACAAGTCATGGAAAATCTCACCTATGAAGAAATACCTATTCCTATTCTAGATTGACAAGTCAAGAAGTTAAGGAATAAAGAAATAGCTTTGGTAAAAGTGCTTTGGTGAAACCAACAAGTAAAAGAGATCACATAGGAAGCTGAAGAAGCGATGAAATCCAAGTACCCCCATTTATTTGAATACAAAGATAAAGTCCAACATACTTAATTTGAACAATAACAAGTAAGTATAATATATAAGTACTGTATGATAATAAGAATATTAAACTTAGACTTGAACTTCTTTTGGTTGGACAGTTATGCTAACATTCGAGGACGAATGTTCCTAAGGGGTGAGGATGCAACACCCCGTATTTTGCATGTACTTGTTCTAATTATATGTAACTTGATATAGAATTGTGGGTATAGGTAACATATGAGTTTTTATATGTGAGTATTGATGGTGTATATGGAGTTCTAGATACTACCAGTACGTTGTAATATGATGCGATAAATTCAACATTGGTACAACTATTTACCTTGAAATCGTAAGCTGGGATTTGAATATAAAGTTTAAAGTGACAAAGTATATACAAGATTTAAGTTAGATTAAAGGGATTAAGAACTGAAACCGAAGTATTTTGTTGAGGCTTTTGCTTGACTTAATTAAGCTAGTAGGTGGGTCACCTACTTGAGCTATTTGGACTAAGTTAATGGGATCAAGGCTATGGATCAGATTTGAGCCTATATTAATGTACTCATTTGGGCCCAAATTAAGTAAAAGAGAAAGAAGATGGAAAAAGGCCCAATTTAATTGAGCCCAACTAAGAAATAAGTAGATACATCACCTACTTTGGAATTTTGAACAACTTGAACCCTTAAGTAGGGCATCACCTACTTTGACTAATTTATGGCTGAAAATATGGTCAATAAGAGAGGTTCTAGAGGGATAATTATAAGACCAATATATCTGGTCTTTTTACTAATTTATAAGCACAATATCCACCCTTTTAATTTTAGCTTTCTCCCTTTCCTAACAAGGATAAGAACAACAACCCTAAAATTCATTCTAGGGTTCTTGAAGAAACTATCATCTTCTCAAGTCAAGGTAAGTGAAAACACTTATTGTTTATATTAGTTATCTCATGAAAGATTAGCAAAACATGCTATAAATGCTTAATTATTAATACATGGCAGAATATAGAACAAGCCACCTGCTTACTTTTCTTTGTTATTATGGGACTTCTCTTTTCATTTTTAGTTTAAATTATAATGGGAAGTTCAAGTTCTTTAAGAGTAAAAGTTAAAAGGATAAGCTAGATAAAATTGAGGTAAGGTGACTGCTCCATTTTGTTCTTATTATTCATGAATTTGGGTAAAGTATTATGCATGTGTTATTACTGATAAATCAATGGATGCTGAGTTCTATAGTTGGTTGTTGAGACAAGGTAAATTGGGGATGTTTTGTGGACTGATTTATGTGTATATGTTGAGGGACAATAGGTTGATGTTTGTGAAAGGTGTAATTAATTTGTATTGAAAGGGTTTTCGGCTAGGGTTTTTTAGCAATATAACTCTACTTTATTTTGATTTTTCTTTTGTCTTAGAGTCTCGTCTTCGTCTCATATTTATTTAAACCTAAAGTGTTAAATATTCTTTACTACTACTACTTTAAATACAAAATCCCCCATTTACTTTCTATATTTTCTGACTATATCAAGAAGTTCTTGACAGAGATTAATCCTATTCCTTGTGGATTTAACCCTAGACTTTGTTATGTTCTTTATTTGATAGTGACCTTGTCATACTTTTTAGGAGGTATAATTTGGGTGACATAAAAGTTTGGTATCATTGTTGGGGAATACGGTTACAGATTGATTGATTGAGGTTGCTGGATTTTTTTATGCTATACTTGAGGCGTACAACAGTATATTCCCAGTATTTGGAGTCAAGGAAATCCCTTGATCCGAATTGATCTTGAGATAGAGAATACCTTACTAGAGAATCAGAAGATCGAAGAACATGAGCGTAGAATTTGGCATGATTGGGTTAAAGATGATACACATCCCATAAATCCACAACCTCTAGCATGCAAACTACTACATGGTTATTAGATAAAGAAAATATGAGGTTAGTAAATGCCCATAATGCATCTCAAGATAAACGAGAAAGACAGGAAGAAAATCATCGAGCAACACTCGATAAAGACAATGTTAGAAGAGATATAACTCAACCACCCCCAAATTTTAAGTGTTTAGTAGGTTTTGATGAGCTGCAAGAAGATTGTGGTATGTTGAGCCTATTGAGACATGAACAATCATTCCTACTGAGTTTCTCCAAAGAGGGAGTTTGGAATTACGAGCAGTATGATTTAGTTTTTTAATCTGAAGGGTGTGTTTGTTGGTTTATTGATGGATGATGTAAACTTACACATAATGAATTTTGTAGTGATTTGCACTTCGTGTAACCTACATTAGGTGAATCAGGAATCTTTGAGACGTAGGTTATTCTTATTCTCTTAAAGGTGAAGTGATGTTATGGTTAGGTGAACTACCTCGTGGTTTCATTACCACTTATAATGAGTTGCAGACATAATTCTTGCATATATCCTTCCTGTCTCTATAATACTATAGTTGAAGAATGAGATTTATAATTTCAAGAAATGACTTATAGAGGCACTTTATGAGACATGGTTGAGGTTCAAGAAGAAGTTGATGACTATGCCAAATAAGAGAATAGCAGGGAGGAATTTTTTGATGATACTCTATAAAGCCCTGAATATAAACACCAAATTTATCATTGATACTATTATTTATGGGGATTTCATAAGCCTATGTTGGAAGAAAGCTGCAAAAAATTTTAGATCGGGTCTCTAAAACTTGGGAGCTTCAAATGAGTAGAGTGTCTTAGATGGTATAGTGGATCAAAAGGTAGCACACCTGAGGATGAGGATCGAATTACTTACAAAATTGTTTGCAACTACAAATTAAAAAAAGGAGAATGCAATAGGTTCTCTAGGTAAGTCTATTAGACATGATGAGTTTGACTCTGAGGAGAAAGCTATGTATTAGAATAGATAGATGGCAGGTTTTTAAGCCAAGGGCTAAGGTTTCAATCAAGACACCTGGAAATTAAGGAAAGGAAATTATAGTCAGAACTATTATAGGGACAATTACATTAACAAAAGAAGAGAGATAGGGACTGGAGGAGAAAGGATAATTATAAGGAAAGGAGTGATGTGCATATTACACTGGGAAACCATGATGATGATTCAAGGATGGGAGAAGTGCTTACAAAGCTGGTTAAGGTTTTAAAGAGTCAAGAGAGTTGCCTTAAGGAGATTATGGAAGATATTTTAGGACTAAGCCAAAAAGTGTAATCTCATGCTACTGTGATTAAACAGCTAGACCAACAGTTTGGTCACATGTTGGCTACTTTAAATAAGAGTCAACTAGGAACTCTTCCAAGTAACACCATCCCAAATATAAAGAATAACAGTCATTGATTAGCCATCATCACTCAGAGTGGTAAGGATACTATTGATCCTCCTATACTGATAGTTAATGAGGTAAAAGATGATACTATTTATCTTGATGATGCACCCAAAGATGAAATTGAGAAGTTAGTAATAAATGGTGAGACATCACATATATCGATGGGTGTTAAACAATAAGTTGAATCTAACAAAGAAAAGTCTCAGAAGGTTAAATTAATTTTAAAACTATTCAATGACGTTCCACATCTTTTTTTAAAGGTTGAAGAAGAAAAATAAGGAAGAAAGGAAATATCATAATTTTATGTCAATGTTGAATAAATTATTTGTGAATGTCCCTATGGTAGAAGCATTTGAGAAGATGCCTAGCTATGAAAAGTTCATGAAGGATTTAGTAACTAAGAAGGATAAGGTGAGTTTGAGCCTACTGATAATATGCACCACTACATTGGTATTGCTTTCTGATCTTTAGTTCAGAAAAAGGAGGATCCTGGAGCTCTCACTATTCCTTGCACTATTAGGTCCCTGAATTTTGCATAAGAAATATGTGACTTATGAGCTAGTATTAATGTAATGGCGCTAGTTGTGTACAACTTATTAGGTTTAGGTTCACTTGAGTCGACATCGATGGTATTTTGGATGGGTGATCATACTTTGAAGAAACAAGTTGGTAATTTGTGGTATGTCTTGATGAAGGTAAATTTTAACATATTTCCATCCAACTATGTGATTCTAAATTATGAGGTGGATTTTGATATCCTTGTTATCTTGGGAAGGTCCATCCTAGCCATGGGTAGGGAATTTGTTGACATAAAGATGGGGCATATGTGTGATGCCCCAAAAAAATTTTCTATTAAGATCTCAGACGAAAATGTGTTGAATTCTATTCTTTATCATGATTAATAATTTTTCTATGTGAAATTTCTAAATATGCGACCCGTCATCGCGTAAAGCATCAAATAATCTTTCCAATAATATGTGGATCATCCAAAACGGACACTCGAGCAATGAGTTATGATCATTCCGATCTAACCATGAATAGTGGTGAACAGTAAATGTGTTGGAAAAAAATACTGAGGCTAGGCGAATTTTAGGGTCAACTTCAAACGATCATAACTCCTTGTACATAATGATCTAGGTGAGCTACTATATATCAACAGATATCTATGAAAGTTCTCTTTCCAATGAAATTAGTTTCATCCAATTTAACCATCGGAGAAAAAAGTTATGGTCGATCTACTTCAGCCTATCAAAACAGTCCACCAAAGGACAAATTTGACATTATTTAATTTTTAAGGTTATTTTGGTCATTCCCACTCCAATCCATCTGGGTAAACCATGGATTTAAGTCCATTAAGAGCATTCAATAGCTCATTTTTCTCCAAAATTTCCTAAGGCTCAAACCCTAATCCGACTACTCCAAATTTCATCCTTCTATGTCTCTTGATTGAACCGTAGAAATTTTAAATTGATTTGGGATTCGATTTGATCATGTTAACGACTTCGAGAAGCACCCTTTATTTTTTGTGATTAAGGTTCCAGAGTCGGAAGTTTATATTCATCTTCCATTTTTAGGTATGTGGGGCTTTGAACAAGATTATCCTTTTGATCTTGTGCCCGGTATTTTTGTTGAATTACATTGATATGATATTTTACATGTTTTTCCATGAATTGGAAATATGATTTTATATCTTATATTATTGTGCATGAGCTATGGGGTTATGTCATCCGATATGTGTATGATGTTGATATGGAATTATGTCCAAAAAAATATTTAATTATGAGAGTATGATGATTTAATTTGTTAAGCCTTGATTTAAACTATCATTCCACTATTTCTTTATTATGAATTTATAATTGGTATTGGAAATTCTATATCCCTACTATGGGTTGATGTCTCAATTACCTTTAAATGAGAGTTGGATGGGAAATTGAGAAATGTTGATATTGAAGTTGCAATGCGTCTTGGTATTTTCCAGATGGTTTTGATGAGTTAAATTGTTGAAAATATTATGCATTGAGTCTTCATATCCTTGTCCAACTGTCGAGTCAGTTATGGTTCAACGCATTGATACCTTGTTGATGTTGAGGAAGATTAAAATGTTTTGAGCTAAAATATGTTGAGTTAGGAATCCACAAATTGATATAATTTGATAAATGAGAAAGAGATTTGATTTGGTCTTTATGATAGACCCTTGTGATGTTGTGGTGGATTTCCTAACGTGTTTTAAGCTTGTCGGGGATTAGTACTTAGCATCGAGAGAGAAATTTGGTATTTTCCCAAACCTATGTGCCACCGTAGGGTTGTTTGATGATGATATTATTGGCCAGAGAGCTCGATTCTGATTATTGCAGTTTTAAGGTCGTACTCCCTGGCAAAGAGTATGATGCTTCCTCCAATGGAGGTTTTAAACATTGGTATTCCACGTAGCTTACGTGGGGTTGTCGGTTATATGGAACTCCCTTATCCATAAGAGTTATGTTTATTGAAATATCGAGTCACTCCGAGTTTTGATGTGGTAAGTCAAGTTGCCTAAGATGATCTATAATGATTTGAGTTTTTTCTCCTACATTTCCTATCTAAGATGTTATGAGTTGCATGATTCAATGCCACTCAATCCAGGTGTGTCATTATGGTCCGTATGTACGGTTTTACAAAATTTATGATATTATTTATATTTTGCATGCGCCCCCACATACTCAGTACGTACCTTGTGCTGACCTACATATTTCTCTATGGGATACATTCTTACTATGATGTAGGTTCAGGTACTCAGCCGCAGCCGTGACAGTGATATTCGAGTGCCGCATCTACGTTTCTTCAGTGGTGAGTCCTCACGGTTCGAGGACCAAGTTGCTAGTTTTGGTTCTGTTGTTTTGTGATCCCTTTGGTCTGTTGAGTCAGTTGGGGGTTTGTCCCAATGGCTCATTGATTTTGCTCTATAGAGGCTATGTCAGACTAGAGTATTGTTAGGTTGGTTTGTGTATAGGAATTCTATATATGTACAGTCTAATGATATTCCGTGCCATGTGCGATGTGATATGATATGTACTTATATATATATCCTTAGCATAGCGTGTGTGTTGTTGTGTTGAACCCAAGGGTAGTGTTTTGTCTTAAAGGGTTAGCTTAAGGCTACGTGTAGCCTTGGGCGCCGTGTGGCATCTAGGGATGATATTTCGGGGCGTTATAATATGAAAGTGAGAATCAATTATGAATAAGTTACTTATAATATGGTTTATTGGATTCTACATCAAAAAGATATGTGTGTGGTGTATGTGATAGACATTATAGAGAATGATGTGGTAAGTTTACCTAATAAGAAGAGGCTTAGTGTTGATCCATTAGCAATAGTGATCATGAACTCTTATAGTGACTATATAGATGATTATGGTGAGTACTGTTATTGGAAGAGGATCTCATTCTTATATGCAAAAGAAGCGGGATCTTGATTTGAAGAAAAGAGCTACACTACTAGCTTGGCCATGTATTAAGGAGATACAAGTCATAGAATTAAAGGTCCTCCCTTATCACTTGCATTAAGAATTTTGGGGGGTCTACAATACCCTATTATTTGTTACTATTTTAGATTTGTCAAATACATAATTTATGTCCTTGATATCGATATTGTTGAGGTTTAAACGAGCCATTATTTGGACTATTATAGATGTTGTTTGCATTCCACCTAGAATTTGTACTCATAAGATTTAGCTGGAGCTAAAGTGTGTTCCTAGCACCAACATTATCAGAATACACCTATGTAAAAGGTGGTGAAGAAAGAGATTATCAAGAGGTTAGATACAGGCGTGGTTTATCCTATTGCTAATAGGAAGTAGGTGGGTCTAGTTTATTGGGTGTTGAAGAAGGGTGGGTATACTATGGTACAAATGAGAAGAATGTGTTAGTTCACATAAGACAAGTTACAAGATGGAGAGTTTGTATGGATTATCAAAAGCTAAATACTTAGATGCAGAAGAATCATTTTCCTATGTCAGTAGTGCACCGATGTTACCATCTTTCATGCAGAGGATGGTGTTGTTTTCTTGATGGTATTTGTGTATAATCAAATCTCTATAGCCTCCGAAGACCAAGATAAAACCACTTTCTCATGTCCATATGGTACATTTGTATTTAAGAGGATGTATTTCAGACTTTGTAACGCTCCCTCCACCCTTCACTATTGAATGATGTCCATCTTTTCTAATATGATGAAGGATTCTATAGAGGTCTTTATGGATTATTTATCAATTATGGGTGAATCTTTTGAGGACTATTTTGCCCAATTGGCTAATACACTTTAGAGATGTGGGGAGTGCAACTTGGTGTTGAATTGGGAGAAGTGTCACTTCATGGTTAAAGAGAAGATAGTTTAATGGCATAAGATTTTGAAAGGGAATAGAGGTTGACAGGGCTAAAATTGAGGTGATTGAGAAATTGCCTCTACCAATTTTGTCAAAGGTATTAAAAGTTTCTTAGGTCATGCAGGGTGTATAGGCGATTCTTAAAGGACATCTCTAAAATTTCAAATACATTGAGAAAATTACTAGAGAAGGATGCAGATTTTGTGTTTAATGATGCTTGTCTCACACCTTTGAGAGCCTAAAAGAAAGGTTGATTTCTTCTTCTTTCATTGTGTCTTCAAATAGGACTCTTCCATTTGAGGTGATGTATGGCGCTAGTGGTATGGCCCTATGAGTTGTCTTAGGCCAAAGACATGAGAAAATACTTTATCCTATCTACTATGCCAGCAAAGAACTCAACCACACACATAAAAAATTATGCTTTTACTGAACAAGAGTTACATGCGGTGGTGTTTGCTTTTGAGAAATCTTTGTCTTATTTTTTTGGGACCAAAGTGATTGAGCATACAGATCATATAGATTTACGGTACCATATGAATAGGAAATATGTGAAGCCTAAGTTGATTTAGTAGGCACTACTACTGCAAGAATTTGACTTTGAGGACAAGGACCAGAAGGGTACATAAAATCAGGTTGCAGAACACTTATCTTGCCTAGAAGAAGAGGGGATTATTAAATTAGGGGATGAGCTTGATATTGATGATACTTATCTAGATGAGTGGGTCTTTGCAACATCACAAGACTTAATCCCCTATTTTTTATTTAAATAATTATTTGGAAAGTGACCTCGTCTCATAAGATTTGTCATTTCAGCAACAAAAATAATTTATCCATAAGGTACAAATTTTTTTACGATGAGCCTTTATTATTTCAGGTGTGTGTGAATAGTGTGATTAAGAGGCGTATTCCAAAAGTTGAGATGATGAGCATTCTTGAGGACTATCACTTGTCTCAAATTGAGGTCACCGTGGAGGTACTTGCATGACCCATAAATCCTACAGTGTTGTTATTACTGGTTAATGCTTTATGAAAATACACATGATTAGACTCAGTCTTGTGACCAACAATTGTGCCAAGGAAATATCTCATAAAAGTATGAGCTCCCAATGAATCTTATTCTTGAGCTTGAGTTGCTTGATGTATTGGGAATTGATTTCATGGAAACATTTTTCGGTTCTTATGGCATGAAGTATATTTTGGTAGCAGTTGACTATGTTTGTAAATGGGTGGAAGTAGTTGTGCTTCCCAATAATGAGGGTCACATTGTCACAATATTTTTTAAGAACACATTCTTTTGGTTTGGTACTCCATGTGATATCATTATTCATGGTGGGTCCCATTTCTACAATCATCTAAATAACGTCTACATTTGTGTATGGTGTGAAAAATAAGGTGACAACATCTTACCATCCACAGACATGTGGGTAGGTTGAAAACTCCAATCTTGAGATCAAATCCATTTTGGCAAAGACTGTGAATGCCAATTGGACTGATTAGTCTAGGAAGCTAGATGATGCACTTTGTGCCTACTGGAAAACTTACAAAACTCTCCTAGGTGCCTCTCTGTATCATCTTGTGTACGACAAGGCATGCCGCTTGCCGGTTGGGCTTGAGCACAAGGCACTATAGGCGTTGAATAAGCTGAATTTTGAGTGGTTTGATGCAGTAAAGATGAGGATGACTAAGATGCATAATTAGATAAATTCTATCTTCGTGCTTATGAAAGTTCTACTTTGTGCAAGGAGAAGATGAAATTGTACCATGGCAAAAATGTTGAGAAAAGGGTATTCAAACCTAGTGATATGGTTTTGTTGTATACTTCAAGACTTTGCTTGTTTCTTGTAAAGTTAAAGTCGATGTGGTCTAGTCTATTTGCCGTTGTTAAAGTATTTTTTCATGGTGTAATTGAGCTAATATGATATGGAGATTCCCTATTCAAGGTGAACAAGCATTGTGTTAAGCCTAATATGAGGAGTATGGAGGAGTTGAAGGTGTGTGAGGTTTAAGCCATGGCATAGTTTGAGTAGACAAGGAAACTTAGTCATGTCATAATATTAAATAAGGAGCTTCATTGGAGGTAACCTATGGGATTGTTGGTGATGTCAGAGTATCCAACATAACCATATCCTATTGCAATGTTAAATAAATAACTATTTTTGAGGCAACCCAAGGCATTAGTGTTCACTGTGTTTCAATTTTTCAGTTAAAAGCATGGAGAAATACCTGGAGAGTGATAAAAATTGAAAATTTTTAAACAATTGCAGGTAATGGATCTACAACCCTACTTATGAGATTGTAGAATTAACCGACAATAAGTAATTTGATGTCGTGGGTATTAGGAAAATTTTTAGGTCTCAGAAGATGTACTTATGAACCCACTTATTGTAACGCCCTAAGATCCCATCCCAAGACGTTACACAATGCTTAAGGTCACATGCGGCCTCAAGCTAACCCTCTAAACCTGTCATCACTTCTAGAACTCACATTGACAATAGTCATGCTAATATAACAGAGAATGAGATATCATAAACATACTGGAATAAGATAAGAAACTAGCCTGTACAATCCAAAATACTAAAATTCTGTACATACCAACCCTTTAATCTGACAAAGACTCTATACATCAAAATCAAGGAGACATTGGTACAAATCCCCAACAAACTCAAACAGTACTGAAAGCCATAACAACAAAAAGATATCACAAAATATAAACATGGTCTTCAAACCATGAGGACTCACCATTTAGCAAATGAAAAGAGGAACCTGAATATTACTAACGCGGTTGAGTACCTGAACCTACATTACGAGAAAATATAGCTCATAGGAAAATATGTGGGTCAGCACTTTGGAATGTACTGAGTATGTGGGGGTGCATGTAACAATGTAAATATCATCATGACTTTCATGAAAATATGCATATGTATAATGATGTCTCACTTGGCTTGAGTTAGATTGAAACATACTTTTCAAGATCTCATCATAAATAAATCATATGATAAAAACCTTATAAATCATCATAAACAACTCAATTCTTCAACTTAAGACTCGAAGTGACTCTATAATTCAAGAAACTCGGATCTTATGGACATGGGATGTTCTTATAACCGACATAAACCATGTGAGCTTCATGGAGTCCAACGTTTTTTCCTCCTAAGGAGAGAACCCCACATTGGCAGGAGCGTCGTACTCTTGCCAGGGAGTACAACCTAAATTTAGTGATCACAATGTCATACTCGGCCTCCGACCCATAATTATCAACATCAATCCGATGATGGCACGTAGTTTTGGGGGAAATACCACATTTTCTACTCGGTGCTAAATACTACTCCCAGAAACAAGCTCAGAACGAATTAGGAAATCCACTACAAAAATCATAAGGGTCTATCATGAAGGTCAAATCAAATCTCTTTCTCATTTATCAAATCATAATCAATTTGTGGATTCCTAACTCGACTCAAATCAAATCAGTCTTTCTCAATATCAAAAGGGCATCAGTATATTAAGTCATGGCAATATCAATAACTTTGAGGAAATATCCAAACTCATTGTAACAACTCAATTCTTATGAATCAATATACTTAATAATCCGATTTGTCATAAGGAAGCTTGAAGCTTGACACATATCTTGAAAGCACTTGAAATACCAACTCATGGTAGAAACTTGAAATTCACAATGTTAAATATCAAGTCATAACTTGGAAATTGTAAAATAATCACGTATAACAAAGCTTGACAATTTATATTCTCATAATCTCATGATGAAGTAATTTGGTTATAAACCCACTTGCAAAATCATATAAATCCATAATAAAAATCAATGCTTTGAGCACAAGAACGAAAGAATTGCTTTTATTCAAAACCCCACATACCTTGGATTATGATTTTTAAGATGAACAAGCTTGATTGGAAACTCTTGTTTACACTTTTGAGCTAAGTTTCTTGATGACTTTGGCTTAGAGAACTTAATTCTTGAACAACTTGGTGAAATCTTTGGAAGATTCTTGAATTTCTTGGAGATGATTTGATTTAGGATTTTAGAAGAAACCCTAGTTTCTAGAGAATTTTGGAGGAGAAATAAGAGAAAAAAATGATCTTCTCCCCTCCACTTGGATATATATATATATATATATATAAAAACCAAAATGAGCAGAAAAGACCAAAATGCCCTTTTAAAAAGAGTTAAAAATTGCTGATTGGAGTCTGTGACGGTTGAATTGATGGTCCACCAGATCGTCCGTCACTCAAGTGCAAAAACTAGGACATTCTGCCTCTGACATGATGGTCAACGTGATGATCCATCAGGAAACTGACGGTTCACCAGATCGTCCGTCATTTGGGGGCCAAAAATAGGACATTCTATGTCGACTTGATGGTCCTCTTGACTGTCCGTCAAATTTTTGGTAGCCCACCATTTTGGCCATCGCATGATGGCCATAAAAAGGGGTTACTTCCTTGGCTTGAAGGGATAATTGACGGTCCACCAAGGACTTGGCGGTCCTTCAGGTTTACCATTAGGCCTGGGCAATTCCAAAATCGCTTATTTTGGGCCTATTTTTAAAATCTAGGTTGGGTATATATAACCCAATCCGATCCATCACCCTTAGGGTTAATTAACCCTCAAAACCACCACTTTAACGCCCAAACCTTTCAAATTCAAATTCCTTCTTCACTTAAAACTCTTTAACTTCCTTCTGCAACTATAAAAGCAAAACTCCTCTCACAAGCACATCACTTGCGTGCACATTGTAAGAGAATTACGGGTAAAATCTAGTGCTCAACTTTTCTTCTAGATTCTTCAATCAAAGCAATAATTCTTGGCTCAAATTTAGAAAAAACATGTTCTTGTTCATAGTTCTTTGGATAGTTTTCAAAATAAATATGAAATTGTAAAAATCTCGTAGTTCTTTAAATTTAATTGGTTGTATGAATTTTTGTTCAGGAAGCCTGAATCATAAATATAATGGAAGTAGAAGTTGAAAATTATGAAAAATATGTGCAACACCTATGGAAATTGACTTGTTGCATGTTATAGTGTTCGAAATTGGTCTAAAAATTTAAATTATATATGTGTTGGTTGAAATTATTAAAAATGATCTTTTTCTAATAGGGGAACTTACGAAGCTACTTATGAGCCTGGTAAGTAGTACCTACGAACTAGTAGTGTTTTCTCATAGAAATTACACTTGAAGATCTAAAGCTTTAGGGATTTGTTTGGTACCTACGACCCCTATAAGTACTACCTATTGCCCATAAGTAGGGGTCGTAGGTATACCCTAGTTTGGGTAGTCAATCTTTTCACAAATTTTTATTTCGGTACTGTTTTTAAATCACTAATAACTACTTTCTCAGGAACTATGGAACCAAATTCTTCTTAGAATAATGAAGTTCAATCTAGGTTGTGCGGAGTGTCTACTGAGCAAAGTGATTCTTTTGAGAAGTATCCCATGAGCACAGATAATACATCATCAGACCTAAGCCAGACATGGGGCTGGTCATAGAGGAAGGATACAGTTATAGCAGTTATTGCTGAGTTGGGCTCTCAGCCCACACTACAATAGGCATCAAAGGTTGGGCCACAGACTTCACTAGCATGCTTTGTTCGGACAGGGCCCCGAATGAAGTTAGCCACTACATCACCACCACAATCTTCATAATTTGAGGATGATTTAGGTGATGGTTTAGATGAGGAGGTTAACATAGGGTAAGGTCTAGGTTCTGGCGAGTAATAGGAAAACTCGATCGCCAATGCTAAATCTCAAGGCATGAAGTCTACGATCTGCATAGCACATCTTCCTACTTTGAGTTGCTTGAAGTCTATACTAAATTATCACTCTATACAATAACTCAAGGCTTAATCTCAAAAACCTCAAACAACCCAACTAAGGAGTGACAATGTCTACCATATAATGCATCAACCAGAACCACCCCAATACTGGAATGGTAGCTATTATTTTATGCAAACTCCACAAAAGCTAAGTGATGATCCTACTAATAACCAAAGTCCATCACACAAGCGCAAACCATATCCTTAAAAACCTAAACTGTCCACTTTGACTGATCATCGATTTGTGGTTGAAGTGTTATACTAAGATTATCCTGGGTATGCGACTTCTCTTGAAAAGTCTTCTAAAATTGGGATGTGATCATTGGACCTAGATCTAAGATGAAAGACATTGGTATACCATAAAGACGAACTATATCATGAATATAGATACAGGCTAACCTCTCACCACTAAAAGTAACTTGAACTGGAATGAACTGGAATGACACAAACACTATCAGAACCACAAGATGTATGAGGTAATCTAGTCATAAAGTACATAGTGATGCATTATCACTTACACTCAGGAATGGGTAACCTCTAAATCAAACTACCGGGTCTCAAATACTTGGCCTTCACCTACTGGCAGCATAGAAAATAAGCTACTAAATCCGCTACATCCTTCCTCATACCACTCCACCAGTAATGCTTCCTAAAATTACAATACATATTTGTCACTCCCAATGAGAGGAATATCTAAAATAGATAGCCTCCTCCAAAATCAATCTAATCCAATCACCCACTCTCGATACACAAACTCGACCACCAATTCTTTAGACAAAATAACTCCCTGGGTGTTTGGTACTTAAAATTTTTTGAAATTTTATCCTCACTTTTCAAACTACTACTCACCATACAAGTCATATGGTATCTTAACATCTCATATAACCCTAGTAGTAAGGTATAAAATGAGTCGTGCTTGAGTTATGATCTTTAGTACAACTTAGGGAAATAGCCTTAGAGAGTATTGATGAGTCGTTGGACCAAACTGTAACCTAAACAGTATGTGGGTAACTAAATTATACTCTAAGTATGAGTGGCTCACTAAGAGTCATAAAAAATCATTATGAGTCATTAGGACCAAATCATAGGATGTCCAGCGTATACCTCAAATGAGTTCTGTGTTGACTAGACCCTATGAGTCATAGTGTCCCATTATGAGTTGTATTAGTCAATACATGGGGTCAATAGAGTGTGAGTGCCCTGTAGACTATCTTAGTTATGCCTTATGGTGATGAGTCCCTATAATTTATATGGTTACCCATGATGACTGATGATTAAATTTGAACTTTTAAATTAAGGGCAATTTGGACAATTACCTACTTACCCAATTAAAAAACCATGTTCATAAAGAATTCAAGGGGGTTATTTCTCATTCATAACACAATAGAACACTATCAGAACTCTCTCAAGTTTCTCAAGAAAGGTATGTAGGGTTTCCAAGAAGTAGGTCATTCAAGGGCTTAAGGGTTGAATTCATTTTGTGAAACTTGATATTTCTGGCATGTTACTCTTCCCTAAATGCTAATTTTTTTAAAGCGTATGTTTTAAAATATTGTTCATATGGCATTGATTTTGGTTTTGAAACATGGGTTGAGGGTTTTGAATACTTGTTGTTGAATAATGTTTCCCATGATTTACACATGACTGTTCATGCTTTAAATATGGTTATATATATTATAGGGTGCATGAGTATGGTGAATAAACTAGGGGATTAAGATTTACTCAACTTGTGACTTTAAAATTGGTTATCACCTCAACCCCATATTATGAAATTGATTTTGCATATGAAAAATATGCACGTT
Source organism: Capsicum baccatum var. pendulum (assembly GCA_030864225.1). NCBI lineage: Eukaryota > Viridiplantae > Streptophyta > Magnoliopsida > Solanales > Solanaceae > Capsicum > Capsicum baccatum. The sequence goes on from CM061557.1 coordinate 93,275,235, forward strand.
GAACTACGCTTGGATTATTGCATCATATGAAAGGTTATTGAAGCATAATGGTTTTAAATTGAACCTTATGGGTTATGTAATTCCCCAATATAATGTATAATTAAACTAAGAGGTCATAAATTTCCCAAAATAATAAAGTTGTTTTGGTATATTGATGTTACCTTGCAAGTGTAGTTGTTATGACAATACCAATAATGTATGTGTAAATGTGTATCATGGTTCAATAAAAGGTAATGTTTTATAATTATTTTAATTAGGCTTTAAAGAGGGTCCTATAGCTGAGACATGAAAGTGGAGGTATCAAGGGACCAATATTAGAAATGGCAGTTGCCGCTACAAGTGTCTAACTGACCAGGTGGTTTGAGCCCCCTTATTATTATCATATAATTAGGAGGTTTGAGTCCCCCATATTATATTACATGCTTGGGTGCTTCGGTTACGTTATTGTCCTGAGAAGTTTGAGTCCCCCATAGTGCATATGTATACCCTCTGGTTCATTCAGCCACACATACTAAGGCCCAACTATATGGGGGAAAGCTGGGACCATATAGCTGACTCTGTATGTTATGATGGTTGAGCTACATAATGCAGGCTAAGTTTAAAAGTGCATATTAATCATTGTTCCCTAACCTGGCATGTGATATACATGTATATTTATTATAACGTGTATTGGATTTGAATTATTTTGAACTGTTGATCACGACATTATGTTATCCTTATCCTAGGTTACGTAATAGTGTTCACCTTACTAATCATCTTCGAACGTTGTATCCCTACGTTATGCAGGCACCAGAGATACTTCTACTCTTCCTACATAGAGTTAGGTGGATCAACTCGGTTTAATAGTTTTTATGGTGAAGTGGTGAGCATCCATTCTCCAAAAGGCTTAGACATTTCATTAGTTCTTCTCATAGATTAGAATTAAGAGTTTTCATTATCATTAATATTATCATTATCATTATCATTGTTAAAGTCAGGGATATGTCCCAATCAAGAATAATTTTTAATTCTTCTGTTAGAAGGCTTTATTAGATTAATCTGGACTTAGGTGATACTGGCAGGTTGTTTGGACTATAACAGTTGTTGGTTAAAGAAATGATTTAAATATCATTAAGCTTATTCTTATGCCATCATATTATATGTTTCCGATATTGGGGATGTTGTGTTAACTTTGTTAGGTGAGGGGGTGGTCTCCAGTCTATTTGGATCAGGGTGGAGGTCAGTAACAGAGTAGTAAAGATGGTGAAAAGTGGTCTAAAAAGAAGTGGGGCAATTCTGGTTCCTATTCTATGTCTAGTGCTGCTCTTTATCCCAAGCCTTCTGGTGATCGTCATTCTCAGAATGACAGTGGGTGAAGAGCACTAGGATCCTAGTCTTAAGATAGTGAGGCTCAGTCTACTCCATCATATCTTTCTTGTAGATTTTGTGGACAGATGCATCATGGTATTTGTGAAGAGGGGACACATATTTCAAATGTAGTTGGATTGGCCATATATAGATAGACTATCCGTTGAGGTTTATTTCTAGAGTAAATAAGATCCCTATTGCTACTTCGTTAGATCCTGCACAAAAAGGTGTTACTTTTGCTTCTAGCTCTAACACTGGTCAGAATCATTAGTATACTCTTGCCACCCACCTAGATTTTAAAGTATCCCTCGAGGTTGTTACTCTTATGCTTAAACTTTATTCTTGTGATGTATATTGCTTACTTGATCCCAGGCCGACCTTCACTTAAGTGACCCCTTATGTTGATATCTATTTTGGTTTTGATACTGAGTGTATACCAGATCCCTTCTCTTTGTCTAGACCAATGGGTGACTCCATTGTGGCCAAAAAGATCTCTAGGGGTTGTGTGATCTCAGCCTATGGTAGAGATACATTGGTGGGTCTGATAAAGTGTGACATAATAGACTTTAATGTTATTTTAGGGATGGATTGGTTGCATTCATGCTATGCATCTCTTTATTGTCAAAACTAAAGGGTCATTTTCCATTTCCCTAATGAGCCAGCGATGGTGTGGGAAGGTGGTTCCCTAGTACCTAAAGGAAGGTTTATTTTATATCTTGGAGCCCAAAAATTGGTTTTTAAAGGGTACCTCTATCACCTAACATACTTTTAATATAAAAGAAATGCCATAGAGAAGAGATTGAAAGTCTAGTTCCCTTCAATCACCCTCTTTCTCCCCCTGGAGGTCGAGCATGTTAAGGATTCTAGGTCCGAATAACCATTATTACAATTTGTCCTTGTTGTCTGTGAGTTTACTGTGGTGTTCCCTAATGTTCTTCCTGGCATTTCTTCCTATAGGGAAATTGATTTTGAAATTGATCTTCTTCTATAGACTCATCCTATTTCTATCCCACGCTATAGAATGGCTCCAACTAAGTTGAAAGAACTCAAGAAGCAATTGCAATTGAAATATCATCTGGATAAGGGTGTTATCTAGCCTAGTATGTCTCCATGGGGTGCTTTCTTGCTCTTTGTGCATAAGAAAGATGGTTGCCTTCAGATGTGTATTAATTACCACCAATTTAATAAGGTGACTATGAATAATAAGTATTCACTTTCGAGGATTAATGATCTCTTTGATCAGCTCCAGGGCGCTGAGTCCCTTTCAAGGATTGATGATCTCAATTTGTGCTATCAATTGAGAACTTGAGTACTTGTTTTCTAATTTCTCTCTTTTACTGTGATAAAATAGTTATATGGTTACTAAGATCTGCTAAATCTATTAGATTAGGTAGATTTCAGGTTATGTTTATTGTAGATGGTTGGTTTCAATGTTTCTCCCTACTACTTTGAATTAGTGTCAATAAATGATACTGCCAAGTACAAGTTGTTATGTACTCACCTTTACTATTTTTTTGTACCTTACGTGCAGGTACAAATCTAATGTCCCTTAGATATTGATTGTGACATCCTGTTAAAGCATTCTTGGGGATTCAAGGTAGTGTTTTCTGATCTTAGATACTACCGAAATCACCTCTATATTATCCTTATCCATATCCGTATATCGAGACACTTGTGACTCTTTTTGTTGTACTTTGTATTTAAAGAATTGTACTTGTAACCACCAAACATAGGTTATCATCATTTAGAGTGTATATCTTTATCAATCTATGTAGAGACATTTTGGGATTTAATAAAGGTTTACTTCTTAATTATTGGGTCACTATTTTGTTGAGATTTGGCTACATGTCACAATATGTGTAATAGGTGCTATTATGGTCCCAGTTTTGGGTTGTGAAAAGTTGGTATCAAGGATTCATTTTAATTAGTAATATAAGTACAAGCTAATTCTAGTATAGTCTCAAGGATTGAGGTAGATACATCTGTTATTAATCTTCAAGAGGCTATAGGATAATAGAAAAATGCATTTGTTATTCCCTATCATGTGAAAGATCTTTTTGTTTTATTATTGATATTCTTGTGTTATTTTCTCACACTTGGTGAGGGATCATGTGTTATTGGAAAGGGGTCACATTCCTATTTGTACCATATTTTTCTATGCTTTGAAACAAGAGTTATCTTAGAAACTAAGAGAATATTCAAAGCCCAGGAGACCATGAATCAAAGCACGACCTGTGCTATCACACCAAGAGTAGTGAAGTGACTCATGGAATTATCTCACTTGAAAAGTTCAAGTCTTAGTCCCTACATGTCATCATTTGATCCATAGCTGGAGTCTACGAGTCGTTTTATGACTTATGTGAAAAGATCTAAAAACGCATTAAAAATGGTCCTAGAGACGATGACTTAAGTCATGTCTCATAGACTCATTATATGATTTATACCTTGATTCCTGGGATGCAGTTCAAGGAACTTCTAATTTTTTTTTAAAAGGGTAAATTAATCATTTTCATATCTTTTATTCCCCATACTATGTCATTTGATTTTTTGGGGGAAATTTATTATGTTAATCAACTCATTACTCAATCAATCAATAATGTCGACTCTTATAATAAAAAATAATGCTTAATAATATAAAAGTCTAGGGTTCCTCTCTCAGTTCTACAATTCAGGTTCTACTTTTAATTTCTTCAGCAATCACGTATGTGAGATTTTAGAAAGGGTTTTCTTCCACCGTTATTGATAGCATCCAAGTTGGACCACTTGGATTAATATTGAACTTCAATGTGAAATCATGAAGATGTTTATTATGGAACAATTTCCCAATAACTACACCAAGAATTATGAATAAGAATGGGTGTAATACCCCAAAACTTTTCCTTAAGTTTAATTTTGTCTCTAAAAGGCTAAGAAATGATTTCCTAAGTGTGAAACATTTAAACCATATAGAATTTCCCTTATTTCGACTTTTTATCATTTGGAAAATTCAATTAGCTTTCCAGTAATATAAGATTTATCCAAATTAGATAACTGGGCAAGAAGTTATGGCAAATTTAAGTCCTACTCGTAAAACACCGTCACTTTAGAGCTTGACGTGTCGCGAGAGGGTCTATTTAACAATTGTCAAATTTTAGTATCCTAGCATGATTGTGGTGCATCACTCTGAAGTTCCAGGTCCCAACCAGTGGGACAACATGATGGCTCTGCGTCGCGGTGACCCCAAGAATCCCATTTGTCAATTTCGAGCGAGCCACCGTGATAGTGGCACGTCGCGGCGGCCCCTAAAATCGAGTTTTCTAGTTTAACTTTTCCATCTTCATTCAGGAGTTAAAAAGGGCACATTGAACTTTTACCAAGCCTCTTAAACCGTACAAACACCAAATTGAAGTCATTTATAAGCATTCTATTAGTTTTTTCTCATGTTTTCTCTCAACAAAAATCCTGAGTACCCAAAACCTCTTCTAAGAATCTCAAGAATCCACCGTAGCTTTAACAAATTGTGTTTGGATTCAAGGTTCCCAAGTCAAGTGCTTCAAGAACCTTCTTCCAAAAGTACGATAAAGAGTCTTAAGCAAGCTTATTCCTCAAAGGTCATAATTCGAGGTATGTGGGGTTTGAACAAGAACACTTTTTCCGTTCTTGTGCCCAAAGTTTTGGGTTATCTTAAAAGATTTTAATGTTTCAAGATGAATTATTCCTAAATTTCTATATTTCAAGTATATGAGATTATGGATTTGTTCAAGTCTTGAATTATATGATACTACACCTATTTTTTGATTTGAATTGAGAATTAATGTTATGAATTGCATATTCCTTCCATGATTGATGTTTGGAATACTCTTATGGTTGAAGTCATGATTTACCCTCCATTTTGAATTGAGATTTCTTGAATATGTATAGATGTTTTAAGGTCCAAGAAATAATTTTGACATATTCTATAGTATTTCAAGAATGATATTGATATCTCCATATCCTTGAAGTTTCAAAGCTTGTTAAAGATAGTCTACCAAAGTTTAAAGAAAAGAGTTGATTTTAATCCTAAGTTAAGAAAGGAATCCACATCTTCTGCTTTAAGTTAAAAGGAAGCATATTGTCTCCCATTTCATAATGTTTAATTGAATAAGGTAGATTTTCCTAAAAGTTCTGAGCCTAGTATGGGAGTAGTACTTAGCATCGAGTTGGGCTTGATTATGAGATCTCATGCCCCAGAATTATGAGCCACCGTAGGATTTGATTTACCCCAAGTGGGTTAAGCTAGTTATCACTAAAAGAAAGGTTCTACTTTGATGGAAAGGATAGAACGACTCTCCCCAACGTGGGTAAGACGTTGGACTCCATGTGGCTGACATGGTTTATGTTGGTTAGAAGAATCTCTCAAAGTAGTCCTTACTCTAATTAAGGTGAAAGTACATGTATTTTGAAAGCTATGATTCTAAGATTTCTAAGGTTCTCAAGTGCTATAATCTTTAAGTTTCAAAGAAGTTCCTTGTTTTCCATAAGATTAAGGTGTATGTTCTGAAGGTTGTCATCTAGTTCGTAATCTTGAGTACAAAGAAAAAGGTACAGATTTGGAATAAAGTGAGATGACTCATGTGATTTATATGGTATGTTTTCTATTCATGATTTATGAGGATTTTATTCAAGCTATGTGAGTCACCTATTATAGCATGCATGTTTTCTATAAAGACTTATGATATGGATTATTTAATTTTATAGATCCCCATATACTCAGTATATTCCCAAGTGTTGATCCACATATACGTCAATGTGCTACATTGTCTTAAAATGTAGGTACAGGTGCTTAGTCCCAGCCTCGTAAGTGACTTCCGATTACCTTTGTCTACCTCTCCACAGTGGTGAGTCCTCATGGTTCGAGGTCCTATCTTCAGATATTTTAGTATTTTAGTAGATATATATTTTTGCTTTTAGTTCAGTTTGAGTCAGTTTGGGATCTGTCCCAATGGCTCTCTAGTTCATAGAGTAGTAGAGACTTTGTCAGGCTGGTTATTAGATTATTAGTTTATTGAATTTTCCAGTATTATGATTGTTCGGATAGAGTATTTTTCTTCGTATTCATTATGACTATGACATAATGGTACTAATGATTGTTTTAATCATCTTTAGGTAAGATTTTGATGTAGTACCAGATTCAAAGGGTTAGCTTGGGGCTATTTGTAGCCTTAAGCACCATGTGACATCTCAGAACCCATTTTTGGAGTGTTACAAACTTGGTATCAGAGCCTAAGGTTTAAGGAGTCCTAGGGAGTCTGACAAGCCATGTTAAGTTGAGTCTTGATCATCGGTGTGTAGCGTGCGACATCTATGAGAAAGAGGCTACAAGATATTTTAGGAAAAAGTTATCTCTTTCTTTTAGAATCTATTATGCTTACAGTTGTCTCTCTCAGTTATTGAATCATGCTCTGTTATTTCAAAAAATGACTCCCTGAATAGCAAATGTCCGTAGAAAGAATATCGATCAACCCCAGCCTGTTGATCCCTTGAATGAGAATGTGTCTTATGCTGAGTTTCGAGCAGACTTTCAAGCATTAGCCTAAGTAGTTATCGCGAATGTTCAAGCCAATAACCAGGCCACAATTCTACCTCAGCAAGGAGGTGATTTAAGTGCTTCTAGAATTCATGATTTCATGCGGATGAATTAGCTAGAGTCTATGGGTCTAAGGTAGGTGAGGACCCACAGTTATATCTTGAGTAGGTGAGGAAAATCATATAGGTGATGCATATTTATGATGAAAAAAGTATGGAGTTGGCATATTACAGGTTGAAAGATATTGCATATGACTGGGTTGTTGCATGGAAGAAGAATAGAGGGAAAGATGATGCTCCTGTTAGTTGGCAGGCATTCCAAAATGCATTCTTAGCCAAGTTCTACCCGCTAGCGATAAAGGAAGAAAATATAGAGGAATTCATGAACTTAAGGCAGGGCTCCATGACTATTAAGGAGTACTGCTTAAAGTTCAACCAGTTAGCAAAATATGCCCTTAATTTGATTTTTGACACCCCAGCTAGTATAAGTAAGTTCATGATGGGTGTGTCTGGTTTGGTGCTGAAAGAGTGTAGGACTGCTATGCTCAATAGGGACATGGATCTTGTTAGGTTGATGATTCATACATAGTAAATAGAGGCAGACAAAATAAGGGAAAGAGACAGAGTAAGGGGAAATCAGAGAGCTAGATCCGAACAACATGAGTATGGTCAGGCTAGGTCCCATGGAGGGAACCACCCTCAGTTTCAGAACCATTCATCCATGCCATCACCTTTATACTTTAGTGCTCCCGCACCCAGAGGTATGCAGGATCAAGGGAATAGGCCTACTGTGACTAGATCCCAGAACAGTGTAAGCAACAGGCCTATTTCCTTCTTCTTCTAAGTATTGCAGGATGGTTCCTTCTTCTTCTAAGTATTGCAGGACCCATCCTGGTAAGTGTTTGGCAGAACAAAGAGGTTGTTTTGGTTGTGGTAAGATAATCCATATGCTTAGAGAGTGCCCACATGCTCGGCAGGGAAACCATGATGTTCGCCTCCAGACTTAGACTGCTAGTGCCTCAACTCTCGTAGCCCATAGCCCTTCCAACCCTTCCTTAGGACACTTCTTCCAGTATTGCTAGCGGTCAGTGACGGAATAGGTTTTATGCCTTACTATCCCATCAGGAGCAGGAGGATTCTCCAAACGTTGTTACTGAAATGATCTGCGTCTTTCACTTTGATGTTTAAGTGTTGTTGGACCCCAGGTCAAGTTTCACTTGTGTGACCCCACTTGTAGCTGTGAGATTTGAAATGAGTCCCAAAAAGATTCCTGAGCCTTTCCTAGTTTCTACTCCAGTAGGGGATTCAGTTATTGCTAAACAAGTGTATAAAAAGTCTCCCGTAACTATTCTTCATAGAGTCATACTTGCTGATTTGATAGAGTTGGACATAGCAGATTTTGACCTTATTATGGGTATGGATTGGCTTCATCCGTACTACGCATCTATAGACTATCATACCCATATGGTTAAGTTTCAGTTTCTGGATGAGCCAGTTTTTGAGTGATCCAGGAGTTTAGTATCTCCCGAGAGTCATTTTATATCCTATCTCAAAGCTAGAAAGCTAATATCTAAAAATTGCATTTATCATCTAGTTCGAGTTAAGGACACTAGGTTCGAGGCTCCAACCATTCATTCAGCCAACATTGTTAATAAGATTCCTAATATTTTGCCAGAATATCTCCCAGGGGTACCTCCCGATAGAGAGATAGAATTTGGGATTGACCTTCTTGCTGACACTTAGCCTATTTCTATTCCTCCCTACCGTATGGCACCTGCAGATCTTAAGAAGTTGAAAGAGAAACTCAAAGATCTTTTAGACAAAGGTTTTATAAGGCCCAACATGTCACCTTAGGGCACACCTGTTCTATTCGTGTGAAAGAAAGATGGTTCTTCGCATATGTTCATTGACTATCATCATCTTAATAAGGTCACAGTCAAGAATAAGTATCCTCTTTTGAGAATTGATGACCTGTTTGATCAGTTGCAAGGTGTGAGTTATTTCTCGAAGATAGACCTTAGATTCGGCTACCATTAACTTAATGTAAGGGAGTGTGATATCCTAAACATAGCCTTCCAAACCCGTTATGGTCACTTTGAGTTTCTAGTTATGTCTTTCAGGCTAACCAATGCTCCAGCGGCTTTCATGGAGCTCATGAATCGAGTGTTCAAGTAGTATCTTGATATGTTTGTCATAGTGTTCATAGATGATATCCTTGTTTGCTCCCATACTAAGAATGACCATGCGAGTCATCTTAGAATTGTTTTGCAAACTCTTAGAGATCATCAGTTGTTCGCTAAATTTAGCAAGTGTGAATTTTGGCTAAGGTTAGTAGCTTTTCTGGGTCATATTATTTCATCCGAAGACATTAGAGTTAATCCCCAAAAGACAGAAGCTATATGAAATTGGCCCAAACCTATCTCTCCATTAGACATTAGGAGTTTCTTGGGTCTAGCTAGCTACTACCACCATTTTAGTAAAGGTTTCTCTTCTATGGCATCCCCTATGACCCATTTGACCCAAAAGAAAGTTAAGTTCCTTTGGTCAGATTCCTGTGAGAAGAGTTTTCAGGAGTTGAAGAATCGACTCACCTCAACCCCTGTGTTGACTTTGCCTAATGGTATGGATGATTTTGTGGTGTATTGCGATGCCTGTAGAGTTGGTTTAGGTTATGTGTTGATGCAGAGAGGTAAGGTTATAACCCATGACTCTAGATAGTTGAAACCAAATGAAAAAACTACCTAACCTATGATTTTGAATTAGCTGCTATGGTTTTTGCTTTGAAAATCTAGAGACACTATCTATATGGTGTTCATGTTGATATGTTTACAGACCACAAAAGCTTGCAATATGTGTTTTCTCAGAGGAAGTTGAATCTTCACCAGAGGAGATAGTTAGTGTTGCTAAAAAATTATGATATGAGCATGTTGTACAGTCGGGCAAGGCCAATGTAGTGTCAGACGCCCTTAATAGGTTATCTATGAGTAGTGTTGCTCATGTAGAGATGGGTAAGAAAGAGTTAGCTTCTGATATACATTGTTTGACTAGATTGGGTGTTAGGTTGCTTGATTCTGCTGAGGGAAGTATTTTGGTGCAGAGTAGTTCTGAATCTTCTTTCATTTCGGAAGTGAAGGAGAAGTAAGACTTAGATTCTAGGTTGGTCAGACCGAAGGAGTCAGTTAAGGACCAAAAGGTAGAGGTTTTCTCCCAAGGGGGAGATGTGGTGTTGAGGTTGCAGGGTAGATTATGTATTCCTTGTGTTGATGATCTGAGGCAGAGAATTATGACTGAAGTGCATGGCGTGCGATATTCTATTCATTCTAGTGCTACCAAGATGTACCACAATTTGTGGGAACTCTATTGGTGGAGTGGCATGAAGAAGGATATAACAGACTTTGTGGCAAAGTGTATGACATGCCAACAAGTTAAAGTAGAGCACCAGAGACCTGGTGGTGTAATACAAGAATTTGGTATACCCACTTGGAAGTGGGAAGAGGTGACTATGGATTTCGTGACTGGTTTACCTCTTTCGCATCGTCACCATGATTCTATTTGGGTTGTTGTAGATAGGCTGACTAAGTCAGTGCATTTTTTGCCCGTGAATATATCCTATACTACTGAGGATTATACTATATTGTATATTCGGGAGTTGGTCAGGCTGCATGGAGTTCCCTTGTCTATGATCTTAGACAGGGGTACTCAGTTGACTTCTAAGTTTTAGAGAGCTTTGCTGAGGGATCTTGGTACCCAAGTGCATCTTAGTTCTGATTTTCATCCACAGACTGGTGGTTAGGCTGAGAGGACCATCCAAACTTTGGAGGATATGTTGAGGGCGTGTGATCTTGATTTCAAAGGAAGTTGGGATGGGCATTTTTCACTGATCGAGTTCGCCTATAACAATAGTTACCATGCTAGTATCAAGATGTCACTATTTGAGGCTTTGTATGGTAGAAGGTATAGGTAACCCATAAGTTGATTCGAAGTAGGTAAAGCTGCTATGATTGGACCTGATGCCGTATTTGAAGCTATGGAGAAGGTGAGATTTATTAGAGAAAGGTTGAAGACAGTGCAGAGTCCTCAAAAGTCATATACAGACTTAAGAAGAAGGGATCTTGAGTTTAAAGTTACTGACTTGGTGTATCTAAGCCCAGGAAAGGGGTGAAAAGGTTTGTTAAGAAGGGAAAACTTAGTCCCTAGTATGTTTGCCCCTATAGAATCCTAAGTCGTGTGGGGAGAGTAGCCTATGAGCTTGAGTTTCCCATAGAGTTGTCATCTGTGCATCCTATCTTTCATGTCTCCATTCTTAAGAAGCACATTGGTGATTTCGTTGTTGAGGATACTTCAAAGAGCTTAAATATCACAACTAGCCTTTCGTTTAAAGAGAATCTAGTTGAGATTCTAGACCACCAGATCCATAAACAGAGGAACAAAGAGGTTTCATTGGTCAAAGTGTTATGGCGAAACCAGTCAGTTGAGGGTGCTACTTGGGAAGCTGAGTTAGATATGAGATCCAAGTACCCGCACCTATTCTCCGCAAGTTCAGATCAAGCCAAAGGTATCATTCTTACTTAATTCAGCCCTTTTCTAATCAAAGTTGCAGTTGTAGAGCTATTCTTAATATAAGTTCATGCATTCTCCGAAGTATTCAAGAGTATAAAATGATAGAGAGTTCGATTAGCAAGTTGCTTCAGCTATGCATACCTGTTTCCTCCGTACTCTTAGCTTGACGAGCGTTATTCGAGGATGAATGTTCCTAAGGGGAAGATATTGTAATACCCCTGAAGTATTCCTTAAGTTTAATTTCTTCTCTAGAAGGCTAAGTAATGACTTCCTAAGTGTGAAACATTTAAACCATATAGAATTTCCCTAATTTTGACTTTTTATCATGTGGGAAATTTAATTAGCTTTCCAAAGATATAAGATCCACCTAAATTCGATAACCGGGCAAGAAGTTATGGAAAATTTAAGTCCTAGTCGTAAAACACCATCACTTTAGTTCTTGGCACATCACGGAGGGGGTTTATTTAACAATTGTCAAATTCCAGTAGCCTAGTGCTATTGTGGCGCATCATGCTAAAGTTCTAGGTACCAACCAGTAGGACAACATGATGGCTCTGCATCCTAGTGACCCCAAGAATCCCATTTGTCAATTTCCAGTGAGCAACCGTGATAGTAGCGCGTCGCGGTGGCCTATCAAATTGGGTTTTCAGTTTAATTTTTCCAACTTTGTTCAGGATTTAAAAAGGGTACTTTGTACTTTTTCCAAGCCTATTAAACTGTACAAACACCAAATTGAAGTCATTTACAAGCATTCTATGAGGTTTTTCACAAGTTTTCTCTCAGCAAAAACCTTAAGTATCCAGAACCTCTTCCAAAAATCTCAAGAATCCACCGTAGCTTTCACAAATTGAGTTAGGATTCAAGGTTCCCAAGTCAAGGGATTTAACAACCCTCATCCAAAAGAATGATAAAGAGTCTCAAGCAAGCTTATTCATCAAAGTTCATAATTTGAGGTATGTGGGGTTTGAACAACAACACTTCTTCCGTTCTTGGGCCCAAAGTTTTGGTCTTTCTTAAAAGATTTTAATGTTTCAAGATGAATTATGACTAAATTACTATATTTCAAGTATATAAGATTGTGAATTTGTTCAAGTCTTGAATTATATGATACTACACCTATTTTATGATTTGAATTAAGAATTAATGTTATGAATTGCATATTCCATCCATGATTGATGTTTGGAATACTCTTAAGGTTGAAGTCATGATTTACCCTCTATTTTGAATTGAGATTTCTTGAATATGTATAGATGTTTTAAGGTCCAAGAAATAATTTTGATATATTCAATAGTATTTCAAGAATGATATTGATATCTCCATATCCTTGAAGTTTCAAAGCTTGTTAAAGATAGTCTACCAAAGTTTAAAGAAAAGAGTTGATTTTGATCCTAAGTTAAGAAAGGAATCCACATCTTGTGATTTAAGTTAAAGTGAAGCATATTGGATCCCATTTCATAATGTTGAATTAAATAAGGTAGATTTTCCTAAAAGTTCTGAGCCTAGTATGGGAGTTGTACTTAGCACTGAGTTGGGCTTGATTCTGAGGTCTCATGCTCCAGAACTATAAGCCACTATAGGATTTGATTTACCCCAAGTGGGTTAATCTAGTGATCACTAAAAGTAAAGGTTCTACTCCGATGGCAATGATAGAACAACTTTCTCCTACGTGGGTAAGACATTGGACTCCATGTGGCTCACACGGTTTATGTCAGTTAGAAAAAACTCTCAAAGTAGTCCCTACTATAACTAAGGTAAAAGTACATGTATTTCGAAAGCTATGATTCTAAGATTTCTAAGGTTCTCAAGTGCTATAATCTTTAAGTTTCAAAGAAGCTCCTTGTTTTCCATAAGATTAAGGTGTATGCTCTGAAGGTTGTCGTTTTAAGACTTTATCTAGTTTGTAAGCTTGAGTACAAAGAAAAATGTAAAGATTTGGAATAAAGTGAAATGACTCACGTGATTTATATGGTATATTTTCTATTCATAATTTATGAAGATTTTATTCAAGCTATGTGAGTCACTTGTTATAGCATGCATGTTTTCTATAAAGACTTATGATATGGATTATTTAATTGCATACACCCCATATATTCAGTACATTCCCAAGTTCTAATCCGCATATACGTCTATGTGCTACATTGTCATATAATGTAGGTTCAGGTGCTCAGTCCCAGCCTCGTTAGTGACTTTTGAGTACCTTTGTCTATATCTCCATAGTGGTGAGTCCTCATGATTCGAGGACCTATATTTAGACATTTCAGTATTTTGGTAGATATATGTTATTGCTTTTAGTTCAGTTCGAGTCAGTTGGGGACCTGTCCTAATGTCTCTCTAGTTTATAGAGTAGTAGAGGCTTTGTCAGGCTAGTTATCAGATTATTAGTATGTTGAATTTCCCAGTATTGTGGTTGTTCGGACAGAGTGTTTTCCTTCGTATTTGTTATGACTGTGATATAACTGTACCAATGATTGTTTTATTCATCTTTAGGTAAGCTTTTGATGTAGTAGAAGGCTCAAAGGGTTGGGGCTACTTGTAGCCTTAAGCATCATGTGATGTCTCGGAACCCATTTTTTCCGGGCGTTACAATGGGATAAGTGCTACACATATTTCATGATTCAAGTTCAAACCCAAAAGAAAGAAGATTAGGCCAGTATGAGTTTTTATTAAATTTTGGAAACTTTTGCTTTCCTAATTTTAAGTTTCCTAGTTTAAAAGTTACCAGTTTAAAGTTCCTAGTTTAAAGGTTTTCATAGTTTAAAAGTTTCCAAGTTTAATAGTTTTCTAGTTTAAAGATCCCTAGATTTATTATTTTTATTAAAGTTGAATTCAAATTCCATGCTATTTGGGAAAAGTTATTCTATAAATAGGGATAAATTTTGTCAATATCAAGAAGAAAAAATGACGATTAATAAAGTTGGAGAGGTCTCTCTTCTTTACACCTTGTGTGTGGTGACTCTTAATTTATCTTGAAACTCTTTAACAAGGATTCTTTAGGAGGTAAGATTAATTCTTAACCTGATATCTTTGGTTTCTATTAAAGTTAATTAAAGAAGGAGATTACTCTTATATTAATTGTTGTCTTTAATTTATTTGAAATATGGGTCTTAGATAACTTTTTATCTATGTTCTTGAATTGAATCTGTTAGTATCATAATTAGTTATAATCTACTAATTTTGAATAATAATATCAATTAGGGTTCTTTGCACTTAATCTATAAATTGGGGATTTATTCTCAAATTTCATCTATCTTTAATTTCTTGTCTTTAATGATAGGATTTTTGTTTCCACGTTATTTTTATGTTTACTACGGTAATTTAATTCTTATTCAGTGGTACCAGAGCGGTTCTATCAAGGTTTTGTTCTTGATAATTCTTTGGAGCTTCATATCCCAAATATTTTTAGTAGATTAAAAAGAAATGCTATGTAGTTGCAAACACAAATTAAAAAAAAATTCAATCGCAAATTAAGAAACTCCAAATTTATTGTCTTTCTTATTATCAAACATAAAGAAGGAAACCAAAAAATAGGGAAAATTTAGTTTTTTTTTGTTTTTTTGTATAAATTGATCTTTTTCTTGTCTTACCTATCCCAATCAGTCTGAGAGTTGGTAAAAAAAATTTCTTTTAAAGAAATTGCTATTGGTAGGGTCAATATATAAATTTTAAAGGAATTAGCCAAATATTGTAATTTGAGTGGAAAAGTGAAAACAATATGAAACCAATAAATAAAACAAAGGGCCATAAGTTTGAGGTCTTTGTTTTCTTTTATATTTTTTTACAAATGTCTAAACAGGAAAGGATACCAATGTGGTGACTCAAAACAATGACATATCCAAGACACTTAGAAGGATTTTTTCTCGATTGGATGCATTAGAAGTCACCTAAAATCCAACTAACCCATTGAATGTAACTTATTTGAGAAAAAGTATTTTTCATATAAGGTGTGGGTAAAGAGTAATATTTGATCTGTGATTATTGATTTTTAAAGTGGTATTAATGTGATAAGTTCATACATGGTGGAGAAATTTGAATACATGCATGAAACATACTACTCATTATAAGCGACAATGCTTGAATGGTTTTGGTGAACATAAGGCGAATAAGAAATCCTTAATTTCTTTCTCAATTGAAAGGTATTGTTCTTTGTATTGTAATTCCAATGCAACATTGTGATAATGCCCAAACTACAGCTCTTGTAAGAGTGTAAGCGGTCGATGTCAAATATAGAACCCAACTGGGTTGGGTGTCGAATCCCACAGGGAATACTTGGTCACTAAGTGTTGCAACTATTAGTAGACTGTTGATCGAAAATTCTACGGAAAAGGGGGGATTGGTTTTAGGCGTGAAATAATGTTAACAAAATAAAGAATGAAACGATTAATGTAGTAAGATTGAATCACAGAGAATAATAAGCTAGGGTTATGTCCACCTTATGAGTTCTACGTATCTATTAACTATGAGTTATGCGGAATTCAGACATGCATGCACTTATAGAGATTCGTATTCTAATGGTAAATCTAGTGTCTCTCGACCATCCAGGATTATTTCACTTTAACTCTCTCGAGCTTAAAGTGTATAACTAACGGTACAAACTCTCCAAGAGGTTAATCCGGTTAAGGCATTAACGTGTAAACAGGGGTTTGTAGCCCTATTTCCTTGTCACACTCTCTTTTCCAAACATGTAACTTTTCTCTCGAACAAGTTAATGCTATAATGGCGTATTCTATATGTTTGCAACCACAAGAATTTAATTAAAACGAAGAGAGTAATGATATAAGTAGCATACATATCAAGAATTCACAAACTCATAGCAATAGATAGTATATCATAAGGCTTCCATAACCCTAACAGAGAAGTTTAGCTACTCATGAGTATAACGTAGATCACAATAGATATAATCATCATACCACAACCTAGAATAATCTTGGCGATGGGATGACTTAAACGTCAAGAAGTAGATGACGTTTTTCTTCTTGGCCGTTCCTCAAGAGAGCTGAGTTTTCTCTGTCAGAAAGTAACGTGAATAAATCCTAAAAGTGTCGAATGAAATATGAAAAGCTTAATGAAAAGTGTGAATGAAAAGCTTGCTGAAAAATTCAGCAAATAGGATTTTTATAACATCCTTGTCCTATTCCTACTGAAATAGGGTTTTTATCCTTGTCCTATTCCTACTGGGTTACTGCTGCACCCCTAAGTATTAAGAAATACTGATTTTGCCCGGGACGGATTCTCCATGCATCACATTCAGTCCACAAGCTTCCAAAAGCTGCCTTCCTTCTTACGTGAAGTTTCCCTTGCTACCGAAAGGTCCACAAAGTGCTGAAATCTTCATAATAAATACCTGAAAACATGCTAATCACGTTGGTTAGCTCACTTATAGGAAAATGGACTAAAAGTGCAGGAATTATATATTTTGTCCTTAAAACTTAGCTAAACAATGGGTAAATTATAGTGCTTTAGGCGTGTAAATACGCCCAACATCAACACCCCACACTTAAAGCTTTGTTCGTCCTCGAACAAAATATTACGTCCATATGAACATCTACTAAGGATTTCACAGTAACAGCACAAAAATGTTCCACAAGACATGCACGACAATCATTAACAAAGAGTAGTTTTATTGGTCACTACTAGAAACAATTCAACCTCCAACCTAGACTCGTGATGATGGCTAATTCGTATCCACAAGTTATGGCACAAAGAATCATACACAACTACCAAAAACTCGTCAACCATGTGTGTCTCACACAAGATATTACCCATAATCACTCACAAGTTTTGCCTTTTTTGAAACATGGGTACAATATTCTCCTTGCTCTTACTCTCACAAAGAATTCATATATTGCAACTGATGACCATAGGCTTGCCCTTAGTGTAATGCTCCACTAATATCAGAATGCTAAGCTTAGGATCAAATAGGTCTTTTACAGTTTGTAATGTAGGCTAAGGGACAGGTAGGACTATTTTGGCCAGAAATAGTGACTATGTTCCCTAAGCGCTTTAATACATCACATCATGCTATTAAAACTCTCTTTTAAACAACTCTGCTACCTTTCTTTCATAAACCACCCCTTTTCACCTTATTTTGTTATTCAACCATAAACACAATTATCTTTTTAGTTTTCTATTTCTTTTTCTTTTCTTTCTCCTTTTTTTTTCATATTATAATGCACCTCTATGATAGCACTTCTATGATAGCAACTCTTTTTCACAATAATTTGAAGTACCAATATGCTCTGAGGCATCACTCTCACCCAATTTCCTCTTATTTTGTCACATGACTCTACCATTTAAAGCGCTTAGGAATTTGGATCAAATTATGGTCTTGAAAAAAAATGGATTAGGCTACATATGAGGTTGTCAAGGAAAATAGCTAAAGGATCAAAGGGGGTTAACTAGGATAATGTACACAGGTAGGTAAAAAAAAAGGTAAACAATTACAGGCTGTCAAAGAAATGCCTAAATCATCTCCTAAACTCACACTCTTTATTTTGCTTTACACACACACCAGGAAAGTTCTAACATCAGTCACAACACAGAATATACTATAATCTCACACACACAAGGCACATGGTCAACTTTATTGGGAGCAGTATAGACTCTTGACCCAACAGATGAAGGAATTAAACCACACAAATATCACACAGTGAGTCACACTTAGAGACTAAATGTCTCAATAGTCATGATTTTATCACAAACTGCAGTCATAATACCATGCCGCCTATCAGAACAATTTCATGCAAAATGTAAAAAAATCAAAGAATATAAAAATTTAACTACAAACGAGAATAAATGCAGGCAAAGAAGTACAATACAACATACAAATACCATCAACCCACACTTAGACGGGACACACTGCCCTCAGTGGAAAATAAATAAGAAAAACCTGATTAATCGGACTCCTCCTCTATGTCTAGGGTCATACCCCCTGCATTGAAATTATCATCAGAGTCGTCGTCATTAGAGTTCTCCTCTATGTCTGAATCTGGAATTCGGTGATCATCATTGGTCGACACGTCATCATCAAGAGGCTCCTGAAAATGTACCCCAACTCCGCATGTAGCCCGCGCATGCTCATTCATCGGGTAGTCATAATCCAACTGTTGGAGCTCTACATTAGTTGGAACACGATACCCACTCATTATGGTAAACCTCGTCATGCCATATAAATGGCGGAAGAAGCTTTCATCGCGAGCATGCCATTCTGCAGTGGTCAGGTTGATGCCATGCATAGTTTCAGCATCTTTAACCTTTGTCAGATCAACCTTCTTCGGGTTGTGAGGAAGCTTATGATCTGCAGGTTCCTCTTCAATGTCTTCCTTCCTTAATATCACAGTCAACAGATTGCCAAAGCTAAAGTGGGACCTCTTGTGCAGCCTAGCCTTATGCATTAAAGATCGAATAATCGCCCTAATGTTGATGGGGATGTTCGTCATCAACGCGTACACCAAGCATACTCTATCACGTGTGATCTTTGTGTACTTTGTCCCTGAAATCAGGCAAGAGTTGACTATCAACAACCATATCTGAGCTTCTCTATTTAGGGAAGCATATGGGAAGGTGTTGTGTCGACCGGTATCCTTATGACGATTCCAGCGTGCCATTGATCTTGTTCCACACAGTGTGTGTCTGATTGCCCTGTACGCAGGTCTTTGTTGAAGCTCCTTGAGCGGTGATGGATCTACAGATGGAAGACCCAAAAAAGTGTTGAAGAACTCTGCATTCAGTTGCAAAACTTGGCCCCGAATTTTCACTTCACTTCCGGTAGTCTTTGGGGATCAATTTGCATAAAATTCTCGCGTTAGATCAAGATTGCATTCTCCTATGTCTCTGAAAATGAAATCTAGATGTAGCGCCATAATTTTAGCCAAAATGCGAGGTTTTTTCTTCGCTAGACTCTCCTTCTGTATCAACTCCACGTGAACATACATTTTCACTTTGTTGTTCTTGTACCACTCCTTTCCTTACTCCGCTAGGACCCATTTTATCCCGAATATGCGTCAAGGTATTTGCAGCGAGGAGGATTCAGCTTGCTCTTTTCTTCCCCTCTTCTGACCTTTCTATGAGGTGGACGCTTTTTCTTTTCCTTGTCGCGCTTTTGATGCCATTCTTCCTGAGATTAAAATAGATTCGTGTTAGCTCATCTCAGAAGATTTAATCGACAAACAAACAATAATGGCACCACCCCACACTTAATTTGTTGGTACAAATTTATTAAGTGAGTGATGTCGATTACTCAGACTTCATCGACATACGTATAGGTGATATGTTCCAACAACACTTTTAGCACAGCCATACTTTCATGTCATCTTTAACTATCCTTTCCAACTCTATTTCATGTAATCTTGACTATACTTTCATGTTTGGATTAATGCATCTTTTGAACAAGACTACTACATAGAGATCAAATCAAGTTATGGCATAGAAATAATCACAACATCTCATGCTTGTATTTGATCATGATCTTTATCTCGATGAACGAGTCATTCAAACATTTAAGCTTTCAGTTTTGAAGATTATGCAATTAACTTTATTATGTCGATTCCGCCAAAGTATGACAGTGTATCAAAATCAAATACAAGTTGGAACAAAGTCAAGAACACCCACACGTATTCTTTCACTCAACTAGGTGTATCATAACAAACCAACAACATTCAAATCACCAACACCTCCTTAAGATCTAACAAATCATTATAAGCGTAGTATTGTAACAACGTATGGAATATAAAAGAAGAACTTACTTGGTGATGGACTTGGAATATGATCTTGCAAGGTTAGATGAGCAAAAAGAAAATTTTTGAGAGATTTGGAGAGTAAAGGAAGCGCCTAGGTTGAGCAAATAAGTGTGTTTTGTTCTAATGTTTAAGATCTATTTATAGCACAAGCCATGGATCGGGTTTGACCCATATAGAATCGGGTAAGGAGACCAAAAAGTGAGCATAGGCGGCGTCTAATACTTTGCCTATGCTTGGCATAGGCGGCGCCTAATGCTTTGCCTAGTTGAGCATAGGCGGAGCCTATGCTATGGCATTGTTGGTCATAGGCGGCGCCTATGCTATGGCATTGTAGATTCAGAGACCAAAGGCATTGGCATAGGCGGCGCCTATGCTATGGCATTGTTGGGTATAGGCGGCGCCTATGCTATGGCATTGTAGATTCAGAGAGCTTAGGCTATAGCATAGGCCTTGCCTTGTTCGTTGCCTATATTTACATAGGCCTTTCCTTGTTCGTTTCCTAGATTTACGTAGGCCTTGCCTTGTTCGTTGCCTAGATTTGCATAGGCAATGCCTAACCAATAGCCTTTGCTTCTTCATTCCTAACTTACCACCTTCAACATGACACTCTTCCAAATCAAAGTTTGAGACCAATCTCCTCCTTTATACATCTTGCACCTACACTTACTCAAAAACAACAAAAACGATTAGAACGATGGGTTGCCTCCCACCAAGCGCCTTAGTTTTTGTCGTGGCTCGACTATAAAAACAAACTCCTAGTAAAACAGAACAATTAAAGACGATGGGTTGCCTCCCATCTAGAGCTTGATTTATTGTCGCGGCACGGCATAGTTATCTCGATTACTTAGACATCATCGAGATATATGGTGCATTGTTTTATGAATGGATTCAGACGATGCTGATGCTTACTTGTAGGCATGCAATCTTCTTCGAGATGACTCTTGTGCATACATATCCCAGGTTGGATACCAATTATAATATCAATAGTCCAACCCATAACTCTCTTGTACCTCTTCAGAGCAGAGATGAGAGCCTCTACGTGCTGTTCACCTGAATCAGGCGTAACAATAACTGGAAGTGTATCACCACTTCCCAAGAACGCATACCTTAGATGACTGGGGAGCTCTTCCGATTTTAGCACTGGTGACTCTTCAATGGATGGTTTTGCTGGTGGTGAAGGTTGATTCTTAAGATCAAGGTCCAGCTTATTAGGAGCATGAGAATAGGACCCTATTCCTGTTAGAGCACATCCGGTTTCTTCATATTTTTCAACCTCCTTACGCTCAAAATTCAACAGGACATTAGACAATGGCTCATCAATAAGCTACTTCTCTACAGATAATTCTTCCACATCTTCATAATAAACATCAGCTACAGAGAACACATCCATATCTCAAGGCTGCTTCATCGATTTGCATACATCAAAACGGACCACTTCATCATTCAGCCGAAATAAAAGCTCATTAGCTCTTAAATCAATAAGCACACTTCCAGTTGCGAGGAGAGGACGCCGCAAGATTATAGGAACTTCAGAATCCACCTCGCAATCTAAAATAACAAAGTCTATAGGAAAAATGAAGGTGGAAACCTTCACTAACACATCATATAAGATACCAACAGGTCGTTTTATTGACCTATCTGCCATCACGAGCCGCATATTGGTTGGTGTCGGATCTCCCAACCCCAACTTTCTATAGACGGATAGCGGCATCAAATTGATGCTAGCCCCCAAATCGCACAATGCCTTAGCAAAATTCATAGATCCCACCGTGCAAGGAATAGTGAAAGCACCAGGATCTGCCTTCTTCTGTACTAAAGACCTCGTGGCAATTGCACTGCAATGATGAACATTATCTGCCAGCTTATAGCTTACTGCCTGCTTCTTTGTCAAAAGGTCCTTCATGAATTTAGCGTACCCAGGCATCTGTTCTAGCACCTCCACCAAAGGAACATTAATAGTCAGCTGCTTCAGCATAGTCATGAATTTACTGAACCTGGTGTCATCAGCTTTCTTCTTTAATCTCTGAGAAAAAGGTGATGGTGGAAGGGGAATCGTTTTCTCCACCACTTCCTTTTTATCTTTCTTCCGATTAGCAACCTTTTCAGGAGTGTCATCAACCTTCTTCTTCAGCCTCTGAGGAAAAGGTGGTGGTGGAAGGGGAATAGTTTTCTCATGAACGCTCTCATTTTGATTTTCAACTTCTACCGAATTATCACATTCTGCTTCAATAACATTCTCTGCTATATCATCAACAACCTGCTTGCCTTTAGACGGACTTTCCAATACTTTACCACTCCTGGTAGTAATAGCCATACATGATCCATCATTCCTTGGGTTTTGCACCGTGCCGCTAGGTAAAGTGCCAGCCTTTCTTTGATTGAATGCTGCTGAGAGTTGACTCAATTATTGTTCCAGCTGTTTTATTGCAGTAGAATGTCAGTAAACCAGTTGATTTATTGAGGACAAATCATTCTTTACCCCAGCTACTCCCGTGTTAGTTGCTTCCACTCCTTTCAACAGCTTAGCCATCATGTCCTCCATGGACATATTTCCAGAACCAGATACAGCGGCATCACGACTTCCAGGAGGAACATACAAACCACTCCTGTCAGTCTTATTCTTCTAACTACCTTGATCACGGTCCTTTTTTCCAGATTTATCATAATAGTTCTGACGTTGGTTTCCTTGGGCATTGCCTCGGAAACCCCCCTGATTATTCAAGTAGTTCGCTTCTTCCTCAGATTTGGATTCATTTCGTCCCTGTGATACAACCGCTTTGAATTTTTCAATCATAATAAATGCTTGGTAAGAAGATCCATCTGCGTTTTCATGTGCGCCATATCTTGATCACGTTCTTCCTTTCTTCGCCTTTGTTCTGTAGTCATGCCAATAGATGCAGTAGAGCTTGCTACCTCAGAATCCCCGGTATGCCAAGCTATACTCTGCTTTGTCATACGATCTAGCATATCACTTGCCTGAATAAAAGTAAAGTCCATGAATGACCCTCCTGCAGTATTATAAGCCACTGGCTTAGTCACCGAATTCAAAGACCTGTATAATATCTTCATCAAGTGGACATTGGTCATATGATGATTTGGGCACCGCATAAGCTTCTTCTTGAGCCTCTCCCATGTTTCATGGAGAGCTTCAGTTGGAAGCTGTCGAAAATTGCTGATCTCATCTCTCAACTGTGCTCTTTTGGATGGCAAAAAGAATCTTTCTAGGAAAGCGTCTTTCAATTGCCTCTAATTAGTAATGGAATCAGGAGTTAGCTCGTTCAACCTTAGAGTTGCCTCTCTAGATAGAGACAATGGAAATAAGCGCAGCCAAATTGCATTCTGTCCAACTCCTGGATAGTCAAATGACTTGCATGTTGAGATAAAATTGATCAAGTGCATATTCGGATCATCGCCTGCAAGTCCACCAAATAATCCCTTGAGCTGCAACAGCTGAATCGTGGTGCTAGTGATATTGAACTTGGCTCCAGGTGCCAAGGGCGGAGGAATAATAGCCCCTGTGGCACCAGCTCCATCCAAATCGTCCTCATCATCATCAAATGAAATCTGCATAGCTCGACGTTCAGGCCTCAGTCTAGCTTGACGATCTATTCTGTTCACAGGAGTCGCCACCTCTTCAGCATGCCTAGGATCCAGTAATTCATCATCACCCAGGTCCTCATCATCGAGATTTGTTGCTCGCCCTGGGTTATCAATATTCTGTTGATGCAGTTGAGCGGCGGCCAATACAGCTAATCGAGACTGCTCTTGTTGAGCGGCCCTTCTATCAATATCTCGTTGCGCCTCCATCCTGCCAATAAGTTAGGGTTCAGGGTTTATGGGTAATAATGGCTGGCCCAAACTTCGAGTATTTGGCATGCACTGAGAAAAACCTGAATAAAACAAAAACAACAGATGAAAACTAAAATTTGAGAATCTTTGACCAAAGATGAAAAGTTGATAATGCCTAAACTAGAGCTCTCGTAAGAGTGTAAGTGGTCGATGTCAAATATAGAACCCAACTGGGTTGGGTGTCGAATCCCACAGGGAATACTTGGTCACTAAGTATTGCAACTATTAGTAGACTGTTGGTCGAAAATTCTACGAAAAAGGGGGGATTGGTTTTAGGCGTGAAATAATGTTAACAAAATAAAGAATGAAACGATTAATGTAGTAAGATTGAATCACAGAGAATAATAAGTTAGGGTTATGTCCACCTTATGAGTTCTACGTATCTATTAACTATGAGTTATGCGGAATTCAGACATGCATGCACTTGTAGAGATTCGTATTCTAATGGTAAATCCTAGGGTCTCTCGACCATCCAGGATTATTTCAGTTTAACTCTCTCGAGCTTAAAGTGTATAACTAATGGTACAAACTCTCCAAGAGGTTAATCCGGTTAAGGCATTAACGTGTAAACAGGGGTTGGTAGCCCTATTTCCTTGTCACACTCTTTTTTCCAAACATGTAACTTTTCTCTCGAACAAGTTAATACTATAATGGCGTATTCTATATGTTTGCAACCACAAGAATTTAATTAAAATGAAGAGAGTAATGATATAAGTAGCATACACATTAAGAATTCACAAACTCATAGCAATAGATAGTATATCATAAGGCTTCCATAACCCTAACAGAGAAGTTTAGCTACTCATAAGTATAACGGAGATCACAATAGATATAATCATCATACCACAACCTAGAATAATCTTGGCGATGGGATGACTTAAACGTCAAGAAGGAGATAACGTTTTTCTTCTTGGCCGTTCCTTAAGAGAGCCGAGTTTTCTCTGTCAGAAAGTAACGTGAATAAATCCTAAGTGTCGAATGAAATATGAAAAGCTTAATGAAAAGCGTGAATGAAAAGCTTGCTGAAAAATTCAGCAAATAGGATTTTTATAACATCCTTGTCCTAGTCCTACTGAAATAGGGTTTTTATCCTTGTCCTATTCCTACTGGGTTACTGCTGCACCCCTAAGTATTAAGAAATACTGATTTTGCCCGGGACGGATTCTCCATGCATCACATTCAGTCCACAAGCTTCCAAAAGCTGCCTTCCTTCTTACGTGAAGTTTCCCTTGCTACTGAAAGGTCCACAAAGTGCTGAAATCTTCATCATAAATACCTGAAAACATGCTAATCACGTTGGTTAGCTCACTTATAGGAAAATGGACTAAAAGTGCAGGAATTATATATTTTGTCCTTAAAACTTAGCTAAAATATGGGTAAATTATAGTGCTTTAGGCGTGTAAATACGCCCAACATCACATTGTCATATCATGCTTGGACATCCATGGCAGTTTGACAGAAATTTATGATAGGGGAAAGAATAAAGTTTCTCTTGAGCTAAACTAAAGAGAATATAAACATGTCCCTTTAACTCCATCCTAAGTTTGCGAAGATCAGAATCGTGTGAAAAAAACAATGAAAAATTTTGAGATAGAAAAAAATAGAAGGATTAAGTGGTGCATGTTTATATTTAAAGGGAGAAAATATAATAGGTTGCATTGTGTGGAGAGAGTGAGATGTCAAGTGAGGTCGAAAGAAAAGAAAAGAAAGATGATCATGAGGACAAATTGGAGGGATAATGGTGAGGAAGAGAGAATAAAACAAGTGTGTTTGAGTAAGGTTCTTTCTTATTAAAACTATATCATTCCTACATCTCTTCTAGTTGCTTTGAATCTCTTTTAGGTACTCATGGGAAAGGTTGCATTGAAAATCCTTCATTGGATGAGCTTAATACTAAGGTAATTGATACTACATGTCCCATTGAGAAAGTCTTTGATCATGAGAATGATATAGGTAAAGAGAATTATTTTGGACTTGTCCAAGATAAGATTCATGACAAGAAAACCAACAAGGCAGATGTATGTATAACACTAATAAGCAAGGAAAAATTAGGTGATATTAATCCTTTGATAAATAAGACCAAGTACGATATGTATGATTGGTTTATCAACATTCTTGGAATTACTAGAACACCTAAGGTCTTTTGGAGGTGATAAACTATACTGTTAATTCTTATGTTGGTGACTTTGTTAAGTTTGAGGATGATTATATATTGATATATAATAAGTTATTAACTATAATTATTAAGTTCACTAATAGTAAGTTGTTCTCCTACATAATTGAGCATGACATTATTGAACATGGATTTCCACTTATTGAAACAAGGCCTAATATTTGTTGGCAGAGCATATGGATTATGAATGAGTTAGATGATTCCTCATATCTTCTTCTAGTATCGATATAGTTATTATGTGATGAATTATTGAAATAAGATTCTTTATATGGGATAAGACATAATTCTTCAAGTCTTGGTAATTTTAAGGTTTTCACGAACAAAAAGCCAAGGGTTATGATAGCACTTGTCGCAGCAAGCCATGACAAGTAAGCCAATCCCCTAGACTTATATGAGAAGAGAAATCAATAACAAAACCCAAGGCATGACTCCTAGAATGGACTCAAACCACATATACATAATAAAGAAAAATAAAAAACTAGTGATACCATATAATATCCCAAAACTCGGTGTAGTGTAATAACTACTAAATACATCGAGAATGTAAAAGAAAAAATAATAGACAAAAAATATCATAATAGTCACTGAATACAAAAAAAGACAGGAAATACATCGGAAAAGGTAGTAAATAAGCTCTAGAATCATAGATCGATTGTTACCTCAAATATACTCCAGATACTGACTGAATCAGCTATTATATGGCACCCTTGTACCTAAAGTTGTACTGAAAAGGTGTAATAGGGGTGATTACGGTCCACCTGTACTCAGCATGTATAATATGCCGACAGAGCAAAGTTGAAAATAAAATATATAAAATACACATTGTGGGCATGTCACCTATAATAAACAAATGTCCCAAATGGTAGCCTACATCATCTTAATAAATACTTCTACAATATATATATAATTAAACAAATACATTAAATAAGCATAAATATACACATATACCAAACACATGTATAGGAAAGAAGTACAAAGAGACATATTTCACATCAAGGATAGTAATACAACACAAACTAAGCACAATATTTATGAAATGCAATAAAGATACTGATAATAATGTGATGATGATGTGATGCTTGAGGTTGATGCACAAACTCCATATACACCTACCGAGTTGTGCTTATATGTAGGACCCACAGAGGGTTAGTATAATGACCTTATTATTTTGGTTATTTATGTGAATTTTTTTATTTCTATGTTATTTGATAATTTTACCCCTCCCCTTGGTTGCATTATTGAATTTTTGAGGTATGGGGATGATTATCATGGTTTCCAATGCATCTCGATGTGATATTGTGCAAAATTGTGATTTTTAGTTGTTATAAAGGCTTTATACTTGACTTTTGTCAACATTTATTGATTTGTGTAACAGATAGCAAAACAAACTATGTCAGTATATATTCAAATATCGCTTATAGGGTGGTAACTTAGTTGGTGTTGTTTTATGAGTTTTACATATCTATTCAACCCTCAGTTTGGAAAGTTTCTGAAATTAGGTTTCAGGGGTCAACTATGTGAAAAGGACATTTTTTTAAAAATAGAAGATCACTATCGAGTCAGTAGTGTTGAATTTATTCTAGTAGCATAGTAAATTTGCATTCTCATGATTCTAGATAAATCTTCAGGGGTCTATGGAAACTTGGAGAATGGTGCATCGCTTAAGCAACACATTGGTCACTTTAGTGACTTGGCCTAACATACATAGTGTTGACTAAGCATCATCGGGCTCTCCTAAAAGACTATCGCTTAAGTGATAGATTGGACTCTAACGTGACAAGGTGGGTATCTCATAAGCAACACCTGATCATTTAGCAACACCTGATCATTTAAGTGATGTCCACTTAAGCAAATCGATGATTGCTTACGTTATGTCTAGATGGGTTTAATCCCCCATTTTTGTGATTTTTCACCTTTTTCAAGACTTAGAGCTTAGAACTTTAAGTTTATGGACAATATCTTCAATTTAAGAATGGGTAAGCTTAAATCCCTATTTTAGTTAGTTTTATTTGATTGTTAGTATTGTTAAAACTTGAATTTGTAAGTGAATTTGGGGGATTTTGGCTTGGAAGGCCTAAAATTAATATTTCTTCAATTCAAACCCACATTTCAACTTGTTTTTGCTTGGTTTTTCTCTTATAAGTTACTTTAATAATGAAAAATATATATTTGGACAAAAACTTTAGTTTTATCATTCTCTTTTGAAAATCCTTTCTAGGGTCCATTTTGACCCAGACTCAAAAATGAGTAATATAGGTATCATTAGCTTTATTTTAATGTGTAGATTTTATATATCTATATTTTTGTTGATTTAAGGTCCGTTCGTGAGGTAAAAGCTTGGTGTAGAAGTGTTGTTTATACTTACTTTTTGTATTTGTGGTAGGTTATGGCTTAACATTATTCAGACTGGGATGGGTTGTTAATATGGATATACAATTATGTTAAGGGTTTGGGAACCAGTCATGAAAATGTCTATCTTATTGTGTTATGCCAGTATGGGACCTATATTTTAGCGAATTAGTTATTTTAAGACATTATTTGCTATGTGTGACCGTGTAGGGTCTTATATGATATTGTTGGCTTTGTGTATGTATATCCGATTATATCTTTTCTGATAAAAATGCCTATATTGGAATTTATGTGGTATCAATGGCATGTTATTTTATATTTTACTCAATTGGCATATGGATTACATTGGATTGATGGATGGTTGGATTATTGAGCGGATGTTGGTTCTCATGGTTGACATATTTGTTAGATTTGAAAATTCTCATTTTGGTTGTTTGTGAGAATTACATCCTTATATCACATAAACTCATAAAACGTTTGTACCACCGTGGAAAAATTGGTTATTCTAGCTTTTTCTAAAAGAAAATGTGACATGTTTAAAAATCCTCTACCAATGGATATACCAGAGAGGAGTTATAGATATTGGTAATGGATATTAGATATTGGATTTTATATGGGTTGAGAACTACCCATGGGTTCTACCTAGAAGAACAACTTGGTATGTGTATACAAAGGTTGTGCGACAACCTCGAGCATCACATCATCATTATCATTATCTTTAGTGCATCACATACATATTGTGCTCATTCTATGTTTTATGATAATCCTTGATACGATTGTTTCTATTTATACTTGTTTCTTGTTATTGTATTTGGTATGTGAGTTTATATTTGCTTATTTGTCATAATTATGTATGGTATATGTGTATATTATAGAATTCTTAGTGAAAACAGTGTCGGCTACCATTTGGGACATTTTCAAATTCCAAGTGATGTGACCATATTGTGTATTTTATGTGATTTATTTTCTTTTGCTCATTTGGTCTACGATACCGACAGAGTACAAGTGGTTTGTACTCATCCCTACTGCACCCTTTCATTATTGATCTAGGTACAAGTATATCGCATGACAATTAATTTAGGAAGTACTTGGAATTTATTTGAGGTAGAAATTGACCTATGCATTCGGACTTGACCTTCTATCTCTTCCTATCGAGACTATGTCTTATTTTATTTTCAAAGATATATTTTGATCCTTTCGGACTACCCTTCTATCTTCCTATCGCAAGGATCTGAAGGCGATCGTGATGGCTGCGATCGTGGTCATGTTGCAGTGATTCTAGTATCACGGGCTAATACCCAGAGGCAATTTTATAATTTGACATAGCTGACCCCTATTCCCTTATAAGGCACAACCCTTACCCATTTGAGATTATTGAACTTTAAAATTGCAACAATAGACTTTGTAAACCCTACCAAATTAGGTAATTTAGTGTAGTTAATTTTTAAATCTCTATTTGTTGCAATTAAAGATGGATATTGGATTACTCTTTATTGCAAGTTTTAATGGAAACATTGAACAACCAACATAGTATATTTATTTTCCCTAACTTCATGAGTGGCTAAGTAATTTATCTTGGGATCATGTTGAAATAGGGTGCAAATATGTGTGGATTGTGATTTATTTGTGTAGATTCTTTGTCATTGATTGTGGGTTTCATTATTGCTTGCTAGATTTAGTTGGCATTTGTGGGTGAAAACCCAAATATCCAAAATGGGTTTGTAGGTAAAAACCTTACACTTTTAAAAGCTCACATCATCCTTAAAAGAGAGATATAAGTAATCTTTTGGGATCCTATATTGCAATTCCCCAAAATCACATCCCGGAATATCACATGGTGCTTAAGGCAACAAGTAGCCCCAAGATAACCCTCTAAGCCTACTACTACTTATGAAGCTTACTTTAGATAAATGAATCAACCAATAACTCTTAGTCATATCAAATCCGAACTGAAATAGCAAAGAAGTACTATTTGAATAACAAAATACTGATAGTTTAAGCACAACTGATAGTCTAGTCTGACAAAGCCAACTATTACTCAAGATCTACAGAGTCATTAGGACAGATCACTAACTAAATATAATAACAACTGATATTAAAACTAAAAATCTGGGAAATAGGTCCTCGAACTGGAGGACTCACCACTGTGGAGTGTAGATCAAGGTACTCGAGAATCACTGACGAGGCTGGGCCTGAGCACCTGAACCTACATTATAAGATAATATAGCACACAGGCGTATATGTGTCTCAGTACTTTGATGATGTACTGAGTAAATAGGGGTTTATGCATTTCTTAAGTAATATCAATAATCTTTGTACAACCATGCATGCAATTATGAATGACTCACACAGCCTGAAAAAGTCTGAAATATAAATCTCATAAACCATGGATAGTGAAACATGTAGTAGGAAATCTCGTGAGTCATTGTGCTTAACTTCTAAAATCTAAACTTTATTCCCTTCTCAATACATGTAAACTAAGTAGCAAAGGGATCACCTCTAAATCTGAAAACTAAGACTATAACTTTGAAACTAAAATCTCGAGTAAAACATTATCTGAATAAGCTTGTAAGCCTTTACACTTAGCATCTAAAAGTCTTCACTGACAAAGACATCTTTCAAACTCTAAGTGAAATAACTTATCTCAAAGGAACATGCTTTTAGGGAAATTCTCCTTTAAAATTTGTACGGCAAGGAAAATACTCAAAAGCTATTTATTCACTTTTACTAGCAGGGAGGAATACTTTCTTTAAGGGAAAACATGCTTTAAGAAACTACTCTAATAAGTCTTACTATTAGGGAATTCTCTTTTTAAAAAATATATTGCAAGAGAGGTACTCTTAACCGACATAAACCAGGCGAGCTACATGGAGTTCAATGTTTTGTCCTCCTAAGGAAGAAACCTCATGTTGGGGAGAGGAGTCATACTCTTGCCAGGGAGTATAACCTCAAATTAGTGATCACTATCTCTGCCTCGGGCCCATAAATATACATCCTATGGTGGCACATAGTTTTGGGGTATGAAAGCATAGTAACTTACCTGACTCGGTTTTAAATAATACTTACTTTAGTTAGCTACGCTCATCTCATGGAAATCCACATTGAAACTCGCATAAGGGTTTATTAGGAAACCAATTATGCATTTAACATTATATGTATAACTCTGGGAAGTGGATTTCAAAACCCATAAGAGGATCAAAAGATCAAATTCTGCTTATACAATTCAATTTCAATATATATCACTCATATAAACGCATATCAAATCATCAAGCTTGTGGATTTTCTCAAAAACTCTTCAACGTATCAAAATGATAGCTTCAAATCACAATCTCATGATCAATCTAATGGGTTACTATAAACGATGTTTCAAATTATACTCATGATATTTAAAATCATAAAAGAACATTCGTTAACTCAAGAAAATCATGACATTCAATAAAATCAATCACATCATACTTAAAATTCATCAACTAGATGCCTTGGGTATAAACCCTATATTCAAAATCATAAGAAATTAATTAAAAATATAATTTTTGCGCACTAGAGCGAAAGGATTGCTCTTGTTCAAACCCCATATACCTTGGATTGGAAGATTTGGATGAAATCTAGCTCTTAGGATGTTATTCGAACTTCTAATGGGTATTTCTTGTAGCTTTCATAATGGGGATTCCGATTCTTGAATCAATTTAAAAAATTTATGATTGAATCTTAAGATATTTTGATCTCTGGGTTAAAACCATAGAGAGTGTTCTTAGTGATCTTGAAGGATGGTCACCTTATTTTAGTATTTGGGGATATTAATCCCGTGTTAAAGCTGAAAGGAGATGGGGAAAATGACTAATTTACCCCCTAGGATGCAGAATTTAAAAGCTGAAAAATTAGGCATCAACACTGTAGGCAATGCGGCGCGTTGGGGCATCGACACGATACTGGACGCGTTGCTCCACCATCGCGTTGAGCCTCAGTAATTTCCTACACAAAATTGACCAACTGGATGGGCGACGTGGCGTGCCAAGATCACGTTGGTCCACTATTTTGGAATAGTAATTGAGGTCTAAATGCATTCCAAAAAACCCGAACCTGGTCTGGAAACACCTATTGACCTCCCGGATCATGAATGAGCTAAAATATTACACATTAGAGGTCGGGAATGTTGTGAAACAATTCCTCAAAGTTTGACGGATAAAAAATGAACTAAGTCCCAACACTTCATCAAAAATTCTAAGTGTAAATCTTTAATTGACACGCTTTATATAGCTTACACTATGAGGAAACTTTGCGGGGTCTTACAATATCTCCCCCTTGGGAATATTCCTCTTCGAATGTTGCTCATTAAGCTAAGAGTACGGAGAAAACTGAGTATGCATAGCTGAAACAACTCTTTAAAATTACTCTATATCATTCTAATCTCTTGAATAATTCGGAGAATGCATAAACTCATAATAAGAATAGCTATATAGCTGAAACTTTAATTGGAAAGGGGATGAATTAAGAAAGAATGGTACCTTTAGCTTGATCTAAACTTGTAGAGAAGAGGTAAGGGTACTTGTCTCGTATGTCCGCTTCTACTTCCCAAGTAGCGCCCTCAACTGACTGGTTCCGCCATAAAACATTGACCAAGGGAACCTCTTTGTTCCTCTATCTACGGATCTGGTGGTCTAAGATCTCAATTGGAATCTCTTTGAATGAAAGACTAGTCTGAATATTAGTATTCTCTGAAGGATCTACTATCACAAAATCACCAATGTGCTTCCTAAGAATGGAAACATGAAAGATAGGATGAACAACTGACAACTCTGCGTGCAACTCAATCTCATAGGCTACTTTCCCAACACGACTTAGGATTCTATAGGGGCCAACATATCAAGGACTAAGCTTCCCTTTTTCCCCAAACCTTTTCACCTCTTTCATGGGCGAAATTTTTAGATACACCAAATCATTAACTTCAAACTCAAGGTCTCTTCTTCTTACATTAGCATATGACTTTTGATGACTCTAAGCTATCTTCAACCTCTCTCTAATCAACTTAAATTTCTCCATAGCCTCAAATACTGCATCAGGCCCAATCACAACAACTTTACCCACTTCAAACCAACCTATGGGTGATCTACATCTTCTTCCATACAAAGCATCAAATGGTTCCATCTTGATGCTAGCATGGTAAATATTATTAAATACAAAATCGATCAGCGGAAAATGCTCATCCCAACTACCTTTAAACTCAGGAGCGCAGGACCTCAACATATCCTCTAAAGTTTGGATGGTCCTCTCAGCCTGACCATCTATCTGTGGATGTAAATTGAAACTCAAATGAACCTGGGTACCAAGATATCTCTGAAAAACTCTCCAAAATTAAGAAGTGAATTGAGTACCCCTATCCAAAATGATAGACAAGGGAACTCCATGCAATTTGACTAACTCCCGAATATACAATTTAGCATAGTACTCTGTTGTATAAGATGTATGCATAGGAAAGAAATGTGTTGACTTAGTCAACCTGCCTACCACCACCCAAATAGAATCATGATGAAGACGTGAAAGAAGTAGACTAGTCACGAAATCCATATTTACCTCTTCCCACTTCCAAGGGGGTATACCAAACTCTTACATCGTACCACCCGATCTTTGGTG
This sequence comes from Capsicum baccatum var. pendulum, assembly GCA_030864225.1. Taxonomy (NCBI): domain Eukaryota; kingdom Viridiplantae; phylum Streptophyta; class Magnoliopsida; order Solanales; family Solanaceae; genus Capsicum; species Capsicum baccatum. Next base: position 93,309,423 of record CM061557.1, read on the forward strand.
CTATAACTTAACCTGTTGGTAAGTTGCACACCTCACTACGAACTCAGCTATATGATTTTTCATAGAACTTCACCAATAGATTTCCAATAAGCCGCAGTACATCTTGGTAGTGCCGGGATGAATAGAATATCTTGCGCCATGCACTTCAGCCATAATCCTCTTTCCCAAACCATCAATACAAGGATTACAAAATCTACCCTATAATCTTACCACACCATCTCCTTCTTGGGAGAGAATCTTTACCATTTGGTCCTTAACTTACTCCTTCAGTCTGACAAAACTAAGATCCTTGTCTTGCTTCTCCTTCACTTCCGAAACAAAAGAGGATTTGGAACTACTCTGCACCAAAATATTTCCTCCAACGAAATCAAGCAATCTAAAACCCAGCCTAGCTAAATGATGCACATCACGAGCTAACTCTCTCTTACCTTTCTCTAAACGAGTAACACTGCCTATAGACAACCTGCTAAGGGCATCTTCCACTACATTAGCCTTGCCCGGGTGATACAACACACTCATATCACAATCTTTCATCAACTCTAACAACCTTCTCTATCTAAGATTCAACTTCCTCTGAGTAAACACATCAACATGAACACCATACAAATAGTGTCTCCAATTATTCAAAGAAAAAACTACAGAAGCTAGTTTGAGAATATGGGTTGGGTAATTCTTGTCATGCGTATTAAGATGTCAAGAGGAATAGGCTATAACCTTACCTCTCTGCATCAATAAACAACCCATACCAGCCCTAGAGGAATCGCAATACACCAAAAAATTATCTGTACCATCAGGCCAGGTCAACACTGGGGTTGAAGTGAGACGAGTCTTCAACTCCTGAAAACTCTTTTCATAGGAATCTGAACACATAAACTTAACTTTGTTTTGGGTCAACCAGGTCCTGGGACATGCAATAGAAAAGAAAAATTCAACAAAAAAGTAGTAATAGCTAGATAGACCCAAGAAACTTCTAATGTCTTTCGGAGAGATAGGTATAGGCTAATTTCTTATAGCCTTTGTCTTTTGGGGATTAGCTCAAATGCCTTTGGCTGAAATGATATGACCCAAACTAGCTACGGACCTTATCCAGAACTCACACTTGCTGAATTTGGTGAATAATTAATGATCTCTAAGAGCCTACAGGACAATTCTCAAATGATCTGGAAGGTCATTCTCAGGATAGGAGTAAACAAAGATATCATCTATGAACACTATGAAAAATATGTCAAGATACTGCTTGAACACTCGATTCATGAGGTCCATGAAAGCCACTAGAGAATTGGTTAGTCCAAAAGACATGACTAGAAACTCAAAGTGATCATAACGGGTTCGGAAGTTTATCTTTGGAATGTCACACTCCCTTACTTTAAGTTGGTGATAGCCAAATCTAAAGTCTATCTCTGAGAAATAACTTACGCCTTGAAATTAATCAAACATGACATCAACTATCAGAAGAGGGTACTTGTTCTTGACTGTGACCTTATTAAGCTGATGATAGTTAATACATATACACAGCGAACCATCTTTCTTATGCATGAACAGGATAGGTGCACCCCAAGCAGAGAAACTAGGTAGGGACGAATAGAAATAGGCTGAAGGTCAATCCCAAATTCTATCTCTCTACTGGGAGGTACCCTGGGAGATCTTCTAAAAAAACATTAGGAAACTCATTAACAACGTTGACTGACTAAATAGTTAGAGGTTTAGACTTAGTGTCTTTAACTCAAACTAAGTGATACATACAACCCTTGGATATTAACTTTCTGGCTTTGATATTGGAGATAAAATGACTCTTTAGAGATACTAAACTCTTGAACCACTCGAGAACTATCTTATCAGGAAACTGGAACTTAACCACATGGGTACGATAGTCTATAGATGGATAGAAGGAGTGAAGCAAATCCATACCCAGAATAACATCAAAATCAACCATCTCCAACTCTATCAAATCAGCAAGTATGACTCTATAAAGGACAGTAATAGGACACTTTTTGTACACTTTCTTAGCAACATATGACTCCCCTACTGGAGTAGAAACTAGGAAAGGCTCAGGAATATTTTTAGGTCTTATTTCAAAATTCACAGCAACAAGTGAGATCACATTAGAAAAATGTGACTCGGGGTCCAACAACATATAAATATCAAAGAAAAAGACACAGAGCATTCTGGTAACGACATTGGGAGAATCCACCTGCTTCTGTTGGGATGGTAAGGCATAGAATCTGTTCTGGTGCTGCCCACCAGCAGTGTTAGATGAAAAGCCCTGAGGAGGAGCTAGATGGGCTGCAGAAGCTAGTGCACTGGTGGCCTACACATGAGGTCAGGCATTTATGTTCCCCTGTCTAGCATATGGGCACTCTCTAATTCTGTGGCCTAACTTTCCATAACCAAAACAACTGATTTGCTAAGCACTTATCGGTGTGGTCCCTACCACACTTAGTACACAAAGGATAACGAGGTCTATTACTCATTTTCCCTGGGATCTAGACATAGAAGGACTATTCCCTTACTCTTGCTTACCTCTGGGTGTGGGAGCACTAGCTGATGAAGGTGTAGGCATAGATGAATGATTTTGAAACTGCTTGTGGTTCCCTCCCTGGGATTTAGTTTTACCATACTCATGTTGCTCAGATCTAGGCCTCTTGTTTCCCCTTACTCTATCTCTCTCCCTTATCTTGTCTACCTCTATCTGCTGGGCATGCATCATCATCCTAGCAAGATCCATATCCCTATTGAGCATAGGAGTCCTACACTTTTAATACAAATCCAGACACTTCAGTCACAAACTTACTCATACTAGCTTGGGTGTTAGAAATCAAATCGGAAGCATACTTAGCTAACTAATGGAACTTAAGGTAGTACTCATTTATAGTCATGGAGTTCTATCTCAAGTTCATAAATTCCTCAATCTTTTTTTCCCTTATTTTAGGCGGGAAGAACTTGTCTAAGAATGCATCCTGGAACACCTGCCAAGTCATAGGGGCAGCATCTTCCCCTCTGCTCTTCCTTCATGCTACAACCCAGTCATAAGCTATGTTTTTATTGGTAAGACACCATCTCAACACTTTTTTCCTTAAATACATGCATTACTTAGGTGATCTTCCTCACCTCCTCAAGATATAACTATGGGTCCTCGCCTGCCTTAGACCTATAGAACTCTGGTGGTTTCATCCTTATGACACCATGGATCCTAGTAGCAGTTAAATCACCTTACTATTTATGTAGAGCTACTGCCTGGTTATTGTCCTGAACATTCGTGGTGACTACTTGGGCTAATACCTAAAAAACTGCCCAAAACTCAGCATGAGACACAGTCTCATTCAAGGGATCACTAGGCTGAGGTTGCTCATTATTGTTTCTGCATGCATTAGGTATTGGGGAGGAATTTTGTGAAATAAAAGAGCACGAATCAAAAGTTGAGAGAGATAACTGTAAGAATGATAGATTTTGAGAGAAAGAGATAACTTTTTCTGAAAATATCTGGTAGCCTCTTGATAATAGATGTGGTTCTCTACACACTGATGATCAAGACTCTATTTAACATGGCTTGTCACACTCCCTACGACTCCTTAAACCTTAGGCTCTAATACCAAGTTTGTAACGCCTCAAAATCTTATCTAAAAATATCACTCGGTACTTAAGGCTACAAGTAGACCTAAGCTAACCCTCTAAGCTTGCTACTACTGATGAAGCTTACTTTAGATAAATTAATCAAGAAATAACTCTTAGTCATATCAAATCCAAACTAAAATAGCAAAGAAGTACTGTTTGAATAACAAAATACTGATAGTCTAAGCACAATTGATAGTTTAGTCTGACAAAGCCATCTATTACTTAAGAACTAGAGAGCCATTGGGACAGATCCCCAACTGACTCATACTCAACTAAAAATAATAACAACTGACAAAACTGAAAATCTATTAAATAGGTCCTTGAACCATGATGACTCACCACTACATAGTATAGATCAAGGTACTCGGGAATCACTGATGAGGTTAGGCCTGAGCACCTAAACCTACATTATAAGACAATGTAGCACACAAAAGTATAAGTGTATTAGTACTTTGGTGATGTACTAAGTAAATGGGGGTGTATGCATTTCGTAAGAAATATCAATAATCTTGGTACAACCATGCATGCAATTATGAATGACTCACACATCTTGAATAAGTTTGAAATATAAATCTCATAAATCATGGATAGTGAAACATGTTGTAGTAAATCTCATGAGTTATTATGCTTAACTTCTAATATCTGAACATCATTCCTTTTTCAAAATATGTAAACTAAGTAGTGAAGGGCTCACCTCTAAATCTGAAAACTAACACTGTAACTTTGAATCTAAAATCTTGGGTAAATAGCATTTAAAAGTCTTCACTGACAAAGACAACTTTCAAAATTCTAAGGTAAATAACTCATCTCAAAGGAACATACTTTTAGGGAAATTCTCCTTTAATATCTGTACGGCAAGAAAAATACTCAAAAGCTGTTTAATCACTTTTACTAGCAGGGAGAAATACTTTGTTTAAAGGAAAACATACTTAAGAAACTACTCAAAAAAGTCTTACTATTAGGGAATTCTCTTTTTAAAACTATATTGCAAGGGAGGTTTTCTTAACCGACATAAACTGTGCAAGCTATATGGAGTCCAATATTTTGTCCTCCTAAGGAAGAAACCTCACATTGGGGAGAGGCATCATACTCTTGGCAGGGAGTATAACCTCAACTCAGTGATCACTATCTCAGCCTTGGGCCCATAAATCTCAATCTTATAGTGACACGTAGTTCTAGGGTATAAAACCATATAACATACCCGACTCAGTGCTAAATACTACTACTTTTAGTTAGCTACGCTCATCTCATTGAAATCCACATTAAAAATCGTATAAGGGTTTATTAGGAAATCAATTATGCATTTAACATTATATGAATAACTCTAGGAAGTGGATTTCAAAACTAATATGAGTATCAAAAGATTAAATTCTGCTTATACAATTCAATTTCAATAAATATCACTCATATAAACGCTTATCAAATCATCAAGCTTGTGGATTTTCTCAAAAGCTCTTCAATGATATCAAAATAATAGCTTCAAATCAAAATCTCATGCTCAATCAAATGGAGGACTATAAACAACGTTTCAAATTATACTTATAATATTCAAAATCATAAAAGAACATTTGTTAACTTAAGGAAATCATTAAATTCATTAAAATCAATCACATCATACTCAAAATTCATCAACAAGATGCCTTGGGTATAAACCCTATATTCAAAATCATAAGAAATTCATTAAAAACATAATTTTTGGGCATAAGAGCAAAAGGATTGCTCTTGTTCAAACCCCGCATACCTTGGATTGAAAGATTTGGATGAACTCTAGCTCTTAGGATGTTATTTGAACTTCTAATGGGTGTTTATAGTAGCTCTCATAATGGGGATTCCACTTCTTAAATCAATTTTAAAAATTTACGATTGAATCTTGAGATATTTTGATATCTGGGTTAAAATCTTAGAGAGTGTTCTTAGTGATTTTGAGGGATAGTCACCTTATTTTGGTATTTGGAAATGTTAATCCCATGTTAAAGATGAAAGGAGATGGGGAAAATGGCTAATTTACCCCTTAGGATGCAGATTTTTAAAGGTAAAAAATTAGGCGTCAAAGCTGCAGGCAATGCGACGCGTTGGGGCATCGACGTGATACTCGACGCATTACTCCACCATCGTGTCGAGCCTCAGTAATTTTCCTACAAAAAATTGACCAACAGGATGGGGGACGCGGCGTGCCAAGATCGCATTGGTCCACTATTTTGGAATAGTAATTAAGGTCTAAACGCATTCCAAAAAACCTGAACCTGGTCTGGGAACACCTATTGACCTCTCGAATTATGAATAAGCTAAAATATCAACCATTGGAGGTCAGAAAGGTCGTGAAACAACTCCTCAAAGTTTGATGGCTCAAAAATGAACTAAGTCCCAACACTTACTCAAAAATTCTATGTGTAAGGCTTCACTTGACACACTTTAAAGAGCTTAGACTATGAGGAAACTTTGCGGGGTCTTAAAAATCTTATCCTATAAAGAGTGATATGGGAGATAAGTCAGTAGTGAACAATAATAGATATATTTTGTTCTGTATTAACTTTCTTAGAAATAAGAATGGATTAACGGCTAGCTATATTCTTGGGTATCATCCTAGAAATAGAGATGACAAATTGAGGTATTAAATGGTTATGCTTGCGACATCCATAAGGTATCAAAAGGATCCATGGATGATAATATTAAGGGTGTAATGAAATATTAGCCTCAAGAACTCCCAACCTAGCCTATCCACGTAGTTGATGACTAGAATTTGCATTCAATTCTCACGACCCATGCATTATTTGCCCCTAGGAAGAAATAATCCCAAACTTTATCCTATATTGAAATTTCCACTATAATGGTCTCTATAAGTTTGTAGTTTGATTAGATTTCAATCATAGAACTTATCAAACCAATCCCTCTTTTTTAAATCATGCATTTTACATTATTTAAACTATGGGCATATACATAGACACCATCAACTCCTATAAGTTTTAAGGGATAGAATAAATCCTTGAGGCTTTAACCTCAACGTGAGTTGAGCTTTATTAAAAATAATTCTCCTATATCCAAACAAATATATAGGTGAGTGTTAATCAAATGGCACTGTTATCGAGTAGTGAGACTTATTTTTCACTTGTAAGGTGTTGGTTAGCTTACGGTACACCCATGTAGATTTTAATTTATTTTGTTTGATGTTTTTGTGTTTTTGTAGGTGAATTCAATAGTATCCATGACACTGAGCGACCACACAAGTAATGCCAGGACTACTAATGACCCCTTTATAATGAGGACCAACTCCATGATGTTGGATGTATGAGTTCCATCCATATCCCACTGAATAAAGGGAACAAGGTGTTCTGTGTTACGAGCGTAATGTTACTAAAACATCCATGACATTGGCCTTGAAAAATTTAAGTTTTGGACATTCTGTCCATCGTACGAATAAGGGTACTAGCCTTTCTCACTGGATACAACTTACTAACCACCTCTGGTACACTAGGAAATGTGGTAAGGGTTACACACTATCATAGATATGACTTAGGATCCCCATGGTCGTACCTTTGGATATGAGTCATACTATGGCAAGTTGTATGGAGTCTTAGGTGTTGTATTGATGAGGCTATCTTGGGTATGGGTCAGGCTATGGTTTAGGGTACTATTCATATCATTGGGTATGATTTAAGAGTGTGTAGTCATACCCTAAATAATGTATAGGTCCTTGGTGAGGCCTAGGGTATGATTTAGGGTAGTACTCATACTGTAGGGTATAGTTTAATGGGGGAGTCGTATCCTCCTGCAGGGTGATTTCCAGCTTATAAGCTGAGGTATTTATAAATATTTCCCACTGTAAATGACTTAAGTACCCTCACTATATAAGTAATCTTAGCCTCTCATAAAAATCATTTGGTGGATCAAACATACAAAATACACTTTCTAAACTTCTTCAACAAAATTGGAGGCTAGGGTTTGAAGAGGGGTCATCTAGAGGCAAGAGAAGTGTCAAGGTCTTCAGTGAATCTTTCTTTATAAGGCATGTATCTCTTCCATCATTGTTAGTTTAAAATATCATGTATTTTAAACAATTATTTTGACTTGTAAATAGTAGATTTGAAATCAAATATTAAGGGTTTTGAAGAATAATGTTGGGTATTGTTTACTCTTACTTTAACTTGTGTTTATCCATATTTGGTGATGGTTTGCACATGTGGGTTCTTGATGATTGTGGTTTAAAAAATGGGTCATGAGTGACCCTAAATTGGATGATTTCTACTTTGGTTGTGGTCTTGATAAAAGTGTTACCTCATGGTGTTTGTGAAAATGTCTAAGAGAATTAACTAGTCATATGTTAAGGCTGTATTGAACTATCGTATTTGTTTACTGAACATGAATGACATAAGATGTTCTTAAAATGAATATAAATGCTTGGTAAATGGTTGGTAAAAGCCTTGTTGGCTATCTAATGAGTTAATGGATGTCTTGGATAATTGGTTGGCTAAATGGGTCATAGTCATTAAACATGAAATGGAATTGTGTTTTGAATAAAGAGTGGTATAAGAATGCTAATAAAGATTTAATGGTTTGGATGCATCATGGTGACCATAAATTAAATTGAATGATAAATTAAATCAAGGCAATTATCATATTTAAATGATTAGTGGTTAAATGGTTTTTGTAGAGGTTGAATAATCACCTATGGTGTTGATATGTAGCCTTGGTGGCTTTAACTACCTAAGAAGGATTCAAGTCCTTATGTGTTGAATTGTATAGATGTTAATGTATGTGCAAGATGGGTTCAAGTCCTTATGTAGACTAGTAATGATGATAAGATGGCTTGTGGTCAATTCCCATTCCTAATGTGATGGTTTATGGTTCGGGTCCACTTACCATATAAGATATAATGGTTTGTAGTTTGGCTCCACTTTCTATATAAGATGAGTCGATTTATGGTTCATCTTTACTTACCACATATGATGAGTTGGTTTGTGGTTGGGGCCACTTAACATATAAGATGAGTCGGTTTGTGGTTCAGGTCCACTTACCATATAATATGAGTTGGTTTACGGTTTGGGTTCACTTACCATATGAGATGTGAAAGTTTGCGGTGTGAGTAAACTTACTATATAATATGTGTATGTTTGTGGTTCAGTTCCTCTTACCATATAGTATGCAAAGGTTTGTGGTTTGGGTCTACTTACCATATAAGATGCGTCGATTCCATTTACTTTACATATAAAATATGATGGCTTGTGGTTCGCGTCCTCTTGTCTAATGTAATAGAGAAGCTTAAATATTCTACATTACAAGGGTAAAAGGTTTGAAGTCCTTCACTCCATGCCTCATGAATTAATACGTTAAGAATGAATAATATGACTTGTTCCTTGATTATCCATGAATATAATTATATGTACCTTTATTTATGCCTATACTAATGTAGATATGATTGCATATGATGGTTTGACTTGGATTTGAACAAATGCACTATTTTATCCTTATCCTTCAGTTACTTTATAGCACTCCAACTGCTAACTATCTCCGTACACTATGTCCCCACCCAACATAGAGGTTAGAGCTTCTTCTTCTCTTTCTACATGGTCACCAAATCTTCGAGCAGATCATGCGTTGACATTGAAGTGGTGATCTTCCATTCTTTTTAAGGCATACATTTCATAGTCTTTTTATCTTATTTTTATGTGTAAGACTTCAATTTGGCTATTTTCGGGGGCATGTACCAATATGTATTAGAAATCGGATTCGTAGAGGCTTTGTAGATAGCTGTGATAGTAGAAACAAGGCTAATAACAAAACGTAGATAGTGCTTAAACAGTGCATTTACATCAACTTATATATATATATATATATATAAGTTTATGTAAATACAATGTTTAAGCATTGTCTAAGTTTGGTTATTATCCTTGTTTACACTTTCTTAACTTAGGGTTGGCATTCATTTAACCCATTATTGATTGATGTGATGGTTAGGTTTGGGTTAATAGGGCAGCCTCCAGTCCAAGTTGGGCTTGAGGTGCCTATACGATAAGGCACAATTTTGGTATGTTTAAGGTCAGTTGGGAGTACCCAAAGCCATGTCTAGTAGAGTCTCTTCTATAGGTGAGAAACATGCCATACTTATAAGAGAAGGGTTATGAGGCATTTAGAATTTTTCCTTTTCTTGTGTTTTAATCTTATGCTATTGGATTCCTCTCATTGCTATTTTATTATTTTTCATATCATTCTTAGAAGGAAATCTGATACTCAGGCAAATACCTCAGCCCTGACTGAGGGCTCTATGGATGAAGCTAGTCCAACTTTTGAGGTCCAAACCCAGGCTAGAGCTGCGGCATCTGACCATCCATATAGGGTCCCAACTATCCCCACTAACCAAGCTGATGGTAGTGACACTCCTCCTCTATTACCTCAAGGGGATCTACTAATGCTGAGTTTTATCACTCTATTACTCTATCGAATCAATTGGTAACTTTTCAGTTCAATCATAGTGCTCCTTTTGCTCCATCCTCTGAGGCACAACGGTTATCCAATTCATGAGGTTACACCTTTCAATGTTTATTGGTGTAAAGGGTGAGAAAGATTCTCAAAGTTTCATTAATAAAATAAAGAAGATCTTTTGAATTATACATGTAGCAGAGGTGGACGATGTGCAGTTTGCTTCCTACCAATAGAAAGATATTGCGTACCAATGGTAAGAATGGGAGATGTCTAGGGATGTGGGTGCTAGTTCTATTGTATAGGAGCATTTCTCTAGTGCCTTCTCAGCCCGCTTGTTTCCTCAAGAGTTGAGAGAACCTAAAGTGGACTAGGCTCCAATGATCATACACTAGGCTCCAATGATTGTACCTTTGGGTAAGAGTCATACCATGGCAAGTCGTATGGATTTTAGGTTTTGGCTTAATAAGGCTGCTTGGGTATGAGTCAGGGTAGGGTTTAGGGTACCATTCATACCCTTGGGTACGATTCAAAAGTGGGTAGTCATACACTAAAAAGTGTGGTGATCCTTAGTGAGGCCTAGGGTATGAGTTAGGGTGCCACTCGTACCCAAAGATATGATTTAGTGAGGGAGTTGTACCCTTTTGCGGGGTAATTTCAAGATTTTGAACCAAGGGATTTATAGACATTTCCCACCCTAAAAACCTTAATTCCCTTCACTATTTAAGTCATATTAGCCTCTCATAACACTCATTTGGTGGATCAAACATAAAAAATACACTCTTTAAACTTCTTCCACAAGATTGGAGGCTAGTGTTTGAAGAGGGTTCATCAAGAGGCAAGAGAAGTGGCATGTTATTTAGTGAATCATTTTTTATAAGGCATGTATATCTTCCCTCATTGTTAGTTAAAAATATCATGAAATTTAAACAATGATTTTGACTTGAAAATGTTGTATTTGAAATCAAATGTTGAGGGTTTTGAAGCATAATGTTGGGTAATGTTACTCTTGCTTTAACTTGTATTTATTAATGTTTTTGGTGATAGTTTGCACATATGGTTGCTTTTTGATTGTGTTTTATTAAATGGGTCATGCGTAACACTAAATTGGATGATTTTTATATTTGTTTTTGTCTTGATTAAAGTGTGACCTCAAGGAGTTTGTGAAAATGTCTAAGAGAATTAACTAGTCACATATTAATTGTGTATTAAACTATGGTATTGGTGTAGTGAATATGAATGAGATAAGATGTTTTTAAAATGAATATGAATTCTTGTTAAATGGTTGGTAAAGGCCTTGTTGGCTATGTAATGAGTTAATGGATTTCTTGGATAGTCGGTTGGCTAAATGGGTCACAGTCCCTAAACATGAAATGACATTATGTTTTGAACTAAAGAGTGGTATAAGAATGCTAATGAAGAATGAATGGTTTACAAGGGTAACAGTGACCAACAATTTAATTGAATGATGAATTGAGTCAAGGCACTTAAACTATTTAAATGATTAGTGGTTAAATATATTTTGTAAAACTTGAATAATCACCTATGGTATTGATATGTTTCCTTGTTGACTTGACTTACCTAAGAAGGATTCAAGTCCTTATGTGTTGAATTATATGGACATTAATGTATATGTTAGAAGGGTTTGAGTCCTTATGTCGACTAGTAATGATGATAAGATCGTGGTTGGGGTCCACTTACCATATAAGATGTCATGGTTTGTAGTTCGGATTCACTTTCTATATAAGAAGAGTCAGTTAGTGGTTCAGGTTTACTTACCATATAAGATGAGTCAGTTTGTGTATCGAGTCCACTTACCATATAAGATGAGTCTGTTTGTTGTTCGGGTCTACTTACGTTATAATATGAGTCAGTTTGTGGTTCGGGTTCACTTACAAGATGAGATGTGAAGTTTTGTGGTTCAGGTTCACTTACCATATAATGTGTGTAGGTTTATGGTTCGTATCCACTTACCATATAAGATTGAAGGTTTGTGGTTTGATTCCATTTACCATATAAGATGTGTTGGTTCCATTTACTTTATAACTAAAATGTGATGGCTTGAAGTTTGGGTCCTCTTGTCTAATGTATCGAAGAAACTTAAATTTTATGCATTGCAAGGGTGCAAGGTTGGAAGTCCTTCACTCGATGTCACATGATTGAATACGTTAAGAATGAATGATATGACTTGTTCCATAATTTGGCATGCTATATAATTATTTGTATATGTACCTTCATTTATTCCTATACTATTGTAAATGTTATTGCATATGATGGTTTGACTTGGATTTGGACAAATACACTATTTTTCCTTATCCTTTAGTTACTTGCTAGCACTTCAATTGCTAACCGTCTCTGGACACTATGACCCCATGCGACATAAGAGATAGAGCCTCTTCTTCTCTTTCTACATAGTGACCAAGTCATCGGGCAAATCATGTGTTGACATTGAAGTGGTGACCTTTCATTCTTCGTAAGGCATATATTTCATAGTATTTTATCTTATTCTTATGTTTTATACTTGATGTTGGCTATTGTTGGGGCATGTCACGATGTGTATTAGACATCAGATTTGTAGAGGCTTTGAGGATGGCTGCAGACTTAGGTATATATATATGTAAATGCAATGTTTAAGAGTTATCCAAGTTTGATGTGATGGTTATGTTTGGGTTAATGGGACGACCTCTGATCCAAGTTTGTCTTGAGGTACCCATACGACACGGCCCAATTTCAAGTCATGTCAGTTACATATGCTACAAATGAAGGGACTCTTTGGGGAGGAAAGAGCATGAGGACCCCAATTTGCATTTGAAGAACTTTGTATAAGTTTATGACCCCTTTGATATAGCACACATCTCACAAAAATTGATAAGGTTGCATCTCTCCTCATTTTCCCTAATGGGTGAGGCAGTATTTGGATACGGTCTCTTTCGGTCGAATCAATTATTTGTGGGATGAGCTTACCCTGTCATTCTTATACTGATACTTCTTATACTAATACTTCCCACCATCCAAGATGCTACAATTGAATGATGAAATCATACACTTTTTTTAATTGAATGGAGTGCCTCTCTACGAACTGTGGGTCATATTTAATGGGAACTATATGCAATGTCCCAACCACTAGGTCCCTGAGAAGATGGTTCTCCAAATATTTTACCGGGCTTAGGATCAACTAAACAAAACCGCAGTGGATAATGCGGCGGGGGGATCACTTATGAAGTTATCTTATAATATGGCTACAAACTTGCTTAAGGAAATCACAAAGAAAATTAAGGGATGGTATACCCAAGTCACTGAGGTTGCTAAAAGGTCTCCTACCACCTCCTATGTTGATAAAGATCAAAGGAAAATAGATGAACAGAGGGAGGAGAACATGGAAAAAATGATGATGCAATAGGAGTTGCTTACGAAACATGTGATGGTTTCGCCCACAAAAATGGTGAATGTCATGGCATCCAAGGGCTATACTAAAGAAGAGGCCAAGAGTCTTGATGGGGAGATTCGGTATTTGGCTAACTATCCAGTGGGTTCCCACCCGACCTATCAAAGGTGAGGTAGGAACCAAGGTTGGACGGATCATTAAAGAAAGCGAGATTACCATGATCATGATATAGATTGTGATTGCAGAGACAAGCAAAGAGATTATGATCGATATGTGCCTCCCCATGACCAAGCAAAGGGTAATAAATCCAACTCCGTTGATCATGAAAAATTTAGGATTGAAGATGTATTAGCAATGATTTTGAAGAGGGTGGAGGGAACGAACAAAATGGTCAGTGAATTGAAAAATAACTTTTTACAAATCAATTAAAATGTGGTATCACACTCCGCCTCGATCAAGCAATTCTATACTCAAATTGGGAAAATATCCACTAAACTTAATGCTAGACAAAAGGAGGTCTTCCTAGTAACACCGTTATGAATCCAAAAAATGATTCCCAAGTGTTGGCTATTGTCTCTAGGAGTGGTAAAATCCTCGATGATCTTATATTGGATGTTGAAAAAGATACCAATATTGAACAAAAAAATATGAAAAAGAATCATGTGAATGATTCGAATGTGGAAGTCCGAAGTCTCAAGAAGGGAATGAAAAAGAACCGGTGCTAAATGATGAAGTCGATGATGAAGAGGAAGACCCAAAGGTTGTTGAGAATGGTAAAGTGCAAAGTGATCCAATGCCTACCATAACGTTTCCCCTTCCATTCCCTCAAAGGCTCAAAAAGAAGGAGGATAATGCTAAATTCAAAATATTCCTTGCTAAGCTTAGCAATGTATCTATTAATGTCCCATTTGTAGAGGCAATTCAAGAGATGTCAAGGTACGTTAAGCTTATGAAAAAATTAATGTAAAAAAAGGTTTGTTGATGGTAAAACCATTAAAATTACTCATGGGTGTAGCACTATCTTGATGAGCATTATAACAGAAAAAATGGATCTCGAGGCCTTTACAATCCCTTGCACCATAGGGATGCATAAGTTTGAAAAAAAATATATGAACTTGGTGCAAGCATCAATCTCATGACCTATTCAATCTATACGAAACTTGGGTTGGTTACTCCTACTACAACAACAATGTGGCTTTTGATGGTGGACCTATCTATCAAGAGGCGGGTTGGAATTTTTTTTGATGTGCTAGTAAAGGTGGACTATTTCATCCCTTTGGCAGATTTTGTGGGGATTGATTATGAAATAGACCAAGAGGTCCCTGTTATCCTTGGTTGGCCTTTTCTTGCCATCGAAAGATGTATTATGGATATGGAGTTAGGAGAAATGACATTTTGGGTCAATAATTATTCCTTTCGGGTTTCCAATACCTAGAAACATCCCATAGAGTTAGAAGTAGTGTCTGTAATTGATGTGGAGGACACAAGGGTGATTGATGGGTCCATTGATGATCAAAACTGAAGATAATGAAGAACGTTATGCCACGATGATAAATAAGGCTCTATTTTGGAGGCAACCTACAAATCTCATGAAACTAGTTTGTATTATTTATTTTTGATTTAGTGGAGTAGATTTTTATTTTGTTGTTGATTAATCCATGCATTTGTATCACATTACGCTGTTTGAATGAGGCTAAACAGGGGAAAGTATTAAATTTTGGGTAGTGGAATGAATAAGAAAAAATAGAGGACCAAAAATGGCCTCGATTACCATAATCGCAGCATATGTGCCTGCGATCATGGTAGCTGCATGGCTGTGATTGCAACACTTGAATCTTGATCGTGGTTCAGACTCATTTTAAAAACCATCTAACTGCCCATTAGCTCATACCCTCTTATGTTGAATTCTTTCTCAAATTGAACTAATTCTTGGTCATAGTTTGGGCATCCAAAAGAATTTTAACATCCT
This sequence comes from Capsicum baccatum var. pendulum, assembly GCA_030864225.1. Taxonomy (NCBI): domain Eukaryota; kingdom Viridiplantae; phylum Streptophyta; class Magnoliopsida; order Solanales; family Solanaceae; genus Capsicum; species Capsicum baccatum. The sequence continues at coordinate 93,324,803 of CM061557.1, forward strand.
CCTTGCACCCTAAGTCTGGTATGTGTGTATAATCCACTTTTTAATTACTTGTATAGGCCGTAGAATGCATGAAATAGGGATGGCCTAAAACTGTGCTTTTTATTGCTAAATTGTGGCTTGTTATACTTGTATGGTGGTTCCCTATAGTGAATGGTGTGCAGATATGTTAGGAAGTCTTGAATACCCAAATTGGGCTCAAAATTAAGAGAAATATAGTGTGGACATCAAGTGCTCGATCAAATTTCCAAATGAACTCATATCTAGTTGCTTACACATTCTAAGGTCATGATCGAGTAACTAGGGACATCGTTCAATGTTCATAATGTTAATTATCGCTTTGGATCATGAATTGGAATGTAAATTGATCATTTTGAGTCTTCTGAAATTTTGTTAACCTAACCTTAGATACCGCTATTGCAGTCTATGAATCATGATTGAGGTGCTGCAATTGGGGACAGTGACTTGCGATCGCGACTTCTGAGGATGGTTTTTAAGCCTGAACCAAAATTTCAGCAAGACTATTTCTTGCCCAAGTTACCATCCGATGATCTTAATTGGAAAACATATCATAGTTTTTGCATGAATATGTTAATGATGAGTACTGTTATGTTGTTTTAATGCTTCCCAGGGTTACATATTTGAATATTATGACCAAGTCCAATTCATGGCTCCTGAGTGCCACAACCAATATACGATGATCTTCAAAAGATAGTTGCTTCCAAAGTGGGGCATATGTTTGGATAAGGTGTCGGAAAAGCTTCCAAAATTCCATGGTAGACTAATAGCCAATGAGTGGAGATGTTTTTCCCTAAATCCTTGTTGGGAAAATTTAAAGTGGGTACGGGAGTTCTACGGTAACCTTAGTGTAGTATCTCTTTCAGACCTAGTTATAAGGATCTGAGGGAAGGAGGTACGTTTTGGAGCTAAACAAATAAAAGACTTATATAGGCTCATGAATATAGATATTGCTCAATTTAAGGCAAAAGAATGTAAACCAAGGACCTGGATGGTTGAGACGATGTGTCCTAGCAGGGAGGTTACATGGTGGTTACCAAGAAGGGGATATCCATGAATGATTTTGCAACAGAGGTGAGGATATGGCTGCATATCATTTGTAGTCGGGTTTCTTAATGAACATATGTCACTTTTGTTTTAGATATGAGAGCTCGGATGATTGCTTGTATACTAGAAAATATTTCTTTGAATGTTGGTCAGCTTGTGATCTCAGACATAAAGTTCTTCAAGACTCATGATGGTATGCATCTCTTATTCCTTTATCTAATTATTGAGTTGTGTAACAGAGCTAGGGTGAAGGTATAGCCTGAAGACACTAGGGTGTGCCCCAGAACTCCAATTTATCCTCTCAAGATTTGGGGTTTGGGAGAACTAGGAAAGAGAAAGAAGATGAAGATCAACCTGGGTAAGTCGACATGTGAGGATATAGACTCATACAAGCCATCATAATAGTGCAAATTAATGATATATCTATTGAGATAAGGACTATTAGGGGGCTAGTATCCAATTTGCCTCAGGGACAGAGAGAGACTTCCACCACCTGCCATTCCTATGTTTCTTTGTCTGATTATGAGAGGTACCTAGAGGATTAGAAGATGTAGGGAGCCACAATTTCTAGGTTTGAGAGTGCCTATTCATCTTTGGCAGAGTATCATAGGAAGCTCAGTAACTCACATAAGAAGATAAAGAAAAGGGATTAGAATAGGGACAAGTTCTTCAGTAAGATGTGGAAGGAGAAGAAGGGCCTTCAGAAGGTTCTAAAAATCGAGACATACTTCTTTCCTCCAGAGTTGAGAATGATGATGTGGCCCCTAGCTAAATGGTCTGGTTCTGATGATAGGGAGATGATGTAGAGTCTGAGGGTGAGAGCATCTCTTAATGTGTTGATAGGGAGCACTCTTTTTCTCTTCTTAGGCTTTATTGTTTATATAGTTAGGTCACTACAAGCTTTTAGTTGGGGTGCCTATTTCTGTATTTATTCACTGTGTTTGTACTGTTAAGATAATTTTGGATGTTTTGATGTTGATTTGGATGATCCTTATATTTATTTTTGGATTTTAATATTTGGGCGCTCTAATGGTGCCCATATTTCATGGATTAACTACTTGTTTCATTTTTACATTTTATATTTTTGTGTGTTCATGATGATATCGTATGATAATTTACCTATGATAGATTGAGTGAAGATATTTTAAAGAAAAAATCATCATGATTAGGATTTAAGCCATGGATGTAGGGGAGGTCTGAGTACCCATAGCATCAGAGCTATAAATTCAAGGGAAATTGAAGTACCTATGGCATTTTGAAATTAGGATTGCACTTATATCTATAGTAAAGTATAAGCAGCCATATGGTTTGCCTTCATGAAAACCGAAATATAAGACAATGACTTGGCTTGGTGACATAAAAAGAAAATTATGCATGGTGCAAAGACAAAGCAACCACTCTCCTCTGTCAATTTTTTTTTGAAAACCAAGGGTATGGATGTGAAAAATCTTATAACAATACTTTACCTCTTTTTGTGATTCCAAAGTTTTTGCATGTAGAAATTGGTAAATACTCCCTTGTGTCTCCAATGAGAAGTGCAATTAACCCTCTTTGAGGAGTTTGCATGCCTTATACAGTGAGCGTAATTGTATTTCATGCATAATTGTACCATCTAGTACTTTCCTTGTTAGTATCTCAAGGCTAATTGTGTCTATACTTGGTTGGAGAAATGATCTTAGGCCTTTCTAGTGGAATTAGGAACCACGTTAGGCTAAATAGCTTACCCATGCATAGAATAGTATCGTTAGTTACCTATTTTGAGCCTTCAAGCCTTTCTTTGGCAACCATCTTACAGGCCTTGAACCTTTCAAAGTTTTCCCTATTTTGAACCCTACCCTCTTTGAACATGGAACATGAAAATTAAGGCTAAATGCTTAAGTTGGGGGTAACAAGTTTTAAAGAGATGACCTTAGGACATGATAATGTAAGTGGATGACTATGATGCATAGAAAATAAAGAAAAGTGAATAAGTGAAAAATAAAGGATTCATCAAATGAAGGTATAACATGAGATAGAAAAAGAATTAGTTGAAAAAAAATACATTCAAAGAGTTGGCTAAATCAAGTTAGATAATGTAGGCGTGTGTGAATTTTTGAGACAAATGAAGTGGCCCATGGTCTAAAATTATGTAAAAATAGTGTGATGTAGATGTTCAAAAAGGGTTTAGTAACTTTGTTCCTAAATTATATAATACCCTTTTCCCGAACATACATTACATGCTTAGAATGTCCTTCGAGATCTCTAACCAAGTGTGGTTATTGTAGTGGTGATTGAAAATACGGGCAAGCCTATGGTATGGTACCTTTTAGCATTGAGAGAGTATTTTTAAGAGAGAGCATTTTGTACTAGCATCCCTTGTTTCATATTATATAATTTAGTGTTTGGTATTCTCTTTATGTGATGCAACATGTAAACAAATTAAGTTAGGTAAAATTGTCATTTTCGTGAAAGAGGCACGGGAGTATAGTTGAGTTGCTTTTGATAGGGATTCATCTCTAAAGAGTTGGTGAGTGTTGCATTATTCTTCCTCAAAGTCCTTAGGATCTTGATAATGTCTTTCATGTAGAGGGGAGTTGTGAGAATATCATTGCCAATGTTGAGACATAAGTGTGGTGTCAATCAAGTTGAAGTCATTGTGATCATTTGGTGGTATAAATAGGATTAAATTTGCTTTTTCTTATTGGGTAAAAATTAGTATTTCTTGAGGACAAGCAAGGGTTTATGCTGGGGTGTTAATGAGTGGTGAATTTACTACTCATTTACATCGAAAAACTATGCACACTTCTATGATTTGAAAGTACAAATGAGACAACTTTGTTAATTGAATGGACTAATTTCCACATTTTGATGATATTCGGGTAATGATAAAGGAAGATGTGAAGTTGATCTTAAAAGGAACAAAAAAGTTAATAGAAGTGCACAACTGGGAGACTCTCACAGGAATAAGCCTTGGTTACCACAATCACGGTCTGAGGAACGCAACTGCAGCCAATCAAATTTGGTCAGCTTCCAGCAATCACGAGGATTTGATGGCAGTCTCGGTGGCCACATCATAAACATACTGCAGCAATTGCGGCATAGCACGCTATTGCCCAGGGGAAATTTTTTAATTTGACATAGCCGACCCTAATTCCCGTCTATGGCATAAACCCTTTCCCATATAAGCTTATTGAACTTTGAAATTACAAGAGACTTTGTAAAACCTACCAAATTGGGGAAATTTAGTGTGGTTAATTTTTAAATTAGTTTTGGTTGCAATTTAAGTTTGATATTGGATTACTTCTTATTACAAGGAAGCATTGAACAACCAATTTAGTATATTCCTTTTCCTTAACTTCACGAGTAGCTAAGTAATTTATCTTGGGATTATGTTGAAATAGGGTGCAAATATTTGTGTATTATGATTTATTAGTGTAGATTCTTGGTCATTGATTGTGGGTTTCGCTATTGCTTGCTATATTTTATTGGAATTTGTGGGTGAAAACCGCAAATTCCCAAAATGGGTTTCTGGGTGAAAACCCCAAATTCTCAAAAGCACACATCATCCTTGAAAGAGGGATGTGAGTGAACTTTTGGGATCTTATATCATCCTTGAAAGAGGGATATGGGAGACAAGGCAATAGTGAACTATAGTAGATACAGTTTGTTCTTATTTTACTATCTTAGAAATATGAATGAATTAAGGACTAGAAATATTCTTAGGAATCTTCCTAGAAATATGAATTCCCAATTGAGGTATTAGGTGGTTATGCTTTCTACGTCCATGAGGTATTTGAAAGGATCCATGGATTATAATCTTAATGGTGGAATGAAAGATTAGCCTTAAGAACTCTCAACCTATCCTACCCACGTATTTAATTACTAGAATTCTCATTTAATTATCACGACCCATGTGTTATTTACCCCTAGGAAGATATAATCCAAAGATTTATCCTATTTTGAAATCTCTAACATAATGGTTTCTCTAAATTGGTAGTTTGAATTTATTTTGATTGTAGAACTTCCAAACCAATCCCCCCACCAATTTTAATTTATGCATTTTACTTTAGTTAAACTATGGGCATACACTTAGACGCCATTAACACTTCTAGGTTTTGAGGATAATCCTTGAGGATTCAACCTCAACATGCGTTGATCTTTATTGACAATGATCATCCTATATTCCAACTATGGTATAGATGAGCATCAATCAATAAACTAAATATTTTAACCGTATCTCGACTCTATTGTCATTATATTTATAAATGATATCTTTGTTTATTCCAAGACTGAGGCTAACCATGAGGGGCATTTGTGGATTATTATTTAGAGATTGAGGGATGATAAGTTGTATTCTATGTTTTCTAAGTGTGAGTTATGGTTGGCGTCAGTCTCATTCTCGGATCATGTGGTGATAAAGGATGGTATTATGGTCAATCCGTCCAAGATTGCAATGGTTCACGATTAGGCTTGTCCTACTTCTCTTATTGAAATTTGGAGTTTTTCTTGGTTTAGCAAGTTATTATCAATGCGTTGTTGGTTTTTTTTTCATATATTACAGCTCCATTAACCAAGTTTACTCAAAATAAGATTTCTTTTAAGTGGTGTGATACTTGTAAGGCGAGCTTTAAAATGCTCAAGGATTTTTTGACTTTGACTCCTATCTTGACTTTTCCAAAGGAGGGAATGTGTTTTACATTCTTTCGTAATGCTTCAGGTGTTAAGTGATGTGTTGGTGCAGGAGGGCCAGGTGATTGTATATGTTTCTCACCACTTATATGGAGTCTGTTGTGAGATTCTTTCGGATTAACTTAGTTTTTAGTATTTCTTAACCTAGAGAGATCTTAATATGAGGCAGCATCATTGATTCAGTTTATTAAGGATTAAGAATTGACTATTCTATATCAGCCCTGCAAGGCTAATATAGTTGTGGATACCTTGAGTTGGGAATCGACTAGCATGGGTAGATTGGTGCATCTTTTGATTTAGGAGAGATATTTGGCCTCAGAGGGTTAGTCTTTGGCTAATCAGATGGTTAGGCTTTATTTTTTTACACCTGTGTATGTTTTGTTATTTGTTGAGGCCAGATCTTCCTTGTTGTGGTAGATTTGGGCTCAACAGTTTGATGATGTTAGATTAATAGTGATTCGAGATAAGGTGTTAAGTGGAGAGCCTAAGAAAGCCTCACTTAATCTAGATAGTGTTTTGAGGATTGCATGCTACTTTATGTGCTGAGAGTAGGTGATTGGATCAGATTCATTTTAGAGAAGACTTATTATTCCAGTTATTCAATCTATCCAGAAGTGATTAAGATGTAAAGTGATATGAAACAGAACTACTGGTGAAGTGGTATGTGGAAGGATGTAGAATATTTTGTAGCTCATGACCTATGTTGCCAGTAGGTGAAGCCTGAGCATTTGAGATCTGGTGGGTTTCATTAAAGGTCAACCATTCGCAGGTAGAAATAGGAATAGATTGATACGTACATTGTGAGTGGATTACCTCGTACCTCTCATAGTTTTGATAGTGTTTAGGACATCGTGGATCTATTGACTAAATTTGTTTAGTTCATCTCAGTTCAGGTTTCTTTTAGTGATGAGAGATTGGCCCGTATCTATACTCATGATATGGTTCATCTCTATGGTGTGTCAGTGTCTCTATCTGAGATTAAGGATCAGTGTTTACCTCTAACTCTTTGAAATCTTTTCAGGAAAAGTTAAGTACTCGGGTATATCTTAGTACAACTTTTCACTGCTAGACTGACGGTCAGTCAGAAAAGACTATTCAAGTATTGTATGATATATTCCACGCTTATGTGATGGACTTTGGTGATCAGTGGAAGAAACATCTAACGTTGGTGGTGTATGGTAAGCATTGTCATTCTCCAGTCAGTTGGTTTGAGGTTTATCCTTGAGGTACGGACTTGGTTTGTGAGTCTTTAGATATGGTCTAGGTCATGTAGGATCGACTTTGAGTGGCTCAGAGTAGGTAGAAGTGTTATGTGGGTTGTAGACTTTATGCCTTGAGATTTAGAATTGATAATTGAGTTTTTCTTTGTGTGTATCCCATGAAGGGTGTGATATGGTTTGGGAAGAGGGGTAAGATTAGCCCTAGGTATAGTTGGCCTTTTGAGATTCCTCGGACTATAGGGGATGTGGCTTATGAGTTAGAATTACCCTCTATATTTATTAGCTGTTCATCCTATTTTTTTATGTTTCTGTACTTCGGTGTTACATTCTAGATGAGCCTCACGTGATTTGGTGGGATTTGGTCCAGTTAGATAAGAGGTTTCTTTTATTAAGAAGCATGTCTCCATCTTAATTAAGCATGTGAGATGCTTACGTTCTAGGGATAATCGAATTGTGAAGGTCCAATGGAGACATCGACCCGCAGATGTGTCTACTTGGGAGGTTGAATCTGATATGCGTGGTAGTTATACCTAGTGTTTGGTTTATTTAGGTATTTCTCTTGCCTTTATATCGAGGACAAACTAAATTCTTAGTGGTGGATGATGTAATGACCTGATGTTTTGGTAATTTCTAAAAATTATTTATTTTTGTGTGATTTGAAAATTTTATCCCTCCTTGGGGTTTCATTATGGTATTTCTACAGTATCGAGATAATTGGGAATTTCCCAATGCATCTCGATGTGAATTTTGTGTGGTTATAAAAGATCTATAGGAAGTCAACATTTATTTATCTGTGTATCGGATGGCAAAATGGTCTGCATCAGAACACCCAAAATGTCAATTTTAGGCTGGTAACATGGCTGGTGTGATTTTATGTCTTTTATATCTCATTTCAATCCTCTATATAGGAAGTTGTTAAATTGAGTTTTGGAGGTCAACTTTGTGAAAATTCCATTTATAAAAAAATCTGATATTGTTATTGAGTTTGGAGCATCGAATATAGTTTACTAGCATAGTTAGTTTGTGTTCTCAGGGATTTCAGATGAATTCCAAGGGATCCGTATTGACTTGAAATTATCCAAGTCTTCAGCTGGTGCACCACTCAGCTGATGCACCACGTAAGCGACACTTCGATCACTTAAGCGACTTGGCTTGAGAGCCAATGTTTTACCTAAATGACAATAGGCTAGCGTCAACGACTATCGCCGAAGACACAGCCTACTCACTTATGCGACAAGGCGGGAGTTGCCTAAGCGATACTTGGTCTCTTAAGCAATGTGTGGTTAAGCGACCAGTGTTACTAAAGCGATGCCTGGGTGGATTTATTGCCCGAATTTTGTGATTTTTCACCATTTTCAAGACTCACAGCTAGGGGTTTCGAGTTATTGAAGAATTTCTTCTTTTTTTAATCTTGGATAACCTCCAAATCCCTATTTATATTACTTTTCTTTGATTCTATCATTTAAACCTTGTTAAAACTTAAATTTTAACTAAAATTTGAGGATTATGGATGAAAGTCTAAAATTTATAATTATTTGATTTAAACCCCAATTTTAACTCATTTGTTCTTGGGTTTTATCCTATAAGTTCCTTTAATCATGGGAAATATATTTTTGGAAAAAAATCCAGTTTGGTCCTTTTTTTTGAAAACACATTTCGGGGGTCTGTTGGACCCCGACTGAAAAATGGGCAAGATAGATATCGTTGGCTTTCTTTTATCACGTAGATTCCATATTTGTGTTGTTTTAGTTGATTTCAGGTATTTTTGAAAGGTGAAATTTAGGTATAAAAGTCTTATTAGTCTCGATTATGTTATTTGAGGAAGATTATGGATTAACTTTTTTCAAAGTAGGTTAGGTAGTTAATACGGATATAAAATCATTTAAAGGTGTGTGAACTAATCATGAAAAATGGCTATATAAGTTGTTCTCGTGTGGGGTCCTATATTGTGGGGAATTGGTGGTTTTGAAACATTATTGGCTATGTTTGACCATGTGGGGTCTTATATGATGTTGTTTGCCTTGTTTATGTATATTTGATTATATCTTTTCTGATCAAAAAGCCTAGATTTGAATTTATGTTGTATCAATGGCATATTATTGTGTTTTATTCTATTGGCATATGGATTACATTGGAAGGTTGGATTATTGAGTGAATACTGGCTCATATGGTTGGTATATTGGTTGGATTTGAAAATTCATTTTTGGCTCGTTATGAGAATTAAATCCTCATATCATATTTATTCATGAAACATTGGTACCACTGTGTAAATACTTGTTACAAAGTTTTTTTCTGACAAAAAATATGACCTCATTAAAAACCCTCTATCGATGGAAGTGTCTGACAGAAGTTATAGATATTGGTATTAGGTATTGGATTGTATATAACCCCTCTCCCGCCTTATGGGACCTACCTTGAAGCAAAACTCAGTTGGTTTATTAGGAGGTTATACAACAAAATCAAGCATCACATCATTATCTTCTTCATTGCACTGCTTTCATATTGTGCTCATTCTGTGTTGTATTATTGTCCTTGATGTGATATCTATCTATATATACTTCTTTTTTATACTTTTATTTGGTATATGTGTATATTTGTGCTTGTTTCTCGTATTCGTGTATGGTATATGCTTATATTGTAGAACTATTAGTGGAGATGGTGTAGGCTACCATTTGGACCATTTTCTTATTGCAGGTGACATGCCTATAGAGTGTATTTTATATGCGTTATTTTCTACTTTGCTCAGTTGGCCTATGATACATACTGAGCACAAATAGACCGTACTCATCCCTACTGCATCCTTTCGGTGTAGATTCAGGAATGAGTGTGTCGTACGACTGCTAATTCCGGTGGTACTTGGAGTCTACTTAAGGTAGCAATTGACCATATTAATTCAGAGTTGACCTGTGTTTTCCTATCTAAATTATACCTTATTTTGTATTCAGAGACATATTTTGATCATTTTGGATTATCATTGTATCTTTTGATAATCTCAATGCATTTAGTAGTTCTTGCACTGTGACACCAGGTTTTGGGATGTTGTTTGGTATCTTTTATTATGTACTTCCGCTATTATCATATTTGTGTGGTTTGACTTTGTTCTATAAGCCTTTCCTTTGGTTTGTGGTGTTGGTTTCTAATCTCATATCAGTTTGGGTGATTTGGTTATTTGTCAAGGCTTGTCGCGCCAAGTTCCATCATGACACTTGGTTTTTGGTTCATGACAATTCGCAACCAATATACAATCTAATATCCAATATCAATATCCATCACTCCTCTCCGGCACACCCCTCAGCAGAGGGAGGGTCTATAAATATGTCACAAGACAACGTTTCCAGTATTCCCAAGTGATACAAATGTTTCAAAAGTGCATATAATATGAGGATTCAATGCTTATAACCAACCACAATGAGAATTTCCAAAGCCAACCAATATACTAACCATGTGAGTCAAAATCCACTCAACATGCCAACAATCCATGAAACCAATGTAATCATATGCCAATAGAAAAAATACAGAACGATATGTCATTAATACCACATAAATTCCAATTTAGGAATTTTACCTGAAGGATACTACCAATATACATACAGAAGGCCAAAAACATCGTACAAGACCCCGCACGACCACACATAGAATATAACGTCTCAATACAACCAAATAATAACAACACGGGCTTAACACATTATTAATAGCCATTTTCATGACTGGTTCCCACACCTATAACTTAATTTTTATACCAATATTAACAACCAAACCAAGTCTAAAGAAAGTTAAGCCATAACCTACCTCAAATGCTAAAATTGGTACAAACATGCCTTCAACGCCGAGCCTCCACCTTACGAAGTACTCGAAATCAGCTAAAATACCTAAATACAGAATCTAGGCATTTAAACATAGCTAACAATACCCATATTACCTATGTTTGGGTTGAGGTAAAAATGGACCCCTGAAGTGGGTTTTTGAAAAAAGAAGGGTAAAATCAGAATCATTGTCCAAAAATATGTTTTCCATGATTAAAGGAATTCATAGATGAAAATCTAAGTGACAACGGGTTGAAAATGGAGTTAATATCAAGAAAAAACCAATTTAAGCCTTTCGGATCAAAATCAACAAATTCATGTTTTAATGAGATTTAAATGATAATAATCGAAGAAATATAATTGAAGGAGGGATTGGGAGCTTACCCAAGCTTAAAAATGGAAGAAATTTCCCAAAAAAACAAAACGACAAGATTCAAGTATATAAAATGGTGAAGGAAATTGAGAAAAGGAATATATATATGGGAATCAGTTTCCACTGAAATGGTAAAATTGCCGCTTTAGTAGGAATCACTAAAGCGGTCAAGTACCTCTTTAGCAGTACCTGCCAATGCATGCCAGTTCGCTAAAGCGGACAAGCGTCACTTTTGTTCCTACTGATAAAGCAGATAGGGAACCGCTAAAGCACCTTTTCTAGCTAGAGATGGCCTCTAAAGTGGCCAAATAGCGCTTTAGAGCTTACCACTAAGGTGGCGAAAATGGTGCATTAGTGGTTGGACCAGCTGAGTGGTGCATCAGCTGTGGAGACTTGAAAAATTAAAAGTCTTTATGGACGCCACGAGACTCATTTAGGATCTCAAGAACATAAAACAAACTCTGCTATCCTATCAAATTCGACGCTTTGGACTTAATGACAATGTCAGATTTTTCAAAAAAATGTTGTTACCACAAAGTTGATCCCCGAAATCAAATTTCACAACTTTCCAAAACAGAGAGTCAAAATTAGATATAAAAGCTGTAAAACAGTTACCAACCTAAAATTAAAATTTTGGATCTATCAGTGTAGTTTATTTTGCTATCTGGCACATAGATCAATAAATGTTTACTGAAGTCAACTATAAAGCTTTTATAACCACCAAAAACCATAATTTCATACAAATCTCACTAAATGCTTTGAGAACTATGCCAATCATCCCCAAACACTAGAAATACCAGAATGCAACCATGGGAGGTGTAAAATAGTCAAACTACACAGAAATGAATAATTCTTATAAATTAACAAAAATCAGGTTATTACATCATCAACCACTAAGAATCTAGTTCATCATCGAACTAAAGGAAAGAGAAATACCTGAATAAATGAAAATTTAAGGCTGATTTCCACGCATATCAAACACAACCTCAAAAGTAGACTCATCTTCAAGTCAATGTTTTTATTGGACCTTAACCACCAGAATATCTCTAGAACAGAACCGTCTCATATTCCTATCTAAGATGGATAGAGGCTCCTCAATCCTGAATGTAACGCCAAAGAATTAAAATATGAAAAACTTGATGAACAGTTGATAAATTTGGGGGTAATTCTAACTTATAAGCCATACCCCAATAGTCCAAAGAATCTTAAAATGTCCAATATACATGGGGATCAGTTTTCCCCTCTTCCGAAATGTCATCACACCCTTCATCAGTGACATACAAAGAAATACTCAATCACCAATACTAAATCTCATGGCATGAAGTCTGCGATCTGCATAGCACTTCTACCTACTTTGAGCTGCTCGAACCCTATCCTAAATGACCTGAACACTATCCAAAGACTCAAAAAGTAAGTTCATAGCTCAAGTTCTAACCTTAGAAACCTCAAACCAATCAACTGGAGAGAGATAAGTCCTACCATACAAAGCCTCAAAAGAAGCCATATCAATACTGGAATTGTAGATATTATTATACGTAAACTTTGCCAAATCTTGATGTTGATCCCATTGATTACAAAAGTCCATCACACAAGCATAGAGCCTATTCTCCAAAAATAAATAGTTCAGTCTGAGTAACCATCGGTCTGGAGTTAAAATGATGTACTAAGATCAACTTGGGTACCTAACTCCTCCTGAAAATTCTTTTAAAAGTAAGATGTGAATACCGAACCTCGATCTATAATGATAGATACTAGCACATCATGACAGCAAACTATCTCACGAATATAGATACAACAAACTCTTAGCACTAAAAGACTTAAACTAGAATACAATAAACAAATTTAGTCAATTAATCTTACCATAAATTGGAATTTAATAATGTAATCAAGTGTTTTCCATGATCCTAAATGACCCAAAAGCATTAATTATTAAGCTTTCTCACCATTTAGAGTTTTAGCTCTCAATAAAATGGATGATGGAATGGAAAAAAGGGCTAAACTAGGTTATTTATTCCATACCAGGTTCTTGGGTCTCGTTATTGCGACTTGACATTTATGATCATGGTATATAATGAAAGGGTCAGATATTGCTATCACAAAATCCCCTTATTGTGATCGCGGTCTAAAGGACTTGTCAAGGACTCATGATCTTGGGCGTATTTATACGACCAAATGAAAAGATTTATCCATATTAGTACTTGTTCTATGAGATAAAATGTTTTATATTGATTGTGTTTAAGCTATAATTGTATTCTCTATCTAATGGACATGATTAGCCGTGGAGGGATCAATTATGATGAGATTGGACATAATTTAATATAATAATGTGAAGCTAATGGTAAATGGAAGCATTAGGAGTGATTTGTTGAGCATGAGGAATGGGAATAGGTCTGGGAAACATGAAACTAAATATGGGAGTGAGCAAATAGAAAAAGAGATAGAAAGGAAGGAAAATGGCAAGCCCCATGATGTAGACCTCAATTTCTGTGATATGCTCCGCAACGCCCTAAGGGATTCATAGCAAAGGTAATTTCCAATAAGCCTCCGTGATATCCCCATGTTGCATAGGCTAAATTTTTTATCATGTTACATTCTATTGAGGGTTCATGATAGCCCTGTAATGTGGACCTTAGTACCCGCAATGAGCTCTATGACATGGTGAAGATCAATTTTTGTTCAAATATGTCCTACTATAAAATGAACACTTCAAATCAATTTTGGACACTTTGGCATACCTACAATAGAGGTAAAAATAGTTACAATACTTAAGGTTCTTTGAACTTTCATCTTTCAATATTAATTTTGATATAATTAATTATTATTCTTTGATGTTGATTTCAATCGTGAGAGGATAAACACCCTTGTTCTGGGGTTTAAGCCAAGAACATGATTATATTTTTATATTCTTAGAGTGGTTTAACATTGAATTATCATATGGGTCATTCTTATTCTCTTGTACTTACTATTTTGATAAATGGCCACCATTAAAATACATCAATAATCCTTTATGAATCTAAGAGGTGAATAATTAGGATAGATCAAAGAGTTTAAGGGTCTAGTTCTTATTCTTTATAGAATAAAGGATTTGAATTAGTGGCTAGTAAAGAAATGTACCTAGAAGCCTTGTTTGGTTCACTTGCAGGAAGATATCTTCTTGTATCTAAATAAATTATTGCATTCCCTCTCAACGATGTTGTTGCAATGTCCCTTTAGGTAGAATGTTAGAGGCTCGAGAAACCATAATCATAATCTAATCCCAGTGAATCAATAACTCGATAATAAACACAACCACGATAAGGATAGAGATTTATAAGATTGTTAAGAGTATCTTAACCTGGAATTCTATCTCATATTGTCTACAACCATGAATACGTTGCTATATCACCCTTTGTTATTTATTTAATTAGTAGATTAATCATTAAATTATAACAATCCTGTTGATACTCTAAAACACTTGAATACATTATTGTCAAAACTAACGTTGATTAAATTACTAATCAAGTAGTCCTCGTGGGCATGATATCTGATTCTTTGAGTTACTATATTACTTGTACAATCATGTGCACTTGCGTGTGCGATAGAATGCTACAAGTTCTTAGCACCGTTGCTGGGGACTTAAATAATTAGTAATTTTATAAATGTTTTTGCTTTTATTAATAACTTTAAGCGTTAACAACTTGATTTTAGAGGCTTACTTTTACAGGAACAGCGAGGTATCAGACTGACAAGAGCGAAAGAATTGGTAGAGCCTTAGTCGGAAGCAGAACAGGTATTTTATCAAAGGTGAAGAGTATCAGTACTTCACTACCTAATTCTACAAGTTTAAATAGGAGATCATAGAGATCCTAATTTTAATGCTCTAGCTCCAGTAGATCCAGAAGTGGTGGTTCTAGTGGCTCCTACTCAAGAAGAAGCTAGAGCTATTTGTGAAGTTGTAAGCCCACTAATGAAGAATTCTTCTAATTGCATCCGTGAGCCAAATGCGAGTGGCCAGTTTGAACTAAAGAAGAACATAGTGTAACTTTTGCATATGCGTGGGCAGTTCATAGGTTTATCTCATGAGGACCTACAACAGCTCATACAAAATGTTCTTGAGATTAGTGACACCTACATTCTTATCAGGGTGTCTACTAATTATGTTAGACTAAATTTTTTCACCTTTTCTCTAGTGGGAAAAGCAAGAGGTGATTATATGCTGAACCACCAAACCCTATCACATCTTGGGATGATTTGACTCTAAAATTCCTTATTTGATTCTTTCTATATCGGAAATAACATGTTTGAGATGTGATATTCTGAGTTTTATGTAGAAAGATAGACGGAATTTGTACAAAGCTTGGGAAAGATTCAAGAGTATACTTAGGAATTCCCCTCATTATCATCAAACTAATGATGTGTTGGTACAAACTTTCATTGAGGGTCTAGATCCAAACACAAAGAATCTCCTCCATTCAGCAATAGGTGGGACAACTCTAGAGAATATGTATGATGAATTAAATACACTGTTGAATCAAATTTCACAAGGGAATCCTAAGTGGCATCCTGATGCAAGAAGTGCACCAAAGAAGGTTGCAGGTGTGTTGGAGGTTGATCAGTACATAGCTATATCATCTCTGATTGTTGTACTATAGAATCAGCTAACTACACAGCTCAACAATATGAATATAGGAATCTCACAACCCATATCAGCAATAGCAAATATAGTTCACTAGGTCTATACTTAGGGTGAGGTTTACGGAAAAAGTAATCATATATCAGATGCTCATGTGGGTAATCCTGAGTCTATTAATCATATGGGGAATACTAATCATCAAGGACCAACAAAACTTAGGTAATTCTTACAATCCTAATTGGCGAAATCATCCTAATTTCACATAAGGTGGAAATCAGATGCAAAACACTAATCAACACTGGGGGATAGTACAAAATAATCATAAACAACATGTTTAGGGTAACCATGACACTACTCAACCAAGTAACATTGAATAGATAGTAAAAAAGATTATGGCAATGCAAGCACAATTTGTAGAAAATGTGAAAATTCAGTAAATGATTACAAAAAACTTGGAGGTTTAAATGGGTTAGATTGCAGAAGCATATAACAACAGACCTCAGAGAGGTCTACCTAGTGATACAAAGCCAAATCCAAAATAGGTCAAGGCGGTCACTACTCAGAGTGGACTGCAGCTGAAGGAGATAAAACCTAAGTAGGTGAATCACAAAGATACTAATGGTGAAATACCAAGGTATGAAGAGAGTTTTAAAAGGCAAAGTTTAAAGAAAGGAATCCAAGGCGAAAAAACTAATGCCACCTTGACCAATCACAATATCTACATTAATATCAATATCATCCCGCACCAAGGCATAAGTAAGGCATACCCTTTCACGTGTCACATCTATTATATGTTTGCCCGAAATTAAGCAAAGATAGATAATATCCCCCTATATGCAGGACTCCCTATTCATATGGAATTTGGAAATGTGAGGTAGATTTTTTTGTGTTCACCATAAGTCCACCTAGCGGCAGACCTGTTTTCGCATAACAGGTGTTTGATGTCTACATAGGGTGAGGTAATCGTTAGCTGCCTTAGTGGGTTTGCATCTACCTCTGGTGAACCTAAAAGAATAATCACATCATGGGCTGTAAATGTTACCACTTGACCTCTGATCTTTACCTTGAAATTGGGATCCTTAGGGTCCTAGTTGGCATAGAATTCTCTAATGAGCTGCAGGTTGCCCTCCGTGGGCTACTAAAAAAAGAAGGTCATGTGCAGTTGTTCTAGTCGTCTCACTATGCTGGGATATTTTCTTAATAGGATTTACTAATTGATGAAATTTTCTAAGGTATAGTTAGTCACATTATGCTTGGAGTACCATTTCTTTCCATCTTTCTCGATACATCTAGCCCCATATCTTCTCTTTTTCCCTTGTGGAATTGCAGCGGCTTTTAGAACCCAACTAGTTGGTCTACTTCTATTTTTAGAAGGGTCAGATTACATAGTAGTATACTTTCGTTTTGTTGATTGCTATTCATGGTACCTATAAGTCAAAACATGCAACAAAACAAGTTTCAGTACACCTATTTGGATTAGCTAACACTTAGTGTAGAAGGGTGTTGAGGACACCCCACAATTAGTTGCTAGCATAGGTGCGTAAATTATAAACTAGGATACTCAGACATCCCCTGTTTAACTTTACATCTCAAGTTCACCACACCTAAACAATCACATTCAACAATTTGGGTGTTGTTTGACTCAAACCTTAAACATACACCCCACTTCACTTCCATAAAATTTAACAAACCACAACATTTCCACATCAGTTCCTTATGTTTAGCATATAACAATGTGATGAATTCTTTCTTAACCCAAATGTCAACATTATTATTAGGGTTCAGATTTATTAGCACCTCAAATGATCAAACTCAAGAATACTATGCAAATAACACCAACATGTAAAGCTTCGGCATACTTACTTAAAATCACCATCATATACCTTTAATTCAATCCCCAATTCTACTTTAACATTCAAAAAATTCTATCAAAACTAAGGCGATGCTTTACATAGTGTGTCACATATACTTCATCTTCCTTTCTTTTCATTCAGATGTTAAAATATAATTGTATTATTATATAAATTAAATTATATAATAATAATCATGATTTAAATAATATAATAATTGATAAAATTATAGTGATAAGAATTATTACAATATATATAATATTGATAATTATATGTAAAATAGATAAATTTAATTGTATAAACAATAAATAAATATATTATAAATTTACAAATAAAATAATATTATTAAATAAGATAATAAATATAATAAATAAAAATTATATAATTAAATTAAATGATGTGTTTAGTTATATATAGTGATTATTATATAAATATTTTTTCATTGAATGAATGAGGAAGACAAATCACCAAAGTTATTGTGTAATTATGCGCCCATGGATTATTGTATACAACACTCCACCCAAGCAAAATCAACTTCATTATTCCAAGAATTTTAACATGATGGTTGTCCAACTATTAAGTCTTATCAAATAAATATGAAAATATTTTAAGTAATTACCCAAATTAGGTTGATAAAGGGGAGAGAAAAGAGTGAATGGTGTGACAAACTTTGTGAGTGAGAGAAATAAGGAGAATTTTTTAAGAGGGGGCGACACGTTATGTGTTTAATGAGTGATGAATAAGAGAATGTGGAATTTTCGTTTGTTTTAAACATAGGAATTTTGAGGGTAAAAGGGTTGGGTCGGGCTGAAACCCGACTATTCAATACACTTACCTAAAATGAACAGCCTCCATGATGTGTAGCTTAATATCTATAATAGACTCCACAAAGCGACCTCTTTAGCATGATGCAAACCTTATTATGGGGGGATAGGGTTTGATCTATAGGTTTATCGCATAGGCTAACAGTTTTGTGCACTTAGGGGGATTTTGTTCCCCTTTTATAGCCTTTATTTTTCATCAACTTTATATATCTTTTACGAACCTTCTAGCCTCGAAAACACACAATTTACTCACTTTGTGGTCTTCCTAATGCCATGAAGCATATCATTCCTACAATTCCAATAAAAATAACACAAACACGTACGAAAAATTTTGTTTCCTCCCACCTAACGCCTTAGTTTTGGTCATGGATTGACACATCTTCTTGTATTTTTTATTTCTTTTATCTTTTCTTCTTTTCTTTTTCAAACAACAAGTAAATAAAGTAAACTATTACATTACATTCATGGATTGTATCCCATGCAATGACTTATTTAATGTCATGGAATGACAAAATGTAGCTTCATTCTTCTTTAATGGTGATGGACGTCTTATGCTAATCTATGTGATCCGCCTAATAATGCTTGACTCTCTGTACATTTACCATAAATGTTTCACATTTTTCATTACTTCATAGTTCAACAGCCTTATAAGAGGTAATTCTCACCAATTCAAATTGTATAGACCACTTAGACCTCTGCTTGCTTGGAAACAGTTTCAATCTAGAACTGAATAATAACACTTATTGGCTAGGCTTAAAGACTCAAGTTATAATCTGCTTATCTTGCCATATTTTTTTTTCTTTTAGTATAACTTCATAATCTCATATTCATACAAGGAAAACTCATCAACCTCAACCAACTATAACATTCTCTTATTCCCTAAAATATTTGGATAAAGATTCAACTTTCTCATAGCCCAATATGCCTAATGCTCAAACATTACTGGTAGGTGAAAATCTTTTCCATACAACAAGCGGTAAGAAAGGTTCGAATATGCATTTTATAAGCTATCCTATAGGCCTATAATGTATCATTTATCTTAGCCGACCAATCCTTACACTAACCATTGACTAATTTTTATAAGATCTGCTTAATCTCTCGATTAGACACCTCTACTTAACCACTAGTATGTGGGTGATATGTTATGGATACCTTGTGTCTAACCTCATATTTAGCCAACAAATTCTTCAATCAATTATTTAAGAAGTACACCCCCCATCACTGATGATCGGTCTAAGTGTGCCAAAGCGAGAGAAAATATGCTTCTTTAGGAATTTCTGCACTATGCTTGCATCATTTCTAGGGAGATCTTCAGCTTATTCCCACTTTGACACATAATCAACATCCCCTAGAATATACAATGTAGCATCAGATGGGGGAAGTGGCCTCATAATTTCTATACTCCATACGTCAAAGATCTCAACTTCTAGAATATTATTCAAGGGCATTTCTTATTGCCTTGATATCGTGCCCATTATCTGGCATTGATCACACCCTCTAACATAATTTACAACATCTTTAAATAGTATCAGCCAAAAAAAACTAGACTGAAAAAATTTCCATGTCCTTTCTCTACCATGATGACCTCGATAAGGCGCTGAATCATAACTTTCAAGCACCTTTTTAGATTTGACTTCTATAACATATCTTCTTATTATTCTATATACACCCTGTTTAAAGAGATAAAACTCATCCCACACATATGTATGAGAATTGCAGACCAACTTCTTCTTTTGTTGGCTTGTTGCACCAGGAGGACATATGCCACTGACTTGCAAGTTAACTATGTCAGCACATAATGGAACTTCAACTGCATCCAGTGCCATAAACTGCACATCTGGAAACATTTCCTAAATACATAGAATATTATTGTCAACATAATCTTGACTTTTATGTCTAGATAAATAGTCACACACTTGATTTTTAATGCCTTTTCTATCACAAACTTCCAAATCAAATTCTAGGAGCAAAAGAATCCACCTTATCAACCTTGTCTTAGCATCTTTCTTATTTAAAAAATACTGGATGGAAACATGATCAATATGAATAATTACCTTTATTCCCTTCAAGTATACTCTGAATTTATGAAATGCATATAGAAGTGCAAGCATCATCTTCTCTGTAACTGTATAATTTACCTAGGACTCATTAAAGATTTTATTTGCAAATAGATAGAGTTAAATACCTTATATTTGAAATTCCCTAATACTACTCCAGTAGCCACATCACTTGCATTACATATCAATTTGAATGGCATTTCCCAATTAGGAGAAATCAGAATTGGTGCTTCTTTCAGTTTTCTCTTCAGATTCTCAAATACTTTTTGACCTCAGCCCTAAAGTCAAACATCGCCTCTTTCTCTAATAGCTTGCATATTGGACCTTCTTTTTGAGAAATCTTTGATAAAGAAGCTATAAAACCCTGCATGCCCAAGAAAGCTTCTCACACCTTTATTATGATCGAATATGGTAGCTTTTCAATGACCTCCACATTAGCTATGTCTACCTCAAGTCCTCTGTGAGATACCTTATGACCAAGGATAATACCTTGCTTGACCAAAAAGTGGTGATTCTCCTATTTCAATATAAGGTTGGTTTTTACACAACGAGCCAAGAAACCATTAAATAATTTACCATAAATAAAAAAATCATCCATAGATATCTCAAAAAATTCTTCTATCATATTATAAAGGACAACCGTCATGCATCATGAGAAAGTCGCCAGTAAATTACAAAGACCAAAGGGCATTTGACTGAATGTGTAAGTTCTATAAGGAAACGTGAAGCTGGTATACTCCTAGTATTCTAGAGTTAGTGTTATTTTATTATAACTTAAATACCCATATAAAAAGAAGTGATATTCCCATCCTGCCAATCTATCCAATATCTGATCATTAAGAGGAATGGGATAGTGATCCGTCCTAGTGGCATCATTCAACTTCCTGTAATCTATGCAAATCCTCCAGCAGTCACTGTATGATTTGGAATCAACTCATTATCTTCATTAGTCGCAATAGCAATCTCTTTTTTCTTTGGAATACAATGCACAAGAGTAGCCTATTTACTATCAGATATGGGATAAACTATCCCAACATCAATCCCCTTAATGACTTCTTTTTTAACTACTTATTTCATCACATAATTCATTATTCAATGGTGTTGCACACTTTATTTATAACCCTCTTCCATATATATTTTATGCATACAGAAAGCAGGATTGATTCATGTGATATCCTATATTTTCTATCCTATAACTTTTTCCTTCTCTTAAATACTGTTAATGCCTCTTTTACCTGAATATCAGAAAAAGCTTCAGACAAAATCAAATGCAAAGTATCATTATCACTAAGGAAAGTGTATTTCAAATGATAAGGATCTTTATTTTCTAGCTTTAGTGTATCATCAATAGATGCCTTGGAAGGGGGACCAATTGGTCTATTCAATGGCTCAAATTCAGTAATTTTGCTGTTAATCTTAGCCAAATCCATATGATTTCAAGTGCTTCACCATCATTCTAAATACTATACCCCATTAATGCACGCTCAAGTGAGTCAGTAGATAATAGAAAGTGGAGCCCAGACTCAATGTCTATGATGGTAATAGCAAGTTTTCTTTATATATTGCAGGTAGATTCATTGCCTTATACAGTCAAAAACCTCAAGCGTGTCATGAGCTCTCATAGTCATCTACCATATAGCTACATCAATTAGTAAGTGCTCAGTTGTTAAAAAGGGATGTCCCAAAATAAAAAAGAGTCTCAAATCAGCATCGAAATCAAGAATAATGAAGTCTACTGGGAAAATAAGTGATCCCACTTGTACCAATACATCTTCAATAATTCCATTAGGCCTAGCAAGTGACCGGTCATCTAACTGCAATATAACTGTAGTGGGTCTAGGTTTGTATAAACCCATCTTTCTGAACTAGGATGTAAGCATAAGATTTAGTCTTACCCCAAAATCACATAATCCCCAAGCACTAATAGATGTTCCAATTGTGACCTACAGAGTGAAAGTCCTCAGATCATTCGATTTTTAGTCAATTTGTTTTGAATCTTGGATATGCACTCCTCAGTAAGTTCTATTGAAGCATATTCAGTTAAGCAATTCTTGTTGGCCACAATGTCCTTCACATACTTAGCATACTTTGGAACACTGCAAAATATCAATGAGAGAAATATTAATGTGAACCTATTTCAAAATATCAATAATTTTTTTATAATAAGCCTCCTCTTGATATTTCTAAAGAATTCATGGAAACTCTTATGATATGAAGAAGGCGCACTACTATAAAGGGTAATGATTTGGGTTTGGTGGTTTGATGACCATATTTTCAAAGAGTTACGGGGTTGAGAAAGAGGCACTTGATTATAGGATAGTGGTGAACACCCGCTTTGTGGATGTGTTTAGGACTAAGGTACTGGATAGGGACCATAGGCTAGTGTTGACTATGCTCGAGCACCAGGTGCAAAATAATGAGATTATAGCCCATATATATGGGATGCAGATGCTCCAGCTGAGGATTGGGGGTAGACTAGTGACACATGAAGAGATTCATGTTGTAGAGTTGGATTACCCTTTTGGTCACCATGCGAGGACTTTTTCTATTGATTAGACTAGAGTTTGTAGAGCTTATGGATGATGATATGTCCACTAATGAGGAACTAAATATGAGAGATACAGATATTAATTTAGAGAAAGAAGAGGTAATGGACCAAGATTTAGGAGTGGAGGCATATGGTATAAAGGATGATAATGACATGGACGACGCCTGATCAGGGAGTGTTACACCACCTAATTACTTTGTAATGTCTGCAAGCATTATCGATGGTTCTTTATCTTAAATTTGGGGTATTGGTCCTCATTCCTCGTGACTTTTATTTTGTTGTTTTATAGATTTTATTGTGTTTTGTGGATTTTTATTGTTATTCTTGGATGTTTATTTTAGCGTTTCTGATGATGTGCTGACTATGATTATTATTTATCATGTTAACTAATTTGGTAATTTGTAGGGATATCTTTACATTGATTAGTCCATACTTTTAGTTCGTAATTCTTTAGTTAGTATTTACTTATCTAAGTTTGATTAAATTTTAGGAGTAAATATTTTTGCCCTTAAGGTGATTTTTAATAACTCCTCGTAGTTGGGTGTCTTTCCCTATGATGGATGGATGACAACCATCTTAAGAAGAGTTAGTCTTAGGAAAAAAATAAGTGAAAAGAACCCAATGACAACTCTAGGTCGAGATACTTTGTGAGGGGCCATGTTCTTAAATGACACGGAAAACACTTATTTTAAAAGAGAAGCATGTCAAATTTAAAAGAAGGATGCTAGTTTTAGAAACCTATTCTCAATGGTGTGACTTTCGATTTGTCAACTTAATTTAATTTGTACAATTACTAGATCAAGAGCCTATAATGATCCTCCTTAAATCTAGCAAGCACCAAGTGTGAGTGAGGATTTTTGCCTATTCGATAAGCATAGTGATGTCTAGAAATTGCCCAGTATATTTTTGAATCAAAATAAAGGATGTTGGTCGTGGAAAATGATGTGGGAATTTTATTGATAATCATGTTTTTAGATCTCTTTCAACCTACCCTTGTAATTATCCTTAGTTAGAACTGTAGAGCCTATAGCTTATTTTATTTGGTAGCCTCATTATAGCTTATACCCTTCTTTGTAAAGCCTTAATTTTATCTAAGTCACCTAGGCACTTTTGCAAAAAAAATTTGAGTAAAGAGTTGAAAAATAAGAAGGAAAAGGTGATACTGAAGCTCCCAAAATATAGCTAGTGGTGTAAGAATAGAAGTACAATAAGGTAGGGAGTTAGGTGATGAAAATAATAAAATATATTGAAGGAAAAATAGAATAATGTGTTGAAAAGTGAATTGCTTTCCATAGTGTATCCAGCTGAGCTTAATGAGATGGATCCAAAACGTAAGAAATAGGGAAGATAGGTGAGGTGAAGAATTGGTTGTTAATTGAGTGTTGTAATGTTCTTGTGATGTATTAAGGAACTTTGAGAGATTATCCACTACTTTCACCCAAATAAGTTCCTACCTATCCCTTTGCTTACATTACACCGCTTAAAGGCCTATTTTATCCTCAATCTTAACATTCGACTATTAATGGAGCAGTACACTAAGGGAAAATCAATGGTTCATCATGTGTCATGTGTGAATTCATTGCGAGAAAGATCCAAATTTGTTGTTTAGGTGACCTATAGGAATTCTTTATTGAATAAGGTGCATAAGTTTGCCGACATACTAGTGTCCACTTGTAAGGTTAAGGAGTTTGAAAATAGTAATCCTGTGTTTTCATATTCTAGATGACATGTTTGTGGAGAAAATTAGTACGTCATATGTAGCCTATTTGTTCCCATCAAAAGTGTCTTGTTTAGATCGTGATCTAAATATCAATTGTGTTATAATGATTGCTTGGGATTATTCGAGAACGAACAAGGTTCTAAGTGTGAGTTGGTGATCATGGGCGTATTTGTACACACAAATACCAAGATTTATGCATATTAGGACTTGTTTATGAGCTAAAACATGTTATTTTGATTGTGTTTGAGCTATAATTGTATTCTCTAACTAAAGGACATGATTAGACAATGTAGGGCTTGATTGAGATGATATTGGACGAAATCTAATGCATTAACTTGAACATAATGGTGGATGAAAATAGTGGGAGAGATTGGTTGAGCATGAGGATACTGGGTATGGGTTAGGGAAGTACAAAAATAATGATGGGAGTGAGGAAATAGGCAAAGAGTTGGAAAGGAAAGAAAAGGGAAAGCCCCATGACATGGACCTCAGTGCTTGTGATAGGTTTCGGATGCACTAAGGGATTCATAGCAGAGTGAAATTTCTAGTAAGCCTCTACAATAGCCTCGCATCGCAAAGGAAGAATTCTTTCTCATATCATATTCCAGTGAGGATCCACAATAGCCTTGCGATGCGTACCCTAGTACCCGCGATAAGCTCTGCAGTGCGGTGAAAATTAATTTTTGTTCAATTATTTCCAACTATAAAAAGAACACTTCAAATCAATTTTGGAGACCTTGTCATACGTACAACATAGGTAAAAACAATTAGAATACTTCTTTTAGGGTTCTTTAAACTTTCATCTTTTATCATTAATTTTGGTATGATCAATTATATTTCTTATATGTTTATTTCAAACATGAGTGGCTAAACACCCTTGTTATGGGGTTGAGGACATGAACATAATTATATTTTAATATTCTTAGAGTGATGTATCATTGAATTATCATATGGGTTATTCTTATTCTCGTATACTTACTATTTTGATAAATGGATACCATTAAAATATATCTATAATCCTTTCTGAATAAAAAATGAGAATCATTAGGAATGATCGAAGAGCAAAAGGAACAAGTTCCTATTCTTTTATAGAATAAAGGATTTGTATTAGCGGCTAGGATAGATATATACCTAGAAGCCTTGTTTGGTTCATCTACAAGAAGATATCTTAATGCATCTAAATGCCTTATTGCATCCCCGCTCAATGATGTAGTTACAATATCCATTTAGGTAGAAGATTAGAAGCTCAAGAGACTATATCATAATATAAACCCTGTGAATCAATAACCTGATAATCGACACAACCATGATAAGGATATAGATTTATAAGACTGTTAAGAGTGTCTCAAACATTAAATTCTATCTCATATTGTTTACAACCTTGCTTACGTTGCTATTGTCGTGATTTGTTATTTATTTATTTAAAAAATTTATCATTAAATTATCAAAAACATCTTGATACTCTGAAACACTTGAGTACATTAATGTCATAACTGAAGTTGATTAAATTACTAATCAAGCAGTCCTCGTAGGTAGGATATTTAATTCTTTGGGTCACTATATTACTTGTACTATTGCGAGCAATTTTATGTGCGATAGAGCGCAAAAAGTCATTTTCACAAATTAAAGTATAGCAATCACGACACTTGCTTCCCTTCTCAAGAAGTTGCAATCATGGCCAAAGCCATCGTGATCGTGATGCACTAGAATATCGAATACAACTGAGACTTGGAAATCTTCCAAGTCTCTACCAAGCCCTTGGGATTCATTCAAAATCCTGTATATGAAAATAAACTATGTACACATACCAAATTTGATGTTCTTGACTAAATAAAATAGTCAAAATTTCCATCCAAGGCCATTTAGATGAAATGTGGGTCCTACACTTAATTTTCAATTTCTTAACTTTCTGACCAATAGGGTAAAAGAAGCCTAGGTGCCTCAGGACCGAACCAAAAGTCCACCCATCCTAAAATCAATGTTCTGAAGCTACTGGAGTAGTTAAAATTTATACTCGAGGTTGTTTGATTGAAGTTTTCATCTAGAGGCCATTTGGAACCAATGAAGACTTCAAAATATAGAATTGGCTCTAAAATCCAAATGAAATCCCTGTAACCGAACATGTCAGTTCCAATAAGTCATAAATCACTTAGGTCAACTATAGAAAATCTTTAGTAGAAAAAATAAGCAAAAATATAAAAAATAACCTGAAGTGTCATTACACATTGGTTGACATGGAAATGGGACAGATAAAATTTAGGCTCAATGATGAATATGTTACTTTTATGTGTGTCAGTCGATGTGACATCCGAAAGATATATGGGTGGTGTCTATGATAGACACTATAGATTAAGATGCATGAATTGCATCCACTAATGAGAGACTTGGTGTAGAGGCATTAGTGGCGATGATGATAAAATTTTACAGCAACATTCTTTATGATTTTGATAAGATGGCAAGTTCTCTTGTAAGTAGAGTTTCATATTATTATATTCTAAATAAGTTAGATCTTGATTTGAAGAATAGAGACATATCACCCATCTATTGAGGAGCCACTGGTCTTGGAATTGAAGGACCTGCCTTTCCACATGCATTATTAGTGCTATAAATTTAGTGGATACATAGGTTGAGTCCTTAACTTTAGATATGAAGAGGTTTAGGCGGTCCATTGTTTGTACTATTATGGATAATTTTTGGAATCCACCTAGAATTTGTACTCATAAGATTCAGTTTGATCAAGAATGTGTGCCTAACATTGGACCATTTTCATATGGGTTCGAATAAGTTTTGGGGGTCAAAAATAAGTTTCAGGAATTGCTGGTACTGGTGTAGGTGCTAATACAGCTGGCCGACTGCTTTAGCAACCATCACTAATGCTTAAGACCCAAATCAAACTCATTTTGTATTTTTGACATTTTTGGAGCTAGGAAACTCCGATTTGGATGATTTTTGATGTTTTTTCGTTGAATAATTTTCTATCAATTTAGAACAATACTTACCTATTCCCTAAGAACTTTTATTTTATATTTCATGATTTCGACTCAAATTGAGAATTACAACCCTATTTTCGCCATTTATGAGGCTTGGGAGCTTGGATTCCGATGAGTCCAAAGGGATTTTTAAAGATTTTTTCCACGGGTAAGTTTTTGATCTTATAATTATCATTTTTCTCTCAATTTCATCTTCAAAACAACTTTAAATTCTTGGTTTTTAAAATTAGTTTATGTTATTTTTGCTGGTAAATCATGAAAATGATTTTTAATTATTTGAACCTAGTTTTTCACTTCTTTTTAAATGGATTTTCAGTTGTAAACTATCGTAAGTATATATTTTTAAAATTAAATTATGATTTTACCCTTCTTTTTTGAAAATCCATTTTGGGGTCTGTTTGATCCCAACTTGAAGATAGGTAATATGGGTATCATATGCTTTATCTTGATGTGTAGATTTTGTATTTGTGTCTTTTATTTGATTTTGGGTCCGTTCATAAGGGAAAAACTTCGGATTGAAGGTTTTTTGGACTAGTTTTCATTGTTCGAGATGGTTATAGCTTAACTTTTTTCAACTTGGGTTGAGTAGTTAATAATTATGTAAAAGCATGCTCTGGGTATGGGGTTGTATGATTGAAAGTCTTTTTAGGTGATTTCAGTGTTTGTATAGAGGCCTATGTGGACAATATTTTAGTTTGTATGACAATGTGGGGTCTTATCTGATGTTGTTGGCTTGGTATTGATATATGTATGAAATGTGCTGATTTCTAAACCATATAAAATTTCCTGAAATTCTGGTCTCTAGATCCAATTCGACTCAAGGGTACAAGTCGTATATTGGGATATGGATGGTCTAGTCTAGTTGTATGCTGACTTGTGTTAGTTGGTGGAATAGATTTTGTTTACTTGAATAGATATGACTTAGGGGCACGGGTCGTATTTATGGTTATGAATCT
Source organism: Capsicum baccatum var. pendulum (assembly GCA_030864225.1). NCBI lineage: Eukaryota > Viridiplantae > Streptophyta > Magnoliopsida > Solanales > Solanaceae > Capsicum > Capsicum baccatum. The sequence continues at coordinate 93,353,486 of CM061557.1, forward strand.
TTTGGTTCCTTAACTTAATCTTAGAATTGGTTGCCTAGGTTGGATCTTAATACGAGTGGCTCACCATGAGCCATAAGCCAGTGAAAGAGTCATACCTAGGATTCGTATGGTAGATAGTGTCTAAATTTTCCTTGGGTTTAAATCTACTAGGGATATGGATGAAAGGTACGGATCGAATGCTTTGGATACGACTTGGTTGGATGAGTCGTATATTGGATAGTTTTAGATCCCAAGGTTGAGGCTAGGATATGAGTGGATGGTACCACTCGTATTGGAGGGTACGACTTGTGAGGGCCAGTCGTACCCTTGGTATGGGATTTCGGTGGAACTTAAGTGGGGGTATTCTGGACATTTCCCTACTTATCCTAATAAGGTCCCACGACTTCTAACCTACTTGGGAGGTTATTTATCCTATTATTCCATTCATTTACACTTAGAAACTCTTCTAAACACTCTATAATTCTCTCAAAAGATTTTGGTCAAGGGAAGCTAGGCTTTCAATTAGAGGATTGATTTGAGGCTTGTATTAGTGATTTCTTTCCATCATCATCTTGGTTTAAGGCATGTTCTTTTCCCTCATTGTTAATTCTATCTAAAAGCATGGTTTTTATGAATGTTTTCATAACGATACCACCACTAAATGACCTTGGTTAATAAATGGTAAATGGATTGGTTGGTTGCTTGGTAATGGTTTTAATTGGGCAATAATGGCGGGATGTGTAGCAAAGCGGTAGAAGGTCGAGGTCCCAGGGGGACCAAAATTGAAAACTCATATATGCCGATGTGAGATTGGTCTTAGTGACTGTGTGCATGATGTCACATTATATTTTGGGGGCCGTACTAGTCTTCCCAGGTTTTTTTCCATGGTCATACAGCTTCATGCACTATGGCCCATATAGCTCGTGGGTGGTTTAGGATCGCAAAGCTACACAACTCAAGTAAAGGTTTTAAAGGCATGCTATATATATACGTATGGTTGTGTGCCTAAGGATGGTTTTACTTGGTATTATTAATGGAATTATTTTATCCTTATCTTGAGATCATGCTAGTGTTCACTCGTTAACCCGTCTACTAGGGATTGTATACCCATGCTACGCAGTAACTAACCGTTCTACTCCTCCTACATAGATATTGACTCGGGGGATCATCAATTGGACTAAAGTGGTGTGCTTCCATCCTTTTAGAAGCTCTATTTCATGTGATGGATATTTCAAGAAACTTTGATTTTCTTTTGGATATGGTTAGGGGAATGTCCTAACCAAATTTTATTACTCTATTGGTTAGAGGTTTTGTGGTACTGCTATAGGTTGGAATGGGTGGGATCGGTTTTAGTGTTAGCCTTGACATTGGAATAAGCTGGAGGGCTAACATCATCGGACATAATTTCTCACTGTTCTATCATATTTTATTTTTGGATTAATTATATTATGTTTTGAAACATCTTTGGTTATGGCCTAGTTTATGCCACTTGTTTCGATATCAGATTGGTATGGTTGGATAGTTGATATGGGATGGTTGGGCTCAGTTAGGTTAATCATGGTTGTGATCATATCCTAGAGTCTTCATGTGAGCTGTTACACTATCTTCTTTTATGCTTGAACTTTAGCCAACTCAAGGAAGGCGGTTGAAGGTTAGATTGGGTAACGGGGGTAGTCCCCGGTCCTGGATGGACATGGGATGCCTATTACGATAAGGCCCCCAGGTGGGTCGCGTCAATATATGTTTGGTTGCACTCTTTTTGTAAAAAAATACCAAGAGTTTCAGATTTATGTGGTATCAATCACTTTCTTGCATGTTTCACTTGATGGTTTTCTGGATTATTTTAGTTCATGGATGGTTGGTTGATTTGAGTGGATTTTTGCTCACATGGTTGTTATATTGGTTGGATATTGGATATTCTTATCTTTGTTGGTTGTAAGAATTACATCCTCAAATTATATTCATTAATGACACATTTGTACCACCATTAAAATACTAGAAACACTTCTTTTTCTTATAGAAAATGTGACATCTTTAAAACCCTCTGCAGATGGATCTTCTGGAGAGGAGATATGGATATTGTTATTGGATATTGCTTTTATACGAGTTGATAAACCCCCCATACATCCTTAGTTAGGAAGTTTTAGCTCTGTGTTGTATATGGAGGATGTGCGATTATATCGTACATTACATCATCATCATCATCTTCATTGCACTTCATATATTGTGCTTATGCTATGATTCTATTTCTGTCTTTGACTTGATATCTATCCATCTGTTCTAACTTCCTATACTTGTATTTGATGTATGTGTATATTTATTGTTCTTTTCTCTCTATGTATTTGTTATATGTGTAAATTAGAACAGTAAATAGAGACGATGTGGCTACTATTTGGGACATTTTCAAATTGTACGTGACGTGCCCATAGTTTGCATTTATATGCTTAATTTTTTACTTTAATCGATCATCCTATGATGCCTACAAAGTATAAGTAGACCGTACTAATCCCTATGGCACACTTTCAGTTAAGATTAACGTATGAGTGAACCACATGGATAGCTGATTCGAGCGACTTCTGGAGTAGTTGAAGTAGCGGATGCCCTATGGTTTAGGAGTTGGCCTACTACCTCTTCCTATCTAGTACATGTCTAATTTTGTATTCATAGACATAGTGTTGATTCTTTTTGGATTATTATAGTATCTTTTGACATTCGAGATGTATTTAGTAGTTCTTCCACTGTGACACCTGATAACGCTCAATCTACAGCTCTCGTAGGAGTGTAAAGCGGTCGTTAGCAAATATAGAACCCAAATGGGTTGGGTATCGATCCCACAGGGAATAGCTTGGTCAACAAGTAAGCAACGATTACTAGACTTTTAGTGCAAGTCTCATCAAAAGGGGGGATTGTAATGTGTAACCAAAATATAAAGTAAAAACTGAAATAGCAAAGTAAACAGAAAGAATAGTTATTAAGTTGTAAGAAATGAGAATTGAGGAGTTGGGGTTATGTCCACCTTCTGAGTTATACGTCTCTATTGGCTATGAGTGTGTTGAATTCCGACATGCATGTGCTTATAGATAATTGTATTCGATGGTAAATCCAGGCGTCTTTCGACCTATTCGAGGATTATTTCAGTTTAACTCTTTCGAGCTTAAAGTGTTTCTAATGGTACGAATTCTCCAAGAGGTTAATCCAGTTACGACACTAACTTTTTAATAGGGGATGGGACCCTACTACCTTGAAATTATCTCTTTTCCAGGCAGATAACCTTTATTTCGAACAAGTTAAATGTTATACTGGCGTATTCTTGTGTTTGCAACCACAAAGAATTTAGGTTAAGATGAAGAGAATAATGATATAAGCAGCATACTTGTCACGAACTCACAGACTCATAGTAATAGATAGTATCTCATTCGGCTTTCATAACCCCAACAGAGAAGTTTAGTTACCCATGAGTGCGAAGGAAATCACAATTGACATTGTTTTTATACCACAATAAAGATTTCGTGTAATAATGGTGTGGTAGGCGTTAGGCGTGAACTTCCCTAGCAAGTAACGTTTCTCTTGTTGTGGAAAAATAGATGAATAGAAGAAGAATAAAAAGTAGATTTAATGGAAGAGTTATAGAGTAATAGAATTAAGGAGGAATGTTAGAAGAATGAATAAAGATCTCTAGCAAAATAGGGTATTTATAATACCCATATCCTATTCCTACTAATTTAATGAAATACTTAACCAAATCCTACTAAGCTAATGAAATACTTAACCAAATTGTACTAGGTTAATGTATCATTATCCTAATCATAATAAATTACTGCTAGTCCCCAAAGTCTTCAGAATTACTGTTTTAGCCCGGGACAGGTTTCCATGCGTCACTTTTGGTCCTTAGGCGTCCAAGCTTCCTTTTCTCCTTTCTTGAGGCTTTCTTTGACGTTAAGTAATCCATAAAATGCTGAATTCTGCATCATTTATATCTAAAACTTTGCTAATCATGTTCGTTAGCTCACTTACAGGAAAAAGGACTAAAAGTGCATGAAATATATAATTTGTTCTCAAAACTAGGCTAAAATATGAGTAAAATATAGCACTATAGGCGTGTAAATTCGCCTATCATCAACACCCCACACTTGAAGCTTTGTTCGTCCTCGAACAAACTATCATGTCCGTCTAAACATTAACTTAGGGTTTCACAGTAACAACACAAAATATTCGTCAAGACAAGCACAACAATTATCAACAAAGAGTAGTTCTCCGATCATTAGTAGAAACAATTTAACCTCTAGCATAGACTCGTGATGGAAGTTAATTTGTATCCAAAAGTTAAGGTACAAAGAATCATACACAACTAACCAAAACTCGTCAACCATGTGTGTCTTACAATATATTACCCATAATCACTCACAAGCATAGTATATTTATCAAACATGGGTATAGAAATATCCTTGCTCTCGCTCTCTCAAAGAACTCATATGCAGTAACTGATGACCATAGGCTTGCCCTTAGTATAATGCTCCACTAAATGTCAGAATGCTAGGCTTAGGATCAAGTAGGTCTTTTGATGGTTGTAATGTAGGCTAAGGGACAGGTAGGGCTACTTTAGCCAGAAATAGTGACTATGTTCCTAAGCGCTTTAATACATCACATTGTATCATTAACACTTTTTCTTTCAAACAACCTTTCTACTTTCTTTTATTCTACCACCCCTTTTCTCCTCTTTTGTTTTTCAATTTTAAACAACTTTTCAGCTTTCCTTTCTTTTTTCTTTTCATAACATACCTCTTATGATAGCAATTCTTTTTCATAACACATTCAAGCACCAATACATTCTAAAGCATCCTACTCACCCAATTTCCTCTTATTTTGTCACATGACTTTTACACTTTAAAGCACTTAGGAATTTGGATCAAATTATGGTCTTGAAAAAAATGGATTAGGCTTACATATGAGGCTATCAAAGAAAATAGGCTAAAGGCTCAAAAGGGTTAACTAGGATAATGTCCATGGGTAGGTAAAAATGAAGGTAAATAATCATAGGTTGCCAAAGAAATGCCTAAATCATCTCCTAAACTTGCACTCTTTATTTTCGCTTTACATACATACCAGGCAAGTTCTAGCATCAGCCACAAACATAGAATATACAATATCCTCACACACACAAGGCACATAGTCGACTTTATTATGAGTAGTATAGACTCTTGACCCAACAACTGAAGGAATTATACCACACAATATCACATAGTGAGTCACAATTAGAGCCTAAACATCTCAATAGTCATGATTTTAGCATAAACTCTTGTTATAATCTCATGCTGCCTATTAGAATGATTTTATGTGATGCTAAGTAAGAAAAATTTTACTACTAAAAAACGATTAACTACGAAAAAAAATGAAAAAAAAAAACTCAAACAAACAAACATAAATAAATGCAAATGCGAATAGAGAAGTAAAGCATGCAAATACCACCACCCCACACTTAAATAGGACACTACCCTCAGTGGAAAATAAATACAAAGAACCTAGTCAGTCGGAATCCTCCTCTATGTCGAGGGTCATACCCCCTTTGTCGGAATCATCATAGGAGTCGTCGTCATCAGAATTCTCCTCCATGTCGGAGTCTGGCATGCGTCGATCATCATCGGTTGGCACATCATCATCAAGAGGTTCCTCAAAGTATGTACCTACGCCACATATCTCCATCGCATGTATATTCATTGGATGGTCATGGTCCAGCTGTTGGAGGTCTGCAGCAGTTGGAACACGTCCACCACTCATCATTGTGAACCGAGTCATGCCATAAAGATGACGGAAGAAACTCTCATCTCGAGCATGTCTCTCCGCAGTAGTAAGGTTGACGCCATGTGTTGTTTCAACATCCTTGACCTTTGTTAGGTCAACCTTCTTCGGGTCATATGGGAGTCTGTGATCAGTTGGTTCCTCTTCGATGTCATCCTTCCGCAAGATTGCTGTCAACAGGTTGCCAAAGGTGAAGTGGGACCGCTTGTGTAGCCAGGCCTTCCGCATTGTAGAGCGAATGATTGCCCTAATGTTGATAGGGACATTCGTCATCAATGCATAGACCAAACACACTCTATCTCTTGTTATCTTGGTGTACTGGGTCCCAGGAATAAGGCAAGAGTTGACAATACGCAACCATATTCTTGCTTCCCTATTCAAAGGAGCATATGGGAAGGTGTTGTGTCGTCCGGTGTCTTTTTGTCTGCTCCACCTTGCCATGGATCTACTTCCACAAAGTGTGTGTCGAATTGCTCTATAAGGAGGTCTGTTGTACAGCTCTTTGAATGGTGCTGGATCGACTGAAGGCAAGCCAAGAAAGGAGTTGATCAAATCCGCATTGAGTTGTAGAACTTGTCCCCGAATCTTGACTTCGCTGCCGGTGGTTTTCGGCGACCAATTGGCATAAAATTCTCTTGTCAGATCAAGATTGCATTCTCCCATGTCGCGGAAGATGAAATCCAGATTGAGAGCCATGATTTTCGCCAACATGCGCGGCTCCTTCTTCGCTAGGCTGTCCTTGTTGATCAAGTTGACATGAACATATTTTCTTTCCTTGTTGTTCCTATACCATTCCTTGGCTTCCTCCTCAAGAACCCATTTTATTCCAAACATGCGGCGTGGTAATTGCATTGAGGATGATTCTCCTTGGTCCTTGCGACCTCTTTTCTTGCCCTTTTGGGAGGTGGTAGCCTTGTCTTGTCTTGCTTTAGGAGCCATTGTACCTGAGACTTAAACACATTCATTTTGATACAATCTATAAACAAGCCTTAGGGGTACCACCCCACACTTAAATTTGTTGATACAAATTAGTGAAGTGGAAGTGGTCGATTACTTAGACTTCGTCGACATACGTTGTAGGAGCTATATTCCGACAAGAAAATCAGAGAGGTATCACTTCTTGCTACCTTTGCAATACTTTCATGTTAGGTATAACAATACTACTACCTAGGGATGACATCATGGTATAGTTACTATTAATAATCACAACCTCCTATGTCGGTAGGCAACTATAAGTCTTATTCTGATAAACGGGATCTTTTAACATGTAGGTATTCAAGTGAAAAGGTTATGCAATGTTCATTACTATATCAATTCCGTAAGTAGTATGACAATGCACCAGAATCAAATTCAAGTCGGAAATAAGTTAAGATCATCTTAACGTATATGTTCACTCATATGGTTTTGTATCAACAATTCAAACACATTAACATCACCAATATTTCTTCAAGATGTAGCAATTCATAATAGACATAGCAACGTAGTACTTACGAGAAATAGATGAAGAACAAGAGAGTACTTACGTGATTGAAGCCTTTGGAGATGTTCTTGTGAAGTGGGAGAGCAAAAAGAAAAGTTTTTGGGAGGATTTGGATGCTATGTGCGGCGCCTAGGTCAAGATTTCAATGTGTTTATGTTTCAAGACTAAGTCCCCTTTATATAGTAAAAGAATGGGTCGGGTTTTGACCCATTTAAAATCGGTTTTGGAGACAAAAATTGACCATAGGCGGCGCCTTTAGCTTTCCCTATGCATGGTATAGGCGGTGCCTAATGCAAAGCATGTGATAGCATAGGCGACGCCTAGTGCAATGCCTTTAGTGACCATAGGCGGCGCCTATAGCATGGCATATGATATTCTGAGACCAAATGCTTTAGCATAGGCGGCGCCTATACTATGGCATACTTGAGCATGGGCGGCGCCTATGCCTTCGCACACTAGATTCCAAGACCTTAGGCTATAGTATAGGTGTTGCCTTGTTCGTGGCCTCGTTTTACCTAGGCCTAGCCTTGCTCGATGCCTATTTTGTCATGAGCAATGCTCAATCCATAGCCTTATGCATCTTAATTCCAAACTTACCACCTTTACCATGCAATACGTCCAAATCGTCATTTGAAACCAATCTCCTCGTTGAATACCTCTTGCACCTACATTTGCTCAAAACCAATGAGAACGATTAGTACGATGGGTTGCCTCCCATATAGAGCCTTAGTTTTGGTCGTGGCACGACTCTTATATTTGGATTTTCATTAATCAAAAGCGAAACACATACTAAAAAAAATGAAAAACGATAAACGATGGGTTGCCTCCCATCTAGCGCCGTATTTATTGTCGTGGCTCGACATAGTTACCTCAAGTACTTAGACTTCGTCGATATAAGTGATGGCCATATAATTCATCGAGTCAAGAGGATCGATATAAGGTTTAACACGTTGACCATTCACCTTGAAGACAACACCATTATCGTCTTCCAATTCAACTACTCCAGACGAGTAGACTTGGATAACTTTGTATGGACCAGACCACTTAGACTTTAATTTACCTGGGAACAACTTCAATCTAGAGTTGAAGATAAGCACCATATCATCCTTTTGAAAGTTTCGTCGAACAATCTGCTGATCATGATACTTCTTCATCCGCTCCTTGTATAGGTCTGACCTTTCATATACATGGAGACGGAACTCATCTAATTCGTTCAGCTACTCCAACCTCAGATTCATCGCATCATCACAATTCAGATTCAATTGCTTCAACGCCCACAATGCCTTATGTTCGATTTCAATGGGTAAATGACAAGCCTTCCCATAAACAAGTTGATAAGGGGACATGCCGATGGGTGTTTTGAATGCAGTCCTATATGCCCATAGTGCATCATCTAGCTTCCGAGACCAATCCTTCCTATTAGCATTTACCGTCTTTGCAAGGATTTGCTTGATCTCCCGATTGGAAACCTCTACTTGTCCACTCGTTTGTGGGTGATAAGGCGTGGCTACCTTATGTTGCTTGACACCATACTTGACCAACACGGATTTGAATAGCTTGTTGCAAAAGTGAGATCCTCCATCGCTTATGCTAGTACGTGGTACTCCAAAGCGAGAGAAGATATTTCTCTTCAAAAATGCTACAACACGCTTTTCCTCGTTGTTGGCTAACGCTACAGCTTCAACCCATTTCGAGACATAATCTACAGCAACTAAGATGTACTTCATTCCAAACGAATTCACGAATGGACCCATGAAATCAATTCCCCATACATCAAAGAGTTCTACCTCAAGAATTTTCGACATGGGCATCTCATTGTGTTTCGAAATAGCACCTTGTCTTTGGCATTGGTCGCATCTTCTAACAAAGTCATAGGCATCTCTAAATATCGAAGGCCAATAATATCCACTTTGCAATACTTTTCTTGCCGTCCGATTGCCTGCGTGATGTCCTCCAACTTGGGAAGTGTGGCATACTTCCAATATAGTAGGCACCTCTACATGGGATATACATCGTCGAATAATACCATCCGTACATCGTCGAAACAAATATGGCTCATCCCAATAGTAGTGTTGTACGTCATGCATAAACTTTCTCCTTTGATGGTAAGATAAGTTTGCAGGTATCACATTACTCACCACAAAATTTTCAAAGTCGGCATACCATAGTAATCCTTCCATTGTTGCCGCTAGGATCTCCTCATCAGGGAATGCATCATCAATCTCGATTTCAGGCTGCGCCAAATGCTCGTTCTCGAGTCTAGATAGATGATTAGCCACTTGGTTCTTACAACCTCTTCTATCTTTAACCTCGAAATCAAATTCTTGCAGCACCAAAACCCATCAAATTAGTCTTGGTTTTGCATCCTTCTTTGTCATTAGATACCTAAGAGCTGCATGGTCTGTATGAACGATCACCTTAGTACCCAATAGATAGGCACGAAACTTCTCAAATGCATACACAACCGCTAGGAGCTCTTGTTCTGTCACAGTGTAGTTCCTTTGTGATTCATTGAGGACCTTACTCGCATAGTAGATAGGATGAAATAATTTCTCCTTTCTCTGACCAAGTAGCTCTCTAATGGCTACACCACTAGCATCACACATGACTTCGAACGGGAGAGACCAATCTGGTTCTACCATGATAGGGGCTTCAATGAGTTTTCCTTTGAGGCATTCGAATGCCTTTAAGCAATCTTCATTGAAGTCAAAATTCGCATCTTTCTCCAAGAGTTTGCACAATGGACTAGCAATTTTGGAGAAGTCTTTGATGAACCGACGATCGAAACCTGCATGGCCGATAAAACTACGAACTCCCTTCACCAAAATTGGAGGCGGTAGCTTCTCAATGACTTCGATTTTCGCTCGATCAACCTCAATTCCTCTTTCGGAGAGTTTGTGCCCAAGAACGATTCCTTCTTTTACCATGAAGTGGCACTTCTCCCAAATCAGCACTAGGTTGAATTCTACATATCTTTGCAACACCATACTTAGGTTTGCCAAGCACGCTTCAAAAGTCTCACCAACAACTGAAAAATCATCCATAAATACCTCCAAAGTGTCTTCAACCATATCAGAAAAAATTTACATCATACAACGTTGAAAGGTGGCTGGTGCATTACATAGCCCGAATGGCATACGTTTAAAGGCAAACGTACCATATGGGCATGTAAACGTTGTCTTCTCTTGGTCTTCGGGTGAAATACAAATTTGATTATAGCCTAAATAACCGTCTAAGAAGAAAAACCATCCTTTCCCCGCTAATCGATCTACCATTTGGTCCATAAATGGCATTGGGAAGTGATCTTTGAGTGTCCAAGAATTCAACTTTTGGTAGTCCATGCATACTCTCCATCCAGTGACGGGTCTGAGTGAAATAATCTCATTCTTCGCATTCGCGACCACCGTCATGCCTCCTTTCTTGGGAACACATTGTACCGGGCTTACCCATGTACTATCAGAGATTGGATACATAACCCCCACGTCTAACCACTTGATAATTTCTTTCTTCACCACTTCTTGCATAGGTGGGTTTAGACGTCTTTGATGCTCAATGGTGGGTGTGCAATTCTCTTCAAGCTGAATTTTATGTGTACAAATCCCAGGTAGAATACCAATAATCTCCGCAATGGTCCATCCAATGGCTCTAATATACTTCCGTAGAATAGCAATGAGAGCTGCAACTTGTTGCTCACCCAAATCTGCTGCAACAATGACTGGAAGTGTGTTTTCGCTTCCTAGGAATGCATACTTTAAATGTCTTGGCAGCTCCTTTAATTCTAATGTGGGTGGATCTTCAATAGATGGCTTAGCTGGTGGTGTGGGTCGATTCTTGAGATCAAGGTCCAGCTTCTTGGGAGCATATCGATATGTCCCTAATCCTGATAGAGCACTAATAAGTTCTTCACAATTTTCAGCATCCTCATTCTCTCCATTCATGAGCACAACCGCCAAAGGGTCATCAATAATTTGCTCTTCTTCAAGTAATTCTTTCTCATCATCAAAGAAAACATCAGCCACCAAAAATACACTCAGATATTTGGGTTGCTTCATTGATTTGCAAATATCAAAGTGAACTACTTCGTCATTTATTCGGAACGAAAGCTCATTAGCTCTCAAATCAATAAGCACGCTTCCCGTTGCAAGGAAAGGACACCCCAAGATTATGGGAACTTCTGAGTCTTCCTCACAATCCAAAATAACGAAGTCTACCGAAAAGATAAATGAAGAAACCTTTACCACGATATCACATAGAATACCAACAGGTCGTTTTACTGACCTATCTGCCATTACGAGCCTCATGTTGGTTGGAGTAGGATCACCCAACCCCAACTTCTTATAGATAGATAATGGCATCAAATTGATGCTGGCTCCTAGGTCGCATAATGCTTTGGCAAAATTCAAAGATCCAACGGTGCAAGGAATAGTGAAAGCACCGGGGTCAGCCTTGTTCTGAACTGTTGATCGGGTAGCGATTGCGCTGCAGTGATGAACATCATCTTTCAAATCATAACTTGCTGCCTGCTTCTTTGTCAAAAGATCCTTCATAAATTTTGCATACCCAGGCATTTGTTCAAGTGCCTCCACCAATGGAACATTAATGGTCAGCTGCTTTAACATAGTCATGAATTTGCTGAACTTCGTGTCATCCGCCACCTTTTTAAATCTTTGAGGGAAAGGTGGTGGTGGGTATGGAATTGTTCTCTTCACGGCCTTCTTCTCCTCTTGCTTCCGTTTTTCAGATTTTTCAGGTTGCAATCCATTGGGATTGACGTCATAGACGTTGTGCCTTTTTTCTGTGGATTCTTCTCCTTTCGCCTTATTATCAATGTCCACTACTTCGTCATCCTCTTGCTTGCTTTTTGCTGAAGTTTCCAGCACCTTACCACTCCGGGTAGTAATGGCCATGCATGACCCATCATTCCTTGGGTTTTGCACAGTATCGCTAGGTAAGGTGCCAACCTTTCTTTGATTGAGTGCTGCTGAAAGTTGGCTCAATTCTTGCTCTATTTGCTTGATTGAAGTGGAATGAAAATCAACTATTTGTTTCATAGAGGACAAATCATTAACTACCACTGTTACTGCAGCGCTTGTTGCTTCCACTCCTTTCAATATTTTAGACAGCATGTCATCCATACTTCTAGAACTAGATGTGGTGGCGTCACGTCTTCCAGGGGGAACGTACAAACCACTCTTTTCATTCTTGTTCTTCCAACTACCTTGGTCCTTGTTTCCAGATTTATCATAATAGTTCCGACCTTGGTTTCCTTGGGTGTTCCCGCGGAAACCCCCCTGATTGTTCAAGTAGTTGGCCTCTTCTTCTGAATCAGATTCGTCTCTTCCTTTTGACGCAATAGCTTTGACTTTTTCGGTCTTCCCTGATAATAAATGCTTTGTAAGAAGATCTACTTGTGTTTTCATGTGCGCCATATCTTGATCACGTTCTTCTTCTCTTCTTCTTTGGTCTGAAGTCATACCAATAGATAAAGTGGGGCTTGCTACTTCAGAATCCCTGGTATGCCAAGCTATACTTTGCTTCGTCATACGATCTAGCATATTGCTTGCTTGACCAAAGGTGAGGTCCATAAAAGATCCTCCATTCGCATTATCCACCACTAGTTTAGTTATTGAATTCAAGGCTCTGTATAATATTTCCATTAGGTGAACATTAGTCATGTGATGGTTTGGGCATCTCGATAGCTTTGTCTTGAACCTCTCCCATGTTTCATGAAGGGCTTCAGTTGGAAGCAGACAAAAGTTGCTAATTTCATCTCTCAATTGTGCTTTTTTGGATGGCGGAAAGAATCTTTCTAGGAAAGCGTCTCTCAATTGCCTCCAATTTGTAATAGAATCAGGAGTCAGCCCTTTCAACAATAGAGTTGCCTCTCCAGATAGAGACAATGGAAATAGACCTAATCAAATTTCATTCTGACCAACACCAGGATTGTCAAACGACTTGCATGTAGAAATAAAGTTGATGAGATGCATATTCAGATCATCGCCTGCTAGTCCACCAAATAATCCCTTGAGTTGCAATAACTGAATCATGGTGGTTGTAATGTTGAACTTGGCTCCGGGCGCTAATGGTGGAGGAATAATGGCTCCAGTGGCTCCGGCTCCATCAAGATCATCATCATCGTCGTCAAAAGCTGGTTGCATGGGTTGGCGATCATACCTAAACTGAGCTTGACGACCTCTTCTGTTGGCAGGTGTTGCGATTTCAGCATCATGCCTTGGGTTTAGTAACTCGTCATCACCTAAATCCTCATCGTCAGGATTTGTTGCTCGTCTAGGGTTATCAATGTTTTGTTGGTGTACTTGGACGACGGAAAGAGCAGCTAATCTCGCCTGCTCTTATTGAGCAGCCATTCTTTCGATTTTTGTTTGTGCCTCCATTCTGCCAATTCATTGTGGTTCAGGATTGATAGGTAATAACGGATGACCAGAACTTCGAGTATGGGGCATGCACTGAATAAAAACCTGCAGTAAACAAAAACAAAAACTAAAAGTAAAAGTACGAGAATCTTTGACCAAAGGGTCTAGTAATTATCACAAACTTAATTGACACTCGTATTCCCCAGCAACGGCGCTAATTTTTGATAACGCTCAATCTACAGCTCTCGTAGGAGTGTAAAGTGGTCGTTAGCAAATATAGAACCCAATTGGGTTGGGTATCGATCCCATAGGGAATAGCTTGGTCAACAAGTAAGCAACGATTACTAGACTTTTAGTGCAAGTCTCGTAAAAAGGGCGGATTGTAATGTGTAACCAAAATATAAAGTAAAAACTGAAATGACAAAGTAAACAGAAAGAATAGTTATTAAGTTGTAAACAATGAGAATTGAGGAGTTGGGGTTATGTCCACCTTCTGATTTATACGTCTCTATTGGCTATGAGTGTGTTGAATTCCGACATGCATGTGCTTATAGAGAATTGTATTCGATGGTAAATCCAGGCGTCTTTCGACCCATTCGAGGATTATTTCACTTTAACTCTTTCGAGCTTAAAGCGCGTCTAATGGTACGAATTCTCCAAGAGGTTAATCCAGTTACGGCACTAACTTTTTAATAGGGGATAGGACCCTACTACCTTGACATTATCTCTTTTCCAGACAGATAACCTTTCTTTCGAACAAGTTAAATGTTATACTGTTGTATTCTTGTGTTTACAACCACAAAGAATTTAGGTTAAGATGAAGAGAATAATGATATAAGCAGCATACTTGTCACGAACTCACAGACTCATAGTAATAGATAGTATCTCATTCGGCTTTCATAACCCCAACAGAGAAGTTTAGTTACCCATGAGTGCGAAGGAAATCACAATTGACATTGTTTTTATACCACAATAAAGATTTCGTGTAATAATGGTGTGGTAGGCATTAGGCGTGAACTTCCCTAGCAAGTAACATTTCTCTTGTTGTGGAAAAATAGATGAATAGAAGAAGAATAAAAAGTAGATTTAATGGAAGAGTTATAGAGTAATAGAATTAAGGAGGAATGTTAGAAGAATGAATAAAAATCTCTAGCAAAATAGGGTATTTATAATACTCATATCCTATTCCTACTAATCTAATGAAATACTTAACCAAATCCTACTAAGCTAATGAAATACTTAACCAAATTGTACTAGATGAATGTATCATTATCCTAATCATAATAAATTACTGCTAGTCCCCAAAGTCTTTAGAAATATTGTTTTAGCCCGGGACAGGTTTCCATGCGTCACTTTTGGTCCTTAGGCGTCCAAGCTTCCTTTTCTCCTTTCTTGAGGCTTTCTTTGGCGTCAAGTAATCCATAAAATGATGAATTATGCATCATTTATACCTGAAACTTTGCTAATCATGTTCGTTAGCTCACTTACAGGAAAAAGGACTAAAAGTGCATGAAATATATAATTTGTTCCTAAAACTAGGCTAAAATATGAGTAAAATATAGCACTATAGGCGTGTAAATTCTCCTATCATCAACACCCGATTTTGGATTTTGGTTTGGTATCTTTGATTATATTTTCGCTATTATCATGTTTGTGTGCTTTGTCTTCGCTCTAAAAGCCTTATCATGGGTTTTGATATTGATTTTCCTTGTTATATCAGTTTAGGTGATAGGCTTAGTTGTAAAGGATTTCTGTCATGATCCTTGGTTTTTTGGTCGTTGCATTACTTACATGCTATGATTAGTGATTCAGGGTCCCATTTCTGCAATAGACAATTTAAGATCCTACTCAAGAAATATGGTGTGAAACATAGGGTGGAAACACCTTACCATCCGCAGACAAGTGGGTAGGTTGAGGTATCCAATCATGAGATCAAGTTTATTTTGGTGAAGACTATGAATGCCAATCGGACTAATTCTTTGAGGAAGCTAGATGATGCAATTTGGGCCTACCTGATAGCTTACAAAATTCCTATATGTGTCTCTCCTTATCAGTTTGTGTGTGGAAAGACATGCCACTTTTTGGTCGAACTTGAGCATAAGGCACTATGGGCATTGAAGATGCTGAATTTTGAGTGGAGTGATACAACGCACTTGAGGTTGGACAAGATGAACGAGTAAGATGAATTTCTCCTCCATGCATAAGAGAGTTTATACTTATATAAGGAGAAGATGAAGTTTTACCACGACAAAAATATTAAGAAAAAGTTATTACAGCCTGGTGATATGGTCTTGTTGTATAATTTAAGACTTCAATTGTTTCCTGGAAAGTTTAAGTCTAGGTGGTCAGGACCATTCTCCATGGTTAGAGTATTTCCATATGGTGAAATTAAGATAAAACAAGATGGTAATGCTCTATTCAAGGTGAATGAGCATCATGTTATGCATTACATGGGAAACAAGTAGGAATTGAAGCTGTGTGAGGATGCTAGCCTTGGCAAAGTCTGAGTAGACATGGCAACTGAGTTATGTCGCGATGCTAAATTAGGTAGTGAATGTGAGGCAACCCATGGGATTGTTGGTGAATTTCGAGTACCCAATCTAGCCACTTCCTTCCTCAATGTTAAATTATGTGTTACATAGGTGGAAACCTGATGTCGCTTAAATTACACCTCCTAACAAATATAATACGTTCGTTGACCAATAAAGAACCCCACAAAGGTTGGGGTCGAACCAATAAGGAATAGGACGAATCTGGGTCAAGAACATTCTAATGTAGTTGAAAAGTCTAGAATGTAAATTTGGGGATTTGGTAATAACAGTAGTAGTAGTAAAAAATCTGGAACAATTTAGGTTGAAATCAATATGAGACGAACACTAGGATTGTGTTCCCCCTGACTTCCTAACTCCACAGATTTATCATGCTTGTCAAACTATCTCGGTTCCTTATAGGTAGAATCTGACAAGTTATGTATCACCAACTATCTCTTGAAACCCTTTGGTAAATTTCACTTATCTCTTTTTGGTCTCAGAGTGTCACATTACTAACACTTGTCTTAGATCCCTGATTAACTATCTCTTCTCGGTCTCAAGTTATTTAGATGAAGGTTGGGAGCTTCAAATTATTGATGTAATCTTCTTTTCCTAATGTCAACCTTTCTCGCTCATGATGGTAAAAATAAAGGTGTGTTCTAAGCATCTGTATTCTGTAAAAAAACAATCAATATGAAGAAAATCACAATACATGAAAGAACACCAATCAAGAATGACTTTGCACTTTCTCTACTTTGTTATTCCATTAGGGTTCCCACGGCCCTAGTTTGGAGGTTTAGTCACTCATGTTTTCAAGAACACTCATAGAATTCATAATTGAAAGGATATGAGTAATCTCATAATGAATTAAGAATCAAAACCAAATTCTCAAATTAATATAAAATCCTAAAAGTCAAGAACAAGAATTCCAAGATCAAAAGTGTATCTTCGAATTCAATATAATGTTTTAAGTATTAAAATTGTGTAAACTAATGACAAAACTTCAATGAGGTATTTAAAGTTTACATCAGAGAACCTAAAAATCCTAACCAAAACAAAATAGGAAAACTATGTCGGCACCTACTTACGACCTTACTTATGAGTGTAGGTACTATCTATGGGCCCTAGTGGGTCGTAGGTCTAATAGGAGATCAGAATCCATAAGAACACAACTTACGGGGGGTAGGTACGGGAGACGTAGCTACCACATATGACTCCTAAGTAGGCCTTTGTAGGTGTCAATGAAAATTTTAACCTTCTAAACATTGTTCTGCTACTTATGACATAATACGGGGGTTAAGTACCACTTACGACCTGTAGGAGGGTCCATAACTAGACCTTTAACTACACTTCATCATCTTTTTGTCTTATTCTACTGCAAAGTCTATTTTCCTCTAAAACAAACATAAAAACACATCTTATCTAAAATAAAGGACCTAAGTACTTGCATAATTTCTAATTTTCAGCGTTGAAAGTGCCATGAAGCAATGGCATATCAACACCCTCAACTTCAAATGTTTGCATGTCCTTAAGAAACTAACACATAATACAACATAGATGATTCTTAAATAAGAGAAACCTAAGTCACATACAACAATCAACTCAACGTTAGCTCAAAACTCTTACCCCCTCCTATTATCAACTTTTTGAAACCACTATGTAGATTTATGTAGTAAAATAGTATGAAACAAAGGAATTACGCAATGGCATTATATTAGCAAAAAATAATCAAGTGTATATGCAAGTTACACTGCCCAAACATATAAGAAGTTAACAACACAACCCACGTACCCTCATAGAAAAAAAGTCCCAACTCTCACAGTATTTTCATGTTAATACAAGGGATTATGTCAAGGCCTTCACACTCAGAAAATAAGTTTCAAGCAATGTGCATAGAATACCATAAGTTTGCCCTTATTTTCTATACTTTAGTTTTTCAAACGGTTGGAGTAGAGTCACTATAGACTTTGGTCGACTTGTAATATAGGTTTAGGAGTAGGTATGGTACATTTGAGATATAGTGACTCACCCTCCTAGACACTATACTTACATTTTGGCTCCACTTCTCAACTATTTTCCTTTTTATTTCTCCTTTTTTTATTGATTATTTGGAAAGGATGTGGTTTTTTTATTGGTTTTAATTTATTTATTTTTTTCTTTTCCTTTTTAAGTTTTCTACTTTTTTCTACCACAACCAACCTTACTTTTTTTTTATCTTACATTAAAAACCCTTCTGCATACCTAATTTTAACTATGCACCCCTATAATAGCCACCTTCAACTTAGGTGACTTGTCTGAGTTAAGGTGAACAGGGTCCAAGGAGGGACCAGTGCCAAAATAGATTCATTGTAGTCAATTGGAAAGGAGAAAAGGTGAAAACAACAAAAATATGTTAATGTAGGCTCAAATCAAGGATCAGGTGATACTTATTCATTTTTGGACAGTTATTTAGGATAAGAGTGGACTAAGTAAATAATTGCCTTTGATCATGTCCTAACCAACTATCCTATAACCTACACAAGACTAATTGAACATGTTCTAAATTAAATGCACAACGAAAACTACATAAGTATCTCACATACACATGGAACATGGTTATATTACCAAATACTACCTATCCAGTTTATGCAATGCTAAGATACATTATTTTGTCCTTAATACAATGTCATGAAAGGATTCACACAATGGTCACACAAATAGTTATATCACACAGTTCACAAAAAGTTTGAAGGGGTATAGTTTTCTTAAAACACTTAAGAGAAAAAAAAAGTCAACTGCCCTTAGGTTACTTATTTTTCTCCTAATTAAACACAAACAAAATATAACATATATAATGGAAAAAACACTATCTAGACATATCGGTTCTATAAATATAATGCGATCGACAGGAAACGAAACATGTTAAGAGAAACCATTACATGTTATAATGACCTGATATTTGGTGATTTGTCTAAAATAGTTATTTTTATGAGATTTGACCATTTAACCCCTCCTCACAGTTGTGTTTTGGTATTTAGGGGTATGTGGTGATTAATATCGTTTCCAATGCATTTTGATAGATTTGTGTGAGTTTGTGGTTTTTGGCGGATTGAAAAGCCTTATAGTTGACTTTGGTCAATACTTATTTATCTGTGTGTTGGATGGCAAAATAAACTCACCAGTAGATCTGAAACATCAAATTTAGGTTGGTAACATGGTTGGCATGCCTTTATGGCTTTCATATCCCATTTTGATCATCTGTTCGAAAAATGTGAAAATAGGTCTCGGGTCTAAATTTTATGTAAATACTGTCTTTTTCTCTAATTTGATATCACCATTGAGTCGGGACATCGAATTAAGTGAGGTAGCATAGTCGTTTGCATGCTCGGGACTCCAAATAAATCTTAAGGTATCCGCGGAGACACGAAATTCTAAGTCTCCACAGTTGGTACACCACTTAGTTGGTGCAGTCCTTTAAGCGCCACTCTGGCCTCTTTAACAACGTTCGATAAAGCACCACTAGTTCACTTTAGTGGTCAGCCACTAGCTGGGCAAGAGCACTTTAGCGACACTTTTCCTCTTTAGCAGAAGTTGGTAAAACAACCCTTGTCTGCTTTATTAGATTGACGTGCTAAGCGAGTACCACTAAAGTGGTACTTGACTTCTAAAGCATCAACTTGACTGCGTTAGTGACACCCAACACCTGGGTATAAATAGATCTTTTCTCTATTTTGTTTACTATTTTTGAGACTTGAAGCTTAGGGAGCGAGTTTTTGAGCATTTTATTCTATTTCTAATCTTGGTTAAGCTTTAAAACTCCTATTTCAACTACTTTATTTTTTATTTAATCATTTAAAATCTTGTTTAGATGCGAATCCAAAGGTAGAATTTGGGGATTGTGTTCTAGAAAGCCCAAATTATTATTTCTTTGACTCAAAATGCCAAATTCACTCTGTTTTTACTTAGGTTTTCTCCAATGAGTTCCTTTAATCCTGAAAAATATGTTTTTGGACTAAAATTTCAATGTTACCCTTTTTTTTTTTTTTTTTTTTTACCCTGACTTTAAAATAGGCAATGTGGGTATCAATAGATTTTTTTTGATGCATAGATTCCATATTTGTACATTTTAGTTGATTTTTGGTCCGTTCGTGATGGAAAAGCTCTATTTAAAAGGTTGTTCAATCTGGTTTTTGGTATTAAAGGTAGTTTATGGCTTAACTTTCTTTAAACTAGGTTGGGTAGTTAATATTGGTACAAAATCATATTAAGGGTACAGGAACAAATCATGAAAATTGTTATAATGTTGTGTCGTGCCTGTAGGGGGCTATATTGTTGCTAATTGGTAGTTTTGGGACATTATTTGTTATTTATGATCGTGTAGGGTCTTAAACATATTGTCGGCCGTGTTTATGTGAGATCAGTTGTATCATGTTTGATGAAAAAGACTAATGTGGTATTAGTGGTATATTTCTGCATATTTTACTCTATTAGCATATGGATTATGTTGGTTTTCATGGATGGTTGGAATATTAAGTTGATTCTGGCTCACTTGTTTTTCATGGATGGTTAGATATGAAAATTCTCATTTTGGTTAGTAATGAGCATTGCATCTTCACATCATATACATTCATTAACATTTGTACCACCTTAGAAATATTGGAAATATTAACTTTTCTGACATAAAATGTGACATCTTTAAAACCCTCTACCGATGAATGTGCCAGAGAGGAGATATATTGGTATTGGATATGGATTGTATATAGGTTTACAAACCCCCAAGGGTCCTACCTCGATAGCACAGCTCGGTAGGTGTATACTGAGTTGAGAGACGACCTCGTGCATTATCATTATATCATCATCGTAGTTTACAGATTGTTACAATCTATTTTTGTAAAAGATAAAATGTTCCATAACTCCGTGGAGAGAAAAAAAGTATTTAATTTAGTTTTAAAAACTATTTAGAGTAGCCCCTTAATTTATAGGAAAATTAAGAAATCATTTAAAAATGTAATTTTAAAAGAAAACCTTTTACTAAAAATAACAAGAGTTTAGGTAAAGGTTTAAGTAAATTCAAAAGAGGGTGCTAGGCACTATCTAAAATCAACGAAGTGTGGTTCTTGATAGATTAAACATGTTTTGCTGAAACTTTATAAATTCCCAAGTTATAAAAATCTTGAAATTATTTTTGGAAAATCTTGAATTTTTTTTTTTTGAAATTCTTATTTTAAATAAATAGAATTTATTTGATACTAATCCATTTAATTTATTCTAAGTGATAATATTATCTAAATTCAAAGTTTAAAAATAATTCTAATCCTTAATAATTTTATCCAGATTAAGGCTTTAGGATAAATAGTTAACCCAACTTGTTAAACTTGAATATGAGCCATTAATAACTATGAAAGAATACAAATAAATACTCAAGTTGTTTTAAATCTTAAGTTTGCCTAAATAGAGGAATTAATATTAAATAACTAAAATAAAATGAATGATTTTAACATAAACTTTCTCCCAGAGGATATATCTAGATTAAACTAAATTACAAAAAAATAGTCAAGTCAATATAAGGAAATAAAAGAATAAACATATAGATTTGGGTCCCGTTCTAGCCTATATATAATCTGGCCAGCCCTTTGGGCCTATTTTGATGGACTTTTTTTCCAGTCCTTTTTTAAGTTGTATATCAGCTTATTCTCATCACATTTTCTGTATGCTTGGTGTATATATGACTTACAATCAATCCTTTTTATACATGCTTTGGCCCTCAAGCTATATATTAACATTCTTTTTTCTTCTTTCCACATATACTACCTGTATATCAAGTATATTTATTGTATACCCATGTATACAACCTTGTTCTTCATGTCTTTAAGCCATTTTTGGCTTTTGAGGAGGCTTAACTCGATAGGGAAGGGACTTGGTCCCAAGAAAATTTTGGAGAGGCCAAATGAAACTTGAACGCTTCATCCACAATAAATAATGGTAAATATTAGTATTTGCATAAGAAAAAGGTGACCCAAACTAGCTAAAAAGATAAGGAAAATGATATAATAAATGAAAAGATGTGTAAAGAGTTATCAAAGAATGTACATAATTTAACTACAAGAAAACTTATCATTTATCTATAATAAACAATACTTCTAATTACAAAGATACAAACACTCATTTACTTACCAAAATTTGACACAAAAAAGTTAAATCCTCTCTAATAGTTCAATCATACTCCAATTTAAAAACATAACAAATGAAGTAATCTGATCTAAATAAGTAAAACACCTAATAGTAATCTCTACCAAATTGAACCAAAGATATTCATGGCACGAAATATGATTGGGTTTTAATACATAAGTTGTTTATACGACAAAACAATGATCTCCTTTATGCAAAAATGGCTTAGAACTTAACCAAATTCTATACTATAAATGCGATAATTTATCCAGTGAATTTGAGTTTGAAGTATAAAAATTCTAAGAAAAAACCAACCAATTTCAATTTTTTATCTTATGATGAAAACAAACGTTTAAACAGATCCAGATTCAAATAAGACTAACTAAAACAGAATGTGTAGTGGGCAAAATTTAGCAAATTCTTTAACATGATAAGAACTAAAACATACGATTTGTTCATCATAGAATTTTTAAACAAAAGGCGTTCAAAGAATTTTTTGTTTAAAAACAACAAAAAGCAGATGGTTTCTGTTATTCACCTATTGCCACAGTTTCACTACTGTATAAATGGATCATCAAACAAAACAAATATAGAAAAATATTAGGCTTTTATGAGAAGAACAAGAATTATGAAACTAAATAGTAAAACCAAGAAGTACAACAAGAATATTGATTCAACAGATGACATAAAAATAACTATTACACACAAATCTTACTGCCATCAAGGCTTTTTAGAACACATAGTCCCACCAGCCAAAGGAAAACTAATTACAACTATCATAAATTTGATGAGACGTAATCAAGCGAGAAAGAAAAGGAAAATGATAAAAAGTTTACCTTTTTAGGGTAGCTAAACAGGACTTCAAGATCATCGAAATTCTCGCGACCACCAAAATAAAATTTATTTTTAGCCAAGAAATTCGAGCTCAAATGATTCTTATCAAAATTTTAAAATCCAAAATCAATTTTCTTAAAGATAAAATCCCTTACCTTTGAGGTTCTTAACTGTATCTATCTCCCCTTCTCACTATTGCATAGTGAGGTATTTATAAAAAGGAATTGGGGCTGACTCTTTGAATCTCGTCGATATAGGATTAAATAATTTGGGAGGCAAATTCAATATTTTCAAATGGAGGATAAGGGTTGTTGAGTGAGATGAAATTTGTACTACTTTGGTAGGAAAAATTTGAAATATTAATTCGTGGGTGTTTTTTGAGTTTTGTCACTGCTGGAGTTTTAGTACGCAGCTGGGGATTTCCCCAGAAGTTGTTATTATCCTTTTTTATTGTTTTTTATATTGTTGAAATTTTTATCGTTGGGTGTTTTTGCAGAAGTTGTTATTATCCTTGTTGTTTTTTATATTGTTGAATTTTTTATCGTTGATGGTGTATGTTTTTTATAGATGTGCCATTGAAGGAGAGAGAGAACAAAGAAGATGGTGTGCATATTTTTTTGATGTTGTTTGTTTCTGGTGTGCGTGTAAAGGATTAAGAGCAGTGATAAGGTGATGTTTGGCCAGACGGGGCTAGAGGAAGGGAATATGGGTCGGGTCAGTAGTTTGTGTAGTAGGCTGGAGAGAATATGGCTCAGAAAAATAGAATGAGATTGCTTGGGTTGAATAGGAGTAGGGGTTTAAGGCTAGTTTATTTAATAAATAGAGCTAAAATATAATTTTAGATCAATTTTATTTAAATTTAAATTATATTGGCCAATTTCATTGTAATTATGGATAAATTAGTTTTGAACAAATTCAATAAATTATCTAAAATTAAAATAAAATTTAAAATGTATTATCAACCAGATTAATCCAGATTTTCATGGTTAAGTAAAATCTAACAAATATTTTCTAAATAATTTATTTTTTAGGATAAATTTTATTTAAATTAATGTGTTTTCCATTTGAATTAATTTTAGAGACAACCCTTGATTAAAATCAAATTTCTAATAAAATAACTATTTGGGCAGTAAAATTATATGATCTCACATATACAAATATGAGAATATATAATTGCTACTTAAAATGACAAAATTACATGGAAAAGATTTTTTAAAAGTTTTTATTTGAGTAAAATAAATGTTGTAATTTTATTTAAAATCAAAGAAACTCAAAATTAAACTTAGTCGTGGAGGCCAAAAATTAGTTGTCAACAATTACCCCCTCTCTTTGGGTAGGGTGGATGCATGTAACCCTAGACAAACAAAGTTTGACGTCTCTGATTTTCGTCAATTACAAATTCATTTCTCAAAAGTTGTTGGTCTTTGCATGAGTTTTGTGGAGATATGGCCGGATCCCAATATCATGTTTCTTGCATATCTTAAATTACATAAGAATTCAAGCCACTTATAGTTCATAACGCTGGATTTCTTAAGCATGATTTTCAAAGAATTCATGTGCTATCTTAATTTTTAAATTTTAATACAACTAAAAAGCTGATTAATAAAATTATTTGGAGGGAGGTTGGAATGCAGTCTAATTTTCAACAAATGGCCCAGCCTACAAATGCCTGAGATTCAAGGAATCAGACTACTTGTTGTTTGACTCGATCGGTGGAAAAGATGATCTCTTATTTTAGATAATTTTTGGCTCGAAATGAGTGGAAAATACATCAATTTATGGAATAGAGGATTGTATTTATCTCAATTATGAATATGGGGACCCTTTACAGCCGAAACTGAGAGCAACATGGACATAATTTCCAAAGCTCTAGGTATGTTGTCACCTATATTTCAAAGAAGATGAAAGTTACCTCTAGTGCGTGTTTTTAAATGCCCAAGATGTAAAATTGAAGAACAAAAATGTCACGAAATTTCCACATGCCTTCTAATAGGTGTGTGGTTTGATGGTTGTGGAAGTCATCCTTCATCTCGCATTTAGAGAGTTTGATGTCCTTCTTTGGACTATGTCCCAATTTGCTGCTAAGAAAAAGTTTTACATTATGTTGCATCCTTTTTGAAGTCATCCATACCTTTTATTTGATTTGAGAATTTCATCTTTCTGGATTCTCTCGACAATATTTCAAACAAAATGGTTAGATGTAAATATAGCATGACACAAACGTAAATTGGTACAAACCTGTTTGAAACTATCAAATTGAAATAGTTAAGGAACCAATTTTCACAACCTGTTCTAAAAATATCATGCCACTTTGAATAGGTTGACAACCCAACGTGTACTAGTAAAATACAAATGACTTATCTTAAATATTTTATGCGACTTTGAATGGGGTGACAACCCAAAATGTACCATTGAAAGGAGGACAACTTATCTTGAATGTAACATTCCACTTTGAATGGGTTGACTTCCTAACATGACTCATTGAAAGGCGGACGACCTATCTTGAATGTAACATGCCACTTTGAACGAGGTGATGGCTCAAGGTGTCCCATTGAAAGGCAGATGACCTATCTTTAATGTAATGTGCCATTTTAAATGGGGTGACATCCCAACGTATCTCATTGAAAGGATCATGGCCTATCTTGAATGTAATGTACCACTTTGAATAGGGTAACGGCCCAACGTGTCTCACTGAAAGGAAGATGACCTATATTTAACATATTTGTCACTTTGAATAGGGTGACGGCCTAATGTTTTTCATTGAAAGGTAAATAACCTATCTTTAAGGTAACGTGCCACTTTAAATAGGGTGACGGCTTAATGTATCTCATTTAAAGGTGTACGAACTATCTTGAATCGAATGTGCCACTTTGAATAGGGTGGTGGCCCAACGTGTCTCATTGAAAGGCAGACGACCTATCTTGATAGTTACAAGTCACTTTGAATAGGGTGGCAACCCAACATGTCTCATTGATTGGCAGATGACCTCTCTTGAATGTAATGTGGTAGTTTGAATGGGGTGACGACCTCAAGCCTACTAATCAATTGCATTAAACTTATTAGTAGCCAGTACAATATAAGAACAATGGTGCAAACCTTGTTTTAGTATGCCACTCTGCAGGAAGTGACAACCCATAATATAGTAACATATCACATTGAAGAAGGTGATGATCCATATAATAATATGTCACTTTAAAGGTGGTGACAATCCATAACATAATAACATGCCACCCTAAAGGAGGTGACGATCCATGACATAACTTCATGTAACTTTGAAAGAGATTATGATCCATATAATAACGCGATATCTGAAGGGGGTGACAATCCATAACATAATAACATGTCATAATGAAGGAGGTTATAATACCTTGCATAATGATATGTCACGATGAAGGAGGTGATAATCCATAATATAATAACATGACACGCTGAGGGAGGTGACAGTCCATAAAAAAATAACATGTCACACTGAAGGAGGTAACGGTCCATAACATAATAATATGCCCCTATGAAAAAGGTAACAATCAATATTATAACAATATATCACTTTTATGGTGATGATAAACCATATAATAATGTGTCACTCTAAAGGTGGTGACAACCCATATCAAAATAAAGTGTCACTCTAAAAGAGGTAACAATCTATAACACAATAACATGCCACTCTTAATGTGGTGAAGATCCATACCATAATAACATGTTGTCTCAAAATAAGTTAAGGTCTATTGAATCTAATTCAAGGATAGAAAACTCAAATATACTTAAATATGCCTTTTTGAAAGGATGGATGGTTCAAATATAAGATGTCTCACCTCAAATAAAGTGATGATTTAGTGTATGTCATTTTGAAAGGGTGGATAACCCTAATATAATAATATGTGTCCTTTTGAAAGGGTGGATGACCCAAATATAATGATGTGTTACCTGGAATGTAGTGATGATACAGCATGTCCTCTTAAAAAGGTGTATGACCCAAATATAATGAGAAAAGATAGAAGTTAATTTATTGAAATTCATCCTTTAAATAAGGAATCCTTAAAAGTACTTGTACATGCCCTGCTGTTATGACCCGAGACTACACCCTAGTCGCAATACAGTGCGCCAAGCTAACTCATGATCTGGTATTTGTTGTGAGCACTAAATAAAGTTATAATAAAAAATCATATGCATAAGATAAATCAATGAAATTATGGCAAGTTGTAATACTGAAACAATTCCCAACATGTCAAAACTTGTGATAAAACTGAACACAATGTTGAATATCTAAAGGCCTATAAACATGACAGGTTGGTGGGACATTCCCTAAATGAACACTGTTTGACTGAAATAAGGGAACTACTATAAATAACTGCAAATAACTCATCCTCGATAGATGAGGACTCACCACAAACCGCTGTTGAGTGGCACTGAACTAACTAAGGGTGATCGGGGAACAGAGCATCCAAATCTATATCGTGTAATCAATATAATGCAAAAGAGAGTATATGGTCAGTAGTTTGAATGTACTGGTATGTGAGATAAGGATACACTAAAGTGTATGTATATACTTAGCATGAATGCATGAACATGTAAAACAAATACAAGACCAAGTAAAACATGTGTTGAAATAATTTGTAAAAGTGTATAACTAAAGAACTGATAAACTAAATACTTGGTCATGCCAACAAGAGTTAATATGGTCTGCGTACTGAATTAAATATAAGGGAGATATCATGTAACCAAAAATCCCCAATCTGAGTTAATCGGAGTCCAACTTGTAACCCAGTTGGAAGGGTGCTGGCACCTTGCCAGAGGTACCAACACATGGCTGACGATGTGGATCCAAACAAAGATAATGTCCTAAAAAAATAGGGTTTAATTCCTAAACTAGCAAGTGGCCCCTAAGAGAAAGTCATTCCTAAACAGGTAGGTGGCATCTCATAACCTACATTGGCTATATAGTTCTGGAACTTAGGGACTTCAACTAAAGGTCTCTATTCTCAACTGGTGGGTGAGTCTTTATCCCTAGGTTCGCTCAGTGCTAATTCCTACTACCAACTGAAAGACACTGAAATGTATGCTAGTACATGGACTGATAACAAATATGGCCAAGTCATGGTATTTTGAAATTAATAGTGCATGCAAAGTCTGAAGATCCTGAGCATGTAAACTAATACATTTAGTATATTGTAATACTAGTGAGTTCTTTTTTTGAAAATGATAATCCGAATATAATGATAAAATCATGATTTTGACTGCATTGTTACTTGGAATCGCAAACATGCATAAACATCTAGGTATTAGGTGTTCATAACCCTCCAGCACTGAATGATACTTTAACTACAATAACATCATTTAAAACACTATAAGAAAATTCATGATTTGGTGACATAAAACATAAAATGTTGAAATGAAAGGGGGTTGAACAACACTATGAAGGACCAAGTTCTTTAGAGTTAGACACAGACAATAAAACAATAAAGCACTAAGAAACTAAAACTTTGCAGAAAAGTAAAGAGCACAATGATTTAGCATGGAAACCTCCTTGCTCATGGTAGGAAAAACCACAGCTTGACATCACAAGCGCTCAATATCCACTATAATCAAAGTCTTGATTATAGACTCGATTTGAACCTAAATCTAGTCTCAACTAGTTTTTAATAACTCTATTAGAAATCTACCCTGACAACACCGCCAAGAACTCACCTTGATATTGATTAACTCAAATCCAATATCAAACTTAGGTACCTCTACCTAAGTACTCTCAATAACACAAAGAAAAGAGCATTACTCTTATAACATGAGTTATTCAATTATAGACCATAACGTAACTCAAGAACACTCACTCTTTCATTACATACAGAAATTAAGAACTTGAGCAATGTTGTAAAGTTTAGTTTTTCCCTCTTTCCCTCTTCTTTATTATAACTCACAAAAACTCTCCAATTGAGAAGAATTATTTTTTATTTATAATGGAATAATGATTAGGGAATAAATTTGATTGGTCCAAGTATCGTGACTAGTACACATCTCACCTGTGCAATTTGTTACACTAGACGATAATACTATGAAGGCCATGTGAAAGCTATATATATCCATAAAGACCTAGGGAACTGGTCCCTTGTTAGTTGATCATCAACAAAGTAAGATTCTTGTTGTCAATTGATTATCTTCAAAATATGATATAGCAATGTTTCCCCTTTTTGATGATGATAAACCATAGAACATGGCCATAAACCTTTGAACATAAAATTAATTTACCTTATTCAGTTAGAATAATTACCTCTACTGTTGAAGAATATTCCCCCGATCACTATGCACCTTGCTTTCCTTATTAATATATTATGCAACTTAGGGACCTGGTCTTTTCTTGTCAATTGACATCAACCTTCATTCACTATGTTTCAATGTTCTCCCTAATAATATACCTGTAATCATCAATGTTAATTTAGTTTATTGTATACACACTCATTAATGTTTATTCAGTTCATTGTTCCACCTAACACTACACCATCAATATTCAAAATTTCCCCCCATTAATATGCCATCATACTTTACCAGTATTCAATACATATGCACCTGGTAACTAGTCTCTACCACATGAATTCAGTATTCTCCCTTTTGCAATCATTGAAAAGTAATAAAAGTAAACCAAAAGAAAAATACGCACAAGTTAGTTAACTCATGGTCACTGTGGCAACACTAACATAAACAATAACTTTAGAGTAAAGAGGATACAAATGAGACACATAAACAATGGATTCATCATAAGAGATACGTTAAGTACCACTACATTGTATTAGAAAAACATACAAAATCAGACTTCAAATAGCCACACATGAGACAAGGATAGAAAACAAACAAAAAAAAGACTAAAGAGTAAGAGAGATGGGGATTAGGTAGAAGGTGGTTTAGGGGATAAAGTTTGTAGAAGCATCTCCATTCTTGCACTTGCAACAGTATGCGAATCCAACAGATTTTTAGTTTGGTCCTTTACTTAGCATTCAGAATCTAGACCTCTACAATAAGTGTTGAAATTTTTTCTTCAAAACTATATTTTCTGAAATCAGTGCTTCGTTAGCACCTAGTCCCTCTAATGGTAGTTGCTAAATATTCAAATTCAGAGTAAGGGTTTCTACATCCATAGAAGCCATAACAACTCTTATTTCCTCTAATTCAATGCCCAACTTCTTTTGCACTCCCAAAAAATTCTGATACTTGGGACATGGTCCTAGTTTTTCCTTCAACACATTCATTTTCAACCAAGGTAGTTAGAGTGAACATCTTTTTTTTGTTCCTGGAGTTCCCTTTGCACAAAATACCCCAAAGTAATTAAACACCCTATTCAATAAGTATCCATAAGGCATACCATGCCTTCTATCCTTTTCATGGATTAATTTATACATACGCTGAATCATTAGAGCAGACAGATTTATCGGCTTAAACTTGCTTAGATAGTCCATTATATATAGGTCTACACTAGAGACAATTGTTCTTTTCTCAGATCTTGACAACACCATATTTTTTACAAACTCAAACACTAATTTGAATTCTCTCTTGAGAAGTTTCTCTTTTATTCCAAACACAGAAGTTCCTCCTACTTTTGAGGCATCAATCATAAATTCAGTTGAGCGTTGTTACATTAAAGAAGTCCTCACACCCATATTGGTAACATCAAGAATCTTCTCAAGATATTCTTCATCCAACTTAATTTAATTTACTTGCACCATTGCAGTCAGTCTTTCTCGATCTTCAGAAAATTTGATAAAGTAGAAAAATTGTTTTACTTTTTTGTCATATATAGAGGGAACTAGTTCCTCTAAAAGAAGTAGCCACCCTTGATATTGCACATACTCTACAAGCTCAGTCATTCCATGTTTTTGAAGAATCCTGGGATCAAATACTCTTCCAGTCAACATCTCTTAAGACTTCAACATTTTATTTTCTTCTTCTTTGGATACAAACTTTTCCTCTTCATATTTCTTTATTCTTTTAGAACTACTCCTTAGTTTTTCTTTTGTGGCTTTTCTTTTCTTGGGACTGGGACCCTCAGACACTTTTCTTTTTTTTAACTATAATGTGTTTTTGTTTTAACCCAGCAAAGCTTTCAGACTTATAAGTAGAGGACCCGATCCTTTCTTCAACAGAAACTTCTTTGCTTCTCATTTCAGTTGCAACAGTAGGATAAACGTCCTTACCCTTTCAAACATTCTCTACTTCCATGTTTTTATCCTCTATAATTCTAGCTTTCTGAAGTCTCCTTCTTCTATTAGTAGAAGATTTACTAGCCTTTTTAGGACCCCTATGAATATCTTATTAGAATTCCTAGTAGACTTGTTCTAATATCCTTCATACCATATTCCATTATTTTTATTTTGCCTTTACATTCACTCAAATTTTGAACGACCACCTTATAGGTAATTCCTCATCTTACACTTCATCATCCTCATTTGGAGGTTGCACAAACTCTCCTTTCCTAGAAACATCATCCTTTTCACTTACTATATATTCTTCCATACAAATAGGATTACTTATAAGTAGAAGTAGGTTTCAACTATCCAATTCACAGTACTAGAAATATCAAATATTCATATAGGTATTTCTTTATTGCATAATTAAACAAAAGTTAGGTTTGAATATGAGGGAGTAGGGGAACCAGGTACTTCAACTATTTCAGAAATTTTTGGAAATTTTTGTTTTTCTGAGAACAGTGAATTTTAAGTTGAGATACTTCATGATTTATAGGTAAACCGAATCCCTAGTTTTGATCTATTACCATATAAGACTTAATAGGGGTTTCTATGGTATTTTGGGTTTCTTCTAAATGGGTTTATTTGGGGTGTTTGGAATTTCATGAGAAGGCATGGTGGGTAAAACACTCTATGATTCTTGAGGAAGATTAATAGAAGACCCCTCTACTATTTTGGACACAGAAGAATCAATAGGTTAAATTTTGGGAGTTTCATATGAAGAAGACGATGTTAGATGAATTTGTTATTATTTAGTGGGGCTTGAAGGAATTGAACTTTCAGCCATTTGGAAGCTTTTTGTTAGAGAGTGAATGGAAAAAGCTTGATTTTTAGAGAATAAGTGAATTGAAGAAGACTAACTAATTTGGAAGAGAATAAACTAAAAGTGATTTAATTTTGGTATTTAAAAAAAGTGATCGCTGTCACATAGACGTCGTTTAAACAAAATGACATGTCCAGTGCTAAATAGTGCGACTCTTTATCTCACTAAGGAATTGAAAGCTTTTACTTAGAGAAGTCAAGACACATTGTTTTCCAGACAAAATTTTATGATTTTTGAAGTACTCAGTTTTGACACTAACCGGAGAGATGGGGCCAGGTCCCTCTGTTTCTCAAGAGAATCCTCAAATTAGTGCTTTTCACCTCTATTCTTCTCCAAAGTTGTTCCCATGGGTGTATAACTGCACGGGTATGGTACTAAGTTAGACCTATCTATACCTACTTCACCAAGGATACTTATCTCCTAATCATAGCCAATTTTAGGCAAAAAAACTTATTCATTTAGTAGTCAGGTTGATTTTATCAACTTAAGCCTCAACTTGTTTATTTAAGTACACCACTTCTTTCACAGAATTATTTTGTTAATAGATCTGGGGAACAAGTCCCAGACTTAACTTTTTTCAAATTATTGAAGCTTCTCCTTCATTGATTTAGTCCAGTCAACATTTTCTAAGCTTCTTTCACATTTTAGGGGCTCAATTTGAAATAAGAAGGCTAAGAAAGTCATGACACTTCATACTTGAGCTCCTGTTTTAACTCTAATCTACAAAGGTGAAGTTAGATTCTTAAGTGGATGAGAAGATTTATGCCTTCAGTTCAAACTTCTAAGATTTATTTCATTGGCACCAGTACCCTAAATATTTTGTCTAGACCTTTCTTGTAGTTCTTTTAACTAGAGCTAAGTCTGCAATTGAGATCCTGGATCAAATTACCTTCACTACTCTCATCTCTATCATCACTTTGAATAGGAATGAGTTCTTAAAATTATGAAACTTTATCATCTCCTAGATTCACCTTTTTTTGACTCATCAAGGACTACTTCCATATTTTTTCAACATACTGAGTACTCAGATTCAGTTCCATAATCAGATCTGAATGTAAAAATTTTGCAATTTAGCTTCATTTGAACTTTCTTGGTAAAGGTAACCAAAACTTCATAAGTTTCATCCTTTGTTCTCAAGAATATTGTCTGGTTGAACCTTGAATGATCATTCACAATTACAAAACCATAATTCATGCCTCTTCTACTTTGGATAATAGGTCCATATAGATCTATATGCAGTATCTCAAGGGGTTTAGAAGTACTCACATACTTCTTTAGCTTAAAGAAAGACCTGGTTTGTTTTCCCTTAACACAGGCATTACAAACCTTATTGTTTGGAATGGACCAGGTCCCTTAAAATAAGCTTGTTTATCAAAGAAGAACTTATATCAGTATTCTCACTTAAGAGTACTTAAGCATGTAAATTTCCAAACTTCTACAGACTCTAAATCAGCCACATACATATTTTTATTCCTTTTTTTCTTTGAGAATAATCATTTTAACCTTCGATCTTGACAAAGTACAACATCAAATAAGAATTACTTTATTATTTTTTCCAAATAATACATCTCCTTCTTAAAGAATCTTGGGAGAAAATACAGTCAGATTTCTAGTCATATGCCTTGAACATCCATTATCAATACAATAGCTATGGCTATAATCTCTTTCTCCCACCTATAAAAATGTCATTTGTTAGATTTGGGAACCCATTTGAGTTTAAGTTCCCAGTAGGAAGACAAGGGTATGATGAAATCTTTCTTGGCCCATCTAGTTAATGAGAGCTTCTTTATATTATTCAAAGGTTTAGAACCCTTAGGATATGTATTCTTTTGTTGGATATATCTAGTACTGTTCATTCTAGTTCTAAACCAGCTTGGACAACTTTTGTTCATGTGACCATCTCTTCCACAATGAGTACATAGAGGTTTGTGGACCCTATTTCTAATACCATGAACCACTCTCCCATGAGATCCAAGTGATTGGTTATTGTATAGATATCTAAGACCTTTACCATTATTTATACATTAGCCAGTTAGATTAGAAAGGATTTGTGAGGATTTTCTCCATTTAAGTGATTTGTTAAGTTTTTCCAATAGACATACTAGGTCCCTTTCTAACACTGCATTTTTATGGAGGGATGTCAAAAGGTGCTTTTAAGAAATGCTTAATTTATCTTCAAGCTCAATCTGAATATTTGAAGCTTCTTTCTTTCCTTTATCATCCAAATCATTTACTTTCTCCAGCTGACTCAATAAACTCAGATTATCAGATTTCAATTAGCAAACTATTCTTCTATTTCAAATATCTAGAGAGTTGAAGCAATTAATTTAAGCTCTTGATTCTCTACTTTCTCTTTTAGAGCATTTTTCTTAGTAGTTAGTTCACACACGGAATCAATCACCACATTTGCTAGCTTTATTTTATCTTTCTAGCAGAGTACTTATCTATATTTTCCTGAATGTCAGTTATCTATATTTTCCTAAATATCAGAGAGTGTCACCTCATTTTCTTCTTCCTTTTCACTATTTTCCATAAGTTCAAATAAGGAATCATAGGTAACTTCAGACTACTCCACAAATAGCATAGACATATTTTCTGCCTTTTCAACTTTGTCAGGTTCACTATTAGAATCTCCCCATACTGCTAGGTTCTGATTCACTGTACAATTAGTTGAAACCTTAATTCTTGATTTTACATGGACCTGGTCCCTATTATTTCCCTTGTTTCTTGTAGTCTTAAGATATTATTGATAATCTATTTTGTGCATTAGATAGTCCTTACTGAAATGATCAGGAATTCCACATTTATGACAAACCTCCACAACGCCTCCTTTTTTTGTTGCTACTTTTCCTTTTTTGAAACTTACCACTTTTCTTCATTTCTCTAACAATTCTTTTCACCAAATAGGCAACATCAGTGTCTTTTTCACTTGAATCTGACTTAGAAGCCTACAATGCTAGAGATTTTCCCCTTTTTACCTCCTTCTTCTCATTCCCTTGCTGTTTCTTGAGTTGATATGTTTTCAAATTACTAGTAAGTTCATCCATAGTAAGCGTTTTCAGGTTCATTACCTCAAAGATAACATCCACTTTACTTTCTCAGGATTTGGGTAGAACCTCCAAAATTTTTCTCAACTATTTGTGTAAAGTAATTACTTCTCCCAGGGAGTGTAACTCATTGGTTATTAAAGTAAATCTGGTATAAATCTCTTGGATAATTTCTCTTTCTTTTATGTTGAAGGTTTCATATTTAGAAGTCAACATATCAACTTTTGAATCCTTTACATCAGTGGTTCCTTCATGGGTAGTATTGAAGCAATCTAAGATTTCCTTAGCATTTTCACAGGCAAAAATCTAGGGGTATTCGTTAGGTCTTATGCCACAAACTAGCAGTTTCTTGGCCTTGTAATTCTTCTCAACATTCTTTCTATCTTTATTATCATACTCTCTCCTACTTTTAAAAACCAATCTACTTATGTTTCATTCTTTGACCTCTTTAAGTAGCACATGAGGACCATCAAGTATTACATCTATCAGCTTACTGTCCTCAGCCATAATTAATTCATACATCTTTGTTTTCCACCACCCATATAACTGCTCTTTAAAGTGGGGTGGTCTAGTAGTATATTTTCTTTATTCTTGATTAGGTGGAGTAACCATGATAACTAAATCACTGTAGGAGAGATGTTTCAAGGCCAGTTTCTCACTGCTTTGGACTTTTGACGATCAACTAAAATACCATCACCGAAAATAATGCGACCAAGGAAAGCTACTGATTTCAACTAAAATTTACACTTGATAAACTTAGCAAATAAATGGTTATCCTTATGGGTCTGCAATAAAATCCCCAAATGTTCTGCATGATCACCTTCACTATGAGAATAGAAGAGGATGTTATCTAGGAAAACAATGATGAACATATCCAAGTACTGCTTGAACACCTTTTTCATCAAATCCATAAAAGTTGTAGGACTATTCGATAGTCCAAAAGACATATCTAGAAATTTGAAGTGACCATACTGTGTTCTGAAGGCTGCCTTTTAAATGTCATATTCCTAACTCTAAGCTGATGATAGATGGATCTAAGGTCTATCATAGAGAAATATCTTACACCCTTAAGTTGGTCGAAGAAGTTACCAATCCTGGGGAAAGGTTATTTATTTTTGATTGTAACTTTGTTCATGCAATAACTTACATCTTTTCTAGCTTAATGTTATCCCAAGAATGCCAAAGATTAGCTTCAAGAATGAGTAACATTTATTTCATATGGAGTTTTCTAGATTTAGACCTCCTATTGTGTGGGAAATTGAATAAGATTTTAATCGATATCAAATTTGCCCAAATCCAACACTCAGTGAAAAAGTTAGAGCATTTTTAGTAATGCAGTATCCCACCTGGGAACTCACCACATCGCATGGATGCCAAAATGAAAATCATCATATTCCAGTAGACCTTCGCGATATTTACGCGTCACAGAGAGATCCAATTCCCAATTGTCAATTTCCAGTGGCTTAACGTGATTTCACCGCATCACGGTGAAGGTGTAATTATTGTACTCTTGATCCATAATTTGAATTCTTGTGTCATGAATTTAATCCTAAGTATGTTAAGTCCTTATTAGGTGAATAATATTCATAGAAGTCACTTAGAGCCAGGTGGAGCTAAGAACAATAGATTCGATACAAAATTGGCATCTAATCCTACAAGGGTCTACTTTAAACTTGTATAATATTTTATATAATTGGAATTTTGCATCCCAAGACTCACCAAATTGTAGATAATTGAATTAACTCTCCAACGATTCTAATTTCACAAAAATCTGTTATCCGAGTCAAAAGTTATGACATTTTTTGTTTGAGGCAGTGAGCAACCGTGAAGGTAGCGCGTCGCGCTAAAGGGCAAAATCAGGATGCGGGTTATGAATTTTTTCTTTAAATTATGGAGGGTCAATGGGGTCTTTTCCAACCTCAACCCAGGTCATAAAAATAGAGGATTAAGGGTAATATTGAGCAAATTACACCTTTTTTTATCAAATTCTCTGAACTAGAAACCCTAAGTTTCATTACCCAAATTCAAGAATCTCCTAAAATTCACCATTAATTCTCCAAATTGAGTCAAGATTCCAAGTTCATAGTTCAAGAACTCCAAGAATCCTCATTCAAGAGTGCAATATCATCTCATAAACAAGTTGTTCATCCAAGTTTATCATCCAAAGTATGTGGGGTTTCAACAAGGACAATCCTTTTATCCTTGTGTCCAAAACATATTTTAAATTTATAAACTACTGAATTTTATTTGATTTTTCATGATATTGAAGTTTGGGTTTACCCCTAATTTATACTGTTTAGAGATTATGAGTTTACAAGTGATTGCATATTGTATTGCATGACTATTTTCAGGTATTGATACGCGTAGTAAAATTTTACAGATTTTCCAACTTGAGTTTAAGCATGATATTGAGATTCTTGATCTTATTATTTTGATATTGTTGAAGTATGTACAAGAAGCATATTGAGTATGACGTTTTGCTATGATTTTGAATGTTTATACATGAGTTCTAAATTGGGATTTCATACCCATTATTACTATTCACAAGATTATGAATTTTGAGAGATTTTGAAGATAAGTTTCATGTCCATTCTTATATTTTCATGCCCATGACAGAAATTTTCAGCTTTTGAGTTAAATTAATAATGGGTTCATTAACAACCATGATTACTATGAATTTACATGAGTTGAATGCATGGGTTATTAGGCCCTAATTTGAGTATTGATATTTCAAGAACGTGTGCTTTTAAGTACCCTGAGATTAACATATTTTGAGTTGTATAAAATAGTATTTGATCTTTGGATACTCATGTGAGTTTTGAATTCCACTTCACAGAGTTATTCATATAATGATTGAGTGCATAACTAGTTTTCTAATAAACCCTTATGCGAGTTTTAATGTGGATTTCCATGAGATGAGCGTAGCTAATAAAGGGAGTAGTATTTAGCGCAGAGTTAGGTAAGTTATTATAGTTTCATACCCCAGAACTATGTGCCACCATAGGATTGAAACTTTTGGGCCTTAGGCTAAGATAGCTGATCACTGAGTTGAGGTTATACTTTCTGGAAAGAGTATGACGCTTCTCCCCAACGTGAGGTTTTATTCCTTAGGAGGAAAAATGTTGGACTCCATGTAGCTCGCATGGTTTATGACGGTCAAGAAAAACTCCCTTAAGATAAGTTATTTCCTTAATAGTAAGATTTTTAGAGTAGTTTCTTAAAGTATTTTCCCTTACAGATAAGTTATTTCTTTTCTACTAGTGAAGAAGAGTTTTAAAAGTGATTTCCCTAAAGATTTTAGATACTAAGTGTAAAGGATCATAATCTTATTCAGATGTTGTTTTACTTGAGATTTTAGTTTCAAAGTTACAGACTTAGCTTTCAGATTCAAAGGTGGGCTCTTTACCACTTAGTCTATATGATTTGAGAAGGGAATAGAACTAAAGATTTCAAAACTATGTGTGATGACTCACTAGTTTTATATTATATGCTTTACTCTTCATGACTTATGATATTTAGATTTCATATTTCTTAAGCGAGGTGAGTCATTTAGATTTAGCATGCATTTTTTATAAATAATGATCACCAGATATATTTTACTTATGCACCGCACCCCCATATACTCAGTACATCCTCAAAGTACTGATCCACATATATGTCTATGTACTATATTATCTCATAATATAGGTACAAGACAGTATGCATATTCAAATTCAAAAGGTTGCAGATTCCATCCAGCAAGATGATGAGTCCTCCTACCTCAAGGACTTCAATTATATTTATTTATGTTGTTCATTTTCTTATTCAGATATATTGGTTTATGATAGTTGGAGCAGCTTCCCAACTATTTATAGTCAGTATTAGTTGAGGCTTCCTAGAAAGTCAGTAGAGTTAATGTATAACGTTTCAGTTTTCTTTGTAAAAGTAGAGTTGAAATCATATGAATTTAATTTTGTATTGATCAGATTTAAAAAAGAGTTATTTTCCTCTGATTTTGTACAGATTCATGCATTTTATTCAGTTGCTTATGAGTTATACCAGATGAAGGGTTAGCTTGGGGTCACTTATGACCCTAAACACTGTGTAACATCTCGAAACTTATTTTTTAAGTGTTACAAACTTGGTATCAGAGACAGGTTTCAAGAGTTCTAGGATGTCTATAAAGACGTGTCTAGTAGAGTCATGTGGAATGGTAAAGAGTCGTTTGTACTTTTCTTTGAGAGGCTATAAGGAATTTAGGAAATGTTTCCATTCTTTCGAGTCTTAGATCGTACCATAAAAAATGTCCTTTAAGAAACTTATACAGATTCACATCTTGCTCTATCCAGACTATCTCTGCCTTTTTTTTGAGATATCAGAAATAGTCAAGCTTAGATCTTTACAGATAGTGCTTTCTCAAATAGTCTCTATAGAAAGTTAGGAGACTGTAAGCGATCTAGATAGTATCCCATCAGTATTTTTATGTTCTAGAGTTTGAAGGTCCTTGTTCATGTTCATAAAAATTGTGCACTAAGCCCAAGTCATATGTGCTTTCAGATTCCTTCTCAGAATTTATAATGATAATCTATGCTTTCCTATCCATGTACTAGTACTAAGGTAATATGATTGGTAAGTTCTAATTTTCTCCCCTGATAATGCTCTTAGACTTGCTAGTAAGAATTTTTAGAAGTCTCATAAAGCGGCTTGAAAGGATCCTTCTAGCGTGTTATAAGCCCCTTAAGTTTAAAGTTATGTCCTCATTCTTATGAGCCATTCAGTTAAGATAGAGCAAGATGTCTATTCTTAGATCATTGAATATTGAGTGTGTCAAGTTTCTATCTTTTTTAATATGTAAATTTATTATCATTGTGTTTTTGAAAAATCAAATTCTAGTGAAGCTATGTGGGGATCTTTAGATTCACTAGCATAGTTGCTTTGTTATTCATCTTATTTTTTCATTTAAAACACAAAATCAAAGTCTAGTGAAGTCGTGCGAGGCCTATTTTAATTCACTAGCAATTTGTTGTGCATCTTGTTGTTCTTATGTTAGTTGGAAGTGTGGGTTTAGAGGTGGCAATAAGGATGGTAAGGGCAATGTGTTGAATATTTATATATATATATATATATATATATATATATATTTAGCTGAATTTTTGTGCATGATTGGGCTAGTAATAAAGTGATATGTCCTTGTTTGTTAGTTAGTGAATGGTAAAGAAAGAGTTATTAGTTAAGGAGAATTGTTGTTTACTTGAAGTATGAAAAGTCATTGATGATAATTGTTGTGTTAGAAAGGTATAGGTTATTGATGAAAGTACTTAGTGGTTGAGTGTTGTTCCCTTGAGGTTATAGAAAATTGTTTAGCTAAATTTATAGAGCTATGAAAGTAAGTTAGGTATGAAGATGGGTAAATATTAATGATGTGAAGAAGTAGGATGTGTTAATGAATTATGAATAAGATAGGCCATACGATGATAATCGATTATTGTTGTTATGGGGTTCTAGAGGATTAATATTCTTAATGTCTTGTTTTATAACTTCCAAGTGAGAATAGTATGTGAGTTTGGGTTGTAAATTATCTTTAGCACTAGACATTAAGTTTGAACAATGGATGGTCGTCGAGGTGAATGTAATAACTTTCTTGGTTAGTGATGTTAGTGGTATGGAAGTGGTCTAGTAGGCTTGAATAGTATATGCAAGAGCTTAAGTTTAGTTATTCATAATTTAGTATGATGTTGTAGGTATGATGTAGGGGTGTGCCCAAGGTGATATAGTGCTTTATTATTTTGAAAGTTATTAAGTGTTGTGTGGTTATTAGTACCCTTGAATTGGTAAGTATGAATGAGACTATGTGGTATGTGATGTTCTTATCAGTTAACTTATGAGTTATAGGGTATTGATCTTAGGTGTGCTAGTGTAAGATTAGAGATGTGACATTAGTAAACTACGAAGGAAGTTAGTATGGTTCAACCAAGGTTTAGAGGTATCCATGTTCAGTGATAGAATCTAAGTTGGTGAGTGTTTAATTTTTTACATAATGATACAGTCCTTCGGGGTAAGTTTAGTGTTATAAGTATTAATTACATCCTAGACTCTAGAGTAAAGTGATTGCAGTTTAGATTAGAAGCTTATATAGTGGTTCATAGATTTAGAGTGATGGCTTAAAGCTAAGAGGGAGATGATAGAATGAGCAACCAAGCCAGACTCCCGGATTTTAGTAGTGATGCTAGAATGTTATAGAACATCAAAAAGTAAGATTGAGGCCAAGTCGTTGATATATGTCATGGTTAGTTAAGGCTTTATGTGTTGTATTTTGGAAGATTTTTATATGTTTATTTTATGTAATTCTTTGAGTCTTGAGGAATATTGACGTGAATTTTTGTGTATGACTTAGTTTGTTGAGAATAGTTTATGAGTGTCTTCTGAAGAATTAAATATTGCATGGAAGTTGTTCTTGATAGAGATTTGTTCTTGATTGAGGTTTGTAGGATATGAGAAAGATGCTCTTATGAGAATTTATTTAGAGGTGCATATGGGGCTATTAAGATAGGTTTGAATATCGTGTTACTATAAATATGGAGGGATGTATTAAGCATTAGGAAATGTCTAGTACTCAGAGGATTATAGTTTTTGGAGTGGTAATAAGAGTTATTCTTGAGATAAGAAGCAGTGAAAAATATAGATATGTGCGAATTCATGATTCAGACTGGTACTGTGCTATGGTGTTATGTGTGATTCCTTCTGATTTCGAGTTAGGCTTGATCATAATGAAAAAGATTAGTTCAGTTAGACTCTGTTAGATGTGTTGTACTATACTTTGTGAGAATTGTAAGCTGATTCAGTGAGTATGGTGTTTAAGGGTAAAGTTTAGTTGAATGAGTATTTTAGAAGTGTGGCTAAGTTTTAAAGTGAGAGGTTGCATTGCTTGAGACATAGTACTTCTGTCCTTACTTATGATTCATTGGTCTATATTTCATCCTTATATTTGAGGCAATGTTGTACTTCCTTATTTTGAGGTAAAGGGCTCTGGGCTCACACCCAAATAAGGAGGCAATGTTGTACTTCCTTATTTTGAGGTCTTTTTCAGATAATGCCCAGATCCTTATATTTGAGGCAATGTTGTACTTCCTTATATTTGAGTTAAATTTGTACTTCCTTATTTGGGTGTGAGCATTCAACATGATTCAGTCTGGGTAACCAGAAATCTAGTTT
The DNA here is from genome assembly GCA_030864225.1 of Capsicum baccatum var. pendulum. Classification (NCBI taxonomy): domain Eukaryota; kingdom Viridiplantae; phylum Streptophyta; class Magnoliopsida; order Solanales; family Solanaceae; genus Capsicum; species Capsicum baccatum. The sequence continues at coordinate 93,395,916 of CM061557.1, forward strand.
AGCAGTCAGACAGACAGATATCTATAGCTTCTTTTACACTTTCGATTTGCCCTAGTCTCACTACCTAAAATTTCATGTGTATGGACGTTTCAACTGATACTTTGTTTGCATTCGAGTAAATTGCAAAATTCAGCTCTATACATGAATCATTTAGGGATGAATGATACCAAGGATGGGGTGTTGTAATACCCCAAGTTTTCATGTCATAAACCTCTCATATCTTCTCCATGAACTTAAAATCTAGCCGAAGCTGATAGTCTTCCTTTATTAAGCTCTTTTCAAGTCTTAGATTTAGCCATATAGCTATTTTCATGTAAGTTCATGCACTCGCAGATCAATTAAGTAGCTCATTATGTTGAGATTCAGTCATACAATTTATTTTAGTTGTCCATGATAGCTTATAACCTCAATTCTTTAGTATTTTCATCCTAACCATCGACATTCGAGGACGAATGTTCCCAAGGGAGAGATAATATAATACCTCACATCTTTCCTAGCTTAATTTCACCCGTAGAATGCTAAAGATTATCTTCAAGAATGATTAAAATTTATTTAATATGGAGTTTTCCAGATTTTGGCCTCCCATTATGTGAGAAATTGAATAAGCTTTCAATCGATATCAAATTCGCCCAAATTCGACAATCAGTAAAGAAGTTAGAGCATTTTTAGTAATCCAGTATCCTACTTGGGCACTAACTGCATCACGGTGGATGCAAAAATGGCGATCGTCACATTCCAGTGGATCTCCGTGATATTTGTGCTTCGCGGAGAGGTCCAAATTCCCTATGTCAATTTCCAGTGGTTTAACGCGATGTCACTGCATCGCTGTGAAGGTGTAATTGTCGTACTCTTGATTTATGATTTGAATTCTTGTGTCATGACTTTACTCCTAAGTATGTGAAGTCCTTATTAGGTGGAAAATATTCATAGAAGTCACTTAGAGCTAAGTGGAGCTAAGAACATTAGATTCGACAAAAAATTGACATCTAATCCTACAAGGGTCTACTTTAAACATGTATAATATTCTCTATAATTGACATTTTCCATCCCATGACCCACCAAATTGTAGATAATTGAATTAGCTTACCAACGATACCAATTTCGAAAAAATATATTACCCAAGTCAAAAGTTATGACATTTTTTGTTTGAGGCAGTGAGCATCCGCAATGGTAGCATATCACGCTAAAGAGAAAAATCGTGATATGGGTTATGAATTTCTTCTTTAAATTATGGAGAGGAAATGGGGTCTTTTCCCACCTCAACCCAAGTCTTAAAAACAGAGGATTAAGGGTGATATTGAGCAAATTACACCCCCTTTTCATCAAATTCTCTCAACTAGAACCCTAAGTTTCATCACCCAAATTCAAGAATCTCCTAAAGTTCACCATTCATTCTCCAAATTGAGTCAAGATTCCAAGTTCATAGTTCAAGAACTCCAAGAACCCTCATTCAATAGTACAAATATCATCTCATAAGCAAGTTTTTCATCCAAGTTTATCATCCAAGGTATGTGGGGTTTCAACAAGGACAATCTTTTCATCCTTGTGCCCAAAACTTATTTTAAATTTATAAACTACTGAATTTTATGTGATTTTTCATGATATTGAAGTTAGGGTTTACCCCTAATTTATATTGTTTGGAGATTATGAGTTTACAAGTGATTGCATATTGAATTGCATGACTATTTTCATGTATTGATGCGCGTAATTAAATTTTTACAGATTTTCCAACTTGAGTTTAAGCATGATATTGAGATTCTTGATCTTATTATTTTGATATTGTTGAAGAATATTCAAGAAGCATATTGAGTCTGACGTTTTGCTATGATTTTGAATGTTTATACATGAGTTCCAAATTTGGATTTCTTATCAATTATTACTATTCACAAGATTATGAGTTTTGAGAGATTTTGAAGATAAGTTTCATGTCCATTCTTATATTTTCATGCCGATGACAGAAATTTTCAGATTTTGAGTTAAATTAATATTGAGTTCGTTCACAAGCATGATTACTATGAATTTACATGAGTTGAATGCATGGGTTATTAGGCCCTAATTTGAGTATTGATATTTCAAGAACTTGTGCCCTGAGATTAACATATTTTGAGATGTATAAAACAGTATTTGATCTTCAAATCCTCGTATGAGTTTTGAAATCCACTTCATAGAGTTATTCATATAATGATTGAGTGCATAACTGGTTTCCTAATAAACGCCTATGCGAGTTTTAATGTGGATTTCCATGAGATGAGCATAGCTAATAAAGGGAGTAGTATTTAGCTTTGAGTTGGGTAAGTTATACAGTTTCATACCCCAGAACTACGTGCCACCATTAGATTCTTTTGGGCCTGAGGCTGAGATAAGTAATCACTCAGTTGAGGTTTTACTCTCTGTCAAGAGTATGATGCCTCTCCCTAATGTGAGGTTTCTTCCTTAGAAGGACAAAACGTTGGAATCCATGTAGCTCGCATGGTTTATGTCAGTTTATTGAACCTCCCTTAAGAGAAGTTGTTTTCCCTAATAGTAAGATTTTAAGAGTAGTTTCTTAAAGTATTTTCCCTTACAGATAAGTTATTTATTTTCTACTAGTAAAGAAGAGTTTTAAAAGTGATTTCCCAAAAGATTTAGATATTAAGTGTAAAGGCTCACAAGCTTATTCAGATGTTGTTTTACTTGAGATTTTAGTTTCAAAGTTACAGTCTTAGCTTTCAGATTTAGAGGTGAGCTCTTTACCACTTAGTCTATATGATTTGAGAAGGGAATAGAACTACAAATTTCAAAACTAAGTGTGATGACTCATGAGTTTTCTATTATATGCTTTACTCTTCATGACTTAGGATAGTTAGATTTCATATTTCTCAATCTAGGTGAGTCATTTACATTTAGCATGCATTGTTTAGAAATGATGATCACGAGATATGTTTTACTTATGCATTACACCCTCATATATAATTAGTACATCCTCAAAGTACTAATCCATATATATGTCTATGTGCTACATAGTCTCGTAATGTAGGTACAAGACTTAGTATGCACATTCAGATTCAGACAATTGTAGATTCCAGCCAGCAAGATGATGAGTCCTCCTACCTCAAGGACTTCAGGTAGATTTATTTATGTTGTTCATTTTCTTATTCATATATATTGAATTGTGATAGTTGGAGTAGCTTCCCAACTATTTATTGTCAGTATTAGTAGAGGCTTCATAGATAGTCAGTTGAGTTAATGTATTCAGTTTCAATTTTCTTTGTAAAAGCAGGGTTGAAATCATGTGAATTCAGTTTTATATTGATCAGATTCAAAAAAGAGTTATTTTCTACTAATTTTGTACAGATTCATGCATTTTATTCAGTTGCTTATGAGTTATGCCAGAATAAGGGTTAGCTTGGGGTCACTTGTGACCCTAAGCACCATGTGATGTCTCGAGACTCATTTTTGGGGCATTATAGTTCAACTAACAGTAGTCAATGCGCATTCAGAGGGAACTCTTTCTTCCATATGAATAGAACTAGAGCACCCTACAGAGAAACACTAGGCCTAATGAAAACCTTATTTGAAGAGGTCTTTCAAATGTTCCTTTTATTTTTAAGCACAGTTAGAACCATTATATAAGGTGGAATTGAGATAGGCTGGGTGTCCGAAAGGAGATGTATTCTGCAGTCAATTTCCCTTTTGGGAGGAACTCCGACAAGATCTAAAGAGAACACTTTTGGAAACACATTCACTACTGGAACTGACTCAAAATTCAGTGTTATTGAATTTGAGTTCTTGACTCAAACAAGATGGGAAATACATTCCTTAGATATCATCATTCTTTCCTTAATATAAGAGACAAAGTAACATATAAGCATTGAAGTACTACTCTTTTATTTAATAATGGGATCATTAGGAATTCAGAACTGTACTATTTTGTTCTAATGTAGACTGAGTGATAGCATGTGTAGAGCCATTCCATGCCGAGAATAGAATCAAAATCGGTCATCTCTAATTCCACAAGAACAACTAAATTATATTTCTAAGACATTGTGACTGGGCAATTTGTATACCTATATGGATACAATAGAACTACTTATTGGGGTAGACACTGAGAAGGGCTCTACTAATATATCGGGACTGACACTAAAGTCTACATATATTTAAGGAGTCACAAAATTAAGTAAAGATCTAAGGCCTAATAAAGCATAAATAGAAATATGGAGTAATTTTAACGTACCTATAACCATATCAGGGGAACTTTCCTGATCCTGTCGAGTCTTGAGGGCAAAAAGTAGGTACTGACACTACCCACTGGTGGCACTGGAGGTGGTGCCCTACTGAGTCGGGTGACCTGCTGAAGCTAATTAAGAATTGGGCCAACCATGCTTACGAAAATTCATTCCCTTATGGGATGTCCTTGATCCTATGACCTGGCTTGCCACATACAAAACACACATTACTACCTACCCTGCACTCTCCATAATGATTCTTACTACATCTCCTACAAAGCGGGTTGGTGCGATAACTATTTATACTACCCTGGGACTTAGAGCCTAGAGCTCTATCCTGATTTTCCTTTCTAAACTTAGGCACTAGAGCACTAGCTGAAGATCAGTCTAGGAATTAAAATTTCTTATGGAATTTAGAACAATTCCCTCCATCAGACCTTTGTTGTGAGAAGTTGAAGTTACCAATTTTGGCTCTCTTCTTTTCTTTTTCTTTCCCTTTGAGCTTCTCTTACTCAATCGGCTGAGCATGAACCATCAATCTATAAAGGTCCATCTCCTTAATAAACATGGTCATCCTACACTCCTTGACTACACCATCTGATACCCCATACACAATCTCACGCATTTTTTCCTTAGAATCAACCACCATAGTCTAAGTATACCTCTCTAATTGAGTAAATTTGAGTGAGTAATCCTTCACACTTAGGTTACCCTGCTTCAAATTTATAAACTCCTGCACTTTGGTCTCCCTTAACTAAAGTGGGAAAAACCTATCCAAGAAGGTCATATCAAACTCTTCCCTCTCTATCGGTCCTACCTCAACACCTCTATCCTCCTTCCACTGCTTGAACAAAGTATGAGCCATCCTCTGCAATTGGTAAGTGGCTAAGTTAGCACTTTCACTAGCAATAATACCCATGATATCTATCACTTTCTGCACACCATCCAGAAACTCTTACAAATTCTCGTTAGACTTGGATTAGGAAAACAATGAAGGATTCATTCGAGTGAAGTCTTGGATCCTAGAAATTGGCATTCTCACTACTAGATTGGATGGGGTAACAACCTACTGGTATTCTAAGCAGTCGCATTCTAGGACAAAATAGTTAAAGTTGTCCTAAATTCAGCATAGGAAATATGTTCGTTCAGAGGATCTTCCTAAACAGGTGGTGTTGCGGGTTGATCCCCTTCATTCTTTCATTATTTTTTCTAGGAAGTATTTTTTGTAAACGGATGAAGGACGAGTTAGAAAAGAGAATTCAATATAGATCACGCTCTATTGCACTATATGAATACTGAAAGTAGAGAAACTTTCCTAAACTGCCGCATAGCCTCTTGCCCACATGTACAAGACTTTACTCAACGCGACTTTAAGACACCCTAGGACAGTTGAAAAACCTTATACTCCTTTACTAAGTTTTGTCATGACTCGAGACTACCCTATTCATAACACAATGCTTAAGTCCACAAGTGACCCTGAGTCTATGATCTGGTAACTGTTGTGAGACCTGAATGAAGTAATAACAAAATATCATATGTAGAAGCTAAATCAATAAAAATCTATCAAGTTATAATGCTTAAACAATACCGAACATGTTCAAACTTTTGATAAAATAGAAGACAAGTCGAACATCGAAAAGTCTCTAAATATGAGGAGTTGATGGGACAAGCCCCAACTAACTCTGACTAGCTGAAATAAGGGAACTACTGAAAATAACTACAAATAACTTATCCTCAATGGATGGGGATTCACTATAAACTACTGTTGAGTGGTACTAAACTGATTAAGGGCAATTTAGGAACTGAGCATCCAAACCTGTACTTTGAAATAAATATAGCACAAAAGTATATGAGATAAGGACTAACTAAAGTGCATGTAGATACTGAGTATAAATGCATGAACATGTAAAAAGAACACAAGAACAAGTAAGGCATGTGCTAAAATAATCTGTAAAAAACTATATAACTAAATAACTGATAAACTAAACACTTGGTAATACAAACCTAAACTGATGTGGTATAAGTATTTAGCTAAAACTATAGGAGTTATCATGTAGTCGACATGCCCCATCTGAGCTAATCGAGGTCAAACCTGTAACCCTAGTAGGAAGGGTGCTGGTACTTTGTCAGGGGTACCAACATATGTGTAATGATGTGGTTCCAACAAAGCTGATATCCCAAAGGACTAGGGTGTCAGTCCTAAACTAGACGGTGAGCCCTAAGAGAGTTTCATTCCTAAACTGGTGGGTGACATTTCATAATCTACACAGTCTACATAGTTTTGGAACTTAGGGACTTCTACTAAATGTTTCAACCATAAACTGGTGGGTAGCCTTCATCCCTAGGTTTGCTCAGTGCTAAGTCCTACTCCCAACTAAAATACACTAAAATGTAAGCTAGTACATGCAATGATGACGAATATGCTAAGGTCATGGTATTTTTAAAATAACAGTGCATGCGAAATCTGAAGAAATCTTGATCATGTAAACTAATATATTTAGCATGATTTAATATAGGTTAGTGCTCATTATGAAAATGATAATACAAATATGATCCCAAAATCATGATTCCGACTTCACTGTTACTTCAAATTGGAAATATGCATAAACATCTAGGTATAGGATGTTCATAACCCTCCAACACTAAATAATACATTAACTACAATAACATTATTTAAAACACTATAAGGAAATTCATGACTCAAAGGCCTAAAACATATAATATATGTCTGAGTTGTTGAAATCCATTATTAAGAGTATGCCAATATATTAAATTTATGAGGACAACATGCTCACATGGTTCAATTCATAACTTGATAAATTGACATGGTATAATCTGGACATGATATGGATGATTGAGATTATAAAACATGTAAGAGTACAATTCACATGGGAAAACACAATATCATAGTTCGTATTTAAGACTATTAGGAGAAATCGAGTAAATTCACACTTAACATTGAAATTTCATAAAAAGAGGGAAAAGGGTTTATATTTTAAAAATAAGGAATTTTGAGGAATCAATGGGCTGAAGGAACCCATTAATTAAGATCCCACATACCTGAGTTGCTTAAATTCTTGAAGAAAACTTGGAATTGGAACTTTGGATGGTTTAATTATTGGAAGAAGCTGTGATTTTCTTGTGTTCTTGAGAATGGGAGGGAATTGAGTATGGTTAACTAATGGAGAATGGGGCAAATAATGACCCTCTTTGGTGTTAAATCATTAATTGGGTGTTTAGGGAGAGGGGAAAAGGATCAAAATGCGAGCTTCAACTTTAATGAGACTGCAGGATTTACAAAGCCACCGTGGCACAGAGGCTATACCAGAGGCTAGCTCTGTGACATGTTGTGTATTGCAGAGACAAACCTCCATGACACACTTGATATCACAGAGGTCTAGTCTCCATGGCACATTGAAATCACAGAGGCATATTGCATTTGTGGTCCAAAAACACTCCGAAACGTTCTAAAAATTCTGAAACTCTCCCAGATGACCCTTTTAACATCCCTAAACATATTTCAAGTCATAAATTAACTTTTCAAGCTCAAAAAGACCAAAAAAAAAGTTTGAAACCTTGGGGTGTTAAAGTTACCATGACACTTGTACTTTGTGTAAATTAAATGGGTTGGGACTTCTAAACATGTGGCAAATAGTTGAAAACTAGTACAGGATCTTGAGAGGTATTACAATAACTCCCCCTGGGATTATTCATTCCTGAGTGAAACTATCTGAAATGAGATACTAAGAAGAATGAGATCATGTACTGAATACTTATGGGGTGAATCATGATTTAGTAACTGAATTTGGAACATGACGTATGGAGTGAACCGAATTCAAGAATGCATGATATAACATGAGGATTGTTGGATAGCTGAGATAAATATTTAGAGAATCAATTTAAGTAAATCCATTAACTCAAATTGAATCTAAAATCATAAAGAAAAGATGGGGATATCTGGCTTGCATATCAGTTTATGCTTCGCAAATATCTCCCTCAACAGACTAATTTCTCCATAGTACCTTAATCAAGGGAGCTTCGTTATTCCTCAACCTACGAATCTGAAAGTCAAGGATCTCAACTAGGACTTCTTCATTGGAAAGGCTATTTTACATGCCTATACTTTCTAAAGGAACAATACAAGATGGGTCAATAATGCAAATCTTTATCAAAGAGACATGAAATACCAGATCCACTAATGCTAATTCTGCAGGTAACTCCAACTCAAAAGCTACCTTCCCAGAATGGCTCAAAATCCTATATGGGCCAACATAATAGGAACTGAGGTTCATTTTCTTACCTAACCTCTTCACCCCTTTCATGGGTGAATTTTTTAAATAAACCAAATCGCCAACATCAAACTCAAAATCTCTTTTTCTTACATCAGCATAAGATTTCGGATGACTTTGGGTTGTCTTTAGCATTTCTTGAATTGGCTGAACTTTATTCATTGCCTCATACACCAAATTTAACCCTATCAAATCAACCTCACCTACTTTAAACCAACCAATAAGATGTCTATACCTCCTTCCAAAGAGAGCCTCAAATAGAGCTATCTGAATACTGGAGTGATGTTATTGTTGTAGGCAAACTTAATCAAAGGTATGCAGTCATCCCAACTACCTTTAAAGTAGATAACACATGCTTTAAACATATACTTTAAGGTCTGAATGGTCCACTCTTCTTGACCATCCATTTGAGGATGAAAAGCTATACTAAGATGAACTTGGGTACCAAGACCCTTCTAAAACCCCTTCCAAAAGTAAGAGGTAAACTGGGCACCTCTATCTGAATTGATGGTCAATGGAACCCCATATAACTTTTAAAATTCCTTGAGATAGAGTCTAACATAATCCTGAGTTGAATACAAAGTATGAACTGGCAAGAAATGGGTTATCTTGGTCATTCTATACACAATGATGCAAAATGAATCATGTTAATGATTTGTATGAGGTAGCCTTACAAAATCCATGTTCACCACATCCCACTTCTAAGTAGGGATGCTAAAATAATAACGCTTACCTCTAGGACTTAGGTGCTAAACCTTAACCTACTAACAATTTGAACACCTAGCCACAAATTCCACAATATCTTTCTTTATAACATTCCACTAGTATATTTCCCATAGATCACGGTACATCTTAGTGGCTTCCTGAGTGAATAAAATATTATGCACCATGCGCTTTTGCTACTATTCACTCTCTCAATCTATCCAAGCTCAGAACACATAATCTACCCTATCAACAAAGCACACTATTTACCCCTTGGGAGAAAATCTCAACCTTCTGATCTCGAACTACCTCCTTCAACCTGACCAAGATAGGATCCCTATCTTGCTTTTCTTTCACTTCAGCCACTAAGAAGGATTCCAAACCATTTGAACCCATATACTACCTTTGGCTGAATCAATTAATCGAACACTCAATTTAGCAAGGTGATGAACCTTATGGAATAACTCTTTTTTATGCACCTTAACATGCACAACATTTCATATAGACAATCTACTAAGGGAATCGACCACTACATTATCCTTACTTGAGTGATACAACACACTCATATTATAGTATTTTAATAATTCAAACGACCTTCTCTGACGAAGATTTAGATCCTTCTAAGTGAACACATACTATAAACTTTTATGATCAATGAACATGTCGGCATTGATCCCATAAAGGTAATGCCTCAAAATCTTTAAGGCAAATACAACTACTAATAACTTAAGATCATAAGTCGACTAAATCTTCTCATAGGGTTTATGTTGTCTAGAGGCATAGGCTATGACCTTACCTCGTTGTATTAACACATAACCAAGACCAACTCTGAAAGAGTCACAATAAACTAAAAACACATCTAAACCCTCTTGGAGCATAAGTGAGTCGAGTCTTCAACTCCTAAAAACTCTTCTGGCATGAATTGGACCACTAAAATTTGACTTTCTTTTTGGTTAGTCGAGATGTGGGGGCAGTAATACAAGAAAATCCTTCTACAAATTGTCTGTAGTAACCAAGAAAACCCAAGAAACTCCTAATGTCTAATGGATAGATCATTCTAGGCTAGTTTTTAATAGCTTTGGTATTTTTAGGTTTAACTCAAATGCCATCAATGGAAATGATATGGCCACAGAAAGCTGCTAATCTCAAACAGAATTTGCACTTGCTAAACTTAGCAAATAAATGGTAATCCTTAAGGATCTGCAATAAATTCCTCAAATAGTACACATTATCACCATCAATACGAAAATAGACGAGGCTGTCTTCTATGACAACTATGACAAATGTGTCCAAGTAATGCTTAAACACCTTGTTAATCAAGTCCATAAATAAATCTAAGGTCTATTTTAGAGAAATAGCTTACACCCTGAAGTTGGTCGAATGAGTCATCAATCTTGGGGAGAGGATTTTTATTATTGATTGTGACTTTGTTCAACAAACAATAGTTAATGCACATTCGGAGGGAACCATCTTTCTTGCACATGAAGAGAAATGTAGCACCCCATATGGAAACACTAGGACTAATGAAACCCGATTAAAAAGTTCTTTTAACTGTTCCTTCAATTTATTAAGATCAGCTAAAGAAATTATATAAGGTGGAATTGAGATAGGCTGGGTGTCTGGAAGGATATCTATTCCAAAGTCAATTTTCCTTTCTGGAGAAACTCTTGGAAGAACTTCAGGGAATACTTTTGGAAACTTATTCACTACTGGAACTGACTCAATACTCAAAATTTTTGAATTTGAGAGCTAAACTCGGATGAGATGGTAAATACATCCCTTAGATATAATAATTTTTTCCTTAAGATAAGAGACAAAACTACATATAGGCACTAAAGTACTACCCATTCATTTAATAATAGGATCCTTAGGAAACTTGAACTATGCTATTTCTTTTCTACTATTGAATAAGGAATAACACGAGTGGAGTAATTTTATGCCAAGAATAACATCATAATCGATCATCTCTAACTCCACAAGATCAATTGATGTAACTTTCTGAGACACTACGATCGAGCAATTTTTGTATACCTATATGGCTATAATAGAACTACCCACTGGGGTAGACACTACTAAGGGCTTTAATAATATATCATGATTTATATTAAAGTCTACAGCTGTACATGGAGTCAAAAAAGAAAGTGAAGCTCAAGGTTCTAATAAGGCAAAAAAATGAGGGTGGAAGAATTCTAACATACATGTAACCACATCAAGGGAACTTTCCTGATCCTGCCGAGTCTGTAGAGCATAAAGTAGGTTTTGACACTTCCTACTAGTGGAACTAGAAGTAGCACCCTACTGATTCGGATGACTTACTCGAGCTAATGAAAAATTAGACTTACCTTGCTAGTGAAAATCCTTTCCCTTCTGGGTAGTCCTTGATCTTATGGCCTAGCTTGCCACATCAAAAACAGACATTACTATCTTCCCTACACTCTCTTCGATAATTTTTACCATATCTCCTACAAAGAAAGTTCGTGCAACCACTATTCATACTACCGTAAGACTTAGAGCCTAGTGCTCTGGCCTGATTGTCCTATCTAAAATTAGGCACTACCGCACTGGCTAAAGATGGGGCTAGAGCTAAACTTTTTTAGTGGAACTAAGAATGGTTCCCTCTATCATACCTTTAATATAAGAAGTTAAAAAACTGCCGATTATTGCCTTCTTTTTCTCTTTTTCTATCTCTTTTTACTTCTCCTCCTCATTTTGTTAAGCATGAACCATCGATATAGAAAGGTCCATCATCTTAATAAATATGGTTGTCCTATACTCCTTGACTACATTATTTGACAAACCAGACACAAAATTACTCATTCTGTCCATAGAATCAACAACTATAGTCAGAGCATACCTTGCTAAATGAGTAAACTTAAGTGAGTACTCCTTCACACTCATGTTATCCTACTTCAGATTTATAAACTCCTACACTTGGGTTTTCATAAACTCAAGTTAGAAAAACTTATCCGTGAAGTTTGTAGCAAAATACTCCCCCTCTATAGGTCCTACTTTGCCACCTCTATCCTTCTTCTACTACTTGAAATAAGTATGAGTCATTATTTTCAATTAATAAATGGATAAGTGGGCACTCTCACTATCACTAACACCCATGATATCTGTCACTTTCTTCACACCATCCAGAAACTCTTGTGGATCGTCCTCAGACTTGGATCCAAAAAATAATGAAGAATTCATCTGAGTGAAGTCTTAAATCCTAGATATTGGCGTGCTCACTATTGGATCGGCTGGGTAAAAAACCTATTGGTTAATCTAAGAAGCGATAGTCTTGGCCAAAATAGTGAAAACGATCCTGAATTCAACATAGGAAATATGTTCGTTCAAAGAATCTTGCTAAACATATTGTGTTGCTTGCCGATCCTACTTTATTTTTCCGTAATTTTTTCTATGTGGAATTATTTATAAATGGATAAAGGATGAGTTAGAAAAGGGAATTTAATAAAGCTAATGCTCTTTCATATGACACGAATACTGAAAGAAGGAAAACTTTCCTAAAATGCCTCATAGACTCTTACTCATAAGGGTGGCGCACTCCACACTTATGCACAAGACTCTAATCAATGAGACTTTTAGATACCCTAGGACACTTTAAAAATCTTATACTGTGAGACCATGTTTGTTTATGACTCAATACTACCCCTTAGTCGTAACACGCATCTTAAGGCCATAATTGATCATAAGTTAACCCATGATCTGGTATCTATTGTGAAAACTGAATGTAGTAATAACAAAACATCATATATAAAGGCTAAATCAATGAAATTTCGTCAAGTTGTAATCCTAAAAAAATACACAATATTTCTAAACTTCTAATAAATTAAGGACAAGTCTGAACATCTAAAAGTCTCTAACCATGAGGAGTTTATAGGACAAGCCCCCAACTAACTTTGATTGACTAAAATAAAGGAACTACCAAAAATAACTGTAAATAACTTATCTTCAATGGATAGGGACTCACTATAAGCTATTGTAGAGTGGCATTGAACTGACTAAGGGAGATTGAGGAGCTGAGCGTTCAAACCTATATTAGGAAATAAATGTAGTGCAAGAGAGAGTATGTTGGCAGTACTTTGAATGTATTAATTAAAACTGAGAATCAATGCATGAAAATGTAAAAAAATACAAGACCAGGTAAAACATGTGATAACATATTCTTTAAAAAAGAATAACTAAATAACTGATAAACTAAACACTTGGTCATGCAAACCTGAGCTGATGTGTTCTGAGTATTGAACTGAAACTTTGGGAGCTATCATGTAAGACATTCCCTAGTCTAACCTAATTAAGGTCCAAACTGTTACCCAGTTGGAAGGGTGCTGGTTCCATACTAGGGGTACCAATACTTGGCTGATGATATGAATCAATCAAAGATGATGTCCTAAAGGACTAGTGTGTCAGACCTAAATTGGCGGTGATCCCGAAGACAATATCAGCCCTAAACTGATAGGTGATATCTCATAACCTATGCTGGTTATGAAATTTTAGAACCTAGCTACTTGTACTAAAGGTCTCAGTCCTCTACTGATAGGTAAGCCTTTATCCCTAGGTTTTCTCGGTGCTAAGTCTTACTCCCAACTGAAAGACACTAAAATGTAAGATAGTGTATGCACTGATAACGAATATGCTCAAGTCATGAAATTTTTAAAATAATAGTGCATGCAAAATTTGAAGAAATCATGATCATGTAATCTAATATATTTAGCATGATGTAATATAGGTAAGTGCTTATTATGAAAATGAAAATCTGAATATAATCCTAAAATCATGATTCTGACTGCATTGTTACTTTGAATTGGAAACATGCATAAACATCTCGGTATCGGGTGTTCATAACCCTCCAACACTAAATAATAATTTAACTACAATAATATCATCTGAAACATTATAAGAAAATTCATGATTTAGAGACCCAAAACATAGAATATATCACTAAGTTGATGAAATTCATGATTATGTGTATTGAAGTATATTAAACTTATGAAGAAAACATACTAATATGGTTTAATTCATAACATGATAAATTGACATGGTATCAACAGGACAAGATATTGATGACTGAGATTATAAATCATGTAATAGTATAATTCACATGGGAAAACACAATATCACAGTTCCTATTCAAAACTATTAGGAGAATTTGAGTAAATTCTCACTTAACATTGAAATTTCATAAAAAGAGGAAAAAGTATTTATACTTGAAAAAAAAAGGAATGTTGGGTCTCAATGGGTTGAAGGAACCCATTCATGAATATCTCACATACCTTAGTTGCTTAAGTTCTTGAAGAAAACTTGGAATTGGGACTTTGGATGGTCGACTTCTTGGAAGAAACTTTGATTTTTTCGTGTTCTTGAGGATAGGAGGGAATTTAGTATCATTAATTGATGGAGAATAGGGCTAATAATTCCACTCTTGGTTGTTAAATCGTGAACTGGTTGTTTAGGTAGAGGGGAGCAGGACCGAAATTCCCCCTTTAACTTTCATAAAACTGTAGGATCTACACAACCTCCATGACACGCTGTGTATTGCAGAGACTAACCTCCATGATATGCAGTGTATCACGGATGGACAGTCTCAATGGCACGCAAAATCATGGAGGCATGCCGCCTTTGATGTTCTAAAACACCCCTAACCTCTTTTGAAAATTTTGAAACTCTCTTAGATGACCGTTTTAAAATCTCTAAACATATTTCAACTCATAAATTAATGTTTCCTACATGAAAAGGCCAAAAATTAATATTTGAAATCTTGGGGTGTTAAAGTTTCTTGCCCCTTGTACTTACTGTTATTAATTGTCTTGGGACTTCTAAACATGTGACGAATAGCTGAAAAGTAATTTTGGATCTTGTGGGGGTATTACACCTACTCTTCTAGATTGAATCCTTAAAGATAGAGATGATATGTCTGCATTACTTCTTAGGGGCGATCTTACATAACATCACCTGCAAAGTTAAACAACACTCATTAATAACATAGAAATTTTTGGTAACTAAGTCAAGAGTGTAATAGAAGATAGAATTTAAAGATTAAGTCATTTGACTCATTATGATTGAGAGATAGAGACTTGGACAATATCTCCATGTCTTAACCTTTATGCTTGATCATTTCCCTAAAAAGTCAAAAAAGTGTTAAAGATCATAACAAAGTAATAGAAACATAAATCAAGAGGAAAATAGAGAAGACAAGTTGTCTGGATAATTATGGCAAGGAATGGTGGTTCTTGTAATGCCTTTAAGATATTGACTATGTTGGTATTGCCTTGATCTCCTAATGCACATTGTTCATCACTAATTTGCAATCTTGGAGTATAGTTTTTGTGGGATTTTTAAGGATCTTCATCGAAAAATTCTATCCCGGTCTATAACATAGTGACTCTCAAACTTCTTTATAAGTTATAACATTGTTTATTATGAATTTTTTGAGATCTTCTCAAAAATTCTTCCCAGTTAAAAGGTACTTCACATAAAATGAAGAAAGATCCTTTTGATAAATTTTGAGATCCTCTATAAAATGTGCCCCAATTTCTATGAAAATATTATGAGAAATATGATCGAGCCAATTTGGTGCCCATACATTCCATTGAGTTAGGAATCGTATCAAACATAGTTCCACCATAAGATGGAGAAATTAAATTTTCTAAAAGGTTGATCGAAGACAGCATCGGTCGCTTAGGTATTCCACTCCTGGAAATTTAGGTCAAATGTAGTTCATATAACTAAAAAGGGCATGTACAAGAAAATCAAACTGTAAAATGAGATTACATAAAAATAAAGTTATAAAGTGCTATTACAAGAAAAAAAGGAAATGATAACTTCTGCATGCAACAGAGAAGGATGACAAAAGTGCGCCTTCGAAGAAACTTCATTCTTATTCACGACTGATGATGCCAATGATTATTTTACTTTCGGTCTTTGTAAAGTGGGTAAGTTTGATTACCAACACAAATCATTCTCTGTATAAAAGGAAGAAAAACATTCAAAAGGTAAAAATATTAGATCATGAACTGTGATAATTGACCAAAGTAATATACAAAACAAATAACATATATTTCATTTGAATAGACTATTCTAGAATTTGAAGAAAAGGACACTTGGGAAGGTGACCGAATAAGACAAACATTGACCATTTGACGAATTTTGAGTTTAATAGGGAAAAAATCATTCAAATAGAATGAACTAAGTGTTTTGAAGAGATCGGTTGTTTACGAATAAAGATCCTAAAGGATTATTTGGAAAGATCTTTTTTGATGCCAACAGAGTCTTTCCATTAATAGAATATCTGAATAGCTCTAGCTATAATTAAGTTCTAGAAAAAATAGTTTAAATGAGAACCATGGTCAATGTGAATTGGTCAATGACCTAATGATTTTTTTTGAATAAAACTTGGGTGAATTTGAAGGGATTTTATTAATGGACTTTTAAGGGAATTTTAGGAAGATTCAAATTTTGACTCTTATGCCTAATAATGCTCTAATAATTCAAAATAGAACAATGGACTAGTCTTGTTTAAAGCCAAAACATATGTTATTTAAATAGATAAATCAAGCAAAATATAATCAAAGAAAAATAATGAAAAACCTTAGCACATAAATAATTTTTAATGCATCCTAACATACATGGGATCTTTCAAGCCAAAGATAAGACTAATGTTAGAAGGATAATATACATGCTATTGATAAGACGTTTCAATGCTCCCAAAATATATTATACAAAGTTCATGAATAAATCAAATTAGGATAAAAAAATGAGGAGAAGGAGAAATAAATAATATCAGTCCTACGTAGGGGAGAAAATCTAAACTAAACCTCCTCGGGGTCCTCGATCTTGAACTTCATGAAATCCCAAATATCTTTCCGATGAATATCACCTCTTGATTGTAATAAAATAAACTATATAAATAAAACCCTCAAACTCAAAGGACAATGGTCTGCATAATACGAAATTATATCCTTCGATTTAACACATAAGGGATGATCATCTGTTATGACTTGTGGTCAATACACGCAAGTTAGATTTCTAAAAGGCCCTGTATCCCCTCAGGTATTGGGTCATCCTAGGATCATACTTAAATAAGGTTTTCATATTGTGCTATTCTACGTATTTAGAGTGTTCTTCGACCAGGTTCCCAAGTGGACAAATTGTTTTTGGAAATAAAAACATTCATCGGACTCCTAACGTACCAATAAACTGTTGTATTTCCACCATTAATATTTGGAATTAATCAATAGAATCCACAAAATTGCAAAAACCCAAACAGTTTAAATATGAAATGAGAAAGAATGTCATGAATACAACAATTAATAATTACAAAAATTTAAACATAAAATTTTAAAAATAACAATTAATATAAATATTAGTCAAACACATAGAATCCTTATGGTTAGAACCTAGATGAATCCTCAATGGAGTCGTCATTTTGTTATGATCTATTTTATAAAAATAAGATTCTACAACTTCATGGAAAGAACTACTATATGCATCACGAATGTCAAAAGATACAATGATAGTATAAAAGAATCAAAATATGTCACTAAATACAAATTAAGACATAGTCTAGATAGGAAATGATAGAATGTAATCTCTGAATTCATAGTTCAACCGCTACCTCAAATAAATACCATGTATCACATAAATCAATTTTCATGCGGCACATTCATAACTAGATCTACAACGAAAGGGTGCAGTAGTGATGAATACAATCCACTTGTACTTAGTACGTATCATAGAACTTCTGAGCAAAGTAGAATATAAAGAATATAAAATACACACTATGAGCATGTCACCTGTAATAAGAAAATACCCCTAATTGCAGCCCACACCGTCTCTACCATTAGTTGTACAATATACACATATACCATACATAAATACCAAAAAGAAACATAATTATACTTGTATATCAAATACAATTATAATAAATAAGTATAAATAGAAAGATCACATTAAGGACAATAATACAACATAATATGTAGGCAATGCAATAAAGATAATGATGATGTGATGATCGAAGTTGTCACACAACCTTTGTATGCACCTACCGAGATGTGCTTCTAGATAGGACCCATGGTGGTTCAAAAACAATACACAATCCAATATCCAATATCTAATGTCAATATATACAACTCCTTTTTTCGCACATCCATCGATTTAGTATTCTTAGTAATGTCATATTTTCTATTAAAAAGGACAGTATTACTAATATTTCCGTGATGGTACCAATATTTATTATATGCATATGTTATGAGGATGTAATGCCCACAACCAACCAAATTGAGAATTTTTAAATCAAACCAATATACCAACTATGTTAGCCAAAATCCACACAATAATCCAACCATTTATGAAGCAAATGTAATCTATATGCAACAACAACAACAACAACAAACCCAGTGTATTCCCACCTGGTGGGGTCTGGGGGGGGTAAGATGTACGCAGTCCATACCTCTACCTCTAAAGAAGTAGAAAGGCTGTTTCCGATAGACCCCCGACTCAAGGCACCAGATACCACACAAATACCATGTAAAACACATAACATAAATACGACAGCCATAACAAGAATACATAACATAAAATACACAAATACCATGTAAAACACACAGCAAGAATACATAACATAAATACGGCAGCCATAAGTAAAAGAAAACAGATGAAAGCACCCAGATTCGTACTAAAGCAAGGAACACAAAATCATAACCAGGATACTACCCCCAGCCAGTAATTCCCTACACTAGCGGCCCAAACTGGCCCTAGTCCTCAGCCCTAATTCGCATCCTCCAGACCTTCCTATCTAGGGTCATGTCCTCGGTGAGATGTAACTGCTCCATGTCCCGCCTAATCACCTCACCCCAGTACTTCTTCGGCCTACCCCTACCCCTCCTAAAACCATCTAATGCTAGCCTCTCACACCTACGAACCGGGGCATCCATGCCCCTCCTCTTCCCGTGTCCGAACCAGCTCAATCGGACTTCCCGCATCTTGCACTCCACTGGGGTCACACCAACCTTCTCCCTGATAGTCTCGTTCCGAACTCTATCCCCTTTAGTTAGTCCACACATCCAGCGCAACATCCGCATCTCTGCCACCTTCATTTTTTGGATGTGGGAATTCTTAACTGGCCAACACTCCGCTCCATACAACATGGCCGGATGGACTACCACCCTGTAGAATTTGCCTTTAAGCTTAGGCGGCACCTTCTTATCACACAACACCCCCGACGCGAGCTTCCACTTCATCCATCCCACCCCAATACGGTGCGAGACATCCTCGTCAATGTCACTGTTACCCTGGATCACGGACCCGAGATACTTGTAACTATCCCTCTTACAAACCACCTGTGAATCCAGCTTCACTACCACCTCATCCTCCAGCCTCACGTCAGTAAACTTGAATTCCAAATACTCTGTCTTGCTTCTGCTCAACCTGAACCCTTTAGACTCAAGAGTTTGTCTCCACACCTCTAATTTATCATTCACACCCCCTCGAGTCTCATCAATCAAAACAATATCGTCCGCGAAAAGCATACACCACTGCACCTCCCCTTGAATACATCGCGTCAACACATCCATCACCAAGGCAAACAAAAAGGGACTAAGAGTAGATCCCTGATGCAATCCTGTCAAGACGGTGAAATGATCTGAGTCTCCTCCCGCCGTCCTCACCTGAGTTTTCGCTCCCTCATACATGTCCTTAATTGCTCTGATATATGCCTGCGGGACTCCACTCACCTCCAAGCACCTCCAAAGCACCTCCCTGGGGACTTTGTCGTATGCCTTCTCCAGGTCAATAAACAACATGTGCAGGTCCTTCTTCCTTTCCCTATACTGTTCCACCAGCCTTCGTACCAGATGAATTGCCTTCGTCGTCGAGCGGCCAGGCATAAACCCAAACTGGTTTTCCGAAATAGACAATATCCGTCTCAGCCTCACCTCGACCACCCTCTCCCAAATCTTCATAGAGTAACTCAATAACTTGATCCCCCTATAGTTATTGCAGCTCTGGATGTCCCCCTTATTCTTATAGAGAGGGATCATGGTACTCTACCTCCAAGCCTCGGGCATCTTTGCTGTCTTGAAGATTTCGTTGAACAATCCAGTCAACCACCTTATACCAGCCACTCAAACGAACTTCCAAAACTCTACCGGTATCTCATCCGGCCCCGTCGCCCTACCCCTTCGCATCCTGCGAACTGCCTCTCTGACCTCTTCCACCCTAAAACGTCTACAATAACTAAAATCCTGACACTCCTCTGAGTGCTCCAGTTCCCCTAACTCAATAGCTCTATCCCCTTCGTCATTCAAGAGCCTATGAAAGTACGACTGCCATCTATCCTTATGTGGCCGTCTTCCACCAACACTCTACCGTCCTCCCCTTTAATGCACCTCACCTGGTCGAGATCACGCCCCTTCCTCTCCCTAGCCTTAGCAAGTCTAAACAACTTTTTCTCCCCTCCTTTCCTCTGTAACCCTACATACAAGCTCTCGAAAGCGGCCGTCTTAGCTGCCGAGACAGCTGCCTTAGCTTCCTTCCTAGCTAGCTTGTACTCCTTCCTGTTTACTCGCTTCTCTTCTTCGTCCTTACTCTCAACCAACTTAGCATACGCCCCTTTCTTGGTCCCCACTTTCTTCTCCACCTCCTCATTCCACCACCAATCCCCCCGATGGTGCCCGGCTCGGCCCCTAGAAACACCCAACACCTCACTGGCATTCTCCCTAATGCACCTCGCCGCCCTATCCCACATACTATCCACGTCCCCCCTACACTCCCATACCCCCATTCCCGCCAACTTCTCCCCTATCTCCCACGCCTTCACTGGCGTCAGGCCGCCCCACTTAATTCTAGGTCTACCCTCCTTACTTCTCCTCATTCTATTCTTCTTAATACCCAAGTCCATGACCAAGAGCCTATGCTGGGTCGAAAGATTCTCGCTTGGGATAACTTTACAGTCCTTACACAACACTCTATCCTCTTTCTGGAGCAATAGAAAGTCAATCTGGGTCCGGGCTATCGCGCTTCGAAAGGTGATCAGGTGATCGTCCTTCTTCGGGAAGCCTGAGTTCACCACCACCAGTCCAAAGGACCTCGCAAACTCCAATAGAGTAGTCCCCTCTTCATTTCTGTCCCTAAAACCAAAACCACCATGCACATCACCAAAGCCTCCCGGTAACGCCCCGATGTGCCCGTTGAAATCTCCTGCTATAACAATCTTCTCTGAGCTAGGCACGCCTCTCACCACCTCCTCCAAAGCCTCCGAAAACCGCATCTTCTCCTCCCCCTCTGAACCCACTTAGGGTGCATAAGCACTACACACATTCAGAGTAAACCCCCGAATGACCAATTTAATAGTCATCAACCTATCGTTGATCCTCTTCACCTCTACGACCTGAGCTCTAAGATCTTCATCTACTAAGATGCCAACTCCATTCCTACGCCTTTCGCTCCCAGAGTACCACATCTTGTAACCATCCACCTCCCTAGCCTTAGACCCTACCCACCTGGTCTCTTGGACACACGCAACATTGATCCTCCTCTTCTTAAGGACCTTCACAAGTTCTATGGACTTACCCTGAAGGGTCCCTATATTCCAAGACCCAACTCTCAGCCTACCACCGCTATCCAAGCGCCCTCCTCTACTACCCCCGCTACCAAACCTTGGCCTCCTTCCCACTCTCGCCCTATCCCCATCCCCCACCCCCACAACCACCTCACGCCCCAACCCCCTCGAACATAACCCTATCCAACCATTTCCGCCCACCGCCACTACTACGAGGAAAAATAAGAAAATATATTCCAAGGCAAGAAACGCCCACCGCAACAGCAACAATAGCCAATCAACAATAGACAACAAACAATATCAACAAAGTAAAAGAAGATAACCCCAACAACAGCAGTGCAAAAAGCGACCACAGCAACAACAACAACAGACAACAGACAATATCCACAAAATCTAACGCAAGTCAAGGTACAGGGGATAAGACTAGCACAATACGAGGAATGAAATAATGTAATAAAAGACTGAAATGAAATAACAAAGGTTAGGGATCACCGGGTTACGCTTGTCGGCGAAGCCGAAAAACTAAAACCCAACGTAGACCGGGTTTCGAGGATTCCGGTGCTGAGATGAAGCTGCAGCTGCTGGAAACCACGGCTACTAACGACCGAGCTGCGGGTGTAGACCGAGCTGTGGCTGTCGGGGACCAGTCGATGGCTGCAGGGTCGGCGGCTGTCCGACGACTGAGCTACTGCTGGTTGAGATCGAACGGCGGCTGCTGGGGCCCAGGAGGCGGCTGCCAGAGACCGAGGGAGGGGGTCGGATCTCGCCGGAGCTGGCGCAGTGGGGGTGAACGGGGAAGAGGGGGGTATGGTCGAAGGGAGGGTATGCAGGGGGGGTCGGAGATCTGAGCCGGGGGTCGGCAATCTGCGATGGAGCCAAGGGTCGGCAATCGGGGCCGGAGATGGGGCCGAAGATCTGATCAGGGATTGGTGCCGAGGGCCGAGGGCGGCAGTGGGGATCGACGCCGAAGGCCGAAGATCGAAGGGCCGGGGAGAGGAGATCTGGGCCGGGGGTCAGAGATCTTGGCCGAAGCGCCGGAGCGCCGGAGGTCGGCAATCGAGGACAGAGACGGGGCCGGAGATCTGAGCAGGAGGCGGCGCCAAGGGCCGCAGGCGGCGATGGCATTAGGCGCCGAAGGCCGGAGATCGGAGGGTCAGGGAGAGAGAGAGAGAAGAGAGAGAAGAGAGCTCTAATCTAGGCATTTTTGTCAGAGGGATTAAACCCATGCAAGCACATCTTAAGTGATCATTGGGTTACTTAAGCAAACATCATTTCAACAACTAAGTGTCACTTATGCGACACCCACCTTGTCCCATAAGAGATATGGCTGTCACTTAAACGATAGTAGCTTAGGTGAGCTGGTGTTTCTTAGGAGATATTTTAGTTGTAAAGCCAAGTCCCTTAAGCAAATAAAGTGTTGCTTAAGCTATGCACCATTCTCAAGCCTTCGTGAACCCATTGAGATTTATCTGGAATCCCGAGAATGCAAACAAACTATGCTACTAGGCTAAATTTAACACTACAGACTCAATGGTAATATCCAATTTTGAAATAAGTCATTTCCACAAAGTTAACTCCTGAAACCCAATTACACAACTTTCTAAACTATGGGTCGAAATAAGATATAAAACTCGTTAAACTACTCCAACCATGTTACTATCCTAAAAGTGACATTCAAATCTGCTGACTAGTCTATTTTTCCATCTGATGCATAGATCAGTAAATGTTTACCCAATTTAACTATAAAACCTTTATAACCACCAAAAATCATAATTTCTCACAAAATCACATCAAAATGCACTAGGAACCATGTTAATCAACCACATATCCTAGAAATATAATAATTCAACCACGAGTAGCAATAAAATTGTCAAATCACATAGAAATAAATAATTTACATAAATAAAAAAAATAATTAGGTCATTCCACGAACCCTCCATGGGTCCAACCTTAAAGAACAACTCTATATGTGTATATGGAGGTAGTTCCACAACCTCGAGCATCACATCATAATCAAATCCTCATTATCATTATCTTCTTCATTGTATTTCTTACATATTATGTTCAATGTGTATTGAATTATTATTATCCGTTATGTGATCTATCTATTTGTACATATTTCCTTTACTTGTATTTGGTATACGTGCATATTTTTTATTTTTTATCATATTTGTGTATGTTATATGTGTATATACTAGAACTATTAGTGGAGATGATATGGGCTACCATTTGGGATATTTTTTGATTGCAGGTGACATGTTCATACTATGCATTTTATATGCTTTATTTTCTACTGTGCTTAGTTGGCCTATGATACCTATTGATAACAAGGGGATTATACTTACTACTATTGTGCCTTTTTGTAATAGATCTATGTATAATGGTGCCAAATAATAGTTGATTTATGAGGTATCTAGTCTATATTATTGGTAGCAGAAGATCTATGCTTTCAGAGTTGATCTACTAACTTTTCCTATCTATGTCATGTCTTGTTTTGCATTTAGAGAAAGTTTATTAGTTCTTTGACATCCGAGATGTATTTAGTAGTTATTATACTACACCAGGTTCTGGGATATGTATGGTATTATTTGTTTTATATTTTTACTATTATTATGTTCGAGTTGTTCGACTCCATTATAGGAGTCTTGACTTGGGTTTTGGTATTGATTTCTCTTTTTATATCAGTTTGGGTGATTGACTTGTCAAAGATTACCGTGACAAGTGTCATCATGAACCTTGGCTTTTGTGTCATGACAACATTACAATTACCAAGATTTGAAAACTTATGTCTTATTCCATAGAAAGAATCATATTTCAATAAGTCATCACACAAAAAAAATTTCAACACTAGAATAGGAGAAGAAGAATCATCTAACTCATTCATAATCCATATTCTCTGTCCACAAACATTATGCCTTGTTTTAACAAGTGGGAATATATATTCAACAATGTCATGCTCAATTATAGAGGAGAACAACTTGCTCTTATGAACTTAGCAATTATAGTTAATGACTTATTGTATAGTAAGATATCATCATCCTCAAACATAATAAAGTCACCAACATAAGAATTAAGAGTATATTTCATCACCTCTAAAAAGGCCTTAGATGTTCTAGTAATTCCAAGAATATGGATATACCAATCATACATATCTTGGTCTTATGTTGCAAAGGAACAATATCACCTTGTATGTCCTTGCTCATTGGTGATATATATATATATATCTTCCTTGTTGGTCTTCTTGTCATGAATCTTATCTTTGTACAAAATAATTCTCTATAACTATATCCTTCTCATGAATAATAACTTGATCAATAGGACACGTAGTTTCAACCAACTTAGTATTAAGATCATCCAATGAAGGTTTTTCAATGCAAATTTTCCCATGAGTACCTACAGGAGAGTCAAAAAAATCAGAAGAAGAAGTAGGAATGTTATAGTAAAAATAATAAATAACCTTACTCAAACTCACTTTTTTCTCTCTCTTCCTTATAATCATCCCCCTCCTTTTTAATCTCACTATCATATCTATTTTCTTTTCTTTTGACCTCACTTGACATCTGATTCTCTCCATATAATGCAACCTCTTCTATTTCTCTCCTTGCATGTCAACATGCACTCCTTTAATCCTTCTATTCTTTTCTCTTTCAAAATTTTTCATTACTTCTCGCACATGATTCTGATCTTTGCAAACTTTAGGTAGAATTAAAGGTACAATTTTATATTTTCTTTTATTTAGCTCAAGAAAAACTCCATTTTCCCCCCTATTATAAATTTTACTCCTATCAAACTTTCATGGATGCCCAAGTATGATATGACAATCTTTTATTGGAATTATATCACAAAGAATATTATCAGAGTACCTTCCAATGGAAATAGAAATCACACATTGCTTAGTCACCATAAGTTCACCAAAACCATTCAACCATTGTAACTTTTAAGGAGTAGTATATTTGATGCATGTAAGTTAAAACTTCTCCACCATGTATGAACTTATCGTATTAGCATCACTTTTAAAATCAATAATCAAAGAGAAACTATCACCCTTTACCCTAGACCTTATATGAAAAATAATTCTTCTCAAATAAGATATATTCGAGGGGTTAGTTGGATTTTGGGTGACCTCTAATACATTGAGTCAAAAAAAATCCTTCTAGGTGTCTGGACTATGTTGTTGTTTTGAGTCCCAACATAGGTATCCTTTCCTGCTTGAGAGATCTCAAAACTAATATCAAAGAAAATAAAGATCTCAGAAATTTTGGCCCTTTTTCATTTATTAATTACACAATCTATTGCCCTTTTTGTGTCACTTCCAAACTCGGGTCATGCAATAAAAGGCATCTCAAGCGAACCATGGGCCGGAGACCACCTCCTTATCCTTACCTTTAGAGCACAATAATAATAAATAGTAGAAGCCAACCAAATCAACAATACATAAGTAAAACCAAAAGAAAATATGAAGAGTCAAAAAAGGCATCAACGATATCCCAATATGGTCCAAGAGAGCCTTTAAACCAAAACCATGGCTATCAAAGGCATTCCAATACCATAGCCACCATAGATATTAAATATCATTTTTATCAATCAATACAATGTAATATTTCCTTATATGTTTGACAGTGTTGGAGTCTAACTTGATTTCTAGGGTACGAGTGGTGTGTACCACTTGTAGGTTTGTGTACAAGTTAGGGGGGAGTCGTACCCTCCGGTGTACATTTTACAACTTTTAAGCTGAGGACATTTTATACTTTTCCCACCCCAAAACCCTTAAGTTCCAATGTCTTAAAACATATTGTGGCCTCTCATAACATACTTTGAAATATAAAAACACATCAAAATCCTCTCTAAACTCTCTCAAGAAAATTAGGGTTTGGCTTCTTCAAAAGTATTCACCTAGAGGCTGAAGAGTCAAGTTTTCGTGAATCTTTATAAATAAGGCATGTGACTCTTCCCTCATTGTTAGTTCATAAATATAATATTTTTTAAAGCTTATTTATGATTCATAGATGGTTTTTTTGAATACAAATGTTGAGGGTATTGTTGCATATGGTTGAGTATTATTTACTCTTAGTTTAACTTGCATTTATACATGTTTTTTATGATGGTTTGCACGTGTAGATAATTAGTAGTTGTGGCTTAACAAATGGGTCATGGATTACCTTAGACTTGATGGTTTTTACTTTGGTTTTGGACTTGGTAAAAGTATGCCCTCAAAATGTTTGTGAAAATGCCTAAGAGAAAAACTAGTCACATATTAGTGATGTTTTGGGCTAGGTATTTGCCTAACGAATATGAATTGTTGTTAAATGGTTTTGTAAAGTCCTTGTTGGCCATGTTATTATTTAATTGATAACCTTGGTGGTTTAATTTGCAAAAACAATTTGAGTCCCTAAAGATTAACTTTATTATGTCTTTGTTAGACAATGGGTTTGAGTCCCTTAACTTTGAATTGAATAAGTGTGACTTTGTTAGATAATGGGTTCAAGTCCAAAAGTCAAATGAATGATGTGTTGATTAATACTGGTAATAGCATGTTGTACACTTGCAAATGGTATTTGTATGATGATACCAATAAAGTACCATTGGTAAATAACTAGCTTCATAATTAATTATATGAATTAATGGTATGAAAATATGTTGTGAAGTGAGGATGTGTAGATGAGCCATGAAGGTGGAGTTTAAAAGACTAATACTGGAAACCATACTAGCTGGTGTAGGTGTCTTTGTGATCGGGTGGTTTGAGTCAACCAAATAAATATAAAAATGGGAGGTTCGAGTTCTCTATAATACATGTATTGGTTTTTAAGTTACCTTGATTATGCTGGGAGGTTCGAGCCCCTCATATAGGCTTATACGGTTATGGATTCTCTATAGTTTATATGGATACACGTACTAGGCCCCTTCTATCTAAGGGAGAGTTGAGCCCATATATCCCTTGGGTGCCTTGTTATATGACGGTTATGATACACATCCAGGTTAATGATTTAAAAGTTCATGCTAATCTTGTTCCCTATCACGACATAGTATAGATGTATCGATTTGTATTGCATTAGTTATATGCATTGGTTGATTGGTTTTAAATTATTGGCATTATATTATCCATATCCTTTAGTTATATTCTAGATCTCTAACTGCTATCCATTTTCAATGATGTATCCCCATGCGATGCAGGTGTTGGTCTTACTATCACACCTCCTGCTCAATGACTTGGATATGGAGACAAATTGTGTTGACTTTAAGTGGTGAGCTTACATACTTCAGAAGGATCAATTTCTTATTTTTAGTTTTCTTATGTCTTTATCATTTTAGCCTTGGATATTGATTTGGGCTTTAGTCAGAGAAATGTCCCGATCAAATATTTTATTTTTGCTTTACAGGTGATAACGCTCAATCTACAGCTCTCGTTTGAGTGTAAAGCGGTCGTTAGCAAATATAGAACCCAACCTGGGTTGGGTGTCGATCCCACAGGGAATAGCTTGGCCAACAAGTACGCAAAATTAATAGACTTTTGGTGCAAGTCTCGTAAGAAGGGGGGATTGTAATAAGTAACAAAAGTAATGAAATAAAAGCTGAAAATAACAAAGTAAAAAGAGAGTATTTCGTAGGTTGTGAAACAATGAGAATTGAAGCGTTGGGGTTATGTCCACCTTCTGAGGTATACGTCTCTATTGGCTATGAGTGTGTAGAGTCTTGACATGCAATTGCTTATAGAGAATTGTAGTCGATGGTAAATCCAAGCGTCTCTCGACCTAAACAAGGACTATTTCACTTTAACTCTCTCGAGCTTAAAGTGTGTCTAGCGGTACAAATTCTCCAAGAGGTTAGTCCAGTTACGGCACTAGCTTTTTAATAGGAAAGGGTGTCCTACTACCTTGACATTATCTCTTTTCCAGACAAATAACCTTTCTCTCGAACAAGTTAAATGTTAGACTGGCGTTGGTCTATGCGTCTTCTTTTCTAGACAAATAACCTTTCTCTCGAATAGGTTAGATATTAGAATGGCGTGTTCTTGTGTTTGTAACCGCAAAGAATGTAGATTTAAGATGAAGAGAATAATGATATAAGCAATATACGTGTCTTGAACTCACAAGCTCATAGCAATAGATAGTAACTCATTCGGCTTCCATAACCCCAACTAAGAGGTTTAGTTACCCATGAATGCGAAGGATATCACGTTTTGCATGGTGAATGGCGTGAATAGTAGGCGTTTGGCGTGTGGTTTTGGTGATTCCGTAGCAAGTAACGATTCTCTTGTTGTGGAATTTAAGAATAGAAGAGTAGAAGAAGAAAATAGAATTAATGGAAAGATTAGAAGAATTGTAATTGAGAAGTAGAATGTTAGAGGATGCTCTAAAATCTCTAGCATGATAGGGTATTTATAATACTCCTATCCTACTCCTACTAAGCTAATGAAATAAATAACCAAATCCTAATATACTAATGAAATCCTTAACCCAAATGTACTAGGGTAAGGTTACAATATCATAATCCAAATAGAATAATAAAACACATAACCTAATTATACTAGGTTAATGTATCTTGGTAAAAATCCAGCTTTGTGTCTGTAAGTCCCCAAAGTCTTCAGAAATGCTGTTTTAGCCCGGGACAGATTTTCCATGCAGCAGATTTAGTCCTTTAGGCGTCCAGCTCCTTTCCACTTCGTTCGTGAGCTTTCTTTTGCGTCAAGTAAGCCATAAATTGCTGTATTTTGCATCATTTATACCTGAAACTTTCCTAATCATATTTGTTAGCTCATTTACAGGAAAAAGGACTAAAAGTGCATGAAATGGATAATTAGTTCTCAAAACTAGGCTCAAATATGGGCAAAATATATTGATATAGGCGCGTAAATTCGCCTATCATCAACACCCCACACTTAGAGCTTTGTTCGTCCTCGAACACATATCATGTCCTTCTAAGCATTGACTTAAGGTTTTTACAGCAACAACACAAAACATTCTTCAAGACAAGCACAACAACTATCAACAAAGAGTAGTTTTCCGATTATAAGTAGAAACAATTTAACCTCAAGCATAGACTCGTGATGGTGATCAACTCGCATGCAAACGTTAAGGTACATAGAATCATATACAACTATCCAAAACTCATCAACCATGTGTGTCTCACAATATAGTACCCATAATCACTCACAAATATAGCATATTTTTCAAACATGGGTATCAAAGTATCCGTGCGCTCACTCTCACAAAGAATTCATATGTAGCAACTAATGACCATAAGCTTGCCTTTAATGTAGTACTCTACTAAATGTCGGAATGTTAAGATTAGGATCAAGTAGGTCTTTAGATGGTTGTAATGTAGGCTAAGGGACGGGTAGGACTATTTTGGCCAGAAATAGTGACTAAGTTCCTAAGCACTTTAATACATCACATTGTATCGTTGACACTTTGTTCTTTCAACCTTTCTTCTTTCTTTTATTTTACCACCCTTGTTCTCCTCTTTTTGTTTTTCAATTTTAAGAATAACTCACTTTTCAGCTTTCTTTTCCTTTTTCTTTTCGCAACATACCTCTTATGATAGCCCTTTTTTTTTCATAACATATTCAAGCACCATTACAATTTAAAGCATCATACTTACCCAATTTCCTCTTATGTTGTCACATGACTTTTTCACTTTAAAGAACTTAGGAATTTGGATCAAATTATGGTCTTGAAAAAAAAAATGGGTTAGGCTTACATACAAGGTTGTCAAAGAAATAGGCTAAAGGCTCAAAAGGGTTTAACTAGGATGATTTACTTGGGTAGGAAAAACTGAAAGTAAACATGTATAGTTTGCCAAAGAAGTGCCTAAATCATATCCTAAACTTACATTCCTTATTTTCGCTTTGCATACATACGAGGCAAGTTCTAGCATCAGCCACATACATAGAATATACTATTATCTCACACACACAAGGCACATGGTCGACTTGATTGGTAGTAATATAGACTCTCGACCCAACAAGTGAAGGAATTGAATCACACACTATCACATAATGAGTCACAACTAGGGCCTAAATGTCTCAATAGTCACATTGTAGCACATACTCTTGTTCTAATCTCATGCTGCCTATCAAAATAATTTCATGCGAAGCTAGAAAAAATTTTACTCCTAAAAACTAAAAAAACGTCAAATAAAAAAATAATAGTAAAACAAGCAAACATACAAACATAGGTGCAAACAAACAAAGAAGTATAGCATGCAGATTCTACCACGACACCCCACACTTAGACTAGACACTGCCCTCAGTGGAAAATAAAGTCGAAGAACCTGATTAGTCGGACTCTTCCTCAATGTCGGGGGTCATACCCCCTTCGTCCGAATCATCGTAAGAGTCATCGTCAGAGTTCTCCTCAGCATCAGAATCAGGCAAGCGTCTATCATCATCAGTTGGCACGTCATCATCAAGAGGTTCCTCAAAATATACACCCACTCCACACATTTCCCGGGCATGCCTATTCATTGGGTAGTCGTGGTCCAGCTGTTGGAGCTCTTCAGCAGTTGGAATACGTCCACCACTCATCATAGTGAATCTCGTCATGCCATAGAGATGACGGAAGAAACTCTCATCACGAGCATGTCTCTCCGCAGTGGTAAGGTTGACTCCATGCGTTGTTTCAGCATCTTTGACCTTGGTGAGGTCAACCTTCTTTGGGGTATGTGGGAGTTTGTGGTCAGCTGGTTCCTCTTCTATATCCTCCTTCCGCAGCATTGCTGTCAACAAATTGCCGAATGTGAAATGGGACCTGCTGTGGAGCCTGGCTTTTCTCATGGTAGATCGAATGATTGCCCCAAAGTTGATAGGGACATTCGTCATCAACGCATAAACCAAACACACTCTATCTCTCGATATCTTTGTGTATTGCGTCCCAGGAATAAGGCAGGAGTTGACAATGCGCATCCAGATTCTTGCTTCCCTATTTAGTGGAGCATAGGGGAATGTGTTGTGACGGCCTGTTTCCTTATGTATGCCCCATCTTGCCATTGATCTGCTTCCACAAAGCGTGTGTCTTATTGCTCTGTAAGGAGGCCTGCTGTACAGCTCTTTGTATGGTGCAGTGTCGACCGAAGGTAGGCCTAGAAACGAGTTGATCCAATCCGCTGTAAGCTGTAACACTTGGCCCCGAATTTTGACTTCGTTGCCAGTTGTGTTTGGCGACCAGTTGGCATAAAACTCTCTTGTCAAGTCAAGATTGCACTCTCCCATGTCACGGAAGATGAAATCCAGCTTCAGAGCCATTATTTTAGCCAACATTTGCGGCTCCTTCTTTGCTAAGGTCTCCTTGTTGATTAAGTCGACGTGCACATATTTCTTTTCTTTGTTGCTGCTGTACCATGCCTTGGCTTCTTCCTCAAGAACCCATTTGATTCCGAACATTCTGCGTGGTAGGTGTGCTGAAGATGATTCTCCTTGGTCTTTTCGGCTTCTCTTTTTATCCTTTCGGGTCGTGGTAGCCTTCTCCTTGCCTTGCTTTGCTTTGGGTGCCATTGTACCTGAGACTAGAGATAATGTTAGTTGCAGCACAATCTCACTTTATACAATCTACATGCAAGCACTAGGGGTACCACCCCACACTTAATCTTGTTAGCACAAATCAGTGAAGTGAAAGTGGTCGAGTACTCAGACTTCGTCGACATACGTCTTAGGATTGTATTCCGACAAGAGAATTAGCATTACATCACTTATGTGCAGCCATTTGGACGACTTTCATGGTGTATATAGCAACACTACAACATAGGGGTTACCACATGGAATTGTTATTCGAACAACAAACACCACCTCCTAAGTCGATAGTCACTATAACCTTATCCCGATGGCCGGGATGGTTAATCATGCAAGCATTCAAACCACACTTTCAAGTAATATGCATAGTCACATATGTTCAGCAAGTATCATAACAATGCCATTGAAACAAAATTCAAGTCGGAAACAAGTCAAGAATTCCATACGTATACATTCAATCACACGATTTTGCAACAATTATCCAATCTCATGAACATCACCACCAACTTCTTATGATTTAGCAAATTATAATAAGCATAGCAACGTAGTAATTACGATAAATAGATGAAGAATAAGAGAGCACTTACTTGCTTTGAAGATTGTGGAGAAGTTGTTGTGGATTGGAAGAACAAAGGAAGAAAAATTTGAGAGGATTTGGGATGATATGCGGCGCCCTTAGGGTTACTTCTAATGTGTTTGTGGTAAAAAAAACAAGTCCCCTTTATATAGGAGGAGTATGGGTCGGGTTATGACCCATTTACAATCGGATTTGGGGACAAAATCACCACATATGCGGCGCATATCCCTCGGCATATCACTTACATATGCGGCGCATTGTCCATGGCATAATGGGACATATGCGTCGCATATCCTATGGCATTTCTAGACATATGCGCCGCATAGTCTATGGCATTTGGTCTCAGTATCTCAAATGCCATAGCATAGGCGGCGCATAGTCAAAAGCACACCTAGGAATAGGCGGCGCATAGTGTATAGCACACTAGATTCCGAGTCCTTAGGCTATAGAATAGGTTGTGCATCGTTCGTGGCCTATTTTTACCAAGGCCTAGCCTTTCTCGAGGCCTATTATGACGTGAGAAAGGCTCAATTCATAGCCTTATGCATCACCATTCCTAACTTACCGACTTTACCATACAATGCGACCAAATCGTCAATTGAAATCAATCTCCTCGTTGCATACTTCTTGCACCTATATTTGCTCAAAAACACAATGAAAACGATTAGTACGATGAGTTGCCTCCCACCAAGAGCCTTAGTTTTGGTCGTGGCACGACTCTTATTTTTGGATTTTCATTTATCAAAAAGAAAAAAAATACTAAAACGATAAAACGATAAAACAATAAAACGATGGGTTGCCTCCCATCTAGCGCCTTATTTATTGTCGTGGCTCGACGTAGTAATCTCGAGTACTTAGACTTCGTCGAGATAAGTGATGGCCATGTCATTCATTGAGTCAAGAGGACCGATGTATGGCTTAACACGTTGGCCATTCACCTTGAAGATAACACCCTCATTGTTTTCCAATTCGACTACTCCAGACGAGTAGACTTGGGTGACTTTAAATGGACCAGACCACTTTGATTTTAACTTACCTGGGAAGAGCTTGAATCTGGAGTTAAAGAGTAGTACCATGTCGCCTTTTTGGAAGGTTCGTTGAACAATCCGCTGATCATGATACTTCTTCATCCGCTCCTTGTATAAATCTGATCTTTCATATGCATGGAGACGGAATTCATCTAGTTCGTTCAGCTGCTCCAACCTCAAGTTCTTCACATCATCCCAATTCAGATTCAAGTGCTTTAATGCCCACAATGCCTTGTACTCAAGCTCGATGGGTAGATGACAAGCCTTCCCATAAACTAGCTGATAAGGTGACATGCCAATGGGTGTCTTGAATGCAGTCCTATACGCCCATAGTGCATCATCTAGCTTTCTAGACCAATCCTTCCGATTTGCATTGACCGTCTTGGCAAGGATTTGCTTGATCTCACGATTGGAAACCTCTACTTGTCCACTAGTTTGGGGATGATAAGGCGTAGCTACCTTGTGTTGCTTGACTCCATACTTGGCCAATACAGATTTGAATAGCTTGTTGCAAAAGTGAGATCCTCCATCACTTATGATAGTACGAGGTACTCCAAAGCGAGAGAAGATATTCTTCTTTAAAAATGCTACAACACGCTTTCCTTCGTTATCGGCCAATGCTACAGCTTTAACCCATTTCGACACATAATCCACAGCAACCAAGATGTACTTCATTCCAAACGAATTCACGAATGGTCCCATGAAATCAATACCCCATACATCAAAGAGTTCTACCTCCAGAATTTTGGACATGTGCATTTCATGGTGTTTTGAAATAGCACCTTGACGTTGGCATTGGTCACACCTTCTCACATAGTCGTGTGCATCTCTGAATATTGTAGGCCAATAATAACCGCTTTGCAAGACTTTCCTTGCCGTTCGATTCCCTGCATGATGTCCTCCAACTTGCGAAGTGTGGCATGCTTCCAATATAGTAGGGACTTCTTCATGGGATATACATCATCGAATGATACCATCCGCGCATCTTCGAAACAAATAAGGCTCATCCCAATAGTAGTGCTGAACGTCATGCATAAACTTCCTCCTCTGGTGGTAAGATAAATTGGCAGGTAACACATTACTCACCACGAAATTTGCAAAGTCGGCATACCATGGTAAGTTCTCCATTGTTGTCGCTAGTATCTCCTCGTCAGGGAATGCATCGTCAATCTGATTTTTTGGTTGCGCCACATACTCATTCTCAAGTCTAGATAGGTGATCAGCCACTTGGTTCTCGTAACCTCTTCTATCTTTGACTTCGAAATCAAACTCTTGTAGCAGCAATACCCATCTAATCAGCCTTGGTTTTGCATCCTTCTTTGTCATTAAATATCTAAGAGCTGCATGGTCTGTATGAACGATCACTTTAGTACCCAATAGATAGGCACGGAACTTCTCAAACGCATACACAACCGCCAAGAGCTCTTGTTCAGTGACAGTGTAGTTCCTTTGGGCTTCATTGAGGACCTTACTCGCATAGTAGATAGGATGAAATAATTTCTCCTTTCTCTGTCCAAGAACAGCACCAACGGCTACACCACTAGCATCACACATGACTTCGAACGGGAGCGTCCAATCTGGTGCTACCATGATAGGGGCTTCAATGAGTTTTTCTTTAAGGCATTCGAATGCCTTTAAGCAATCATCATTAAAGTCAAACTTCGCATCTTTCTCCAATAGCTTGCACAATGGACTAGAAATTTTGGAGAAGTCTTTGATGAATCTACGATTAAACCCAGCATGGCCAAGAAAACTACGAACTCCCTTCACCAAAATTGGAGGTGGTAGCTTCTCAATTACCTCTATTTTGGCGCGATCAACCTCTATTCCTCTTTCGGAGATTTTGTGCCCTAGAACAATTCCTTCTTTTACCATGAAGTGGCACTTCTCCCAATTCAGCACAAGGTTGAACTCTACACATCTTTGTAATGCCATGCTCAAGTTCACCAAACATGCTTCAAAAGACTCACCAACAACTGAAAAGTCGTCGATAAATACCTCCAAAGTGTCTTCTACCATATCAGAGAAAATAGACATCATACATCGCTGAAAAGTGGCTGGTGCGTTACATAACCCGAATGGCATACGTTTGAAGGCAAACGTACCATATGGGCATGTAAACGTTGTCTTCTCTTGGTCTTCTGGTGCAATACAAATCTGATTATAACCTGAATAACCATCAAGAAAGCAAAACCATCCTTTTCCCGCTAATCGATCTAGCATTTGGTCCATAAATGGCATGGGGAAGTGATCCTTGAGAGTCCAAGAATTTAGCTTGCGGTAGTCCATGCATACTCTCCATCCAGTAACGGGCCTGAGTGGAATAAGCTCATTCTTTGCATTCGCAACCACCGTCATACCTCCTTTCTTGGGAACACATTGTACTGGGCTTACCCATGTACTGTCAGAAATAGGATACACAACTCTTGCGTCTAACCACTTGATAATCTCCTTCTTCACCACCTCTTGCATTGGTGGGTTTAGACGTCTTTGATGTTCAATGGTGGGTGTGCACTTTTCTTGAAGCAGAATTTTATGTGTGCAAATCCCAGGTGGAATACCAATGATATCCGCAATGGTCCATCCAATAGCTCTAATATACTTGCGTAAGATTGCAATAAGAGCTGCAACTTGTTGCTCACCTAAATCGGCTGCCACTATGACTGGAAGAGTGTTTCCGCTTCCTAAGAATGCGTACTTCAAATGGTTTGGCAGCTCCTTCAATTCTAACGTGGGTGGTTCTTCAATAGATGGCTTAGCTGGTGGTGTGGGTCGATTCTTGAGATCAAGATCCAGCTTCTTAGGAGTATAGCGATATGCTCCTAATCCTGATAGAGCACAAATATCATCTTCAGAAATTTCAGCATCATCATCCTCTTCTTCCATGAGCAAAACTTCCAAAGGATCATCAAGAATTTGCTCTTCAGCAAGTAACTCATCCTCATCATCAACGACAACATCAGCCAAAGAAAATACACTTAGATCTTTGGGTTGCTTCATTGATTTGCAAACATCAAAGCGCACCACTTTATCATTTATTCGGAATGAAAGCTCATTAGCTCTCAAATCTATGAGCACACTTCCCGTAGCAAGGAAGGGGCGTCCCAAGATTATGGGAACCTCTGAATCTACTTCACAATCCAAGATGACAAAGTCTGCCGGAAATATGAATGAAGAAACCTTTACCAAGACATCGCATAGAATACCAACCGGTCGTTTTACCGACCTATCCGCCATAACAAGCCTCATATTAGTTGGTGTAGGATCTCCTAACCCCAACTTCTTGTAGATTGATAATGGCATCAAGTTGATGCTGGCTCCTAAGTCGCACAATGCTTTAGCAAAGTCCAAAGATCCAACGGTGCAAGGAATAGTGAAAGCTCCGGGGTCGGCCTTCTTCTGAACTATGGATCGGGTAGCGATTGCACTACAATGATGCACATCATCTATCAGCTCATAGCTTGCTGCCCTCTTCTTAGTCAAAAGATCTTTCATAAACTTCGCATACCCAGGCATTTGTTCAAGTGCCTCTACCAATGGGACATTAATAGTCAGCTGTTTGAGCATAGTCATGAATTTGCTGAACTTAGTGTCATCGGCCACCTTCTTCAATCTTTGTGGAAAAGGTGGTGGTGGGTATGGAAGTGTTCTCTACATGGCTTTCTTCTCCTCTTGCTTCCGTTTATTATTTTTTTCAGGCTGCACGTCACTAGGCAACACGTCCTTGACGTTGGAAGTGGATATTGTGGCGTCTTCTCTAGTGGCGTCACTAGGTGTGGCGTCCTTGTCTGCTGTTCCGTCAACTACTTGCTTGCCTGTTGCTGAAGTTTCCAGCACCTTACCACTCCTCGTAGTGATGGCCATGCATGACCCATCATTCCTTGGGTTTTGGACTGTATCGCTCGGTAAGGTGCCAGCCTTTCTTTGATTGAATGCTGCTGAAAGTTGGCTTAATTGCTGCTCTATTTGCTTGATAGAAGTGGAATGAGAATCAACTAATTGCTTCATGGAGGCCAAATCATCAATCACCTCCTTAACTCCTGCGCTCGTTGCTTCCACTCCTTTCAATAACTTCGCCATCATGTCTTCCATAGAATTAGATGTGGTGGTATCACGTCTACCAGGGGGAACGTACAAACCACTATTTTCATTATTTTTCTTCCAACTACCTTGGTCTTTACCTCCAGATTTGTCATAATAGTTCCGACCTTGGGCATTCCCACGGAAACCCCCTTGATTGTTCAAGTAGTTGGCCTCTTCTTCCGAATCAGATTCGTCTCTTCCTTTTGACGCAATAGCTTTTACTTTTTCAGTCTTCCCTAATAGATGCTTTGTAAGAAGATCCATTTGGGTTTTCATGTGCGCCATATCTTGATCACGTTCTTCTTCTCTTATTCTTTGGTCTGCAGACATGCCAATAGATAAAGTGGGGCTTGCTACCTCAGAATCCCTGGTATGCCAAGCTCTACTTTGTTTCGTCATACGATCTAGCATGTTGCTTGCTTGACCAAAGATGAGGTCCATAAAAGAACCTCCAGCTGCGTTGTCCACCACTGGTTTAGTTACTGAATTCAAGGCTCTATACAAGATCTCCATGAGGTGAACATTAGTCATGTGATGGTTGGGGCATCTCGCTAGCTTTGTCTTGAACCTCTCCCATGTTTCGTGAAGAGCTTCAGAAGGAAGCTGACGAAAGTTGCTGATTTCATCTCTTAACTGAGCCCTCTTGGATGGCGGAAAGAATCTTTCTAGGAAAGCGTCTCTCAATTGCCTCCAATTTGTAATAGAATCAGGAGTCAGCCCATTCAACCATAATGTTGCCTCCCCAGACAGAGACAATGGAAATAGACGTAATCGGATAGCATTCTGACCAACACCAGGATTGTCAAAAGACTTGCATGTAGAAATAAAGTTGATGAGATGCATATTCGGATCATCGCCTGCTAGTCAACCAAATAATCCCTTGAGTTGCAATAACTGAATCATGGTGCTAGTGATGTTGAACTTGGCTCCGGGCGCTAATGGTGGTGGAATTATAGCTCCAGTGGCTCCGGCACCATCAAGATCATCATCATCATCGTCGAAAGCTGGTTACAAAGGTTGACGATCATATCTATACCGAGCTTGTCGACCTCTTCGATTGGCAGGTGTTGCAATTTCAGCGCCATGCCTTGGGTTTATCAACTCGTCATCTCCTAAATCTTCATCGTCAGGATTTGTTGCTCGTCCAGGATTATCAATGTTTTGTTGTTGGACTTGAGCAGCGGCAAGAGCAGCTAATCTTGCTTACTCGTGTTGAGCAGCCATCCTGTCGATTTCAGCTTGTGCTTCCATTCTTCTAATTCGTTGCGGTTCCGGATTGATTGGTAATAACGGTTGACCAGAACTTCTAGTATGGGGCATGCACTAAAAGAAAAACCTGCAATAAACAAAAACAAAAACTAAACGTAAAAGTATGAGAATCTTTGACCAAAGGGTCTAGTAATTATCACGAACTTGATTGACACTCGTATTCCCCGGCAACGACGCCAATTTTTGATAATGCTCAATCTACAGCTCTCGTTTGAGTGTAAAGCGGTCGTTAGCAAATATAGAACCCAACCTGGGTTGGGTGTCGATCCCACAGGGAATAGCTTGGCCAACAAGTACGCAAAATTAATAGACTTTTGGTGCAAGTCTCGTAAGAAGGGGGGATTGTAATAAGTAACAAAAGTAATGAAATAAAAGCTGAAAATAACAAAGTAAAAAGAGAGTATTTCGTAGGTTGTGAAACAATGAGAATTGAAGCGTTGGGGTTATGTCCACCTTCTGAGGTATACGTCTCTATTGGCTATGAGTGTGTAGAGTCTTGACATGCAATTGCTTATAGAGAATTGTAGTCGATGGTAAATCCAAGCGTCTCTCGACCTAAACAAGGACTATTTCACTTTAACTCTCTCAAGCTTAAAGTGTGTCTAGCGGTACAAATTCTCCAAGAGGTTAGTCCAGTTACGACACTAGCTTTTTAATAGGAAAGGGTGTCCTACTACCTTGACATTATCTCTTTTCCAGACAAATAACCTTTCTCTCGAACAAGTTAAATGTTAGACTGGCGTTGGTCTATGCGTCTTCTTTTCTAGACAAATAACCTTTCTCTCGAACAGGTTAGATGTTAGAATGGCGTGTTCTTGTGTTTGTAACCGCAAAGAATGTAGATTTAAGATGAAGAGAATAATGATATAAGCAATATACGTGTCTTGAACTCACAAGCTCATAGCAATAGATAGTAACTCATTCGGCTTCCATAACCCCAACTAAGAGGTTTAGTTACCCATGAATGCGAAGGATATCACGTTTTGCATGGTGAATGGCGTGAATAGTAGGCGTTTGGCGTGTGGTTTTGGTGATTCCGTAGCAAGTAACGATTCTCTTGTTGTGGAATTTAAGAATAGAAGAGTAGAAGAAGAAAATAGAATTAATGGAAAGATTAGAAGAATTGTAATTGAGAAGTAGAATGTTAGAGGATGCTCTAAAATCTCTAGCATGATAGGGTATTTATAATACTCCTATCCTACTCCTACTAAGCTAATGAAATAAATAACCAAATCCTAATATACTAATGAAATCCTTAACCCAAATGTACTAGGGTAAGGTTACAATATCATAATCCAAATAGAATAATAAAACACATAACCTAATTATACTAGGTTAATGTATCTTGGTAAAAATCCAGCTTTGTGTCTGTAAGTCCCCAAAGTCTTCAGAAATGCTGTTTTAGCCCGGGACAGATTTTCCATGCAGCAGATTTAGTCCTTTAGGCGTCCAGCTCCTTTCCACTTCGTTCGTGAGCTTTCTTTTGCGTCAAGTAAGCCATAAATTGCTGTATTTTGCATCATTTATACCTGAAACTTTCCTAATCATATTTGTTAGCTCATTTACAGGAAAAAGGACTAAAAGTGCATGAAATGGATAATTAGTTCTCAAAACTAGGCTCAAATATGGGCAAAATATATTGATATAGGCGCGTAAATTCGCCTATCATCAACAGGCTTTGTATGGACAAACTGTGGATTTGGGTATATTATAGAGTACTTATGGATTTGGTTATTATTCTATGGTTTGCTGTTTGGTTGGGTTGGGTATTGAGGGTGATCTTTAGTCCTTGTTGTACTTGGGGTGTCCATTACAACAAGTCCCTATTTCGGGTAGTGTCAATTGGTATCAGAGCCTAGGATCATGGTCAGTTAGGTGTCCACCAAGTCATGTCAAGTATAGTATCTTTTATCGGTGTGTAGAGCACCATACTTATACGAGAGACGCTATGAGACATATAAGAATGTTTTCACTTTTTTGTTGTCTTACTTTGAGCTAATAAGTCTAAGGTCTTAGTTCCTTCTGATTTCTGTTTGCTCATCTTTTAGATTATGCCTCCAAGAATATCTAATGTTTATTAAAACTTTTCTTTCCCAACTAAGGATAATATGGATGGAGCTCATCCAACTTCTAGAGTCTTGACTTTGTCAAAGGTCACTGTATCCGATAGTCTTCAAGGAGTTCCACCTGTCCCCACTGATCCTACTCATAAGGGCGATACTCATACTCAGTCGTCTCTAAGGGAGGATACTAA
Source organism: Capsicum baccatum var. pendulum (assembly GCA_030864225.1). Lineage (NCBI taxonomy): Eukaryota > Viridiplantae > Streptophyta > Magnoliopsida > Solanales > Solanaceae > Capsicum > Capsicum baccatum. Next base: position 93,437,389 of record CM061557.1, read on the forward strand.
TGCTAAGTTCTATCTCTCTATTAACCTATTGACTCAATTGGTAGCTTCTCAGTATGAGAATGGTGTTCTTGTTACTCCATCTACTAAGGCCACAAGGGTTGGCTAGTTTTTGAGGTTGCATCCTCTTTTATTTACTGGTACAAAGGTTGAGGAGTATCCTCAAGCTTTTGTTAATGAAATAGAGAAGACTTTCTGAATTATTCATGCGTCAGAGGTTGAAGGTGTTGAGTTTTTTCCCAATTAAATATAAGATATGGCATACCAGTTGTACATAGAGTGGGAATAGTTGAGGGGAGAAAATGCTAGTTTTGCCTTATGGGAGGATTTCTCTAGTGTCTTCTTAGATAACTTCTTTCTTCAGGAGTTAAAGGAGGTGAAAACAGAAGATTTTTTGAATTTGAGGCAAGGTAGCATGTCCGTCAAGGAGTATTCCTTTAAATTTCATTAGTTATCTAGGTATGCTCCAGAGTTGGTATCTAGCATGAGGGCTAGAATGCGTAAGTTTGCTTTGGGACTATCTCGTTAGTTGATTCTTGAGAGTAAGGGTACCTTGTTGATCAAGGACATAGATATCTCTAGATTTGTTGTGTATGTGCAGTAGGTAGAGAAAGCAGGATGAGTTTAGTGAGAGGTAGGGGAAGAGATTTAGGCCATCTGAACAAAGTGGTAGAATACTGTTAAGTGGCTAAAGAAGTAATGGGGGAGTTTTTGTTCTTCTCCACGGCTAGCGCTCCATACTCTAAGTCCTTGGATTATTATCGGTCTCAGCATGATGGTGGGTACCGGGCATATGATGCCTAATTTTAGGCTAGTGGGGCTCAGGTAGCTCTATCCCACCCTTCTTGTATATTTTATGGGCGGTCGCACCTTAGATTCTATAAAAAAGGGAAGAACAACTATTTTTATTATAGTCATATGCAGTGTGACTTTGGCACTAGAATGGCCTCTAGGGATATAAAGGTCTCTTTTGTCTTTTCATCTGCTCCTGTACCAAAAGGTCTTACTTCTACATCTGTTTCTACTTCTAGTACCAGTACTGGCTGAAATCGATTATATACTCTTGAATCACATTAGGATTTTAATTCATCCCCCAATGTCTTTACTGGCATATTGAAACTATTCTCTCATGATGTGTATTGTTTACTTGATCTATGATTCACTCTTTTGTATGTGACCCTATATGTAGTTTTGGTTTTGGTCCCAAGTGTTGTTTGGAACCTTTTTCTATTTCTATCTCGATAGGTGACTCTGTTATTTCTTGAAAAGTCTATAGGGATTTTGTGGTATCTATTGGTAGTAAATAAACTTTGGTGGATCTTTTTGAATTAGGTATGGTGGATTTCGATGTTATATTGGGGATGGATTGGTTGTATTAGTGTTATGATTCCTTAGATTGCCGGACCGGTAAGGTCATGTTTAAATTCCTTAATGAGCCAATCATTGTATGGGAAGGGGTTCGTTAGTGCCTATGGAAAGGTTCATCTCATATCTTAGAGCTCTAATGTTGATTTCCAAAGAGTGTTTGTATCATTTGGTTTGGGTTAAGAATTCTAACTCGAAAGGTCCTTCTCTAGACTCCGTTGATAACACTCAACTTACAAATCAATTTAAGTGCAAGGCAGTTATTGTCAATCTAATTACCAAACTTTGAGTAGGGGTTGAATCCACAAGGAGCAATGTGAGTGGTGATAAAATAAATTTGAAATTAAAATTACTTTCTAAATTCAAACATATTATACAAATGTTTTGGGAGATTTTGAATGTTTTAAAAAGTATAAAACAATTCTTGGGCTTCTAAAGGACTAATTCGAGACTAAGACTAATTAGTGTGTAATCAATTAGGAATGGATCTTGGGATAGTGTTTTCCTTGGAGAAAACTATAGTGAGCAGATATATGAAATATAACATCCAATTTTAATTAATGTATGAGTTGGTAGGCTAGGTTCGGGGTTCCGGTGTTAAGCCTTTCGATGAAATACCAAAATATCACCCATGGATTCTTTCGAATACATCACGGGTGTTGACATTTTAATCAACCCCAAACCCTCAATTTAAGATCCTTATTTGTAGGATAATGTTCAAGAGATAGCAATTTCACATTTTATCCTTACATCTAAGATAAAAAAACGGGAATAACTACTATCTACATTATTGTTCACAAATGTTTATGTCATCTACATCCCTTTTTCAAGGATGATGCAGGATCTAGACTACCCATATCCCTCTTTCAAGGATGACATGCAAATTTTAGGGTAAATTGAGGTTCTCACTGACAATTCCCATTTTACATTCAAACATTTATGAAACCTATCAACATTAAATACAAATTAGAGCTAACAACCAATATCCACACACTTGAACCCTACTCAAACATAATCCCAAGAAGTAGATCTAGCAAATCATAAAGATAATAAACATAAATATACCATCATTTTCATCAATGTTATTTATTAAAAATAAAAGAGAGGCAAACCACACTTTAAAATTTGATGAATCTTCAACGGGTGATGCCAAATCTACACTTTAGAGTTCCTCTAATTGATTCTTGTCTCAAAATAGCACAAATTTAAGATCCTAGCTCCAAAGAAAACAAAACCCTAAAGTTAAGCTAAGTTGATGATGAAAGAAGAATAATGGATGGTGAAAAATGAGCTAAAAGACCTTATTTGAGCCTCAATTCCATATTTTATAAATATTACAAAAAAGTCCTAGAATATTTTTTGCCCTACCTCGATAGGCACCTCTTCACCGCATTCACAACTCCCTTCAATTGCGGTAGTCATATCGCGATCACCCTCTGGTTGACTTGTTGATTGGTCTCGATCACAGCTCTCAGTCTGCAATCGCGGTAACTGAGGGTCGATTCTTAGGCTTGATTTCTAACACATTGCTCTTTTCTTTCAGATTTAATCTCTTTTTGACTTTAATGACTTTCCCTTTTTTCTTTTCATCTTTCCTACACAAATGCGCATTAAGTAAGAGATTAACATAAAATTAATGGAAAAGCATGGTAATTTAGGCTTAAATGGTGCTAAAAAATCCTTAAATTTACAACTTATCATCCATTCCTGTGGTTAATGAGTTTCCTGAGGTTTTTCCTAATGATTTTCCTAGTGTTCCCCCCAATAGGGAAATTGATTTTAGGATTAATTATGTTTTGGACACTTTTCCTATCTCTATCCCTCCTTATAGAATGGTTCTGGCTAAGTTGAAGTAGCTTAAGGAGCAATTGAAGGATTTGTTAGATAAAGGTTTGATCCATCCTAGTGGATCCCTTTAGGGTGCTCCGGTACATGCATAAGAAAGATGGTTCACTTTGGATGTGTATTGATTATCTTCAGCTAAATAAGGTGACCATAAATAATAAATATCCTTTTCCTAGGATTGATTATTTGTTTGATCAGCTTTAAAGTGTGAAGTGTTTGTCAAAGATTGATATTAGGTTGGGTTATGATCAGCATAATTTATAGAGGAAGATATCCCTAAGACTACCTTTAGGACTAGGTATGGTCACTATAAGTTCCTAGCTATATCTTTTGGGTTGACCAATGCTCAAGTGATATTTATGGATTTGATGATTATGGTCTTCCGTTAGTTTCTGCATTTGTTCATCATAGTCTTCATAGATAATACACAGGTATACTCTAAGAGTGAGGTGGATCACATCGATCTCCTCTGTGTTGTGTTGTAGACAATGAAGGATCAACATTTGATTAAAAGTTCTCTAAGTGTGAGTTTCGGTTGAAAGTTGTGACTTTTCGTGGTCATGTTATCTCTAGTAAAGGCATCATAGTAGACCTACAAAATGTTGTGGTGGTTAAGATGTCACCTAAAACCGTGACTCTAATCGATACTTAGATCTTCTTGGGTTTAGCCTGTTACTATAAGAGATTTATGAAAAGTTTTTTATTATAACTGCCCCATTGATTAAGTTGATCTAGTAGAAGGTTAAGTTCTTGTGATCGGATACATGTAAGGTTAGTTTTGAGATGTTGAAGGATAAGTTTACTTCAGCTTCGATTTTTTAATGCCTTGAGTCTGGTACCCCGAACGTTGCACGATGCTTATAATCCTGAATTACCACAAGCTAACCCATGACTGACATCTGTAACTGAGCACTGAATAATAATACTAACATAAATGCAGAAACTTAGACTGAAAGGCCATAAGGTTCAATACTTGAGAATATGGTATGACAATACCAAAACTGAACATAAATAATAAAAATACTAAAGTCTAAATATCTAGTCTGAAAGCCTCTAAACTGTCTGGATAAGGAGTTAATGGGACAATCACCCAACTAACTCCCTCTACTGAATACTAAATGTGATGAATAAATGAAATAAGATAACATCCTTAAATAATAAGGACTCACTTCTAGTCTTCCTACTGAACGTATGACCCGCTAAGGATGGTTTGGAGCTCATACGTCTGAACCTATGGTATAAAACACCATAGCGCAAAAGAAAAGTATGCGTCAGTACGTGTGAGTGTACTGGTACGTAAAGTGAGGTAAGGATAAATACAAGGGTTCATATTCATGAACTAAAAACTGACTAACATGAACATGATTATCAGAGAATACAAGCATAAATACATAACTATAACTGAAATCATAAGGATTCTGAATACTGAGTTTTCTGATAACATGAATTAATGAAACTGATATAACTGTAAATTTTAGCTGACTGTGTATGACTATCCTGATTATGATGGAATGAGCTGAGTTTCGTACCGAGCTAGGTGACTGTATTTGACAGTCCTAAAATCTGTAGAACTATCTAAGTTTTTTTAAAGACTGAGACTGAGAGTGTGGGAGGTATCCATCTAACCGACATATCCCAAATAAGATAATATAGCTGAGTTGGGGTTGAATCTGTAACCCCAATTAGAAGGGTGTCAATACCGCGCCACTGGTAAACACAAACTGTGAGTGACCCTCATCTGATAGTATCCACTAAGGATAATGGTGAGACCCTCATCTGACAGTGTTAATCCACCTCATCAACCCTCAAGTTTCAGTGTTGATGTAACAACCTATATTGGATACATAGTTCTAGAATGCAAGGATGGATTCTAAGAGTCAGACCCTCTGCTGTCAGTGTGTGCCCATATCCTTGTATTCCCTCGGTGGTGACTCCTACTCCTAACTGAATAGACACTGAACTGATAAGATTAAACTAAACCAGACTGAGTTTACTTTGTTCTGTTGACTGATGGAATACTACTGAGATCTGATAACTGACTAAGATTTCTGAGTACTGAGTAGGACTGGACTGATACTGAATTTAATGAGTTTTCTCGAGTCATGTGACTGACTGAATTCTACTGATCATGGCTTGACTGAGAGTATCTTGAATACTAACATTGGCACTAGGCACACATCTAAATTGTCGAGTATTAAATACCCCTAGGACTCGATAGCATGAAACTGAAAAGACATAACACTTCTTTGAACACATGACCATATTCCACAATTCGTAATACAATCATTGAGGTATCTCATGAAGCATTCACAAGTTATAAGCTTACATATAAATAGGAAGGCATACTAACATAACATAATTTCCAAAATCCATACTTATGAGCATTCCATCAAATCATTACAAGACATAGCTAAGGAATGGAAATCATTTTGAACATGTAATTATAGCCTAAGTTCATCATTTCGATCAATAAAGGATCATAAAACACAATTCTACTCAATTCTACTTGGTAACCTTAATGATTTGATTGGCAATAAGGGTTTGAGTCCCTAAACATTAACTAGATTATGTCTTTGTTAGACAGTGGGTTTGAGTCCCTTAGCTTTGAATTGAATAAGTGTGTCTTTGTTAGGCAATGGGTTCAAGTCCTAAAGTCAAATTAATGATTTGTTGATTGATAATGGAAATGGCATGTTGTACTCTAGCAAATAGTATTGGTATGATGATAACAACGAAGTGCCTTTGAAAGTAATTGCCTTAATGATTGTGTATGTGAAATGATGGTTTTAAATAGGGCTTAAAAGCAGGATATGTAGCCATGCCGTGAATGTAGAGTCTGAAGGACTAACACTGGAAATCAAGCTAGATGGTGCAGGTGTCTTTGTGACCTGGTGGTTTGAGTCCCCCAAATGAATATATGAATGGGAGGTTCGAGTGCCCCATAACACATGTATTAGTTCTTAAGTCACCTTGATTAAGTCGGGAGGTTCGAGTCCCTTAGAAAGGCATATACGGTTATGTATACTCTCTGGTTCGTGGCTACACACACTGTGGCCCTCTATCTATGAGAGAGTTGGATCCATATAGCCCGTGGGTGCCTTGTTATATGATAGTTATTCTACACAACCCAATTTAATAATTTCAAAGTTCATGCTAATTTTGTTCCCTATCCCGGCATGGTATATATGTATATGTATTTATTGCATTGGTTATATGCATTAGTTGGTTCGTTTTGAAATGTTGGCATTATATTATCCTTATTCTTGAGTTACATGCAAGCTTTTCAACTGCTAACCATCTTCGATGTTGTATCCCCACGTGATACAGGTGTTGGTCATACTATCACACCTCCTGCTCAGTTACTTGGCTTCGGGTACAGCTTGTGTTTACTTGAAGTGGTGAGCTTCCATACTTTTGAAGGCTCCATTTCTTTATTTGATTTTTCTTATGTCTTTATCGGTTTATACTTGTATATTAGTTTTCGCAATGGTTGGGGGAATGTACCGACTAGATATTCTTGTTTTTATTTAGAGGCTTTGTATGGAAAAACTATGGACTTGGGTATGTCTTGGAATAGTTAGGGATTTTGTTATTGCTTTGTGGTTTGATGGTAGGTTTGGGTTGGTTATCGTGGGTGATGTCCGGTCCTTGTTGGACTTAGAACGCACCGGTGGCCACTCCTAGTACCCCCACAATTAACTACCCAACACATCATGTCGGATGAAGTCTGAGCATATACAAGATAAAACAATGATAATTCAAAAACATTAAATCAAGTATATAATAATAATCCAACAACCTCAACAAAATAACCAACCAGTTCCAACCTTAATGCCAACACCAATACCAAGGCTGACAACAACACCGCCCATGCCTATAGTAGTCTGAAAAAGTCTCTAACCATAATCAAAGAACGTCTGGTCCGGACATGCCCCCGACCATATCCAAAATAATAACCTAAGAAATAACAATAATAAAAAGAAGTCCATAGCATGAAATGGAGTCTTCCGGTGTTTAGAAGCTCATCACTTCAAGCTAAATAAAAGTTGTCCCCAAATCCAAGTCATTGAGTATGAGGAATTGCAGTATGGCCTGTTCCTGCATCGTATGGGGATACAACACCCGAAGACGGTTAGCAAAGTGAACACTAGCATGTAACTCAGGGATAAATGTTAAATAATGCAATCAATCAAAACCAAACCAAATAACCATATGCAACACATATATACATATATATCGTGTCGGGATAGGGAACAAGGTTTAGCTTGCATTTAAAAGCTTAACCTGGGATGATTAGCTTTAGCATCCTAAACCACCCACAGGTTATGTGGGTTCATCTTTCCCTGCTGAAAGGGCCCCAGTGTGTGTTAGCTGTACATCCAGAGGAAAATAACTTAAGATGACTAGTACATCTCCCAAAATATAGAGTGTGACATCATTCACACAGTCACTAGGACTACCCTCACATTGGCAAATGTGAGTTTCTAGTGTCGTTCCTCCCCGAGAACCCAACCTTCAACGGCTTTGCTACTCGACCCTATTGAAGCCCATACTAAAACCATTTACACATTCCAAACTATTTAACAAGGAGTCTCTTAATTAGGCATTAACCATTAGTAGAGTCATACAAATATTAGAGCTTGCAAGTCTATCACATTATGCCATACAAGCCATTTAACCAAATTTGACTCCTTTGTTTCCAATTAACCAAAACCATTTATAATCCACCATGGCTACCAATTCCTTTCCAAAACCATATGAAAACAACCAAAACCAATTCATGTTCCTTTAACCATTTATGCAATTCAAGTATTCAAGAAAAGTCAAACTATGTGACAAAATTATTTTCATTGACAATTTCACGAAGAGGTTGAGGGCATGCGATCATCATAACCAAAAACCATCAAATTTGGGTCTCAACCATGACCCCTTAATTAAGTCAACATCCCCATGCACCCACATGTGCAAAATCATAATTTAAAATAAGGAACTCCATAATTAAACCATAAGAAAATATATTCATCCTGAACAACCAAAATCCCAACCTTTATTTCCAAAAAATTATGAAACCATGAAAACTATACACTAAAACACATGCCTTTCGTAAAATAACAATAAGGGAGAGCCACATTCCTTACCCACCAAGAAAGACGGAGAAAAACCATCCTTGAAAGACTTAATTGATTATCTTGATGAAACCGTAGCCTTTTTCTTGAAAGAGAGTTTGAGAGAGATTTTAAGAGTGGTAGAATGGGAATAATAGGTTAATAAAGTCCCAAAATGTGTTTTAACTCGTTACCTCAAAGGTATTTAAAAGAGGAAATATCCAGAATACCCCCAACTTAAAATTGTAAAAATGTCAAGTTATGAGTAGACCCTCGTGACCATAACATACGACTCGTACCCTTGATTCGTCACCAAGACAGTAAGTTTGACACCCATATAATGTCCACCCTACGACCCCATGGCCCTTCTTATTACTAGACAATACAACTCATATGGAACAGGAACCCATGCAACTTCACAATTCATAGAGGTACAACCTCGTATATTCCTCTACCAAAAACATTTTCTGCACTGGAAAAAAGTGAGCAGACTTTGCCATCCTATCCACGATGACCCAAATTGAATCGAACTGATTCCAATACTGAGGAAGACCGCTAATAAAATAAATATTTACCACTTACAATTTCCAAAAAGGCAACTCAATTTCTTAATACAATCCTCCAGGCTTCATGTGCTCAACATTCACTTGTTGGCACACCATGCACTTAGCAAAAGAACGAGATACATCCTGCTTAATATTGTTCCACCAATACATTTCCCAAAGATAGCGATATATTTTTGTCGAGCCAGGATAAATATCAAATCATGACTCATGCGCCTCAACCAAGATCCTCTCTCGCAACCAATCCATGTCAAGAACACACGATCTTTGTTGGTACCACAAGGTACCATCGCCACTAGCCTCAAAAGATATTACTTTTTCTACACCGATACACCCTTGATCCAACCAGTGCCAACCCTATTCTAAAAACAAATACCAAGGCCAACACCAATACTGACATTGCCTAGTCCTATAGTAGTACGATAAAGACTCTAACAAAACTCAAAGAACGTTTTATCGGGACATTTCCCCAACCATAGCCAAAACCATAACCAAGGAAATTATAATAATAAAAAGAATTCCATAGCATGAAATAGAGTCTTTCGGAGCAAAAAATCTCACCACTTCAACCTGACTAAAGGTTGTCCCTAAATCCAAGTCATTGAGCATGAGGAATGGTAGTATGGCTAGTTCCTGCATCGTGTAGGGATACAACGCCCGAAGATGGTTGGTGAAATGAACGCTACTATGTAACTCAGGGATAAAGGTAAAATGATGACATCATTCAAAACCAAATAAAATAACCATATGGAACATATATACTGTGTCGAGATAGTGAACACAGTTTAGCATCAATATTAAATGATGGACACTGGCGCCCCTTATAACTTAACTATTTCCTGAACGAACAACTTGGCATAATCCTCTCCTGAGTAGTTAGTCCTCACAGGCAAAAAGTGAGTAGACTTAATCCTTCTATCTATAATGACCCAAATAAAATCATATTGGTTGCAAGACCGCGGAATATGCATAACAAAATCTATGTTAATTATCTCCACTTCCACATGGATAATTCTATCTCTTGGGACTACAACCTGGCCTTAAATGTTCTACCTTGAATTTCTGATAAACCATGGATATAGCAACAAAATTTTCCACAGCCCTCTTCAAATTATTCCACTAGTAGATTTCTTTCAAGTCATGATACAACTTGGTTAAGCACGGATGAACTGTGTATCTGGAATCATCAGCCTAAGCAAAAATTCTTTCTCGCAAACTATCTACATCAGGGTCACACAACCTTCCTTGATACTTTAAGATCCCAAATTCCCCAATCTTTAAAGCCATAACCTATTCATAACTCACATAATTCTTGATTTACATAAGTATGGGATCCATGACCTGAATCTCCTTGACCTCAACATCAAGAGATGACTTAACCATTTACTGAATAATAACTCCATCCTCAGAGCCCAAAATACTAACTCCAAAGTTAGACAGTCTGTAAATGTCCTTCACCAACCCTCTTTTCTCTTCCTCAACATAAGCTAAGGTCTCCGTAGACAACCTGCTAAGAGTCTCAGCAACAACATTAGCTTTACCTGAATGGTTGTGCAAGCTCATGTCATATTCCTTAAGTAGATCGAGCGACCATCTTTATTTGAGATTTAATTTCTTCTGCATAAATGCATACTACAAGCTCTTATGGTCTTAACTAATGTCTACATGCACCCTATACAAATAATGGTACAGAATTTAAAAAGTAAAAACCACAACTGCCAACTCAAGATCATGAGTTGGGTTATTCCACTCATGAACCTTAAGCTGCCTAGAAACGTAGGCTACAACTTTACCATGCTGAATCAACACACAACCTAGTCCCACATGGGACGCATCCCAATACACAACAAACCCCTCAGTACCCTCAGGTAAGGTCAAAACTGGAGCATATGTCAACTTATACTTTAAATTCTAAAAACTACCTTCACAAGCAACGAACCATAAAACATAACCTTTTTCTAAGTTAACTTCATAAGCAGAGCATGAATAAATGAAAAACTCTCCACAAATCTTTTATAGTACCCAACCAAGCCAAAAAAGCTCCGAATGTTGATTGGAGTCGTGGGTTTGGGCCACCTCTTAACTACCTCAACTTTCTATAGATCTACCTTGATTGCCTCAATAGAAACAACATGCCTGAGAAAAGTTACAACACTTAGAAAAAATTCACACATAGAAAATCTTGCTTACAATTTCTAATCCTTAAGAGTTTGTAACACAATTTGGAGGTGATTGGCATAATCTTTCTAACTTTTGGAGTTGAGCAAGATGTCATCAATGAAGACTATAACAAATAAATCCAAAAACTACCTAAATACCCAATTCATAATATCCATGAAAGAAGCTGGAGCATTAGCCAACCCAAATGACATAACCAAAATCTCTTAATGGCCATATAGGGTCTAGAAAAAAGTCTTAGGAATATCAACCTCCCTAGTTCTTAACTGGTGATATCCCAAACAGATATCAAATTTTGAGGAACACCTAGCACCTTGAAGATGATCGAATAGGTCATTAATCCTAGTAAGAGGATATTTATTCTTCACTATAACTTTTTTTAACTAACGATAATCTATACATATTCGAAGAGACCCATCTTTTTCTGCACGAAAAGCACAAGAGCACCCTACAGAGAAGCACTAGAATAGATGAAACCCTTCTCAAGAAAAAGCTCCAATTCTCCTTTAGTTCCTTTAGTTCTGCCAAAGCCATCCTATAAGGAGGAATGAAAATGGGATGGGTATATGGTTAAAGATCAATCCCAAAATCTATCTCCCTATTGGGAAGAATTCAATGAAGATCGTCAAGAAAATCTTCAGGAAATTTATTAACCATAGGGATAAATTTCAAAGAGGGACTCTTACAGTTAGAATATTTAACCTAAACAAGATGATACATACACCCCTTTAATATCATTTTCTAAGCTATAAGATAAGAAATAAACATCCCTTTAGGGACTAAGGAACTCCCCTCCCATTCTAATATTGGTTTATTAGGGAAATGAAAACTAAGCACTTGGGTCCTATAACCTAGAGAAGCATAGCACGAATAGAGCCAATCCATCCAAAAGATAAGATCAAAATCCACTATGTTAAGTTCTATCAAAACCACCAACGTCTCCCTATCAAGAATGGACACCACACAACCCTAATAGTCTTACTAGCAACAACAAAATCACCCATAGGAGTAGAAATAGAAAAGGGGTTGGAAATATTTTCAAGCCCAAAACCAAAGTGTATAGCCACAAAAGGGTCCACATAGGATAGGATAGAACCCATATCAAGTAAACAAGCATCACAAGAAACAACTATAATATAATAGTAAGAACATTTAGGATACCTCATACTCCTAACAAATAACAAGTACATAGAGACTATTCTTGCCATTACCGGTACCTAAAGTGGTACCCTTAGATGCAAGAGCTAAAGAAGTAGTGATCAGGATCGTTAGTTCAGCCAGAGCTATCCTATAAGGAGAAATAAAAATAGGACGGGTAACCAGTAGAAGATCAATCCCAAAATTTTTCTCCCTCTTAAGAGGAATTCCTGGAAGATCATCAGGAAATTCATTAACCACACAGACAAATTACAAAGAGGGAATCTTAGTGTTAGAATCTTTAACCTAAATTAGATGATACAAAAACTACTTGGAAATCATTTTCTGAGCTCTAAGATAAGAAATAAACTTCCCTAGGAAGACTAAAGAACTCTGTTCCCATTCTAATACTAGTTCATTAGGGAAATAAAAACTGACCATTTGGGTCCTCCAATCCAGAGAAGCATAGCATGAATGTTGTGAATCCATGACACAACCCAAACTAGGGCCTTGTCATAAAGGCCACTCTTAAGTTGAACTAGGATTGGGAACCACCCCCATTACTAACCCAACCACCAAACGTATACCTTAAGTTGGTTGAATTACAAACATATAACAAGAAAACATATTTAACCATGTGGTGACTTTGGGATAAGTCTGCATACGAGATCAACCCAACCAAGTCCAACCACTCAATCTCCAACCAATAGCCAAACTAAAACCAAAGTATAATAATCTAATATATGTATATGTATATGAATTATACAATCCATACCATACCAAAGTCCACAGTTATCCATACAACCAAATGGTACCCAGTCAAGACATGCCCCCGACATAGCAATAAACCAAGTCTATGAAAGACAAAAGTATATAATGTAATCCCTGACATGGAATAGATGCCTTATGATCTATGGAAGCTCACCACTTCAATCCAACTACTGATCCTGAAGTCTAATAGCTAAGCAGAAGGAATAAAATGGTCAGTTTCTGCATTGCATGGGGATACAACTGCCAAATATGGGTTAGCAGGTGAACTCTAGCATGAACTCAGGATTAGGATAAAATAATGTCATTTACAAAACCAAGTAAAACCATCAATAATGCATAAAAACCATACATATATATATATCCATGTCGGGAAAAGGAACTGGGTTAGCATGTCTTTAAAGCCTTTACCTGTGTAGCTCTACCGTCCTAAACTACCCACGGTCTATATGAGTTAAGATCCTACTAAAAAGAGCCCCAATGCATGAAGCCACATGACCTGGGTAGAAAACCTAGGATGACTAGTATGTCCCCTAAAATATATAGTGTGACTTCATACATATAGTCACTAGGACATAACCTTACATCACAAAATTTGAGTTTCCAGTTTCGGTCCCCCCGAGACCCCCACCTTTTATGGCTTTTCTATATACCCAACCATTATTGCCCAATTAAAACCATTAACAACCAAACCATTATACATTTATTAACCAAGGCCACTAGTAGCGGTATGTCATATTGATTATAACTTGCAAGTATTGTACTTAGACAAACCCTTTAGAGATCGAGGGATTTCCATGTACCCATATATTATATTCAGCCAAAACCATGGCCACCAAGGCATTTCCAATCCATTTAAAACTATTTAAACCATTCATATCATTTAGGGCATTTATATAATTCAAATTATTTAAACCATATAAAACCATCCAAGTCTATTTAGGGTTCCATTACTAAACCAAACTATGCAAGAGTTCCAATAAAAGTTCAAAAACTTAGTAAAAACATTATTTTAGGCATTTTATCAAAAATATTGAAGGCTTACCTTTACCAAAACCAAAAGCAAAGTGTAAACCACCATAATTAGAGTTACTCAAGACCCATTGTTAAAACATAACCAACAAACATCCACATGTGCAAAATATTAAATAAAACATGTAAAAATATAGTTTTAAAAAATACCAAATCATATGCATCATGACCCTTAATATTTATTTTGAAATCCACAATTTATGATTCATAAATCTATGTTAAAGCATAATAAACATAGCTTTAGTTGGAACTAACAATGAGGGAAGGAGTACATGCCTTATACATGAAGATTCATGATGATAGGCGAATTTACGCGCCTATATCAATATATTTTGCCCATATTTTAGCCTAGTTTTGAGAACTAATTATCTATTTCATACACTTTTAGTCCTTTTTCCTGTAAATGAGCTAACAAATGTGATTAGGAAAGTTTCAGGTATAAATGATGCAAAATACAGCAATTTATGGCTTACTTGACGCAAAAGAAAGCTCACAAACGAGATGGAAAGGAGCTGGACGCATAAAGGACTAAATCTGCTGCATGGAAAATCTGTCCCGGGCTAAAACAGCATTTCTGAAGACTTTGGGGACTTACAGACACAAAGCTGGATTTTTGCCATAATACATTAACCTAGTGCAATTAGGTTATGTGTTTCATTATTCTATTTGGATTATAATTTTGTAACCTTACCCTAGTACATTTGGGTCAAGGATTTCATTAGTATATTAGGATTTGGTTATTTATTTCATTAGCTTAGTAGGAGTAGGATAGGAGTATTATAAATACCCTATCATGTTAGAGATTTTTAATCACTTCTTCAATAATCAACTCAACAATTTAATTTTCTTCCATCCCTCTCATCTTCCACTACAAACACTTCTAATCTATTCTTCTATTCTTAAATTCCACAACAAGAGAATCGTTACTTGCTACGGAATCACTAAAATCACACGCCAAACACCTACTATTCACGCCATCCACCATGCAAAACGTGATATCCTTCGCATTCATGGGTAACTAAACCTCTTAGTTGGGGTTATGGAAGCCGAATGAGTTACTATCTATTGCTATGAGCTTGTGAGTTCAAGACACGTATATTGCTTATATCATTATTCTCTTCATCTTAAATCTACATCCTTTGCGGTTCAAACACAAGAACACGCCATTCTAACATCTAACCTGTTCGAGAGAAAGGTTATTTGTCTAGAAAAGAAGACGCATAGACCAACGCCAGTCTAACATTTAACTTGTTCGAGAGAAAGGTTATTTGTCTGGAAAAGAGATAATGTCAAGGTAGTAGGACACCCTTTCCTATTAAAAAGCTAGTGCCGTACCTGGACTAACCTCTTGGAGAATTTGTACCGTTAGACACGCTTTAAGCTCGAGAGAGTTAAAGTGAAATAGTCCTTGTTTAGGTCGAGAGACGCTTGGATTTACCATCGACTACAATTCTCTATAAGCAATTGCATGTCAAGACTCTACACACTCATAGCCAATAGAGACGTATACTTCTGAAGGTGGACATAACCCCAACGACTCAATTCTCATTGTTTACAACCAACGTGACAATCTTTCTCTTTTACTTTGCTATTTTTCAGCTTTTATTTCATTACTTTGGTTACTTATTACAATCCCCCCATTCTTACGAGACTTGCACCAAAAGTCTATTAATTTTGCTTACTTGTTGACCAAGCTATTCTCTGTGGGATCGATACCCAACCCAGTTGGGTTCTATATTTGCTAACGACCGCTTTACACTCCTACGAGAGCTGTAGATTGAGCGTTATCAATTCACGGAAGAAATCTTGACTTATAAGGGCTTTAAGGAACACATAAAGAAATCCTAGCCTTCAATCTTCAAGAGTGAGTTTGATTGAGTATTTGAAGTATTTTAATCTTTTAACAAGTGTTATGGATGGCCACCAAGGGTTATATAATGTGAGGACATAAGGGTTTTGAGAAATAAAATATTCGGACTACCCTTGACTTAAAACTAAAATAAGCCATGAAGTAGGGTACGACTCATCCATGCCATCCGTATCCTAAGGTACGAGTTGTACCCAACTCGTACACAAGACCTTTCCATGACCCTATATACTAGTTCCTATAAGACTTACACCTCTCTAACTCATACTTAAGGGTATGAGTGGTATACTCCATCATACCCTAAAATCGTTCCTTGGGCAGATTCCACAAGATAACTCATTCAAGCACCATATGACTTACCTTACACCGCTCGTATCTTCCTAAATGACTCGTACCATGATGAGTCATATATTGGTTAGTAGCAAAGTAAAACATACTACCTAGCATACAATTGAACCCTCAAGCTACCCCTCAATTCATATCTAAGGGTATAAATAGTACCCTTGGGTCGTACCAAGTCCATTACTAAGGAAATGTTGCAAGGGGCTTAATCCTAGGGTGTTTTAATCCACCCTATAAAAAATGGACACCACAAACCCTGATAGATTTTTTAACAACAATAGACTCACCCGTTGTCACAACCCAATTTCTTATGTCATAATGATGCCTACTATAAACAACCAGTAGGAAAGCCAATCCCTGTAGTTCAAAACATCTAGTAATAAACTATCCAAATATATATCGAAGAGCATGCAAAATATATGAAATAAGAGAATCAAATATATAATAAAGTCCCAAAACCTTATGGTATCAGTACAAGTCTTCTATCATAATAAGTGTATAAAAGTGAAATATCAAAGAAATTACATTAATACAACTTATCTTTAAGTACAACATAGAGACTAGTCCAACACATAAGAGAGAGATAAGTAATATTACGAACTTCATGATCTCACTCTAAGTCTCCAAACCAGGAGACATGACTTCTTCACACGATGCACACATCAATGGTAATAATCCATACTATGATCTGTAGGCTACAAAAGTTTAGTATGAGTACTAAAAAATTAGTACTCAGTAGGCCACTGCCAACTAAGATTAAAAGATAAAGCAGATATATATAACATATAAATAGGATGGAAACTACACCCAATGTTTAGCAACCATAAAATAGGCAATGAGATAATAAGGATAAACCTATTAATGTCCAATAGAGTAACATAATAAGTCTAAGAAAGTAGTGAGGATAAATTATCCTATTCTAGGCATAGTCAAAAATCTCAATAGTATACCATATTTCCTTTGCCAATATATGAATGAAGGATGAAAAAGGATTATATAGCTATATAAAAGGACGAGAAATGAATATACAATATAAAAAAAGAAGGAAGGGATATATGATAATACTATAGCTACATGTAACTAGATATACATATATATATAGATATAAGTTCAACCCAAAGTACAACCTAGATTATCATATCTTCATTTAAGGCCTCATTATAATCCTATCGGGATTTACTCCTAACAAGCTTAGGGTTTTTAATCCATTATCCTCATCAGGAATTAATCAGGCATAATAATGAAATTTTGAGACAGAAGAGGCCAAAATAATACCTCAATCTTGATATCAAATAAATGACCCATCTATCATAAGCTAGACATAATATTAATCATAACAGTTAGAATAACAATATTATTAACAACATGAGTAACTGCTATTCTAAAAAAACTAAATACCCTGTCGAGCCTATATGTAACCCTACCACCCTAGGCTCGAAAGGTTCAATCAATAAATAACAATATAAGGCATAGTCATCACCCATAGTTATACAACCATCTTATACTAGTGATAGACATAGGAGCATACTAGTGATAAGTTATGCATATGTAAGAATGAATGCAAGGTACATAATCAATATCCCATTCTTATTTTCATAACTATGTCCATCATAATGGTTATCATTATCATAATCAACCTCAAGCCTCGTCGGGTATATATATATATATAGTTGCCATACATAGGGCTAACCAGACTCGAATTGTAGATTTACACATAGGCACATCAATATAATCATCCTCTGGCCTTCCCTGGTATCACTATCATTATCACAATATCCCCCAGCCTTGTCGAGTATTATCACATCATCATAACATACTTTGCCATTGTTGGGTATATCATATCATTATAATATCCAAGTTAATATCAATAATAAAGAGCAATCCCCATAAAGGGTTAAGTAAAGAACAAGACCTACTAGGGCTAAAGTAAATAAACATAAAAAGAGGAGCAATGGGGAGTATATTTCCATAATTCATCATTCATTATCAATATAATATTATAAATCTAGTATTTATCTCCATCACATACTAAAGAGATACGTATATGGATGTGATAGGTGAAGGGCTCAAGCCATGGATAAAAGTGTGTAAATTTGTAAGTTTATTGCCCAGGGTGAACTTTAGGAATAATCATTATAAAGGTGTAGAAAGTGTCAAAATCTCTTATGACTGGAATAATTAGTAGTATAAAATCATAGACCGGAATCTATCTCGGTCAAGTCTTTAAACATCATTATTAATCTCTCTTACATATAAGTTATTTATAATAATAGGCATTTATCATTATAAAGAAATCCATTTTAAGGTAGAAAGTGGACTTTAACACTTAGTTAGTGACAATAAGAACAATATTATAATCTAATTGAAATTGTATCAATCAACGATGCAATAGTCATGAAAGTACTGTAACGTCCCAAGTCTATACCTCGAATGCTACATGATGCTCATAATCTAGAACGATCACAAACTAACCCATGTTTGGTACCTACTGCTGTAACTGAATAATAATGTTGTAACTTTACAAAAATAGGCAAAAATTTACCATAATCTTCAAATATGAAATAAACACTAAATATGTTATCACAATACCAAAACTGAACATCAATACTAAAAATTAAACAACTATCTAAATATACTCTAGTCTGGAAAGCCTCTAAACTATCTGAACTGTGGAGTTGATGGGATAAGCCCCCAACTAACTTTGACTACTAAAAATGAACTAAAATACTAAAAAACAATCATGTTCACAAACTATAAGGACTTACCACTAGCTCTGTCTGCTGAGGATCTGAGCAGCTAAGGGTGCTCTGGAGCCCGTGCATCTGAACCTATGATATAAGACATCATAGGGCAAAATAAAAGCATGCATCAGTACTTTGAATGTACTGGTATGCTCTGTTAGGTAGGTTGAAATGCATGGGTTCATATACATGAACAATACTAACTTAATAACATGAGTATGACTGAATGAGAGAACATGCATAAATACGTATACTATAACTGAGATCGTGATAACACTAAATACTAAGTTGGAATACTAATTTATTGATATCTGAGTTTACTGATACTGTATTACCGATAACTGAATGATTGTATCTGACAATTTTGAGTCTATGGAACTATATTGAGTTCCATACTAAGTTGACTGACTATAATTGACAGTCCTGAGTTTCTAAAACTGAACTAAGTTTTATGCTAAGACTGAATCTAAAATTGAGATTATGGGAGGTAATTATCTAATTGACATGCCCCTTTCTAAATAGATTGGGGTCCAACCTGTAATCCTAGATGGAAGGGTGTCAATACTGTGCCACGGGTAGAGATAAGTTGTGAGTTAACCCTCTCTGATAGGAATCTCTTTCATCAACACTCACTAGTAGAAAAACTCATATAAGATGTATCAACCCATATAATATCTAGCATGAAGATATCTCTACCTACAATGGCTACAAGTTTTTTAATGTAGGGACTACAAAGGGTCAAACCCTCTGCTGGTAGGAATGCCCTTATCCCTGGGTTCCCTCGATGTTGAATCCTACTCCTAACTAAATAAACACTAAGCTTATTTCTAGTCTATACTAGGCTGGACTGAACTGTTACTGAATTTACTGAATTTTGTTGACTGACGGAATACCACAGAATAAGTTCATTGTGGTCCAAACTGAATACTGACTCTACTAAGTTTTTCTGGAGTTTTATGACTTACTGAGAGTACTACTGATTGTGATATGACTGAAATTCTCTTATAATTGGCACTGGCTCTAAGTACACAACTAAATTATCGGGTATTAAATATCCCCAAGACTCAATAGCATGAAATTAAATCATAACATAGTCTTGAAAAGCATAATCATGTGCACTTGGTCACAATTCATTCATGGAGGCATTTTATCAAACACTTGCATGATACAATTTGCACATAAGATGACATAACATGATTTCCTTCTCTTATTGGTTCATATGAACAATTCATCAAGAACATAATGAGCATGATACATGTACATAACAGTAAACACAAGTAAGCATCATAATTCAACTTCAACATTACAATTTCAAGGGTTCAACATGGATTCATATGATATTACATATATATCAATTAATCCCAAATGAAAAATATCATAAAATATGGATTAGAATCCCAATTAACCATTATAAACATGAATATAATCAAACACAACATGAAACTCATAAAATCCATACACTTGAAGTTTAAAATAGTTTCTTGTACTCTAGAGGTAGAAGGAACCCTTGGATAAAGAGTTCAGATGTCTTAGTTGGTGAATTCTTTAAAACTAACGATGGAATCTGAAGCCTTAAAGTTGAATTTAATTTACCTAGGGTTTTTGTTCTTGAGCAATTTGTGAAAGAATGAATATAACTTTCTAAAAGAGGGCTAAATTTTGTTTTATGGGGGATAAAAGGCATGGGAAAAAGATTTAATTAACTCTGAGGATACGGCCTTTTAATGACTGGAGACTATGTTATTAATGCACAGACTGACGCACTGTGTCATTGGCATTAACTCAATGACCAACACGCCAAGTTGAATCCATATTGGGTCACTGGAATTTGTATTGAGCTAAAGGAAAAATTATCTGTTGACGCAATGGATGATGCGACGCATCGATATCGCATCACCCACTATTTTGGTCATTTGAACATGGTCTAAATCAGGTCCAAGAAATATGAAACTTGTTGGGGAACACATATTGACCTTCTTGATCATGTGCTAACTTAAATATCAATATTTAATGGACTAAAAGGTTGCAAAATAATATTGCCAACTTTCGAAGGCAAAAATAATACTAAGTCTGAATACTTAGCTTGAATTTTCTAAGTCTGGGACCCCCTTAACAAGCTTAAAGGACCGAATTAAGCTAAAAATTTTGCGGGATCTTACATGTACCAAATCTATGCATGCCCTGGAACAAAAAATATCAACATTTCAATAAACTACAGTCATATCCTTTACAAGGATCCATGCTTCTTGAAAATCCAACCCATATTATAACACGACATTGGGCCTAATTATGTCTCCAGAATAACTACAATATCATAATCATGACCTTAGGCCTACTTACATATTACAAACTCATATCAACAACTATATGTACAAGTCAACTCAGATATAGGAGTAATCTCACTACTAGGAGGCATAATGCATCCACTACTAGAAATTAGTGCTATGGGAACACTTATATAGAAATGGTTTAAGAACCATTACTATAAAAAAATCTATGGCTATGGTTTTAACCATCGCATATAGTTGTCTACTCTATTAGGACAAAATTTAAATATAACTGTCGTGTAATACATGTAACTATCACAATAGAATAGTCTATGGTAATGGTTGTAAGAATCGCGCTATAACCGTCGTGTAATACATATAACTATCACAATAGAATAGTCTATCGTAATGGTTGTAAGAATCGCGCTATAGACTATTTATAGCTACGATTATTTTATGTTGAAAAATAATATTTTCTAGATATTTTCCCTCCAACATTTTATTTACCAGCATTTTTAATTAAATTTATCAAAAAAATCAACATATGAAAATTAATCTTAGGGTTTAGACAAACCTCATTTCTTCGATACTCGTTAGAGACCCCACAACTCATGACCTTCATTCTTCTTCTTCTTCTTCTTCCATACTCATCAATTAATAAAGGAATTGGGTTGTTCAAATGAGAAAATTATTGTTCAAGGTTTTCTCCATTCAATTTGGTCTGAATAGTTCACTTGAGGTTATGTGTAAATGTGACACTCCCTCATTTCTCTCACTCCCTAATATTGCCCTCTCTCCCTCTAAATTCATGCATTAAGGTTTAAGAGAGAAATTGGAAAATAGAAAAATAGAACAAATATACATTTATTCTTGGCATTAACATACTAAACGGATAACCACTCTTAGTATGTCTTTGTGTGTTTTAGAGGGTAATTCATCTTCAAAGTAAGGTTCTTCTTTTTGGATTTTTATTTTTAAATGGATTTTTGTATTGCAATTTCAAGATATTCTCATGAATGATGCGTCTTAGGTTATTTAGGGTGTTATATTGTAGAATTTGACTGACTTGATGTTTTGTGATTGGAATTAGGAGTGTAATTGGTATATGTATTAGTTTAGTTGTTTCTTATGTTGAAGAATTTATGAATAAAAAGAGAATATGATGTAATATCTTTTATTTAGTGAAGTATGAATGGTAATTATAGTTGTTTGATGGATGTTTTAGGGTTGGTAATTGTTTGTTAAATCTTTAATAGTGGTATTTGAGCTGAGGGTCTTTCAAAAACAACCACTCTACCTCTATGAGGTAGCTGTAAGGACTGTGTACATTTTACCCTACCTAGACTCTACCTGTGGTATTTCATTAGGTATGTCTATGCAATCCTTACCTCACTTTGTGGGACTATAATGGTATGTTATTGTTCGTACCAATCAAGCCTCCAATTACAAAATCCTTAAAGCTATCTGCATTTTATACACATATGTTATATGCCAGAAATAATACAATCATAAAGGTTCATAACTGATAAAAGACAATCACAAACAAGCAGCACTTAAAGAGCTAGCAGGAAGAACAAAACCATAAAAGAACAGAGCAAGAAACAAAGAAAGGTAAGTAGTCAAGGAGACACAGAAAATAAAGAGCAAACATACAGAGAGGTCATTAGGGATGGTGGAGATATCTTTTTTAGCTTTATTAGAAACCCAAAATGTACTTGATTTCAAGCTCCCTACTGTGGTAAATGCTTTCTCCATTGCACTTCTCTAACAACAAACACAATTTACTTTATTTTGGATTTTACTTCTCTCTCTATAAGGAAAGTACCTCTATGACTAGGAAATCAAAGAAATGATGGTGTTGGGTAAGCATTTAGCTTTATTTTCAGCTCTTTAATAGTTGTTAAAGGAGAAATGATTAAGGCATTTTAAGTGTATTTATGGACTTTTTGAGTTAATTTTTGATCGATTTGGGACTGAGATCTATGTGTTTTTAAAGTAACTGGGTTGTTTTTGTATTAAATTGTTGCACATTTATGTGAATATGTATTGTTTTTGGTTCAAATTAATGTGTATTTGTGCAAATATAAGTACTTTGAGCTAGAATTTTTCTATTTATTAGAGGATTTTCAGGTTTATTACTCGTTGTTGAACGAGCAATGAGTAATCACATTTTTTCAATTTTACCCAGAAAAATTAAAGTGTTTAAAACCTATTTTAGCTTAAAATAAAATAACAAAACTAAGCAAACTTTTATAGCAACACTTTTCCAATCAGAATGATGATACTTTTTTTGCTTAACCTTTAGAAAGGAGAAGGGAAAAGGCCATACTGCCTATTGTTTGTCTCCCTATGTCATGAAGCTTCTACTGTGTGTGTTTTCTTTCGATTACTCAATGGTATTAGTCTCCACAAAGAATATTATAATGCACTGAGAGTACACCCCAGGCACCACACGGTGCTTACAGTCCCGAAAGACCACAAGCTAACCCATGAGCAGGTACCTATCGTGAAGACTGAGTAAAGTTGATAACAAAGATCATGTGTGGAATTTAACTGAGGAATGCCAAAAGGTTTTAAGTAATAAATATGATAAAATCTATAAAGTAAACTAATAATACTGATAAAATATCTAACAATGACAACTAAAATCTGAGAACTGACTAACTGTCTGAAATGTATGAAAGCCTCTAAACTAACTAAATAAGAGTTAATGGGAAAGGCCCCAACTAACTCCATCAAACTACTAGACTGAAAATATAAAGATAAAAATAGTTTTTCCTTGAAATATGAAGACTCACCATTGCTATGGATGATAATCTAGAAAGTCTATGCGCGATCCGAGAATCCAAATCTATGATATGATACATCATTGCACAAGAAAAGAGTATGCGATCAGTACTTTGAATGTACTGGAATGCTAAATAAGGAAGGATTTTATGCATGATTTCTTGAACATGAGTAATAACTATCTAAATATATATATCATGACATACTGAATAGAATACATAGAAACTGTAAGTGTTAAAGATGCACGACTTATCATAAAACATGTTCTGAATATAATCTAAAATAATAAATACTGATAACTGAATGACTAATATCTATATATTATGGTCAAGAAAATATAAAACTGAATCACTGAACTGATGTCTTGACTAAGACTGTGAGAGCTATCATCTAACTGACATACCCTAATAAGAAAATTTAGGGTCCAACCTGTAACCTTAATTGGAAGGGTGTTAATACCGTGCCACGGGTACTAACACTGCCTATGTGGATCCACTAAATTGTTGTCCCTAATGACTAAGGGTTACCCTCAACTAGTAGGTACCCCTATAAGATCAACCCTCACTAGCGGGTTAACATCTAAAACTATGCTGGCTATGTAGTAATGGAACGGAGGGACTGCTATGAAAGGTCACACCCTCAACTTGCAGGTGAGCCCTCATCCCTAGGTTGGCTTAGTACTAAATCCTACTTGCAACTGAACGGACTTGAAAGACTGAACTGTTTTGAGTTTAACTGATTATGATAAATGACTGAACTGATAATTCTTAGAACATAATCTAGAACTAATATGAAGATACTGAGACTAAGTAAACAACTAAGTTTTTGGGTATTCATAACCCCAATACTTGATTGCAGTAATAGTAAAATAGTACCAAACTTTAGGGACATAATATGAAAGTATTTATTCACAATTCACTCTTGTAGGCATTTCATCAAACACTTGGTATTCATAGTTTAAGATAATCATGGGAATAGTATAAAACATGAAGTAATAGCATGATTCGACATCAATAACACTTAATCATGATTTAAATTAGTGAATAACAATATTAAAACATGTGGGGTTTGATAAACAACAACAATTTCATGTAACCATGGTATAAAGTCAAGATTCATGGTTAAAATCACAATTTAAAATCATGGTAACTTATAAAGATCACCACTTTAAATTTAAATTTGGATACGTGGAATCCATGGGTGAAAGGGGCCCATGAATGAATACTTAACATACCTAGATTTATAAATTTATCAGGATTGATGGTGAATTAATGAGATTTACATTGTATCTTGAGGGCTAGGGTTTGTTCTTGATAGAGATTAATTTTGATTTGGGAGAAATTGAATAAAATAATAACCTAATAGGCTATTGGGGCTTTAATCCCATGTTTGGATGGATTTTGGGCTTTGGGAAATGACCTAACGATCCCTGGAAAATTAAATCGCAAATTGAAAACCCCAATTTTGCTTACCTCCACAATGCAGTACAATCACATAAGGCCAGTGGAAAAAGGACATTCCCCATTTTGTGCATCGGGGTGATGTGGTGCTATCACGTTGCGCCTTTGGAAATGGACGACTGCTAACTGGAACGTTGGTGCAACGTGATGGTAATTGTAGTACCTCACTGGAAATTTCAATGGAAATTGACAACTGCAAAAATTCTCCTAGGCGTGACACGGTGCTTACCGCAGTGAGACACTGGAAAAGGACGAACCCCATTTTTGGGGTCACCGCGACATGGTGCTGCTCGTATTGAGCTACTGTTTTCACTAAAAGTGCCATAACTTCTCACCCGAGTATACGATTTGGGCAAAATTGGTATCGTTGGAAATCTAATTCAATTTTCTATAATTTAGTAGGTATTGAGCTAGAAAATTCTCAATAGACCAAAACATATGTTCGTTTAAAGTTGACTAAACCAATGTTCTTATCAAAATTTCAATCGGTAAGGATTATTTTGATTTGTCTTTTAGATGGGAGTTATATGGGGTCTTAATATACCTCAAACTAACTCATAAAACTATCAAAGAAATATAATGTATTGCATGATCTTGAAACATGACGCTAACATTGGTTTGGATTTTTGGAGTATTACAAATATACCTACACATGTAAGTAATCCTTGAAGTATATACTTGATCCTTACTGGAAATAGTACTTTGATTAATTATGAAACTGGCTTAATAAATAAAGCATCATGTTGACATTATAATTAAATGTGAGGAATTGGCTTGCATGCACCTATTCTTTTTTAGCATGTAATTGGCAGCCATATTTGGTAACTCAAACTAATTACGTACGTATATATACAATTAATAAATCCCAATAACCCCTTTATCCTTTGCTTGTACATTTTATAAGAAGGGTTCCCCATTTTCCGTAAATGATCTTAGAAGTTGAAACAAGATGAAGAATAGAATATTAATTACTTAGTAGCATTTTAGTTTAAGGCATATTAATTATTAAAGTCAAGAGAGAAGGGGTTATAATATTAGTTTGGAATACCGGTGTGATGTCCAATACAGTCTCATAGGGTGACAAGGGTTTCATCTAGAGCTTAAGAGATATTTGGGATTAAAAAATTATTGGCATTCAAAACTATTTAATTGGAATCAGACTTGCAAATGTGATAGAATCTCTACTTATATAATTTGCACTAACTTTTCTTTACAATTGTCGAGTCAAGATAATACGGAGTTTTATGAAAGATTAAAAAAGAAAGTATACTAGTTTAAGTGAAGTTGCACATCTTTCTCTTTTTGTCTTGTTGGCTTTTATATTCTTGCGACAGATTGGTTTTTCTTTGAAAGGAAAATCCAACGGTGTTTCATTCAATCAAGAATTTGTATTCATTATTCCTTGATAGTTTGTATATGTGTATACATGTCCTTATTAGATATGTCTGTGTGAATGACATAATCTTCTTCCTTTCATATTCTTCTGTGAGTGATAACGCTCAACTCACTCCCATAATTAGGGATGAGACGGTCAATGTCAAGTTACCCCAATTACATTGGGGTCGAATCTCAATGAGTGAATTAATAGACTTCAAACCTTGTGAAAGCTCAAATTACTAAGATATTACCCAAAATGTTAATAAAAACAACAAGTGAAATAAAATGGGGGAATTTGTTTGGGGATACTTAATAACCAACTTTAACAAGCACTTGGTGAATAAAACTTTTACTTAGAATTCATTATTTGAGGGAAATCTTGGGATTATGTCTGCCTAGGAGTAATGCATGTGGGTTGGTGTTGGTTCATTATGAAATTTAGTTGTTAACCAAAGGATAGGATAGGTCGAAGTTCATTGGGGTCAATCTTTCAACAAAACCACAATGATTTCACCCGTTGGCTCTTTCGAGCACCTAACAAGTGTACGCATTTTTAAAATCACCCAAGACCTCAATCAAGCATCCCTATTTCTAGGATGATTCTCTTGACATGATTTAAACTCTTAATATATTTATTTCTAAGATTGCAAAAGGGAGGAAACCATTGGGTCAACTGTCCACCATTGCTTTGTCTCTTTATAACCCTTTTTCGAGGATGTTATAGGTTACCTAATATTTACCTTTATCCCTCTTTTGAGGATGCCAAAAGGTTTCTAGAGTTTAGAGCTTTCACCCATCAAACCCATTTGGAGATTTAGGGTTTTCACCTATCAAATTCCAACTTGTAAGCTCAAGCAATGGTGAAATCCCTACTCATCAACTAAAATCCATGCAAACACAACAATAGCCATACACAATTACACCCTAGTTCAACATAATATCAAGACTAAATTATTTAGCTACTCATGGAGAAAGTAGAAAGAGATATACCATAAGGGTTACCCAACATATACATTCTTCACAAAAATTCTAAGATATTTTGCCTTCAAAGTTAATTACACACTTACCCAAGATTAGGGTTTCATGTATTGAATTCTAAGATATCTTATAATCTAATATCTCCTAAAAAAGAAAGTATTTTTGCTTAAATATGTCTTGGGCTGTATCTAAGTGCTTTTACAGATCTTCTCCTAGGCATATACCTACTTAACAACGATCACACACGACTGTCCATGACCACGACTACCCGACCGTGGTTTTGTTCCATGACTGCATTGCTCTGACCATCTTAACTAACCACGACTGCGGATAGAGGACCGCGGTTGCAGTAACCAAGGTTGATATAGTCCAGGTCTTCAGCTGCACTCTTTCTATCTCTCTTTTAATCATTTTCAGCTCCAATCCACATCTTCTAGTCTCCTCAATTTTATGCCTGCAAAGAATGGATATTAATGCATCTATCCATAGAATTTGTCTTAGTTAGTCATTCAAAACAAGGTAATGTACATGAATAATGAGTAAGAATGAGTGGTAAACTCACCACTCATCAAAACCCCACAACTTAAGACCTTGCTTGTCCCCAATTAATGCTACCACTTACAGTGAGATAAATTCATATGTATGCCCTCTTTCTATCACTCAATGGTCACGAAGAATCAAACTAGATTTCTACCACAAAAAGCATTTTACACATGGGCAAATAGGATTTTAAAAACTCCCTTCATTATAAAATGGAATAGTGAAGGATTCAATAGACTACGAGGAGCAACTATGTAACAATTAATAACACTCTAAAAATAACTCACATGTTGACTACAATCATTCTATTCTTCCACTTGTCTCATTGTGCGGAAGATGAAAATATCACCCACCTCAACTAGTTCACATGCCTCCTCACAAGAAAAGAGAAATTCAAAAACCTAGCTACCAATCATGTAACAACAAATTTTAAGTGCAACCACTCTCTCAAAAAAAAATTCCATGTTATCAAGTACCATGCCATAGGCTTTCCCCAATTTTCAATCACCACTACAATAAACACATTTGGTTGGGAATCACAAAGGTATTTTTGATCTTGTAATGTAGGTTTAGAGTTAGGGTGGATATCATTTGGTAACACAAGACTATACCCTCCTTGAACTTCTACATCATACTCTTTTTATGCATCACTTATTGGGCCACTTCTTTTCACTTTACTATTTTGCCTACCTTTGCTTTTTCTTGGTTATCCCTCTTTCCTCTATTTGTCTTCTTCCATAAATTTTTTCACATAGAAAAAGTCCTTCTTTCCTTTATGGGATGTTTTTCTTAATTCAAATCCAAAAAGCTTCACTTTCTCAAGGGTGTCGGAACCTTCTCAAGACTTTGTGGATCAACTATACTTCTATCTTTTTCTACCACCCCTAACTTAGGATTTTAGCCTCAATTTGTATTTTCAAGTTCAAGGAGGATGGGGCGAAGAGTGATAAATAAAAGGGTCACGACTTGTAATGTGTTTCCCAAAGAAATGTCCAAAGCCTTGAAAAGGGTGACTAGCGGTACTTCTTATGTATTAGTAGGATCTTTAAACTAACTTGGACTTCCAAAATCACAAGATGGCCTATGATTATTTTACCATCCAAGCGCAGTCAAAAATTAGCTTTGAAAGACTAAAGGGGCATGTTCTAGATAGTACAAGTACTCATGAAATAGAGACAATTAACCTCATACACATGGCATGAGAATGTTGTAAATGGGATCCAATTTTTCTTCCTGCTCGAGATAAAGATGGAGTATTCACTATTTTTGTGAAGTCAACTTTCTAATTCATAGGAAGAGAGAAAAAATTCATCACAAAGTTGCCCACGTCTATGACTTTGAATTTTTCAACTTTTCGGACGGAGGGTTTTTTTTTTTGAATTCTCACCACATATAATTTTCTAATCATGGTGACCATCAAAGCTATTGTCTCACATTGAAGTTCAAAGTGTGGGCGTCCCACCACATGGTTACTCAAACTTCACAATAAATCTTAATACAACACTAAATTATCAATCTCAAAGGTACTCAGACTTCCTTTGATGTAATGCCCTGGGAGTACACCCTAGATGCCACACGGTGCCTACGGTCCCAAGAGACCACAAGATAACCCATGAGCTGGTACCTGCTGTTAGCACTGAATAAAACAGATAAAAACCATGTGCAGAATTTTAACTAAAATGCTATAAGGTTTTAACAACTGAAATCAATACTGAATCATGGTTTAAAATGACTTGAAATATACTGTCAATACTAATAAAATGACTAATAATCACTATTAAAATCTGACTAACTGTCTGTACTAGTCTGAAACCCTCTACTTTCTAGCCGTGGTGTTGATAGGACAAGCTCCCAACTAACTCCGATTGACTAAATAACTGAACTACTGACATAACTGAATATATGATAGCTTATCCTCGAAGATTGAGGACTCACCATGTTTGCTGTTACTGATGCACTAGAAAGTCTAAGTAGGATCAGGAATTTGAGCATTCAACCCTATGATATAATACATCATAGCGCAAGAAAAGAATATGCGATCAGTACTTTGAATGTACCGGTATACTAGATGAGGTTAGGCTGAATACATGGGCTAACTATGCATCTGAATAGTAATAACAGACATGCATGGAAATACTGAAATCTGATAGAACAAGACTAATAACTAACTGTCTAAATAACATAAGACAACTAATGCAAAGATACATGAAAACTATAAAACATGAGTATGCATGACCAAGCATATAACCTATTTCTAAAATAGTCTATAAACTAAAATATTAAAATTTGATAACTAAATAAATAATAACTGTATGCTATGGTCAAGAAAAATTGAACTATGTTCTGAACTGAATACTAAAATTAAAACTGTGGAAGGTATCATCTAACTGACATGCCATAATCTAAGCTTATCGGGGTCCAACCTATGACCCCAGTTGGAAGGGTGCTAGCACCGTGTCATGGGTACTAACAATAGTTGTTGAGTCAGTCCTAATCTAGCAGGTGATCCCTAAGATTAGTCCTAAACTGGAAAGTGATCCCTGAGAGTGTTAGTCCTAAACTGGCGGGTGAAATCTCATAACCTACGTTGTCTATGTAGTTTTAGAACTTAGGGATTGCTTCTAAGGACCCAGTCCTAACTGGCGGGTGAGCCCCTATCCCTAGGTTTGATCGGTGCTGAATCCTACTCCCTACTAAATGACACTGATTATTGGATTGAACTAACTTAACTGGACAAGTAATTGATCATGACAACTAATTGATGGTGATGCTCATGATTTATATGAAACTATTCTAAAGCTACTAAAACTAAGTAAACAACTAAATTTTGGGTATTCATATCCCCCAGGACTCGATAGCAATAACAATTGGACAACATGAAAGCTTTGAAACCATGGAAGAAAATCATTGTTCCCAATTATTCACTTTAGTATTTCATCAAACACATGGGGACTAAAACTCTAACATGGGGATGCTTATTAAGCATGAAAAAATAGCTAAATCATATGACCAAATCATAAAATGAGCATTTTATTCTGTATTTGTATGAGCATGATATGGAAGTCATAATATTTAAAACATACTATATGTCATTCCACATGAAATCAATTGAAAACACAACTTGACAATCAAATTACCAAGATATAGCAAAACATACCACAACTTTCAATGTGTAAGGACTCTTTTTATCAAAAACTCTTGGATACATAACAAAAGGTCATTATTTAATTCCCAATCATTTAGACATTTCATCAAACACTTGAAATTCATAGACTTAAGCATGAGAATAGTCAAAACATGAGATACTAACATAATTTAAATATACAATTCATGAATTTAGGGAGTTAACATGTGGATAGCACCATTAAAACGTGTAAGGTTTAATTTCAACAACAATTACTTATAAACTTAACGTAAAATCGAAATTCATGGGATTTCATGGATAAAATTCATAATAACATGGAAAGATCATTCTTTTAAACTTAAAAATTGAATTCTTGGACTCCATGTGTGGAAAAAACCCATGAATGAATATCTAACATACCTTTAAGCTTTGATTTTGAAAGATGATTAACTTTTTTGAAGGTTCTCGAATGGTGACACTTAAATTTTTGTTCATGGGAATAGAAGAGGGTTCTTACGTGAGTTGATTTGAGGAAGATGGGAAAATAATACCCTTTTGGGTGTTATAATTCATGCATTGGACGTTTAGGGTTGAGGGGAAATGACCAAAGTAACCTTTGACCATTAAGAAGCTAAAATTGTAGGGGAATAGCCCCCGCGGAATGACTCCCAGTTGGTTAAAAAACCCTCACAATGTGACCCAAGTTGGTTTAAATAACCATTGCGGGGTGAGACTATCGCAACCCCTTATGGCCTCTCATAGAAAATGCCATAACTTTTCACTCGGGTACCTTATTAAGAACAAAATTGGTTTCGTTGGAAATATAATTCGATTATCTACAATTTGGAAGGTCTTAATCTGACAAATTCCATATATTCATAAATTTATACTCATTCAAAGATGAACCTTGTGAAATCAAACACCAAAAATTGGCAGAATTAAAGGCTCTTAGCTCACTTTGCTCTATGTAACACTTATGAACATCTTTCCCACCTCATAATCTTTATTCACACTAGGTTAATGATCATAAAATGTGGATTCAAGTATGAATCATGGTACTAGAGCTTACACTCATAGGAATGAAGGTCCAATTTCTAGCATAGAAGTGCGCGGGGTATTACAATATCTCCCCCTTGGGAATATTCATCCTCCAATAAGGCTGATTTGACTTAGAGTTCTAAACTAAGGCAACTGAGATTACATACTGAACATACATGACTTGGAACAGAATTGCGTAACTGAGTTGAGTATGATACATGAACTGAATTTCATAAACTGAATTGATTTCTTGAATACATGCAGTGACATAAGAAGGGTTATAAGGCTGATATAGAAATAAGAGAGTCAACTTATGAGTACCCATTACATCATGCTGGATCTTATTATGTGAAGACAAGATGGAAGGTTTATGTTATAAAAGCTCAGGGTATTACAGTACATCTCCCCCTTGGGATATTATGTCCCCCAAAAGATACTGACTTGGCTGAAATACTGAGATGATGTATGAGACAGTTACGAACTGAATCATGACTGAAATATTGAATTTAAAACTAATGCCTGATGCATGAATTGAACTATATTTATGAATTGTATGGTCATGAAGGAATTTCTTCATGAATAGGAGAGATAAAAACCATAGGAACTTGTCTTTCTGACTACTAAACTGAATTTCTTGCTATATAGACTGAATCATACTGAAAGCTTATACTTAACTGGAGTATTTCTTCAACATTTTCTATGAAGTTCTAATGACTTTCGGGAGGAAATAATCTTGGTCATGGTCTGAATAAGACATCTAATTAAGAAATCATATCAAGGCTAAAATTTTGTAATATGGAACACAGGTCTACGAAACATAAGCTAGGATACAGCTACTAATCCTTATGCACTGTAACTACTAACTTTCAAGCATAGCCACAATTCTCTAATGCTCCCTCAACTATACTTTCTTCCTCAACACCGCACTTCATTTGAGGCTACTGAAAATATTCACATGGTCACTGATAACTCTACCTACTGCACCCTGAGCTAGACTAAATTTTTTCACTATGATCAATCCTACTAAAATCTACAAAGTGCACACATAACACTGTAATACTTGCATGACTTATGAGTTCGACTCACCCTAATTTTTCCCAACTCCTTATTTCATGAATAATTCTTATTACTTCTTTAACAACTACATAGAATATCTTACTAGCCATTCACTAATGTACAATGCTTTTACCCACTTATACACCACCATGACATTAATATTATATTTGTAAATACATATGAACTTCTAAATAACACCCATAAAATCATCCTTCTCATATTTTCTAATGCCTCCATC
Source organism: Capsicum baccatum var. pendulum (assembly GCA_030864225.1). Lineage (NCBI taxonomy): Eukaryota > Viridiplantae > Streptophyta > Magnoliopsida > Solanales > Solanaceae > Capsicum > Capsicum baccatum. Next base: position 93,471,194 of record CM061557.1, read on the forward strand.
AAAAACAATTTCCAGGTGCTATCCCTCAGAGAACACACATGAAATTTAAACTAGACATGATATGAATTAAAACTTAGCCTCAATCTTACTTCGTACTTACAACCTTATCTAAAAGAAGCATACCACAATCTTTTATCAATAAGAAATGTGTACTCTCTCCCAGCTAAGAAATTGCTCATCACTACCATAATTTCATAAGGAGAGGTCACTGAAAGATTAAAACATATGGACCTAAAGCATGAGTGAACACTATACATAACTTGATACTTAACTGAGGCCTGAGGAATAGAATATCAACATTAGGGATTCATCAATAGATGTAAACTAAGGATATAGATGACATAATCTGAATTTCGTTGATCATTAGGAGTGTAGCATGAGTCATGGGAACTAAAGCATACTCTAAAACATAAATACATGAGTCATGAGCTGCATATCCCGAATTAGGAGTTCATACGTTTATGGAATATGATTCTGACTATTGGGTGAACTGGAACTCCTTATACTAGGAACTAAAAATATACATGATTCTACAGAAAGTGCATGAAGATGAGCTATAATTATGGAACTAAAATGTAAGGCATGAGTAAATATTGTGATAACTGAACTACAAATACTGAAATAAGAATGGTCTGGGAATCATCCTCCGTTAATGCTATTCTACAACATACCGGCATCTCTACTAGAATCTTAGATCCTGACTTGGTTAATTATTCTATCATCCCCCCTTGGCTTAAAACCATCATTATAGGCTGGGAACTATTCAATCAACTTATCTAAACTGAACTGCCACAACTTTAATCTAGAATCTAGGGTATAATAATATGCATAAATGATAAGCTCACCTTGAAAGACTACACCTGATAACGTAAAACCCACTGCTAGTACTTCAAACTGAGATATAACTCTTGGTTTTATATAGTCCCCAACAATCATCATATAAAAACTTAACATTGACTAACTCAGAATTCTTAACTCTCTCTTTTATTAGCTCAATCCTCAAAGATTCAAACTTAGATTCTAACACTTAACATGGATATCCTCAAACCTTCAATGAACCATACTACCTTCATCATAGCCTACAATTATCATTTCTCTAACTTATATTTTCCCCACACCATAGGAATTACCATTACACCAATAACATATACTTTTAAATCAACAAACTTAAATTGTTTCCTTTCATATACTGTTCCAAGCCTACTGATTCACCTATCATACAACTATCCCCATAAAAGAAAAATCTACTAAATTAAGATAACTGTTGCTAAACTTATGGGCTTATACTTCTAACTTTATGTCATATGATTTTATAGGATTCTGAGAAGGGATCTAAAATAATATCTGACTTTTGATAAATGCATGATTTTCATGAATCATGAATAAAATATTTACTACTTTGGAACATAAAGACACTGATGGGATACTTTCAAGCTAGCATACAATCCTATAACTATCTATGGGAACTGTATGAGAAAATCTTTATCTGTATGGATTTAAGCTTTATTGTTTCTATTACCTTAAAAACAAGGCAGGATTGGCATGAATAGAGTAAGATGAGAATCTGTATAACTTTCTTAGGGGACCTTTCTATAGCACGATCTGAGATAAGAAAGAAGGAAAACTTTTACTAAAAATCTTATAGCCTCTTGTACATAAGTGTGGCACGCTTCATACACGTGCATAAGACTCTACTCAATGTGGCTTTTAAACTCCCTAGCGTGTTGTAAAACCTGGATCTGATACCAAGTGTGTAATGACCTAGGAGTGCACCCTAGATGCCACATGGTGCCTACAGTCTCGAGAGACCACAAGCTAACCCATGAGTTCATACCTGCTATGAGCATTGAATAAAACTAATAAACAATATGTGCGGAATTGCAAGTGAAATGCCATCAGGTTTTAACTACTAAAATTACTGAATTATGGTTTAAAACATCTAGAAACATACTAGAAATACTAAAAAAATGACTGATAATCATAACTAAAAACTGACCAACTGTCTGTACTAGTCTGAAAGCCTCTAAACTGTTTGACTGTGGAGTTGATGGGACAAAACCCTAACTAAATCTGACTAACTAACTAAATAAACTACTAACATAACTAAATATAAGATAACTCATCCTTGAAGGATGAGAACTCACTATGGCTACTATTGTTGATGCACTGGAAAGTCTAAGTACAATCGAGAATCCAAAAGTTCGAACGTATGATATAATACATCATAGTGCAAGAAATGAGTATCCGATCAGTACATTGAATGTACTGGTATACTAGATGTGTTTAGGATAAATTCATGGGCTAACTGTGCATAAGAATAGTAATAACAGACATGCATGGAAATATTGAATTCTAACTGAATAAGACTAATAATTAATTTGTTGAATAACATAAGATAACTAATGCAAAGATACATGAAAACTATAAAACATTAGTATGCATGACCAAGTATATAAAATGTTTCTAAAATAGATTATAAACTAAAATACTAGAATATGATAACTAAATAAATGATAATTATATGGTATAGTCAAGCAAAACTGAACTGAGTTCTGAACTAAATACTACAACTAAAACTAAAACTGTGGGAGGTATCATCTAACCAACATGCCCTAGTTTGAGTTGATCGGGGTACAACCTATGACCCCAGTTGGAAAGGTGATAGTACAGTACCGCAGGTACTAACAATGTTTGTAGAGTCAGTCCTAATCTGGCAGGTGACCACTGAGATCAGTCCTAAACTGGCAGGCGATCCCTAAGAGTGTTAGTCCTAAACTGGTGGGTGACATCTCATAACCTATGGTGGCTATGTAGTTTTCAAACTTAGGAATTTCACTAAAGGATCCAGTCCTAACTGGCGGGTGAGCCCCCATCCCTAGGTTCGCTCAATGCCGAATCCTACTCCCAACTAAATGACACTGATTACTGGACTGAACTAACTTAACTAGACAAGTAATTGATCGTGATAGCTAACTGAGTGTTAATGCTCATGATTTATATGAAACTATTCTAAAGCTACTGAATCTAAGTAAACAGCTAAATTTTAGGTATTCTTATCCCCTAGGACTCGATAGCAATAACAATAGGACCTCATAAAAGCTTTGAAACCATGGAAGGAAATTATTGTTCACAATTATTCACTTAAGCATGTTATAAAACACAAGTGGACTAAAACTTTAACATGGGGATGCTTTTTAAACATGAAAAGATAGCACAATCACATGACCAAATCATAAACATAGGATTTTATTCTTTATTAGTATGAATATGATATGGAAGTCATAATATTTAAAATATACTATAATGAATTCCACATGAAATGAATTGAAAAAATAACTTGAAAATCAAATTACCAAGATATAGATAAACATACTTCAACTTTCAACGTGTATGGGTTCTTTCTATCAAAAACTATTGGAAACATAACAAGGTGTTATTATTTAAACCCCAATCATTAAGACATTTTATCAAACACTTGAAAATTCATAGGCTTGAGCATGAGAATAGTCAAAACATGAGTTACTAACATAATTGAAATAGTACAAATAATGGATTTAGGGAGTTAACATGAAAATAGCACCATTCAAATGTGTAAGGTTTAATTTCAACAACAATTACTTGTAAACATCATATAAAATCGAAATTTATGGGAGTTCATAGATAAAGTTTATAATAACATGTAAAGATCATTCCTTTAAACTTAAAAATTGGATTCTTGGACTCCGTGGGTGGAAAGGACCCATGGATGAACATATAACACACCTTAAAGCATTGATTTTGAAAGAGAATTAACTTTTCTTGAAGGTTCTTGAATGATGACACTTTAATTTTTGTTCTTGGGAATGGAGGAGGGTTTTTATGTGAGATGGTTTGAGGAAGATGTGCAAATAATACCCCTTTGGGTGTTATAATTTGTGCTTTGGGCGTTTGGGTTTGAAGGGAAAGGACCAAAGTAAATCTTTACTCTTAAGAAGCTAAAACTGTTGAGGAATAGCCCTTGTGGCACGACCCCTAGTTGGGTTAAGCAACCCTCGCGACGTGACCCAAGTTAGGTTTAATAGCCATCGGGGCATAGGGCTATCGTGACCCCTTACTGCCTCTCACGAAAAATGCCATAACTTTCACTCGGATATCAGATTAAGGAAAAATTGGTATAGTTGGAAAGCTAATTCAATTATTTACTATTTGGTGGGATTGAATCTGCCAAATTACACATATACATAAAGTTGTACTCATTCAAATATGGCCATTGTGAAATCAAACATCAAAAATTGGCTGAATCAAAGGGTCTTAGCTAACTTTGCTCTATGTGACATTTATGAACATATTTCCCACCTCATAATTTTTATTGACACTAGGTTAACGATCATGAAACATGGATTCAATTATGATTCATAGAACTAGAGTTTAAACTCGTGGGAATGAAGGTCTAATTTCTAGCTTAGAAGCGTATGGGGGTATTACACTTGAATTCTATGGCCTTGATACCACGAGTACTCAGACTTCCCTTGCATCTATGGTAAGAAATCTGATCATGAATGCAAAAGCTTGACTAATGAAATTTAAACTAAAAAGTAAACTAAAAACAAAATAGCTAATCCATGTAAATGGGGGCACCATTAGGGTGCTCGAATATTACAACCCAAATAAAATAAAGGTGAGAATTATCCAAAAAAGAATAAAAGGATATAATATAGGCACAAATTAAATGAATAAGAATAAGGAGACACCCCAACATAAAAGGTAGCAGTGTCCCCACTACATAAACAATCAAGGGTAAAAGTGATAAGGGTGCTCCTTGAAACTACATCAAGGGTTGGTATCACTGTTGGACTCTGCATCACCACCCTCTTTCTTAAGATCAGTCCACTAGGGTAGGGCCTCACCATCACTATCCACCCAAGAAGAAGGAAGTCTATCTTTGGGCTATAGAACTTTCTATCGGCCCTTCACACCCTTCCACATCCTAATAAAGAATTTTTCCCTCTTCTTTTCACTTTCAACTATTTTTTCATGTGCTATCCAGAGGTATCGGTATGAATCCACAAAAGAGGAGTAGGCCCTTTCAAACTTATCAATGGTGGCTTCTTGCTTATTTTGGTCCTTCTTGTACTTCTCATAATTGGTACACGACACATAATAATGATTAGTGGTGAAAGGATCTCCCGGTCCTTGGGGAAACTAGACATAAGGTATATGATGATTAAAATATTCTGTCCAATCACCTCAAGAGGTCCCGTGGTGGTTGTCCTATAAGACTAAGGTTCACTGCATGCCGACTTTTCCAAGTTGATATTTCTTTTCTTTCTTTTGTTGAGTGCGCTGTCACCTCTAATATTCAAGGAAAAAAAAGGGGAATTAGGGCACACCTATGTATCACTAGCATACTCTTACATACCCGCACTTTTGCAAAGCTCTATAATCAAGGATGGGAAGTATAGATGCGTATCTCCTTGGACTTGGAAATGATATATTTCATTAACCACAAACTTACCAACTTCTAAAGGAATGCCACCTAGAATACATGCAACAATCCTAGCACACAACTCTGGGACTGTTATCATGTGGGTGAAAAGATACTCTCGGCTACAAATGATATGCAACCATATCTGAGCCTCAAAGGTGAAGTCGTTCATGGAGATATTGCTTTTATTTTTAGTTCACGGGACTTTCCTTCTGGGGCATAGCCGTTGTTCTAAAAAATTTCCTGATTTACATCCCTTTCCTTTAAATTCAACCATATCTGCCTGCTTGAGGCCATAAATATCATTGATTTCTTTAGCCCCAACTTTCACCGGCTTTCCCTAAATTTTGACAGTAACATTGAGTGGGTTCAAAAAAGAGACTTCACCGATATTTGCATATAATTCTCAGACCCATTGCTTATTTGTGATGCATAGATCTGGGGGGAAGCACCATAACCCTATGGCTTCAAGTTTTTCATGAAGAGCCAGTAGTTTTTCTAGCACATTATACAAGCAAATTCCTCTCTCCGGGAGCAGATTTATCCTTAGAACATCCATGTAGTAAAGAGTAGCACTCGGGTGCCATGAATCGAATGTGATCATACTTATCCATGAGGATATCTTAAAAGCACTAAGAACGCATTATATCTGCCGATAATATTTTATTAATGAAAAATATGCTAGATTAATCACTATAGTTCATTAGATAAGGTGTTTGGTGGTGCTAGACTACAAATTTATAGATGCAGGAATTTTGGTCTAGCGAGAAATTGTCCTCAGTTACCAAGATTGGGAGTTAAAACTGCATCCACATAACCGTAATTGCGGTCAATAACTGCGGTCATTCTACCTAATATTGCTTTCGTGTCAGCTCTGTATGTACAAATTTCTTCCCAAATTTAGGTTACAAGTATGCTTTACAATGTGGAAGATATGAAGACCATAAGAACAATACTCACAAGTATATGAATGCCCTTTAAAAAGAAAACATATGTATTAAAATTTCCTTAGAGCATTTTATCAAACACATGGTATGCATATTTCATTGGTCGAACTATTTCACACAAAGTTGGGTACTCATGATTTCCCCTACTTGTGTGCACACCTTAATCAAATAGCCAACATCACACCACACCAATATGAAATATGACAACATGGAAAGCATAATAATCAAAATTTAAGGCCCTTCCTAATCATGCATTTGATGGCCTATTATCACAAATAAAAGCATGGATTCATGTCACCTACCAGAGTTTTGATGAAATGGAATGCAAGGACATTTTTTGAGATCACAAACTCGACTATAAATTAGCCTAAATGATATAGTACAATCTTAAAAGGGAGTGTGAGGAAAATGAGGGAAACTAGGGGTTTAAATGGCAGAAGTGGCCACGACTGCAGTCAAGGGACTGCGATCGCAAATATCTTCATGACTTTGATCATGGTTTAGGGACTGTGACCTCGGTAACCGAGAGTAATTCTACTCCTCTATTTTCCCTTGTTCAGTATTTTACTCAATTTGCCATATTTTTCCCTTGTACGACTTATCTGATACACTTCATAGTGCCATAAATGCATGCGTTATTCATATGCACAAGATAATATCAACCCTCATAACAACAAAAAAAGATACGAGCCACTTTAGTAGCATTTGTGGGTTGCATCCTACCTAGCACCTTAGTTATCATCGTGGCACGACGTCTTCCTTCCTCCATTTTTAAGGTGGGTCCTCAAACTCCTCTTAATTCATCTTCTCATTTTGAACATCCACCATGGATACTACTTGCAACTCTGTAGTTTGCCTCTTAGATTTACAAATTTTGAAAGAGATGTCATCCTCTTGCACTTTAAATTTAATCTCCTCCATCTCTAGATCGGCAATGGCTCTCCCAGTGGCTAAGAAAGGATGACCAAGAATGATAGGCACCTCTTAGTCCATTTTAGTGTCTTGGGTTTGCCTACCCTAATTTTTTTGATACTTCTCCTATGAATCAAAGGCTACAAGATGATGCAATCTCACTATAGAACCACCCTCCACATTATCCACCACTGTTTTGTTCAATGGATCAAGAGCCCTATAGAAAATTTTGAGGAGCATCTTTTCCAGAACCTCATGATTTGGGCATTGGGTTAAGTTTCTATTAAACCTCTCCCAAGATTCAAATACTGGTTCTCTATTTAGTTTTCAAAAGTTCACAATCTAATCCAACTTTTGAAGAATTTTGTATGGTGGGAATTACCTATCAAGAAACACTGTAGTAAGCTATTCCTATGATGTAATTAAGCCAAGTGGAAGTAAGTGAAGCCATAAAATTGCCTTACCCATTAGTAAAAATGGCAAAAGTCAAAGTCAGATGGATTCTTGTGTAATATGTACAATGTTAAATGGTGCGTAAACTTCCACAAAGTTCTTCAAATGGACATTTGGGTGCTCATATGCTTGACCCCCGTGCAACCCTTTCATTTTCAACATATGAAGCATAACGCTGGTCAAATGAATTACTCCATTCTCATTAGTTGGTAGAATGCAAATTGCACTTGTTTTTCCCGCCTCATTTAATAGGCCTTCATCATCAAGAGAGGCATCGAAGAGGCACATATTGCTTGTGTTATTGCTCATTTCTCCATTTAAAGTTTGATCACCTACAAAGGATTCAACAACAACAAATAAAGTAAATTACACCACTTTGTTATTCCCAAATAAGAATGACACCACACAAGAAAAAATTTATATTTCACTGCCCGATAATGGTGCTATTTTGATAATGCTCAACTCACTCCCATAAATAGGGATGAGGTGGTCATTGTCAAGTTACCCAAATTAAATTGAGGTCAAATCTCATGAGTGAATTTATAGGCTTCAAACCTAATGGATGCTCAAATTACTAAGAGATTACCCAATATGTTAATAAAAACAACATATGAAATAAAATGGGGGAATTTGTTTTGGGATTCCTAACAACCAATTTTAGCAAGCACTTGGTGAATAAAATTTTACTTAGAATTCAAGATATGAGTGAAATCTTTGGATTATGTATACCTAGGGGTAATGCATATGAGTTGGTGTTAGTTCATAATGAAATTTAGTTGTTAAGCAAAGGATAGTCTAGGACGAAGTTCATTGAAGTCAATCTTTCAACAATACCACAATGATTTCACTCATTGGCTGTTTTGAGCACCTAACACGTATACTCATTTTCCTAATCATCTAAGACCTCAATCAAGAATCCCTATTTATAGGATGATTCTCTTAATAATATTTACGCTCCTAGTACACTTATATCTAAGATTGCAAAAGGCTGCAAATCATAGGCTTACTTGTCCACCATTGCTTTGTTCCCCTATAACCCTCTTTTGAAGATGTTATGGGTTACTTAAAAATTTACCTTCATCTATCTTTCAAGGATGAAAAAGGGTTTTTAGTGTTTGGGACTTTCACCCATCAAACCCATTTGGAGATTTTGGTCTTTTAGCCATCAAATTCTAACCTATAAGCTCAAGAAAAGGTGGAATCCCTACGCAACAACTAAAATCCATGCAAACACACACATACAATTATACATTAGTTCAACATAATCCCAAGACTAAATTATTTAACTACTTATGAAGAAATTAGAGAGAGATATACCATAAGGGTCACCCAATATATTCATTTTTCACAAAAAGTCTAAGAAATTTAGCATTCAAAGTTAATTACACACTTTCCCAAGATTAGGGTTTCAAGTTTTTAATTCTAAGATATCTTATGATCTAAAATATCCAAAATAAGAAATTATTTTACCTTAAATATGGCTTGGGATACGTCCAAGTGCTTTTACATATCTATCCCTGGGCATATTCCTGCTTAACCGTGATCGTAGTTGTGTGGCTGGAATGTATTACTATCACTGTCTTGACTAACTGCGACCACAGATTGAGGACCACATTCATGGTAACCGAGGTTCATGTAGTCTGGTCTTCAGCTGCACACTTTCTAGCTCCCTTTTTATCATTTTCAGCTGCAATCCGTATCTTTTGTTTTCCTCAACTTTATGCCTAAAAATAGTGGATATTAGTTCATATATCGATAGATTTTATCTCAGTTAGTCATTAAAAACAAGGTAATGTATAGAATAATGAGTTCGAATAAGTGGTAAACTCACCATTTATCAGTGAGTCTTGTAGTGAGATGTCATTCTTCCTTGTACAAAATTTTTATTGATCTAGTTTTCTTTTGTCTTCACTAGTGGAGATGAGCTTCCAGATAATGATCAGTATTTGGATGAGTATTTAGGCAATAAATGCCCGGATCCTTTAAAGGTAAACAATTCTAGATGAGATCCTTTTATCAGGTATATTTGCAACATATCTGTCAAAATTTTGAATCAGCTAACCAATTCTACTATATATATAATCCATTTTAGTTCGAGCATTATTTTGTTCAAAGTGTTTGTCATTGTTATCCATCTTTTGATGTCTCTTCTACGAAGGTGTGAGCCCTGCATTTTTTGTCTGCCTGCCTATTCTTTTCTTCTTTAATCTTAAAGATTGATCTATAAATATCTTGTTCGCTTGTAACTCCTACCATTTTCATACTTTGACTATGTGACAGATTGAGAAGCATTGCCTCTTATGCTTCTCTTAAATATACTAGTTGTTCTAAAGTATTATTCTTGTTATCATTGTAGAAAATAATTAAGATGTGTGATAACAGACTAGTGTTATTTGATTATTACACTAGAGATCCAAAGAAAAAAGTTGACTAATTGAATGATATTTTTCATTTGTATATCTTTTTTTGGAGAAGAATAATGGCATACCATATATAAATGAATTGTTCAAGGAATTAAAGGTATGTCTTTAATAGTCTAGCTGGGTTCTTTTCTTAATTTTCTGTTAGTACTTCTCTAGGAAGTTTAATAATGATGTTTTTGGAACATCCACTTGTTTATTAATATTATGATACTTCTTGATCCAGAGCTAATTCCTTGATTTTTGATTCTAATACCATGGTTAGTGAGTTGAATAAACTAGTTTTGAGGTCTTATGAGCAACATTTGGCATGACTAACTGAAAATGTACATGTCGTTAATTTTAAAGAACTTTGTTATGATATGTTGTTTATTGTAATTTGATTATCGTATAGGTGACTTCAAGTAAGGGTAGTAGATTGATTGATGTGTATGCTAGATTATTTTATATTATAACTCAGAAGCTATATTATGTGTTCCCTTCTGGAACAAAATTTTCCCTAAATAAAGAAGAATAATACTATTATAGATGATTCATATAGTCGACTCTATGTATGGGTAGTTGATTGGTTGATATCCCTGTGAAACAAATCTTTTGGTCATCTAATTAAACTCTAGCTTTGGTATTGCTTTGGGAGAATTGAATTTCCCTTACAACAAGAAAAAGAGTGTGTTTTTGTTTTTTTTTTGTATTACTTTCTTTTGCTAACAAATAAAAATGGGGTTCGGACAAGCTTGAATGAAAATTGACTAATTCCATGTGGTACCTGCGATTTCCCACTAGCATAATGGATATAAATTATTCATATAGTCGACCCCAAGCATGCATAGTTGATGGATTGATATGTATGTGAAACTAAGTTTTTGTAGTCTAATGGCATGATATCTTTTGTTTTTCTATTTTACTTAGCTTGATGTATCAAATGCTTCTGTTTTCTAATATAATGATATGAGAATTCATATAGGGAACTGATAAAAAGAAATTCAGTTTAGGATTATGATCATTTTTTCCTATGGACCAAGTCTGAATGAGTGTTGCTCTTATTTGAATGAAAAAAAAAATAATATGTGATCTTTATAAGATAAATGTTATTGTTTCCTACTAGCATTTAAATGGCTTATGATAATAGTTTCAATAATGATAAACTGGATCTACCTATCATCCTTTTTTTGTGGTTAACTCTAATCTAAAATAGAAATTATATACATCTCCAGCTGCGAGTCTTAATAGCCTAAAATGTGGATTGTTTATTAGTCTCTCACCCATTTTTGTTAAGTAAAGTAGATTTTATTTAAAAGCACAAAGTAAAATAATGTAAGCTTTGAGCACAAATAAATCTATAGCTATTCAAAAAGTTACAGCAAGTGAAGAGTACCTTGTAAAGAAGTAAAATTGTTTAGCATTATTTTTTTCCTAAATGTGTTTATACGCTATTCTGGCTTCTTCCACCTTAGCTTTACCTTTTGTTTGATGGGTCTACTTGGATTTGTATTTGAATCCATCAACAAACACTGTTTTTCAAAACTTAGGCATATGTGGATAACCTTCATTGTTTTTTTGGTAACTTGGAAGTTTCTTTGCATTTTCTTGGGTGTACTCCTGTAACTAATTCCTGAATGTGTTTATATGCTATTCTAACTCTTTAGAATATTTTTGGTTGCTTACCTCATTCACCATAATTTACTATTTACTTTGTCCTAGATACTCCAGAGGTGGTCTTTAGATGGCAGTGTCATAACAAGTTAAATATTAAGGAATTCTTTTACAGTTCAATGTTCGATCTTACTTACGTGTTTATCTCCAACTTTGTTTGTATCTTCTATCCAAAATTTCAATTTCATGAAAACTTTGGATATTAGTTCCTATTATCTTATTCATTCATCGTATGCATGGCATCCTAATATTAGTTCTTGTTTCCTAATTCAAACTATATGCCTTACTTCTAATTGTGTATTTGCACCACATCCCACATGTTGCAGACATTTTGCTTATCTTGTAGAATGCTTTATGTTGGTGAGCTATTCATTCATTCACTTTCTAAGACCTAATATCTTAATATGGGGGTGGGGTAAGGTGTTGTGTAACAAGGATATGAAACATCTTTATTTTTATCTCAACTGTTGCTTCAGAAGTTAATATTCTTGATCTTTTCCAACATTGGTTGGGGTAAGGAGCGGTGTTTCTGATCTCCACTTTTCAGATAATACTACATTTCCCTCTTAAACTAAAGACTACGATTCAATTGTATTCTTTTTGATAAATTTAATTTTGAACATAGATTGGTTTATTTTGAGCTGGGGGACTATTGAAAACTATTTCTGTATCTCTCATTTCAGGTATTGGTATGGACTGTGTACACTTACCCTCTATAGACCCCAGTTGGCGGGAATATAGTCGGTATGTTGTTGTTGTTGTTGTTGTTGTGTAGTTTGTTGCTCAACTTTAATTTTGTTATTCTTATTATTGTAGGTGATAATGACATAGAAGATGGTGAGAACGAAATTGATGAACTAGACCTGACCTAAGAGATCAATCACATTGGTTTCATGTTACACTAACTATTGGATAATTTGACTGAGTAATTTCAAATATCTTTTATTTTTGAAAATGCAAAACTTGTGTATGTTTTTTTTTTTTTTGAATGGTCAAAAAATATTTGGTCTCTTATTGGTTGATATTTTGGGAATTAATAGTTACTAGTACTCTTGATGATTAATATATATGTAAATTTTATGTGTTATGGTAGATTTATAAAATCATTCCAATAGCCTAATATAGTATTGTTGAATAGTCTAATAATAATTGTCCTAATAGCCTAAATTAACTGTCCTAAAAACCAAAAATAATTGTCCCAATGGTCAAAAATTAACCATTGTTATAGCTCATGTTTAATTGTCGCAATAGCTTACAAAATAACCATCCTATAAAGCTTTTAGGATGGTTTATAGATGTCACAATGGCATGTATAACCGTCCCAATGGGATATATAGAAATCAAACTACTGTAATATTTTATACAACCATCCTAATAAGTTATATAGGGACGATTTCCAGCCATCCCAACATATCTTAAACTGTCGCAATAGTGTATATATAGGGATGGTTTGTATCTGTCGCAATAGTCTAATACCCTCCATAACATCATATTTATAATGATCCAATAACGTGTATATAGGGACGGTTTGGAACCATTCCAATAGCTTGCAAATCATCACCATATCGTCAAATACAATAACCGTCACTAAAGATGTAGATATAGCGATGGTTTTGTCATCGTCACAAGAAACCATCGTGTTTGATGTAATGTAATGCCTTCAGTTGTATTGGGTGCATTAACCGTCGTGATATAACTATGGGAATGGTTTTGGTGTGTATGAAGACAGTATATAAACCGTCGCCATTGACCCTTTTCCAATAGTGATCAATGAATCATAACTCATGACTACGTGGCATACCATATCTATATGATATCTCGTATATATAGGTCATGTATCATGACTATGCGGAATACCATCCCCATAGGCCAATTATCATAGTTAAGAATATAAAACCCCTAAAGGTCCAATATCATGTCTAAGAGGAAATCACATCTCTAAAGGCCCAATATCACATCTAAGAAGAATTAGCATCTCTAAAGGACCACTATAATTTCTAAAGGAAATATCATGGGCATGTCTTTAGTTTTAATCCATGGAAAATCATCAAAAATTACCAAGTCATGAAGTAACCTAATTGAAAAGGCTCACTCGTCTCAATTTGTCCTAACATCTTCAACTAAGTCCACAAGGGCAAACAAAAGTCTTGGCCTAAGGTGAGTCCAAAAAACCCACTTCTAATCATCAATGTTCGTACTTAGGCAATTTATACCCCAACCTAGGCTAAGGTATCTAGTTCAACTTCTAGATGTCAATCAAGCCATAACCAATCCTAAGATAGTAACTCCTTCTAGAAACATGGGCATTTATTCCAACTTTACTCAAATTACGGTTTCAAGATCACTAGACTAGCCCAACTAAGGTTAATCATACTAACCATGATTCCACCAACTAAACAACATCGAAAACCTAGCATCATATCGTATCCATGCTACAAATTAGTCCAAACTAGGGAAAGGACAATGGGATTCTAAAAGGGTATTACACATTTCAACTTATAGGTCAAAACCCTCATCTAATTCCCAAACTTAAATATTCAATACTAAGTCATTCTACCTACAATCAATCTTAATATTCACATTCACATGCAATATATATCACACGTTATCTACGAAGAAGAGTAGATGAAGGTGTACCTTAAAGTCGAACAACAAATCCTTCCATCATTCATCAGAAACTCGTCTTTATTTACAATCCCAAAATATCATCACACTATAAAAATCATAATCTACTCATCAATACGAGAATAAAGATACTTATATTGCACCATTGTGCTTTGGGTCCAAAAATGACACCAAAAAACACCAAGTGGGTCTCACTTATGAAAAATGCATTTCCGAGGTAAACCCAATGTTCATACACAAACAAGGAATCATAACCCTCAAGAAATGGGTGAATATAAATACAATTTATGGCTAAAAGCAAGCCCTAAGCTAAATTAGGGTTTTGGATCAAGTAACAAGAATTTCATCAAAAAAATGATGAAATTTTACTTCAATTAGGATGGTAATCATAATAAAAAATGTTTAGCAAGCTCCCAATTCATCCACAAAACTCAATTTTTAGTTATCACACCCACTTAGGTCTTTTAGCTCTCAAGGATGAAGAGAAAATGACCAAAATTGCAACATCAGGGGCTATTTATAGCCCCATTAGGTAAGGAGATATCGCTATCATAGTCATAGGGATCACAATCATGGTTATATGATTTCCATGGGATTATAGCAATCGTAATAGGGAGATCACAGTGCCTTAATCACGACCGCACATGCACCAACACTAGCAATGTCAAAAACTTTTTTTGACCATTGAAACTCATTCGAACTCTAATTTTTGCAAATGAACTATGTATTCCCACTAAATTCATCATTTTAGATGTGTTGGAAAAGTCATATTTCCATAAAAGGTAATTTAGATCAAATATGGGTCCCATACCTATTCTTCTAATTTTCCAACTTTCTGACTAATATGTCAAAATTAGTTCGGGTGCATTGGGACCTGAATCAAGGGTCAACCTAGCCTAAAATTGGTATTCTAGATTTTTTAGCAAAGTTGGAATTTGAATCTGAGATATTTTACTAAAGATTTTGCTTGGTGGCCATTTGGAACCAGGAAACACTTCTAAATAGGGAATTGGTTCTAAAAATAAAAAAATTACTCGGTAATCGAACCATCAATCCCAGTTAGTCATATATGATTGGGGAAGCTATAGAGAAGCCCTAATGGAAATGATAAGAGAAAATATGAGAAATAACCTAAAGGGTCATTACACCCATAGGAGTAGAAAAAGTAAAGGGGTCAAAAATATTTTTAGGATCAAAACCAAAATGTATAGCCACATAGGATAGGGTAGAATTTGAATCAAGGAAAATAATAAACATCACATGAAAAGAGCTATAACATACCAGTAACAACATTTGGGGATTTTTCACACTCCTGATAAGTAGCACGTGTATAGAGACAATACCATCCAGTATTGGTACCTGAAGTGACGCCCATATGTGCACAAGAAAAAGAAGTGGCGACCAGGACCTTATTAGCTCCTATGGCAACTGTAGCTGTAGGATAACTACACCGCAAATAAGCAGGCTGACCACAATTTAAATAGAAGTTCCTCCCCTCCTCTTAATAACCATGGTGAAGCTGTCCATAAAAATGACAAGAAGGATAAGGTGGGGATAAATGGAAATGAGGATAAGGTACGGCTAACTGAGCTCCACTAATCTAAGACTAGGAATACTGTGAATTAGGACCACTACTAGCTTAAAAATGATGATAACCTAAAGGCTTAGAAAAGGAGCACCATCCAACGAATAGAAATTTCCCTAATTATTCCTCTTAGTTCACTACCTACCATATCTCCTACTTTTTTGCTCCCTGCTATATATATATAAACCTTTTGTTCTGACTTTCTCCGTTCTCTACCTGTTTTTTTTTTCTTATTATCCACCTACTGCACATAAACCACTAACCTGGATATGTCCATATCATTATTCAGCGTCACAACCTTACATTCTGACACCAAATTATGAGATAACCCAAAAGTGAAATTACTCATTTTAGATCTCATATTAGACATCAACTTTAGAGAATAATGGGACAACTATTGGAACTTTAGGGAATACTCTTTAGCAATCATTTTACCCTACTTTAATTTACAAACTCTTCAACCTAAGCTTCCCTCAACTCCTAAGGAAAGAAGTGACCATGGAAAGCACTTGAAAACTCATCCCACATCGCCAGCTTAGAACCATCACCCCTCATATCTTCTACTCCTTATACCACTAGTAATTTATATCCTTCAACTGATAAGTAAAAGTCTCCACACCTTCTGAATCCGTAGCATGGATTACCCTAAAAATATTTTTCATCTCATCAATAGTTACTTGAAGATCCTCCTCAACCTTATAGCCTATAAAGCTTGGGGAATTTAACCTCATAAATTGTCCAACCCCAGTGACTTCAAACAAACTAGAAACATGATCAATGAGATTAGACAAATGAGATAGTGATGCTACTAATTGTGCAAGAATATAAATAAATTGAGGGAACTCTGCATTAGAGATTTCTCCATAAGGTGACTGAGCATAAGTGTCACCAGTCCAGGAAGCTTGAGGAGGACTAGTATAGACTAGTGGAACCCCAGCTGGAGAAGCACAATTAGTAGAGGGGAACTTAGATGGGGTCTGTACTCCATAAGTAGGGAAAATTCTATCTACATTTTCCTCACATGGGATAGAGGTTCAAGCAGAGTTTCTACAATCGTCAGATATTAAAGGAGGCATGATCTAAAATGAGAAAATGATAGAAGTTAGAGAAGTTTCGTAGCAACTAGACATTATAGCCCAAAATAGAATATAAGAAAGGGAAATTTTCTTAAATTCTCTATAGAATCCCCTTTATAAATGTGGCGCACTACATACCCATAATGGGAACTCTTCCTAACACTACTTTATTGATACCCAACGATTTTGAATCATGCTCTGATATAAAGCTTCTCATAATCTAAACTCAGGTCTAGCTATGATGAGCATCTTAAGACCACCATGGGCCGGAGACCACCCCCTTAGTGTTACCTCTAGATCATAATAATAATAAATAGTGGAAGCTAACTAAATCAATCATAGATAAGTAAAACTAGAAAAAAATATAAAGAATCAAAATTAGACATCAACAACATCCCAATATGGCCCACAAAAACCTTTAAACCAAGAATGTCAACTATGTTGGGACATGTCCCTAACTATGAAAAAAAGAAACAAAAATACTAAGACAATGAGAAAATCAATAAAATGACTAGGCCTTTACAAGAAGGGGGAAAACCACTTCACAACTAATTAACAAAGTACCCAACCGCCTAACACTTCACTGGAGCGATAAAAAGTCCTTTAAACCTATATCATGAAATAATACAGCATCTGGGGATGGTCTGTAGGGCAAACTAAAAAACCTAGGGTTTTGACCCTTACAAAATTTCTTTAGTTTTGGCTTTTGGACATCATACGACTAACGGGTACTATTCATATACTGGGTATGAATAGGCTGGGTTTGGTCTTATGGTTACTAGTGTGGATTGATTGGTTTCTGTCCAATATACGATTAGAACATACAAGTAATATGTTAGGGCACGAATGGTAAGGTGTCAACCATTTATTTCCCTATGTTTAGTCTTGGTGATTCTATTCTACCTATGGTAAGACTTTATGATACTAGTTATATGGTTGGGTCCGGTTTGTCTTGGGTGGTCGTATGTTGGATAGTTTTGGTGTCCAAGGAGAGGCCTATGGTATGAGTAGTGGGTACTACTCATATGGTAGGGTACAATTAGTATAGGGTGGTCATACCATCCTACGATAATTTTAAGCAGTTTATGTTGGGAGTAATCTGGACATTTCCCCTCTTAGCCTCTTAAGGAACCACGGCTTATAAATCTCTTGGGATATCACTTAACCTATTTGCAATTACTCAAAGTCTCTTAAAACACTCTAAATTTCTCTTAAGGCTCTTGGGTCAAGAAAGGATAAGGTTTTATCAGTAGGATCAATTTTGGGCTTACAAAGGTGATTTCTCTCCATCATATTCATAATCTAAGGCATGTTACTCCTTCTTCATTGTTATTTCCAACAAAAGGAATATTTTATAAATTGTTTTCATTGCATAGATATTGTATGGTTTTAGGTTTTCAAATATATGTTGGGGGTTTTGGTTACAATGGTTTGGTTATGGTTTTCCCATGTTTTTACATATGATTTACATATTGTTATGTTTTTTTGAATATTTGGTTGCATGGGAATGGCTTATTGGTACTTGGTTTTGGCTTTGGAAATACTATGCCCCTAACATGTTTGATAAAATTCCTATGAGAATGTTTTTGGTTAAATTATTTAACTTTCACTAAACTATGCATGGTATGACTTGGTAATGGAACCCTAAATGGTATAAATAGTTTGGAATGGTTAAATGGTAAGGTCTTGATGGTTATGGTTGGTCTAATTGAAAGCCTTGTGGAGTACAAGGTAATCCTAAGAAAATATCACAATGATCACTTGTGGGGTACATGGGATTCCCCTAAGTTAATTTAACAATGTAATGTATGGGTAAATAGGAATCCCTTCTTCTTAAAAAAATGGCTAAGGATATTTCTTGCAAGCTATAGTCGGTATGACGATACCACTACTTCTAGTCTTGGTTAATAATAAATGGAATGGTGGTTTAGTTTTGTGGTAATGTTTTTAATTGGGCATTGATAGTGGGGTATGATAGCTAACCGTGAAGGTGTGAGTCCAATGAATGAACATTAGAAACTTATGTTTTTCGACATAAGGATTGGTCATGATAACCATAGATGATACTTACGGGGTGCATGTGAATCCCTTAAGTACACTTGTACATATGTATCATAAATAGAGAAGGGTACTCGTGAATTTCCTACTCCTATGGTATCTCCAGTTCATACGGCTACACATATCGAGTCCCGTTCAGGGGGTTACACTGGATCCATATAGCTCGTGGGTGGTTCTAGGATGGTTAATCTACACATACCTAGGTTAATGGTTTTAAAGGCATGCTAAACCCGATTCTCTTTCCCAATATGGTTATATATATGTATGTATGGTTGTGAAAGCATATGGTTGGTTTACACGGTTTTAAAGGTTGGTATTATTTTATCCTTATACTGAGTGTATGCTAGCGTTCACCCTCTAACCTGTCTTTGGGCAGTTGTATCCACAGCGATGTAGGAACTAGTGATTCAGCTTCTCCTACTCAATGATCGGATTTGACATCTGTTGTTGGATTGAAGTGGTGAGCTTCCATATTCCAGAATGCTCCACATCATATCATAGATGTCTTTACATACTTAGATTATTTCATAGATAATGGTTTTGGCTATAGTTGGGGGATTGTCCCAACTAGATATTATTTTACTTTTGGTTAGAGGCTTTGTGAAACTACTATGGGTTAGTATGGAAAGTGTCGGCAGTGGTGTCAGCCTTAATATTGGTATTGGGGCTAATACGACTTGACTGTATTTATGATTATTCCATTATCCTGATATATTATAGACTCATATTTAGCTATTATTTTTGTTTTGGCATAGTTATTGGTTGGGTTTTGGATGGTTTTACTTGCTTGGGTTGGTCACGGTAATAGACCTATCCCTGAGTCTAGAATTATAGAAAAATGCTATCTTATTATACATTTGGAATTCACCTAACTTAGGGTACGTGTTGGGAGGTTGGATTGGGTAATGGGGGTGGTTCCCGGTCCTAAATGGACTTGGGATGCCGATTACAACAAATCCCTGGGTTTTGGTCGCGTCACAAACTATAATACCCCGCATGTTTCTAAGCTAGGAAGTGAATAAGTATTCCGACATATGAAATCTCCTATCCTGTGATTCATACTTGAGTACATGACTTACAATGAATATCCTAGTGATAGGATAGCTTATAATGCATTAAGCATGTTCATATTAGTCACTTAAGGTAATACAAGCTAAGAGTTTTTGAATCCATCAAGTTTTAGTGTTCGATTGTGCAAGGGTAATCTTTGAATGACTATAACTCGATGTTAATGTGGTATTTTGGCTCATTTATACCCACTAAATTGTAGAGAATTGAATTAGATTTCCTATCCTACCAATTTTGCCTTAATCCAATACTCGAGCGAAAAGTTATGCCCATTTTCGTAAGAGACAGTAAGGATAGGCGATTGGTTAGGCGCTGCCCAACCAAACATAGGTGATTGGTCAGGCGCCGGCCAACCTAGCTTAGGCAATCACTTGGGCGCCGCCTAAGTCCGTTCCAGGTACCAAAAACACTCCCTTTTGAGATATTTTAAGGGTAATTAAGTTTTTTAACACTCCTTACACGTCCCTAAACTTAATCTTATGAAATATATATCTTCTAAATACATTACAACCCTATTATCATCTAAAAGCTCATCATCCAAGAGCACTAAAATAAAAACACAACTAGGGTTGCGTAACTAAACTTGAAGATCCAATTTCAAGGAAATTCCTTCATCAGTCATCAAAAATCATCCTTCTAAGGTATGCGTGAGTTGATTCAAGGACTTGTTTTGTCCATGAAGCTCAAGAACCATCTTCTAAATTTTGTATCATGATATTTATGTTGTTGGTGGTTGATGTTCATGTGGTTGGAGTTTGATGATGCTTAAGATGGGATCTTTGTATGTTTTATGTGAGGAAATGGTGATATTTAACATATAAACATGTGAAATTGGTGGTTGAATGTTTGAAATCATAATGAATCCACCTATTCCTAAGATGTGCATGTAAGGTGTTTGTGAAAATACCTAAGGGAATAGAAATCATGCGTTTATGACATAATAAGCCCTAAATGACTATTCCATGTTCTAAGTTTAAGTTCAATGTGATCCCCATGCTATTGTCTTGAATTGAAGATGTTATATGACATGCTCATGATATTGTTTTGATATGGAATGACCATGATATTGAATCCATGCAAGTATATACATCTTGTGTGCATTCCCAATCATGTAATAGTTTGTTGATAATCATTCTTATTATGAAATCCTTACTTATGATATTGTGAATTATGGACTCAAATCTCATGATCAAGTTATATCATGTGTGTTAGTTTTCTCCTATCGAGTCCTGGAGGTATTTGTACCCAAAAACTATAGTTATGTTCCTAGAGCCATGTGATGTTTCACGATATTCGAACTCAAGATATTATTCCATAGACTTCAGTCAGTCATGTGACTCAGGAAAACCTCATGATCTCAGTCAGTTGTTAGATATCAGTAACATTCCACCAGTCAACGAAATTCAGTAAGATTAAGTCATGTATAGTTAGTTATTCATGTCCAGTCCCTCCAGATGGGAGTAGAAGTTAGCACCGAGTTAACCCAAGGATGGGAACTCACCCTCCATTTCAGGGTGTGACTCTTAGTAGTCATCCTTGTGTTCCAGAACTACATAACCAGTATAAGTTGAGACATCTTAACCCATCAGATTAGGGTTGATGAGGTGGCTTAACCTGTCAGTTTAGGGTTTCCATCATTCTCATTGAGTACCTGCCAGATAAGGGTCACTTACAAACTGTCCTTACCCGTGGCACGGTATTGACACCCCTTCAGTCGGGGCAGAGATTGGACCCCAGCTTAGCCATAACGGCGTACATAGGTAATGTAGGTTAAACACTACTTCCAACAGTTTTAGTATTAGTCTCAGTAAAAGAACTCAGGGCATTTTTCAGGTTTTAGTTTCAGTATACAGTCGTCCATGTTATCAGTTTCAGTATCAGTTATGACAGTTATCAGTAAACCATGTGTTAGCTTACATGTCATGCTATCACGTATTCACGGTCCCAATTTCTATATATATATGTTTGCACTCCCACATTCATATTAGTCAGTCAGTGTTGTTCATGTATGAAACAATTTATGTTCAGCCTACCTTCCTCGTATACTCATTACTCTAGGTGTACTGACGCATTTGCATTATGGTGCTTTATTTTCATATTACACCATAGGTTTCGAGACACGAGCTCCAGCCCAGCAGTAGCAGTAGCATTTCAATCGCAGAGACACAGTGAGTCCTTATTGATTCGAGGACAATATGATTTGATACATTTGTTTATTTCTTCAATTCAGTTTTACAGAGTTAGTTGGAGAGATGTTCCTTCAACTCCTTATTCAGATAGTTTAGAGGCTTTCAGATTTACGTTTAGATTTATGTTTAGATATACGTTCAGACTTAGTTTTCAGATTGAGTTGTTTTGGGTATGTTCACCTACATGGTTTTATTCAGTTGAACCTTATGGCCTTACAGTTTTATGTATTCCGCATTATTATGTAATGATTTGCAGTATACAGGTATAGATATCATTCATGGGTTAGAAAATCGGGTCGTTACAAACTTAGTATCAGAGCCTAAGGTTCAATAGAGTCCTAGAAAGTCTGAAAGCCGCATCTATTAGAGTCTTGTACATGGGTGCATTGCGCGCCACATTTATGCACAGGAGGCTATAAGATGTTTTAGGAACAGTCCCCTTTCTTCATTATTTATGTCATGCTAGTGAGCATAAGCACAAGTTAAACTCTCAGTCTAATCCATTCTTCTCTTATTCCAGACCATGGCCCCAATGAGAAGAAACTAGCCAGCTCCTCAACCCAAAGATCCTTTGGGAGAACATGTTTCCCATGCAGATTTTAGAGCCGTATTTACCACACTTTCACAGTTCATGACTACACAGAATGAACGACCACCAGTCATTCTGGCCAATCCAGTGGCCAATCCTAAAGTAGCTAGGGTTCGGGACTTCACCCAGATGAACCCTCTATCTTTCCATGGGTCTAAGTCTGATAAGGACCCTCAGGAGTTCATTGACCAAGTCCAGAAGGTCATTGACATCATGGGTGTTACTTCTATTGAGAGTGTTGAGTTAGCCGCCTACCAGTTATAAGATGTTGCACATGATATGTACAAACAGTGGAAGTTTGAGAGGTTAGATGATACATGCCCTATCGAGTGGGAGGAATTTTTCACGGCCTTCTTAGATAGATTCTTTCCCTAAGAGCTGAGGGAATCCAAAGTTCTTGAGTTCATCAACCTCAGGCAAGGAAATATGACCATTAAGGAGTATTCTCTCAGATTTACTCAGCTAGACAGGTATGCTCCTCATGTGGTTGTAGACAATAGAGCTAAGATGAGTAAGTTCGTGTCAGGGGTCAGCGACAGCATGGTAAATGAGTGTATGCCTGCGATGCTGATCGGTGATATGACCTTGGCTAGACTGATGATCCATGCCCAACAAGTAGAAGAGCAGAAGTTTAAGATAAGGGAGAGGCAGAACAGCTAACTTTAACTTTGCTCACCCCAAGCTAGATGGAGGGAACCGATCATAGTTTCACTCCAAGTTGGCCGTTCCAGCTCGTTCCTCTGCCAACGCTCCAGTGCTAAAGTTTAGAGACGGTAATAGAGACAAAGCACCAGGCTCTAAATCTCAGGGCAGTGTTAGCAGTGCCCGAATGAATCCCCTTTGTCAGACTTATGGTAAGAAGCACAATGGCATTTGTAGTGCTGGTAGTGATGTCTATTTTGGTTGTGGCAAGCCAGGCCACAGGATTAGGGAGTGTCTGTAGTCAAGTCTTTAGGGTCAGCAAAATCATTCTACAGCTCAGTCTAGTTGCCCGAACCAGCAGGGTGCCATTTCCAGTGCTACTAGTGGGCAACACCCAAATAGACTCTATGCTCTTCAGTCCTGGCAAGATCAGGCAAATTCTCCTAATGTCGTTACTGGTACATTACAGATTTTCCATGTTCATGTTTATGCTTTGCTAAACCGAGGTGAATCTTTGTCTTTTGTTTCTCCGGACATAGCAGGAGATTTTGGAATCTGTCCTAAAGTCCTAGCAGAGCCCTTCTCAGTCTCTATCGTGATGGGTAAAACCATCATAGCCCAGCAAGTATACAGGAACTACCCGATTTTCATATCATAGAAATCCACGTCAGCAGATTTAGTAGAGTTAGAGATGACTGATTTTGATGTCATTCTCGGCATGGATTGGCTTCATTCCTGCTATGCCATAGTCGACTGCAAAAATAGGATAGTTCAGTTTTAGTTCCTGAATGAACCCGTCCTAGAGTGGAAGGGTAGCATTTCAGCGTTCAGGGGTCAACTTGTTTCCTACCTTCGGTCAAGGAAAATAATTTCTAAGGTGTGTGTATCATCTCGTGCATGTTAAAGATTTCAGTTCTATATCTCCCAGTCTCGAAACAGTCCCTGTTGTTAATGAATACTCAGATATCTTTCCCAAAGATCTTCCAGGAATTCCTCCCGAAAGGGAAATAGACTTTGGCATAGACCTTCTTCCGGATACTCAACTTATTTCTATTCCGTCATACAGAATGGCACCAGCAGAACTCAAGGAACT
The DNA here is from genome assembly GCA_030864225.1 of Capsicum baccatum var. pendulum. NCBI lineage: Eukaryota > Viridiplantae > Streptophyta > Magnoliopsida > Solanales > Solanaceae > Capsicum > Capsicum baccatum. Next base: position 93,495,968 of record CM061557.1, read on the forward strand.
AAAAGATCAGTTGAAGGATCTCTTAGATAAGGGATTCATCAGACCCAGTATTTCCACATGGGGTGCGCCAGTGTTATTTGTATGCAAGAAAGATGGTTCTCTCAGGATGTGTATTGATTACCATCAACTCAACAAGGTTATGGTCAAGAACAGATATTCTCTTCCTAGGATTGATGATCTATTCGACCAACTTCAGGGTGCCAGTTACTTCTCCAAGATAGACCTCAGATCAAGCTATCATCAGCTCAGAGTTAGAGAATGTGACATTCTGAAGATAGCTTTCTGTACTCAGTATGGTCACTTCAAAGTTTTAGACATGTCATTTGGTCTTACCAATGCCCCTACAGCTTTTATGGATTTGATGAACCATGTGTTCAAGCAGTACTTAGATATATTTTTCATAGTCTTTATAGATTATATTCTGGTCTATTCTCGCATAAAGCATGATCATGCAGACCATCTCAGGATTGTTCTTCAGACTCTTAGGGATCACCAGTTATTCGCTAAGTTTAGCAAGTGCAAATTTTGGCTAAGATCAGTAGCATTCCTTGGCCATATTGTTTTCGGTGATGGCATTAGAGTAGATCCTCAAAAAACTAAGGCTGTAAGAAATTGGCCCAGATCCGTATCTCCATCAAATATTAGGAGTTTCTTGGGTTTGGCTGGTTATTACAGACGGTTTGTTAAGGGATTTTCTTCTATTCCATCTCCCATGTCCAGATTGACTCAGAAGAAGATTATGTTTTAGTGGTCAGATTCATGCAAGAAGATCTTTTAAGAGTTGAAGACTCGACTCACCTCAGCTCAAGTTCTAGCTATTCGAGATGGTTCAGACGGATTTGTAGTCTATTGTGATGCATTCAGAGTGGTTTTAGGTTGTGTCCTCATGCAGCATGATAAGGTCATAACCTATGCCTCTAGACAGTTAAAGCCACATGAGAAGAATTATCCTACTCATTATCTTGAGTTGGCAGCTGTAGTTTTTTCCTTGAAGATTTGGAGGCATTATCTCTATGGAGTTCATGTAGATGTCTTTACAGACCATAACAGCCTCTAGAATGTCTTTTCCCATAAAGATCTTAATCTTTTCCAGAGAAGGTGGTTAGAGGTCTTGAAGGATTATGACATGAGTGTTCTTTATCATCCAGGAAATGCCAATGTTTTGGCCGACACTCTCAGTCGACTCTCCATGGGTAGTATTTCTCACGTTAAGGATACTAAGAAAAAGATGGCTCAAGAGATCCATAAACTTGCAAGACTAGGCGTTCGCTTAGTTAATTCTTCAAAGGGTGGTGTATGTGTTCATAGTAGTTTAGAGTCATCTCTAGTCTTCGAGGTGAAAGAGAAACAAGATAGGGATCCTAGCCTTGTCAAGCTCAAAGAGTCAGTTCAGAATCAAAAAGTTGAGGTTTTGTCCAAAGGGGGAGATGGTGTTCTTTGTTATCAGGGCTGTCTATGTGTTCCAGGTGTAGATGAATTGAGGCAGTGCATTCTTGCAGAAGCGCATGGTGCGCAATACTCTATTGATCCAGGGGCTACTAAGATGTACCGCGACATGCGGGAGATCTATTGGTGGAGTGGGATGAAGAGAGATGTTGCAGAGTTTTTGGCTAAGTGCTCTATATGTCAGCAGGTTAAGATAGAGCATCGGAAACCTAGTGGTTCCATGCAAGAGTTCACCATTCCTACTTGGAAGTGGGAAGAAGTTAACATGGACTTCGTGATGGGTTTGCCTAGAAATCGTCATCAACATGATTCATTCTGGGTCATTCTAGATAGAATGACCAAGTCATCTCATTTCCTTCCTGTGTACTTATTATTCTGTCGAGGATTATGCCAAACTCTATATCAGGGAGTTAGTCAGGTTACACGGTGTTCCACTACCTATCATCTTAGATAGAGGTACCCAGTCCACTTCTCACTTTTTGAAAACACAAAGGGTCTCAGTACCCAAGTCCATCTCAGCACAACATTTCATCCTCAGATAGATGGTCAGGAAGAGAGGACCACTCAGACTCTTGAAGATATTCTAAGGGCGTGTGCAATTGACTTCAAGGGAAGTTGGGACGACCACTTGACTTTGATTGAGTTTGCATACAACAATAGCTATCATTCTAGCATTCAGATGTCTACATTCAAAGCTCTCTATGGTAGGAGATGTAGATCTACGATTGGTTGGTTCGAAGTTAGTGAGGCCTCAATAATAGGTCCTAACTTAGTATTCGACGCCTTAGAGAAAGTTCAGTTGATCAGAGAGAGACTCCAGGCTGCTCAGAGCCAACAGAATTCCTATACAAATATTCGTAGAAAGGATCTCGAATTTGAGGTCAATGACTATGTCTATATTAAGATCTCTCCTATGAAGGGAGTGGAAAGGTTCGGCAAGAAAGGGAAAAGCAGTCCCCGGTATGTCGGTCCCTTCAGAATTTTTTATCGCTTCGACAAGGTAGCTTATGAGCTTGTGTTGCCTTCAGATCTAGCCTCAGTCCATCCAATCTTCCATGTCTCTTTGCTAAAGAAGTGCATAGGTGACCCAGCAGTTGTTATCCCTATTCAGAGCATTGACATTCAGAATAGCCTTTCTTATGAAAAGATTCTAATAGAAATCTTAGATTATTAGACTCGTAGAGTGAGGAACAAATCACTCCCTCTAGTAAAGGTTCTTTGGCGAAATTAGTCTCATGAGGGAGCTACTTGGGAAGCAGAAGCAGATATGTGTTCCAAGTATCCTCACCTCTTCCCCACCAATTCAGATCAAGATCAAGGTAACAGTTCTCCTTAATCTTATTCAGTTTCAAATTCATGTTTCCAGTATAAAATTACTACCTATTAACCATTTCATACTCAGTCATGCATTCATGTGTCAGTTGTCCATGCATCAGATATGCACGAGTTCAGTATGTTTATCATGTTAGTCATGAGATCAAGTTTCAGTTCTTTATGATCAGTTCAGGTTCTATTGTCTTGTATCCCTTGTCAGTAAATTCTCATTTGAGAACGAATGTTCCCAAGGGGGAGATATTGTAATAACCCGCAGTTTCTAAGTTAGGAAATGAATAAGTATTCCTATGTATGAAATCTCCTATCCTGTGATTCATACTTGATTACATGGCTTACAATGAATATCCTAGTGATAGGATAGCTTATGATACATTAAGCATGTTCATATGAGTCACTTCAGGTAATACAAGCTATGATTTTTTGAATCCATCAAGTTTTAGTGTTCTATTGTGCAAAGGTCATCTTTGAACGAGTATAACTCGATGTTAATGTGGTATTTTGTCTGATTTAAACCCACCAAACTGTATAGAATCGAATTAGCTTTTCAACGATACCAATTTTGCCTTAATCCAATACCCAAGCGAAAAGTTATGCCCATTTTTGTGAGGGATAGTAAGGATACGCGATTGGTTAGGCGCCGCCCAATAAAACATTGGCGATTGGTTAGGCACAGCCCAACCTAGCTTAGGCAATCACTTGGGCGCTGCCTAAGTCAGTTCCAGGTGCCAAAAACACTCTGTTTTAAGTTATTTTAAAGGTAATTAAGTCTTTTAACACTCCTTACACGTCCCTAAACTTAACCTTATGAAATATATAGCTTCTAAACATATTACAACCCTATTATCATCTCAAAGCTCATCATCCAAGAGCACTAAAAGAGAAAACCAACTAGGGTTGCATAACTAAGCTTGAAGATCCGATTTCAAGGAAATTCCTCCGTCAATCATCAAGAATCTTCCTTCTAAGGTATGCGTGAGTTGATTCATGGACTCCTTTCATTCATAAAGCTCAAGAACCATCTTCTAAATTTTGTATCATGATGTTTATGTTGTTGGTGGTTGATGTTCATATGGTTGGAGTTTGATAATGCCAAAGATGGGATTTTTGTATGTTTTGTGTGAGGATATGGTGGTATTTAATGTATAAACATGTGAAATAGGTGGTTGAATGTTTGAAATCTTGATGAATCCACCTATGCCTAAGATGTGCATGTAAGGTTTTTGTGGAAATACCTAAGGGAATAGAAATCATGCTTTTATGACACAATAAGCTCTAAATTACTATTCCATGTTCTAAGTTTATGTTCGACATGATCCCCATGCTATTGTCTTGAATTGAAGATGTTATATGATATGCTCATGATATTGTTTTGATATGGAATGACCATGTTATTGAAGCCATGCAAGTATATACATGTTGTGTGCATTCCCGATCATGTGATAGTTTGTTGAGATTCATTCTTATTATGAAATCCTTACTTATGGTATTGTGAATTGTAGACTCAAATCTTGTGATCAAGTCATATCATGTGTGTCAGTTTCCTTCTATCGAGTCCTAGGGGTATTTGTACCCAAAAACTATAGTTGTGTGCCTAGAGCCATGTCACATTTCATGATATACGAACTCAATCTATGATTCCATAGACTTCAGTCAGTTATGTGACTCATGAAAACTTCATGATCTCAGTCATTTGTTAGATATCAGTAACATTCCACCAATCAACGGAATTTAGTAAAATTAAGTCATGTATAGTCATATATTCATGTCCAGTACCTCCAGATGGGAGTAGAAGTTAGCACCGAGTTAACCCAAGGATGGGAACTCACCCGCCAGTTCAGGGTGTGACTCTTAGTAGTCATCCTTGTGTTCCAGAACTACGTAGCCAGCATAGATTGAGATATCTTATCCTATCAGATTAGGGTTGATGGGGTGGCTTAACCCGTCAGTTTAGGGTTCCCACCATTCTCATTGTGTACCTGCCAGATAAGGACCACTCACAGGCTGTCCTTACCTGTGGCACGGTATTGACACCCCTCCAGTCGGGGCAGAAATTGGACCCTATCTTAGCCATAACGGCATACATGGGGCATGTCAGTTAAACACTACTTCCCACAGTTTCAGTATCAGTCTTAATAAATGAACTCAGGGTATTCTTCAGGTTTTAGTATATACAGGACTGTCAGATACAGTCATCCATGTTATTAGTTTCAGCATCAGTCATGACAGTTATAAGTAAACCATGTATTAGCTTATAGGTCATGCTATCACGTATTCATGGTCCCAGTTTCTATATATATGTGTTTGCACTCCCACGTTCATATTAGTAAGTCATTGTTGTTCATGTATGAAGCCCTTTATGTTCAGCCTACCTTCCTCGTATACTCAGTACTACAGTTGTAATGATGCATTTGCTCTATGGTATTTTCTTTTCATGTTACACCATAGGTTCTGAGACACGAGCTCCAGCCCAGCAGTAGCGGTAGCATTCCAGTCACAGAGACACAGTGAGTCCTCATTGATTCGAGAATAATATGATTTGATACATTTATTTATTTCTTTAGTTGAGTTTTACAGAGTTAGTTGGAGATATGTTCCTTCAACACCTTATTCAGATAGTTTAGAGGCTTTCAGATTTACGTTCAGATTTATGTTCAGATTTACATTCAGACTTAGCTTTCAGATTGAGTTATTTTGGGTATTTTCACCCACATAGTTTTATTTATTTGAACCTTATGACCTTACAGTTTTATGTATTCCACATTATTATATCATGATTTGCAGTATAAAGGTACAGATATCAGTCATGGGTTAGCTTGTGGTCCCTCTGGGTCATGAGCACCGTATAACATTTTAGCTTAGTGAATTGGGGTGTTATACAAACACTGACATGTAACTTAAGGGATAGCGATAAAATAATGCATTTATAAAAATACAATCATAAACCACATGCACAACATTTATACATATATATAGGATTCCAAGATAGGGACAAGGGTCAATTAGTATGATAGTTTAAAACATCAGCCTAAACCATATAGCTCACTCTATCTTAAAGGTACCTACGGGCTATATTTGTCCGACTCCCCTACTGGAAGGGCCCTAATCCATGTTAGTCGCATGTATCAAGGAATGGATAAAGACAACAAGGGTATAGCCATCCAAAAATATAATGTATATCCAGGTACATGGTTATATAGACCCTCAACGTCGGTCAATGAGATTTCAAGTATTGGTCCCCCCGAGACTACACCTTCATGGTGATCTAAACAATTCTCTTCAAGCCTAGATTAAAATAGTTTGCACATAACCCACCCATTAACTAAGGAGTCACTTATTAAGGTACTTACCTATATGGTATCGCCATACCAATATGCTTGCAAGCTAATTTAATTATGCCAAACTATTTTATTCAACCATTAGATTCCCGAGTTCTATTTAAAATCTAAAACCATGGCCACCAAGGGCATTCCAAAGCCATAGCCACCAAGGACATTTCAAAGCCATTTTTATCAATTAATTCAATGTAATATTTCAAAAGATAATTAAATTATGCAAATATCCACAATAAGAATTAATTTATAAATGGGTTGAAGTTAATCCCATTTGCAAGCCAAAAAATCATCAATTTTGGTGAAACCCATGTCACCCATTTCAACCATAATCACAATTCACCAATTCAATACCAAAACTACTAATTAAAGCATCAATAGTTCATTTAAAACAGAGGAAAAGTAATTCAAGCAATAACAATCAAAAAGCCTCAACCAAATTTAAATCCATCAACTCAAATCATATGAAATAATTAATAAATTGATGTCACATTGATAAATTCAGGTTAAGGAATGAAAAAAATGCCTAAAATACAAAAGAATTTGAAGAGAAATCAAAGTTTGGATCCCGGAGAAGTGATTTCTTGTAAAAGCCTTGAACTTTCTTGGTTTGGGAGTTAAAGAGGATAAGAATAATGTTTGATCTTGATAACTATTTTAAAAGAGATAATTTGGTATTTTAAAGTCATTTAAGGGGTAAAGGACCAAGATGTCCTTGATCTCAAGTGAAAAAACTAAACTGGAAGAAATTAACATGACAGCATGGCACGCCGCTATTGCGGAGGGTAGCCAGTTTGCCACGTTCTTATCGTGGAAGCTAAGTGTCATGGAATGCCACTATGACAGACCCTCTCTACCTCGAGGTCTTAAAATGTCTCCGAACCCCTATCAAAAATTTCAAATTTTTTTGAAGATACTTTTTTAGCATCCCTCATCATAATTCATGTCAAAAATTAGCGTTACGAACACAGAAGGGTCAAAAGTAAAATAATCTAATTTTTTATGAGGTCTTACATTTCCACTCAAATTACAACCTTTAACAGATTTCTTTAGAATTTATATATTAACCCAACAAGTAAAAATTCCTTTAAATGTAAGATGTAGAGAGAAAAAAAATTACCAACTCCCAGACTGATTGGGTTTGGTGAGACAAAAAAAGATGAATTTGTACAAAAAAAACCCTAAATTTTTCCTCTTCTTGGTTTTCCTTCTTGATGTTGTAAAAATAAGAAAGACAATAAATTTGGAGTTTCTCAATTTGAGAGTGAAATATTTATTGAGTTTATTTTGTATACTACAAAGCTTTTCTTTTTGGTCTACAAAAAAATGGTCTATGAAATTCAAAAGAATTACCATGGATGAAACCTTGATAGAACCGATCTTGTACCACTTGATAAGTATCAGATTACTTAAAGAAATAATAAATTAATGTGGAAGTAAAAATAATAATATTAAAGCCATGAAAATAAAGATATATGAAATTTGAGAATAAATCCCCAATTTTGAGATTAAGTGCGAAGTACCCTAACTGATCTTAGTATTCAAAATTAGTGGATTAAGACTTTTTATGAAACTAACAGATTCAATTAAAGAACTTAGATAAAAAATGATCTAAGACCCCTATTTCAAACAAATTATAGATAAAAATTATTATAAGACTAATCACGTTCTTTAATATATTTTAATAGAAGCCAAAGATATCAAGTTAAGAATTAATCTTACCGTCTAAAGAATCATTATTATATAGTTGCAATATTAATTCAGAGTCACCACACACAAGGTGTAAAGAAAAGGAAACTCACAAATATTATTAATCATTATGTTTTCTTCTTGAAAAGAACAAAATTTATCCCTATATGAAGAAAAAACCTATCCCAAATAGCATGGGATTCAAATTCTGCTTTTATTAAAAATAAATCTATCAAATTTTAAATAAGAAAACATATAAAATAGGAAACTTTTAAATTACGGAAACCTTTAAACTTGGAAACTTTATATTATGAAAGCAAAAGTGTATGAATTTAATCAAAACTCATACACGCCTAATCTTTTTCCTTTTGGGATTGAACTTGAATCATGAAATATGTCCTGCACTTAGCCCATTCTTCTTCATAATTCTTGGACTTGTTCTTGGGCACTTATTCCATAATAAGTATTTCTTGATTTCACATTAAAGCCCAACTTAATACAAGTGGGCAAGCCTGGATGCTATCAATAAGCGTGGAAGAAAACCCTTACTAAAATTTCACATACCTGATTGTTGAAGAAATTTAGGACTAGAACTTTGATACAAGTCAAATTGCCATCAGAACTTTGGATGAGATATGTATAATGCTCGAGGTGCTTGATGACACCATATTTATTTTAAAAGATTCCACATGTATAAATATTACCATTAAGGAGGATAAAATGAATTTGGCAAGGTTGAAGGAGTGCAAAATGGGGCTCGAAATCCCCTTGGAAGGGTCATGCGCCCAAGGCACTTTGGATCCGCTTTTGATCCACTCTAGCATTTCAAGAGCGGGTCAAAAAATCCTCTAATGGGCCTTTTCTTACATTTGGGTCACTTTTGGGCTCTAATTTTGTAATATGTAGCCAAACTATAAATTCTTGGTAGCTAGGCTTATTTCTTTAGTTTTTGGATGATATTTTTACATGATATATTCATGAGACTCCATGGGAGTGTTTGAGTTCTTGCAAAAGCACGTGCTGAATTTTTTTTAGAAACGATGGTTTTAAGGAAGATCTAATCCCATTTATGGTCACCGTAACAGTTAGTTTCCTATTGATATTCATTAAGGGATGTTTTAGGATTTGATATATCCTTCGATTGCCCTTTCCGAATCAATTTTGTGTCTATATTTCTATCCTCATGTTCCTATCCATATATCCTTACTTTTTGTGTCTTTGATTCAAGTCCTCATGTATCAATTTGTATCATTTGGTATCAGACTGAGCTTAGGATTATTTCCATGATTCTAGTCTTGGGATTGTTATCTTGAAAATCAACAACAAAAAAAAAGTGTCAACAATCAAAAATCCCAAAAAATGTCACTATTCATGTTTTTGTTCTTAGTTTAAATTTTTAATACTTTTTTTTTGTGTTTTCATGTATTTCCAATTTTATATTTGTGTTCTCTAACACTATACAAGTCTATCAATCAAATTTGAGCCAAATCGGAGCTTATTTGAGTGTTGTATCCTTGTTGGAAGTTTGGATTGAAGATTTTGAAGTTGATTGCAAAATCATAAGATTTGGGTGAATAATTTGAGCAAATTGATGATTGTAATGTGTTTAGAAGGTTGAAATAAGCCTTGATTCGAAATTTTCTCTCATTCCGATCTATGGTTTAAGAGTTAGAGCATTTTGAAGTTGTTGGTGTTCTTTTGTGTTCTTGGAGTTCAAATCTTCAAGGGAAATTTTCTTCAAAAGGTAGTTATTTGATCCTCAAAAGTGAATAAAAATGTGTACAAAAGTATTTGTACAATTACCTAAAGGACATTTCACAAGAAAGTACAATGGGGTAATATTGGAAGGACAATTTTGGCCAAACACAAAGGAAGGGGCGGGCCACTTGCTCCCCATCTGTGCCCAAACTGTGCCCATGATGTGGCCACACCACATAAGAACCTTAAAACAGTAAGGAAATCCTCTCCTGTGCCTAAGATGTGCTTCGCCTTCACTACACATGCTGCCGAAGGTCACAACATAACCTTCAATGTAGATCACCCTATATCGAACGCAAGGCAGCCACAAACAGACCCCAAATGCATTTCAACACTTCTCTAACATCAATTGAGGTTATAAAACACATCTCAACACTTATAATTACTCCATTTCTCAAGTTTATATTCCATAGTTTCACTTTCTTCATTCCAAATCTCTTTTTTTGATTCTTAAACTACTCATCAACAAGTAATTCGTCTACTATGTTGATCGATTAGTTCTTGGGTTAAAATTCTTTTATTGTCCTATTTCTTTGTATGATTTTTTAGTTTTAATTCATTGTAAATTTTTTGTTTTAAGTCCGGTAAGTAGATTTTTAATTATTTGAGTCTATCAAACAAGAATCCACTCTAGCCGCAAAGTAAAGATTGACACCTTATTGTACATCAGAGTATAAGAAACTTTCAACATTCGAAACTCCAATTCTAAGGAACAAAAAGGTGAGTTCATACAAGTATCTTTGAGGAGATTTACTACTAATCTTATTTGTTCATCTTGTATGTACAAGGAGATATAAGGGGAAAATGTCGTCAATAGACTCGTATGATTTTGACTACCATATAACAAACTATGATTGTAGTGAAGAGTGTTATGGATACGAAAAAGATGGAGATTATAGGGGCTATAAATATAGTCATGATCAAGAGTTGAATCAAAATGAGGGCTATTATTTCAAAGAAGAATGTGAGATGAATTATGATCCTAGTTCTTATAGTGGGTATGGAGATGATGAAGAGCCTTTTAATAGTTCTTATGAGGAATATAGAGAATATGAGGAGTATTACACCTCCCACACCGAGCCTAGAGGTAATGTAAGGTATAAATCATTCATTTAAAAATCTAATAAGGATAATGGTGAGAATGTACATAAGGATTATGAAGATTCATATTCCTCATCTTCTAGTACTTCTTATCAAAGTCAAAGTGGTGTGAATGGTTATACTAGCTATAGTGAAGGTTGTTCCATGAATAGAAAAGAGTATGCATCTTTGAATCCAAAGGGTTTGACATCTCAAGCTTCTTGTTCTAGTGCCCAAATGAGCGAAAGAGGGAACCAATGTATGAATGGAGGGTATAGTAGGAGTCAATGTCTTCCTACTCTATCTATCTTTAAAAGGAAAACGGGAATACATAGTTTACTTTGATTGGGAATGGCAATGCGAAAGAGTTTTCAAGGATTATGCTATGAGCAAAGACAAACAAAATACATATGCCCTTAAGTACATTCAAGGTCAAACCTTAGTATAGTGTAAACTAGCAAGAACTCATACCCGAACTTGGGGTGCCTAGAAAGAGTTTTTGAGGCCAATTTGTGTTCCAAAGGGTTACTTGAATCTTTATAATAGTGATCCAAGATGACAACAATAGTTAAGGTAGGTATAAATTTGTGGAGTTCTGAGATATGTTCTTAGACTTGATGATGGGTTGCATGTGAACTACATATCTCCTCTTTTGGTTGATTATCTAGGGATACCTTAAGTGTTGAAATATTTCCCATACTTCTTAGAAGCCTATAGAGTCTCCGAGAGCATGAAGGTTTTCTTCACCCCAGATGGGTACTCTAATGTCACGCCCCAAATCCTATTAAGGCGGACTGGCACCCGTTGCCGGTAAGGCTCGGGAGAACCAACCTGTAGCAATACATTACCTATGAACATTATAAGTTACTTTTATACTAAACATGCCCTCAAAAGATAAATGGGACTAGCAAGCCAAAAGATGTTGTATGACTAGGCCGTTGGAGCCACAATGTCTACGATACATGACCATACTATACTTTACATAGTCTACGAAGCCTCTAGACAAGAAACATTATCTTATAAGGGTCAGGACAGGCCCCGCCTCATGATGAGATACTATACAATGCAAAAAGATATGATAAGACTCAAAGCCCTGAAGCAACCTGGATCTCAGTGACTGCAGTTGATATCCTGTACTCTTACTGGGGAGGTTTATTAGCTTCTGCACCTGCAGCATGGAATGCAGGTCCCCCAACAGGGACGTCAGTACGAAATAATGTACTGAATATGTAAGGCAACATGTACTATATATGAGATAAAAGCTCAAATGAAACCATACACTGCTGTAGGGTAAAAGACCACCTTTATGAATATTGTGGAGTCATGCATCTTATAACAATTATGTTACTTTACCCTTATCACTTGTATAATCTGTGCACATCATGTAATACAGATGACCAGCTGATCAGTGGTAAATCTATATCAGGATCGACCCATGCTAGGCTTTCCTTTCACCCTTGGGATACCCCCTGTAATACTGGGATTGACCCATGCTAGGTGATTCTTTCACCCCTGGGATACCACCCAACAGAAGCAACTGTATACATATATCTTCTTATTACTTTTGAGATGAATCTTTGGTGGTCATAACATTCGATCCATAAGACTATAAGCATGACAAATGACAAGTATGTGACCATGTAACATCATATCACAATGGAAAGAGTGGGTTATACAATTAGTGAAACATGTAGGACATAAACAACGTATGAAGTTTATTTAGCAAAAAAGAAGACTCATATGTCATGGTATCCAATGTATGTATGCAGCAGTGACAATGCTCGAATCTGGACACACAAATACATGTGAAAGAGTGGAGTGGTTATATCGAAGTTTGTAAAGATCACTATGTGCCAATAAAGACTTTGGATTCCATGCCAAATAATAAGAGATCGAATAGCCTTACATACCTCGACATATCAACTTGTTTTTACCTCGAAATGACTTCTTTTCTTCCAACTATTTATCTACAATATCATGTTTTAAAGCTATTATTAGCAGCTAATCAATGCATCTGGACAGCCCAATCTCACAAAACACAACACTTTGGCAACAAACGTATAACCATCGTCTCAATGGTGTTATTCCGACTTTCTCAATTCTAACTGTCTTCAACCAGTACACATTATCATATACATGATGTACACAGCCTATATCAGCTCTATAACATGCTGTCAACAGTCCATAACTACAACACAGAACCATTTTACAAAACGCTCAACTAAGAAGCACAACATCTCGTCGTCTCCCTACATTTCGTCGTTAACAATTCATACTTGTCCCAACTTTGAACCAGATGCTCCCAACATATATATACATCAAATAAACCTTAACATAGTCACAAAATAGCTCAAAACACAGGGGGGAAACGTGAAACATCAGCCCCCTCATCAAAACAGTCCAATACCATTTTGGAAGCACATAAGATCATATAAGGATACTTGTTTCCAAAGAACTAGCAAAACAGTCCAGCAACCTTGGCAACCATATAAACACTATAACATATTAATAACCTCAACTTTATATCATATCAAAGTCAAAAATCAGGGTAAGAATCGTTCCAAAGCCAAGAAAATCAAACAACAACTTTCAGGACACAAGCTGTCCAGAAATTCCTGCACAGTACACCAGCCAACTTATCTTGTTTTCCATGGAAAATTCATATCAAGTATATGGTTATTTTTACATACCTTAACTCCCAAGGTGTAGGTCTAATTCAAGAACTCAAAAAGTAGCCTTTGGTTTCCTTCCAAGGTGAAGAAATGCCAAGAGAAACTTAGAGAGAAAAGCTGAAATTTTTGGTCTTCTACTAGTTAACCTAAGGAGCTCGGTTTTGGTCCCTTTTTAAGGAGGCCTTAGACCGAATTTCTCCTGATATTTGCAACTGATTAAATCAAGTTGGTCAATGACTAATTTTCCCCTTTCACTTGGGCCTTTTGGATCTCTAAATCAATGGGCTTTAGTGGCCCATTTTCCTTAATCTTTCTTGCACTTTGTTTGGGCCCAATTTTGTTAGTAGTGAATGAATGTAGTTGGGCATATTATATAAAAATCTTGGGCTGAACATCTTGGCCCAATATAATGCTAAACCATTGGCTTTAATAGCCTCCCTAACTTGGGCTTCGTTTGTAACAAGACTTGGAAAGTTTCGGCGTTAAGCCTTGTCTTCGTTCCCCTTTCTTTTTACTAACGTCTAGACTTCAAGTGAGTTCACTTATGAATGAATTATTCTCCCTCATGTATATATACATTTTTTTTTAAGCCAACCACACAGGTGACTCACCTGCTAGCTTCCTAATTTCCATAAGCACGTCAATGATTTTCTCCGTTTAAGGCCACAATCTCTAAATAGACTTCCATATAGTGCCCCAATCTAACACTTGAACACTTGAAAAAAATTTTTGGTAGTAATTAAATCAAGTCGTATGTCATTTTATGTGAACATTACTAGTACATGTAAAATGTGGGGTGTTACATCTAAGGATGTGCGGTGTGATATATTTACCTTGGAATATAGACACTTAAACTTGGGTGCAAATTGGTTTGCATAACATAAGATTCTAAATATGAAAAAATGGACTAAGTTAACAAGGGACCAATAGGGAAAACATCTCTTTCCACCTATCCTTCCTAAATATCAAGGAAAGATGACTACTTACCCCAAGTAAAACAAAAATAAGAGATAAAATATTGATAGGAGTAAGGGAGTTTAAGGTGGAAACCTAAGAATGGAAAATGAGAGGCTGAGGAGAGCGAAGTGAGAGGGTTTTCCCCAAATGGAGCTAACATCATTTGTCCTTCTTTAAATAAGGCCATGTGTGTAGGTACGAAGATTGAAAGAAGAAGAGAACAAGTGATAAAAGAGAAGATTACCTTTGAAGAATTGATGAGGGAAATCTTAATTGAATCCAAAGCTTGTAGAGAACCTTCACACCAAGGTAAAGAGGAATATGGTCAAGGCCATCAAGGTAAAATAGCTTACTCTTGCACTCTTGTGCATGAAAATGATGATAGTGTGGCTACTATACCATTGAGTGTGATAAGTATCTTACCTTCATGTGAGTCTAATGATTCTTTAACTCTTAATGTTGATGTACATAATGCGAGTTTTGATACACTAGTTGATCCTATTGATAACCGAATTGACTCTTCTTGTAATATCAATTTGTGTACACCTAGTGTTGAACCTATTGTTTTGGATGCTAGTACATCACCTTGTGGAAATTTTGTTAATCATCTTGTGTGCAAAATTAGTCCATCACTTGAGGAAGTGTGTAATGCTATTAGAGAACCTCAAGTGAGTGATGAAATTGAGAATGTTGGTAAAGAAAATGGGAGTGACCCTTTGAGCTTTTCTTTAAACATCTTTGACACTTTATAATGGTCTTTTAGAGAATGGACTTGCATGTTCTAAATCTACTCCATGTATAAATCCTTCTCTCTTTAAGAACAATATCTTGTTTGAAAATGATGAGCTTAGTCCTAGTGAATTACCTAGTGGTGTTGATAGCATTGATGATATAGCTCATATTGAGGGCTCTATTGTAAACGACAACCCACTATGGTGTGACAACATTCCTCAAAAAAAAAAAAGAAATCTCATCTTATAATATAAGAGTACTCTTAAGGGAAAGAAGTTTGAAGTCTTGGAAAGGAATAATCAATTTGGTGATTATAACTTTGATTTCCTTGAATCTTTAAGAAACTCAATAAGTGATTATTCCTTAGAAAATAATTTTGGTTGTGATCCTTTATATGACACCCCACCCTTGTTTGATATTTATAAGGATGAATTGCTTACTTCTTGCGAAAGCATAAGCAATAGTACCTTTGATATTAGTGGTGGTATGTGTCTACTTGAGGATTTCTCCTTTGAAAGAGAAAGTATAAATTATTTGGAAATTGTTTCCTCTTCTACTTTGTGTGACTTTATTATTGATAATACTCCTGGTGATGATCTTGGATATAATATGGAGTATTTACATGGTGACACCTTTGTTAAAGTGGACTTGCATGATACCTTTCTCTACTCTCTACTTGATTTTGTGATGCTTATGCTATTATAGAGAGTATGTCTTTGTATTTGAGTGAAACCTATGGGGAAAAGGAATGTTGTCCATACCTATGTCTATGGCCACTCTTTTCATTTTACCCCGGTGCCAAATTTGGATATGGCGATTATGGCACACCAAACTTATTGTTTGTTCCACATGACAAGCAAAGTTTGAATTAAGGTGTTGGTATCCTTCCCTACAATAGAAAGTATTTCTTGTGGATTCACAATCCACTTGAGGGACCAACATTGTGTAAGGTAAAGAACTCCAACTAAGATGAAGGGTTTTTAAAGAAGGGGAGTAGTAAAAAGCTCCAAGAGATTTCACCATTATTTGTTTCCATTCTTGACTAAGGTTCCACTACTTGTAGGTCAACAAGAGAGTTTTATCTTAAAACTAATTTGGATGAACTCCATTTATGTGGTACCCTTCTTCAACACTTAAGTGTAATTGATGACCTCCTTCTCTAATTTGGCATCATTCATGAAAACTAGAGGGCAAAAGTGTCATTGTCTCCTTTGGGTGTTACTTATAAACTTGCATCCTTACTTGACACACTTGTGCTTAAATTATGTGAATTCCAACTTATGGATACCAATTTGATTATTTTTTTAATGAAGAGCCCATGGATTCTAAGGACTACTTGTCACATTCATAGGGTTGGACAATTTGAAGTATCTTGTGGGGCTCTTGGGAGCATGCTTACCTTTGTTAATAGAGATAAACAAACTATTAAGGGTATGACCCCATTAATGAATTTCTTTTCTTTGGGAAGTTGTTTGAAATAAAAGAGTCATATGTGCTTAAATGCTTTTATTCCATCGTTGTGTGCATTATGTGTTATGTCTTTTGAGCCAAATGGCCTTCTTATAGATAATAGTAACTTAGATGATGCTTTTACAATTGATTCCTTCCTATACTACCTCTTCTCTTATGATGATATTCATGCTATTCTTGGATTTATATTATGTAGAGGTAGGAAACTTATTGGTTCGTCCACTTGTTTGAATAACAATGCTATATGGGTCTTGTAGACTTTAAAACCAATTGAGGCACCATTCTTGATGTTGTCTCTTAAAGAGGTAAATAAACAATTGTATCTTATGGCTCCTAAGGTTCAGGTAGTTTTACCATTTAAACTAATTGATTCCATTATGACCTTTGTGATTTCTTTATCTCTTGATAAAACCCATAGCCAACCCCTTTGTGCATTCTTCGATAAGTTTATAATGTTCAAAACAAGGGATCTTTAGTCATATTTTAAATGTGTGCAACCTTGGAATGATGTTATGATTATTTATGTTAACCTTGACCTTGTGTCATAAGGATGTTGTATTTTTTTGTCCTTCCTTTGGTTTTCAAGTTTTGGATTCGGGGTCGAATCCTTTTAAAGAACGAAAGAATGATACAATTCAAATTCCCTCCATACCTTTGGATGAGATACGTATGATGCTGGAGGATCTTGATGACTCTTTAGTTCTTTCAAAATATGCCACATGGATGAAGATTACCATTAAGGAGGCTTAAAGGAATTTGGCGAGGTCGAAGGAGTACAAAATGGGGCTCAAAATCCCCTTGGAAGGGTCATGAGCCCAAGACGCATTGGATCCGCTTTTGATCCGCTCTAGCATTTTAAGGACGGGTCAAAACTGACCCTAATGGGCCTTTTCTTACATTTGGGTCACTTTTGGGACCTAATTATATAATATGTAGCCAAACTATAAATGCTTGGTAGCAAGGCTTATTTCTTTAGTTTTTTGATGATATTTTTACATGATGAATTCCTGAGACTCCATGGTAGTGTTTGAGTGCTTGGAAAAGTGTATGCTGAATTTTACTTAGAAACGATTGCTGTAAGGAGGATCTAATACCCTTTGCAGTCACCGTAAGAGTTAGGTGCCTATTGACAGTCATTAAGGGAGGTTTTAGAATTGATACATCCTTCGATTTCCCTTTCGTTATCAATTTCGTTTCTATCTTTCTATCCTCATGTTCCTATCAATCTATCCTTACTTTCTACGTCTTCGATTTGAGTCCTCATGGGTTGATTCGTATCAAACATAAATTGGAGAACTGAAGAAGGAACCCTAGACCTTTTTATTATTAAGCATTCGTTTTAGTATAAGAGTTAAGAGCATAGATTGATAGATTAATGAGTTCATTTGCGTAATAAGTTCCCCTACAAAAAACTTAAATGACATAGTATGGGGCATAAAGATACACGAATGATTAATTTACCCTTTTAAAACCACTTTTAAAAGTTACTAAACTACATCCCATGAGTCAAGGTATGACTCATACAATAAGTCTATGAGTCGTGATATAACTCGTGGTCTCTAGGACCATTTTTATGCTTTTTTAAATTATTCCGACGAGTCTCAAAATGACACATGGACTCCATCCATGGATCAAAACATGACACGTAAGGACTAGGGTTTGAATTGTTCAAGTGGGATGATTTCTTGAGTCACTTCAAAACTCTTGGTGTGATACCACAGGTCATGCTTTGATTTATTGTCTCCTGGGACTTGGAATTTTCTCTTAGTTTCTAAGCCAACTCTTGTTTCAAAGAATAGAGAAATATGGCGTTTTACAAATAGGCTCCTAACCTCTGACAAATGATACATGAATCCTTACAAAATGTGACAAATGAGACAAGAATATTGATAATCAAACAAAAAATTCATTCACAAGACAAGGAATAAGATATCCGGATAGCCTCTCAAAGATAGATAACATATGTCTCTGCATCAACCCATAAGAATCTAATAAACTCTTCTTGTACTTTTGTTACCAGTGAACTTAGAGATTTGATACCAACTTGTCATAACCCAAAAATGGGACCATGATGGCACCTATTACACACATCGCGATATATGGCCAAAACCCAACCTAGCAGGGACCCAATAGTTAATAAGTAGAAGAAATAAAGCTATATTAAAACATAAAATGTCTCAATAATGATAGATAGAGATATACAATATAAATGATGAAAACCTATATATGGTGGTTAGAAGTACAACTCTATCAATACAGAGTATAAAAAAAAGAGTCTTAAGTGTCTCAAGATGCAAAAAATGCATAAGGATAATATAGAGGATATTTCAGTAGTCTCTAAGTTCAGAAGAAACTACATTGAATCCCCAAGAATGTTATAACATGGTGTCACAATCAGTATCTAATGGAAATAAGCTCGGTACCTGCATGTAAGGTACTAAAAAAATATAAAGGTGAGTACATAACACTTATACTTAGTAGCATCGCTGACTAACACTAATTTAATGTA
The DNA here is from genome assembly GCA_030864225.1 of Capsicum baccatum var. pendulum. Classification (NCBI taxonomy): domain Eukaryota; kingdom Viridiplantae; phylum Streptophyta; class Magnoliopsida; order Solanales; family Solanaceae; genus Capsicum; species Capsicum baccatum. The sequence continues at coordinate 93,514,945 of CM061557.1, forward strand.
GTAGCAAGAAACATTGACACCATCCCTCTACAACAACCATAACATGTACTTAATAAATCTAGAAAATCTAATAGATTTAGCATACCATAACAACCATATAAGTATTATATCACAGTAAAAGAGAGCTTCAAACTAGTAATATCCGATAGCAAGTACTCAAATTCTAACTTAATATCACAAAATCAACAAATACACCTTGTTCATCTAAATAAAAAAATTAATGAATTAATGCAATTCATGTTCTATATATACACCCATTGAGCATATTACTTTTATTTTTGGACACATGGGGACTCAGAAGGTCTATATAGTGAGAGGAACGCACTCTAATTCATTAATATATATAATATATGTGTGGTGCTACAATCTATTAATAATTAAAATATATACAAATTTGCACTCTGATCCCAACATATATATATATATATATATATATATATATATATCACCCGAGACTATCCCTGGATGATACACACTACTTAGAACTATTTGTTATCCCAAGCTAACCCATGGTCTAAGCATAATGCATGAGCAACTAAATAAAATACATAAACTGAAAAAATAATAGGCAGAAGCAATGCCATTAGATGAACTTGTTCAACATAATATTGTTTAAAAATATTTACATTATTGGATTATACAAAAGGAAACAAAAACATAAAACATCAACTTTGACTTATTGTCTATGTAGCCTCTACTAATAGTGACTATCACTAGCTAGGACATGAACCCCAGCTATACATAACGAATAAAAATGAATCAAAATAAAATAATAGAACTATAACTACATGAGTTCTTAAATAAAGAGAACTTATCACCTTATGGTTGAAAACTATGAACTACTTGATTAATATGTTCTAGCTACAACTGATACCTACACTATGAAATAATTTAACCACACAGACTTAATACGCTCAGTATTTTTCAAATATACTGAGTATTCCATATATATTTGGCATGCTTGTTTATTTTATGATATATATATATCTATATATATATCATAAATTAAACATGCATGCCAAGTGTATATAAAATCACCATATCTATATATATATATATATCATAAAATAAACATGCATGTCAAGTGTATACAGACTCACCATATTCATGAATAAAACTGAAAGTTGAAATATCATGAAGCATATGTAGTAACACATAATTTGATAAAGTCAATGGATCGTTACAATTTATTTCTAAAATCATATTTTCTATGGGAGATTATTATAACTGACTTAAACCATATGAGAAATATGGATTCCAACGTCTAACCCACATTGAGGAGGGTTGTTCCATACCTTTCCATTGGTATAGAACTTGAAATAGAGTGGTCACTAAACTAGCCCATTTAGGAAAGAAAGACACTTTCAGGTGAGGACCCTTTTACCGATGGTATCGCGTAGTTTTTGAGAATTTGAGTACATTGAAATCAGCTCTCCTCAGTGCTAAATACTGCTTCCAAAACATCCTAGTGCACATAATATATGAAATTTACCATAAAATAATCATTTAGGTTTATAAGTTTGAAAACCAATCATGTTTTTGTTGCTTAATAATAAATATAAGTAAATTGGTGAATTTTCTTATCATGTATAAGACCATAAGATCAAACCTAAAATCATAATCATGTTGTAATAGTTTATAATCTGAAATAGTAAGTCTAAACTTCTTGTGAACAGAGTGAACCATGCTAAAATCATGTCTATTTACAAACTCATGAGATTTCATGTCAAGATGCTAAAACTCAACTCATAATATCAATCATGTGAGTAAAAACATGAGTAAATATTAATTCTTGTACTAAATAAAGTTTAAGTCATAAAGAAGCATCATAATTTTAAAATCATGGAAAGTGGGTATGGACCCTAATCATCAAATCCATAAATTCACAAATAAACTAAGTTTTGGGGCACAAGGATGAAAGGTAATCCTTTTTCAAATCCCATATACCCGATCTTGTTGATTTCTTAAAGTAAAGCTTGAATTGGAGCCTTGAACGTATGAATTTTTGAAGAAAAACCCTTCTTGATGTTCTTGAGAGGCTGAGAGGAGAGAAAATGGTGAATTTTGAGTTAAGGGATCAGGAAACATGCTTAATATTAGTTGTAGGATCAGTTAGGATGTAAATAACCCATTTGTTATTAAAAAACTGAAGTAAACATGGCATTTTAGCTTTGGAGTGACAATAGGCATGTCACACCCTTATGGCGTAACACAACTAGAGTGCCACGCTCTTACCCTTGAGCACATCTAGTGTTCCACGCTTTTATTGTGGACCTTATTGGTTCACTCACAAAAATGCTCATAACTTTTTACTTCGATATCAGATTAAGGAAAAATTAGATGCGTTGGAAAGAGGACTCAAATGTCTTTCATTTGCTGGGTCTTGAGATCAAGAAATATATTTATGCTAGAATTTTTAATCATTTAAAGTTTACCCTTATAGGATCTAATACTAAAACTCAATCGATAACAAATTCTCCAAACTCAACTTTGCTTTAGATATTTCCTATGACCATTCTTTTTATCTAAAGCACTATACACACTAAGTAAATGATCATGACAATTATCTATGACTAAAAATAATCATTTTGGGGCCCGTAAACATATTGTGAATCGTTGAATGCTTAGCTAGGAGTTTTAGGGGTGTTAAAAAAATAATATATATATATATATAATATATATATATATATACATACATATATTGTTATCTATTATCTATAATATATTATAATTGTGAAGCGCCTTAGAAATATTGTTTCAACTTTTTGTCATTCATTAAAAGTCTTTGTTTTAGAAAAAACCATCTTTTCACTATTTTTTCCTAGTATTTAAGAGTTTAAAATTAGTTAAATATATTTTTAGTGGAACCTTTCCATATTAAAAGTCATTAAAATTAATCACAACTACTACTTTTTTCATTAGTTTAAGAATTATAAATCAACTAAATTTGATTTTAAGAAGATTTGAAAAATCTTGAATTAATAATAAAAACTTTAGAATAAGAAAAATTTAAGAAATGCCAAATTTTAAAAAGTTTTAAGTACGTAATAAGAATGCAATCAATGATTTTGTAAAGATTTAACTTTAAAAATAAGGGATGATTTTAAATATAGAAAATAAAGCAAAATAATTGTAGCACAAATATTATTCAAATTAATGCGTCTCTCTTAGCCTCTAGCGGCAAGGAAAAGAAGCACTACCTAACAAAAGCAAAAGTGATGATCCATCAACCACTTAAAACTTATGGTGGTAAAATATGTATGTGTTTACACTAAAATTTAAATATATGTTTATGTTTACATTATTATATACAAGTGTGAAGAATCTTTGAAAATTAATTTAAACTTTTACACTTCATTAAAAATCACTGCAATAGATACAAATATTTAATTTTAAATAAGCAAATGTTACACATGTGAGGCACGCGCGATTAAACTAGTATTATATTAAAAGTGTGAAGGCGCTTAAAAAAGTGATTGAAACTTTTTGTCCTTCATTAAAAGACTCTACTTAGACAAAATCGTCTTTACACTTTTTTTTTAATTTATTTTAATTATTTTTTTTATATTAAATAGACTCCTAAAATATATTAAAGGAGAATCAATTAATATTTTTCTTTTCATGTGGTCAATTAGAAAAAGACTCGTAAAATAGGAGAATCAAAAAAGGACTTTATTAGGAATATACTCTATAAATATTGAGATGCATATTCTATTAAACTGGAGAAGAAATTGGTTTACCTATTTGGACAATATGATTGATGCTCTTCTAACTAAATTTGGTTGCATATTTTAAGGTTGACACGTGAAACAAAGATTAGAGTTGAAGTTCCAACTGACAAACTAGAACGGTCCTTACTAGCATAGAAGCATATACTTCATGATGTAGATTGTAGTTATTTTTTTTTTGTAAAAGGGGAAATATATATTAGTGCCATTTAAAAGTCATACACAACACGTGATTACATAAAAGACCTAAATATCAGTCGGGTTCATTACAAAAAGAGATTTTGTCATCATCAGTCGGATAATGATTTAGTTTTCTAGCAAAAGTAGTTCCTAGTGTTTCTGATCAAACATGCTTAAGGGAATACACAGCAGGAACTGCCAGGTGATTCATCTTTCCAAAAATTCCATTGGTGGCTCAATGCTTTGCCAATGCATTAGCTACGTTGTTCAGCTCTCTATAGTAGTAAGCAACTGGTAAGTTTCGCATCTTTCTTAGCATTGACCTACATAATTCAATAATGGTGTCATAATGAAGGTTACCATTTTTTAGCATGAGAATTACCTCTACGGAGTCCACATTGATTTCAATTGTGAAGATCTTTTGCTCTTTCACTATTTTTAAGCATTCTAGAAGGGCTACCAGCTCCATTTGGTTGTCGGTGCAAACCTGGAAGCCTTTGGAAAATCCCAAGATTCAATCACCTTTCATAGTTTTGATGATGTAATCATATGTAACATCTTGGTTTTAGTAATGTGTATTTCTGTATGGCTCTTGATACATTTCCTTAGCGGCAGATTTAAGATTTAACTTTGTTCATAAGGTTCTATTTACTCTCTTCAAATTATATTGTTTGAACATTTTTTCCTTTGTTAATACTATCGCAGATAATACCTTCTTTTTACTATTTTTTTGCCAATTATTATATCATTATTTTTAATATTTAATTATGGAGTTAAAAGGAAAATATATTTTAAAAATTATATGGTAAGATGTAGTAGAAGAATTATTAGTTACGGAGTCAAAAAAATATAAGTTAGATGAAAAATATAACTTTTAAAAATTTACAATCAATAAAAAGTAATTCGTATTCCTAAGTTTTAGGAATCATACTAATAGGTCCTCTAAAATAAAGGCTACACAGATTATTTTATTAATCTAAAATTTAATTATGATAAATTATATTTTAACAACAACAACAACAACAACAACAACAAACTCAATATATTCCCAAAAAGTGGGTCTGGGGGTAAGATGTACACAGTTCATATCACTACCTCTGGAGAAGTAGAAAGATTGTTTCCGATAGACCCCCGGCTCAAGACACAAAATAATACACAAATACTTAATAAAGCATGGAACAAGATGACAGTACATACCTACACCACCCACAAGGAATATAATAAAAGAGTAGTAAAAAAACTCTTAATAAAGCATGGAACAAGGTGTCACAACAAGAATAATACCCTACCAAGTAATGCCCTACCTCAACGACCAAAATTGGTACTAGCCTTCTATCCTAATCCGCATCCTCCAGATCTTCCTATCTAGGGTCATGTCCTTTGTGAGCTGTAACTGCTCTATGTCCCGCCTGATAACCTCTCTCCAGTATTTTTTCGACCTAACCCTACCCCGCCTGAAACCATCCAAAGAAATCATCTCACACCTATAAATCGGGGAATTCGTGCCCCTCCTTTTCACATGTCTGAACCATATCAAATGGGCTTCTCGCATCTTGTCCTCCACCGAAGCCACTCCAACCTTTTCCGGAATAGTTTCATTTCGAACTCTGGTACCCCTAGTAAGCCCACAAATCCAACGCAACATCCACATTTCCGCCACCTTCAAATTTTGAATGTGAGAGTTCTTGACTGGCCAACATTCCGCTCCATACAACATGGCCGGACGTACTGCCACCCTGTAGAATTTTCCTTTAAGCATAGAAGATACCTTCCTATCACACAACACCCCCGAGGCAAGCTTCTACTTCATCCATCCCACCCCAATCCGGTGGGAGACAACCTCATCAATCTCAATATTACCCTGAATCATGGACCGAAGATAATTGAAACTATCCTTCTTACACACCGCCTGGAAATCCAACTTTACTACCACCTCGTCTTCCTGTCTCAAGTCATTAAACTTGTATTCCAAATATTTTGTCTTGTTCCTGCTCAACCTGAACCCTTTAGAATCAAGGGTCTGTCTCCACACCTCTAATTTATCATTCACAAACCTACGCGTCTCACCAATCAAAACTACATCATCTACAAAAAGCATGCACCAAGACACCTCTCTTTGAATACGTTGTATCAAAACATCTATCACCAAAGCAAACAAGAACGGACTATGAGTAGATCCCTTGTGGAACCCTGTCACGATAGGGAAATGCTCTGAGTCTCCTCCCACCATCTTCACCTGAGTCTTGGATCCATCATAATTGTCCTTGATTACTCTGATATACGCCATGGGGACCTTGCTCACCTCCAAGCATCTCCAAAAAACCTCCCTAGGGACTTTATCGTACGCCTTCTCAAAGTCGATAAACACTATGTGCAGATCGTTTTTCCTTTTCCTATATTGCTCCACCAATCTCCGGGAACTTTAGGTAAAGTAAAATTTTAGAATAAGGAAAACAAAAAGTGACGTATGTACAATTTACTTCTAATACGAAAATTTAACTAATTTGAAAGAAAATATAAAAAATTCAAAGGAGTCCTAAAATCCATGATAATAAAGAAATCATAATATTTAATTATTCTAAATCAACTATAATATTTTCTTATATAAAATAGATTTTTTACAAGTCAATTTAAAATATATTTTGGATCAAAATTACTAAGAAACAAATTGTTTTTTTTGTCATGACCCAATAATGAAGTCATGATGGCACTTATCACGACCCAACCTTGATAAGTAAGTCCATCACCCATAAAGGAAAGAAATTCTCAACCAGTAACAATAGCAATAAGAAGAGACTTCTAGAATGAAGTCAAGCCAATACAAAAGATAAATAAAGCAGAAGTTTGAAAGAAATAACAAAAACTCCCTAAAATCTAGTGTCATAAGTATACATCATCTAATATATCATCCAAATATCAAAAAGGTAAAATGACTTTCTCTAGGAATAAGTAAAGACATAATAAAAGTAGGACGAGGCCTATAAGTTAACTTTGGTCCCTAAAGAAAACAGTATCTCGATCACAGTCTCTAAGAAGCACAATCAACCATCGCATATCGTGCTAGAACAAGGATCTCCACTGAAAGGGCATAATATAGGTGAGTACGATCCACTTGTACTCAATAGGTATCATATGCTAACTAAGAAGTAGAAAATAATATAAGTAAAAAAAACTATGAACGTGTCACCTACAAATAGAAAAGTTCCTAAATGGTATTTCACACCGTCTCTACTAGTAATTCTAATATAAATACTGAAACGAAATAGCACAAACATTAATGAAGAATATATGAAAACTAAACTCAAGTCACGAAAAACTAAAGAATCATGAAACATGTGTTCTTAATGCAATGCAACAATGATGGAATAAATGGTGAAAGTCATCGCATGACTTTCTATATACCCCCACCGAGTTTTCATCTCCAAAGATAGGACCCATAGGGGGTTCACAACTCGTATAATATGACTCATATCTCAAATATCAATCTACCTCTCTGACTAGTGTTCACGAATAGGGTTTTTATAAAAATATCTCATTTTCTTTCAGAAATGGTTTTTCCTTAATAGTACCAGTATCACATGAATGTATCTATTGGAATGATGATGTAATGCTCACAAAAAAATCAGTATGAAAATATCAGTTCCATTAAACATGTATAAACAAGTGAGCCTATAAATCAAATTAATACACCCACAATTCATGATTATCATCTCTAATTAGGCACTATCACAATAAATATGTCTCTAAGACATTATTAATATCACATCAACCTCTAACTCAGGCATTTCAATCATGATAAAGTCAATTAGTGTTCAATAAGGCCTATAATAATCATTCAACTCCCAGCATGGGCATTATTTCTAGAATAAAGGCTTTTAAATACATAGATAAGGCTAATGACATCAAATAAACCTCCCACATGAGCAATATGCAATATCAAATATCATAAGTCAACAACAGTAATAGAATATAATTGCCCATTCAGGAACACAATAGTAATAATAATTTTAAAATATAAACCTCATAGTTATTTTCCCAGCTCATAGCATATTTTACTTATTTATTAACTATCCAATTCAATCTGCAAGTAGTTAAGTCATAACCTATCTCAAAATGATGAAAACCAATCCTAAAGTTCATTAACACGGAGCCTTACCTTTTAAAATAGTCTTGAAATCAACAACAAAATTCAAAATTTTCATCCAAAAAAAGCTAATGATATCCGTATTGCCCATATTTAAGTTGGGTCCAAAACGAGCTCAAAATGAAAAGGATAAAACCATAATTTTATTTTAGAAACACATTCACCAAGTTTATAGGAGTCTATATTTGAAAACCCATGCAAAAATAGATTTAAAAAGTGGTCTAGATTAAAAAAAACATTTTTAAGGTTTATCGGAGAAAACCTCAAAATATTATTTCAAAATCACGATTAAAAGGTGTTTTTGAAAGTGTAATCAATGGAAAATAATGGAGATATTAGCTTATAGGTTATATATATATATATATGAAACACAATGAAGAAATTCTCAAAATTGCCTTTCCCAAAGCTTGAAGGTCTGAAAATGGAGTAAAATCATGAAATTAAGGCTAATATACTTTTCTGTAATTACTGCCTCGTGAACACGAGTTTGTGAGTGTCAACTTTGATTGGCCGAAATCTTGGCCTTTAAAATTGAGAAGGTTGAATAATTAGGCCTTCACATTTGCGACACTCTCATCATGTTCAAGTAGAAGGTAAAATACCCAAGCCAAAATAAATTTCTTTTTACGATTATGGACACCACCTAGAAATCGTGATGAAGGAAAATTTCCTTCTCCTAATTGCAGCCAAGGGCCCGTATTCATGAAGAAGGCCCCATGCACAAAATATCAGTTGTGCACTAGTTGAATTTGCATTGTTCTGAATCTTCCGAATGGATCTTCGAGATTCATTCAGGACTCAAGAAAAACCATCTACTCTACCAGGATATTTTTGATTTTTTGAATTTAACGGTGACATCAAATTTTTGAAAAAATAGTATTTGTATAAATTAACCCTCGAGACCCTTTTTGAAAATCTTCAAATTATAGGCCAAAATATAAACTAAAAGTTATGAATCCGTATTAACCCTTTTAATAGCCCATATTCAATATTTTGGATCTATTGGAATTGTCTAAATCTCCATTTGACACTCTATATAACCCATGTTGACCAAATCTACTACATGGCTTTTAAAGCCTCCAAAAATCACAAACTCATCCATATCATACCTGATTGTATCAAAAACCGTGTCCGTCATTCCCATACTCTAAAGTAAATAAAGAACTACAATGGAAAGGTGTAACACCCCAAAATTAAAGTCAAGGATATAATCATGCTGCATATACATGTAAGATTAAATATTAAGTTTTAACAATATGATAAGAGATTTGGTCGTGTAGCATGGCCACAAAGACCTCCTAGCTTGTAACCAAGCCAAAACCTTCGTTACCAATCTATTCCTTGAGAAATAATCACCTTCAAATGAGTATATCTTCAATATACAAAAGTTTATTTGAGATAAAGACCCACCAACTGATAAATATTTGAATTATCTCTACAACACATCCAGCTAGCCATTAATCTGATATTAGAGTAAAATGTTATGGCCATTTTTGTAAGGCAGTGTTCAATAATGACAAGTCACGAAAAAAACCACGACCATGGTTACATTGTATGACCATACAATGGTTATTATAAGGAAAATAACAACATCCAAAAAGTTCATTAGTCTACCTTTAAGACACAGAGGAAAGCTTTGAAACTACGATCATGAGTCTCACAGATAATCCTAATTGAACCTTCAAACCTACAAACTAAGGCACGATTGTAGGTATATCGTATGATCATACCAAGGCTAGTATGATCATATTAAAAGAGATCGTATCTAGGTCATAACCAAGAATACTACCCACGATCATAGGTTGGTCCCATGATCATGGGAAGGTCTCGTATGTCCCCTCCAACAACTTTTACACATCTGCCATCCCACTCTTTTAATATTAAAACTAAGTTTTAAGGTTATTTCAAGGCTGATTATTGAGGTTCATATTACCCTAATCCCTTATTACAAAGAAAACATCTGACACTTAGTTGTAAATAGAGAAAAGAGGTTATTTATTTCCTCTAGGTAGAACTAGGTTCATTTTCTTCAATCTTTTAGTTTTCAAAAAATTCTTCATGTTTCTCATCTCCTGGTATGTGGGATTTCATCAATGGCTCTCCTTTCACCTAGTTAGTCCCAAAGTTAACCTAATTCATTAGTTTAATTCTGTTTCATAATTTAGGGTTTATTGATATTGTCACATTCCTCGATATCTATGTCCCTTGGTATCATTGACTTATAAATCCACGTGTATAAAAAATTTTTGTGTTATTAACTGTCCATGATCACAAACTCTAATTACATTTTTAAATCCATAAGCTTGTAATTGAGTTATTAAATTCCTTAAAATTACTCAAATTATGAAGTTGGCATAATAGTTGCAATCTTCAGAGATGGTGGGTTATGAACACTCGTGACCTAGGATTCTATGTATATATTTATGAGTATAAAATCCTCTAGCTCATATGTTTTTAATGCTTTTAGATAATATATTTATTTGGAGCCTTTAAATTATTAGTGTCATTAAGCCTTGTAGTTATTAGTGTCATTCAGTAAGGAGTAGTACTTAGCACTGAGAGGACGTAGGGATGAAGAATCGACCATCAATTAGGCTGAGACCTTTAGTATAAGGTAATAAGTCCCAGAACTATAGCACTACCATAGGTTCTAAAGGGTAACCCACCAGACTAATCATGATACTTTAGTCTTTTCGGACATTAGTTTATTAGATCCACGTCAGTCAGTTATAGGTTATACTCTGTTTACCTTTGACTGGAGTGCGTCGGTTATTAGTAACTCCCATAGTACATAGTCTACAATTTGAATTCAGCTACCCACATGACCTTGTATTCATTTACTCAATTTATTCTACATTAAGTTCATTACTTGGTCTTGTATCAGTTTATCACGTTACATGCATCATGTTCCACCTATATCAATTATTTCCTAGCTCACATACTCTGTACATTTAAATTACTAATAGCACACTTTCTTTGCACTATAATGCATCATAATATATGTTTTGATGCTCAGCACCTAAATAGTGCTTAGTACAACCTCCTATCGCATCAACAACAACATTTTGGTAAGTCCTCATAATTTTAGAGCTAATATTAACATTTTTTACTTTAAATTTTAGACTGTTTGAGTTAGTTGGGAGTTTCTCTTAGCAACTCGTCTTAGTTGAGGCTTTTAGACATACAGTTAGATGTTTAGCTTGTGGTTTTAAACTCAGATATTATTGTTGGTTTTCTTTTGATTATTTTTTGATCATTATGTTCATCTTTCATATAGTATTTTTATTAGTTTATTTTAGTATTCTTAGTGTCATGCTAGACCATAGGTTATCTTGGGAACACTTGTGACTCTAAGCACTGTGCAATGACTAGGGGTTAATCTTGGGTCATAACAAACTTGATATTAGAGCATCGGGTTTGAAGTTTCCTAGGGTGACTAAAAGTCTTTTTAATTAGTCTTATTCATGGGTTTGAAGTGTGACACACTGGTGATAAGGAGCTATTAAATGTTTTATGAAATATTTCACTTCTTTCATATTCATATCGTATGATAGACTATGACCTCTATTAAAAAATTCTTCTAAATCGCTCTCTATATGTTTACAGAATATGCCTCTTAAGAGAACTAATGGAAGGAGGAGTAAAAATGACAACAGGATTGAGAATTAGCAAACACCACCACTATCTCAAGAAACCTTTTAAAGGAATAAGTCTCCCAAGTCAAATTCAGGACTTGTTTAATAGCCTTATCCTAGTCCATGACCAACCAAAATAACAGGTTAACTATGGAACCAACTCTCACAACTTGAGACTACATCCTAGTTCTACTAAAGGTCTCACGCTAACTGGCAGGTGAACCTTCATCCTTGCATCTGCTCGGTGCTAAGTACTACTCCCAATTGAATATAAACTTATATATTGAATATCTCAATAAAATTGAAGTCATGAGGTTAAAGTATAAGCACTTTTTTCTAAAAACATTCTAAATAAAAAAAGCTGAAGGACTGATTGTTTGACTGACAAATATGATATCCTAGGTCACCGGGTGTTCATAATCCTCTATCTCTAAAAAAGTGCAACTAATAATGAATATTTAATATTTGGAAGAGAATAAGAAAAATTTCATAGCTCAATTCTAAAATCATGAATTTACCAACATATCATGGGTTCATAATTCTAAGTAAGTGAAAATGCTAATTTTCATGAGAAAATATGGTATGCCAACTAATATGGGATGAAATTTACAAAATAATAATGTATAATGCTTAATAGTCTTGAAAATTGATACATCATATGTAGCTTGATCATATACTTGAAATATGAAGTAATATCATGTAAATCATGCATGAACAAGAGAATATTATGAATGCTATGATATAGTCATAATAAATCATAAATATTAGCGAAAATATGCTTATGTATGCAAATATATCATGGATAACTGAATTTGAGCTTGTAATTCTATTTGGGCAAAAGTCCTAGTTCATGGGAATCATAGAAATCATAATTAAAATTCATATTATAAAACTAGATTCTGGGCATAAGGGTGAAATGAATCCCTTAATGAAAATCCACATACCCATAGTTCATGATTGTTGTCGATAGTGATCCTTCAATAGCTTTTACTCTTATTTATGATGGAAGTTGTGCTCAGTCTTATCTTTTGTGATTTAGAAGCTTTTGTACCTGGCTAGATTTGTTCCTATGGTTAGCTTACATTTTCATAATTAATATTTGTAATAAAACAGTTGTAATTAAAGATTGTTATTTCTATTTAGTAAAGACTTTTACATGTTATATTGAATGGGTGGTAAGGGATTATCCTATCTATGTGGATTATAGGTTCCATCATAATTTAGTTATTTGGGTCATAACAATAGAGGTCCTGCCAGCACTGGTAACTTCATAGCTAGCAATAGCCCAACTAGTTATTAATATGGAGGAGTAAAAGATATTGGGAAAATTTCTTAGATTAACTCCACCTAAGTTTGTGGGAGACCCAAGTGAGGATGCATTTGAGTTTATAACTAGTTGTGAGGGAAGGCCTCATGATTAGGATCGGTAGGGACTCATGGTATGGCTACAACATATTCCAAGGTCATCGGGTGTTTATAATCCTCCGTCTCTGAAGAATACAACTAATAATGAATATTTAATATTTGGAAGGGAATAAGGAAAATTTCATAGATCAAGTCTAAAATCATGAATTTACTAACATACCAAGGGTTCATAATTCTAAGTATGTGAAAATACTCATTTTCATGGAAAAATATGATATGCCAACCAATATTGGATGAAATCCACCAAATAATAATGTCTAATTCTTAATAGTCTTGAAAATTGATACATTATATGTAGCTTGATCATATGCTTTAAATATGAAGTAATATCATGTAAATCATGCATGAACAAGAGAATATTGTGAATGCTATGATATAGTCATAATAAATCATAAATAATAGTGAAAATATGCTCATGTATGCAAATATATCAAAGAGAACTGAATTTGATCTTGTAATTCTATTTGGACAAAAACCCTAGGTCATGGGAATCATATTTCTAATTATGCCTAGATTATAGAGAAAAAGCATTGCGAGGATAAAGAGGGAAGTAATAAGATCCATGTCAGTAGGGCATTTACATTAGGAGCCACAACAACTCATAGTTTAGAGGCAAAGGTGTTTATGGTGGGTACCCCCAAGCTAGACTGATGAAATCTTGGACTAAAGCCTTGCGAATCTGCCTTTGAGAAAAAAAACTAGGCTTATGCTTGCTTGAGAGTTAAATCACGTGATGTTTTTATTTAGAATGAGTTTGGCAAAAATAATGAGGGATTTGGGGTGATTAAATAGGCTTTTACCTATTGTAGCAGTTTAAATGATGTATTTTTTGGGTTAAAAGAGTGGAAAAGACCAAAAAACTCCTTTAAAATCATCTAAAAAGTTGTTAGTATCAATATTGACAAGTTTGGTGATGACCCGTAGGGTTAGGGGATGAGTCATGGCCTCAATCATTATTCGGGACTCAAATTTTGGTCCCCACTATCATGAAGATTAGTCACCCTATGACTCGTAGTGACCTAACAAAGATTCACCGTTAGAGTCGTCGTCACGGGCAACTTTAATTATGCTTCAGAAAATTAGCCATAACTTTTTACTCTGATATAAGATTAAGGCAAAACTGGATGTGTTGGAAAGTTAATTTAATTATACATCTTTTTTTGGGTATTAATATCAAAACACTAACTAATCTAGAAGTTATTCTTGTATGAATTTTCCTACAATATAATTCTTCTCATTAATTCTATCGGTAAGGGATAATTTGACTTGTCTATAAGCTAAAGTTATTTGAGGACTTAATACAATTACAAATCACTTATCAAACTAACAAAACATAATTTTTTAAAAATAATTACACATACTTGAAGCATGGTTCTAATATTTTCTTTGATTTTTTGGTGGTGTTACACCAGCCAACAATAGCCAGTGTTCGAGACTTCACTCGGATGAATCCTCCATGCTATGTGGGTTTATGTTTGAAAAGGATCCAAAAAATGTCATGGAAATTATTCAGAAGTTATGAATATCATAGGTTTTACCCTAATTGGAAGTTCTAATTTGGACGTCTATCAGCTCCAAGGAGTGGCTCACACCTAGTATAAATAATAAAAGGAAAATATGGGTACATGCACAAAATTATTAGAGTGGGATAAGTTTGTTGTTGCATTTATGTATAGGTTCTTCCTACTTGATATAAGGGAAGCAAAGGTATAGGAATTCATAAATCTAAAGTAGAGTAACATGAGCGTAAAGTGTATTGCCTTAAGTTTAATTAGTAGGTAACGTATGCTCCTTCAATAGTTGTTCATTCCAGACCCCAGATGAACAAGTTTGTGTCTAGTGTTTTTGAGTATGTGGTAAAAGATTTTAGGACTTCATGTTAGTGAAGAATACAAACATCTTTAGGATGATGGTTCATAATCAACAGATAAAAGATAAGAAAGTTAAAGAAAAGGAAAGCGAGAGAAAAAGGGTCGAAACAGGTAGCTTTAATTTATATTAACAGAGGTCAAATAGTGGAAATGATTCTTAGTTACTTCAAAAATCTTCAACTCTAGCCTTATATTTTACTAATGCTGCAGTGCCTAAGTTCGGGCAAGATAATTAAGGTAAGGCACTAGGTTTAAGTCCCAGGGTAGTGCATGAAGTATTCGTACCAACTTGGTATGCAAGAAATGTTGTAGAAATGACAAAGGTGAGTGTATGGATGGTAGGGATATTTTCTTTGGGTGTAGAAATCCTGGCTACAGACTGAGGGAATGTTTATTTCTTCATAGAGAGGTATGGATGCTTATCAACAAAGTCAGTCCAACTCTTCAGCAGATCCAGTAGGTCGCCCAACTCAGCAGATTAAAGCATCTAGTGCATCTATCATACAATATTAAAACATATACTATTCCCTTTAGACATGACAGGATCAAGAGGTTTCTCCTGATATAGTCACAGATACATTATAGGTCTTCCATATTCATGTTTATGCATTATTAGATCCTTGAGTGATACTTTATTTTGTAACATCTTATATAGCAGTAGACTTTAGTGTCTGTCCAAAAATTCTTCTAGGACATTTCTCGGTCTCTACTCCAAATGGTGACTCATTCATAGCTAGACGTGTTTATAGAAATTTCCTAGTCATAGTTTCCTAGAAAGTCACTTTAATTGACCTTGTAGAGTTAGACAGGGTAGATTTTGATGTCATTATTTGTATGGATTGGATACACTTGTGCTATGCCTTTATTGATTGTAGGAATAGATTAGCCCAATTTTAGTTTCCAAATGAACCAGTTCTGGAGTGGATGAGTAGTACCTCACTACCTATAGGTCAGTTCGTATCTTACCTTAGGGATAGAAAGTTGATCTCCAAAAGGTGAATCTATTATCTTGTTTGGGTTAAGGATTCAAATTTGAGTACCTAACTCTTGGTAAATTCCAGCTGTAAATGAGTTTCCAGAAGATCTACCAAGAGTTCCCCCATATGGGAAATTGTATTTACAATAGATCTCCTTCAAGATACCTAACCTATTTTCAATTCCACCCTACAGAGTGGATCTAGACGAGCTTAAGGAGTTGAAGGAATAGTTGAAGTATCTCCTATACAAGTGTTTTTTCATGCCTAACATCTCTTCATAGGGTGCTCAAGTTATTTTTTTATGTAAGAAAGATAGTTCCATTAAATACCTGTAGTTAAATAAAGTCACCGTAAAATATAAGTATCCCATTCCCAGGATTGATTACTTATTCTATCAACTTTATAACGCAAATTTTTTATCAAAGATAGACCTATGATTAGGCTATTATCAGGCTAGAGTTAGAAAATGTGACATTCCAAACACAACTTTAAGAACTTGATCTAGTCAATTTAAAGTTGTTGTTATGTTTTTTGGACTAACAAATACTCTTAAAACCTTAATAGACTTGATAAAAAGGGACTTCAAGAAGTACTTGGACGTGTTTGTTATAGTCTTCATAGATGAAATCCTTATTTATTCTTAGAGTAGTGATGAAAATATAGATCATTTAATGATTGTCTTACATACTCTTAAAGATGGCAAACAATTCTCCAATTTCAGAAAGTGTGAATTCTAGTTGAAATTGGTAGCATTCCTTGGTCATATTATTTTTGGCGAAGGCCTTTGGGTTGATCCCCAAAAGACTAACACGGTAAGGAACAGTCCTAGACCCATCTCTCCAGCCAATATCAGGAGTTTCTTTGGCTTAGCTGGTTACAACAAATGGCTTTTAGAAGGATTTTCCTCCATTTCTTATACCATGTAGAGGATGAATTAGAAAAAATTCAAATTTTAGTGTCTCAATTTTTGTTAGAAGAGTTATCAAAAGGTTAACACTCGACTCACCACCACTCATGTAATAACTATACCTGAGGGCTCAGATGGTTTTTGCGATTTATTATGATGCCTCCAAGGTTAGACTTGGTTGTGTATTGATACAATGGGGAAAAGTTACAACATAGGTCTCTATAAAGCTCAATCCCCATGATTAGAACTACCTGACTCGTGATTTTGAGTTGGCAACACTTGTTTTTTCCCAACCTTCCAACTTAGACAATTTCCATTTGGTGATGAATGACCCTAAAAGGGAGATATAGTAAGACCCCAAAATTAAATCCGACGATATAACCATGATTCAATTATTCGAAGGATTAAACATCAAGTTTTAACAATATGATAAAGGATTTGGCCATATACCATGGCCACAAGAAACTCCTAGCCCAACAAGTTGAAACCATTCTTACCAATAAATTCCTTAAGAAATGATCATCTTTAAATAAGTATAACTTCTATATTCTGAAGAATATTTGCACTCATATCCCACCAAATGACAGATATTTGAATTATCTTTCTAATGCATCCAAATTTGACTTAATTTGATATCAGAGTGAAATGTTATGGCCATTATAGTGAAACACTATCCTTAATTGAGATTTCATGAGCCAAACTACGACAGTGGTTGCATTGCACAACCATATAATGGTATAATATAATTAAGACAACACTAACATGTGAAATTTAAGTACACCTTCTAATGATGAGAGGGAAGGACAATCTTGATTTTAAACCATGATTGTGAGTCCCACAAATGATCTTGATTGAACCTTTGAACATATAAACCAAGGTACAACTGTATGTAGATCACACAATCATACCCAAGCTCATATAATAATGTTCAGAGTGATCTCATAAAGCTCCCAAGATTGACTACAACCCAAGATTGTAGTTTGGTCCCACGATCAGGGGAAGGTCTCACACGTCCACTCCAACAAGTTCCAATCTTGAATTTTAAAGGGGCACATCAGTCTTTACCCATTTTTTTAACATCAAAACTATGTCGATTAGGTTATTTTAAGGATGATTATTTAGGTTAAATGAGTATATTGATTTCCTTAAGGAAAAACAAAGGTTCATCTTCTTTAGGCTTTAAATTTGCAAAGAATTATTTAGGATTCTCATCTCCAGGTATGTGGGATTTAATCAATTGGTCTTTTTTCACCTGAGCCCCAAATTTCATCCAATTCTTAGTTTGAGTAATTTTTCACATTTTTATGCTTTTAGTATGCGATAGAGTGTGAATATTAAAACATTATTCTAACTTATTTTCTACACATTTACAGAATATGGCTCCAAAGAGAACTAGTGAAAGTAGGAGTGGTAATGATAATAGGGTTTATAATAAGCAAAAACCACCACTAGCTCTAGAAAACCCTTTGAATTAATAAGTCTCCGATGTCGAATTTAGGTTTTTTTTATAGCCATGGCCTAGTCCATGACCACCCGGAATAAACATTCAGCTATGACACCATCCAACCCAATAGTGAAAGCAGCAGTTGTAGCCCAATAGTGAAAGCAGCAGCTGTAGCGTCTGAGACATCACTCAAATAAATCCTCTAGTGTTCTATGGGTATAAGTTTTAAGAGGATCCATTAGATTCCTTTAAACACCTTGAATTTTGGTCCCTAAAATTTTCTTGGTCTATGAGCTTAATTCCCTATTAACGACTCTCCCTATAAGTTGTAGGGTATTATTATGGGTCATAGAACCCTAATTATCTCCGGATTAGCATGGATTGGCCAAGTCTCTATTATGATTACGGTTGGCTCCTAATGAGTCATAAAGACTTTATATGAGTCGTATTGTCCCATCCATAGCCAAACTAGTATGTTGCTCAAATGTTTTGTCTTGCCTATAATTTGATCAAACTAGTCAAAATGTCTTAGTATGAGTCGTATGATATGAATCATAGCTAGACTAGTGTGGGTGCCCATGGATATTGTCCAGACTACGACTGAAGGTCACATGTTGTAAGGTGATCCTACGAGTCGTAAGGTCTCTCGTAATGACTAGGTAATAATTTTTTAATATTTCATTAAGGGCACTTTAGAAATTTTTCCTTTTACCCAAATGTGACCCAAGACTTTAAAAACAGCATTGGCAACCCATTCCTATTCCTAATAGACCAAAATAACTTCTCTTTACTCATAAATTCTCTTAAGAAAGAGCATTACGGTTTTCTCAAGGTTGATTGTACAGAGCTTCCAAGGGCAAATTCCCTCTAAAATTATGATATCTTCTGGCATGTTACTCTTCCCAAAATCTTATTTTGTAAAAAACACGTCTTTTAAACAATTTAATTGTATGGATTTGAATGTGGGTTTTGATATAGGTTGAGGTTTTTGGAATAGTTGATCTTTTAATAGTTTTTCTATGGTTTTCATGAGTTATTCATGCTTTGAATTAAATGTTTTAAGACTAATAGGGCGCATGGGTATGGGAATTGGAATAGGGGTTGAGGTAATCCCCCTCATTGAAGTTTTAAACTTGAAAATTAGTTTTGAACAATTATATTCGCTCAACCCACTTGTGTGAATGACTTGAATTGTGGAATTATTACTTGGTTTTCCTTACTCACCAATTCTATTGCATTGCATAAATGGTTAAACAATTAACATGGTTTTTTAAATACTTGTTGGATATGTTTTAATTTTAATAATTAAAGGTGGTCGAGGCATTCCCCCAAGTTAATGGAATTGTAAAGGCATAATTATGAGCTTGCAAGATAAATGGTATGGTGATACTTGTGGTGTACCTTAATTTATGATAACTTGGTTAATAAATGGGGTATGTTAAACATGTTTTAACTGGGCCTAATGGGGGTTATGTAGCTAATTCATGAAGGTATGGGTCTCGAATGACTTATACTGGCAAATCATGTCTGTCGATACAAGATTTGGACTATATAACTATGTACATGGTTCACACTATTGATATATTTTGTATATAAGATTGATGTAGGGTTGTGGCATTCCTTAGTCTTCCTTGATAACCTTTGTTCATGCGGCTAATACGCACTGGGCCCTTTTAGCTGAGGGAGCTGAACCCATATACCCTGTGGGTATCAATTTATGATGGTTGATCTACATAGTATAGGATAATATTTTACTATCATGTTAAACCTTGTTTCCTACCCCAATATTTATTATATATATGTATGTATGTATGTATGCGAACATGTACTGTGATTTTGAAGTTAAACCTTTGACTGACATTATTTTATCCTTATCTGGAGTTACTTACTAGTGCTTACCCCAGTACTGTATCCAAACACTGTATTCCCATATGATACATGGTTTGAAGGCACTTGTACTTTTCCTGTGCGATGATTGGTGATCTAAAAGTTGGTCATTTGCATTGAAGTGGTGAGCTTTCTTTCTCCTGAAGTATTGATTATTCTATCGGTGTTCCTTCCATAAATTAGAATTAAATATTTCACATTTCCATTGTCATTGTCATTGTTAGGGTTGGGGGTATGTGTCAATTAGGTTGTTTTTGGTCTAGAGTCTTTGTGGATATTCCTATAGACTAGGTATTATTTTCTTGACATGTATAGATTTTGAGTTACTATATACTCTATCTTGTTATATATTCAAAATTCATCCATTGACTAGTGTGTCATGTTCCGTTTGACTAGGCTATGGGGGTAGTCTCTTGTCCTCGATGGACTTGAGATACCCGTCATGTCTAGGTCCCACTTTGGGTCATGAAAAAGTTTGTATTAGAGCCTAGGTTCATTATAAATTAGGTGTTCACAAATCTGTGTCAAGTAGAGTCTCTTTCATGGGTATGTAGTGAGCAACACTTATGAGGGAGAGGCTAAGAGATATTTAGGAATGTTTCTCTTTCTTATTGTTTTATTTTTGAGCTGTAGAGTCTATGGGGTTGAAAGTTCCTCTAATTCCCATTTGTTCTCATTTCAAATCATGACTCATCAAAAATCTGATGCCCGTGGCACCTCTTTTTTCCCACTTGAGTATAACATGGATGGAACTCAACTTGCTTATGAAATTCAGACACAGTCTAGGGATCCAGGTCCTAATTATGCCACCCCTCATGGAGTTCCACTATTCCCTACCAGTCCTCAGAAAGCTCCTAAGACTAATAATGATAATACCCCTCCGCCCCAAGGATATATTTCTAATGCTGAGTTTCATTGATCTATTCATTGACACAGTTTGTGACACCTGAACAATGTAAGCCAGGTCCTACTCGTACTGCTTTGAGTTCTTCTAAGGTTGCTTGAGTCAAACAGTTTATGAGGGTCAATCTTTCGATCTTTACTGGCTCTAAGGTTAAGGATGACCATCAAGGGTTCATAGATAAGATGGAGAACATAATTAGGGTTACATATACTTTTGACTCTAAGGGCATAAAATATGCCACATATCAGTTGAAGGATATTGAATATTAGTTATATGAGGAGTGGGAATAGTTTAGAGGGGATTATTCTGAGGCATTTATGTGGGATGACTTCTCTGGTGATTTTCTTGATTATTTTTTCCTCAAGAGTTGAGGGAGGTAAAGGATGAGGAGTTTGTAAATCTAAAACAAGGCAAGATGTCTGTGAAGAAGTATGCCTTGAAGTTTCATCAGTTATCTCACTATGCCCCTGAGCTAGTGTCTAGCATGAGTGCTAGGATGAGGAAGTTTGTTTTGGGCTTGTCTCCCGACTTGGTCCTAGAGGGTAAGGCTGCAATCCTGAATAGTGACATGGATATCTCTATGCTTATGGTATATATACAATAGGGTGAAGATGAAAAGAAGAAACAAGTCAAAATAGGGGAAAGGTAAGGTAAGAGGTCTAAGTATTTTGAGCCTGATAGAGGCTAGTAGAATAGAGGTAGAGATGGTAGGCAATGGTCTAAGAAGTAGTAAAGAAATTTTGGTTATTATTCTATGACTAGTGATCTATATCTAAGATGTCTAGTGATCGCTGCTTGCAAAGCAATAATCGTTTTAAGGCACAAGGTGCCCAATCTCAGGCTAGTGAGGCCTAGTTAGCTCTGTCGTATCCTCCTTGCAAATTTTTTGGTTAGTTGCACCATTGGTTTTGTGATAAAAGGAGAAATAAATATTTTAAATATAACTAGCCTATCCATAATTAGAGAAACTATCCCTCCGGTGATATTGCTACTTAGACTAATAAGGTCCTTATTATTTCTTCTTCAGCTCCTGCACAAAAGGGTACTACTTCTTGCTCTGGCACATGTCAAAATCATTTGTATACTTTTGCCACCTATCAGGACTTTGAGGTGTCTCCTTATGTTGTTACTAGTCCACTAAAAATTTTCTCTCGTGATGTGTATTGTCTGTTGGATCTTGGGTCTACCCTTTATTATGTGGCTATTTATTTTGGTTTTGGTCCTAAGTGTATTCTTGATCCATTTTTTGTGTCTACCCCAGTAGGTGAATCTATTGTTTCTAGGAGAGTCTATAAGGGTTGTATGGTATCTATCTATGATAAGGACACATTGGTATAAATTTGATAGAATTAGAGATGTTAGATTTTAATGTCATCTTAGGGATGGATTGGCTCCATTCATGCTATGTGTCTCTTAATTATAGGATTCGAAGGGCCAGTTTCCAATTCCCAGATAAATCGGTGATTGAGTGGGAAGGGAATTCCCTAGTGCCTAAGAAAAGGTTTATCTCTTATCTTAGAGCCCAGAAATTAATTTCCAAGGGGTGTCTTTGTCACTTGGTCCTGGTTAAAGATTCTAACTTGGAAGGTCCTTTTTTATAATCTGTGTCTGTGGTCTGTGAGTTTCTCGAAGTATTCCCTAATGATCTTTCTGGCATCCCTCTCGATAGGGAAATTGATTTTGTGTTCAATCTCCTTCTTGACACTCTTTCTATCTCGATCCCTCCTTATAGAATGGCTCCAGCCGAGTTGAAAGAACTTAAGGAGAATTTGAATGATCTTCTTAATAAGGGGTTTATCTGACCTAGTATTTCCCTATGGGGTGCATCGTTAGTGTTTGTGCGTAAGAAGGATAGGTCCCTTCTGATATTTATCGATTACTGCTAGTTGAACAAGGTGATAGTGAAGAATAAGTATCCTCTTCCTAGGATAGATGACCTATTTGACCAGTTGTAGGGTACAAAGAACTTTTCTAAGGTTGACTTTCGATCGGGTTATCCTTTGTTGAAGATTAGGGATGAGGATATCCCTAAGACTTTTTTCCCAAATTGGTATTGTCATTTTGTGTTTGTGATGATGTCTTTTGGTTTGACTAATGAACTGGAGACATTCATGGATCTTATGAATTAGGTATTTTTCAGTTTTTTTACTTATTCATCATAGTGTTTATTAATGACAATCTACTTTATTCCAAGAGAGAGAAGGATCATGCTGATCACCTTGGTTTGGTGTTGCAGACCCTTAAGAATTAGCATTTTTATGCCAAGTTTACAAAGTTTAAGTTCTAGTTGAATGTTGTTACTCTTTCAGGTCATATTGTTTCTAGTGAAGGGATCATGGTGGATCCGTAGAAAGATGTGGTGTTAAGAAAAGGACTAGACCCACGACTTGAACTGATATTTAGAGATTCTTGGTATTGGCTAGATATTATAGGAGGTTTTTGGAGTGTTTTTAAAATATTACCCCATTGACTAGATTAAATAAGAAAAATGCAAAGTTTTTATGGTCCTATGCTTGCGAGGGTAGTTTTGAGAAATTAAAGGATAACTTGTCTTTTCTCCTATTTTAAACCTACCCGAGGGTACTGATGGCTTTATTGTTTATTGTGATGCATCCCGTGTGGCACTGGGTAGTGTGTTCATACAGTAGGGCAAGATTGTGGCATATTCTTCTAGGTAGTTGAAGGTACATGGGAAGAGTTATCTGACTAATGACATGGAGCGGTTGGTGGTAGTTTTTCCTTTGAATATTTGGCACCATTACCTGTATAGGGTTCATGCTGATATCTTCTTTGACCATAAGAACTTGTAGTACATGTTCACCTAAAAAGAGTTGAATCCCAGGCTAAAGAGATGGCTTGAGTTGCTTAAGGACTATGATTTGAGTCTTTATTATCATCCAGGTAAAGCTAATATGGCCACTAATGCTCTTAGCAGGTTATCTATGGGTAACTTATCTCATGTTGAGGAGAAAAAGTTAGGGTTGGTGAAGGATATTCCCTATTTTGCTAATCTTGGAGTTCATCTTTTGGACTCTGAGATGGTAGTGTGATTTCTCAAAAGGTGGTGAAGTCCTCTCTTGGGTGTTAAGGTGTAGGAGAAGCAGGTTAGGAATCCTATTTTTATGAGAATCAAGGATGATATGGGTCACCAGAAGGTGATGGCTTTTGTGATTGGTAGTGACGGTATCTTAAGGTACCAAGGTAGATTGTGTGTTCATGATGTTGATGGGCTACAAGAGCGAATCTTGGTAGGGTTCATGAGTCCAGGTAAACTATTAATGTAGGTTTAATGAAGATGTACCAGAATTTGAAATAGATCTATTGGTGGAATAACATAAAGAGGGATGTGGTAAATTTTGTGGCTAACTGCATGAAATGTCAGCAAGTGAAGTTAGAGCACTTGAGGCCTGATGGTTTCTCTTAAGAGACTGAGTTGCCCGTGGGTAAGTGGGAGGTGAATAATATGGATTTCATTACTGGTCTTCAGCGATTTCTGAGTAAGTATGATTCAATTTGGGTTATCATTAATATGATGATTAAGTCCGCTCACTTCTTGCCGGTGAAGACTACTTATTCTGTAAAGGATTATGTTAAGCTTTTCATTTAGGAAATCATCAAGTTGCATGGTCCTCCAATTTCCATCATATTTGATCAAGGTACTCAGTTCTCATCTCAATTTTGACATTCTTTTCAGAGGGATTTGGAGACTAAGTAAGCCTTAGCACCACTTTCCACCCTCAAGTGAATGGTCAAGCGGAGAGAATGATTCAAACTTAAGATGATATGCTAAGTTCTTATGTGCTTTATTTTTGTGGTAACTGGTTTGATCATTTTTCTCTCATAGAGTTTACATATTTTAATACTTTTCACTTTAGTATTAGGATGGCTTCTTTCGAAGCACTTTACGGTAGGAGGTGTAGGTCCCCTATTAGGTGGTTTGAGGTTTGTGAGAATAGTTTATTCGGTCCCGACTTGGTTTACCAAGCCATGGAAAAGGTGAAGGTGATTTGGGATAGACTTAAGGCTGCCCAAAGTCGCCAAAGATGATTCTTGGAATTTGAGTTACTGTTTACTCTATCCTTTTATATGTTCGGAACTTATCTATTGACTAATGTATTATGTTCTTTCTTACTAGGAAAAAGGGGTTATCACTGGGCCTTAGTGGACTTGAGACACTCATCACGGCCAGGCCCTAGCTTGGGTCGTGATAGCCTCGAATAGTATTCAAAAATTTACAAATATCATAGGTGTTACCCAAACAAAGAGTGTTGACCTGGATACCTATCTACAAGGAGTGGCTCACACTTAGTATAAATGATGAAAGAAATATAGGGATACAGACGCAAAACTGAAAGAGAGGGAATCGTTCATCATGGATTTTTTGTTCTATATAGGTTCATCCTACTTGAGCTAAGGAAAGATAAGGTATACGAATTCAAAAATTTAAAGCAGGGTAACATAAGTGTGAAGGAGTATTCCCTTAAGTTTACTACGTACACAAGGTATGCCTCGGCTATGGTTGTTTATTCGAAGATCCGCATGAGCTATTTTCTATTTGGTATTTCTGAGGATATGGTTAAAGAGTGTAGGACTACTATGCTGGTAAAGGCGATGGACATCTCTAGGATGATGGTTCAAGGTCAAAATATAGAAGAAGAGAAAGTTTAAGATAAGTAATAGTAGAGTAACAGGGACAAAATAGGTAGCCTTAATTATGATGTCTATCCCAAAATTTGTATTGGACCTTTCTTATTCACTCCTCCAGTTGGTGGCTCATTCAGAGCTAGGAAGGTATACAGAAATTGCCTAGTCACAGTTTCCTAGAAAATTACTTATGTTGAGCTTGTAGAGTTAGACATGGTAGATTTTGATATCATTCTTGGAATGGATTGGCTACACTCTTGCTATGCCTCTATTGATTGTAGGAACAAAGTAGCCCAATCCTAGTTTCCAAATAAATCAGTTCTAGAGTGGAAGGGTAGTACCTCAGTGCCTATAGGTTAGTTCGCGTCTGACCTTATGTCTAGAAAGTTTATCTCCAGATGGTGCATATGATATCTTGTCAGGGTTAAGTATTCAAAACCTAAGGCCTCTACTCTTTGATTTTTTCAAATGGTAAACGAGTTTTTAAAGTATTTCAAAAAAATCTACCCAGAGCACCTTCCAAATGGGAAATTGACTTCAGAACAAAACTCCTTCTAGCTACCCAACCTATTTCTATTACACCATATAGAATGGATCCAAACAATCTCAAAGAGTTGAAGTAATAGTTGAAGGGCCTCCTAGACAAGGGTTTTATCAGGCCAAAGATCTCTCCATGGGGTGTTGAAATTCTTTTAGTGTGCAACATACATAATTCTCTCAGAATGTGTGTCGACTACCATCAGGTGAACAAACTCACAATCAAGAATAAGTATCCTATTCCAAGAATTGATGACTTGTTCGACCAAATCTAGGGTGTAAATTATTTCTCTATGATAGACCTTAGATCAGGATATCACCAGCTCAAAGTCAAGGAACAAGACTTTTCAATGATAGCTTTCAGAACTCGGTATAGTCACTTTCAATTAGTTGTTATATCTTTTTTACTAACAAATAATCAGGCATCTTTATGTACTAAAAGAATAGGGTACTCACCTAGTACTTGGATATATTCGTTATAGTCTCCAAAGATGACATCCTCATTTGTTCTCAAAGTGGGGATGAAAATGCAGATCATTTGAGGGTTGTCTTGTAGTCTCATATAGTTGTCCAGCTATTTGCCAATTTCAACAAGTGTGCATTCTATTTGAAATTAGTAACATTCCTTGGTCATATTATTTTTGTTGAAGGCATTCGGGTTGATCTCGAAAAGACCAAGGGAGAAAGGAACTGTAATAGACCCATCTCTCCCTTAGATATCAGAGTTTCTTGGGATTATCTGGTTACTATAGATGGTTTATTATGGGAATTCTCCTCCATTACTTATCCATGTCTAGGATGACTCTAAAAAACTCAAATTTTAATGGTCTGATTCTTGTGAGAAGGGTTTTCAAGAGCTAACGACTCGACTCAGCACTATTCTAGTTTTAACTCTACCCAATGGAAGAAATGATTTTGTAGTTTATTGTGATGCCTCTAGGGTTGTACTTGGTTGTGTATTGATGAAGCAGAGCAAACTTATAACATATGCCTCTAGACAGCTTAAGGCTCATAAAAAAAACTGCCCAACTTATGATTTTGAATTGGCAACAGTTGTTTTTCCCTTAACCTTCCAACTTAGCCAGTTTCCATTCAGAGATGAATGTTCCCAAATAGAAGATATTGTAACACCCTAAAATTCAAATCCAATACTAGAACCATACTTCAACGTGAAGGATTAGACGTCAATTTTTAACAGTATTAAAAGGGATTAGGTTATGTAGCATGGCAACTACAACCTCTTATCCCATAACCAAACCAAAACCTTCTTTACCAATCAATTACTTGAGAAATAAGCATCTTCAAATGAGCATAACTTCAAGATTCTAAAGAATCATAGAGCTCAAGACCCAACAAATGACATATATTTGAATTATCTTTCAAATGCATCCAATTTTGTCTTAATTCGATATTGGAGTGAAAGGTTGTGACCATTTTAGTAAAACATTATCCGGAAATAAGATTTCACAAGCCAAACCATGACCCTGTTTACTTTATGACTATTCAATGGTCACTACTAATCGATACAACACCAATATATGAAATTTTACAATTACACCTTCCAACCATGAGAGGGAACTATGATCGTGCTTTTAAACCATGATCGTGAGGCCCACAGATGATCCTGATTGAACCTACAAACCAAGATAAAAATATAAGTAGATCCCACAATCGTACAAAGGCTCATCTGATCATTTTTATAGATCTACCATCTAGATCCCAATCACGACAACAAACCATGATCATAGGTTGGTCCCACAATCATGGGAAGGACTCGTACATCCCCTCAAACAACTTCCAATCACGAATTTTGAAGGGGAACATCCACTCTTCCCACTCCTTCAAATTCAAAACTATATTTTTTAGGTTATTTTGAGGATGACATTGCATTTAATACTACCCTAAGTCCTCATTACTCAAAAAAATTCAAAACTTAGTTGCAAACAAAGAAAAGTGGTTATTTGTTTCCCAAAGGTAGAGCTATGGTTTAACTTATTCAGGCCTTCAATTATCAAAGAATTCTTCAGGGTTCTAATCTCCAGGTAAGTTGGATTTTACTAATGGGTATCATTTCACCCATTGAGTCCCAAAGTTAGCACAATTCTTCAGTTCAGTTCCTTCTTCACAATTTATAGTGTACAAATGTTGTTAAATTCATCGATATCTCAGTCCCTTGGTGTTATTGACTTGTAATCCACGTTTATCATGAATTTTAGTGTTATAAAATGTCCATGATTACAAACCCTAATTACGTTATGAAATCCATAAGTTTGGACTTGGGTTGTTAAATTCCTTAAGTCACTCATATTATAAAATTAGCACAATATTTTCATTTTTTGGAGATGGTGGGTTATGAACACCAAATGACATACGATTTCATGCATATATATTTATGAGAATAAAATCCTCCAGCTTATGCATTGTTGAATGCTTTCAGATAATGTATTTATTTTTAGCCTTCAAATGATTATTATCATTGAGCATTGTAGTTATTAGTATTATTCAATTTGGAGTAGTACTTAGTACTGAACGAACGTAGGGATAAGGGCTTAGCCGTCAGTTAGGCTAAGACATTTAGTAAAAGTCCCTAAATCCTAAAACTATAGTGCCATCGTAGGTTCTAAATCAAATTAGTGGATCCATGTCTGTCAGTGTTAGTACCCTTGTCAAGGTACTGGACACTCTTCAAGGTAGTGTTATAGGTTGGATCTCTGTTAGCTCATATTGGGGTATGTTAGTTATTAATAACTCCCATAGTATATAGTTCAGGTTCAGCTTCTCGCATGAAATTGTAATCATTTCTTTAGTTTATTGTACATCACATATTTATTATTTGGTCTTGCATCAGCTTATCATATCACATGTATCATGTTAAGCCTATATTAGGTATTTCCTATCTCGCATACAATATACATTAAAAGAACTATTCCCATACTTTCTTTTTGCTATATTTTCTCATAATATAGGTTCTGATTCTTAGCGCCTAGATCGTGCATAGTATGACCTCCTACCGCTTCGATGCTAGAATTTGGTAAGTCCTCATCATTCGATAGATAGTATCAACATTTTATTTTTTTTACTATAGTTTTCAGATAGTTAGAGTTAGTTAGGGGCGTATCCCAGCAACTCATCTTAGGTTTTCAGAGATACAATTAGATGTTTAGCTTGTTTTAAACATAGATGTTATTGTTACTTTTATTATTTCATTATTCAAGTTAGCTTTTGCATAGTATTTTTATCAGTTATTTTTAGTATTCTTAGTGTCATGTCAATCCATGGGTTAGCTTTGGGTCATTTATGACAATAAGTATCGCGCTATGAATAGTGGGTAGTCTCGAAGTGTAATAAAAGGGCAAAATGGTCAAAAAAAATAAAAAGCTAGATTTCACTATTCAGGTCATTAAATCACCCACCTATAAAACTATTGTTAGTTTGCAAACTAAAAGGTGAGGAAATACCGAAATCAGTAAAGATATGAAGGTAACTACTACGCATGCCCATCTCAACCTCCCAAGTATACTCATTAATAGGATAGTATCTCCACTTAACCTTAACCGTAATAATATCTCTAGCATGCACCTGTCTTTTATCTCTGGCTAAAAATGGGCACTGGCTCCTCTAAAAAGGTCAACCTCTTATCTAACTGAACAAAGTCCCAAGAAAGTACATGAGACTCATCCAAAATGTAGCACCAAATAATATATGCATAAAAATTTGGATGAATGGCTAAAAATTTAGGACGTAAGGAAAAATCATAAACAACCTTCCCCACTATTCGGAGAATCTAGAAAGTCCCAATGTACCTTGGGCTAAGTTTCCCCTCTTCCATAACATCATCACTCCCTTCAAGGGTGAAAAATGAAGGCAGTCTTGATTACCAAACCCAAACTTCAAGGCACGAATCCTACAGTTTGGATAACTATTTCATCTTTTCTGGGTTGCCCAAAGATATCTTGAATCATCTAAATACTGTGCAAAGACTTACAAAGCAAGTTGATACTATGGGATTAAACCTCTGAAGTCTCAAACCAACAAAAAGAGATCGACAATGCCTCAAAAGGTTTCATTTTAATACATGAATGACAGCTATTAATATAAGAAAACTCTCCATAAATGTCAGCTAGAATCTAGTAGTGAACACTGAGCCTCAGTCTGAAATAATAAACATGGGAACCGCATGAAGATGAAATATCTCTCGAACATATATACAAGCTAACGTCTTGGCACTAAAGGAAAACTGAATAAGTACAAAGTGGGTTGATTTTGTCAACCAATCCATGATGAACCAAATATTGTCAGAACCAGAAGAAGTATAAGTGTAATACCCCGATTTTCTGAATCGGAATGATACACGATGCTTATGACCCCGAAGGATCACAAGCTAACCCATGACTAATATATATAACTATACATTGTAACATATAACGTAATAAAGAGAAAAACATGAACATGTAGGCCATAAGGTTCATCTGAATAAAGAATCTGTCAAAACATAACATCCATATGGGTGAAAGATACCCAAAATAACTGAAAATTGAATCAAATTTGAACATAAGGCTGAATAATGAATCTGAAAGCCTTTAAGTACTATCTGAATAAGGAGTTGAAGGAACATGTCTCCAACTAACTCCGTCTAGCAAAAATGAGCTAAAATAAGAAATGAAATAAAATAATATCACCCTCGAATAGATGAGGACTCACTTCAACTCTACAGCTGGATACTACTACTGATCTGGAGCTCGTGTCTCTAAACGTATGGTGTAACATGAAAGAAAGCACCATAGCACAAATGCATCAGTGCAACTGGAGTACAGAGTATACGAGTGAGGCAGGCTAATGTAAAAGGGTTTACATGAATGAACAATACTAACTGACTGACTGATATGAACGTGAGAGTGTAAACATACATACATAGTAACTAAGATCTTGAGTATATGATAGCTAGATCTATATGCTAATACATGGTTTACTAATAACTGATATGGCTGAAACTGTAGTTCTGATAATATGGGCGATAGTATCTGATAGTCTTAAATCTAATGGAACTATCTGAGTTCTGCATTGTAACTGAATTTGACTATATCTGACAGTCTTGGTATGTTGATATCTGAAGAACTATCTGATCTCTTTTACTGAGACTGAGTCTGAAACTGTGGGAGGTAGTTGTTTAATCGACATGCTCCATATGAGCGATTATGGCTAAGATGAGGTCCAATCTCTGCCCTAACTGGAAGGGTTCAATACTGCGCCACTGGTAAGGACATCATATGAGCAACCCTAATATAACAGGTTACTCTAGTGAGAGCGGTAGGAACCTTCATATATGAGGTTAAGCCACCTCATCTACCCTCATATAACAGGCTGCGATGTCTCAACCTATGCTAGCTACATAGTTCTAGAATGCAAGCATGACTGCTAAGAATCACACCCTCATATACAGGTGATTTCCCATCCTTGGGTTCACTCGGTGCTAACTCCTAATCCCATCTGAAGAGACTGAACATGATTTAACTGACTGTACGTAAGTGGAACTTACTGAATTCTGTTAATTGATGGAATACTACTGATATCTGATAACTGACTGAGACCATGAGGTTTCCTGAGTCACATGACTGACTGAATTCTACTGAATCATGGCTTGATTTTGAACCTCTACCTCTTTGAAGGGTCATTTCTCTATTCTTAATAGGGGTCCAGATAGGTAATAGCTATTCCTTTAGGATTTAGCATATCACCATTATTAGCACTACTTCCTGTGGAGGAAGCTTCTTCTAGAAGTTTTAACACTTCTTCTTCATTGGTTTCCTGGCTTTCCATCTCCTGTAAAGCCTTCTTTAATTTCTCTTTGAGTTCCTTCTTATTCTGTGAAGCACTGGTTGAGGATGCATTCGTTTTCACCTTGTCTGGAGTTTTTGGTGCTACTGGCTTGGGAGTCCAGCCTTTGACCTTTATCTCTTTGGATAAATATTTGATTCAATCTTGTTCTCTTTTAGCAAAATTCTAAGAGATAATGTAAGAAACTCACTTCTTGATGAAGAACTTGCACATCTGAATATGCTCTAGGAGGGTTACACACCCTTCTTTTGAACAAAAATTGGTGAATCGATTAATGAACTGTTGGGGGAGGATTTCTTTGATTCCTTCAAAATATATCCACCATTTATAGAACCATCTAGGAATAATGGCATCTACCATTGCTGGATAATATTTAATAAACCACGTGTGTCCTGGTCTGACATATAAAAAATTGAACCATGCCAACTTGTAGTCGTACCAGTTATAAGTTTGCGGCCTATGAGGCATGGATAATGCAATTGGAGTATGCAGGTGATCTGCAAACCAGTTGAAAGGGGTTAGTACCCTCTTGATAGTGAACCTAGAATAATTAATGTATTCTGGATTTCTTTCGTTCATAGAATGCTCGACCTCAATAGAATCGGTGTCTATAAGGATGACTTCGTAATATCCCCTTGTTTTGAGTGGAATCTCAGTATCCATGAAATTTTTATCATTATAGACCGGCTTGATTAGTTGATCTAATGGATATCCTTTATATTCTTTGTCTAAAGCAATAATTGGCATTACCTGTGTGGTAATGAATTTGAATTCTTCCTTGATGGGGGGAGTTGGTATTGTTTTAACCGCTGTGGGGTCTACAGCTTGTGCGAAGGTTTCAAGAGCCTTCATAGCATAACTCTATTTTGATTGAACAGATGAACTCGATGATTTCCCTTTATCAAAAGGTTTGTTTGTCTTCAAATCTACCAATCTAGTTGGCATTGGTGGAGCAAGCTTTGGAAATTCTGCCAAAGCTGCATATTTGTTTTGGAACAGTGATTGTAGTTCCGATTTTAGTGTAGGCCTCTACGGGACTGATGGTCTCAAGGGGTTTGTTGAAGTAGACGGAAGATCAAATAGTTTAGCCATCCTGGTTTGTTCCTGTTTGCTTCTTACTGGGATTTTTCCCAGTGTAGTGGGTCTCATTTTGGCCCTGTAAGAATTCTCTTATTAGAAAATCGGGAAGGGAATTATTTTCTCCTTTGATAAATTCAATTTGAAAATCAAAGCTAGATAGGAGATCTTGCCATCTAGCAAATATTTATTTTGAAAACAAATTTTTAACATCCTTTTGTAAAATCTCTTTAGCAGATTTGCAATCTACTCGTAGTAAAAAAATTTTATTAATAAGATCATGTTGAAATTTGGTGATACATAACACTATAGATGAAACTTCCTTCTTAACAGTGCTATAATTTCTTTGAGCTGGATTCCATATTCTAGACGTAAATCTGACCAATTGTTTAGAAGAACTATCATCAACCCTTTATTTCAAGATACCTCCATATCTGATATCGAAGCATCAGTTTCAACAATCATAAAGGCTTCAGGGTTAGGAATTCCTAAGCAAGAAAGGTTTTTGACTAATTCCTTAACCTTAATGACAGCATTAGTTTGATCAGAACTCCAAGGAACTGGGGTCTTCTTAAGTCTTTTGTAAAGGGGTTCGCAAACCTGTCTAATGTTAGGGATGAATTCTGCTACATAATTAAGGCTTCCTAAAAACCTTTTGGGTTTTATCGCTAATTTCATAAGGGAATTTGGAGGAGAACTCTATGGCCCTGCAAATAGGTTTATAACTACCTTGATAAAGATCATGCCCTAAGAATCTTATAAATGTCTAAAAGAGCTTCATTTTCTTAGTACTTATGACTAAACGATTAAACTTAACAATCTTAAAGAAAGTGTTGAGATGTTTAAAATAGGAATCAATATTTTCTGAGAAAATAAGTACATCATCAATATAAACAATCGACATATGACTATAAGGATTGAAGATATTATTAATGATGTTTTGAAACTCTGATGGAGCATTTTTAAGACCGAATGGTAAGACATTCCATTCATAATGTCCAAAAGGGACATTGAAGGTCGTCTTGTATTTATCCTTTTCAGCAATTTGAATCTGCTAGAATCCTGACTTCATATCAAACTTACTGTAAAGGTTGGCTTTGAAAGTTCTTTTTAGAAGATCTCTTTTGTTAGGAATAGGATGCCTGATCCATTTCAAAACCGCATTCAAAGGCTTGTAATTTATTAAAAGACTGAGAGTTCCTCGCTTATTTTTTGCACTGTTATTAACATAAAGGGTAGAGCAACTCCAAGGAGAATTTTAGGTTCTGATAATTCCATTTGTTAGCAAATGGTTGATCTCTGTTTTGCAGATTTCCATTATTTCCTGGTTAATTTGAATGGGCCTGGCCTTAGTAGGGATGGCCTGTTTGTTGAAACCAATAATGTATGGAAGTTCTACCAAATGTCTTTTTCTTTCCCAAAAGGCATTAGGAAATTCGGAACAAATTTCTTTTTCGAAAGTGCTTTGAAGATTGGCAATTTTATTTACCATCTCAGGGGTTTTTAAAATTTGTTCAATTTTCTTTATTTGAATTTCTTGTTTAAGAAAACAAATATGTAAAGAAAGTCTGTTAATTTTAAAAGCAATTTTTTCTTTAATAAGGTTGTCTTCTTCTTGTGAGAGGGGCCTTAATAAGGGGAAGAACAAATTTTGATTTAAAATTATTGTGCGAATTCTATCAAAATCACTAGTGTAAGGTCAAATTTGATTGACAAAAGGTATTCCTAGAATGATATCCTCAGTGATACCTTCAGTGATGACAAAATCATTAACAAGACAAATGCCATTGTTACAGATATGAGCTTTAGAAAGCTTATAATCAATTTTCATCTTTTCCCCTGTGGTGGAGTATAGATGAGAGGTTCTTTTTTTAAGATACTTGGTGGGCATAAGTCCCTTGATGATACAATTTCTATCGGCTCTAATATCAAAGAGGGAATCTCTGTTAAGAACGAAGTCTTTGTTTATGACAATTTTTACGGCCATGTGTTCGCTCTAAGCTTTAATGGTTGTGATAGCTGTACCGGAGGTAGAGGGAGAATCTGAGCTAGGGAATGTACTTGGCTCTTTGAGATGATCATTTTGAACAAGATCATTGCTTATTGAGGAAGTTTTAGGTGACCCTGGTGGCGAGACATTCTCTGGTGGAGACATATTTTTTAGGACCTGTTCGGTAAGAATGTTGAGTTCCACTCGATCAAGTCTGATTTTTAGGTCTCTGATTTCTCTTTTGAGGGTGGAAATTTCACCTTTGATATCAACTATAGACGGTTCTGCAGGTTTATCAAATCGATACATAACCTGTTTCATGCTAAAAGGCTGAACAATGGGTTTAGGGGGCTTTTCTTCATGAGAAAGCATCAATCTTTTGAGTTCTAGAAGATATTTATTTCTAGCCTCATCATCTTGGATGTGTTCTATGACGTCAAACAGGATTTCTTTAGGATTTTCAGAAATGACATTAACAGTCTTTTTTGTGCAAGTACAAAAGGTACCGTTACAAGCACAATCTTGGCCAGAGTGAGATTGATCGGACTTATATGTGGCGTTGATGAATTCTTCATCGCTATAGTCGTCACTAGAATAACTGAAAGAGTCGGAAGAGTCTGATGAGTCTTCCATTATAGAGAATAATTTCTCTTTGGTTTCTTTAGAGAGGCCCAAATGGTTGATCTTATTCTTTTTGCCCGACTTACAGTCTTTAGCTCTGTGGCCCATTTTACCAAAAGTCCAACAAGCATCTTTATTTCTAGAGGATTTTTTTCTAGTTTTTCTACTAGTTTTGTAAGACTCCCGTTTAGAGGACTCCTTTCTAGGCTTGGATTTTCTATGAGACTTATAGGATTTTTTCTTATGTTTTTTACTAAAAGGAGAGGATAGATTCGTGAAACCAAAATCTTGGCAGAAGCTTCCTATCCCATATTTGGAAGAGCTATCATTCTTAAGTTGTTTCTTGAGCTTAAGGTTGGTGCAGAGGTCTATCCCTACGGTAGTAATGAAGCTTATTATGTCCCCATAAATTAAAATTCCGTATGGGATTTTTCCCTCGAACCTATCTTTGATTTTGGTCCTAACCTTATCTGCGAACAGAGGAGGGAAACCACTAATAAAATGTTCTTTCCAGAAGTCATTGTTACAGTCAGGTCGAATCATGATTTTTACCAAAAAGGTGTCTTTATACCATCTAAAGTCAGCTAGATCTTTGCAGGTGAGATTATTAAGGATTTCTAAACTCCTATATTGAAATAATTTGGGTTCTCCTACAAAATGTATAGCTATATGATATAGGAGGGTAGCACAGGCGTCTTCTTTCGCGACCTGCTCAAGACTTTCTTATCCACTTTCACTTTTGACAACGACTGTTTCCATAGCCGTGGCCTCATAGATAAGGCTCTTAACATCATCTGTGAAGTAGTTGTCCCACCAGTGTTTTATCATACCAGTGAATCCTACTACAATCATTGTGGTTGTCTCTTTGTCAGAAGCTCCTCTAATTTTATAAGTTGTGATGGAAACGCCCATTTCATGGATTTTATTATAGATTTGGTGTTCAGCCAAACTGTCAACATTCCATTCAGTTATTCCTCTACCATCATGGTTGTAAGTGGAGAGGTAAGGGTTTTGTTCAAACTGGATGTCTGGAGAAGAGGGTCATTTGTAATAGTTTTTCTTAGTAGAAAAACATTCATTGGCGAGTTTGGAAGGAGAGTTCTTTTGGTTGCTGGTCTCGCCTTTCTCCTTTTCAGAAATTTTGAATTTAGAGAGCTTCTCATTGATTTGCTCTAAGATTTTTCCCAAAACCTTAAAGTCATCGCTGAGATTAGGGAATTTCTTCTCTTGGAACTCAGGGATTCTAAAGATAGGGTTGGTAGTAAGGCTAGGTTCTGGAATGCTTTTCTCAGGAGTGGGTGAGCTAAAAGGAAGCATCGAGCTCTTAGTATCTCCTATTTGCTATGAGATAGTATGAAGGACCTAATTAGTATAGTTGTTTCGTTCAACTATCCTATCTAGGTCTCTGTTGATGGGGGCTGATAGGGTTCTATCATGCTTCTTGTTGAAGGGTGAAGCATTGAGGATTTCATTAGAATGAGGAATTTTATCCCTTTAAGGGGAGGAGTAATGAATTCAATTACTTTGTTACTCTGTGTATACCATTTATTAATGACAATGTGAAGGGATTCATTTTGGTTTTCCATTCTTCCAGTGAATTCAAACCATCTAAAGAATTCGATGTCGCATCGAAGTCTTTTCATATTAGCTATCCATAGCTGACCAAACTCCTTTTGCTGCTCTTTCGAATAAGTACTGGTGTACCATTTTCTTTTTATTGCGTCCTTTGGAAGGTACCAGAGGACCTCAAAAGGTTTGAGGTCTGGAGTATACTCATCATTAGATTTGATGACCTCTAATCCTGGGTCTGTTCTAATTTTTTGATGAGGTGTGGTAGGGGGAGGTTCCATGTCCGAGGCTGTAGGGCTACCTGGATTATAGAGATTTTCGAGTTCTAGGGATTCCTAAACCCTAGTATGTTGCTGGTAATATACTTTGGGGACAGGACCAGAGAAGTCAACTCCTCTAACCTTTCCCTTGTCATTATCATTTTCTTCACTTCCCTCTGGGTTTTGTGAGGTAGAAGCTCTGTATGAGACAGATCTCCGAAATGAAGAATTTCTAGAGGCTTCAAAACCTAGGAATTTTAGATCAATGGATCCGTCAGGGTGCTGGATAACCCTTTCGATCTGTGATTTCTCCGGATAGGTAAGGAGAGGTTAAGTGATAGCATCAAAGTTCCACTCATTGTTATGCATGATATCATTCCAAACGAGAGCCATAGGAACAAAGATATTGCTTCTGTCTTTATTTGCCTCCATGAGGGTTGTAACACCCCTATGGCTCGTGATTCTAGCTTTGGGAGCTAGGGTTGTACCCATAAGCCGATTATATACTCTGTATATTATTGCTATTTATCTAGTATTATCCTTACTGTTCATGTTTTTTGTCTTATCATTTAGTGTTAAAACATCCATGATGTTAGGATCGTTAATATCTACTGAGAAATTGGGGTAGCAATTAAAGTATACCGGGTCGTCGGCTAGGTTACTTTGAATTACACCTAACAGAGAATTTGGAATGGATTGGCTACACTCTTTCTATGCCTCTATTAATTGTAGGAACAAAGTAGCCCAATCCTAGTTTCCAAATAAATCAATTCTAGAGTGGAAGGGTAGTACATCAGTTCCTATAGGTCAGTTCGCCTCTTACCTTATGGCTAGAAAGTTGTTCTCCAAAGGGTGCATCTGATATCTTGTAAGGGTTAAGTATTCAAAACCTAAGGCCTATACTATTGGTTTTTTCAAGTGGTAAATGAGTTTTTAAAGTATTTCCAACAAATCTACCCAGAGCTCCTCCCAAATGGGAAATTGACTTTAGAACAAAACTCCTTCTAGGTACCCAACCTATTTCTATTACACCATATAGAATGGATCCAACCAATCTCAAAGAGTTGAAGTAACATTTGAAGGGACTCCTAGACAAGGGTTTTATCAGGCCCAAGATCTCTCCATGGGGTGTTGAAATTCTTTTAGTGTGCAACATACATAATTCTCTTAGAATGTGTGTCGACTACCATCAGGTGAACAAAATCACAATCAAGAATAAGTATCCTATTCCAAGAATTGATGACTTGTTCGACCAAATCTCGGGTGTGAATTATTTCTCTATAATAGACCTTAGATCAGGATATCATCAGCTCAAAGTCAGAGAACATGACTTTTCAATGATAGCTTTCAGAAC
This sequence comes from Capsicum baccatum var. pendulum, assembly GCA_030864225.1. NCBI lineage: Eukaryota > Viridiplantae > Streptophyta > Magnoliopsida > Solanales > Solanaceae > Capsicum > Capsicum baccatum. Next base: position 93,553,934 of record CM061557.1, read on the forward strand.
TCGGTATGGTCACTTTGAATTAGTTGTTATATCTTTTGTACTAACAAATAATTAGGAATATTCTAGTACTTGGATATGTTCATTATAGTCTTCAAAGATGACATCCTCATTTATTCTCAAAGTGGGGGTGAAAATGTAGATCATTTGAGGGTTGTCTTGCAGACTCATACAGTTTGCCAGCTATTTACCAAGTTCAACAAGTGTGCATTCTATTTGAAATTATTAACATTCCTTGGTCATATTATTTTTGTTGAAGGCATTTGGGTTGATCTCGAAAAGACCAACGGAGAAAGGAACTGTAAAAGACCCATCTTTCCATTAGATATCAGGAGTTTCTTGGGATTATCTGGTTACTACAGATGGTTTATTATGGGAATTCTCCTCCATTACTTATCCATGTCTAGGATGACTCTAAAAAAACTCAAATTTCAATGGTCTAATTCTTTTGAGAAGGGTTTTCAAGAGCTAACGACTCGACTCAGCACTACTCTAGTTTTAACTCTACCCGAGGGCAGAAATGATTTTGTAGTTTATTGTGATTCCTCTAGGATTGTACTTGGTTGTGTATTGATGAAGCAGAGCAAAATTATAACATATGCCTCTAGACAGCTCAAGGCCCATAAAAAGAACTGCCCAACTTATGATTTTGAATTGGCAACAATTGTTTTTCCCTTAACCTTCAAACTTAGCCAGTTTCGATTTAGAGATGAATGTTCCCAAATAGAAGATATTGTAACACCCTAAAATTCAAATCCAATACTAGAACCAAACATCAATGTGAAGGATTAGACGTCAAGTTTTAATAGTATTAGAAGGGATTAGGTTATGTAGCATGGCAACTAGAACCTCTTATCCCATAACCAAACCAAAACCTTCTTTACCAAGCCAAACCATGACCGTGTTTACTTTATGACTATTCAATGGTCTCTACTAATCGATAAAACACCAATATATGAAATTTTACAATTACACCTTCCAACCACGAGAGGGAACTATGATCATGCTTTTAAACCATGATCGTGAGTCCCACAGATAATCCTGATTGAACCTACAAACCAAGATAAAAATATAAGTAGATCCCACAATCGTACCAAGGCTCATCTGATCATTTTTAGAGATCTACCATCTATCTCCCAACCACGACAGCAACCCATGATCATAGGTTGGTCCCACAATCATGGGACGGCCTTGTACATCCCCTCAACCAACTTCCAATCGCTAATTTTGAAGGGGCACATCCACTTTTCCCACTCTTTTAAATTCAAAACTATATTTTTTAGGTTATTTTGAGGATGACATTGCATTTAATACTACCCTGAGTCCTCATTACTCAAAAAAATTCAAAACTTAGTTGAAAATAGAGAAAAGAGGTTATTCGTTTCCCAAAGGTATAGCTACGGTTTAACTAATTTAGGCATTCAATTATCAAAGAATTCTTCAGGGTTCTGATCTCCAGGTAAGTTGAGTCCCAAAGTTAGCACAATTCCTCAGTTTAGTTCCTTCTTCACAATTTATAGTGTATCGATGTTGTTAAATTCATCGATATCTCAGTCCCTTGGTGTTATTAATTTGTAATCCACGTTTATCATGAATTTTAGTGTTATAAAATGTCCATGATTACAAACCCTTATTACGTTATGAAATCCATAAGTTTGGACTTGGGTTTTTAAATTCCTTAAGTCACTCATATTATAAAATTGGCACAATATTTTTATTTTTTGGAGATGGTAGGTTATGAACACCAAATGACCTACGATTTCATGCATATATATTTATGAGAATAAAATCCTCCAGCTTATGCGTTTTTGAATGCTTTCAGATAATGTATTTATTTTTAGCCTTCAAATTATTATTATCATTGAGCATTATAGTTATTAGTATTATTCAATTTGGAGTAGTACTTAGTACTGAACAAACGTAGGGATAAGGGCTTAGCCGTCAGTTAAGCTAAGACATTTAGTAAAAGTCCCTAAATCCCAAAACTATAGTGCCATCGTAGGTTCTAAATCAAATTAGTGGATCCATGTCTACCAGTGTTACTACCCTTGTCAAGGTACTGGACACTCTTCAAGGTAGTGTTATAGGTTGGATATTTGTTAGCTCATATTGGGGTATGTCAGTTATTAATAACTTCCATAGCATATAGTTCTGGTTCAGCTTCTCGCATGAAATTGTAATCATTTCTTTAGTTTATTGTACATCACATATTTATTATTTGGTCTTGCATCAGCTTATCATATCACATATATCATGTTCAGCCTATATTAGGTATTTCCTATCTCACATACAATATACATTCAAAGTACCATTCCCACACTTTCTTTGTGCTATATTTTCTCATAATATAGGTTTTGATTCTTAGCACCTAGATCGTGCTTAGTATGACCTCCTACCGCTTCCACGCTAGAATTTGGTAAGTCCTCATCATTCGATAGATAGTATAAACATTTTATTTTTTCTTACTACAGTTTTCAGATAGTTAGAGTTAGTTAGGGGCGAATCCCAGCAACTCATCTTAGGCTTTCAGAGATACAATTAGATGTTTAGCTTGTTTTAAACATAGATATTATTGTTACTTTTCTTTTGATTATTATTTCATTATTCAAGTTAGCTTTTGCATAGTATTTTTATCAGTTATTTTTAGTATTCTTAGTGTCATGCCGATCCATGGGTTAGCTTTGGGTCATTTGTGACAATAAGTATCGCGCTATGACTAGTGGGTAGTCTCGAAGTGTAATAAAAGGGCAAAATGGTAAAAAAAAATGAAAAGATAGATTTCACTATTCAGGACATTAAATCACCCATCTATAAAACTATTGTTAGTTTGCAAACTAAAAGGTGAGGAAATACCGAAATCGGTAAAGATATGAGGGTAACTACTACGCATGCCCATCTTAACCTCCCAAGTAGAATCATTAATAGGATAGTATCTCCACTTAACCTTAACCATAGTAATATCTCTAGCATGCTCCTGTCTTTTATCTCTGGCTAAAAATGGGCACTGGCTCCTCTAAAAAGGTCAACCTCTTATCTAACTGAACAAAGTCCCAAGAAAGTACATGAGACTCATCCAAAATGTAGCACCAAATAATATATGCATAAAAATTTGGATGAATGGCTAAAAATTTAGGACGTAAGGAAAAATCATAAAAAACCTCCCCCACTATTCGGAGAATCTAGAAAGTCCCAATGTACCTTGGGCTAAGTTTCCCCTCTTCCATAACATCATCACTCCTTTCAAGGGTGAAAAATGAAGGCAGTCTTGATTACCAAACCCAAACTTCAAGGAACGAATCCTACAGTTTGGATAACTCTTTCGTCTTTTTTGGGTTTCCCAAAGCTATCTTAAATCATCTAAACACTGTCCAAAGACTTACAAAGCAAGTCAATACTATGGGATTGAACCTTTGAAGTGTCAAACCAACAAATAGGAGATCGACAATGCCTCAATGGTTTTCATTTTAATACTCGAATGGCAACTATTAATATAAGCAAACTCTGGTAAGGCCAAATGTTACTCCCACTAACCTCTGATGCCCCTAAGACATGCAAAGAGCATATCCTCCAAAACCAAAATAGTCAACTCCAACTTTTCATTGGTATAGGGTGGAAAGTTATGCTATGTTCAACCTGAGTACCCAACTTCTCCATAAATGTCAGCTAGAATCTAGTAGTGAACACTGAGCCTCAGTCTAAAATAATAAACATGGGAACCGCATGAAAATGAAATATCTGTCGAACATATATACAAGCTAATGTCTTGGCACTAAAGAAAAATTGAATAAGTACAAAGTGGGTTGATTTTGTCAACCAATCCATGATGAACCAAATATTGTCAGAACCAAAAGAAGTATAAGTGTAACACCCCGATTTTCTGAATCGGAATGCTACACGATGCTTATGACCTCGAAGGATCACAAGCTAACTTATGACTGATATCTATACCTGTACATTTTAATATATAATGTAATAAAGAGAAAAACATGAACATGTAGGCCATAAGGTTCAACTGAATAAAGAATCTGTTAAAACATAACATCCGTATGGGTGAAAGATACCCAAAATAACTAAAAACTAAATCAAATTTGAACATAAGTTTGAATACTGAATCTAAAAGCCTTTAAGTACTATCTGAATAAGGAGTTTAAGGAACATGTCTCCAACTAACTCCGTCTAGCAAACATGAGCTGAAATAAGAAATGAAATAAAATAATATCATCCTCGAATAGATAAGGACTCACTTCAACTCTACGGCTGGATGCTACTACTGATCGGGAGCTCGTGTCTCTAAACGTATGGTGTAACATGAAAGAAAGCACCATAGCAAAAATGCAACAGTACAACTGGAGTACAGAGTATAAAAGTGAGGCAGGCTAATGTAAAAGGGTTTACATGCATGAACAATGCTAACTGACTGACTGATATGAACGTGAGAGTGTAAACATACATACATAGTAACTAAGATCTTGAGTACGTGATAGCTAGATCTATATGCTAATACATGGTTTACTAATAACTGACATGGATGAAACTATAGTTCTGATAACATGGGCGACAGTATCTGATAGTCTTAAATCTAATGGAACTATTTGAGTTCCGCACTGTAACTGAATTTGACTATATCTGACAATCTTGGTATGCGGATATCTGAAGAACTATCTGAGTTCTTTTACTGAGACTGAGTCTGAAACTGTGGGAGGTAGTTGTTTAACCAACATGCCCTATATGAGCGATTATGGCTAAGATGGGGTCCAATCTCTACCCTGACTGGAAGGGTGTCAATACTGCGCCACTGGTAAGGACATCATATGAGAAACCATCATATAACAAGTAACTCTAGTGAGAACGGTAGGAACCGTTATATAACAGGTTAAGCCACCTCATCTACCCTCATATAACAGGATGCGATGTCTCAACCTATGTTGGCTACATAGTTCTGGAACGCAAGCATGACTGCTAAGAATCACACCCTCATATACAGGTGATTTCCCATCCTTGGGTTCACTCGGTGCTAACTCCTACTCCCATCTGAAGATACTGAACATGATTTAACTGACTGTACGTAAGTGGAACTTACTTAATTCTATTAATTGATGGAATACTACTGATATCTAATAACTAACTGAGACCATGAGGTTTCCTGAGTCACATGACTGACTGAATTCTACTGAATCATGGCTTGATTTTGTATATCGTGAAACATGGCATGGATCTAGGCACACTTCTATAGTTTTTGGGTACGAATACCCCCAGGACTCGATGAAAGGAAACTGACACAACATGAATGACTTGATCATAAGATTGGAGTCCACCATTCACATTATCATAAATAGAGGATATTATAAATCATGGAGTTCCTCAACATATTAAGCATGGTAGGGAGTGCAAAGCTATATTTCATCTGTATATTGTATATCTCCATTATCATACATGATTCATACCACAACAATAGCAACACATGAAAAGTATGAAATTCATATTAAAGTGTATAGCTAACACGGACTTGTCATTTAGATATCATGGAACCATATAAACATGAATTTCGAGCATCCTAAGAATTTTATCGAACACCTTGCATGCATTCTTTAAGGCATAGGTGTGTTTCATAACTTTTACCATTTTACACAATCTAAGGTTCATAGTTTTCAACTAACAAGCATATATATTCCATGAAATCACCTCTAGATATCATCTTGAAACTTAAACAACAATCATCAACATTTACTTGCCCATATCACCAAAACAATTTCACAAAATGGTATTTAAAACATGGTTCTTAAGCACTATGAACGGATTGGATCCATAGATGAACACTACGCATACCTTAGAAAGGAAACCTTGATGATTTGATAGAGAGTTATTGGATTGGGAAACTTAATTCTCAATTATCTTGGAAAAAGGCTTGAATCTTGCTTTTGAGAGATGATTTTGATCAAAACCCTTATCTTGTGGTTGAGAGCATAAGAAAGGGTTTTTGAGATGCTTAACTAAAGAAAAATGGGAAAAATTATGCCCTTTAGGGTTATATGTCATAGAAGGTGAAGGAATTGACCAAAATACCCTTATGAAATAAATTCCTAGAGTCTAAAAATCATAGATGAGGACATTTGTGACAAGGCATCAAAAAATATGACAAGACGCCAAAAATTTCATCACACAGGAGCTGGAATTGATGGTTTCTGCCTAAGCTTGATGACATTTATGTAAGGCATCAAAAATATGATAGGCCATCAAAAATATCATCACACAGAAGCTAGATTCTGCCTAAGGCTAACGACCTTCATGATATGGCATCACAAATATGGTAAGCTACCACGAATATCATCACTTATGACCTAGTTTCTACCTAAGCTTGACGATATTTATGATAATGCATCAAAAAATGACAAGCCATCAAAAATATCGTCACACAGAAGCTGGATTCTGCCTAAGGCCGATAACCTTTGTGATAGGGCATCATAAATGTGGTAAGCTACCACAAATATCGTCAATTAGGAGCTACTTTCTGCCTAAGGCATACGATCTTTGTGATAGGGTGTCATAAATATGGTAAGTTGTCACGAGTGTTATCACTTAGGAGCTGGTTTCTGCCTAAGGCTGACAACCTTCGTGATAGGGTGTCACAAATATGGTTAGCTACCATGAATGTCGTCACTTAGGATCTAGTTTCTGCCTAAGGTTGACGGCCTTCGTGATAGGGCATCACAAATGTGGTAAGCTACCACGAATTTCGTCACTTATGAGCTAGTTTCTTCCTAAGGCTGACGACCTTCGTGATAGGGCATCACAAATGTTGTAAGCTACCATGAATCTCATCACAGTGTTTCCAGCCTGACCTGCTGGAGTAAAACAGGAATAACTCTTTGCTCCGATATCAGATTTAGGCAAAATTGGTATCGTTGGAAAGATAATTCAATTATATATCTGTTAATAGGTCATGACCTTAAAAATTCCAAGTATAATGAGAGATATACTCATTCGAAATTTACTATACCAATATCCTTCTGAAGAATTCAATCGGTAAGGAATGTTTTGATTCGTCTAATAGTTGGGAGTTATTTGAAGCCTTAATATATACCTAACCTACTCATAAAACTATAAAATAACCATGGTGTACTATGAATGAGCTTGGTACAAGTCTCTAATATTGGTTTGGATTTTTTAGGGTAATATAATATCTCCCCCTTGGGAACATTCGTCCTTGAATGATGACTGCTTGAGAGGGGAGAATAGATAAAACAACACATACACTGATGATGCTCCACTGGAACATGATTTTAAGACTAAACTGAATTCTAAACTGAATATAGCCCAACTGAACATGCATATCTGATACATGACTGATAAGCTGAACTCATGAATTCATGATAAGCTATGCACTGATACTTGATACCAATTTTATACTATAATTTTGAACATGTAACTAAATAAGCTTAAGGAAAATGGTTACCTCGAGCTAAGTCTGAATTAGCGGAGAAAATATGAGGGTACTTGGTTCGTATTTCTTCTTCTGCTTCCCAAGTAGCTCTCTCTATGGACTTATTTCGCCAAAGAACCTTGACTAGAGAAACTTCTTTGTTCCTCAGCCTACAAGTCTGATAGTCGAGGATTTCAACTGGAATCTCTTTATAAGAGAGACTATTCTTAATATCAATGCTCTAAATAGGGACTACAACTGCTAGGTCACCTATGAACTTCTTGAGCAAAGAGACATGGAAGACTGGATGAATTGAGGCTAGATCTGAAGGCAATTTGAGCTCATAGGCTACCTTGCCGAAGTGACTGAGAATCCTGAAGGGACTGGCATATCAGGGACTAAGCTTTCCCTTCTTGCCGAATCTCTTCACTCCCTTCATGCGAGAGATCTTGAGATATACATAGTCATCGACCTTTAATTCAAGATCCTTTCTATGAACATCAGCATAAGACTTTTATCGGCCCTTAGCAGCCCAGAGTCTTTCTCTGATCAACTAAACTTTCTCTAAGGCATCGAATACTAAGTCAGGCCCTATGACTGCGGTCTCACTAACTTCGAACCAACCGATCAGAGACCTACATCTCATACCATAAAGAGCTTCAAATGGAGCCATCTAAATACTGGAGTGATAGCTGTTGTTTTATGCGAACTCAATCAAAGGCAAGTGGTCATCCCATCTTCCCTTGAAATCAATTGCACATGCCCTTAGCATATCTTCTAGAGTCTGAGTGGTCTTTTCTTCTTGACCATCTGTCTGAGGATAAAACGTTGTACTAAGATGAACTTGGGCACCAAGACCCTTTGGGAACTCTTTCCAGAAGTGAGAGGTAAACTGTGTACCTCTGTCTGAGATGATAGAAAGTGGAACATCATATAATCTAACCAACTCCCTGATATAGAGTTTATCATAATCCTCAGCTGAGTAAAAGGTACAAACTAGAAGGATATGAGCTAACTTGGTCATTCTATCTGTAATAACCCAAACTGAATCATGTTGATGACGTGTTCTAAGCAAACCCATCACGAATTCTATGTTCACTTCTTCCCACTTCCAAGTAGGAATAGTGAACTCCTACATGGAACCATTAGGTTTCTGATGCTCTATCTTAACCTACTGACATTTAGACAACTTATCCATAAACTATGCAACATCCCTCTTCATCCCACTACACCAATAGATCTCCCGCAAGTCGCGGTACATCTTAGTGACCCATGGAAGAATAGAGTATCGTGCACCATGCGCTTCTTCAAAAATTCTCTGCCTCAAGTCATCTACACCGGGAACACATAGAAGACCCTAAATATGAAGAACACCATTTTCCCCTTGGGAGAAAACCTCTACTTCCTGACTCTGAACTGACTCTTTTAGCTTGACAAGGCTAGGATCCCTGTCTTTCTTCTCTTTCACCTTAAAAACTAGAGATGACTCTGAACTACTCTAAACACATCCACCACCCTCTGAAGAGTCGACTAAGCAAACGCCTAGTCTGGTAAGATAATGAATCTCTTGAGCTAATTTCTTCATACTATCCTCAACATGGGAAACACTACCCATGGATAGTCCACTGAGTGCGTCGGCCACTACATTGGCCTTGCCAAGATGATAAAGGACACTCATGTCATAATCCTTCAAGATCTCTAATCACCTTCTCTGACGAAGATTGAGATATTTCTGGGAAAAGCATACTGAAGGCTCTTATGATCTATGAAGACATTTACAAGAACACCGTATAGATAATGCCTCCGAATCTTTAAGGCAAAGACAACTGCTGCTAACTCAAGGTCATAAGTAGGATGATTCTTCTCATGGGGCTTTAACTGTCTGGAGGCATAGGCTATGAATCTACTATACTGGATAAGGACACAACCTAAAACTACTCTAGATGCATCACAATATACTATGAATCCATTGGAACCGTCGGAAGTGCTAAAACTTGAGCTGAGGTGAGTTGAGTCTTCAACTCCTGAAAACACTTCTCGCAAGGTTCTAACCACTGAAACTTGACCTTTTTCTGAGTTAATCTAGATATAGGAGATACAATAGAAGAAAATCCCTCAATAAATCATCGATAATAGCCATCGAAATCTAAGAAACTCTAGATATCTGATGGAGAGACAGGGAGAGGCCAGTTTCTTACCACTTCGGTTTTATGAGGATCTACTCTAATGCCATCACCAAAAATAAAGTGGCCAAGGAATGATACTGATCTTAGCCAAAATTCACACTTACTGAACTTGGCGAACAACTTGTGATCCCTGAGAATCTGAAGAACAATTATGAGATGGTCTGAATGATCACGCTCTGTGCGAGAATAGACCAGAATATCATCTATGAAGACTATAATGAATATGTCCAAGTACTGCTTGAACACCTGGTTCATCAAGTCCATGAAAGTTGCAGGGGAATTGGTAAGACCAAAGGACATGACTAGCAATTCAAAGTGACCATACCGAGTACAAAAAACTGTCTTCGAGATGTCACATTCTCTAACTTTGAGCTGATGATAGCCTGATCTAAAGTCAATCTTGGAGAAATAAATGGCACCCTGAATTTAGTAAAACAAGTCATCTATCCTAGGTAGCGGATACCTATTATTAACCATGAATTTATTGAGCTAATGGTAATCAATACACATTTTGAGAGAATCGTCTTTCTTGCGCAAGAATAAGTCTACCTCACCCCATGGGGATACACTGGTCCTGATGAACCCCTTATCTAATAGATTCTTCAACTGATCTTTCAGTTCCTTAAGTTCTGCTGGTGCCATTCTGTATGGTGGAATAGAAATAGGCTAAGTATCTGGGAGAAGGTCTATGCCGAAGTCTATTTCCCTTTCGGGAGGAATGCCTAGAAGATCTTCAGGAAAGACGTCTGAACATTCATAAACCACTGGGACTGATTCGAGACTGGGATATTTAGAACTGGAATCCTTAACATGCATGAGATGATACACACATCCCTTATAAATCATTTTCCTTGCTCAAGGTAGGAAACAAGCTGACCCCTAAAAGATGAAGTGCTACCCTTCAACTCTAGGACGGGCTCATTCGGGAACTGAACTTGAACTATCCTATTTCTATAGTCGACTGCAGTATAGTAGGAATGAAGCCAATCCATGCTAAGAATGACATCAAAATCAGTCATCTCTAACTCGACTAAATCTGCTGACGTGGATTAGACTGAGAAACTGACTTGAAATTATGTTTACTAGCATAACATGAATACTGAAGAAAGGGAATTGTTCTTGAAACATCTCATAGCCTCATGTACATAAATATGGACACCCATGTACAAGACTCTACTAGATGCGGCTTTCAGACTTCCTAGGATTCTATTGAACCTTAGTCTCTGATACCAAGTTTGTAACGCCCCAATTTTCTAAATCAGAATGCTATACGGTGCTTATGACCCTGAAGGATCACAAACTAACCCATGACTGATATCTATACCTGTACACTGCAATAAATAATGTAATAAAGAAGAAAACATGAATATGTAGGCCATAAGGTTAAACTGAATAAAGAATCTATCAAAACATAGCATCCATATGGGTGAAAGATACCCAAAATAATTGAAAACTAAATCAAATTTGAACATAATTCTGAATACTGAATTTGAAAGCCTCTAAGATTGTCTGAATAAAGAGTTGAAGGAACATGTCTACAACTAACTCTGTCTAGCAAAATTGAGCTAAAATAATCAATGAAATAAAATAATATCTCCGTCGAATAGATGAGGACTCACTGCAACTTTGCAGTTGGATGCTAATACTGATCTGGAGATCGTGTCTCTGAACCTATGGTGTAGCATGAAAGAAAGCACCATAGCATAAATGCATCAGTACAACTGGAGTACTAAGTATATGAGTGAGGCAAGGTAATGCAAAAGGGTTTACATGCATGAACAATGCTAATTGACTGACTGATATAAATGTGAGAGTGTGAACATGCATACATAGTAAATAAGATTGTGAGTACATAATAGCTAAATCTGTACGATAATACATGGTTTACTAATAACTACATGGCTGAAACTATAGTTCTGATAACATGGGTGACTGTATCTGATAGTCTTAAATCTGATGAAACTATCTGAGTTCCGCACTATAACTGAATTTAACTGTATCTGACAGTCCTGGTATGCTGATATCTGAAGAACTATCTAAGTTCTTTTACTACGACTAAGTCTGAAACTGTGAGAGGTAGTTGTTAAATCGACATGTCCCATATTGTCCATTATGGATAAGATGGGGTCCAATCTCTGCCCTGACTGGAAGGGTGTCAATACCGCGCCACGGGTAAGGACAACATATGAGCAACCCTCATATAACACGTAACTCTAGTGAGAATGTTGGGAACCCTTATATAATAGGTTAAGCCACCTCATCAACCTTCATATAACAGGCTGTGATGTCTCAACCTATGCTGGCTACATAGTTCTGGAATGCAAGGATGACTGCTAAGAATCACACCCTCATATACAGGTGAGTTCCCATCCTTGGGTTCACTCGGTGCTAATTTCTACTCCCATCTGAAGAGACTGGACATGATTTAATTGACTGTACGTAAGTGAAACTTACAGAATTCCGTTGACTGATGGAATACTACTGATATCAGATAACTGACTGAGACCATGTGGTTTCCTGAGTCACATGACTAACTGAATTATACTGAATTATGGCTTGATTTTGTATATTGTTGAAACATTACATGGATCTAGGAACACAACAATGGTTTTCGGGTACCGAATACCTCCAGCACTCGATGGAAGGAAATTGACACAACATGACTGACTTGATCATAAGATTTGAGTCCACAATTCATATTATCATAAATAAACAATATTATACATCATGTACGTCCCCAACATATTAAGCATAGTAGGGAGTGCATAGCTATATTTTATGTGCATATTGTATATCTCCATTATCATACATGCTTCATACCACAATAATAGCAACACATGAAAAGTATGGAATTCATATCAAAGTATATAGCTAACATGGACTTGTCATTTAGACATAATGGAACCATATAAACATGAATTTCTAGCATCCTAAGCATTTTATCGAACACCTTGCAAGCATTCTTTAAGGCATAGGTGTGTTTCATAACTTGTACCATTTTACACCATCTAAGGTTCATAGTTTTTACCTAACAAGCATATATATTCCATGAAAACACCTTTAGATATCATCTTGAGACTTAAAAAACAATCATCAATATGTACATGCTCATATCACCATAAAAAGTTCACCAAATAGTATTTAAAATATGGTTCTTGATCTCTATGAATGGATTGGATCCACAGATGAACACTACACATACCTTAGAAAGGAAACCTTAATGATTTGCTAGAGAATTGTTGGATTGGGAAACTTAATTCTCAATTATCTTGGAAAAAGGCTTGAATCTTGCTTTTGAGAGATGAGTTTGATGGAAACCCTAATCTTGTGGTTGAGAGCATAATATAGGGTTTTGAGATGCTTAACTGAAGAAAAATTGGAAAAATTATGCCACTTTAAGGTTATAAGTCATGGAAGGTGAAGGAAATTACCAAAATACCCTTATGAAATAAATTCCAGTTGCTGAAAATCATAGCTGATGACATTTGTGACAAGGCATCAAAAAATGTGACAAGCCATCAAAAATGTCATCACACAGGAGATGGAATTGGTGGTTTCTGCCTAAGCTTGAATACATTTATGATAAGGCATCAAAAATATGATAGGCCATCAAAAATGTCATCACACAGAAGCTAGATTCTGCCTAAGGCTAATGACCTTCGTGATAGGGCTTCACAAATGTGGTAAGCAACCACGAATGTCATCATGTAGGATCTGGTTTCTGCCTAAGGCTGACGACCTTCATGATAGGGTATCACAAATGTGGTAAGATTTAACGAATATCGTCACTTAAGAGTTGATTTTTGTATAAGGCTGACGACCTTCGTGATAGGGCATCACAAATGTGGTAAGATACCACGAATGTAATCACTTTGGATCTGTTATCTTCCTAAGGATGACGACCTTCGTGATAGGGCATCACAAAGGTGGTAAGCTACCACGAATGTCTGATACATGACTGATAAGCTGAACTCATGAATGCATGATAAGCTATGCACTGATACTTGATACCAATTTTATACTAGAATTTTGAACATGAAACTAAATAAGCATAAGGAAAATGGTTACCTCGAGCTAAGTCTGAATTAGCGGAGAAAAGATGAGGGTACTTACTCATAAAACTATAAAAGAACCATAAGGTATTATTCATGAGCTTGGTAGATGGCTCTAATATTTGTGTGGATTTTTTGGGGTATTACAATAAGGTAACCCAATTATGAAGTCCATAGTGATCAACTCTTACTATCACTCAGGAATAGGTAATCTATGAAACAAACAATCATGTCTCTGATGGTCAACCTTCACCTGCTCATAAAACAGTAAAATAACCATGATGTCTATTCATGAGCTTGGTAAATGGCTCTAATATTTGTTTGGATTTTTTGGGGTATTACAATAAGGTAACCCACTTATGAAGTCCATAGTGGTCAGCTCTTACTATCACTCAGAAATAGTTAATCTCTGAAACAAACAATCATTTCTCTGATGCTCAACCTTCACCTGCTCGCAAAAACAGAAATGAATAATAAGTATGCTACATCCTTATTCAAACACCCCAGCAATAAAGTTTCTTTAAATCATGCTACATCCTGGTCACCCCTAGATGGATAAAATATTTTGAGCAATGTGCCTCCTCCAAAATTAGTCTCTCCTATCCATCAACTCTTAATACACAAACTCAGCCTCCAATCCTCAAAACACCATCATATTCAAGAGATGTCAACTTAGCCTCGCCACTTAATACCTTATCTTAAATTAACGTCAAACTATCATCATCATACTGGTGAGCTCCAATCTGCTCTATGAACGAAGATATAGCGTCAACTAAAGCTAAGACATATTAGGGTGTCGAAATATCAAGCCTAACCATTTGGTTAGCTATAGGCTGAAACACCAGGGATAAAAGCCACTCCTGGGTTAAGAGATGAGCTAAACCCCTCTTACTAGTTGACTTCTGACCTAAGGCATCTGCAACCACATTAGCCTTGCCAAGATAATACATAATAGTGAGATCAGATTCTTTAAGAAACTCAAGCTAATGCCTTACCTCATATTAAGATGCCGCCAACTGAAGAAGTACTAGTGACTATGATGATTCAATTAAATCTCACAAGGAACTTCATACAAGTAAAGACGCCACAAAGTCAACACAAATACCACAACTACTATCTCCAAATCATAGGTAGAGTAATTTTTCTCATATAGCATCAAATAATGAGAGGAATGAGAAATCACCTTACATTATTTCATCAACATTGCACCTAAACAAACACTAAAAGCATCACAAAATACGATGAAACCTGCACCCTTCTTGCGAAAGGTCAAAGTAGGAGTCTAAGTTAATAACTCTTTCAGCTTTTGAAATATTTTCTCACATGCACCTGACCACTAAAATACTGCCTTTTTATGAGTCAACTTGGTCAAAAAAGCCATAATATTTGAGAAACCCTATAAAAAATTACAAAAATTACCCACTAAAACAATAAAATCTAAATTTTGGTGGGAAAAGTTGGTTTATCCCAATCATGAATCATTTCTTTCTTGGTCGGATCAACCATAATGCCATTCTTGGTCACCACATGACCCAAGAAAGGGATAGAATCCAGCCAATTTTCACACTTAGAGAGCTTGGCATACAACTTCTCATCACACAACCTCTGAAGTACAATTCTCAAATGCTTTACATGATCGACCTCATTCTTGGAATAAACCAAGATGTCACCTATAAATAAAATCACTAAGGACTTAATATATGATTTAAATACCATGTTCATAAACTCTATGAATGCAATAAGAGCATTAGTCAACTCAAAAGACATGACCAAAAACTCATAATGATCATATCAAGTCTAAACATTAGAACATTCAAAGCTCTAATATTCAACTGATGATACGTAGATCTCAAATCAATCTTGGAAAACACTAAATCATCTTGAATCGGTAAACAATATCATCAGCATAAGGAAGAGGATTGTTGCTCTTAACTGTCACTTTGTTCAACTATTTATAATCAACACACATATTTATAGAACAAACTTTTTTCTTCATGAACAATACCGGAGCACCCTAAGGAGATAAACTAGATTAATGAGCCACTTACTCAATAAATCTTACAATTTCTCCTTGAATTCCTTCAACTCAGCTGGGGGTATTCGATAGGTAGGAATGGAAATGGGCTTAGTGCCAACTCCACATCAATAGGAAAATAAAAATTATGATCGGAGGTATACCAGGAAAATCCATAGGAAACATATCCTTGAACACACGAATAGACTGAATAGAATCCATAGGTGGAAGTGAGGCAACACTAGTATCACGGGCATAAGCCAAATAAGACAAACATAGAAAAGATAAAACTTCCTTTGGACTTGAATTAAGTGTAACCTTCTAAGATAACCTAAGCATACCCGGTAAAGCCAAGGTCATGGACTTGGCATAATAGTCCAAAATAGAATGATAAGGATATAACCAATTTATACCTTATCTAACATCAAAATCAACCATATCTATGATAATCAAGTCTACCCAAGTATCACTGCCCACAAAGGTAACCATAAAAGATTGGGACACCTAATCCACTACTACAGAATATCCTATGGGGGTAGAAATATAAAAAGGCATAGCAAGAGAATCACATGCAATATCAAAACTAGAACAAAAATATTTAGACATATAAGAGAATATAGACCCAGAGTCAAATAACATGGAAGTAGATTTGTAGTAAACTGGGATAATATTTGTAATAACGACATAAGAAGCCTCTACCTTTGATGTCCTAAGTATAGCAAAACACTATGTTTGCTTTTAGATTGAGTAACCCCTATACAACCTCCATAAACTTCTTCCTATTCCTCTAGCACCTCTAGCACCATTAGTACTACCCCTACCACTTTATAAACCATCTCTCACTACAGATATTAGAGTAGGAAAAATAGAAGATAAAAACCTTATTGAGTGGGTCCATATACATATGGAGAGTAATCCTTGGCCACATGGCTAAACATATTGTGTATAAAATATCTCCTATAACCTAACTTAATCTTAGAAGATGCAGATGAACTAGTACAATCACCTTGGCCTGACGAACCAATCCTAGAGCCTCTACTCTCATAACCTGATACTTATCTATTAAAAGCCATAAAACCTAATAGTCTACCACCTGATTTCTTTAATGTAGCCTGAACTAACCTACCATGATAACCATGAGAACCTCTATTATACAAATCTCTACCTCATAAGGCATGTTCACTTAACTTGCCCTAATGATGCACCTTCTTGGTGCCTTTCTAAGTAGCTTAGATAATAGACTCGGTCATCTTGCCGCACTTAATAATACATTATAAAGAAGCCCCTAAAATTACCATTTGGATTATCAACTAATTTGTACCATCTAACCCTCCTACAAACTTCTAAATTCTCTCAGACTCTATAGATGTTAACGACTGAATATCAAAATAAGGTATGAAAACGTGCCTCATACTCAAAAATAGACATGGACACCTACTCCAAGTAATCAAACTCATCCTTTATCTGGTCTCTCAAGATATATGGTACAAACCATTTTAAGAAGGACTCAAAAACTTAGTCCAAGTCATATCAGATGAACCTAAAGGCCTGAAACTGCCAGCAACCTCCACCAATTCCTAGCCATATCTATCAACTGAAAAGTAGTATAAGAAACTCCATCAGACTCAAGGGATCTAAGATTATGTAAATTCTAATGGTAATCACTCAAAAACTCGTAGGCATACTCGCGAATAGCTCTACTAAATGAATAAACCTCTCAAATATATTTAGATCATCAAAAGACATAGTTTTACCTGAAATAACTAGAGTCTAGTTGGCAAATATTACATACATGGTGGTACCAAAGATAAAGGTTATACCCAAAAATAGGAAAATCATAAGAAGATTCTAGCACTAACAGTGGAGTATCACTTGAAGGATGAGGAATACTAGGTACACTAATGGGAACACCCTTTAAATGACTTAAGAGATGAACCAAAGGACCCTAAAGATTTGGGGTATTGAATGAACTTTATGGAACCTATGCTAGCCCCACACCCCTTGTTTGATAATCTGCCCTAGAATACACAACTTCAGGCCCAGGAGAAGCCTTTCTAGAATATTTTTTAGCTGGGGTAGATCCTTGCAGCAATACTCTACCTCTGGGTTGAGCACAACCCCAACCTTTCTCTCAAATTGAGGCTTCTATATTGGATGTCGGCTTAGCATCTCTAGCCTCTTTGGGCCTATTCCTCATTATCTATGTAGAAAAGAATAGAAGATAAGTTTATAGCATTGGGCATGAACTCCCCGCATGACAAGGAATTAAATTAGAGAAGTTTTTCCTAAAGATATCTTATAGCCTCTCAAATATGGATACAGATGTCTATGTACTAATCTATGATACAATGCTAGACATTTGCTCCAATACTTATCAGAACGAAGAACTTAGTGCTTTGATACCAATTCAAAAAATAAGTTTATGATGGCACTTATCACAACCAAGCCTTGATAAGTAATCCAATCACCCAAAAAGGAAAATTTCTCAACCGACAACAATAATATAAGACAAAAATTCTAGAATGAAGTCAGTCCAACACAAAACATAAATAAAGCAGAAAATTGAAGGAAATAACATAACATCCTTAAAATTGGGTGCCATAAGTAAAGAGCATCTAATACATATTCCACGTATAGAAAAGGTACAATATCTATCTCTGATAACAAGTAATGATATAAAAAGTAAGAGGAGGTTTTAAAGTCAACTAGTACCTAAAGCAATTGAGTAACTCAATCACAATCTCTACGAAGCACAATGAACCATCATGTGTCATACTCAAACTAGTATTTGAATCGAAAGGGAAAAAGTCTGGATAAGTATGGTCTACTTATACTCAGTAGGTATCATAGGATGACTGAGCAAAGTATAAAATAAGATAAGTAAAGAAACTATGATCAGCAAAGTATAAAATAATATAAGTAAAGAAACTATGAGCACAACACCTACAAATAGAAAACTTCCCAAATGGTAGCTCACACCATCTCCACTAACTGTTCTAATATAAACATAGAATTAAAACATTACAAATATACATAAAGAATATATGGAAACTAAACACATGTCAAGAGAAACAAAAGAATCAAGAAATATGTGTATGCAATGCAATGTAATGATGATGGAATGAATAGTGAAAGTTATCGCATGACTTTAACTATACACCTACTGAGATCACAGCTCCAAGATAAGAGCAGTGGGGGATTCACAACCCATATACTATAACTACTATCTCAAAACCCACCTCTCCAACTTATTTTTACTGAGAGTGTTTTTATAAAAATGTCTCATTTTCTTTCAAAAATGGTGTTTCCTCTCTAGTACCAGTATCTTGTGAATGTAAATATATGGAATGAAGATGTAATGCTCTCAATAAAATCAGTATGAAGATATTCAATCCATTCAACATGTATACATAAATGATCCAAGAAATCTACTCAATATTCTAATAATTCTTGATTAAAACCTCTAATTAGGCACCATCAAAATAATTTAGCATGTAAGACAGCATTAATATCATATCAACCCCTAACTCATGTTTTTCCATCATGATAAAGGTAATTAATGCTCAATAAGTCCTATATAACCATTCAAGTCCCAGCATCGGCATTATCTCTAGAATAAAAGCATTCAAATGCATAGATAAGGATAATGATGTAAAGAAAATCCCCTTCATGGACAACACGTGATATTAAATACGATAAGTTAACAACAACCAAATAGATGCCCCCACTCGGACACACAACAGTAATAATAATCTTAAAATACAAATTTTATAGGTATTTTCCCTAGCTCATAGCGTGCTTCATTTATTTATTAATTACCTAACTCAATCTGAAAGAAGTTAAGCCATAACCTACATTAAAATGATGAAATCCAAGCATATATTAACGGGCCTTACCCTTTAAAATAGGCTTAAAATTAACTACAACATTCAAAAATAATATCTATGCATTAAAACAAAGCTAATGATACCCATACTGCCTGTATTTCAGTTGGGTCCAAAATGAGCTTTAAAATGAGTTAGAAAATGAATGGGGTAAAATAAAATTTTTATTTTAGAAAAACATTAATCATGTTTATAAGAATATACAATTGAAAAACTATGAAAAATGGGTTAAAATAAGGTCCAAAATAAAGAAAAATCATTTTTAAGCTTTACTGGTAAAAACCTCAAAATTCCATTTCAAAATTATGATTAAAAAGTGTATTCAAAGATTTAATCAATGGAAACCAATAGAGTTAAGAGTTTAGATATTACCCATACAAAACACAATAAAGAAACTGTAACACCTAGAGTCTGCACCCCAAACGTCACACAGTGGTCATAATCCCAAAGGACCGTAATCTAACCAATGAATGGTACCTACTACAATCACTAAATAATAATATTGTATAATGTTGAAATTAGGTGGAAATTTTCCATAAGGTTCAAAACTGAAATCAAATGCTGAATATTGAAAAATCAATACTGTAAACTGAATATCTATCTGAAATACTCTAGCTTGAAAGCCTCTAACTGTCTGAATATGTAGTTGATGGGACAAGCCCCCAACTAACTTTGACTACTAAAATAAGCTGAATACTGAAATACAAAAATAACAACTTTGTCCTTGACTTATGAGGACTCACCACTAACTTTGCTACTGATAATCTAGGCTGCTAATTACAGTCAGGAGCCTGTGCTTCTTAACCTATGATATAAGACATCATAGTGCAAAAGAAAGGTATGCATCAGTACTTTGAATGTACTGGTATGCTAAGTAAGGTGAAGCTAAAAGCATGAGTTCATATGCATGACCAATAACTGATTGAATGGCATGAACATAACTGAATGAGAGTACATGTATGTCTGAAATAGTTGTAATTACTAATTATGCAATACTGTGCACATAACTATCTACACTATAACCGAGATTTCATTAACACTGGATAATAAGGTCTGAAATTTGAATGACTGATATCTGAGTTTACTGATACTTTATTATTGTTAACTGACTGATTATTTTTGACTGTCTTGATTCTGTAGCACTAAAATGAGTCTATACTGAGCTAGATGATTGTATCTGACAGTCCTAGTTCTAAAATTGAACTGAGGTTTTATACCGAGTCTGAAACTAAAACTGTGGGAGTGTTCATCTAACTGACATACCCCAATTATAAACTGAGTTAGGGTCCAACTTGTGATCCCAGTTGAAAGGGTGTTAGCACCTTGCTAAGGGATACTAACAATGGAAATAAATTAACCCTCTCTGGCAGGAAGCTCTTTTATCAACCCTCGCTTGCAGGAAAACTCATACGAGATATATCAACCTTAGTCTGGCAGAAAGATATCCCAACCTACACTGGCTACATAATTCTGTAACGTACGGATTTCTACTAATGGTTAAACCCTCTATGGCAGAATACCTCCATCCCTGGGTTCGCTTAATGCTGAATCCTACTCCCAACTTAATGGACCCTGAACAGATTTCTAAACTGTACTGGGCTTGACTAAACTGACATTGATAGTGTTGACTGACTGAACTAGACTGAGTTTATTGAGTTTCTTCTAACTGACTGGATTTACTGAGTTCTGCTAAATGACTGAGCTCAACAATTTATGACATTACTGAATCTATTTTGTAGCTGCTATAATTATAGGTAAACAACTAGATTATCTTGTATTGAATACTCCCAGGACTCAATAGCATCAATAATAATTAGACATGACAATTCTTCAAAACATAACGATAATCAAATGTCCACAATACATTCACTAAGGCATTTTGATAAATGTTTGGACATGTACATGAATGGAAAAGCATGCTAACATATCATGATCTCACTATTCCAATCACATGGACATTCCATCAAACGCTTACAAGGCATACATTTTACATGGAAATAATTTTTAAACATGTAGTTCTAGCAAAAATTCATCATTAAGATCACCAATGGATCACAATGCACAATTTATTCACTTAGGCATTTTGTCAAACACCTAGGAGGTATAACCATATACTTGGTCATGAACAACATGCTAATGCATCATGACTACAATAATCAATTCATAATTCAAGGGTTTCAACATGGGGCTTACAACAATTACATACATCTTATCTCATATTCATGAAAACTACAATTAAATCTTGGATTAAAAACCCATATAACAACGTGAACAAAAAAACAACCCAATTGGTACATGTAATTCATGAAACTATTAACATGAGCTTTTAATAAGGGTTCTTGAACTCTAAGGGTGGAATTAAACCCTTGGAAGAACACTTAACATACCTTGCTTGTTAATTTTGTGAAGATTGGGGTGAGTTCTTGGGGCTTGATTCTTGAACTTGATGAAGCTAGGGCTTGTTCTTGAGAGGATTTTGTGAAAAGTATAAGCAATTAAGCTATTTGGGGATTTAATCTCATGTTATGGACCTATTGGGTAAAGGAAAAATGACCTATTTTCCCTTAAAGATGTGGATCGTAACTACAGGAAAATACATAAGCCAAACTAGACAGGGCACCGCAGGCTTTGGAGTGCTGCTCTAGGCAAGGTGTTGTGGGATTATCTCCCTGAACCACTATTTTTTAATTCCAAACACGCCCTTACGCTTGTTTAGAAATTTTGAATAACACTCGGGATGTACTATTGACTTCCCCGATCATGAATTAACTTAAAAACTAGCTTCTTAAAGTTGGGAAGGGCGTAAATAAATTTTCCAAAGTTCAAGGGCTTTATAAATGACTAAGTCCTAACACTTAGTTGAAATTTCTAAGTCTGGGACCTTTTTCACACTCTTAGGGACTGAGTTAACCCTAGAATTTTGTGGGGTCTTACAATATCTCCCCCTTGGGAACATTCAACCTTAAATGAGACTAACTGAGCTGAGAATACTGATAGACTGAGCTTACACATTGAACATGGATGTACGACGCATGAAATACATGACTGAAGCTACTAATAAGCTGTGTTTTCATACTGAACATGCACATCTGATGTATGAGCACATGACTGAACTGAGTCATGAATGCAAGAATGAATAAGTAACTATAAGAAATACCAAGTTTGCAACTATAACTGAACACAAAACTGAGTAAAGCTAATAAAGACCGTTACCTCAAGCTGAGTCTGAGTTTATGGAAAAGAAGTAAGGATACTTGATCCATATATCAGCTTCTACTTCCTAAGTAGCCCCATCAACAGATAGGTTTCGCCAAATAACTTTGACTGAGGGAACTTCTTTATTCCCTAGTTTACGAATATGATGATCGGGGATTTAGATTGGAACCTCTCTGAAAGAGAAATCATTCTAAATTTCTATGCCCTCTAAGGAAACTATAATTGTTGGGTCTCTAATACATTTCTTAAGCAAGGAGACGTGGAATACTGGATACACTAAAGCTAGGTCTGAATGGAACTCAAGCGCAGAAGCAACCCTTCTGAAATGACAAAGAATTTTGTAAAGACTGAGATTTTCCCTTCTCCCCAAACCTCTTCACTCCTTTTATAGGAGAGATTTTGAAGAATTAAAAATCACCAATCTAAAGCTTGAGATCATTTACTGAACATCCATGAATGGGAATATGAGAACATAACTAAGCCTGAAATATGAAACATAAACTGAATATCATGAACTAAACTGAGCCCCTGAATACATGGCTTATGGCTGAGATTGGAACTTGAGGGTCCACTTTGAGTACCCACTACTCCAAACTGGATTCATTACGTGAAGAGAAAGTGGATGGTTTAGGTCTTTAAAGCTCAAGTGATTATAGTTCATCTCCTTCTTGGGATAATACGTCCCCTGAAGGATACTGACTTGGCTAAGCTACTGAGGAAAGATTAAGACAATGTATAGGGCACCTATGAACTAAATCATGACTGAATATTTGGGATCTAAAACTGAGGCATGATACACGAACTAGGATGAACTCGCAACTACCTAGTTTCTCCATCTTGGAATAGTTACATTCTTGAGACTTCAGATAGTACGACTAGATGGAAAGATGGGAAACCATACAAACTTGTCCGCTTGACTACTAAATTGAATACTTGCCTTACGAACTAACTTATACTAAACTGCAGCATTTATTGACACTCTTTCCATAATGTTCTATTGACTTTAGGGATCAAGGAAATCTTAGTGTTGGCTGAATAAAATATCTAAATAAGAGATCACACACTGGGTAAAATTCTATAATATGAGGCGAGGCCTATGAAACATCATCTAATATAGAGTGACTAAGCCTTATGAACTTCATGTAACACCCCAATTCTGGTACCCAAAATGCTACAGGGTACCCATGACCTCAAAGGACCACAAAATAACCTATGACTGATATTTGTACCTGTACACTACATAAATAAGTACACAAATGCAGAAATAAAGGCTTAAAGGCCATAAGGTTCAAATTTGATAAAAACATAACATTTGGGTTGGATATGAAATATCCAAAACAACTGTAGTAAACTCTCTGAAACATGACAGTCTAAAAAGCCTCTAACTATTTGAATAAGGAGTTGATGGGACATATCCCCAACTAACTCCAACTACTGAAATAAACTAAGTACTAAAATGATAAAATAATGATCATGTCCTCGAAGGATGAGGACCCACTATTGACTCTAACTGCTGAGTACTGGGATGCTATTGATTCTCTGGAGCTTAGGCTTCTAAACATATGGTATAAAACACCATAGCGCAAATACATTAGTACATTTTAATGTATGCGTATGCATGTGAGGTAGGCTGGATACATGGGGTTCATATGCTTAAACAATACTAACTGACTTAATAACATAAATGTGAGAATACATGCATGAACAAGTAACTGTAACTGAGACAATACTGATACTAGTAAGGGGTTCTGAGTACTGCTTTACTACCGTCTGAGTTTAATAATTCTAATAACTGAGTCTACCAAATACTGAGAGACTGATGTTATATTATTGATAAAGGAAAGACTATTTCTGACATTTCTGATTATGAAGAACTGGTCTGATTGACTGTATCTGACAATCCTAAAACTGAATACTGATAATATAGGTTTCATATAATTAATATACTATTAAATGAGTTTATGATAACATGATTACTATGTCTATCTACTGATAACATGAGTAACAGTATATGAAAATATTAATACTAATAAAACTAGCTGAGTTCCGTACTTAACTGAGTTGACTGTATTTAACTATCCTGAGATCTATAGAACTATCTGAGTTCTATTACTAAGACTGAATAACTGTATCTGACAGTCCTGATCTTTAGCTAAAATAACGGGTAGTAATCATCTAACTGACTTGCCCCAAGTAATGCATTATAGCTGAGTTGGGGTCCAGTCTGCAACCCCAATTGGAAGGGTGTCAATACCATGTCACCAGTAAGGACAAGCTGTGGGTGACCCTCATCTGATAGAGTCCCTAAAAGAAAATGGTGGGGCCTTCATCTGACAGTGTTTATCCACCTCATCAACCCTCATTTAACAGTGTTGATGTCTCAACCTATGCTGGCTACATAGTTCTAGAATGCAAGGATGACTTCTAAGAATCACACCCTCATATGACAGTGTGTGTTCCCATCCTTGGATTCACTCGATGCTAATTCATACTCCCATATAAATAGACAATGAACATGGATTACTAAACCAAATTGGACTGAATTAACTGAGTTTCCATTGACTGACGAAATTGTAGTGAGATTACTATATCACTTAGCTTTCTTGAGTCACATGATTGACTGAGGTCTATGGATCATGGCTTAACTGGGGATATCGTGAAAATATAACACTAACTCTAGGTACACAACTATATTTTCCGGGTACAAGTACCCCAGGACTTGATGGGAAGAAACTGACAAAGCATAACTTTCTTGAATACCTGACCAACATCACAATCCATAATACAACAAGTTGGAGATTTCATAAAGTACAAGTTCTAAAGCACCACAATCGCTACACATATATCCATACTTCATTGACTAAGAAATTTCATCAAGTACTTGACGTGCACAAATTTGTACATAAAAGGAGATTTCATATTATTATACTAGTATGAAACTTTTCCTTCACATAGGTATTTAGTCAAACATATGGAGAGCATGTTTTGGTTATACAATCATCAATAAATCTAATAATCATGGATACATTAATCAACTTGCAAATTGAAGGGGGGTTTATCATGAATATTATGCAAATTTTCGTATACAAGGGTTAATCATTGGAATATGTTATTTAAAACATGAATCAAAACCCTACAACATCATGAACATTAATTTCAATTCTATTTAAATCATGAACATTCATAAATACACAAATATTGTATTTTGAAAAGAGATTCTTGAGCTTCATGGGTGAAAGGGACCCATGAATCAACACATAATAGACATTAATGCTTGACTTTAAGAAGATTAACGGTGAAATTCTTTAGATTTGAATCTTCTATCAAAACCCTAAGGCTTGTTCTTGAGAGAGTTTGAGAGAAAGTGAGTATATTTTGGTGAATTGAGGTTGAATTTTATATTTATGGTGTTTTATGTTGTGGGGGTATGGTTTAGGGTAAGGAAAAGGACTAAAATACCCCTATGAAACCACTTCCCAGTTTCTGAAAGTCTCAGCTGACGCCAAGGCTGATAAGTCATCAGATATGTGATGGCCTATCAGATATGTCGTCACTCAATTGCCAGGCTAACATGCTAGAGTAAAATGGGTATAACTTTTTGATCCGATATCAGATTTGGGAAAAATTAGTATCATTGGAAATATAAT
The DNA here is from genome assembly GCA_030864225.1 of Capsicum baccatum var. pendulum. Taxonomy (NCBI): domain Eukaryota; kingdom Viridiplantae; phylum Streptophyta; class Magnoliopsida; order Solanales; family Solanaceae; genus Capsicum; species Capsicum baccatum. Next base: position 93,580,350 of record CM061557.1, read on the forward strand.
TAAATTATCTATCTGTTGGTGGGTCATGAGGTCAAAAACTTGTATTATAACGAGAGATATGCTCGTTTGAAGTTAACTATACCAATATCCTTCCCAAGAATTCAATCAGTAAGAAATATTTTGATTCACCTAATAGGTAAGATGTATATTTGACCTTAATTGACATCAAAATTGATCATGAAACTACCAAATAACCATGATGTACTATTCATAAGCTTGAAATATTGTGCTAATATTGATTTACATTTTTGGGGGTATACAATATCTCCTCTTGGGAACAATCGCCTCAAATGAGACTGATTAGACTGAGAGAAATGATAACTTAAAGTACATACTAGATATGAACAACTGAAACATGACAACATGACTGAAATTTCTGAGATTCATACTGAGCATGCATATCTGATGCATGATTTCATGACTTAGCTGATACATGAATACATGACTGAGAGTACTGATAAGCTGATCACACTTATCTGATGTGCGAATACATGATAGAACTGACTCATGAATACATGACTGAGATTTCTAATAATTGAGTCTTCTCATAAGGAGAATGTATGTTTGATGCATAAGCACATGACGGATTTGATACATAAACATATGATATAATATGCAATGGTAAATGGATACCAAGTTTAAAAATGGGATTCTGAACATGAACTAGAGACCAAGTTGTAACTGAAATCTGAACATGAAACTAAAAGGCTTAAGAAGAGATGTTACCTTGGACTGAGTCTGAATTAGTGGAGATGAGGTAAGGATACATGGTACGTATGTCTGCTTCTTCTTCCCAAGTAGCTCTCTGAATGGACTGATTCCACCAAAGAACTTTAACTAGAAGGACTTCTTTGTTCCTCAATCTGTGAGTCTGGTAGTCTAGAATTTTGATTGGAATCTCTTCAAAAGAAAGGTTGTTCTAAATGTGTATGCCCTCAATAGGGACTACGACTTTTGGTTCACCTATGCACTTCTTAAGTAAGGAGACATGAAAGACCGATGGCACTGAAGCTATATCTAAAGGTGACTCAAAATCATAAGCTAATTTTCCAAAATAACTGAGAATTTTGTAAGGGACCGACATATCAAAGACTGATTTTTCCCCTTCATGACGAACCTCTTCACTCCCTTCATGGGTGAGATTTTCAAACACACAAAATTTTCTAACCTAATCTCAAGATCCTCTCTGAACACAAATGAATGGAAATATGAGAACATGGATGAGTCTGTAACATGTGACGCGAATTAGGTATCGTGAATTGACCTGATCCATTGAGTACATAGCTTACGATTGATAGTTTAGGGGTTATAGAGCATCTCCCCCTTGGGACATTATGTCCCTATAAGAAAACTGACTTGACCGAGATACTAAGGAAAACTGGGATGATGCACAGGGCACCTATGAACTGAATCGTGATTGAACAATTGGGATCAGAAACTGAGACATGATACATGATCTGAGCTGATCCTACAACTACTAGGAATTTCTATCTTGGAATAGTTACATTTCTAAGATTATTGATAGTAGGACTAGGTGGAAAGATGGGAAACCACACCATACAAACTTGTTGCCTAATTGGTAAACTAAATTTCTAGCTGATCGATCTAACTCACACTGAAAATTTATACTTAGCTGAAGTAATTCTCCTTTAGCTGAGGGTACTAAAAATATTTGCATGAGTGTTCAGCATGAATGCCTAAACTTACTAACTTATTTGATTAATCGAATAACTGATAGCTGAATACTGGGACTATAAGATGGAACTGTACTTAGTCTTTAATAACTGGAATACAAATACAGAGTGTTATGCATAAGAGATAAGGACTGACTGAGTGACATAAGATACTGAGCATGAATTGAGGGTAACTGTATTATTCGACAATACAACAGCAAAAGTAAAATATCTTTCTAGAACAGTCTTGTAAACTGAGGTACTAAAAGGCTAACAATTGAATAGATCACAACTGTACGCTATGGTTGAGTAAACCCAAAACTGAACTGAGTTACTGACCTGATTACTAAACTAGGACTGGGACTAAGATTATAGATAAGACGGTAATTGAGACTATAACCATATCTAAGACTCTAGCTGAGATTGTATACTGGTTTTCGATAACTAGGGTTTAGACTGGTATTGATATACTGAATTTTGAGACTAAATACTGATTACTGAGTACTAAATACTGGAACTATAACTGAGATTGAAACTGAATTTTGATAGTTACACGATGGGGACTAACATAAGTTGAAGATCTGAATGCACACTCACACTCTGTACTTTTCCAACTTCTAAATACAACCTCTTGCTAGTCGTTTACTTGCACACTAACATGAGATTTAAGCCTATCTTCATAACTACACCCTCGTCTAAAACAAACATACATCAATATTCTCTTAACATATATATTTACTCTCTCTCATTTAAGAAACTGCCCATCACTACACTCATTTAAGGGTTAAATCAGGAGGACTTGAAATATGGATGGACACTAACTAAACTTGACACTTGACTGAAGCCTGAGGAATAGAATAAAAACATCATAGATTCACCAAGAGTTCTAAACTGAGGATATGCATAACATAGTATAAATTTAACTGATCAATAGAGGCTTAGCATGAGCTATAGAAGCTAAGTATACTGTAAATCACGATATGTGTACATGAATTATGAGCTTCATGACCTGAGTTTGGAGTTTTCAACATTTGTGGGACATGATTTGTATTACTAAGGGGAACAAAACTGAACTCCTTATGCTGGGAACTGGAATCGTACATTATTCTATGGAAAGCATATGAATATAAGATATGTTCATGGAGCTAAGATATAAAGCATGTGTAGGCATCATACTGACTGAAGTACCAAACTTTACACTGAGATAATGATGGGTCGGGAATCATCTTCCCTTACTACTTTTCTATATGTACTGGCACTACTACTGGAATCTAAGAGCCTGAATTGGTCACTTGATCTATCATCTCCCCCTTAGCTTTAAGCCATCATCATAAGTCTGTGAGCACTTTACTAAACTCTGGATTGAACTGCAATCATCATCACATACTTACACTCTGTCCGACACATGCTTACCTTACTAAATACATCATCTACTTCAGTTTCTTATTATACTACTAATATTGTATCTCCTAATTCATATCCACGCCTTTATACTTAATTTTAGATCAATAATCATAAATTCATGCTTGCACTGTTCAAGCATACTGGTCTACCTTGATAAAACTATCCCCATGAATACATAATCTACTCAATTTGGATAACATTATGCCAACTCTACTACTACTAAAATCCTGGGTCCATGCTTCTAACTTTAGGTCATATACTATCATAGGATTTTGAGAAGGGATTTGATGGCATATTAATTTTTGGGTTTACGAAAGAGTTCTCATGATTATGAATGAGATCTGTACAACTTTGGAACATAACGGAACTAATGGGATACTTTTGAGCTTGTGGGCAATCCCATAACTATCAGTGGGGACTTTCTGAGAAAGCCCTACCCCTAGGACTTTGAGCTTCACTGTTTCTATTACCTTGAAAGTAAGGTGGAGTTGACATGAGCAGAGCATATTGAGAATCTACATGAGTTTCTTAGGGAACCTTTCTATAGCATGATCTAAAACATGAAAAAAATGAAACGGTTGCTAAAATATCTCATAGTCTCCAGTCCATAAGTGTGGTGCACAACACACCCATGCATAAAACTCTACTAGATACAACTTTTCAGACTTTCTAGGACACTGTAGAGCCTTAGGCTCTGATACCAAGTTTGTAATGCCCCAAGTCTGGTACCCAGAATGCTACACAGTGACCATGAACCCGAAGGACCATAAGCTAACCCATGACTGATATCTATACCTGTACACTGCATAATATATGTATACAAATATGGAAATAATGGATGAAAGGCCATAAGGTTCAAATCTGATAAAAACATAACATTTGGGTCTAGTATGAAATACCCAAAACAACTGTAGTAAAATGTTTGAAACATGATAGACTGAAAAGCCTCAAACTATCTGAAGAAGGAGTTGATAGGACATGTCCCCAACTAACTCCAACTACTGAAATAAACTAAGTACTAAAATGATAAAATAATAATCATGTCCTCGAAGGATGAGAACACTTCTGACTCTGACTGCTGAGTACTGGAATGCTATTGATGCTCAAGAGCTCGTACTTCTGAACCTATGGTATAAAACACCATAGCGTAAATGCGTTATTACATTTAAACATACTGGTATGAATGTGAGGTAGGCTGAATGCATTGGTTTATATGCATGCATAATACTAATTGACTAAATAACATGAATGTAAGAATACATGCATGAGCAAGTAACTATAATAGAGACTATACTCACACTGGTACAGGGTTCTGAATACTGAATTAATGACGTCTAATTTTACTGATACTGATAACTAAGTCTACTGAATACTAAGATACAGATGTTATATTACTGATAAAGGAAAGATTGTTTCTAACAATTTTGATTATGAAAAACTAGTCTAATTGACTGTATCTGACAGTCCTAAAATTGAATACTGATATCATGGGTTTCGTATAATTAATATACTATTAACTAAGTTTATGATAACATGATTACTTTATCTGTGTACTAATAACATAAGTGACTATATATGACAATATTAATACTGATGGAATAAGCTGAGTTTGATACTTAACTAAGTTGACTGTATTTAACTGTCCTGAGATCTATAGAACTTTATGGGAAGTCCTGATCTATAGCTAAAACTATGGAAAGTAATCATCTAACCAACATGCCCCAAATAATGCATTATAGCTATTTTGGGGTCCAATCTGCAACCATAATTTGAAGGGTGTCAATACCATGCCACCGGTAAGGAAAAACTATGGGTGACCCATAGATCCGCCAAACGAGAATGGTGGGACCCTCATCTGACAGTGTTTATCCACCTCATCAACCCTCATCTAAAAGTTGATTTCTCAACCTATGCTGGCTACATAGTTCTGGAATGCAAGGATAATTTCTAAGAATCACACCCTCATCTGATAGTGTGTGTTCCCATCCTTGGGTTCACTCGGTGCTAATTCCAACTCCCATCTGAGCAGAATGATCATAGATTACTGAATTGAACTAGATTAAATTAACTGAGATTCCATTAACTGACAAAATAGTACTGAGATTACTATATTACTGAGCTTTCCTAAGTCATATGACTGACTGAGTTCTATGGATCATGGCTTGACTATGGATATCTTGAAAACGTAACACTAACTCTAGCCACACAACTATATTTTTTTAGTACAAGTACTCCCAAGACTCGATGGGAAGAAACTGACAAAGCATGACTTTCTTGAATACATGACCAACATCACAATCCATAATACAATAAGTTGGACATTTCATGAAGTACAAGATCTAAAGCACCACAATGGCTACACATATATCCATACTTCATTGACTAAGATATTACATCAAGCAATTGACGTGCATAAACTTGTATATAAATGGAAATTTCATATTATTATACTAGTGTGGCACTTTTCCTTCACATAGGAATTTAGTCAAACATATGGGGATCATGCTTTGATTGTACAATCATCAATACATCTAATAATCATGGATACATCAGTCAACTTGTAAATTGAAGTGGGTTTTATCATAAATATTATGCAACTCTTCATTGACAAAGGTCAATCATTGGAATATGTAATTTAAAACATGAATCAAAACCCCACAATATCATGAACTTGAATTTCAATTCTATTTAAATCATGAACATTCATAAATACACAAATCTTGTATTTTAAAAAGAGATTCTTTAGTTTCATGGGTGAAAGGTACCCATGAATCAACACATGACATACCTTAAAGCTTAACTTTAAGAAGATTGATGGTGAAATTCTTCAGATTTGAATCTTCTATTAAAATCCTAAGGCTTGTTCTTGAGAGAGTTTGAGAGAAAGTGAGTATATTTTGGTGAATTGAGGCAGAATTTCGTATTTATAGTGTTTTATTTCATGGGGGTATGGTTTAGGGTGAGGAAAAAGACTAAAATACCCCTACAAAACCACTTCCCAGTTTTTGAAATTTTTAGCTGACTCCCAAGGCTGATATGTCATCAGATATGTGACGACCCATCAGATATGTCATCACTCAGTTGTCAGGCTAACATGCTAGAGTAAAATGGGTATAACTTTTTGCTCTGATTTCGTATTTGGGTGAAATTAGTATCATTGGAAATATAATTAAATTTTCTATATTATGGTGGGTCATTAGCTCAAAAATTCATAGTATAACGAGAAATATACTCATTTAAAGTTGACTATACCAATATCCTTCCAAAGAATTCAATCGGTAAGGAATGTTTTGATTCACCTAATAGCTAGGATGTATTTGAGACCTTAATTGACATCAAACTTGATCATGAAACTACCAAATAACCATGATTTACTATTATAATCTTAAAATATGGCACTAATATTAATTTTCAGTTTTTGGGGTATTACACTTCAACTACAAATTTTCACACACTTAGACAAATTCCTCGAATACTCTCTCAACTATACTATACTCTCCACCTTAGTACGGTGCTTCACCTGAGACTACTGAAAACATTCACATGGGCACTGAGTGTGAATCCATAAACATACTAACTTATTTGATCAACTGAATGGCTGATAGCTAAATACTGGTTATGTGAGATTTAACTGTACTTAGTCTGGACTAAAACTGTAAAGTATTATGCATATGAGGTATGGACTGACTGAGTAACATGAGATACTGAGCATAAATATGTGCAAACTGTATTATTGAAGAATGTTGGACCAAGTGTATAACATAATTCTGTAATACTGATAACCGAATAACAGATAACTGTATGTTACGTTCAAGCAAACCCGAGACTAACTGAGTTTTGAACTAAATGTTAAACTGAGAATGTAATTAAGTTTTGATAGCTACATAATAGCCATTTACATAAATCAAGGATCTAAATAGAAACTCACACTCTGTATCTTCTAAACTTCTCATCTCATGAAAAATTCTGATTTCCCTTCAATAACTGAATATAACCTCCTACTAGCCACTCACTATGCAAAATGCATTAATCCACTTACACACCACCATGACATTCAAAAATATCTTCATAACTACACCCTTATGTTAAACAAGCATGCAGTAACCTTTTCTTAACATAAAACATTTACTCTCTCCCATCTAAGTAAGTGCTCATCACTATATCATTCCATAAGGAGAGTTTTACTGAAAGTTTTAAACATAAGGTCCTGAAGAATGAATAAACACTATACAAAACTAGACACTTAACTGAGTCCTGAGGAATAGAATATCAACATTATGGATTTATCAAGAGATCTAAACTGAGAATATACATGACATAATCTAAATTTAGCCAATCATTAGGAGTGTAGCGTAAGTCATGGGAACTGAGCATATTGTAAATCATGACATGAGTAGATGATTCATGAGATGCATGGCCTAAGTATGGAGTTTCTATATTCATGGAACACAATTCATAACACTGAGTGAACTGGACCTCTTATTCTAGGGACTGTAAGCATACATATATTTTGCTAACGTATACGAATATGAGCTATGATCATAGAGATTACATGTAAGACATGAATAAATATCATGATAATTGAGTCAGAAGTATGATTCTGAGATGATTTATATAATCATTCTCGCTATTAGAATAGACAAGAATATCATCGATGAACACTATAATAAACATACCTAAGTACTTCTTAATCACGCAATTCATTAAGTCCATGAAAATTGTTGGGGCATTAGTGAGACCAAAGGATATGACTAGAATTCGAAGTGACCATACCAAGTTCTAAAAGCTATTTTCAGAATGTCATATTCTCTGACTCTGAGCGGATGATAGCCTGAACTGAGATCTACTTAGAAAAGTAACTGGCACCCTAAATTTGGTCGAACAAGTTTTCAATTCTGGGAAGTGGATACTTGTTCTTGACCGTGACTTTATTTAGCTGAAAGTAGTCTAAACACATTCTAAGAGAACTGTCTTTCTTACACACGAATAGAACAGGTACACCCTAAGAGGACATGATGGGTCTGATGAATCCCTTATCTAGGAGATCTTCAACCGTTCTTTCAATTATTTGAGTTTTGCTGGGCTATTTTGTATGGTGGAATAGAGATAGGTTGAGAATCTAGTAGAAGGTCTATTCAAAAGTCAATTTCCCTTTCGAAAGGGACTCCAGGAATATCGTTTGGGAACATATCTAAGAATTTATTTACTAATGAAACTGACTCAAGACTGGGAGTATCGAAAATAGAATCCTTAACTTGAACAAGATGATAAATACCTCTCTTAGATATCATTTTCCTCGCCATAAGGTAGGAAACAATCTGAACCCTAAGTCCTGAAGTACTACCCCTGCACTTAAGGATAGGTTCATTCAAAAACTGAAAATGAACCATTCCGTTTATACAATTAACTGAAGCAAAGCATAGCAAGAATAAAGACAATCCATGCCGAGAATGACATCAAAATCTGTCATCTTTAATTTTACTAAGTTTACTGAAGTGGCTTTATGAGATACCATAACCGGACAGTTCTTGTACACCTGTCGCGCTATGATGGATTTACCTATTGGGGTAGAGACTGAGAAGGATTCTGCTAGGATTTTAGGACTGACTCTGAAGTCAACAGCTATATAAGGAGATACAAAGGTCAAAGAAGCTCCTGGATCTAGCAAAGCATAAACATGTAAGTAATAAACTTGTAATGTACCAGTAACCATATCAGAAGAAGTTTCCTGATCCTTTTGGGACTAAAGTGAATAGAGTCTGTTTGGGCATTGCCCACTGGTGGCACTGGAAGTGGCACCCTACTAATTCGGGCAATCGAACTGAACTAAGGGACGGATATGCTGACTTCTCGAACCTGACTGAGGACAATCTCTGATTCTATGGCCTATCTTTCCATATCAAAAACACAACCCACTACCATCTATACACATGCCTTGATGGTTTTTCCTATATTTTTGGTAAGGAAGAGTTGTTCATCCATTCTTTGTCCTTGGCATTTTGGCCCTCTTATTCTTTTTCCCTCTTTTCCTACCTCTCTTCTCCTTACTCTGTGGAGCTTGAGTCATAATCCTAGATAGGATTATAGCTAGTTGATTATTCTGGGCTACTACTTAATAAGCTAAAGTAGTGAAAGTAGTATTGAGTTCGAACTAAGACACATGATCATTCAGGGTAACTACCTGAATAGATGAAAGCGCTGGCTGGCTTCAAGTTCCTCTTCTATTAGTCTTTTTAGGAGACATTCTGTAAATAGAAGGAATAAAGAATTATACTAAGAGTTTAACTTGAGCTCATGCTTACTTGCACGACATGAATACTAAATGAAGGGAAACTTTTCCTAAAATGCCTCAGAGCCTCTTGTCCATAAGTGTGGTGCGCTACACACCCATGCATAAGACTCTACTAGATGCGACTTTCAGACTTCCTAGGACTCTGTTGAAACTTAGGCTATGATACCAAGTGTGTAGCACCTTTATTCTATAACCCTGACATCACACAGTGCTCATAATCTCAAAGGACCACAAGCTAACCCATGATAAGTACCTGCTACAATCACTATATAACAATACTATATAATGCAGAAATTAGCCAAAAATTTGCATAAGGTTCAAAACTTAAATCAAATACTGAATACTGAAAAATCAATACAAGAAACTGAATATCTGTCTGAAATACTCTAGCCTGAAATCCTCTAACTGTTTGAATATAGAGTTGATGGAACAAGCCCCTAACTAACTCTGACTACTAAAATAAGCTGAACACTAAAATACTAAAATAACAACTCTATCCTTGAACTACAAGGACTCATTACTAACTCTGTTGTTGATAATCTGGGATACTAAGTATAGTAAGGAGCTCATACTTATGAACTTATGATATAAGACATCATAGCACAAAAGAAAGATATGCATCAGTACTTTGAATATACTGGTATGCTAAGTGAGAAGAGGCTGAATACATGGGTTTATATGCATGAACAATAACTGACTGAATGGCGTAAGCATAACTGAATGAGAGTACATGTATATCTGAAACTGCTGTAACTACTAATTATACAATACTATTCAAATAACTATGTATACTGTAACTAAGATTTTATTAACACTGGATAATAAGTTTTGAAATTCGAAGGAATGATATATGAGTTTACTAATAATGTATTATTGTTAATTGAGTAACTATTTCTAACAGTGTTGATTTTATAGCACTGAACTGAGTTCTATACTGAGCTGGAGGACCGTATCTGACAGACCTATTTCTGAAACTGAACTGAGATTTTATACTGATTCTGAAATTGAAACTGTGGGAGTGTTCAATAAACCGACATACCCCAATTATGAACTAAGTTGGGGTCCAACCTGTGATCCCAGTTGAAAAGGTGTTAGCACCTTGAAAAAGGATACTAACAATGGCTATGACTTAACCCACTTTGGCAGGAAGCTCTTTAATCAACCCTCGCTGATAGGAAAACTCGTACGACATATATCAACCATAGTCTGGCAGGAAGATATCCCAACCTACGCTAGCTACGTAGTTCTATAATACAAGGATTGCTACTAAGGGTCAAACCCTCTTTTGCAGGAATGACCCCATCCCTGGGTTCTCTCGTGTTAAATCCTACTCCCAACTGAATAGAACCTGAACTAATTTCTAAACTGTACTTGGCTTGACTGAATTTGCACTGATCGTGTTGAATGACTAGCTGTACTAAGTTCACTAAGTTCTGCTAACTAACTGAGTTCTACTATTCATCACATTACTGAAGCTATTCTGTAGCTACTAGAATTCTAGGTAAAGAACTAGATTGTCGGGTATTAAATACCCCCAGGACTCGATAGCATCAATAATAATGAGACATCACAATTCTTGAAAATGTAACGATAATCAAATGCCCACAATACATTCACTAAGGCATTTTGACAAATGTTTGGACTTGTACATAAATAGAAAAGCATGCTAACATATCATGATCTCACTATTCCAATCACATCGATATTTCATCAACCACTTACAAGGCATAGATTTGTCATGAAAGTAACTTTTAAACATATAGTTCTAGCACGAATTCATCATTAAGATCTCCAATGGATCACAATGCATAATTTATTAACTTAGGCATTTTGTCAAACACCTAGGAGACATAACCTTATACTTGGGCATGAACAACATGCTAATGCATCATGACTACAATAATCAATTCACAATTCAAGGGTTTCAACATGGGGCTTATAACAATTATATATATGTATCCTATATTCATGAAAACTACAATTAAATCTTGGATTGAAAACCCATACAACAACATGAACATAAAAACAACCCAATTGGTTATGCAATTCGTGAAACTATTAACTTGAGATTTTAAAAAGGGTTCTTAAACTCCAACGGTGGAAGAAAACCCTTGGATGAACACTTAACATACCTTTCCTGTTAATTTCGTGGAGATTGGGGTGAGTTCTTGAAGCTTGATTCTTGAACTTGATGAAGCTAGATGGTGTTCTTGAGAGGATTTTTTGAAAAGGATGAGCAATTATGCTAATTAGGGCTTTAATCTGTGTTATGACATATTGGGTGAAAGGAAAATGACCCATTTGTCCTTAAAAATACAAAATATAACTACTGGAAAATACATGTGTCGGACTAGCCAGGGTCCCACGGGATATGGATCCCCGTTCAAGGTGAGGTGTCGCGGGCTCTAGAGCATCTCTTCGGGTAGGGCATTGCGGCATTATCACTTGGAGCCACTATTTCAAAATTCCAAACACACCCTTACGCATGTCTGAAAATTCTAAAACTCACCTGAGATGTACTATTAATTTTCTCGATCATGAATCAATTAAAACTAGCTCCTTGGGGTCGGGAAGGTCATAAATAAATTTCTAAAGTTCAAGGGCTTAAGAAAATACTAAGTCCTAACACTTAGCTAAAATTTCTAAGATTGGGACCATTTCACGCTCTGAGGGACTGAGATAAGCTTAGAATTTTTTGGAGTCTTACAGAAATCCTAAAAATTACTTTTTTCAAAACTTAGAGGTCAAAAAATTGAGTAAAATTTAAAAATCTAGTCTTATTTACTATTTTGTGAATAATGCCTCACCAATCGGTCAACCCTTCTTGTTTACGATGGTCAACATTGATTGGCCAAAATTTTGGCCTCCATATTTTCTTCTAAGGCTTAGCATACTCGAAGACCGGTGAATCAGTCCTTCAGTCGATGTCAACCTTGTCGCATTTGTAAAGAAGGAAAAATACCCAACCCAGACTCGGTTGCCCTTCAAAATCGCGGCCACTAATTTGAGATCAAGATGACAAAAAATTTTCTTCACTGTGTTTGAACTCAAGGGCTCGCATTTACCAAGAAGGATCCATAAACCAAATATCTGTTGTGCACCAGCTGAATTTTCATGATTTTCAATCTTCCAAATGGACCCTCGAGATATATTCGAGACCCAAAAAATAAATAATATACTTTACCAAGCTATTTTCAGCATTCTCAACTCAATGGTGATGTCGAATTTTCCAAAAAAAATATTATTTTGAACAAATTAACCTCAAGACCCTTTTGGAAATATTCCAAACAAAGGGTCGAAAAGTAAACTAAAGGTTTCAAACCTGAAACAAACTTGCTATTATCCCAATTCAAAATTTTGGATCTTATGAAACTGTCCAAATCACCGTCCAACACTCCAAACAACCAATGTTTACCAAAGTCAATTATATGGCTTTTAAAGCCTCTAAAAATCACAAACTCACCTAAATCATATTCAATCACATTTGAAATCTTGTCGTTCATCCCCACACCCCATACTTAACATATAGCATCTAAGGAAAAGGGAAAAATTGTCAAAATACATAAAAATAATATTACAAAATTCAGGTCATTACATCTTCTACTTCCACTTCTACTTTTTTCTTCTTATGTTAGCTTTGATTCAAGTCATCTTCTCATTACCTCATCCATTTTATTTATTTATTTTTGTTCATAGATTTCGAGATTATATAGGAATTATAAATGGCCTATAATGGATAATGCATTCTCCTTTTCTAATAATTTCTCGTGTTTCTTTTTCAATTGATAATTTGAATAAAAAAATAAATAAAATAAGCATGTGCCACCTAATGAATTAGACAAAAAATCATGATGAACTTTTTTTCTTTCTTTGTAGATTGTGACTTAATTTTGATTGTGGTATTTAAATTTATTTTTATATATTATTTGTTATTGTAATTGTAATGCCCCGAGACTACTCTATAAATATTACGCGAGGCTTAGAACCATAAGTCATCCCAAGCTAACCCATAGTACTAGCATTATTCATGAGCAAATGAATAAGAATAGATGAAACTAGAAATACCAATTAAAAGCAATGTCATTGACTAAACTTGTTTAATTGAATATTGTTTAAAAACAGTTACAACATTAGTTTTATAAAAAGAAAATTGAAACTAAATATATCAACTCTATCTGACTGTCCATGAAGCCTATACTAATACTGACTATAGATAGTCGGTACATGACCCTTAGTTATCCCTAATCAATACAAATAAAATAATAAATCTACAAACTGACTTGAGTACTCAAATAAAAAGAACTCATCACCTATTGGTTGGATGCTGTGAACTACTTGATCATGATTTTGTGAGCCACGACTAATAGCTAAATTATGAAATAATGTATCCACGCAGACATATATATGGGTAGTATTTATGGAATGTACTGAGTATATGGGGTGCATGAAACAAGTAAAACTTATATGTATCATAAGCTTAAAAACATGAATGAAACTTGGAACTAAAATATCTTAAGTATAAGCAATAAAGTAAAAGTTAGTAAAGTTAGTGAGTCGTTACACTTAGTTTCTAAAATTATCATTTCTGTGGGAGATTCTCTTAACAAATATAAACCACGAAAGCAACATGGAGTCCGATATAAAAGACAACATCGAAAGGGCCTGATGCACCTTGTAAGGGTATAAAGGCTTACTAAGGTGATCACCTATACATGCCCATTTGGGTAAGCTGAATAATATGTGTACATGTCCATTTGGATAAGCTAAATAATAAACCTATGGTGGCTTGTAGTTTATCAAACTAAGGTATGTTAAACTCTCACTCCTCGGTGCTAGGTACTAATCACAAATGATACTATTTCTCATAAGTATATATAAAATTCAACTTTTAATAAAAATATGAGATGATAAGTCTGAAAAAAATGCAATATACTTTCCTTTATATTTCATAATCATACGTACACATGGGAATTTCATTCATAAGTTGAAAGCATGAGTCTGAATTTCTTGTAAACTGAGTTAATAATGCTAAAATCATGTATTTTTACCATCTTAGAATAATTCATGCCAAGAACACTAGAAGTCGATTCTCACAACCTGATTTATGAGTCATGATGGCACCTACTAAATTCCGCCAGTAAGTAAGGCAAACCATAACCCGTAGCTAATGTAATGGGTTAATTCAGTAAGAAATGCACAGCAGAGGTGAAAATCAAGAACACAATTTTCAAATAAACAAGGGGTTTTAAGTAAAGTAAAAAGTCAGTACAAGATACCAACCCCATGACCTTGTAGAGCCAATACAAGAGCATCTAATAGTATTAATACAACTCAAAGTATAAAATAGTCAATACATCTGTCTCGAAATAAAAGACTGAAAATAAATATATAGGGAAATATGCGACTCGAACTCTAAAATCTCACCTTATTTTTAAAAATCAATCACTGCACTAACAACAATCAGTATCGATAGCCAGTTCTCAGATTTGCACCAAAAAGGTACAGAAGTGTAGTATGAATACCAAAACAATGAGGACTCAGTAAGCATCATCGCCCAACTGAGCTAAATAATGATATAAGTATGATAAAATGCAAGATAACATAACTAAGTCAGTGTACAAAAATAAAACTGAATTATCTCCAACATCATTGTACATAATAAGTAATTAAACTAGAATAACAATCTAACATAAGGCATCAACACATAACAAGCACTGCTCAAAGATACTAAGTAAATAATTTGAAAAAACAATGTATCATAAAGCATTGACATAAGAAACCACAAACTAAAAATTGACTACTATACGCCAATGAGTGTGGAAAAGTAAAAAACTCATCACAGCCTTTCATACGACTAGAGATTACTCTCACGAGAAGAATAAAGATATCAACCAACATTATATCTAACTTTCATCAAACTTTAACCACCATTCCTTAATTACCCTTAGTCGGTCATTTACTGACATTTCACAATTTACAAATATTTGACAAAGTGCCCACATTCCATAGTATTACCATCATTTAGCAACCTTAGCATAGTTACACATTAGCCGATATTTAATTCCAAAACACCTCTTATTAACTAATTTATTTACTCATTAGTCATCATGTAACAACTATTCATCACATATCCACTAATCATACGTTATCAACTAGCAAATATTTGACAACTAACCATATTTATTAACTAATCATCCTTTACCCACTAATCCTCACTTATCAACTATTCATGATTAATCACTTAACAATATCCTCCACAAATACGTTTTCATCACTAAGCATCAACTATGGCACTTTATAATCATTTATCATTGACTAATAATTATCATTAAGCCTCATAAATCCACTAATTATCATAATTACACTATTCGTCAACATCATAATCAAACTAAATATATACATGTATATATGTATATATATAATGGACATACATAAGGGATTGCCGGACTCGAACTGATAGATGTACGTATAGGCACATCAATAAAATCATCCTCCGGTATTGACGGTAAACGATGCATCATCATAATCATCCTCCGACCTTGCCGGGTATCAATGTCATCATAACCATCCTCCAGCCTTATTGGGTATCAATGTATCATCATAATATCCTCCAGCCTTGGTGAGTATCAATGTGTCATCATAATATCCCCCGTCCTTGTCGGGTATTAATATATCATCATAATATCCTCCGGCCTTACCAGGTCTATATATAATCATAATATATTTCGTCCTTGCCTGGTGTATATATCATCAAAATCATGTGGAAAAGTAAAAATCTTATCACAGCCTCCCATATGACTGAAGGGTACACTCATGAGAAAAATAAAGTCATCAATTAACATTATAGCTATCTTTCATTGGAATTTAACCACCATTCCATAATTACCCTTGGTTGGTCATTTACCAATATTTCACAATTTACCAATATTTTACAAAGTGTCCATATTCCATAATATTACCATCATTTAGCAACCTTATCATAGTTACACACTAGCCTCCACTTAATTGCTAAACATTTCTTATTAACTAATTTATTTAATCACTAGTCATCATAAAACCTTTAGTCATCATGTAACAACTATTCAGCACGTATCCACTAATCATAAGGTATCAACTAGCCAAATTTTCATCAACTAGCCAATACTTACTAACTAATCATTCTTTACCCACTAATCATCGTTCATGAACTATTCATGATTAGTCATTTAACAATATCCTCTATAAATCCCTATTCAACACTAAGAATCAACTATGCCACTTTATAATCATTTATCATTGACCAACAATTATCATTAAGCATCACAAGTTTACTAATTATCATCATTACCATATTCGTCAACATCATAATCAAACTACATATATACATGTATATATCTGTTATATATATATATATATAATTACCATACATAGGGCATTGTTGGACTCAAACCGATAGATGTACGGATAGGAACACCAATAAAGTCATCATCTAGTCTTGTCGGGTATCAATGCATCATCATAATTATCCTCCAGCCTTTTCGGGTATCAATGTCATCATAACCATCCTCCAGCCTTACTGGGTATCAGTGTATCATCATAATATCCTCCGGCCTTGCTGGGTATTAATATATTATAATAATATCCTCTGACTTTGCTGGGTATCAATATATAATCATAATATCATCCGGCCTTGCCGGGTATATATATCATAATAATATCCTTCACTCTTTCCAAGTGTATATATTATCATAATCATCCTCCGGCCTTTATGGGTATCAAAATCATCATCATAATATCCTCCAGCTTAGACGGGTATCAATATATATACATATATATATATAATCATAATCGATGGAAAAATCAATAGCATAAGTAATCATATAATGAACTATCATGATTTCAAACATAATTAATGGCATAACTTCCCAATATAATCAATAAACATGCCTTCTAGCATCATTAACATCATAATTTCTAACATCATCAATAACAATGATTTCTAGTATGATTACTAGAATAATTATTAAGCGTGATCATAAGCACGAGCAATAGTCTAGTTGATGTCCCGAGTAATAGTCTAATCAAAGACTTAATCAATAACATAATCATGGGCTTATTTTATAGTATATTCAATAGCTTATCATAACATAATCAATAATCTAGTTAAATAATCCATAAGCATTACTTCAAATGTAATTATCACCATAATGATTAAGTTCCAAGCCTATTAATATGGAATCAATGAACATTTCTAAGTATTCAACAAGCATATAAGGGTCTCAAGAGAACTAATTATCAATCTTGACTTAAGGTGGGTCGAAGAGCCCTCAACTAAATCCCCAAAATACCTTCTTAGTAAAATTCTACACGGACTAGGCTAAGGTATCTAAATCCACTCTTAAATGTATAGCAAGCCACAATTATCCCTAAGGTAGAGATTCTATTCAAACACTTTAACTAAATCCAAAGGTAACAAAGGTCACCTTCATTAGTGCAGGCAACCAAGGCCCAACTTACCCTAAGCATGATTAACTAGGGAATTTTACTTAATTTGAGCAAAATAAGAAATTCTCATACCAAACATGAGTAATGAAGTCCAAATCCCTAAGAGTCAAGGCAACACGTTAAGTATTTCAACTCTACAATTTCAGTTTAGCCTAAATGATCAAAGTAACCCAAGTCTTACATTTCATCAATCCAACACCTATAACCCATTCCAAAGCAAAAACAATATCATAGGAATACTATGAAATAGATTAACCTAACTAGGAATAAACCCAGCCTACCTCGATACCGATGAAAGCTCAACAAACCGCTAAGCCTTCGCTTTTTCCTTCTGAGAAACCACCTCAATATGCAAAGCAATCAAAAATACATTCTACTTATCATTATGAGAATATCGATACTCATTTTTCACCATTATGATTTAGGTTCAAAAATCACATCAAAAACCCAATTTGGGTCACATTTATAGGAATTATATTTTTGAGACCGACCCAACATTCATACAAGCTCAAGGAATCATTATCCTCAACAATGAGTGAAAAATCAAGTTAAATTAGGGATAAAATCAAGGCCTAAAGATTTTGGGGTTTTGAGAAATTAATCAAGAAATTAAACCATTTAGTGGATTCTTACCTTAAATCTGTAGGAGAATAAAGAAATAGATGTTTCTCTTATTTCCCAAGCACCCATTAGCTTCAATTTTAAGTTCTCACACTATTTTAGAGTTTAGTTCTCAAGGGGGAAGATGAAAAATGCCAAAATCATGGAAAATGGCTTAATTTATACCCAATCCAGGGCCTCAGCAATCGCTATCATGACCAATAGGTGTGTGATCGCACTACCTCCCACCTGCCATTAGAGTCGTAATCATGACAAGCCACTGCGATCGCACAATCTTCATGGCCAAAGGTACCATGATTTTGGACCTTAGCTTATGATCGCTGCTACACCAGATAGCAGCTGAGACTTAGAAGCTTTTGCAAGTCCCCTCCAACCTCTCGAGATTTATTCAGAATCCTTTATGCATAAACAAACTATGTAACCATACTAAATTCCATATTTCAAATGCAATGGCTCACTAGGATTTTCCATTTGAGGTCATTTCGATCAAATGTATGTCCCGCACCTATATCTCACTTTCTTAACTTTCTGACCAATTGGACGACATGAGCTCAGGCGCCTCGGGACCCAAACCAAAGGTACACATAGCTTAAAATCGATATTCCAAAGCTGTTGGAGCAGTCAGAATTTATATACGAAATCATTTTATAGAAGTTTTTGCCTGGTGCATATTTGGAACCAGCAAAAACATCAAAGCAGGGAATTGGCTCTAAAAATCAAATGAATTTCTTGGTAACAAAAATATTAGTCCCAGCTAGTTATAAAGGGCTTGGGATGGTTATAGAAAAGATCTAACAGCAAAGAAATGCTGAAATATGGAAATGACCTAAAGGGGTTTTACAATATCCACTACTAAAGTAACTTTCATCCTCGAAAATAAATATTAGGATATACCTGTAGTCTCAAATAGGTGAGGATACTAGGTCCACACATCCCTCTCCATATCCCAAGTTTCCTCCTCCATCGAGTTGTGCCTCCAATGAACCTTAACTATAGAAATGTCCCTATTGTGCAATTGTCTCACATCACTAGCTATGTTGAGCATTGTTTCTCTAAAAAGCTCAAACGCTCATCCAAATGGACTAAGTCCAATCTAAGAACATGAGGAGGGTCAGAATATAGCTCTAAAATATAGAGACATGGAACACCTGATGAACTACGATAAAATCTAGAGGTAGACCTAACTCATAAGCTTCCTCACCAACTAAACAAAGAATCTCAAAAGGTCCAATATATCTAGGATTGAGCTTGCCCTTCCTCCCGAACCTCATCACACACTTCATGGGAGACATATGGAGGAAAACTTAATCACTAACTCTAAATTGCAAGGCACAAAGTGTACAGTCTGCATAGGTATTTTCCTTCTCTGTGCGGCTCTCAACCTATCCAGAATCACCTTGAATTTATCAAACAACTCCTAAAGAAAATCAGTACCATAAGGCCTAACCTCGGAAGTATCAAAATATCTAACTGGAGAACGACATCTCCTACTATCCAAAGTCTCAAAATTGTCCATCTCAATACTTGAATGATAGTTGTTGTTATATGCAAACTCTTCCAAGGCTATGTACTTCTCCCACTGGCCTTCAAAATCCATAACTCAGGCTTTGAGAATGTACTCATGCACCAAATAGTTTGCTCTAATTGACCATCTGTCTGCAGATGAAAGGATGTACTAAGATCCATCTGATTGTCCAACTCCTCCTAGAATGCTCTCTAAAATCTTAAACTGAACACAAAATCATGGTCAAAAATAATAGAAATAGGTACACTATGCAAACATACAATCTCCCTAACATAGAAATAGGCTAATCTCTCAGCAATGAAGGACATGTGATGACACGACCCGAACTAGGGCCTAGCCATGTTGGGTATCTCAAATCTAACCACGACCAAAGACCACCCCGAATACCCTACTGTAAACTACCCTAAACCCCATATCAAATGAATTCTGAACTTATAACAAGATAAAACAATAATAATCTAAAGACAATAAGGAAACTATAACCATAACCAAATAGCCACAACCAAATATCCAACCAATGCCAATCCCAATACAAATACCAATATCAATACTAATACTAATACCGACACCACCAATGTCCATAGTAGTCCAATAAAGCCTCTAACCAGAATCAATGATTATTTGGTCTAGACATGCCCCCGACCATAGCCAAAAGCAAAACCAAAGAACTAACAATAATAAAAAGTAGACCATAGCATGAAATAGAGTCTTCCAAAGTATGAAAGATCACAACTTCAGTCTGACTCAATGTTGTCCTCGAATCCAAATCATTGAGTAGGAAGAATAGTAGTAAGGCCAATTTCTGCATCGTAAGGTGATACAGCATCCGAAGAAGGTTTGCAAAGTGAACGCTAGTGTGTAACTCATGGATAAAGATAAAATAATGCCATCATTCAAAACCAAATCAAATAACCATATGCAATCACATATATATACATATATTTTCCATGCCAGGATAGGGAACAAGGATGAGCATGCATTTAAAATCTTTACCTAGATTGGGTAGCTTAACTACCATAAAATCCACCCATGGGCTATATGGGTTCAGCTCTTCCTGCTGAAAGGGCCTTAGTGCGTGTTAGCTGTATGAACCAAAGGTATTAAGTAAGACCAGGGAATTCCCCGACCCCACATCAAACCAAGATACAATCATATCAATAGGGTAAACTATGCACATAGGTTATCAAGACCAAACCTCATGACGGAAATCACGAGTTTCCTGTGTCTGTCTTTTAGACCCACACCTTCACGGCTAGCTATCACAACCCCCATTATTTTCTAATCAAAATCTTTATCACCTAACCAAACCACGAATTCCAGGAGTCAATTGTTAGGCTTTATAAAGTGGTAGGTCATACAGAGATAGCTTGTAAGCAATTTCACCAGCCAACATTTAGGGGATTCCCGTGTACCCTGCAGACTTCATTATTAAAAATCACTTAGGGGATTCCTTTGTACACCTCAAGGTTTTCAACACCAGACATAACCATTTAACTATTTTGCTCCATGCATTATTTCAAGAAATAGTCAAATCAAATGCTTTAGGGATTTCAATGGACCCCTAATTCAAATTTCCACCTTCTCATAAATACTAACCAGTATTACAAAAAAAGATTAGGGTTAGAACCACTTAAAATATGATAAGTTTAAAAAAATTTACCATTATCAAGTTCAACCACCATACCCATGCAACCACAGGTTCAAAACCATAATTAAAACAAAAAAAAACATAACTAAACCATGAGAAATAATATTCATCCTTGAACAACCAAAATCCCCAACCTTTATTTTAAAACCATAACAATACCATGAAAACCATATATTAAAACAGATGCCTTGAGTAAAATAACAATGAGAGAGGATTAACAAGCCATAGACACCAAGAAGCATAGAGAGAAATCACCCTTAAGAGCCTTAATTAACTAACTTGATGAAACTCTAGCTTTTGCTTGAATAGAGAGTTTAAGAGAGAACTTGAGAGTGTTTTAATGGGAATAATGTGTTAGTGATGTCCCAAAGGATGTTTTAAGTCATGGCATCAAAGGGACTTAAAGTGGAAAAATATCCAGAATGCCCCTAACTTAAAATCTATAAAAAGGTCACATGTGGTTACGAGTCGACCCCTTGACTCGTGACCACAACATATGACTCGTACCCTTGAGTCATCACCAAGACATTGAGTTGGGAACCCATATATTATCCACCATACAACTCCATGATCCCACACGTGACCTGACCATATGACTCATATTGTCTAGTCATATCTAAGATAAAACATAAGGGATTAGACACTGGACAACATACGAATCAACCCTACCATACGTAACATATCATCATGACTCTTAGTGTGCCACTCGTACTCAGAGCCAAGCCAAGCCTCTAAGTTATAGATTTCATTAAGGATTGTCCTAATGACCTGTCACCAGCCCTAATAACTCATACCACCAAGTTATTACCAAGACTAAAAACCCAACCACCACCCACTAGACACCTAACAGCTAGGGTTACCTGACCTGTAACCACAACATATGAATCATATGATGATTAATTACTAGGAAAGTAAGATCAAAGCTCGAGAATTTTCCAAGGGTCAAAATATAGGGTGTTTTAATTCTCCCCCACTTAGATTATTAGTCCTTGAATCATGGGATAAGGCAGTGACTAGCACTATTAAACCCCCCAAATATCTCTAGTTTTACCTTTAAGATAGAAAATAGATTACCAAGGAATTCACAATCTACCTTTAACAAATATAGAAAACAAGGATGTTAAGAACAACCCATACCTCAAGCCTTATTTTCTGGAACTGGAAATAGGAATGGACACTTGGACATCATGTTCACTTTAGCTTACCAAGTAGCCTTTTCGACCTTGTAGATCCTCAAAAGAACCTTTACCGAAGCTATATCATTGGTCCGTAACTGACGAACCAGATGATACAAGATCTCATAAGGGACCTCTTCATAAGACAAGGAATCCAAAATACCAATATCCTTGATAGGCAGAATTTGCGACAAATCACCCGTACACTTCCTCAACATAGAAACATGAAACACCGAATGAATGGAGCTCAAACTAGAAGGTAACTCCAATTCATCCGCAGTATTTCCAACCTTTCTCACCAAGTATGGACTAACATACCCAGGACTAAGCTTTTCCTTCTTCCCAAACCGCATCACTCCTTTTATGGGAGACACCTTCGAGAATACCCTATCCCCAACCTCAAACTCTAACTTTCTATGTCTCATATTTGTATAGGACTTTTAGCTACTTTGGGCAGCTTTAAGCCAATGCCGAATCATCTTCACCTTTTCCATGGCTTTGTGAACCAAATCCGGACCAAATATCTCTGCCTCACCAACCTCTAACCACCCAATAGAAGACCTACACCTCTTACTATACAAAGCCTGAAATAGAGCCATCCCAATGCTAAAGTGGTATCTATTATTATATGCAAAATCTATGAGAAGCAAGTGGTCAACCTAACTACCACCATAGTCAATCATGAAAGCTCGAATCATATCTTCCAAAGTCTGAGTAGTTCTTTACGCTTGCCTATCCGACTATAGTGGAAAGCAGTACTAAGTTTCGTATTGGTCCCCAAAACTTTTTGAAACAACTGCCAAAATTTTGATAAAAATTATGTACCACGATCTCAGATAATACAAATAAGTACCCTATGAAACTTTATAATCTCTTAGAGATACAACCTTGCATAATCCTTTATAGAAAAATTAGTCCTCAATGGCAAAATGTTAGCAGACTTAGTCATCCTATCCATGATGAACCAAATTGAATCAAACTGATTCTAAGAGGGGAAGACCGATAATGAAATCCATGTTGATCACTTCCTATTTTCATTTAGGCAACTTAATTTATTGCTATAGCCCTTCGGGCTTCATGTGCTCAACTTTTAATCTTTGGCACACCATGCACTTAGCCATAAAACTAGCCATATCCCGCTTTATAGTGTTCCACCAATACATCTCCTTAAGGTCATGATACATTTTTATCGATCTAGGATAAATAGCATAGCACGAGCCATGCAGCTCAGCCAAGATCCACTCTTACAATCTATCCAGATCTAGAATGCACAATCTTTGTTAGTACGGCAAGGTACCATCACCACCAACCTTAAAATCTATTATTTTCTGCCCATCTACATCTCTCATGATCCTTATCAGTGTAGGATCTAACACTTTATTCTCTTTCTCCTTATCACCCAGGGACGACTTCACCACCTTCTAAAAAAATATATCACCATCCTTATAGTCCAAGAGGCAAACTCCAAGGTTAGTAAAATAGTGAACATCTTTAACTAATTCTTGCTTTCCTTCATCCAAATTAGCTAGACTCCCCATAGATAACCTACTAAGAGAATTAACAACCACGTTAGCTTTACCTAGATGGTAGTGAAAACTCATGTCATAATCCTTGAGTAGCTCCAACCATATCCGTTGCCTGAGGTTAAGCTCTTGCTGGGTAAACACATAATGCAGGCTCTTATGATCTAAAAAGTTATCCACATGCACTCCATACAAATAGTGATTCTAGATTTACAATGCGAACATTGTAATCAATAGATCTATGTCACGAGTAAGATAATTCTTCTCATTCACCTTCAACTATCTAAAGGCATAAGCTAGCACCTCATCATGCTTCTTCAATATGAAACTAAGCCCCACTCGAGATGCATCATAATAGACCACAAATTAATCAGTGCCTTCAAGCAAAGTCAAAACTGATGCCAAAGTTATCTTATCCTTCAGCTTTTCAAAACTACCCTCAAAAAAATCAGACCACAAGAACTTTATCTTTTTCTGAGTTAACTTAGTTAATGGGGCAGCTATAGTTGAAAAAATTTCCACAAACCGCCGGTGGTAACCATCTAAACCATAGACGATTATGGGTTTGAGTTGTGGATCTAGTCAACCTCTTAACCACTACAACTTTTTGTGGATTCACCATGATCCCTTCACTAGAAATTACATGACTAAGAAAAGTGTCAACGTTCAACAGGAATTCATATTTCAAAAATTTGGCATGCAACTACTAATCCTTTAAGGTCTACAATAGACTGTGAAGGTAATCAGCATGATCCACCTCACTCTTGAAGTACACCAAAATATCATCTATGAATATAATGATGAACAAATCTAGAAACTAACAAAAGACTCTATTTATCAGGACCATGAATGCTGCTAGGGCATTGGTCAATTCAAAATACATAACCAGAAACTCAAATTTTCCAAATTGGGTACGGAAGGAAGGATTAGGAATATCCACCTCCCGAATCTTTTGCTAATAATACCCGAACCTAATATCAATCTTGGTAAAAAACTTTGCACCCAGACACTGATCAAGAAAGTCATATATCCTAGGAAGAAGGTGTTTATTCTTTACCATTACCTTATTCAATTGCCGGTAATCAATACAAATACAGGAAATTATCCTTTTTATGAACAAACAATACTGGTTTACCCTACGAACACACTAGGGAAAATGAAAACTTTGTCTAGAAGATCCTTTCGTTGCTCCTTAAGCTCTATTAACTCAGATAGAGCTATTTTATACAGAGGAATAGAAATAGGATGAGTGTTTGAACAATATCAATCCTAAAATCAATCTCCCTATCAGGAGGGACACCAAGAAGGTCATCAAGGAAGACGTCAAGGAATTCATTCACCACTGGTGTCTCAGGATCCTAGTGAGTAGTGCGAACATAGAGTCAATTTTGCCAGTCTCAAAGCTAGATGGTGTACCTTTTGGTGCCAGAGCTAATGAAGAGGCAACTGGAACCTTGTTTGCCCCAGAAGCAACCTTAGCCATTGGACAGTTGCTAAGCATATTCTCTAGCTAACGATTGTTGAAGAACTTTTCCTTTCTTTCCTTACATTAACCCTGATGGAACTGACTAAAAATTTACAGAGAGGATAGAAAAGAGATAATTGGTCCCCACTAGCCTGATATTAGGCACCCTATACCCTATAATTGTCGCTACCATGAAAATGCCTGTCACCCGGTGGCGTTGGGTAGGGAGCACTAGCCGTCTAGTAAGACCCAGAATTGCCATACTTCTTTTTGGACCATTTCCCACCATCCCAACTATTCTTCGATTGGCCACCACCCTACTCAGAATATCTAAATTTTTTTCTTTACCTATCCATTGTCTCTACCTGCTTCTTATTCTCTTCCTCAACCTACAGCATATACACCACAAACCTAGAGATGTCTATGTTCGTTCAACAAGGTAGCTTTACTCTCCTAAATCAAGTCTCGAGATAACCTAAAAAAGAGTTTCCTCATTCTAGCCCTTATGCTAGAAACCAACTTTAGATCATATCGAGACAACTGGTAAAACATTAAGGCATACTCTTTGACTGAAATCCTGCCTTTCTTCAGGTTAACAAACTTTTCCACCTTCGCTTTTCTCAGCTCTTAAGGAAATAAGTGGTCCATGAAAGTACTAGAAAAATCATCCCACAGGGCTGACTCAGCACCGTCACCCCTTGACAGGTTCAATTCCTAGTACCACTGATAAGCCACATCTTTCAGCTGGTAGGGAGCAAACTCTACGCCCTCCATATTAGTGGCATACATAACACAAAAGATCTTTTCCATCTTATCTAGGAAACCTTAAGGAATCTCCTCGACCATAACTCCAGTAAAGGTTGGAGGGTTCAACCTCATAAATTGGCCAACCCTTGTGGCCTTAGAAGATGGAGTAACAGAAGCACCACACTCGGCCTGAAAAGATACCAACTATTCCAACATATGAATAGACTGATAAAACTCAGCATTCATCACATTAGCCCAAGGAACTCGAGAAGGGATGGAGGATTCCAGTGGAACTCCAGAAGGACATTCAGGAGTTGGACACTTACACTGAGTTTGGACCCCATAAATAGGAAGTGTCCCATCAACATTGTCCTCAGGTAGGACTGAGGAGGTTCCATGAGCTTCAGATTATCTAGAAAACATGATCTAAAAAGAGAACAAACAAGTATTAGAGAAGATTTTAGGACCTTAGAATCTACAGCCTAAAAATAGAACACAAAAAATAGAAAACATTCCTAAATGCCTTGTAGCCTCTCCCATATGAGTGTGGCATGCTACACACCCTTAAAAGTGACCCTACTCGACATGACTTTGTGGACTCCCAATTGACCATGAACCTAGGGCTCTAATACCAATTTGAAATAACCCAAACTAGGTCCTAGTCATTTTGGGTATCTCAAGTACAACCAGGATTGAAGACCACCACCAATACCCCACTGTAAACCATACTACACCCCATGTTGGATGAATTCTGAACTTATAACAAGATAAAGCAATAATAATCTAAATATAATAAGGAAAGTCTATAACAATAAAAAAATAGCCACACCCACATATCCAACTAACACCAATCCTATCTGATCAGGACATGGCCCTGACCATAGCCAAAACTAAAACCAAAGAAACAACAATAATGAAAAGAAATCCATAGCATGAACTCGAGTTTTCCAGAGTATGGAAGCTTACCACTTAAATAATAGCATCATTTAAAACCAAATCAAACAACCATATGGAATCACATATAAATATATATATATATATACTATGTCGGGATAGGGAACAAGGTTTAGCAGGCATTTAAAATCATAACCTAGATTGTGTAGCTTAACCATGATAAAATCTACCCACAGGCTACATGGGTTCAGTTCCCCTTGCTGAAAGAGCCCCAGTACGTGTTAGAAGCACAAACTAGGGGTATAAGAAAAGAATAGAGAATACGACAACCCCACGTCAAACCAGGATACAATTATATCAATAGTGTGAACCATGCACACAGGTCATCAAGATGAAACCTCATGATGGCAATCACGAGTTTCTAGTGTTTGTCCTAAGGACCCACACCTTCATGGATTTCTATCATAACCCCCATTATTCCCTAATTAAAACCTTTAGCACATAACAAAACCACCAATTCCAGGAGTCAATTATTACGCATTTTAAAGTTGTATCATCATACAGACGAAAGCTTGCAAGCAATGTCATTAGCCAACACTTTGGGGATTGCTGTGTACCCCGCAAACTTCATTATTAAAATTCACAAGGGGGATTACTTTGTACCCCAAAGGTTTTTAAAACTATCCTTAACCATTTAACCATTTTGCTCCATGCCTTAGTTTTAAGAAATAGTTAAATGAAACACTTTGGGGATTCCAGTGTACCCCTAATTCAAATTTCCAACTTAAAGAGTCACAAGTTTAAAGCAATTTACCATTATTAAGTTCTACCACATACCCATGAAACCATATGTTCAAAACCATAATTAAAACAAAGAAACCCTTAATTAAACCATGAGAAATGATATTTATCCATGAACAACCAAAACCCCAACCTCTATTTCAAATCCATAACAATACCATGAAAACATATATTAAAACATATGTCTTGAGTAAAATAATAATGAGGGAGGAGTAATATGCCATAGACACTAAGAACCATGGAAATAAATCACCCTTAAGAGCCTTAATTGGTTAACTTGATGAAACTCCAGCTTTTGCTTGAATTGAGAGTTTAGGAGAGAATTTGAGATTGTTTTATTAGGAATAATGTGTTAATAAAGTCCCAAAGGATGTTTTAAGTCGTGGTATCAAAGGGAATTAATGTGGGAAATATCCAAAATGCCCCAACATAAAATGTGTAAGAAGGTCAAATGTGCTTACGAGTCGACCACTTTACTCGTGACTAGAACATATGATTCATCCCCTTGAGTCATCACCAAGACAGTGAGTTGAACACCCATACTCTATCCACTATAAGACTCCATGATCCTACATTTAACCTTACTATATGACTCGTATGGTCTAGTCTTATCCAAGAGAAACCCCAAGGGACTGGACACTGGATAACATATGACTCAATCGTACCACTTCTAACCTATCCTTACGACTCTTAGTAAGCCATCATACTCAGAGCCAAGCCAACCCACTAAATTATAATTTTTACTAAGGATCATCCTAACAACCCGTCAACTCCCCTAGTAACACGTACCATTGAGCCGTTACTAAGACTAAAAACCCAACCACCACCTATTGGACACCTAACGATTTGGTTCACCTAACTTGTACCCACACCATATGACTTGTATGATGAGTCGTTACTAGGACAGTGAGCTCAAAGCTCAAGAATTTTTAAAGGGATGAAATCTAGGGTATTTCATATGAATAGGAATAAAATGGGCTGACTTAATCAAACTATCTATAATGACTCAAATACCATTGGAACCACGAGAAGTGCAATCCAAACCACTAATAAAATTCATGGTAGTCCACTCCCATTTCCTTTTGAGAATGGTCAATCTCTGAATCAAACCACCTGGTCACAGGTGCTCGACATATACCTGCAAGAATCATAGGGAACAAGCTACAAAGTCTGTCATATCTCTCTTCATACCACTTTACTAATAATATAGTCTCAAATATCTATACATCTTGGTTGTGCCGGGATGGATGTAATATCTAAAGTTGTAAGCCTCATGCAAAATCAACTAAATCAATTCATCAATCCACAGAAGAAAAATACAGCCATCAAATCTTAAAACACCTCTAGAATCTATGGTGTTTCTCTCAGACTCACCACTCAACACCTAATTATGAAGGAAGCAAAGGTTGATATCCTTAAATTAACTATCCTAAATTTTCTCTAACAGCGAGGACCTCATCTGCACACTAGCCAAAATCCTTCTAGGATACGAAATATCAAGTTTTCTAAGGACAGAATATCACATACCAATTACCTCTGATAAACTTAAATGCAAGCCAAGCTACCCATACTCACTGCCTTCTGACTCAAGGCATCCACTACCATACTTGCCTTGGTCGGATAATACAAGATCAAAATATCATAATCCTTAAACAAATCTATCCATTTATGTTGTCTAGCATTAAGATCCCTTTGGGTCAAAATATATTAAATACTGCAATGATCGGTGAAAATCTCACAAAGCACACCATACAAATAATGTCTCCAAATCTTAAGCACAAAAATTACCACTGCCAACTCCAAATCATGAGTGGGTAGTTTCACTCATGCACCTTAAGGCAATAACACGACCCTGTTGTATTAGTACACAACCCAAATTGAAACCAAAAGCATAACAAAACATAGGGAATCTCTCACCATCAATAAGAATAGCTAAAATAGGAGCTGAAGTGAGAAAATCCTTGAGCTTTCCAAAGCTCAACTCACATTCCTTAGACTATCAAAATGGAATCTCTTTTCAAGTCAATCTAGTCATAGGCATTGAAACAGTATTAACACCCTTAATGAATTATCCATAATAACCAACCAACCAAATGAAGCTACAAACCTCAGTTAGAGATGAAGGTCTAGCCTAATCCTAAATTGCCTCAATCTTGGTTGGGTCTACCTTAATACCATCCTTAGACACCATATGTCTAAGAAATATCACCGACTCAAGACAAAACTTACACTTAGAGAATTTGGTAAAAAGCGCATGATCTATCAATGTCTGAGAACATTCCTTAAATTCTGCTCATGCTTCTCACTACTCCTCAATTACACAAGGATATCATCGATGAGCATAATAAAAAAGGAATCTAGATAATGCCTAAATGCTCGTTTATTAAATTCATGAATGTTGTTGGGGCATTAATCAATACAAATGACATCACTAGGAAATCATAATGACCATAAAGGGTTATCAAGGTTGTCTTAGGGAAATCCTCAACCCAAATCATCAACTGATGGTAACCAGATCTCAAGTCAATATCAGAAAACACCACTACACCCTAAAGTTGTCCAAAAAATCATGGATGCAAGGCATAGCATAATGATTCTTTACTATCACCTTTTTAAGCTGCCAATAATCAATACACATATGTATGGAATCATTTTTCTTCTTCATAAATAATATAAGAAATCCCTAAAAAGACACACTCACTCTAATAAAACACTTACCAAGAAGACCTTGAAGCTGAGAATTTAGCTTTTTAAGCGTAACATGAGCCATAAGGTAAAGTGCAATTAAAATAGGTTAGGTGTCAAGCTCAAGATCAATAGAAAACTCAATCTTATAGATAGGGGGAATACTAGCAGGTCAATAGGAAACACATCAGGAAATTCACAAACAAAATGAATAAAGTCAACCAATGGACTTTCCATACTAGTATCACAAATATAAGAGAGGCAAGTCTCAAAACCCCTCAAAAAAGGCCTCCTTGTACAAATATAAGAAATAATCCCCATCTTATGGCTAACCGTTCCCTACCACATAATTGGGGGTATGACAAGCATGGCTAAGGTAATGATCTTGGAAAAATAATCCATGATTATATGACAGTGCAATAACCAGTCCATGCTTTGAATTACATCAAAATTCACCATATCTAGAATAATAAGATCAGCATAAGTATCAACATCTCTAAAAGTCATAACACATAATCTGAAAACTCAATCCACTTCTAAAGAATCACCCATGGAAGTAGATATGCACAATTACATAGATAATATGTCACAAGACAACTCTAACTGTGGCACATAATAAGTAGAAATATATAGATAAGTGCATACTAGATCAAATAAAAAAAGGATCAACATGAGGCATAAAAAAATTATACTTGCAACTGAATCATCCAAAGTCTCAGCTTCGAGTCTAGCAGGTACAGCATACAATAGACTATGCCTAATGACCGGCTGGGCACCTGACTAACCTCCTATAATGCCTGCCTGAGAACGTCCTTGATTACCCTGGAAACAACTCCTATAATCATCAGAACCACCTCTAGCTAATGGATGAACTTCTCTAATAAGGGAAGCATCCTAACATAAAACAATAATCGCCCTATAACTAGGGCAAGCCCATAAATATTGACTAAGAAATCCATAAGTAAAATAGAAAGCATGAGCTAAACCAGAACCAATAGGTTTGGCTGACCCAGAATAACCACCACTACCAAAATAACCAAAAGATGAGCTTCTTGAAGACTGACCACTACCCAAACTAGGGCGATCACTAGCACTAGACTTACCTCCATTAGTAATATAAAGCGCTGCCTTATAGGTCAACTAGGATGACTCTAACACTAATGTGATGGACACAGAGGATACCTACTCTAAGTGATTCTATCTCTGTGTTGTGAACTTTGATGGCTCCCTTTAAATCAACCCTAAAATCTAGACCACTTATCACGACCCTCAAAACCATCATATTACATCTCCTTCATCACTCGAGTGTGATTTGAAACATCAAGAAAACACCTACCCAAAGCCACTAAACTCTGAGTAGACATATGAATGGGAAGTCTCAACCCTCTAACAAAGCAGTAAGCTTTCTTATACACAATATCTAGAATAAAAGTCGCATTCTAAGCCAACATATGAAAATGAAACTCATACTCTATAACTGTCATAGAGCCCTACTCCAATCTAGATAAATGGTCTCTCAAATAATTCTAAGGTTATGAGGTATATACTTCTCAAAGAACATCATAGAGAGCTAAGTCAAACATAAATGAGAAAATATAACTGGTCTAGAAACGATAAAACCTCTCCACCAATGTCAAGCAGCCAAATCAAAATGAAATATGTTCTAATCTATATGATAAGTCTTAACAAGGCTAAAATTATAGAGCTTATCCTCACAAGAAATTAGAAACCCATATGTATCCTTGACTGGTGCACTAGAAACCTAGGTGGAGCCAATCTTAAGAATCTACCTAATATCTTCTGCTCTTTAGAATACATAGTAGGTTGAGCAACCACTAGCTGAGCAATAACTAGTGCAAGTCGAACCTTAACTCTAGAAGTCATAGCTATAGGTTGCGTCTCTGCCTCAGTAACACTCGGATTAGTAGATTGTGCACCATCCCAACTAAACGCAAAAGCTAAACCAACGCATCCCTAAAAACTGAATAAGAAATAAAGTCTAGTTGAGCCTTTGCTAGTCCCTAGCCTACTATAGGCTGAAAAGGAAGAATTTTTTGCTCAGGAGCAGGAATAGGTTCTAGTTGAGGACCTCTATCTAGGACCTTAGCTGGGGATACATATTTAGGTTATCCATAACCTCTGGGTCATCCAATAATATGAGTAGGATCCCTAGGCCCGGTCTCGGGACCCTCATCTTGTGTAGTAGTAGCACGTATCCTATCCATCTATGAAAAAGTAAATTCAAGGGAATACTTTTACAAATAAAATCAGACACTTAGCAGGATATGAGTGAAAGAAGTGAAGAACTACAAAAAATGTCCCATATCCTCCTAAAGATAGGAAACGGGCGTCATCATTCCGATCTGCAGGACTGTACTAGACTCTTGCTCATATACCAAAAAATACCGGTGAAACCTAGGCTTTGATATACATTTGTCAAGACCTAATTTATGAGTCATGATTCCACCTACTAAATTTCTCTTGTAGGTAAGTCATACCATAACTTGATCCTAACACAACATAGAAAAAATTCAAGAACATAATTTATAAATAACTAAAGGGTTCTAAATAGAATAAATAGTAAATACAAGATACTAATCCCATGAACTATGACACATCCCAAACTAGGGCCTAGTCATGTCGGGCATCTTAAATTTGATAGGGACTGGAGAGCACCCCTAACACTCTACCATAATCACCCTATGCCCTATGTCGGATGAATTTTGAACATATAAGATATAACAAAATTTGTTTAAAGTAATTTAAGGATGTCCATAACCATAACCAACCAAATATCTAATTACCAATACCAATTCCAAGGTTGACACCAATACCCACTCTGCCCATGCCCATAGTAGTCACACAAAGCCTCTAACTGAAATCCATGAACATTCGATCGAGACATGACCCGACCATAGCCAAAACCAAAGTCCAGGAAATAATAAAAAGTTCAAGAAGAAGTCCATAGCATAAAATAGAGTCTTCCATAGTATGGAAGCACACCACTTTATTCTGACAAGAATGTTATCCCCGAATCTAAGTCACAAAGGAGAAGTGGTATGGTCATTTTCTGCATCGCATGGGGTTATAACATCAAAAAATGGTTAGCAGGTGAACACTAGCATTTATCCAGGATAAGGATAAAATAATGTAAATATTTATAACCAAAGCAAATCACCATATGCAATCACATACATATATATCAGGCCAGGAAAGGGAACCGGGTTTAGAATACATTTAAAACCTAAATCAGGGTTGTATAGCTTTACCATCATAATCTACCCATAGGCTATATAGGTCCAGTGTTACCCCTTGAATGAGCCTCGGTGCATATAGCCGCATAAACTGGAGATATCATAGGGGCCAGGGATTTCCATGTACCCTTTGCTCTCTATGATATATATATACAAGTATAAACTTGGGGTATTCCAGTGTACCCCACAAATATGTGGTCACTATGACCAACCCTCATTTTATTAAACATAGGTTTCCTGTGTCTGTTCATTAGACTCTCACCTTAACGATTAGCCATTACAACCCACCATTATTGCCTAATTAAACCTTCAGCACATAACCCAACCACCAATTTCATGAGTCATGTATTAAAGCATATGAAGTGGTATCATTATACTGACTATTGATAACACTTAAACAACACTCTTGAATGGGTGTAAGCGATCGTTGTCAATATAAAACCCAACTAGGTTGGGGTCGAATCCCATAGGGAATAGGGTGTGAATTTCGATTTGTTTACGAAATACTTTACTGGTAGTTTACTGTTTCTAAAAATAGGGGTTTAAGTTTCATAGAGAGTCAATTGTCACTTTTAATATTTTAGTGTCTTTAACCAAGATAAATGGGAGACCAGAGTTATGTTCACCATGGGTATTGGGAATTGATAGATACTAGGTAATGCTTAAGCCTCTTGAAGTATGTAGAAATAGCAGAATATCCCTGACGACGATACTATCTGACTTATCTCTCGACCTCAACAGATAATTTATTATCTAATTCTCTCAAACTTAGATAACTTATCTACTTCCAATAGGATTTTATCTCAGGTAGACTAATCCAGTTACAGCATCAATCATTAAATAAAAGGTTGGTAGCTTCCGAGTCCCTGTTGATAATTCACGTCCTCTAGTTTATTTCTCTATTAAAAGCAAATAAGCTTAAGGCATAACCTATTGTTTGCAACCAATAGATTCAAGTTAAAGAAACAAATTTTTAAGATGTCCTACTACTCTTTGAATTCTTTAAATACCTTGCACTTTATCAAACCCTAATCCATTGATCCATAACTCGGGCTAATAGAATTAGCCGCTCATGATTTGATTAATAAAATAATAAATTGGATTTATGATAATATGGATAAATTTACTAATAGATGAAACCCAATAAGTATTAATTCAATTCAATCACAAGATAAAAACCCACAATAATTAATAAATGTTAGGAAAGAAAACAAGAAAAATATCTGATGAAAAAGAAGAAGTAATTTTACGTGCCAACCTCTGAGTTAATTGTCTGATAGCTTCTCAATCATAAAAATCCAAAAAGATATGATTTAAAAACTGTAAAACAAGTCTTTAAATAGTTAATTCTAAATAAGGAAACAATAATAAAGATTTCAGTTTACTCTTCGGAATAGTCGATGGCGATCTTGATGGCGTATCAAACATCTAACGACGTGTGCAAGATATCGTCAAAGATTTCAGTGAATTTTTATCTTCAGAGTTTTCTGACGGCAAATCTGACGATGTGTCAATAAAGTGATGGCACATAAAAAATGTCGTCATATCTTTATTGGAAATCATTATGTTCTGCTTTGAGTTGACGACAATTTTGATGCTTTATCACAGTTGTGACGGTGCTTTAAAAAGGTCATCACACGTCATTTTAATTCTTCAGATTCTGTCTACGCTTGATGGTGACTTTGACAGCCTTTCACATATCTGACGGTTCTTCAGAAATGTCATCAGCTTTACTTCAGTTTATTTGCACCAGATTCTGACTGATTTGTTCTTATTTCCTTTTGTTTCCTCCCCTATCATTCACATCTGCATTAACACAATAAAAATAATCAAAACTAACAAAAGTTGCTTAAGACTTTGCAATTATTCTGAGTTAAAATCCTCAAATATGTTAGCATCTGCTCACACATCAACACCCTTAACTTAAAACAATTTCTTGTCCTCAAGCGACCAAAACATAACTAGGAGTATACAAAGTAAAATTCGGCATCTAACTACTCCTATCAGGTCAGAATACAAGCACCACCTCCCTGATTAATCAAAGTAAAATCAACTGTGTCTAGTATTTGAAAATGACCATGTAACTCACAAGTATCCAGATATGGAAAAAATCTCAACTATAACAACCTAGAACATACCCAAATTACATTATTCGAACAAAGCAGTTATTAACAATATACCTAGTTTTCCCTTACAACCAAGGAATTCCTTTTTCACTCAGATTCACAGGTATAGACGTAGGGATGAACATAAGACTCTCTCTCAGAACAAAGTTCCAACATTGCGCATCAAATGCCATAGGCTTGCCCTTTTAGTCAGCACCTAAGTCTTCAGACAAGTTAGTTAGGATCATTATAGGTCTTTTATAAAACTTGTTACGTAGGCTAAGGTTTGGTATATTCATGGGTATTTCATAGTGACTACACTTCCTTGGCACTACATTCAATCTTGGAGTTTCAACTTTGGACCTTCTTTTCCTCCCTCTTTTATTTGTCAAGCATGTTTAAGATGGGTGTTGTCTTAACTTTTTCAGTTTTTCTCTTTTCCTATTTTCTTTGTCACTGAATCCAACTTGTTATTCATTTTCCTTTTTTTACCTATCTTCATGATCATATTGCATCACGCACCCCTATAGTAGCCACCATCAACTTACGTTATTTGCCTAAGTCAAAGTGCATAGTATCCAAGGAGGGCCAGGGCCAAAATAGGTTCATTGTGATATAATGGGAAGGTAAAAGGTGTAAAAGAAAGAACTAGGCTATTTAGGCTCAAAAAGGGATCAAGGGACTATGGCATGACTAACTGGGCAAGTTCTAGATTCAACGTACAACGAGAACTGAGTAAGACCTTACACACACATGGCACACAAGTATATCGCATATCACTACACATCATTTTCATGCATTTGTTTTCTACAAGTTACTCATTTTCCATATTAATACCACAAATAGATACACAGTGGTCACAATGGATGCAATCCACATAGTACACAACAGATCAGACCACTAGATAGGTACTCAAAAATCACAAAAAAAAGATAACTGCCTCAAGTAATTGTACTACTTCTAATTATCTATAGAATATGTTACAACAATAGTTTCCCTACAACCTCAACTTAAAATTAAGAAATAAAAAGCATTAAGGGTTAAGATATACCTGAAGAGAGTCGAGCCTATGAATTCTGGGTCTTCGACCCTACTAGTATATCATCTGTTGTCTTTCTCATACCTGTAGCATCTTCCTTTGTAGTGGATAGAGCCTAGCTCGATGAAGCACCTACAGCCCTAGCTCTGATGGTTGTTTCCCATATCTTCGTGTCAGCCAGAGACTCTAATCTTGCCCTTTTAAAGTCTTCCTTCCCTGCCTTCTTATTTTCTTTCTTTTTAGCTTTTCTCTACTCTTCACTATCTTACTCATCTCTCTTGTTCTTGCATTTCTTTTTCTCTTATTTCTTCTTTTTCTTTGGGGAATTGGCAATAAGATCAAGGATAGGAATTTCTTCCTCTATATCATGCATGGCTGATCCTGTTGGAACCATAATTTGGTGATGCTATAGCTTCCCAACCTCATTCTTCACCTTGTCTGACACAGCCCTAAAAGTGGCAAGATCAGCACCTGTCATCTCTTTTACTTGCGCATCGAAGTTGTTCTCTAAATCTGCCACCTGCCCCGAAAAAGTCATGAAAGGTTCAATTGCAGCCTTGATTCTTTTATCCACAGCAGTAGCAAACTATTTGGCGAAGACCTATAGTTTTACCTCACACCAATTTGCTTGCCTAGCCACTTTCCTGATATCAATCGGCTAAAATGCAGAACCTATTGCTGCTGGAGGAACTGAGGTAGTCAGGTCACTTTGAGGCACTGAGCCTGCCTGAGCTAAATATGCTGGCGGTGGTGGTGCAGATCCAGAGCTTTGCACCCCCATATCTGGTGCTGAAACAGTCTTGTGACTGGAGGATCTGCTGTGCCAACTTTATCTTGATCAAGTCGCAAACCTGGTTGAATTTCATCTTTTCTGATAGGGTTGTAGGTCTTCTTGGTATGTAACCCAACATCAATACCTAAAATCTCAGGTACATTAGCTTCTTCACACAACCTAGCAATTAGACATAGGAATGGATATACAGCATCGGGTCTTTTAAGATGAATCTTGATCTCTTCCGCTATAATTTCTCCAAAATCTAAGGGAGTTCTATCTATCAAGCTTGCAACCAATATTGCTCAATCATCCCCCAATATGTTCTCTCCTTTGGTGGGTATCAGATGAATCTGTACTAAACCCCACCAAAATTTTTCCTCTAAATTTAGAGACGTTTTGGTTATCTTTTCTGCAGGATTAATCTGCCACTCAGGTTCCCCATCTTCTACGAGAGTCGTTAGCTATTTGTATTGATTTTCTCGATGCTTCAACCGGGCATACAAGGTAGGTGACGTGGCTCATGGGACGAAGCCTGGCCTATGAAGAAACCTATTTATAGTGGTGTTTGATACATCTACCCTCACTCCACGTACTACAACTTTGGTCAGTAGAGGCATATCTGAAGTTCTATCCCCTTATTTGCACATATTTTCCACCGTATCCTGGTAGTTTGCATAGAACTCCTAGACTAACGAAGGATAGTAAACACTGTTTCCCCTAGTATCCACTCCAGTCCATAATCCTTGAGTTTTTGCATCACCTCAGGGTATCTGATCAACCTTATAGTGATAATCTTCTTCTCTTCTAAAATTGGCCTTTGAGTACTTCTTCGTTCTATTCTGCGAAGTTCATCCCAAAAGATTATTTCAGCTCCAGGGATTTGCCATCTTATTTTGTTCCTAATCTCGGGGTTTTTGCATTTCACCAAAGTTCCCCGTACTGGAGAATCCTTATCACCTTTCTGCTCCAATGATGGTGATTCAGACTCAGTCTTTTCAGTTGTAGGCTTCTCAGAATCCTCATTTTCAGATTCATATTTGGTGTCCTCTGAATCCTGCTCAGTGTGTTCTAATCCTTGTTCGTAAGATGATTGCTTAGATAAGGTTGTTACCTCAGTATCTTCAACATCCTCCACCTCAATAAGCTTAGGTGGAGGTGGTGTCTTTGGACTAGCCCTCTTTCTAGTCCATCTGAGCAATGGTTCGTCATTTTCATAATCAAAGTCCTCATTGACAAGTTGTCAAGGTACACACTCTTTAGCCACTTTCATTGGTGTAGTTGGATTCTTTTTCTTGGGTGCCATTCTTAGTTCTGCAACAACATGGAAATCCTCAATTAGTGTCCATAATCAAACAATAGAAGAAAAGGATCACCTTATTTTAATCTCATTACTATTTTTAGTTCGAAGATTTGAAAGCCTTTCTGATTTGCCATCACAAGTGTGACGATGCTTCAAAGGCAACGTAAACCTTATCCAAAATCTATAATATTTCCCAACTTTTGACGGCATTTTTGAAAAGCTGTCACACAGGTGCAAGTCTGTAAAAGTTGTCGTCAGAAAAAATTACCACTTCCAATTCCTTTTTACTTAATTTTTCATCTACCATTATTCACAGTTTCAACTTAGGTCATGTGATTCAACTGAAATTTCAATGAAATTGTACTCCATGACCCTACAAACCCTAGTTTTCGAAGGAACTTGAAACATGTTGATGGGTTCAGCTCATTCCTTTGAAACTAAGGTTTCTTGTATTTCACAATTTCTCCAAAGAAAAATGAAGTTGAAGTTTTTCTCATACCTAAATATCGACTCTTAACTGATGTACTTCGAGCACTTAGAATTATGAGTGAGAGAAGACTTTAATGAGAGAGAGGGAAGATTTCTTGACTTAACTCTTAAGATTCAACTTACAAGGAAAGTATTAAAATTTTTCCTTAGATGGAAATAACTTTGAAAAAGGAAGGGAAATAATTCACTAAGGAAAGAAAACCAAAACTAAAAAAAAATATTTGTAGTATGCGGGAACGTGAACAGTTGTTGCTGGGCTGGGATAGCTCAAATTTTTAAACTGGGCCCAACTCATTTGATGACAGTTTTTACGACCTATCAGAGATCGTACGACTCTTCAAAATTGCCATCAGCCTTAATAGTATAAGGCTTTGACTTGATTGTTTTGACGAAGTTTCTCACAGCTTGTCATACTTGTGCCAGCCCATCAAAATTAACGTTAACCTTCTCAAGCTGACTGCAACCAGTTCACCTTCTTTGAACAACTCTTAGCTACAAAAATTAACAACACTAGTGCAGCAAAATTACAACTTTGGGTTGCCTCCTAAACAGCGCCTGATTTAATGTCATGGTACAACTTGGTTATCTCGACTACTCAAACTTTATTAAGATACCATATCAATACCTTATCACCATTTTCATGGAATACATCTACAACTGAGAAGATATTTATCTCTCCACTTGCTTCATAGGAGGATGCATTTTGAATCTGGCCTGCCTTTTTCTATACCTAAACCTTAGCTCATTGAGCTCCATATCAACTAGTACTCTTCTCGTGGCTAATAGTGGTATACCTAAAATGATGGGTACCTCAAAATCAACATCACAATCCGATATCACAAAATCTGCAGGCAGAATAAAGTCATCCACCTTTATTGACACATCATGCAATATACCAACTAGTCATTTCAACGATCTGTCTGCCATCACAAGATGCATCGTTTTGGGGGTAGGTTCCCCCAATCCAATTTTATTGTAGACATCAAGTGGCATCAGATTAATATTTGCTCCTAAGTCACATAAAGCTTTGGTAAACTTCCTGGACCCAACTGTGCACGGTATAGTAAATGCTCCAGGGTTAGGCTTTTTTTGCACTAAGGATTGTGAAGAAACAGCACTACAGTGGTGGATGTTTTCCACTAGCTCACAGCTTACCTTCCGCTTCTATGTTAACAATTCCTTCATAAATCTAGAAAAGTTTGGCATTTTCTCAAGTGCCTCCATCAATGGCACATTCACTGTTAGTTGTTTCAGTATTGCCATGAATTTGCTAAATTTTTCATTATTTGCTTTATTCCTCAATCTCTGAGGAAAGAGAGGTGGTGGTATTAAAATTTCTTTCAATACCACTTCTCCTTCCTTTTCATCATCTTTCTCTAAAATATCAATAAAACCATCTAGTTTCTCAGACTCCACTGGATTACATCCTTCTGATTCATCAACACTTACCTCATTCCCCATAGATTTTCCCATAGGAGGGCCACATAACATCTTACCACTTCAAGTGGTAATCAACATACAATAGCTATCAGTCCGCAGGTTTCGAACCGTATGACTAGGTAAAGTACCAGCTTTTCCCCGATTTAGTGTAGCAAAAAGTTGGCTCATCTGTTGCTCCAACTACTTAATAGAAGAAGAGTGTGAGCTAACCAACTGACTGAGGGTAGAAAACTCACTCTTCATAGTATTTACCCCCGAGTTGGTAGCTTCAACTCCCTTTAATAGCTCTTCCATCATGTCCTCCATGGACATCTTGCCAGAACTAGTTGTTGCAGTATCCCGACTTCCAGGAGAAACATACAAACCACTCTTGTCATTATTGTTTCTCCAGTGTCCCTGCTCCCTATCTTTATAATCAGGCTTTTCATAGAAAGTCCAACCTTGGTTCCCTTGACTATTGCCTTAAAAACCCCCCTGATTACTCACATAGTTTGCCTCCGCGTTAGCACCTGTAGAAATAGTACCCTAAAATTACACCGCTTTAACCATTTCAGTCTTACCAAATAGCAAGTGATTGGCTAGCAAGTCCATATGCGTCTTCAAATGGGCCATGTCCTGATCTCACTCCTCATCCTTTCTACGCTGCTCTGCAGTTATACCACTAGCAATAGTCGGGATAGCCACCATAGAATCTCTAGTGTGCTAAGATCGACTCTGTTTGGTCATTCTATTCAGCATGTCAGAAGCATCTAGAAAAGAGAGGTCAATGAACGAACCACCTGCAGCATTGTCAACAATTGGCTTTGTCACAGAGATGAAAGCTCGGTACAAAGTCTTTATCAAGTTCAAGTCTATTATGATATGGTCCAGACATTGTGCCAGTTTCATCTTAAATATTTCCCAGGTTTCATGTAATGCTTTAGTCGGGAGCTGTCTGAAGTTACTAGTTTTATCCCTCAACTGTACCCTTATGAAGGGTGGAAAGAACTGTTCTAGGAACGCATCTTCCAATTGTCTCAAGTTGGTTATAGAATCAGGCTCCAATTCATTCAACCATATTATTGCCTCTCCAAATAGAGACAACAGAAACAACCTCAACCTGATCGTATTCTAGCTCACTCTCAAATTTTAAAAGGATTTGAAAATGGTGATGAATTTCACTAAATGCATGTTCAGATCATCACCAGGAAAACCTCCAAATAACCCCTTCAGATTCAGAAGTTAAATCATGGTACTCGTTATGCTTAATTTTGCACCTAGTGCCAACGGTTGATGAATGATAGCACTTGTTTCACCAGCACCTTCCATTCCTTCATCATCATTATCAGCCTCATATTGAATAGGTTGTTGACCATATCTTCCTCGGACTGGACAGTTTCTATTGACATTTCGTTGCACTGTATAGAATCTTGCTCAAATCTCCTTGGGTTTTGAGGAATCAAAATTTCCTCATCACCCAAGTATTCATCATCAGGGTTCTGGTGATGTTCTTGTTGACCTAAATTCTACACATTCACCTGAGCCCTGGCCAAAGCATCTAGTCTCTCTGCTTCCTATTATTCAACCATTCTCCCTATCAGCTAAGGTTTCGGATTGATTGGTAATAGCGGTTCTCCAGAACTTCTTGTTTTTTTCATAAACAACACAGCACCTAAAATAGACAAAAACAACATATAAACGTAAATCAAGAAAACTTGACTATCAGCAAATTTTAGTCTACAACCGTATTCCCCAGTAATGACGCCATTTTTGATAACGCTCAAACTACACTCTTGAATGGGTGTAAGCGATCGTTGTCAATATAAAACCCAACCAGGTTGGGGTCGAATCCCACATGGAATAGGGTGTAAACTTTGATTTTTTTACAAAATACTTTACTGGTAGTTTACTGTTTCTGAAAATGGGGGTTTAAATTTCACAAAGAGTCAATTGTCACTTTCAATATTTTAGTGTTTGTAACCAATATAAATGGGAGACTATTGTTATATTCACCATGGGTTTTAGGAATTGATAGATACTAGGTAATGCTTAAGACTCTTGAAGTAACTAAAAACAACAGAATATCCCTGACGATGATACTATTTGACTTATCTCTCGACCTCACCAGACAATTTATTATCTAATTCTCTAAAACTTAGGTAACTTATTTATTTCCAATAGGATTTTATATTAGGTAGATTAATCCAGTTACGGCATCAATCATTAAATAGAAGGTTGGTAGCTTCCGAGTCCCTGTTGATAATTCACGTCCTCTAGTTTATTTCTCTATTAAAAGCAAATAAACCTAACGCATAACCTATTGTATACAACCAATAGATTCAACTTAAAGAAACAGAATTTCAAGATATCCTACTACTCTTTGAATCCTTTAAATACCTAGTATCGTATCAAATCCTAATCCATGAATCCCCTAACTCAGGCTAATGGAATTAGCCGCTCATGATTTGATGAATGAAATAACAAGTTGGATTCATGATAATATGGATAGATTTACTAATAGATGAAACCCAACAAGTATTTAATCAATTCAATCACAAGATAAAAACCTACAATAATTAATAAATGTTTGGAAAGAAAACAAGAAAAATATCAAATGAAAAAGAAGAAGCAATTTTACGTGCCACCCTCCAAGTTAATTTTCTGATAGCTTCTCAATTATAAAAATCCAAAAAAAAGATGATTTAAAAATCCTAAAACAAGTCTTTAAATAGTTAATTCTTAATAAGGAAACAAAAATTAAGATTTTAGTTTTCTCTTACGAATAGTCAACGGTGATCTTGACGGTGTGTCAGACATCTGACGACGTGTGCCAGACATTTTCAAATATTCCAAAGAATTTTTATCTTCTGAGTCTTCTAATGGAAAATCTGACGGTGTGTCAATTAAGTGACAACGCGTGAAAAATGTCATCACATCTATGTTTGGAAATCATCATTTTCTGCTTTGAGTTGACGACAATTTTAATGCCTTATCACAGTTGTGACAGCACTTCAAAAAAGTTGTCACACATCACTTCAATTCTTTTGATTTTGTCTACACTTGATGGTGACTTTGACAGCCTTTCATAAAT
This sequence comes from Capsicum baccatum var. pendulum, assembly GCA_030864225.1. Lineage (NCBI taxonomy): Eukaryota > Viridiplantae > Streptophyta > Magnoliopsida > Solanales > Solanaceae > Capsicum > Capsicum baccatum. The sequence goes on from CM061557.1 coordinate 93,624,759, forward strand.
CTGATGGTGCTTTAGAAATGTCGTCAGCTTTAAGTCACTTATTTGCACCAAATTCTAATTAATTTGTTCTTCTTTCCTTTTGTTTCCTCCCCTATCAGTCACATCTGCATTAACACAATAAAAACAATCAAAACTAACAAAGGTTTCTTAAAACTTTGTAATTTTCCGAGTTAAAAGCCTCAAATGTATTAGCATCTGCTCACATATCAACTATAGTATGCAAGCAATGCCATTAGCGAAGTCTTAGGGGATTCCCATATACCCCACAAGGTTTCCAATTAAACTAAAGCCATGGACACCAAGTCCTTCCTAATACATTTAAAACTAACCAAACCAATTTAAGTTTCATTGCCATATTACGCAATGCAAATATTTCAAAAATAGTTAAACTATGTGACAAAATCATTCTCATTGGCATTTTAACAAATATGTTGAGGGAAAATAATTTCCAAAACCAAAACCAAGAATCAATTGATCATTCCCATATAATCACATGTTCAAACCATTATTATAACATGAAAAGCATTAAAAAGATATGGGAAAACACTATCCAACTAAGAACAACCAAAACCCCTAACATATATTTCAAAACCCAAACATTACCATAATAATACCATGAAAACCATCCATTAAATCATGATTTTAGTTTAACTAACAATGGGGGGTAACATGCCATATAAAATAAGGAATAAAGAGAGAAACCACCCTTAAGAGCCTTAATTGATTGCCTTGAAGAAACTCTAGCCTCTTCTTGAAGCCTAAGCTTGAGAGAAATTTTAAGAGTGTTTAGACTGTTTGATTGAGAATAAAAGGTTTATAAAGTCCCAAAAGGAATTTTATGTCATGGGATCGAAAGGAGTTAAGAGAGAAAATGTATAAAATGACCTCAATATAAACTATAAAAATTCCTGCGGGTGGGTACGAGTTGACCCTCCAACTCATCACCACAATATACGATTGGTAACTCTAGTCTTACCTACAATAGAAAGTTGGACATCCACACACTTTCCACTATACGACTCCATATCCCCAACTCGTGACTAGACTATACAAATAGTATGGTCCAGTCATACCCAACATAGAATCCAAGGGGCTTGATATTGTACATCATATGACTACACCTTACCACTCGTACCCTATACTTATGACTATTAGTGATCCACTTGTACTCAGTGCCAAGTCAAGTTACTAAGTTTCAGATTAAGTGAAGGACCAACCCAACAAACCATCACCAAACCATATGTACCCACCAAATTGTAACCATATAAGAAACCTAACCACCACATACTGGACAACTTACAAGATAGATCACTTGACCCATACCCATACCATACGACATGTATGGTCTATACTACATGTATGGTGAGTCATATGATGATCAAAAGGTTTAAGAGTCAGGAAATTTTCAAGGGCCAAAACCCAGGGTATTACAATTCTTACCTACTTAGATCATTTGTCCTTAAATGATGGAAAAAGGAAGTCCAAGCATGATTAAACCCCCAAACATCTATACTCTTATCTTTAAAAACATAGAAAAGAAAAATATAAGAACAACATATACCTTGAGATCAAATTTTTAAAATGGGGAATAAGAACGAATACTTCGACTTCATGTCCTCAGTTTTCCATGTAGGCTCTTTCATCTTGTGGTTCCTCCATAGAACCTTTACTGAGGCCACATATTTGGTCCATAACTGACGAACCTCATGAACCAAGATTTTAACCAGGATCTTCTCATAAGATAAGGAATCCAAAATACCACTATGCTTGTATCATTGGTCCACAACCGACGAACCTGATGAACCAAGATTTCAACTGGGATCTTCTCATAAGATAGGGAATCCAAAATACCACTATACTTGATAGGAAAAATTTGCAACAGATCACCTATACACCCCTTAACATAGAAACATAAAACACCAAATGATTGGAGCTTAAACTAGAAGAAAACTCCAACTCATATGCTGCATTGCCAACCCTTCTCAAAATCATGTATGGACCAACCTACCAGGAACTGAGCTTCTTATTCTTCCTAAATAGCATCACTCTCTTCATGGGAAACACATTCAAGAACACCCTATCCCCAACCTCAAACTCCAACTTCCTATGCCTCACATCTGTATTGGACTTTTGGCAACTTTAGGCAACCTTAAGCCTGTACCAAATCAATTTCACCTTTTACATAGCTTGGTGAACCAATTATACGAAAAAAAAATCTAGCTCACCAACCTCGAACAACCCAATAGGAACCTATACCTCCTACCATATAATGCCTCAAATGGAGTCGTACGAATGCTAGAGTGGTAGCTTTCATTGTATGCAAACTCTATAAGAGGTAAGTGATCAACCCAACTACCACCATAGTTAATCATATATGCATAAAGTATATTCTCCAATATCTAAATAGTCCATTCTGCTTACCTATCCGACTGCAGGTGAAAAGTAGTACTATAACACCTTGGGTTTTGACCCTCAGAAAATTTCCTAAAATTATAGTCTTTGGACCAAATATAACTCTTGGGTACGAGTCGTATATTTGGTTATGAATGGTATGGTCCAGTTGTGTGCTAACTAGTGTTGGTCCGTGGGGTGGATTTTGGTTACTGGAATAGATATGGCTTAGGGGTACAAGTCTCATTCATTAATACAAATTGTTTGGTTCCTTAACTTAATCTTAGACTTGGTTACTTAGATTGGATTTGAGTGCAAGTGTTTTACCATAAGATGTAAGCTCGGGTATGAGTTGTACCATGGACTTGTATAGTGGATAGATTCTAAATCTTTCTTGGGATTAATTTGTTAGGGGTACAGATAAAGGGTATAGGTTATATGATTTGGATACGACTTGGTTGGATAAGTCGTATACTTGATAGTGTGGTATCCAAATGTTAAGGCTAGGATACGAGTGGAGGGTACCAATTATATTGGAGGGTATGGCTCGTGAGGGTCAGTCGTACCCCTGAAATGAGATTTTGTACAACTTAAGTGGGAGTATTCTGGATATTTCCCCACTTATCCTAATAAGGTCCCACAACTTATAACATACTTTGGAGCTTATTTACCCTATTATTCCATTTATTAACACTTAAAAACTCTTCTAAAACACTCTATAATTCTCTCAAAAGTTTTTGGAAAAAGGAAGCTAGGGTTTCAACTAGAGGATTAATTTGGGGCTTGTCTTGGTGATCTCTTTCCATCATTATCTTGTTTTAACGCAAGTTCTCTTCCCTCATTATTAATTCTAACTAAAGGCATGGTTTTTATGAATATTTTCATGATTATATTAATTTTATTATATTGGTTTTCAAATATGAATTGAGGATTTAGATATTAAATGGTTAATTATGATTTTCCATAGTTTAAATTAAGCTTTATGTGCATTAATGGTGGTTTTGGATAATTGGATTGCATGAGAATGGTTTAATGGTAATTGGAATTGGTTTTGGCTATATTATGCCCCTAATGTGTTTGATAAAATGCCTATCATAATGTTTTGATTGCATTGAGTACTTTTAATGGAACTCTTGCTTGCTTTAAAACATGGTAAAGGAATTATTCATGATTTAAACAGCTTGGAAAGGTAACTGGTTAAATGGTTATGCTTGTGGGGTACATGGAATCCCCCAAGTGGTTTAATATGGTAAATGAAAGGGCATTTGGAAGTCCTCTTAAACCTATATATGGTTGGCTATGGATAGTACTTGCAAGTATGGTCGGCACTCCACTAAATGTCCTCGAGTATTAAATGCTAAATGGATGGGTTGGTTTCTTGGTAATGATTTTACTATTGTAAAATGGCAGGATGTATAGAAAAATGTGAAAGGTGGAGGTCTCGGGGAGGACCAAAACTAGAAACTCATATTTACCAATGTGAGGTTGGTTTAGGTGATTGTGTGCATGATGTCATATATCTTTTGGGGGTTGTATTAGTCATCCTAAGTTTTCTTCCCTGGTTGCGAGGCTACACGCACTAGGTCCTTTTTAGCAGGGGTAGCTAAACTCATATAGCCCATGGGTGGTTTAGGATGGCAAAGCTACATAGCCCAGACAAAGGTTTAAATGGCATGCTAAACCCGGTTTCCTTTCCCGACATAGTTATATATATATGTGTGTGTAAGGTTGTGTGCATATCGATAGTTTTAATTGGCCTTAGAAATGGAATTATTTTATCCTTACCCTAAGATCATGCCAGTGTTCACCCGCTAACCCATCTACTGGTGGTTGTATACCCATGCTATTCAAGAATCGGCTATTCCACTCCTCCTACATAGTGATTAACTCAGGGATCAGTATTTAGATTGAAGTAGTAAGCTTCCATCCTTTTGGAAGGCTCTATTTCATATTATGGATATTTTTAGACACTTTGATTTTATTTTGGATATTGGTTTTTGCCATGATTAGTGGTGTATCCCAACCAAATTTTATTAATCTTTTGGTTAGTATCTTTATGGTACTTCTACGGGTTGGAATGGGCGGGATCGATATTGATGTTGGCCTTAGCATTGGAATAAGCTAGTGGGATTACACCTTTGGATGATATTGTTGATTTTTCCATCATATTATATTTTGGGATTAATTATATTATGTTTTGAAACATCTTTGGTTAGGGCCTGGTTTATGGGCCTTATTTCAATATAGGCTTTGTATGGTTGGATTATTGGTATGGGACTGTTGGACTCGGTTGGGTCAATCAGAGTTGTGATACTATCCGAGAGTCTTCATATGAGTTGTTATGCTATCTTTTTGTATGCTCAAAATTTATCCAACTCAGGGAAGGTGGTTGGAGGTTAGTTTAGGTAATGAGAATGGTCTTTGGTCTTAGTCGGAATTAGGATGCCCATTATTAAAAGGCCCCCGGGCTTATCGTGTCAAGTTTGCATGAAAGCCTAAGTTCACAGTCATTTGGTATTCCACAAATTTATGTCAAGTAGAGTATTTTTTTAGGGGTGTGTTGGACACCACACTCATAAGGGAGAGGCTACAAGGTATTTAGGAATATTTTACTTTCTTGGTATTCTATTTTTAAGCTTGGAGACTCGGTCTTGGAATCTTCTCTAATCCCTTTATGTTTATATTTTAGATCATTCCTCGTAGATCTAGAACATAAGAAAATTCTTCTATCCCATCTAGGGGCAATATTGAAGGGGTACATCCAACTTCTGGGGTTCATCTTTAATCTCATGATCCTATCTTTGACAGTTCTGGAGTTCCACCAGTTGCTACTAGTCTTCCTTAAGGTGAGATGACTAATGAGGAATTCTATCAGCCTATTCATGTTATTACTCCGATGGTCGCTGCTCAGGTTAAGTGGGGTGTGACTGGGGCTTTATCTATTGAGGCCACAAGGGTTGGACAATTTATGAAGATGGGTCCTCCTACTTGTTTTAGAGTTAAGGTAAAGGAGGTTCCATAGGGCTTCTTAGATGAAATGGAAGAGATATTTTAGGTGATGCAGGCTACTAATGTGGAGGGGGTAAACTTTCCAGCTTATTATCTCAAAGATATTGCATGTCAGTGGTACGAAGAGTGGGACAGGGATAGGAGTGATGTGGAAGAATCAATCTTGTGCAATACATTTTCTAAAGCCTTCGTAGATCATTTATTTCCCTAAGAGTTAAAGGAAGCAAAGATAGAGGAGTTTGTAAACCTCAAGCAGGAAAGGATGTGTAAGAAATATGCTTTAAAGTTTCACCAATTATCAAGGTATGCTCCTGATAGAGTGGCTGACATGCGGGAAAAAATGAGGAAGTTTGCTTCTGGGTTAAATTGAGATTTGATTATGGAAATAAAGACTACCTTGATTAATAAGGACATGGACATTGCTAAGTTGACTATTCCTATACAGCAGGCAGAGATTGAGAAGAGAAAACAGGTGAAGTTTGGGGATAAAAAGGGTAAAAGGAGCAGGTTTTCTAAATACGGAGGTGTGTAGCCTTAAGGTGGTTGGGATAGTGGAAAATAAAAGAAAAAGAAGTGGGGGAGTTCTAGTTCCTTCTCTTCTGCTAGTGCCCCCTACCAGGTAGGCGATAGGCATCATCAAGGTGGTGATAGTTTTCGGGCATAGGGTGCCCAATTTCAGGCAAGCAGAGGTCAGTTAGTTTTTTCATGCCCTTTTTGTTAATTATGTGGTCGTCCCCATTGAGTTTATTGCAATGAAGGAAGGTACAAATGCTTTAAGTATGGCTAGGAAGGCCATCGGCTCAGGGATTGTCTAGTTAATAAGGTTGCTACAGGGGAGAATAAGATTCCTGTGGCTTCATCTTTTACTCCTACACCTGGGATATTGCATCTACTTTTATTCCTGCTCCTGGTACTAGTGTTAGTCAAAACAAGTTGTATGGTTTGACTTCCCAACAATAATTCGAGGCATCACATGATGTCGTTACTGGCACGTTACATTTTTTCGCTCGTGATGTATATTATTTTCTTGAGCTTGGGTCCACTCTCTCCTATATCACTCTTTATATGGTTTTATCTTTTTGTTTTGATCCAGAAGTTATTTTGGATCCTTTTTCTATTTCTACCCTAGTAGCTGACTTAGTTATTGCTAAGAGAGTCAATAGGGGGGTGTTATTTGTTGGTGGCAAGCAAACCATAGTGGATCTGATTGAGTTGGGTGTGGTGGATTTTGATGTCATTCTAGGTATGAATTGGTTGCACTCTTGTTACATGTCCTTGGATTATTAGACCTATACGGTTATCTTTAATTTGACTGGTAAGCCAATTATAGAATGGGAAGGTGGTTCTTTAACTCCTAGGGGGAGGTTTATTTCTTATCTTAGAGCTTGGAGGTTAATCTCGAAAGGTTGTCTTTATCACATGGTCTGAGTTAAAGATTCTCACTCAGAAGGTCCTTTTTTCAGTTAGTTCCGGTGGTTAAGGGTGTTCGTAGCTTTATTGGACATGCTGGATCTTATAGGGATTTTATCAAGGACTTATCCAAGGTAGCCAATCCTCTTTGTAGGCTTCTTGACAACGAGGAGAAATTTTAGTTTACAGAAGTATGTTTGAAGGCTTTTGAATGTTTGGAAGAGAAGTTGATGTCTGCTCCTATTATTGCATCTCCAGATTGGTCCTTGCCTTTTGAAATCATATGTGATACAAGCGGTTTGGCCTTAGGGGATGTACTAGGTCAACAAAAAGAGAAGATCATTCATCACATATACTACACTAGAAAGGCACTAAATCGTACTCAGAAGAACTAAACCATGATGAAACAAGAGTTGTTCGCAATGGTTTTTGCCTTTGAGAAGTTTTGGTCATATTTGATTGGGACAAAGGTGACTATGGACAATGATCATGCAGCACTACGGTACTTAATTATGAAAAGGATGCAAAGCCTATATTTATTAGGAGGGTACTTGTGTTGCAAGAATTTGATGACGAGGTCAAGGACATAAAAGGCACGGAGAATCAAGTTGAAGATCATTTGTCTAGAATAGAGGAGAAAGCTATGCAGATTGTTAAAAATTGGCTCGAGATTGATGACAGTTTTCCAAACAAATAGTTTTTGGTAACATCTCAAGATCTAATTCCATGGTTTGCAGATTATGCAAATTATCTTGCCAGTGACCTAATCTAAAAATATCTTTATTTCCAACAATGAAAGAAGTCCATGCATGAGATAAAGAAATTTTTTGGGGATGAACCTTATTTACTTAGAATTTGTACAGATGGAATAATTCGTAGATGCATACCTGAGGTGGAGATGATGAGCATACTTGAGGAATGTCATTCTTCACCAGTAGCAGGTCATCATGGAGGAACCCACATAGCCAACAAGATCTTGCAATGTGGGTACTATTGGCCAACAATCTACAAAGGTGCACATGATTTTACTTGTGCTTGTGATCAATGTCAACGATAAGGTAACATCCTTAGACGACATAAACTTCTTATGACTCATATCTTAGAATTAGAATTGTTTGATGTATGGGGTATGGATTTCATAGGTTCTTTTGTGATTTTGTTTGTAATGAAGTATATACTTGTACATGTGGATTATGTTTTAAAATAGGTGGAAGCAGTTGTGCTTCCCAATAATAAAGTATACAGCGTCATTGCATTCTTGAAAAAGAATATTTTTTTATCGATTTGGCATGCCCATGCCATAATTAGTGATGGGTGTAATCATCTATTCATAGGTCTAATAGAGAAGTATGGAGTCAAAAACAAGGTGGAAACATCTTATCATCCGCAAACTAGTGGATAGGTTGAGGTGTCCAACAGAGAAATCAAGTCCATCTTGGCAAAGACAGTCAATGCTAATAGGACTAATTGGTCATGAAAGATAGACAATGCATTATGAGCTTACTACACAACGTTCAAAAAACCCATTGGTGCTTCACCTTATCATCTAGTGTATGGAAAGGCTTGTCACTTTCCTATTGAGCTTGAACATAAATTACCATGGGCTTTGAAAAAGCTGAATTTTGAACAGCAAAATGCAGCCAAGTAAAGGATGAATCGTACGAATGAGTTGGATGAATTTTGACTCCGGGCATTTGAAAGTTCTGTATTTTACAAAGAAAACATGAAGTTGCATCACCATCGCAAAATTGAGAAACGAATCTTTAAAAAAAGTGATCAGGTATTGCTCTACAACTCAAGGCTTCGCTTGATTCCAGGAAAGATGAAGTATAGATGGTATGGTCCCTTTACTATATTAAGAGTGTTCGCATATGGTGCTTTTTAATTGAAGAGGGATGGTGGATCCCCATTCAAGGTGAATGGGACAAACGCAAAGCATTATATGAGTAACACTAAGGAAATTAATGTGGTCTTTGAAATTGACCTTGGTGAAGCCTAAGTAACCAAGGTCATTATGTCATGTCACTATGTTTAATAAAGCATCGCATGGGAGGTAACCCATGGGCTAGTTAGTGAAATTTGAGTACCCAACTTTGCCACATCATGCCGCGATGTTAAATCAAGCATTGCGTGGGAGGCAACCCATGTTTTTGTTCTTATTTAGTTATAGGTTTATATGATTGTCTAGTGTGCAAGACTAAAGATTACAGAAAATATCCAAAAAATTTATAGAATTTTGGTCATATGGACTCTTTACGAGTCGTATCAAGATGGTTCAAATCGTGACTAGGAGTTGTATGGACCTGGAAGAATATTTAAAATTAGGTAAAATTTTCTGTAAAATTGAATCGTACCCTTGAGGAATGACTCATCACATTGAGCCGTATCCACTCTATAACCTAGGTAAGGTGATAGGTTGATACGAGTTAAAGAAATGACCCATAAGCCTAGGTATGATTCGTACACATGAATCGTTCCCAAGCTTACTGATAAAGCTCTACTTACACGTCCATTTAAGTGCAGGGCGGTCTTCGTCAATACATTTACCTAACTTTGGAGTCGGGGTCAAATCCAAGAGGAATAATATGGATGGCAATCAATTTGATTCGAAATAATAAGCATGAGTTAAATTTAAACCAATTTTAGATAAAGATAAAAATGGGGAGATTGGTATCTACACTAATGTTTCTTTTTGGTTTTTTCTAGTATAAATTTGGGGCTATGAATAATTAGAGTTTTAACAATTATGCATGGATCTTGGGATTATTCATTACTAAAGGAGTGGTATATGGGTGTTAACAATCAACATCAATTTGTAAGACAAATATGGGTAGGTTTGGTTATGGATTTTGATGCTAGTCTTTCAACAAAACACCAAACTTTCACCTATTGATTCTTTTGAATACCTATTAGGTGTGTTCAATAATTGGTAACCACAACCTCCATCTAGGCATCCCTATTTCTAGGATGACACCTATAGTGTAGTCAACCTCACATTCACCCTTATGTCTAAGATAATGAGAATTTAGCCAACTACACACACAATTGTTTATCATTTCTTTGGTCGTCATATCCCTCTTTTGAGGATAATATAGATTCCTAAACTTTACACAAAACCCTTCTTTCAAAGATGGCTTCAGATTTTCTAGAGTATGGAGCTTTCATTCATCATACCCATGTGGGTATTTGGGGCTTTCACCCATTAAATCCCAACCAAGTTAGCATAATAATGATAAAGCCTATAAACATGAACTACTAAATAGAAGCTAAACCACATACATTTTACCCCCTATTCACACATAATCCCAAGAGGGAGATCTTGCTACACATAAGATAAATAAGCATAGATATACCCAAAATATCCATTGAAATGATTTTTTGAAGATTAAGTGAATGTTACTTCAAACTTGACACTCCCACAAATCAACAATGGAAGTGACCTAATCTTCCACTTAGAAAGTCGCCAATATATTCTTCACCCAAAAATTATACAATATTTTCTTCTCCAAAAATGAAGGCTATTAATTCCAAGAACTAAAACCTAAAAATTAGGGAAGATGAAATATGATACAAGAATCAAGGGTTTGGGACTTTTTGGCCAAAATTGGGATCATCCACGTACATTTCTAGATTTTCCCTTGGGCTGAACTCTTCCGCTAAGCCACGATTGAGCCAGCATGACCACGCTTGTGGCTTTCACGACGACGATAGGTAAATGCAACCACAATGTATTGAAGTTGCTTAACTGCCACGATTGTTGTCAGCAGACTACAACTATGACTGTGCTAACTGAGGCTCTTCTGCTCTAAGTCTTTAGCTACACTTTATTGATCCCTTTTTGATCATTTTGAGCTCCAATCCACCTCTTTCTATCCCTTCAACTCTATGCCTGCAAATAGTGGATATTAGTGCATTTAATTACAATAATGTCTCATTTATTCATCCAAAACAAGGTAATATGTACGAATGTTGAGTGCAAATGAGTGGTAGAATGACCACTCATCAATACCCCTAACTTAAAGTTATTGCTTGTCCTCAAGAAAAACTACCTCTTACCATGAGACACAATTATTTATGCCCAAACTTTATGCCTTAAAGATCACAATGACTTTAACCTTAGTCACTATCGCAAGTAGCTAATTGTGCATGGGCTAAGCTAATTTCACTGCACCCCTCATTATAAAAAGATATATATAGGGAAACATAGGACTTCAAAGAACGACCTAGAAACAAAAAACCAATACTTTAGAAGTGACTTCTTTTTTACCACAACTAAGTTATACTCCATTTGCCTCATTACCAGAAGGTGAAAAAATCACCTACCTCAACTTGTTTCATATGCCATCCTTACAAGAAAAAGAATTCCTCACTCTAAGCTACAAAATATGCAACAAGGGATTTTAAGTGGACAACTCTCTCCCTCACAAAAGAAATCTCTAAGTAACAAGTGTCATACTATAGGCTTGCCCCAATGTTCAATCACCACCACAAAGAAAGTAAATCAGTTGGAGATCGCAAAAGAATTTTTAAGCTTGTAACATAGGTTCGGGTTAGGGTAGGATATAATTTGGGAATAACATGGCTACACTCTTCCTTGAACATCTACATCATACTTTTTCAATCCTGTTTTTCGACTATGGGCCACTCTTCTTTGTTTTCTCTCTTTTATCATGCCTACCTTTTATTTCCTTTGTTTACCTAACTTCTTCCATATCTTTTTCTTTCACTTTCATGAAATTCTTTCCATTGTTTGACTCTTTCCTCTTCTATTCAGTTCTCCTCATACTCTACGCACATTAGGCATATAACTTCATCTTTGTTTCACCAAACTTACTTCCAAAAATCCTTACCACCCCCAACTTAGGATTTTAGCCTCTAATTACATTTTTAAGTTTAAGGAGGGTATGGTTCAAAAGAGGAATAAAAAGAATGGTTTAAGGCTTGTAATGTGTTTACCAAAAAAGGGTCCAAAGGCACAAAGTGGGTAACTAGGAATTATATTCATGCTTGGGTAGGCTTTTTTAGGATAGAGTGGGCTTCCAACATCACAAAGGTGGCCTAAGATCATTTATCCAACCATATACAATCAAAATTAGTTTCAAAAGGCTAATGGGGAAAGTTCTAGATAACACAATTATACAAGAAATGAATACCAAAATCTCACCACAAATGGCATGCAAAATTCGCCAAGAGGGCTCAAATGATCCTCCCATGAGATAAAATGGGAGTATCTATTTCTATTCATAAGTCAAAATTTATAAAGCCGCAAAAAGATAAAAAAAATTGTAACAATATTGCTCACATCTATGCCCTTGATATTTCAAAAATTTTAGATGGAGGGGGTTCTTTATTTTGCATTATCCTCTTGCATAATTTGCTAAACTATGGATATAACTAAATCCTTAGTCTCATGTTTAGGCTCAAAATGGGAAAACTACCTATATGTTTACTCAGACTTTGCCAATAGTGTACAAAGTGACCCCAACTTTACAACATACAATGCCACAGGTACTCAGACTTTCCTTGCATTTTTGATGTTTATGCTACGAGTACTCAAAATTTACCTGTATCTATGCCTCAAAACTCAAACACAATGCTTTACCCTTAAGAATGTCATCAATAAATCCGTCATAGGGTAAAGTTAGTCATGCATTACTAAAGTCAAAATAAAAGTTACATTAAAAGAAAACTAAAAAAAGCACGATAATCCATAAAACACAGGCACTAATCGAGTGTCCAAAATTTAGCATTTCAAAAAAAACAAAATTAAAACAATATCCAAGGTATCATCCCAAAACAATCCATAACAAGATAAATATCTAGCCATGCATCATCAAAATAACACAAATCTGGGGGCACCCCCAACTTAAGAATGCAGTGTCCCTACTTTATATGTAAGTACACAATAGTAGTACAGGTCTCCCTAAAGATGTATAAGAGCTATCATCTCCCACTGACTCTACACCATCACCTCAAGCATCATCAGCAAACCAATCAGCAAAGGCCTCATCCTCACTGTCCATCCTAGGTGAAGATAGTCGATGGTTGGTCTTGAGCACCTTAAATATGCCCTTCACCCTCTGTCGTAGTTCTTAAATAACTTATCTCACTTCTCTCTTTCACCATTTTCTCATGTGATTCCCTAAGGTCCCTATATTATGCAACTAAGGATGAATAAGCTCTCTCTAAATGGGTAACAGTGGCTCCCTACTTCTCCTAATCCTCCTTGTATCTCTTATAGTCTGACTTACCTACCAGTTCCTGAGGCAGTTTGGATTGTATCTCTCAAAAAACTCGTATCTGCCTAGATATTTTATCAAGGGATTGACTAATGAAGGCCTACAAGAGTCTGTGTCCTCTTGGATCAATTTGTTAGAGTTTGCCAATCTCTTCTTGCTTTGGATTTGGGCTCCCTCACCTTTAAATTTGAGTGGGAAGATATGGAGGACTAGGATAACCCAGGTATATATAGCATACTCTTCCACTTGTGCCTTCCTACACAGCAGTAATACCCTGTATTTCCTTAGCGTAATCTAAGTCTAAATATGTGAGTATTCATATAAATATTTTTTGAAATTCTTATTAATTTTCTGGTTAGAGTCTACCATTGTGTAGGAAATTGAATTAACTTTCTAACGATATAAAATTTGCCCATATCCGATAACGGGGTAAGATGTTATGGTGATTTTAAGTTTAAGTCATAAAACACTGCCATTTTAGTCCCCAGGACATCGTGGAGCTAGTCTAAATGATGATTGGCAATTTTTAGTATAGGTGCAAGATCTTGGCACACCGCGCCAAAGGCCAAATTGGAATTTGGCAGTTTCCAATGTCTCTCCACAATACCACCGCATCGTTGTGAGTTTCCAAGTCACATCCAAGGTGGTAATGCAATACCACCGCATGGCGCCATATTCCTAATTGGCAAATCCCAGTGACATAGATCAATAGCCCTGCATTGCACCATTAGTGTTTTTCAAAAAACTTCGACAAAAATTAAAAGTGTCGCCCAGGGTTAAAATAGTCCTTTATCATTATTTTAATCTTCCCAGGTATGATATTTAAGCCCTAAAAATGTTTCATATTCATTATTCACTCAATCTTTCCCTAAAATTCAGGAGCTTTCTCTATAAAATACAAACTCTAGCTCTCAAATTCAAGGCCAACCCTCAAGAATTCACCAAGAACTTTAAGATATTCATCACTTAAGGTATGGTAGATGTGCATCCATGGATTACTTCCACCCATGGAGTCCAAGCATCCCATTTTCATTTCCAGGTTATAATCTTTCCAAGTTATTATGTTTTAAATTATGATTTTACGGATGAATCTCAATGAACTATGACTCTATACTATGATTCCATGAAATTATCATTGTTATTAAATCCCCCATGTTTTATTATTGTCATTCTTCAAATTAGATCATGATTTAATGTTATAAATATTGAATTTATGTTATTATTTCAAAATTTTATACTATTCCCTCGAATTAACTGAACTATGAAGTGCAAGTGTTTGATAAAATGCCTACAAGAGTGATTTATTTAATAAAAGCCTTCATGCTTGGTCCCCCAAGCTTTAGTGTTATTTTATCATTGTTATTTTGGAGTCCTGGGGTATCGAATACCAAAACACCATAGTTATTTATGTAGTCTAGTCTCAGTACATTACCGAATAGTCTTCAGAACATACAATGACCATTATATAAATAATCAAATATCAGTCAGTTAAACTCGGAACAGTCTAGTATTTCAGTGTCTTTTAGCTGGAAGTAGGATTTTGTATCGATCGAGTGTAGGGATGGCGGCTTCCCCGTCAGATAGGCAAAGTCATTAATAGTAGTCTCTATACTCCAGAACCACGTAGCCAACATAGGATATGAGAAGTCACATGTCAGATTAGGCTTGACTATCTCGCTGGGGTCATATGTCAGTTAAGGTTTAATACCTATAGTCCTTTAGACATTATATCAGTTTAGTAAATCCACATAGCCAATGTTAGTATCTGTGGCACGGTATTAACACCCTTCAAACTGGGGTTACAGGTTGGACCTCGATGAGCGTAAAATGGGAAATGTCAGTTAGATGATACCTGTCATAGTCTCAGATACAGTCTCAGTTATAGTCCCAGTTCAGTTATTCAGTCTTAGTGTTGTTTGACCAAAGCATACAAATTTTAGTTATTTCAGTTAACAAATTTTACTCAATTCATATTATATGCTTGGTCATGCATCCTCAGTATGTACAGAATTTCATGTATCTTCGGATTTATATATTTTCATTCATACTCAGTACTTACAGATTTCCACATATTCCTAGTACCTATAGATTTCATGCTTTCTATTCAGTACTTCATGTTTTACATGCATATTAAGTTAACTATTAGTTCTGTTCATGAAACCATGCATATCAGTCTACCTCATTTAGCATACCAGTACTTTTAAAGAATTGATTGCATACCTTTTCTTTTGCGCTATGATGTATTATATCATAGGTTCTCACGCTCAGTTCCCGGCTCATAATTAGACTTACCAGATCCTCAGCAGTAGCAGTGGTGAGTCTCCATACTTTGAGGAAAGGCTTACTTTATTTCATGTCTTAGTTTAGTAGTTAGTTAGAGTTAGTTTGGGCCTATCCAATAAACTCATAGTTATTTAGTTTTAGAGGCTTATCAAACATTAGAGTTAGTTATTCAGTATTCAGACATTATAGTTAGTTATCCAGTTTATCATTATTTTATCACATTCAGTCAGTTATTTTTATAGACTCATATTTCAGTTTTGAATTCAAATATTAAAACCTTATGGCATGTCAGTATTCTTCCATATTTATGATCATGTTATGTAGTGCTCACAGTAGGTACCAGCTCATGGGTTACCTTGTGGTCCCTCGAAACTATAAGCACTATATGATGCCCAGGGTGTACTCTCAAGGTGTTACAAATTTAGTATCAGAGCCTTAGGTTTTAAAGTGTCCTAGGAAGTCTAAAAGTCACATCAAATAGAGTCTTGTGCATGGGTCTGAGTGCGCCACACTTATGGATGAGAGGCTACAAGGCATTTAGGAAAAAGTTTCCCTTCTTTCAGTAATAATGTCATGCGAGTAGGAATGAGCTCAATTTAAACTCCTTATCTAATTTATTTCTTCCTACTGCTTATAGAATATGCCTCCCAAGAAGAATGGAAGAAGAACAGGAAACCATCCAGCCCCTCAGGCCGTCTAGGTAGATCCTCTAGATGAGCATGTCTCACATACAAAATTCAGAGCTACGTTCACTACTCTAGTGAACTCTATAGTAGCACAGAATGAATGGTAGCTGTTGTTCCAGACAACCTAGTGTCCAATACTGCTAGAACTAGAATTTAGGATTTCACCCAGATGAATACTCCTGCTTTCATGGGATCCAAGTCTGAAGAGGATTCATAGGAATTTTTAGATATAGTTCAGAAGGTCACGGATGCTATGGGGGTGACATCTAGTTAGATTGCTGAGTTGGCTACATACCAGTTGCAGGATGTAGCCCATACTTGGTTTAACCAGTGGAAGTTTGATAGGGGTGTAGATACAGGGCCTGTAGAATAGGAAGAGTTTACCACAGCTTTCTTAGATAGATTCTTCCTATTAGAGTTGAGGGAGGCCAAGGTGTTAGAATTTATTAACTTAAGGTAGGGAAGTATGAGCATGAGGGATTATTCCCTCAAGTTTACTCAGTTAGCTAGATATGTTCCTTATGTGGTAGCTGATAACAGGTCTAATATAAGTAAGTTTGTGTCTGGTGTATCTGATAGTGTGGTCATGGAGTGTAGGACCGCAATGTCGATTAGTGAGATAGACTTGGCTAGGCTGATGTTCCTTTCTCAGAAGATAGAGGAGCAGAAGATTAAGAAGAGGGAGAGAGGAAACAAGAGATCTAGGATAGGTATTTTTAACTTTAGTCATCTAAAGTCAGAGGGTGGTAACCATTCTTAATTTCATCAGAGGTCTTTATCCCCAGCACCTTTTTCAGCCAGTATACTTGTACCCAAATTCAAAATTGACAATCAGGATAGAGCACCAGGCTTTATGTCCCGAGTTAGTGTAAGCAGTGCTTGTACAAATCCTCTATATCTGAAATATAGCAGACGCTATCAGGGTGAGTGTAAAGTAGATAGTAATATGTGCTTCGGGTGTGGCAAGACAAGACATCAGATTTGAGAGTGTCGGGTAGTTGCTCAGATAGGTAGGGATGTGCGCCAACATGGCCAATCCCATCAGTCATTAGTTCCAGTGCTATCAATGGTCAACGTCCAAAAATATTATATGCTCTTCATTCCCGCCAAGATCAAGAAAATTCTCCTGACGTAATTACTAGTATGATGCAGGTCTTTCACTTACATGTTTATGCTTTACTAGACCCTGGAGCTTCTCTTTCTTTTGTAACTCCATATATAGCCATCAATTTTTGAGCCAGTCCCAAAACTCTAGCAGAGCCCTTTTTAGTGTCTACCCTAGTAGGTGTTTCCATTATAGCAAGACAAGTATACAGGAACTGTTCGGTCATAATATATTATAAAGTTACCTTAGTTGATCTTGTGGAGTTAGAGATAATGGATTTTGATGTCATTCTCGGCATGGATTGGCTTCACTCATGCTATACCTCATTTGATTGTAGAAACAGAATAGTTTATTTTTAGTTCCCAAATGAACCAGTCCTTGAATGGGGGGTAGTACCACAGCTCTTAGGGGTCAGTTGATTTCGTACCTTAGAGTAAGAAACATGATATCAAGAGGGTGTATTTACCATCTTGTGTGAATCAAAGACTCTAACTCAGAAAATTCAACTCTTAAATCAATTCTAGTAGTGAATAAATTCTCAGATGTATTTCCTGAAGAACTTCTCAAAGTTTTTCCTGAAAGGGAAATCAACTTTGGAATAGACCTTCTTCTAAATACTTAGGCCATATCTATTCCGCTATACAAAATGGCTCCAGCAAAACTAAAGGATTTAAAAGAATAGTTAAAGGATCTTCTAGATAAGGGATTCATCAGACCCAGCATCTCCCCGTGGGGTGCACCTGTTATATTTATGTGCAAAAAAGATGGTTCTCTCAGAATGTGTATAGACTACCGTCAGTTGAACAAAGTCACAGCCAAGAACAGATATCCACTTCCTAGAATTGATGACTTATTTGATCAACTTCAGGGTGCCAGCTACTTTTCAAAGATAGACCTCAGATCTGGCTATCATCAGCTTAGTGTCAGGGAATGAGAATTTTAAAATAGTTTTCCAAACTCGGTATGGTCACTTCAAATTTCTAGTCATGTCCTTTGGTCTAACGAATTTTCCAGTAACCTTCATGGACTTGATGAACCAAGTGTTCAAGAAGTACTTGGTCATGTTCTTTATAGTCTTCATTGATTATGTAGACTATCTCAGAATAGTGTTACAAACTCTTAAATCTCACCAGTTATTCACTAAATTAAGTAAGTGTGAATTCTGTCTAAGATCAGTAGATTTTCTTGGCCATATAATTTATGGTAATGGCATTAGAGTTGGCCCTCAAAATATTGAGGTAGTGAGATACTGGCCTAGACCCATCTTTCTATCAGACATCAAGAGTTTCTTGGGTTTAGCTGGCTATTACCATTGATTTATTGAAAGATTTTCATTTACTCCATCCCTTATATCCAGATTGACTCAGAATAAAGTCCAATTATAGTGGTCAAATTCCTGCGAAAAGAGTTTTCAGGAGTTGAATACTCAACACACCTCATCCCCAATTCTTACCTTGCTATATGGTTCATATGGGTTTGTTATGAACCGTGATACATCCAGAGTAGGTTTGGGTAATGTCCTCGTGCAGAGAAGTAAGGTCTTAGCCTATGCCTCCAGACAACATAAACCTCATGAGAAGAATTATCCGACTCATGATCTTGAGTTAGAAGCAGTAGTATTCACCTTAAAGATTTTAAGGCATTACTTGTATATGGTGTACGTTGATGTGTTCACCAACCATAAGAGCCTGCAGTATGTGTTCTATCAGAAAAATTTAAATCTCCATCAGAGAATGTGGTTAGAGTTATTGAAAGATTATGACATGAGTGTTCTGTATCATTCGGGCAAGGCCAATATAGTGGTTGATGCTCTCAGTAGAATTGTCTATGAGTAGTATTGCTAATATTGAGGATGGTAAGAAGAAGTTAGCTAAGAAAGTTCATCAGCTTTCCCAACTAGGTTTCCTCTTGGTCGACTCAGCAGAGGGTAGTGTGTATGTGCAGAGTAGCACCGAATCATCTCTAGTTTTCAATTTAAAGGAAAAGTAGGATAGAGATCCCAGTCTAGTTAAGTTGAAAGAACCAGTCAAATATTAGAAATTGGAGGTTTTCTCTTAAGGGGGAAATGGTGTTTTGCGTTGTCAAGGTAGATTGTGTGTGTCTGATATAGAAGATTTGAGGCAACGAATTCTTCCAGAAGCACATGGTGCGTGTTACTCTATTTATCCAGGGACCACTAAGACATACCATGATTTGCGGGAGATCTATTGGTGGAGTGGTATGAAGATAGATATTACAGAGTTTGTAGCTAAATACTCTATATACCAGCAAGTTAAGATTGAGCACCAGAAGCCTATGGGTCCATGCAGGAGTTCAGTATTCCCACTTGGAAATAGGAGGAAGTTAACATGGACTTTGTGATAGTTTTACCTTGTACTCATCATTAGTATGATTATATTTGGGTTATCGAAGATGGGATAACAAAATCAACTTATTTCTTGCCAGTCTATACCATTTATTCAGCCGAGGACTATGCCAAACTCTATCTCAGAGAGTTGGTCAGGTTGCACGGTGTTTCCTTATCTATCATCTCTAATAGGGGTACCTAGTCTACCACCCACTTCTGGAAAGCATTCCAAAAGGTTCTTGGTACCCAAGTTCACCTCGGTACAACTTTCCACCTGTAGATAGATAGTCAAGAAGAATGGACCATTCAGAATCTGGAAGATATATTGAGAGCATGCATAGTTGATTTTATAAGTAGTTGGGATGACCACTTGCCTTTGATTGAAATCACATATAATAACAACTATCATTCCAATATTCATATAGCTCCATTTTAAGCTCTCTATGTAGGAGATGTATATCTCCAATTGGTTGGTTTAAAGTGGGTGAGGCTGCAGTAGAAGGGCCTGACTTGGTGTTTGATACGTCAGAGAAAGTTCAGTTGATCAGAGAAAGGCTTAGGGCTGCCCAGAGATAACAGAAATTGTATGCAGATATAAGTAGAAAGGATCTCGATTTTAAGGATGGTGATTTTGTGTGCTTGAAAATCTCTCCCATGAAGAGAGTGAAGAGATTTGGAAAGAGGGGGAAAATTAGTCCTTGATATGTCGGTCCCTTCAAAGTTCTCAATCATTTTGGAAAGGTAGCTTACGAGCTTGAGTTGCCTTAAAATTTAGCCTCAGTACACCCAGTGTTCTATGTCTCTTTGATGAAAAGGTGTATTTGTGATCCAGTTGTAGTTTTTCCCTTAGAAAGTGTAGATATTCAGAACACTCTTTCCTTTGAGAAAGTTCCAGTCAAAATTCTTGATCATCAAGTTCATAGACTAAGAATTAAGAAATTCCATTGGTCAAAGTTCTTTGGCAAAATCAGTCCATTGAGGGAACCACTTGGGAATTAGAGGCAGATATGCGGACTAAGTACCCTCATCTTTTCTCCATGAATCCAGATTTATTATAAAGTACTAATCTTCTTATGATTTCTCTCTATCATGCTCAGTTTCAGTTGCATATCATGTTCATGTCGGTTGTGCATTCATGAGTTAGTTCAGTCATGCATTCCATGCATCAGATAAGCATGTTCAGTTTGTAAGCTCAGTCCATCCATTTTCTCTCAACTTAACCAATCTTATTCAGGGATGAATGATCCCAAGGGAGAATACCCCGCATTTCCTTAGAATAATCTAAGTCCTAATGTGTGAGTATTCATATATATAATTTTTAAATACTCATTAATTGTCAGTTTAGAGCCTGTCATTATGTAGGAAATTGAATTAGCTTTCTAATGATATAAAATTATCCCGTATCTGATAACCGAATAAAAAGTTATAGAGATTTTAAGTTTCAGTCATAAAACACCATAATTTTTGTCCCCCAGCACATCACAGAGCCATTCTAACTGAAGACTGGCAATTTCCAGTGAAGGTGCATGATCTTGGCGCGCCGCGCCAAAGGCCAAATTGGCATTTGGCAGTTTCCAGTGTCTCTCTACGATTTCACCACGTCGCATTGAGTTTCTAGGTCGCATTCAAGGTGGCAACACAATACCACCGTGTCGTTCCACCAGCCACATTCCCAGTTGGCATATTCCAGTGACACGGCATGATAGTGCCATGTCATGCCAGTGGTGTTTTTTGGAAAAATTTGATGAAAATTAAAAGAGTCTCCCAAGGTTAAAATAGTCTTTTCCCATTATTTTAATATTCCCAGGTGTGATATTTAAGCCCTAAAAACATTTTAAGTTCATTATTCTCTCAATTTTACCCCAAAATTCAAGAGCTTTCTCTCTAAAATACAAACCCTAGCTCTCAAATTCAAGGCCAGCCCTTTAGAATTCATCAAGAACTTAAAGAAATTCTTCAGTTAAGGTATATTAGATGTTCATACATGAATTCCTTCCACCCATGGAGTCCAAGTATCCCATTTTAATTTTCAAGTTATAATCTTTCCAAGTTATTATTTTAAATTATGATTTCACCTATGGATCTCCATGAACTATGATTTTATACCATGATTCAATGAAATTATCGTTGTTATTAAATCCCCCATCATTTATTATTGTCATTCATTGAATTAGATCATGATTTAGTGTTATAAATATTGAAGTCATGCTATTATTTCAATGTTTTATACCATTCACACGAATTGACTAAACTATGAAGTACAAGTGTTAGATAAAATGCCAACAAGAGTGATTGATTTAATAAAAGCCTTCATGCTTTGTCCCCAAAGCTTTAGTGTTATTTTACCATTGTTGTTTTTGAGTTCTGGGGATATCGAATACCTGAAAACAGTAGCTTTTTATGTATTCTAGTCTAAGTAAATTATAGAATAGTCTTCAGAACATACTATAAGCATTATCAGAATAGTCAAATATCAGTCAGTTAAACTCAGAATAGTCTAGTATTTTAGTGTCTTTCAGTTGGGGGTAGGATTTAGCACCGAGAGAGTGTAGGGATGGCGGATTCTCCATCAAATAGGCAGAGTGGTTAGTAGTAGTCCCTATACTCCAGAACTATGTCGCCAACGTAGGATATGATAAGTCATCTGTCATATTAGGCTTGACTATCTCGAAGAGGTCACCCATCAGTTCAGGCTTGACACCCTTAGTCCTTTGGACATTATATTAGTTTAATGGATCCACACAGCCAGTATTAGTACCCGTGGCATTGTATTAATACCCTTCTAACTGAGGTTACAAGTTGGACCCCAATTAGCTCAAATTGGGGAATGTCGGTTAGGTGATACCTGCCATAGTCTCAGATACAGTCTCAGTTACGGTCCTAGTTCAGTTAATAAGTCTTAGTGTTGTTTGACCAAAGCATGCAGATTTTAGTTATTTTAGTATTTTAGTTTATAGATTTTAGTCAGTTTATGTTATATGCTTGGTCATGCATCCTCAGTATCTATAGATTTTCATGTATCTTCAGTATTTATAGATATTCATGCATTCTCAGTATTTACAGATTTCCACATATTCCCAGTACCTATAGATTTCAGGCTCTCTATTCAGTACTCCATACTTTACATGAATATTCAATTAACTATTAGTTCTGTTCATGAAACAATTCATATTAGCCTACCTCATTTAGCATACTAGTATATTCAATTTATTGATCGCATACCTTTTCTTTTGCACTATGATGTATTATATCATAGGTTCTGATGCTTAGTTCCCAGCTTGCGCTTAGACTTACCGGATCGTCAGCAGTAGTAATGGTGAGTCCTCGTACTTTGAGAACAGGCTTACTTTATTTTATATCTCAATTTAGTAGTTAGTTGGAGTTAGTTGGGGCTGTCCCATCAACTCACAGTCATTCAATTTTAGAAACTTATCAAGCATTAGAGTCAGCTATTCAATATTCAGACATTATAGTTAGTTATCCAGTTTATCATTATTTTATCAGATTCAGTCAGTTATTTCTATAGACTCACATTTCAATTTTGAATTTAGTTATTAAAACCTTATGGTATGTTAGTATTCTTTCGCATTTATGATCATGTTACCCAGTGCTCACAGCAGGTACTTTTTCATGGGTTAGCTTGTTGTCCCTCGGGACTATAAGCACCATATGATGCCCAGAGTTTACTCTCGGGGAATTACAAAAGCTCTGTGATAAGGGAAGAAAGGATAAGATGGGTACCTCCATGATTTCTGATACACCTCTATTCTGAATGCACAATCTCGCCCACATTCAGGGCGATGCCAGAGAGAAGACAAGTCACCATTCGGGCGGCAAGTCTATAACAATGGTCATGTGAGTGCATGGCAATACTTGGATGCAGATAATATTCATCCAAAGTCTGGCCTCGGCTATGAAGTCATTCATCAGAATGTCTCTCTTAGTAGTGGCCCAGGGGATATCTTTGCCAGCACATAATATATTTGCCATCCAGGTCCTTGGCTTGCATGATTTTTCATGGAACTACTCCACGCCAGCATTTAGGAGTCTATACACCTCGTTGATACGCTCTGTCCCAAATTTCACTTATTTACCCCGAATCATCATCACTGGGTTTGTGAAAGAAACTACAGTTAAGTTAGTGTAGAATTCACGCACCCAATGCTCATTGGAGTCATAGGGTTTCAGGGCAAATCATAGCCACCTAGTTTGAGTGAGTCCAGTATGAAAGCTAGGGAACTTTTCCTCTACTTATTAAAAGATGATACCCCTTTCAAGGAGTAAGTTAGTCCTATGCAAATCCACGTTGTAGAGGTTCTGACATTCTGGGGTCATGAATTTGGTATTGTCAAATCCCTCCATCTCTAAAGCTTAGTTCCTGAAAATAATGCACTTAGGCCATCATTAGTATTATTACACCAAAATATGTTAGATCAAACAAATAAATGCATATAGCAGTGTTATAGAAGGTTTTGAAAGCATAAATGGAAGTGTAAAATTTATTTAGTTCCTGTAGACACTGCCCTCAGGTATGGAGATCACAGAGCAGTGACCGCGACCACGGTGATGCAATCGCAGTCATCGCGACCACGATCATGGTACCTGAGACTGTAGTCTGCAATTTTGCACTTCAGCTAGAACACATAATTTTTATCCTCACATTCATATTCTACTAAGCACGTAAGGATTAAGACCTAGTGACTCAGGCCTAGTTATCAAGGTTATACCCCCAAATTCAAAAATTTAACATGTAAGTCATAAGGGTACTAAATCAAACACATGGAGTACACAACAATTTAAACTTTTTAAATCTTATATTTGGGTACTCAAGACTTCCCCTTCAGTGTGTTCATCAACTATAACAGCTAACCACAATAATAGTCACAACTAAGCACGCATTTAGTGATGAAAACATCATTTTAGGCCTCTCTTAAACTATCAGTTCTAAGCATGTAATTATTCAAATCAATAGATTTGAGACAACTTACCAAATTAGATTATGAACGGGATGAATTGATGCTTCAATATACAATGTAATACCAAAAATCATTGAAAATTTTGATAGAAATTAAAATAAGGGCATGAGGGAAAGTGGCAGTCAGATAGTCATTTCAACTAATTTGATCGCAATTACGGTCCTAGTTTTGAGATTGCGGTCACGCAGCCTCCGCGATTACGATGGCATGGACCGCAGTCACAATAACTGAGACCAAAAATTGGGTCTCCTTCACTTCCTGTTTTGTCCACATTTACCAATTTCACATGTTTCCTTTTTTCAAGTTCAATCAAAATTCCTTTGAGCACCATGTTTCATGTATTATGCATGCATAAACAAAATAAAAATCTACTCTACCATGCATAATTAAAAAGGGTATGTGCCACTAGTAATGGTATGATGGGTTGCCTCCTATCGAACGCTTAGTTTAATGTCTTATAAAAATTCCACTTCCACTTCCTTTTGTGCTTCAACTTAGAAGATTTGAATCTCCATCCGAACTTTTGCTCAATATGTAATGAGCACCAGAGGAACAAAAGATTCAAATCTTCCAATAGAAGTCTTGGAAAAGGTTATGAAAAGGCAAGCAAGCTTCAATCTCTCCATTTTGAAGATTTGAACCTTTTACCCAACTTTACATCAAACTTTCGGTTAGGCTCCTTGGGTAAAAGTGAGTTCATCAATAGGCCACTAGTTACACATCGGGCATTGAGTTCCTTGTCCATTGATGGAGGGAGTTCCATATGCTCCTTTGGAAGGTCAAATTCCAAGATATAGGAATCATACTCTGTCTCCCAACTATCCATCATTTGCTCGGAGGGTTAGATCCTCATCACATCCTCTAAGCATAACGTTGAAAAGTGGTTTGAATGAGGTTCAATTCCTAATTCCGGGTTTGCCTCCTCCAAAGCATTATCACCCCAAAATAAACTAAAGTCATCATAAAAGGTTTGCATTGATTCTTCTTTCGACTATATTACCATTTCTTTTATTTTGTCTTCTTCTATCTCGTATGATTCAAATTATTGGGAAGTCCCCAAGTAGTATTTTCTATCAATCCTATCATCATAGCTTGGTTTCTCTTCTCGATTAACTTTCTCTTAGGAAATGGGCAAGGTAATGGTAATTTCAAGATTTTCTTCTTTCCCCATTTTCTTTGTCTAGAAACTTTCCCATTCTAATGCCACTGATATTTGTAAATATCTTCTATATTCTACCCCGTTGTATCTACCTAATCCAAAATGGTTTGAAGCAGTGCTCTTAGATAAATGGGTCTGGTTTGTTTCTCCTTCTTCTTCTCGTCATAAGACCTATCAATCTCATAAAAAGAGCTAGCAATTTGGTTAGTATAATAGGGGGAAGAGGCATTTGGACAATCATCCCAATGTCCATCTGGACCACTACACAACTAGCACCTATACACCTTATAGGGAATATAGTTACAATCTCTCCTAAAGTGTGGTCCTTCATAGATTGGACATGGGTCATCAGGATAGGAATCCCAACTACTGACATCATACTCATTGGAATATTCCATAAAATAAAAATAAAAATAAGTTAAAAGTAACCTACAAAGAAAAATCACACTAAAATATATACAAGCTTGAATTCAAATAAGTAACTAAAATTCCAAAAAACTTAATACGCCAGCAACGACGCCATTTTTTATAACGCTCAACTTACACGTCAATCTAAGTGCAAGGCGGTCTTCGTCAATATATTTACCCAACTTTAGAGTCTAGTTGAATCCATGAGGAACAATGTGAGTGGAAATCAAGTTGATTCAAAATAAAAGACACGAGATAAATTCAAACCAATATTACATAAAGATAAAAATGGGGGAGATTGGTATCGACACCAATGTTTCTTTTTGGGTTTTTCTAGTATAAATTTGGTGATACAAATAATTAGGGTTTTAACAATTATTCACGGATCTTGGAATTACGCATTGCTAAGGGAGTTATATGTGGGTGTTAGTAATCAACATCAATTTAGTAAGACAAATATAGGTAGGTTTGGTTATGGATTTTGATGCTAGTCTTTCAACAAAACACCAAACTTTCACCTATTGATTCTTTCGAATACCTAATACGTGTGTTCAACAATTGGTAACCATTTAAGAGAGTGAGAATTTATCCAACTACAAACACAATTTTCTATCATTACTTTGGTCTCAACATCCCTCTTTCTCGGATGATATAGATTCCTCAACTTCACCCAAACCCTTCTTTCGAAGATGGCTTCGGGTTTTCTAGAGCATGGAGCTTTCACTTATCATTCCTATATGGATATTTAGGGATTTCATCCATCAAATCCCAACCAAGTTAGCATAACAATGATAAAACGAATAAATGCGAACTGTTAAATAGAAGCTAATCAATAAACACCCACATACACTTTAACCCCTATTCACACATAACCCCAAGAGGGAGATCTAGCTACACATAAGATAAATAAGCATAGATATACCTAAGATCTTTATTGAAATGATTTGTTGGATATTAAGTGAATTTTACTTCAAACTTGACACTCCCACAAATCAACAATGGAAGTGACCTAATCTTCCACTTAGAAAGTCTCCAACATATTCTTCACCCAAAAATTATACAATATTTTCTTCTCCTAAAATGGAGGCTATGAATTCCAAGAACTAAAACCTAAAAATTGGGGAAGATGGAATATGATACATGAATCAAGGGTTTGGGACTTTTTGGCCAAAATTGGGATCAGCCACGTATATTTCTAGATTTGCCCTTGGGCTGAACTCTTCCGCTAAGCCATAATCGCACCAGCATGACCGTGGTCGCGGCTTCCACTACCTCTATAGGTAAACGCTACCGCAATGTATTGACCTTACTTGACTATCGCAATCGCGGTCAGTAGACCGCGACCGCAGTAACTGAGGATCTTTTTCTCCAGGTTTTTAGATACACTTTCTTTCTCTCTTTTTTATCATTTTGAGCTCTATCCACCTCTTTCCATCCCTTCAACTCTATGCCTTCAAAGAGTGGATATTAGTGTATTTAATCATAATTATATCTCATTTATTCATTCAAAACAAGGTAATGTGTACGAATGTTGAGTGTGAATGAGTGGTAGAATCACCACTCATCACTTATCAGGTCAGAGTCGTGGGTCAACCTAGCCCAGAGAAGTGATTTTAAAAGAACCTGATACCCAAAATTTGTACCCACCTCCATTTTTTGCCAAAATTTCAAGCTTTCAACATACGAAATCACTAAAAAACAAACAACACAAGAGAACAAACAACACGGGAGCACCCAAAGAAGACATGCTAGGATGGATGAAACCTTTATCTAAAAGGTCTTTCAATTCCTTCTTAAGCTCTTTGAGCTTTATCACAGCCATTCTATAAGAAGGGATGGAAATTAGTTGAGTTTCCAAAATAAGATTAATCCCAAAATCAATTTCCCTATTGGGACAAAACTAGTGTAATCATCAGAGAAAACCTCGACAAAGTCATTAACCACGATAATGGATTCTAGATAAGAACCTTCTGAGTTAGAATCCTTAACTCGGACCAAATTATATAAACACACCCTTGAGATCAACTTTTGGGCCTTAAGATATGAAATGAACATCCCCTTAGGCACTAAAGAACCCTCTTCCCATACAATGACTGGGTCATTAGAATATTTAAACATAACATTACGGGTCTGACAATCTAAGGAAGCATAACACGGATGCAACTAATCTATCCCCAAAAAAACATCAAAATCCACCATGTCCAACTCTATCAAAACCACAAAAGTTTCTCCACCACTAAAAGATACCACAAACCCCCTATAGACCCTTTTAATAACCAATGAGTCTCCTACCATAGTATAAATAGAAAAAGGAACTGGCAGACTCTCAGGACCAAAACCAAGATATAAAGCCACAAATAAGGTCACATAAGATAAAGTAGACCCTGGATTAAGCAAAAAATATGCGTCATGAGAGAAAATTTTCAATATACCAGTGACAACATTGAGAGACACCTCAAAATCCTAGTGATTAGCAGGTGCAAACAAGCGATTTCAGCAAGCAACGATGCCAGAAATAGAAGATAAAGTAGAAAAGGACCCTTTGGTGCAGGAGTAGGAGAAGTAGCAATAGGGGCCCTATTTTCCCAAGAACTAACTAAAGAGGGGCACTCTCTCCTACAGGTGCCCAATCTGACCATATCTAATATATCTATTCTTTCCCTTCTCACACTGACCATGATGAGGCTAACCACAGAATCAACATGGTGGGTAAGATACAGCTGACCTAGCCCCACCAAGCTGAGATTGGGCACCTGATGCTCAAAATCCACCACTCAACTAAGACTGATGATCACCCAATGACTTCAGGTAAGTAACACTAGTCGAGGAGAAAGAACTCAAACTCCTCTACTTCTTTTTTGGCCACTTTCCACTGCCTCTACCACTTTGCTCGAAAGGCCTAGATTTCTTCCCTTGCCTTTCACTAAACTCAGCCTATTTATTTTTCTCTTCCTCCACTTATTTCATATACAAAATTAACCTAGAGATGCCTATGTTTTCAATTAACAAAGCTTCCTTGATCTCAAACACCAACTCACGAGACAATTCTGAGATAAACTTATACATTCTAGCCCTCATTCTAGAAGCCATCTTGGGAGCATACCTAGACAACTGATGGAATCTCAAACCATAGTCCTAAATAGACATCTTCCCTTGTTTCAAGTTCACAAACTCTTCTTCTTTTGCTTCTCTTAACTCTTGGGGAAAGAACCGGTCCAAGAAAGCCTCAGAGAAATCATTGCATATGGCAGAACTATCATCCACACCTCTAGACAATTCCCCTTCATACCATTGGTAAGCTACAACCTTTAATTCATAAAAAGCAAACTCAATGACCTCAACCTCTGAAGCATGCATGATTTCGATAATCTTCTCTATTTCATTAATAAAGCTTTGAGGATCCTCCTCAACTTCATACCTATAAACATAGGAGGGTTAACCTCATAAATTGGCTAACTTTGTGGCCTCATAAGAAATGATAGTTAGATCACCACACTCTAATTAAGAGGCTACCAATTGAGTCAAAAGGTTGATGGAGTAACGAAACTCAATATTAGTAGTATCCCCTTGAGATGACAGAATAAAAGATTCACTCTTATAGTCGGGGTTGGTGGGGATAGGTGGAACCCTATGAGGATGGTCAGATATCGTAGCTCTAGGCCAGGCATAAACCCCAAAAGATAGACAAGCTCCATCCATAGGGCTCCCAGTCGGGGCTGGTGTGTTTGCCTGAGTATCAGATCTCCTTGGAGGCATAATTTGAAAGATAAGAAAATAGAAATTAGAGGAATCCAAGACCTGACTCTGTAGCTTGAGATTGAAACATAAGAAATGTAAACATTCCTAAATGCCTTGCATCCCCTCTCTTGTAAATGTGGCGCGCTTCACACCCATAAAAGAGACTTTACTTGACACGACATTGTGGCTACCCAACTAACCATACACCTAGGCTCTGATACAAACTTGACATGTCCTAAAACTGGTCCATTTCGTATGGGAATCTCAATCTTAACTTGGATCGGAGATTGCCCTGTTAACCCAACCTAACGATCACATCAAACCATAAGTCCGAATAAACTCCGACTATATATCAAAGTTGCGGAAAAATAGGACTAATAGTCATAACTAAAGAAATATCTAAACATTCCATTAATGTGAAAATTTCTAACCAACATACCCAAGTCCACAATCATCTGCAATTCCTCTACATAAATTTGAAGTCAATATAAGTATAGCTCAGGATATGCCCCCGATAATAAACCAAAACAAGTTTATGACACAAGCTAAAGACTATGAATATATGACTTCCAAAGTATGGAAGCTCACTACTTCAATGTCTACCACACAAACCGCTCAAACACCTATCACTTTACAGGAAAAGAAGAAGAAGCTTTGGCCCCTATGTGGCGTGGGACATAGTGTCTGGGCATGTTTAGTAGTTGGATCGCTAGCATGTAACTCATGGATAAGGATAAAACAACATTATAATTTAAGGCCAAATTAATACATCGTATTCACCCATATTTTTATACATAATCATACATGTAGATATATATAATGTATCATAATGAAATAAGAATTAGAAACACCCTCAATGTACTCATTCACATGTCATCTCCAACCTTCTATGTTTATAGATTCAAACATTTCTTATTAGTTAAAGGACTTTAACCTTATTCATTTAGATTAGACAAGGGACTTCAACCACACACATCTTCATTGGGCAATAGACTCTAACCTTATGTTTTTTTCATTAGGAATGGACTCTAACCTCATGATTTTCATAAGGCAAGGGACTCTAATCTCAAGACACTTTAATTCATTGGGCAAGGGACTCTAACCCCAAGTGAGCTCATTTGGCGTGGGACTCTAACCACACGCAATTTGATTAAGCAAGGGACTTTAACCTCAATCATTTTCATTAGGCAAGGGAATTTAACCACAAATCACTTTAGTAGGCAAGGGACTTTAAACACAAGCCGTCACGACTATCATTAGTAGACATTGTGACTCTAACCCTTTGTCCGTACATCAACAATCATTCACTTGAACACTTAGGGACTTTTACCTATTTCACCAATTCCACTCCATACATAACCACAAGGTCTTCATGGAAGCGTTTGTCATTAAAACAATTCAATAGGTCAATGCCTTGATTTGATTCATCATTCAATTAAATTTATGGTCACCAAGACCCTTACAAGCCACTGATTCCTCAGTAGCACTCTTATACCACATTTTAGTTCAAGTATAATCCAATTTCATATTTAGGGACTTTAACCTCCTTTTTGCCATTAAACCAACAAGATTATAATTTATTTTATTACATGGCAAACAATATATTTACCATACCATTTATTAGTCATTCATACTCATTGGGCCATTTCCCTATTTCAAAATATCACCAACATGGGACAAGTCATTTTACTGAGATATTTTCTCAAAAACCTTGTGTGCATACCTTTATCAAGGCCAAATTCAAGGTAAAATTCATCGATAAAGGGTTACTCAAGACCTATTTGTTAAACCACAAAAAATCAACACCCACATATGAAAATCATAACCAATAACATGTAATAAACACAATTTTAAGCAAGAACAGACATTATTCTTTATTAGGCAACAAAACCTTTATCATTTGACTTCAAATTCATCATTTTTAACTATTAATCCATGTGTAAAATACATGGTTTTTGAGTTTTTTAAAAAATGAAAGAGTTACATACCTTAAATAAGATGATCCACCAATAAACTTGACTCCTCTTTGCCTCTAGATAAACACTCTTAAAACCCTAGTCTCTAATCTTTTTTTGAGAAGTCTAGAGAGGATCTGGAATGTTTTTGTCTTGAAAATAAGGGTTTAGGATGCCACAACACATTATCTAGTAAGGGGACTTAAGGGTTTGTGGGTGGGAAGTGACCATAAAGCCCTTAGCTAAAAGCTAGAAAATAAACCCTCAGGAAGGTACGACTCTCTCAAGTCAATCGTACCTTAGGGTATGAGTGGTACCCTAAATCAAACCCTAGGTTTCACCAAGGACCCATAAAATCCCTAAGGTATGACTTGCATACTCTAAAATCGTATCCAAGGGTACAATTGGTACCTTAAACCATACCTAACTCAAACCAAAAATAGTCCACTCTATCTCAAGTTCCATACTTTATATGACTAGGTAGGATATGACTCGTACCCTAATGTACAATCATGGAGAGGATAAGTAATATCTAGAATAGTGATTAACTCTCTCCATACTGTCTAGGGTATGAAAGGGGTCATTAAAGTTGTATACAAGGGTACAACTAGTACCCTTAGTCGTACCTAGTACAGAAGCCTTAATCAAGGGAATTTTTAAAAGGTTCCAAAGCCTAGGTGTTTTAGGGATAAGTGCTGAGGAGAGTGGAACCTAGTCTGAGGGCCCATTTGATACTTTTGTTGAGCTGTCGCCTTGAGCACCTTGGTATGACCTTTCATCCCTACTTTACATTATATTTTTTAGCACTGGGGACAGTGCAAGAATTTTTAATTGGGTGTAAGGGTATATCTAATTTCGAATATCTGGGAGTAGCTAAAAGAATTTAATTAGCTAAAAGTCTATTATGATTTTCAGGTTTGATTCTAAGAAGGTGATGGAATAGAGAGAAAATCCGCTCCTATGGCAGAATATTGACTTGTTTTTTTATTAATTTTCAAGGATTTTTAACTCTGAATATTAATGAATTATGGTTTTGAAAGTGATTTGTGATTTTGGAAACATAAATTATGGATTTGAAATGATTATTCTGAAAGTATTTGTGTCTAGTAAAATGGTGTTGAAAATTAAGACCCTTCCTAAATTTTTGTTAACTGTGTGATATGTATATATGTGAGATTGTTGTGAATCTGATAATGACGTTAGGATTTGAAATAGAACAATTAGGGTAAACAGTTGCATAACTAGATATGTAGTACTTAGCAATACAACTCTATACGAGTGTGTGTGAGCTATTACTGAGTTCCTGGTGTGTCAGAATCTAGAACTTGCCAAAATGCTTTTACCTAGGTCTAGGTGAGTCAAGTAGGATATGATCATAGGCCTTTTTTTTGTATGTCCACTTGAGCCTAAATTTCCAACCAAATAAGTATGAATCCCTTTGATCCAAATATTTGAGCCTTAAGTGACCATTTTTTTGTTAAAACACCAATTTCACCTTTCCGTTTCTATAATGAACTTGTTATTTCCCTGGCCATCCTTGGGCACTGTGCACCTCAACTAAGGAAAATCACCTAAGTTGAGGGTGTCTATTATAGGGGTGTGTAGGGAAAATGAAAATGAAGAAAGAATTGTAGAAAGAAAAATGAAAGAGGATAGGTGTGGTAAGAGTTAAAGGAAAAAAAGAAAAAAATAAAGTGAGAAAATTGTACCTAGCCTAAGTTTGAATGTGATTTAAAAGTGAAATGGGAGACATAAGGGTGAAAATAAATTTGACAAAAAAAAGGGAAAATAAGTGGACCCCAAAAAAATGTGTAGTTTCAAGGAGGCATAGTTACTAAAATAGAGCCCAAAAGGATACTATACCATCCCCTAACCAAAATTACAAGCCGAAGAAAGTCCTTTAGTGATCCTACTACTACTATCCAAAAACATAAAAAAAAAGAACATATGGGCAAGCCTATGGTATTCTATAGACACCGACAATACTTTTTGTAAGTGAGAGCATTGTTTCTTATATCCCTGAATTAATTGATTGATCTTAGCTGAGTGAATAGGATTTCTTTGATTGTGAGCACACGGGGGCTGTATTGTTAGGTTTCTAATCTATTTTTTTAATGTGGCTTGTGTTGATTCCCATGTATCTGTAATCAATGTAATCTCATCATCGAATTCTCTTGTGTTTCTCCGTGTGCTTAATTGTTATTCATAGATTTTTGAAAAGTGAGATTAGGAGAGGAAAACAATATGTGAGAAAATAAAATTCAAAATAACTTCCACGGGTAGCTTATGCTCTTCTTGTTTAAGCATCGTGTTGAGTTATAGAGCTTAATTTTGGTTGTCTGAGGACACGCAAAAGTCTAAGTTAAGAGTACTTATGTGTCGTGGAAACACGATACTTTTGATGCTTAAAACTATGAATTTATGTGGGTACTTAGGTTGTTTCAGTAGATATGATGCACTTTTGTGTTTATTGTAGCTAAAACAGGTCTACAATAGTTTTGGGAAGAAAATAGGAGAAAAAGACCTGAAAAGACCAAGTCTGATCAAGATATGAATCACCACATGACTCGTCAACATATCATACTACTCGTAAGATAACTCATAAGCACCACAAAACCAAAGACCCAAATAGAAGACTAAGTGATGAAAAGATACGATTCAGCCATACAATTCATATACTTAGGATATGGGTCGTGAACAGGATTCATTAGCATACTAGTATCCAAAGCTACACTCTAGAGCTGAAGTCTTAGAAATATACAAGTCAAAAGTCTGAGTACAACTTGTATGATCAAACCGTAATCAGTACAGTGTCCAAGCTTGGAAAGAAGGAAGTCCCAGGTGGATACGAGAACAAGACACGAGTCGTATTATCAGGGTACGACTTGTGACCAGAAGTCATATGAAAAATAGAAAGTTGAAGCTATAGGAGACCAGACACTGGAATGGATACAAAAATCCATGGTACGACTCGTATGATGATCATATGAGTGGATGGATGAGTCATACCATGTGCTGACTTAACTTTACCTTTTTCATTTTTATCAGGATTTCTTAGTATTTTTGAGATACCATAAGTACCTTAGGGTTTCTCCTTTATTTGGTTACACACTTTGATATTCTTTCACATACTTAAGCATACTTTAGCATTATTTTACATTATTGATACTTTGTTCTTGATATTTTGGGTTTTAATTCTATTCTAAAGTAAACAGCATGTATCTTAATCTTCTTCACAATAATTGACCTCAGAGCTACTGCAGAAGCTTGGGGAAAGCCTGTATTCATAAACATCCTCGCAAGGGAAGTTTGTGATTAGGAAAAGAAGATTAAGATAGTAATTTGAGAATTACTGTCACCATTACTATTCCACCATCTCATCTAATCAACTCAAGACTCAAAAGATATGAGTTGAACTGAAGTTATAGACAATGAGCAGTAAGGAGACACCCTGAGACTCACAAGGTAAAGGATGAGATTTATCAACACGTTGACAAAACTATTGATGATACATAGCTTGTCGACTTTTCATGCAAAGCAGTAGAATAGGTAGGTTGAACACTAGAAACTTATGGAGTTAGGAAGCCATGAGGAACACAGCCCTAGAGTTTGTCTTCGATTGTCTACAACTCAAAGCACTTAAGTTTCGTTACTACTTACTGATTAATCCCAAAATCCCCCTTTTACTTTCTATATTTCTTGTGAATTACATCAAACCAAGCAACGGTTCAGCATCTTCCCTGTGGGATTGACCCCAACCTAGTTGGGTTACTATATTTGACATCGACCGCAGCATACTTCTTTTGGAGGTTAGTTTTAGGTAACATCAATGCCCATAGTAGTCACACAAAGCCTCAAACTAAAATCCAAGAACATCTGGTCTGGACATGCCCCCGACCATGGC
The DNA here is from genome assembly GCA_030864225.1 of Capsicum baccatum var. pendulum. Taxonomy (NCBI): domain Eukaryota; kingdom Viridiplantae; phylum Streptophyta; class Magnoliopsida; order Solanales; family Solanaceae; genus Capsicum; species Capsicum baccatum. The sequence goes on from CM061557.1 coordinate 93,660,369, forward strand.
CAAAACCAAAGTCAAGGAAATAATTGTAAGTATAAAAAAAGTCCATAGCTTGAAATGGAGTCTTTTAGAGTATGGAAGCTCACCACTTCAGTCTGATACGAATATTATCCCCGAATCCAAGCCACTTGGTAGGAGGAGTAGTATGGTCGGTTCCTGCATCGCATGGACATATAGCATTTGAATACGGTTAACGGATGAACTCTAGCATGAACACAGGAAAAGGATAAAATAATGTCATTATTTAAAACCAAAGCAAATCACCATAAGTAATCACATACATACATATATATCATGTCGGGAAAAGGAACCGGGTTTAGCAAGCATTTAAAACCTTAACCTGGGTTGTATAGCTTCACCATCATAATCTACCCATGGGATATATGGGTCCAGTGTTACACACTAAATGGGCCCCAGTGCGTGTGCAAGAATCGGAGATATCATAGGGGCCGGAGATTCCCGTGTACACTTTGCCCTCCATGATACATGTATAAAATAATAAAATTGGGGGATTCCTATGTACCCCACAAGCATATGGTCACCATGACCACCCCTCATGTCAGCAAACATGAGTTTCCAGTGTCCATCCATTATACTCACACCTTCATGGTTAGCTATTACAACTTTCCCTTTTTTTCCATTTAAAATATTCAGCACATATGCCAACCACCCATTCCATGAATCAAGTATTAAGGCATCATGTAGTGGTATCATCATAGCGACTATATCTTGCAAGCAATTTCATTAGCAAAGTCTTAGGGGATTCCTATCCCCAAGGTTTCCAATTAAACCAAACCCATGACCACCAAGGCCTTCCCTATCTATTTCAAACCAACCAAACCAATTAGAGTTCCATTACCATATTATGCAATGCAAAGATTTCAAAAATAGTCAAACTATGTGACAAAATCATTCTCATTGGCATTTTAGCAACCATGTTGAGGGCATATAGTTTCCAAAACCAAGTATCAATTAACCATTCCCATATAACCACATGTTCAAACCATTAATATAACATGAAAATCCATAAGAAAGCATGGAAAAGTATTATCCAACCAAGAACAACCAAAACCCCCAACATATATATCAAAACCCAAACATTTCTATAATAATACAATGAAAACCATACATTAAATCATACTTTTAATTGAATTAACAATAAGGGAGGAGTAACATGCCTTAGACAATAAGGAAGACGGGGAGAAACCACCCTTAAGAGCCTTAATTGATTTCCTTGAAAAAATCCTAGCCTCTTTTTGAACCCAAAGCTTGAGAGAGATTTTAAGAGTAGTTTTGAGTGTTTGTTTGAGAATAGAAGGTAAATGAAGTACCGAAAGATGTTCTATGTCATGGGGTCAAAATGAGTTGAGAGGGGAAATGTTCAAAATTCCCCAAACTTAAACTATAAAAATTCCCGCAAGTGGGTATGAGTTGACCCTCCAACTCGTTACCACAACATACGACTGGTACCATCTAGTCATACAAAGAATAGAAAGTTGGACATCCACAAAATGTCCACTATATGACTCCAAGGCCCTTACTCGTGACCAGACTATACGACTAGTATGGTCCATTCGTACCCAAGATAGAAGCTAAAGGGATTGATACTAGACAGCAAACGACTATACCTTACCACTCATACCCTATCCTCATAACACTTAATAAGCCACTCATACTCAATGCCAAGTCAAGTTACGAGGTTTCATATTAAGCAAAGAACTAACAAAATGAATCATCACCAAACCATAAGAAAAGACTCAAAACCAGGCCTTGTCATATGGGCATCTCGAGCCCAATAAGGATCGTAGATCGCCCTGTTAACCTAACCTAACCATTATATTAATCCATAAGAGTCGAATGAGCTCCGACCATATAAAAAGATAGTGGAAACAAGACTAACAATCATCAGTTAAGAAGTTTCTAATCAATCCTTTAATGTCTACACACGAAACCAACATACCCAAGTCTACAGTCATCCATAAATCCACTACAAATCTGATGTCTATAATTTGTCGGGACATGCCCTCGACAATAGCCAAAAACCAAGTCTAAATAAGTCCAAGATCCTAATCGAGACCACCTTATAGAACAAAGAGTAAGAAATACCAACATCCTCCAAGGTACCAACCAACGAAGGACACCTATACATTTCTGCAACATAGATACATGGAATACCGAATGAATGAAGCTCAAACTAGAACGTAAATCCAATTCATAGGCAACATTACCAACCTTTTTCAAAATCAAATATGGACCAACATACCGAGGACTAAGCTTTCCTTTCTTACCAAATTGCATCACTACCATCATGGAAGATACCTTTAAGAATACCCAATCGCCTATATTAAACTCTAAATCCCTATGCCTCACATCCTTATTTGACTTTTTGTGACTTTGAGCGGCTTCCAACCTATCATGAATCACCTTCACCTTCTTCAAGGCTTAGTGAACCAAATCAGGTCCAAGCAACTTACCCTCACCAACCTCATAACACCCAATAGGAGAATGACAACTCCTACCATACAATGCCTCAAAAGGAGCCATACCAATGCTAGAGAGGTAACTATTATTATAGGCAAATTCAATAAAAGGCAAATGGTCATACAAACTACCATCATAATTAATCACATATGCACTTAACATATCCTCTAGTGTCTAAATGGCCCTCTCCATTTGTCAATCCATCTGTGGGTGGAAAGTGGTACTAAGGCATACCTTAGTCCCCAAACTTTTCTATAACGACCTCAAAAAATAAGATAAAATAGAGTACCATGATCTGACATGATAGCATAATCCTCTATCGCATAAATATCCTCACCAACAAAAAATGAGCGAACTTGGTCATCCTATCCACAATGACCCAAATAGAATCACATTGGTTTTGAGATCGAGGAAGTCTGATGACAAAATCCATATTGATTTCCTCCCACTTCCATTCGAGCAACTTAATCTCTTGGTGCAAACCTCTGATCTCATGTGTTCAACTTTCACTTGTTGACACACCATACAATTAGCCACATATCTAGCCACCTCTTATTTCATATTATTCCACCATTAAAACTCCCTAAGATTATGATACATCTTCATAGAATTAGGATGAATATCATACCATGATCTATGAGCCTCGTCCATAATTCTTTCCCTCAATCCATTGACGTCGAGAATACATAACCTATCTTGGTAGTTCAAGATTCTATCAGCACCAATCACAAAATCAATAACCTTTTGTTGACCCATATTACTCTTAATCTTCATCAAATCAGGATCCAACATTTGTGTTTCCTTTATCTAAGTAACAAGAGATGACTGCAATACCTGATGCACAAATACACTACCATTCTCGGTGTCTGTGTTTCAAGAACTCTAAGATTATCCAAACGATGAGTGTCCTTCACTAACTCCCGCTTATCCTCATCCACATAAAATAAACTCCCCATGGATAAACTGCTATGAGCATCAACAACTATGTTAGCATTACCTGGATGGTAATAGAGACTCATATCATAGTCCTTTAGCAATTCAAGCCATCCCCTTTGGCACTAAAGAACTCCCTCCCCCATACAAGGACCGACACATAAGAGAATTTAAACATAACCTTACGGGTCCGACAAGCTAAGGAAGCATAGAACAAATGCAACCAATACATCCCCAGAATAACATCAAAATTAACCATGTCCAACTCAATCAAGTCTACTAGAGTTTCTTTACTACCAACAGCTACCACACACCCCTTATAGACTCTTTTAACAACCACAGAGTCTCCTACTAGGCTAGAAATGGAAAAAGAAACTGATAGATACTCAGAACCAAAACCAAAAATGCACAGCTACAAATGGGGTCACATAAGAGAAAGAGAACCCTGGATCAAGTAAACAACACACATCACGAGAGAAAAATTTCAACATACCCATAACAACATTCGGAGATGCCATGGACTCCTAGCAAGTATCAAGTGCATATAACCAATTTTGGCCAGTATCAGTACCAAAAATAAAATCAAAAACATATACAGCACCCTTCAGGAAGAGTCACATGCCTTATAAAAAATGATTCATGAAAATAACTTCACCCCTTAAGCCTCTACAAGAACACTTGTGGAAAACCTAGTCTCCAATCTTTAAGAGTAAGTTAGAGAGTGTTTTTGGTGTGTTTTGATCTTCCAATCAGTGTTATGAAAGGCCACAACATGATATATAACATGGGGACTTAAGTTTTTGGGGTAGGAAAAGTCTAGAATGCCCTTATCTTAAAACCTAAAAAACACATGCAGGAGGGTACAACTCACCCCCCAAACCATACCCTAGGGTACGAGTGGTACCCTTACTCATACCCTAAACCTCTCCTTGGAACCCTATACTAATCAACATATGACCATACAAATACAAGTTCTATCTTAACGTAGGAGTAGTACCCTTAGATTCGTACCTTGGTTGGAATTATCAAGATCATCCTTAAGATATCATACAACTTGGAAACATACCACTCGTACACTATCATATGATTGGTATGATACCTAATAATACCTAGGGAAGAAACCAAGCCAAATATGCTATCTAACATATGAGAGAGGGGCCCTAACCCATCTCCAAACATACAACTACTACCTTCTAGTCATATGTTGTCCAGAATCTCATACTTAGGAAATTTTCTAAGGGTTCAACCAAAGTGTTTCACCATACGATCTGTACCTACAAAGTCATAACCACAACAGAAACCCAATCACCACACACTGTACAATATACGAGTTGGGTCACCTGACCTATACCCACTCCATTTCATATATATATAGTGAGTCCTATATGATCAGAAGGTTCAACACTCAAGAAATTTTCAGGGGCCAAAACCCAGGGTGTTTCAACCTAGTAGATCTAGTATAAGAGCATTTAATAGTATCAATACAACTCAAAGTCTAGAACAATCAATACTTTTATCTGAAAATTTAAGATAAAGAGAAATAGACAGCTCAAACTCCAAGAGCTCACCCTATCTCCAAAAATCAATCACTGTCAAACAATGATCAATTGTGATAACTAGTACTTAGATCTGCACCAAAAATGTACAAAAATATAGCATGAGTAACAAAAAAATGGGTACTCAGTAGGCATCATTGACCGAGTAAGCTAAATTATAATATAAGTATGATAAAATGTAAGATAACATAACTAAGTCAGGGTACAAAAATGAACCTGAATAATCTCCAACATTGTTGTACATAATAAGTAATTAAATCGGAATAACAATATAACATAAGTCATCAACGCATGCCTATCACTGCTCAATCATAATAAGTAAACAATTCAAAATAACAACGCATTATAATACATTAACTTAAGCAACCACAAACTACAAATTAGCTCGTATAAGCCAATTGATGCTGAAAGTAAAGAACTTATCACAGCCTCCCATACGACTAGAGTGTACACTCAAGAGAAGAATAAAGCCATCATCCAATGTTATAGCTAAGTTTTATCATCATTTAACTATCATTCCACAATTACTCTTAATCGGTCATTTACCGACATTTCACAATTTACCAACATTTGGCAAAGTGCCCACATTCCATAATATTAGCATCATTTAGAAACCTTATGATAGTTACACACTAGCCATTATTTAATTGCTAACCATCTCTTATTAATTAATTTATTTAATCACTAGTTATTATATAACCTCTAGTCATCATGTAACAACCATTCATCATATATCCACTAATCATTAGTTATAAACTAGCCAATATTTGTCAACTAACCAATATTTATTAACTAATCATCCATTACTAACTAATCCATATTTATCAACTAGTCATGATAAGTTACTTAACAATATCCACCACTAATCCTTATTTATCTCTAAGCATCAACTATACCACTTTATAATCATTTATCATTGACCAACAATTATAATTAAGCCTTATAAGTCCACTATTTATTATAATTACTGCATTCGGTCTATGTCAAAAATCTCTCATCAACATCATACCCAAACTGCTTATATATATATATATATATATATATATATATATATATATATATATATATATATATATAAGCAGTTTGGGTATATTTATGCATAGACACATCAATAAAATCATCTTATGGCCTTTCCAAGTATCAATTTCATCATAACCATCCTTCGCCCTTATCGAGTATCAATTATCATCATAATATCCTCTAGCCTTGTCGAATTTTAGTTTATCATCTTAATATCCTCTAAGCTTGCCGAATATTAATATATCATTATAATATCCTCTGATCTTGCTGGGTATATATACCATCCTAATATCCTCCGACCTTACTAGGTATATATATCATCATAATCATCACCTGGCCTTGTCGGTGTCAAAATCATCATCATAATATTTTTTGGCCTTGTCAGGTATCAATATATTTATATAATCATAATTGGTGCAAAATCAATAGCATAAGCATCATATAATGAAGCATAATGATTTCAAACATAATTAATTTCATAACTTCCCAATTAATCAATATCTATTTGTTATAACATCATCAATAAAAATGATTTATAGTATGATTACTAGTATAATTATTAAGCGTGATCGTAAGCATGAGCAATAGTATAGTCAATGACCTGAATAATAGCCTAATAAATGGCTTAATCAATAACATGATCATGGGCTTATTCTATATCATATTAAATATTTCATCATAACATAATCAATAATCTAGTTAAATGATCCCTAAGCATTACTTCTTATGTCATCATCACCATAACCATTAAGTGTCAAGTCTCTTAATATGGCATCAATGAAAAATCCTAAGTATTTGACAAATGTATAAGGGTCTCAAGAGAACTAATCATCAATCTTGAATTAAGGTGGGTCGAAGTTCCCACTTCTAAATCCTCGAAATACCTTCTAAGTCAAATTCTACCCGGACTAGGCTAAGGTATCTAAACCCACTCTAAGAAGTATAGAAAGCCACAATTATCCCTAAGGTAGAGATCTGCTTAAGCACTTTAACTAAATCAAAAGGTAACTATGGCAACCTTCATTAGCGTAGGCAACCAAGGAAAAACTTACCCTACGCATGATTAACTCAGGAATTTTACTTAATATAAGAAACTAAGGTTTTCTCATGCTAAACATGAGTAATGAATTCTAAAGCACTAAGATTCAAGGCAACAAGCTCAGTATTTTAACTCTTTAATTTCAATTTAACCTAAATGATCCAACTAACCCAAGTCTTGCATTTCATCAATCCAACACCTAAAAACCATCCCAAATCCAACACAGTATCATTGGAATACTAAGAAATGGCTCAATCTAATATGGAATAAACCTAGCCTACCTTGACCTAAAGAAAGCTTAATGATTTTCCTTCTAAGAATCATTCTAAATATGCCAAGCTATCAAAAACACATTCTACTCATCAATATGAGAATATCGATACCCATATTGCACTATTATATTTTGGGTTCAAACATCACCTCAAAAACTCCATTTGGGTCCTACTTGCGGAAATTACATTTTCGAGACCAACCCAATATTTATACAAGAACAAAGAACCATTAACCTCAATAATGGATGATAACCCAGCTAAATTGGGGCTTAAATCAAACCCTAAAAATTTTAAGGTTTTGAGCAATTAATCAAGAAAATCAACTATGAAAAGTTAGAGGATTCTTACCTTAAATTTATAGGAGAATCAAGAAATAGATATTTCTCTTGCTTTCAAAGGGGAAGATGAAAATGCCAAAAATCATGGAAAAAGGCTCAATTTATACCCAATCCAGGGCTTCGACAGTTGCTATCAGGACCAGCAGGTGTACGATCATACTACCTCTTGCCTGCCATCAGAGCTACAATCGCGACATGCCATCATAATCATAGCATCTTCCCTACCAAGGGTACCACGATTGCTGCCCTCTACTGGCTATCACTGCTGCACTCCACCAACTTTTCAAGATTTATTCAGAATCTCGTATCCACAAATAATCTATGTAACCATACTAAATTTGATGTTTAAAACTAAATGGTAAACTCAAATTTTCTATCCGAGGTTGGTTTGACCAACTATTGGTCTCACACCTATATCTCATTTTCTTAACTTTTCAACCAATAGGTCAAAATAAGATCGGGCACCTCTAGATCCAAACCAAAGGTCTACCTAGCCTAAAATCGGCATTTTAAAGTTGTGGGCATAGTTAGAATTCGCATAGAAGATCGTTTTATGAAAACAATTTCTTGGTGGCTATTTAAAACTAGCGAAGACTTCAAAAATATGAAATTGGCTCTAAAAACCAAATGAACTACTGGACAATCGAACTGTAAGTCCCAGGAAGTCACAAATGACTTAAGGAAGTTATGAAAAAGATCTAATGGAAAAAATATGCAAAAATATATAAAATGACTTAAAGGGTCATTACATCGATGCAGAATATTAATCATGCAAGTAAGAACATGATTAAACTATACTTTTCCTCTTAAATACTATACTTTATTTGGTGCAACTTATAACTTTCATATGCATACATGTGACTACCCCAACCAAAGTCTAAGTTGAGTAACATACTCTCACCATTTTCAAGCATAACTTGATTTCACAAGGTACTGCACATGACAAAATAATATTAGTCTAAACTATGGGATTCAATATCCTATGTCTTTTCAGATCTCTCATCTCAAGAATAATACTCCTTACCACTTCAACAACTAACTTCGAGCTTTAATTAGGAAATTCACTAGCACATAATGAATTCATCCACATATGTACCAACATGACATTCAAGCCTATCATTATAACAACATATGAACTTCTAAGAAACCAACCCATCTAGAAATTTTTTCCACATTCTCTAATACCTCTATCAATAATAATTTAATGAATTCTCTCCTAAAAGGCGCACCAAAAATTCTCAACTAACTATGACATATACCAAAGCTTTTCCTCGATCTTTCTCTGTACTTATAGACTTAGTTAAAACAAGCATACAATACTTTATTTATAAGGAACATTTAATCTCTCCCATATAAATCATTGTTTATCCATTTTTATCACCACTGTCTTAACAAATAAAGGGTCACTACAGTTAGAGAACATGAGGACCTAAAGCATGAAAAAATACTATACATATTTTTGACACTTGATTGTGGCCTAGAAAATAGTGTACATAGGCATGAATTTATTAAAGAGATCTAAATTAAGGACATGTATGATATAATGTGATAATAGTCATTAAGGTTATACCAAGAGTTCAGGGGACAGAGCATAGTATTAATATGGGTTCATACTTATCATAAGTTACTTAACATAAGACTGGCACTCATAGATTCATGAGGGGTGATTAGGATCATAGAGTGAAGCTATTACTTCTTTTACTAGGAGATGAGAATGAACATGAATATACAAAAAGTATATAAACATTGATCAAAAGTATGGCTCTAACATGCAAGACATAGATAGGGCACCATAATGACTGAAATCAAGGAAATACGCTAGAGTAAGAATGAATCACTATCTCATCATAACTATTATTAACATACATCACAATCTAATTCACAAAAAATGATTTGGTTTTCAATTCTATCATCTCCCACGTAGATTAAAGCCAACATTCTAAGTCTATGGGCCTATTTCATATCCTCAAGACTAAGCCATAATTTCTTTACTCTAATGGTCTACACATGGATGCTTAACTAACCTAGATAAACTATATTTAGAGCATAATAACTTTATTAGTTGGCACTAATTTCATATATACCACCCTTAACTCTCTCTAGCTTCAATAATCATCATCATATTCTTACACTCTTCTCTACAAACATACCCGTATCTCTAAACACATAATTTGTCCTTTTCTTCTTAGTTTAGTAATATCATACCTCTAAGTTTATAGTTTTTTTCCTAAAGTATGAGAATTAGTATTACACAAAAATACCCCATATCATCAACCTATAACGTCTAACTTAGCTATTAAGAACACCATATTATATGACTAACCTCCTTCATACTTAGTAACTCAAGGGTCCTATCTAAGAACACACGAAACTTAATAATCTTAGAAAATAATGCATCCACATATTACCTTGGGTAAACTTCTATATCATACCTACACCAACATACTTAATTGCAAATGAATGAACTTAAATTCTTGTATACATTATCTCAAGACTACTAGCTCACCTTTCATATAACTAGCATTACTATCCCAAGCAATCATTATTTCCACCTTGATGATCATCAACTATTCAAACCTAGTGTCTAGTAATAGACATGATTAACAACACAACTTCACATACTATTCTTTCTTGGCATCTATATAAAAAATTAGGTAATACTAGTTCACTAGGACCTCATGATAACAATAATTTATCCTAGTTTAATGGTTTATCTAATTAGGTCCATTAGCATATCCTCCTTTCATACATCACAACTATTTATCTATCAATATGTATAAATTATATTTATAGCTATATAACCATCAACCAATTTTCTTTTTACAATCACAAAGGAAATCCTGGATTAACAATCTGCAACAACCTAATACTTTGATTAATGACATATATTTTTCTAACACAATGAAATACCATCAAAAACTTTTTTCCTACTTCAAGCATATTTTAAGTCACCTTGAATAATAACTCCTTCTCTACCTTCCACTATAAAATCTACACCTCACTCATTATCCTTAGTTAACACCCAAAAATATACCAGCTCAATCCTAACTTAATAATATACATAGATCCATCTATATGCTTTTAATAATTATTATCCCTACCTTTATTGTCACTTTACTTCAAAATACATACTCCAAAATTTGAGGTTGTTCTAATACTTATGGATTATAACACTCTAAGTTACAAAATCCCCTAATAAAAACTCTATTTAATAATCTAGGTACATACTCTCTTCTCTCATATGCACTATCATAATGAGATGTAAAAGAGTAATCTTAATACATATCATCTTAATACATATCATATTCAGACTTAACTTCATAATTCATATGGATGAGAACCTAAGGTTTCAAATTAATGAACTTAAAATGCACTGACAAGCTCCTCTCAAGCCCTTTATGTAATTTTTAAAGTTTCTAATAGATAAATCTAAGATCATCATATTAGTAAAAATTGAGATTTACTTATTACATTATCTCAAGGATGATCCATAGTTGGAGAAATTTAGAGTAACAGATGAATCAACCTAAGTTTCTAAGAGGACAACTTTACTGCATGATATAAGTATGAAATAAGGGAAGAATCTCCTAAATTCCTTGAATCCTCTTGAAGAAAAATACAGACGTTTTCTTATGCTCTACAAGACTCTAATAGATACGGCTTCACAAACACCCTAGGAAACTTGAACTCTATGCTCTGATATTAAGATTTTAATGCCTTGAGACTACCCTCTGGAACTCACATGGTACTTAAAACCATAAGTGATTCCAAGCTAACCCATGGTACTGACATAATCATGAGCAACTAAATAAAAATACATAAAACTAGAAATACTAAGCAGAAGCAATGTCATTAGCTGAACTTGTTCAATACAATACTATTTAAATACATTTACAACATTGTTTTTAAAAAAAGGAAATTGAAACTGAATACATTAACTCTATCTGACTATCTATGAAGCTTTTACAAATACTGACTATAGATAGCTGGGACATAACCCCCAACTATCCCTATTCAATATAAATAAATAAAAAATAAAACACTAAATCTACCAACTGACTTGAGTCCTCAAATAAAAAGAACTAATCACATGCTGGTTTGAAGCTATGAACAGGTTGATCATGATTTTCTAAGCTACAACTGATACCTAGCCACACATACACATATATGGTCAGTACTTATGAAATTAATTTAGTATATGGGAATGCATACGATAAGTAAAACTAACATATATCATAAGCTTAAAATCATGCTTGGTAAGTGTGTAACAACTCACTGTATTCATCAATGAAACTTGGAAGTAAAATATCATAAAGCATAAGTAATAAAATAAAATCTAGTAAAGTTAGTAAGTCATTACACTTAGTTTCTAAAATTATCATTTCTGTGGGATATTTTCTTAAGTTATATACACCATCCAAGAAATATGGAGTCTGATGTAAATGTCCCAATCAAAAAGGCTTGATATACCTTGCCTAGGTATAAAGGCTTACTAAGGTGATCACCTATCATGCCCATTTGGGAAAGTTTAATAATAATTGTACAACTCCATTTGGACAAGTTGAATAATGAACCTATGGCGGTGCGTAGTTTGGAACTAGGGTACTCTAAATCCTTACTCCGCAGTGCTAGGTACTACTCCCAAATTATACTATTGCTCATAAGTACATATGAAATTCACTTTTAAATAAGCATACGAGGTGATAAATCTAGAAAAAAACACAATATGTTTTTGTTTCAAATTCATAACATAAGCGTGCATGAATTTCATTCTAATACTGGAATCATAAGTCTATATTTCTTGTAAACTGAGTGAATCATGCTAAAATCATATACTTTTACCAACTTAGGTTATTTCATGTTAAGAACAATAGAATTCGATGCAAAATATCAATCATTTGAGTAAAAACATCAATTAATAGGAATTCTTGTGTTAAATGAACTTTAAATCATAGGGAATCATCATAATTCAAAAGCACCAAAAATGGATATGAACCCTAATCATCAAATACATAAAATTCAAGTAAAATTGAGTTTTTTTTTTTGACACAAGGACAAAGGGTAATCCTTGCTCAAACCCCACATACCTGGTTTTGTTAATTTTTTGAAGGAAAACTTAAATTGGAGCCTTAAAAGTGTGAATGTTTGGAGTAAAAACTCTTGTTTTGGTATTCTTTAGTTTGGGGGGAGAGATAATAATGATTTTTTATTATAGGATGAGAGAAAATTCTTTAGTATAGTTTTAGGATGTAAATAACCCATTAGCTCTCGAAAAACTGAAGGAAAAATGGGATTTTAGCATCGTCGTGACCATGGGTGTGGCAGGATCTTATCGCGGAGCACAGCTATCATGTCGCACTCTTGTTGTGGACCTTTATTGGATTGCTCATAAAAATGCTCAAACTTTTAACTTTGATACTGGATTAATTTGAATTTGGATGCACTAGAAAGTGGAATCAAATATCTTTCATTTGGTAGATAGTGAGATCCAAAAAACTATATCTTCTAAAGGTTATACTCATTTAAAGTTGACAATTGTAGGATCAAATCTTAAAATTCAATCGACAACAAATGCTCTTAACTCAACATTGTTCTAAATGCTTCCTATGACCATTCTTCATATCAAAAGAACTTTACACACTTGGTTAATGATCATGACACTTATCTATGGTTAAATTAACACTTTTGGTCCTATAAACATATGACTAATGATTAGAAGCTTAGCTAGGATTTTGTGGGTTATTACAGTAATTGAAACTTATATTAAAACTATTTATTGAATTAGAAATGTAATCTTGTATTCCAATAATTATGTAACTATCTTTATAATATTGACTCCTAAAATATATGAAAAGAACCGTACTTAAATTTGTATTATTAAATCGTAAAAAACTAAGGACTACTAAAATATGTTGTAAATGAAAAATATATGATAAAAGAGGTATGTGAAATATCAGGGACTCCTAAAATAAATGGTAAGAACCTTAGTAATATAAGGACTTTTAAACTGTGAAAAATTAAGGACTACTAAAATATACGATAAAAGATGTATGTGAAATACTAGGACTCCTACATATATATGTAGAATCATGATAAAATAAGAAATTTTAAACCTAAAGTAACTGTCTAAATCAGGACTCCTAAAATATATATGTCAATCTAGATATTGATTACATAAGACCTGTTTAAAAGTTTTCCACCATGTTCACTGAAGTATTAGTACAGAAAGGTCTAATGTTAATAGCATTGAAATTGAGGAGGAGATATCTTTGAATCAGATGGACATTAAGGAGTTGTTTGATTCTGAATGAAGTCCTAAAATATGGGTTATTTACATATTTTGCTTCTTAATTTTGTGAATTTCCATTCCAACGTGATTGTTACATTAATTTTATTTACTATTTTAGTTATGAAGTTCAAGTCAATATAAAGATGAAACTCTTATGTAAATAATTTTATAAATTAACTAATTCAAAAATAGGTAATTACTCATGTATTATTGTATAATTTGTAAGGTCCCAGGGAAGAACTATAAGTCACTGATGGTGTTAAAACTAGGAAAAGAAGACACCAACTCATACATAATGAAGAATGAAATGTTGAAGATACAATAAAGTTTAACAAGTGGAGAGATTATTGTTGCTTATGACCTTTAACTAATGTATGAGCTTACATAAAATTATTTTTACCAGTTACCATTTTTAATTTAGTGCGACAAATATAAGTGTAATAATAAAAAGATTATTTTATTAATGTCATAGAATATATTGGATAGTGGTGATATCCATACTTGTATGGTTATTTTCTGACTTTGATGAATCCTACTATTAATCAATCATTAATTTAGACTGTATAATAACCCTTTAGGTTGTTTCCTTAATTTACGTGCATTTACAATATTTTGAGCCCTCCCACAGTGGATATAGGTCATTAATGACTACAAAAACTATCAATACGATTATTAGATAGTTCATTTAGGATTTAGGATTATTTCCCTATTTTGGATCTTTCATTGTTTAGGATTTCATCTCAGACCAAAACTCTTAGTATATGATTGTGGATAAGAACTTTGATAGTTCCATCAGCTCTAGAATGTTAATCTTAGGTTGGGGGAGCGTTGGTTCAGGTCCCAGGCTTTCTTACACATTTTGGGTTGTTGGGTGAATTATATGAAAAATAAAACTATAGGTGTGGTGATACGCCTAAATTATAACTCTCATTAGAAAGTGTAAGTGGTCGCTGTCAAATATAGAACCTAACAGGGTTGGGTGTCGAATCCCACAAGGAATACTGTGTTCACTAAGTATTGTGGTTATTATTAGACTGATGATCGAAGGTTCCAGAATAAAGAGGGTTTTGATTTATCAATTGTATTCAAATGTTTGTCACAGAAAGTAATCCAATTGTAGACTGTATTGCAAATAGTAATTCAGTAAGAGTAGTCAAACTAGAGTTATGGTTACCAAGATGCTTAAGCAGCTAGGCTTGTAAAATATTGTGAATTCCCAATGAACAATTCTAATTGCAAGGGTAATTGAATTCTATGGTTTACCCATTAGTTTCTCAACCTAAATGAGTAGCTTATCCCTTAATTCCTTCAAACTAAAGGAACGTATTATTTATTCAACTATATTCTCACATGGGTTGATCCGGTTAAGGCATCTACTCTCCATCCAAACGTTAAAGCCTTTAGATTTATGTAAACCCTTTTTTTCCCAACAAACACTTCTATTTGAACAAATGATGTTCTTGGGATCACTTTTCAAGTTTATAACCAAGAAAAGTCATTAAAGTAAAGAAGGGTTTATGCAATATCAATTAATCATGGGAATCTACTAGATTCACAACCCCCAATCAACTATTCACATCAAGGCTCCCATAAACCTAGTTATGGGAGCTTAGCCGCACATCTCCATCACTGATAGAGAAGAATTCATTGTGTTATTCATAAATTAATTCAAAATTTCCTTACAAAGTCGCAATTATTGTTCTTCAATATTCAATGGAGAAAATGATAATGGAATCTAGATCCACAATTCTAGAATGAATCCCAGAGAAAAAAACTACGTACAATATGTTTCAAGTATAGAAAACCTAATAAAATATATAGAGATAAAAGATACCTAATAAAACCTAAAACTGGGTATTCATATGTTCCTAGGTAAAAAGGATTTAAAATTTGAATTCAGAAAAAAATGTGTCCAAATTGGTGGTCAAATTGGTAGCCCACCGCAAAATTGGTGGTCCACCATTTTGACCGTCGCTGAGTGTTATGAAATCCTGAATTCTATTTGGGTCTTGTGTTAAGGTTGGTGGTCCACCACAAAACTGGTGGTCAACCGTTTTGACCACCAATGTGTCCTCTAAAATCCTGAATCTGGTGGTCAGGTTATTGGTCCACCGCAAAACTGGTGGTCCACCATTTTGACTGGCGCTGAGTGTTCTGAAATCCTGAATTCTGTTTAGGTCTAGTGGTTAGGTTGGTGGTCCACCACAAAACTGGTGGTCCACCATTTTGACCACCAGTGGATCTTCTGAAATCCTAAATTTGGTGGTCAGGTTGGTGGTCCGCCACAAAACTGGTGGTCCACTATTTTGACCGTCACTGGGTCTTTTGAAATTCTGAATTCCATTTTAGGTCTGGTTGTCAGTTTGGTGGTCCACCACAAAACTGATGGTCCACCATTTTGACCATCAGTTTTGTTTTTTTGCTAATTTCCTGAGCCTTCTCCTTCACCTAGCTCCTTACCCTGAAACACTAAAATTCATCATTAAATGCAACCTTGGTTGCTTCAAAACAAGCAGTTTTCCAAAGAAAAAGATGGACAATGTTTCATCAAAACACGGAACATCAACACCCTCAACTTAAAACAATTGTTTGTCCTTAAGCAACTACATAATACTATACTACGATGCTTAACCAAGAGAAACATAAGATACCTATGACAGTCACTTATCAATTTTAGTTCAAAACACATTACCCTTTCTAAGTTAAATCACTTTAAACCTAACTGTGTATATTAATAAAAGTCAACAATGTGACACAAAGAAATCAAGCTATGGCATCACAATAACAATAAACAACCACGCATATGTACAAGTTACAATACCTAAACAAGTAAGCAGCCAGCAATATAACCCATGTGCCCTTACAACGAAGAAGTCCCTCCTCACTTATATATGAAATCAAGCATGTCAATGCGGGGACGATTAAGAGACGCTCACTCTCATAAAGAAGTTCTATTCAATGTATGTCAAATACCATAAGCTTTCCCTTATTTTCATCACCTAAGCTTTCAGACAGGTAAGTTAGGATTACTATTGGACTTTTCTTTAGCTTATAAGGCAGGCTTGTGGTTGGTATGATATAGATATTTAAAGTGACTAGGCCTTGTTGGCACTACACTAACTTTTGGAGTCTCACTTATTAACAATAAACTTATTTCTCCCTTTCTTTATTAAAGCAAATTCAGGCTGGGTACGGTCTTTTAGTCTTTCGTTTTCTCTTTTTCACAACTTTTCTTTTGTTATTCTTTTTCTACCACACCTAGTCTTGCATTCTTTTCTTTCATTTTATCTTTTTTCATACTCACTTTACATCACGCTCCCCTATGATAGACACCTTCAACTTAGGTTATTTTCCTAAGTCAAAGTGCACATTGTCCAAGGAGGACCAGGGCTAAAATAGGTTCATTGTGATACAAATGAGATGGTGATAGGTCTACAAGAAAAACAAGAATACAGGCTCAAAATCGGGATCAAGGGAAATCATTGAAACATGGAAGGACATTTAGGATAAAAGTGGACTAATATCAAAAATGGCCTAAGATCCTTTCCTAACCACTATCCTACAACCTAGGCAAGACTAACCAGGCAAGTTCTGGATTTAACACATAAAGAAACTTGGTAATATCTCACACACACTTAGCACAAAGGTATATCACAAGCTACTACCTGACCGGGTTATGCAATTGTTAGCAAAGATCATTGTGTCCCAAATACTAATGCCATAAAAAGATTCATAATAGTCGCATATAGATGCATATAACACAGTTACAAAATAGACAATTGGAGAGGTATTTATCATTTATCCCAAAAATCAACAAAAATATGTCGACTGCCCTAGATACTTATTTTTCTCCCATTTAACCAAAAAGCATCATGAAACAAAATACAATACGCCTAAACATGCCGACTCTACTAAGATCAAGACTCCAAAAAAAAGAGACAGGGCAACTAAAACCCCAAGAGGACATCAACACCCACACGTATCCCCCTCAACTTTAAATTATGCACTATCCCCAATGCATCAAACCAAGACAAGAGAGTTAGAAACATACCTATGGCACCATAGGTGCAAAGATCTGATCGCAACCACATAAGATAAATACAAATAACAAAACACCTTGGGTTACCTCCCAAGCGGCTCTTGATTTAACATCGCGCCATGACTAGGGCATCTTGACTACTCAAAATTTGACAAGATACCTTGTATATACCTCTTTAGTTCAATTGATGAATCCAGAAAATGCTTTATTCCTTAGCCATCCACTTTGGAAGTACTGACACCTCTGCTTTCAAGTTCAACCCCATCAGCCATGGTCTCCACAGTAGACCTATGCTTAACTGGTACATCTCGCTCATTTTTATAGAATACACTAACAATTGAGAAGAGACTCATCTCCTTTAGTTGTTTAATGGATTTACACACTTCAAAACTAACCTTTTTCCCATTGAACCTAAATTTTAGACTAATCAACTCTAGGTCAACTAACACTCTCCTAGTTTTTAAGAACGGCCTACCCAAAATTATGGGTACTTTGAAGTCCACTTCACAATCAAGAATTACAAAGTCAGTAGGAAATATAAAATCAGCCACCTTTACAAGTACATCAGATAGAATCCCCATGGGCCACTTTACAGACTTGTCCGCCATAACTAGGCTCATGTTTGTGGGAGTAGGATCCCTCAAACCTAATTTCTTATAAATAGCAAGCGGCATCAAGTTTATTCTAGCTCCAAAATCACATAGAGTTTTTTGCAAAATCAAGAGAACCAATAGTGCACGAGATGGTAAATGCTCCCGATTTTCCTTCTTCTGCACCAAATACCTTGTGGAGATAGCACCGACATGATGGAGATTGTCCACCAGCTCATAGGTAACTTTCCTTTGTGACAAGGTCTTTCATAAACTTTGCATACCCAGGCATTTGTTCCAATGCCTCCACCAATGGAAAATTAATTGTCAACTACTTAAGCATGGTCATAAGTTTGCCAAACTTTGTGTCATCGGCCTTCTTCTTCAATCTATGAGGAAAGAAAGGTGGTGGTTTTGGTAGAGAAGTCACCACTGCTTCCATTTCTTTATCTTTCCCTTTTTCCAATCCATCACCCAGCTGATGATTAGAAGGAACATCAATGTCATCCTATTTCTTATACTCCACATGATTACTTTCTTCAAGCTTGACATCTTCTTTGATCACTTCTTCAATAACAGCTTTTCCTATAGAATGGCCTAGTAATACCTTACCACTCCGTGTGGTAATTTACATGCAAGTTCTATCATTTTAAGGGTTCTGAATTGTATCACTTGGAAAATTCCCACTCTTTATTTAGTTGAATGTTGCGAATAATTAGCTCATTTGATGCTCCACTTATTTAATAGTAGTTGAGTGCAAATTTACTAATTGACTTATGAAAGATAAGTCACTCTTCATCGTCATCACCCTAGTATTTGTTGCCTCAAATCCTTTTAATAGTTTCTCCATCATGTCCTACATGGACATTTTCCCTGAACTGGTGGCAGCATTATCACGACTTCCAGGAGGTACATACAGTCCACTCTTGTCATTAATATTCTTCCAACTCTCTTGATCTCTATCCTTGTAACCAAACTTTTTGTAAAAGTTCTGACCTTGGTTTCCTTGGCTATTGCCTTAGAAACCCCCCTGATTGTTTAGATAGTTTGCCTCTTCTTCCAAATTAGAGTCAGCTCTCCCTTGGGATCCTACAGCTTTCACTTTCTCAGTCTTTCTAGATAATAATTGCTTAGTCAACTAATCCATTTACATTTTCAAGTGTGCCATGTCCTAGTCACGTTTCTCCTCCTTATTGTGTTGCTCTACAGTCATACCACCAGACACAGTAGGGCTTGCTACCACAAAATCCCTAGTATTCCAAGCTCTACTTTGTTTGGTCATTCGATCAAGCATCTCTGGGGCCTATGGATAAGTGAGATCGACAAATGATCCTCCTATATCATTACCCATGAATGGCTTTATAATAGAGGTCAAGGCCCTATAGAGAGTCTCCATCAAATAAATATCAGTCATATTATGATTCGAGCATTGCACTAGTTTCTTTTTAAATCTCTCCCAAGTCTCGTGAAGAGCTTCGGTTAGAAGATTCAAAAATTTACTAATCTTATCTCTCAATTGTACCCTCTCGAAAGGTGGAAAGAACATTTATAGGAAATCCTCTTTCAATTACCTCCAGTTGGTTCTAGTATCGAGAGTCAGTCTATTCGCCGTAGAGTTGCCTCTCCAGACAGAGATAATAAAAACAAGAATAGTAGGATAGCATTCTGTCCCACTCCCAGGTTATCAAAGGATTTTCAAACAATGACAAAGTTCACTAAATGCATATTAGGATCATCCCCCGGGAGTCCACCAAACAACCTCTTTAGATGGAGGAGTTGAATCATCATGCTTGTAATATTAAACTTAGCTCCTGGTACTACAGGTGGAGGAATAATAGCTCCAGTATCACCTGCTCCATCCATTCCATCCTCATCATCATTAAGATCAAACTGCATAGGTTGACGGTCTTGCCTTACTCTAAAAGGATGATTTCTGATTATATTCTGGTTCATTATCGCAGCTACATTCTATGCATGCCTTGGGTTAGCAGAATCTAAAAAGTCCTCATTACTCAAATCATTATCATTAGGATTAGGATGACATGCCATTTGACCATTATTCTGTTGATCAATCTGTGCTCTAGCCATGGCGGCTAGTCTTTCAGCTTCCTGAGGGTCTGCCATTCTGCCAATTAATAGGAGTTTTGGATATACTGGTAATAATGGCTCACCCAATCTCGGCGTACTTGGAATACCCAATAACTACCCTTTACAAATCAAAAACAACAAACAAAGGTAAAGTTTAGGAAACTTGATCAAAGATCAATTAACAAACAGAAACTTAATTTACAATCGTATTCCCTAGCAACAGATCCAGAATTTGATATGCCAAAATTACAACTCTCATTAGAAAGTGTAAGCGGTCTCTATCAAATATAGAACCCAACAGGGTTGGATGTTGAATCCCATAGGGAATACTGTGTTCACTAAGTATTGTGGTTGTTATTAGACTGTTGATTGAAAGTTCCAGAATAAAGGGGGTTTGGATTTATCACTTGTATTCAAATGCTTGCCACAGGTAATTAATCCAACTATAGATTGTATTACAAATAGTAATTCAGTAAGAGTAGTTAAACTAGAGTTATGGTTACCAAGATGCTTAATCAGCTAAGGTTTGAACTATTGTGAATTCCCAATGAACAATTCTAATTACAAGAAAAATTGAATTCTATGGTTTAGCGATTAGTTTCTCAACCTAAATGAGTAGCTTATTACTTAATTCTTTCAAATTGAAGGAACGTATTATTTATTCAACTATATTCTCACATGGGTTGATCCGATTAAGGCATCTACCCTTCATCCAAAGGTTAAAGCCTTTAGATTTATGTAAACCCTTTTTTTTTCAACAAACACATTTCTATTTGAATAGGTGATGTTCTTGGGATCATTATTCAAGTTTGCAACTAAGAAAAGTCATTAAAGTGAACAAGGGTTTATGCAATATTAATTAATCATGGGAATCTACTAGATTCACAAACCCCAATCAACTATTCACAACAAGGCTCCCATAATCCTAGTTATGGGAGATTGGCCATATATCTCCATCACTAAAAGAGAAGAAGTCATTATGTTATTCATAACTTAATTCAAAATTTACTTACCTAAGTCATAAGTATTGTTCTTCAATCTTCAATGGAGAAAATGATAATGGAATCTAGATCCACAATTCTAGAATGAATCCTAGAGAAAAAACTACGTACAATATGTTTCAAGTATGGAAAACCCTAATAAAATATATAGAGATAAAAGACATCTAATGAATCCTAAAACTGGGTATTTATATGTTCCCGGATAAAAAGGATTTAAAATTAGAATTCAGAAGAAAAAAATGCATCCAAATTAGTGGTCAAATTGGTGGTCCACTGCAAAACTGGTGGTCCACCATTTTGACCATCGCTGAGCGTTCTGAAATCTTGAATTCTATATAGGTCTTGTAGTCAGGTTGGTGGTCTACCACAAAACTAGTGGTCACCATTTCGACCACCAATGGGTCTTCTAAAATCTAGAATCTTGTGGTCAGGTTGGTGGTACACCACAAAACTGGTGGTCCACTATTCTGACCGTTACTGGGTCTTCTAAAATCCTGAATTCTATTTGGTTCTGGTGGTCAGGTTTGTGGTCCACCACAAAACTAGTGGTCTACAATTTCAACCACCAATGGGTCTTCTAAAATCTAGAATCTTGTGGTCGGGTTGGTGGTCCACCACAAAACTGGTGGTCCACTATTCTGACCGTCACTGGGTCTTCTAAAATCTTGAATTTTGATTTAGGTCTGGTGGTTAGTTTGGTGGTCCACCACAAAACTGGTGGTCCACCATTTTGACCACCAATTATGTTTTTCTACTAATTTCCTAAGTCTTATCATCCAGCATTTACTACAACCTTGGTTGCTTGAAAACATGCAATTTTCCCAAGAAAAAGATGCACAGTGTTCCGTCAAAAGCTAAAACATCATGTGGGCCCTACATTAAGTTGAAATAATCTCTGATGAAAGTTTTAATGGTTCCATTGAGTTGTAAAGTTGAATTTATTATGGTAACATAGTTTGTTTACGGGCATGAGATTTTGAATGAATTCCTATCACCCGATCAAAGTTCATTTTTGGACTTAGCAAAATCTGGACCTGATACCCAATAGGACCACTTTATCACTCATGGGGATACTTTAGTGCCAGTGCTTTAGCACCCATGTGATGCTTAAGTAGCCTTGGCCGTTGGACTGGTCTCTGCTTTAACAGTCAATGGACGCTAAAGCGGGCATCACTTTAGCGTTAAGGTTACCTCTTTAACGATACCTAGGTAAAGTGCAATACTACTTTAGCAGCAAGAGCTTTATTTCCAAGGTGTCCGCATTAGTGGCACTTGGGAGCCTTTTAATCTCATTTTCCTTACTTAATTTTCTACCATTTCTTTAATCATGTCACACAAATTTGAGACCTCAAAAAGAAAAAAAATAGGGAATCATATATTTAAGCTAAGGTAACTAGCCTAACTCTCCTTTGTCACTTTTCAATTAATTTTTCCATCAATTTCCATCTTATTTCATGGTAAGTTCTTAGAAATTAGGTCCTAAATTCCCAAAATTTTAGGGGATGACTTGGGCCTCAATTCTTGCACCATTTGAGATCAACTTTCCAGCACACATTTCTTGTACTTTGAGGTACCTTATGATGAATTCAATTTGTGGATTCCATTTATATGCCTTACAGGCTCGTTCTTGACCCTACTTTTGACCCAAACCATTATATAGCAATATGAGTTTCGTTTTACACCTTATGCCATATGGATTACAATTTTAATAGCGTGGTAGTATTTTTGAATTATAGAGAAAAGGTGGATGATTTGTAGGTAATTCGAGGAATTATAGTTCAACATCAAGGTAGGCTTCTATCTACTCTTATTCATAAGATAGTGTATTATATACATCGCATGTTAGATAGGGATCTTAGGATATGATTATGGGTATGATTCCATGACTTTGCCTAAATTATGAGTTTGGGGAATAAAGATTGAATCAACCCATAAGATGAAATATTTGTTATGTTTATAGGATCTTATTACCCTAGGATACTAGCATATTAGAGATAGTTGAGGCTAATGACCCTTTAGTATAAGGTTTAATACTTGTCTTGGTGGATTATTATCGTTTCTATGATTATGGAAATATGGTTATATATATATGGGCCCAAGGTTGTGATACGATATTAGTAGGACTCCGAGTGAGTTATTTATCCTTGTAAAGGTCATAGCTATAGTCTATGCACTTTTAGATGCTTAAAACTGTAATTTTGTAGATATGGGTGATGGCATGCATAGATTTGGTACATTCATGCTTACTCAGTGGTAGATTCCAACTAAAAACATAGTTTTACTACTGTTTTCCTAAAAGATTTATTTTTACTTCTCACTTTTAAAATGAATTCTTTCATAATGAGAATCTTACCACCTTAATGGGTGATTTATTATATTTTAAAACTATAAATAATGTTTTAGATATTTGACAGAGATAGATTCTGGTCCACGATTTTACTACTACTATTTACTTTGGTTGAGAGAAATTATGACCCTTTTTACACTCTTTTAGGCATGGTTCTAGTCTGTACATTTATTTTATATAGACAGAGAGATGTGTGTGTGTGTGTATATGTATATATACACATACACATACATCTATCTAGTACTTTATGAACTAGATTGATGATGATTATAATGATTGGAAATTTTGGATTGAGACCAGGTCAGTGTGTACTAGTATACTCGAACCCCCTAGGGTCCCCTTCATCCGTGAGCCATCATGCTAGAGCAAAATGGTGGTCGTAGCTACTTCCTTTATGAGATGTCGAGTTGGAGTAGGTGTATACAATTTGTTACATTATGGCACTTGGATTTTTTATGGTATTATGGGTTTACTTTGCAGTCATTCTTTCATGTGCATTGCTTATCACTAGTATATTATTTGATTCCTATATCTATTAGCTTTATGAGGGGTTGAATAGGTATGAGATATGAGTTGTGTTTGTTATGTCTTGTGCGTTGATTGAGCTTTTCGAGTTTTGGGGCCCGGTTTAGGTATTGATGGTCTGGACTAGTTATTTTCTTTATTATTATTATGATGGTTAGTTCATAATAGGTTAATTATGAATTGATATAGATATTCTAGGTGTGATTTTGATTCCTTCCTCTTATGGTTATTTTATCATGGTTAATTATCTCCTAAATAGTTGTTTGGACTAGGGACCCTGATTATATTAACACCAGTTCCTACTATGATTAGGAGGCCATAAGAGGCTAGTATGACAAGCTAAGGCAGTACCATTGAGTTAGTCTTATTTATGTATATGTACATATTTATATATTTGCTAGCTATATACAATATAGTGCTTAGGTTCCTGATAACGCTCAATCTACAGCTCTCGTGGGAGTGTAAAGCGGTCGTTAGCAAATATAGAACCCAACCTGGGTTGGGTGTCGATCCCACAGGGAATAGCTTGGCCAACAAGTAAGCAAAATTACTAAACTTTTGGTGCAAGTCTCGTAAAAGGGGGGATTGTAATGTGTAACGAAAACAATAAAGTAAAAGCTGAAAATAGCAAAGTAAAAAGAGAAAGATTGTTACGTAAGTTGTAAACAATGAGAATTGAAGCGTTGGGGTTATGTCCACCTTCAGAGGTATACGTCTCTATTGGCTATAAGTGTGTAGAGTCTTGACATGCAATTGCTTATAGAGAATTGTAGTCGATGGTAAATCCAAGCGTCTCTCGACCTAAACAAGGACTATTTCACTTTAACTCTCTCGAGCTTAAAGTGTGTCTAGCGGTACAAATTCTCCAAGAGGTTAGTCCAGTTACGGCACTAGCTTTTTAATAGGAAAGGGTGTCCTACTACCTTGACATTATCTCTTTTCCAGACAAATAACCTTTCTCTCGAACAAGTTAAATGTTAGACTGGCGTTAGTCTATGCGTCTTCTTTTCTAGACAAATAACCTTTCTCTCGAACAGGTTAGATGTTAGAATGGCGTGTTCTTGTGTTTGAACCGCAAAGGATGTAGATTTAAGATGAAGAGAATAATGATATAAGCAATATACTTGTCTTGAACTCACAAGCTCATAGCAATAGATAGTAACTCATTCGGCTTCCATAACCCCAACTAAGAGGTTTAGTTACCCATGAATGCGAAGGATATCACGTTTTGCATGGTGGATGGCGTGAATAGTAGGTGTTTGGCGTGTGGTTTTGGTGATTCCTTAGCAAGTAACGATTCTCTTGTTGTGGAATTTAAGAGTTGAATGTTTGTGGTGGAAGATGTCTTAAGTTAAGAGTTAATTGAATTGTAAGAATGTGATTCTTCAAAAATCTCTAACATGATAGGGTATTTATAATACTCCTATCCTACTCCTACTAAGCTAATAAAATAAATAACCAAATCCTAATATACTAATGAAATCCTTGACCCAAATGTACTAGGGTAAGGTTACAAAATTATAATCCAAATAGAATAATGAAACACATAACCTAATTGCACTAGGTTAATGTATTATGGCAAAAATCCAGCTTTGTGTCTGTAAGTCCCCAAAGTCTTCAGAAATGCTGTTTTAGCCCGGGACAGATTTTCCATGCAGCAGATTTAGTCCTTTATGCGTCCAGCTCCTTTCCATCTCGTTTGTGAGCTTTCTTTTGCGTCAAGTAAGCCATAAATTGCTGTATTTTGCATCATTTATACCTGAAACTTTCCTAATCACATTTGTTAGCTCATTTACAGGAAAAAGGACTAAAAGTGTATGAAATAGATAATTAGTTCTCAAAACTAGGCTAAAATATGGGCAAAATATATTGATATAGGCGCGTAAATTCGCCTATCATCAACACCCCACACTTAGAGCTTTGTTCGTCCTCGAACAACATATCATGTCCTTCTAAGCATCGACTTAAGGTTTTTACAGAAACAACACAAAACATTCTTCAAGACAAGCACAACAATTATCAACGAAGAGTAGCTTTCCGATTATAAGTAGAAACAATTTAACCTCAAGCATAGACTCGTGATGGTGATCAACTCGCATGCAAACGTTAAGGTGCATAGAATCATATACAACTATCCAAGACTCATCAACCATGTGTGTCTCACAATATAGTACCCATAATCACTCACAAATATAGCATATTTTTCAAACATGGGTATCACAAGCATATTTTCCTTGCACTCACTCTCACAAAGAATTCATATGTAGCAACTAATGACCATAAGCTTGCCTTTAATGTAGTACTCTACTAAATGTCGGAATGTTAAGATTGGGATCAAGTAGGTCTTTAGATGGTTGTAATGTAGGCTAAGGGACGGGTAGGACTATTTTGGCCAGAAATAGTGACTAAGTTCCTAAGCACTTTAATACATCACTTTGAGTCATTGAAGCTTTTTTCTCTTTCAACCTTTCTTTACTCTTTTATTCTACCACCCTTGTTCTCCTATTTTGTTTTTCAATTTTAAGCACAACTCACTTTTCAGCTTTCTTTTCCTTTTTCTTTTCACAAAATACCTCTTATGATAGCACTTTCTTTTTCATAACACATTCAAGCACCATTACAATTTAAAGCATCATACTCACCCAATTTCCTCTTATGTTGTCACATGACTTATTCACTTTAAAGCACTTAGGAATTTGGATCAAATTACGGTCTTAAAAAAAATGGATTAGGCTTACATACAAGGTTGTCAAAGAAATAGGCTAAAGGCTCAAAAGGGTTTAACTAGGATGATTTACATGGGTAGGTAAAACTGATGGTAAACAAATATAGGTTGTCAAAGAAATGCCTAAATCATATCCTAAACTTCCATTCCTTATTTTCGCTTTGCATACATACCAGGCAAGTTCTAGCATCAGCCACAAACATAGAATATACTATTATCTCACACACACAAGGCACATGGTCGACTTGATTGGTAGTAATATAGACTCTCGACCCAACAAGTGAAGGAATTGAATCACACACTATCACATAATGAGTCACAACTAGAGCCTAAATGTCTCAATAGTCACAATTGTAGCACATACTCTTGTTCTAATCTCATGCTGCCTATCCAAATAATTTCATGCGTAGCTAGAAAAAATTTTACTCCTAAAAAATAAAAAAACGTCACACGAAAAAAATGACAAAAAAAAATAAAAAATTTGGACTCAAAACAAAATAAACAAGAGCAAACATACAAACATAGCATGCAGATTCTGCCGACACCCCACACTTAGACTAGACACTGCCCTCAGTGGAAAATAAAGTCGAAGAACCTGATTAGTCGGACTCTTCCTCAATGTCGGGGGTCATACCCCCTTCGTCCGAGTCATCGTAAGAGTCATCGTCAGAGTTCTCCTCAGCCTCAGAATCAGGCAAGCGTCTATCATCATCAGTTGGCACGTCATCATCAAGAGGTTCCTCGAAATAGACTCCCACTCCACACATCTCCCGGGCATGTCTGTTCATTGGGTAGTCGTGGTCCAGCTGTTGGAGCTCTACAGCAGTTGGAATACGTCCACCACTCATCATAGTGAATCTCGTCATGCCATAGAGATGACGGAAGAAACTCTCGTCACGAGCATGTCTCTCCGCAGTGGTAAGGTTGACTCCATGCGTTGTTTCAGCATCTTTGACCTTGGTGAGGTCAACCTTCTTTGGGGTATGTGGGAGTTTGTGGTCAGCTGGTTCCTCTTCTATATCCTCCTTCCGCAACATTGCTGTCAACAAATTGCCGAATGTGAAATGGGACCTGTTGTGGAGTCTGGCTTTTCTCATGGTAGATCGAATGATTGCCCCAAAGTTGATAGGGACATTTGTCATCAATGCATAAACCAGACACACTCTATCTCTCGATATCTTTGTGTATTGCGTCCCAGGAATGAGGCATGAGTTGACAATGCGCATCCAGATTCTTGCTTCCCTATTTAGTGGAGCATAGGGGAATGTGTTGTGACGGCCTGTTTCCTTATGTCTGCCCCATCTTGCCATCGATCTGCTTCCACAAAGCGTGTGTCTTATAGCTCTATAAGGAGGCCTGCTGTACAGCTCTTTGTATGGTGCAGTGTCGACCGAAGGTAGGCCTAGAAACGAGTTGATCCAATCCGCTGTAAGCTGTAACACTTGGCCCCGAATTTTGACTTCGTTGCCTGTTGTGTTTGGCGACCAGTTGGCATAAAACTCTCTTGTCAAGTCAAGATTGCACTCTCCCATGTCACGGAAGATGAAATCCAGCTTCAAAGCCATAATCTTAGCCAACAGTTGCGGTTCCTTCTTTGCTAAGGTCTCCTTGTTGATTAAGTCGACGTGCACATATTTCTTTTCTTTGTTGCTGCTGTACCATGCCTTGGCTTCTTCCTCAAGAACCCATTTGATTCCGAACATTCTGCGTGGTAGGTGTGCGGAAGATGATTCGCCTTGGTCTTTTCGGCTTCTCTTTTTGTCCTTGCGGGTCGTGGTAGCCTTCTCCTTGCCTTGCCTTGCTTTCTGTGCCATTGAACCTGAGACTAGAAATAATGTTAGATGCAGCACAATCGCACTTTAGACAATCTATATGCAAGCATTAGGGGTACCACCCCACACTTAATCTTGTTGGCACAAATCGGCGAAGTGAACGTGGTCGAGTACTCAGACGTCGTCGACATACGTCTTAGGATTGTATTCCGACAAGAAAATCAGTATTACATCACTCATGAGCAGCCATTTGGACGACTTGCATGGTGTATATAGCAACGTTACAACATAGGGGTTACCACATGGAATTGCTATTCGAACAACAAACACCACCACCTAAGTCGATAGTCACCATAACCTTATCCCGATGGCCGAGATGGTTTATCATGCAAGCATCCAACAACACTCTCAAGCAATATTCATGGCCACATATGTTCAGCAAGTATCACAACAATGCCATTGAAACAAAATTCAAGTCGGAAACAAGTCATGAATTCCATACGTATATAATCAATCACACGATTTTGCAACAATTATCCACACACATGAACATCACCACCAATCTCTCATGATTTAGCATTTTATAATAAGCATAGTAAAGTAGTACTTACGATAAATAGATGAAGAATAAGAGAGCACTTACTTGCTTGAAGATTGTGGAGAAGTTGTTGTGGATTGGAAGAACAAAGGAAGAAAAATTTGAGAGGATTTGGGATGATATGCGGCGCCTTTAGGGTTACTTCTAATGTGTTTGTGATAAAAAAAACAAGTCCCCTTTATATAGGAGGAGTATGGGTCGGGTTATGACCCATTTACAATCGGATTTGGGGACAAAATCACCCTATATGCGGCGCATATCCCTCGGCATATCACATGTATATGCGGCGCATTGTCCATGGCATAATGGGACATATGCGCCGCACATAGTATGGCATATCTAGGCATATGCGGCGCATATGGTATGGCATTTGGTCTCAGTATCTCAAATGCCATAGCATAGGCGGCGCATAGTCAAAAGCACACCTAGGAATAGGCGGCGCATAGTGTATTGCACACTAGATTCCGAGTCCTTAGGCGATAGAATAGGTTGTGCATCGTTCGTGGCCTATTTTTACCAAGGCCTAGCCTTTCTCGAAGCCTATTATGACGTGAGAAAGGCTCAATCCATAGCCTTATGCATCACCATTCCTAACTTACCGACTTTACCATACAATGCGACCAAATCGTCAATTGAAATCAATCTCCTCGTTGCATACTTCTTACACCTATATTTGCTCAAACAAATGAAAACGATTAGTACGATGGGTTGCCTCCCACCAAGCGCCTTAGTTTTGGTCGTGGCACGACTCTTATTTTTGGATTTTCATTTATCAAAAAGAAAAAATACTAAAACGACAAAACGATAAAACAATAAAACGAAGGGTTGCCTCCCATCTAGCGCCTTATTTATTGTCGTGGCTCGACGTAGTAATCTCGAGTACTTAGACTTCGTCGAGATAAGTGATGGCCATGTCATTCATCGAGTCAAGAGGACCGATATATGGCTTAACACGTTGGCCATTCACCTTGAAGATAACACCCTCATTATTTTCCAGTTCGACTACTCCAGACGAGTAGACGTGGGTGACTTTAAATGGACCAGACCACTTTGATTTTAACTTACCTGGAAAGAGCTTGAATCTGGAGTTAAAGAGTAGTACCATGTCACCTTTTTGGAAGTGTCGTCGAACAATCCGCTGATCGTGATACTTCTTCATCCGCTCCTTGTATAAATCTGATCTTTCATATGCATGGAGACGGAATTCATCTAGCTCGTTCAGCTGCTCCAACCTCAGGTTCTTCACATCATCCCAATTCAGATTCAAGTGCTTCAATGCCCATAATGCCTTGTATTCAAGCTCGATGGGTAGATGACAAGCCTTCCCATAAACTAGCTGATAAGGTGACATGCCAATGGGTGTCTTGAATGCAGTCCTATACGCCCATAGTGCATCATCTAGCTTCCGAGACCAATCCTTCCGATTCGCATTGACCGTCTTGGCCAGGATTTGCTTGATCTCACGATTGGAAACCTCTACTTGTCCACTAGTTTGGGGATGATAAGGCGTAGCTACCTTGTGTTGCTTGACTCCATACTTGGCCAATACAGATTTGAATAGCTTGTTGCAGAAGTGAGATCCTCCATCACTTATGATAGTACGAGGTACCCCAAAGCGAGAGAAGATATTCTTCTTTAAAAACGCTACAACACGCTTTCCTTCATTATCGGCCAATGCTACAGCTTCAACCCATTTCGACACATAATCCACAGCAACCAAGATGTACTTCATTCCAAACGAATTCACGAATGGTCCCATGAAATCAATACCCCATACATCAAAGAGTTCTACCTCCAGAATTTTGGACATGGGCATTTCATGGTGTTTTGAAATAGCACCTTGACGTTGGCATTGGTCACACCTTCTCACATAGTCGTGTGCATCTCTGAATATTGTAGGCCAATAATAACCACTTTGCAAGACTTTTCTTGCTGTTCGATTCCCTGCATGATGGCCTCCAACTTGCGAAGTGTGGCATGCTTCTAATATAGTGGGCACTTCTTCATGGGATATACATCGTCGAATGATACCATCCGCGCATCTTCGAAACAAATAAGGCTCATCCCAATAATAGTGCTGAACGTCATGCATAAACTTCCTCCTCTGGTGGTAAGATAAATTGGAAGGTAACACATTACTCACCACGAAATTTGCAAAGTCGGCATACCATGGTAAGTTCTCCATTGTTGTCGCTAGTATCTCCTCGTCAGGGAATGCATCGCCAATCTGATTTTCTGATTGCGCCACATACTCATTCTCAAGTCTAGATAGGTGATCGGCCACTTGGTTCTCACAACCTCTTCTATCTTTAACTTCGAAATCAAACTCTTGCAGCAGCAACACCCATCGAATCAGCCTTGGTTTTGCATCCTTCTTTGTCATTAGATACCTAAGAGCTGCGTGGTCTGTATGAACGATCACTTTAGTACCTAATAGGTAGGCGCGGAACTTCTCAAACGCATACACAACCGCTAATAGCTCTTGTTCAGTGACGGTGTAGTTCCTTTGGGCTTCATTGAGGACCTTACTCGCATAGTAGATAGGATGAAATAATTTCTCCTTTCTCTGTCCAAGAACAGCACCAACGGCTACACCACTAGCATCACACATGACTTCGAACGGGAGCGTCCAATCTGGTGTTACCATGATAGGGGCTTCAATGAGTTTTTCTTTAAGGCATTCAAATGCCTTTAAGCAATCATCATTAAAGTCAAACTTCGCATCTTTCTCCAATAGCTTGCATAATGGACTAGAAATTTTGGAGAAGTCTTTGATGAATCTACGATAAAACCCAGCATGGCCAAGAAAACTACGAACTCCTTTCACCGAAATTGGAGGTGGTAGCTTCTCAATTACCTCTATTTTGGCGCGATCAACCTCTATTCCTCTTTCGGAGATCTTGTGCCCAAGAACAATTCCTTCTTTTACCATGAAGTGGCACTTCTCCCAATTCAGCACAAGGTTGAACTCTACACATCTTTGTAATGCCATGCTTAAATTCACCAAACATGCTTCGAAAGACTCCCCAACAACTGAAAAGTCGTCCATAAATACCTCCAAAGTGTCTTCTACCATATCAGAGAAAATAGACATCATACATCGCTGAAAGGTGGCTGGTGCATTACATAACCCGAATGGCATACGTTTGAAGGCAAACGTACCATATGGGCATGTAAACGTTGTCTTCTCTTGGTCTTCTGGTGCAATAAAAATCTGATTATAACCTGAATAACCATCAAGAAAGCAAAACCATCCATTTCCCGCTAATCGATCTAGCATTTGGTCCATAAATGGCATGGGGAAGTGATCCTTGAGAGTCCAAGAATTCAGCTTGCGGTAGTCCATGCATACTCTCCATCCAGTGACGGGCCTGAGTGGAATAAGCTCATTCTTTGCATTCGCAACCACCGTCATACCTCCTTTCTTGGGAACACATTGTACTGGGCTTACCCATGTACTATCAGAAATAGGATACACAACTCCTGCGTCTAACCACTTGATAATCTCCTTCTTCACCACCTCTTGCATTGGTGGGTTTAGACGTCTTTGGTGTTCGATGGTGGGTGTGCACTTTTCTTGGAGCTGAATTTTATGAGTGCAAATCCCAGGTGGAATACCAAGGATATCCGCAATGGTCCATCCAATAGCTCTAATATACTTGCGTAAAATTGCAATAAGAGCTGCAACTTGTTGCTCACCTAAATCGGCTGCCACTATGACTGGAAGAGTGTTTCCGCTTCCTAAGAATGCATACTTCAAATGGCTTGGCAGCTCCTTTAATTCTAATGTGGGTGGTTCTTCAATAGATGGCTTAGCTGGTGGTGTGGGTCGATTCTTGAGATCAAGATCCAGCTTCTTAGGAGGATAGCGATATGCTCCTAATCCCGATAGAGTACAAATATCATCTTCAGAAATTTCAGCATCATCATCATCTTCTTCCATGAGCAAAACCTCCAAAGGATCATCAAGAATTTGCTCTTCAGCAAGTAACTCATCCTCGTCATCAACGACAACATCAGCCACAGAAAATACACTTAGATCTTTGGGTTGCTTCATTGATTTGCAAACATCAAAGCGCACCACCTCATCATTTATTCGGAATGAAAGTTCATTAGCTCTCAAATCTATGAGCACGCTTCCCGTAGCAAGGAAAGGGCGTCCCAAGATTATGGGAACCTCTGAATCTGCTTCGCAATCCAAGATGACAAAGTCTGCTGGAAATATGAATGAAGATACCTTCACCAAGACATCGCATAGAATACCAACCGGTCGTTTTACCGACCTATCCGCCATAACAAGCTTCATATTAGTTGGTGTAGGATCTCCTAACCCCAACTTCTTGTAGATTGATAATGGCATCAAGTTGATGCTGGCTCCTAGGTCACATAATGCTTTAGCAAAGTCCAAAGATCCGACGGTGCAAGGAATAGTGAAAGCTCCGGGGTCGGCCTTCTTCTGAACTATGGATCGGGTAGCTATTGCACTACAATGATGCACATCTTCTTTCAGCTCATAGCTTGCTGCCCTCTTCTTAGTCAAAAGATCTTTCATAAACTTCGCATACCCAGGCATTTGTTCAAGTGCCTCTACCAATGGGACATTAATAGTTAGCTGCTTCAACATGGTCATAAATTTGCTAAACTTAGTGTCATCGGCCGCCTTCTTCAATCTTTGTGGAAAAGGTGGTGGTGGGTATGGAAGTGTTCTTTCCATGGCTTTCTTCTCCTCTTGCTTCCGTTTATTATTTTTTTCAGGCTGCACGTCACTAGGCAACACGTCCTTGACGTTGGAAGTGGATATTGCGGCGTCTTCCCTAGTGGCGTCACTAGGTGTGGCGTCCATGTCTGCTGTTCTGTCAACTACTTGCTTGCTTTCTGCTGAAGTTTCCAGCACCTTACCACTCCTCGTAGTGATGGCCATGCATGACCCATCAGTCCTTGGATTTTGCACAGTATCGCTAGGCAAGGTGCCGGCTTTTCTTTGGTTGAGTGCTGCTGAAAGTTGACTGAATTGCTGCTCTAGTTGCTTGATAGAAGTGGAATGAGAATCAACTAATTGCTTCATGGAGGCCAAATCGTCAATCACCTCCTTAACTCCCGCGCTCGTCGCTTCCACTCCTTTCAATAACTTAGCCATCATGTCTTCCATAGAATTAGATGTGGTGGTATCACGTCTACCAGGGGGAACGTACAAACCACTATTTTCATTATTTTTCTTCCAACTACCTTGGTCTTTACCTCCAGATTTATCATAATAGTTCCGACCTTGGTTTCCTTGGGCATTCCCACGGAAACCCCCCTGATTGTTCAAGTAGTTGGCCTCCTCTTCTGAATCAGATTCGTCTCTTCCTTTTGACGCAATAGATTTCACTTTTTCAGTCTTCCCTAATAGATGCTTTGTAAGAAGATCCATTTGGGTTTTCATGTGCGCCATATCTTGATCACGTTCTTCTTCTCTCCTTCTTTGATCTGCAGACATGCCAATAGATAAAGTGGGGCTTGCTACCTCAGAATCCCTGGTATGCCAAGCTCTACTTTGTTTCGTCATACGATCTAGCATGTTGCTTGCTTGACCAAAGGTGAGGTCCATAAAAGAACCTCCAGCTGCGTTGTCCACCACTGGTTTAGTTACTGAATTCAAGGCTCTATATAAGATCTCCATGAGGTGAACATTAGTCATGTGATGGTTTGGGCATCTCGCTAGCTTTGTCTTGAACCTCTCCCATGTTTCGTGAAGAGCTTCAGAGGGAAGCTGACGAAAGTTGCTGATTTCATCTCTCAATTGAGCCCTCTTGGATGGCGGAAAGAATCTTTCTAGGAAAGCGTCTCTCAATTGCCTCCAATTTGTAATAGAATCAGGAGTCAGCCCATTCAACCATAATGTTGCCTCCCCAGACAGAGACAATGGAAATAGACGTAATCGAATAGCATTCTGACCAACTCCAGGATTGTCAAAAGACTTGCATGTAGAAATAAAGTTGATGAGATGCATATTCGGATCATCGCCTGCTAGTCCACCAAATAATCCCTTGAGTTGCAATAACTGAATCATGGTGCTAGTGATGTTGAACTTGGCTCCGGGCGCTAATGGTGGTGGAATTATAGCTCCAGTGGCTCCGGCACCATCAAGATCATCATCATCATCGTCGAAAGCTGGTTGCAAAGGTTGGCGATCATATCTGTACCGAGCTTGTCGACCTCGTCTGTTGGCAGGTGTTGCCATTTCAGCGCCATGCCTTGGGTTGATCAACTCGTCATCTCCTAAATCTTCATCGTCAGGATTTGTTGCTCGTCCAGGATTATCAATGTTTTGTTGTTGGACTTGAGCAGCGGCAAGAGCAGCTAATCTTGCTTGCTCGTGTTGAGCAGCCATCCTGTCGATTTCCGCTTGTGCTTCCATTCTTCTAATTCGTTGCGGTTCCGGATTGATTGGTAATAACGGTTGACCAGAACTTCTAGTATGGGGCATGCACTAAAAGAAAAACCTGCAATAAACAAAAACAAAAACTAAACGTAAAAGTACGAGAATCTTTGACCAAAGGGTCTAGTAATTTTCACGAACTTGATTGACACTTGTATTCCCCGGCAACGGCGCCAATTTTTGATAACGCTCAATCTACAGCTCTCGTGGGAGTGTAAAGCGGTCGTTAGCAAATATAGAACCCAACCTGGGTTGGGTGTCGATCCCACAGGGAATAGCTTGGCCAACAAGTAAGCAAAATTACTAAACTTTTGGTGCAAGTCTCGTAAAAGGGGGGATTGTAATGTGTAACGAAAACAATAAAGTAAAAGCTGAAAATAGCAAAGTAAAAAGAGAAAGATTGTTACGTAAGTTGTAAACAATGAGAATTGAAGCGTTGGGGTTATGTCCACCTTCAGAGGTATACGTCTCTATTGGCTATGAGTGTGTAGAGTCTTGACATGCAATTGCTTATAGAGAATTGTAGTCGATGGTAAATCCAAGCATCTCTCGACCTAAACAAGGACTATTTCACTTTAACTCTCTCGAGCTTAAAGTGTGTCTAGCGGTACAAATTCTCCAAGAGGTTAGTCCAGTTACGGCACTAGCTTTTTAATAGGAAAGGGTGTCCTACTACCTTGACATTATCTCTTTTCCAGACAAATAACCTTTCTCTCGAACAAGTTAAATGTTAGACTGGCGTTAGTCTATGCGTCTTCTTTTCTAGACAAATAACCTTTCTCTCGAACAGGTTAGATGTTAGAATGGCGTGTTCTTGTGTTTGAACCGCAAAGGATGTAGATTTAAGATGAAGAGAATAATGATATAAGCAATATACTTGTCTTGAACTCACAAGCTCATAGCAATAGATAGTAACTCATTCGGCTTCCATAACCCCAACTAAGAGGTTTAGTTACCCATGAATGCGAAGGATATCACGTTTTGCATGGTGGATGGCGTGAATAGTAGGTGTTTGGCGTGTGGTTTTGGTGATTCCTTAGCAAGTAACGATTCTCTTGTTGTGGAATTTAAGAGTTGAATGTTTGTGGTGGAAGATGTCTTAAGTTAAGAGTTAATTGAATTGTAAGAATGTGATTCTTCAAAAATCTCTAACATGATAGGGTATTTATAATACTCCTATCCTACTCCTACTAAGCTAATAAAATAAATAACCAAATCCTAATATACTAATGAAATCCTTGACCCAAATGTACTAGGGTAAGGTTACAAAATTATAATCCAAATAGAATAATGAAACACATAACCTAATTGCACTAGGTTAATGTATTATGGCAAAAATCCAGCTTTGTGTCTGTAAGTCCCCAAAGTCTTCAGAAATGCTGTTTTAGCCCGGGACAGATTTTCCATGCAGCAGATTTAGTCCTTTATGCGTCCAGCTCCTTTCCATCTCGTTTGTGAGCTTTCTTTTGCGTCAAGTAAGCCATAAATTGCTGTATTTTGCATCATTTATACCTGAAACTTTCCTAATCACATTTGTTAGCTCATTTACAGGAAAAAGGACTAAAAGTGTATGAAATAGATAATTAGTTCTCAAAACTAGGCTAAAATATGGGCAAAATATATTGATATAGGCGCGTAAATTCGCCTATCAGTTCCTGAGTACGGCTAGAATAGGAAAGTTCTTTACTGATACCTCCTCAGTTTTATAAAGTTAGTTTCCTAGATATTTAGGTGTAGTTTACATTTTTGCTTGCGTGTTATCTATATTTGCATTATATTTGGAGCTCAGTCGGCAGTTGCCTACTGAGTACCATATGTTTGGCATCATAATACACTTCTGCAGCCTGCAGATCGTAATGCAGGTTCTCACCATTGTTGTATGTATCATGTGGATCATCTATGAATTAGAGGTTTAGGGTAAGCTTTTTGCATTCAAAATATTACTATTCTCTCTTTCGTAATATTAAGAGATGAATTGTATCAGTATATTTATTTAGTACTTTGTTTTGTATTCTTATTATATTAGAAGCTCTTGTATTGATTTCACCAGATTATGGGGTTGTATATATATATATATATATATATATATATATATATATATATATATATATACATTAGTCTCTTATCATAATTCTTCTATATTTTCCCTTTATTTCTCTTGGGAGTCTATTTCTACTATTTTTGCCCTACGAGTTAGCGTATAGTCGGTGTCATCATGACCTAAGAAATCAAGTCCTGACAAATTGCTATTAGAGCTAGGTTTATCGATATGTTAGTACAAGAATTAAGTGTTTAATGGAGTCCTATGAATCGGTGCAAAGACGTCTGTAACCTATCTTTGAGAGGCTAAAGTGCATTCTTAAGAAGTTCTATTCTTGACTCTTTGTCGTTTGTCCAAATTTATATGAACCTCAAGTACCATCTATAACTTTATTTTTCCTTAATGGATAATATGATGTTGTCAATAGAAGTGGACGGGACTTCGATGTATGTTTCCAGAGTTTTAGCATATCATCAGACTACGAAGTCAAAGTTTGACATCAGGGATCTTCTATGTCAGCTATAGAATTTGGGGCAAGCCTGGGCTTTGGTGGAATTTGTGACTGCTTCAGCCTTTCAGTATTCAACAATGGGGATTTTGATCCTCTTTATGGGTACCTCACAGCCAAAGTTGAGGTTTGATTCATTGAGCAGTTCTCATGCCAAAGTTGGGTTTGTTGGCATTCAAAAAGGTTTTTTGTCAGTTTTAGAGTATGAGATTGGATTTCTTGAGTGGGACAGGCATATTCCTATGTTATATCTTTTAGAGCATGAGATGGTTAGTAGATTCAGAGGGTTAGCTTTACCACTTTATTTAGCGTTAGAGCATCTGATAGTAGCTAGCACTTTTCTCT
Organism: Capsicum baccatum var. pendulum; assembly: GCA_030864225.1. Lineage (NCBI taxonomy): Eukaryota > Viridiplantae > Streptophyta > Magnoliopsida > Solanales > Solanaceae > Capsicum > Capsicum baccatum. The sequence goes on from CM061557.1 coordinate 93,699,294, forward strand.
CTTAAGTTGTTGACCACGTGAGAGACATAAAGAGAGACTGTATTGAGACTTATGGAGGTGGAGGTAAGAGGCTATTTCATTAGCATAATGCTATTGGTATTCCATCAGGGAGTGAGGATCCTCTCGGTGGATGTCAACTTTACTTACATCCAATCTGTTCTACGCAGGTAGCATCTCAGACTATGGGTTGCTCTTAGATTAGTTGTGGTGTCCACAATGGATAAAGTTCTCATTAGACGTTTCATATTATTCGGTATAGGTATTTAGGCCGTGGTGGCTATTCTAGATCAGTAGGAGAAACACCTTAAAGTATTTTAGGAGCTTGTCATTGTTATGGTGATATTCATCATTGGCTTAAAGAGTGTCCCGGATGTGAATTGGTTGTTCTAACATATTTAGCATGTGTTCCCCATTATACTAGGGCTCCTGAGGTGTGTTATGATTGTAGGTTAGATGATCATTTTAGTAGGTATTTCCCCCAATGTCAGTTGGTCAATCAATTATGGTTAGCTCATGTTTCTCGCCAGGTTAGGGCTTTAAGGGGTTGCTACAACTATAGAAACATTGATCACTTATCCAGATAGCATCTCCGACATAGGATTATTAGTCATTCAGCTCTTTTAAATCAGTATCATTGAGATGTGATACCTTCAGTTAGAGGCAGTGTACTTAGTGCCTTAGTTAGTGATTTAGACATTCAATCTAAGTTTTGACCCACTCAAATTCATACTACCTGGGGCGTGTCAGGCATATGACTTTGGACTTCAACATGATATATGTGCCTTTTTATTTCCTATTTTCACCTTTTTATTTGAGTTTATTGAGTTGTACCCATCATTGATTATGTGTCATGGTAGGTTTATATTAATTGTTGTGTGCCTTGATGTATAGTTCATAATTATTTGACTACCTCCATAGGTGATTTCTTTTAGTAGTGGATAGAGTGGACCAGTATTGATATTTCCCTGGGTGTGTAGTATTTGAGTTCAAGTCCCATTCACCTTGGCATATTATTCTTCTTATGGCCCTGGAGTGGTACTTGTTATTGATACTCATTTTTGGCACTGCCTACTCTTTACACTAGTATTTGTATTGTTGCTATTATTATTGTCATTGTTTGATGTTGATAGATTTGTGCTTAGTATACAACTAGACTAGCATTATCTAGTTAATCTTTTCCCTGCAGTTCTTATTCGTTGGCTTGGGAGGCTAGCTTAGTTGGATGACTTCTCTCTTATAGCGAGACAAGGTTGGTTATTTTTCCTTTTTATTTATGATGGTGGATTGGTTGCAGAGTGGTCTATAAAAGAAGAGGTAGGTCAGCTTTATTTGGTTACGTTATGGATCTAGAGTTGGTGATTTAATTATATAGCAAGTTTTTTAGGTTGACTAGTTTAGGACCTGTTCTTTTGTGTTGGATAGTTCATTATCTAGTGTTATTTCATCATCTAATATATGTCAGATGGTGGCTCATTGTCACTCAAAGGTGGTTTCATTCTCTCTTGACCTCGGTTTTTAGTTTAGTCAGAATTTTGGATGATTTACTCAACGAAAATAGTATACTCAAGTTGGATTCGACATGGCTTCTCAGTTGATGGGACATCTTAGAGAGGATCATGCAGTGGTGAATGGTTGTCCTTCGGACTCCCAACTGTCAGTTTTGAGGGCCATGTTGTAGCATTGGCAGTAGATTGTAAATATTGGTTATCTCTATTTGTGTGCCCAGGTAGGGCCTGATGGGCTTAATTTCATTCTTGCCATTATGGATTTTTGGTGGATTAGCTTCAGTTCTTCAAGGTTAGTGTGATAGAGTTGCACAGACAGGACTTGGGTGACTTTTTCTTGGTTTGGAGTGGATAGAAGATCTGAAAAAGGTTACAAAAGTTTATATTTGGATATTGGAATGGGTCGCATAATTCATGCCTTGGATTGACTGTCTTAGTTGAGTCTTCACTTAGTTGTGCTGGTACTAGTGTGGTATCAGTGTCTGACCGATTCGTATTAGCATGTATCCTCCTTTTTCAATTCAGTTAGAGGCAGTTGGTAGTTGAGGGTGAGTTTCGGTTGTTTGTGAAGTGGAGTAAGGAAGTTGGTTTTAAAAGGGATACCATGGAAAAATCCCTAGGGAGTATTATTTCTTCTTAGAGGTTATCTGGGAAGTCTTGCTCGTAGCATGCAGGCCCAGGACCTAATCTCTTCGAGCTTTCGTGATCTTTCTATCCATTGACCTTCATAGATAAAAGTCTATTTAGTAGTGGATATTGTAATGACTCTTGATGATAGGTGATATTACGCCCCTATATCACTATATTTTGCCCATATTTGTGCCATGTTTTGAGAACAAATTATATATTCCATGCACTTTTAGTCCTTTTTCCCATAAGTGAGCTAACGAACATGATTAGCAAAGTTTCTGGTATAAATGATGCAGAATTCAGCATTTTATGGATTACTTGACGCCAAAGAAAGCTTCACGAAAGGAGAAAAGCCAATCTTGGACGCCAAGGACTAAAGATAGCGCATGGAAATTCTGTCTCGGGCTAAAACAGCATTTCTGAAGACTTTGGGGACTAGCAGTAACTTATTAGGATTAGGATAATGATACATTAACCTAGTGCAATTGGGTTAAGTATTTCATTAGCTTATTAGGATTAGGATAATGATACATTAACCTAGTACAATTGGGTTAAGTATTTCATTAGCTTAGTAGGATTTGGTTAAGTATTTCATTAGCTTAGTAGGAATAGGATATGGGTATTATAAATACCCTATCTTGCTAGAGATTTTTAATTAATTCCTCCCTTAGTGGAGAGATTCATTCACTTACTATTCCAACAATTCTAATTCTTCCATTAATTCTATTCTTCTTCCATTCTTCTATTAAATTCCACAACAAGAGAGACGTTACTTTGCAAAGGACTTCACGCCATCCTCACCCTTACACCTAACGTGCAAATCTTTATTGGGGTACAATGATCATGTTTATTGTGACTTCCTTCACACTCATGGGTAACTAAACCTCTCTGTTGGGGTTATGGAAGCCGAATGAGATACTATCTATTGTTGTGAGTTTGTGAGTTCGTGACACGTATGCTGCTTATATCATTATTCTCTTCATCTTAATGCAAATTCTTGTGGCTGCAGACGCATAGAATAACGCCAGTATAACATTTAACTTGTTCGAAAGAAAGGTTATCTGTCTAGAAAAGAGATAATGTCAAGGTAGTAGGGTCCCATCCCCTATTAAAAAGTTAGTGCCGTAACTGGATTAACCTCTTGGAGAATTTGTACCGTTAGATACGCTTTAAGCTCGAAAGAGTTAAAGTGAAATAGTCCTTGTTGAGGTCAAAAGACGCTTGGATTTACCATCGAATACAATTCTCTATAAGCACATGCATGTCTGAATTCCGCACAACTCATAGCCAATAGAGACGTATAACTCATAAGGTGGACATACCCCCAACGCTTCAATTCTCATTGTTTACAACTTACGTAACAATCCTTCTCTTTTTACTTTGCTATTTTCAGCTTTTACTTTATTGTTTTGGTTACACATTACAATCCCCCCTTTTTACGAGACTTGCACTAAAAGTCTAGTAATCGTTGCTTACTTGTTGGCCAAGATATTCCCTGTGGGATCGACACCCAACCCAGTTGGGTTCTATATTTGCTAACGACCGTTTTACACTCCCACGAGAGTTGTAGATTGAGCGTTATTAAAAATTGGCGTCGTTGCCGGGGAATACGAGTGTCAACTAAGTTTGTGATAGTTACTAGACCCTTTGGTCAAAGATTCTCGTACTTGTATTTTTAGTTTTTGTTTTTGTTTTATTCAGGTTTGTTCTGTGCATCAATGGATGCACAACGTGAAATTGAAAGGATAACTGCTCAAGTGCATCAACAGAATATTGATAACCCAGGCCGTGCAACAAATCCTGATGATGAGGACCTGGGCGATGAGGAGCTACTAAACCCACAGCATACTGCTGAGATGGCGGCACCCATGCAGAGAAGAGATCATCAAGCTAGGTTTAGGCCTGAACGCCGAGCTATGCAAATACCGTTTGATGATAATGATGACGATCTGGACGAAGTTGGTGCCACAGGAGCCATTATTCTTCCACCATTAGCGCCCGGAGCCAAGTTCAACATCACTGGAACCATGATTCACCTTTTGCAACTCAAGGGATTATTTGGTGGACTAGCAGGTGATGATCCGAATATGCAACTGATCAACTTTATTTCTACATGCAAGTCATTCGACAATCCTGGCGTAGGACAGAATGCAATTCGACTACGCTTATTTCCATTGTCTCTGTCTGGGGAGGCAACTCTATGGTTGAATGGGATGACTCCTGATTCTATTACAAATTGGAGGCAATTGAAAGACGCTTTCCTAGAAAGATTCTTTCCGCCATCCAAAAGAGCACAATTAAGAGATGAAATCAGCAATTTTCGGCAGCTTCCAACTGAAGCCCTTCATAAAACATGGGAGAGGTTCAAGACAAAGCTAATGAGGTGCCCAAACCATCACTTGACCAATGTCCACCTAATGGAGATACTATACAGAGCCTTGAATTCAAGAACTAAACCAGTGGTGGATAATGCGGCTGGAGGATCATTTATGGACCTCACCTTTGGTCAAGCAAGCAATATGCTGGATCGTATGACGAAACAAAGTAGAGCTTGGCATACCAGGGATTCTAAGGTAGCAAGCCCCACTTTGTCTATTGGCATGACTGCAGACCAAAAAAGAAGAGAAGAAGAACGTGATCAGGATATGGCGCACATGAAAACCCAAATGAATCTTCTTACAAAACATCTATTATCAGGGAAGACCGAAAAAGTGAAAGCTATTGCGTCAAAATGAAGAGACGAATCTGATTCGGAAAAGGAGGCCAACTACTTGAACAATCAGGGGGGTTTCCGTGGGAATAACCAAGGAAACCAAGGTCGGAACTATTATGATAAATCTGGAAACAAGGACCAAGGTAGTTGGAAGAACAAGAATGAAAAGAGTGGTTTGTAAGTTTCCCCTGGTAGACGTGACACCACCACATCTAATTCTGGAAGTATGGAAGACATGATGGCTAAATTATTGAAAGGAGTGGAGGCAACCAATATGGGCGTAACTGAGGTGAAGAATGATTTGTCTTCAATGAATCAGTTGGCTAACTCACATTCCATTGCAATAAGACAACTAGAGCAGCAATTGAGTCAACTTTCAGCAGCAATTAATCAAAGAAAAGTCGGCACACTACCCAGCGACACTGTGCCAAATCCAAGGAACGAAGGATCATGCATGGCTATCACTACCCGAAGTGGTAAAGTGCTGGAAACTTCAGCAAAAGGAAAGCAAGTGGTTGACGAAGTAGTGGACATTGATGATAAGGCGACAGAAGAAGCATTCACAGAAAAAGGCCACAACGGCCATGACGTCGACTCCAAAATATTGCAACCTGAAAAGGCTAAAAAACGGAGGCAAGAGGAGAAGAAAACCATGGATAGAACAATTTCGTACCCACCACCACCTTTTCCTCAAAGATTGAAGAAGGTGGCGGATGACACAAAGTTCAGCAAATTCATGACTATGTTGAAACAGCTGACCATTAATGTTCCATTGGTGGAGGCACTTGAACAAATGCCTGGGTATGCAAAATTTATGAAGGATCTTTTGACAAAGAAGCGGGCAGCAAAGGATGAGTTGAAAGATGATGTTCATCACTGCAGCGCAATTGCTACAAGATCGCTAGTTCAGAAAAAGGCCGACCCCGGTGCTTTCACTATTCCTTGCACTGTTGGATCTATGAATTTTGCCAAGGCATTGTGCGATCTGGATGCTAGCATCAATTTGATGCCACTATCCATCTACAGGAAGTTGGGGTTAGGCGATCCGACACCAACCAATATGAGGCTCGTGATGGCTGATAGGTCGGTAAAACGACCTGTGGTTATCTTGAATGATGTGTTGGTAAAGGTTTCTTCATTCATATTTCCTGCAGACTTCGTTATTCTGGATTGCGAGGTGGATTCTAAAGTTCCCATAATCTTGGGACGCCCTTTCCTTGCAACTGGAAGTGTACTTATTGACATAAGGGATAATGAGCTTTTGTTTTGGTTGAATGACGAAGTGGTCCGCTTTGATATATGCAAAGCAATGAAGCAACCCAGCGATATGGATGTGTTCTCCGTAGCTTTTGAGGATAAGAAAGCATTATCTCTAAAGAAATATCTTACTGTTGAGCCATTGCCTGCTGCACTGCTGAATGTTGAGCATGAGGATGATGAAGATTATGAAGAACTTATGGGTGCTCTAACAGGAATAAGGTCCTATTCTCATACTCCTAAACAACTGGACCTTGATCTTATGAATCAACCATCACCAACAGCAAAGACTTCCAGCGAAGAGCCACCAATGCTAGAATTGAAAGAGCCCCCCGATTATCTAAGGTATGTGTTCTTGGAAAGTGGAAGTATACTTTCGGTAAGTGTGGCGGATGATTTAAGTGAAAAGCATGTGGAGGATCTCATCTCTGCTCTGATGAGGTACAAGAGAGCTATGGGTAGGAAGATTGATGATATAATTAGTATCCCTCCTGAGGTATGTATGCACAAGAGTCATCTCGAAGAAGATTGCATGCCTACAAGTAAGTATCAGCGTCATCTGAATCCATTCAGAAAATGATGCCCCATCTATCTCGATGAAGTCTAAGTAATTGAGATAGCTATGTCGTGCCGCGACAATAAATCAAGCGCTTGGTGGGAGGCAACCCATCATTTTTCAATGTTTTTAATTGTTTTTGTTTTATTAGAATTTTGTAGAGCCACTACCAAAACTAAGGCGCTTGATGGGAGGCAACCCATCGTACTAATCGTTTTCATTGGTTTTGAGCAAATATAGGTGCGAGAAGTATTCAACGAGGAGATTGGTTTCAAATGATGATTTGGACGCATTGTATGGTAAAGGTGGTAAGTTAGGAATAAGGATGCATAAGGCTATGGATTGAGCATTCCTCATGCCAAAATAGGCATCGAGGAAGGCTAGGCCTAGGTAAAACTAGGCCACGAACAATGCAAAACCTATACTATAGCCTAAGGTCTCGGAATCTAGTGTGCAAAGACATAGGCGCCGCCCATGCTTAAGTGTGCTATACACTATGCACCGCCTATGATATAGCATTAGGTCTCAGTATCTCAAATGCCATACACAATGCGGCGCATATGTCCCTAAATGCTATACACTATGCGTCGCATATACCATGCTTATGCAAAGTACTATGCGCCGCATATGGACCCTTTTTGTCTCCAAAACCATTTTTAAATGGGTCAAAACCCGACCCATTATTTTCCTATATAAAGGGTACTTAGTCTTGAAACATAACCACATTGCAACCTGACCTAAAGGCGCAGCACATCAACCCAAATCATCTCAAAATTTTTCTTTTTTGCTCTTCCAATTCACAAGAACATCTCCAAAGGCTTCAATCACGTAAAGTACTCTTTTATTCTTCATCTATTTATCGTAAGTACTACGTTGCTATGTCTATTATGAATTGCTACATCTTGAAAGAATATTGGTGATGTTAATGTGCTTGAATTAATGTGATACAACTAAGTGAGTGAATGAATACGTAAGGATGATCTTCACTTACTTCCGACTTGAATCTGATTTTAATGCATTGTTATACTACTTGCGAAATTACTATAGTCATGAACATTACATAATCTTGTCACTTGAATACTTGCATGTTAGAAGATCCCGTTCATCAAAATAAGACTTATAAGTGTCTACCGACATAGGAGGTTGAGATTATTGATAGAAACTATACCATGATGTAATCCCTGTGTAGTAGTCTTGTTATACCTAACATGAAAGTATTTCAAAGGTTCCAAGAAGTGATACATCTCTGATTTTCTTGTCGGAATTTAGCCCCTAAAATGTATGTCGATGAAGTATAAGTAATCGACCACTTTCACTTCACTAGTTTGTGCCAACAACCTAAGTGTGGGGTGGTACCTCTACTGCTTGTTTATAGATTGTATCCATTGAGATGATGCTAACATGACTCTATTGAGATCTCAGGTACAATGGCACCAAAAGACAAGGCAAAGATAAGGCTACCACTTCACAAAAAGGCAAGAAAAGAGGCCAAAAAGAAAAAGGAGAACCCTCCTCAATGCAAACACCTCGACTCACTCTTGGAATTAAGTGGGATACTTATGAGGAACTTCTAAGGATGACGACTCTGATGATGATTCCGATGCAAGGGGTATGACCCCAGACATAGAGAATGAGTCCGACTAACCAGGTTCTTCTTATTTATTTCCCACTGAGGACAGTGTGTCCCGTCTAAGTGTGGGGTGATGGTATTTACATGCTATACTTCTCTATCCTTTGCATTTATTCATGTTTGTTTGCTTAGTTTTCTCGTTTTGTTTTTTTTAGTAGTAAATTTTTTTAACGTAGCTTCGCATGAAATTATTCTAATACGCAGCATGAGATTATAACAAGAGTATGTGCTATAATTATGACTATTGAGACGTTTTAGGCTCTAATTATGACTCACTATGTGATATTGTGTGGTTCAATTCCTTCACTTGTTGGGTCAAGAGTCTATACTACTTCCAATCAAGTCGACCATGTGCCTTGTGTGTGAGAGATTAATAGTATATTATATGTTTATGGCTGATGCTAGAACTTGCCTGGTATGTATGCAAAGCGAAAATAAGGAGTGTAAGTTTAGGAGATGATTTAGGCATTTCTTTGGCAACCTATACATGTTTACCTTCATTTTACCTACCCATGGACATCATCCTAGTTAAACCCTTTTGAGCCAAAGCCTATTTTCTTTGACGAACCTCATATGTAAGCCTAATCCATTTTTTCAAGACCGTAATTTGATCCAAAATCCTAAGTGCTTTAAAGTCCAAAAGTCATATGACGAAATAAGAGGAAATTGGGTGAGTATGATGCTCTAAATTGTAGTGATGCTTGAAGGTGTTATGAAAAAAGAAAGTGCTATCATAAGAGGTATGTTATGAAAAGAAAAAGGGAAAAGAAAGCTGAAAAGTGAGTTATGCTTAAAATTGAAAAACAAAAGAGGAGAACAAGGGTGGTAGAATAAAAGAAATGAGAAAGGTTGAAAGAAAAGTGTCAATGATACAATGTGATGTATTAAAGCGCTTAGGAACTTAGTCACTATTTCTGGCCAAAATAGTCCTACCCGTCCCTTAGCCTACATTAAAACCATCAAAAGACCTATTTGATCCTAATCTTAGCATTCTGACATTTAGTGGAGTATTACACTAAGGGCAAGCCTATGTTCATCAGTTGCTGCATACAAATTCTTTGTGAGAGCGAGAGCAAGGATATTTTGATACCCATGTTTGAAAAATATGCTATACTTGTGAGTGACTATGGGTAATATATTGTGAGACACACATGGTTGATGAGTTTTGGACAGTTGTACATGATTCTTTGTGCCTTAACTTTTGAATATGAGTTGACCACCATCATGAGTCTATGCTAGAGGTTAAATGGTTTCTACTAATGATCGGAAAACTACTCTTTGTTGATAATTGTTGTGCTTGTCTTGACGAATATTTTGTGTTATTGCTGTGAAACCCTAAGTTGATGTTTAGAGGGACATGATATTTTGTTCGAGGACAAACAAAGATTCAAGTGTGGGGTGTTGATGATAGGCAATATTACGCGCCTATATCACTATATTTTGCCCATATTTGTGCCATGTTTTGAGAACAAATTATATATTTCATGCACTTTTAGTCCTTTTTCCCATAAGTGAGCTAACGAACATGATTAGCAAAGTTTTAGGTATAAATGATGCAGAATTCAGCATTTTATGGATTACTTGACGCCAAAGAAAGCTTCACGAAAGGAGATAAGCCAATCTTGGACGCCAAGGACTAAAGATGGCGCATGGAAATTCTGTCCCGGGCTAAAACAGCATTTCTGAAGACTTTGGGGACTAGCAGTAACTTATTAGGATTAGGATAATGATACACTAACCTAGTACAATTGGGTTAAGTATTTCATTAGCTTATTAGGATTAGGATAATGATACATTAACCTAGTACAATTGGGTTAAGTATTTCATTAGCTTAGTAGGATTTGGTTAAGTATTTCATTAGCTTAGTAGGAATAGGATATGGGTATTATAAATACCCTATCTTGCTAGAGATTTTTAATTAATTCCTCCCTTAGTGGAGAGATTCATTCACTTACTATTCCAACAATTCTAATTCTTCCATTAATTCTATTCTTCTTCCATTCTTCTATTAAATTCCACAACAAGAGAGACGTTACTTTGCAAAGGACTTCACGCCATCCTCACCCTTACACCTAACGTGCAAATCTTTATTGGGGTACAATGATCATGTTTATTGTGACTTCCTTCACACTCATGGGTAACTAAACCTCTCTGTTGGGGTTATGGAAGCCGAATGAGATACTATCTATTGCTGTGAGTTTGTGAGTTCGTGACACGTATGCTGCTTATATCATTATTCTCTTCATCTTAATGCAAATTCTTGTGGCTGCAGACGCATAGAATAATGCCAGTATAACATTTAACTTGTTCGAAAGAAAGGTTATCTGTCTGGAAAAGAGATAATGTCAAGGTAGTAGGGTCCCATCCCCTATTAAAAAGTTAGTGCCGTAACTGGATTAACCTCTTGGAGAATTTGTACCGTTAGATACGCTTTAAGCTCGAAAGAGTTAAAGTGAAATAGTCCTTGCTGAGGTTGAAAGACGCTTGGATTTACCATCGAATACAATTCTCTATAAGCACATGCATGTCTGAATTCCGCACAACTCATAGCCAATAGAGACGTATAACTCATAAGGTGGACATACCCCCAATGCTTCAATTCTCATTGTTTACAACTTACGTAACAATCCTTCTCTTTTTACTTTACTATTTTCAGCTTTTACTTTATTGTTTTGGTTACACATTACAATCCCCCCTTTTTACAAGACTTGCACTAAAAGTCTAGTAATCGTTTCTTACTTGTTGCCCAAGCTATTCCCTGTGGGATCGACACCCAACCCAGTTGGGTTCTATATTTGCTAACGACCGTTTTACACTCCCACGAGAGCTGTAGATTGAGCGTTATCAACTCTCTAGGTCATTTCCATGATTTACATATATTTTGCAATATTTTGATCCTTCCTACAACGGCTACAAGTCAGTAATGACTTGTCGAAATTGTCAATTTGGTTACCGAACAGTCTGTTTGGGTTTTAAGCTTAGTTTTCTATTTTCGAGCTTTCACCATTTAGGATTTGGTATCAGACCAAAACTCCTAGTATATAACCTTGGATGTGAATTCTGATAGCACCATCATCTCTGAAATAATTATTTTAGGTTGGGCGGCACTTGAATCAAGATTCGAGGCATTTAAATTCATTTTGGGCTATTAGACGGATTATATGAAAAATGGAACTATAGGTGTGGTCCCCACATTTAGTTAAAACAATAATGAATGAAAGTTTTGATGGATTCATTGAGTCCAAAACATCGAATTTGGTATGGTAGCATAGTTCATTTGTGCGCACCGGATTCCGTATAAATTCTGAGCACTCGCTCGAAGTCTATTTTTGGACTTAGCAAAATCTGATACCTGGACCCTGATAGGACCACTTTAGTGCTCATGGGGCCGATTTAGCAGCCAACACTTTAGCGCCCATAAGTCTTTTAAGAGACCTTGTCCGTTGAGCTGGGGTCTGCTTTAGCTGTACCCGTAAGTACCAAACTACTTTAGTGGTCAAGATGCCACTTTAGCAGCAGGTGCTTTATCGCCAGGGCGTCTGCTCTAGCGCCACCTGGGATCCTTTTAATCTCCTTTCCCTTACCTAATTTTATACTATTTCTTTCATCATTTCCACACCAATTTGAGATCTCAAAGAGAGGAATAAATCAGAAATCATCTATTGAAGCTAAGGTAAGATAGCCTAACTCTCATTAGTCATTGCCCATTAATTTTTCCGTCAATCTCCATCCTATTTCATGCTAAATTCTTAGAAAATAGGTCCTAAAATCCCTAAAATTTAGGGGTTGATTTGGGTCCCGATTCTTGCACCATTTTTTCTCAACTTTTGAGCACACATTCCTTGTCCTTCGAGGGACCTCGTGATGGATTCAATTTGTGGATTTCATTTGCGCACCCCACAAGTTCGTTCTTGATCCAAATTTTGACCTAGTCCTTTATATATCAATATGGATCTTGTTTTACTCCTTATGATGTAGAGATTACTATTAGTATAGTGTGGTGGCATTTTGGGATCATAAAGCAAAACGCAAATGATTTGTGAGCGATTCGAGGACATGTAGTTTGGCATCGAGGTAGGCTTCTGTCTACTCTTCTTCATAAGATAGTGTACTATATATATTGCATGTTATATAGGGATGTTAGAATACGATCATGGGTAGATTTCAATGACCTAGACTAACTTATGAGTTCGAGGAATAGAAGGTTGAATCTACCCTTAAGATAAAATATCTATTATGTTTATAGGATCCTGTTACCGTAGGCTACTAGCATGTTAGATATAGTTGAGGCTAATAATCCTTTAGTATAAGGTTTACTACTTTACTTAGTAGATTATAATGGTTTATCAAATTAGGGAAATATGGTTATATATAAATATATGGGCCCAAGGCCATGATACAATTTAGTTTGACTATGGGTGAATGATTTATCCATGTAAAAGGTGTAGTCATAGTCTATGGACCTTTAGATTCTTATAACTGTATTGTTTGGATACTGGTGATGGCATGCATAAATTTGATACATTTATGCTTACTCAGTGGTATGATTCCAACTAAAAACGTGATTTAACTACTGTTTTCCTAAAAAGGGGATTTATTCTTCTTTTCACTTTTAAAACAGATTCTTTCATAATGGGAATCATACCACCTTAATAGATGATTATGAGATTCTGAAACTAAAAATGATCTTTTAGATATTTGATCGAGATAGATTCTGATCGATGATTTTACTACTACTATTTACTTTGGTTGAGAGATATTCTCACCCTTTTTACACTATTTTATTCATGGTTTGAATTCATGCATTTATTAAATATATATATCTCTTTGGTACTGAACTGAGTAGATTAATGGTGATTATTATGATCGAAAATTTTGAATCGAGATTGGGTCGGTGAATATGGGTACTCGTAAACCCCCTAGGGGCCCCTTCATCTATGAGTCGTTGTGCCAAAGAAAAGAGGTCGTCATAGGTCCTACCTTTGCCATTTATTGAGCTAGAGGTGGTGTGTACACTGCGTTACATTATGGCACTTGGATCAGTTAAGGTATTATAGGTTTACTTTACATTCATTCTTGCATGTCCATTGCCTATCACCAGTATGTTGTTTGATTCCTATATCTATCCACGTTATAGAGGTCTCATAGGTATGGGTTATGTGTGTTGTTTACTTTATGTTGTGTGTTGATTGAGACTTCTAGGTTATGGAGCCCAATTTAGGTATTGTTTGTCCAGACTAACTGGTTACTTCATTATTATTATTATGGTTAGTTCATGACAGGTTGATTATAGACTGATACAAAGATTTGAGATATCATTTTGATTCCTTTCTCTACGATTATATTATTATGGTTAATTATCTCATGATTAGACGTTTGGACTAGGGACCCTAATTATAGTAGCACTACTTACTACTATGATTAGGAGTTCTTAAGAGGCTAGTATGACTACTTTAGGTTGTACCTTTGAGTTTGTCTTGTTTATGTATATGTATATATATCTAGATATGGTATTACCTGATATCCCTCTCTTTCTTTATTTATTCAGGTTGTATATTCATTCCTTGGCATTGTATAATACTAGATATCCTTCATCTACTCCTTATTTGTATATTCGCTAGCGATATATGATATAGTGCTTAGGTTCCTGAGTATGGCTTGAATAGGATAGTTCATTCTCATTGTCTCCATAGTTTTATTTGGTTAGTTTCCTAGATATTTAGGTTTAGTTTACATTTCTATTTGCATGTTATCTATAATTGAATTATCTTTGGAGCTCAGTCGGCAGTGGCCTACTAAGTACCACAAGTTTGGTACGCATACAACACTTCTGCAGCTGGCAGATCATAGTGCGGGTTCTCACTGTTGCTGTGTGTATCGTGCAGAGAAGTTATGGATTAGAGATTTAGGGTGAGCTCCTGGCGTTTGGAGTATTAATATTTTCCCTCTCATAGATTAGACAGATCTCTATGTTATATTCAGAGATGGGTTATATCATTATATTTATTTAGTACTTCATTTTGTATTTTTATTATATTAGAAACTCTTGTACTGATTCCACTAGATTTGAGGTTGTATTATATATTTTAGTCTTTATCAAAATTCTTCTGCATTTTTTCTTTATTTCTCTTGACAGTTAGTTATAAGTTGTTTCAGACTACAAGTTGGCTTACCTATTGGTGGGTTATAGTAGGTGTCATTATGACCTGCGAATTCAAATCATGACAAAATGCTTATTAAAAGAACAAGTTATAGTATTCACTGGATCAAATAAGTTCCATTTAAATAGTAGTAAACCAATAAAGGATCATCTTCTAATTTTTTCATTCTATGATCTTTTTCATGTTCTACAGAAACATCTTCCATTGGATCAATTGAGAAAGTTTACCTCTTATCTTAATGTTTAAAACTTCTTTTCCAGCACCATCATTGATGAACCAATGCTTATACTCAAAGGATACTTTGTATCTTTCTTCTACCAACTAATAAGTACTCAACAAGTTTTGATCAATATCACGTACATAAAGAACATCTAAAATTATTTTACTACCTGAACTTGTTTTGATGACAACATTTCATTTTCCTTCAACGAGAATCTAGTCATCAGTCTAATCCTAACTTTTAAAATTTCAATAGGCTTTAATTCCCTAATCAAACTCTTGTTATAAGTCATTTTCACGACCCGAGATTGCCCCCTAGTCGTAACACGGTGCTTAACGCCACAAGTGACCCCAATCTAACCCATGATTTGGTATCTTCTGTGAGCATTAAATAAAGTAATAATAAAACATCATATATGGAAGCCAAACTGATGATAAGTTTTATTAATTGTAATACTAAAACAATACCTAACATGTCTAAACTGCTAATATATCTGAAAAACAAGTCTGACTACCTGAAAGCCTCTAAAACATGAAGAGTTAATATGACAACCGCCCAACTAACTCCGACTTACTAAACTAAAGGAAGTACTAAAAATAACTGCAAATAACGTACTCTCGATAGATGAGGACTAGCATTGAACTGACTAATAGCGATCGGAGTACTGAGCATTCGAACCTATATTGCGAAATCAAAATAGCACAAAAGAGAGTATGTGGTCAGTACTTGGAATGTACTGGTATATGATATAGAACAAACTAAATTACACATAAACATTGAACATGAATGCATGAACATGTAAAATGAATGCAGGACCAAGTAAAGCATGTACTCAAATAATCTGTAAAACTAAATAACAGATAAACTGAACACTTGGTCATGCAAACCTGAGCTAATGTGGTCTGAATATTGAACTGATACTATGGGAGCTAACATTTAACCAACACACCATAATTTAAGCAAATCAGGGTCCAACATGTAACCCCAATTAGAAGGGTGTCAATACTTTGCCACGGGTACTAAAACTGGTTGGGTGGATCCACTAATCTGATGTATTGAAGGACCAGGGTATCAAGCCTAAACTGACGGGTGACCCCTCTGAGGAAGTCAAGCCTAAATTGTCGAGTGACCCTTCATAACCTATGTTGGTTACATAGCTATGGATCTTAGAGACTGCTACTAACGACTCTGCTTATACTGACGAGGGAGACGCCATCCCTGAGTTCGCTCGGTGCTAAGTATTACTCCCAACTGAATGACACTGGTATCTTTATTCATATAACATGATCGGGTACTGATAAGAAGTTTAGCATGGTTCAAACTGACAAATGCTCAACATGGTGATAATCTGAATATAATCATAAAACATGATCTAGTACTAAAGAGTGCTCATTCTGATGCCATTCTAAAATTTAAGGATACAAGCCAAATATAAATAAATTGTAAGATGATAACATAGATAGACATGATTCTCCTAGGTATCGGGTGTTCATAACCCACCAGCACTGAATAATACATCAAGTACAAAAACATCATCATAATACTATAAGGATATTCATGACCCATAGACCCAAAACAAAGTATAACTCACTAAGCTAATGAAATCCATGATTATGAGTATGGGAAGATGTTAAATTTATGAGGACAACATGCTCACGTGGTTAAATTCATAAATTGATTATCAACATAGTGTCAACTGAACATGGGTGACTGACTTTATAAAGTATAGAAGAACATAATTCATATGGGGAAACACATTGTCATGGTTTGTATTAAAAACTATTAAGAGTAAGTTGAATAAATTCGTACTTGACATTGAAATTTCATCAAAGGAGAAAAAAAGAGTTTATACTTGAAAATAAGGGATTTTTTAGACTCTATAGGTGGAAGGAACCCATTGATGAATATCCCACATACCTGAATTCCTTGTCTTATTGGGGTAAACTTGAAATTAAGGCCTTAGAAGGGTGGATTCTTGGAAAAAGCTTTTGATTTTTGTGTTCTTAAGAATGGGAGGAGGTTGAACATCATTAACTGATGATGAATGGGGCAAATAATGCCTCTCTTGGGTTTTAAGTCGTAAATTGGGTGTGTTGGGTAGAGAAAGAAGACCAAAATACCACTCACCCCTTTAATGAAGGTTGCAAAATTTACACAACAGCGTGGCAAGGTGGCTATCATGGAGGCTAGCCTCTGTGGCATGCTACGTATCATAGAGACTATCCTCCATGAAACGTTGGGTATTGTGGAGACTATCTGTAATGACCCGAGACTACCCTATTCGTTAAACAATGCTTACGGTCCTGAGAGCCCACAATCTAACCCATGAGCTGGTACCTACTGTGACCACTAAATAATATAATCATAAATACAGAAGAATACTGACGTGCCATAAGGTTTTAATAACTAAATTTAAAACTAAAATACAAGTCTATAGAAATAACTGACTAAATCTAGTAAAATAGTGATAAACAGGATAACTAACTGTAATATCTGAATACTAAATAACTGACTCTAATGTCTGAAAATCCTCTAAAACTGACTGATTGAAAATGAGTTGATGGGACAGGCCCTAACTAACTCCAACTAATTACTAACTGAGACATGAAATAAAGTAAGCCTATCCTTGGCATATGAGGACTCGCCACTGCTATTGCTAAGAATCTGATAAGTCTAATCACGAGCCGGGAACTAAGCGTTAGCACCTATGATATGATACATCATAGCGCAAAATAAATGTATGTGATCAGTACTTTAAATGTACTGGTTTGCTAAATGAGGTTGGATGATATACATGATTTCATGAATAAGAAAATAAAATATCTGAATATACATGTAAAGAATGGGATACTGAATAGAGAACATGGTATCTATAAGCACTGGAGATACGTGAAGCATGTAAATATTGTGTATGCATGAGAATCTGTAAATACTAAAAACATATGAAAATCTGTAGACACTGAGGATGCATGACCAAGCTTATAACTTGAACTAAGTAAAATCTGTAAACTAAAATGCTGACATAACTGGAATCTGTACACTTTGGTCAAACAATGCTTAGACTGAATAACTGAGGTGGAACTGTAACTGAGACTATATCTGAGACTGTGGGAGGTATCATTTAACCGACATTACACTATTTGAGCTAATCGGGGTCCAACTTGTAACCCCAGCTGGAAGGGTGTTAATACCATGCCACGGGTACTAACAATGGCTGTGTAGATCCACTAAACTGGTATAATGTCCAAAGGACTAAGGGTGTCAAGCCTGAACTGATGGGTGACCCCTGCGAGATAGTCAAGCCTAATCTGATGGGTAACTACTCATATTCTATGCTAGTTACATAGTTCTAGATATAGGGACTGCTACTAACGACTCTATCTATCTAACGAGAAAGTCGCCGAGCCTACACTCGCTTGGTGCTAAATCCTACTCCCAACTAAAAGACACTGAAATACTAAACTGTTCTGAGTTAAATAACTGATATCTGACTATTCTGATAATGCTCATAATATAATTTGAAGTTATTATGTAATGTACTATGATTAGACTTAAATAAATAGCTATGGATTTTGGGTATTCAATACCCCCAGGACTCAAAACAACAATAGCAAAATAACACTAAAGCTTGAAGGACAAAACATGAAGGTTTTTATTAAATGGCATGAGTTTGTCATAATTGCATTAAATCATGGTTTAATTCAGTAAATAATAACATTAAAACATGGAATATTGAATAATAACAATAATTTCATGGTAACATGGTATGAAATCAATAGTACATGGAGATTCATAGATGAAATCAAAATTTAAAACATGATAACTTGAAAAGATCACAATTTTTATAATTTAAAAGGGTTGCATGGACTCCATGGATGAAAGAGATCTATGGATGAACATCTAACATAGCTGGGTTAATGAATCTGAACAGATGAATGGAGAGTTCTTAAGGAATTGCCTTGAATTTGAGAGATAGGGTTTCTTGTTCTTGAAAAAAGGGATCTTCATTTTGAAGAAGAATTGAATAATGATCACTACTTAGGGTATTTAGGGATTAAATTTCATGTTTTAGGTTAATTAGGGTCATGGGAAAAGACCTAAATACCCTTAAATGAATTTTAAAAATGGAAGCTGAAAACTGACCATCCCAATTTTTTGCCTTGGCATGAAGCGCCACTATCGTGCCAAGCCACTGGAAAAGGGAAAACAAGGACCTGGATAGACAGTGCGACGCACCACCATCGCAGTAAGCCTATGGATGCCATTTTGGCCATCTCTGCAATGCACCATGATCACGAAGGCCCACTGGAAATTGACAAACGAGAAATTGGCCTACTCCACGAGGTGCAATTATCGCGAAGTCATACTAGAAATTGACAATTGTCATTTGGTCTAACTACGTGATGCACTGAGGGTTAAGATGATGATGTTTTACGACTGAAACTTTAATTCGCCATAACTTCTTACCCAGTTATCAAATTTGGGCGAATTTTATATTGTTGGAAAGCTAATTCAATTTTCTAAGTAATGGAAGTCTCTAAACTGAAATTAAATAAGTGTTTCAAAAATTTCATATACAAATACTCATGCATTGGGACTTAGATAATGCTAGGGAAACACGGGTTGTTACAATATCTCCCCCTTGGGATCATTCATCCCCGAATAAAACTAGTTAAGCTGAGAGAACTGATGGACTGAGCTTACACACTGAATATGCATGTCTGATGCATACAATGCATGACTGAACTGATTTATGAATGCACGACTAACATGAACATGATGTATGGATGAAATTGAGCATGACAAAGAAAAGAAAATCTTAAGAAGATTAGTATCTTATATTGAATCTAGATTTGCGGAGAAGAGATGAGGGTACTTGGCTTACATATCTCCCTTTGCTTCCTAAGTGGCTCCCTCAACGGACTGATTTCACGAAAGAACTTTGACTAGTGGAACTTCTTTGTTCATTAGTCTTCGAACTTGATGATCAAGAATTTTGATCGGGACCTCCTCAAAGGAAAGACTGTTCTAAATATCTATACTTTATAAGGGAACAACTATAGCTGGATCACCAATACACTTTTTCAACAATGAGACATGGAAAACTGGGTGTACTGAGGTTAAATCTGAAGGCAACTCAAGATCGTAAGCTACCTTTCTGAAATGACTAAAAATTTTGAAGGGACCGACATATCGGGGACTGATTTTCCCTTTCTTGTCGAATCTCTTCACTCACTTCATAGGAGAGATTTTTAAGTACACGACGTCACTGACCTCAAACTCGATATCCTTTCTCCTCACATCCGCATACACTACCTTTTACTGAGTCGAGTAATCGGATACCTAGTCGGGCAAACTGATGAACTTCCTGAGCTAACTTCTTCTTACCATCCTCAACATGAGCTACACTACCCATAAACATTCTAATTAGAGAATCATCCACTACATTGGCGTTTCTCAGATGATACAAAACACTCATGTCATAATCTTTTAATAGCTCCAACCACCTTCTCTGACGCAGATTTAAATCTTTCTGAGAGAACACATATTGAAGGCTTTTGTGATCTGTGAACACATTTACACGCACCCCATACAAATAATGCCTCTAAATCTGTAAGGAAAACACTATAGTTACTATCTCAAGATCATGAGTCGGGTAATTCCTGTCATGGGGTTTAAGCTATCTGGAGGTGTAGGCTATGACCTTACCTCTCCGCATGAGGACACAACCCAAACCTACTCTGGATGCATCATAGTACACAATAAACCCATCAAAAATGACTGGTAGAGTCAAGACTAGGGCTGAGGTGATTCGAGTCTTCAACCCCTAAAAACTCCTCTCGCATTAATCTGACCACTGAAACTTAACTTTCTTCTAAGTCAATCTAGACATGGGGGATGCAATAGAACAAAACCCTTCAACAAATCGACGATAATAGCCAGCTAAACCCTAGAAACTCCTGATATCTGATGAAGGGATGAGTTTAGGCTAGTTTTTCACTGCTTCAGTCTTTTAAGGATCAACTCTAATGCCATCACCAGAAATAATATGACCAATGAATGCTACTGATCTTAGCCAAAATTAACACATACTAAATTTAGCAAACAACTGATGAGCTCTAAGAGTATGAAGCATTATGCTGAGATGGTCTGCATAATCGCTTTCGCTACGAGAACAGACAAGAATGTCATTAATGAAGACTATGATAAACATGTCCAAGTACTGCTTGAACACTCGATTCATCAAGTCCATGAAGGCTGTTGGGGAATTTGTAAGACCAAAGTACATAACTACAAATTCGAAGTGACCATATCGAGTTCAGAAAGTTATTTTTGGAACGTCATGTTCTCTAACTCTAAGCTGATAATAGACTGATCTGAGGTCTATCTTGGAAAAATTACTGGCACCCTGAAGTTGATTGAACAAGTCATCAATTCTAGTAAGTAGGTATTTATTCTTGATTGTGACCCTGTTCAACTGACGGTAGTCTATGCATATTCTGAGAGAACCGTCTTGCTTACGCATGAATAGAATAGGTGCGCTCCACGGGGAGACACTAGGTCTAATGAATCCCTTATCTAAGAGATCCCTCAACTATTCTTTTAGTTTTTTGAGTTCAGCTGGAGCCATTCTGTATGGCAGAATAGATATAGGCTGAGTATCTAGGAGAAGGTTTATTCCGAAGTCAATTTCTCTTTCGGGAGGAACTCCAAGAAGATCTTCAGGAAATACATATGAGAATTTATTTAATACTGGGACTGACTCAAGAGTAGGATTTTCTGAGTTAGAGTCTTTAACTCGTACAAGATGATAGACACACCCCTTGGATATCATTTTTCTGGCTCTAAGGTAAGAAATCAACTGACCCCTAAGAGCTGTAGTGCTACCCCTCCATTCAAGGACTGGATTATTTAGAAATTGAAAATAAACTATTCTGTTTCTACAATGAACTAAGGCATAGCATAAGTGGATCCAATCTATGTCGAGAATGACGTCAAAATCTGTCATCTCTAACTCCATGAGATTAATTTAAGTAAGTTTTTGAGATATTGTGACCAGACAGTTCCTGTATACCTGTCTGGCTATAATAGAAATGCCCACTGGGTAGACACTGAAAAGGGCTTTACTAGATTTTTGGGAATGACTCCGAAATTGACAGCTATATAAGGAGTTACAAAACAAAGAGAAGCTCCAGGGACTATTAAAGCATAAATATGTAAGTGATAGACCTGCAACGTACTAGTAACTATATTAGGATAATTTTCCTGATCTTGATGGAACTGGAGAGCATATAATATGTTCGGACACTGACCACTGGTAGAAATGGAAGCGGCACCCTGCTGAGTTGGGAGGCCAGATAGAACTGACGACTAATGGGATTGGCCATATTGTTGCTCATCCCTACCTTTCTGAGCAACTACCTGACACTTCCAAATATGATGGCCTAGATTGCCACACCCAAAGTACACATCACTACCCACTCTACACTCACCCTGATGGTGTCTGCCATATTTCTAACATAAAAGATTGGTACAAGCACTGCTAATACTGACCTGGGTTTTATAGACACGTTCTCATCCCTATTATCATTTCTGAATTTAAGTACTGGGGCACTGGCTGAAGAAGGTATGGGGCTGAAGACCTCTGATAAAACTGAGGACGGTTACCACCTTCTGACTTTGGCTGATTGAAATTAAAAGTACCCATCCTAGACCTTTTGTTTACTCTCTCTCTTTCCTTAATGTTCTACTCCTCTATCTGTTGAGCATGAACCATCAGCCTAGACAAGTCCATCTCACTAATCAGCATTGTGGTCCTATACACCTTAACTATACTATCAGATACGCTAAAATAAAATTACTTATCATGGACCTATTATCAACTACCACATGAGGAGCATACCTAACTAACTAAGTAAACTTGAGAAAATACTCCCTCACTCTCATGCTGCCTTACCTCAAATTAATAAATTCTAACACGTTGGCATCCCACAAATCTATTAGAAAAAATCTATCCAAGAAAGCCATAGCAAACTCTTCCTATTCTATAGACCCTGCATCAACACCTCTATCAGCTTTCCACTGCTTAAACCAAGTATAGGCTATATCCTGCAACTGATATGCAGCCAACTCGGCACTCTGACTAGACGTCACCCCCATAGCATCCGTCACCTTTTGAACTATATCTAAGAATTCATATAGATCCTCTTCAGACTTGAACCCCTTGAAAGAAGGAGGATTCATCCAGGTGAAATCCTGAATTCTGGTTGCAGCAGTATTGGCCACTGGGTTTGCCAGAACAGCAGTTGGTTGTTCATTCTATGCTGCTACAGAGTTTGCTAGAGTAGTGAACGCAGCCCTAAATTCTGCATGAGAGACATACTCATACAGAGGATCTGCTTGGATGGGCTGAAGGGTTGGCTGAGTTTCTGTTCTTCTTCCATTCTTCTTGGGAGGCATGCTCTATAAATAGAAGGAAAAAATGGATTATACAGGGAGTTTAACTTGAGCTCATGCTCACGCGCAAGACATGAATACTAAAAGAGGGGAAATGTTTCCTGAATACCTTGTAGCCTCTCATCCATAAGTGTGGCGCGCTACACACCCATGTACAAGACTCTACTCGATGTGGCTTTTAGACTTCCTAGGACACTTTAAAACCTGAGGCTTTGATACCAAGTTTGTAATGACCCGAGACTACCCCCTAGTCGTTACACGGTACTTACAGTCCTGAGAGACCACAAGCTAACCCATGAGCTAGTACCTGCTGTGAGCACTGAAATATATAATCATAAATACGAAAGAATACTGACGTGCCATAAGGTTTTTAATAACTAAATTTAAAACTGAAATACGAGTCTATAGAAACAACTAACTAAATCTGATAAAATAGTGATAACCTGGATAACTAACTGTAATATCTGGAGACTGAATAACTAACTCTAATGTCGAAAAAGACTCTAAAACTGAATGACTGAATATGAGTTGATGGGATAGGCCCCAACTAACTCCAACTAACTACTAACTGAGACACGAAATAAAGTAAGCCTGTCCTCGAAGTATGAGGACTCACCCCTGCTACTTCAAAGAATCTGATAAGTCTAATCACGAGCTGGGAACTAAGCGTCAGCACCTATGATATAATACATAATAGAGTAAAAAAAAGGTATGCGATCAGTACTTTAAATGTACTGGTATGCTAATTAAGGTAGGTTGATATGCATGGTTTCATGAATAGGAATAATAAACTATCTGAATATACATGTAAAGCATGGGATAATGAATAGAGAACATAAAATCTATAGGCACTGGAGATACGTGAAGCATGTAAAAACTGTGTATGCATAAGAATCTGTAAATACTAAAAAATACATAAAAATCTATAGACACTGAGGATGCATGACCAAGCATATAGCATGAACTGAGTAAAATCTGTAAACTGAAATACTGACATAACTGGAATCTGTATGCTTTGGTCAAACAACACTTAGACTGAATAACTAAGTTGGAACTGTAACTGAGACTATATCTGAGACTGTGGGAGGTATCATCTAACTGACATTCCCAAATTTGAGCTAATCAAAACTGCTAATAATGACTCTGCCTATCTAACGGAGAAGCCGACACCCCTACACTCGCTCGGTGCTATATCCTACTCCCAACTTAAAGACACTGAAATACTAGACTGTTCTCAATTGAATAGCTGATATCTGACTATTCTGATATTTCTCATAATATAATCTGAAGTTATTTTGTAATGTACTAAGACTATACTTAAATAAACAGCCATAGATTTTGGGTATTCAATACCCCGAGGACTCAAAATAACAATTGTAAAATGATACTAAAGCTTGGGGGACAAAACGTGAAGGCTTTTATTAAATAACATGAGTTTATCATAATAGCATTAAATCATGGATTAATTCAGTAAATAATAACTTTAAAACATGGTGGATTGAATAATAACAATAAATTCATGGTAACATGGTATGAAATCAATAGTACATGGAGAATCATGGATGAAATCATAATTTAAAACAAGATAACTTGAAAATATCACAATTTTTATAATTTAAAAGGATTGCTTGGACTCCATAGATGAAGGGGATCCATGGATGAACATCTAACATACCTGAGTTAATGAATCTGAAGAGATGAATGGAGAGTTCTTGAGGAATTGCCTTGAATTTGAGAGCTAGGGTTTCTTGTTCTTGAAAAGGGGATCCTTAATGTTGAAGAAAAATTGAATAATGATGACTACTTAGGGTGTTTAGGGGTTAAATTTCATGTTTTAGGTTAATTAGGGCCATGGAAAAAAAATCCAAATACCCTTAAACGAATTTTAAAATGGAAGCTAAAAATTGACCATCCTGATTTTTGGCCTTGGCGCGACGCACCACTATCGCGCCAAGCCACTGGAAAAGGGACAAATGGGACCTGGACAGATGGCATAACGCACCACCATCACGGTAAGCCTGTGGATGCAATTTTGGCCATCTCCATGATGCACCATGATCGCGGAGTCCCATTGGAAATTGGAAAAGGGAAATTGGCCTACTCCGTGATGCGCCATTATCGTGGAGTCACACTGGAAATTGACAATTATCATTTGGGCTGACTACACAACGCACTGAGGGTTAAGATAACGATGTTTTATGACTGAAACTTAAATTCACCATAACTACTTACCCAGTTATCGGATTTAGGCAAATTTAATAACGTTGGAAAGTTAATTCAATTTCCTAAGCAATAGAAGGCTCTAAACTAAAAATTAATGTGTTTCAAAAATTTCATATATGAATACTCATGCATTGGGAGTAAGATAATTCTAGGGAAATATGGGGTGTTACACTATCCTTCGTGACACGCTGAAATTGTGGAGGCTTACTACCTCCGTGGTCCAAAAACACCCTGAACCTATTTTGAAAATTTCAAAACTCTCCCGGATAACCTTTTAGCATCTCTAATCACATTCCAACTCATAAATCAATGTTTTAAACGTAGAAAGGCCAAAAAATAAAATGTTTGAAATCTTGGGGTGTTAAAGTAGCCATGTCACTTGCACTTAGTGTGAAACTTTAGAACCTTTATACATAGGACGAATAGCTGAAAGCTCATCGAGAATCTTGCAGGGTATTATAATATCTCCCCCTTAGGATCATTCGTCCCTAGATGAAATTATCAGAGATGAGGAAATAGGAAGACTAAAATCATGTGCTAACTACTTATGAGCTGATTCATGACTAAATAACTTAATCTAAAATATGATGCATGGACTGAACTAAATTCATGAATAAATTCTATGACATGAGGATGGTTATATAGTTGAGATAGAAAACTAGAGAATCACTTAAGGGAAACCATTACCTCAAGATGAATCTAAATTTGTAAATAAAAAGTGGGGGTACTTGTCTCGCATATCTGCTTATACTTCCCAAGTAGCTCCCTCAACGGACTGACATCTCCATAGAAATTTAACCAAGGTGATTTCTTTATTCCTCAACCGACGGATCTGATGGTCAAGGATTTCAACTGGTATTTCTTTATAGGAAAGGTTATCTTTAATTTCCACACTCTCTAAAGGAACCACAGAAACTGGGTCACCAATGCATTTCTTTAGTAAAGAGACATAAAACACCGGATGCACTGATGTCAATTCTGCAGACAACTCTAATCTATAATCTACCTTCCCAAAATGACTTAAAATCCTATTTGGGCTAACATAGCAAGGACTGAGATTCCTTTTCTAACCAAACCTCTTCACCCCTTTCATAGGTGAAATTTTCAAATAAACCAAGTCACCAACATCAAACTCAAAATCTCTTCTCCTCACATTAGCATAGGATTCCTGTCATCTCTGGCCTATCTTCAACCTTTCTCAAATCAACTGAACTTTATCCATCACCTCGTATAATAATTCTGGACCTATCAAAACAGCCTCACCTACTTCAAACCAACCAATAGGAGATCTACACCTTCTTTCATAGAGAGCCTTAAAAGAAGTCATTTGAATACTAGAGTGATAGCTGTTGTTGTAGGTAAACTCGATCAAAGGTAGGTGGTCATCCCAACTACCCTTGAAGTTGATAAAATAAGCTCTCAACATATCCTCCAAGGTATGAATGGTCTTCTCTGCCTAACAATCTATCTGAGGATGAAAAGCTATTGAGATGGACTTGGATACCAAGCCCCTTCTGAAAATCCTTCTAAAAGTGAGGTAAAGTGGGTACCTCTATCTAAAATGATGGTCAATGGAACCCCATGCAACTTTACCAACTCCCTTAGATAGAGTCTAGCATAATCCTTGACTAAATATGAAGTATACTTTCAATAAATAGGTGGACTTGGTCATTCTATCTACAATGACTCAAATCAAATTATGCTAACGACGCGTACGATGTAACCCTGTGACAAAATCCATGTTCACCAACTCCTACTTCTAGCTAAGAATGCTGAAATTCTAATGTGTACCACTAGGTCATTGGTGCTCAACCTTAATCTGCTAACAATTCGAACACCTAGACAAGAATCCCAACATATTTCTTCATACCATTTCACTAATAGATTTTCCACAAATCACGGTACATCTTAGTGGCTCTAGGTGAATAGAATATCGCGCACCATGCATTTCTACTAATATTCATTGTCTCAAATCATCTACACTCAGAACATATAACCTGCCCTGACAACAAAGCACATCATCTCCCTCTTGGGTGAAAACCACAACCCTCTGATCACGTACTACCTTCTTTAAATTGACCAAAATAGTATCCCTATCTTGATTTTCTTTCATTTCGGCCACCAATGAAGATTTTGAACCATTTTGAACCCATATACTACCTTTGGTTGAATCAACCAACCGAACACCTAATCTAGCAAGCTGGTGAACCTCACGGACTAACTCTTTCTTATTCTCCTCAACATGTGCAACACTTCCTATAGGCAATCCAGTAAGGGCATCGGCCACTACATTGGTCTTTCAATAATTCAAGCCATCTTGTCTGGTGATGATTTAGATCCTTCTGAGTGAAACATACTGTAAAATCTTATGATCCATAAATACATCAACATAAACCCCATAAAGTTAATGCCTCCAAATCTTTAATGCAAAGACAACTGCTTCCAACTCAAAATCATAGGTCAGGTAATTCTTCTCATGGGGTTTAATCTATCTAGAGGCATAGGCTATGACCTTACCTCGGTGCATCAATACATAAACAAGGCCAACTCTAGAATTATAACAATAAACTACAAAGCCATTTGAACCCTCTAGTAGGGTCAATATTAGAGCAAAAGTGAGTTGCTCCTTCAACACCTGAAAACTCTTCTCACAGGAATTTAGCCGCTGAAATTTGACTTTCTTCTTCGTCATTCGATACATAGGAGAAGCAATAAAATAAACTCTTTCAACAAACCATCTGTAGTAATCGACTAAACCCAAGAAACTCCTGATATCTAATGGAGAGATGGGCCTAGTCCAATTTCTTACTATTTCAGTCTTTTGAGGATCAACTTAAATGTCATCACCGAAAATGATGTGACCAAGGAAAGCTACAGATCTCAACCAGAATTTGCATTTATTGAACTTAGTGAATAACTCGTGATTCTTAAGGGTCTACAATACAATCCTAAAATGTTCTACATAATCGCTCTCACCAAGGAAATAGACAAGGATGTTATCTATGATGACTATGATAAATATGTCCAAGTACTATTTGAACACCCTGTTCATTAAGTCCATAAAAGCTGCAAGAGTATTTGTTATCCCAAAAGACATAACTAGAAATTCAAAATGATTATACCTAGTTCTGAAGGCTATCTTCAGGATGTCACATTTTTTCTACTTTAAGATGATGATATCCGAATCTGAGGTCTATCTTAGAGAAATAGCTTGCACCCTAAAGTTATTCGAACAAGTTATCTAAGGAGTGGATACTTATTATTGATTATGACTTTGTTCAACTAATGGTAGTCAATGCACATTCGGAGAAAACCATCTTTCATGCGCACGAAAAGAACTAGAGCATAGCCTGATGAAACCCTTATCTAAGAGATCTTTTAACTGTTCTTTCAATTTCTTAATCTCAGTTGGAGCCATTTTGTAAGGTGAAATTGAGATAGGCTAGGTATCTGTGAGGAGATCTATTCAAAAGTTGATTTCCCTATCAAGAGGAACTCCGAGAAGATCTTCATAAAATACTTCCAAAAACTCATTTACTACTGGAATTCATTCAAGATGTAGAGTTTCAAAATTTGAGTCCTTGACTCAAATGATAAGGTAAATACATCCCTTGGATATCATCTTTCTTTTCTTAAGATAGGAGACAAATCGACCTATAGGCACTAAGGTACTACCCTTCCATTTTATGATGGGCTCACTAGGGAACTGATACTAGAAAATTTTATTTCTAAAGTCAACTGAGGCATACCAAGAGTAGAGCCAATCCATGCCAATAATGACATCAAAATCAACCATCTCTAAATGTACAAGGTTAACTGAAGCAACTTTCTAAGGCACTGTGACCAGGAAACTTCTGTATACTCGTCTGGCTATAATAGAACTACCCACTGGGTAGACACTGAGAAGGGCTCTACTAATATATCGAGAATGACGCTAAATTCTATTGCTATATAGCGGGTCATAAAAAAAAGTGAAGCTCCAGGGTCTAACAATGCATAAACAAGAAGATGAAAGATTAGCAACGTACCCGTAACTATATCAGGAAAACTCTCATGATCATGTCAAGTCTGGAGGGAATAAAGTTAATTTTGACAATTTCAACTGATGGCACTAGAAATGGCACCCTGTTGAGTCGGGCATCCTGTTGGGACTACTGAAGAGTTAACTTGGCACTACTGATAATCATTCCTTCTTTGTTGGGAAACTATAGGACATTCCTTATTCTCTGGCCTGGCTTACCACACCTAAAGCATGAATCACTGCTTGACCTTCACTCGCTCTGATGGTTCTTACCATACCTTCTGCAAACTAGATTTATGTGACCACTATTCACGCTACCCTGGGACTTAGAGCCTGGCGCTCTATCCCGATTGCTCTGTCTGAACCTAGGCACTGAAGCACTGGCTGAAGATAGGGCTGGAGCTGAAGACTTTGAATGAAAATGAGAATGATTCTCGCCCTCTGACCTTTGCTGATAAAAGTTGAAGTTACCTGTCCTAGACCTCTTATTCTCTCTTTTTCTTTTCTTGAGTTTCTCCTCTTTAAACTACTAAGCATGGACCATCAATCTGGGAAGGTCCATCTTCTTAACTAACATAGCTTTCCTGCACTTCTTAACCACATTCTTTGAAACTCCAGACACAAACTTACTCATTCTAGCCCTAGAATCAGCCACCATAATCATAGCATACCTTGCTAATTAGGTAAACTTGAGTGAATACTCCTTTACACTATATTACCCTGCTTCATATTTATAAACTCCTGCACCTTGGCCCCCCTCAACTCGAGTGGAAAGAATCTATCTAAGAAAGTCGTAACAAACTCATCCCACTCTACAGGCCCTGCTTTGACCCCTTTATCCTCCTTTCACTATTAACCCAAGTATGAGCTACCCCTTGTAATTGGTAGGCAGCTAATTCAGCACTCTCACTATCAGTAACACCCATGATATCTTTCATTTTTTGCAGATAATCACGAAACTCTTGCGGATCCTCCTCATACTTGTATCCAAAATATAATGAAGGATTCATCCAAGTGAAGTCCTAGATCCTAGTTGTTATCATGCTCACTACTGGATTAGCTAGGGCAACAGCCTGCTGATTATTCTGAGCAGCCATAGTATTGGCTAAAATGGTAAAAGTGGTCCTAAATTCGACATGGGAAACATGTTCTTTCAAAGGGTCTTCCTGAACAGGTGGTGGTGCAGGATGATCCCCATTCCTTTTTCTGTTATTTTTTTTAAAGGAATTTACTATAAATGGATGAAGGATAAGTTAGAAAAAAAATTCAATAGAGCTCACGCTCCTTCGCACGACATGAATACTAAAAGAAGGAAAACTTTTCTAAAACGTCTCGTAGCTCTCTCTTATAAGTGCAGCGCGCTTCATACCCATGCATAAGACTCTACTCAACATGGATTTCAGACACCCTAGGACACTTTAAAACCTTATGTTTTGATACCAAGTTTGTCATGAACCAAGACTACACCCTAGTCGTAATATGTTGCTTAAATCCATAAGTTTCCCCTAGCTAACCCATGATCTAGTATCTAATGTGAACACTGAATAAAGTAATAATAAAACATCATATGCGGAAGATAAAAAGATGAGAAGTTTTGTTAAGATATAATACTGAAACAATACCCAGCATGTCTGAACTGCTAATACAACTAAAAATAAGTTTGAGTATCTGAAAGCCTCTAAAACATGAGAAGTTGATGGGACAAACTCCTAACTAATTTCAACTAACTGAACTAAAAAATTACTAAAAATAACTGCAAATAACCTATCCTCGATGGATAAGGACTCACCAGAACTGTTGTTGAGTGGCACTGAACTAACTAAGGGCAGTCAGGAAATTGAGCGTCCGAACCTATATTGTGAAATCAATATAGCACAAAAGGGAGTATGTGGGTCAGTACTTAGAATGTACTAGTATGTGAGATAGAACTAACTGAATTACACATAATCACTACACATGAATGCATGAACATGTAAATCGAATGCAGGACCAAGTAAAGTATATACTGAAATAATCTATAAAATTAAATAACTGATAAACCAAATACTTGGTTATGAAAACATGAGCGGGTGTGGTCTGAATACTGAACTGAGACTATGGGAGCTAACATTCAATAGACATGTCCTAATTAGATCTAATCGGGGTCCAATCTATAACCCCAGCGGGAAGGGTCTCAATACCTTGTTACAAATACTGACACTAGCTGTGTGGATCCACTAATCTGATGTCCCAAAGGACCGGGTTATCAAGCCTAAATTGATGGGTGACCCCTATGAAGAAGTCAAGCCTAAAATAATGGGTGACCCCTTGTAACCTACACTGGCTATGTAATTCTATAACTTAGGGACTGCTACTAGTGACTCTGCCTAAACTGACGGTGGAGCCGCCATCCCTAAGTTTGCTCGGTGCTAAGTATTACTCCCAACTGAATGACACTGGTATCCTTATTTATTTAACATGATCTATTACTGATAAGAAATTTAGCATGGTTCAAACTGACACATGCTAAACATGATGATGATCTGAATCTAATTATGAAACATGATCTAGATCTAGAAATGAATTAATGAAATCTTCTTTATTTTTGGATGTTAGATTTATATTATTTGCTTTTGTGAATGAAGAATGTTATCTAAGAAATGAGAATTGGGTCCATAAAATGATGTCCTGGCTCTACCATAAGCATCCATGGTTGAATGGTTAAAGCGCCCAACTCATAATTGGTCGTCGTTCAACGAATAAAACATACTTTAGAGATAATAGGATACAAGCAAATTATTGATAAAACTCCAAAATGGCATTTTCTTTTGACCCAATTTTTTTCTCTCTTTATTATAAGGTTTACCCAATGCTAGATGAGAAGAGGATTTATCAATAAGTAATGTTGCACCAGTTTTTCCTCCTGAGTTGAGACCGATCATTCAGATAGACTGAGGTATAGCCAAGAGAAACCATGAACCAGAATAGAAGAGCTGTCATCTCAGACGATTAATCAATAATTCAAAGTGCTTTTCTTGTGTATTCTTGATAAACCAGCATTTATATATAGAAAAGCAAAAGGAACTAGAATAAATAGTGTAGTAACAATAAATGCAAGAATATTTACTTCCATTATCTCATCGTCAAGAGGGAAGTTCTTATTATTTAGGCTAGTTAGGTATTTTCATTTCAAAAAAGTCAATGTATAAGATCTAAGATGTGAACGTCAGTCTGCTTCTATTTGTCGAGATGTAATCCAGGTAGGTTCAATGCCTGAAGAGCATATTTATCAAAACAAATATGATTACTAGTACTGATGAGTGCTTATTTTGATGTTATTCTGAAATTTAACGATACAAGCCAAATCTAAATGACTTGTAACCTGAAAACATTGATAGATATAATTTTCTTAGGTATCGGCTATTCATAATCCACCAGAACTAAATAATACATTAAGTACAAAAACATCATCATAATAATGTAAGGATATTCATGACCTACAGACCCAAAACATAGTATAACTCACTAAACTAATGAAACCCATGATTATGAGTATAGGAAGATGTTAAACGTATGAGGAAAACATGCTCACATGGTTAAATTCATAAACTAATAATCAACACGATGTCAACTGAACATGATATGGGTGACTGAGTTTATAAGGAGTATAAGAACATAATTCACTGGGGGAAACACATTGTCATGGTTTTATTCAAAACTATTAAGAGAAAGTTGAATAACTTCATACTTGGCATTGAAATTTCATCAAAGGAGGAAAAGAGTTTATACCTGAAAATTAAGGAATTTTTGGGACTCAATGGGTGGAAGGAACCCATTGATGAATATCCCACAAACCTGAATTCCTTGTATTCTTAGAGAAAACTTGAAATTGAGGCCTTGGAAGGGTGGATTCTTGGAAAAAGCATTTGATTTTTGGGTTCCTTGTCACTTCTAATTAGTTGTTGTAAGTCATTTAAAGCATTTTTGTTTCGCTGCGTCAATTGTGATTTTACTATATCACATCTAATTTATTATTATGGCCATCTAAGCATTGTGCCACTTAAATTGACATTTGTGATTTATTACTTCACTTATAAGGATGATAAACAGATAGCAGATCAACATGATTGTTTATGTTGTCTGCTTATATATTTCCTTTTATATTTCTTTATTTTACTTTTCATTTTAATCTGTTATATATTTGAGAATTACGTAAAAGTATTATAAATCATAATAATTAGCAACATAAAATAATTAAAAGGACGTAAAAAAATATTTAGTTGACTTTCAAAATTTTATTACTGCTAGATAAATTAGGATAGAAGACAACATACTATAAATCAAAAAATATGTAAAAAATTTAGTTAACTCAGAAAATTATATCAATATCAACAAAATTAGACAGGGAGTGTAATATATATTATTTTAAAAACTACATAAAAAGTATATAAATCACAATAGTTAATTTAAAAATGTTCTTCACGTTGGGCCCATACTGACAAGGGCCATATCAGACCTAGTTTCTATTATATAGAAGTAGTGGTTTCGACATGCCTACTTCAGCAGGCTGCTTGCTCCATGATTTTACTATATCACCCCTAATTAATTATTATAAGTTATTTATATATTACAAATTAATAATATTTAATTAAAAAAATAAAATAGACATTTATGACATATCTGCTTCAATCCGAATTTTATTATATTACCCTTGATTAATTATTATAATTTATTTATATATTAAAAAATTAATAATATCCAATTCACTATTTTACTATATCACCCTTAATTAATTATTATAAGTCATTATGTATTAATTCTATTAGATAGAAGCAGTGGTTTCGACATACC
Organism: Capsicum baccatum var. pendulum; assembly: GCA_030864225.1. Taxonomy (NCBI): domain Eukaryota; kingdom Viridiplantae; phylum Streptophyta; class Magnoliopsida; order Solanales; family Solanaceae; genus Capsicum; species Capsicum baccatum. The sequence continues at coordinate 93,733,497 of CM061557.1, forward strand.
TGCTTCAGCACACTGCTTGCTCCATGAATTTACTATATCACCCCTTATTAATTATTATAAATTATTTATATATTAATAATATTTAATTAAAAGATAAAATAAACATTTATGACATGTCTTCTTCAATCGTAATTTTACTATATCACCCCTAATTAATTATTATAAGTCATTTATATATTGAAAAGTTAATAATATCCAATTTGTAATTTTACTATATCAACTTTAATTAATTATTATAAGTCATTATGTATTAAAAAATTAATAATACTTAATTTAAAAAAGATAAAATAAATATTTATGACATATCTTTTCAATTTCTCCAACCGTGATTTTACTATAACACCCCTAGTTAATTATTATTATTATTATCATTATTATTATTATTATTATTATTATTATTATTATTATTATTATAGTCATTTATGTATTCAAATATTAATAATATTTAATTAAAAAGTAAAATAGACATTTATGATATGTCTACTTCAGCTACTTCAACCATAGTCTTACTAAGAGAGAAGTATCAATTACCCCCCTGAACTTGTCACATTTTATTCATGGTACACCTGAACTTTTACTAGTCCTAAGTATCCCCCCTTTCCCCTCCCCGAACTTTTTCTTTTAGTATGTCGCATCACCCTTTTCGGCCCACTGTCCACTGTGTGTAATACACGCGCAGACACGTGGATAAAAACGTTGATGTGGTTGCCCACATGAAAAATACCATTCGCTTCCCTTATATTTATCCTATATTAAAAAATAACCCATTTCTACCCTTAATTATCTGATTTCTCCCTAAAAAATTATATTTTTCAATTTTTCTTTACTCCAAAATAGTGAAAGGTATATTTTTTGTCGATCAAGTAAGCTATTATTTAAAATTTATATTTTTTTTGTGTGTTAAAACTATGAAATTATTTTTTCCCGATTAGTGTTTCATAATATGAAATTATTTTTTTCGGTTAGTGTTTCATAGTAGTTTACGATTAGTGTTTCGATTAGGACATTGAGGAGACTCACATGCACAAATACGTTTCTTATTATAATTAACTGAGTAAGAAATTGCGCTTTAAGTTAGGAGCGTACAAAAATCAAACCGATAAAAATGTCATTGATTTATCGTTATTGGGTTAACAATTTTTTAATGAATTTGTTATAAAAAATTATTGGGTTATTGATTCGATTTTGATTTTTTTATTAAGTTATTGGGTAAACCGATAACCCAATAATATTATATTAAATTATTATTTTATACATATATAAGTAGGATTTTTGTAGCAACTAAGATTCAATTCTGTTTCATGTTAGTTACTACTTTTTCTATTTTATGAGTATTTTCTTATCGGTTAAATCGAAAATCAAATCGTTAGGGATTAAAAAAATGATAACTAATATAACTACATTTTTTATAAGTATGTGTCTTGGTCTCTTTAGCATTTGTTTTGTTAATATTGTTTAAAATATCTGCTTCGATATTTAGCACATTTTTTTAGTTACAATAACTCATATGATATATATAAGACAAAATGGTCAAAAGCCCCCCAACCTTTATCTCAAATTCCAACTACACACTTATATTTTGTGGGGGTCCTATGACCCGCCTGAACTATTTTAAAATGGAATTATTACCCCCCCCTCCCCCGAACTATTTTAAAGTGGAATATATACCCGTCTAAAAATTTCATACCCAAATTTTATTTTAGGTAGTGGTCTACACGCGCTGCCACGTGTTATGCCTCGTAATTCCACATCATATTACTTTTTCTTACTATTAAAAATTGATTACTTTTCCTTTTCTCTTTTATTCTTTACTCCTACTTCTCTTTCCTTCCTCTGTTAGTCCATGGAGTAACACAGAGAACATAAATTTACATTTCAAATGCAACATTTGACCAAATGATGTAAGATTACTCCTCAATCAACAATTAATGTCCAAAAATATTCAATTTTCACAAAATGGCGTCGCCTTCTCCGATTAACAAAGAAAGATAAGCAGCTTCAATGGTGTACAATTTCTGGTAATGAAACACCGCTGGACAGTGACGGTGCCGGCAAAATTCAAAATTTCGATGACTTTATTTATTTTTTTTATGAATTTCAGCATTCTCAACGTCAATCAATTTTTGGGGAGCTAAGGAATGATTCTAACCCAGAAATTAATTCAAATTTTCCAATCTAAATTGATTCAACATTCTCAACGTCAATCTGAAATTGCTTGATTGATTAACGTTGAGAATGCTGAAATTAACCTAGAAAAAATCTACTTACATATCAGTTAACATCGTTCATTCAATTGAGAAAATTCAAAATTCTCAATCTGAACTGATTCAACAAGGTTAATCAATCAAAACTAGTTCTATGAAGTAGGAACAAGTCAATTTTGTGCTTGGAGATGAGGAAGATAATAAATTAATCTTGAATGTCATTGATGAGTTCTTGGACGCCATTGAAGAAGAAGAAGAAGAAAGAAAGAAAGAAAGAAAGAAAGAAAGAAAGAAAAATAATAATTAAAATTATATATATTTATTTAAAAAATATTAAAAATAAATTTTTAATAAATTATCACACTTTCTTGCCATGTCAACGTTCGAAGGGTAATAATTCCATTTTAAAATAGTTCAGGGGGGTTCATAGGACCCCCGCAAAGTATAAGTGTGTAGTTGGGATTTGGGGTAAAGGTTGGGGGGCTTTTGACCATTTTCTCTCTATATAATTAAGATTACAAAATTGAAGGAGCTTTATGGGAATGGAAACTGGAGTTTTAAATTGAATTAACAAATGGATATTTTTTTTTAGATTAATAAATGAAATCTTACAAAATTAATAAACGGATGAAATTTTTATCTTATAAACTAATTAATAAACTGGAGTTTACAAAATTAATAAACGAATGAAATTTTTTTTAGATTGGAAGTAATGGAGGTAGAGGGATAATAGATAAGGAGAAGGATAATTGAATTTTTTGAAAAAATTAAAGGAAAATAGATTTTTTTTTTTCGTTTTTTATCATTAAAAATATTGATTTGGCATAAAAATACCATCATCACGCGCGTGATGAAGGTTGAACTCAAACATTTTTCTACATCAGCGTAAAAGGGGCACACGATATACTGAAAGAACAAGTTCGGGGGGGGGGGGGGGGGGGGGGGGGGGGTAGAGGGGTTACTTAGGACTAGTCAAAGTTCAGGTGTACCATGAATAAAACGTGACAAGTTCAGGGGGGTAATCGATACTACTCTCTTTTACTAAATATCACCCTAATTAATTAATATAAGTCATTTAAGTATTAAAAAAAAAATATTTAATAAAAATATAAAATAAATATAAAAATAATTAATTAACTCTTGATGTTTTAAATTAACTTGACGTCTTTTATGAGGTCCATTTAAATTTTTTTCATGAGTATTTTTTGTAGTTATTTTTGCTATGTCACTTCTAATTAATTGTTGTAAGTCATTTAAGACACTTATGTTACGTTGCTTCAATTGTGATTTTACTATATCACCCCTAATTAATTATTATGATCATTTAAGCATTATGCCACTTATATTGAAATATAAAAAATATTATAAATTAAAATAATTAAAAATTTAAATTATTTAGAAAATATAATTGGCTATCGATGACAAAAAACTCTGGACAAGGAGAGTAACATATATTATTCAAAAATTACATAAAAAGTATTATAAATTACAATACATAACAACTTAAAATATCTAAAAATAACTTAATCTGTTATATATTTCAAAAAAAAATATAAAAATACTATAAATCACAATAATTAACAATTGAAAAATTTTAAAAATATAAAATATTTTATTGACTCTTTAATTATATTAGTGTCACTTAAATTGGAATAGAAGAAAAGAATTATAAATTACAATAATTAAAAACTAAAATTATTTTTAAAATATAATTGACTATCAATGCTACAAAAGTTTGGACAAGAAAAGTAATATATATTTTTTTGAAAATTACATAAAAAATATTATAAACTACAATTGTTAGTAGATTAAATTATCTAAATACATATTAAAAGTATGATTGATTATCTAAATTCTATTAGTGTCACATAAATTGAGACAAAAAATAACATATATTGAACCCGTGCTAGATCCTAGATGAATCTTAGAATGTATATGCAATTCTTTTTTTTCAAACTTTTGTTTAAATATATCAAGATTTAAAAAGCAAGTTCTAATACAACACATTAAATAGTGTATAAGAAATAATGTTAGCATAAATAATACCGTATTATTAACACAAACATTATTAATGCAAACATTACTTATACATTATATTCAAAATTATTCTTATACGCTCTAACAAACAACTTCTACGTTTCAATGGAAGGAACATATACAAAAGCAAAGTTTGATAAAACATTTATAGAAGCATGTTTTATTGTGTTCTCAAAGTCAAACAACATAAATTAATATGACAGATGGTAACTAAGCGTTTCTTTTTTATAATTTTCAAAACTTAAATTTTAAATTTAAAATATTAGTTTAATGTAACTTCAAATAACAAGTTGACAAATAAAATAGAAGGAGAAATGAAATCAAAGGATGTTTATGTCTACTTATTGGGGAAATACAATGAAATTTTGAGTTATTAATTGCAACTCACATGTGATGTAATATCCAATGACTAGATAACACTTTATTATTTTTCAGCAATTAATCACTATTTTATACAATAGGTGTCAAGTCTTATGTATCAATTTTAGTCTCATATTTTATACATAGCAAATCTCAGTTATCTATAATATATTAAAAATGTGAAGACCCTTAGAAAAGTGATTCGAACTTTTTGCCCTTCATTAAAACACTCTGCAATAGACAAAATTGTTTTTTCACCTATTTTCTTCAATTATTATATTATTAAATCAAGCACTCCTAAAATATATGGGAAAACTCTAATAAAATAAATATATGGAAAGATTAAAAATCCTAAACAACATAAAATATATGAATCCTAAAATATATGAAAATAAATTACCAGTCTTAAAATAATATATGTAAAGAATGACATTAAATTCTTTTTTACCTTTTTCAACATTTTCTTTTAATTGCAAATAAGTTCCTCTGGGGTTTTAAGCTTATATATTTGATACCTTTTTTTGTTTGTTTGTTTAAATTTATCTTCAAATAAGTTTGTCTTTTTTTTCTTGTTGCTTTAAATTAGGCTTAACAAAATTGAAGATCCTTTAACTTTTAAGATGATTTTTTCATAAACTTTTATTAGTTGTATTTCCCTTCGTAAATGAATCATTATTGATTGATTCTTTAAAATGTTTGTGCAGATAAAGAAAGATTTATGTGAAACATGCGGACAAAACTTCGTATCGATTACAAGGTATCGATTACAAGTGAATTTAAGGTATATTTTTTATATTCTAAATTTTATTTTTTATTCATATTAGTTTTACTTCTTATTAAGGCGTAATTCATGTTAATACTGTTTTGTCAAAGTCATACTTACATTCAAAAAAGTTATTGAGATAAAAATAAAGTGAAAATTGTGATTTCTCATAATAGCAAACAAATCATAGTTTCAAACAAGTATTAAACAAAGTCTTTAGTTATCTAGAAGATAAAACATAATGGTAATTAGAAATTTCATGCATTAGTAAATCAAATTTATAACCGATTTCATTCTTCCATCAGTGATAATTTGAATGGCTCATTTTACGTTTTAGTATCATCATCAAGACTCTAAAGTATATTTTCCTTTCAAATTATAATATTAAATGATTGATATTTCAATATGTCATATTTTTTTCAATTTTTTTTCGATATCTTTATTTTATAATTTATAATTATTTGTCTTGAATGAGAAGATGCATGAAATGGAATGTGATTTTACGTGTCTTGACGTGAGTAGTATAAAAAGAGAGAAATAGAAGATCTTTTGAGGTATAAGCTTTTCTTTATCAAGAAATTAGCCTTAAGTGACTTTAAATGGATCCGATTCATAAAAGCAGGATTTTTAAATAGAGGATCAAGTATATTGTTCAATATAAATAATAGAAATTTATTCTTTTATATACACTTATTATTATCTTTATACATACGCGCAAAGCACGTACACTTGACTAGTATGACTAAAGATCTAAACTTCAAATGCATCGAATTTTGCTATTTATATGAGTAAGTTATACATAATTATCTTGTGAGATAATTTAGAGTTAATATGTTTTGTGTATTTATATTTTTATAATTCATAATAGAAATTGACATCAATCTAACTTATCGTACATAATCAAAATATCTTAATATTAGGCCCATGTTGACACGGGTCATGCTCCTCTAGTACTATATAGAAGCACGAGTGGGGCGGCTGGAAGGAGGCAGCTGGCGGTCGACATGCCTGTTTTCAACTGCCTGCTTTCTCCGTTATTTTACTATATCACCCTCAATTAATTTTTATATGATATTTACGTATTAAAAAAATTAATAATATTTAATAAAAATTAGAATAGATATTTATAAAGGATAAAACAGACATTTTTGACATGACTGTTTCAGCTGCTTCAATTGTAATTTTACTAAATCACCTATAATTAATTATTATGAGTTATCAAAGTAGTTAAAAATTGATAATATTTATTTTTTAAAAGGTGAAATAAACATAAAATGATTAATTAATTCTTGATGTTTTAAATTAATTTGACATCTTATGTGAGGTCCACTTAAAAAAATTTCACAAGTATTTTTATAGCAATTTTGTTATATCACTTTTAATTAGTTATTATGAGTCATTCAACACGTGTTGATTTTGCTATTTCAATCGTGATATTTAGTTTACTCTCGAAATTATGTTAGTTTTGGTCAAATTGAAATAAAAAAATATATTATAAATTACAATAATTAAAAGCTTAAATTATTTTCAAAGTCCACATTCACTATTAATACCACAAAAGTTTGAACAAGCAGAGTATTATAAATTACAATATCAAACAACTTAAAATCGTAAATTACAACATCGAAAATGAATTATAGATTACACTTATCGATGTCATATTAATTAGGATAAAGGGATTGTAGACATCTAAAATTTGTGGGATTCTACAAGAAGAATACAGATGCTATTAGAATTCTTGGAGGCTAATTTACCCTAAACCTTGCTTTGAGGCTACTCTAACCTAAACCTGAATTATGCCTATATAAAGGGGCAAATATTCCTTTAAAAAGGCATCTCTAAGATCTCCAAAATCTCTAATATCAAAGTGATCAAAACCATATCTTCTTGATGCTAAAATACATCACGAAGATCTACAAACCCTCTTTTCATGGAGATCAAATCTAAATATTCCTACGTTCGAGAAATACGACACTAATGGCCCTCGAATTACGGAAAAATTTATATCAAATTCAAATATGCTTACATTCGATAAATACGCTACTGACGGCCCTCGAATCACGAAGAAAATCAAGAGAGAAGAATCAAGGGAGGGACAAATTTGTACCCACATCATTTATCAATAAAAATCATGTTTCTTCGTATTTTTATTTTTTATTGCAATTTATTTTCGTCACTATAAAAAAATTATTGGAAACAAACTGGCACGCCCAGTGAGACCAAATCAATCCTCCATCTCTTATCTCATAAATCAGATCTGCAAATCTGTAGCCATCACATAAACATGAAAGTTTTGTGGGTACTTCAAGACTCGTCATCAAGTCTACACTTCGATAAGCCTTGAATTAGGGGGCATTTGTAGACATCTAAAATTTATTGGACTCTGCAAGAAGAATCCAGATGGTGTTAGAGTTCTTGGACGCTAATTTACCCTAAACCTAACTTGGAGGCTACTCTAACCTAAACCTTGAATTATGCCTATATAAAGGGGCAAATATTTTCTTAAAATGGCATCTCTAAGATCTCCAAAGTCTCCAATATCAAAGAGATCAAAACCATATCATCTTGATACTCAAATACATCAAGAAGATCTAAGAACCCTCCTTTCATGGAGATCAAATTCAAATATTTCTATATTTGAGAAATACGCCACTAACGACCCTCAAATTATGGAGAAATTCATATCAAATTTAAATATACTTATGTTCGAGAAATATGCTACTGACAACCCTCGAATCACGGAGAAAATCAAGAGAGAAGAATCAAGGGAGGAACAGATTTGTACCCACATCATTTATTAATAAAAATCATGTTTCTTTGTATTTTTAATTGTGATTGATTTTTATTTTCGTCACTTTATAAAATTTGTTGGAAATAGGGATATTACTTGAAAATTACGTTGAAAGTCACATAAATTATAATATAATTAACAACATAAAATATCTAAAGCTATATATAACAAATCTGATTGACTTTCTCAAATACTTCATCAGTGTCATATAAATTAAGATAAAAAATAACATATAATATCTGAAAAGTAGCACATTGGGACTGTGCTGGCACGGTCTCCAATATCTAGTATTACTACTATATATAATCGTCAGTTAGCTGGCACCTCAAGCATGCAACTGGAAGTTGTCATGCCTGCTTCCAGTTGCCTGCTTGCTTCATCATTTTACTATATCATCCCTAATTAATTAGAGATAATACCCATGAAAATAACTGAAGTTTGATCGGATTACCAGTTGAGCATACTGAACTTTGTGGAGGTTCTATTACCCCCCCAGACTTTTTTTTCATATTTTAATGGCATATATTTGCCACTTGGCACACTGTGTATGATTCACGCGCATTGAGCGCGTGAATAGTGCTAAAAATATTTTAAAACTCTTTTTTTTTGCCAAACAACCCCTTAATTTTATAATTATTTAAAGTTTTATATTTTTATTAGTTTTTTCATTCTTCTTTCTTCTTTCTTCTTTCTTCAACAATGGTTGCTCCATTGTTGAATTGAAATTTAATGAAACTCAATGGTTATAATTTAATGGAACTCGCTAATTGAAACTCAATGGATGATTCAGAAGATTCAAACTCAAAAACTCACTAATTTAATTTTGAGTTTCATTAATGGAAATTGAATCCTTCGAGTTTCATTAACGGAAGATTGAATAGCTTCATAAATGAAATTAAATTTTTCGAATCTTCCGAGTTCCACTAATGAATTTTCTGAATCTTCTGAGTTCCATTAATGGAAATTGAATCATGAAATTAATTTTTTTGAATCTTTCGAGTTCTACTAATGAATTTTCTGAATCTTCTGAGTTCCATTAATGGAAATTGAATCTTCCATTGGGTTTTCAATTAGCGAGTTTTGTTGAATCTTCCATTAATGGAACTCGCTAATTGAATCTTTCGAGTTTCAATGGAATATTAATGGAAGATTTCATTCAATTATTTGAAAAAACTTTCTTCATAAGCTCAATGGAATCATTTGGAATATTTAATATGGTTGTAATGGTGAAAAAATGTTGAAAAGTGATAAAATGGAGAAGAAATGACGCGTGTACCACACTTTCCACCGAAAAAACTGGGTATACGTTTTGAGGGGGGATTAATTCCACTTTTAAAAAGTCCGGAGAGGGGGGAAATTAATTCCAATTAAAAAATATAGGGGGTAATAGGACCCACGCAAAGTTTAATATGCTCCACTGGAAATTTGGTTAAACTTCAGGTATTTTCGTGGGTATTATTCCAATTAATTATTAGATGTCATTTACGAATTAGAAAATTAATAATATTTAATAAAAAATAAAATACACATTTGTGACATATCTGCTTCAGTTGTTTCGGCCGTAATTTTACTATATCACCCATAATTAATTATTATAAGTATCTAAGTATTAAAAATTAATAATATTTAATAAAAAAAGATAAAATATATATAAAATAATAAATTAGCTATTGATGTTTTAAATAATTTGGCATCTTATATGAAACACACTTAAATTTTTTTCACATGTATTTTTTATAGCAATTTTGTTATATCACTTCTAATTGGTTATTATGAATCATTTAAGACATGTCTATCTCTCTACTTTAATTTTGATATTTGGTTGACTCTCGAAATTATATCAGTGTCGCTTAAATTAGAATAGAAGAAAAAATATTATAAATCACAACAATTAAAAATTTAACTATTTTTATAATATAATTGACTATCAATGCCACAAAAGTTTGAACAAGAAGAGTATTATAGATTATAATAGCTAACAGCTTGAAATATTAAATTACAATGTCAAAAAAGTATTATAAAGTACAATAGCTAATAGCTTAAAAAATCTAAAAATCTATTAAAATATAATTGATTATCTAAATTTTAATTTAATTATTTTTTTAAGCTTTAACTTGTTATATATATATATATATATATATATATATATATATATATTTAAAAATTGTGTAAAAAATATTATAAATTATAACAATTGAAATTTTAAATTATTTGGAGACACATAAAAAATTTTGGTTGACTATTTATAAGTGCAAGAAAAATTGAGATATATCATTTAAAAATTTCGTGAAAAGTAATGTAAATCACAATAATGCAACATTAATTGGGATATATTATTTGAAAATTTCATGAAAATAATATAAATCACAATAATTTCCAATCTAAAATATTTGAAAGATGTAGAAAAAATTTGCTTGACTTTTAAAATTTTATCAATGTCATATTATTTGTGATAGAACGATATTACTTGAAAATTACGTAGAAAGTCGTATAAATTATAATATAATTAACAACTTAAAATATCTAAAACTATATAACAAATTTGATTGACTTTCTCAAATATTCCATCAGTGTCACATAAATTGGAACAAAAAAGTAGCATATGGTATCCAAAATTATCTAAAAATACTATAAATCAATAACTTATAACGTAAAATATTTAAAAATAAAAAAAAATTATTGAATTTTTAGATTTCATCTATACCACATAAATTGAAATAAAAAGTAATATATATTAGGCTCGTGCTGACACGAGCTTTGATATTTAGTTTATGATATATAAGTGTGAGTTAGCACACATATCATGGTCGACATGTGTCCTTCTTGGAATTGACAATTTAATTAAGGGTATTTTAGGTATTCACTAGTTTTGTTGCTTAAAGCTGTTGTTGTTACATGCTATCTGCATGTGGATTTTTCACTTTTGGACAATAAAGCCTTGGATATCTTTGTTTTATTACAGAAAAAATATGCCCTTTAACTTTTTCATACAGGTTGGTCCCACCCATTTTAAATTTGTCTTTTCATTAGTGGTTTTCTATTTACTTCTTCCATTGTTCTTCAATATATACGTGGACCCCTCATTAATTTCAGCTGACTTTTTTCCTTTTTTGTGTTTAGTAATTAGTTTAGATTTTTTTGAGGAAAAAAAATTAGAAAGTGTAAAAGTAAATTTTAAAGCAGTGAAAATGCCTTTTGAGGTGTTATTCAAAAATTTAAATATTGTGAAAATATATTTTAAAATATTTATACCCAAATAAGTATTTTAGAATAAATTAAAAATGTATTTCAAAATATTTTGAATAATATTTATGGTGAAATGCTTACCATAATTTTATAATTATGGCAATTAATATTATTTGTCTTTTAAAATATTTATCTCTCGAAATTTCATTTATTCCACATACATTGGGTCAAAGAGAGTAACATATATTACCTGAAAATTACAAAAAAATATTATACATCACAGTAATTAATAATTTCAAATTTTCTTAAATTTTCTTAAATTTTCTTACAAGTATTTTTATAACAAATTTGCTATATCACTTGTAATTAGTTATTATAAGTTATTTAATACATATCTGATTCGCTACTTCAATAGTGATATTTGATTGATTCTCGAAATTATATTTGTGTCATTTAAATTGAGGTATGACACACTCCTTAAGAAAAAAAATTTAGGACATAAATTGTTGATTACTTTCCACTATTGCCCTTTTGATTGTCTTTAAATTACTCTCATAGAAAATGTGAAGTACTTAACAATCTCATTAAATGAAAGGGTAAAATTAGAAAAAAAATTTTAATATATCTCTTGAAGAATGAATAATTTATTTATTTTAAATATTAAAAAATAATTAAATAATTTATTTATTTTGAAATGAAGGGAGTATAAAATGTTTGATTAATAAATAGGATGTCATCAAAGGTTTCTTCCAGATTTGTCAACATTTATACAACTGCACACAGCACTTGAGGTTCACACGCTAACCCAATGAGGCATGAAAAGAGGGCAAGCCCTAGAACCACGGGCCTGCGACTTCACTAATATTATTACTGATATTATAATATTAGTGGCTGAGGTTGAAAGTCCTAAATTATGCAATGCTTTTGTGCTGTGCTCGTTCAAGTACGAAACCACCTAGAACTACGAGCCTGCGACTGGACTAATATTATTACGAAGAAATTCCATATCATAGATTTAAATATGGGTGACTTTAAATATTTGACCTCAAATAAGAATGTCTTTGAAGAATAGCCTTTCGTACTTTTAATATACTAAAAGTACCATTTTGCCCCTCTATACTTCAAATATATTTTTAAACTTTCCATACTCATTTATCTCTTAAATTTTATTTTTTATTATTTTCACTTTTTAATTTTTCCTTTACTTTTATAATTCTACATTTTTCACTTATTTATTTTTTCCTTTAAATTTATTATTCTGATTTTTATTATTTTTAATTTTTATTTTTTCCTTTACTTTATTTTCATATTTAAATTTATTTGTCTTAATCTTTATTTTTTTTCTCTTTTTTTTTTCCAATCATTATCTATTCCTTCACCTTGCCCTTTTTTTTTTTAATTTAGTTATCTTTAACCTTTATTTAGAGTTTTTTTTAATTTCTCTTTTTTTCCTTAGATTTTTATTCTCGTTCAACTTTTTTCCTCATTTCTCAAATATCCTTTCTCTTTCCCTATGTATGATCAATTTATTCTTTAATTGCACTACAAAAGATATGAGAGACCGCCTTATATCTTCAGGATGAGACTGAAAATCGAAAATCATTAGGTCCACAATTTTCAAACGTATCTGTTAATCTAACTTCATCATATAGCAAAACATCATATTTCTCAATACTAAAGTTCAGTAGCATTTACTGTCAAGCGTCATGTAAAATATAAGAACATAGATCAGTAATTCAGTAGTAACTTTTAACTGGTCGATTATACTCAAATGCTTGACAGATGACCTATATCGAGAAATTAAAAATAAACTAAGCAGCATATAGAGAATGGAAGTCCTGCAATCTCAAAACAGAATACCACATAATTATGGAATTAGAATTTTGTGTAAGTATGAAGTCTAATTAGTCTATTCAAAAAGTGTATATTTTTCAATATTTTGATCAGCATGAATAGGCTATCAATGTCTATATTTTCATCATTAGTTGGTTCATATTATCTATTCCATCAGCCAGTTGATCTACATCTTTATTCAGTTCATTAGGGTGCCTCCATCTTGATCATGATTCTGTTCATTAATGTCTTCATGTTGATTAGCATTTTGCTCAGCAACTCCTAAATCTTGTTCATCAAAAACCAGTTCATTAGCATCTCTATATTGATCAGCATTTTGCTTAATAGCACCTACATCTTGTTCATTAGGAACCTGTTCAATAGTGTCTCCATCTGGATCAGCACTTTGCTCAACAACACCTACATCGTGATCAATAGGACTCAGTTCATTAGCATTTCCATCTTGATTAGCATTTTGCTCAGCAGCGTCCACATCTTGTTCATTAGGAAACTGTTTATTAGTGTTTCTATCTAGATCAACACTTTGCTCATCAACACCTATATCTTGATCATCATTTTGCATATTAGAGCCCAGATCTTGTTCATTAGGAGTCTGTTCATTGGTGTTTCCATTTTGATCAATATTTTGCACATTAGATCCCACATCCTGTTCATTAGGAACCCATATCGTTTATCTTTTTTCCTCATTTATCATATATGTTAAAAATCTAATCAGTGTAATTAAAGAATAAATTGTTACCTCTTGGGCAAAAGTTTTTAATTTCAACAATTTTCTAAAGTCTTTCCCATGAGGCAAGAGTTGCATATATGTTAATAATCTAATCATTGCAATTAAAGAATAAACTTTTTCCTCTTGAGCAAAAGTTTTCAATTTCAATAATTTTCTAAACTAAGTCTTGCCCATGAGGAAAGAGTTGCATATAAGTTAATAATCTAATCAATGCAATTAAAGAATAAACTGTTACCTCTTGGGCAAAAGTTTTCAATTTCAATAATTTTCTAAAGTCTTGTCCATGAGGTAAGAGTTGCATATATGTTAATAATCTAATCAATGCAATTAAAGAATAAACTTTTGCCTCTTGGGCAAAAGTTTTTAATTTCAATAATTTTCTAAACTAAGTCTTGCCCATGAGGCAAGAGTTGCATATATGTTAATAATCTAATCAGTACAATTAAAGAATAAACTGTTGCCTCTTGGATAAAAGTTTTTAATTTCAACAATTTTCTAAAGTCTTGCCTAAGAGGCAAGAGTTGCATATATGTTGATAATCTAATCAGTGCAATTAAAGAATAAACTTTTGCATCTTGGGCAAAAGTTTTCCATTTCAATAATTTTCTAAACTAAGTCTTGCCCATGAGGCAAGAGTTTCATATATGTTAATAATCTAGTCAGTGCAATTAAAGAATAAACTGTTGCCTCTTGGGCAAAAGTTTTTAATTTCAACAATTTTCTAAAGTCTTGTCCATGAGGTAAGAGTTGCATATATGTTAATAATCCAATCAATGCAATTAAAGAATAAACTTTTGCCTTTGGGGCAAAAGTTTTCAATTTCAATAATTTTCTAAACTAAGTCTTGCCCATGAGGCAAGAGTTGCATATATGTTAATAATATAATCAGTGCAATTAAAGAATAAATTGTTGCCTCTTGGGCAGAAGTTTTCAATTTCAACAATTTTCTAAAGTCTTTCCCATGAGGAATGGTTATAATTCATGTACAATAAAAGGGATGGATATTGTCTTCTTCCACTTTAGCATGTTGCTTAACTAAGTCTTCTTTAGCACTAACATTAACCAGAGCAGCTGGTAACTTTTCTATCAACTTCTTTGGACTTTCTTTGGCTTTATTTATCAATAGTTGTTACTTTTGAGGTCACTTCTGGTGACTGGTTGTCATTTTTTAGAGTTTCTTTTAATGGATCCTGCTCCAAATAACAGAAATTGCAAGTGTTGAAGTGAGAATAGTGAAGTTAACAAGCACTAGTAAGGAATTACCAGAAAAAAAAGGTAAGCACACAACAACATCAAGCTTGGGATAAAATTTCATTACTATATTAGCTAATATAATGTAAAATGCACATGGAACTAACTAGCAGTCATTTAACTTTTCTCTTAATACTCTGGCTGATCAACAATTAACGGACTAAAATAATCAACTTTCTTTCACACCTATATTGGTCCTTTGGCTTATGGATCTGAGACTAATGGCATCAGAACTAGAATCTTTGAATACAGAGCTTGAGTTATTTAAAACTATAATTTACCACTACCACATCAAAGTTAATAGAGAGTAAATTTAATGGATATTAATTCTACAAAATCTAAATATACAAAATGTCATTCAGGTGCCCATTTACTAGGTAGCTAGCTGGCTCTTATACTAAATGTTGTTCTTATACTTCCACTTTTACAATTAAGTCATTGATATTTTGGATTAATCTAAAGTTGAAGCTTCCAATTTCCAAGCATACTAAAATGACAAATGACAAATTCTTGGCAATGGTTCATTGGAAAACAAAGGATTCTCAAACATTTATGTCTGAAACTTGAATCCTGCAGTTCCAAAGAACTGGTAGACACAACTCAGGGAGAAAGAGGCAGGAGAAAAATAAAGATATAACACAAGAAAGACGACCAGAGTTGCCAAGATATAACATTACAGAAAGTATTGAAGCATACTAAAGTTTTGTGATTATAACCATTGGTAGTATAGCACTTTCTAACTACGAAAACATGAGCTGAATATTTAGCTCGACCATTTCAGCTTGAAATAAACATGCATATAAAGATTTGAGTACGAATACTCAAATCAAAGTATTAGCTTCCTTATATCAGCACAATCAATTAGAAAGCCAGAAAAGGATTATCAAGACATCCTATGAACAAAAAAAATCTTTCTTTTGCCTTGTACCTGCTAATTAGAGTGTCATTCTGAATGTGAAGAGAGTGAACCAGAACTCTCAGTTTCACCAATGCTCTTCTCAAAAGGTCTCTTTTTCCACAACCAATTCCTCTTGTCCATCGATCTCAATAACCAACTAAATCTGCTACAAGTTCATTGCCAGTGACTACCTACATATAATTGACACCATTAATCAATAATAATTAAATAAATGAGTAAATAAAAAGAAAATTCTTGATAAGTGGGGGTCCAAATTTACAAGCAATATATTTATGATTACAGTCATATGCTTACAACCTTTTTCTCCAAGACCAATCCCCCCAACTACTCAAACACAATTATAACCGCAATAACAAACTTTCCACAACCTATTCGACACAATTACTCAATAGAAAATATGTTACTACAACAACAGGATAGCCCAACTCCAACTTACGTTCACCTCCCCAAAAATCAAATCAATATGCTAATTACATAACGAGCTAAAATTTACCGTAATGTATCAATAAGCTTAAATTTACTGCAAATTAGATGTTTACACAGAGCTAAAATCCACCAAACCACCCCAAAGAATTAGAGAATATGATGATAAAGTTCTTACCTGAAAAAATTTTACGGCTACAAATTTATTTGATAGGAAAAAGGAGCGATGATCGTGCGAATTTGTTTGATTGAAAGGAAGAGTGATGGTGTTTTGTTTTGAAAGAAAGTTAGAGTGTTTTGTTTTGGAAGAAAGAAAAGCTAATATATTGGAGGGGTATTTTCATCCAAAAAAGTATGAGTTAATAAGTAAAGGTTATTTTAATAAAGCCTTTTTATTTGGGGCTAAAATTTGAAAGCCACCCTAATTTTGGGTCTATTTTTTTAGATTCTCCCATTATTACCGATATTATAATATTAGTGGGTGAGGTTGAAATTCCTAAATTATGTAATGCTTTTGTGATGTGCTCGTTCAAGTAAGAAACCACCTAGAACCACAGGTCTGCATCTAGAAAGGAAAAGGACTTGTGAAAGGAAGTAAAAATATCATTTGTCTATTTATTGAGTCTAAAATATTTTTTTCGTTTATTTATTAGGCTTAAAATACTCTTTGCATCTACTTATTGGAGCTGTTTTGCCTTTATATTTAACAAATTTTAATTTATTAATGATGTATCTTTTTTTAATTGATTAACTACTAATTAATTAAAATAATTAATCTGTCGTGTGTTGAGCTGCAATATCTATTCAAATTGAAAAGTACAAACTTGTAATGGAGTAACTTTCTACTGAAATTATACCTAATTGTTCTTTGTTCTCCAAATCTTTATCTTTTAAAAATGTCAAACTTAACTTAGAACTTAAAAACACCATTTTAAAAGGATAGGAGAGGCAGTGATTAATAAAATACCATGTGAAAAAATAAAAATTACTAAATTACTAATATTAGAAACTTGAAAGAAAGATATTTATGTACTTAATATCCATGCTAATAATCAATATTATCTCATATGTCGGTGGCTGATTTTTTTGGTTCTTTGATTGATTAGTATTCCTAAATTTTGTACTGTTAGTGATAACCTTTGTTGTTGAAATTCAAACAATTTTTGTGATAGTTAATGTGTCATTTGGAATTAATTATCTATGATCTTGCTTTTTGTTGGAAAAGACTTTCCTATTGAAATTATCTATAGTCTTGCTCTCTTCATGCTTCGGACTTGAATGTCAAAGTTCATCTCCTTTCAAGAATTGTAAACTTAAAAGAGCGATATAAACTCCCATATTTCCCGTATGACTTAGATCAAAAAGAAAAATGAACACTTGACTCAAAAATTGAAGTACAATTAACCAACCTGCATTTTGACTTGAGGTCGGTCTATGATTTCATTGAGAAAGGCGTAGAAGAAGAGAGAAAAATGGAGAAAAGTGATTATTGACTTGGGGTTTTATTTTTAAGGTTATTCGATTTGGGTGGGCCGGTTTACTAGCGGATCGGGTTATTAGGTTTAGGCGGGTTAAGATTTTAGGGGGATTAATTATTTTCATTGATTATTAGCTGGTCAATAAAACAAAGAAACATCATTAATGAATTGGCGTTAGATGAAAGGGAAAAACAACAGCCCCAGTAAGTAGATGAAAAGGACATTTTAGGCCCAATAAGTAGACAGAGGATATTTTTGCACCATTTCACATAGTTAAAAGACATTTTAGGTCCTTTTTCGCGTCTACAAAGAGCGAACTACCAGTTTTACCAAAAAATAAATAACTAAAAATTACATATATACACAAGGTAACTTTATCTTATTACATAAAATCCCATATTGGAAAAGAAATTACAAAAATCCCAAAGTAATTGCTTAAATCCCTACCCTTTTTTACCTTCTCTCTCTTATCCCTTATACATCCCAATACTCCATCTTTTGCTCCCTTTTGTGTCCAATATATCCTCCATTATTGAACTCCATATTTCACGCTCAAATTCAAGTAACGTGTTCTTAAAGGTTACAAATTTGTAAGTTTTCAAGCATTAAATGAACATACTGATTTTCTTCATTAATTGTTGAGGGTTTTGTTTTTCAACTTTACCAAATCAAAATTAATTTTGATTTTTTTGATTGCATGTATATATTTATGAAATTACTTTCTTTTGCAATGTCATTCCAGTGTGATAGTTAAATTTTTTCATATATTACAAGTCAGATCTTTGTTATTTTATTATTTTTAGTTGCTAGTGCTTAATCAAGAAAGTATAAATTTTGTAATAGAGTCTGGTCCTAGCTTTAGTTTAGGACTTAGTCAGTTAGATGTTCAAGAACAATATATTTCTGTTGTTGATTTTGTTCTTGGTACATTTGATTATGAAGAACCCAATTTCATAGAGAACCGTTCCAAGTACTGAAACGACCCGGTAATCATGAAAAAATTGAAGGAAGTTGTCCTTTCAAGTTCGAGAAGTCAGCTTCAAAATCGACAAGTAAGAAGAAGATTGATAATTCTGGACGACCACGTCTTCCAAACGTATAGGTTTTATATTATTTAATATAGTTCAGCAAATGGGAAATTAAACGTTAATAATCATATTGTAAAATTATATAGTAGAATGGTAGTA
The DNA here is from genome assembly GCA_030864225.1 of Capsicum baccatum var. pendulum. Taxonomy (NCBI): domain Eukaryota; kingdom Viridiplantae; phylum Streptophyta; class Magnoliopsida; order Solanales; family Solanaceae; genus Capsicum; species Capsicum baccatum. Next base: position 93,752,680 of record CM061557.1, read on the forward strand.
TAAATTACATTGACAATTTTAAAATCATTCATTGGATTAGGTACACTATACATTAGTTTTGGTACATTATACTTTACATGTTGTAAAGTTATACAGTAGAATATAATAGGTTGTAAGACTACTGTTTTCATTCAATACGGTTGTGCAGACATTATACATTAGTTTATTTATCAGACTAATGTATATTATAAGTCTTCTGCTTTATATTTCATTATATTATAAATTAAGAAGTTTTTGTTATATATAAGAGGCATTTTATGTATTAGGTTGCACTATACAGTTAGAAAGTCTAAACATCGTATAAGGCTGCAGTATACCTTTTGATAAGATTATATATATAATATGTATAAGGTGCATATTATACTTTACAACTTGTAAAGTTATACAGTAGAATTATAATAGGTTGTAAGACTACTGTTTTCATTCAATACAGTTGTGCAGATATTATACATTAGTTTATTTATCAGACTAATGTATAATATAAGTCTTCTATTTTATTTTTCCTAATATTATACATTAAGAATGTGTTATTACATATAAGAGATATTTTATGTATTAGGTTGCGTTATATAGTTTGAAAGTCTAAATATTGTATAAGGTTACATTATACCTTTTGATAAGCTTGTATATATAATATGTATAAGGTGCGTACTTTATATGTATAGTGTTACATTACACATTATGGAAGATTATAGTTTAAATGTATAAGGTGTCCACATACATGTGCACTTGTTGTATAATGTTATCTTTAATACATATCAGTTTGCTGCAACGTTTCTATCTTTTCATTTTGGAGTATATTGTTATTTTTTCAGGGTATAAAATATCGTATTGACAAAGTCTCGGATCACCCATTGCATATTGGTAGCTTATATAACTGTGCAGTTGGCGAAGACATAAAGAGTTACTTTGGAGAAGAGATTTTTGTGGCATTTAGAAATACAATTTTAAGGTATTTCTCAATAGGCCTCAGTGCAACTAGATAGGGAAGATATCAAAATGCCTTCTGATGCTAGAAATCTAGCAGGATAATAATTATGAGATTCATGTATGGGTACGGGGTAGTATCCTAAAATATTTTTATGCTTGAGCATGCCATTATTATCAGTCTTAAATGTACTGATAATATTGATAAGTATATGTATACTTCATAGCCCAAATTAGCTTTGATATCGAAGCATTCCCAAACGCTAAAGCTGGAATATCTAAGCTAACACTGATACAACGTGTGAAGATGGGAAGATTTGATAACTCTAAAGATGCGCTGAACCTTGCCATATTATACTTTATTCATACATTTCTATTTTCTCAGCATCGTAAATCACCGATTAGTTTATCCCACTTCCAGATGGTTGAGGATGGTCGGTACAGATATTTTCCAAAGGGAAAGATTACATTTGACAAGTTGATGAACTCATGGCAACAGGATTTCTTCATCGTAAATAGTTATACTCTTTGGGTGGAATACCACACGTACTCAATGTTTGGATGTTTGAGTGCTTCTCTGAAGTCGATAAAAAAATTATTGTCCATCAGAGAAACATCATCCCAAGGATATTCAACTGGTCTATAGAGTGTGTGAGGCCTAAGTATGAGTCTTTTATGGCTGAAATATTTAGTAAGGTGTATGTATAACCTTTTATTTATTTATAATATTTATTTATTTTTTCAATTCAATTTCTTGTAGTTCTACTATTTCATTTTGGACTTTACTTTAACAATTTTCTTATAGGAATTTACAACCTACAAGTGAAGAAGTTCAGAGGTTAGATTTGTCTTTTACCTAAGAATTAGAGATATGCGATCGACTTACAACATCTGCTGCTACTATATCTATTGATCAAAAGTTGAAAAGGTCAGCTGATAAAGATCAACCATGTGTTATTAGTGCAGCTAAAGATTTTGATGATTTCAGCACTATACCACTGCAGGAAACTTTGATCAAGGCTGATTTATCTTCACCTTTATCATCTGAGCAAGCATCTAAGAGAAAAAATACAATGATGTTTAAGGAAAAAAGTCCAGGGATGAAAGATGAAGAGATTTCTACACGTACTCGTTCAATGGGTCATGTGTTGGGCTCTTTTTAAAAAATCTAGAGGCTTCAACAGGTAAGGCATCAACTCAATTTGAACATGGTCAGCAAGGACAATTTGATCCGTCTCCAGAGCGTGACCATGTCAAGTCTTTTCCTTCATCTACCACAATGCCTCACGGGACTTTTAAGTTGACTTTAGACATGGATGAGAGAAAGTCTTACATCAACTACTATGTAGTTAACTTTCTTATTGATAATTTTTTTAAAAAAATTGAGTTGTTTTTAATATTTTATTTTTTGTGTATGTTATAAGGTTGATAAAAAGATTGGTGAGATGGTAACAGTAATATCCAATACACCTGCTGGGGTCGTTAAAGCATTGCAGAAAGAAGAAAATAAAGAATCACCAGTATAACATTTTTTTACATTCAATTTTTATTATTCGATGAAATGTTCATACAAACGTATTATTATTTTATATATGATGAGAAAATGATTGATAAGGAATTAGGTGGCAAAGAAGAATCGAAACAATAGGACAGTCCAATCATAGATGATTTGTCAGTATTTTTTTGTTAATATGGGTTTGTTACTATAAATCTATCTTTATACCATTTGTACACATTTGTTTTTTTGGTTATTAAACAACATGAAGATGAGGACAAGGGTCCACGGACTGAAATAACAAATGATGATCCTGGTGAAATTCAACCTGTGGACACGAATATCCAAGCATGTGTCAACACAAATACTGAATGTACAACAACAACTAACGTTCAAAGCCATCAGAAAGTATTTTGAAATTTTTGGATAACTGATATGTATGGGAGAGTTGTGTCTATATTAGAATCATATAATTTTTTTTTTGTCTTTGGATCCTATATATTTATGGGAGAATTATAAATATTTATTTTATGTATGACACCTGCTTATGAAATTAATTGTTATGTATTATTGATTTGAGGTATATAATCGTAGTAGATTACTACGTATGAATAACCTTTTACATATATAGGTTATGTATAATTGGATTTATACATACATATGTTATGTCTTGCAAGAAATTTCTAAAGGTATCTAACAACTTGTACAGTCTAACAACTTATACATTCAACTGTTACGTAAGGGAGATTTGCAATTTTTTTTAAAAATAATATGTGTTTTCAACATCATATACTTATATATTTTGTGTATTGATATTTCATGTTTTTAAGTACCAGTGATTTAATTAATATACATTATGAATATTTTAATTGTCTGATGCAAAATATTTTATTAAACAGAAATTTACATGTGTAAATTAATTATGGGAAATCTTATTGTTATCTATTTATCACTTACGCTTCTTTGCACTACATTTATCAATACATAACACATTTATATCCATGTATGTAGGATGATTTCAGTGTCACAATAACAGGTTCAGTTCAAGACGTTGATGTATTCTTATTTGGGTTGTCAAGAACTTCAACTATGACGCCATTAGATGTTGGTACTCCAATTACAATGATCGGGAGCTAATGAACGCTTCCCGCCAGTCAGTTTCCACCCAATTTTCTAGATTCTCAAGTTTGGGAGTGTAAAGCCACAAAAGCACCAGTAAAAAAGGATCGAAAGAAGTCCAGGATTTTATGTAATCAAATTTGGTTCAAGTTCTAAGGATAAGGATGATACAAGAAAAACTTGGAAGGCATGAAATTAGATCAAAACAGTCCAAACACACTCCAAAATAGTCCACAAATCACTAAGATCCTTGGACCGATTGGAGACCTCTCTCGGATTCATAAATACAACAAGAATACAGTAATAATACGTGAAGAACAAGATGAACACAAAGGCACAACATTCGAATTTAACAATAACAACAAGAACACAAGATTACAATGCAAACACTAAACATGATTACAAAAAAGTAAAGGGATAGATGGATAGACCACATGAAGGTATAATGTTAAGAACCCAAGAATGGTAACTCTTGGACCCTTAACACTATACACAATAATAAAACTATCTCTTACAAAGACACAAGATTGGAATCCACCTCCCAAGCATCAATGTTTCCAAGCAAACAACAACAAAAGAGAATCCACCCTATTGTTGTATCCTAGTTTCGGTTTTGCCTCTGAAGAGAAGAGGGGATTTGTGTTTTCCAATATCTTAAGACTTACAAAATAATCAATAAACTAACTAAAGAAACCCTAGAGTGTTCCTTATATATTACATTGCAAATGGAAGATAAAATATCCCTTATACCCTTAAGAGATAGGCTCCCCTCTAGTGTAGAATAGTGGACTGTTTTGGTGTGTATTAAGCACTTAATTGCACTTATTTTGCACACACACTTGGATGATTTCAATACACACCCAAATAAGTCCATTTCTGTGACTAATCTTGTATCATCCTCTCCATCTTGAGAGGAATTTGCCTACAAATTCATAGATTCACCTCGTTCAATTGGCCACTTCAAAAGAAACCACTAAAAATAGCCCGCAAAACATAAGATGGAACAAAAATAGTCTGCAAAATCATGAGGAAATTGAGAGCACATTAACACAAGTCTTGGCTGACATCTTTATTTTGAACTTTGGCTTTCTCTCCATCTTGAGCTAATCTCATCCGAAACAATTCTCCTATCATCATACAAGCATCATTTTAGACTCCATATCCGTCATATTCCCTTTTAACATTCTCTTTTATATGAATCTGTCGGCTTTGGTGAAATGGATTTTTGGTTGAGAGGATTGATTTGGTAAAGTGGAGCTTGGACGGGAGGGATTTGGCTTCCAAGTCCTTTTTGTTGGACTTGATCAAATGGAGGAGGGATTGGACTATGTAGGTCTTGGGTTGGAGGACATTTGGTGGCTTGGCTCATGTCTATGTCATTTGGTGGTGTCTTGGAGGATTGACTGTTTGAGGTAATGCTTCGGAAGTAGAATCATGAGAATTCCTTCGACTTTTCACTTAATCTAACCTCTCAAGTATAGTAGACATATCTGAGCCCAATTTGTCAAGACCTGCATTTGCCTTAGCTATTTCTCGGGCAATAGCATCAAGGTGGGCCAAAATGGTGTCCATTATGGAAAAGGAGTTACCCACAAAACAGAAAACACATTAGTTGTACAAAATATCCTCACTCTTTCTTTTTTATTTCGTGTCTCTCGGACCCCTCACTCTCAATCTCACAAGTGTTATAAGCTTGCCTGTACTCCGAGAGGTGAATCCAACATTTACAATGACTCCAAAGAGCAAGGAAAATACACAAGGACGTATTACAATGACTCAAAGGAATTAAAATGTACAAAGGAAAGTTAACACGAAGAACTAGTTTAAAACTAATTTACAATCTAGTAAATGGTCACTAGCTTGTAAATTAGTATTGGAATCAACAAAAGACACAACAAAACAAAACTAGAAGATCAAATTTTGATCTTAAAATTTTTGTGTGAACAGTAACTTGGGTGACGTGGCAGTATACCATTGGTCACGGCCCCATAATTAGTCACTAGTTGAAGTTTACAAACTTTAGTTACTATGTAATGGAAATAATTGGTTTTGGAGGGAAAGTATATGTCTTGAATCTCCTTTAAGTCTAATCTTCAAAAGGCAAGACTTGAATTTGTACAATTCCCACAAAACAAGGTCCCTTTAAACAATGAAATTGGTTGGAAAGTAGATGTCAAGTCAAGGAAGTGATGCCTCAAGTTTTCTCACAAACAACTTTACAACTTGTAGGTTATCCTTTTTGAATCTATATTACACTTTTGGTTGTCTTAAGTTGTAAGATGAGATGAAGAAAAAGATGAAAACCACAACAACCTTCAAGAACACATCAACAACACAACAACTATTTCTACCCCACGGCCAACATCAACACACATCACGGCCAATTTTAGTGTCAACACACGACCAAGGTTATTTTTTGGTTTTGTATTTTTTTATCAAGGGTGAAGGTTGTGATGAATGTCAAGAACTCAATAGAAACTTTATCAAGAACAACACCAACACCTACAACATCCAACCAAGACTATAACAACAAGACCACACGTCAAAGAACAACAACTTTAACAGACGGCCATGGCTTTGTTCACAATAACAACATCAATTTTTAAAGCTCAAATATAGATCGACTCAAAGTGTTAATGGACAAGATACTAATACTTGAAACAACAACATAATAAAAATAAATTCTATACCTAGACAGACAACATTTGGCCAATATACAACAACAACAAGTTCAACTTCCTTGCCAAGATCTCAAGCTCAAGAACACGTCGTTTTTTTAATTTTCTTAGCAAGAAATCCCAAGATTGGTATTGTAAGAACAAAACCAAAGATGGATTTGATACCAAATGATACAAGAAAAACTTGGAAGGCACGAAATTGGATCAAAACAGTCCAAACACACTCCAAAATAGTCCACAAATTACTAAGATCCTTGTACCAATTGGAGACCTCTCTCGGATTCACAAATATAACAAGAATACAAGATGAACAAGGTGTATTTCACACCAAAACAAAAAAAAATATGTGAAGAAAAAGATGAACACAAAATCACAAGATTCGGATTTAACAATAACAACAAGAACACAAGATTATAACGCAAACACTAAACATGATTACAAGAAAGTGAAGGGATAGATAGATAGACCACATGAAGGTATAATGTTAAGAACCCAAAAATGGTAACTCTTGGACCCTTAACACTATACACAAAAATAAACCTATCTCTTACAAAGACATAAGATCAGAATCCACCTCCGAAGCATTAATTTTTCCAAGCAAACAACAACAAAAGAGAATTCACTCTATTGTTGTATCCTAGTTTCGGTTTTGCCTCCAAAGAGAAGAGAGGATTTGTGTTTTTCAATGTCTTAAGACTTATAACATCATCAATAAACTAACAAAAGAAACCCTAGGTGTTTCTTATATATTACATTGAAAATGGAAGACAAAATGTCCCTTATACCCTTAAGAGATAGGCTCCCCTCTGGTGTAGAATAGTGGACTTTTTTGGTGTGGATTAAGCACTTAATTGCACTTATCTTGCTCACACACTTGAACGATTTCAATGCACACCCACATAAGTCCATTTCTATGATTATTCTTGTATCATAGGGAAATTTTGATAATGAAGACAAGCAGAAGTATGCTTTCGATGGTTGTACCATTTATTAAGAGTTGCCTAATGAATTGATGTTGGATAACTCTCAATGGCTTGCTGTAGGTTTATTGAAATATCATGCTGGAAAGTAAGTGGTTTGAAAATATATATTATTTTAAATAAAAAGTAGTACGTCAACATAATTATATGTGATGTTTATAAATTGTTAATGGTACAAGAAACAAACCAACAATCACTATCTGAAAAATAGTTCAGGATTAGGTTATCCAGAGTTGAACTTTGTCATTGCACAGCCACAGTTAAAGAATTGGTTCTACCTGATGTCGCAACCTAAAATATGCTGGAATGATGATTTAAATTAAACTAACTTTCTTTCAATTGTGTAAATACGTATTCGAGACATACTGTTGTTTGAGTGTAAAAATATTTTTATTGATGTGTAAATTGCATATGTGATCATACATATCATACATAATGGCAATGTATTATTATAACTCATACAATAATGTGAACTGTTTTATGTTAAAGCTAAAAAAAATGAATATAATCTCATCATACATAGATGAGAAAGTATAATACATTCTCATACATATATAACAAGATGTTAGAGTGTAAATCCTACATAAAACATTGAGTTTATATATATAGTAAAGTATGATACATTATAATACATATGGTGCCATTAATTTTTAGTTATGTCAAAAAACAAATTGCCTCATACAGAGAAACTTAAGTATAATATCTTATCATACATGTAGTAGCCGTTATTGTTAACGAGTACTTTATACAAATAACACTGGCCTAATACATAGATAGAAATGTATAATACATTCTCATACCTTTGCCAAGTGAAGCAACGACTACGTTAATTAAACTAACTGTCATCCAAGAATGTATTAAACGAATCATACACATACTGATGTTGGTGTGTACATCTAATATTTGTAGATTAAATTTTAAAATAGTGTCTAATTATTATTCAAACTGGGTGACATATTATAAGTGGTCATATAATACTATGAAAAATGTACTTATATCTAACCTTAAATATAATAGCTGTATTCATACAAATTACAGTATAAAATCATCTCATACATTACCCATTTTTTCCAACCACGACAAATTATCGATCTTCTATTTAATATTTTTTTAGTCTGTCATGCATATTTTCTTATATTTTTTAATCATTTTTTATCTTTTATCCTGTTTGCACATGTAGCATTCAGATGTAATCTTCTACCATTTGAGAAAGAAATCGAAGCTGCAGCTTTATGAAAATTATAGATATATAACAACAAGGTGCTTCTTCAAAACACATATCGAGAATACATATCATAGACATTATCCAGATGCTTCATACGTTCAGACCTCTACGCAAGAAGACTATACAAAATCATGTGTTGTGGCTAAAAATGAAGAATCAATTACAAACATAATTAATGAATTTTGTATTCCTGCTGGATTACCATGGCATATGGTTGATGAGGTCCATTTTTCAGTTAACTGTGGCAAAAAGTTTCATTGGGTGTTGTCTGTAATTGTATTGAAGGAGAGAGTAATACGTGTCTACAACTCATTATCAAGTATAAGAAAAAGGGAACCATAAAATGAAATACACAAGTTGGCAATGATGCTGCCTACTTACTTGTCAGACAGTGATTTTTTTGAAAAGACAGAGCGAACTGATTAGGAAACACTGGAAGCGGACAAGGACAAGCTTGGTCATCACACTCAACTTATCAATCAAAACCTATTTTATGTTGACTACATTTAAAACATACCACAGCAAGCGGCTGATAGTCTGTAAGTGATTTTGGTTTATATTTTTTTACATGTATAATTATGTTATAATTATTGAATGACCTATTAATTCATAATTTTTTTTCAAATCAAGTACTGTGGCATTTCTGTTGGTGCATATGTAGAAATATTAAGTGAAGGACCGGAAATGCATTCATGTGGGTTTGACGCACAAAGTCAACGTGCACGCTATGCATTTATACTATGAAATTACGGAGTGAGAAAGACAATTGAAGAATATACAAGTGATAATGACGATCCTCCACATCCAAGAAATAGTTATGTCTAATCAATTGATGAAAGTGCAATTATTACTTTACAGTAGCACGATTTTTTAATAATCTGTATGGAAACATCTAATTGTTGTTTTAGTAATGGATGTTAAACAATTACACCACTTGTTATTTTTTGATGTTGAATTGAAATTTAAATTTTATTGATCTCTTTAATTTGTTTAAAAATAAATATGTTATGTATAGTTAGTAGCTTCGTTTACTAGGGACATGTTACAATTTTAATTAAGTGTATTGCAATGACGTCCAACATATTGTATTGGTACTATCTAAGTTGGTAGCTATTACGTTTGACGTACATTATATTGTATTGGTACTATATAAGTTGGCAGGTATTACATTAAACAATGATTTATATATAACGTATAATAATAAATTATACATTAAAGTATTATTTTATACCTAATATATAACATTTTCAAGTACGGAACTTCATTTATAAGGCAGTTACATGTAATGTATGGATGTATGGAATGTGATTCATACATTCAACATTTATTTCATATATATAAAGTTAAGTATAATTTATAATCATACATATACTTAAAAGTTTTTAACTTAAACCAATAACGAAAATATTTACATCATACATAGTAACTAAAGTATAAAACGTTATCATACATATAAAACATAATTTTGTTTGAATACAGATCTTATATTTAATCTTGAAAACACACAAAGTAAAAAATGTATAATACATTATCATACATTTAACACATTATACCACGATCAATTTGTATCATACATATAATATATTATCTTACATCTAGTTAAAATCTTATAACTTACACCAAAATAACGAAAATATTTTCATCATACATAGGAACTAAAGTATAAAACTTTATCATACATATAAAATATAATTTTGTTTTAGTACAGATCATACATTTAATCTTGGCAATACACAAACTAAGAAATGTATAACACATTATCATACATTTAACACATTATACCACGATTAATTTGTATCATACATATAAAGTTAAGTATAACATATTATCTTACATATAGTTAAAAGTTTATAACTTAAATCAAAATAACGAAAATATTACATAGTACATAGGAACTAAAGTATAGAACTTTATCATACATATAAAACATAATTTTGTTTATGTACAAATCATACATTTACTCTTGTCGACACACAAAGTAAGAAATGTATATTACATTATCATACATATAACACATTATACCACAACCACTTAAATTAAACTAAATTTTATGTACTAGTGTGACGAAGATCATTTGTTTAAAAATACAACGGTACATGAGTTTAATTTTAAACAATGTTATACATTACATAGAACTGATAGTTGAATATTTAATTGTTTGTTATACAGTACATATGAATGACTATTTAGTGTTATAGCTGCCAAATAAGATAGCATTTATGCATCTTTATGTATAATATAGAGTGAACTAGTTACAGGAATGCATTATGATTTATGTATAATGTAGAACATTATTGTGTCAATCTCAAACTATTATTAAGAACTAAACTTCAAATAACAATATAAAAATAGTTCAAAATTATTTCAGATTATCAACATCAACAAACTAAATTGTTTATTCAAACAAAACCAAATTAAGCTTCATCACATGAAAAAATAAATTATCTTCTCCACGTTTTCTTTGAAAAAAATTGCACGTCCGTCGGTTGTGACCTGCACGTTCGCATTTACCGCAACAATTTGAATTTGAAGAAAGCGATTCACTTGATTTCAAATACCTTCCTTTCTTTGGCCTACTCGGAGGTCTTTTGTATTTGGGCTGCAAAACTTCTTCATCTTCTACAAATTGAGGAACATTCCAATCCTCCATGTCTGGCTGAAACTATCAGGAGTTCATACGTCTTAACAATGGTATTTGTCCTGTACAATTCAGAGCAGTAACGATCATAATCTTTTACATTTACATTTTTACTCTTTAATACGGAAATTGCATGTGGACAGGGTATTTCATCAATTTGATATCATCCACAGTTATACGTGCCACGTTCAATATCAATAATGTACCTCCTTCTGAATTCATATACACAGTAAAGATAACTTGCAGCTGCCTTGACCTGTTAGACAAATGATTAAATATATATGCTAACATAACAATTTATAATGAATAATAAAAATTTAGTTTCATAAATATTCGAATACATACCGTCATCCGTAAAGCCTTAGCACTATTAAGAGTCAAAATTTCTCCGAATCTTCTCCCTAATGTTGTATTGGTATAAGATGTAATTTCACTGTTCTTACAATTCCATGAGGCAAATAAAATTCTAATTTCTTCAAGGAATTCTAAAATAGAAAGTTCTCTAGCCTCTACTAAGCAACCATTAATACATTCGGCTATATTAAAGATCATCATTCTACCTCTATCAACAGGCGAGTGACTTCGAGACCATTTTTCATATCCAGCTTCTTCCAGGTATTCCTTAACCCTGTGATCAACTTTAGCAACCTTTGACATAATGTAATCAAAATCTTCTTTTCTATAAGCTTTAGCCATAGAATAATAAAGATCGCTAAGTCTGTCTTTGCTTTTTCTAAAATGTGTGCAAACGTTTTTCCATAAATGTCAAATACATGCTAGATGAGGGACATTAGATAAACAATGCTCACACCTTTTATGACACTCTCGTTTAGATCCGATGCAACACACATGTTGTCCTGTTCGCCAAATGCTTCCCTAAACTGATGAAAAAAATCAAGTCCACACATTGTCATTCTCCGACTCCACAATACCGTAAGCTAATAACAGAATATAGCCTTATAAAAAAAACAATAACAATCTAATAAATTATGTGAATGTCAAACATATAGGTACTGATTCTTCAAGCCCAAAAATCCTTATACATACAACATTAGTGTATAAGCACATTCAATACATAAAAGATTGCATATGTTCATAGAGTAAACAAAAAAGTAAAGAATAATACCTGTACCATCAAGTGTGCTTGCCGATACAAAGGTTCCTTGTATGGTCTGTTTTAATGAGCACCATCAACAATTATAATAGGCCGGCAAAACTCGAAATATCTTATCACGGGATGTAAGGCAATAAATAAGTATTTAAACTCATTATCCAATGCCTTATACATCCGAATGTACGAGTTAAGATACACTTGGTTTAGCATATAAATATAACGCGACATTTTTCGATATACATCAGCTAGATCACTTCTAAGCATCCCAATTGCCTTCTCTTTTGCGCGCTAAGCCTTCATTTAGTTAATATCAACTCCATAAACAACCTTCATCTCTTCAATTATGTCCGCGGGTGTGTGTATTCTCTTGTGATTAATTAAATTTGGTCGTATAAATTCACTCACAAAAGTTGTAGTCGCAACCAAGTTATTCAGAACTCTATCAATAAGACTACATGTATATTTTGAATCAAATGTTTTAATTACAAAAAGATCCGATTGATTCATACAAGACACCGCCAAGACTCATTTGCAATCTTTGTTATGACAGTGCAGGACATAACTGCATCAAATATAAACAGGTAATCGATGTATTATAATATAGATATAAAATTCATGCTTTCCTAAAATGCTAAATTTGTGTGTGTCAGGTTTCATCATACATACGTCCGAATGTATGAGTATTAAATATACACTACTAATATATTTTTTCACATTTTAAAATGTAGAACATCTCCGAATACATTACTACTTATTAGCAACCCCCGTTACACAAATCTTCAGCAATTCCTTGGTATATATTCGGCGTATAATATAACACGATACATAACAGTAACAACAAACCTAAAATAGCATGAAAACTGCAATTTGTACACAACTTTTGTTAGATTATAACCATATATTAAAACTTCAACAAATTTAAATATAAATTTGGTCCATACCTTTGTTTGTCAGATCGTTTAGCTTTGATGTTGAAGCAATTTGCTAACATATATTTTACCATTATCGCTACCAGAGTTTGCTTATCCTTATAAAGCTGATCAACCTTTATTTCAGTGTTCTTGCAATCAGTAATGAAGTTTTTCACTTCAAATTCTGGAACATATAATGAATACTGATTTTGCGTTTCAACAACCATTAACGCAACATCAGATTTATTTCCTTCAATACAAAGAACAACACCCGTTTCACTATCAAACTCAATCGCCTTATTAGACTTGTCGAAAGTTGAAATACACAACAAAAAATTTATAAATCCTGAAACATTTTTCTTCAACTCAATGTACACCCTCACCCCATTATCATTCCTTACAATAATTGGAGAGGAATTACCTTCAACAATGTATTTTACTTTAATTTTTTTACGAACATCATCAATATTCCATTCCGTTGCAATCGTCACAATCAATTTAAAAGACGTTATACTTTTTGACATAATAATTCCATCACTTTTGTATTGTTGATAAAGAATTCCGGACTCCCAAGTACCCAAATGGCGCAACAATATAGGATGTTCATATTGATTATTGAAGAAGAGAACAAACCAGATGTGGATGTGGTTTTTTTTTTTTTTTTTTTTGTGAATTCCAGATCTTAATTCAAAAAATAAATAAATTATGATGGCGTTTAAGATATTTTTTGAATTTGAATTTCAGTTACTATTTTTAATCATCCTCCAAACCACCACATCATGATAAGTTAATTAATGTCGTTAATTAAGCAATAGAATCATCCAATATGATCTTTTATTTTCATAAATATAGGCTAAACAGTTTTCTCATACATTTAACCAATGTATGAGGATCCACAACATGTATATGTATTTTACCCAAAATCGAAAGAGAGAGAATCAGCCGGTATTTTATGTAAATACTTTCATTAGGGAAGGGATATATGTGGTTTATACAATAAATAAAACAAAAGTCCTACAATAATCAGAAAATCAATTATAAGATTCATTTGATTTACAGATACAGAAATGCTGCACACGTTAAGCAGCTTCCTTCTTGATTTAAAAAACAAAATCATGAAAAGCAATAGGACTTACCTTTTTCAGCCAACCCCTCTCGCCCCTCTTTGGTCTATGAATCCATCGTGTTGAAAGAAATCCATCACTAAAGCTTCAATACTGATGGTGCGGCTGAACGAATCAAGGACACAGCTGGAGGATGACAACTTCGTTGTGTACTACTTGATGTTGATCCTGAAGGACAAGTGCGCAAGCTAGGTGCATTAGACGAGGCTATAAACCTACTTGAATGGCTTCGTAGTTTTTTCTTCTCAATGGTCCTATCTTCTGCCCTAATATGCCGGATCTTCGCCTCATTCAAACTGGCTGGGAGGACACAATTGCACAGAAAGCCTTGAATAGAGTCAAAATAACTAATTAGTCCCAGTACTTACATAACAATACTCTAATATTAAATATACCTGATGATTTATTCGGTATAGGCACGCTAAGACTGCATTTTTTTTTTTTCAGATTCAAATAGTCTAAATCTGAATGCACATCTGAATGATTAAGATGTTATCTCTAAATTTGAAAACTGAATGATTAAGATTGTTTGTTTTTAACATCTGAAGTGCAAAAAAAATTTATTTGTATATATAATAAAATAAAAAATACAATTTAAAAAAAAATTAATTATATATCAGAAAAATATGTAATTTAATACAACAAAATTATTATTTGATTGAAAAATATATTTATGTTTGTTAGTGATAGTGGAGATGGTTTATAATGGTAGTTGCGGTGACAATGATTAATGTTAGTGATTAGTAATGTTAGTGGTGAAAGTTGTGATAGTTGGTATTGTAGTGACTGTTATGATGACGGCGGTTGATAGTGGCGGTGGTGGTTGTGATGTGACATTATTTGATGTTAGTAATAGAAGGTGTTGATTGTAATGGCTGAAAAATGAATGCATGATGGTTGACGATGTGTTGGTACTAGTTGGAGTTGTTAGTTGTGATGATGGATATGGTTGTTAGTAGAGATAAATTGTAGCGATGATAGTGATTGAAGTGATGGTAGATGTGGCGTTACTAGTGACAATAGCGGTGGCCGCTGAAGAATGTGTGGAGATTATGATGTATTAATGGTAGTTAGCGATGATGCTAGTTGTGATTGATGAGTTGGTCGATAGTAGGGATTGGTCGGTAGTGGTTGATGATGATGGTGCTATTGACGGCGGTGATGCCGATAAATATAATTAGAAAAATAAAGGTAGTAAGTGCGGTAGCGGTTGACAATAGTGGTAGGTAGTGATATTTGTTGTCGATAGTGGTTATGATGGTGGAGGTGGTTGGTGGTGGTTGGCAATGATAGCGATGGCAGAGGTAGTGACTGGTGATTATGAAAAGGGTGGCAGTGAATATTATCCAATATCATAATACCTCTTCAAACCATTAAGACTTGATTCTAGATCTGAATGATTAAGATCTATTCATACCTATTAAGAGCTAAAATCTTAATAGAAAACAAATGCACTTAATGGTCTGAAGTCAAAACCATCCAAATTCAGACCTCCATTAAATGCAAACAAATGAGTCCTAAGTTATTCCAAATTTGAGATTATGTAATATCGTGAATGGCTTATGTCTAAAATGCAACTCAAACTACGCCCTCTGTTCACTTGTCCACTATTTCAAAAAAGTTTTTCATTTTTATTTGTTACATTTAACATACAAGAAAAGACAGATACTTTTTTCATGTTTTACCCTTAGAATTAACTACTTATTCTCCAAATCATTTTTCAAGACTTAAACTACTAAACATCAAATAATATGGGCATTAAAGTAAAATACTCATATCAATTACTATTTCTAAAGGGGCTTGTGTAAAGTTGAAAGTGGACAAGCAAATGTGTACAGAGAGTAACAGTTTTGGATTAAATTCAGTCTTTGGTACATTTGAGGTATAGAAACTTCTACATGCTGGCTAGAAAAATCATGTGATTTATCAAACTAGATCCATCATTTATATTTCCACAAATCAAAAGACTTCAATAATTAACTTGATCAACAAGGGACCACTAATTATTTAAGACATTGTTTACCAAGTATTGCAAGCAAGGTCCATATAGAAAAAAGTGTTCATGTTGTCCAATTCACTATCAGTAGTTGGGTACAGGAAGGACAAAAGATGTTCAAAGTACTCAATGAAGCTTAAGTTAGTCAAACTCAACCTTGAGTAAATTCCATGAATACCATTCATGGTTTTTTTTTTTTTTTTTTTTTTTTTTTTTTTTTTTTTTTTTAAATTGGGGGTAGGGAAAAGGGAATGGGGGAGAGGATTATAATGTGGAGAATCAAACCTCCATCAATAAGATGAAAGTTCAAGTAACTAACCAACTAAGCTATTGCTTAGTAAAATTACTTTTGTTTCATTTAGGATTTAAATATCACCCAACTATATCACTTCCTACAATATCACTAAACCATTTCTATTTTCCTCAAAATATACTTCATTAAAAACCTTTTTTTCTCTCCTAGTTGGATGTCATGTCACGTTGAACTTTTATTTTAGTTAATACATTTACACGCATTTAACCCAACCAAAAACTTTTATTTAGTACATTAAGTGTAGTTACTTGAAAGGTGGACTTGTGTTTTAAATATAGTTAAGTGTGGTCACTTGAGAAGTGAGTTAGTGACTTGAAAATGTTTAAGTGTAGGTACTTGAAATATGAACTTGTGTTTTGAATATAGTAAAGTGTGGTCACTTGAGAAGTGCATTAGTGAGTCGAAAATGTTTAAGTGTAGTTACTTGAAAGGTGGACTTGTGTTTTGAATATAGTTAAGTATGGTCACTTGAGAAGTGAGTTAGTGACTTGAAAATGTTTAAGTGTAGGTACTTGAAATGTGAATTTGTGTTTTGAATTTAGTTAAGTGTGGTCACTTGAGAAGTGCATTAGTGAGTCGAAAATATTTAAGTATAGTTATTTGAAAGGTGGACTTGTGTTTTGAATATAGCTAAGTGTGGTCACTAGGGAAGTGAGTCGAAAATGTTTAAGTATAGGTACTTGAAATGTGGACTTGTGTTTTGAATATAGTTAAGTTTGGTCACTTGAGAAGTGAATCAATGAGTCGAAAATATTTTAAGTGTAGTTACTTGAAAGGTGGACTTGTGTTTTGAATATAGTCAAGTGTGGTCACTTGAGAAGTGAGTTAGTGACTTGAAAATGTTTAAGTGTAGGTACTTGAAATGTGAACTTGTATTTTGAATTTAGTTAAGTGTGGTCACTTGAGAAGTGCATTAGTGAGTCGAAAATGTTTAAGTGTAGGTACTTGAAATGTGGACTTGTGTTTTGAATATAATTAAGTTTGGTCACTTGAGAAGTGAATCAATGAGTCGAAAATGTTTTAAGTGTAGTTACTTGAAAGGTGGACTTGTGTTTTGAATATAGTCAAGTGTGGTCACTTGAGAAGTGAGTTAGTGACTTGAAAATGTTCAAGTGTAGGTACTTGATATGTGAACTTGTGTTTTGAATTTAGTTAAGTGTGATCACTTGAGAAGTGCATTAGTGAGTCAAAAATGTTTAAGTGTAGTAACTTGAAAGGTGGACTTGTATTTTGAATATAGTTAAGTGTGGTCACTAGAGAGGTGAGTAGAAAATGTTTAAGTGTAAGTACTTGAAATGTGGACTTGTATTTGAATATAGTTAAGTGTGGTCACTTGAGAAGTGCATTAGTGAATCCAAAATGTTTAAGTGTAGTTACTTGAAAGGTGGACTTGTGTTTTGAATATAATCAAGTGTGGTTGCTTGAGATGTGAGTTAGTGACTTGAAAATGTTTAAGTGCAGGTACTTGAAATGTGAACTTGTGTTTTGAATTTAGTTAAGTGTGGTCACTTAAGAAGTGCATTAGTGAGTCGAAAATGTTTAAGTGTAGTTCCTTGAAAGGTGGACTTGTGTTTTGAATATAGTTAAGTGTGGTCACTTGAGAAGTGAGTTAGTGACTTGAAAATGTTTAAGTGTAGGTACTTGAAATGTGAACTTGTATTTTGAATTTAGTTAAGTGTGGTCACTTGAGAAGTGCATTAGTGAGTCGAAAATGTTTTAGTGTAGTTACTTGAAATGGGAACTTGTCAATTGAATCTACTAAAGTGTGGTCACTAGAAAAGTGAGTTAGTGAGTCGAAAGTGTTCAAGTGTAGGTACTTGAAATGTGGACTTGTGTTTTGAATATAGTCAAGTGTGGTCACTTGAGACGTGAGTTAGTGACTTGAAAATGTTTAAGTGTAGGTACTTGATATGTGAACTTGTGTTTTGAATTTAGTTAAGTGTGATCACTTGAGAAGTGCATTAGTGAGTCAAAAATGTTTAAGTGTAGTAACTTGAAAGGTGGACTTGTATTTTGAATATAGTTAAGTGTGGTCACTAGAGAGGTGAGTAGAAAATGTTTAAGTGTAAGTACTTGAAATGTGGACTTGTATTTGAATATAGTTAAGTGTGGTCACTTGAGAAGTGCATTAGTGAATCCAAAATGTTTAAGTGTAGTTACTTGAAAGGTGGACTTGTGTTTTGAATATAATCAAGTGTGGTTGCTTGAGAAGTGAGTTAGTGACTTGAAAATGTTTAAGTGCAGGTACTTGAAATGTGAACTTGTGTTTTGAATTTAGTTAAGTGTGGTCACTTAAGAAGTGCATTAGTGAGTCGAAAATGTTTAAGTGTAGTTCCTTGAAAGGTGGACTTGTGTTTTGAATATAGTTAAGTGTGGTCACTTGAGAAGTGAGTTAGTGACTTGAAAATTTTTAAGCATAGGTACTTGAAATGTTAACTTTTCATTTTGAATTTAGTTTAGTTTGGTAACTTGTGAAGTGACATGAAAATATTTAGGTGTAGGTACTTGAAATGTGAACTTTTCATCTTGAATTAAGTTTAGTTTGGTAACTTGCGAAGTGAATTAGTAACTTGAAAATGTTTAGGTGTTAGATACTTGAAATGTGAACTTTTTATTTTGAATTTAGTGTAGTTAGGTAACTTGTGAAGTGACTTAGTGACTTTAAATGTTTAAGTGTAGTTACTAGAATTATGGATTAGTGACTTTTGTTTTGAATTTAGGTACTTGAAATGTGAACTTGTGTTTTGATTTTAGTAAAGTGTAGTCCCTTGAGAAGTGAATTAGTGACTTTAAAATATTTAAGTATAGGTACTTGAAACGTGAACTTTTCATTTTGAATGAAGTTTAGTTTGGTAACTTGTGAAGTGAATTAGTGACTTGAAAATGTTTAGGTGTAGATATTTGAAATGCGAACTTTTGTGACTTGAACTAATTATTTGAATGTGATTAATTGTGCAGATGTAACCTGATTATAGCTGGATATATCAACGAAGTATTGATAATAGAATGGGTGAGGCTGAGAATGAAATGCGGATGGTGAGTTGTAGTTTTTAGTTTTTTGTATGTTTTATAGTTTGGATTTGGAACCTCTGATAAATTTTGTATATAATTTGATTTTTAATGGTTGTATTCTTATGACGGTTAGTTGATTGTATATCAAATGATTGGTGGGTTGTATTGTAAATAATTAGATTTGATTTTTAATGTTTGTAAATGATTGGTGCACTGTATTATAAATAATTTGATTTTTAATGTTTGTATTTTTGAAATTTTTAATATGTTTTTTTAAAAAAAATTATCAAAAAAATGACCATATGTGGTCGATTTTTCTGAATTTTTTTACAAAAAATCTACCGCATGTGGTTGGTTTTCTTTTAAAATTAATTAATTAATTTAATGAAAACTGACCACAAGTGGTCGTTTTTTTTTAAATTAATTAATTAATTTATAAAAAAAATCGACCACATGTGATCGGTTTTTTCATAAATTAATTAATTAATTAAATGAAAACCAACCACATGTGGTCGGTTTTTTTTTTATAAATTAATTAATTAATTTAATGAAAACCAACCACATGTGGTCGATTTTATTTTTATAAATTAATTAATTAATTTAAAAAAAATCAACCACTTGTTGTCGGTTTATTTTGAATTTTTTTATTTTTAAAATTATTTTTTTTTATTTTAATAAAATAATAATGAATTTTAAATATATATATATATATATATATATATATATATATATATATATATATATATCAACCACACGTGATCGGTTTTTAAAAAGTTACCACAATTTTACCGACCACATACTTTGATCGTTTTTTAGTAGTGCATGCCATGAGCACCATAAAAAACATAATATTAGTACTTCATCATTATCACTACACTGCCCAGGAAACATATCGATGAGTTAAAGCTATGTCAAAAAAAGATTTCCCCGAGTCCTCCGATCCCTTAAAAGTACTACATTAATGCTTTAAAGTCATTTTCTTTATCTATCTTAATGGAGTAGTAGATTTGCAACTTTTGTTCATTTTTTTCTTTTCTCAACTTTTGTTAGTTTAAGATGTTTTAAAGTCTATGATGTTTTGATGGAAATAAGAATTAGAACATCATTGCGATATAATACACTAGAGAATTTGGTGTGAGGTATAATGGATAAATAGACTTGAGATAAAATGAAGGACTATTTTATTCCATGTTTGGTGTGAGGTATTAGTAACAAGATTATTTATCCCACCATTTATACTATAGTTATGAGATAAGTTATCCCATATATATGGTGGAATAATTAACCCTAAAATGACTAGTCCTGAGATTAATTACACCTGTATAACTCTTTCCAAACCAACCGACCCCCTATGTTAACGATGTGACTATTATCTCATTAATTCAATAGATATGCTAGACTTGACGCAATTTTCAGAAGAGATTAAATTATCGTCACAACTACACAAACAAAAAAAGCAGATTCAGACAACAGAAATATCCGTTTCAAAACCAAAGCAAACAAAAAGTCATTAATTCCTTTTGCAAATCCATTAATTTGTTCCCTCCATATCCTAGAGTAGCATGGAAATTTTTTTGGTCCCTTTATTGTTTTTGGTTGGTTAAATGTGTCTAAAAGTACATTAAAAAAAAAGTTTAATATGACATAACATCCAACCCAAGGCCGGCTCTACATAGTTAAAAAATAGGTAACCATTTTAGGCATTTTTCACTATGTAGGAATATACTGGGTTTGTTGTTGTTGTTGTAATAGATTATAGGCCTTTTATAAAAAAAATTTATTAAGAACTATTCGTAGAAAAAATAACTTCTTATATAAAAATAAAGAATTATTAGAAATTTGATGTATTTAAACTTTAAAGTACTATGCCTCAAGAAAGATTAAATGCATTAGTTATATTAACAAAAATATTATTAGAAGAAATCAATTATAAAAAATACTAACAACTTTGCATCTCAAAATATCTAAAATATAGATTTTATAAGAATATATATATATTCTTAAAAATTTAAGGCCTTCATTCAATTTTCTCCTTAGGCCATCGAAATGCTTAAGCCGCCCCTGCATCCAACTAGGAGAGAGGAAGTTTTTATCGTGTAAATATATTTTGAGGAAAATAAGGATAATTGGGTGATATTATAGTCATAAATGAAACACAAGTGATTTTACAAGACAATTACCCAAACATGGGGTGACCTTTCGGGGAATTTACTCGTCAAACCTTCAACTTTACCACAATAGAATTAAGAAAACAAAAAGGGAACATCTTTAGAAAAATAAAGATAAAATACATCATTTCACCCATGAATTTGTCCGCATAATTTACTTTAGACCCTTAACTTCACGAACAATTATATACCCCTTAACAACTTTAAATTGAATTAAATTCCACCCTAAGACTGTAATACCAGTCTCACTACAGAAGGTGTATCACACACGCTGTCACATCATTGCTACATCAAAACTTATTTGAATTTTAACCTTTTTTTTCCTTCCCCTCTCTCTTTTCCATAAAGGTACCCTTCATCTCCATTAATGTCTTCTCTATTGATTAACTTGAGAAAATTAAGTGAGAGGTGACAAAAATATTTTTAAATTAAAAATGGTGATAACTTTGACCAGCTAAGGTCAAAACTTTATTTAAATTGTGATTAAGTTAATTAGGGTGTAAAGTATATTTTTTAAAAGTCCTTCAATTCCAAATTTCAAATTTTAGAGTTTTCCTCCTTTTCTTATCTTTCAATCTTTCTACTTCTTTTTTTCTCCCCATCTTCTTCTTATTATTATTTTTCTCTCTCTAGATTTTCCTTTTCTTCCATTTTCTCTTATTTTTTTTCTTTCTCTTTTCATTTCGTTCTTCCTTTTTTAATTTTGTGAACTATTTTAAAAAAAAATTAAAAATTTTGAAAAGAAATTTTTTGATTTCTTTTAAAAATGAATGAAGAAATAATTTAGCAAATTCAACAACAGCGAGAGTTACTTCAGCAACTACGGTAATTGCTGCAACAACTACTATTAGTTGTTGTGTTACAACAATCATCGAAGTTGCTGTATCAATTATCGAAGTTGCAGCAGCAACTATCGAAGTTGTTGCAGCAACAATCGAAGTTGCTGCAACAACAATACTTAATTTCTGGAAAAAAAAATTGATTGGAGGAAGAGCCCACAAAAAAGTGATACTTATGGTAAAAATAGAGGTGGTGGTGCTGGTGGTGACGCCGAATGAGAAGATGACATTTGTTGTGGTGTTGATAGCGACGGTGGTAGAGGAAAAAAAAATAGGCAATAGTTATATAGAGGGAAGAAATAATGGTGAATATGGAAGAGGAGGTAATGGTAGTGATTGTGATAGTGAAGGAAGAGGAGGTGGCGACAGCGGGCGGCAACAAAAAGGGTGTGAGGGAGGAGTGGTGGTGATGGTGTAGGGATCTTTATGTAAATATGGGGTAGGGATCTTTGTGTAAATAATAAAATTTAAGGGTTTTAAAATTAGTGTCATTAACACTAATTTTAAAATTATCATCTCTACTCAATATTTAAAACTTGTGTCACTCTTTTTTATTTTTGAAACATTTTTGTTACCCTTAATTAATTTGCCCGATTAACTTTATTTTTTTGCTAATTAAAAAAATAAAAGTTGACTTTAGAAAATCCTAATCTTCATAAAATACAACGCCTTTTATTTTTATTGTTGAGTTTGAATTTTTTAGTTTATTTGGGCAAAAAGAAACAATTAAAAAAATTTTAAAAATAAAACTAAAAGGAGAAGGAATGGAGGGTGTTTGAAGAAGAAGATAGTGGGAGTGAGGGTGTCGTGAGGTGTGGGGTTGTGTTTGAAGGAGAAGTAATGAGAAGAAGATGGGTGAGGTGGATGGGTTTGAAGGAGAATGATTGAGGTTTTTGAAGATGAAAATGGTGGGGAGAGGGTTTGAATAGATGAAAGATGGTGGGGTAGGAGGTAATTTTAATTTTTTGAAAAGTTACGCGCTTTTAATTTTTTTAAAATTTTTTTTTTTATGTCACGTCAGTTTTAGGGGTGAAATTTATTCATTCAAAAATTGTTAAGGGAGGTATATAATTGCCCGTAAACTTAAGGGTCTAAAATAAGTTGTGCGAATAAGTTTAGGAGTGAAATAATATATTTTCTCAAAAATAAAATAATAGTTTCACACCAACCTGAGATAAATAACACATTCCACTAATATGGTAGGTTGCTCATTTACTACCAACTTATTGTTTATTTTTGAGAAAATACTCAATTACTCTCTGAACTATATTTCAAAAGGCTAGAATACACCTCAATTTAAAGGAGATTCTATTACTCCCCGAACTAATTAAAAATGTAATTTTGACGTCCTTAGTGTTTATGTGGTGCCTACGTGGCACACAAGTGTGCCTACATGGACACTTCAGTGTGTTGTGCCACATATGTGCTACGTAGGCATCACGTAGGCACTAAGGGTGTCAAAATTACACTTTTAATTAGTTTAGAGGTAATAGAGCCCCTTTAAGTTGAGGTGTGTCATACACTTTTTGTATATAGTTCAGGGGTAATCGGTATTATCTCTTTATTTTTCGTTTCTTATGCAATAAGTCATCAAACGAACCGCTTTGAGAAGCAATCCAAACAATCAGGCATAAAACAACAACATGATTTCAAAGGCAGTGATCATGTGCTTTAACAATGCGTACAGTGAAAAAATGAGACCCAAAGAAACGAAAGAGGGTGGAGTAATTACCAAGTCGTGCCAGTCTATTAACCCATCGAGGAATCGGCTTCCCTGTTAACCGAACGCAAATGTCACTGCAGAAATGGTTGCAATTCTTTGTGATTAGATTGTATGAGTTGCCAGTATACTCCTCTACCAATTTCTCCATAAACGAACGGACCTCTTTTAGACCCAAGTCTGTTCTTCCTATAAGAATTGATTTTCTAAATGTGAAACCAGGGCATTGCTTCGGTTCCACTTCAAATATCCCAGTAGTCGGATGTTCATGAGCACCAAATGCATATTCAACTCCATGAACTATCAAAATAAGGAACAACTCTTCATTCACAAAAAATAGTCCGGATTTTCTAGTCAATTATATCAAAGAATATCCGGTCTACCGCAACTTTTTCTATATTATTTCTTTTTTCATGATAATATATGAGAAGAAAGGCCGGCATGTTTCAATAGTTCCCCATTTTTTCTCAAAACGATCAAGTTCCAAATCTCCATCGACCATACCAACCAATTGCATTAGTTGTATGTAGCAGCAAACGTGCCCTAAGGGTATATGTTGAAGTGAAAAAACTGAACTAGAATGATGTCATCACCAAGGGATGTCACGAAAATATAGCAATCTCCAGTTAAATATTTTGGAAAATAAAGGCCGAGAAATGGTGGAATTTTCTACCAAACCTGACTCAGTCACTACACAGCTTCGGTAGATATGGAATTTCCCACTTACTAGAAATACAACACCTACCCAAGTTAAAGAAAACGATTCATGTTATGGTAAAAAGACACACATTTGTAGGGATTAAGCCATTTGAAATGAACCCCCAAAAGATCCCTACGGATCCAACAACGGTGTAACTCAAAAAAAAAAAAGCAAAACAGAATGAGATTTTACAGATTAAAGAAAACAGTTTACAGATAAAACCCCGAATTCCTTAAGATAATGAAACTCAAAATCAAAGATAAGATGACCAAACACGCGCGCGCACACACACACAAATGACAAACTTCTGCATAAGTTCTTGAGAGAATCAAATCTTATATTTTAAGGCCAGATACCAATTGAATCGATACCATAAATAAACAGAAAGGGTTCGTCCAACAATAGGAGATCTGGAAGGACACAAACCTTGAACCCCAGAATGGTAAGCACCAAGGCCAAGCCAGTAAGCATATCCATTGATGGGAGTGAGATCGTACACATTCAGGTAAACTGGAACAACCCCAGTCTTCCTCTTCCGCGGTAGCATTCGACACAGCATCTTCCAATCTTGAATCTTTCGATCAAAGGTATTGAAGAGAAATTTTGCAGTGGAAGATGGGGCATAGGAAAATTCTCCTCCGAAAGCAAAATTGTATAGTATGAGAAATTTCAGTTGCAAATTCTTGAATATTGTAATACAAAAACTGAAACTTTTTCAATATAAAATACTGTTTTTACAGAAAAAAAAAATGATTGCGTTTTAGAACAAAAGCAAATTCACATGCGCAGGAAAAAATTAATATATCAACAAAACATGGAGTTGAAATTTAGAATTCAGTTACTGTATCAGGTTACATAAGTACTCCTCCATTTCAACTTGTTTTTTTAATTCGTTTAAAAAAGAATGATTTTTTTTTTATTGTAATATTTTAATTTCAATTTTTTCACGTGACATGTTTACGATCGTAAAATTAAAAGACATTTTAGTATATTTGACACAACTTTAATTTAAGATCACAAGATTCAAAAGTTTTTTTTATTTTTATAAATTTTATGTCAAATTAACATAATTCATTTCTTTTTAAACGAAGGAAGTATATTTTTTCCACGAAGTAAAAGAAAAATTATTAGAATCCTCCGACGGCACTTGCAACGACTCCGTTTATTAACGCCGCCAGTGTGTAAAGTGAAACCCAATCGTAACCTTAATTCATCTACTAAGCCCTTTGGCCAAAAATAATAATTTTACGGATTTAGAGTTGAAGTTGAAACTAAATTTGATGTTGTGTTTGATCAAAATAAAAATTAAAATTATTTTTAAAATTTTGTGAAAGAAATAAGAGTAAGAAAACTGAAAACAAATAAAATTTATTTTCATTTCTTAAAAATATTTTTTTATTAAAGTGAAATAATTTTTATGAATAAACACCACTATTTTTATTTTTCATTAAAGCAAAATAATTTTTCAAAAAAAATTTCATGCCCAAACATCTATTGAAATTTTACAACTAGTTAAATTGCCTCCTAAAGTGGTAAGAATTATGGTACCAATACAGGAAATTATCTATGGTGACCCCAAATTTAGGTGATTTTGTATATTTGACCCTAAATAAAAAAATCTTAGGTAAATAACCTTTATTAGTTTACTGCCATATCAAAAGGAGTATTTTTCCCCTGAACTCATCTCTATTCTCTTTAATGCCCTGAACGCATCTCTCCTCTCCAACGCCTTACTCTTTCTTGTTGTTGCTCTTTCTCTTCATCGCACTTCTTTATTTCTTTGTTGTTGTCTCTTTCAAATCTTCAAACTCGC
The DNA here is from genome assembly GCA_030864225.1 of Capsicum baccatum var. pendulum. NCBI lineage: Eukaryota > Viridiplantae > Streptophyta > Magnoliopsida > Solanales > Solanaceae > Capsicum > Capsicum baccatum. The sequence continues at coordinate 93,779,452 of CM061557.1, forward strand.
AATATATCGAAAGAGATGGAAAAACTTGCAATAATTTTACATCTTCAAGATATTATAATTTGTGGGTTTTGTATATTTTTTATAAATGTTACTTAAATAAAAGTATTAGGATTTGTAATTAACTTTGAATTGAAGTCATTGTTTGATTCAAAAATGGGAGAATCTCTAACCTGCATAGCGTACTATAAAAATGATTTGTACATTTAGTTTTTTTTTATTGAAAAAACAATAGTCCTCTTGTTGTTTGTAAGCGTCCAGTGTGTTTTTGTTAGTATACATTTATGTTTAAAAATCAATAACTGTTCTATGTTTTTTTTTTTGTAGTCATGTGTTGCTTCTGACGAAGAAATAAAGCGTCCCTCAATGAATGTTGCTTCTAATTCTTTAGGACTTTTACCTTCAAACTTAATTGACATTATTGTTGATGTATGTTTCTACTAAATTCACTTTATCATTTACATGTATTTTACATCAATGTCTATTAGTATACTAAAAAAGTTATAACTTCACTTTTTATATATTTTACCAATGAAGAATTCTTTATCACTCTCTCTTTCTTTAAATATGTTTATTGAAAGCTAATTCTTGCCTCTAGGACAAGAATTATAGAGCATCTATCAAATCATTATAGAACAAGATAGTGTCGACTCTTATCCATAGGGGCTAGTTGTTTTTTTGTGGGAGAAGTTTTGCCTCTAGGAAAAGAGTTATTGAGCATCTGTTTAATTAATAAACAATATGGCAGGATCAATTCTTGTCCAAGAGACATAACTTTTTTCTATGAGGACTAAGTATTTGTGTCTATGTCAAAATTTATAAATCATCTACTAACTTAGTAATATAATGTACAAGTGATGAAGGTTGAAGACAAATATGCCAATAATTGAGATTTTCTTTTAAGTTTGTTTAAACACTTTAATGAAATCACTTTGTTCTAATTTTATAAACTGAAATGACTTAAGAATTAGCTCACAATGAGGTACAATTAGGACTATTTTTCAGATTAGCTTCGAAGTGTCTACATTAGGACAGTGACAACTTGTTTGCCTGTTTTGTGCATGTGTTTATGTGTCCCAGATACTTTGCTACCAAAGGTGTTAGTGTGTTACTTTATTTATTTTGTTCTTTTTTATTTTTATCAGAAATCATCTCTATAAATTTTAGCTTGGCTAAAGAAATGTTTGAAATCATACTCTATGTTTGGGTATTAAAAACTTATGGATAAATTTGTAATATTTTCCAACTTCTAAGAAGTAATCTTGCTTAGATAGGCCTTGGAAAAGTAGTCAAGTACATTTTCTTTGGTCAAATGTGTATGTACATGATATCATAATACATGTTTAAATTTGCATTTACCTTTTTGATATGCTACTGTAATCAATTGTGTTATCAATCTTTGAAGTTTATGGTTTGTTCAAAGTGGGTCTGACTTTGTTCTCCTCTGAAGTACGCTGGTTTGTTCTAAATGTACTCAGTTTAAAAATGATAAAGTGGTCATTACAATATTTTGAATGTTTCTTGTCAATATTTGGTAAGGTTTTCTCTGTCTGGTCAAAGATTATTTCAGACAAGATTTTAAGTTGTAGGGGAGGTAAATTTTATCAAGGTAGGAATCTCGTTAGAGAATTTTGAGTTAGGAATAATGCTAAACTTTTCAATCAACTTTTTCATTCTCTTGCTTTTATATTATGAATGTTTGATGTCATTCGAGCCTTGCCAATTTCAAGATTTATAGATCAACATTAAGAAAACAATCTTCAAAATTTAGAGATTGTGCGTAACTTGTGTCCTAATTATAGTAAATCATGTAAATCTATATATATAAAAGTCATATATGATATTATCAAGTTTTCAAAATATTATCATTCTTTTTCAAGCTTGAAATAGTAATCTCCAAGTCTTAAATTTTCAATAGTTTATTAATGATTTCAAAGTTCATGCTAATCTTGTTCCTTATCCTGACATAGTATATATATGTGTGTTTATGTATGTATTGCATTAGTCATATGCATTGATTGATTGGTTTTAAAATTTTGGCATTATTTTATCCTTATCCTTGAGTTACATGCTAGTACTCCAACTGCTAACCATCCTCGGGTGCTGTATCCCCACGCAATACAGGTGTTGGTCATACTATTACAACTCCTGCTCAGTGACTTAGATTTGGGGACAACTTATGTTGACTTGAAGTGGTGAGCTTCCATACTTCGGAAGGCTACATTTCTTGCTTTAAGTTTTCTTTTATTTTTATTGGTTTAAACTTGGATATTGCTTTTGGCTATGGTCGGGAGCATGTTCGGACCGAATATTCCTGTTTTGTTTTAGAGGCTTTGTATGGACAAACTATGGACTTGGGTATGTTACGAAATGGTTATGGATTTGATTATTGTTTTGTAGTTTGTTGATTCGTTGGTTTTGGTATCAGGGGAGATCCCCGGTTCTTGTTGGACTTGGGATGCCCATTACGGCGAGGACCTAGTTTGGGTCGTGTCAATATGTTTGAAGGCAAAATCTACTATAATTTCTAGGGAATATTTTCTTTTATAATAGTAAAGTAATTTTATAAAATTGAACTCATTAAAGTGAGGTACACGTGCGAGACGCATATTCTAAACTAGTAATAAATATAATTATCCTTTTCTCTATTTTAAACTATAAGTATGTAGAGTAGTACATATAATATTTATATTTACTTACTTAAGTAATTTTTCCTTCATTACTTATTTCCGGCCTTTGGCCATTTAAAAAAAATAAGTAATTATAACTTGTGACATAATTTTTGAGATATTGCTATTCTAAAATATAAACTTATGCTTTGCCAAGATATTATTTATTATTTTAATGTCAAAATTATTTTTTCTACTTAATTTTAACTTAAAATACTGAAAAATAGAAAAATAAAGTTCATTAAATTTGACAGCTAAGATTATGATCTTAAATTTGATAGCTAAGATTACAAAATATTTCGATATTTGACATTTGTCCAAATAAGCCCTCTAAATTAATGGGTCAACCCATGATTCGTACGGATAAATCTCAGGAATAGACCAAAATTGGGGTGGCTTTTAAATTTCAGCCCCAAATAAAAAAGCTTTATGAAAATAGCCTTTACCTATTAACTAATATTATTTTGGAAGAAATTACCCCTGCAAATATATAAGTCTCTTTTTCAGCTTTTAATCAATTTCCTTCCAAAGTTAAATAGTTGATCCCGATCTTCAAATTCCCAGCAGTAAGGTTTCTTCTAGTCATCCATAGCAATAGAAGGGTGACAAAGTAATCAATCAAACTTAAGAAGGTAAGAACTTAATCATCCAAATTTTCTAATTTTTTGTGGTTATTGGGTTGATTTTAGCTCATTATGTGTAAACAAAATTCAAATTTAATTTGCAGCAAACTTATGCATTGTTGAACCACATTCTAATTTGCAGCAAATTTTAGCTTCTTGATGCATTACAATAAATTTTAAATCGTTATATAATTAGCATATTGATTTGATTTTGGATAGTTGGCTATATTTTAGCTCACTATATGTAAACAAAATTCAGATTTAATTTGCAGCAAACTTATATAGTGTTGAAGGACATATTAAACTTGGAACAAATTTTAGCTTATTGATGCATTCCAACAAATTTTAGCTCATTATATAATTAGCATATGGATTTGATAAAATCTTAATAACTCTTAAACTAGAGGAAAAACTTAGGCAAAGGAACAAGTTGTGCCCTATGGGTAAGAGTTGACACTAGCCTAGTCTATAATGATTTAGAAGATGATCTACAACTCTTGCTTGAGAGGCAAAAATTAATCCATCAGACGAACAAGTTATGCTCCATAGAAAGGCGTTGACACTAGCTTAGTCTGTAATGTTTGGTAGATGATCTATAACTCTTGCCCAAGAGGCAAGACTTTTAGATCACAAAAGAACTTATGCCCCATGGGAAAGAATTGACACTGCATGTCTATAAAGATTTGACAGATGATCTATAACTCTTGCCCTAGAGGCAGGACTTAGACACCAAATGAACAAGTTATTCTTCATGGTCAAGACTTGACACTAACTTAGTATTTAATGATTTGATGGATAATCTACAACAATTTCCCAAGGGTCAAGACTTTTAAACCCCAAAATTATAAATCTTGCCCTAGAGGCAAGACTTAGACACCAACGGAATAAGTTCATGGTCAAGAATTGATACTCCCTTAGTCTTTAATGATTTGATAGATGTTCTATAACTCTTACCCAAGAGGCAAAACTTTTAGGTCACAAAAGAATAAGTTATGCCCCATGGGCAAGAGTTAACACTGTCTTAATCTGTAATGATTTAACAGATGATCTATAACTCTTAACCTAGAGACAAGACTTAGACAATTATGTCCCATGGGCAAGAGTTGACACTGCCTAGTCTGTAATAATTTGGCAGATGATCTATAACTCTTGCCCTAGAGGCAAGACTTAGACACCAAAGGAACAAGTTATGCTACATGGGCAATAGTTGACACTGCCTTACTCTTTAATGATTTTACTTGTTGAGGATATATATTCTAAATTAAACTGTTACTAAGATTTTGATGTTTCATCTTTCATTAGGTTTGTGCTCGGAATGGATGAAAAAGAAAAGAGTATTGATTAATATAATATAGGGAAATCAATTGAAAGTGTTCATAGAAATAATGAGCTAAAAGTTATTGAACCAATGTTGGAGATTGAAATAGCTGAAGGAATGGGGCAACCATCTGAGATTAAGAGGGTACGGCTAAAAATAAGGAAAATTATTATCGAAACTAGTTTCCTCAGACACAATGCCTCTTTGAATGAGGTAAATGTCAAGTCGATTTTACTTGACAAAAAAATATGGTGAAGTACATGTCAAATATTGCAATTACACAAAACATCAAATTAAAGGTTATCAAATCAAGCACAACAAGATATTCACTGAAATGTTTGGACGACAACTGCATGTAGCAGTTTCATGCCTCGAAGATTGCCAAATCTTTACTCTTTCAGGTTACTACATATAAAAATATTCACAGTTGCTCGGTTGATTTCATAACATCTGACCATAGGAATGTGACATCAAAGGTCATATGTGACTACATACTAGAGCTTGTACATGACTCTAGTAATGTAATCAGAACGAACTTTGTGGCAGATAAAATGAGAAGAAAATATGGAATAATCATATCTTACAACAAAGGATGACAAGAAATACAACATGCTTATATAGTGATAAGAGGAACACCTGAAGAGAACAACAACAAGTTGCCATTGTATCTTCACACGATGAAAGAAAACAACATGGGCACATATACAAGCATTAAGAGGGACGATGAGAATAAGTACACATGTTATATTGTTGAAATTGAAAACTTTTGCCCAAGAGGCAAAAGGTTATTCTTTAATTATAGTGCTTACATTATTAACATATATGCAACTCTTGCCTCATGGGAAAGACATAGTTTAGAAAATTGTTCTACTGATTATAAACATCAAATGCAAAATGTTACTAATATTTTTCTTCTCAACACAGGTTTCAGTATGCATTTTTTGCTTATGGTGCTTCAATCACCAGATGGACCAACTGTAGACCGGTAATAATGGTAGATGAAATATTTTTAAAGTCAAAATATCATGGTGTCCTCATGATACTAGTGTCAAAGGATGGAAACAACAATATATTTTCTTTGGCTTTTGGAATTGCAGACTCAAAAAATAATGAATCTTATAACTGGTTAATTAATCAGTTAAGAAAGACAATTGGGGTACGTGAATAATTTTCTATTCTATTAGATTGCCACCCAGCCATTGCAAATGCAGTTGCAAATGTCTATCTAGAGTGTCAGCACGGGATATGCATTTATCATATAGAGAAAAATTTAAGAAAAAGATACTTCTCAAATATAGTTTTGTCACTCTTATAAAATGCAGCAACAACATACAAACACACTAAATTTGATACTTTCATGGATGAGATATAAAAAGTTGACGAGGCATTTTAAAAGGACTTAGCCAAGGAATTTTAAAAGAAAAAGTTGAGACCCATAGACATAACATGTAGTAACGGTTGCCTTATAGACAAAACATAGGTCAAGGGCCTTAAAAAATTAATGAATATTTCAAGGTCAATAATTATACTATTTCACGAAGTCTAACTAATTGAAATTATGAAGTTATTTCCTTAGAGGCAAAATGTATCTTATTAATTTTTTTGAAAAATTAATTACACAATTTCACTATGTCTAACTTATGAGATACTCTAACATAAGTTGATAACTCAAAAAAGAGAATGTATCATGACCTTTATATAACTTGACTTGACAAAAATACACTCACAAGTAAAAAAGATCAAGGTCAAAATTTGATATCAAAAACTCGAAAGAGCAAGTATTAAACTAATAAGAAAAATAAAATAAGAAAAAATAATGCAACAATTTACAAAAGGATAAGCAAAAACCATGGGAAATTAGTTGAAAGTAAACACTGTTAATTACAACTTGAGTGACCATCTTTAAACATCATAAAGAAATAAAAGATAAACTTAAATCCTCTTAAGAATTTTTCACGTCTACAGTAGTACAAAATTCATCTTTTATAGAAATATAATCAGAAGCATCGGGTGGTGTTGGAGTTATTAGAGTAAAACTAGGACCATAATCTTCATTTGATACTTTATACTACTTTCTTTTCATAGAAAAAAAGTCATCAACATTTTCAGGAGGTGTTGAAAGATCAATTTCTCCACTTTAAAGCTTGGCACAAATCTGAGAACTGGTTTCAAACTTGACTTTATCTTTTAGAATAGGCACATTTTGTTCCTGCATTTTATCTACCCCCTTGAAATTTGCAATGACAACTCCTCGTTTGTCACATAGTTTATTTAATCCCTTAATAAGCTCCACAATAAAATCAAACTTGGACTCTAGAGACTTTATAAAAAAAAATGTCAACAAAATCAACACAACTATTGATATAATGATGTTGTTTCTTTTGAAAAATAAATCTAATGTGAAATTTATTGTAATACGACTCATAACCCATCTAAAAAAGTATCAAGATGAGTCTTAATAGAAGATGTACTCTCTGCATAAAGATTGCAAAAGAAAAAGAAAGATTACTAAAGTAAGTTAGAAACTCAACATTGAATTATGATTTGAACAGTAAAATAATAAAGATATATTCAATATTAAAGAAAAAGAGAGTGACACAAAGTCCACCAAGATAAAAGTTATGCCCCATGGACAAGATTTGACACTAGAATAGTTTGAAATGATTTAGCAGATGATGTGTAACTCTTTCCCTAGAGGCAAGACTTTTAAATCACAAAAGAACAAGTTGTGTCTCATGGATAAGAGTTGACTTTGCCTTAGTTTGTAATAATTTGACAGATGATCTATAACTCTTGTCCTAGAGGCAAGACTAGAAATAAGTCCATGATCAAGAGTTGATACTATCATAGTCTTTAATGGTTTAGTAAATGATGTAGAAATTTTGCCCAAGAGGAAAGACTTTTAGATCGCGAAAGAACAAGTTGTGCCCCATGGGAAATATTTGACACTAGCATAGTCTGTATTGATTTGGTAGATGATCTATAACTCTTGCCCTAGAGGCAAGACTTAGACAATAAAGAAACAAGTCCATGGGCGAGAGTTGACAGTGCCTTAGTCTTTATCGATTTAGTAAATGATCTATAAATCTTGCCCAAAAGGCAAGGCTTTTAGATCACAAAGAAACATGTTGTGCCCATAGGCAAGAGTTGCACTAGCATAGTCTGTACTGATTTGACAGATGATCCCTAACTCTTGCCCTTGTGGAAAGACTTATACAACAAAGAAACAAGTCCATGGGCAAGAGTTGACACCGCTTTAGTCTTTATTGATTTTGTAAATGATCTATAACTCTTGCCCAAGAGGTAAACTTTTAGATCACAAAAGAACAAGTTGTGCTCCATGGGCAAGAGTTTACATTGCCTTAGTCTGTACTGATTTGGTAGTTAATCTATAACTTTTACCCTATAGGCAAGACTTAAACAACAAAGAAATAAGTCCATGGGTAAGAGTTGACACTTCCTTAGTCTTTATTGATTTAGTAAATGATCTATAACTCTTTCCCAAGAGGCAAGACTTTTAGATCACAAAGGAACAAGTTATGCCCCATGGGCAAGAGTTGACATTGACTTAGTCTGTATTGATTTGGTAGATGATCTATAACTCTTGCCCTAGAGGCAAGATTTAGACAATAAAAAAATAAGTCCATGGGCAAGAGTTGACACTATCTTAGTCTTTAATGATTTGGTAGATAATCTATAACTCTTTTTTCAAGAGGCAAGACTTTTAGATCACAAAAGAATAAGTTGTTCCCCATAGGCAAGATTTGACACTAGCGTAGTCTGTAATAATTTGGGAGATTATTGAGAACTCTTGCCCTAGAGGCAAGACTTTTAGCCTCCAAAATAACAAAATACCACCAGGCAGCCAACATGGAAAAAATATCACCTGTCCTGTCCATATAAACTTCCTACTTGGTAAATTATCCCATTTAATACCAGATGACTAGACACACTAAACCATTAGTTCTACCCTTTTTCCAACCTTACCTACAATCTTATTTTCATTCCAACACTTCCAAGCATGTAGAACAAGCACATTTACAAAACAATGAAAGATTATCTAGCTTCCATTAGTGATATTTTTACTAAGATATTGAAAACTTTAAGAGATCATCAAAACTTTCTATTTGTGAACAATAATAGAGAAAGAAAACCCCTAAGCAGGTAGGAATTCTACAAAAATTTAATTAGCGCTCTCAACCAAAACTACTATGCATCATTTTCACCCCCATCCACCTACCTCTAAAAAAATCTTTATTAAAACACTCAAATAAAAAGAATGTTGAAACTTTATGAAAATGGACAAAGAATTTCAAAGAAATTTTAATTAGTGTTCCCACCCAAAACTACTAGTCACCACTTTCACCCTGAAACACCTAGGCTTTAGACCCTTAGAAAAATTCCCTTATTTGAAGTTTTTGGGCAAAGTATAACTTAAGGGTACTAGCTGTAACCTAGGATACAACTTAAGGTCTCACACGTATGTTAGGCAGTGTAGTAAGGGTTACATTCGGTCCAAGGTACTATTTAGCCTCTCCCAAGTCGTATGTTAGGGTACATATATTGCCTAGTCATATAATGCCATACGGTTAGCCTAGTTGAATCTATCCAAGGTACTACTCAATGTACGATTTAGTGTACGATTCGTACCCTAAGGTAGGAGTTGGCTTAGCATGGTCTTATGTTGAACAATTTAGAGTCCATGGTGAAGTCTAGGGTATGAGATAAGGTACCATTCGTACCCTGAGGTATGAGTTAGGGTACCACTTGTACCCTAGGTACGGTTTGGGTGTGGAATTCGTACCCTCCTGGGTGTAAATTTAAGCTTTTAAGTTGAGGATATGTTAGATATTTCCCACGCCTCAACCCTTATAACCCATGGATTCTAAACTCATTTGGCCATTCATTCTTTACATATACAAGTTCTCTAACAAAATACTTTTAAATCCTCTCTCAACTTCTCTAACAATATTGGGGCTAGGGTTTATCAAAGAGGTTATGTAGAGACTTGAGGACCAATAATCTCTCCATGAATCATCCTGTATAAGGCATGCGACTCTTCCCTTATTATTATCTCTCAAATATAATGTTATTTAAACATTGTAAATAAATTTTTAATGGTGTTTTTTGTAACAAATATTGAGAGTTTTGATGTATAATGATGGGTAATGTTTACTCTTGTTTAAACTTGTGTTTATACATGATTTTGGTGATGATTGGCACATGTGGGTGCTTGTTAATTGTGGTTTAACAAATGGGTCATGAGTAACCCTAATCTTGATGGTTTTCACTTGGGTTTGGGTTATGGTAAAGGTATGCCATCAAGGTGTTAGTGAAAATGTCTAAGAGAAATGACTAGTTACATGCTAATAGTGTCTTGAACTAAGACAATGGCTTAATGAGTAATAATTTTTGGTAAATGAATTTATAAAGGCCTTGTTGGCAATATAATAAGTAAATTGGTAACCTTGGTGGTTGGAATGGTTAGGAAGGGGTTTGAGTCCTTAATTATGAAATTAATTTATGTTTGAATTAAAGCTTGATGTATGAATACTAATGAAGAATGAATGGTTTGATAAAGGTCTTGATGGCCATACTTTGACTTTAATGGTGGTTGAAACTAAGACATTTTCCTATTAAAGTGATTGATTGATATATGGTTCATGAAGACCTTGTGGTCATGTATGTTGTTGAATTGTGGCCTTGATGGCTTGAAGTGGTTAAATGGGTTAGAGTCTTTAAGTGTTTAATTGAGTGGATGTGAATGTATGGGAAAAGTTTTAGAGTCCCAAATATTGACTAGTAATGGAAAATAACTTGTGGTTAGAGTCTACTTGCGTAATAAGATGGTTTGTGGTTAAAGTCCACTTGTTTGGTAAGATGGCTTATGGTTAGAGTCCACTTGTCTAACAAAATGGCTTATGGTTAGAGTCCACTTGTCTAATAAGAGGCTTATGGTTAGAGTCCACTTGCATAATATAACGACTTATGGTTAGAGTCCCCTCGCTTGATATAACCTATGTGGGTAGAAGGTTAGAGTCCTCCACACTATGGTTCATAATTGGGTGCTTTGAAATGTATGCTATGGCCTTGTTATCTCATGACACTTGATGTATTTACATATATCTACCTGTCTATATGTATGAATGTGGTGGCTTATGATGGTTTGACATGGTATTGAATAATGACACTATTTTATCCTTACTCTTGAGTTACATGCGAGCGCTCCAACTACTCATCTTCGCATGTTGTGTCCCTACGTGACATAGGGGATAGAGCTTCTTCTTCTCTTTCTGTGCAGTGACCAGGTGTTCGAGCAGATCAGAAGGCTTACATTTCATGGTCTTTCTATCTTATGTCATAGACTTAAATTAGACTTGGTTCTTGGCTATTGTCGGGGGCATGTCCCGACATATTATATACATTAGATTAGTAGAGGCTTGTGGATGATTGTGGACTTGGGTAGGTTGGATGTTGTATGTTGACATGGATGTAAAGATTAGAAATTCTTAAGTTATGTTTATTAGTCTTGTTTCTGCTATCTTTTTATATTTTCGAAGTTCATCCGACACTTATGGATTGATATGATAGTTAGGTTGGTTTTATGGAGCGATCTATGGTCCTTATTAGGCTTGATATGCCCATACAACAGGGCCCGGTTTCAGGTCGTGTCACACCCCCACTCACCCCTATAAAAAAACCTTCATAAAAATACTTGAACAAACAAAAAGATAGAGTTTTTTTGCAAAATGGACCAAGAATTCTTCAAAATTAGGTTCATAATAAGGGGCTGGTCATAGAGTATTAAATGAGTTGATTTACCATGTAGGTAGCTTCAGTTGAAAGGTCAGGTAGCCTTTGTTTCTCTAAGTGGGCTTCTTGGTGGCATTCCATTAGTGTGAGGGGTGTTTGTGATCCAATACTTGGACAGAAGTGGTATTTTTGAGCTCATTCACAAATAAAGGATATTTTTACACCATTTTGAATAGTTAGGAGTAGTTTTGACCCTTTTTCGTATTTGTAAAAGAAGGATAAGTGCAATGCATGAGCATAAGACCCAAACCTACAACATCTAAATCATATCATAATATCCTACTTATTTTATACATAAAGCCATAATCTTTAACAATAAAAGTTTAGAGTTGCTAATTGTTTAGTCAAGTGAGGCTACATGTGGCCTCGACAGTGAACCTCCTAGATGATGCTTCTCACCAGTGCCTCTATGGATCAACAAAGTTGTTAGAATATCCTTTTATTTCTTTTAGCCCAAATATAGTAAATGTATCTAGTCTAGGCCGCTTTGTAGATTTTTGCGGTGTAAAATCTTCCTTGAGAATACATTATAACATAGATTAGCTTTTGTTGTCATTCCATAGGTTTCCTATCTATCCTTCCAGAGTAGTATCTTTATCCATGATATTCTCTTTTGATCCACAGTAAGTTATAGGTAGAATTATTTTATTCTTCTCTTAGTGGGTTGTATCCTCACTCCCAGGTTCAAGTAGTCCATTGCCTCAAAGAGTTTTTCACCATCCAGCATGCTTGTTGTAGATGATGCAACATGTATAAAGTGGTGGTTCTTTATGTCATAACTATGCATTCACTTCATCCGAAGTTTGTCTACCTTGTTCTCTAAATTCCAACATGCTTTGATAATGAAACCCCACCCTCTAATAAATTTGGGTGTGCAAACTCTATTCCACGAAAATAGTTCTCTCTTTGTAATCATAGTTGTTCCTGACTAGAGGTAGCTGTGAAAATATCCTTCTATAGTTTGAACTTGTTTGGAAAGTAAGATAAAAAGCCTAGACCAGTTGTCCTCTACTCCAAATAAAATTATTTGATTATTGATATGATGTTATATATAGCTAAATTATATTTTTATACTAGAAGATTTATTTGTCATGTTGCATTTCAACTTTTGAAAATTTTATGTTGTTATTTCATACCATACAATTTGATGTTCAAATATTTAGCATGTGTGAAATTTCAATACGATGAAGACTTGCAAAAATTAATAAAGACATTATCCTATTTGTCACACCAACTATCTGGATCATGAGGTCAGCTACTCTAGTTTACCTAGATAGGAGAATCCTTACTACCTAATTAAGAAATATGGAAGTCACAATGAAATAGCATAAAACCCATCACAACACTATAAAAACTTATTACAAGCTCTTTTTTAAATACATGAGGGAAAAAACCCTCCCTCGAGTATCTCTGACAACACAAAGGATACATATCCCATTATAAGAATGAAATAAGTATAAGATGCTGGAGATCATTATTTACATCATTTAAGAAAAATCAACTATCTGTGTAACTAGACTATACCCTAAAAAAGGTATAACAAGTGTAACATCAGTACAAACAACACATATGGGCAGACATTATCGACCGATTAAGGTTAAATCACATAACATATGATACCAAAATTCAAGATAAATCATTTACATATAATGTGACAATTTAACTTTCCCCAGTCTACAGTTCATATCATAACTTAATATGAGTAACTTTCATTTTCCCCTCAAGTATACCAACCTTTATATCTTTGGCCTAAGCTAAATATGAGAGCACACCACTTTATAGCATAGCTAGGACTACAAAGATTAGCTACCCAATATTTTCTTAGCCTTTACTCTCAACCCATTTGTTCGGTAAACCCATTTGGGACCCCCTGACTTAAAACACCTTTTGAGGCTTCATTTAACCTATTTACAGTCACTTAAACACTTAGAAACTCTCTTAAATTCTCTCAAAGGCTCTTAGGTCAAGGAAGGCTAGGGTTTCATCAATAGGATCAACTTGGGATTTGTAAGGGTGGTTTCTTGTCCTCTTCTTCATAGTATAAGGCAAGTTACTCCTCCCTCATAGTTAGTTCCAACTATAGGCATGTATTATGAATTGTTTTCATGTCATAATTGTTGTATGGTTTTGGGTTTTCAGATAAAGATTAGGGTTTTTGATTATGATAGTTGGTTATAGTTTTTCCCATGTGTTTTACTTGTGGTTTGCATATTATAATGATGGTTTGAACACTTGGTTGCATGGGAATAGTTAATTGGTACTTGATTTTGGGTTTGGAAACACTATGCCCCCAATGTGTTGGATAAAATGCCTACAAGAATGATTTTACTATATCACTGGAGTTTTAATGGAGCTATTGAATAGAATAACTTTGTAATGAACCCTAAATGGTATAAATGGTTTAATTGGTTTGGAATGGTTAACTGATAAGGTCTTGGTGGTCATGGTTATGGTTAATTAAATATCTTTGTATGGTACAAGGGAATCCCTCTAGTAAACATATTACTGAACATACTTGTAGGGTACATTGGAATCCCCTAAGAAACATAATAGTGTAATATATGGGTACATGAGAATCCCTTTTATCTCTAAAGGGTTGGCTAAGAACATTGCTTGTAAGCTATAGTCGGTATGATTATACTACTTATAATAGACATAGTTCATAATAAATAGAATAGTGGTCTTTTTTGTATGATAACGATTTTAATTAGGCAATAATGGCAGGGTATGATACCTAACCATGAAGGTGTGAGTCCAATAGATGAACACTAGAAACTCATGTTTGCCGATATGAGGATTGGTCATGATGACCATATGGGGTACATGGGAATCCCCTAAGTTACACTTTTATATATGTATCATGGAGAGCGAAGGGTACTTGGGAATCCCTAACTCCTATGGTATCTCTGATTCGTGCGACTATATGTATTAGGGCCCATTTCAGGGGGTTACATTGAACCTATATAGCCCGTGGGTGGTTCTAGGATGGTAAGCTACACTTACCTAGGTTAATAGTTTAAATGCATGTTAAACTTGGTTCACTTTCCCGATATGGTTTATATATATATGTATGTATATGTGTGCATATGGTTGTTTTTTAGGTATTAAAAATTTGCATTACTTTATCCTTATCTTGATTACTTGCTAGTGATCACCCGCTAACCCATCTTTGGGTGACTACATCCTCACCCGATGCAGGAATCGACCATCCTACTCCTTCTGCTTAGTGATAGTATTTAGGATCAGCTATTGGATTGAAGTGGTGAGCTTCCATACTTTATAAGGCTCTATTTCATATCATGGACATTTTTTCATACTTGGTTATTTTATGAATATTCGTTTTGTCTATGGTTAGGGTCATGTCCCTATCGAATATTATTTTTTATGGTTAAAGGCTTTGTGTAGCTACTAAGTGTTGGAATTGATGGTGACGGTAGTGGTGTCAGCCTTAGTATTGGAATTGATTTTGGGGCTGATACCATTTGACTGAATTTATAATTGATCCATCCTCATATGTTATGTTATGGACAGAAACTTGGTTATTATTTTAGTTTTGCTTATGGTTGTTGGTTGGTTGGGTTGGGTAATAAAGGTGGTCTCCAGTCCTGGTTTGACTTGAGATACCTATTACAACAAATCCTTGGTTTGGGTCATGTCAATTTGGAATCAGAACTTTAGGTTCATGGTCAATTGGGAGTCCACAAAGCTGTACCGAGTGGAGTCTCTTTTAAGGATGTGTAGCACACCGCACTTATAAAGGAGAGGCTATAAGGCATTTAGTAATATTTCTCTTTCTTTTGTTCTATTTTTAGCTGCAAGGTCTAAAGTCCTTTTTAATTCTAATTTGTTCGCCTTTCAGATCATACCTCAATGATCTGAAGCTCATGAAAACTCTTTCATCCCAACTGGGGACAATGTTGATAGGTCACGTTCTACTCAGGGGATCTATACTTGATCTTGGGGTCCAATCCATGATTATTTTAGAGTTGCATTAGTTTTTTCTAGTCCTCCTCAGGACAATATGATAAATGCAAAATGTCTTCAATGATTCATATGATTGCTCAGTTGGTGGCCTCTCAGGCTGAGCAAAATACGTCTGGTATTCTATCCTATGAGGCCACAAGCATTGGCTAGTTAGTGAAGATGATTCCTATAACCTTTACTGGTGTTAAGGTAGAGGAGGATCCTCAGGGTTTTCTAGAAGAAATAGAAAATATATTCAGGATTATGGATGCCACTAATGTAGAAGGGGTGGAGTTTTAAACTTATCAGCTCAAGGATATGGCGTACCAATGGTACGATGAATGGGATAGAGTAAGGGGTGATGTTAAGAAGTCATATTTGTGGGAGACTTTCTCCAATACATTTTTGGACAGCTTATTTCCCCAGAAGCTGAGGGAAGAAAAACCAAAGGAATTTGTTAATATAAAATAGGGAAAGATATCAGTCAAGGAGTATGCCTTAAAGTTTCACCAGTTGTCTAGGTATGCTCCAGAATTTATGGTTGATATAAGGGCTAAGATGAGAAAGATTACCTTAAGACTATCTTGGGAGTTGACCCTTGAGGTTATTTTAGATCCTTTTTCTATTTCTACTCTGGTAGGTGACTCTGTTGTTTAAAAAATTCTATAAGGTGTGTGTGGTATCTGTTGGTAGTAGGGAAACCTTGGTCGATTTATTTGAACTAGATATGGTGGATTTTGATGTTATTTTTGAAATGGATTAGTTACATTCGTTCTACATGTCCTTCGATTGTCGGACCTGTATGGTTGTCTTTAAGTTCCTTAGTAAACTAGTTATCGAATGGGAGGCTGGTTCCTTATATCCTAAAGGGAAGTTTATATTATATATTAGAGCTCGAAGGTTTATCTCCAAAGGGTGTCTCTATCATCTATTCCGAGTTAATGTTTCTAACTCAGAAGGTCCTTTTTGCATTCGGTTCTGGTGGTGAATGAGTTTCCTGAGGTCTTTCCTAATGACCTCCCTGGTGTTCCTCCTGATAGGGAAATTGATTTCGGTATTGACTTGGTTTTGGACACTTGTCCAATATCTATTCCTTCTTACAAGATGGCTCTAACTGAGTCGAAGGAGCTAAAAGAGCATCTTAAACATCTATTTGTGTAAGGACCACAAGCTAACCCTCTACTGATATCTGTACCTGGACACTACATAATATAGATAATAAATACAGAAACTGGCCATAAAGTTCAAACGTAAAAAAATACTCAAAATTTAAAACTAAATACTGGTACATCTGTCCAAAAAGCCTCTAAACTATCTGAACCGTGGAGTTGATAGGACATGTCCCCAACTAACTCCGTCTACTAAAACTAAACTAAGTCTGATACGATAATAATAAGAATAAGGATCATCATCAACTGAAGAGGACTCACAGCTATGTCTACTGCTGCTGACTGGGACTAAGCTACTAAGGGTACTCTGATCTCCTGCCTCTGAACCTATGGTGTCAAATAAAACACCATAGTGCAAATGCATCAGTACGGGAATGTACCGAGTTTGAAGATGAGGTAAGGCTAAATGTAAGGGCTTATGCATGAAAAATTGCTTAACTGAATAATCATGAGAATACTGAATGAGGACATATGCATGAATGCACAAACCATAACTGAAAACATCGTAACTCAAAGTACTGAAACTTTGATACTGCTTTACTGTCATCTGAACTCACTACTAATGCCTGAGATACTGAATAACTAAATCTACTCATATCAATTACTGAAAGCTGAGTTTTCTACTCTCGACTGACTGTATCGGAGTTCAAACCTCTCTAACGGATGATTCCAAAATCTACTATCAATGATAAGAATAGATTATATTTGAGATCAAGCTTATGAAGCGGAAGATCTCTAAATTTGATAATAAGAATACTCAACTGAATCTGAGACTGAGATCAAGCCTATCTAGAGGTGATCTCTGGATTTGATAATGAGATTACTCAACTTAATCTGAGACTGAGATCAAGCCTATCTAGTGGGTGATCTCTGTATTTGATAATGAGATTACTTAACTGAATCTGAGACTAAGATCAAGCCTATCTAGCGGGTGATCTCTGGATCTGATAATGAGATTACTCAACTGAATCTGAGACTGAGATCAAGACTATCTAGCGGGTGATCTCTGGATCTGATAATAAGATTACTCAACTGAATCTGAGACTGAGATCAAGCCTATCTAATGGGTGATCTCTGGATCTGATAATGAGATTACTTAACTGAATCTGAGACTGAGATCAAGCCTATCTAGCGGGTGATCTCTGGATTTGATAATAAGAATACTCAATTGAATTTAAGACTGAGATCAAGCCTATATAACGGGTAATCTTTGGACCTGATAATGATATTACTTAATAACTTTATGTGGGACCATGCCTATCTAGCGGGTGGCCCATGAATCAAGGAAACTATTTGAGTTCCTCACTGAGATAGATGACTGTATCTGACGGTCCTGATTTCTGAGTTCTTTTCTAAAGACTGATACTAAAACTATAACTGTGGGAGTTCTTACTTAACCAACATACCCTGAATCTGAACTGGTGGGGTCTAACCTGTAACCCCAGCTGAAAGGGTCAATACCGTACAACGGGTAAAGAACTCTACTCTGGTCAAGCCTCTCTAACGGATGACCCTCATAAGAAGTCAAGCCTAAGGCAGTATAATAGTCAAGTCTTATTCTAATGGGTGACTCCTGCTTCTGTATTGGCTATGCATTTCTGGAGTTTAAGGATTGCTCCTAACGACTCTACCTCTTTAATGGGGAGCCCCCATCCCTGCACTCGCTCAATTCTAGCTCCTACTCCCAACTAAAAGACTATAAACTGATTCTTAACTGAATTTAAACTGAGCTGAATCTGTTACTAATCATATTTCTCGAATGATCTGATTGAGTTACGCTGAATTTACTTGCTTCCATATCTGACGGAATACTACTGAATCTCGTTATCTGACTACATGATACTGAGTTACGAATTGAACACTTGAATACTATACTAGTGATATTGAGATTACTGAGATTTCTGAGATTTCTTAAGTTTTGTATCTGTCTAAGAGTACAGAGTTCTATAACTCACAGATTTTTGAGAATCATTGCCTGACTGAGATTATCATGAAAACTGACATGGGCTCTAGGCTGTAGCTAAATTGTTGGGTATAAATACCCGTAATACTCAATAACATAAAAGTAAAGCATAACCATTCTTGAATTATCAAGACTATGGACATTCATTCACCATCACAATCACTAAAGCATCTCTTCAAGCATTTAGAAATCATAAACATGTGATAGTATAGAGAGACATGCTATTGGCTCATACTCCATTCAACAAGGTGTTATATCAAACACTTAGCATATATTAAAGTCTTAGCATGTATCAAAGAGCACATAATTGGGGAATTTCATGCTATCATGTCAAAATTCATTCACTAAGGCTTTTCAACTAACACTTGGCATGCATAGGCTTGCACACAATTGGGGATTTCTAGTCAACATGCTATAATAGCTCTAATTCCTTCAGATAAGCATTTTATCAAACATATGGGGAGCATGCTTTGCTTATTCAACAGTTTCTTCACTTAATCGACATGAACGCATAACTTAACAAGCAACTTGAAAAGGGTTTATTATGAACATCACATGAATATAACATACTAGGGTCAAAGCTTGAAAACCTTGCAAACAAACATGAATCAAAACTCAATAATAGCATGAACATCAATTTCAACACACAAGAATCTTGAAAACCCATAAACATAAGATCTTTGAATTTTTGAAAAGGGTTCTTGAGCTTCTTGGATGAAGGGACCTAAGAATCAACATCTACATACCTTAGGGAAACTTTTTCTTGAAGGCTCTTAGAGAGATTCTTGATTTCTTGATTTTTCTTAATTTTTTCTGAAGAAGAAAGAAGGGTTTTAATTTTTTAGAAACCCTAGTTTTTGATGTTAAATATGAAGAATTAAATTGTGAGCCTTGATCGAATATAAATATGGACTGAAAAGAGTGGGAAAAAGATCAAAAAGCCCTTTTAAAATTGAGTTAAAAATATTGAATGGGGTTTGTGATGGTCGAAGTGATGGTTCGTCGCTCAGTCTGACGGTTTGTTGGATCTTCTGTCGCACAGCGGTCGAAAAAAGAACACACTTTCTCGATGTGACAATCGCAGCGATGGTCTATCATAAACCCGACGGTCTGTCGGATTATCCATTGCATGTTGGCCAAGATTAGGACACACTACCTCAGCGCGATGGTCCCAGGGATGGTCCATCATACCCTTGATGGTCCATCATCCTGGCCGTTGCACTTGGGCCAGAAAAAGAAGTCACTGCCTTAGTTATGACGGGCTGGGCGACGGTCTATCATAAGCTTAACGGTCCGTCAACCCGGCCGTCGCATCTGGGTTGTTCCGAGTTCTTTCAGTAAAACGATAATAAATTCCTTGTCTGATGCTAGATTTTGATGAAATTGGTATCGATGAAAAGCTTATTCAATGCTCTACATGAAAAAATATTGATATGAGGGAAATTCTATATGGTTCAAAATATTTCTCACTTGGGAAGACACTTTTCAACCTTTTAAGGACAGATTTATTCTTCACTTGACACACTCTAAAGCTCAGACTATGAGAGAATTTTGTGGGGTCTTATAGTTTGATAAAGGTTTTATACATCCTAGTGTGTCCTTATGGGGTGCTCTGGTATTATTCGTGCATAAGAAGAATGGTTTTCTTTGGATATGCATTGACTATAGGCATTTGAATAAGGTGCTAGTTAAGAACAAGTAAAGTTTTTCAAGGATAGATGACTTCTTTGATTAGTTGTAAGGTGCAAAATTCTTATCCAAGATTGATCTTAGATTCGGGTATCACCAACTTAAGATTCAAATGGTGGATATCCCTAAGATAATTTTTCATACTCAGTATGAGCACTTTGAGTTCCTTGTGATGCCATTTGGGTTGACCAATGCTCCGATAATATTTATAGGTTTGATGAATAAGGTTTTTTGCTAATTTTTGGATCTATTTTTCACTATGTTCATAGATGACATCGTGATATATTCTGAGTGTGAGGTGGATCATACTACTCACCTCTGTATTTTATTACAAACCTTGAGGGAGCAACATTTGTATCCAAGTTCTCAAAATATGAGTTTTGGTTGAACACTATCACCTTTTTGGGTCATATTAATTCTAGTAAGGGGATCATAGTGGATCCACAAAATATTTTGGTGGTTAAGAAGTGTCCTAGACCCTCGACTCCAACTGATATTTAGAGCTTCTTCGGTTTGGCTGGGTTTTACAGGAGGTTTATAGAGAGCTTTTCTGCTATAGCAACCCCTTTGACTAGGTTGACTTAGAACAAAGTAAAATTTCTGTGGTTCGATAATTGTGAGGGAAGTTTTGAGAAGCTGAAGGATAGGCTAACTTTGACTCTAGTTTTGACTTTGCCTGAAGGCAATGAAGGGTTTATGGTATATTGTGATGAATCCATGGTGGGACTTGGTTGTGTTTTGATGAAACATGGGAAGGTGATGGCTTATGCTTCCAGGAAGTTGAAGGTGCATGAGAGGATCTATCCTACTCATGATTTGGAACTATTAGTGGTGGCCTTTGCATTATAGGTTTGGCGAAACTATATGTATAGAGTACATGTGGATATAATCTCGAATCATAAGAGTCTGTTATATGTGCTTACTCAGAAGGAGATTAATCTCAGGAAAAGGACATGGCTTGAGCTTTTAAAAGATAACGACATGAGTCTTCACTACCACCCAGGTAAAACTAATATGGTTACAGATTCTCTTAGCAGGTTGTCCATAGGGAGTTTAGCTTATGTGTAGAAGGAGAAGTGGGAATTGGTGAAGGCTATTCACTGCTTGGATATTCTTGGGGTTTATCTTCTAGACTCAGAGGATGGTTGTGTATTGGCAAGGAAGTGGTGCATTCGTCTCTTGGTGCGGAGATCAAGGAGAAGCAAATACTAGATCCTAGCTTGATAAAAATCAAGGGTGATATAGGTAGGCTAAAGGTGATGGTATTTGAGGTTAGTGGTGATAGTACCTTGAGGCATCAAGGGAGGTTATGTGTTCTATCTTTAATAGTTTTGGTGAAAGGATATTGGCTGAGGCGCATAAATTGCGCTATGTTGTTCATCCTGTTTGACAAAAATTTATCATAACCTCAAGGAGATATATTGGTGGAATGGTATGAAGAAGGATGTGACTAACTTTGTAGCCAAGTTTATGGTGTGCCAACAAGTAAAAATTGAGCACATAAGGCCCGTAGGGTTGTATCAAGAAATTGAATGGATGAAATAGAAATGGAAAGTGGTCAACATGGATTTTATTACCAGTCTTCCTCGGTATCAAAATCAATTGGATTTGATTTGGGTCATTGCGGATAGTATAACAAAGTCTGCTCGATTCTTTCCAGTGAGGATGAACTTTTGGCAGAGGACTATGTGAGCTTGTATCTTTATGAGATTATGTAGTTGCAGGGGGTACCTTTTTCTATCATCTTTGATTGTGGTATGCAGTTTTGATCTCATTTTTGGCAGTTATTTTAGAAGGGGTTAGGGACTAAGGTTAGTCTAAGTACTACTTTTAATCCACAGACGGATGGGCATGCAAAAAAGACTATTCAAAATTAGAGGATATGCTTTGATAATGTGTGATTAATTATGGTGGTAGCCGAGTTGAGCATCTACCTCTTGCAGAGTTTTTTACAATAATAGTTACCATTCTAGTATTGGAATGACCCCTTTGGAGGCATTGTATTGTAGGAGGTGTAGATGTCCTAATAGGTAGTTTGAGGTCAGTGAGGCAGATATGTTCTTTTCGAACTTGGTTTATCAGGATATGGAAAAGGCAAAGGGGATTTGAGATAGGCTTAAGGCTTCCCAAAGTCACCAAAAGTCCTATGTAAATGTAAGGCGTTAAGACTTGGTGTTTGACGTTGAGGATAGTGTGTTCCTAGAGGCATCTCCCATGAAAAGAGTGATACAGTTTGGTAAGAAGGGGAAGCTCAGCCCCAGGTTTTTCGATTACAGACCAAGGATGTGGCATCGATTAAAGTTCTATAGAAGAACCATAAGGCGGAAGAGGCTACTTGGGAAACATTTTAAACTTGGATATTTGTGCTTAAGGTATGTGTTCTTTATGACATTCTTATATCCTAGTTTTGGTTAAATAAAAGGTTGATCTCCTTATATATTTGTTAAAGGTAAGATTAGAGGCATCTAAGAGGTGTAAATTTTGCTTGTACTACTTTGTTCATCATTCGGGGATGAATGACCCTAGTGGGGGAGAATTGAAATGCCTTAGGTTTTTATCCTTATAAATTTCTTGAGTTTAGAACTCTCTAGACATCATACGACTAGGGGTACTAGTCGTATGATATGATACGGTTTAGGGGGAGACAAGTGGTATGTAAAATAGTGTAGTCTTGGGTTGTTACTATCTAAGGTACGAGTAGACAACATACTGGTTGTATGTAAGGGTATGAGTCATATGGTCCTAACTCGTATGATGATCACTGTGTTATGCTCTCGGTGGGTGGTCTAAGGTATGGTTTCATGGTACTAATCATAGATTGGGTAAGGGTTGGCATACGTGGTCGTATTTTGACTAGTTCGGGGGTCTAGTAAGGGTACAACTCATACCTCAGGGTACGAATGTTATCGGGGGTTCATACCTACCTGTGGGGATTTTATACAATTTAAGTTTAGGGTAATCTGGATATTTCTCTTTATAACTCTTTGGGAACCCATGACTTAAAACACTTTTTGGGGATTTATTTAACTTATTTGCAATCACTCAAACACATAGGATCTCTCTCAAATTCTCTTAAAGGCTCTTGGGTTAAGGAAGGACAGGGTTTCATCAATAGGATCAAATTGGGACTTGTAAAGTTGATTTCTCTTCATCTTCTTCATAGTCTAAGGCAAGATACTCCTCCCTCATTGTTAGTTCCAACTAAAGGCATGTTTTATGAATTGTTTTCATGGCATAATTATTGTATGGTTTTGGGTTTTCAAATATGTGTTTGGTATTTTGATTATAATGGTTGGTTATGGTTTTTTCCATGTCTTTTACATATGGTTTGGATATTATAATGATGGTTTGAACACTTGGTTGCATGGGAATGGTTAATTGGTACTTGATTCTGGCTTTGGAAATACTATGCCCCCAATGTGTTTGATAAAATGCCTATGAGAATGCTTTTACTATATTGTTGAACTTTTAAAGGAACTATTGCATGTTATAACTTGGTAGTGGAACCCTAAATGGAATAAATGGTTTAAATAGTTTGGAATGGTTAATTAGTAAGGTCCTGGTGGTCATGATTATGGTTAATTGAACATCCTTATAACGTACAAGGGAATCCCCCAAGGAAACATATTAATGAACATACTTGTGGGGTACACGGGAATCCCCCAATCAACTTAATAGTGCAACATATGGATACATGGAATCCCTTTCATCTCTAAAATATTGGCTAAGGACATTTCTTGCAAGCTATAGTTGTTATGATGATACCACTTTTAATAACCTTTGTTAATAATAAATGGAATAATTGTCTTGGTTGTATGGTAACAGTTTCAATTCGACAAGAATGGTAGAGTATGATACCTATCTGTGAAGGTGTGAGTCCAATAGACGAACACTAGAAACTCATATTTGTCGACATCACCCACTAGCCAGGACCTATAGGGAACGAGCTCAATCCATGTATGACAATAACCCAAACATCTCGTGTTTTCCACCCTAATCCCAAACCAATGTCATGTATCAAAATAATTAAAATATCTTGTGTCTACCACCCTTACCTAAACTCAATTTTATTCCACCCTTATTGACATGACCCAAACCAGGGATTGATCGTGTCAGGTATCTTAAGTCCAACCATGACCGGAGACTACTCCCAATACCTAAACCATTGACAACACTTCACCCTATTTTGGATGAATTCCGAACATATAACAACATAAAATAGTATTAATTTGAAGACATGATAACAAGTTTAAATCAAAACCGAAATCCACAAATAACTAACCATATAATGCCAATCCAAATATCAATACCAATACCAGTGGTAACGCTAATATCGATATTGCCCATGCCCATATTAGTCCAACAAAGCCTCTAGTTAGAACCAAAGAATTTCCAGATGGGACATGCCACCGAACGTAGCCAAAAACCAAGGAATATTAATGAAATAAAGAAGTTCATAGCATAAAATGGGGTCTTCTGGAGTATGGAAGCTCACTACTTCAGTCTGACTCAAAAGATATCCCCAAATCACCCAGTCATTGAGCATGAAGAGTGGTAGTATGGGTGGTTTTTGCATTGCATGGGGATACAATTCTTGAAGACGGTTAGCAGGGTGAACGTTAGCATGTAACTTATGGATAAAGATAAAATAATGCCATTCAATCAAACCAGATCAAACCAATGTAAATAACAATGTGTAATTACATTTACATATATATACCATGTTGGGATAGGGAACAAGGTTTAGCGTGCATTTTAAAACCTTGACTTGGGTTATGTAGCATTACTGTAATAGTTCCACCTACAAGACATATAGGTCTAGAGTTATCCCCTGAACGGGCCCATAGTACATGTAGCCATACAAACTGGAGATACCCTAGATGGCCAGGGATTCCTTTGTACCTTTCGCCCTCTATGGTACATATATACGTGTATAGGCTTGGGGGATTCCCTTGTACCCCAAAAGATAAAGGTCATCAAGACCAACCCTCAAGTAAAAAAACATGAGTTTTCGTGGTCCATTATTTGGACTCACACCTTTAAGTTTAGCTATCACAACCCCTATTATTGCCCAATTAAAACATTTAACAGAAGCAACCATCAATTCCAGAAGTTTGTTATTAGGGTATTATTAAGTGGTATAGTCATAGCAACCATAGATTGCAAGCAATGTCATTAGCTAACACTTAGGGCACTCTCATATAACATGTAGACTTCATTATTAAAATCACTTGGGGAATTCTAGTGTACCCCACCCTATTTTTATTATAAATTTACTTGGGGGACTCTTGTGTATCACACACGATTTTCAAAACCATCCTTAAATATTTAACCATTTATTCCGGTTATTAGTTTTAAGAAATAAGTCAAACCAAATACTTTGGGGATTTCATTGTACCCCTAAATCATATTCCCACCTTCCTCATAATTATAAACACATTTTGCAATATAGGGTTGGGGCTATAACCACTACAAAAGTCACAAGTTTAGAAAAAATTACCATTATCAGGTTCATGTAGCATTCACATGCACCCACATGTTCAAAACCATATTTAAAAAATAGAAAATAATAATTAAACCATGGGAAAACATTATTCAACCATAAATATTCAAAACCCCCAACCTTTATTTCAAAACCGTAACAAAACCACGAGCAACCATTATTTCAAAACTATAATAATACCAAAAAACTCATACATTAAAACATGTGCATTTAAAAAGATTACAACGAGGGAGGATGAAACACCCTAGGTTTTGGCCCTTGAAAATTTCCCAAGTCTTAAACTTTCTGATCATCATATGACTTACACCCTGACTTGTACGGTGTAAGTATGGGTATAAATCCTAGTCGTATATTGGTTAGAGTGATACTAGCCAAGTTTTTCCCAAGGTACAAGAAGACTCCATATGAGTTATGTATTGGTGTGATAAGAAGTATAGGGTCTAATCATATGTTGTCTAGTGTCTAGCCTTGGATGTTCTGCCTAGGGTACAACTTTAGGGTACTGGCTATATGGTGATGATACGAGTTAGGTATGGGAGTTGTATGTTAGACAGAATGTGGAGTCCAATTTTTTGATCAAGTGATGAGTTGAGGCCACCACTCATATAATATGGATATGAGTTGATGGGTTCAACCGTACCCACCTGTATTCTTTCTACAACTTTTAAGATGTGGGTATTTTAGACATTTCCCACCCCAAGACCTTAACCCCACGTCTTATAACCCTTGTCTTGAGTTTTTTAAGGTGGTCATCTAGAGGCTTGAGGATAAAAATCCATCCATGAATCTTTGTAACTCAAGCATGTTACTCCTCCCTCATTGTTAGTTCAATTAAAAAAATGTTTTAATGGATGGTTTTCATGGTATTATTGCGGTAATATTTGGGTTTTAAAATATATGTTGGAGTTTTTTATTGTTCTTGGTTGGATAATGTTTTCCCATGTTTTTATTATGGTTTTCATGTTATTTTTATGGTTTTGAATATGTTATTGCATGGGAATGGTCAATTGATCTTGGTTTTGGTTTTGTAAACTATATGCCCTCAACATGTTTGTTAAAATACCCATGAGAATGATTTTTCACATAGTTTGATTATTCTTGAAACCTTTGCATTGCATGATATAGTAATGGAATTTAAAGTGGTTTGGTTGGTTTTAAATGATTTAAAAAGGCCTTAGTGGCCATGGATTTGGTTAAATATGGTTTTGAAAACCTTATGGGGTACAATGGAATCCCTTAAATAAGTAATCTATGAAAACCTTTTGGGGTACATGGGAATCCCTCAAGTGATTTTAATAATGCAGTTTTTGATACATAAGAATCCCCTTAGTGTTGGCTAATGACATTTATTGCTAGCTATAGTTGGTATGATGATACCACATAATGCCTAAATAATTAACTCTTGGAATTAGTGGTTTGGGTATGTCTTAAATTGTTTAATTGGGCAATAATAGGGGTAGTGATAACTAGCCATGATGGTGTGAGTCCAAAAGGTTGACACTGGAAACTCATGTTTATCGACATGGAGATTTGTCTTGATGACTACATACTTATGGGGTACAAGAGAATCCCCTAAATATATACTTATACATATGTATCATAGAGAGAAAATGGTGTAAAAGAATACCCGATCACCTATGGTATCTCCATTTTATACGGCTTTGCATATTAGAACCTATTTAAGGGGTAACACTGGACCCATATAGTTTGTGGGTGGATTATGATAGTAAATGTAAACATCCTAGGTCAAAGTAATAAGAGCTTACTAAACCCAATCCACTTTCCCGGCATGGTATAAATGTATGTATGTTGTTGCATATGGTTATTTACTTTGGTTTTAAGATAATGGAATTATTTTATCCTTATTTCTGAGTACATGCTTGTATTCACTTGCTGACCGTCTTCGAGCACTGTATCCCCACGCGATATAGAAACTGATCACACTATCACATCTGCTACTTAGTGACTTGGTAAATTAGGGACAACTTGAGTCAGACTAAAATGGTGAGCTTTCATTCTTAGGAAGGCCCATTTTATGTTATGGTTTATCTTATGTATTTACCATTTCTCTAACATTGGTTTTTTCTACAGTCGGAGGCATGTCCCGACTAGATATTGTTTAAAAAGGATTAGAGGTTTTGTATGAATTACTATTAACTTGAGTATATTGTGGTTTGTTTGGTTTGGTTTGGACTATATGGCTTGGTTTGGTTGGTCTCGGTTTTAAACTTATCCCAAAGTCATCAATCTTTAAATACTCTATCTTGTTATATATTTGGATTTCATCTGACGTGGGTTGTATATTGGTTGGTTAGATTAAGTATAGGGGTGGTCTCTGGTCTTTATTGGACTTGAGAAGATCAACACAAACTGGCCCTGGTTCAGTTCATGTCAGATTCGTATCAGAGACCTAGGTTCATGTTCACTTGGAAGTCCATAAAATCATAATGAGTAGAGTCTGCTTGTAGGGTATGAAACATGCCACACTCATAAAAGAGAGGCTACAATGCATTTATGAAATTTTCACTTTCTTGTTGTTCTATTTTTGGGCTATAGAGTCTGTCTTGAGCTCTTCCCTAAATCTTCTTTTGTTTACCTCTTAGATCATGCCCCTCCGACGATCTAGAGCACATGGAAACTCATCGGTCCCACTCAAGGACGACACTAACAGATATCTTCTAACTGATAGGGCACTGACTTGATCAAGGGTCACAGTTTTTGATTTTCCCCATAGAGTTCCACCGGTCTGTACTAACCTTACCTCGAAAGATAGAACTCATATTCAGTCACCTCAAAGAGATGTTACTAATGCTGAGTTTGAACATTCTATTCTTTTGTTGACCCAAATAGTGGTTTCTCTATTATGCTAGTCTAATTTTATTGGAGTGAGAAAGAATAAGAAGAGGTTGAGAAATAGGTAGAGCAAGAAGTCCTAACATCCAGACTGGGGGAGAGGTTAGAGAAATAGTGGTAGAGGTGGTGGCTAGTGGTCTGAGTAAGGGAATTCAGGGAGTTTCCATATGATTGTTAGTGTCCCTTATCCTTAAAATTCTGGTGAATATCTTATTTGGGGTAGTAGAGCTCGGTCAACCCCACCCTATCCTCTCTGCTGATTTTGTAGTCTGTTGTATTGTAGTTATTGCTATAAAAAAGAGGAATCAGTGTTTTAGTTATGGTCAATTGGGCCACATGTAGCGGGAATGTCTTATAAGTATTTCCATAAGGGAAAATAGGATACCGGTTGTCACTTCTCTAGCTCCTGTACTGTGCGGTGGTACTTTTAGATTTGGTACTGGCTGGGGCTGTCTCTATGATCTTACGATCCTTTAGGAGTCTGAGGTATCTCTTGTTGTCAAAACTGGTATGTTGAAAGCTCTTTTTCTATGATGAGTACTGTTTATTTAATTCGGGGTCCACTACCTCTTATGTGACCCAATTATGGCTGTGTATTTTGGTTTTGGTTTCGAGTGTATTCTAGGCCCCCTTTTCTATTTCTAACTTAGTGGGTAACTCTCTGGTGGCTAGAAGAGTCTATAGGGGTTGTGTCATGTCTGTGGGTGGTCAGGAGACTTGGGTAGATTTGTTTGAATCAGGCATGGGCGATTTTGATGTCATAATAGGGATAGATTTGTTGCACTCATGCTATGTGTTTCTAGAATGTTGGACCCATAAGGTCATCTTTAAATTCCCTAATAAGACAATTATAAAGTGAGAGGATAGTTTGCTAGCCTTAAGGGGAGATTCTTGTCGTATCTTAGAGGTCTGGAATTAAATTTCAAGTGGTGTATTTACCATTTGATTCAAGTTAAAGATTCCAACCCGGAAGGTCCTTTGTTACATTCCGTTTTTGTGGTGAATGAATTTCCCGAGGTCTTCCCTGATGACCTTCCTGGTGTCCCAATAGAGAGATTAAGTTTGGGATTGATCTTGTTCTGGAAACTCATCCTATTTTTGTTTCCTCTTTATATAATGACTCCAGTTGAGCTGAAGGAGTTTAAGGAACAATCGAAATATATTTTTGATAATGATTTTGCCGGCCTAGTGCTTCTCCATGGGGTGTTTTCTTTCTTTTGTGCATAAGTGGGGATGGTTTCCTCTGGGTATGTATAGGTTATTGGTGGGTGAATAAGGAATTTGGGGTGACCTCCTCGTGGGGTGGACTATATGTATTTTTATATACTTTTGTGAGGTACTCCGTTAGTAGTGCATGATGGTCGACAGACGCAAAGTTTGAACCTTAGATGTTAGTTTTGGTATAAGAAGTACGTTAGCTCGGGGATAACAATGCAAGATTTATGGGGGTATAGTGGTAGGCTTGGTGTCGTGTGCTAAATAAATAAGGTTGATGACTTGGGAGATACAAGAGTGGAAAAGTTATGACATATAGGCTAGAGGTCCAGGTTGAACTGATAGATTAGGAGCTAAGTCATTGAATGGGTTAGGACATGGAGTTTGTAAGACTATGCTAAGCTCTGAGTAGCATCTAGATAGATGAGGTTTTAAGTACAAGAGAGCAAAGTGTCACTGGTGCATGTACATGGTGATACCCCTTAGGGAGGAGATCAAGGGCTAATATTAAATTTTCTCCTCTCAGTGGACTTTAGAGAAAGTTGGGGTCAATATACTCCTATTCTAGCGATTCCCTCCTATTTTAGTTAAGAGGGAACTCTACTAGTGTTGCACACATTCTAATAGTGATTAGGCCTAAGGTTTGCATTCTGTATGTCGCATATGTCCATACTTTAGCCCTGAACAAAAGGCAATAATAGTTCTAAAAAATTCGAGCTTCCAAGTGTTCAAGATCTATGTCATTATGTTAATGATCCATACATTCATGTCTAACGTTATGCCTAGATCCAACAAATAGTAGTTTTAAGCGAAAATCCTTACTTGGTCCCCCAAATATGAATCTTGGCTTTACATAAATTACCCATGATATATGCAGTGGTGTTTCTCCCGGTGCCCAGTCCTAAGGACTTATATTATGGTGTGTTTATGTTAGAACTAACCTCCATTTATAACCTAGGTGGTTGCTATGAAGTACCTTGTGCCTATTGTACCATGTCTCATTTCGTGGGTCTCGCTTTGAGTAGCACAAGTAGTCTTCTTGCTTAAGTTCCTCAATGACCCTTTTTATGTTAGGGTGGTAGTGGCTGTGGAGGCATAGTAATGTTGTAGACGAAGGAGTAGATGTCCTTGGTGGTGAAAATTTAGGGGGTGACTACTAGATCTAAGGTTATAAGTGTATATGGAAAAATGATATGAATGTTTTCCTATGAGATAGCTCCAAAGGGAAGGTGAGGTGAAAGCCTTTGCGATAGTGGTTGAGGGTGTTAGTTTTGGTGGATAGATCCATAAAGTGGGTGTAGTATAAATAGGTTGGAGCGTGGTGATTAATAAATACCCAACCTTTGTGTTAAGTGGATATTGCTCCTTGATCAAGACCTATTTCTTGATTATAGTAATAGACGGGGTAGTATTATTAGAGCGGTGTAAAGTATAGGGTCCCATGGCTTTCACTAGCACCTTTAACTCCAAGTTAGTCTTTAACATGGGATGGATATACGGCTATACTTAGGCCCTCATAGTTATGTGTTTGTGGGGGAAGTTGGTAGGTTGAGATGGAGGAGTATTGTCTTTATATTTGAAAGTTTGTTGGAAAGTATGGACGTATTTAAGGGTTATTAGATGCATTGGTTAAGGAGGAAGAGGCTACATAGGAAGCTGAAGAGGACATGAAGTCCAAGTATCCGTTCCTATATCTCGTTTCAAAAATTCATGCTTAGGGTATGTGTAGTTCTTAAAATCTTTGTTTTGATGTCTTTGTTGAAGTTAAAATGGTGAATTCCTTGGTGTTCTATTTTCTATCTTAAAGGTAAGAGCAGAGACGTTTGGGGGTCTAATCGTTCTTGTACAACCTTGTTCTATCATTCGAGGATGAATGATCCAAGTGGGGGAGAATTAAAATACCCTGGGTTTTGGACCTTAAAAATTTCCTGAGTATTGAACCTTCTGATGATCATACAACTCACAACTTGACTCTTATGGTGTAGGAACATTCCTAGGACCCTAGTCATATGTTGGTTAGAATGATATTGGCCAAGTTTTGTCCAAGGTACTAGAGACTCCATACGAGTCGTATATTGGTATGACGAGAAATATAGGGTCCAATTGTATGTTGTCTAGTGTCTATCCTTTGATGTTTTTCCTAGGAAACGAGTTTAGGGTACTAGTCGAATGATGATAATATGAGTTAGGTAAGGGAGTCATATGTTGGATAGAATGTGGTGTCCAACTTTCTGATCAAGTGATGAGTTGAGGGTACCACTCGTATGATATGGATATGAGTTGAGGGGTTCAACCATACTCACCTGCATTCTTTCTACAACTTGTAAGCTGAGGGCATTTTGGACATTTCTGACTCCAAGACCTTAGGACGCCATGTCTTATAACCCTATTTGGTCATTCATTCTTCACTTAAAAGATTAAAAAATCTCTTTAAAAACCTCTCAAGAAGATTGGCTAGGGTTTCTTCAAGGTGTTTATCTAGAGGCTTAAGGATCAAAATCCCTCCATGATCTTCATAACTCAGGCACGATACTCCTCCCTCTTTGTTAGTTCAACTAAAAGCATGATTTAATGGATGTTTTTTATGGTAATATTTTGGTAATGTTTGGGTTTTGAAATATATGTTGGGGGTTTTGGTTGGATAATGTTTTCCCATATTTTTTTATTATGGTTTTCATGTTATATTTATGATTTTGAACCTGTGATTGCACCGTAATGGTCAATTGATACTTGGTTTTAATTTTGGAAACTATATTACCTCAGCATGTTTGTTAAAATGTCTATGAGAATGATTTTGTCACATAGTTTTATTATTCTTGAAACCTTTGCATTGCATGATATGGTAATGGAACTTAAACTGGTTTGGTTGGTTTTAAATGGTTTGGAACGGCCTTGGTAGCCATGGCTTTGGATAAAGATGGTTTTGGAAACTTTATAGGGTTCAATGGAATCCCATAAGTGAGTAATCTATGAAAACCTTGTGGGGTACATGGGAATCCTCAAGGGATTTTAATAATGGAGTTTTGGGTACATGGGAATCCCCTCAGTGTTGGCTAATGACATTGTTTGCAAGCTATAGTTGGTATGACGATACCACATTATAATGCCTTAATAATTGACTCTTGGAATTGACGAGTTGGTTATGTGTTAAATGCTTTATTTGGGCAATAATAGGGGTTTTGATAGCTAGCCGTGAAGGTGTGAGTCCGAAAGGTTGACGCTGGAAACTCATATTTGCCGACATGAGGATTGGTATTGATGACTATGTACTTTTGGGGTACAAGTGAATCCCCCGAGTATATACTCATACATATGTATCATAGAGGGCAAAGGGTACAAGGGAATCCCCGATCACCTATAGTATCTCCAGTTTGGGCGGCTACACATTCTAGGCCTATTCAGGGGTAACACTTGACCCATATAATCGTGGGTGGATTATTGTCACGACCCGATTTCCTTGGGTCATGATGGCGCCTACCATAACCCACCAGTAGGCAAGCCAACCCATAGTCCGGAATGGATAGTAATTAAATACTCAATAATATAAGAAAAAAATGCGGAATATAAGAAATAAAGATCAATACATAGAAGAATCCCAAAACCTGGTGGTATCAGTACAAGAGCTTCTAATATAAAAAGAGTACAGAAGTGAAATATCAATAGAAATACACTGATACTACTTTTCTCTGAATACAACTTAGAGACTAGTCTAATACATTAGAGAGAGATAAGTAATACTTTGAACGCCAGTAGCTCACTCTAAGTCATTAAACCAGGGCTGCTCCACATGATTCATACATGAACGACGATAACCCGTACTATGATCTGCAGGCTGCAGAAGTGTAGTATGAGTACCAAACAAATGGTAATCAGTAGGCAACTACCAACTGAGCTCCAAAAATAAAGTAGATTTATACAACATATAAACATAATGGAAACTACACCCAATAGTCTATAAATCATATGACAAGTAATTGAGAAAATAAGGAACAACTATCATGTTCATGTCCAAGAGTCTAACATAATAAGACTAAGGAACCATCATGGTGAACTATCCTATTCCAACTACATTCAATATACATCAATGTTATACCATATATCCTATGTCAGTATACTAATAAAGAGCGAACTAAAGGCGAAGAAACGACTATATAATATAAACAACGAAAGAAGGGAGATATGGTAGTACCATAGCTTCATATAGCTAGATATATATAGGTATATATATACATATAAACATAAGGTCATCTCAAAGCTTAAACTATATCAATATATCATTGTATTCTCAATTTTAGGCCTCATTAAAATACTATCAAGATTTAAATACCATCATACCCAGGCTTTCTAATCCACATGGCTAGACATGAAATAATTATGCATAATAATGCAATCATATGATAGGAGAGGCCGAAGACATACCACAAATCCTGATATTGGATCAAAGAATAATCTGTCATAAGCTAGCCATAATAGTAATCATAACAATGACAACAACAATATCAATAACATCATGAATAATCGGCTACTCTGGACAACCAAATACCCAACTGAGCCTATGCGTACCCCCACCGCCCTAGACTCGGAAGGTTCAATCAACATACAACAACACAAGGCATATTGTTAACCCATATATATGCAACCGTCCCACAACGGCTGATAAATATAGGTGCATACTGATGATAGGTGATGCACATGCAGGAATAAAAGGAAAGTACACAATCAATATCACAACTCATCATAACTATCCTTATCAGGACTATGATCATCGTAATCAACCTCCAACCTTGCTAGGTATTAACACATCACCAATATATCCTCTGTCCTTGACAGGTATCAACATCATCATATCAATATCCTCTGGCTTTTTCGGGTATCAATATATAATCAATATGTCCTCCAGCCTTGACGGATATCAACACACCATCAATACTATTCTCCAGCCTTGCTAAGTATCAATATAACATCAATATATCCTCTGGCCTTGTCGGGTATCAATATCATCACAATAGTATCCTCCGGCCTGCTGGGTATCAATATCATCACACTAGTATCCTCTGAGCTTGTCGGGTATCAATATCATCGCAATAGTATCCGCCGGCCTTACTGGGAATCAATGTCACCACAATTACCATTACCGAATAAGATACACTAAAATACTCATAATTATAGACATATCACAATAGAATATCTATCTAGTCAATACTTCCTAACTACTTGTTATTAGCTAACCAACACTCATTATTATGAAATAACTAGTTTGATAGTCATTGCATAACCTCACGTTATCAGCCTAAACCTTATCCTTCATATAATCATTATTCGCGGGATAACAACTAACTGCTATATATTTAATAGTCAACATCTAACTTCTAGTCAATGTTCATCACTAGACCAAAACCGTTATTTATGCACCATTCATTATTATCAACTAATCATCATATATCTTTTAATCATTACAAGACAACATATTACTATTGGTTACCTAACCATCTTTTATTAACTAACACCATTTATTAATTAACCATCGCAATTACTATGTTTCAACTAATCAAGATTCATTAACTAATACATTACATTCCTAGTCATCAAGTGCTATAGTCCTCTAATAGACACCTAGTTGCCACATAGCTTAACCGTATAACAAGAAGAGCAGTCATAAGATCACATTTTAGCTATAATCACATCATTTATGAGGATAAATAATCATGAACATACCAAATATATGCATGCCATTACCAATAATCAATCAATGGAATAATAAGCATTATACCGGATCTTCTTCCATCCCATATCGGAGAGATGTGTATATAAATATATACATATTCATAAACTATAATCACATAATCAAATATAATGATAAACACTTCTCATCTATTGAATCAATATCATAACACGACCCTTGGTCCATTAATTTATTTGGAATAATCACAACATCATATCACGGCCTTAGGCAAATACACATATTCAGAACTTATATCAATAATCACATTTATAAGCTGCCACATACCTCTAATCATCTCACATATAGGAGGCATCTCACATATTGGAGGCAAAATATCAATAAGTATGTAATCATCTCTCATACAAGATGCATCTCACATCTAGGATGTATAATATATATAGACATGTAATTATGTATAGGATATCATATATCAATAGGTCATACATCATGACTACTAGAAATATAGCTTCTCTAAACCAATTTACATATCTAAGAGAAACATTGTCTCTATAAGTCCAACAATCATGACTAAAGAAAATATCACTCTAGAGGTCAATCATCAAGACTAAGTAGAAAGAGCATCTCTATAGGACAATCATCAAGTCTAAGAGGAAATAACATCTTTATAGGCCAATTATCAAGTCTAAGAGGAAATAACATCTCTATAGTCCAGTCATTAAGTTTAAGAGGTAATAGAATCTCTATAGGCCACATAATGAATCTAGGAGGACTATTTTCT
This sequence comes from Capsicum baccatum var. pendulum, assembly GCA_030864225.1. Taxonomy (NCBI): domain Eukaryota; kingdom Viridiplantae; phylum Streptophyta; class Magnoliopsida; order Solanales; family Solanaceae; genus Capsicum; species Capsicum baccatum. The sequence continues at coordinate 93,815,688 of CM061557.1, forward strand.
CTAATTGCCCAATACCACTTACACAAGGAGTATCAAAACTATAACTCAAAAGCCACAATCCAGATACTTCAATACAAGTTGCTAAGTTATGAAGTAACCTTATTCTAAGGTTTAGTAGCCTCATCTATGTCTAGAATCCGCACTAAGTCCACAAGACTTAAAGCACTCTTAGGCCTAAGTGGGCCAAACGGTCCCACTTCTAATCCATAATTTCCATAATTAGGAACACTATGCCCCAAACTAGGGTAAGGTATCTATTTCATCTTCTAGATATCAAGTAATCCATATTCAAGACTAAGATAGATAATTCTACTAGAAACAAGGGGACTCAAGTCAACTCTACCCAACTTAAGATTCAAAGACTACCACACCAACCCAATAAGGCTAAATATACAAATCTTGCTTCAAATGCTAAAACTATATTCCAAACATAGAATTATATCATATCAATATTATAACTAATCTTAACTAAAGAGGGAAGGCAATAGCATAAAAAAGTGTTATGAACATGCCATCTTACGGGTTCAAAACCCTTATCTATTCTCCAAGCATCTACAATTAAGGCCAAGTTATCCTACTCATAATCAAGCCTAACATCCATATTCACACGTAGCATATATCACACATCATCTATCAAGAAAAGTAGATAGAATCCTACCTCTAGGTAAAACCACAAAACCTCACTTCATGTACCATATGCTCGTCTTCACTTTACAATCCTCAACATGCCATCACACTATCAAAACCATAATCTAATTATCAATACGAGTCTTATGATATCCATATTTCACTATTATACCTTGGGTCCAAAAATGACACCAAAACCCTAAGTGAGTCCCACATATAAAAATATGAGTTTTTGAGACCAACCCAGTGTTCACACATGAACAAGGAATCATAACCCTCAAGAAATAGGTGAAAATTAAGCATACTTTGGGCTAAAATCAAGCCCTAAGCTAAATTGGGGTTTTGGGTCAAAACTATGAAATTCAAGCATGAATTCAATAAATTCTTACCTTAATCTTGTACATAATCACGATACAAGATGAAAATTGGGATCCCAAGTCACCCCCATGACCAATTTTAAGTTATTACACTCATTTTGGTGTTCATAAGTCTAAATGGTGAAGGGGAAATACCCCAAATGCATCTTGGGGACTTTATATATCCCCTACAGCTAAATAAAAACCGCTATCGTAGTCCTACGGCCCATGCTTGTGCTCCCGTGATCACACACTCTTGGCCACGATCTCTGTTGTACTAGATGATAGCAAACCTAAAAATAGGTTTTTGACCCTCGAAACTTATCCGAAATCCAAATAACATGATCCAATAGTGAATTTTTAGTATAAAACACATTTCAAATCCATTGGAATCACCAAAAATTCCATCGGAGATTTTTTAGGAAAAAAGTGGGGCCCACACCTATAGTTTCATCACTTTTCATAAAATCCGCTCAATATGTCAAAATGAGTTTGGGAGCCTTGGGACCTGAACCAAGGGTCTACCTAGCCTAAAATTTATATTTTGATTTCAATGAAAAAATTAGATTTTCCATCCGAGGTTATATTGACCTAATATGAGTCCCACACTCATTCTTTCTAATTTTCAACTTTCTGACCAATAACTCAAAAAGAGCTCGAGTTTATTGGGACATGAACAAAAGGTATACCTATACTAAAATCAATATTCTAGATCTGCTAGACCAGTTGGAATTTGCATTAGAGATTGTTTCACTGAATTTTTTACCTGGTGGCTATTTGGAACCAGCGAATACTTCTAAACAGTGAATTGGCTCTAAAAATCTAACGAACTGCTCGGTAACTGAACCGTCGGTCCCAGCAAGTCATAAATGACTTGAGGAAGCTATGGAGAAGCTTGAACAGTGAAGATAAGCATAAAAATGGAAAATGACCTGAAGGGTCATTACAATTATGATGGTAAAGCTACACAACCCAGTTAAAGTTTTAAACGCATGCAAAACCCTATCCCTTTTCCCAGCATGGTATATCTGTATGTATGTGGTTGCATATGGTTATTTACTTTGGTTTCAAATTAATGGCATTATTTTATCCTTATTCTTGAGTACATTTTAGCATTCACTCACTAACCATTTTCGAGCGTTGTATCCCCACACAATGTAGGAACCAACAATAATATCATATCTCCTGCTCAGTGACTTAGTGAATCAGGGACAACTTAAGTCAGGATAAAGTGGTGAGCTTCCATTCTTTGGAAGGCCTATTTTATGTTATGGTTTATCTTATGTTTTTACTATTCCTTCGACATTAGTTTTTGGCTATGGTCGGGGGCATGTCCCGACTAGATATTCTTTGACATGGTTTAGAGGCTTGGTATGGAAAATTGCGGACTTAGGTATATTTTGTTTTTTCTTTTGGATGGTACAAATTTTTTGGTTTGGTCTCAATTTTAGACGTATACCAAAGTCATCGATCTCTAAATACTTTAACTTGTTATATGTTCGGAATTCATCCGACATGGGTGTTATATTGGTTGGTTGGATTGGGTAAAGGGGGTGGTCTCCAGTCCTTATTGAACTTGAGAAGCCCAACATGACGAGGCCCTAATTTGGTTTGTGTTAGAGGAGTAACATGCCTAAAATACCAAGAAATTTGGAAGAGATAGCTCCCTTAGAACCCTAGATGATCACTTTCTTTTAAACCCTAGCGTTTGCTTGAACAGAGAGTTTGAGAGAAAATTTTAGGAGTGTTTTACAGGGAATGATAAGATAATGAAGTCCGAAGAAAGGTTTAAGTCATGGGGTTTTAAGGGTTTAAGTGGGAAATGTCCAGAATTCCCTTAAATTAAAAGTCAGAAAAAGTGTCGCCTTTAGCTATGAGTTAACCATCGACTTGTAACCACAATATACAACTAGTGACCTTTAGTTTTAACAAGACAGTGGCCAAGACACCCATACACTTTCAATATTACGACTCCATGATCCCACTCTTAACCTGAACCTACGACTTGTAGGGTCTAGTCATGACCAATATACTACCTAAAGGGGTTAGATACTAGAAAACATACGACTCAACCCTACTTCTTGTAACATGGTCTTACGACTCGTAATGAGCCACTTGTACTCAATATAGATATAATCCATCCACTATAAAAAGAAATAAACCATGGAGTAGATACATATTCATGAATTTAAGAATAAGGCACATAATGTCCACTGTCAATTCATCAAGGCCTAAAATCATCAATGGGTATGAAACTCCCTATACACACAATAAAAGATAAATGCAAGAAATAAAAACAACCCAACCATGGTAACATTCATAGTCACCTGCCTGACGGGCATAGGGAAAATAAATCTGAATAGGTATAAAATAGACCGACCAACTGAATCATTAACTATGTGCCAAGTGCACCATTTCTAACAGAAGATGTCACAACATCACAAGCTAATCTAACTAAGCTGAATGATTGGAATCTCATGTCAGGGACATACCCTAGACTAGTAGTCGGTCTCCCAGTAGTCGTAGCAATTTCTAAAGAATTAATATAGGGAGAACACTAACTAATCCCAAATGGTTGACCAACTAACGCTAAGACAAATCCACAAAATTATGTCCAAACTTCTAAAATCACATCCTGTCTTAGGAACTCTAGGCTGGCGGGAAATGTAGGCTAACTCTAGCTAATCACCTATCTCATGCTAGGGGCATTCTCTGAACCAGTGTCTCATCACAACACAACCAAACCAAGATCATAGAATACGTTAAGATACTACCCCTCATAATTTAGAATGGTCGCCATGGCCCGAAGAACCATACCACACTTCGTAAGTCTGATAGGGACTCTTCCTAAATTGTTTTTGGCTGCTGTTGAGGATCTTCTAAATCCATCTCTGACCCTCTAGTCTAATACTACACTAAAATTCTAGAAACACGTGTTGGAATCTTGTCCTCATCTATCGATAATATCTTATCATCCTTCGAGGATAGAATAGATTCAAAGAATGTGTTTAAGGTTCTTAGGAATGCAGACACATGATAAGGAGTCATGAAATGAATTTCCTAAAATATCACTGTAGCCTCCCGAAGATAGGTTATGGATATCTCCGCACGGATCCATAGGACCTTACTAACACTTAGCTCTTGTACTAATACACCGATGAAACCTAGACTTTGATACCAATTTGCCATGACTTGATTTCCTCAGGTCATGATGATGCCTACCATAACCCACCAGTAGGTAAGCCAACTCGTAGTCCCGAAATGGCTAGTAACGGAGTACTCAATAATATAAGGAAAAAGATGCAGAATATATGAAATAAAGAACAATACATTGAAGAATCCCCAAACCTAGTGGTATCAGTACAGTTGGATCTAATATAAAAAGAGTACAAAAGTGAAATATCAAGAGAAATACACTGATACAACTTATCTCTGAATACAACTTAGAGACTTGTCTAATACAAAAGAGAGAGATAAGTAATACTCCAAATATCAAGAGCTCACTCTAAGTCTCTGAACCAGGGCTGCTCCACATGATGTACACATCAACTGCGATAGCCCTTACTATGATCTGTAGGCTCCAGAAGTGTAGTATGAGTACCAAACAAATGGTACTTAGTAGGCAACTACCAAATGAGCTCCAAATATAAAGCAAATATATACAACATATAAACAAAATAGAAACTACACCCAAGATTCCATAAATCATATGACAAGTCAATGAGAAAATAAGGAACAATTATCATGTTTATGTCCAAGAGTCTAACATAATAAGACTAAGGAAGCATCATGGTGAACTATCCTATTTCAACTACATTCAATATACATAAATGCTATACCATATATCCTACGTCAATATATGAATAAAGAGCGAACGAAAGATACGTAGTAATATACAAGGCAAAGAAACGACTATATAATATAAACAATGAATGAAGGGATATACGGTAGTTCCATAGCTTTATATAGCTTGATATATATAGAGATATATGTACATATAAACATAAGGTTATCTCCAAGCATAAACTATATCATTATATTCTCATTTTGAGACCTCATTTTAATACTATAAGGATTTAAATACTATCATACTCGATCTTGCTAATCCACATGGCTAGAAATAAAATAATTTTGCAAAATAAGGAAATCATAAGATAGGAGAGGCCGAAGACATACCTCAAATCCCGATACCAGATTAAAGACCAATCTATCATAAGCTATCCATAACAATGATCATAACAATGACAACAACAATACCAATAACAACGTGCATAACTGGCTACTACGGACAACCAAATATGTAGATAAGCCTATGCATATCCCCAATTCCCCAGGCTCGGAAGGTCCAATCAACATAAAATAACACAAGGAATACTCTTCACCCATATCTATGTAAGCATCCCATGCTGCCTAATAGACATAGGTGCATGATAGCGCCCAAGCGCACACACAAGTGTGTGTGGTCTTATCTAGTAGTAAAGTGGCCTAATGAAAGCTAAGTATAGATCCCATAGAGACTTGATTCCACAACAATTTTATTTTAGTTCACAATTTTAATTCAATTGATGTAAGTGTAACCAAAATGGAAGTTTGTAATTTATAAAACGAGAAAAGTAAATAATACGAAATGTAAATATCTTGAAACAATCAATAGGAGAAAACCCAGGGTTAAAGAAATTTTGAAAAATCATACTATGTTATTGAACTTCATTTGTTAACTTTCTTATCTTAGTTGATGATTCTTAGGGTTAATTGCATGATTATGGTTTCCCAGCCTTTAATCCTTTACCTAAGTTGAATCTTACAACTATATCATTGAGCGGGGATGTGATAGTCCACTTAAGTATATTAGTCTATCTTCCTACGTATAAATCAACTCAGGTATCTAAGTACATCCCTTTCCTAGACACTATTTTGAATTCGTTATTTCATAAAGGAATACAAACCATACCTTGTTCATCTCCATATTCTATCCCCTATTCCCTTTCCTAAAGTCAAAAAGTAGACAATTGATGTATTCTAAGGGTCACGAATCCTTAAAATACTTAAATCAAAGATGAACACACAACCAATAATGATAAGCAAAGTTAAGCGAATTCAATTCAAAACTATAATACTCATGTTCTTGTCTTCAATCCCAGAAAAGGGCGTTTAGCCACTCATAGTCATAATCGTAATCACAAGGTGGTAATTAACGACTAAAAACTTGAATGAACTGAATTAAAATACTAAAAAACTAAATATGAAGTTGTAGAAGCCCCTTGATCTCCAAAATATCTCCAAAGATATGAAAAATATGTGATATAACATGTATTTATATTATAGGAGTAAGCCAAGTCTGTGTTGGAGTTGAAAACGTTTCGTTATTAAGCCTGGGAGTGAAGAGGGCGCCTCCCTAGATATAGCCCCGCTCCAGGTGATTCTAAGACCTGGTTTGAGCGCCACTTAAGGTAAGGCTGAACCCTTCCCATATCCCTGCTCCAGGTTAGGTGGCGCCTCCATATCCCCTTGAGCCTCTGGAAGTTGTTCTCCTAATTTTAGTTAAGTATTGAGTCTCCCCTCTTAGTCCCTTGTCTTGTGGTGTCTTTCCCATGGATTTCCAGCCTTCTCAACATCCAAATATCATAATATTCAGCTCACAAAGCTTCCTACATAATCCACATGCTTTTACCAAACAAAAAACTTGCACCATGTACTACAAAATAGCACAAACAAGAATATCTAACACCATTTTTTTTAAATTGAGCCAAAAGTTATTAATTTCCCCAGCCCACACTTAAAAATCTACTTTGTCCCAAAAGTGAACTTAAAAGTGAGAGATAGAAATACTCCCTGAGGCCTCTAGGCCTATCTTGTAGAATCTTTTACATTAATGGTTTTCACAGGACTCCTCACTCAGTTTTTGCCATGCTTTTTAGCTCAGGTTTTCGATACTCAGACTTTTCATAAACCTGTGACTCAATAGAAAACAAAAACTACGTGAAATAAAAGTTAGAACTAAAAATATAACATACCTACTTAACTTGGGTTGCTTCCCAAGCAGCGCCTGATTTAGTGTCGCGGTACGACCCAACTAACGATTTAGTCCTTCTCTTTCTTTCTCTTTCTCACGCTTGGTCTCCATCTTCTTATTCTCTTCACCCCTCTTGGGTGTGAATTTTCAAGAGCAATAAATTCCTCAACTTTAGCCTTTTCAGGCTCATAAATTAGCATCAAATCAGGCTTAGGTGGTAGAAGCTTAAGCTTCTCAATCAGGTAGTCCAAAGAGGTCTTTGATGGACTAACCACCCCACACTTGTCCCCTTCAATAACATTGATCATACATAAATCTTTATAGTGGGACGTTATTATGGGTGCTTTATAAATATCAAAAAACACCTCTTCATCCTCAACCCTTATTTTAAGCATGGCTTCTCTAGCATCAATCAATGCTCCTCCGGTTGCTAAGAATAAATGCCCTAAGAGGATTGGTACTTGTTCGTCTGCCTCAAAATCAAGAACAATAAAGTCAGTAGGAATAACAAATTTACCAACCTTTATGAGGACATCCTCAATAATTCCTTTTGGATAAGCCATGGACCCGTCTGCTAGCTGCAAAACAACCTTGGTCGATTTAGGCTTTCCCAAGCCCAATGTATCAAACAAAGATAGGGGCATCATATTTATGCTAGCCCTTAAGTCACTCAATGGATGGACGTTTTTACTCCTAATTTGGATAGGTAGAGTAAAATTCCCCAGATCTCTCAATTTCTTGGGGATTTTTTATGTCAATACAACTCTATACTCTTCAGTGAGTGTTATTTCCTCCACTTCCTAAGATTTCACCTTATTAGCAACCACATCCCTCAAGTACTTTGCTTACTTAGGTATACCCTACAAAATATCTAAAAAAGGTAAGTTAATGTGAAGTTCTCTAAATGTATCAAAGAATTTCTTGAACATTGTGTCCTTCGCTTTAATTTGACTCTGAGGGAAGTGTAGTGGTGGTGTCTTCTTCACTTCTTTTGTAGAACCTTTTTTTTCAAGTACTTAGACTTCCTTGATTTTTCAGCAACTTCTTAATTTACCTATTTAGTCACCACATCAGCATCTACCTCTTTAGTTGCCTTTGGTGGTTCTCCTTGAAGATCTTTACCACTCCTCAAGGTGATTTCCATAAATTGCTTTGGATTTTCTGTATCTACTGAAAAACCACCTTATGGACTAGTATTCAATGCTTACTACAGTTTTCCAATCTGTAACTCTAAAATTCTCTAAGTAGCTTACGAATTTTTCATGTCCGCAGTCAACTGTGCTTGATTAGCTAAAAGATGCTTGAATATCTCTTCCATGTCGCTAGTTGATTCATTCCATTGTGCCTGTGGTTGCTGAATTTATTGTTGTTTTGCATTCCAAGGCCGAGTCTTCCACTTTATGTTATAGGTATTACCATAATTTAGCCTTTGATCATAACCTACATACATCACTGATTCCCAATTTGAAGCATACATGGCCGCTAAGTGACCACTATTACCGTACACTTCACACCAACCTACAACTTGTTGGATGGCATTGGCTATGGCTGCAAGTTATGGAGCTCCTAATTTCAAGCTACTGAACTAAGTGTTTATCATATTTTGTAATGCTACAACCTGTGCTGATAAGGAAGTAAACTGGTCTACCTCTAATACACCCGCAATTTTTTTTGTGGCACTTCTAGAATCTGAATGCCACTCTGGATTTCCTTGTGCTATATGGTTTAGCAATGTGTACAACTGATCATAAGTCAATTTTAGTGCTTGGTCACCTGCTGCTGAATCTAGAAAAATCATTGTATTGCGATCAACTACTTTTACAAAAGTGTGAGAAAGTACCTCGTTAGACTGTTGGTGGTGTGGCAATCCCAATGAAGAGCCCTGAAGCGTTCCCAAGCATGATAGAGGTTTTCATATGGCTTCTATTTAAAGCTTACTATCTCGCTGCGATGCCTCGTAGTCTTTCCAGATGGAAAAATTAGATGAGGAACTTTCTGGCTAAGTCATCCCATGATGTGATTAAATTGGCTGACTCTGCATTCAACTACCTTTTAGATTCCCCCAACAGTGAATCGGGAAAAAGTGTCAGCCTCACATAATCTGTACTCACCCCTATCGAAATGAATGTATTAGTAAGCTCAATGAAAGTCTGCAAGTTGACTTATGGATCCTCGTGTGAAAGCCCTGCAAACTGTCCGCTGTTGATGAGAAGCTACACCATGTTATGCTTTAACTCAAAATTCCCCCCAGCAGCAGGTGTTTGAATTGGGGAAGTCAAGTTCATTGAAAGTGGGACTGCCACTTCCCTAACTGTCCTGCGGGCTACTTGTTCTTCAGCCATTGGAGAAGGAGCTACTCGGTCTTTTACTATTCATGGAAAATGAGAGAGATGGGTTGCGACTCTCCTTCATTGATGGAAGTGTTGTACAGGTTCAGGGCTTGGTTCAACTAGATATCTATCCCTTGCTAGGTTTCTAACATTAAAACTATTTCCTACAATCATAAAACAAAGACCAAGCGTAAACACACCAAAGAAATTTAAAGAGAAAAGCTAAAATAAAACAGTTGCCAATTGCAAGTCTCTGAAAATGGTGCCAAAAACTTGACATCTCCCAAGCACACACACAAGTGTACGTGGTCTTATCAAGTAGTAAAGTGGCCTAATAAAAGCCAAATATCAATCCCACAGAGACTTAATCCACAACAATTCTATTTTAGTTCACAATTTAGATTCAGTTGATGCAAGCATAACCAAAAAGAAAGTTTATAATTTATAACTAGAGAAAAGTAAACAATGTGTAAGATAAATATATTGAAACAATTAATAGGATAAAACCCAGGGTTAGATCACTTTTGAACAATCATACTATGTTATTGAACTTCATTCGTTAACTTTCTTATCTTGGTTGTTGATTTATAGGGTTAATTGTATGATTATGGTTTCCCAACCTCTTATCCTTTACCTAATCCGTAGCATATCTCTAATCATATCACATATAGAAGGCATCTCACATGTAGGAGGCATAATATCAATAAACATGTAATTATCTCTCACATAAGAGGCATCTCACATCTAGGAGGCATAATATAGATAGACATATAATCATCTCTCATGCAAGAGGCATCTCATATCTATGAGGCATAATATATATAGACATATAATGATCTCTTATGCAAGAGTCATCTCACATCTAGGAGGCATAATATATATAGACATTAAATCGTCTATAGGATATCATATATGATTAGGTCATACATTATGACAACGAGGATAGGCCAATTTACATATCCAAGAGGAACATCGTCTCTATAAGTCTAACAATCATGTCTAAACGAAATAGAACCTCTATAGGGAAATCATCAAGTCTAAGAGGAAATAACATCTCTATAGGCCAATCACCGAGTCTAAGAGGAAATAACACCTTTATAGGCCAATCAACAAGTCTAAGAGGAAATAGCATCTCTATAGGCCAATCATCAAGTCTAAGAGAAAATAGCATCTCTATAGGCCACATAACACATCTAGGAGGAATATCATCTCTAAATTCCCAATATCACTTCCACAAGGAGTATCATAACCATAACTCAAAAGCCACAATTTGGGAACATCAATACAAGTTACCATGTTATGAAGTAACTTTATTCTAAGGTTTACTAGCCTCATCTATGTCTAACATCCAAACTAAGTCCACAGGTCTTAACACAAGCTTAAGCCTAAGTGGGCTGAATGATCCCACTTCTAACACACAATTTTCATAATTAGACATACTATGCCCCAAACTTTTAGATGTCAAGTAGGCCATATTAAAGCCTAAGATAGATACTTTGACTAGAAACAAGGGTACTCATGTCAATTTTACCCAACTTATGGTTTCAATACTACCACACTAGCCCAATAAGTCTAATTATACAAATCATGCTTCAAATACTAAAACCGTATTCCAAACATAGCATTATATCATATCTATGCTATAACTAATCTAAACTAAAGAGGGAAGATATAGGATACAAAAGGGTCATAAACATTCCATCTTACGGGTCAAAAACACTTATCTAATCCTAAAACATCAATATATCAAGGCCAAGTTATCATACTCTTAATCAAGCCTAACATACATATTCACACATAACATATATCACACATCATCTATGAAGAAAAGTAGATAGAATCCTACCTCAAGGACAAACTGCTAAACCTCACTTTATGCACCACATACTCGTCTTCACGTTACAATCCTCAAAATGCCATCACATCTATCAAAACCATAATCTACTTATCAATACAAGTCTAATGATACCCATATTGCACTATTGTGCTTCAGGTCCAAAAACGACACCAAAACCCAAGTGGGTCCCATATATAGAAAATGAATTTGCGAGACCAACCCAGTGTTCACACATGAATAAAGAATCATAACACTTAAAGAATGGGTGAAAATTAAGCATACTTTAGGCTAAAATCAAGACCTAAGCTAAATTAGGATTGTGGGTATAACTAAGAAATGCAAGCATGAATTCAAGAAATTCTTACCTTAATTTTGAAGATAATCGCGATACAAGATGATAATTAAGCTCCCAAGTCACCCCTATGACCAGTTTTGAGTTATTACACTCATTTTGGAGTTTCTAGGTCTAAATAGTGAAGGAGAAATGCCCCAAACGCTTCTTGGCGCCTTTATATAGCCCCAACAGCTAAAGAGATGCCACTATCATAGTCATATGGGCCGCAATCGCGCTACCAGCAATCGCGGTTGCACCAGATGATAGTAAACTCAAAAATAAGTTTTTGACCCTCAGAACTCATCCCGAATACAAAGAATATGACCCAATAGTGAATTTTGAGTGTAAAGCACATTTCAAATCTATTGGAATCATGAAACCTTTTATTAGAGATCATTTAGGGTAAAAAGTGGGGACTACACCTTAGTTTCACCACTTTTCATAAAATCCTCTCAATAGGTAGAAATGAGTTCAGGATCCTTGGGACCTGAACCAAGGGTATCCATAGCCTAAAATTGATGTTTCGGATGGGATAACAAAGTTTGATTTTCCATCCGAGGTTGTTTTGACCAAATATAGGTCCCACACCCATTTCTTTCCAAATTTTATTTTACGACTAATAGGTTGAAATGAGCTCGAGTTCATTGAGAGCCGAACAAAAGATCTACCTAGACTAAAATCCATATTATTGATCTGCTGGCGCTGTCGGAATTTGCATTCGAGCTTGTTTCTAAAGTTTTGCCCAATGGCCATTTGGAACCAGCGAAGACTTCTAAATAGGGAATTGACTCTAAAACTAAATGAACTTCCCGCTATACAAACTATAGGTCCTAGTAAGTCATAAATGACCTGGGGTAGCTATGGAGAAGCTCAAACGGTGAAGATAAGTATAAATATAGAAAATGACATGAAGGGTCATTACAAACACAATATGGTGGTGATCGACATGATCTACCTCACTCTTTGAGTACTCCAGAATATCATCTATGAACACAATGATGAACAAATCCAGAAACTAACAAAAGGCTTTATTCATTAAATCCATGAAAGCCACCGGGGAAATGGTCAATCCAAAAGACATAATAGAAACTCAAATTGCCCATATCAGGCATGAAAGGCAGTCTTAGGAATATCCACCTCCCTAATCATTAGCTGATGATGCACAGACGGATCATCAGTCTTGGAGAAAAACTTAGCACTATGAAGCTAATCAAATAACTCATTTATCCTTGAAAGAGGGTACTTATTCTTTACTGTCACCTTATTCGGTTGGCGATAATCAATACATATCCGAAGGGAACCATACTTCTTATGCATGACCAACACCTGCGAACCCCACGGAGACACATTAGGATGGATGAATCTTTTTGCAAAGGATCATTTAGTTTCTCCATAAGTTCTTTTAACTCAATCGGAGCCATTCTATATGGGGAAATAGAAATAAGATAAGTTTACAGAACAAGATCAATTCCAAAATCAATCTCCCTATTGAAAGGAACACCAATAAGGTCGTTAGGGAAGACCTCAAGGAATTAATTCAGCACCAAGCTAGAATAGAAAGAAGGACCCTCCGATATAGAATCTTTAACTCAAACCAAATGATAGAGACACCCCTTGGAAATTAATCTCCGGGCTCTAAGATATGATATGAATATCTCTTTAGGTGCTAGGGAACCACCCTTCCACTCAATAACTGAATCATTAGGGTGGACCATATGGATCCAACAACATAGAGAAGCATAGAACGAGTGCAACCAATCCATCGCCAATATGACATTGAAATTAACCATGTCTAATTCATACATATCCACCAAAGTCTCCTGACAACTCACAGATACCACAAAACCCCTATAAACTCTCCTGACAACAACAGAGTCACCCACCGAGGTAGAAAAAGAAAAAGGGTCTAAAATATACTCAAGACCAAAACCAAAATATACTTCCACAAATGGGGTCACATAAGAATTAGTGGACCCGGAATCAAGAAAATAGTACACATCATGGGAAAAAAGTTTTCAATATACTAATAATGACATCGAGTGATGCATCAGACTCTTGACGGTTAGTGAGAGCATAAAGTCGATTCTGACCAGTGCCAGATCTATATGGTGCTTTCTTTAGTGTCGGAGCTAATAAAGAGGCAACCAGAACCTTGTTTTCCCCAGAAGCAACCTTAGCCATAAGACAATTATAAGCATGTGACCTAGCTAACCACAGTTGAAGCACTTGTTCTTTCCTTTTTATCACAGTAACCCCGTCTCAATCGATCACAAAATATACAGGGAGGATAGGATGGAGCATATTGGGCCCCACTAAAATAAGATTGAGCACCCTGTGCCTTATAATTATTTCCACCATAAAAATGCCTGTCACTTGATAGCTTTGGGTAGGGAGCACTAGCTGTCAAATAAGACCAAGAATTGCCCCACTTCTTTTGGGACCATTTCCCACCATCCCTGATACTTTACTATTAGCCACTACCTAGCTCATAAAATCTAAAATTTTTGCTCTGTCTCTCCCCTATCTCTGTATGATTCTTGGTCTCTTCATTAACCTGTTACATGTACACCACCAACCTTGAGATGTCCATATACTTGTTCAACAAGGCAGCCTTATTCCAAAAAAATCAAGTCTTGGGACAACCCAAAAGTGAACTTCCTCATTCTAGCCCTCATACTAGAAATCAACTCTTGAGCATACCGAGACAACTAGTGAAACTTCAAGACATACTCCTTAACTGACATTTTTCCCCGCTTCAGGTTAACAAACTCTTCCGTCTTTTCCTCTCTCAACTATTGGGGAAAGAAGTTGTCTAGGAAAGCATTAAAAAAATCATCCCATAAGGCAGACTCAGAATCATCATCCCTTGTCTTGTCCCATTCTTTGTAACACTAATAGGCCACATCTTTCAGTTGGAAAACAGTAAACTTCACGCCGTTCACATTAGTATCATGAATAACAAAGAACATCTTTTCTATCTCATAAAGTAAACTTTGAGGATCCTCCTCAACCTTATCTCCAATAATGTTTGAAGGATTCAACCTTATAAACTGGCCAACCTTTGTGGCCTCAGAAGATTGAGTAACAAAAGCAACACACTCGGCCTAATAAGCTACCAACTATGCCAACATATGAATAGACTAATGAAACTCAATATTCATCACATCTGCCTGAGGAGCTCGAGAAAGATAGGAGAGGTCCTGAAAGCCTAAAACAAAGCAAAAACCAAAATTGAACACTAAAGAAGCAAAAATCAGTAACTAGAGCAAGGAAGATGAAGTAGAAGAACACAAATAGAAGATTCAAAAAGAAAAAGGATAGTTAATGAGACATTTACCAACATTCGTGAGAAGCACTAAAGTGTATATTAAACACCTAAATACAAATCACCAACGTCGATTACACCTTATTCTTAGGTAGAGACAAAGGGAATCACCTTCCCTAAGCACTAACCTTTCTTGCCAATTTGTCAACACAAGGGAAATCATCACTTAGCATTAACCCTAAATTCGCATTCTCTCTCTTAAGAAAAAGGAGAAGACTACAAGCTAAGACTACAATTACAATCTAAAATTAACTCAATTCATTATGTCAAAAACTAAGGAAAATAGAAGCCTAATCGTCTATTTATACTTATTACAAATAAAGACTAAAATACCCTTAATGAAGGGTGCTCCTTTGGAGTGTAAAAAGGGAGTCTAAAAAACAACAATAGCCCTAAAATGGGGCGCCTCTTGAGTGTCAAATTATAGTGTGCAAATTCCATCTTTTCCTTTAAGTAAGGCATCTCTTGAGTGGAGGGTTCCCTTCTCCTCCTTCAACTTGACAAGGCTTAAAAGGCTCTAAACACTTGTCAATTTCGAAGCTTGAACCTTTGACAATGCCTTGTACTCTTTGTGATATTTATGCTTGTATCATCCTCTCCATCTTGAAAGAAATTTGTCATTAAATTCATTCCTTGCAAAACCAAAAAGTGGGAAAACAAACACACAATACTCATGATAGGAGGGTTAGAATTAGTACCATAAATTAGGTATGAATGCCAAGGCGGTACACTTTTGGAATACAACCAACCATCCTTTATTATGAGTAAGAAACATCTACCATAAGCATCACAAAGGGAACGACTAAGGCAAGCATCAAGGAGTGTAGAATACACTCCGAAACAAACACATATGTCACTTATTTTCAAGGGAAGGCAAACATTCAAAATCGGACATCTACGGCTTAGGAAGGTTCCCTTAACAACACATATTCCATTACTCCAAGGTTGTTCACACTTGACATACACCCACATATCCTTGGTATTCGACATGAAAAGCTTAGTATAAAGGATACGAAAGAAGTGAATAACATCAATATTAAAAGATAATGAGCATGAATCAAAACTACAATTCCAACACCTCACAAGTACCCCAGGATCAAAGGGAAGTAGTAGACATGGGTCAAGACCGTAACTACCTACCCTTTTCACTTGAGGATCAAAGTCATAACTTCCTAAGGCATTACACATAATTTTGGCACACACATGGTCACCTTGAACAATACTAACTTCATGGCTTTCATCACTCAAGTTAAAAGTACCACACTCAATGACAAGATCAACATCACAAGCATAAACACTAACTTGAAGGTTTTCAATTCCACAATTCACATATTCAAGTAGTGGACTATACGTAGTATCACATTGATCACGGTACAAATTAAGAGAGATATTATGAGAAGAATCATGAACCCCTATGTCACACAAACCTAAGACCAACACACTAGAGAGTACATCACAATATTTCAAGCTCAAAGAAGCGTATGGAATAGCCTTAAGAGTAAGTTGTTCTTTCTTCACAAATAATGAGCCACTAAGGGAGGGAACATGTACATCTACTTCAACCAAACTCACGACCATTTTATAAGAAGTCACAGAACAACAATTTAAGCTCAAGGGAACATAAGCGGCAGCAATGATACCTCTATTTGTGCTAGGGCAATCCACTCTTTTGGAGTTCTCGGCTAAGAGTGACTTTAGGTCATTTTTGTGCAAAAATCCTTGTTGATTCTTTATTTGTAACTTAGGAACTTGAACCTGTAAATAAGAAGAATCAATTCTAGGTAAAGTGCTAGAATTTGCATTAGTGAGTAACAACAGATATTTAAGGGCAAGTCCTACAAACAAAGTTGCCTTCCCCTTTTCTTTTTCACAATTCGAGGCCTCCCTTTCCCTTTCCCTATTTTATTTACATCCTTCTTGTAATTCTCCACCAATTTTTCTCTCCATATTGAGGCTTGGCCTCATTCTCCTTCGACTTTAACTCTCCCTCATCTTCTACTTGGATGGAGGGGTCTCAGTTTAGTATAATGTAGAGAAGAGGTATCAGTTTTGGTCGAGGATGGATTTGGGTTGGTGATTTTGGATTTGGGAAAGTGTAGCATCTTTGGTTTTGAGGGATTTAAATTTGTGGAGGTTTTGGTGGACATAGTTTATCAATCCTCGCTTTTATTTTTATCACGTCACCCCTCATTGATCCCTTAAACCCTTCATTTCTCCTATGTGTCCCTTTCTTTTTCCTAAATTCGAACCTATTCTTGCCATCTTTCGGTTCATGGCCTCAAGTTGTGCCATGATGAACCCACCAATATTATTACCAAGGGGTTGTGTACTTGAACCTGTGGGTTCCATGTTCATTTTACCTAACAAATAATCAAAAACCTACAAAATGAACAAACACATTAATTAAATAAAACCTCACCACACTCACACTGGGATCTCACCTCACACTTGGTCTCACAAGTGTTGGGTACTTGGCAAGTGAATTGAGTGGTGAATATGATTTAGCCCAGATTCAATTTTGTTTGAAATGACTCAAATAAAATGACGTACGGACTTGAACCGATGAACTACTACGAATTCAAAAATGAGAAAAGCACACAAAAATTGAAAACACGAAACAAACAGACTCTAATATAATTACCAAACTAGTAGGTACTTTCTAGCTTACTGATTAGGGATAGAATTAACTTATAAGAAACTAGAATAAAAAATATAAAACTAAAAAATCTACTAGGAACTCAATTTGGCCGTTTAGCTAATGATGACATGGCATTTAATGATTGGACGTTAAACTTCAAAAATTTTCAATCCCAAATGTCAACTCTCGGCCTAACACACTTGTAGATAAGAAGAATGATGATTTGAAGGGGAAATAACAAGCTTTGGAGCCCTTCTAAGCCTCCAATTGAAATTCAAAAACAATGGTCCCCCCTTTGTACATGGATTTGTACTTTAATTATTCCTTTGTCTCTTTTTTTGGATGACTATGAAAACACCAAGTACACTCTCTTTCTTCTCCTATTTTGGATCAAACACACTCTTTGAATAGTCTTCCTTAACAAGACTTGATGAAGATGGAAGATCAAGATGAATATTTAAGAGTTGACCAAAGTTTGACCCCTAACCAATGAACCCTAATCTCCAATTTTCTTTTAGATCTAGGTTCCTTAGGCCAAGGTGAGCTCAAATATCAACAAATAAGTCACAAAACACGTCACCAACTCAAACCCAAAACGGATCTAGCTTCTTCAAACCTTCAAAAAGCCATAGCCATGGTGGATCTAGCTTAAAATCGACTAAATCTAGTTCCAAGTGTATATCTAGACTCCCTAGGTTCTAGAGAACAAGGATCTAGCACTTGCAACCAACAAAACAAAGTAAAATGGTGTAGATCTAAGCTTTTAGGTTCGGATCTACAACACCACACAAGACAACACACAATTTTTTTTTTTTTGAGATTTTTAGATTTTTGACTTTTTTTTGTGAGATTTTCTTAAGAAGGACACTAAAACAAAGATTCATGGATGTAGGAACAACCGTAACCAAGTTTTTGATTCCAAATGATAGCCTAAAAAAAGCATAAACCGAAATTGAACACTAAATAAGCAAAACTCAGCAACTAGAGAAAGGGAGATGAAGTAGAAGAACACAAATAGAAGATTCAAAAAGAAAAAGGATAGTTAATGCGACATTTACCAACATTCATGAGAAGCACTAAAGTGTATGTTAAACACTTAAACACAAATCACCAACGTTGATTACACCTCATTCTTAGGTAGACACAAAGGGAGTCACCTTCCCCAAGCACCAACCTTTCTTGCCAATTTGTCAACACAAGTGAAATCCATTACTTAGCATTAACCCTAATTTCGGATTCTCTCTCTTAAGGATAAGGAGAAGGCTACAATTACAATCTAAAAGTCACTCAATTCATTATGTCAAAAACTAAGGAAAATAGAAGCTTAATTGTCTATTTATACTTATTACAAACAAAGACTAAAATACCCTTAATGAAGGGTGCTCCTTTGGAATGTAAAAAAGGAGTCTTAAAAGACAACAATAGCCCTAAAATGAGGTGCCTCTTTAGTGTCCAATTATAGTGTGCAAAGTCTATCTTTTCATTAAGGTGAGGCGTCTCTTGAGTGTAAGGGTTTCCTTCTCCTCCTTCAACTTGACAAGGCTTAAAAGGCTCAAAACACTTGTTAATTCCGAAGCTTGAACCTTTGAAAATGCCTTGTACTCTTTATGCTTGTACCAGGACCGTTGGAACTGGAGAAGGACAATTAGGAATTGGATCCCTAGACCGAGTCTGGACCCCATAAGTAGGACGAGTCCCATCAACATTGTCCCAGGTGTGACAGAGGAGTTTTCGTGAACTTCAGATAATTTGGGAGGCATGATAAGAAAAGTAAACAAATGGGTATTAGAGAAAATTTCAATACGTTAGACTCTATAGCTCAAAAATAGAACATAAGATAGAGAAACATTCCTAAATGCTTCGTAGCCTCTCTCTTATGAGTGTGGCACGCTACACACCCTTAAAAGAGACTGTACTTGGCACGACTTTGTGAACTCCTAATTGACCATGAACCTAGAGCTCTGATACCAATCTAACATGTCCCAAAGTAGGGCCTAGTCATTTCAGGTATCTCAAGTCCAACCAGTACCGAAGACCACCCCCAATACCCCACCGTTAACCACCCTCCACCCTAGGTTGGATGAATTCCAAATGAATAGCAAGATAAAATAATTATAATCCAAAGACAATAAAGTAAGTCTATAGCTATTACCAAACATCCACAACCAAATATCTAACCAATACCAATCCCAATGCCAGTACTAATACCAATGCTAAAACTAATACCGACATCACCCTTGTCTATATTAGTCCGACAAAGCCTTTAAACAGAATCAAAGAACATCCGATCGGGACAAGCCCCAGACTATTTCCAAACCAAAAACTGAAGAAATAACAATAATTGAAAGAAATCCATAACATGAAATGGAGTTTATCAGAGTATGGAAGCTCACCACTTCAATCTGACTCAAAGCTTTCCTCGAATCCAAGTCATTAAGCAAGAAGAATGGTAGTATGTCTGATTCCTGCATCGTATGGGGATACAATGCCCAAAGATGGTTAGTGGAGTAAATGCTAGTATGTAACTCAGGCATAAAGATAAAATTATGCCATCTTTTAAAACTAAATCAAACAATCATATGCATTCTTATATATATATATATCATGCAGGGATAGGGAATAATTTTTAGCATGCATTTAGAATATTAACCTGGGTTGTGTATCTTAACTGTCATAAAAATCCACCCATGGGCTATATGGGTTTTGTTCTTCATGCTGAAAGAGCCCCGGTGCGTGTTAACCATATGAACTAGGGGTATTAAGGGTAATTAGGAAAATCCCCAACCCCATATCAAACCAAGATACAATCATCTCAATAGTTTGAACCATGCATATATGTCATTAAGACCAAACCTCATGACAATAATCACGAGTTTCCAGTGTTCGTCCTTTGGAGCTGCACCTTCACGGCTATCTATCACAACCCTCATTATTGCCTAATTAAAACCTTTAGCACATAACCAAGCCATTAATTCCAGGAGTCAATTATTAAGGCATTATAAAGTGGTATCGTCAATCGACTATAGGTTGCAAACAATGTCACCAGCCAACACTTAAGGGAGTCTTTCATACCCGGTAGACTCCATTTTAAGAATAACTTGGGCGATTCCTTCATACCCCATAAGGTTTTCAAAACTAGCCTTAACCATTTAACCATTTTCTTCCATGCAATAGTTTCAATAAATAGTCAAACCAAACACTTTGCGGATTCCATTATACCCCTAATTCAAATTTCCACCTTTCTCATAACTACAAACCAATTTTATAAAACAAGGTTGGGGTTATAACCACTTGAAAAGTCACACGTTTAAAACAATTTTCCATTATCTAGTTCAACCATCATACCCATGCAACCAGATGTTCAAAATCATAATTAAAACAAGGAAAACCATAATTAAAACATGAGAAACAATATTCATCCATAAACAACCAAAACCCCCAACCTTTATTTCAAAACCATAACAATACCATGAAAACCATACATTAAAACATATGCCTTCAGAAAAATAACAATGTGGAGGAGTAATATGCCTTAGACACTAAGAAACACGAAGAGAAATTGCCCTTGAAAGTCGTAATTAATTAGCTTGTTGAAACCCTAGCTTTTGCTTGAAAAGAGAGTTTGACGGAGAATTTGAAAGTGTTTTATTGGGAATAAAAGTTTTAATAAAGTCCCAAAAGATGTGTTAAGTCATGTTATTAAAGAGTCCTAAAGTGGGAAATGTCCAAAATGCCCCCAACTTAAAAGCTATGAAAAGGCCGCATGTGATTATAAGTCGACTCCTTAACACGTGACCACAACCTATGACTCATACCCTTGAGTCATCACCAAGAGAGTGATCTAGACACCCATACACTGTCCACCATATAGCTTCATAATCCCACTTATGACCTGAATATACGAATCATATAATCTAGTCATATCCAAGACAGTACCTAAGGGATTGGACACTTAACAACTTGCAACTCAACCCTACCACTCGTAACCTATCCTCCCAGCTTTTAGTGAGCCACTTGTACTCAAAGACAAGCCAAGACACTAAGTTATTGATTTGATTAAGTATCGTTCTAATGACCCACGACCACCCCTAATGACTCGTACCACCAAGTCATTACCAAGACCCCGAAAACCCAACCACCACTTACTAGACACCTAACGACTAGGGTCACCTAACACGTACCAACACGATACAAATCATATGATGAGTCCTTACTAGGAAAGTGAGATCAAAACTCAACAATTTTCCAAGGACTAAATCCAGGGTATTTTAATTCTCCCCCACTTAGATTATTCATCCTCAAATGATGGGACAAGGGAGTGCCTAGCATGATTAAACCCCCAAACATCTCTACTTTTACCTTTAAGATAGAAAATAGATTACCAAGAAATTCATAATCTATCTTTAACAAAGACAAAAACAAAGAAGTTAAGAACAATACATACCTTAAGTATGATTTTTTGGAATGGGGAAAAAGAATGGATACTTGGAATTCATGTCCTCTTCAGCTTCCCAAGTAGTCTCTTCGACCCTGTGGTTCCTCCATAATATCTTTACTGAAGCTATATTCTTGGTCTGCAATTGCTGAACCTGCCGATCCAAGATTCAACAGGAATCTTCTCATAAGAGAGGGAACTGAAAATACTAATATCCTTGATAGGCATAATTTTCAATGGATTGCCCACACACTTGCTTACCATAGAAACATGGAACACCTAGTGAATAAAGTCCCAAGAAAGGTTTTCAGTCGTGGGGTCTAAAGGATTAAATTGGGAAATATCTTGAATGCCTTTTACTTAAAAGTAAAAAAAGTGTCGCCTTTTGTTATGAGTTAACATGCACAACATGCACAATCAAAATATCAATACATGTCACAACATGCACAATCACACAATAAGAAAGTTCAACCATACTTTCTCTCAAAGACAAACCTTTTTACATAATCTCATTTTAAGTGATCAAATAACTTGTTCAATTATCTAACAAGTTAACATCACCAACATATATGGCATCAAGTAGAAAGATAGATAGTCAATATGCAAACATAAATCAAATTGAGTTCTTAACTATAATTCAACCATCACCTACTTGTTCAAGTGCAATCATCAAGTAAGTTCACAAATATCAGTAATTGCACCACAACACAATCCTTATCTAAGAATACAATAATTTTATTATTCAACAACATTTGTAATAAATCTTTTGGATGTTCAACAACTTCTCAAGTAAAATCAAGTACTCATATTTACTAGAATGTAGTGCAATCAATGATCAATCATTTAGTTAAATACACTCATTTGTAGATAATTAGTCTTAATTCAATTCTCAATAATCATAAAATTATGACAAAGCTTTAGCGTAGACTAATTCATCTCTCAATAGCTCAACAATGATTATAATCCACCAATTCAATAAAAATTTTCAATCTATTCACTACCATTCTTTCTTACTAAAATTGATTTTCATCAACACCTTCTAATTCTGGAAAACACCATAACTAAAAGTTACTAGTTTTCACAACCTATAATCCCATAATTAGATACCAATATACATATATTCTCATAAATTATCAGAATTAACATATAATCCATAAAATCATCTATGACTTGTCCTAAAATAATAATTAAACTAAATTAGATTCAGTTCATGTTCACATTTCAATTATTACAAACCATTCATTATGCCTGCAAGTCAAAGCATGAAATCTCTTGTCAAACTATATTACAATTATGCAATTTAACTAAGATTTACTACATATTAAACCTAGAGTACCTGGGGGCAAAGCAATTACAACAAGTAAGCTATACTATTGATGCTTGTTGTTTCCTATTGCACACACCAGTGCATGAGGCCGTTCAAGTAATAAAGTGGCCTTTTCGAGCCGAATATCAATCCCATAGGACTTGTGCCTAACAAGCAATACAATCTTAGATTTACTAATGAGATTATATAAGAGCCCGTTGTGACCAAAGAGAGTCAAGTTCAATAATTTAAAAGTAACAATAAACAATAAAATAATATAAAGTGTTTAAAATAATAATTAGGAGAATCTAGGGTCAAAACAATTTAAACAAACCTATAAAGCTATACAATCTCATTGGTTAAGTTAATTATCTTCGTTGTTGATTCACGGGGTTAATAAAATAATTATGATCATTTGAGCCTATAATCATCTATATAAATTATCCCCACAACTACATACTTAAGCAGGGTTTTGAGATCTAATTCAAACACATTTGTATATCTTCCCTTACTTGAGCCAAATGGGGAGAATAAGTTATATTCATATACTAACCACGAATCCTATATTTAATTCATTTAAAGTATAAGAATCCACTCCATATGTTCCACATCCTAATCTAAAGTTTATTTTTTTAGGCTCATAATAGAAATATTAATCTATTCTAGAGGTCGCAAGTCACTAGAATAGTAAATACAAGAACATATGAATAACCAAATATAATAATAAAATTTAAACTAATGTAATTGAATTCTAAGTATTTATGTTTGTAACGTCAACCGTAGAAAGAGGGTGATTAGACACTCATAGTCTTATAAAGAATCATAATAATGGAATTCATAAGTAAAAATGAAAAGTAAACTAAAGTAAGAAGACAAGCCCTAATTAGAGCCTACCTCATGTGTTTTCTCTTTCCCATAGTCATCCCATGTGTTTAGGATAGAAGATAAGCATTCTATTTATAGTGTAGGATGATTTTTGGTTGAAAATAAACTTGGTCATGGCACACCATTATCGTGGATGTCAACGGGCATGCCACACTCTAAACACGCACCCTCACTGGAATGTGCCATTAATGTTTTGGCCAAGATCATGGAACATCCTTATCTTAGAGATCAGAGAGAGTGGCAGACCCTTGAGCTTCAAATGCCAATTCTTATTTGTAGTGCAATTCTTCCACATGTCTTTAAGTCCCACAATTTATAGATGCCTTTCCAACTATATTTAAGCTTGTTTTTATTCTCGACATTACTCATAACACATTTAATGGTCTCCTACAACATAATATAACAAGAATTAGTTCGTACAAGACAATAGAGTTCATAAAAGTATAGTAGAACAAGCATAGCTCATGCTAGCACCTCTAGTTCTAAACTCTTTGTGATATTTTTATTCTTAACTTGTTTTAAAAATACCTTACACACTATAAACAGATCACTTAATACATAAATGCACCATTACACCATTGGTACCTCATTAATCACTTTAAAAAGTCATTGAAACTAGGCTAAACACACATAGATAATGACACTTAGGTGTATAAAAAAGCCTAAGATCACCCCCCCACACGTAAAGCTTTATTTGTCCTCAAATAACTCTTTAAAATAAGCACAATTAAGGAAGAATCTACATCACTACTACAGCTAATACACTTAAGCTAGAGATAAAATGACTACATAAATAAGCATGTCATATTACAATTGAAAACCTCATGAACACAAATGTTTCGGCTTTGGATAGAACATTTTAGGCCTTTTTCTTAGGATACTTATGTGTTTTCAAGCAAATATTATTGTATTTAACATTGGAATTTAGTGTTTTCAAGATAAGAACTAAGCGTGAACAATAACTTGGATAAACTGGGCAAAATAAGGAAAAAATAACAAGTGATGGCTTAGATGATGGACCGTTAACCCTGTGACCAAACATCGGCCTAAACCGTCACCCAAAAGTAGAAGGCAGTATAACTGGACTACCTGCGATGGCCTAGGCGATGGACCGTCGATCTAGCGACAAACCATTGACCTAAATCATCGCCAAGAAATAGAGTGTAGAATCACTAGAAG
Organism: Capsicum baccatum var. pendulum; assembly: GCA_030864225.1. Lineage (NCBI taxonomy): Eukaryota > Viridiplantae > Streptophyta > Magnoliopsida > Solanales > Solanaceae > Capsicum > Capsicum baccatum. The sequence continues at coordinate 93,840,953 of CM061557.1, forward strand.
TCCTGTGACTACCCAGGTGATGGACCATTGACCCTATGATAAACCATTGCTCGACCTATCACCAAGAAATAGAAGGTGGTATCGCTAAAGCTCCAATAATAGTCCAGGCAACGGACCTTCGCCACAGTGATGAATCATCGCCCGACCTATCGAGCATGACATGGTAATTCTGAGTTCAAATTTAAAAACCCAGTCCTGGAATTATAAAAATACTAAGTATTAGGTTTTGTTTTGGGACTTTTGACAGCAATACCGTACTTTCTCCTATATTGAGAGCATTAGAACATTTTTCTTTGAGATTTGAAGCTAGAGCTTGAGATCTAATTATTATTTCCATAATTTCTATTAAAGATTGGGAAAAACAATATTGTAAATTTTGTAAGTATTCTCTTAAAGTTATTTATGAACATAAATATGTATTTTATATGGAGATGAGTAGATAAACTCCCATAACTAGGGTTATGGGAGCCTTGATGTAGAGAGTTGTTTGGGCTTGTAAATCTATTTGATTTCTAATGTCTATCTAAATTGCATGAATCTCTCTTTATTATAATGACATATCTTGGTTACAAACTTAAGAAGTGAGCCTATGAACACCATTTGTCTGAACTAGAAAGTGGATGTTGGGAAAAGAGGTGATTCACATAAAATATATAGATTTACCCTTTGGTTTAAGAGTTAATTCCCTAATGGGATCCACCTTCATGAAATCTATATTGAATAATACATGAATCCTTTAAGTTTGAAAGAAGTAAAGGGTGAAATACCTATTAACTAGAGAAACAAGTGCATAATCCTTAGAATTTAATATTTCTTGCAATTGAAATTAGAAGTTAGAAATCAAACACAAATTTATAACTCCAACTATTTGAACATCTTGGTGAGCATAACTCTAGTTACCTCATTCTTATTGGAATTGTACTTGCATTAACTCTCATTAGCTAGATCACTGTGTGATACAAGAATGAAAGAATATTATTAACAAATTAAAACCCTCTTTATTCTGGAACCTTAGATCAATAGTCCATTAAGAATCAGCTTACTTAGTTGCACAGGTAATCCCTGTGGGAATCGACCCCAACCTTTGTTGGGTTTTATATTGGACAACGACAGCTTACACTTTCGTTAGAAAGTTATAATTTAGGCATATCAAATTTTGGCGGCATTGTAGGGGAATACGATTGTCAATTAAGTCTATGATTATTAATTAACCTTTGGTCAAAGTTTCCCAAATATTATGTTTTTGTTTGTTGTTTTTGTTTATGTAGGTTGATTGTCTTGTATGCCAAGTACATGGAGATTGGGTGAACCATTATTACCTATTCATCTAGAACCTCAACTTATTGGCAGAATGGATAGTTAACAGGACCTATAGAGAGTAGCTGCTCAGCCGAAAGAAGCTAGACTAGCTACCTTGGAAGCAACACAAGTAAACCAATAGAATACGGACAAAGCAGGCAGGGAACTAAACCCAGATGATAATGATCTGGGTGATGATGATTTGTTAAATCCGATCAACCCAAGGAATGTAGACAATGTGCTTGCACTGACAAATAGGAATGTCAATAGAAATTTTCCTGTCAGGGCAAGACTAGAATGCCAAGACGTCTAATTTAATCTAGAAGATGATGATGATAATTTGGATGGAGCTGGTGTAACAGGGGCAATTATTCCTTCACCCTTAGCACCCAGAGCCAAGTTCAATATCATGAGCACTATGATCTAGTTATTACATCTCAAAAGGCTGTCGGTGGACTTATGGGTGATGACCCAAATATGCATTTAGTTAATTTTATCTCAACATACAACTCGTTTGACAACCCAAGAGTTGGAAAATTTTTTATTTTGTTGTGGCTATTTCCCTTGTCTCTATATGGAGAGACAACTTTATGGTTGAATGGGTTAACTCCCGACTCTATTACCAACTGGAGGTAACTAAAAGATGCTTTCCTAGAAAGTTTCTTTATGTCATCTAAAAGGGCACAGTTGAGAGATAAGATTAGTAACTTCAGATAATATCCAACTAAGGCTCTTCATGAGACTTGAGAAAGGTTCAAGAAGAAGCTTATGCAGTGTCCAAATCATCAGATGACTAATATCCCTGATGGAAATCTTATATTGGGCCATGAACATATGATAAAGCCAGCAGTGGATAATGTTGCTGGTGGGGAATTCATGAATCTCACTTTTTCAGAAGAAGTTGAAATGCTTGATCAAATGACAAAACAAAGTAGAGCTTGGCATACCAGGGAGTCTGAGGTAGCAAGCTCTACTATATCTATTAGAATAACTGCAGAGCAGAGGTAGAGAGAAGTAGAACGTGACTAAGGCATGGCTCATATGAATACGTAGATGGATCTTCTGAATAAGCAATTTATCAGGAAAGACAAAGAAGGTTAGAGCTGTAGCATCACAGGGAAGGGCTGACTCCGATTCTGAAGAGGAATACAATACCTTGAAAAATTTGGGGGGTTTTCGATGTGGTGGCCAAGGAAACTAAGGTCGAAACTACTATGAAAAATCTTGCTATAAGATCCGTGACCAAGGCAATTGGAAGAATAAGAATGACAGGAGTGGGTTGTATGTTCCTCTTGGAAACTGTAAGGCTGCTGTGACTAGTTCAGGAAAGATATCCATGGAGGACATAAAGGCTAAGTTATTAAAGAGAGTGGAAGCAACTAATACTGGGGTGGCTGAGATGAAAAGTGATTTATCTTCGATGAATCAGTTGGTTGATTCACACTCTACTTCGATAAAATAGTTGGAGCAGCAAATGAACTAACTGTCTACTATATTCAATCAGAGAAAGGGTGGCACTTTACCAATTCACACAGTTTAGAATCCAATAAAGGATGGTTTATGTATGGCAGTTACCACTAGGAGTGGTAAGGTATTTGCTAGCCTTCCTGCGGGCAAGCCTGAGGTTGATATTTTAGCAGATGATGTTGAAGAAATGAATATTGATCTTCTAGTAAAGTCTGAGATTATTGTTGATATGCCATCTAACCATTAGTAGGTTGATGTGTTGGAGAAGAGTAAAGGAAAGGAGGCTGAAGTGGTCGTTACCACTCTTCCAAAACCGCCTTCTCTATTTCCCCATCGGTTGAAGAAGAAGGCCGATGACACAAAGTTTGGCAAATTTGTGGCCATGCTAAAGCAGTTAATGATTAATTTACCACTGGTGGAGGCATTGGAACAAATTTTCGGGTATGCAAAGTTCATGAAAGACCTTGTCTCAAAGAAGCTAACGGTTAGCTATGAGCTGGTAGACAATCTCCATTATTATGGTGTTATCTCCATGAGGTCTTTAGTACAGAAGATGGCAGACCCGGGAGCATTTACCATCCCATGCACTATTGGGCCTCTTAACTTTGCAAAAACTCTATGTTATTTGGGAGCTAGTATAAACTTGATGCCACTTGTGGAGTATAAGAAATTGGGTTTGGCGGATCCTACTCCCATAAACATGAGACTAGCTATGGCAGATAGGTCTATGAAGCATCCCATAGGGATTCTATATGACATATTTGTAAAGGTGTCCACTTTCATATTTCCAGCTGATTTGGGTAAGCAACAGGTGAAGGCCCTCACCTTTGTTCTTAAGAGATATTAGAAGGATATTGGTTGGACGATTGCAGATATCATCGGTATCCATCCTGGTATATGTACACGTAAGATTTAGCTTGAGTAGGATTGTGTTCCGACTATTGAGCACCAGCGTCATCTAAACTGACCTATGCATGAGGTGGTAAAGAAATAAATCATCAAGTCATTAGATGCTGGGGTGGTATACCCCATTCAGATAGCAAGTGGGTGAGTCCCGTTTAGTATATACCCAAGAAAAGGGGCATGATAGTGGTGGATAATAAGAGGAATAAGTTGATCCCACTCAGGCCTATTACTGGGTGGAGGATGTGTATGGATTACATAAAACTCAACTCATGGACACTGAAGGACCACTTCCCAATGCCTTTCATGCATCAGATGCTTGATCGGCTAGCAGAAAGGGGTTGGTACTATTTCTTAGATGGGTATTCTAGTTACAACCAAATTTCTATTGCTCCTAAAGATTAGGAAAAGACAACATTTATATGCCCATATAGTATGTTTGCTTTTAAGCGGATACCTTTCGGCTTGTGTAATGTACCCGCCACATTTTAGCGGTGCATGATGTCGATATTTTTTGATATGGTTGAAGACACCTTGGATGACTTCTCTATGGTCAGTGATTCTTTTGAGCTCTGCTTACTGAATCTTAGTCACGTATTCCAGTGGTTTAAAGAGTTCAACCTTGTCCTAATTTGGGAAAAATGCCACTTCATGTAGAACAAGGGCATTATTCTTGGCCACAAAATTTTGGCTAAAGGCATTGAGGTAGATAAGGCAAAGACTAAAGTGATTGAGAAACTACCTCCCCCTATCTACGTTAAACGGGTACGTAGCTTTCTCGGTCATGCGGGGTTCTACCGCTGATTCATAAAGGACTTCTCAAAGATTGCAAACCCACTTTGTAAACTTCTAGAGAAGTAGGCTAAGTTCTATTTTGATGATAACTGTAGAAAGAATTTTGAATGCCTTAAGTTGAAAGTAGTGGAGGCTCCAATTATTTTTGCTCCTGATTGGACAAAGCCGTTCGAGATGATGTTTGATGCCAGTAGAGTGAAACTTGGAGCTGTTCTTGTCCAAAAGAAATAAAAGTTGTTCTATCTAATCTATTATGCAAGCAAGGCCCTAAGTGGGTCTCAAAAGAATTATTCTGTGACTGAACAAGAACTTCTAACAGTGGTGTACGCTTTTGAGAAAATCTAATCATATTTGTTAGGTACCAAGGTACTGGTTCATACCGACCACTCTGCCCTGAGGTACTTAATGGCTAAGAAGGAAGATAAACCAAGGATGCTACGGTAGGTATTGCTACTTTAGGAATTTGACTTTGAAGTCAAGGATCCAAAGGGATGTGAGAACCAGGTAGCAGATCACTTATCCAGACTCTAAGGAGAGCAGACAGTTAAGGATAATCTATAGATTGATGATTCCTTTTCAGATGAGAAAATATTAGTTGTAGTGGTCGTAAAAGTACCTTGGTATCCTGACTTCACAAACTATGTTGTAAGTGAAGTAATGCTGGAGAATCTTTTCTTTCATCAAAGGAAAAATTTCTCCATGATGTGACACACTATTTCTAGGTTGAGTCGTATCTGTTTCGGTGGTGTGCGGATGGTATTATTAGGAGGTGCATCCTAGATGTTTATATGATGAGTATACTAGATGAGAGTCATGCTTCCCCAATTAGAGGTCACCATACTGGTGATCTGACTACAAGAAAGGTGCTTCAAAGCGGCTACTATTGGCTCTCTTTGTTTAAATATTCCTACGAGTTCGTGAAAAGATATGACCAATGCCAGAGGCAAGGGTCTATTTCAAAGCACCATGAGATGCTAATGTTTATAATACTAGAGGTAGAATTATTTGATGTATGGGCATTTACTTCATGGTGCCCTTTGTGAGATCATTTGGGATAAAGTATATATTAATTGCTATTGACTACATGTCAAAATGGGTCGAGGTAGTGGCGCTGGCAAATAATGAAGGAAAACTGGTTGTTGCATTGTTAAAAAGAAATATCTTCTCTCGCTTTGGGGTACCACGTACCATCATAAGTGATGGAGGATCACACTTTTGTAACAAGATTTTTAGAGCCACCTTGGTAAAATATGAAGTTAAGCAGCACAAGGCGGATACTCTATACCACCCATAAACCAGTGGGCAGGTAGAAGTCTCTAATCAGGAAATCAAAGCTATACTTGCCAAGACTGTAAATACTAGTAGGAAAGATTGGTCTAGGAAGCTGGACGATGCTTTATGGGCATATAAAACATCTTTCAAGACACCTATTGGCATGTCGCCATACCAATTAGTTTACGGCAAGATGTGTCATTTGCTGATTTAGCTGTAGCATAAAGCGTTGTGGGCACTAATGCAAATTAATCTGAACTGGAATGAGGCTTCAGATATAAGACTGGAGTATTTGAATTAGATGGATGAGTTCTATCTCAGAGATTATGAAAGAGATGATCTATACAAAGAAAGAATGAAGAAGTACCACGACTGTAGAATTAAAAAACAGGATTTTTAGAAAGGTGACTTGGTGCTCCTCTTCCACTGAAGACTCAAGATTTTTCCAGGTAAGCTCAAACCCAAATGATCGGGTCCATTTAAAGTAAGCCAAGTCTACTCATCTGGAGTAGTGGAACTTAAAAATGAAGATGGAATTGTCTACAAAGTTAATGGGCAGCGTGTGAAACTATATATCGGTCCCAATGGACTCGATAAAAAATGTTATTACCATTTATCTCGATGAATTCTGAGTAATCGAGATAATTAAGTCATGACGCGATGATAAATCAGGCGCTAGTGGGAGGCAGCCCACATTGTATTATTGTAAAGAATTAGTTTAAGTTATTTGGTTGTTTTGTGCAAGCTGAAGGGTTTGTGTAAGTGCGAAGATATGATAGTGTAGTAAACCAGAAGCTGAAAGAGTTGGAGGTGACCGACAGATTAACCGATGAACCATCGTTGCCTCAAGAACTGTTGTAGGGAACCATTGCAGCAATGCGAGAAACAAGGTTACTGGAAAGTCGCGATGGGTTGATCGATGGATTGTCATAAGCACGACGAATCATCTATCCAACTGTCGCACACGAGCCATAAAATGAGTTTATTGGAAAGGACGGCGGGTCACCCGATGCACCATTGCATGAATTGTTGCACTTTACCCTAGCTGCGCCGGTCGGGTCGGATCACTTTAAATTGCTGAACATTTTATTCTTATTCAACCCAAGCAATTTTAAATAGATAATTTAAAGTAGTTAAGTAACGTTCCAGCTATTCAAATGCCTGAGACTATTTAGTTTACATGTATTCAATGTATCTGGGTTTTTTCATTCTCTTCAAAAACTTCTCTTCCCTTTCCCATTTATTTAAACTCCACTCTCTTCTCCTTATTTTTCCATCACAAGATAAACAATTATCTCACAAAAACAAAGGTCTATTTGTTGTTCTATGTTTAGTGTACAAGTCTGAGTAGTGACCCTGTACTACATTACCAAGGTATGATCTCTTCATCATTCTCTATTTTATTCAACATTAAGAACAAAGAAAGTATGTTAAGGGTTTACTATTGAAATAATTCTCTTTTCTCTTGATTGATTCAGTGTGGGTCTCACCTAAGTCAAAACCTGACAAACACTATCTTGGGTGAAGTTTGAGTAGCACATGGACCAAAAATGGCAAAAGTACTAATGTATTATTAATGAAAATGCCTTAAAAATAGTGCTTAATGAAGTATACACAAGGTGTTTGACAAAATGCCAAAATGAGGTTTGAATTTGAAAATATCGGGTGACGTCTTGTGCGACGACTATTGGAAACCCAATGACCTATCGCCTGAAGCCTTCGTAGATTTCCCTGGCTTGAAGTTACTAGAATTGACCCAACGGTTGGAGTCAATGAACCGTTGCACACCCGATGGACCGTCACCCTACCTATAGCTAGTCAAAAATTTTCTATTTTCTAGTTTGAGTTTGTAAACTGATAAATGTTTTCCTTGCAAGTGATATGGCAAAAAAACTACCACTAGCCAGAGGCAAGGGTAGGGGCAGGGGCCAAAGACCCAGGCCAGAGCCATCATAGGGTTTGGATGCACTGGCATAGAACACTTGACAAAGACATTAGGAGATTTCTTCATCCTTCCAGTCTGAAGAGGAGGGTGAAAGCAGTAGCTGCAAGAGCTCTAGCTCGAGGCCAATTAAGTAAGGGGTTGAAACATCTAACCCCATCAAATAGGAAATTCCAGAATAGGAGGACCCAAACATAGTTTGTTGCGAGGACCCGCAACTACGGGAGGCTATCAGATGGCAGGTTGAAAGTGCTCGAAAGCACTTCTATCGAGCGCTCAAGAAATGGACAAGTTTGAAGTCAAGAGACCCATTTTTGAAAAATATCAGATTGTGACTACAACTCTGCATGAGTATCCAAAACTTGAGCACCGATTCAATGAATATAAGTTGGCATAGATGAGTTGACCACTTAGAACATATCAATCAAATCTTGATCGTGAGTTTTTGGCCAACTACTTTGCATTGCTGGAGAAGGACTGTCCACAAGGTGCATCAGTCAGCGACATGAATAATCTAGCCACAGTTTCTATGCGGGGGGTCAACATAGATATCTCAGAGCGTATGTTGAATAGGTTCTTGTTTGGGCCAGAATATTTGATATCGGGTGCAATACCAGATTTGGAGCACAGATTATTCACGGTGAGCAACCAAAGGCCTTGGCTAGCAAAACAATTGACAGAACAAGGTATGCCTGCTTCGTTGATCAACCTCTATGAAAGGATATCTAAGTTATTCCTAAGCTTTAGGGCCAAGTTCTAGTGGGCAATTGTGAGACTGAGGCTAATGCCAACAGGCGGTGCTGACCACTTGGAAATCAATAGAGTTGTGATTTTTGCTGCATTGATTGAAGGATTGATGGTGGATTTTGTCCATATTATAGCTGATGAATTATTTACACGCGATCACAGAACCACTACTGTACTGCCATTCCTATGTCTTATTATAGATTTGTGCAACCAAGAAAATGTCCCTTTAATAAGTGAAATTGATAATGAGGTTTGAGCAATGCACAAGCAAGATATTGAGAAGACAAGGGATATTGCAAGGTTTGATATTAGAGTCAGCATACCTCCAGCATATCAAACTCAGTCGACACTAATTCCTAAGTCATTAGAGGTTCCCTTAGGTATGCCTTTACCTCTTTCTACGTATGTTCCTCATACCACATCTGTAGGTTCAGCTTCGATGCCTATGGGTAGGACTACAAATTTTGCGCCAGTCCCACCCCAATATTCTGAATAAAGGCTGAACCAAGAGAACTTTGCGAAAGAAGTATAAGCCGAGAAAAGGTTTGAAAAGTAGTTATCCATATGGAGGGCAAATTTCAAATCCTTTATTGAAAGAATTATAGAAGCAGTGGTACATTCTTTCAGGAACATTCAGCTAAGGATGGATGATATGGAGAAATGAATCAACAAGAAGTTAGATTCCATGTCCATTCCAAATTTTACCAAATTTATGGTGGAGTTTAGACAGGCTATGGCAGATGTAGCAGAACTGAAATAACAACTGCAACTGTCCATGTTTGATCCATACCAGATTGCAGGTGATGAGGATGAAGGTCTTGTTGACTTAATGGGGATACTAATCAAAGATAAAGGTAAGAAGTAGGTAGATGATCGTGCTGAAAAGAAAGCTAAGAAGAGTAAAAAAAGGAAGCCATGACACCAAAAGAACAAGAGCAACATGATATGAGAAAATCCAACAGAAGATGGAGAGATGATGAGAAAATAAGGAAGAGAGTAGAAGACGAAGAGGATGGAGTGTCCACTAGTTCATTCCCAGCTAGGGGGCAAATTTCTGATCCTATTCACCATGAGATCCTTCCAATTTCGGAGAATGCTGATGTGAGGACCCCTACCACCATAGGGGTTAATGTTTTTAAAGATGAGGCTAAAGTAGGCTCAGACCATTTGACTAATGCCTCATCTGACTGAAAGGCTGCAGAAGTATTTTCCTTATTTTGTTCTTACTTTACATATATTGAGGACAATGCATTTTTTTTAGATTGTGTGATACTTGTACCATGGGGGTTTTTGTTGCCGGTGTTTTTTTCCCTCAAGTTTATCAAGGAGAACCGACATGTTTAGTTTGCATTTTTATTTTTATATGATGTCCTGTAAATATCGTCAAGTGATTATTAATATAAATAAGTTTCTATTTTGTTGGCATCATTGTGTTTATATGGATGATATATGATTGTGGCAAAGTATTTTAAATTTTTGTATAATTATTTCTTCTTAGCATATGGTATAGTGTTGTGCAACCATTTGTGACTCTAAAACTAGCATTAGAATGTAGAGTGAGGCAAAGCATAGCTATGTGATATGATTCCCAAGAGTTAGTAGGATAGAAATTAACTCAGTGCCTGTGTGTGAGTATTTGCATTGTTCTTGCATAAGTGTTACACCTAGAAGTTGACCATTTCATTTGATGTTGTTGAGTATGTGACCCAATAAGATAGTATAGTAGGGCTCCTTATTTTGTTAGTCCATTTAGCTAAAATAATGATCCACCAAAAATATTTTGTTCCTTTGTAAACCCAGTTGAGCCTTATTAATGTTTGTTCTATCCAAATAAGTTTGATTCACTATCAAGGAGGTATTAACACTTAGCTTTGGCCCTGGTCCAATTTTGGACATAGTGCCCTTCATCGTAGGAAAATCACCTAACTTCAGGGTGGCTATTGTTAAATTGTTAGCAGCCTAGGAGGGCGAGTTTAAGTTGGTTTAAGAAGTAGCATTCCACCCTGGTCTAGTTAGATATCTAAATAGATATTGTGCACCTCAACTGACTGCACCAACTTAGGTTGAGGGTGGCTGATATTGCTGTTCTTTCAAAAATAAAAGGGTTATGGCAAGGGCACAGATGTGTAATGCCGCGAGTCTGGGACCCCGGATGCTACACGGTGCTCATAATACCAAAGGACCAAAAGCTAACCCATGACTGATATCTATAACTGAGCACTGGATAATAATAATATAAACACAGAAACATAGACTGAAAGGCCATAAGGTTCAATACTGCATAATAATGATAATATTGAATGTGGTTTAGCAATACCAAAACTATACATAAATACTAAAAATACTGAAGTTTGAAAATCTAGTCTAGAAGCCTCTAAAATGTCTGAATAAAGAGTTGTTGGGACATATCCCCAACTAACTCCAACTGCTGTAATAGACTAAGTACTGAAATACTGAAATGATAAAGCCTCCTTGACTGATGAGGACTCACTGCTAGTCTACTGCTGCTAATGGAAGCTTGAAGCTGTCTATGCACGGTCAGGAACCTGAGCATCCGAACCTATGGTATATAAAACACCATAGGACAAAAAAAAAGTATGCATCAGTATGTGTGAATGTACTGGTATACAAAGTGAGGTAGGATGAATGCATGAGTTTATATGCATGAACTATAACTGATTAAACATTATGAGAGTACTGAATGAGAATACATGCATAACTATATAGACTGTAATTGAAATCATAAGGATTCTGAATACTGAGTATACTGATAACATGGATTTTAGATAATTGATATAACTAATAGTGGGTGACTGTAGTTGACAATCCTGATTCTGATGGAACTAGATGAGTTTCGTATTAAATTGAGTGATTGTATCTCATGGTCCTGAAATCTGTAGAACTATCTGAGTTTTATTATTGAGACTGAGACTGAGACTGTGGGAGGTATTCATGTAACCGACATGCCCCATATAAGTAAATAGATAAGTTGGGGTCCAATCTATGAACCTAATTGGAAAGGTGTTAATACTGCGCCACTAATAAAGATAAGCTGTGAGTGACCTCAACTGGCAGTGTCCCCCAAGGATAATGATGGGACCTTCAACTGGCATTGTTAATCCACCTTATCAACCCTCTACTGTTAGTGTTGATGTCTCAACCTATGCTGGGTACAAAGTTCTAGAATGAAAGGATTATTTCTAAGGGTTACACCCTCTACTGTCAGTATGTGCCCTCATTTTTGGGTTCGCTCGGTGCTGAATCCTACTCCCAACTTAATAGACACTAAACTGATTATATTGGGATGAACTGGACTGAGTTCATTGAGTTTCGGGGATAGATGGAATATTACTAAATTTTGTTAACTAACTGAGTTTACTGAGATTACTGAGTGGGACTGGACTAATATTGAATTTACTGAGTTTTTCTAAGATATGTGACTGACTGAATTCTATTGATTATGGCTTGACTGAGAGAATCTAAAAAATAAATACTGGCTCTAACAATACAGCTAAATTGTTGGGTACAAGTATCCCCAAGCCTCGATAGCATGAAATGGACAAGACATGACACTTCTTGAACAAATGACCATAGTCAACAATTCATAATACAACCATTAGGGAGTTCATGAAGAACTTGATATTCATAATCTTGTATATGTAGAGGAATGCATTCAAATATAAATCATGGTTTCACAATTATAGTCTCATGGGAATTCCATCAAACAATTTCAATGCATAAAAATAACATGGGAGTCATTTTTGAACATAAGGGTAAAGCATGAATTCATCATTTAGGACCTAATGAGTCATAATGCTTAATTCTTGTTGTCTTGGGCATTTGATCAAACGCCTTGCATGCATAAATTTAGGCTTAGGCATGAACATAAAATCAATACATCTGATCAATATACAAGTCAACCCTTGAGTCGTAACCATTCGATATGACTCATATGCTAAATCATATGAGGAACAGACCCAAAACACAAATTGAGAAACAAAGTATGAGGAAGATACGACTTAAGTATCCTAGTTGTAAGACAGGATACGAGTCAAAAGTCTGAGTAGGACTCTTATAGGGATGTCATATACAAACCAGTATTCAAGGTCAGAAAACACTGAAGTCCCAGGTAGATACGGATGAATGACATGAGTCATATACGTAGTCATGATTTTTAAGTCAAAGTCATAAGTTGATAAGAGAATTGAATCCACGGGAATATTAGACACTGGAACAATTACGACAAGACAGGCTAAAAATCATAAGCTGAGGATATGAGTGAAGACCGAGTCGTACTGACTGCCGAACTAACTTTATCTTTTCCATTTTTAATAGGATTTTTATGTTATTTTGAGATAATATAAATACCCTAGGATTTATATTTTATTAAGTTATGTGTTGTGATAGTCTTCTACGTGCTATTACATATTATCACATACTTTCATAATTGTTTTTGAGATTTTAGGGTTTAATTCAATCAAAGACTTTGGATTTTATTCATCTTATTCTTATGAAATTGATTTTATGTGTTCTTCATTGATAATCATGGTTTCTTGCACGAAAATGAGTGGCTAATATCCTTAGCTAGGGGTATGGGAATCCTAGCAGATTAGCTATGTAGAGAAAGCGTGAGACCCAATTGGTCTAGGGTTTCTACATGTATCTTAATTCTTCTTCACAATAATTAGCCTCAAGTAGTTGCAGTATCTTCAGATTGCCTATATTCACATCCATTCAATAACTAAGAATCTTGCAACTAGGAAAAGAAGATTAAGACAATTATGCAATAACAAAGTATAACTAAGGCCATAGAAAGGGGCAACAAGGCAACACCCTGAGATGATAACCAAGTAAAATAGGGTGAATTTTATCTTCTAATCAGGGGATAATACCTATCTTGTAGGCTTTGCATGTAGAACACTAGAATAATTAGATTGAACACAAAAAATATACATAGTTTAGAAGCCATGGGGAACACAGACCTTATATTTGTCTCATATTGATTTCAACTCGACAACACTCAAGAATTGGTTACTATTTTCAATTGATAACAACCCCCACCATTTACTTTCCTGTACTTCTTGTGGATTATATCACGCCAAGCAACTATTCACATTTTCCCTGTGGGATCGACCCTAACCTTGTTAGATTACTATATTTGAAATCGACTATATTATACTTCTACTGACGGTGTAGTTTTAGGCGATATCAAATTTTGGCATCGTTGTCGGGGAAGTCAATTTGAGTAGTGAATTGAATAGGTGAAGTTCATGGGTTTTTTTCTTTTCTATTTTGATTTAGCATACGCCGGTGTATGATATGTACTAGGAGTAGAGGCTATCCCTTACTCCTTTTTGATCCAAATCTAGAAAGAATCCTTCAAACACCTAGAAGGATATAAGTACAAGTTTGTGATGGGTGCAATATCCCCCAATTGTGGATACAAATATGGCACTCCCACGTGCCCCATTAGATCCATAGAATATTGCGGACATACAAACACAAAAACTGTAGAGCAAAAATATAGAGAAGCAAAAGAAGCCAAACTTATTGTAGAGGCTGCAGTAGCTCAACAAGGATTGGTACGACCAAGAAAAGTTGTTGATCGTCGATTTTAGAGAGGTTGGGCTCCATTTGTTTTAGCATATCAGCAATTAGACCCATATGAGGAAGACGATGAAGATCTAAGTTATGTTGAGCCTACGGAGTTTGGAGACATTATTTCTCCTTATTTAGCCCCTAATGTGAAGTTTGATATCACTAGTTCTATGATCCAATTGCTAAATCTGAAGGGTGTGTTTTCAGGAGCTACAAAGGATGATGGAAAAATGCACCTTACAAATTTTCTCGAGATATGTACAAATTATAATATTCCAGGGGTTAATCAAGAAGCATTAATATTGAGGTTGTTCCCATTTTCTTTAATTGGAGAAGCATCTTTATGGTTCGGGGAACTTCCAAGAGGATCTATCACTTTTTGGGATAAGTTGAAGACACAATTTTTGAGAAGATTCTTCCCTACTGTGTGGATGTTATAGTTGAAGGATGAAATTTATAATTTTAGATAATTACCTATAGAGTCTATGTTTGAGGCCTGGTTTCAATTCAAGAAGAAGCTAAGCTTGGTACCAAATCACAAAATTATAGGATCTAACTTGTTTGAGATCTTCTATCGATCATTGAATGATAGCTCAAGTGCTATGATAGATACTATTTTAGGAGGGGCATTTATGCGTCTTTGCTAAAAAGCTACACAGGAAATGCTAAATGATATTGCGGTTACAAATGAGGATGGCATACTCAAGATTCGGAATATGGTGGTGGTACATATACCATTAGATAAACAAATAAGTATGGAGCAGCGAATAATATGGTAGCATAAGAGGTTCAAAAATTTGCAAAGATACTGGGTTGCTTACAAAATAATTTACGTCAATAGGTGCTGAGTAGTGAATGTAGTAGTGGCACAGAGGTCTACATCCAAACCATTTAAGATCAAATATGAAGAAGAGGCAAAGTATCTTGATCATAGATTGGTGGATTTTCGAACTCAAGGGTAAGAGAATCAAGGTCAGAACTATTATAATGATAGATATAAAGACAAAAGCAGTGATAGAGATAGTGATTGGTGGTGTAAGGATGACTATAAGTAGAAGAGTGACAAATATATTCCACCAGGAAGTCAAGATACAGAGTTTGGAATAGAGGCACTCTTGGCCAAGATTGTCAAAGGTTAAAAAAGTAAATAAAACTACTTGAAGGATATAAAGGTTGATTTTTTGGGGTTGAACTAGAAAGTTGAGTCACATGCTATATCAATTAAGTAGTTAGAGCAACAATTAATCAGATGTCAGCCATGGTGAATTAGAGATAGCCTCGAACTCTCCCTAGTAATACCATAGTAAATCACAAAAATGATAGTTAATTCCATGCCATTACCACTCAGAGTGGTATGATTACTATAGATCCAATTGTACCTACAACTGATGAGCAGAATAATAAGGGTACACTGTTGATGTTGGGAGCAGCAGCAAGACAAATGAATGAGAAAAAAAGGCTACAGAGCCTATGCTGAAATCTATTCCAAGACCATGTCCTCCTTATCCACAAAGACTGAGAAAGAAACAAGAATAAGGTAAGCATCAAAATTTTTTGTCTATGTTAAAAGAGTTAACTGTCAACATACTGGTTGTAGAGCACTGGAGAAGGTTCCAGGATATTCAAAATTCATGAATGATAAAGGTCAGTCTATTTTGAGCTTGTTGAAAATATTCATCATTGTAGTGCTGTAGTCACTAGATCTTTGGTAGATAAGAAGGAATACCCTGCTGATTTTATAATACCTTGCACTATTGGCTGTTTCAACTTCACTCGAGCATTATGTGATTTGGGGACTAGCATCAACCTCATTCCCTTTGCTATATTTAAGTTGTTATGGTTGGTAGCTCCTAAACCAACCACCATAAGACTAGTAATAGCAGACAGGACAGTAAAGAAGCCTATTGGTATACTTTATGCTATTTTGGTAAAAGTATCTTCTTTTATATTTCCTGTTAATTTTGTTATATTAAAATGTGAAGTGGACTTTCAAGTCCCCACTTCGAGTGGTAAGATTACCATATATCCACCTGTACTTTCAAGTCCCCACTCCGAGTGGTAAGATTACCATATATCCACCTGTACCCATAATTGATAAGCAGAAAAGTGAGGATGAGATAGTTGATATGGGAAGCAACAAAAAGACAAATGATGGAGAAGAAAAGGCTACAGATCCTGTGCTAAAACCACTCCAAGACCACATTCTACTTATCTGCAAGGACTTAGAAAGAAACAAGAAGAAGGTAAGTATCAAAACTTTTTATCTATGTTAAAAGAGTTAACTCTCACCATATCGCTTGTAGAGGCACTAGAGTAGATTCTAGGATATGTAAAATTCATAAAGGATTTGATCACCTAGTAGAGGTCAGTCATTTATGATCCTATTGACAATATTCATCATTGCAGTATTGTAGTCACTATATCTTTGGTGGAGAAGAAGAAGGACCCTGGTGATTTCATAATACCTTGCTCTATTGGGTCTTTTAAATTCACTCAAGCATTATGTGATTTGGGATCTAGCATCAACCTCATGACCTTTGTTGTATTCAAGCAGTTAGGGTTGGGAGCTCCCAAACTAACCCATATGAAACTGGTAATGGCAGACAAGATAGTGAAGAAGCCTATTGGTATCCTTTATAATGTTTTTGTAAAACTATCTTCTTTTATATCTCATGATGATTTTGTTATATTAGAATGTGAAGTGAACTTTCAAGTCCTCATTATCTTAGAAAGACTATTTTTGGCTACAAGTAGGACACTAATTGATCTGGAAAAGAGATATTTGATGATGGGACTAAATGATAAACAAGTGAGATTCAACATATGTAAATCTATGAAGTATCTTGATTAATTTAATGTGGTGTCTTTGGTTAATGTACATGATGAGGAGACAGATTTATTCCATGATGTTGGCGTATGTACTCCTTGTGATGAGGGTTCTAATATGGTTGTTCCTGCGGAAAAGTGGCTAGGTGTCAAAGCTCTTGTGGCTGTGATTATGAATTTTGACTCAGAGGTTATCGAGGACTAGGAGGAGTTGGTAAGTGCATTGCATGGTGATGGTTAAAATTATGCACCAAAGAAGCTTGATCTAGATTTAAAGAACAGAACAACTCCACTTTCTTGCCCATCTATTGAGGAACCATCGGTGTTAGAATTGAAGGACCTTGCATCTCACTTGTGATATGCATTTTTAGGGGCCAACAACACTTTTCTATCTATCATTGCAGCTGATCTAAGTCGGTCAGAGGTAGAAGTATTATAGTCGGTATTGCAGAATTTCAAAAGGTCCATTGGATAGTCCATTGCAGATATTGTGGGTATTTTGCCTGGTTTGTGTACTAACAAAATTCATCTTAAGACAAATTATGTTCCCTCTATTTAACATCAGCGTCGACTCAATCCTCCTATGCAGGAGGTGGTGAATGAAGAGATCATTAAGTGGTTGGGTGCTGGTGTATTATTTCCCATTGCTGATAGTAAGTGACTTAGTTCGGTTCAATATGTACCAAAGAAGGGCGGAATAATTGTGGTGACTAACGAAAAGAATGAGCTAGTGACTATGAGGCCAATCACGAGATGGAGAGTGTGCATGGATTATGGAAAGTTGAATCCGTGGACTCAGAAGGACCATTTTCCTATGTTGTTCATGGATTAAATATTAGATTGATTAGCACGCATAGGATGGTATTATTTTCTTGATGGATACTCCGGTATAATCAAATCACTATTTAGCTGGAGGACCAAGAGAAGACTACTTTTACATGTCCTTATGGGACCTTTGCATTCAAACGAATGCCATTTAGGCTATGCAACACTCCATCCACCTTTTAGAGATGCATGATGTCTATTTTATCTAATATGGTTGAAGATACTATTGAAGTTTTTATTGATGATTTTTCAGTAGTTGGTGGTTCTTTTGATAACTTCCTTATTCACTTGGCAAAGGCCCTACAAAGGTGTGAAGAATGAAACTTGATGCTTAATTAGGAAAAATTCCATTTCATAGTGATAAAAGGAATTGTGTTTGGGAACAAAATTTTGGAGAAAGGCATAGAGGTTGATCAACCAAAGATTGAGGTGATTGAAAAATTACCCTATCTAAATTTAATAAATGAAATTCAGAGTTTTCTAGGGCATGAAGGTTTTTATTGGAAATTTATCAAGGTCTTCTCAAAGATTGCTAGTCCACCTTGCAACTTCTTGAGAAAGAGGTAAAATTTGATTTTGATGATGCATGCAAGAAAGATTTTGAAAGATTAAAAGAGAAGTTAGTGTCTGCTCTAATCATTGTGTTTCCTAATTGGTCCTCACCTTTTGAGATTATGTGTGATGCAAATGGTTTAGCCTTAGGGGTTGTACTAGGCCAACAGAAAGAAAAGATCCTTCATCCCATCTACTAACTAGTAAGGCACTAAATCCTGCTAAAAAGAACTATACCGTGTTAGAGCAAGAGTTATTAGCAGTGGTTTTTGCCTTTGAAAAGTTTAGATCTTACTTGATATGGACAAATATCATTGTGCACACAGACCATGTAGCATTGTGGTACTTAATGGATAAGAAAGATGCAAAGTCGAGGCTTATCCATTGGGTACTGCTGTTGCAATAATTCAAACTTTAGGCAAAGGACAAGAAGGCATAGAAAATCAAGTTGCGAATCACTTGTCTAGACTAGCGGAAAAATCTATGCAAATGTTGCAAGGTTTTGGAGATTGATGATAGTTTTCCATATGAATAGATATTGGCAGCTTCCCAAGATTTAATTTCATGGTTTGTAGATTATGCAAATTATTTAGCAAGTGATTTAGTCCTAGAAGATCTTTCATATCAGCAAAGAAGGAAGTCCATGCACGAGGTAAGAAACTTTTTTTGTGATGAACCTTATCTTTTTAAAATTTTTGTTGATGGAATCACTCAAAGATGCATACCTGAAGTAGAGATAATGAGATTACTGGAAACATTTCACTCATACCTAGTTAGGGGTCATCATGTAGGGGACCGCACAACTCATAAGATCTTGTAATATGGATACTATTGGTCGACCATCTACAAGGATGCTCATGACTATGCTGCTTTTTGAGATCAATGTTAATGAAAAGGTATGATTGCTAGAAGACATGAACTACTTATGACTCTTATCTTAGAATTGGAAGTGTTTGATGTATGGGACATAGATTTCATGTGACCTTTTGTAAGTTTTTGTGGCATGAAGTACATACTGGTAGTTGTTGATTATGTTTCAAAGTGGGTGAAGGCAATTGCGCTTTCTAACAATATAAGCAAGGAGTGTCATAATATTTTTAAGAAATAATACATTTTCTCGATTTGGTATGCCACGTGTTATTATTAGTGATGGAGGGTCAACTTTTTGCAATCATCTATTGAAGAGTCTAATTGAAAAATATGGAGTGAATACACCTTATCATCTGCAGACTAGTGGACAAGTTGAAGTGTCTAATAGAAAAATCAAGTCCATTTCAGCGAAGACTGTAAATGACAATAGGACTGATTGGGCAGAAAAGTTAGATGACGCATTATGGGCTTACTGTACAGCTTACAAAACCCCTATAGGTGCTTCACCTTATTAGCTTGTGTATGAAAAATCTTGCCTTTTACCAATTGAGCTTGAGCATAAGGGATTATGGGAGTTGAAGAAGCTGAATTTAGAGTGGAAGGCTGCCGCCAAATCTAGGTTAAATGTCATAAATGATTTAGATGAATTCTGGTTCTGGGAATATGAAAGTGCAGCACATTACAAGGAAAATATGAAGCTGTATCATGACCGAAAGACTGAGAAAAGGGTATTTGAAATTGTGGACCAAGTGCTACTATACAATTCTAGTCTTCATTTGTTTCTAGGTAAACTTATGTCAAGATGTCATAGTCAATTCAAAGTGAACGGACATAGAGTAAAGCACTATATGGGAAATATTGAAGAGGTGAATGAGCTAACTGATATTGACCTTAATGAAGTATGAGTAGTCAAGGCAATTGCGTCATGCCATGATGTTAAATAAAGCACTGCATGGGTGGAAACCCATGAGGCTAGTTGGTGAAATCTGAGTATACAACTTAGCAACGTTGTTCCATGATATTAAATCAAGCACTGCGTGTGAGGCAACACATATTTTTGTACTTATTTCAATTATTGGATAATGTGTTTGTTCAATGTGCAGGACTAAAAGAATGCAAATAAAATCCAATAAGAGTCAAATAAATGACCCATAATCCTGGTACGAGTCATATAGACCACTCGTACCCCATCTTACTAGGTCAGATCTTGGGTCTAACCTAGTCCAATGCCTAATTAAAATAAGAAATAGGGCATGATCAGCACCGATCAATACTAATCATACCCTCTCCCCTTTTTACTCGATTTTCAGCTCCAAACCATAAATCAAAGTGTTTTCAATTTGATTTCACTACCATCATCTTCCAATCATTTAATTATTGTGCTTAAACTCAAATTTGGGAAGAAAAACAACTTGAATTCAAGATTTTCTAATTTTCACTTATTAAGTAAGTTCCCAATCACATTTTCTTTGCTTTTTAAAGTAAAAATAAGTTGTGCTTTGTATTGTTAACATGTTTTGAGTTGAAGTTATGCAAATATTGGGTAGAAGATAGCATAGTGTGGTATATTTGTTGCAAAATTTAACTTAGGGAAGAAATAGGGTTTAGAAATGTATTTTTTATGTATTTGTATAATTACAATGCTAGATATAGCTTGTGGAGTAGTGGGTAAATTGGGAATTTCATTGGAGTCAATCTTCAAAAGTTGGACTGCTATGTTGCAGTGGATACGTGAGTCTTTACAGCTCAAACCCGTGGTACGGGAGTCACAATGGGACTTGTACCCACTAATAATATGGAAATCTAACAAATTAAAGTTCTGGAATAGATATGACTCAACCATACGAGTCACATTCAGACCTTACAACTCGTACCTACTTATCGTACACACCTGGTAAGAATGAAAATAAAATAAAATTTCTGATCATCTTACGACTATTGGTCACTAGTCATAACCAGTCGGCATGACTCGTAAGGAGGAGTCATAAGCTAAACTTTTAAAAAATACCATCTACTATCTAGGATATGACTCTAGTAAACGAATCGTACCTAGTGGGTACGACTTGTACCCATCATTCGTACCTTATTGAAACCAAGCATATTAAACTTTAAATTTTGAATTTTTCTTTTCTTTTCTTTTCTTAGTTACTCATATTAGTTTACTTGTAGGAAAAAGCCTCCAAAGAATGCGTCCTTATCCAAAAAGTCGCTAATAAAGGAAATAAGCAAACACCTATTAAAAGTGAGGAGTCCATCATTTTCTGGGTTTGACTCCACAAATGAAAGTAGTGAAGAAGAGTATGATGGAATGGTATCCAAGAAAGTCATGACTAAAGTAAAAGTACATGCTAAGTCAAAAGGGAAGAAAGCAGTGCCACAAGAATTTGAATCACCATCGCAAAGGGGTCCAAGAAGAAGGAAAGAAACTGTCTCTCCTCCACACACACCATAGCCTGTGGATAATAACGATGATGATGAGGCTGAGTCTAGTTCAGTTGAGAAAAGTGTATAAGAAGCTCAGGGGCCTAGAAGTAGAAGCAACCCCAATAGGAAAACAGTACTCGCCACTCGCACTGGCCCCTGCATTGATGCCCATTGTAAAATGATAGGCTTATCCTAGCATACAAGCGATGTTTAACATGGGGCTATCTCATCTTTGGGGTGGTAAAATAAAGAAAGTGTTCTATACAGAGAGGTAGATGACTACTACGGGGATGGCTGCATTACCTGAGTTCGCTGAGCATTTCTAGTAGTATAGGTTTGACTGGATGATGAGAGAATCGAGTAGATACAACGAGGTATTTGTTCATGAGTTCTATATTGCATACAAAGAATAACTCAGTGGCAATATCCACAGGATATATTATGGAAGGAAGGCGAGCCTATTACCTGCCTGATAATTCGAGGAGTGCGTATTGATATCTCTGCTAGGACCATTGTGACATTTTTATATGGGTAGAATTATGAGGCTTTGCATAGTTGAAATGGATTATACAATGGCTGAGATGAGGAATATCACTAACCAAATGTTGGGTACTGAGGATAAGATGGCAATGCTCGAATAGATAATGGTAAGGGTAGCTGCACATAGCGAGTATTCTACTTGGGTCATATGTGGTATTAGAATTTTGTAGCATATTAAGAAAAGTACTCTCACCTTTGAGGGTAAGTCATGGTGGAAAATAGCCCGACATAGGCTATGTTCGACAATAGGTAATGATGTGTTGAGCTCGGTTCGGACAATGATGATAGCTAGTTTTACCATTGGATATCCCTTTGATGTTTGTGAATTCTTTGCTAGAGAGCTGAGAGATAGAGCTATTACAAAGCAGAAGGCATTCCTGGCATACCCATGCATGATCGCACATCTATGCTTGACTGCGAGAGTATTGGAGATACACGAGGTTGATGAGAGGACTGAGGTCCAAAGGACTTTTGATATCGAGCTTATTCGAGATACAACTAACCCATTAGCCCGACTTATGAGACAGGTCATAGATGCAATGGCGGGAGTGTTCTTTCAAGATGATTAGACAAACGCCCCTACGATAGATGAGACTATGGAGGTCGGTGCACAGATTATGGAAGTATCCACAGATGAATTAGGTATGTCTAGTGCCCGACCGCCAGTCTAGTCAATGCCACCTAGGCTACGAGGTGTGCCACCTGGGATTATGTTTATTTCTCAGGCTACATGGATAAAGGTGGTGACCCATTAGCAACGTTGACTGTCAAAGTAAGGCATATAGAGGGTGGAGTACAAATTTGGATGACCCGGCAGTTGGAGGCACAGGATAGGAGCATTTAAGAGTTCCTAGATATATTTGAGTCGAGGATTGCTCAACAGTTGGATAGTGGAAAGGCACCTAATGTTGCCGACTTCAAAGTTGAGATTACAAAGATAAAGAAAATGGTCACTGAGCTGTTTAAAGGCAAATGGTTATTGATCCTATTGTAGAGACTGTAATTCCCATAGTCAAGGTACCAAATATTTGGACAGCGTAGGCAGATGAGCAGGCTGAGTAGACTAAGAAAGAGAGAATAGAAAAGAAGATAAAGAATAAAGAGGCTAGAGCTATAAATAAAAAGGTAAGACATAATAGTATCATGGATGAGTAGGACCGTCAGACACGGGTCCTAGAGATAGCTATGGAAGCTGGTGGTTTCAGAGATCCAATTTTAGATTCTGAGGTGGTTGATATTGTTCCCCTACTTGTTGTTGATCTAGTGCTGGGTAGGACAGTAGCGGATGAGAGTGGGACCCGATCGGAGGGCTCATCTACTAATGTTGATGTTCCCACACCTTGAGGCCTAGGTATGACACTGATCCTTCCTATATTTTATTTTTGTAACACTGGGATAGTGTAACATTTTTAGGTTGGGGCTAAGGATACCAAAAAATTTGGGAGCAGTTTAAAATTTTTCAGATGTAGCTAAAACTGAAAGTCTATTATGACTTACAGGTCTGAGGCAGGCAACTGAGATAGGGAGTAGATCAGTGCACCTATGGCAGCAGATATATATTTTTTACTTTTGATGATTAATTTTATGGATTTATGAAAAATTAGGATGTATGTAAAGTTTTGATGTTTATTTTGTGATTAATGAAACACTACTGATTTTGTGTTGATGTCTGAAATGAGATTGTGAAAAGTGGTGTGAACTGTGCTGAAGAATTAAAAAATTTGAGCCCCCTCAAAATCTTTGTTTTATGAATTGCGTGATTTATATAGTTGTGTGAGACTATTGAGTATTCGATAATGGAATTAGGATTAGGGATAGAACAATTCAGGAAAAAACTGTAGCATAGTTTGATAACTAGTATTTAGTATTACAGCTTTGTGCAAGTGTGCGTGTAAGGTTTATTTAGTGCTCGATTGTGTTGGAATCTAGAAATTGCCAAGTTGTTTTTTCCTAGGTCTAAGGATAGTTAGGTAGGAATTGATCATAGGCCATTTTTGTGTGAGTCCACTTAAGCCTAAAATGTCTAAACCAAATGAACAAATCACCTTGATCCAAATATATGAGCTTTAATAGACCAATTTTTATTATTACACCTATCACCTTCCCATTTAACTTACAATGAACCTATTTGAGCCCTAGTCCTCTTGGGGACACTGTGCACCTCAACTCAGGCAAATTGCCTAAGTTAAGGGTGCGTAAGAGAAAATCTAGAATGTAGAAAAGTATGCACAAGGAAAATAGTTAAAACAAGGATAGGCATGACTTAAAGAAAAGAAAAGAAAGTAAAAGGTATAGAAAAAGAATAAGAATAAGAAAAATAAGTGCTAGAAAGCAACACCTGAGGAGTGACTGGGATTTCTTTGACTATGAGTGCGCATAGGTTATATTTCTAGGTTGCTAGATTATTTGAAGAATGTAAAGCACATCTATGACCAAGTGTCTATTGTTAATGTAATGCCATCATTGAATTCCTTCATATTTCTACATGTGCTATACTGCTATACACAAATTCGAGTTGAAAAGTTGAAGATTTAGAGGGAAACAATAAGACTGAAATTGAATCAAAAATCACTACCATGGGTTATTTGAGATCTTCATGTTTTAAGCATTGCCTCCCTGTTAGGAAATAGTATTTGGTTTTGTTTTCCCGAGGAAATGCAAAATTCTATGTTTATGGTGTTGACGTGGCATGAAAACACGACACTTTTGTTGCTTAAAAACGTGAATTTATGCGTGAACTTTGGTTGTTTTGTTAGATATGATGCACTTTGGTGTGAATTGCAGGTAAAATAGGTTTATAACATTGTTTGAACAAAAAAAGGAGAAAAAGACCTTAAAATACAGAATTTGATCAGTATAGGACTCATCCTTGAGTCATAACCATTTGATACGACTTGTATGCTGAATTGAATGAGGAACATAACCAAAAGCCAAATCAAGAAACCAAGTATGAGGAAGATCCGACTCAAGTAACCCAATTGTTAGCTAGGATACGAGTTGTATGCTGAAGCCATGAGCATAGTAAAATCCAAGATACTACCTAGGAAATAAAGTATTAGAAGGATAGGAGTCAGAAGTCTAAGTATGACTCATATAGGGGTGTCGTATACAAACTAGTGTTCAAGACCAAAAAAGACTGACATCCCAGGTGGATATGGATTAATGACATGATTCATATACGTAGTCACGATTCGTAAGCCTAAGTCATTAGTTGAGCAGAGAGTTGAAGCCATAGGAAGATTATACACTGGAATGGTTACGACAAGGCAGGGTACAGGTCGTAAGCGTAGGATACGAGTGAAGATCGAGTCGTATTTATTGGCAACCTAACTTTACCTTTCCCATTTTTAATAGGATTTTTATATTATTTTGAGATACTACAAATACCCTATGTTTAATATTTTTTTAGGTTACGTGTTGTCACAGTGTTCTACATGCTATTACATATTATTACATTCTTTCATAATTGTCCTTGAGATTTTAGGGTTTTATTCAATTAAAGACTTTGGAGTTTATTCATCTTATTCTTGTGAAAATGATTTTATGTGTCCTTGATTAATAATCATGGTTTCTTGCATAAATATGAGCAAATAATCTCCTTAGCTAGGGGTATGGGAACCCTAGCGTATTAGCTACGTAGAGGAAGTGTGAGACTCAATTGGTCTAGTGTGTCTGCATGTATCTTAATTTTTTTTCACAATAAATTGCCTCAAGTAGCTGCAGTATCTTAAGATTTCCTGCATTCGAATCCATTCAATAACCACGAAGCTTGCGATTGGGAAAAGAAGATTATGATAGTGATACGATAACTAAGTATGATTGAGGCTGTAGCAAGGGGAAACAAGGCCACACCATGAGATGATAGCCAAGTTAAAAAGGGTGAAATTTATCTTCCAAGCAATGGATAATACCTATCTTGTAGGCTTTGCATGCAGAATAAAAGAATAATTAGGTTGAACATGAGAAATTTGCGTAGTTGAGAAGCTAGGGGGAGCACAAGCTTAGCGTTCATCTCATATTGATTCCAACTCGACAACACTCAAGAATTGGTTAGTGTTTAAAATTGATAAAAAACCATTTACTTTCCTGTATTACTTTTGGATTACATCAAGGCGAGTAACTATTCACGTTTTCACCGTGGGATTTCCCCCAACCTAGTTGGGTTACTATATTTGCAATATACCTTATTATACTTCTAGTGGAGGTGTTGTTTTGGGCGACATCAGTTATCAAGAGGCACAACTGGGGAAGCTAGCTCATGCAAAGAATACCAGGCCTCAAGCTGCATTGCCACGTGAGAAAATACAAAGCAAGTTATGAAAATCACATTGAGCAGTGGTAGAGATATTATTGATAAGCCTCCTAAGAAAAATATAGGGGTTGATGCTGAGGTAGTCCCATAACAGGTAGAGACAAAGCAAGCTGAAGTTGATATTGTGGAAATTTTGAGGAAGTCCGAGTACCCGAAGACAAAGGTTGCTGATCAAGTGCATGAAATACCACAACCACCATTCGTTTAAAGGGTAAAAAAAGTCCAAGGAGGATGTTATTTTTAAGAAGTTCTTTGATAAGTTCAGAGAACTTTGCATTAATATTACTTTGCTAAATAGTTATGCAAGGTATGGTTAAGTATGCTAAGTATGTGAAGGATGTGGTGACTAACAAAATGAAGCTACAAAACATTGAGATGGTGGCACTTGTTGAGTAGTTTAGTTTAGTGGTCATGAGGAAAATTCCTAAGAAGTTGAAGGACCCAGGGAGTTCACCCTCCCCATACAAATTAATGATACTGATGTGATCCATGATCTGAGTGATTTAGGGGAAAGTATAAACTTAATGCCCCTATTAGTGTTCAATACTTTGGTTTGGGCCAGTAGAGGCCATGATATATGGTTCTCCAAATGGCACAAAACCAAATTCCACCCTGAAGAAATAATTCAGGATGTGCTCATTAAGGTTGGTAAGTTTGTTATCCCTGCGAACTTTATTGTTCTTGATAATGATGCAGATAACATGGTAATGTGCTATAGAAATATAGCACTTTCGATGCTTATAATTATAAAAATATGCAAGTTTCTTAGGTCATTTTGTTAGATATGATGCATTTTTCGAATGTTTTACCGGAAACTAGGCTTTGGATTCTAAGTTTGTGAAAAAGATGAAAATGGTGTTTTTGGCTACTTATTGGACAAAATTTTGGATCTTTGTAACACTTTCTAGATTATTTGTGACCAAATCATGAGATGAAAGTTGAATATTTGAACCTTGGTTACAAGTGTTGAAAGGACTAGCACTTACCTATATATACATGTGGACCACATGTAGCATATCTGGTCTTTATGAGACTAAGGTAAGTGCTATAATTGAAGAATTGAAGATCCAGAGAGTAAAAAAGCTGAAAAAATAACTTTCGCCACTTGCTAAGTCAACATACCGACTGCATGTAGCACATGTGGACTACATATGGGCAAAGCATATGTAAGAAGTCTAAAATCCCGAGAGCAGACCTATACAAATTTTGGATTTGGGCACATATGGTCACCATATGTGCCCAGCCTCAGGCCGTATGTACCATATGTGCCCAAGGCCAGGCCTCATATGGAGCCACATGTAGTTACCGACCCTTTTTTCTCCTATTTCTTTAATGTTTTGGTTTTAGAGTTTCCTCATGTACTATAAATACCCCTTGTGTGTTTTTTAGTATAAGTTACGCACTATTGATACTTGCAAATATATCTTATTTTCGAGATTTGATTTTGGTCTTAAAATTATCTTGTATTAATTTCGATTGATTAATTCAGTTACGATTTTGGGTGGTTACTTATGATTATTTAGGTTTAATCTTATGCTTTCAATCCTGAATATTGTTGATTACTTCACAAGCATGAGTGGCTAAAAATCCTTAGCTGAGGTTGTGGAAACCCTGGCAAATTGATAAAGTAGGGGAGGTGTTATTGTTGTTCTAAACTTATACCCATGCATGCATTGTATTATCTTCACTTTAATAGTTATCTTACCAATTTCAAACATTAGTATCCATCTTAGATTATTACTACTTACTATAAAAGAGGAGTAGTGACTGGGAAAAGATAATTACAACATTAATTTGGAGTTTAATTGTCGATCCATGCTACTAGTAATTATCTAAGTAAGATTATTAGATTTCATCTAATAACTAAAGACTTAAAAAGTGATAGTTAACTGGGATTAAGATAAGGTTTAGTAAAGCAATATCCTGAGACTCAAAAGATAAAATGTGAAATCCTTCTTCTCGTCTAATATACTGTAGAAGGTACATAACTTATCCGTTTTACATTTAAGGTATTAGATTGGTTTAATAAAGAACAATAAGACTATTGATTTGAGAAGCCAGGGGAACACAATTCTAGTGTTCACCTATGATTGATTACAACCAATGTTTATATTTTCCATTTGTTTGATATTGCTTCTTAAAAACCCCTATTTACTTTTCCAGTTCTACCTGTTGATTATAATAGTTCAGAGCCACGATTCCACATATTCCTTTGGTACTCAATCCCAACCTTTGTTGGGTTACTATATTTGGTAGCGAATGCATCATCTTCAGAGTGGATGTGTATCTTGGGCATCACTAAATTTTGGTGTCATTCCGGGGAATACGATGTTGATTTGTGAATTGAAGTTTTTGCAATTTTTTGGTTTTTTTGTTTTTGTTTTTATTCTTAGTTGGGTATATGTCAGTGTAGGCCTAACACACGGAGTTCAGGCAATCCCTTACTCCCAGTAAATCCAAATCTAGAGAGGATCCTACAAATAACTAGTAGGATGATGGAACAAAAAAAAGATGATATTTGTAAAGGGGTCCATGATGATACGCCTCCCCCTCCTCCCAAATGAGGACAAGATATTATTTATTGACAAAACTGTGAGATTCCTCAAGCTAAAAACTAAAGGAGGGCAAGGAAGAAGCTCTACGAGTAGCTATAGAGGCTAAGCTAGTTGAGCAAAGACAAGAAGCAGATCGTCGAGCAACACTCAGTGGAAATCAAAATAGAGCTAGAGGTAGTCGTGTCCAAGTTATCCCAGAATATTGGTATGTGTAGCCATATCTAGATGATGAAGAAGATATACATTGACTTGGTAAAGACTGGAGCCATTTTCCCTTCTATTTTACCCCTAGGATTAAGTTTTGCATAATAAGTACAATAATCCAGATCTAAAATTTGAAGTGTGTATTTGCGGGTTTACATATAGATAATGCAAATATGCACCTTAAAAATTTCATCAGGATCTGTTGTTCGGATACCATTCTAGGGGTGAATCAAGAATTGGTTAGACTAAGTTTATTCCCCTTCTCACTTATAGGATAAATATCTTTATGGCTAGGGGAACTACCAAGGGGGTCTATCACTACATGAAATGAGTTGCATAGAAAATTCTTAAATAAATTCTCTTCTCTATCCAGGATGTTGCTGCTCAAGGATGAGATTTATAATTTCAGGCAACTGTAGTTAAAATCTCTATACGAGGCATGATTGAGGTTAAAGAAGAAGTTGAGTTTGGTACCCAATAATCAAATTTTAGGGACGAGCTTATTAGAGATTTTTTTACAGAGCTTTGACCATCAATTCTAGATCCATGGAAGACACCATATCTGTAGGAGCTTTTATGAGACTACACTTGGAGGTATATTTGGAGATGCTAGATCAGATCTCACATACTAACCCAGGGTGGAAAACTCTGGAGGCTGAGAAGAGATCTAGCATATATGGTAGTGGTGCCTCCTACGACCAAAAAATAGCTGATGATTTATTAGCGTAAGAGATTATGATGCTAAGGATTGATCATGTGTTACTATTAAAGTAGTTTACGACATCAAGTTCTGAGAAAGTAAATGCATGAAACACACAAAACTTTGGCCCTTGCAAATTTCTGAGTCTTGCTTCCAATTATCATATGACTCACACCCTATTAGTCATATGTTAGCCAGTGTGACATTGGCCAAGTTTTGTTCTAGGTATGAGAAAAGTCCATATGAGTAATATGTTCATGATAAAAGAGTTATAGTGCCCATCCGTATGTTTTCCAGTGTCTAGACTTTGATGTTCTACTTAGAGTATGACTTGAAGGGTACTAGTCGTATGGTGATGGTACGAGTTAGGATAAGGAGTTGTATATTGGACAAAATGTGGTGTCCAACTTTTTGATTAAGTTAAAAGTTGAGGGTAGCACTTGTATGATGTGGATACGAGTTGAGGGTTCCAACTGTACCCTTCTTTGTTCTTTTTACAACTTTTAAGCTGAGGGTATTCTGCCCTTAATACCCTACATGTTATAACACTTTTTTACCTTTCATTACTCACTTAAGAAGATGAAAACACTCTTAAAACTCTCTAAAAACCACAAAAGGAGATTGTGCTTGGGTTTTATCAAAGTGGTCATCAAGAGGATTAAGGATCGAAATCTCTCTGTAGATCTGTGGAACTAAGGCATGTGACTCTTACCTCATTTTCAGTTCAAAAAAATCATGTGTTGTAAACATTGTTCATTCATCATTAATGGTGGTTTTGAAAACTATTGTTGAGGGTTTGAAAGGAAAATATTGAGTATTGTTTTCTCATGTCTTAAATTATGATTATATATTCTTTGATAATGGTTTTGAATATGTGGGTTCATAGGAATTGTTATTTAAACTAAGAGGTCATTTTTAACCATAACTTTATGGTTATTGGCTTAAAATTATGGTTTTATAATGGTATGCCCTCAACCTATTTGTGAAAATGTTAATAAGAAGAATCTTGTCACATATGAATGGTGTTTTGAACTAAGGCATTGGCCTATGAATGTGGATGATGGTTAAATGGTTTTATGAAGTACTTATAGGTCATAAATTGATTCAGATTGTAACCTTGGTGGTTTAATTGGCTAAATGGGTCAAGTTCCTAAATATCGAATTGAATTGATGTCTTGGTTTAGACAATTGGTTTGAGTCCCAAAGTTGATTGATAATGGTTATGGCATGTTATAAGCTTTCAAGTGGGGATGGTATGATGATACCAACAAGATACATTTGGTAAATAAATGGATTAATAATTGTGTATGTGTGTAATGAATGTTTTAAATTAGGCTTTAAAGTGGGATGTGTAGCCGCTGCGTAAAAGTTGAGTCCAAAGGACTAACATTGGAAACTGCTCTAGCTGGTGCGGGTATCTATATGACTGGGAATTTCGAGTCCCCCGAATTTATATATGATTGGGAGGTTTGAGTCCCCCATATTATATACATTATTACTTAAGTCACCTTTATTATGTCAGGTGATTCGAGTCCCCCATAATGGCATATACAGTTATGGATATTCTCTGGTTCGTATGGCTACACACATTCGGGTCCTTCCAGCTAAGGGAGTGCTAGGACCATATATCCTTTAGGTGTCTTTTTATATGATGGTTATGCTACATATCCTAGGTTAAGGTTTAAAAAGTTTATGTAAAACCTTGTTCCCTATCCCAGCATGATATATATATGTATGGATATGATTGAATATGGTTATTTGACTTGGTTTTAAATAATGGAATTATTTTATTCCTCTATCCCTAAGTTATATTGTATCCTCACACGATATAGGTGTCAGAGCTTTTTCTCTTCCTATGCAGTGACCAGGTGTTCGAGTTGTTCATTAGTAGATATTGAAGTGGTGAGCTTCCATTCTTCAGAAGCCATTTATTTCATGGTCCTTACATCGTATGTCTTATACTTTGTTAGACTTGGTTTTGGCTATTATCAGGGGCATGTCCCAACGTTTTTATTGACTTTAGATTGTAGAGTCTTTGTGGATTACTGTGGACTTGGGTGTGTTATGGTAATGAATGGTTTAGATATTTCTTGAGCTATTGTTAGTCTTATTCTGCTCTATCTCATTATATATTTGGAATTCATTCTACACTTGTGGTGTTATGTTGGTTAAGTTAGATGAAAGGGATGATCTATGGTCCACATGGGACTTGAGATACCCATCATAGCCAGGCCCTAGTTCAGGTCGTGACAAAATGGTTGCAGATCCTAGGTTCATGATGAATCGGGTGTCCACAAAACTGTGTTAAGTAGAGTCTCTTTTAAGGGTGTGTAGTGAACCACACTGAAAAGAGAGGGGCTATGAGGCGTTTAGGAATGATTCCCTTTCTTGTTGTCTTAATTTTGAACTATCGATTCTATGGTCTTGGATTCTTTTGGTTTCCATTTACTCATCTTTTAGATCATTCCTCCAATAAGATCTGATGTTCATGCAAACTCTTCTATCCAATCTGGGGAAAATACACATAAAGCTCATCCAACTTCTAGGGTCTAAACTTGATCAAGGGTTACGACATTTGACTATTATCGTGGGGTCTATCTTATACCCAATGATCCAACTTTTAAGGGTGACACTCATACTCAATTACCTCCCGAGGAGGCTACTAAAACTGAGTTCTGTTACTCTATTACTTTATTAACTTAGTTAGTGATATCTCAATCACAAAAGTCAGGTTTTGCTACTGCTGCTATGGGTTCATCTGAGGCCACTAGAGTTAGACAATTCATGACATTGTATCCTCTAATGTTTACTAGTACAGAGGTTGAGGAGGATCCTTACAGTTTTATTGATGAAATAGAGAAAATCCTCTAGTTTATGTATGCTTCGGAGTTTGAAGGTGTGGAGTTTGTGTAACGCCCCAAAATTGGGTCCCGAGACATCACACGATGCTTAGGATCATAAGCGTCCCCAAGCTAACCCTTCTACTGGCATAACTCATAAGCAACTGAACAAAAAGTATAAATCTATACAAATCTGCAAAAAGTAACTCTTTTCTGAATATGGTAGATACAAAACTAAATTAACAAGATTACAACTCTGTTTTTTCAACCAAAACTGAAATGGAATACATCAACTTCTACTGACTGTCTATGAAGCCTCTACTAGTACTGACTATAGGTAGCTGGGTCATGACTCCTGACTATTCCAACTCAATATGGCTGGATAAAGAAAATACAACACTTTTTGAACTGTATAACTAACTCAAGTTCTTGAATCAAAAGGACTCATCACCTGC
This sequence comes from Capsicum baccatum var. pendulum, assembly GCA_030864225.1. NCBI lineage: Eukaryota > Viridiplantae > Streptophyta > Magnoliopsida > Solanales > Solanaceae > Capsicum > Capsicum baccatum. The sequence goes on from CM061557.1 coordinate 93,874,079, forward strand.
TGAATGGATGCCGCGAATTGACTGGATCTGAAGATGTACACTATACGTTGTACCTACATTCCGAGAAAATGTAGCCCACATACCAATATGTGAGTCAGTACCATGGAAACCTACCGATCATATGGGTGTGCTATGCATATATAAAATAATATCTTAATATCAACACAGTTTATAAAATTATGCATGCTGATATAAATGACTCACTTAGCTCGAATTAAATCATCGAAATCATGGATGAATAATACATGTAAAGTAAAACACGTGAGTCATCATATAAATCTCAATTCACTTTCATCTCAATTCCAATTCATTAAAGCAATCAAATCTCGTGACAAATATCTTTAGAATATATAGTATTTAAATCTTTCGAAAACAATGACTTTCTCAAACTCAATCTTTCAAGAAATTATATTTTCATCTTAGATTGAAGAATACACACACACATTGGGAGTCTCTTACAACCGACATAAAATATGTGAGCTACATGGAGTCCAATGTTCTACCCATGTTGGGGAGAGTCTCCCTATTGCTTGCCATCAGCGTATGACCTTAAATCATCAATCCAAACACTAGTGATCACTACATAAATCAGTCTCAGGATCACATCCTATGGGGGCACGTAGTTCTAGGGAAGTACCAAAATAGCTATACCTCCCACTCAGTGTTAAAGACTACTTCTGGACTTACCTCAGATCTTTTCAAAAGAAAATCCACTAATAAACAATTCAACAATTCACAGCGGGAGCCATCTTGCTACCCTTTTCATAATAATCAATAAAAGTGGATTTGTTTTCTTATCTCGGGTTCAAAAACACCCCTTTTTACGACCGATAGGTCAAAGCTTCTTCAACATCTCAAATCATTCAAACTCAAGGTGTTTATAGCACATGATTTCTCAAAAACAACAATCTCAAATAGAGTTCAAAACCCATATATCAATATCACAAGAAAACAATTTAAAGTTTCATACTTTATGTCATAAGTATAAAATAATCACTTAAAACTCTAAAAATTCAGTTTTATATGCAACCATATCAACATTCTTATGAAAATATCATAAGTCATAAATTCTTATATTCAAATTTGTAGTAAAACAGATAAAATCATATCTCTTTGTAAAGAAAAATTAACTTTGGGCACAAGAACGAAAGAGTGTTCTTGTTGAAAAAAAATCCCACACACCTTAAACTTAAAGCTTTGAATGACTTTCCGAATACGTAATGCTATTCATGAACTTTTGGGTGTCCCTCGTAGCCTTTGTAACGGGGATTCCGAATATGTAAAAATTATACAATTCTCATGGTTGAATCTCTAGCTATTGGGGTTTTTACGTTGAAACCCTACAGGTTGTTCTTGGTGATTTTGAGATAAAGTAAACTTATTTTGATGTTGTGGGAGTTTAATCCCGTGTTATAGACATATATAGAGGTGTTTTTGGCACTTGGTAGTGAGGTATATGGTGCATAACCCATGGCAGACCTTAAGGTGTGCGTCGCACACCTTATGGCAGACATTTAAGTTTGCCTCGTACTCCCAGTCGCACACATTTGATTGGGCGGCGCATTGCCCATCGTACACCCTTACTACCTCTCACAAAAATGGGCATAACTCTTCGCTCAGGTATTGGATTTTTGCGAAATTGGTAATGTTGGAAAGCTAATTCAATTATCTACAATTTAATAGATCTTGGGATGAAAAATTTCATTTATATTAAGAGATATTCATGGTTGAAGTTGACCCTTATAGAACCGAATGTCAAACTTTGGAGGAATCAATTGGTCTTAGCTCAACCTTGTTCTAGGTCATTGCTATAAAAATTTTCCACCTGTAAAATACTTCATAGACTAGGATTATGATCATGCAACTTGTATTCATGTGAGAATCACTTGGATTAGAGCTTAGACGCGCAGGAATGACGGTTAGAATTCTAGCACGAAAATACGGGGTATTACATTATCCACCCCTTGGGAACATTCATCCTCGAATGTGGATAATTAACCTGAAACATAGAGGAATATTAGTCAACAAGCTATCATGTGTAACTGATAGAACTGAATCACTAGATCTCAAGAATAATGAGCTACTGAACTTGTCTGCAAGTGCATGAATCCTCAAGAAAAATAACTATATGGCTAAGATAGAAACGAGAGTGCCAACTTATGAGTAACCATTACTTTGCACTGGATCTAATCTCATGAGAAAGGATGAGAGGTTTATGACATGAAAACTCAGGGTATTACAACATCCCCCTCTTGGGATCGTTCGTCCCTGAATTATAATAATTTGATGAAAATACTAGAAAGAGACTGTGATACTACACAGGATACTTACGAACTGAATCATGACTTAACATTTGAAACTGAAACTGATGCATGAACTGAGTTGAATTCATAATTTAATTGGACACAAACACATTGCCTCTTGGAATGTACATACGTATAAGACTGTGGATAGTAAGACTAGATGGAAAATTAAGAATCTATAGGAGCTTATCTCCTTGCTTGCTAAACTAGATTACAGGCTATATGGACTTGATCATACTGACTACCTATACTCAAATGGAGTATTTCTTTAGCACTTTTCTACGAAATTCTATTGACATTAGCGAGCAAAGAATTTTGGGCATACTCTGAACAAGACATTTGACTAAGAAATTACAACATTGATATAACTCTATAGTATGGAATATAATTATATAACTCATAAACTAGGATAGGATTGCTAGGCCGTAGGCAACACAACTTCTTGCTTTCAAGCTTAGCATCACTTCTCAAATGCTCTCTCAACTATACTATTCCCCTTAAATACCATATTTATTTGATTGAACTTATAATTCTTATATTGGTACTGGGAAATCTTTCTACTAAGGTCTAAACTAAACTAAGTTCTCTCACCATGATCAAGCCTAACACTAAATCACAAGATACAACATGACAAACCACAATACTAGTCTAAACCATAAGGTTCAATATTCTATATCTTCTTAGAGCTCACACCCTAAGCGTAACATGCCTTACCACTTCAATGACTAATTTAAAACTCTTGATATGGATTCACTCGTGCATATTGCATTCATCATCTTACACCCAACATGACATTCAAACCTATCATTAAAAATCACATATAACATTAAGGCAAATACCCCTAAAGGCATACTTCGCATATTCTCTAAGCCTTTATCAACAACAATTTTCTTGCACTATTCTTAAAAACATACACACAATTTCTAAATAACCATGGCATGTATCAAAGGATTGGCCTCAATCTTACTTCACAATTTAGCCTTAGATAGAAAAAACATAAATAATGTTTCTTAACGAGGGTCATCAACTCTCTCACATCTAAACCATTGCTTATCCACTATTATCACCACTATCTTAACATAGGAAGAGGTCACCGAAGGGCTAACACATATGAACCAGAAGCACGAAAACTAAAATACATAACATTAACACTTATCTTTATCCTGAGGAATAAAATATCAAAGGCATATATTCATTAAATAAATCTAAGCTAAGGACATTCATGATATAATACGAACTTCACTAGTATCATGAGTTTAAAAACCGGTCATACTCTGAAATATGAGTTTATACTTATCATGAGCTATTCAACATAAGACTGGAGTTCATAAATTCATAAGCGATAACTTGAATCATAGAGTAAAGCTGTTACATGCTTGCTAAAAGCTGAGAATGGGCTTGAGCACACATGATAGGTATAAGCATTGGCCTGTGGCATGGATTTGTCAAGCAAGTGATGGATTTGGTGTTGTAATGACTAAAATCCAAGGAATACTCTAGAGTAAGAAGGGATCACTATCTCATCATAACTCATTATTGACATGTATCACAATCTAATTCTCAAAACATAGTTTGGTTCTTCAATAACCATCTCCCCTTTAGGTAAAAGCTGGTATTCTAAGTATGATGGTCTACTCCATATCCTCGAGATTAAGCCATAATTTCATTATTTTATTATCTACACATACATGCTAAACTCACAAGAATAAACTAATTTCGAACTTACCAACTTCATTCTTGGACAACCTATCCATATGCCATCCTTAACTTTCAAGCTTCAATAATCATCATCAAAGAGATACACTCTCACTTGCAACCATACCTATATCTCTAATCACATAATCATAAACTACTACGATCACACCTCTATTCTTATATTTTTCCCAAACCATGAGAATAAAATCATACTAAAAAGACTCAACATCTTCAATCATAACTCCTTAACTTAGCTATCGAAAACAACATAAATTATCTAACTAGCCTTTCTCCACCTAGCAACTCAACATTACTAATAACCACACAATATGTAATAATCCTCAAAAAATAATGTATCCCTATAGCACCTTGGGGACACCTCTACACCATACTTAATTACGAATACATGATCTTACACTCTTGCATACACTATTCAGGCCTACTAGATCACCTCCATATAACTAGCATCAACAACCAAACCATCAACTATTCAAACTTAATGTCTAGAGCTAAACATGATTTACAACCCAATCTCACACACAATTTTCACTTCAAAAATATAGAACATAGCATTAAGAAAAACTAGTACACAATGACAATCGATCATAATCATATGGCCTATCTAATTCATAATCTGTTAACATATCCTCCTTCTTCACATCATTACTATTTACCCATATTCACACCTAAATTACTTTCATAGCTCTATAAATTTTAACTAAACTTCCTTTTGCAATCTCAAGAAAGCCTAAATTAACAATACTCAACCACCAAGTACTTTCATCAAAACCTATACTTTTCTAGCACAACAAATACCATCAATAACTCTTTTCATACTTCAATCAAACAATCCACCTTAACTAATAATCTTCTTCTCTAACTTCACTAAACTAACAAACAAGGATATATCACTTCATTACTAATTCAATCATAAGCAAAAATTCAGCTATACATATTTAATAAATCACCCTTACCACCATTCTTGCCACTACACTTCTAAACCCACAAGTTCAGCTAACACAAGACTTTCAACTAAATGTTACTACTTCTATCACTACACAGAAACCCACACTTTCAACTAACACTAGAACAACAAGAAAAATAATAAGTTGCTAGTGAATTGAAATAGGCCTCACACGGCTTCACTAGAATTTGGTTTTGTATTTTGATTAAGAAAATTATATGAATAACAAAGCAACTATTCTAGTGAATCAAAATAGGCCTCACACGGCTTCACAAGACTTTGATTTTTCACAAACATAATGATAACAAGATTACATAATACAAGAGATAGAAACTTGACACACAATATTCAACGATCTAAGAATACACCTTACTCTATCTTAATTAAACAACTCATAAGAATGAGGGAATAACTTAAATTTGAAGGACTTATAACACACTAGAAGGCTCCTTTCAAGCCACTTTATGAAACTTCTAAAAGTTCTGCAAGCAAATATAAGAGCATTATCTAGGGAGAAAATTGGAACTTGCCGAACATGTTACTTCAAGAACATAGATAGAGAAGTATAGATTATCATTATGGATTATGAGGATAAATTCGAAAGCACATCTGGCTCAGGCTTTGTGCACAATTTCTATACACCTGATAAAAGACTTTAATATTCGGGACTCAAAAGTACTGACAGGATACTTTCTAGCTCTCTTATAGTCCCATAACTATCTATGGAGAATAAAGCTCAACTGTTTCTGATACCTTGGAAATAAGGCAGAGTTGGACAGAATAAAGTAAGATAAGAATTTATATACTTGGAGAACCTTTTCATGGCACGGTCCTAGACTTGAAAGAAGGAAAATATTTCCTAAATGCCCTGTAGCCTCTTGAAGAAAAGTAAAGACATCTCTATACCATTCCGCAAGAATCTCTAGACACAGCTTCATAGACACTCTAGGACACTTGAACTCTGTGCTCTGATACCAAGTTTGTAATGCCCCAAAATTGGGTCCTGAGACGTCACACAATGCTTAGGATCACAAGTGGCCCTAAGCTAACCCTTCTACTGGCATAACTCATAAGCAACTAAACAAAAAGTATAAATCTATACAAATCTGCAGAAAATAACTCTTTTCTGTATATGATAGATACAAAACAAAATTTACAAGATTACAACTCTGCTTTTACAACCAAAATTGAAACGGAATACTTTAACTTCTACTGACTGTCTATAAAGCCTCTACTAGTACGGACTATAGGTAGCTGGGTCATGAATCCCGACTATCCCAACTCAATACGGCTAGATAAAGAAAATACAACACTTCACAAACTGTATAACTAACTCAAGCCCTTGAATCAAAAGGACTTATCACCTGCTCACTAGATGCCACGAGCTGACTGGACCTGAAGATGTACACTATACTTTGTATCTACATTCTAAGAAAATATAGCCCACATATGAATATGTGGGTCAGTACCATGGAAACGTACTGAGTATATGGGGGTGCAATAAATATATAAAATAATATCTTAATATCAACACAGTTTATAAAATTATGCATGCTTATATAAATGACTCACTTAGCGTGAATTAAATCATCAAAATCATGGATGAATAATACATGTAAAGTAAAACACGTGAGTCTTCATATAAATCTCAATTCACTTTTATCTCAATTCCAATTCATCAAAGCAATCAAATCTCATGACAAATATCTTTAGAATATATAGTCTTTAAATCTTTCAAAAAAAAAACTTTCTCAAACTCAATCTTTCAAGTAATTATATTTTTATCTCAGATAGAAGAATACACACACACACATTGGGAGTCTCTTACAACTGACATAAACCATGCGAGCTACGTGGAGTCTAACATTTTACCCACATTGGGGAGGGTTGCCCAATTCCTTGCCATCAGAGTAGGACCTTAAATCATCAATCCAAACACTAGTGATCACTATATAAATCAGCCTCAGGCTCATATACTACGGGGGCTTGTATTTATAGGAAAGTACCAAAATAGTTATACCTTCCGCTCGGTGCTAAAGACTACTCCTAGACTTAGCTCAGATCTTTTCAAAAGAAAATTCATTAATAAACAGTTCAACAATTCATAACAAGAGCCATCTTTGCTACCCTTTTCTTAATAATCAATAAAAGTGGATTTCTTTTCTTATCTCAGGTTCAAAATACCCCTTTTTAGGACCGAAAGGTTAAAGCTTCTTCATCATCTCAAATCATTCAAACTCAAGGTTTTGATAACATATGATTTCTCTAAAACAACAATCTCCAATAGAATTCAAAACCCATATATCAATATCATAATAAAATCATTCAAAGTTTCATACTTTATGTCATGAGCATTAAATAATCACTTAAAACTCTAAAAATTCAGCTTTATATGCAACCATGTCAACATTCTTATGAAAACATCATAAGTCATAAATTCATATATTCAAATTCATAGTAAAACATATCAAATCATATCTCTTTGTAAAGAAAAATTAACTTTGGGCACAAGAACGAAAGAGTATTCTTGTTGACAAAAAACCCCACATACCTTATACATGAAGCTTTGAATGAATTTCTGAATGATGTAATGCTATTCACGAACTTTTGGGTGTCCCTTGTAGCCTTCGTAACGGGGATTCCGAATATTTAAAAATCATAGAATTCTCATGGTTGAATCTCTAGCTATTGGGGTTTTTATTTTGAAACCGTAAAGTTTGTTCTTGGTTATTTTGAGTAAAAGTAAACTTATTTTGATGTTGTAGGAGTTTAATCCCGTGTTATAGATATATATAAGAGTGTTTTTGGCACTTAGAAGTGAGGTATACGATGCACAACCCATGGCAGACCTTAATGTGTGCGTCGCACACCTTATGGTAGACATTTAAGTATGCCTCGTACTCCTAATCGCACATATTTTATTAGGCAGTGCATTGCCTATCGCACATCCTTACTGCCTCTCACAAAAATGGGCATAACTCTTCACTCGGGTATCGAATTTTTGTAAAATTAGTATCGTTGGAAATATAATTCAATTATCCAAAATTTTACAGGTCTTGAGATGAAAAATTCCATGTATTTTAATAGATATTCACGTTTGAAGTTGACCCTTATAGAATCAAATGTCAAACTTTGGATGAATTAATTGGTGTTAGCTCAACCTTGTTCTAGGTCATTGATATAAACATTTTCCACCTATAATCTACTCCATTGACTATGATAATGATCATTCAACTTGTATTCATGTGATAATCACTTGGATTAGAGCTTAGACGCGCAGGAACGATGGTTAGAGTTCTAGCATGAAAATATGTGGTATTACAGTTTGATGTCTACCAATTGAAAGATATGATGTACCAATTGTATGAAGATTGAGAATAGTTGAGAGGTGAGGATTTTGGTTTTGCCTTATGGGATAATTTTTCTAGTGCATTTCTTGAGTGCCTCTTTTCGCAAGAATTAAGGAAAGCTAAAGTAGAATAATTTGTTAAGTTAAGGCAAGGAAGGATAACAGTCATAGAGTATGCTTTGAAGTTCCATCAGTTGTCCCTATATGCTCCAAAATTGGTATCAAATTTAAAGGCCTGAATGAGAAAGTTATCTTTGGGATTATCTCGTGAGTTGATTCTTGAGAGTGAGGCTATCTTGTTGATCAAGGACATGGATATCTCTAGATTAGTTATGTATATATAGTAGGTCAAAGAGAAGAATAAAAGCATGCTAAAATTAGTGAGATGCATAGTAAGGGGTCTCCATTCTCAGAATATAGTAGAGGCCAACAATAGAGTAGGATGTGGCCTATGAGAAAGAGTTGGGTTAGTCCTAACTCTTCTTTGATGGCTAGTGCTCTCTACTTAAAGCCATTGGGAGATAAAATTTTATTGGGTGGTGATACTTTGAGGGTATAGAGTGCCCAATATCATTCCAGTGTGGCCCAATCAGCACCATCCTACCCTTATTGTAGATTATTTGGTCAGCATTATCAAGGTCAGTGTGAGAAGGGGAGGAACTAATTTTTATGTTTGGTCAGATTGGGGATATAAAGCGGGATTGTTCCTCTAGAGTTGCTATTGGGGAAAGTAAGGTTCCTATTTCCTCTTCCTCTACTCCTGCACCAAAGGGTGCTACTTCTGGCTTTGGCATTGGTCGAAACTGTCTTTATACTCTTGCTACTCATCAGGAGTCCAAGGTGTCTCTGAATGTTGTTACTAGTATAATAAAACTCTTTTCCCATGATGTGTACTATTTATTTGACTCGAGGTCCTCTCTCTCTTATGTGACCCCATTTATGGCTATGTATTTTAGTTTTTCCTGAGTTTCTATCGAAACTTATTTCTATTTCTACCTTAATAGAAGACTTTGTATTTATTAGAAAAGTCTATAGGGGGTGTGGTAGCTATTGGTAGTGAAGAAAATCTGGTAAATTTGATAGAGTTGGACATGGTTGACTTTGATGTTATTCTGGGGGTGGACTGGTTACACTCATGCTATGTGTCTTTGGACTGTTGGACCAGTAAGGTTATGTTTAAATTCCTAAATAAGTCAGTTATTGAAAGGGAGGGTGGTTCCCTAGCTACTATGGGAAAATTCATATCATATCTTAGAGCACAAAAGTTAATTTCCAAAGGTTATATCTATCATCTGGTCCAGTTCAAAGATCATAACTTGGAAGGTATTTCATTGTATTCTATTTCTATGGTAAATGAGTTCTCTAAGGTCTTCCCGGATGACTTCCCTGGTGGTCATCCTGATAGGAAGATTAATTTTTGTATTGATCTTATTCCAGAAAATCATCCTATTTCTATTCCCCCATATTGAATGGCTTTAGCCGAGTTCAAAGAGATTAAAGAGCAATTAAAAGTTCTTTTAGACAAGGGTTTCAACCTTCCTAGTGTGTCCCCATAGGGTGCACCTATCTTGTTTGTGCAAAAAAAGGATGGTTCCCTTTGAATGTGTATTGATTACCAATAATTGAATACGGTGATGATATAGAATAAGTAACTTCTTCTAAGGATAGATTATATTTTTAATCAACTACAACGTGCTAAGTTTTTCTGTAGGATTGATATTCTATTCGGTATCATCAGTTAAAGATTATGAAGATGGATATCCTTAAGATAACTTTCTGTATACGGTATAGGAATTTTGAGTTCTTGGTGATGTTTTTTGGGTTGACCAATGCCTCAGTGGTATTCATTGATTTGATAAATAGGGTTTTTTCCAGTTTTTAGATTTATTTATGATTGCCTTCATTGATGACATCTTGATGTACTCTAAGAGTAAGGAAGATCATGTAAATCGCCTCTGTCTTGTGTTGTAGACTCTAAAATATCAACAGTTGTATGCTAAGTTCTCTAACTTTGAATTCTTGTTAAATGTCATAACATTTCTAGGTTATGTCGTATCTAGTGAGGGGATTATGGTGGATCCTCAGAAAGTTGTTTTGATTAAAAAGTGGCCTAGACCCACGATTCCAATCGATATTCAGAGCTTCTTATGTTTAGCAGGGTTTTTATAGGAGGTTTGTGGAGAGCTTTTCTTTTATTGCTTCTCTACTGACTAAGTTGATTGAGAAGAAGGTGAAGTTTTTGTGTTTGGATGCTTGCGAGGGTAACTTTGAGAAGATAAAAGATAAGTTGACTTCAACTCCAGTTTTGACTTTACCTGAGGATACCGAGGGTTTTGTGAATTATTGTGATGCATCCTAGGTTAGTTTAGGTTATGTTTTGATGCAAAATAGTAAGGTTGTTTCTTATGTCTCTAAATAGTTAAAGGTTCATGAGTGAAACTATCCAACTCATGACTTGGAGTATTGGGTATGGTGTTTGTATTAAAAATTTTGCGTTACTATCTGTATGGGGTCCATGTTGATATCTTTTCTTATCATAAGAACTTAAAATATATATTTACTCAGAAACAGCTTAATCTAAGGCATAGGAGGTGGCTTGAGTTACTGAAGAACTATGATATGAGTCTTTACTAAAATTCAAGTAAAGCTAATGTGGTTGCTGATGCTCTTAGAAGGTTATCAATGGATAACTCATCATACTTGGATAAGGATAGGTGGGAATTGGTGAAGGATATTCACCATTTGGCTAACCTTGAAGTTCTTTTCTTGGACTTTGAGGATGGCGATGTGTTGGTGCATAGGTGGCGCGACTATCTCTTGGATCAAAAATAAAGGAGAAGCTGGTATTAGATACTCTTTAGATGAAGTTCAAGGATGATGTGGGTAAGCAAAAGGTAATATCATTTAAGATCGGTGGTGATGGTATCATGAGGTACCAAGGGAGTTTGTGTGTTCCAAACGTGGATGGGATGCAAGGAAAGATTTTAGACGAGGCTCATAAGGCACAATATACAGTTCACCCCAGTTCAACAATAATGTATCATGACCTTTAGGAGATGCATTGATGGAACAACATAAAATGGGATATAGCCAACTTTATGGCTAAGTATATTGCATGTCATCAAGTGAAGGTGGATCACCTGAGGATCGGTGGTCTTCCTCAAGAGATTGAACTATCGGTATAGAAATGAGAGATAATTGATATGGATTTCATTACCGGTCTTCTGCGGTCACAAAATTAGTGTGACACCATTTGTGTCATTATGGATAGGATGACTAAGTCTGGTCACTTCATGCTAGTAAGGACTACATATTCTACCAAGGATTATATGAATTTTTTCCTTCAGGAAATTATAAAGTTACATGGTGTGCCTGTCTCAATTATTTTTTATCTTTGGTACTCACTTCTTATTGCATTTTTGGCACTATGTTTAGTGTGGTCTAGGAACTAAAGTGTGTCTTAGTATGAATTTTCACCCACAGTCGGATCGGTAAGCTGAAAGAACTATTCAGACTCTAGAGGATATGTTGCGAGCTTGTGTGATTGACTCTGGTGGTAGTTAGTTCGACCATTTGCCTTTGATTGAGTTTGATTATAACAATAATTACCATTCTAGGATTGGTATGGCCCCGTTTGAGGCATTATATGGTAGGAGGTGTAGGTCTCCTATTGGGTGGTTCAAAGTTAGTGAAGCTAAGAAGTTTAGCCTGAATTTGGTTCACCAAGCTATAGCAAAGGTGAGGGTAATTCAGGATAGGCTTAAGATCGCTGAAAGTCTCCAAAAGTCCTATATGGATGTGAGGTGAAGGGACTTGGAGTTTGAGGTTGGAGATTCGGTGTTTTTAAAGGTGTCTCCCATGACGGGTGTTATGCAGTTTGGATAAAAGAGAAAGCTCAGTCCCTGATATATTGGCCTATATTTAGTTTTGAGAAGGGTTGGTAATAGTGTATATGAGTTTGAGTTATCTTCTAGCATGAGTTTCATTCATCTGCTATTCTATGTGACTAAGTTGCAAAAATGCCTGGGTGATCCTTCATTGGTTGTTCTATTGGAGGCATTGGTATTTCAAATTCTTTTTCCTATGAGGAGGTCCCGGTGAGGAACTTGGTTTGACAAATTCATCGGTTGTGAATAAAAGATGTAGCTTTGGTGAAGGTTCAATGGCGGAACCAAAAGTTCAAGAAAGCTACTTGAGAATTCGAGTAGGACATAAAGTCTAAGTATCCATTCCTATTCCTGATTTCAAAAAATCATGCTTGAGGTATGTGTTGTTCTTAATATCTTGTTTTCTTTATTTGTTGATGATAGATTGTGAATTTTATGGTATTTTGTTTTCTATCTTAAAAGTAAGAGTAGAGACGTTTGAGGCTTAATCCTGCTTATATTGCCTCGTCCTATAATTTGAGGATGAATGATCCTAAGGTAGGGAGATGAATACACCCCAAACTTTGGCTCTTACAAATTTCAAAGTCTTGAACCTTTTGATTATATACGACTCGCACCCTACTAGTCGTATGATGTGGTTACGATTTTAGGACCCTAGACAAATATTGGTTAGTGTTATATTGGCCATGTTCTGTTCAATGTATGAGAAGACTCCGTACAAGTAGTATGTTCATGCTACGAGAGGTATAGTGCCTAATCGTATATTGTCCAATGTCTAGCCATTGATGTTTTTCTTTGATTATGAATTGAAGGGTAATAGTCTTATGATGAAGGTATGATTTATGCTAAGGAGTCGTATGTTGGATAGAATGTGGTGTCACTCATTTTGATAGAGTTACGAGTTGAGGGTACCACTCGTATGATATGGATACGAGTTGAGGGGTCCAACTTTGCCCCACTGTATTCTTTTTTAACTTTTAAACTGAGGGTATTTTGGATAATTCTCACCTTAAGCCCTTAAGACCCCACATCTTATAACACTTTTTGGCCTTTCATTCCTCACTTTAGAAGATCAAACACTCTCAAAACTCTCTAAAAAAACATTCCAGTAGATTGGGCTAGGGTTTCATCAAGGTGGTCATCTATAGGCTTGAGGATCAAAATATCTCCGTGAATCATCGTAACTAAGGCATGTGACTATTCTCTCATTGTTAGTTCACAAAAATCATGTGTTTTACACCTTTTTCATGAATAATTAATGGTGGTTTCTAAAAACAGGGTTGAGGGTTTGAATGAAAAAATGTTGAGTACTATTTTCTCATGTTTTAAATTATGATTATACATGCTTTGATAATGGTTTTGCACATGTGGGTGCTTGGGAATTGTGATTTAAACTAAGGGATCATGGTTAACCCTAACTTGATGGTTTTTGGCTTGAAATAATGGTTTTTTACGTGTATGCCCTCAACCTGTCTATGAAAATGTCAATGAGAAGAATCTCGTCACATATGAATGGTGTTTTGAACTAAGGTATTGGCCTATGAATGTGGATGATGTGTAAATGGTTTTAAGAAGTCCTTATTGGTCATAGATTTATTTGAATTGTAACCTTGGTGGTTTTATTGGGAAAATGGGTTTGAGTCCCTAAAAGTTGAATTGAATTGATATCTTGGTTTAGACAATGGGTTCGAGTCCCAAAGTTGATTGATAATGGTTGTGGCATGTTATACGCTTGCAAGAAGGGGGTGTATGATGATACCAATGGGATGCCATTGGTAAGTAAATAGATTAATGGTTGTGTACGTGTGTAATGAATATTTTAAATTTGGCTTTAAAGTGAGATGTGTAGCCGTGCTGTGAAAGTGGAGTCCAAAAGACTAACACTGGATATTACGATAGCCGGTGCAGGTGTCTATATGATTGGAAAGTTCTAGTCCACCTAATGGATATATGATTGGGAGGTTTAAGTCGCCCATATTTTATACATAGGTGCTTAAGTCACCTTGATTATGTAGGGAGGTTTGAGTCCCCCATAATTGCATATACGGTTAAGGATATTCTCTAGTTCATGCGGCGATATGCACTGAAGCCCTTCCAGATAGTATATATTTGGGCCCATATATACCATGGGTTCATTGTTATATGAAGGTTATGCTACACAGCCAAGGTTAAGGTTTTCAAAGTTCATGTTACACCTTGTTCCCTATCCTGGCATAATATATGTATATGTATGTATGTGATTGCATATGGTTATTTGACTTGGTTTTGAATGATGGCATTATTTTATTCCTCTATCCCTGAGTTACATGCTAGCATTCCAACCTCTAATCATCTGCAAAAGCTGTATCCCCATGCAATATAAGGTCTAGAGTATCTTTTACTATTCTATCCAGTGACCAGGTGTTTGACTAGTTCATGAGTTTACATTGAAGTGGTGAGCTTCAATTCTACAAAAGATATTAATTTCATTGTCTTTACATCGTATGTCTTAGAATTTGTTAGACTTGGTTTTGTCTATTATCGCCGGCATGCCCCGACATTTTTATTGACTTTGTATTATAGAGGCTTTGTGGATTACTATGGACTTAGGTGTGCTGTGGTGATGGATGATTTAGGCATTTCTTGAGCTATTGTTAGTTTTAGTCTTCTCTATATCATCATATATTTGGAATTCGTTCAACACTTGTGATTGTTATGCTGGTTAAGTTAGGTAAAGAGGATGATCTCCTATCCATGAGGGACATGATATACTCGTCATGACCAGCCCTTAATTCAAGTCATGACCATGCAGTATGAGCACAGTGTGTCAGCTTCCAAACCTTATTAGTCAGAATTAGAGGAGGAAGCAAATTATTTTCATCGTTAGTTAGTGGGTTTCTGAGCCCAATGGCAAGAGAACCAATATCAGAACAACTATGACAGATATAGAGACCGAGTAGGTAGTGAGATGGTGACGGAAGGAAGAAGGATGACTACATAGAAAGGGGAGATTAGTATATTCCACCTGGCAGAAGAGATACAAAATCCTCCACACTTGTTCGTTGTCTGGCTATTAACACTTGGAGTGGCTCCCCGCCTGATGAGTATTTTTTGCCTACAACTAATAATCCAAAGAAAGAGAGTATTTTTGCTAATGCACCACTTGAAGCTGAGTTTGAGCTGATAACTTGTAGTGATGATGATTTTGAGAGTGATTACAGTGACAGCTAGGTTGTAGAAGTGCTTATAGATATAGTGCAATAGTTTAGCACGAACTCTCATGCACCATCAATTTAAAAGATGAAGGACCCAGGTACAATCACTATCCCATGTTCTATTAGGCCTTTTAATATTAATCAGACAGTATGTGATTCAGGAGTAGGAATAAATGTAATATCGTTAGTGATATACAAGGTGCTAGGATTAGAATAACTTAAGCCTACATCTGCAAGGCCGTTGATGGTTGATTTTTCTATAAAAAAGCTAGTAGGTATTTTGTGTGATGTAGAAGTAAGGGTGGCTTCATTCACCAATCCAGCAGATTTTATGATTTTACACTGTGAAGTTGATGCCCAAGCTCCGATTATCTTGGGTAGATACTTCTTGTCCACCGGTAGGGCATTGCTTGATACAAACTTAAAGGAGATTACCATCAAATGGAACAATGATCAAATTGTCTTAAATATATGCATGATAGTACAATAGCTAGATAATGTGAGAGTGGTGGCAGTGATAAATGTCATGGATGATGATGTGGCTACAGTAGATGTACCTATTGAGGAAAGATTAGGGTAGAAACATTAGCAGTAGTACTTATAAACTTTGAGAGTGATTGGATAAATGGATATGATGAGATGGATAATGCACTACATGACATAGGTTCTTACAAATATGCCCCTAAGAAGTTAGATCTA
Organism: Capsicum baccatum var. pendulum; assembly: GCA_030864225.1. Taxonomy (NCBI): domain Eukaryota; kingdom Viridiplantae; phylum Streptophyta; class Magnoliopsida; order Solanales; family Solanaceae; genus Capsicum; species Capsicum baccatum. Next base: position 93,890,170 of record CM061557.1, read on the forward strand.
GATTTGAAGAGCAAAACCACACCTCCTGCCAAACCATCTATTGGGGAGCCATTGGTATCGAAATTGAAGACCCTTCCATCTTATTTGTTTTATACATTCTTGGTGGCCAACAATATCTTATCGGTGATTATTGTAGAAGATTTGGAAGGAACATAGGTGGAAGTTTTGACATCAGTATTTCATAAATTCAAGATAGATATTAGGTGGAACATTATAGACATTGTGGGGATTCCACCAAATATATGCACACACAAGATACAACTTGAGCCAAATAGCATTCCCAGTGTTGAGCATTAGAGGTGACTAAACCCTCTTATTTAAGAGGTGAAGAAAAAGTAGATAATTAAGTGGTTAGATATTGGGATGTTTTTTCCCAGTGCAGATAAAAATTCGGTAAGCCTGGTTCAATGCGTTCTGAAAAAAGGGGGAATAATAGTGCTTCCAAATGAAAAGAATGAATTAGTACCCATAAGGCCAGTGACCGGTTAGAGATTATGTATGGATTACAAAAAGCTAAACAAGTGGTCACCAAATAACCATTTCTTTATGCCTTTCATGGACTAGATGTTGAATAGACTAGCAGGCAGGGGTTAATATTGTTTCTTGATGGGTATTCAGGTTACAATCAAATCCTGACTGCTCCTAAAGACCAAGAAAAGACTACATTTACTTGCCCTTATGGGACCTTTCCATTCAAGAGGATGTCATTCGTATTATGGAATGTGCCATCCACTTCTTAGAGATGTTGATGTCCAAATTTTTTGATATGGTGACAGACACGATTAAAGTATTCATGGATGATTTTTTAGTGGTTGAGGACTTATTCTATGACTGGTTGGCCCATTTGTCCAGTGCACTGTAGAGATGTGAAGAGTGAAGTTTGGTACTAAATTAGGAAAAATGCCACTTTATGGTGAAGGAAGTTATCGTTCTAGGGAACAAGATCTCCAAATATGGTATTGAGGCGGACAAAGAGTATATTGAGGTAATTGAGAAATTGCCACCACCAAAGTTAGTTAGAGGCCTACAGATATTTATGGGTCATGCAGGATTTTAAATAAGGTTCATCAAGGACTTCTCTAAAATTGCAAATGCTCTATGCAAGATTTTAGAGGAGATAAAATTTGTGTTTAATTATACATGTCTCAGGGCATACACATGCCTAAAAGAGAGATTGATTTAGGCTCCTATTATTGTATCTCCTGATTGGTTTGCACTTTTTGAGGTCATATGTGATGTGAGTGGAGTGGCTTTGAGGTTGTCCTAGGCCAAAGGAGCGAAAAAATCTTGCATCCCATCAACTATGCTAGCATAGAATTAAACCCCGCATAAAAGAATTATACAGTTACTGAGAAAGAGTTGCTTGCGATAGTTTTTGCCTTTGTAAAATTTTGATCTTTATTTATTGGGACTAAGGTCGTAGTTCACACTGACCATACAGCCTTAAGATATTTGATTTCCAAGAAAGATGCAAAACCAAGATTTATTCGTCGGTTTCACTTGATGTAAGAATTTGATTTTGAATACAGGACTAAAAGGGGAAAGAAAATTAGGCTGCAGGCCACTTATCCAGACATGAGCAGGAGACCATAAAGAAACTAGGGAATGATCTTGAGATAGATTATGCTTTTCCTGATGAGAGGGTGTTGGTAGCATCTCAAGATTTAATTCCCTGGTTTGTTAATTTTTCCAGCTATTTGGCAAACGATCTTATCCCAAAAGACCTATCCTTCTAGCAGCAAAGAAAATTTATGCATGAGGTGAGGAGGTTCTTTTGGGATGAGCCATGTCTGTTTAGGATCAGTGTTTATAGTGTGATCTAAGGATACATTCCAGATTTGGAGCTGATGAGTATTCTAGAAACTTATCATTCATCACTAGTTGCGGGCCACCATTGTGGCACACACACAACCCATAAAATTCTATAGTATGGGTTTTACTGGCCTATAATTTACAATGATGCTCATGATTTTGCACAATCATGTGAACAATGTCAGCGTCAAGGCAATATTTTACAGCGCCATGAACTCCCCATAATACCTATTATTAAGTTATAGTTGTTTAATGTATGGGGGATTGATTTCATGGGCCCTTTCATAAGCACCTATGGGATGAGATACGTTATAGTAGCAGTGAAATTTGTATCAAAATGGGTGGAGGAAGTTGCACTTCTAGATAATGATGGTAGAAGTGTCACCGCCTTTTTGAAAAAAATATCTATTGTTGATTTAGCACTCCATGTGCAATTATTAGTGATGGTTGGTCTCACTTCTACAACTGTTTATTCAAAGCTCTGCTTGATAGTTATGGTGTAAGGTATAAGGTGGAAACACCTTACCATCCTCAAACAAGTAGGCAAGTGGAGGTCTTTAATAGAGAAATAAAGTCCATCTTGGCAAAGACTGTGAATGCCAACAGGACTGACTAGTCCAAAAAATTAGATGATGTATTGTGGGCCTTTCGTACAACATAGGAAAACCCCATAGGTGCCTCCCCATATCAACTTGTATATGGAAAGGCATGTCATTTACTGGTTTAGCTTTAGCATAAGGCACTATAGGCGATGAAAAGGATAAATTTTGAGTGGCATAATGCAACAAACTTGAGATTAAGCAAGGTGAATAAGTTGGATGAATTCCAACTCTGTGATTATAAGAGCTCGGCCATATACTAAGAAAGAATGAATCTGTATCACGAAAGAAAAATCGATAAAAGAATATTTTAACCTAGTGGTTTGGTCTTGTTGTATAACTCAAGACTACTTTTGTTTCCTGGAAAGATTAAATCTTGGTAGACTGGACCATTCACTGTGGTTAAGGTATTTCCACATGGTGCTATAGAAATAAATAATGATAGTGACATTCCATTCAAGGAAATTGGGCAGTGAGTGAAGCACTACATGGGAATCCTTGAGGAAGTTAAAGTCTATGTTGACATGGACCTTGGTGAAGTCTGAGTAGCCAAGGGAACTGAGTCGTCCCGCAACAAAAAATCAGGCAATGCTTGGAGGCAAACCAAGGTACACGGACTCTTAGTTCATCCCAAACATGTCCTCATTCCCTTTGATTTATATTATTTTTTTCCATTAGGGACAGTACAAAGTTCTTAGTAAGGGGTGGGGTATACTATAACAGTCGTGGGTTTTTGTTTTCATGCTTCTTTTCCTGTCGTCTGCGGTATGGTTGTAGAACCAACATGTTTAGATTTAAATTTGTGTCTTATTGTATTATATTTTGAATTACATTGTGTTTTTGTGTAATTATGAGACTTTTAATTATTTAGGAAGTTGTCATATTTTTTAATTAATTTTTGAGAAAAATGATACCCGTCAAAGATTATGTTTTAGAACTGTGTGAATATATATATGTGTTAACTTTGTGGATCTTGCTACGGAATTAGGATTAGGGACATGAAAATCACTGACTAACAATTGCATAAACCGGATAAGTAGTAACTTATAAAATTTACTCTGCGTCATGTGTATGTAAGATGCTACTTATTTCCCTTTGTGTGTTGAATTTAGAACTCGCTTGGTTAGTCATTCCTGGGTTGTAGGACAGTCAGTTAGGAAAGGATCATAGGCCATTTTTATTTTAGTGCACTTTTAGCCTATGACGTTCCCTATGTGAAATAGTATCCCTTGATCTCTGTTTTGAGACTTATAGCCTATTTTTCTTGTTACACCTTTCACCTTCCTATTTGTGCTACAATGAACCTTTTTTTACTCTGGTTCTCCTTGGATGTTGTGCACCTCTACTCAAGCAAAATGCCTAAGTTGGGGGTGGCTATCATAGGAGTGTGTAGTGTAAAGTGAGTATGTAAAAGGGTAAAATAAGAGAAAAATTTAGTAGGGCTAGGTGTGGTAGAAAAATAAAAGTAAAAGAAAAGAAAAATTGTGTAAAAGTGATAAAGAAAGAATAAAATACCACACCCAACCTGAATATACTATACAGAATAAAAAGGGAGACATAAAGGTGAAATAAAAAAGAAATTAGCAAATAAGTCAGACCCGAAGGTTAGTGTAGTGCAAGGAGGCTTAGTCATTTGATATGTCCATATGTACCATCCAAGCCTACATTACACTCTTAGAAAAGTTCTATAGTGAACCTAGCTTGACTGTATTAATTCTAAGGTAAAGAAAATAAGGGCTAGCCTATGATATTTGATGCACATTGATTAGAAAATCTTTTCTGTGTGCGAGTGTCTCTTGACTGTCAATGAATTGACAGGAATTATTTCATATGAGTGTTTGAGACTTCTTTTGTTGTGAGGGCACTTAAGTTATATTTTTAGCTGCTTGCTTGGTTTGGGTAATGAAACTTTAACTTATGCATAGTTGTCTGTTACTAATGTAATGCCATACCTTGATTTTAATATGTCGCATTGTTGTACTTCATATCCATACACAATTGGTTTTGAAAAATTGAGATAGGAGGGTGTGTTGTGATTTGACCTTAATGTGTTGACCGACTGCCTTGAATAACTTAGATTCTCCTTGTTTAGCATTGTGTTTAGTTTTGTTTTGTTGCCTAAGGACTTGCAAAATATCTAAGTTGAGGGTATTGATGTGCTATAGAAATATAGCACTTACAACACTTAAAACAACAAAAATATGCAAGTTTCTTAAGTTGTTTTGTTAGATGTTATGCATTTTGGGTATGTTTTGCCGGAAACTGGGTTTTGGATGCTAATTTTGTGAAAAGGTAAAAATGGTGTTTTTTGCAACTTATGTGACCAAATTTTGTATGTTTATGATACTTTTCGAATTGTTCATGACCAAAGCATGTGATGAAAGTCAAAGATTTGTGGCTTGGTTGCAAGTGTTGAAAAGCCTGACACATACCTATGTCTACATGTAGACCACATGTAGCATATGTGGTCTGTATGATACTAAGGTAAGCGTTGGAATTGAAGATCCAGAGAGTAAAAAAGATGGAAAAAAATAACTTTTGGCACTTTCTAAGTCAACATACAGACTATATGTAGCACATATGGACCACATGTGGGAAAAGCATGTGTCAGAAGTCCAAAATCTCGAGAGTAGACCTGCAAGAATTTTTGGTCTGGGCACATGCAGTCACCACATGCGCCTAAGGCCAGTCCACATGTGGAGACCATATATAGCAACGACCCTTTTTTTCTCCTATTTCATTCGGGCTTTGGGTTTTAAGGTTTCCTCGTGTACTATAAATACCCCTTCTATTCTTTTAGTAGAAGTTATGCACTCTTGATACTTACAAACATATATTTATTCTGAGATTTGATTTTGGTCTTGGAATTCTCTTGTATTTATTTCTATTGAGTAATTATCTACAATTTTGGGATTTTACTTATGATTGTTTTGATTTAATCTTATGCTTTCAATCATGAATGTTTTTGATTACTTCACAAGCATGAGCGGCTAAAAACCCTTAGCTAGGGTTGTGGAAACCCTAGCAGATTGACGAAGTAGGGGAAGTGCTATTATGGTTCTTAACCGATACCTATGCATGCATTTATTATCTTTAATTTGATAGTTATCATAGCGGTTGCAAATGTTAGGATCCCGCCTAGATTATTGCTACTTACTTCAAAAGAGGAGTAGTGACTAGGAAAAGATAATTACAACAGTAACTTGGAGTTTTACTATCAATCCACACTACTAGATATTATTTAAGTAAGATAGTTAGATTTCATATAGTTAACTAGGACCAATATAAGAGTTAGTAAGGCAACATCCTGAGACTCAAAATGTAAAAGGTGAAATCTTTCTGCTCGTGCAAAAGAGTTTAGAAGGTACATAACTTCTCGATTCTGCATGCAAGGTATCAAATTAGTACAAAAAATCACAATAAGCCTACTGAGTTGAGAAGCCAGTAGGATCGCAATCCTAGATTTCACCTAAGATTTATTACAAGTGAAGTTTATATTCACCACTTGTTCAATATTGCTACTCAAAGCCCCCATTTACTTTTCCAGTTCTGGTTGTAAATTACAATAGCTGATAGCCACAATTCCATGTAATACCTTGAGACTCGACCCCAACCTTTTTTGTGTTACAATATTTGGCAGCGACTGCATCATCTTTAGAGTCGAGGTGTAGATTGGGCATCACCCAAGGGTGTCAATCAATTTTGTACGTCCATTCTTAGTGATGGGAAGAGCACTAGTTGAGGTGAGAGACGGAACTCTCAAGGTTATATTAGATGATGATGAGGTGGTCTTCAAAGTCTATAAACCTCTCAATCCACTTTCCCATTATAAAGACTTATGCTTGATGATAATCGTGGAAGTGGATGAGTGCGGGGTGGTGGAGAGCACACCACAAAAGACCACTTCAGATAGTTTAATTGAGTACCCCAAGGCACTAATTAAGCTCAGCAAGGTGAATTTGAAAGATGGGCATAAGAAGGAAACTATTGAAAAAGATGAAGACCTTAAGAGTACACACTTAAGAGGCCAAAAATAAGTGAGAAGATGGCCTTCGAATAGGAGGAAGAGGACGAAGGAAAATGGTTTATTTAGTGATATAAGTCATACCACGACACTAAATTAGGCGATGCTTGAGAGGAAAGCCAAGTTAAGGTAGGTATCATATTTCTGCACTTTATTTTTTATTTCACTTTTATTTTGGTTTTTGATGAGTCACAGGTTGATGGGAAGTCTAAGTACCGAAAATCTGAGCTAAGGAGCATTGAAAGACTGGGTGTAGGGTCCATCTGACCTTACTAATATTTAAATATGCTATTAGATAGGCCTAGTGTCACGACCCAAATTCTCAGGTCATGATGGCGCCTACTAAGACCCACAAGTAGGCAAGCCAAACCCGTAGTCCAAAATGGCTAGTAACGGACTACTCAATAGAATAAGGAAATAATGTGGAATAAGTATAACAAAAGTGCAAATACATGAATAAATCTCAAAAGCTGGTGGTATTAGTACAAGAGCTTTTAATATAATAAGAGTAAAAAAGTGAAATATCAAAGGAAATACACTGATACAACTTATCTCTGAGTATAACATAGAGACTAGTTTAATATATAAGAGGGAGGAAAGTAATACTTTGAATGTCAGGAGCTCACTCCGTATCTACGAACCATGGCTACTCCGCATGATGCACATATCAATGATGATAACCCTTACTATGATCTGCAAGCTGTTGAAGTGTAGTATGAGTACCAAATGAATGGTACTCAGTTGGCACCTTCAAACTAAACACCAAATATAAGGCAAATATATACAAAATATTAAGAAAATAAAAAATACACCCAAGAGTCCAGAAATCATATAACACATTTATGAGATAATAAGGGACAACTGTCTTGTTCATGACCAATAGACCAACATAATAAGGCTAAGTAATAAGGGTGCACTATATTATTCAAGCCATACTTAGGAATCTCAACACTATACCGTATATCCTTAGTCATTATTTGAATAAAAAGCGGAAGAAGAATATAAAATAATATACAATGCCAAGGAATGAATATATAATATGAACAAAGAAATAAAGGGATATACGGTAGTACCATAGCTGCATATAGATAAATATATATATATATATGTATAGTTATGAGGTAAAAGCACAACCCAATCATCACGTGTTCATTTTAAAACCTCCTTATGATCCTATCAGGATTTAATACTATAATACTCAGGGTTTCTAATCCATACGGCTAGACATGAAATAATCATGCATGATAATGCAATCACAAGATAAAAGAGGCCAAAAACATACCTCAAAGTTCTATACCAAATCAATGAACAATCTGTCATAAACTAGCCATAATAATGATCATAATAATGATAATTATAATATCAACAACAGCGCAAATAACCGGCTATTCCGGACAACCAAATACCTAGTCCATCCTATACGTACCCCTAGTGCCCCAAGCTTGGAATTTTCAATCAATATACAATAACACAAGACATATTCATCACCCATATCTATTCAATCATCCCATACCAACTGATAGACATACGTGCGTACTGGTGATAGGAGATGCGAATACAAGAATGAATGCAAGGTATACAATAAACATTACAGTCTCATCATCATAACCATCCCCATAATCATAATCAACTTTTGACCTTGCCGAATATCAACATATAATCATAGCAGTATCCTCCGGCAATGTCTAGTATCAATATCATCATAACAGTATCCTCCAGCTTTGTTGGGTATTAACATCATCATAACAACATCCTCCAGCCTTTTTAGGTATCAATATCATCATAAAAACATCCTCCGACCTTGACGGGTATCAATATCATCATAAAAATCAATAAATATATATAGATATGTAATAGGTGCATGGACTCCAGCCATGGCTAAAAGAGCATAAATCCATAAGTCTATTGCCCAAAATGATCTTTGGAATAAATCATTGCAAAAATATAGAAAGGGTCCAAATATCTCATGACCAGAGTAAATAATAGTGGCACCAGAATCTATCTCAGTCAAATCTTTGAAACAATATTTTTAACCTCTTTTATATATATAAATATACCATTTAGTTAGGCAATTATTATTGTAAAGAAATCCATTGTTAAGATGAAAAGTGGATTTTAACCCACATTTAGAAAAACAATGATAAGATCGTATTTCAGCTAGGATCAGATCAATACTGATATAATAATCATGAGTGTACCAAATCTATGCATGCCATCACTATTATTCTGTCATTGTAATCGTGGGAAACATAAACATATATGTGTCTATATTCTACAACCGTATTCTTTACAAGGATAAATATTTCCCAGATATCCAACCAATCTCATAACACAACCCTAGATTAAATAATATATCCAGCGTAATCACAACACCATATTCACAGCCTTAGGACCTTATGCATATCCGAAACTTATACCAACAGTCATATTTATAAGCCATAGAATATCTATTATTATCTCACATATAGGAGGCATGTCACATCTATGGGGCATAATATCAATAAGCATATCACCTCTATTAGACATGTAATATCTATATGTCATACATCATGACCAAGAGGAATATCATCTCCATAATCCCAATAATCATAACTAAGAGGAAAATTATCTCTATAGACCAAATATCATAACTAAGAGGAAAATGCATCTCGATGGGTCAAATATTATAATTAAGAGAAAAATCTATATTTATGGGCCGATTATAATAACTAAGATAAAAATGCATAGCTATGGGCAAAATATCATAACTAAGAGGAAAATGCATCTCTAGGGCCAAATATCATAACTAAGAGGAAAATACATCTCTATGGGCCAAATATCATAATTAAGAGAAAAATACATCTTTATGGGCAAAATATCATAACAATGAGGAACTGTATCTATATCGGCCAAACATCATTACTACGAGAAAAATATATCTATATGGGTCAAATATCATAATTAAGTGAAAAATGCATCTCTGTGGGCCAAATATCATAACTAAGAGGAAAATGTATCTCTATGGGTCAAATATCATAACTAAGAGGAAATGTATATCTATGATCCACATATCATAACTAAGACGAAAATGCATATATTGTGGGGAAAATATCATAACTATGAGGAAAATTCATCTCTAAATATCACATTGAAGGGAAATTATCATCTCTATAGTACATTAATCATAACCTGGTAAAAATTATCATAATATATCAATTCACCAAGTAAATATCTTAAATAAGGCTCATGAGTCTCAACTGGCCTACTATCCGCAACGAAGTCCACAAGGCTAACACAAGTCTTGTCCTAAGTGGGATGGACGATCCCACTTCTAATCCTCAATATCAATATTTAGGAAAACTAAACCCATAACTAGGATAAGGTATCTAGTTCAACCTTTAGATGTTGACTAAGCCATAACCAATCTTAAAATAGGAAATTCGTCTAGAAACATGGGCAATTATGTCAATTCTACCCCAAGATATAATTTCAAGATCACTAGACTAGCCCAACTAAGGTTAATCATACTAAACATTATTCCAACACTTGGACCACATCCCAAATCTATAATCATAACATTTCCATACTACAAACTAATTCAATCTAGGGAGAAGGCAATAAGATTCTAAAAGGGTCATAAACATACTACCTTACAAGTCTAAAACACTTATCAAATTCCAAAAATATCAATAATCAATACTAGGTTATTTATTAATAATCAAGAATAGCATTCATATTCACATGCCATACATAACTCACATTATCTTCGAAGAAGAGTAGGTAGAAGCCTACTTCAAGGCCGAACCATAAAAGCTCACATTCTGCACCACATGCTTGTCTTGACTTCACAATCCCAAAAATACAATCATGCTATAAAAAAAATAATATAATCATCAATATGAATCTAATGATATACATATTGCACTATTGTATTTTGGGTCCAAAAAAATGACATCAAAAACCCCAAGTGGGTTCCACATATAAAAATCGCATTTTGGAGGTCAACCCAATGTTCATACATCACTAAGGAATCATAACCCTCAATTAATGGATGAAAAAAAATAAAATTTAGGGCTAAATCAAGACCTAAACTAAATTGGGGATTTTCGTCAAGAACTAAAAAGTTGACCAATAAAGTGATAAAAACAAACTGTAATCCGGATGATAATCATGATAAAAGATATTTACCAAGCTCCATAGACACCCACAATACTTAATTTTGAGTTATACCATTTAGGGGTTTAATTACTTAAATATGAAGGGAAAAATCCCAAACTCGCGACCTTGGGGTCTATTTATAGACCCCCTCAGTGAAGAGATGCAGTATCGCCATGACAACAATGTCAAAAACATATTTTTGACACTTGGAACTCATTTGGAACCCAAATAACATGATCCAATGGTGTAATTTGAGTGTAGTAACATTTCAAATCTATTGGAATCATCAAAACTTTTATCCAAGATCATTTAGGCAAAAAGTGGGGCCCACACCTATAGTTCTATTGTTCTTAAAATTCATTCAATAGCCCAAAATATGTTTTGAAGCCTTGGAGTCTGAACCAAGGGTCCCTTAGCCTAAAATCAATATTTCAGACATGATGGAGATGTTGGATTTTCAATCTGAGGTCGTTTTGACAAAATGTGAGTCCTACACTCATATTTTAATTTTCCAACTTTTTGACCAATAGGTCAAAATGAGGTCAGATGCATTGAAATCCAAACCATAGGTTTACCTAGTATAAAATTGATATTTTGGATCTATTGTTATGATTAAAATTTGCATCCAAGATTGTTTCACTGAAGTTTTTGCCCAATGGCCATTTCAAACCAACGAAGAATTTCAAACCAACGAAGACTTTAAAACATATAATTGGCTCTGAAAATCAAATGAACTATCTGGTAATCAAACCGTTGGTTCCATAAAGTCATAAATGACTTGGGGCATCTATTGAGAAGCCTTAATATCAAAGATAAAAGGAAATATGAGAAATGACTGGTAGGGTCATTACACTTAAAGGCCTTAAAGAGTATTTTTATCCTTACTTTTGAGTATACTTTAGGGACAAAGTATGTTTTCAAGTGTGGGTGGGGAAAATTTCAATTATTTGGGGTGAAGTGTTTCTATAGGAATTTAATTCTAAGTTGTTTTCTAGTTTTGTGTTAAATTTGGAAAAAATTATAAAATAATTTCTCTTAGTTTCTAGCTTTGTTGGTCGGTGTCTAGCAGGTGCACACTTCATCCACCCCATGGTTGTTCTTTTTGGTTATTTTCCATGAAGTCACCCTTTAAACCTAGTATCTTTTCTCTTTTCAGAAGTACATTTTAAAATTTTTATGTTAGGAATAAGTAGGATGGTCTTGCTATGTGCTATGTATGATTGAATATTTTGAGTTGGTGCTGATTGTTAAGCCTGTTGATTGTGTTGAGGAATTTTTTTTGAACCTCTTAGGCTCATGTTTTTTTTATGACTCTTGTATGTTGTTGACTTAATTTTAAATTAATATTAATGCTTGGTTGAGAGTCTATAATGATCCTACATGACATAAGCATATGCCATATATATGTGAGGTTATTATGTACTCCTTGTTGTATTTTGAAATCTAGAACTTACCTGGTTCATGGGCAAAGAAAAATGAAGAATGTGGGTTTAGGATATGATATAGGTATTTATTTAATAGCCATATTTTATACCCTCTTTTATCTAACCTTGTGTATAATCTTAGTTAGCCTTGTCGAGCCTTATCTTAGTTCTTTGGTAACCTCATATGTAGCCTGTGGCCCCTCTTTTGATTGAACTTAATTTGAAACAAAGATCCTAAGAGCTTTAGTTAAAAATTAATATTGTTAAAGAGTATAAAAAATAAGAAGTAAAAAGGTGACAGTGAAGACCCAAAGTAGTAAATAGTCGTGTTGGAAAAGTTTATGTGTTGTGGGTGAGAATAATGCAATGAGAAGAAAAAGATTCAATAATGTTTTGATTAAGAATCCTCCCTCCATACTAGATATGAACTAGAGAGATAGGGCAAAACAAAAGAGTGTGTAAAGGTAGATGGGTTAGAAGTTGATTGATGAGGAAAGAGTTTAATTAATAAGTGTGTGATGTATTAAAGTGCTTAGGGAAGTTGTCACTATTATTGGCCAAAATAGTTCTTACTCCTCTCTTAGCATACATTACATCCCTTAAATTCATATTTGATCGTAATCCATAACAATCTAATATTAATAGAGTACTACACTAAGGGCAAGCTTGTGGTTTATCTTGTGTAACTTGTGACCATTCTTGTGATAAATTATATCCGTGTAAGTAAATATGGGTAACTCTCTTGTGTGATGGAAAATGTTTGATGATAGTTAGGTGCCTTATTTGATCTCTTTAATTGAGTGATATGCATGAGTATGCCAACTTGGTGGAGTTAATTCTTGAGGTTAGGATGTTTTAGAGTTGTGTTCATGAGCTTTCACTTGTACATAGCATGCTTGGAGTAAAATTGACAACATGTGTAGTCATTGTAGTGCTAGTTTGAGTGTCTATCTTGTTGTAGGAGTAATGTGAAGTCTTCCTTATATATTGATTAATTTGAATAGTTGTTCAAGGAAGAACAAGTCTATAAGTGTGGGGTGATGATCTTAGGTAGATTAGGCACCTAAGTGTTGTTATCTATGCTTATTTAGCTAGGTTTTGAGGAATCGTGTGCTTAATAAGTTAATCTATGAATAAATAAGCATATAAGTGTTTATTTATGTGTTTATAATGTTCAAGGTGTGTTCAAACCAAAGTTGGAATCACAATGTTCAATTAAAGTCTAAATGAGATAACTAGAATTCTTAACTCAAGCTATGTGTATTTCTAGTTCATCTCGTGTGATTCTAGTGTGTCTAAGGGTCTAATCTATGGTTTTTAATGTTATTAGAAGATTTATCAGATTATTCACTTGGTATTAGGATGAACTATAAAAAGTTTTCGAGGAATAAAAGAGACCATGGAGCAAGAAATAAAAGGCTAAACGCATGAGGAAAACTATGTCCGAATCTGGAATTTGTGGTCTTAAGGGGACGCCACGCTGCCTATCCACAATGTTAAGGGAATTACATGATTGTGGTTTCAAATTAAATGGAAATTTCTAGTATCTTATTGTGATAGAGGCGTGCGACGCTCTCTATCCTCCACGATAAGGGCATGGCATGCTAGTGTGTCAAAATCGGTCTATGCTCTCCTAGTATAAATAGAATGCTTCACTTGTTTTTTATTAACCTTGGATGACTTGGGGGTGATGAAACTTGATTGAGGAGGATTCAATTAGGGTTTTATTACTTTAGTTTATTTTTCTCTTGGATTATTACATAATTCTGTCATTATGATTCAATGAATTAAGGTTATGATTTGCTTTTAGGATAAGAATATACCTAATTATCCCTATTATTCTCATATACAATAAGAATAAAAATTTGTTTAGCTTAGTTCTTGCATGCCCTCTCAACGATGTAGTTGTGAGGCTAAGTTAAATAATTGATTAAAGGTTCAGAAGGCCATAATCATGCTATGAACCCCATGAACCAACAACCAAGATATTAACTAAACCAATGAGCTTACATAGCTAAGTGGGATTGTTTGTACTGCCTAAACCGTGGGTTTATACCCAATATTGTTCAAGAACCTTTACTTTACCACATTGTTTTTAAGTTTACTTTTAGTTTTAACTTCCCAAAATATTTGGTTACTCTTGCACTTATTTAATCTCTATAGTAGAATTAGAATTGGAAAGTTGTTTAACACAAGTCTTTGTGGTATCAATACTTAGCTTTGTTAAGGCCATTGTACTACTTGGTGGACCATATGCACTTGTGTGTGCGCTTGGGCGCAATAAATATAATTAAAACCTTAGCCTAAAATACTTGTTAAGGCTGTAGGATACTATTATAGCTAATTTTTGACTTTATTATCCATAAATTTGCATGAAAGATCCTTTAGTAAGATACTAATCATATTGCTTAGTATTTTAGGAAATATTACCCTATTAGACCCATTTAGTAGTTTTATGCTCGTGTTTACCTTAGTTTATCAAACGGTATTAATAACTTGTGGAGTTATATACCGTTTGGTTGAGCTCGCGGTTATGATATCGGTTAGACACCAGGTTAGTCCTCTATTCTTTGATTGAGTTGTGACTTAGCTTACAAATGCTCAGAGGCTCGCGATGGGATTTTTTTTGATAAGGGTGATGGCATGCATATAGTTAGGTGCATTTACACCGATTAGTGGCGTAATTCAAAATGAAATATGTATTTTATTATTGCTTTTGAAAATTGGATTTATTTTTACTTTTCAACTTTACTAGTAATTTTGTTGTTAGAAGTCGTGCCACCTTTATTAATGACTTATAAACCTTTAAACTAAACATATTACTTTGGAAACCTAAACCGAGCTTGTTCTGGTCCAGTTTTGATCCACTCTCTTTTACCAATTGGTTCCTCACCTCGGTCAAGGAAAATTCTTACCCTTTCTATATAACTATACTATTTTAGTCTAGATTTGATCTCGGGCAATGTATTTATAAATATTGACATTTAGGTTTTGTTTGTGTTTGATATTCCTTATGATACTATACATATATCTTCTATATTATATGGAGTAAATTTATAATGATGGATTATGGAAGTCTTGGTTCAGGTAAAGGCAATGTATATGGATATCCCAAATTCGCTATGTGCCCTTCATTTTATGAGCCACAGTTTCAAAGAAGTATGGTTTTTGTATGTCCTGCTTTTTTGAGCTACCGAGATAGATGAAGCGTATACAGTTGGAATATTATTTCACTTTATTATATATGATACTTAGATCACTTTGCATCACCTGTTTCTTTTCGTAGTTTTTATTTATTCATATGCATTGCCTATCACCAATATAATAGTTTTGTGCATATATTTATTAGTATTCTAGGTGGTTGTATAGGTATAAGTTATGGTTGTTGTTTACTGAGTATTTAATTGTACCTTTCGAGCTTATGCAGGCTCGTTTAGGTTACTAATTGTCCAGGATAGCCGGTTAGATTATTACTGTTTGGTATTATTTTATGATTTTAGTAGGCTGGTTATGGATTGATTTTTGAGGTTGTCGAGACATTTTAGATCCTTTACTCCTTTTATGGTAAGATTTAGTATTTCTAGGTTACTTAATGATTATTTACTTTGAGTAGAGACCCTAATTATGCTAGAGATAGCTCCCATGTCACTTAGGATCCTTGAGATATTAGGCTAGTGCCTCATAGTAGCATCATTTGGTTTGGTGTGATTGGTATAAGATATTATGTATGTATGTGTGTGTGTATATATATATATATATATATATTTCACTAGCCATTATATGTATATTACATCCTTCTCTCTTACTAATATTATACTTTGTATATACATTTGTTCATTTTACTATTTTATATGGTAGATCTCTTCCTTCGCTTTACTACTGTTTATTGGCTAGAACCTTAAGGTATCACGCTTGTCCCAAATTATAGGTAGTTCATGATAGGTTATCCTTATCAGTTCATTAGTACTATTATGCGTAGCTTTGTAGAAAGTTGCCTATAATTTATATTCATGCTTTATTTGTTATTTATACTTGTATTATCTGTGGATCTCAATCCGTTGATGCCTATTGAGAACCACGTGTTTTGTACTCATACTATACTTCTGAAACCAGTTGATCATAGTATGAGTTATCACTGTTGATGTGTGCATCTTACGGAGTATCTATAGATCGGAGATTAGGGGTGAACACCTGACGTTAGGAACATTCCTACTGTCTCTCTTATTGCTGAACTGGTCTTTCTTTTGTATTTTGGAGACATTTCAATATATATATGTGTGTGTGTGTGTATTTCATTCTTATTTTATACTCCTATTGTATTCGAAGATCTATCATTAACTTCACCAGGTTTCTGGAATGTATTTACTTTTTCTGTCTTATTTCTCTTTTGTTTAGTTTTTGTTGTATATTTCCTTATTAGTCAACTACTAGTTGTTCTGGACTACGTGTTCGATTACCTACTAGCAATTATAATAGGTTCCATCGTGACCATAGAAATTGGATCGTGTCGAATTAAATCAGGCTGGTTTGCAGTGTTACTAGAACAAGAGCTAAGTGACTAGTAGAGTTTTGTAGATTAGTGCGGAGATATCTGTATGCTATCGTCGGGAGGCTATAGAGAATTCTTAGAAAATTCTATTCTAGACTCGTTGTTGTGTCTTCGTGCTTCTATGAATCTTTAAATATTTCTTTTGAGTCCACTCTTTACAAGATGGATAGCATTAGGTTTTTGATAGATGTGGACGGGACTTCTATGCATGTCACTAGAGTTTTATCTCAAAGCCAAACTAGGGAGTTAGAGATCTATATCGGGGATCTTGAGCATCATCAGAGGATTTGGGGCTATCCTAGTCTCTAGTAGATTTGGGACAACCTCAGCTTTTTAGGATACCATGTTAGGGATTCGAATCCTCTTCATGGATACTTCACAGTCAGTGGTAGTGTTTGGTACGTTGAATGATTCTTTAGATATAATTGGTGTTATATAAGGATTTTTTTTTTAGTTTCAGAGTATTATATTGGGTTTCTCAAGTGGATCAGATATACTCCTATGCCATTTCCTACAGTGCATGAGAAGGTGTCTGGATTATCAGAGGATTGACTTTACCACTCCGCTTAGTGTTGGAGAATTAGATTGCAACTGGGTCTAGCTTTCTTAAGGTTGTTGATCATGCATGGGCTAAAGAAAGGGTATTTATTAAGAAATATGGAAGTACCAGTAAGAGGCCATATCCACAAAATAGTGTTAGTGGTATTCTGTTCAGTCACAACCCAAAAAATAAGGGTCATGATGACGCTTGTTGCGGGGAACCTTGACAAGTAAGCCTATCACCCAAAATGATACACAAAGGAGAAAGGACATAAATACCCCACCCCCCAAAGCAAGGCTTACAGAACAAAGATAAACCACAACAATATCACAAATACGGAAAGAAATAATCCAATATGCCATACATTCCCAAAAACTACTGTCAATAGTATAAAACCATATCTAATACAATGTAAAATTCAAATGAAATACATAAGATGCCCAAAATACAAGATAAACTGTATCTATGGAATGAAAGTAAAGACATGGTCTATAGAGAAAGGTAGTAGAAGACATTCGAATGCATGAAAATCACCCACTACCTTGAAAGCTCCAATAGTCGCCTAAATCAACTATGTTGGGGCACACCCGTACTAGGACCTGCACTGAAAGAACATAGTAGGCGTGAGTACGGTCTACTAGTACTAGTAGATATCATAGGATGAAACAACAAAGAAGATAGTAAGACATACAAAATACATAAAAAGGGCACGCCGCATGCAATCAGAAAATGTCCCACAATGGTAGCCCATATCGCTTATACAAATAGTTCCATAATATCCATAAATAATACAACAAAACACCAAACAAGGATACGATCATACATATTCACACGACCCAAACCAGGGCATAGTCATGTCGGGCATCTCAATTCAAACTCAGATCAAAGACCGCCCGCAATACCCAACCATAATCGCCCTATACTCTCTGTCGGATGAATTTCAAACATATAAAAAGATAGAGTATTTACAATTTAATGACTCTGGGATAAGTCTAAAATCAAGAACAAACCAACCAAGTCATACCATCCAAACCAAACAAAGCAACCCATAATATACCCAAGTCCACAATTGTCCATACAAAGACTCTAAACAATGTCAAAGAATATCTTGTCGGGACATGCCTCCAACCATAGCCACAAACCAATGTATAAGGGATAGTAAAGACATAAAATAAACCATTACATGAATTAGGACTTCCGAAGAATGGAATCTCTCCACTTCAGTCTAACTCAAGTTGTCCCTAAATCACCAAATCACTGAGCAGGAGGTCTGATAGTATGGTCAGTTCCTACATCGCGTGGGGATACAATACCCGAAGATGGTTATTGGGTAAACGCTAGTATGTACACAGGAATAAGGATGAGATAATGCGATATTTTTGAAACCAAAGTAAATAACCATATGCAATAACTTATATATATATATACCATGTCGGGAAAGGGAATCGGGTTTAGCATGTATTTAAAACCTTACCTGGGTTGTATAGCTTTACCGTCATAATCCTCCCACGGATTATATGGGTCTATTGTTACCTCTTGAACAAGCCTTAGTGCGTGTAGCTGCATGAAATGGAAATATCATAAGGGTCAGGATACATATATACAAGTATAAACTTGGGGAATCCAATGTACCCCACAAGAATATGGTCACCATGACCACCCCTCATATCGAAAAACATGTGTTTCCAGTGTCCGTTTATCTGACTCACACCTTCATGGTTAGCTATTACAATGCCTATTATTGCCTAATTAAAACATTTAACAGAGAACCTAACCACCAATTCCAGGGGTCAAGTATTAAGGCAACATTAAGTGGTATCGTCATACAGGATATAGCTTGGTAGCAATGCCATTAGTCGAGGTCTTAGGGGATTACCATGTACCCCGCCGACTCCATTATTCAAATCACCAGGGGGATTTCTGTTTACCCTAAAAGGTTTCCAATTAGACCAAAGACATGTCCATCAGGGCCTTTCCAAACCATTTAAAACCAACCAAACCAATATATGTTCCATTACTATATTATGCAATGCAAAGTTTTCAATAATAATCAAACTATGTGACAAAATCTTTCTCATAGACAATAACAAACATATTGAGGGCATATAGTTTCCAAACCAAAACCAAGTATCAATTGACCATTCCCAGGAAATCATATGTTTAAAACCATAAATATAACATACAAACCATAATAAAGACATGAGAGAACACTATCAAACCATAAAAAACAAAAACCCCAACATATATTTCAAAACCCAAATAATACCACAATATTACCATGAAACCATCCATTAAAACATGCTTTTAGTTTAACTAATAATGATGAAGGAGTAACATGCCTGAGTTTTGAAGACTTATAGAGAGATTTTGATTCTTAAGCATCTTGATGACCACCTTAAAGAAACCCTAGCCCAATCTTCCTGAGAGGTTTTTAGAGGGAGTTTAGAGAATGTTTATAATATTCTCAAGTGCATAAAGAATGATAAACTAGGGTTATAAGACGTGGGGTCTTAAGGGATTAGATGGGAAATGTCCAAAATACCCTCAACTTAAAAGTTGTAAAAAGAACGCGCAAGTGGGTACGATTGGAACCCTCAACTCGTAACCACATCATACGAGTGGTATCCTCAAATCATCACTTGATCAGAAAGTTGGACACGACATTCTGTCCAATATACAAATCCCTTTCCCAACTCGTATCATCATTATAAGACTAATATTATTTAAGTCGTACCCTAAGTAGAACATCTAGGCTAGACACTGGACATCATACAATTGGACACTATACTTCTCGTGTCATGAACATACAACTCGTATGGAGCCATCTCATATCTAGGTTAGAACATGGACAATATCACTCTGACAAACGTATGACTAGGGTCCTAGACCCATACCCATACAATATGATTCAAGGTATGAGTCGTATGATCATCAAAAGGTTAAAGACTTAGGAAATTTTCAAGGGCCAAAACCCAGGGTGTTTCAATTCTCCCCCACTTGGATAATTCATCCCTGAATGATGGAATAAGATAGTATAAGCGTGATTAAACACCTAAATGTCTCTACTCTTACCTATAAGATAAAAAAAATAGAACAACAAGGAATTTATCTTTTTATATTTAACAAAGACATATACAAAGATGTTAAGAACAACACATACCTTAAGCAAGAATTTTTAAAATGGGGAATAAGAACTAATACTTGGACTTTATGTCTTTTTCAAATTTCTACAGAGCTCCTTCCTCCATAACCAATGCATCTAATATTCCCTAAATAGGACCAAACTCTCCACCAAGGTTTCATCATGAAGATAACACTCCTCCATCTAAAATTCCCAACTTCTCCTGCAAACACATAACTAGAGGCCCTAAGAATAACTGCATATCCATCCTATGTTAAAGAATACCTTGTAGTTAAAGGTGCAAGTGTAAGACATGGGACCCTATACCTTACGCCACTCCAATAATACTTCCTCGTTTGTCACTATAATCAATAAATAGGTCATGATCAAGGAGATATAGCTGCATAACACAATGGTTGGGTGCTTATCAACTCCAACACTCAAGCTTTCCTTTCTACCTCCCTCCCACTTTACAAATCTCCCACTTAAAAGATAAAAACTTTAATCACTATCTCAAAGGTTTTCACCTCCCTTCCCCTTCCCTCCTTAACCATTTCATAGGACAAAGTTCATTTTATTCTTTCATATACTCTTATAACCTTAGCTCTAGTAGTCACCCAAGAATTTAAAAACAAAGAAAATCTACTCTATCGTCCAAAACATCACTACAGTTCCATGGTCACTACTACCCTAACATAAGAAGGGTCACTAAGAAACTAGTGTACAAGCATTAAGAATGGGGGGGGGGGTTACTTCCCACTTACACCTCCTATTTGTCATACTACCCAAGGTAAGACCTGCAAAATGAGACACCACAAAATAGGAACAAAGTACTCCATAGAAACCACCTATGTTATAAATAGAGGATCATTCCGATATAAACACACCATAGCACAAGTCTTTAAGATTAGGAATCGAGAGAAACATGACTACATATAACATGGGTAATATAACATAAAGTTGAGATTCATATTCAAGAAATAAGGCGAGGATTGCCTCCTATAACTATTGTTTCTTGGAACCAGGCATCACGTGAGACATGAATGTATGGGCCATGAGTGTAATGACATAGTGCTGGAATACTTGAAAGCTTGAATTTCAGAGAACCATTATTGACCTTTGTTTAGGGGATGGAGTATGGACTTACACAGTATGAAGAATGCGAACCTTAGTCACAAGAACTATTTGAGTGTGTTCATCTTTAGTAGAGTGAACTGTTAATCAAAAAGGGAGGGAATAGCTGGAATAGGTGTAAATTCACCCAGATTTTCTCCTTAAAGTACCCTGATAGGAGAAAATTTAGGATTTGCCCTCAATCTCTATCTTACTACACCTATAAGCACAACACTCCACTCTAAGGGGTATCACCATGGACATGCACTAGGGACACTTGGATCTTTTATACTTAAAACCTCATATATCCAGATGCTACCTATAGTTCCACATAGTTTTAAAAAATCCATGCCTTAACCTACTCAAAGACTTAGCCCCTAATCTATCATCTTAACCTTGACCTACGTCTTATATGTCATAACTTCCCCACTTTTGTATCCCCTGAGTCATCAACTTCATCTCTTCCACATACCCAACCAGACCTATCAATCTATCTCCATAACTCTCACCTAGCTATCCCTAAGCTAGCATACTCCTTTCACCAAAACTAATATCTAACATACTATCATGCACTACTAATAGAGTATCCCATGTAAAATATACATATATGGTCTAACACACAAGGAGATCACCCTAAATTCCTTATTCCCCCATCGATAACCTATACATACCCTGAGGAAACCATCTCTTCTTATGCACTAAAGAGTAGAAGCACCCATGGAGAAATACTAGGGCGGACAAACCCATATCAAAAGGATGCCTTGACTGTTCCTTAACTCCTTCAAAGCAATTGAAGGCATTCTATAAAGGAACGAAAATAGGACGAGTGTCCATAACAAGATTAATCCCAAACTCAATCTCCCTATCAGGAGGAATACATGGAATGTCATCAGGGAAGACCTCAGGAATTTCATTCACCACCCATCAAAAATTCCAAAGAAGGACCCCCCAAGTTAGAATCTTTAACCCAAACCAGATGATAAAGACATCCCCTGGAGATTAACCCTCAAGCTCTAAGATATAATGTAAGCATTCCCCTAAGAGATAGAGAAACCTTCTCTTACTCAATGACTGACTCATTAAAGAATTTAAAGGCGACCTTACAGGTCTGACAGTCTAAATACACATAACACGAGTGAAATCAATCCATTCTAAATATGACATCAAAATCAACTATATCTAATTAGAACAAATCCACCAGGGTCTCCCAACTACCACCAAATACCACCCAACCCCTATAGACTTTTCTAGCAACTATAGAGTCACCCATCGAGGTAGAAATAAAAAAGGGTCTGAAACACACTACGAACCAAAACCCAAATACACAACTACAAATAGGGTCACATAAGAGAAACTGGACCCCAGATCAAGTAAATAGTGCAAATCATGGAAACAGAGTTTCAACATACTTGTCACGACATTATCAAATGCCTGGGACTCCTGAAGGATAGTAAGAGAATTTTCACAATCCCAACCAGTGTCAGAGCCAGAAGTAGCACCCCTTGGTGTAGAAGCTATAGAAGTGGCAATAGATATCCTATTTTCCCCAGTAGGAACCCTTGTAAGACCTTCCCACTATATGTGGTCCAACTGAAAACAACTAAAACACTGATTCCTTTCTTTATAGCACTAACTGCGGTTCAACCAACTACAAAACCAGGCCAACCAAGAGTATAGAGTAGGGTTGACCGAGCTCTACTAGCCTAAAAAAGATATTCGCTAGAAGATTGAGGCTAAGGGACACTGACAACCACATGGAACTCCTCGGATTCCCTTGCTCAGACCACTGTCTACCATCTCTACCATTATTTCTCTAACTTCTTCCCCAGTCTAAATATTGGGACTTCTTGCTTTACTTATTTCTTGACTTTGCGTTATTTCTTTTCACACCAATAGAACTAGACTGGAATAGCAGAGATTTCACTATCTAGGTTAATAAATAAATAGAATGCTTAAACTTAGCATTGGTAATATCTCCTTAAGGTGATTAAGAATGAGTGTCACCTATTGGAGTTGGGCTAGCAGAGACCGGTGCAACTCTATGAGGAAAATTAGAAGCTGTGACCCTTATTTGAATTTGTACCTTATGAATTTGATGAGATCCATCCATGTCGTACTCGAGTGGGACAGATAAGTTTACACGAGCTTCAGATTATCAAAAGGGCATGATCTACAAGGATAAAAAAGAAGATCTTTGGGAGGGTTAAATATCTTAGACTCTATAACCTGATAATTGAACTATAAAAAAGTAAAACATTCCTAAATGTCTCGTAGCCTCTCTGTTATAAGTGTGGCGCACTATATACCCATAAAAGATACTCTACTCGACAATGCTTTGTAAACACCCCATGACACCTAAACCTAGGCTCTGATACCAATTTGGCGCGGCCTAAACCAAGACCTAGTCATTTTGGGCATCTCAAGTCCTACCCGAATCGTAGACCACCCTCAATAACCAACCATAACTGCCCTGTACTCTATGTCGAATAAATTTCGAACATATAAAAAGATAGAGTATTTAGATTTTGATGACTTAAGGATAAATCTAAAACCAAGACCAACCCAACCAAGTAATACTATCGAAACAAAACCAAACAAACCATAATATACCCAAGTCCACAATTGTCCATACAAAACGTCTAAACAATGTCAAAGAATATCTAGTTGGGACATGCCCACGGCCATAGCCACAAACCAATATCCAAGAGATAGTAAAGACATGAAATAAACAATAAAATGAATTGGTCTTTTCAGAGAATAGAAGCTCACCACTTTAGTCTAAGTCAAGTTGTCCCCAAATCACCAATTCACTAAGCTGGAGGTATGATAGTATGGTCGGTTTTTGCATCATATGGGGATACAATGCCCGAAGACTGTTAGAGGGTGAATGCTAGCATGTACTCAGGAATAAGGATGCAATAATTCGATATTTTTAAAACTAAAGTAAATAACCTTATGCAAATCTATGTATATATGTATATAATGCTGGGAAGGGAACTTGGTTTAGCATGCATTTTAAAACTTAAACTAGATTTTATCGTTTTACCATCATAATCCACCCAAGAGCTATATGGGTCAAGTGTTACCCCCTGAACAGGACCTAGTGCATGTAGTCGTACGAATCGAAGATATCATAGGGGTTAGGGATTCCCGTGTACCCTTCGCCCTCCATGATACAAATATACAATCATAAACTTGGGGGATTCCTGTGTACCTCACGAGCATATGGTCTCCATGACCACCCCTTATGTTGGAAAACATGAATTTCTAGTATCCTTCCATCGGACACACCTTCACAATTAGCAATTACAACTGTTGTTATTGCCCAATTAAAACATTTAACACATAACTCAACCACTAATTCTAGTATTTAAGTATTAAAGTATTATGAAGTGCTATTGTCATACCGATTATAGCTTGCAAGCAATGTCATTAAGCCAGGTCTTAGGGAATTCCCATGTACCCTATAGACTCTATTATTAAAATAACTTAGGGGATTCCTGTGTACCCCACAAGGTTTCCAATTAAGCAAAGGCCATGGCCATCATGGAGTTTCCAAACTATTTAACACCAACTAAACTAATTTAGGTTCCATTACCATTTATGTAATCATTATCATAGGTATTTTAACAAACATGTTGAGGGCATATAGTTTCCAAACCAAAACCAAGTATCAATTGACCATTCCCTTGCAATCATATGTTTAAAACCATAAATATAACATGAAAACCATAATAAAAACATGGGAAAGCATTATCAAACCATAAACAACGAAAATCCCCAATATATATTTCAAAACCCAAACAATACCATAAGATTACAATGAAAACCATCCATTAAAACATGCTTTTTATTGAACTAATAATGAGGGATGAGTAACATGTCTAAGTTACAAAGATTTACAAAGAGATTTTTATCCTTAAGCCTCTTGATGACCACCTTAAAGAAACCCTAGCCCAATCTTCTTAAGAGGTTTCTATAGGAAGTTTAGAGAGTGTTTCTAATCTTCTTAAATGTATAAAGAATGACTAACTAGGGTTATAATACATGGGGTCTTAAGGGATTGGGTGGGAAATGTCCAAAATAACCTCAACTTAAAATCTATAAAAAAAAATGTAGGTAGGTACAGTTCTCAATTCGTAACCGCATCATACAAGTGGTATCCTTCAATTGACACTTGATCAGAAAGTTGGACACCACATTGTATCCAACAAATGACTCCATTGCCCAATTCATATCATCATCATAGACTAATATCATTCAAGTTGTACCTTAAGTTGAATATCTAGGCTAGACATTGGACTTGATACGATTGGACACTATATTTCTTGTATTATGAATATTTGACTCATATGGATTCTTCTAGTATCTAGGTTAGAACTTGGCCTATATTACTCTGACCAATATATAATAGGGTCCTAGACCCGTAAGCACATATATGAGTTAAGGTGTAAGCCGTATAATGATCAGAAGGTTGAAGACTCAAGAATTTTTCATGGGCTAAACCAGGGTGTTTCATATTTACACCACTTATAAGAAAAGGAACAAAGAGAGCAACATATACAAAAATATCAAGTATAAGTAAGAGAACATAGAACAATGTATAAGTAACAAGTCAAAATAGAATACACAATCATACCACAAGCCTAATGAAGTAAATACAATAATTTTGATGATGATTATCATGATGCATGAGGTTGTCGCACAACGTATACGATCCATGTATCATATTTCCTCCTTGACACATCCCTTGGGGAGGGTTTTATAAAAAGTTGTTTCTATTATCTCTTAGTGTTTCAACGGTGATACCTGTCATGACCCAATTTATTAGTCATGATGAAACCTACCAAATCTCACCAGTAGGTAAGCCGATACCATAACCCAAAGCTAATACAATGGGTTAATTTAGTAATGAATGCACAACATAGACCAAATTCAATGAAAACAAGTTATAAATAAATAAATAAATTATTCTAACTAGAAAAACAGTCAAACAAAATACCAATCCCAAAACCTCAGTACAAGAGTATCTAATAGTATTAATACAATTCATTGTCTAGAATAGTCAATACCTCTATCTTAAATACTAATGACTGAGTATAAAAGATTTTAAGAAAACTGGGAGACTTAAACTCTAAGAGCTCACCCTATCTCCAAAAATAAATCACCGTATGAACAATAATCAACGGCGGCAGCTAGTACTCGAATCTGCACTAAAAAGGTATAGAAGTATAGTATGAGTACCAAAAAAATAGGTATTCAGTAGGCATCACTGGCCTAGTAAGGTAAATCCTGATATAAGAATGATAAAATGCAAGATAGTCATTACTATGTCATGGTACAGAATTACACTTGAATAATCTCCATTATCACTGTATATAATAAGTAATCAAATTAGAATAATAGTATAACATAAGGAATTAACATATGCTAATATTGATGTACATAATAAGCAATAAATACTGGAATAACAATATAACATAAAGCATCAATGCATGCCCACATCGTTGTACATAAGAATTAGATAATTTGGAATAATAATGCAAAAAAGCATCAATACGGGAAATCACAAGTACAGAGTTGGCTCCCATATGCCAACTTGTATGCAAAGTAAAGAATCCATCACAACGTCCCATAACACTAAAGTGTACACCCAAGAAAAAAGTAAAGGAATCTAATTAATAATTTATCAAAACTCTATCATTATTCTACTGCATTCCATACTTACCATCAATCAGTCATTAATCAACATTCCACAATTATCATCAATCAAAAATTTACCAACATTCCTTAATTATCATCAACATAATGATTGAACAACATAAGACAATTAATCATAACCATAACAATACCATTAATTTGAAAACTATATCCTCGATACATACTAATAGCTTTTTAATAGCTAGCCCATGCTTATTAACTAATCCAATTACTCACTAGTCATCATTTAACTGCAAATTGTTATTTATTAACTATTCATTATTAATCCCTATTTGTGGGTCAACAACTAGTAATTATTCATCCAAAAGTTAATATATAGCATCTAGCCAAAAATCGTCATTAAACCATATTTATCAATTAGTCAATATTTATTTATAGCCATCATAAGCTCACTAATAATCATTTATCCAATAACCACTAATCACCAATTATTCACTATTTATTTTTGACTAAACACCATTTAGTAAATAGCATCACTAATCCACAAATCCTCTTTTGGAAACTAGTCATCATCATCGACTAAATCACTATTATCAACTAATCTTCATTGCTACAAGTCTTTATTTATGCTAAATATAATTGTATATTAATCATTATTTTTGATAGTCGTCAATATCACTAGTCCTTGGTATTGCTAAGGTTCGATGATACACAAGTCATTATTAACCTCTTTATTAATATTCACAACTAATCATATTTTCAAATTTAAATCAATAAGTATACCAGTTTATAACTTTATCACAAGGAGGCTATAAGCGGTATCTCTAATATCATATTTTACCCAACTATACATGAGCATATATAAACATATAATTGCCATACATAGGGATAGTTGAACTCGAAACGGTAGATGTACACATAGGCATATCATCATAATCATCTTCTAGCCTTGTTGGGTACCATCGCATCGTCATAACATCCTCCAGCCTTGTCAGGTAACATCACATCATCATAACATCATTCGTCCTTGTCGATTATCATCATTTAATCATGATATACTCCGAACTGTCCCAATACAACCACATCATCCTAATATCCTCTGGACTTGCCGGGTAACATCATATCATCATAATATCTTTCAGCCTTGAAAGGTATAGTTATGTCATCATAATATCCTCTAGCCTTTTCGGGTATATTTATATTAATATAATATCCTTTGTCCTTGTAATCATAATATCAACATTAATATCAATAAATAAGATCAAGCCCCACAAGGGATAAAGTAAACCGCAAGCCCTATGTGGACTAAAGTAAAGAACAAACCCTATGAGGGCTAAACTAAATAAACATAAAAGGAGAAGCAAGAAGAGAATATCTCCATAATTCCTCTCTCATCATTAACATCACATTATCATTAAGGGTCATTTGGTAGAGTGTATAAGAATAATGCTTCATAAGGTGTATTAGTAATACTTGCATTAGTAATGCAAGTATTAGTAATGCTGGTATTCGTTATGCCGACATTATTTCATTCATAATGTTTGCGTTGATGTATTAAAAGTAATATATATTTACATAATTTTATACAAAAATATTTATTTACCAAAATACCCCTTAGATTGAGAATCGTGATTGCTGGTACTGAAACCATCCAAATAAGAAGCAATAATTGTGGAAGTTCTTAAGGTTAACCATTTATTAGGAATTTTGGAGGAGTAAAGGTGAAGAGAAAAAAGTGAGAGAGAAATAGATAGGCATTGGAAAGATCTAACAGTAAGAGGAGAATTGGAGAGGGAGAAGGAGGAGAAGGTTTCCCTATTAACAACCACAAAAGCTCCTTCTTCGTACCCTTTCTTTCAAGCTTAGATATATGATTAGTGTAGAATTTTATTAGAGTTGGATATTGATAATAATTATTATGCTACGGTTATTTTCCTCCCAATCTTGTGCTATGTCATTATAAATCATAACCAATCTAATGCAAAATATTGAAAATCTTTTAAGTTTCTAGTGCGTTGATTGATTTTTATTGTAACTGCGAGGTTCTTGATGATGCTATGTTAGTTTATAGTACACTAGTTAATCCTTCTATAACTGACTCAAAATTGCTGATTGGATGACTAATCTTGGTAGGAAGGATGGAGGAAGCTTGATATTTATTTAACGGATTGACCAAGAAGGATCATGTTTACAATTTGATGATTAAAGGATATACCATGTCTAGTCAAGTAGAGGAGTCAAAACAACTATTTCTGGAGATGTCAGAAAGAAATTTAACTTTCATCAATACTATGATTTCTGTGTACTCAAGGAATGGTGAAATTGATAAAGTTGTAAAGCTTTTTGAAGAAGTGAAAGTTCTGGAAAATTCTGTCTTGGCTAGCAATCTTCCAACTCTTCATTTTGGGCAAATCCATAGCAGAAAAAAGGCTAAAAAAGAGGGGTAAAATTATTATTTAACAAGTTAATGCATGTATTAGGGTCTTTGTATTGCTAATACATAGAAAATAGTGTGTATTATTAATACACACCTGAATATACAATACAATTGTAATACCCCATATATTTCTAAGCTAGAAAATAAACCGTTTCTCCTACACATGAAACGTCCTAACCAATGATTCATATTTTAGTACATGAATTAGGATGAGTATCCTAGTTATAATAGAACTTATTATGTATTAATCATGTTCATGAAAGTCACTTAGAGTAAGCCAAGCTAAGAACTTTTGAATCCACCAAGTTTTTGTGTGTGATTTCATATAGGTCATCTTTTAATGAGAATAACTTGGTTTATAGGTGGTATTTTGGAATATTTATACCCTCTAAATTTTAGATAATTTAATAAGCTTTCCATCGATACCAAATTTCCCTAAAACAGACACTCGATGAAGAAGTTATGGCGATTTAAAGTTTTCGTAGTGTCATTTCAGTCAGTGGCAATGATGTTTGTTAATTTCTAGTGTCTCTCTGTGATTCCACCGCATCAAGGTGAGTTTATAGGTCATAAATTATGGCAACGCGATATCTTCGCGTCTCGCCAGGGGTCCAAATCGGGTAATTTTCACAAAAATTAAATGACGCATCTAGAGAGGTATTTGGGTTAATTTTTCACCCCCTATATATTCCATAAACATGGAATTTATCCCCAATCCAACCACATTATACTCTTTTTTCTCTAGATTCTCTCAAGAACCCTATAGGATTTTCATTGGAGCTTCAAGATTCAAAGGATTTCACCATAAATGTTCATGGATCTTCCATCTAAGGTATGCGTAGTGTTCATCTATGGATCCATTTTGTTCATAAAGCTCAAGAACTATATTTTAAATATTATTTTGTGATTGTATTGTTGTGATATGACCATGTACATATTAGTGATTGTTGTTTAAGTTTGAAGATGATGTATAATGGTGTTTTCATGAAGTATATGTGTCGTTAGTTGAAATCCATGAACTTTATGTGGTTTAAAATGTGGAAATTCATGAAAAAAAACCTAAGCTCAAAGAATACATGCAAAGTGTTTGATAAATTTCTTAAGGTGATAAGATTCGTGTCCCATGATTTAATAGTGCTTAAATGACAAGTCCATACTCTATTCTTTATTATTTCATATGAATTCCACGTGATTGATATGCATCATTGTTGTGATATGGATTGAGCATGATATTGAAGCTATGCAAGTGTCCACATGTTGTATGAATTTCCCTTTCATACGTAAGATATTGAGAACTATGCTTAGTGTGAAATCCCTTACTTATGATATAGTGAATTTTGGACTCTATTTTTTTTATCAAATCAGTTATGTGTGTCAGTTTCCTTCCATCGAGTCCTGGGGGTACTTGTATCTGAAAAATATAGTTGTGTTCCTAGAGCCATGTTACGTTATCACGATAATATCAGTCAACCCACGATCTATAGAACTCACTAAGTCATGTGACTTAGGAAATCTCAGAAATCTCATGATCTCAATAAATTCTCAGATAGTAGTACTATTCCATCAGTTAACAAAAGTCAGTTACTAGTCCATGTACAACCAGTTAAATAATGATCAGTCTTTTCAGATGGGAGTAGAAGTTAGCACCGAGTGAACCCAAGGATGGAAACTCACCTACCAGTTTAGGGTGTGATTATTAGTAGTCATCCATATGTTCCAGAACTACGTAGCCAACGTAGGGTGAAACATCTTAACCTGCCAGATTAGGGTTGATAAGGTGGCTTAACCTATCAGTTTAGGGTTCCCACCATTCTTATTTGAGTAACTGCCAGCTAAGGGTCACTCACAACTGTCTTTACCAATGGAGCGGTATTGACACCCTTCCAGTCGGGGTAGAGATTGGACCCCACCTTAGCTATATGCATTATTGGGGCATGTTGGTTAAACAGCTACCTCCCATAGTTTTAGTAATAGTCTCAGTAAAAGAACTTAGATAGTTCATCAAGATATCAGGACTATCAGATACAGTCAATTCAGTCATAGTACGAAACTCAGGTAGTTCCCACAGATTTAGGACAATTAGACATAGTTATCCATATATTCAGAATTCCAGTATCAGTTATGTTGGATATCAGTAAATCATGTATTAGCGTATAGATCCAGATATCACGTATTCACGATCTCAGTTACTATGTATGCATGCTTGCACTGTCACGTTTATATTAGTCAATCAATTAGCATTGCTCATGCATGTAAACCCTTTTGGATTTAGCCTACCCCACTCATATACTCAGTACTTTCAATTGTACTAACGCATTTGTGCTATGGTGCTTTATTTTATGTTACACTATAGGCTCAGAGTCACGAGTTCCAGATCAGCAGTAGTAGCAGCATTCCAGTATGCAGAGTGGCAGTGAGTCCTCATCCATCCAAGGATGATATTATTTTATTTCATTCATTATTTTAGTTCATTTTTGTTAGACGGAGTTAGTTGGAGAAATGTTCCTTCAACTCCTTATTTTCGACAGTATTTAGAGGCTTTCAGATTTAGTTCAGATTTGATTTAGACTTCAATTGTTTTAGGTATTTTTCACCCGTATGGATGTTATGTTTTGTTAGACACTTTATTCAGTTGGACCTTATGGCCTACTTTTCATATTTTCTGCATTTTATGTATATATTATGCAGTGTACTGGTACATATATTAGTCATGGGTTAGCTTGTGGTCCTTCAGGGTCATAAGCATCGTGTAGCATTCTGATTTAGAAAATTGGGGTGTTACAACAATGTATAATTAGTACAAGTATTATTTATGCATTGTAAAAATATGGTACCAAACAAGGTACTACTAATGCTCATTAACTAATGCATTCATTGCTTTTTCAAATAAACTCTACCAAATGACCTCTAAGTGTATATATAAAACATGAATATCATAAACTATCCTCAGGTTTTCCTCGATTCATATTTCTTCAACACCAACATCCTCCTACATGCCATATAGGAGAGATGGGTATATAGATATGTATAACAACAAGTAGAAGCACTGGAACAAGTAATCATATATAAAGTATCATGAGTCCAAGCATAATCAATACAATATCTTCACATATAGTCAACAATTGTGGCTTCTAGATCCATTAACCTTATCATTTCCAATATCGATAATGAGGAAGATTCCTAAATAATTATTACCATAATTATTAATCATGAACATATCATGAGCAATAGTATAGTCAACGGCCCGACTACTAGCCTAAACAAGGGATTAGTCAATAATGTAGACAAAGGCTTAAACAAAAATGTGATCAATGTCTCATTATTTCATAGCCAATAGTGTAGTCTATTAGAACATGAGTATACCCACAAGCAACATCTTGAAAAATGGCCCATTACTAGCATATTCATTGGACTATTATTAGCATAAATGTAGTTTATCACTAATCTTGAGCAATAGAAAATGCATGGCATAATCTATAGATTATTCATAGCATAGTCAACAACATAACTTATGGATTAGGCCATGTCAAAGTCAAAGGCTTATTGAATAGCATGATCGTTATCCCAAATAATAGCCAATCATAATAACATGATCAATAAATCATCATAAGCTTTCGACAAAAAAACATACATAAGACATAATCACTTAAACATTATTTCCAATGCCATTCATCATAACCATTAAGTACCAAGATTCATTAATATTTCCTTATAAGGGCACTCTAGGTATTTACTAAGTATACAGGGCTTCAAGAGATCTAATGCTTAATCTTGTCTTAAAGTAGGTCAAAGATCCCACTTCTAAATTCTCGAAATACAATCTAAGTTAATTTTTACCTAGGACTAGGCTAAGGTATCTAAATCAACTCTTAGATATATAGCAAGCCACAATAAGAACTAAGGTAGATATTTTACTCAATCAAATTTCACTAAGGGCAATGGAAATAAGGCTAGCTTCATTAGTATAAGCATCTAAGCCAACTTACTCTAAGTACAAGAAAGTAGAGCATTTCACTTAAATTGAGTAAGCTAAGGTATTCTCATGTTAGGTATGAGCAATGAAGTCTATTCCACCTAAGATGTAGGGAAACAAGTCAAACTTTTCAATTCTAAGATTTATTATAGCATAAATGGTCCAACTAACTCAAGTTTTGCACTTAATATATCCAACACATAAAACCTATCCCAATCTAATAAGATATCCCAAATATACTATAAAATAGACCAGAATAACTAGGAATAAACCTAGTATACCTCAACGCTGAAGAAAGCTCAACAATATACTAAACCTTTATTTTTCCCTTTCAAGATACCTCTTCAGGATTCCAAGCTATCAAAAACACAATCTACCCATCAATACGACCATAACGATACCCATATTGCACCATTGTGCTTCAGGTCCAAAAATTATGCCAAAAACCTCATTTGGTCCCGCTTATAGAAATTACATTTTTGAGACCAACCCAACATAATATAAAGCTCATGTAATAAAACACTCAAAATGGGTGAAAATCATGCAAACTTTGGGATAAATTCAAGCCCTAGGTGATTTGGGGCTTTGGTAAAAAAAATCAAGAAATTCAAGCATGAAATTGAAGGATTCTTTCCATAAATCCAAAGATATTCATGAAAATATATGTTAATAAAGATCCCAAGTCACCCTCTAAGACTAAATTTCAAGATAGCACACTCTTTTAGGGTTTTTAGGTTTCATGAATGAGTGGAAAATGACCAAAATACAGCCTAAAGGGTCCTTTTATACATATACCAGGTGTCCAGGCATGGCTATCACACAACTGGGTGTGCGATTACAGTACTTGAGTATAGGAGAAGGTATGGAAATTGCCATTCTCCCTTGTCCTATCGTAGTATCCTCTTGATGTGTAGTGATTTTACCACTCATTTGCACTAACTATTCATGCACATTACCATGTTTTGAATAAATAAATGAGACATAACAGTGATTAAATAACCTAATATCCAAAATTTTATAAGAACATAGTTGATAAGATAGAAAGATGTGGATTGGAGCTTAAAATGATGAAAAAGAATCAAGAAACTGCAATTGAAGACTTGGAGAAATACATAGAGGACCGTGATCACCGCAGTCAAGCAAGTCAAAAAGGTGTAATTGCGTGAGTCTAGTGCGATCGTGGTTCTACAATCACGATCAAGCCTGTACGATTGTGCTTTGGTGGAAAAATGCAGCCCAAGGGCAGGATTGTAAATACAAGTGACTGATCTCAAATTTTACAAAAAGATGGCTCAAACCCTATTATTGAAGATATTACATCTTCCCAAATTTTGAACAATGTTCTAGGGTTTGTACCTCTACTTTAGGAGAAGAAAATATTGTATAAATTTTGGGGGGAAAATATTTTTAAGTCACTCATAAGTGAAGAATTAGTGAGCTCCCATTAAAGATTTGTTGGATCTTATAGTTTGAAGTAAATATCACTTAGATTTTCTCAAATCAAATAAATGGAGACTTTGGGTAAAATCTTACTTATCTATCTTATGAGTAGCTTGTTTTTCCTCATGGGATTATGCTAGAATAGGGTGCAAATATGTAGGAGATGTGATTTTTTTTGTGCATTTATTTGTTTATGATGTTGGATACTACAATTACTTGAGTGACTTGGTTAGGATTTGTGGGTGAAAGAGTCAAATACCTAAATGTGTTTGATGAAAGAAAATCTCAATCTCTTGAAAGCTCAAACTATCCTTGAAAGAGTGGTTAGGGAGAACTTTAGGAACCCACCTCATCCTTGAAAAAAGGATGTGGGAACCAAGGAAATAACTGACAATTTATGATGATGGTTGACTAATTTTCAATATTTTAGACATAAAGGTGATTGTGAAGTTGACTATAATTAGGGAACCATCCTAGAAATAGGGGTGTCTAATTGATGTAATAGGTGGTTTTGATTGAAGCACTTATTAAGTGCTCTGAAGGGTAAATGAGTGAAACCCTTAGGGTTTTGTTGATGAACTATCCTCAAGGACTTCTAACCTAGCCTACCATATCAGCAACACTTTGAATTTGCATCAAACTATCACACACTCATGCATATGTTACCCCTAGGAAAGCATAATCCCAAGATACGTGCCTAATTGCCTAGACTCTAATTATTCATAGCGCCGAATTTAAACTTGAAAATCCCAAAAAGAAATATAAAGTGTGATAACTTTAAAATACCTCATTTTTCTCCTTTTATAGTATTTGTTTGAATTTAGCTAGTATCTATAGTTCCAGACTAATTTAGTCATCACTCACATTGTTCCTCATTGATTCAACCCCGACTCCAATGTTTGGTAAATATATGGACGATGACTACCTTGCACTTAAATTGACATGTAATTTGAGCGTTATAAAAAATGGCATTGTTGTCGGTGAACAATTTAGTGTATTGAGTTACTTTTGAATTCTAGCTTACATGCTTGGATTCAAACTTGTATATATTTTTTTAGTGATTTTCTTTTGTTTCTTGTGTTAGGCAGATTTTTTTTGTTTTACTTTTTTCTATGGCATCTTCTAAAAAATATGATTTTGGTAGTTAGAAGTCCTATCTTGATGATCCATGTCCATATTGTAAAGGACCATACTTTGAAAAATTCCACATATGCTCTTCGAAGAGAGATAAGAACACCATCTCAATCCTATTGGGAGTATGCTTATTCTTTGTGTGGTGGTCGAGATGGACATTGAAGTGATTTACCAAATTCCCTCTCCCATTACTATGCTAATCGAGTTACTAGTTCTTCTAATGAGTTTGATAGGTCTTATGATGAGGTAAAGGAAGAGAAACATACCGGACCCAATAATTTGGAGGCAATACTTCAAACCATTTTGGATCGGGTAACTACAATAGGGGAGAATGTACAATACAAACATCAATCAAATGAGGCATTTGGATCGGAAATTGTTAAGATAGAGGAAATGGGCATGGAATTAAAACTAGAAAACATCAACTACAAGAAATTGCTTTATTTATGACCAACGTTTAAGGTTGAATCATTAATCTCATCTCTAAAAGTAGATGTATTAGGATGAGATTAAAATTTGGTCCTTAATATTATATTTTATTGTTAAGGTACAAAATCCGGTCCCTAAAAAAAAAATTAACTAGTCCCAAATTGTAATTAGGAGCTTTGAGCGGGAAAAACTAACGCCAAAATGTAATTAAAATTTTAACAATTTTATTTTATTTCACTTAGTATGTTGATAAGATCCTTAATTAATTATTCCTTTTTTACATGATACTAATACACGCCTAAATACACAAACTTGTTCTCAAAAACAACATATATATACACGCACTGTACATCATTTTCAATCCTCAAATACAATGGTTGGTCACAAATTTAACCTAGAACTCCATCAATATACACACTAATTTGCAGATGCACGATGAGTGAGGGAGCAACTTTGTCAATTGATTCTTCAATACGGGTTATTACAGCTAATTTTCCCTAATCTCTGTTTTATATCTGTCGAAAATTTGAGGTACGATTTTTGTTCTATCTAGTTTCTCTTTTCTTCCAAAATTATTCTAAATTAGTTTTATTGCTTGGTTATTTGAGCTATCGATCTTATTCTTCCTACTTTATTCTATCCGAATCTGTTATTTTTCTTATTTGTACAACTCAATAATTTACTATGAAATTTGTCAATTTGTGGATGGTCAGTTATTATCTCTCTATAATTCAGTTGCAATGCTTAGGACTTTTGTTCTTTTGTTTTACATTTATCGTAGATAAGATTAGATATGTTATGTTCTATTGCAAATGAAGAAACATACAGATAATTGAAATGAGATATTTAGTACTAGTAATATAATGCAAGGACTATTTATGGGATTAAAGTAAGGATTTTTAAATTCCAAAAGAGTCTTAGATTATATTTGAACCTGCCTTGCACAACTTGTGTGAGATTTGTTTTGTATCGCCTTGGTTATAGCCAATGTACTTTAAACTATGATTTCCTTATGTTGAAATTAAGCCTGAATGAAGATGAAAATTCTGGAAACATATGAGTATCATTGCTTGGTATAAGGATATGTTGGTGTTATGTGTTGCACTTGTGATAGCGCAGATTCAGAGAAAGGGCATCTCGGTGCACTAGAACTCCCGCTATGGTTGGTATAAGGACCTATTACATACGCTTATACATGTTGTTCGTGTTTGTATATGTGTGTGCATGTGTGTGTCTATATATATATATATATATTTAAGCATGCTTTGACACTTTTAGTCTCAAAAGTATCATCTATCCTTTTGTTCAGAAAGAATGGTGTAGTAATTCTAATATAGATCCCTAATATAGAACTATCATAAAACAAAGCTTTTTAGCGGAAATAGTAGATTAAGCAGATGCTCACCCAACATATTCTGTGACTATGTCCTTAGTTTCCTGGAGCTTGTATAACTTCATTTGTGATACATCAGAGAGTAATATATAGATCAACTATTTTGTTTTTAATGACCATGAGGCTAGTGATACATTCTGTAGTACTTTGTGATTGTTCTTTGTCATTTCTTCATTCTATTATTTTGTGTTCCTACAATCTAATAAGCAACTTAAATTCCTGGTCATGTAAAACTTCATAATATTCATATTCTTTGTAATCTTCTATAATTATATTTATTCCATTGATTGTCAAGTTATTCTCCTCAATGCGAGAGAATCGGGATACCAAAAAGGAATATGCTCAAATAGAAGATGGTTTGAAGTCACTTCAGAGTGTTGGAGAAATCATAGGAGAAGTGTTTTGACCTCTAGATAATGAGTGTTATAAGTACCCTTTATACTAACTAATATTCATTTACTTTTTTAGTCGTAGAAATGCATTATTGATCAAAAAGTGTTTATTTTTTTCCTTTACATGAAAAAAGTTACTTAGACCTTTTGTTACCTTTTCAGTGATAGTAAAAGCTAGCAGCGGTCCAAGGTATACGGTTGGATGTCACAGTAAAGTGGATAAGGAAAAACTAACTTCAGGCACAAGAGAGGTTCTCAACATGACAACACTTACGATCAAGCGGGCACTTCCCCATGAAATTAGTAATCATTTTTTTGCTTGCAAGTGTAAAATGTCTAGGCCTATATTTAGAATTATTACGTATGTTCATCCCCAGTTTCCTTAACTTGAGGAATTAATGGCAATTTGATACTGTTGTATACAACATGCTTCATGAAGATCCTTGCAATATCAATTACTCTGCTGTGGGTGGACAGTCAGATTAGATTAGGGAGCTAAGAGAATCCATAGAGTTGCATCTAATGAATCCCTAGATTTTCCTCCGGAGGATTAAGCCTCCATAGGTAAATTATTTAATATAATTTTCTGCATTCTTTTACATTTAGAGCCATGTATAGAAATATTTTTGCTTGTAATATCAGTTCTATGGTAAACAAGGATTTTATTTCAGGGTGTTCTTCTCTATGGGCCTCTTGGAATGGGAAAGAGATTGTTAGACAGGGCAATCACTAGCAACATAGATACCAATTTATTAAAGGTGTACGTACTAGAATTTAGGTATACTACAGTCTAACAGCATCTCATAATGGGCATTTATAATTGGTGATTGTTGCAGGTCATATCAAGTGCCATTATTGATAAGTACATTTGTAAGAGTGCAAGATTAATTTGGGAAATGTTTAATTATTCTTGTGATTACTAAGTAAGATTTCAATCGAATTCATTTCATATATTGGGAGTGTTGAACTTGTAGAATGATTCTGGAGGTGCCCTAAAATATTAACACTCTATTATCTTTATTTGTATCCCTGTATCATTTTCATGGATGAGATAGATGCATTTAGTAGACGCTGTTTCAGCAAGGCAACCGGTGCAGACCATCAAATCCAAAGAACGCTCATTGATTTGCTAAATAATTGGATGAAAGTCCTCAAGATCCATGCTGTTGGGATCGACAGACATGGGGAAATTGATTATGAGGTTGCTATTATGCTCGATGCGGTTTGCTAATAATTCTAACAAGAAAATATTATACTGTTTGTATTGCATCAATGTTCTAATGACTTATTTTATCCTCAGGGTTTGGATTTTAATGGGGATAATATACGTGATATTCTGTACAATCTGTGGACTCCATCCATCTGTAATATGTCTTGACACTTGCTAGTTCCCCAAAACTTCACTGTTCGACCATGAGTGAGATATTTTCCTAAAAATAAATCCCATATCTTCATGATATTTTCCCTAAGCTAAAGTGATATCCTTAGTTCTCCAACCCTCTTTCGTAATACCATATTTATCAACTACCACCTCTTCCACGGAGCTTGTACCCCCACCCCACCCTCTACCCCTCGCGAACATCCAAAGTCAATTGTTTAATAAAGCTTTATTAATGACTTTTAAACATTGTAATTCCAAGGTATCCTATTTTTTAGGAGATGTAACAGTCATCCAACGCACCAAGTTAAAGTTTCTTGCACCATCCGCCTCTTTACCTAAAATTAATCTGATTTCTTCATGTTTTTATTTCTTATACTATCATAACATCTACTAATTAAATATACACTATCCTCTTGAATTCGTGTAGATAAGGCAACCCAACCGTCAATTTTATAAAAAAAGAGTTTGGTTTTTTCGGGATTTATGACCTGGAATTTTAATTTTAGTTGGTCAAGTTGAATTTTTGAGCGTTTGACAGTTTCCCACTTGTTTCCCTATTGTATTATGGTTAGCAATATCATTTAGGTCTTTTATTTTTGATAATTAACCTTTACTTTTAGGATTCCTAAATATTGCCTTTAGTTCTAAGGAAGTTCATACACTAAATGTTATTAACCTTTGGACACACCCTGTGTTGCTTATTTTATAATCTCTAACTAGTGTTTCCTAAACTTTGTTTCAGCTTATGCAAATTGTGAAAGTCATTAGAGCATTATGTCTTAGATAGTAGAGTTGAATTTATTTTTAGATAATAACTTTTGCTGATTTTTTACAGCCCACCAGTCACTTTGGACAAAATCAGAATTCTGATTGGCATCCTGCAAAGGTTGCCTTGTATTGTATATGAGTTATATTAGATTATGTTTCTGATATTGGAGCCAAAGTAATGTCTAAGGTCTGAATAATGGTTTAAAATTATGTCTATTCAACTTTTTTTAACTTAAGAAATTATGTTGACTTGTTTTTCCTCTTTGCTACCTTACTATTTCAACATGCAGATAATTCCTTTGCTTCCCAAGTTGCCTCATCAGCACCAGCTACTTCAAACAGGTAGTTAATTTTTTCCATCAATGTAAGAGGTGATGGAATTCGTGGATATTGGTAAGGTAGGAGATTTACCTATTGGGGTATCCTGGCTAAATTAGCCTACCCATTTTGTGGCCTCATAATAGCCACAAACATACATAGGGTATTAATAATCCATGTAGTGGTTGGATTCTAATTGATATTAGATCCACAATCATTTTTCAATTTCTCCTTACTCTTCATAACTGACTGTATGAATAGAATACAACGAAGAGTTGATGTGGTTGAGTAATTCTTATCCTATATTTGGTCCGGTAGTTAGGTATAGAGTTTTTGTTAAATTTCATATAATAGTAATTAAATATATAAACCTAATAGAAAATAAGTAATTTGATGAATGAACAAGGAGTATTGTACACACCATACGACAGTCTCCTCAGTACAACATTAGAGATAAAAATGAATGTCATCATCCTTGTCCTTCTTGATGTCCCATATCCACTAACCAACCATTCCTTGTTAAATCTCTATATGAAGCTAGGTTCTTTATATTGTTAAATCCTTATTCTCACCACCCACCCTGCAAAATAAACAAGTTGGTCCTATCTTTAATAGTATGTTTAGTATAGAACTTCCTCTAGAACGTGCTAAGAAGTCCCTTGAGGCAGTATGCTTTCCATTTGTTGCTCCATTACAAGTAAGTTTCCTTTTACGATTTTATGAATCGTAGAATCAAATTTATGTCCCAATACTAGTAGTGTGTGGTTGCTACTGAACATGGAAGCCCTCTTGTACGTTTGAATTACAGTGATATCATCAATTTTATATGGGATGATTGTTGTGTATTTAAGTCCCAACATATCCAGAATGTGATTATCACATAAATACAAAAGTAAAGATGGATATGCAATTGATTTTCCTTATTTTTGTGGACGTCTAAAGCTACTTGTTGTCTCTTTGAGCAGACAGCTATCTGATCAGAGATCTACCACTGTCAAATAGGTTTGTTATTTTAGTCTATTATAGTAGCAAATCTACTAGTGAGTCTTTTGGAAAATTGTCCTCTAATTATTCTCTTTGTCTCACGCTTTGTTACCTAGACTCTGTCAGATGGTTTATCAAAACATACTAGAAATTTGAATATGTATGTCTTACATCCCAGTATCTCAAAATAAGCTTGCTAATGTCATCTTCTCCATTCACTATAGTTGCCATCTTCATAGATTCCTTTTAGTAGTTAGATAGACTTGTGTCCATCTCTTTCTACAATGTATTTATGCAAGCTAGGACTACATTTGCATTTTTTTCTCTATTGTTTTGACATTTTTTGCATATTGCTTATTAATTCTCAGTTTAAGACTTAGGAGTATCATCCAATCTGAAAGTATGTACATATAGACTCTTATTAATTCTCTGTTTCTTACGTATATTAAATTATATATCATAGTTATTAATTGTCTTTCCAAAATTTTGTTCTCACAGATTTCTGAAGATAAAAGTTACAAGTGAAAGTACAAGTTCAGAAAATGCACCGGCTCATTATTATTTTGCTAAGAACATTATGTAAACTTGATAACAAATTCTAGCTAGCGATGTTAATTGGTTAGGTTTTGTTATTTAGAAAATATTAAAACTATTGACATCATACAGCTCGAGATGTTAATTGGTTAAGTTTTTATTTTTTAGCAAATATTGAAACTATTGACATCATATTCTAGCACGAGATGTTAATTGGTTGAGTTTTTTCTATTTGTCAAATATTAAAACTATGTTTACCATCCTTTGATATTTTCAGTAGCAATTTTATATTTAGCAATGAAATATATAAATTTTATGATTTTAGTAGCAAACTAGGATGAGTTAGATTGTTTATCTCGAAAGGTTAATCGAGGATGAGTTAGTTGCTTATCTCTAATGATTAATTTAGGATGGTTCATTTGCTCTTCCATAAGGATTAATCTCGGAAGAGTTAGATGTCATCGTGATATATTAATCTAGGACAAGGTAGTTACTCATCGCTAAAAACATTTAGCGACCAGAAAATAACTACTATTTAAAGATGAAAATCATCTATTAGGGACAACATATATAGTCACTAAAAGTGTTTTTTTGACCAAATATGTTACCATCTCTAATGACATTTAACAACCAGCTAGAGTACCTCATCGCAAAAGACCTTTAGCGAAGGAGGCTATAAGGACGAGCCACAACCAGCATTTTCTCATTCTAAAAGATCATTTGCGACCATAATTGAACTTTTAGGGACGATAATCCCTTCCCTAGAGGATATTTTTATTATAGTGATCACTACCTTGCCTATTTCCCAAGAGGATGCTAATCAAGAAGTGAAATCAAGCTATGATGATGAGCTAGGTAGTGAAGAATCCTCAGTCATTTCCCAATCAACTGAATCAAATGATGTGAAAGATGTCCAAATAAGAGAAATGGTACTAGATTCAAGAAAAGAACTAAAACGCATCTCTTATGATGACTCTAGTTCATTTTAGGGTGACAGTGCTACAGAGGAGGCAATTCTAGAATTAGGGTTTAGACCCCATTCAATCCACTTTTCAACATTATGCTTAGAGGATGTGATGAGAATCCATCAACATAGGCAAATAGTGGATTGTGGGGAGAAGGAGTACAATCCCTACATTTTGGGATTTTATAATCCAAGAGAACACATGGAAGCCCCACTATCAATGGCCAAGTACTTCAACTTTTGATGTGCAACTAGTGGCCACTGATGTCTTCACCTTTACCTAAGGAGCCAAACCAAAAGTTTGATGTGAAATTGGGTAAATGGTTTATGTATTCAAAATGGGGAGATAAAATCTCCCTTATCATTTCCTTGCTTCTTCTAAGTTTTATCTTGGAAGATCTGAATTTTCTGTCCCTCTAATGCTTATTTCATAGTGAATGAAGGCGGGGATGAAGATTTAAATCTTCTACGTAGTATAATAAAGGATGTAGAGGAGGCATCATGCTAAGACATTAAACTAAGTACTCGATTTGAGGCACCCCATCAAGCTATGAAAAGAGGCGCATA
The DNA here is from genome assembly GCA_030864225.1 of Capsicum baccatum var. pendulum. Classification (NCBI taxonomy): domain Eukaryota; kingdom Viridiplantae; phylum Streptophyta; class Magnoliopsida; order Solanales; family Solanaceae; genus Capsicum; species Capsicum baccatum. Next base: position 93,933,865 of record CM061557.1, read on the forward strand.
TCCTTTTATTTTATGCAATAAAATAGATTCAAAAACTTAACATTGTTGAAACCCTATAATTTGGTGAAAAATATATTTCCATATTCATTGTATTTGTTATTCCAAGAAGAAGTTGATGAGACTGAAGTGTGAAGTGAAAATTATCTTTACCTTCTATTACTATGGATGCCATGGATGAATTACATGGTATAATTCTTCCTCCTTATCTTATGAGTAGCTAATTTTTCTAGTCTTGGGATTATGTCGAACTAAAGTGTAATTGTGTATGGATCTTGGTCCATTTGCATGATTTTTAGTTGTTAAGTGTGGATTTTACCATTGCTTGAGTTTAATAGTTAGAGTTTGTGGGTGATAACCTCAAATCTCCAAATGGTTTTGATGGGTGAAAACCCCAAACTCTAAAAACCCTTCATCATCCTTGAAAGAGGGATGGAGGTAAATATATGAGAACCCTTAGCATCCTTGAAAGAGGTTTATAGGGGGATAAAGCAGTGGTGGACACTTAAGTATGTGGTTTGCTACCTTTTAAAATATTAGACATAAGTGTAAATAGAGTGTAAGTCATATCATAGGCATTCTCCTAGAAATAGGGATGTTTAATTGAGGTTTAGGGTGACTATAAATGACACACTTGTTAGGTGTTTGAAAGAGCCAATAAGTGAGATCTTGGTGGTTTTGTTGAAAGACTAACTACAAAGACCTTTGACCTAACATATCTCCCACTTAATAACTAAGATTCATGTTAAGCCATCATTTACCCACATGCTCATTACTTTTAGGTAGGCATAATCCAAAGATCACATCCATACTAGATTTTAAATCAAAAGTGCTATACTAGTGTGTTGTTTGACCAAATATTGTTATAAAAAAATTCAAACCAAACCCCCTATTTTACTTTAAATGTTATTTTTGTTTGCATTCTGAGTATCCTTTTAGTAATTAGAGCACCCATAGGACTTGAGATTTATATTTCACTCCATTTGGATTCAACTCCAATGCTAGTTGGGATATTGACAACGACCGCCTTACCTCTTGAGAATGGGAGTAAGTTGAGCGTTATCAAAATAGTGCCATTGCTGGGGATAGAGTAGATTTTATTTTTCAATCTATTCATGCATAATCTATGAAAAGGTGGTGCTAGGAGAAATTTTGATTGAAATTTAAAAGAGAATTGTGAAATTGGCATATTGGGACTAAGTAGAAGAGTGCAGGAGACTTGAATTTTGGTCTCAGTTACCACGACCATGGTCTATGCAACCATAATTGTTGAAGAATTATGAACATGATTGCAAAATTGGGATTGCAATCACAATCGAATCAATTTAAATAACCATCCAACTACTATTTCTTCACATGTAACTTTTCCAAAATTCTCTCAGATTCTCTACAGATTTTGGCTTAGTATTGAGTATCCAAGTGTCAATTCAATCTATTTGCATCTCCAAACTTGGTATGTGGCCTCAACCCCCTTTTTTTATATATAAATTGTATTCTTAGAAATTGTAGTTTAGGAAAAGACCTGAAATAGCATTTTAAATACTAAATTGCATGCTTATTTCTGAATATTATGTTTGTTAGCTATTGTAGTTGATGTACACACATATGGGGAAGTCTTGAGTACCCAGATTTAGGCCTTAAGTTGTTGAAATTGACGTGTACACCATGTGTTTGATTCAATGACCCAATGAGTTCAATGTGAATTCCTCTAAGTTAGGGGCTATAATCACACATTCTAAGCTTAAATTCTCTGATAATAATGTTGATATTCCCTAATGAAACAAGAAGTTGTAGTTAAAATTATGTTTTGAATGATGTTCAGAATATGTCGACTAAGGTCTTAGGTACCACAATCATGGTCCCAATGATCGCGATCGTGGCATCACGATTGTAGTCACTACTCTACTAACGCCATATCTGAGGGTAGTTTTCTGCAGTAGCCAAAATTTTTGCACACCTATTTCTTACCTTAGAACCTCCTACAACACTACCACACGAGTTTATCTGATTAATCGAGCATAATTTTGGTGTGATAATGCTAAGAATGGTCTGGATCGCACTGCCCACAGGTACTAAGCCACCAGAATAGGAGGTTAAAACAACACCAGATTCATGGCAGCTCAATGCCAAAACCTCTACTATACTAATTTGCCCAGGTTAAAGTTGCTCTCTGAGAGGGGTATCAGTTTGGACAAAGTAGAGGAGAAGCTTTTTGGTTTCTATGCCAGACTCACAGCTATTGGTTGGAGGTGCTTTGCTCTGGACCCTTACCATGCAAATGAGCAGTGGGTACGTGAGTTCTACGTGAACCTCAGCGTAGTTTCTCTCACAAATCAAGTGATGACAATATGAGGTAAGCAAGTGAATTTCAGAGCAGAGTGGATCAATGTGTATGCACTCCCAAATGCTGACATGGAGGAGTTTCATGCAAAAACATACGAGCTAGGGACCTGAATGGATGACATTCTTTGTCCTAATAAAGAGGTTCCTTAGACAACCATCAAGAAAGACATTTTGATGAATAACTTCACAACTAAGGACAAGCTTTGGCTAAATATCATCTGTAGCAGAGTATCACCATGCACGCACATTATCATTGTCATAGACTTACGAGATCGGATTGTGTCTTGTATCCTATCTGGCATTACACTCAATATAGGCGAGATTGTGCTCTCAGAGCGGAGGTACTTCAAGAACCATGAAGGTACACAACTTCTCTTCTTGTCCCTTATTAATAAGCTATGTAAAAAAACACATGTGGAAGAGTATGTTGCAGATACATAGGTGCTCCCAGGTCCCCTCATCTTCCCACTAAAATTTTAGTGTGAGAATGTCCCAGGTCAGAGCAAAAAAAGAAAGATGGACTCAATCAAGTCGACCCAAGAGGGAACAAATTCTTATAGATCTTCATCAGCCAACCCCTTTGATGACATCTCAGGTTAGATACGGGAGGTTAGAGAGCTAGTGTCCAGATTTCCTTAGGGATTAGGAGAGTCCTCCACCGCTCGCCACTCATATATGACTTTGTCAGATTCTGACATATATCATGAGGAGAAGAAGAAGCAGGACTCTACTATTTCTAAGTTAGAGAGAGCCTACCCAGCCTCAGCTAAATCATATAGGGACCTTATGGACTCCCATAAGAAGATGGATAAGAGGGAGAAGAAGTGGGACAAATTCTTCAACATGATATGGAAATGGGTAAAGGGCCTATGGAAGGTCCTAAAACCCTATGATAAATTTCCTTCTCCCCATATAGATAGTGATGACAAGGCCCCTGTAGATTGGTCAGCTGATGATGCCGGTGGTAATGGTACAGAGTCAACTGGAGAGAGTTATTCTTGATGCAAATCTAGGGAGACCCCTTACTTTTTCCTTATGCTTTATTGATTATGTGGTGGGGACACTACTAGCTTCTTAATCGGAGATGTTTACCCTAGATTTTGTATTATTTTGACTGTTGTTGGATGTTTTTATTATTGTTTTGGATGATATATTGGATACCATTCTATTTTAATTTGAGATCCCATATTTGGAAACTCTGATGGTGCCCACATTTTCATGGATTATCATGTAGTTTTATTTTTAGTTTTTATTTTTACTTTAGTTTTATTTTGAGTATGATGATTCGACCTATGATAGATTGAGTAATGACATTCTTAAGGGTAAATTTTCGAGTTTGGGTTTTGAGCCATAGATACATAAGAATTCTGAGTACCTGTGGCATCTATGTCAGTAATGCAATAAAATTCTGAGTACCTGTGGCGTGTAAGTTTTGGGGTCCCGTGCCCCATTGGTGAATTACAAGTAGCCATATGGTTTGGTTTGCCGATATTGAGCCAAAATGTTAGACTAAGGCTTCGGTTGTTGCCATGTTTAGAAAATTGTACGTGGTGATAATGCAAAATAAATAGACCTCTCCATCCAAAAATTTTCAAAAATCAAGGGCATGGACGTGAGCAACTTTGTAACAAAACTTTTTCTCTTTTGTGGCTCCGCAAATTTTTGACTTGTTAATACTGATAGATACTCCTATTTTGTCTCAAATGTAAGGGGCAACTGAGCGTCATTGGAAAATTTTACATGCCGTGTGTGGTGAGATATTTGCATTCATCTCTTGTATAATTGTGTTATCTAGAACTTGCCCGGTTAGTCTCTCTAGGCTAATTTTGATCGTATTTGGTTGGAGAAATGATCTTAGGCCATTCTTGTGACTTTCGAAGCGACTTTATCCTAAAAATCCCACCCAATCAAAAAAGTAATCCCTAGTTACCCACTTTAAGCCTTTGGACCTTTCTTTGGCAAACACATTACAAGCCATGAACCATTCATTTTATCCCTGTTTTGAACCATACCCTCTTTGAACTTCAAAATACAACTTGAGGATAAAAGCCTAAGTTGGGGGTGGTGAAGATTGACGAAAGTAAGTATGGGTCCACAAAGTTGTAACTGAAATACCTAAATGCCTAGACATTGAAAATAAATGAATAAAAAAAAGAAGATCCAACAAAGGAAATAATTGCACAAAAGTTGCAAGAAAAACAAATGAAAAAAAGTGGGTGAACAATGGAAGCAAAATGCAGGCATATGCAATGAGAGAAAAACAATGAGGAGTGTCCCACAGTCAAAAAGCGGATTAAATAAGTGTGATGTAGAAGTTAAAGGTAGGGTGTAGCTATGTTGTTCCCAAATGATATCTTACCCTAACCCGAACCTACATTGTAAACTCAAAAAGTCCTTTGAGATCTTCAACCATTTACTTTCCTTATACTGGAGATTGAAAATAAAGGCAATCCTATGGTATGACACTTGTTAACAAAGAGAGTTCTTTTGTAAGAGAGAGAGTTTTTTGCTCTTAAATCCCTTTGTGCATATTTGGTAGCTTGGTGTATGGAATTTATTTTGTGAGAAGGCATGTGAATGAGTTGAGGTGGGTGATTTTGTCACTTTTCGAGTGATGAGGCAAACAGAGTATAGCTTAGTTTTGGTCAAAAGTGAGTCATTTCTAAAGTATTTGTTAGTGTTGCTTGGTTGCTCTTAGAAGTCTTGTTCATCTCTAGATATTGCATTTTATGTTGAAGGGCGTAATGAAAAATGCTTAACCCATGTGTAATGAGATACTTGTGGTAGTGACTAAGCTAAAGTTGTTGTTAGATTTGAGGCATGAAGTTTGGTCATAGATAATTGTTGTATCATGTAAGAAGTAGTGTTGCTTGAGGACAAGCAAAATCTTTAAGTTGGGGGTGTTGATGAGAGGTGATTTTACCACTAATTTGCACTAAAGCTTTGTGCACATTACCATGTTTTGAATGAATAAATGAGACATAATTGTGATTGAATACATGAATATCCGTATTTTGCAGGAACATAGTTGAGATAGAAAGATGTGGATTATAGCTTAAAATGATCAAAAGGAAGAAATAAAGTGTAGCTGAAGACTTGGAGTAGGACATAGACCTAGGTACCACAATTGCGGTATGAGGACCACGATCGTGGGAGTCAAGCAAGTCAACAAGGCATGATCGCGTGAGTTTATCAAGGTCGCAGTCAAGCCTGTGCGGTCGCAGTTTGGCGAGAAAGTGCAACCCAAGGGAAGAAATGTAAATGCATGTGGCTGATCCTAAATTTTACAAAAAGAAAAATCAAACCCTATTATTGAAGATATTCCATCTTCCCAAATTTTGAAGAATGTTCTAGGGTTTGTAGCCTCCATTTTTAAAGAAGAAAATATTGTATAAATTTGGGGTGAAGAATATTTTGTAGTCACTTCCAAGTGAAGAATTAGTGAGCTCCCATTGAAGATTTGTTGGGTCTCATAGTATGAAGTAACAACATTCACTTAGATTTTCTTAAATCCAATAAATAGAGATTTTGCCTAAATCTTACTTATCTATCTTATGAGTAGCTAGTTTTTTCTCTTTGGAATATGCTAGAATAAGGTGTAAATATGTGTGAGATGTCATTTGTTTGTGAATTTATTAGTTTGTGATGTTGGATTCTACTATTGCTTGAGTGACTTGGTTGGACTTTATGGGTGAAAGCCTCAAATACTCAAATGGGTTTGATAGATGAAAATATAAAGGTCTTGAAAGCTCAAACCATCCTTGAAAGAGGGGTTTCGGTGAACTTTAGTAACCCACATCATCCTTGAAAAAGAGATGTGGGAACAAAGGCAATAGTAGATAATTTATGAGCATGGTCGACTAATTTTCACTATCTCAAACGTAAGGGTGATTGTGAAGTTGACTATACTTATGAAACAATCCTAGGAATAGGGGTGTCTAATTGAGGTATTACATGGTTTTGATTGAAGCACGCGCTCATTATGTACCCGAAAGGGTCAATGAGTGACATCCTTGGGGTTTTGTTGACGAACTAGCCTCAAGGACTTCCAACCTAGCCTACCACATTACCGATACTTAGAATTTGTATCAAACTATCACACACTCATGTACATGTTATCCCTAGTAAAGTATAATCCCAAGATATGTGCCTAATTTCCTAGACTCTAATTATTCATAGCCCCAAATTTATACTAGAAAATTCCAAAGAGAAATATTAAGTGTAGATTTTTCAAACCCCCCATTTTTATCTTTTTTTACTATTGGTTTGAATTTATCTAGTATCTATAGTTCCAAAGTAATTTAGTCGTCACTCACATTATTCCTCATGGATTTGACCCCTACTACAAGTTGGGTAAATATATTGATGAAGACCGCCTTGCACTTAAATTGACGTGTAAGTTGAGCGTTATCACATCTCCAACACCAGTTATCAATTGAAACTTGGAAATTTTTTCCAAGTTTCTTCTATGGAATCAGATTCATTTATAATATGATTTACACAAATAAACTATATTACCACACTAAATTCAATGTTTCAAACACAATGGGGAAGTTGGATTTTTCATCCGAGGTCATTTCAACCAAATGTGGGTCTCACACCCTATCTCCCAATTTTTTAACTTTCTGACCAATAGGTCAAAATATGCTCAGGAGTGCTGGGACCTAAACCAATGGTCTACCTATCCTAAAATTGATATCTTGGAGCTGCTAGCATAGTTGGAATTTGTATCGGAGATTGTTTTTCTGAAGTTTTAATTCGGTGTCCATTTCAAACCAACATAGACTTCAAAATAGGGAATTGGCTCTAAAAACCAAACCAACTTCCTGATAACCGACTGGTCAGCTCCAGCAAGTTATAAATGACTTGGGGTAGCTATGGAAAGGGTCTAACGGTATGAATAAGAAGAAATACAAAAAATGACCATAAGGGTCATACAATATACACTATTAAAGGAACTTTTATCCCCAAAAGCGAAAGATCAGAAAATACCCAAAGTATCGAATAGGTAAGGATACTGAGTATGCATCTCACACTCGATCTATCAAGTGGCCCCCTCTATTAGGTTGTTCCTCGACTAAACCTTAACTATAATAATTCCTCTAGTATGTGACCGCCTCACATCACTAGACCAAATAAGCACCCGCTCCTTTTCAATGGTCAAATGCTCATCCAACTAGACTGGCTCATGCCTGATAACATGAGAAGGATTGGTAATATATCATCGCAACATGGAAGCCTAGAAAATTGGATGAATAACGGCCAAATCTGGAGGTAAAGATAACTCATAAGCTACCTTACCAACTGAGCGGATAATCTCCAAAGGTCCAATATATCTCAAACTAAGCTTACCCTTTCTCCTGAACCTCATCACACCATTTATGGACGACACATGGAGAAATACATGCTCACTAACTACAAATCTCAAGGAACAACTCCTAGGATTTGCATAGGCCTTCTTACTTCTTTGAGCTGCTCTTAACCTATCCTGAATTACCATTACTCTATCCAACGACTCCTAAAGCATATCAATACCACAAGGCCTATGCTCAAAAGTCTCAAACCATCAAACCAGAGAAAGATATCTCCTACCATAGAAATCCTCAAATAGCGCCATCTTAATACTCAAATGATAACTATTATTATAAGAAAACTCTACCAAGGCTAAGTGCTACTCCCACTAGCCCCCAAATCCGTAACACAGACTTGAAGCATATTGTCAAGCACTTGAATGGTCCTCTCCAATTGACGTTTGATAGATGCATAAAAGGCTATACTAAGATCCACTTGAGTTTCCAACTCCTTCTTAAAGGCTCTGTAAAACCTCAAAGTGAACATTGAATCATGGTCCAAAATGATATAAATGGGCAGCCCATGTAAATGGACTATCTCATAAACATAGATATGGGCCAATCTTTCTGCACCGAAGAAATAAAATATGTTGACTTAGTCAAATGGTCTATAATGACCAAAATACCATCGAAACCATGGAAAGAATAAGGCAACTGATTCATCGTGGAAACATGGCACTTTCAATGGTTAAAACCTTGTATTTATGCATGGACTTAGATTGTTTTAGTAGATATGATATACTTTGGTATTGGTTGCAGGTAAAATAGGTCTACAATAGTGTTGGGATAAAAATGGAAAAAATACCTATAAAGACAAAGTATTATTAAGATAAGAGTTACCTTACAAGTCATCAACACAGTATATGACTCGTAGGATGGCTCATAAGCACAATAGGACACAAAGCTAAACAGAGAATCTCTATATAGAGAAGATACGACTAGAGCATCCGACTATTAATTATAAGGTACAGGTCATGAAAAGGAATCCTAAGTATAATAAAATCTAAAGCTACCATCCAAAGTTTAGGTCTCAGAAGTATATGAGTCAGAATTCTGAGTACGACTCATATAGTAAAACCGTAAATAGACTAGTGTTGAAAGCTTGGAAAGGAAGAAGTCCCAGGTGGATACGAGTGAAGTCCATGAGTCATATGGTCAAGGTATGACTCATGAGAATAATTCATAAGAAGAACAAATAGCTAAATCCTTGGGAGATTTGACACTTGAATGGATACGATTGGCATAGTATGACTTGTATGATGAGCATACAAGTGGATGAGCGAGTCATACCATGTGCTGACGTAACTCTACCTTTCATATTTTTATTAGGATTTTTGAGTATTATTTGAGATACTATAAATACCCTAGGCTTTATCGTTTATTAGGTTACATTCTTTAATATCTTTTTACGTTCCAATATACTCTATTACACACTTTTGCTTTGTTCTTACAATTTTGGTTTTTTATTCAATAGTAGATTCTAGATTTTATTTATCTCATTATTGTGCAATTAATTACATGCTTTCTTTGTTGATTATCATGGATTTTTTCATGAACATAGACAACTAATTTCCTTGACTAGGGTTATTGTAACCCTAGAAGATTGGCTATGTAAAGGAAGTGGTAGATTCATCTATTCTAGGTATGCATGTATCTTAATCTTATTCATAAAAATTGACCTCAGAGTTGCTGCAGAAGCTTGGGATATCCTCTACTTCCATACATCCTCACAAGGAAGTTTGTGATTAGGGAAAGAGGATTAACATAGTAATTTGAGATTCACTTCCATCTTACTATTCCATCATCTCATCTAATCACTTGAGACTCAAAATGTGAAAGTGAACTAAAGTTGTAAAAATGAGAAATAAGGTGACACCCTTAGACTCATGAGGTAAAGAGTGAGATTTATCAACACATTTATAAGATAACTGATAATACATATCTTGTTGACTTTACACGTAGAGCAATAGAATAGGTGGATTGAACATGAGAAATTTACGAAGTAAAGAAGCCAGGGGGAACACAAGACTATTTTTGGTATTCTATTGTTTACACCTCAAAAGCATCAAAGATTTGGTTACTAGTTACTGATAATTCCAAATTCCCCCCATTTACTTATTTGTACTGCTCATGAATTATATCAAGTTAAGAAATTGTTCAACATTTTCCCTGTAGGTTCAACCCCAACCTAGTTGGGTTACTATAATTGGCATCGACTACAGCATACTTTTTTTAGTGGTTAATTGTTAGCAACATCAACTTTTGGTGCCATGGATGGGGAAGACGATTTGAGTAGTTAATTGAATTAGTAAAGTTTGTGGGTTCTTATTTTCTATTTTTGATTTGGCATGCATCGGTGTATGTCAAATACTAGGAGAAGAGGAAATTTCTTACACCCATTGATCTAGATCCAGAAAGAATTATTCAAACACCTGAAGAATGTTAGGACAAGTTCGTGATGGAGTTCAAGACTTTCCACCTGTGGATTCCAACATGGCACTCCCATGTCATCTAATTGATCCATGGAATATTATAGATTTATAGATGAAACAACTAATAACTATTATAGAGAAAGAGAGAAGAGCAACCAAAGAGGCTTGATTAACTAAAGAAGCTGGGTTATTTTACCAAGGAGGACTAGCTAGGCCTTGATAAAGAGCTGAGCAATGAGACAGAGTTCAAATAGGCAGAGCCCCATTGATTCGTGCATATCAACACTTACACCCATATAATAATAAGAGGATATGGGTTATGTTAAACCTAGTTAGATAGGATTCATCATTTCTCTTGCTTTACCTCTAATGTGAAGTTTGATATTACAAGCGCCATGACTTAACTGTTGAACTTGAAGGGTATATTTTCATGATCTATGAGTGATGATGCGAACATACATCTTGCTAATTTTACTGGGATCTGCACATCATTTACTATTCTAGGAGTGGATTAGAAAGTTTTGAGATTGTGGTTGTTCCCATTTTCATTAATGGGTGAAGCATCACTATGTTTAGGGGAACTTCCAAGAGGCTCAACCACTACCTGGCATCAGATGTATAAATAGTTTCTATATAGATTTTTCCCTCCTACAAGGATGCTACAAGTTAAATATTAGATTTATAACTTCAGATAGATACCTGTAGAATCCTTATATGAAGCATGGTTTAGATTCAAAAAGATGCTAAGCATGGTACCTAATCAAAGAGGATCAAATTTGTTGGAAATCTTCTATAGATCATTAAATGTCAATTCGAGAGCAATGGTAGATACAATTTTAGGAGGTGAATTCACACATCTTCGATAGGATGATGCATAGGATATGCTGAATGATATTTTAGTGACTAATAAAAGTTGGCATACTAGAGATACTAAATGTTTTCCAGGTACTTATGCTATTGGGGTAGCCAACGATTATGGAGCTGGTCTGGATATGGTAGCATAAGAGATTGAACAATTTTATATAGATATTGGGTTGATTACTAAATAGTTCATAATAATGAGTACTGAAAAAGTGAATGCAATTTTGGCACAGGGTTCTACTTCCAGAACTTTTGAGATTGAATTTGAAGAAGAAGTGAAGTATATTGATCGTAGGTTGGTGGATTTTTGATCCTAAAGGTAAGGGAATCAAGGTCAAAACCATTATAATGATTGATAAAAAGATAGAAGTAAAGAGAGATATGGTGATTGAAGGCGAAAAGATGACTACATGAAGAAGAGTGACAAGTATGTTCCACCAGGAAAATGTGATTTAAAATCCAGAATAGAGTCGTGTTGTCAAAATTAGTCAAGGGTTAAGAGATCTACCTTAAAGATATAAAGGCAAACCTGTGAAGTCTAAATCATAAAGTTGAGTCGCATGCTACAACGTTCAAGCAGTTGGAGCAATAATTTGGTCAAATATTAGCCATAGCAAATAAAAGACAACCTGGCATTCTCCCGAGTAACACAGTGGCTAATTAAACAATAATGTTTACTACAACACCATTACCACCCGAAGTGGTAAATCCACCGTAGATCCACCTATACGCGTTGTAGATGAGAAAAAGAATGATGATCCTGTTGATTTAGATAGTAGTAGAAAGTAAGATAAATGAGAAGAAAATGTCGAGGATCTTGTTTTAAAGCCTATCCCGAGACCTCACCTTTTTTTCCCCAAATGCTAAAAAATAAGAAAATGGTAAAGGTATCAGAAGTTTTGTTAATTCTAAAAGAACTATCAGTCAACATCTTACTTGTAGAGGCATTAGAGAAAATGGAAGGATATGTAAAATTCATGAAAGACCTAATCACCAAAAAGAGGTCAGTCGATATGAGCCAATCGACAACACTCATCAATATAGTGTAGTAGCTACTAGATAATAGGTAAAGAAGAAGAAAGATCTTGGTGCTTTCAATATACCCTGCACCATTGGATCCTCCAACTTTGCTCATGGGTTATCTGATTTGGGTGCTAGCATCAACCATATGCCATTTATCAAGTTTAAATAGATGGGGTTAAGATCTCCTAAACCAACCACCATGAGATTAGTGATGACAGACAAAACTGTGAGAAAGCCAGTTGGTATCTTATATGATGCATTGGTAAAGGTGGCTTCTTTCATCTTTTCTGCAAATTTTGTGATATTGGACTGTGAAGTGGACTTCTAAGTCCCAATTATTTTAGGAAGACCATTCTTGGGTATGAGAAGGATATTTATTGATTTAGATATAGGACATTGGATGCTGAGACTCAATGATGAACAAGTGATAGTCAATGTATGCATATCTATGAAGTAGCCTGATGAGTTAATGGTGGTATCCATGATTGATGTGTATGATGATGGAGTGGCTTCATTATATGATGTCAATTTAGTTACTCTTTGTGATAATAGTTTTAATGCTGCTAGTCTTATTTAAGAGAGGTTGGGTGTTGAAGCTCTTGCAGCCGTGATTATAAACTTTAATAGTAATGGATGAGATGAGTGTGATGAAATGGTATGTGTACTTTATGGGATAGTTCATATAATTATGCACCAAAGAATCTTGATTTAGATTTGAAGAATAGAACTACTCCATGTGTTTTGCCATCCATTGAAGAACCATTGGTCTCAGAGTTGAAGGCCCTTCCTTCTCATTTGCGATATGTATTTTTGGGGGCCAACATTACTTTGTAGATAATTATTATATCTGATTTGATTGATTCATTAGTGGATTCATTGTTATCAGTATTTCAAAGATTCAAGAGGGCCATTGGTTGGTCCATTGTAGATATTCTGGGTATTCTGCCTAATTTGTGAACTCATAAAATTCAACTTGAGTCAGATTATATTCCAAGTATAGAGTATCATCTTAGAAACAATCCTCCTATTTAGAAGGTCTTTAATAAATATATAATTAAGTGGTTGGATACTGGTGTAGTATCTTCTATTGTAGACAGCAAGTGGGTCAGTCTGGTACAATATGTTCCAAATAAAGGTGGTGTAATTGTTGTGCCTAATGAGAAGAATGATCTATTTCTAATGAGGTTAGTCACAGGATACAGAATATTCATGGATTATAGAAAGTTGAATGCATGGTCTCAGAAGGATCATTTTCCCATTCCCTTTATGGACCAGATGTTAGATAGGTTAGCGGGCAGAGGATTGTACTATTTTCTTGATGTGTATTCATGTTACAACCAAATAACTATTTAACTTGAAGACCAAGAGAAAACAACCTTCACTTGTCCTTATAGGACCTTTGCATTCTGACTTATGCCATTCGGTCTATGTAATGCTCTAGCCACATTTCAGAGTTGTATGATGTCAATCTTCTCTGACATGGTAGAAGAAACCATTAAAGTATTTATGGATGATTTTTCAGTTGTTGGTGATTCTTTAGATGACTACTTAGTTAACTTGGCAAATACTCTTAGAAGGTATGAAGAATGCAACTTGGTACTTAATTGGGAAAAGTGCCATTTATGGTCAAAGAAGGTATAGTTCTTGGACACAAAATTTCAAAAGGGGATATTAAGGTAGTTAGAGAAAAGATTAAAGTGATAGAGAAATTACCTCCACCAATTTCTATAAAGGGTGTTCATAGATTTTTGGGTCATACGAGGTTTTAAAGGCAGTTCATCAAGGATTTCTCCAATATTTCCAACCCTCTTGGTTGTCTACATGAGAAAGAGGTAAAATTTGAGTTTACTGAAGCATGCTTGAAGGCTTTTGAGCGCGTGAAAGAGAAGCTGATGACTATGCCTACTATTGTATCTCTAGATTGGTCCTTGCCATTTGAAATTATATGTGATATGAGTGGTTTGGCTTTAGGGACTGTACTAGGTGAATGAAAAGAAAAGATCCATCCTCCCATCTACTATACTATCAATGAACTAAATCTTGCTTAAAAGAACTACACCATGATGGAACAAGATTTATTGGCAGTGAATTTTGCCTTTGAGAAGCTTAAGTCTTGTTTGATTGGGACAAAGGTGATTGTTCACACTGATCATGCAACATTGTGGTACTTAATAGTGAAAAAGGATGCATAACCTAGACTTATTAGGTGGGTTCTATTGCTGGAAGAATTTGATTTGGAGGTCAAGGATAGAAAAGGCACTGATAATCAAGTTGCAGATCATTTGTCTAGACTTGAAGAGGAATCTATGCAGAATGTTGAAAATGGAGTTGAGATTGATGATAGTTTTCCAGATTAGCAGATATAAGCATCTTCCTAAGATCTAATTCTATGGTTTGCAGACTATGAAAATTACCTAACAAGTGATCTAATCCCAAAATATCTTTCCTTTTAGTAGAGAAAGAAGTTTATACGTGAGGTAAGGAAATTTTTCTAGGATGAGCCTTATTTATTCAGAATTTCTGCGGATGGAATTATTTAAAGATGCATGCCTGAGATATATACAATGAGTATACTTGAGGCTTGTCATTCGTTTGCAGTTGGGGGTTATCATGGAGGAACCCTCTCAGCCCACAAAATCTTTCAATGTGGGTATTATTTGCCAACAATCTACAAAGATGCTCATGATTTTTCTTTCGCTTGTGATCAATGTCATGACAAGTTAACATCTCTAGACGCCATGAACTTTCTATGACTCCTATCTAAGAATTGGGTTTTTTAAATACATGGGGTATAGATTTTATGGGTCCTTTTGTGAGTTCATTTAGCATGAAGATTATTCTTGTGGTTATGGATTATGTTTCTAAATGGGTGGAAGCAATTGCATTTTCAAACAATGAAGCACACAGTGTCACTACGTTTTTGAAAAAACACATCTTTTGCTTAATTTTGCATGCAGCTATCATTAGTGATAGAGGGTTACATTCTTATAATCGTCTATTCAAAAGTATTCTTCAGAAGTATGGAAGGAAACACAAGGTGGAAACACCTTATCATCCGTGGATTACTGGACAAGTTGAGGTGTCCAATAGGAAAATCAAGTCCATCTTGGCAAAGATAGTGGCTAAGATAGTGAATGCCAATTGGACTGATTGGTCATGAAAGTTTGATGATGAATTATCGGCTAACCAAACAGTATTCAAGACCCCAATTGGTGCTTCACCCTATCAGCTATTGTATGTCATGGTTTTCACTTGCATGTTGATCTTGAACATAAAGCATTGTGGGCTTTGAAGAAGCTGAATTTTGAGTGGCAAGATACAACCAAGTTAAGGATGAATCATATGAATGAGTTAGATGAGTTCCAACTCATGGCATATGAAAGTTTTACACTTTACAAGGAAGAAATAAAGATGCATCATGATCGCAAAATTGAGAAAAGAATCTTAGAAAAAAGTGATTAGGTATTGCTTTACAATTCAAGGTTGCAAATTTTTTCTTGGTAAGATGAAGTCTAGATGATGTGGTTCTTTTACTGTGCTAAGAGTGTTTCCATATGATGCTTTGGAATTGAAATCGGATGGTGAAGCCTCATTCAAGGTCAATAGGCAAAGAGTCAAGCACTATATGGGTAACACTATGGAAATTAATGTAATTTTTGAGATGGACCTCGGGTAAGGCTAAGTAACCAAGGTAGTTGTGTTGTACCGCGACGTTAAATAAAGTATTGTATAAAAGGAAACCCATGATACTAGTTGGCAAAATTTAGTACCCAACTTAGCAACGTCGTGCTGCGATGTTAAATCAAGCACTGCATATGAGCAACCCATGTTTTTGTATTTATTTATATATAGGGTAATATGGTTGTTCATTATGCAGGACTAAAAACTATAGAAAAGATCCAGAAAAGTTGAAGTAAATAAGTCATACGAAATCTTCATGAGTCTTACCTAGGTGGTATGTCACGTAAGTAGGAGTCTTAAGAACATAGGAGAAAATTCAAAATTAGGTAAAAGTTTTTGGAATGGATACGATTCTCAGAATGAGTCGTACCCTCATAGAACGACTCGTCATATTAAGTCGTACCCACTCACTAACCCAGGTAAGGTTCCAGGTCTATATAAGTTGAAAAAATGACCCGTAAGACTGGGTAAGAGTTGTGCACATGACTCGTACCCAAGATTAATAAGTCGGGGTCATAAGTCAACTTGGTCCATAACTTGATTTAAAAAGAAAAAAAGGGTACCCAAAATGGGTATCCGAGATCTGAAATAACTCCACACTGGAAATATCTCCATTGTTGATTGATCTCAGAGCACCCAAAGCTCTAAAACACTCAAAATCACATACCACATTGCTTGAATGTTATACACTGCACGGGTTAAGCATGAATTTGGGAAAGAACACGTGAAAAATCGAGCAATCGAATATCTCACTCATTAAAGAAAGTTTCGAACTCAAAATCTTTACATTTCAAGTTCGAGTTGTAAATGTGAGATCTCTTGAACTTGGTTAAAGTTGAATTTACATATAAGTGCATTTTTGGTTTCCTAGTTCATAGGTTTTAAGGTGAAAATGGAAAATAAGGGTGAAATTGATTTTTGATGTTGATATTATGTGTTTTTGGACAAGAGTTGGGTGATATTGCTGCATATAGTTGTGGATAGTTTGGTAATTTGAATGGGAGTCAACTCTAAAGTTGAACTTCTATGTTGTAGTGGCTACAACTCTCTTTAGGACTCGTACCCAGAAGTAACAGGGTCATAATGAGGCTCATGTCCCCTGACAAAATAGAAGTCTAACTGAGTGTGGATTATAGTTAGGTATGGCTTTCCTTTATGGTCGTATCCATACCATATGACTCATACATTGTAGTCGTACTGACCTGGGAGAAATTAAATATTATAAATTATTTCTGATCTGCTTACGACTATTGGTAACAAGTAGGTATGACTGGTTAGAAGGACTCATAAGTAGACCAATGAAGAATTGTATATGTAATGTTTAGCATACGACTCGATCACAAGAGTTGTACCCAGTCCATAAGATTGGTACCCACCACTTGTATCCTAGACAAAACATGCACACTAAACTTTAGTTTCTTATTTTAGCTTTCGTTTCCTTATTTAATTACTAATAAATGCGTACTTTAAGGTACAATGCCTTCGAAAAATGCATCCTCTTCAAAACAAGTGCCTAAAAAGGGAAACAAAAAGGCACAATCTTCCAGTTTTGAGACTTCTTAGTCACCCAACAGTAGTGGTGACTTATACAACTACCCATAGAATGGAAAGGTTGACCCAAAGGCATAAATTCAAAAAAGGGGAAAAAGGTAGCGACTCCAAAGGACACACCTCCATAGGGTTTAGGAGAAAAAACTCGATTATCTCTTATTCTCATACACTGCCACCTTCAGATGTCGAGGATGATGCTAAATCCAATTTCGAAGAAACAAGTTCTGATTATGACAATGGTATAAAAGAGGTCGATGTTATACTAATAGATAGATAGGACCATCCCCTAGAACTTACCACTGCTCTGGTGACCATCGTTGAATGAAGGGGGTACCTCAGTATGTGTAGGTTAAGCAGACTCCATAATGGAAAGATCTAATGGGTCTTATATCTAGAGAGTAGACTGACAACTATAGGATAATAGAGACACCCAGATTTGAGTCACACTTTAAGCATAATGGCTTTGAGTGGATGAAGAGAGCACCTGGAAAGTACAGTGATTTGCTAGTAAGAGAATTTTATGTAGCGTACAAGGGCAAATTAAAGAGACAATATCCACAAGGTCAATTATGGAAAGTGGGGACCCTATTGCTTTACTTACTATTCAGCGAGTGCGGGTAGATATTTCCCTACACACTTATTGGTAGATTCTTGAATGAACTGGAGTATCAACCTCCAATAAAAACTAGGTAAATGGACTACTAGATGGATAAAATAAGAAAGATTAGTCAAAAGAAGTTAGGATCAGATGACAAGATGGTTCGCTTCCTTTGGATTGTTGAGTTTATAGCAACAAGTGGAGAAAATATTATGTGGGTGGAAAGAGACCTAGGGGTGGCCTCCTAGAATATTATGAAGAATACACTAACGTTTGAAGCCAAGGCTTATGGATATTGGCTTGACACAAACTATGTCCCACCAATAGGGACAATGTGTTGAGTATAGTCTGGATAACTTTGATAGCTGGTTTCATAGCTGGTTATGTGTTTGATATAGGAGTGTTCCTACCTCTAGAGATGAGAGACTGGGATGTAGGTGGTGAAAAGTTGCTATTGGCATACCTATACACGATTATGCAGCTGTGTTTGGATCCAGAAGTGTGGGAATTACCTGGTGTTAATGAAATATTAGAGGCCATGAACACCACTGACCTGGGCATGATCAAAGATGTAGCCAACCCATTGGCCCAGTAGAGGTTAGCTGAGTTATATAGACAAAGTGGCCAAACAGAGAATACTGATGCCGCTGAGGTGGGAGGACATACCGATACCACATAGACTTTGGATACAGGGGTGCATCCAGTGCCCCAACTCCAGTACAATTTGTACCACCTAGGCCACAAGGTGTGGCTTCTAGGCTTATTATGATTTCAGAGGTCATGTAGACCAAGGCCTTGACCAGACTGGGTACATTGAAGTCTAAGGTCCACAACATGGTAGGGGGCATGAATCCCTGGGTGGAAGCATAGTTGGTGAGTTAGGATAGAAGAGTACTATAGGTACTTCATGCATTTGAGTTGAGGATTACTTAACAGTTGGGTAGATGGCAGATTCCTTATATTACTGAGATCAAAGACAAAATTGCTGAAATTAAGAAGATGGTCATGGAGTTGTATGATAGATCGATGATCTTAGATCCTGGGATTTACATAGTCGTGCTTGTAGTTTATATTTCTTTTATTTGGGCTATTTCAGACCTGATAGAGGTACCATTTAATGATACTCAAAAGGAGAAAAAAGAGAGAAAAGAAAAAGGTAGGAGGAGAAGGATGTTAAGAAAAAGGCTGAGGCAGCTAGCCTATAAGATGAGTATTACTAGGAAGTGTGAATCCGTAATATGGATGGTGGAGCTGGTGGTTTAAGACCACCAAATATTGATTTTGAAAGGGACGGTGTTGTGCCCCCAATTACTGTTGCTGACTCAGTCCTGGTGGTTGATAGGACGATTGTTAAGTAGAGTGGGACCCGACCAGAGGGACCACATGTTGATACTACATGATGTGGTGCTTTGAGTGCCTAGGTATGACTTCTCATCCTTGCTTTACATTTTTTTGGCACTAGGGACAGTGCAAGAATTTTTAGTAGGGGTGGGGGTGTATATCTAATTTTTAATGTCTGGAAGCAGCTAAAAAATCTAAGTAGCTAAATCTAAGTAACTGAAAGTATATTATGGCTTGCAGGTTTAGTGCTAACAACGAGCTAAAATAGGGAGAGAATCAGCGCCTATGGCAAAAGATTGATTTTACTATTTTTAATTAATTTTGATGTTTATTTATAATAAATATGAGTTATGGTTTTGAAATTTATTTGTGATTTTGGAAACATGAATGAATTGTGGATTTGAAATGATTATGCTCAAAGTATTTGTGTTAATTTGAATTGTGTTAAAAAGTTGAGACCCTTACTAAATTTTTGTTAACTGTGTGAGATGTGTTTGTGTGTGAGACTGTTGTGAATCTGATAATGGAATTAGGATTAAGGATAGAACATTTAGGGCAAATATTTGCATAACTGGATAAGTAGTACTTAGCAGTGTAACTCTGTGCAAGTATGTGTGAGGTATTACAGAGTTCCCGATGCATCAGAATCTAGAACTTGTTCGGTTTCTTTTATATAGGTCTAGGATAGTCAAGTAGGAGATGATCATAGGACTTTTTTGTAAGTCCACCTGATTCTAAATGTCCAAACCAAATGAATGAATCCCTTTGATCCAAATATTTGAGCCTTAATTGATCGAATTTGGTTGTTTACACCAATTTCACCTTCCCGTTTCTCTTACAATGAAACTATTATTGGCCCCTATCCTCCTTGGATACTGTGCACCTCAACTTTGGAAAATCACCTAAGTTGAGGGTGGCTATTATAGGAGTGAATTGGAGAAATGGGTATGAAGAAAGTCATGTAGAAGAAAATTTTGAAAAAAGGACAGGCGTAGTGAAAATAAAAGAAAATAAAGAAGAAAAGAAAAATAAAGTGAGAAAACCCTACCTGGCCCAATTTGAATGTGTCAAAATAAAAAGGGAGACATAAGGGCAGAAATAAAATTAAAGAATAAGTGGACCCAGAAAAAAGTGTAGTGTCACAGAGGCGTAGTCACTAAATAACTCCCAAAAGGATATCATACCAGCCCAAGCCTATGTTACAAGCTGAATAAAGTCCTGTAGTGATCCTACCTAAGGGCAAGCCTATGGTATTTTGTATACACCAGTGATACTTTTTTGTAAGCGAGAGAGTCATTTGTTATATCCCTGAATAAATTTATTCATCCATACTGCGCCTTGGGTTAATTTACTTCTCCTAAAGGGAAGAAAATTTTATGAACCCTTGGTTGGTCTGAGGTTTAAGTCTGTCAAGAATAATATTCTACGACTAGCAATTCATTTATTTTCAAACCGACCCATTTACTATCTATCATTTGATTGACTAAACCCTTATATTGGAATGGGTGAAGGGTCAAATAATTTGGTAATTCCTCATGAGGAGATGTATATAAGGCATACCCAGTAAAACTTACAAGTAAACCAGATATAAAGATGGAGATTAGGGTTTTTGCTTCCATTCTTATAATATTTATATAATTTCAAGAACTCAATGGATCTATGATAGGATAGTTTATTTACAACGGAATGGTATACAAAGTCAACAGATCTCAATGAATACAATAGGATTTGTTTGACAATGAGAGAATACAGGTTATGTTGCTAGGTTCCTATTTTGTTTGGTGAATGTAATTTATGTCTATTCCTAGTTGTCATTTATTAATGTAATTCTATAATTTAATTCCCTCATGTTTCTCTATGTGATAAATCATTATACATAGGTTGAGTCTTGAAAAGTTAAAACTAGGAGGGAAGTAACATGGTTTAAAATTGAGTTAGAAAATTGATATCAAAATCACTGCCATGGGTAGCTTAGGGTCTTTCTATTTAAGCATCATTTATGTATTTTGAGATAGAGTTTGATTCTTGTTTGCTTGAGCATATGCAAAAGTCAATGTAGAGGGTGTTGATGCATTGTGGAAATATGGCACTTTCGATGCTTAAAACCTTCAATTTATATGTGGATTTAGGTTGTTTTAGTAGATATGATGCACTTTGGTGTTTGTTGAAGGTAAAATAGGTTTACAATAGTGTTGGGATGAGAATAGAAGAAAAAACCTAGAAATACAAAGTCTGATCAAGACATGAGTTACCTCACGAGTCGTCAACACACTATACAACTCATAGGATAGCTCGTAAGTACAATACAACTCAAAACTAAACTAAGAATATAAGTATGGAGAAGATACGACTGGAGCATCTGAGTCATAATTTGAAGGTACGGGTCATGACAAGGAACTGAAATCATAATAGAATCTAAAGCTACAAACTAAAATTAAAGTCTTAGAAGTATAGGAGTCAGAAGTCTGAGTACGACTCGTAAAAGGAAACCATAAGCAGACCAGTGTTCAAATCATGGAAAGACAGAAGTCCCAGGTGGATACAAGTGAAGTCCACGAGTCGTATGGTCAACGTAAAACTTGTGAGCAGAAGTCATAAGAAGAACAAAAAGTTGAAGCCTTGGGAGATCAAACAATGGAATAGATACAAGAGGCATGGTACGACTTGTATGATGAGAATGCGAGTGGATGAGCAAGTCATACCATGTGTCGACATAACTCTACCTTTCCTGTTTTTATTAGAATTTCTGAGTATTTTTTGAGATACTATAAATACCCTAGAGTTTATCTTTTATTAGGTTACATTCTTTAACATCTTTTTACGTTCCAATATACTCTATTATATACTTTTTCTTTGTTCTTGAGATTTTGGTTGTTTATTCAATAGTAGATTCTAGATTTTATTCATCTCATTATTATACAATTAATTATAAAGAAAGAATATAATTTTTCTTTTTCTTTGTTCTTGAGATTTTGGCTTCTTTGCATGTAGAGAAATAGAATAAGTGGATTGAATACGAGAAATTTACGGAGTTGAGAAGCCAAGAAGAACACAAGCCTAGTGTTTGTCTTCTATTATTTACACCTTAAAAGCATCCAAAATTTGGTTACTATTTATTGAGAATTCCAAATTCCCCCATTTTCTTTTCCGTATTGCTCATGAATTAATTCATGTTAAGCGACTGTTCAATGTTTTCCCTATGGGTTCGACCCCAACCTAGTTGGGTTACTATATTTGGCATCGACCACAAAATACTTCTTTTGGAGGTTAGTTTTGGGAAACATCAACAATACACTAATAAAATCCATAGTACTCTATTCCCTTTTCCACTTGAGAATGGGTAGCCTCTGAGTTAAACCACCTGGTCGTTGATGCTCGGACTTTACCTACTGACAACAAAGGCAATAAGATACAAAGTCCACCACGTCTCTCTTCATACCACTCCACCAATGGTGCTACCTCAAATATCTAAAATCTTGGTTGTACCAAGGTGAATAGAATATCTAGAGCTGTGAGACTCATCCAAAATCACCTAAATCAAGTCATCAAGATGAGGAGCACAATTACAACCATAAAACGTCAAAATACTCTCAGAATCAATGGTGTGCCTCTCAGCATCACCACTCAACATCTAATAATGATGGAAGCAAAGAATGATGTCCTCATACTGACAATCACAAATCTACTCAAATAGTGAGGACATCACCTCCACACTAGCCAAAATCCTTCTATGATCTAAAATACAAAGGCAAACCATTAGGTTGGACAAGGACTGAATGCCACATGCCAATGGCCTTTGAAAAATTAGAATACAAGCCTAACTATCCATACTCACTACCTTGCACCTTAAGGAATCTACAACTACATTCGCCTTGCCTAGATGATACAAGATGAAAATATCATAGACATTGAGAAGCTCCATCTATCTATGCTGGCGAGCATTAATCTCTCTCTAGGTCATAGTATGTTGAATACTGTGATGATCAGTGAAAATTTCATAATATACACCATACGGATAATGCCTCCAAATCTTAAGTATAAGAACTACCGCGACCAACTCTATATCATGAGTGGGGTAGTTACGCCCGTACACGTTATGTTGTCTAGAAGCCTAAGCAATAACACAGATCAATACACAACCTAGACCAATGTCAGAAGCATTATGAAAAATGGTGAATCTCTTACCCTCAACTGGAAGAGCTAACAAAGGAGCTGAAGTAAAGAATTCCTTGAGCTTTCTAAAGATCAACTCACACTCCTGGACCATCAAAAAGGGACTTTCTTTCAAGTAAATTGGATCATAAGGGCTGAAATTATAGCAAAACCCTTGATGAAGCATCTATAATAACCAGCCAAAACAATGAAGCTACGAACCTCAGTCAGAGATATAGGTCTATCCAAATTATGAATTGCCTCAATCTTGGCTGGATATACCATAATACCTATTTTAGACACCACATATCTAAGGAAAGTCACAGACTTAAGCCAATACTCACACTTATAGAACTTGGTGAAAAGAAAATAATCTCTCAATGTTTGGAGAACAATCCTCAAATACTGCCAATGCTCCTCATTACTCCTCAAATATACAAGAATGTCATCAATGAACACTATCATGGAAGAGTCTAAATAAGGCCTGAACACTCGATTCATCAAATTCATAAATGTTGTTAGGGAATTGGTCAACCCAGAATACAACACTAATAACTCATAATGACCATAATGGGTCCTAAAATCTATCTTCGAGGCATTCTCTGCCCGAATCCTTAACTAATGGTCACCATACCTCAAATCAATCTTAGAAAACATGGCTGGACCTTGAAGCTGGGCAAATAAACTATCAATGTGAGGCATAGGATAATGGTTGTTCACTTTCACCTTATTAAGATGCCTATAATCAATGGAAATATGTATGAAAGTATCATTCTTCTTCACAAACAATAAAGGAGCTCCCTATGGGGACACACTTGATCTAATAAAACCCTAACCAAGAAGATCATAAAGCTGAGAATTTAGCTTCTTAAGCTCAGTAGAAGCCATATAATAAGGTTCCATAGAAATAAGTTGTTGCTAGTCTCAATGTCAATGGCAAACTTAATCTCATAACTAAGGAGAATACAAGGTAGGTCACCAGGGAACACATTAGGAAACTCACAAACAACAAGGGTAGAGTCAAGCAATAGACTCTCTATACTAGCATCACAAACAATATGAGATAAGACTTGCAACCCCTGGAGATAAGGATACTAGCATACATATAAGAGATAATCCCCGTCAACTTGCAACAACAGCTCCCTGCCACATGGAAGGGGGTACGTCAGGCATGGCTAATGTATTGGTCTTCGAAAAATAGTCCATGACCATATAATAGTGGGATAACAATTCCATGCTCAGATTCATATCAAAGTGTACCATATCCAGAATAATAAGATCAACATCACTAATAGTCACAACATATAATCGGAATACTTGATCCACTACTAAAGAATCATGTGCGGGAGTAGATACGCACAAAGACATAGATAATGAATCACAAGACAACTCCGACTGTGGTGTAAAATAAGTAGAAATATAAGAATAAGTAGATCTCGGTTAAAATAAAGAAAAGGTCGATTGGCGGCACACAAAAATCATACCTATAACTGCAACATCACAGGCATGAGCCTTGGGTCTAACAGGTACTGCATGCAATTAACCACACCCTCCAACTAGCTGGGCACCTGACTGACCTACAGCCTTGTTGCCTAAGAACCTTCTTAATTACCCTAAGAACCACTATTATGATGATGAGAACCACCTCTAGTTGAGGGGTAAACTGATCTAATAGGATGAACACTCTGAGATGGAACAACCATTGCCATATGACTAGGGAAATTATGAAAATAATGGCTATGGAGTCCATAAGTAAATTAAAAAATAGAAGTTAGACCAGAACCAACCAATTCGGCTAAATCGAAATGACCACCATGTCTAGACTGATAAGAAAATAAACCCCTCAAAGCCTGAGCACTGTCCTTAATAGTGCGATATCTAGCACTAGATTGACCTCCATTAGTAATATGAAGAACAACCTGAATAGGTCGACTTAACTGACTGTAAGGATTAAGGATTGATGCGGAGGATACACAATTTGCGTACTACTATCTCAGGGTTGGGAGCTATAATTGTTCCCACTGAATCCACCCTAGAATTTAGGCCTCTTATCATGGACCTTACAACCCTTATGGTGCGTCTCTTCCATCACCCTAGCATGATAGGAAACCTCAGAAAAAGACCTACCCACAGCGACCAAACTCTAAGTTAACATACAAATGGAAAGCTTCAACCCTCTAACAAAGTAGTGAATTCTCTCATACTCATTATCAAGAATAGAAGTCCCATGTCTATCATGAAAAATATCCTCATACTTTGTAACTATCATAGAGTCCTACTCCAATCTAGAGAACTGATGTCTCAAATAATATCTAAGGCTAAGAGGCATATACTTCTCCAAGAACATCTCAAAGAGTTGAATTCATGACAAGGGAGAAGATCTAGTTATTCTAGAATCCATATATCGTCCCTACCAATGAAGAGCAGATAAATCCAATTGAAATATAGTGTAATCCACACCATGAGTCTTAATAAGGACCAAACCACAAAGCCTATCCGTACAAGAAATTAGGAATTCATATGCATCCTCTCAAGGAGCACCAAAAAATCTCAGCAGAGCTAATCTTAAGAATCCTCCCAACGTTCCTCAAAAGACATAGTAGGCTAAGCGACCACTGGTTGAGCAAGTACCAGCTAAGCAATTATTGGTGTAGCAGAAACCTCAACTTGAGGATTTGTAGCTATAGGTTGTTCCACGCCTCAGTACCACTATGGTTAGTAGACTGTGCACTATTAGATAGAACACCACCAACTATACTTTACAATTGAACCAATATATCTCTAAGCACCGATAAAGAAATAAACCCTGGTAGATCCTAGGTTGGTGCCTGGTCTATCATTGGTTATGGTTTAATAATATTTGGCTGAATGTAGTACTAGGGTCTAAGGAAAGTGTTCTATCTTTGACCCAGACTGGGGACACATTATGAGGTTGTCCATGATCTCTAGGTCATCCAAAAATAGGAGAAGGGTCCCTAGGATCGGTCTTAGGACCTTTGTCTCGTATTGCGATAGCATGTGTCTTGGACATCTTGTGAAAGAGTAAAGAATAGGGAATATTCTACAAACCAACTGATACTCTTAGCACAAAATGGGTGAAAAAGTGAAGAACTCCAAAGAATGTCATATAGCCTCCCAAAGATAGGAAATAGATGTCAATATTCTGATCTATGGGACTCTACTAGACACTTGCTCTTGTACCAATGATACCGATAAAACCTAGCTCTGATACTAATTTTGCATAACCTAATTTACGATTCATGATGGCACCTATCAAATCCCTCTAATAGATAAGTCGATACCATAACTCAGAGATATTGTAATTG
The DNA here is from genome assembly GCA_030864225.1 of Capsicum baccatum var. pendulum. Lineage (NCBI taxonomy): Eukaryota > Viridiplantae > Streptophyta > Magnoliopsida > Solanales > Solanaceae > Capsicum > Capsicum baccatum. Next base: position 93,960,521 of record CM061557.1, read on the forward strand.
GTTAATTCGGTAATGTATACCTAACATAGGCCAAATTCAATGAACACAAGTTATAAAAAACAAAGTGTTCTAAATATACAAACATTCAGACAAGTTACCAATCCCAAACCTAGTAGAGCCAGTAGAAGAGCATCTAATAGAATTAATACAACCCATAGTCCATAATAGTCAATATATCTGTCTTGAAAACTAAAGACTTAATATAAGAGATAGTAGGAAATTGGGTAACTTAAACTCCAAGAGTGAACCCTATCTTCGAAAATCAAACACTGCATGAACAATGATCAACAACGATAGCTAGTACTTGGATCAGCACCAAAAATGTAATGACCCTTCTGGTCATTTTTCATATTTCCACTTATCTTCATGATTTAGATTCTCTATAGATACCCCAATTTATTTAAAACTTTCTAGAGCTAATTATTTGGTTACCAGGTATTTCATTTTGTTTTTAGAACGAATTCCCTATTTAGAAGTCTTAGCAGGTTCAAAATGGCCACCGGGCAAAAACTTTAGTAAAATGATCTCATATGTGAATTTTGACTATTCTAGAAGCTCTAAAATATTGATTTTAGGCATGTTAGACCTTTGGTTTGGGTTCTAATACACTCGAGTTCATTTTGAACTATTGGTCACAAAATTAGAAATTTGGAAATATGGGTTTGTGAACCACATTTGGTTGAAACAAACTCAAATTCAAAATTATACTATGCCAATATGTTCAGAATATTGAATTTACTGTGTCTACATAGTTCATTTGAAAAAAATTGGATTCCAAATGAATCCCGAGGAATCATTGGAAATATTAATAAATTCTAAGTTTTGTTGGTTCTGATGCAATGGCAATCACACAAGGTGGATGGATATTGCACTATGGAAATTGTGGCGATCCTATTATGATTTCATGAATTTTATAGTGACCCCTTGAAGGGAATCGCAACATTTCTTTACTTAAGAGGTCGATAAATAGACCTTAATATCGCTATTTAGGCCATTTCCTTTCATTCTTGAGAGACAAAACTCCTAAATGGGTAAGATAACTCAAAATTGATTATTGTGGGTGACATGAGAGCTTGCTAAACATCTTTAATAACAATTATCATCAAAATTAAGGTTTGATTTCATCAATTTATTAGTGAATTTCTTTGTTCTTAACCCAAAATCCTAATTTAGTTTAGGGCTTGATTTTTGCCCCAAATTAGCCTTGTTTTCACCTATTTCCTGAGGGTTATGGTTACATGTTCATGTATGAATATTGGGTTGACCTCAAAAATGTGATTTCCATAAGTGGGACCCACTTGGAATTTTTGATGTTGTTTTTGGACCCGAAGCACAATAATATAATATGGGTATCGTTAGACTCATATTGATAAGTACATTACTATTTTGATAGTGTTATGGCATTTTTTGGATTGTGAAGTAAAGATGAGCATATGGTGAATGATGTAAAGATTTATTGTTTGGTTTTGAGGTAGGCTTCTGTCTACTCTTCTTCATAAATAATGTGTAATATATATTACGTGTGAATATGAATGTTAAGATTGATTATGAATCGAAGGACTTATTCTTTATTATTGAAGTTTGGGGATTAGATAAGGATTCTAGACCTGTATGGTGAAATTCTTAGTACCTTTTAGAATCCAATTATTTTCTCCCTAGATTGAACTAATTCATAGGATAAATACAACATAACGCTAGGTTTGAGATGTGGTTTTAGTATTGGAAGTATGATTAGTGTGCTCACCTTATTTGGGATATTGTTATGATCTTGAAACCTTTGTTTAGGTGAAGTTTACTTAAATGTGCTTGTTCCCAGACGTAGTCCCTATCTTAGACTAGGCTATGGCTTACTTAATTAGATTTTTCTCATCTTGAATTTTCAATCACATTTGTTTCTTTTAGTTTGTTAACTTGGATAGATATTGATCAATCCTTGTTCCAAATCAACCGCTCATTTTAAATCATGCATTTTACTTTGATTACATTACGAGTATCATTTTAGTAGGAAAAACCCTATAAATGGCGCATGTACATTAGATTATGTAGATACACCTTTTGATTGAATGGCTTCCTTTTCCGGTGGGTTAATCCCGCTGGAGAACACATCTCAACTAGTAGTAGATAAAGTAAAACCTTTGAAATATGCAGAACTTCTTAAACCAAAGTCTTCAGGTCAGGAATATGCAAAAGTGTAACCAAAGCCAATTATAATATATCATGGAGAACCATCCATAACATGGAAGGCTTCTGAAGTGAAAAGTTTAATAATTCAGGAAAACTTACAACATGCAATCATTGGTAAGTTCTTTTATAGAAGACCTGATATTAATGATCTTAGAAATCTGATACCTAAACAATGTGAAATCAAGGGTGAGTGTACAATTGGTGTTTTAGATACAAGCTATATATTGACTCGTTTGAATCAATTAGAAGATTATGTGCAATTACTATCTCTTTTGGCCTTTTATATCAAATTAAAATATCGGTATTGGCAAATGAGAACCCTGAAATTGGATCCATGGTTTGAACCAGATGTACAAACAACTATTGGTGTAGCATAGATCTCTTTTCCGGACCTACCCCCAAACATCTTTGCTAGGAAAGCTATATTTTTTATTGTTTTATCTATAGGCAAACCTCTTGTGGTGGATATGGCTACAAGGAATCATACGAGTCCAAGTTGTGCAAGGGTCAAGATTGAGGTTGACTTAGTTGCTAAACTGCCATACAAAATCAAGATTAATAAAGAAGATGATATTACAGGGAGCATCAAGTCAAAGTGGATTAAAATATAGTATGATCATAAACCAAAGTACTGTAAAGAATGTGGTTTACAAGGACATGATGAAGAAAATTATTGGGATATTCATCTAGAACTATTTTATAAGAAGCAAGAATAAAATGGTAATCAATAGAGCAATGGAGAGGGTGTGCAACAAAAGCAGAATAATGGAATAAATGCAGATCCTGAGAGGGAAACCAATCCATGGATACTAAGGAAGAACAGATAGAGAAAGGATAAATTTGGTCATATTTTAGGAGAACTGAAAGATTTAAAAGAGGCTATACAAACATCTAATGCTTTTGATGCATTAAAGCAGCATGACAAAGTGCAGGAACAAGTTGAGGATACTAATGTAAAGAAAATGGATTATGCAAAGAAGAAGGAAATCACCAAAGATTGGGTCAATAAAACTTTTGGGAAAGGGGATGATGCAACAATAAATAAGAAAGTAGTAGATGATCAGGATCAACAACAACAACAAACAAATAACAAAAGGATGGATTAGATCGAGATGTAAATAACAGGTGATGAGTCTAAATCTAAGGAAGATGAATCAGGAAGGGGGACAGTTGAATCAAGAGAAATGGTGATTGTGCAACAACATAACTCTCAAGAGCTTATTCTAGAGAATATTAAGCCTATCTCAATGAAAGTCAGCAACATGATAAAATCTGTTAATACCAACAGAGATGATTTGGATAAGAAGAATTTAGTTGATAATATGGAAGATGTAATTCAGGTAGAGGACTTATCTCCAAATCAGGCTGAGTTACTGAGAAATAAGCATAGTAGAAAGAATAAGAAAAATAAGGAATCTAGTAATCTTACAATGCAGACAAAGAGTCAAACAACAGATTCAATTTCTAAATGTATGCCTTAATCTGGAACATAAGGGTTGCTAACACTCAAAAAGCCTTTACTATATTAATAACAATGCATAAAAGGTTTTACTTTGATTTCATTGGTCTAATGGAACCTTTTCAGGAGGGGAAGAGTATTGAGGAGTTTAAAAGAAGACTAGGAATGGAACATGCAGTAGTGAACATGTCAGGAAAGATATGGGCTTTCTTTGAGTCAAACATGGAGGTGAACATAATTAGTGATTAGGAGAAGCAACTTACACTAAGGTTACAAAATAAGCAGGCAGGAGTGGCAATATTTGTCACTTTAGTCTATGCAAAATGTAACCAATTGGAATATTGTGGAATTATCTAGAAAATATGAGTGATAATATCAATGAGCCATGTATTATAAGAGGTGATTTTAATGTGATTAGGCATGCTGATGAGAAACTTCGTGGCTTACCAATTACTTTTAAGGAAACAGATGACTTTAACCACTGCATAAGTAACTGTAATTTATAAGAAGTTTAATTTAAGGGAAGCAAGTTCACATGGTGGAATGGAAGAGTTGAAGATGGATGCATTTTTAAAAAATTGGATAGAATATTGGTGAATGATAAAATTTAAGATCACTTTCTAATATTGAATGTAGAAAACTTACCTAAAAGTGGGTATGATCATGCTCCCATGCTACTTTACTACAATACTGTTTTAGAGCAGATAATTAAACCATTTAAGTTTCTAAATTTCAGGCTTAAGGATAAGTCTTGCAAGGAAGTTATTCAACAAAATTGGAAAGAGGTAGCTTATGGGAATCCCTTCATGGTCTTTCATCAGAAACTCAAGATAATTAAAGTTGCATTGACTATATGGAGTAAGCAATCTTTTGGGAATATTTTCTAAGAGATAGCTACTCTGGAAGAAGTTATCATGATTAAGGAGAAATAGTTTGAAGATAATCTATCTAGAGAGAATAGAGCTTCTTTATTCAAGATTTAGGAAGAATTAACAATGCAAATAAAAAAGAAGAAGAATACTAGAAGCAAAAAGCTGGTTTTTAGTGGCTCAAAGAGGGTGAGAAGAATACAAAATTCTTTGATGCCATTGTGAAGGGTAGAAGATCAAGATTAAACATCAGTAGAATACAGAATGAGGAAGGGGAATGACTAGATAACAAGGAAGAAATTGCTGAAGCTACAGTAATGTTTTACCAGAATCAGTTTTATAAACAGGAGATTGTCATAATTTTGACATATTGGATTCTTTGCCTATTGTCGTTATAGAAGAACTGAATAATAATATTATAAAGGTTCTAACAAAAGAGGAAGTTAAATTTACTATGATAGGGTTAAATAGAGATAGTGTTGGAGGTCCTGATGATATGATTGGGTTTTTTTATCAGGATGCATGGGAAATAATAGAAGATGATCTTCATAGAATGGTGATATCCTTTTTTAGTAGGTATATATTGCCAAGGTTCATTACACATACTAATGTAGTGTTGTTGCCAAAGAAGTTGAATTTTACCACCTTTTCTAATTTAAGACCTATATCACTTAGTAATTTTGTGAATAAGATCTTTTCAAGAATTATTCATGAAAGACTTAAGTGTATTTGTCCTGAAATAGTATCAGAGGAGCAAGATGGATTTGTTCATGGAAGAAGCATAGTTGAAAATATTTTGGTTGTGCAAGAAATAGTTGCTGAGATTAGAAAAAGAGTAGAATGGATTTTTTTGATAAAGGTACTTAGGACGATAGGTTTTTGTGAACAGTTGATTGATATGGTGTTTAGACTATTAGAAAATAATTGGTATTCATTGTTAATTAATGGTAGCCCAAAGGTTTCTTTAAATCTTCTAGGGGATTGAAGTAAGGGGATTCTTTATCTCCTACTTTATTTATTATAGCATCATAGGTATTGTCAAGAAACCTGAAGGAATTATTAAAATAGAAGAATTTCAAGCTGTTTGGAAAGCCTAGAGAAAGCCCTAAGTTGAATTACCTTGCTTTTGCAGATGATATGATCATTATATGCAAAGAAGAATTAGGAACATCGAAGCTAGTGACAAATACTTAAGAGGAATATGAGATGGTATTAGGTCAAAGAATTAAAAAGGATAAGAGTGCTTTGTATTTGCATGAAAAAACATCCAATGGAGCAGTTGTCTTGGAAGAAGTGACTATAGGCATACTAAGGAAGGAGTTTTCTTTTAATTATCTTAGCTGTCCAGTTCTTTACAAGAGAAAGAAGAAGCTTTATTATCAGTAGATTATTAATAGAATTAGTACTTAGCTACAGACAAGGAAAGGAAGATTATTATCTTTTGGTGGAAGGGTTGTATTAATCAAACATGTGCTACAAAGTGTTCCAATCCATTGCTTCTCAGTTATGAATCTTCCAAAGAATACGATTAATGCTATTCAGAAGTGTTTTGCTAAATTTTTCTGGAGTAGCAGTGCAAAAGGAAAAGGTAGACATTAGGTTGCATGGTCCAAAATGTGTTTACCAGAACTGGAAGGAGGCTTTGGATTTAGGAGTCTTCATGATATATCAACAATATTATTTTGTAAACTCTGGTGGAACTTTAGAATAAAGAGACCTATATGGAGAGATTATATGAGGAATACATATTGTAGTAAATTAATCCTAAAGAATCCATGTGGAAATCAGGATGTGGTTCACAAGTTTAGAAAAAGATGTTGATTGTGAGGGACTTGGTTGATCACTTAATTTTGTGGAAAATAAAGGGAGGGTGTTCCCGTGTGTGGTTTGACAACTGGACAGGGTTAGAAGATTTATACTCCATTGTAGAGGATAGCAGAGAATGGGATAATAGTATATATAAAGTCAGTGATTTGATTAAGGGAAGTCAATGGGATGACATCAAGCTTCAGGATATTCTATCAGAGGACATGATAAACTATATACTTCACAATGTAAATAGTCAATAGAATGATTTAATACAGGATAAGGAAGTTTGGACCTTAGATACAAAAGGAAATTTTAGTGTCAAATCTGTATGGCACTATATTCGATAGAGGGAGAACTTTAATGCGTTATACAAGAAAGTGTGGATAAAAGGTTTACCTTTCAAGTTTAGCTTTTTCATGTGGAGAATGTGGAAGGGGAAGATTTCAGTTGATGCTACTTTTTGAAGATGGGTAGTGAAAGGTCCTTCTATGTGTTGATGTTGTCAAAATCAAACATAAGAGACTGTGACTCAAGTACTATTAGGATCAGATTTTTCTCATAGGACTTGGACCTACTTCTCTTCTTTTGTAGGTATTAGCATTCAGGGACTGAGTTTGAGAAATGTTATATATTCATGGTGGAATGTTGATGTAAAGCCAAGATAAAAAGCTTATTTTAGAGCAATTCTAGCCATGATAATTTAGGAATTATGGAAAATGAGGAATTCACTAAAGCATGAAGGAAAAGGAGTTTCAGTTCACAAGATGATCTTCAATGTTACAAGACATCTTAAGATACTACTTAAAGTGAGAAAGCCAACTTTGAATTTTAGAGGGGATAGGCCTACTATTAATTACCAATGCAGACAACTAAAACCTACAATCAAGGTTATAGGTGTCATGTGGGAATTTCCAAAGTCAGGCTGGGTTAAATACAATACAGATAGAATGTCAAGAGAAAATCCAAGGAGAAGTTCATGGGCATTTTACTTAAGAGATGAAAAAGGTGATCTAATGTATACAGCAGGAGAGGCTATTGAAGAGGTCATTAGTTTAGAAGCAGAAGAAATTGCTCTTTGGAATGCAGCAAAATATTACAGTAATTTAGGACACAGTAAAGTTATAATACAGACTGATTCACTTATACTAAAGCAGATTCTATGCAAGGAGTGGAAAACTCCATGGAAGATTGAGGATATAATAATAAACACATTGAAACTTATTAAAAGCAAGCACGTAAATATACTTCATACATTCAAATAGGGGAACCAGCTAGCAATTATCAAGCAAATATAGCAGTGGAGTGCAATCAGCTTAAATATACAACATTTCAGCAATTTCTTAACACAACTAGAAAGATTTTGAATAGTTATCTCAGGCTAGCAGCTAAGCATCAGAAAACAGATTAGATAGGCTAATACACTTGCTACTATACAAGATGAGCAACAAAAAAAATAAAACTACTTAGCCTAGGTCATCAACCATTAAAAGGGACTCTTAGTAAATCAGGGGTCATTGGTCAGCTCTTCAATTTATGCAGCTTAGGTTTTTGGCATCATCAAAGATCCAGTGGGTTCGAGCATCCATTAATCTCCCTCCCTTCAAGAACTAATTCAACAGAAAGGTTATTTTTTAGAAGGGAGAATAAAGTTAGTAATGACAATCTGGTAAGCTTACCTTCAATGATTACTAGGCCTAAGCAGACTAGACCCTTTTTTCGTGCACCAAAAAAGCTTGTCATACACCTTAGTACTGGAGATCTTAACTAGTTATTGAAAGAAAAAGGGGAGTTAAGCAATAAAGATCAACCTCAGATGATTAAATGAAAGAGAAAACTTAGTTTTAAAGCAGAGGATATATAGACCATAGCTATACAAGGGAACGGTATTCACCACCCAAAGAAGCAAAAGTTGGAGCTAAAGATTGAAAAACAAATCCACGGAAACTCTACTCTAAGAGCAGAAGAGGCTGAGGGTACTAATGAGCTTCTTAGATTAGTTAGGAAACCCTACTTACTTATATATATGAATTTTTTGGACCGGGTTTCTAAAATCCGGTCCATATTTATTTTCTTTGCTACTTAGGTTGTATTTAGAATGGGTTAGCCCATTCTTGTTTTTTAACTTTTGATTATTCATAAAATACAAATTAAACAAAAAAAAAGGCTATATCTTACTTGACATCTAGAAGTTGACCTAGAAACCTTAGCCTAGTTTGGAGCATAGATTGGCTAAATATGGAAATTGAAGGTTAGTAGTGAGATCCTCTAGCCCACCTTAGGCCAAGACTTGTGTTAGCCCTTGTGGACTTATTTACAGATGTTAAGCATACTTGAGACTAGTAAACCTCAATATAAGGTTACTTTGTGGTTGATGAATAGTGATGGAATTTTTCCCGAATAATGATTAATGGCTTATGGCCATGATATTATTTTTAGAAATAATATTGGGCATTTAGAGATATTAGTTTCTCTTAGATAGGATATTGGTCCTATAGAGATATTATTACCTCTTGATGTGATATTGGGCCTTTAGAGATGTTATTCCTCTTAGATATGATAATGTCCTATAGAGATGATATTCCTCATAGTCATGATACGTGACCTATAGATACGAGATGCCACATTAGACATGATATGCCTCATATTTATAAGTCATGCTTATTAATGCATTATGCCTTGTAGAAGGGAGATGAATCATATAGGTGAAATGACTATAGATATTCTTCATTGATTATTGTGATGTCATGCCTCTTGAATATGCTATGCCTTATAGAGATGAGATGATTTAGATAAACCTGATTATTGATGTGAGATCCGGATATATATGTAAGCTTTAGGTCATGATTATGATGTTTTGATTATTCTAGAAACATTATTAGGTCAATGGTCGTGTTATGATATTTGTTAGATATTCGGGAAGTAATTACCTTTCTAAATGATACGGTTATAGTTTATGATTATATAAATGTTATATATGTATCTCTCTGATATGGGATGGAGAAAGATGTGGTATGATGTTTATGATTGCAATGTTAGAATACTAGTGATGGCATGCATAAATTCGGTATATTTATCCTTGTTGCATCGATGATTGATACAATTCCAATTAGATTGTAATCTTACTATTGTTGCCATTAACTAAGGGCTAAATCCCACTTTCTCCCTTAAAATGGTTTCTTCACAATAATAATTGCCTATCCTAATGAATAATTTACATGTATAAAAGAGGTTATAATAATGATTTAAATTTTTGATTGATATATATTCTAAGCCCTAATTTTACACTACTATTCACTTTAGTTGTAAGATATTCGTACCCTTTCCACACTTTTACAGAGACTTAGTCCCGAAGTTCACTCTAGGTAGCCAACTTATAGATTTACACTCTTTAAGCCACGACTTAATCCCGTGCACCTATTATATATGTATATATATATATATATATATATATATATACTTATTACATTATGAACGTTGAATTATAAAAATATACTCTACCTTGCTTCTTTTCTTATGATCATTTACATTAGCCCTCGAGGGCTTGATATTTACTTTAGCCCTAGTGGGGCTTGCACTTTAGCCCTATTAGGGTTAGCTCTCTATTATTTACATGTATTTGGATATTATGATGATGATGTGATGATGCCCACCAAGACCGAAGGATATTATGATAATGTAATAATGCCCAATAAGGTTGGAGGATATTATGATGATGTAACAATGGCCGATAAGGCCATATGATATTATAACAATATGATGATGCCCGATAAGGTCAAAGGATATTATGATGATGCGATGATGTGTGTCAAGCATGGAGGATATTATGATGATTTTGATGATGTTGGTCAAAGATAAAGGATATTATAATGTTGTGATGATGCCTAGCAAAGTTTGGAGGATGTTTTGATGATAATATTGCTCGATAAGGCTAGAGGATGATTATATAAGATATGCATCTTGCATTCAGTCTTGCATTTGCATCGCCTATCACCAGTATGCACCTATGCATATCAGTCGGTATGGGATGGTTGCGTACATATGGGTGATGACTATGCCTTGTGTTATTGTATGCTGATTCAACCTTCCAAGTTTGGGCGATGGGGGTAACCATAAGCTCATCTTGGTGTTTGGTTGTCCAAAATAGCCGGTTACTCATGTTGTTATTGATATTGTTATAATCGTTATTATGATCATTATTATGTCTAGATATAATAGATTGGTCAATGATTCAATATTGAGATTTGAGGTATAATTTTAACCTCTTCTATTTTACAATTTCATTATTATGAATGATTAAATCCACGATGAGGTATACAGATTAGAAACCCTGATCATATAATTGTTAAATCTTGATAGGATTATAATATGGCCTTAAAATAAAGATATAATGATCTAGGTTGTGCTTTGACTTGACCTTATATCTATATATGTGTATACTTAGCTATATGTAGTTATGGTACTACTGTATATCCTTTCCTTTATTGTTCTGATTGTATATTCATTTATTATCCTTGTATATTGCTATATATCCTTCTTACATCCTTTATTTGTATATTCTCCGGGGATATACGCTTTAGTGTAGAGATTTCTGAGTATAGATGGAATAGGATAGTTTATCTTCGATACCTTCTTAGCCTTATTATGTTAGTCTATTAAACATGAATAGGATAAGTTATTCATATTATCGCATTGGCTATTTTATCATTGTTGAACATTGGATGTAGTTTCCATTATATTTATATGTTATATATATTTGTTTTATCTTTGGAGCTCAGTTAGTAGTTGCCTACTGTGTCCCATTCTCTTGGTACTCATACTACATTTTTGTAGCCTGGAGATCATACTATGGGTTATCATCATTGATGTGTGTGTCGTGTGAAGCAGTCATGGTTCAGAGACTTTGAGTGAGCTCCTAACATTTGGAGTATTACTTACCTCTCTCTTATGTATAAGACTAGTCTCTATGTTGTATTTGGATATAAGTTGTATCAGCGTAATTTCTTTGATATTTTGCTTTTGTACTCTTATATTATATTAGAAGCCCTTATACAAATACCACTATGTTTTGGAATTATATTATGTAATGTCTTCATTATTTCATCTATTCCACAATTTTTTCCTTTATATACTTAGCAGCCTTCCATTCTGGACTACGAGTTTGTCTTGCCTACTGGTGGGTTATAGTAGGTACCATAAGACCTAAGAAATTAGGCGCAATAAATTAGTATCAGAGTTTAAATTTCACCAATGTGTTAGTAGAAGAGCTAAGTGCTTAGTAGAGTCATGTGGATTGGTGCAAAGAAATCTGTAACCTATCTTTGCGAGGCTACAAGTACATTTTTAGAATTTTACTTCTTGATACCTTTTTATGTGTCTATTGTCATGAACCTCAAACATATTTTTTGACTCCATTTTAACACCAAAGTATAATGCGACATTGTTGATAGATGCGGATAAGAATTTGACAGCATTTCCAGAGCTTTAGAGTGGCATCAGACTAAAGAGTTGAAGAAGGATGTCAAAGATCCTCAATGGCAGCCAAAAGGATTTTTGGGCCATCTCAAGCTCAATTTATTCTCGTGATTACTTTAGCTATTCAAGGTTCAACATTGGGGTCTGAGTCATAATTGCAGATCCCTATCAGCCATTGATAATACTTAAGTCATCGATAGTTCTTAGACTAAAGTTGGGTCTATTAGTGTTCATTAGGGTTCTTTGCCAGTTTTTAAGTATGAGATTAGGTATCAAAAATGGGCAGACTTATTTTGATGCTATATTCTTCTAAGCCAGACATGGTGTATGGGTTTATAGAGGAACAACATTTCTACTTTGCTTAGTATTGGGGCATATAATTGTAGTTTGGTCTTCCTTCCCACAAGTAAGTATGTATTGAGACTCATGGAGGTGACGGCAAGAGGCCATGCCCTTGGTATTATGCTATTGGTATTTTATTTGTAAATGAGGATTTTTCCGGTATAGTTCAATTTCCCTCGTAGCCTATCATCTCTATGTGGATAGTATTTTAGACTATGAGTAGTTCTCTAATCAATCATGATGATCATAGTGGGTAAAGTTTCCATCAGACCAAGCAGAGTTTTTAAATAGGTCCTTGGGACATGACATCCATTCTAGGTTATAAGTAGTATTATCTTAAAGTATCCCTGGATCTTCGTTTAGGTATGTTGAGATAGAACATTAGTTTAGAGAGTGTTCTAGATGCAAGTTAATGATCGGTCAAAGTTAGCATGTATTTCTCACTAGCCTAGAGTTCTTGAGCAAGGCTATGATTGCAAAAAAATGACTAGTATAGTAGATATCGCTCTTTATATCAGTTGGAACACTATTTGGGCATTTATTTGTGTTTCTCTCAAGAAGTTAAGCTTCAGGAGTATGTAATACTACAGAGAAAATGGTTATTAGACAAAAGAGTGTCCCCGTCATGAGAGTTTTGTTCATTTATCCCATTCAGATCAGCCTTGTAATATTGTGGCATCTTCAGTTAGAGATAGCATGCTTGGCGCCTCCGTCAACGATTCAGTCGATCGATCTAAGTTGGACCCATTCATATTTATTCTTTATATGCCTATGAGGTATGTAACTGCGGATTTCACTATGTTAGGGGGGTGCTTTTATTTCCCATATTCATCTTTTATTATGTGTATTTGAGTTTTTTCATACTCATGGATTATTATATGTATTGATGATTTAATATTGATTATTTATGTGCCTTTTTATAAAATTCATTCTTCTATGACTACTTCATCATTTATTTCTTTTAGTAGTGGATGGAATAAATCTTTATTGATGTTTTCTCCTTATGAGTGTAGCTTATGGGTTTGAGTCTTATTTATCATGACACATTAGCCTTATTGTGGCCCTTGGGTGATACATAATATTGATGTTCATTTTGGTACCACCTATTCATTATATTAATATCTATATTGATGTTACTATTGTTATCACTGCTTGAGATTATTGATATTATTACCTCATGCAATTGATCCGCACTAGGTAGCTATATAAACTAGTGTTATCTAGTTAGAATTTCATTTCCTTGTAATTCTTATTTGGTGGCTTGGTATGATATGTCCCAAATTGATGATTTTTCCCATAACATGGTGAGGTTGAGTATTTTGCCTCTTGGTTAGCTGTGTTAGATTGATTTGGGAATGAATTGTGGTATCAAAGGTAAGTTGACCTTCTGTGATTCTGATATAGCTCTAGATATGGAAATTTAGTTATATTGCCCGATATTAAGTTAGAGATTCTAAGAGTTGCCTCCTGGGTATGAAGGATTTTTTGTTGGCTATCCCTTCTAATTTAGACCATTTATGAGATTGACTTAAGGTTTTCTCTTCATTCGTGGCTAGTGCATTGCCCAATAGTGGTTTTGATATTGAGATTGAGACGTATTGAGTTCATATCTTAGACTTGTTGGGTTCGTTCCCTTGTGATGGTTTGCCCTTGTTATTAGTGTGGAGATTCGGAAGATCCTTTCCTACTGTGATATGGTTTTGTCTTAAGTAAAGTTGGAAAGTAAGAGGTAGGTGGCCTTTCGTGTGATCTCTTCTTGAGTGGGAAAATTAGAAATTCTCTATCTTACCTCATTGATTTTATAGTGGTGTCCTTGAATTTTACCTTGGTTTTAAGATTGGCGTACTTCTTAGATAATGTGATTCTTGGCTGGATCAAGTGATGATTGTCCTTCTTATGTGGATTCAAGAAATCCCTATTTTATATTATGTACGGCCTGATAAGTCTTGGTAGAGTGTTTATCCTTGATGATATGTGCCTAAGGATATTCTTTGTTGAGATGGAGTGATGGATTGATTGGTTAACGGCTAAAGTTGCATTTTCCTAAGTTGCTAGGGATTTTGTCTTTATTAGTGTGATTTGCAGCCTTGGGGAGTTTAGAGTATATTCTGTTAGTTCATGCCCTCCAGCGGATATGGAGTGGGTTATTTGCAACTTGAGATAGTGATTTATCCTTTGGAATGATTTCTATTTTGGGGTTATATTTCGTACCCTCTAGCTGATATAGAGTTCAGTTGATAGCTTTTTCAGTCAATAGTTATCCCTATGGTGATCTTTGTTCTTCAAATATGTCCGACTTTGGCTTGATATGATTTATCTTGGATATGTCATGTTTGGATACTAAAGTCGATTTAGGTGGTTAGCATTGATATGGACTTATTGGCTCAATTTTGATTGATTCCTTGGAATGGCCATTAAGAAGTTATGATAGAATTAGAGTATTAAGGCCTACCTATCTTTAATTTCTATTTAGGCAGTTGAGATAGAGCAATTCATCCTTGATATTGAGATTTCTGCTTGGCATTGTAAAGCTTGAGTGTAACCTTCATTTGAGATTTAACTCAATTTGGATTTCATTTATAAGTTGGTTGAGCCACTTTGTCGTTTCCTATTCGATCTTCTTGACTTTGGATGGATGATAGTTTATAAGTGTTCAGATAATTTCCCATGGACCCGGTATTGTTTCGTTTAACTTTAACCTCTAATTCCCTATTTTCTTTGGGAATTTTTAATTATATACTTAATGCAAGTAATATACTTAAGTAGAATTCAGTATGATTTTATTCTCAATTAATAGAATATCGTAGTAAGGATAATTAAGTGATGGGTAGTTATGCATTGATCTTTTGTGTTCCAGTTTGATTACCATCTAGACTAGTTATAGCATTGTCATAGATATTATTCCTTATGGGATCATTCCCATGATTGTCGAATTGACATTCAGCGCTTTAGCTTCAGTTTTTTGAGTCCTCTATGATGAAATTATGCATATTGGACTCGGGTGATTTTCCTCATGGTTTGAAATGGATAACAGGTGCGACATGGTAAAAAATATTAGATTTGGTTTTGGAGTTGGTGGTATGAATCATGTATTGGGATTGTTTTGGCTTGGATAAGCCTTTGTTGATATGTGTGGATGTCAAGATGGTATCAGTGTGTTGTGGTTCAAATTTGTGTGCATCATCCTTTTTGATTCAATTGTGGGCCATTTAATGGTTAGGCTTGAGGTTTGCCTGTTTGGAAGTGAAATCAGAGTTCTAGCTGAAATAAGGATACCTACGGCAAAATCCCTTAGAAGTTTTCCCTCTTTGTAGACGTTATCTGGGAAGTTATGCTCGAAGCATGCTGGCTTAATGCCTCATCCCTTCAAGTTTTTTAGATTTTGTCTATAAGCTGACATTCGAGGATGATAGTCCTTTTAGTAGTTGATATTTTAATGACCCTTCTTGTCATTTTCCATATTTTTGCTTATCTTTGATGTTAGGGCTTCTCTATAGATAACCTAAGTCATTTATGAATTGCTAGGAGTGACTATTTGATTACTGGATAGTTCATTTGGGTTTTAGAATGAATTCCAATTATAGAAGTCTTCGCTGGTTCCAAATGACCACTATATGAAAACTTTAGTAAAGTAGTCTCATATGTAAATTTTTACTGCACCATCAGCTTTGGAATATCGATTTTAGGCTAGGTAAACCTTTGGTTTGGGTCCTAATGCACCCGAGCTTATTTCGGCATATTGGTCGAAAAATATAAAATTTAGAAATATGGGTGTGGTACCTACATTTGGTCAAATGACCTTGAATTGAAAATATGACTTTTCCAATGCATTTGAAATGTTGAATTTAGTGTGTCTACATAGTTCATTTGCGAAAATTGAATTTTGAAAGAATCCCGATTGGAAACTTCAAAAATTTCCAATATTTTTTAGTTTTGATGCAATTGTGATTTTGGAAGGTGGATGGTGATCACACTATGGAGACCGCGGTGAGCCTTATGGCGATTACACTAATGCAATAGTGACCCCTTGATGGTGATCGTGGCATCTTTTGCTAGAGGGGTCTATAAATAGACCCCAATATCTCAATTTTGGCTATTTCATCTCCATTCTTAAGAGCCAAAACCATAAATAGGTATGATAACTCAAAATTGATTATTGTTTGTGACTTGGGATCTTGGTAAACATCTTTTATCGCGATTATCATCCGAATTAAGGTAAGATTTCATTAATTTCTTGGTTCTTGACCTAAAACCCCAATTTAGCTTAGGGCTTGGTTTTAGCCCCAAATTATCCTTGTTTCCACTCATTTATTGAGGGTTATGGTTCCATGTTCATATAAACGTTAGGTTGACCTCCGAAATGCGATTTCTATAAGTGAGATCCACTTGGGGGTTTTGGTGTTATTTTTGGACCCAAAGCACAATAGTGCAATATGAGTATTGTTAGACTCGTAATTATAAGTAGATTACTGTTTTGATAGTGTGATGGCATTTTGGGGATTACGAAGTGAAGATGAGCATGTGGTGAATGACATAAGTATTTGTAATTCTTCTTTGAGGTAGGCTTATGTCTACTATTCTTCGTAGATGATGTGTGATATATATTGCGTATGAATGTGAATGTTAAGATTGATTATTAGTATAATGACCTAGTCTTGATTATTGAAGTTTGGGGATTAGATAAGGATTCTGGACCCATATGGTGAAATTTTTAGTACCTTTTAGAATCTTGTTGCCTTCTTCCTAGATTGAACTAATTCATAGGTTGAATATAATATAACGCTAGGTTTGCGATGTGCTTTTAGCATTGGAAGTATGATTAGTTTGTTCACCTTATTTGGGCTATTGTTTTGATCTTGAAACCTTTGTTTTGGTGAAGTTGACTTAAATGCGCTTGTTCCTAGATGTAGTTCTTATGTTAGACTTGGCTATGGCTTACTTGACATCTAGAAGTTGAATTAGAAACCTTAGCCTAGTTTGGGGCGTGGATTGCCTAAATATGGAAATTGAAGATTAGTAGTGGGATCCTCCGGCCCACCTTAGTCCAAGACTTGTGTTATCCTTTGTGGACTTATTTATGGATGTTAGGCATAGTTGAGATTAGTAAACCTCAGTATAAGGTTACTTTGTGGTTGATAAATGGTGATGGTATTTCCCCGAGATAATGATTAATGGTTTGTGGCAATGAAATTTTTAAAGAAATGATACTGGTCCTTTGGAGATGTTATTTCCTCTTAGATGTGATTTTGGGCCTTTAGATATGTTATTTCCTCTTAGATATGATATTGGGCCTTCAGAGATGTTATTTCCTCTTAGATTGATATTGGGCCTTTAGATATGTTATTCCTCTTAAATATGATGATTGGCCTATAGAGATGGTATTCCTCATAGTCATGATATATGACCTATAGATACGAGATGCCTCATAGATATGATATGCCTCGTAGTTATAAGTTATACTTATTAATGCATTATGCCTTCTAGAAGTGATATGCCTCCCACAGGTGAGATGATCATGGATATGCTTCATAGCTTATTGATATGTTATGCCTCGTGAATAATCTATGGCTTGTAGTTATGAGATGATTTATATATACATGATTATTGATGTAAGATCCAGATAAATATGTGGGACTAAGGCCTCGATTTTGATATTCTGATTATTATGGAAACATTATTGGCCAGTGGGCGTGTTAGGATATTGGTTGGATATCCAGGAAGTAATTACCTTTTTAAATGATACGATTGTAGTTTATGGTTATATAAATGTTATATACACATATCTCCGGTATAGGATGGAGGAAGATGTGGTATTATGTTTATGATTCCAATATTTTAATTCTGGTGAAGGCATGCATAGATTCAGTACATTCATGATTGTTGCATTAATGATTGATACGATTCTAATTAGATTGTAATCTTACTATTGTCGCCATTAACTAAGGGCTAAAGCCCACCTTCTACCTTAAAATGGATTTCTTCACAATAATTACTGTCTAACCTAATGAATAATTTACATGAATAAAAGAGGTTAATAATGATGATTTAAAGATATTACAGAGATATATTCTGGCCAATGATTTGACACTACTATTCATTCCAGTCGTGAGATATTCCAACCCTTTCCACACTTTTACAGAGACTTTGTCCCGAAGTTCACTCCGGGCAACCAACTTATAGATTTACACTCTTTAAGCCACAACTTAAGCCCATGCACCTATTATATATACATTTATTAATGATATAATTTTTTATGATAAACGGTGAATTATGGAAATTTCCTCTACCTTGCTTCTCTTCTCATGATAATTTACTTTTTTCCTCATGTGGCTATTCATTTACTTTAGCCTGTGGGGCTTGCACTTAACTTTATCTCTCGTGGGGCTCTCTCACTATTATTGACATTGATTTGGATATTATGATGATGATGTGATGATGCCCATCAAGGACGGAGGATATTATGATGATGTGATGATGCCCTATAAGGCCGGAGGATATTATGACGATGTGATGATGCCTGGCAAGGCCGAAGGATATTATGATGATGTGATGATACCCAACAAGGACGAAAGATATTATGATGATGTGATGATGCCGGATAAGGCCGGAGAATATTATGATGATGTGATGATGCCCGACAAAGCCAGAGGAAGGCTGGAGGATAATTATATTAATTATGTACCTTGAATTCATTCTTGCATGCACATCGCATATCACCAGTATGCACCTATGTCTATTAGTCTATATGTGATGGTTGCATAGATATGAGTGATGACTTTTCCTTGTGTTGTTGCATGCTTATTGAATCTTCTGAGCATAGGGCGGTGGGGGTACGCATAGGACCGACTAGGTTTTTTGTTGTCCAAAATAGTCGATTACTCGCATTGTTATTAATATTATTATCATCATTGTTA
This sequence comes from Capsicum baccatum var. pendulum, assembly GCA_030864225.1. NCBI lineage: Eukaryota > Viridiplantae > Streptophyta > Magnoliopsida > Solanales > Solanaceae > Capsicum > Capsicum baccatum. Next base: position 93,979,570 of record CM061557.1, read on the forward strand.
TGATCATTGCTATGTAAAGTTATAACAGATTGGTCAGTGATTCGGTGTCATGATTTGAGGTATGATTCTGACCTCTTCTATCTTATGATTTTATTATTATGGATGATTAAATCCATAATGAGGTATATAGATTAGAAACCTTGAGCATGTTAGTATTAAATCCAAATTGGATTATAATAAGGCCTTAAAATGAAGATATAATGATCTAGGTTGTGCTTTGAGTTGAGCTTTTATATGTATCTATATTTGTATATTTATCTATATGTATGTATGGTACTATTGTATATCCTTTACTTCATTGTTCATATATTATATTCTTTTATTGGCCTTGTATATTGCTATTTATCCTTCTTTCATCCTTTAGTTGCATTTTGGCCAGGGATATATAGTATAGTGTTGAGATTTCTTAGTATGGCTGGAATAGGATAGTTTATCCTTAATACCTTCTTGTACTTATTATGTTATTCTATTGAACATGAATAGGATAGGTTATCCTTATTATCTCATTGGCTATTTTGTGGTTATTGAACATTGGATGTAGTTCCCATTTTGTTCATATGTTATATATATCTGCTTTATCTTTGGAGCTCTGTTAGTAGTTGCCTACTGAATATCATTTGTTCGGTATTCATACTACTCTGCAGCCTATAATCATATTATGGTTTATCGTCATTGATGTTCACAGCGTACGGAGTAGCCATGGTTTGAAGACTTAGAGTGAGCTCCTAACATTCGAAGTATTACTTACCTCCCTCTTATGCATTAGACTAGTCTCTATGTTGTATTCGGAGATAAGTTGTATCAGTGTAATTCCTTTGATATTTCAATTTTGTAATTTATATTATATAAGAAGCTCTTGTACTGATACTATCAGGTTTTAGGATTATATTATGTAATTACTTCATTATTTCATGTCTTTTGTAATTCTTTCCATTATAAATTTGGTTGTCCGTTACTAGCCATTCTGGACTACGGATTTGGCTTGCCAACTAGTGGATTATTGTAGGCACCATCATGACCTAAGAAATTGGGTCGAGAAGAAAGAGGTACAAAAGTATTGTATGAGTACCAAAACAGCGGATATTCATTAGGCATCATTGGCCGACTAAGCTATATCATGATATAAGAATGATAAAATGTATGATAGTCATAACTAAGTCAAGGCACAGAATCGAACCTGAATCATCTCCATCATCATTGTATACAATAAGTAATCAAATTGAAATAACAGTATAAAATAAGGAATTAACACATGCCAATATCACTGTACATAATAAGTAATAAATATCGGAATAACAATACAACATAAAGCATCAACGCATGCCCACATCGTTGTAGATAAGAATTGGACAATTTGGAATAATAAAGCATCAATACAAGCAATCACAAGTACAAAGTTGGATCCCATACATCAACTGGTGCGTAAAGTAAAACACTCATCACAACGTCCCATACCACTACATAGTACACCTAAGTGAACAGTAAAGGAATCTAATCAACAATATATCAAAACTCCATCATTATTCAACCGTCATTCCACACGTACCATAAATCAATCATTTATTAACATTCCACAATTACCATCAATCAAAAGTTTTTGAACATTCCTAAATTATCATCAACATTCTTAATTGAATAACATATGACAATATATTCATAACCATTACAATACCATCTATTATACAACTATATCCTCGATACACACTAATAACTCTTATTACCTACCCAACGCTTATTAACTAATCCAACTGCTAATTGTTATTTACCAACTATCCACCACATAATCACTATTCATGGGTTAACAGCTATTCATTGTTCACCCACTAGTAAATATCTAGAATCTAGACAAAATTCCTCATTAAACCATATTTATCAACTAACCAATATTTATTTATACCTATCACAAGTTCACTAATAACCATTTATCCAATAACCGCTAATCACAAATTATTCACTATCCATTTTTGAATAAATACCATTTAGTAACTAGCATCACTAATCCAACAATCCTTATTGGGAAACTAATCATCATCATTGACTAAATCGTTATTATCAGCTAATCATCATTGCTACAAGTCTTAATTTACGCTAAACATCATTATAGCTTAATCATCAATACTACAAGTCGTCAATACCACTAGTCCTCATTATAGCTAAGGTTCAACTATCCAAAAAACATTAGTAACCTCTTAATTAATATTCACCACTAATCATCTTTTTAACCTTAAATCAACAACTATACCACTTTATAACTTTATCACGAGGAGACTGTAACCGGTTTCTCTAATATGAACATTACACCCAGCTACACATGAACATATAGAAATATATAATTGTCATACATAGGTCTAGCTAGACTCGAACGTGTAGATGTACACATAGGCACATCATCACAATCATTATCCATCCTTGTTGGGTATTATTGCATCATCATAATATCCTCTACCCTTGTCGATTAACATCACATCATCATAATATCCTACGGCCTTTCTAGGTATCATAATGTCATCATCATATCCTCTATCCTTGTCGTGTAGCATCAAATCATCATAATAGCATCCGTACTTTCCCCGATAACATCATATCATAACAATATCCTCCGACTTGACGAGTATCATTATGTCATCATAATATCCTCTGACCTTGTTAGGGACTATCATATCATCATAATTTATTCTAGACTTGACCGATATCATCATAATATCCATAATAATATCAATAAATAAGAGAAATTCCGACGAGGGATAGAGTAAAGGACAAGCCCACAAGGGCTAAATTAAAGAATAAGTCCACTACTTGGTCTCTAAATTTTTCATGAGACTTAGGAGTGTCGTGACCTGAGATATTCCTCTAGTCATAACACGGTGTGTAGAAATGTAAGTGACCCTAAGCTAACCACTGGCCTGGGATAAGCTATGATTACTGAAGAAAATTAAACAAATACAGAGTAGAAGGTATCTGAAATAAACTAATGTTGAATAATAATAAAGTCAATACTGATGTTGTCTAAAATACTCGATATAACTGAAAATATGTCTAACTATCTGTCAGTATGAAAGCCTCTAAATCATGATGAGTTGTTGGGACTTGTTTCCAACTAACTCTAATTGACAGAAATAAGGTAAAATATTAAAAATAAGTAAATGATAGCTAGTCCTTGACTGATGAGGACTAACCAACACTACAACTGAGTGGAAAAAGAACGTGCTAAGTATGGTCCGAGTACTAAGCGTCTCAACCTATATTATGAGACAATATAGCACAACAAAGTATGCGATCAGTACTTAAAATGTACTGAGTATGGAAGATGAAGGATTACTAATAAATAAATAAATAAATATATATAAGTATGTGTGCGTGTATATATTTACACACACATACACACACACATATATATATATATATTAGAATATGAATGTATGAATATGTAATATGAATGCAAGATCAAGTATAAACATATCCTAAAAAACTGAATAACAGTGTGACTGAATAATTGAATATTGAACACTTGGTGAAGAAAACCTGGACTGGACATAAAATGAAACTTAACTGAGGAATGTGGGACCTAACATTAATCAGCATGCCCCAATCTGGGATAATCGGGCTCTAACTGTAACCCTAGTTGAAAGGGTGTTAGTACCTTTTCAAGGTTATAACGCTCAACATACTCCTATGTTTAAGGGGTAAGGCGGTCATTGTCAATATTCTAACTCGTGTAGGGGTTGAATCCATAAGGAGTGAAATACAAATTTCAAGTCCTATCAGTGCTCTAATTGATAAAAGAAAACTCTAAATGCAAGCAAACACAACATAAAATAAAAGTGGGGAATTTGTTTTATATCAATTTTTGAGTTATAACAAGCTATAATAACACTTTTAGTTTTAAAATCACGTTTGAGAAGAATCTTGAGATTATGTCTTCCTAAAGGTATAAAGTGTGTAGGTTAGAGATTGTTCATCATGATATCTAGTTGTCGAGTGAGAGATAGGCAAGGTCGAAAGTCTTTGCCACTAGTTTTTCAACTAAACCTCAAAGATTTCACCTATTGGCTCTTTCGAGCACCTAACAAGTGTGTCATAAATAGTCACCCAAAACCTCAATCGGGCATACCTATTTCTAGGAAGATGCCCATGTCATGACTTACACTCCATCTACACTTATTTCTAAGATTAGAAAAGGTAGTAAACCACATACTTATTTTTTCACCATTGCCTTGTACCCCTATAGCCCTTTTTTAAGGATGCTATGGGTTCCCATGGGTTCACCTTCATCCCTCTTTCAAGGATGATGTAGGTTTTCTAGAGTTTGGGGTTTTCACCCATCAAACCCATTTGGAGATTTGGAGTTTTCACCCACAAAATTCCAACTATTAAACTCAAGCAATGGTGAAATCCATACTTGACAACTAGAAATCGTGTAAACACATCAACACCCACACATAAATACACTTTAGTTCAACATAATTGCAAGACTAAATTTATAATACCCCTCACTTTCCTAATCTAGAAAATGAACCGATGTTCGTTTATGCGAAAACCCCAATTTTGTAAGCCATATTTGGGCACCTAAATTACCAAGAGTACCCTAGTTATAAGAGAGCTTATGATGTGTTAAGTGTGGTTATATGAGTCACTTAAGGTAGTACAAGCTAAGAGTTTTGAAATCCATTAAGTTTTAGTGTTTGAATTCGTAAGGGTCATCTTTGAATGAGTATAACTTGATAAATATGTTGTATTTCTGCATATTTCTACCCACAAAATTATAGAGAATCGAATTATCTTTCCAACGATACCAATTTCACCAAAATACGACAACCAATCTAGGAGTTATGGCTTTGCAAAGTAGAATGCGTTGCCTAACCAATTGCACATGGCCACTAGAAAGCATACGCAATAGCATATGCGGAGCCTATGTAAATATAGGTGATATTGTATGCAGTGCATATCTTATGGTATCAAGTGACTTAAACACTCCGTTTTTGGGTTATTTAGAGGGAAATTAAGTCTTTTGGCACTCCTTACGCACCCCTAAACTTAACCTTACAATTTAATAGATTCTAAACACATCATAACCCTATTATCAGTCTAAGTTCATCATCCAAGAGCACTAAAGGAGAAAAAAAATAGGGTTACATAATCAACATTGAGGGTCCAATCTTTCAATGAATCTGTTACGATAAAGGTATGTGGGGTTATGAACAAGAACAGCCTTTCGTTCTTGTGCCCAAAGTTTGCATTTTTACATGTTTTATAGTGAATTTGAAGTGATAAATCTTATCCTATGTTGTTTTTCAAGATACTATGATTATTTTGAATGTTTAGAAAATAAACTCCATGAGTTTGAGATTATTGTTATGATTAAAGGCTGAAATTTTTTAGATTTCTGTATAAATTATGCATGCTGGTGATATAAAGCATAAATGTTGAAATGTTTTGATTAAGTATCACTATAAGGGTCATTAACCCACACTGACATTGTTATTTTGAGAATTTATGAGCTACATGCCCCCATGTTTAGACTATTTTTGATGATGTATAGAAAGATTTGACCTTTTGGTCACAACAGAGTTAAAATCCACTTTATGAAACGAGTTACGGATTTCATCATTTATTTAACTTAAGAAATATGAGATTACCCTTAAAGTGGATTTTTCTTGAGATTTTTTAGCATAGTATTGGGAGTAGTATTTAGCACCGTGTTGAGTATGTTACTACGATTTCATACCCTAGAACTACGTGCCACCATAGGTTGAGACATTGACTTCCACTATATGTGGAAAATTAAGAAAGTGATCACTGATATGAGATTGTTCTACATCGATGGAAAGGGTAGGACAGTTCTAACCTTACTGGGGTAATTCGTGGCATATCATGGGCGCTCACATAGTGTACATATCGGTTAAAAGAACCTCCCAAAGAGTCGTCCCTCATTCTTAGATTGATTTTATTGATTTAAAAGAGATTTGAAATGCAGATTTATGATGTATTCAATATTCCAGATTTCACTAAGATTTCTTGATGAGAGAATAAGAAAAGAATCTTCATAGTTGGATTAAGTGTAATGACTCATGATATCCAGATTGGCATGTTTTACCATTCATTGTGTATGATTTCAGATTTTAGATTTCTTTCAAGCCTTATGAGCTATTTACAAATGTCCTACATGATTTGGAAAGAAAACTTATGACACGGTCGTTATATATATATATATATATATATATATATATATATACATATATGCATATAAATATGTTTATTTCATGCACCCCTATGTACTCAGTACATATTCCATGGTACTGACCCATATGTTCGCATGTGGGATACATTTTACTTATAATGTAGGTTCAGGTGCTCATTCCCAGGTTTGACCAGATTATCCAAGCACGTTGATCTACATCCTCTGTAGTGGTGAGTCCTCATGGTGCGAGGACTTGTTATTCAGATTTCCTCATTTACTTTGAGTCATTAAGTTTATTTCCTAAGTTCGGGTCAGTTGGGGTTTGTCCCAATGGCTCATGGATATACAGTTTAGTAGAGGCTTGGCAGACTAGATGGATAGATTGATCAGATTTGTCAGAGATGTCGTATTTTGTTACTTTCCATATTTCATTTGTATTGCCGTATGATATTATAGAGGATGTTTAGATGTTTCGATTATGATGACATTGATTATAAGTGTTGAATGGTAGAAAAATGGCTAAAAGGGTTAACTTAGGGCTACTTGTAGCCTTAAGCACTGTGTGACTCCTCGGGGCCCATTTTCGGGGCGTTACAAAATTACTTAGCTACTCATGAATAAAGTAGAGAAAGATATACCATAAGGATTATCCAAAGCATCCATTATTCACAAAACACTAAGAATTCAAGGCTCCAAAATTAGTTACAATCTTTCCTAATTAGGGTTCTTGTTTCAAAGTCAAAAATATCTATGAGGTAAGTAATACCAAAAGAAGAAAGGGTGTTTGCCTATATGAGGTTTGGGATTCGGCCAAGTGAAATTATAAAACTGCCCTGGGCAACATTCCTACTTAGCTGCGATCGCATAAAGTTATCCGCGATCGTGGCTAATGCGACCATGGTATGGTTCCACAATTAGGTTCTATTGACCATCTTGACTAACCGAAACCGCGTCCTTTGGCCCGCGATCCCAGTAACTGGGACTGATGACTGCTCTAGGTCTTCAGCTGCACTTCTTTGCTTTCACTTGATCTCTTTTACCTCCAATCCATATATTTTCATCTCACCAACACTATGCCTCCAAAATATGGATATTAGTGCATTAAATCACGATTATGTCTCATTTATTTATACAAAACTTGGTAGTGTGCATGAAAGTTTAGTGCAAATGAGTGGTAAAATCACCACTCATCAACACCCCAAATTAAAACCTTGCTTGTCCTCAAGCAACACCATCCCGTATCATAAGATAATTTCACATGCATGCCCACATTCTATTACCCAATGATCATGATAACTTTAACTTTATTATTACCACAAAAAGATTTTCACACATGGGAAAAATGATTTTGACACACCCCTCAACATAAAATGGAATATTGAAGGATGCAATAGACTTTAAGGAGCAACTATGTAAAAACTACTAATAATCTAGTTATGACACACGTTTTGACCTCAAACACATTATACTTTCTTTTATCTCATTGTTCAGAAGGTGACAAAATCACCCACCTCAACTTGATCACATTCTTCCTTACAAGAAAGAAGATTTCACATGCCTAGCTTTCACCATGAAACAAGGAATTTAAGTGTAAATACTATCTCTCTCTCTCTCAATAACTCTCAATGCTAACAAGTACCATGCCATACGCTCACCCCTATTATCAATCGCCACTACAATGATCATATTTGGTTGGTAATCATGAAGGACTTTTTGAGCTTGTAAGTTAGGTTTAGGGTAGGGTAGGATATTAATTTAGGGAAATAAGGCTAAACCCTCCTTGAACTTCTACAAGACACTCTTCTCAATTTTGATATTGGGCCACTTCTTTTATTTTACTATTATGCCTACATTGACTTTATTGGTTTTCCTACTTTCTTTCCACTTCTTTCTTTCTCTTTTTTGAGAATAATTCATGTATTTCCTTCCTTAGTTGGATCATTACTTTATTCTAATTATTTTTCTTTATTTTCTTATGCATGTTGATACTTTCTTATGACTTCATGGCCCAACGACACCTCTTTCAACTTTTACCACCCCCAGCTTAGGCTTTTACCCTCAAATTAAACTTTTAAGTTCAATGAGGATAGGGTTCAAGAGATATCTTGATGTGATTCTGCTAAAGATGAGTAGGCTTTCTTAAGCCTAGCAATGGTAGCTTCCTGATTCTTTTGATCCTCTCTGTACTTCTCATAATCAGACCATAATATATATGAATGACGAATGGTAGAGGGCTCTCCCGGTTCCTGGGGTAAACTAGACACAAGCTCCCTAATGGAAGCAATATCAACTCTAATGTCCTCAAGAGGAATGGTGGTGGATGGCCTATGAAACTCTGGCTCAATACATGCCGACTTTCCCAAGTCGATCTTTCGTTACTTGCCTTTGCTAGGTATGCCCTCCTCTTAAATCTTTAAGGAGTAGATGGGGGTCCAGGGCACACCCAAGTATCTCAATCATACTCCTCAACCTATGCTCTTCCACAAAGCTCAGTAATCAATTAGACAAAGAAGAGATGCATACCACCTTAGTCCTTGAAGTGATCTATTTCAATAACATGAGCTGACCAATATCCAAAGAAATACCGTCTAAAATACAAGAAACCATCCGAGCATGTAAATCTAAGACTGTTGTCATATGGGTGCAAGGGGATACTTGGCTACATATAATATGTAACCAAATACAATCTTCCTTTAACCAACTTCCCGTCTTACACCCTTTTGCTTTGAATTTCCCCATGTATGCATGTGGGAGGCTTTAAACACCATTGATTTGCCTCTCCCTAAAGTTCACCATTTGTCCCCAGATCTTAATAGTCATATTGGATGGATCTAAGAAAGAAACTGCACTAATGTTGAGATAGAATTCATATACCCATTGCTCATTTGCATTACATGGATCTAGGGAAAAACATCACCACTCTGTGGCTTCAAGCTTGTCATGGAATACCAAAAGCTTTTCTAGCACATTATCCAAGCAAATTCCTCTCTCTGGGAGCTACTTTGTCCTTGAAAGATCACTATAGTAGTGAGTTTGGCACTCGGGTTCCATGAATCGGATCCGATCATTCTTTTCCATGATATTGCACTGAAATCACTAGGTATAGATGATGTTGATCAATGACATTTTCATACACAAACTATTCCACATTGTTCATTAAAGCTCATTAAATGGGCATTTTGTGGTGTTTTGTTAACATTTTGGAGTGTAGGATTTTTGCATTGGCAGTAAATTGTCCTCGATTGCCATGTATGAAAACATGGAAACATGAGATTCAAAGACTTAGGTCCTTTCTAGATCATACATTCTTTGGTCTATTTTCAAAAATAAAAGCATGAATTCAAGGTACCAACTGGATTTGTAATGCAAGAGAAATGCAAGGATGTTGTTGGAGAGCTCACAAACTTGGACAAATTCTTTTCAATTAGAGAGTAATATTTGAATAGAGAGTTTTAGGAAATTAGGGGATTCAACTGGTCATATAGCTGAAGCAGCCACAGTCGCAATTAAGTGATCGTGATCATGGGCATATGGGTGGCCGTGATTGCGACCAAGATCCCGTAATCGCAACCAAGATCCCATAATCACAGTAACTGAGGGAATTTCTTCTTCCTCATTTTCCTCTATTCAGCTTAATTCATATATTGACATCTTTTCTCCTATTCAATTTTCAATATAGAAATTTCATACTTTCCCCTTTTTTAGCTCATCCAATGCACTATATAGTGACACAAATGTATGGGTTATTGAAATGCCAAAACCAAAATCTAAGCTACAACATTATAAAAAAAGGATACGAGCCACTTTCATGGCATTTGTGGGTTGCCTTCCACATAGTGCCTTAGTTAACGACGTGCAACGACGTCTTTCTTTTTGTTTCATTCTCTAGGCGGGTCCTTATACCCAACTTATTTCACCTCCTCAGTCTTAACATCCACCACATACATAACTTGAAGCTCCACAAATTGCTTATTCATCTTTTAAACCTTGAACGTGACCTCATCCCCTTGCACTCTAAACTTTTTATCCACTATTTCTAAGTCGACAATGGCCCTTTTGGTGGAGAATAATGGATGACCCAGGATGATGGGTACCTCGTGGTCCATTTCACTGTCCAACACCACAAAGTCCACCGGGAGTTAAACTTATCCACTTTGACTTAGACATCAATTAAAGTTCCACTCGGCCTTTTGATAGACCTGTCTGCCATTAAGAGTTGCATAGATATTACGGTAGGAGCATTCAAACCAAGCTTGTTGTAAATGACAAATGTCATGAAGTTAATACTTTCACCAATGTCGCATAGACCTTTTGCAAACATATACGTTCCTATGGTGCAAGGATTTATGAAAGCTCTAGGATTATCTTTCTTTTTTGTAATTGTACTATCCATAATAGCACTACAACCATGGGTGACTTCAATGGTGTCGCCTTTGACAAGCTTTGTTTTTTATATCAATTTCTTTATTAGCTTAGCATATCTCGGTATCTCTTGGATCGCGTCAAACAATAGGATGTTTATCGATAGATTGCTAAGCTTGGCCATAAATTTTTTTAGCTTGTCACCCTTCTCTTTTATATGCAATCAATGAGGGAAAGGGGGAGGTACTTGGACTGTAGGCCTTGTTTCACTTTATGGATTTTCAACCTTAACCACTTCTTTGTCATCTTTATCATCATCTTCTTCTTGATTTTGAGGTAATACCTCCTTTGGCCTATTATTAGTCATCTTCCCACTCAAGTCTTCTTTCAAGTTCTCATCAAGTGTCTTCCCAATGCTAGTGATAATTGCTAGGACTTGAACATCATTCTTTGGATTAGCAATCGTGTCACTAGGGAGTCTCCCTCAAAGTCTGGCATTTAATTGCATGGAGATTTGCCCAATTAGGTCTCCAATTGCTTGATGGAGATGGAGTAGTCCACCATAATTTGAAAGAGTTGACATAAGTCACCTTTCAATTCATAGACTATCTTTTCCATACCTTCCACCCTATTCAAAATTTAGGACAAAACATCCTCGGTCTTGAACTTTTTGGGGTCAATAAAGCTTGACTCTTTGTTCTTAGCTCGATCATGGGGGGTGCACATAGAGGTCATAATCACTCTCTCTATCCCTCCAATACCTATCATGCTCACGGTCCATCCAACCTTGATTTCCACCTTGCCTTTAATATGCGGTGTGGGATCCCCCTGAATAGTTTACTAAATACCAGATATCCTCATCCAACTTCTTGGCCTCCTCCTCATCCTCATAGGTGTTAGATGCTAAGGTGTTTATGATTTTTGTAAGTGCACCCATAACATTCTTTGTCAAGAGATCAAGTTGGGACATTATTTTTGCCATGCTCTCCTCTTTTTCCTTATATTTCTTTATTTGTTATTTGTCAAACATGAATGTAAAAACAAAGCTTTTGGGAACTTCGGTATCTCGGGTATGCCAACCCCAATTTTGCTTCATCACCTCTTCCAATAATTGAATTATTTCATGGTAGTGCATCTTTACTAGGGAACCTCTTACCGCATTCTCCACTATGGTTTTGTTAAGATGATCAAGGGCCCAGCAGATGATTTGGAGAAGCATTTTCTTTGGGACCTCGTGGTATGGACATTTTTCCAATTTTCCATTGAATCTTTCCCATGCTTCAAACAATGGTTCCTTACTCAATTTCCATAAAATATATGATCTCATCCCGCATTTGGATCATTTGGGATGGTTGGAAGTATCAATCAAGAAAAACCACAGTAATCTCATCCTAAATAGTAATTGAATTGGGTGGGAGTGAATGGATCCACAACACCTTCTCTTCCTTTATAGAGAATGAGAAAAAGTGAAGACTAATAGACTCTTAAGTGATGTGCACGATGTTTAAAGGTATATACACCTCTACAAAATTCTTCAAGTGAACATTGAGGTCCTTATATACTTGACCACCATATAGCCCCTTCATTTGTAACATGTGTATCCTAATACTTATTATATGGAAAACTCTATTCCCATTAGTTGGTGGGATATAGATTGCACTCATTTGGCCCGCGCCACTGAGTTGTCCCTCGTTATCGAGAGGAACATTAAAGGGCCCCATGTTACGAGTATTGTCACTCATTGTTGCGTTAACACTATGATCACCTATAAAAAATTCGAAATAACAAAGAAAGTAAATCACTCCACCTCGGGTATACTCAAGTAAAAATTACACCGTACAAGTAAAATCCATATTTCACTCCGCAGTAATGGCACCTTTTTGATAACACTCAACTTACTTTCATGTTTAAAGGGTAAGGCGATCGTTGTCAATATCCCAACTCGCATTGGGGTCGAATCTATGAGGAGTGAAATACAAATTTCAAGTCTTATAGGTTCTCTAATTACTAAAAGTATACCCAAAATGCAAGCAAACACAACATATAATAAAAGTGGGGGGGATTTGGTTTGTATCAATTTTTGAGTTATAACAAGCTATAATAACACTTATAGTTTTAAAATTAAGTTTGGGGAGAATCTTGGGATTATGTATCCCTAAAGTTATAAAGTGTGTAGGTTAGAGATGGTTCATCATGATATCTAGTTGTTCAGTGACAGATAGGCTAGGTCAAAGGTCTTTGCAAATAGTTTTTCAGCTAAACTTCAAAGATTTCACCCATTGGATATTAAGAGCACCTAACAAGTATGCCATACATAGTCACCCAATACCTTATTTAGGAAGATGCCTATGAAATAACTTACACTCTATTTATACTTATTTCTACGATTGCAAAAGGTAGTAAACCACATACTTAGTTGTCCATTACTGCCTTATCCCTCTATAGCCTTTTTTCAAGGATGCTATGGGCTCTATGGGTTCACCTTCATCCTTCTTTCAAGGAATATGAAGGTTTTCTAAAGTTTGGAGTTTTGACCCATCAAACCCATTCAGAGATTTGGGATTTTCACCTATAAAATTCTAACTATTAAACTCAAGCAATGGTGAAATCCATACTCGACAACTAGAAATCATGTAAATGCACCAACATCCATACACAAATACACTTTAGTTCAACTTAATCCCAATACTAAATTACGTAACTACTAATGAAGAAAGTAGAGAATGATATACCATAAGGGTTATCCATAGTATCCATTCTTCATAAAACACTAAGAATTCAGTTCTCCAAAATTAGTTACAATCTTACCCAATTAGGGTTCTTATTTCAAATTCAAAAATATCTATGAGGTAATAAATACCCAAAGAAGAAAGGGTTTTTCCTATATGATGTTTGGGATTCAGCCAAGTAAAATTAAAAAACTGCCATGAGCAACATTCCCGCTTAGCCGCAATCACATAAGGTTGTCGGTGACCGTGGTATGGTTCTACGATTGCATTCTATTGACTATCTTAACTGACTACGACCGCACCCTTTAGCCTGTGATCTTGGTAACTGGGGTTGATGACTTCTCTAGGTCTTCAGCTGCACTTCTTTGCTTCCATTTGATCTTTTTTAGCTTCAATCTACATCTTTTCATCTCACCAACTCTGTGCTTGAAAAATATGGATATTAGTGCATTAAATCATGATTATGTCTTATTTATTTATATAAAACTTAGAAGTATGCATGAAAGTTTAGTGCAAGTAAGTGGTAAAATCACCACTCAGCACAAGGGTACTAAAACTAGCTGGCATGGATCCACTAAACTGATGTTCCAAATGACAAGGGTGTCAGTCCTCAACTGTTAGGTGACCCCTTATAACATATAAACTGATATATGTATGACTATTTGGGTATCGGGTGTTCATAACCCACTAGTTTTAACTAAATCAACTGAATATGATGACATTTATGGAGCATGGTAAAGGGGATTTCATAATTTAAAACCAACAAACTCAACAACTTGTTATGATAGGTAAATTCATGATCTCTCTTTGTTTATTAATACATGGTGTTGGAAACTGAATCCCTTTGTTCATTAAATGAAATTATTATGTTTCAATAACCTCTTTATATAATGTAATTATTTCGAAAATAGTTCAATGTAATTTTACTCATACTCAAAACTACTTTCATTAAATTGGGATGGGGTTATTACCAATTCAATTGTCAATATTCACAAAATTTGGGGAAATCACAATCCGCTTATTTATTTACCATACCTATGCATCAAATTGATTTCAAATACACCATTTAAAACATAAACAATGCTTATGTACATATGAAACATCACATAAACAACAATCATTCAAAAACCCTCAACCCATGTTCCAAAACAACCATCAAAACCACATGGAGAACTATTTGAAACACATTGTTTCTCAAAGTAATCATTGGGAAAGAGTAATATGCCTGAAATATCAAGAGTTATGGAGAGAATTTGCCCTTATGAGCTCTAATTGATCAACTTCTTGGAAACCCTAAGTATCTTGCTTGAGCGAATTTGAAAGAAATTGAGAAGTTATTTAAATTTATTCTGGAGTAATAATGACACCCTAAAGGGGTTTTAAGTTGTGGGTCATGATTTAGGGAAAGTGAAAATGTCTGAAGTGCCCTAAATTAAAAGTTGAAAAATTGTTGCCAATGACTATGACTCACAAGCACAAGTTACGAATCATCACCATGAGTTGTAGACAAGACAGTAGCTGAAGGACACTTCTTTGTTGACACTATGATTCACACCATACGACTCATCAGGTAACCCTATGACTCATAGGGTCTATGTCATAGTCAAGATAGAAACACTTGAGACACATATTGGTTTGGATATGTACGGGACTATATGAATCGTTAAGAGTCTTTATGACTCATTATGAGCTAATTCAAGATAGTAAATTGGGATGCCCTTACTATACACCCTACGGTTGGGGTCCTATGATCCACAATGACACATTACGACTCATAGGGTGAGTCATAGTCAAGACAGTAAGTTCAAAAATTCAAAATTTTTAGTGTCCAATGCCGAGGGTGTCACATTCTTCCCCCTTAGGATCGTCCATCCTCAAATGATTGGTCAAGACATCCATTAGCATAATTTAATGCAGAAACACACCCACACTTACTTTTAAGAAATACAAAAAAGAAAGATGTCGAGGAAATCACAATTTTCTTTATCAAAGTCAGTTAACAAAGATGGTAAGATTAAAATATACCTTATGCATAAGTATCTGAAATAGGTAACAAACATGCGTATTTGGAATTTTATGTCCTCTTCAGCTTCTTAAGTAGTTTCTTTAAACTTTTTGTTTCTCCATAGAACCTTCACCAAAGCCACAACCTTTGTCTACAATCTATGGATATGCCGATCAAATATCTCAACTAGGACCTTCTCTACGATAGAGAGTTCGAAACACCAATGCTCTCCAATGGAACTACACAGGAAGGATCACCCACGCACTTTCGCCATATTAAAACATGAAAAAATAAGTAAATAGAACCAAAATAAGGAGGTAGATCTAACTCATAATCCATATTACCCACTCTCATTAAGATTAAATAAGGGCCCACATAATGAGGGTTGAGCTTTTAAAATACCTTAGATTTTTGTCCCTTGAAATTTTTTTGATTTTTAAGATCACAACCTTGGTAAAGGTTCACTCTATGAGTCGTAAGGTGTCCTAATAAGTTGTTGAGATGAGTTATAACCAAATCGATAAGTTGTGGCTTGATTCTGCTCTAAGTACGAGTGGAGCACTAAGAGTCGTAAGGATATGTTATGAGTCATTAGGTGTAACAATAGTGTGTCTAGTGTCAGTCCGAATATTTGTTCTGTGTTGACTATAACTGAACTCCATGAGTCATAGGGTCCCATTACAATTCCTATGGCTGAGTCATAAGGATAATAGTGTAGGGTAACTTGGTGGTGCTGCCTTGGTTACGACTCATGGTAACGAGTCGTAAGGAGTGGCTATGAGTCACATGTTGACCCCTAGTTAAAGGCGACTCTTTTTAACTTTTAAGTTAAGGGCAATCTAGACATTTCCCTTCCTACCCAACTTGAAACCCATATATTATAACCCCTATAGGGTGTTATTATCACTTAGAAAGACATCAAAGTAACTTCTCAAAGACTCCCAAATCCTCAAGGTCAAGAACACTTAGAGTTTTTAAGAGTTTGATCAGTTAGGGCTTTCAAAGGTGATTTCTCACTGTACATCTTACTATTTCAGGCATGTTACTCTTTCCTCGGTGTTAATTTGTTAAAAAGCATATGTATTAATGTGTTATTCACATAGAATATTTTTTGTTTTGAAAACAAAGGTTGTGGGTTTAAATAATGTTTTCTCATGGTTTAATTATAATTATTCATACTTTAAATATAGTTTTGAACTTATGGGTGCATGGGTATGATGTATAAACTAGGGAATCATGATTTTTCCAAACTTATGACTTTTGAAGGGGTTATGACCGCAACCCATAGTGTGAAATTGGTTTTGAGTTATGAGAAAGGTGGAAATTTGTAAAATTAAACTAATCTTGAACTATTGCATGATATAAAGAGGTATTTGAAACAAAATGGTCTAATTTAATGAATAGAGGGACTTGGTGTCCCCCACCTTTTATTAATGAACAAAGAGAGTTTTTTTCCACAAGTAAATGATAAACTATCTTGAAATATTATTGTTACCTTATAAGTATAGTTGGTATGATGATACCAATAATATATGCCTTAATGTTAATTATGGTTCATGAATGGAATTGTGTGATGAATATTTCAATTAGGCTCTAATAAAGGTTATGTAGATAAGTCATAAATATAAAAGTTCTGGTGACCGATACTAGAAATCACATTTGCCGACGTGGGAGGTCAAGGTAACCAGAGAGTTTTAAGTCCCCCTTATTATTATTTCATGATTAGGGAGGTCCGAGTCCCCCATAAATTATTACATAATCAGGTTCTTAATTCATGTTAGTATATATTAGGATGTTCGAGTCTCTTGTGTGCATATATATGAGATTATTCTTTGATTGGTGTAGCTACAGGAATTGGGGCCCACCTAGAGGGTGAGAGCTGAGGCCCATATAGCTCGTGGGTACTATTATATGCTGGTTGAGCTACATAATCTGGGTTAAGATTTTAAAGCATTGTTAAGCCTTGTTACCTATCTAGAT
This sequence comes from Capsicum baccatum var. pendulum, assembly GCA_030864225.1. NCBI lineage: Eukaryota > Viridiplantae > Streptophyta > Magnoliopsida > Solanales > Solanaceae > Capsicum > Capsicum baccatum. The sequence continues at coordinate 93,996,824 of CM061557.1, forward strand.
AGATGATGTATATCTATATATGTATATGCATTTTATTATGTGAATTAGTTTGAATGATGTTAAAATATTGATCATGTCATTATGTTATCCTTATCCCTGAGTTACATTCTAGCATTCACCTCGCTAACCGTCTTTGAATGTTGTATCCCTCTAAAATATGGGATTTGGACATACTTTAACTTCTTCTATTCAGTGATTTTGGATTGATTGAGAGTCGACTTGAAGTGGTGAGATTCCATGCTTTATCAGGCTCCATTTTAGGATTATGTTTTTTTTGAGTTATATACTATTGTATAGTATTTTTAGCTATAGTTGGGGGCATGTCCCGATACTTTATTGAATTTTATTTGGTAGAAGCTTTATCAGACTACTGTGGACTTGGGAAGGTTTTGTTGTTGGTTGGTTTGATTATACACATATCATAATATCTTTAGTTTCAAGTTTTCTTATCTTATTATATGCCCAGAATTCATCTGACATAGGGTGTAAGGTGGTCTATGGTTGGGTGTTGGACGTGGTCTCCAATCCTTGTTAAACTTGAGATACCCATCACGACTAAGCTTGGGTTTGGGTTGTGTCAAGGTGGTATTAGATCCAAGTTTGTGTTTCATTAGGTGTCCATAAAGTCATGTCGAGTAAAGTCTCCTTTATGGGTTTTTTAGTATGCCACACTTATAAGGAAGAGTCTATGAGGCATTTAGGAATGTTTCCCTTTCTTGTTGTCTTATTTGGGCTGTAGAGTCTAAGGTTATGAAATCTCCTCTAATTCTTGTGTGTTGGCTTTTCAAATCATGCCTCCCAGATGTTGTAAAGCTCATGTAAACTTCTCTATCCCACTTAATGAAAATGATGATGGGACACACCCTGCTTATGGGGTACAAACCTGATCTTGGAGTTCAATTCTTGATTGCTCTTTTATTGTTCCACCGATCTCCTCTAGTCCTCATTGAGCTTCTCAGGATAATGTGTTAAATATAGAATTTCATTAGTCTATTCATATGTTGGCTCAGTTGGTAGCTTCTCAGTCTAATTTTGTAGCTTCTGTTACTCTATTTTCTAAGTCCACAAGGGTAGACCAGTTTATGAGGTTGAGTCCTCCAACTTTTACTGGTGTAAGGTTGAGGAGGATCCTTAAGGTTTTATAGATGATATGGAAAATATCTTCCTGGTTATGTATGGTACTAATGTGTAGGTTGTGGAATTCGTTGTGTATTAACTAAAGGATATAGCAAACCAATGGTATGAGAAATGAACAGTCTGGGGGGATGATGTTGAATCTGTACTGTGGGATGATTTCCCTAGTACTTTTCTGGACCTCTTCTTTTCTAAGGAGTAGAGGGATGTAAAAGCAGAAGGGTTTAGCAATTTTAAGTAAGGAAGGATGATGGTCAAGGAATATGCCTTAAAATTTCATCAGTTGTCCTGATAATGGTCCTGAGTTAGTATCCAGCATAAAGGATACAATAAGGATATTTTCTTCTGAATTATCTTGTGATTTAATTCTAAAGAGCAAGGCTGCCTTGTTGAACAAGGATATGGATATCTCCAGATTGGTTATATATATGCAGCAGGTTGAGAAAGAGAAGAAGAAGCAGGTGGAGATAAAAGAAGGAAGAGTAGGAAGTTTAGATTTTTATATTAGGGTAGAGGTCAGTAGTAGAGTGGTATATCTGGTGGAAAGTGGTCTAAAAAAGTGAAGGATTTTTGTTCTCACTCTACATCTATTATTTCTTATCCAAAGCCATCGAGTGATTATTGTTCTTAGTATGATAGTTGGTTTAGGGCATACGGTGCCCAATTTTGGGCTGGTAGGGTTTAGTTAGCTTCATCATATCCTTTCAGTAGATTCTATAGGCAGGTACACTATGGTTTTTGGTGAAGAAGGGAGGAACAAGTGTTTTAAATGTGGTTAGATTGGTCACTTGCAGAGGTATTGTCCTTCTAAGGTTGCTTTAGGGGTAAATAAGGTTTATGTTACCACTTCATCAGCTTCTGCACCAAAGGGTGCTTCTTTTGCTTACAGTAACGGCATTGGCCAAAATTACTTGGAAGCTCTTGCTTCCCACTAAGACTATGAAGCATCTCCTGATCTCTTCATTGGTAGGTTATAACTCTTTTATCGTGATGTGTATTGCTTATTTGATTCAGGGTCTTCCCTTTCTTATGTGACTCAATTTATGGTTGTGCAGTTTGGTTTTGGTCCCAAGTATATCCGTGATCCTTTTTTTATTTCTACCCTGGTGGGTTACTCTGTGGTTGGTAGAAGAGTTTATAGGGGTTATGTGGTAGCTGTTGGTGGCAGAGAAACTCTGGTAGGTCTAATAGAGTTAGACATAGTTAATTTTAATATAATTTTGGGGATGGACTAGTTGCACTCGTTCTATGTCTTCTTAGATTATCGAACTCATAAGGTCATGTTTAAATTCCCTAATGAGCCGGTAATTGAGTTCGAAGAGGTTCTCTAGTTCAGAAGGAAATATTTATATCATATCTTACAGCTCGGAGGTTGATTTCCAAGGGATGACTTTATCATTTGATTCGGGTTATAGATTCTAACTTGGAGGGTCCTTCCTTACTATCCATTCCTGTGGTTAATGAATTACCCAAGGTTTTTCCTGATGATCTTCCTGGTGTCCCTCCCGATAGGGAGATTGATTTCGAGATTAACCTTATTTTATGCACTCATCCTATGTATATCCCTCCTACAGAATGGCTTTGTCTGAGTTAAAAGATCTTAAGGAGCAGCTGAAAGACCTCCTTTACTATTGTTTTATCCATCTTAGTGTGTCTCAATAGTGTGCTCCTATTTTGTTCATGCGTAAAAAAGATGATTCCCTTTTGATATTCATCAATTACCGTTAATTAAAAAGGTTACGGTGAAGAATAGGTATCTTCTTCCTTGGATTGATGATTTGTTTGACCATCTTTAAGGCGCTAGATATATCTCTAAGATTGATCTCCGGTAGATACATCATCATCTAAAGATTAGGGAGGTAGATAACCCCAAGAATTCTTTTCGGACTCGGTATGGTCATTATGTGTTCCTTATCATGTCTTTTGGTTTGACTAATTCCCCAGTGCTATTTATGGATCTCATAAATAGGGTGTTCCATCAGTTCATGGATTTGTTTGTCATAGTGTTCATTGATGATATTATGTTGTACTCTAGGAGTGAGCCGGATCATGCCAATCATCTCTGTATTGTATTGTAGACCTTGAAAGATCATCATTTGTATAAAGATTTTAAAGTACAAGTTCTTGTTGAAAGTTGTTACTTTTCTGGGTCATGTCATTTCTATTAAAGGGATCGTTGTGGATCCACAAAAAATGTAGTGGTTAAGAAGTGTCCTAGAACTATGACTGCAATCGATATTCAGAGCATTTTAGGTTTAGCCGATTACTATAAGAGATTTATGGAGAGTTTCTTGACTTTATCTGCCCCACTAACATTTTTGACCCTTTAGAAGGTGAAGTTCGCATGTTCTTGTGCTTGTGAGGGTAGTTTTGAGAAGCTGAAAGATATGTTGACTTTAGCTTCAATTTTAACCCTGCCCGAGGGTAACATGGATTTATGTTTTATTGTGATGTGTCCCATGTAGGACTTGGTTGTGTATTAATGGAACATGGTAGAGTGGTGGTCTATTCTTCTAGGCAGTTAAAAGTTTATGAGAGGGATTATCCAACTCATGACTTAGAGTTGTTAGATATGGTGTTCACATTGAGATCTGGTGGCACTATTTGTATAGATTCCATATAGATATATTTTTTTATCATAAAATCCTGCAATATGTGTTTACCTAGAGGGAATTGGATCTCAGGCAGAGGAGGTGGCTTGAGTTGCTGAAAGACTACGACATGAGTCTACATTACCACCCAGGAAAAGCTAATGTGGTTGTTAATAGTCTTAGCAGGTTGTTCCTGTGGAACCTAGCTCATGTGGATGAGGATAAGCGGGAATTGGTGAAAGATATTCACCATTTGGCTAACCTTGGAGTTCATCTCTTGGACTCTAAGGATTGGGGTGTTCTTGTGCAAAAGTTGGCATAGTCCTCTCTTGGTACTGAAATAAAGGAGAAGCAGGTATTAGATCCTGTCATAATGAAACTTAAGGGAGATGTGGGTCAGCAAAAGGTTGTAGCTTTTGAGATTAGTGGTGATGGTATCTTGAAGTACCAAGGCAGATTATGTGTACCCGATGTAGATGGGTTTTGAGAGGGGGTCTTGGATGAGGCTCATGAGTCGCGTTATGCCAATTATCCTAGTTCGACAAAGATGTATCATGATCTTAAAGAGATTTATTGGTGGAAAAATATGATGTGAGATATGGACAGTTTTGTGGCTAAATCCATGGTGTGTCAACAAGTGAAGGTAGAGCACTTGCGGCCTTGAGGGTTGTATTAAGAAATTGAGTTATCTGTGTGGAAGTGGGAAGTGATTAATATTCATTGTGTTATTGATTTTCCTTGGTCTCAGAATCAGTTTGATTTTATTTGGATCATCGTGGATAGGATGATTAAGTCTGCTCACTTCTTGCCAGTAAGGACTAATTATTCAGTAAAGGATTATGTGAAGTTGTTCCTTGATGTGCTATGGATATATTGCACTTTAGATGCTTAAAATGAGGAAAATATGCAGATTTTTGAGGTTATTTTTTTAGATATGATGATTTTTGGGTATGTTTTGCAGGAAATCATGTTTTGGATGCTAAGTTCATGAAAAAAGGGAAAAGGGTGTTTTTGGCTACTTTTTGGAGCAATTATGGATATTCAGGACACTTTCCAGCTTGATCATTATCAAAGCATGTTCGAGAATTGAAAAAGAGCTAAAATGATGGATCCTGGTACTTACTAAGTCAACCTATGGACTACATGTATGACCTATGGACCGCAGGAAGGCAAAGCAAATGCTAGAAGTCCAAATCCTAAGAGCTGAACTTCCAAGATTTTTTCTCCCGCTACCTGTGCCCTGTACCTACGCCTAGGGTCTGGACCGCAGGTACTACCTACTTCCATGGTCAGAGAGCAAGTACAGACCACATGCGGCCACTTACCTAGTTTTCTCCTATTTTGTTTGGGCTTTGGTCTTAGGGTTTCCTCATGTACTATAAAAACCTTTTATGTGTTTTTTAGTAAGAGTGACTCGCTTTTGATACTCACAAATATATTTTCATTCCAAGATTCGATTTTGATCTTTGGATTCTCTTGTATTGACTTTGGTTTATTAATTCAGTTATGGCTGTGTGTTTTGACACTTCTTACTGTGATTTCATCTATGCTTTCAGTTATGAATGTTATTGATTTCTTCACAAGCACGAGTGGCTAAAACCCATATCTAGGGTTGTGGAAATCCTGGGGGATTGATGAGGTAGAGGAAGTTATTCTGTTGTTTGGAACTGATATCCATGCATGCATTTCCTTATATTCATTATAATAGTTTTCTTAATGGGTGCACATGTTAAGATCCCACCTAGATAGTGCTGCATACAACAAAAGAGGAGTAGTGACTAGGAAAAGATAAAGACAACAGTAATTTGGAGTTTAACTGTCGATCCATGCTTGTAGGTTCTATCTTGGTAAGATAGTTAGATTTTATCTAATAACTAGAGATGCAAAATATAATAGTTAACTGGGATCAAGATAAGGGTTAGTAAGGTGACACCATGAGACTCAAAATGTAAAGGGTGAAATCCTTTTGCTCATCCAAAAGACTGTAGAAGGTACATAATTTATCAATTCTATGTGCAAGGTATTGGGTTTGTTTATCAAAGCACGATAAGCCTACGGAGTTGAGAATCAAAGGGGAACATAATCCTAGTGTTCACCTACACTGATTACAACCAAAGTTAATATAGTTACTTCCTCAAGATTACTACATCAACCCTTCCCCCCCATTTACTTTTCTTGTTCTGCCCATTGACTATAATTGATGAGATCTGCAATTCCATGTGTTCCCTTGGGATTCGAACACAACCTTTTTTTGGTTACTATATTTTTAAAGCAATCGTATCATCATCTAATAGGATGTGTTGTTTGGACGTCATCAAAATTTTAGCGTCGTTACCGGGGAACATGGTGTTGATTTGTGATTTAAAGTTGTTGCAGTTTTTGGGTTTTTATTTTTATTTTTATTTGTAGTTTGGTATATGCCGATGTATGCCTAGATAAGGAGTAGAGGAAATCCCTTACTCCCCATGAATCTGAATCCAGAGAGGATCCTACAAACACCTAGCAGGATATCTTAGCAGAAAAGAGGTGAACCTCCTAAAGGGGTTTGTGATGTTGTACCTCCCCTTCTCCAAAAGAAGTACAAGATATTATGGATCGTGAGACAGGTGAGATATTATCTCATGATAAAGCTGAGAGGAGGACAATAGAAGAAGCTCAGCGGTTAGCTAGGGAGGCACAGCTAGCTGAGTAGAGACAAGCAGCAGACCATCAAGTAGCATCCATAAATGGATGATGAACAAGATTCGGGATACATTGAGCCGGTAGAGACTGGAGCCATAGTTCCTCTTATTTTACCTCCAAACATCAAGTTTGACATCACAAGCACAATAATCCAACTTCTAAATCTGAATGGTGTGTCTGCAGGTATGCCTACAGATGATGCAAACTTGAACCTTCCCAATTTCATCAGGATCTGCAGTTAGTATACAAATATAGGGGTGAATCACGAAGCACTCATACTGAGGTTATTCCCCTTCGCACTTACAAGACAAGTATCTTTATGGTTAAGGGAACTACCAAGAGGCTCTATCCCCACATGGAATGAGTTACGCAAGCGATTCTTGAACAAGTTCTTTCCTTCATACAGGATGTTGCAAATTAAGTACAAGATTTATAATTTTAGGCAACTTTAGTCAAAGTCTAGGTACGAGGAATAGTTCAAGAAGAAGCTTAGTATGGTGCCCAATCATCAGTTGTCAAGGATGATCTTACTGGAGATATTCTACAGAGCCCTGAACACCAGTTCCAAAGCCATGGAAGATATCATATCTTGAGGAGATTTTATGGAAATATGTTGGGAGAAATTTTTAGAGATGTTAGATTAGATATCGCTCACTGACCAAAGGTGGCATACTCGGGAGGCTGGGAGGGGATCTGGCACTTATTCTATTAATGCCTCATAGGACCAAAAAGTAGCTGATGACACAGTAGTAAAAGAGAGATATTTCTGAGAACTGATCTTGGGGTACTAAAAAAGCAGCATGTAGTATGAATTCTTATAAATTGAATGCAGTAGCAACACAGGGGTCATCTTCTAAATCTTATGAGTCAGAATTGGAAGAGAAAACAAATTATCTGGATTGCTTGATGGCGGGTTTCCGAGCCCAGCCTCCCGAGTTTGACAGCCTCTCGAGTTTGCCACCAAGGTTGGAACTACTATGATAGATACATACACTGTAGAAATGATCAAGATAGTGTTTATAGAAAGAAGGATGACTTTAGAGAGAAGGGAGATAGGTACATTCTATCTGGCAGACGAGATGTAGAATCCAAAATGGAAGAGATATTGGTTAAGATGGTAAAGGGTTAAGAAAATTAAGAGATCAACCTTAAGGAGATTAAGGTTGAAAGTTCAGGATTGACCCAGAAGGTCGAGTCACATGCCACTGCTATCAAGCAGTTGGAGCACTAGTTTAGGTATATGTCAGCAACTCTGAGCCAGAGGCAAGGTGCCCTTCCGAGCAAGACGTTGCAAAATCTGAAAATAATAGTCATGTACTTGCTATTACCACAAGGAGTGGTATCACTACTCTATATCCCCCACGACATACTGAAGAAGCTGATGATGATGAGACACCTGTTGTTAAGTTTGAAAAGCTAATAGGTGATAAAGGTAAAGCTGCTAAAGACAAAGGAAAGGGTACGATCGTTGAGCTAGAAATCAAACAAATTCTGAGATTACCCCTACCTTATCCTCAGAGATTGAGCCAAAAGAAAGAGAAAGGTAAGTTCAAGAAATTCATTAAGATACTAAACGAATTGAGCTTGAACATACCTCCTCTTAAGGCATTAGAGAAGATGCATGGATATGACAGGTTCATGAATAAATTGGTCATAAGGAAGAAAGGAATGACAATTGATGATGTCAATGGCGTGCACCACTGCATTAAGTCACTACTAGGTCTTTGGTGCAGAAAAAGGGTGATCCTGGAGCATTCACTATACCATACACTATTTGGTCATCCTAATTTTCCAAATTCTTATGTGATTTAGGAGTCAACATTAATTAGATATCGTTGTCCATATCCAAGAAATTGGGCTTGAACCCTCCAAAATTGACTTTGATAAGGCTATTGATGGCTGACCGCACAGTGAAAAAAACTGTGGGAATCTAGTTTGATTTTGGTGCAGAAAAATGGTAATCCTGGAGCATTCACTATACAATACATTATTTGGTCATCCTAATTTTCCAAATTCTTATGTGATTTAGGAGTCAACATTAATTAGATATCGATGGCCATATCCAAGCAATTGGACTTGAACCCTCCAAAATTGACTTTGATGAAGCTGTTGATGGCTGACCGCACAGTGAAAAAACCTGTGGGAATCTAGTTTGATGTGATAATGAGGGTGGATAATTTAGTATTTCCAACTGACTTTGTCATCCTAAACTATGAGGTTGACACTGAGAAGCCCATTATATTGGGGAGACTGTTTCTGGCCACGAGTACAGCTATGATTGACAGGGATAAAGGTGAGATAAAATTCCAAGTCAATGGTGAGGATGCTACATTCAACATCCAAAAGTCAATAAACTAGCCAATCAACATGAGAGTAGTGTCGGTGATTGATTGCATTGATGACCTTGGAGGATACTCCTATAGGTATCTTGATGAATTCTGAGTTATCGAGATACCCACGTCATGCTGCGATGTTAAATCAGGTGTTGCATGGGAGGAACCCATGGGCTTGTTTTTGAAGTCTAAGTAACCAAAAAATCCATTGTGTTCCACGACATTAAATCAAGCATTGAGTGGGAGGCAACCCTCTATTGTTAGTGTTCATATTTTTGTTGTTTTTCCTTTTTATAGGTTTTTAACTCTTGGACTTACTCGGAGTACGATAAAAATTGCTACATTCATCAATTTCCACATATGTGGGTTGTGTGATCAACTCATCATGGTCACAATTCCCATACCATAAGTTTAGTAATAAGTTGAAAGGTTGAAATTTTAAGGATGACAAATGGAAAGTTAGAGACTTTGGAATCTAATCATACTTTTGGGACCTCAAGACTAGGTTATGAGACCATAAGTATCTGGAAAAATATCATAACGCCAAGTCTGGATTGCAGGAAAGCAGGCCAAAATTTTTGGCCCAAAAAAAAGAGGCCAATTCCACCTACGCCCAAAGCCTGATCGCAGGTGTTGGCCGCAGGTACAAAGCCGAGGCTAGGTCAAAATTGGGCCAACTTTTTAATTTAAATTTTGGGCCCACCAACACTTATATATGACCTAAAATAACCCCCACCTATATTTAAACAACCTCAACCTCAACCTCATTCTAACTTAGTCTAATCCTCAAAACTTCACTTTTCTCTTTAAATTCACTCTTCCTTTGATCATGGGAATATTTATATGTTCAATCACCAATACTCATCCATATTTGGAGTTGTTTCGAGAGCTATAATGTGTAATTCTAAGTGTAATTGAGATTTAAGCGTGTTCTTTATCTAATGGACATGATTAGTGTTTGCAGGACTAAATTGTGAAGAATTAGACGTGATTGGACACATTAATGAGATGCAAGGGTAAAGGGAGCAAACAAAGGCATTGGAACATAGCTCAAAAGGGCAAGCTAAAAGTCAGAACTTCCAATTTTTGCAGTCACCACAATGCACTGACTGACCAAATGGTGTTTTTCAAAATCCAGTGAAGTACCGCATACCACTGCGTTGATTTAAGGATCCATTCCCTATTTGCCAACTTCTAGAATATGGGAGCAATATTACTGCATCGCGGTGAAGTTATAGTTTCCAGTTTTTCAAAGTCTACAGCTCAGTATGTCACGGTGAAAAATGAATTATATTTGATAAAAAATAGTAGCTTAATGCGATATCATCACGTCCCAGTGATGAACCAAATCGCAATTGTCACAAAATAGTAACCTTTCGTGATGGCACAAATTTGCGAGGAAAATGACATTTGACAGCACAGCGCATTGTGCTGAATGACAAAATTAGGTTTTTCAGCCTGCTGTAAAAGGAACAAATCAAGACAATTTGGGGAAACTTTGAAAAGCATATCACCGGTGGAAAAACACAAAATTCTCTCTCTTAGGGTTCTTAGAATTTATTTTAAACTTCTTTACTTCAAGATTAATTCTTGGTATGATTAATTACTTATTCTTTATGATGAATTCAAACAAAAGTGGTAAAACACCCTTGTTGTGGGGTGGAGGCCAAGTACATGATTACTCTTTGATATTCTTTATTATAGTTTCTTTTTGAATTATCATCTGGGTTGTTCTTAATTTCTTGAGCTTACTATTTTGATGAGTGGACACCATTAGACTAAATCTATATTTCTATGTGAATCCGGGAGGAGAATCGTAGGATAGAATGAAGATATTAAGGAGCAAGGTTCTTATCCTTTTATAAAATAAAGGGTTTGAATTAGTATCTAGGATAGAGATATACCTAGAAGCCTTGCTTGGTTCGATTGCGAGAAGATAAATTCATGAATCTTGATGAATTTTTGTATCTCTATGTGATTTATAGTTGTAATATTCAACAGTTAGAAGATTTGAGGTCGGGAGACCAAGATCAGACTATAAACCTTGCGAATCAACAACCCGATAACCAACTAGAACGCGATACGAAGATAGAATTGTATGATTGTTAGATGTGCCTCAACCCTAGAATTCTCATCATTATTGTTTACAAACGTTGATGGCTTTGCTATTGTCACAAATTGTTATTTATTATTTATTTATAATTTTTATTCACAAACATCTTGATGCTTTACAGCACTTACTACCTCTTTGTCTAAAACTAAAACTTGGGTAACTTTCTAGTGCTTAGTCCTTATGGGAACGATATCTGACTGTCTAAGTCACTATATTACTTGTACGATCACATGCACTTGCGTGTTCATTTGAGCCACAATAAGTTTTTGGCGTCGTTGCCTAGGATTATTATAATTAGTACTTTGCTAAATTTTTAGTTTTTGAAAATAAGTTGTGTTAACAACTTGATCTTAGTGGCTGAATTGTTGTAGGCTTAGTTACTATAGAACTGGTGAGAGATAAAAAGTTTGTAAAGCCTTTTTCAAAACCAGAATTGATGTTTCAATAAAGGCGAAGAGCTCAATATCCCATTCAACGGGTTCAAATGGTCGAAAGAGTTGATCCAAATGATCTAGTTGATCCAAATTCCGGATATGTCCCAGCTCTGGTTATCCCAGTTTTTCCTTCTCAACCAGCTACTAGACCTATTTGTAAGGTGGCAATCCCACTCACGAACCATTTTATTAATAGTATTCGCATGCCTGAGCCAGGTGGTCGATTTGAATTAAAGCAGAATATGGTGCCATTGCTGAATTTAACAGGGTAACTTTTTGGCCATTAACAGAATACCCACAGCAACACATACAGACCTTCCTGGAAATAAGCGATACTTACATTCCTATAGGGGTGAATACTGATTTTGTCAGATTGAGACTCTTTTCTTTTTCTTTAATTGGGGAAGCAAAGAGGTGGTTACGTACTGAACCACTACTCTTCATCACTTCTTAGGAAGATCTAGATCAGAAGTTCCTTATTCGATTCTTTTCATCTAGGAAGACTACACATTTGAGAAGTGATATTCTGAGCTTCAGACAGAAAGAAAGAGAGAATCTCTACCAAGCTTAGGAGAGATTTAAAAGTATGCTTAGAAATTGCCCTCACCATCATCAGTCTAATGATATCCTTGTTCATACCTTCATTGAGGGACTAGAACAAAATACCAATATTCTCTTGAATTCAACAGTAGGTGGTCAAGCTCTTGTGAAGACTTATGACGAATTGTACACACTGCTAAATTGGATTTCACAAGATAATCCAGAATGGCATGTTGATTTGAGGAGTGCTCTTAAGAAAGTTACTGGTGTGTAGATCAGTTCACAGAATTATCAGCCCAACTTGTAGAAATGCAAAATTAGATGCTTACTCAGTTGAACAACATGAAGCTGGGGGTTCCGCAAGCAACAGCTACAACCAATGCAGTCCAATAGGTAAATTCATGGTGTGAGGTTTGTGGAAGTATTGAACATGCAATAGATGCTAGTGTGGTTAATGTAGATTTTATGAATTACATGGGGAATGCAAATCTTCCAGGGCAACAAAACTTTGGTAACACATATAATCCCAACTGGAGGAATCATCCCAATTTCTCATGGGTTGGAAATCAGGCACAAAATAATAATCTGTATAAGAGGACAATGCAATAGAATCAACAATAGTTTTAGAATAATTAGACTACTACTTAAACAAGTAATATAGAAGAGATAATAAAGCAACTTTTGGTGAATTAAGAATATTTGTAGCAGATTTAAAGAGTTAACAGTTGATCACTAGGAATTTGGAGTTACAACTCAATCAGATTATAAGAGCACAAAACATAAGACCTCAAAGAGGCTTACCTAGCAATACAGAGGCAAATCTAAAGCAGTTAAATATGGCTACAACAAAGAGTGGGTTACAGTTAAAAAAGACGACACCTGAGCAGGTTAGTCCCACAGTCATTGATGATGATTCTAAAGACAAGGAGGAGAAAAAAGTCAAAGAAAAAACTGCAAGTAATGAAATTCAAGTGGAGAAGAAGATTTTACCTTTACCCTTTCCTCAGACATAAAGAAAGCATTAAGAGGAGGCCAAGTATAAGAAATCATTAGATCTTCTAAAGTAGGTTCATGCAAATATTCCTCTTGTTGATATTCTACAGAGTGTTCCAACATATGCAAAGTATTTGAAGGACATAGTGGAAAACAAGAATCGGTTGAAAGAGTATGCTACAGTTGCACTTACTGAGGAGTGCACATCCAAGATACAAAAAAAATTACCCACGAAGCTGAAGGATCCAGGTAGTTTAACTTTGCACATCACTATTGGGAAGACCATCAGTTCTTGTGCATTGTATGATTTGAGAGCTAGCATAAATCTTATGGCCACATCTTGGTACCAAAAAATGGGTCTTAGGAGTTCCAGACCCACTACCATTGTTTTGCAATTGGCCGACAGGTCCCTTGCTAGGACGAATGAAATTATTGAAGTTGTTTTAGTGTATGTGGGATCACAGATATTTCTAATAGATTTTGTGATTCTTGAATTTGAAGCTGATTTGATTGTTCAATTTATTTTGAGAAGGCCATTCCTAGCAACAGGACACTTACTAATTGATGTAGCAACAGGGATGATGGCAATGAGAGTGCATGATAAAGTGGAGGTTTTTGATGTATATAAGGCACTTAAATTACTGGCTATATACGAAGAATTGTCTTCCATATCAGTTATTGACCTTACATCTGAGCTACATCTATTATTGTTGGATGATCTACTGGAGCGACCTTTGATGGGTTATGATGTTTATAGAGATGTAAAAGCACTGGAATTGGTCAAGTCATGAATTTGGCGGCAATCAAAATGAGGAAGCTATTTTTTGATTGACTGAAAAGACCAATTAGCCTATCTTCCAAAGCTTTAATTGATGAAGCTCCGAAATTAGAGCTTAAAGTCCTTCCTCCTCACATAAAATATGTTTACCTTGGTGACAATAATACCGTGCCTATTATTTTGTCCGTAGGATTATCTAATGTGCAGGTAAAGAAAGCAATGGCAATCTTATAAAGAAGAAAGAAGGCTATTCGTTGACAGATGTCTGACATTACAGGGATAAATCCATCTTTTTGCATGCATAAGATATACATGGAAGAAGGTTTTAGACCAAGAGTGTAGCAATAATGTAGATTGAATTTGATAATGAAGGACATAGTGCAAAAAGAGGTTACCAAGTGGCTAGATAATGAGATTATGTATCTAATTTTAGACAGCAAATGGGTGAGACCAATACATTGTATCCCAAATAAAGGTGGGATAAATGTGGTTACCAATAAAGCTAATGATTTTATTCCCAGTTGCATGGTTACTGGATTGAGAATCTATATTGACTATTGGATGTTGAATGAAGCTACAAGAAAGAACCACTATCCTATCTCGTTCATTGATTAGAAGTTGGATAGATTGGTAGGGTAGGAGTACTACTATTTTCTTGATGGTTACTCAGGTTACAATCATATCACCATTTCACCCAAGGACCAAGAAAAGAATACTTTTACTTGCCCATATAGTACATATGTGTTCACACGCATGCCTTTTGGCCACTGCAATGCACCTACAATATTTCAGAGGTACATGAAATATTATATGACATGGTTGAAGAATTTTTTGAGGTATTCATGGATGATTTCTCTATTTATGGTAATTGTTTTGATAAATACTTCTAGAATCTAGATCGAGTCCTAGCTCATTGTGAAGAGACAAACCTGGTGCTGAATTGGGAAAAATGCCATTTTTGGTCAAGAAAGGAATAGTCCTTGGACATAAAGGGTCATGTAGAGGACTGGAAGTAGATACATCCAAAATTGAAGTGATTGAAAATCTACCACATTCAGTTATATTGAAGGGAGCACGAAGTTTCTTAGGGCATGCAGGTTTCTATAGGCATTTTATTCAAGACTTTTTGAAGATTTCAAGCCTGATGTGTAAATTATTAGAAAAGAGACAAATTTTGATTTTGGGGTGAATTGTCAAGAAGTTTTTGAGAAGCTGAAGAAGAAGCTGACAGAAGCTCTTATTTTGATTTCTCTAGATTAGGAATTGTAATTTAAATTGATGTGTGATGCAAGTGATGTGGTTGTTGAAGCAGTTTTGGGGCAAATAAAAGACAAGGTATATCGCTCTATTTATTATGCTAGTAAAGTCTTGAATGAAGCCCAAATGAATTATAGAGTCACTAAAAAGGAGATATTAGTAGTGGTTTATACATTCGATAAATTTCATGCATATTTGGTAGGAACCAAGATTATTGTTCACACAGACCATACGGCCATTAAGTATTTCTTTAATAAAAAGGATGCAAAGCCTTGATTGATCAGGTGGATTTTATTCCTGCAAGAGTTTGACCTAGAGGTTCGTGATCAGAAAGGATCAGAGAACTAAGTTGAAAACTATTTGTCACGACTGGAGACTGATGATCATATTATTGATGATACTCTCTGCATTCAAGAATAGTTTTTGGATGAAAAATGGTTGGCTCTAAATGTATGTGAGCTTCCATGGTATGCCGATATTATGAACTTGGTAGCATGTTCGGTTTATCCTCCCGAAGCTACCACTCAACAAAGAAATAAATTGCTTCATGATTCTCGTGCTTACATATGGGACGAGTTGTATATTTTCAAGCAAGGTCCTGATGGAATTATATGAATATGTGTTTCGGAAGCTAAATTCACACAAGTGATACAAAAATGCCATTCATCTCCTTATAGTAGCCATCATGAGGGTGAAAGAATCGTAAGAAAGGTATTGCAATTCAGTTTCTTTTGGCCAATATTATTTAGAGATGTAGTGGCATTCGTACAGAGTTTTGATCAATACCAGAGATTAGGTACAATTTCAAGGCATCATAAGATGCCCCTAAATAATATTCTTGAAGTTGAAGTATTCAATGTTTGGGGGATCGATTTTATGGGACCATTCCCACCATCCAATAGAAACTTGTAAATCTTAGTAGAAGTTTATTACGTATCAAAGTGGGGGGAAGCTTCATCTTATCCCACTAATGATGCAAGAAAGGTATTAAAATTTGTGAAGAAGCACATATTCTCCCGGTTTGGCACCCTAAGAGCTATAACCAGTGATGGGGGTATGTATTTCATTAACACTTGTTTAAGAATCTTTTAGCTAAACATGGTGTTAGGAACAAGGTAGCCACTACGTACCATCCACAAACAAGTGGTCAAGTTGAGATATCCAACTATGAAATAAAGCAGAGGTTACAAAATACTGTTAATGGGCAATGAAAGAATTGTGCCAAAAATCTAGATAATGCATTGTGGGCATATAAGATATCTTATAAAATGCCAATAAGGAACTCTCCATATCGCTTGGTATAAGGTAAAGCTTGTCATTTACCTGTAGAGATAAAACATCAAGCTTATTGGGCTGTTAAAAAGTTGAATCTTAATATAAAGGCCGTGGGAGAGAAGAAATTATTGTAGCTTGTTAAACTTGATGAGTTTCATCTCCATGCTTATGAAAATGCCAAACTATAGAAGGAGATAGTCAAGAGATGGCATGACAGGCAAATTTAGGACAGTGTGTTTGAACTCGAACAACTTATTTTGCTATTCAATTCAAGGTTGAAGTTATTTCTGGGTAAATTGTAATCTAAGTGGTCTGGGCCTTTTGAGGTGGTGCGAATGAAGCCTCACGGAGCGGTTGAACTATGGAATAAATAAATTATTGAGAAGTTCTTTGTGAATGGACAACATGTAAAGCATTATTGGGCTAATTATGGAGATAAGAACAATGTGTCCATCACCTTTGATGATGAGTACGACTGAGCTAAGTCGAGCCATAATGTAAAATAATATTCTATGTGGGAGGCAACCCACAAATATAATGTAATAGGTAGTTTAATTTTTATTTGTTAAAATAAAAAGAAAAAATACAAAAAGATGAGTTGTGCCACAACCAAAACTAAGGCACTGAGTGGGAGGTAACCCACTTTTTCTTACGATATTTTATTATTTTTATTTGTTATGTCGGGATGAAAGAATTGGAACCAAGGAGATACCACGTCCAAGGAAGCAATCAGGTTTGCAAATTGATGTGTGTAAGTTAGGATCAACATCAAGTAAAAAGGGGTTGAAAAACGTACTAAAAATGTGAATTTAAAGGCCACCGCATCGCGGAAAAGGCCAAAATGGAAATTATCAATTTCTAGTGTGTTGACATGAAATAGCTGCATCACGATGTAGAGATAAAATAGGAAAAATGTTCCAATTTTCACCATCACCATGTCAAGGAGAAGGCCAAAATGGCAATTGTTAAAATCTAGTGTATTAGCGCGATACCCCTCATCATGGTGGGTGGTTAAATGGCAATTGGCACTTTCCAGTGAACTAGTGCGATCCCACTGCATCGCGTTAGGGTTTAAAACTGGACCAAAATTTTTAAGTTGACTTGCCCCGACCTGCCTCTCTATAAATACCCCATTAACACTAAATTCCCTCACTTTCTCACTCTCAACATCTCCGTCCACCACCTTAACCCAATTTTCTCTTAATTGTCTTCAAAATTTACTCCTTTCACTCAACACCTAAGGTAAGTTCTCAATTTTTTTCAATTTTCTCTCCTTAATGATTAGAATTTTGGCATTAATGGTTTGAATAGGTTAAATTGTGAATGATACACTTGAGTAATGTACCTTATGTGACATTTATATTGATATTATTGTGAATTCTTAGTGATTTTGTTTATGATTATGTATTCAATTGTTAAATAATGTGTTTTATGATGATTGTGTGCATATTTGAATGAAGTGTGGTATGATGTTTATTTGGTAATAGGTGCTCGAATTGACGTGGGGTACATTGATTGAAGTAAATGTGTATGGTAGGATATAAGTTGATTAAAATATCTGTGAATCCATGTGATTAACTTATGGGGGTATTATGGTTTGTGCACATGTGTCGGGGTAGCAATCTTATAGGCAAATTATACATTGGGTTGAAATAGCCTTTTTTTTTTGGACTGGTGTTAGGCCAATGCCTGAAAATGCATGGAATTTGGGTTGAATGTGTGTAATTGGGTTATTCTTGCTTGTTGACTCCTATTTTTAATATATTGTGCCAATTTGGAGTTGTTTGTAATTGTGTTACCCTCCTATTAACTGGATGTAATGAATAAGGGACATTACTGTGGATAGTTGTCAGTGTTATTGAAATTGATTTCATAAGAGGGATTGCTTGTGTAATGACATACTATGGTCCAAAATTATTTTTGGTAAAGATGAACTTTGTCATTGCTTAAGTTATGGACCCGTGTATGTGTGCTAAATATGTTGAATAGGGGAAGTCTGAGTACCCCATTCTTATATGTGTGCACCTTAGTTAGCAACTAAGTGTGCGGTGTTGTTGTGACCCGTCCATACCAAGTTTTAGCTAGCACGAACTAGAACTCAGTTGCTTATTTGTTTTTCACATGTGTTGAAGGATAGGCACTATAGATCACCAGCAACTAAAAGGAAATGCTAATGCTAGTTCTTCTTCACCAGCTAGAAAATTAAGCAGGTAGTCAGAAAACCAACTTTCTAGGTTGCCACGTGTTCCATCGTTATAGCATGGGCAAATAAGAAAATTTGGGTTTAAGGTGGTCAGAAAGGTAGGCAAGCAGTGGTACACAAGAAACACAGATGCCAAATACATTCCTGAGGTATTCATTGATAGGGCGAGCTTACTAAGGGAATGCCTAAGAATGGTACAGAGAATTGAGTAGCTGAACATAAACTTTATTTTTCATCATCTTACTGAGTGTAACCTGTACCTGATTAATCAATTTTATGCCAACTGGGATCCTACGGACCCGTATCATGAATTAAAGGTTCGTGGCAAGGTGGTCCAATTCACAGCTGCAAATATCAATGAGTTGCTTGGTATACCTGAGGCTGATGCAAACACTTTGAAGCAGCTGATTGTCACTCCTCCCTACGCTTATATTAGACCCTTGTTGTGCGGTACACGCTCATCTGCTAGGTGGACCAGGCGTCGAGTAATTAGCTTGCATTACTCCTTTCCCTATTCATAAATGAATAAGGAGGCCTGGATATAGGGACACATTGTGTACCATTGTCTTATTCTAGGTAAATATATGACAAAAGTTACATGTGACTGAGTATATTTGATCTATGATTTGATGTTTGATGATATTAACATTAATATAGGTTAGATGATAGTTTCTGTAATGAAGAAAGCACGCTGCCAGTTAGGGCATAGCTATGGCTTTGGAGGTCTTTTGACTCGCTTTTTAAGGAGGCATAGGATAGATAAGGAAGAGTTAGATTACAAGCCTGAAGTTGCTAATCGCCCTATTGATATTACTACTACTAGGAGCATAGTTGTGACCTAAGGCCTAATCCTGAATATAGTCGAGCGTCAAGCTCAGGCTGATGAGATTTCCACCAGGATGTATGGTCGACAGATGTTGTAGCTGCAGATTGGGGGACGACCAGCCACGCATAAAAAAATTCATGCTGTGGAGTTGGATTACCCCTTTGGACATTATGCTAGGACTTTACTGAGGATTGGGCTAGAGTTTGTTAAACCTGTAGATGATGATGTACCTGTAGATACGAAGAAAAAGTACTAGGACTCTGATATTGGGTTGGATGATAATGATCATTCTGATGATGGCAATGCAGATGCTGATAATGGTGATGATGAGGAGGGTGTTGATAATTCCATAATGGTAATAGTGCCATTTTACTGATCAGGGAGTATGACACCACCTTGCCATATGCTTATTTGATAGCACTGGGATAATGCTTCATTTAAGTGTGGGGTGGTTGTATTTCACTTTCACGTCTTATTTCTCTCTATCTCGGTTTATTTTGGTTGAACAATTTCTATTTTTAAGTTTTGTTGGATTTTAATATTTCTAACTATTCAGAACACTATGTCTGTAATAGTTAGTAAGTTCAAAGTATGGATTGTTGCAATTTTCCCTTAAGGCATTTTTCACATTTTTCTTTTAGTTTAAAGTGTTTGCTTTTATTTATTTTTACCCTCCTTGAAAAATTTTAGTTTAAGGTATTTATTGTTTCCCTCTTTGGCAATTCAAAATAAATCATCATAGCTAGTTTCCCTCCCCTATGATAGATGTATAACGACCGCCTTAAGGGGAGTTGGTCTTAAGAAGCGAAGAATTAATGAGAACCTTATCACAATGTTAGAAAAGTGCTATGTGTGGGCCATTTTTATGGTGACTTGGAATGAATCGAGTTTTAAAACAAAATCATGTCTTAATTTTCAAAGGATTTGATTGAAAATTGCTAAATCTATATAGTTAAAATACCATTTTTTGGCTTAATAAAGGATTCAATAAAGAACAAGATCGGAATGTTAAGGATCCGACTTGATTCTGTATGTACTGTGAGTGTGAGTTTTTGTATATATTCTATATGTATAGAAATGTCTAGAACTTTCCCGGTGTGTTTACAAAGCAAAATAAAAGATGTTGGGTGTAGAAAGTGATGTAGGCATTTCTTTGACATCCGTATTTTTTGCCTTTATGTACCTACCCTTGTGCATATCCCTAGTCAGCCCCGTCGAGCCTTTAGCCTATTCTTTGGTAGCCTTGTATGTAGAAGAATCCTTTCTTTGATAGACCTTTATTTGATCCAAAGCTCCTAAGTGCTTTAATGTATAAGATTAAGTGATTAAAGAGTGTGATAAGTAGTAAGTCGGTGAAAGTAAAGTCTCAGAGTAGTGTGTTATTGGTGTACAATTGTTGTGGTTGAGATTTAAAGAATTTGTTTGAAAAGTAGTTTTGTTCTCTTATTGCTTAGTTGGGTTACAA
Source organism: Capsicum baccatum var. pendulum (assembly GCA_030864225.1). Lineage (NCBI taxonomy): Eukaryota > Viridiplantae > Streptophyta > Magnoliopsida > Solanales > Solanaceae > Capsicum > Capsicum baccatum. The sequence goes on from CM061557.1 coordinate 94,017,448, forward strand.
TGAACCTATTTTGGCCCTGGTCCATTTCGGACACTGTGCACCTCAACCAAAGTTAAAGCTTTAGTTGAGGGTGGCTATTATAGGGGTGCGTAACAACAAATGGGTGTGAAAAAAGAGTTGGAAATTGATTATATTAATATATATATATATATATATATATATATATATATATATAATACTCCTGCCATAGTTCATGTAATGTGATTAATGAAATTAGGGTGAAACAAAAGATGTATGAAGGTAGTAAAGTGGAAATTGGGTTTTGATGTGTAATATTGATTGTGGAATGAGATGTATTAAAGTTCTTATATAAGTCACTATTTCCTAAATAGTTCCTACCTATCCCCTAGCTTACATTGCAACCATAAAAGACCTAGTTGATCCTTCATCCCGACATCCGACTATTAGTGGAGTCGCATACTAAGGTCAAGCTTATGGTTCATTAACTAGCATGTATGAATTCCTTGTTGAGAGAGCATGATTTGATTTTTGATATTCCCCTTAGGTTATACATTGAAATTAATGAGAGCGAATATGGGAAAGCTTTCTTATTATAAGGCTGCATGAGGATGAAAGTCCGATTACTTTTTGTCTTTCTAGATTGAGTAATTTGATTGAGTTTGCGAACAATTTGAAATTCACTGTTGAGATAGAGGAATTTGAAACAAATTGTCCCATGTGCTAAAACTATTTTGACGTATTTGAGTTGAGAATTCATTGCCAAAATTGTAAGTACCCAATCCAAGCATAACTCTTAGATTGTGGTGTGAAGTTTGAGTTATTCTGTAGATTATTTAAATTGTTTAAGGACGAACAAGGTTATAAGTTCAGGGTGGTGATCTTGGGGATATTTATATGTTCAATCACCAATATTCACCCAGATTTGGACTTGTTCCAAGAGCTATAATGTGCTATTTTGAGTGTAATTGAGCTTTAAGTGTGTTCTTCATCTAATGGACATGATTAGTGTTTGCGGGACTAAATTGTGATGAATTAGACATGATTGGACACATTAATGAGATGCAAGGGTAAAGGGAGCAAACAAAGGAATAGGAACATAGCTCAGAATGGCAAGATAAAAGTCATAACTTTTGATTTTTGCAGTCACTGTGTCGCGCCGACTAACCAAATGGTGTTTGTCAAAATCCAGTGAGGAATCTTGATAACACCGCATCACAATGAGGAGCCATTCCCCATTTGTTAAATTCTAGAATATGGGTGTGATATTACCGCATTACAGTGGAGTTCCAGTTGCTAATTCTTTCAAGTCTATAGCTCAGTGCATCATGGTGAAAGATGAAATCACATTTGTCAAAAAATAGTAGCTCACCGCATCGCAGTGATGATCCAAATCGCAATTGTCATGAAATAGTAACCTACTATGATGGCATAAATTCGCAAGGAAAATGGCATTTGACAGCATATTGCATCACGCTGAATGATAAAATCTGGTTTTTCATCCCAACTATAAAAGGAAAAATTCAAGATAATTTGGGGACACTATGAAAATCATAGCAGCGGCGAAAAAACATAAAATTCTCTCTCTTAGGGTTCTTAGAATTTATTTTGAACTTCTTTACTTCAAGATTAATTCTTGGTATGATTAATTACTCATTTTTTTTATCTTGAATTCAAACATGAGTGGCTAAACACCCTCGTTCTGGGGTTGAGGCCAAGAACATAATTACTCTTTGATATGTTTAATCGTAGTTTCTTTTTGGATTACTATTCGGGTTGTTCTTAATTTCTTAAGCTTACTATTTTGATGAGTTGCCACTATTAGAATAAATCTATATTTCTATGTGATTCTGGGAGGATAATCAAAGGATAGAACGAAGAAATTAAGGAGAAAGGTTCTTATCCTTTTATAAAATAAAGGATTTGAATTAGCATCTCAGATAGGGATATACCTAGAAGCCTTTCTTGGTTCAATTGCAAGAAGATAACTGCATGAATCTAGATGAACTGTGTATCTCTGTGGGATTTTTAGTTGCAATATTCAATAGATATAAGATTTAAGGTTGGGAGACCAAGATCGCACTATTAATCTTGCGAATCAACAATCTGATAACCAACTAGAACGCGATAAGAAGATAGAATTGTATGATTCTTAGATGTGCCTTAACACTGGAATTCTCATTATTACTGTTTACAACTGTTTCTTGCTTTTCTAGTGTCACAAATTGCTATTTCTTATTTATTTATAATTTTTATTCAAAATTTCACAAACATCTTGATACTTTACAACACTTAATACCTCTTTGTCAAAAACTAAAAGTTGGGTAAATTTCTAGTTGCTTTGTCCTCGTGGGAACAATATCTGACTGTCTAAGTCACTATACTACTTGTACGATCACGTGCACTTACATGTGCATTTGAGCTGAAATATCCCTCTTAAAACACAAACTAACCCCACTCTTAAGTAAAGGCTAGATTGGCACTAATTATTGATACCAACTTGTCCCAACACGCTAAAAACAAGTTCCAAATTTGGTTTTTCTTGAGTTCTTCATTATTCACTTCTGGTTCTTCATAAAAGAGGTAACTTTCTAGGCTTCTAATGGTTATGTATTGATCTATTTATTGTATAAAAAAATTGATATATGTATTATATTGCAAAATATATAGAATCTATCATTCTTGTATATAGGAGCCTTGAAGTAGCCTAAAATCATAATGTAGGACCTTGTTTTGAAGAAAAATCTAAAGTTAGGCCCCAACTGGAAGTTGAACTTGAATGAATAAAAATAACAGCACTAGTTGAGCATGTTTGTTTTCTAAAGCTGTGATTTGTGTTAGGTGTGTGCACATTGGACTTTTTGGGATTTCAAATAGGTTATAGGAGTGTGAAAATAGAGGAAAAATTCAAACTTTTTGAATTTTGAATTTTTCTTCAACTTTGTTGTCCCTCGCTTTTATTGGAGACTAACAACTAGTTTTCCAAGTACATATGGCACCTGAAGAAATGAAAAAGATGAAGGCTAGTACTTTCAGAAGACGTGCAGGGTCTCCCGAGCCTAGTGGTTTAGTAGAGAAGTACTCGAGGTAGTGACATAGAGACACTGTAGTAGTGGTGACATATAGAGTCACGAAAGGATAGACGCATCAATATGCTCAGTCTGTAGCCCAACCACTGAGGAAGTCAGAACATATGTCATCCCCACATACTCCACCACCTACTGATGATGATGGGGAGGAGACAAAATTTGATTCTAATCCGCAACTTACTACTCAGGACCAGCAGTCTGAGGAAGGTCCCAAGATTCTTTCGATGAAGTAGAGTAGGAGGAACCATTAGCAATGCCCCAGTCTAAGGAGGGTACTTCTACTTAGGTAAAGTAGTTAAAGGTACCCCAGTCTGACGAGGGTACAAAGTAGCCTTCCCATGATCTATTAGTACAGCAGATTCCCACTCCTACATATGCCTTAAATGCACCTTCTAGAAAGGACATCAGAGGTGGTGTGTGGAAGGGATGTGGGAGATACTTCACCACAGACCTACCAGGTGCATTTATTAGGAGTGCCAAATTGACCTATTGGGACTAGATCGAGTACCATAATTATGGCTGGCATTTGATAGATATCAGCTAGAGTAGATGACTAGGAAACTCGATTCCTATAGACCAGCTATGGTATAGGAATGTTATACTTCTTACAGAGCTATAGTTGTTATTCCTATGAATAGATATCAAGGACTAGTGAGATTCTCGAGGCAGCCACAACTTGATCATACACTGGTTAGAGGGGTTAGAGTTTATATTTTGACATAGACTATCTGTAGAGTTATCTCTGGCCCAGATTACATCACTCCTGCATTTACAGTTGAGTATGACCACTGACTGAGAGTCACACATGATCGATATATCATGTAGGAGTCTGAACACTGATGAGAAAGGGTTAAAATAACTAGGTAGATAGCTAGTTATATTTTATATTTGGGTGATGCGACCCTATGGATTGAGGTGCATGATCGAATAATATGTTGACGTGAGAGGGAATAGCACTGATTACTTATATGATAGCTAGTTATGCTATTGATTTTGCTGCCATCCTTAGGTATGAGCTACATGATTGAGCATTTAAGGAGTTGACTAATCTATCATTTCTTTGCATGATTTAGAGGTTATGTGATGAGGACGATGTGCCTGAGATACCAAGGTTAGATGAGAGGTTATTATGATGATGCCTGTGTAGACAAAGATTATGAAGGATCTTGCATGTCCAGGCAATTCTAGGAAGATTAAAACAACAGGCAGCAGTACCACTGGCCCAATTTGAGGACCTAAAAGTTTTTACAAGCTATGATAATGCACATCGAGATGATGTGGGTTTTAGTATCGACATGGAGATAGATAAAAAAGAGAGGCTCATGATTCAATTATGCAAAGTGATGGGGTACCAACTATTTCTTTTTTAAACACGACTTTAATCTTAGAGCCGATGGGTGTACCTTTAAAGCCTCTTTACATATCCACTAAAACTCCTATGTCAGCTCTAATTACTATATCTAGCAAGCCTTTGTAGAGCTTAGTGGATAGCCAAAGGGCCACTGATTCTTGGATGAGGATTGTTGAGACTGAGGTGACTACCCTTTACAAGCAGATGAGATCAAGGGTTAGGACTACATTTGAGCAGGAAGAGGCACGGTGGGAATCCATACTAAGTACTATATTATGAAGTCTATGTGCTAACTTCCACATATGACTTGATGAGTTTGAGAGATGGGTTATAGACTGATATATAGAGACAACAGCACCAGATCTAGCTCAGATAAGGGAGGAGTTTGATGTATTATGAGCAGAGGTATTCTCTCTCATAGAAAGTCATGTTGCAGCCAGTCCCTCAGTTATACCCTAGGTGGTCTAGAAATCCCCTCTGCGTATATCGAGATAATTTGGCTTCTTTGCAGAGTATATTGAGGAGATCCCAATAGTTGGGCCTAAGAGAGGTCACATTGGTGACTTGCAAGACTCTAATTTACCATATGAAGAGGCTATTAAAAAGGCGAAGCATGATTCGATGGAGTCTGCATTTATCAATAGGCAGAAGTGTGTATCTATAGCAGCGGGTGCATCATCTAGTGGTGCACTGCCAACACCCCCACCTATGCTATTTGATATGCCCTTATATGGGAATGTTCATGATTCGGGGGTCTAGTGCATCCCAGGTATATTCTAACTTTCCTTTGTTTTACTTTGCTTTTATCACATTAAGGACAATGCGCAGTTTTTAGTTGGGGGTGGTCATAGCAAACCGCTATGGGTTTTTCTTGTCGTACTTCTTTTCTTATAAAGCACTGTATGGTTGTAGAACTAGAATTTCTAGGATAATTTTGTTTCGTATTATGTTTTGTTATTGTGTAATTAGGATATTTTTAAGTATCTAGGGTAGTAGTTTTGATCGATGAGTGATACCCCTCCAAAACTATGTATTTTAGGATTGTGTGAATATATATATGTGTGTATATATATATATATGTGAACATCGTCGATCTTATTATGGCATTAGAATTAGGGATATTCTAATCACTTGCTAGAAATTGCATGAACTATGTAGGTGGTAGTTGGTGATATTGACTTTGTGCCATGTGTGTGTGAGATACTACTTAGTTCCCTTTGTGTGTTAAATCCAAAACTTTCCCATTTAGTCTTGCCTAGGTTGAAGGATAGTCGGTTAGTAAAGGATCATTGGCCATTTTCAATTTTAGTCCACTTTTATCCTAAATAACCTTCCTGGTATGAATTATATCTCTTGATCCCTATTTAGAGAGTGTTTTCTAAGTGTTAATAAATAGAATAATAGGAAAAATAACCTCCCAAGTGAATTAAAAGTCATAGGGCCTTATTAGGTTAAGTTGAGAAATGTCCAAATTTCCCTCACTTAAACTGCATAAAAATCCCATCATAGATTATGACTACCCCATATGAATCGTACCCACCTGTACTAGAGGTACCCACCACTCTTACCCAAGGCCTCCTCGTTGGACCCAACACTACCCATGGTATGACTCAACTTACTAAAACTAAGTCGTACCCATGTATATGACTAGTACACTTGACCCGGACACCTAGTAAAATAGAATCATAGGATGTTAGAATACTTTCCACTATACGAATCCACGGTATGACTTGTACCCTAGATTATGGCTCATAGTAAGCTACTCGTACTCAGATACAAGTTAAGTTACCAAGTCTAAGATTAAGTGACGGAAAGAACCAAACCCAACAAATCATATCCGCCAATACGACTCATACCACTCAAGTCGTATCTATTCCAAGAACTAGATTCAACCCACCATCCAATACTTGTCAGTATAGAACCAACCCATACCACTTGTAACCCATGTACGACCCATTCCCTCTAGTCATAACTTATCCAGAAAGTAAAAATCCAAGAAATTTTCTAAGGGCTATAAACCTAGGGTGTTATAATAAATAATTACATGATTGAGTACTTAAGTCACCTTGGTATATATTGGAAGGTTTGAGTCCCCCGTGTGCATATATATGAGATTATTCTCCAGTTCGTGTGGCTACATACATTGGGGCCCAACCAGGGGGTGAGAGATGGGGCCCATATAGCTCAAGGGTACTATTATATGATAGTTGAGCTACACAATCTAGGTTAATATTTTAAAGCATATGTTAAGCTTTGTTTCCTATTAGCAGGGGATATATATATATCTACATATACATATATATACATATATATATATATACACAAATATATATATATATATATATATATATTTGTATATGCATTTGATTATGTACATTAGTTTGAATGATGTTAAACTGTTGATCATGTCATTATGTTATCCTTATCCCTAAATTACAAGCTATCATTCACACAACTAACCTTCTTTGAACGTTGTATCCCCACGCGATGTAGGATTTGGCCATACTTCTACTTTTCCAGCTCAGTAATTGTGGATTGATCGAGAGTCAATTTGAAGTAGTGAGCTTACATGATTTAAAAGGCTCTATTTTAGGATTATGTTTTTCTTTTGAGTTATAGACTATTGGATACTTTTTTGGCTATAGTCGGGTGCATGTCCCAACACTTTATTGATATTTAGTTTGGTAGAGGATTTTTCGGAATACCATAGACTTTGGATGGTTTTGTTGCTGGTTGTTTTAATTATACACATATCATAATATCTTTAGTTTCAAGTTCTATTATTTTTTTGTATGTTCAGAATTCATCCGGCATAGGTGTAAAGTTGTCTACGATTTGGTGTTTCGGGTGGTCTTCGATCCTTATGGGACTTGAGATACCCATCATGACCAAGATCTAGTTTGGGTCATGTCAAGGTGGTATCTTATCTAGGTTAAGGTCTGTAGGTGTCCTCAAAGTCATATCGAGTAGAGTTCTTTTATGGATGGGTAGTGTGCCACAGTTATAAGGAAGAGGCTAAGAGGCATTTAGGAATGTTTCCCTTTCTTGCTATCTTATTTTGGGATGTAGAGTCTATGTTCTTAAAATCTCCTTTAATTCTTTTGTGTTTACTTTTTAGATCATGCCTCCCAGATGATTTAAATCTCATGGAAACACCTTTGTCCCACTTGAGGACAATCCTAATGAGACATACCCTGCTTATGAGGTACAGATCCAGTCTAGGGGTCCAATTTCTAATTGCCCTTTCAGAGTTCCACTGGTCCCCTCTAGTTCTTCTGGAGCTCCTCGGGCTGATGTGTCAAATGTAGAATTTTGTCAGTTAATTCATATGTTGGCTTAGTTGGTTCACACTATTTATCCATGACTTCACCATAAATCCAGATTTTATTTTAGGTTTGCATCTGCCACCCTCAACTTATATTGATGCAGTTAGTTGAGGTGCATAATATCTAAATAGATCACGGCCAGATGCGACAATTTATTTCAACTCCCAATCACTTTCAACAAACTGCTATTACCTGGCAGTAGTCACCCTCAACTTAGGCATTTTGCGTAAGTTAAGGTGCACAATATCCAAAATTTGGACCAGGACCAAAGGTAGGTGCTAACACCCTAAAGAGAGTGAGTTAGAGTTATTGGGAATGAATAAATACTAACATAATCTCAAAAAGGTGTTCAAAAAGGGAAAGAAAAAAAATTTTTTGGATGGTCATTCTTTATGGCTAAGTGAACTAATGATTGAAAGGGGCCTGCTATTCTATCTTATTTAAATCAATCATAAGGCAAAATAAATGAACTAGGCAAGTTCTAGTTGTATACACTATGCAAGAACTATAACAAACACTCGCACAGGCAATGAGTTAACACTTATTCTACCAACTTTTGGGATTTACACCATATTATTCTTGCTTACTTTATTTCTACATCCTAATGCCAATTGCAGAATCACAAATGGTTGTTCAACATATACTAAGACAGGAAAAAAAAGTCATACAAACATGTTCAAAGAAGTTTGCCACATTTATTTATCCTCCATATATAGAACAAGGGTGCTAAAAGAGAAGACAATTCAGAACTAATATCACTTAACAATATGTACATGACGATAATAAAAGAAAACAAATATGCAACCTAAAAATAATGTTTCTAATAAATAGAACATAGGAGAAAAAGGACACATGCAACAAGAAACCCTGTGGTGACCAAAAACAAGCACCTCGCCCCCAGTAAAAAATGCTTTGTTCTCAATGCATTAACACAAAGTACAAAGGATCGGAATACTTGTAATGAGTCTCAGGATGATGTATCAGTGAAATATGGTGAGGCTTCTTTGGCCTCGGGTGCAGCAACGTTTACCCCTATGGTGGTAGGGGTACTCAAATCATCTTTCTCCTAACTCAGAGGTATCTCAATAGGAACTGGATCTAGAATTGGCCCCCTAGCTGGGGCAGAACTGGTCGAAACTCCTACAGCTTTATCTGCAACCTTTTTTTTATCTTTTTTCTTTATCTCTCCTCGATCTCTTCGCATTTTTCTTTAGATCTCTAGCTTCTCTTTTTTGTAGTGTCACATCCTCTCATCTCCTTCTCCTTGAAGCTTTTCTATCAGTACTTTCATCATATTTGTTTACCTTTTTCTTTGAGCGATCTACCCTTCAAATCAGTCTGACCCTCGTCTTCATTGCTAATGATCAAAGTAGGATCAAAAGTAGGTTTGTTAGTTGTCTCTTAAGCTTAGCTATATCATCTTGTTCCTGCTTAAACTCCACTACAAACTTTACAAAGCCTGGCATTGATAAACTATCCAGCCACTTGTTGATACGCTCTTCCATGTCATATATTCTAGCCTAAATATACTGATACAGCTTCAGGGCTTCATCCATGATGCGATCAACAAATGTCTTGAACTATTTTGGCCAAGTGCTCAACTGTTTTTCAAACTTTTTTTGTTGTCTGACAGACTTAGTAAAATTCTCCTGTGTCAGCCTGTACTTAGAATATTGAGGTGGGACTGATGTAGTATCTAAAGTCCAACCCATTGGTGTCATAGATGCCGATCTTGCAGAAGTACTAGGCGGCATATAATTAGGCGACACATACGTAGTAATAGGCAATGGTATACCTGTGGAAATTTTTAAAGTATCGGGGGCTGGAGCTAACTACATCTTATGGGAAGGAGGTTTGTTGACTCGCATTTCATATTTCACGTAATCTTTTATTTTTTCAATATCCTGCCTGTGAGTTTCCCAAACCTCATTGTCAACTCCTCGAATCAAATACACATTGGCTTCGCTACATAATTTTGTGATCAAACACGGAAACGATAACGCGGTTTCTACTTTGTGTGCTTGAGCAAACTCTTCATTAGCAATAATTTGGTCAAAATCAATCTTCAGCTCAGCAATTAGACTAGCCACCAACACTGCCCTATGTCTGTCCAAATTAGTATCTACCCCTGTCAGCATCAAACTTAGTCTAATAATGGCCCACTAAAACTTAGCTCGGAAGCTGAGGGCTAATTTAGCAATGTGCTCTTTTGGATTGAGTGCCCATGATGGGTTACTATCATCAGTGATAATCCTAGACAACCAAGGCCTTTGAGTAGATATTGTAGTCATACGATGCTCAAGTTCTGGAATAGTAGCCGGTTCTTTATAGTCAGGCCCAAATAATATCATGTTCAAAATATGGGCCAATATATCAATGGTAACCCCTCTAATAAAAAATGATTCCCTGTTGGGAAAGTTTGATATTTTTGAGCCCTTGGGACAGTGTTTCTCTGCCATTGCCAAATAATTGGTGAAAAACTCCCATACAAGATTTGGTTGGTATGCCCCAAGAGGTTTGCTCATCCAAGATAACTCATATTCATTGAATTTCTACTCAATCTCTAGATACTCATGCAAATCGATCGTCATAATTTAAATCTCTTCAGAGATTGGCCTTTTGATTGGCCTGGTTGTTGTTAGTTCCAGTCCATCAAGGTACTTATCTTGTTCTTCTTCAACTTCCCGCCTTATTACGTCCTGTGTTTGAGGGTCTTTGGTCTTGACCACATTGGCATCCTCAGTTTCCAATACCTCAGCTTTATCGTGGTTTGATGTATTAACCCTTTCCTTATTAGGGCTCAAACTTGTGCTAATGTTGCTGCTCTCACTCTCCTTTTCAAACTAGGAGAGTGCCTAATTCATCTTGTCCCTTTGCCGAATATTGAAAGCCGGAGCCTCCTACTCAATGTTGGCTTATTTCTGCCCCTTCCATGTTGAGTCCTACCACCACCTCTGCTTGTGAGTAGCTTTCATGCCATTTACCTAAACAACATAGCAAAAAATATTTGGATCAAGATAAAAAAATTGTTGTAAACTTGACTTGACGGGTCAGTTGATGGTCCATCGCCCTGGCCGTCAAGCCTTAACCACTGAGGAAATTTTTACATAACCCAATGACGGTCACCATGATGGTCCATCAGGGGTCTGACGGTCTGTCAGGTTGTCCATCGAGGCTAAACTAGTAACCCATTTCTTCAAAGACTTTCCAACAATCAAAGTGATGGTCTGTCAAGTGTCCGATAGTCTATCAAGGTGGCCGACACTTTGATTTTTCAATATTGAGTTTTACTTGGGAAATTTATCGAACACCTGGCATACATTACCCAATTGTGCACACAACAATGGTGCAAAATCAACCTTAAAACACAAGTTTTGCCAATTTGGTACATGGATTACTCAGACTTTACCTAGAACAACATTTACCAGAGTTCGACTTAGTTAGAAGAACAACAATGCAAAAGAAAACAAGATGAAGTTCCTTTCTTTTGTTTGGGCAATAGATTTTCTATTTCTCCAAAAAATTATCATTGCAGAGCTCATGAATGCTGACCACTCACTTCACTAATAATCTAACTTTCATATTACTATACACATCACTAGAAAAATTAAAGCCTAAGGGTAGTGTTGCAACTTTTGTATTACTTCCTACCATGTCCTGACCTTACTGTCCTTGATGTGTATGTGTTGTGCCACTTCCTTGAAAAGTCTATCTGGGCCAGTGGTGTATTTTTAGAATTTGATGTTGTTCCTTTCTTGCCAAATCAGGCACACCATTATGCCAAACATACTGGTGACTATTTGCCAGTGCATTGTTTTCCTTCTCGGTCCTTTACACCGTCATAGTAATTCATCTTCCCATATGCCAATACTGATAGCCTAGCCATACCAACACTCTTGTCCATATAACTTTCACATATTGGAACCCAAAGAATAAGTGTTCAAACACTTCATCATCCAGTCTACAAAACACACACGTTTTGGGTACTTGGATTCCTATCTTCATTAGCCTATCCACAGTAGCTAGTTATTTATGTGCTGCTAACCAAAGTATAAATTTGTATCTAGGATGCATATTTGGTTGAAGTATCAACATCTTCCAGGGAACTCTTGGGTATTGTGGCCTCATTTGCTTATACATTCTCTTAATGCTAAAAGCATCATAGTGTTGGAGTTTCTGTAAGCTACTGAGCAAGTCACCATGAATTCTTTGTAATCTTAGTACCTTCACCCTTGTATCCAAAATCTTTCTAACCACCCAGGCTGCATTCTTGGGTATTATGATGGAATCCAGTCTTTTGTTCTTGATGTATACAATATGTATCCATTTTATCCATATTGAGTCTTTATTCATTGCTATGGCCCAGAGGTGTTTTATAATTACTTCTTTGTTCCATATTTCCAGGTCCATGATGTTAAGTCCACCTGCAGCCTCAGGTAGACACACCTTGTCCCAAGCAATAAGGCTTTTCTTGGATACCTCTGCTGCATTAGTCCAGAGGAAGGATCTACATATTGTATTTATCTTCTTCATTACCTTCTTAGGGAGTAAAAATATATGTGCCCAATAGGATTGGACACCAAACAAAATTTATTTTATCAGTTAGACACGACCAGCACAAGATAATAGTTTAGATGTCCAACAGTTGATCCTAACTGTAATTTTCTCCACTAGAGGCCAACACTGACTGATAAATAACTTCTTTCCTGCAAGGGGAACCCCTAAGTATTTGAATGGTAGGAATCCTTCACTAAATCCCAAATGCTACATAATCTCATCATTGACTCTCCCAGACACCCCTATAATATATATGGAGCTTTTCTCTGCATTTACTTTTAGTCCTGATGCTTCTAAAAACTTTAGAAATATTGCATATAATAGCTTAACAAATTACATATCATCCTTACAAAACATGAGAAAGTCATTAGCAAAACAGAAATGAATAATTCTCTGTTGTTTACACCTTGGATAGAATTGGAAGTCCCTGTTTAATACCAGGTGGTTAAATTTCCCTTGAAGATACTCCATAGCAATACAAAACAAATAAGGAGACATTGGATCTCCTTGCCTAATCCCTCTCTTTCCTTCAAAGGGTTTTGTTAAACCACCATTCACTGATAGGGAATATGTAACTATGGTAATGTACTCCATAATCCACACAATAAAATTGTAAGGAAATCCCAAGTGCATTATCATATTCCTCAAGAAGTCCCAATCTAGTATGTCATATGCTTTCTTTAGGTCCACCTTCAGCACACACCTAGCACTCATCCCCTTTCTTGTATACCCTTTAAGCAACTCATAGGTAAATAGAATATTATCGGTGATGCATCTTCCTATGATGATAGCATATTGTGAGCCACCTACTATATCCCCAATAGCCATTTTTAGTCTTCATGTCAGTATTTTGGTCACAATTTTATACAAGGTAGTAAAACAGGCAATAGGTTTGAAGTCTTTTACCTATGCAATACCTTGTGTGTTTGGTATCAAGGTTACAGATGTGCTATTCCAAGATTTAAGCATCTTTCCATTTTAAAAAAAGCTCAAGACAGCCTCAAATATATCTTCTTGGACTACAGTCCATTGTTGTATAAAGAACTCAATTGAAAATCCATCGACTCCGGGTGGTTTGTCCTTTGGCATGCTTGTAATGGCTTCCAGTATCTCATCCCTTGTGACCTCTTTAATGAGGTATGCTTGCTGATCATGATTTAAGAATATACTTTTCTTGATTATCTCAGCATTAGGACACTTGTGTACAGGACCAGCTTTACCCATCAAACTGGTGATAAAATCAGTGAATTCCTTTTCAACTAGTTTGGATTAGTGAGCTTAGTATTTGTGCTTGTGTATATTGAGTTGATAGTATTGTGGATAATTCTAATCTTTATTTGGGCATGGAAATATCTGTTATTAGCATCTCCACACTGTATCCACTGAGCTCTAGATTTTTGCCTCAAAACTTGTTCCTCCACTATGCTCCCTTTCTCTAGTTCTGATAACATTTGTTTTTCCTGTGACATAAGCAGCTGGTTCAAAGGTTGGGCAGCCAACCTTGTTTGTATTATTTCTAGCTCCACTCTCTCTTGTTGTAATCTCTACTGGTAGGTTGCCATATATGTAGCCTCTTCAGTTCAATTTTTAGATACTTCAATTTTTGCCATACCTTGTATATCCCATTACCCTCATCAGGTTTCTCCCAAGCTTTCTTTATCAGTCTATTAAACATTAGATGTTGCATGACACTACTTAATAGTTTGAATGGCTTAGGGTGTAGGTTGTGCTGCTGATTGCTTCTGTTCATCTGGATGAGTATTGGAGCATGATCACAAACATCTGGACTAAGGTATTTAGCCTCAATGTGCCCAAAATGTTGGACCCAATCAAAGTTCCCTAGTGCTCAGTCAATTCTGCTATATACCATACTATCATCTTGGCACTTGTTGCACCAAGTGTATTGTCTCCATATACTTCTTAATGGAGTGAGATGCAATTTATCTAATGATTCTCTGAATCCTTGTAATTTAGCCGATGTTACTGGTGCCCCCAATCTATCATTAGTTGTTAACATATTGTTGAAGTCACCACTTATGAGCCAACTGGTTTAGATCTATGAACCCACCTATTCCAACCTCCTCCATAAACTCTGCCTCTTATTTTGTTCATTCCATGCGTTCACTATTGTAAAGAAAATAACTACTCTTTGTTGGTTGTCTTCCACCTTAAAATGGATAAATTGACTGTCTACAGCCTAAACTTGGACTATAATATGATTTTTCCATAACAACCACACTCTCTCATTTGGTGCATCAACTGTATAATTACAACAATGTTGCCATCCCCCAGCTATTTTTGATAGGACTCTTTTTCCATTCTATTCTTTAACCTTTATTTCTACACACACATTACATCAATTTTATTCTTTTTTAGAAAGTGTATCAGTTCTTTCTGTTTGAAGGGCTTGTTAAGCCCTCTTATATTCCACGTACAGATTCTTATGGGGGTTTATAACTACTAGATTCTCCTACTTCTCTAATAGTACCTAGAGGGGGTCCATCAAATGGAGCATACCTATTAGAGAATGTTAAGCAAGGATACTCTTGCAATGTTGCTCCAGTTAGTCCTGCAACTGGAGCATCAATAGAGTCAGGTATATCAGCTTCTTTCTAAGGGTCTGTATCCTGATCATCATCTGTTTTTTCATCCTCAACCATGTCCTTTATTTGCTTTTGGTCTTTCGGATACCACTTCTGGATAATAACTTTTTTCTTCTTCTTATTTCTTCTCCTTTTACACTTTTGAACTTCCTCCAATGGTTTTCCTTCTTCTTTAATTACTTTCTTCCTATAATCTAATTCATCATGACCAAATCTCATACAATCAGAGCAATATTTTGGCCTCCAATCGTATACTATAGTTTGGTGGAAGACTATATTGGGGGTATGAATTTTGATACTATCAGGCAAGGGCTGAGAAATGTCAGTCTCTACTAGCACCCTAGCAAAAGATATCCTCTCTATATCATCTATTATTTTGTCTATATATATTGGTTTCCTAACTACACTCACAAGCTTACTAAGTGATTTAGTTGACTAATAACCAAATGGTAGACGTGGAAATTTCACCCAAAGCGGAATGGATATCAGACAATCAGGATTGAATTTAAAGTCTATACTTCATTGTTTGAGAAGGAAGGGTTTATTGTGATAGGAATAAGGCCCCGAGTATAGTACCAGATCTCGCTCCTCATAGTTTTTGAATTGTAACACAAAGTACCCATCAATATGGTAAAGGATGCAAGGCTTCGTCACAAAACTCCAAACATTCATCACATAATTCTCCATAGATTTCTCATATGGCGTATCCCCAATTACATACCTGATAAGAGCTTCTTTCTAATATTTTTCCTGATCATGTAGGTCCTCCTAAACCAATTCCACTATAAATTTCCCATTCCGTATAGAAGAGGGTATGTAGTTTAGCTCCTTTCCCTTTTGGAAGGTCCTCACATGATGCTTATTTTGCTGCTCAACTCTAATTTCCTTATTCTCGTGTAATCTCTCCAGTTTTTTATCTCTTTTACCCCCAGCTATAGTTGTTTTAGTGAGTCTAGAGAATTGTAGCCTCCGGGGTATTGCAATTTCTTTCCTAATAAGGCCCTTACCTTCAACATCAGTTGCCTTCTATTCATCTCTGTCCTCAGCTATAGGAAAAAATTTTAGACAAAAAAAACTCCCAAAAGTGAGAGGGTGAAGTTCCTGCATTATTCCACTAGCCAGAGTTATTATGGTGGTAACCGGCGTGGTTGATTTCGGCGTAGCATTTTTCCTATTCATCTACGTACATTAGCATACCTCGCTAACTTGCACCGAGAGAAACTGGATTTTCATTAACACATAACCGACTGTGCAAAGGTGAATAATTCGGTATTCGAAGTTCCTTCAAGCATTAACAACTTTCACACATCAAAGTCATCGTTCTAAAAAGAAGAGAAAAGTTGCGATCATACGTTGATTTTAGAGTATTGTTCACTACTCTAAACTT
Source organism: Capsicum baccatum var. pendulum (assembly GCA_030864225.1). Lineage (NCBI taxonomy): Eukaryota > Viridiplantae > Streptophyta > Magnoliopsida > Solanales > Solanaceae > Capsicum > Capsicum baccatum. The sequence goes on from CM061557.1 coordinate 94,033,719, forward strand.
GCAGACTTACACAAATACTACTACTACTAAATTTCTTTATCAGTGATAGACTTAACTTTCTTTGTTATGAGAATAAGAGAATGAGAGGGTTGTTTAAATAGGAGAGAACGGAGAAGAGGAAGAGTCCTAAGAGGAGATGAATGATCCTAATACTTTGTATGCAAAAGAATTTAAATGGTCTTAGGATTTAAAAAGGGTGGTAACATACATAACCGTTTTTTCTTATAAATTTAAAGATATTTGGGTCAAATAAGAATAACTCATTTAGCATTAAATTGAACCGACTCAAACTGCCGAAAACTAAGGTTAATTTGATGGACACATCGATGGGCTGTTAGGTAACTAACGGTCCACCAGCTTCACTGTCAAAACTTACTAGAACCACGATCAACTTTCCATGTTGTGATAGTTAATTTGAAGGTCCTTCACAGATGTGATGGTCCATCAACCTTCCCGTCAGTCCTATCCAGAAACTTTATTTTTCAGCTTCTTGTTGACGATGGCCTTGACGGTCCATCGGACATGTGATAGTCCATTAACTTAGCCGTCAAGCATTATCCAAAATTTCCATTATTTAACCATGGCTTTGACGGTAATGATGGTCTGTCATGACCTTGATAATTCATCATCCTTCCCGTCAACCTCTCTCAACTGGATCAAATCTTGTCTTTCTATATTTTTAGTCCTGCATACTTCAAAAACACATCAAATTACACCAAAACACACAAATAACTCTGACTATGCTTACAACAACAGATTATGGGTTGCCTCCCATAAGCGCCTAATTTAATGTTGCGGCACGACCAGTCATCTTGATTACTCAGACTTCATCGAGATAGACTATACCCAAGGACTTACCCGACTCCATTAGACTAATATATAATTTTAATCATTGCCCATTGAACTTAAAGACCCTTCCATCTTCATTTTTGAGTTTGACTACACCCAAAGGGTAGACTTGCTTAACTCTGAATGGGCCAAATCACTTTGACTTAAGTTTACCTGGGAAAAGTTTCATTCTAGAGTTGAAGAGAAGTACCCAATCACCTTTCTAAGAGTATCTCTTTTCAATCCTTTGATCGTGGTATCTATTCATCATTTCTTTGTAGAGATCTGCTCTTTCATAAGCCCTGAGATGGAATTCATCCATCTCATTCAGTTTCCCCTGTCGTAACTCTGCTGCCTCATTCCAATTCAGATTCAACCTCTTGAGTTCCCACAATGCCTTGTGTTATAACTCATTCAGCAAGTGGCATGACTTTTCATAGACTAACTGGTATGGTGACATGCCAATGGCTATCATGAAATTAGTTTGATATGCCTACAAGGTGTCATTAATATTTCGAGACCAATCTTGCCTACTTGCGTTCACCGTTTTGGCTAGGATGGCCTTTATCTCCCAATTTAAAATCTCCACTTTCCCACTATTCTGTGGGTGATATGGCATTTCAAATTTATGTTGTTTCATCCCATATTTTTCCAAGGCAGCCCAGAACACTTTGTTATAAAAATGCAATCCTCCATCGCTTATAATAGTATGCGGTACTCCAAAACGAGAGAAGATGTTCATTTTGAGAAAGGCCACCACTATTTTCCCTTCGTTGTCAGCCTGAGCCACAACTTCTATCCATTTGGATACATAATCCACAACAACCAATATGTATTTCAACCCATAGGAACTAATGAAGAGTCCTATGAAATCAATACCCCAAACGTCGAATAATTCAACTTCTAGCATTTTTGTCATGGGCATCTCATGGTGCTTTGAAATTGACCCCTGCCTTTGACATTGGTCACATCTCTTCAAAAATTCATATGCATCCCTGAACAAGGTTGGTCAATAGCCACTTTGTAGCACTTTTCTTACGGTACGATCTTCTACATGGTGACCCCCGACTGGTGAAGCATGGCAGGCTTCCAAATATTCCGCATATCAACTTTTGGGATGCATCTTCTGATAATATTATCGACACACCGTCTGAATAAATATGTCTCATCCTGGAAAAAAATTTTGGTATCATGGAGGAATTTTTTTCTGATGAAAGGAAAAATCTTTAGGAATAAGATTGCTTACCACAAAATTGGCAAAGTCCGCATACCAAGGTAGTCTTTCAAGCACCACAGCAAGGATATGCTCATCAGGGAATGCATCATTAATTTTGCATTTATCAGTTATTTCCTTATCACCCTCAAGTATAGATAGATGGTCTGCGACCTTATTTTTGTATCCCTTCCTGTCTTTGACTTTGAAGTCAAACTCTTGTAGAAGCAGCACTCATCTAATTAACCTTGGTTTCACATCCTTATTTGCCATTAAATATCTCAAGGCGGCATGGTCTGTATGAACACCTTGGTTCCCAACAAGTAAGCATGGAAATTCTCAAAAGCACAGAAAACCGCGAGAAGTTCCTGCTCGGTAACAGTGTAGTTCTTCTGCACCCCATTCAATGCATTACTCGCATAGTAAATAGGGTGGAAAAATTTTTATTTTTTATGTCCAAGCACAGCCCCAATTGCTACTCCACTTGCATCATACATGATTTTAAAAGGATTAAACTAGTCTGGAGCAACAATAATAGGGACAGCCACAAGCTTCTCCTTAAGGCATTCAAATGACTTCCAGCAATCATCATCAAATACAAACTTAGATTCCTTCTCCAACAATTTGCACAGTGGGTTTGTAATTTTGGAGAAGTCCTTAATAAACTAGTAGTAGAATCTAGCATGTCTCAAGAAACTACAAACTACCTTCATAGATATGGGAGGGGCAATTTTTCTATCACCTCTATTTTCGCCTAGTCGACCTCAATCCCCTTGGCTGAAATTCGGTTTCTAAGATCAATACCCTCTTTCACCATGAAGTGGCGTTTCTCCCAATTCAGCACTAGATTAAATTCCTCGTATCTCTACAGTGCTCTACTTAAGCTTACCAAATGTAACTCAAAAGAATCACCTACCAAAAAAATCATCCATGAACACTTCTAAGGTGTCCTCAACCATATAAGAGAAGATAGACATCATGCACCTTTGGAAAGTGGCGGTTGTATTACATAGACCAAACGGAATCCACTTGAATAGAAATGTACCATACGGTCACGTGAATGTTTTCTTCTCTTGGCCTTCTGGAGAAATTGAAATCTGGTTGTATCCCAAATACTATCTAAAAAGTAGTACCAACCCCTTCCTGCCAGGCGATCAAGTATTTGATCCATGAAGGTCATTAGGAAGTGCTCCTTCAGAGTCCATGACTTTAACTTCTAATATCCGTACAAACACTACACCTGGTGAGTGGTCTAAGTGGAATTAACTCATTTTTCTTGTTAGCGACCATAGTCATGCCCCCTTTATTAGACACATATTGCACTAGACTCACCCACTTGCTGTCAGAGATGGGGTACGCAACCCCTATATTAAGCCACTTAATTATAAATTTTTAAACCACTTCTTGTATCAGTGGGTTCAATCTATGCTGATGCTTAATAGTTGGCATGCAATCTTCCTCAAGCTAAATCTTATGCATGCAAATAGCCGGAGGAATACCAATAATATCAGCAATAGTCCATCTTATATCCCTTTTGTATCTCCTAAGCATAGAGATATATGCTTCAACCTATTGCTTATCCAAATCTACTATAATAATCACAAGTAAGGTGTTTCCATTGCCTAGAGACTCATACCGTAGATGGCCCGACAACTCCTTCAACTTCAACACCGGTGGCTCTTCAATAGATGGCTTAGCCAGTAGTGTTGGGAGATTTTTGATGTCTAAATACAGCTTCTTTAGAGCATATGAATATGATCCCATTCCCATCAGGTCATATATTGCCTCTCATATTCTTTGATACCTTCGCTATCAAAGTTAATCAAGACTGCAGCCAAAGTTTCAATAGCAAATTTCTCCTCGATCGGCACCTCTCGCTTATTTTCATAATAAACATTGACAATAGAGAATACACTCATCTCTTTATGTTGCTTTATTGACTGGCAGACATCAAATTGGATAATCTCATCATTGAGCCTAAACTATAGCTTATCTGCCCACATGTCAATCAATACACTCCCAGTTGTAAGGAAAGGTCTACCCAAGATTATGGGTACCTCAAAATCCACCCAGCAATCTAGGATCACAAAATCAGCAGGAAAAATAAAACTGGCTACCTTTACAAGTACATCATATATTAAACCAATAAGCCACTTCACTAATCTGTCTACCATCACAATCCTCATGTTAGTAGGTGTGGTGTCTCCCAAACTTAATTTCTTAAAGACTTCTAGTGGGATTAGATCAATACTCTCCATAAAATCGCACAGGGCCTTCACAAAATCCAATGATCTAATAGAACACAAGATGGTAAAAGCTCCAGGATCTATTTTCTTTTGCGTTAAGGATCTTGTCGAAATGGAACTACAATGGTTAAGATTTTCCACTGGTTCATAGCTCAATTTCCTTTTCTTTGTGACAAGGTGCTTCATGAATTTAGTGTAGCCAGGTATTTATTCTAGTGCCTCCACCAATGGCACATTTATAGTCAACTATTTCAGCATTGCCATAAACTTGCTAAACTTTATATCATCCGCCTTTTTATTCAAGCAATAAAGTACTGAAGGGAGTGGTTTAGGAATTACTTTAACCACTGGTTCTCTCTCCTTTCCCCTATCTTTATCTAACTCATCGGGCTGTTGATAGGTAAATAGAATATCATTACTATCCAGTTTCTCAGACTCCGCTGGATGGTTTTCTTCTGCTTTCTTATACAACTCTACCACATCATCACTTACATATTTGACCATATAATGGCCAGGTAATACTTTACCATTGCGAGTGGTAATCACCATACAAGATCCATCATTTTGAGGGTTTTGCACCATGTCACTCGATAATGTACCACTCTTCTGCTAATTAAATGCCTTCAAAAGTTGGTTTATTTGTTACTTCAGCTGTTTTGTAGAATTTGAATGTGTATCCACCAACTGACTCATAGAAGATAAATTAATCTTCATCATTATTTCACTAGCATTGGTCGCCTCCACTGTTTTCAATAGTTTTTCTATCATGTCCTCCATGGATATTTTACTCGAACTAGTAGTAGCATTATCACGATTTATAGGAGGCACATATAATCCAGTCCTGTCATTTTTATATTTTAGATCCCTTGATCATGATCTCTGTAACCAGATTTACCATAGTACTTCCGACCTTGATTCCCTTTGCTATTGCCTTGTAAACACCCTGGTTGTTCAGATAATTAGCCTCCTCCTCAGAATTGGATTCAGCTCTACTTTATGAACCCACGACTTTCCCCATTCAAACTTCTAAAACAGCAAATGCTTAGGAATCAAATCCATCTGGGTCTTCATCTACACCATATCTTAGTCTCACTCTTCCTCTTTCTGGCATTATTCTATAGACATACCACTAGATATAAAAGAGCTTTCTAACTTAGAATCCCTGGTATGCTATGCTCTACTCTGTTTAGTCATCCTATCAAGTATTTTAGAAGCTTTTCAAAAAATAAGATTTATAAATGCTCTACCTGCAACATTTCCACAATCGACTTTGTGATGGAATTCAAGGCTCTATACAGAGTCTCCATCAAATATATGTTAGACATTTTGTGAGCGGGACAATGCATTAACTTCTTATTGAACCTCTCCTATGACTCATAAAGAGCTTTAGTCAAAAGCATCCTAAAGTTACTGATCTTATCCCTTAATTATAACATCCTAGATGGTGGAAAAAACCTTTCTAGGAAAGCTCCTTTTAGTTGTCTCCAGTTTGTTATAGAAATAGGAGTCAACCCATGAAGCCATAGCGTTTCCTCCCCAGACAGAGATAACAAGAATAGGCATAGACGGATAGTATTCTACATTACTCCTGGGTTATCAAAGACTTACAAATAGTGACAAAGTTCACTAAGTGCATATTCAAATCATCACCCAAAAGTCCACCGAACAACCCCTATAGAGAAAGTAGTTGAATTTTGGTACTCGTGATGTTGAACTTAGCTCTAGGTGCCAATGGTGGAGGAATAATAGCTCCAGTTGCACTTAATCCATCCATATCTTCCTCATCCTCCTCAAAATCAAATTGCACAACTTGGTAATTTGGTTTCGCTCTAAAAGGACAATTTCTGTTCACATTTTGGTTTACAGGTACAGCCACATTCTCTGCACTCCTTTGGTTAGCAGGATTCAACAAATCATTATCACCTAGGTCCTCATCATCTGGATTAGGATGACATGCTGGTTAACCATCATTTTGTTGATTTATCTGAGCTCTAGCCAAGGCGGCTAGTTTATCTACTTCTTATTGATCAACTATTGTTCTAATAAGATGAGGTTTTAGGTGGAAGGGTAATAATGGTTCTCCCAACCTCTTTGAACTTGGCATATACAATAATTATCATACAAAGAAAAAAAATAAAAAATAAAAGTAAAATCAGGAAACTTGACCAAATGTCAATTAACACTCATAAACTTAATTGACAATCGTATTCCCCGACAACGGTGCAAAAATTTGATATGCCCAAATTACAAATCTCATTAAAAAGCATAAGCGGTCATCATCAAATATAGAATCCAACTAGTTTGGGGTCAAATCCCACAGGGAATACTATGTAAATTAAGTGTTATGATCATTAATGAACGATTGATAAAAGGTTCTGAGGTAAAAGGGGGTTTGTTTGATAATAGTGAAATAAGATTGTAGTAGATCGTGTTTCAACTATTAAGTATGCTTGTAAAGTTTAATTCAATAATAATAGTGAAACTAGGATTATGTTCACCAAGATATCATAGCAGTCAAGGTTGTGGGTTCTCTCGAATTCATACGTAACAAATTCCAATTGCAAGAATATATTGAAATCTAGACTTCATTTATTTGTTTCTCAACCTTAATAGCTGATTACTCTTTAATTCTCTCAAACTTAGCAAGTATAATTAACATGTTCAATTGATTTCTCAAGTGGGTTGATCTTGTTAAGGCATCAACCCTTAACCCAAAGGTTAAAGTCATTAAGATCCTTGTAAATCTCTTCTTTTCCCAACACACATATTTATACTTAAACAAGTGGTGTTCTTGGGCTCATTCTTCAAGTTTGCAACCAAGAAAGATCATTATTGAAATACCCCATATTTTTCTATCATGATTTAAGTCCCAATACATGAGTATTCACATATAAATTTTTTGAAATACCCATTATTTTTCAATTTAGAGCCTGTCATTGTGTAGAAAATTTAATTAGCTTTCCAATGATATAAAATTTTACGAAATCTGATAACCGAGTAAGAAGTTATGGAAATTTCATGTTTCAGTCATTAAACACCATCATTTTTATCACTAGCACATCGTGGAGCCAGTCTAAATCACAATTGTGAAAATCCAATGAGACTCCACGATTCCACCACGTCGCGGTGATGTCCTATTTCAAATTTGGCAATTTCCAGTGAGCCTCCACGATAATGACGAGTCACAGAGGTGGACAAAATGGCATTCCATAGGCTGACCATGATATCTCCGCATCAGGCCAAACTTCTAGGTCCCAGTCATCATTTCTAGTGAGGCTATGTTATCCTGTGTGTCACGCTAGAGCCTCAAATTGAGATTTTCAGTTTTTTCAGTTCCATATTTTTAATTTCCAAGGGGTTGTTTGGTCATTTTCCTAAGCCCTAAACTCGTCCTTAACACGAAATTAAAGCCTAATAGGGAATCATATACCCATTATTCTCAAATTACTTAAAAGAGGATCCATTCTCTTCAAGAACACCAAAAACCTATCTCTCAAATTCAAGGCCATATCTCAAGAACTCTCTATCAATCCTCTCAAATTCATTAACCCAGGTATGTTAAATGTTCATTCATGGGTTCCTTTCACCCATGAAGTCCAAGTATCCAATTTTAAATTACAAATTTATAATCTTTTCAAGTTACTTTGTTTTAAATGATATTTTCAACCATGAATCTCCATGAACTATGATTCTACACCATGTATGAATGAAATTGTTGTTGTTATTCAATTCCCCATGTTTTAATGTTATCACTCATTGAGTTAAATTATGATTTAATGTTATTCATGTTGAATTCATACTATTACTACAAATTCCATAACCTTCTCATGATTTGATTAATCTATGAACTACAAATATTTGATAAAATGCCTACAAGAGTGAGTATTTAATAAACGCCTTTATGTTATGTCGTCCAAGCTTTAGTGTCATTATATTGTTATTTCTTTTGAGTCCTGGAGGTATTAAATATAGAAAAACCATAGTTTTTTACTTAGTCTCAATTCAGTATCTTCAGAATAACTTTAGATTATATTATGAGCATTATCAGAACAGTGTAATATTTCAATGTCTTTCATTTGGGAGTAGGATTTAGCACCGAGCGAGTGTAGGGATGGAGGCTTCTCCATCATATAGGCGGATTCATTAGTAGTAGTCCCTAAAGTCCAAAACTACGTAACCAGTGTAGGATATGAGAAGTCACTCATCAGTTTAGGCTTGACTATCTTGCAGGGGTCACTCATCAGTTCAGGCTTCACACCCTTAGTTCTTTGGGATAGTACATCTGTATAGTGGATCCAAACAGCTAGTGTTAGTACCCGTGGCATAGTCTAACACCCTTCCAACTAGGGTTACAGGTTGAACCCCAATTATCTTAGATTGGGGAATGTTCATTAGATAATACCTCCCACATTCTCAGTCACTATCTTAGTAACATTTTTTGTCCAATAATCAGTTTAGACATACATTCTCAGAGTTGTTTGACCAAGCATACAGATATAAGTTATTTCAGTATTTTAGTTTACAGATTTTATTTAGTTCATGTTATATGCTCCGTCATGCATCCCTAGTATCTATAGATTTTATAAACCTTTAGTATTTACAGGCTTCCATGCATACCCAACATTACAGATCTCGCATATTTACAATATCTATACATTTCATGTGCTCTATTTAGTACTCCATATTTTATATGTATATTCAGATAGTTATTATTTCCACTCATGAGACGATCCATATTAGCCTACCTCATTTAGAATACTAGAACATTCAAAGTACTGATCGCATACCTTTATTTTGTGATATGATGTATTATATCATAGGTTCTAATGTTTACTTTCTAGATCATGCTTAGACTTCTCAGACTCTCAGCAGTAGCAATGGTGAGTCCTCATATTTTTTATGATAGATTATTTTATTTTATTATTTTAGTCTAGTAGTTAGTTGTAGTTAGTTAGGGCCTATCCCATCAACTCATAGTTATTCAGTTTATAGGCTTTTAGACACTAACGTCAGTTATTCAGTATTCAGACTTCAGTTGACATGACAATTAGTTATTCAGTTTATCTCGGATTTCAATATTTATTCAAACTCAGATTGTTATTTCTTAAAATTCATAATTCACTACTTGTTTTAGTTATTAAGACATTATGGTATATTAGTTATTCTTTCGTATTTATGATTATATTATTTAGTACTCAAAGCAGGTACCAGCTCATGGGTTAGAATGTGGTCCCTCGAGACTATAAGCACCATGACATGCCAAGCGTATACTCTCGAGGCATTACAAACTTGGTATCGAAGACTAAGGTTTTAAAGTATCCTAGGAAGTCTAAAAGTCGTGTCAAGTAGAGTCTTGTGCATGGGTGTGTAGCACTCCACACTTATGGGCAGGAGGCTATAAGGCGTTTAGGAAAAGTTTCCTTTTTTTCTGTATTCATGTTGTGCGAGTGAGCATGAGCTTAAATTAAAATATAAGTCTAACCCATTTCTTCCTTCTATTTATAGAACATGCCTCGCAAAAAGCATAACAGAAGAGGAGCAAGAAACTAGCTAGCACTTCCGCTCATCCAGGAAGACACTCTGGAAGAGCATGTCTCTTACGCAGAATTCAAAGTTATGTTCACCACTCTAGCGAAGTCTGTAGCAGCTCAAAATAAATGACCAGCTATTCTTCAGGCTAACCCAGTAGCCATTACTGCTACAACCATAATTCAGAACTTCACCTGAATGAATCCTCTTTTCTTTATTGGATTTAAGTCGGAAGATGGTCCATAAGAATTCTTAGATATAGTTCAAAAGGTAATGGATGCTATGGGGTGACATCCAGTGAGAGTGATAAGTTGGTTGTATATTATTTGTAGGATGTATCCCATACTTAGTTTAAGTAGTGGAAGGTTGATAGGGGTATTGATGCAGGGCCTGTAGAATGGGAAGAGTTTGCCATAATATTCCTAGACAGATTCTTCCTATTAGAGTTGAGGGAAGCTAAGGTGTTAGAATTTATTAACTTAAGGTAGCACAGCATAAGCGTGAAGGTGTATTCCCTCAAGTTTACTTAGTTAGATAGATATGTTCCTCATGTGGTAGCTGGCAGCAGGTCCAAGATGAGTAAGTTTATGTCTGGCGTATATCATAGTATGGTCAAGAAGTGCAACACCACAATGCTGATTAGGGAGATGGACTTGTCTAGATTGATGACAATGCTCAACAAATTGAGGAGTAGAAGATTAAAGAGAGGGAGAAAGAGAGAACAAGAGGTCTAAAATGGGTACTTTTAATTTAAGGTAGCCAAAGTCAGAAGGTGGTAACCGTCCTCAGTTTCATCAAAGGTATTCACCCCTAGCACCATCTTCAGCCAGTGCCCCAATACCCAAATTCATAAATGATAATTAGGATATGGCAGTAGGCTTTAATTCCCAAGGCAGTATTAATAGTGCCCTTATGAATCCTCTATGTCAAAAATATAGCAGAAACCATCAGGGTGAGTATAGAATGGGTAGTGATGTGTGTTTCGGGTATGGCAAGCCAGGCCATCAGATTTTGAAGTTTCGAGTAATTGCTTAAAAAAGTAGGGATTTGTGTCAACAGGGTCAGTCCCATCAGTCGTTGATTCCATTAGGTCACCTAACTTAGTAGGGTGCTGCTTCTAGTGCTACTAGTGGTCAGCGTCCGAACAAATTATATGTTCTTCAGTCCTGCCAATATCAGGAAAATTTTCCTGACATAGTTACTAGTATGTTACATGTCTTTCACTTACATGTTAATGATTTTCTAGACCCTGGATCTTCTCTTTGTTTTGTAACTTCATATATAACCATCAATTTCGGAGTTAGTCCTAAAACTCTCACAGAGCCCTTTTTAGTGTCCACCCCAGTAGGTGTTTTACTATAGCCAGTTAGGTATACAGGAACTGAACGGTCACAATATCTCCGAAAGTTACTTCAGTTGATCTCGTAGAGTTAGAGATGATGGATTTTGATATCATTCTTGGCATGGATTGGCTCCACTTATGCTATGCCTCAATTGATTCTAGAAATAGAATAGTTTATTTTCAGTTCCCAAATGAACCAGTCCCAAAGATGATATCCAACAGGTGTATTTATCATCATGTTCAAATCAAGGACTCTAGCTCAGAAACTTCAACTCTTGATTCAGTTCCAGTAGTAAATGAATTCTCAAATGTTTTCCCTAAAGATCTTCCCAGAGTTCCTCCCAAAAGAGAAATCAACTTCGGAATAGACATTCTCCCAGATACTCAACCTATATTTATTCTGCCATACAAAATGGGTCCAGCTAAACTTAAAGAATTGAAAGAGCAGTAGAAAGATCTCCTATATAATTGATTCATCAGGCCTAGCGTCTACCTATGGGGCACACCAGTTCTATTCCTGCGTAAGAAAGATGATTCTCTTAGAATGTGCATAGACTACCATTAGTTGAACAAAGTCACCATCAAGAATAAATATCCACTTCCTAGAACCGATGAATTTTTTGACCAACTTCAGGGTGCCAGCTATTTTTCCAAGATAGACCTCAGATCAGGCTATCATCAGCTCAGAGTCAGAGAATGTGATATTCTAAAAATAGCTTTCTGAACTCGGTATGGTCACTTTGAATTTCTAGTCATGTCCTTTGGTCTTACAAATTCCCCATCAGCCTTCATGGACTTGATGAACCGAGTGTTCAAGAAGTACTTGGACATGTTCTCTATAGTCTTCATTGATTACATTCTTGTTTACTCCCATAGAGAAAATGATCATGCAGACCATCTCAAAATAGTATTGCAGACTCTTAGTGCCTATCAGTTGTTCGCTAAATTTAGTAAGTGTGAATTCTGGATAATATTAGTAGCTTTTCTTGGCCATATTATTTCCGGTGATGGCATTACAGTTGATCCTTAAAAGATCAAAGTAGTGAGAAACTGGCCTAGACCCATTTCTCCCTCAAACATCAGGAGTTTCTTAGGTTTTGCTGGCTATTACTATCGGTTTGTTAAAGGCTTTTCGTCTATTGCATCCCCCATGTCTAGATCGACTCAGAAAAAAGTTAAGTTTTAGTGGTCAGATTCATGAGAAGAGTTTTTAGAAGTTGAAGACTCGACTCACCTCAGTCCTAGTTCTTACTTTGCTAGATTGTTCAGATGGGTTTATTGTGTACTGTGATGCATCCAGAGTAGGTTTGGGTTACGTCCTCATGCATAGAAGTAAGTTCATAGCCTATGCCTCCAAACAACTTAAACCCCATAAGAAGAATTACCCTACTCATGATCTTGATCTAGCAGTTGTAGTATTTGCCTTAATGATATGGAGGCATTACTTTTATGGGGTGCATGTTGATGTGTTCACAGATCATAAAAGCTAGCAGTACGTTTTCTCTCAGAAAGACTTGAATTTGAGCCAGGGAAGGTTTTTAGAGTTATTAAAAGATTATGACATCAGTGTTCTGTATTATCCAGGCAAGGCCAATGTAGTGGAAGATGCTCTTAGTAGATTTTCTATGGGTAATGTTGCTTATGTTGAGGATGGTAAGAATAAATTAGCTCATGAAGTTCATCAATTGGCCCGACTAGGTGTCTGCCTATTCAATTCAGCAGAAGATAGTGTATGGGTGTAGAGTAGTTCAGAATCCTCTCTAGTTTCTGAAGTAAAGGAAAAGAAGGATAGAGATCCCAATCTAGTTAAGTTGAAAGAATCAGTCAGAGATCATAAAGTGGAGGTTTTCTCCCAAGAAGAACATAGTGTGCTGCGTTGTCAGGGATAGCTATTTTTGCCTAGTGTAGATGACTTGAGGCAACAAATTCTTGCAGAAGTGCATGGTGCACATTACTTTATTCATCCTGGGGTCACTAAGATGTACCGCAATTTGTGGGAGATCTATTGATGGAGTGGGATGAATAGGTATATTGCAGAGTTTGTAGCTAAGTGCTCTACATGTCAACAAGTTAAGATTGAGCACCAGAAGCCTAGTGGGTCCATACAGGAGTTCAGTATTCCCATATAGAAGTGGGTATAAGTGAAAATGGATTTTATAATAGGTTTGCCTCATACCCTTCATCAGCATAATTCTATTTGGGTTATCGTAGACAGGATGACCAAATCAGCTTATTTCTTGCCAGTCCATACCCCTTATTCAGTTGAGGACTATGCCAAATTCTATCTCAGAGAGTTGGTTAAGTTGCACAGTGTTTTCTTATCTATCATCTCTGATAGAGGTACCCAGTTTACCTCTCATTTCTGAAAAGTATTCCAAAAGAGTCTTGGTACCCAAGTCCACCTCAGTAAAGCCTTCCACCCTCAAACAGATAGTCAAGAAGAATGGACCGTTTAGACTCTTGTAGATATGCTAAGATCATGCGTAGTTAATTTTAAAGGTAGTTGGGATGACCATTTTCCTTTGATTGAATTTTCATATAATAACAACTATCATTCCAGTATCCAAATGGCTCCATTTGAGGCTCTATATGGTAAGAGATGTACATCTCTGATTGGTTGGTTTGAAGTGGGTGAGGCTATAGTAGTAGGGCCTGACTTGGTGTTTGATGCCTTAGAGAAGGTTTAGTTGATCAGAAAAAGGCTTAGAGGAGCCCAGAGTCGATATAAATCCTATGAAGATTTTAGAAGAAAGGATCTTGAGTTTGAGATCGGTGATTTCGTGTACTTAAAAATCTCTCCCATGAAGAGAGTGAAGATATTCGAAAAGAAAGGAAAACTCAGTCCCCGATATGTCGGTCCTTACAGAATTCTCAGTCATTTCAGAAAGGTAGTTTATGAGCTTAAGTTGCCTTCAGATATAGCTTCAATACACCCAGTGTTCCATGTCTTATTGTTGAAGAAGTATATTAGTGATCCAGCTGTAGTTGTTCCCCTAGAAAGCATAGATGTCTAGAATAGTCTTTTCTATGAGAAAGTTCTAGTCGAAATTCTTGATCGTCAAGCTCATAGGCTAAGGAACAAAGAAGTTACACTAGTCAAAGTTCTTTGGAGGCATCAGTCCATTAAGAGAGCCACTTGGGAAGCAGAAGTAGATATGTGGACCCAGTACCCTCATTTTTTCTCTGCAAATTTGGATTTGGTTTAAGGTATTAATCTTCTTAAGATTTCTCTCTATCATGCTCAGTTTCAGTTATACATCATATTTATGGACGTCGTGCATTTATAAATTAGTTCATTCATGCATTCCATGCATTACATATGCACGTTCAGTGTTTAACCTCAGTCCATCAGTTTTTCTCAACTTAATCAGTCTTATTCAAGGACGAATGAACCCAAGGGGGAGGTATTGTAATACCCTATATTTCCCTAGCATGATTTCAGTCCCAATACATGAGTATTCATATATAAATTTTTGAAATACACATTATTTTTTTAGTTAAGAGCCTGCCATTGCGTAGAAATTCAATAAGCTTTCCAATGATATAAAATTCACCTAAATCCAATAACCGAGTAAAATGTTATGGAGATTTCATGTTTCAGTCATTAAACACAATCATTTTGATCACTAGCACATCGCGGAGCCAGTCTAAATCATAATTTTTAAAATCCAGTGAGTCTCCGTGATTCCACCGCATCGCGGTGATGTCCCATTTCACATTTGGCAATTTCCAATGACCCTCCGCGATAATGGCACATCACTGAGGTGGCCAAAATGGCATTCCAAAGGCTTACCGCGATAGCTCTGCGTCACACCAAAATTCCAGGTCCCATTTGTCAATTTCCAGTAAGGCTACGCGATCCTGGCACGTCGCGCCAGAGTCTCAAATCAGGATTTTCAGTTTTTCTAGTTCCACATTTTTAATTTCCAAGGGGCTGTTTGGCCATTTTACTAAGCCCTAAACTCATCCTAAACACGAAACTAAAGTCTAATAGGGCATCATATACCCATTATTCTCAAATTACTCAAAAGGGGATCCCTTCTCTTCAAGAACACAAAAACCCTAGCTCTCAAATTCAAGGCCATATCTCAAAAACTCTTCATCAATCCTTTCAAATTCATTAACCGAGGTATGTTGTTTATTCATGGGTTTCTTTCACCCATGAAGCCCAAGTATCCAATTTTAGATTACAAATTTATAATCTTTTCAGGTTACTTTGTTTTAAATTAGGTTTTCAACCATGAATATCCATGAACTATGATTCTACACCATGTATGAATGAAATTATTGTTGTTATTCAATTCCCCATTTTTTAATGTTATCACTCATTGAGTTAAATCATGATTTAATTTTATTCATGTTGAATTAATACTACTACTACAAATTTCATAACCTTCCCATGATTTGATTAAGCTATGAACTACAAGTGTTTGATAAAATGCCTACAAGAATGAGTATTTAATAAAAGCCTTTATGTTTTGTCCTACAAGCTTTAATGTCTTTTTACTGTTATTGATTTTGAGTCCTGGGGGTATTAAATACCCAAAAACCATAGTCGTTTACTTAGTCTAATTTTAGTATCTTCAGAATAACTTCAGATTATTTTATGAGCATTACCAGAACAGTCAGTTAAACTCAGAATAGTCTAGTATTTTAGTGTCTTTTAGTTAGGAGTAGTATTTAGCACTGAGCGAGTGTAGGGGTGGAAGCTTCCCCTTCAGTTAGGAAGAATCTTTAGTAGTAGTCCCTAAACTCCAGAACTATGTAGCCAGCATAGGATTTGAGAAGTCACCCTTCAGTTTAGGCTTGACTATCTTGCAGGGTCACCCGTTAGTTCAGGCTTGACACCCTTAGTCCTTTGGGATAGTACATCAGTATAGTGGATCCACAAAGCCAGTGTTAGTACCCATAACATGGTACTAACACCCTTCCAGCTGGGGTTACAAGTTGGACCCTAATTAGATCAGATAGGGGCGTGTCGGTTAGATGATACCTTCCATAGTCTCAGTCACCATCTCAGTTATAAGTTTAGTCTAGTAATCAGTTTAGGCATTCCGTCTTAGTGTTTTTTGACCAAAGCATATAGATATCAGTTATTTTAGTATTTTATTTAATAGATTTTATTCAGTTCATCTTATATGCTTGTTCATGCATCCCCAGTATCTACAAATTTTATGTACCTTCAATATTTATAGGATAACATGCATACATAGTATTATAGATCTCACATATTTCGAGTATCTATAGATTTCATGTGCTCTATTTAGTACTCCATGTTTTACATGTATATTCAGATAGTTATTACTTTCACTCATGAGATCATGCATGTTATCCTACCTCATTTAGCATACTAGTACATTCAAAGTACTGATCACATACCTTTCTTTTATGCTATAATGTATTATATCATAGGTGTTGACGCTCAGTTTTCATATCGCACTTGGACTTCTCAGACTCTCAATAGTAGTAGTGGTGAGTTCTCATATTTTTTAGGATGGATTATTTTATTTCATGCTTTCAGTCTAGTAGTTAGTTCTAGTTAGTTTGGGCCTGTCCCATCAACTCACAGTTATTCAGTTTAGAGGCTTTTCGACATTACAATCAGTTATTCAGTATTCAGATTTCAGTTGACATGACAGTTTGTTATTCAATTTATCTTAGATTTCATTATTTATTCAGAATTAGATAGTTATTTCTTAAAATTAATAATTTAGTACTTATTTCAGTTATTAAGACCTTATGGCATATCAGTTATTCTTCCATATTTATGATTATTTTATTCAGTGCTCACCGAAGGTACCAGCTCATGGGTTATCTTATGGTCCCTCGGGACTGTAAGCACCATGTGATGCCCAAGGTATACTCTCGGGGCATTACAAACATGGTATCAAAGCCTAAGGTTTTAAAGTATCCTAGGAACTCTGAAAGTCACATCAAATAGAGTCTTGTGCATGGGTGTGTAGCACGCCACACTTATGGGCAAGAGGCTACAAGGCATTTAGGAAAATATTCCCTTACTTCAGTATTCATATCATACAAGTGAGCATGAGCTCAAGTTAAACTCTCAGTCTAATTCATTTCTTCCTTCCATTTATAGAACATGCCTCCCAAAAAGAATAACAGAAGAGGAGCAAGAAACCAGCCAGCACCTCCGCCCATCCAGGTAGACCCTCTTAATGAGCATTTCTCTCACATAGAATTTAGAGCTATGTTCACCACTCTAGCAAACTCTGTAGCAGCTTAGAACAAATGATCAGCTGCTATTCTGGCCAACCCAGTGGCCAATACTGCTGCAACCATAATTTGGGACTTTACCTGAATGAATCATCCTTTCTTCACGAGATCCAAGCCTGGAGAGGATCCATAGGAATTCTTAAATATAGTTCAAAAGGTAAAGGATGATATGGGGTGACATCCAGTAAGAGTGCTGAGTTGGCTGCATATCAGTTGCAGGATGTTTCCCATACTTGGTTTAAGTAGTAGAAGGTTGATAGAGGTGTTGATGTAGGGCGTGTAGAATAGGAAGAGTTTTCCATAATATTCCTAGATAAATTCTTCCTATTAGAGTTGAGGGAGGCCAAGGTGTCAGAATTTATTAACTTAAGGTAGGGCAGCATAAGAATGAAGGAGTATTCCCTCAAGTTTACTCAGTTAGCTAGATATGCTCCTCATATGGTAGCTGACAGCAGGTCCAAGATGAGTAAGTTTATGTCTAGCTTATCTAATAGTATGGTCAAGGAGTGCAGGATGGCAATACTGATTAGGGAGATTGACTTTTCTGGATTGATGGTCCATTCTTAACAAATTGAGGAGAAAATGATTAAGGAGAGAGAAAGAGAGGGAACAAGAGGGCTAGAATAGGTAGTTTTAATTTTAGCCAGCCAAGGTCAGAAGGTGGTAGCTGTCCTCAATTTCACAAAGGTCTTCATCCCCAGCACCCTCTTCAGTTAGTGCCCAGTACCCAAATTCAAAAATGATAATTGAGATAGGGCAGCAGGCTCTAAGTCCCAAAGCAGTGTTAACAGTGCCCATACGAATCCTCTATGTCAAAATATGGCGGAAACCATCAGGGTGAGTGTAAAGTGGGCAGTGATATGTGCTTTGGGTGTGGCAAACCAGGCCATCAGATTCGGGAGTGCCGGGTAGTTCCTCAAAAAGTAGGTATTTGCGCCAACATGGCCAGTCCCATCAGTCATCCGTTCCATCCGGTCGCCCAACTCAGTAGGGTGCCGCTTCTAGTACTACCAGTGGTTAGCGTTTGAATAGATTATATGCTCTTTAGTCCTACCAATATTAGGAAAATTCTCCTAACATAGTCACTGGTACGTTACAGGTCTTTCACTTTTATGTTTATGCTTTGCTAGACCCTGGAGCTTCTCTTTCTTTTGTAACTCCATATATAGCCGTCAATTTTTGAGTCAGTCCCGAAACTCTCACAGAGGCCTTTTAAGTGTCCATCCTAGTTGGTGTATGATTATGTTATTCAGTTCTCACAGCAGGTACTAGCTTATGGATTAGCTTGTAGTCCTTTGGGACTGTAAGCACCGTGTGACGCCCAGGGTGTACTCTCGGGGCGCTATAATTATAATGATGAAGAGTTTATGCAACGGTAATTTGTTAATGAATTCACACAATCCTACAACCCTAAACTACTAACCATATCAAGGCTTCTATAACCCTAGTTATTGGAATTTTATCCACACATCTTCAGAGAAGAAGAAAACATTGTTTTGTTCATAAATTAATTCAAAGAATCACTTACAAAAGTTCCCATAATTGTTCTCCTTGATCTTCAAAGAAGAATACTAAAAAAATGTTCAGATCCACTATGTCAAATCTTTCTCAGAGAATATTGAGTTGCAAGATGTTTAAAAGCTGAAAAGTGAATAATTGATGAATGAAAAACTCACTAATCTAAACAAGACTGGGTATTTATATGCTTTCAGGTACTAGGGACTTGAAATTTGAACTCAGTAATGCCGCATCGAAGTTGACAGCCAGGTTGATGTCCCGCTGATAGTATGACGGTCTATTACTTGGACTATTGTTGATGGACCCAAGCTGCCTCATCCTACTTAAGGGGTGATGGACATTTTCATGGCCCGTCGCTGGTCTGACGGTCTGTCACTTGGACTGTCGCTTGATCACTCAAGGATGCACTTTTTATCTTGACCTGACGATCAAGTTGACAGTCTGCCAGAGGTCTGAAAGTCCGTCACTTGGATCGAAACTTGGGTCAGCTACTCTATCCATTTTGTTTAGCCTTGACGGTCACTCTGACGGTCTATCACATGGCTGACGGTCCATCAGTTTGACCGTTAGTGTCCTTTTTCTACTGCTTTTTCAAGTTACTTCTTCAGCTAAGTCCTTGACCTAAAAAAACTAAAGTCCAGTATCAAATATAATAATAGTTTCTTTAAAATGTACAATTATTCCTGTAAAAAGATGTAAAATGTTCCGTCAAAAGTCAAAACATCACTGTCCTAGGATGCTCCTGAGTTAGTGTCTAGCATGAGGGCTAGAATAAGGAAATTTGCTTCTGTGTTGTCCCGTGATTTGATTCAAGAGAGTAAGGTTACCTTGTTGAACGGGATATAAACATCTCTAGATTGGTTTTGTATATGTATCAGGTTGAGAAAGAGAAGAAGTAGTAGTAGGATATAGGGGAAAGGCAAAGTAAGAAGTTTAGATTTTCTGATGAGGGTGGAGGTCAATAGCAGAGTGGTAGATATGGTCGAAAGTGTTCCAAGAAGAAGTGGGGGATTATTGTTCCTACTCTACGATTAGTGCTCCTTATCTGAAGCCATCAGGTGATCGTCCTTCTTTGCATAATAGTGGGTTTAGGGCACAGGGTGCCCAATCTCACGCTGGTGAGGCTCAGTCAGCTCCATCATATCCTCCTTATACATTCTGTGGGCAGGTGCACCATGGGTTTTGGTGAAGAGGGGAGGAACAAGTATGTTAAATATGGTTAGATTGGTCACTAGCAGAGGGATTGTCCTTCTAATGTTGCTTCAGGGGAAAATAAGATTCCCTTTGCCACTTTATCAGCTCTTGCACCAAAGAATGTTGCTTCTACTTTTAGTATCGAAACTGACCGGAATCACTTGCATGTTATTGCTACCCTCACTACCAGAAATTAGTCTTATAACAATAGACTTTTTGGCGACGGTTGTAATTCATCGCTATAGATATTCTATTGCAATGCTTTTAACCATTGTCAAAAATAATAGTTTTATTAGCACTATAACCATTGCTATTGAAAATAAACCATTGTAATAGGTGTATGTATAGAAACGTTTTTTAAATCGTCTTTATAGAGACATCTATGACAACACTTAATGAGAAAAAAATCATCTATTCCATCACTTGTTTTTAGTTTCCTCCACAATATTTCACATAATACCACCAAAAACAAAATATTTTTATCTCTTTCTTTCTTTCACATAAAAGTATCAAAGCACTATTTCTTTCTCTTTCTCGTAGAAACCCTATTTCATATTGCATCAATCTATTATTTTTTTCCCAGATAATACAAATGCATTGATCTATTGTATCTATGTAGAAAACGTTACTTATGATCTGAAATTTGGGGTGAAATTATCATAAATGTGTCTCAGATAACTGATTTCTCAGACAGTCAACATTCCTTTTGAGGGCAAATTGAAATTTGGGGGTGAAATTAGAAATTAGGAATTGAAGTAATCGAAGCTTGTTGGTTCTGATATTCTGTTCATTCCTTTCTCCTTTGATTTTCTTTGTTGGTCGTGTCCTTTATACCTCTACTTTACTTGGGTAGTTTATATGCCTCTCTCATTAAGCTACTCTATTTATGTTTATGGTGTTTCATTGTTTTCTATTTTTGTATTTATCTCACTACTGAAAATTGTTGGGGTTTCATTGTTTTCCATTTTCATGTTTATTTCACACTGAAAATTGTATCTGTAATGTACATACTTTGTTAAATTGGTCAATCAGACAGTGTTTTAGTGAAAATTTAGCTGGGGTTGATAAGTTTCCTTTGTTAACTGCATACTTTGATTATAATATGTATTCAATCATACGTCAGTCTTGGGACTGCTTTGGAATGTTTTCTTGAGCCCAGGATCTATCGAAAATAACCTCTCTACTCTAAGGTATAGGTAAGGTCGTATACACTCTACCCTCCCCAAACTCCACTTTGTGGGACTACATTTAGATGTTGTAATCATGTCTCAGTTCCAAGTTTAATTGCATACTTTTGGAAGTTGTCAATTCTTATTGGGCATTTTATTTGAAATAGAAATGTATTTTTTAAATTTGCCATATTTGTTGAATTTTTTTTCTTTGGTAATAGTTGTTGCCTTTAGTTTTGATGCACATTTACATTTTTAAAGTTTGTGGCTTTCACAAACCAAAATTTTGTTAGGTGGGAATTCCATGATGATAAACTTTTTCTAGCCTAGTGTGGTGCATAATTGTTCTGGATTTTTACTTATATTGCCTTAAGAAACTTGCAGAAGTACTTTAGAAAACAACCTAGAGATTTTAGGATCGAATCCCAACAATACACCTGCAGTGAGACCATCAACTCTAAATTGTTGGATTACTTTGGCAACTTATGTTTCTGAATTGAACAGACTGCTCGATGGATTAGTCGAGGTGCACATAAGATTAAGGAATGACCAACAACCCAAATTATAAAAAAGTAAAAGAACTTCAAAATCTTCTATGAAGAATTGAATCCATTGACCTCCAAGTTATGATGGGAAGCTTCTTCAATTTCACGAAATCTTATATTGGCTCATCTGTTCATTCTGTTTATTATCTTAGTTTCCTTAACCTCATTCATCAATGCAACATCTATCAAGCTGGCCTTCCTGATTATCAATTCTCGCTATTTTCTCTTATAGACAACAAGAGTGAGATTTGTCTTTGATGATGAAGTTCTGGTAAGTTTTGTGGTCCTTCAGTAAATAATGCACTCTTTAGTAATGCATGCCCAGATAAAGATAAGATAAACAGATAAAAAAGTTAGTTATTAATGGAAAAATAGATAAAACATCCAGTCTCGTGATTCTTTTCCTTATTCAGCTAGCTAATGAGTTGAGAAATTTGTTAAAAAGTTGATACACGTGAAAATGAAAACATGTTTGTATAATAATTCCCTCCTATGTATTCTTTCTCAACCTTTAATTTAATTATATTTAATAATGTTTTTTTCTCAAGCTTATTATTATTTAATAGGGAATACAATTACAATGGCCTCATATCATATTTTCTACCATTGTGATAAGTAAATTGGTATCCAAAAATTGACTTGATATGTCCTTGAATTTTAGAAGGTTCTCTGATTTGACTAATCACCATACATAGTTCTCATGGCTAATATGGTAGTGAAGCGCAACTTTATATAACATGCGGTTACATCCTTATTTGTATGAATCTAATGCAAGCAATTTACAATATTTGTATGTAGAATATTATTTGTTCTTTCTAATTGCTATATTAACTTCATTACAGTAGGTGGAAGTTGGGAAGCAACTCGAGGAGTCATATGAAGATGTTTTTGTGGGAGGAAAGAACTGCTGGAAGTAAGTAGAAGATGATCATTGTTATATGTCAGTTTGGCCAAATAGATGATTCAAATAATGTGAACAGATATTCATCATTTGTGAACTGGGAGCTATGTTGGCCATCTTTTTCAATTTTGCTATATTTTAAAGAGAAACAGACAAAACCCGAGGGATGAGTGCACTTTTTCCCAGTAATATTTGTAAGTACTTTTAATCTTACCATATGTATCATTTGTGTCACTTGTGATTTATGAGGTTTAATCTGATTAAATTTCAAAAATAGAATAGGAAGCAATTGTATGATATTATGGTAGAGAGATGTGGCCCTTCAAAAACTAGTGGACCAAAGTAGTGCAGCACAGGCTCCAGGTGAAGACAAAGATGAACCAGACAAGCCATAAGATCAAACTTAGTAACAAGGTATAAAGCTAAAGGGCTTAAGGAACTAGTCCGTTTAGTTATAAATATACTTTAATGTAATGAACTAACATATATTCGCTTCTTGTTTCTAGCATCTGTAAAGTCATAAAAGATAAAATAGTTCTCTCTTTGATTTTTAGTGTCACAAGTACATGTATTATCATCATTATAATATGAAAGTCAGCCTCTACCTCACCTCTGAGGTAGAGGTAGAGGTTGCGTACACTATACTCTCTTCTGACCCTACTTTGTGTAACTACACACTGTATGTTTCTATAACTTTATGAAAGTTGGTAACTGGATATTATCATCATTAATATATGAAAGGCATCCTCTACCTTACCTCTGAGGTAGAGGTAGAAGCTGCGTACACTATACTCTCTTCTGACCCTACTTTGTGTAACTACATACTGTATATTTTTGTTACTTTATGAAAGGCGGTAACTGTATATTATCATCATTACTGTATGAAAGGCATCCTCTAACTCACCTCTGAGTTAGAGGTAAAGGCTACATGTACTCTACTCTCTTCTGATCCCATTTTGTGTAACTACAAATGGTATATTTCTGTAACTTTATAAAAAGCGGTAACTGAATATATTACAAGCTTTCTGTGCTCATATATGAGATATGTAACACATATTGTACCATATATTTTATTATATTTTACAGTTCTACATGTGGTTTGGTTATCATTCTCTTAAAATAGGTAAGGTCTCTGACACATTGATTTGTTGATTTGCCGCCTAATTAAAGGTTGGGCAGTGGTAAACCCAGAAATCAGCATAAATCGAATCAATTAATGATACAGTTTTATGTTATGCTTACTACATATTATAAAATTTTTTATTAATAATGTTTCTTTCATTACTCGCAAATCTTATGTAATGCTACATTTTTAAAAGGGAGAATACATGCATATTTGCCCCCTTATAGTCAGCAGGAAAAGTCATTTACATACTGGTACTTTACAGAGGACATAATATCACAATATGAAGCATAATATCACTTTCATGGTGCCTACGTATTGGATTGTTACCCTACTCTTCATTGGATCGAATTTAAAATGATCATATTGGGTATTGGTCTTCTAGAAATTCGTAGGATAACTTTTGACCCACAGTTATGTTATGATTTCAGGTTTTAGTTTGTTCTTTGGCATAACCAGTCCTAATTAATACAACATGGTGGTGCAGTCTTTTGCTACAACTAGAAATATTTTTTTTAGGATCAAGTTGTTGCTGGTTCTTTCCAGTTACAATCCCCTACTTAAACCTCTTGAAAGTTGTCACAACCCAATACTTGGTCAAGCCAATCCCCTACTTGAATTTTCTACCTCCTTAAATTTGAAACTCTATATAGTTCTTAAAGAAAACTGAAAATGTAAAAATACTATTCTTTTTTTCTTTTCTGAAACTGGTGTAACACTTTATGTAAAAAGTTAAAGTAGATGGTTGAGACCTTCCCATGTACTTGTGCTAGCTGTTGCTAGCCGACCAATGTTATAGTGGAATCTAACATATGGAGACTACAAACATTGATAATTCTATTATATCCCTCTTTTCAAGAAAAAAATGATAGATAGTGAAATGTTTTCTTTTGAGGTATTAAAGGGTTGTGAAGAATAACTTATTCTGTGCATAAATATAGTGGCCACATTCTAAATAATAATATGTTCTTGGGCGATGTAACTCTTGAAGTCTGACATTTAGTTGATCTAATTTATACAGTATCTTTTATTTGTCTTAATATATCTATATCAGCTATTGTGCAATGTGTATGGATTCCTCAAAATTGGAAATTTGACAAAGAGGATCTTGATTTTGTACCTGATACTATCCCGTACAATATCACATACATACTTGTAAGCAACTCCTTGATCTGTTTTAAGCACTTTATTATAGGAGTGTAAAGCTAGGTTATTGATGGAGCAGTCACGTGCCCTTCAATTTTTATCATTTAGTTGGCACCAAGAAGATTCAGAAAGATCTTACAAAGCCCGATGTACTTGAAAGGTAAAATCTTAACTCAAGTTGCATCTCATGTGATTTAGTAATCAGTAAGATTAGCGTCTTGAGAAGCTCAAACATTGTCTATAACATGAGCATAAATTTGAGGCTGGATAATTGTTTAGGATATGCTCTCTTTCTCTTTGTAACAGGGCTGTGGAAAGGAAAAACTTAATGCATTTAGCGTGTTACAAACTAATTGTGATGAATTTTGAGATTTTGTTATTCTCCATCATGTGAAGCAAAAAGAAAGTAAAAGATAAATGTCTAAGTTAACAACATATAAAAACCTAGATGGTTTGAAGTAGAATGTTTTGTATAATTTGTAAGTTGAGTGTTATGAATACAATTATTCAGTCATTAACAAGTTAACTTCTTCTAATACTCTTTTCTGTGATTTGTTAAACTTCTGTCCTTATCTATGAGCAGATTTTTAGAAAACAAAGATAACATTGCCAAACTATAGAAATTCTTTGCTGGGTTGTGAAGCTTGGATGAATCCGACACTGTCGAGGATGCAATTGAGAGGCATGGATTATATGTTATGAAACCATAACGAGAAAGAGGAGGTCCTGCTCATGAAATTGCTTGTCTATAGTGTAATTACACATTAAAATTTCTATTAGTTGTATAATTTTGGATTATGATATTATTAATGAATGATTTTTTTTTGTGATGTGTATATATTGTGTTCTCATTTATTATGTATGTTAATAAAAATTTACATTAATACGAGTGACTATTTATATAAATTGTTTTAATTTAATAATATGTGACAACAATTGCTGCAATAGATCAATAAACTGTTGTAATAGATCAATAAAGCATTGCAATAGGTAGTCAAAAATCATCACAAAATACCAATAAAACCACTGCAATAGTTTAATGAAATAATCGTAATAGGTACTCAAAAATCGTTGCAACAGAACAACAAAAGTGCTGCAATAGATGTTGTTGTAACGGTTTAATATTGTTGCAATAGATTCTATTGCAACGGTTAGTAATCGTTGCAATAGATGAAAATAGGCATCTCAATAAGTCAAAAAATAATCGTTACCATATGTTATGCTATGGCGACGATTGTACAAAACCGTCGTCATAGCTGGACCTATTGTGATGGTTTAGACAACCATCGCAAAACCATTGCCATAGACATATCATAACGCCCACCTATAGGACGCTTGCTGAACCATTACGGTTGATCTATGACAACGGTTTTGTTTTCTATTGCAACGGTTTTGCAACCGTCACCATAGGGGTAATTTCTAGTAGTGCCTCGAGGACTCTGAAGCATCTCCTGATATCATCACTGGTATGCTATGACTCTTTTCTTGTGATGTGTATTTCTTGTTTGATCCATGCTCTACCATTTCTTATGTGACCCTATTTGTGGTTGTTTATTTTGGTTTTGATCTTGAGTGTATCCCTGATCCCTTTTTTATTTCTTCCCTGATGGGTGACTCGATGGTTGTTAAAAGAGTTTATAGGGGTTGTGTGGTATTTGTTGGTAGTAGAGAAGCTCTAGTAAATCTAATAGAGTTAGACAAGGTTGATTTTTATGTCATTTTAAGGATAGACTGGTTGCACAAGTGCTATGACAGCTTAGATTGTCTAACCCGTAAGGTCATGTTTACATTCCCTATTGAGCAAGTGATTGAGTGGGAAGGAGGTTCTCTAGTGCCTAAGGGAAGATTCAAATCATATATTAGAGCCCAAAAGTTAATTTCCAAGGGATATGTTGATTTCCCAGGGATGTGTTTATCATATGGTTTGAGTTAGAGATTCTAACTCGGAGGGTCCTTCCTTACAATCTGTTCTCATGGTTAACAAATTCCCTGAGGTTTTTCCTAATAATATTCTTAATATCCCTCCCGATAGTAATATAGATTTTGAGATTGACCTTGTTTTAGACACTCGACCTATCTCTATCCTTCCTTATAGAATGACTCCAACTAAGTTGAGAAAGCTTAAGGAGCAGTTGAAAGACCTTTCTGAGAAGGCTTTTATCTATCCTAGTGTGTCTTCATGCGGTTCTCCTATTTTGTTAGTGTGTAAGAAGGATGGTTCCCTTAGGATATCCATTAATTACCGTCAGTTGAATAAGGTTATGGTGAATAATAGGTATCCTCTTCTTTAGATTGATGATTTGTTTGGCCCTTCAGGGTGCTAGATGTTTCTCTATGATTGATCTTTGGTCGGGTTATCATTAGCTAAAGATTAGGGAGATGGATATCCCTAAGACTGTTTTCCAAACCTAGTATGGTCACTATGAGTTCCTAGTCATGTATTTTTGTCTACCTAATTGCCCAACGACATTTATAGATCTCACGAATTGGGTGTTCCATCATTTCTTAGATTTGTTCATCATAGTATTCATTGATTATATTCTAGTATACTCTAGGAGTGAGGCAAATCATGTCGATTGCCTCTATATTATGTTGCAGACCTTAAAAGATCAATATTTGTATGTTAAGTTTTCAAAGTACCAGTTCTGGTTGAAAGTTGTTACTTTTCTAGGTCGTGTCAGATCTAGTGAGAAATCATGGTGGATCCACAAAAAATTGCAGTGGTTAAGAAGTGGCATTTCCCCACGAATCCAATCGATATTCAGAACTTCTTGGGTTTAGCTGGTTACTATAGGAGATTTGTGGAGTTCTTGACTATAGCTGTCCGCTGACTAAGTTGACCCAGAAGAAGGTGAAGTTCTTACAGTCTGATGCTTATGAGGGTAGTTTTGATAAATTGAAAGATAAGTTAACTTCAGCTCCAGTTCTGATCCTTTTTGAGGGTAATGATAGACTTGTGTTTTATTGCGATGCATCCCATGCGGGACTTGGTTGCGTATTGATGCAGCATGGCAGAGTGGTGGCCTATGCTTCTAGGCAGTTAAAAGTTCATGAGAGGAATTATGTTACGCATGACGTAGAGTTGTTAGTTGTGGTTTCCACATTGAAGACCTGGCAGCATTATTTGTATGGAGTCCATGTAGATATATTTTCTAATCATAAGAGCTTGTAATATGTGTTCACCTAGAGGGAGTTGAATCTCATGAAGGGGAGGTGGCTTGAGTTACCGAAAGACTACGACATGAGCCTATATTACCACCCAGGTAAACCTAATGTAGTTGTTTAAAATCTTACCAGGTTGTCCATGGGGAGTCTAGCTCATGTGGATGAGGATAATCGAGAATCGGTGAAATATATTCACTATTTAGATAACCTTGGATTTCATCTCTTGGACTTTAGGGATGGGGTATGTTTGTGCAAAAGGTAGCGCAGTCCTCTCTTGGTACTAAAATAAAGGAGAAACAGGTATTAGATCTTGTCTTAATAGAACTTAAAGGAGTGTGGGTCAGTAAAAGGTTGTAGCTTCTGATATTTGTAGTAATGCTATCTTGGGGTACCAAGGAGAATTATGTGTTCTCGATTTATATGGGTTGTGATATAGGATCTTGGTTAAGGATCATAAGTCAGGTTATGCCATTCATCTTGGTTAGATGAATACGTATCATGATCTTAAGGAGATTTATTGGTAGAACAATATGTAGCAAGATATAGCTAGTTTTGTGGCTAAATTCATAGTGTGTCAATAGGTGAAGGTTGAGCACTTGTGGTCCAAAGGGTTATATTAAGAAATTGTGTTGCCTGTATGAAAGTAGAAAGTGATTAATATGGATTTCATTATTGGTCTTCCTCGGTCTCGGAATCAATTTGATTTGATTTGGGTCATCATGGATAGGATTACTAAGTCTGCTCACTTCTTGCCAGTGATGTATAATTATTCAATAAAGGATTATACGAAGGTGTTTCTCTAAGATATTGTGAAGTTGCATGGGGCACCGATTTCTATCATGTCAAATTATAGTGTTTTGTTCTCATTGCAGTTTTGGCATTTATTTCAGAGAGGTTTGGGAACTAAGGTGAGCCTTAGTACTGCTTTCCACCCACAGTGGGATGGGCAAGCGGAAATAACTATTCAGATATTTGAAGATACGCTTTGTGCTTACGTGATTGACTATGGTGGTAGTTGGGTTCCTTATTTTCCTCTTATAGAGTTTGCGTATAATAATAGCTACCACTCTAGTATTAGGATGGCTCTGTTTGAGGAGTTATATGGACGAAGATGTAGATCTCATATTGGGTAGCTCAAGGTTAGTGAGGCAGATATATTTGGCCCTCATTTGGTTCACCAAGTCAAGAAAAAGGTGAAAGTGATTTGAGATAGACTTAAAGCTTCCCAAAGTCGCCAAAAGTCCTACGTAGATATGAGGCAAAGGGAGTTGGAGTTTAGTGTTGGTGATTGGGTATTCATAAAGGTATCTCCCATGAAGGGAGTGATGCGGTTTGGTAAGAAGTGGAAGCTCAGTCCCCGCTATGTCGGTCTATACTTGGTCTTTAAAAGGGTTGGTAGTGTTGCATATGAGTTGGAGTTGCCTCCTAGTTTGAGCTGCATTCATCCGGTGTTTCATGTTTTGATGTTGAGGAAATGCGTAGGTGATCCTTCAACAGTTGTTCCTTTGGAGGAGGTGGTATTTATGATTTTTTATCTTATGAGGAAGTCCTAATTGAAATTTTGGATCGGCAAGTTCATCGGCAGTGACCAAAAGACGTAGCTTCGATAAAAGTTCTATGAGGGACCACAAGGTTGAAGAGGCTACTTGGGAAGCCAAAGAGGACATGAAGTCCAAGTATCCTTTCTTGTTTCTCATTTCGAATAATCATGGCTACGGTACGTGTATTTCTTAACATATTTTTTCTAACTTTGCTAAAGGAAAAGGTGATTTCCTTAGCATATTTGTTTTCTATCCTTGTTAGAGGTAAGAGTAGAGGTATGTGGAGTTAAATCGTAATCATAAATGCCTTGTCCTATAATTTGAGGACGAATGATCCAAGCGGGGGAGAATCGACACACCCTAGACTTTTGGCCCTTAAAAATTTCTTGAGCTTTGAGCTCACTGCCTTGGTAACGAACCACCCTATGAGTCATAAGTTCTCCTGACGAGTTGTTGGGATGATTCATAACCAAATAAATAAGTTTGTAGCTTGATTCTGCTCTGAGTACGAGTGATCACTAAGAGCCGTAAGGATATATTACGAGTCATTAGGTGTAATCGTAGTGTCTCCAGTGTATGTCTCAATTTGGGTTCTATGTTGACTACGACTAGACCCTATGAGTTGTACGGTCCCATTACGAATCTTGTGGTTGAGTTATAAATATAATATTGTAGGGTGCCTTGGTGGCACTACCTTGGTTATGACTTGTGGTGATGAGTCATAAGGAGTGGCTACGAGACAAAGGTTGACCTGTAGTCAAAGGCGGTACTTTTTAAACTTTTAAGTTAAGGGCATTCTAGACATTTACCCTCTTACCGAACATGAAACCCATGTCTTATAAACCCTTTAAGGTGCCATTAGCACTCAGAAACACATCAAAGTAACTTCTCAAATATTCCCAAATCCTCAAGGTCAAGAACACTTACGGTTTTCAAGGGGTTGATCAATTATGGCTTCCAGGGGTGATTTCTCTTCGTACATCTCACTATTTCAAGTATGTGACTTTTCCTTCATTGTTAATTTGTTACAAAACATATGTATTAAAGTGTTATTCACATGGAATTGTTTTGTTTTTGAAAACAAGGGTTGTGGATTTTAATGTTTAATGTTGAACAATGTTTTCCCATGGTTTAATTAGGATATTCATGCTTTAAATATGGTTTTGAACTTATGGGTGCATGGGTATGGTGAATGAACTAGGGAATCATAATTTTCCCAAACTTGTGATTTTGAAGTAGTTATGATCCTAACGCATCGTGTGAAGTTGCTTTTGAGTTATGAGAAAGGTGGAAATTGTAAAATTGAATTAGTCTTGAACTATTGCATGATATACAGAGGTATTTGAAACACAATGGTCTGATTTAATGAACTAAGGGAGTTCGTGTCCCCCTCCTTGTATTAATGAACAAAGAGAGTTATTCTCCCCAAGTTAATGGAAAACTGTCTTGGCATGTTGTTGTTACCTTGGACGTGTAATTGGTATGACGATACAAACAATGTATGCCTTAATGTGAAATATGGTTCATGAATGGGATTGTGTGATAAATGTTTTAATTGGGCTCTAATAAGAGTTGTGTAGATGAGTAGTGATAGTAGAGGCCCGAGTGACCGACGCTAGAAGTCACATTTTCCGACGCATGGGATTAAGGTGACCAGGAAGGTTAGAGTTCCCCTTATTATTAGTTCATGATTAAGGAGGATCAAGTCCCTTGTAAATCATTACATGATCGGGTGCATAAGTCACCTTAGTATATGTTGGGAGGTTCGATTCCCCCGTGTGCATATATATGAGATCATTTCCTGATTCGTGATGCTACATGCATGGGGCCCTACCAGGGGTGAGAGTTGGGGCCCATATAGCCCGTAGGTACAATTATATTATCGTTGAGCTACACAATCCATGTTAAGGTTTTGGAGCGCAAGTTAAGCCTTGTTACCAATCTCGGCTGGTGATATATATGTGTGTTCGTGTGTGTGTATATTTAATTATGTGTGTTGGTTTGAATTATATTAAATTGTTGATCATGTCATTATGTTATCCTTATCCCTGAGTTACATGCTACCGTTCACCCTACTAACCATTTTTTGATGTTGTATCCCCACGCGATGCAGGATTTGTCCATACTTATACTTCTCCTACTCAGTGATTGTGGATTAATCGAGAGTCGACTTGAAGTGGTGATCTTCCATGCTTCGAAAGGATCTATTTCAGTATTTTTTTTCTTTTGAGTTATAGACTATTGGATACTGTTTTTGTCAATAGTCGGGGGCATGTCCGGATAGTTTATTGAAATTTGGTTTGGTAGAGGCTTTGTCTGAGTACTGTAGACTTAGGATGGTTTGGTTTTTGGTTGGTTTGGTTATACACATCATAATATCATTAGTTTCAAGTTATCTTATCTTATTATATGTTCGAAATTCATCCAACATGGGTGTAACATAGTCTACGGTTGGGTGTTGAGGGTTGTCTTTGGTCCTTCTTGGACTTGAGATACCCGTGATGACCATGCCTAGGTTTGGGTCATGTCAACTTCCCCTTCTTTCCAAACCACATCACTTCCTTCATGAGAGACACCTTCAAGAGCACCCAATCGCCAAATTCAAATTCAAATTCCCTTCACCTCACGTCCGCATTGGACTTTTGGCAACTTTGGTCTGACTTATGCCTATCCCGAATCACCTTCACCTTTTTCATAGCCTAATGAACCAAATCAGGACCAAGCAATCCAGCCTCGCCAACCTTAAACCACCCAATAGGAGAACAACATCTCCTACTGTACAAAGCCTCAAACGTAGCCATCCTAATGCTTGCGTGATAGCTATTATTATACACAAACTCTATAAGAGGCAAATGATCAACCCAACTACCATTAAAGTCAAGCACACAAGACCTTTACATATCCTCCAAAGTCAGAATAGTTTTCTCTACTTTCCCATCTGACAGGGGGTGGAAAGTTGTGCTAAGGTTTACCTTAGTTCCCAAAAGCCTCTGGAAAGAATGCCAAAAGTGCTAGTATAACTGAGTATCACAATTAGATACAACAGAAATAGGCACACCATGCAACTTGATGATTTCCTGAATGAACAACCTTGTATAATCCTCAGCAGAGTAATTAGTCCTCACAGGTAAGAAATGAGTAGACTTAGTAATCCTATCCACAATGACCCAAATCGAATTAAACTAACGGCGGGACCGCGGAAGACCAATAACGAAATCCATATTGATCACTTCCCACTTCCATTCAGGTAACTCAATATCTTAAGACAACCCATTAGGTCTCAAGTTCTCCATTTTCACTTGTTGAGAAACCGTACACTTGGCCACAAATTTTGCCACATCTCGCTTCATGTTATTCCACTAATAGATCTCTTTCAAGTCATGGTACATCTTTGTCGAATCAGAATGAACAGTGTACCTCGATTCATAAGCCTCAGGCAAGATCCTCTCTCGTAGCTTATCAATGTTGGGGACACACAACCTACCTTGGTATCTCAAGATACCATCACCACCAATCTCAAAAACCATCACTTTCTACTTGACCGCATCATCCTTAATCCGCACCAAAATCGTATCAAAAACCTGCTTCTCTTTTACCTCAGCACCGAGAGATGACTTTACTACCTATCTTAGTATTGCACATTTATCCTCAGAGTCTAAGAGGCGAACTCCAAGATTAGCCAATTGGTGAATATCCTTCACTAAATCTCGTTTCTCTTCATTCACATGAGATAAGCCTCCCATAAATAACCTGCTAAGAGCATCAATAACCACATTAGCTTTACTTGAATGATAGTGAAGACTCATGTCAAAGTCCTTGAGCAACTCAAGCCATTTCTTTTTCTTTAGATTCAACTCCTTATGGGTAAACACATATTGCAAACTCTTATGATTAGAATAGATTTCAACATGAACCCCATATAGATAATGGCACCAAATCTTCAAAGCGTAGACCACAACCAATAATTCTAAGTCATTCATCGGGTAATTCTTGCCATGAACTTTCAACTACCTAGAAGCATAGGCCACAACCCTACCATGCTACATCAATAGACAACCCGATCCCATATAGGACACATTACAACAAACCATAAATCCATCAGTATCCTTGGGTAAATTCAAAACTGGAGTCGATGTCAACTTATCCTTCAACTTCTCAAAACTACCTCACAGGAATCATACCACAAAAATTTACCTTTTTCTGAGTTAA
Organism: Capsicum baccatum var. pendulum; assembly: GCA_030864225.1. NCBI lineage: Eukaryota > Viridiplantae > Streptophyta > Magnoliopsida > Solanales > Solanaceae > Capsicum > Capsicum baccatum. Next base: position 94,067,622 of record CM061557.1, read on the forward strand.
CTTAGTCAATAGGGCAGTAGTAGAATAGAAGCTTTCCATAAACCTTCTATAATACCCAGCTAAACCCAAAAAACTTTGAATATCGATTAGAGTTGAGGGTTTAGGCCATTTCTTAATCTCCTAAATGTTTCGTAGATCCACCACGATTCCCTCACTAGGTACAACATAACCTAGATAGGTTACAATATTAAAAAAAACTCACACTTAGAAAATTTACATACAACAGCTTCTCCGTAAAGGTCTGCAACACTACTCAGAGATGACTGGCATGATCTGCCTCACTCATAAAATAAAGCAGGATGTCATCAATAAATACAATAATGAATAAGTCCAAAAAATGATAGAAGACTCGGTTTATAAGATCCATAAATGTCACTGGGGCATTAGTCAAACCAAAATACATGACTAAGAACTATAATGTCTATATCGGGTACGAAAAGCAGTCTTAGGGATATCCACCTCCCTAATTTTTAGCTGATGATAACCTAACTAAATATAAGTCTTAGGGAAGTACTTAGCACCTTAAAGCTGGTCAAACAGGTCATCAATCCTAAGAAGAGAGTATTTATTCTTCACTGTCACCTTATTCAATTGGAGGTAATCTATACATATTCGATGGGACCCATCCTTCTTAAGCACGACAAGCACGGGGGCACCCCATGGGGAAACACAAGGATGAATAAAACCCTTATCAAAAAGGTCTTTCAAATTCTCCTTAAGTTATTTCATTTTAGTTAGAGCCATTCTATAGGGAGGGATAGAGATAGGATGAGTGTCTGAAAGAAGATCAATCCCAAAATCAATCTCTCTATCAGGAGGAACACCAGAAAGATTCGGGGGACACCTCAGGAAATTCACATACCATCGAGACATATTTCAATAAAGGACCCTTGGAACTAGAATCTTTAATTATGGACTAAATGGTATAGACACCCCTTGGAAATCAACTTCTAGGCTCTAAGTTAAGAAATGAACCTTTCCTTAGGCAATAAGGAATTACCTTCCCACTTAATCATCGATTCATTTTGTAATTTAAAACTAACCCTTTGGGTCCTACAGTCAAGAGACACATAGCATAAGTGCAACCAATCCATCCCCAAAATCACATTAATGTCTAATATTTCCAACTCTATCATATCCGGTAATGTCTTTCTACCACGAATAGATACCACACAACCCCAATAGACTCTCCAAGCCACAATAGACTCACCTACCAGAGTAGACACAGAAAAAGGATTCAGAATACACGCCAGACCAAAACAAAAATAAATAGCCACATAAGGGGTCACATAAGAAAGCATAGACCCCGGATCAAGTAGACAATACATATCATGAGAAAAGAGTTGTAACATATAAGTAACAATATTTGGAGATGCCTTGGATTCCTTAAGAGTGTGAAGAGCATAAAGGCAATTTCGACCAGTGCAAGAGCCATAAGTAGCACCCTTTAGTGCAATAGATGAATATATCGCAACCAAAACCTTATTAGCCCTAGTAGCAATGGAAAATCCATTGCAGGTGGCCCAACTGACCACACTTAAATAACTTACTCCTACCCTCCTTACAAAATCCATGATGTACTTGCCTATAAAATCAGTAAGAGGGAAAAGATGGGGCTAATTAAGCTCCACTAGCCTAAGACTAGGCAACTTGTAATGACGATCATTGAACGACTTTGGATATAGAGCACTAGCCATAGAATAAGAACCAAAATTGACCCACTTCTTCTTAGACCCATTTCCACCATCTCTACCACTCTACTGCTGACCTTTACCCTTAGTTAAACCAAAATTTCTTACTCTATCTCTCTCCAATTTTTTCTTGCTTTTTATATACCTCCCCAAATTATTGAATATACATCACAAGTTGAGAGATATCCATATAATTATTCAATAAAGCAGCCTTTCTCTCTAAAACTAGATCACAGAATAATCCAAAATCAAATTTCCTCATCCTAGCTTTTATGGAAGACACTAGATCAAGAGCATAATGGGATAACTGGTGAAACTTTAGGACATACTATTTCACAGTCATCCTACCCTGAAAGAAACGATCCATAAAGGTACTTGAGAACCCATGCCATAGTGCTAACTCCATATCATCACCCCTAGATTGATCTCACTCCTCATACAACTAATATGCCATATCATTCAACTAATATATGGAAAATTCCATTCCAGGCCCTCAGTGTTAGAAGCATGCATAACACAGAAGATCCTCTACATCTTATCTACAAATCCTTGAGGATCCTCCTTAACCTTAGAGCCAGTAAAGGTCAAAGAATTAAGCCGCATAATCTGCCCAATTTGAGTAACCTTAGAAGAACTTACACTAATAATAGTAGGACCCAACTGACATAACTGAGATATCACTAACTAGGTCAACAGATAAATAGATCGGCTAAACTCTTTATTAGAAATGTTTCCCCTGGGTGGTGGGGCATGATTATCACTAGCCCTCTTGGTGGGGCATGATCATCATTAGCCTGAGGGTCTTGATGAGGACTTATAGGTACTGGTGGAACTCTACAAGAGCAATCAGGAGCAGGAACCATAGATCAAGTCTGAACTCTATAAGTAGAACGAGATCTATCGACATTATCCTCGAATAAGACAGAAGGGTTTCCACCTAATAAGTAGTAAATTTGGAAACTTACTAGCACCTTTTAAGCCTAAATTACATGCTATTCATAAATTTGTTGTTAATTTCTTACTTAATACTTATTTGTGTAGGTATAAGTTTAAATGGGAAGATGAGCAAGGAAACTTAACAAAAACTTAATGATCAAATTGGTTGGAGGGCTAACTTTTTTCTCTATGAGTATGATGGCTTGTGTTGTGATAATTTTGAATAATTCTTATAAATATGTGTAGTCTAGAACTTGCCCCGTGTAAGTTCCAAGTGAAATTCTAGGAAAGCTTGGTTTGAAGGATGATTCAAGGCCATTTTTTACCCATCACATAGCCAAATTTCCACTTTAACATTGTTTCCTAGTTAACCCATTTGAGCCTGTTTGCCTATCTTTCATTCTTATTGTAATGATAATATGCTATAACACCTAAAGACTTTTGAAAACCTCTCTTTTGGCACTTAACCTCCTTTGATGCATCGAATGATCCTAAATAATGCAATATAGGTAAAAACCTAAGTTAGGGGGTTTGTATTATTGGGAGAATAATGTAAGAATGGTTCAAACTCCAAGTTTGGGGGGATGAATGTGATGTGTTAAAATAAGCCAAGAAAGGTGTATGCAAGGATATCAAATCATATGCTTAAGAGACAAGAGACATACTTGATGGTATAGTTGTATAGCCCAGCCTATAGAATATGAAAAGAAATATGACAAAGGAGGGGGGGGGGCTAAGAAGAGCTTAAAGTTAGAAAGTCTCTTAAAAAGTAAAGAAATGAAGAAAGAAAAGGGTGTATTTAAATTTATTGGTAAATTCTAAACAAAAAGGTAGGGAAATATGAGAAATTATTTGAAGGAGAATAAGGTGGATAATTTGAAAATTTTAGAGTAGAAGGGGTTGAGCAAATGCATTAAAGGAGGTATCTTAGTCACTTGATCCATCTATGTTCCTCCCTGCACCTTAAACCTTCATCTAGACCTGCAAGGCCTTGGTGATTCAAAACTATGTAAGTCTACATTAGTAGCAAAAAACACATAGGGCAAGACTATGGTTCTACTCATTGTGCTTGAATTTCTTTGTGAGAGTGAGTGTGAATTCTTTCATTATTTGAGCTTCTTTATAAATTTCTATGTCTTATGTATGAGAAGCTAACTCTTGAATGTAAGAGGCATCAATACTTTGGGGTAGAGGGTAAAGTCTTACTCTGGATTTGGATAAATGGGTGAACTAAGTTGCATTGTGAAGATTGAGACAATCTTTGAAGATTTTGTGTCTCCTCTTAAGATGTTTTATTGACTCGGAAGGTTCATTTGATAAAAACATGCATCCTTGCTTCATAAAATGGGCTTATTGAAAAAATTTTGTTTACTTGTTGCCATGATATGTTTGGAAAGTCTTTGTAGAACGTTGTTAGCTTATTCCTTTAGTATAGCTTTTCTTTCAGTTGAAATAAGTTAAAATCCATATATTATTTAATTATCCTTATTTGCTTGAGGATAAGCAATAGTTTAAGTATACGGTGTTGATAAGTCATAAATTTGACAACTTACTAGCACCTATTAAGCCTAAATTATCATATTTTTATGTTGATTTGTTGTTAATTTCTTACTTAATGCTTATTTGTGTAGGTAAAAGTTAAGATGGGAAGATGATCAAGGAAACTTGATGAAAATGAGCCGAGGAAAAGGTGAAATAGAATAAATGTGAAAAAATGAGATAAATGTTAGAAATCCGGCCTAAGAATCAACCCTCAGTTACCGAGATCAAGATCTGAGGTTAATTCAAACCTTGGCAATTGCAAGGTGACCATTGTGATTGCGGGAGTTTTGAACACGGTCAAGATATGGAGATCGCGATGGGGCATAAAAGTTTTAAGGCAGAATTGAAATTTGTTTAAATGCAAGGTGGCAATTTTGTAATATTTGGAAAATGTAGAATTGGGGCTTAAAAAAAGGATTTTAGATTATTATAATCCATCTTTTACCCATCATAAATTTATCATCTTTGGGAAATACTATTATATTACTCTTGAGCTAATAACATTAGAGTAATACCTAAGTGAAGGTTTTGCAATTTTCATTAAAGGTTTATTGGAATTTAAAGTTTGGACTTACATTCTTTTTATCTTTCGTGGATCAATTTGGTGGAAATTTTGGTATATCTTTACTTTATATCTTTATGAGTATCTAGTTCTTCCTCTTATGGTTATGCTTGAATAGTTTGTGATTTGTGCATGAGTGTGGTTTAATTATCTATCTAATTAGTTAATAGTTATGGGTTTTTCTATTACTCTATGTTTGAATTGAAAATTGTGAGTGAAAGCCCCAGTTGGTTTGGATCCTACATCATCCTTGAAAGAGGGATGTGGGTAATGATTAGTGGTGAACAACTATTTGATACTAGTTATTTCCTTGGCATTATCTTAGAAGTAAGAGTAATAAGTGATGTAGCTAAGTTGTAGGGCTTCATCCTAGAAATAGGGATGCTAAGTTGAGGTCTTGGATTGGTTAATTAGGCATGCTCATGAGGTATTCGAAATAATCCATGAGTGAAATTTAGTATTTTGTTGAAAGACTAACTATAAGAGTTAAAATCTAGCCTACCAGAATCTGACTAAAATTTGATAAATTCCAAGTGACCATGCATGAATTCGATCCTAGAATGGCATAACCTCAAGATCCATTCCTAATTAATTATACTCTAATAATTCTTATCCTCAAGTTAGTCTTCTAGAAGTCCTAAAAAAATGTGATATTTTAAAAAATTTTCAAAACCCCCAAATATTTTTACCCCATATTTGAATTTAGCAAGTAACTTTTATTTTTAACTTACTCAATCACCATACACATTGTTCCTCATGGATTAGACCCTAACTCAAAGTTGGATAATTATATTAACAATTACCACCCTGCACTTAAATCTGTGTGTATATTGAGTTTTATCAAAAATGGCGCCTTTGTCGGGAAATAATTTGGTGTATTGAGTTTGTTTGAAATTTTAGCTTACTTGCTTGGATTCAAACTTGTGAATATTTGTTGGTGATTTTCTTTTGTTTTTTGTACTAGGTAGATTTTTATTTTTGTTTACTTGACACTATGGAATCATGAAATGAACATGAGATTGGTGGCTGTAAATCTTATACTAATGATCCATTTCCATATTGTGGTGGACCCTACTTTTGGCATAATTGTAAATGTGCTCCCTGAAAAAAGGTGTGAGCACCATCTCGATCCTATGGGGAGTATGATTGTTCTGTATATGGTGTTGGAGATGGACATTGGAGTGATTGTATAAATGCCCCCCAATTATGCTAACAAAAATATTTGATCTTCTTATGAGTTTGATAGGTCTCATGATATGATAAAGGAAGAACAACGTGCCGGATACAATGGTGTTGAAGCAATTCTTCTAACTATCTTGGATTGAGTGACTACAATAGAAGAGAACATGCGTCTCTTGCATCAATCCATGGCGGCATTTGGTAACGAAAGTGAAAAGGACAAAGAAGTGGGTGAGGTGGTTGATCTTTTAAGTGCCATGAATATGCCCAATCTTTAAAATGATGCTGATCTTGATGTTGAAGAATGCTCAATGATTTTTCAACCAACCAACTCCAAAACGATAATGGATACCAAAATTAAAGAAATGATACTAGAGTTGAAAGAAAACAAGCAAATCCTTTATGAAGACTCTATTTCATTTAGGGGTAAGAATGTCAAGAATAATACAACTTTAGAATTGAGAATAAGACCTCATTCCAACCACTTTTTGACACTAAGCTTGGTAGATGTGATGGAAGTCAAACTACCCAAGCAAATGATGAATGTTGAAGATGAGAAACAAAATTCTTTCATTTTGGAGTTTGTCATTCCAAAAGGGAGAAATGGCATCCCTCACTTAAAGGCCAATAAGTACAAAATCCAATGTTTGACAAGTGGTTTTTTTATGTTCTCGCCGATATCCAATGAGACTATTCAGAAATTTAATGTGATTTTAGGTAAAAGGTATAAATCTTCAATGTGGTGAGATAAAAAAATGTATCGTTGTGCCCTTACCTTTGGCCAAAGTACCTCAAATATAAATTGATCTATTGTTGGGTCAACGATTCAAATAGTCTAAATAGAGACATAAGTGATAGTCAAAAGATGTTATGCCGCAACTTTAACTAAGGCGCTTCTTTAGAGGCAACCTAAATAACTTTTTATTGATGTTTTCTAATGTTGTTGATTCAATTTTCACTAGGGTTTGGAATATACTTGAGACCAAAACAAAAATAAATAGCCACATAGAGGGTCACATAATAAAACGCAGACCCCAGACCAAGCAGGCAATGCACATTATGAGAAAAGAGTTTTAACTTACCAGTAACAACATCCAAAGATGCCTTGGATTCCTAAAGAGTGGCTAGAGTATAAAGGAAATTTTGACTAGTTTGGGAGATAGAAGTAGCACCCTTTAGTATAGGAGCTGAAAATGTGGCAATCGAAACCTTATTAGCCTTAGTAGTAACTCTGACTAATGGACAATCCGCTGCAGGTGGCCTAACTAACCAAAGTTAAAGAACTTATTCCTCCCCTCATCAAGAAATCTATGATGTACTTCCCACAGAATCAACAAGCGTGATAAGACGGGGTTGAATGAGCACCACTAGCCTGAGACTGGCATTATGTGCCCTAAATCCGCTATTTCTCTAGAAATAATGATCATCGGACGACTTAGGATATGGAAAACTAGCCATAGAATAAGAACCAGAATTGCCCCACTTCTTCATAGACCATTTTCCACCATCTCTACTACTTTATTAATAACCTCCACCCTTATCTGAATACTGAAACTTCTTACTCTGCCTCTCTCTAATTTTTGCCTGCTTCTTTTTTTCCTCTACAACTTATTGCATAGAAACCACAAGTTGAGAAATATCCATATCCTTATTCAACAAGGCAGCCTTGCTCTCCAAATCCAGATTGCAGGTTAACCCAAAAATCAAATTTCCTCATTTTAGCTCTCATGAAAGACACTAGCTCAGGAGCATAATGGGATAACTGGTGAAACTTCAGGGCATACTCCTTCATAGTCATCCCATAGTACTAAATCCATATCATCACCCCTAGACTGATCCCACTCTTCATAAAACTAATATGATATATCCCTTAAATGATATGTATAAAATTCCACACCCTCAGAGTCAGAAGCATGCATAACTCAAAAGATCTTCTCCCTCTTATCTATAAATTATTAAGGATCCTTCTTAACCTTAGAGACATTAAATGTCATAGTATTGATCCTCAAAAACTACCTAATTTGAGTAAAAAAAGAACTCACAGCAGTACCAGTAGGACCCAATTGACGTGACTGAGATGTCACCAACTGTGTATACAGATGAATAGATCGGCAAAACTCTACACTAGAAATAACTCCCTGGGGTGGTGGGGCATGATCATCATTAGCTAGAGGGTCACAATGAGGAATAGAAAGGACTAGAGGAACTCTATGAAAGTAATTAGGAGTTGAAGCCCTAGACTGGGTCTAAACTCCATAAGTAGAATAAGCTCTATAGATATTATCCTTGGACGGGACAGAAGGGTTTCCACCTGACAAGTGAAGATGAGTAGGGAAACTTAATACAAACTTAATGCTCAAATAAGTTGGAGGGCTAAATTTTTGCTCTTTGAGTGTGATGCCTTGTGTGGTGACAATTTTAAATAATTCTTATACATATGTGGAGTCTATAACTTGCCCTGAGTGTGTTTAAAGAAAAATTCTAGGAAAGCTTGGTTTGGAGGATGACTTGAGGCCATTTTTGACCTATCACATAGCCAAATTTCAACCTTAACATTGTTTCCTAATTAACCCATTTGAGACTTTTTTCCCATCTTTCATTCTTATTGTAATTATAACCATGTTATAGCACCTAAACCCTTTTGAAAATCTTTCTTTTAGCACTTAACCTCCTTTGATACATCACATGATCTTAAGAAATAAAATGCAGGCAAAATCCTAAGTTTGTGGGGGTTTGCATAGTTGAGAGAATAATGAAAAGATGGTTCAAACTCCAAGCTTGGGGGATGAATGTGATGTGTTAAGATGAGCCAAGAAAGTTGAACATAAGGTTTTCAAATCATATGCTTAAGAGACAAGAGGCATACTTAATGGTATAGTTTTATAGCCTAGCTTATAGAATGTGAATAAAAATGATACAAATGAGGGGAGGGGGCCTAAGAAGAGCTAAAAGCTAGAAAGTCTCTATAAAAGGTCAAAGAAATAAATAAAGAAAAATAGGTCCTTAAAGTTTTTGGTGGATGCTAAATAAAAAGGTAGGGAAATATGGGAAATGATTTGAAGATGAATAAGGTGGATATTTTAAAATTTTGGGGTAGAAGGGATTTAGAGAATTCATTAAAGAAGGTCTCCTAATCACTTGATCTATATATATTGGTCCCTACACCTTAAACCATCATCTAGCAAGACCTTGGTGATTCCAAACTATGTTAGTCTACATTAGCGATAAAAAATACATACGGAAAGCCTATGGTTCTACTCATTGTGCTTGAATTTCTTTGTGAGAGTTAGTATGAATTCTTGCATTATTTGAGCTCCATTATAAATTTCAATGCCTTGTGTCTGAGGAGCTAACTCTTTCATGTGAGAGGTATCGATACTTTAGGGTGGAGGGAGAAGTCTTACTAAGGATTTGGGTAAATGGGTGAAGTAAGTTACATTGTCTAAATTGAGGCAATCTTTGAAAACTTTGTGTCTCCTCTTAAGATTCATTGTTGATTTGAAAGGTTTATTTGATATAAACTTGCATCCTTGCTTCATAAAATAGGCTTATTGAAAATTTTTTGTTGACTTGTTTCCATGACATGTTTGGAAAGTGTTTTTAGAGCTTTGTTAGCTTATTCCTTTAGTTTAGATTTTCTTTGGGTGGAATGGACTTTAAAACCATATCTTATTGAATTAACCTTGTTTGCCCAAGGATAAACAATAGTTTAAGTATGGGGGTGTTGATAATTCATAAACTTGACAACTTACTAGCACCTTTTAAGCCTAAATTATCATGCTTTTCTGTTGATTTGTTGTTAATTTCTTACTTAATACTCATTTGTGTAGGTAAAAGTTGAAATGGGAAGATGAGCAAGGAAACTTGATAAAATGAGCTGAGAAAAAGGTGAAATAGAAGAAATATCAATGAAAAGAGACAAATATTGGAAATCAGGCCTAAAAATTGTCCCGCAGTTACCGTAGTTGCGATCTGAGGTTAATTTAAGCCTTGGCAATTACAAGGTCGCCACCGCGATTATGGGAGTCACGAACATGGTCTAGAGATGGCAATCACGATGGGGAGGAGAAGTTTTAAGGCATAATTGAAATTTGTTTAAAAGCAAGGAGTCAATTTTTAATATATGGAAAATGTTGAATTAGGGATTAAATAAGGGTTTTTATCTTATTATAATCCATCTTTTAACCATCATCAATTTATCATCTTTGGAAAATAATATTGTACTACTCTTGAGCTAAGAAGATATTAGAGTAATGCCTAAGTAAAGGTTTAGAAATTTCCATTGAAGGTTTTTTGGAATTTAAAGTTTGGACTTACATTCTCTTTATCTTTCATGGATCAATTTGGTGAAAATTTTGGTATATATTTACTTTCAATCTTTATGAGTAGCTAGTTCTTCCTATTACAGTTATGCTTTAATAGGTTGTGATTTCTATATGGGAGTTGTTTAATTATCTATCTAAGTAGTTAATAATTATAGGTTTTTCTATTATTCTATGTTTGAATTGAAAATTATGGGTGAAAGCCCCAATTGATTTAGATCCCACATCATCCTTTAAAGAGGGATGTGGGTGATGAGTAGTAGTGAACAACTATTTAATACAAGTTATTTCCTTTTCATTGTCTTAGAAATAAGGGCAATAAGTGATGTATCTAAGTTGAAGGGCATCATCCTAGCAATAGGGATGTTAATTTGAGGTCTTAAATTGGTTAAGTGGGCACGCTCATAAGGTATTCAATACAATCCATTAATGAAATTTAGTGTTTTATTTATAGACTAATAGTAAGAGTAAAAATCTAGCCTACACGAATCTTTGACTAAATTTTGATAAATTTCCAATCACCCGTGCATGAATTTACACCAAGAATGGCATGACCTCAAGATCCATTCCAAATTGATTATACTTTAATAATTCTTAGCCTCAAATAAGTCTTCTAGAAGTCCTAAAATTATGATATTTTCAAAAAACATTCAAAACCCCTAAATATTTGTGCCCCATATTTGAATTTAACAAGTAACTTTTATTTCTAACTTACTCAATCACCTTTCATCTTGTTCCTCATGGATTCGACCCTGACTCAAAGTTAGGTAATTATATTGACAATGACCGTCTTGCACTTAAATCGACGTGTAAGTTGAGTGTTATCAAAAATATCGTCATTGTCGGAGAATAATTTGATGTATTGAGTTAGTTTGATATTTTAGCTTACTTTCTTGGATTCAGACTTGTGAATATTTGTTGGTGATTTTCTTTTGTTTCTTGTGCTAGGTTGATTTTTTTTTTTTTTTTACTTGTCACTATGAAATCTTGAAATAAATATGAGTTTTGTGATTGCAAATCTTATCTTGGTGATCCATGTTCATATTATGGTGGACCCCAGTTTTGTCATAATTGTAAATGTACTCCCCAAAAAATTATTTGTGCACCATCTCGATCCTATGGGGAGTATGATTATTCTTTATGTGGTGGTTGAGATAGACATTGGAGTAATTGTCCAAATATCGCCTCTCTAATTATGCTAACAAAAATGCTATTTTTCTTATGAGTTTGATAGGTATCATGGTTTTATAAAGGAAGAACAACGCACTGGATATAATGGTATTGAAGAATTCTTCTAACTATCTTTGAGTGGGTGACTACAATGAGGGAGAACATACATCTCTTGCATCAATCCATGGTGGCATTTATTAAGGAAAGTGAAAAAAAAAAGAAGAAGTGGGTTAGGAGGCGGATCTTTCAAGTGCCATGAATATTCCAATCTTTAAAATAAGGGTGTTGTTGAAGAATGCTCAATGACTTGTAAACCAACAAACTCCAAAACAATAATGGATGTCGAAATTGAAGAAATGATATTAGAGTTGAAAGAAAAGACAAGTAAATCCTTTGTGAAGACTCTAGTTCATTTTGGGGTGAGAATGTCAAGAAGAGTGCAACTTCAGAATTTGGAAGACGCCTCATTCCAACCACTTTTCGACATTATGATTGGTGGATGTGATAGAAGTCGAACCACCCAAGCAAATGATGAACATTGGAGATGAGGAACATAATTCTTACATTTTAGAGTTTGTCATTCCCAAGGGAGAAATGAATTCCCCCACTTGAAGACTAATAAGTACAAAATCTAATGTTTGACAAGTGGTTTCTTGATGTTCTTGCCGATATCCAATAAGCCTATTCAGAAATTTGATGTGAAGTTGGATAAAAGGTTTAAGTTTTCAAAGTGGAGAGATAGAAAATGTATTATTGTGCCCTTACCTTTGCCGAAAGTACCTCAGAGATATATTGATCTAAAGTTGAGCCGACGAGCCAAATATTCTAAATGTAGACATAAGTGATAGTCAAAAGATGTTGTGCCGCGACTTTAACTAAGGCGCTTCTTGGGAGGCAACCCAAAGAATTTTTTCTTGATGTTTCTAATGTTGTTGATTCAATTTTCATCTACTTTTTTTGTGTTTGTAGATGATAGCATAAATTAGAATGGGTATATCACGAATGAAACCCCAGATAACTCTATTAGACTTTCATTTTATATCTCTTAAACAAGATCTCAAGGTATGATCCTTAGTTAAATTTTTTTAAAAGTATGAATAGTTATCACATCTAATGGTTTATTTTGGGTATAAATTTATTTTATTTGAGCTTAATTTGGTAGAATATGATTGTTGGGATGAAAATATTTTTAATGTGTGCCTTTTTTTACATGCCTAATTGCAAAAATTCTTGCTTCCATACACTAGTGCACACTATGTATTTGAAGAAACATCCACTTGTAGTTTGTTTGCTAAATTGAGTTGTGGGTGATATAATTGGGTTAGTATGATTAATGGTGTGTTTGGTGATGAATTGGTAAATTTTTCTTGCTCACATGTATTGTTATTTTATTTTTCAAGCTCTTACCTTTCATATTGTAATGACCCTTAAGTTCATTTCTCATGATTCTTCTTATTTTTATCATTAGAATTTTTCCATAGCTTCTCCAAGTCATTTATGACTTGTTGGAACTGATAGTTTAGTTATCGGACAGTCCGTTTGGTTTTTAGAAACATTCCCCTATTTGCTGGTTTTAAATGACCATCGAGTGAAAACTTTAATAAAATGGTATCAGATGCAAATTCTGACTGTTCCACCAGCTCTGAAACATTGATTTTAGGTTGGGGTACACCTTTGGTCTGGATCCTGCTTCATCTGAACATATTTCAATCAGTTGGTCAAAAAGTTGATAAATTAGAAATTTGGGTGTAGGGCCTACATTTGGTCAAAAGACTTTGGATGGAAAATCCAACTTCGTCAATGCATTTGGAATGCCGAAATCAGTATGGTTTCATATCTCATTTGCTCATATTAGACTCTAAATGCATCCCATGGCTTTGGCTGAAACTTGGAATCAAATTCCATATTTCAGCCATCATCATATGCAGCAACATATCGCGATCGCAGAGGCACTAGTGCAATCGCGATGTCGCGATCACGGCTAGAGTTGGTGCACAATTGCACTAGCTGAGGGCCTAGGAAGGAATTGTTTAAATGCTTTTCTTGGCCGAGAATTGGCTATTTTCCCTATTGTCTTGAGTCCCAAAACCCAAATAGAGAGTGTAGACCTCAAATTAAGTCTTGGGTATTGATTTGGAGCTTAAATAACTTACGTAATCATGATTAACATTGAATCTAAGGTATGAATCCTTTAATTTTAGTGTTGAATTCTTGATTATTTGACCCAAAATCCCAAATGGCTTAAAGATTGATTTTAGCCCTAAATGTGATTGATTTGCACCAGTTTCTTAAGAGATATAACTGTGTAATGGTATTAGATTAGTAGGTTGGTCTCAAAAAGTCATTTTCCATATTTGGGACCTACTTGAGGGTTTTTTATATTGTTTTGGACCCAAAGCACAATGGTGCAATATGGATGATGATATTCTCATAATAATGTATAGATTATGTTATTGATAGCTTGGCTCGTAGAAGAAGATTTGAGGAAAGGTAAAGAGAAGATTATTGGTTCGTGGGATATATTCAGATTTGAGGTAGGTTAGGCTTACTTGTGTTAGATTAAGGTTTATTGTAGCATAATTGTGATATCTTTCTACAGTTGGGTGGGGTCTTAGATGTTGAAATGGTAGATGGTAATGTTTGGGATTAGTTGAATCACTTAGGCTTTTAAACATATAAAGTGTGATATTTGACTTATAGTGTAGAACTTTGGTTAGTTGGACTTGTTACCTCATATATAGCATGAGAATTATAACACCCTGGGTTTTTTACCATTAGATAATTTCCTAGATTTTTGGTTTTTGGACAAGTTATGACTAGGGGAAGAGTCATACATTGAGTTTTAAATGGTATGGGTTGGTCGTATTCTGATCAGTGTTGGATGGTTGGTTGAATTTAGTTCCTAGAATGGATACGACTTGAGTGGTATGTGTAGTATTGGTGGATATGGGTTTTTTAATTTGGTTGTTTCCTTTACTTATCTTAGACTTGGTAACTTAGCTTAGATCTAAGTACGAGTGGTTCACCATGAACCGCCATGGTATGAGTCATACCATGGACTCGTATAGTGGACAGTGTTCAAGCCTCTTGTGATTCTATTTTGCCAAAGGTATGGGTCAAGGGTAATAATCATATACATGGGTATGACTTGGTTTGGGTATGTCATACATTGGATAGTATTTGGTCCAACGGGTATGAGGGGTACGATTCATATGGGGTAGTCGTACCCTATGATGGGATTTTTATGCAGTTTAACTGAGGGAAATTTAAACATTTCCTTACTTAACCTAATAAGGCCCCATAACTTTTAACTTACTTGGGAGGCTCTTTGCCCTATTATTTTATTCATTAACACTTAGAAAACACTCTCTAATCCACTCTAAAGTTCTTGGGCAAAGAAAGCTACGGTTTCATCTTAAGGATTAATTTGGGGATTGTGTTGGTGATTTAGCTCCATTATCTACTCAATTAAGGAATTTACTCCTCCCTCGTTCTTAGTTCCAACTAAAGGCATGGTTTTATACAATGTTTTCATAGCATGATTTATTATTTGGTTTTGGGGTTTTCAAACATGTGTTGGGGTTTTGGTTTTAAATGTTTGGTTATGGTTTTCCTATGTTTTAATTACGTTATTACATGCTTTAATGGTGGTTTTGGATAATTAGTTGCATGGGAATGGTTACTTGGAAATTGGTTTTAGTTTTGGAAATACTATAGCCCCAACATGTTTGATAAAATGCCTATGATAATGCTTTTACTATATTATTGGATTTATAATGGAGCATTGTATAGTTTGAACTTGGTAATGGAACTCTAAATGGTTTGGAATGGTTAAATAGAATGGTTTGGTGGTCATGTCTATGGTTAATTGAACTCCTTGAGGGGTACAATGGAATCCCCTAAGTAAATATGTTATGAACAACTTATGGGGTATATGGGACTTCCCCAAACTAATATAATAAGGGAACACTTGTGTGGTACATGGGACTCCCCCAACTTAACTTAATAAGGTGATTTATGGGTATGTGGGACTCCCTTGATCTCTAAAAGGTATGGATAAGGACAATACTTTCAAGTTATAGTTGGTATGATGATACCAATATTAATAGCCTTGGTTAATAAAAAATGGAATAATGGATTGGTTGGTTGGAAATAGATTTAATTGGGAAATAATGGTGGGGTGTGTTAGCTAACCATGAAAGTAGTCCTATGGAAAAATACCGGAAACTTATGTTTGTCGACATGAGGAGTTGGTCATTGTGACCATATATCATACTCATGAGGTACACGAGAATTCTCTAAGTACATTATACATATGTATCATGGAGAGCGAAGGGTACGTGGGAACCCACTACGCTTGTGGTATCTTAGATTTGTGCAGCTATATGCATTAGGTCCTGTTTAGGGGGTTACACTGGACCCATATAGCCTATGGGTGATTTTAGGATGGTTAAGCTACATATACCTAGGTTAACAATTTCAAATGCATTCTAAACTCGGTTCCTTTTCCCGGCATGGTTATATACATATATATATGGTTTGTATGCAAATGATTGGTTTACTTGGTTTTACTAGATGGAATTATTTTATGTTTATCCTGAGTTCATGCTAGTGTTCACCCGCTAACCTATTTTTAGGTTGTTTTATTCCTACGTAATGCAGGGACCGACCATTCTACTCCTCTTGCATAGTGATTGAATTTTGAGATCAATTTTTGGATTTATGTGGTGAGCTTCTATCTTTTTGGAAGGCTCCATTTCATGTTATGGACATTTTTATATATTTTGGTTATTTTATAGATATTAGTTTTAGCTATGGTTGGGTGATGTCCCAACTGGATATTAGTTTTCTTTTGGTTAGAGGCTTTTGTAGAACTACTATGGGTTGGTATGGGTGGGATCGGTATTAGAGTTATCCTTAGTATTGGTATTGGTATTAGAGCTGACACTGATTGACTGTATTATTGGTTGCTATATCATTTTTTATTTTGGGATTATATAATTATTTTGGAACTCATATGGTTATGGTTTTGGATTATGGTTTGGTTTGGTATTGGTTATTGGTCGGTATCGGACAGTTGGGCTTGTTCGGGTGGTCACAAACATAGACCTATCCCAAAGTCTTGGATCTTACAATAACGCTATTTTGTTATATGTTCGAAATTCATCTGACTCAAGATATGCGTAGGTTGGTTGGGTTGGGTAACATGGGTGGTCTTTACTCCCGATTGGACTTAGGATACCTATTACGACAAGGTCGTGGTTTGGTCGTGTCAAGTTAGTGTCAGAGCCTTAGGTTCATCATTAATTGAGAGTCCATAAAGCCGTGTCTAGTAGAGTCTCTTTTAGGAGTGTGTAGCGTGCCACACTCAAAAGGGAGAGGCTACAAGGCATTTAGGAATGTTTCACTTTCTTGGTATTTTATTTTCAAGCTTGGAGTCTAACTCTTGGAATTTTCTCTTATCCTTATTTGTTCTCTTTTTAGATTATTCTTTGACGATCTGAAACATAGGGAAACTCTTTTATCCCATCTGAAAACAATGTAGAAAGGACACAGGGGATCCATACTCAGTCTAGGGGTCCAGTCCCTAATATTTATTGAGTTTCACCAGGTGCTACTAGTTCTATTTAGTGTGAGGTGACGAATGTAGAATTTTTTCAATTGATTCATACTATTGTATAATTGGTTGCTACTCAGGATGAGCGGGATGCATCTAGTATTTTTTCTACTGAGTCCATAAGTTTCAGCCAATTTATGAAGATGAATTCTCCTATTTTTACTAGAGTAAAGGTGGAGGGGGATCCTCAAGTTTATTCAAAGTGATGTAGGCCATGAATGTGGAAGGGGTAAATTTTGAAGCTTATCAACTCAAGGGTGTAGCATATCAATGGTATGAGGAATGGGATAGGGATAAATGTGATTTTAAGGAGTTGTCCTTTTGGGAGACTTTCTCAAATGCTTTTCTGGATTGCTTCTTTCCTCGGGTGATAAGAAAAGCAAAGATGGAGGAGTTTTTGAATTTTAAGAAAGGAAAAATATTTGTCAAGGAATATTTCTTAAAGTTTCATCAGCTGTCAACTTATGCTCTAGACTTGGTGTCTGATATAAGGATGAGGATGAGAAATTTCACTTCTGGGCTATCTCGGTAGTTGATCCTTAAAATTAAGACTACTTTTCTTATTAATGATATAGATATTTTAAGGTTGGTTGTCCACATGCAGCAGGTGGAGGAAGAAAAGAAAAAACAAGAAGAGTTCAGGCAAAGATAATGTAAGAGGAGTAGGTTCTCTGAGCAGGATGGCGCACTCATCTGTAGGGTGGTCAAGATAGTAGTAAATAGCAAATGAAAAAATTGGGAAGTTCTAGTTCCTTCTCTACGACTAGTGCTCCTTACCCAAAGAAGTCAGGTAATAGGCATCAGTATGGTGGTAATAATTTCTAGGCATAAGGTGCCTAATCTCAGGCGAGTAGGGCTCAGTCAGATTCTTAATGCCCTCTTTTTCGATTTTACGGTCTTTTTTATCGTGGATTTTGTGATGAAGGGAGGGACAAATAATTTAAATATGGCCAGCTGGGCCATATACTTAGGAATTTTCTAATTGGTAAGGGTGTTTCGAGAGCGGTTAAAGCTCCGGTTGCCTTATCTTCTACTCCTGCACCTAGTAATGTTGCTTCTACATCTGCTTTTATTTCTTGTACCGACACTGATCAGAATAAGTTATATGCTCTTGCATCTCGACAAAATTTTGAGGCATTGCTTGATGTCATTACTGGTACATTATGACTCTTTTCTCATAGAGTGTATTGTCTTCTTGATCTGGGGCCTACACTTTCTTATGTGACCCTATTTATGGTTGTGTTTTTGTTTGAATCCTGAGGTTATTTCCGATACATTTTTTGTTTCTACCCGGGTAGGTAACTCAATTATTACTAAGAGAGACTATAGGGGGTGCATGGTAATTGGTAATAGGGATACATTGGTGGATTTATTTGAACTTGATATGGCAGATTTTGATATTATTCTGGGTATGGATCGGTTAAACTCTTGTTACTTGTCCTTAGATTGTCGGACTCATAAGTTTGTTTTTAGGTTCCTTGGTGAACCAGTTATGGAGTATGAGGGCAGTTCCCTAGCTCCTAGGGAAAGGTTTATTTCTTATATTAAAGGTCGAAGATTAATCTCCAAAGGATGTCTTTATCACTTGGTCTAGGTTAAAGATTCTAACTTAGAAGACCCTTCTTTTCATTCGGTTTTGGTGGTAAGTGAGTTTCCTGAGGTCTTTCTGAATGATCTTCCTGGTGTTCCTCTGGATAGGGATATTGAGTTTGGTATTGATTTGGTTTCGTACACTCATCCAATATCTATTCCTTCTTATAGAATGGCTTCAGCTGAGTTGAGGGAACTCAAGGAGTAGCTTGAGGATCTTCTGGATAAGGGGTTTGTTCATTCTAGTATATCCCCATGGGGTGCACCTGTGTTGTTAATGCGTAAGAATAATGGTTCCCTTCGAATATACATTGACTTTGGCAGTTGAATCAGGTAACGATTAAGAACAAGTATCCTCTTCTAAGGATAGATAACTTGTTTGATCAGTTGCAAGGTGTCAAGTTCTTTTCGAAGATAGACCTTCGATCCGAGTTTCATCAGCTTAAGATTAGGGAGGTGGATATCCCTAAGATGTCTTTTCGTACTTGTTATGGGCACTTTAAATTCTTGGTGATGTTATTTGACTTGACTAATTTCCCAGCGGCATTTATGGATTTGATGAATAGGGTTTTCAGGCAGTTTTTGGATCTTTTTGTCATTATGTTTATTGATGACATCTTGGTGTATTCTAAAAGTGAGGTGGATCATACAAATCACCTCTGTGCAGTGTTTCAGACCTTGAAGGAACAAAAGTTGTATGCCAAGTTCTCCAATTATGAGTTTTGGTTGAGCATGATCATGGTGGATCCGCAAAAAGTGTCTATGGTTATAAAGTGTCCTTGACCCACTACTCCAATTGACAGTCAGAGCTTCTTAGGTTTGGCTGGGTATTATAGGTGGTTTGTGAAAATCTTTTCAATGATAGTTGCCCCACTGACTAAGTTGACTCAGAAGAAGGTAAAGTTTTTTGGTCAAATACGTATGAAAGGAGTTTTGAGAAGCTTAAGGATAAGATAATTTTGACTCCGATTTTTACATTGCCCGAAGGCAATAAGGGATTTATGGTTTATTATAATGCATCTGGGTAAGACTTGGTTGCGTGTTGATGTAGCATGGGAAGGTGATTTCCTATGCTTCTAGGCAGTTAAAAGTGCATGAGAGGAACTATCCTACCCATGATTTGGAGCTACTAGCGGTGGTTTTTTCTTTGAAAATCTGGTGGCATTATTTATATGGAGTACACGTGTACATATTTTCTTATCTTAAGAGTCTACAGTATGTACTCACTCAAATATAGTAAAATCTCAGGCAGAGAAGATGGTTAGAGCTTCTCAAGGACTATGATATGAGTGTTCTCTACCACCCTAGTAAAGCTAACATGGTTGTTGATGCTCTTAGCAGGTTGTCCATGGGGAGTTTGGCTCATGTGGAGAAAAAAATGGGAATTAGTGAAGGACATTCACCGCTGGGCCAATCTTAGAGTTCATCTCATAGACTCCAAAGATAGTGGGGTAATGGTTCAGGAAGTAGTTTGGTCATCTCTTGGTGCAAATATATAGGAGAGACAAGTGTTGGATCCTATCTTGATGAAAATCAAGAGTAATGTTGGTGGTAAAAAGTTGTTGGTGTTTGAGATCGATGGTGATGGTTCTTTATGGTTCTAAGAAGGTTATGTGTTCCTGACGTCGAAGGTTTGCGACAAAGGATTTTGTCTGAGGTTCATGAATCAAGCTATGTTGTTCATCCCGATTCAATAAAAATATATCAAGATATCATGGAGATGTATTGGTGGAATGGTACAAAAAGATATATGGCTAATTTTGTAGCCAAGTGCATAGTATACCAATAGGTCAAAGTTGAGAACATAAGGCCTGGTGGGTTGAATAAAGAAATTATTTTTCCAGAATAGAAATGGGAGGTAATCAATATGCCTTTTATTAACGGTCTTCCTCAGTCTTGGAACTGATTTGATTTGATTTGGGTCATAGTGGGTAGGATGATGAAGTATGCTGGCTTCTTGCCAGTGAGGACTGCCTTTTTGGCAAAGAATTATGCGATATTGTATCTTTAGGAGATTGTGAAGTTGTATGGGGTACCTGTTTCAATTATTTATGACCATGGTATGTAGTTTTTATCTCATTTATGGCGGTCTTTTCAGAAAAGATTGGGGAATAATGTTAGTCTAAATATTGTTTTTTTTCCTCAAATAGATTGGCAAGAAAAGAGAACTATTTAGACGTTGGAGGATATGCTTCGAGCATATGTGATTGATTATGGTGGCAATTAGGTTGAGCATCTACCTTTGGTAGAGTTTGCTTATAACAATAGCTGTCATTCTAGCATTGGTATGGCCCTTTTTGAGGCATTATATGGTAGAAGGTGTAAATTTATTAGGCTGTTTGAGCTTGGTGGGGCGGATATGTTCGATCAGGATTTGGTTTATCAGGCTATGGAAAAGTAAAGTTGATTCGTAATAGGCTTAAGTCTTCCTAAAGTTTCCAAAATTCCTATGTAGATGTAAGGCGTAGAGACTTGGAGTTTGAGGTTGGAGATAAGGTATTCCTAAAAGTATCTCCCATGAAAGAAGTAATGCGATTTGGTAAAATAGGGAAGCTCAGTCCCCGGTTTGTTGGTCCTTCTGTAGTTTTGCAGAGGGTTGGTTATGTGGCTTATGAATTGGAGTTTCCTTCTAGTTTGAGCTCCGTTTATCCGGTATTTTATGTTTCTATGTTGAGGAAGTTCATTGATGATCCTTCTTCGATTGTTTCTTTTAAATTATTGGATATCTTGGATTCTCTATCTTATAAAGATGTCCCGATTAAGATATTGGATCAGAAGGTTCGTCAGTTATAGACCAAGGATGTGGCCTTAGCTAAGTAACTATGGCAGAACTATAAGGTGGAAAAGGCTACATGGGAAACGAAAGAGGACATGCAGTCCAAGTATTCACATCTGTTTTCTGCTCCTGGGATTTGTGTGAAAGGTAAGTGTTCTTTAACATACTTTTGTTTTCAAACTTTGTTGAAGGAAAGATTAATATCCTTGCATCTTTATTTTCTAACTTGGTTAAAGGTTGGATTGATATTTTGTAATGCAAATGAATTGTGCTTGTGGTTACCCTACGTTGTCTTTCATTCGGGGATGGATATTCCTAGTAGGGGAGAATATAACACCCTGGGTTTTGGACCCTTAGAAAATTTCCCAGATTTCTGGTTTTTGGACAAGTTACGACTAGTGGGAATGAGTCATACACTGGGTACTAGTGGTATGGGTTGATTTTATGTTGACCAGTACTGGATGGTGGGTTGAATTTAGTTCCTAGAATAGATAAAAATTGAGTGGTACGAGTCATATTGGTGGATATGGGTCATTTAGTTTGGTTCTCTCCTTCAGTTAATCATAAACTTGGTAACTTAACTTGGATTTGAGTATGAGTGGCTCACCATGAGCCGTAAGCTAGGGCATGAGTCGTACCATGGACTCGTATGGTCGACAGTGTTCAAACCTCTGTGAATCTATTCTGCCATGGGTATAGGTCAAGGGTACTAGTCATATACATGGGTACGACTTGCTAACCCCGGTAAATGGTTTATTCATGATGTTGATTTTGGGGATAATGTGCATACTTGATGGATTATCTTATTGACACTATTTTGATAGCATTGTAAAGTCTTGTGAATTAAACCTATGGCAATGCTATCACTTAACATATTGGCTAGTTTACTATATGAGCCTTGGATAATGTCATTACTCATATCATGCTCAAGCTTAGTGACTAAACTTATGTTTATGACAAAAAATCCCTTTTGTGCTAAGTATTGTGAATCATGCCTAAAAAGAGAGATTTCAGAAAGTATAACCATGACTCATAATTGACCATGATAACAATCATGGCAAGCCCAGTAATGTGTTGAGTATTCACACCATATGGATATGTATGTTCATGCACTTACTATTATAATGTATTGATAATGAATGGTGAGATACTATGACATGCATTCCCATGCTTCTCTTACACTTTACTATTTGTAGGGCTTGTACTTGTCAATGATTTGGATACATACATATATATATATATTAATGTTATGAAAAATATTGATGTCCAGCAAGTCCGGAGGATATATTGATGATATTATAATGCCCGACACATCCTGAGGACATATTGATATTACGATGATGTTAGGTAAGTTCTGAGGATATATTGATAATATTATGATGACTGGTGCATCCAGAGGACATATTGATGATATTATGATGTCCAACAAGTTCGAAGGATACATTGATGATATTATGATGCCCACTATATACGGAGGACATATTAATATTATAATGATGCCGAGTAAGTCCAGAGTATATATTGATGATATTATGATGCCCGATACATCTGGAGGATATATTGATGATATTATGATGCCCGACACATTCGGAGGATATATTAATGTTATGTGTGGTAAACATGTGTATATCTGCTTATGTGTGATTATGCCTTTATATGATTACATTCGTATGTGCCTTAACGAAATGCTGCTAATCATGGGGTGTCATTATAATTCTTCAAACTTAATCACTTGTTTAGTGGTGTAGTTCTCACTAGTGTTAAATGGTGAGTAGAAATAAAATATGCTGAATAAAGCTTAAGGATAATTGGCAAGTGGAATCTTGTGTAGAAATAAGAATTCACCTATTGGGTATGTTTGGCTTGAATAAATGGAATAACAAATGAATATTGCCTAGTGAAATGAGTTGTATGGTAACTAGTGGACTACTAAGTGACTATTTTACTTGATGACTAGAAGTCTAGGATTTTAGATAGTGGACCGTGTTGGTTGAAATATTATAAATAGCTATTGTGGTTGTTATGTGGCCAATGATGATAATAGGTGAGCATTGGTGATGGTTAATGGTATTGATGACTAAGTATAATGTTGTTGGGTTGTTAAATGAGGATTTGTAGATTATGATACTAGATAGTAAGAGGCGTTGGTTGATAGATTGGTGTGAGAATTTGATGATATGTAACCTTTTTCTATATGATGACTAGTGCGCTTATGATAACTAGAAATAAGCTTTGGTCAATGGCGTCTACGGTTTAGTAGTGCATCTTGACTAGGTGTAGCTATTGGCTATTTAGGAGATAACAATTAGTGTAATCTCGTAAATGAGAATTTAGTAAAGAATCGGTTAGGCTTTGATTTAGAAATCCTCTAATGACTAGTCAATTAGTATCCTAATAATAATAAGTGTTCGTTTGTAAATAATGACTAGATAAAGTCTATTGATATCATAGATATCTAAATAGCTATATGGCTATGGTTATGATTACCCTAATAAATGTTATTTTATTGTGGTAATTAATGATGATTATGGATCTTGGTAAATGACCATTGAAGGGAATTATAGAAAATTATGGACAATGAGAAGTTGGTTATACATCATGATACGTGATGATTTAATCTATTGATGCACTCTCCGATGGTATAGGATGTCGTGATGCGTTATTTACTTTATGTTCTTTTGGGTGTACTCCCCAGTGGTATGGGATGCCGTGGTGGGTTCTTTTATTTATTCTCTAATGGATGTATACGCGTTGAACTTGGTATTCATATGGTTGTAATTGTATATATGTCGCTTTACGCTTTCAGATTAATTACTCATGTTATATAACAGTTTTGGTACATATTGATATAAGGTATAGTATTATTGTTCTAATTGATTAGTTATTTTTTATAGTGGTGATAAAGATGATTCAGGTTCAATTTTGTACCTTGACTTAGAGATATTATCTTGCTTTATATCATCTTTATATCATAATTTAGCTCAGTTGGCTGATGATGCCTATTGAGTACCCATTGTTTTAGTACTTATACAACACTTCTGTACCTTTCTAGTGCAGACCCTAGTATAAGTTGTTGTCGTTGAGTTGTGTTCATGCAGTGCAGATCTTCTCAAGATAGGGTGAGCTCTTGGAGTTTCGAGTCGCCCGTTTCCCTCCTACTTTATTCAGTCTTTTGTATCCAAGACAAATGTATAAGACTATTTAGACCATGAGTTGTATTTCCTATTATCATATTTAGATGCTCTTGTACTGATATTACCAGGTCATGGGATTGGTATCCATAGTTGATGTCTATTGTGGAACATTGTTGTTTGTTATTATGTTCATCTAT
The DNA here is from genome assembly GCA_030864225.1 of Capsicum baccatum var. pendulum. Taxonomy (NCBI): domain Eukaryota; kingdom Viridiplantae; phylum Streptophyta; class Magnoliopsida; order Solanales; family Solanaceae; genus Capsicum; species Capsicum baccatum. The sequence continues at coordinate 94,092,338 of CM061557.1, forward strand.
TGTAGCCTTTGTCGGGTGTTTCTACCAAAAAGACCTATTGTCATAACTCCGATTATGGTATTTACTTACTTGCTGGTGGGTCTCAGTAGGTGTCATCACGACTCGTGAATTGGGTCATGACAAATTGGTATCAGAGCCTACGTTTCACTAGTATTGTTGGTACAAAAGAAAGTGTCTAATAGAGTCCTGTGAATTAGAATATTGACGTTTGTTTTCTATCTTCAGGAGGCTATGGTACATTCTTAGGAGTCCTTCACTTCTTTCACTCACATCGTGCTAAGAGTCTGGGTTGGTTTGTAGGATATTTTATTAACTTTACTCTTTCACAGATGCCTAGGACATGTGCTACAATTATGCGTGATGAGGGTACTGAGACTGAGTCCCAGAATCCTACTCCTATTTGAGGACAACCTCATAATGTTTCCCTATTTAGGGACCAGGATGAGCTGCCTCTCCCAAACCCCATTTCTGTACCTGAGATAGAGATTCCTCCGCCACTGCCGACGGTGGGCCAGGGACTAGCCCAGTCTCCACCAAGTCTTATTCCCTCTTCTTTTCTCAGAGATGCCTCAGTTCAGTTGTTGGGTATTGTTAATAGTTCATAGACTACTGGGCAGAAGTATAGTTCGCCGTTGCAGCTCTTGGAGTTGAGGTTCCTCCTATACCAGCAGTTGTTCAGTTAGTGGCCTCTCGAGGTTGTGATTTGGCCTGCTATGTCTGTTGAGAAGCAGAAGATGATAGGTAGGCTTTTGAAGTTGGCTTCACCTAGGTTTTTTGGTGCTTCTAGGGAGGATACATTTGAGTTTTTTACTACTTGTAAGGATAGGCTCCGTGGATTGGGCCTTGTTGAGACTTTTGGTGTGGATTAGACCATATTTCAATTGGATTTATCTACTCAACACTGGTGGAGAGGTTTTATGAGTTCTAGGCCATTTAGATCCTCTTCCCTATCATGGACTTAATTCTCTAAGATATTCTTGGAGAAGTATATGCCGCGCAGCCTTAGGGATCGACTGAGGGATTATTTTACTATATTGGATCTGGGTTTTATGACAGACCATGAGTATAAGGCCCATTTCCATAAGTTGGCCAGGCATACGACTTTTATTTTGGATACTGAGTATGAGAGAGTTTGTTGTTTTATGAGAGTACTGAGACTCCCTATTCGGATAGCTACTCATAGTCTTGTTATTGTTGGTAGGACCTTTGCTGAGGTTTATGATTATGTTAGAGTGATGGAGGACATAGATCGTATGGGCTGTGATAAGAGGCCCAAGTACCAGGGTAGATTTGGTGGGAGTTATAGTAGTTCCCAATTCAGAGGTGGTAGTTCTCAGGTTAGGCATCCTTCGCATCTATCATTTCAACCTTAGAGGCAGGCTAGTCGACCATTTCAAGCAGCTCTTCATACTAATGATGAAGGTCAGTTTGGTACCAGTGGTCGCCCTGTAAGGGCGATGATCAGTCTTTGAGAGGTTCGTCTATAAGTTGTGCTAGATGTGGTGGTTACTCCGGATCAGCTAAATATGTGAGTTCTAGTTCTGTTTATGACTCTTGTTTTACTTGTGGGCTTTCTGGTCATTTTTCATGACTTACCTAGTTATGGGGTGATGGTTTTTTAGCCTAGGGTCTTGCGCCTATTAGGGTAGTTTATCCCTATGTAAAGGTGGTTTGCGAGGTCGCAAAGGTGGTTTCCAGGGTGCTCAACATAGTACACAGGCAGGTAGGATAGGAGGTCGGTTAGGTGCCTAGGCAGGTGGTGGGGTTTGGTTAGTTATATGTAATACCTACTAGACCCAAGGTTGAGGCTTCAGATGTTGTAGTTACAGGTACAATTTTGGTGTGATGCAATTTGTCTCTTGTTTTATTTAATCTCGAATCCACTTATTATTGTATATCTAGTTATTATACACCATGGTTGGACTTGACTAGTGATTTATTATTTGTACCATTGCATGTATCTACCCTCGTGGGTGATTATCTAGTAGTGGATTGAGTATTCAGATTATGTGTTGTGAAAGTTAGTGATGTTGATACTTATGTTGATCTTATTATTCTGGATATGCTGGATTTTGATGTGATTCTGGGAATGGACTAGTTATCCCACTATCATGCAGTCATGGATTGTTTTGCCAAGCTTGTTACCTTAGTCATGCCCGGCGTACCTCAGTCATGTGGCAGGGAACGGTTATCCGCGAGCCAACGGGGATTAGTTCTTATATATGTGCTAGGAGACTTATATCAAGGGGTATGAGAGTCTTATCTTGCTTATATATGTGATACTTATGTGGAGAGTCCGTCGCTCGACTCTGTTCCTATTATTTGTGAGTTTCCTGATGTGTTCCTTATCGACCTGATTGGTATTCCCCCTGATTATGAGATTGAGTTTGTTATTGACCTTAAGCCTGGCACCGATCTATTCCTATGACACCTTACCGTATAGCTCCTACTGAGCTTAAGGAGTTGAATTCTCAGCTTCAGTATCTTTTTGGTAAGGGTTTTATTATAACAAGTGTGTCCCCATGAGGAGCTCCTATGTTGTTTATGAAGAAGAAAAATGGTGTTATACATATGTGTTTCTATTATAGGCAACTTAATAAGCTGACGGTGAAGAACCGTTATCCTATACCTCACATCATTGACTTGTTCAACCAACTTCAGGGTGCAACTTTGTTTTCAAAGATTGATTTGAGGTTCGATTATCATCAATGGAGGATTCAGGCTGAGGATATCCTAAAGACAACTTTCAGGACCCATTATGGTCATTTTGAGTTCCTGGTGATGTCTTTTGGGTTGACTAATGCTCCAGCCGCATTCATGGACTTGATGAACCATATGTCCAGACCCTATCTAGACTCCTTCATTATTATGTTCATTGATGACATTCTTGTGCATTCGAGGAGTAGTGAGGAGCATGTGCAACACTTAAGGGTTGTGCTTTAGAATTTACCAGGTCATGTGCTTTTTGCTAAGTTCTCTAAGTGTGACTTTTGGCTTAAGTCAGTTTCATTCCTTGGACATGCCATGTCTAAAGCCGGTATTATAGTGAACCCGGCTAAGATTTCTACGATTTATGATTAGCCAAAGCCTATTTCTCCGACTGAGGTTCACAGTTTCATTGGGTTGGTTGGTTATTATAGGCACTTTGTTGAGAGCGTTGCCACTATTTCAGCCCCTATGACTAGATTGAATTAGATTGAAGTTCCTTTTTTAAGGTCTTAGGAGTGTGAGTTGAGTTTTGTAAAGCTCAAAGAATATCTTACTTCATCTCTAGTGTTAACTCTTCCTGTTAAGGGTAACGAATTCACCGTATTTCGTGATGCTTAGTTGTGTTTTGATGCAGTAGGATTAGTTCATTGCTTATGCTTCTAGATAGCTTAAAGTGCATGAGCGTAACTATCACACTAATGATTTGAAGTTGGCAGTGATTTTTTCACGCTCAATATTTGGAGGCATTATTTATATGGTCAGCATTGTGAGATTTTCACCGATCATCGCAATCTTCAGTATCTTATGACCCAGAGAGAGCTTAATTCTTGATAGTGTGATGGATGGAGTTGTTAAAGGACTATGATATTTCCATCTTGTATCATCTGAGTAAGGCAAATATGGTACTTGATGCTTTGAGTGACAAGGTAGTGAGTATGGGTAGCTTGGCATGCATATCAGCTTCTCAGAGGCCCATTCCATGGGGCATTCAGTCCTTAGCCAATTTGATTGTTTGCCTCGATATTTCAGATCTTGCGAGGATTTTGTCTTGTGTGGAGACGAGGTCCTCCCTATTTAAGCAGATTCATGATCATTAGTATGAGGATAGAAAGTTGTGTTTTCTTTGAGATCATGTGGTGAGTGGTAAGTCTGGGAGGCACACCATTAATTTCGAGGGGATTTTGAGATTTTAGGGTCGTATTTGTATCCCCCGTCTTAATGACTTGATTCAATCAATTCTTCATGAATCTCATATCTCTAGATATTCTATTTACCCTGGTATGGCTAAGATGTATAGAGATTTGAGGTAGCATTATTGGTCGGATTGTATAAAGAGAGATATGGCAGACTTTGTGGCTCGTTGCCTTTATTGTTAGTAGGTTAAGGCTGAGCATCAACATTAAGGTAGATTGACTCAGAGATTGCCCATTCGCGAGTGGAAATGGGAAATTATTACTACGGACTTCATTAGTGGCTTGCCTCATACTTCCCGTGGTCATGACCGTATTTGAGTTTATAATACCCTGGGATTTTGACCCTTAGAAAATTTCCTGGATTTCTAGTTTTTGGACAAGTTACGACTAGGGGGAATGAGTCGTACACCGAGGTACGAGTGGTATGGGTTGGTCGTATGCTGACCAGTGTTGGATGGTGGGTTGAACCTAGTTCCTAAAATGGATACGACTTGAGTGGTACAAGTCATATTGGTGGATACGGTTTGTTGGGTTTGATTCTTTTCTTCACTTAATCTTAGACTTGGTAACTTAACTTGGATCTAAGTACGAGTGGGTCACCGCGAGCCGTAAGATAGGGTACGAGTCATACCATGCACTCATATAGTGGACAGTGTTCAAACCTCTTATGATTCTACTCTGTCAGGGGTACGGGTCTAGGGTACTAGTCGTATACATGGGTACGAATTGGTTTGGATAAGTCGAGTCATACCTGTAATGGTGGTGGTCCAATGAGAAGGCCTTAGGTACGAGTGATGGGTACAACTCATACAGGGGGTAGGATTCGTATGGGGCAGTTGTACCTTATGATGTGATTTTTATGCAGCTTAAGTGAGGGCAATCTGGATATTTCCTCACTCAACATAATAAGGCCCCATGACTTTTAACTCACTTGGGAGGTTATTTGCCCTATTATTCTATTAATTAACACTTAGAAAACACTCATTAATCTTCTCTAAAGTTCTTGGACAAAGGAAGCTAGGGTTACATCTTAAGGATTAATTTAGGGCTTATGTTGGTGATTTCTCTCCATTATCTTCTCACTTAAGGCATGTACTTTTCCCTCATTGTTAGTTCCAACTAAAGGCATGTTTTATACAATGTTTTTATTATATGGTTTGGGGGTGTTCAAATATGTGTTGGAGTTTTGGTTATAAATGCTTGGCTATGGTTTTTCTATGTTTTAATTATGTTATTACATGATTTAGTGGTGGCTTTTGATAATTGGTTGCACGGGAATGTTTATTTGGAAATTGGTTTTGGTTTTGGAAATACTATGCCCCCAACATGTTTGATAAAATACCTATGATAATGCTTTTACTATATTATTGGATTTTTAATGGAACTATTGCATGGTTTCAACTTGGTAATGGAAATCTAATTTGTTTAAACGGTTTGGAATGGTTAAATAGAGTGGTTTGGTTTTAATTTAATATCCTTGTAGGGTACATGGGACTCCCACATACAAACGTAATGGAACACTTGTGGAGTACATGGGATTCCCCCAGATTAACTTGGTAAATGGGTACACGGGAATCCCTTTACCTTAAAAGGTTTGGCTAAGGACAATACTTGCAAGTTAGGTTAATAATAAATGGAGTTATAGATTGGTTGGTTGGAAATGGTTTTAATTAGGCAATAATGGCGGGGTGTGATAGCTTATCGTAAAGGTGGGATTCCTATGGACAAACACCGAAAACTCATATTTGCAGATATAAGGGGTTGGTCATGGCGACCATATATGATACTCATAAGGTACACGGGAATCCTCTAAGTACATTGTACATATGATCATGGAGAGTGAAGGGTACTTGGTAATCCCCTACTCTTATGGTATCTCTGGATCATGCGGCTACACATATCGAGGCCCATTCATAGGGTTATACTAGACCCATATATCTTGTGTGTAGTTTTAGGATGGTTAAGCTACACATACCCAGGTTAATGGTTTCAAATGCATGCTAAATTCGATTCCCTTTCCCGGCATGGTTATATACATATATATGTATGGTTTGTATGCATATGGTTGGTTTACTTGGTTTTACTGGATGGCATTATTTTATCCTTATCCTGAGTTCATGCTAGCGTTCATCGCTATCCCATCTTTAGGCGGCTATATCCCCACGCGATGCAAGAACCGAACGTTCTAACTCTTTTTACATAGTGATCGAATCTCGGGATCATCTTCTGGATTGAAGTAGTGAGCTTCAATCTTTTTGGAAGGCTCCATTTCATGTTATGGACATTTTCATATAGTTTGGTTATTTTATGGATATATCTTTTTGATATGGTTAGAGGCATGTCCCAACTAGATATTGGTTTATTTTTGGTAAGAGGATTTTATGAAACTACTATAGGTTGGCATAGGCGGGATCGGTATTAGTGTCAATATTCGTATTGGCACTGGCATTGGCATTGGGGCTTATATCATTAGACTATATTTCTCATTATTCCATCCTCTTTTATTTTGGGATTATATAATTAATTTGGAAGGGCTATGGTTTTGGATTATGGTTTGGTTTGATATTGATTATTGGTTGGTATCGAACGGTTGGGCTCGTTTGGGTGGTCACAGTCATAGACCTATCCTAGAATCTTGGATTTTACAATAACACTATCTTGATATATGTTCGAAATTCATCTGACTCAGGATAGTTGTAGGTTGGTTAGGTTGGTTAATGGGGGTGATATCCAGTCCCAGTTGGACTTCGGATGCCCATTACGATAAGGCCCTGGTTTCGGTTAGGTCAGGGTTATTGTGGATCATTTGACCAAGTCAACACATTTTATTTCTATTCAGATGACCTTCTGTACTGAGAGATTTAGCCCAAATTTATATTTGGGGGATAGTACATTTGCATGGGGTGCCTATTTCTATCATATCAAACCATGATTCTATATTTACTTCACGATTTTGGAGGGTATTCCAGGAGGAGTTAGGTACTCGAGTGATTTGAGTATAACCTTTCATCTGCAGATAGATGGTCTCTCTGAGCAGACTATTCAGGTGCTTGATGATCTGCTTTGAGCCTATGTTATGGATTTTGTAGGTCATTGGGATCGAACTTAGCATTGGCAGAGTTTACCGACAACAACAGCTAACATTTCAGTATTGAGATGACGCCTTATGAGGCTTTGTATGGTAGGAGATGTTGTTCTCTAATAGGATGGATTGAGATTACTGAGGTGAGACCCGGTGGTACAGATTTTCTTCAGGACTCATTGGATAGAGTCGGGGTGATTTAGGATAGGATAAGAACATCCCAGAGTAGGCAGACGGCCTATGCCGACCATAGGCTCCGTGCTTTGAGATTTGGAGTTAGTAATTGTGTGTTTCTTCATGTCTCACCTATTAGAGGTATGATAAGGTTCGGAAGGAAGGGTAAGCTCAGCCCTCGATATATTGGTCTTTTTGAGATTCTCTGCACAGTTGGAGAGGTGGCCTATAAGTTAGCCTTGCTTCTAGATTTTGTTGTTCTTCATCCATTTTCCATATCTCTATGTTGCGGAAGTATATTCCTGATCCATCTCATGTGCTTAGGTAGGATTCAGTCCAGTAAGACAAGCAGTTGACCTTCGTGGAGCAGCCCATGTGCATTTTGGCTAGTGATGTGAGACAGTTGTGTACTACATAGATTTTTATAGTTAAGGTTAAGTGGAAGCACCACCTAGTGGAGAAGGCCACTTGGTTGATCTAGAGCGAGATGTAGGCCCAGTAACCTTATTTGTTCGAGACTTCAGATATTTTCTTCATATTTAACTTTTGGCGATGGAAGTTCCTTAGTAGTGGATGTTGTAATGATCCTCTGGTCATTTCTCGTGATTCCATTTATTTTTTATATTAAAGCTTTTCCATAGTTTCCCTAAGTCACTTATGACTTGCTGGAATCAATAGTTCGATTACTAGGCTGTCTGTTTGGTTTTTAGAACCATTTCCCTATTTAGAAGTCTTCGTTGGTTCCAAATGGCCATCGAGCATAAACTTCAGTAAAACGATATTGGATGCAAATTCTGACTGCTTCAGTAGCTCTAGAATATTTATTTTAGGTTGGGTAGACCTTTAGCTCGGGTTCCGCTACATTCGAACATATTTTGACCAGTTGGTCAGAAAGTTGATAAATTAGAAATTCGGGTGTAGTGTCGACATTTGGTCAAAAAAACCTCGGATGGAAAATCTAACTTCGCTAATGCATCCTGATAACGCTCAAACTATAGCTCTCGTAAGAGTGTAAGCGGTCGTTGTCAAATATAGAACCCAACTGGGTTGGGTGTCGAATCCCACAGGGAATACTTGGTCACTAAATAAGCAACGATTATTAGACTTTTGATGAAAGTTCTGCGAATAAAGGGGGGATTTTGTGCGTGCACATGATGTAAACAAAATAGTAGAGTAAAAACGGAAAATAGAAGAGTAAAGCGGAGTACTTGGTAGGTTTTAATCAATGAGAATCGAGAGTTAGGGTTATGTCCACCTTATGAGTTGTACGTATCTATTGACTATGAGTTATGCGGAATTCAGACATGCATGCGCTTATAGAGAATCGTATTCTATGGTAAATCCAGGCGTCTTTCGACCATCAAAGACTATTTCACTTTAACTCTTTCGAGCTTAAAGCGTATCTAATGGTACAAATTCTCCAAGAGGTTAATCCAATTACGGCACTAAATTTTTAACAGGGGTTGGTGCCCTATTACCTTGACATTATCTCTTTTCCAGACATGTAACTTTTCTTTCGAACAAGTTAATGCTATACTGGTGTATTGTATATGTTTGCAACCACAAGAATTTAGATTAAGATGAAGAGAATAATGATATAAGCAGTACACGTGTCAAGAATTCACAAACTCATAGCAATAGATAGTATCTCATAAGGCTTCCATAACCCTAACAGAGAAGTTTAGCTACTCATGATTGCAACGGAGATCACAATAAACATCATCATGATCTCACGTTGGTCACAAGGTCCGTGCTTTCTCTGTCAGAAAGTGTAACGTGAATTAGGATCAAACGTTGAATGAAAAAGACTTGAATTAATTAATGAGTGAATAAGAATTTATTAGAATGGGAAGGAATAGAAGGGGGAATAAGAAGAGAATGCTCAAAAGTTTCAGCAAAATAGGGTTTATATAACATCCATATCCTAGTCCTATTGAAATAGGTTTTTTATCCTTGTCCTAGTCCTACTGGATTACTGCATACTTGTCCTAATCCTACTAAGTTACTGCTGATCCCCAAGTCTTTGTAAATGCTGTTTTTTTCCCGGGACAAGTTATCCATGCATCACTTTCAGTCCATAGGTGTCCAAACGCTGCTTCCCTTCTTTCGTGAAGCTTCCTTTGGCGTCAAGTTATCCATAAAATGCTGAAATCTTCATCATTTATACCTGAAAACTTGTTAATCATGTTTGTTAGCTCACTTACAGGAAAAAGGACTAAAAGTGCAGGAATTATATATTTTGTCCTTAAAACTTAGCCTAAAATATGGATAAATTATGGTGTTTAGGCGTGTAAATACGCCTATCATCAACACCCCACACTTAAAGCTTTGTTCGTCCTTGAACAAAATATCATGTCCATATAAACATCTACTTAGGATTTCCACAGTAACAACACAAAATATTCATCAAGACAGGCACAACAATTATTAACAAAGAGTAGTTTTCTGATCACTACTAGAAACAATTCAACCTCTAACATAGACTCGTGATGATGGTGAATTCGTATCCACAAGTTAATGTACAAAGAATCATACACAACTACCCAAAACTCATCAACCATGTGTGTCTCACAATATATCACCCATAATCACTCACAAGTATTGTATATATTTCGAACATGGGTATAAGATTATCCTTGTTCTCACTCTCACAAAGAATTCATATGTTGCAACTGAAGACCATAGGCTTGCCCTTAGTGTAATGCTCCACTAAATATTAGAATGCTAAGCTTAGGATCAAATAGGTCTTTTACAGGTTGTAATGTTGGCTAAGGGACGGGTAGGACTATTTTGGCCAGAAATAGTGACTATGTTCATAAGCGCTTTAATACATCACATTATGCCATTAACACTTTCTTTCAAACAACCTTTCTACTTTCTTTTAATCTACCACCCCTTCTCACCTCTTTTGTTATTCAATTTTGAGCAGAATTAACTTTTTATTTTCATTTTCATTTTCATTTTTCTCTCTTTTTTTTTTATAACACACCTCTATGATAGCTATTTTTTTTCGTAATAATTTCAAGTACCAATACACTCTAAGGCATCACTCTTACCCAATTTCCTCTTATTTTGTCACATGACCTTACAATTTAAAGCACTTAGGAATTTGGATCAAATTATGGTCTTGAAAAAAATGGATTAGGCTTACATATGATTTTGTCAAAGAAAATAGGCTAAAGGCTCAAAGGGGGTTATCTAGGATGATGTCCATGGGTAGATAAAATGAAGGTAAACAATCATAGATTGCCAAAGAAATGCCTAAATCATCTCCTAAACTCACACTCTTTATTTCGCTTTACATACATACCAGGCAAGTTCTAGCATCAGCCACAAACATAGAATATACTATCATCTCACACACACAAGGCACATGGTTGACTTTATTGGCAGCAGTATAGACTCTTGACCCAACGTATGAAGGAATTTAACCACACAATTATCACACAGTGAGTCACACTTAGAGCCTAAACGTCTCAATAGTAATGATTTTATCACAGACTCTTGTCATAATACCATGCTGCCTATCAGAACAATTTTATGCAAAGTTTGTAACAAAAAAAAATTCCTAAAAAAAATTAAAACAAACAAACATAAATAAGCAAAACACACATAAATAAGCAAATGCAGATAAAGAAGTATAGCATACAAATACCAGCACCCCACACTTAGATGGGACACACTACCCTCAGTGGAAAATAAATAAGAAGAACCTAGTTAGTCGGACTCCTCTTCTATGTCTGGGGTCATACCCCCTGCGTCGGAATCATCATCAGAGTCGTCATCCTCAAAAGTTCCTTATAAGTACCCTACTTGATTCCAAGAGTGCGTCGAGGTATTTGCAGCACGGAGGATTTAGCTTGATTTTTTCTTCCTCTTTTCTTATCTTTCTGTGTGGTGGGCGCTTTTTCTTTTCCTTGTCGTCCTTTTTGTGCCATTCTACCTGAGATCTCAATAAAGTCATGTTAGCTTCATCTCGGAAGATTCAATCGACAAACAGACAATAGTGGCACCACCCCACACTTAATTTGTTGACACAAACTAATTAAGTAAATGATGTCGATTACTCAGACTTCATCGACATACATTTAGGTGATATGTTCCAACAATATGTTCAGCACAGTCATACTTTCATGTCCTCTTAACGTTATGCAATCTTGACAATGCTTTTGTGTTTGGACTAATGCATCTTTTGAACAAAACTACTACATAGATATCGTATCAATTTATGGCATAGAAATAATCACAACATCAACATGTAAGCTTTCAAGTTACAAGATTATGCAATTATCTTGACCATGTCGATTTTGCAAAAGTATGACAGTTATAAAAATCAAATACAAATTGGAAACAAGTCAAGAGCATCCATACATATTCTTTCACTCACTTAGTTCTATCAACCACATTCAAATCGCCAACACTACTTCACGATTTAACAACTTATTATAGGCGTAGTATTGTAATACTTATGTAATATAAAAGAAGAGCAAAGAAGTACTTACTTGGTTGATGGCCTCGAAAGATGTTCTTGCAAAGTTAAAAGAGCAAAAATAAAAGTTTTAAGAGTTTTGGGAGGCAAAGGCGGCGCCTATGCTATGGCATTGTAGATTCAGAGAGCAAAGGAAATGGCATAGGCAGCGCCTTTAGCTTTGCCTAGTTAAGCAGAAGGTCATAGCATAGGCCATGCCTAATGCTTTGCCTAGTTGAGCAGAAGACTTTTGCATAGGCGGCGGCTATGCTATGGCTTTGTTGAGCATAGGCGGCGCCTATGCTATGACACTCTAGAATCCAAGAGCTTATGCCATAGCATAGGCCTTGCCTTGTTCGTGGCCTAGATTTACATAGGCCTTGCCTTGTTCTTTGCCTATATTTTCATAGGAAATGCCTAACCCATAGCCTTTTGCTTCTTCATTCCTAACTTACCACCTTCGACATGCAATACTTCCAAATCATAATTTGAAACCAATCTCCTCCTTTACACCTCTTGCACCTATATTTACTCAAAAACAACAAAAATGATTAGAACGATGGGTTGCCTCCCATCAAGTGCCTTAGTTTTTGTCGTGGCTCGACAAAATCCTAAGAAAACAAAAACAATTAAAAACTATGGGTTGCCTCCTATCAAGCGCTTGATTTATTGTCGCGGCACGACATAGCTATCTCAATTACTTAGACTTCATCGAGATAGATGGTGCATCATTTTCTGAATGGATTCAGACGACTCTGATGCTTACATGTAGGCATGTAATCTTCGTTGATATGACTCTTGTGCATACATATCCCAGGAGGGATACCAATTATATCATCAATAGTCCAACCCATAGCTCTCTTATATCTCTTCAGAGCAGAGATGAGAGCCTCTATGTGTTGTTCACTTAAATCATCCACCACACTCACAGGAAGTCTATTTCCACTTCCCAAGAACGCATACCTTACATAAATGGGGAGCTCTTTCGATTCTAGCACTGGTGGCTCTTCAATGGAAGTCTTCGCTGTTGGTGACGGTTGATTCTTAAGATCAAGGTTCAGCTGTTTAGGAGTATGAGAATAAGATCCTATTTTTGTTAGAGCACACATAGTTTCTTTATAATCTTCATCGTCCTCATGCTCAACATTTAGCAGCGCAGCAGACAATGGCTCATAAATAGGCTTCTTCTCTACAAATAAGTTTTTCTGATCCTCATAACAAGCATCATCTACAAAGAACACATTCATATCGTTGGCCTGCTTCATTGCTTTGCATACATCAAAACGGACAACTTTGTCATTCAACCAAAATAACAGTTCATTAGCTCTCATGTCAATAAGCACACTTCCTGTTGCAAGGAAAGGACATCCCAAGATTATGGGAACTTTAGAATCCACCTCACAATCCAAAATCACAAAGTCTGCAGGAAAAATAAAGGTAGACACCTTCACCAACACATCATTCAAGATACCCACAGGTCATTTTACCGACCTATCTGCCATCACGAGCCGCATATTAGTTGGTGCAGGGTCGCCCAACCCCAACTTTCTGTAGAAGGATAGTGGCATCAAATTGATGCTAGCTCCCAAATCGCACAATGCCTTAGCAAAATTCATAGATCCAACCGTGCAAGGAATAGTGAAAGCACCAGGGTTTGCCTTCTTCTGTACTAAGGACCTTGTGGCAATTGCACTGCAATGATGAATATCATCTGCCGGCTCATAGCTTACTGCCTGTTTCTTTATCAGAAGATCCTTCATAAATTTTACGTAGCCAGGCATCTGTTCTAGCGCCTCTACCAATGGAACATTAATGGTCAGCTGTTTTAACATTGACATGAATTTATTGAACTTGGTATCATCAGCTCTCTTCTTTACTCTTTGAGGAAAAGGTGGTGGTGGAAGGGGAATAGTTTTCTCCACGACTTTCTTTTCCTCTTGCGTTGGATTGGCGATCTTTTTGGGTTGTGGACGTGGCGGGGTGACATCACTAACGTCCTCTGTAGCTTCATCGACGCCTTCAGGTTCTGCATTGATCACTTGCGTGCCTTTGGATGAAGTTTCCAGCACCTTACCACTCCTGGTAGTAATGGCCATGCCTCTTCCATTGTTCCTTGGGTTTTGTACTGTGTTGCTGGGTAGCGTTCCAGCCTTTCTTTGGTTGAATGCCGCAGATAATTGACTCAATTGTTGCTCTAGCTGTTTTATTGAAGTGGAATGTGAGTTAACTAATTGCTTCATTGAGGACAAATAATTGATTACCTCTGTTACTCCCGTGTTGGTTTCCTCTACTCCTTTCAACAGATTAGCCATCATATCTTCCATGGACATATTTTCGGAACCAGATACAGTGGCGTCACGTCTTCCAGGAGGAACATACAAACCACTCCTGTCAGTCTTATCCTTCCAACTACCTTGATCATGTTCCTTATTTCCAGATCTATCATAATAGTTCCGACCTTGGTTTCCTTGGGCATTGCCTCAGAAACCCCCCTGATTGTTCAAGTAGTTGGCTTCTTCCTCAGAATCGGATTCGTCTCTTCCTTTTGACGCAACCGTTTTGACTTTTTCGGTCTTCCCTGATAATAGATGCTTTGTAAGAAGATCCATCTGTGTTTTTATGTGAGCCATATCCTGGTCACACTCCTCTTCTCTTCGCCTCTGTTCTGCGGTCATGCCAATAGATATAGTAGAGCTTGCTACCTCCGAATCCCTGGTATGCCAAGCTCTACTCTGCTTTGTCATACGATATAGCATACCACTTGCTTTATTAAAATTAAGGTCCATGAATGATCCACCTGCAGCATTATCAACCACTGGCTTAGTTACCGAATTCAAAGCTCTGTATAATATATTCATCAAGTGGACATTGGTCATATGATGATTTGGGCACCGCATAAGCTTCTTCTTGAACCTCTCCCATGTTTCGTGGAGAGCTTCAGTTGGAAGCTGTCTAAAATTGCTAATCTTATCTCTCAACTGTGCTTTCTTGGATGGCGGAAAGAATCTTTCAAGGAAAGCATCTTTCAATTGCCTCTAATTTGTAATAGAATCAGGAGTCAGCCCGTTCAACCACAGAGTTGCCTCCCTAGATAGAGACAATGGAAATAAGCACAGCCGAATTGTATTCTGTCCAACGCCTAGATTGTCGAATGACTTGCATGTAGAAATAAAGTTGATTAGATGCATATTCGGATCATCGCCTGCTAGTCCACCGAATAATCCCTTGAGTTACAATAATTGAATCATGGTGCTCGTGATGTTGAACTTGGCTCCGGGCGCCAATGGCGGAGGAATAATAGCTCCTGTGGCGCCAGCTCCATCCAGATCATCATTATCATCATCGAAAGGCATCTGCATAGCACGTCGTTCAGGCCTAAATCTGGCTTGACGATCTCTTCTGTTTGAAGGTGTCGCCACCTCAGCATCACGCCTAGGGTTTAGTAGCTCATCATCACCTAAGTCCTCATCATCAGCATCTGCTGCTTGCCCAGGGTTATCGATATTCTGTTGATGCACTTGAGCAGAGGCCAACGCAGCTAATCTATCCTGCTCCTGTTGAGCAGCCCTTCTGTCAATGTCACGTTGCGCATCCATCCTTCCAATAAGTTGCGGTTCAGGGTTTTGGGTAATAATGGTCGTCTCGAACTTTGAGTATTTGGCATGCACTGAAGTAAAACCTGCAGAAAGCAAAAACAACAACTAAAAGTAAAGTATGAGAATCTTTGACCAAAGGTTCTAGTAATTATCACAAACTTAGTAGACAACCGTATTCCCCGGCAACGGCGCCAATTTTTGATAATGCTCAAATTACAGCTCTCGTAAGAGTGTAAGCGGTCGTTGTCAAATATAGAACCCAACTGGGTTGGGTGTCGAATCCCACAGGGAATACTTGGTCACTAAGTAAGCAACGATTATTAGACTTTTGATGAAAGTTCTGCGAATAAAGGGAGATTTTATGCGTACACATGATGTAAACAAAATAGTAGAGTAAAAACGGAAAATAGAAGAGTAAAATGGATTTCTTGGTAGGTTTTAATCAATGAGAATCGAGAGTTAGGGTTATGTCCACCTTATGAGTTGTACGTATCTATTGACTATGAGTTATGCGGAATTCAGACATGCATGCGCTTATAGAGAATCGTATTCTATGGTAAATCCAGGCGTCTTTCGACCATCAAGGACTATTTCACTTTAACTCTTTCGAGCTTAAAGCGTATATAATGGTACAAATTCTCCAAGAGGTTAATCCAGTTACGGCACTAAATTTTTAACAGGGGTTGGTGCCTTATTACCTTGACATTATCTCTTTTCCAGACATGTAACTTTTCTTCCGAACAAGTTAATGCTATACTGGCGTATTCTATATCTTTGCAACCACAAGAATTTAGATTAAGATGAAGAGAATAATGATATAAGCAGCATACGTGTCAAGAATTCACAAACTCATAGCAATAGATAGTATCTCATAAGGCTTCCATAACCCTAACAGAGAAGTTTAGCTACTCATGATTGCAACGGAGATCACAATAAACATCATTATGATCTCACGTTGGTCACAAGGTCCGTGCTTTCTCTGTCAGAAAGTGTAACGTGAATTAAGATCAAACATTGAATAAAAAAACTTGAATTAATTAATGAATGAATAAGAATTTGTTAGAATGGGAAGGAATAGAAGGGGGAATAAGAAGAGAATGCTCAAAAGTTTCAGCAAAATAGGGTTTATATAACATCCATATCCTAGTCCTATTGAAATAGGGTTTTTATCCTTGTCCTACTCCTACTGGGTTACTGTATACTTGTCCTAATCCTACTAAGTTACTGCTGATCCCCAAGTCTTTGTAAATGCTGTTTTTGCCCGGGACAAGTTATCCATGCATAACTTTCAGTCCATAGGTGCCCAAATGCTGCTTTCCTTCTTTCGTGAAGCTTCCTTTGGCATCAAGTTATCCATAAAATGTTGAAATCTTCATCATTTATACCTGAAAACTTGCTAATCATGTTTGTTAGCTCACTTACAGGAAAAAGGACTAAAATTGCAGGAATTATATATTTTGTCCTTAAAACTTAGCCTAAAATATGGGTAAATTATGGTGTTTAGGCATGTAAATATGTCTATCATCACGTACGAAATGTCAAAATCAATATGGTTGCATATATTGGACTTCGGATGCATCCCGAGGACTTGGCTGGCGCTTGGAAGAAAATTTAAAGTTTTAGCCGTCGTTAAGTGCAATCATGGAGGCATTGGTGCGATCGCGATGCCATGATCGTGATGCCGCAATTGCGGCAAGCGTACGTGCGCAATTGAACTAGTTGAGGGCCTGGGAAGGGATTATTTAAATGCTCTTCATAGCCGAGAATTGTCCATTTCTCCCATTATCTTAAATTCCAAAACCCTGATAGAGCATGTTGACCTCAAATTGAGTCTTCGGTGTTGATTGAGAGCTTGAATAACTTTTGTAATCATGATTAACATTAAATCTACAGTATGAATCCGTTAATTTTAGTATTGAATTCTTGATTGTTTGACCTAAAACCCCCAATGGTTTGAGGATTGATTTTAGCCCCAAATGTGATTGATTTGCACTAGTTTCTTGAGGGATATAACTCCCTGATGATATTTGATCAATAGGTTGGTCTCTAAAAGTCATTTTTCATATATGGGACCCATTTGAGGATTTTTTATGTCATTTTGGACACAAAGCACAATTTGCTATATGGGTGTTGATTTTCTCATAATAATGCATAGATTATGTTGTTGATAGCTTGGCTCAAGGAAGAATCTTTGAGGAAAGGGAAAGCAAAGATTGTTGGTTCGTGAGGTATGTTTGGGTTCGAGGTAGGTTAGGCTTAGTTGTATTAGATTGAGATTTATTATAGTATAACTATGATATCTTGCTAAGATTGGGTAGGGTTTTAGATGTTGAAATAGTGGAATGTAATGATTGGGATTGGTTGAATCACTTAGGCTTCTGAACACACAAAGTGTGATATTTAACTCATAGTCTGGAAACTTGGTTAGTTGGACTTGTTACTTCATGAATAGCATAAGAATACTCTAATTGCTCTAGTTAGACAGGAGTGACATTGTTCACTCATTTTAAGAGTAAGTTGACCTAGATATGCCTAGTTTTCGAATTGGCATTTTATGCTTTGGATGACGTAGGAGTAATACTTGAGGAAGAATTGTCCTATAGAACTAGTGTAGATTGTTAAACCTTTGAGACATGATTTAGATAACTTAGTCTAATTCTGGGTAGAAGTTAGACTTGAAGAAGATAATTTGGGATATTTGAAGCGGAACTTGACCCGCCTTCAGCTTGAACTATGAACTTCATTAGTGACCTAGATACTTGTTGAACGCCAAGAATTTACTTTTGGTAACATGATGGCTAAACCCAGCAAATGTTTTATTCATGATGTTGATTTTAGGGATAATGAGAATACTTGATTGATTATCTTATTGACAATATTTGGATAGCATTGAAAAGTCTTGTGAATTGAACCTATGTCTATGCTATCACTTGATGTATTGGCTAGTTTACTATGTGAGCCTTGGATAATGTCATTGCACATATTATGCACAATCTTAGTGACTAAACTTATGTTTGTGCCAAAGAATCCCATTTATTCCAAGTATTGTGAATCATGCCTAATAA
This sequence comes from Capsicum baccatum var. pendulum, assembly GCA_030864225.1. Lineage (NCBI taxonomy): Eukaryota > Viridiplantae > Streptophyta > Magnoliopsida > Solanales > Solanaceae > Capsicum > Capsicum baccatum. The sequence continues at coordinate 94,110,625 of CM061557.1, forward strand.
GATAGATTCTAGAGAGTATATGCATGACTCGTAATTGACCATTCTAACAATCATATCATGCCTGGTAATGTGTTAAGTGTTCACACCATATGTATATGTATGTTCATGCACTTATTATTATAATGTATTGATAATGAATGGTGAGATACTATGATATGCCTTCCCTTGCTTCTCTTACACTCGTCTATTTGTGGGGCTTGTACTTGTCAATGATTTGGCTATATATAAATATATATATATATATATTATTGTTAGGATGAATATTGATTCCCGGCAAGTCCGAAGGATATATTAATGATATTATGATGCTCGGTACATCCGGAGGATATATTGTGTTACGAAGATGTATAGTAAGTTCGGAGGGATATATTGATGATATTATGATGCCCGGTATATTGGGAGGACATATTAATTATATTATAATGCCTGGTAAGTTTGGAGGATATATTGATGATATTATGATGCCCGGTACATTCGGAGGACATATTTTTGTTCTGATGATGCCCGATAAGTCCAGAGGATATATTGATGATATTATGATGTTTGGTACATCCGGAGGATATATTGATGATATTATGATTCCCGGTACATCCAAAGGATATATTGATGTTATGTATGGCAAACATGCGTATATCTGCTTATGTGTGATATGCCTTTCTATGATTACATTCGTGTGTGCCTTAAAGATATGATGCTATTCATGGGATGCCGGTTATAATTCTTTAATACTAATCACTTGTTTAGTGGTGTAGTTCTCACTAGTGTTAAGGCTAATTGGCAAGTGAAATCTTATCTAGAAATAAGAATTCACCTAGTGGGAATATTTTTCTTGAATATAGGGATTAACTCAGGAATATTGTCTAGTTAAATGAGTTGTGTGGTAGCTAGTTGACTATTAAGTGGCTATTTTACTTGATGACTAGAATTCTAGAATACTAGATAGTGGACCATGTTGGTTGAAATATGATAACTAGCTATTGTGGTTTTTATATGGTCAATGGTTATAATACGTGAGCATTGGCGATGATTAATAGTATTGATGACTAAATATAATGTTGTTGGGTTGTTAAATGAGGATTTTTAGATTATGATTCTAGATAGTAAGAGGCATTGGTTGATAGATAGGTATGTGTGTTTGATAATATGCAACCTTTTCCTATTTGATGACTAGTACGCCTATGATAACTAGAAATAAGCTTTGGTCAATGGCATCTATGGTTAGTAGTGCATCTTGACTAGGTGTTGATATTGGCTATTTAGTATATAATAATTAGTGTTATCTCGTAAATAAAGATTTAGTAAAGGATCGGTTAGGATATGATTTAGAAATCCTATAACGAGTAGTGAATTAGTAGTCTAATAATAATAAGTGTTGGTTAGTTAATAATGACTAGATAGAGTGTATTGATATCATAGATATCTAAATGTCTATATGGTATTATGATTACCCTAGTATATGTTATTTCAATTGCTGTAATTAATGATGATTATGGATCATGGTAAATGACTGTTGATGGGAATTGTGGAAAGTAAGGATAGTGAGAAGTTGGTTATACATCATGATACGTAATGATTTGATCTATTGATGCACTCTCCGGTGGTATGGGACATCGTGATGAGTTCTTTACTTTATGTTCTTTTGGGTGTACCCCCGGGTGGTATGGGATGTCATGGTGGGTTCTTTTACTTTACACTCTAATAGATGTATGCGCATTGAAATTGGTATTCATGTGGTTTTAATTGTATACATGTCTCTTTATGCTTCCAAATTGATTACTCATGTTATATGATGGTTTTGGTTCGTATTGATATTATTCTAGTTGATTAGTTATTTTGTACAGTGATGATGAAGATGATTTAGGTTTAATTTTGTACCTTGACTTAGAGATATTATCTTGCTTTATATCATTTTTATATTATAATTTAGCTCAGTCGACCAATGATTCCTACTTAGTACCCATTGTTTTGGTACTCATACTAAACTTTAGTACCTTTATGGTACAAACACGAGTACTAGTTGTCGTCACTGAGTTGAGATCGTGTAGTGTAGATCTTCTAGAAACAAAGTAAGCTCTTGGAGTTTCAAGTTGCCCGTTTCCCTCCTATCTTTATTCAGTCTTTTTATTCAAGACGAATGTATAAAACTATTTAGACCATGAGTTGTATTTCCTATTGTCATATTTAGATGCTCTTGTACTGATATTACAAGGTTGTGGGATTGGCATCTGTAGTTGATTGTCTATTCTGGAACATTGTTGTTTGTTATTGTGTTCATCTATTGTGGCCCTTGCCGGGCATTTCTACCAAAGTGACCCATTGCCTTAGCTCCAGGTTATGGTGTTGGCTTACCTACTGGTGGGTCTTATGCATATGCACACCACATGTTTGTTAAAACATCTATAAGAGTGGAACGCCTTATGTGCTTGTAAAGGTTAATGTGAACTTTCTTGGGACACTATGTGATCATTTTTGAAGCATGGTTTTGCTTCCAATTGGTCTTAAAATTGGATACCAGTGGTCTTTAGTGTACATTGTTAATGAATGTTGCATTTATGGTTTGATCGATTAATGTTCTTATCATAGCATCCTCGGGTGAAGTATGAGTAACCCGAGAGACATAAATGCTTGCCTTGCCCTATGATAGATTGGGTGACACCATTCAAGAATGTTTTTGAGCTTTTTTTTTAGTGAGACCATTAAATTCCATTTTTGGCTCTCTTTACAAGGATGAGTTTTTGACTCGGAGTAATTTATGAAGCTCAAATTTCTCAAATCGGTTGGAGGGCTAACTTTTTGCTCTATGAGTACGATGCCATGTGTGGTAAGATTTTTGAATAATTCTTATACATATGTGTAGTCTAAAACTTGTCCCAAGTGTGTTAAGAGCAAAATTCTAGGCAAACTTGGTTTGGAGGATGACCAGAGGCTATTTTTACCATTACATAGCCAAATTTCCACCTTAACATTGTTTCCTAGTTAACCCATTTGAGCCTTTTTTCCCATCATTCATTTTTATTGTAATGATAACCATGCTATAACACCTAAACCCTTTTTAAAATATCTCTTTTTGTACTTAACCTCATTTGATGCATCGCATGATCCTAAGCAATGAAATATAGGCAAAATCCTAAGTTTAGGGGTTTGTGTAGTTGGGAGAATAATGTAAGGATGGTTCAAACTCCAATTTTGGGGGTATGAATATGATGTGTTAAGATGAGACAAGAAAGGTGTATGTAAGTTTGTCAAATCATGTACTTAAGAGAAAAGAGACATACTTAATAGTATAGTTGTATAGCTTAGCCTATAGAATCTGAAGAGAAATCAGACAAATGGGGGTCTAAGAAGAGCTTAAAGTTAGAAATATCTCTTGAAAAAGTCAAGGAAATAATGAAAGAAAACTAGTGGCTTTAAATTGTTTGGTAAATGCTAATCAAAAAGGTAGGGAAATATGGGAAATTATTTGACAGAGAATAAAGAGGATAATTTAAAAATTTTGGGGTAGAAGGGGTTGAGCAAATGCATTAAAGGAGGTTTCTTAGTCACTTTATCCATATATATTCCTACATGTACCTTAAACCTTCATCTAAACCCATAAGACCTTGGTGATTCCAAACTAAAATCTATATTTGTGTCAAAAAACACATAGGGCAAGCCTATGGTTCTACTCGTTGTGCTTGAATTTCTTTGAGAGAGTGAGTGTGAATTCTTTCATTATTTGAGCTCCTTTAGAAATTTCAATGTCTTATGTGTGAGGAGCTAACTCTTCCATGTGTGCGGCATCAATACTTTGAGTAGAGGGTAAAGTCATACTCTCCGTTTGGGTAAATGGGTGAAGTAAGTTGCATTGTGAAGATTAAGACAATCTTTGAAGATTTTATGTCTCCTCTTTAGATGCATTTTTGATTTGCAAGGTTCATTTGATATAAACTTTCATCCTTGCTTCATAAATATGTGCTTATTGAAAACTTTTTGTTTACTTGTTACCATGACATGTTTGGAAAATCTTTGTAGAGCTTTGCTAAGTTATTCCTTTAGTATAGCTTTTCTTTGGGTGGAATTGAGTTAAAAATAATATCTTATTGAATTATCCTCACTTTCTTTAGGATAAACAATAGTTTAAGTAGGGGGGTTTTGATAAGTCATAAATTTGACAACTTACTAGCACCTTTTAAGCCTAAATTATCATGCTTTTCCATTGGTTTGTTGTTAATTTCTTACTTAATACTCATTTATTTAGGTAAAAGTTGAAATGGGAAGATGAGCAAGGAAACTTGATTAAAAGGAGCTAAGGAAAAGGTGAAAGAGAAGAAATATGAATGAAAAGAGCCAAATGCTGGAAATCAGGCCCAAGAATCGACCCTCAGTTACCATGAATGCTGGAAATCAGGCCCAAGAATCGACCCTCAGTTACCACGATCATGGACTGAGGGTCACAATTTCCATCTGAGGTCAATTAAAACATTGGAGATTATCAGGTGACCATCGCGATCGCAGGTGTCAAGAACGCGGTCAAGATATGGTGATCGCGATAGGGTGGAAAAGTTTCAAGGAAGAACTAAAATTTGTTTACAAGCAAGGTGGAAATTTTGTAATATTTGGCAAATGTAGAATTGGGGCTTGAATAAAGGTCTTTAGCTCATTATAATCCATCTTTTACCCTTCATTAATTTATCGTCTTTAGGGAACACTATTGTACTACTCTTGATCTAAGAAGACATTAGAGAAATTCCTAAGTGAAGGATTAACAATTTCCATTGAAAGTGGATGAGTGGTGAGTTTACCACTAAAGTTGTACTCATTATTCGTGTATATTACCTTGTTATAGATGAATAAATGAGACATAATTGAGATTAAATACACTAATATCCACTTCTTGTAGGTATAGAGTTAAAGGGATTGAAAGATGTGGATTAAAGCTCAAATGATCAAAAAAGAAGCAAGAAAGTGTAGCTAAAGACCTAAAATGGAATAGCCCTCTAGTATCACGGTCACAATCTACTGACCACAGTCGTGCCAGTCAAGGATGGTCAATTAATCATGGTTGAAAAGGAAAACAGTGGTCGCATATCCGCGGACGCAGCAAACCAGCGCGATCGCAGCCTAGCGGAGGATTTCAACCCAAAGGCAAAACTATAATTGCACATGTTGACCCAATTTGACAAAAATGACTCAAACCCTATCATTATTAAACAACAATTCCATCTTCCCCAATTTTTAGGGTTTAGTTTAGTGTAGTTCATAGCCTTCATTTTTGGAGAAGAAAATATTGTATAAATTTTGGGTGAAGAATACATTGGAGAATTTCTAAGTAGAAGATTTGCTCACTTCCATTGTTGATATTGTGGGAGAACCAAGTTTGAAGTAACATTCGCTAAAATCTTCAACAATACAATTCAATGGAGATTATGGGTATATCTATGCTTATTTATCTTATGTGTAGCTAAATCTCCCTCTTGGGTTATGTGTGAATAGGGGTTAAAATGGGTGTGGGTTGTTATTGTTAGCATTTATTTAGTAGTTCAAGTTTATGGGTTTTATCATTGCTATGCTATTTTGGTTGGGATTTGATGGGTGAAATCCCCAAATACCCATATGGGTTTGATGAGTAAAAGCTCCAAGCTCTAGAAATTGTAAGGCCATCATCGAAAGAAGGTTTTTGGGTGAACTTTAGGAATTCATATCATCCTCGAAAGGAAATGATAGACAATTATGCGTAAAGTTTGATAAATTTTTACTTTCTTTGACATAAGGGTGAATGTAAGGCTAATTATGCAATGGGTATCATCCTAGAAATAGGCATGTCTAGATTGAGGTTGTGGTTACTAATTGTTGAACACACCTATTAGGTATTCGAAAGAATCAATGGGTGAAAGTTTGGTGTTTTATTGAAAGACTAGCATCAAAATCTATAACAAAGCCTACCCACATTTGATTTACTAAATTGATGTTGATTTATCACTCCCACATGTCACTCCCTTAGTAATGAATAATCCCAAGATCTGTGCATAATTATTAAAACTCTAATTATTCATAGCCCCGAATTTATTCAATAAAAACCTAAAAAGAAATATTAGTGTAGAAACCTATCTCCCCCATTTTATCTTTTTGTACCATTTGTTTGAAGTTAACTTGTATCTATCATTTCAAATCAATTTGATCGCCACTCATATTGTTCCTCGTGGATTTTACCCCGACTCCAAAGTTGGGTAAATATATTGACAATGACCGCCTTGCACTTAAATTGATGTGTAAGTTGAGCGTTAGCAAAGGTTTATTGGAATTTAAAGTTTGGACTTACATTATCTTTATCTTTCATGATTCAATTTGGTGGAAATTTTGGTACATCTTTACTTTTTATCTTTATGAGTAGCTAGTTCTTCCTCTTGGGGTTATACTTGAATAGGTTATGATTTGTGCATGTGTGTTGTTTAATTATCTATCTAATTAGTTAATATTAATGGGTTTTTCTATTACTCTATGTTTGAATTGAACATTATAGGTGAAAGCCCCAATTGGTTGGGATCCCACATCATCCTTGAAAGAGAGATGTGGGTGATGAGTAATAGTGAACATTTATTTGATACAAGTTATTTCCTTGGCATTGTCTTATAAATAAGAATGTTAAGTGATGTAGCTAAGTTTAAGGGAATCATCCTAGCTATAGGGATACTAAGTTGAGGTCTTGGATTTATTAATTGGGCACTCTCATGAGGTATTCGAAAGAATCTAGGAGTGAAATTTAGTGTTTTGTTCAAAGACTAACACTAAGAGTTAAAATCCAACCTACCAGAATCTTTGACTAAATTTTGATTAATTCCCAATTACCCATGCATGAACTCGACAAAAAATGGCATAACTCCAAGATCCGTTCCTAATTGATTATACTGTAACTATTCTTAACCTCGAGTTATTCGTCTAGAAGCCCTAAAATTGTGATATTTTCAAAAAACGCTCAAAACCCTCAAATATTTGTACCCATATTTGAATTTAGTAAGTAACTTTTATTTTGAACTTACTCGATCACCATTCACATTTTCCTCATGGATTCGACCCTGACTCAAAGTTGGGTAATTATATTGACAACAACTTCCTTGCACTTAAATCGACATGTAAGTTGAGCGTTATCACCATGCGCATCAGATCTTTTTGGAGGCATGATCTGAAATTCAAACAAACGGGGATCAGAGTAGATTCAAGACCTTAGACTCTATAGCCCGAAATTGAACAACAAGGAAAACATTCCTAAATGGCTCGTAGCCTATCCCTTATCAGTGTGGCATGTACACACCCATATAGGAGATTCTACTTGAAATGGCCTTGTGCACGCCCAATGACACCAAACCTAAGCTCTGATACCATCTTTGTCCTGACCCAAACCAGGGACTACCCATTATGGGTATATCAAGTCCACTAAGGACCGGAGACTACCACATTTTTGCCTTGCCAGATAGGCTATAACACTCCTAGAAGTGGCTGAAATCCAAACATATAACAAGATCATAAAAATAACAAGCTCAAAGACTTCTAATCATGTCAACATAAATACCCAATCCACAAAACATCCACAAGGCCTCTACAAATCCAAAAACAATATAACTCAGGACATGCCCCCAACCCTAATAATTACAAAGACAATGACAATGATAATGTTAATGTGAACTCTTTAATTCTAGATTATGAAAGGAAACCGATGGAATGATCTATTCTTCCAAAAAATGGAAGCTCACCACTCACCGCAAACGACTGACGAATCGAGCTGATCCACCTAGCACTACACAAAAATGTAGGATAGCCTTTGGACCCTGTATTGCGTGGGGATACATCATCTGGAGACGGTTATTGGGTTGAGCACTATCACGTAACTCAGGGATAAGGATAAAGTAATGACATTTCAAAATCCAATTCAACTCAATGTATATGTTCACATGCATGTATGCATACATATATACTTATATAAAATGTTGTGATAAGGAACAAGGCTTAGCATGTACTTTAAAACTATAGCCTAGATTGTGTATCTTAACCATCATATATCAGTACCTATGGGCTATATGGTCCCCAACTCTCACCCCCTGGTCGGGTCCCAATGTGTGTAGCCATACGAACCGAAGAACAATCTTGTATATATACATGGGAGACTCAAACCTACCAACCATATACTAAGGTGACTTAAGCACCAGATCATGTAAGGTATTCTGGGGGAATTGAACCTCCCAATCATATAATAAGGTAGGCTCGAAAAATCCGATCATAATAAAGGGGACTCGAACCCCAGTTTAATTAGACCCCCACGCCAGCAAACGCGATTTCCAATTTTGGTCCCTCGAGACAACCACTTTCGTGGCCCAGCTACACCACCCTCTTTTAAGCCCCATTAAAACATATCACATATTCCCATTCATTGAACCACAATACACCTTTAGGCATACACTATTGGTATCGTCATACAAACTACACTTGCAAGGTAATATCAACATGCCATCACAATTCCATTAACTTGGCAAAACAACTCCCTTTGTTCATTAATACAAGGTAGGAGAAACCAACTCCCTTTGTTCATTAAATCAAACCATCATATTTCAATAACCTCATTATATCATGCAATTATTTCAAAAATAGTTCAATGCAATTTTACTCGTACTCAGAATCACTTTCACAAAATTGGGTTGGGGTTATTACCAATTCAATTGTCAATATTCACAAAATTTGGGGAAATCACAAATTCCTAGTTTATTCACCATACCAATGCATCAAATTGATTTCAAAACCATCATTTAAAACATAAACAATCCATATGTAAACATGAAACATCACATAAATGACAATCATTTGAAAACCCTCAACCTATGTTCCAAAACAATCATCAAAACCATATGGAGAACTATTTAAAACACATGCTTTGACAAATTAATCATTGGGGAAAAGTAACATTCATGAAATACCAGGAGTTATGTAAAGAATTTGCCCTTGGAAGCTCTAATTGATTAACTTCTTGGAAACCCTAAGTATCTTGCTTGAGAGAATTTGAGAGAGATTGAGAAGTTATTTTGATTTGTTTTGGAGTGATAATGATACACCAAAAGGGTTTTAAGTCGTGGGTCATAATTTGGCGAAAAGGGAAAATGTCTAAAGTACCCCTTAATTAAAAGCTAACAAATTATCGACAGTGACTACTAGTCACTATACGAATCACAAAGACACGTTACAGTTTGTCACCACGAGTCGCAGTCAAGAAAATAGCTGAAGGACCATTCTCTGATGACCCTACGATTCACACCATATGACTGACTCATCAGGTGACCCTACGACTCGTAGGGTCCAAGTCATAGTCAAGATAGAAACACTTGGGGCACACACCTGTTTGGATAAGGATGGGACCATACGACTCATTTAGAATCTTTATGACTCATTAGGAGCCACTCATAGACAAGACAGTAACTTGGGCTACCCTTATTAGATGCCCTATGATTAAGGTCCTATGACCTGGAATGACACATTACAAATCGTAGGATGAGCCTTAGTTATGACAGTGAGTTCAAAAACTCAAAATTTTCAGTGACCAACACCTGGGGTGTTACAGTTGATGCTACAGCTAGTTTGTACCTTCAAAAAAATAGCCAGGAGTTTGAAGCACACACACTCACCATAGGAATCCAACTCAAGCATACTACTTCTACTGAGTAGGTCATCCTACAATTTCGATGAAAAATGAAAACTAAGATCAAAGCTTAAGGAACCAATACCAATGGACTATCAGCTAAAGACCTATTACCCATAATCCGTCTGAACTGAAGAAGACTGAATAGGTAACCACAGAGTAGGCTAAGCCAACATATAGATGAAATCCCAACTGAGACAAATCTAAAAACAAAGGTTGTACCCAAACTCTACAACTCCAAACTAAATTTTTGACACTAAGGTTGAACCGCTCGATCTCAGCTACCCAAACCAGAATTGAAGATGGGTATGCATCCACACTCCAAATCTATCATAACCTCTAAATCACCATTCTAAGGTGTTAAAACCATAACTAAGCTAACAAGTCTGAACTAAGGCATAATACTCAAATCGACCTTACTATCCAAATCAGACATATCCTTACTAAATCAAGCTAGAACCAAAACTGAAACATAGTTGAAGAACAAAATCACCTCAGAGGATAAATCATTTGCCAAAAACACAAGCAATCAACTCCACATCTACTGGAGGGCTTGAATCACCAAAACATACTTAAGAACTCTCCAAAGCTACAAACCGCACTAGTAATAGAAAAAACTCTAGCAACTTGGGGAAATGTAAACTTAGCCAGAAACTGGTCAATGTAGTACTCCAACTCAGCAACAACTACCCAACAACCATCTTAAAAAGTGATTACAGGAAAGATCACCTATGTCCATCTATCTTAACTCCACAATGACAAGAACCATATCATGGAAAGAATAGAGTATCAAACTCCACACACATACCAAGAGTAAATCATCACCTAGAGAATAACCTAACAGAACTGTAAGATGAATTCAAGACCTCTGGACATCAATATCAAAACCACCATCGAGTGATGAACTAGTCAAATCAAAAAAATAGACCCCAAATTGGTCAACCTCAGCAATGGGTTATATAGAGAGAGGGATAGACAATGCTAAAACTCAGCAAATCAGAAGGCAAGTCCAAAAATCTCAATCCCAAAATAAATAGTATAGCCAATTACCATTTCTAGAACTATAATAGTACCATGGAAGGACAACTTACTTTTACTTCCATAACCCACTCAACAATCGGTCTAGCCTTGCCAACAGAAGATAAAATGACCAACCTCACCTACTATAAGAGAGATATTATCCAACCAAGATAGCCATCTAAGTCAACAAATAAGAAATGTGAGGAAAGGAATTCTAACTAGATACTAACTGTCTAGCCTATACCAAGCGAGAAACGATCAACATAAAATAATGACAATAATAGCAATAGTAAAATAAACATCAATATAAAGGATAGGCAGCACCAAAAATTAAAATTAATAGCAAGTACCACTATATGTCCATAACAAGGCCAATATGCCATGGTAAATGGGACTCGAACCCAATGCTACATCCAAAGGGGAAAATATTAATACTAATCCACTCTATCCACTACTAAAAGAAATAATCTATCGGGGTAGTCATATAATTATGAACTCTATCTCAAGGCACACAACCATCAACATAAACCTACCAAGGCATACAATCATCAATGGGTATAAGAAACATAATTTACATAAATAAAAAGGTAAAAGTAGGAAATAAAAAGGTGTACCTATCATGATGTAACCCAAAGTCACATTCCTGATGGGCTTAAGGGTGAATAAATCTAAATAGGTCTAAACTCAGATTGACCATTTAAATTACCAATTGTGGTACTAAGCATATTATCTCTGATGGATGGGGCCATAACACTATGAGACTGATCTAAAATAACCAAATGACTAATAATCCCACTCCAAGGACACTCTCTAGACTAGAAACCAATATCTCTATAGTCGTAACAAACCCCTGAAGCCCTAACCTAGAAAGAAAATATAAGTTGACCCCAACTAGCTGACCAACTGGCGTCGAGGGCACTTTTTACTAAAATGACCATCCTCTCCACAATCATAACATAACTCAAGAACTCTAGGCCAGCGAGAAGTATATGTTAACTTTTTCTGAACAACGAACTCATATCTGGGCACTCCCTAGACTAATGTACCATCTTGCCACTACCAACACAAGCTCTTAGAATATTTTAAAATACTGCCCTTCCTGATCTAAAATGTCCACCAAGTCCTGAAGATCCATACCATAAACTTTGTAAGGTCCAATGAGAATGCTGCTCGCTGTGATAACCATAACTAATCTAAGAGCCACTAATAGTCTAAAATCTTACCTGCATAAAACCTATAGAGTATAAGTAAAGTTGACCTTTACTAAGAGGATCCTCACTCCTAGATGGCATACCAGTAGCACTATTCTAATGACCTCTTACCACAGCCTTCATAAGTCTCAATACATACTGTCTTTGTGGCCCTCATATAATCAACAACTTAAGAGAAAGAAGACCAAGCTGCTACCAAATTCTCCAATGCCAAATAGAGTAGGAATGCTAGTCCTCTAATAAATCTATGCACCATGTTATATACTAAAGGATATAGCATAGGACTATGTTTGGCCAACTTAGAAAAGCCAATTTCATAATCTAAAATCAGCAAGGAACCCTGTTGAACGACAATAAACCCAACTCTGGCCTGAGAACTACTTAAAGAATTGGATATTATCCCTGGCTAGGAGGATATCCACAAAAGACTTGGGATCCTTAATGTTGAATCTTAAAAGGCTGAAGTAGTTGCAAACTATATCACAGTTTGGGCCCCAAATCCTTTAATTGATACTGAAGATCTTCATAATCCATCCCTGACTCCCAAGTTTAATGCAACACTAAAGCTCTAAAAATGCATGTCGAAGTCCCTCCCACATCTATCGACAACCTTGCATCATCCCTCTGGGACAGAATAAGATCAAGGAGCATTCTTGAGGCTGATAGAAATATGGATACACAATAAGGAATCCAGAACATAATTTCCTAAAAATGCCCTATATCCTCCTAAGTATAGGTTATGGACATCTATGCATCGATCTGTAGAGCTCTACTAGACACTTAGCTCTTGTACCAACACACTGGTAAACCTAAGCTCTGATACCAAGTTATCATGACCCAATTTCTCAAGTCATGATGGCACCTACTATAACCCACCAGTAGGTAAGCCAACCTCGTAATCTAGAACTACTAGTAATGGACTACTAAGAGAAAAAAAAGGGAAGAGTGTAAAATAAATGACATAAAAGACTAAAATATATAAGATACTCCCAAAACCTAGTAGAATCAATATAAGATCTTCTAATGTAGTACAATTAAAAAATGAAGTACTAAATGAATATACTAATACAACCCATCTTAAGATACAACATAGAGATTCGTCTACTATATAAGAGAGAGAATAGCAATACTTCGAGCGCCAAGAGATCACCTACATCTCCAAACCATAGCTACTCTACAAAATACACTCAATAATGGAAAGAACCTATACAATGATCTACAGGTTGTAGAAGTGTAATATTAGTACCAAATACATGGTACTCAATAGGCAATTTTTAATTAAGCTCCAAAGATAATGCAAAAATACATAACTTGCCAACAAGAATGTAAACTATGCTTAGATAACCAAGAAAACTAACATAGTAACACTAAAGAGGCAATAAGGATAAACTGGCCTATTCCAACCACAATCCAAGTTGTAAGCACTATACTATATATCACTATCCAATATACAAGTAAACAATGAAAGAAGGATATTGATGTGTTATGGTTTTAGAGCACTTTCGATGCTTAAAACAACAAAAATATGAAGTTACTTAGGTCATTTCATTATATATGATGTGTTTTGCATTGTGGTTTGTAGGAAACCAGGTTTTATGAGCTAAAAAAGAGTAAAGAAGTGAAAACTAAAGTTTTCAACCACCTATGTGGACACCTACAGCCCGTAGGTATTACCTACATGGCGTAGATGCCAGAACAAGTATCAAAGAGTTGAGTTTCAGAGATTCAGAAGTTAAAATTGTGGCCCTGCTACCTATGATAGGGCACCTACGGCCTACAGGTTCCAGAATAAATGTAAGAAGTTCAGAGTTCATAGATCATGTAGAATTTTTGAAGTCCTTATCACCTATGTTGGGCAAATTATAAACTGTAGGTACAACCTACAACCCAAAAGTGGCACCATTGGTGGCCACCGACTACAATTTTCCTTTTTTGTTTTGGAAAGGTTTCCTAGGGTTTCTATGTAAACTATAAATAGTCTTTTGACATTTTTATTTAAATTACACACTCATACTATTCAGAAACACATATTTTGATTCTGAGATTAGCTTTTGATTTTGGGATCCTTGTGTACTTAGTTTTTGGTTGATTTATTGATTTGATACTTTAGGTTTTCGTCGTATAATATTGTTAGATTGATTCTATGCTTTCACTTATGAATTCCATGAATTGTTTCTCAACTATGAGTGGCTAAACCCCTTAGCTAGGGTTGTGGGAACCCTAGCTCAGTAACAAAATAGGGAAAGTACAATGTTGTTTCCAATCAATATTCTTGCATGTATTGTGGTTCTCTTCGCTTTAATTGCTTCCTTAACAGCTGAAAATGTTAAGAACCTTCTTGTATTCACTACTTACTTCAAAAGAGAGGCAGAGATTAGAAAAAGAAGATCATGATAGTAATTTGAGATTTAACTCCATTTTATATTTCACTATGTCATCTATTAACTTGAGACTCAAAAGGTAAAAGTTAATATAGGATCTAAGATAAAGGTTAGTAAGGCAACACTCTGAAACTCAAAAGGTAAAGACTAAAATTCACTAAAGGTGTTCATAAGATGGTTGGTGATCATAACTTATCAGATTCTGCATGCAAGATATTGGGTTAGTTCAATGAAGTACGATAAACCTACAGAGTTAGAAAGTCAGGGGAACACAGTCCTAGTGTTCATTTCAGATTATTTACATCCAAAAGCATTCGAGTTTTGTTACTTTCTACTGTTCAATAAAACTCCCCCGCATTTACTTTTTTGCACTGCCCGACTGTTTTAATAAGTTTCAGATATAGTTCTTCCCTATCCACTATTGGTTCGACCCCAACCTAGTTTGTTTACTATATTTTTACGTCGACTATTTTATACTTCTAAGGACGTGTACTTTTGGGTGACATCAGATATACATAGTAATATATAAGGCCAAGGAATAGATATACAATATGAATACCTAAAGAAAAGAAGGTATCTACAGTAATATCATAACTTTACATAGATAGATATACGTATATATATATACCACAACAAGGCTAACTCAAAGGTATGACCGAATTAATCACTCTAGCATCTCAAGGCATCCTAATCATAGTAGGAATATTACTAACATAATCAGGCTCTATAACCATAATGCCTAACCATGGAATAATCATGTGTAATAATATAATCATAAGATAAAAAAATCAAAATCATACCTCAAATCCTAATACCAGTCCAATAGTTCAACCTATCACGAACTAACCATAATAATAGATAGCAATATTACCATAAATGACAAGTTCGTACAAATAATACCTAATCGGGCCTTTTATAAACCACTGTTGTCATAGGCTAGAAAATTTCAATCAACACTCAGCAAACAACACTCAGAGTAGATACCTCTGCAACCCCCCATAAGGCTAATAGATACAAGCACCATACAATATACTACAAGAAACACTTATACCTATACTAATGCAACCCCCTATAAGGTTGATAAATATAGGCCATACTAGTTATAGGCAATGTGCATGCAATAATCAATACCAAGAAAGTCCATAATACCATAGCTAATCTAAGTACCATAAAGTAACTCATTGTATACACCTTATCCAGCTCGATGGCTCACAAAGGCAGGACCTACGATGACCTCTCCTCTCTGACATTATGGCTCACAAATAAAGGGCCCCTTATGGGGTTCAGAAGTACCCATATACACCGAACTAGTTTTAATCTAGGATTTCCAATAACCATCATCATCAATCCACTTTATCCAGTACCATATACATACAATAAAATACATAGGCTAGAATCGTGGATAAAAGAGTGTAAGTCTATAAATCTATTATCCCAGCAAACTCCGAGACTAAATCATCATAAAAGTATGGAAAAGGTTGGAATCTCTCTTGGACGAGGTAAATAATAGTAGCGAAATCGTGGACCAAAATCTATCTCGATCAAATCTCTAAAACATCATTTTCAGTCTCAAGGGCACATAAGCTATTCATTAAGATGGTATGATTCCTATTATGAAAACCATTTTCAAGGTGAAAAGTGGGAATAATTCCCTTATTATGAAAAATACTAATATAACCATATTTTTAGTTGGAATTATACCATTTTATCCAAGTGATCATGATTGTACCAATTTATGCATGCCATCATCAGTATCTAAATAATACTATTATAAGCATCAATATGTCTATAAACTATGGTCACTTCCCTTACAAGGTTTAAACACTTCCTAGAGTTCAACCAATATAATTAATATGGCCTTGGGCCTAATAATATATATCCAACATAATCATAGTATCATAATTTGGGAAAACCATCACAATCCATCGAGTAACATATTAAAGATTATACTAAAGGCTTATTAGTCTCAACTATTCTAAACTTTACTAGCAACCTAAGGTAATAAGATTGTAGAAGCATAATTAGTATTTTACCTTAGAGGCAATTACCTTTTTAGCCCCCAAATTCATAATTTAGGCTAAGTCATGGTGTTCTACCCACAATTGCATCCTAACATCCCTATCTATCATGCAACATATATAAAACATTGTCTCAAGAAAAAGAGTAGACAAAACCCTACCTCAATGTCGAACCGCAATTCTTTAATCATCCATAAATCATCCATCTTCACTCAATGAACCCAAAATGATGTCATACTAAGAAAATAGTATCTACACAATGTTTGGAATATAACGATACCCATATTGCTATATTAGGGTTTGGATTGCAATTGGAGTCAAGAATGGGCCTGCGGGGCCCGGCAAATAGAATCTAAAGTAGAACCCATCATGAGGTCCCTCAAAGGACAACAAATGTATGCTCAAAAGTTAAGCACAAACATGGAACATATGTGTCTCAAATCAGCCCTCAAATCTTAGCAATTTAAGACCTAATTTCTAAGAATGTTACCATAAATTATGATGGAAATTGAAAAGAAAATTATAGGAAATGACCAAGGAGAGTTAGGCTAGCTTACCTTATCTTCTATGGATGATTTCCCACTATTTCCTTACTTTAAGCTTTCAACTTAGTGTAAAAATGCTGGAAAGAAGGAATGGCAGCAAATAGAGTGGGGAAAAGGGGATAAAAAGACAAAAGGTGCCGCTAAATCAAACACTTAGGCGCTAGACTATAGGTGCCACTAAAGCGGAAACTTACGCACAAAAGCGATATCTCTGCTACTTTAGCAATCTGGCAGCTTGGCTTGGGTTACCACTAAGGTGGCCCCTAGGCGCTAAAGTCAGGGTCTGCCAAAACGGCCTCCTTACCAATAAAGCCGCCTAGTGCAACCGCCCATGGTCCCTTAAGTGGCTCAAGAGTGCTAAAGCGCACACCACTAAAGCGACTCCCTAAGGTCTTAAGCAGTCGCACCAGGTACCAGATACTTGACTTTTGATAAGTCCAAAATGGACTTCGATCGGATGCTCAAGATTCATTCATAACTTCATGAGCGCAAATGAAATATGCTACCACAACATATATGATTTTTCAGAATCAATGAAACCATCAAAATTTTCATTTGAGAGAATTTATACTAAGTGAGGGGCCCACACCTATAGTTCTATTTTTCACATAATCTGCCCAATAGCCCAAAATGAGTTCAAAAGCCTCAGGACCTAAACTAAAGGTCCCTTTATCCTAAATTAAATATTCTGAGGCTAATGGCATTGTCAGAATTCTCATTTAAGGTCATTACTAGGAGACTAAATCCCAAATAGTAACATCTCCAAAATAAGAAAATGAGCCTAAAATCTAAATGAAATATTCGATAACCGATCCGACAGTTCCAGCAAGTCATAAATGACCTGTAGCCACTGTGGGAAGGCTCAAAATGCCAAAAATACATGCAAATTGAGGAAATTATGAAGAGGGTCATTATAATATCCACTACTAAAAGAATTTTTGTTAACAAAGTCAATGGATAGAAAGATCTCAAAAGGATGAGCTACTGGGCCTGCATGCTCTGAGTATGACTCCCTAGATAACCTCCATGGAGAGACAATACTTCTAAGGGATTTTGATATAGGTATCCCTTTTTCAACCAACTTCTATTATTTCTTTCTCAAACAATCAAACTCAACCTCAACCACCAACTGGCCACCAACTGAACCAACAAGGGTTGATGCACGCAAATCCAAACCATGACATACTAATACCATACTTATACTATAACAATCAAATTAAAACTCATCCAAGCCAAAGGCAAACCAAGGCATGAGTCATGCCTCCAACTCCAAATCTAAATATAACTATTTTTGCCTTTCTAAACCTGCTATCCACTCCAAACCAAACATAAAGTCACTCAAGTCCTATCCACACAATTCCATCAAACTAACCTTGAAAAGCTAAAGTTGATCTACTAAAAATCCATAATGGCAAGCATGATAATAATCCCTTAATGCACTACCTGGGCACACAAATAGAGATAATGAAGGTTTGTAATCTATATTGATGCTACAACTGGTCTGTATAACCCTCGAAACTAATAGCCAAGAGTTCAAAGTACACACACTTACCATGGAATGATCTGCTCTAATGTACTCATCTAATAGAGGAATAAGCTATGTTAAATCCAACTCAAACATACTACTACTATTGAATAGATCGTCTAAAAAACCAATAAAAATTAAAACTAAGATTAAATATTAAGGAACCAATACCATGCCAACGAACTATCATCTAAAGACATATCAACCATAATTGAAAAAGATCGAATAGGTAACCATGGAGTAGGCATAGCCAGCCTATAGATAAAATTCCAGCTAAGGAAAATCTAAAAATGTAGGCTACACTCAAGCTCTGCGACTCCAAACTAAATTTTTAATGCCAAGGCTGGACCATTTGATCTTAACTACCCAAACAAAACCTGAAGATAGGTAAGTATCCATACTCTAAATATATTAGAACCTTTAATTTCTGTCCCAAGGTATTAAATATGTAACTGAGATAACAAGTCTAAACTAAGGACAGATACTCAAATCGACCTTACTGTCCAAATCAAACATATTCTTACTAAATCATAATGAAATTGAAATCAAAGAGTAGCTGAAGAACAAAATCACCACTAAGGGTAAATCACCGATCGAAAACACTATCAATTAACTCTATATCTAATAGAGAGCACCAAAATAAATATTTACTAAAGCGAACCAAAACATACTCAAGAACTCACCAAGGCTAAAAACTATAGTAGTATTAGCAAAAACTCTAGTAACTTGAAGAAATAGAAACTTAGCAAAAATTGATCAATCTAGTACTCCAACTCATCAATGAATACCCAACTACTATCTTAAGAAGTGGTAATAGAAAAGATTACCTATCCTGTAAGATAAACCCAAAACCTATTGACATCAACATCAAAACCATAATAGAGTAATAAACTATTCAAATTTGAAGAACAGGCCCCAAATTGGTCATACCAATAGTTTTATTTTTCACATAATCTGCCCAATAGCCCAAAATAAGACCAGAAGTTTTGGGACTTGAACCAACGGTACTCATAGCCTAAAATCAACATTTTTATCTAACGGTGCTGTCAAAATTCTCATCTGAGATTATCTACTAGGATTTTAGTATGAGACTAAATTCTAAACAACAAAATTGCCAAAATAGGGAAATAAGCCTAAAATCCAAATCAACTATCTGATAACCAAACCAATAGTTACGACAAATCTAAAATAATATGTATCCACTATAGAAAGGATCAAAATATTGGAAATGCATGAAAATCAAGAAAACAACTTAGAGGGTCATTACAGCCTATCTTGTTTGTGAAGAAAATCGATGGGTCTATGAATATGCGTATTGATTATTAGTATTTAAAAAGGTGATGGTTAAAAATAAGTTTCTCTTCCTCGTATTGATAATTTATTTGATCAACTTTAGGGTGATTCGATGTTTTTGAAGATTGATTTAAGATTCGGTTATCACCAGTTGAGGATTAGAGCTTTGAATATTCCAAAAATATCTTTTCAGACTTGGTACGATCATTATGAGTTATTGTTCATGTCCTTTTGGTTGACCAATACCTCAGTCATGTTCATAGAGTTAATGAATTAGGTATTTTGATTGTATCTCGACTCATTTGTCATTATATTTATATATGATATCTTGGTTTATTCCAATAGTGAGGCTGACCATGATGAGTCTTTGTGAATTATTCCTTAGAGATTAAGGGATAAGAAGTTGTGTGCTAAGTTCTTGAAATACCCTAGGTTTTGGTCCTTAGAAATTTCCTGAGTTTGAGCTTTCTGATCATCATACGACTCATGATTACTTTCCGTATGATGTGTGTACAATTTAGGGGACTTGGTCATATGTTACTCAGTGTGTTTTTGGTTTTTTTCTATCCAAGGTATGATAAGACTCCATACGAGTCGTATGTACATAATACGAGAAGTATAGTGTCAAACCATATGTTGTTCATTATTTAGCCTTGATATTTTGCTTAGGGTATGACTAAGTAGGTACTTGTCATATGGTGATGGTATTATTTGGGCAAGGGAAGTTGTATGTTGGATAGAATATGGAGTTCAACTTTCTATCTTAGGTACGAGTGTAGGGTACCACTCGTATGATGTGGTCAAGAGTGTAGGATTCCAACCATACCTACCTGCGGAATTTTTATAGTTTAAGTTGGGGGTATTTTGGATAATTTTCCTCTTAACTTCTTTTGACCCCGTGACTTAAAATACTCTTGGGACTTTATTAACCTACTATTCACAAATCAAACACTCTCAAAATACTCTTAAATCTCTCTTAGGCTCTTTGTTCAAAAAACGGCTAGGGTTTCTTCAAGGTGGTCAAGTAAGGTCTCTCAAGGGTGTTTTCTCTCCGTCTTCTTTGGTATGTAAGGAATGTTACTCTTCTCTTATTTTTATTTCAACTAAAATCATATTTTAATGGATGGTCTTCATGGTATTATTGTGACTAAAATCATTGTTCCAGGTATTTCATCCATCCGGGAGATATTAAGATATATCATGATTTAAGACAACATTACTTGTGGGGTGGTATGATGATAGATATGACAAATTTTGTAAATCATTATCTATGTTATTAGCAAGTGAAGGTCGAGCATTTGAGACCTGGTGATTTCTTCAGAGGTTACCCATTTCAAAGTGAAAATGGGAATGAATCCCTATTGACTTCGTGACCGGGTTGCATTGTACTTATCATGGTTCTGATAGAGTTTGGGTCATCATGGATCAATTGACCAAATCTACTTCTTTTATTCTGTTTTAGGGTTTTTTAGTGCTGAAATGCTAGCCCATATCTTTATTCATGAGATAGTTCGTCTTTATGGTATGCCAATATCTATCATCTCAGATCAAGGTTCAGTGTTCACATCTCACTTTTGAAAGAATTTTTAGGAGGATTTGGTTACTCTTGTTGATCTTAATACAACTTTTCACCCCAGACCGATGGTCACTCAAAGAAAACTATTTAGGTTTTGAAGGATATGCTCCATGCTTGTGTTATAGACTTTAAAGGGCAGTGGGAGCAATATCTAGATTTGGTAGAGTTTTCATATAATAAAAGCTACCATTACAGTATGGAGATGGTTTCTTTTAAGTCTTTGTATGGTAAGCATTGTCACTCTTCAGGTAGTTCGTGCAAGTTTTTTTATAGTAGACCTTGAGGTAAAGACTTGTTTTATGAGTCTTTGGATAAAGTTTGGGTCATTCATGATAGACTTCAAAGATCTCAAAGTAGGCAGAAGTGCTATGCAGATTATAGTTATTCATGATAGGCTTCAAAGAGCTCAAAGAAGGCAGAAGTGCTTTGCAGATTATAGGCTTTGTGCCTTGAGATTTAGTGTTAGAGATCGATTCTTCCTCCATATGTAAGCCATGGAAGGAGTGATGAGTTTTGGGAAGAAGGGAAAGCTTACCCCCAAGGTATATTAGACCTTTTGATATTCTTTGGATATTGGGGATGTGGCTTATGAGTCAGTATTTCCCCCCGATTTATCAATACTTCATAAATTTTTTCATGTTTCCATGCTTCGATGTTACATTTCGAATGTTCCTTATGTCATTTGTTAGGATTTATGGCAGTTAGATGAGCGGTTGTCTTTTGTTGAGGAGTCCATCTCTATTTTAGCTAGAGCTCTTAGACGGTTATGTTCTAGAGATGTTCTAGTAGTTAAGGTCTAGTAGAGACATCGACCTGTAGATGAGTCTACTTGGGAGGTTAAGTCTGATATGTGTGGTAGTTATCCTTAGCTTTTCACTAATTTAAGTATCTCTCTTGACTTTAGTTCAAGGACAAAATAGATTCTTAGTGGTAGATAATGTAATGACCCAATTTTTAATGATTTTTGTGAAATATTTATTTTTGTGTGATTTAACCATTTTACCCCTCCTCGTGATTGTATTATGGTATTTCTAGGGTTTAGGGATGATTGGCATAATTCCCAATGCCTTTTGTTATGATTTGTGCGAGATTGTGGTTTTTGTTTGTTATAAAGACTTTATAGTTGACTTCAGTCAACATTTATTGATTTGTGCATTAGATGGAAAAACAGAATGGACCACCAGATATGCAACGTTGATTTTAGGTTGGTAACATGGTTGGTGTGGTCTTATGGCTTTTATATCTCATTTTAACCCTTAATTCAAAAAGTTGTGAAATCTGGTTTTGAAGATCAAATTTGTGAAAATGATGTTTATTCAAAAAACTGATATTGCCATTGAGTCCAGAGCATCAAATTTAGTCTAGTAGCATAGTTCTTTTGCATTCTCAGGGTTTCGAATAAATCTTGAGGGGTCCGCAGAGACTTGGAATTCTCTAAGTCTCCAACTAGTGCACCGGCTTAGCCGACTTGTTAGTCTCTTAAGCGACCTAGTACCTACCTGGAGGTATTTCTTAAGAGATGTCTCTATAGCTTGGGCAATTGATCCCTTAAGCAACATCCACGTCACTTATACAACAAGGCAAGCATCGCATAACCAATGGTCACTTACGCAAACATGGGTAGGTTTAATCCCCTATTTTTGCTATCTTTCACCATTTTGAGACTTGGATCTTGGGGTTTTGAGTTTTTGGGAAACTTCTTCTATTTTTAAGCTTGGGTAAGCTCCAAACTCCGATTTCAATTTCTTTTCTTTGACTCTTTTTAAACTTAGATCTAAAATTAAAGTTTGTGGATTTTGGCTCGGAAGGCCTAAAATTTGTAATTCCTCAATTTAACCTCCTATTCCAACTCGCTTCCACTTGGGTTTCTTATATAAGTTCCTTTAATCATGAAAAATATATTTTTCAACTAAAATTCCAATTTTACCCTTTTTTTCAAAAACCTATTTTAGGGTTACATTTTTACCCCGATATAAAAAAGGCAATATAGGTATCTTTGGCTTTCTTTCAATATGTAAATTCCATATTTGTATGTTTTAGCTGATTTTAGGGTATGCCTGAGGTGAAAGGTCGGTGTTGAAGGCTTTTTGTTTCCTGTTTCAGCATTTGAGGTAGGTTATGGCTTAACTTTCTTCAGACTGGGTTGGATAGTTTTATATTGATGTAAAATCATGTTATAGGTGTGAGATAATCAAGAAAATGTTTATTAATACTGTGTTATGCCTGTTTGGGAGCCTATGTTGTTGTTATTTAGTGGTATTAAGACATTATATGATATATATGATTGTGTGAGGTCTTGTATGATGTTGGTCTTACATATGTATATTGGTCGTATATTTCTGGTGAAAAGCCTAACTTGGAATTTATGTGGTATCAATGGCATATTGTTGTATATTTTGCCTTATTGGCATATGATACATTAGATTTATGGATTTTTGGCATATTGAGTGGATTTTGGGTCACATGGTTGGTATATTGGTTGGCTTTGGAAATTCTCATTTTTGTTGGTTGTGAACATTGTATCCTCATATTATACACACTTTGAAACATTGGTACAACTGTGAAAATACTAGAAACATTTGCTTGAGATTCTTATAGACCCTCTATCAAGATATGTGCCGGAGAGGAGTCATGGATATTGGTATTGGAAATTGGATTGTATATGGGTCGACAAACCTCCCATGGGTCCTACCTCGGCACCACAGCTCGGTATGTGTATACGGAGGTTGTGCGACAACCTTGAGCATCACATCATCATCATTTTCATTGCATTTTATATGTTGTGCTCATTTTGTGTTGTATTATTGTCCTTGATGAGATATCTGTCTATTTGTACTTCTTTATTATACTAGTACTTGGTATATGTGGATATTTATGCTTCTTTCTCATATTTGTGTATGGTATATGTGAATATTATGGAGTTACCTATGGAGATAGTTTAGGCTACCATTTGGGACATTTTTTATCGCATGTGACGTGCCCATAGTGTGTATTTTATATGCTTTATTTTCTAGTTTGATCAGTTGGCCTATGATACCTACTAGGTACAAGTGGACCGTCCTCACCCCTACAGCACTCTTTTGGTGTAGATCCAGGTACGAGTGCACCATGTGGTAGCTGATTCAGGTGGTATCTGGAGTATATTTAAGGTAGTGGTCGATCTATGCTTTCGTAGTTGACCTACTACTTATTCTTATCTAGTTTATGTCTTGGTTTGTATTCTGAGATAGACTTTTCTGAGATAGACTTTGATCCTTTTGGACTATTATTGTATCTTTTGACATTCGAGATATAATTAGTAGTTCTTACATTATGATACTAGGTTTTGGGGTATTGTATGGTATTTTTAGTTATATACTTCTGCTCTTATCATGTTGTGTGTTTGGCTTCATTCTAGAAGCCTTGCCTTGGGTTTTGGTATTAATTTTTCATTTTATATTAGTTTGGGTGATACGTTTACTTGTCAAGGCTTGCTGCGACAAGTTTCATCATGACTCTTGGTGTTTAGATCATGACAGATGAACTTCGGTTGCTCTTCAAATATAAGTAAGCAGACTTATTATCATAATGAATTTTCAATGGTCTTTCTATGACACCAACTAATTGCATTCTAGTGATAAAATTTCTTAGCTATATTCCCAAATTTGATGCTTCATAGCAGGCCACAAATTTGACTTCTATTGTAGAAGAAGCTATTAATGTTTGTTTCACACTTTTCCAAGATACGACTCCTCTATCCATCATGAAAACACAACCTGATGTAGATCTACTATAAAAACATCCAGAAAAATCTGAATCATAATACACTACGATCTCTAAATGATCCAATATCCGATAAGTGATCATGTAATCTTTAGTTCTTTGAAGATACCTCATAACCCATTTTTCATCTTCCCAATGATCTATTCCTGGATTACTTAAATATCGCCCCAATATTCCCACTATGTTTGCA
Source organism: Capsicum baccatum var. pendulum (assembly GCA_030864225.1). NCBI lineage: Eukaryota > Viridiplantae > Streptophyta > Magnoliopsida > Solanales > Solanaceae > Capsicum > Capsicum baccatum. Next base: position 94,135,804 of record CM061557.1, read on the forward strand.
CTATCTTGACGCCTACAAAGTTGTCAATACATGAGATGTCCCATTGCCAATGCATATGAAATTTTATCCATCTTTTTCTTCTCTCTATGTCCAAATTTGGACATTGGCACAAACTAAACTTATCACCTTTTGCCACAGGTGTATCTCCCGATGCACAAATTTGCATGCCAAATCTACTTTGCACCTTATCAATACAAATCTTTTTCAATAGTCCAAGCACGTTTCTAGAGTGATCCCTATAGATCTCTATACCTAGAACAAAGGATGCCTCTCCTAGATCTTTCATTTCAAATTTGCTGGACAGAAATTTCTTAGTTTCATGCAATAAACCTACATCACTACTTGCTATTAGATGTTATCTACATATAGCACAAGGATAAAAAAATTTGATCTCACTAAATTTGAGATATATGCACTGATCAACGGTGATTTCCTTAAAACCAACAGAAGTTATCACCTGATCAAACTTTCGATACCATTAACAAAATGCTTGTTTTAAACCATATATGGACTTCTTAAGCTTACATACAAGGTTCCTGGGATCTTGAGACTCAAAGATTTCTAGTTGCACCATGTATATCATTTCATCAATGTCTCCATTGAGCAATGCAGTCTTTACATCCATTTGATGTAGCTCTAAGTCATAATGAGCTACAAGTGTCATAATGATTCTAAAGGAGCCATTTGATCAAACTAGAAAAAAGTCTCTTTAAAATTTATTCCCTCCTTATGAGTGAATCCCTTATAAACTAGGCGTTATTTATATCTTCTGATGTTACCTTTTGAATCACGTTTGGTTTTAAAAATCCATATACAAAAAATCGGTTTTGATCCTCATGGTAACTGGACAAGATCTCAAACGCCATTGTCTTTCATAGACTTCAACTCATCTATCATGGGTTCGATCTATTTAGAAGAATTTAAACATGAGTTTGCTTGATTAATAGTTATAGAATCATCTTCCAATTCCATGTCAAAATCATGTTCTTGAATATAAACAACACAATCATCTAAAATATCATTTCTCTTTTCTCTGTTAGATCTTCTTTTAGGCACTTTAACTTGAGGTTGTTGAACATGAGGTATTATCATTGTGTTTTCTCCATAACCCTGATTTATAGGTTGAAACACATTTGGTAAAATAATCTGATCATTCTCACTGGAAATGATATTATCAAATTCCTCCAAACATAATTGTTTGTCTTGATTACTCCCATAATAATCAACATCCTCAATAAATTTGGCATTTCTATTTTAAAAAAGGATCTATTCAAGGAGTCATAAAACTTAAAACCTTACGATCTTTCTGAGTAACCTACAAAGTAGCAACGAACAATTTTTGTATCCAACTTCTTTTCATTAGGATTGTAAGTCTCTCTTCGGCAAGACATCCCCAGAAATGCAAGTGCCTAATACTAGGCTTCTTATCAGTCCACAACTCAAATGGCTTCTTAGCCCCGCTTTGCTAGGAACTCTGTTTAGTATATAAATTACAATCTTTAATGTGTCTCCTCAAAGTGATTCAGGTAAAGAATAATGACTAATCATACTTCTTACCATATCCTTAAGAGTTTGATTTTGTCTCTCAGTTACACCATTTTGACCTGGAGTCCCCGACATAGTGTATTGAGGTATAATCCTAAACTCTATTAAATACTTTGAAAAAGGTCATGGATATTTTTCACCTGATCCATCGTCTCTACCATAGTATTTTCCTCCACAATCTGATTTGATAGCCTTAATTTTCTTGCCTAATTGAGTTTCAACTACAACCTTGAAAATTTTAAAAACATCCAAAGACTATGACTTCTCATGAACTAAATAGAGATATGCATAACATGAATAGTCATCTATAAAGTTAATAAAATATTATTCACCATTCCATGAAGCCATAGGGAACGGACCGCAAACGTCTATATGTATCAACTCTAATGGTTCTTTACTCCTATAAGCACCTCTTTTCCTTATATTCATTTGTTTTCCCGTAATACATTCCATACAAATTTCAAAATCTTATAAATCATGGGAATCAAGAATTCCTTCTGGCACAAGCCTTTGAATTCTTTGTTTAGAAATATGATCCCACCGGTTATGCAATAATATTAATGAATTCTCATTTATTAATCTGTGCTTGGTATCAAAATTACTTGAATGCGAGTTTTTGATGTTGCATGAGGCTTGTCTATTTAATTTGTATAATTTATCAATCAAAGTACCAGTTCCAACAATATTAGAATTTAGAGAAATACTACAAATTCCATTTCCAATAGAACAATGTATCCAAACATGTCCAAATAAGAAATAGAAATTAAACTTCATCTAAATGACGATACAATAAATGTTACCTCTAATTCATAATAAAAACCAGTATCTAATGGAATTCTGAAGACACTAATAGCCTCCACAACTATATTATTGTCACTACCCACATAGATATATCTTTCAGCATCAATCGATGCTCGACTCCTTAGGTAATCCTACATAGTAGCACTTACATAAATAGTTGCACTCGTATCAATCCATCAAGTGTCACTAGGAACCATAGTCAAATTAACTTATGAACAAATAAAGTTGAGAAGTTTACCTTTCTTTTCAAGCCAGTCAACATACATGGAACATTCTTGTCACGAACCAAACACCACAAGTCATGATGGCACTAGTCGCGGCAAGCCTTGACAAGTAAGCCTATCCCTAAACTGATATGGAAAAGGAAACAACACCAACACCCAAGGTAAGGCTTCCAGAATGAAGACCAACCATGCTTATTCAATAATAGAAGAAAAATACACATCAATGATACCATAAATCTCCTAAAATCTGGTGTCACAGTGTAAGAACAAACTAAATACATCTCAAAGTCAGCATATACAACAGAAAGTCCAAAAGGAATATAATCTACCTCTGAATATGAAAACAAGAAGAGGTAGTAGATCAACTCTGGAAGAATAGACCGACCGCTACCTCAAAAATACTTGAAATACCACACAAATCAGCTACCATGCGGTGCACTTGTACCTGAATCTGCACTAAAAGGGCAAAGTATGGGTTAGTATGATTCACTTGTACTCAGTAAGTATTATAGGCCAACTAAGCAAGGTAGAAAATAAAGCATATAAAATATACCCTATGACCATGTCACCTATAATCAAAAAAATATCCCAAATAGTAGCCCACATTATATCCCCTAACAGTTCTACAATATGTGAATATCCCTTAACACAAGTACAAGAAAGAGGCACAAATAGATAGATATCAAATAAAGAACGAAAATACAACACAGAATGTGCATAATGTATAAAATGCAATGAAGATAATAATGATAATGATGATGATGTAATGGACGAGGTTGTCACACAACCTTCGTATACACCTACTGAGGTATGCTCCCGAGGTAGGACCCATGGAGGGTTTGTCAACCTATATATAATCCAATATCTATAACCCCTCTCCGGCACATATATCAACAAAGGGTTCTTTTCCAAATGTCACATTTTTGGTCAGAAAATATCAGTATTTCCGCGGTGGTACCAATGATTCATGAATGTGTATACCAGAATGGGAATTTCCAAATACAACCAATGTACCAACCATGTGAGCCACAAATCTACTCAATAAGTCTACCATCCAGGATCTAATATAGTTCATAAACCAATAGAGATAAATATATAATAATATGTCATTTGATACCACAAAAATACCAACTTAAACATTTTTTCACCAACAAGAATACAAGAAATTACATAAATACCAGACAAATAACTTCATATAAGACCCCACACGATCACACATAGAAAATAATGTCTCAAAACCACCAAATAACGAAACACATGCCCCCACAAAGGCACAAAACTATAGTAAAGCCATTTCCACAATTAGTTCCCACACTCATAACATGATTTTATATCAATATTAACTACCCAACCCAATCTGAAGAAAGTTAAGTCATAATCTACCTTGAATGAAGAAAACCGAGTAAGAAAGCCTTCAACATGGAGCCTTTCCCTTGCAAACAGACTCAAAACCACTAAAACATACAAATATTAAGTCTACGCATTAAAAGAAAGCCAACGATAGTTATATAGCCCATTTTTGAGTCGAGGTCAAAACGGACCCCAAAATAGGTTTTTGAAAAAAACAGGTAAAATCAAAATTTTAGTCAAAAAATATATTACCCTTGATTAAAGAAAGCTTTAGAAGAAAACCCAAGTAAAAATGGGCTGAAATTGGGGTTTAAGTCGACGAGATACTAATTTAGGCCTTTCGAACCAAAATCCTCGAATTCCACATTTGAAATCAAGTTTAACAAGATTGAAATGACAATAATCGAAGAAAAATAATTGAAATAGGGATTTGGAGCTTATCCAATCTTGAAAAAGGAACAAATTGACCAAAAACTCAAAAATCCCAAGCTTCAAGTCTCAAAAATAGTGAAAATTGAGAAAGGGGGTATATATAACTAGGTGCTGCTAAAATGGGCCCTAGGCACTTTAGCCACTTTAGCGGTCAGTGCTAAAGCACCCAGGTTCTGATAAACCCTACTTAGGCACTGATGCCAGGCCGCTTAAGCGGGCAAGTGGTGCTAAAGCAGATAACATATTAGCAACTTGCTTACTGCTAAAGTGATATTTGCTAGGCATGACAGGGTTGCAAAAGTGGCCAATGCGCAGCTTTCGCAGTCACACCAACTGCAATGCATCAGCTGGAGACTTGAAAAATTTCAAGTCTCTGCAAACCCCCTCGAAATTCATTCAAAATCTGAGAATGCAAACAAACTATGCTATCCTATTAAATTTGATGCTTTAGACATAATGGCAATATCAATTTTTTGAAAAAAATGACATTTTCACAAAATTGACCCTCAATTTGACAATTTTCCAAATCGAGGGTTGAACTGAGAGACAAAATCATAAAACCACACCAACCATGTTACCAACCTAAAATTGATGTTTTAGATTTACTAACGCAGTCCATCTTGCCATTCGATGCATAAAATAATAAATGTTGACCGAAGTTAACTATAAAGCCTTTTTAACCACCAAAAATCCACAAACTCGCACAAATCACACCAAAATACATTAGGAATTATTCTAATCATCCCATACCCCAAAAATATCACAAAACAACCACATGGAGGGGTAAAATAGTTAAATCACAAAAAAAATGAATTATTCACCAAAATCACCAAATATCAAGTCATTACATAATCCACCATTAAAAATCTAGTTAGTCCTCAAACTAAAGGAAATAAAGTACCTGAATTGAAAAAAAGCTGGGGATAACGACCACGCATATTAGATTTGACCTCCTAAGTAGCCTCATCTAAAGGTCGATGTCTCCACTGACCTTAACCACTGGAATATCTCTAGAATGCAACCTTATAACTCCCCTGGCTAGAATATAGATGGGCACCTCAACAAAAGATAGCCTCTCATCTAACTAGACTGAATCTCAACGAATGATATAAGACTCATCCGAAATGTAATGTTGAAGCATGGAAAAGATGAAAGACTAGATTAATAGTTGATATTCTAGGGGTAATGCTAACTTATAAGCCATATCCCTAATAGTTTGAAGAATCTCAAATGGTCCAATATACCTAGGGCTAAGCTTTCCCTTCTTCCTAACCTTCACCACACCCCTTAGGGGAGATACACGAAAGAAGACTCGATCACCAAGACTAAATCTCAAGGCACGAAGTCTACTACCCTTATAGCACTTTTGGCTACTCTAAGTCACTCTAAGTCTATCTTGAATGACTCAAACTCTATCCAAAGACTGACGAAGCAAGTCCATAACTTGAGTTCTACTCTCAGAATCCTCAAACCAACTAACTGGAGAGTAATAATGCCTTCTATACAAAACCTCAAAATGAGCCATCTCTATATTAGAATAGTATCTATTACTATACACAAACTATACCAAAGCTAGATGTTGCTCTGACTGACCTTCAAAGTCCATGACATTCGAATGAAACATATCCTTCAAAACCTAAATAGTCTATTCTGGCTAACCATTGGTATGGGGTGAAATGATGTGCCAAGATCAACCTAGATATCCAACTCTTCTTGAAAAGTCTTCCAAAAGTGGGATGTGAAACCGGAACCTGTCACAACCCAAAAACCAAAGGTCATGATGGCACTTATTGTGAAAAGCCATGACAAGTAAGCCTATCACCCAAATTGATATGAAATGAAAGATAATACCAAACCCAAGGCAAGACTCTTAAAATAGAGACAAACCTTACAAACATAATATAGCAGAAAAATACAATCAAGATGCCAAACCAAATCCCCAAAACTTAGTGTCACAGTATAAGAACTAAATAATACAACTCGAAGTCAAAATATATATATACCATATCCAAAAAGGAATAACTCTATGTCTGAATACAAAAAGGACATAGTCTGGATAAAGAAAAGGTAGTACTCAATTCCAGATACATAGATTAACTGCTACCTTAAATAGACTCCAATACCACTTGTCTCAACTAATATGCAACACACTCATACTTGTATATGCACCAAAAGAGTGCAGTAGGGGTGAGTACATCCACTTGTACTCAGTAGGTATCATAGTCTGACTGAACAAAGTAGAAAATAAAATATATAAATTACACATTAAGGACACATCACCTGCAACCAAAAAATATCCCAAATGATAGCCCACACCATCTCCACTAACAGTTCTACCATATTTATATATACCACACGCAAATATAAGTATACAGATATAAAACCTATAGATATGAAACTACGTACACATAGACAAATATCACATCAAAGATAATAACACTACACTAAATTAGTATAATATAAATATGAAATGTAATGATTATGATAATAATAATGACAATGATGATGTAATATGATACACTAGGTTGTCGCACAACCTCCGTATACACCTACTGAGCTATGCTCCCAGGTAAGACACATAGGGGGTTCATCAACCTATATACAATCCAATAACCAATACCAATATCCATGACTCCTTTTCGGCACATCCCTCAAAGAGGATCTATAATAATGTCATAAACCAATGCTTCAGGTATTTCCATAGTAGCACAAATGTTACAAGAATGAATATGATATAGGTATGCAATGCTCACAACCAACCCAATGAGTCTAACTAATACACCAAGTATGTGATCCAAAATCCATTTAATAAATCAGTCATTCATGGTCCATTATAATCCACATACCAACAAAGTAAGATATACCATATTTGATAGCACATAATTACCAATTTAGATAATTTTCCACCAAGGGTAATAGCCAGTTATTCAAATATCAGGACAATATCATTATATAAAACCCAACACGGTCATACATAATAGATAATATCTCAAAACCACCAAATAACAACAATATAAGAACCCACATAGGCACAAGATAATAACAACATCATTATCATAATTGGTTCCCATACCCATAATATGATTTTGTACCAATATATGCTACCCATTGATGAGTAGTAAATTTACCACTCATTGACACCTAAATTCATGCACACTACTATGATTTAAAGGTGTTAATGAGACGAAGTAATCATTTGAATGCACTAATTTCTATGTTTTATAGGTATATAGGTGATAGGAAGAAAAAAGGTGAATTGAGTTGAAAAGAGATCAAAAAAGAAAAGAGTTAGTGCAAAAGTTGGTATGCATGAGCAACAGCTGACCCTTAGTTACCGTAATCATGATTTGAGGGTCGCGATCGTGACTAGACAAGATTAATCAAGATGGTGATCGCAATGGGCTCACCGCGATCGTAGGAGCCACAATTGTGATCAAGCTTTAACGATCGGGATCGAGTGAAAAATAACCTAGGGCAAATTTGTCATTTCCCTAGCTGGTTCCAATTCTCTATAGGACGAAAACCCTTTCACTTATTGGATATCACCAACTAGATTTTGAATTTTACTTTGTAAAACCCTACTAAATTAGGCAAGAATATTGTGATTAATTTTCCAATTGAGTTTAGTTGTAATTGAAGTTGAATTGAAGAATGCTCCAATTTGCATCTTCAATCGAAGCTTTAAATGACCATTTTGGTATATTTCTTTCCTTAAACTTCATAAGTAGCTAAACATATATCTTGGGATTATGTTGAAATAGGGTGCAAATACGTATGTTTTAATTATTAGTGTAGAATCATTGTTAATGATGTTGGGTTTCACTAATACTTGATTGTTGAGTGGGAATTTGTGGGGGAAAACCCCAAATTCCAAAAATCTCACATCATCCTTGAAAGAGGGGTGTGGGTATGCTTATGGATCCTATATCATCCTTGAAAAAAGGATATGGGTGACAAGTTATTAGCGAACAATAAATAGACATTAGCTTATTCCTTTACATTGTCTTAGAAATAGAGATGGATTGTGAGTTTGCTATGTCTTAGGCATCTTCCTAGAAAAAAGAATGCCCAATTAAGGTTTTGGGTGGATTTGTTTGCCACACTCATAAGGTATCTGAAAGGATCCATCGGTTAAATTTGTGGTGGTTGGTTGAAAACTAGCATCAAAGCCCCTAACCTAGCCTATCCATATAGTCATTAACTAGAATTTGCATTTGATTATCATAAACCCATGCATTATTTGCCCCTAGGAAGGCATAATCCCAAGACTACTCTCCTATTGTAATATTACCTACTTTTATTGCTCTTAATTGATTGTTTGATTAGATTTTGCTAAAACAACCTTCCAAACCACCAACACCACCCCATTTTAATTTATGTCTTTCATTTTGTTTAAATTAAGAGTATATCTTTTGTAGCCATTAGCACCCATAGGATTTGAAGACTAGTTCCACTCCTCAAGGATTCGACCCCAACTCAAGTTGGGTTATTATATTTGACAACAATCGCCTTTCCCATAAATCATGGAGTAAGTTGAGTGTGATCACCTATTCTAATTTGAAGGAAGTTAAGCGATAACCTACCTTAAATGCTGAAAACCAATACAAATAGGCCTTTAACCTGAGGTTACATCTCACAAATAGACCCACAATCAACTAAAACAAACAAATATATAATTGACATATCAAAACAAAGCCAATAATACCCATATTACCCATTTCTAGGTAGGGGTCAAAATGGACCCTCAAAATGAGTTCACAAAAAAATGGATAAAACCAAAATTTTTGTTCAAAAATATATTTTCCATGGTTAAAGGAATTCATGGGAGAAAACCCAAGAAAAAATGGATTGAAATTGGGGTGTAAATCAAAAAATCATTAATTTTGGCCTTTCAGGCCAAAATCTTCAATTTTCCATCTTTGAATTCAAGTTTTAACAAAGTTTTAGTGATATGAATCAAAGATAAATAACTAAAATGGAATTTGGAGCTTACCAAGCCTAAAAATGGAAGAAAATGTCCAAAAACTCAAGCCTCAAGCTCCAAGTCTTGAAAATGGTGAAAGAATCTCAAAAATAGGGATATAATCCACCCATGCATCGCCTAAGCGACCACTGGGTCACTTAGGCAGCAATCACTTAAGCAACCAGGCCATCACTTAAGCAGAAATCACTTAAGCAAGCCTGGTGTCACTTAGGCAACACTTTCGCTGCCAGGCCTAGTCGCTTAAGAGACTAAAGCGTCGCTTAAGAGAGTGCACCAGCTGAGCAGTGCACTAGCTAGAGACTTGGAGAATTCCAAGTCTCCACGGAACCCTAGGGATTCATCCAAAATCATGAGTATGCAAACAAACTATGATACCCCCTTAAATTTGATTTTTCATACTCAAAAGTGATATTAGATTTTTGAAAAATATAGTTTTCACAAAATTAACCCTCGAGACCTAATTTGTCAACTTTTTGAACCGTGGGTTAAAATGAGATATAAAAGCTATAAAACTATATCAACCATGATTTCAACCTAAAATTGGATTCATCGGAGCAGTCTGTTTTGCCATCCGATGCACAAATTAATAAATGTTGATTGAAGTCAACTATAAAGCTTTTCAACCAATAAAAACCACAAACTTACAAAAATCACACTAAAATGCATTAGGAATCGTGTCAATCATCCCTACCCTAAAAAGTACCATAAATCAATCACAAGGATGGGTAAAAGGTCAAATCATACAAAAATAAATATTTCACAAAAAAATCACCAAAAACTAAATCATTACAGAACCTCTATCTAAGATGATAGACACTGGTACACCATGATAATAAACTATCTCAAGAATATTGATACAGCATAACTTCTCAGAACTAAAATAAACCTAAATCAAAATAAAATGAGCAGATTTGGTCAATCAATCTGCGATGACCCAAACAATATCAGAACCATGAGAGGTACGAGGCAACCCTATTACAATATTTATAGTGATCCATTCCCATTTGAACTCGAGAAGGGGTAACCTCTGAAGCAAATCACTAGGCCTTAAATGCTTGGCCTTCACCTATTCGCAACAAAGGCAATGATCTAAAAATTCTGCTACATCCTTCCTTATACCACCCCACCAGTAGTGTTGTCTCATATAATAATACATATTAATAACTCTCAGATAGATGGAATACCTAGAACAATGAGCCTCCTCCAAAATCAATCTAATCCAATCACCCACTCTTGATACACCAACTCAGCATCCAATCCTTAAAATACCATCTAGATTAAGTGAGGCTTTGTTAGCCTCTCCACTCAACACCTTATCTTGAATCAATCTCAATCCAACATCATTAAATTGATGAGTCTGAATCTACTCTGTCAAGGAAGACCTAGTCTCCACAAATGCCAAAAAATATCTAGGTGTTGAAATATAAAGCGTAACTATATGGTTATTCAAAGACTAAACTCCAAGGCCTAAGGTCATGTCAAGCTACCCATGCTAGTTAAGTTCTGGCTCAAGGCATCCGCAACTATATTAGCCTTGCTCAGATGATAGAGAATATAAGGTCATAGTCCTTAAGCAACTCAAGTCTTGAAGAAATTCTAAGGGCTATGATGATTTAAGAAAATATCATAATAGACTCTATACAAGTAATGCATCCATAACTTCAAAGCAAAAACAATCACGCATAGCTCCAAATCATAGATAGAGTAATTTTTCTCATGGGTCTTCAATTAAAAAGAAGAATATACAATCATTTTACCCTATTGTATCAACATAGTACCTAACCCAATACCTGAAGTATCACAAAAGATAGTAAAACCCACACTCTCATTCGTAAAAGTTAAGATAGAAGCTGATGTCAACAAATCCTTGAGCTTTTGAAATCTCTCCTCACAAGCATTTGAACACTAAAAGAAAATCTTCTTCTGAGTCAACTTGGTCAATAGAGCTGCAATAGATGAAAAACCCTTCACAAAATGCCAATAGTAACCTGCCAAACCAATAAAACTCTTAATCTTAGTGGGAGAAGTAGGCCTATCCCAATCATGAACCACTGAAAACTTGGTTGGATTGAGCATAACACAATTTTTTGTCACCACATAACCCAAGAAAGAAGTAAACTCCAACCAAAACTCACACTTAGGGAACTTAGTATACAACTTCTCATCCCTCAATCTTTGGACTACAATCCTTAAATTCTCCTCATGATCGGCGTCACCCTTGGAATAAACCAAGATATTATCTATAAATACAATAATAAAAGAGTTGAGATATGGTCAAAATACTTGATTCATCAACTCTATGAAAGTGGTTATGGAATTGGTCTACCTAAAGGACATGACCAAAAACTTATAAGGACAGTACTGAGTCCAAAAGATTATCTTTGGAATATCCAAAGCTATAATTATAATGCCCTGAGTTGTTGGTTCTTAAAAAATTTCTAAAATTTTATCCTTACTATTTAGACCACGAATCTTCTAATGAATCATAGGGTGTCATGATGGGTCATATAGACTCAGTCATGAATTAATCAAAATAAGTGGCTTAGTATTCTGCTCTGAGTACGAGTGGCTCTCAATTCATTATTAAGAATTCTTATGTATCGTACGGACCAATTCATAAGGTGTTTAGAAAGTTTGTCCCAAGACACTATCTTCATTATGACTTTATTCCATGAGTTGTAAAGACTCATGATGAGTCATTATGTCCCAATCATAGGGTGTCTAGTGTGTCATCCCAAATTATTGTTGTGTTGAGTACAAGTTGTTAAGTGTGGTTATGATTCGATGGTATGAGTTATAGCCAGGCTAGTATGGGGCCTTGGTGGTTCTTTCTTAACTACGACTCCTTGTGATAAGTTTTAATATGTCTATACGAGTTGTATAGTGACTCATAGTCACTTGCGACAAATTTTTAGTCTTTCTATTAAGGGAACTTAGGACATCTCCCATCTACCCCAATAATGAACCATGATCTAAAACCCTATTGGGGACCCTATTAGCATTATTAACTCACTAAAATACTTTCAAAAGCTCTTAAATTCTCTTAAGTATCCATACTTAGGGTTTCTAAGAAGTGGATCAAGTAGAGGTTCAAGGGTTGAATTCTCTCTGTAATCTTGGGTATTTCAGGCATATTACTCTTCCCTCATTGTTAATTTGTTAAAATCAAATATTTTAAAGTATTGTTTTATGATATATTTATGTTGATTTTGAAAAAATGGGTTGAGGGTTTTGTAACACTAATGTTAAGGTGATGTTTCATGTTTGTCCCTGCATGGGTTAAGTTTAAATGGTGGTTTTAAAGTAAATTTGATGCATGGGAATGGTGAATGAACTAAGGATTGTGATTTCTCAAACTTGTGACTTTTGAAGTGGTTATGAGCTTAACCCTATATTGTGAAATTGGTTTTTAATTATGAGAAATATGAGAATTTGAAAAATTAAACCAAGGGGGTTCTGTACTCCTTCAAGTGAACATAATTGGTATGGTATATTAATGTTACCTTGAAGTGTAGTTGGTATGATGATACCAATAAATTATACCTTAATGTGTAATATGGTTCAATAAATGGGAATGTATGATGTTTGTTTTAATTAGACTTTAATAAGGGTTGAGCAGCTAAGTCGTAAAAGTAAAGGTCCTCGAGGGACCAACACTAAAAACCCAGTTGTCGATGTGAAGGTCTATATGATTGGAGGTTTGAGTCCCCCTTTTTATTATTATCATATGATTGGGGGGTTCGAGTCCCCCATATTTTATTACATGATTTGGTGCTCGTGTCACCTTAATATACATAGAGGTTCGAGTCCCCCATAGTGCATATGTATACCCCCTAGTTTATGCAACCACACGTACTAGGCCCTTCCAGCTGGGGGGGAGCTGGGCCCATATAGCCTGTGGGTGCCTTTGTATGTTATGATGGTTGAGTTACACAATCCAGGCTAAAGTTTTAGGTACATGTTAAGCCTTGTTCCCTATCTCGACATGTGATGTATATATGTATATGCATTTGATTATGTGCATTGTCTTTGAATGATTTGAACTATTGATCATGGAATTATTTTATCCTTATCACTAAGTTATTTGTTAGTGTTCACCCTACTAATAGTCTTCAGACACTGTATCCCCATGTAATGCAAGCACTGAAGTTACTTTTACTTTTCCTATACAAAGTTAGGTCAGTTGGCTCGATTTATTGCGTTGTGGTTTAGTGGTGAGCTTTCATCCCCCGGAAGACCTAGGCATTTCACCAACATTTATCTTAGATTTGAGTTGATAGATACTTTCATTATCATTAACATTATCATTTTCCTTCTCATTATTATTTGTCAGAGTTAGGGATATGTCCCGACCAAGACTAGTTTTGGTTTTTTTATTTAGAATGCTTGATAGGATTACTGAGGATATTGGGTGATGTTATTCGATTGTTTGGATGGTCATCGTTCATATATTATAGACGTTTTTTGACTTTTTTTAAGCTTGTTTCATGTTATCTTGTTATATGTTTGGAATTTATCCAAAATTGGAGATGTTGTGTTTGGTTTGGTTAGATGCAGGGGGTAATCTCTGGTCTACGTAGGACTTAAGATACGCATCATGGCCAAGCCCTAGTTTGGGTAGGTGATGTTTCATGTTTGTCCCTGCATGGGTTAAGTTTAAATGGTGGTTTTAAAGTAAATTTGATCCATGGAAATGGTGAATAAACTAGGTATTGTGATTTCCCAAACTTGTAACTTTTGACGTGGTTATAATCCTAACCCTATACTGTTAAATTGGTTTTTAATTATGAGAAATATGGGAATTTGTAAAATTGAACCAAGGGGGTTATGAACTCCCTCAAGTGAAGATAATTGGTGTGGCATGTTGATGTTACCTTTCAAGTGTAGTTGGTATGATGATACCAACAAACTATGCCTTAATGTGTAATGTAGTTCAATGAATGGGAATGTGTCATACTTATTTTAATTGGTCTTTAATAAGGGTTGTGTAATTAAGTCATGAAAGTGGAGGTCCTCGGGGGACCAACACCTGAAGCTTTTGTTGCCAACGCGGGGGTCTATATAACCGAGAGGTTCGATTCCCCCACATCTTATTATATGAATTGGTACTAGTGTTACCTTGATATGTAGGGAAGTTCGAGTCCTCCATAATGCATATGTATACCCTCTGGTTCGTGCGGTCATGTGCACTAAGGCCCTACCAGTTGGGGGAGAGCTGGGCCCATTATGACAGTTGAGCTACACAATCTAGGCTAAAATTTTAAGTGCACGTTAAGCCTTGTTCCCTATCTCGACATGTGATCTATATATGTATATACATTCGATTATGTGCATTGTTTTTGAATAATATGAACTATCGATCAAGGTATTATGCTATCATTATCCCTGAGTTACATGGTATTGTTTACCCCACTAACCATCTTTGGACGCTATGTCCCCATGTAATCCAGTCACTGGAGCTATTTCTACTTTTCCTGCGCAGAGTTAGGTCAGTTGGCTCGATTTGTTGCATTGTGGTGAAGTGATGAGCTTTCATCCCTTGGAAGTCTTAGGCATTTCAATAGATTTCATTCTTATAATTGAGTTGGTAGATACTTCTATTATCATTAATGTTATCATTTTCATTCTCATTTCCATCTGTCAGAGTTGGGGACATATCCCGACCAAGACTGGTTCTGGTTCTTTGTTTAGAAGGCTATTTTGGATTACTGTAGATATTGGGTGGTGTTGGTCGGTTGTTTGGCCGGTCATAGGTCGTCATTTATAGACGTGTTTTGACTTTCTTTAAGCTTGTTACATATAATCTTGTTATATGTTTGGAATTCATCCGACATTGAGGGATGTTGTATTTGGTTTGGTTAGATGCAGGTGGTGATCTCTGGTCCACGTGGGACTTGAGATACCCATCACCACCAGGCCCTGGTTCGGGTCGTGACAGTAATCCTCAATTGGTGATACTCAGATCTCAAAACAATCTGCCAAAACACTAAAGCACTCTGAAGTTGATCGAACAAAACATTAATACGAGGAAGCAGATACTTATTCTTAACTATCAGTTGTTCAATAGCCAATAACCCATACACATACGCATAGAACCATTATTTTTCTTCACAAAAAAGACAGGTGCACCCCAAGGTGATACACTAGGTCGGATAAATCTCTTATCTAACAACTCCTACAATTGATCCTTTAATTCCTCCAACTCTGCTGAGGCCATCCTATAAAGAGGAATAGAGATGGGTTTTGTGTCTGGCTCAATATCAATAGCGAAATCAATATCACGACTAGGAGGCATACCAGGCAAATCCATAAAGAATACATCTGTGAACTCATGAAAAATACAAACAGAATCCAAAGGAAGCAGTGAAGCAACACTAGTATCACAAATATGGGACAGATAAGACAAACAACTCTTCTCAACCAAGTAACGGCCTAAAGGAAAGAATTAACTCTCTTGGGGCCCGAATGAAGCACACCTTTCCAAGCTATCCTCGACAAACCTGGTGAATCTAAGGTCACAGTCTTAGCATAACAGTCTAGGACATTATAATAAGGAGCTAACCAATTCATATCCAAGATGACATCAAAATCTATTATCTCTAAGATAATTAAATAGACCCAAGTCTCAGCCCAACAAAGGTCACAACATAAGTCGGTACACCCAATCCATCATTAAAGAGTCTCTAATAGGGGTAGATCCATGGATAGGCATGCAAAGAGGCAAGCTAGCAGAATCCAAACCCATAGAAAAATATGACGACACATAGGAGAGGTCGACCCTAGATCAAATAACACAAATGTAGATCTGAAATAAACAGGAATGATACATGTGATAACCGCATCGAAAGACTTTATCTCTAGTATGGCGATTATAGCATAGCAATGTCCACGACCACTACCTAGCAGAGTATGCCCAAACTACCACCATGGGCACCTCTATCTCTTCCTCACGCACCTCTAGTAGAACCTTTACCCCTTATCTCTGATATAAGAGTAAGTCTAAAAACATAACGGGTATAGTTCTTGGACAAATGCCAGCCTCATCACACACAAAGCACACTTTATGGCCTGGCTCAATAGGTAGAGGTATGTCTAAACTATAACAACCACCCGAAGTTGCTGAACAAGAAGACTTATGACCTGAACCATATAAGGCTTCCTTTACTAGTCTACCATGATACCCACAGAATCCTCTAGAATCTCTACCTCGAGATGTGTGACCTTTGAACTCACCCTGATGGCTCACCCTCTTGGTGCCTCCTTAAAATGCTCAAAGAATAGACTCAGTCATCTTATCATGATCCACAATACTCTAAAATGTCGTCGCTGACACTACCATTTAGGCAGTAGTAAGCTGAAGCAAGATATACAACCCCTTCCCGAACTTTTGAATCTTCTCAGACTCAGTTAAAATAATGGCATAAGAATATCTAGATAGGGTATGAAAACGTGCCTCATACGCCACAACAGTCATGGATACCTTCTCCAAGTGATCGAACTTATCTCCCAACTATTCCCTTAAACTATATGGCACAAAACTATCCAAAAATGCCTTGGCTAACTGATCCCAAGTCATCTCTGGCAAACCAAGAGGTATGCAACTACAAAATGGCCTTCACTAGTCCCTGACTGCATCTCTCAACTGCTAAGTGGTGCAACCCCATGCAACTCAAGTGAAACAAGTTTATGTACTTATCATGAAAATTAATCAAGAACTCATAAGTATCCTCGCACACAACACCACTGAATATGAGTGGACCCAAATTAGTGAATCTCTTAAACCTATTTTAATCCATAAAAAACATAAATATACTTGCAATAATATGAGGCATGGTGAATCTGGCTGGCTGAAATCCCATATGAGGGGGTAACTTAGATGAAGGCTGAGCTTCTGATATTGGAATATCGTACTCAAATGTCGGTACAAAAGGAGGAATAACACTTGGAGTAAATGGAATAACACTTGTAGGACATGAGCAGTCCTTATATCTCTAGCATGCTCAACCTGAGGATCAAGGGAGAGCCCCTTAGTACTACCTCTAGAAGGGATAGATGCTCGTGTTTGTCCACCACCTCTGGCCCATCCAAAACTCGCAGCTCGCCCTAAAAATTGAGCACTCTCCTTGAGTGATGGCTCAGTATCTTTAGCCTCGTCAGATATAGTCTTCAATATCTATGTAGAAAAGAGTGAAATACGATTTGCAACACAAGGTATAAAAGTATCCGTACGATAAGGAACAAAAAAAGAGAATTTTCCTAAATATATCTGATATCCTCTCAAATATAGACACAAACATCTACATACTGGTCTGCGAGACTATACTAGACACCCTATTCTTACACTGATGAGACCAATGAACCTGGCTCTGATACTAATTCGTCACGATCCAAAAATAAAGGGTCATAATAGCACTTGTCACAGCAATCCTTGACAAGTAAACCTATCATCCAAACTGATATGGTAAGGGAAATAACATCAACACCCAAGGTAAGGCTTCTAGAACGAAGTTGAACCATGAATACAATATAAAAAAAATTCAGAACAAAGATACCATAAATCTCCTAAAATTTGATGTCATAGTGTAAGAACCAACTAAATATATCTCTAAGTCAACATATACAACTGATAGTCCAAAAGGAACATAATCTATCTCAGATACAAAATAAGACATAAAATAAACAAGAGAAGGTAGTAGATTAAATTTGGAAGCATAGACCGATCGCTACCTCAAAAGTACTCCAAACACCGCCTGGATGAGCTGCCATACGGTGCACTCATACCTAGATCTGCACCAAAATAGTGCAGCAGGGGTAGTACAGTCCACCTGTACTCAGTAGGTATCATAGGAAGATTGAGCAAAGTAGAAAATAAAGCATATAAAATACACACTATGGACATGTCACCTACAATCAGAAAATATCCCAAATGGTAGCCCATACTATCTCTAATAATAGTTTTACAATACATATAATAAAACACAAGTACAAGAGAGAGGCATAAATAGATAGATATCAAATCAAGAATGAAAATACAACACCAGAATGAGCATAATGTATAAAATGCAATGAAGATGATGATGATGATGTGATGCATGACACGGCCTAAAATTGGGCCTTGTCGTATGGGCATCTGGAGACCAATAAGGATCAGAGATCGCCCCGTTAACCTAACCTAACCATCACATCAATTCACAAGTGCCCGATGAACTCCGAGAATATAACAAGATAGCAGATATAAGACTAACCATCATTACTTAATAAGTGTGTAATCAATCCATTAATGTCAACATACTAAACAACATACCTAAGTCCACAGTCATCTACAGAGCCTCTACTATTCCGATGTCTATATTATGTCGGGACAAGCCCTCGACGGTATCCAAAAACCAAGTCTAAAAAAAGTCTATGACATAAGATAGAAAGAACATAAAATATATGACTTCCAAAGTATAGAAGCTCACCACTTCAAAGTTACCACACGAACTGCTCGAGCACCTGGTCACTGTGCAGAAAGAGAAAAAGAAGCTTCGGCCCCTATGTCGCATGGGGACATAACGTCCGGAGATGGTTAGTGGTTGGAGCTCTAGCATGAAGCACAATGGTAAGAATAAAATAATTTCATTATTCCCAATTAATACAAACCATCATAAGCAACAACATTTATATACTTAGGAATACATGTAGACATGTATTGATACATGAAGTGCCAAAAAGGAAACAAGACTTAGTGTGCATGTTGAAGCACCCAATCATGACATATAAAGTGGAGGACTTTAACCTCTCACTTGTGTAGGTTAGGAAGTTTGAACTTCCCGGTTAGCTTAAGCAAGAGGACTCTAACCTCAAGCTACCTCATTAGCTAAGTGGACTCAAACCACAAGCCATCTTATCAAGCAAGAGGACTCTAACCATAAATTTTTTTATTGGGCAAGTGGACTCTAACCACAAGTAATCTTTCAAAGCAAGTGGACTCTAACCACAAGTCATCCTGTCCATTACTAGTCGACTTTAAGACTCTAACCGTTTGTCTATGCATTCAAATTTACTTAGTTCAATATTCGAGGACTCTAACCCACTTAGCCAATTCAAGCCTTCAAAGCTACTATTCAACAACATCCATGAGCACAAGGTCTTTATGAACTGTTTACCAATCAATAACTTT
Organism: Capsicum baccatum var. pendulum; assembly: GCA_030864225.1. Classification (NCBI taxonomy): domain Eukaryota; kingdom Viridiplantae; phylum Streptophyta; class Magnoliopsida; order Solanales; family Solanaceae; genus Capsicum; species Capsicum baccatum. The sequence goes on from CM061557.1 coordinate 94,155,302, forward strand.
AATAGGCCAATGCCTTAGTTTCAACCACCATTCAAGTCAAATTGTGGTCATAAAAAACTTTATCAAACCATTTATTCTTTATTAGCATTCTTATACCAAGCTTTAGTTCAAACACAATTCAATTTCATGCTTAAGGACTCAAACCCTTTTTAACCAATCAAACCACAAAGGTTACCACTGAACACATTACATGTCCAATAAGGTCTTTACAAAGTCATTTACCAAGCATCCTTACTTATTAAGCCATTGCCTTAGCTCAAAACACTATTAACATATAACTAGTTATTTATCTTAGACATTTTCACAAACATCTTGAGGGAATACCTTTACCATAACCAAAACCCAAGTAAAACCCATCAAGATTTGGGTTACTCATGACCCATTTGTTAAACCACAATCAACAAGCACCCACATATGAAAGCCACCACCAAAAATATGTATAAACATAAGTTTGAACATAAGTAAACAATACCCATCACTATGCATCAAAGCCCTTAACATCTGATAATATGAAAGCCTCTAAGTACTGAATATGAAAGCCCTTAAAACTAAATACAAATCTGAACTAAATATGAAAGCCTCTAAGTACATTCTGAATAAGAAGATAAAGGAACATGTCTCCAACTAACTCCATAAAACTGAAAGCTAACTAAGATAATAAATGAATCAAATCATATCATCCTCGAATGAAGAGGACTCACTGCAGCTCTATATACTGGAATGCTACTGCTACAGCAGATCTAGAGCTCATGTCTCTGGGCCTATGGTGCAACATAAAAATAAAGAACCATAGCACAAATACGATAGTACATGGGGATGTACTAAGTATATGAGTGAGGTAGGCTAAATACAAAAGGGTTTACATGCATGAGTAATGTTAACTGACTGACTGATATGAACGTGAGAGTGCAAATATGGATGCATAGTAACTGAGATCATGAATGCGTGATAGCTAAATATATACGCTAATACATGGTTTACTGATAACTTATCATGACTGATACTATAGTTTTGATAATATAGGTGACTGCATCTGACAGTCTTGAATCTGATGGAACTATTTGAGTTCTATACTATAATTAAATTGAATGTATCTGACAGTCCTGATATACTGAAATTTGAATAACTATCTGAGTTCTTTTACTGAGACTAATGCTAAAACTGTGGGAGGTAGTTGTTTAACCAATATACCCCATATGTGCCATTATGGCTAAGCTGGGCTCCAATCTCTGCCCTAACTATAAGGGTGTCAATACCGCACCACTGGTAAGGACAACGTGTGAGCAACCCTCATATAATAGGTAACTCTAGTGAGAATGGTGGGAACCATCATATAACAGGTTAAGCCACTTCATCTACCCTCATATAAGAAGCTATGATATCTCAACCTGTGTTGGCTACATAGTTCTGGAATGCAAGGATGACTGCTAAGAATCACATCCTTATATAATAGGTGAGTTCCCATCCTTGGGTTCACTCAGTGCTAACTCCTACTCCCATCTAAAGAGACTGAACATGATTTAACTGACTATACGTGAACTGAACTTACTGAATTTCCATTGACAGATGGAATACTACATATAGTTGATAATTGAATGAGATCATGAGGTTTTCCTGAGTCACATGACTGGCTGATTTCTATTGAATCGTGGCTTGATTTCGGATATCATGAAACATGACATGGCTCTAGGCATACAGCTATATTTTTTAGGTACAAATACTCCCAGGACTCGATAGAAGAAAACTGCTACACACATGACTGACTTGATCACAAGATTGGAGTTAACAATTCATAATATCATAACTTGGGGAATTTCATGAAGTACATGATTTTCATACATCTTGTACATAAGTAGGATTTGCAAGTAAGCATAGGATAATCTCGTAAGCCTAGTTCATGAACAATCCAACAACATTTACGAGGCACACTATCAACATGAAAGTCATTAGAACATAGGGGCATATCATGAATCCTTCACTTAGTCACAATTTATCTATATTACATTATTTCTAGTTCCTTAGGCATTTTATCAAACACCTTGCATGCACTCTTTTAAGGCATAGGTCTATTTATCAATTCGACCATCTTAATCCATCTAAAATTTATGGGTTTCAACTAAACTTTTCATATGCTTCATAAAAAACACATCAAGATACAACCTTGAATCCAAACAATAATCATCAACATGAATATAGTCATAACACGACAAGAAAATCACAATTTATAATTTAAAATATGATTCTTGAGGTCCATGGATGAAAGGGACCCAAGGATGAATACTACGCATACCTTACTGATTGAATCTTGAAAGAGAACTAATGTTTTTGAAGGTTCTTGAAGAATTCCTTAGGCTTTCTCTTGAGGAGATGATCTTGAAAGAAAACCCTAATCTTGTGGTTGAGAGTGTATGAGAGAGCTTTTTGAGATGTTTAACTAAAGAGAATGGAAGATAACATGCTCCTTGAGGGTTATAAGTTATGGGAAGTAAAGAAAAAGGACCAAAATACCCTTACTAAACATCCCTCAATTGCTGGAAAAAATAGCTGACGACATTCATGGTAAGTCATCAAGCTGGTGATAAGCCGTCACGAATTCTCGTCACAAAAGGGTAAAATCTTCATTTTCTAGTTAAGGTTGACGACATTGGTGATAGGACATCACGGGCGTGACGGCATATCACAAAATGTCATCACTAGGGGTGAAATCTGACCAGGGTTGACAACATTGGTGATAGGCCATCACGGGTATGACAGTTTATCGCAAATGTTGTCACTCAGTTTCCCAGCCTGACATGTCGGAGTAAAATGGGGATAACTCCTTGATCCGATATCGGATTTAGGAGAAATTGATATCGTTGGAAATATAATTCAATTATCTATCTTTTGGTGGGTCATTAGCTCAGAGATTCATAGCATAACGAGAGATATGCTCATTTGAAGCTGACTATACCAATATCTTTCTCAAGAATTCAATTGGTAAGGAAATGTTTTGATTCGTCTTTTAGCTAAGACACTTTTGAGGCCTTAATATACATCAACCTTGATTATAGAACTACCATAGCACTAAAATTTATTACTCATGGATTCGAAGCATGATCCTGAAAATGTCTGAACTTTTGGGGTATTACAATATCTCCCCCTTGGGAACATTTATCCTAGATTGAGAATCAACTGAGAGGAGATAAAAGACAAACTGAACATGACTGAACTTGAATAACTAAAATTTGATCTCATGACTGACATGATAATATACTGAACTCATGCATATCTGATGCATGGATAACTGATACATGAATGCACAACTGAGTAATCTGATAAACTGAGTTTCTCAAGATGAGAATGCATAGTTGATGCATGATCTTATAACTAAACGGATGCATGAATTCATGACTGAGTATGCAATGGTAATAGGTACCAAGTTTTATGATGGGAACATGAACATGAAAATGAATAAGCTTAAGGAAAACTATTACCTTGATCTTGATTTGAATTGGCGAAAAAGAGGTGACGATACTTGGTACGCATATCTACTTCTGCTTCCCAAGTAGCTCCCTCATGAGATTGATTTCGCCAAAAAACCTTGAGTAGAGGGACTTCTTTGCTCCTCAAATGACAAGTCTGATAGTCTAAGATTTCAATGGGAATCTCCTCATAAGAGAGGCTATTCTGAATGTCAATACTCTGAATAGGAACTACAACTACTGGGTCACCTATGCACTTCTTAAGCAAAGAGACATGCAAGACTGGATGAACTGAGGCCATATCTAAAGGCAATTCGATCTCATAAGCTACCTTGCTGAAGTGACTGATAATCCTAAAGGGACCGACATATCGGGGACTTAGTTTCCCTTTCCTGCCGAACCTCTTCACTCCCTTCATGGGAGAGATCTTAAGATAGACGTAATCATTAACCTCGAATTTGAGATCCTTTCTACAAACATCTACATAAGACTTATGTCGACTCTAAGTAGCTCGGAGTCTCTCTCTGATCAACTGAACCTTCTCAATGGCGTCGAATACCATGTTAGGACCTATGACTAAGGCCTCACTAACTTCGAACCAACTAATTGGAGATCTATATCTCCTACCATAGAGAGCTTTGAATGGAGCCATTTAAATACAGGAATGATAGCTATTGTTGTATGTAAACTCTACCAAAGGTAAGTGGTCATCCCAACTTCTCTTGAAATCAAATGCACACGCCCTTAGTATATCTTCAAGAATCTAAATGGTTCTTTTTGCTTGACTATCTGTCTGAGGATGTAACGTTGTACTAAGATGGACTTGGGTACCAAGACCCTTTTGGAACGCTTTCCAGAAATGAGAGGTGAACTGAGTACCTCTGTATGAGATGATAGATAATGGAACACCATGTAATCTGACCAACTCCCTGATATAGATTTTGGCGTAATCCTCGGCTGAATAAGAAGTACGAACTGGAAGAAAGTGAGCTGAATTGGTTATTCTATCTATAATGACCCAAACTGAATCATGTTGATAACGAGTGCGAAGCAAACCCGTCACAAAATCTATGTTCACTTCTTCCCACTTCCAAGTAGGAATGGTGAACTCCTACATGGAACCACTAGGTTTTTTATGCTCTATCTTAACCTGCTGACATGTAGAGCACTTAACCATAAATTCCAAAATATTTCTCTTCATCCCACTCCACCAACAGATCTCTCGTAAGTCATAGTACATCTTAGTGGCCCCTGGATGAATAAAGTATCGCACACCATGCGCTTCTGGAAGAATTCATTGCCTCAAGTCTTCTACACCTGGAACACATAAACGACCCTGGCAATGAAGAACACCATCTCCCCCTTGGACGAAAACCTCTACTTTCTAATTCTGAACTAACTCTTTTAGCTTGACAAGGCTAGGATCCCTGTCTTACTTCTCTTTCACCTCAGAAACTAGAGATAACTCTGAACTACTCTGAACACATACACCACCCTCTGAAGAGTTGAATAAGCCAACGCCTAGTATGGCAAGCTGATGGATCTCTTAAGATTTCTTCTTCTTGCTATCCTCAACGTGAGAAATTCTACCCATGGAGAGTCTACTGAGAGCGTCGACCATAATGTTGGCCTTTCCCAGATAGTAAAGGACACTCATGACATAATCCTTCAAGAGCTCTAACCACCTTCTCTAATGAAGATTGAAATATTTCTGAGAAAAGACATACTGGAGACTCTTATGATCTATGAAGACATCTATATAAACTCAGTATAGATAATGCCTCCAAATCTTTAAGGCAAATACTAAAGATGCTAACTCAAGATCATGAGTAGGATAATTCTTCTCATGGGGCTTTAACTATCTGTTACGATGCTGCATGAGGACCCAACCTAGACCCACTTTGGATGCATCAAAATACACTACAAAACTATCTGAACCATCTGGAAGAGCTAGAACTGGAGCTAAGGTGAGTTGAGTTTTCAACTCCTAAAAACTCTTCTCGCAAGAATCTAACCACTAAAACTTGACCTTCTTTTGAGTCAATCTGGAGATAAGAGATGTAATATAAGAAAATCCCTTAACAAACCATCTGTAATAGCCATCCAAACCCAAGATACTGCTAATATCTGGTGGAGATACAGAGCGAGGCCAGTTTCTTACCGCTTTGTTTTTCTGAGGATCTACCTTAATACCATCACCGAAAATAATATGGCCAAGGAATGCTACTGATCTTAGCCAAAACTTGCACTTACTGAACTTAACGAATAACTGGTGATCTCTGAGAGTCTTAAGAACAATTCTGAGATGGTTTGAATGATCACGCTCTGTGCAGGAATAGACCATGATATCATCTATGAAGACTATGATGAATATGTCCAAGTACTGCTTGAACACACGGTTCATCAAGTCCATGAAAACGGCTGGAGCATTGGTAAGACCAAAGGACATAACTAGAAATTTGAAGTGACCATACAGAGTACGAAAAGCTGTCTTTAGGATGTCACATTCTCTAACTCTGAGATGATGATAGCCTGATCTGAGGTCTATCTTAGAGAAATAACTGGCACCCTAAAGTTGGTCAAACAAGTCATCTATTCTAAGAAGTGGATACTTGTTCTTGACCATAACTTTGCTGAGCTAACGGTAATCAATACACATTCTGAAAGAACCATCTTTCTTGTGCACGAATAAGACTGGTGTACCCCATGGGGATACACTGGGCCTGATGAATCCCTTATATAAGAGATCCTTCAATTGATCTGTTAGTTTCTTGAGTTCTAATGGTGCCATTCTGTATGGCAGAATAGAAATAGGCTGAATGTCTAGAAGCAGATCAATGTCGAAGTTTATTTCCCTTTTGAGAAAAATGCCTGGAAGATCTTCAAGAAAGACATCTGAATATTCATTAACCACTGGGACTGATTCCAAGCCAGGAGATTCAGAACTTGAATCCTTAACATGTACGAGATGATACACACACACCTTAGAAATTATTTTCCTTGCCCGAAGGTAGGAAACCCCTAAATAATGAAGTACTACCCCTCCACTCTAAGATGGGTTCATTCGGGAACTAAAACTAAACTATCCTATTTCTGCAGTCGACTATGGCATAGAAGGAATGAAGTCAATCCATGCCAAGAATGACATCAAAATCAGTCATCTCTAATTCGACTAAATCTGCTGACGTGGATCTCTGAAATATCATAATCGGGCAGTTCTTGTATACCCATAAGCAATAATGGTTTTACCCATTGGGGTAGAGGCTGAAAAGGGCTCTGCTAAAATTTTGAGACTAATTCCGAAATCGCCTGCTATGTATAGAGTAACAAAAGACAAGGATGCACCTAGGTCTAGCAAAGCATTAACATGAACATGGAAAATCTGTAACGTACCAGTAACGACATCAGGAGAATTTTCCTAATATTGCGGGGTCTGAAGAGCATAGAATCTGTTTGGGCGTTGCCCACTAGTAGTACTGGAAGTAGTACCCTGCTGGTTCGAGCGACCGAACTGAGCTGTGGAATGATTCTGCTGACCTTGAGGACCTGTCTGAGTACATTCTCTAACTCAGTGGCCTAGGTTTCCACAACCAAAACAAATGCCACTACCCGCTCTACATACACCCTGATGTGCTTACAGCAAGTCTGACACTGAGGATAAGTGCGGGCACTGCTAACACTACCCTGAGATTTAGAACCTAGTGCTCTATCTCTGTTTTCGTCTCTAAATTTCAGCACAGGGGCACTGGCGGAGGAAAAGGCTGGAACTATTGACTTAGGATGAAACTGCATATGATTTCCTCTCTCTATTTTGGGCTGAGCAAAACTAAAACTTCCTGATCTTTCTCTCTTGTTCTTTCTCTCGCTAGTTCTAACCTTCTACTTCTCTATTTGCTGAGCATGGGTCATGATTCTGGCTAAAGTCATATCACTGTTCAGCATCACAGACCTACACTCATTTACCATGCTATCATTCACCCCCGACACAAACTTTCTCATCTTAGCCCTGGTGTCTGCAACCACATGAAGGGCATATCTGGATAACTGAGTACATCTGAGAGAATACTCCTTAACCGTCCTATTTCCCTATCTAAGGTTGATGAACTCAATAACTTTGGCCTCCCTCAACTCTTGGGGAAAAATTTTGTCTAAGAAGGTCGTGACAAATTCCTCCCACTCAATCAGACCTGGATTCTCTATCCTCTCAGACTTCCACTATTTGTACCAAGCATGAGCCACATCTTGCAACTGGTATGCGGCTAACTCATCACTCTCAACAGAATTAACACCCATGATGTCAATGACCTTTTGTACTTGGTCAATGAATTCTTGAAGGTCTTCATCAGACTTAGACCCGAAGAAAGATGGAGGGTTCATCTGGGTAAAATCCCACATCCTAGCTGCGGCTGAGTTGGCCACTGGATTGGCCAAAATAACTGGTGGCCATTCATTTTGGGAAGCCACGGACTTAGAAAGTATGGTGAATGCGGCTCTAAACTCCGCATAAGAAATATGTTCGCCTAAAGGATCTTTGGGCTAAGGAGCTGGCTGGTTTCTTCTCTTTGGAGGCATATTCTGAAATAAGAGAAGAACAAATTAGACTGAGAGTTTAACTTAAGATTATTCTCACTAGTATGACATAAATACTGAAAGAAGGGAAACTGTTTCTAAAACGTCTCATAGCCTCCTACACATAAATATGGCATGCAACACACCCATGTACAAGACTCTACTAGATGCGGCTTTCAGACTTCCTAGGACTCTATTGAACCTTAGGCTCTGATACCAAGTTTGTAACGCCTCAATTTGCTGAATCAAAATGCTACATGGTGCCTATGACTTCGAAGGACCATAAGCTAACCCATGACTGATATTTGTACCTGTACACTGCATAATATACATGAAGAATATGGAAAACATGAACAATAGGCCATAAGGTTCAATTGAATGAAGAATTTGTCAAAACATAACATCCATGTGGGGTAACGAATACCCAAAACAACTGAATCTGAATCAAAATAGAATACAAATCTGAACTAAATCTGAAAACCTCTAAGTACTGTCTGAATAAAGAGATTAAGGAACATATCTCCAACTAACATCGTAAAACTGAAAGCTAACTAAGATAATAGTGAATCAAATCATATCATCCTCGAATGAAGAGGACTCACTGCAACTCTGTATACTGGAATGCTACTGCTACGGTGGATCTGGAGCTCGTGTCTCTAGTCTTATGGTGTAACATGAAAAGAAAGCACTATAGCGCAAATGTGTCAGTACATGGAGATGTACTGAGTATACGAGTAAGGTAGGCTAAATACAAAAGGGTTTACATACATGAGCAATGCTAACTAACTGACTGATATGAATGTGAGAGTGCAAACATGTATGCACAGTAACTGAGATCGTGAATGCGTGATAGCTAAACCTATACGCTAATACATAGTTTACTGATAACTAATCATGAATGATACTATAGTTCTAATAACATGGGTGATTGTATCTGACAGTCCTAAATCTGATAGAACTATCTAAGTTTCGTACTGTAATTAAATTGGTTGTATCTGACAGTCCTGATATACTGAAATCTGAAGAACTATTTGAGTTTTTTTACTGAGACTGATGCTGAAACTGTGGGAGGTAGTTGGTTAAATGATATGCCCCATATGTGCCATTATGGCTAAGCTGGGATCCAATCTCTGCCCTGACTTAATGGGTGTCAATACCACGCCACTGGTACGGACAACGTGTGAGCAACCCTCATACAATAGGTAACCCTAGTGAGAATGGTGGGAACCCTCATATAACAGGTTAACCCACCGCATCTACCCTCATATAAGAGGCTGCGATGTCTCAACCTATGTTGGCTACATAGTTTTGGAATGCAAGGATAGCTTCTAAGAATCACACCATCATATAAAAGGTGAGTTCCCATCCTTGGGTTCACTCAGTGCTAACTCCTACTCCCATCTGAAAAGACTGCACATGATTTAACTGACTGTATGCGAACTTACTGAATTTCTGTTGACCGATGGAATACTACTGATATCTGATAACTAACTGAGGTCATGAGGTTTTCCTGAGTCACATGACTGACTGATTTCTATTGAATCATGGCTTGATTTCGGATATCGTGAAACATGGCATGGTTCTAGGCACACAACTTTATTTTTTGGGTATGAATACCCCCAGAATTCGATAGAAGAAAACTAACACACAAATGACTGACTTGATCACAAGATTGGAGTTCACAATTCATAATATCATAACTTGGGGAATTTCATGAAGTACATGATTTTCATACATCTTGTACATAAGTAGGATTTGCAAGTAAGCATAGTATAATTTCGTAAGGCTAGTTCATGAAAAATCCACCAAAATTTATGAGGCACACTATCACCATGAAAGTCATTGGAGCATAGGGTCATATCATGAATCCTTCACTTAGTCACAATTTATCTATATTGCATGATTTCTAGTTCCTTAGGCATTTTATTAAACACCTTGCATGCACTTTTTTAATGCATAGGTATATTTATCAATTTGACCATCTTAATCCAAATTATGGGTTTCAACTAACCTATTCATATGCTTCATGAAAACACATCAAGATACAACCTTGAATCCAAAAAATAATCATCAACATGAATATAGTCATAACACGACAAGGAAATCATAATTTATAATTTAAAACATGATTCTTAAGGTCCATGGATGAAAGGGGCCCATGGATGAACACTACGTGTACCTTGGTGATTGAATCTTGAAAGAGATCTAATGTTTCTGAAGGTTCTTGAATAATTCCTTAGGCTTGCTCTTGAGGAGATGATCTTGAGAGGAAACCCTTATCTTGTGGTTGAGAGTGTATGAGAGAGCTTTTTGAGATGTTGAACTAAAGAGTAGGGCTGTGCAGATTTCGGTTCAAACCATTATCCCGAACCGATAATTTGATTATCGGTTTAACGGGCTGGTTTTTTTGTTAACGGTTCGGGTGTCGGTTTTAAAAAAAACAATTATCGGGTTGTCGGTTCGGGGCTCGGGTGAGATAAATTTTTTATCGGGCCACCCGATAACCCAATAAAAATTAATACACATATTGATATGGGCCATTTCCCGTTCCACTAGGGCCCAAATCCGAAGCCCAAATTCCCACCCATAACACTTTCTGTTCCACCCATGACCCATTACTCCTTTCTGATTACTTAGGGTTAGAGAACAGAGAGTGGAGACCAAAATCTTTTAATTTTCACGCTGCCTTACTCAACAGTCGACACTCGGTTTTGCTGATATTCTGTAGAGACCAAAGAAGATTTTTTGCTTTTGCTCTCAACAGGTAAGAATTTTTGTTTTTGCTCGAAGCCTCGATCTCATTCTTAGAAGTCTTTTTCTCCATCTTCGATTTCTGTCCAATTTTTGATATATTATGTTAAGTATATTAATGTTTTGTCGACTGTCAAGCTTGTACTCTCATTCAGATTGTAAATGGAAGAACGTTAGAAAATGATGTAGCAAGTACAGAGTAAATAGAAGCAGAAGATTCTTTCATTTTTTTTTTGTTTCTTCATTTTCTGTAATAGTTTTTGGTGTATGTCTATGTTAGTTATTTTTTTTTTTGAAGTATTTTGGAGTGAAAGTGTTGACTTTTTTTTGTGGTGATTAATTTGGGGTTTTGTCAATTGGAGTTATCATAATTGAATTTTTACGGTTTAGGAATTTTTGTTGATTTGTTTGCTGGTGTGTGAAGTATGGGGTTTTTCTCAAGTTTCTGATAGTTTAGGTTAATGGGTATTGATAATTACTTCATTTTGTTCATTTTTTGTAAACAAATTGAGTTTTTTCCTTTGCTCGAAGCCTCGATCTTATTCTTAGAAGTTTTCTTCTCCATCTTCAATTTCTGTCCATGTACTCTTTGTGTCTTGCAGTATTGTTAATATAATGTTGGTACTGGTAGTGCTCCTGCAAGTGCGTGTGGTTGAATGAATTGAGCCAAAAATTCGACTTAGAGTCTATTCGCTACTCACATCTCCGATCTAAAATTGAAGGTCAAAAATATCAGGTAACCCTTTTTCTCCATCTCATTTGCCTGTTCAATTTTCTGTTGTTGTTGATAGTATTCTACTTCATCTTCATTTTATTGTATTAATGGCTTAGCAGTAGATTAGAAAGTTCAGTTCTTCTTTTGCACAACTGCATATTGTCAAGTTTTGGTGATTTGGTCATGTTATGTTGGATGAGTTGTATATCTGAATAGAGCAAAATTAATGCAAAAGATTCATATAATCAACCTGAGATTTGGGATTTATGCTTCTGTTTAATACATTGGATTCTGTAATCCACTCGAATCAGATTAGAATGGAGGATTAGGTCCATTAAGATTTGTGGTTATCGATCAGTTTAGTATTGAGGCGAGTTTATTCATTGATCAGTGAAATTTTACACTTACCTCTTTCAAGATTGGTGCTTTTGTCTAATATCTACTACTACAATTATATTTCTGGCTTACCACCACGTTACAGGGACTCCGTTAGGCAAATCACACCTGGATTGCCTCTTTTTCTGTACAACTACTCAACCCATCAGCTTCACGGAGTTTTTGAGGTGTGTATGTCTACTCTATTTGCATTACATGATTGAATGTAAATGGATGATTTTTGTAGTACTATTCCATTGTTCTCCTTTTTGATTCGTCGAGCTAATGCTTAAACTGTTGCAGGCTGCTAGCTTTGGTGGCTCAAACATTGATTCTGTAGGCTTCTTGATTCTGTTGAATCTTCTGTTTTACTAAATATGCAAGGTGTGATCGGGTTGAAGGCAAATATTAATGAAAAAACCGAGTCTTTTGGTGAGTTCAATGTTAAATTCAGGAGAAAGTACAGATGAGAATATACTGAAGAAGTTTTAATGTGAAAAAGTTGTACTAGCAGTTTTAAATTAATTTGTAACTTAGAGTTTTAATGTTTAATGTTAATGGTTAACCCGATAACCGAACCGATAACAATGAAAAATCGATAAACCGATAACCGATTAACCAATATCTTAACGGTTCTTTAACGGTTTAGCATATATACAAACCGATAATGAATAAGTGAAACCGATAATTTTCAAAACCGAACCGACCGATATGCAGCCCTACTAAAGAGAATGGAAGATAATACGCTCCTTGAGGTTTATAAGTCGTGGGAAGTGAAGGAAAAAGATCAAAATACCCTTACTAAAACGTCCCTCAATTGCTGAGACAAATAGTTGACGACATTCGTGACAAGTCGTCAAGCTCAGATAAGCCATCATGAATTATCGTCACAAAAGAGTAAAATCTTGATTTTTCGGTTAAGGATGACGACATTGGCCGGTCGTCACAGGTGTGACGGCTTATCACAAAATGTCATCACTGGGGGTGAAAATCTGCCCGGGGCTGACGACATTGGTGATAGGCCGTCACGGGCGTGACAGCTTATCACGAATGTCGTCACTCAGTTTCCGAGCCTGACATACTGGATTAAAATGGTCATAACTTCTTTCTCCGATATCGGATTTAGGCAAAATTGATATCGTTGGAAAGATAATTCAATTATCTATCTTTTGGTGTGTCATGAGCTCAGAGATTCATATCATAACGAGAGATATGCTCATTTGAAGATGACTATACCAATATCTTTCTCAAGAATTCAATCGGTAAGGAAATGTTTTGATTCATCTATTAGCTAGGACACTTTTGAGGCCTTAATATGCATCAACCTTGATCATAGCACTACCAAAGCACTAAAATTTATTACTCATGAGTTTGAAGCATGATCCTAAAAATGTCTGAACTTTTGGGGTATTACACAATGTTATAAGTCATGGATTATAAAGGTTTAGGGGTGGGAAATATCTAAAATGTCCTCAGCTTAAAAGCTGAAAAATGAACCCAGGAAGGTACGACTTCCAAACCTAAACCATACCCTAGGACATGAGTGGCACCGTAACTCGTACCCTAGACTTCACCATGGACCTCTAAACTGTCCAACATACGACTACACATGCATAACTCGTACCCTAAGGTACGAGAAGTACCCTACAACTCGTACCCTAGGCAGAATACACTAGGTCTATTTTAAGACATCATACAACTTGGCAACTTATGACTAGTACCCTATCATTCCACTTGGGTGAGGCTAAAACGTACCTTGGATAGAATGTATCCCACACTACACTGCCTAACATATGAGAGAGGGATTCAAAGTCGTACCATAGCATACGAGTGGTTTACTTAAACCGTACCTTGTCCAAAAACTAAACTTAAGGGGTTTTTCTAAGGGTTCAAAGTCAAGGTGTTTCAATTCTCTCCCACTTAGATCATTCGTCCTCGAATGATGGGTAAGGAAAGCACAAGCACGAGTTAACACATCATAGCACATCAAGATAACCTTAAACCAAGTTAGAAAACAAATACATACAATAAGGATAAGACACATGCCGTGATCACTATCAATCAACCATTCATTCAATTGACTTTGGTACTCGAACCCATTGTATATCAAAATACTTACTCAATTCAAAGTTTATGGACTTGAACCCATTGCCTTTCTAAGACATAAATCAAGTTAAGAAACACATACCTCAAGCATAAGTTTTTGGAACGAAAAACAAATGCGGATACTTGGACTTCATGTCCTCTTCCGCCTCCTAAGTAGCTTCCTCGGACTTTTGGTTACTCTTAGAACCTTCACTGAAGCCACCTCTTTCATTCGTAACCAGCGAACTTAATGATCTAAGATCCTTATCGGGACCTCCTCATAGAATAAAGAGTCCAAAATACCAATTTGGACATGTAGAATACCAGATAGATGGAGCTCAAACTAGAGGGCAACTCCAACTCATAGGCTACATGACCAACCCTCTTCAAAAACAAATATAGACCAACATACTGGGGACTAAGCTTCCCCTTCTTATCAAACCGTATCACTCCATAGGAGATACCTTCAAGAACACCTAATTGCCAACATTAAACTCTAAATCCCTATGCCTCACATCCGTATAGGACTTTTGGTAATTTTAAGTGGCTTTCAACCTTCTCCAAGGATTGGTGAACCAAATCAGGGCCAAGCAACTTACCATCACCAACTTCATACCACCCAAGAGGAGAACGACATCTCCTACCATACAACTCCTCGAAAGGAGCCATACCAATGTTAGAATGGTAACTATTATTATAGGCAAACTCAATCAAAGGCAAATGATAGAACCAGCTCTCATCATAATAAATCACAAAAACTCGCAACATATCTTCCAGTGTCTGAATGGTCATCTCTACTTTTCCATCCATCTATGGGTGAAAAGTAGTACTAAGGCACACCTTAGTTCCCAAACCTTTCTGAAACGACTTCCAAAGTGAGATAAGAATGGAGTACCGTGATCCAAAATAATAGAAACTGGAGCACCATGTAACTTCATAATCTTTGTAAGATACAACTTAGCATAATCCTCCGTCGAAAAACTAGTCCTCACCAGCAAGAAGTGAGCAGACTTGGTTATTCTATCCATAATGACCCAAATAGAATCATATTGGTTCCAAAGCCGGGGAAAGAAGGGGACGAAATCCGTATTAATCATCTCACACTAATATTTAGGCAACTCAATCTCTTGGTACAAACCTCTGGGTTTCAAGTGCTCTACTTTTACTTGTTAACACACTATACATTTAGCCACAAAGTTAGCCACATCTCATTTTATATTATTCCACTAATAGAACACCCTAAGATCATGACACATCTCCATGAAATGGGATGAATAGCAAAATAGGATCCATGAGCCTCGGTCATAATCTTTTTCTCAATCCATCGACATCAGGAACATATAACCTACCTTGGTACATCAAGATACCATTGCGACCAATCGTAAAATCAACATCCTTTTATCGACCCCTATTACTGTTAATTTTTATCAAATCAGGATCTAAAAGTTGTTTTTCCTTTATCTCCACAATAAGAGGCTACTGTGAAACCTGATGCACAAATACACCACCATCCTCAGAGTCCATGAGATGAACTCCAAGATTAGCCAAAAGATGAATGTCCTTTACCAACTCCCTCTTATCCTCATCCACGTGACCTAAACTCCCCATGGATAACCTACTAAGAGCATCAGTAACTAAATTAGGTTAACCTAAATGGAAATAAAGACTCATATCGTAGTCCTTTAGTAACTCAAGCCACCTCTTCTAGATAAGATTCAACTTTTCTTAGTAAACACATACTGTAGGCTCTTGTGATTAGAAAATATGTCAACATGAACCCCATAGAGATAGTGATGGAAAATCTTCAATGTAACACCACGACTATCAACTCCAAGTCATGAGTAGGATAGTTCTTCTGATAAACTTTCAATTGCTTAGAAGCATAGGCCACCACCCTACTATGTTGCATCAATATACAACCAAGACCAACATGAAAAGCATCATCACAATATACCATAAAACCCTTATTACCCTCGGGCAAGGTGATAACGCTCAATCTACAGCTCTCGTAGGAGTGTAAAGCAGTCGTTAGCAAATATAAAACCCAACCTAGGTTGGGTATCGATCCCACAAAGAATAGCTTGGCCAACAAGTAAGCAAAATTACTAAACTTTTGGTGCAAGTCTCGTAAGAAGGGGGGCAGTCTTGTCGCGCAAGTAATGTAAACAAAAGCTGAAAATAATAAAGTAAAGAGAGAGATTGTTACGTGAGTTGTAAACAATGAGAATTGAAGCGTTGGGGGTATGTCCACTTTATGAGTTATACGTCTCTATTGGCTATGAGTTGTGCGGAATTCAAATATGCATGTGCTTATAGATAATTGTATTCGATGGTAAATCCAAGCGTCTCTCGACCTCAACAAGGACTATTTCACTTTAACTCTCTCGAGCTTAAAGCGTGTCTAACGGTATGAATTCTCCAAGAGGTTAGTCCAGTTACGGCACTAGCTTTTTAATAGGAAAGGGTGTCCTACTACCTTGACATTATCTCTTTTCCAGACAAATAACCTTTCTCTCGAACAAGTTAAATGTTAGACTGGCGTATTCTTGCGTTTGCAACCGCAAGGAATGTAGATTAAGATGAAGAGAATAATGATATAAGCAATATACGTGTCATGAACTCACAAACTCACAGCAATAGATAGTATCTCATTCGGCTTCCATAACCCCAACAGAGAGGTTTAGTTACCCATGAATGCGAAGGAGATCACGATTGACATTGTTGTTATTATACCACAAGATTGATGATTTTCGTGTAGCACAAGTGGTAGGCGTGAGGCGTGAATTCCTTAGCAAGGTATCGTTTCTCTTGTTGCGGAAATTAAGAATAGAAGAGTAGAAGAAAATAATATTAATGGAAAGATTAGAAGAGTTGTAGAATTGTTGTGGTGGAAGAAGAAAGGGATGGAAGAATGTATTGTGGTGAGGGATGAATAAAAATCTCTAGCATGATAGGGTATTTATAATACCCATATCCTAATCCTACTAGGTAAATGAAATATCTAACCAAATCCTACTAGGCTAATGAAATACTTAACCCAATTGTACTAGGTTAATGTAACATTCTCCTAATCCAAATAACAACAACAACAACAACAAACCCAGTGTATTCCCACCTAGTGGGGTCTGGGGGGGTAAGATGTACGCAGTTCATACTTCTACCTCTGAAGAAGTAGAAAGGCTGTTTTCGATAGACCCCCGGCTCAAGACGCGAGACACCACACAAATATAAAGTAACACACAGAACAGGATTTCATAACGTAAATACGGCACCCATAAGTAGTAGGAAACATCAGAAACATCGGAAAACACCCAAAGTCTTCAGAAATGTTGTTTTAGCCCGGGACAGATTTTCCATGCAGCAGTTTTGGTCCAGGTCCCCAAAGTCTTCAAAAATATTGTTTTAGCCCGGGACAGATTTTTCATGCAGCTGTTTTGGTCCTTTAGGCGTCCCACTTCCTTCTCCTTCGTTCGTGAGCTTTCTTTTGTGTCAAGTAAGCCATAAAATGCTGTATTTTGCATCATTTATACCTAAAATTTTTCTAATCATGTTCGTTAGCTCATTTACAGGAAAAAGGACTAAAAGTGCATGAAATATATAATTTGTTCTCAAAACTAGGCTAAAATATGGGCAAAATATATTGATATAGGCGTGTAAATTTGCCTATCATCAACACCCCACACTTGAAGCTTTGTTCGTCCTCGAACGAAATATCATGTCCTTCTAAGCGTCGACTTAAGGTTTCACAGTAATCACAAAACATTCGTCAAGACAAGCACAACGATTATCAACAAAGAGTACTTCCCGATTATAAGTAGAAACAGTTTAACCTCTAGCATAGACTCGTGATGGTGGTCAATTCGCATGCAAACGTTAAGGTACAAGGAATCATATATAACTACCCAAAACTCATAAACCATGTGTGTCTCACAATATATTACCCATAATCACTCACAAGTATAGCATATTTTTCAAACATGGGTATCAACAATATCCTTGCTCTCGCTCTCACAAAGAATTCATATGTAGCAACTGATGACCATAGGCTTGCCCTTAGTGTAGTACTCCACTAAATGTCAGAATGTTAAGATTAGGATCAAGTAGGTCTTTTGATGGTTGTAATGTAGGCTAAGGGACGGGTAGGATCAACTATTTTGGCCAGATATAGTGACTAAGTTCCTAAGCACTTTAATACATCGCATTGTATTATTGACACTTTTTTCTTTCAACCTTTATTTCTTTTATTCTTCCACCCTTGTTCTCATCTTTTGTTTTTCAATTTTAAGCACAACTCACTTTTCAGCTTTCTTTTCCTTTTTCTTTTCACAACATACCTCTTATGATAGCACTTTCTTTTTCATAACACATTCAAGCACCATTACAATTTAAAGCATCATACTCACCCAATTTCCTCTTATGTTGTCATATGACTTTTTCACTTTAAAGCACTTAGGAATTTGGATCAAATTACGGTCTTGAAAAAAAATGGATTAGGCTTACATGCAAGGTTGTCAAAGAAATAGGCTAAAGGCTCAAAAGGGTTTAACAAGGATGATGTCCATGGGTAGGTAAAACAAAGGTAAACATGTATAGGTTGCCAAAGAAATGCCTAAATCATCTCCTAAACATACATTCCTTATTTTCGCTTTGCATACATACCAGGCAAGTTCTAGCATCAGCCACAAACATAGAATATACTATTATCTCACACACACAAGGCACATGGTTGACTTGATTGGAAGTAATATAGACTCTCGACCCAACAAGTGAAGGAATTGAACCACACACTATCACATAGTGAGTCACAACTAGAGCCTAAACGTCTCAATAGTCATAATTGTAGCACATACTCTTGGTATAATCTCATGCTGCCTATTAAAAAATTTACTACTAAAAAAACTAAGCAAACAAACATGAATAAATGCAAATGCGGATCGAGAAGTATAGCATGCAAATACCATCACCCCACACTTAGACGGGGCACACTGTCCTCAGTGGAAAATAAATAAGAAGAACCTGGTTAGTCGGACTCATTCTCTATGTCTGGGGTCATACCCCTTGCATCGGAATCATCATCAGAGTCGTCATCCTTAGAAGTTCCTCATAAGTATCCCACTTAATTCCAAGAGTGATTTGAGGTGTTTGCATCGAGGAGGGTTCTCCTTGCTCTCTTTGGCCTCTTTTCTTGCCTTTTTGTGAAGTGGTAGCCTTATCTTTGCCTTGTCTTTTGGTGCCATTGTACCTGAGATCTCAATAGAGTCATGTTAGCATCATCTCAATGGATACAATCTATAAACAATTAGTAGAGGTACCACCCCACACTTAGGTTGTTGGCACCAACTAGTGAAGTGAAAGTGGTCGATTACTTAGACTTCATCGACATGCATTTTAGGAGCTACATTCCAATAAGAAAATCAGAGATATATCACTTCTTGCAACCTTTGCAATACTTTCATGTTAGGTATAACAAGACTACTACATAGGGATTACATCATGGTATAGTTTCTATCAATAAACTCAACCTCCTATGTCGGTAGGTAGTTATAAGTCTTATTCCGATGAATGGGATATTCTAACATGTAAGTATTCAAGTGACAAGATTATGCAATATTCATTACTATAGCAATTCCGCAAGTAGTATAACAATGCATCAAAATCAAATTCAAGTCGGAAATAAGTTAAGAGCATCCTAACGTACATGTTCACTCACTTGGTTTTGTATCAACAATTCAAACACGTTCACATCACCAATACTTTTTCAAGATTTAGAAATTCATAATAGGTGTAGTAAAGTAGTACTTACAAAATTTAAATGAAGAACAAAGTAGTACTTACTTGGTTGAAGCCTTTGGATGATGTTCTTGTGAAGAAAAAGAGCAAAAGGAAACTTTTTGATAGGATTTGGAGACTATAGGTGGTGCATGAGCTAGGTTTCCAATGTGTTTTTGGTTCAAGATTAAGTCTCATATTTGTAAGAAAAGGTTGGGTTGAGTTTTGACCCATTAAAATCGGATTTGGAGACCAAAAGTGACCATAGGCGGTGCCTAATGCTTTGCCTAGTTGAGCAGAATGCCATAGCATATGCCATGCATTTATTTAAGAATGTCATACACTATGCCATGCATTTATTTAAGAATGCCATACACTATGCGGCGCATTGTCTATGGCATTTAGAGACATAAGCGCCGCATAGTCTATGGCATATGAGATCCTGAGACCTAATGCTATAGCATAGGCGACGCATAGTAAAAAGCACACTTAGGAATGGGCGACACATAGTGTATAGCACACTAGATTCCGAGATCTTAGGCTATAGGATAGGTTTTGCATTGTTCGTGGCCTAGTTTTACCTAGTCCTAGCCTTCCTCGATGCCTATTTAAGCATGAGTAATGCTCAATCCATACCATTATGCATCCTTATACCTAACTTACCACCTTTACCATTCAATACATCCAAATCGTCATTTGAAACCAATCTCCTCGTTGAATACCTCTTGCACCTATATTTGCTCAAAACAATAAAAACGATTAGTACGATGGGTTGCCTCCCACCAAGCGCCTTAGTTTTGGTCGTGGCACGACTCTTATTTTTGGATTTTCATTAATTAAAAACAAGACAAGTACTAGAATGAAAGAAAACGATAAACGATAAATGAAAAATGATAAACAATGGGTTGCCTCCCATCTAGCGCCTTATTTATTGTCGTGGCTCGACATAGTTACCTCGAGTACTCAGACTTCGTCGAGGTAAGTGTTGGATCATTTTCTGAAAGGATTTAGACGACAATGAGGCTTACCTGTGGGCATGCGATCTTCTTCAAGATGGCTCTTATATTTTCTCGGAGAATCTCCAATTATATCATCAATAGTCCAACCCATAGCTCTCTTGTATCTCTTCAGAGCAGAGATGAGAGCTTCTACGTGTTGTTCACTTAAATCATCTGCTCTCTCCAGAAGTATATTTCTACTTTCCAAGAACACATACCTTAGATAATCGGGAAGCTCTTGCAATTCTAGCATTGGTGGCTCGTCAAAGGGAGTCTTCGCTTTTGGTTGATTCTTGAGATCACAATCTGGTTTCTTAGGAGTATAAGGCTCTATTTCTGTTAGAGCACTCATAAGTTCTTCATAACCTTCATTATCTTCATGCTCAACTTTCAGTGGCACAGCAGACAATGGCTCAACAGTAGGCTGTCTCTCTATAGATAATGCTTTCATATCCTCATGATGAACATCAGTTACAGATAACTCATTCATATCGATGGGCTGCTTCATTGTTTTGCATATATCAAACCGTACCACTTCGTCATTAATTCGAAACAAAAGCTCATTATCTTTCATGTCAATAAGCACACTTCCAGTTGCAAGGAAGGGACGTCCCAAGATGATGGGAACTTCAGAATCCTCCTTACAATCCAGAATAACGAAGTCTGCAGGAAAGATGAATGAAGAAACTTTCACCAACACATCATTCAAGATACCCACAGGTCGTTTTACCGACCTATCAGCCATCATGAGCCTCATATTGGTTGGTGTCAGATCGCGTAGCCCCAACTTCTTATAGATGGATAGTGGCATCAAATTGATTCTAGCACCTAGATCGCACAATGCCTTGGCAAAATCCAACGATCCAATTGTGCAAGGAATAGTGAAAGCTCCAGGATCTGCCTTCTTTTGAACTAACGACCTTGTAGCGATTGCACTACAATGATGAACATTATCCGCCAACTCATAACTTGCTGCCCGCTTCTTTGTCAAGAGATCCTTCATAAATTTCGCATACCCAGGCATTTGTTCAAGTGCCTCCACCAATGGAACATTAATGGTGAGTTGCTTTAACATATTCATGAATTTGCTGAACTTTGTGTCATCCGCCACCTTCTTCAATCTTTAGGGAAAAGGTGGTGGTGGGTATGAAAGTGTTCTCTCCACGGTTTTCTTCTCCTCTTGCTTCTGTTTTTCCACTTTTTCAGGCTGCACAGTGCTGGATATGGCGTCCTTGACGTCAGGAGTAGTTGCTGCGGCATCTTTTCCTTTTGCATTGTCATCCATGTCTGCAACTTCGTCAATCACTTGCTTGCCTTTTGCTGAAGTTTCCAGCACCTTACCACTTCTGGTAGTGATGGCCATGCATGACCCATCATTCCTTGGGTTTTGCACAGTATCTCTAGGTAAAGTGCCGGCCTTTCTTTGGTTGAGTGCTGCTGAAAGTTGACTGAATTGCTGCTCTAGTTGTCTTATTGCAACGGAATGTGAGTCAACCAACTGATTCATTGAAGACAAATCGTTCTTCACCTCAGTTACGCCCATATTGGTTGCCTCCACTCCTTTCAGCAGCTTGGCCATCATATCTTCCATAGACATCTTTTCGGAGCCAGACGCCTCAACCTCATGATTTCTAGGAGGAATATACAAACCACTCCTGTCTGAATTATTCTTCCGACTACCTTGATCGCGGTCCTTGTATCCAAATTCATCATAATAGTTTCGACCTTGGTTTCCTTGGGCATTGCCTCGGAAACCCCCTTGATTATTCAAGTAGTTGGCTTCTTCTTTAGAGTCGGATTCCTCTCTTGCTTTTGACGCAACAGCTTTGACTTTTTCGGTCTTCCCTGATAATAAATGCTTTGTAAGAAGATCCATTTGTGTTTTCATATGCGCTATATCTTGATCGCGCTCCTCTTCTCTTCTCCTTTGTTCTGCAGTCATGCTAATAGATAAAGTGGGGCTTGCTACCTCAGAATCCCTGGTGTGCCAAGCTCTACTTTGCTTTGCCATCCGGTCTAGCATATTGCTTTCCTGAACAAAGGTGAGGTCCATGAAAGAACCTCCAGCTGCATTATCCACCACTCGTTTAGTTATTGAATTCAAGGCTCTATACAAGATCTCCATTAGGTGAACATTAGTCATGTGATGGTTTGGGCATCTCGCTAGCTTTGTCTTGAACCTCTCCCATGTTTCATGAAGAGCTTCAGTGGGAAGCTGGCGGAAGTTACTGATTTCATCTCTCAATTATGCTCTTTTGGATGGCGGAAAGAATCTTTCTAGGAAAGCGTCTCTCAATTGCCTCCAATTTGTAATTGAATCAGGAGTCAGCCCATTCAACCATAGTGTTGCCTCCCCAGACAGAGACAATGGAAATAGACGTAATCGAATAGCATTCTGACCAACACCAGGATTGTCAAAAGACTTGTATGTAGAAATAAAGTTGATGAGATGCATATTTGGATCGTCGCCTGCTAGTCCACCAAATAATCCCTTGAGTTGCAATAACTGAATCATGGTGCTTGTGATGTTGAACTTGGCTCCGGGCGCTAATGGTGGTGGAATAATGGCTCCTGTGGCACCAGCTTCATCCAAATCGTCATCATCGTCATCAAAAGGAATCTGCACAGCTCGGCGATCAGGCCTAAACCTAGCTTGACGATCTCTTCTCTGCATGGGTGTCGCCACCTCAGTAGTATGCCGTGCGTTTAGTAGCTCCTCATCGCCCAGGTCCTCATCATCAGGATTTGTTGCACGGCCTGGGTTATCAATATTCTGTTGATGTTCTTGAGCAGTTATCCTTTCAATTTCACGTTGTGCATCCATTGATGCACTGAACAAACCTGAATAAAACAAAAACAACAACTAAAAGTAAAAGTATGAGAATCTTTGACCAAAGGGTCTAGTAACTATCACAAACTTAATTGACACTCGTATTCCCCGGCAACGGCGCCAATTTTTGATAACGCTCAATCTACAGCTCTCGTAGGAGTGTAAAGCAGTCGTTAGCAAATATAGAACCCAACCTGGGTTGGGTGTCGATCCCACAGGGAATAGCTTGGCCAACAAGTAAGCAAAATTACTAAACTTTTGGTGCAAGTCTCGTAAGAAGGGGGGCAGTCTTGTCGCGCAAGTAATGTAAACAAAAGCTGAAAATAATAAAGTAAAGAGAGAGAGATTGTTACGTGAGTTGTAAACAATGAGAATTAAAGCGTTGGGGGTATGTCCACCTTATGAGTTATACGTCTCTATTGGCTATGAGTTGTGCGGAATTCAAACATGCATGTGCTTATAGAGAATTGTATTCGATGGTAAATCCAAGCATCTCTCGACCTCAACAAGGACTATTTCACTTTAACTCTCTCGAGCTTAAAGCGTGTCTAACGGTACGAATTCTCCAAGAGGTTAGTCCAGTTACGGCACTAGCTTTTTAATAGGAAAGGGTGTCCTACTACCTTGACATTATCTCTTTTCCAGACAAATAACCTTTCTCTCGAACAAGTTAAATGTTAGACTGGCGTATTCTTGCGTTTGCAACCGCAAAGAATGTAGATTAAGATGAAGAGAATAATGATATAAGCAATATACGTGTCATGAACTCACAAACTCATAGCAATAGATAGTATCTCATTCGGCTTCCATAACCCCAACAGAGAGGTTTAGTTACCCATGAATGCGAAGGAGATCACGATTGACATTGTTGTTATTATACCACAAGATTGATAATTTTCGTGTAGCACAAGTGGTAGGCGTGAGGCGTGAATTCCTTAGCAAGGTAACGTTTCTCTTGTTGCGGAAATTAAGAATAGAAGAGTAGAAGAAAATAATATTAATGGAAAGATTAGAAGAGTTGTAGAATTGTTGTGGTGGAAGAAGAGAGGGATGGAAGAATGTATTGTGGTGAGGGATGAATAAAAATCTCTAGCATGATAGGGTATTTATAATACCCATATCCTAATCCTACTAGGTAAATGAAATATCTAACCAAATCCTACTAGGCTAATGAAATACTTAACCCAATTGTACTAGGTTAATGTAACATTCTCCTAATCCAAATAAACTAATGAAATACTTAACCCAATTGTACTAGGTTAATGTATCATTATCCAAATCCTAATTAGTTACTGCAGGTCCCCAAAGTCTTCAAAAATGTTGTTTTAGCCCGGGACAGATTTTCCATGCAGCAATTTTGGTCCAGGTCCCCAAAGTCTTCAGAAATGTTGTTTTAGCCCGGGATAGATTTTCCATGCAGCTGTTTTGGTCCTTTAGGCGTCCCACTTCCTTCTCCTTCGTTCGTGAGCTTTCTTTTGCGTCAAGTAAGCCATAAAATGCTGTATTTTGTATTATTTATACCTGAAACTTTTCTAATCATGTTCGTTAGCTCATTTACAGGAAAAAGGACTAAAAGTGCATGAAATATATAATTTGTTCTCAAAACTAGGCTAAAATATGGGCAAAATATATTGATATAGGCGTGTAAATTCGCCTATCATCACAAGGTCAAAACTGGAGCAAAAGTTAATATATCATTCAACTTTTCAAAACTACCATCATATGCATCCGACCATAAGAATTTCACCTTCTTCTGGATCAACTTAGTCAATGGGGTAGCTATGGTCAGAAAACTTTCCACAAATCTCCTATAGTAATAAGCTAGACCCAAGAAGCTCCGAATATTGGTTGGAGTCACAAGTCTAGGCCACTTCTTAACCGTCGCAACCTTTTGTGGATTGATCATGATCCCTTCAATAGAGATAACATAACCAAGGAAGTCATAGCCTTCAACCAAAACTCACACTTAAAGAACTTGGCATACAAATGATGGTCCTTTAAGGTTTGCAATATAACACAGAGGTGATTGACATTATTTGCCTCACTCTTAGAATAGACCAAGATGTCATCAATGAAGATAATGACAAATAAATCCAAAAATGAATAAAATACCCTATTCATCAAATCCATAAATGTTGGAGGCATTGGTCAACCCAAAAGACATAACTAGTAACTCATAATGCCCATACCAGGTCCTGAAGGCAATCTTAGGGATATCCACTTCCCTAATCTTAAGTTAATGCTAACCTAACCTAAGATCAATCATAGAGAAACACTTTGCACCTTAAAGTTGATCAAACAAATCATCGATCCTAGGAAGAGGATACTTATTATTTATGGTCACCCTTTTCAACTGACGATAGTCAACGCACATCCGAAGGGAACCATTCTTCTTGCGTACAAAAAATACTGAAGCACCCAAAGAGACACATGGATATGGATAAAACCTTTATCTAAGAGACCCTTCAATTGCTCCTTAAGTTCCTCAACTCTATCAGAGCCATTCTATAAGGAAGGATAAAAATTGGAAGAGTGTTCGGAATAAGATCTAAAATCAATTTCCCTATCAGGAGGAATATCAGGAAGATTATCAGGGAAGACCTGGGAAACTCATTAACCATGGGAATGAATTTTAGGGAAGGACCTTCCGAGTTAGAATCTGTAAGTCAGACCAAATGATACAAACACCCTTTAGAAATCAAGTTTCGGGCTCTAAGATGTAAGATGAACCTTCCCCAAGGCACTAAAGAATCCTATTCCCATACAAGGACCAACTCATAAGGGAATTTAAACATGACCTTACGGGTCTGATAATCTAAGGAAGCATAGCACAAATGCAACCAATCCATTCCCAGAATAACATCAAAATCAACCATATGTAACTCTATCAAATCCACAAGAGTTTTTTATCACTAACAGATACCACACACCCTCTATAGACTCTTTTAATAACCACAAAGTCTCCTATCAGAGTAGAAACAGAAAACAGAACTGACAGACACTCAAAATCAAAACCAAAATGCACAGCCACTAAGAGGGCCATATAAGAAAGAGGGGACCTGGATCAAGTAAATAATACACATCATGGGAGAAAAATTTCAACAAACTCGTAACAACGTCCAGAGATATCTCGGACTCCTAGCAAGTAGCAAATATATATAACTAATTTGGCTAGTACCAGTACCAAAAATAGAAGCAGCACCCTTCAGTGTAGGAGCAGATAAAGTAGCAATAGGGACCCTGTTGGCCTAAGAATCCACTAGAGAGGGGCACTCTCACAGCATGTGCCCAATTTGACAATATCTAAAACATCTAATCCTCCTCTTCTCACACTGGCAATGATAATGCTGACCACAGAATCTATAAGAGGGTAGGATGGGGTCGAATGGGCCCCACTAGCAAATATTAGGCACCCTATTCCCAGAATCTGCCATCAAACTGAGACCGACGATCACCCGATGGCTTTAGGTAAGGAGCACTAGCCAAGAAGAAAAAGCTAAAACTCCTGCATTTCTCTCTTGGCCACCTACCACCATCTCTACCACTTTGCTAAAAAGGCCTAAATTTCTTCCCTTTTCTTTCACTAAACTCAACCTATTTCTTTTTATCTTTCTTCACTTGTTGCATATACACAACCAATCTAGAGATGTCCATGATCAACAAAGCCGTCTTACTCTCAAGACCAACTCACGAGACAGTCCTAAAGAAAATTTATGCATTTTAGCCCTTATGCTAGAAACTATCTTTGAAGCATACCAAGATAATTGATGAAACTTCACGGTATAATCCTTGACAGACATCTTTACTTGCCTCAAATTAATGAACTCCTCCGTCATTTCTTCCCTCAACTCATTAGGAAAGAAGCAATCCAGAAATACATTAGAGAAATTCTCCCATAAGAATGACTCCTCAATACCACCCCCTACCTGATCCCACTCTTCGTACTGTTGATACACCATGTCCTTCAATTGATAGGCTACAAACTCCACCGCTACCACATTAGTGGCATGCATAACTCTAAAAATATTTTCCATCTTATCCAGAAAACCTTAAGGGTCCTCCTCCATATTAACACCGATAAAGGTCGGAGGACTCAACCTCATGAACTGGATAACCCTTGTGGCCTCAGAAGATGGAGTAATAGAGACACCATGCTCAGCCTGAGAAGCCACCAACTGAGCAATCATATGAAGTGACTAACGAAATACTACATTCGTCACGTCAACCTGAGGAACTGGGAAGGACTAGAAGGAACCGATAGAACTCTAGGGCAATCAAGAATCGGACATCTAGATTAGGTTTGGAATTCATAAGTTAGACGATCTCCATCCATATTATCCTCAGTCGGGTCAGACGGGTTTCTCTGAACATCAGATCTTCTTGGAGGCATAATCTAAAAGGTAAGAAAATAGAGATCATAAGAATCCTATAGCTCGAGATAAAACCATAAGAAAGAAAAACATTCTTAAATGTCCCATAGCCTATCTCATATAAGTATGGAGTGCTACATACCTATAAAAAAACTCTACTTGACACAGCTTTGTGGATACTCAAATAACAATAAACCTAGGCTCTGATACCAACTTGACAAGGCTCAAAACTAGGCCTTATCATTTGGGTATATCAAGCTAAACAAGGATTGAAGATTGCCCTATTAACATATAACTGGTTATTTCTCTTAGATATTTTGACAAACACCTTGAGGGCATACCTTTACCATGACCAAAACACAAGTGAAAACCATTAAGATTTGGTTTACTCAAGACCCATTTGTTAAACCACAATCAGCAAGCACCCACATATGCAAGCCATCTCCAAAAACATGTATAAACACAAGTTTAAATAATAGTAAACAATACCCATTACAATGCATCAAAACCCTTAACATTTGATTTTAAAACCCACCATTTAAGAATCAAATCAATGTTTAAAACATATGATATTTGAGAAATAACAAAGAAGGAAAAGTCACATGCCTTATACAAGATGATTCGCAGAAAGAACTTGACCACTTTAGCCTCTAGAAGAACTCCTCTTGAAACCCTAGCCTCCAATCTTGTTGAAGAAGTTTAGAGAGTGTTTTGGAATATTTTGATCTTGTCCAAGTGAAGAATGAATAGCCAAACAATGTTTTAAGCCATAGGTTATAGGGTTTTAGGGGTGGAAAATGTCTGTAATGTTCTTAGCTTTAAAGCTTAAAAATGAACCCAAGAAGGTGTGACTTCCACACCTAAAATGTACCTTAGGGTACGAGTGGTACCCTAACTCATACCCTAGACCTCATCATGGACCTCTACATTGTCCAACATACGACTACATATGCATAACTCATACCCTAAGGTACCAGAAGTACCCTAGAACTTATGCCCTAGGCAAAATACACTAGGTCTAGCTTAAGACGTTATACGACTTGGCAACTTATGATTAGTACCCTCCCCTACGACTTGGGTGAGGCTAAATCGTACCTTGGACAGAAAATATCCCATACAACACTGCCTAACATACGAGAGAGAGGGTCAAAGTCGTACATAGCATACGAGTGGTATGCTTAAACCGTACCTTGTCCAAAAACTCAACTTAGGGAATTTTTCTAACGGTTCCAAGCCTAGGTATTTCAATGCACGAGGTTGTCACAAAATCACTATATATACCTTTTATATTGTGCTCCTGGGGTATGATCCATGGGAGGTTCGTTCACCTATAGACAATCTAATATCCATACCTCTCTCTGACACATACATCGGTAGAGAGTTTTTTTTAAGATGTCATATTTGTTGTCAGAAAAAGCCAGTATTTCCACAATGGTACCAATGTTTCTTAAATGTGTATGACATAGGGATATAATTATCATAACAAACTAGAATGAGAATTTCCAAATCTAACCAACAGACCAACTATGTGAGCTGCAAATCCACTCAATGTGTCAACTATCCATGATCCGATATAGTCCATAAACTAATAGAGAAAGATATATAATAATATATCATTTGATACCACACAAATACCAACATAAACATTTTTCAACCAAGAAGAATACCAATAATTACATAATACCAGACGAATAACTTTATATAAGACCCCACACGATCAGGCATAAAAAATAATATCTCAAAACCATCAAATAACAACAACACAGGCCCCCCCATAAGGGCACAAAACAATAATAAAGCCATTTCCGTAATTAGTTCCTAGACATATAACATGGCTTTATATCAATATTAACTACCCAACATAGTTTTAAGAAAAGCCATAAACTATCTCAAATGAAGAAAACTAGTTCAAAAGCCTTCAACACAAAGTCATCCCCTAACAAATGGGCTCAAAATCAGCTAAAATATATAAATATAGAATCTATGCATTAAAAGAAAAATAACGATACCCATATTGCCTATTTTTTGGATTAGGGTCAAAATGAACCACCAAAATAGGTTTTTGAAAAAGAGAGGGAAAATTTGAATTTTAATCTAAGAATATATTACCCAAGATTAAAAAAAGCCATAGAAGAAAATCCAAGTAAAAATGGATTGAAATTGAGGTTTAAATTCAATAATTACTAATTTAGGTCTCCCAGGCCAAAATCCCTAAATTATACTTTTAACAAGATTAAAATGACAAGAATCAAAGAAAAACAATTGAAATAGGGATTTAGAGCTAACCCAAGCTTGGAAATAGAAGAAATTACCCCAAAACTCGAAAACCCTAAGCTCTAACTCTCAAAATGGTGAAAATCAAGAAATGGGGTATATATATACCCAGGTGCCACTAAAGAAGGCTCTGGGTTGCTTTACCGTTCAGCGCTAAAGCACCCAAATGCCACTAAAGCGGTACCTGCACACAGGTCGCTTAAGCGGGCAAGTGGTGCTAAAGCGGCTAGCACTTTAGCGATAAACTTATCGCTAAAGTAGCATTTGCTAGGCAAGGTTGTGTCATTTAAGCATCATATGGCCTCTAAAGAACTTCTCTAAAGCTCCCAAAGGGCCAATTTAGCAGTCACACCAGCTATAATGCATCAACTAGAGACTTGAAAAGTTTCAGGTCTTCGTGGACCTTTGGAGATTCAACCAAAATCTTGAGAACACAAATGAACTATGCTACCCTATAAAATTCTATGCTATTGACTCAATGGCGATATTAAATTTTCAAAAAAACATTATTTTTACAAATTGAACCCCAAAAATCAATTTCACAACTTTTCAAATTGAGGATCAAAATGAGATACAAAAATCATAAAATCAAACCAACCATGTTACTAATCTAAAATCGATGTTCCAAATCTGCTAGCGCAGTCTGTCTTGTCATCCGATACATAGAATAATAAATATTAATCAAAGTCAACTATAAAACTTTTTTAACCACTAAAAACCACAAACTCACACAATTACACTGAAATACATTGAGAACAGTGTCAATCATCCCCATACTTTAGAAATATTACAAAGAAACTACGAAGAGGGATAAAATGATCAAATCACACAGAAATAAATAATCTACAAAAATCACCAAAAATCAAGTCATTATAATTCTTTTTTATGTGACCAATATTCTTTCAAAAGAAACAAGTCTTTGGATTCTTAGACTGTGATATTCCTTCATCTGTTGTTTTCTTAGTCTTACTCCTATTTCTCTTATTTGAAGTTATTTTATTTCTAGAGGTAGATACCAAATAATCACTTTCAATCTTCTTTTATCTCAGTCTATCCTCTTCTTGCACATATTGAGTTATCAGCTCATTTTAAGTGAATTTATCCTTTTGAGTATTATATGAAACTTTAAATTGACTAAAATATGTTGGAAGAGAGATCAAAATAGGTACACAAGTATGTCGTCAAATAATTCAAGCTTAAAGGCCCTAAGTTTTTCCATAAGATTAGATATTTCTATAATGTACTCCCTCGTGTTTCCTTTTTCCTTATATCTTATTAAAACTATCTTATTAATAATAATACTTGTTTCCACCTTTTCGTTAGCAGCAAATCAATCCGTGATTTCCTTTAAAAAGCCATTGGCATCGTTGTTCTCTATTATACTGCCCCTTAGGGATTCTGGAATTGAATGTTGCATCTTCATTAAGCTCATGTGATTTGATCAAACCCACTTCTCATATGCAGACTTTTGTTCATTTGAACTAGTTTCACTCAAGTCCCAGGGTTATCAAATCTCAATACATAATCAAGATCCATGAAACCAAGCACAACCATAATGTGCTCTTTTTATTTTTTAAAGTTTGTGTCATTAGCTCAAGAATGTTGTTGATATTGGCAGATATAAAAGATACTATAAGATAAATTAAATAATGCTCATAATTAACCATTAAATAAAACATGTATATGTGAAGATAATCAAATTAAATAAAATGAAAGAAAATAACAAATAAACTCAAAATTGTATACTTATTAAATACATATACACAAAAATGGGCCTATCTCAAGATACCTAACACAACATTATCATTTAGTCTTTTGACAGAAATATAACCTATAAGTGATACTTTTATACAGAGTTCATGAACATTAATTAATAAAATGGGCTAACAATATACCTTTTTTGAACATTCATATTATTAGCATGTATTATAAATGTGTCACATATTCATAACTATCTGTAACCTGGCCAAAATAATCTTTCTTTGGGATAACTATTTTGCATAGATAAAATAAGCTTGCATGTTCAAAGTAAACAAATCTATATAATAGAGGTTACTTTGACAATATATTGATTCATCTATTCACTTTTAAACAAAAAACACAAATAAATTAACACTGATGAACATATATGAAACACCCTAGGTTTTGGTCCTTGAAAATTTCCTAGGTTTTGAGCCTTCTATTGATCATACTCATCATACGAGCCATATGGTGAGTGTACGGGTCAAGTGACCCATCTCGTATATTGTCCAGTGTTTGGTGGGTGAGTTTCTGGTGTGGTTACGATTTGATGGGTATGAGTCATATGATTGGTGATGGGTCGGTTGGTTAATCCTTCACTTAATCTAAAATTTGCTAACTTAACTTGGATTTGAGTATGAGTGACTCACCAGGAGTCGTGAGGATAAGATACGAGTCGTATAATCTAATTCGTATAATATCCAGTGTCCAACCCTTTGGATTTTATTATAGGTACAAGTTATGGGTACTTGTCGTATGCTTGGGTACGAGTTGGTTTTGGTGGTCGTATGTTCGACAGTTTTGGGATCCAAATGGTTGCCTAGGGTATGAGTGGTGGGTACCGCTCATATGTTAGGGTACGATTTGGGTAGGGTTGTCGTGCCCTCCTGCGAGATTCTTTTACAGTTTAAGTTGGGGGTATTCTGAACATTTTCCCTCTTAATAACTTATGACCCCACTACCTAAAATACTATTGGGACATCATTTACCCTATTATTCTAATCTAAAACTCTCAAAAATATAGTCTCAAGCTCTTGGGTTAAGAAGAGGCTAAGGTTTCCTTCAAGGTGGTCAATTAAGGCTCTCAAGGGTGGTTTCTCTCCATACTTTTTGGTATCTAAGTCATGTTAGTACTCCCTCATTATTATTTTAACTAAGTTCATGTATCAATAAAGAGAAAATACATCTTTTCCCCCCTGAACTTGTCCTCTAAACTCACTTTAGCACTTAAACTGAACTTCTGTTTATTTACCCCCCTAACATATTTAAAGTGTATTTGTTTCACCTCTCAAAACTAAATACCGCTCCCACAATGAAGAGTGGGTTACACACGTGCCATGTCAGTGCCAAATCAGTACCACATCAGTGTCAGGTCATTGCTATGTAAGAAATTAGGATTTAAAAAAAAAATCTCACACACATACTATATTTATGTATTTTTATTTAAAAAAGCAAAAAATATATATTTACTATTTATATATATATTAAATAAAAAATTTAACCCCTCCCCCCTGCTCTTCTTCCCTTCCACCCCCCACCCCCCATTATTTCTCCCTTTCTAGCACTCTCCCTCCACCCGACATTCTTTCTCCCCTTTTATCCCCACCCCTACCCCACCCTTCCAACCCTCACCACCATTTTTTCTCCCTTCCAGCCCCCCACCCCCACCCCCACCCTCTTCTTTCTTATTCAAACACAAAAATACTTTCACCAAGTTAAATTAATTTTTTCAAATTATCTTATTAACAAAAAAATTCAAAAGTAAAAACTAAAAGAAATCTCATTGATGATAAGTGATTCAAAAACAAATTCATCAATTTAATTTAATTTTTATCTAACTTTTGATGGAGCTGGATTAAAGGTTGAGATGGTGTTCAATGGAGAAAATTATTTAATAGTATTTTTATGTTTTTTCTTGGGTGGTGTTAATAGAGGAAAGTGAAAAAAATTAAAGGAAAGTGTTGTTCTTAGGTGTTGTTGTTAATGGAGGAAAGTGAACAAATTAAAGGAAAGTATTGTTCTTAGGTGGTCGTGTTAATGGAGGAAAGTGAACAAATTAAAGGAAAGTATTGTTCTTGGGTGGTCGTGTTATTTTTATTTTTTTTAAAAAAATTAGTATATTTTAAATAAAAAGTAACTGAAATTAATTTTTTTTAATAAATAAACGCGCCCCTTTTTGAAAAAAATGTCACGTCAGCTTTAGGGGTCTAACAAATACACTTTAAAGCTATTAAGGGGGCTAAATAAACGGAAATTAAGTTTAAGTGCTAAAGTGAGTTTGGAGGACAAGTTCAAGGGGGAAAAGATATCTTTTCTCTTTAATAAATAGTTTTCATGGTTTAATTATTGGTATTATTTGGTTTTGAATTATATATTGGGGGTTTTGGTTTTAAATGGTTAAATACCGATTTTTCATGTTTTACTTATGGTTTTTATATTATAATGGTGGTTTGAATATGTGGTTGCATGGGAGTAGTCAATTGGCACTTGGTTTTGGTTTTGGAAATTATATGCCCTTAATATGTTTGTTAAAATGCCTATGAGAATGTTTTTACTACATAGTTAGACTTTCATTGAAAAACTTTGCATGATATAATATGGTAATGGAATCCCCTAAGTTATACTTGCATATATGTATCATAGAGGGTAAAGGGTACACGGGAATCCCCTGCTTCTGTGACATCTCCGGTTCATGCGACTATACGTATTGGGGGCCGTTCAGGGGGTAACATTGGACTCATATAGCCCGTGCATGATTCTAGGATGGTTAAGCTACACAAACCCAGGTTAATGATTTTAAAGGCATGCTAAACCCGGTTCCCTTTCCCAATATGAATTTTATATATATATATATATGAATGCATATGGTTATTTACTTTATTTTAAATATTGGCTTTATTTTATCCTTATCCTGAATGTATGCTAGCATTCACCCGTTAATCCGTCTTCGAGCGTTGAATCCTCACACGATGCAAGAACCAGCCATACTCCTCCTCCTGCTCAGTGATTGGATTCAGGGACAGCTTTGTAATACCCCAAAAAATCCAAACCAATATTAGAGCCATGTACCACGCTCATGCATAGTACATCATGGTTCTTTTATAGTTTTATGATTAAGTTATAGGTATATTAAGGCTTCAAATAACTCCCAGCTATCAGACGAATCAAAACATTCCTTATCGATTGAATTCTTGAAGAGGATATTAGTATAAACAACTTCAAACGAGCATATCTCTCATTATACTTGGAATTTTTTAGCTCATGACCTATCAACAGATAGATAATTAAATTATCTTTCCAAAGATACTAATTTTTCCTAAAACTGTTGTCGGAACAAAGATTTATTCCTATTTTACTCCAACATGTCAGGCTAAAAATAGTGTGACGACATTCGAGGTAGCTTACCACATTTGTGACGCCCTATCATAAAGGCCATCAGCCTTAGGAAGAAACCAGATCCTAAGTGACGACATTCGTGGTAGCTTACCACATTTTTTACTCCATGTCACAAATGTCTTCAGCCTTACGCAGAATCCAGCTCCTAAGTGACGACATTCGTGGTAGCTTACCAAATTTTTGACACCATGTCACAAATTTCGTCAGCCTTACGAAGAATCCAGCTTCTGTGTGATGACATTTTTGATGGCTTACCATATTTTTGACGCCTTTTCATAAATATCGTCAGCTATTATTTTCAGCAACTGGGAATTTATTTCATAAGGGTATTTTGGTTTTTTCCCTTCACTTTCCATGACTTATAACCCTCAAGAAATGTATTATCTTCCATTCTCTTTAGTTAAAACATCTCAAAAAGCTCTCTCATACACTTTCAACCATAAGATTAAGGTTTCCTCTCAAGATCATCTCCTCAGGAACAAGAACATTCTTTCCCAAAGGGGTTAAACCCTAGTCAAGAAAAATCAAGGACAAGCCTAAGGATTTCTTCAGGAACCTTCAAAAACACTAGATCTCTTTCAAGATCAAGCTTTAAGGAATGCATAGTGTTCATCCATGGATTCCTTTCATCCGTGGAGTTCAAGAATCAATCTTTGATAACTAAATCATGAATGTTTTATGGTGATATGGTTGTATTCATGTTGTTGTTTGTGGTTTGTGCTATAGAGTGGGAATTTTATGAACTTTTATGAAGATTGTGATTATGTAGTTGGAACCCATGAATTTGGGTGGATTAAGGTGGTGTAAATTTGTGAATACACCTATGCCTTAAAGAGTGCATGCAATGTGTTTGATAAAATGCTTAGTATGTGATAAACCAGGTTTCCATGACTCAATAGTATTTGAATGACAAGCCAATGTTAACCATTATAATTCGATATGAATTCCATGCTCTATGCTTTATGATTTCACATGAATTCTACGTTGTTGTTATGTGTCATGGTTCGTATGGAATGTGCATAATGATTGGGGAATGGATTCATAGTGTGTCTATATGCCTTCCATGCTATGAACAAGATCAAGATTTTGAAGTACCACATGAGTTATTCCCAAATTATTACAATATGAACTAAATGTTACATGTCTACCATTCCCCTATGCTTAAATGGTTTCCATGCTATCGTTATGAACAGTATATGTTGTCGGAATGACCATGATATTAGAATATGAGATTCATGACTTGATTATAAGCATTCTTATTCATGTTAGATATTATGATGACCATGTACTTCATAAAATCCCTCACTTATGTATTATGGACTATTATTGATGGTCATGTACTCAAGAAAGTCAAGTTGTATCAGTTTCCTTCCATTGAGTTATGGGGGTACTTGTACCCAAAAGATAGAGTTGTGTTCCTAGAGCCATGTCATGTTATCACGATACTCTCAGTCGAGCCATGATCTATAGAATTTAGTCAGTCATGTGACTCAGGAAAACTAAAAAATCTCAGCAGTCTCACTAGTTCAGTAATCTCAGTACTCAGTGATCTTAAAAATCTCAGTAACAGCAATATTCCTAGAAATTTCAGTAATTCCAGTACTCGCAGTCAGTCCTCAGAACACAGTACGTTCCGTCAGTCAAAAAAACTCAGTAAACTTAGTTTAGCTCTGCTAAACAATACCATCAGTATCAGTTCAGCAAATCTGTTCAGTTCAGTTATTCAATTCAGCTTAATTATTTAGTTCAGTGTCCTTTAGATGGGAGTAGAAGTTAGCACCGAATGAACCCAAGGATGAGAACACACCTACCATTTTAGGGTGTGATTCTTAGCAGTCATCCTTGTGTTCCAGAACTACGTAGCCAGCATAGATTGAGACATCTTAGCCTGTTAGATTAGGGTTTATGAGGTTTCTAAACCTGTTAGTTTAGGGTCCCACCGTTCTCACTTTGAGTTCCTGCCAGATAAGGGTCACTCATAGCTTGTCCTTACTAGTGGTGCGGTATTGGTACCCTTCCAGTCGGGGCAGATATTGGACCCCAACTTAGCTATATCGCTTAATTGGGGCATGTCAGTTAGATGAATACATCCCACAATTTCAGTTATGGATTTCAGGACTGTCAGCTACAGTCACGCAGTCTCAGTAAAGAACTCAGATAGTTCTTCAGATTTCAGTATATTAGGACTGTCAGATACAGTCAACTCAGATACAGTTCGAGACTCAAATAGTTCCATCAGATTCAAAATTTTCAAATACAGTCACTCATGTTATAATTATTACCAGTTCTTAGAACTTATACTATCAATACTCAGTTTCAAGACTGTTAGACACAGTCAATTTGACCAGTTCTTCATAATTCGAACTGTCAAAAATAGTCATTCATCTATTTAGTATCTCAGTATCAGTACACTCATGTTATCAGTATTCAGACTCAGTAGTCAGTATCTCCACGAGTTCAGTTACAGTTATGTATGCATGTATGTATTCTCATGTTCATATTAGTCAACATTGTTCATGTATATAACCTTTTGCATTTAGCCTACCTCACTCATATACTCAATATATTTAGACGTACTAACGCATTTGCGCTATGATGCTTTCTCTTTTGTCACACTATAGGTTCAGAGACACAAGCTCCAAATCAATAGTAGCATTCCAGTGTTTAGAGTTTGCAGTGAGTCCTTCTTATTCGAGGACGATATGATTATTGCTATATTTACTATTCAGTTACTAGATAGATTTAGTTGGAGACATGTTTCTTCAACTCCTTATTCAGTTTAGTTAGAGGCTTTCAGACTAGATGCCAGATTAGATATTTAAATCTCATTATTTTCTGTATTTATGACTTGTTTTGGTATTGTTATACCTTTTTTAGACATTTTGTTATCAAACGTTTATTCAGTTTGAACTTTATGGCCTTTCATATTCATGTTTCTGCATTTTATAATATATTATACAGTATACAGGTACAGATATCAGTCATGGATTAGCTTGTGGTCCTTCAGGGTTATGAGCACCGTGTAGCATTTCGGTTTAGAAAATCAGGGTGTTATAAACTTGGTATCAGAGCCTAAAGTTCAATAGAGTCCTAGAAAGTCTGAAAGCCACATCTAGTAGAGTCTTGTACGTGCGTATGTTATGTACCACACTTATGTGTGGGAGGCTATGAGATGTTTTAAGAACAGTTTCCCTTCTTTTATGTCTCAGATCGTGCTATAGCAAAGTTCTCTAAGAACCCATGTAGTTTCACATCATGCTCTCCTTATGTCATCTTTACCTTACTTTCAAGGTAACAGAAATAGTGCAGCTTAAGTCCTAAAGATAGGGCATTCTCAGACAGCATCCCATAAGTTAAGTTATGTTCCAAAGTTGTACAGATCTCATTCATGATCATGAGAACTCGTTCTCGAACTCAGATTTAGATATACCAGTAGATCATTTCTCAAAATCCTATGATAGCATATGACTAGAGTTAGAAGCATGAACCCAAGAGTTTAGCAGTAGTAGAGTTGGGATAATGATATCCAGATTGAACAAAATATGAATTCATGGGGACAGTTGTGCCAGAATGAATCAGTAGGCTTGAACAGTGTGAGTTAGAAATTTAAGTTTATTGACTCGAAATTAAGCATGAAAGAGTAAATGTGATACTAGTAGTGTGTGAGGAAAATAGGGGTAGATTATGAGTTTAGTAAGGCAAGCATGTGTTAATCAGAGTATAAATATGTGATGTTGCAGTTCAGTTCAGAGTTTAGTTTAGTGCTCTAATACAAGTGAAATGACCGCCATAGCTTTTGATGATATTATTCAAAGTCACTACGTGAAGAATCAAGCTTTGGTCCCATGGAGGACACAGGATCATACTTGTAGGGGTAATTTTAAGCATGCCATCAAACAAACCCATGTGTGGAAGATTGCTTGGAGCCTTGAAGACTAGAGGACTCACGGGTTTAGACCACATTTGATAGTTCACAATTTTGGCCCCTTTATTAAGGTCATTTTGGTCACTTACCCTCAAGGTCATTTTGGTCTTTTAGCCTTGTCTAAATGGCACTTCATTGCCACCCACCTCATTAAGGGCATTGGAGTTATTTTATCTTTATTTTGTAATATACTATATATAGTCTATTTTA
Source organism: Capsicum baccatum var. pendulum (assembly GCA_030864225.1). NCBI lineage: Eukaryota > Viridiplantae > Streptophyta > Magnoliopsida > Solanales > Solanaceae > Capsicum > Capsicum baccatum. Next base: position 94,194,770 of record CM061557.1, read on the forward strand.
GGTTATTTCTCTTTAGTTAATGAATGATGAATATTTGAAAGACTTATTCTCTCTTTGGAGAGTGCAACACCTTAGTATAGTTCTTAGTTAGGGATTGGAAAAGTCATCCTTAGTATAGGGCTTGGAAAAGCCAATATTATTTTTTGCTTGGAAACGGTGGATCTTGAGGTGAGTGATTCCCTTGGCGGTCGCCGTAAGAGTGTGGTGTTGTTTATACATTAATTAGGGGTTTAGTGTTTGAATCACACTTTGTTCTTAAGTCTTGTAATAAATTTATATCTCACTATCTATCCTTTTATTCTTATAATCTTGTTAGTGTTTGTAGTGGACTGTTTTTGTGTCATGTTGAATCTAAAAATTTGTGTTCTTGTTGTCATCTTGTTCTTCACGATTTGTGGCTATTTTTGGGTGTGAAATACACCTCTTTTTCTTGTATTCTTGTTGTAGTTGTCGAATCCGAGTGAGGTCTCCATTTGGTCCACAATTTGTTGTGATTTGTGGACTGTTTTGGAGGGTGTATTAGACTATTTTGTGACTGTTTCGTGTTCCTATTGTTTGTCTTGTATTATTAGGTATCAAAGTCATCTTTGATTTTGTTCTAACAAGATTAATTTTGGGCTTGAGACTTGAAAAACACACAAAAAAAAATAACTGTAAACTGAAATTTCCAGAAAATAGCAATCTGTCCACTTTGTGTTCTTAGCCGAAAATTGTGTTCTTGTTGTGTCTTAGCCGATATTTTTACTTGCCTATAAGTGTTTCTAGCGTTAGTATTGTTCTTCACTAACACTTTGAGTTTATATCTTGATTTGAGCCTTTGTTATTGATGTTGTTATTGTGAACTTGGACTTGGCCGATTATTGTTGGTATTGTTGTTGTGGATTCAAGACTTGAACGTGTGATGTGTTGTTGGTTCAAGTTTGAACATGTATTTTGGGGATTGTTTTTGTGGATTTTAAGCTTGAAAAGGTGTTGTGTTGTTTGGGAGGTCCAACTTGAACCTTAGAACTTCAAGACTCAAAGTTTGTGTTCTTGGTGTTCTTAGAGTTCTTCACCATCTCTATATTTTATTGAAGAAAAAGTGGTTGTTGATTCTATAAGTTGAAGAAAGAGAGTGTGAATTGATGTTAGTCTTGCAAGACATAAATCCAAGATTTAAGGTGTAAGACTTGTGGCTCAAAGACTTTTTCTTCACACTCAAAGACTTACAACCACTTCCAACAACCTTCCATGTTGTGAGGATCTTGTTTTAAGGAAAGTGTACAACAAAGTCGAGTCTTCTCTTTTTGGAATTGAAAGGGGATTACAAGACTTATATTTCCCTCCTAAAACCAAATCCACCATTCCCAACTTACAAATTGATCAAGAATTCCAATTTTGGAAATAAATTTGTTACGACCGCAACCAATACGTGGCTGACACATCACGTTTTACTGTTCACACGACAAATTTTGGCTTAAATTTTAGATTCTTAGTTTTATTTTACTGTCTCCTAGTTTCATGTCTTGATTCTAGAATTAATTAACAACTAGTAATCACCTACTTAGTTGTAGATTAATTGTTGAATCCATTTTTTTCGTGTCTTCATTATTTGTGTACTTTTCTCATTTCTAACTCGTCGTTACTTCTTTGTTTCAAGTTCGTAAGTAAATTTTATTTTGTGTCTTGAGTCGATCAAACAAGAATCTATTTCGGTCGCCAAGTAGAATTGACATCTTATTGACTACCAGAGTATAAGCAACTTTCAATATTCGCCGCTTCAATTATGAGAATCACAAAGATTAGTATATACGAGTGTTGGTAAGGAAGTTTTACTACCAATATTGTTTGTTCATTGTATAGGTACAAAAGTGATATTAGGGGAACATGTCTTCGATAATCGGGGATTATTATGACTACGACATGGGAGACTATGATTCTAATGAAAGGTTATATGGCTACGAAGTTGAGAGAGATTGTGGGGGCTATGAAAATAGCCATGATCAAAACTTGGGGAGATTTGAGGGTCTCAAGTTTAGGGGAGAAAATAAGGGGAGTGATATGCCTAGTGCTTATGGTGAATTTGGAGATAATGTAGGACCTCGTGATGGTTCTTATGATGAAGTTGGGGCATATGAAGAGTCTTATACTTCCCACTCTGAACCTACATTTGGTGTTAGGTATAACCTTTTCATTCGCAAAGCTTATGAGAGTTATGATGAGAGTACGCGTGCAGAGTGTGAAAGATCATATTCTTCACCTTATCAAGGTCGACATGGTGTGATTGGTTATACTAGCTATAGTAGAGGTTGTCCCATGAGAAGAAGAGGGCAAACATCTCTAAAACCGACGAGTACTCGTGTTCCTTACAATGCTGATCCAAGAAGGAGTGTACACTTCAGAAAGGTGACTATTTGTGGAATACCGGGCTGCCTTATGGTGTTGAATGATAGGTACTATGGAAACTACATTCTTCCGTTCATGGTTGACTACTTGGGGTTATTTTGAGAGCCTTTACTTGTTCCCTACTACTTGGGTCAGTTCAAGGTTACCGAGAGGGTAAAAGTTGGCTTCTCCCAATTTGATTACTATAAGGAGGTGTGGTGCGATGTTTTTTCCTTAACCTATGGTCATATGAGCTTGGGTGCCGATTGGTTTGCATGACATCAAGTTCCTAACGTGCAAAATTGGCCTAATATTGTAAGAGACTAATGGGGAAATTGCCTCATAACATACTTGCTACCCAAATTGCAAAGAGAAATGCTTACCTACTCTAATTCGATTTATGATGAAAAACAAAAGATTGAGAGGAGTAAGAGAGTCCAAGGTGGTAATCAGAGTGTGGAAAAAAGAGAGGATATGTGGAGCGAAGTAAGGGGATTGCCACCAAACCGTGCTAATATTGGTTGTCCTTCTAGTTCTAAGGACATTTGTGTAGGTACCAACATGGCAAGCGAAGGCAAACAATGCCAAAAGGAAGTTGCTGCCAAGTTTGTGGAGGATCTTCACCTCACGGCAAGGAAAAGTCTACTCAAGATCTTAAAGGTAAAATAGCTAACTCTTACACTTTAGTGCATGTGAATGACAATTGTGTGGCTAGTAAGCCATTGAGTGTGAGTAGTAGCTTACTTATTTATGAGTCTAATGATTCCTTGTCTCTTGTTGATGATGTACATATTGTGAGTTTGGCTACATTAGTTGGTCTTAATGATGATGAAATTGACTCTTCTTGTAAGATCACGTTATGTCCACCTAGTGTTGAAGCTTATATGTTGAACGGAAGTACATCGTCTTGTGTAATTGGTGTTGATCAACTTGTTTGTGAAAATTGTCCCCCACTTGAGTATGTGTGTGATGTGCTTAATAGAACTCAAGTGAGTGAAGTATTTGAAAATATTGGTCAACAAAGTGGGAGTGAACCCGAGATCTCTTCTTGGGGTAATCTTGTATTTGGAACATCCTTGAAACTTGATATTGATCATTTAGAGTGTGAAGAACTTGCTTATTCCAAATCTGTCCGTGAGGTAGATCACACTCTCTTTAGGTGTAATGTCTTGTTTGAAGATGATTTAAACACTTCTAATAAAGCTAGTGGTGAAAATGATGGTATAGCTTGCCTTGAAAGCTATAGCCTATATGCTAACCCACTTTGGTGTGACAACATTCCTCCTAAAGATGGAAATCTCTTCTTGGAAGATGAGAGTACTCTTAGCGGTAAGGAATATGCAGTTGCGGAAGCTATTTCTTCTTTTACTTTGTGTGACTTTATTGTTGAGAGTACTCATGGTTATTATCGGGAAACTAGTAGGGAGTACACACATGAGGGCACCTTGGTAGAAGTCGATTTGAGTGATACCTTTCTCTACTCTCTATTTGCTTTGGATGATATGTATGTTTATATAGAGAGTATGTCGTTTAGTTTGGGAGTAGACTACGGGAAAGAGAGTGTTGTCTAGACCCGTGTTTATGGCTACTTTTCCCATTTGACCCCGATGCCAAATGTAGAAATGGTGATGTTGGTGCACCCAACTTAGTTCTTGGTCTACATGACAAGCAAAGTATCACTCTTACTGTATCCCATAACCAAATCCTTTGTACATATTTCATTGAGTTTTTATTACTCACTTCAAAGGATTCTTGGTTATACTTCAAGTATGTACCCCCTTGGAGTGATGATGTTTATTATTGTGCTAACCCTAAACCTCATGCCATGAGGATGTTGTGCTTGTTTGTCCTTTCTCTTATTTTGCAGGGTACGGATTCGAGGTCGAATCCTTTTCAAGAACGGGAGGATGATACAAGTGAAATGACCGCCTTAGCTTTTGATGATATTATTCAAAGTCACCACGTGAAGAATCAAGCTTTGGTCCCATGGAGGGCACGGGATCATACTTGTAGGGGCTATTTTGAGCATGCCATCAAACAAACACATGTGTGGAAGATTGCATGGAGCCTTATAGACTAGAGGACTCACGGGTTTGGACCACATTTGATGGTTCACAATTTTGGCCACTTTATTAAGGTCATTTTGGTCACTTAGCCTCAACGTCATTTTGCTCTTTTAGCCTTGTCTAAATGACACTCTATTGCCACCCACCTCATTAAGGGCATTGGAGTCATTTTATCTTTATTTTGTAATATACTATATATCGTCTATTTTAGGTTATTTCTCTTTAGTTAATGAATGATGAACATTTGAAAGACTTACTCTCTCTTTGGAGAATGCAACACCTTAGTATAGTTCTTAGTTAGGGCTTGGAAAATTCATCCTTAGTATAGAGCTTGGAAAAGCCAATATTGTTGTTTGCTTAGAAACGGTGGATCTTGAGGTGAGTGATTCCCTTGGCGGTCACCGTAAGAGTGTGGTGTTGTTGTTACATTAATTAGGGTTTTAGTGTTTGAATCACACTTTGTTCCTAAGTCTTGTAACGAATCTATATCTCACTATCTATCCTTTTATTCTTGTAATCTTGTTAGTGTTTGTAATGGACTGTTTTTGTGTCTTGTTGAATCCGAAAATTTGTGTTCTTGTTGTCATCTTGCTCTTCACGATTTGTGGCTGTTTTGGGTGTTAAATACACCTTTATTTCTTGTATTCTTGTTGTATTTGTCGAATCCGAGTGAGGTCTTCATTTGGTCCACGATTTGTTGTGATCTGTGGACTGTTTTGGAGGGTGTATTGGACTGTTTTGTGACTATTTCATGTTCCTCTTATTTTTCTTGTATCATGCTCACAGAATTATGATAATGGCTTAAATCCAAGTGGGGATGGTAGATCAAGTACCCAAGTCAGGTTCTCATACTCCAGTAGTAGTGCCAGTATGTACAGAAAAACAGTTAGGGAAGACGATTCCCAGCCTATCCTTATCTCAGCGTAAAGCTTCGTACTTTAGTTGGCATAATGCCTATGCATGCTTCATGTCTCAGATTCCATAAATACTGCTTACATTCACACGTATTCCATAGAATCGTGTGTACTTTCAGTTCCCAGTATAGGGAATTTAGTCCTAGATCACTTAGTGTTACAAATCATGTTCCACGAACTCAGACATTCCAGAATCAGGTCATGCAGCTCATGACTCATGTACATATGTCATGCTCCCCAGTATACTCAGTTTCCATGACTCATGCTACATCCCTACTGATCAGTTAAATTCAAACTATGTCATGTATACCCTCAGTTTAGACCTTTGGTACATACATGGTATTTATATTCTAGCCCTCAGACTTCAGTCAAGTGCCAAGTTTAGTTATGTGTCTATTCATTTTCAGATTCTTCTGACTTAACCCCTTTAGTGAGCTTTCTTTGTAAAAATAGTGTAGTGTAGTGATGAGTAGTTGCTTAAATAAGAGAGTGAATGATTTATGTTAAAAGAAGGTTGTTGCATGCTTTCTTTACACAAGGGTGTAGTTACGAAGATAGGCTTGAATATCCTGTTAGTATGCAAACAAGGAGCTAGCGAGAGGTAGTACTTAGAAATTAGGAAAATTCAGAGTGTGAATGTATATTCAGATCCTTGACTCATGTCAACCTTCATTGTGTAACTATCACAACTCACTTTCTATGTCAGTTACAGTTCAGTACTACGTAATTAGTGTTCAGTCTCAGAATTAAGCACTTCAGTATCAGTTTAAACCTTAGTTTTAGTATTCAGTTATTAGGACCCAGCATTTAGATCCAGTATGGATCCCCATTACAGTCTTAAGTTATAGTGTCAGCTTTAGATCAGTATTCAGCTCAGAAATTCAGTTCAGTTTTAGACTTGCTTGACCATAGCGTACAGTTATTAGCTACTCAGTTATAGGTATTTCAATACCTCATTCTATGGAATATTTCTAAATCATGTAATACGTTTGGCCCTGCATTTTCAGACAATATAGCTTTCATGAAATCCATGAAAAGTTACCTCATGTTACCCAGTCAGTCCCTTATCATATGCATAATACTTTATGGCCTCAGCCCAGCTACTCAGATTAAGTGCAATTCAGTCTTGCATACCCAGCGTTCAGTTACTAGTTACTCAATTAATCAGATAAGTTGGTATGTATATGCATTCATGCATCACACTTCAATTTTAGATCTCAGATAATCAATCACAATTTCGTACCTAGGTGCCTTGGGCATCGCCTCAACTTCCTCAATATCTCAGCAAGGTCAATCCAGCATTTTTCAACGGACATAGTATCCCAAGGGGGAGATACACTATAGCCCCCAAACTTCCTTGATTTAAACATGTCATTTTTTTAATAAATCTATCTTGGAGGAAGTGTTACTTATGAACCGACCCTCTAGCTTCAAAACTTAGCAGTAAGCCATGTACTCAATGGCTCAGTGTAGCCACGATACGATACTCTGTCCATGTCACGCATTATAGACTTAGTTCAGTTCATGTATCATGTTCCAGACTCAGTTATGTTCTTATGTTTCCTCTCATGCATATTAAGTAATTAGTCTTAGATTCATCGATATTTTTAGTTCAAGGTAATAGCCTTCCTTGAAGTTACTCATTCTCATGTTCAGATTTTAGTAACAAACTTGGTATTCAGTTCTATACTTAGTTTTCAGTTCAAACTTGGTATCTTTACTATTACATGTTCAGTCACATGTTCATGACTCAATTCAGTTATGTATTCCTGCATCAAATATGCGTGATCAGCTTACCAGTACTTTCAGTCATGTATTTATGTATCATATCAGTCATATAATCATGCATCAGATATACATGGATTCAGCTTATCAGTTATGCATTCTCAGTTTGAGAAACTCAGTTTATCAAAACACTCAGTCCTACATTCATAAATCAGCTACCCATGCATCAGATATGCATGTACAGTATGATATGATCAATTTTTAGTCATGTCAGCCAAGAAATCATGATCAGTCATTCATGCTATATATAGGTCATTTTATCTTTTCTCCCCTCTCAAGCAGTCATCATTTGAGTACGAATATTTCCAAGGGGGAGATATTGTAATACCCCGAAAAATCAAAACCAATATTAGAGCCATGTACCAAGATCATGCATAGTACATCATGGTTATTTTATAGTTTTATGATTAGTTAGATGTATATTAAGGCTTCAAATAACTCCCAGCTATCAGACGAATCAAAACATTCCTTACCGATTGAATTCTTGAGAAGGATAGTGGTATAGTCAATTTCAAACACGCATATCTCTCATTATACTTGATTTTTTATCTCATTATCTATCAACATATAGATAATTGAATTATCTTTCCAACGATACCAATTTTGCCTAAATCCGATATTGGAGCAAAGAGTTATTCCTATTTTACTCCAGCATGTCAGGCTAGAAACAGTGTAACGACATTCGTGGTAGCTTACCAAATTTGTGACGCGCTATCACGAAGGTCGTCAGCCTTAGGCAGAAACCAGCTCCTAAGTGACGACATTCGTGGTAGCTTACCATATTTTTGATGCCATGTCATAAATGTCGTCAGCCTTAGGCAGAATCCAGCTCCTAAGTGACGACATTCGTGGTAGCTTACCACATTTTTGACGCCATGTCACAAATGTCGTCAGCCTTAGGCAGAATCCAGCTTCTGTGTGACGAAATTTTTGACAGCTTACCACATTTTTTATGCCTTGTCACAAATGTCGTCAGCTATTATTTTCGGCAACTGGAAATTTATTTCATAAAGGTATTTTGGTCTTTTCCCTTCACTTCCCACGACTTATAACCCTCAAGGAACGTATTATCTTCCATTCTCTTTAGTTAAAACATCTCAAAAAGCTCTCTCATACACTTTCAACCACAAGATTAGGGTTTCCTCTCAAGATAATCTTCTCAGGAACAAGAACATTCTTTCCTAAAGGGGTTAAACCCTAGTCAACAAAAATCAAGGGCAAGCCTAAAGATTTCTTCAGGAACCTTCAAAAACACTAGATCTCTTTTAAGATCAAGCTTTAAGGTATGCGTAGTGTTTATCCACGGATTCCTTTTGTCCGTGGAGTTCAAGAATCAATCTTTGATAACTAAATCATGAATGTTTTGTGGTGATATGGTTGTATTCATGTTGTTGTTTGTCGTTTGTGCTATAGAGTGGGAATTTTATGAACTTTCATGAAGATTGTGATCATGTAGTTGGAACCCATGAATTTGGGTAGATTAAGGTGGTGTAAATTTGTGAATACACCTATGCCTTAAAGAGTGCATGCAATGTGTTTGATAAAATGTTTAGTATGTGATAAACTAGGTTTCCATGACTCAATAGTATTTGAATGACAAGCCAATGTTAACCATTATAATTCGATATGAGTTCCATGCTCTATGCTTTATGGTTTCACATGAATTCTACGTTATTGTTATGTGTCATGGTTGTGGTATGGAATGTGCATAATAATTGGGGAATGGATTCATAGTGTGTCTATATGCCTTCCATGCTATGAACAAGATCATGATTTTAAAGTACCACATTAGTTATTCCCAAATTATTACAATATGAACTAAATGTTACATGTTTGTCATTCCCTTACGCTTAAATGGTTTCCATGCTATCGTTATGAACAGTAAATGTTGTTGGAATGCCCATGATATTAGAATATGAGATTCATGACTTAATTATAAAGCATTCTTATTCATGTTAGATATTATGATGACCATGTACTTCATGAAATCCCTCACTCATGTATTATGGATTGTTATTGATAGTCATGTACTCAAGAAAGTCAAGTTGTGTCAGTTTTCTTCCATCGAGTCCTGGGGGTACTTGTACCCAAAAAATATAGCTGTGTGCCTAGAGCCATGTCATGTTATCACGATACTTCAGTCGAGCCATGATCTATAGAATTTAGTCAGTCATGTGACTCAGGAAATCTCAGAAATCTCAGCAGTCTCACTAGTTCAGTAATCTCAGTACTCAGTGATCTTAAAAATCTCAGTCACAGCAGCATTCCTAGCAATTTCAGTAATTCCAGTACACTCAGTCAGTCCTTAGAACACAGTACGTTCTGTCAATCAAAAGAACTCAGTAAACTTAGTTTAGCTTCGCTAAACAATACCATCAGTATCAGTTCAGCTAATCAGTTTAGTTCAGTTATTCAGTTCAGTGTCCTTCAGATGAGAGTAGAAGTTAGCACCGAGTGAACCCAAGGATGGGAACACACCTACCAGTTTAGGGTGTGATTCTTAGCAGTCTTCCTTGTGTTCCAGAACTACGTAGCCAGCGTAGGTTGAGACATCTTAGCCTGTCAGATTAGGGTTGATGAGGTGGCTTAACCTGTCAGTTTAGGGTCCCACCGTTCTAACTTTGAGTACCTACCAGATAAGGGTCACTTACAGCTTGTCCTTACCAATGGTGCGGTATTGACACCCTTTCAGTCGGGGCAGAGATTGGACCCCAACTTAGCTATAATCGCTTAATTGGGGCATGTTGGTTAGATAAATATATCCCATAGTTTTAGTTACAGATTTCAGGACTGTCAGCTATAGTCACCCAGTCTCTGTAAAAAACTCAGATAGTTTTTTAGATTTCAGTATATCAGGACTGTCAGATACAGTCAACTCAGATACAGTACGGGACTCAGATAATTCCATCATATTCAGAATTGTCAGATATAGTCACAAATGTTATCATTATTATCAGTTCTCATAACTTATACTATCAGTACTCAGTTTCAGGACTGTTAGACACAGTCAATCAGACCAGTTTTTCATAATTTGAACTGTCCAAAATAGTCGTTCATCTATTCATCAATACACTCATGTTGTCAGTATTCAGACTCAGTAGTCAGTATCTCCACGAGTTCAGTTACAGTTATGTATACATGTATGTATTCTCACGTTCATATTATTCAGCATTGTTTATGCATATAACCCTTTGCATTTAGCCTACCTCACTCGTGTACTCAGTATATTAAGACTTACTGACGTATTTGCGCTATGGTTTTTTCTCTTATGTTACACCATAGGTTCAGAGGCACGAGCTTCAGATTAGCAGTAGCATTCCAGTATTCAGAGTTTGCAGTGAGTCATTCTCATTCGAGGACGATATAATTATTAATATATTTACTATTCAGTTGCTAGATGGAGTTAGTTGGAGACATGCTCCTTTAACTCCTTATTCAGTTCAGTTAGAGGCTTTCAGACTAGATGTCATATTAGATATTCAGATCTCATTATTTTTAGTATTTATGACTTGTTTTAGTATTGTTTTACCTTTTTCCAGACATTTTGTTATCAGACGTTTATTCCGTTCGAACCTTATGGCCTTTCATGTTCATGTTTTTGTATTTTATGATATATTATGCAGTATACAGGTACAGATATCAGTCATGGGTTAGCGTGTGGTCCTTCGGGGTCATGAGCACCGTGTAGCATTTCGATTCAAAAAATCGAGGTGTTACAAGCTTGTGCTGGATTGAAGTGGTGAGCTTCCATACTTTAGAAGGCTTCATTTTATGTAATGGGTTTCTCTATATACTTTTGTCATATCATAGACTTTGGTTTTGGCTATGGTCGGGGGCATGTCCTGACCAGGTATTATTTTACTTTCGGATAGAGGCTTTGTGAGACTACTTTGGGTTGGTATGGGTGGTGTCAGTATTGGTGTCAGCCTTGGCATTGGTATTGGTATTGGGGCTGACACCGTTTGACTGTATTTGATCTATGATTGTTTCATTTTGTTATGATATATATATATATATATATATATATATATATATATATATATATATATATATATTCGGAATTCATCTGACATAAGGTGTAGGGAGGTTATGGTTGGGTATTGTGGGTGGTCTCTGTTCCCGATTGAACTTGAGGCACCCGACACAACTAGGCCTTGATTTGGGTCGTGTCAATATATGAACTGGAAGGTAAATAAATATTGCCCAAAGGAAAAAACTAGATTTCTAAGTCCTTAATAAATGCTTTAGTAGAACAAACTTTATTTTTATTTTCACAAATAATAAGAAATAAAAAGTTTTCATTCTCATCTTTCAAAAGTAGAATAATAATGCATATGCATCCAAAATCAAATAATAAAAAATGGTATGAAATCATTGCCAACTTAAAAAAACAGCAGAATCGTAAAAAATAAAAAAAATAAAGTCTTGTTGCCATTCCCAAAAAATGAAATGCCACTTCGTGGAAAAATTAAAATCAGTTCCCAATAAAACAATCGAAAAACCACACAAAACAATAGCAACCAGAAAAAACTATGAAAACAAAACAACAGAATGTTTTGTTTTCGACTGAGGTATGGACTGCGTACATCTTACCCCCCCAGACCCCACTAGGTGGGAATACACTGGGTTTGTTATTGTTGTTGTTGTTGTACCCTCTAATGATTTAACAAGACCTTGCTCTTGTTACTACTTGTGAAAAAATTTAAATTATTATCACAAGATCACAAGTAAATCTTTAAACAGTGATATGAATATAAAAGAATGGTAGAAGCACTAATCTTATTCCATTGAATGAATTGATTGGAGAAGAGATAGTCTTCTAAACCTTCAAGAATGTCCTTTTAAAAATTCCTTTCATGAGATGGAGAGAAAAAGAGAGAGAGTCTTCTGATTTAAGGAACGAATTTTTAAATGCCTTTTAACGTGAAAAGACACCTTTTCAATAAGTCTTCATCAGACTTCAAATGTCCATGGGCTTTCTAAGTTATTCAAAATAACCCCACACTAATAGATATTTACATTTTAGGCCAAAATATTTAATACTTTATTAGATCATAAAACGACCTCTTTATAATAATATATCTATGTACAAAACTATTAATATGTGAGTTCATAAAATAGAATTTACTAACATGACAAATATTCCTATGTTGGTATGAAAGGGCATTATTAATCATGCAAAAACAATACTAATTAAATAGAATATTATTATTTCCTCCGTTTTATGTTTACTTGGCCTCTATTTACATGACAATGCTCTTTAAGAAACTAATTATTAGATATGTGTTTTATCGAACTAAAGAAAAATAACATGAAATTCACTTTCTAAGATTGAATAAGGAAATTGAAATGATTATTATTTTATAATAATAGAGCCAAATAAAATAAAACGGAGAAAGTGTGAGTCATGACAAATTTAAGAAGGAAAAATAGTTCGGTGGACTCTTGTACTTGTCTGAGTTTGTAAAGTAAATGTCTCTACTTAAACTTTTGTCATCTGAATCCCTGAACTCATTAAAACACAATATTTTCAACCCCCTTTGACCGTTGACCAAGCTTATGTGGCACAAAATTGGATGAGTTGGATAAAGTGCATGAATACACGCGTATGGGGCGAGTGAGGGTCATTTTTTGGTTCCATTAATTTTGAGATTCGTCGGGATTGATTTATCAACAAAATACCCTCACAATAAACACTCACAATATATATACACACACATCACTTGCATACTCTGGAGAAAGGAGCTCCTCTCCATCATCATACACACAACCATTTACACACACCCATACAGACAAACAACCGGGGAGTATTATCATATGTACAACCATTTACACACACCTCTACAGACAAACAACCAGGGAGTATTGAATTTTTTTTTATTTTTAATTTACTTTTTTTTTTTAATTTACTTTCTCAATTTAAATTTATTTATATTTAATTTTTATGTGGTATTTTAAAAATAACGTGAAATTTAATGCAATATTTAAAAATGATGTGGAAGCTGATATGACAGCAATTGTGTTACACACATCGAAATAGAATTTAAAATATTGAGTTATATTAAGTTCAGGGATTCAGATGACAAATAATAAATATACACACACATCACTCATATACACTGAAGAGAGGAGCTCCTCTCCATCATCATACACATAACCCATTTACACACACCCCTACAGACAAATAACCAGGGAGTATTGAAAAAAAATATTTTTAATTTACCTTTTAATTTTTTTTTAATTTACTTTCTCAATTTAAATTTATTTATATTTAATTTTTTATGTGACACTTTAAAAATGACGTAAAATTTAATGCAATATTTAAAAATAACGTGAAAGCTGATGTGACAGTAATTATGTTACACAGACCTAAATAAGATTTAAAATATTGAGTTATATTAAGTTCAGGAGTTCAGATGACAAACAATATATATACATAGATCACTCGCATACATTGGAGAGAAGAGCTCCACTCCATCATCATACACAACCATTTTACACACACCTCTACAGACAAACAGGGAGCATTATCATACACATAATCATTTTACACACACCCCTACGTACAAACAACTAGAGAGTATTGAATTTCTTTTTTTATTTTTAATTTACCTTTTATTTTTTTAAAATTTATTTTCTTAATTTAAATTTATTTATATTTAATTTTTTATGTGATATTTTAAAAATAAAGAAAAATTTAATGTAATAGTTAAAAATAAGGTGAAAGCTGATGTGTTACATACATTAGGATTTAAAATGTTAAGAGATTCAGATTACAAAAGTATACACCAACTGTTTTGCCTTCTAAGAAATCTAAAACCTATCTCGTCAAAGACAAAATAACCGTCGCCTGAGAAATTCGAACTCTCGCGGGGAAACCCATGTACTTAGCAGGCCCACGCCTTAACCACTCGGCCAAAGCGACGCTTGCTGGCGCTGGTTTGAATGAAGTACTACTAATCATATCAACATATCAACAGCATATTCCAGGTAAAACCCTTGGATTTCATATTGAAACTTTTTCCTCTTTTAATTCCTCCGATCCCAAATTTTTCATGAATCAACACTTTTAACGCGATATTTGTGATTAATACTACTGAGTGCAATCAGAATGGCAACAGTAAAAGCAGTGATGGGGAATTTGACGGTGGCAGAACGACAAGTACTGACGGCAGTAAACAGCGGAGCATCAAGTCTGTCATTAGTCGGTTCCGGATTTATAGTAATCTGTTATTTGCTTTTCAAAGAGCTTCGCAAGTTCTCCTTCAAGCTTGTCTTCTATCTCGCTTTATCCGTCAGTAAATTACTTTCTTTTCTACTACTAAGGGTTTTGCCTTGTTTAGTTAGTTTTCTTATCTGTTTTTATTATTATAGAATTCCAATTTTTACATAAATGTTGCTATATTTGAAGAAATTTAGTAAGCTAGGATGTTTGGAAAAGAAATGTCGTGTACTTCTACCTTTAAAATACATTCTTTTAGAAAAAGATTATTGTTCCTGAGTTGAGGGTCTACCAGAAACAACCTGTCACGGTCCGAACTAGGGCCTGACCATGACGGGTATCTCAAGTCCACTGCGCACCGGAGACCACCCCTGCACCTAGCCAAGCAACACAATACCCCCTACGTCGGATGAATTCCGAGCATATAACAAGATAAGCTTAAAGAATAAAGGATATGTTTATAACTGATAACCAGCGACCGGCCAAAATAACTGACCAACATCACCCAAGTCTACAGTAATCCATCAAAGCCTCTATGCAAAGGAAAACCAAATCAGTCTTGGTCGGGACATGTCCCCGACTCTGATAGATGACAATGACAATGATAATGTTAATGATAATGTAAACTCTCAATTCTAATCTATGAAAGAAACTGATGAATTGTTTAAGTTTTTCGGAGAATTGGAGCTCACCACTTCACCACAACAAACCGCCGATCCGATCCGATCCACCTAAGTGCAGGAAAAGTAGAGGTATCTTTGGTACCTGCATCGCGTGGGGATACAACGTTCAGAGACGGTTAGTGGTTGGAGCGCTAGTATGTAACTCAGGGATAGGGGATAAATAATGTCATGAATAACAATTCAAAACCAGTCCAAAATTCAATACACATCCTGACTATGTCCTATGTTGCAAGCTTAAAGCTTTGAAATCCAAACTCAAAGAATGGAGGAATGGGGAGACTGGGAACTTGGGCATACAAAGGAAGAAATTACTTAAACAAATGGCTGACTTGGATACTAAGAGGGAAGATAGAGTACTCACTGATGAGGAGATGGCTAAAAAGTCTGAATTACTTCTAAACTATGAGGAGTTGCTTAAGAAAGAAGAGATTTCATGGAGACAAAAGTCAAGAGTTCTCTGGTTGAGGGAAGGTGATAAGAATACTAAATTCTTTCACAAAATGGCAAATGCTCATAAAAGATACAACAATATTGACCAATTGGTGATACAGGGAGAACTGACCAAAGAACTAAGCCGAATTGAAGGAGAAATTGTGGACTATTACAAAAAGTTCTACTTGGAATCCATCCAATGGAGACCTATCTATGAAAATACTCAGTTTCCAGTTTTAACAAAGGAGGATACAAAGGAGGATAGGGTGGCTCTCCAAAGCAACTTTGATAAAACTGAAGTTTTGAGGTGCCTCTAGTTGTGTGCATCTAATAAAGCACCTGGGCCTGATAGTTTCAGTATGGGTTTCTTTATTAAGTGTTGAGAGGTGGTGAAGCAGGACATTCAGACACTTTTCAAAACTTCCATGATCAGGAAGTGTTTGAGAAGAGTTTTAACACAACTTTTATTGCACTTATTCCTAAAAAGAAAGGTAGAGTTGAGAGATTTTAGACCTATAAGTCTGATTGGCAGTATTTACAAGCTGCTTTCTAAAGTACTGACTGAGAGACTGAAAGGGGTGATTAGCAAGTTGGTAGATTCTCAGCAAATGGCATTCATTAAAGGGAACAAATCATGGATGCAGTCCTGATTGCCAACGAAGCTGTTGATTCCAGAGTTAAGCAGAAGAAACCAGACATTCCTTTCAATCTGGACATAGAGAAAGCGTATGACCATGTTACCTGGAGATATCTTGTGAAAGTATTAGAAATGATGGGTTTTGGGCAGAAGTGGTTGAAATGGATGAAGCAGTGTATCTCAACAGTCAACTTTTCAGTTCTAGTCAATGGTTCTCCAGTAGGATTCTTTCAATCACAGAGAGGACTCAGGCAAGGTGATCTTTTGTCACCTTTCTTGTTCTTAATTGCTATGGAAGGACTGAATAATATGATCAAGACAACGAAATTGAGAGGTTGGATGAGGGGTTTTGAAGTAGCCAGAAAAGGGGGGTTGACAGCCTGGAAGTGACACACCTTCAATATGTGGATGACACACTTATCTTTTGTGATGCTGTGGAAGATCAGCTGAATTAAGGGTAATCTTGGTTTTGTTTGAAGGGATTTCTGGTTTGCATATTAATTGGAGAAAGAGTCTAATGTACCCTATTAATCAAGTCAACAACATGAGCTGGTTAGCAACAATCCTTGGTGGTGAAATTGGTACTCTGTCAATTACATACTTGGGATTACCTCTGGGAGCTAAATCTAAGTCCATAGATATATGGAACAGTGTAATTGAGAAGTGTGAGAAAAAACTAGCCAGGTGGAAATCACAATACTTGTCTATGGGTGGAAGATTGACACTAATCAATTTAGTACTTGACGCTCTTCCAACTTACATGATGTCCCTTTTCTCCATCCCAGTAAAGGTCATCAAGAGGTTGAGCAACATTTGGAGGAAATTTTTGTGGCAGGGCAATAAGGAAAAGAAAGGATTTCACTTGATAAAGTGGAAATCAGTGATAACTGGGAAGAAGATTGGTGGTCTGGGGATTAAGAACCTAAACTTGCAAAGTAAAACTCTTAGAATGAAATGGTTATGGAAGTATGCAAATGGTAACCAATTGTTATGGAAAAGGGTGATTGGGGCTAAATACGTAGCAGAAGACAAATGGATGAAAGTGTTTGATAAGGCCAAGACCAAGTTCTGGAAGGATAACTGGCATGAGAAAGGCAACTTGGAAGAGTTATTTCCTGACATCTACAACTTAGTCACATTTCAGCAAGGGTATATAGCAGATTTATGGACACCGCAGGGTTGGAACTTCAACTTCAGGAGACAACTTAATAACTGGGAAGTTTAGAGGGTAGCTGAATTTGTCAACACAATGGAGCTTTTCAACAGACTCCAAATAGGGGAGGATATCTTTTGGTGGACAGGAAACAATAAAGGAGTATACAAAGTCAATAGAGCTTATAAGTTGATGGATTAGGCAAACCAGCATAATATAAATTGGCCATGGAAACAAATCTGGAAAAGTAAAATACTACACAAAGTATCATGCTTTGTCTGGTTGCTAGCCAAAGAAACAGTCCTAACTCAAGATAATGTTATGAAGAGAGGAATAACTTTATGCTCTAGATGCTTTCTTTGTGGGGAAACATTAGAGACTGTTAACCATCTGTTTCTACACTGCAAGTACACTCAACAATTATGGAGAATTTTTCTTAGTCTTAAAGGTATTTCCTGGACTATGCCCAGGAAAGTCTCTGAGGCTTTAAAGAGCTGGGAAGAAGCAGGAGCACAGGCAAAGGACAGAGACAAATAGAGACTTATCCCTACTGCTATATGGTGGTCAATATGGAAAGAGAGGAACTTTAGGTGTTTTGAGAGCATAGAGAATAGTGTACAGAATGTGAAGCTTAATTGCATTCAACTGTTATGTTTTTGGTGTAATCAGCTATACTCAATGATACTGTCTCTATAATTAATGTTTTAGACTCAATTTAGTCATAGAGCAGTAAGATTTTGGGGACCACTTGTAGATAAGGTTTCAGTACATAGGGATGTACTATTTTGTGATATCATACAAAGTTATCGAGTTCAAAAAAAATCATATGCAGTTATATATATATATATATATATATATATATATATATATATATATATCACGTGCCGGGGTAGTGAATAAGGCTTAGTATGAATCCTGGATTGTGTAGCTCAACCGTCATAACATAAGAAGACACTCACGAGCTATATGGGCCTAGCTCTTCCCCAGCTGGTAAGGCCTCGGTGCGTGTGGCCGCATGAACCAGAAGGGTATACATATGCACTACCAGCATATCAAGGTGACTTAAGCACCAAATCATGTAATATGGTATGGGGGACTCGAACCTCCCAATCATATCATATGATAATAATAAGATGGACTCGAACCACTCGGTCATATAGAACTCCGCGTCGGCAACCGCGATTTCCAGTATTGGTCCCTTCGGACCTCCACTTTCACGACTCAGCTACACAACCTCCATTAAAGCCCAATTGAAAACAATTATCATATTCCCATTCATTGAACCACGATACACATTAAGGCATACATTGTTGGTATCGTCATACCAACTGCACTTGAAGGGTAACATCAACATGCCAAACCAATTATCATCACTTGGGGGAATTCATAACCCTCTTGGATCAATTTAAAATCATTATGCTTCATTAGTTTTGCACATTTTGCAATAGTTCAAGAGTAGTTCAATATGTATGCTTTTCATATTCAAAAACTAATTTCACAATATGGGGTTGAGGTCATAACCACTTCAAAAGTCACAAGTTTAGGGAAATCACAATCTTTTAATTTATTCACCATGACAATGCATCAAATTGATTTTAAAACCACCGTTTAAACGTAACCCATGTAGGGACAAACATGAAACATCACATAAATAACAATTATTCAAAACCCTCAACCCATGTTTCAAAATTGTTAAAATAAGAATAGGAATAACATATTGAATTCTACTTGGAAAGGGATTGTAATGTAGTGTCCTATTAGGAATAGGATTGGAATGTAGTGTCTATAAATAAGGTCTCAATGTAATAATTTATAGACAACAATTCAATAATATTTTTTCTCCTATATTTCTCACATGGTATCAAAGCAGGTTAGAAATATCAAACAAGATAACTCAGTCATCGTGCGTCAATTCCGGTGACTGATTTGGGTCAATTTTTATTTTGTGGGTTGTGTGAAAAATACATCAAAAGGATCGGAAAGATCAGGCCACAAAAAACCCGACGAAAACCGCTGGAAAATTACCCTCCACGTGCCGGTCGGAATCCAGAAATTCCGGCGAGATCTGCATCACGCGCCGGCGCGTGAGCCTATCTCCAATCGATTTTTGAGTTGTTTCTTTTTTTGTAGGGGTCGCCGGTCTATTCGGACTCCGACCACTTGCTCCTTTCCGGATTTCGACAATTATTTTGAGATTTCGACCGTCGGAACCCTAATTCTGGCGACATCAGTTTTTTTTCGGGGATTTCTTTTCCAGAAATTAGATCTGGTTCTTGAAATTTTCAAGTCCGATTCCTAAGATATCTTTTAGGCATGATATTTTTTTTTTTTGGCTCCAAAAATATTGAAATTGGAAGTTCAAGTCCTATGATTAAATCTGAGCGCTTAATGAGAAGATTAGAAAATCAAACGTCACAGTCCATGAAGAATCGACGAGGGGAAGGTCGATTTGGAAGATCTCGTCCTAGGTGTAGTTATTGTAAAAGGCTTGGACATACTCGTGGCGTATGTTATTATAGACCTAAGTGTAGTTATTGTAATAGGCTTGGATGTACTCGTGGAATATGTTATTCTTTGCATGGTCAACCAACTAAAAATGCTCATATTGCTCAGTCTAACACCACAGGTGATCAACGGGTGTATTTATCTGACAAGGAATAAAATAGTATCTATAGTATCAAGCAAGCAAGAATATATTTCTACCAATAGCCTCAACTGCACAATTTCCTACCTTTGGATCATGGGTTGTGGACTCAGGTGCTTTTGATCATATTTCTGGTGATAAATTACTTTTGTCTGATATTGTTTATTCGCAATCTCTTCCAGTTATTACTTTAGCTAATGGAATTCGAACAGAGCCAAAAGGAGTTGGACAAGCCAAACCCCTATCTTCTGTCACTCTAGACTCTGTTCTTTATGTCTCTGGTTGTCCTTTTAATCTTGTATCTGTTAATCGTTTGACACGTGCCCTTGATTGTAGTATAACTTTTTTTTATGATTCTTTTCTAATGTAGTACCATAAAACGGGACAGATAATTGGCATAGGACATGAATCACAAGGCCTTTACCATCTTACCGCTTCAAATTCCTTCACAACATATTTCGCTACAGATCCTCCCAATCTTATTCACAAACGTTGGGGGCATCCTAGTCTATCCAAGCTACAAAAGATGGTGCCTAGTTTGTCTAGCCTATCCACATTAGATTGTGAGTCGTGTCAACTTGGGAAACACACCCGTGCTACATTTTCACGTAGTATTGAAAGTCGCTCAGAGTCTATTTTCTCATTAGTTCATTCCGATATTTGGGGTCCTAGTAGAGTCAGTTCACCGATAGGATTTCGTTACTTTGTTACTTTCATTGATGATTTTTCAAGATGTACTTGGGTTTAGTTAATGAAAGATCGTTTTGAGTTATTCTCTATATTCAAAAGTTTTTGTGCTGAAATACCAAATCAATTTGGTGTTTCTATTCGTGCTTTTTGTAGTGATAATGCCTTAGAATACTTATCCTCCCATTTTCAGGAGTTTATGACTCATCAAGGAATCATTCACAAAATATCATGTCCATACACCCCTCAGCAGAACGGTATAGCGGTATAGCAGAAAGAAAAAATACGCATCTCATTTATACTGCTCGCACTCTTCTCATTGAATCCCATGTTCCACTGCGTTTTTGGGGCGATGCGGTCCTCACATCTTGCTATCTCATTAACAGAATGCCACCATCTTCGATCCAGAATAAGGTTCCCCATTCCATACTATTTCCTCAGTCACATCTCTACTCTATCCCCCCTTGTGTTTTTGGGAGCACATGTTTTGTTCATAACTTAGCCCTAGGAAAAGATAAATTAGCCTCTCGTGCTCTTAAATGTGTCTTCCTTGTTTACTCTCGAGTTAAAAAAGGATATCGATGCTATTCACCTGATCTGGGTCGCTACCGTATGTTCGCTGATGTCATATTCTTTGAATCTCAACCTTACTATACATCTTCTGACCATCTTAATATCTTTGAGGTTTTATCCATACCTCCAGTCTTACCCACACCAATCTTTGAGGAATCTATGGTTACTTCTCCATCTCCAGCTATAGTGCCACCACTTTTGACTTATCACCGGCGCCCACGTCCAGTATCAGTCCCAGATAATTCATTCTTGCGCCTGACGCTTCCCCTACTGCGGAACTGCCTCTTCCTAGTCAATCAGTTGCACTTCAAAAAGGTATAAGATCCACTTGTAATGCTAACCCACATTATACTTTCTTGAGTTATCATCGTTTGTCATCACCCCATTATGCTTTTGTATAATCTTTGTCCTCTATTTCCATTCCTAAGACTACAGGTGAAGCACTTTCCCAGTCAGGATGGAAACAGGCTATGATTGATGAGATGTCTACTTTACATTCGAGTGGTACTTAGGAGCTTGTTTCCCTTCCTGCAGGTAAATCTACTGTTGGTTGTCGTTGGGTTTATACATTTAAAGTTTGTCCAGATGGTCAGGTTGATCAGCTGAAGGCTCGCCTGGTTGCCAAAGAATATACACAGATATTTGGGCTTGATTATAGCGACACGTTCTCTCCTGTGGTTAAAAGTGCATCAGTCCATCTTTTTTGTCTCTATGGCTGCCATTCGTCATTGGCCTCTTTTATCAGTTGGACATTAAGAATGCTTTTCTGCGTGGTGATCTTAAGGAAGAAGTTTATATGGAGCAACCACCTGATTTTGTTGCTCAGGGAAGTCTAGTAGCCTTGTATGTCGATTGCGCAAGTCACTCTATGGTTTGAAACAATCTCCTCGAGCCTGGTTCGGAAAGTTTAGCACAGTTATTTAGGAGTTTGGCATGATTCATAGTGGAGCTGATCATTCAGTGTTTTATCGCCATTCTGAACCAAATTTGTGTATTTATTTGGTGGTTTATGTTGACGATATTGTTATTACCATCAATGATCAAGATGGTATCACTAACTTGAAGCAACATCTCTTTCAGCATTTTCAGAATAAAGACCTCGGCAGATTGAAATACTTTCTAGGGATTGAGGTTGCTCAATCCAGCTCAGGTATTGTTATTTTCAACGCAAATATGCTTTAGACATTCTTGAGGAAACAGGAATGATGAGATGTCGACCCATTGACACTCCTATGGATCCAAATGCTAAACTTCTGCCAGGACAAGGGGAGCCAATGGAAGGTATAGGCAGTTGGTTGGAAAGTTGAATTATCTCACAGTGACTAGACCTGACATCTCTTTTCCTGTGAGTGTTGTAAGTCAAGTTATGACTTCCCCCCGTGATAGTCATTGGGATGCAGTTGTTTGGATTTTGCGATATATAAAGTCATCTCCAGGTAAAGGACTACTCTTCGAGGATCGAGGTCATGAGCATATCATTGGATATACAAATGCTGATTAGGTGGGATCACCCTGACGTTCTACATCTGGATATTGTGTTTTAGTAGGAGGTAATTTGGTATCCTGGAAGAGTAAGAAACAGAGTGTGGTTGCTCGATCTAGTGTCGAAGCAGAGTATCGAGCAATGTCTGCAGCAATTTGCGAGCTGGTTTGGATCAAGCAATTGCTGAGAGAATTAAAATTTGGAGAAACTGGTAAGATGGAACTTGTATGTGATAATCAGGCACAATTGCTGAGAGAATTAAAATTTGGAGAAACTGGTAAGATGGAACTTGTATGTGATAATCAGGCAACCCTTCATATTGCATCTAATCCTGTGTTCTCCATGAGAGGACCAAACACATAGAGATTGATTGTCACTTTGTCAGAGAAAAGATACCCTCGGGAGATATTGTTACAAGATTTGTGAAGTCAAGTGATCAACTTGCAGATATCTTCACCAAGTCCCTCACCTGTCCTCGTATTAATTACATTTGTGACAAGCTTGGTACATATGACTTGTATGCACCAGCTTGAGGGGGAGTGTTAGAATAAGAATAGGAATAGCATATTAAATGCTACTTGGAAAGGGATTGTAATATAGTGTCCTATTAGGAATAGGATTGGAATGTAGTGTCTATAAATAGGGTCTCAATGTAATAATTTAGAGACAACATTTCAATAATAGTTTTTCTCCTATATTTCTCACAAAAACCGACATCAATATCATATGAACAATACTTAAAAACATATGTTTTTCACAAATTAGCTATTAGGGAAGAGTAACATGCCTGAAATATATGGAGAGAATTCTACCCTTGAGTCCTCAAGTGATCTATCTCTTGGAAACCTTAAGTATGGCTGCTTGAGAGACTTGAGAGAGTTTTGGAAGTGTTTGATCATGTTATGAATGAAAAATAACTCCTCTTAAGTGTTTCATGAATGCGGGGTTTAATTGGTTAAGGAGGGAATTGTCCAAAATGCCCTCAAATTAAAAACTGAAATTTAGTTGTAGTGACTGCGAGTCACTAAACGACTTGTAAGGTTTTATTATGACTCGTCACCATGAGTCGTAGCGAAGACAGTCTCTAGGGCATTCACATTCTGTTGACCCTACGACTCCACTAATATGACTCATAATGGGACCCTACAACTTGTAGAGTCCAGCCGTTGTCAACACAGAACCCATTTAGGGTAAACACTGGACATACTACGATTTGCACCCAATGACTCGTAACGAGTCCTTACTACTCTTCGTGAACCACTCGTACTCAGAGCAGAACTTAGCGATGCACACTCTGTTTAGATTACGATTTGAGTCTAATGACTCATCATGACTCCCTACGACTCGTAGGGTAAGTCGTAGTCAAGGCAGTGTGGCTAAAATTTTAGAAATCTTCAAAGACCAAAAACTCAGGTGTTACATACTCCTCTTTAGGATCATTCGTCCTCGAATGATAGGACAAGGCATTTATTAGCACGATTCGACTCCAAACACAACCACACTTACCTTTAACAAAGACAAAAAACAAAGATGCTAAGGAAATTACAATTTCCTTTAACTAAGTCAGAAAACAAAATGTTAAGGAATAGACATACCTCGAGCACGATTATCTGGAAAGGGGAACAAGAACGGATACTATGACTTCATGTCCTCCTCGGCTTTCGAAGTAGCTTTCTCAACCTTTTGGTTCCTCTAGAGAACCATTACCGAAGTCACATCCTTAGTCTGCAATCGACGAACTTGCCGATCTAAAATCTCAATTGGGACTTCCTCATAGGACAAGGAATCCGAAATGCCCACTTTTTCCAAAGGAACATTCGTCGAAGGATCACCCACGAGCCTTCTCAACATCGAAACATAAAACACCGGATGAATGGAGCTCAAACTAGAAGAAGGCAAGTCCAATTCATATGCAACATTACCAACCCTCTTCAAAACCAAGTACGAACCAACATAACAGGGACTGAGTTTCCCCTTCTTACCAAACCGCATCACTCCCTTTATGGGAGACACCTTTAAGAACACCCAATCACCAATGCTAGACTCCAACTCCCTTCGCCTCACATCCGCGTAGGAATTTTGGTGACTTTGGGCGGGCTTAAAGCCTATCCGAATCACCTTCACCTTTTCCATGGCTTGGTGAACCAAATCAGGGCCAAATAAGCTATTTTCACCAGCCTCAAACCACCCAACCGGAGACCTACACCTCCTACCATACAACGCCTCAAATGGAGCCATATCAATACTAGAGTGATAACTGTTGTTGTAGGCAAATTCTATGAGAGGCAAGTGGTCAACCCAACTACCACCAAAATCAATTACACAAGCTCGAAGCATATCTTCCAAGACCTGAATTGTCCTTTCCGCTTACCCATTCGTCTGCAGGTGGAAAGCGGTACTAAGGGTTACCTTAGTCCCCAAACTTCCTTGGAACGACCTGCAAAAGTGAAATGAGAACTGGGTACCTCGATCAGATATAATGGAACCTGGAGCACCATGCAATTTCACGATCTCCTCAATGAACAACTTGGCATAATCCTTAGAAGAAAAATTAGTCCTTACTGGCAAGAAGTGAGCAAACTTAGTCATCCTATCCACGATGACCCAAATCGAATCAAATTGCTGGCGAGACCGCGGAAGACCGGTACAAAAGTCATATTAATTATTTCCTATTTCCACATTGGATGCTCGATCTCTTGAGTCAACCTATCGGGCCTCAAGTGCTCCACCTTCACTTGCTGACACACCATCCACCAATAAATTTCCTTAAGATCATGATAAATTTTCGTTGATCCAGGATGAATAGTATAATGTGACTCTTGAGCTTCAAATTGCTGGCGAGACCGCGGAAGACCGGTACAAAATTCATATTAATTATTTCCTATTTCCACACCGGCTGCTCGATCTCTTGAGTGAACCCATCGGGCCTCAAGTGCTCCACCTTCACTTGCTGACACACTATGCACTTAGCCACAAAATTGGCCACATCCCGCTTCATATTATTCCACCAATAAATTTCCTTAAGATCATGATAAATTTTCGTTGATCCAGGATGAATAGTATAACGCGACTCTTGAGGTTCGGCCAAAATTCTTTTTCGCAACCCATCGATATCGGGAACGGACAACCTCCCTTGGTGCCTCAAGATACCATCACCCCAATCTCGGAAACCATCATCTTCTGCCTACCCACATTATTCTTGATTTGTATCAAGATAGGATTCAACATTTGCTTCTCCTTCACCTCAGCACCAAGAGATGACTTCGCCACCTCTTGAACAGTCACACCATCATTTTCAGAGTCCAAAAGAACAATACCGAGATTAGCCAAACGGTGAATATCCTTCACCAAACCGCGTTTCTCCTTATCTACATGAGACAAGCTCCCCATAGATAACTTGCTAAGAGCATCAACAACCTCATTGGCTTTACCTGGGTGATAGTGAAGACTCATGTCATAGTCCTTGAGTTGCTCAAGCCACCTCCTTTACCTAAGAATTAGCTCATTCTGAGTGAACACGTATTGCAGGCTCTTATGATTTGAATAAATATCAACATGGACCCATACAAATATTGTTGCCAGATCTTCAACGCAAATACCACGGCTAACAATTCCAAAATATGAGTCGGGTAATTCTTCTCATGAACTTTCGATTGTCGGGAGGCATAGGACACAACTCTACCATACTGCATCAATACACAACCCAGTCCCACCCTGGCCACATCACAATAGTCCACAAAACCATCAGTCAAGTAGAGTCAATACCGGACTCGAAGTCAACTTATCCTTCAACTTCTCGAAACTACCCTCACAAGCATCAGACCACAAAAATTTCATCTTCTTCTGAGTCAACTTGGTCAATGAGGCGGTAATAGAAGAGACTCTTCACAAACCTTCTATAATAACTGGCTAAACCCAAGAAGCTTTGAATGTCGGTTGGAGTCGTGGGTTTATACCATGTCTTAACCACCGCAACCTTTTGTGGATCCACCATTATCCCTTCACTAGAAACATGTCCCAGATAAGCCACAACATTCAACCAGAACTCACACTTAGAGAATTTAGCATACAACAATTGCTCCGTAAGGGTCTGCAACACTAAGCGGAGGTGATCGGCATGATCTGCCTCGCTCTTTGAATACACCAAAATATCATCAATAAACACGATCACAAACAAATCCAAGAACTGACGGAAAATCCGATTCGTAAGATTCATGAATGCTGCCAGGGCATTGGTCAAATCAAAGGACCTCACCTAAAACACAAAATGACCATACCGGGTTCAGAAAGCAGTCTTAGGGATATCCACCTCCCTAATCTTCAGCTGATTTTAACCTGACCAAAGGTCAATCTTAGAAAGAACTGAGCACCCTGAAGCTGATTGAACAGATCATCAATCCTCAGAAGGGGATACTTATTTTTCACGATCACGTTATTCAATTGGCAGTAATAAATACACATCCAAAGGGACCCATCCTTCTTACGCACGAAAAGAACAGGAGCACCCTACAGAGACACACTAGGGCGGATAAACCCTTGTCAAGATCTTTCAACTGCTCCTTGAGTTCCTTCAACTCGGCCGGAGCCATTCGGTAAGGAGGTATAAAAATAACACAATAATTCAACAGTTTGGCATGATTCGCAATGGAGTTGATCACTCAGGGGTCATTTCGTTGGGAAAGAGTTATCCCGGGATAATTAATTCCGGGATTAGTTATCCTCCCATGCATGTGGGATAACTTATCCCATCACTATGGAGTAAATAGTGGGATAAGTAATTCCAATACTAACAAATATTTCAAACCAAACATGAGATAAAATAATCCTTCCTCTTATCCCGGGATTATTTAGTGTTTTATCAACATTGTCAACCAAATCTGTGTATTTATTTTGTGGTTTATGTAGATGATATCGTTATCATCGGCAATGATGAAGATGGTATCAGAGCCAGGCCCATTCCAAATCTTTGTTCACCGATGTTGGGCCCTCATATTATATTCTCCACGCTTTAGTTAACGAGGCTTAGGTGTGCGGGGGAGTGTTAAGTATCCCACATCGGAAAAGGGATAGGTAATTGGTCTCCTTATATGGACTTGAACAATCCTCTCCTCATGAGCTAGCTTTTAAGCTTGAGTTAGACCTAAGATCCATTCTTTACAATTACATTGGGTGTTCATTGTTTGGTTAAAAATCTATTCAAATTGAAAATCAAACCGAACCGATTAAATAAATTGACCTTTACTTGGTCTTAAGTTTTAAAAAATTGATATTGTTTGGTTTGTTTTGGTTTTATTAAAAACAAACCGAATACAAAACCGAATTGATAAGTTATATACATAAATATTATAAATATATATACAATATTTTATTTTTTATCAATAAATTAAAAACTTTATATTGTTTTTTATGAAAATCTTATAGATCTCTAATTGCTAATGAACTTTACGCCTTAGGCTTATTTATTAAAGAGAGTGATGATTCAATCTCATTTATTCAAAGAAATAACTATGAAATATATTGTATTTCCTATCAACTTTATTTACTTAATTAAAGCTTATAGCTATTAAGAAAATTTTTCATAATCTATGCAGATTATAGCCACCACAGTTAAAGGTTAATAACGATTATAAGTTGGAAAATAATGAAAAATTCTTGTGTATGGATAAAAAGAGAAATGTCATTATGTTTCTTAAAAATCAAAAAGTTAAATCAAATCAAGAACAACTAAGTCTTATTATGTTTCTTAAAAATAAAAAAAGTCAAATCAAATCAAGAACAACCAAATGGATATGAATTATATTTGGTTTGATTTTAATAAATATGTAACCAATTAAATTGGTTTGGTTTTGGTTTTACCCCAAAACCGACCCAAACCAAACCATGAACAATCCTAATTGTATGGGTATCAAGTTGCTAATTTACACCATGAAAGTTTGGGAGAGTGTGATAGAGCTGAGGGTGTGAAGGAGAGAAAAAATTTTGATTTCATACCGAGGCGTTCAACTACTGAAGCATATAGTGTTCATTTTGTTAGGAGATTGGTGGATGAATATAGGGAGAGGAAAAGATACTTGCATATGGTGTTCATTGACCTTGAAAAGACCTACAACAAAGTTTCGAGAGAAGTCTTTTGGAGATGCTTGGAGTCTAAAGGTTTATATGTGGCATACATTAGGCGATAAAGGACATGTATGATGGAGTCAAGACTTAGGTAAGAAGAGAAGAGACTCGGAGCACTTCCCGCTGTGATGGGGTTGCAATATGGATAAGCGCTTAGCTTGTTTCTATTTGCTTTGGTGATTGATAATTGACGTGTCATATTCAGGGTGAGGTGCCATGGTGAGTGTTATTTGTAGATGACATTTTTTTGATCGAGGAGACTTACGACGGAGTTAAAAGGGTTCAAGTTAAGTAGAACCACAATGGAGTATTTGTAGTAAATTCATTGATGTGACGCGTGAGGCATGCGTGGAGGTGAGACTTGGTATATAATTTGTCTCCAAGAGAGAAGGATTTGAGTATTTGTGGTCTAATCCAAGGAAATAGAGAGATCGATGACGATGTCACACATAGTATTGGTGTGGGATGAATGTAGTGAAGGTTTACATCCAACATCTCGTGTGACAGGAAGGTACCACCAAAACATAAAGGGAAGTTGTATAAAGTGGTGGTTAGACCGACTTTGTTGTATGGGACTGAGTATTGGTAGTTAAGAACTCCTATTTCAGAAGATGCTAGTGGCGGCAATGAGGATGTTGAGATGGATGTGTGGGTATGCTTGGAGCAATAAGATTAAGAATGAGGATATCCAAGTCAAAGTGGGAGTGGCCTCCTCGTGGACAAGATGAGGTTAGGAAGTCTGAGATGATTTGGGCATGTGAAGGGGAGATGTGCGGATGCCTCTGCTAGGAGGTGTGTGAGGTTGGATATAGTGGGGACGAGGAGTGACAGAGGTATACCAAAGAAGTATTGGGGAAAGATGATTAGACAGGATATGACACACTTTCAGCTTATCGAGGGCATGACCTTAGATAGGAGGGTCGTGGATAGGGTAAAAGGTTAGTAGTTAGTTGAATGTTGTCTTAGGATTAGTCTTTTAACGTGTTTCGGTTGGTGGTAGTGTAGAGCACCACGTCTGTCGTAATTTTGGCCTATTTAGGTAGCCTTTGGCTTTTGGTATCTGATATCATCTATTGTTTACTATGCTTTGGTGATTGGACCTTGTTGTTGATGTTACGGTTCCTTGCATATATGCTCCGCACTGCATTGTTGTTAGTGTCATGTTTCTCTTCACCATCGCCTTTTCTTTTAAATACTACTTTGATTTGTTTCGCTTGAGCCGAGGGTCTTTTGGAAATGACACCATACCTTTAAGAGGTAGTGGTAAGGCTTGCGTATGCTCCACCCTCCCTAGACCCCGCTATGTGGAGTTTCACTAGGTATGTTGTTGTTGGTATGTGCCTATCAAGAAGATTGATTGCAAAGATGCTTCGTTTTATATTCTGACTTGTAGTTTTCATACATAGGCTTTGCTATAGTGCTTTATCTTTTTATGTCTTAATTTCTTCACATTTCCAGCCTTCTTCTAATTCGTTTCCTTCTGCTTTGAATAGTAGTAATAATAATACTTCATTTTGAGTGCAGGACATGTGCTGCAGTTTCTTCAGCATAATTGGGTATGGCCACTCCCATCTACAAGCTATTTCTTGCAGGCTTCCAGTGAATTATCGTATTAAATGGTTCCGTAGCATTTATTAACTGTGACTCTGTGAGTTCTTTTGGTCATGTAGGGATCCTTCCAAAGGGTTCTTCTGTTATGCTCAGGGATATACAACACATTTCTTCTGCCTAGCCTCTTTCTTGTGGACAACAGCAATTGCCTTTACTCTTCACCGAACAGTTGTTAGACACAAGACTGATGTAGAGGATTTGGAGCCAATGTTTCATTTATATGTTTGGGGTATCTTTTATTAGAGAAAACAATTTAGCTTCTATAGTTGGTTACTGTGGTTCCTTTCTCTCTTTTTGAAAGCATTTGTTCTGGTTGGCAACTTTTGGAAGGTTTTTTCTTTCTGCATCCTGTTTATATGCAGGTGCTTCTTGCAGGAACTTCAGGAGTAATGACAGTTATAAGATCAATTGCCAATAATCATGAGCATCTAAGTCGGTTGGGCACTTGGTGTTGGGCACAGACTGGACACACAGGAAAGGCAAGTATTTAATGATCATAATTTCAAGCTCTTCTGCTAGGTGATTTTTCATGGTAGTGTCTGTTGACTGTCATTTCTGTAGTTTAATACCTTCAAAAATGGTGATAGTGTTCTACTGTTACCGTTCTCCAAAATATTGTAAAAGCTTTGAAATACTGAAAAGTTTATGGATATAGGAGTGATTTTTCTTTCAGGAATAAAGTTGATGTGTCAAATGAATGCAGAGTGTAATTGATTGTTGACTGGCTAAGGAGTTCTAACATTATATCTCTTATTTTAGTTCTTCTCCTTTGAAGGAGAATGACTATTCTTATTTTAGTAAAATGGTCCTGACAAACTCGAAACACACTGTAAAATACAGTTTGTGTTGCGTCAAAGATAGTATAAAAAAATTATCGCATCCACAGGAACTGGTTCAAACAATATTCAAATAATTTTTGGCTCAACACTATTCAAGATCATTAGTTCGTTAGGCAGAGATGGTTATAAATTGCAAGTAACTGACTGGAATTGTAAACAAGTAAATTGATCATGGAAAGGCTGAGATTTGAGCAATAACAATTAATTATCAATGAGAAAGTAAGGGTAATTAAAAAGACATGTGCAAGATAGTTATTTGGGATCTAACTTTGTTGCAAGATTCATTTCTAAGGTTTTATTGATTCTCACTAATTCAACGGTTGATTGGATTATTCTTGAATTTAAGACTCTTCTTTTGTATTAACTTAATCTCTACGGGTTAAACTAATGGAAACCCTGTGAACATATGCAAGAAAACATTTATGGTTTTTACCTCAAGGAAAACACCTCATGAATATTTTCCTATCTTGGTTTATTCAACAATTCAAGAAGCTTTTTCGATTACTGAAAAGAATCACTAATTAAACTAACAATATAATGCACAAATATTCACTAAAATATTCCTCTTTCAATGAAATAAACAATGAATAACTCCATAATTCGATTCAGACCTCCATTAACGAATTCAAGCAATTAAACAATAGTCCAATCCAGATACCATTCAAAATACCAGGTATGTTAAAATCCAAAGGGAAAACTACTCCATAGATGAAAAAGAAAGATATTGTCTTAAAGGCATGAATATTTCGTAATTCGATCCAAATTTCCATTAACAAATTCACGCAATTAACAAATAACATTTAAAACACCAATGTATGTTAAAACCCGAAGGGAAAACTACTTCATAGATGAAAAGAAAGATATTGTCCTAAAATATGGGGAGGTCTCGGGATTAAAGATTTGATGGCTTTTAACAAAGCTTTGTTAGGCAAAATGCTTTGGCGTTTTGGGATCGAGGTACAAGCATTTTGGGGAGGGTGATAGTTGATAAATGTAGGGTTATGGAAAGGGTTTGGATAATTAGAGATGTATCAATGCCTTTTGGGTGTGGTTTGTGGAGGAATATAGTGAAGGGTTGGATGATTTCAATAGAAATATCTCATTCAAGGTTGGAAATTGGAGGAGAATTAATTTTTTAGGGCATAGGTGGTGTGGGGATAACTTATTGAAAGATGATTTCCTAATCTTGTATAGAATGTCAGGCCAAAGAGATTTGTCGGCCTAACAAATTAGAGAAATGCATGGTGGAGAGACTTTTTGGGACTTGAGATTTAGAAGGCATTTCCATGATTGGGAGTTGACCGAGTGACAATCCAAATTGGCGTCAACCTTTCTTGGTCCATATATCGAGGACAACACCAAGGGATCCAAGCTATGATCCTCATACGGGCATAAGGACGTGCTTGGAGGACCCTTTTAAAGATCACATTAGAGCAAAACCACTTGTGGTTGATAGTTTAGAGCTTGGGATGCGCTTGGAAGGACAAAAGACCTACTACCTAGAGGTGACGACTCAATAAGAGATTCCCCAAACCTTGGAGAACCGTCACAAGAGTTGCCAAATAAAGGTTAAAGAGGACCCTTACTGTTTAAGGGTGCTGACTCAGTTGGTCAGTCAGCACCTTGACTGGCCGTCAATGGAACCACCGAGAGTAGCCAAGGAGGGAACCACACTGCCTCAAGGTGACGGAAGGCTTGATGGTTAGTCACCAAGTTGTCGGACCATTAGTGGAAACATCACAAGCAACCGCTTCTATTTTGGCTAGTTTCTTAAATTGTTCAAGGGCCACTTTTGTAATAGACTATAAATAGAAACTCCTAGTTCTTTATTTTCGTAGTTTTTAGATAATGATTAAGAATGGAAACTCTTGAGAGGGTGTTTTGAGAGTTTGGAAAAGCTTTTATTACATCTTGTTTAAAAACGGTGGTTGTAAGGGAGTTTCAATTCTCTTGCAACCAACGTACGAGTTTTGGTACTTATTGATTGATAATAGAATTAGGGGTTTTTGAATTCAATATATTCATTAGTTCCTATTTCCTTCTATCTTCTTTGTGTCTATCTATACATCTATCGATTGTCTCTTTGTTTTGGTACTTGAATTCTCTTTTTTGTATTTTGGGTTGTATCGTTTGGTATCAGAGTCAGGTTAGAATCGTTGCCACAATTCTATTCTTAGGTTTGTTATCATAACAAAAATGTTTTTGTTTAAAATTCCAAAAAAAGATCCAAAATATTTTGTTTGATTTGAGTCTTGTTTGGCATTTCCGATAGTAGATTTTTGTTCCCTAACATCAATAGAGTCTAGATTTGAGCTTTCACCTCATTTGGAGATAGGGTTTTGAAATTCCATCATTTTTGAACAAGGAAGCTTGAAGAACTTAAAGAACATGAAATGGGTTCTTTGATTTGGTGTTAATTCAAGTTTGATTCCTAGTGGTTCTGTTCTCTATGTTGAGAGGAAGCTAGGGTTAAAATTTGAAGCCATTTGGAGTTTAATTGAGGATTCTGCCATTGTTGGGTTTGAGCTTGAAGAAAAATGGAAATGGGCCTTCAAATCTGAAGAAATTGAAGGTGGAAAAGCATTGGAGTTTGTTCCCCATACCCAAAAGAGCTCGGATCTCAATTTTGGTGCGATTTGAGTTAAAATGAGTGAGTTGGGTTTTTGAAATCTTCACATTTGTTTTTGGTATTCTTCATAACTTCTTGGTGAAGAAGACACAAGAAAGTACAATTTGATCCAAACCCTTCTTGCAAATTTGAAAAAAAGTGTTTTGAGTACAAAAAGGGAAATATCTAGGTGAAGTGGGCTTAAGGAAATCAAACTTCTCAAAAAAATTTCAGCAAAAGACGCGAAGAGCTAAATCTACTGAAAGAGTGACGAGTTTGGGTGACGTCCCTTCAGCCAAGTGATGACTCGTCGCGTAAGGCATCAACCCAAAATAAAAACTTAACTTTGGGAGCCTGAGTTGATGAAAAAGGGGGACAAGTCGTCCACCCAGTGACGACTTGTAAGTCGTCAACCAGGCGACGACTCGTTTGTTTGGTCGTCACCCAAAAGCAATAACACACTTGGACAGTCCCTTCTTGACGAGATAAGTGAGGACCAATCACCTTGTTGATGAGCAGTCAGCTTGGTCATCACCTCTCAACCTTGTCCGACAAGTCAGGTATCATTTGGTGATCACTATCTAATTCTTAGTTTCCTTTTTTTTTGTTTGAAATTGGATTCTTAGTTTCCTTTTTCTTAATTTTAAATCACTCTTTCTTTGATTCCTAAACTAATTTCCAACTAGTTCATCCTACTTAGTTGTCGATTAGTTCTTGAGTCCATTTTCCTTCTTAGTCTTATTTCTTTTGTGTTTTTTTAGTTCTAACTTCGTAGTTAACTTATTGATTCAAGTCCTTTAGTTTATAATTGAGTCATTCGTCTTTCTTATAAACAAGAATCCACCCCAGCCAAGAGTAGCAATCGACACCTTGTGTACCATCGAAGTATAAGCACTTCAACACTAGTCGATCCAATTGTGAGGCATACAAAGCTGAGAATCTTTTGAGTGTTGGTGAGGAGCTTTCACTACTAACATTGTTTGCTCATTTTGTGAGTACAAGGAGCGATAAGGAAGCATGTCGAATGCCTTCTCCCCATCTAGGCGTACCATATCCTATTCGTCTCATTCTAATGAACAAATGTCAATATATGGGGCACCAAGGTGGCTATGGGAAAGGTGATATGAGCCTCAAGTCCATCAAGATCACTTTTCCTACATTTGAAAGAAAGTGTGATCTCGAGGTCTATCTTGATTGGGAGTAGCAGTGTGAGTTGGTTTTCCGAATCCTTAACTTAACCGAAGTCGAGGAAGCCATGTATGCTATTGGATTCCTTAAGGGGTATGCATTGAGTTGGTGGAAATCCATGGGAAGATGCACTCCGATATGGGAAGAATTGAATGGGCTTATAAGGTTCAAGTATGTGCCGGAAGGATACAAGAAGCTTTATAATGTGGACCCGAGAAAACAAGGTCTAAAAATAAAGGTTGATATTTGTGGAACTTTGGGCTTCGATCTTGCCTTAGAAGATTGGTGTTATAAGAACTACATCACCCCATCTGCGGTGGACTACTTGAGGACACCTCGAGTAGCAAAGCGATATCCATATTACATAGATGATGTGAAGTTAGGGAGATGGTAAAGGTATCCTTCACATGACATGGTACTATGAGAAGGTTTGGTGTGATATGATACCCATGGACTTTTGTCATTTATGTTTGGGAGCCAATTGGTTTCAAACGCATGGGGTTCCAAAGGAGCAAAAATAGCCTAAACATGTTGTGGACCAATGAGGAAATCATCTCTTCCCAACTACTTTTCCCAATTCTCATCAAGAAAACTTGGGCACTTATTCCAAGTTCGATGAGATTGAGAGAAGTAAGGGAGCGAGAAGTAAGGGAGCGAAAAGTGACAACCTAAGAACGGAAAAAGAAGTGGTTGTGTAGAGTGATGTGAGCAGGTTGTAACAAACTTATCCTAACTCATGTAACTTTTCTTTTCTCTCTAGTTGTTTTAACATTTGGGCAAGCATTGTTGGAAGCCAATCTAATGGCGATCCCCAAAATGTGAAAAACCGGGAGCTGCTTAAACTTCCCAAAGGAGCAAACGTGCTCCCATGTTAAATACCAAGGTGAAGACCATACTTCTTATGAGCTACAAGGTAACAATGCTAGCTCTTGCACTTTTTTAAACTTGAAAAGTCATGATGTGTCTAGAAGCCTAGAAAGTGTAAATGGTGGCTTGTCTAATATTGAACATAATGAGTCTTCCCTATGTGATACTCTTAGTAGCACTAAGTTGCATAATGACCAAGTTTTTGTTGTGAGTTTGAAGACACTAGTTCATCCTATTGATGACCGAATTGATTCTTCTAGTAAGATCGATTTGTGTCCACCTAGTATTGACACTTATAGCTTGAATAAGGTTCCATTGACATGTGATATGTGTATTCACACACTAATTGACCTTTGTGAATATCAAGGTGAGTCTATGTTGGCATGTGAATTTTCTACAACTAGTGAAGGTGAGCGCATTGATTAACTTGTGAATCTAATCCACTACTTGAGCAGGTTTATGGTGTGCTTGATGAGCCTCAAGTTAGTGATGATATTGATAGAGTTGATTATGTGAGTAGAAATGATTCGTTGAGCATATCATGTGATGATGGTCCTATTATTAGTTTTGCTCATAGAATATCATGTGAGTGAAAATGATGTGAAAGATGACATGTATCTTTTTTGAGAGTGAACTTGTGTACTTTAATTCCCCTTCTTTGCTTTATGATCCTCTCTCAAAGCAAGATATCTTAATTGATAATTGTGAGATCGCGTCTAGTTTGTCATCTAGTAGTGTGCATTGTGATGCGCTTAAAAAGAGGGATGGTATGCTTAAGATTCACATGTTATCCTATTTCTTGAAATCCATTAATAATATAGGATTGAGTGAAGATTGTGCTAACTATCCAATTTTTGATAGTGATCTCTTACTTTTGAAAAGAGCGATCACATAAGTGAAGATAGCTTTGATTTACTTGAATATTTGAGAAACCCATTTAGTTAGGGGTGTGCAAAAATCGAACTGACCGATAAACCGAACCGATAAAAATATTATTGGGTTATTGGGTTAACGATTTTTTATTAGTTTTATAAAAAAATTTATTGGGTAAACGATTTGATTTCGGTTTTAGCTTATTGGGTTATCGGTTAAACCGATAACCCAATAAGGATACACTAAATTATTATTTTATCCCTATTTATGTTATATATATAAATCTCTCTCTCTATCTATATATATATAGAGAGAGAGATACGTGTCTGTATATATATTATATGCACTACTTATTCACAATTCAGTGATTCACAAAGTATTAACCTATTCAGGGCAACAAAGGCACAATATAAAGCTCGGCTATTATCGTATTGAAAAGCTTGAAGCATTTATAGCTTCCAACAATTAGGATTTAATTTTTTTTCTAATTAACATTCAGTTCAAGTTTGAAGATTCTTGTAAACTAAAATACATTGCGTAGAATTTTGGCGATAATTAAGATTTTATTTTATAAGTATTTTCTTATTGGTTAAACCGAAAACCGAACCGTTAAGGATCAAAAACCGATAAACCGAAACTGATAAAAAAATATCTTATTGGTTGGTCATTGGTTTTACATATTTAAAAACCGATAAACCGAACCAATAACACATAAAATCGAACCGAACCGACCGATGCACACCCCTACATTTAGTGATTGTTCTTTTGAAAGTGATTTTGGTTGTGATCCTTTGTAGGACACTTCACCCTTGTTTGATGAATATGAGGATGAATTACTTGATTCTTGTGGTGACTTGAGTCGTGACCTCCATGATTTTATTGGTGGTTTGTGTCAACTTGAGGGTTCTTCCCTTGAGAAAGAAGGTGTTAATTATTTAGAAATTGTTTCTTCTTCATTGTGTGCTCCTATTGTTGAAGATACTCATGTTGATGATTTTGAATCTAATAGTGAGTATATGTATAAGGACACCTTAGATGAAGTTAAGTTGTGTGACGCCTTTCTCTGCTCTCTATTTGCTTACGGTATTGCCTATGGTTGTTAAAAAAAAGGGCAGCCCAGTGCACTAAAGCTACCGCTATGCGCGGTGTCCGGAGAAGAGCCCCACCACAAGGGTGTATCGTACGCAGCCTTACCTTATATTTCTGCTAGAGGCTGTTTCCAAGGCTTGAACCCATGACCTCCTGGTCACATGGCAACAACTTTACCAGTTACTCCAAGGCTCCCCTTCAAAGAGTATATCTTTGAAGGGTGTATTGTATTGCCTATGGCTGTGTAAAGAGTATCTTTTTGTGATAGTAGCACCCTTGGGGTCATGGATAATTCTTCCATTTGACCCCGGTGACTATTTAAAATGTGGTGGTTTTTATACACCCAATTTGGTGCTTGGTCAAGAAGGCAAGCAAAATTTGATTAAAGTTGTTGGCTTCCTTCCTTACGTTAGAAAGTTTTCCATAAGAATTTATAATCCACTTGTTGGACCAAAATTGTGTAAGGGAAAAATCTCCAAAAAGGAGGAGTGTTCTTTAACGAAGGTGAGCAATGAAAAAGTCCAAGAGAATTCACCATTGTGTGTCCCAACTCTTAACTAAGTCTTATTTACTTGTAGGTGAAGGGGTGAGTCTTTTCTCGGAAACACTTTGGATGAATTCCATTTATGTGATAGCTTTCTTTATCACTTGTTTGCATTTGATGAACCCCTATCCCTAGGTGGTATCATTCGTATGACCCTTAGGGCAAATGTGTCATTGCCTCCTTTGGGTATCGCTTATTTACTTGCATTCTTGTTTGACACATGTGCTTAAGTTGTGTGGACCACAACTCGTGGATGCTAAGTTGATTACTTGTTTGAAAAAGAGTCCATGGTTGTTAGACTTCTTTGTCACCTTCATTGGGCTAGACAATTTGAAGTGTCAAATGGAACTTTGGGGAGCATGCCTAATACCATGAATAGAGGAACCCACTACTTGGGAGAGTTGATTGTTTTGGATTAGTTTGGATTCTAATAGGTTTTTCATTCCCTCTAGTAGCATGACTCTATTGGTAAACTCACTTCTCTTGGGAAGTTCCCTGAAGAAGGTAGATTCTATGTGCTTGAAATGTCTATCTCTCTCCTTCTGTGATTGTGATTCTACTCTTGAGAGCATCTTGGATGAGAATAATGTCCTTAGCACCTTTCTTTACTATTTTTTTGCATATGATGTTATTCATGACCATGTTGAATCTACATATCATGTGAGCATGACTTGTTTAGAAGGGAAGAGTAATATGTGCTTAACTGCTTTGATTAGATCGTTGTGTGTATTATGTGCTAAATTCCTTGAGCCAAATGACATTCTTGTAGATGATAATACCATAGATTCTTGTAGATGATAATACCACGGATGAGATTTTAATGCTTGATTCCTTTCTATACTACCTCTTTGCCTATGATGAAGTCAATACTTGTTTTGGAATCGTTTTCCTTAGAGGTAGGAAGTCCTTTGGTTGGTCCACTTGTTTGAGTGAAAATGCTATGTTGGTCTTTCACACCTTTGACCCCGGCCAGCTCTTGTGGATTTTTGAACCATTAGTGACACCACTTTTGGTGTGGTCTCTCAAGGAAATAACAAAACAATTGTGTCTGTGCCTCCTAACACAAATGTGATCTTACCTTTTTGGTTTTCGATGCCACGACCTGTGTTTTCTTTATTTTTTGGTTTTTCTTATAGCCGGTTCCTTTGCGACCTTTTTAATAAGTTTTTCATGTTAAACACAAAGGATCCTTGATTATATGTTTAGTGTGTACCACCTTGGCATGGTGATTGAATTGATTTTGCTAACACTAGGCCTCATGCCTTAAGGATATTATTGTTGCTGTTTTGCAAGGTTTGGATTCGAGGTCGAATAATTTTCTAGAAGGGGAGGATGATATAATCAAAATCATCACCAACCTTTCTTGGCCTATATTTCAAGGACAACACTAAGAGATCCAAGTCATGATCCTCATAAGGACACAAGGACGTGCTTGGAGGACCCTTTTGGAGCTCACATTAGTGCAACACCACGTGTGGTTGATAGCTTGGAGCTTGGATGCGCTCGGAGGGAAAAAATACCTATTGCCTAGAGGTGACGGCTCAATTGAAGATTCCCCAAAGCCTTGGAGAATTGTCACAAGAGCCGCCAAATGGAGGTCGAGGAGGACCCTTAATGTTTAAGGGCGACAACTCAGTTGGTGGTCAGTCACAACCTTGACTGCCCGTCAATGGAACCACCAAAAGGAGCCAAGGAGGAACCACACCGTCTTAAGGTGACGGAGGGCTTAGTGGTTAGTCACCAATTGAACGGATCATTAGTGGAACCGTCACAAGCAACCAATCCCATTTTGACTAATTTTTTCTTAAATTGTTCAAGGGCCACTTTTGTAATAAACTATAAATAGAAACTCCTAGTTCTTTATTTCCTGAGTTCGTAGATAATGATTAAGAATGGAAACTCTTGAGAGAGAGCTTGGAAAAGCTTTTCTTGCATCTTGTTTTAGAAACGGTGGTTGTAAGGATGTTTTGATTCTCTTGCAGCCAACGTAAGAGATTAGATGCTTGTTGATAATAGAATTAGGGGTTTTTGAATTCGATATATTCATTAGTTCCTATTTCTTTCTATCTTCTTTGTGTCTATCTATCTATCCTCAACATCTATCAATTTTCTCTTCGTTTTCATAGTCAAATTCTCGCTTTGGTATTTGATGTTGTATCACCGAACTCTAATGGTTGATGGTCATCCTTCACGGGCAAGTCAATTCGGTGGATGAACCTGATGCTTTGTGGAGTTTGGAGAATAATGGAGTTTTCTCTGTTAAATCTTTATATGAGAAACTTCTGATTTGGGGGGAGGTCGCATTTCCATGTGATGCAATTTGGATAGCGGTGGGAGGTGTGTTTTTCTCTTTGCTAGCAGCTAGAAGGGTGATTTTGACAGCGGAAAATCTTAGAAAGCATAAGATTGTTTGTGTCAGTTGATATTACATGTGTACACAGGGGAAGAAGTGGATCACCTTCTTATCCATTGTTTCTTTACCACAAGATTATGGTGGTATTTGCGTTGGTGGTTCGGAGTTTCTTGGGTGATGCCAAAAACTATGAAAGACTTAATATTTTGTTGGAGAAGCGGGAATAGGAGGAAAAGATGCAAGACTTGGAATTTGGTTCCTCTTGCATTGATGTGGGTTATTTGGATAGAGAGTAATGGGAGGGCTTTTGAGGGTGTAGAGTCGAGTTTTTCTAGCTAAGGAATAGCCTCTGGTCTCTTATTTTTTTTTTTGGGTGCACCCATAAATTTCCTTGTTGTATAGATGAATGGGTGCGACATTGTAGGGAATCAAATTATGTATTTTCTTTACCTTTTGGTTTTATCCTTTGTACAAGTTGGCCTTGTTTATGAATGAAATACATTTACCTTAACTAAATAAAAACAGGCATGAAAACTAGAAAACATTACAACCAACTTTCAACTCAAATTCGCATATTAATCAATTGTTGATGAAAAAGAAATGAATCCTTATGTCTCCAAGCTTAGCCGCTCTCTCAATTCTCTCTCGGTCCAAACGTCCCTTCAAATTGTGTTTTTGATGTATGTATATCGTTTACTGAAGACCTTGGACCAAAATACCCTTAATGTGGTGAAGTGGAAAAGAGCATCATACGCAGTGTAATCCCACAAGTAGGGTCTGGAAGGGTAGAATGTACGCAGCCTCACCCCTACCTCTTAGAGATAGAGGTTGTCTCTGCCTCTCTGGTAGACCCTTGGCTCAAGTAAAGCATCTCAAACTTGTTTGAAAAAGAGTATGAAAATGAAAGCAGTAACAACAGCCAAATAAAGCACTCTGGAAAGCAGTACATAACATACGAGAAAAACAGTAACAACAATGAACTATTGCAATAACTGAAAAACAAGCTACACAGACGCTAACTAATGCGAAGTGGAAAAACATGGTAGAAAATGAACTGCAGCTTTGCAGTCCACCACGCCCTATGCGATGTAGCAAGAGGGATTTCCAGAGCCTTGTGCAAACAGATTTCTGCCATTAAAATACTCTGTTGTGACGCGACA
Source organism: Capsicum baccatum var. pendulum (assembly GCA_030864225.1). Taxonomy (NCBI): domain Eukaryota; kingdom Viridiplantae; phylum Streptophyta; class Magnoliopsida; order Solanales; family Solanaceae; genus Capsicum; species Capsicum baccatum. The sequence goes on from CM061557.1 coordinate 94,236,665, forward strand.
GTGTCGCCTGGTGCGTCGCGGTAGGCCAAATTTTCAGCTTCTCATCTTTCTTCAAATTTTCATATGCATATTTGGTCCTTAAACCCCATATTTGATTGCAGTTGAATTTTTGGACTTCTACTCAAACTTTGAAGCTCCAAAGCGTCCATTTTAGTTTCTAAAATGTTTCTTAGCTCAAAATCAAGTCACAATATAGCTCATGTAAAAAAAAGGGCAGCCCGGTGCACTAAAGCTACCGCTATAACGGTGTCTGGGGAAGGGCCCCACCACAAGGGCGTATCGTACGCAGCATTACCTTGCATTTCTGCTAGAGTCTATTTCCAAGGCTTGAACCCGTGACCTCCTGGTTACATGGCAGCAACTTTACCAGTTACTCCAAGGTTCCCCTTCAATATAGCTCATGTAATAAGTATAAAATACTGATCGTCTAGCTCAACACGATTAAAATGTAAAAATTAAGAGATGAAATGTAGCCGAAAATCTGTTTTTTTTAGCCTACCATCAGGTCCAGATTGATGTTTGCATTCAAGTTGTTTGAGATATTTTTTGCTTCAGTCTGAAAGAACTTCTCTCAAATATAATCTTTCCTATGTTCATCACTGCAGGTGGTACACTTCATAACGTTTTATGCACCTCTTTGGGGTGCCATTCTTTTTAATGGCGTCACCTATTTTCAAGTTATACGGATGCTAAACAATGCAACTCGTGTATGTTGTCATTATCTTTGTCGTTAAATATTTATTCATTCCTTTATTGGTTCATGAAGATTTGGGTTCTGAAAAGAAAATTGTGAAACTTCAAGTACTCCGGTTCTTCTAATATTCCAGATGGCAGTGGGCATGTCAGAGCGGTCATACCAACCAGATCCGCGGTCAGACATGAAGGTATGCAGAGCTTCCGCTCCTATGTCAAAGTAAATCGAAGTAATAACTGTAAGAGCATGGGTAGAAAATGAATGTCTTCTGGTGGAGTTTGGACACTGCCTCATTTTCTTTTCTGGCTATTTACCTCCTTATATCAACTTTTATTTTGCTGGACATCTGGCAGGCACTAAATCGTTGGGGTTACTATCCCCTCATTCTTATTGGATCATGGTTTTTCGGTACAATCAACCGTATACATGACGTTGTTGAACCCGGTCATAAGATCTTTTGGCTTTCTGTTCTTGATGTTGGAATGGCACAGCTCATGGTAAATCCTATTATCTTTAGATGAATTCTCTCTCTTTTCTTCTGTCTGATGTGGTTGTGGAAGGTGTGTGGTGGGAACTGTTGCACTCTTCGATGAGTATTTTATTTCATCATTACCATATAGTTTACAATCAGCTATAGACCTGTTGGTGACTAGTGTTAACAGAGGCGATTTTAGGATTTCTAGAACATGGGTGCACCAATAAAAAAAGTAGGAGAAAGTGTATTTAGTGGGAATTGATCTCCGATCCTCAAGGTAGAACTTAACCTTTAATCAAAAGTGCACCATTTAGGCTTTTAGCATGGGTGCCAAAAGGTAATATTATACTAATTTTAAAAAATATATGCATAACATACCTAGTTTTACGAAGAGAGCACACGTTCCTGTGCCCCATTTTTTAAGTGTAAATTCACCCGAGTGTTAACCATAAAAACCTCTGCAAAGAATGACTTGGATCCTCTGTTCCCACCAAGGTTATCCACAGAATGTCAAGTGTTTGCTTCAACTATTTGGTGAATTCTGAACTGATTACTTAGTTTAATGAATAAAAGAGCTAATTAATTAAGTGCCTGTATCCATAAATTAGGGTTCGCAGTGGATAGGAACTCATCTCTGACAATAAAAAAAGTGCTTAAAAGCTGAAAACACTTAAAAGTAAGTCAATCCAAACACCCTCTTTATGTTGATGCTTAGTCTTGAATCTTGATCTACTCTCCTTTTAACAACTCTTGACACTCTAAAAGGTATTGACAATGTTCTTACTTGACAAATCTCTTATGCTTTGTTTAGGGTCTCTTTAACTCAATAGCATATGGTCTTAACAGCTCAGTCCGTAGGGCAATTTATGAGAGATTGGATCTGTAAGTCTGGAACTCAATTTCATTGTATATAATAATCATTGCGTCAGTTCTTTTGCAACATTAAGTGTTCTAACCCTATTTGCCCACAGCCCCGAAAAGAGGGGAGTAAAAGAGTGGGGGAGAGCATTTAATATATGTTTGCTTCCATCTTTTCCTTTCTTTTCGTATGTGTTGCAATTGGCAGTGCCGATGCCATTATGCACTTATGTTTCATCAGTGCTTATTTGGTTTCAAGAGATGGTATCTTTGTTAAAATTGCTTATGTCCTTGCTCCTAATGTCAAGAAAGCTTTGTTCAATATTTAAATACGGTTGGTTAAGTTGTCCTTGTTGCATGATCATTACTCCATCCGTCCCAATTTATATTTTTTATTTTGACTGGGTAGGAGTTTAAGAAAGAGTCACTAACAGAATTTAAAAAGTAACCGAACTCCAATGGAGATTCTACTATTCTCGATCTGTAATGGAGAAAGACAATAGCAATCTGAGGGAGAACGGATAGAATAGAAATCTCAAAACCTATTGATGTAATCAAATAGCATTATATACAAATAATAAGTAACCGACTAATCTAACTAATATGTAAAACTAACTAGCTGAGTTGACAGCTAATTGTAACTAACTGTGACTTATCCTAACTCTTAGCTAACTAAGGTACGGTGAATTAAGCTGAATGTACAAATACATTAATTATGTAATTCTTAATAAATTTTTTTTGAAATATTTCTAAAACAAGCCATAGATATTTGTATGACTATAAATCATATCATCAAGGATCAAGGATGACGAAGGGGACAAGGAAATTGTGTTAGGGGAGCTGGAGCACTCAGAGGGATGTCGTGATTTCAGATATTGTAGACGTATGAAGGTTGAGGCGAACCGTAGGATGTGTAGAGTTAGGGCGACAGGGCCGGATGAAATCCCGGTGGAGTTTTGGAAGTATACGGGCGGGGTAGGTTTGAGGTGGCTACCGGATTGTTTAATGGCACTTTCAGGACTGGGAAGATGCTCGAGGCTTGGAGATGGAGTATGATGATCCCTTTTACAAGAACAAGGGTGACATTCAGAGTTGCAACAACTACAGGGGCATTAAGTTGTTGAGTCACACTATGAAGATTTGGGAGAGAGTGGTCGAGCGGAGGTTGAGGAGGATCGTGCCTATTTCGGAGAATTAGTTCGGATTTATGCCCGGTCGTCGAACAGAGGCAATTCACCTTGTGCGGAGACTAGTGGAGATGTATAGGGAAAGGAAAAGGGACTTACACATGGTGTTCATCGACCTAGAGAAAGCGTACGATAAAGTTCCTAGGGAGGTTCTTTGGATATCTGTGGAGGCTAGAGGGATCTCGGTGACGTATGTCAGTGATTAAGGAACATGTATGATGGAGCGAAGACTCGAGTGAGGACAGTGGGAGAAGATTCAGAGCATTTTCCTATTTTGACAGTGTTGCACCAGGGATCAACTCTTCGTTCATTTCTTTTCGCCTTAGTGATGGATGTTTTGACGCAACATATTCAAGGAGAGGAACCTTGGTGTATGCTTTTTGAGGATGATGTAGTTTTGATTGATGAGACCCAGAAAGGTGTTAATGATAAATTGGAGGTTTGGAGACAAACCTGGAGTGTAAAGGGCTTTGGTTGAGTAGGAATAAGACGGAGTGCTTGGAATGCAAGTTCAGTGACGCGACTCATGAGGATGAGGTGGTAGTGAAGTTAGATTCTCAGGTTTGTAAGAGAGAGTTTTAAGTATCTTGGGTCTATGATTTAGGGGAATGGAGAGATTGATGAGGATGTCACGCACTGTATAAGGGCGGGGTGGATGAAATGGAGGCTCACCTCGGGAGTTGTGTGATAAGAAGGTGCCGCCCAAGCTTAAAGGCAGATTCTATAGAGTGCCGGTCTATCCGGATATGATGTATGGAGTGGAATGTTGGCCAGTCAAGAACTCCCACATCCAAAAGTAAAGGTAGTGGAAATGAGAATTTTGCGGTGGATGTGTGGACTTACTAGGGGAGATAGGGTTAGGAATGAGACTATTCGGGCGACGATGGTGGACAAGATGCGAGAAATGAGGTTGAGATGGTTTGACCATGTGATGATGAGGGGAACGGATGCCCCAGTTCGGAGGTGTGAGAGATTAGCCTTGGATGGTTTCAGGCGAGACAGAGGTAAGCCGAAGAAGTATTGGAGGGAGATGATTAGACATGACATGGAGCAGTTACAGCTTACTGAGGACATGACCCTAGATAGGAAGTTATGGAGAACGCGAATTAGGGCAGAAGGTTAGTGCGAGTGGGTGAGTCATAGCCTGTAATTAGGTGTGCTTTGGGGTAACCTTGCTGGTAGTCATTGTAGGACTTTGCACATAGGGTGGAGTCTCTAGGTAGGCGGGTTTAGGGGGGAGGCTTGTGTTTGTTAGCATGTAGTACTGCTTTGTGGGTGCTGTGTTTCTGTTATTTCATCTTGTCTCATGTTTTATCACGACTTTATTTATTATTTGTTCTTTCTTGAGCCGGGGGTCTACCGGAGACAACCTCTCTACGTCGGAGGTGGTGGTATGGACTGCATACATTTTACCCTCCCAAGACCTCACTAGGTGAGAATACACAGGGTATGCTGTTGTTGTTGTTAAGGATCAAGGATACCGAAAAGGGCTAAGTTACTCTTCAAGTATTGGAAATGGGACAAATATATCCTCCTTTCACCTTTGGGCTCTAAAATGTCCTTCTCATCTACCTTATGACCCTATTTTTCCCTTTCCATTAACAGATCCTTAGGAAAAATGAAAAGGATTTTCATTTAATATGTGGCAGCTTTTCATGGATTGGAATTGTAACTAATCAAAAATCTATTAACCCATAAACCCAACCTGGATCCCACAAAATATACCCGACCCAATCATAATAACTAAAAGGAAAAACCCGTCTAAACCGATTCATTTATCCAGTTCTTCTTCCTCGGTCTTAAAGTGACGAATTTAAATGTGAATATTCCTCACATGGAATAGCTAACATTCATTTTCCGTACCATGATTATGAATATTCCTCACATGGAATAGCAATAGTATTTTTGTTCAAAGCAATTCATAGAATTCTATGTTATTTTACTATTCAATAGTTACCACAACAACATAAAATATGGGATAATTTGTTTAGTTGCTTCAATTAATGAGAAGCCTTTGCTTTGAGCTCTTCCAATAAGCGCATTTTGATTTCTTTTCTGATGGGTGTGATCTTAGCAATCATCCAAAAAATCACATATTTTAAAATTGGGTCGGTTGAGAAGAACTACTGGACAAAATGAATCGGTTTAGAAGTTTTTTCCCTTTTAGTTATCAAGATTGAGACGTTTTTAAGATGGGTTGGATATATTTCAAGTGGGATCCGGGATGGATTAGTGGGTTAATGAGTTTTTGATTTAATTAAAATTTCAGCCATTGAAAAGCGACCTTGTATTAAATGAAAATCCTAATCATTTTTCCTAAAGGATCTGTTAAGGTAAGGGGCAAAATAGAGCCCAAAGGTGGATGAGAAGAACATTTTAGAGCCCAAAGGTGGAAGGAGACTATATTTTTACCATTTCTAATACCTGAAGGGTAATTTAGGCCTTTTTACGTGAAGTATATAATGAGAATTTCAAATTTTATGGTAAATTGTTTCTATAGTTTAAAAAAGTAGTACCATTCATTCTGGAACAAACAAAAAAATGAAGTGCATCACTATTAAGCACCATATCCAAAAGAATTTTTTCAAAAGAAATCCCAACTGTATGGCTTTAATACATTTCTCTGAAGTGACAAAAATGTACGGTAATTTCTAATTTTTTATTACTGAGATCACCTTTTCTCCTAAGTTCATGTGTCAATCTGTGCCGTTTTCCAGGTTACCCGAATGGGCTCAAAGATGGCTTCCAAAATGCTCAAGGTTACGAGGCCAACATCAGGACAGTGAATTAGTCCCCCTAAAGATTCAAGACCAGCAATAAGAATTTTGTGCGTGTACATTCATCTCAATGATTCTGCCGCCCTTGTCATAATTGGGCCAGATTGACAATTGATAACTGCATTGCAACAGCCAGAGATGCCCTCCGGTGCTTCAGCCTTCTTTTTATGCTCACATCCTTCGAACGTCCCTCCTCTGCGTCATATTCTAATTGCTTGTTGCTCCTTTTTGATTGCTCGAGTGTACATTAGTATCAACAATGTTAGCGTGATCAGTAGAATGCATATAATCTGATATGGGCTGATGCTAAGCCTTCAAGTATAGGCAAGGCAGAATATTTGCCTATTGATGTATCGAGCGAGAGAACATTGTTTACTGATTTTGTTTGCTGTATCAATTCCATCAGCTACAATTATTGGTTCTTGCTACTTATTTTCTCTCTCGCTGCACAGCCTTCCCTTTCCAGCTTGTTTGGATGGCTGTTACCAATTGTATTGTATAATACAATACTTGTTTTCATTGCTACTTAAATTTTGCTGTATCATATTGCTAAATTCTCGTTATGTAATGAAGCAAAGTCTCATTTTTTTTAATGTAGCGGCCGATTTGGTGTGATCAAGTCTTTACCTTATTTTTTTTCGTTTCTAGTCTTGTTTTTGCTTATTATTTAATAATTTTATTTATCTTTAACCCTACCTTTTCTTTTATATAATAACTTTACTCTGCATCCGACTTTTCTCTAGGTTTGTCCTTGTGATTGTTGATTTGTGCCATTATGCAAGGAAAGGAAAAATTACATGAAGTGAAAAATTTAAGACACTAATTATCATAATCTATATATACTAAATAGCAAGAAAGACTTGTCAAGATCTTGTCAAGTGGCATCACAGGATTATTACATGGATTAGTTTTTAGGACAAATTAGTTAGTTTAGTTACTAATTAGTTATTTTGTTCAATTTAAAATTTAAAAATAATAAAATACTAAAATTTTTAATGAAAAAAATTTATTTTAAATCTGCCAAAATCACTCCAGCAGACAATTAATTCTTATTATTTAATTTTTCTAATATTTTTATGATATAAAAATTCAACCATTCACGTTTAGAAAGTTACCCCATTTAATGATAAATAATTATACTATAAATTGGATTGGAAGTAAAAATAATTTAACTTTAACACTTTACAGTCATAGTATTTATGCACAAATCAAAATAACATAGAATAAAAGAAAGAAAATCTGAGGATTTTATGTGAATTTATTTTTTGAACCGAACCCATGTTTTACATGATTATATTTACAGTCACATTTGTATACAATTTTCAAAAAGGAAAAACATTTTCTTAAAATTTAGCTTTAAATAAACAAAAGAGTGGTGTCTATATTTATTTTATTTACTTTTTATTTTAATCTATCTATTTAGTCTGAAAATACTTAATTAAGTACTATAATTTTTTTAATCATTATATTTGGGAAAAATGGTCTAAAATATACTCAAACTTTGATGAAATTTATTGTAACATGCATGAATATTACGGAGGTCCTATGAACCCCATAAACTATTTATTAGTATATTATGACCTCCCTTAGAATATTTATTAGTGCATTTTACTAACATTTATTTGCACTAAATTTTCTTATTCATTTATGTATTAATAAATTTTATTTATTTATTAGCTTATAAACGTCATTAAAATACACTAAAAATAGTCTAGGAGAGTTATAGGACCCCAACAAAATTCAGTTGTGTTACAACAAATTTTATGTTTGAGTATATTTTAAATCCTTTTTTCCTTTATATTTTTATTATCTTAAAAAAAAAAAAAAAGAGATAAAAATTAAACCAAATATCCTACAATCCAACAAAAACTAATCCAAAAGATAAAACTGCCAACCAAACTTCCCAAACCCACTCCCTCTCACGTTCTAACTTCCCACTCCCACTCTCATCCACGATAATTGACACGCACACACAAATACAACAACAACAAACCCAGTGTATTCCCACCTAGTGGGATCTGGGGGTAAGATGTACGCAGTCCATACCTCTACCTCTAAAAAGGTAGAAATGCTGTTTCCGATAGACCCCCGGCTCAAGACACGAAATACCGCACAAATACATAGCAAAGCACAGAACAAAATTTCATACCATAAATACGGCACGCATAAGTAATAAAAACAAAGAAAAACACACAGATTCGTAATAAAATATGGAACAAGGTACCATAACAAGAATAATACCCCCACCAAGTAATTCCCTGCACTAGCGACCCAAACTGATTTTCTTAAATATATATATATATATATATTTCTTCATCTTCATCCTCATATAAGTGAAATCAGGTTTTCGATCTCCTGTAACTCCTCCTGCATGTCACTATGCATTCTTTCGATAATTGTTTTGAATTGATGACTTCATGCGGTCATATCATGTGATGTAAGATTTTATGGCTAATTACATTAATTTTTCATTTATTCTTTACTCCATCCAGTCGTGATGTTTGAACAATATTTCTGAAAAGTTCATACAATAAGTCCTTTTCTTTAAATTTTTGAATTTAGAATAAGTAATATTTATCAGCATTTAGCAAACATTAAACTCCATCCCAAACAATATCACAATTATATGTTTGTGAATTGTAGTTTCACCAAATACGCCTAGGAGATAGATAAAATCACGTTTTTTTTATATAACATTCAAATGATTGTTAATTTTTTTTTTTTAAATTATGACTCACAAAAATCCTAAACTAAATTTCCGCATCAATAAATATTGAACAGAATATATATTATCCGAAGCAAATTTATAACCGGATTATTATATCATCGGTTGCAATAGTATCTTTAAAATATATCTATTATTAAGATAAAATAACTACTACTACAATAAATATTTTAAATATAGAGTAGTTAAAAGATAATTTATTTATCTATTTTAAGTTCGTTTGATTTAAATTCATGTGCATATAATAAAGTATAAATTCTAATTACAAATTTAATCAATTACTTATTAATATTTCTTTTTAATAAAAACAACAACAACACTATTAATAATAATAATAATACATAGATATATTAAAGTAGGCATTATCTATTTTAAAAAATCAAGAACTATTTAAATTTCAATAGAAAGTGACTAATTAGTTGTTAAAGATAAAATTTTAAAATTTGAACTTAACGCAAACAGTTTTGCCTATGGTTATAACTTCCTCTATTTGTCCCACTTTGCCATAATAGTAGTAGTTTTCAAAGTTTTAGAGTTCTGAAATATTTGTTTCCCCATTCTAATTCGTTTGATTATTTTTTTTTTTTGAAGTTATTTTAATTTATAAACAGTCCCTTATCATTTGAATGACTAACCCACGTCTTCTAACTGCATCATCACCCTATGATGTTTAAATTATTTGCATTATTAGAATTGGTATTGGTAATAATGCAATGATGCAAATTAATAATTTTAAAAGTTAAAAGTTGTATTAGAGTTGATTACGAGACAATTTCAAAAGCTTTTACAACTGTCATCAGAATGGAATGTCTATTCTTCAAAAAGTCTAACTTCCTCTCCTTTATCTCCCTCATTTCCTCTCGTTTACTATTTCTTAGTTCAGAAAAATGTGGCTCTCGATACTAATTTCATCTCTTAAAGGTATTCTCTTCTCTTTACTAATTTGATCTCTTAAGGTATTCTTCATCTCTTTACATTGTTTCAAAGAGGTTATACATATTTAATTGAAAAGAAAATATCAACGCTCTATGTAGAAATGGGATCGACAACAGTGAGAGATTTAGATTGGATATATATATATATATATATATATATATATATATGTATTTTATCATTTTGTACGTTCTTCTACGTTTATATGCTTTCTAATGCTTTGCAAATTAATTTTCGTGATTAGCGTCAAGCCTAATTGTTTTTATATTTCATAATTGTTTTAATATTCCATTTGATTCTTTTTTGACTTACTCTCCATTTTTGTGTAATTTGCAACAAGGTTCTGTCAGATTATTTTTTAATTTTTTCAGATTTCATATATTTTTGAGTCTTATACTTTAACTCAACCACATATATTTAATACTTCATGTATAAAACCACACACAAAAAAGTGATTATATATGTGCAAATTACATTTTTAATATGTAAGGCTGTAAATTTGAGTAAAAAAATTTAGTAGAGAACCTTTGTAGAAGAAGATGATGATTTGACATATTAATGTAGGAAAATATGGGGTGTTATACAATTTTTTTAAAGTAACATTTTCGTTAAGATTGTTCATCGATAAACGATAGCATAGATATAATTTGTGTACAACAATGATGGCATCAATCTCTACAAAATTACTTTGCTACTTAAAACTATAAATTATTTTTCGTATATCTTAACGTGGTTTAAAGGTAAACAAATATTTGAAGATTTGTTTCATAAAGTAAATGAGAAAAAATATTAATGATATTTTCTTTGAAGATAAACCAAATTGTGGATATCTCTATATTGATTTCAGAGGTTCCATCTTTTTCATTTAATTTGTTTATAAAACTAACCTCTTTTTACTTGATTACGATCGAGTTGATTTGCAATTTCAAAACTCTGATTGGCGAGGGGTTGGAATCCATTGGCCACATTGAGATCATGAGTCTTCAGATTAATCGGACATATCTTTAAATTTACATATATGAATTCATTGTATAATTAAAGTAAAATTTACGTGTTATCCGATGTTAGTATTCTATCTAACTTAATAGTTATTTGGTTTTATGTTACATGCAATTTGTTACTAACCAAAGGCGAATATAGGTATACATAGGTGGATCTACAGGCTACTCATGTCCACACTAATACCCTACTTACAGGAAAAGATTCAAAGTTATATCTGCTTATTAGTTACTAGAGAGTGTGTCACGTTTTTTTTCTCTTCCAGCTATTGTGCTTTGTATATTTTCTCTCATGTTTTCAAGTATCTCGGGTCCGTGATCTAGGGTAACGGCGAGATTGACGAGGATGTCTCGCACCGTATTGGGGCGGGATGGATGAAGTGGAAGCTCGCGTCGGGGGTGTTGTGTGATAAGAAGGTGCCGCCCAAGCTTAAAGGCAAATTCTACAGGGCGGTAGTCCATCCGGCCATGTTGTATGGAGCGGAGTGTTGGCCAGTTAAGAACTCCCACATCCAAAAAATGAAGGTGGCAGAAATGCGGATGTTGCGTTGGATGTGTGGGCTGACTAGAGGGGATAGAGTTCGGAATGAGATTATCAGGGAGAAGGTTGGTGTGACCCCAGTGGAGTATAAGATGCGGGAGGTCCGATTGACATGGTTCATACACGTGATGAGGAGGGGCAGGGATGCCCCGGTTCGTAGGTGTGAGAGGCTAGCGTTGGATGGTTTTAGGCGGGGTAGGGGTAGGCCGAAGAAGTACTGGGGTGAGGTGATTAGGCGGGATATGGAGCAGTTACAGCTCACCGAGGACATGACCCTAGATAGGAAGATCTGGAGGACGCGAATTAGGGCAGAAGGCTAGGGTCAGTTTGGGTCGCTAGGATAGAGAATTACTTGGTAGGGGTATTATTCTTGTTATGGTACCTGGTTCCATGTTTTATTACGAATCTGTGTGTTTTTCCCTATTTTTATTACTTATGGGTGCCGTATTTATGTTATGAAATCTTGTTCTGTGCTTTACTATGTATTTGTGCGGTATCTCGTGTCTTGAGCCGGGGGTCTATCGGAAACAACCTTTCTACCTCTTTAGAGGTAGAGGTATGGACTGCGTACATCTTACCCCCCCAGACCCCACTAGGTGGGAATACACTGGATTTGTTGTTGTTGTTGTTTTCTAGCAATCCCCCCGCCCCCCTCCCCAAAAAAAAAATGGATCAGAAGATATAAAGATAATATCTTTACTCATTTACTTTGTTAATTACATTATTGTATATATTAAATGATGGTACAAACGATGCTTAGTTGATGACATGTTAAATATTTAAGTATTAAATATTTATATTTTTAAGTATATTTTATTTTAATTGGGAAGTTACCTACTATTAATTTAACTTTTATTTTCCAGTTTTTTAAACATGTCACTTTAATTTTTATAATTTTAAAAATTAAAATTTTTATAGTTGTTCATCCATGTTATATTCTTTCTAAAAACTTGCTTTGAAATCACAGACACACGTTTATCCATTTCCCTCCCCAAAATAACAAAACCAACAAATTATGAAAATCAATGGTACATATTCTTATACTAAATATATTAATTATGAAATAATAGATAAAATCACAAAAGAACCATCTATTTATTTAAAACACATCTTGGTACCCCATGTTATTTGGAAAAACCTTTCTAAATACAATGGAACTACTATTTTACTGCTCTTTTTTCCTAATTATTACTCTGTCAATATTTAAAATGCTCATTAAATGTGATTTCAATTTAAATTTATTTGAAAACTAATAAATGTATATTATAACCACAATGGAAAATAAAAATAAAAAGGAACAATCAAGTTGTTTGTAGAAAAACAACTTCATAGATCTCATAATAATGTGGTAAAAATCACATACTAATTAGTATTGCAAGGTATCATGAAAGCAATTAAATTACATTAAACATACAAAATTACATTAGAAAAAAAGGAAAAAAAGCACATATATTGTTGCTTAAAAAATAATTGAGTAACATGTGAGTAATAAGCTTCATATTTGAAGTACTTATAGTCCTTTGGAGGTAGTTAATCAAACAATTGATTAGTTTTTCATGCAAGTATTTGTATTTCTTCAATATGAGATGCAAATGTATGCAGAATACATGCATGTATAACTTTCTTATATCTAATATGACAATTTAACGTATGAGAACAAGTTTTTATACGTTTAACTAATTTAGAGATGCAAGAATAAATAATGTTATCCATTTACAACAACAATGTAACCGATAAATTTTGTACTGGCTCATACTAGCTTATAATTTTTAAACTCATATTGTTATTTCCTCTGCCAGACATGTTCTTTATAATAAACTTTCATGTAGATACAAACTAAAGGGATTCATTATACAACGAAGTAAACACACAAATAAATTAAAAGAGGTTCAATATTTACTATATCTTTTTTTATTATGACGAATTATAACAAATCATTACTGCACAAATAAGTCATTCCTGTGATTATACAAGTTTCATAAAGTTATTCTTAATATTATTTTTTTAGTTGAGACCTATTGTGAACAAATGAATGATATTGAGTCACCTGAAGCTTTATATATGTCTCTTATGTGCTAAGCAACATCACAAGGAAAGGGTATCTTGGTCACTGGCGGATTAATCATTTTGATGGTTTGTTTCTTTGCTATGTTGGCCTCTATCAATAATACCTTAAAAATGCAGAGAATAATATTTTAAGTTACTAAGGAAATGCTTATGGCCTAAATTTGATGGGTTACTTATAAAATTGTGCTACAGTAAGCAACGAAAAGTAAAAAGATAAATACGAAATTAAATTTAAGTTGCGAGGATGTATCTTAATTATTATTTGCTTAATTTAAAAATATCTTAATAGCAGCTTAATATTCACTTTATTTCACGAAAAGAAAATGATTTATTTTTTATCTAAAAACAAATAATTAATATAAAAATATAGATAGATAAATTCATTTTAAACTTGAGATGAGAAGATATAGCAAAACTCCACGTGCTAACATTTTAAAAGGAGAGTATTATTTATAGAGAGACCTTTGTATACAACTAATTTTGATGATAAACAGTATATACTTTGAGTAATGATGTATTAAACATGTTTCTATTTTATGATAATTTATTTAATTTGTGACCATTGTAACTTGATCAAAAATAAAGTTTTGTCTACGATTAACTTTAATAAAATTACATTTTATAGTAAAAGTAGCATTTTTTGCCCAATAACTTCACAAATGCGTGTTTCACTATATTACTTTACCACTTTTCTATTTTCACTTCATTATTTTTTCTCTTTCTAATTTAATCGTATATTTTTTTTTCACTCGTTTATCTCTCTCCAATCTCACCGTTTTTTTCTCACAAATAGCGCATATTTTTCTCATATTGTAGATAAATATTGTACTCCATCAAATAAGGTAACTATCAATTTACAGTTATTGCATGTTATCACTTCAACATATTTTATAAATTTTATATTTTTTATATTTTTTGGTTTAATAGTGTTCTATGGTTTTTTTTTTTTGTGTGTGTGTGTGTCCGGAGGGGGGGGGGAGGGGGGCGGATCGTGAATTTTTTATGGTAAAATTATGGAGGATTAACACAAAATGAAAATCTTAAATTTGTTCCTACACCTATTCAGTCGAAAAAGCAGTGAACATAAAAGAGGTGAGATTGAAGCATCATAATAATCCGGAGAAGATTACGAAAATTATGAAACAAAAGGATTGAAAAAACCTTAATCTTCAAATCCCCCCAAAACGCAAGGATCTGAGAAAAAGGGGAAGCCAAGGAAAATGAGAGAATCAAGTAAAATTTTAAGTCCTGTTGGTCATAATTCTTCTAGATACGATTCCGAAGAATATAAAGTCGAAGAGGTATTTGTATTTGTAATTTTATTAGCTTATGGGTCATGTGCAGTATGTGTATTTTTTATTTACATATGGTTATGGTGATATATTTTTTTAGAGGGTAACATATATATACTTTTTAGTATTTTTTAATGTTTATGATATGTATTATGCATTTTTTGATTTAGTTATATGTATATGTATATTTGTATTTGTTATTGATTAAGATATGCATTCGTATTTTATTGTTTTATATGAGTCACCTTTGTATTTCACAAATACATATAAAGATATATAGTATAGTTGTGTTTGTTACTGTTTAATATGAATCTGATATGTATTTTGTAAATACATATCAGAGTCATATTTATATTTTTGTATGGTAATATACACATGAATCAGACATGTATTTTGTAAAAACATATGCAGAACTATATATTTTTTTAATGTAATATTTATTATGTAAAAGAAAACATATGCATACTATGTATGTTGTATTTTTTCTTGTAAAAAGTACATGTAATATAATTTATGCCATTATTTTGTTCTATAGATGTCGTGTGATCATATATTTATGGCAAGGTACTTTCAAGATTTGCACCACATATAGGATGTCACACAGTCGATGATATTGAAGAACGTATTAAGGCGTTGTTATCAAATGAGCAGTACAATATTTTTTTGTCATAAGAATTTTTGTGGTGTCTACATGAAGAAGAAGAAGAAGTGTGTAGTTCAAGCGTAATTAGACAAATGTATTATGTCACAAATGTATTATAAATTTTTGGGGGCATGTTCATGTATTTGTATTTTTTATATACAAATGCATATCCATATGTATTTTTGTATGGTGTTGGATTTGTCTTTGAACTCTTCTATGTCATTTTAGAGGGTAACATATGTATTTATTTGTATTTTTTACTATTTAAGATATGTATCATGTATTTTTTTAATTAACTATATGTATATAGCTGTTCTTTTGTTATAGAGATCTGTGTCCTATACGTGTATATATATATATATATATGTATGTATGTATGTATGTATGTATGTATGTATGTTCTGTACTGTAAATAAATATGCAGATCTGTATGTTCATGTATTTTGTATATTTTTTAAAATGTATATGTGATATAAATATTTATCTTTCTTTTTTGTATAGGTTTCACGTGATCATATATTCATGGCAAGAAGTACCAATAAGGCCTATTGAAAAATCAGGATAACAAACGGCATAAAAGTCCTTGAAGTTTGGTGATTTTTTTTATATTTTGTGTATGATAACATTTAGCGTAGGTTGACAATGATGTAGTTGAATAGTTAATAATTTTCATATCTTACGTTCATGTTTAATGTGAAAAGTTAATTGAATTTAATAATTATGTTATTGTATTTTGAAGATTGATACGCAATCAAATTGAATGGAAGGTTTTCATTTTAGTTTTATGTTGAATATTTATCATGTTTTCAATAATTGTATATGTAATTACATATGTATTAATAGGTGATTATATAGTTTTATGTTCAGATCTTACATATATATTACTTAGTTGAACAACTATATATTTGTATTTATATGTATTTCAAAAATCAATAGCAAATATATTTTAGGTAACTGTACATGTTTTTTGTATATGTAATTTAATTAGATATGTATTAATAATTGAGGCCAGATAATTTAATAATTAGTAGTTGTATATATAAATACAAATTTATTTTTTATAGTTGCACAATTTTTTATATTTATATTTTTATGTATTTGTGATCGTACATATACCCAAATATATAAATGTACTTTTAAATAAATATAGATAACTTTATTTATATTTTTTCAATCAAAATTGTAAATACTGAAAAGCTAACTATAACGTATTTTAATATATGAGGCATAATTGTCATTGAAGAATTAATCACATCACAACAAATATTTTAAAATGTATCATTTATTATATTTTCTACATGAGCGTCTATTGTGACCCTTAACACAAGCACTACATGAATTGATGATTTTCTATCTGAACATATTCCTTCCCGATTTTTAATACAAATACAAAATAATTTTTTAAAAATACAAGTATATCGCTGAAAATAAAATAAAAATAAAATAAAATCACAAAATAAAAATTCAATATGCTTTCAATAATAAAATACAAATATAAAATAATCCTTTCAAATACTAATGCGAATTATTTAAAATATAAATGATAGTGCGAACTATATAATTCAAATACAATTGTGAACTATAAAATACAAATACAAGTGTGAACTATAAATTACAAATACAAGTGTAAACTATAAAGCAAACTATAAAATACAAGTGCAAACTATAAAATACATACAAATACAAGTGCGAGCTATGAAATACAAATACAATTGTATTAACGTATATGAAATATTGATGCGAATATAAATACAACAAATGATTGTGGTGTTTTCATTATTATCCATAGCTTGTGCTTCACGTAGTCATATTTTTTAAAAATTCAAAGAAAATATAACATAGAACCCAAAAGAAAATGAGAAAGGAAAAAATTCAAAAAAAAAGAAGAAAAACACAGAAAGAAAAATAAAAGTTAGAGATAGAAGCGTAAAAGAATTAAAAAAATAAAAATAAAAAAAAATAAAAAAGAAAAATCCACAAAAAAAAGAAGTGAAAAAGAACAAAAAAGAAAAAGATATAGAAGCTAGAAATAGAAGTATAAAAATCAAAGCGAGAAAAAAGAAACAAAAAAATAAAAATAGGGCAAAAGAAGAAGAACAAAAATATGAAAAGAAAATGAAAAATATGAGAAAGGAAAAAAAAATAATAATAA
This sequence comes from Capsicum baccatum var. pendulum, assembly GCA_030864225.1. Lineage (NCBI taxonomy): Eukaryota > Viridiplantae > Streptophyta > Magnoliopsida > Solanales > Solanaceae > Capsicum > Capsicum baccatum. The sequence goes on from CM061557.1 coordinate 94,254,007, forward strand.
AAAAAAATAAAAAAATAAAAAATGAAAAAAAGAAGAGAAATAGAAGAGAGAAAATAAAGTGGAAAGAAAAAAATAGAAAAGAAAAAAATTAAAATATAAAAAAATAAAATGATAAAAAAAGAAGATGAAACAAGAAAAAAAAGTTAGCGACATAGGAGAGTGAAAAAGAGTAAAAAATAACAATGATGCTTTATTTTGAAATTTTGAAGATCGTGAAGATAATACTATTCAGACTTGAGTTTGATTTGAAAAAAAAATCTACTAGTTTAAATAGGAGTAATTTATGGAAAAGGAATCTACTGCTTTAAATACAAGTAATTTATGGAAAAGAAATTTACTGCTTTAAATACATGGGGTAGTTATTTTTTATTTAACTCAATTGATTTGAGTAAGATTAGGGCAATAAATCTCGTTGTATATGTATTTTAGTAGCAAAAAGTGTCAAACAAAATACAAATTGCTATTTAGGTAATTATGAAACAATTGCTATGAAACTCCTAATTATGAGCTTAAGTTTGCTACTTATGAAGTTTTTCCATGTAATCAATATGGACTGGTACAGCCCATCCAGGCTAGCCAACACGGGCTTTAAAATTTGACGGGCTACGTCGGACTGACCCATCGAGATGATGGACTAGAAAATAACAAGCTTAACCCCTCACTTTGAGGATTACGGGTCTTGATGGGCTAGTCCATATTTATAAATTTCTTTTTATAATTTTTGAATTTAAATTTTAAATGTTAATCTTCACCAAAATAAATATTTACAAATCTAAATAGGGACAAACCCCCTGTTTCTCAAGATTAAAGAACATAAGCTATACAAGTTCTAAAACCTCAACCTACCAGCTAGGGATTCCAAACCAGTAATAAGTACAAAAGATAGAACAAATAACAAAAAAAACTTAAACCTATATCTTTCATAGGTAATTACATAAGGATACCGCAGCTAGTTGTTGTAGCATCAACTCCCACTTTCTGTAGGTCTGGCCTTAAATATGAATGTGGACAGCTATTTCCCTACACACCTTGTCCTCATTGTATCTGCCATTTTGAAATTTGATATGGTTTCTATCCCTCGAAATTATGTTGACCATCATTCCAAAAACACTACATATAATAGAACCTCTAGCAGACTTTCATTTTGTATGTTTAGCAACCTAATCTACTTCAAGATCCTAGCAACCCATATTCCTATACACCTCTAACCATTTCAACAGTATCAACCACAAGTTTTTAGTAACACAACAATCTAGGAATAAGTGGTCATGAGTTTCATCATCCTTCCTACAATATACACATGCTTTAGGTACCTGAATGCCAAACTTTTCTAACCTCTCAATAGTAGACCATCTGTGTAACAATGCTAGCCAAAGTATGAATTTGTGTCTGGGATACACACAATGATTTAAAATAATTCCTTTCCAAGGGACTTTAGGAAGTTGTGTGGTTAGAGCATCATATAGCTTTTTGATAGTGAACTTTGATCCTGTTGCACATGAATTCAATCTAGCTTTAGCAATTTGTAATCCTGGAGCTCCCAAAATATGTTGTCCTGTACCTATGATTTTCCTGATTTCCCAAGTGGCAGTTTTTGGATAACACAGATCTCCACAGTGTTAGCTTTCAAATAGTAAGAATCGACCCATTTGATCCACAAACAGTCCTTGTTTTCAGCCAGAGCCAATAATTGTTTTGTGATAGAAACTTTGTTCCATAAGTAGAGGTTCAGGACATTTAAACCACCTGCAGACTTCGGAAGGAAACCTTTTTACTATGCCACAAGTGCCTTCTTTGATGTCAAAATATCCCTAGTCCAAAAAACCCTCTACATAGTCCTCTTATCATCTTTATAATTTTTTTTTGGCAATGATGAGTGGTGAATTTACCACTCATTTGCACTCAATATTTGTTCACATTACCATGTTTTGAATGAATAAGTGAGACATATTTATGATTAAATGTACTAATATTCATATTTTGTAGGCACATAGATAATGGGATGAAAATATATGGATGCGAGCTGAAAAGATTAAAAGTAGGAATGAAGTGCACTTTGAAGACCTAGAGCAGAACATAGCCTCAGTTACCGTGATCGCAGTCTGAGGACTGCGCTCGCGGTTCGTCAACCAGTTTAAAATACCGCGATCGCATGGTTTTGATCGTGGTCGCAGTAGCCGCGAATGCGGACAACTCCTGCCATCGCGACTTAGAGAAAAAAATAGCCAAGGGCAAAGATGTAAATGTATACAACTGTTCCCAAATTTTCCCTTAAGAGATTCAAGCCCTATCTCTTTGGAGGAATAAATCCATTCCTAATTATTGAAACCTTGTCTACTTCTTAGTTTCCATTTTTGGAGGATAATTATTGTATTAATTTCGGGTGAAGAATACATTGGGAGTAGCTTCCAAGTGAAGGATTAGCTAACTCCCATTGAAGATTTGTTGAAGTTCAAAGTTTGAAGTAACATTTACTTAGTCTTTCATAAATCTCATCAATGGAGATTATGGGGTATATCTTGCTTATTACTCTCAGGTGTAGCTAGTTCTTCCTTTTGGGATTATGCTAGAATGCGGTGCAATTATGTGTGAGTTATGGTTCAATGGTGCATATGTTAGTTTGTTGATGATGGGTTCTACTATTGCTTGACTAAATTTGCTTGAATTTGTGGTTGAAAGCCTCAAATACCCAAATGGATTTATAGGTTACAACCCCAAGCTCTTAAGAGTTCAAACCATCCTTGAAAGAGGGGTTTGGGTGAACTTTTGGAAACCACATCATCTTTGAAAGAGGAATATGGAAACCAAGGCAATAGTAGACAATTTATGGGCATAGTTTACTAACTTTCACTATCTTAGATATAAGGATGATTGTGAGGTTGACTATATCTTGGGTATCATCCTAGAAATAAGGGTGCCTAATTGAGGTATTGGGTGACTTTAATTGACACACTCGGTAGGTAATCGAAAGGGTCTATGAGTGACATCTTTTAGACCCTCAAGGACTTTCAACCTAGCCTACCACATCATCAACATGTAGAATTTGTACCGAATCGTCATATTCCCATTCATAACTTGCCCCTAAGAAAGAATAATCTCAAGATCCGTGCCTAATTGATTATACTCTTATTATTCATAGCCCTGAATTAGTCCTTTAAAAGTCCGTAAAAAAATAGTAGCTTTGATACTCACTCACCCCCCACCCAATATTAACATATTTATATTCTAGGTATTTAGAGTATTTTTTTTTGTAAAATGAGACATTTAATGTTGATTTGAGATTTTCTATTAAATAAAGAGTACATGTAAAATTTTTCTTAACAAAGAGGGTAATTTTGACCTCAAAGAATGACATTGAGGGAAAATTTGACTTCAAAGTATGACAAAGGGTATATTTAGATAATTTTCAAAGTAGAGGGATTAATTTGGCTCCAAAGTATGACATTGAGGATAAATTTATCCCTAAAGTATGAAGAAGGATATATTTTATCATTTTTTTAAAGTAGAGAGGTAAATTTGACCCTTTTCCCAAAAAACACAGCGTTTCATTTTGAAAAGAAAAAAGTTATGGCTTGAAATTTTAAAATAATTAATGTAAAAACAAACTTTTGCTTTATGTAATCGTTACTAATACTTAAATACTAATCTTTATTATGCTTTATACACCTACCAAATAATGATGAACATTTGGCCATATTAGATATCTATAGCTATAGCTTAGATATTTACAATTCACAACTACTATTTGAGATGTGAAGCAAAAAACACTCACCTCTCTTTCCCTTTCTCTCTCCTTCTATTTTTGTATTTTTACACCATTCTTTACCTCTCTCCCTCCTTATATTTTCACCTCTCTCTCTCTCTCTCTATATATATATATATATATATTTGGCCATAATTAGATATCTACAACTATAGCTTGGGTATTTACAATTGAAAACTACTATTTGAGATGCGAAGAAAAAAAACACTTGTGTCTCTTCCTCTTTCTCTTTCTCTCTCTTTTGTATTTTATATGTTTACATTTTTCTCTTCACTTCTCTCCCTATTTGTATTTTCACCTTGCTTTCTCTCTCTCTTTTTGTATTTTATGTTTTGACCTCTTTCTCTTTGTATTTGTATCAACGAATATAATTGTATCAAGTTATATCGGTTATATCAACGAATACAATTATATTAAGTTCTATCAAATTATATCATTGAATACAATTGTATCGATGTATATGTTCCTTGTGTACTTATTTTATATCCAGTGTATCAATGAATATAATTGTATCAAGTTGGTATAAGGTTGTATCAACGAATACAAGTGAATCAAATGTATTTGTCCCTTGTGTATTCACTTGATATCAAGCGTATCAACGAATACAGAATATGTATCAGGTTGTATTAACAAATACACAAGTATCAAGTTATATCAGGCCGTATCAGTGAATACCAATTGATGGATTTCGGAAAAAATATTTGAAGTGGATACGGGAAAAGTTCATTTATATACAAAATGTAAATAGTTTACAACAAAAATAGTCAAGGTTTTGTTTATCACTTAATGGTCATTTTCTTACTTTTTTTCCAGTGATAATCTTTAAAGAAAAATGTTTTTGTTGCTTTTTTTTTTTCTGAATTTTTTAAAATCAAAAACTAAAGAAGTTTCACTTTTTTTTTTAAAAATAAAACTTTGTCCGTGCAACTTTTTTTCATGTATCAATTTGTATAAATGGTGGATAAACATGTATATATGATGTAGAAATAGTTATGTAGTATATATCTAATTGTCACGACTCAATGTCTCAGGTCATGATGACGCCTACTATAACCCACCAGTAGGTAAACTAACTCATAGTCTGAAACTACTAGTAACAGATTACAAAGAGAAATGACTGAAGAATTCATAATAAATATAGTAAAAAAGCTAAAATATACAAGATAGTCCCAAAACCTAGTGGAATCAGTACAAGAGCTTCTAATGTAGTAAGTTAACAAAATGAAGTACTAAATGAATATACTAATACAATCTATCTCTGTATACAACATATAGATTAGTCTAGTACATAGGAGGGGGAATAAAAATACTCCGAATGCTAGGAGCTCACCCTATGTCTCCGAACTATAGCTTCTCTAAACACACACAACGGTGAGAGCCCGTACGATGATCTACAGGCTGCAGAAGTGTAATATGAGTTTCAAACACATGATACTCAGTAGGCAACTGCTGACTGCTCTTCAAAGATAATAAAAATATACATAACATTCAAGCAAGAATGTAAACTATGCTTAAATATATAGGGACCAACATAGTAAAGCTAAGGAGGCAATTAGAATAAATAATCTTGTTCTAACCATACTCAAGAACCTATACACTATATCGTATATCGCTAGCCCATGTACAAATTACGAGCAAATCAAGGATATTTAATAGTACACAAGTCCAAGGAATGGATATACAACATGAACACATGAAGGAAGGGAGAGATCTACGGTAATACCATAACTACATATATAAATATATGTACATAAACAAGGCTTACCCCAAAGGTACAACCTAAAGTAGTTATACTAGTATCTTAAGGACTCTTAATCATAGTAGGAACCAATACTAACATAATCAGGATCTCTAGTCCATACGTCTAAATACGAGATAATTATACATAATAAAGTAACCGTAAGAAAGGAATCAAATTCATACATCAAAACTCAATACTAGTCCAATAATCAATCTGTCACAAACTAACCATAATAGCAATAACAATATAAAGTAAATTGATATCCCAGACATAAAATACCTAAGCCAAGTCTATAATCCGAAAGGTCTAATCATCACACAACACATTGAAAGAAATACTCACCACCTATGCCTATACAACCCCTATATAGATGATAGATATAGGCGCGTAGTAGTGATAGGCAATGCGCATGCAAGGATGAATGCAAAGTATAGTCCATACTGCCATAACTAATCCAAGTGCCATATAGTAACCTAGTGTATAGATCTCCTCCATATCAATGACCCATATAAGCAGGACCTACGACAACCTCTCTTCTCTAGAACGATGACTCACAAATGATAGGGCTCCTAGGGGGTTCGAGAGTACCCTTATACACCAACCTGGTCCTGATATAGGATTTTCAATGACCACCATCATCATCAATCTACTTATCCAGTACCCTATATACATACATACATATATATATATATGTATATGCACGAGTTAGAACCGTGACTAAAAGAGTGTAAGTCTATAAATCCATTTCCAGGAAAAATTTCAGGGCTAAATCATCAAAAAGTATAGAAAGGGTTTGAATCTCACTCGATCGAGGTAAATAGTAGTACTAAAAATAGCTAAGGAGTATTTATAGAATACCCAAAAACCCTAAAAATCCTAACCAAAACTAAATAGGAAAATAAGGTCGGCAACGATAACACCTCAAACAATGAGTCAAACTGACGATGACTTATTATCAGCTTCGTATTTTATCTTCTTTTCCCTTTGGTGATGATTCGTCATGTCTCCCTATGAGTCGTTGGCTAGACTCGTTGCCTCTCTACTAAGTTTTTAGCTTTTAGTTATTTTCTCCAAATGCTTAGAACGACCTTCACTATGAGGCTTAGTTAGATCCTACGACTCGTCACCAGCATCATCTCCACTAGGCTCAAAATTGTGTACTTTAAGGACTTTGTCATAGTTTTTCTCAGAACGATCTTCCTTACAACTCGTAGTCAGTACCTATGAGTTGTAATAGTGTCAACTTTATTCTTCTTCTCATATTTCTTTACTAGTTACCTAAGATTTGTAGGACGAGTCGTGGCATCACCCAATGACTCGTTGCCTAAGAAAAACTTTACTTTATGGAGATTTTTCTTTCTACTTTTATTCTTACTCACTTCCAACCTTGTTTTCCTGCAAAACAAACACAAAGAACATCACATCTAACAAAAAGAACCTAAGTTCTTGTCTAATTTCTGGTTTTAAGCATCAAAATTGCTATGAATCCATAGCATATCAACACCCTCAACTTAGAATGTTGCATATCCTCAGGCAACAAATATATAGCAAATAAACACAATGCTTAAATAAGAAAAACCTAAGATACTTATGTTAGTCAACTTACTTCATCTCAAACATCTTTTACCCCCTCTTATCTACAATCTTTCAAAACCACTGTGTGGATCTAAGTAGAACACAGTATAACACAATGGAATCAAGTGATGACATTACATTAGTAACAAACAACCCACCGTATAAGCAATCTATACTACCCGAACAGATAAGCAGTCAGCAAGATAGCCTATGTACCCTCACAACAAAGAAGTCACATCTCTCTCAGTATTATGTCACTATACGGGACTATATTGAAATATTCATTCTCATAAAAGATGTTCCAATCGGTTTGCATAGAATATCATGGGCTTGCCCTTATTTTTTATGCCTTAGTTTTTCAGACAGTTGGGCTTGGATAACTATAAGACTTTATTCAGCTTGTAATGTAGGATAGGAGGGGGTTGGTATGGTATATTTAGGAACTAGTCACTCACCCTCCTTAACACTACACTTATATTTTGTCTCTACTACTAAATCATTTCTATGTTATTCCTTTTTTTTTTCTCCTTTATTAATTGTTTGGATTGGGTATAATTTTCTTTCTTCTATTTATTTATTCATTTTTAACCACACCTAACCTTACTGTCTTTTTCTTTTACATCACACTCTTCTGTATACCCAAATTTAATCATGCACCCTATGATAGCGGCCCTCAACTTAGGCGATTTACCTGGGTTTAGGTACACATGGTCTAATAGGGGACCGGGGCCAAAACAGGTTTATTATAATCATTTTAGAAAGGTGAAAAGATGAAATAAAAACAGGTCAATATAGGCCCAAATCAGGGATCAAGGGATATTAATTCATTTTGGATGGTTATTTAGACTAAGGGTGGACTAAGTCAAAAATGACCTATGATCATGTCCTAACCAACTATCCTACAACCTAGGTAAGACTAATCGAGAAAGTTCTAGATCAAATGCACACCGGGAACAAGGTATGTATCTCACATCCATAGGGTAAAAAGTTATATCACCAACTACTACTATCCAGTTCATACAACGCTAAGCTACGATTATTTTTTCCTAATTCAAATGCCATGACAAGATTCACAATGATCACACAGATATTCACATCATCACACAGTTCAAAATTTTTTTAGGAGGGATATCATTTTTTGGATTCTCTAAAAAAATTTCAAAAACACAAAACAATTATTAACTACTCTTAGATTCCAAGTTTTTCTCCTACTTAAACAGAAACAACATAAACACAAAATATAAAAACATAATACGAGCTAATCATGCCACTTCTAATAGGATAATGCAGTCGACGGGAAAAGAAACATGGAAAAGAAAACCCTCAATTGTGGTATACCCCTAACACGACCCAACATAGGGCCTTGTCGTAATAGGCATCCCAAGTTTGATCGGGATTAGAGACTACCCCTGTTACCCAACCCACCTCCAGCCGCCTGCCTTGAGTTGACTGAATTTTGATCATATGACAAGATAATATTACTTCATAATCCAAGACTCTAGGATAGGTCTATATTCATGACCATCCAAACAAGTCCAACCTTCTGATACCCAACCGATAACCAATACCAACAAAACTATAATCCAAACCATAAATATATGAGTTCTATAATAATTATGTAATCCCAAAATAAAAGAGAATAGAACAGTGAGAAATTTAGTCCTACGGTATCAACCCCAATACCAATGCCAATTCCAAGGGTGACACCAATACCGATCCCGCCCATACCAACCCACAGTAGTTCCAGAAAAGCCTCTAACCAAAAGAATACCAAAATCCATTTGGCACATGCCCCCAACCATAGCCAAAACCAATATCTACAAATCAACCAAAGTATGAAATAACATCCATGAAATAGAGCCTTCCGAAAAGATGAAAGCTCACCACTTCAATCTAATAGCTGATCCCAAAGTTTGATCACTAAGTAGGAGGAGTAGAACGGCCAGTTCCTACATTACGTGGGGATACAGCCCCCCAAAGATAGGTTAGCGGGTGAACGCTAGCATAAACTCAGGATAAGGATAAAATAATGCCATTTAACAAAACCAAGTAAACCATCCATATGCATATAAACCATACATACATACATATATATAACCATGCCGGGAAAGGGAATCGTATTTAGTATACATTTGAAACCACTTACCTGGGTATGCATAACTTAATCATCCTTAACAACCCACAGTCTATATAGGTACAGTGTAACCCCCTGAACGGGTCTCGATGCGTGTAGCCGTATGAATTGGAGATACCATCAGAGTAGGGGATTCTCAAGTACCCTTACCACCCATGACACATATGTACAGTGTACTTACAGGATTCCCATGTACCTCATAGTATTATATAAGGTCACCATGACCTACCCCTCACGTCAGCAAACATGAGTTTTTAGTGTTTGTTCATTGAACTCCCACCTTCACGATTAGCTATCATACCCCATCATTATTGCCCAATTAAAACCATTTCTAACCAACCAATCCATTATACCATTTATCATTTACCAAGTCTATTAATAGTGGTATCATCATACCTACTATAACTTGCAAGTATTGTCTTTATCCAAACCTTGTAAGGTAAAGGGATTTCCATGTACCTATTTACCAAGTTAACTTGGGAAAGTCCCATGTACCCTACAAGTGTTCCATTATGTTTTCTTGGGGGATTCCATTGTACCCTACAAGGATGTTTAAACCAAATCATTCCATTTAACCATTCCAAACCATTTAAGGTTCCATTACCAATTTTAAACCATGCAATAGTTCCATTAAAATTGAACAATCTTATGAAAACATTCTTGATAACACTCAACTCACTCCCATGTTTGAGGGGTAAGGCGATCGTTGTCTATAAACCAACTCGAGTTGGGGTCGGTTCCACAAGGAGCGAATTATAAATTTCAAGTCCTATGGGTGCTCTATTTACTAAAAGTTTACCCGGAATGCTAGTAAACACAACATATAAAATAAAATAGGAGAATTGATTTGGGATTTGTTTATAATGATGTTTGGTGAATAACTCCCGAATATGACACTTTTGACTTATAATCAAGCTTTGAGGAGATCTTGGGATTATGTCTACCTAAAAGTAAAAGCATGTGGGTTGATGGTGGTTTAACATGAAACTTAGTTGTTAACTAAAGGATAGGCTATGTCGGAGATCATTGTGGTTAATCTTTCAATAAAACCACAACAATTTCACCCATTGGCTCTTTTAAGCACCTAACAAGTGTGCAATTCGTAATCACCCCAAACATCAATCAAGCATCCCTATTTCTAGGATGATGCTCTTGACATGATTTACATCCAATTACACTTATTTCTAAGATTGCAAGAGGTAGTAAACTATAGGCTTAATTGTCCACCATTGCCTTGTCCCCCTATAACCTTTTTTTAAGGATGTTATAGGTTACCTCATGTTCACTTCCATCCCTCTTTCAAGGATGATAAAGGGTTTCTAGAGTTTGGGGTTTTCACCCATCAAACCCATTTGGAGATTTAAGGTTTTCACCCACAAATTTCAACTCATAAATTCAAGCAATGGTGGAATCCATACTCAATAACTAACAATCATGCAAACATAAAAAAACCCACACACAATTACACTTTAGTTTAACATAATCCCAAGACTAATTTACTTAGATACTCATGAAGAAAGTAAAGAAAGATATACCATAAGGATTATCCAAAGCATTCATTCTTCACATAAATACTAAGAAATCAAGGCTCATAATTAACTACACACTTTCCCAATTAGGGTTTCTTGCTTCCAATTTAAAATTGTCTATGAGGTAAGCAATACCCAAAGAACGGTTTTTGTCTATATGAGGTTTGGGATTCGTCCAAGAGAAATTACAAAATTGCCCTGGGTCATACTCCCGGTTAGCCACGATCGCGTGAGGTTGTCCGCAATCACGGCCAACGCGACTGCGGTTGTGTTTCGCGATCGCACTATCCTAACCATCTTTGACTAACCACGATTGTGTCTTGAGGACTGCCATCGCGGTAACTGAGGCTGAATTGTTCCATGTCTTCAACTGCACTTCTTTTGCTTCCATTTGATCTCTTTTAGCTCCAATCCACAACCTTTCATATTATCAACTATATACCTGCAAAATGTGGATATTAAGGGATTTAAATCATGGTGATGCCTCATTTTCTTACACGAAATATGGTAGTGTGCACAAATATTTGGTGGAAATGAGTGATAAAGTCACCACTCATCAACACCCCCAACTTACAATCTTTCTTGTCCTCAAGTAACACCACTTTTTTCTATGAGACAACTTCACATGTATGCCCATACTCTATTACCCAATGATCATGATGACTCCAACTTGATTATTACCACAAAAAGTTCTTCACACATAGGCAAAATGATTTTTTAACGACGCCCCTCAACATAAAATGGGATAATGGAGGATGCAATAGACTTTGAGGAGAAACCATGTGACAATTACTACTCACTCTAGAAATGACTCTCTTATTGAACTCAACCATAATATGCTGCCTTTTATCTCATTGTGCAGAAAATGACAAAATCACCCACCTCAACATGTTCACATGCCTCCTCATAAGAAAGAAAAATTCACACACCTAGTTACCAACACTGCAACAAGGATTTTAAGTATAAACAGTCTCTCTCTCAAGAAATTCTCAATGTTAACAAGTACTATGCCATAGGCTTTCCTCTATTTTCAATCGCCACTACAATGAACACACTTGGTTGGGAATCACAAAGGACTTTTTGAGTTTGTAATGTAGGTTTAGGGCAGGGTAGGATATCAACTTAGGACAATAAGGCTAAACTCTCCTTGAACTTCTACATCACACTCTTTTCACTTTTTTCTATTGGGCCACTTCTTTTCCTTTACTATTGTGCCTACTTTGCCTTTTCTTGGTTTTTCCACTTTTCTCTTTCTTTTTATGCATAAATCATGCCTTTCTTTCCTTTGTTGGATCTCTTCTTTCTTCTAATCATTTTCTTTATTAGCTTAAGCTTGTAGGAACTTTATTATGATTTCATGGCCCAACTATACCTTTTTCAATTTCCACCACCCCAACTTAGGCTTTTAGCCTCAAATTGTATTCTTGAGTTCAAGAAGGGTAGGGTTCAAAAGAGGAAAAATAGAAGGGTCAAGGCTTGTAATGTGTTTGCCAAAGAAAAGTCCAAAGGCTTAAAGAGGGAGACTAGTGGTAATTCCTATGTATTGGTAGGACTTTTAGGCTAAAGTGGGCTTCCAATGTCACAAGATGGCCTATGATCATTTTACTAACCAAGCACAATCAAAATTTAGCTTTGAAAGACTAAAGGGGCAAGTTCTAGATGGTACAAGTGTACATGAGATCTAGACAAATAAGCGCACACACATGGCATGCAAATCTCGTAAAGGGGGTTTAATTGTTCTCCCACTCGAGACAAAATTGAGTATCAACTAATTTTTTAAAGTCAATTTTGGAGTCATGAAAAGAGGAAAAGTTTTGTTACAAAGTTTCTCACGTCCATGCCCTCGATTTTTGTAAAAGTTTTGGATGGAGGGATTGGTTGTTTTGCATCTGCACCACACATAATTTGCTAATCATGACAACAACCCAAGTTATAGTCTCACATTGCAAGCTATAGTATGGGTGAACCACACATATGGCTACTCAGACTTTGTCAATGTGTATGAATGTTATCCCAAATCATCAATGCTATAGGTACTCAGACTTCCCTAGTATTTATGGCTTTGATGCCACAGGTACTCAAACTTCCCTGCATGTATGGTTAAAACCCAATTACGATGTTTTTTCTTTAAGAATGCCGTCACTCAGTCTATCATAGGGAAAAGCTCATCCAATAGAGATAAAATAAGATAACAGACTACGATCAAAATAACTAATCCATCCAAGTGTGGGCATCATCATAGTGCCCGCAATAAAAAATAAGAATTAATACAGGCTCACATCAAATGAATACGGAGACACCCCCAACTAAAAGTAGTAGTATCCCCACTACATAAAATAATTAAGGATAAGAGAAATAAAGGTACTCCCTGAAACCACATCAAGAGCTGATATCGCTCTCTGATTCTGCATCATCATAATTTCCCTCAAGGTCAGACCATTTCTTCATGTAAAAACTTGAACGGGTGAGGAAAATAGGAGGGGGGAAATTAGTGATTTAGATGGCTGAAGTGACCACGATCGCACGAGGGACCGCGATTGTGGTAACTAAGAGTATTTCTGCTCCCCTGTTTTCCCCTGTTCAGCTCTTTCTATAATTTACACAGATGTTACCCTTGTTCAGTTTTCAATGCAATTTTTTTTGCAAATTTCCCCTTTTTAAGCTTATCCAATGCACTTCTTAGTTCAACAACAGCCACACACAATTACACTTTAGTTTAACATAATCCCTAGACTAATTTACTTAGATACTCATGAAGAAAGTAAAGAAAGATGTACCATAAGGATTATCCAAAGAATTCATTCTACACAAAAATACTAAGAAATCAAGCCTCCACAATTAGTTACATACTTGCTCAATTAGGGTTTCTTGCTTCTAATTCAAAATTGTCTATGAGGTAAACCATACCCAAAGAAGAAAGGGTTTTTGCCTATATGAGGTTTGGGATTCATCCAAGAGAAATTACAAAACTGCTCCGGGTCATACTCCAGCTTATCCGAGATCATGGCCAACGTGACTACGGGTGTGTTCCACAATCGCACTATCCTGACCATCTTTGACTGACCGCGATCGTGACTTGAGGACTGCAATTGCAGTAACTGAGGCTGAACTTTTCCAGGTCTTCAACTGCACATCTTTTGCTTCCATATAATCTCTTTTAGCTCCAATCCACAACCTTTCATCTTATCAACTATATACCTGCAAAATGTGGATATTAGTGTATTTAAATCATGACAATGCCTCATTTTCTTATATGAAATATGGTAGTGTGCACAAATATTTTGTGCAAATGAGTAGTAAAATCATCACTCATCAATTCTCATAGGTATTTTATCAAACATATTGGGGGCATAGTATTTCCAAAACCAAAACAAATTACCAAATAACCATTCCCATGCAACCAAGAGTCCAAAACCACAATTAAAACATATAAAAACTTAATTAAAACATGGGAAAACCATAACCAAGCATTTATAACTAAAAACTCTAAATTATATTTGAAAACCCAAAACTATACAATAATCAAACCACGAAAACATTGAATAAAATAATGCCTTTAGTGGAACTAACAACGAGGGAAGACAATATGCCTTAAACCAAGAAGATGATGGAGAAAAACCACCAACACAAGCCCCTAATTAATCCTTAAGATGAAACCCTAGCTTTCCTTGCCCAAGAACTTTAGAGAGGTTAGAGAGTGTTTAAGAGAAGCTTCTAAGTGTTAATGAATAAAATAATAGGGAAAATAATCTCCTAAGTGAGTTAAAATTTGTGGGGCCTTATTAGGTTGAGTGGGAAAATGTCCAGATTACCCTCACTTAAACTGCACCAAAATTTTGTCAGAGGGATACGGCTTTCCATACTAGTCATTACCTCTAATATGAGTGGTACCCTCCACTCGTACCCAAGACCATCTTCCTTGGACCCAACACTGTCCAAGGTGCGACTCCCCATAACCCACGTCGTATCCATGCATATGACTGAAACCCATGATCTGTACACCTTGCAGAATAAAATCTAAAGAGGATTGAACACTGCCCACCATACGAGTCCATGGTATGACTCGTACCCTGTCTTACGGCTCATGGTGAGCCACTCATACTTAGATCCAGCTTAGTCTACCAAGTCTAAGATTAAGTGAAGTAACTAAACAACCAGTATCCACCGATATAACTTGTACCACCCAAGTCGTATCCATTCAAGAAACCAAATCCAACCTACCAACCAACACTAGTCAGCATACGACTAACCCACATCACTCGTATCCCAGTGTATGAGTTATTTTCCCTAGTTGTATCTTGTCTAGAGACTAGAAATCCAAGAAATTTTTTAAGGGCTAGAAACCCTGGGTGTTTCAGTCTCCCCCACTAGGATCATTCATCCCCGAATGACGGACAAGATAGGGTAACCACAAGCACGATTCATTTGCATTTTGAAATATCAATCCAACCTTTAACTAAGTTAGAAAACAAAGATGCAAAGATATCAATCTCTCCTTTAAAAAAGTTTGAAAACAAAAGTATGTTGAAGAACACATACCTTTCGATAAATCCCAGGAGCAGAAAATAGATGTGTATACTTGAACTTCATGTCCTCCGCTTCCCATGTAGCCTTTCCACCTTGTGGTTCCACCATAGAACCTGAACCGAGGCCACATACTTGGTCAGTAACCGATGAACCTTCCTATCCAATATTTCAATTAGGACCTCTTCATTAGATAGAGAATCCGAGATACCCAATCCTTACAAAGGAATAACCGAAGAAGGATCACCAAGACACTTCCTCAACATGGAGAAATAAAATACCAGATGAATAGAGCTCAAACTAGATGGCAACTCCAATTTATAAGAAACATTACCAACCCTCCGCAAAACCACATAAGGACCAACAAATCGGGGACTAATCATTCCCTTCTTTCCAAACTGCGTAACTCTCTTCACAGTAGATACCTTTAGAAATACCTTATCCCCGACCTCAAACTCCAAGTCTCTATGCCTTACATTCACATAGGACTTTTGGCGACTTTGGGCAGCCTTAAGCAAATCTTAATCACCTTCACCTTTTCCATAACTTGATAAATCAAATTCGGACCGAACATTTCTGCCTCACCAAGCTCAAACCAATCAATAGGTGATTTACACCTCCTACTATACAATGCCTCAAAAGGGGCCATCCCAATACTAGAATGATAGCTATTATTGTAAGCAAACTCTACCAAAGGTAGATGCTCAACCCAATTGCCACCATAGTCAATAACACATGCCCGAAGCATATCTTTGAATGTTTGAATAGTTCTTTCTGCTTGCCCATCTATCTGAGGATAAAAAGTACTCAGACTCACCTTAGTACCCAATCCCTTCTAAAATGACCGTCAGAAGTGAGAAGAAAACTACATACCACGACCAGATATAGTCGAAATAGGTACCCCATGCAGCTTTACTATCTCATAAAGATACAACTTCGTATAGTCCTTTACCGAAAAGTTAGTCCCCACGGGCAAAAAGTGAGCTGACTCCATCATCCTATCCATGATGACCCAAATCGATCAAATTGGTTGAGATTGAGAAAGACTCGTAATGAAATCCATATTAATTACCTCCCATTTCCATTCGGGAAAATCAATTTCTTGATATAACCCACCGGCCTTAGGTGCTCAACTTTGACTTGTTGGACACCATGCACTTGGCCACAAAATCAGTCACATCCCTTTTCATACCATTCCACCAATACATTTCCTTAAGATCATGATACATTTTTGTCAAGCTGGGATGAACAACATAGTGTGATTCATACGCCTTAGCCAAAACCCTTTGTCGCAAATCGTCGACACTAGGAACACACAACCTCCCTTAGTACCATAAAGTACCATCACCATGATCTTAATACCATTACTTTTTGACCACCAGCCTCACTCTTGATTTTTATCAAGATAGGATCTAACACTTGCTTCTCCTTGATCTATGCACCAAAAGATGACTTAACCACTTCCCGAACCATTACCTCACTATCCTTGGAGTCCAAGAGATCAACTCCAAGATTGGCCAAGCGGTGAATATCCTTCACCAATTTTCGCTTTTCTTTCTCCACATGAGTTAACCATGTTAGCTTTACCTGGGTGATAGTGAAGACTTATATCATAGTCTTTGAGAAGCTCCAAGCATCTTCTTTGCCTGAGATTTAGCTCCTTCCAAGTGAACACATACTGTAGACTCTTACGATCAGAAAAGATGTCTACATGCATTCCATACAAATAATGTGGCTAGATTTTCAAAGCAAAAAACACCGCTAATATCTCTAAATCATGAGTAGGATAATTCCTCTCATACACCTTCAACTGCTTGGAAGCATAGATAATTACCTTCCCATGCTGCATTAAAACACAACCAAGTCCCACCCAAGATGCATCATAATAAGCTGCAAATCCCTCGTTACCTTCAAGCAATGTCAAAGCCAAAACCAAAGTTAGCTTGTACTTAAGCTTCTCAAAACTCCCTTTACACACTTTTGACCTAGAGAATTTTACCTTCTTTCGAGTTAACTTAGTCAAGGAAGCAGCTATAAAAAAAACCACTCCACAAACCTCATATAATACCCAGTCAAAACCAAGAAGCTCCAAATGTCGGTTGGAGTCGTAGGTCTAGGACATCTTTTAACCACAATCACCTTTTGAGGATCCACCATGATCCCCTCACTAGAAAAATATGACTAAGAAAAGTTACAATATTCATCCAAAACTCACACTTGGAGAACTTGGCATAAAACTATTGTTCATTCAAGGTTCGCAACACCACACAAAGTGATTGACATAATCCACCTCACTTTAAGAATACACCAAGATGTAATCAAAGAACACAATGACAAAAAGATCCAAAAACTGCCTCAAAATGCTGTTCATCAAATCCATAAATGTCATCGTGGCATTAGTCAAGCTAAATGACATAACTAAGAACTCAAAATGCCCATATCGAGTATGAAAAGATGTCTTAGGGATATCCTCCGCCCTAATCATAAGCTAATGATACCCAAACCAAAGATCTATCTTATAAAAAAACTTAGCTCCTTGCAATGAATCAAACAAATCATCTATCCTTAGAAGAGACTACTTGTTCTTGACTGTTTCCTTATTCAACTGTTGATAGTCAATGCATATTCGAAAGGAGCCATCCTTCTTATGCACGAACAACACCGGTGCACCCCATGGGGATACACTAAGAAGAATAAACCCCTTATCTAGAAGATACTTAAGTTGCTCTTTAAGTTCTATCAACTCAGCCGAAGCCATTCTATATGGAGGAATAGATATTGGACGGATATCCGGAACCAAACTCAATCTCTTTATCTAGAGGAACACCAGGAAGATCACCTAGAAAGACCTCAGAAAACTCACTTACCACCAAATCAGAGTGAAAAGAAGGACCCTACGGTTAGAATTTTTAACCCAGACCAAGTAATAAAAACACCCTTTGGAGATTAATCATCGAGCTCTAAGATAAGTAATAAACCTCCCCCTAGAAGCTAGGGAACCATCCTCCCACTCTATAATTGGTTTACCAGGGAACCTAAAGACAACCTTATGAGTTCAACAATCTAAGGATGCATAACAAAAATGCAACCAATATCCAACTCAAACAGATCTACTAAGGTCTGCTTGCTACCAACAGATACCACACACCTTCTATAGACTCTTTTAGTAATTACCGAGTCACCTACCAGGGTAGAAATAGAAAAAGTATCTAAAACAACCTCAGGATCAAAACCAAAACATACAACCACATGTGGGGTCACATAGGAAAAAGTGACCCAGATCAAGCAGACAATACACATCACACATAAAAAGTTGTAACGTACCAGTAATGACATCAAGTGATGCCTCAGATTCCTTCCGAGATGCAAGAACATACAACCTGTTTCGGCCAGTGCCGGTACCAGAAATAGAAGCAAACACAGAAGCAGTACCACTAGGTGCAGGAGTAGAAAATGAAGCAACTGGAGCTTTGATCGCTCCTGAAACACCCTTACTAACCATACAATTCTTGAGCATATATCCTTGCTGGCCACATTTAAAACACATGTACCTCCCTTTATCATAAAAACCCTGATGAAGACGACCACAAAACCGAAAAGGAGGACATGAAAAAGCCGACTGTGCCCAACTCACTTGAGATTGGGCACCTTGTGCCCGAAAATTATCACCACCTTACGGACGCCTGTCATCCAACTGCTTTGGGTAAGGAGCACTAGAAATAGAGAAGGAACTAGAACTCCCCCACTTCTTCATTAGCCACTTACCGCTATCCTAGCACCTTGCTGCTGAGCACCACCCTGCTCAAAGAACCTGTTCCTCTTACCCTGCCTTTTCCCAAACTTTGTCTGCTTTTTCTTTTCATCCCCCATTTGTTGCATATGATAACCATCCTCGATATCCATATCCTTAAGCAGCAAAGCAGTCTTTCTTTCAAGGATTAAATCCTAAGATAGCCTAGTAGTGAACTTTCTCATCCTCGCTCTCATATCGACCACCAAATCCAAAGCATACCTTGATAACTGATAGAACTTCAAGGCATATTCCTTGACAAACATTCTTCCCTGCTTAAGATTCCTAAACTCCTCCATCTTTACTTTCCTCAGCTCCTGAGAAAAAAAGTGATCCAGAAAAGCATTGGAAAAGTCCACCCATAAGGATAACTCCTCAACATTACCTGTATCCCTATCCCATTCCTCATACAATAGGTACGCAACATCCTTGAGTTGATAAGCTACAAAATTTACCCCTTCCACATTCGTGTCTTGAATCACCCGAAATATTTTCTCCATTTCATCCAAGAAAGCCTGAGGATCCTTCTCCACCTTCACACCAATAAAAAGTAGGAGGATTCATATTTATAAATTAGCCAACTCTTGTGGCCTCAATAGATAAAACACCAGATGCATCCCGCTCATCCTGAACAATAGCTAACTGACAAATAACATAAATAGATTGACAAAATTCTGCATTAGTCACCTCACCTTGAGGAGGACTAGTAGCAACTGAGGGAACTCCAAAACAATCAGGGATAGGACCTTGAGATTGAGTGTGAACTCCAAGTGTAGGGCGTACCCATCAACATTATCCCCAGATGGGACAATTGAATTTCCTTCTATTCCAGATCGTCAAGGAATTATCTAAAAAATGAACAACAATGATTATAGGAAATTCTAGGACTTAAGACTCTAAGATTGAAAATAGAATACCAAGAAAGTAAAACATTTCTAAATGTATTTTAGCCTCTCTCTTATAAGTATGGCATTCTACATACCTCTAAAATAGACTCTACTAGACATGACTTTGTGGATTCCCAATCGACCATGGACCTAAAGATCTGATACCAACTTAACATGACTCGACCTGGGGCCTTGTCGTAATGGGCATCCCAAGTTTGATCGGGACCAGAGACCACCACCGTTGCCTAACCCAACCTCCAGTCGCCTGCCCAGAGTTGACTAAATTTCAAACATATAAAAAGATAGTGTTACTACATAATCCAAGACTCTAGGATAGGTCTATATCTGTGACCACCTAAATGAGTCCAATCATCCCATACCCAACCGATAACTAATACCAACCAAACCATAATCATATGAGTTACATAATAATTATATAATCCCAAAATAAAAAAAATAGAAAAGTGAGAAATTTAGTCCTACGGTATCAACCCCAATACCAATGCCAATACCAAGGCTTACACCAATACTGATCCCGCCCAAACCAACCCATAGTAGTTCTACAAAAGTTTCTAACCAAGAGAATACCAAAATTCGATTGGGACATGCCCCCAACCATAGACAAAACCAACATCCATAAATAACCCAAAGTATGAAATAACATCATGAAATAGAGCCTTTTGGAAAGATGAAAGCTCACCACTTTAATCTAATAGCTGATCCCAAAGTTCGATTGCTAAGTAGGAGGAATAGAACGGCCGATTCCTGCATCGCGTGGGGATACAGTTTTCCGAAAATAGGTTAGCGGGTGAACGCTAGCGTGAACTCAGGATAAGTATAAAATATGCCATTTAACAAAACCAAATAAACTATCCATATGCATACAAACCATATATACATATATATAATCATGCCAGGAAAGGAAACCGGGTTTAGCATGCATTTGAAACTATTTACCTGGGTATGTGTAGCTTATTAATCCTTAACCACCCATAGACTATATGGGTCCAGTGTAACCCCTTGAACGAGCCCTCATGTATGTAGCCGCATGAACCAGAGATACCATCAGAGTAAGGGATTCCCAAGTATCCTTAACCTCCATGATACATATGTACAGTGTACTTAGAGGATTCCCATGTACCTCATAGTATCATATAAGGTTTCCATAAACTACCCCTCATATCTGTAAACATGAGTTTACAGTATTCACGATTAGCTATTACACCCCGCCATTATTTCCCGATTCAAACCATTTCCAACAAACCAATTAATTATACCATTTATTATTTCCCAAGGCTATTAATAGTGGTATCGTCAGACCAACTATAAATTGCAAGAATTTTCCTTAGCCAAACCTTTTAAGGTAAAGGGATTCCCGTGTACCCATTTACCAAGTTAACTTGAGGGAGTCCAATGTATCCCACAAGTGTTCCATTATGTTTTCTTGGGGGATTCCATTGTACCCCACAAAGATGTTTATTTTAACCAAACCATTTCATTTAACCATTCCAAACTATTTAAACCATTTAGGGTTCCATTACCAAGTTCAAACCATGCAATAGTTCCATTAAAATCCAACAATGTAGTGAAAACATTCTCATAGGCATTTTATTAAACATATTGGGGGCATAGTATTTCCAAAACTAAAACTAATTATCAAATAACCATTTCCATGTAACCAATTATCCAAAACCTCCATTAAGCATATAAAAATATAATTAAAACATGGGAAAACTATTACCAAGAATTTATAACTAGAAACCCCAAATTATATTCGGAAACCCAAAACCATACAATAATCAAACTTTGAAAACATTGAATAAAACCATGCCTTTAGTGGAACTAATAATGAGGGAAGATAACATCCTTAAACCAAGAAGATGATGGAGAGAAACCACCAATAGAAGCCCCAAATTAATCCTTAAGATAAAACCTTAGCTTCCCTTGCCCAAGAACTTTAGAAAGGATTAGAGAGTGTTTAAGAGAAGTTTATTAGTGTTAATGAATAGAATAATAGGTCAAATAGTCTCCCAAGTGAGTTAAAAGTTGTGGGGCCTTATTAGGTTAAGTGGGAAAATATCCAGATTGCCCTCACTTAAACTACACCAAAATCCCGTTAGAGGGCTACGACTATCCATAACAGTCGTACCCTCCAATACGAGTGGTACCCACCACTCATCCCCAAGGCCATCTCCCTTAGACCCAACACTGTCCAAGGTATGATTCAACCTAACCTACACTGTGTCCATGCATACGACTGGTACACATAATCCATACCCCTAACAGAATAGAATCTAAAGAGGATTGAACACTGCTCACCATACGATTACGACTCATGGTAAGCCACTAGTACTCAAATCCAACTTAGACTACCAAGTCTAGGATTAAGTGAAGTAATAAAACAACCCGTATCAACTGATATGACTCATACCACCCAAGTTGTATCTGTTCCAGAAAGCAAATCTAGCCCACCAACCAACACTAGTCAGCATACGACTAACCCATATCACTCGTATCCTAGTGGATGAGAGATTTCCCCTAATCGTATCCTATCCAGAGACTAGAAATCTAAGAAATTTTCTAAGGGCCAGAAACTCAGGGTGTTTGAACCCCACCCCCAACTTAAAGACTATGCATTATCCTCAGTGCATAACTATAATGTAAAAATAAGGGATAAAGACATACATAGGTGCACTAGGTACTGAATCACAAAGTCTTTATAGGCAGGACCTCAGAATGGGACCACCATCAGTCCTAGTAGTGATTGGGACACTCATATTAGAAGTGTCACCAATGAGGGTCGATGTGCTCAATGGTGTATGGCTTTCAGGAAGTAGAACTATACTCTGACTCACACCTGTTGCAGTTGCAACTGTTATCTAACCCATATGGGAGCTAATAGCTCTCACTCCAATCTCGTGGACCTCAGTCAAATGGTCCTGGGAAGTCTATAGGGTAGCTACAAATGTAGCCCGCTCCTCTTCTCTCTTTGTTCTCATCATCATTCTCTTCCTTGATATCTTTGTGCCTTTCTCATCAACCACCTTATCAAAAGATTTTTCTTTACCCTTCTGCCCCAAATAACTAGCACATCATTAACTAGATCTCCTCTACAGTCGAGAAAACTGAGAATGACCTCATAGCCATATCCTCAATAGAAGCCCAGAGTGCAGCAAACTCTTCATGCACGCCTACTAGATCTAGGGCTTAAACACCTACCAGCCTCTAGCTAATTTGCTACTCAAAACTATCAAATTGAGTTTGCATACCCCGCATCTCACTCCTAATTTCTTTGTTTACCTAAGGCCGCACCCCCTCTTCGATATTAGTCACTCATCGCTCGAGGATGACTAGTATATTCAGCACATTAATGAGAAACTCCTATGGGACCAGAATATAGACACCTTAAGATGGACAAGATTTGGATGGTTTCAAATGCATAGAAGTAGGGGACTATAAGGATTCTTCAACATCAGTGGAGGCCTGTGGCTCAGCTCAGGAAATCTCTGCCAGGAGTCACCAAGATTAAAAAAACCTGGTATATTAATATATATCTACCCCCCTGGCCAGGAGAGCTTCCCGAAGAACTGAAGCACCAATCTTGTAATTCGAAATTGGGTTGGTATGGGCCAAAATAAACCCTAAGTCTGTGTTCCCATGGACTGTAAAAAACTAATCAACCTCCGAGATCACTGACACCCCCTTATCTAAATAATTCTGTGTCAATAAGTAAGGAAAGTCTAGGTTGGTGTCCGTACTCATAACACGACCACTATTCTCTCTTACAAGTATCTTGGATACATCAATCTTGTATCCCTCCATAATAACAACTAATGCGGCTCTATCAGGACTCAGTACATTATCCCCATAGTTGAGATCAGCCAATGTCGAACCAAAGTCCACCTTGCCTTGGCCATAAAATTTCAGATTATCTTAGTAATCTGAGTGTCGTACCCATAACCCAAGTCATCTCTTTCTACACTACAACAATAATCCCAGTGATCTATGTAAAGTGCACAACCTTATCATCTGACTCGATCTATGTTGTCTTCACCTTTTGTATTTCCTCAATGCACTGATCAATCTCTGAAGTATCTGTAGGATCTAAGACCTTACTTCATGAAGAAACCTAGATATAATCTGAGTGGAGATGTTCACTCGAACACCTTGAATCATCAATAAGTATAGGGGATCACCTCCATTCCATGCCATCATCTATCGGTGCATGTTCCTCAATTCCATACGATAAGTTGTATAAAACTCTCGGATTAGTGTCGGGCTGTATCTATCGGAGGCCCTCGTCATCCATTCAAAGTGATGCTTCTTAATTCGGTTAAATCCACAGGGAATAGGCCGAATCTTTATCAAGAACTTATTGAAGTAGCTGGAAAAGTGCAGAAAAGAAAATAGTGGAATTTTGTAAGAATAGTAACAAAAGTAACAAATCTTGATCGCTTTAGGTTGAAATCAATATGATAAGAATGCTAGGACTTTGTTCCCCTTGACTTCCTAAATCCACAAAATTATCATGCTTGTCCAACTCTCTCAATTCCTCACATGTAGAATCTAACTAGATATGTATCACCGATTGTCTTGTGAATTCCTTTGATAAACTTTGCTCATCATCCTTTGAGTCTCAGAGTGTCGCCGTACTAACTCTTGTCCTGAATCTCATATTAACTATTGCCTTTTGGGTCTCAAGTGAATTAGAGGAAGGTTGATAAATTCAAATTACTGTTATAATCTTCTTTTCCTATTCTCAACCTCTCTTGTGGAGATGGTTTTGAATAGAGGCAGGTTCTTAACTTCTGCAGTCATTATAAAACAAGTAAATCAAAGAAAATCACAATACATGCAAGAACATTAATCAAGAATGACTTTGTACTTCCTCTATTTGTAATTCCATCAGGGTTCCCACAACCCTAGTTAGGTGATTTAGCTACTCATTTTTGCAAGAACATCCATTGAATTTATAAAAGAAAGCATATGAATAATCTTATAATAATTGAAGAATAAAAACCAAAATCTCAAATTAATATCCTACCGTAAAAACTAAGAACAATGGATTCCAAGATCAAAAGTATATCTCAGAATCAATATAGTGTTATAATTATAAAGGGTGCCTAAAATAATACCAATATATCCAAGGAGTATTTATAGAATCCCCAAAATTCTAGAAATCCTAACAAAAAATAAATAGAAAAATAAGGTCGATAGTGGTAACACCTCAGACAAGGAGTCATCTCAACACATCAACTCGTTCTATATATTTTGTCTTCTATGCTCTTTGGTGATAATTTTTCATGTCTCCCTATGAGTCATTGGCCAAACTTGTTGCTTTTCCAGTAAGTTTTCATCTTTCGGGTCTCTTCTCCAAATGCTCAAAATGGCCTTCACTATGAGTCGTAGTCAAATCCTATGACTCGTCACCAACATCGTCTCCATTGGGATCAGATTTGTATACTTTTAGTACTTTGTCATAATTTTTCTCAAAAAGATCTTTCCTATGACGCATATCAGATCCTACGAGTCATAGCCAGTGTCAACTTTATTCTTCTTCTAAGATTTCTTTATTGGTCTCCCTATGACTTGGACGAAGAGTCGTGGCATCACCTAACGACTCGTTGCCCAAGAAATACTTCAATTTTTTGAGATTTTTCTTCCTATTTTCATTCATAATTACTTTTAACCCTATTTTCCTACAGAAAAACACAAAGCACATCACATCTAACAAAAATGACCTAAGTTCTTGCATAATTTTTGGTTTTAAGCATTGAAAGTGCCATGAACCCTAGCACATTAAATAGTAGTAGCAAAACTGTGGACCAAAATCTATCTTGATCAAATCTTTAAAACATTATATTTAGTCTTAAAGTCTCATAAATCATTCATTAAGATGGTATGATTCTCGTTTTAAAGAAATCCATGTTAAAAGTTAAAGGTAGGAATAAATCTCCTTTTAGAGAAAACAATAGTAAAATCATATTGTAGTTGGAATCATACCATTTGCCATTTTTGTGCACATGAATGTACCGAATCTATACATTCCATCACCAGTATCCAAACAATACCGTTATAAGCATCAAAACATCTATCAACTACGACCACATCCTTTATAAGGATAAAACACTTCCCACAATGCAACTATGTATGTATATATAAATATATCTGACATAACCATGTCATAATCCAGGAAAGTCACAATCTATCAAGTATCATAGTAAATATTATACTCAAGGCCCATTAGCCTCAACTATACCTAACATGCTAGCAATCTAGGTTAATAGGATTCTAGAAGCATAATAAGTATCTCACCTTAAGGGTCAATTACCCTTTTAGCCCCAAAACTCATAAATTAGGCTACATCATGGTGTTTTCCCAATATCACATCCTATCATCCGTATAACATGCAACATATATAATACACCATCTTATGAAGAAGTGTAGATTAAATCCTACCTCGATGCTAAACCACAATCCTTGAATCAACCACAAATCATTTGTCTTTACTCCATGATCCTAAAATATTTTCACGCTATCAAAATAGTAATCTACATATTATTAGGAGTAAAACGATACCCATATTTCTATATTATATACCGGGTCAAAATTCAGGCTAGGAATGGGTGCAAATAGAATCCAAAATTAAGTTCATCACGAGACCCATACTGTTCGGAGTTGGCATCCCCCAATTTAATCCAAGTTACCCTGGACATTTGCTATAGTAGTTTTTCCTCTACTAAATTAGAGTGAATAAAATCCTTCAGAAGCTGCTTCTCCTTTTATATCAACTCTTGGTTCATAGGCTCTAAAGCAAGCCTACTCTGTGTGTTATCCAGCATTGCTCTTGTTTGTTAGATCTTCTGAGTATATGATGTAAGGTGAGAATTTAACCCCTATAAATCACATTTTAGAGCTTTAAGTTTTTAATTTATCTTGTACATATAGGTGCTAGAGAACTCAGTCCTCCATATGGATGCTACAATCTCTGGGAATTTCTGGTTCTCTATCGCAGTACTTTAAAGCTTTAAAGGCTTTGGTATAGTTAGTTGCTGGATATTGTGATGGATAAGTATAGAGGAATGATAGATACCCCTGAAGGGAGAAAATCAACCTCAACATTCTCATAGTTCTGCAACCAGTGATAGTTTCCTAGAGCCTAGTCTACCATAGAGTATACCCTGTGATCCTATTGTTGTTTATTACAAAAGGTGTAATAGAAACCTTTACCTCTCAAGGAAGTTAAGCTAAGACGGTCCACATAATCCTGAAATCCTGAGTTTCCTACTAAGTGACTGTAGAGCCTATTCTGTCATCAAATGATAACAAAATATTAAAATCTCCACTAAGAACCCATGATTCCTGAATAAAATTTCCCAGCACTCTGAGATCATTCCATAACTCCATCTTTTCTTGCACACTATTTTTTGCATACATAGCAGTAACATAAGATGAGAAAGTGCCAGTAACATCACTTACATAACAATGGATGAACTGATCTTTGACCAAAATTATACACATTCACATGTCGCTGCCATAGTACCCAAATTCTACCATGATGGGCCATGGGGAAATTGCAGCAGGTATTCCATCCACCCACAACCTTTTTCAAAATATTTGTAGCCTTGTTTTCCTTCACTCTAGTTTACAAATAGGCAAATATTTCTATACTATGCTTTCTCAAAAAAGTTTAACCTCTTTCTATTCAGGGGGTTGATTTAGACCCCTGACGTTCCCAGTAGAGACGATTGTATGTTAGGAGCCTCTCCAAGTAGTCTTGGAGGTCCATCATCAGCTGGAATTTTCATTAGAGGGGCAAAAGGATTTGTGCTACCCTTGCTAGTACTAGGTAGTCCTTTATTTCCTATCCCATTAGTCAGAACTTGTGAAGAGATAGGCTTAGCAGTCAGGTCTTTATAAGAAGAGTCATTTGGACAGGGAACAGATGGATTTGTTGTACCAACTTCTTTTTGGACATTAAATTTAGTTGCCATTGTTGCTTTTGGTCCCCCTTCCTACGTTTATTCCTTTCCCTTCTCAATGGCACTTCCTTGAAACCCTCCTCCTCATTAACTACATTCTCTTTTATGGATCTATAATTCTAAAAAACAAGGCCAAATTTCAAACAATTTCCATAGTATTTTGGTTTCCACATATACTCCACAGGTTGTTGAAATATACCTGTAGGAGTAACCATTCTATAGTGTCTATTAATGGTTGTCCTATATTAGTTTCCACCAGAACCCATGCATAGGAAATTCTTTCCATGCTAGCAGTAAAGTGGTTAGTGTGCTTGGGCTTGCCTATGGCATTTGCTACTTTACTCAATTCTTAATATGACTAATATCCAACCGAGAGCCTTGAGAAAGTAACTTACAATGGGATGGTGGTAATACAACCCCAATTGAACTCAAAATCTATATCCTAAGCTTAAAAAATAAATGACTTGTTATGAAAGGTATACAGCCCTCCCATTAGCACTATATCACACTCCTCAACTATGGTAAATCTAAATATAAAATACCTATCATCATGACTCAACAAAACATGAGCATTTGCATCCCTAATTTCAGGCATGCAAAATATAAGCCTCAATGGATTTCAAATAAGGGTTGTCTCCTATCACATATCCCGTGAGTGTAAACTTCTAGTACTATGCTTGGATTTGTATATCTTCCTCAACAATACTCACAGAAATCTTACCTTGCTTCGTAGTTGGCAGAACATACGATAGTGATTTACCCTTATGAGCTGCTCAATTTTTGCCATACTCCGGCTTTACTGTAGGAATAGTGTTAGTAGGAGATGACTCTTTGATTTGTCGATGGTCCAGTAAAGACACCATAATTTTGTAGGTGCAGTGACCTAGGAGAATAAAAAATTGAAGACGTATCCTCACCCTCCTCTAGAATAGATTGAAATTTTGGGGTAGGAAATTTACGAATGTAATCAACTGGAGATTATAGCTAATACCTTCTTGTGGTGTAACGAGCTTCGCTGGTGTATCGGTTGGTGTTTCTGATTGGGTCATGGTGTTTTCACATAAAGTACATGTTAGTAGCCTTGCTAAAATACACGAGAGAAATTTTATGACCATCAGCGATCTACCTTAACCTAAACCAAAACCATCCTCTCTGACACTTTCTCGTTGATTTATACAGTAGCAGAGGGTGTTGCTTCTTTTTGTTCCTTTCTTTTTTCATTTTCTTAGTTGACATTGAAATTAAAATTAAGACCTTGTGAACATTCTTTTTTCGGAATTCCTAGACAGTTTAAGACTGATTTATATTGTAATTTAGTTTAGTATGACTTCTAAGTTGATGATCATTTGAATATGGCAGAATACATAGGCAGGTCTCAAGTACGCATCATCTTTCACTTAGGTACCTTAAGTGGATATTATTCCATTTTAGCACCTCAAGTGGCCTTCAAGTATGCCACTTTGGCACTTTTTTGCTGAGTTGATAAGGTGCGTGTGACACACGCATTGAAGGCGCATTTGGGTGGTATTCTTCTTCTTCTTTCCTCAATCCATTAACTTACCACTATTTTTTTCCTTAACACATTCTTACGCTAAAATGGTCAAATCAAGAATCTTACTTCTTTTATGAAAGAAGAAATAAAAAAACAAGAATGATTAAATCAAGAAATAAGAATGCTTAATTATAAGAATAAGAACGCTTAAGAAATAAAGCTAAATCAGTGAAGAAAAATTGAATTCAAACAAAATCAATAAAAAAAATTAAAATCGAAGCATAAAAACAAAGAAAAATCAGTTAAGGAAAATTGAAAATCGAAGCAAAATTGATGAAAGAAATTAAAAAATAAAGCTGAATCCGTGAAGAAAAATTAAAATCAAATAAAATCAATTTAAAAAATTAAAAATTGATTGGTGGGGTGGGTGGGGTGGTGGGTGGGTACGTGGGGTGGGTACGTGGGGTGGACTGGTAAGGTGGGGGTGGGTGGGTGGACTGATGGGGTGGGTGGGGTGGGGTGGTGGGTGGGTGAGTGGTTGGATGGGTGGGGTGTTTGAAGAAGAAGGTTGGTGAGGTGGTTAGGTTAGGGGAGGAGGTACTTTTTATTTAAATTAATTATTTATAAATTATTTGAATATTTTTTATTTAAAATTAATTATTGGGGAAAGTGGTGATTATTGATTTTTTTTTTGAAAAAAAATTAATTAATAATTTTAAAATTATTTTTTTAGAAAAATGACACGTGTCGGCATATTATTTGTCACTTTCCACATCATCCGGCGCGTGTAATACACGCACACAATATAAATTTGCTGATTCAGCAAAAGGTGCCAAAGTGACACACTTTATACCTAGTTGAGGTGCCAAAATGAAACAATGTCCACTTGAGGTGCCTAAGTGAAAAATGATGCGTATTTAAGAGGGCTGTGTATGAGTTTTGCCTTTGAATATTGATGTGTGATTATGATTTTTCCCCGGCTTTGATACTTTGTCCTAAGAATACTTTGAGTTCCTAAAAGATAGAATCTTTGCTTATATTCTACCTTTGTAGTTATTTGAAGAGCTCGATCATTACAAATGATGTGTTATCAACTTTGCTTCTTAATTTTGTATTGCCTTGTTCTTACTGATTTTTTTTCTACCCAGTCACTCCAAACTTGTAATCAATTTATTGAATAATAGTGTGTGGTATCTATTTTATCAATTTAATATATGGGCTATCACCCAAATAAGCAACTCAAACTTTTATTATTATTCGATAACCCTTTGGTCAAAATCTCTCTTTACTTGATGTATTAAAGGTGTTATAGATTGGTTAATTATAAAGTGGGTTTATATTGATAATTCTAAAAAGGAAAAAAGGTCAAATTTATCCCTCTTCATTGAAAATTGTCTAAATATATCGTTCATCATACTTTGCGGCCAAATTTACCTTTGCAGTCATACTTTGGAGTCAAATTTACCCTTTTACTTTGGAAAATTGTCTAAACATACCCTTCGTGATACTTTGAGTCAAATTTACCATTGATGTCATACTTTGGGGTCATATGTATCCTCATTGTTAAGAAACTTTTCACATGTACCCTTCATTTGACAGAAAAGTCCAAATCAACATTAAATTTTTCAATATTTTAAAACAAATCACACCCTAATCTTATTCGCCCGATCTGACCCACAAAAAAGACACAGACAAATATACCCTCTCTCAGTTTTGCTCGAATGTTTTCAACAAATAAAAATACTTCTCTTTCAAAGTGCAATGATGGTAGGTTGTTTACAAATAAACAAAAAGTAAAATAAAATGGGATAGTAGAAGCATGGAACTAGAAAAACTATTTATTACAAACTCTGCTTTTGTTCAGTTATGTTCAAATATCAAAATTCGGTATGTAATTCTATGTGTATATAGATTCTAGAATCAATGAATAAGTTTTCTAAGAAATTGACATGATGAAAATTTTGTGTAGATCTAAATTGCATATGAATGAAGAGATGTCACAATTGGTACATCGGGAGACCTCTTAACTCAATCATCTAGAAAAATATCCAGTGGATCTAATCTATTGCATTTGACCGTCAAGTGTCATTTTTATGAGATCTGCACTGATTCGGATCCATGAACTGAGATAAAGGTATATCTCTTTGTGTTTGCACTGATGCAAATCAATTTTTCATAAGCTATGCACTGATAAATGTTCTGACCAACAAAACTTAAGGGGGCATATTTGTTTGTGTCTTTTGTGGCTCGAATTAGATTGAGCGGATTTGATTAGAGTGTGTTTTGGTTTTTAAAAAATGGGGCATTTAACGTTGATTTGAGCATTTAACGTTGATTTGAGCTTTTTTATTAAAGAAAGAGTACATGTAAAAAGTTTCCTAACAAACAGGGTAATTTTGATCTCAAAGAATGATATTGAGGGTAAATTTTGCTCTAAAGTATGACGAAGGGTATATTTAGATAATTTCTAAAGTAGAGGGATAAATTTGGTTCTAAAGTATGACATCGAGGATAAATTTACCCCTAAAGTATGACGAAAGATATATTTAGACAATTTTAAAGTAGAGAGATAAATTTGACCCTTTTGCCAAAAAAAAAAAACACAACGTTCCATTTTGAAAAGAAAAAAAGTGATGCCTTAAAATTGAAAAAAAAAATAATGTAAAAAAAACTCTTGCTTTATGTAATCATTACTAATCCTTAAATACTAATCTTTCTTATGCTTTATATACCTACCAAATGATGACTAACATTTGGCCATAATTAGAGATCTGTAGCTATAGCTTAGGTATTTACAATTCACAACTACTATTTGAGATTCGAAGCAAAAAACACACTCACCTCTCTTCCTCTTTCTCTTTCTCTCTCCTTCTATGTATTTTATAATTTTACATCATTATTTACCTCTCTCCCTCTTTATATTTTCACCTCTCTCTCTATATATATGGCCATAATTAGATATCTATAACTATAGCTTAGGTATTTACAATTTACAACTACTACTTGAGATGCGAAGCAAAAAAACACTTGTGTCTCTTCCTCTTTCTCTTTTTCTCTTCTTTGTATGTTGTATTTTTACATCTTTCTCTCAACCTATCTCCGTCTTTGTATTTTCACCCCCTTGCTCTCTCTCTCTGTTTTTTATAGTTTGACCTCTTTCTCTTTGTATTTGTATCAACGAATAATTGTATCAAGTTGTATCAGTTATATCAACGCATACAATTATATTAAGTTATATCAAATTATATCAATGAATACAATTGTATCAATTGTATATGTTCCTTGTGTAATCATTTTATATCAATTATATGAATGAATATAATTGTATCAAGTTGGTATAAGGTTGTATTAACGAATACAAGTGAATTAAATGTATTTGTTCCTTGTGTATTCACTTGATATCAAGTGTATCAACGAATACACAATATGTATCAGGTCGTATCAACAAATACACAATTATCAAGTTGTATCAGGGCGTATCAATGAATACAAATTGATGGATAAGGGGAAAAAGGATTTGAAGTGGATATGGGAAAATTTTATTTATATACAAAAATTAAATAATTAACAAAAATAATCAAGGTTTTGTTTGTCACTTAATGGTCATTTTATTACTTTTTTTCAATGGAAATCTTTAATGAAAAGTGTCTTTGTTGCTTTTTTTTTTTTGCTGATTTTTTTTTAAATTAAAAAGAAGAGAAATTTCACTTATTTTAATAAAACTGTGTCCGTGCAACTTTTTTTCATGTGTCAATATTGTATAAATAGTGGATAAATATGTATATATGATGCAAAAATAGTTATGTAGTATATATCTAATTGTCACGACCTGATTTCTCAGGTCATGATAGCACCTACTATAACCCACCAGTAGGTAAACCAACCCATAGTCCAAAACTACTAGTAACCGATTACCAAGAGAATGAAGGAAGAGTGCAAAATAAATATAGTAAAAAGGCTAAAATACACAAGATAGTCCCAAAATCTGGTGGAATCAGTACAAGAGCTTCTAATGTAATAAGAATACAAAATAAAGTACTAAATGAATATACTAATACAATCCATCTTCAAATACAACATATAGATTAGTCTAATACATAGGAGAAAGAATAGTAATACTCCGAATGTCAGGAGCTCACCTTATGTCTCTGGATCATAGCTTCTTCGCACGCACACATAATGGTGAGAACCCATACTATGATCTGTAGGCTGCAGAAGTGTGATATGAGTTTCAAACACACTGTAATTAGTAGGCAATTGCTGATTGAGCTTCAAATATAATGTAAATATACATAACATACAAGCAAGAATGTAGACTATGCTCAAATATATAGGACTAAAATAGTAAAGCTAAGGAGGCAATAAGAATAAATAATCTTATTCTAACCATAGTCAAGAACCTAAGCACTATAAATAAAGAGCAAATCAAGGATATTTAATAGTACACAAGGCCAAGGAATGGATATACAACATGAACACATGAAAGAAGGGAGAGATATATGGTAATACCATAACTACATATACAAATGTATGTACATAAACAAGGCTAACCCAAAGGTACAAACTAAAGTAGTTATACTAGCATATTAAGGCCTCCTAATCATAGTAGGAACTAGTACTAACATAATCATGATCTTTAATCCATATGTCTAAACATGAGATAGTTATCCATAATAAAGCAATCGTAAAGAAAGGAATCAAATTCATACATCAAATCACAATACAAGTCCAATTATCAATCTGTCACAAACTAACCATAATAGCAATAACAATATAAAGTAAACTGCTAGCTCAGACAAACAATACCTAAATCGAGCCCATAATTCGAAAGGTCTAATTAACACACATCACACCACAGATAATACTCATCACCTATACCTATGCAACCCCCCATAAGGCTGATAGATATAGACGTGTACGGGTTATAGGCAGTACACATGTAAGGATGAATGCAAAGTATAATCCATACTACCATAACCGATCGAAATGCCATATAGTAACCTAGTGTGTAAATATTCTCCAACTCAATGACTCGCACATGCAAGACCTATGACAACCTCTCTTCTCTAGCATAATGGCTTACTGATGAAGGGGCCCCTAGGGGGTTCGAGAGTACTCGTATACACCGACCTGGTCCTGATCTAGGATTTTCTATAACCATCATCATCATCAATCTACTCCATCCAGTACCATATATATACATACATATATATATATGTGTGTGTGTGTGCAAGCTAGAACCATGACTAAAAGAGTGTAAGTCTATAAATCCACCGCCTATGATAAACTTCGGAGTTAAATCATCATAAAAGTGTAGAAAGTGTTGGAATCTCCCTTGACCAAGGTAAATAGTAATACCAAAAAATCTAAGGAGTATTTATAGAATATACAAAAACCCTAAAAATCCTAACCAAAACTAAATAGGAAAATAAGGTCGACAGTTAACACCTCAGAAAATGAGTCATCTAAACTAACGATGACACATTATCAACTTCGTATTTTGTCTTCTTTGCTCTTTGGTGACAAGTCATCATATCTTCCTACGAGTCATTATCAAGACTCATTATCTCTCTAGTAAGTTTTCATCTTTCAGGTTTTTTCTCTAAATGCTTAGAACGATATTTACTACGAGTCATAGTGAGATCCTAAGACTCGTCATGAGCATCATCTCTATTGGGCTCAAAATTGTATACTTTAGGGATTTTGTCATAATTTTGCTCAGAACAATCTTCCCTACAACTTGTAGTCAGATCCTATGAGTTGTAGCAGTGCAACCTTTATTTTTCTTCTCAAATTTCTTTACTAGTTACCCTACGACTTGGATGATGAGTCATGGTGTCACCCAAAGACTCATTACCTAAGCAGAGCTTCACTATATGGAGATTTTTCTTCTTATTTTCATTCTTATTCACTCCCAACCCTATTTTCCTGCAAAACAAACACAAAGAACATCACATCTAATAAAAAAGACCTAAGTTCTTGCAAAATTTCTGGTTTTAAGCATCAAAAGTGTCATGAAATCATAACATATCAACACCATCAACTTAGAATGTTTGCATCCCCTTAGGCAACAAACATATAACAAATAAACACAATGCATAAAAAAGAAAAACCTAAGATATCTATGTCATTCAATTCACTTCATCTCAAATACATTTTACCCCCTTTAGGGGACCAGGGCCAAAACAGGTTCATTATAATCATTTTAGAAAGGTAAAAAGATGAAGTCAAGAAAACAGGTCAATATAGGCTCAAATCAGGGATCAACGGGTATTAATTATTTTGGATGGTTATTTAGGCTAAGAGTGGACTAAGTCAAAAATGGCCTATGATCATGTCCAAACCAACTATCCTACAACATAGGCAAGACTAATCTAGGAAGTTCTTAATTAAATGCACACGAAAACTAGGTAAGTATCTCACATGCATATAGTACAGGGTTATATCACCAACTACTACCTATCTAGTTCATGCAACGCTAAGCTACGATTATGTTTTTCCTAATTCTAATGCCATGATAAGATTCACAATGGACACAGAGATATTCACATCATACATCACACCATTTAAAATTTTTTTTAGGAGGGATATCATTTTTTAGATTCTCTAAAAATAATTCAAAAGCACAAAACAATTGTTAACTGCTCTTAGGTTTAGTATTTTCTTCTACTTAAACAGAAACAACACAAACATGAAATATAAAAACACAATTAAATATGTCAGTTCTACTAGGATAATGCAGTCGATGGAAAAAGAAATATGGCAATAAAAACCCTCAGTTGTGGTATACCCCCACCCCCAACTTAAAGACTATGCATTATCCCTAATGCATAACTATAATGTAAAAATAAGGGATAAAGACATACCTGGGTGTACTAGGCACTGAATCACAAAGACTCAATAGATAGGGCCTCAGAATGGGCCCACTCTCATTAATTGTAGTCCCAAAAGTGATTGTCCACACTCACATTAGTAGTGGCACTAATGAAGGTCGATGCACTCAATGGTGTCTGGCTCTCGAGAGGTAGAACTGTGCTCTCAGTCACACCTGTTACAGTTGCAGCTGCCATCTCACCTATATGGGAGATACCAGCTCCTAGCTCCCACTCCAATTTTATAGACCTTAGTAAAATGGTCCTAGGAAGTCTGTAGGCTAGCTACCAATATGGCATGCTCCTCCTCTTTCTCCCTTCTCATCTTTTTTCTCTTCCCCGATCTCTTTGCGCATTCCTCATTAATCACTTTATCAAAAGATTTTTCTTTACCCTTTGTACTACAAATATCTAGTACATTATCAACTGGATCTTCTCTATAGTTGGGAAATTAGGGAATGACCTCTTAACTATATCCCCAATAGTAACCGGGAGTGCGCTAAATCTTTATACATTCTTTCCAGATTAAGGGTCTAAATGCATGCCAATATCTAGCAAATTTACTGCTCAAAACTATCAAACTGGATCTGTATACCCCAAATCTCACTCCTAATCTCTTTCTTTACATAAGGCTGCATCTCCTCCTCGATATTAGTCCTTGTTGCTCGAGGGTGACTAGTATTTTTAGCACATTAGTGAGAAACTCTTGTAGGACTAGAGCATAGCCACATGGGGACGGAAGGGATATGGATAACCTCAAAGGCAGAGAAGTAGGGGCCTATGAGTATTCATTAACATTAGTGGAGTCATGTGGCTTAGCTCGGGCAATCTATGTGAGGGCGTTACTAATATTGGCCAAATCCGATATATCAAAATACATCTACCCCTTGGCTAGTAGAGATTACTGAAAAGGTGAAGTACCAACCCTAGCCTTAAATAATTGGGTTGGCATGGTCCCAAATCAGTTCTAAGTCTATGGTCCTATGGACTGTCAAAAATTGATCAACCTCCGGGATACCGGTATCCCCTCATCTAAACAAATTTGTGCCAATAGGTAAGGAAAGTCTAGGTTGTTGTTCGTACTCACAACATAGTTGTGAATATTCTTTACAAGGATCTTGGCTGCATCAATCTCGTAGCCTTCCATACTACCAGCGACCAATACTGTTCTGTCAGTTAATTCATTATCCCTCATAGTCGAGATTAGACGATGTTGAAGCAAAGTCCACCATAACTTGTCTATAAAATTAAGTCTGGTCTTAGTAATCTGATTAGCCATGCCCATAAACCAAGGTGCCTTTTTCTCGCATTGCAGTAATAATCCCAGCGATTTAACTAAAGTGAACAAACTTATCATCTAACTTGATCTGCTTTACCTTCACCTTCCGCATATCTTTGAGAGCTAAAACCCTCCTTTCTGAAGAAACCTGGATATAGTTTGAGTGGAGATTTTCACCCAAATACCTCAGATTATCAATAAGTGTAATGGATCACCTACCTTCTATGCCATTCTTTGTTAGTGCATGTGCCTCAATTCCATCTGATATGTTACATAAAACTCTCGGATTAGTGTCAGGCTGTATTTATCGGAGGCCCTATTCATCCATTCAAAGTGATACTTCTTAAATTGGTTGAGTCCATAGGGAATAGACTGAATCTTTATCAAGAACTTATTGAAATAACTGGAAAAGTGCAGAAAATAAAATGGCAGAATTTTGTGAGAATAATAACAAAACTAACAAATCATGATCTCTTTAGGTTGAAATCAATATGATATGAATACTAGGACTGTGTTCCCCCCTGACTTCCTAAATCCACAAAATTATAATGCTCGTCCAACTCTCTCAATTCCTTACATGAAAAATCTGACTAGATTATGCATCACTGATTGTCTTTTGAACGCCTTTGATAAACTTTGCTCATCACCTTTTGAGTCTCAGTGTGTCGCCTTACTAACCCTTGTCCTGGATCTCAGTTTAACTATTGTATTTTGGGTCTCACGTTAATTAGATGAAGGTTGATAACTTCAAATCTGTTGTGATCTTATTTTTCTATTCTCAACCTCTCTTGTGGAGATAGTTTTGAATACAAGCATGTTCTTAACTTTTATAGTCATTATAACACAAGTGGATTAAAGAAAATCACAATACATGCAAGAACATCAATCAAGAATGACTTTACACTTTCTCTACTTTACAATTCCATCAGGGTTCCCACAATCCTTTTAGGTGATTTAACTGCTCATGTTTGCAAGAATATCCATTGAATTCATGAAAGAAAGCATATGAATAATCTTATAATAATTGAATAATGAAAACCAAAATCTCAAATTAATATCCAACCATACAAACTAAGAACAATGGAAGCCAAGATCAAAAATATATCTTAGAATCAATATAGTATTGTAATTATAAAGAGTGCATAAAATAATACCAAAATAGCCAAGGAGTATTTATAGAATACACAAAAATTCTAAAAATTCTAAAAAAAAATAAATAGGAAAATAAGGTCGGTAGTGGTAACACCTCAGACAAGGAGTCATCTCAATTGAAGACAACTCATTGTCAGCTCCGTATTTTGTCTTCTATGCTCTTTGGTGACAACTTGTAACATCTCCCTATGAGTCATTGGCTAGACTCATTGCTTCTCTAGTAAGTTTTCAACTTTCAAGTCTCTTCTCCAAATGCTCAAAATGGCCTTTACTATGAGTTGTAGTCAAATCCTATGACTCGTCACTAGTATTGTCTCTATTGGGCTCAGACT
Source organism: Capsicum baccatum var. pendulum (assembly GCA_030864225.1). NCBI lineage: Eukaryota > Viridiplantae > Streptophyta > Magnoliopsida > Solanales > Solanaceae > Capsicum > Capsicum baccatum. The sequence continues at coordinate 94,293,059 of CM061557.1, forward strand.
TGTATACTTTTAGGACATTGTCACAATTTTTCTCAAAACAATATTCCCTATGACACATATCATATCCTATGATTCATAACCAGTGTCAACTTTATTTTTCTTCTCATATTTCTTTACTGGTCACCTTACGACTTGGACGATGAGTCGTGGCTTCACCCAACGACTTGTTGCCTAAGAAAAACTCCAGTTCTTGGAGATTGTTCTTTCTATTTTTATTTTTACTCATTTCGAACCCTATTTTCTTATGAAAAAACACAGAGTATGTCACATCTAACAAAAATGACCTAAGTTCTTGCATAATTTTTGGTTTTAAGATCGAAAGTGCCATGAAACCATGACATATCAAATAGTAGTAGCAAAATTGTGGACCAAAATATATCTCTATAAAATCTTTAAAACATCATATTTATTCTCAAAGACTCATAAATTATTCATTAAGATGGTACGATTCCCATTTTGAAGAAATCCATGTTAAAAGTAAAAAGTAGGAATAAATCTCCTTTTAGAAAAAACAATAGTCAAATTGCTTTTTTAGTTGGAATCATACCATTTACCATTTTAGTGAGAATGAATGTAACAAATATATGCATACCACGACTAGTATCCAAACAATACCGTTATAAGCATCAAAACATCTATAAACTAAGACCACGTCCTTCACAAGGAAAAAATACTTTCTGAAATCCAACTATGTATGTGTATGTATATATCCACCATAACCATGTCATAATCAAGAAAAGTTGCAATCCCTCAAGTATCATAGTAAATATTATACTCCAGGTCCATTAGCCTCAACTATACCTAACATGCTAACAACCTAGGGTAATTGGATTGTAGAAGCATAATCAGTATTTCATCTTAAGGGTTAATTACCCTTCTAGCCCCCAAACTCATAAATTAGGCTAAGTCACGGTGTTCTTCTAATATCAAATCCTACCATCCCTATGACATCCAATATATGTATAATAGACCATCTCATGAAGAATTATAGACAAAATCCTACCTCTATGTTGAACCACAACTCTTGAATCAACCACAAACCGTTTGTCTTTACTCCACGATCCTAAAATATCGCCACATTATCAAAATAGTAATCTATACATTTTAGGAGTAAAATGAGACCTATATTGGTATATTATAGGTTGGGTCAAAATTCAAGTCAAGAACATATTCAAACAAAATCCAAAATTAAATTCATCATGAGGTCCCTCGAAGGACCATGAATATGTGCTCAAAATTTTACCACAAACGGAGTGTAGATCGGGTCTCAAATCAACCCATAAAATTTAGGAATTCAAGACCTAATTTCTAAGAATTTACCATGAATTAGGATGAAAATTGAAAGAAAAACTAATATAAAATGACCAAGGAGAGTTAGGTTAGCTTACCTTAACTGATGTGGATGATTTCCCACTTTTTCCTCTCTTTAAGCTCTAGATTTGGTGTGAAAATGGTGGAAGAAATTGTGAAAAATTAGGTGAAGAAAAAGGGGGATCAATAACCACCAGGTGTTGCTTAAGTAATGGCACGACCCAAACCACGACCATGTCGCAATGGGCCTCCCAAGTCCAACAAGGACCGGGGACCATCCCCATTACCCAACCCAATCTTCAAACATGTACCTTGAGTCGGATGAGTTCCTAACATATAACAAGATAACATTTATTACAATTCTAGTCTACTGGATAAATCCATAACCGTGACCAACCCAAACAAGTCCAACCATCTATTATCCAACCAATATCCAAAACCAAAACAATACCGTAAACCCATCCATACATCCCACACCAAATAAGTTCCAGTATAAATATATATAATATAAAACATAATAGGAAGTAACAATCATAAATACAGTCAAACTATATCAGCCCCAATACCAATGCCAATACTAAGGCTGATACCATTGCCGACATCGCCCATACCAACCCTTAGTAGTCCCACAAAGCCTCTAATCAAAAGTAAAACAATATCTGGTTGGTACATGTCCCACATTGCCAAAACCAATGTCTATAAAATGACCAAAGTATCTAAAGACATCTATCAAATTAAATGGAGCCTCCCAAAATATGGAAGCTAACCACTTCAGTCTAACCGAGTTGATCCTTAATCTGATAACTAAGCAGAAGAAGTAGAGTGGTTGGTTTCTGCATCGCATAGGGATACAACCTTGTGAAGACGGGTTAGCGGGTGAACGCTAGCATGCACTCAGGATAAGGATAAAATAATGCCAACTATTAAAACCAAGTAAACTAACCATATGCATTCACAACCATACATACATTTAAATAACCATGCTAGTAAAGGGAGCCGGGCTTAGCATGCCTTTAAAATTATTAACCTGAGTATGTGTAGCTTAACCATCCTAGAACCAACCATGGGCTATATAGGTTTGGTGTAACCCCCTGAACGAGTCTCGATGCGTGCAGCCGCATGAACCGAAGATACCATAGGAGTAGGAGAGTCTCGAGTACCCTGCGCTCTCCATGATACAGATGTATAAGTGTACTTAGGGGATTCCCGTGTACCCCATAGTATTATATATGGTCTCCATAACCAATCCTCTTGTCAGAAAACATGAGTTTCCAATGTCCGTTCATTGAACTCACACCTTCGTGGTTATTTATCACACCCCGCCATTATTGCTCAATTAAAACCATTACCACACAACCAAAACACTATTCCATTTATTATTAACCAAGTCTATAAGTAGTGGAATCGTCATACTGACTATAGCTTATAAGAAATGTCCTTAGCCATCCTTTTTAAGAAGAAGGGATTCCCATGTACTTATAGATTATATTATTAAATTGACTTAGGGGAATCCTATGTACCTCACAAGTGATCATTATTATGCTTGCTTGGGGGATTCCCTTGTACCCCATAAGGCTTTCAATTAGACTAACCATAACCACGAAGACCTTACCATTTACCATTCCAAACCATTTATACCATTTAGGGTTCCATTAACAAGTTATACCATGCATAGTTTAATGAAAGTCCAACAATTTAACCAAAAATATTCTATCATGGAGACATTTTATCATAGGCATTTTATCAAACATGTTGGGGGCATAGTGTTTCTAAAGCCCAAACCATGTACTAATAAGCCATTCCCATGCAACCAGATTTTCAAACCACAATAATAATATGAAAATCATATGTAAAAGATATGGGAAAATCATAACCAACCATTGTAACCAAAACCCCTAACATATATTTGAAAACCCAAAACCATACAACATTTATGCCATGAAAATAATTCATAAAACATGCCTTTAGTTGGAACTAACAATGAGGGAGGAGTAACATGCCTTAGATTAAGAAGATGATGGAGAGAAATCACCCTTGTAAGTCCCAATTTGCTCCTATTGATGAAACCCTAGCCTTCTTTAACCCAAGAGCCTTAGAGAGAATCTGAGAGTGTTTTAAGAGAGTTTGAGTGATTGGAAATAGGTTAAATAATACCCTAAGAGGGTTATAATTTGTGGAGCCTTAAGAGGTTAATAGGGAAACTGTCCAGATTTCCCCCAACTTAAACTGCTTAAAATCCTCGAAGGATGGTATGACCATCCCATACCAATCGTACCCTACTATACGAGTGGTACCCACCACTTATACCCTAGGCCTCCTCTTGGACCCCAACATTGTCAAACATACGATCACCTAAGCCAAACCATACCAACTATACAATTAGTACCATGAAATTATACCCTAGGAAGAATCATGAGGGGTTGAACACTATCCAACATACGAGTTGGACCATACGACCCATGCCCACCTAGTCGTGCCCATTCCAGAAACTCAACCACCCAACACCACCGAATGTTGGACAATATACGACTGGATTACTTGACCCATACCCAATCATATGACTGGTATCCCAAATAGTATGATGTTTTGAAGCCATAAATCAAGAAATTTTCTAAGGGTCAAAATCCAGGGTGTTTCAAAGTGGTCATCATGTCGCTTAACCAATGGCTGCTTCAGCAGAAACTACTCAAGTGGCTCCATTATCGCTTAAGCAATCTAGCACTTGGGTCGGGTATCGCTTAAGCGACTCCTACGCCACTTAAGCAATGCCCACTTAAGCGGACACAAATATTGCTTAATCGACACCATGCCATATATGCAATGACCACTTAAGTGGTGATATGATTGCTTAAGTGGTCGGATCAACAACTTAACGCATCAAATTTCCTTTGAGTCCAAAACAAACTCTGATCGTGTGCTCGATATTCATTCAGAACCCCATGCGTCCAAATGAGTTATGCTACCATACTAAATTCAATGTTTCAGACTCAATGGAACCATCAAAACTTTCATCCAAGATCATTTCAACTAAATGTAGGGCCCACACCTATAGTTCTATTCTTTGTATAATCCATCCAATAGCCCATAATGAGTTTGAAAGCCTCGATACATAAACCAAGGGTCCCCCAAGCCTAAATTCAACATTCCATAGCTGATGGTACTATCAAAATTTTCATTCAAGGTCATCTACTAAGATTTTTTTCTAGAGACCAAATTCTAAACAACACAAGTTCCAAAATAGGGAAATAAGCCTAAAATCAAAAAGAATTATCCGATAACCAAACTGACAGTTTTGACATGTCATAAATGATCTCTAGCCACTATGGGTAGGTTCAAAATGCCAGAAATGCATGAAAATCGAGGAAATGACCTAGTGGGTCATTATAATATCCACTACTTAAAGGACTTTCATCCACAAAAGTCAATGGATAGAAAATTCATGAAAGCTCGATAGGATGAGGTACCACCCCTATATGTTTCGAGCATGAATTCACAGATAACCTCCAAACAGAAATGACATATTTAAGGGATTTTGTCATGTGTATCCCTTTTCCAACCAACTTCCACACTTCATTCTCCAACAACTAAAACTCAACCTTAACCACCAACTGGCCTCCAACTGAATTAGGGAAGGTTGAAGCATGCAAACCAAACCATAACACATAGATACCAAACTAATACCATCCAAACCAAGCAATATCTCATCCAAGCTAAAGGTAAACCAAGGAATGACTCATACAACCAACTCTAAATCAAAATATATCCTTCCTTTTCCTTTCCAAGCCTATTACCCACTCTAAACCATGCAAAAAGTCACCTTGAGCCTTGCCGCACAACTCCAACATACTAACCTTGAAGAACTGAAGCTGATCCCCTAAAAATTCATAATGGCATGCATGAGAATAAGCCCATACAGTTATACTTGGGAACATAAATGGAGATAACCAAGGTTTGAAATATATGTCATTGCTACAACTAGTCTGGATGATCCTCAAAATTGAAATCCAAGAGTTTGAAGCACAACTACCCGTCACTGAATGATATGCTCCAAGATTCACCATCAACTAAGGAAGAAGCCATGTAGAATCCAACTCACGCATAGTACTCTTATTGAGTAGATCACCAAAATTTTTTATGAGAGATAAAAACTTAGGTCAAAGCTGAAGGAACCAATACCATGCCCACGGGCTATCATCTAAAAACCTATCAACCATAATCTATCTAAACTGAAAAAGACCAAATAGGTAGACATGAAGCAGGCTTAGCCATCCTATAGATGAAATCACAATTGAGAAAAATCTCAAAATAAAAGCTTCACCCAAGCTCTAAAACTTCTTGCTAAAATCTCAACACCAAGGCTGAATCGCTCAATCTCTACTATCCAACCCAAACCTAAAGATGGGCAAGCATCCACACTTTAAATCAGTCAAAACTTCTAAATTGACATTTTAAGGTGTCAAATCAAAAAATAAGCTAACAAGTCTGAACTAAGGCCAAATACCCAAATCAACCTTACTATCAAAATTAGGCATATCTCTTTTGGATCATGTCAGAGCAGAAATTAAAATACAGTTGAACAATAAAATCACAATAGAGGATAAATCACCAATTGAAAAACAAGCAACCAAATCCATATCTGCTAGAGGGCACGAACCACCAAAGCATACTCAAGAACTTACGAAGGTAGTAAATAACATTATTCATAGACAAAACTCTAATGCCTCAGAGAAATACAACCTTAGCCAGAAATTGGTCAATCCAGTACCCCATATTAATAACAAATACTCAATTACCTACTTAGGAAATGGTAATAAGAAAGGTCACCTATCTCTAACTCTCCAAACCCCACTAAGATAAGAACCACAACATGACAAGAATAGAGTATCCAATACCACACTGATACCAACACCAAACCATCACTAGGAGATGAACCTGATAAATCTAAAAGACAAATCCAAGACCTCTTGATATCAATATCAACACCACTACCAAGTGATGAACTAGCCAAATTAAAATAACGGACCGCAAATTACCTAACCTCTAAAATAGGGTACAAAACACAATTTCATGACTCTAGAACCATAACAGAATCATAGAAGGTCAACTTACCTTTACTGTCATAACCCACTCAACAACTGGTCTAGCCTCACCAATAAAAGAACAAAATGACCAACTTCACCTCGCTATAAGAGACAAATCATCCGACCAAGCTAACCATATAGGCCACAAACTAAAACCAGTAGGAAGAGAATTTTAGCTAGATAATGGTAGTCTATTCATCTACCAAGCAAGGATCCATAAAGATAAAACAATAAAAATAATAACAACAGTAATATAAGCATCAGTATAAGAGATAGGTGGTACCTAAAAATGAAAATCAACAACAGGTGCCACCCTAGGGCCATAGAAAGGCTAATATCCCAAGGTAAATAGGACTTGGGCCTATTATCAGCATTAATCCACTACTAAAAGAAATAATCTATAAGGTTAGTCATATAATCATGAAATCTATATCAAGGCATGCTACAATTGATATAAACGTACTAAGCCATACAATCATCGATGGGTATGAGAACCCTAATACACACAAATAAAAGGTAAAGGCAAGAAACAAAGGCGCACCTATCATGACAAAATCCAAAGTCACATGCCTGATGGATCCAAATGAGAATAAAATCTAAATAGGTTAAAACTCGGACTGACTTCCTGAATTACCAACTGTGGCACTAAATGCACTACCTCTACCCGAAGGTGCCACAATACTACAAGAGTGATCTAAATGAGATAAATGAATAATAATCCCATGTTGGGGACAATCTTTGGATAAATGACCAATCTCTCTATAGTTGTAGCAAACCTCTGAAACCTTACTTGGATAGAAAATGAGCTGACCCCAATTGACTGAACAATTGACTCTAAGGGCACTCCCTAATGAAATGACCATCCTTCCTGAAATCAAAACACATCTCAGGAGACCTAGGATGGTGAGGAACATACTCTGTGTGAGCAACCAACTCACGTCTGGGAAACTCTCTAGACTAATGACCAATCTTTCCATAATTGCAGCCACCACGACCTGAACTAAAATAGTTGCCATAGCCTGAAGACCCATACTAAATACGCCATAAAGTCCAATGATATTTTTGGCCATTTTTTGCCACTACAATTAATCTAATAGCTACCCATAATATGAAATACTACCTCTATAGAACCGATAGGGAAGTTGATTACTGTTGAGAGAATCCTTACTCTCGGATGGAATACCAATAGAACTATATTGATGATATGCCCTCTTATCGCCACCTTTGATAACACTTAACTTACACATCAATTTAAGTGCAAGGCAGTAATCGTCAATATAATTACCCAACTTTGAGTCAGGGTCTAATCCTCGAGGAACAATATGAGTGGCGATTTAAATACGTTTAAAATTGAAGTTTCTTGCTAAACTCAAACTTAAGATACAAGTAATTAGGGGATTTTAGATGTTTCAAAGATATGATTACTATTCAACTTCTAAAGGACTAATTTAGGGCTATGAATAATTAGAGTATAATCAATTAGAGATGGATCTTAGGATTATGCTTTCATAAGAGAAAATTATGCATGAGAGCATGATGATTCGGTGCAAATTCTAATCGAGTGTGATGGTAGGCTAGGTTAAAAGTCCTTAAGGCTAGTTTATCAACAAAGCTTCAAAGATGTCACTCACTGGCCCTTTTAAGTACCTAAAGAGTGTGTCAATCAAAGCCACCTAATGCCTCAATTGGGTATCCTTATTTCTAGGATGACACCCAAGGTATATTCAACCTCATAATCAACCTTATGTCTAAGACAGTAAAGGTTAGCAAACTACACCCATTAATTCTCTACTATTGCCTTGGTTGCCACATCTCTCTTTCAAGGATGATGAGGGTTCCAAAATCTCACCCAAACCTCTATTTCAAGGATTGTTTGAGCTTGTTTTTCACCCACAAACCTATGTGGGTATTTGGGGTTTTCACCCATAAATCCCAACAAATTTAATCAAGCAATAGTAGAACCTATCATCAATAAACTAGAATATATAAAAATGAATCACAACCCATACACAATTTGCACCCTATTCCAACATAATACCAAGAGGAAGAACTAGATACACATAAGGTTAATAAGTAGGATATATCCAAAAATCTCCATCAATTTGATTTATGAAAAGATAAAGAGAATGCAAATCACAAGATTTAGGGTTCAACAAATCTTCAATGGAAATTTCCAATTCTCCACTTGAAAGCTACTCTAATGTATTCTTCACCCAAAAAATTAGTATAATAGTTGTCTTCTCTGTAATACCCCAGACTTTCTTTAAGTTAAATCTAGTCTCCAGAATAGTTAGTGATGACTTTCTAATGATTAATGTTTAAATCAGATAGAATTTCCTTAATTTAAACTTTTTATCATATGAAAAATTGAATTAGCTTTCCAACGATACCAATTTTGTCCAAATCTGGTATCGAAGTAAAAAAGTCATGGTTGTTTTGCAGTGAACTATCAAAACTGCCCAAAAGTGACAGTCAGGCTGACGGACCATTAAGATAGTAATGGACCATTGTCCAAGCCTTCACAACTAAGGCAATAAACCTGACTTGTGGTCAAGTACGACGGCTAGGACTGATGGACCATCGAGCTAGCGATGGACTGTCGCCCAAACCATCATAGACAAGGTAGAAAGTTTAGGCTCTGGTCAAATGCGACAGTCAGGACCGATGAATTATCAAGCCAGTGACGGACCATCGACCAAATTGTCACCACTTTTGATCAGCAATTTTAAGCCATTTTTAAAGGGTATTAAGGTTTTTTCCACTCGTTTTAACCCCTAATTATACAAGACCAGAGCTTATAACTTTATTATTCATCCACAACACCAAATTAGGGTTTCTTTCAGAAATAAATCCCCAAGAACCAGAAACCCTAGGTGTTTAATCCCAAGTTAAGAAGTCAAGCTTTCATCCACAAACCTTTAAGAAATCATCCACCCAGGATTGTAAAATGTTGATTCATGGGTTTATTTTACCCATGAAGCTCAAGAAACCCATTTTAAACTCATGAATTGTGATTTTCATGTGGTGAGTTAGTTTTAATTATGTTCATGTGGTTGTATGAATCCCAAGTTGGAGGCTTTATGTACTTTTCATGAAATTATGGTAGTATGTGGGTTGGAAACTTTTAAATTGAATTGATTAAAGTAACCAAGATGTATGAACTAGTGTATATGCCTAAGCCTAAGGTTGTGCATGTAATGTGTTTGATAAAATGACCAAGAGAATAAGAATTATGCTTTAGGACTCAATTACGACCAAATTGTTGAACCCATACTTTACCCTTATGTTTAGAATGACTTCCATATATTATTATGCATTGAAATTATTTGATGGATTATTCATGTGATTAGCGCTATGAAATTATGACATGCTTATATGCATTCTTGTTCATGTACCAAACCATGATAATCAAGTACCTCATGAAATTCCCCAATGATTGTATTATGGATTGTTGATTATGGTCGTGAATCCAGGAAGTGTCATGTCTTGTCAGTTTTATGCTATCGAGTTCTGGGGGTACTTGTACCCAATAATTTATCTGTGTTCCTAGAGACAGTGTCAGTTTTTAAGATACTCCCAGGTAAGCCATGTTCAATAGAATTCAGTCAGTCTTATGACTCAGGAAAACTCAGTAATCTTAGTAATCTCAGTTAATTATCAGATGTTGATAATATTCCATCAGTCAATAGAACTCGGTGAACTTAGTTCAATTAGTTCAATATAATTAATTCAGTGTCTAATCAGATGGGAGTAGGATTCAGCACTGAGTGTGCCCAAGGATGGAAACTCACCTGCGAGTAGAGAGTGTAATTCTTAAAAGCAATCCTTGTGCTCTAAAACTATATAGCCAGCGTAGGTTGAGACATCTAACCTGTTAGATGAAGGTTGATGAGGTGACTTAACCTATTAGATGAGGATCCCACCGTTCTCCTTAGAGTACCTGTTAGATGAGGGATTACTCATAGCTTATCCTTATCAGTGGTGCAGTATTGACACCCTTCTAATTGGGATTATAAATTGGACCCCAACTTAATTATATTATCTTATTTGGGGCTTGTCAGTTAGATGACTACTTCCTATAGTTACAGTGTTAGTCTAGTTAGTTAGATGACTACTTCCTATAGTTACAGTCTTAGTCTCAGTAGTAGAACTCATATAGTTCTACAGAATTTAGGGTTGTCAGATACAGCCACCCAGTTTAGAACAGAACTCAGCTAGTTCCATCAGAAATATGACTATTAGACACAATTATTCAGATTATAGTATATCAGTTATACGAAACTTATGTTATTAGTATTTAGATTTAGTGATGTAATGATCTCAGTTACAGTTCATGTATTCATGCATGTATTCTCACGTTCATTGTATCTAGTCAGTCAGTATTATTCATGCATATGAACCCTTGCATTCAGTCTACCTCACTTTCATACTAGTACCTTTAATCGTACTAACACATTTATGCTATGGTGTTTTGTACCATAGGTTCAGAAGCACGAGCTCCAGACCATCCTTAGTAAATCAGATGTTTAGTAGCTAGACTAGCAGTGAGTCGTCATTATTTGAAGATAACATGATTATTTTATTACTTTATTATTTCAGTAGTTCAGAGTTAGTTAGGGACAAGTCCCATCAACTCCACAGTTTTTAGACAGTTTATAGGCTTTCAGATTAGCATGTTTAGACAGTTATTTTATTTTTGGTATGGTGATACCGTATTTATAGATGTTATGTTTTATCAGATATTTGAACCTTATGGCCTTTCCGCCTTTTTTTGCATTTATACAATATGTTATACAGTGCTCAGTATAGATATCAGTCATGGGTTAGCTTGTGGTCCTTTAGGCTCATGAGCATCGTGTGGCATTTTGGGTACCATATTCGGGGTGTTACAAACTTAATATCAAAGCCTAAGGTTCAATAGTGTCTTAGGCAGTCTGAACAGCCGTATATAGTAGAGTCTTGTGCATGAGCGTGTTGCACGCCACATTTATGTAGAGGGGGCTATAAGATGTTTTAGGAATAGTTTCCCTTCTTTCAGTATTCATGTCATGCCAGTAAGCATGAGCTCAAATTTAACTCTCAGTCTAATTTATTTCTCCCTTTTCATTCTCAGAACATGTCTCCCAAAAGAAGAAATGGATATTAGTCAGCTCCTCAGCCTGTCTAAGTAGATCCCTTGGACGAACATGTCTCCCAAGCAGAGTTTAAAGTTATATTCACCACTCTTGCTAACTTAGTTGATACACAGAATGAATGGCTAGCTGCTGTTCCAGCTAATCCAATAGCCAACACTGCCGCAACTAAGATTTAGGACTTAACCCGAATAAATCCTCTATTCTTTTTGGGTATAAGTTAGAGGAGGACCCTCAGGAATTCCTTGATCAGGTGTAGAAGGTTACAAATATTATTGGGGTTATGACTAGTGAGAGTGTTGAGCTAGCTGCATATCAGTCTCAGGATGTGGCTCACACATGGTTCAAATAGTGGAAAATAGATAGGGCTATAGACATAGGGACTATTGAGTGGGAGGAGTTTTTCATTGCCTTTCTTGATATATTCTTTCCCCTAGAGCTGAGGAAGTCTAAGGTGTTAGAATTTATCAACCTCAGGTAGGGCAACATGACAGTGAAAGAGTATTTTTTATGTTTACTCAACTAGCTTGATATGCTCCTCATGTAGTGGCAGATAGTAGGGCCAAGATGAGTAAGTTTGTTTCTGGGGTGAATGATAGTGTGGTCAATGAGTGCAGATCCGTAATGTTGATTAGTGAGATAGACATATCCAGGCTTATGATCTATACTCAACAAATAGAAAATTAGAAGATTAAGATAAGAGAGAAGTAGAATAAAATAGCAAGGGCAGGTAGTTTTAACTTTAATCATCCTAAGTCAGAGGGTGGTAACCATTCTCAATTTCACCCAATGTCATCTGTTCTATCTCCTTCCTTAGCCAGTGCTCTATTTCCAAAATTTAGAAACGGCAATAGAGATAGCTTGCCAGGCTCTAAGTCTCAGGGCAGTGTTAGCAGTGCTCGAACCTATCTTCTTTGTCAGATATGTGGCAAGCACCATCAGGGTACTTGCAGAGCTAACAGTGATATTTACTTTGGATGTGGGAAGACAAGACACAGAGTCAGAGATTGTCCCTATCCAGGTCCTCAAGGTTTTCATAATCACCTTCCAGCTCAATCTGGTTGCTCGAATCAGCAGGGTGACTCTTCCAATGCTACCAGTGGACAACGCCCAAACAAACTCTATGCTCTTCAGTCCCGATAGGATCTGAAAAATTCTCCTGATGTGGTTACTGGTATGTTATAGATCTTTTATGTACATGTTTACGCTTTGCTAGATCTATAAGCTTCTTTGTCTTTTGTTACTCCCTATATAGCAGTTGATTTTAGAGTCAGTCCTAAAATTCTAAAAGATCCCTTCTCAATTTCTACCCCAATGGGTAAACCTATCATAGCCCAACGGGTATACAGGAACTATCTAGTTATGGTATTTCAAAAAGTTACATTAGAAAACTTTGTCGAATTAGAGATGACTGATTTTGACATCATTCTCGACATAGATTGTCTTCATCCGTTCTATGCCATAGTCAACTGCAAAAATAGAGTGGTCCAGTTTCAGTTTCCAAATGAACCTGTCCTAGAGTAAAGGGGTAGTACTTCAGCGTTCAGAGGTTAGCTTGTTTCCTACCTTCGGGCATGGAAAATGATATTTAAGGGATGTGTCTATCATCTTGTTTGAGTTAAGGACACTTGTTCTGAAAATCCCAGTCTTCAATCAGTCCCAGTAGTGAATGAATACTCAAATGTATTTCTCAAAGATCTTCCCGAAATTCCTCCCAAAAGAGAAATAGACTTTGGCATTGATCTTCTTCCAGATACTCAGCCTTTATCTATTCAGCCATACAGAATGGCACCAGCAGAACTCAGAGAATTAAAGGAACAGTTCAAGGATCTCTTAGATAAGGGATTCATCGAACCTAATATGTCCCCGTGGGGTGCACTAGTCTTATTCGTGTGAAAGAAAGATGGTTCTCTCAAAAGGTGCATTGATTACCATCATCTCAATAAAGTCATGGTCAAGAACAAGTATCCACTTCCCAAAATCGATGATTTGTTTGACCAACTTTAGGGTGCCAGCTATTTCTCTAAGATAGACCTCAGATCAGGCTATCATCAGCTCAGATTTAGAGAATGTGACACTCCAAAAATATCTTTTTGAACTCAGTATGGTCACTTTGAATTCTTAGTCATGTCCTTTGGACTTACCAATGCCCCAACAGCTTTCATGAACTTCATGAACTGTGTGTTCAAGCAGTACTTGGACATATTTGTCATAGTCTTTATAGATGATATTCTTTTCTATTCCTACAGTGAGCGTGATCATGCAGACCATCTCAGAATAATATTGTAGACTCTTGTAAACCATCAGTTATTCACCAAATTCAATAAATGCAAATTCTGGATAAGGTTAGTAACATTCCTTGGTCATATCATTTCTAGTGATGGCATTAGAGTTGATCCTCAAAAGACCAAGGCAGTAAGAAACTAGCCTCGTCCTATCTCTCCATCAGCTATCAGAAGTTTCTTAGGTTTGGTTGGATATTACCGTCGGTTTGTAGAAGGATTTTCTTCTATTGCATTGCCTATGTCCAGATTAACTCAGAAAAAAGTCAAGTTTCAGTGCTCAGATCCTTGTGAGAAGAGTTTTTAGGAGTTGAAAAGTCAACTCACCTCAACTTCAGTTTTGACTCTTCCAGATGGTTCAGATAGATTCGTAGTGTATTGTGATGCATCCAGAGTAGGTTTGGGTTGTGTCCTTATGCAGCATGGTAAGGTCATAGCCTACGCATCAAGATAGCTTAAACCCCATGAGAAGAATTATCCGACTCGTGATCTTGAGTTAGAAGCCATAGTTTTTGCCTTAAAGATTTGGACGCATTACTTGTACAGTGTTCATGTAGATGTATTCACAAATCACAAGAGCCTTCAATATGTATCTTCTCAGAAAGATCTTAACCTCCGTCAAAGAAGGTGGTTAGAGCTCTTTAAAGATTATGACATAAGTGTCTTTTATTATTCGGGCAAGGCCAATGTAGTAGCCGACGCTCTCAGTAGACTGTCTATGGGTAGTGTCACTCATGTTGAGGACAGTAAGAATAAGTTAGCTTAGGAAGTCCATCAACTTGCCCGACTAGGTGTTTGCTTAGTCGATTCAGCAGAAGGTAGTATATGGGTTCAGAACAGTTCAGAATCATCTCTAGTATCCAAGGTAAAAGAAAAGCAAGATAGAGATCCCAGTCTTATTAAGTTTAAAGAGTCGGTCAGAGATCAGAAAGTAGAGGTTTTCTCCCAAGGGAGAGATAGTGTTCTCCATTGTCAAGGTCATCTATGTGTTCCAAGTGTAGATGACTTGAGGCAATAAATTCTTGCTGAAGCGCATGGTGCGCATTACTTGATTCATTCAGGGGCTCTAAGATGTACCGCAATTTGTGGGAGATATATTGATGGTGTGGGATGAAGAGAAATATTGTAGATTTTGTGGCTAAATGATCTATATGTCAGCAGGTTAAGATAGAGCATCAGAAGCCTAGTGGGTCCATGTAGGAGTTTAGTATTCCTACTTGGAAGTGGGAAGAAGTAAACATGGACTTTGTGACGGGTAACCTCATACTCATTGTTAGCATGATTCAGTTTGGGTCACTATAGATAGGATGATCAAATCAGCTCATTTCCATTCAGTACATACCTCTTATTCAGCTGAGGATTACGCTAGACTCTATATCAAGGAGTTGGTCATATTACACAGTGTTCCATTATCTATTATTTCAGATAGAGGTACCCAGTTCATCTTTCACTTCTGGAAGTGTTCCTAACGGGTCTTGGTACCCAACTTCACCTCAGTACAGCCTTTTAACCTCAGACAGATGGTCAACCAGAAAGGACCATTCGGACCTTGGAAGAGATGCTGAGGGTATGCATAATTGATTTCAAGGGGATTTGGGATGACCACTTGCCTTTGATTGAGTTTGCATACAACAACAACTATCATTCTATTATTCAGATAGCTCTATTGAAGCTCTCAACGATAGATGGTGCAGATCTTCAATCGGTTGGTTTGAAGTGGGTGAGGCCACAGTAGTAGGGACTGACTTGGTATTCAACACCTTAGAGAAAGATCATTTGATCAGACAAAGACACTGGACTGCTCAAAGCTGACAGAAATCATACGCAGAATGGATCTCGATTTCGAGATTGGTGATTATGTCTACTTGAAAATCTCTCCCATGAAGGGAGTGAAGTGGTTCGGCAAGAAGGGAAAGCTCAGTCCCTAATATTACAATCCCTTCAAAATTCTCAATCATTTTAACAAGGTAGCTTATGAGCTCAAATTGTCTTTAGATCTAGCCTTAGTTCATCCAGTATTCTATGTATCCTTGCTAAAGAAATGCATAGGTGACCCAGCAGTCGTAGTCCCGGTAGAGGGCTTAGAAATTCAGAACAATCTTTTTTTCCAAGAGATCAGTAACACCCCAAATTTTTGAACCGAAATACTACACGGTGATTATGACCCCAAAGGACCACAAACTAACCCGTGACTGATATTTGTACCTGTACGCTGCAATATATGATGTAATAATGCAGAAAACATGAACAATAGGCCATAAGGTTCAACTAAATAAAGAATCTGATACAACATGACATCCATATGGGGTAACGAATACCTAAAACAACTAAAAACTGAATCAAATCTGAAGTAAATCTGAAAGCGCCTAAATACTATCTGAGTAAGGAGTTGAAGGAATATGTCTCCAAATAACTCTGTCTAGCAGAACTAAACTGAATTAATGAATGAAACAAAATAATATCGTCCTCAAATGGATGAGGACTTACTGCAACTCTGCGACTAGAATGCTACTGCTAATCTGGAACTCGTGTCTCTGAACCTATGGTGTAATATGAAAGAAAGCACCATAGCACTAATACATCAGTACAAATGAAACTACTGAGTATATGAGGGAGGTAGGCTAAATACAAAAGGGTTTACATGTATGAACAATGCTAACTGACTGACTGATATGAACCTGAGAGTGCAAACATGCATACATAGTAACTGGAATCGTAATTATGTGATATCTAGTTAAGTACGCTAATACATGGTTTACTGATAACTAACATGACTGATATTGTAGTTCTGATAACATGGGCGACTGTTTCTGACAGTCCTGAATCTGATGGAACTATCTGAGTTCTGTACTATAACTAAATTTGACTGTATCTGACAGTCCTGGTATACTAAAATCTAAAGAACTATCTGTGTTCTTTTACTAAGACTGAGTCTGAAACTATGGAAGGTAGTTTTTTAACCGACATGCCCCATATGTGCCATTATGGCTAAGCTGGGGTCCAATATCTGCCCTGTCTGAAAGGGTGTCAATATCGCGCCACTAGTAAGGACAAATTATGGGTAACCCTCATCTGACAATGTTCCCAAAAGAGAACGGTGGGAACCTCATCTGACAGTGCTAAGCCACTTCATCAAACCTCATCTGACAGTTTTGATGTCTCAACCTATTCTGGCTACATAGTTCTGGAATGCAAGGATGACTGCTAAGAATCACACCCTTATCTGACAGTGTGTGTTCCCATCCTTGGGTTCACTCAGTGCTAACTCCTACTCCCATCTGAAGAGACTGAACATGATTAACTGACTAGACATAGACTGAGTTTATTGTATTCTATTGACTGACAAAATACTACTGATATCTAATAACTGACACAAATCATGAGGTTTCCTGAGTCACATAACTGACTGTTTTTTACTGAATCATGGCTTGATTTTGGGTTTTGTGAAATATGACATGGCTCTAGGCACACAGCTATATTTTTTGGGTGCGAATACCCCCAGGACTCGATAGAAGGAAACTGATACACATTCCAAAGTATCATGAATGCTTCATACCACAACAATAGAAACACTACACTAGCATAGAATTCATATTAAATTATAATAGTTAACATTGACTTGTCATTTAGATACTTTGGAACCATGGAAACATGAATTTCTAGCATCTTAAGCATTTTATCAAACACCCTGCATGCACTCTTTAAGGCATAGGTATATTCTTAAGTTTCACCATATTAAACCACTCAAATTCATGGGTTCCAACTAACATGATCATAATCTCCATGAAAATACATTAAAATACCACTTTACAATACAAATAACAACCACCAACATGTATAAAATCATATCACCACGAAACAATCATAATTCAGTATTTAAAGATTGATTCTTGAACTCCACGGATGAAATGAATCCATGGATGAACACTATGCATACCTTAGATTAAGAATTCATAGAATTTATGGTGGAATTTGCTTGAAACGTGAAACCCCCAATTGAACCCTAGACTTGTTCTTGATGTTTCTTGAGTGAATTGTGATGAAAAGTAGTGAAATTAGCTGATTTGGGGCCTTAATCCCGTGTTTGGGACTTATATATAGATGAAAATTGACCAAAATTCCCTCAAGGACACAGATCTGGACTACAAAAATTGGCCTGGGGCGATCCAAGGGGCAGCGCCTGCCTTACAATGCACTATCCATCAGGTGGCGCCTTCCCTATACCGGTGCTCTAGCTGGGGAGACGCGGGCTTATCGCCCCAAGCTATTGTTTTGGAACCCTAAACACGCCCTTAAGATATCCAAAAAATTCCAAAACTTATCCGAGATATACTATGACCTTTCCCCATCGTAATGCAACTTGAAAATCCAAAAACAAAGGTCGGGAAGGTCGTCAAATAAATCCCTAAAATTTGGAGGTCTAAAATGAGACTAAGTGTTGAACACTTGCAAAATTTTTCTAAGTCTTGGAGCTTGAGAAGCTTAAAGAGATGAATTCTAAACTTAGGATTTTATGAGGTTTTACAATATCTCCCCCTTGGGAACGTTCATCTTCGAATGAGAATCAACTGAGAAGGGATAAAAGACAATCTGAACATGAACTGAACATGAATAACTGAGACATGACTTCATGACTGACATGCTAAATATACTGACCTTATGCATATCTGATCCATGGATAATTGATACATGAATATGTGACTGTGTGTTTTGCTAAAATGAGTTTCTCAAGATGAGAATACATAGCTGATGCATGATTTTTATAACTGAACTGTTATATGATTGCATGACTGAGTATTCATGCAATGGTAGTAGATACCAAGTTTATAATGGGAGCATGAAAATGAAACTGAATAAGCTTAAGGAGAACTATTACCTTGAGCTTGATCTGAATTGGCAGAGAAGAGGTGAGGATACTTGGTACACATATCTACTTCTGCTTCCTAAGTAGCTCCCTTAACGGACTGATTTCACCAAAGAACTTTAACTAAAGGGACTTCTTTGTTCCTTAATCTACGAGTCTGGTAGTCTAAGATTTTGACTGGAATTTTCTCATAGGAGAGACTGTTCTGAACATCAATGCTCTGAAAAGAGACAACAACTGTTGGGTCACCTATGTACTTCTTAAGCATAGAGACATGAAAGAATGGATGAACTGAGGCTAAATCTAAAGGTAATTCGAGCTCATAAGATACCTTACCGAAGTAACTGAGAATCCTAAATGGACCAACATATCGGGGACTGAGTTTCCCTTTTGCCAAACCTCTTCACTCCCTTCATGGGAGAGATCTTGAGATAGATATAGCATTGATCTCGAAATCGAGATCCTTTCTATGAACATCCACATAAGACTTCTATCGGCTTTGAGTAGCCTAAAGTCTCTCTCTAATCAACGAAACTTTCTCTAAGGCATTGAATACCAAGTCAGGACCTATGACTCAGGCCTAACTAACTTCGAACCAACTGATTGGAGATCTACACCTCCTACCATGGATAGCTTTGAATGGAGCCATCTGAATATTGAAATGATATCTATTGTTGTATGCAAACTCAATCAAAGGCAAGTGTTCATCCCAACTTCCCTTGAAATCAACTGCACACTCCCTTAGCATATCTTCTAGAATCTGAATGGTCCTTTCTTCTTGACCATCTATCTGAGGATGAAAGGCTGTACTAAGATGGATATGGGTGCCAAGATCCTTTTGGAATTCTTTCTAGAAGTGAGAGGTGAACTGGGTACCTCTGTCTGAGATGATAGATAATAGAACATCATGTCATCTGACCAACTCTCTGATATAGAGTTTAGTCTAATCCTCAGCTAAATAAGAGGTACGAATTGGAAGAAAATGAGCTGACTTGGTCATTCTATCTATAATGACCCAAACTGAATCATGATGATGACGAGTTTGAGGCAAACCCGTCACGAAATCCATGTTCACTTCTTCCCATTTCCAAGTAGGAATGGTGAACTTCTGCATAGAACCACTAGATTTAAAATGCTCTATCTTAACCTGCTGACATGTAGAGCACTTAGCCACAAACTCTGCAACATCCCTCTTCATCCCACTCCACCAATAGATCTCCCACTAGTCGCGGTACATCTTAGTGGTCCCTGGATGAATAGAGTATCGTGCACCATGCACTTCTGCAAGTATTCGTTGCCTCAAGTCATCTACACCTGGAACACATAAACGACCCTAACAATAAAGAACACCATCTCCCTCTTGGGAGAAAACCTCTACTTTCTGATTCTGAACTGACACTTTTAGCTTAACAAGGATAGGATCCCTGTCTTGCTTTTCTTGCACCTTAAAAACCAGAGATGACAACTACTCTGAATATATACACCACCCTCAGAAGAGTTGACTAATCGAACGCCTAGTCTAGCAAGCTAATGGATTTCCTGAGATATCTTTTTCTTACTATCGTCAGCGTTAGAAACACTACCCATGGAGAGTCTACTGAGAGCGTTGGCCATAACAATGGCCTTGCCCGAATGGTAAAGGACACTCATGTAATAATCTTTCAAGAGCTCTAACCACCTTTTCTGACAAAGATTGAGATCTTTCTGAGAAAAGACATACTGGAGACTCTTATGATCTGTGAAAACATCTACATTAACTTCGTATAGATAATGCCTCCAAATCTTTAAGGCAAATACTACGGCTGCTATCTCAAGATCATGAGTAGGATAATTCTTCTCATGGGGCTTTAGCTGTCTGGAGGCGTAGGCTATGACCTTACCATGCTGCATAAGGATACAACCTAAACCCACTCTGGATGCATCACAATATATTATGAACCCATCTGAACCATCTGGAAGAGCTAAGACTGGAGCTGAGGTGAGTCGAGTCTTCAATTCCTAAAAACTCCTCTCGTATGAATCTAACCACTGAAACTTGACCTTTTTCTGAGTCAATCTGGACACAGGGGATGCAATAGAAGAAAATCCCTCAACAAACCGTCTGTAATAGCCAGCCAAACCTAAGAAACTCCTAATATCTGATGGAGATACAGGGTGAGGCCAGTTTTTTACCGCTTCGATCATCTGAGGATATACTCTAATGCCATCACCGAAAATAATATGGTCGAGGAATGCTACTGATATTAGCCAAAATTCGCACTTACTGAACTTGGTGATCAACTGATGATTTCTGAGAGTCTGAAGGACAATTTTGAGATGGTCTGAATGATGACGCTCAGTGCGGGAATAGACTAGAATATCATCTATGAAGACTATAGCGAACATGTCCATGTACTATTTGAACACCTGGTTTATCAATTTTATGAAAGCTACTGGGGCATTGGTAAGACCAAAGGGCATGACTAGAAATTTAAAGTGACCATACCGAGTTCGGAAAGCTGTCTTTGGGATGTCACATTCTCTAAATCTGAGCTGATGATAGCCTAAGCTGAGGTCTATCTTAGAGAAATAACTGGCACCCTGAAGTTGGTCAAACAAGTCAGCTATTCTAGGAAGTGGATACCAGTTCTTGACAGTAACTTTATTGAGCTAACGGTAATCGATACACATCCTGAGAGAATAGTCTTTCTTGGGCACGAATAAGACTAGTGCACCCCATGGGGATACACTTGGCCTAATGAACTCCTTATCTAAGAGATCCTTCAACTAATCTTTCAGTTCCTTGAGTTCTATTGGTGCCATTCTATATGGCAGAATAGAAATAGGTTAAGTATCTGGGAGAAGGTCTATGCCAAAGTCTATTTCCCTTTCGGGAGAAATGCCTAGAAGATCTTTGGGAAAAACGTCTAAATATTCATTAACCACTGGGACTGATTCCAATCTAAGAGATTCGGAACTGGAATCTTTAACATGCACGAGATGATACACACACCCCTTAGAAATTATTTTTCTTACCTAAAGGTAGGTATAGCAGTTGAATGTGGTATAGCAGGATGAAGCCAATCCATGTCGAGAATGATATCAAAATCAATCATCTCTAATTCAAGTGGATTTTTGAAATATCATAACCAGGCAGTTCCTGTATACTCATCGAGCTATGAAATATTTACCCACTAGGGTAGACACTAAAAAGAGCTCTGCTAAAATTTCAGGACTGATTCTAAAATTGCCTGCTATGTAAGGAGTAACAAAATACAAAGATTCACCTGGGTCTAGGAAAGCATAATTATAAATATGGAAAATCTATAATGTACCAGTAACAACATCAGGAGAATTTTCTTGATCCTATCAGGTCTGAAGAGCATAGAGTCTATTTGGGCGTTGCCCACTAGTAGCACTAGAAGTGGCACCCTGCTGGTTCGGGTAACCAGACTGAGCTATAGAATGGTTTTGCTGACCCTAATAACCGAACTGAGGACAATCTTTGACTCTGTGTCCTGGCTTGCCACAACGAAAACAGACATCACTATTGGATCTGAAACACCCTTGTGGTTCTTACCACAAGTCTGGTAAAGGGGATATGGTCGGGCACTGATGACACTTTCCTGAGACTTAGAGCCTGGTGCTCTATCTCTGTTGACATCTCTGAATTTTGGCACTGGGGTACTGGCAGAGAAAGGATCTGAAGCTGCAGACTTAGGACGAAACTGCGAACGATTTCTTCTCTCTGATTTTGACTGGGTAAAATTAAAACTGCCTGATCTTGCTCTCTTGTTCTGCCACTTCCTAGACCTAATCTTTTGCTATTCTATTTGCTGAGCATGGGTCATGATCCTAGCTAAAGTCATATCACTATTTAGCATTACAGACCAACACGGATTTACCATGCTATCATTCATCTCTTACACTAACTTACTTATCTTAGCCCTGTTGTCTGCGACCACATGAGGGGCATATCTGGCTAGATTAGTAAATCTAAGAGAATACTTTTTAACCATCATATTTCCCTGTCTTAGGTTGATGAACTCTAGAACTTTTGCCTCCCTCAGCTCTTGGGAAAAGAATCTTTCTAAGAAAACCGTGAGAAATTCCTCCCACTCTATAGGGCCTGCATCCTCTAACCTCTCAGACATCCACTATATGTACCAAGTGTGAGCAACATCCTATAGCTGGTATGCGGATAACTTGGCACTCTGAATAGAAGTAACTTCCATGATGTCTATGACCTTCTGGACTTGGTTAATGAGCTCCTGAGGGTCTTCATCAGACAGACCCAAAGAAAGGTGGAGGGATCATTCGGGTGAAGTACCGAATCCTAGTTGCAGCTGAGTTGACCACTGGATTGGCCAGAATAACTGGTGGCCATTCATTTTGGGCAGCCACAGAATGAGCAAGTATGGTGAATTCGTCCCTAAACTGTGTACGAGAAATATGTTTGCCTAAAGGATCTTCGGGTTGGGGAGCTGGCTAGTTTCTTCTCTTTAGAGGCATGTTCTGAAATAAGAGAAGAACGGATTAGAATGAGAGTTTAACTTGATATTATGCTCACTAGCATGACATGAACATTGAAAGAAGGGAAACTGTTCCTAAAACATCTTATAGCCTCCTGCACATAAATGTGGTGCGCAACACACCCATGTACAAGACTCTACTAGATGTGGCTTTTAGACTTTCTATGACTCTATTGAACCTTAGGCTCTGATACCAAGTTTGTAACACCCTAATTTTCTGAATTGGAATGCTACACGGTGCTTATAACCTCGAAGGACCACAAACTAACCCATGACTGATATCTGTACTTATACACTACAATATATGACATAATAATGCAGAAAACATGAACAATAGGCCATAAGGTTCAACTAAATAAAGAATCTAATAAAACATGACATCCATATGGGGTAACGAATACCCAAAACAATTAAAAACTAAATTAAATCTGAAGTAAATTTGAAAGCCTTTAAATACTATCTGAGTAACTAGTTGAAGGAATATGTCTCCAACTAACTCCTTCTAGCAAAACTGAACTGAAATAATGAATAAAATAAAATAATATCGTCCTCGAATGGATGAGGACTCACTACAACTCTATGACTGGAATGCTACTGTTGATCTAGAACTCGTGTCTCTGAACCTATGGTGTAACATGAAAGAAATCACCATAGCACAAATGCATCAATAAAAATGAAAGTACTAAGTATACGAGTAAGGTAGGTTAAATGCAAAAGGGTTTACATACATGAACAATGCTAACTGACTGACTGATATGAACGTGAGAGTGTAAACATGCATACATAGTAACTGAAATTGTGATTATATAATATCTAGATCTGTATGCTAATACATGGTTTACTGATAACTAATATGACTGATACTATAGTTTTGATAACATGGGCGACTGTGTCTGGAAGTCATGAATCTAATGGAACTATCTGAGTTCCGTACTATACCTGAATTTGATTGTATGTGATAGTCCTAGTATACTAAAATCTGAAGAACTATCTGAGTTCTTTTACTAAGATTGAGTCTGGAACTGTGGGAGGTAGTTGTATAACCGACATGCTCCATATATGCCATTATCGCCAAGCTGGGGTCCAATCTCTGCCCTGACTGGAAGGGCACCACTAGTAAGGACAAACTGTGGGTAACCCTCATCTGATAGTGTTCCTAAAAGAGAATAGTGGGGCCCTCATCTGATAGTGCTAAGTCACGTCATCAACCCTTATCTGACAGTGTTGATGTCTCAACCTATGCTGGATACATAGTTCTGGAACGCAAGGATGACTGCTAAGAATCACACCCTCATATGACAGTGTGTGTTCCCATCCTTGGGTTCCCTCAGTGCTAACTCCTACTCCCATCCGAAGAGGCTAAACATGATTAACTGACTAGACATGGACTGAATTTATTGTATTCCGTTGACTGACGGAATTCTACTAATATCTAATAACTGACTGAGATCATGAGGTTTCGTGAGTCACATGATTGACTGATTTCTACTGAATCATGGCTTGATTTTGGGTTTTGTGAAACATAACATGGCTCTAGGCACGCAACTATATTTTTGGGTACGAATACCCCAGGACTCGATAGAAGGAAACTGATACACATAACTGACTTGATCACAAGATTGGAGTTCACACTTTATAACATCATAAGTAAGGGATAGTATATCACCCGTAGTTTTTCAACATCTTGTGCATGGTAGGGAGTTCATATCTCCATTATCATAAATGTTTCATACCACAACAATAGCAATACTACACTAGCATAGAATTCATATTGAATTATAATTGTTAACATTGACTTGTCATTTAGATACTTTGGAACCATGAATTTCTAGCATCTTAATCATTTTATAAAACAAATTGCATGCACTCTTTAAGGCATAGGTATATTCATAAGTTTCACCATATTAAACCACTCAAATTCATGGGTTCCAACTAACATGATCATAATCTCCATGAAAATACATTAAAATACTACTTTACAACACAAATAACAACCACCAACATGTATAAAATCATATCACCATGAAAAAAACATAATTTAGTATTTAAAGATTGATTCTTGAACTCCACGGATGAAAGAAATCCGCGGATGAACACTAAGCATACCTTAGATTAAGAATTCGTAGATTTACGGTGGAATTTGCTTAAAACTTGAAACCCCCAATTGAACCCTAGACTTGTTCTTGATGTTTCTTGAGTGAATTTTGATGAAAAGTAGTGAACTTAGCTGATTTGGGGACTTAATCCTGTGTTTGGGACTTATATATGGATGAAAATTAACCAAAATGCCCTCAAGGAAATGAAGCTAAACTGCAAAAATTGGCCTGGGGCGATCCAGGGGACGGCGCCTGCCTTATAGCACGCTATTCATCGGGTAGTGCCTTCCCCATAACGGTGTTCTAGCTGGGGCGACGCAGGCTTATCACCCCGAGCTACTATTTTGGAATCCCAAAAATGCCCTTAAGCTATCTGAAAAATTCTGAAACTTACCCGGGATGTACTACGACCTTGCCCCATAGCAATGCAACTTGAAAATCCAAAAACGAAGGTCGGGAAGATCGTCAAATAAATCCCCGAAGTTTGGAGGTATAAAATGACACTAAGTGTTAAACACGTGCAAAATTTCTTGGAGCTTGAGAAGCTTAAAGAGCTGAATTCTAGACTTAGGATTTTACGTGGTCTTACAAGATCCCAGTCGACATTCTTGACTGCCAGACTCACAAACTGAGGAATAAAGATGTCCCTCTAGTCAAATTTCTTTGGCGGAATCAGTCCGTTGAAGGAGCTACTTGAGAAGCAAAAGCAGATATATGGACCAAGTATCCTCACCTCTTCTCCACAAACTCAGACTCAACCCAAGGTAATAGATTTTCTTTATCTTTTTTAGTTTCATGTTTAGATTTCAGTTATAAACTTAGTATTAAATACCCTTGTATATCCAGTCATATGTTCATGTATCATGTAAGTCACGTATTAATGCATCAGATGTACATTCTCATCATGAGAAACTCAGCTTTTCAGTAATTTCAGTCATGTATTCATGAAGACTATCCATCACATATCCATTGATGTTTGGCGTATTTACACGCCTAAAGCGCTATAATTTACCCATATTTTAGCTAAGTTTTAAGGACAAAATATATAATTCCTGCACTTTTAGTCCATTTTCCTATAAGTGAGATAACCAACGTGATTAGCATGTTTTCAGGTATTTATGATGAAGATTTCAGCACTTTGTGGACCTTTCGGTAGCAAGGGAAACTTCACGTAAGAAGGAAGGCAGCTTTTGGAAGCTTGTGGACTGAATGTGATGCATGGATAATCCGTCTCGGGCAAAATCAGTATTTCTTAATACTTAGGGGTGCAGCAGTAACCCACTAGGACTAGGACAAGAATAAAAACCCTATTTCAGTAGGACTAGGACAAGGATGTTATAAAAACCTTATTTGCTGAATTTTTCAGCGAGCTTGTCATTCACGCTTTTCATTAAGCTTTTCATAATTCATTCAACACTTTTAGTATTATTCAGTTTACAGATTCTGTAATTTACCAACAGAGAAAACACGCTACAAAAACGGCAAGAGAAGAAATCACGTCAATCTCAGATTGACACAAATCCATCTTCATCGTGACATTGCTATAATCTTGGTATGATGATGATGTCTTCGTGGATTCCCGTTGTGATCATGAGTAGCTAAACTCCTCTGTTAGGATTATGGAAGCCTTGTGATATACTATCTATAACTATGAGTTTGTGAATTCTTGATGCATATGCTACTTATATCATTACTCTCTTCATCTTAGTTGAATTCTTGTGGTTCCAAACATATAGAATACGCCATTATAGCATTAACTTATTCGAGAGAAAAGTTACATGTTTAGAAAAGAGAGTGTGACAAGGAAATAGGGCTACCAACCCCTATTTACACGTTAGTGCCGTAACTAGATTAAACACTTGGAGAGTTTGTACCAATAGTATACACTTTAAGCTCGAGAGAGTTAAAGTGAAATAATCCTGGATGGTTGAGAGACACTAGGATTTACCATTAGAATACGAATCTCTATAAGTGCATGCATGTATGAATTCCGCATAACTCATAGTTAGTAGATACTTAGAACTCATAAGGTGGACATAACCCTAACTTATTATTCTCTGTGATTAAATCTTACTACATTAATCGCTTCAGTCGTTACTTTGATACTCTTAATTCACGCCACAATTAAATCCCCCCTTTCCGTAGAATTTTAGACCAACAGTCTGCTAACGATTACAACACTTAGTGACTAAGTATTCCCTGTGGGATTTGACATCCAACCCAGTTGGGTTCTATATTTGACAGCGACCGCTTACACTCTTACGAGAGCTATAGTTTGGGCGTTATCAAATTTTGGCGCCGTTGCCAGGGAATACGGTTGTCAACTAAGTTTGTGATAGTTACTAGACCCTTTGGTCAGAAATTCTCGAATATTACTTTTTGTTTGTTGTTTTTGGTTTGTTCAGGTTTGGTGGAGTGCATGCCAAATACACGCAGATCTGGTCAGCCATTATTATCCATAAATCCTGAACCACAACTTATTGGCAGAATGGATGCACAACGAGACATTGAAAGAAGGGCAGCTCAACAGGAGCAGGCTAGATTAGCTGCATTGGCAGCTGCTCAAGTGCATCAACAGAATATTGATAACCCAGGTCGGGCAATAAATCTGGATGATGAGGACCTGGGTGATGATGAGTTACTAAATCCAAGGCGTGCAGATGAGGTGGCAGCGCCTGTGAACAGGAGAGATCGTCAAGCTAGAATGAGACCTGAATGCTGAGCTGTGCAGGTTCCTTTTCATGATGATGATGATGATTTGGATGGAGCTGGTGCCACAGGGGCTATTATTCCTCCACCCTTGGTACCTGGAGCCAAGTTCAATATCACTAGCACCATGATTCAGCTATTGCAACTCAAAGGGTTATTTGGTGGACTTGTAGGAGACGATCCAAATATGCATCTGATTAATTTTATCTCAACATGCAAGGCGTTGGACAATCCAGGGGTTGGACAGAATGCAATTCGGCTGCGCTTATTTCCATTGTCTCTATCTGGAGAGGCAACTCTATGGTTGAACGGGCTAACTCCTGACTCAATTACTAATTGGAGGCAATTGAAAGACGCTTTCCTAGAAATATTCTTTCTGCCATCCAAGAGATCCCAATTAAGAGATGAGATAAGCAATTTTCGACAGCTTCCAAATGAGGCTCTCCACGAAACATGGGAGAGGTTCAAGAAGAAGCTTATGTGGTGCCCAAATCATCATATGACCAATGTCCACTTGATGGAGATATTATACAGGTCTTTGAATTCGGTGACTAAGCCAGTGGTTGATAATGCTGCAGGAGGGTCATTCATGGACTTTACTTTTATTCAGGCAAGTGATATGTTAGATCGTATGACAAAGCAGAGTAGAGCTTGGCATACTAGGGATTCTGAGGTAGCAAGCTCTATTGTATCCATTAGCATGACTGCAGAACAAAGGCGAAGAGAGGAAGAAAGTGATCAAGATATGACTCACATAAAAATGCAGATGGATCTTCTTACCAAGCACTTATTATCAGGGAAGACCGAAAAGGTTAAGGCCGTTGTATCACAGGGAAGAGATGTATCCAACTCTGAAGAAGAAGCGAACTACTTGAATAATCAGGGGGGCTTCCGAGGCAATGCCCAAGAAAACCAAGGTCGGAACTATTATGATAAATCAGGATACAAGGACCGTGATCAAGGTAGCTTGAAGAATAAGACTGACAAGAGTGGTTTTTATGTTCCTCCTAGAAATCGTGAGGCTGTGGCGTCTGGCTCTGGAAAGATGTCCATGGAGGATATGATGGCTAAGCTGTTAAAAGGAGTGGAGGCAACCAACACGGGAGTAACTGAGGTAAAGAATAATTTGTGCTCAATAAATCAATTGGTTGATTCGCATTCCATTGCAATAAAACAGCTGGAACAACAAATGAGTCAACTATCGGCGACATTCAATCAACGAAAAGCTGGCACTTTACCTAACGACACCGTGAAAAATCCAAGGAATGATGGATCATGTATGGCTATTACTACCAGGAGTGGTAAAGTGTTGGAAATTCCATTCAAAGGCAAGCAGGTAGTTGATAATACAGAGGAGAATGTTATTGATACAGATTATGATGATTCTGTAGAAGCTGAAAATCAGAATGAGAGCATTCATAAGAAAACTATCCCCCTTCCATCACTACCTTTTCCTCAGAGACTGAAGAAGAAGGCTGATGACACTCCTGAAAAGGTTGATAATCGGAAGCAAGACAAAAAAGAAGTGGTGGAGAAAACTATTCCCCTTCCACCACCACCTTTTCCTCAGAGACTGAAGAAGAAAGCTGATAACACCAAGTTTAGTAAATTCATGACCATGTTGAAGCAGCTGACTATTAATGTTCCTTTGGTGGAGGCGCTGGAACAGATGCCTGGGTACGCCAAATTCATGAAGGACCTTTTGACAAAGAAGCGGGCAGCAAGCTATGAGCTGGCAGATAATGTTCACCATTGCAGTGCAATCGCTACAAGATCGTTAGTTCAGAAGAAGACAGATCCTGGTGCTTTCACTATTCCTTGCACGGTTGGATCTTTGGATTTTTCTAAGGCATTGTGCGATTTGGGTGCTAGCATAAACTTGATGCCGCTATCCATTTACAGAAAGTTGGGGTTGGGCGATCCTACACCAACCAATATGTGGCTCGTAATGGCAGACAGGTCGGTAAAATGACCTGTTGGTTTCTTATATGATGTATTGGTGAAAGTTTCTTCCTTCATTTTTCCTACAGACTTTGTTATTTTGGATTGCGAGGTGGATTCTGAAGCTCCCATAATCTTGTGTCATCCTTTCCTCGCAATAGGAAGTGTGCTTATTGATTTACGAGCCAATGAGCTTTTATTTCGGTTGAATGACGAAGTGGTTCGTTTTGATGTATGCAAATCGATGAAGAAGCCTAGAGATATAGATGTGTTCTCTGTAGCTGATGTTTATTATAAAGATGTGGAAGAATTATCTGCAGAGAAGCAGCTTATTGATGAGCCATTGTCTGATGTGCTGTTGAATTTTGAGCGTGAGGAGGTTGAAGAATATGAAGAAACCGCTTGTTCTCTAACAGGAATAAGTTCCTATTCTCATGGCCCTAAGAAGCTGGACCTTGATCTTAAGAATCGACCTTCACCAACGGTGAAGACTTCCATTGAAGAGCCACTAGTGCTAGAATCGGAAAAGCTCCCCAGTCATCTAAGGTATGCATTCTTGGGAAGTGGTGATACACTTTTAATTATTGTTGCGGCTAATTTAGGTGAACAGCACGTAAAGGCTCTCATCTCTGCTCTGAAGAGGTACAAGAGAGCTATGGGTTGGACTATTGATGATATAATTGGTATCCAACCTGGGATATGTATGCACAAGAGTCATCTCGAAGAAGATTGCATGCCTACAAGTAAGCATTAGCGTCGTCTGAATCCATTCAGAAAATGATGCACCATATATCTCGATGAAGTCTAAGTAATCGAGATAACTATGTCGTGCCGCGACAATAAATCAAGCGCTAGATGGGAGGCAACCCATCGTCTTTAATTGTTTTGTTTTACTAGGAGTTTGTTTTTGTAGTCGAGCCACGACCAAAACTAAGGCTCTTGGTGGGAGGCAACCCATCTTTCTAATCGTTTTCATTGTTTTTGAGTAAGTGAAGGTGCAAGACGTATAAAAGAGGAGATTGGTCTCAAATTTTGATTTGGAAGGGTGCCATGTTAAAGGTGGTAAGTTAGGAATGAAGGAGTAAATGCAATAGACAAGGCCATGCCTATGCGAATCTAGGCAACGAACAAGGCAAGGCCTATACTATGGCCTAAGCTCTCTGAATCTACAATGCCATAGCATAGGCGCCGCCTATGCCAATGCCTTTGGTCTCTGAATCTACAATTCCATAGCATAGGCGCCGCCTATGCCCAACTAGGAAAAGCATTAGGCGCCGCCTATGCCAAGCATAGGCAAAGCATTAGGCGCCGCCTATGCTTACTTTTTGGTCTCCTAACCCGATTTTTAATAGGTCAAACCCGACCCAAGCCTTGGGCTATAAATAGAACTTCATTCTTAAGATAAAATCACATTGTTCCCTCAAACTAGGCGCCGCCTAACATTACCAAATCTCTCAAAATTTTTCTTTTTGCTCTTCTAACCTTGCAAGATCATATTCCGATTCCATCACCAAGTAAGTTCTTCTTTTATATTCCGTAACTATTATAATACTACGCTTATAATGTGTTGTTAGATCTTGAAGTGGTGTTGGTGATTTGAATAAGGTTGGTTTGTTATGATACATCTAATTAAGTGAAAGAATACGTATGGGTGTTCTTGACTTAGTTCTAACTTGTATTTGATTTTGATACACTGTCATACTTTTGCGAAATCGAAATGGTAAAGTTAATTGGATAAACTTCAAAATTGAATGCTTGAATGTTTGAATGACTCGTTCATCGAGATAAAGATCATGATTGAATACAAGTATGAGATGTTGTGATTATTTCTATGCCATAACTTGATTCGATCTCTATGTAGTAGTCTTGTTCCAAAAGTGCATCAATTCGAACACGAAAGTGTAGTTAAGATGACATGAAAGTATGACTGTGCTAAACATATTGTTGGAACACAACGCCTATATGTATGTCGATAAAGTCTGAGTAATCGACATCACTCACTTCATTAGTTTGTACCAAAAAGTTAAGTGTGGGGTGGTGCCGCTACTGTTTGTTTGTCGATCAAATCTTCCGAGATAAGCTAACATGACTTTATTTTAATTTCAGGTAGAATGGCACCAAAAAGTCGACCAGGAAAAGAAAAAGCATCCACCTCACAGAAGGGACAGAAAAGGGGAAGAAAAGAGCAAGCTGAATCCTCCTCGCTGCAAATACCTCGATGCATGTTTGGGATAAAATTGGTCCTAGAGGAGGAAGAAAAGGAGTGGTACAAGAACAACAAAGTGAAAAAGTATGTTCACGTGGAGTTGATACAGAAGGAGAGTCTAGCGAAGAAAGAACCATGCATTTTGGCTAAAATCATGGCGCTACATCTTGATTTCATTTTCCAAGATATGGGAAAATGCAATCTTGATCTAACGCGAGAATTCTATGCTAATTGGTCCCCAAAAACTACCGGAAGTGAAGTGAAGATTCGGGGCCAAGTTTTGCAACTGAGTGCGGAGTTCTTCAACTCTTTTCTAGGTTTTCCATCTGTAGATCCATTACCGCTCAAGGAGCTTCAACAAAGACCTCCGTACAGGGCAACCAGACACACACTATGTGGAACAAGATCAATGGCACGCTGGAATCGTCATAAGGATACCGTTGGACACAACACCTTCCCGTATGCTTCCCTAAACAGAAAAGCTCAGATATGGTTGCGGATAGTCAACTCTTGCCTCATTCCTGGGATGCAATACACAAAGATCACACGTGATAGAGTATGCTTGGTGTACGCATTGATGATGAACATCCCCATCAACATTGGGGAGATTATTCGATCTTCAATGCGAAAGGCTAGGCTGCACAAGAGGTCCCACTTCAGCTTTGGCAATCTGTTGACTGCGATATTAAGGAAGGAAGACATTGAAGAGGAACCTGCAGATCATAAACTTCCATACAACCCAAAGAAGGTTGACCTGATAAAGGTCAAAGATGTTGAAAGTATGCATGACGTCAACCTGACCACTGTAGAAAGACATGCTCGCGACGAAAGCTTCTTCCGCCATTTATATGGCATGACGAGATTTACCATGATGAGTGGGGGTCATTCTCCAACTGATGCAGAGCTCCAGTAGTTGGATTCTGACTACCCGATGAACGAGCATGCTCGGGCTATGTGCGGAGTAGGGGTGCATTTTGAGGAACCTCTCGATGATGACGTATCGACTGATGATGATCACCGAATGCCAGATTCAAACGTAGAGGAGAATTCTGATGACGACGAATCTGATGATGATTCCGATGCAGGGGGTATGACCCCAGACATAGAGGAGGAGTCCAACTAATCAGGTTTTCCTTATTTATTTTCCACTGAGGGCAGTGTGTCCCGTCTAAGTGTGGGGTGCTAGTATTTGTATGTTGTACTTCCTTGCCTACATTTATTTATGTTTGTTTGTTTGATTTTATCGTAGTTAGTAGTTAGTAGTTAAATTTTCAAATTATTTTTAGATTTTGCATGAAGTGCATGAAATTGTTCTGATAGGCGGCATGGTATTATGACAAGAGTTTGTGCTAAAATCATTACTATTGAGATGTTTAGGCTCTAAGTGTAACTCACTGTGTGATATTGTGTGGTTTAATTCCTTCTTTGTTGGGTCAAGAGTCTATACTACTCCCAATAAAGTTGACCATGTGCCTTGTGTATGTGAGGTAATAGTATATTCTGTGTTGTGGCTGATGCTAGAACTTGCCTGGTGTGTGTGTAAAGCGAAATAAAGAGTGCAAGTTTAGTAGATGATTTAGGCATTTCTTTGGCAGCTCTGAATTTGCTTACCTTCTTTTTACCTACCCCTGTACATTATCCTAGTTAACCCCCTTTGAGCCTCTAAGCTATTTTCTTTGACAGCCTCATATATAGCCTAATCCATTTTTTTTTCAAGACCATAATTTGATCCAAATTTCTAAGCGCTTTAAATAGTAAGGTCATGTTACAGAATAAGAGGAAATTGGGTGAGAGTGATGCATCAGAGTGTATTGGTACTTGAAATAGTTGTGAAAAAGAATGGCTATCATAGTGGTGTATAAAAAAAAAATCAAAAAAAAAAAGAATATAGTTGTGCTTATAATTGAATAACCAAATAGGTGAAAAGGGGTGGTAGATGAAAGAAAGGTAGCAGGGTTGTTTAAAACAGAGGTTAATGACATAACGTAGTGTATTAAAGCGCTTAGGGAACATAGTCACTATTTCTGGCCAAAGTAGTCCTACCTGTCCCTTAGCCTACATTACAACCTGTAAAAGACCTATTTGATCCTAAGCTTAGCATTCTGATATTAGTAGAGAATTACACTAAGGGCAAGCCTATGATCATCAGTTGCAACATATGAATTCTTTATGAGAGAGAGAGCAAGGAGAGTCTTGTACCCATGTTTCGAAAAATGCAAAACTTGTGAGTGATTATGGGTGATATATTATGTGAGACACACATGGTTGATGAGTTTTGGGTAGTGTTGTATGATTCTTTGTGCCTTAACTTGTGGATAAGAATTAACAATCATCACGAGTCTAGGTTGGAGGTTGAATTGTTTCTAGTAGAGATCAATAAAACTACTCTTTGTTAATGACTGTCGTGCATGTCTTGTTGAACATTTTTATGTTGTTACTGTGAAATCCTAAGTAGATGTTTGCATGGACGAAATATTTTGTTCGAGGACGAACAAAGCTTTAAGTGTGGGGTGTTGATGTTAGGCGTATTTACACGCCTAAAGCGCTATAATTTACCCATATTTTAGCTAAGTTTTAAGGACAAAATATATAATTCCTGCACTTTTAGTCCATTTTCCTATAAGTGAGCTAACCAACGTGATTAGCATGTTTTCAGGTATTTATGATGAAGATTTCAGCACTTTGTGGACCTTTCGGTAGCAAGGAAAACTTCACGTAAGAAGGAAGGCAGCTTTTGGAAGCTTGTGGACTGAATGTGATGCATGGAGAATCCGTCCCGGGCAAAATCAGTATTTCTTAATACTTAGGGGTGCAGCAGTAACCCAGTAGGACTAGGACAAGGATAAAAATCCTATTTCAGTAGGACTAGGACAAGGATGTTATAAAAACCCTATTTGCTGAATTTTTCAGCAACCTTTTCATTCACGCTTTTCATTAAGCTTTTCATAATTCATTCAACACTTTTAGTATTATTTAGTTTACAGATTCTGTAAGTTACCAACAGAGAAAACACGCTACAAAAATGGCAAGAGAGGAAATCACGTTAATCTCAGATTGACACAAATCCATCTTCATCTTGACATTGCTATAATCTTGGTATGATGATGATGTCTTCATGGATTCCCGTTGTGATCATGAGTAGCTAAACTCCTCTGTTAGGGTTATGAAAGCCTTGTGATATACTATCTATAACTATGAGTTTGTGAATTCTTGATGCGTATGCTACTTATATCATTACTCTCTTCATCTTATTTGAATTCTTGTGGTTGCAAACATATAGAATACGCCATTATAGCATTAACTTGTTCGAGAGAAAAGTTACATGTTTGGAAAAGAGAGTGTGACAAGGAAATAGGGCTACCAACCCCTATTTACACGTTAGTGCCGTAACTGGATTAACCTCTTGGAGATTTTGTACCGATAGTATACACTTTAAGCTCGAGAGAGTTAAAGTGAAATAATCCTGGATGGTCGAGAGACACTAGGATCTACCATTAGAATACAAATCTCTATAAGTGCATGCATGTCTGAATTCCGCATAACTCATAGTTAGTAGATATGTAGAACTCATAAGGTGGACATAAGCCTAACTTATTATTCTCTGTGATTAAATCTTACTTCATTAATCGCTTCAGTCGTTACTTTGATACTCTTAATTCACGCCACAATTAAATCCCCCTTTCCATAGAATTTTAGACCAACAGTCTACTAACGATTACAACACTTAGTGACCAAGTATTCCCTGTGGGATTCGACACCCAACCCAGTTGGGTTCTATATTTGACAGCGACCGCTTACACTCTTACGAGAGCTGTAGTTTGGGCGTTATCATCCATGCATCAGACATGCATATTTAGTATGAGATTTTAGTATATCAGAAGTTCCAGTCATATAGACATGTTCAAATATTCATGTTTCTTAAGTAAGATTAGTCTATCACCTTTCCCAGTCTAATCAGTCCCATTCGAGGACGAATGTTCTCAAGTGGGAGATATTGTATTTCCTCAAACTTTATTTAAGTCAAATCTAGTCTACACAAGAGTTAGTGATGAATTTCTAAATAATTGATGTTTGAATCAGATAGAATTTCCCCGATTTTGACTTTTTATCATGTGGGAAATTGAATTAACTTTCCAACAATACAAATTTCATTCAAATTTGATGTCAAAGTAAAAAATTTATGGACATTTTACAAAGAACGATCGAACCTGCCTAGAAGCGACGGTCAGGATGATGGACCGTCGAGCTAGCGATGAACCATCGCCCAAGTCGTTGCAACTAAGGTAGTGAACCTGACTTCTGGTTAAATGAGACAGCCAGTACCGACGTACCATTGAGCTAGTGATGGACCTCACCCAAACCATCGCAGACGAGGCAGAAAGTTCAGGTTCTGGCCAAATGTGATGATCAAGACCGACGGACCGTTGAGCCAGCGACAAACTGTCGCCCAAACCATCGCCACTTTTGATCAACAATTTTAAGCCATTTTTAAAAGGTTATTTGCTCTTTTTCCACCCGTTTTAACCCCTAATTATACCAGATCAGAGCTCATAACTTCATTATTCATCCACAACACCAAATTAGGATTTCTCTAAGAGATTAATCCCCAAGAATAAGAAACCCTAGGTGTTTAATACCAAGTCAAAAAGTCAAGCTTTTCTCTACCAACCTTCGAGAAATCATCCACCCAGGTATGTAAAGTGTTGATTCATGGGTTTCTTTCACCCATGAAGCTCAAGAATCCCATTTTAAACTCATGAATTGTGATTTCCATATGGTGAGTTGGTTTTAATTATGTTGATGTGGTTGTATGAATCCTAAGTTGGAGGCTTTATGTAATTTTAATGAAATTATGCTAGTATGTGGGTTGGAAACTTTTAAATTGAGTTTATTAAAGTAACCATGATGTATGAACTAGTGTATATGCCTAAGCCTAAGGTTGTGTATGCAATGTGTTTGATAAAATGCCCAAGAGAATAAGAATCATGCTTTAGGACTCAATTATGACCAAATTGATGAACCCATGCTTTACTCTTATTTTTAAAATGACTTTCATGTTATTATTATGCACTAAAATTGTTTGATGGATTGTTCATGTGATTATCCCTATGAAATAATGACATGTTTATACGCATTCCTATTAATGTACCGAACCATGATAGTCAAGTGCCTCTTGAAATTCCCCAATGATTGTATTAGGGATTGTTGATTATGGTCGTGAATCCAGGAAGTGTTATGTCTTGTCAGTTTTATACTATCGAGTCCTGGGGGTACTTGTACCCGACAATTTAGTTGTGTGCCTAGATCCAGTATCAGTATTAAAGACACTCTCAGGAAATCCATGTTCAGTAGAATTCAGTCAGTCTCATGACTCAGGAAACTCAGTAATCTCAGTAATCTTAATCAGTTATCAGATTTGTATAATATTTCATCAGCCAACGGAACTCAGTGAACTTTTTCCAGTCAGTTCAACATAATTAATTCAGTGTTTTATCAAATGGGAATAGGATTCAGCACCGAGTGTGCCCAGGGATGGGAACTCACCTGCGAGTAAAAGGTGTAATTCTTAGAAGCAATCCTTGCACTCCAGAACTACGTAGCCAGTGTAGGTTGAGACATCTAACCTATTAGCTGAGGGTTGATAAGGTGACTTAACCTGTTAGATGAGGGTCCCACTATTCTCCTTAGAGTACCTGTTAGATAAGGGATTACTCACAGTTTGTCCTTACCAATGGCGCGGCATTGATACCCTTCTAATTGGGGTTACAGATTAGACCCCAACTCAATTATATTATCTCATTTGGGGCATGTCGGTTAGATGACTACTTCCCACAGTTACAACTCAGTCTCAGTAATAGAACTCAGATAGTTCAATAGAATTTAGGACTTTCAGATACAGCCACCCAGTTCAGTATAAAACTCAGCTAGTTCTATCAGAAATAGGACTGGCCGACACAGTAATTCAGATTATAGTATATCAGTTATATGAAACTTATGTTATCAGTATTCAGATTCAGTGATGTCATGATCTTATTTACAGTTCACGTATTCATACATGTATTCTAATGTTCATGTTATCCAGTCAGTAAGTATTGTTCATGCATATGAGCCATTGCATTCAGCCTACCTCACTTACATACCAATATATTCAATTGTACTGATGCACTTTTGCTATGGTGTTTTATACCATAGGTTCAGAAGTACGAGCTACAGAGCATCTTTAGTAGATCAAATGTTCAGCAGCCAGACTAGCAGTGAGTCCTCATCATTCGAGGATAGCATAATTATTTTATTAATTTATTATTTTAGTAGTCTGGAGCTAGTTGGGGACATGTCCCATCATCTCCATAATTCTTAGACAGTTTAGAGGCTTTTAGACTAGTATGTTCAAACAATTATTTTAGTTTTAGTATGGTGATACCGTATTTCCAGACGTTATGTTTTATCAGATATTTGAACCGTATTTCCTTTCAGCATTTTTCCATATTTATACAGTATGTTATGCAGTGCTCAGTATAGATATCGGTCAAGGGTTAGCTTGTGGTCCTTCGGGGTCATGAGAACCGTGTGGCATTCTGGGTACCAGATTTGGAGCATTACATTCTCAAAATTAGAAACTAGAATGTGGATAACGGTCCCAAAAACTTGGGGATCCTCTTTTGAGATAGGGTTTAAACTTCCTAAGGGATTTAGGGATGAAATTCTGGATTTACAAATCTACCCCTGGGCTGTATATTCCCGCTAGGCAGCGATCACAGAAGCTTGCTCGCAATCGTGATCATAAATCACAATCGCAATATATTGACCTATCTTGACTGGCTACAATCACGACCCTCAGACCACGATCACGGTAACTGAGGCATGTTTCTTCTCCAAGTCTTCCAATTGCACTTCTTTTTATCCTTTTTTATCCTTTTTAGTTCAAGTCCACATCTTTCCATCTCATAACCTGTATGTATGCAAAATATGGATATTAGTGCATTTAATCACACATATGTCTCATTTATACATTTAAATTATGGTAATGTGCAACAATATTGAGTGTAAATGAGTGGTAAATTCACCACTCATCAATACCCCTAACTTAAAGCTTTTCTTGTCCTCAAGCAACACTATCTCTTACCATGAGAAAATGCATATTTATGCCCAAATTTAGTGACCCAATGATCAAAATAACTTCAAGCTTAGTTACTACCACAAGTAGCTCTTCAAACATTGGCAGAGCTATTCTCCCGACACCCCTCAACTCAAAATACAATATCCAAGGATACCAAAAACTTCAAAGAGAAACCATGCAACAATCACTAATACTCTAGAAGTGACTCAACTTTGACTTCAATAACAATATACTCCTTTTGCCTTATTTTTTTGGGAGATGACAAAATCACCCACCTCAACTTGGTTACATGCCTCCTGATAAGAAGGAAAATTCAATATACTAAGTTATCAAATATGCAACAAGTAATTTAAGTGAAAAACTCTCTATTTCTCAAGAACTCTCGATGCTAACAAGTACCATGCCATAGGTTTATCCCTATTTTCAATTGTCACTATAACAAAAATACTTGGTTGGAAATCCCAAAGGGTTTTTGAGCTTGTAAAGTAGGTTTGGGGTAGGGTAGGATATTATTTAGATACAACATGACTATATCCTCTTTGAACATCTACATCACACTATTCCATCAAACTTTTTGACCATGGGCCACTTCTTTTTGTATTCACTTTTTACACATGTGCCTACTTTAATCTCCTTGGTTCACCCATTTTCTTTACATTTTTTTTCTTGCACCCTTAGTGCTTCTCTTTCATTTGCTGGATCCTTTTTTTCTTATTCATTTGTTCTCAATTCT
Organism: Capsicum baccatum var. pendulum; assembly: GCA_030864225.1. Taxonomy (NCBI): domain Eukaryota; kingdom Viridiplantae; phylum Streptophyta; class Magnoliopsida; order Solanales; family Solanaceae; genus Capsicum; species Capsicum baccatum. The sequence continues at coordinate 94,333,042 of CM061557.1, forward strand.
TAAACCTATAGGAACTCACTTATAACTTTGTGGCTCAAAGTTACCTCTTCCAATCTTCACCACCCTCAGCTTAGGCTTTTAGCCTCAAAATACAATATTAAGTTCAAAAAGGGTAGGGTTGAAAAGAGGGATAAGAATTGAAAGGCTCACGGTTTACAAAGTTTTTGCCAAATAAAGGTCTAAAGGCTCAAAATAAGTGATTTGGGGAAACATATATGCAAGGGTCGGCTTTTTTAGGCTAAAGTGGACTTCCAATGTCATAAAGATGGCCTAAGATCATCTCACCAACCAAGTATAATAAGAAATTAGCCTTGAGAGACTAATGGGGAAAGTTCTAGCTACTATAAGTACACATAAGATTTGAACAAACGATCTCACCATAGATGGTATGCAAATTCACCAAGGAGGCTCAATTTCCCCTCCCGCTAGAGACAAAACTGGAGTATCTACCAATTTTCACAAACCAAAATTTTTTTGGAGTCATAAAAAGAGAAAAGAATTGTTACAAGTCCGCTCACATCCATACCCTTGATTTTTGAATAATTTTGTATGGAGGGGGATATTTGCATTATATTTACAACGCGTATAATTTTTTAAATATGGCATCAACCCAAGCCTTCATCTCACATTTTGGCTTTCATACGGGCAAACCATATGGCTACTCAAACTTTGCCATAGATATAAGTGCGATCACAAATTTAAAATGCCATAGGTACTCAGATTTCCTTTGCATTTATGACCTCAATGCCACGAGTACTCAGACTTTTCTTTCATCCATGGCTTAAAACTGAATCAAAATACTTTTCCCTTAAGAATGCCATCACTTAATCTATCATAGGAAAAAGCTAATCCAATATCACCACAGCAAAAATAAAGATAAAGTAAAACACAAAATCTAAAAACAAACCAATAACTAATGTATGAACCATGGGCACCATCAGAGTACCCAAATAATGCAACCCAAAAACAAAATAAAAATCATTCAAAATGTGATCAAAATATCCATAAAACATCTAAATAATAAAATCTGGGGACCGGCACCCCCAACTAAAATTATAGCAGTGTCCTCACTGCATAATCAATAAATAAAGAGAAAAGGATGCTCCCTAGATTTGCATTAAGAGATTCTTATTCCTACTGACTATGCACCATCACCACCAGTATCAGAACCTGACCACTCGGTAGGGGACTTATCATCACTCTCTACCCTGGGAGAAGGTAGTTTGTCACGAGGTTTTAGGACCTTCCACAAGCCTTTGAACCCCTTTTAAATCTTGTTGAAGAATCTGTCTCTCTTTTCCTCCCTTTTCTTTATCTTCTCGTGGGAGGCCCGAAGATTCCTGTGAGACCCTGCTAGTGCTGACTATGCCCTCTCAAGCCTAGAAATAATGGATCCCTATGTCTGCTACTCCTCTTGATACTTCTTATAATCTGAGCAAGACACATAAGAGTGACGCTTGCTAGAGGGCTCTCCTATCCCCTGAGGCAATCCTGATACTAGCTCCTTCATGACCCTAATATCTACACTAATATCCTCTAGCAGCCCAGCAGTGGATGTCTTGCACATTTCTGACTCCTTAACTATCGACTTTCCTGCATTGATTTTTTTTTTTACTATGATCAGGTGCACCCTCACCTCAAATTTTGAGTAGGAAGATGTAGGGGTTTGGTTTCACCTAGGTTTCTATTGGTTACTCCTCTACTTCATCCCTCTTACATAACTCAGTAATAAGAGAAGGAAAGAAATAAGTGTACCACCCTGACTCTTGAAATTCCTCCATTCTAAAATCACAATCTAGCCCACGTTTAGAATAATGCAAGATAAGATACATGCCACCATTCGAGGTCGTATATCTATTACAGCAGTCATATGTGTGCATGGCAAAACATGGTTGTAGATGATACTCAACCAAATCCTGGCCTGTTGTGAATCATTTAGAGAGATCCCTCTTTTGGTGGCAGCCCAGGGAACTTATTTGCTAGGGTATAGTATACTAGCCATCCAGGTCTGGCTCAGACCCCTTAGCTTGGAACTCAGTCATATCAGTATCTGGGAGCATATATAAGGCATTGATCTGCTCTACTCCAAAATGTACCTCCTTTTCTCTAATCTTTATCACTGGGTATGAAAGAGAGACTACGCTAAGATTTGTGTAGAACTCTTGTACCCAGTGTTTATTTGCAATGTAGAAGTCTAGGGAAAATAGATCCACCCAGTAGAAGCAATCCTGTTGAAAAATTGTGGTAATTTCTCTGGCACATTGTCCATGCAAATACCCCTCTCCGGGAGTAGTTTGGTCTTCAGAAGGTCACTGTAGTAGAGGTTGTGATATTTAGGAGCCATGAAGAGGATATGGCCATAATCCTCTATTTAGTGGTTGAATACCTGTAAGTAATACAACACTGACCATCATTAGTAGCTCTACACAAAAACCATGCTAGGTTCATTAGATAAACGCTCGGGCAGTGTCATAGTGGGTTTTGGGGTGAAAATTAGGCATGCAGGATTTTTTGTCTAAGCTATAAATTGGCCTCAGATATGGCGATTGCAGAGCCTTGATCAAAATTATGGTACGACAATCATAGTCTCGATGACCGTGATCGTGATATTTGAGGCCAATTTTGCACCAATTCTTAACAATGTGAAATACCCACTTTCAACTCTAATTTGTACTCTAACTAACCATATAGTCACCATGCCCATGGAAATTAAACCCTAAGTGCTTGATTAGGCTTTTGAAATGTGAAGAATTTTGCAAGGATTTCGTCGAAGAATTTAATCAAACACGTGGTGTACACATTAACTATATCCTATTTAGGCCAAATTTTGGGTACTCAAGACTTCCCCATCGGTGTGTATATCAGCTAACCATAAAAATAACCAACTACATGAATGAATTTAGCATTAGAAACACTATTTCAGGCCTACTCATAAAACACAAGTTTCAAGCCTAAAACAAACATAAAAATGAGGAAGTTGGAAATACTTACTGAGTTACAGGCTGAAAATATAGTGAAATACACAACTTTGACACTCAACACACGATTAAATTTTAGTGTTATTTGAGAGAATTTTGAAAAAAGGCATAGGGGAGAAATGGCAGTCGGATGGTACTTGAGACCAATTTTTAGGTCCTCTTCACTCCCCCACTCAGTCCAAAACATATTAATTTCACACTTTCTCTTTTTCAATTTTAATCAATACTCCTTATAGCACCACAATTTCATGGATTAGGCCTAAACAAAACTAAAATCTACTCTATCATGCAAAAATAAAATAATACGTGCCACTTTCATGGCATGATAGGTTGTTTCCTATCTTTTGTGGCAAGACACCTCTCCAACAATTATTTGTGTTTCCACTTAGAATATTTGAATCTCCATCCCAACTTTCGCTCACTATGCATTGAGCGGTAGAGGGATAGAAGATTCAAATCTTTCAAGATGAAACATGATAGAAATGAGGACATGGAGATGCAACTTCTATCTTTCCACTTCGAAGATTTAAACCCTTTATCCAATTTCAAATCAAATTTTTGATTTGGATTCTTGGGTAATGGTGGGAACATCAATAGGCCACTAGTTAAACATCAAAAGTTGAGTTCCTTGGCCTTTAAATGCAGGGTTCTCATGTTCTCTTTTGGAATGTCAAACTCTAAAATATAGGGATAGTGCTTCTTCTCCTCAAAATCCCTCATTTGCTTAAGTGGGTGGACTCTCATCATACCCACTAGGTGCAATATGGAAAAATGGTTCGAATGAGGTCTATCACTTAATTCCAAAATCACATCCCTATTAACATACTTACCCCAAATTGGACTAAAGTCTTTACAAGAGATGAGCTTGGGTCCTTATTTTGACTCTAGCACATTTCCTCAAGTTTGACATCTTCAACTATATCAGGTCCGGTTGGTTGGGACATCACCAAGGAATATTCACTACCAATCTCATCATTTGCCACATAGCTTAGTCTTTCTTCTTGATCATCCTCATGTTGAAAAGTGGGTAAGGTAATGGTATTTGAAGGGTTTGTTTCCTTGCCCATTTTCTCTATCTTGATAATCTCCTTTCCAAATGCCTCATCGGATTGATGCATGTGGTGTACGTCCTCCTCTATTGAAGTTACCTGATCCAAAAGAGTTTGAAGCATTGCTTCAACACCGTTGTATCCAATATGTTGTTCTTCTTTTTCCAAATCATGCACCCTATCAAACTCATATGAATAACTAGCATTTTTGTTAGCATAACTGGGGGAGGGAGCATTAGGATAATAACTCCAATGTCCATCTCGACCACCACATAAAGAACAATCATACTCCCAAAAGGATTGAGATGGTGTCTCCATCTTTCTCCGGGGAGCATATCTATGATCTTGCCAAAAGTGGGTCCATAACAATATGGACATGGATCATCAAGATAGGATTTCCAATGACCAAAATCATATTTGTCCCAATATGGAATAGTGACAAGTAAACAAAAATCAAAATCTACCTAACACAAGAAACAAAAAAAATCACACATAAATATTTACAAGTTGAATCCAAGAAAGTAGGCTAAAATTTCAAACTAACTCAATATGCCAAATTGTTCCACAGCAATGGTGACATATTTGATAACGCTCAACATACATGTCAATTTAAGTGCAAGGCGGTTATCGTTAATATAATTGCCTAACTTTGAGTCGGGGTTGAATCCTTGAGGAATAATGTGAGTGGCGATTTAAATAAGTTCAAAATTTAAGTTACTTGCTAAACTCAAACTTAAGATACAAGTAATGGGGTATTTTAGATGTTTCAAAGATATGATTACTATTTGACTTCTAAAGGACTAACTCGAGGGTATGAATAATTAGAGTATAATGAATTAGAGATGGATCAATGGATTTTTCTTTCCTAGGGAAAATTATGCATGGGAGAATGATGATTCAGTGCAAATTCTTATTGTTAGTGACATGGTAGCTAGGTTGAAATTCATTAAGGCTACTTTGTAAACAAAGCCTCAAAGATGTCACTCACTGACCGTTTCAAGTACCTAAAGAGTGTGTCAGTTAAAGCCACCCAACGCCTCAATTGGGTATCCCTATTTCTAGGATGATACCCAGGTATATTCAACCTCATAATCACCCTTATGTCTAAGATAGTGAAAGATAGCAAACTACACCCATTAATTGTCTACTATTCTCTTAGTTTCCACATCCTTCTTTCAACGATGATGAAGGTTCCAAAAGTTCACTCAGACCCCTATTTCAAGGATTGTTTGAACTTGGTTTTCACCCACAAACCCATGTGGATATTTGGGGTTTTCACCCACAAACCCATGTGGATATTTGGGGTTTTCACCCACAAAAGCCCAACAAATTTAATAAAGCAATAGTAGAACCCATCATCAACAAACTAGTATATACACAAATAAATCACAACCCACACACAATTTGTACCCTATTCTAACATAATACCAAGAGGAAGAACTAGCTACACATAAGGTTAATAAGTAGGATATACCCAAAAATCTCCATCAATTTGATTTATTGAAAGATAAAGAGAATACAAATTGCAAGCTTTAGGGTTCAACAAATCTTCAATGGAAATTTTCAATTCTCCACTTGAAAGATACTTTAATGTATTCTTCACCCAAAAAATTAGTACAATAGTTGTCTTCTCAAAATTAGAAACTAGAATGTGGATAATGGTCCCAAAAATTTGGGGGTCCTCTTTTGAGATAGGGTTTGAACTTCTTAAGGGAATTATGGAAGAATGTGTGAATTTACAAATCTGCCTCTGGGCTGTATTCTCGCTAGGCCGTGATCTTGGAAGCTTATCTGCGATCCCGGCTACCACGACCACTGTCAAAACTCGCAATCGTGGTATATTGAACTATCTTGACTAGCCACGGTTGCAGATCTCAGACCGCAATTGCGGTAACTGAGGATTGTTTCTGCTCCAGGTCTTCCACTTGCATTTATTTTCTCTCTTTTGATACTTTTTAGTTCAAGTCCATATCTTTCCATCTCATAACTTATATGTCTTCAATATATCGATATTAGTGCATTTAATCACACATATGTTTATTTTATACATTTAAATCATGGCAATGTACACCAATGTTGAGTGTAAATGAGTGGTAAAATCACCACTTATCAACCTTTATAAGTTTTATACAAGCTCTCTCTGGGGCACTCACATGATCAATAACTCGAGGGAAGAAAGACTAAGTTGCTACCAAATACTTGATGCCAAATAGAGTGGAAATGCTAATACTATGTCATACTCTAAAGGATATAGCATAGAAATAAGCCTAACACTCAATAAACCCAATCTCATACTCTAAAACCAATAAGGAAGCCCGATGAACACTAATGAAGCCAACTTTGTCCTGGGAGTTTCTCAAAGAATCGAATGTCATCACTAGATATGAGTTATCCATAAAAACACTTGGAATCCCTAATGTTGAATCTCAAAAGGTTGGAGCAGTCAATAGCCTCATCATAGCCTAGGTTGGCCCCAAATCCTTTAACCGACGCTGAAAATCTTCGACATCCATCCCTGATCCCCTTGTCCAATGTTGTATTGAAGCTCTAAAAATACATCTTGAAGTCCCATCTGCATCTATCGACAACCTTGCATCATCCATTTAGGATAGACCAGAGTGAAGTAATGTACTTGAGGCTCGTAGAAATATAGACTCACGATAAGGAGACACGAACAAATTTCCTAAGAATGCCCTATAGCCTCCCAAAGATAGGAAATGGACTCTACCCCGATTTACAAGACTCTAATAGACACCAGGCTCTTGTACCAAGACACCGATAAACTAGCCTCTGAAACTAATTTTCCATGACCTAATTTCTTAGGTCATGATGGCACCTACTATAACCCACCAGCAGGTAAGTCAACCAATTGCCCAAAACTACTAGAAATGGACTACTAAGATGAATGAAGAAATAATGCAGAATAAATATATTAAAGCGGCTAAAATACACAAGATAGTCCTAAGACTTGGTAAAATTAGTACAAGAGCTTTTAATGTAATAAGATTACAAATAAAGTACTAAATGAATATAGTAATAAAACACATCTATGAATACGACATATAGATTTGTCTAATACATAAGAGGGAGAATAGCATACTCCGAATGCTAGGAGCTCATCATATGTCCCCAATCCATAATTTCTCTGCATGATGCATACAACAACGGAGAGAACCCATACTATGATTTGCAGGTTGCAGAATATAGTATGAGTTCCAAATACCTAGTCCTCAATAGACAACTACCGACTGAACTCCAAAGATAATGCAAATATACAAAACATGCAAGAAAGAATGTAAACTACACTTATGTAAACTACACTTAAATATCTAGGGAACTAACATAGTAAAGCTAAGGAGGCAATAAGGATAACTATCCTATTTTAGCCATACTCAGAAACCTAAGCACTATGCCATATATCACTGGCCCATATATAAATAAAGAGCAGATAAAGTATATTTAATAGTACACAAGGCCAAAGAATGGATATACAACATGAACACATGAAATAAGGGAGGGATGTATGGTAATAACATAAATACATATATAAATGTATGCACATAAACAACTCTAACCCCAAAAGTACAACCTAAAGTAGTTATACTAGCATTTTAAGGCCTCTTAATCATAGTAGGAACTAGTACTAACATAATTAGGATCTCTAATCCATACATCTAAACATGAGATAATTATCTATAATAAAGCAACCGTAAAGAAGAGAATTAGAATCATACCTCGAATCTCAGTACCATTCTAATAATCAACCTATCACAATGGGAAATACCAACGTAAAGATCAACATACAACATAAGCAATACTCATTACCTATACCTATACAACCCCCATAAGGCTAATAGATATAAGTGCATACTAGTAATGGGCAATGCACAAGTAAAGATGGATGCAAAGTATAGTCCATGCTACCATAACTGATCTAAGTGTCATATATTAACTAGTGTATATACCTCATCAAGCTCAACAACTCACAAAGAAAGGACCTATGAAAATATCTCTTCTCTGTCATGATGACTCACGGATGAAGGGGCCCCTAGGGGGTTCAAAAGTACCAGTATATACCGACCTGGTCCTAATCCAGGATTTCTAATAACCATCATCATCATCAATCTACTTTTTCTAGTTATATATATATATATATATACACACACACACACACAGAGTCTAGAACTGTGGCTAAAAGAGTGTAAGTCCGTAAATCCATTATCCGCAGTAAACTCTAAGGCTAAATCATCATAAAGTGTAGAAAGGATCAAAATCTCCTTCGATTGAGGTAAATAGTAGTAGTAAAATCATGAACCAGAATCTATCTCAATCAAATTTTTAAAATATTATTTTTAGTCTCAAAGGCTCATAAATCATTCATTAAATTAGTAAGATTCTTGTTATGAAGAAAGTTAAAAGTGGAAATAAACACCTTTTTTAAAAAAAAAAAATAGTAGTAAGATCATATTTTAGTTGAAATCATACCATTTATCATTTTAGTGAGCATGAACATATCAAATTTATGCATAACATAACCGATATCCAAACATCATTATAAGCATCAAAATATTCATAAACTACAGCCACATCCTTTACAAGGATGATATATTTCCGAAATTAAAGCAATATCATAATCACGGTCTTGGATCCAATAATATATATATATATCTGACATAACCATGTCATAAGATGGGAAAGTGTCACAATCCACCGAGTATCATATTAAATATTATACTCAAGGTCCATTAGCCCCAAATATGCCTAACTTACTGGAAACCTAGGGTAATAGGATTTTAGAAGCATAATAAGTAGTCATTTAGCCATGAAAACTAATTTTTTTTTAAGAGTTGGAATTGGAGGTTAAGTTGGAGTTGGAGCTGTGTTTGGACATGTCTTTTTGAAAAAATTTCTTTAGACTTTTGGAAAAACTTTTTAAAATATAGTTCTATACCCCTAGTTTTTGAAAATCTATCAAAATTACCCAACATAACTAATTTACCCACAAAAGTCCACCAAATGTGAGAGGAGACAATAATGTGGCCTTTGCTATTGGTGTAGGATAAATAGTCACAAGAACGGACAGATTAGGGTTACGTTGTATCATGAGGAGATTTTGACGAAGAAGAAAAGAATTGAAGTTTTCTTTAATTTTGAGGTCTTTTATAAATGGAAGTAGGAAGAAGTGAGCAATGTGGTAGTTAGGCATTTCACTCCGGTTGTTGGATGAAATTAATAGGGTGTTTTTGTAAAAATTAAAAAGGGGGTTAGTTGTAACAATAAATAAAGTTAAAATTGAAGTTTTGTTACGACCCAAAAACCAAGGGTCATGATGGCACTTGTCCAAGGACTCACGAGCAATCCCGTACCTCAAGGTCTAATCTCATAAACCTCAAAACACTAACTGAAGACAATAAGGCCTACCATATAAAGCCTCGAAAGGATCCATCTTAATACTGGAATGGTAGAGAATATCATATACAAACTCCGTCAAAGCTAAATATTGCACCCACTTACCTCCAAAGTCCATAACAAAAGCACTAAGCATATCCTCATAAACCTAAATAGTATGCTCTGACTGAACATTGGTCTAGGGGTGAAAGGTTATACTAAGATCAACCTGGATACCTAACTCCTCCTAAAAAGTCTTCTAAATGGGAGATATGAACATTAGACCTAGATCTAAGATGATCGGCGCTAGCACACCATGAAGGAAAACTATCTCACGAATGTAGATACAAGAAAACCTCTCACCACTGAAGAAAACCTAAAACAATATGAAATAAGAAGATTTTGGTCAATCGATCCACAATGACCAAAATAATGTAAGAACCATTAGAAGTACGAGGCAACCAATCACAAAGTCTGTAGTGATCTGTTCCCATTTCCACTCGGGAATAGGTAACCTCTGAAGTAAACCACCGGGCCTCAAATGCCCGGCCATTACCTACAAGTAACATAGGCAACGAGCTACAAAATCCTCTATATCCTGTCTCATACCACTCCACTGGTAATTTTGTCTCAAATCATGATACATTTTAGTCACTTTTGGATAAATAAAATACTTGGAACAATGAGCCTTCTACAAAATCAATCTAAGCCAATCACTCACTCTCGGCACACAAACTCGGCCACCAATCCTCAAGACACCATCTAGATTAAGTGAGGCTTTATTAGCCTCACCTCTCAACACCTTATCTCAAATCACTCTCAACCAAACATCATCAAACTAATAAGCCCAAATTTGCTCCATCAAGGATGACCTAGCCTCTACAAATGCCAAAATAAAACTAGGTGTTAGAAGGTCAAGCCTAACCATATGGTTAATCAATGACCGAAACACTAAGGCCAAAGGTTGCTCCTGGGTCAAAAGCCAAACTACCCATTCTGACTTCCAGCTCAAGGTATCTTCAACAACATTAGCCTTGCCTGAATGGTAGAGAACAGTCAAGTCATAATCCTTAAGCAACTCAAGACAATGACGTTGTATTATATTAGGATCTCATTGGTTGAAGAAATACTAAAGGATATGATGATCTAGAAGATCACAAAATGGTCTCCATACAAGTAGTGCCGCCACAACTACAAAGAAAAAATAACTGCACACAATTCTAATCATTGATAGGGTAATTCCTCTCATGGGGCTTCAACTAACGAGATGCTTAAGAAACCACCTTAAACTCTTGCATCAATATAACACTTAACTCAACATCAAAAACATCATAGAAGACAGTAAAACCCATGATTTTCTTGGGCAAAGCCAAGATATGAGCTGAAGTCAACAAATCCTTAAGCTTTTGAAAGTTTGCCTTACAAGCATCAGACCACTAAAAGAAAATCTTCTTCTGAGACAACTTGATCAATAGAGATATTTGTCACAACCCAATTTACGATTCATGATAGCAGCTACTAAATTCCTCTAGTAGGTAAGCCAAACCCTAACTCGAAGCTAACAAAATGGGTTAATTGAGTAAAAAGTGGCCAATATAGTGAAATTTCAAGAACATAATTTATAAATAACAAGGTTCTAGATAAAATAAATAGACAACACACGATACCAATCCCACTACCTAGTAGAGCCAGTACAAGAGCATCTAATAGTATCAATACAACTCAAAGTCTAGAATAGTCAATACATCTGTCTCAAAACAAAAGACTAAAAATATAGATAGAGAGAAATTGGAGACTCAAACTCCAAAAGCTCACCCTATCTCTAAAAACTAGTCACTGTATGAATAATGGTCAACAACGACATCTAGTACTCGGATCTACGCCAAAAAGGTACAGAAGTGTAGTATGAGTGCCAAAATAGTGGGAACTCAGTAGGCAATTGGCCAACTAAGCTAAATAATGATATATGTATGATAAAATGTAAGATAACATAACTAAGTCAAGATACACAAAACAATCCTGAATCACTTCTCATACCTCTAAGCATAATACATAAATAACCAGAATAATAACATAATATGATACAAGAAATCATAAACTACAAATTGGCTCCCATACACCAATTGGTGTAGAAAAGTAAAGGACTCGTCACAACCTCCTATACAACTAAAGAGTACACCCAAGATAAGAATAAAGAAATAAACCAATATTATAAATAAGGTTCATTGTCATTTAATCATCATTCCACCATTTACCCACATGCCATAATGTTACTATCATATAACAACCTTATCATTGTTGTTCACTAATCACCGTTTATTAGCTAATCATCACTTATTAATTAATATATTTAATTGCTAGGGCCCATTAATCTCATACCATATTATAACAATTTCCTTATTTTCCAACTTAGCCAAATTGCTACCTTCAATCTCACATCCCGATATCATTAATCATAAAACATATCATCATAGCATACTAGCATATTCGAAATTTAGCCGGTAAATATAATTAATAGCCAAACTTGAATCGATAAATAATCAATATTCGAACTCAAACTAGTAAATATAATCAATAGTGCCATAGTCATCCTCTGAACTCAAACTGGGTATATATAATCATCAACATAATCATCTTCTGTACTCGCACTGGATAAATATATATATATATATATATATATATATAATTCACAACATAGATAGTATCATAAATATGCATAAATAATATCATAGTCAATATGCATCAACCCTCACATCAATATCAATATAATAATCAAGTATTAGTATTTATTAATATTACCTCAATACACATTTTCAAGAGTCTAATAAGTGTAAAGGTTTACAAAACTAACATATGTCATAACCTAAAGTGGATTAAGAGTCCACATCTAATCCTCAAGTTCCATTTTAGAAAAAATCTACTCGAGCTAGGCTTAAGGTATCTAAATCCACTTTTAGAAGTATAACAAGCCACAATGAGACCTAAAGTAAATATTATTCCCAAATACATTAGTAAGCCCAATAAAAACTAAGAAAACCTTCATAGGGGTAAGCAACTAAGGACAAACTTACCCTAAACATGAGTAAATAAAGCATTTTCATCTAACTTGAGTACTCTAAGGCATTCCCATCCCAATCATAAGAAATGAAGCCTAATTCACCTAAGGTATAAAGAGCAAGCTAAGTGTTTCAAACTTACGATTTCAAATTAGCCTAAACATCCAACTAACCCTATGTCTTGTATTTTATCAATCCAACACCTAAAACCCATCCCAAATCTGACAAGATATCATAAAAATACAATGACATAGCTCCATGTAACAAGGAATAAACCTAGCCTATCTCATCACTGAAGAAAGCTCAACGAATGGCTAAACCATTGCTTTTTCTTTTCGAGAAGCCTCATAAAGATGTCAAGCTATCAAAAACACATTCTAGCCATCAATAAGAGAATATTGACACTTATACTGCACCATTATGATTCAGGTCCAAAAATGACATCAAAACCCCATAGGGGTCCCACATATGAAAAATACATTTCCAAAACCAACCCAATATTCATAAAATCTCAAGGAATCATGACCCTCAAAAATAGATAAAAATAAAGATAAATTGAGGCTAAAATCAAGCCCTCAAGATTTTGGGGTTTTAAGCAATTAATCAAGAAATTTCACCAAGAAAAAAGTGAATTCTTACCTCAAATCGAAAGATAACCATAAATTTGTTACTCTTGCTTCCTAATCACCAACAAGTTTCAATTTTAATCTCTCACATAATTTAGGGCTCTTAGATCTCAAGGGAATGATGAAGAATGGGAAAAATTCATGGAAAAGTGGTAATTTTATACACAGTCCAAGGCAACGAGAATCATTATCGTGTTGGCTCGAGATTTATTTAGAATCCTATATACGCAAACGAATTATGTAACCACACCAAATTCAACATTTTGGATGCAATAGCATACTCAGATTTTCTATCCAGGGCAATTTCTACCAAATATAGGTCCCACACCCATATTTTGAATTTCTTAAATTTTTAACTAGTAGGATGAAATGAGCTCGGGTGCCTCGGGACCTAAACTAAATGTCTACCCTATCTAAAATTGATATTCTAGAGTTGACTGTGGAGTTAGAATTTGCATACGAGTTCATTTTATTAAAATTTTCAGCCAATGGCTATTTGAAAAGACTTCTAAATAGAATTGGATCTAAAACCCAAATGAACTGTCCGGTAACTGAACTGTCAGTCCTAGTAAGTCATAAACAACTTGGGGTAGCTATAGAAAATCTCTAACTATGAAAATATGTAGAAATATGGAAAATGACCTTTAGGGTCATTATAATATCCACTACTAAAGGAACTTTCATCCCCAAAATTTAAAGATTAGGATTTACCTAAAGTCTCAAACAAGTGAGAATACTAGGCCCACATCTCACTCTCAATCTCCCAAGTGGCCTCCTCCACAATGCAGTGCCTCCACTGAACCTTTACTACAGGAATATCTCTAGTGCACAATCATCTAAAATCACTAGCCAAAATAATCACTTGCTCATCTACAAAAGTCAAATGCTCATCCAACTGGACTGAGTCCCATCTAAGAACATGAGAAGGATTAGGAATATATCGTCGCAACATAGAGATATGGAAAACTATATGAATAGTGTCAAAATCTAGAGGTAGAGCTAACTCATAATCCACCTCACCAACTGTGCGAAGAATCTCAAAAGGTCTAATATATCTAGGACTGAGCTTGCCTTTTCTCTCAAACCTTATCACACCATTCATGAGTGATACACAGAGAAATACATGATCACCAACTCCAACTATCAAGGCACAAAGCATACGGTCTGCATAGGCCTTGTGCCTACTCTGAGCCACTCTCAACCTATCATAAATCACCCTTACTTTATCCAGTGACTCCTGAAACAAATCAGTACTATAGGGCCTAACCTCAAAAGTCTCAACTAATCTAATAAGAGAACGATATCTCCTACCATACAAAACCTCAAAAGGAGCCATCTTAATACTCGAATGATAACTGTTGTTATAAGAAAACTCTATCAAGGCTAAGTACTGATTCCACTTGCCTCCAAAATCCATACACAAGCTCAAAGCATGTCCTCAAGCACCTAAATAGTTGACTCAAACTGTCCATCGATCTATAAATGAAAAGGTGTACTAAGGTCCACCTGAGTACCCAACTCCTCCCAAAAATCTATCCAAAACCTCAAAGTGAACACAGAATCATGGTGTGAAATAATAGAAATGGACATACCATGCAAATGGACTTTCTCTTAAAGGTAGATATAGGCTAATCTCTCAATAATGAAGGACATCTGAATAGGAATGAAGTGTTATGACTTGGGTATTGAGCTATAAAATCTGCCACATCTATCTTCATATGCTCTACCAGTAATATTTTCTCAAATATCTATACATATTGGTTGTGTCGAGGTAAATGGAATGTCTAGAATTGTGAGCTTCATGCAAAATAAACTAAATCAAGTCACCAATACTCTAGACATAAATGCAACCATCAAATCTTAAAACACCCTCAAAATCTATGGTGTTCCTCCTGGAATCATCACTCAACACCTAATAACTAAGGAAGAGAAGCTTACTATCCTCAAACTAACGATCCTAAATATGCTTAAAGAATGAAGATCTCACCTCAACACTATCAAGAATCCTCCTAGGGTCCAAAATATCAAGATGAGATATCAAGGTTGACAAGGACTAAATATCCTATGCCAATGGCCTCTGAGAAACTAAAATACAAGCCAAGTTACACATACTCACTGCCTTTCAACTCAAGCATCTGCTACCATATTTGCCTTCCCCGGATGATACAAGATGGAAATATCATAATTCTTAAGTAACTCCATCTATCTATACTGCCTAGCATTTATCTCACTTTAGGTTATAAGATGTTGAAGATTGTGATGATCGATGAAAATCTCATAATGCACTCCATAAAGATAATGACTCCAAATCTTAAGCGTGAAAATTACCACTGCCAACTCCAAATCATGAGTGGGATAGTTATGGTCGTATACCTTAACATATCTTAAAACATAATCAATAACATGGCCCTTCTACATCAATACATAACCCAAACCAATACCAGAAGCATCACAAAACATGGTGAATCCCTCACTCTCAACAAGAAGAGCTAAAATAGAAGTTGAAGTAAGAAAATCCTTATGATTTCCAAAGCTCAACTCACACTCCTCGAACCATCAAAAAGGAATCATATTTTGATTAAATCTGGTCATAGACACTGAAATTATAGCAAAACCCTCGATGAAGCATCTAAAATATCCAACCAAACTAATGAAGCTACAAAACTCAATCAAAGATATAGGTCTAGCCCAACCACAAATCACTGTAATCTTAGCTGGGTATACCATAATACCATCCTTAGACACCACATGTCCAACGAATGTCACCGACTCAAGCCAAAACTCATACTTAAAGAACTTGGCAAAAAACATATGATCTCTTAAAGTCTAGTGCATAGTCCTCGAATATTGTGCATGCTCCTCTCTACTCCTCGAATACACAAAGATGTTGTCAATCATCACAATCACAAAGGAATTAAAATAAGACCTGAATACACAGTTCATCACTTTCATGAATGTAGCTAAGGTATTAGTCAACCCAAAAGACATCACAAGGAACTCATAATGACTATAACAGGTCTTAAAAGCTGTCTTTGGGATATCCTCAGCCCAAATACTTGATCAACACCCAAACTATACCTCAAAATAAAGGATAAAATAGTTGTTGTCAAGTAAAGTGACCCAACTAGGTTGGGGTCGAACCCATAGGGATGACATAAATTTGTATCTCTAGTTTGCTAAACTCAACGGGCAGAACTAAAAGTAAATGAGGGGTTTGTTGTTGTAATCTCAAACAAATATTAAATCTCAACTTTGGTTGTAATAATTCGATGATGAATACTAGGATTATGTTCCCCCTGATTCTTAGCTCAGTAGGCTCATCATATTTTATTGAACCAACCAATACCTTACATGCAGAATCTAATAAGTTATTTACCATTAACTATCTTGTAGACTTATTGATGGATTTATTATTTACCTTTTGATTCTCAAGGAGTCATATTACTAACCCATATCTAAATCCCAGTTAATTATTACCTTTTGAGTCTCAAGTTATTAGATGATAGATAACCATCTTACATAGATGATACTGATTAGCCTAGATCAATAGTTAATCTTCAAATTATTGTTCTAATTATCTTTTCCTAGTCACTACTCCTCTTGTGTAGTAGTAGTGATATTCTAGGCGGGATCACTATTTGCAGCCGCTAAGACATCTATCAGACCAAAGATAATACAACACATGCAAAGATACTAGTTTAGAATAACTTTGCACTTTTCTTACTTTGTTAATATGTCAGGGTTCCCACAACCCTAGCTAAAGGCGTTAGCTGCTCATGCTTGTGAAATGATCAATGGAATTCATAATGAAAAGTGATGATAGGCATATTTACACGCCTAAAGTGCTATAATTTACCCATATTTTAGCTAGGTTTTGAGGATAAAATATATAACTCATCCACTTTTAGTCCTCTTTCCTGTAAGTGAGCTAACAAACGTGATTAGCAAGTTTTCAGGTATAAATGATAAAGATTTTAGCATTTTATTGAAAGGAAATCACGCCACAAGCCCTACCAACATATACTTCACGTGAGATCTTTATATTGGTACGATGATAATGACTATTGTGATTTCCATTGCACTTATGAGTAACTAAACTTCTCTGTTGGGGTTATGAAAGACTTATGAGATACTATCTATTGCTATGAGTTTGTGAATTCGTGACACGTATGCTGCTTATATCATTATTCTCTTCATCTTAATTTAAATTCTTGTGGTTGCAAACATATAGAATACGCCAGTATAGCATTAACTTGTTCGAAAGAAAAGTTATATATCTGGAAAAGAGATAATGTTAAGGTAATAGGGCACCAACCCCTGTTAAAAAGTTAGTGCCATAACTGGATTAACCTCTTGGAGAATTTGTACCGTTAGATACGCTTTAAGCTCGAAAGAGTTAAAGTGAAATAATCCTTGATGGTCGAAAGACGCCTGGATTTACCATAGAATACAATTCTCTATAAGCACATGCATGTTTGAATTCCGCATAACTCATAGTCAATAGATACGTACAACTCTGAAGGTGGACATAACCCCAGCTCTCAATTCTCATTGATCAAAACCAACCAAACAATCCGTTTTACTCTTCTATTCTTTGTTCTTACGTTATTATTTTGTTACTCACGCTACAATCCCCCCATTTTATGAAACTTTCACCAAAAGCCTAATAATCTTTGCTTACTTATTGACCAAGTATTCTCTGTGGGATTCGACACCCAACCCAGTTGGGTTCTATATTTGACAACGACCGCTTACACTCTTATGAGAGCTGTAGTTTGAGCGTTATCAAATTTTGGCGCCGTTGCCGGGGAATACGGTCGTCAACTAAGTTTGTGATAATTACTAGACCCTTTGGTCAAAGATTCTCGTATTTTACTTTTAGTTGTTGTTTTTATTTTCTGCAGGTTTTTATCCAGTGCATGCCCCATACTCGAAGTTCTGGTCAACCACTATTACTTTTCAATCCTAAACCACATCGTATTGGCAGAATTGAGAATCAACAGGAAATTGAAAGAAGGGATGCTCAACAGGAACAGGCTAGACTAGATGCTCTGGCCGCCGCTCAAGTGCATCAATAGAATATTGATAATCCTGGGCGAGCAACAAATCCTGACGATGAGGATCTAGGTGATGATGAGTTACTAAACCCTAGGCGTGATGCTGGTGTCCAGAAGAGATCATCAAGCTAGGTTCAGGCCTGAACGCCGAGCCATACCATTCGATGATGATGATGATGATGATCTTGATGGAGCTGGTGCCACAGGAGCCATTATTCCTCCGCCATTGGCACCCGGAGCCAAGTTCAACATCACGAGCACCATGATTCAGTTATTGCAACTCAAGGGATTATTAGGTGGACTAGCAGGCGATGATCCGAATATGCATCTGATCAATTTTATTTTTATATGCAAGTCATCGACAATCCTGGCGTTTGACAGAATGCAATTCGGTTGTGCATATTTCCATTGTCTCTATATGGGGAGGCAACTCTATGGTTGAATGGGCTGAATCCTGATTCTATCACTAATTGGAGGCAATTGAAAGACGCTTTCCTAGAAAGATTCTTTTCGCCATCCAAGAGAGCACAATTAAGAGATGAAATCAGCAATTTTTGACAGCTTCCAATTGAAGCCCTCCACAAAACATGGGAGAGATTCAAGAAGAAGCTTATGAGGTTCCCAAACCATCACATGACCAATGTTCACTTGATGGAGATACTATATAGATCCTTGAATTCAGTAACTAAACCTGTGGTGGATAATGCGGCTGGAGGATCATTTATGGACCTTACCTTTGTTTAGGCAAGTGATATACTAGACCAGATGATGAAGCAAAGTAGGGCGTGGCATACCAGAGATTCTGAGGTAGCAAGCCCCACTTTTTCTATAGGCATGGCTACAGAACAAAGGAGAAGAGAAGAAGAACGTGATCAAGATTTGGCCCACATGAAAACACAAGTGGATCTTCTTACAAAGCATCTACTATCAGGGAAGACCAAAAAAGTCAAAGCAGTTGCATCAAAAGGAAGAGAGGAATCCGATTCTGAGGAAGAAGACAACTACGTGAACAATCAGGGGGGTTTTCGAGGCAATGCCCAAGGAAACCAAGGTCGAAACTATTATGATAATTCTGGAAACAAGGACCAGGATCAAGGTAGTTGGAAGAACAAGACTGACAGGAGTGGCATGTATATTCCTCCTGGACGACGAGAGGCCACTGCATCTGATTCGGGAAATATGTCAATGGAAGATATGATGGCTAAGCTGTTGAAAGGAGTGGAAGCAACCAGCACGGGAGTAACTGAGCTAATAAATGACTTGGCCTTAATGAAGCAATTGGTTGACTCACATTCCACTTCAATAAGACAGCTGGAACAACAATTGAGTCAAATTTCAGCCATATTAAATCAAAGAAAAGCTGGCACCCTACCAAGCGACACAGTGCTAAACCCAAGAAACTTTGGAACATGCATGGCTGTTACTACCAGAAGTGGTAAGGTGCTGGAAAATTCATCCCAAAGCAAGCAAGTGGCCAAAGATATCGTAGGTAATACAGAAGAAGATAATGCCGTTAAAACTGATGAAGACATTCATGACGTCATTCCTCGACGTCCACAGCCTGAAAAGATCTCTAAACCTAAGCATGATGAAAAGAAAGTCGTGGAGAAAACAATTCCCCTTCCACCACCTCCTTTTCTGCAAAGATTAAAGAAGAGAGCTAATGATACCAAGTTCAATAAATTCATGTCAATGTTAAAACAGCTGACCATTAATGTTCCCTTGGTTGAGGCACTAGAACAAATGCCAGGATACACAAAATTTATGAAGGATCTTTTAACAAAGAAGCGAGCAGCAAGTGGTGAGTTGACAGATGTTGTTCATCATTGTAGTGCAATTGCTACCAGATCACTAGTTCAGAAGAAGGCTGACCCAGGAGCCTTCACTATTCCTTGCACTGTCGGATCTTTGAATTTTGCCAAGGCATTATGCGATTTAGGAGCCAGCATCAACTTGATGCCATTATCCATTTACAAAAAGTTGGGGTCGGTTGATCCTACTCCAACCAATATGAGGCTTGTGATGGCTAATAGGTTGGTAAAACGACCTGTTGGTATTTTATGTGATGTATTGGTGAAGGTTTCTTCATTCATCTTTCCAGCGGACTTTGTTATTTTTGATTGTGAGGTAGACTCTGAAGTTTCCTTAATCTTGGGGCGCCCTTTCCTTGCAACAGGAAGTGTGCTTATTGATTTAAGAGCTAATGAGCTTCTATTCCGGATGAATGACGAAGTAGTCCGCTTTGATGTATGTAAATCAATGAAGCAACCCAAATATCTAAACGTGTTCTCGGTAGCTGATGTTTATATTGATGATGAGAAAGAATTACCTGTAGAGGAGCATCTTGTTGATGACCCATTGGCGGTTGTGCTTATGAATTTTGAGCATAAGGATGCTGAAAATTATGAAGAAACTATTTGTGCTCTAATAGGATTAGGGTCATATCCTCATGTTCCCAAGAAGCTGGACCTTGATCTCAAAAACTAACCTACACCACCAGCTAAACCATCTATTGAGGAGCCACCCACGTTAGAATTGAAGGAGCTGCCTAGTCATCTAAAGTATGCATTCTTAGGAAGCGGTAACACACTTTCGGTTATTGTGGCGGCAGATTTGGGTGAGCAGCAAGTTGCAGCTCTCATCATGGTTCTACGAAAGTACATGAGAGCCATCGGTTGGACCATCGCTGATATCATTGATATTCCACCTGGGATTTGTACACACAAGATTCAGCTTGAAGAAAATTGCATACCAACTATTGAGCATCAAAGGCGTCTAAATCCACCTATGTAAGAGGTGGTGAAGAAAGAAATTATTAAATGGTTAGATGCAGGGGTTGTGTATCTAATCTCTGACAGTAAATGGGTAAGCCCAGTACAATGTGTACCAAAGAAAGGTGGCATGACGGTAGTTGCGAATGAAAAAAATGAGTTAATTCCACTCAGACCTGTCACAGGGTGGAGAGTATGCATGGACTACCGTAAGCTAAATTCGTGGACCCTTAAAGATCACTTTCCAATGCCCTTTATTGACCAAATGCTTGATCGATTAGCAGGGAAAAGATGGTTTTGTTTCTTAGACGGTTATTGCGGATATAATCAGATATGTATCGCCCCCTAAGATCAATAGAAGACAACGTTTACATGCCCCTATGGTACGTTTGCCTTCAAACGTATGCCATTTGGGCTCTGTAACGCACCCGCCACTTTTTAGCGTTGTATGATGTCCATTTTTTATGATATGGTGGAAAACACGCTGGAGGTATTCATGGACGATTTTTCAGTTGTGGGTGAGTCGTTTGAATCGTGCTTGACAAATCTAAGTATGGCATTGCAGAGATGTGTTGAATCCAACCTAGTGCTGAATTGGGAGAAGTGCCACTTTATGGTGAAAGAAGGTATTGTTCTTGGGCATAAAATCTCCAAAAGGGGAATTGAGGTGGATCGAGCTAAAATCGAAGTTATCGAGAAACTACCACCCCCAATTTCGGTCAAAGGAGTTCGTAGTTTCCTCGGTCATGCAGGTTTCTACCGAAGGTTTATCAAAGACTTCTCCAAAATTGCTAGTCCATTATGCAAACTTTTGGAGAAAGATGCAAAGTTTGACTTCAATGAAGATTGTGTGAAGGCATTTGAATGCCTCAAAGAGAAGCTAATTAAAGCTCCTATCATGGTAGCACCAGATTGGTCATTACCATTTGAAGTCATGTGTGATGCTAGCGGGGTAGCTTTGGGTGTTGTACTTGGCCAGAGAAGAGAAAAGTTATTCCATCTAATCTACTATGCGAGTAAGGTCTTGAACGAAGCCCAGAAAAACTATACTGTCACAGAACAAGAGCTTCTAGCAGTTGTGTATGCCTTCA
The DNA here is from genome assembly GCA_030864225.1 of Capsicum baccatum var. pendulum. NCBI lineage: Eukaryota > Viridiplantae > Streptophyta > Magnoliopsida > Solanales > Solanaceae > Capsicum > Capsicum baccatum. The sequence continues at coordinate 94,355,058 of CM061557.1, forward strand.
AAAAGTTCCGTGCTTATTTGTTGGGAACCAAAGTGATAGTTCATACAGACCATGCAGCCCTTAGATATCTGATGACAAAGAAAGATGCAAAACCAAGGCTAATTCGATGGGTATTGTTGCTGCAAGAATTTGATTTCGAGGTAAAAGATAGAAGAGGTTGCGAAAACCAAGTGGATGATCATCTATCTAGACTCGAGAATGAGCATATAGCATAGCAAGATCTTGAGATTGACGATACCTTCCCTGATGAAGAGATTTTAGCCACAATGATGGAGGAGTTACCATGGTATGCAGATTTTGCAAACTTCGTGGTAAGTAATGTGATGCCTACGAATCTATCATTTCATTAAAAGAGGAAGTTCATGCATGACGTGAGACACTACTTCTGGGATGAGCCATATTTGTTTAGACGATGCGCGGATGGTGTTATCCGGCGATGCATATCCCATGTTGAGGTGCCGAATATATTGGAAGCATGTCACACTTCCCAAGTTAGGGGACATCACGCAGGTAATCGGATAGCAAGGAAGGTATTGCAAAGTGGCTATTATTGGCCTTCAATATTTAAAGATGCCTACGACTTTGTGAGAAGATGCGACCAATGTCAGAGACAAGGTGCGATTTCGAAACACCATGAGATGCCCATGTCAAAAATTCTTGAAATCGAGCTCTTTGATGTATGGGATATCAATTTTATGGGTCCATTCGTGAATTCGTTTGGAATGAAATATATCCTAGTTGTTGTAGATTATGTTTCAAAATGGGTCGAAGCAGTAGCATTGGCTGATAATGAAGGAAAACGTGTTGTTGCATTCTTGAAGAAAAACATCTTCTCTCATTTTGGGGTACCACGTACTATCATAAGCGATGGAGGATCTCACTTTTGCAACAAACTGTTCAAATACGTGTTAGAAAAATATGGTGTCAAGCAACATAAGGTAGCCACGCCTTATCACCCACAAACTAGTGGACAGGTAGAGGTTTCCAATCGGGAGATCAAGCAAATCCTTGCTAAGACTGTAAATGCGAATAGAAAAGATTGGTCTCGGAAGCTGGACGATGCACTATAGGCTTATAGGACTACATTCAAAATGCCAATTGGCATGTCCCCGTACCAACTAGTTTATGGGAAAGCTTGTCATTTACCCATTGAGCTTGAGCACAAAGCATTGTGGGCGTTGAAGCAACTGAATTTGAATTGGGATGATGCTATGAACTTGAGGGTGGAACAGCTGAATGAGATGGATGAATTCCATCTACATGTATATGAAAGATCAGACCTCTACAAAGAGCGGACGAAAAAGTATCATGATCAGCGGATTGTTCAACGAAACTTTCAAAAGGGTGATATGGTACTTCTTTTCAAGTCCAGACTAAAGCTATTCCCAGGTAAGTTAAGGTCCAAATGGTCTGGTCCGTACAAGATTAGCCAAGTCTACTCGTCTGGAGTAGTTGAGCTAGAAGACAATAATGGTGTTGTCTTTAAGGTGAATGGCCAACGAGTAAAACCATATATCGTCCCCCTTGACTCGATGAACTATATGGACACCATTTATCTCGACGAAGTCTAAGTACTCGAGGTAACTATGTCGTGCCGCGACAATAAATCAAGCGCTAGATGGGAGGCAACCCATCGTGTTTTTTTCATTTTCTTTGCATTTTTTTTACTAAATAAAAATCCAAAAAGAAGAGTCGAGCCACGACCGAAACTAAGGCGCTTGATGGGAGGCAACCCATCGTTCTAATCGTTTTTATTGTTTTTGAGTGAATGCAGGTGCAAGAGGTGTAAAGAAGGAGATTGGTTTCAAATTTTGATTTGGAAGTATTTCATGTTAAAGGTGGTAAGTTAGGAATGAAGAAGCAAAAGGTTATGGGTACAATGGCACCAAAAGCAAGACAAGGGAAAGAAAAAGCAACCACTTCACAAAACGGCCAAAAAAAGGGGACGAAAAGAGCAAGGAGAATCCTCCTCGCTGAAAATACCTCACCGCATGTTTTGAATTAAATGGGTCCTAGAGGAGGAAGGAAAGGAGTGGTATAGGAACAATAAAGAGAAAAAATATGTTCATGTGGAGTTGATACACAAGGAAAGCCTAGCAAAGAAAGAACCCCAGATGTTGGCAAAGATAATGGCGTTACATCTTGATTTCATCTGCCGAGATATGGGAGAGTGCAATCTTGATTTAACACGTGAATTCTATGCCAACTGGACACCGAAAACTACAGGGAGTGAATTAAAGATTCGGGGCCAAGTTCTGCAACTAAATGCGGAGTTCTTCAACTCCTTTTTAGGCCTGCCATCTGTTGATCCATCACCACTCAAGGAGCTGTATAACAGACTGCCGTACAGGGCCATTAGACACACATTGTGCGGAACAAGATCTATGGCACGGTGGAGCAGACACAAGGACACCGGTCGGCACAACACCTTCCCATATGCTTCCTTAAATAGGGAAGCTAGGATATGGATGCGAATAGTCAACTCTTGCCTGATTCTAGGGACACAGTACACAAAGATAACATGAGATAGAGTGTGCTTGGTGTACGCATTAATGACGAATGTTCCTATCAACATTGGGGAAATTATTCGATCTACAATGCGTAAGCTAGGCAGCACAAGAGGTCCCACTTCAGCTTTGGCAATCTGTTGACTACAATATTGAGGAAGGAGGATATCGAAGAGGAACCGGCCGATCATAAGCTTCCACATAACCCAAAGAAGGTTGACCTCACAAAAATTAAAGATGTTGAAACCACGCATGGCGTCAACCTTACCACTACAGAAAGGCATGCTCGGGATGAGAGTTTCTTTTGCCATCTTTATGGCATGACTCGGTTCACCATGATGAGCGGAGGTCGTGTTCCAACTGCTGCAAAGCTCCAACAGTTGGATTATGAATACCCAATGAATGAGCATGCAAGGTATATGTGTGGAGTAGGTGTGTACTTTGAGGAACCTCTTGATAACGATGTGCCAACCGATGATGATCGTCGAAGGCCAGACTCCGACATGGAGGAGAACTCTGATGGCGACGACTCTGATGATGATTCCAACGAAGGGGGTATGACCCCAGACATAGAGGAGGAGTCTGACTAACCAGGTTCTTCTTATTTATTTTCCACTGAGGACAGTGTGTCCTGTCTAAGTGTGGGGTACTGGTATTTGCATGCTATACTTCTTTATCTGCAGTTGCATTCATTTATGTTTGTTTGTTTTGTTTTTTTTAGTAGTTAAATTTTTTTAAAATTTTTTAACTTTGCATGAAATTGTTCTGATAGGCAGCATGGTATTACGACAAGAGTCTGTGATAAAATCATTACTATTGAGACGTTTAGGCTCTAATAGTGACTCATTATGTGATAATTGTATGGTTCAATTCTTTCATCTGTTGGGTCAAGAGTCTATACTGCTCCCAATAAAGTCTAACATATGCCTTGTGTGTGTGAGATGATAGTATATTCTATGTTTGTGGATGATGCTAGAACTTGCCTGGTATGTATGTAAAGCGAAATAAAGAGTATGAGTTTAGGAGATGATTTAGGCATTTCTTTGGCAACCTATGATTGTTTACCTTCATTTTATCTACTCATGGACATCATCCTAGATAACCCCCTTTGAGCTGTTAGCCTATTTTTCTTTGACAACCTCATATGTAAGCCTAATCCATTTTTTTTCAAGACCATAATTTGATCCAAATTCCTAAGTGCTTTAAATCGTAAAGTAATGTGACAAAATAAGAGGAAATTGGGTGAAAATAGTCCCTTAGAATGTATTGGTGCTTGAATTTGTTATGAAAAAATTGCTATCATAAGAGGTGTGTTATGAAAAGAAAAAGGAAAAGAAAAATAAAAAGTCAATTCTGTTCAAAATTGAAAAACAAAAGAGGTGAGAAAGGGTGGTAGATTAAAAGAAAGTAGAAAGGTTGTTTGAAAGAAAGCATAAATGGCATAATGTGATGTATTAAAGCGCCTAGGAACATAGTCACTATTTCTGGCCAAAATAGTCCTACCCGTCCCTTAGCCTACATTACAACCTGTAAAGACCAATTTGATCCTAAGCTTAGCATTCTGATATTTAGTGGAGCATTACACTAAGGGCAAGCCTATGGTCATCAGTTGCAACATATTAATTCTTTGCGAGAGTGAGAGCAAGGATAATCTTATACCCATGTTTGAAATATATACAATACTTGTGAGTGATTATGGGTTACATTTTGTGAGACACACATGGTTGATGAGTTTTGCGTAGTTGTATATGAATCTTTGTGCCTTAACTTTTGGATACAAATTAACCATCATCACGAGTCTATATTAGAGGTTGAATTGTTTCTATAAATGATCATAAAACTACTCTTTGTTAATAATTGTCATGCCTGTCTTGATGAATATTTTGTGTTGTTACTGTGAAACCCTAAGTGGATGTTTAGAAGGACATGATATTTTGTTCGAGGACGAACAAAGCTTTAAGTGTAGTGTGTTGATGATAGGCGTATTTACACGCCTAAAGTGCTATAATATACCCATATTCTAGCTAGGTTTTGAGGACAAAATATATAACTCATGCACTTTTAGTCCTCTTTCATGTAAGTGAGCTAACAAACGTGATTAGCAAGTTTTCAGGTATAAATGATGAAGATTTCAGCATTTTATGGATAACTTGACGCCAAAGGAAGCTTCACGAAAGAAGGAGAGCAGAGCTTGGACGCCTAGGACTAAACGTGACGCATGGGAAACCTGTCCCGAGCAAAAATAGCATTTCTCAAGACTTTGGGGACCAGTAGTAACTTATTAGGATTAGGATAATGATGCAGTAATTTATTAGGATTAGGATAAGTACGCAGTACCCTAGTAGGAATAGGATGTGGGTATTATAAATACCCTATTTTGCTGAAGCTTTTGATCATTCTCATTATTCTCATTATTCTCATTATTCTCATTATTCTCATCATTGACCTTCTAATTCATTCATCTACAACTTTAAACAATTTGCATTCAATTAATTCTTATTTACTTTCTCTTCATCTATTCGACTTAAAAATTTCCACAACAAGAGAAACACTACTTTGAAAGGAAATCACGCCACAAGCCCTACCAACATATACTTCACGTGAGATCTTTATATTGGTATGATGATAATGACTATTGTGATTTCCATTGCACTCATGAGTAGCTAAACTTCTCTGTTGGGGTTATGGAAGACTTATGAGATACTATCTATTGCTATGAGTTTGTGAATTCGTGACACGTATGCTGCTTATATCATTATTCTCTTCATCTTAATTTAAATTCTTGTGGTTGCAAACATATAGAATACGCCAGTATAGCATTAACTTGTTTGAAAGAAAAGTTATATGTCTGGAAAAGAGATAATGTCAAGGTAATAGGGCACCAACCCCTGTTAAAAAGTTAGTGCCATAACTGGATTAACCTCTTGGAGAATTTGTACCATTAGATACGCTTTAAGCTCGAAAGAGTTAAAGTGAAATAATCCTTGATGGTCGAAAGACGCCTGGATTTACCATAGAATACAATTCTCTATAAGCACATGCATGTCTGAATTCCGCATAACTCATAGTCAATAGATACGTACAACTCAGAAGGTGGACATAACCCCAGCTCTCAATTCTCATTGATCAAAACCAACCAAACAATCCGTTTTACTCTTCTATTCTCTGTTCTTACGTTATTATTTTGTTACTCACGCTACAATCCCCCCATTTTACGAAACTTTCACCAAAAGTCTAATAATCTTTTCTTACTTAGTGACCAAGTATTCTCTGTGGGATTCGACACCCAACCCAGTTGGGTTCTATATTTGACAACGACCGCTTACACTCTTACGAGAGCTGTAGTTTGAGCGTTATCAAAAAGTTGTAATACCCCATATTTTAATATCACTATAAAACATACGACTCATTACCTCAAGTCGTATAGACATCTTACAAGTTGTAAGATATGAGTAGCCATTGCAGCGTGGGGTGATTTAAGTTCTGTTCAAGTTATGAATTAGCCATAGAAATCATCATTGGAAGTTATGAGTCGTATAAAGAGAAGTAGTAAGGTCAGTAGCCTAGGTTCTCTAAGATTCTATCAAAGTTATGAGTGAAGGGATACAAGTCATATTGAGATATTATGAGTCATAAGTTTAGACTCATATATTGACCAGTGTATACCATCTTTGTCCTGCTAAGCTTATGAGTCATGAGTCCAACTCGTACCCTCATTTAAGGAGTCATAATATTGACTCATGATGACTACTGGTCAATTTTTGTAAGTTCAATTAAGGATCTTTTTAGTCTTTTCCCAAATTATAACTCTCAAGCCACGACCTATACCCAAGAGAGGCATTATTTTCCTCACTCTTTATGTTAATTAACAACATTTTTCTCCTTTCATCTTTAAGAATAACAAGATTAGGGTTTCTCTTACCAAGAAATCTCTCAAGCCTCAGAGTTTAAGTCCTCTTCATAAGTCAACCAATTTAAGGTATTTGGTGCTTTGAACAAGGTTAATCTTCCATTCTTGTGCTAAAAAATCATGATTCTTGAGATTGAATTTAAAGTTTTACATTTGGGATCATTCCCCAAGTCCTCATATATTGAAGCATAACCTTATCCTTTGATTCAAAAGAGCTAAAGATGCATAAAGGTTACTTCTATTAATGTTTTGAACTCTAAGATTTGATGTTGTGATTTGAATTTCATTACTTTGATGTGGATTCTAATGAAAGATTTCTATATGGTTGTTGAGCTTGATATTTAATTATAAGTACTATGAAAGAAAGTATGAGTTTCAATATTTAAGAAGAGGCATTAAGTTTACAAGAAAGTTTAAGCTTTTAAAGTTCCATTCATATACACTATAGCATGATTCAAGAAATCTTGATTTGTTGATCTAAAGATAAGACTTGAAAGCCGCAAGTGCTTATCATGATTATGATTTAAGTAAAAAGAAGCATAATTGGTTTTCATTCTGTAAACCCTTATGCTATTTTAAGGTAAATTTATTAAGTATGAGCATATATATATATATTCTAGGAGTGGTATTTAACATCGATAAGGGAATGTAAATAAGCGGATCCAAAATTCTTGAAAACTACGAGCCACCATAGGTTAAGCTTTTTTTCCCAATATGTATGAAGTATAGTGATCACTTAAGTTAAGGTTCTACTCAAATGGAAAGAGTAGAACAACTTTCCCTAATATAGGTAAGCCGTTGGAATCCATGGTAGCTCACATGGCTTATGTTGGTTACAATAATCTCCCATAAGAAAGACTACAACAACAACAACAACAACAACAAACCCAGTGTATTCCCACCTAGTGGGGTCAGGGGGGGTAAGATGTACGCAGTCCATACCTCTACCTCTAAAGAGGTAGAAAGGCTATTTCCGATAGACCCCCGGCTCAAGACACGAGATACCATACAAATACATAGTAAAGCAATGAACAAGATTTCATAACATAAATACGGCACCCATAAGTAATAAAAAATAGAGAAAAGCACACAGATTCGTAATAAAACATGGAACAAGGTACCATAACAAGAATAATACCCCCACCAAGTAATTCCCTACACTAGCGACCCAAATTGACCCTAGCCTTCTGCCCTAATTCGCGTCCTCCAGATCTTCCGATCTAGGGTCATATCCTCGGTGAGTTGTAACGGCTCCATGTCCCGCCTAATCACCTCACCCCAGTACTTCTTCAGCCTAACCCTACCCTGCCTAAAACCATCCAACGCTAGCCTCTCACACCTAAGAACCGGGGCATCCATGCCCCTCTTCATCACATGTCCGAACCATGTCAATCAGACCTTCCGCATCTTATACTCCACTGGGGTCACACCAACCTTCTCCCTGATAATCTCATTCCAAACTCTATCCCCTTTAGTCAGCCCACACATCCAACGCAACATCCACATTTCTGCCACCTTCATTTTTAAGATGTGGGAGTTCTTAACTGGCCAACACTCCGCTCCATACAACATGGCCGGACGGACTACCACCCTATAGAATTTGCCTTTAAGCTTGGGCGGCACCTTCTTATCACACAACACCCCCGACGCGAGCTTCCACTTCATCCATCCCGCCCCAATACGGTGCGAGATATCCTTGTCAATCTCGCTGTTACCCTGGATCACGGACCCGAGATACTTGAAACTATCCCTCTTACATACCTCCTGTGATTCCAACTTCACTACCACCTTATTCTCCAGCCTCACGTCATTAAACTTGCATTCCAAATACTCTGTCTTGCTCCTGCTCAACCTGAACCCTTTAGACTCAAGCGTTTGTCTCCACACCTCTAATTTGTCATTCACGCCCCCTCGCGTCTCATCAATCAAAACTACATCATCCGCAAAAAGCATACACCAAGGCACCTCCCCTTGAATATGTCGCGTCAACATATCCATCACCAAAGCAAACAAAAAGGGACTAAGAGTAGATCCCTGATGCAATCCTGTTAAGACAGTGAAATGCTCTGAGTCTACTCCCGCCGTCCTCACCTGAGTTTTTGCTCTATCATACATGTCCTTAATTGCTCTGATATATGCCAGCGGGACTCCACTCACCTCCAAGCATCTCCAAAGCACCTCCCTGGGGACTTTGTCGTATGCCTTCTCCAAGTCGATAAACACCATGTGCAGGTCTTTCTTCTTTTCACTATACTGTTCCACCAGCCTCCGTACCAGGTGAATTGCCTCCGTCGTCGAGCGGCCAGGCATAAATCCAAATTGGTTTTCCGAAATAGACACTATCCGTCTCATTCTCACCTCGACCACTCTCTCCTAAATCTTCATAGAGTGACACAATAACTTAATCCCCTTATAGTTATTGCAACTCTGGATGTCACCCTTATTCTTATAGAGAGGGATCATGGTACTCCACCTCTAAGCCTCGGGCATTTTTACCGTCTTGAAGATTTCGTTAAATAATCCAGTCAACCACCTTACACCAGCCTCCCCAGCGAACTTCCAAAACTCCACCAGTATCTCATCCGGCCCCATCACCCTACCCCTTCGCATCCTGCGAACAGCCTCTCTAACCTCTTCTACCTTAAAACGTCTATAATAACTAAAATCCCGATGCTCCTCTGAGTGCTCCAGCTCCCCTAACACAATAGCTCTATCCCCTTTGTCATTCAAGAGCCTATGAAAGTACGACTGCCATCTATTCTTAATGTGGCCGTCCTCCACCAGCACTGTACCGTCCTCCCCCTTAATGCACCTCACCTGGTCGAGGTCACGACTCTTCCTCTCCCTATCCTTAGTGAGTCTAAACAACTTTTTATCCCCTCTTTTCCCCTGTAACCCTGCATACAAGCTCTCAAAAGTAGCCGTCTTAGCCGCCGTAACTGCTAACTTAGCCTCCTTCTTAGATGGCTTGTACTCTTTCCTGTTCACCCGCTTCTCTTCTTCATCCTTACTCTCAACCAACTTATCATACGCCTCTTTATTGGTCCCCACTTTCTTCTTAACCTCTTCATTCCACCACCAATCCCCCCGATGATGCCCGGCCCAGCCCCTAAAAACACCCAACACCTCACTTGCATTCTCCCTGATGCACCTAGCCGCCCTATCCCACATACTATCCACGTCCCCCCTACACTCTCACACCCCCATTCCCGCCAACATCTCCCCTATCTCCCATGCATTCACTGGCGTCAAGCCACCCCACTTAATTCTAGGTTGACACTCCTCACCCCTCTTCTTTTAATTCTTCTTTATACCCAAATCCATAACCAAGAGCCTATGTTGCGTCGAAAGGCTCTCACTCGGGATGACCTTACAGTCCATACACAACACCCTATCCCCTTTCCTAAGCAACAAAAGTCAATTTGGGTCTTGGCAATCACACTTCGAAAGGTGATCAGGTGGTCGTCCTTCTTCGGGAAGCCCGATTTCACCACCACCAGCCCAAAGGACCTCGCGAAATCCAATAGAGTAGCCCCCTCTTCATTTCTTTCCCCAAAACCAAAACCACTATGCACATCACCAAAGCCTCCCGGTAATGCCCCGATGTGCCCGTTGAAATCTCCTGCTACAACAATCTTTTCCGAGCTAGGCACGCCTCTCACCACCTCCTCCAAAGCCTCCCAAAACCGCCTCTTCTCCTCTCTCTCCGAACCCACTTGCGGTGTATAAGCACTACACACGTTCAGGGTAAACCCCTGAATGACCAACTTAATAGTCATCAACCTGTCGTTGATCCTCTTCACCTCTACTACCTGATCCCTAAGCTCTTCATCTACTAAGATGCCAACTCCATTCCTATGCCTCTCGCTCCCAGAGTACCACAGCTTGTAACCATCCACATCCCTAGTCTTAGACCCTACCCACTTGGTCTCTTGAACACACGCAATACTAATTCTCCTCTTTCTAAGAATCTTCACAAGCTCTATGGACTTACCCTGAAGGGTCCCTATATTCTAAGACCCAACCCTTAGCCTACCCTCACTTTCCCCACGTCTTCTTCTACTACCCCTGAGGCCAAACCTTGGCATCCCTCCCACTCCCGCCCTTTCTTCATCCCCCGCCCCCACAACAGCCCCACGCCCCAACCCCCTCGGACATGACCCTATCCAACCATCATCGCCTACAGCCACTACTACAAGTAAATATAAGAGAATATAAACAATGGTAGTAGCAAAGCAGCAGCAAGAAATACAAGGCTCACACAAGTACGAAGAAATAATGAAGAAATAAAACTAAAGTCAAATAGAGAGCAAACACCACTGGGCTCAACACCCAAAGCCCCAAAAAGAGCCCCGAGATGATAACCCAATAAAAGCAGTGCAAAAAATGACAACAGATAATATCAACAAATTAAACACAAGTCAAGATATAGGAGATAGTACTAGCATAATACGAGGAATGAAATACTAAAATAGCAAACGTTAGAAGTCACCGGGATACGCTTGTAGGCCAAGTTGGAAACCAAAATCCAACGTAGATCGGGCTTCGGTCGTCGATGCTGAGATGGAGAGGGGCGGCGGTCGCCGGTCGTCGATGCTTTGGTCGCCGGTGCTGAGAGGGAGCGGCGGCTGCTGGTGCTGAGATGGAGAGGGTCGACGATCGCCTATCGCCGGTGCCAATGCCGGTGCCGGTGCCGGAGCCGGAGTTAGAGTTTACGGCGGCGGCGGCCGACTGTTGCTATGGCGGCGGTGGCGGCGCTGTTCGCCGATGGCGGTGCCGGGCGGGTGCCGTTGAGGTATGAACAGAGGGGGAGAGGGAAGCGGGTCGGAGCTGGAGGTCGGCGAAGGGGGGGCGGCGGAAGGGGGCGGCGACGGGGGTCGGCGCCGAGGGTCGCAGGTCGGACCGATGCCGGAGGTCGGCAACGGGGCCATGGGCTGGGGAAGGCTTAGGTTTAGAGGGAGGTAGAGAGAGAGAGAGAGAGCCGTTAGAGGTCCAAAGATGCAGGAACTAAAATACAAAATCCCCACAAGAAAGACTAAAAGTAAAAAATTTAGAAACTAAGTATTATGGATCACTAAGCTTATTCATATGCTTTATTATCCATGTTTTATGATTTTGCAGTCTTTATTGTTACTCAAGTCTGTGGTGAGCCATTTACACTTAGCATGAATTATTTGAAAGTACATAAATATTTATTCAAATCTCATTTTACATATCCATTCACCCCTACATACTCAGTACATTCCAGAGGTACTGAGCCACACATATGTCTATGTGCTATATTGTCTTACAATATTGGTTTTGGTGATTGTTTCCAGCAACACGATTGATCACGGGCATTCTCTTTTACATCCCAATTGTTAGTGAGTCCTCATAGTTTGAGGACCCAGTTTATCAAACCCATGTTTATGGTTGAAAGTTATTTTTGATCTTTAATTTTTAGTTATGTTTGGGTCAACTAGGGTTTATCCCAGTGGCTCGCTAGTTAGTAGTAGAGGCTTATCATACTGTGTATGTTTTAGTTCAATAGTTTGTTTAAGGTTTCCAAAGTTAAAGATTTACATTAAGATATGGAATTGTTTACTTTTAGTTTCTATATATGTTAGTTCATCCCTTTTAAGGTGAGTTCTAAGTTGAATAGCTATTATGGGTTAGCTTGGGGCTATTCATAGTCCTAAGCACTGTGTGATGCCCAAAGGGTGCTCTTGCAGTGTTACAAAGTTGGTATTAGAGCCTAAGATTTTAAGGAGTCCTAGGGTGTCATAGAAGCCATGTTACGTAGAGTCTTGATCATGAATGTGAAGTGTACCTCATTTATGAGCAAGAGGCTATGGAACAAGTTAGGAATCATCATTTTTTTTATGTATATTGTGCTTACAATTGTCTCTCTATCTGCCTTAAATCAAGTTTTTACGTGACAGAATATGCCTCATTGCCGAGCGAACCATGCAGAAATGATGATCAACCACCCTTGCATGCAGACCCTCTAAAGAAGAATATATCTCATGCTAAATTTTGGGTTATCTTTCAAGCGTTGGCGCAAGCTGTGAATGCTAATGTTCAGGGAAACTAACAAGCAGCAGTCCCACTTTAAAAAAATAGTAATTTAGCTATATCCCAGATTTGGGACTTTATGAGGATGAATCCACTTGAGTTCTATGGGTCAAAGGTGGATGAGGATCCTCAACTCTTTATTGATGAGGTCAGAAAGATTATTCAAATTATCCATGTTACTAAAGAGAAGAGTGTAAATCTAGCATCCTATACGTTGAAGGATGTTGCATATGATTAGGTCACTATATGGAAGGATAGTAGGGGTGAGAATGCAGCTTCTATGTATTGGCAGGTGTTTCACAATGTTTTTCTGGACATGTTCTTTTTGTGAAATAAGGGAGGCTAAAGTGGAGGAGTTCATTAACCTGAGGAAGGGTCAATGACAGTGAATGATTACTGCCTTAAGTTCACTCGATTAGGTAAACATGCCTCAGAGTTGTTATTTGACTCTAGATATCGTATAAGTAAGTTTGTTACTAGGGTGTATAATTTAGTGGTCAAGGAGCATAGGGGAGCCATGTTGATAAGGGATATGGATATTGCTCAGTTGATGACTCATTCTCAATATATTAAAGCAAAAATGTTGAAAGAAAGAGAAAAATAAACAAGAGAGATAGGACTGGACAATTTGAGTATAGTCAACCAAAGGTTTGGAGGGGGGAGCCATTCACAATTTTAGGGTCATTCATCAGTGCCTGAGCTATCTTCAACTAGTTCCCCTACACCCAGGACCAGGAAGGAGTAGTGGGGCAGGACTACAAATTCCAGGTCTTAGAATAGTGTAGTCAGGAGGCCCAGTTACCTGACATATGCAAAGTGTGGCAGGACCCATACTGGTGAGTATTTCATGGGCAAAGGGGGTTGCTATAGTTGTGTCAAGTTGGGCCACGAGATAAAAAAGTGTCCATATGCTAAGCAGGGAAGTAGGGATGCTCATCCTCAAACTCAAGCTATTAATTCAGCAGTTCAGCCAGGCCATCCAATTCCTCCATAGGGTTCATCATCCAATACCAATGGCGATCAGTGCTAGAATCGGCTTTATACTCTACCATCCCGTTAGGAGCAAGAGAGTTCTCCAGATATTGTCATTGGTAAGCTTCATGACTTTCGCCTTGATGTATATGTATTGTTAGACTCGGGATCAAATATCTATTATGTAACTCCCTTGGTTGAGGAAAATTTTGGAGTAGGTCCTAAAAATCTCCTTAAGCCCTTCTCTGTTTCTACCTCAGTGGGTGAGTCAGTTGTTGCTAGGTGGGTCTATAGGGAATTTCCTACTACCATCCTTTATAAGATCACACTGCCGTACCTAATAGAGTTGGAGATGGTAGATTTTGATGTTATTCTAGACATGGATTGGCTCCATTCATGCTATGAATTAATAGATTGTCACACCCATATAGTGAAGTTTTAGTTTACTAGTGAGGAAGTTTTTGAGTGAGAGGGTAGTTTTATGTCTCCCAAAGGTTGTTTCATCTCTTATTTTAAGGCCAGGAAGTTAATATCAAAAGGGTGTATCTACTATTTAGTCTGAGTAAAAAATACAAAGTCTGAAGCCTTGATAGTTCAATCAGTCCATGTAGTTAATGATTTTATCGAGGTTTCGTCCAAAGACTGCTAGGGGTACCTCTATATAAATAAATAGAATTCAGTATTGATCTTCTTCTTGATACTCAGCCCATCTCTATCCCTCCATGTCACATGGTTTCATCCAAACTTAAAGAGTTAAAGAAGCAGCTTAAGGATCTATTATACAAAGTTTTCATCAGACCCAGTGTTTCTTCGTTGGATGCTCCAGTCCTATTCATGCACCCAAAAAATGGTACTCTTAGAATGTATATAGATTATAGACAGCTAAACAAGGTTACCATCAAGAACAAGTATCCCATTCCTAGAATCGATGATCTGTTTGATCAGCTTCAGGGTGCCCGGTGGTTTTCCAAGATTAACCTTAAGTCGGGATACCACCAGCTGAAAGTCAGGGAACAACACATTCCAAAAATAACTTTCCTGACAAGTTACAACCATTTTGAGTTTCTAGTTATGTCAATTGGACTAACAAATACTCCTGCAGCCTTTATGGATTTGATGAACAGGGTCTTCAATCAGTACTTAGACATGTTTGTCATTGTCTTTATAGATGACATACTGGTTTATTCCAGGAGTAAAGAGGGATATGCAGATAATTTGAGAATAGTGTTGCAAACCCTCAAGGACCGTTAATTATATGCAAAGTTTGGTAAATATGAATTTTGGTTGGAATCTATTACCTTCTTAGGGAATGTCATTTTAGGGGTTGGTATTTATGTAGATCCTCAGAATACTAATACAGTGAAGCACTGGGCTAGACCTATCACTCCATTCGATATCAGGAGCTTATTGGGTTTAGTCAGATATTATAAAAGATTTATTGAAGGGTTCTCCTCTATAGCCGCACCATTGACTAAGTTGACCCCAAGGAAAGTGAAGTTTATATGGTTGAATAAGTGTGAGAAGAGTTTTTAAGAGTTGAAGGATAGATTGACTTCAACACCAGTGTTAGCCTTGCCTGAGGGGGGTAGATGGATTTGTGATGTATTATGATACTTCTATAGTTTAGTTAGGTTGTGTGTTGATGCAAAATGGGAAAGTGATAGCTTATGCCTCTAGGCAACTTAAGGATCTGGAAAAAAATTACCCAACTCATGACTTAGAGTTAGAGGCCATGGTATTTGCCTTGAAAATTTGAAGGAATTGCCTCTATGGGGTGCATGTTAATGTTTTTACTGGCCACAAGAGTCTTCAGTATGTATTTTATCAACTGGAGCTAAATCTTTATCAGAGAAGGTGGTTAGAGTTATTGAAGGATTATGACATAATTGCATTCTATCATCTGAGTAAGGCCAATGCAATTGCTGACATCGCAAGTTAGTAAGGCTTCACGGGATACCTTTTCCCATCATTTCAGATAGAGGGATGCAATTCACTTCATAGTTGTGGCAGTCTTTTCATGAGGGCCTTGGTATAAAGATTAAGCTTAGTACAACTTTTCATTCACAGACCGATGGTTAGGCTGAACGCATAATTCAGACATTGAGGACATGCTGAAAGTGTATGTTTTATACTTTAAAGGAAGTTGGGATTACCATCTACCTTTGATTAAGTTCGCTTATAATAATAGTTATCATGCTAGCATTTAGATGGCTCCATTTGAAGCATTATAAAGGTGTAGGTGCAGATCACCCATAGGATGGTTTAAAGTTGGTGAAGCGGCGATGATTGGGACAAATTCTATTCTTGAAGCTATGGAAAAGTTTCAGTTGATTCATGAGAGATTACAAACTACTCAGAGTCATCAAAAATCATATGTCGATATAAAAAAAAGAGAGCTCAAGTTTGAAGTATGTGATTGGGTATTCTTGAAGGTATCGCCTGAGAAGGGAATTATGAGATTTGGAAAGAAGGAAAAGTTGAGTCCCTGACTTATTTGTCCATATGAGATAGTGAAGTGGGTAGGATAGGTTACTTACAAATTGAACCTTCTTCCAAAGTTAGCTACGATTCACCCAGTGTTCCATATTTCGATGCTTAAGAAGTGCATTCGAAATCCATCCATAGTAATTCCCTTAGAGAGTATTGAGGTCAAAGATAACTTGACATAGAAGGAGACTTCTATTGAGATACTTGGTAGACAAGTCCGAAGGCTAAGAAATAAGGATGTAGCATCAGTAAAGGTTCTTTACAAGAACCAGTTGGCTGAAGGGGCCATTTTGGAAATTGAAGTGGATATGAAGATCAAGTATTCTCATCTATTTTCTTCCAATCCAGTTCCTACCGAAGGTAAATAGTTAATTTTATCCAAAAAAAAACTTTCTCTTTAAGTCCGTTTAAGTATTTTTAAGTCATGTCATATATTTTAAGTAATGGGATACTTGTGATAGATATAAAGCTTGGTTGTAAATTTGGTATAGAGGGGCTGATTCTTTTCCGAATCCAAATCCTAGAAAAATCACATTATAGGTTGAATGTTTCCAAGGGGGATATATTGCAATACCCCACATTTCAAGATCACTGTGAAATATATGACTCATTACCTCAAGTCGTATAGATATCTCACGATTTGTTAGATGTGAGTCGTAACTGTGGCAGCATGGGTGATTTAAGTATGTTCAACTTATGACTTAACCCGAGGAGTCTTCATTGGAAGTTATTAGTCGTATGAAGAGAATTCGTAAGGTCAGTAGCCTAGGTTCTCTAAGTTTCTGCCCAAGTTACAAGTGGTGGGCTACAAGTCATATTGAGATATTATGAATTGTAAGTTTAGACTCGTATGTTCACTAGTTAATACCATCTTTATCCATAACAATCTTACGAGTCATGAGGCCAAGTCTTACCCTCATCTAATGAGTCATAAGATAGACTCATGTCAACCGGCGGTCAATTTCTGTAAGTTCAGTTAAGGGGCTTTTTAGTATTTTTCCTACTTATAACTCCCAACCCACGACCAATACCTAAGAGACGAGTTATTTTCCTCACTCTTTAAGTCAATTAACAACATCTTTTCTCCTTCCATATTCAAGAAAAATAAGATTGGGGTTTTTATCACCAAGACATCTCTCAAGCCTCAAAGTTCAAGTCCTCTTCACAAGTCAAGCAATTTAAGGTATCTGGGGTTTTGAACAAGGTTAATCTTCCATACTTGTGCCCAAAAAACATTATTTTTGAGATTGAATTTACAAGTTTTACATTAGGGGTCATTCCCCAAGCTCTTCACATATTGAAGCATAACCTTATCTTGTGATTTAAAAGGGCTAAAGATGCATAAAGTTTACCTCTATTCATGTTTTGAACTCTAAGATTTGATGTTGTGATTTGAATTTCATTACTTTGATGTGGATTCTGATGAAAGATTTCTATGTGGGCGTTGAGCCTGATATTTTGTTATAAGTGCTATGAAAGTATGAGTTTCAAGATTTAAAAAGAGGCATTAAGTTTACAAGAAAGTTTAAGCTTTTAAAGTTCCATTCATATACAATATAGCATGATTCAAGAAAGATTGGTCTTTTGATTTAAAGATATGACTTAAAATCCAAAAGTGTTCATCTTTATTATGATTTTAAGTAAAGAGAAGCATAATGGTTTTCATTTTGCAAACCCTTATCCTATTTTAAGGTAAATTTCTTAAGTATGAGCATATATATATTCTGGGAGTGGTATTTATCACAAAGAAGGGAATGCAGATAAGTGTATCCAAAATTCCTGAAAACTATTTAAGGTTCTATTTCGATGGCAAGCATAGAACAGCTCTCCCCAATATGGGTAAGATGTTAGATTCCATGTTAGCTCACGTGATTTATTTCGTTCATAAGAATCTCCCATAAGAAAGATTAAAAGTAAATATTTTAGAAACTAAGTGTTATGGCTCGCTAAGCTTATTCATATGCTTCATTATCCATGTTTTATTGTTTCGCAGTCTTTATTGTTACTCAAGTCTAAGGTGATCCATTTATGCTGAGCATCTATTATTTGAAAGTACATACATATATATTCAGTTCTTGTTTTACCTATGCATTCACCCCCACATACTCAGTACATTCAAGAGGTACTAACTCATATATATATCTATGTGCTACATTTTCTTACAATGTAGGTTCTGGTGCTCATTTCCAGTAGCACGATTGATCACGGGCATCATCTCCTGCATCTCGACTATTGGTGAGTCCTAACAGTTTGATGACCCAGTTTATCAGACCCATGATTATGGTTGAAAGTCATTTTAGATTTTTGATTTCCACTTATGTTCGAGTCAGCTGGGGTCTATCTCATTGGCTCTCTAGTTAGCAGTGGTGGCTTGTCTGACTATGTATGTTTCAATAGTTTGTTTAAGGTTTGCAAAGTTAAAGATTTACATTAAGATATGGAATTGTTTACTTTCAGTTTCTATATATGTTAGTCCATCCCTTTTCAAGTGAGCTCTAAGTTGAATAAATATTACGGGTTAGCTTGGGGCTATTTGTAGTCCTAAGCACCGTGTGACGTCCGGGGGTATTCCCAGGGCATTACCAAAACACTAAACAACCTCACAATGATCAACAAGAAAAACCCAAAGTCAAAAACTAAATTATAAACCAAAATAAAGAACAAAGTAATCCCAAGATCAAAATTGAATCTTAGAATTGAATATATGTTTGTAAGTGTCAAGAATGTGTCCTCTAACTACAAAACATCAAAAAGGTATTTATAGGATATAAGGAAACCCTAAAAATCATAATGAGGTCGGTATTCACTTACTTAGGCCACCTACAGACCATATGTGGTCCTTAGTAAGTGATAGACCTCCTACACAACTCCTAAAGCTCTCTAGACTTGACCCTCTAGCACTTACTAAAGCCACCTATGCACTGTATGTACTACATACAAATCGTATGTGCTCCTTAGTAAATGAAAGAGTCTTTTTTCTTGTTTCTGAGCTCTATACTTCAAGTTCTGACACCTACATAGGTCACCTACACCTGATAACTAGCACATATGTCCAGAATTACCTTGAGAAAAATCTTCAATTTTCATCTTTTTCTTCAGTTTCGCATCCAAAACTTAATTTCCTCCAAAACATACCCAAAACACATCATATCTCACAAAACAGCCTAAGAAACATGCATATTTTCATAGTTTTAAATGTCAAAAGTGCTATAATCCATAGCACATCAACACCCTCAACTTAGAACATTTACATGTCCTCAAGAAACACAACAAAACAAAATGAAAACACAACACTTAATTAGGAGTATCTAAGCTATCCAAGGCTGTCAACCATCACTTTAAGCTCAAACATATTACCTCCCTCCTAGATCAACACTTTAAAACAAACTATGTGTAATAATAAAGCACAACATTGTCAAACAAAGGAATCAAGATATGGAAATTACATTAGCAATAGACAACTATGCATATATATAAGTCACACTACCCAAACAAGTAAATAGCTAGCAATATAACCCATGTACCTTTACAACAAAGAAGTCCCACTTACTCATATGGAATAATGCATATAAATGAGGAGATAGTCAAGTGACACTCACTCTAAAAAAAGAAGTTTCACCAATGTGCATAAAATACCATAGGATTGCCCTTAATTTCTTTACCTAAGTTTTTAGATAGTTAAGTTAGGATCACTATAGGACTTTACTTGGCTTATAATGTAGGCTTGGGGGATGGTATGGTACATGTGGATATATCAAATGACTAAGCTTCCTTGGAAATACACTAACTTTAGGGTCCACACTTTAACGAATTTTCTTTTTATTCCACCCTTATTTCTCTCTTTTTATGCTTTTATTGCACATTCAGGTTTGGTGTGGATTCTTGTATTCTTTTCTCTTTTTCTTTTATTTTTATTTTTCTAAATTTTTTTCTTTTTTATTTTGGTTTTTGTACCACACCCATCCCTACTTTCTTTTCTCTTATTTTACCTTTCTTCAAACTCGCTTTACATTATGCACCCCTATCATAGACACCCTAAACTTAGGCAATTTGCCTGAGTTGAAGTGCATAATATCCAAGGATGACTTGGGACAAAATATGTTCATTGTAACACAAATGGTAAGGTGAAAGGTAAAATTGAAGAAACATGCTACAAGGCTCAAAAATGGGATCAAGGGATACTACTTTACATTCAGAAGGTCATTTAGGCTAAAAGTGGACTTATATCAAAAATAACCTATGATCCTTTCCTAACCGACTATCCTACAACCTAGGCAAGACTAATTAGGCAAGTTTTTGATCTAACACACAAACAAAACTGGTAGAATCTCACTCACACATGGCATAGAGTCACGTCAAAAGCTACTACCTATTTAGTTCATGCACAAGTTAGCTATGATTAGCATGTCCATAATTCTAATGCCAAAACAGGATCCTCAATGGTCACACATATATACATTCACATAGTTCTAACAATAAAATTTTAGAGGGGTATTATTTTTTTCTCAAAATCAACACAAAAGAACATGAAAACTACCCTAAATAGCCAAAAATCTGCAAATTACACAATGACAATGCAATACAAAATAAAACACAATATGACATAAATTTTAACCTAGACATGTCGGTTCTACAACCATACCTTGACAGATAGTAAAAGAAGCACGAAATAAAAACCTACGGCTATGGTATACGTCATCCCCAACTAAAAACTGTACACTATCCCCAATGCATGTAAATCATATAAAGCAAAGGATTGAGGACTTACCTAGGATGCACTAGGCTTTCGTGTCATGATCACCCTCAGATGAGAGTATCTGGAGTAGTGGAGGTGGTGGTGGAGGTGGAGGTGGTGTAATACTAGAAGATGCACCCACAGCTAACTCAACACGCATCTACTTATCAGTGACTATAGTCTCCTGTGAATCACGCCTGGCCCATTTCAGGGCTTGGTCCTATTGAATACTGAGATCTTACGAGTCCCCCTCTCGGCCTCTCTTGGTCCCAACTACGGGAACTACCTCATCATCTTTCACAAATAAATTAAACCATCTGGACCCATACAGAGGTACCATTTGAACTAATAAAGGCACAACTGGAGGGATGGCTAACATCTAGCTCTCAGTGAGAGAGAGTATCGCTACTCAAATTACATACATCTCCTCCCTAATATCTCCTAGATATGGCATCTTTATGTTGCTGAATCGGGCCAATACTCGGCCTTCAAAATCATTAATGTGTGCATACAACTTAGCTCGTAGCTCTAACATAGCAACCTAGTGTACAGACTCCAATCTAGCCTCAGATATCTCTAGTGTAGTCCAAACCCATGGCCAAATCTGTCCATACAACGTCGCCACCTCGGCCTCAACATTCTAGTCATGTGTTGGTAACACTCTGACTATCCACTAAGCTCTATAAGAATTCACATAAAACTAACATCATACTTGTTACAGCAACTAAAGTGGATGGGCAAAGGGGCAATGAAGATGCACCCATCGACTCTGAATAAAAGTCGGGGCTAATATAGAGGTAGTTGGGGTCCCCTCACCCTGTGTACTCAACTCAGGGGGCCTCTCTTTGCTCCCTCATCTCAAACTCCATACTAACTCCTATGTAATATCTCTATGTATTAATAGGCATTGTAGGAATTGATGGGCCCTCAAACTGGGCTAAAGGCACAGTAGTGGGCACACGGAGTGTCATGGAAAGGTCTGAGTATGTTAGATCCATCATCATCTTAGCTTGTGCCATCATCATCACCTCAACTCTCTTATCAAAACTGGGTACCTCTGCATGCCAGTCTCATCACATAGCCTCTAGACAAGACATGAGAATTGCAAAGTCATTATCCCACCAAAAGCTCTGTCATGAAGCTCATGCCAAATAATAGTTGCAAAGTCAATATCATATCCAGCCATCACACTCGCAGTCAGTGCAACTCTATTTAAAGTCAATACATTGTCCACAACAGTCAAACATAATCTATATCGAACAATCAAACACCAAAACTTTATGGTAAAAGTCAGTGTCACCCTCTTAATCATACCCTACCCCTCTATATAAGGGGTATCATCACCAAGAGGTGAAATATAGTTGGTGATCTATCTTACCATCTCAACTCTCTCTCTCTCTCTTTTGTTCTCAGCATCATGCATAATGTATTTGTCTCATGCAACTCTCAATCTATAGTCACACTCAATAGTAAATGCTAGAGTAATATAATCTGGCATGAATAGAACTCAGTGGATAGCTGCCTCTGAAATGTCTACCATTACCCTTCTCACAAGAATTTGCTCAAGCTGGGGATACTCAATATGCCTCAAAATACCCCTACATTTAGGTGTAGTCAAATCTACTATGGCATGGTATGAGGCATAGAATTCCCGTATTAATGTTGGGTTATATGAACCTAGGGGTCAATTCATCCACCCCAACTAAACACCTATCAAATATAGCCTGCAACAATAGTGCTCCAGCCAACCCAAAAAATTCAATCCATCTCTCATCATAGATATCCCTCTTGGGCTGGACAATCTTGGTAATAAAATTATCTTTATCATCTAGAACCCAAAGCCTCTCTACATATCATCTCAGTTTTACCTCATCAATAGGTTCTGCTGAGACATATGTGGGCTCAAACATCTGACCATGCTGAGTTGGTGCCTCTACTTCAGGAGTTGGCACCTGGTGTGATGATTTGTTTGTACCCTCCTCAGACTGGGGTACAACTGATGGTACCTCCTGAACTATGGTTCCCTCTTCAGACTGGGGCACTAGCAATACTGCTCCTCGTTTATTACATCTGACTCATCCTAGGACCTTTCTCAGATTGGGGGTCCTGTGCATCTATCTCTAGTGCTGGATTTAACTTTTCCTACTACTTGTCATCATTTGTGTCCTTATAATCATCATCACCACCCTTAATAAGCTAGGAAGAATGTAGTGGTGATCTCATATCTGACTTTATCCTCCCATTATATAAGAACTGGATAGCCTCAGTCTGGGTCCTAGGCCGAGTGAAAATAGGTCATTTTCCCGACTATGATTTCTCTACAAATGGTACATACAATTTGGCCATACTAATGGCCTCAGCTACAGCATGATTCTGGCCCTTAGTCACTGATTGTGTCACCTTCGTTGGGGCTGCTCTGTTCTCGGTAATTGGGTATATCTCCTTCAAGATACTGCTCTTGGGAGATTCATCTCGTCATCTAGAACATGCAACCTTCTTCTTCGAAGCCTTGGATGCCATGTGTACCTAAAAAAACAAGTATTAGCATCTGAAATATAGTGAGAGGCTGCAAAAGTTGAAGAAAAATTCAAAATTCAAAAACTTTGAGATTTTTCCTCAGTTTTGGCATTCCTAAAACTTAAAATCAGTTCCAACAGGTCCAATATACACACATTCAACTAGAATCAAATTTTCAATACAATTTAGCATTCAGGACTTTTGGTATTCTTTTACATTTTAAAACTCAACTTCCATTTAGGGCATAATCTTAAGGTTTAATTAGAGAACAATGTCCCACATTAAGCTTTTAGGCTAATTCAAGGCACCAAAAGACAATCATGATGGTTTCTACATATATTGCATGCAAATAAACATACCATCTTACTTATTTCATGTTTATCACAAGATACTACTATTAGGAGCTAAGAATATTACCATTTACTCAAAGAACTGGAAGTGAACTATGAAAAAGTAAAGTAAAATCAAATCTTGAATGTGTACTTAGTGCTTTTGAAAAAGTTGGTACCAAGAACAAGTACCCTTTTAGCCTTTACTCAAGTATAGGAAAGTGGGGTAGTTTGAATTTTAAGTGGGGAGAGGGAATTTTGAGGTTTTATAAGTTAAAAATGGATTAAGAGGGCTTAAATAGTGATTGGGGGTTGGTTTAGGGTTAATATAGGCTAAAGTGGACCCAAATCTTTAAACAAATTTTGGGCCCAAAACTGCCCATTTACGGCAGCCACCTACGAGTTGTACGTGGTACCTATAGTCCGTAGGTGTCCATTGTAGGTGGGCCCTACTTTTTGGACAAATTTCCTACTCTCTAGAGATTATATTATGGTACTTACTTGGATACTAATGAGGTCGTAAGTGGTATTCACGGCCCTGTAAGTAAATTCATAGGTTAAAGTCCAGAGATTCCCCCCAAAAATACTCAAAATTCCATCTTTTCAGTTAATATGCAACTTACCTGGCCCACGTGAGACTTATGACCTTTGTGAGCTGGTAACAAAGTCCCCTTACTAGGAAGATTATGAATTGAGCAAATTTTATCGCATTCCGAGCCATTCCTTATTCTATTTACCTAAAAAAAGAGAAAAACAAACGTGAACACTAAAATAGTGAGTTGCCTCCCACCCAACGTTTGATTTAATGTCATGACAAGACTTGGCTATGTTGGATATTCAGACGTTACCAACAATCCCATGGGTTGCCTCCCACGTAGTGCTTGATTTAACATTGCAGCATAATGTGGGTACCTTGACTACTCAGAATTAATCAAGGTACCCAAAATAACACCCTCTTAGGTCATCAATAGAATAAATAACTGACACTACCCTTATGTTGGTAGGCTGCCTCATAGTTTATAGGACGTTGAAGGTGACTTCTTCATTATTGACTCTGAACCTGACCTCCCCCTTTTCCATATCAACCATTGCTCTACCCATGGCCATGAACGGTCTTCTTAATTTGATGGGCATGTCAAAGTCTACCTCATAATCCAAGATGACCAAGTCAGCTGGAAAATAAAGTTATCAACTTTTACCAACACATCAAATGAAATGCCCATGGGCTTTTTTACTGTGCAGCCAGCCATCAATAACCACATAGTAGTCAGCTCTGGAGGGGTTAAGCCCAAATGCTTGAACATAGTAAATGGAATCAAATTGATGTTGGCTCCCAAGTCCCATAATGCTCTAGAAAATATGGATGTCCTTGTAGTACATGGGATTATGAACTCATCTAGATCACCCTTTTTCTGGGCCAAAGATTAAAAGTAGCACTCTATAATGGTGCAATCTATCAATGTCTTCAAAACTATTTGCTCGCTTCTTTGTCACCATTTCTTTCATTATATATCTAGTTATCTGCTCCAACGCCTCAAGGAGAGGGATGTTCAAACTCAGATCTTTTAGCATCTCAACAAATTTTTTTGAACTTTTCTTCCTCTTTTTTGTATTTTAGTCTTTAAGGAAAAGGTGGGGTTTATCGTGGAATTTGATTAACTACGGGTTTATCTACCTTGGACTTAAATTTATCCTCACCGACACTAGCATCAACACTTGTCTCTTTGTATTACACTATAACAGATGTCTTATCTACCATAGTACTATCATTCTTTGGCACCTCAATAGTAAGTAATAGGGGATCAATAGTAGTTATACCACTCCGAGTGGTGATAGCAAGACAGTGACCTAATTATTTGGACTTTGAACCATGTTACTCAGAAGGGTACCTACTTGTCAATAATTTAAAGTAGTCGACATCTGCCCAAACTGGTGCTCTATCTATTTGATAGTAGGTTCATGAGACTCAACCTTTTAGGTCAAACCTGAGATATTAGACTTGATCTGCTTAAGTCTATCCTCCTGACTTTTTTGTCCCTTTATCAATTTGGTAAAAATTTCCCCCATTCTTAATTCGGTATCAAGACTGCCCGATGAAATATACCTGTCTCCCTTATCTTTGTAGTTATCTTTCCATATCCAGTCACTATCATGCTCCCTAATGTGATCTCTGTATCTATCTCTATAATAGTTTTGACCTTGTTTTCCTTGCACTTTAGCTCAGAAACTTACTAATTTGCAATGAAGATACTTAGCCTTCTCCTCTAAGCCAGACTCATAAGCTCTGGAGGCTGAACCCTATGCACCAACTGCATTTACCTTCTTGGAGTTCACTGTCTTTTTGGCAAGCAACCTAATATCAGTCCTCATCTACGCAATCTCTTGTGCCACGAAATCATCCATTGATCTATGGTCATCGAAAGCTCTAATGGAATAAGTCCATCACCTCTCTCAGCCTCCTAAGTATGCCACCCTCGATTAGTAGGTCTAGAACCTTAAAAGTTGTTTTCCAACACAATATCATGAATGTTCCTCCAGTGATTGTATCTTTCATGACTCAGGAACTGATGTTTAGGGCTTTATATAATATCTCTAATAAGCTCGTCCCTGAAATACAATAATTAGGCACCATGATCAGCTTCTTCATAAGCTAGAACTAAGCCTCATATATCGACTCCGAATAAAGCTGTCTAAAATTATATATCTCATCTTTAAGTTGCAACATCCAAGCCAATGGAAAGAAACGATTTAAGAATTGCTTGGGAAACTCATTCCAATTTGTAATAGATTCTCCTAGAAGTTCCCCTAACCACAAAGAAGCTTCTCCGGACTATGAGAAGGGGAACAAACTCAATCTGATCTTCTCCTGTTCTACCCCCAGAATAGTATAAGAAGTCAGATCCCAACAAATTTAGATAAGATGCATATTTGCATCATCTGTAGTCGAGCCCAAAAATACATCTTTCAAATTCAGAAGCTGAATCATGGCACTGGTTATGTCAAATTTCACATTGGGGGTAGTGTAGGAAGAATAATACCTCTTATTTAAGTCGGCTTAACGTATCCCATATCCTCTTTATTATTATACGAATGGAATTACTCGAATACTGGGATCACTTGAGCATGACCACCTCAAACTCTATATCAATTATCGATGATTACTCCTCGATGATAAACTACCGATCTTGGCCTGGCTAACTCTGCCCACTGAGCTAACTGGGTCTCCTCGTCCCTTCTCTGGTTAGCAGCATCTGCTAACATCTACTCCATTTGACTATTAGAAATGTTCTTTATATCACCTAGAATAGAGGGAGGAACAACATTAGGATTATCTCGAACCCCTTTAAAATGGTCTGCATGTACTGGTTCAGTCATCGTACAATTAGACTGTAAAAATCTCTTTGGGTTAGGAATCAGTGGGAGTAAGGAATTTCCTTGACTCCCGATGATAGACATACACCAACGTATACCCAATAAAGAATAGGAAAATAAAGACCCAAAAACTCCAATAAACTTAAATCAACACTCACATTGTCTTCCCCAGCAACAGCGTCAAAATTTTGATCAATGCCCAAACTAAACCTCCAACTAAAGGATAAAGCGGTCATTGTCAAGTAAAGTAACCCAACTAGGTTGGGGTCAAACCCATAGGGAAGATACGGATTTGTATCTCTAATTTTCTGAACTCAAACTGAAAGTAAATAAGGGGTTTGTTGTTGTAATCTCAAACAAGTAGCAAATCACTATTTTGGTTGTAATCAGTCAGTGACGAACACTAGGATTGTGTTCTCCCTGGCTTCTCAACTCAGTTGGCTTATTGTGCTTGATTGAACCAACCCAGTTCCTTGCATGCATAATTTGATAAGTTATGTACCATCAACTGTCTTGTGGACTAATTGATGAATTTCATCCTTTGCCTTTTAAGTCTCTGGATGTCTCATAACTAAATCTTATCCTAGATCCAAGTTAATTATTACCTTTCGAAGCTCAAGTTGTTAGATAATAGATAACCATCTTACATAGATAAACTGATTAGCCTAGATCAACAATTAATCTTCAAACAGCTGTTGTAATTATCTTTTCCCAGTCACTACTACTCTCGTAGAGTAAGTAGTGATATTCTAGGCGGGATCTTACCCTTTTCAACCACAAAGACATCTATCAAATCAAAGATAATACAATACATACAAAGATACTGGTTCAAAACAACTTAGCACTTCCCCTACTTCGACAATATACAAGGGTTTCTACAACCCTGGCTAAGGTCTTTATCTGGTCATGCTTGTGAAACAGTCAATGGAATTCATAATGAAAAACATTAAACGATATCACAATGATCAACAAGTAAAACCCAAAGTCGACAACTAAATTATAAATCAAAATCAAGAACAAAGTAATCCCAAGATCAAAATCAAATCTTAGAATTGAATATATGTTTGTAAGTGTTGAGAGTGCATCCTCTAACTAGAAAATGTTAAAAGGGTATTTGTAGGATACAAGGAAACCCTAAATATCCAAACCCAAAAAAAAGGAAAATTGAGGTCTGTGGCCACCTGCAGATCGTATGTACTACATACGAACCATATGTGGTCCTTAGTAAGTGAAAGACCTCTTTCATAGCTCCTGAAGCTCTATGGACTTGACCTTTTGGCATTTACTAAGGCTACCGACGGACCGTATGTACTACATATGGACCAGATGTGGTCCTTAGTAAGTGACAGAGTCTTCGTTTCCTGCTTCTGAACATCTGGACTTCAAGTTCTGACACCTACTTAGGTCATCTATGCCAGTTAAGTGGCACATAGGCCCAGAATTTCCTCAGTAAGTAGCCAAAATCTTCAATTTTGATTTTTTACTTTAGTTTAGCATCCAAACCTGATTTTCTATAAAACATAGAAAAAACACATCATATCTCACAAAACAACCAAAGAAACTAGAATATTTTCTTAGTTTTAAGCATCAAAAGTGTTATAATCTATTGCACATCAATTCTAAACTGATGGTAACCAGATCTTGAATCAATCTTAGAAAACCCTGAAGTTGGTCAAACAAATCATCAATACCAGGTATAGGATAACAGTTTTTCATTGTCACCTTATTAAGCTGTCTATAATCAATATATATACGCATAGAGCCATCTTTCTTCTTCACAAATAATACAAGAACTCCCCAACGGGATACACTTAGTTTAATACCCTTGCCAAGAAGATCCTAAAGTTGAGAATTCAGTTCCTTAAGCTCAGCAGGAGCCATACGATAAGATGCCATAGAAATAGGTTGGGTGTTAGGATCGAGGTCAATAGCAAACTCAATCTCACAGATGGGAGAATACCAAGCAGGTCCGTGGGAACACATCAAGAAACTCACAAACAATAGGAACAGAGTCAAGCGACGGACTCTCCATACTAGTATAACAAATATAATCAACATAACACTCACAAACCCTCAAAATAAGCCTCCTAGCACAAACATAAGAAATAATCTCGATTGGTTTGTGGTTAACCGTTCCCTGCCACATGACTGAGGTACATCGGGCATGGCTAAGGTAACGATCTTGACAAAATAATCCATGATCGTATGATAGTTGGATAACTAGTCCATGCCCAGAATCACATCACCATATCCAGAATAATAAGATCAGTATAAGTAGCAACATCTCTAACAGTGATAATATATGATCTGAAAACTTGATCCACTTTAAAAGAATCACCCACGAGTAGATACGCATAATGGCACAGATAAGAAGTCATAAGACAACTCCAACTGTGGTGCATAATAAGCAGATATATAAGAATTAGTGGATCCCAAATCAAACAAAGAAAGGGTCGACTGGCGGTACACAAAAATCATACCCGTAATAATAGAATTCAAATTCTCAGCCTCAAGCCTAGCAAGTACTGCATAAACTGACCACGCGTGCCACCTGGCTGGGCACCTGACCAACTTCTTGTCCTTCTTTCCTGTGAACCTCCTTGAGAACCCTGGAAACTACCCCTGCAACCATGAGAACCACCTCTAGATGAGGGGTAAATTGCTCTAATAGAAGATACACTCTGAGCTGAAGCAACAATCACCCTACAAAGAAGGCACTCTCCATAATAGTGACCAAGACCCCCACAACATAACATAAACCCAGAGCTGGACAATAACCAATAAATTCAGCTAACCTGGAGTAACCACAACTACAAGAATGACCAAAAGATGAACCCGCTGAAGACTGACCGCCAACCTGATCAGGGCGATCACTAGCACTAAACTGACCTGCGTTAATAATCTAAAGAACTGCCTAAACTAATTGACTAGGCTGACTGGCTTAGAGGATGGAAATAGAGAATACCACTATCAGAACTACTACCTCTAAATTAGGAACCACTATAGCTCTCACTAAAACTGTATTGATATCTAGTCCTCTTATTGTTTCCACTTTAGGCCTCACGATACATCACCTCTATCGCCCTAACGTGATCCAAAACCTTAGCAAAAGGCCTACCCACAGCAACCAAACTCTAAGTAGACATATGAATTGGAAGTCTCAACCCTCTAACAAAGCAACAAACTCTCTCATACTCAAAATCCAGAATATAAGTCGCATACCTAGCCAACTTCTGAAAATGAGCCTCATACTATGCAACTATCATAGAGTCCTGCTCCAATTTAGTGAATTGATCTCTCATACAATCACTAAGGCTGTGAGGCATATACTTCTCCATGAATATCTCAGAGAACTGAGTCCATGACAGAAAAAGATCCAGCTGGTCTAGAATCCATAAAACCTCTCCACCAATGTCGAGTAGCCAAATCCAACTAAAATATGGTGTAATCCATACCATGGGTCTAAACAAGGCCCAAATAACGGAGCCTATCATCACAAGAAATTATATGCATCTCTCCCATTATACCAGAAAACTTAGATGGAGCAACTCTCAAGAATCTACCCAACATCTTCTACTCCTCAAAAGACATAGCAGGTTGATCAACCACTGCTGAGCAACTATCGACTGAGTAACTACCAATGCAGAAGAAACCTCAACTCAGGGAGCCATAGCTAGAGGTTGCGCCCCTACCTCAGTACCACTCTGATTAGTACAAGAGCATCTAATAGTATTAATACAACTCAAAGTCTAGAATAGTAAATACATCTATCTCAAAACAAAAGACTAAAAATAAAAATAGAGGGAAATGGGCAACTTAAACTCTAAGAGTTCACCCTATCTTCAAAAATCAATCACGTATGAACAATGATTAACGGTGACAGCTAGTACTCCAATCTGCACTAAAAAGGTACAAAAGTATAGATGAGTACCAAAACAATGGGTACTCAGTAGGCATCATCGACCGACTGAGCTAAATCACGATATAAGTATAATAAAATGCAAGATAATATAACTAATTCAAGGTACAAAATATAAACCTGAATCACCTCCATACCGCTGTGAGAAATATGTAAATAATAAGAATAATAACATAACATAACATAATATCACACAAGCAATCACAAACTACAAATTGGCTCCCATAGGACAATTGGTGCAAGAAAGTAAAGGACTCATTACAATCTCTCATACAACTAGAGAGTACACCCAAGAGAAGAATAAAGCAATCAACCAACATTATAACTAATATTCATTGTCATTTAACCATCATTCCACTATTTACCCATATGCCATAATGTTACCATCATTTAATAACCTTATCATTGTTGCTCACTAATCACTACTTATTAGCTAATTATCACTTACTAACTAATCTATTTAATTACTACAGTCCATTTATGTCATACCACATTATAACCATTTCCTCATTTTCCAACTTAGCCAAATTATTACCTTCAATCTCATATCTTGATATCATCAATCATTAAAAATATATCATCATATTAGAATATACATATACAAACTCGAACTGATAAATATAATCAATAGCCAGACTTAAACCTATAAATAATAAATAGCCAAACTCAAATTAGTAAATATAATTAATAGTGTTATAGTCATCCTCCGAACTCGAACCGGGTCTATATAATCATCAACATAATCATCTTCTGGACTCGAACTGGATAAATATATATAATCCATATCATAAATAGAATCATCAATATGCATAAATAATAGCATAGTCAATAGGCTTCAACCCTCACATCAATCAACATAACCATCAAGTACCAATATTCTCAATGTTACCTCAATGCATACCAGACCCCACTTTATGGTAATACACTGGGTTTTTTGTTGTTGTTGTTGTTGTTGTTGTACCTCAATACACATTTCCAAGAGTCTAACTAGCATAAAGGTTTACAAAACTAACATGTTCCATTGCCTATACTTTATTAAGAGTGCACTTCTAATCCTCAAGTTCCATTTTAGAAAAATCTGGCTGGGCTAGGTTAAAGGTATCTAAATCCACTTTTAGATGTATAACAAGCCACAATTAGACCTAAAATAAATATTCTTCCCAAATAAATAGCTAAGCTAAATAAAAACTATGGCAGACTTCTTAGGTGTAAGCAAGTAAGTCCAAACTTACGCTAAACATGAGAAACTAAAGCATTTTCATCTAAATTGAGTGATCTAAGGCAATCTTATGACAAGCATAAGAAATGAAGCCTAATTCGCTTAAGGTATAAGGAACAAGCTAAGTGTTTCAAAATTATAGTTTCAAATTAACCTAAATGTCCAACTAACCCTAAGTCTTGCATTTCATCAATCCAACACCTAAAACGCATCCCATTTCAAACAAGATATCATAAACATACTATGAAATAGCTCAATCTAACAAGGTAAAAACCTAGCCTACCTCATCGCTGAAGAAAGCTCAACAAACTGTAAACTACCACTTTTTTTTGAGAAGGCTCCTCAAGATGCCAAGCTATCAAAAATACATTTTACTCATCAAGACAAAAATATCGATACACATATTACACAATTGTGCTTTGGGCCCTAAAATGACATCAAAATCTCATGTGGGTCCCACTTATGAAAAATGCATTTCTAAAACCAACTCAACATTCATATAAGATCACGAAATCATTACCCTTAAAATAGGTGAAAACTAAGCTAAATTAGGGAT
This sequence comes from Capsicum baccatum var. pendulum, assembly GCA_030864225.1. Lineage (NCBI taxonomy): Eukaryota > Viridiplantae > Streptophyta > Magnoliopsida > Solanales > Solanaceae > Capsicum > Capsicum baccatum. The sequence goes on from CM061557.1 coordinate 94,387,635, forward strand.
AATATCAAACCCTAAGGATTTTGCAATTTTGAGCAATTAATCAAGAAATTCCACCAAGAAAAGGATGAATTCTTACTTCAAGTAGGAAGATAATAACAAAAATAATTGTTAATCTAGCTTCCCAATCACCAACAAGCTTTAATGTTAAGATCTCACACTATTTAGGGCTCTTAGATCTCAAGGGGATGATGAAGAATGGCCAAAATTCATGAAAAAGGGGTCATTTTATACTCAGTCCAGGGCCTTGGCAATCGCTATCATGATCAGAGGTCTTGCGATTGCGGTACCTCTCGTCTGTCAAATGAGTCACAATTGCAACACCCTTTCATGATTGTGAAATCTCTACTGCATGCGGAGTCACGATCACGGCCCAAAGAGGCATGATCATGGTGGCACCAGATTAGCTGATGCAGCAGATTTTCCAAGTCCAAAATAGGCTCGATCGGGTGTTCGGGATTCATTCAGAATCCCGTATATGCAAATGATCTATGTAACCACACCAAATTCAACATTTTGAACGCAATGGTGCACTCAAATTAACTATTCGAGGTTATTTCGACAAATATGGGTCCCATACTCATATTTCTAATTTCTTAATTGTTTTGACCAATAGGTCAAAATGAGGTTGGGTTCTTCGGGACCCAAAACAAAGGTATACCTAGCCTAAAATTGATATTCCAAATCTCCTGGGGTAGTTAGAATTTGCATACGAGATTGTGTTACTACAATTTTCATTCGGTGGCCATTTAAAATCAACAAAGACTTCTAAATAGGGAATTGGCTCTAAAACCTAAACGAACTACCCAGTAATCGAACTATCAGTCCCAGCAAGTCATAAATGACTTGGGGAAGCTATAGAAAATCTCTAATGGCAAAAATATACGGAATATAGAAAATAACCTAAAGGGTCAGTACAATGTAATAGATGAAAAACCCTCAATAAAGCACCGATAATAGCTCGCTAAACCAATAAAACTCTAAATCTCAGTAGGACAAGTAGGCCTAGCCCAATCACAAAACACTGCAATCCTGGCCGAATAAACTATAATACCATCTTTGATCAACGCATGACCCAAGAAAGAAAAGGATTCCAACCAAAACTCACACTTAGAGAACCTAGCATACAACTTCTCATCCCTCATTATCTGAAGCATAATCAACAAATGTTCCTCATGATTGGCTTCACTCTTAGAATAAACCCAGATATCATCTATAAAAATACAGTGTGAAAAGGAGTTAAGATACTACCGAGAAACCCAATTCATCAATTCCACAAATGTGGTTGGGGCATTGGTCAACCCGAAGGAAATGACCAAGAACTCATAATGATCATACCGAGTTTGAAAATCTAGCTTTGAGGTATCCGAAGCTGTAATCCTCAACTAGTGATACCCGAACATTAAATCAATCTTCAAAAATATTGAAGCACCCTGAAGCTGATTGAATAAAACATCAATATGGGAAAGAGGATATTTATTCTTAATTGTCACCTTGTTCAACTATTGATAATCAATTGACATACGCATAGACCCTTCTTTTTTCTTCACAAACAATACCCTCCTTGGACTTAAAAATGCAACTTGATGTTAAAAGCCTAAGTTAGGGACGATAAAGTTGATAGAAGGAAGTTTGAGTCCACAAAGTGTTAGTAGAATGCCAAAGGTGCCTAAGTGATGTAAACAAATATTTAGAAAAAGAAAGGATCTAACAAAGAATAGAATTGAACGAAAGGTTCAAGAAAAAAAATTTAAAAAAATAGTGAACAAAGGAAGCGAATTGTAGGCATGCTGTTCCCAAACAATATCCTACCCTAACCCAAATTTACATTACAAGCTTAGAAAGTCCTTTGAGATCTCCAATCATTTACTCTCTTTGTAGTGGCGATTGAAACTAAGGGCAAGCCTATGGTATAACACTTGTTGCATTGAGATTTATTTTGTGAGAGAGAGAGTTTGTGTACTTAAAATTCCTTGTTGCATATTTTGTAACTTGATATGAGGAATTCTCTTTCTTATGAAGATAGCATGTGAAATAAGTTGAGGTGGGTGATCTTGTCACCTTCCAAAAATGAGGCAAATAGAGTATAGATTAGATGTTGTCAAAAGGGAGTCACTTCTAGAGTATTGGTTTTTGTTGCTTGGTCACTTTTAGAAGTCCTATGTAGCCTTGGTTTTAGTATTTTAGAAGGAAGGGTGTAGCGAAGTTAGCTTAGCCATGTGCAATGAGCTATTTGTAGTTGCAATTAAAGTTAAGGTCATTGTGATCTTTAAGGCATAAAGGTTGGGCTTAAATGATTGTGTTTCATAATAAAAGGGAGTGTTGCTTGAGGACTAGAAAATGCTTTAAGTTATGGGTGTTGATGAGTGGTGAGTTCACCACTAAATTTGCAGTCATTATTTGCGTACATTACCTTGTTATGGATGAATAAATGAGACATAATTGCAATTAGATGCAGCACTTCTTCTAGGCATAGAGTTAAAGGGTTGTAAATATGTGGATTGAAGCTCAAAATGATCAAAAAAGGAGCAAAAAAGTACAGTTGAAGACCTGAAATAGAATGGGCCTCAGGTACCACAGTTGTGATCTACTAACCACAGTTACGGCATTCAAGGATGATCAATCAATTGTAGTCGCGGAGGCAAACCGCAGTCGCATACCCTCAGTTGCAGCCAAACCTATGCGATCGCAGCCTAGTGGAGGATTTTAGCCTAAGGGTAAAATTATAATTGCACATACTAATCCCAATTTGACAAAAATGACTCAAACCCTATCATGATAAAAGACCACCATCTTCCACAATTTTTTTATGGTTTAATGTAGTGTAGTTTATAGCCTCCATTTTTGGAGAAGAAAATATTGTATAAATTTTGGGTGAAGAATACATTGGAGACTTTCTAAGTGAAAGATTTTCTCACTTCCATTGTTGATATTGTGGGAGAACCAAGTTTGAAGTAACATTTACTTAAATCTTCAACAATTCAATTCAATGGAGATTATACGTATATCTATGCTTATTTATCTTATGTGTAGCTAGATTTCTCTCTTAGGGTTATGTCTGAATAGGGGTTAAAGTGTGTGTGGGTTGTTATTGGTAGCATCTATTTAGTAGTTTAAGTTTATGGGTTTTATCATTGCTATGCTATTTTGGTTGGGATTTGATGGGTGAAAGACCTAAATACCCACATGGGTTTGATGAGTAAAAGCTCCAAGCAAAAGAAGGGTTTTGGGTGAACTTTAGAAATTCATATCATCCTCAAAAGTGGGACGTGGAGACCAAAGTAATGATAGATAATTATGTGTATAGTTTGCTAAATTTTAAATATCTTAGACATAAGGGTGAATGTAAGGTTAACTATGTTATGAGTATCATCCTAGATTAAGGTTGTTTTTACTAATTATTGAACACACCTATTAGGTATTCAAAAGAATCAATGGGTGAAAGTTTGGTGTTTTTTTAAAAGGCTAGCATCAAAATCTATAACCAAGCTTACCCATATTTGATTTACTAAATTGATGTTGATGACTAACTCCCACTGTCACTCCCTTAGTAGTGCATAATCCCAAGATCTGTGTTTAATTATAAAAACTCTAATTATTCATAACCTTAAATTTTAGCCCAGTGGCAAACCGCAATCGCGTACCCTCAGTCGCAGCCAGACCTATGCGATCGCGGCCTAGTGGAGAATTTTAGCCCAAGGGCAAAACTGTAATTGCACATACTAATCCCAATTTGACAAAAATAACTCAAACCCTATCATCATAAATAGACCTCCATCTTCCCCAATTATTTTATGGTTTAGTTTAGTACAGTTCATAGCCTCCATTTTTGGAGAAAAAAATATTGTATAAATTTTGGGTGAAGAATACATTGGAGACTTTCTAAGTGGAAGATTTGCTCACTTCCATTGTTGATATTGTGGGAGAACCAAGTTTGAAGTAACATTTATTTAAATCTTCAACAATTCAGTTCAATGGAGATCATACGTATATCTATGCTCATTTATCTTATGTGTAGCTAGATTTCTCTCTTGGGTTTAGGTGTGAATAGGGGTTAAAGTGTATGTGGGTTGTTATTGGTAGCATCTATTTGGTAGTTCAAGTTTATGGGTTTTATCATTGCTATGCTATTTTGGTTGGGATTTGATGGGTAAAAGACTCAAATACCCACATGGTTTTGATGAGTGAAAGCTCCAAGAAAAAGAAAGGTTTTGGGTGAACTTTAGGAATTCATATCATCCTCGAAAATAGGACGAGGAGACCAAAGCAATGATAGATAATTATGTCTATAGTTTCCTAAATTTTAAATATCTTAGACATAACGGTGGATGTGAGGTTAACTATGCCATGAGTATCATCCTAGATTGAGGTTGTGGTTACTAATTATTGAACACACCTATTAGGTATTCAAAAGAACCAATGGGTAAAAGTTTGGTTTTTTGTTAAAAAACTAGCATTAAAATTTTTAACCAAGTTTTCCCATATTTGATTAACTAAATTGACGTTGATGACTAACTCCCACTGTCACTCCCTTAGTAGTGCATAATCCCAAGATCTGTGTTTAATTATTAAGACTTTAATTATTCATAACCTCAAATTTTAGCCCAAGGTCAAATCGCAATCGCGTACCCTCAGTCGTAGCCAGACCTTTGCGATCGCAGCCTAGTAGAGGATTTTAGCCCAAGGGAAAATTTGTAATTGGACATACTAATACCAATTTGAAAAAAATGACTCAAACCCTATCATCATAAATAGACCTCCATCTTTCCCAATTATTTTATGGTTTAGTTTAGTGCAGTTCATAGCCTCCACTTTTGGAGAAGAAAATATTGTATAAATTTTTGGTAAAGAATACATTTGAGACTTTCTAAGTGGAAGATTTGCTCACTTCCATTGTTGATATTGTGGGAGAACCAAGTTTGAAGTAACATTTACTTAAATCTTCAACAATTCAATTCAATGGAGATTATACGTATATCTATGCTTATTTATCTTATGTGTAGTTAGATTTTTGTCTGGGGGTCATGTGTGAATAGGGGTTAAAGTGTGTGTGGGTTGTTATTGGTAGCATCTATTTGGTAGTTCAAGTTTATGGGTTTTATCATTGCTATGCTATTTTGGTTGGGATTTGATGTGTAAAAGACCCAAATACCCACATGGTTTTGATGAGTAAAAGCTCCAAGCAAAAGAAGGTTTTTGGGTGAACTTTAGGAATTCATATCATCCTCAAAAGTAGGACGTGGAGACCAAAGTAATGATAGACAATTATGTGTATAGTTTGCTAAATTTTAAATATCTTAGACATAAGGGTGAATGTGAGGTTAACTATGCCATGAGTATCATCCTAGATTGAGGTTGTAGTTACTAATTGTTAAACACACCTATTAGGTATTCAAAAGAACCAATGGGTGAAAGTTTGGTGCTTTGTTAAAAGACTAGCATCAAAATCTATAACCAAGCTTACCCATATTTGATTTACTAAATTAATGTTGATGACTAACTCCCACTGTCACTCCCTTAGTAGTGCATAATCCCAAGATCTGTCCTTAATTATTAAAACTCTAATTATTCATAACCTTGCATTTTAGCCCAAGGGCAAACCGCAGTCACGTACCCTCAGTCGCAGCCAGACCTGTGCAATCGCGGTCTAGTGGAGGATTTTAGCCCAAAGGCAAAACCGTAATTGCACATACTAAACCCAATTTCACAAAAATGACTCAAACCCTATCATGATAAAAAGACCTTCATTTTCCCCAATTATTTTATGGTTTAGTTTTGGTGCAGCTCACACCCTCCATTTTTGGAGAAGAAAATATTGTATAAATTTTGGGCGAAGAATACATTGGAGACTTTCTAAGTGGAAGATTTGCTCACTTCCATTGTTGGAACCAAGCTTGAAGTAATATTTACTTAAATCTTCACCAATTCAATTCAATGGAGATGATACGTATATCTATGCTTATTTATCTTATGTGTAGCTAGATTTCTCTCTCGGGGTTATGTGTGAATAGGGGTTAAAATATGTATGGGTTGTTATTGGTAGCATCTATTTGGTAGTTCAAGTTTATGTGTTTTATCATTACTATGCTATTTTGGTTGGGATTTGATGGGTAAAAGACCCAAATACCCACATAGGTTTGATGAGTGACAGTTCCAATCAAAAGAAGGGTTTTGGGTGAACTTTAGGAATTCATATCATCCTCGAAAATGGGACGTGGAGACCAAAGAGATGATAGGTAATTATGTGTATAGTTTCCTAAATTTTAAATATCTTAGACATAAGGGTGATTGTGAGGTTAACTATGCCATGAGTATAATCCTAGATTGAGGTTGTGGTTACTAATTGTTTAACACACCTATTAGGTATTCAAAAGAACCAATGGGTGAAATTTTGGTGTTTTGTTAAAAAAACTAGCATGGAAATCTATTACCAAGCTTACCCATATTTGATTTACTAAATTGAATCTGATGACTAACTCCCACTGCCACTCCCTTAGTAGTGCATAATCCCAAGATCTGTGTTTAATTATTAAAACATTAATTATTCATAACCTCGAATTTTAGCGTAAGGGCAAACCGCAGTCGCATACCCTAAGTCGCAGCTAGACTTATGCGATCGTGGCCTAGTGGAGGATTTTAGCCTAAGGGCAAAATTGTAATTGCACATACTGATACCAATTTGAAAAAAATTACTCAGATCCTATCATGATAAAAAGACCTCCATCTTCCCCAATTATTTTATGGTTTAGTTTCGTGCAGTTCATAGCCTTCATTTTTGGAGAAGAAAATATTGTATAAATTTTTGGGTAAAGAATACATTAGAGACTTTCTAAGTGGAAGATTTGCTCACTTCCATTGTTGATATTGTGGGAGAACCTAGTTTGAAGTAACATTTACTTAAATCTTTAACAATTCAATTCAATGGAGATTATACGTATATCTATGTTTATTTATCTTATGTGTAGCTAGATTTCTCTCTTGGTGTTATGTGTGAATAGGGGTTAAAGTGTGTGTGGGTTGTTATTGGTAGCATCTATTTGGTAGTTCAAGTTTATGTGTTTTATCATTGCTATGCTATTTTGGTTGGGATTTGATGGGTAAAAGACCCAAATACCTACATGGGTTTGATGAGTGAAAACTCCAAGCAAAAGATGGATTTTGGGTGAACTTTAGGAATTCATATCATCCTCGAAAATAGGACGTGGAGACCAAAGTAATGATAGATAATTATGTGTATAATTTGCTAAATTTTAAATATCTTAGACATAAGGGTGAATGTGAGGTTAACTATTCCATGATTATCATCCTAGATTGAGGTTGTAGTTACTAATTATTGAACACACCTATTAGGTATTCAAAAGAACCAATGGGTGAAAGTTTGGTGTTTTGTTAAAAGACTAGCAACAAAATCTATAACCAAGCTTTTCCATATTTGATTTACTAAATTGACGTTGATGTTTAACTCCCACTGTCACTCCCTTAGTAGTGCATAATCCCAAGATCTGTGTTTAATTATTAAAACTCTACTTATTCGTAACCTTGAATTTTAGCCCAAGAGCAAACCGCAGTCGCGTAGCCTCAGTTGCAGCCAGAATTATGCGATCGCGGCCTAGTGGAGGTTTTTAGCCCAAGGGCAAAATTGTAATTGCACATACTAATCCCAATTTCACAAAAATGACTCAAACCATATCATGATAAAAAGACCTCCATCTTCCACAATTATTTTATGGTTTAGTTTAGTGCAGTTCAAAGCCTCCATTTTTGGAGAAGAAAATATTGTATAAATTTTGGGTGAAGAATACATTGGAGACTTTCTAAGTTGAAGATTTGCTCACTTCCATTGTTGATATTGTGGGAGAACCTAGTTTGAAGTAACATTTACTTAAATCTTCAACAATTCAATTCAATGGAGATTATACGTATATTTATGCTTATTTATCCTATGTGTAGCTAGATTCTCTCTTGGGGTTATGTGTGAATAGGGGTTAAAGTGTGTGTGGGTTGTTATTGGTAGCATCTATTTGGTAGTTCAAGTTTATGGATTTTATCATTGCTATGCTATTTTGGTTGGGATTTGATGGTTAAAAGATCCAAATACCCACATGGGTTTGATGAGTGAAAGCTCCCTGCAAAAGAAGGGTTTTGGGTGAACTTTAGGAATTCATATCATCCTCGAAAGTAGGACGTGGAGACCAAAGTAATGATAGACAATTATGTGTATAGTGTTCTAAATTTTAAATATCTTAGATATAAGGGTGAATGTGAGGTTAACTATGCCATGAGTATCATCCTAGATTGAGGTTATAGTTACTAATTGTTGAACACACCTATTAGGTATTCAAAAGAACCAATGGGTGAATGTTTGGTGTTTTGTTAAAAGACTAGCATCAAAATCTGTAACCAAGCTTACCCATATTTGATTTACTAAATTGATGTTGATGACTAACTCCCAATGTCACTCCCTTAGTAGTGCACAATCCCAAGATCTGTGTTTAATTATTAAAACTCTAATTATTCATAACCTCGAATTTATACTAGAAAATCCCAAAAAGAAATATTAGTGTAGAAACCAATCTCCCCATTTTATCTTTTGGTACCATTTTGTTTGAATTTAACTTTATCTATCATTTCAAATTAATTTGATCGCCACTCATATTGTTCCTCATGGATTCAAACCCGACTCTAAAGTTCCATATATATATTGATGGCGACCGCCTTGCTCTTAAATTTACGTGTAAGTTGAGCATTATCACTCTTCATGAGCGATACCTACAGAAATACACAATCACAAACTCCAAAACCCCTATTGCATTAATCAGACTGCACCTAGATAACCCATTGTGATTGTGAGGGTCTCTCTGTAAACATGAAGACCAAGCTGGGTCGGACCCCATAGGGTCCTTCATCACAAATACAAAGGAGCCGTCATGTGTGCAGGCGAATTTCTCAAGCCTTTACGAACATGAAGCTTCTTCTACGAATGTGAAGAACAGAAGTGTCGTGCACAAGCAAAAACATACCAACAATATCTTAAGCATAAAATGATTTTGAATGGGTCCTTAGGATTCATTCGTAGTATCATTAATGCAAACCAAATATGTTGCCTTATTGTGAATGACATTCCAGACTCAACAAAATTTCCAACAAGCATTGTTTTTCGGCATGTTTACCAAAGTCAACACTTTTTTAGTTTTCTCTAAAATCCAACCTAGCACACAAAATGAGTTCAAAAATCGTAGGAACCAAACTGAATGTCATCCTAGCACAAAATCTATGTTCCGGAGATAAGAAAATAGTCAAAATTTTCATCTGTGGTCATTTACTAGAAGCTTTGATGGAATTCAAACTTTTTAACTTTATTATCTCCAAAACTGGAAAGGTAAGTAAAAACCCAATTGAACTCCCCGAGAGCCATATTACCCATCCCAACAAATCATAAATAACAGGGAGGTTCAATATATGGAAAATGAATAAAAATTAAGAAGATGACATGAAGGATCATTACACATCGTCTTTCCCCTATCCACTCAATTATTAATAGGAAATGTAACTCGTAAGTCCTCAAGAATTTTTAATTATCGATATTCATTCACTACCAAAGGTATGGTTATGCATTAACTCAAACCTCTACTTAGATTTGAAATCCGCCACTTAATTGTTTCAAAGCTCAAATTTTAACAATTCGATCCACCATAGACGTGAATCATTTCGAGTGAATAATATATCAAAAGAATCAAGACAACATGACGAGCTAATAAACAAATTTTGAGTTGATTAAAGGAGTATTTGAGTTGATGTCCATCGAATGGATTTGAAGCTAACTCACATTTTAAAATTTGACCTGCTGCAAATGTGATTCTTTTTAGTGAGTAATATATCAAAGACTTAGAAGAGAAGAGTTCATATCTAAAATATGGGACTATTTAGAAGAGATTTGAGATGGTTGACATTTTGAAAAAAAATTCACCTTTTTATGGAAAATGAATAGTTCAGTGTGTAAATATTGCATAACAGTGTATATGAGAATATATATATATATGTGTGTATATATATATATATGTATATATATATATATATATATATTATATGATATATACTTATACACTTTTTATACATTTTAAATATATTCTAATATATGGAAGAGCCATGGAAAGCTGCTTAAGGCAATCTTGTTAGCCACCTAGGGCTATTTTTGTCGATTCACCAAAGAAGTCATTTTAGTTAACTAGCACTTTCCATTGTTTATTTGAGTAATCACTTACGTGTCTTTCAGGTGGTCTGTCTAAGCTAAATGTGTTAAGTGGATGGGAGAGTATTTCAATGTGTTTCTATATTCTATCTCAATTTTTTGGGTAAAGCAACTTCCTACTTTGAAGATTGTGATTCCATCACCCCTGTGAGTTTTCTTTAGTCAATGATTTATTTTTTATTTTAAAATTGTTTGGCTTGGAATTCCCTTCATTTGGTTGATGTTTTGACTCCATAGAATATTATTGTTTTCGATTTCTTCTTGTTTCAACTTGGTGCATTCTTCTGAGTGACTTCCTCCTTATTTTATTGTGTGTTCTTTTACACGTTTTGTTAATTTCTTCTCTCACCTTAAGAACCTATATTTTGTTTGTCCTAATTAATTTTAAAAAAAAATCAGTTTGCTATTTGGGTGTCTTTATCACTTTAATTTAGTATGTTTTGCTATAAAATTAAGCTTCAATATGTTACTGCTGATATATTCATTTGCAATGCCATTATTTGCAAGTGGCTTGTGGATATTTTTGTTACGCATATTAGGTGTTCGATGAAAATCCTTTCCCATAAAACACTATTATAAAAAGCCTCGGTTGTAGTTTCTATCTATTAACTTTAGCTTTGGTGCTTCCCAGATTGTTACCATCATTCCTTATTCTATCATAATGCTTCTTCTACATCTCAGGTGAGCTTTGAATCCATTGCTACTATTTTATGCTAATACAGATATTACATCCATGGCGCTTATACAAATTAGATTTTAAGACAATGTTAATCTCTTCTCAAGTTTTTTTGGATAATATTTATAGACAGTGTAGTGTTGAATTTAATATATAAACAATGTGTGTGCATATATTTTCTATACCACTTTAATATCCTTGCCCATCAAAGATCTCCCTACTTATTTTTAATTGCTAATAATTTATTATAATTTAATTCATTAGTTTACTCTATCATTTGTTGTTATTTAATTTGCACTTTCTCCTCCCATAATAAAACACGAACTGCCATAATCAATCAATTACTTCCTGTGAATGCCATCACAAGAGAAACTACAGACTGGAACTTAAGGTTCAGGTTGTCGATAAGTTCCGACCTCGCGAGAATAAAGACCAAAGTAGGCATTTTCATCCAATACTTGTGCAAGATGAAATCATAAGTTTACTTATACCTTTATTCTCACTTAAAAAACGATGTTGATACTCAAGATGTTTAAAAAAATTATTATCTATGAAAACTTTATAAACTACAAGTTGAAGCCTCATAAAAACAACAACACTGAAAGTTCTAACAACTTCCTCTATAAATTCTACCCGCATATCTAAAACTTTCTCTACTTTAGTTGGCTACAGGAACAATAGGTTTCCATAATATTACATGGTGATGATAGTTCTAAGTATGAGAGCTTGTTTTCTCTTTTCAAGACATATTTGGTTTCGTGGGGGAAGTTAGAGAGCCCCATGGTTACTCAATATAGACCGGTATGTATGAATGGGCGGTTGATAGATATAGAGGCAATTACCAATAGCAGTGGAATAGAAGTACCCTTGCCTTCTCCAAGAAATTTAAACAACTTTATTTTTAAGCTATTAAACACCTACGCCCAAGTGTTAAATTTGGTAAGCTCCCAATTTATGTCTTTGTCCTTTTTACCCACCAACTAGTTGTGCCCTATTAATCAAAGTAATTGCTAACGTCTTATTTTTCATTACATCAGACTTACTGTAGTAGCTAACTGAGCACCCTACAGTAGTCGTCCTACCAAATTAACCACTTTCAACAAGCGATTGTGATAAACTAGAGATGACCTAATTGCCCCTGCACATAAAATTCAATAATCTTTTCCTCTACTTACTAAAATATATTTGCACTAACAACTGCTACTTTGTTATATTGATTAGCAAAAAACCCTTCATATTTACTATATGGAATGATTTAACTGATAATAAGAGTGCTACATTATTACATCACTTGCATGAGTACCCTGTAATTATTGCTCAGCATATAGGCATTACTGGATTTCATGATGGTATGTTGTTTACATTAGCCTCTGCAACTCTTCCATTTTACCTCTATGCTTTTTTCTGTGTTGAACTAAAATTTCTCTCCACCTTTTACATACGAAACTATAAGATTGGCCACAAGATATCAGATAACGACCTTAATAAATTCTCATTACGTGTAGGCTACTACATTGATGAACTAGTACATATTAAATTATCCCCCCATCATAATGTTGTACTACTCAAACACTGCTACTAAAAAATATACTTTCTATTTAACCTAACCTTTTCCAGGGTAAAAGACAATGAACAAATGTCAGTATCTTACACTTTAAGAAGCTCATTGGCAATACCCTCCTTACTAAATCTTGCACATATTGAAGATGAAGTACTATTTATATCCAGTAGTCATCTACGGTTAGTTTATTCTATAACATGTATATGTCTGTACTAGTTATTACCATAACTGAGAAAAACTGACTAACCTTACCTATAGAATACAAGCACAAGAAAAAGTCTATGTTTGCAATAAAGTACATGAAAAAATTAACAGTACAAGTATCAACCAGCCAACTAAATTTAGGGTTTACCACCCCATGCCAAAAAAACCAAAAACACAAACTAGAATCAGTTGTTGTCCAAACTCTTATCATAAATATCTTCAAAGAAATTTCTAATGTTACTATGCATTACTACGGCAGGTACAAACTTTCCCTGTGAAAGGAAAAATATTTCTTCCTGATCGTACCCCATCATTTTACTTGCTAGCCTGATCACACTGCAATCACTTTGTACCCAGCATGACAAAAAAATTAGTTTGGTGCTTTAACTATAAGCTAGAACTGATATTAGCCCCTAGGAAATAACTACTTTTACCACATCCTATAAACTTTTTATTGTGCACTTTTTCCTCCCTTTTATTATATTAAAATCTGAAAATTGTTATTTAAATTAAGAGTGATATAAATTAGGAAAATATAACTAGTCTTTATCCAATTCAAATAGAGGCCTAAATGACAAAGAAAGGTAAAGCTAGACAACTTACCCATTTGGATTGTATAAGATCATAATCGGTCAAACCAAAAAGTGCATGATAGTTCAACATTGTTCCTTCACTTTCTTGTTAAATTTTTTGATTAACAATGAAGAAATGAATTGTGTTAAACTCTCTCCCCTCCTGAGTTTATTTTTTATTTCTCTTTGTTGTCTGATTTTTTTACTAAGCTAAATCAAAATTTAGGAGCAAAATTAATAACACTTAAGTAAAACAAAATGAGTTGAAGTTAGAAGAAACAAATTTTTGCATTGGGAAAACAAATGATAGAGAAAAGCAATTTGTTGCATAAAATCTCGATTTTATTATTTACCTTTATATATTTTATCCCACTTGTTTCTTATTTTCTGTTAAACCCAACAATTGTACACAAAAAAGATGGCTAAGACACCTTAAAGCCAAGAAAAAATAACCACTTGATATTGCATTCTAACCTTGACTTTTGAACATAATCAGTGTTTTGGGGTAAGATATTCAGGATTTGAGTTAAAGCTATTGAGTTTTGTAGAACTCGTAGATTTAGTTCTACCTCCCTCTTGTTGTGCGTTCTTCACTATGATACTAATAATACTCAAGTAAATTCTCTATGTAAGTGTGTACATGGCTGGGTGTAATGACCCTTCGAGATTTTTTTTCATATGTTTGCTTATTTTGTAGGTTAGAGCTTTCTCATAGCTGCCCCTATGACTTGTGGGACTGACAGTTTAGTTACCAGGTAGTTCATTTGGTTTTTAGAGTCAATTCCCTATTTTGAAGTCTTCGTTGTTTCAAATGCCCACTAGGAAAAGATTTTAGTGAAATAATCTCAGATGCAAATTTTGACTGCACCAGTAGCTCTAAAATATTAATTTTAGACTAGGTAGACCTTTAATTTAGGTCTTGATGCACTCAATCTCATTTCAACCTATAGGTCAAAAAGTTAAAAAATTAAAAATATGGGTGTGGGACCCACATTTGGTCAAAAAATCACTAATGAAAAATTTGAATTTGCCATTTCATCTGAAACATCAAATTTGGCGTGGTTACATAGTTCATTTTCATAAATCAAATTCTAAATGAATCCTGAGGCCTTAGCAGAAACTTGGAAAATTTTTAAGTTTCAGCTGATATTTAGTGTCGAAAAGGATAGTGCAATCATCCCAAGAGGTATTGCAATGGAAATACTTGCTCCTATATCCTGTGTGTAATTGGAACCCCTAGGTGTGCGATAACAACACATGGATACCTGAAGGGGCTATAAATAGGGCCTCTAGGTCACGAAATTACCCATTTCCAACCACTCACTTGAAATAAAATCCCTAATGAGTATGATAACTCAAAATTAAGACTTATTGGTAACTTGGGATCTTGATTAACATCAATTATCATGAATATCTTTGGATTTAAGGTAAGATTTTATCCCTTTCTTGTTAAAACTCTTAGTTCTTGACCCAAAACCCTAAATAGTTTGAGGGCTTAATTTTAGCCCTAAATTAGCTTGGTTTTCACCCATTTCTTGAGGGTTATGACTCCTTGATCATGTATAGACATTAGGTTGACCTCGAAAATGTGATTTTTGTAAGTGGAACCCACTTGAGGGTTTTGACGTCATTTTTGGACTCAAAGAATAATGGTAAAATATATGTATCGTTATTCTTGTCTTGATGAGTAGATTATGATTTTGATAGTGTGATGTCATTTTGGAATTGAAAAATAAAGATGAGTATTTGGTGAATGATTTAACAATTTGTGGTTCAATTTTAAGGGAGGCTTCTGTCTACTCTTCTCCCTAAGATGATGCATGTTATATACTACACATGAATGCTTATGTTAAGTTTGATTATGAGTAGAATGACTTAGTATTGAATATAGTTAAGGGATTAGATGAGGGTTTGTGACTCATAAGGTGAAATATTTTATACCCTTTTTGAATCCTATTGCCTTTTTCCTATATTGAACTAATTTGTAGAGTTGATATGATATGATGCTAGTTGTGGGATATGGTTTTAGTCTTGGAAGTATGATTAGTGTGATTAACCTTAGTTGGGATATTTTAGTGATCTTGAAATCATAATTTAGGTGGAGTTGACTTGAATGCTTATATTACTAGGCGGAGTTCCTATCTTAGGATAGGTTATGGCTTACTTGACATCTAGAAGTTGAACTAAATACCTTGGCCTAATTTGGGGTATAGATTGACTAAATACAGAAATTGAGGATTAGAAGTAGGTTCTTCCGACCCACTTTAGGCCAAGACTTGTATTAGCCCAGGTGGACTTATTGGCAGATGTTAGGCATAGTTGAGACCATCAAACCGTTATTATAAGGTTACTTTGTGACTTGGTGAGTAATGATGTATTTTTTTCCAAATAATAATTAATGAATCATGGCCATGATATCTCTTATAGATATGGTATCGATACTATAGAGATGATGTTCTCCACATAGATGTGACATTTAGCTTATAGAGGTGATATTCCACATAGTCATGACATATTACTTATATATTTGAGATGCCTCCTAGATGTGAGATGCTTATTTATAAAATGCCTCCTCGAAGTGAGATATTTATTGATAGTACGCCTCCTAGATGTGAGATGTTTCTTAATATAGTATGCCTCCTAGATATGAGATGCATCTTGATATATTATTCCTCCTAGTTATGAGACGCTTATTGTATATTGTGCCTCCTAGTATGAGATGATCACAAATATTCTTATGTCTTATAAGGTATGTTATACCTATGGTATGAGATGTCTTACTAATATATTTATTGATATGATTTCCAGATATGTATGCGGGCCTAAGGTCGTGATTATGATGTTATAATTATTCTGGACACATTATTAAGCCAAGGTCGTGTTATGATATGAGTTGACCATCTGGGAAGTATTTATCCTTGTAAAAGACGTGATTGTAGTTTATTAATATATTAGTGCTTATGGTTCCATTGTATGAATACTAGTGATGGCATACATAGATTTAGTACATTCATGATTGTTGCATTGATGATTAATACGATTTTGATTAGATTATAATATTATTATTGTTGTCACTAAGGGTTGAAGCCCACATTCTACCTTAAAATGGATATTTTCATAATAATAAATGTTTGTCTTAATGAATAACTTATATGTAAAAGAGACTAATAATGATGCTTAAAGGACATGATCAAGACAGTTTCCCTTCTATGTTTTGATACTTCTATTACTTCGATTGTGAGAGATTCAGACCATTTCTGTACTTCTATAAAGATTTCATCTTGAGTTCACTCTGGGAAACAAGCTTGTGAATTTACACATTTTAGCCACGGCTTAAGTTTGTACACCTACTATATATCTAAATATACATCTCTCTGATATGGGATGGAGGAAAATATTGTATTAATGATATAAATTTTGGGTAAACCTGATGATATTTGTAATATTCATGTTATGTATATATGTTTATTGATAATGTGACATTGATGATGAACGATGAATTATGAAAATATACTCTTTCTTGCTTCTCTTTTCATGATTATTTACTTTAGCCCTAGTGGGTCTTGCCCTTTACTTTAGCTTTATGGGACTTGTTCTCTATTATTGACATTGATTAGGATATTATGATCATTGATGATCCTCGACAAGGCCATAGGATATTATGATGATATGATGATACCATTTCATAGGACATTATGATGATGTATTGATACCCAGTAAGATCAAAGAATATTATGATAATGCATTGATACCAGGTAAGGCTGGAGGATAATTGTCATGATACATTGATACCCAACAAGGCTGGAGGATGATTATATTGATGTTCCTATATGTACATCTACCGATTCAAGTCTGGTTAGCCCTATGTATGGTAATCATAAATATATATATATGTACCTGGCAAGGATGGAGGATAATTATGATAATGATGGTTATGAAGGTGATGATTATGATGATGATATCATGATATTGATTATACTTACTAGTTATCATATTTTAGATTTGTTGCATTCATCCTTGCATGCATATTACCTATCACCAGTATGCACCTATATCCATCCGCTAATATGGGAGCCTGTATAGGTATGGGTGATGACTATGCCTTGTGGAGTGTTATTTGTTGATCAAACCTTTTGAGCCTGGGGCGGTGGGGAAACGTGATAGGCTCAACTAGGTATTTGATTGTCCAGACTAGCTGATTACTCGCGTTGTTATTAACATTGTTATTCTCATATATCACTATTGTTATGACTAGTATGATAGATTGGTCATTGATTCAATATCGAAACTTGAGGTATGATTTTTACCTCTTTTATCTTATGATTATATTACTTATGTGTGATCATCTGATGACCTGATATATGGATTAGAACCCTGAGTATTCTAGCACTAGCTTCTGTTATAATTATAAGGTCTTAAATAGCTAGTCTGATGATTTAGGTTGTATTTCGAGTAGACCTTGGTTATATACTTATAAACATATATATATATATAGCTATGGTGTTACCATATATCCCTTATTTCCTTCATCTCAGATTATATACTCATTTCTTGGCCTTGTATACTTATATGTATCTTCTTTCCACTCTTACTTTCATATTGGGCAGTGCTATACAGTATAGTGTTGAGATTCCTAAGTATGGCTGGAATAGGATAGTGAGTTCTTATACTTCCTTAGCCTTAATATGTTAGTCTCTTGGGCATGACTAGGATAGTTTATCCTTATTATCTCATTAGTTGTCTTAAATGGTTGTTGGATATTTGGGTGTAGTTTTCCATTCTGTTTATATGTTTTATATATCTTTTTTATCTTTGAATCTCAGTCGGTAGTTGCTTACTAAGTACCACGTGTTTGGCACTCATACTATACTTATGCAGCCTATAGATCATAGTATGGGTTATCGTTGTTGATGTGTACGTCATGCGGAGAAGCCATGGTATGGAGACTTAGGGTGTGCTTTTGATGTTTAGAGTATTACTTACCTTTCTCTTGTGTACTAGACTAGTCTCTATGTTGTATTCAGAGATAAGTTGCATCAGTATATTCGTTTGTATTTCACTTTGGATTCTTCTTATGTAGAAGCTCTTATACTGATAGCACCAGGTTTTGGTACTATATTATGTATTGATTTTTTATTACATTTATTGCACATTCTTTCCTTATTCTATTTGGGTAGTCCATTACTAGTCGTTCTGGACTATGGGTTTGGCTTGCCTACTGGTGGGTTATAGTAGGCATCATTATGACCTGAGAAATTGAGTAGTGACACTGGGAATTCGGTGTTGCTAATTTTTACCCTATGATACTAGTAATAGTCAAGTAAATTCGCTATATGAGTATCTACATGGCTAAAAGTTTTGGTACTGCTACTTCTTACCTTTTACGTTAAAAAATTTCTATGCATTTTAGTGTGCTCCTATTTTAATCACAGGTGCCACTTCAATCTTGATAATGGACGTCATCGATACTATTATAGCAATAATCTTAGAAACGGTGCCAAAAACAATGTCGTCCATCACTGCCGAACAAATATATGAAAGTGTTGTTGCCCAGATACACAAATACATATTACTAATAACAGAAAAAACTCATTTTCTTAGAATTCTCTTATATCGGTAAATAAAAATACCACATTACACAAACTCCTACTCAATGTGCTATTTTTTTCCCTTTTCACTCAAAAAGAACCGATGTCTATTGTCCATACAAACCACCAACTCGCTCATAAACTATTTAGGCTCCAACTACAAAAGCTATTTTTCAAATCTTCTGACCAAACGCTTGTTATGCTAGCTGTTGCATCCTTCACTAAAGTAGAAACCCCAATTTTGGGAACATTACCATTATCCATGGCTCTCGGAGAAATAGGTAAAAAGCAGAAAATTGAACCGCCCGCTCCAACAAAAAAAGCTTAAAGGTAACAATACTTTCAACATTTTGTTTGCTATTATACCTTTACTTCCCCTTTAACTGAGCTCTAATAGTTACTCAAAACATTTACATCAAATAACATCTGAAATTTATCACATAGCTAAGTGAAGTAGGGGATTGGTTACATGTCATCACGTCTTCTCCTATGATTTTTCTCACAACTTTTACCATGTGTTTGTTTAGTCTACTGTAGTCTTCATGCCAAATCATAAAAACCCATTATCTCGGCATCAGTTTACATTTTTATAAGTTAGATGGAAGTATTTTATTTTCATGACAACTGAATTCGTTAGTATTACTGGTGCAAAATAGGCATGTCGAACATATAAATTATAAGTCATTCTAATAGCTGCTTCGAAGTTTGGTACTCAGGTGAAATTTGTTTGAGATATGTATAGTTGTAGAGAAATACATTTTGTATCTGATATCTATAGCATCTCAATCTCAATAGGTAAATATAATACTCAATCTCCCTTTTATTACATTTATCTACTCTATACAATCAGAATGAATTTTGTCATCCCTCAATCTCGACAGGTAAATAGAATGATCATGCACCCCTTTCGCTACTGATCTCCTTTATTACATATTCTTCATACAACACCATATTTTCGTCCACCAGCTTAAATTTTTTCCACAGGTAGTGGGTACCCAAAGTTGAATGCAACCAAGTTTACTCAGGTGGTGAGGCATGTACAGCTAGATTTTGGTTGCCTCTACTGGTGTCAGCACATGGTGTAGCATGTACAACTAGATTTTTCTTGCCTACACCAATGTCATATAGTCAGATGCATCAACAAACTTTTTGCGTTTTGGTGGAACTTACAATCGGCATCCTCAGTATACGGTCACAGTTTAACATGGCAGACCTACATGTTGATAGTTTTTGTATAAATAGATCATAAATGAAAATTTGTTATGTTTCTGTGAAATATTTACATATTATTATTTAGAGTCTTCCTTCTAGTAACAGAAATGATGAAATTCACGCTTATCATTGGGTCTGCGCTTGCACATGCTTCTCCGTCTAGTATTACTATAAATGTTGTAATGTAGCTGAAATTTCAACTATGCTACATTTACATAAGTGGCCCTACATAATTCAAAAAATTACATGGAATGAGCCCCATAGTGGTAGCTTTATTTTTTTATCTCCCACAAGAAATGTTTTAAAGAAAAACCTTCCTTCCATTTATATAGAGAACAAGTACATTTTTGTCTATCTACACCTTAATTATTATTTTTTTACTTTTCATGCTCATTTGACTCTCAACTTCTATTTTTTTCTTTTTTTACTTTTTCCTTGATTTTTTTTCCTGTTTAAATTCATTTGTAACAACCTTTATTTTATATTTATTTATTATTTTTTCTTTTTTTACTTGTCTTTTTTCTTTTTTTCTCAAACATTATTTATTTTTCATTTTTTTAGTTCATTTGTCTCAACCTTTATTTTTTGTTTTTATCCTTTCTCATTTTTTTCATTTTTCTCAAGATTTATTTTTATTTTTTTTGTTCACACTTTTCTTTTTCTCAACATTTATTTTTTTATTTATTTTAATTTTTTATTCTTTTTTTTCTTAACCTTTATTTTTCTTCTTCTTTTTTGTCTTTTTTGTGAATCTTTATTTTTTTTATTTTCTCTTTTTCTTTTTTTTCAACGTCAATTATATTTCGTTAATAAATATAAAGTTGGATAATCCGTAAAGAAGATCTTCTTTCTCAAATGTCGAAGTAAATTTAAGGACGTGACTTGTTGTTTGGAAGTCCTTTGGGATAAGTCTTGCTTCTAAAGCAAGTAGAATATTTCATAAATCAAGACACAATGTGGTAGTGTCAAGTCTTTCTCAGGGGCATAACTTGTTGTTTGAAATCCTTTGAGTTAATTCTTGTCTTAGAGGCAAAGAGTTATAGAGTATCTCATAAATTAAGACATAATGAAATAGTGTTAACTCTTTCCCACAGGGAGTAACTTATTTTTTGGGGAGGTTCTTGTGCTAATTCTTGTCTTAGAGGCAAGTCTTAATAGATCATTTTATAAATCAAGATACAATGTGATCGTGTCAACTCTTGTCCATACGGTATAACATGTTGTTTAAAAGTTCTTAGGTAAAGTCTTGCCTCTAAGGCAAGAGTTATAAAATATCTCATAAATCAAACACAATGTGGTGGTGTCAACTTTTGCTCATGGGGCATAACTTGTCATTTGAAATTTATTGGGCTAAGTATTGACCCTAAGGCAAGAGTTGTAGAACATCTCATTAACAAAGACATAATGTGGTAGTGTTAACTTATTCCCATGGGCCATAACTTATTGTTTGAAAGTCCTTGAGTTAAGTCTTGCCTCTAAGGCAAGAATTATTATCATGACTCGAGGCTACCCCCTAGTTATAACATGGTTCTTAGAACCACAAGTCATCCCAAGCTAACCCATGTATTGGTATACTGCTTGAGAAACATATTTATAATATATATACAAGCTAAATTTGTTGAGCGGTAACATGATCATGAGAAAATCTAAATAATTATAATATTGATAAAGTTTACAACATGATGAAACTGAAGAGAGAACTGAAATTACATATCATGACTATGACTGACTTTCTATGAAGCCTCTACTATACTGATTATAGGTATTTGGGACATGCCTCCAACTACCACTAATAAATACTATGGATAATCAAAAATAACACATGAAATACAATGAACTGGAGTCTCTAAAATAAGGGGACTTATCACCTGTTGGCTGAGAGCTGAGAGCTGTCAGACCCTAGTATATGCACTATATCTGGTACCTATATCATAAAGGAATATAGCCACAAATGCATATATGTGGTCAATACTTTGGAATATACTAAGTATATGGAGACATGCACCAAATCATGAAAATACATAAAATATGCTTTAAAATTGAGGACATAAATTATTCGCTGAAACATGCATTTACAACCTGGTTGAATGTGAAAACTGTAAGTCATAGTGAGATTTATAAATCATAAGCTAAAAATAATTAGGTAAGCTAAGATAAAGCTAGAAACATGAATACTGTATAAAATTCTCATGTAAAGCTGAACATGTTGTAAAACTGTACTGAGGATCATGTATGAATACTGGGTCTAAAACTATATGGCAAAAATTGATATAAAATCATGCATATAGGAACTAAAATGTAAACCAACAAAACTCGTGGATCTGAATATAAAAATATACTGAGCATGAATGCATAAACATATAAAACCAAACATAAAAAGTACTGAGTTGGTTTGAATAACTGAATGAGTGGTATTTGATAACTGGGCAATTGGATATCTATGTAACTGGATAGCTGAGGTTTGTATACTGAATAACTGAGATCTGTATATTGAATAACTGATATCTATTTACTGAATAGCTGATATCTCTATACTGAATAACTGATATATGTTTACCGAATAACTAATATCTGTTTACTAAATAACTGATATCTGAATATTGATTATGTAAAACTGAACTGTACTTAGTCTGAATAACTGGACTAAAAATGTGGTAGGAATCATATAACCGACATGCCCAGTTTGAGCGAATCGAGGTCTAATTTGTAACCCCAGTTTAAAGGGTGTCAGTACCTTGTCACGGGTACAAACACTGGTTCTGTGGATCCACTAACTGATGTCCTGCAGGACTAGGGAGTTACCCTTTATTGGAAGGTGCTCCTATGCGATATATGTCAACCCTTAATTGGCAGGAAGAATCTCAAACCTACGCTGCCTACGTAGTTCCGAAACTTAAGGATTGCTGCTAGAGGTCACACCCTCAACTGATAGGTGAGCTCTCATCCCTGGGTTCGCTCATTGCTAAATCTTACTCCCAACTGAACTGACACTAGAATCATAAATTGGTGCATGCACAGATGACTGAGATGCTCAAACATGGAATTCTGAAAAATGATAATGCATGCATAATCTAAAGTAACCATGAACTTGTAAACTGATGTATTTAACATGAAATAATACTAGTGAGTTCGTTATAAAAAAAATGATAATCTGAATGTGGAGATAAAATCATGATTCTGTCTGGCTTGTTACTTGAAAATGAAAATATGTAAAAACACATAGGTATCGGGTGTTCATAACTCACTAGCATTGAATGATACTTTAAATATAGTAACATCATATAAATCATTGGTAGTAAATCATAATTTGGGGGACCCAAAATATAATGCACTTGAATAACTACTAACCTCGTGAATTACAACATGGAGATAAGTTAAGCTTTAGAGGATATCATGTTTACATGATTAAATACATGAATTTGACAACTTGACATGGTATTGACCAAACATGACATGGCAGTTTGGAAGTTAAATCATATATAATCATAATTCACATAGAAAAAGATAATAGAGTGGCTTTAATGTAAAATTAATGAGGAAACATGGATAACTCTCATGATTTACATTGAACTTGATCATAAATTGGAGTATAATTCATATTTGAACCAAAAAGAAGGTTTTTGGGCTCAATGGGTGAAAGGAACTCATTGATGAATACTCTACATACCTTAATGGTTAAATTCTTAAAGAAGACTTGAACTTGAAAACTTGACCTCTTGACTTCTTGGTAGGAGAATCTTGAATTCTTTGTTCTGGGAAGGAGGAGGGTTTCTACGTGAGTTATTTTGATGATAATAGGCAAATAATGTCCTTTTGGGGATTTAAACTGTCACTTGTATTCTTGGGGCCAAAGGAGAAAAACTATAACCCCTCCTGGGTTGTTACTTATGGATGAAGTAAATATATCCTCCATGTCATGGAGGCTAACGTGGGGCCTAAGGTCCGCATCATAGAGCTATCATAGACCCCAACTATTTCTCACAAAAATAGTTATAACTTTTTGCTTAAGTATCGAATAAAGGCGAAACTGATATCGTTTGAAAGCTAATTTCATTATCTATAATTTTGGTGGGTCTTTATCGTCAAAATTCCATATATGTAAAAGGTTATACACGTTCAAAGTTGACCCTTGTAGAATCAAATACCAAAATTTGACCAAATCAAAGGCTCTTAGCTCAACTTTGCTCTAAATAATTCCAATGAATATTTTTTACCTAATAAGTACTCTTCACACTAGGATAATGATCATGACACGTGTATTCAAATATAAATTATGGTATTAGAGTTTATACACGTAGGAATAATGGTTCTATTTCTAGCTCAAAATGTGGGGTGTTATAATTATAGAGCATCTCATAAATTAAAACACAATGTAGTATGTCAACTTAAACCCCATGGGGATTAATTTGTTTGAAAGTTCTTGGGCTAAGTTTTGCCTCTAATGCAAGAGTTAAAGAATATCTCATAAATCAAAACATAATATGGTAGTGGCAACTCTTGTCTGTGGGCGTAATTTGTTGTTTGGAAGGAATCAAAGAAAAGAAAATAAGAGGAAAGAAGAAAAAGAATAACAACAGTTGAGAAAAAAAGAAAAAACATTTTAAAAAACAAAGAAAACAAAAGAGAGAAAAAGAAAAAAAATAAAAGTTAGGAGGAGAAAAGAAAAAAACTTTAAAAAGATTGAGAAAAAAAAGAAAAAAATGAAGCAAAAAGATAAGATAAAAAATCAAGGCTGACAAAAAAAGAGGAAAAAAAAGATAAAAACTAAAGAAGAATAAAAAAGAGAAAAAAATAAGAGTTGAGAGGAAAAAGGGAAAAACAGAAAGGTTAAGAAAAAACATAATAAGAAGAAAAAAAAAGAGAAAAAAATAGAAGTAGAAAGATAAATAATCAGAGAGAGTTGTTTTTTAAATATTTGAGGTATAGAGTGGCAAAAACGTTTTTGTACTATGCATAAAAAAAATGAAGCACTAGTTTTTGAGGACTTTTCTTATAGAGGAAAAAAAAAAGTCACCCATTATAGGAGCCATTTTTGTAATGGAAAAAAATCATAAGTAGCAAACTGAAGCCCATAATTAGGAGCTTCATAGCAACTATTTAAAAACTACTTATAATAGCAACTTGTATTTTGTATTTTACAAACTTGTTGTCACATAAATACATATACAAAAAAATTTTACCACCCCTCCCCTTACACTTTTACTCAAATTAGTTGAGTTAAATAAGGAATAATTACCACATGTATTAAAATATGAAGATTTCTTTTCCATAAATAACTCTTAATAAGTGTAATTGTCGTTATTTTTCAGTAACTCAAATCAAAATTGAAAAGCCATTTCACAATGTAGTTTTCAACAATTTAAATCAAAACCAAATCAACTGAAGATTATTATCTTCATGATCTTCGATATTTCAAATTAAATCATCATTGTTGTTACATGTATTGAATCATAAAATTGATTTCTTATATAAATTTCATCAAATTAAAATCGTGTTGTTTTGAATCGTTTTTTAGTATGTGATTGTTATATCGTTAAATTTTTTAAAAAAATAGTTTGTGAATATTTCGTATATGAATTTCAAAAAAATTAAGGCAATTGTATATTGAATTGATCTAATTATAATCTGATTAAAATCGATTTTACTACATACTCAAATAGTAAGTTATGTATTTTTGTCGAAATGCAATTATATAATCAAAGAGTCTATTTGTATATTCAAAATGGTAAAATTGTATTTTGTTCGGTTTTTTCTTATATATTTTGGTTGTATCTGTATATGTTGATCATGTTTTTATATGTAGAGCTTTGTTTGTATATGTTAATGTATAATAGTATGTTATCAGTTTATTTGTTTATTGTAATTCTATTTGTATATTTTCTGTGGATTTGTGTATGTAATACCCTATAAGATCCTAAGCTCGGTTCAGTTGTATTTGCATGCTTAAGGGGTCCAAGGCTTGAAATTTTCACTAAGTGTTAAGGACTTAGTCATTTTTAAGACCCTAATCTTTACGGATTTTTATTTTGGCCTTCCCGACCACAAGACGTTGGTTTTTGAGTTGATTCATATTCAGGGCGATTGCTAGTATGTCTTGGTAGAGTTTTAGGATTTTTGGACGAGGTTTGGGAAGTGTTTAGATGGATGAAACAGTGAGCCAGCGCGATAAGCCTGCGGCGCGTTGGTCACTCCTATGGTGTGAAGGTCTGTGACGCATTGCTTTCTCTTTTGAAGCAAGTGACATGGTGTGTTGCTTTCTCCCTCGGAGAGAGATATGCGGCACGTTGGTTTTTCCCACACAACTTCAAGAATTAAGTGCCCAAGGGGCATTTGAGTCATTTCCCTCATCTCAATTTATCCTGAACACAATTTGGAACTTCTATAGGGACATTATTTGTCTATTTCTCTCAAAATCACTCTCAAGAAACCCACTTTCTTCCCCAAGAAGAAAATCCCATCCCCTTTCTTAAGAAATCAAGAGTTCAAGTTTCCAAGTTCAACAAACCCTCAACAAATCTTCAAGAAACCATCTATTGAGGTATGTGGAAAATCATCAATGGGTCCATTTTCACCCATTGAGCCCAAAAACCTCCTATTTGATTAAAATTTGAGTTTTTTCTTTATTATGAAGTTACATATGTTCAAAATGGGTTTGATTCATGTTTTGCTTAGTAGTTTGAACTCAATTCATGTCTACGTATGATTTCAAGAAAAGTTAGGTTATCTCATGCTTCAAGTCTCAATTTCTTATGTCATATTCAAGTGAATTTCAAGTTATAATATTGAATTATAAACTTTGCCATGTAATCATATTGTTTACTCATGTTTAACACGTTCCCATGCTCAAGTTCATGTTTTTTACTTGTTTGGTGAAATGTTCATATTTTGGTTCCTTGAACCATGATTCCATACTATAGTTATTAAGATTTGATATCGTATTTTATGACCATTCAGTGCTGGAAGGTTATGAACACCCAATACCTGTGTGTCTTTACATGATTTCAGATTTTCAAGTAATAAGTTAGTTACATCATGAATCCTATCATTTTACTCAGTTGTAATGATTATGTTGAGCACTATCAATTGTTATGTTCAGTTGAACTTAAGTTAGTACCAGCGTTAGTTTAGTTGGGAGTATGATTTAGCACCGAGCGAATGTAGGGATGGTGCCTCCCCCATCAGTTTTAATAGATTCATTAGTAGCACTCCCTAAGTTCCAAAACTACATAACCAATGTAGGTTATGAGGGGTTACCCATTAGTTTAGGCTTGACTTCCTCTTAGGAGTCACCCGTCAGTTTAGGCTTGACACCCTGGTCCTTCGAGACAACAGATTAGTTGGTCCATATAGCCAGTGTTAGGACATGTGGCAAGGTACTGACACCCTTCCAACTGGAGTTACAGGTTAGACCCGAATTAGCTCAAATTAGGGCATGTTAATTACATGATAGCTCCTAGAGTTTCAGTTAGTATTTCAGTGTATTTCAGCTCAAGTTTGGTTGACTAAGTGTATATATTTGTAGTAATTCAGTTATACAGATTTCAGTCTTATAGATTTCAAATTTATCTCAGTATCATGTTTATGATTGGTCTTGCATTCTTAGATATTATATTTTCATGCTCAGTTATCTCATGCATTTCAGTCAGTCCTTATCACACATACCAATACGTTCAAAGTACTGACCACATACTTTTCTTTGCTCTATGTTGTCTTATAACATAGGTATTCAGATACTCAGTTTCCCAACCATTCTTAGATAGCTCAATGTTAATCAGCAGCAATAGCAGTGTGTCATCTCCATTTAGGACATGTTATGTTTTTTTAGTTATTTCGGTACTCTCTTATGTTCACTTAGTCAGATTTAGTTGGGGGTTTGTCCCATCAACTCCTCATGATGTTTTGAGGCTTTTAGATAATCAGACAATCAATCAATAAATAGTGGTTTAGTTTTCAATATTATCAGTTGTTATAGATATTTTAGACATTTTATTTACATACATTCAGTATCTAGATTTTCAGCATTTTATTAGCTTATCTTCCACATATGTTATATCAGTGTCATTTTATTCAGTGCTCACAGTAGGTACCAGCTTATGGGTTAGCTTGTAGTTACTTGTAACCTTAAGCACCCTTGTCACGACTAGGGGGTAGCCTCAGGTCATGACAAAACTTGGTACAGATCCTAAGGTTTTACAGTATCCTAGAAAGTATGAAATTAGTGTTGAGTAGAGTTTTGTGCATAGGTGTAAATCACGCCACACCTATGGACAATGGGCTACGAGACGTTTTAGAAAGGTTTCCCTTCTTTCAATGATCAAGTTGATCAAAAGAGAATGAGCTCTATTAAATTCCTTTTCCTAACCTATCCTTCATTCTGTTTATAGAAAATGTCTCCCAGAAGAAACAACAAAAAAAGGAATAGGGATCAACCTGCTCCACCACACATTTAGGAAAATCCCCCTAATGATCATGTCTCTCATGTTGAATTCTGGGCCACTTTCACGACCCTAGCTCATTCTGTAGCTACTCAGAAAAACCATCAGGTTGTTTTCTCAGCCAATCCAATGGCAAATACAAGTGCAGTTAGGATTTTAGATTTCACTCAGATGAATCCCCTTTTGTTTTCTGGATCCAAGTCTGAGAAGGATCTGTAGGAGTTTTTGGATATGGTGTAGAAAGTGCCAGATATCATGGGAGTCACATTGAGTGAGAGTGCAGACTTGGTTACATATCAGTTGTAGGGTGTAGCTCATACCTAGGTTAAGCAGTGGAAGGAGGACTGAGGTATCGACACAGGGCCTGTAGAGTTGGAGGAGTTTACCACAGCTTTCATTGACTAGTTCTTTCCCCTAGAGTTAAGGGAAGTTAAGGTTCAAGATTTCATCAATTTGAAGCAGTGTATGAGAGCGTAAAGGAGTACTTTCTTAATTTTACTTAGTTGGCGAGGTATGCTCCTACTATGGTGGCGGATAATAGGTCTAGAATGAGTAAGTTTGTGTTTGGTATATCTGATAGTATGGTTAAGGAGTGCAGGACTGCCATGTTGATTAATTAAATGGACCTATCTAGACTTATGGTTCATGCCCAGGAGATTGAGGAAGAGAATCTTAAGGAGAAAGAGAAGGAGAATAAGAGGGCCAGAGCAGGTAGTTTCAACTTTTCTCAGCCAAGGTCTGAAGGAGGTAACTGTTCTCAGTTCTGTTAGAAATTTTCAGTCCCAGCTCCATCTTTAGCTACTGCGCCTTTGCCTAAGTTCAGGCAATACAGTCGGGATAGAGCGCCAGGCTCTAAATCCCAAGGTAGTGCAAATAGTAGTCGTACAAATCTT
Source organism: Capsicum baccatum var. pendulum (assembly GCA_030864225.1). NCBI lineage: Eukaryota > Viridiplantae > Streptophyta > Magnoliopsida > Solanales > Solanaceae > Capsicum > Capsicum baccatum. The sequence continues at coordinate 94,417,022 of CM061557.1, forward strand.
CTTTGTAGGAAATATGGTAGGAATTATTAGGGTGAGTGTAGAGCAAGTAGTGATGTGTGTTTTGGATGTGGCAATCCAGGCCATAGGATCCGGGAGTTTCAAATGGATTCTCGGAGGGGCAGAAGTGATTGCCAACAGGGTTAGTCTAATTCTTCAACAATACCAATAGGTCACTCGACTCATCAAGGTGTCACTTCCCGGGCCACTAGTGGGACACGCCAGAATATATTGTATGCCCTCCAGAATCTCCAGGATCAGGAAAGTTCTCCTAATATGGTTACAGGTACGTTACAAGTCTTTCACCTTCATGTTTATTTTTTATTAGTCCCCGGAGCTTCACTTTATTTTGTGACTCCTTATATAGCCATCAATTTTTGTATTACTCTCAAAACTTTAGCAGAGCCTTTCTTAGTGTCTACTCCCATGGGTAAATATATTGTAGCCAGACGGGTATACCAAAATTGGTCGATCATAGTATCTTGGAGGATCACCATAGTTGATCTTGTAGAGTTAGAGATAATTGATTTTGATGTCATTCTCGGCATGGATTGGCTCCACTCATGTTATGCCTCAGTTGATTGTAGAAATAGAATTCTCTAGTTTAAATTTCCTAATGAACCAGTTATCAAATAGAGGGATAATACTTTCGTGCTTAGGGGTCAGATTATTTCATATCTTAAGGCAAGAAAGATGATATCTAAGGGATGTATTTACCATCGTGTTTGAGTCAAAGACTCAAATTTTGAGGCTCTAAGTCTAGAGTCAGTTCTAGTAGTAAATGAATTTTCAAATGTGTTCCCTGAAGATCTTCTTAGAGTTTCTCCCAAGAGGGAGATCGACTTCAGAATAGATCTCCTTCCAGACATCCAACCCATCTCTATTCCACCCTACATAATAGACCCAGCTGAGTTTAAGGAATTGAAAAAACAGTTAAAAGATCTCTTAGGCAAGGGTTTCATCAGACCTAGTATTTCTTCATGAGTCACTCTAGTCCTGTTCGTGCATAAAACAGATGGTTCTCTCAGAATGGGCATCGACTACAGTCAATTCAACAAAGTCACCATCAAGAATAAGTATCCACTCCCCAGAATTGATGAATTGTTCAACCAACTTTAGGGTGCAAGTTATTTCTCTAAGATAGACCTCAGATCTTGCTATCATCAGCTTAGAGTTAGAGAATGTGACATTCCAAATACATTTTTCAAAACTCGATATGGTCACTTCTAATTCCTAGATATGTCCTTCTGACTAAAAAATGCCCCTAAAGCTTTCATGGACTTGATGAATAGGGTGTTAAAGCAGTACTTGGACATGTTCGTCATAGTCTTCATTGATGATATCCTTGTCTATTCCCGTAATGAGAATGATCATGCCAATCATCTGAGGGTTGTGTTGCAAAACCTTAGAGATCATCAGTAATTTTCTAAGTTCTATAAGTGTGAATTCTGGCTAAGATCAGTAGCTTTCCTTGGCCATATAGTTTTTGGTGATGGCATACGAGTTGACCCTCAAAAAATTAAACCAGTAATAAACTGTCCTAGATCTATCTCTCCATCAGATATTAGGAGTTTCTTAGGTTTTGCTGGCTATTATAGATGATTTGTTGAAGGGTTTCCTTCTATTGCTTCCCCCATGTATTGATTTACCTAGAAGAAGGTCAAATTTTAGTGGTTAGATTCTTGTGAAAAGAGTTTTCAGGAGTTAAAGACTTGACTTACCTCCACCCCAGTCTTGACACGACCCAAACCTTGAGCCATGTCATATGGGCACCCTAAACTCACATGAACCAAAGGTCTCCCCAATAACCCGACCCAACATCTCATCATACAATAGGAGTCAAAGGAACTCTAATTCACAAGTTAAGATTATGGAAATAATATCATAAATTCAATATTAGATTCATAATAATTGACTCACACCCAAGTCCACAGTCGTTCACAATACCTCTAAACAAATTGAAGTTAATAAATGTTTGTGTCAGTACAAGCCCCCAACCATAGATAAACCAATCCTTAATGAGACCAAGTCTAAGGATAAAGGACCAATAGGTGCATGTATTTCAAAGTAAGGAAGCTCACCACCAAGTCAATGTACGATCCGCTTCAATCACCTAATCACTATACGGGAAGAGAAAAAATACTTTAGCCCCAATGTCGCATGGATACATAGCGCTCGAAAATAGTTATCGATTGGAACTCTAGCATGTAACTTAAGGATAAGTGATAAATAACATCATCAATAAACAAGAAGTTAATATATCATAATTTATCTCATTCATACACTTATCCATACATATAGGTGCATTATATACCAATCAAAGAAACAAGTCTCATCAATCATGCTTTAAGCACTTACTCATCATTCATGAAATGGAGGACTACGACCTTCCACACTTATAGCTTCAGACATTCTCAATAGTCAAAGGACTCTAACCACAATCACATTATCATTAGACATAGGACTTTAACCATGCACACACATTCATTAGTCAAGTACTTTAACCACATACAAATTCACACACATAAGGGACTCTAACTGCACACCCAATCATATAGGCAAGGGACTCCAACCTCATACCTATTTATTAGACAAGTGACTTTAACCTCATGTCTCACTTGGACTTTAACCAAAAGTCATTTCCTCTGGCAAGGTACTTTGACCCTATGATATATCTTTAAGCACGAGACTTTAACCTCAAGCAATATTATTGGGCAAGGGACTTTAACCTCAAGCAATATCATTGGGCAAGGGACTTTAACCTCAATCTATTTATAAGGCAAGGGACTTCAACCTCAAGCCATCACATAAGGCAAGAAACTTTGACCTCAACCCATCACAACTACCATTAGTTTGGCATTTAGGAATTTTAACCTTTGCCCATGTATTAACATACATTCAATACAACATTTAAGGACTTTAACCATTTTAGCCAATTCAACACTATACATGGCCACATGGTCCTTATGGGAGCCTTTATTGCTCAACCATCTCAATAGGTCAAAACCTTCACTTAATTCAACATACAAGGCAAGTTGTGGTGATCAATACCCTTACAATAATTCTATACCACATTCTCACCACGCTTGGGTACAACCCATAAGTTAAGTTCATCTTTATATCTAGGGACTTTACCCTTTCATTAGCCAACAACCAAAGTTATTAATTTCATCACACATGGTTCATAATTCTTTCAACACATCATTTATCACTTATCCAGGTTTATTTGTCCATTTCCCTAGTTAAATACATCAATAACATATGACTAAATAACTCACTTAGATATTTTCACAAACACCTTGAGTGCATACCTTCAACAAGGCCATTTCCATGGTATATAGTATCAAGTTCGGGTTACTTAATACATTCATATTAATAGACATACAAAAAGCACCCACATATGCAATTCATCTTCAATATCATATATAAATATAAGTCTAAGCAAGATTCAACATCATACACCATTAGGCAACAAAACTCTTTTCATTTGATTTCAACACCACCATGTACACTTAATAATCCAAGTGAAAAATGCATGGATTTAGATATATTTAAAATGGGGAATATATACATTCCTTAAACAATATTACACACCAATAATCTTATCTCCTTCTTTCCACTAAATGAGCTCCCTTCAAACCCTAACCTCTAATCTTACTTAAAGAAGATTTTAGAGTGTTTTAGTCTTGTAAATGAAGACTTAGGAGACTACAATGCCTTATATAGTAATAGGGGTTAGGGTTTTAGCCAAGGAAAATGACCATAAGGTCCTTATTTAAAAGCTAAAAAGTTCACACGTGCAGGCGTACGACTTCCTCATACGGTTCCCTTAGCAATCATAACCAAGGGTATGAGTGGTACCCTAACTTGTACCCTAGACTTATCCTAGGTCAACCACACTATTATGGGTATGAATGGGCACCCTTGAGTTATAACCAAAAGGTACAGCTCAACCCCTAACTTGTATAGACCACCCATAAAGAAAATAGTCCACTCAAGCTAGATCCATGCTTCATACGATTGAGTAGTATACGACTTGTATACATTAGTTATGAATGAGGGATGGGCATTTCATATAGAAAATATTATGACGCCTTCATGGATAGATCAAGGTACAAAAATGGAAGGAAAGGTAGGTACGAGTCGTGACCAAGGGTATGACTCAGGCCTCAGAGGCACAAAAATGAAGTTGTTTTTTAATGTTTCAAGACCTAGGTGTTTCAAGTCTTGACCTTGGGTTATTATAGATAGAATAACCAAGTCAGCCCATTTTTTGCCAGTTCATACACCATATTCAGCTGAGAATTATGCTAGACTCTATCTCAAAGAGTTGGTTAAGTTGCACAGGATTCCATTGTCTATCATTTTAGATAGAGGTACTCAGTTTACCTCTCACTTTTGGAAGGCTTTTCAGAAGGGTCTTGCTACCCAAGCTCATCTTAGTATAATTTTTTATCCCCAGATAGATGGTCAGGCAGAGAGGATCATTCAGACTTTTACATATTGAGGGATTATGTTATTAACTTTAAAGGTAGTTAGGATGACCACTTACCTTTGATTGACTTTACATATAACAATACTTATCACTCCGATATTTAAATGGCTCTATTTTAGGCTCTCTATGGTAGGATATGTAGATATCCTATTAGTTAGTTTGAAGCAGGTAAGGCTGCTTTGATAGGGCCATATTTAGTATTCAAAGCGATGGAGAAAGTTCAGTTGATTTGAGAGAGGATAAAGATAGCCCAAAGTTATCATAAATCTTATGCAGATGTGAGGAAAAAAGATCTTGAGTTTGAGGTTGGTGACTTGGTCTATTTGAAAATTTTGCCGATGAAGGGAGTAGAGAGATTTGGCAAGAAGGGGAAACTTAGTCCCTGCTATGTTGCCCATATAGAATCTTGAACCATTTTGGGAAGGTAGCTTATAAGCTTGAGTTGCCTGCAGATTTAGCATCAGTACATTTGGTGTTCCATGTTTCTTTGTTAAAGAAATGTATTGGTGATTTAGTTTCTATTGTTCCTTTAGAAATTATGGATGTTCAGGATAGACTTTCATATGAAGAAGTCCCATTTGAGATCCTTGACATTAGATTCATAGGCTAAGGAGTAAAAAAGTTCCCATGGTTAAAGTTCTATTATGGAATTAGTCTGTTGAGGGAGCTACTTGGGAAGCAGAAGCATATATGTGAGCCAAATACCCTCATATTTTCTTTGTAAACTCAGATTCAGCTTAAGGTAATGATTTTCCTTAGATTGACTTTTTTCGATTCTCTATTTCAGCTATGTAACCAATCTCATATCATTACATACATCTACAAAATTATTTTAGTTCATTTTCATGTATCATTCTTCATACTCAGCTATCTAATCATGTTCCAAGTTATACATGTTCAGTATATGGTTTTAGTTGCCTTAGTATTCTCAGCTTAATCCAGTCTTATTCGAGGACAAATATTCCCAAGGGGAAGATATTATAATACCCTGTAAGATCCTAAGCTTGGTTCAGTTGTAGTTGTATGCTTAAGGGTTCAAAGGCTTGATATTTTTACTAAGTGTCAAGGACTTAGTCATTTTCAAGACCCCTAATCTTCACAGATTTTTGTTTTGGTCTTTTCAAGCCTAAGATGTTGGATTTTTAGTTGATTCATGTTTAGGGAGGTTAATAGTATGTCTCAGGAGAGTTTTGGTATTTTTAAATGAGGTTTGGGGCATGTTTGGATAGCCAAAATAGTTAGCCAATGCAATAAGCCCACGGTGCATTAGTCTCTCCTCTCGTGCCAAGGTCCGTGATGAATTGCTTTCTCGCCCAGAGAAAGTGACGTGGCAATTGCTTTATCCCCATAAAGAGAGATGCAGCGCATTGGTTATTTTCACACAGCTTTAGGAATTAAGTGCCCAAGGGGTATTTGAGTTATTTTCTTCAACTTAATTCATCCTTAACACAATTTTAAAGTTCCATAGGGGCATTATTTTCCCCTTTTTCTCAAAATCACTCTTAAGAAACCCTCCTCCTTTCCCAAGAACAAAATTCATGCCCCTTTCTCAAGAAATCAAGAGTTCAAGCTTCCAAGTTCAAGAAACCCTCAATAAATCTTTAATAAACCATCTATTGAGGTATATGGGAATTCATTAATGGGTCTCATTTCACCCATTGAGCCTAAAAACCTCCTATTTGATTAAAATTTGAGTTTTTCCTAAATTAGGAAGTTACATATGTTCAAGATGGCTTTGATTCATGTTTTCCTTTGTAGTTTGAACTCAATTCATGTCTATGTATGATTTCATGAAGAGTTAGGTTATCTCATTCTTCAAGTCTAGATTTGCCATGTCATATTCAAGTAAATTTTATGTTATAATATCGAATTATAAACTTAGCCATGTAATTATATTTTTTACTCATGTTTAATATGTTCCCATGTTCAAGTCCATACTTCTTACTAGTTTGGTGAAATGTTCATGTTTTGGGTCTTTGAACCATGATTCCATACTACAGTAATTAAGATTTGATATCATATTTTATAACCATTCAGTACTGGCAATTTATGAACACCCGATACCTATGTGTCCTTACATGATTTTAGATTTTCAAGTAACAAGTCAGTTCTACCATGAATCCTATCAGTTTACTCAGTTATTATGATCATGTTGAGTACTATCAGTTGTTGCGTTTAGTTGAACTTAAGTCAGTACTAGTTTCTGTTCAGTTAGGAGTAGGATTTAGCATCGAGCGAATGTAGGAATGGTGGATTCCCCGTCTATTTAGGCAGATTTGTTAGCAGTAGTCCCTGAGTTCCAAAACTATGTTGCCCGCATAGGTTATAAGGGGTCACCCATTAGTTTAGGCTTGAATTCCTCTTAGGCGTCACCCATCAGTTTAGGCTTGACACCTTAGTCCTTCGGGATTACAGATTAATGGATCCACACAGCTAGTGTTAGTACCCGTGGCACGGTACTGACTCTCTTCCAACTTGGGTTACAGGTTGGACCCTGATTAGCTCAGATTGGGTCATGTAGGTTACATGATAGCTCCCACAGTTTCGGTCGGTATTTTAGTGTATTATCAGTTGTTACAGACATATTAGATTTTTCATTTACATACATTCAGTATCTAATTATAAGAATTTTGTCAGCTTATCTTCCGTATATATTATATTATTGTCATTTTATTCAGTGCTCATAACAGGTACCAGCTCATGGTTACCTTGTTTTACTTATAACTGTAAGCACCATTGTTTCAACTAGGGGGTAGACTCAGGTCGTGATAGTGTATTTAAGATTGAAATTTTATATTTTGTGTGCATTTTTATAACTATAATTATGTTGTATATTGTGGTTGAGGTTTTGCCCCAATGCTTCTGTATTTATATGTAATTGTATATTTATCTGTATTTAAAAAATATGTTGTATTGAGTTCTTATAATTGTATATTTATTTATATTTACAAAATATGTTATTTTGTAATTTGTATTTTTTGATAATATTTTTTATGTGAAAATATTGGCAAAGGGAAGCATCTCTGTTCTTGTGAAGCACTCTGGTAGTACATATGAACAAAATTATGAAGAATACATTATTGATGCTATATTATTGGGCATGAATGTATCATACAATCAGTTATAAAATCTTTTAGAATCTCATATTAATGGAGATTTGAGCAGCAAAAGTATCCAAATTGAATATCAAATAATAGGTAGTTGAAACACCCTGAGTTTTGACCCTTAGAAATTTTCTAAGTTTCAACTTTATGAATATCATGCGACTCATGCTTACTTGTCGTATGATGTGGGTATAGTTTTGGGGTCTTGGTCGTATGTTACTCAGTGTGGTTTTGGTTGTTTTCTATCCAAGGCATGACAATCCTCCATATGAGTTGTATATACATTATCTGAAAAGAATAGTGCCAAATCGTATATTGTTTATTGTCTAGCCTTGACATTCTGCTTAGGGTATGACTTGAAGGGTACTAGTTGTATGGTATGGTACGATTTAGGTTAAGGAGTTGTATGTTGGACAGAATATGATGTCCAACATTCTGATCAAGGTATGAATGAAAGGCATCACTCATATAATATGGGTACAAGTGGAGAATTCCAATCGTACCTACCTGCGGGAATTTTTATAGTTTAAGTTGGGAGTATTCTAAACATTTTCCCTTTTAACTTCTTTTGACCCCAGGCTTAAAAAATCCTTGCGATTGCATTAACCTACTATTCTCAAATCAAACACTCTAAAATCTCTCTTAAAATCTTGGTTTAAAAGGAGGCTAGCTTTTCTTTAAGGTGGTCAAGTAAGGCTCTCAAGGGTGGTTTCTCTTTGTCTTCTTTGGTATCTAAGGTATGTTACTCCTACCTCATCCTTAATTCAAACTAAAAGCATGTTTTCTTTAATGGTTTTCATGGCATTATTATGGGTTTGTGTTTGTTTTGAAATATATGTTGAGGGTTTTGGTTATTCTTGGTTGGATAATGTTTTCCCATGTTCTATTTATGGTTTTTCATGTTATAATATTGGTTTGAACATGTGGTTGTATGGGAATGGTAAATTGGTTCTTGGTTTTTGCTTTTGGAAACTCTATGCCTCAACATGTTTGTTAAAATGCCAATGAGAATATTTTTGTCACATAGTTTGACTTTTACTGAAAACCTTACATTGCATAATATGGTAATGGTACCCTAAATGGTTTGATTGAATAAAATGATTTGGAAAGTCCTTGGTGTCCATGGTTTTGGTTTAATTGTAAATCCCATAGGGTACATGGGAATCCCCTAAGTATTGGCTAATGACATTACTTGCAAGCTATAGTTGGTATTATGATACCACTTAATAATGCCTTGGTAGCAAACTATGGAATTAGTGGTTTGATTATGTGCTAAAAGTTTTTAATTGGGCAATAATGGTAGGTTGTGATAGCTAATCGTAAAGGTGTGGGTCAAATAGACGGACACTGGAAACTCATGTTTGCCGATATGAGGGTTGGTCATAGTGACCATATACTTGTAGGGTACACGGAAATCCCCTAAGTTTATACTTGTACATATGAATCATGGAGGGCTAAAGGTACACAGGAATCCTCGGCCCCTATGATATCCTTAATTCGTGTGGCTACATGAATCCACGCTCGTTCTGGGGTTAACACTGGACCTATATAGCCCGTGGGTGGTTTTAGGATAGTCAAGATACGCATCCCAGGTTAAAGTTTTAAATGCATACTAAACCTGGTTCCCTTTCCCGACATAAAATAGATATGTATGAATGTGAATGCATTTGGATATTTACTTTGGTTTTGAATAATAGCATTACTTTATCCTTATTCCTAAGTACATTCGAGCGTTCACCTGTTAACCCATCTTTGAGTGTTGTATCCTCATGCGATGCAGGAATCAGCCATACTACTCTCCTTCTCAGTGACTTAGATTTTAGGACGGCATTTATGTTAGTCTGAAGTGGTGAGCTTTCATACTCTAAGAGACTTCATTTTATGTTTTGGATATCTTTTTAGACTTTTCTTTATTTCTTGGACCTTGATTTTGACTATGGTCGGGGACATGTCTCAACTGGATGTTCTTTGTTATTGATTAGAGTCTTTATATGACTACTATAGACATGGGCAGTGTTGGTATTGGTTCCAGCCTTGGCATTAGTATTGGTATTGGGGATAACACCGATTGGATATTTGATTGGATTATTGGTTGGTCATGGTTATCGATTCTATTATTGTCTTTGAGTATTTATTGTTCAATCTTGTTATATTTTTGGAATTCATCCAACATAGATTGCAGGGTAGTTATGGTTGGGTATTAGGGGTGGTATTTGATCCCGATTGGACTTGAGGCACCCAACACGACTCGTCCCCGATTTGGGATGGAAAAGATCTTTTGAATTATACATGCCACAAATATAGAAGGTATGGTGTTTATCACCTACCGGCTGAAAGATGTGGCGTACCATTGGTATGAGAAATAGGATCAGGCAAGGGGTAACGGTGATGAGTCAGCTTTATGGGAGGATTTCTCTAATATTTTCCTGGACCACTTGTTTACTCAAGAGTTGAGGGAAGCTAAGGCAGAAAACTTTGTTAATTTGAAGCAAGGTAAGATGTTTGTCAAAGATTATGCCTTGAAGTTTCACCAGTTATCTCAGTATGCTTGGGAAATAGTTTCTAGCATGAGGGATAGAATAAGGAAGTTCACTTTTGGGTTATCTAGAGAGTTGATATTGGAGAGTAAGGCTGCCTTATTGATCAAGGACATAGATATCTCCAGGTTGGTTGTATACATGAAGCAGGTAGAAAAAGATAAAAAGAAGTAGGATGAAATAAGGGAGAGGCATGGAAAAAATTTTAGGTTCTCTGAGCAGGGCAGTAGCCAAAAACAGAGTGGCGGGGATGGTAGTAAATGGCCCAAGAAGAAGTGGGAAAATTCTGGGTCATATGTGACGGCTAGGGATCCCTACCCAAAGTCGTTGGGTGATAGGCAAATCCATGGTGGTGACAACTTTAGGGTATAGGTTGTCCAATCTTAGGCTAGTGAGGCCCAGTCGGCTCCACCTTATCCTCCCTGCCAGATTTATAGTAGATTGCATTGGGGTTTCTATGATGAGGGAAGGGATAGGTCCTTTAACGTGGCTAGCCATATGCTTAGAAATTGTCCTATTGGTAAGGTTGCTTTGGGGGAGAACAAGGTTCCAGTTTCTTCATCATTAGCTCTGACACCAAAGGGTGCACCATCTAGTTCTGGCACTGGTCAAAATCATCTTTATGCTCTTACTAACCGACAAGACTTCAAGGCATCTTCTGATGTCGTGACTGGTATGTTGAAACTTTTTCTCATGATGTGTATTTTTTACTTAATCTGAGGTCTTCTTTCTCTTTATATGACCCCCTTTGTAGCTGTGTATTTTGGTTTTGGTCCAGAGTGTGTTTCAGACCCTTTTTTTGTTTCTACCCCAGTAGGTGACTCTGTGATTGCTAGAAGAGTCTATATGGGTGGTATCTGTTGGTAGTAAATAAACTTTGGTGGATTTGTTTGAATTAGATATGGTGGATTTTCATGTCATATTGGGGATGGTTGGTTTCACTCGCGCTATGCTTCCTAGACCTTCCTAGTGTTTCTCCTGATATGCAGTTTAAGTTTGGGATTGATCTTGTACCGGACACTCATCCAATTTCTATTCCCCCATAAGGAGCAACTCAAATATCTTTTAGATAAAGGTTTCATCCATCCTAGTGTATCCTTGTAGGGTGAACCTGTGTTATTCATGCGTAAGAAAGATGATTCCCTTTGAATGTGTATTGATTATTGAAAGTTGAATAAGGTGTTGGTAAAGAATAAGTGCCCTCTTTCGAGGATAGATGATTAGTTTGATCAGTTGAAGGGTGCTAAATTTTCTCCAAGAGTAATCTTCAATATGGGTATCATCAATTAAAGATTAGGGAGGTAGATATTCCTAAGACTGTCTTACAAACTCGATATGAGCATTTTGAGTTCTTAGTGATGTGTTTTGGGTTGGCCAATACCCCCGCAGCATTTATAGATTTGATGAATAGGGGCTTCCATCAATTTCTGGATTTGTTTGTCATTGTTTTAATAGATGAAATTTTGATGTATTCAAAGAACCAGGAGGAGCATGTAAATCACCTCTGTATTGTATTGCAGACCTTGAAGGAGTAGCAGTTGTATGCTAAATTTTTGAAATGTGAATTCTGGTTGAACGTTGTCACTTTTTTGGGTCATATCATTTATAATAAAAGAATCATGGTAGATCTTCAGAAAGTTGCAGTGGTAAGAAAGTAGCCTCGACCTACAACTCCAACCAATATTTGGATCTTCTTGGGTTTAGCTGGTTACTATATGAGGTTTGTTGAGATTTTCTCAAATATAGCTACACTGTTAACTAAGTTGACTCAGAAAAAGGTAATTTTCTTGTGTTCAAAACCTTGTGAGGGTAGTTTTGAGAAGTTGAAGGATAAGCTAACTTCGGCTCTAGTATTGACTTTGCCTGAAGGCACTAATGGGTTTGTAGTCTACTGTGATGCATCATGGTAAGGTGATAGCTTATGCCTCTAGACAGTTAAAGGTGTATAAGAGAAATTATCTGACTCATGACTTACCAGTGTTAGCTGTGGTGTTCGCATTGAAAATCTAGCATCACTACTTGTATGGAGTGCATGTGGATATCTTTTCTAATTATAAGAGCCTGCAGTATATGTTCGCTCAGAAAGACCTTAACCTCAGTCAAAAGAGATGGCTTAAGCTTCTCAAGGATTATGATATGAGTCTTTATTACCACCCAAGTAAAGCTAACGTGGTTGTTGATACTATTAGCAGGTTATACATGGGAAGTTTAGCTTATGTGGATAATAAGAAGTGGTAGTTAGTGAAAAACATTCACTGTTTGGCTAACCTTGGAGTTTGCCTCTTAGACTTCGAAGATGGTGGTGTGATGGTTCAAGAAGTAGCTCGGTCGTCTCTTAGTGCTGAAATCAAGGAGAAGTAGATGTTAGATTCAATCTTGAAGAGGATCTAGAGTGATGTAGGTGGGAAAAAGGTAATGGCCTTTGATATTAGTGGTGATAGTACTTTATGGTACCAAAAGAGGTTATATGCTCCTGATGTAGATGGTTTTCATGAGAGGATCTTTTTGAGGCATATGAGTCACACAATGTTGTTCATCCTATTCAATGAAAATGTATCATGACCTCTAGGAGATGTATTGGTGGAATAATATAAAGAGGGATATAGCTAATTTTATGGCCATATTTATGGTGTGTCAACAAGTGAAAGTTGAGCACATGAGGCTCGAAGGATTGTATCAAGAGATTGAGTTGCCTGAATAAAAGTGGGAAGTGATCAACATGGATTTTGTTACCAGTCTTCCTAGATCTCAAAATTAATTTGATTCGATTTGGGTTATTATGTATAGGATGACAAAGTTGGCTCACTTTTTGCCAGTGAGGACTAACTTCTCGATTGAGGATTATGCAAGGTTGTACCTCCAAGAGATTGTGAAGTTGCATGGGGTACCTATTTCGATCATCTCTGATTATGGTTCGCAGTTTTCATCTCAATTTTGGCAATCATCTCAGAAAGAGTTGGGGACTAAGGTAAGTCTGAGTACTCCTTTTCACCCATAGTCGAATGGATAAGCAGAAAGGGCTAGTCAGACATTAAGGGATATGTTTTTTTCTTACGTGATGGACTATGGTGGTAGTTGGGTTGACCATTTACTTCATGTAGAGTTTTCTTACAATAATTTCTATCACTCTAGCATTGGGATGGCTCAATTTGAAGTGTTTTATGGTAGGAGGTACAGGTCTCCTATTGGGTGGTTTGAGATTGGTGAGGCGGATATGTTTAGTCCAGACTTGGTTCACCAAGCTATAGATAAGGTAAAGGTAATTTGGGATAGGCTTAAGGCTGCTCAAAGTCGCAAAACTATACAAACGTAAGGTGAAGGGACTTGGAGTTCAAGGTTGGAGATAAGGTATTCCTGAAGGTGTCTCTCATGAAAGAAGTGATGAGGTTTAGGAAGAAGTGGGATCTCAGTCCTCGATGTGCAGATCCTTATGTGGTTTTAAGAAGGGTTGATAATATTTCCTATGAGTTAGAATTGCCTTCTAGTTTGAGCACCACTCACCCGATATTCTATGTCTCTATGTTGAGCAAGTATAATTCTGATTCATCGCAAATTGTGCCTATCAAGGATATTGGTATTTTGGATTCCCTATCTTCTGAGAAGGTCCTAGTTGAGATCTTGGATCGTCAGGTTCGTCAGTTACAAACAAAGGATGTGACCTTGGTAAAGGTTTTATGGAGGAACCACAAGGTGGAAGAGGCTACATGGGAAGCTGAAAAGAACATAAAGTCCATGTATCCGTTCCTATTTTATGTTATGGAAATTTTTGTGAAAGGTATGGGTTCTTCATAACATCTTTGTTTTCAAACTTTGTTAAAGTAAAGATTGAATTCTTTGGTGTCTTTGTTGTCTAACTTGGTTAAAGGTAAGGGTAGACGCTTTTTGGGTTTAAATTATGCTAGTCATGCCTCGTTTCATCATTCGAGGATGAATGACCCGAGTAGGGGAGAATTGAAACACCCTGAGTTTTGACCCTTAGAAACTTCTTAAGTTTGAGCTTTCTGATCATCATATGACTCATGCTTACTTATCATATGACGTGGGTATAGTTTAGGCATCCTGGTTGTATGTTACTCAATGTGGTTTTGGTTGTTTTCTGTCCAAGGTACGATAAGAATCCATACAAGTCTTATGTACATAATACGAGAAGTATAGTGCCAAACTGTATGTTATTTATTCTCTAGCCTTGAGATTCTGCTTAGGGTACAACTTGAAGGGTATTAGTCATATGGTAGGGTATGATTTAGGCTAAGGATCCATATATTGGATAGAATGTGGTGTCCAATATTTTGATCAAGGTACGAGTGGAAGGTACCACTCATATGATATGGATACGAGTGAGGGGTCCAAATAGTACCCTACTATGGTATTTTTATAGTTTCAGTTAAGGGTATTCTAAACATTTCCCCTCTTAACTTATTTTTACCCCATGACTTAAAACAGTCTTGGGACTTCATTAACCTACTATTCCCAAATCAAACACTCTCAAAACACTCTTAAATCTCTTTAAGGCTCTTGGTTCAAAAGGAGGCTAGGGTTTCTTCAAGGTGGTCAAGTAAGGCTCTCAAGTATGGTTTCTCTCCGTCTTCTTTGGTATCTAAGGCATGTTACTCCTCCCTCGTTGTTATTTCAAACTAAAAGCATGTTTTACTTAATGGATTTCATGGCATCATTGTGGGTTTGTGTTGGTTTTGAAATATATGTTTAGGGGTTTTGGTTATTCTTGGTTGGATAATGTTTTCCCATGTTCTATTTATGGTTTTTAATGTTTGTTTGAACATGTGGTTGCATGGGAATTGTAAATTGGTTCTTGGTTTTTACTTTTGGAAACTCTATGCCCTCAACATGTTTGTTAAAATGCCAATGAGAATGTTTTTGTCACATAGTTTGACTTTTATTGAAAACCTTGCATTGCATAATATATTAATGGAACCCTAAATGGTTTGATTGAATAAAATGATTTGGAAAGGCTTTCGTGGCCATGGTTTTGGTTTAATTGTAAATGTTATGGGGTACATGGGAATCCCCTAAGTATTGGCTAATGACATTGCTTGCAAGCTATAGTCGGTATGACGATACCACTTCATAATGCCTTGGTAATAAACTATGGAATTAGTGGTTTGGTTATGTGCTAAAGGTTTTTAATTGGGCAATAATGGCGGGTCATAATGGCTAACCATGAAGGTGTAAGTCAAATAGATGGACACTAGAAACTCATATTTACCGACATGAGGGTTGGTCGTGGTGACCATATACTTGTGGGGTACACGGGAATCCCCTAAGTTTATACTTGTATATGTGTATCATAGAGGGCGAAGGGTACATTGGAATCCCCATACCCTATGATATCTTCGGTTCGTGTAGCTATACGTACTGGAGCTCATTTAGGGGGTAACACTGGACCCATATTACCCGTGAGTGGTTTTAGGACGGTCAAGATACACAATCCAGGTTAAAGTTTCAAATGCATACTAAACCCATTTCCCTTTCCTGGCATAACATCTATATATACATATGTATGAATGTGATTGCATTTGGATATTTACTTTGGTTTTGAATAATGGTATTACTTTATCCTTATTCCTAAGTACATGCTAGCGTTCACCCTCTAACCCATCTTCGAGCATTGTATACTACGTAATGCGAATTGGCCATACTACTTCTCCTACTTAGTGACTTGGATTCAGGGATAGCATTTGTGTCTTACTAAAGTGGTAAGCTTCGATACTATGGAAGACTCCATTTCATGTTATGGATATCTTTTCATACTTTTGTTTATTTCTTGGACCTTGGTTTTGGCTATGGTCGGGGGCATTTCCTGACTGGATGTTCTTTATTTTAGGTTAGAGGCTTTGTGTGATAAATATGGGCATGGGCAGTGTCGGTATTGGTGTCAGCCTTGGCATTGGTATTGGTATTGGGGCTGACACCAGTTGGATATTTGATTGGATTATTGGTTATTCATAGTTATGGATTCTTTTATTGTCTTTGAGTATTTATTATTCCATCTTGTTATGTGTTAAAATTCATTCGGCATAGGTTTTAGGGCGGTTATGGTTGGGTATTAGAGGTGGTCTCTGGTCCCGGTGGACTTGAGGCACCCGATATGACTAGGCCCCGATTTGGGTCATGTCAGATTGGTCTCAGAGCCCTAGGTTCATGGCCACTTGGGAGTCCATAAAGCCGTGTTGAGTAGAGTCTCTTTTAAGGGTATGTATCATGCCACACTCATAATGGAGAGGCTACGAAGCATTTGGGAATGTTTCTCTTTCTTGTGTTCAGTTTTCAAGCTGTAGAGTCTAAGGTCCTGAATCCTCCTCTAATCCCTGTTTGTGTGCTTTTAAGATCATGCCTCCTCAATGATTTGAAGCTCACAAAAACTTCTCTATCCCAACTGAAAATAATGTTGATGGGACCCATTCTACTTAAGGGTTCCATACCCAATCTATGGATCCCTTTTCGGATTGTTCTGAAGTTCTATCGGTTCTCTCTAGTCCATCTCAAACTGCTCAGGCTGAAGTGACAAACACTGAGTTTCGTCAGTCCATTCATATGTTTGCATAGTTTGTGGCTACACAGTCTGAGTGTCGTGTTCTTGTTACTCCATCTTCTAAGGCTACAAGGGTTGGCCAGTTCATGAGGTTGAACCTTTTGACCTTTAGTGGTGTTACGGTAGAGGAGGATCCTCGAGGTTTTATAGATGAGCTAGAAAATATCTTTTGAGTTATGCCTTCCACAAATGTGGAGGGTGTAGAGTTTGTGTAATACCCGATCATTCCTTAAGCCTAAATATATCTTTTTGAATGGATATGTATGACTTCCAAAGTGATTGATGTTTAAACCATATTGTATTTCTCTAATTTCTACTTTTTTTCATGTGGAGCATTGAATAAGCTTTCCATCGATACCAATTTCATCAAAATTCAACATCAGATGAGTGAGTTATGGCCGTTTTACTGAATGATATCAGATCGCCCAGGTTTGACGGTCGACCTGGTGGACCGTCAGGTCCTTGGTGGAACATCAAGTGTCCCATCAAGCCAAGAAAGTAGCTCCCCTTTTGGTATGTCGTGTGATGGTCAAAGTGGTGGACCATCACAAAGTTGACGGACCGTCAAGGTGTCCGTCAGACCGAGGCAGAATGTCCCATTCCTGAGCCCCGAGTGACGAACGATATAGTGGACCGTCAGTACGGACCGTCACTTCGACCGTCATTCCGAGGCAAAACATTTTAGTTTTGACACTCGAGTGATAGACGACCTGGTGGACTGTCAGCTAATCTGACGGACCGGCAGATTGACCATCACAAGCCCCGATCTGCAATTTTAACTGTTTTTCAAAAGGGCATCTTAGTCATTTCTTCTCCTTGTGACCTTATATATATATGTGTGTGTGTGTGTGTGTCTGTGTGTGTGTGTGTGTAGAGAAGAGAAGATCATTTCTCTCTATTTCTTTCCAAATTTCTTTCAAGAATTCTCTAGAAACCTAGGGTTTCTTCCAAACCCAAAAATCAAATCATCTCCAAGAAATTCAAGAAATCTCCCATAAATTTCTTCAAGTTGTTTAAGAACTAAGTTCCTCAAGTCAAAGGCAGACAGGTCTTGGTCTAAAAGTGTGAGAAAGAAGTTTTAAGCAAGTTTCTATGTCTTCAAAATCAAAATCTAAGGTATGTGGGGTTTGAACAAGAACACTCCTTTCGTTCTTGTGCCTAAAGATTTAATTTCTACTATTGATCTACATGATCTTTGCAAGTCCAAATTTATTTAGTTATGATTTATGAGATTTAATTTGAATAAGTTTGATATTTATGATTATTTTACCATCATGTTTCTTAAATTGAGAATTATTCCATGAGTTGTATATTGTCATTATGTATTGATGATTTTTAAGCGATTTAAGTCAAGTGCCATGAGTTATGCCTTTCCATGAGAAATTTGACTATTGAATTTATATAGATATTGAGATTGAAAGTGAAGAACGAGTCCTATGATGTTTCCTTGAAGTTTTTGATATTTGAAATGATTTGATAAGCAAATGTACTTGATGTTGAGAATGATTGTGTTGAGTTGAGTCGAGATGGCAAAAGAGGCACAAAAACGGTGAGGGTAATGATGACAACCTTTTGAAAATCAATTTTTAAAAAAATGACCATAAAATTAGAGAAAAAAATATATTTTGTCCAAAAATAAAGCTCACAAGTCATTAATACTAAGAATACCAAGCCTTTTTCTGAGGTAAAAAAATCTTTCTTTTAACAGGGGTTTTGTAAAAATATCTTCCAATTGATTTTCAGAATCAAAAAATTTCAATGAAAAATCACCATTTTCTACATGATCACAAATAAAATGACGCTTGATATCAATGTGTATTGCCCTAGAATGATGCATAGTATATTTAGATAGACTAATAGCACTGGTGTTATCACACATTATCGAAATAGATTAAGAAGACAAATTAAAATTATGTAGTTGATGCGTAATTCATAAAATTTGAGTACCACAACTTCCAACAGCTATGTATTTGACTTCAGTTGTTGAAAGTGCAACTGAAGTTTGCTTCTTGTTATGCCATGAAATCAGGGCACCACCAAGAATTTGACAAGTTTCATTGGTGCTTTTTCTATCATTTTAATCACCTACAAAATCAGCGTCTAAACATCTAATTAAGTCAAAATGGGAAGAGCAAGGGTACCATAGTCCAATTTCTTGAATTCCTATAAGGTATTGGATGATCATTTTAATGGTAGTCAGATATGACTCTTTAGGAGTTGACTGGAACCTGGCAAACTTACATACGCTGAACATGATGTCTAGTCAACTGGAAGTCAAGTAGAATAGTGATCCTATCATTCCCCTGTACATTTTCTTATCAACATCCTAACCAGACGAGTCCGAATGAAGGCTTGTGAATGGACTCATTGGAGTTTCATGGGCCTTTCCTTTTTTCATATCAAATTTTTTAATGAGTTCCTTCGTGTACTTGGCTTGACAAATGAAAGTGCCATTAGGAGTTTGTTTGATTTGTAATCCCAAGAAGAATGTGAGCTCACCCATAAAACTCATTTAGAAATAGCGTTTCATCAAATTAGCAAAATTCTGACACAGAGAGATGTTAAAACTACAAAATATGATATCATCAACATAAATTTTCACAATAAAAAGATTTGAATCAAGCTTTTATATGAACAGAATTGTATTAATTTTACCCCTTTGAAAATTGTTATTTAGTAAGAAAGTACTCAATCTCTCATCCCAAGCCTTTGGAGCTTATTTGAGGTCGTAGAGTGCTTTTGATAATTTGAAAACATGATTTGGATACGATGGATTTTCATACCCTGGGGGTTGTTTTACAAAAACTTCCTCATGAATAAAACCATTTAAGAAGGCGCTTTTTACGTCCATTTGATATAGATTAAAACATTTGAAAGAAACAAAAGCTAATAAAATCTTAATTGCCTCTAACCTTGCCCCAGGGGCAAATGGTCTTATAATCAATACCTTCTTATTGGGAATAGGCTTGAGCTACAAGTCTGGCTTTACTTCTGATAACCTTACCTTTTTCATTCATTTTATTTTTGTAGACCCATCTAGTTCTAATTGCCGAATAGTTTCTTGGTCTTTCAACGAAGGTACAAACTTGATTTCATTCAAAATAGTCCAATTCTTCCTTCATAGCTTCGACCCATCATTCATCTTTGAGGGCCTCATCAATTTTCTTTGGTTTAATTTGAGACACAAGGGCAACAAATGCTTATCTTCTTAATGATGCTCTTGTTTACACTCTATCTTCTAGATTTCTAGTGGTGAGTTTATTTGGATAGCTAGCATCGTGTTCCCATTCTCTTGGAACACTTGCTTTCACTATTTCTGCTGTGGAAGTTGACTCTAGAGGGGGTGTAGTCGACTTGTCTTATGATGGCTCAGAGGTTGTGCTATAATTTTCTTCAGATTGTAGATTGCTCACCTATTTTTCATCAATACTTAAATTCATCATTGGGTGATTAGATTCATCAAACATAATATGCATAAATTCCTCAGCACACAAAGTTCTTTTATTAAATGCCCTATAAGCGCAACTAGTGGGAGAATACCCAAGGAAAATACCTTCGTCACTTCATGGATTAAATTTTCCTAAGTTATTCTTACCATTTTTATGAATAAAACATATACAGCCAAAAGGATGGAAATAGCTAATGTTGGGCTTCTTTCATCTCCAGAGTTCATAAGGCGTCTTCTTTAGAATTAGTCTGATCAGGCATCGGTTGATAATGTGACATACTATGCTTACTGCTTCTGCCCAAAAGTGGTCTAGGAGATTATATTCTAACAGCATGGTCCTGGAAGTCTCCTAGAGAGATCGATTCTTTCTCTCTACTACACCACTTTGCTGAGGAGACTAAGGTGATGAGAAGTTCTGAGAGTATCCGTTTTGAGCATAATACTCCTCAAATGCCTTATTGTAAAATTCTCCTCCATGATCACTATGAACGTAAGTGATGAGGTGTCCAATTTCTCTCTGTACCTTTCTAAAAAAGATCTCAAAGTTTATGAAAGCCTTATATTTATGAGCAAGAAACGTTACTCAAGTGAAACATGAATAATCATCAATTATAACAAAAATATATCTCTTTCTAATAATGCTTGCAGTCTTAGTGGGGCCAAACAGATCCATCTGGATTGTTTGAAGAAATTTGGTAGTAGAAACAATGTCTTTAACTTTGAATGATGTCCGAGTTTGTTTACCTAATTGACAAACATCACAAATGTGATCTTTTTCAAACTTAAGTTTTGGTAGACCTTTCACCAATTCCAGTCGGGACAACTTCACAATGATATACATACTAGCATGCCCAAGCTTTCTGTGCCACAACAAAACATCATTGGTTTGCATAGTGAGTCAATTTAAGGTAGTAAAGTCAGGACTATTTAAGACATAAATATTATCAACACGTTCACCGATGAGAAAGCTATTTCTTTTGTTATGTTTGATTAAGAAATTTTCAACTTTGAAGAAGACTCTAAATCAGGCGTCACACAACTGATTGATGCTAAGCAGATTATGTGAAAGGCCGTCTACTAAATATACTTTAGAGAATTCACATAATGAGCTGAGTTCTACCGACTTGACTCCAATGACGTTGCCTCTAGAATTATCACCGAATATGACTGATCCCCTATCTATTTTCTATAAAGTAGAAAAACTTTCTTTCTTCCCGATCATGTTTCTAGAAAATACACTATCAATGACCCATATTCCCTTCTTATAGCTCTTTCTGACCTGTTCCTAGAAAATAAGAAAATTAATTTTGTTTAGGTACCCAATTGGTCTTGGGCCCTTGCGAGTTAGATATGCTTCCTTTGGGCTTATAAACCCACACACTTTAAGGATTATGGTTGCAGTTGTAAGATTTGTGCCCTCTCTATCCATAGATAAAACAGACAAGTCCTCAAGAAGATAAAAAGTTCTTAGCTTCTTTAAACAATTCTGATGAGGAGCTTGAATTGTTTTTAAAAGAGTCTGATATCACGAAACCGCGATTTGGTGATTTCTTAATACTTTTTAATTTAATTTTTACATCATCAAGTTCATCATGAAGTAAGTCAATTTCAATTTGACATGCTTCAATTTCTATTTGATAACTTCTTTATTCCTCTTTGAGTTTTTAATCAAATCAAGCTTCGCAACTTTTCTTCTCTTGTGCGAGTTTGTTATATTCATCTATAACTTTTTAAAGTTCGTCATTTATCATATCTATATTAGATTCAATAATATTACAATTATGACAATCGTGTAGTCTTACCTTGCTAGATTCACATGTTTCCATGAAGCACATATTGGCGGCTTCTATTTTTTCTTCAGTTTTATCTTCATCACTCCAGGCTCCAAAGTTTTGATTCTTCCTGGATGTTCTTCTTCATAATTCTAGATAGTTTTATTTGAAATAGTCAGGCCTTCCACAGTGATAACAGTGATCATCGTTTCTAGTGGAGTGATTATTTTTAGCTCCTTGGGATTATTGTTGTCTCTGTCTCTTGATCTCCCTTACTCCACGGTTAATAAGTGACATTTCTTCAATATTGGCATCTTCCAAAATGTCTACTTCTTCAGTTAAAGCAGCGTTGAAGGCTACTGGTTTCTTCTTTTCCTCTTTGTGGTACTTGTTGATATAATTACATTCATATGCAATGAGGTTACCTCGTAGTTCATCATATGTCATGCTGTGAAGATCTCCATCTTCCAGAATGGTAGCCTTGGTTTTTGAAATTTTTGAAAGGCTTCGGACCAACTTCTGGACTTATAGGCTATATGGGTAAATTATCCACAGTAATTTCAGTTCGCATACCATCTTTCTAAATCTGGCAAATTTCAATGTTCTCATTCCCTTCCATTTTGAACAGCTCATATTCATTGAATAGGGCATCAATCTTTGACTTTTTGACATTGGTGGTTCCATCATAGGTTACCTCCAATTTGTCCCATATTTCTTTTGTATTCTCGCAAGTTGACATCTTGTCATATTCTTCTCCACTAATTGCATAAAAAAGTAAACTTATAGCACGTGAATTAGTTTGGATTACTAATGTAACATGGAAACATGAAAATTTCGATGCTTAAAATTGCAAATTTCTGCATGAACTTAGTATATTTTGTTAGATATGATGCACTTTGGTGTATAATGCAGGTAAAACATGTTTATAATAGTGTTTAAATGAAAATAGAAGTAAAAGACCTACTCTGATCATGATACGAATCATTTCTTAAGTCGTGAACATCTGATACGACTTGTATTCTGAATCGTATTCAAAATAGAACCAAAAGCCAACCTGAGGAGCTAAGTATGGAGAAGATACAACTCAAGTATCCAATTCATAAGCTAGTATATGAGTCGTACAGAGCAGTCGTAAGCATAACAAAACCTAAGCTACCATTCAGGAGTTGAAGTCTTAGAAGTATACGAGTCAGAAGTCTTAGTACGATTCATATAGGGAAGTCGTACACAAACCAGTATTCAGAATTTGGAAAGACTAAAGTCCCATGTAGATACAAGTGAAAGACACATTCGTACACTCAGGTACGACTCATAAGTAGAAGTCGAATGTAGAACAGAAAGTTGAATCCTTAGGAGGACAGATACTGGAACATATACGATAAGGCAGGGTACGACTCATATGATACCGGTATGAGTGAATAACGAGTTGTACCAACTACCGACATAAATTCTCCTTATTTTTATTAGGATTTTTATGTTATTTTGAGATACTATAAATAAACTAGGGTTTATATTTTATTAGGTTACGCTTTTTTACATATTACTACAATACTTTTACAATTATTCTTGAGATTTTGGGTGTTTATTCAATAAAAGACTTTGGAATTTATTCATCTTATTTTTGTGAAATTAATTATATGTGTTCTTCATTGATAATCTTGGTTTCTTGCTCAAACATAAGTGACTAATCTCTTTGACTAGGGTTGTGGGAAACCTGGAGGATTAGCTATGTAGAGAAAGAGTGAGACTCATTTGTTCTAGGGTTTCTTCATGTATCTTAATCTTCTTCACGATAATTAACCTCAAGTAGTGGTAGTATATTGAGATAGCCTGTATTCTCATCCATCCCTACAAGGGAGTTTGTGATTGGGAAAAGAAGTTAAGACAGTAATTTGAGATTTCTACCTCCACCTTTTAGTCCCCACATCTTATCTAATCACTTTATCCCAAAAGTAAGGGTGAATTGAGGTTGTATCAAGGAGAAACAAGTAGACGCCCTGAGACCTAACTGGTAAAGGGTGAGATTTATCTTTGTGCCCACAAGGCGGCTGATAATAACTATCTTATAGACTTTGTATGTAGAACAATAGAATAGTTGGATTGGTCACAAAAAAAATTACGGAGTTGAGAAACCAGGGGGAACACAAGCCTAGTGTTCGTCTCATATTGTCTACAACTCAAAAGCAATCAAGATTTGGTTACTACTTGTGATTAATACTGAAATCCCCCCCATTTACTTTCCTGTACTGCTCATGGATTACATAAGGTCAAGCAAATATGGCATCGACCCCAACCTAGTTGGGTTATTATATTTACAATCGACTACATTATAATTATAACTAGAGTGTAGTTTTGGGCGACATCAAATTTTTGCATCATTTTTGGGGATGATGGTTTGACTAATGAATTGAATTCGTGAAGTTTGCGGGTTTTTAATTTTTGTTTTTGATTTGGCATACGCCAATGTATGCCAAGTACCATTAGTAGAGGCAATCTCTTACTCCCTTTTGATCCATAACTAGAGAGAATCCTTTAAATACAGAGAAGGATATTAGGACAAGTTCGTGAAAAGGTTCAAGATCCCCCACCTGTGGATTCAAATGCATCGCTCCCACGTGATCCATTAAATCCATAGAATACTGCAGACCTACTGACACAACAACTGTTGGAGCGATAACATAGATAAGTCGAAGAGGCTAGACTTATTGTAGAGGTGGAGTTAGCTCAGCAAGGTAGACTAGGCAGGCCTAGATAGGTTGTTGATCATCGAGTTTATAAAGTCAAAACTCTATTTATTATGGCATATCAACACTTAGACCCATATGAGGAGAAGTATTAAGATCTGGGTTATGTTAAGCCTACTGAGTTTGGATCCATTATTCCTCTTGCTTTAGCCCCTAATGTGAAGTTTGCGGGTGCAATGAAAGATGATGCAAGCATGCACCTTGTAAATTTTGTTGGGACCTGTACATCTTATACTATTCCAATGGTTAATTAGGAAGCTTTATGATTGAGGTTGTTCCCATTCTCTTTGATAGGTGAAGCATCACTATGGTTAGGGGAACTTTTAAAAGGATCTATCACTACTTGGAATGAGTTGAAGACATAGTTTTTTAGCAGATTTTTCCCTTCTACAAGGATCCTACAGTTAAAGAATGAAATATACAATTTTAGATAATTACTTGCAGTCTACGTATGAGGCATGGTTTCGATTCAAGAAGAAGCTGAGCGTGGTACCAAATCACGAAATCAAAGGATCTAACTTGTGTAAAATCATCTATAGATCACTAAATGATAGTTCATAAGCTATGGTGGATATTTTTTTAGGAAGAGCATTTATGCGTCTTCATTGA
Source organism: Capsicum baccatum var. pendulum (assembly GCA_030864225.1). Classification (NCBI taxonomy): domain Eukaryota; kingdom Viridiplantae; phylum Streptophyta; class Magnoliopsida; order Solanales; family Solanaceae; genus Capsicum; species Capsicum baccatum. The sequence goes on from CM061557.1 coordinate 94,442,278, forward strand.
GATGCTGCGTGGGAAATGCTAGATGATACCGATGTGACCAATAAGGGATGGCATACTAGAGCTTCAGAATGTGATAGTGGTACATATGTTATTAGAGTAACAAATACTTCTGGAGCAGCTAATTATATGGTAGCACAAGAGGTTGCACAGCTTCATACAGATATTGGGTTGCTTATAAAACAATTTGAGTCAATGAGTGTTGAAAAGGTGAATGAAGTTGCAGCACAGGGGTCTAATTCCAACCATTTGAGGTTGAATCTAAAGAAGAGACAAAGTATGTTGATCGTATATTGGAGAATTTCTGAGCCCAAAGGCAAGGGAATTAAGGTCAGAACTATTGTAATAATAGATATAGAGATAGGAGTAGAGACAGAGATAGTGATTGGCAACGTAAAGATGACTATAAGGAGAAGAGTAACAACTATATTCCACCAGGTATTTGAGATACAGAGTCCAGAATAGAGGCTCTTGTGTCTAAGCTGGTCAAAGGACAAATAAATCAAGAGAACTACCTGAAGGATATCAAAGTTGATTTATCAGGATTAAACCAGAAATTTGAGTCACATGCTACAACAATTAAGCAGTTGGAGCAACAATTTGGTCAGATGTCAGCCACGGTAAATCAGATAAAGACAAGAACTCTTCCAAGCCATACAGTGGTAAACCACAAAAATAATCACCAATGCCATGCCATTACCACTCGGAGTGGTAAAGTCACTACAGATCCACCTGTACCCACTATGGATGAGCAGAAGAATGATGATGAGTCAATTGATGTAGGGAGCAGTAGTAAGAAGAATGAAAGATAAGAGAATGCTACAGAGCCTATGCTGAAGCCCATTCCAAAACCTCTTCCTCCTTAACTACAAAGTCTGAAAAAGAAACAAGAAGATAGTAAGTACCAAAAGTTTTTATCAATGCTAAAAGAACTGTCAATCAACATACCGCTAGTAGAGGTATTGGAGCAAATGCTTGGATATGCAAAATTCCTGAAGGATCATATCACCAAGAAGAGAGCAGTCAGTTATGGGCCGGTTGACAATGTTAATCATTGTAGTGTTGTAGCTACTCGATCATTGGTGGAGAAGAAGGAGAATATTGGTGATTTCTCTATACCTTACACCATTGGATCTTTCAACTTTATCATGCTTTGTGTGACTTGGGTGCTAGCATCAACCTCATTCCATTTATTGTATTTAATAAATTGGGGTTGGAAGCTCAAAAACCTACCACCATGAGACTAGTAATGGCAGACAGGAGCGTAAAAAAGTCAGTTGGTATTCTATATGATGTATTGGTGAAGGTGGTTTGTTTTATTTTTCTTGCTGATTTTGTGGTCTTAGATTGCAAAGTGGACTTCCAGGTCCTAATTTTCTTGGAATACCATTTTTGGCTACAGAAAGGACGCCGATTGTTCTAGAGTTAGGACATTTGATGTTGAGATTTAATAATGAACAGGTGATATTCAATGTATGCAAAATCCATGAGGCGGCCTGGTAAAGTGAGAGTAATATTTGTTATTAATGCATATGATGAGGAGGAAGATTCATTCCATGATGTTGATGTAGTCACTCAGTGGGACAATGGGTCTGATGCGATTATTCCAATTGAAGAGAGACTAGGTGTTGAAGAACTTAAAGCTGTGATAATGAATTTTAACTCTTATGGTATCAAGTAGTATGAGGAGTTAGTAGGTGCACTATATGGTAATGGTTCTTATCATTTTGAACCAAAGAATCTTGATTTAAACTTGAAGAATAAAATGACTCTACCTGCTCACCCATCCAATGAGGAACCACCTATGTTGGAGTTGAAGGCCCTTTCATCTCACTTGCTATATATATTTTTGGGGGACAACAAAACTTTGTCGGTTGTTATTGCAACTGATCTAAGACAATTAGAAGTATAAGCATTGTTGTCATTGTTGTAAAATTGTAAGAGGGCCATTAGATGGTCCATTGTAGATATTATTGTAATTCCGCCTGGTTTATGTACTCACAAAATACAACTTGAGCTAGATTATGTTCCATCTATTAAATATCAGCCTCAACTAAATCCTCCTATGTAGGAGGTGGTGAAGAAATAAATAATCAAGTAATTGGATGTTAGTGTGGTATTTCCCATTGCAGATAGCAAGTGGGTCAGTTCGGTACAATCCATTCCTAAGAAAGGTGAAATATTTGTCGTGCCTAATGAGAAGAATGAGCTAGTTCCTATGAGGCCAGTCACTGGATGGAGAGTGTGCATGGATTATAAAAAATTAAATGCATGGACCCAGATGGACCATTTTCCCAAGCCTTTCATGGATCAGATAGTAGACCGATTAGCAGGTAGAGGATGGTATTATTTTCTTGACGGGTACTCATGTTACAATCAAATCTCTATTCCACCAGCGGACCAAGAAAAGATGACTTTTACATGTCCTTCTGGGACCTTTTTATTCAAATGGATGCCATTCGTGCTATGCAATGCCCCATCCATATTTTTTAGATGTATGATGTCTATTTTCTCTTATATAGTCGAAAACACCATTGAAGTTTGTATGGATGATTTTTTTGTTGTTGTTGACTCTTTTGATGACTATCTCATTTACTTGGCAAAGGCTCTACAAAGGTGTGATGAATGAAACTTAGTACTTAATTGGAAAGAGTTCTATTTTATGGTCAAAGAATGAATTGTGCTTGGGAACAAGATTTCAAAGAGGGTTGTAGAGGTTAATCGAGAGAAAATTGAGGTGATTGAGAAATTACCCTACCCAATTTCTGTAAAAGGGATTCAAAGTTTCCTAGGGCACACAGGTTTTTATAGGTGATTTATTAGGGACTTCTCGAAGATTGCTAATCCTCTTTGCAAGCTTCAAGAGAAGGAGGTAAAATTTAATTTCGATGATACATATAAGAAAGCTTTTAAAAGCCTAAAAGAGAAGCTGGTGATTGCTTCAATTATTGTGTCCCCTGATTGGACTTCACCTTTTGAGATTATATGTGACGCTAGTAGAGTGGCCTTAGGGGTTGTACTAGGCTAACAAAAATAAATTATCCTTCATCCCATCTACTATTCTAGTAAGGTACTAAATCCTATTCAAAAGAACTACATCATGATAGAACAAAAGTTATTGGCAATGGTTTTTACCTTTGAAAAGTTTAGATATTACTTAATTGGGACAAAGGTGATTGTGCACACTGATCAAGCAAATTTGCAATACCTTATGGCTAAAAAATATGCAAAGCCTAGGCTTGTTCGGTGGGTGTTGTTGTTGCAAGAATTTGATTTTGGGGTGAAGGATAGAAAAGGCACAGAAAATCAAGTCCCAGATCACTTGTCTGGACTGGAGGAGGAAGCTATGCAGAAGGTTGCTAATGGGTTGGATATTGATGACAGTTTTCCAGATGAACAGATATTTGCAGCTTTCCAAGATCTGATTCCATGGTTTGAAAATTATGCAAATTACTTAGCCAGTGATTGAGACCCAGAAAACCTTTCATATCAGCAAAGGAAGAAGTTCATGCATGAGGTAAGGAATTTTTTCTAGGATGAACCTTACTTATTCAGAATTTGTGCAGATGGAATCATTCGCAGATGTATACCTAAGGTGGAGATGATGAGCATACTGGAAGCTTGTCATTCATCACCAGTTGGGGGTCATCATGGAGGGGCTCGCACAGCTTATAAAATCCTGCAATGCGGCTACTATTGTCCAACCACATACAAAGATGCTCATGATTATACTTCTTCTTGTGATCAATGCCAGCTACAAGGTACGATTTCTAGAAAACATGAACTACTTATGATTCATATTTTAGAATTGGAAGTGTTTAATGTATGGGGCATAGATTTCATGAGACTTTTCGTGAGTTCGTTTGGCAAGAAATACATACTTGTGGCTGTAGACTATGTTTCAAAGTGGGTGGACGCGATTCCACTTCCTGACAATGAAGCATACAGTGTCGCTACATTCTTGAGAAATAACATCTTCTCTCGATTTGGCATGCCACGGGCTATTACTAGTGATGGAGGGTCACATTTTTTCAATCATCTTTCTAAGATTCTGCTTGAAAAATATGGAGTTAAACATAGGGTGGAAACACCCTATCATCCACAGACTAGCGGACAAGTTAAAGTGTCCAATAAAGAAATCAAGTTTATATTGGCAAAGACTATAAATGCCAATAGGACCAATTGGGCGAGAAATTTAGATGATACGTTGTGGGCTTACCGCACAACTTATAAAAACCCCATAGATGCCTTACCTTATAAGTTGGTTTATGGAAAGGCTTGCCACTTACTAATCAAGATTGAGCATAAGGTGCTATGGGCATTAAATAAGTTGAATCTAAAGTGTAAGGACGCAGCCAAGTCAAGGTTAAATAATATCAATGAGTTGGATGAATTCCATCTTCGGGCTTATGAAAGTTCAGAACTTTACAAGGAAAAGAGGAAGTTCCATCATGACCTAAAGATTGAGAACAGGGTATTTGAAAAAAGTGACCAGGTGCTGCTATATAATTCCAAGCTTCATTTGTTTCCAGGTAAGCTAAGGTCAAAGTGGTATGGTCATTTCACAGTTACAAGAGTTTATCCCTATGGTACTTTAGAATTGAAGAAGGATAGTGAGCCCCCGTTCAAAGTAAATGGGAAAAAAGTGAAGCACTGCCCGGGAAATATAGAAGATGTGAATGAAGTAAATGGTATTAACCTTGATAAAGATTGGCTAATCAAGGAAATTGCATCATGTCACGACGTTAAATCAAGCACTGCATTGGAGGCAACCCATGAGGCTAGTTGGTGAAATCTAAGTACCCAACTTAGCCACGTCGTTCCGCGATGTTAAATCAGGCATTATGTGACATGACCCGAACCAGGGAGTTCTCATAATGGGAAATCCCAAGCCCAACCAAGACCGAGAACTGCCACTGTTACCCATCCCGACCATCAAACACATACCTTGAGTTGGATGATGTCCGAATATATAACAAGATAGCGTATTCACCAATGTGGTGACTCTGGGATAAGTCTATATCCGAGACCAACCCAACCAAGTCCAACCAAATAAACTACCAAACCAATGTAGAAACCATAAACCAATACCATAATAATAAGCAAATGTGTGAATATATATGAAACAAAACAATCCATACCATACCCAAGTCCAAAGTTGTCCATACGAAGCCTCTAGACCAACCAAAGAGTACCTAGTCGGGACATACCCCCAACCATAGCCAAAAACCATAGTCTATGAAAGAAAAGAAATATGTAAGTGAACCATGACATGAAATAAATGTCTTCCAAACTATGGAAGATCACCACTTAAATCCAACATCGACTGTCCCCAAATCAGATCACTAAGCAGGAGAAGTGGAATGGTCGATTCCTGCATAGCGTGGGTATACAGCCGTTAGTAGAGGGTTAGTGGGTGAACACTAGTATGCACTTAGGATAAGGATAAGATAATTCCATTCATAAAACCAAGTAAAACCATACATAATGCATACAACCATACATATATATAACTATTTGGGGAAAGGGAATCGGGTTTAGCATGCCTTTAAAACCTGTACCTATGCTATATAGCTTTGCCGTCCTAAACCACCAACGGGTTGTATGGGTTCAACTCCCCTACTAAAAGGGCCCCAGTCCGTGTAGCCGCACGACCAGGGAAGTATCCCATGGAATGACTAGTACATCCTCCAAATAAAGTGTGACATCGTGCACACGGTCACCAAGACCAACCTCATATCGACAAATATGAGTTTCCAGTTTTGGTCCCCTCAGGACCTCTATCTTCCATGGCTTTGCTAAACAAACCACTATTATTGCCCAATTAAAACCAGTTTCCAAATAACAAAACCATTATCCATTTATTAACCAAGGCTATTTATATTGGTATCGTTATACTAACCCTTACTTGCAACTATCATCCATAACCAACCATTTATAGGTTTAAGGGGACTTTCAAGTGCCCTTCATTTACCATATTAAACTACTTGGGGAACTTCCATGTTCCCCAAAAGCATAACCATTTAGCCTTTTACCTTTCCACACCATTTAAACCAATTCCATTAATGTATTCACTTAAAGGATTTCCATGTATCCCGCAAGGTTTTCAAAATAGACCAACCATGACCACCGAAACCATCATCCTTTAAACCATTCCAAACCATTTTAGACAATGCCAAGCATTTAAAGCATTTATATCACTTAAACCATGCAAAACCATCCAAAACCATATAGAGTTCTATCACCAAACCAAACCATGCAAGACTTTCAATGAAAAATCAATAATAGAGTAAAAATATTCTTTGAGGCAATTTATCAAACATGTTGAGGGAACACATTTACCAAGACCAAAACCAATGCATAAACCATAACCAACAACTAACCATATATGCAAACCAACTACTTACCTTGCCTATTTCCAACCTTACCTCATTCCTTCCTATACCACTATTTGGATTGATAAATTAGTAAAATGTTGGGATTTGGCATTGGTAACCTTTTATTGAGATCACTAAAATTAGTTCCATTTTTTGAATAGGATTAGTGGAGACCGGTGGGACCCTACGGGGAAAACCAAAAGTTGCGACCCTTGATAAGGTTTATGCCCCATGAGTTGGACTATATCCATCCAAGTTGTATAAGTTTTCACAACTTTAGATCATTGAGAAGACATGATCTAAGAGTGAACCAAAGAAGATTCAAAAAAGAGTTCAAAACCTTACATTCCATAGCTTGAAAGTAGAATAACCAAGAAAGTGAAACATCCTAAATACCTCATAGCCTCCTGATTATAAGTGTGGTGCACGACAAACCCATTATCAAGACTCTACTCGGCATGGATTTGTGGACACCCCATGACACCGAAACCTAAAGCTCCAATACAAAATTGACACAACTCAAACCGGGGTCTTGTCGTAATGGGCAATCCTAAGCCCAACCAGGATCGGGAACTGCCCCTATTACCCAACTCGACCACCAAATGCATATGTTAAGTCTGCTGACATCCAAACATATAACATGATAATGTATTCATCAATGTGGTGATTCTAGGATAAGTCTATATCCGAGACAAACCCAACCAAGTCCAACCCCCAAATAACCTACTAAACCAATGCAGAAACCATAAACTAATACCACAATAATAAGTCAATGTATGAATATGTATGAAACAAAACAATCCATACCATACCCAAGTCAACATTTGTTCATACAAAGCCTCAAGAACAACCAAAGAATACCTAGTCGGGCATGCCCCCGACGATAACCAAAACCCAAAATCTATGAAAGACAAAAAATATGTAAAGTGAGCAATGACATAAAATAGATCCATTCCAAACTATGGAAGCTCACCACTTTAATACAATATCAACTGTCCCCAAATATGATCACTAAGCAGGAAAAGTGGAATGGACAGTTCCTGCATTGCGCAGGTATACATCCGCCAGTAGATGGGTTAGTAGGTAAACATTAACATGCACTCAGGATAAGGATAAGCTAATCCAATTCATAAAACCATGTAAAACCATACATAATGCATACAACCATACATATATATATAACCATTTTGGGAAGAATTACTGAATGGAATATTGATGGTCTGGCCGAACACCATATGTATAATAAACTTCATGAAATGGTTGTATCCATTATAGCCTATAAAATCAAAGGCTCCTCTGACAAAGGAGTGGCCACCATGATTGTTTCAGGTTTCACTGGAATGATAAAACATTGGTGGGACAACTACGTCACTGACGAGGTAAAGAGTCTCATTTATGACGCTACCACCACTGAGCAAGTGGTCAGAGTTGTAGATGGTCAAGAAACCATAGTAGAAGCGGCACAAGAAGATGCTTGCGCCACCCTTTTATATCATATAGCTAGGCATTTCGTAGGAGAACCTAAGCTTTTCCAGGATAGAAGCCTAGAAATTCTTAATAATCTTTGTTGTAAGAACTTAGCAGACTTTCGATGGTACAAAGATACTTTCCTTGTTAAGGTTATGATTAGACCTGACTGCAAAAATGACTTCTGGAAAGAAAGATTTATTAGTGATCTTCCCCCTCTGTTTGCAGAAAAGGTGCGAACAAAAATCAAGGATAGATTTGAGGGTCAAATTCCTTATAACATTCTTACCTACGGAGACCTTATAAGTTTCATCACTACTGTAGGAATAGACCTCTGTACTGATCTTAAGCTTAAGCAGCAACTTAAGCAAAATAGCTCTTCCAAATTTGGTTTAGGAACCTTCTGTGATGATTATGGATTTACAGACCTTTCCTCTAGAAAAAGCATAAGGGAAAATCCTTTAAGTCCACCAAAAGGACTTCTCATCATAAGAAGACTTCTAAGAAAGAGTCCTATAAACCCAGTCGAAAGACTAAACGAAAGTCTTCTAAACAACCTTCCAAAGATACTTGTTGGACTTGTGGCAAAACAGGCCACAGGGCAAAAGATTGCAAATCTGGCAAGAAAAAGAAGATCAACCAGCTTGATCTATCTGACGAAACTAAAGAGAAATTATTCTCTATTATGGAAGACTCTTCTGAAGCTTCGGACCCCTATTCCTCCTCTAATGAAGACTATAGCGACGAAGAATTTATCAACGCCGCTTATGAGTCTGACAGCTCTCAGCCTGGGCAAGAATGTGAGTGTACCGGCACTTTTTGTACTTGCTCCAGCAAAGCCATCAATATCATAATAGAAAAACCCAAAGAAATCCTGTTTGACATAGTTGAACATATTACCAACGACGAACTCAGGAATAAGTATCTCCAAGAGCTCAAAAGGCTTATGCTTTCTCAGGAAGAAAGCCTCCCTAAAGCCAAACATATAATCAAGCCTTTTAGTATGAAGAAGGTTATGGCCAAATTCAATACACCTTCAGAACCCACCATTATGGATCTTAAAGGTGAAATCTCCTCTTTAAAAGGAGAAATTAAAAATCTCAAGATCCGACTTGATCAAGTAGAGCTTAACGTTTTCACAGAACAAGTCTTACGATCTGCTTCACCTTCAGAGAAAATCTCACCACCCGAGTCTCCTCGAAACCTTTCGATCATTCCAAATGATCATCTCTAAGAATCTATCTCTTTTCATAGCGAATATGCTCTCTCCTCTTCAGGCAAAACCATAATAGCTATTAAAGCCTATAGGGAGCATATTGTCGTTAAAATCGTTATCGACAAAGACATTGGTTTAAACAGAGTTGCCCTCTTTGATACAGGCGCTGACAGCAATTGTATCATCAAAGGCCTCATTCCTACTCGGTATCTCCAAAAGAGTACCTCTCGCCTCTATTCAGCCACTGGCGAAAAAATGAAAATTAATTACCAACTTCCTAGAGCTCATGTCTGCAATAACGGCATTTGCCTTATCAATGACTTTGTTATAACTGAGGATATCACTGAAGATATTATTCTTGGAATACCCTTCGTAAATCAAATTCGCCCTTACTGGAGTGATTATGATGGTATTCGCTCTACCCTCTTGGGAAATGAGCTGTTCTTTCCCCTTCTTCGTCCCCTTTCTAAAGAAGACGGATAACGCATTAAGGAGGAAACTATGTTTAAAATTAATCGACTTTCCTCCCACATTAGTTTCCTAAAACATGATGTTCAGCTCAAACATATTGAGCACACTTTAAAGACCCAAGAGATGGTCACTAAAATAACCATTCTCCAAAAGAGGTTTGAGGATGAAATCTGCTCCGAATTGCCAAATGCATTTTGGGAACGCAAAAAGCATCTCGTCGAGCTTTCTTATATTTCTCGCTTTGATTAACAAAATATTCCTACAAAATCCAGACCCATCCAAATGAATCAAAAGATGATGGAAATCTGTAAAACAGAAATTGACCATCTTCTCGACAAAGGGATTATTAGACCCTCCAATTCCCCCTAGAGTTGCTCTGTCTTTTATGTTAACAATAGTGCAGATAAAGAACGAGGAACTCCTTGGCTTGTTATAAATTACAAGCCTTTAAATGCGGTCCTAAAATGGATCCGCCATCCGATTCCTAATAAAAGGGATCTCCTTAAACGGACTTTCAAAGCCAATCTTTACAGCAAGTTCGATATAAAGTCAGGATTCTGGCAAATCCAAATTGCTGAAAAGGATAAATATAAGACTGCCTTCAATGTCCCTTTTGGGCACTACGAATGGAACGTCTTACCATTTGGGCTTAAAAACGCTCCCTCAGAATTCCAGAATATCATGAACAATATTTTCAATGCATACTTTTATATGTTAATTGTTTACATTGATGATGTGCTAATATTTTCAGAAAATATTGATTCTCATTTTAAACATCTTAATACATTCTTTAAGATTGTCAAATTAAATGGTTTGGTTGTTAGTGCTAAAAAGATGAAGTTATTTCAAACTTCCATTCGTTTTTTAGGTCATGATTTGCACCAGGGTAGTTATAAACCCATTTGTAGAGCCATAGAGTTCTCTTCCAAATTTCCTGATGAAATTACTGATAAGACCCAGCTCCAAAGGTTCTTAGGAAGCCTTAATTATGTTGCTGATTTTATTCCTCATGTTAGGCAGGTCTGTGAGCCCCTGTATAAACGTCTTAAGAAAAATCCAGTACCCTGGAGTTCTGAACAAACTAATGCTGTCATAAGGATCAAATCTTTAGTTCAAAATCCTCCCTACCTAGGTATTCCAAATCTTGAAGCCTTCATGATTGTGGAAACTGATGCTTCGGATATAGGATATGGAGGTATCCTGAAGCAAAGGGTAGAAGTTAACTCTCCCGAACAGTTAGTTCGTTTCACTTCTGGGGTATGGAATGCACCTCAGAAAAATTACAGTACCGTAAAAAAGGAAGTTTTATCTATAGTGCTATGTATCACTAAATTTCAAGATGACCTTATCAATAAGGAATTTCTTCTTCGAGTTGATAGCAAATCAGCTAAAGAGATTTTACAAAAGGATGTTAAAAATCTTGTTTCCAAACAAATATTTGCTAGATGGCAAGCTCTCCTATCTAGCTTTGATTTTCAAATTAAATTTATTAAAGGAGAAAATAACTCCCTTCCCGATTTTCTAACAACAGAATTTTTACAGGGCCATGAGACCAACAAGTCTGGGGAAAAACCCCATGAGCAAATCAAAACAGCCTAAAATGGCACGACCATTTGACTCCCTTTCAGCATTAGCAAATCCATTGCGACCAACAGTCCCACAGAGGCCTGTACTCAAGACCGAGATACAATCTCCACTCCAGAACAGATACTCTGCCCTGACAGAGGTTCAGTTTCCAAAACTCTCACCTCCAATGCCCACCAAATTGGTAGACCTGAAAAATAACCTGCCCGTGGAAAAAGGGTCATTAGCCAGTTCTTCGGTTCAAACCAAACAAAGTTACGCCATGAAGGCCCCAGAGACCTTTGCTCAAGCAGTTGATCCCACTGCATCCAAAGCAACGCCACCCTTCCCCGTAAAGGAAGAATTCAAATTCATTACTACTCAAGTAATGCCCATTATTGCCTTAGACAAGGCTTATGAAGGATACCCTCTGAACCAGATGATCAAGCCGGTCTACAACAACAACAATTTCGTGGACACAGAAGATCCACTTAAGACCCGCCGGTACTATGAAGCAATTTTGGTCGATACAGACTCTATTGAAGTTGAACATTCAATGGATGATCGCAATCCCGACCACATTAACTACTCAAAGTTTACAATTAAGAGGGTACTAACCCCTTTTAACTGGTTTGTAGATCACCTACATACTCCCATCGCTTTGTCAATGCCACAACGGCCTCAGACTTTCAACTAGTACGACTACAAGTCGGCATGGTTTAACTTCTTGTTTGTTCGCCCAGGACATACTTGGTTCATTAAATATTGTCCTGCCATAATAGATGCCATCATACCTAGATGGTTTTATGAATGGTGGATGTGTTTCGGAGGAACAAAGGAATTTCTTCCCCAGCAATTTCTCAATCGACTTCCTGACTTTTTAACTAAGGAAGGATGCTCCACACTACCAGAGCACATCCAAATGTGCAAATTTTTTATAAAAAAACGAGTATCTTATATTATCTCCTGGAACTTCTCTAAAGAAGAACAACACAGGATTAAGTATCTGTCCAAAGAAATAAAAATTGAAGGTTGGACTCCTAAACCAACTGCCCCCAGAACTCCTGACAAAGAAAAATCTGTTGCAGCCTCCTCCAGCTCTTCCCAAAGCAAGAAGGCTCTGAAAGAAAAATTAAAGAAGGCCTTGGCCGACTTGGAGAACCAAGAAAGGCCCAATGAAGATGAATTACTTCAGCTCATTGTAGAAGCTTCTTCTACAGGAAGCAGTGATGACAATGGCGATATGCTAAATCCACAAGGGATAGCTACGGCCTACCTAGATCCCTATTATGAATAGGAAACTAATCTTTCAAAGAGATAGAGGTTCAAAGAACCGGAATTATCTCTGGAAAAGATAAGTAACTATTCTTGATTGGAATCCAGGACCCCACACTGTCTCCTAAAGACTACAATAGCTTTTCAGAAAAGAGAAGCATTTACTTTTGCTTTAAAAAGCAAACTCACTCAGAAAGATTCCTGGCAGCTTTGCAAAAGCAAGCACTTATTCTACTTTTCTAAAGGACAATAATTCACAATTGTCGGCAAGATCTTAGCCGTCCACTTGTACACCAAAGATGTATTCTTCTTCCTATATAAGGCATTGTAATGTTTCAGAGTAGGCAACAAAAAATTTCCCATCCTTAGAAATTCTCTCTGCCCAATCTCTTGTAAATTGTCTCTTGTAATGTTTTCTAAAGGCTTTCAATAAAATTTGTAAGTTTTATTTCTCAATTTTATTTCACTGTTTTGACTTTAATTAATAATTTCCGCTTTAATACTCACGATCCGTTTTCTGGTATCAAAGCCATGTTGGCAGATTGTGTGTCTAGCATGAGCAGCTAAGCACATAATCTGTCTAGAGCATGAGCAAAACTATGTTCTCTTAAGAACATATTACTTTAAACTAATATGAAATTACTTAATCTTTAATTATATCAATATATCTTGTCTTATAATGGGGTTTTAATCCAAGTATGGGGTAATAGTCTTCTGTCTGAGTGTTTGAAGGAACCGATTAATCTCCGGTTTAGACGTTGGTCAGCCTGAAAGTATGGTCGCAGCTGAGGTAAGCGTTAGACCTTGTTGGTGGTCCCGTCACTAAGATAACACTAGCAGAATCCTGTGTAAAGCCATTAAAACTTGTTAGATCCCATAATCCATAGATGTATTAATACAATTAGATTTCGTTGTTTCATATCTGTTTTCTGTGATATGATTGCTTAGATGAACATGTATGTTTTCTCTGTTAGTCTCTAGACAGTATGCTTCAAAATATGAACAACCATATTAAAAATACTGTTAATCTTTCTTCTCAGGCAACCCCAATTGCCACTATTGAAAATGAACTTCAAAACTGGAGCATTCCAGAAGAATCTTTCAATACGATTTATCAAATCGGCAAATTTAGTTTTTTGAAAAAACATAATATCAAGACCTCTGAGTCTACTGTAGCCATTAATAATTCTCTAGACATTATTCAACTGTTCAATGAGTTAGATATAAACAGATTTAAAAATCAGTTTAATTATCTGCATGTTGGACTTGTTCAAGTTGCTATTAAGCCACTATTTCGACAGGGCTTAGATATCCCTGTCTGTGCTATCCTAAGAGATGCTCGTCTACTTAATTTTTATGACTCGCTCTTAGGGGTAATTCAAAGTAACCTCGTCGACGGCCCGGTATACTTTAATTGTTATCCCAATTTCTCTGTAGATATTAATGATCCTAACATCATGGATGTTTTAACTCTGAATGTTAAAACAAAAAACATGAATAGTAAGGAGAACACTAGAGAAATAGCGATTATATACCATGTATATTATCGTCTAATGGGAACAACTCTAGCACCTAAAGCTAGATTTACGAACCCTAAAGGGGTTACCACCCTAATGGAAGCCAACAAAGATCGTAGCACAGTCTTTGTTCCTAAGGCTCTTGTTTGGGATGAAATTCTCCATAGTAATGATTGGCACTTTGAGGCTATCACCCAACCCATTCGGATTTATCCCAAAAAATCTCAGGTCGAACTGGTTGTCCAACATCCCGACGGATCAATAGATCTAAAATTCCTTGGTCCGGAATCATCTTGACACTCTTCGTTTCGCCGATCAGTCTCCACTCGTGCCTCTACTTCCAAACCCTCGGAGGGAAGTGATGAGCATGATAATAATGACAAAGGGAAAATCAAGGGAGTTGGCTTCTCTGGTCTAGTCCCAAAAGTCTATTATCAAACCACTAGGGTCAACGAACCCGAAAACCTCTACGAGCCAGGGAATCCTACGGCCTCCGACATGGCCCCTCCTCAAAAGGTTAGAACTGACCCTAGCCTCCTAGTCATCAAGTCAGATGAAGAATACTTTCCTGATCTTGAAGCTCTAAAGGTCCATTGGAATCATCCAAAGGACGCTACCAATGAACGTTTTTCTACCCTTGAACGTTTTTCAAAGTTTAAGGTTGCGACCCTTGATAAGGTTTGTGCCCCATGAGTTGGACTATATCCATCCAAGTTGTATAAGTTTTCACAACTTTAGATCATTGAGAAGACATGATCTAAGAGTGAACCAAAGAAGATTCAAAAAAGAGTTCAAAACCTTACATTCCATAGCTTGAAAGTAGAATAACCAAGAAAGTGAAACATCCTAAATACCTCATAGCCTCCTGATTATAAGTGTGGTGCACGACAAACCCATTATCAAGACTCTACTCGGCATGGATTTGTGGACACCCCATGACACCGAAACCTAAATCTCCAATACAAACTTGACACAACTCAAACCGGGGCCTTGTCGTAATGGGCAATCCCAAGCCCAACCAGGATCGGGAACTGCCCCCATTACCCAACTCGACCACCAAATGCATATGTTAAGTCTGCTGACATCCAAACATATAACAAGATAGTGTATTCATCAATGTGGTGATTCTAGGATAAGTCTATATCCGAGACAAACCCAACCAAGTCCAACCCCCAAATAACCTACTAAACCAATGCAGAAACCATAAACTAATACCACAATAATAAGTCAATGTATGAATATGTGTGAAACAAAACAATCCATACCATACCCAAGTCAACATTTGTTCATACAAAGCCTCAAGAACAACCAAAGAATACCTAGTCGGGCATGCCCCCGACGATAACCAAAACCCAAAATCTATGAAAGACAAAAAATATGTAAAGTGAACAATGACATGAAATAGATCCCTTCCAAACTATGGAAGCTCACCACTTTAATACAATATCAACTGTCCCCAAATATGATCACTAAGCAGGAAAAGTGGAATGGCCAGTTCCTGCATTGCGCAGGTATACATCCGCCAGTAGATGGGTTAGTAGGTAAACATTAACATGCACTCAGGATAAGGATAAGCTAATCCAATTCATAAAACCATGTAAAACCATACATAATGCATACAACCATACATATATATATATATCCATTTTGGGAAAGGGAATCGGGTTTAGCATGCCTTTAAAACCTTTACCTGGGTTGTGTAGCTTTGTCATCTTAAACCACTCACGGGCTATATGGGTTTAGCTCCCCCTGCTGAAAGAGCCTCAGTTCGTGTAGCCACATGACCAGGGAAGTATCCCATGGGATGAATAGTACATCCCCTAAATAAAGTATGACATCATGCACACGATCACCAAGACCAACCTCATATCGACAAATATAAGTTTCCAATTTTGGTCCTCTCGGGACCTCTACCTTCCACGGCTTTACTACATGTCCGGCCATGAAAAACTATCCAAAACCATTTAGAGTTCCATTCCCAAACCAAACTATGAAGGAGTTTCAATGAAAAACCAATAATAGAGTAAAAACATTCTTTGAGCCATTTTATCAAATATGTTGAGAGCACACCTTTACCATGACCAAAACAAATACATAAACCATTCAATTTAGGGGTAGACATGACCTATTTGATAAACCATAACTAACAACCAACCACATATGCAAACCTTTACCAAAAATATGTGAAAACATAGTTCAAACCAATACCAAACCCTATGCATCAAGACCCTCAACAATATTTTGAAATCCACCAATCATGATTCATAAACCAACATATAAAACACAATGCACATGCCTTAATTTTGAAATAACAATAAGGGAAGGAGTACATGCCTTATACATGAAGATTCATGAAATTAATCTTGACCTTTGAGCCCGTTAAAGAACACATGAAGAAACCCTCCCCTCTAATCTTCAAGAGTAAGTTTGAGAAAGTATTTGGAGTGTTTTAATCCTTTAACAAGTGTTATGGAAAGCCACCAATGATTATATAATGTCAGAACATAAGGGGTTTGAAGTATGAAATATCCAAACTACCCTTGTCATAGAAATTAAAACAAGTCATGTCCAAGGGTACGTCTCCCGCTTACCACCCATACCCTAGGGTATGAGTGGTACCCTATTATGTACTCAAACTTTGCCATGATCTTAGCTACTAGTTTTTATATGACTCTACCTCCCTAAATCATCTCTAAGAGTATGAGTGACACCCCCAATTGTACCCACCAGTCGTACTTAGGGCAGACTCTATAAGACCAAGATAATTATGCACCATACGACTTGCCCTACACCACTTGTATCCTAGAGAGTCATATCTTAGGAAGTATCCAAGCCAACCATACTTTCTAGAGTATGAGTTAACCCTCAATATAGCCTACGAGTCATATTCAAGGGTATGATTGGTACCCTTGAGTAGTACCAAGTTAAAAAGGTCCAAAACTTGAAAAATTTTGCAAGGATCTAAATCCTAGGGTACTTCACTACATGGGAGGCAACCCATATTTTTGTACTATTTTAATTATAGGGTAATATATTTGTTTAGTGTGTAGGAGTAAGGAAATCAGAAAATTCTCAGAGAAGTTGAAGAAATTTTTGTCATACTAACTCTTCACGAGTCGTATCTAGACAGTATAACTCATGAGTTGGAGTTGTATCGACCTGAGAGAAAATCAGAATCAGTCAAAATTGTATGGAATGGATATGACTCTCAAAACAAGTAGTACCCTTACGGTACGATTTATCACCTTAAGTCATACCCAATTCAGACACTCAGGTATGATTCCAGGTCCATACGAGTCACAGACATGACCCGTAAGCCTGGGTACAAGTCGTACACACAATACGTACCCATGCTTACCAGGTCAGGTCGTGGGTTGACAGGGCCTAACTTTTCAATTAAAAATAAAATTAGGGCACCCGTCGGGTACCTAATACTCCAAACCAAAAACCAACTCCATTCTGCACCTAAATTCAAGCTACAAATCACGAAATCAACTTGAGTAAGCTACTGAAAACTTTGAATTTCTCATTTTTCTTGATTAGAACTCGAATTTGGGAAAATTTAGAACTTGAAAATAAGAATTCCACATCTTCAAACACCAAGTAAGTTTTCAAACCTATTTTTTTACTTTAAAAGGGGAGTGAGTTGTATTAGCTACCATGAAATTGGTTTGAGTAGAATTTATGCAAATATTGAATTTATGGGTAACCTAGCTTGGGTGTTCATGAAGAAATATGGAAATTGGGGTAGAACTAGGTTTGGGAAATAGATTTGGTATGATTGTGTGGATTAAAATGATTAATATTGTTGGATATAGTAGTGGATATTTTGGGAATTTGCATTGGAGTCAAACTTTAAAGATAGACTTCTATGTGGAGGTAGATACAAAATCTCTTACAACTCGTACCCACCGGTACGGAAGTCGTAATGGGATTGGTACCCACTGACAACATAGTAGTCTGACAAATTTAAGGTTCTAGATTTGATATGACTCGATCATACAAGTCGTACCCAGACCATACGACTCATACACTTTTAGTAGTACCCACCTGGGAGGAATTAAGTTAGAATAAATGTTTTTTATTTGCTTATGAATATTGGTAATGAGTCATACCTTGACGGTACGACTAGTTGAAAGGATTTATAAGCTAACCAGTGAACAAATAATATACATTGCATAAGATATGACTCATTCATATGAGTCATACCTAGTTGGTACGACACGTACCCGCCACTCATACCCTAACCAGAAGAAGCACATTGAACTGTAGCTTTTAAATTTTTTTTTTACTTTCTTAACTTAGTTACTAATAATGGTAAATTCACAGGAACCATGCCTCTAAATAGTTCTTCCTTATCCTAATAAGCCAGGAAGGTGACTAAGTAAGCATCGGTTGCGAGTGAAGAATCTAGAGTTTCAGAGTTTGAGGTTTTCACTGATAGCAGTGGAGGATTATATGATAAACCCACCAGAGAAAAAGCTACAACAAAAGGGAAAGCAACTAAGAAAGCAAAAGGCAAAAAGGTTATGGCCCAAGAGTCAGAATTACCACCAAAAGGGCCGAGGAGGAAGAATCTTATTGTGTCTCCTCACTGCACACCACAGCCTAATAACAATGATGATGATGATGATGAAGAGGTTGAATCAAATATGGCAGAGGGTAGTTTTGATAAGGCCCAAGGTTCTGAAGAGGTAGATGTTACCCTCATTAATAGACAAGACCCCCCCCCTACACTCACCACAACTCGGGTGCCCATCGTTAAATGAGGGAGGTACCCTGGTATGTAGGATACATTCAACAGTAGGTTATTTCATCTTTTAGGTTGCAAGATCAGAAGAGTAATATATCCTAAGTGAATATTGACTACTACTGGGATGTCTGAGTTACCAGGTTTTGAAGAACGGTTCTGGCAGTATGATTTGAGTGGATGACATGAGCGCCTGGAAGATACAATGAAGTCCTTGTTCAAAAATTTTATACAGTATATAAAGGTAAACTTCAGAGGTAATACTCATAGTGTGAACTGTGGAAAGGTTGTGATCCTATTATATCACTCTTGATTCAGGGAGTTTGGGTTGATATTTTTCCCTGAACAATTGGCAGATTCTTGTATGGACAAGAGCATCAGGCTCCGGTCAACACCAGTTAAATAAACTACAAAATAGAGACATGAGGAAGATAACTCAGAGGATGCTGGTTTCTGAGGAGAAGATAGTGAATTTTTGATGGATTAGAGAGAATATAGCCATGAATAGGCAAGATGTTATTTGGGTTGTAGGAGGCCCCGTGGTGGTCTCGCAGAAGATAAAGAAGGGGACCCTCAACTTTTAGGGTAAGGCTTGTTAGACACAAGCCCGACACCGGTTGTGTCCAACTACTGGGATGATATTCTGAGCCTGGTCCGGTAGCTATGATAGCTGGTTTTATGGTTAGCTATGATTTCGACGTGGTAGAATTCTTATACTGAGAGATGCAGGATTGTGTTGTTTAGGGTGAGAAGGCATTGCTGGCCTACCCCTGTATAATTACACAAATCTATCTAGCTGCAAGAGTGTTGGAAATCCCTGGGATAGATGAGATGATCGAGGCCAAGAGGATATTTGATTTCGGCATGATTAGAGATGTGGCCAACCCTTTGGCCCAATCAGCAAGATAAGCAGCAGACTTTTTGGTGGGGTTATTTCCTTAATATGGTCAAACTGATATTCCAGTTGTAGAAGAGGCAACCAAGGTAGAAACATAGACAGAAGGCTTACATACAGACATAACAGTAATTCTAGTGCCCCACCACCAGTCCAGTCAGTGCCTCCCAGACCTCGAGGTATGCCATCTGGTGTTATGCTTATTTTGCAGGCACTTTAGACTGATGTCATGACACGACTAGCCACGCTAGAGGCTAAGATTGGGCACATGGAAGGAGGCGTGAATACTTGGATTGATATATAGTTTGAGAGCCAAGATAGATGGGTCCAAGATTGCCTGGATGCTTTCGAGTCGAGAACAACTCGACAGATGAGTGGTGGTCAGATGCCCAATATTATTGTTATCAAATCTGAGGTTGTGAAAATTAAGTGAATGGTCGTAGAACTTTATGAGAGACTAGTGGTTGTTGAACCTGTTGTCGAGACAGTGATCCCTACTGTCTATGTGCCTAATATTTGGGCAATCCCAGCAAATATACCAGTTGAGGAGACCGAAGAGCTTAGACAAGATAAGAAGAGAAAGAGAAAAGAAGACAAAGCAGCCAAGAAGAATGCCAGAGCTGAAAGCATCCAGAATGAGCAGGACAGGCAGACACGGGGCCACGAGATGGCCTTAGGAGCTGTTGGATTGAAACACCACTTATGGATACTGATGGGGTAGATGTGATAACCCTGAAGTTGCTAATTTATTCCCAACTGATGGGATGGTAGATGAGGAGAGCAGGACCCGATCTGAAGTCCCCCGTATTGATGTTGATGCATCAGTGCCTTGAGCGTTGGGGACAGTGCAATGAATTTTAGTTAGGGGTTGGTGTTATTCCAAAAAATCTGGGAGTAGCTAAAAAATATAAGTAGCTAAGACTTAAAGTCTGTTACGACTTACAGGTTTGATGTAGGAAGATGAGATAGGGATAAAATCAGTACGCATATGGTAGCGGATTATTTTTTATCATGATTTTTTAAGACTTTAAAAAATATAAGGTTTAATGAAAGATTTTGTTGATTTTTCTATTGATTTTTGAGTTATGGTTTTTAATAACACTGCTGATTCAAAATGTTATTATGAAAATCTATTAAACTGTGCTAAAATTATGATGAAAAAGTTCAGCCTTTCCTCCAAAAAATTTTGTTTTATTTCGTGATTTGTATACATGTGTGAGACTGTTGTGAATCTTGTAATAGCATTAGGTTTAGGGATAGAATAGTTAGGTACAAAGCAATTGCATAGTTGGATAACTAGTACTTAGTAGTGTAGCCCTGTGCAAGTGCATGTTAGGTATACTGAGTTCCGGTATGTTGGAATCTAGAACTTGCTCGGTTGCTTTTACCTAGGTCTAGGATAGTCAAGTAGGAGATAATCATAGGTCCTTTTTGTGTGAGTCCACTTGAGCCTAAAATGCCCTAACCAAATGAATGAATCATTTTGATCCAAATGTTTGAGCCTTGATAGACTAATTTTTCTTCTTACATCTATCACTTTCCCGTTTAACTTACAATGAACCTTTTTTGTCTTTGGTCCTCCTTTGGACACTATGCACCTCAACTCAGGCAAATCACCTAAGTTGAGGGTGGCTATTATAGGGAGGCGTGAGAGAAGACGAGTATGAAAAAATGGGTAGAAGAAAAATAGTCAAAATTTGAGTAGGTATGGTGAAAAGAAAAGAAAGAAGAGTTTCAAAAAAGGGAAAAGGGAAAAAGAGAGAATAGAAAAAGTAAATGCTAGAAAACCACACCTGACCTAATTAGAATGTGCTTAAAATAAAAAAGGGAGACAAAAAGGTGAAAATAAAAGAAGAAGTGAAAAGTAAGTGGACCCCGAGAAAGGCATAGTGTCCAAGAGTCTTAGTCACTAAATGAATCTCAAACGATATCATACCAGCCCCAAGCCAACGTTAAAATCCAAATAAAGTCCAATAGTGATCTTACCGAGGTTATTTGACAACTTAGAAAAAGAGCATAAGGAAAAGCCTATGGTATTTTGTGCGCACCGATGATACTTCTTTGTGAGAGAGAGTCATGCGTTATATCCCAGAATAGATTAGTTTATCCAAACAAAGAGTGAATGGGATTTCTTTGACTGTGAGTGCATATGGGTTATGCCGCTAGGTTGTTAGATTGTTTGATAAATGTAATTTGCGTCTATGCCCAAGCGTAAATTGCTAATGTGTTTCCATAATTGGATTTCTTTTTGTTTCTATGTGTGCTAAATCGTTATATGCAGTATGAGTTGAAAAGTTAAAATAAGGAGGTAACAACAAGATTTGAATTAAGTTCAAAATCACTGCCATGGGTTGCTTGAGATCTTCCTATTTAGGCATCGTCTCTAAGCTAGAAAATAGTTGTTTGGTTTTATTTGACTGAGGACATGCAAAAGTCTAAGTTGAGGATGTTGATGTGGCGTGCCAACACGATACTTTTGATGCTTAAAACCATGAATTTCAGCGTGAACTTAGAATATTTTGTTGAATATGATGCACTTTGGTGTATAATGCTGGTAAAACATGTTTACAATAGTGTTTGAATGGAAAGAGAAGAAAAATACCTAAAAAACACCTACTCTGATCAGGATACGAGTCATCTCTTGAGTCGTGAACATCCGATATGACTCGTATACGGAATCGTATGCAAAACAGAGCAAAAAGCCAACCTGAGAAGCTAAGTTTGGAGAAGATACGACTAAAGTATCCAAGTCGTAAGCTTGGATACGAGTCATATAGAGCAGTCCTAAGTATAATAGATCCTAAGCTACCATCCAGGAGTTGAAGTCTTAGAAGTATACGAGTCAGAAGTCTAAGTACGATTTATATAGGAAAGTCGTACATAAACTAGTGTTTAGAATTTAGAAAGACTAAAGTCCCAGGTGGATACGAGTAAAGGACACGACACGTACACTCAGGTGCGACTAGTAAGTAGAATTCGTATGCTGAACAGAAAGTTGAACACTTGGGAGGACAGACACCGAAATAGATACGAGAAGGCAGGGTACTACTCGTATGATGCCGGTATGAATGAATAACAAGTCGTACCGACTGCCAACATAACTTTACCTTTCTCCTTTTTATTAGGATTTTTATGTTATTTTGAAATGCTATAAATACCCCAGAGTTTATATTTTATTAGGTTACGCTCTTTTACATATTATTGCAAAACTTTACAATACTTTTACAATTGTTCTTGAGATTTTGGGTATTTATTCAATTAAAGACTTTGGAGTTTATTCAACTTATTTTTGTGAACTTTTATATGTGTTCTTTATTGATAATCATGGTTTCTTACACAAACATGAGCGGTTAATATCCTTGACTAAGGTTGTGGGAACCCTGACGAATTAGCTACGTAGAGAAAGTGTGAGACTCATCTGTTCTAGGATTTCTTCATGTATTTTAATCCTTTAACAAGTGTTATGGAAGGCCACCAAGGTTTATATAATGCGAGAACATAAGTTCTTTGAACTAGGAAATATCCAAACTACCCTTGTCTTAAAAATTAAAACAAACCGCGTCCAAGGGTACGACTCCCCCTTACCACCCGTACCCAATTGTACGAATAGTACCCTAACTCGTACCCAAACCTTTCCATGACCTTACCTACTAGTTTCTATACGACTTCACTTCCCTAACTCGTACCTAACGGTATGAGTTACACCCATAATCGTACCCACTAGTCGTACCTAGGGCAGACTCTACAAGACTAAGACAATCATGAACCAAACGACTTTCCCTACACCACTCGTATGATGTTTTACAACTCATATCCTAGTGAGTTGTATCTTGGGCAGTAGCTAAGCCAAACTACTGCCTTGGGTACGAGTGAACCCTCAATATAGCCTACGAGTTGTATTCAAGGGTAGGATTGGTACCCTTGAGTCGTACCAAGTCAAAAAGGTTCAAAACTTGAGAAATTTTGCAAGGATCAAAATCCTAGGGTCTTTCATACTCGAATGACGGGTAAGGGTAAGGGAAAAGCACAAGATAACACATTAAAACCTAACAAACTTTCCTCCAGCCGAAATACAAGACAAGAACACAAACCAAGATAAGAAGATCATCACATATGCCAAGCACAATTTACACCCCAACACTTTCATTATGACCTCTAACTAGGTTAGAAAACAAAGATGCAAGAGGAATCATTCCTCACCTTTAACCAAGTTAGGAAACAAAGATGTGTTAAAGAACATACACCTTACACAAGAGTTTCCGGTACAAAGAACCAACATGGATCCTTGACTCTATGTCCACTTCCGTATCCTAGTGAATTTCTCGGACTATTTGTTCTGCCATGGAACCTTTACCGAAGCCATACCTTATTTGTATGCAACTAGCGAACTTACCAATCCAAGATCCTCATAGGGAATCCTCTCCTTAAGAAATAAGAAATCTGAGATACCCACGCCACACAAAAAGAACCAACCAACCAAGGACCATCCACACCTTACCCCAACACATAGAATATCGGATGTATGGAACTCATGCTAAAGAGCAAATCCAATTCAACTTAGAGTTTACCAAGACACATCACTACGGGAGCTTGAGTCTAACTATACACCACCACCTTCATGTTCAAGCCTAGCCTAAGCTAAAAAAAAAGTTAACTTAGGCGATCGGGTTCCAATCCTTACCCCTATCTCGAAACACTACTCCGCTTCCATCACTATTATAACATGGAAACCATGAGTAAAAGACATGGACAACCCGTATACAACCATTACAACAAAAACCTTCATCCTATAATTGAGCATCCAAAACCATACAATGATCAAACCATGAAAGCATTGTATAAAACCATGCCTTTCCAAACCTCTTAAGTACCCAATACAACTATTGGTATATCTACCAATTATAACATTAAAGCCTACCGGTTATACACCCACGGTATGATCTATCCATCAAAAGATCTAGCACTCTCTATTGTCTCTACAAGGAATTTCACCACCTATTCCTTTCCTAACCAATTCTCATGACAACAACCTTACCTTACTTTTCGAAATCTTAAGTCTAGCAGCCACCCTAGACTCTCCCCCACTTAGGGACTTTTGCATCGCTTGTTTCAAAACATCACCATTCTTCCCCAAGTTACTTACCATTCTAGCACAAGAAGAATCATATAAGAAGTCGAAGTACAAGAATTATCCATGCCTCCCAAGGCAAGATAGAGACCCCTAAAACAAGACATAGAACCATAGGTACGAGGTACTTCACAATAAACACCTAGACCATAATGGAAGATCATCCCGGCCAAACCATGCCATGAAAGGAGTCCTTAAGATTGGACACCGAAAGAAACACAACCACATATACCATAAGTAATGTAATGTAAGTCAAAACTCATATTTAGGAAACAGGGAAAATACCAAATGTGAACCTTAGGCGTAAGTGCTATAAGAATACACGTAACACTAGTAGAGTACTCTCTCAACCGAGATTGAAGAGTATCACTAGAATATGCGACCCGACCTTTCTTTGAAGTCCATCACTAAAAGAGAATTCCAGATTAATCTCCAACCTTCATCCCATTACACTAATGAACACAATTCTCCAATCTAATAGGTATCACCGAAGACATACACTAGGGACACTTGGTTATCCCATACCCAAAACCTTATTCATCCTAATGCTACCTAGAGCCCAACATAGACATGCAAAAACCATTAGACCAAATTGACTCTGAGGTTTTTAATTAACCCAAAACCATTTAAAATCAAACCATGGTCACCAAGGCCTTTAAAAAATCATTTGAATCCCACCAAAACCAATTCATGTTCCTGTAATTATTTATGCAATGCAAGGACTTAAGAATAGTCAAACCATATGACAAAAGTGTATTCAATGGTAATTTCAAAAACATTTTGAGGGTATAAATTTTCCAAAACCAAAATCAAGTAATTGGGGAATCCGTGGTACCCCAAAATCCATTTAACATTCCTATGCATCCCACAATGTTCATAAACCTTAATAAAACATGAATAATACATCACAATTCATGAAAGAATCGATTAAGTTTGTAATCATGTCAAAACCCTCAATTGTGTCAAAGCCCCATTTTAAAACTATGAATTTAATAATCAATCTCATGCTAACAATAAAGTGCATGTATAGGGACAAAGATACATACAAGCTCCATGCTCCATCCCATCCCATGGCTAGACCCCCAATCCATATCCATCCATTCAACCTGAATCCCCGTCCTATGAGTCACAACCTTCTCACTATTGTAATTCCTAAGTCATCAACCTCATCCACCCTACAAATTTACCTCTGTAATTCCCATATTTCTATCCCCGAGCTAAGATACTCCTTTTACCAAGATCAAGCATCTAAATTCAAGCTTAGGATCTACCGACCACCATGTACTATTAGCAAAGTACCCTTATAGAAAATGCATAAGCATGGTCCATCCCACAAGGAGGACACTCCAAATTCTTTAGTCACCCACCTACAACCTATCCATTTCCAGGGAAAACCATTCCCCTTATAGATGCAAGAACAAGACACTCCATAAAGAGACACTAGAACAGATGGGACCTTTATCAAAAAGATCTCTCCTTTTTTTCTTAATCCCCTTAACCCCACCGAAA
This sequence comes from Capsicum baccatum var. pendulum, assembly GCA_030864225.1. Taxonomy (NCBI): domain Eukaryota; kingdom Viridiplantae; phylum Streptophyta; class Magnoliopsida; order Solanales; family Solanaceae; genus Capsicum; species Capsicum baccatum. The sequence continues at coordinate 94,468,443 of CM061557.1, forward strand.
CCATTCTATAAAGAAAGAATAGAAATTTGGACAATTATTCGAAACTAGAACAATCCCAAACTAACCTCCCCATTAGAAAGAAACCATGAGGGTCATAAGAAGGACCTCAAAAAATTCATGCACCATCAAGATCGAATGTAAGAAGAGACCTTACGGGTTAGGATCTCTAACCTAGGCCAACCGATAATAGAGACACCCCTTTGCAAACCAATCTTCGAGCTCTAAGATAGAACACAACTTTTTTCCTTAACGCTTAGGAAACAAAATGAAACCATTATTCTATTTCATTATCGACTCACCAAGGAGCCTAACGGGTCCGATAATATAATAATAAACAGGATGAGTCCAACTAATCTATTCCTCCGAATGACATCAAAATCCCCCATATTTGAGTCACATAAATCCACCAAGACCCCTTTATTACCAACAAACACCACATACACCTATAGACTTTTTTGGCAGCCGAAGAATCATCTACCGACGTGGAAACAAAAAAAAAGAAAAGAGTTTGAAATAACCATGGGACCAAAACCAGAACACACAACCACCAATGAGGTCACAAAAGAGAGAGGATCCTGAATCAAATAAACCATATGCACCACAATGAAAAGGAGTTTTAACATACCAATATTGGCATCAATAGATTCCTTGAATTCCTAAGGGATAATAAGAATATTGAGATAATCCCGACCAATATCGAAACCTGAAGTAGCACCCCTTTGTGCAAGAGCTAGAGAAGTTGTAACTGATATCCCATTTTCCCAAATGGCAACCCTTGTAGGGCACTCTCATTTATTAAGAAAATCATGACTCCTTACCTTGCCTATTTCCAACCTTACCTTAATCCTCCCCATACCAATATCTGGGTTAATAAATTAATAAAATACCAGGATTCGGCATTGGTAACCTTTTCTTGAGATTACTAAAATAAGTTCCATCTTTCAAATAGGGTTAATGAAGATCGGAGGGACTCCACAGGGAAAACCAAAAACTGTGACCCTTGTTAAGATTTATGACACATGAGTTGGACTATATCCATCCACGTTATGTAAGTTTTCACAACTTTAGATCATTGAGAATACATGATCTAAGAGTGAACCAAATAAGATTCAAAAAAAAGTTCAAGACCTTACACTCCATAGCTCGAAAGTAGAATAACTAAGAAAGTGAAATATCCTAAATACCCCATAGCCTCTTATTTATGAGTGTGGTGCACGACAAACCCATTATCAAAACTCTACTCGACATGGATTTGTGGACACCCCATGACACCAAAACCTAAATCTCTAATACTAACTTGACACAACTGGAACCAGGGCCTTGTCGTAATGGGCAATCACAAGTCCAACTAGGATCGGGAACTACCCCTATTACCCAACTCGACCACCAAATGCATACCTTAAGTCGACTGACATCCTAACATATAACAAGATAGTGTATTAACCAATGTGGTGATTCTAGGATAAGTCTATATCCGAGACAAATCCAACCAAGTCTAACCACCAAATAACCTACTAAACCAATGCAGAAACCATAAACCAATACCATAATAATAAGCCAATGTATGAATATATATGAAATAAAATAATCCATACCATACCCAAGTCCACATTTTTCCATACAAAGCCACTAGACCAACCAAAGATTACCTAGTCGGGCATGCCCCCGACCATAGCCAAAACCCACAATCTATGAAAGACAAAAAATATATATGTGAACCATTACATAAAATAGATGCCTTCCAAACTATGGAAGCTAACCACTTTAATCCAACATCAATTATCCCCAAATCTGATCATTAAGCAGGACAAGTGGTATGACTGGTTCCTACATAGCGTGGGTATACAGCCGCCAGTAGACGGGTTAGTAGGTGAACACTAACATGCACTCAGGATAAGAATAAGCTAAAGCCATTCATAAAACTAAGTGAAACCATACATAATGCATACAACCATACATATATATAACTATTTTGGGAAAGGGAATCGGGTTTAGCATGCCTTTAAAATCTTTACCTAGGTTGTGTAGCTTTGTCATCCTAAACCACTCACGGGTTATATGGGTTCAGCTCTCCTTACTGAAAGGGCCCCAGTTCTTGTAGCCACATGACCAGGAAAGTATTCTATGAAATGACTAGTAATCCCCTAAATAAAGTGTGACATCATGCATACGGTCACCAAGACTAACCTCATATCGACAAATATGAGTTTTTAGTTTTGGTCCTCCCGGGACCACTACCTTCCACAGCTTTACTACACGTTCGGCCATACAAAACCATCCAAAACCATTTAGAGTTCTATTACCAAACCAAACTATGCAGGAGTTTCAATGAAAAACCAATAATAGAGTAAAAACATTCTTTGAGGCATTTTATCAAACATGTTGAAAGCACACCTTTACCATGACCAAAACAAAAGCATAAACCATTTAATTTAGGGGTAGCCATGACCTATTTGTTAAACCATAACTAACAACCAACCACATATGCAAAGATTAACAAAAAATATGTGAAAACATAGTTAAAACCAATACCAAACCCTACGCATCAAGACCCTCAATAATATTTTGAAATCCACCAATCATGATTTATAAACCAATGTTTAAAACACAATACACATGCCTTGATTTTGAAATAACCATAAGGGAAGGAGTACATTCCTTATACATGAAGATTCAAGGATGTAATCTTGACCTTTGAGCCTTTTAAAGAACACATGAAGAAACCCTCCCCTCTAATCTTTAAGAGTAAGTTTGAGAAAGTATTTGGAGTGTTTAAATCCTATAACAAGTGTTATGGAAAGCCACCAAGGATTATATAACGTGAGAACATAAGGGCTTTGAAGTATGAAATATCCAAACTACCCTTGTCTTAGAAATTAAAACAAGTCACGTCCAAGGGCACGTCTCCCCCTTACCACCCATACCCTAGGGTATGAGTGGTACCCCAATATGTACTCAAACTTTGCCATGATCTTACCTACTAGTTTCTAAATGACTCGACCTTTATAACTCATCCCTAAGGGTACGAGTGACACCTTCAATAGTACTCACCAGTCGTACTTAGGGAAGACTCTATAAGACCAGGACAATTATGCACCATACGACTTGCCCTACACTACTTGTATCCTAGTGAGTCATATCTTGGGATGTATCTAAGCCAACCATACTTCCTAGGGTATTATTTATCCCTCAAGATAGCCTACGAGTCATATTAAAGGGTACGATTGGTACCCTTGAGTAGTACCAAGTCAAAAAGGACCAAATCTTAAGAAATTTTGCAAGGATATAAATCCTAGGGTATTTCACTGTGTGGGAGGCAACCTATGTTTTTGTACAATTTTAACTATAGGGTAATATATTTGTTCAGTATGCAGGGGTAAGGAAATCAGAAAATGCTCAGAGAAGTTAAAGAATTTTTTGTCGTACTAACTTTTTACGAGTCGTATCTAGATGGTACAACTTATGAGTAGGAGTTGTATCGACTTGAGAAAAAATCAGAATCAGTCAAAATTTTATGAAATGCATATGACTCTCAGAACAAGTAGTACTCTCAAGGTACGATTCATCACCTTGAGTCATACCCAATTCAGAAACCCAGGTAAGATTCCAGGTCCATACGAGTCACAGACATGACCCGTAAGCCTGGGTATAAGTCGTATACATAATTCGTACCCATGATTACCAGGTCAGGTCATGGGTTGACAATGCTTAACTTTTTAATTAAAAATAAAATTAAGGCACCCATCGGGTACCTAATACTCCAAACCAAAAACCAACTCCATTCTGTACCTAATTCAAGCTACAAATCATGAAATCAACTTTAAATCAACTTGAGTAAGTGAAAACTTTGAATTTCTCATTTTTCTTGATTGGAACTCGAATTTGGGAAAAGTTAGAACTTGAAAATAATAAATCCACATCTTTAAAGACCAAGTAAGTTTTCAAACCTATTTTCTTTACTTTAAAAAAGGAGTGAGCTATATTAACTACCAAGAAACTGGTTTGAGCAGAATTTATGCAAATATTAAAATTATGGGTAACCTAGCTTAGGTGTTCTTGAGAAAATATGGAAATTGGGTAGAACTAGGTTTGGGAAATAGATTTGGTATGATTGTGTGGATTAAAACGATTAATATTATTGGATATAGTAATGGATATTTTAGGAATTTGCATTGGAGTCAAACTTTAAAGATAGACTTCTATGTTGCAGTATATACAAAACCTTTTACAGCTCGTACCTATCGGTACAGGAGTCTTAATGGGATTCATACCCACTGACAACATAGAAGTCTGACAAATTTAAGGTTCTAGAATAGATATAACTCAACCATACGGGTCGTACCCAGACCATACGACTCATACACTTTTAGTTGTACCCACTTGGGAGGAATTAAGTTAGAATAAATGTTTTTTATTTGCTTAGGACTATTGGTAATGAGTCATACCTTGTTGATACGACTGGTTAGGGGGAGTTATAAGCTAACCAGTGAACAAATAGTATGCATTGCATAAGATACGACTCATTCATATGAGTCGTACCTAGTCAGTACGACACATACCCGCCACTCATACCCTAACCAGAACAAGCACATTAAACTTTAGTTTTTAAATTTTTCTTTTACTATCTTAACTTAGTTACTAATAATGGAAAATTCATAGGAACCATGCCTCCGAAGACGTTTCCTCATCCTAACAAGCCAAGAAGGTGACTAAGCAAGCACCGATTGCGAGTGAAGAATCTAGAGTTTCAGAGTTCGAGGTTTCCACTGATAGCAGTGAAGGATTATATGAGGAAACCACCACAGGAAAAGCTACAACAAAAGGGAAAGCAACTAAGAAAGCTAAAGGCAAAAAGGTTGTGGCCCAAGAGTCAGAATCACCACTAAAAGGTTCGAGGTAGAAGAATCATATTGTGTCTCCTCCCCACTCACCATATCCTGATAACAATAATGATAATGATGAAGAGGGTGAATCTAGTATGGCAAAAGGTAGTTCTGATAAGGCCCAACGTTCTGAAGAGGTAGATGTTACCCTCATTAATAGATAGGACCCCTCACTTGCACACACCACTACTCTAGTGCCCATCGTTGAATGATGGAGGTACCCTGGTATGCAGGATATATTCAACAGTGGTTTATTTCATCTTCTAGGTGGCAAGATCAGAAGATTACTATATACTAAGTGAAGATAGACTACTATTGGGATATCTGAGTTACCTAGTTTTGAAGAATAGTTCTGACAGTATGATTTGAGTGGATAACATGAGTGCCTGAGTGGATGACATGTATGGATGGAAGATATAATAAAGTCCTTATTCGAAAATTTTATGCAGTATAAAAGGTAAACTTTAGAGGTAATACCCATAGTGCCAACTGTAGAAAGGTTATGATTCTATCATGTCACTTATGATTTAGGGAGTTCGAGTTGATATTTTCCCTTGAACTATTGGCAAATTCTTGTATGGATAAGAGCATCAGGCTCCGATCAACTCTAGTAAAATGAACTACAAAATAGAGGAGATGAGGAAGATAAATCGGTGGATGCTGGTTTCTGAGGAGAAGATAGTGACTTTTTGATGGAATACAAAGCATATAGCCATGAATGGGCAAAATGTTATTTGGGTTGTAGGAGGCCCCGTGGTGGTCTCACATAAGATAAAGAAAGGGACCCTTAGCTTCTGGGGTAAGACTTGGTATGCACTAGCTCGACACCGGTTGTGTCTAACTACTGGGATGGTATTCTGAGCCTGGTCCAGGTAGCTATGATAGCTGGTTTTATGGCTGGCTATGAGTTCGACGTTGAAGAATTCTTATCCTGAGAGATGCGGGATCGTATTGTTAGGGGTAAGAAGGCATTGCTGGCCTACCCCTATATGATTACATAAATTTGTCCAGCTACAAGAGTGTTAGAACTCCCTAGGATAGATGAGATGATCGAGGCCAAGAGGTCATTTGATTTTGGCATAATTAGAGGTGTGGGCAACCCTTTAGCCCGATCAACGAGATAGCAGATATTTTGGCGGGGTTATTTCCTCAAGATGGTCAGACTGATATTGCAGTTGTAGAAGAGGCAACAGAGGTAGAAGCACAGACAGAAGGCTTACCTACAGACACAACGAGTACTTCTAGTACCCCACCACCAGTCCAGTCGGTGCCACCCAGACCTCGAGGTATGTCATCTAATATTATGCTTATTTCACAGTCACTTTGAACTAAGGTCATGACACGACTAGCCACGCTAGAGGCTAAGGTTGGGCATATGGAAGGAGGCGTGAAGACTTGGATTGATATATAGTTTGAGAGCCAAGATAGACGGGTCCAAGATTTCCTAGATTCTTTTGAGTCGAAGACCACTCGACAGTTGATGGGCAGATTCCCAATATTGTTGCTATCAAATCTGAGGTTGCATAAATTTAGAGAATGGTCGTAGAGCTTTATGAGAGACCAGTAGTTGTTAAACCTGTAGTTGAGATAGTGATCCCTACTGTCCATGTACCTAATAGTTGGACAGTCCCAGAAGATACACCAGTTGAGGAGACCGAAGAGCTAAGACAAGATAAGAAGAGAAACAGAAAAGAAGACAAAGCAACCAAGAAGAATGCCAGAGCTGAAAGCATCCAGAATGAGTAGGATAGGCAGACACGGGTCCACGAGATGGCCTTGGGAGCTGGCGAATTTAGAGCACTAATTGTGAATACTGAGGGAGTAGATGTGATGACCCAGATGTTGCTAATTTATTCCCGACTGATGGGATGGTAGATGAGGATAGTAGGACCCGATCTGAAGTCCCCCGTGTTGATGTTGATTCACCGGTGCCCTGAGCGTTGGGGATAGTGCAATGATTTTTAGTTAGGGATAGGGGTTATTACAAAAAAACTGGGAGTAGCTAAAAAATATAAGTAGCTAAGACTGAAAGTCTATTACGACTTACAGGTTTGATGCACGCAGATGAGATAGGGAGAAAATCAGTACGCCTATGGCAGCGGATTATTTTTTATTATGATTTTTTAGGACTTTAAAAAATTTAAGGTTTAATGAAAAAAAAATTTAGTTTTTCTGTTGATTTTTGAGCTATGGTTTTTAATAACACTGTTGATTCAAAATGTTATTATGAAAATCTGTTAAACTGTGCTGAAATTATAATGAAAAAGTTGAGCCTTTTCTCCAAAAAAAATTATTTTATTACGTGATTTGTATACATGTGTGAGACTGTTATGAATCTTGTAATGGCATTAGGATTAGGGATAGAATAGTTAGGGACAAAGCAATTGTATAGTTGGATAACTAGTACTTAGTAGTGTAGCCTTGTGCAAGTGCATGTGAGGTATACTGAGTTTCGGTGTGTTTGAATCTATAACTTGATCGGTTGCTTTTACCTAGATCTAGGATAGTCAAGTAGGAGATAATCATAGTCCCTTTTTATGTGAGTCCACTTGAGCCTAAAATTCCCTAACCAAATGCATGAATCCTTTTGATCCAAATGGTTGAGCCTTGATAGACCAATTTTTGTTGTTACATCTATCACTTTTCCGTTTAACTTACAATGAACCTGTTTTGTATCTGGTACTCCTTTGGACACTATGCACCTTAACTTAGGCAAATCACCTAAGTTGAGGGCGGCTATTATAGGGGTCGTGAGAGAAGACGAGTATGAAAAAAGTAGGTAGAAGAAAAATAGTCAAAATTTGAGTAGGTATGGTGAAAAGAAAAGAAAGAAGAGCTTCAAAGAAAAGGCAAAAGGGAAAAATAAAGAATAGAAAAAGTAAATGCTAGAAAACCACACCTGACCCAATTAGAATGTGCTTAAAATAAAAAAGGGAGACAAAAGGGTGAAAATAAAAGAAGAAGTGAAAAGTAAGTGGACCCCGAGACAGGCATAGTGTCCATGAGGCTTAGTCACTAAATGAATATCAAACGATATCATACCAGCCCCAATCCAACATTAAAATCCAAATAAATCTGAAAACGTAGAAAAAGAGCATAAGGGAAAGCCTATGATAGTTTGTGCGCACCGATGATACTTCTTTGTGAGAGAGAGTCATGCACTATATCCCTAAATAGATTATTTTATCTAAACAAAGAGTGAATGGGATTTCTTTAACTGTGAGTGTACATGGGTTATGCCGCTAGGTTGTGTTTCTATGTGTACTAAATCGTTATATGCAGTATGAGTTGAAAAGTTAAAATTAGGAGGGAACAACAAGATTTGAATTAAGTTCAAAATCACTGCCATGGGTTGCTTGAGATCTTCCTATTTAAGCATCATCTCTGTGCTAGAAAATAGTTGTTTGGTTTTGTTTCCCTGAGGACATGAAAAAGTCTAAGTTGAGGGTGTTGATGTGGCATGGCAAAACGATACTTTTGATGCTTAAACCACGAATTTCAGCATGAACTTAGGATATTTTGTTAAATATGATGCACTTTGGTGCATAATGCAGGTAAAATATGTTTATAATAGTGTTTAAATGGAAAGAGAAGAAAAAGGCATAAAAAATACCTACTCTGATTAGGATACGAGTTATCTCTTGAGTCTTGAACATCCGATATAACTCGTATGCTGATTCGGATACAAAACAGAGCAAAAAACGAACCTGAGAAGCTAAGTTTGGAGAAGATACGACTAAAGTATCCAAGTTATAAGCTTGGATACGAGTCATATAGAGTAGTCCTAAGTATAATAGATCCTAAGCTACCATCTAGGAGTTGAAGTCTCAGAAGTATATGAGTCAGAAGTCTAAGTACGATTTATATAGGAAAGTCGTACATAAACTAGTGTTTAGAATTTAGAAATACTAAAGTCTCAGGTGGATACGAGTAAAGGATACGACACGTACACTCAGGTACGACTAGTAAGTAGAAGTCGTATGCTGAACAGAAAGTTGAAGACTTGGGAGGACAGACACCGAAATAGATACGAGAAGGCAGGGTACTACTCGTATGATGCCGGTATAAATGAATAACGAGTCGTACCGACTGCAACATAACTTTACCTTTCTCCTTTTTATGATTTTTATGTTATTTTGAAATGCTATAAATACCCCAGAGTTTATATTTTATTAGGTTACGCTCTTTTACATATTATTGCAATACTTTACAATACTTTTACAATTGTTCTTGAGATTTTAGGTATTTATTCAATTAAAGACTTTGGAGTTTATTCAACTTATTTTTGTGAACTTTTATATGTGTTCTTTATTGATAATCATGGTTTCTTACACAAACATGAGCGGTTAATATCCTTGCCTGGGGTTGTGGGAACCTTGGCGGATTAGCTACGTAGAGAAAGTGTGAGACTTATCTGTTCTAGAATTTCTTCATGTATCTTAATCTTTTTCACGATAATTAACCTTAAGTAGTTGTAGTAGCTTGAGATAGCCTGTATTCGCGTCCATCCTCACAAGGGAGTTTGTGATTGGGAAACGAATTTAAGACAGTAATTTGAGATTTCTACCTCCACCTTTTAGTCCCCGCATCTCATCTAATCACTTTATCCAAAAATGATGGGTGAACAAAATTCATATCAAGGTGAAACAAGTAGACACCCTGAGGGTTAACTGGTAAAGGGTGAGATTTATCTCCATGCCCACAAGGTGGCTGATAATACCTATCTTGTAACTGTGCATGCAGAACAACAGAATAGTTGGGTTGATCACGAGAAATTTACGGAGTTTAGAAGCCAGGGGAAACACAAGCTAGTGTTTGTCTCATATTGTCTACAACTCAAAAGCACTCAAGATTTGGTTACTACTTGCGATTGATACTGAAATCCCCCCATTTACTTTTCTATATTGCTCGTGTATTACATCAAGTCAAGAAACTATTCACGTTTTCCCTATGGGATCGCCCCAATCTAGTTGGGTTATTATATTTTTAATCGACTGCATTATACTTCTAACTGGAGTGTAGTTTTGGGCGACATCAAATTTTCCCTCTTGTTGTTCTTTGGTGACCTCGAAACTTTCAAGTTATTCTATGTTAGTACTGCTAGATTCTTTGTCTTTGTCCATTTGATACTCTTTGAGTCCTGGAATTAGCTTTGGACCCTTCTTGATGAAAACCCAGGCTTGGAAGTTATTTGATTGGACAAAGATTTTGAGTTTATTTTTTCAGTAAGAGTAGTGTTATCCATTAAAGTATGGTGGTCTTGTGGAGGAGTGACCATCTTGAAGAAAAACATTGGGAATTTAATATTTTGCAATTTAATCTTTGCTCACGCGTGGTTAAGCACACTTTTGGTAAAACCTGCTTTGATACCAATCGAAATTCAAGAGAGAGGTGAATTAAAAATTTTCTGTGAGTAGACTATTAGCTTCTCACAGTCGACTCTCATGTATATTAGTACACTTTACAAAATACATTAGGTTAGAAACAATCAAGCAGATAAATAATCGAACTTAAAGTAAGGACACAGAGATTTATCCTGTTCGGAACACCAATGTGGTTCCTACTTCCAGTCCCCTTGGGTTTCAATGTTTCCTTAGATCATTCAATATCGAGCTCGAGTACAATGATGAAAAATAAGTTTTAAAGGCTTATTTTATTCTTCAGATCTTCTGACACAGCTTCAATTTATGCTACAAAGTTGACTCGATCCTACTCTTTATACAATAATTGTAAACTAAGAATTACAAAGCTTTGTAAAACTAAGATTGAGACACTTTGAGACTCTTCTTAAAGTTGTGTAACCCTTGTCTATCTTTAGATTTCTTCTTTTATAGTCTTCAGTTGCCACTCTTCATAAAGAGACCCAAGAGATTTCTTCTCAATCAAAGATTTGAATTGATTCCTTCATTGAGGAATATAACCATATGATATGTCCATATCAGATATGTCTATATACGACTTTTACTCACGTCCGTATCAAATATGTCTGTGATCTTTTCTTTTTTTTGTTCTTGTAGTGATTGATGATTTTCCAAGTTTGTTTACGTCTTTTCTTTCTTTTACTTCATTGTGATTAATTTGATCTACTGTGATCCGGGACTGAGATTCTCCTTTTGTTTGTTCTCATTTTGATTGATTCGCTTGGATGTCGTAGATCATGATTTGATGTCCTTCCATTTCTAGAGCTGGCTTCCTTACTTGCTTCCTTCATCCTTCCATCATTAGAAGTATTTCATTATCCTGCAAAGATTCACTCATTAATTTGTCATTATTAAAACATAAACATAGGAGGCTAACAGGGAAAAGTTTCAAACACAATGTGAAAAATCAAGTAAGACCTAGTAAGTACATTCTATATTAAATTTTTGGTATTTAATATACATTTGGCAATGCATTTTGATTGTATTTAAATTTGTTAGATGCAGTAATACACTGTTGTGTAAATCATCTGATTGTGGCTTTTTATTCCGTACCTCTGATATAATGAATTCTGGGATGCTTAGTGTTAGAGAATTCTTATCAGAACATACATGTACGGTGAAAGATAAGGTTTATCCCAAGATTCATGCTACAAGTATATTGATAGGAGGTATGGTTAAATCAAAACTAAAAAATCATAAACAAAAATACAGTGCAACTGAAATAAAAAATGACATGAATTATATGTTTTGAACACTACTTATCCAGATTCACATATAAGGATGAAGAAGACTGATGAAAATGAGTTCTTATATGTATTTATATATCTACATGCATTCATCAAAGGATTCGAGCATTGTAGACTGTCGTAGTTATTGATGGTAGTCATTTGAAAGGAATGCATACTGGATATTTGTAGTTGCCTGTACAATGGATGGAACGGGTAAGTTACAATTGATAATACATTTAATAATTTTTGAAAAGATACAATATATATTTGCAATGGTGATTTTATAGATATATATATATATATATATATATATATACACACACACACAATACTGTGTTTGTAAAAAATACATATGTAGTTAACTATATGTATTTATATATAACTGTGTAAAATGTACTTATATATGCAGGGCATATCTTTCCTTTAGCATATGGTGTGCTTGATTGAGAAAATGTTGCATCTTGGACATGATTCTTTGAGAATTTACCCTACATAATCAACCTGTTTCAAATCATGAATTAGACTAGATCGGCCTAATGACCCATATTCATCACTTCCTTAGAGGGTGGAGACCTAGTGAATATATAATATATTTTATCTTTATATTTGTTTTTATTATTATATTTTATTATTATATTATTTTATTTATATTTATTATATGATATTTTTTATTATTATTTTGATATTATAGAGGAGTCAGTAGCAAGGACGACCAAGAGCAATTTCGTCCAGAAATAAAAGTTTCAGCTTGAAATGAACGTACATTATGCATCAAGTACAGTTAAATGACAAAAAAAAACCAACTAACTCTCATATAATTACTAATATGTCATCTACCACTCACATCACATCAATCCCTGCACAATGCTGAAAATATGGACCCTCCCCTATGCTACTCCATTTATTAAAATACTCACACTTAACATTCAATTTCGTTTTGCTTTCTTTTTATTTTATTTTATTGTAGATTAAGGGATCGTTTAGTACGTAGAATAAATTATTTTGAAATTATAATTTTAGTTTCTAGACTATTTTATATCATATAAGAGGTGGTATAAAATAATTTAATGATTGATAAAATCAGATGGGTTATACCAAGACTAAATTTGATATTATCTTTACATCATGTTAGATTGATAATATAAATTTATCATGTATCCATAATATATCTCACCTTACACCTCCTACCAAATGAGCCCTAAGAGTATTCACTGGGAAAAGAATTCTCAGTTTCAATTTAGCATTTTAACTAAATTAAGCATGGAATGTAAAATGAAATTTTATGATCTTAAACTAAAAATTTGGGTAAGATATTAAATGTCCTTTAAATTTAAGATTAATACATAACTAACCCCTTAAATTTATCAAGGTATTTCATGTAGATTCTCAAACAATAAATTTTTTTTCAACTGAACAATTAATATTTTTTTTGTGTGTGTGTTCTCGCCATCTATTAGGTAGTTACCATAACCGCATAAACGCATGTCATCTTCTTTAATTATACGCATTCGCCTCAATGAATCTTAAAATTCATAAAATTTCAATTTGAGGCTGATAAGGTTGAGCCTATATGTAAAATGAAATTTTATGATCTTAAACTAAAAATTGTGTAAGATAGTAAAGGTCCTTTATATTTTAAGATTAATACATAATAAACCCCTAAATTTATCAAGGCATTTCATTTAGATTCTCAAACTATAAGTCTTTTTTCAACTGAACAATTAATAATTTTTTTTGTGTGTTCTCATCAGCCATTAGGTAGTTAACGTAACCACATAAAACATGTCATCTTCTTTAATTATACGCATTCGCCTTAATAAGTCTTAAAATTCATAAAATTTCAATTTGAGGCTGATAAGGTTGAGCCTATATTTTAATTTTATGGTGTTAAACATGTCATGCAGAATTTGAAAAAAAATATATCAAAAATAAAAAACAGTCATTCTTTTATAAAAAAAATAATATACTTGAATGGAATAAGGGGAGTAATTTTAAAGAGAAATTATGCTTAATTTAAAATTTGTTTCATTTAAATATAAAAATTCAATTTATATATGTAAACTAAAATAAATTTGATTTATTTTCAAACTTAATCTAATTAAAATTTTATAGAGAAAAAGTAAAATTTGGATTCAATTTACATCACTGACAATGTAATCATTTAACATTTAAAATTAACCAAATTAAAATTTTATCACATTGAGTAGATTGCTTGAGTTTCTCAAATAATCAAATAATTCATTATACTGCTATACATTCTTTTGTCTCGGTCAAGAAAAAGGACAAAATTTCTTTTTATGATAAATTTTATTGATATACTATATTAACAAATTTGAGTTTTCATAAGTTTTATGCTCATAGCCAAACGTAGTTATACTTCAAATCTATCATAAAAAGTTTGTTTTCTAATGATTTTTATTTTGATTTTGAATTAAGAGTATTGTTTATTGATATCAGAAAAATTATCAAGGAAATAATTTAAATGTGATTTCATATTTGAATCAATAAAGAAAAATTTCTCGAATATTCATGAAAAAATTCATTATTTCAAGATACTAAATTTGCTCTTCATGAATACTCGGTCAGAGTGAAATAGAGACTATGAAACAGAAGTAAAAGCGAAAAAAGAGATGAAATAATTGATAAGACTAAATTTGATATTAGTTTTATATCATGTTTGGTTAATAATATAAATTTATCATAAATTCATAATATATCCCTCCTTTCACCTCCTACCAAATGACCCCTAAGAATTTCCACTGAAAAAAAATATTTCCTTAATTTTGATTTAACGTTTTAACTAAATAAAGCATGGAATGTAAAATGAGATTTCATGATCATAAACTAAAAATTGTGAAAGGCATTAAAGATCCATTAAATTTTAAGATTAATACATAATTAACCTCATCTAATAAGTATTTCAGTTACACACTTTCAATATAATTTAATACAGTATTTTTTTTGTGTGTGTTCTCATCATCCATTAGATAGCTAAGCGAACCGCATAAAACATATCATCTTCTTTGATTATACGCATTTGCCTCAAATTCAATTTATATATGTGAACTAAAATAAATTTGATTTATTTTCAAACTTAACCTAATTAAAATTTTATAGAGAAAAAGTAAAATTTGGATTCAATTTACATCACTGACAATGTAATCATTTAACATTTAAAATTAACCAAATTAAAATTTTATCACTTTGAGTAGATTGCTTGAGTTTCTCAAATTACCAAAAAATTCATTATACTGCTATACATTATTTTGTCTCGGTCAAGAAAAAGGACAAAAATTTTTGATATACTATATTAACAAAATTGAGTTTCCATAAATTTTATGCTCATAGCCAAACGTAGTTTATACTTCAAATCTATCATAAAAAAATTTTTAGTCTAATGCTTTTTATTTTGACTTTGAATTAAGAGTATTGTTTATTGATATCAGAAAAATTATCAAGGAAATAATTTAAATGTGATTCATGTTTGAATCAATAAAGAAAAATTTCATTATTTCAAGATACTAAATTTGCTCTTCATGAATACTCGGTCAGAGTGAAATAAAGACTGTAAAAGAGAAGTAAAAGCGGAAAAAAAGATGAGATAATTGATACGACTAAATTTGATATTAGCTTTATATCATGTTTGGTTAATAATATAAATTTATCATAAATTCATAATATATCCCACCTTACACCTCCTACTAAATGACCCCTAAGAGTATCCACTGAAAAAAAAATATTTCCTTAATTTCGATTTAATGTTTTAACTAAATATAGCAGGGAATGTAAAATAAGATTTCATGATCTTAAACTAAAAATTGTGTAAGGCATTAAACATACTTTAAATTTTAAGATTAATACATAATTAACCCCTTCTAATAAGTGTTTCAGTTACACACTTTCAGTTTAATTTAATACAGTATTTTTTTTTTGTGTATTCTCATCATCCATTAGATAGCTAAGTTAACCGCATAAAACATATCATCTTCTTTAATTATACGCATTTGCCTCAATAAGTCTTAAAATCCATATCATTTCAATTTGAGATTGATATTATATATTTTCGAAAATATATTTTTTTGTTATAAAACATACTATAGAAAAAAATAATAAATATTTTGTAATTGCTAAAATAGAGAAATAAAGAATAATTAAACTTTAATTTAAGAAATAATTACTATATATAATCCAATTATAGTGATCTAAATGAAAATGATCATTAGATAATGAATGAGGACACATATAATAATGTGTAGGAAAAGTAATAAACATACGTACCAATACTATTGCATAAATTTTTTTTGTGAGGACTATCAATCTTAGCCTATTCTCCCTTATATAGAAGTATAATACTAAAATTTCAAACTAAAAATTGTGTAAGGTATTGAATATCCTTTAAATTTTAAGATTAATACATAATTAACCCTTCTAATAAGTGTTTCAATTACACACTATCAGTTCAATTTAATAATTTTTGTATGTATGTTCTCATCATCCATTAGGTAGTTAAGCTAACCGCATAAAACATGTCATCTTCTTTAATTATACGCATTTGCCTCGAAAAGTTTTAAAATCCATAACATTTCAATTTAAGGTTGATATGTATAATTAAGGAGATAAAATATTTTATATGATTAGCTTAACTATCTAATAGATGAATGAAAATATGTGTAAACAAAAGTTTTTTCAAAATTTGAATCAAAAGTGTCAGATTGAATTACTTTATTAGAAGTTGAAGTTGAGCGTATATTATATGATGTTAAACATGTCATGCAAAATTAGAAAAAGAAAAAATATGCAAAAATAAAAATAGTCATTCTTTTAAAAAGAGTAATAATATACTTGAATGGAATGAGAGAAATAATTTTAAATCAAAATTATATTTAATTTGGAATTCATTTCATTTAAATATTAAAATTTAACTTACACTTCAAATTTATCAGACAAAGTTTTTTGTCTAATGCTTTTTATTTTGATTTTGAATTAAGAGAATTGTTTATTGGTGTCAGAAAAATTATCAAGTAAATAATTTTAATTCGATTTCATATTTACACCTCAAAATACTCATAATAAATACAACAACAACAACAACAAACCCAGTGTATTCCCACCTAGTGGGGTCTGGGGGGGGGGATAAGATGTACGCAGTCCATACCTCTACCTCTAAGGAAGTAGAAAGGTTGTTTTCGATAGACCCCAGGCTCAAGACACGAGATACCACACAAATACATAGTAAAGCACAGAACAAGATTTCATAACATAAATACGGCACCCATAAGTAATAGAAAACAGAGGAAGCACCCAGATTCGTAATAAAACATGGAACACGGAATCATAACAAGAATAATACCCCCACCAAGTAATTCCCTACACTAGCGACCCAAACTGGCCCTAGTCTTCTGCCCTAATTCGCGTCCTCCAGACCTTCCTATCTAGGGCATGTCCTCGGTGAGCTGTAACTGCTCCATGTCCCGCCTAATCACCTCACCCCAGTACTTCTTCGGCCTACCCCTACCCCGCCTAAAACCATCCAACGCTAGCCTCTCACACCTACGAACCGGGGCATCCATGCCCCTCCTCTTCACGTGTCCGAACCATCTCAATCGGATTTTCCGCATCTTGCACTCCACTGGAGTCACACCAACCTTCTCTCTGATAGTCTCATTCCGAACTCTATCCCCTCTAATCAGCCCACACATCCAGCGCAACATCCGCATTTCTGCCACCTTCATTTTTTGGATGTGGGAGTTCTTAACTGGCCAATACTCCGTTCCATACAACATGGTCGGACGGACTACCACTCTGTAGAATTTGCCTTTAAGCTTGGGCGGCACCTTCTTATCACACAACACCCCCGATGCGAGCTTCTACTTCATCCATCCCGCCCCAATACGGTGCGAGACATCCTCATCAATCTCACTGTTACCCTGGATCACGGACCCGAGATACTTGAAACTATCCCTCTTACATACCTCCTGTGATTCCAGCTTCACTACCACCTCATTCTCCAGCCTCACGTCATTAAACTTGCATTCCAAATACTTTGTCTTACTTCTGCTCAACCTGAACCCTTTAGACTCAAGAGTTTGTCTCCACACCTCTAATTTGTCATTCACACCCCCTAGAGTCTCATCAATCAGAACTACATCGTCTGCAAAAAGCATACACCAAGGCACCTCCCCTTGAATATGCCGCGTCAACACATCCATCACCAAAGCAAACAAAAAGGGACTAAGAGTAGATCCCTGATGCAATCCTGTCAAGACAGTGAAATGCTCTGAGTCTCCTCCCGCCGTCCTCATCTCAGTTTTCGCTCCATCATACATGTCCTTAATTGCTCTGATATATGCCAGCGGGACTCCACTCACCTCCAAGCATCTCCATAGCACCTCCCTGGGGACTTTGTCGTATGCCTTCTCCAGGTCGATAAACACTATGTGTAAGTCCTTCTTCCTTTCCCTATACTGTTCCACCAGCCTCCGTACCAGATGAATTACCTCCGTCGTCGAGCGGCTAGGCATAAATCCAAACTGGTTTTCCAAAATAGACACTATCCGTCTCAGCCTCACCTCGACCACTCTCTCCCAAATCTTCATAGAGTGACTCAATAACTTAATCCCCCTATAGTTATTGCAACTCTGGATGTCACCCTTATTCTTATAGAGAGGGATCATGGTACTCCACCTCCAAGCCTCGGGCATCTTTGCCGTCTTGAAGATTTCGTTAAACAATCCAGTCAACCACCTTACACCAGCCTCTCCAACGAACTTCCAAAACTCCACCGGTATCTCATCCGGCTCCGTCGCCCTACCCTTCGCATCCTACGAACAGCCTCTCTAACCTCTTCTACCTTAAAACGTCTACAATAACTAAAATCCCAACACTCCTCTGAGTGCTCCAGTTCCCCTAACACAATAGCTTTATCCCCTTCGTCATTCAAGAGCCTATGAAAGTACGACTGCCATCTATTCTTAATGTGGCCGTCCTCCACCAACACTCTATCGTCCTCCCCCTTAATGCACCTCACCTGGTCGAGGTCACGACCCTTCCTCTCCCTAGCCTTAGAGAGTCTAAACAACTTTTTCTCCCCTCCTTTCCCCTGTAACCCTGCATACAAGCTCTCAAAAGCGGCCGTCTTAGCTGCCGTGACTGCTGACTTAGCCTCCTTCCTAGTCAGCTTGTACTCTTTCCTGTTTACCCGCTTCTCTTCTTCGTCCTTACTCTCAACCAACTTAGCATACGCCCCTTTCTTGGTCCCCACTTTCTTTTCTACCTCTTCATTCCACCACCAATCCCCCCGATGATGCCCGGCCCGGCCCCTAGAAACACCCAACACCTCACTTGCATTCTCCCTGTTGCACCTAGCTGCCCTATCCCACATATTATCCGCGTCCCCCCTACACTCCCACACCTCCATTCCCGCCAACTTCTCCCCTATCTCCCACGCATTCACTGGCGTCAAGCCGCCCCACTTAATTCTAGGTCTACACTCCTTACTCCTCCTCTTTCTATTCTTCTTTATACCCAAATCCATAACCAAGAGCCTATGCTGGGTCGAAAGATTCTCACTCAAGATGACCTTACAGTCCTTACACAACACCCTATCCCCTTTCGTAAGCAACAAAAAGTCAATCTGGGTCCTGGCTATCGCGCTTCGAAAGGTGATCAGGTGATCGTCCTTCTTCGGGAAGCCCGAGTTCACCACCACCAGCCCAAAGGACCTCGCAAACTCCAATAGAGTAGCCCCCTCTTCATTTCTCTCCCCAAAACCAAAACCACCATGCACATCACCAAAGCCTCCCGGTAACGCCCCGATGTGCCCGTTGAAATCTCCTGCTACAACAATCTTCTCCGAGCTAGGCACGCCTCTCACCACCTCCTCCAAAGTCTCCCAAAACCGCATCTTCTCCTCCCCCTCCGAGCCCACTTGCGGCGCATAAGCACTACACACGTTCAGGGTAAACCCCCGAATGACCAACTTAATAGTCATCAACCTATCGTTGATCCTCTTCACCTCTACTACCTGGCCTCTAAGCTCTTCATCTACTAAGATGCCAACTCCATTCCTACGCCTCTCGCTCCCAGAGTACCACAGCTTGTAACCATCCACATCCCTAGCCTTAGACCCTACCCACTTGGTCTCTTGAACACACGCAATATTGATCCTCCTCTTCCTAAGAATCTTCACAAGCACTATGGACTTACCCTGAAGGGTCCCTATATTCCAAGACCCAACCCTCAGCCTACCATCACTATCCACACGCCCTCCTCTACCACCCCCGCGGCCAAACCTTGGCCTCCCTCCCAAATCAAATTTCTAGATGCATGTTTCTTCATTATTAGCAGAACAATCCAAACTTCTAAAAAGGGTCATATTTAATTGATATAACTCATACCAGATGAAAATCAATCGAACTTTGAAAAACCAAAAATATAGTGTTGTAAATGATATGATATATCTCATTGCCTATTTTGAAAAGTAGTCGAGTTTTATTTATTAACAAGTCGAGTTCACTGTCTATCGAATGCGTACTAACATCATTAACATACACATTTTGTTTAATTTCTTTAGGATTCGGAGATCTCTGCAGCTTTTAAAAAGCTGGCTGAGTGACAAGAGACTATTCTGAACCTAGGAAAGCAATTGAAGGCATTGGCCTCGCCGGAGGATCCAGCTCTATTTGATAAGGTGATATCTACAACTTCAGAAACAACTACTGCTCCCATGACAACCCCAAAGAAAAGTTTTGGACGTCGTTCATCTCTTCTTGACAAAATGTTGGCTAAGGACTATGAAATGGGTTCTCATACGGCCAAGTAAGTCATTCTGGATGCCAAGAGAAATACTTCTTCCAGTATTGAGGGATCAATGAAACAACTAGAAAAGTCTCGATTGACAAATGAGAGTACAAACTCAAGAAATGAAGTGGTTACTGGCTCCCATCCTATCGTACCTAGCAAGAAAAAAAATGTTCTTGGATTGTGGAGGAAGTTGTTGAGAAAAGGTAAGAAAAATAGTAGCATGACGAAACTTAAGGTATGACTTGCATGGAATTCTGAAAAGTTCTTCTTTTCTCTCTATTGAAGGAGTAGTCTTGAAATTGTTTAGGGTGTGCGTATATATAAATTGATTGTATCGAAAGCTATTATGGTGTTCTTTATGCCCGTAAAGTCTAAAGTCATCATGTTATTGGTTTGAGATTATTTAATGCAGATTTTGTTTTACTTTTAGGTTGAAGTGAAGACAAGAGATTGAAGAGCTGTGAATATCCATTTGTTTTGCAGCCGCAGACCAGGCCTCGTACTCTCAATAGTGAGGGCTCTCGATAACGTTGGCCTGGACATCCAACAAGCTGTTATCAGCTACTTCTCAATGGGTTTGCCTTAGAAATCTTCAGAGCTAAGGTACTTGCTTTTCTGTTTAGTGTACAATGCTAGACCTGAGCAGAAGTTTGTATATAGGAAATAGTAGTCTATCAGTTCCTGCACAACACATCCTTCTGGAGCTTGCTGAACCTAAACCATATTAAGCTTTAAACATGGGAATGTCGAAGATAAAGGCTAATAGGTTGTACTGATTCCTGTTGGCATCTCTTATGAGATATAAAAAATTTAATTACCAACTCATAGCCGAGAATACCCTTTTAAAAAGCTGGTAGTCGAAATTACTAGCTTCATGTTATTCGCCTGTAAGATGCTCTATCGGTTTCTTGATTTTGTTTTTTTTTTCCTTTGATAATGTTGTTATTGTTGTAATTGGCAATTCTTATGATTTTCTTTTTTAATTTTTCAAATTTACAGGGATTTGGGCAATACTAATATTTCTGGAAGTTTAGGACCAGAGCTTGTTGAACTCAAGAATCTACAGTACTTGTATTTTTCTTTGTTTATCTCTTTTCTTGTTCTTTTGTTTCTTGTCTCAGATTAGTGTATCTCCTGCTGCATGTACTGAAACCGTGGAGAAAGTAATGGAAAAGTAATATAAAAGGGGCATTTTTTAGACAAAGATATATGCCTGGATTACTGTCACATGATTAATGTTGTTTCTCTCATTGATTTTGTGTGCTTACTTTACTTGCAAGTCTATCTATCTATTATCTTTTAAGGTAACGGACAAACTTTATCCAGAATTGCAGGGAACTTTATAGTAACAACATTAAAGGTAAAATTCCAAAGGAATTGGGTAATCTGGAAAATCTTGTTAGCATGGACCTATATGGAAACAAATTTGAAGGCAACATTCCAAAATCTTTTGCTAAATTAAAGTCTCTTAGATTTTTGTAAGTATTCGTATGAAATAAGTCATGAGTTTGACAATTTTGAGCCGATATTTGATGTTATAAAGATCATTGAATCTTTTTCATGTTATGACTACAGGCGGTTAAATGACAATAAACTAACTGGTTCGATTTCAAGGGAACTTACAACCCTCCCCAACCTCACTGTAAGTTCTGAAATTTATATCTGCTGTTATTACCTTCATATGGTGTTGATTTCTGCTTGAGTGAATTTTTTAATCTCATTACTGCGGTGATGTTTCTCACAACGATCTTTATGGAACAATCCCTGCTGATGGGCCCTTCGGAAGCTTTCCTATGGAAGGGTATTCACACTTGTCATTTTTTCTTCCTTATTGAAATTTCACTTACATTTTTACTGATGATCTAACTATCCTTTGATGTGGTACTGGTTCACTAATGCCCGATTTATTGGCGAAAGTTTCTTAGCTTCATTCTGGAACTGTTTTACTCAGGGGAGGAGAATTCTATTGAATGACCGGTTGCATCATGCTTAGAATGTGCTTTAAGGCTCATAGGCACAGGTTCTGAATGCACAGCCTTGCATTATTGAGCTTGATCCTACCTACTGCAAAAATTAAGTTTCGTGGAGTCATTAGTTAGTAGTTGTTGTTGAAAAGAAAAGGTCATTAGTTAGTAGTTGGTGACTTTGGTAAAATTCTAAACTTACTGCAAGAGGTGAGTTAATATTTGTTTCTTTGTTCTTTTGTTTGGTTTATAAGAGACAAAGGATGGAATACAGCGGGGCAATAGAATCAACAGAATTGTACTGTTTACAATGTTCACCCTTTGCGTGAGTACTGAAACAAACATTTATTGTGCTCATCTGGTTTTTAGCTTTCTAGAGAAGATAAAACTGGTTGTTCTCAATCTAATATCAGTGTATTCCTTAGTTTAAAATTTTTTTGTTTTATGTTTGATTCATGGAATGCCATTCTTATATATTTGGTGTTTTCTTTGACAACAAACGTTGACTTGATACTACTGGTATAGGGTTTGCTGCTGGATTCAAGTTGGATAACCTCCTCAAACTAAATGACACCCGTCCATGAAGCAATAAGATGACTCTCATGCATTATCTTTGCAAGGTAAAGATCTTCCCTCGAAAAATAGATTGATGAGATCAGAATAATGGGGTTACAAATTTTCCCCGTATTTCCTGTAGTGTGCGGATGCAATGTTTACTGCTAGAATTTTCATCTTATTGATATCATTTTTTCCTCTAATACTTGATCTTAGCAAGCACAATAATCCTACTTGACAATTAAGGTTTCTTTAAGGTGGCTATGCAGCGTGATAATTTAAGGTCTTATCTTACCTATCATCTCAAAACAAAAGGATGAAAAAACTAATGGTTTTATCATGGCAAAGGGCATGTTGAATTAACTTTTCCTTATGCTAGTGACAATCATCTTTCACATAATGCTTTATGAAATTATTATTATTCGACAGATACTTGCTGACAAGTCGCCTGAACTACTCGACTTTTCTAAAGATATTTCCAGCTTGGAACCTGCATTAAATATTCCTCCATATTCCCAAGTTATAATCTGTTAGCTCTGTTCTCAAAAGTTAAACCATTTGAGACAAATCATAACTCACCTAACCATTTGATACAAATTGTACCTCTTGAACTCTAAATATGGCTACATCTTGTAAGAAGGGAAAATTATATAAGTTGCTTCTTGCTCTAAGTGTTTCCCTCTTCGCCTCCATTTGCATGTATGGACTTCCTTTTCTTGCTAAATGCAAGCCTTGTGATTTATCCCTATCAGAGTCTTGTCCTGGCAATAGAGAGAGAGGAAACTTCAAACAATGCAACTGCCCAAATGGTTACTACAATGAGTTGGCCACTCTTATTCTTACAACAAAGGAGGACGCGATCAGAAATATTTTCTCCCTAAACACTGCCACTGAATTCTAAGACACATCACTTCTCATCTTCTTTTTGTTGTATTGTATCTTGGGAGTTATTACTGTGGGGATTGTTGTGTCGTCTGGTCTCTTCATCCAAATAATCCTCATGGGTTCAGGATATGGTCGCTTACTTGGCATTGCCATGAGACCTTACACAAAAATTGATCAGGGGTTGTATGTTGTTCTTGGAGCATCTTCCCTTATGGCTGGTTCAATGAGAATGACAGTTACTGTTTGTATCATATTTCTTGAGCTGACAAACAATCTTCTTCTTCTGCCGATAACAATGTTTCTCCTTCTAATTGTTAAAAGTGTGGCAAACTGCTTCAACCAGAGTATCTATGAAATAATGTTGGAATTAAAAGGCCTACCTTTCTTGGAAGCACATCCTGAGCCATGGATGAGGAATATCACAGTTGGTGAGCTTGCTGAAGTAAGGCCACCAGGGGTTACAGTTAACGGAATTGAGAAAGTGAGACGAATCGTAGAGGTTCTAAAATACACCACACACAATGGATTCCCTGTTGTAGATGTAGTGATTACCCGAATTGCATGGACTTATCTTAAGAACTCACCTTCTTTTGGTGCTCAAGAAGAAAGTGGTTCTTGCATGCGAGGAGAATAAAAGATTGTGAAGTAGGGAAGAAATTCACATGGATTGGAATCTTGTGTACTTTCTCTTGTTGGCATTTCCAGTGGTTGGAATCTTGACCAGACAAGACCTAAAGGCCTGCAACAGTTTGAATGTTTTCCCCCATCTGGCAAAGTCTTAACAGTAACAAAAATGGGCACTGAACTTTTCAATCGAGAAAATAGTGCATTTACCAATATAAATAGGCAACAATCACCATGATATGTGAATTTCATGGAGCATCCCGTATGATATTCCTATGACTCTATAAAACATACATTTGGGATCTTATGATATGTTTATGATGATATTGTTAAATATTCAAATGTATTTATATATGCAACAGTTAGTTTATATTGATCTTTATATACACGATTATTAAGATTCATAGCAAAATTAGGCGTTGGACCATGCAAGGCACGGCATACCTATCTAGTTTATATAGGAGAGTGAGTAGTTGGGACGACCAAGCGTATAATAGTATTTTCAAAACTATGAAATAAGTGTTTCCGTTGAATCTCTTACTGTGGACCCGTGTGGACCCTATTTTGCATCAATCTTCCTCTTTCTTTAAATTCACTATTTCCACTTTCATTACACAACCAATTTCTGTTTTTTTCTTTTTTTAAATTGTTCTTTTTTTTTAATCTTATAGAAAAAGTATGATATTTATACATAGCAATTTTGTTATTTTCATTTGTACTGACCGTTTCATAACCCTAAGTGCTCATTTTCATTTAGAAAACAACAAAATATGATATATATATATATATATATATATATATATATATATATATATATATATATATATATATATATATATATAACAACCCTATTATTTTCTTAATAGGTATTATCAAATTTATATAGTTTAGTTCCAAGATTAGGTGAAGAAGATAATATTTTTTCTTAAAAAAAGAACTCACGATACATATAATTTATATAAACCTATAATTAAATATTTATTATACTATTTCAAATTAATATCATCATATACAAGTTTTGAAATTTCAATTGTTGAATTGAGTTGGAATTTATATAATGCTAATTTGCTTGACGATTACTCAATATACTTTATAAAATTAGAATAAAAAATATACAAACTATTGTTTCAAGTTTTTCTTTTTTTGAAAAATAAAGTTAAATTTTCTCTAATTGTATAGAAAAAAAATTTCCTATTCAAAACACCATTTGAAGATAATTTGAATGAAAAAAAAAAAAGATAATTTGAAAAAGATATAGTCATTACATATTTGTCACAATGTCTAAATATAATCTTTAAAATCTAATTTGTTAAAATTTAACATTAAATTAACTGATGAACTTTCTTCATATTTTATAATGATGATACTATAATCTATATACTAATTGATGTGAGAATTTAATTTAAGTAACATACAATGTGAAGTACTTTTTTTGTCCATCGTTACTTATTCATTTTGACTTGTTATATTTTTTAAGAAATAACATATAAGAAAATATTTTTACTATATTATACATATTAATTATAAGTCATCCAAGTGTTGGAAAATTAATAGTATTTGATAATAGGATAAATATACACAAAATGATAAATTATCTTTTGATTGTTTAAATTGAACTAGTAAAGTTGAATAATTGTTTTTGATTAGTAAGTAAATAAGAATGAGCAGAGGGAGTAAAAAACTTTTTATTATATTATATATAAAAATATTTATAAGTAATAAAATTGAGATTGATTCTTAAAAGAAGGGTAGACGACATGGCATAATAAAGGGAAAATGCTCTCGAGTATACCTAAACTTTGACGAAATTTATTGTAACACGCTTGAACTTTGCCGGGGTCCTATGACTCCCTAGAACTTTGCGGGAGTCCTATGACCACCCTAGACTATTTATAAGCATATTGACATTTATTTGCACTGATTTAAAAAAAAAATAGCATTTTTTATTTTTTATTAACTTATAAACGTTACTAAAATACATTAATAAATAGTTCAAGGGGTCCATAGGACCTGCGCAAAGTTCAGGTTTGCTACAACAAATTTCGTCAAAATTTAGGTATATTTAAGACTATTTTCCTCTATAATAAATAAACGAAACTTGATGCTAAAAATTTATTTACACCAACAATACATAAAACATAATATGTCTATATATATATATATATATATATTATCCAGTACTACTAAACGACACCGTTAGAGCCTATTTAAATAAGGTTCAGCAGTTAGTAATCAAGGGTGGTGATTAAATTAGATCAAGTACCAGATCAAGGGATGAGATTCACTCAAAAGGGGGTATAAATATCAAATACAAACAGAAGAAAGGCATGTGAAATTGGTATGTTCTAAGCTCGTGTTCCTTCCAAATCTTCTTCTCTAAATCTCAATCCAAATTCTTATTCTTCCTCTTTCCAATTCTGTTCTTATCTTCCAAAATCCTTACCTTCCAGTGAAGTTATTTTCAATTAATTAGAAATGAGCTGATCTACAAATTGACTATTGATTCAGATATGCAGTTGCTTCGAGCTGGGTTGTTCACCTTTGGAATCGAGTTGTTGAGCTAGCTTATCTAGGATTTTCCTTCAGTTTTAGTACTCTTTGCGATTTAATTGAATTTCAGTTAGTCATTTCTAAAATTTGGTTATTATTATTTGAACACTGTTCAGTGTGAAGTTAGTGTAATTGTTGAGTTGTTGTCGATTTAAATTGTTGTGATTGTTGGAGTTCATTACAAATTGGTATCAAAGCCATCGGTTATGATTATACCTGTGGATAATGACCGGAGCGGATGCTACAAGGGCTAAACAAGCCGAGGAACACTTCAGAAAAATTGAAGCTCAAGTGTAGGCTAATAAAGTAGAGGTGGAATCTAAGCTCTCGGCTATAGAGTCATGGTTGACTGAGATGGGCTCTACTCTATGAAGCAAATGATGGAGGAAACTCATGAAGCTACGATAAGATTATTGAGAAAAAACACTGGTAAGAGTTCAGTTACTCCTGAAAGTAGCAACAGAGGTGATGGATTGCTTCCTACGCCTAATAGAGTAAGCCAAAATGGGGGGAAATGGACCCAATCTGAGCCACAAGTTTCATCCCAAGCTCCAATTTCCTATATATGGAGGAGCTGAGCCTTGATCTTGGTTTAGAAGGTGCAACAAGTACTTCAATATGTATAGAATCACTGATCCAGCTAGAAAACTTGAAATGGCTACATTACACATGGAGGGAGATGCTGAGGCTTGGTATTTCTCTTATACTCTTACGAGAAGACTGGTGAGGTGGGAGGAATTCTGTGAGGAGTTGGTGATGAGGTTTGAAGATGATCACAATGAAAGTGTGGTGGCTGAATTCAAAATGCTCACTCAACAAGGTACAGTGAATGATTATCTGCAAAAGTTTGAGGAACTTAGGGCTCAGTTATTGATGAGAAATACTAGAGTTCCTGAGGATTTCATTTTGGAGTGTTTTATTGGAAGTTTAAAGAAAATATTAGGGAGACTGTTAAGATGTATGAGCCTGTAAACTTGGCCCAAGCTGTGTCACTTGCCTGGAAGCAAGAGCGAGTTATTAATGTCAGGGAAAATAGGGCTAGATGGTTACACAAGGGGACGGTTGCACCCCAAGCAACACTGCCTAAACCTGAAGTCAAGGCAGAATGCAAGAGAATACCAGGTGCTTGTTGGAGGTGTGGAAAAAGATACTTTCCACGACATATATGCAAAGACAAACTGTTAAATGCCATCACAGCAGAAGAAGAGCAAGGACAAGGAACTATACTGGAGGAGCAGGAGGAATTTTAAGAGAAATAAGAAGGAATCGAGGTCATGAAAGAAGAGGCAGTGTGCTTGAATGCCATGTCTAGTACCACAGAACCAAATACTTTTAAAATCAAAGGGTGGATCAAAAAGAGGACAGTGGTATTACTGGTAGATTCCGGTAGTACACACAGTTTTTTAGACACGCAAACTACTAAGGAGCTGGGGTTTGTTGCTCAGGTGGATACCCCAATGAGAGTGACGGTGGCCAATGGCCAATAGATGTATAGACATCACAGTGTGCCTAGGGTTAAGTGGAAAGCTAACGGGGTTGAGTTTGAAGACAAATTCAGGTTGCTGAATCTAGGTAGTTGTGATATGGTTTTGGGAGGTGATTGGCTGAGAGTGCATACACCTGTAACCTTTGACTATGAACTATATGAGCTTAAGATCAAGCAGGGTGGTAAGGTAGTGACACTGAAAGGAAACATAGAACCGGTAGCTTTGCACCAAATCACAGCTAAATCAATGGGCAAAATACTCAAAAGGGTCAAGCTTTATTAGCTCATCTTTTTACTATAGATGAAGGTGATATGAGTAGTGAAAAGATGATACCAGGAGAAGTGCAAGAAGTATTAGATGACTTTGCCCATATATTTGAGGAACCTAATGACTTAACACCACCCATAGCTCAAGATCATGCAATTCCCATCATACCAGGAGCTAGACCGGTATTCTTAAGACCTTATAGGTACAATCATTACCAAAAGAATGAGCTGGAAAAACAAGTAGCAGAGATGTTGCAGCAGGGAATTATACAGCCTAGTCACTCACCTTACTCTTCCCCAGTCCTCTTAGTTAAGAAAAAAAATGAGAATTGGAGGTTCTGTATTGACTATAGGGAGCTCAACAAGATTACTGTAAAGGATAAGTTTCTCATTCCCGTAATTGATGATCTCTTGGATGAGCTACAAGGATCATGTTTGTTTTCTAAAATTGACCTGAGATCGGGTTACCATCAAATAAGGATGAGGGTGGAAAATATACCAAAGACTGGATTCAGGACTCATCATAGTCACTTTGAGTTTAAGGTGATGCCATTTGGGCTGACAAATGCACCAGCCATCTTTCAGTCATTAATGAACTCCTTGTTCCAGCAATATCTGAGGCGATTTATATTAGTTTTCTTCGATGACATCCTAGTATATAGTAAAAATTTACAAGAGCATGTGGAGCATTTGAGAGAAACTTTCAAAATTTTGCAGCACAAGTTATTTGCTAAGAGATTGAAATGCAGTTTTTCCAAGTCACAAGTGGAGTACTTAGGGCACATCATTACGAGTACAGGGGTGGCTACAGACCCTTCCAAGGTATCAGCAATGATGTCTTGGCCTGTTCCCAAAAGCCTTAAGGGGTTGAGGGGATTCCTCGATCTGACAAGGTATTACAGAAGATTTGTGAAGAGTTATGGTTCCATCAGTAAGCCGCTGACTGATTTACTGAAAAAGAAATCATTTCAGTGGAGTGTAGAGGCTGAGAAAGCTTTTGAGAGATTGAAACAAGCCATGAACACTGTTCCAGAGCTAGCCATGCCTGACTACAACAAGACCTTCACTATTAAGACTGATGCTAGCAATCAAGGTATTAGTGTTGTTCTTACTCAAGACAACAGACCCCTGGCTTATTATAGCAAGGCTCTAGCACCCAAACATAAGGGGAAATCAGTGTATGAAAACGAATATATGGTTGTTCTAACAGCCATAGACAAGTGGAGAAACTATGTGCAAGGAAACCATTTCATTATTAAGACTGATCACTTCAGTCTTAAGTATCTGATGGACCAAAAAATTACTACTGCTATTCAACAGAAGGGACTTACTAAATTACTGGGCTTGAATTATGAAATTACATATAGGAAGGGAGCTGAGAATAGGGTAGCTGATGCCCTCCCTAGAATTCCTGAGGAACAAGGTGAGTTTCAAGCACTGTCAGGAGCACAACCTGAATAGATTTTGGAGGTAGAAAAGAGTTACGAAGGAGATAACATTGCTCAAGAATTGCTTACTGCCCTAGCAATCAACCCCAATCATAACCAGGACTACAAGTTGACTTTAGGGGTGTTGAGATACAAGGGTAAGGTGTATATTGGCAAAACTACTGCTTTGAGACAACTACTACTACATATTATGCACACATCCGCTTTGGGTGGACACTCTATACAGTAGGGCACCTTGAAGAGGTTACAATTGTATTTCTTTTGGCCAGCAATGAAGAAAAAGGTGCAAGAATTTGTAACAGTGAAGGTCACGATTCAATAGGAGAACTTAGCTCCTGAAGAAGCTACCTAGGAAGACTGGACATTCATCAAGGCTCATTCGTTACACATATTAGCCAGCACTACTAAACGACACTGTTAGAGCCTATTTAAATAAGGTTCAGTAGTTAGTAATCAAGGGTGGTGATTAAATTAGATCAAGGGCTGAGATTCACTCAAAAGAGGTATAAATATCAAATACAAACAGAAGAAAGGCATGTGAAATTGGTATGTTCTAAGCTCGTGTTCCTTCCAAAACTTCTTCTCGAAATCTCAATCCAAATCTTATTCTTCCTCTTTCCAATTCTGTTCTTATCTTCCAAAATCCTTACCTTTCCAGTGAAGTTATTTTCAATTAATGGAAATAAGTTGATCTACAAATTGACTATTGATTCAGGTATGCAGTTGCTTCGAGCTGAGTTGTTCACCTTTAGAATCGAGTTGCTGAGCTAACTTATCTGAGATTTTCCTTTAGTTTTAGTACTCTTCGCGATTTAATTGAATTTCAGATAGTCATTTTTGAAATTCGGTTATTACTATATGAACACTATTCAACGTGTAGTGTAATTGTTGAGTTGTTGTCAATTTAAATTGTTGCGATTGTTGGAGTTCATTACAATCATGTTCAGTAACAGTTGGGTTGAGTGATTGATTGAAGCTTCTGTCGAGCATTTTAATATATAGTTAATCAAGAGACATCCGCAAAATAGATATCCAATATTTGTTACACCAACAATTAAATAATTGACACAAAGGGAATAAAAACTCCACTGGTTGATGCTACATACTGTAAATAAACCAGGGTGAGCTTTGCTGCGCTCAAGTTTTATTCATCACTGCCTGTATAAATCAAACAGTCATTGTTAGAGTACAGTTCGATGAACTAAAATTTTAATACAAGTTGAATACAAAGCTAATCATTCTACAATTACGAAAAAGTTAATGAAAAGCAACAGATGGAAAAGCAAACCCACAAATTGAAAGCGATAAGAAATTAAAGATAGAGATCAGTTCGAAGTCTATCCAGGAGCAAATGCCTTGCTAGTTTGGAATTTTAGTCTCATAACTATATTCCTAGGGTAATTTGCTCTACGAATCAAACGACTTACCATTGTGGAATAAAGAACTTCAAGATTTGGACGTTAACACTTAGACATGAACTCTGATTGAACACATTTTCTAAGTGGCAAGCAAAATAGCAAAGTTGAAATAATCAAAAAATAAAGTTCCACACTATTTAAGAAACCATATAGAGAAGGCAAGAAAAATGAGAAGATTCGAGGAAAGAACTTTCTTCTCTGTGTCGTGCACAAGTTCAAAATAAGGGCTCTTAATTAGCTGAGGTAAGAATATGCTTTAAAATGATGGCTCGATTAAGTTTTTCCATTTTTGTTCAAAAACAGTAACACCATTAAACTGAGTCCCTTTTTTTTGGATCTTATCAACTCTCACGTTCATAGCAATATGTTAATTAAGTTTAAACGTCGCGAGTGAGAGTTGTCATGACTTTGCCAAGAGCAGAGAAGAGAGATCAAACTTGCAAAGAGTTTTTTTTAGATATTTACAACCTGAATGCGACTTCAGCACAGTTACAAATGCTTTAGCAAATGGTACATAAGGTAGCAAAACACCAGTCTACATTTTAAGGAAAAAAACTGTGTTAATGCATCAGAAAATATGGATTGAGTATCTGAGCTACAGTTGGAGAAGGATGTTAGAAGTAGATTTGTTACTAGCGATGCCATCCGTCTAGGATCAGTGACTAAATTAGCGCTCCTTAAGAAAATGTCGGCCAAAGCTTCTTGTAAGTACAAACAGAGTCAGAGAAAGTGGTAGAAGATATCACTCTCCCCGTTTTAAGATTCAAGTACAATAGTCAAAACATTAACATCAAGTCGCTTAATATTCAATGGAATAAAATTTACAGATCAGAAACAAAACAAAAGCACTTTTATATTAGAGTTATTGTAGTCAGAACCATTTAATTTACAAACAACAGTGTCATACGCATAAAATGGGATAAAGGTGTATAATTCGTGAGAAATATAACTCTTCTGACATATATTTTCATAGAGCTTTTTCAAGTAAAAAGGCTACTGTGTAGATAATAGGAATGGAATAAATACAGAAATTTAACCAAATGGATTTCAAGTATATGCTTTCATAAAAGGAACAATTAACATGGAAGACAGTAAATAAAAAGAGCCAGTTCAACCTTCTGTGTGCAATGAAATAGATCATTTACACTAACCTGAACAGCGGCACGGTAGAAAAGTTTCTCTCCAATAGAAGTTGCAGCAACAGTGAGAATGAACTACAACATTGCAACACAATATATCAACGTTTTCTTTTATTGAGACAGAACTGTTGATAATGAAAGTAATAGATGTTTTACCTGCCAAGGTTCCATTTTGTAAAAGAAGTTTCATAGCTCTTCATCCTCAATATCTCTAATTGCTCGAGCATGAGGAGATAGCTTCACAACTTCATCCTATAAACACATTGAAAAGAGGTACATTGATAACAATGATTATACGTCTCAGTCCAAATAAGTTCAGGTGGGGTAGTTGACAACATGAATACTTCATAAATTTTTATTTTTTATTTTTTGATAGGCGTTAGCAAGAACTTTCTGGTGTAACGTGTCTAAAACAGAGTTCCTAAAACTTGCAAACTTAAACTAATTGTTACTTCAAAAAACAGTAAGTTACCATTAAATATCCTTTCAGGATTGTCTTTCAGTTCAACCTTCTATGTAGATATATGTAAATGTTGTTAGATACTCTAATGAAAATAAATCTTAAACTTAGCATAACCTGAACAGCAGCAGTGAAGAAAAGTTCCTCTCCAACAGAAGTTGCAAAAACAATCAGAATGAACTACAACAAATGACACAATCTATTTAAGTTTCCTTTTCTTGTGACATAACTGTTGATAATGAAAGTAATAGATGTTTTACCTGCCAAGGTGCCATTTTGTAAAGAAGTTTCGCAACTCTTCGTTCCCAATATCCTTGATTGCTCGAGCATGAAGAGATAGCTTCACAACTTCATCCTACAAACACATTGAGGAAGAGGTACACTAACAATAATAATTATACGCCTCAGTCCAAACAAGTTCAAGTTGGGTAGTTGACAACATGAATACCTCATAAAAAAAAATTATAAGTGTTAACAAGAACTTTCTGGTGCAATATGCTTAAAATAGAGTTCCTAAAACTTGCAAACTAAGACTAATTGTTACTGCAAACAACTTTAAGTTACCAGTAAATATCCTTTCAATTATCTTTCAGTTCAACCTTATGTGTAGATATATGTATATGTTGTTACATACTCTAATGAAAATGAATCTTAAACTTAGCATCAAAAGTTTGCTTAGTAGATGAGGATTGTTCAAAGCTGTATAAGGACTTAACAGACTGCTCCCTCAGCCAATGTGGGACACTTAACACCTCTAGCACAGTGAAGATTCGACATCTGATCATGGACATATAAAGGGTCTAATATTGGGTTAAGTAAAATTAAGGAGTTTGGCTCTCATACAACATATAAAAAGGACATTTAAACGAATTCAACCCTGAAATTGGCTTATAATGTAAGGTTGGGTGTTTAGTTAGTTTTGGAGGTGTCTCAATCTATATAGCAAATATAAGAATATAAATCAGTATACAGTAAGCAAGACAAAAAAAATGAGGGAATAGCAAAGTATAAGCAGCAAGTTCGCAATAACAAAAGATAAATAGATAACCATTTGCTCCATTAAGATATAGGAAGAACCTTGTCATGCAGTAATGATTCATTATTCATGTGACTAACCAGTGTGGAATCCTAAAATAGTAAAAAGGGAGTCTGATGAGCATCTAATTCCAAGGAGGATGTGATTCATTCACTTCAAATATTCATCCATGAGTTAACCATGTTAGAGTCTTTGCATCAACATAATTACCAGTAAACTTGTTGTCTTTGGTATAAATAAACTGAGTTCATTAATGATAGAAGTGGTGGAAAAAATATATTTACATAAAGGCTTTTCGAATAATTTCATCATAGACTATATTGTATGTTGAATGATGATCATCACTATCTGTTGTGGATGGTCGAATTGATAGCTTTCACAATGGAAATTTTTTGCTTTTGATAGGGCAACATAAAGTTGGCCATGTGAAAAAATAGGTTCACGTAAATAAATTACAACAAAATCTAATATTTGACCTTGAGCTCTATTTATTGTCATAGCAAAACATAATCATAAAGAAAATTGTGTTCTTTTTAACAAAACAAGTAGTTTTTCATCTGTCAATGATAGTAATGGTATTTTTAGTATAAATATATGTGTACTTTTAAAATCTCCATTTGCTATTTTAGCACTAATAACATATTTTTGAAAGTCACAACATATTAATCGTGTACCATTACATAAGCTTTCACAATATATTAATCGTGTACCATTACATAAGCCTTCATATGGATTGAAATTTCATAACAACATAACAAGATAATTTTTTTGTAATGTCAATTTGTGCGGAGGTAAGTCAGCAGGATGTAGTGTATGCAAATAATCTTCATATTGACTTTGATCATTTTCTTCTGTTGTTTGATCAAAGGAGACATATGCTATAGAATCACCAGTAAATGCAGTTATTAACATGTCGTTCATTTCATCAACATAGTCATTCTTTATTGTTAGAATTACATGTGAAGTTATAGAATATATATAAGAAAAACATGTATTTAGAACTAGATAAACTATTTTGAGCAAATGATTAAGGATTCACTTTCAGAAATTAAAGGAATAATAAAACAATTAGGAATTTCAATTTTATCACAGTTGTTCGTTTTTTCTTTTGCATTTCCTAATCTCATCAAATATTCACAAAATGTAGGATCTGTTTTCGCTCACATATTTACTGATAATCTTAGTTTTTAGAGTTGATTCCACACTTTTGAATATAATAACCTTTCTCAAATAAAATCTTCTTTTTTCTCACTCTGAACAAATTAGAGAGTTTGTCTAAAATCACTACAAAAAACAATAACTTTTCCACCAAATAACGCAATTTGTATTCATTAAATCTTTCAAGAGAAGATTGAAAGTTTCTATTACGTTCTTTTTTGCCATGGTTACTTCATCCATACAATTAATTTGGCATCATATATTAAAGTTGCAAGTGAACTTTGCTTACTGATAATATTACATGAAAATTATTCGTCAATTTTAATAGAAAATTTAAAATGGGAATGGGCGATCCATCCTCCAGGAAGGATAGAAGCTGCTACATCAGAAGTAAGGGTGTCAAGTGGGTCGGGCCGACCCGGCCCGATTATCTAACCCGATCCGGTTTGACCCGACCCGGTTTGACCCGGCCCGGTAAGCCCTAGGGCTTTAGGGTTCTGGGTCCCGGGCCGGTTATTTTGTTAAAATGGGCCCGGTTAACCCAGCCCGGACCAAGCCCGATCCAGGCCCGCCGGTTAATCGGCCCGGTCCAGGCCCGCCGGTTAATCGGCCCGGTCCAGGCCCGCCGGTTAATCGGCCCGGCCCGGAAAATTTAAAAAAAAAATGGATTTTGGGCCAAACTAGCCGTTGGCCCAACAGCTAGTTTGGGCCCATTTAGTAAAAAAAAAAAAAAAAACTTTAAAAAAAATTTTTTAATCCCCCAAAAAAATCTATAAATACCCTACAACTTCAAATCATTTTTCACACAATTTTTCACTCTCTCAAATCTCATTCTCTCTCAAATCTCAATTCTCAATTCTCAAATATTCAATATATTTAATTTCCTAAAGTGTTCACTTTAATTTTTTAATTTTTCGTTTACAAAGTACGAGCGGAAGTTTCTAAAGTCGCAATCTTCGAATACTTCCAAAATTTGGTATTGTCGTTCCATCTCTTACGTTTAATTTTTATTTATTGTATTAATTGTTTAATATTTAATTTTATTATATTTGTGTATTTTGAATATTTTTAGTTTAATTTAATTTATATTATGGATAAATTAAGAAACCTTGCTACTAAAGGTGTTAAAAAATTTTGTCCCGAAAGTGGTAGTGGTAGTAAAAAGCGAATTACTAGCGGTAGAGGTAGTTCAAGTAGTAGATATACCCGTGTGCATTCGCCTCCGGTACCGCTTGGTACACCTTTTTGAGGAAGAAATAGGTGTAGGTGCTCACGATATGGATTATGTGGAAGCTCAGGAAAATTACGGTATAGAAGAAGAAAATGAAGTAGATGCGGTTAATTTAGACGAAGATAATGAAAATATTGCTGAAACACCCGCAGTAAGAGATGCTAACGTTAGATCTGAATCAGTTAATCTCCCTTCCCGTCCTCCCAGTGCCCCAAAACCTCGTAAAAGAACTAGTATTGCATGGCAATTTTTTGAATGTATATCAGATATTGAGGTGCAATGCAATATTTGTCAACAAATATATAAGCATAGAAGTGGAGGCAAGCAAGGGGGTACGGGTACGTTAATGAGACATATAGCTGAAGATCACAAAAGAGAGTTAAATATTGCAAAAGGTGGTGGGGATGTTGATGGATCAACGCAAACTAGAATGGACCCAGCAACCGGTCAAGTAGCGAAAAAGTATAATAAATTGAGGGACAGGGAAGAAATAGCTAAAATGGTAGTTGTGGGTTGTTTGCCTTTTAGTTTTCCTTCTTCTGATGCCTTTATTCATTATATACAAGCAATTTATAATCCTATGTTTAATGGTATTCCTAGAACTACTTGTCGGTCTGATATTTTTAGACTCCACTCACAATATTATTTTTATTTATCAACATTGTTAAAAAATATTCAATGTAGATTGTCCCTAACTTCTGATCTTGGTCGTGCTGTAAATAAAAATGATTATTTAATTGTTACTTGTCATTGGATGGATAGTAATTTCGTGATGCAAAAACGTATTCTTGCTTTTTTATATGATGAAGATCGTAAACATACTGGACAATTTATTGTTGATTCTATTGTTAAAATTACCGGATATTATGGTATCGAAAATAAAATTTTATGTATTGCTTTTGATAATGCTTCTAACAACAAGACTGCTATAACAAAAATAAAATCTACGCTATCTCCGCCCTTGCCTGAAATTTTTCATATTAAGTGTGCATGTCATATATATAATTTAATTGTAAAAGATGGTCTTGACTATTTTGAGCTTTATATTGAAAAAATTCGTCTTGCCGTTGGTTTTATTCAAGGAAATAATCGTAAATCGAGAATTAGAGAATTTAAAGTTAAATGTCAAGAAAATGGACTTACACCAATTTTGATGCCTGAGGAAATTGATACTAGATGGAATTCTACGTATGAATTTTTAAAAACTTGTTATAAATATAGAATTTCTATTACACTAGCTTTTAACCAACATTGCGGTTCATTTGCTGATTCTGTTGATTGCATGCTACATAATTCTGATTGGGTTGTAATTAATGATCTTGTTAAGTTTTTAGAAAAATTTTATGTAGCTACGGTTGAATTTTTCGGTGCTTATTATTCTACTGTTTGCAATATTTTGGCATATATAGCCGATATTTCTGGTTTGCTCAAAGAATATAAAAATAAAGAAGGTTATAAAGAAGCTGTTGGCGCCATGTTTACGAAATTTAAAAAATATTTTTTCCCGATTCCCCCTATTTACTTGGTTGGTGCTATGTTAAATCCGTGCATGAAATATAATCATATGTGTCACTTTAGTACTCTTATTTATACTAACTTAGAAATAAATACTAACCATGATTCTGAACAAGTACAACCTGATTTGTGGACGGCTACAACTGATGCAAAGGATTACATAGAAAAATTATATAATCACTATGCTGATTTATTTGATTCAGCCGTACCTACAAATATCACTCCAACTGTCGCTCCTCATTCTCCCGAGGAGCCATCATCTTCTAAAAGGCAGGCACATAGTGGTTTTTCTGATTCGTTTTATGATTTAAATTGTTGGAACAGTGTTGATGAGAGAACTTACACATCAACTTATCGGGAAGAGCTGAAATATTATCTTCAGACGGTACCAGAGGATGGCAGACGACGGATCAACACGTTGGATTGGTGGAGGAATAATGGATCACAATATCCTGTGCTTTCAAGATTAGTTAGAGATATCTTGAATGTTCCAATGTCAACCGTTGCATCAGAGAGCGCCTTTAGTCAGGGACGACAGCAGCTTGGAGACAACCGACACTCATTGGGAAGCAATGCAATGAATGTTCTAGTTTGCCTCAGAGATTGGATTAGAGCGGAAGAAGAAACCAAGGAATGGAACCGAAGCCGAGCGACGAGTTGAAACTTGAAGAAATTATGACTTCACGGGAGAACTCAGCAGAATCAAGTCCAATGCATGGTTTTGCCCCCGTTGACTTCGACTATCCTATGCAAAGTTCCCATTAATATTAACATGAATGAGTTGGAAAAAATGATGCATAATTTATAGATTTTTCATTCATGTAAATTATAAATTTTGGATCATTTTGCAATCAATAAAATTCCCCAAATTCATTCACTCCTTAGTCGTTGTATTATATTTTTTTTTATTTAACGATTTAAAATTTTAAATTGAATTTCTAGTTTTCTACTTTAAATTAAAACTTACTTCTAATATATTATTAATTTACTACCAAATATTATTAATTTATTATATTAAGTAGCATATGTTTTGTATATTATATTAAGTAGCATATGTTTTGTATATTTGTGCATATATCTTCTATAGAAGTGTATATTTAACATATACATATGTATATGTTTTATAAATTAGTATATAAGTATATCTATACATATTGTAATGTATATATAATGTAGTATATTTTATAAGTAGTAGTATATATACATTGAATGGTGCGTATACACGTGTATATATCTTCTATAGAAGTATATATTTAATGTATACATGTGTATATGTTTTATAAATTAGTATATAAGTATCTATAATTCTATATATATTGTAATGTATATATAATGTAGTATATTTTATAAGTAGTAGTATATATACATGGAATGGTGCGTATACATAGAATAGAGTGTATATACGTGGATAGATCTTCTATAGACGTGTATATTTAACGTATACATGTGTAATTGTGTATATGTTTTATAAATTAGTATATAACTATACAAATATATATTGTAATGTATATACATTATAGTATATTTCATTTAAAGTATTACATATACATAGAATAGAGTGTATATATGTGAATGGATCTTCTATAGATGTGTATATTTAACGTATACATGTGTATATATTTTATAAATTAGTATATAACTATACAAATATATATTGTAATGTATATATATTGTAGTATATCTCATTTAAAGTATTACATATACATAGAATAGAGTGTATATATGTGAATAGATCTTCTATAGACGTGTATATTTAACGTATACATTACTTTATGTTTTATAAATTAGTATATAAATTGTAGTATATACTTTTTTTAAAGTAGTACATATATATTGAATAGTGCGTATATTTGTGTATATATCTTCTATAGACGTATATCTTTAAAATATACAAGTGTATATGTTTTATAAATTAGTATGTAACTATATATATATACATATTGTTGTATATATATATATGTATATTGTAGTATATATTTTATTTAAAGTAGTACATATATAATTATATATTGAATGGTGCATATATATGTGTATATATCTTCTAAAGTAGTATATATTTAACGTATACATGTGTATATGTTTTATAAATTAGTATATATATATATATATATATATATATATTGTAGTGTATATATATATATTATACTATTATAGCATATGATTTATTTAAAGTAGTACGTATAGTCATATATAATTATATATTGAATGGTATGTATATATGTGTAATTGTTTATACTTTATATATTTTTTTAAAAATATATATTGTATATTGGAGTGTATATAGTGTATATTGGAGTGTATATAGTGTATATTGAAATTTTTATTTATTTTTTAAACGGGTTTGACCGGTTTTTAATCGGGTTTGACCGGATTGGGTTAAGTGAGCCGGGTTAGGGGGGATTTTAATTTTTTTATTGTTTGGGCCGGACCGGACCGGCCCGATTAACGTCAAACCCGGCCCGAAACCGGCCCGAAACCCGGTTAAAATGGGAGGGCCGGTTCCGGGTTAGCCCGGCCCGACCCGTTTGACACCTTTAATCAGAAGTCATTGTTGCTAAAGTGACAAAACCTTTTGATCGCACAGCAGCTAATAAAGCATGATACAAAAAAGATTTTCCAGTTCCACCAGGCCCGTCTATAAAAAATGCACCTGATTAATTAGAAAATATCCTATTAAGAATTGTATCATATGTTTTTCATTGTTCCATGTTCAACTTGGCTTCTAGTATCAAATCCTCTTTTTTGACAATAATATTTCTTTCAAAATGACAATCTTTTGCCTCTCTAATAGCTTAGCTTACGGTAGTGTAATTCTCTCAGGCACAAGTTTATATTCATTAATATCATGACCCAATAAATGCAAAGTATCATTAATTTGACTTAAAGTCAAGTAACGTATTTCTTTATCATTCATATCAGGCAAAATCTTAAAATCTTCAACTAATGCATATTTAAATTTCTTCCAAAGTTCTGATGGATTACCAGGGTTACAATACACCAATAATGTTGCGAACAAACGTCTCAAACTATATGGCATTTGATAATTTATGGCTTCAGACATACATTCAATCAAACTGTTATCACAATATAATAAGCCTCGTCTTTCCGCCGCTTCTCTAAAAATATCACGTCTCTCATCAACCATAAGTAGATCTTCATATGATTGTGGACCTCTTACATTCATTAATAATAACCTAAGGTAATATCTTTCTCCTTCTGTTGGATGACATGTTACAACACGACCACAACAGTATCTTTTTTTCGACGTGTCTTTATTTTATATGCTAGTGACCATACAAAATACTGAGAAAATTCTTTATATAGTAAATGAAGTTGCTTAGAATCTTCGTTTATTCTGTTCATTACAAAAAAATTCAGTCAACATTGTTTTTCTAATCATTGAATTAGCTAACACACTTTCTATATTGTCAATACTCTTGTAAGAAACAAATTATTGACCTTCTAAATGTAACTGAAGGTGATATACAACAGGAATCATTTCACTAATCAAAAAACTAAACAAACGTCACGCGGCCTCCGGAGGTGAAACCCAGCTAGCAATTTGATATTCCTTTATTTCATCCACGTCTGTATTTGTATTACCACTATGGATATGAAATGCAATTTTATCATGGCCCTTACAATTATATTTATAAATATACTAAACTTTGATATCAGAATAAATTTCAACATTCATATGACAATTATACTTGCACAACAAAAAAGGATTATATGAAAAAACCCGTGAATTGTCTAAAAATTGACGTCTTATTTTCATAGTCTGACCAGTTTTTCAACAACAACAAACCCAAAGTATCCATACCACTACCTCTAAAGAAGTAGAGAGGTTGTTTCCGATAGACCCCCGGCTCAAGATAAAAGGCAATATACAAAAGCATCAAAAGCATAAAACACGATATAAAATAACATAGGTACGACATCCACAAAAAATTTGTTCATTGCCAAACAAAGGACACCAAAGTCCACCCAAATACTGCCTACGACTCATCCACGCCTTTATCCCTCTATCCTAACAAAAAAGATACGACATTACACCCTCCTCCTAAATCTCCGGAATATTCATTTCTCAGAAAATGTCAATGTTTGAGACAGTTCAGGTCCAATTACGATGGAAAGAAAATCATGGTAACAGATACATGCTATTGAGAGTTGAGATAAGAAGAATAGCATAAAGGGAAAGAAGGCATTAGGCCTTCGCTGAAGGAAAAAACTAGAGCTTAATGGAAGAAACTGGTGGCAAATGAAGGAAACAAAATTAGTAAGTGTTTACACGTCGTTTGCTGAAACAGTACAAATGTACAATACACAAGCGCATACAAAAAGGAAAAGATTTTCAATGACCAAAGAATTTGGTCCAATCATACAATTGTTAATTGTAGTGTTCATCCCACTCTTACTCACTTATATATAATAGAAAAATAAATGCAGTTGGGACTTGGGAATATAGAAAACGTCATACCATAAGAAAAGATCTCTGGGTGTCCAATACTTGATGCCCATGTCATCACTCTGATCCAAGAAACCAACAGATCTCAAGAAATCATGTTACGCCTGACACAGTGGCATCTTTCTGAAATGTAATGAACTACTGAAATGCTGGAGGGTGGTTGTTGTTGAGTGAGCTATTGAAATCATTTACCTTTCAATGTTTATACTTCTATTGAAGCCTTTTCAGAACAGTAATATATCCTGAGAAACACAATGATTTCCTCTATTCTAGTCAAAAGTCAAGCCATCTGATGCTGAGGCAATTTATGGCCACGCTCGACAAACTGCAACATGAGCTTGTCAGCCTCTTCTACTCTGCCACCTTGCATCAATCTATCCTTCACCTTGTCACAAAGCTTTAAGTCAGGAATCAGATTCCGGTTGAACATTCGACAAGCCACCTTATATGATGAAAGAGGGTTCCCTTCCTTTAAATAGCTCTCTATAAGAATGTGGCAGGTATTTGCATCAACTCTTGAAGCTGTCCCGAGGACCTTTCCCAATAGCTTATAAGCCTCATCAGGATAACCTAAACCACAAAGTTTTTCAATAACCTGATTATAGGCAGTCTTGCACCCGTCTTGAAAGCATCTTCTCCAGTAATTTCAACAGATCGTCCACCCTACATTGCTGACTAAATCGATGGATCACTGTACGATATGTCACAGCAGTGGGAAGCAAACCCCTATGAAGCATTTTATTGGCCAGATCAATAGCCTCTTCCATCCTTCCTTGTTTTCCCAGTCCGTCTATTAGTGTAGTATGTGTGACAGCATCGGGGTGTTTGTTGATTAAATACATGTCATCAAGTACTGAGAGAGCAGCATCCAACTCATTCTTTTGACAGAAACCGTGAATAACAGTTGTGAAATTCACCACATTAACAGAACATCCTTTCTTCAGACATTCTACCATAAATTTCTTTGCTTCATCTGCTCTGCCCTCTTGGCAAAGAGATCAAATTATCAGGTTAATTTCAATGGGAGAAGGGAAAAGGCTTGTTTCAATCATTTCCCTAGCCACATCACAAGCTTCAGACAGTTTCCCTTCCCTACGATAGCCATGCATTACCACACTAAGGGGTCGTTTGGTAGAGTGTATAAGATAATAAATATTGAATAGGTTGTATTAGTAATGCTGAGATTAGTAGTGCAACGATTAGTAATACAGGGAGTATTAGTAATACTGAGATTATTTTTTATGCAGTGTTTGGTTTGATGTATTGAAAACAATATGTATTGTTATATTTTAAAAAGAATATTGTATGTTTACAAAAATACCCTTTGACATATTATAACTTTGTCTATTCTTTGCAAAACTTTTTAAAAAAAAAAAAAAAGAGTAAAAATATAACTAATTATTTACTTTGAAATTTTAAGATTCAATCATTCACTTATATATTTTTTTTGGTTATCTTTTCTTTATTTATTCATCATTTTTTTGTTGTTTCCACTTTGTGATGTTCTTACGTTGGAGGAAGATACGTGTAACTTTTGAACGAAACAGTAGAATTATTATTGATATAAATTTGTGTTCCGTAGAGTTCATGTTAAAGCTAAGTAGGAAAAAAATATTTTTATTTATGATATCCTATTTACAAAATTAAAGTTTGTATGCAATTTATTTTCGGATTGTGACCAATAATTATTTTTTAAGTTAATAGAGTAGTTTTTTTATGACTAAAATTATTTGGAGGGATATTATCTTGATAAATTGAAAAGAAATAACTCACATTGAATAAATTGAAAAGATTTAGAAAAAAAATTAAAGAAATTTGAGCTCATTTTTGTCTTGACACATATTTATCCATGGATTATAATCCATGAATTACTAATCCCACCAAGTTGGGAGTATTAGTTATACAACCTATAATACCATGCAGGGTGTATAACTAATCCATGTATTAGTTATACATAGCTTCAAAATTACTACCAAACAATGTACTAAGTAATCCCATCATTTAATTCATGGATTATGAAAATAATCCATCCTACCAAATGGGTCCTAAATGTTGTAGGATTTGGTTTCCACCACCACTTCTCATACATATTCATAATCTCTTGTGCCTTGGCAGACCTCCCACTCTGGCAAAGCCCGTTTAACAGTACAGTGTATGTTGCAGTGTTTGGCTTGCAA
Source organism: Capsicum baccatum var. pendulum (assembly GCA_030864225.1). Classification (NCBI taxonomy): domain Eukaryota; kingdom Viridiplantae; phylum Streptophyta; class Magnoliopsida; order Solanales; family Solanaceae; genus Capsicum; species Capsicum baccatum. Next base: position 94,513,158 of record CM061557.1, read on the forward strand.
CCATGCTTGTACATATGTTGGAGTAATGTTTTTGCTTGATCAATTCTTCTATATATTGGATATCAATTCTTTTCTTTTGATATATGATCGGCAAAATCTTTTAGATATTTAAACTTGCAATTACCTTTTTTATTCATGTAAATATTTGTTGGATTTAACTTTCCACAAGGACCATGCATCATATGTTGAGTAACAAGTGAATATAGATAAGATTCTTTCTTAGAGTCAGGTAATTCAGCACAAACAAATTTATCATAGGATTCAAGAGTTAATAATTTGTGTTCATCAGTAAGTATAATGAGGAAATGATCATGGGAAGACCATGTTTTTGAAATTCTATAGTGTACATAAAACCTGCAACTTTTTTAAAGATTTATCTTTTTAATATATCATATTTTAATTCTTATATCTTTGCTCTGAATACTCTACTAAGTCAGGCCTGTTTTGCACTTTGTCAGTGTGTAATAGATTTTTTTTATTTCTAACCAAAATGGATTACATATCATTGGTATGAATAAGTCAGGTTTCTAAAATATTGAACCAATGAGATAGCATCCATATATCGACGATGAATGTCTCTAGGCCCTCCAATAAATGTAACAAGAAGGAATGATACTTTCCAACTTTGCAGGTTTCCCTTTCACCACTTCTTAGAACATCTACAATTCCTTGTAAGAATTCAATTCTAAACAAATCTGAATTAAATGCCAAAAAATATATATTCTTTGTGCTTCAAGCTTGATATATACATCCACTATAAATTTTTGAAATATTCTTTCACAATGCAATACTTCATTTGTTTCATTATCTCTTATTTGAAACTTGTAGCAATAGTTTTCTCGATAGAAAACTGTATCTCTTTTCGTTTTCCTTTCTGTTGTGATTGAGCCTCCATATCAAGAAATGCATCCACTAAATACATATTTGATATACTGGATAGCTCTTCATGTTCACAGTAAGCTCTATTTCTTGTCACGCTATTTGTTTGAATAATTTTTTTTATTCCACAATGTCATCCATTTTGACCATATGAAAATAACAATGGATACTGTAGAGGATCATAACATCTGTAATAATAATTTAATAATTAAATTCTATTACTTTGAGTATAGATTCGAATATGTGGCGCAGAGATAGAGCCTGCAGAATTTTCCTCAAGCCATATTGCAACCTCTGATGTACGGGGTAAGTTATATGTTCGTTGATCTAATGATGAGTCACATTTAAGGGCAATATAGAAATTTGTCAATTGAGGAACATTCAACAGAGATTTTAGGAATATATTATATGGGTTCACTTTCAAGATGTCCATCAACTTTTGCATAATTAATTCGTCGATTTTTGTCGAACAAGTCATTCTATTGGTTAGTTCATTGTCGTGATCATAGAAGTATAACTGTAAATTTTTTGAGTTTTGGTTGTAAGCGATTAAATCATCTATAAAGTGATACATTTGTCCTTGGACTTTGAATGTGCAAATACCATAATTTCTTTTTGCTAGTTCTTTATCATACTTTACACCAAGCGAAGTGAAAGCAAACATGTTATTGTATGTTCTGATATAAGTGCAAAAATGTTCAGATTCTTCTGTCTTCGCAAAGTATAATCTTGCTAATTCGGGTGGCATTTCATATGTTGTTGGTCGTATTGAGCCGTTGTTGCAACAAAATCCGCTAGATTTGTATTCAAACTTTTTAGCACTACAATACAAACATTTGGGAACTTTTTTTAGAGCAATGTACTCACTTCGTTGCTCTATAATAGCAGGACACTGTTTTTTGATTCACCTATGACCAAGATATTTAAGACATGCAAGAACTATTCATTAGAAGAGGATAGCAGCAACACATAGAAATAAAACATGTTATTGCAACGGTGAATTAGCACAAACCTTTGGTTGGCATTGTGTTTAACGTTGGAGCGTATAGTGCTGACATAGCCGATGTGCACCCTTATATAGAAAGTCACAGCTCACGGTAGTGCAATAAATATCATGTCATAGTGGAAAACGTAATGTGAAGAGTAGGCATACCTGTTGCATAGATGGTTAAAGGTCCACATATTTGTTTGCCTTTGGCTAAATTGTCTTCGGGTTTATTTACGCAGATTTGATAGGCGAAAGCTGGTAAAGAAAATACAGAAAATGTGTAAAGACATACGTTTAGAGCATCAACAACATGTTATACATATTGTCCTGAGAAAATAAATTGGCAGCTTTAACTTTATAATTAGCAAAACCTTTTTCAGGAAGTGTTGGTTCTTGTATGGTGAGGCCAGCTTGTCTTGAAAAATCAGATTTCCCGTAAGATAATGTGGTTTTGTCTGGGACGGCAACAAGATGATTTTTAATGGAGTTTTTTCTTAACCGATATGTCTCGCATGGTTTGAGCTGCATAACAGCCTTTCTTTTTTTTTTTGCATATGAACAATTATTTGTTTTTTTGGGGATCTTTGTTCCTGCAAGTGTGGTTTGAAGAGACAAACAAAGACAAAAGAAATGACATTAGCGGGCAAATCCAAAATCATTATTTACAATGTATATATATATATATATATAATATATTAAAAGTGTGAAGATCCTTAGAAAAGTGATTTAAACATTTTACCCTTCATTAAAAGATTTTGCTTTAGACAAAATAGTCTTTTTACCTTTTTTCTATTACTTTAGTAATATTAAATATTAAATATATTATCAAAAAAAAAAATCCTCACAAAAATAGAATTCCTTTTCCACCATCTAAAAAACCTTACCATTACAAGAAATAAAAAAAAAATTCCAAACCAAAAAAATAATAAAAAAAGAACAACCTTAATGTGAGACCATAAAAAAATGTAAGAATAAATTATTAGTAATTCAAAAAAAATATCCCCAAACATGAACCCCCAAAAAAAAACTATAATAATTTTAAAAAAAATAATATCCTTTCCTAATTTGGTTTTAAGCATAGTCTTTTTCATGCAAAATATGGTTAAAAAAAGTTCAAAAAACGACAATCAACAATTCATATCCCATGAAAAATAGGTTTTAACATACCTTTTACCAACTTTTATAAAAAACATGCAAATTTTAATTTTTTACCATCTTCACCATACTTTTCTTTAGTTTTTTTCAATTTTGTATCCTCTCCAAGTTCTCTTCGTCAACTCACTTTTATTTATTTGTCATAAAAACTCCCACTTTTTTTGCATTGTTGATTGTTGCTTGCTTGTAATAATTTAAACACAATATTAATTGTTGTGCCAATAATTTTGCTAATATTGTTAATTGATCTAATTTGCATTATTAGTCAGATTTATGTTCTTAATTGATTTAATTTGTATTCTTTGTTGGATCTATTAATAAGTAATGTTCACCATACAACAAAAACATAATCAAACGTTTAACTCCTCTCACTCTATAGGATTCATAATGAGTTGAAGATTTTCGTATTTTTTGTGGATGTCGTACCTATGTTTTTATCTTATTTCATACCTGTAATGTTTTATATACTTTGTCTTGAGTCGTGGGTCTATCGGAAACAACATCTCTACTTCTTTAGCAATAGTGATATGGACTGCGTACACCCTACCCTCCCCAGACCCCACGATTTGGGAATATACTGGGTTTGTTGTTATTGTTGTAAAGAACGAACCATTTTTCTTTTCAAGGAGAACCAATTAATATAAGATTTGCTATTTTTATTTTCTTACTTAAAATTGTAACTCTAGAGAAATTTAGGTTAGATTTGAACCATTAAATATGTGATTGTTGAAAGCATCAAATTTGAGTTGAATAATATAGGAATGTGATGGACGAATGAACCTACAATATATTCGTCTATTTTACCTTTAAAATATATATTACATTATTTAAAATTGTAATTTCATACTTTTTTTTAATATTAAAATTCTGAAAACAATTAATTTTTAGTTATAAATCTCCTTACTTAAATAATGTTTTGATAAACTAAATAAAAATTACTGTCATAAAAATGCTCTGCCGTTATTTTTGGTCTAATCAAAACCACCGTGGGAGTAATATACATAAACATTACTATGTATATTTGAAAAACAAAAACTTAAGAACTCTAAAAACAACTAAAAAGAATAGGATTAGAATTTTGAATTAACTAACTAAATATATACACCTTTAGAAAAAGTATATACACCTTTAGAAAAAACTAATTTATTTATTTATTTTTTTGGTGAAAAAAATAATTTATTATTTTAAAGAGACAATAAATTGAAACACAACATGCAATAAAATATTTGAGATATGATAATTTTCTTATATTGCTTAATTAGATACAATATTTACTTTAATATAAATTGTTATGTTTTAATAACTTTTTTTTTATAAAACTTAATTAAGGAAAGACACGTGCAAAGCACGTACACTAAACTAGTGTGTGTCTGTGTATAGAGAGAGAGAGAGATTTCTACCTTTGCTTTTTCTGTCCAATTTCTTGCCAATGATACCTGGTTTCACTATTTAGCTATATTTGGTTCCAATCAAAAATAGCAAATTTAGATTTTATACACCTTACATGAGCTAGATGGTACATTAGGTAAGAAAAAAGAAATAGCGAAAACAACATAACAGTAATGTTCAGTTTTTTCTTTTTACCTCAAACTGAAAATTTTGGTGATTGCATTTATTTTGCTTTGCTTTCTTGTTCTTTCTTTTTCCCCTTTTCCCATGTTGCTCTGCTATTGTACAAGTAATTTGTTGTCCCTACAACTCATATTTTCTGAATATATTACTACTCTTTTTCTTGTTTAATTGACTTTTAAGAGTTAACTGTATGCTATTTGTCTGCTCCATTATCACCGTACGACATATATTGAATTGCAAATCCAAGATTTATTGAAATAGCAAAATCAACATTTGTAAGTGAATATAATTTTCTTAAGAAAAGCATTTCTAAGTGAATATAAATAGTCCAAACTGAAGATCTGGTGAAATGCCTCAACAAGACAAACCAAGTTCAGGAAATATAAAAGAGTAAATATTTCCTAAACAAAAACTTATTCATAAAAGAGGCCTGCTTGATTGCAATCCAAAAGATGATCTGTAGTTTGTCTAATTGGATAAATTAGAAATGGAAAATATGTCTCTAGATAGAATCGCATAAAAGTCAGTGTCTTCCATGAAAGAATTACAGACAAATCAAGACTGGTCTACATCCTCACGGTCTCAGCCTTTCCCTTGTATTAGCCCTCAATACATAGCTATATCTCAATTTCAGCACCGTATTCATTTCAACTTTATTCCAATCTACTTTCTAATTCCAAAAAATCATCTAGTTTTTATTTTAGAATGAGGTTTTTCTTCCGAACATAAATTCAGTGAAAATTGTGTCAAGAAAATTAAAATTACAGACGAACACAGAAAATTAAAAATATTTACCTCTAAAAAATGCAGCACGGAGAAGCGAATTACCAAAAACCAGAAACAACTAGAAGAGTAAAGATGACGAAAGGCAGGAAAATAGATAGAATGAGAGATGCATAAGGCGGTGCAGTAAGTGATGAGAATTAGATAGACTGAGAGATGAAACGGTGGAATATCATATAATAGAATTGGAACCTTAAAAGACATATATACCCTTCCATGCTGGGCACGCATGTTGAAAAAGGTGTGTGCTATTGCCCTTTATTATATAGCAGAATATTCTACTTACTCATAAGCAGAACGTCACTGCTTCAGCTGATTTAATGTTATTTTATTATATAATTCTTAATTAATTATTATAAATTATTTAATTATAAAAATATTAATAATATTTAATAAAAATAATAAATTGAATTCTACTTATAAATGGCAATAAGCAGGCATGTCGATAGCATCAGCTGCTTCAATAGTTATTTTACTATATGACTCCTAATTAATCATTATACGTCATTTAAGTATAAAAAAAAATATTTAATAAAAATAATAAATTAATTTTTTACGTTTTTTTTCTACTTGATTTCTTATATAAGATCTGTTTAAATTTTTTTACAAGTATTTTTATAGTAATTTTATTATAGCACTGTTATAAGTCATTTAAGATATGTATGATTCGTTGTTTTAATCGTGATTTTATTATATTATTCGTAATTAATTTTGAAAAATAAATAAAATAACAAATTTTATACTACCTTCTTCAGCTGCTTTAATCATAATTTTACTATATCATCCCTAATTAATTACTATAAGTCAATTAAGTATTAACAAATTAATAATATTTAATAAAAAAGGATAAATTGAATATAAAATGATAAATTAACTCTTGATGTTTTAAATTAATTAGATGTCTTATATGAGATCCATTTAAATTTTTTCACATGTATTTTTTTAGAATAATCTTGTTTATAACATCTAATTAGTTGCTAGAAACTATTTAAGACATGTCTGCTTCATTGTTTCAATCGTGATTTTATTATATCACCCTAATTAATTTTTATGGTCATCTAAGCATTAAAGAATTAATAATATTTCATAAAAAAAAAATACACACAAAATGATATGTCAACATAAAATATTTGTTTGACTATTGAAATTATATTAGTACATGAAGTTACATATATTATTTAAAAATGAGAAGACAAGTAAACTGGAACTGAGAGAGTATTAATATCTTATTAAAAAAAATTATGCTAAAAGAATTATAAATTACATATTTAACAACTTAAAAATATAAAAGATACAAAATATTCGATTGACTCTTGAACTTATATCAGTGTCACTTAAATTGAAATAGAAGAAAAAAATATTATAAATTATAATAATTAAAAATTTAATTTATTTTAATGATTGATTATCTAAATTATATTTATATAGTATAAATTAAGATAAAAAATAATATATATTGGACCGTGTTGAGCACCGGCCTTCCATCTTCCATGCCTAGTATATATAAAGCAGATGTGGTTTCAAAGCTTGCCTATTCTGTGGTGATTTGGAAAAAGAAGAGTATGGGGAAGATATGTTTGGGGGTTTTGGGGTGCGTAATGCGCACACCCTTTACTCAGTTCACGCCACGTGGGTAGTGATAATGCTTTGCGGTTCTGAAGATAAAAAATTGTTTTCAAATTGGGCCGAATGGGCCCATGAGAGGAGAAAGTAATATATATATATATATATATATATATATATATACTTAATATTTTAAGTTGTTAGTTATTATAATTTATAATAATTGTTTAACATTATAATTTATTATTTTAAATTATTAATCAGTATAATTTATGACACTCTTTTTGTTCAAAGTTTTATAACATTGATAGTATATTATATTCTGAGAATAATTTAAGTTTTTAATTACTGAAATTTATAATACTTTTTTTCTATTTCAATTTAAGTGACGCTGATATAATTTTGAGAGTCAATCAAATATCACGATTGAAGTCCCGAAGTAGACATGTATTAAATGACTCATAATAACTTATTAGAAGTGATATAATAAAATTATTATAAAAATAGTTGTCAAAAAAATTTAAGCGGACCTTATATAAGATGTCAAGTTGATTTAAAACATCAATAATTAATTTATCTTTTTTTTTGCTTTTTTTTATTAAATATTTTTTTAATATTTAATCGACTCATAATAATTAATTAGGAATAAAATAGTAATATTACGGTTGAAACAACTGAAGCAAACAAGTCATAAATGTCTATTTTACTTTTATTTATCAAATATTATTAATTTTTTAATACGTAAATGACATATAATAATCAATTAGGAAATAACTTATTAGAAGTGGTATAACAAAATTAATATAAAAAAATTGTGAAAAAAAATTTAGACAGGCCTTATATAAAATGTCAAATTAATTTAAAACTTCAATAGTTTGTTTATCATTTTTTTTGTTTATTTTACCTTTTTTATTAAATATTATTATTTTTTTAATACTTAAATGACTTATAGTAATCGATTAGGGATTAAATAATAAAATTACGGTTGAAACAATTGAAGCAGACATGTCATAAATGTGTATTTTATTTTTTGTTAAAATATTATTAATTTTTAACACTTAAATGACATATAATAATTAATTTGGTGATATAGTAAAATCACGGGTTAATACTTAAATAACCTATAGTAATTAATTCGGAATGAAATAGTAAAATTACGGTTGAAGCAGCTGAAGCAGACATGTCATAAATATCTATTTTATATTTTTTTAAAATATTATTAATTTTTTAATATCTAAATAACATATAATAATTAATTAAGGGTGATATGGTAAAATCACGAAGGAGGCAGGCATGACGACCGCCTCCTACTTCCAAGCCTCTTCTATATATTAGAATATACACACTAGAAATAATATATATGCCTAGAGATATAATAGTATTTCTATTAATGCCTAGAGAGAGAGATTGTACTCCATTCTTTCACGAGTCATTAATAGAAATATAATAGTATTTCTATCAATGCCTAGTGCATATATAGAGAGAAATATATATTATTTCATGTCTAGTATATATATAGAGAGAGATTGTACTCCATTCTTTCATGAGTCATTTCTATTAATAATATATAACTCGACTAAAATATTTTGTTTTGTACTTTTTGTATTGTTTCATTATAAGGGCGATATTTGCACAATTAGAACTTCTAGACACACAGGTTTATCACAAGATTGTTGGATCTCTGACAGGCCCCTTGTTTGGGTAAAAGATTGTCCATACAGTCAAATTTCTTTAGATTCTTTTCTATTTCGGTTGGTGCTTTGGTTCGGTCTTCCGACTTAGGCTTAATTCGATATTATTACGAGGTCTGGTAGGCTGAGCGGCATACCCCAGCCTAAGAGATCCTGTAAATGGTATCAAAGCTTGTGTATTTTCATAGTAAATATGTTAAGTGCGGTGATGATTTATGGTATGGATATAAGGCTTTTTTTATAATCATGGATATGGGAGAAGTAAGTACTAAAAGTACAAAACTCGAAGAGGTAGACTTACCTCAAGATATGGATCTACTGAATAAATGGACTATTCCAAAAGTTGAATTAAAAACTATTTATGAATACGGATTTTTTTATAAAATAAAACACAAGCAGATTATTAAAACAACTGAACAATCTCTTGCTTTAAATGCTGACGAACAGACTATTCAACTTCTTAATAAGCGTGATTTCGATACTTTTAAACGCAATTTTAATTATATGCATATTGGTTTAGTACAAATTGCTTTTCGACCTCTAACTTTAAAGGGTCTTCCCAAAATATTTTTAGCAGCATTACGTGATGCTAGAAATTTAAATTTTCGAAAGTCTTTAATGGGATCTATTGAATCTACTCTTGCTTATGGTCCTGTATATTTCAATACTCAGCCCAATTTACAGTTATCTTTGTCTGATGTAAATATTTTTCATGCTTTGACCTTAAATGTTAAAACTCATGGTTATGATTATGCTCCTGGATCTGAACTTATAGGATTGTCTTATCGCATATATTACCGACTATTATCAACTTTAAATCCTAGATGTAAATTGATTGATGATAATTCTAATTGCACTATGCTAATTGAAACTAATTTTATAAAATCTAGGGTTACTACCCGAAGACCTATTAGATGGGATGAAATTGACTTCCCTCAGACTTGGATTTTAAATTCAGTCACTTCCCCAAAACAATTGGCGGAAGATGTGACTAATTCAGAGTTAACTCAAGTAACTCAAAACTCCGACGGTCGAATTTGTTTACAATTCGATAGCAGTCCTCCTGTCTATAGAAATTCTTTCTCTTTACCAAGAAGACTTCCTTCAATACATCATATTTCTCCTGTCGAACCTGCTGAACCTGTCTACGGTCCAGCTAGGAATCGAGCGGCATCTTTGCATACCATTAATTCTGCAGATTCGCATGCTATACCTAAAGGTGTAGAAAAAATCAAAATCAACTCTAAAACTAATATAGTTCAAGATTTTAACAATGAAAATCCTACTCCATCTGAAATGGATTTTGACATCAACTCTGTTTAATCATGATAACACAACTTATTGATTTCAGTCCTGGTTCTCAGGCAAGAAGATATATTCAAAAGGAATTCTTTACTGAAAAATGGAAAACTTTCAGAACATGGTTTTTTGAAACCTATACTCCTGATGAATTATGGAATATTTCAGAAGAATTTTATGAAATGTGTACTTTACATAATAAAATTATCTTTTTTGTACCATGATTTATGTCTACCTATTTGCCGTCATATGTTAACATAATCGAAAGATCTTATCAACATTCTGATGGTACAATTACTCAAGCTCTTTATCCTCCCCAATCTTCCTTTATATTACCCAACAATACTGGCATGACTTTTTCTGCTTTTCAAAAATTTGTCAGTGAAGATGTTGGAAAAATCACTATTTCTGAAATCAATAACCTTATCGCTCAAAATAATTATTTGAGTCTTTATGTTAAAGTTCTAGGAGAGCATATTTCTTCTCTTAATAAAAAACTTGACGAACTTATTGAGTTAGTCAATAAACTGAGTATCCAACAAACTTCCTCGGATATTCCCTCTACTTCCAAAACCACGAACGACGAAGAATATATTCTTTCTAAACCTTGTATTCAAAGACCTCCTAAAATCGAAGGATTTGAAAAGGTTTCTCAAATAGATCAATTAGAAAAACTCTTAGACAAAAGTTCTCTCGTTTGCATATTCAACCCCTCACTATTTCAGATGATTTTGTACAAAATCTTGAGTCTAACTTTGCTGATAATATTGAGTCTACTGAAAACCCTGGCGCTGTTCTTTCTTCCGAACTCAATAAGCTTAAGGAAATGATTAAGAAATAGTCGGGTAAGAAATACACTGATATTCCCCGGATGTCTACGGCCTATTATCCTCGTCCAACTCCTCAAGATGTTCTGATAGAGGAAAAGGACTGGAATCAAACAAATATTTCCTATAGTGGCGACGCTATTTATGAATGGAATATTGACGGATTATCCGATCGCCAGATCTCTATTCTTATTCATCGAATGCCTATGTATGCTACTATTGCCACAACCACTACCTCACCAGAAAATCGGGCCACTCGTACTGACCAGACAATTTGTAAAATGATTGTGGCGGGCTTTACTGGCCAACTTCGAGGATGGTGGGATAATTTCCTAGATGACACCAAACGCGAGGCTATTTTTAATTCCACTAATGATCAACCTGGAAAAGACAATCTTGGTCGAGCACTAAAGCCAGGAAGATCTGATGTTGTCTATACTCTTATGCTTACTATTATTGAATATTTTGGAGGAAGATTTACCAATCAGTATGAAAACATTAGAACTCTTCTTAATAGTTTAAAATGTCGGCACCTATGTGAATTTAGGTGGTATAAAGACACATTTCTTAGTAGGGTTATGGATTTACCCGAAAGTAAGTATGACCATTGGAAAGCTAAATTCATTGATGGTCTCCCACCTCTATTTGCTGAAAGAGTTAGGAAAACCCTTAGAGGCTCTTATGGAGAAGTCCAGTATTCAGAAAAAACCTATAGTCAGCTTATTGTAGCTTGTACTCAAGAAGGCTTAGCCCTTTGTAACAAGTTAAAATTAGCTAGACAAATTAAGCTTGATAAACTCCGAGAAAAATCTCAATTAGGAGACTTCTGTGAACAGTTTGGTATGGATAAACCTTTAGTAAGAAAATCCCATCGTTATTCCAAAACTCATAGAAATAAACGTTCTCGACATAGGAGTAAGGAAGAACGTGAAGCGATAAAATCCTTTCGTAAGTCTACCAGATTCACCAAAAGCCAATCGAAACGATACATAGCCAAAATCAAGTGTTATAAATGTAACCAGTATGGTCATATAGCTCCACATTGCAAATTGCAAAAACTAAAAACCCTAGAACTTTCTGAAGAAATTCATGATCAAGTTTACAATTTATTGTATACTTCTGACTCTGAGTCTAATTCTACTTCTGACAATGATTTTGACCTTCCCGATTCTGGCAGTGAGCTCGCTCAGGCTAATAAATGCAATGATTGTGATAATAATGTTTGCAATTATGATGAAATGATGTATAAACTCCAGGCACAGTTTGATGACCTAAATTTAAATGTTCAAACACTTACTGCTGAAAATGTTCTCGAATTACTTAAAGAAGTTACGGATGAAAAACTCCGTGGAAAAATTCTTAATTTTGCTACTCAAAAAACTCCTGCTCATACTAGTATTTCTAAAGATACCTTCTTTGATAATCATCCCATGTCCTATTCTTTAGCTGAAGTTAATCGTCGTCTTGCGATAAGTAAAACCCCAGGGCGAGACACTACTTTTGATGATTTAAAATTCAAAGTTGAGCAACTGAAAAAAGAGATTATTTCTTTAAAACAAAATCAGATAATTTCCGATCATAGAATTTTGAAACTCGAAGAAAAAATAGAAGTTTCTACCAATTCTTCAAAAGGAAAAGAAAAGGATTCGGACTACTCTGAAAATTCTGAACATTTTCAACTAGATAAGATCAATCCGACAGAAGATTTGAAAAAGGATTATTTTTTAGGAATGATGCAAATAGTTACCGCCCATAAATGGTACATAAACTGCACTATTTTAGTAAATAAAGAATTTTTCATCACTAATGTGGCTATGATTGATAGTGGTGTTGATGTTAGTTGTATTCAAGAAGGACTAATTCCAACTAAGTATTTTGAAAAAACTACTCATCTCATAAGATCTGCAACTGGTCATACTCTTGATATCAACTATAAATTGCCTAATACTCATATTTGTCGCAATAAAGTTTGTATTCCTCATTTCTTCTTTTTAGTAAAAAATCAGATTTATCCTCCTATTATTCTGGAACCCCTTTTATAAATGCAATTTACCCTTACACTCATATAGATGCAAATGGTTTTAAGGCTACTTACAAGGGTAACCAAATTTCTTATCCTTTTATTACTCATCCGGTAACAAGGGATATAAATGCTCTTATTAATATGAAACAAAATCAAATTAATTTTCTACACTTAGAATTAATGAGCATTAATATTTGTGACACTTTAAAATCAGTAAAGGTACAAGAAAAAATAAAAATGATTTCTACTCAATTGATGCTTGAAATTTGTGCTGATCATCCAAATGCTTTTTGGAACAAAAAAAGGCATATTGTTTCTCTTCCTTATGAGGATGACTTCAACGAAGAAAAAATTCCAACAAAATCTCAGCCCTGTCAAATGAATACGGAATTAATAGAATTCTGTAAAACAGAAATTGATAGTCTTTTGCAAAAGGGTCTTATAAAACCTTCAAAATCTCCTTGGTCTTGTACAGCTTTTTATGTCAATAATGCTGCTGAAAAGGAACGAGGAATACCTCGATTAGTTATCAATTATAAACCCCTTAATAAGGTTTTAAAGTGGATTAGGTACCCTATACCAAATAAAAGAGACCTACTTTCCCGATTATATGACGCCAATATATTTTCTAAATTTGATTTAAAATCTGGCTATTGGCAAATTCAAATTGATAAAAAAACATACTTATAGAACTGCTTTTAACGTCCCTTTTGGACAATATGAATAGAATGTCATACCTTTTGGTTTAGAAAACTCTCCTTCTGAATTTTGAGAAGATTATGAACGATATTTTTAATCCGTATATGGATTTTATCATTGCTATATAGATGATATTTTGGTATTCTCAAAAACTCTTGAATCCCATTTTAAGCATTTGCATACTTTTAAACAAATCATTATTCAAAATGGTTTAGTCATTTCCAAACCAAAGATAAGTTTATTTCAAACTAATATTAGATTTCTGGGTCATAATATTTCTCAAGGTTCTATTGAACCTATTCAACGAGTACTAGAATTTGCTAAAAAATTCCCCGATGTTATTACAGATAAAAAACAACTTCAAAGGTTTCTTGGAAGTCTTAACTATATTTCCCCTTTTTACAAAAATCTGTCCAGAGATTTAGCCCTTTATATGATCGCTTAAAGAAAGATCATAAAATTCCTTGGACTCAAGCTCACACAGATTTAGTCAAATTAATAAAAATCCGAGTTCAAACTCTTCCTTGCACATCTCTTGCAAACCCTAACTGGTTGAAAATCGTTGAAACTGATGCTTCTAATATAGGGTATGGCGGAATACTTAAACAAGTTAATCCCCATACAAAAGCGGAATGTTTGATCCGATTTTATTCTGGTAAGTGGACTGAAAGTCAGAAAAAATATGCTACGGTAGCTCATGAAATGCTTACTATTGTGAAATGTGTTTTAAAATTTCAGGATGATTTATATAATCAGAATTTTATAATTAGAACTGACGCTCAATCTGTTAAATTCATGTTTAGTAAAGACTTTAAGCATGATGCTTCTAAATTAATATTTGCTCGGTGGCAAGCTCAATTAGCCCCTTTTGACTATGAAATTCACTATAAACGGGGCAGTGAAAACTCTTTGCCTGATTTCTTATCTCGCGAATATTTGACATGAGCTTCTACACTTATTTCCTCTCTGAAAAAACTATCATTACGATTATTAAATGCATTCCTTTAAATGAAGATATTCATTTCCTTATCCTAGAAACTCTTGTTCGTCGCTTCATAAAAGAAGATTTATTGTGGTACAATGAATTCATAGATGATGACATTTATTGGTTCGATATTGACTTAAATGATTAATGTTTACAGATACTATGAACATTTTCGTGCACTTCTTCTCTGCAAAATTCTTAATCACTTTTATCAAGGCCACTCCGTTACCTATGGATTTACACATGCTCATTCTAAGAAGAGTCATTGCTAATATTATTACTAACGATACTCTATATGAAGATCTTTGTGAATATATGTCATGGTATGCTGATCAAATCCCTGATGACTAATGCAGTATGGAACCCCCTTGGCAACCCGCCAAAGGAAGAGGAAGAGGGGGAAGAACTCAAAACTCTGCATATTCATATCAAGGAGGAAGAACAAATCCTTCATATTTCGACAGACGAAATTCTGCCTATAGTTCAGCAAGTTCTAATTTTCCTGTCTTACAGCAAGGAAATAGAACCTTAATTAATTCAAAAATCCCTCGTAATGAGGCATCTTCATCACAACAAACTCCGCATATTGACTCTTCTATACATTTGGAAGATATTCCTGAAACTCATCCATTATTCAAACAATTACAATCTTATTTATCTGAGAAAAGAAAATCTGCAGATTCTTTTGTATCTATTGTGAATGAAAACACTGAAGACAAGCCTTCTTATGAAAAACTAGAGGCTAGAGAACTTATATTATATCTGGAAAATCAGCATATTCCCTCACAAGAAAATTCGGAAGAAGCTTGGCGAATTATCAAAAACTATCTTACTGCTAATGTCTATGTTACAGGAAAATCTTATAAAACTCGCACATATTACGAGCATATTCTTGTTCAGACATTTAGTGCAACATTCGACCACAGTCCCCTTGGCGAATCTACCCCCGGAGTACACGGATACTCCAAAATGGTCATTAAAAAACTTATTCCTATTGAAGAATGGGGTATTTCGTCCATGACACAACGATCAATGCTGATGGGGCCAATGGGCCAAACCCTTGCTAATTTCACCTATTGGGATTATATTAAAGCTTTTTCTCACGTATTATACTATAACAATTACAAACACAAACACACCTGATTTATCAAAATCTGTTCTAAAGTATTTGAAAAACCTATTCCTAATTGGTTCATTCAGTGGTGGACTAATCACGGGCCTAATATCAAAATATTGCCATCAGAATATTCCTCTTTATATTATTCTTGAAAAAAATCCTCTCCATTCCTAACAGAACTATATCTTTCGGAGCATATTTGCAAACTTGACACTATTGATCAAATGTATTTCTACATCGAATTCTCTATTCCTTGGATACATCGGTGGTCAATAGAAATTGGCTATGACGCCCAGCAAATCCCGGCACTATACCGAACATTCTATTGTAACTTCTGGGATAAATTACTCCGCACAGATCCAGAAACAAAACTGACCTATGGTCATGATCAACGGGAAAAAATAGTTAAAAAAATTGCTGCCTATGAGAAAACCCCCAGAAAATTTATATTGGTCGAAGACAAAAATCTTAATTATGTTTCCCGACGTATTTCGGCTCATGATGGAAATAAAATATAATTGATTGAAGAATATTTGTCAGAGGTCCGCGATAAATTACTACATACTGTTGAACAACATTCCGATGCCTCAATGAATAGCACAGATGCAAACACTGACGACATCACTGACTCTCAGCCACCCGAAATTCTGAATGAAGATGAAGAACTAGAAAAGGCTGAAGTATTTCTCAAAAGGTGGACAGAAAAAGACAAGATTTAAAGCCTTTGTGATAGTAAAAACACTGTTGTAATAATAAACACTGTTGTAATAGTAAAAACACTGTTGTAATAGTAAAAACACTATGCACAGGACCCCACATATTACTGTGCAAGATTCTCTTCTCTATTATTTAAAGAGCCTCATTCTCAGAAAAGAGGCATCAAGTTTTTCTTTTATTTTTCTCTCGAAAAAACTCTCTACTCTCTGTAATAGTTTGAAGATAAATAAATAAGAGATTAAGTTACTATTCCGACTGCTTTCCGATTAATAAGGTACATATTTATTTACTTTACTGTTTTCTTCTTTTAACCCTTCTATCATAACCACGCTGTGACTCTGTCCGGCTGAAACAATTCCTTATGTCTATACTAATGATCTAATCTCAATAACCTGTTAACTATGAAAGTTCCAGACTCTACTTAGATAGAAAAGAATTTTCAGAATTTTTGACTTGGTTCCGAAATGGAGGTACAGTCGAGTTTAATATTCTTATGATAACCTTGTCTCAGTGACTCCGTCTAGTAAGTTGTGCCCCCTAAGCCCGTATTGATTGAGAAAGGGCGATCTTTGCACAATTAGAACTTCTAGACACGGGTTTATCACAAGATTGTTGGATCTCTGACAGGCCCCTTGTTTGGGTAAAAGATTGTCCATACAGTCAAATTTCTTTAGATTCTTTTCTATTTCGGTTGGTGCTTTGGTTCGGTCTTCCGACTTAGGCTTAATCCGATATTATTACGAGGTCTGGTAGGCTGAGCGGCATACCCCAGCCTATGAGATCCTGTAAATTTTTTATAAATGAACATATGTTGTTAAGCAGAAGAAACTGAACATTTTTGTCATTCTCGCTTTGTTGAATTCTTAAGGATATAGTTATGTTTGACTATTTTTTTATAGTTACGTATCGATCTATATAGCTCCAAGTGAACAAATATGAAGTATATCCATTGAATGAATGAACACAATTGATAGCGAGCAATTGGTTACATTAACTAAAAATGATAATTAAGTAAAATATTATTACGAGTAATAATTAAATAGCAAATTATAATAATTTATTTCTCTTAAAATTACAATGTTGAGCCCGTAAACGGGCCCTTCAATATCTAGTTACTACGACACAATAGAGAGAATATGCTATTTTGGCAGTCCTCACTAATAATTTTTCGTCAATTTTATTCCTAATTGAAGTTTTAATTACTCTACAAATTTTCATCCATTTTGATAAATTTGAATAATTTTATGGGCTTGTTAAATGCTACAAACTCAATGAGCCATTGAAAAATGATAGTGACACCATAAAAATTATTTATACAATCAAATTCAAAATTGATCCAGAGTTTATTGTCTTTCTATTTTGTGAAAATGTTTATTAATCTTATTTCAATTATCATTTTCCTAAAAAAATCATCATGGACAGGTAATTAAGGCATCTTGACATTCCCTTTCTAACTTAGTACATGCTTAATTATTAAATAAAAAATTATCTTTTATATATAGCTAAAAATGTTAGAAAAGTTAATTTAAAAAAAATACAATTTAAATCTCTAAATATTAATGATACAAATAGCGAAAAATGAGAATAATTCTTTTTCACATTCTATGATGACGACTTCTTTTTAACAAAAAAATGAGATTATCAACATTTTATAGAATTTAGGAAAAAATAATTAATTTAATATGAAATATTAAAGCTTCATACATGTTTAAGAAATATCAATATAAATTTCTTACCATGTATTTTTAGGAAAAAGAAACTACTAAAGTTAAAAAAAAGTTTACTAACTTTTCAATTTCTTTTGTATGATTTAATATGAAGGAACATCTACAAAAGTATTTTGTTGAATCAAGTTTTTTAATTATTTAAATTAAATTCTATATTATTTATAAGTTAAATTTATTGATGTTATCATACAACAATTTGTAGTATTAAATATTTGTTATATTATTTTAAATGTCAGAATTTATTTACTCTTTTGTAATAAGTGGGTTAATTAATATAAGTTTAATTGAGAAAAAATTAATGAAAAATAGGTTAGCCAATATAATTTAAATTGAGAAAAAAATTATGAAGTTAGTTCAACATAAGATAAAACTCGATTTGGATGATTACAGACTTTAATCTCCAAAACTACAGGTAAAATAAAAATAGTTAGTGCATGCATGTGTTGAAACTAAAAAAAAAATATCTAAAATAAACTCTGAGGAAAAAATTATTCTTTTAATTTATAAAAAAAATATTATTCAATTAGTATTAAAAATATTGGAATATGTTCAAACTACCTTTACAATTAATATAATTTCATAAAAAAATAAAAAAAAATGAAAAACAAAATTAGCAATAAGATAAAAAAAAGTTACAAATATAAAGTTTAATACACTCTATCTATTCCATTTTATGTGGCATCATTTCTTTTTTGTTCCATCCCCAAAAAACTTTACCTTTTCTTTTGTGGTAAGTCTTAAAGACGCAAGTCTACGTTTAACCTTATTGATCTCACTTATAAGATTTCACTTAATTAAAAATAGTAGAAATATATTTTTTTTGTGATAACTATTTAAAAACACAATTCCACTTTTAGTCACTTATAAAATTTCACTTAATTAAAGGTGGTGGTAATATATTTTTTAATAAAAGATATTTTAACAAATACCACCAAATCTTCTCTTATTTTTAAAATTCTATGCCTGATTAAAACATGTCACATAAAATGGAACATGGAGAGTATTAATTTTGGGCCCAAGGCACTGGCCAAATGCCACCAGTAATATAATATATTAATAATTAATTATATTATAGAAGAGCCACTTTCAACATGACTATTTGTTGGTATTGAAATTAAATTTGAGGGTATTAATGTCTTTAAAAAGAATTGTAGTATCAACTTGATTATCTTTTGTGGTTTATTATTTGGACCACATTAAAAGTTTCCTTAAATATAGATCCAAATTAGGGTGGCTTTCAAATTTTAGTATCAAATAAAAAAGCTTCCTTTCAACGTCTACTTTTATAAAAGAATATTTTTTAAAAAAACTTTCTTTGATCTTTTTTTCTTTTAAAATTTTTTCGACCTTTATTTTAATTTAATCTTTCCTTTTTTTTTTATCAACCTTTATTTTTCCTATTCTCTCTCAAGTTCTACATTTTCTTTGATTTTTATTTTTTTAATATTTTTCTTCATTTTCTTCTTTTTTTGCAATTTTTATTATTTTTGTTCTTTTCTTCGATTTCTTCCATTCAAGTTACATCTCCTAAGCAAGAGTTGACACTATCACATTATAAAGGCAAGACTTACGACTTTTGAACAATAAGCTACGTTTTATGGGCAAAAGTTGACACTACTACATTGTAGAGGCAAGAATTATGACTTTCAAACAACAAGTTATGTTTCATGGGCAAGAGTTGACACTACCACCTTGTATTTTGATTTATGAGATGTTTTATAACTCTTACCTTAGAGGTAAAACTTAACTCAAGGACTTTCAAACAACAAATTATACCCCACGGGCAAGAGTTGACTCTACCACATTATGTTTTCATTAATGAGATATGCTATAATTATTGCCTTAAAGGCAAGACTTAGTTCAAGGACTTTCAAACTACAAATTATGCCCCACGAGCAAGAGTTGACTCTACCACATTATATTTTCATTTATGAGATACTCTACAACTATTGTCTTAGAGGCAAAACTTGGCTCAAAACTTTCAAACAATAAATTATGCCTCACGGGCAAGAGTTGACTCTACCACGTTATGGTTCATTTATGAAATATTCTACAACTATTGCCTAAGAGGCAGGACTTAGTTCAAGGACTTCCAAACAACAAATTATGTCCCACGGACAAGAGTTGACTCTACCACATTATGTTTTTATTTATGAGATGTTCTACAACTATTGTCTTAGAGGTAAGACTTAGCTCAAAGACTTTCAAACAACAAATTATGTCCCACGGGCAAGATTTGACTCTACAATGTTATGTTTTCATTTATGAGGTGTTCTACAACTATTGCCTTAAAGGCAAGACTTAGCTCAAGGACTTTCAAACAATAAATTATTCCCCACGGGCAAAAGTTGACTCTGCCACGTTATAGTTTCATTTATGAGATGTTCTACAACTATTGCCTTAGAGGTAAAACTTGACTCAAGGACTTTCAAACTATAAATTATGCCCCATGGGCAAGAGTTAATTCTACCATGTCGTATTTTTATTTATGAGATGTGCTACAACTATTTCCTTGGAGGCAAAACTTGACTTAAGGACTTTCAAACTATTAATTATGCCCCACGGGCAAGAGTTAACTCTACCACGTTACATTTTCATTTATAAGATGTTCTACAACTATAGCCTTAGAGGCAAGACTTAGCTCAAAACTTTCAAACTACAAATTATGCCCCATGGATAAGAGTTGACTTTACTACGTTATGCTTTCATTTATGAGATGTTCTACAACTATTGCCTTAGAGGCAAGATTTAGCTCAAGGACTTTCAAACTACAAATTATACCGCACGAACAAGAGTTGATACTACCACGTTATGTCTTCATTTATGAGATATTTTACAACGCTTGCCTTAGAGACAAGACTTAGCTCAAAGACTTTTAAATTACAAATTATGCCCCACGGGCATGAGTTGATACTACCACGTTATGTTTTAATTTATGGAATGTTCTACAACTCTTGCCTTAGAGGCAAGACTTAGCTCAAGGACTTTCAAATAATAAATTGTTGCTCACGGGCAAGAGTTGACATTACCACGTTATGTCTTCATTTATGGACTTTTCTACAACTCTTGCCTTAGAGGCAAGACTTTTGCTCAAGGACTTTCAAATAATAAATTATTTTCCACGGACAAGAGTTGACACTATCACAGTATGTCTTTATTTATGAGATATTCTATAACTCTCGCCTTAGAGACACGACTTATCTCAAGAATTTTCAAAGAACTTCGTAACAACAATTCATGCCCTTAAATTTGCTTTGATGTCAAAAAAAGAAGATTTCTTTACGGATTATCCAATTGTTTATTTATTAGCAAAATATAACAGAAGTTGAAAAAAAAAGATCAAACAAAACAGAGAAATAAAAAAATTGAGAAAAAAAGGAAAGAAAAAACATAAGGATCAAGAAAAAAGCAAAAAAATTTAAAAAATGAGATAAATAAAAATGAGAGGAAAAATAAAAATAAAGTTTGAAAAAAATGAGGGGAAAAAAGAGAACTGAAAAAAGAAAAAAGTGATAAAAAAAATAGAGAAAAAAGAGTGAGAAAAAAAAGGCAAGAAAAAAATAAAGATTAAGAAAAAGCGAAGAATTAAAAAATTGAGAAAATAAAAAATGAGAGGAAAAATAAAAATAAAGTTTGAGAAAAATGAGGGAAAAAAGAGAACTGATAAAAATAAAAAATAAAAGAAAAATAAAGGTTAAATAAAAATGAATTAAAAAAAGAAAAAAAAGAAATAGATAATGATTGAGAAAAAAGAAAAAAGAGAAAAAAATAAAGGTTGAGACAAATGAATTAAAACATGAAAATAAAATTAAAGGAAAAAAATAAAAAGTGAAAATAATAAAATTAAATTAAAAATAAAAAAGTGAAAATAATAAAAAATAGAATAATAAATTAAAGGAAAAAATAAAAATTGAAAATAATAAAAAATAAAATTTGAGAGATAAATAAGTATGGAAAGTTTTAAAAATAGATTTGAGGTGTAGAGGGGTAAAATAGTACTTGTACTATACTTAAAAAGTAAGGTTATTTCTTAAAGACATTTCTTATTGGGGTCAAATATCTATTCTTAAACCACCCATATTTGGGTCTATGACATGCAATTTCCTGCAATAAAAGTTATAAGAAAAGCTCATTCTCTTCTATTTAATTACAGGACTTGCCATGAATAAAATCTCATTCTTTTCTATTTAATTTAATTACAAGACTTGCCAAGCCACCTTTAACATTGCTGTTTTTTGGTATTAAAATTAAATTTAAGGGTATTAAAGTCTTTAAAAAATTTGTAAGGTTAACTTGATTGTTTTTTACTGCTTTGTTATTTGCACCACATTAAAAGTTATAAGAAAAGCTCATTATTTTTCTATTTAATTACAAGACTTGCAATGAAGAAAAGCCTATTCTTTTTCTATTTAATTACAAGACTTGCAGTGAACAAAAACCCATTCTATCTGTGCCGTATAAATTGAGACAAAGAGAGTATTTATATCTTATTGAAAAATTATGTAAAAAATATTATAAATCACATAATTAACAATTTTTAAAATTTAAAAATATAAAATATTTGACTGGCTCTCGAAATTATATCATTGTCACTTAAATTGAAATAGAAGAAAAAGTATTATGAATCACAATAATTAAAAAACTAAATTATTTTAATGATTAATTATCTAAATTATATTTAGTCACATAATTGAAATAAAAAATGTATGTCGGGACTGTGTTAGCACGGGCTGTGCATATCTAGTCTATATTAGAAGTGCGAACTACAACATGTCTACTTGCAGACATTAAAATAAAAGTTGAGGGCATTTTAGTCTTTTTAAAAGAAGAATCTGCTTAAAGAATTTGTCCTTTGTGCTATGCTAGTTGTACCTTATTAATAACTTTAAAAAATGCCCGCAATCTTTCATTTAATTACAAACCATGCGCTTAAAAAAAGTCCACCTTATTCTATTTAATTACAAGATTGCCCTCTACTTTTCAAAGATTTAATTTAAATTATTTAAATTTAAATAATTTAATAATATAATAACTTTATCCTAATTAATTGCAACTAAATATTTAAAGTAACTCAATTTTATTATTTTAATTGACTTTTATATTCAAAATTGATTTTTTTTACTTATTTGTTTTAGTAAATTTAAAATTTTAAAATTATTTTTTTCTTATATAGAAATACTAATATTTAAACTTAACTTTAAATTTTTAAAGTGCAAAATTAATAAATTTAGTTTAATAAAATAAATTCCTAATGAATATTTTCTTAAGATTTGTGTTGGGTCAATATTTATCTAGTAAAGAAGAAATAAAGAAAATATATAATAAAATTTTATTATTGTGAGAGATAAATATAATGCACTATCCAATAATATTTAATAATATCATATTTTGTATATGCAAAATATAACATCCCGTATTTAATTAATACTAGTTTAATTGCACGTGCTTCGCATATTTAATGTTTGATTATTTAAAATTAAATAATTTTATCTATTGCGGAGATTCTTAATAAAATGTAAAAGTTCAAATCAATTTTTAAAAATATTTCACACTTTAATATAATAATGTAAATATAAACATATACACATGTATATTTTACCACCAAAAGTGGTTGATGGATCATCACTTTTGCATTTGCCATATAGTAACTCTTTCCCTTGTTGCCACAAACTAAGAGAGACGTATCAATTTAAATCATATTTCTGTTATGGTTAATTTTTTATATATATTTAAAATATTTTCTTATTTTTAAAGTCAAATCTTTACAAAATCATTGATTACATTCTTATTACGTACTTATAACTTTTAAAAATCGTGTACTTCTTAAATATTTCTTATTCAACAATTTTACATTTACTTCTAGATTTGTCAATCTTCTTAAAATAAAATTTAGTTAATTTAAAATTCTTAAACTAATAAAAAAATATTATTTGTCATTAATTTTTATGAATTCTATTAAGGAAATATTTTACCATAAATATATTTAATTAATATTCAACTCTTAAATTAGGAAAAATAGTGAAATTATGATGACTTTTAATAAGGAAAGGTTTTACCATAAATATATTTAATAAATTTTTAATTCTTAAATATGAAAAAAATAGTGAAAATATGATTTTGTCTAAAACAAAAACTTTTAATGAATGACAAAAAGTTCAAACAACATTTCTAAAGTCCTCCACACTTTTAATATATTATAGATATAGATTATAGATACTACTCGGTGAGTTATCGATGATTACTATTGGATGTGGTAAAATTATGTTAATTTTTATATGAGTAACATAATCAATTGCTCTTAATTAATTATTATGAGTCATCTAGGTACTAAGAAAATAAATGATATTTAATAAGAAGATAAAATAGACATAAAATGCAAAAATTAACTCTTGATATTTTAAATTAAATTGTCGTCCTTCAAATGATGATTTTACTATAGCACTCATTATTATAAGTCATTTATGTATTAAAAATTTAAGAATAATAAGATTATATGTCGACATAAAAAATTTAATTGTCTATGAAAATTATATTAGTGTCATATAAATTGGGACAGGACAGAGAAAGATATAAAGCAACATATATTATTTGAAAAATGAAATAAAAAGTACTGTAAATAACAATAATTAAGAAAAATATTTAAAAAATTGATTGATTACAAAAATTTTGTCTGTGCCGCATAAATTGAGACAAAGAGAGTATTCATATCTTATTGAAAAATTATGTAAAAAAATATTATAGGTCATATAATTAACAATTTTAAAAATTTTAAAATATAAAATATTTGGTTGGCTCTCGAAATTATATCATTATCACTTAAATTGAAATAGAAGAAAAAGTATTATAAATTATAATAATTAAGAACTTAAATTATTTTAATGGTTAATTATCTAAATTCTATTTATGTCACATAATTCAAAATAAAAAATAATATATATTGGGTCATGCGTGCATATCTAGTATTGCTACTATATAGAAGAGTGAGTAGCAGCTCTTAGAAGCAGGCAACTAACGGTTAAAAATTAATAATATTTAATACAAAAGTAAAATAAACATAACATGATAAATTAACACTTGATATTTTAAATTAATTTTACATCTTATATGAGTCTCACTTAATAAATTTCATAAGTATTTTTATAGCAATTTTTATATATCACTTCTAATTAGTTCTTATGACTCATTCAAGACGTGCCGATTTTGCTACTTCAATCGTGTTACTATATATAATTGGGAGTAGCAATTGCTGGAAGTAGGTGGCTGACGATTGTCATGCTTGCTTCCAACTGCCTGCTTGCTTCGTGATTTTATTTTATCTCCCCAACTAATTATTATATGACATTTACGAATTATAAAATTAATAAAATTTAATTTAAAAAAGATTAAAATAGTTATTTATGACATGTCTGTTTTAGCTACTTCAACCGTAATTTTACTATATCAACCTTAAATAATTATTATAAGTCATCTAAGTATTAAAAAATAATAATATTTAATAAAAAGGTAAAATAAATATAAAATGATAAATTAACTTTTGATATTTTAAATTAATTTGACATCTTATACGAGAGCCATTTTAAAAAAAAATCCACAACCATTTTTTATAACAATTTTGCTATATCACTTCTAATTAATTATTATGAGTCATTCAAGACATGCCCGTTTCACTACTTCAATCGTGATATTTGATTGACTCTCGAAATTGTAGCAGTGTCACTTAAATTGAAATAGAAAAGAATATTATAAATCATAATAATTAAAAAAATAAATTAATTTTAAAATATAATTTGATTATCAATATCACAAAAGTTTGAACAAGAAGTTTATTATAAATTACAATAGCAAGCAACTTAAAATAGTAAATTATAACGTAGAAAAAATATTATAAATAACAATAGCTAACAACTTAAAAATATGGGGAAATGACACAAATAACACTTCAAATCAAAATATTTCCACAAAATGGCCATGAAATTTAAACTTCACTTTCTAACCATTTCAATTTGCTGGCTTGTTCTATACCGTTTTTACATACCTTCTATACATTTTCTATACATATCTTATATATATAAATATTTTATAATTAAATTATACAGTTTTGATGTATAATTTATATAATAATTATACTTTTTTTTACACATTTTATACAATAATAATATAATTTTTATACACTTTATATATATATATTTTTATATATATATTTTATACATATGCATATTTGATAGAACTATATGATTTTTATACCTATATCTTATATAGATATATATTTTATACAACAATTACATCATTTTTATTTAATTATATTTAATTATTATTTTTAAATAATAAAAAAAGCAAAATATTTTTTCAGTTTAAAAAATATAGGAAAAAATTGAAATATTTTTAAAAGATTAAGTTGAAAATTGTATTAGTATTGTATATGAATTGTATCAATATTATATAAACACTATATCTGAACTATATGAATAAAAATAACCCAAACAAAAAAATAGTTATAAAGTGAAAATATTATACCCACTGCAATTTTTAGAAAGATATCAGACTTGGGTATGTGTTTTAAAAAGTGCTAGCCCGTGTCGGCACAAGCCTTCGGTACCTAGTCTAGCAATAATGATAAGAGTAGGAAATGGAGGAAGTAAGGGCAGTGTTGTCGTGGGGAACCGGAAACAAACATCATTACTTACTTGAGAAAATTGAAGGAGAGGTGTCTTTTAAGTCTTGAATGAAGGATTAGTGACATTGACCAACAGATAGGGTCAAACATCATTAGGAAACTTGATTAAGTTAATTGTGGACTTGATTAATATTTTTAAATCTTTTTAATCTTTTCAAAAATACAAATCAACCCAACCCACAACTCTCTTCAATCCTATTCAACCACACTCTCTCTCTAGTTTCTCCTAACCAACAGTTCTGCAAAATTTCTTCCTTCAACCTTCGGCGACAAATAGTCGGGCGAGTTCCTTTTCGACTTTCAACCGTCAATCGATGTGAATACTTCTCCGGCGACAAAAACTTCGAGTTCTTTGTCCTCCCATTTCTTTTTTCACAGGTAAAAAATTATGAAGAAACAGAGGAGCTTGAGCTAACTACTCCTCTGTATTGAAATGTGAACTGAATAAAACCCTAATTTCTGACATTTCTATATTTCTTCTTCTCGTTGTCGTACTGTTGATTTGAATTTGTTGGTGATTTTTTGTCACAGTTGATGTTCTTAGTGTGTATGTGTATGTGTGATTTGTTGGTGTTGCTGGGTTGATTTGTTGTTTGTCTTGGTAGAAATGGTATTGCAATAGTTGAAACATCTAATGTAATAAATGAAATATATGATGCAACAGATGAAAATCTTATGCAAAAAATTAAAAATTTGATGCAACTATAAAAATCTGAAGCAACGGGTGAACAATCTAACAGATCATTCATTTGTTGCGACAGACGACTCTTCTGTTTGGAAGAAATCTAAACAATATTGATCCAATAGATAACTGATTAGTAATCTGTTTTTATTCTTACCAATGATTTACTCTTCATTTTAAAATTTGATGCAACTATGAAAATCTGATGCAACAAGTGAACAATCTAACAGATCATTCATCTGTTGTGACAGACGATTCTTCTGTTTGGAACAAATCTAAACAATATTAATCCAATAGATAACTGATTAGTGATCTGTTTTTATTCTTTCCAACGGTTTACTCTTCATTTTACAACAGATTAGGACTATTTTTATTCTTTTCAACGATTTACTCATACAAGTCGGTTATATATTTCAACAGATAACATACATACCTGGTGTAACAGATTAATGATTCCTTTTTATTCTTTCCAACGGTTTACTCATCCGTTACAATAGATCGGTTATATGTTATAACAAATAAAATACCTGGTGCAACAACTTAGTGATCTGTTTTTATTGTTTCCAATGGATTACTCATTTATTGCAACGGGTCAGTTATGTGTTACATCAGATAAAATACCAGGTGCAACAGATAGTGCTATTTTTATGGTTCCCACGTATTACTCATCCGTTGCAACAGGTCGGTTATATGTTACAACAGATAACATACCTGGTGCAACAGATTAGTTGTCTGTTGGAACTGTTATATTATTGTTATGCATTAATTAATTATAATCTATATTTATGTTCCTGTTAATTTAAGATAACATGGCTCCCAAAATAAAATAAATCGAATCAAGTCTAAGTAAAGGAACAAGTGCAGCAGCTCAGCTACATCCACCACTCTATGAGCTTGCCTTATGAGTGTTATCTCAATCAGGAGTAAAAGATAATGAACACCGGAAGGAGGAATCTTTCAAAATAGATAATCCAAATGCTAATAGCCCTTCCATCAAAGAGTTGGTCCAAACCTTCAACATTGATTGTTATCCTGTGAGAATGCAGTGCGATGGTGCCACAGATTTAACGGGTGATCTCGTGGTTAAGTTAGTTATGGAAAAATCTCTCGACGCCTTCAGAAAAATACTTCGAGAACAAAAAATGGATTCTTATTTAAAGGAAAGCTGCTTTGGGAAATATCTTGATTTGCCAGAGGATAACAATGCTCGTTTTCAGATGAAAATGGTATATGATCTTCTCAAAATGCAGGTTTATGTATAAAAATAAAGATAAGATGGATGAGGTATGGATAAGTTACTGTGACATGCCTATTGGTTTTGGTTGGAAAAAGTTTTCCATAGTTACCGAACTAAAATGTTATCCTTCTTTTTCTTCTCAAGTTATACCTACTCTAATCCAGAAAAAAGCACCCCGCACACCCAAAAAAGGAAAAGACAAGTCGAGTGATCGTGATGACCTGGTGTTCATTGATGATCCAAGCTTCAAAAACAAAAATTTGATTGAAGCGTTGAAAGGTAAAGGACTTTCAAAGAAGCACAAGCAATCATTGTGCTTGGTTTGGTTTGTACATAATGTTCTTTAGGCGAGAGACGTTAATAACAACATACGCCTCAGTTTAATAAATCTCTTCGAGGATCTTGAGGTATTTAACAGCTATTCTTGGAGTTATGAAAGCTTCAAAATGATTGTTGAATATTTATTGACTCTGTTAACGCCAAAAACGATCAACTTATATGGTTTTCCATCGGCCTTCATGGTAAATAATTTCTTTTATCATGATATGATTCATCATTTTTTTATTCAATAATGCTTTGATTTTTTGGCGTTATGTTATAGGCTTGGGCATTTGAAGTCATTCCTTATTTGAGACAACAAGTGAACGACCAGGAACAAGTTTCCTGTTGAAGAATTCTAAGATGGTTGTCGGCCAAAACCGATAAAAATGTAGAAATTTTTTATCTTTTCAATCCCCTAAGGAAGTAGTAAGTCCAATTCTAATCAAGTTTTTATTTTAATTGATGATTAAATGATTTCATCATCATTCTTAATATATGTACCGATTTATTTTAGATTGTCTATTTGTGGCTTGTTCCGACCAACCGAGAGTTGAAGATGCCATTTTTTCTTACTTTACGATTTGTGCAAACTTTATCGGACCCTAAGGTCGTTGATGGAATAAAAATATAATTGTTTGAAGCAACAACCATCACAAGAAAAACAATTTTGGAGGGTGAGGCTAATGATGCTCCTCTTACAGTTTTTGAAATAACAAGCTATTAAGATTATGATCATAATGATTCTACAGATTTTTCTCCAGATTTTGCCGCATGTAGAGAATATTCTTCATGCAAATGTCAATATTACAACACGAAACACGATGGAGTGATTAATGATATTAATGCACTAACTACTTCTGTAAAAGAAATACTATCTAAGAGGGGTGTCATTCCATCAAAGAGGATTTCATATACAGACACTCCATTGGATATCAAGGTGACTAAGAGGAGAAGGAAAGATACTTTCAAGGCATCATCAATCATAAAAAAAAGTAAGATTACAGCACTTCTGTCTTTGTCTTGCATCGATGTTTAGTATGCAAGGGCCACAGAAGAGCAGCATGAGCTGAAGAAGGTGAATGTACATCATCTGTTCCGAAAAATAAACAAGCACATATCTGTTTCAACAGATGATACATCTGCTAAAAATTATCAAACAAATGTATACATCTGTTGCAACTGTTGTCTAACCTGTTGCATCAGATTCATTATCTGTTTCAACAGATGAGTCTTATGTTGCAATAGATGGGTCATCTATTTGAAATTATTGTACTGCTGTGATTTACCTGTTTGAATTTATCCCAACAGATAATCCATCTGATGCAACATAAGAATCATCTGATGTAACAGATGGAAATTCTGTTGCATATCTCTACTTAGCATTGACAATTCTGGCTTTCCAAGTGGATGTCACAGCTACTGTCGAAGAGCATAATATGACAGTTGATAATCCATCAGCTGCTTTCAAAGATGAAAAAAAGTGGAGCCTGTCAGTTTGGGAGAACGAAAGAATTACCCATTTGAAGGGGTCAACATCTCAGATGAGGCTCCAAAAAAACTAATACAGTTGATCAACGACTATTCAGAATAGATTGTCGATGGGTTGTTAAAGCATCATGCCGGCAAGTACATAAATCAATTTTATGGATATTGGTTTACACAATTCTTGTTGTAAAAACCTGACATTAACACATATAAATCATCATGTAGAAAACAAAATGACGAGCGCTACAAAGTGAACGAATCGAGTCTTGGTTTTAATATGTTCAACTTTGTTGTTGCACATCCCAGAATGAAAAATTGGTTCTATTTGATGTCACAGCCCTAAACTTGCTGGAACGATGAGGTTTAAATGCCATACATTATCTTAGTGGGGGCTGTCGCCTGCTCGGTGTTGGAAGGTCAAGAGAGTTAAAATAATGAAGTCTGGGACAATGGTAAACGTGAGGAATGGCACCTCCGCCCTACTAAAGAAGTTCGCAAGACGGCGAGTTCTCGTACTATGATCTGCAGGCTGCAGAAGTGTAGTATGAGTTATCATTCACTATTGTTAAAGAAACTTCTTTCCATCAAAAGTAGGTATGTCATAAGGACCCCATACATCTACATAAATGAGATAAAAAAAGAACTACTATGTATACTACTAAAAGTAAATGGTATTCTAACTTGTTTAGCACATAGACACACTATATTTGTCCAAATACATCTATAATGTATATATCTAGCATAATTAAATACCATAATTAGGGAAACTACGATCGAAGTCACTAAGTCAAATAGTAAGTCTTATACTAAAGGATCCTTAACATCAAACTATGGTTAACATGCTTATAATTTAGGGTGATAGATTTCTATGGCCATAACAAGTATTTTACCGTAAGGGTCGGATAAACTTTCTATCCCCAAACTCCTTAAATAGGCTAAGTCATTATACACTGATCATAAACTTATTCCATCATTCTTACCTAGTATGCAATCTATACTATACATCATCTCATGGTGAAAAGTAGACCGAAGCCTACCTTGATGCCGAACAGAAATTCTTGAATCGTCCACAAATTGCTCATCTTTGCTTCATGATCTCGAAACAACACCACTCTATCAAAGTAAATAACCTACACGTCAATATGAGTGAAATGAGACTCATATTTATATAAAAATATTCGGGTCAAAATCGGGTCAGTGGGTTGAAACCCAAAATTGAATCCGGCACAAGGTCCCTAGAAGGACAAGGAATGTGTGCTCAGAAGTTGAGCACAAATGGATTATATAACAGGTCTTCCTACTTTTTTGAGTTACTCCAATAGATTACCGATCAATTGCAACAGATAAGTTATATATTGCAACAGATCGTAAATATGTTATGATAGACAGACGAGGAACATCTGCATAACACAACAAACGACCAACCAATTCCAATACATAATCAATATGTCACAATAAGTACTATATTTGTTACGACAGATATAAAATCTGTTGCGTTATAAAAATTCAACTTTGCCAGACATAAAAATTATTGCCCCTATATATACAGTGAATTGGCTTGAAATAGAAATTTGTTATCGTGTTCGTCTCTGTCTTTGTACATGTTCTTTTTTATATTCGGGCTCCAACCATTTAGCTAGTACCCCATATGCCCAGACCCATTGCATCTTTCCCACGACGATGTCGCACACACCGATCATTTGTGTGTCGGTCAGTAAACACTTCATGTATGCAAGCGAGTACGGCCCGCACGCTACATCGATTGTATTTTTTAGGGGCTGGATATTCTTATTTCGACCTTCAAAAACCCATGATTCCTTCGCCAAGACTTCAATTGGCAAATGATCCATCAGCTTACTCTGCGTCAACAACTTGGGCAACAACTTCAAGAGTAGCTGCATGTGGGTTAAAAACGTCTTCTCGCTGAACACAGGTAAGTTGCAGTCCTAAACCTTAATCTTTCCCTCGTATAGTAGTATCTCAGCAGTGAGAAAATGGGTGACCACGTTCATGACTGCAAGGATTCTCTTTGCCTTGGTCCAACTCTTGCCGTGTGGATATGGCCTTTTTCCTCTAACATATTTAATCGCTTCTTCATCCCATTGGAATGTAGAAACTAACTGATCAAATCCTAGGCCACCGGAATCAACTATATTACGAAGATCAACTTACCTATCTTTGAAATTATTGTAGAAGTTGAGGTTCATTATCCTATCAGCAGCATCATAAGCATCTGAGTACGCTAATTACCTGCCCCTCATGAGGCAGAGAATTTTATTAACATACTGTGGTATAAAAAGATAATTTTTAAATAGGTTAGTAATTGTAAGGAATAAAAACACAGTGGAAAGAATCCGATGCAGAGGGTTCTATGAATCAGTTTACAGATTACCCAGCCAATGCAACTTATGCAACAAATGTGCATTATGTTGCAATAGAATACCAAGCTGTTGCAACAGATTGCACATCTGTTGCATAGATTTTTTTCATGGAGTTGATTGGAAGGGTAGGTTAGCAAAAGTAAACTTACCTTGTCCTCGTACCACAGGCACATATTTGTCATATTCGAGAAGTCTTTGGCGGCAAATGAATGTATGGTGTATTCTTTTTGAACGTTCTTCTTGACGAATTCTTCCAGTTCCTTCTTCTTCTCCTTACCAAGTACCGCAAATATGTTAACCTTCTTCGGCGGCCCATGAACTTCAACAACTATTGGAGCGGGGGGAGTTGCATTTTTTACTGATTTCAGAATGGAGAGAATGTGTCTAATTTTTATTCTCTTCCTACTAACCTTTACTGTAGGAGTGCATGGCTCCCTCACCTCGTTGGATGGTATGACACCCCTCCTGGATTTCAATTTCTCAGCAACTTCAGCAATATCCTCTTGCTTGTCGAGGAGTTTATACTCTCTGTCCTTGAACACTTTACATTTGCAATAAGAATATAAGGGTGAGGAGGGGTGAGAGGGATCACTGTAAGGGTGGGAGAGACCGGTATAAGGGTGAGAGGGAGGACCTATGCGAGGGGTGTTTTCAAACATATTTATTGTTTGTTGAGCACCAACATGCTCATAATCACAACTGGCAGCAGAAGTAGAATCAAAAACAAGATGGTTGCCACCATCACAAATAACTCCACCAGCAACACCCCCAGAAGAAGCACCCGGATCTGTTGCAGTTTGGGTTAGGTCGTGAAGAGCTTCAATATTAGACTGACCTTGCCTAACTGCTCTTCATGTGGAAGTTGCTCCATCCAATTCCTTCTTTATTAACTCCACCGTTGGGTCTTCTTTTCTATCAACATGACCCAGAGTAAGAAAAGAAGTCATCCTCAGCTCATCAATGGTAGACACGATCCAAGGATGCACAACCTATAAAAAATGAAGGAGGAATTTAAATCATAGAATAATAATTTGCAGTCAGTTGGGTTACATGGGGCTCGAGTTATGTTAACACAGCCAACTTATGCAACAGACGATCTAGCTACTTCAACAACTGATCTGTATATTAAAACAGATTGATAATATGTTGCATCAGAATACCCATATATTGCATAATTTCCAGTAAATGGGTAATAATTTGAGTAGGATTCAGAGAACAGAGCAATATATGGTTAATATGTTGCGAAATATGGATCGTCTGTTACAATAGATTACCCATTGCACCAGTTACAGTTGACGGGTAATCTCTTGCAACAGATGGAGCATCTGTTTTAATATCTTTCTTTGAGGCAAATTATTTTAGTTGAAAGAAGACGTACTGCATCATTTGGAGGGTTAAATAGATCAGCCTCGTTAATATTTTTTTTACTGCTCTCTACTGCAGCCAACCACCTAAGGATCCTCAAATGAGAAGCCTTATCTGGGTAATCCATGAAATACTTTCAGAGGGGAGGAATGGATTCACATGCCCAAGCCTAAAAATTATAAACAGGAAGCAAGCAAAAAAAAAGTCACAAGTATATTCAATATAAATTAAAGAATGAGTAAAAATAATGATTAATTTTACCATGAAATCCCAAGGAAAGCCATATAATATGGTCGTCTTTGGCTTTAGCTCTTTCAGTAAATATTTGACAGTCAAGTAGTAGCTGTCATAACCCCAGGGATAATCGTTGAATCTCCTAAAATCATCAACAAGCGCCAACAAATCACGTTCTATGACTTTCTTGACGTCTCTTGCCAATAAAACGGAATGGACAAACCAACTAAGCACAATTTCTCCCTGTAGTGCTTTGGTATGTCCTTATTCTTGAGATCCACTATTAAATCCTTCACTTTGTAGCTAGGTCCAACAATGCCCAACAACCCATCTTTTTTACCTTGCTTTTGTTGGACCCTTTGTAGGGTGTTTTCTTGATGGCAGGTTCTTCTGGACGATCGCATCTCAAGCCCGGCATAATGGCAAACTCTTTCAATCCAAAACAAACTGGCATGCCACAGTAGTTGATCCAAATTTCATCCATCTTATTTCTGCCCTTCTTCGGACCTCCATCATCCCCCGCATACATGATCCTTCTCTTGAAAATGCCATATACCATGATCATTGAGAAACAGAGAGGGCGGGGCCCATACAGCTCAAGAAAGTGTGCAAAACAGCTCTTCTTAAAAAATCTATCTATGTTTTCCTTCTTCATAATACTCCTAAGTTCATCAAAAGGTTTCCCCAACTAACATTTAAGTACAAGATCACCAAATACTGCATTAGGGTTATTCATCGACATCGCAACTCGAAACTTGTCAATACTAATGGTTTTGACAGAATCATGTTGGAATTTCGATATTATTTCACGCCCCATTGGTGAGGAGGAGTTATCACTTTCCTTGGATTCATTTTGCCCTAACTGAGATTGTTCTGGAAGTTCCTCCAAATCTCTCTGTACTCTAGCCTTTTTTGTTTGGTGATCAGAAGTTGAGTCACTTTCTCCATTTCTTGTTTCTTTTCTTTTGGAAGATATCTTTTAACTACAAACAAAAGAAAAACAAAAAATACATTGCATTTGATGTCTGCATAATTTTTTTTAAAAAAGGTGAGATAAATTTTAATAAATTAGTCTTACCACATAGCCAAAAAAAAAACTTCAACGGACAACCCATCAATTGGAACAGATGGGGAACCCATTTGAAGACCTATTTAATATCTCCCCACAGATATTCCACCTGTTGCAACAGGTGGAGAAATTTCAATAAATTATTCTCTGCCACATTACAAGAAAATACTCCAATGGATAACCCATCAGTTGGAACAGATGGGAAATCTGTTTGAAGACCTATTTAAAATATCTCCCAACAGATCTTCCACCCGTTGCAACAGATGGATCACCACTACCACAACCAATGCCACCAAGACCACCACCAATGCCACCAATACCAATACTAATACCAAGACCACCGACACCACCGCTAAAAAACATAAATACCAACACCAACAACAACAGCCACCAACAACACCACAAACACCATCCAACAATACCACGATAGTCAACAAAACACTGAGAGAAAAACTAGGTCTTTCACGGGTGCTTCCTATTTTTTTAGCATCAAAACTCAAAATTGTTAACCCATTCTTGAAGATAATACAACTAAAAGTCTTTTTTTATCATTAACTAAAAAATCCTATTTTTTAGAATAAAGAACAAATGTAGAACTCTTTTCGAACTCTATTACATATGAAGATAGAGAAAACAACGGATACAAATGGAAATAAAGTAAAAAAACAACTATATGTAGTCGTAAATGGGAAGAAAATAGACCTATTTTGAAGGGTTGAGCAATATTGTAACACCCCAATTTTCTGAACCAAAATGCTACATAATGCTTATGACCCCGAAGGACCACAAGCTAACCCATGACTGATATGTGTACCTGTAAACTGCATAATATCTCACAAAATATGCGAAAACATGAACTGTAAGGCCATAAGGTTCAATACTGATACATATCTGAAAAACATGGTATAACAATACCAAAAAGAAATGTAAATACTGAAGTCTGAACATCTAATCTAACATCTAGTTTGAAAGCCTCTAACTGAACTGAATAAGGAGTTGAAGGAACATGTCTCCAACATAACCGAGTCTGGAATATAATACATGAGTTGAACTGAGTCTGTAATGCATGACATAGAGTATCGTGGGATAAACTGAGCCATTAAGAATATAGATTATGACTGGAATCTAGAGCTAGAGGGTCAGCTTATAAGTGACCCTTCTTCCAGCTGGATTCATCTAAACAAAAGAAAATAGCATGTTTAAATCACATAAGGTCAGGGGATATAGGGTATCTCCCCCTTGGTACTCTAGGTCCCTTAAAGAATACTGCCTTAGCTGAGATACTAAGGAAAATTAAGGCAGTGTACAAGGCACTTATGAATAGAATTGTGACTTAATAGCTGGGATCTGAAACTGAGACATGATGCATGAACTTAGCTAATTACGAGTGTATAAATATACTAACTTATCTGATTAATTGAATAACTGATAACTAAATACCGGGTATGTAAGACTGAATTATACTTAGTTTAAATAGCTGGACTGAGACTATAGAGTATTATGCATAGAGAAGGGACTGACTGACTAACATGAGGTAGTTGAGCATGGATTTACCTAAAAGGTTTGAACTGAGGATATACATGACGTGGTATGAATTTATCTGATCTGTAAGGGCATAGCATGAGTCATGAAATCTGAGATACTGTAAAGCATGATACGTGTACATGAGTTATGAGCTGCATGACCTAAGTTTCGAGTTTTTTGCATTCGTGAGACATGATTTATGACACTGAGTGATTTAGATCTGACTCCCTATGCTGGGAACTAAAAGCGCATATAATTCTATGGAAAACGTGTGAACATAAGCCATGTTCATGGAATTGATTCGTACTGCGGGGTAAATTGAGTATGGAAAAGTGCATGATCGTAGTTCGTAACCATAGAGTTGATATGTAAGACCTGAGTAGATTTCGTAATAGTTGAAGTACAAATCTTTGTACTGAGAAGAGGATGAGTTGGGAATCGTCTTCCCTTACTACTTTTCTATACATACTGGCACTACTACTAGAATCTGAGAGTCTAACTTGGTCAATTGATCTATCATCACATACTTATACTCTGTTCGACACCTGCCCATCCTACTAAACACATCAGCTGCTTCTGTTTCCTCATATACTACTAATATCACATCTACACCTTCATGCTTAATTTTAAGTAAATAAACTAAAATTCTAGCTTACAATGTTCAAGCCTCCTGATTTACCTTGCTACAACTATCCCAATGAATATATAATCTAATCAGACTAGATAATACTATCCCAACTCATCTACCACTAAACTCTTGGGTCGATGCTGAAAATTCTAGGTCTATACTATCATAGGATTCTAAGAGGGATCCAGCGGTATATCAAAAATTGGATTTGAGTTTGCAAAAGAGTTCTTATGATCATAAATAAAATTTGTACAACTTTGGAACATGACTGAACTGAGGGAATATTGTTTAAGCATGTGGAAAATCCCATAACTATCTTGAGGGACTGCATGAAAAAGCCCTATCTTTAGGGCTTGAGCTTTACTATTTCTGTTACCTTAAAAGTAAGGTAAGGTTGACATGAGGGGAGCCTGATGTGAAACTACATGGGTTCCTTAGAGAAACTTGCTATAGCACGATCTTGAGATATGAAAGAAGGGAAACTGTTCCTAAAATATCTCATAGCCTCATGTACATAAGTATGGTGCACAATACGCCCATATATAAGACTCTACTTGATACAACTTTCAGACTTCCTAGGACACTGTTGAACCTTAAGCTCTGATACCAAGTTTGTAACGCCCCAATTTTCTGAACCGAAATGATACACGGTGCTCATGACCCCAAAAGACCACAAGCTAACTCATGATTGATATTTGTACCTGTAAACTGTATAATATCTCATAAAATATGCGGAAACATAAACTGTAAGGCCATAAGGTTCAATACTGATACATATCTTAAAAATATGGTATAACAATACCAAAAAAAGGATAAATACGAAAGTCTGAACATCTAATCTGACATCTAGTCTGAAAGTCTCTAACTGAACTGAATAAGGAGTTGAAGGAACAAGTCTCCAACTAACTCCATGAACTGTAAAACTAATCTAAAATACTGTAATAAAGTAATAATAATATTGTCCTCGAATGAAGAGGAGCACTGACCGCTGAAATCTACAATGCTATTGCTACTCTAAAACTCGTTCCCCTGTACGACTGAATGTACTGAGTATACGAGTGAGGTAGGCTAAATGCAGAGGGTTTTATATGCATGAACAATGCTGACAGATATAAATGTGAGAATACATACATACGTAACTGGAACTAAACTCGTGGTGATATTAACTATTGAGTCTGAATACTGACAACATGAGTTTACTGATGCTAAAATACTGAATGACTGAGTTTACTAATATTGAGATACTGAATGACTGAGTTTACTAATATTGATACATAATATCACTAATAAGTGAGGAACTGACACTGTATTACTGAATACTGGAAGATTGCTACTATGTTACTGATAAAG
Source organism: Capsicum baccatum var. pendulum (assembly GCA_030864225.1). NCBI lineage: Eukaryota > Viridiplantae > Streptophyta > Magnoliopsida > Solanales > Solanaceae > Capsicum > Capsicum baccatum. Next base: position 94,552,133 of record CM061557.1, read on the forward strand.
GAATGATTGTCTCTGATAGTTTTGATTGTGAAGAACTAATTTGATTGACAGTATATAACAGTCCTAAAACTGAGCTCGTGATAACATGACTACTGAGTATAAATATTGATGACATGTATTGTAACACCCCACATTTTACATGTACTAGTAATGTTCACATAAAATGACATACGACTTGATTTAATTACTACCAAAATTTTTTTTCAAGTGTTCAAGTGTTAGATTGGGGCACTATATGGAAGTCTATTTAGAGATTGTGGCCTTAAACGGAGAAAATCATTGACGTGCTTATGGAACTTAGGAAGCTAGCAGGTGAGTCACCTGTGTGGTTGGCTTAAAAAAAAATGTATATATACATGAGGGAGAATAATTCATTCATAAGTGAACTCACTTGAAGTCTAGACGTTAGTAAAAAGACAAGGCTTAACGCCGAAACTTTCCAAGTCTTGTGACAAACGAAGCCCAAGTTAGGGAGGCTATTAAAGCCAATGGTTTAGCATTATATTGGGCCAAGATGTTCAGCCCAAGATTTTTATATAATATGCCCAACTACATTCATTCACTACTAACAAAATTGGGCCCAAACAAAGTGCAAGAAAGATTAAGGAAAATGGGCCACTAAAGCCCATTGATTTAGAGATCCAAAAGGCCCAAGTGAAAGGGGAAAATTAGTCATTGACCAACTTGAGTTAATCAGTTGCAAATATCAGGAGAAAGTCGGTCTAAGGCCTCCTTAAAAAGGGACCAAAACCGAGCTCCTTAGGTTAACTAGTAGAAGACCAAAAATTTCAGCTTTTCTCTCTAAGTTTCTCTTGGCATTTCTTCACCTTGGAAGGCAACCAAAGGCTACTTTTTGAGTTCTTGAATTATACCTACACCTTGGGAGTTAAGGTATGTAAAAATAACCATATACTTGATATGAATTTTCCATGGAAAACAAGATAAGTTGGCTGGTGTACTGTGCAGGAATTTCTGGACAGCTTGTGTCCTGAAAGTTGTTGTTTGATTTTCTTGGCTTTGGAATGATTCTTACCCTGATTTTTGACTTTGATATGATATAAAGTTGAGGTTATTAATATGTTATAGTGTGTATATGGTTGCCAAGGTTGCTGGACTGTTTTGCTAGTTCTTTGGAAACAAGTATCCTTATATGATCTTATGTGCTTCCAAAATGGTATTTGACTGTTTTGATGAGGGGGCTGATGTTTCACGTTTCCCCCCTGTGTTTTGAGCTATTTTGTGACTATGTTAAGGTTTATTTGATGTATATATATGTTGGGAGCATCTGGTTCAAAGTTGGGACAAGTATGAATTGTTAACGACGAAATGTAGGGAGACGACGAAATGTTGTGCTTCTTAGTTGAGCGTTTTGTAAAATGGTTCTGTGTTGTAGTTATGGACTGTTGCCAGCATGTTATAGAGCTGATATAGGCTGTGTACATCATGTATATGATAATGTGTACTGGTTGAAGACAGTTAGAATTGAGAAAGTCGGAATAACACCATTGAGTCGATGGTTATACGTTTGTTGCCAAAGTGTTGTGTTTTGTGAGATTGGGCTGTCCAGATGCATTGATTAGCTGCTAATACTAGCTTTAAAACATGATATTGTAGATAAATAGTTGGAAGAAAAGAAGTCATTTCGAGGTAAAAACAAGTTGATATGTCGAGGTATGTAAGGCTATTCGATCTCTTATTATTTGGCATGGAATCCAAAGTCTTTATTGGCACATAGAGATCTTTACAAACTTCGATATAACCACTCCACTCTCTCACATGTATTTGTGTGTCCAGATTCGAGCATTGTCACTGCCGCATACATACATTGGATACCATGACATGTGAGTCTTCTTTTTAGCTAAATAAAGTTCATACGTTGTTTATGTCCTATATGTTTCACTAATTGTATAACCCACTCTTTTCATTGTGATATGATGTTACATGGTCACATACTTGTCATTTGTCATGCTTATAGTCTTATAGCTCAAATGTTACGATCACCAAAGATTCATCTCAAAAGTAATAAAAAGATATATGTATACAGTTGTTTCTGTTGGGTGGTATCCCAGGGGTGAAAGAATCACCTAGCATGGGTCAATCCCAGTATTACAGGGGGTATCCCAGGGGTGAAAAGAAAGCCTAGCATGGGTCGATCCTGATATAGATTTACCACTGATCAGCTGGTCATTTGTATTACATGATGTGCACAGATTATACAAGTGATAAGAGTAAAGTAACATAATTGTTATAAGATGCATGACTCCACAATATTCATAAAGGTGGTCTTTTACCCTACAACAGTGTATGGTTTCATTTGAGCTTTTATCTCATATATAGTACATGTTGCCTTACATATTCAGTACATTATTTCGTACTGATGTCCCTGTTGGGGGACCTGCATTCCATGCTGCAGGTGCAGAAGCTAATAAACCTCCCCAGTAAGAGTACAGGATATCAACTGCAGTCACTAAGCTCCAGGTTGCTTCGGGGCCTTGAGTCTTATCATATCTTTTTGCATTGTATAGTATCTTATCATGAGGCGGGGCCTGTCCCGACCCTTATAAGATAATGTTTCTTGTCTAGAGGCTGCGTAGACTATGTAAAGTATAGTATGGTCATGTATCGTATCGTAGACATTGTGGCTCCAACGGCCTAGTCATACAACATCTTTTGGCTTGCTAGTCCCATTTATCTTTTGAGGGCATGTTTAGTATAAAAGTAACTTATAATGTTCATAGGTAATGTATTGCTACAGGTTGGTTCTCCCGAGCCTTACCGGAAACGGGTGCCAGTCCGCCTTAATAAGATTTAGGGCGTGACATGTATTTACTGATAACATATCATGAATGATAACTGAATTCTGATAACTGATATATCTGATAATATGAGTTATGATAATTGATAGCATGAATGACTGTATCTGACAATTCTAAATCTGATGGAACTAGCTGAGTTATGTATTGTATCTGAGCTGACTGTATCTGACAGTCTTGATATCCTGAAAAACTATCTGGTTCTTTTACTGAGACTAATACTGAAACTGTGGGAAGTAGTTATCTAACTGACATACCCCAAATATGCTATAATAGCTAAGCTGGGGTCCAATCTCTGCCCTGATTAGAAGGGTGTCAATACCGCACCACTGGTAAGGACAAGCTGTGAGTGACCCTCATCTGGCAGGTACTCTAATAAGAACGGTGGGAACTCTCATCTGACAGGTTAATCCACTTCATCTACCCTCAACAGAAAGGTATTGATGTCTCAACCTATGCTGGCTACACAGTTCTGGAATGCAATGACTGCTTCTAAGAATCACACCCTCTACTGGCAGGTGAGTTCCCATCTTTGGGTTCGCTCGGTGCTGAATCCTACTCCAACCTGAATGACACTGAACTGATTATACTGAACTGAATTCCTAGTTTATACTAGAATTAACTGAATTATTACTAATTGTTCTCTTTAAATGAACTAAACATGGACTGAGTTTATTGAGTTTCGATGACTAGCGGAACACTACCGAATTCTGTTAACTGACTAAATATTGCTGAGTTCTATTAGCTGACTGAGTTTACTGATGTCTCAACTGAATACTGAACTAAATTGTCCTGATACTGAGATTTACTGAATTTCATAGATTGAAGGAATATTACTGAGATTACGTAGATTACTGAGTAAAACTGAACTAATACTGCCTTTACATAAGTTTTCCTGAGTCATGAGACTGAATGAAGTCTACTGAACATGGCTTGACTGAGAGTATCGTGAAAACATGACATGGATTTAGGCACACAACTATATTTTTTAGGTACAAGTACCCCCAGGACTCGATAGAAGGAAACTGACACTTCTTGACATTCTTGAATACATGATCAATATCAACCATTCATAATAAAATATGTTGGGGATTTCATGAAGTACATGGTTAACGTAATCTTGTTCATCGTAGGAATTTATATAATCAAGATCATAATTTCATACTCTAACATCATGACATTCTAACAACATATTCATTGTACAATAATAGCATGTAAGTCATTCAAGCATGAGGTCAATGACATGAATTCACCTTTTAGGACATATTAATCCATACTACATGTTTCTTGTTTCTCTTAAACATTTAATCAAACACCTTTCATGCACAACTTAGGCATAGGTGAAATCATAAAATTTTCACAAAGTATAAATCACCAAATTCATGAACTTTAACTTATATTTCAACATAGTTTCATGATTTCACATAAAGATCCATACTTGGGAATCATTCAACACCAACAACATGATCATCAACATCCAACTTGCAATTTCAAGAACTCAACATAAATTTCATATGAATAATATTACAAAATAAATTGGTTTTCATGATTCTTGAGATAACTCATGGAATTAAAAACTCAATTTAACATCATCAACAAGAACATAATCATCCCACCATAAAATATTCATGATACATAACTTAAAACTTGATTCTTGAGCTTCATGATGAAAGTAATCCATGGATGAACACTATGCATACCTTAGTTCTTCATTTTACGAAGATCGACGGAGAGAATTTCTTGAAATTAAATCCCCAATTGCAAACCCTCTTCTTGTTCTTGATGAATTTTGAGAGAAATCAAGCATATGTTGCTAAATTATGCTGACTCTCATGTTTGTGTATATATATAGAGAGGTAGAAAAGATTAAAATACCCCTGGAGAAAGAGAGAAAGACACAGCTGTCCTCTGTTGTTTTCAGGCTGATAGGCTAAAGTAAATTAATCATAACTTTTTACTCCAATATTCAAATTGGATAAAACCAATTGCATTGGAAAGAAGACTCAACAATCTTCTATTGATATATAACATCTCTCACAGTTCATTATATGCAGGAAGTTATGATAGTTTAAAGTTGACTGAAATTTTTGACCTGAAATGCGCCCAAAATAAACCCGGAATGTGTCCAATACGTACTAGGGACTTTTCCATCACAACGCAACTTGAAAATCTAAAAACGGAGGTCGAGAAGGTCATCAAATAAATCCCTGAAGTTAGGAGGTCTAAAATTAGAGTAAGTGTTGAACTTGAACACTTAGAAAAAAAAATTTCTAAGTGTTGGAATCTCTCATGGAGATTTACGAGCTGAATTTGACATACCATTTTTACGGGATCTTACAAATATATTGAGTAGTTGTTGTTTGTATTGTTTGTATTGTTGAAAGGGAGAGGACATCCCGATAGAGAGAAGAGTGAGAACTTAAGATTTGAAATGAAAAGTTTTTCGCACAAATAGATAATTTGTATGGGTTGATTTGTAATTTTGGAAAAGAATGACAAGTTTTAAAATTGCTAATTTGGTCTGAATTGATCTTAATTATTTTTAAAATTTTTAAAAGATATAGTTTTTAAAACATTGAGTTGATGAGAACTCATTTCTACTTAGAGTGATAGATCGACGACTTGGGTCGGGATGAACGCAATACCAGTGCCATCCAATTACAAAGACTCGATTAGATTTGTAGTTGACCCCGCGAGCTCATTCATTCATCCCTAGTTCCACCTAAATTAACTTAGGTACTATCACTATCCTAACATTGAGTTGATAAGAACTCATTTCAACTCAGAGTGATCGATCAATGACTCGGGTCGGGATGAACACAATACCAACGCCATGCAATTGCAAAGACTCAATTAGATTTGTAGTTGACCCTGCGAGCTCACTCATTCATCCTTAGTTCCACCTAAATCAACTTAGGTACTATCACTATCCTAACATTGAGTTGATGAGAACTTATTTCAACTCAGAGTGATCGATCGACGACTCGAGTCGGGATGAATGCAATACCAACGCTATGCAATTGCAAAGACTCAATTAGATTTGTAGTTGACCCTGCGAGCTCACTCATTCACCCCTAGTTCCACCTAAATCAACTTAGGTACTATCACTATCCTAAAATTGAGTTGATGAGAACTTATTTCAACTCAGAGTGATTGATCGATGACTCGGCCCGATATGAACGCAATACCAATGCCATACAATTGCAAAGACTCGATTGGATTTGTAGTTGACCCTGCAAGCTCATTCATTCATCCCTAGTTCCACCTAAATCAATTGCTATGAAATCTGTTGCAACAAACGACTAAGCTGCTGAAAATTTTCAAACAGGTACATATATGTTGTAACAGATGACATATCTGATTTAATTATCAAATAAATATTTACATCTGTTGTGATAAATAACTGAGATGTTAGAAATTTTTTAAAAAATATTTATATCTGTTGTAACAGATGATATATCTGATTTTATTAATTATCAAATGAACATTTTCATCTGTTGTCATAGATGATTGAGCTTTTGAGATTTTTAAACAGATATTTATATCTGTTGTAACAGATGACTGAGTTGTTCAGATTTCTAAACAGATATTTATATATGTTGAAACAGATGACATATCTGTTTGAAAATCTTTTTATCTATTTAAATTTTAAAGCAAGAAGCTTCTGGTCTGAGTAGATAATATCAAGTGGTAGTACTTACCACTAAAGACGACAAAAAATATTTCTTGGATATCTCAAAAGTGAGTTCATTGAGCAGTTGTCTTGTCTTTTCAATATCAGTAGTCTTAGTCTTTCTCGTGCCCCTCAAACTATTAATGAAATTAATGAATATTAATTAATGATTATTGAAAACCACCACGTCTACGTACACAATACGTCTATAGAAATTATCTTATCTCTTTCTTCAGCTGCAGTTTATTTTATTCAACTCTCATTTTTTCTCTCTCCTCTTTAGGGTCACAACTTTTTTTCTCTCTTTTCTCTTCCCTTCTCATAAAGATCTTTTCAGATCTAAACTCATTCATATATTTCCTCGACTTAAATTTCTATTTTGATCCCCTTTTTGATATTAAGGTATGATTCATTATTGCTCTTTCATTCTCGTCTTCTACTTTGCATGTTATTTACATCTATTTTTTTATTTAATTACTATTTACCTATATCATATTTATTAAAAAAATTTAAGAAACTTGTAAGTGTTGAATAAATAATCCGAGAATTTTTATTACAATATGAGAAAAAAATCATCTGTTGGGAGAAGTTTAAAAGCCTTGTTGGCAATATCATTTTTTTTGTATATATTTTATTTGTTTTATTATTGTTGATGCAATTATTGATGTTGTTGGTGGGGTTGGTGTTGTTGGAGAGTGTGTTGTTGTTGATGGTTCTGGCATAAAGGATGTTGCTTCTTTGTTGTTGATGATGTTGTTGGAACAAATGTTGTTTCTTTTTTGTTGATATTTATGTTGTTGTTGATATTGCAACAGATGGAGAAACTGTTGGAACAAATAAAACCACCAGAAAGGCTGATTTGATGTATTCCATCAGACTCCACATTTGTTGCAATAGATTCCACATCTGTTGTAACAGACTCTACATCTGTTGCAACAGACTCCACATCTGATACAACAGATGGACAATGTTTTTTCTGTGATATCAATTTTTTTCCTCTTCTTTGTAGATATAAGGAACTGACAGTTGATCAACTTTTGACGGACTATCTCAAGAGGCTGCAGTAAAGATGGGAGGAATAAGCTGCTTGTAGATAGAACCACTTCATATGTCGGAGGTATGTATTACTAATAATGTTATCGTGGAAACACACATAGAGTGTACTGATTTTGTGAATGATGTTTTTACTGATTAGTCATAGATTGTTCAAACAAGATGTCTACAATTTTACAGTTAAGTTTGGTAGGTCCGAACTGATAGGGTTGAGGGACCATGAATATGGTTTTGATAGCCTGTTAAGATTTAATGTCAGTTGTTGCTCATGTTTATTTGTCAAGCATTGTGAAGGGATCTAATTTTTGTGTCATTATAAAGAGATTCAATAGTGATTGGACTAACTTTTAGGATGCATTGGACCGTTAGAGGGCCTTCAAAGCTTAGCACTGTATCTAATAAGAACAGAAAACCAATATATTTATTGCCCTGGCCAAAATTTATATGGCTGGGTTGCTCGCTCGGGGTGATGATTTTATACCAGAATGTGCGGTAGAAGAATGCTTTCGAAGGAAAATTGGTGGTTGATGGAAGACTATATCATCTGAGAGCTAATTGAAGAAGAGATATAGGGTAGAAAGTAACTTCTAACGAATTTGGCCGGTGAAATTATCTTAACAGATGCGAGATCTGAATCAAGTGCAAATATGAAAGTGTATCCGGTAATGTAATTTCGTCTGTTGTGTCTCTGAAAGAAAAACAATATAGATGGATACTTTGCTAGGGAGCTGCGTGGTCGGGATTATCACCTAGGTAGAAAATTGAAGAAGACCAACAAAGAAACCTCACGGGCATCGAGGGTAGAAATAATGTACAACAGGTCTGGAAAACTTATGCCAACAACAATTGCAGTTAAAATATGAAATCTAAGCAAAAACAATAAATTTTTGAATTTTAAATTTCATTCCATGCCTTCTTGTTTATGTTTTTGATCAGGTCCACTGTCGTTGACCTGATCGGAACCACAAACGAAATTGAAAGAAAAATAGAGTATCATTGCTTCTTTAGCAATATGGTTATAATTGATTGTGTTTTTTTGCCTTGACATGCTTTCAACATTCCCTGGAGAAGATCAGATGTTTGCTGTAGTATGTGAATCCCGATAATTTTCAAGCTTGCCTCCAGCTTTTTGATTCTGTATTCAAGCTGGTCGTTTCCTTCTTCGAAGTTGGTAAAGAGTTCTTCGTCTCTTGTGAGCTCGATCAGGAACACTACCTTCAAAGTTGTGGCATTCTAGAAGCCCTTCAGAACACTTTCTTCAGAAGCCTTAAAAGATACATGGAAGGTCTCTGTGTTTGTTTTAGGTCAAAATGTGTTGATGCAGGTTGAAGATGCGGTCTCAAAAGTTGAACAACACACTTTTATCTAGCATTGCTCCATGCATCTTGCTCAACCAATTTGATAAATTAGTAAGCATGGAGTTACGTAGCGTATGATCTAAACCGGCTCTACCAAACCTATCAAACGTTACGTAACTCTAAGCTCATTGCTCTCTCAAAAAAATATAACAGTGTTAGTGCACAAATCGAACGAGCTCAATCTCTCAGCCTTTCTGCTGATTGCTCTTCTCCAATATAGATGACAAGATATCTGCTATGCAAAAGTCTACACCGTGGCCAGACATGTTCCCAGGCAATTATGTCTGGCGATGGTGTAAACTTTTGCATAGCAGATATCTTGTCATTTATATTGGAGAAGAATGATCAGCAGAAAGGCTGACAGATTGAGCTTTTTTTCTATGTGCACTAACTCAGGCATATTATTTTGATAGGGTAATGAGCTTGGAGTTACGTAACGTTTGATAGGCTTGGTAGAGCCGGTTTAGATCATACGCTACGTAACTCCATTCTTACTAATTTATCAAATTGGTTGAGCACGATGCATGGAGCAACGATCTATAAAAGTGTCTTGTTCAACTGTTGGGACCACATCTTCAACGTGCATCAACACATTTTGACCTAAAACAAACACAACGATCCTCCATATATCCTTTAAAGCTTCTGAAGAAAAAGTTTTTTGAAGGGCTTCTAGAATGCCATAACTTTGAAGGTAGTGTTCCTGATCGAGCTCACAAGAGACGAGAAACTCCTTACCAACTTTGAAAACGGTAACGACCAGCTTGAATACAGAATCAACAAGTTGGAGGTAAGCTTAAAATTTATCGGGATTTACATACTAAAGCAAGCATATGATATTCTCCAAGGAATATTGAAAGCATGTCAAGGCAAGAAAATATAATCAATTATAACTATATTTCTAAGAAAGCAATGATACTCTATTTGCCTTTCAATCTCGTTTATGGTTCCGATCAGGTCAACGGTAGTGCACCTAATCAGAAACACAAACAAGAAGATGGGATGAAATTTAAAATTCAGAAATTGCCGTCTTCGCTTAGTTTCCTTATTTTCACTGCAGTTGTTGTTGGCATAAGTTTTCTAGACTTGCTGAACATCATTTCTACCCTCAATGCCCGTGAGGCTGCTTTGTTGGTCTTCTCTTATTTTCTACCTAGGTGATAATTCTGACCATGCAGCTCCCTAGAAAATTGTCCATCTGCATTATTTTTCTTTCAAAGACACAACAGACGAAATTACATTACCGGATACACTTTTATATTTGCACTTGATTCAGATTTTACATCTGTTAAGATAATTCCATCGGCTAGATTCGTTAGAAGTTACTTTCTACCCTGTGTCTCTTCTTCAATTAGCTCTCAGATGATATAGTCTTCCATCAACAACCCATTTTCCCTCGAAAGCATTTTCCTACCGCACCTTCTGGCATATAAACATCAACCCGAGCGAGAAACCCAACCATATAAATTTTGGCCAGGGCAATAACTATATTGGTTTTCCATTTTTGTTTGATGCAGTGCGAGGCTTCGAGGGCCCTCTAAGGGTCCAATGCACACTTAAAGTTAAGTCCAATCGCTATTGATTCTCTGCAGTGATGACAAATATTGATTCCTTCTCAAAACTTGACACACATAAATATGAGCACCAACCATCAGTAATTCATAACAGGGTATCCGCACTATCTTCATGAGGTCCTCAGCCTTATCAATTTCGAACCCATCAAACTTAATGGTATAATGCAGATCTTGTTTGAATGATCAATGCCTAATCGGTTAAAAATTGCATTCACAAAAATATTGTACTTTGTGTGTGTTGTCCCGGTAATCTTATCAGTAATACATACTTAACTCCCACACATATGATAGTGAATCCATCTGCACACACCTTATTCTTCTTAGCCCATCTATGGCTTAAATTGAATAAACAGATGACTAGCTTGTTGCAACAGATGACACATTTATTTATATTGTCAATCAATTGGAGACATCTGTTACGACAATGATCAACCTGTTACAGAAATCAAACAGATATATACATCTGTTGCAAAAAGATTGTCAGTATATTGTAAGTTACTTGACAGAAATAATATATTTTGTAACAGATTACCCATCTGTTAGATTTAGTTTAAAGCAATTTTCTTTTCTTTCTGAGATCCAATAATTTATAAATAGGTTCCTCCTTACAAATACGGATGATCTAGATTCATACAAGAATATTCATATCAAGTCCTTGCGTGAACTTCAAAGGCAGTTTGATTGATGAACTCCAGAGAGATATTTGGCTGACTTCGGAGTAAGGCTGCCGGATGAATGAAAGATGTCTGATTGACAATAATCTATGAACATTCATTTCATTTTGTTGTCGACTTTGAATTTTTAATTCTTATTTAGTATTTAATAATAATCATTCTGTTTATTTCTCGTTCTCAACATGTCGGCGGTTGGTGGTAGGGATTGAGCAACAATTTGTGTCAATGGTTAGAGGTTAATCTGCTACGACAAATCGATCATATGCTGCACCTGGTGGTTATTAATAAAAAAGGACTATTGTTGTTATTGAGAGGGTGAAAGGAAAGACATGGCTCGGAGTTCCGATTATTCAATATGAAAAATGTTTCGTAAATAAATAATAAGGAAATAAATAATAAACACAATTTATAACCACAATTTTAATAACTGATCGTGACTTTTCACCATTTTTGTTTTTAAAATTATTTATTATATAATAATTATTATTATTTTATTAAGGAATTTGAAAAAGTATTTTTTTTATTTATAAAATAAAAAAGAAAGTAAATTTGGATTAATGATATGATGATATAGTTATTTTTTTTAAAGTAGATTATATGTTGCAACAATTAAATTATCTGATGCAACAAGTTCACTATGGTTGCAACAGATGATATACCTGTTGTCATAGATGATTTATCTGATGCAACCTATATCGAGTCACAACTCAATAAAAACAGTTCTTGGAAAGAACTAATTAATAATAATCTGAAAAGCCATGACTTATCAAAATATTTCTTAATTTAATTAATTTATTACTTTTTACATTAATAAAAAATGTAATTAATAAATGGAGGTGAACAGTTAGATTATATGTTGCAACAGATATGTTATCTGATGCAACATATTTTATATTTGTTGCAACAAATAATATATTTGTTGTCACAGATGTATTATCTGATGCAACAGATATAGAATCTGTTGCCACAACTCAATAAAAACGGTTCTTTGAAAGACTAATTAATAATAATAATTTGAAAAGTCATGACTTATATCACAATATTTATTTTCTTAATTTAATAAAAAATTTAATTAATGTATGAAGGTGAATAGTCGCGCCTTTTTGCCTCTCATTCAAATTCAATCCTGTATAAATAGGTCTGTCCTTACTCAATCGTTCATTCAAATACACACTCTATTTATTTATTACATCTCGTCTTTTATATTATACTCTAGAAGATAAGATTATGACTGACCCAGTGTGGGACGCTGCTTTTCTGCAAGACGCCGTGAATAAACTTCGAAATCAAGTTCGTGATCTGCAATGGGAATTGGGAGTAGTTAGATCAAGAATGATCCGCGAGATACGCAGGCTGAGGAGGGCCTTGCTACTTCCGGTTGAAGATTGACCGGCTGGCAATGATGATGCTGATAATAATAATAATAATTAGACTATTATTTTTCTTTTAGTCTATTATATGTATTTTTATTTGCTTAATAAATAAATTATGTTTGATCTTTGACGTTTTAATCCATATTTAATTTTCATTCTGTCTATTATCTTCTTAACAAACATTTCGACAATTCGACGTAAAAAGGAATAATTTAGAATTCAATAGTAATAGCAAAATTTATCTGTTGGGTTTATGACAGAGGTTGATTTGTGTTGTTTCAATCAGATTAATCATTGGTTGCAATAGATAATTAGTCTGGTGTAACAGATAAACATTCTGATGCAAAGATAATTAGTCTGTTGCCACAGATAAACATCCCGATACAACAGATAATACGTCTGATGCAACATATAAATATCTGATGCAATAGATTACTCATCTGATGCACCAGATGATTGATCTGTTTTGGGCACTTGTGCTGGATTCATAATCGGGGTTCTATTCATTGTTGGAAAAACAGAAGTGCACCTAGATGACAAATACAAATAAAAATCATAATTTTACTTACCAAAGTAATTTATGAAGTAATGTCAAAGTGAAAAGTGATGTAGTAAACAAAATTTGACTTAAAAAATTGGTCAGATCACAGCAGTAGCGCTGTATCACCACCACCAACAACAAATGGTTGACAAAAAGAAGATGAAGCAGAAAATGATAATAAAGTAACAAAAATAAAAACAATTAACAACAAAAATCTAAAAAACACTCTTTTTCCCTCCATTTCCTATTATTTTAGGTATATATTAAGATTAAAATATAAATTTTAAAACTTAATAAATTATTTTAAAGCTTTTCCAACTTTTTAATACAGAATAAAATAATCATTACTTTCAACTAATAATTAAAACTTAATTCAGCTACGCCTCGTTTTAAAATTCTTTTTTGCCCAAATCACCCGGTTACTTGGGTGATTTAATTAACAGATATCAGGTGGCTTAGTTCATCCCCTCTTTATTTGACTCGGAATTCTGTACAAACTCCAAGCCCTAGTCCCTTTTCATCTATGAATTCTAACTCCAATTGGTAATTTTATTTTTGATTTCACGGCTTATAGGGTTTTTGGTGCTTTCCACTACTGTCTTGTCTACACTGATTCGACTGGACCAAACATGTCTCTGTTTAGTTAATTCAACTCATTCTTTGTTTCTTTTGATTGCCTGCTGTTCAAGTTTTTTTTTTTTTGTGTTTTTCCTTTATTTGATTGCAGAAAATGGCTAGCTTGGTGGAGAGGCTTCGTGTACGTTCAGATCGAAGACCTATTTACAATTTAGATGAGTCTGATGATGAAGCTGATACGATGCCTGGAAAATCTAGGACTAAGAAAGAGCAAATCCAGAAAATCGTTCGGACTGATGTGGTAAATTGCTTTTGCATTGGGGATTGTCTTTTACCATTTTTTTACTAGGCATTTTCCGTAGCATGGTTCTTTATTTTTGGATATTCTTCATCCCATTGCATCTACAACTGTGAATTTCATTTAGAAATTGTCTTGTATATTTTCTAGGTTTTTGCTAATTCTCTTACCATCTCTTTCTTTGACTTTATATCCGCAGTAGGTCTCTTTCTCCCAACTTTAGTATTTATTTTTCTACGTCTACGTGTGTGTCTAGTCCTCAAAATTCCATTTTCGGTTTCAAGATATGATTTAGACTAGACACGACTTGTGCTTTAGTTTGGTTATCATGCGAAAGTCGTACCTTCTCTCTCTCTCTTTTTACTGTCTGTCTGTCTACTAAGTTGAGCATAGCTAACTTAATCCAGTTAGTTGTTTATGCTCATCAGAAGATAAATACATTTTTACAATGCTTTCTTTAAATTGTTTGAATGTCAAGACCAGAGTCAAGCCCAGTTTCAAAATTTAGCAATTTAATGTGCTCGTTCCTCTGTTTCATGGTTTTTGTGAAAGACTGTGATTGTAAATTGGTCTCTCGTTGCTTCTGTTTTGATCTTCTAATTCCTTCTTATCGTAAATATTGCACCTTGATCTACTATTGAAGTATGTATCTTTGTTGGTGCCTTCTAATTTGTTTCAGAAGAATATTCACTAGAGGAATTCTCATAACATACTTGTAGCAGCAATACAGAACGCATCCTATCTAGCGCCATAACATCCTCCAAGATGAAGAGTTAGGATCACTCCCTCTTATGATATACCTTAGGAATTCCATGAAGAGGGGAGCTGATTTTAAGGACTATCACTGTCGGTCAAGCTAGTAAAAATTTGGACCATCTGAATATGTAGAGTCAAAAATTAAAGAGCAGGCACTCTTTCAAGGTTTAGTCGTAGGGCTTTGCTCATAGGTTGGAGTTTCTAGTAGGACGGTTTGGGTGAGGTTTGTGTTCTCGGTTTGATAGTGTATAGTACTACTTTGTGGGTGTCTTATTTCTGTTATTTCATCTTGTTTCATGTTTTATTACGACTTTGTTTACTGCCTTTGTCCTGAGCCGGGGGTCTATCGGAAACAACCTCTCTACTTCTTCGGAGGTAGTGGTATAGACTGCGTACATTTTACCCTCCCTAGACCCCACTATGTGGGAATACATTGGGTATGTTGTTGTTGTTGCACTCTTTCAAGGTTCATGGTTAAATCTCAAATTTGCCTGCATATAAGGAATGCATGTTGAATTTTATTTGTTGAAGATATCTTGTAGCTTGCAACTGTAAAGTGGAAGAGTATCTTCTTTATCAAAAAAGTGGAAGACTAACTTGTGAAATATTAAACAATACAAGAAACTGATATTTAACATGCTTTCCAAAAATGAAACTGATAATGTTCTTCTTTCTTTGATGATGCGATTCAAGTGTGGATTTATGAAAGGAAATTTATATAGTTAGATTGAGCATCTTGTTCTCGTATGTTCAAACTTCAATAACATAATCTTAGTAATAGTGTCTAGTTTCTCTAAAGAATCATGTAACATAATCTTCGCATTTATTTGTAATTTCTACTAAATCCCGCTTTTGAGGTCAGATACAACAACTTTCCAGTATAATCCCATAAAGTGAGGCCTGGGGAGGGTAGAGTATACGCAGGGGTCCATACCTCGGCATAGGCAGAGAGGAAACAGGCTGTTTCCTATAGACCCTTGGCTCAATAAAAAATGACAGATAGGAATGGAAGTACAAGAATCAGCCGATAGTATAAAAGACAGATAATAGAGGAGTAATACCTCAACAATATAATACGACACTTGAAGTACAAGAAACAATAATAACAAAAGCCGAAGGACAAAAATCTACAAGAGTAATACTTCGGCTACCAGTATAGACCAACAATGTACTCCTACATACCAGCCTTCTGCCCTAATATGTGTCCTCCACACCCTTCCTCCTATCTAAGGTCATATCTTCGGTAAGCTTAAACTGCGCCATGCCACGTCTAATCACCTCTCACATACTTCTTTGCTCTACCTCTACCCTTCCTGAAACTATCTATAGCCAACCTGTCACACATCCACACAGGGGCATCCGTGCATCTCCTCATCACATGCCCAAACCATCTCAACCTTGCTTCCTGCATCTTGTCCTCTATCAAGGCCACTGACACCTTGTCTCGGATATCCTCGTTTCTAATCCTATCTCCCCTAGTATGCTC
The DNA here is from genome assembly GCA_030864225.1 of Capsicum baccatum var. pendulum. Taxonomy (NCBI): domain Eukaryota; kingdom Viridiplantae; phylum Streptophyta; class Magnoliopsida; order Solanales; family Solanaceae; genus Capsicum; species Capsicum baccatum. The sequence continues at coordinate 94,568,305 of CM061557.1, forward strand.
ACACATCCATCTTAATATTCTTATCTCCGCCACTTGCATCTTTTGAGGTCAGATATTACAACTGAAAGTCTACACAATTCTGGTATAGTAAAATTGGTGTGTGTGAAACTAAGAAGTTGGTGTTTAGCTTTTCAACAAAATTTAGGAGTTTCAGTCTTAGGATGATCATTTCGGAAATTGATTTAACTGCCTCCAATAAGAGTTTGTTTGATCTCATGGCCCAGAGCTTTCATATTTTAAAAACCTCACAGTCCAAAACTCTGAGTGCAAAAGTTCGTGGTTTGTATTCTCTCTGCTGAAGATATATAAAGTTTTTATTTTCTTGGCTTTTATTTGTGAATCATGAAATGTCTTCTAAAGAAACCTACGGTCATAGATTCCATAAGCTAGAGTTGAAAATAAAGGAATCTACTGAATATTGTAGTATTTAGTCAACATATGCCTTGCTTTGCACGATAAGACTAATGGTAGCTGTTTTGATTAGATCTAGACACAAACAGGCTTCTAGTTTACTTATCATAAAACGAATGGCCTTCTAGTTTAGTGCTAAGATGTACAAATTTGTACATATGACCTTAAGTGTTTTGGTTTTGGCATTTGAAGTATGATTCTGAAGAAATATATAGAATGATTTGATATAGAAGATGGAGCTGTGACAGGTTTATTTAATCTACGTACTTGACATGTGGAAAATTCTTAGGCTGAAAGTTTTAAGTGCATATGGTAAATTTGGTGAATTGTTTGCGTAAGCATTATCTTCTGTAGTAAGGCAGTCATAAATTACATGAATTTTGGAAAAATAGATACCAGGGCACACAGATAGTTGGCTAATTTTTGTGAGCCTTAATGCATACTTGTATCATGCTAATTTTATAAAGGTAACACCAGCTTAATGTATATAACTGCATATGTTTTGCCTTGTCGAAAATATATTTGGTTTATAAAAGATTACTAGATACCAACGCACATATGCTGTGTGTCGATAAATTAGATTGGGATAAACTCTAATGAAAACTAAAGATAAATTATTAATTATGTTACCTTCTCAAAAAAAAAAGAAAAGAAGATAAAGCGGACACAATAAACTCCACTGGATAGTGTTGGGAGACATAAAGTAGAATGAAAATAAAGGAAATAACCAGTAACTTAATATATTTATGTTGACCTTATAAAAATGTACACCTCATCCTCCAATTTGTTTTTTTAATGATGGGTGTTATAGGAATATTATGTAAGAGAAGTGTAACAAGTATTTTGATTGAGTAACACCACAATTTTATATATTTTATAGATACAAATTCAGATGGTTAGAAACATCATTAAACATTTCAGAAGTTTCAACTTTGCATCATAAGATTCAAAGGGTGACTGAAAAGGGAACCAAAAAACAATAACTAAATAAAGGAGTGGAAAAACAAATATGAGCTAGTGGTTCTTAGCCAGGAAGAAGTTTAAGTTGAGTAAAAAGTAAGATGACTTTAAATGGGGGACTTCAGGTAAGGAAGGCAAATTATTAGAGATTCTTGAGCCAAAAAATAAAAATAAAAGGATCCATCAGTTTCCTACTTAATTGTCTTAATCTTCGGTCTTCATTAGTTTCTTGACAAACTAAAGATCTTAAATAGGGATGGATTTTTTTATTGTAGAAGATCCGTATGAGAAAGAATGCTAGAACCCGATCGGCTCATTTATCAAAAGCAAAAAGCACAAAAAAGTTCTATGTTCCGTTGGAGCTTTAAGCGCAAAACGCGAATAAAGTGTGAGCTTTAATGAAAAAAGCTCAAAGGGAGAAAAAATAAAAATATATATGTTTAGTCCAAGATTAATAATTATAAGCATGAATAACAAATATATGAACAAGGAAATTGAAAAAAATACTATAAAATGAAATATCAATTGTCTAGTGTGCCTCTTCAGAAGAGGCTCACTGGCAAGGAAAAGTATGCCTTAAAAAGTTGATGACGCCGCCGAACCGCACATTAAGCGAAAGGAAGAGCTCAACACGTTTTGAGCCTCGCTTTAGGGCTAAAGCGCACCTTTGATAACACTGGACAGGCTTATCATAATTACGGGTATTTTATATATTTCTGTAGTACTAGTATCCGATATATAGTTAGTCTGCTTTTCCAAAGGGTAAACTGGTCTATCAACTTTTGATAGACAATTTGGTAATTCAACCTTAGACTTGAGATCTTCCCACTTTTCCTATAATAATATATAAATATAATATGATATGATGTGTCTGTCCTAGTAAATCTATACTCAAATTTTACAACTATTGGTCTTGATGACATATGAATGAGCTTTATGACAGCTGTTTCATTTACTTTAGTGTCACTGATAGCTCCTAGTTCAATGTAAACAGTGAAAGCAAAGACCCCTCTACTCACGTGCTTCCTTCTATAATTTAGGATAGTCGTTTCCTGTGCTTATTGTGGACGTTAGATAATTGTTTCAAGTTAAGAGTTTAACATCTTACTATCTATTTTTATTAGGAACCTTCTTAAAGTTGAAACATTTGCCTTTTGTGTTCATGTATATGTACTTTTCGCTTTTAAAATTGACTGTCTCTTTCCAAAACTTTTTTTTTGATAATCGTGATGTTCGGGCTAGCTTGCGCGCACCCCGACTAATTCCACGGGATATCTGCCACCTCCCACCAATAACAGGTACAAGACAACTCTGTCCACCAAGGCTAGAACAGATGGGAAGAAATCGCCTAGTGTTTGCCTCTGTTGGGAATTGAACCCGAGGCTTCATGGTGCTCAACCCAACTTCATTGAACCACTAGGCCACACCCTTGAGTGCCACTTTCCAAAATTTTAAAAAAAAGGAAAGACAGAGCTGTTTTTTTCCCCCTTTGTTTTACCTCCGCTTTGGACAATTGTGCACGCTAAATTCTTACATTAGAAGTATCAAGTAAAGTTCTGTGGTTATGATACATGGAGATCTGATAAAAAGTCCTACTGGAACTACAGGATGTGCAATTTGGAAGCTGTTAGATTAGTTAAGATGCTACTGCCTGCCAGTACTGCAGGTGCACTGCTCAGATCTGAATATTAGTTTCTTCAGCTAGAAAACATTGACAAGATCCTTATTAGAAAAAATAAAAATTAATAGGCTAAAATAGTTGAGATAATGTATCACTTTTGAGTCTGGAGTCTTGTTACTATTCTCCAAAAAAAAAAAAAAAGACTAAGTCATCAAAGCGATGGATGGTGAATGCAGAATTCATTTTTTCCTTTTGACTGGTTTAGTGAAAAGGTTTATTTATTTAAAATTTTTTGTTGAAAAATTCGACATTACTTGTCCTCGGCGAGCACTTTTTCTTGCTAGGTTATTGACATTACCTTTTTCTTTTTCCCTTTATTTGATCTCAGGAATTATTGGATCCCCTTCCTTCTCGATTAGAGTTTTCTTAGCCATAGGATTTTCTTGTTCTCCTTTTAACTCCTCTATTCTTTCATTTTCGTTATGGCTACTAATGATTAAGTTAAAAAAGAAAGAGGAAGGTTTTTCTTTTCTTGTGGGGTGGTAATGCTCCCTAATAGGCTGATGAAGGGGAGTACTACTGAATATGCCTCCTCCCGGTAGAATCATGTCATTTCCCTCTGTCCGTTGCTTGATTACATCATATCTTGGTTTCTTTATGGAGTTAGCTCATTTTTTGGGAGTCAACAACGCAATAGATCCATTAACGATAAACGCGTGCCAGACATAGCTATACAAGTCTAGCATGGTTGCATTAGCAGCTTTCCGTAAACATGCTCTTTTTTTAGTGTTTCATTGTAATGATCTTTATTCATTTCTCTCACACCAGAAATAACAATGCAAATTGCCTCTTTTCATAGAAAGACGAATCCTGTCAAGCTTGTGGAGGAGATAGTAATCTTTTGTATTGTGAAACGTGTAACTATGCTTACCACCCCAAGTGTTTAGTTCCACCACTAAAGGCTCCTCTTCCAATCAGCTGGAGGTGCCCTGAATGTGTATGTACCCATTCTTCTATCAAATTTATAATATTTAAACATGAAATTTTAATATTGTCGGCAGTTCCCTTCTCCTCCACCTAGATTTACTCTATCTATTGCCATTTTTCTGTAGGTGAGTCCACTGAATGATATTGACAAGATATTGGACTGTGAAATGCGCCCTACTGTTGCTGATGATAAGGAGGCTTCCAAGCTAGGGTCGAAGCAAGTGTTTGTTAAACAGTACCTTGTTAAGTGGAAAGGATTGTCTTATCTTCACTGCACATGGTATTTATATTTTAAGTATTACTTTATTTGCTCTAGATTCTTTTTAGACGTATGACAGTTTTATAGCAACTAAGATAGTCTTGTAGTGCTTATAGCTGTCTTTTATGCTTCACCCTGATTCTTATTTGTGTACTTGATCAGTTTAATATGTTATGTTATCTCTTTAGATCTCTTGACATCTTCTTTTTATGCATTTGAAGTCATATTGCGCTTTGACTATTGCAGGGTGCCAGAGAAAGAGTTTTTGAAAGCTTACAAAGCATATCCCCGTTTGAAGACGAAAGTGAATAATTTCCATCGTCAGATGTCATCAATGACTAATTCTGAAGATGAATACGTTGCTATCCGACCTGAGTGGACTACGGTTGATCGACTTCTTGCTCGCAGGTGTTTTTAAAGAACTGACTTGTAGATATTCAGCTGAGATCCTTTATTGAAGATTTTTCTGTACAATGCTTTTCTTTTGCTTCCAAAATGTTTTAGTTACTTCCCCCTAATGCACGCAGAACTGGTAATATTAGTTTGAGTTGTTATGCTTAGCTCAAGGTTGAGCTGTATTTAATTGTTAAGTGGAAATCGTTGTTGGGAAGGAAGCTCCATGTGAACAGTTGAAACATTCATGAGTTGTTGTTGAAACAAAAAAGGGCAGCCCAGTGCCCTAAAGCTTTCGCTATGTGTGGGGTCGGGGGAAAGGCCGGACCGCAAGGGTGTATTGTATGCAACCTTATCTTACATTTCTGCCAGAGGCTGTTTCCGCGGCTTGAACCCGTTCATGAGATGCCGTTGAAGCGTTCCGTAAATTTCATTTATCTAAGTTGTAATATTTTGGGCCTACAAACGCAATGCAAGTTGAAACATTCATGAGATGCTGTTGAAACGTTCCTTGCATTGTTCATTTTATTTAAGTTGCACGAAGTGCAAGTTTCAGGTCAAATTGCATTGAATAATATGCTGTTGTTCTTAGGGGAGATGGTGAAGAGAGAGAGTATCTCGTAAAGTGGAAGGAGCTTCCATATGATGAGTGCTACTGGGAATTTGAATCAGACATTTCTTCTTTTCAGCATGAAATTGAAAGATTTCGTATAGTGCAGTCTAGACATAAAAAATCTTCAAGTAAACAAAAGGGAAGACCTATAGAGACGACCGAATCTAACAAGAAAGCCAAAGAATTTCAGCAGTATGAAAGCAGTCCTGAATTTCTTTCTGGAGGTATATATGATACCAGTTTTAGTTAGTTTATTTATGTTATTGTATTCATAGTGAAGTTCCTTAATCTTCATCCATGGTTGAAATAAAGGATCACTGCATCCATACCAGCTTGAAGGGCTGAATTTCCTGCGTTTTGCTTGGTCCAAACAGACGCATGTTATACTAGCTGATGAAATGGGGCTAGGTGAGGTTTTCTTTTTTCTTTCGCTGCTTCTAGTTATTTCTCGTCTTTTTTCTCATTTGCTTTCTCCTATACAACTGCTGCATGGGCCATCTCTGAATTATTTTTCTCTATTGTCCTTATTGCATTTAGTTTCTTCTGCAATACTGTTAGTTCTGTTTGCTGATGCATTTTCAAGCTTGCAGGCAAAACAATACAAAGTATTGCATTTTTAGCCTCTCTTTTTGAAGAGAATGTCTCTCCACATTTAGTAGTAGCACCTCTTTCGACATTGAGAAATTGGGAGCGTGAGTTTGCTACTTGGGCTCCTCAAATGAATGTGGTAAGTTTGAGGTGATTTGTTCCCTGCTATGAATAGCAGAATAATAATTAATTACTAAGATGAATAGCAGGATAATTCTTTTCCTGAAGAGACTTGACCTCTTTAGGTTATGTATGTGGGAGGTGCACAAGCTCGTGCTATTATTAGAGAATATGAACTATTCTTCCCGAACAATCTTAAGAAGACCAAGAAAAAAAAATCTGGTCAAATGGTTGGTGAAAGCAAGCAAGATAGGATAAAATTTGATGTCCTTCTTACTTCATATGAAATGATCAACATGGATAGTGCCTCTCTGAAGCCAATTAAGTGGGAGTGCATGGTAATTGCCTTCAAAATCCTTAATTGTGCCGTTAGCTTTTGTTATTCTTTTTTGCCTCTAAAAGATGCTTGACTTCTCCATTTAGATTGTTGATGAAGGTCATCGTCTCAAGAACAAGGATTCCAAGTTGTTTTCATCTTTGAAGCAGTACTCTAGTAGGCATCGTGTTCTTTTGACTGGAACTCCTCTTCAGGTTTGTTGCTCTCTATAATTTTATGCACCTGGTAGTTCTCCCATTTCATGTTTGGATATCCAGTTACATAGAATCATAGGGTATATATCGTGTATTCATTCTACTTCTGTTTTATAGTCCCCCCCTCCCTCCCTCTTTTGGATACTAGTTTTAGAGTACGTGCTTTGCATGTGTAGGCTAGCAACAACAACAACAACAAACCCAGTGTATTCCCACACAGTGGGGTCTGGGGAGGGTAAAATGTACGCAGTCCATACCACTACAATGAATCAGACTAATGCTTCTTGTCCCTGTAAACAAATTTGGTACTACAAAGCACCTGTTAAAGTAATGTGCTTTGAGTAGTTTGTCATAAAGGAAGCTTGTGTAACCCAAGAGAAGCTACAAAGGAGAGGTATACGACTAGTTTAACACTTAACAAATGCCTCTTATGTGAGAAAATTTCAGAAAGCAATATCCTCCTATCCATCATTTTTCTGTTACTGCACAAGTTTGTCCCTTGTTCCTGAACTCATGGGAATGAAGTGGGTTATGCCAAGGTCCATGTCAGATCTATTGCTAAGCTGGAAGCGAAAAAATTTACCCATAACACTTGTTGAAAGCATGGAACACCATTCTTGCCGGCATCTGGGGAGTATTTGGAAGGAGAGAACTAAAAATGTTTTGAAGGACAAAATAGCTAAATTTGGAAAGTAAAACCTGATTGTATTTTTGGTTTCTTGTTGGTGTAAAATGGATTTAGTTGGAGATGCTAAAACCTTCTTACAGTTCGTAGAGCTTTTTGTCTAAACAACCAATGTTTAACTCTCTTTTGCTATATTTTGGATGTAATCACATCACTTTCTTTGTGCTGGTTTTGACATCAATGATACATACCATTTCTCCAAAAAAAAAAAAAGGCAACTTAAAAAGCTACAATATCTTAACTACTCTTCCTCTTAGTTTGTCAAGTTTGAGACTACTGAGTCCTCATTTACCTGCTCCTGTTTGGTTTTAGTTCTTCTAATCTACAACTCTTCCGCAACAAATTGCCTTCCTTTTTGTGGATTTTTAGTTGCATACTTTACCAGTTATGTTTCTTATCTGGGTATCCTTGTCCTTGTTTTCCATTCTTTTGGGGTGCAAAAGTGGGGTAGTGGTGGTGATTTGATGTCAGTGTGTTTTGCTTCTTCCGTCTACTAATGCAATCTACACACTTTCAACACTTTGTATTTCTGTAATAATTATTTTCTTCAAATAGTTTTTTTATTTGCATAAGGACACACCCTCCCCCCCCTTCTTTCTTTGGCTTTAGTAATTATTCTTTCTATGCATTTCAGAACAATCTGGATGAACTTTTCATGCTGATGCACTTCCTTGATGCTGGGAAGGTCAGTCCTACAACTAGGAACCTACATAAGTTATTTACTTGTTATCATGTGAAGTTTCATGGTAGCTGATGTCAAATGCAGTTCGGAAGCTTGGAGGAATTCCAGCAGGAGTTTGAGGACATTAGTCAGGAAGAACAGGTTTCAAGACTTCACAAAATGCTGGCACCTCATCTGCTCAGAAGTACGATTCTGAAACTTTTTCCTGTGTTTGTCATTGAATATTTGTTAGTTTGATGATATCTATTGATGAAGTGTACATCTTATCAGCTTTTCCTTGGTCCTGTATCTTATCAGCTTTTCCTTGGTCCTGTTCATCATAATTTCCTTTGTTGATTTCTAATGTGTCCTAGCTATATCTTTGTAAATGCCTTTCCAAATTGTATTATAGATAGTATAGTAACGTGAAGCTTTTCATTGTAAACACAAACTTCTGGTCTCTCTTTTCTGTTAACTATGCCTTATAATCCTCCCTGGGAAGAGTTGGTGATAGAATAAGCAGTGCCAATTTGTATTTCTTATCTGTTAATCCTCCCAGGAAGAGAGTTGGTGATAGAATAAGCATTGCCAATTTGTAATTATTCGACAACTAGGAAATGTCAAACTTCTCTTTTATCATGTCATTAGAAACTCTAATTTGGTGTAGCTTTTGCCACCTCCCAAATCAGCTGCCTATATTCAGATGACTGGAGCAGCACTTTCTCTTGATTGACTTGTTTGCTCCAATGCACACATCTCATTGTGACAATGGTTTCTTACAATTCACAAATATTGTCAACAAAACTGAGGGAACTTGTGAAGCAAAAAGTAATTCCAGCACGTAAATTCTTAGTAGGCATTTGGCCATAGAAATCAAATATTTTCACTTCATTTGAAATTTTTTGAAGTTCGCGTTGAAGGTGGAGTTGTGTTTGGTTTTACTTTTTATTAAGGGGAGAAGAGAGCATTTTGTTTGGAATTGTGAAGATGGAGTTGAAAACAAATTATAAGTTGTTTTCCAAATTTGGAATCTAACTTCGAGTTGAATTTGTAATTTCATGGTCAAATCCTTATATTCAACAACAACAACAAACCCAGTGTATTCCCACAAAGTAGGGTCGGAGGAGGGTAAGATGTACGCAGTCCATACCGCTACCTCCGAACTAATCCTTTATTCAGTAAAGTGAAAAATTATTCCGAAAAAAGTGAATAATTTTAATGACCAAACGGGTCCTTAGTGTAACTCAGTTTATTTTTGAAAAGATTCGTGAGCCAATGGAGTGTTTTGAGAAACATGAATTTGGGTATCCTTCATCTATTTAAACTATTCTCAGTTGCGTGTTTGATATTTCAGGAGTCAAGAAAGATGTCATGACAGAGCTTCCTCCTAAAAAGGAACTCATTTTACGTGTGGAATTGAGTAGCAAACAGAAAGAATACTACAAAGCTATTCTGACGCGTAACTTCCAGATACTGACTCGCAAGGGAGGTGCTCAGGTGGGCCAATTTCTTGTCTGAGATACCTTAATGCCATAATAGGAATTCTGACCTTGCTGGATATTTGTGCATCAGATTTCTCTTATAAATGTGGTGATGGAGCTACGCAAGCTTTGCTGTCATCCATTTATGTTAGAAGGTGTTGAGCCAGAGGACAATAATGAGTTTACCAAGTATGCCATTTTTCTTGATAGCCAACTATATGATTGTTGATAGTTGTTTCGGAAGATTGAGTTGTCGAGATTTTTCGTGAAGGATCTTTTCCTTTCTGAATCTGTCCTTCGGTTATGCAAGGAGTTTTAACCCTCTTTAATTCTAGTCAGATTAAAATTCAAATGACATGCTTCAAAAATGGCACTTTTAAGCCAATTGTTGGTAGAACTATACAGACAGTCTTATATTTATTGGTAAATTAAAGTTTAATTTTTTTACTATTTCTCAAAAAGAGGAATGCCATTGGTGTGCGTAATGTTGCTAAAAGCCCGCTTACGCCCTGAAGCTAAGGTGCAAATGCACGTTGAGTACTTTGTCTCACTTAGCTGGAGCATTAGGTTAGGCACCAAGATCTTGTTAGCTAGATTAAAGGAGCACTATCTTAGGCTAAGTTGCTCGACTCTTCAGTCTGCACTCTTTTGGTACCCGTGTTGACACGACATAGGTGTGGGATCCGTACCCGATTTGGTCAACCAATTTTGGGTACTTTGACCAAAATCAACAGGCAAAATTTTTGACAAATCCAATGTTTTTTGTAATCAAAACAAAAGTTTAGGTGGAATTGAAGAAAATTGAGTACGCTGTATATAGAAATTTCCACATCACTCCTTTTCCTTTTATCTCCTAGGAAAGTCCTCTTGATCAATATTTTCCCGAGTTTTCACATAGTATCTCATAATTTAGTTTTTTATAACTTACTTTATCAAAAAAATAATTAGGTTTTATTACTCTATATTTAGATATTTGAATTATTCTTAGCTGAATCTCCGCACCCGTATCCACACCTGGATCCATATCCTTAATCTTAAAATAGATCACGATGGATTAGACCTCTATATCCGCACCTGTATCGGACACCCACACCGAGTTCGAGCAACTTAGATCTTAGGTACAAAGAGCTAACGAAGTTCCAGAAGGAATCGGGGGAATCTAGCAGATATGCCCAATTAAATAAAAAAATTTGACATTTAGCTTTAAGGGAGTGGCTGGCAGTTGATTTTCCTTTAAGGCATCTACTGTTTCTTTCATTCCATAAACCCCAAAAATTCCAGCAGGCACCATTCTCCAAATTGATTTGATGCAGTTGTCAACTTCCCAACCGCCCCAGGATTCGAAGGCCTCCTTGGTACTGTTTGGCATAACCCAACTAATTTCAAAGAGAACAAAACATATTCCAAAATGAGTTGCAACTAGACAGTTTAGAAATAAGTGGTTGTTGGTCTCTAGTTCCCTGTGACACATATGACATCTGTTGACCATCTGAATCTTCCTTTGCATAAGGTTGTCTTTAGTCAAACATTTCTCATAGAGTGCAGTCCAGCTGAAACATATGATTTTAGGAGGTAATTTAGTTTTCCAGATTAACTTCCAAGGCCACATATCATTGACTTCCTTTCGGGCCTTAAGCCATTTGTAACCTGATTGCATAGTATACTTTCCATCATTTGCATCTCCCCATTTGAACTTGTCAGCAATTTGAACGTTCAATGTGGTGCCCTCAAGGGCAACTAGCAGTGGACTAGGTCATCCACTTCCTAGTCTTGAAGGCAGTGTTTTGAAAAGCGAGAGGCCGAAAAAAGCGACTAGGGCTTGCTTCACAGAAGCGAGAAGCGAAGCGCACACTTTTTTTCATTAAAGCACTATTTAGTACAAAATTTTAAAAATATTAAAAAAAAAAAAGGGCAGCCCGGTGCACTAAAACTACCGCTATGCGCGGTGTCCGGGGAAGGGCCCCACCACAAGGGTGTATTGTACGCAGCCTTACCTTTTATTTCTGCCAGAGGCTGTTTCCAAGGCTTGAACCCGTGACCTCCTGGTCACATGGCAGCAACTTTACCAGTTACTCCAAGGCTCCCCTTCAATTAAAAAATATTAAACATGCATAAATAAATAACTAAGAGCTCAATAAATAACATAATCTTTCAATTATTAAATTAAAAAGACAATAGATAGTCATAACAAGCTTTCAAGCAAATTGCTAGGGACGACCCGGTTCATACCTACTCCGTAGGTGTCGGGGGGGACCACCTGGCCTCACCTACGCGTCCTCACCCCAGCTTTGCTGGAGGGACGTTTCGAACCCCCGACCCTGGCACACCACGGTAAGCAAGCTTACCGCTGAGCCAGAGCCATCCCTCTTCAAGCAAACTGCTAAAGTACTATAAATCAGTCTTGCGTCTTAATCAACCAACCCGGATAGAGAAACCAACAATTAGAGAGAAGTTTAGAACTTCTATTCTACATCCTATTCCTCAGCAAGATCTCCAAACTCTTGAAGTGCCATCACACTATTATCTTGAACAATATCTTCTTCATCAGAGGCTTCATCAACAAAGGTTCTACTTGAACCTTCTCTTTCCTTGCTCCTTAAAGTATTCTCCCTAAGACCATAGATACTTTCCTCAACACTACTTGCTGAAGCAACATGACCATAAGTGGGATCTTCTCCTTCGTATGCTTCTTCATCTTCATGATTTGAAGGGGCTCCCATTAACCATTCATTTGCATCATCAACATTATCCAACATAATTGGATCAATGGTATCGCAAGCATTGTAATGATGCACCAATGTTCAATATCTTTGATGAACACTAGATCATTGGGGCGTTTCAACTTAACCCTGTTCCTTTTTTTAGTATCAACATAAGTTGTAGAAAGTAATTAATAGGATAACTTAAGACAATTCAGATACCACTTGAATTTTTGTAATAATGTAATGTGGTTTCTCACATTTTCATACACGCTGTAATTTCTCTCGCAACCGGATGAGCTACAAGTTAAACTTTGAACTCTAATATCAAACGATTGCAAGTTTGGGACGTTATGACCATATTGTATCCACCATTCAATTGTAAAAGAATTATTGAAAAGTTAATAACTTAAAAGTTAAGTTTTAAACACAATTATAAGTTGAAATACTCACCTGGTGACCTTAAGGTTCTAACTCTAATGGCTGATTCCAATCCAAGTAGCCCATCAGCTTTCATATACCTACCAAGCTCCTCCCCTATTTTGTCTATCAAAGCTTTATTTGGGATCATTCTCTCAAGACATACATGATATCCCAGCTACAATTCTTCATCCAAAGTCTTCATCTCACTGTTTTTATGATAGAGCCGGGGGTTCAAAATATGTGCCGCTACATGCTAAGGTTGATGAAGTTGATCCGTCCACCTTGCATCAATAATTTCAAAAAACCTTCTCATATTTCATAATCAAATGCCTTTTCAATACTTTCTTTTACCTTATCCATGGCTTCATAAATGTAGTCCATTGTTGGTTTTTTCTCTCCATCCACCAAACGAAGTACAATAACTAGAGGACCACCAGTTTTAATTGCTTTTACAGTGTCATTCCAAAAAGATGGACTAATGACGTGTCTGGCAACTTCTCTCCCAAGAGCTTCCTTTGCATAGGTACTCTCATTCCATTTATTTGACATGAACAAGGTTCACAAATTTTTCTTTTGTGTATAAAAATTATGCAAAGTCAGAAAAACTGTCGCAAACCTTCTCTTCGCAGGTTTTTACCAAATTTCTTTGGTTTGTGGATCACCTGATCATGTTCAAGAATAATGTCCTTTGACTGATATAAGAATGTATCTTAACAGCCTTAGCAAAGATTGTTCAAAAAGTAGATTTAGTAGTTAGTAAACTAAGTAAAGATAACTAACATGAAAATTGAAAAGGAAAACTAAACCACTTATTCACCAGTAGAATATGGGGCTTTCCTGGAAATGTCACCAAACATTAAGTTGATACAGTGAGCAGCACAAAGAGTCTAGAAAATATGCGGGTACACTCCCTTCGACAATTCACCCACTTTCTTATTCTCACTTGCATTATTAGTCACACCTTGCACCATATTTTCCTTCCCAATTTTCAAGATTATATTCTCGAACAATAAAAAAGAGCAGCCTGGTGCACTAAAGCTCTCGTTATGTGTAGGATTCGGGGAAGGGCCCCACCACAAGGGTGTATTGTACGCAACCTTACCTTGCATTTCTGCCAGAGGTTGTTTCCAAGGCTTGAACCCGTGACCTCCTGGTCACATGGTAACAACTTTACCCGTTACCAACAATTGTATTCTCAAACAATTTGAATATTTGTTAGCATCAGTAGAAGAGTTACTAGCATCAGGAGATTCAAGGAATACACTCTCCGTCGAAGAATTCACCAAAACATTGATTACCGTTTTTCCATTTCTGGCTGTTCATTTATCCATCATAATGGAACCTTCATAGTTTTTCCACTAAACCTTTTTTTTGAGATAAAAGCAATATCGTATTCACACCAAAAGATTCATCATCCAACAAATGATGAATTGAAAACTTACATCCCACAGAGTGGTAGGCACACCCCAAAAGGGTATTTTCTACAAGTTTCCTATAAAATCAACTAAATCTACTATGTCCCCAACCAAATTCAGTTTACAACAAAAAAACAAGACTTATACAATTCGTCCTAATCATCTGTAAGCTTATTTATTGCTCTTCAAAGTACCTAGCATTTCTTTCCTTCCACAGAGTCCACCATGCAATACTCTTCTACCAGATCACCTTCCTTCCTCTGTTATTAATTCCCTTCCAACTACTAAGTAATTCCAAAGTTGTTTTAGGCATTACCCAACTGACTTCTAGCATAAACAAGAACATATTCCAAAAACTTGTAGCAGCTTTACAATGCAAAATAGGTGGTTATTTACTTCTGTTTCCCGGTCACACACAACAAATTTTGAACAAATCTGCCACACTCTCCTTTGTAGAGTCTCATGAGTTAGGCATGCTTTTCTACATACCAACCATGCGAAACAAGCTACCTTGCGGGGCTTCTGGTCTTCCCAATCAACTTCCAAGGCCATTTGTCCAGTAAATTGTGGTTGGTGTTTAGCTTCTGGTAGCATGACTTGACAGTAAATAGGCCTTTGTTGTGCAGTTTTTATCTAGGCCTATCAGGCCTTAGTGACAAACTTAACTTGGTAAAGAGTTCAGGACTTCAAGAAGATTAGTAAACTCCCCAAATTCCCAGTCATTCAGTGCTCTCCTAAATATTAAGTTCCATCCTTGTTGACTGACTCCACACCTGAGATATTTTGGCATTTCTCTGTAAACTTAGAATATATAGTTGAGGAAAGGCATTCTTCAAGCTGGTTTCTCCAACCCACACTTCATTGTAGAAATTAGTTCTTGATCCATTACCACCACTGATTGTAATGTTATTGTTGAAATGGGGCCAAAGTCTTCTTATGGTTTTCCGCACACCACACCCAAAGGTGCCTACTACCTTTGTGCAAGCCATACTTCCCAGCTATAAATCGTCTCCACAAAGCCCCTTCTTCTGAATAGAATCTCCATAGCCATTTTTGAAGAAGAGAATTGTTCTGATTGTTAAGGTGATTTAAACCAAGCCCCCTGTTAATTACTCAGGGTTAAAACATTTCATTTCACTAGATTATAGCCCCTCTTTTCCTTGTTACCTTGCCATAGAAATAATCTTCTCATCCTATTAAATCTTTTCTCAATGCCCTTTGGGATGGGAAAGAGGCTCATCATGTAGGTGAGATGTCCATCTAACACTGATTTTATAAGAGAAAGTATTCCACCTAGTGAAAGGTACTGACTCTTCCAGCTTGATAATTTCTTCTCACTTTTTTCTAACACCCCACTCTTTGCTCCTAGTAGCAATCCCAAGTATTTTTTTGGCAAGAGATCCATCAGGCAACCCAAACTTTCAGCTAGCACTTGTAAATTTTCAACCTGATTTATAGGGAAGATGTGACTTTCGAGACCCTTGTGTGATTGAAAAAAACCTTCACTATTGCCATTATAATGAGGGAAAACTTCACACTTGAGATACAGATCTTGATATATCTTGATCCAATTAATCCACCTGCTGCCAAAACCCATGTCTTTTAAAATTTTTAGAAGAAAATTCCAGTTGACATGATCATATGCCTTTTCAATGTCCAGCTTACAAAAGATGCCTGGTTTCTTCTGCTTACATCTTGAATCCACCAATTCAGTTGCCAACAGGGATGCATCTAGAATTTGTCTTACTTTCAAGAAAGCCATTTGGTGCTCATCCACTAATTTCCAAATAACTGTTTTGAGCCTTTCAGTTATAAGTTTAGAGATGGTTTTGCACACCGCTCCTATTAGACTAATAGGTCTGAAGTTTTTAAAGATCAACTTCTCTGGGCCTTTTTGGAATCAATGCTCTGAGAGTGGGTGGCATTGAAAGACTTTTTGAAGAACCCCTTAGGTGGAAATTATGGAAAATTTGCATCAAATCATCCTTCAAGATATCCCCGCATGCCTTGAAGAAGCTCATAGTAAATCCATCAGGACTAGGTGCTTTGTCTCCATCACACTGTCTCAAGATCTGCAAAACTTCTGATTCTGTGACTGGTCTGTGAAGCCATTAATTTTCTTCACTAGAGATTGTAGGGCAACCTGTATATTCAAATGTAGGCCTCCAAGTTGTAAATTCAAATGTAGGCCTCCAAGTTTCAGTTTCTGAGTATAACTTGGAATAAAATTCTATCATAACCTCTTTGATTTCCTTTGGCTCCTGGATTTCCTCCCCCTTACCACCAATCTATCAATTGTCTTGTACCTTCTATGAGTTGTTGTCGATCTATCAGAGAACTTGGTATTCTTATCCCCTTGCTTGAGTCGAATTGCTCTGGACTTTTGTCTCCACCTTTCTTCTTCATGCTTAGCCAAAACTTCTTGTTCTACCAACTCATCTGTTCATCTTGTGATGGCTCTCTATCTTCCTGAGTTTTGTCCAAAGCAGACAACTCTTCAAGGAGAATATTTTTCCTATTAGCCATTTCAGAGAAGGTATTTGTGCTCCATTCTTTCAACTTAAGTTTAAGCATTTTAAGTTTGGTGCATAATTTGTAATCAGGGCACCCTTCAACTAGAAAACCATTCCAACAGTCATGTACTAGTTGATTAAATCCTTCCACTTTGAGCCACCAATTTTCAAATTTGAAGTAAGATTGCCTTTGCTCCCATTCTCCACACTATAAAATAGTTGGATTATGGTCAGAAGTTGCCCTGGGCAGAATTCTTTGTCTAATGTTCTTGAAGTTTTCCTCCCATTCCATAGAGTAATCTATCTATTCTCCATACTATAAAATAATTGGATTATGGTCAAAAGTTGCCCTGGGCAGAATTCTTTGTCTAATGTTCTTGAAGTTTTCCTCCCATTCCATAGAGTAGTCTATCTAGCCTTGCATTGCTCTGGTGATTAGATCCTAGATCCCCTAGACCAAGTGTATTTACCCCCAGTTAGAATAGGATCATGCAAGCCCAAATCTTCAATCCATCTAAAAAAATCAGTCGTGATGTTAGTGGTTCTAGTACATCCCCTTGTTTCCACCATGTGCCTGACAGTATTGAAATCTCCGCCTGTGACCCAAGGCCCTTCACTCAAGCTTTTCATTGCGGCTATTTCCTCCCAACATTCGAGTTTCTCAACCCTAATATGAGGCGCATACACACCAGTAAAGTTCCAGCAAAATGAATCCTGTGTGGATTCAAAATTGTGAGTGAGTGAGAAATTTCCTTCCTCCACCTTGGTGCCCACCCACACCCTGCTATCCCACATAATTAAAATACCCCCTCTGTTACCCTCTGCTTTCATGAAACCACATCTCATCCATCTACATAGCCATAACTGAAATGCTACGTCTTCCACTTCATTTCTCACCTTTTCCTGTAAGCAAACCACATCTGGCTTCTATTTCCGTGAACAAGTTTTAACCAGGGTCTTAGTTGACCAGCTGTTTAATCCCATTACATTCCATGACAGAATCTTTACCTTCATTTAAAAGTCAAACTTAAGTTCCTTCCCCTGTTCCTTGCCCCTTCCACCTCCTTGTTGAGACTAGACTGTGGGTTTTTTAATTCGTTTTTACCTATGCCTCTGCTTTTTGGAGTGAGTGCTGCTTTTGTCTTGTTTTCTATTCTCAATTGCCATTTTTCTCTATTCAATTCTCATGAGAAAGGCCAGAGTTTCACTCTCAAAACCTTAAAAGCGACTCCATAAGTGTTCCTCTATTCCAGTATACGTAAATTCACCCAACTTGGTTCATCTGTCTCCATTGCTTCGTGATCTATTGGGATCAGCATGTCCACTGGATGTGGTTCGTGTATCTGCTGAATCTGCAAATCAGCCTCTCGTGTTTCCCGATTACATGGTTCATCTAGCTTTCCATTAGCCTCTGACTGCCGATTGTTACATCCTCCTCATCGCTGTCCTTTCGAACTTGCCTGCCTGCATGATATTGATAGCACAACTGTTAATGGGCTTTCTTCTTTCCTCTCTGTTTTCTCCATAGCAGAGGAGAGCTCCCAACTCTTGAATGCTGAAATAAAATTTCTACCAAGTCTTTAATGACTTTAAGTCCTTTAAGTGAATCCACATGCTGGTCACATGGTTTTTTAATAAGAGGAGACTTATCAGCTTCTACCGTTTCTAATGGACTCTGGCCCAAAAAATTCGTAAGGCCCACATGCTTATTTCTTGTAGTCATGGCCCCATCTTTTGTCCCACTTGACTCAGCCATATCGTGTGTCTCCTCACATGTCTTAGGTCTGGTCCCTTTCAAAAACTTATCACTGTCAGCAGACGCTTCTTTACCCGTTGATTTTGTACCAACAGACTGTTTGGTAAGAGAACTATCCTTCTCCAACATAAAACTTCAGCGGCAACTCAGTCCAGATCTGCAGTCCGAAGATGATACCCTCTCTTTCGATCTTAATCTCCTTCGGAATGTTAGAGCCGTCACTGTGAACTCTGATTCTTGCCCACTTAAGATGGTTACGAAGTGTGGTCTCCTCTATTTCGATCCACCCTCCACAACGATCTCCAATGGCTTTGAAGACCTTTTGTGACCAAAGATGTAGAGATAGACCTACAATTTTGATCCAAATCGAATCTGGTCTGTTCCTCCCCTCCATAGTTCCAACTAATGGATTCCACCATGCTAATTTAACGGGGGATTTCTTCCATTCCCAGACCCCTTCCATGACTTGCTCCGCTATTTGTTTGGAAGTGAACTCAAATAAGACAAAACCTCTGCCCATGTCATAGATATTCACTCCATGTGCTTGTTTCCATAAGGAAGAGGACCATTTCCTGACTTTTGATAAATTCCCCATCAAACTCCTTTTTAAAACTTCACTTTGGTTACTTGGAGGGTCTTTAATGCTAATGATATCATGATTAAGCATTGTCACTCCTACATTTATTCCTCTCCCATCTCTGTTTTCCCATTTATAGCTTCTGAGCATCTCTGCATAAGGAATGTTATTGTCAGTTAATCTATATTCCTCTAGCTTGCTTCTTGATTGGTGATTGCTGATGAACCTTGCCACCTTATCTGCTATGTCTGTCCACCTGGAGTTAAAGGTTAGCTCTGTGATAATGATAACAACTCTTCTTCTACCCCTTATATTTATCAAACTAATGCATCTTCCATGGCTGTTGTAATTTCGGGTGCAAAAGAGATCTGCTGGCCCTTTTGTTCTCCTCCATCTTTGAACTATGTTTCCCGTGTCTTGGATGCCTCTTTCAGGATCTGAACAATCTACTCCATAGATCTTTTATTAAAAGTTGTCCTTGTGATTACAATTCTGCCTCTTTCTGTCCACTCGTACCACACCCCACCACTACCTGAGATCTTTTCAATATGTAAGACTTGAAGCCTACTGCGAAATAGATGGTGTTATCCATTTAACTTACAAGAAAGAAAAAGGTATTGAAGAAAAAACGAAAAATCGGAAGGACCACCGGAGGAAGGAAGAGAAGGTGCCAAGAGTGAAGTTCAAAAAGTCTTAGGAGTTGGATAAATTTTTCCACCGTACCTTATGAGCCTCAACAATTTTATTTGTTTTCTCCACCTCATTTTTCAGACAAGGAACTCTAACATCATAATAGGTTGGGGGCTTCATTCTTGGCTATATTGGACTATTGCCTCACTAAATTCACCAAAGTTGTCAGAGTAATTAACACGATTAAAAGGGAGGCCCACACCATACATCCTTCTTGCAAAAACGGATACATCACGGTCCCTTAAAATCTTCCTAGAAGATGCTAAATCAGCGGTTCCACCTTTTCTTTTTTCATTGAGTTGTTTTAGGTATCCATAGGACCTTTAACATTGCTAGTGGTGGATGATGGACTTCCTTTGGAATTTTGAAGGAGGCCCCATTGGCATATTCACTTCAACTTCAGCATTTTCCATTTGATCATCATCATCTAGATCAACCATTGTTGCATCATGCCTCATTTGAGTCTTAGCTCATTTTTTTCTTCATATACTCTTCCATTTCTTCCCTAACAACATTCGAGACTTTTGGACATACAGTGGCATCTTTGTAACCACCAATAAGATGTGTCTTGTGAAAAAATATTCCATCGTTATATATATATTGTCACAAAATATACATTTTATTCGTGTGTTAGTGTTGCCTATTGCAATTCCATACGCCTTAGTTGGATCTCTTCTGTGCCATTGAGTAAAGAAATATACTACAAGTGAAAACAAAATAATGAAAATATATACAGATCGACAGAAGTCATAAGTCAGGTTACATACAATTTAAAAAAAAAGTAAAAGAAGAAAAACAAAACTGGAAAACAGAGAAGAAGAAGAGAAATAGAGAAGAAGAAAAAGCAAAGCTGCGAAGAACAGAGATGAAAAAGAATAATAGAGACGAAGAAGAGGAAAAAAAACAGAAGCATATAACATAAAAGAAGAAGAAGAGAAGAACAAGAAGAGAATTAGAGAAGAAGTTGCATTGCGGGGCTTAACATAAAAGCAGTTTTCCCTAGTTCTTCTTGGATATTGTAATATCTTCTTCAAGCTTTTCAACTTCTGAGTAAGGATAAAATCTGCACTACCAGACCCTTTCAACTTCTCAAAAAAGCCCTCTGATTGCAGCCACCAAACCAATTATTGCAAAGCCTGTGTGTGAAGCATTAAGCAGTAAATAAAACTAGTGAAGCAATATATTCCTTGTTAATGCCTAGTTATGGATGTATATTTAGTGGAAGGAATGAAAGGTAAACAATTTAGTATGATAAAAACAGTTATTAATGTGTATTAGAAAGTTAAAAACTACATCTTTGCATAAAAAAATTCGAGATTTAAAATTGTGTTTGAACTTGATTGATGTAGTTTTGCTTCGTGTATCTTATTTAGTGCTGGCTTTTCAGTTCCTTGATCCATATAATTATTTTATATGAATTGATTCTTCCATTTCATTATATATGGAGGTGTTTGACTATGCACGAGTTTTAAAAAGAGAGAATTTTGGTAGTACCAAAACTTGCGGTCGTTATGCATTCTATGACATTTTTATGGCTACAAGAGCATGCTTACCCCCCCCCAAAAAAAAAAAAAAAAGAAATAAAAGAAAGGAAACACAGCGGGGATTATTAAATTTTTGTGTCTTCTTTTTATTTTCTCTCATCATCTGCACCTTAATTCATTAAAGTGCCTTCAACTGTGCTTTGTGCTTAAAGTTTCAATAGAACTTTATGCTTTTCACCTTTGACGACAGTTGGTGAGTGGAATTTGGCATTGTTAGTGAGGGCTGAGAGTGGAGTAGGGGTGATATGGGATAATCAGAGGAAGTTTCTCCCTTGAACTGTTACTGTAGAATGGCAGATGATGAGGGAGGCTGCAGATTTGCTGATGGCTAGATGGAGATCACAGTATTTATCGTTGGAAGTAGACCAACTTTAATAAATTCGGTCCTAGATGCTCTACCTACTTATATGTTATCTTTATTCCATATGCCTCAGTCAGTAGTTCAGAGGTTGGACAAAATTAGAAGGAAGTTTTTGTGGCAAGGGAATATGGAAAGGAAAGGTTTTCACCCAGTCAAATGGATTAACATCATCAGAAGCAAAAAACCAGGGGGATTAGACATCAAGAACCTTAAGAATCAGAGCAAGGCTCGTAAGGTGAAGTGGCTATGGAGATATCATCAGGAGGATTAAGCTCTCTGGCGCGAGGTCATCAAGAGTAAGTATGAAGAGCTGAACAAATGGGTAACAAAAGAGGTATTCGGCTATGGAGATATCATCAGGGGATCAAGCGCTCTCTGGTGCAAGGTCATCAAGAGTAAGTACGAAGAGCTGAACAAATGGGTAACAAAAGAGGTGAATACCCCCTACAGTGTTAAGTCTTTGGAGGTCTATCAGAGTATTCTGGCCCTTCCTCAGCAACCAATCAACTGTCAAGGTACAAAATGGGAGCAAAACTAGTTTATGGGATGACAAATGGTTGGGTTCTGTGAGCTTTAGAATAGTGGCAGAAATGTGGACAGAACAAGGGTGGGACTTGGTATTCACAAGACACTTAAATGACGGGGAAATCTCGAGAATGATTGAACTCTACAAGTTGCTGGAGAGTTTTCAAGGTCTACAAAGGGGAGAGGATTACTTATGTTGGCATGGGCTCAGTAAGGGGTCGTTTGATAGAGTGTATAAGAATAATGCAGAATATATTAGTAATGCTTGTATTAGTTATGCGTGCATTAGTTATGTTGATATTGTTTCTTATACATTGTTTGGTTTGATGTATTAGAAATAATATATCTTACATAATTTCTATAAAAGAAATATTTGTTTACAAAAATACCCTTCTTTGACTTTGTACACTTTCTTTGCAACAAAATTCTTTTGCCTTCTCAAACATAATTAGTATTGCCGAACTAGTATATAGAGGTTTAGGATTGCTTGCAAGACCTTCGTCTTCGCGCATGAAATGTTACGCCGATGAATTAACATAGCCGAAACAAAAATAAAATACAAGATGTAGAATCAAGAAATAATCTCAAGAATTTTTTTTTAAAATCTTTTTAAAGACCCTCGAAGCAAAGCAAAGCAAAGATATGTTGCAGTTATTTAAACCAACAATTCACTGTTATAAATTAAAATGGTGGGAAAAGAAATTGTGAAATGTTTTGAGTATACATCGGTGTCAAACCCGCATTTAATCAAATGGGTATGGAGTATTTGGCCTTGTGGTATATCCCTTAGCTTGGCGCAATATTTGAAGAGACAAGGGAATGAAATTTTAGTGGGACAAAAAAGAAGAGTGGAGCTAGGAGCTGGTTACCTGCCTAAGGATATTGCCCGAAATTAGGAGATGGTAAATCTTCTTTGTCTGTTGCAAAATAAAGTGTTGGGAAAAGGAATTGTGAAATATTTTGAGAGGGAAATTGAGGGATATTAAGGTCATTTAATAAGCTAACACATGTGTGTAAAGTCTTTGTATTACTAATACATAGGAAATGCTGTGCATTACTAATACATACCTCAATACACAATAGAGTGTATAACTAATGCAAACATTAGTTATATAGGCAAAAAAATGTACCAAACAAGGTACTAGTAGCACACATGCATTAATTTTTTCAACATGCTCTCCCAAAAGACCCCTAAAGGCAAGTATAAAGTTAAGGAGGGTACAAGCAAACAAATCTAATTGGTAATCAAGACCTCAAATGGCGTTGGAAGCATATCTGGAGAATCAAATTACCACCCAAATGTTTGACTTGGCTTCTAGCTAATGAGGCAAATTTGACATTGGACAAAGTGGTAAAGAGGGGAATCTCTTTATCCAACAGGTGCTCTTTATGTGGAAAGGATACAGAGACGGTGAGACATCTCTTCCTACGTTGCAAGTTCACTGACCATATGTGGTAGATTTTCCTTAATGTCATAGGCATCTCCTGGATCATGCCTAGTAAGATTGATGAGACTCTATTTAGTTGAGAGGTAGCTGGATTTGGAGCTAGAAACAGAGACAGATGGAGGATGATTCTTGCTTGTATCTGGTGGACCATATGGAGAGAGAAATGATAGATGTTTTGAGAATAGGAATAACAATTACTACAGAAGGGACTACACATAGATAGGTATACATCAAGTGAGATAATGCAACACAAATAAAGGCACAATGTAACACAAATGCAATGAAGATAATGATGATGATAACAGTAATGATGATAATGCTGATGTGATTCATGAGGTTGTCGCACAACCTCCTTATATACCTACAGAGCTAAAACTTCCCGATGTAGGACCCAAGGGGGGTTCGTCAACTTGTATACAATCCATATTCAATCCATATCCATATCTCCTCTCCGGCACTTCCTTCGGTAAAGGGTTTTAAAGATGTCACATTTTCTATCAGAAAAAGCTAGTGTTTTCAGTATTTCCACGGTGGTACCAATCTTTCATAAATGTATATGATATGAGGGTGTAATGCTTACAACCAACCAGAATGAGTATTTTCATGTCCAACCAATATACCACCCAAGTGAGCCAACAATCCACTCAATGTTTTCAACCATCCATGAATTTCAACATAAACCATAAACCATATGTCAACAGAATGAAACATATAAAAATACACCATTGATACCACATTAGGCTTTTTCATCAATCAAGACAACTAATTTCATGTACACAAGCCCCACGGTCACACATAGCAAATAGTATACCAAGACCATCTAATAACATCATTATATAGGCCTCCACATGGGCACAACACGATAATAAATCCATTTTCATGATTAGTTCTCACACCCTTGACATGATTTTGAATCAACATTCACTACCCAACCCACGAAAACAATTTTTCTACTTCTTTAGAGGTAGAGGTATGGACTGCGTACATCTTATCCTCCCCAGACCTTACTATGTGGGAATACACTGGGTTTGTTGTTGTTGTTGTTATTCACTAACCAACCCAGTCTGAAGAAAGTTAAGCCTTAACCTACCTTGTATGCCGAAAATCGGTCCGCAAGCCTTTCCTCCGATGACTTACTCCTCCCGAACGGACTCAGAATCGACTCAAACATAAAAATATAAAATCTATGCGTCAATAGAAAGCCAACGATACCCATATTGCTTATTTTCAAGTCGGAGTCAAAATGATTTCCCGAAACGCATTTTCAAAGAAGAAGGGCAAAATTATAATTTTATCTTTGAAACATGTTCCCTATGTTTTTAGGAGTCTCCAGCTGAAAATCCAAGCGAAAACGAGGTCCAAATTGAAAAAAAAATCATGTTTAAGCTTTACCGACAAAATCCCTGAAAATCCTTTTTGAAATTAAGAATTTGAAGTTGTTTTGAAGATGAAATTGAGAGAAAACTGATAACTATAAGATTAGAAACTTATTCAAGTGAAAACAGGTTGAAAACGGGGTTTGAATCGAAGCAATACAAGTTTTAGGCCTTCCGGGCCAAAAAAATCTCCAATTTTCCACTTTTATCCGAGTTAAAACAAGAATTATATGATAAAATTTGAGTAAAGTAGTTGGAATAGTTGTTTAGATGTTTAGAAGCTTACTCAAGCTTAGAAATGGAAAAAATTGCTCAAAAGTGTGAAACCTTAAGCTCCAAGTCTCAAAAAGGAAAAAGGAAGAAACATGGGTATATATAGGTTTCAAGTTTCTGCTGACCCCTCGGGATTTATCCGGAATCCCGTGAACGCAAACAAAATATTCAAGACCATCTAGCAAATAGTATACCAAGACCATCTAATAACATCATTATATAGGCCTCCACATGGGCACAACACGATAATAAATCCATTTTCATGATTAGTTCTCACACCCTTGACATGATTTTGAATCAACATTCACTACCCAACCCACGAAAACAATTTTTCTACTTCTTTAGAGGTAGAGGTATGGATTGCGTACATCTTATCCTCCCCAGACCTTACTATGTGGGAATACACTGGGTTTGTTGTTGTTGTTGTTATTCACTAACCAACCCAGTCTGAAGAAAGTTAAGCCTTAACCTACCTTGTATGCCGAAAATCGGTCCGCAAGCCTTTCCTCCGATGACTTACTCCTCCCGAACGGACTCAGAATCGACTCAAACATAAAAATATAAAATCTATGCGTCAATAGAAAGCCAACGATACCCATATTGCTTATTTTCAAGTCGGAGTCAAAATGATTTCCCGAAACGCATTTTCAAAGAAGAAGGGCAAAATTATAATTTTATCTTTGAAACATGTTCCCTATGTTTTTAGGAGTCTCCAGCTGAAAATCCAAGCGAAAACGAGGTCCAAATTGAAAAAAAAATCATGTTTAAGCTTTACCGACAAAATCCCTGAAAATCCTTTTTGAAATTAAGAATTTGAAGTTGTTTTGAAGATGAAATTGAGAGAAAACTGATAACTATAAGATTAGAAACTTATTCAAGTGAAAACAGGTTGAAAACGGGGTTTGAATCGAAGCAATACAAGTTTTAGGCCTTCCGGGCCAAAAAAATCTCCAATTTTCCACTTTTATCCGAGTTAAAACAAGAATTATATGATAAAATTTGAGTAAAGTAGTTGGAATAGTTGTTTAGATGTTTAGAAGCTTACTCAAGCTTAGAAATGGAAAAAATTGCTCAAAAGTGTGAAACCTTAAGCTCCAAGTCTCAAAAAGGAAAAAGGAAGAAACATGGGTATATATAGGTTTCAAGTTTCTGCTGACCCCTCGGGATTTATCCGGAATCCCGTGAACGCAAACAAAATATTCAACCCTACAAATTCAATGCTTCGTACTCAATGACGATATTAGATTTTTGAAAAAAACGTCGTTTTTACAAAAGTCTCAAAAATGAGGGAAAAAAAAGGAGGAACATGGGTATATATAGGGTCCAAGTTTCTGACCCCTCAGGATTTATTCGAAATTTCGTGAACACAAACGAAATATGCTACCCTATCAAATTTGATGCTCCAGACTCGATGACGATATCAGTTTTTCGAAAAAAAGGTCGTTTTACAAATTTGACCCCCGAAACCTAATTTCACAACTTATCGAACCGAGGGTCAAAATGAGATTTAAAAGCCAAAAACCACACCAACCATGAGACCAACCTAAAATCAACGTTCCGGATATGCTGGCGCAGTTCGTTTTGCCATCCGATGCCCAAATCAATAAATGTTGATCGAAGTCAACTATAAGGCTCTCAAAGCCACCAAAAACCACAATTTCACATAAATCACACCAAAATGCATCGGGAACAATGCCAATCATTCCCACGCCCCAGAAATACCACAAAAAAACTACGGAGGGGTAAAATGGTCAAATCACACCGAAATGAATATTTCACAAAAATCACAAAAAAAAATCAGGTTGTTACAGTGGTGGACATGCGGGACCGAGATTTGGGGATCCCAAGGAGCTGGGGTGGGCAAGTGATTGGAAGGGGTAAAGTTGTAATGGGTTAATTGATTGGGATGAGGAGGTGAGGAAAGTGAAAGGTCGTCCTAGAGGTGGTGGTGCCAGTGGAAACTTTCTGTCGGGGAACAGATGATGTGTGGGAGTTAAACTCGAGTAATGAGATGGCAATGTTTTTTGCACTTGTTCTATTTCTATCTCATTTCTTTTTGGGTCAAAATGTTCTCTCATTGTCAGTCTGACTTTCTCTGGATTCTGATGTGCCAGTCTCCCTTGAAAAGTTACATTTAAAATTCTTGTATTTCCATATGATACCATCCAAACTTTGAGTGTAGTGCTACTGTTGGAAGAAGAAATTCTTTTTTTCTGTCGTCAGTGGAATAATCCTCCACCACCACCACCAACATACCCAGTGTATTCCCACAAAGTGGGGTTCGGGGAGGTTAGAGTTTACACAGACCATACCACTACCTCATAGTGGAATAATCCATTTATTGAAATTTTTAGTCTTATACATCGTCTCAGTAGCGTGACTATTGATGACCCGAGGAACACGAAAGGTCCCTTAGCTTTAAAAATTTCATTATGCTCTTTCTGTTGGCATCTTATAAATAATCTTCTATTTGGCTTGTTTTTATTTAACAGACAGCTGCTGGAATCTTCTGGAAAATTGCAACTTCTGGACAAGATGATGGTTAGGCTTAAAGAACAAGGTCACAGAGTTCTTATATATTCTCAGTTTCAGCATATGCTTGATTTGCTAGAAGATTACTGTAATTACAGGGTATGGATTCAAACATGTTTACAAAATTATTTATTGAACCCCGCCTTCACTAGTTGGAGTTTAGCACTCTTACCAGTTAATTTTTCAGAAATGGCAATATGAACGGATTGATGGCAAAGTTGGCGGAGCTGAGAGACAAATCCGAATTGATCGATTTAATGCTAAGAATTCTTCAAGATTTTGTTTCCTGCTTTCAACTAGGGCAGGGGGTTTAGGAATAAACCTTGCAACTGCTGATACAGTAATTATTTATGACAGGTAATTTTATTGTTCCACTAGACTATCTCCTTTTTCAAAAGTAGCTGCTTTACTGATTTATAATAGAGGCATCTCCAATGGTCAATGCGAACAGTTTGAAATCCAATGGATAATGCCTCCTCTTATGCCTTTCTTCCCTTAAACATTAGGCTTTTGTTTATGGTAGGATTTGGACTCATGAAGATGCACTAAACTACACAGAACTCGTGCTCATTCCACTGGACCAAAGCCTTGCGGTTTTTGCACCAAATGGTTTATTATAACTCAAATTCTATAAGGATCTCTACCAAAATTCCAACCTCACCCTCATTGCTTCCTGTTGTTCTTCCCAAATTCAGTCCTAGAAACAAATATCACCCGCTTCCTTGAAAACCCTGGGAAGGTATGACCATGCCATTTTTTTTTTGTAAATTTTCATCCTGTTGTCATGACTCCTGAGAATGTTAATCTCTTCCCATAAATTCCAGTTCGTTGGAGGTTGCAAGAACTTAAAAGAAAACAACCTGCATTGCTCTTCATTTGTCCTCTTTTATTGTTCCCCTCTGTTTCTCTTTTATTTGTGACACTGACCAGTTTTAACAAAAACTTGTGGGGCCTTACTTGGTCGTAGGAGCCCTTAGTATTAAAAATTATGTGCATGAACGACAATGCAAGAAGACTTGTAGTACCTCAAAAGAAATGTGGCACAAGAATATAACAACATACCTAGTGTAATACCTCAATAAAAATGTGGCACAAGAATATTAGAGCTATTTGAGCAAATCTTTGTTGCTTTACTTTCAATTTATGAGCTTTTTAGTCAGTAAATTAGGAATATGTCTGTGAGAAGAATGATAAGATTCTGTTGGTAAACGCGTTGTTAAAACTTTGATAAATGTCTATTGTTAAGCATAGTGAAGTGAATCTGCACGAAGCGAAAACATTAGACAATTGGATTCTCCATGTTGGAACTTCATGTTGCTGGTCCTTTTCAGGAATCTCCCTGAAACAAAAGAGTTTGTGGAGGAACGAATTTCTGCTACTTTAGTTTCCAGATGCCTCTGATTACTAGCTGATATCTTACTTGGATGTTCATCTCAGTGACTGGAATCCCCATGCTGATCTACAAGCAATGGCTAGAGCTCATCGGCTTGGACAAACAAATAAGGTTGTGCATCTTGCTTCCCCAAACTCCACCCCACCCAAAGTGATTATAAGCCTTTTAGCCCTCATTTCCATTTAAAAAATGGAGATGGACTGAATTTGTTTATTGAATTCTTGACCTATATATGAGTGGATAGTTTATATTTGTGGCTGTTCCAGGTGATGATATTCCGACTCATAACAAGAGGAACGATTGAAGAAAGAATGATGCAGATGACCAAGAAGAAAATGATTTTAGAACATCTCGTTGTTGGACGGCTCAAAGCTCAAAACATCAATCAGGTAACGTATTCACAAGCTTGAGTTTAATGTACATCAAGACCACACAAATATACGATGGTATATAAGGTAGATAATCTTGGATATCTTGTACCTGCTACAATTGCAGTCTGATCTTCACCCGTTTTACCAGTCAAAATGTGCTGAAGGGAGGGTGTATTCTATGTTGCGCGACTCTTCGTTTTCGCTGCCACACCCATGTTGATACTGACATGGTTGTGGGTGTGGTGTGGGATTCATACTTAGATATGGTCAATCAATTTTCGGTACTTTGATGAAAATCGATAGAGAAATTCGAGACAGATATAGTGATCTCTGGAGTCTAATAAAATCTAGGGTGAAGCCGTACTTTAAGCATATGTTTATTTTTTTGTTAAAATATAATTGTATAACCAGAAGGTGCTTTAAAGATATTTACTGGTCAATATCCACTGTTGAATGTGCAATGAACTTTAAGAAGTGTATCATGACCTCTGTATCATTTGCAATAGCTATGGAACACAAGGAAAAAAAAGAGTAAGGAGCTGCATTTGTACTTGATAATATTGATTTTGGTTTTTCCACACCATATTTTGATCTTCCGTCCATTATGAGCCCTTATATATTCAAACCTGCTCTAAATAATTCGTGCATTCCTTTTCTTTCAAATAGTCCACCATAATTTAGGCATAATTTTATAACTCTATTTTTAGATATTTGATATATTTTTAGCGGAATCCCCGCATCCATACACTGAAATCTTAGAATTTAGATCATGAACACATCTAGGTTAAGACTTTCATCTTCTAAGTTGGCAATGGATCAGACGCTATCACTGTTGATTGGCCTTGGAAACTAATCTGGAAAGTTAAACTTCCACTCAAAATTGTTTGCTTCAGCTGGACAGCAATGCATGAAGCCAGTTTAACACAAGACAACCTTGCAAGAAGGAAGATTCAGAGTCTGAATAGATGCTACATGCGTTACAAATAAGCAGAAACTCATAGCCATCTGTATTTGCACTGCCCTGCTGCAGCTATGGCACATGTTCCTCACCCATTTTGGTCTCAGATGGGTAATGCCCAATACTATCAGGAAAGTTTTTGAATGTTGGAGCACTGGAAAGTTGACAGCACCATCAAAAAGACAACTCCAACAGACTCCAACTCTGAAATTTTTTGGTCTTCACGGCCAAACACCTAATTTCTTGTGAACCTTTCCATCTTGGAATTGACAAAATCTTTAGCACTAGATTGTTCTCTTCCTCTTGCTGTCAGTTTTCTGGAGAATTAGCAAAGGACTTCTTTTTGCACCCTTTGACACCCCTTCCCAATTAATTGATCAATTTAATTTTGTTGCTATGCCCCCAGAGAGTTGCATCCATCTCAACAATAACATCAACATATTTAGTGAGACCCCACATAAGTGGGGTTTGGGGAGAAAGTATATGCAGACCTTACCCCTGCCTTGTGGAGGTAGAGAGGCTGAGAGTCGCATCCATCTCATCATCATGAAATTGTGCATTTATAGGTTCTGCACGTTCAATCACCCATCAATGTTCCCCTGTAACTTCACTTAGTTGCATACTTGATGTCGGCTGGGCATTTTGTGAGAATATTTCCTTCTTCAATGCGTTGTCTTTGCTCTGATCTTTTAACTATTCCTGAAGAATTGAAGGCATGAACAGGGTGAATTTGAGTTGTGATGTTTCCTGTATTGTTTGCAGGGAGAATAATCAAGACTTCTTTAGGTGTTGGGTGTGTTTGTATCTCAAAAAGCATGGGATCAGGATCATATAAGATTCCAGATGGTCTTGACTCCTTATAATTATTATAGGATCAGTTGGGCCTGAAAAATAATGGCCCAGAGACTTGTGGATGAGTGGAGGATTGGGTACAGGTGACTTTAAAACGTCACGTGCTTTTATTTTGTAATTGTTTGCTTCCTTCAATGTGACCACGTCTCTGTTGCTTGGATTCTTCACTACGGTGCCACACTCGTTTCAACACGACATGGGTGTGGGTGTGCGTACCCGATTCGGTCAACCAATTTTGGGTACTTCGACCAAAAACGACATAGAAAATCTGGACAGATTCAGTGAAAAGTAGTCGAAGATTTTGGGTACTTTGAAGAAAATGAAATATATTGTATATAAAAATTTTTGTCACCCTTTTTCCTTTTATCTCTTTAAAGGACTCTCCTCTTGATCAGTATTTTCTCAAGTTTTCCATGAATCTCCGCACCTGTATCGATATCTGGATTCATATCCCTGAATCTTAAAATTTGGATCATGAAGGATCTGACCTCCTGATCCGCATCCGCACCTGTATTGGACATTCACACCCGAGTTTGAGCAACTTAGGCCCACGTGATCTAGGGTCTGATGTGATGTCCATTCCCCTCAGCCCCCTTTTTATAGGATTTTTTGGCCCTATATTTCATAGCTACTATAGAACTTTTATCACCAAGTTTGTCTCCGACCGCTACTCTTGCCGGAATTGCACACCAAATCAAAATGGTGTTGTGAACATACTCGTTGTTTTCAACCTCCACTTCCTTTGGAGCGTTTCCTCCATCTCCCCTCGTTTTAAACCCCGCCCATCGTCGCAAATGATTTCTTAAGCTATTTTTTTTTTTCAGTTTCAATACATCCACCACAAAAAATTCCTGTGAAAAAATATAAGAGAAAAATATTATTGAATTGTTGTAACTACATTATTACATTGAGGCTCTATTTATAGACAATACATTCCAATCCTTTTTCTAATAGGACACTACATTACAATTCTTTTTCAAGTAGGATTTTATATGCTATTCCTATTCCTACTCATATTCTAACGCTCCCCCTCAAGATGGTGCATAGAAGACATATGTACCTAGCTTATTATGGATGTAACTAATATGAGAATCGGTGAGGGACTTGGTGAAGATATCTGCAAGAAAACTGATAAGGACTGCTTTGTACGTCTGGGAGACCTCAATTGAAACGGAACAAACTGAAAAAATGATCCGAAAAGTAGTAAATATTGTCGTAAAGTCGACGTGTCGCTGGAAAATTGCCGAAAACTGGTATAAAATATACGGGTCATCTCGAAATCAAGAGTCGAGTAGATCTTGAACATGAAAGTCACCGGAAACTTAGCCGAAACATGCTCACACGCCGGATTATTAGATTTGATGGCTGAAAAGAGACTATAATCTGGGGAAAAAAAAGTATATGGGAAGGGTCGGAATGATGACACGACCCTACTAAAAAACAGAAATATGTGTAGGGTTGGAATGATGGCACAACCCTATTGAGAAATAGAAATTATATGAGTAGGGTCGGAATGACGGCATGATCCTACTGGAAAAGAGAAATTATATGGGCAGGGTTGGAATGATGGCACGACCCTACTGAAAAAGATCTGGGGAGTCACTGGAAAGACGTACGGAACTATGTAAATTAAATCTGAGGTGTCACCGGAAAGATGCATGGTGCTATGCAACTCAGATATGAGACAGTAGTCCAGAAAGATGCACGGTGCTATGCAAAGAAGTACGGTGCTAAGAAAAATAGATATGAATAGTCACCGGACAGATGCATGGTGCTACGCAAAGATATGAGAAAATAGTCACCAGCAAGATACACAGTGAGTTAGTGACCCAACTTTTGCTAACATAATCATTGGCCAAACGGGCGGCATATAAGGATTATAGCCGCTCCCCGGCAGCGGAAACTTTTTGATTCTTTACCAAGATCGTGGAAGCTCTGATACCATGTGAGAAAATATAAGAGAAAAATATTATTGAATTGTTGTAACTACATTAGTACATTGAGACTCTATTTATAGACAATACATTCCATTCCTTTTCCTAATAGGACACTACATTACAATCCTTTTTCAAGTAGGATTTTATATGCTATTCCTATTCCTACTCATATTCTAACAATTCCTATTTCTTCCAAAACCTTTCGAGACAATAGATTCTTAGGAAGCCCCAAAAAACGAATCCATACCCGGCTTCTATCTGTCGTATATGTAGCATTAATGAATCTTTCTATCTATAATGCAATCTTCTCCCATCCTTCTTTAAAAGTCTCCTTAGGAATAATAGTTACTTCTCTGCTTTCTCCTTGTACAACAATAATGCTGATGTACCTTCCATCTTGAGTGGTTCCCTAATGCAGGAAGAATTGGATGACATCATAAGGTATGGATCAAAAGAATTATTTGCTGATGACAATGACGAGGCTGGAAAATCCCGACAAATTCATTATGATGATGCTGCAATAGATAGGTTAGTTTTACTTACATGAAAAAAATTGATAGGCAAGTTTTGTTTACCCAGCGATTCCTTATTCAGTTTCTCTTTTTAAAAATAATTTTGGGGTATGGCTTTTCAAAATTTTGGATTGTACATCTCCCACCATCTCAGATTCCAACAATCTGACCTATCCTTAAACTGGAAAATATTTCTCCCTTGTTATTCTGCTACATTTAAGAAGTATTGTTAATTACAACAAATTATGCAGTGTAGTTTCTAAATAAATAAATTTGAGTAAAAAAGGAATCAATATTCAAAGTTAAACTAAAATTTGAGTGATTTCACCGTCGTACTCCTAACCTCACCATTTCTTTCCAAGATGAAGGTAATAGTTCATATTGTTTCTATACATATTCTACAGTTTTCTGTACTGCTCAGTGTTTCACATTTTAAACAATAATTTTTAGCACGAATACCAAATTCAATGTACTATTTTTTTCCGAACATTTTATTCTGAAATTGCACGCAGGTCAAACAGGGTCGAATTTGTTGGGTTGGCGGAGTACCTAAGTACTATTGCCTTCGTCCCAAATTTATGTGGCACTTTTTCCTTTTTAGTTTGTCCCAAAATGAATGGCCCCTTTTTATAATTAGAAATAACGCAACTTTAACAGTCCCCTTTTACACTGAAATGAGTTATAGCCACAGAAATATCTAAGGTTTGGTTTTGGACCGCAAGTATTAGAAGTCTTTCCTTTTTTTTTCTTAAACTTAGTGCCAACTCGAGCGGTGCCACATAAATTAGGACGGGGAGTATATGTTTATATAAAGTATACAATTCAAGTAATTTTTTCATTCTATTATTTTTTAGACTACTTGATCGTGAGCAAGTTAGAGATGAGGATGCTGCAGTGAATGATGAAGAGGAGGATTCGTTTCTTAAAGCTTTTAAGGTTTTTATCTACTCTTAGCATTTTATGACCGGAAACTGATTTTGTAGAATTACTCTTGCAATTGACTCAAATCATAACAGGATTCACTAAAGTAAGGTGTTGCAAATTATTCCTCTATCGTGTTTGGCACATTGAAAACTGAAATATAACTTTACAATTGAAATAATGCTTCCATGGGCTTGTTCTACTTATATATTAATGATGTTTGAATTGTGTTGGGATTAATATATTCTATTATGTATTAGATGTTGAAAATAGTAATGATGGTTGTAGTACTAGTGATGATGTTATAAGCACTAACTTCGTATATGTTCAGGTATCTTTTGTATTGTTTTTAATTCGTTTTTCACCTCAAAGAAGTGGACACTTTACTTTTCGCCTGTGTGCTGGGAGCCTTGTTGCTTCTTTTCTTTTTTTCTTGGGCGTTTTTTTCCTTTTATTAACATCGGCTTAAAAACAACCATACATTAGCTAAGTGGAGTGCATTAATGGTTACACTAAGACATTTGATTAAAGTAATTACTCCAAAAAAAAGAAAAAATGAAATAATACATGTCAAATGAACTGTCTTAGTAAAATCAAAAAGCAAACTATGATTAGTCACTAAAGAAGGCACTTCTCATAAAGTATAATTGTTCTCTAGTGTTTAACTTGTAGCATACATGTTAGTTCTATACTTATATTGGTGAGGTATCTTGCAGATGATAAATGCATAGGTACATATAATTGAGAACCAAAAGAAGTATATTTAATTTTACTAATGAATCTTAGTTAGTTGACAATTGTATAGTGTTTTGTGGTAAGGTAAAGTATCTTATAAACGATATGAAAAATAATCCCGTATACAAGTCGTATACTGAAAAAAGTAGAGAAACCTAAAGCAGAATACGGTTCTCTACTGTTTTGCAGTTCTTCATTGGCACGACATCTCATACCCTTGGGCTCTTTTTCCGCAACCTTAACTCCTAACATTGCAATGCTTCCATCACTGTGCCCGACATCAGCCATTGTACTCCACACCCGCTAAGGACCACCAACCACTAATTAGTAGCCACTTCACAATGCAATAGGAGAGGATTCATATCTTTGTTGGAGCTTGTAGACCTCACACCACCTCAGATTGTTGATTTTTCATTTTGTTTAATTTTCTGCAGTCAAAATCTTTCCTCTAGTTGCCAACCACACAAAGAAACACACCATCCTGGCACCCTGGGGACCTAGATTGACCAATACCCTAATAAACTCGGGTCATAGGACTTAACAATGAACAGTCCACCCCTCCTATCTCGCCGTATTCAATGAAGTGTGTGTTGTGATCTGCCCATACAATATCTCGATCAGGCTCTGAAATTCTCCCATCTTATTGCCACGATCCAATTTTTCAGGTCATGATGACACCTATTATGACCCACCAGTAGGTAAGCCAACCCATAATCCGGAACAACTAGTAACAGGCTATCTATAATGAATGAAAGAAAACATCGGGAATGAGGTTAAATAAAGGGTTAACAAATGAGACAACTCCAAGAGTATAAAGTGAAATACAAAGTAAATATAAGTACAAACCGTCTCGCACCCAAGGGTTGTGGCTTAGTGGTTCAGTGGAGTTGAGTTGAACACAAGGAGGTCTCAGATTCAATTCCAAAAAGCGACGAACATTAGGTGATTTCTTTCCATCTGTTCTAGCCTTGGTGTTACCTGTTGCTGGTGGGAGACGATAGGTATCCCGTGAAATTAGTCGAGGTGCGTGTAAGTTGGGCCGGACACCTTGGTTATCCCAAAAAAATTTACAAGACGTCTCTAAATACAACGTAGAGGTCAGTCTAATCAATAAGAGGGAAAGTAGTAATACTCCGAACATCAGAAGCTCACCCCAAATCTCTTATCCATAGCTGCTCCGCACGATGCACACATCAATGATGAGAACTCGTACTATGATCTGTAGGCGGCAGAAGTGTAGTATGAGACCAAACACGTGGTACTTAGTAGGCATCAACCAACTGAGCTCCAAAGATAAGGCAAGCATAAATAACATGTAAGGTAGAAATATAACTACAAGCATCTATCTATTTAAAAGACATAATATGATAAAGCTAATGGAGCAGCAATAAGGATAAACTATTCTATTAAAATACTAATCAGGGTCTAAAGTGTAATACCGTATATCATTAATCAATGTACAAAGGAAGAGTGAAAGAAAGTTATATAATGGTATACGAGGCCAAATAATACGAAGAGAGAGATATACGGTGGTACCATATATATAGGCAGTACCTACGGTGACCACTTTTCTCTGCACTGTGGCTCACAAACGCAAGGCCGCTAGGGGATTCGGGAATATCCATATGCACTGCCTGGTCCCGATCCAGGACTTCCAAAATCATCATCATCAATCTACTCCGTCCCGTACCGGAGAGATGTATATATAATAAGTGCACAGACTCGAACCATGACTAAAAGAGTGTAAGTTCGTAAATCCATTACCTGAAATCAACTCCGGGACTAAATCAACATAATAAAGTAGAACGGGTTGGAATCTCTCTCGACCAAAGTAAAATAATAGTGGTAAAAGTGTGGATAAATCACAGACAAGAATCAATTTTGGTCTAATTTCCAAAACGTCATCTTTAGTTTCAAAAGCTTGTAAATCATTTAATACGGTGGTACGATTTTCGTTATAAAAGAATCGGTTTTAAAAGTGAAAAGTGGGAATAAATTCCTTTTTTAGAAAACAATAGTAAAATGTTGGAATCATACCACTAAGGGGTCGTTTGGTAGAGTGTATAAGATCAATGCAAAATATAATGTATTAGTAATGCTTGCATTAGTAATGCTTGTATTACTTATGGTTATACTAGGTATGAATGTATAAGAAATAATACATTGTTATTACTTATGCTTGCATTAGTAATGCTTATATTACTTATGGTTATACATTGTTTGGTTTGATGTATAAGAAATAATACATCTTACATAATTTCTATAAAAGAAATGTTTGTTTACAAAATTACCCTTCTTTGATTTTGTACACTTTTTTGCAACAAAATTTTTTTGCCATCTCAAATATAATTAGTATTGTTGAACTAGTATATAGAGGTTTCGGATTAATTGTAAGACCTTCGTCTTTGCGCATGAAATATTATGCCAACAGATTAACATAGTCGAAACAAAAATAAAATATAAGACGTAAAATTAAGAAATAGTCTCAATTTTTTTTAATCTTTTTAAAGACCCTCGAAGCAAAGCAAAAATATGTTATAATTATTTAAATCAATTATTCATTGTTGTAGATTAAAATGGTGGGAAAAAAATTGTGAAATGTTTTTAAAAGTTTTACTATTGCAAATTAAAATGGCGGGAAAAGGAATAATGAATATTTTGAGAGGGAAATTGAGGGGTATTAAAGTTATTTAATAAGTTAATGCATGTATTAAACACTTTGCATTACTAATACATAGAAAATGAGTGGTATTAGCAATACACACCTTAATACACAATATAGTGTATAACTAATGCTTGCATTATTTATACATTGACTAAAAATTGTACCAAACAAAATATTCATAATACACATTAATTAATACATGCATTATTTTTGCCAATACACTTTACCAAACGACCCCTAAGTGAGCATGAATGCACCTAAGAGTATACATGCCATCACCAATATCCAAACAATACAACAATAAACGCCTAAACGTCTATAGACTAGAATCACACCCTTTCTAAGAGTAGGATACTCACATGGAGTCCAACTAGTATCGTAACCACGGCCTCAGGCCTAACAGTATATATCTAGCATAATTCAATACCACAATCCGGGAAACTGCGATCCAAGTCACCAAGTCAAACAGTAAGTTATACTAAAGGATCCTTAACATCGAACTATGGTTAACATGCTTATAATGTAGGGTGATACATTTCTATGGCCATAACAAGCATTTCACCCTAAGGGTCCGAGCACCTTTCTATTCCCAAACTCCCTAAATAGGCTAAGTCCATAAACATATCCAATCATTCTTACTTAGCATGCAATCTATACTATACACCATCTCATGGAGAAAAGGAAACCGAAGCTTACCTCGATGCCGAATCGAAACTCTTAAATCGTCCAGAAATCACTGTTCTTTGTTCCACGATCCCGAAACACTGCCACACTATCAAAATAATAACCTACACGTCAATAGGAGTAAAATGAAACTCATATTTCTATAAAAATATTCGGGTCGAGATTAGATCAAGAATGGGCCCGGAGCCCACAAACTTAATTCAAAACTGAATCTATCACGAGGTCCCTCGAAGGACCAGGAATGTGTGCTTGAAAGTTGAGCACAAATGGAGCATAAATCGTGGCCAAATCAGCCATTAAAGTTTAAGGATTTTAAGACCTAAATTCTAAGAATTACAGCGAAAAAAGATGGAATTTAACGGAGAAAGTAATGAAAAATGACTGAGGAGCGTTGAGCCAGCTTCCCTTTGCTTCAATAGATGATTTTCCACACTTTCCCTTGCCTCGTTCTCTTGAAAATGCAGGAAAAAGGTTAAAAAATAGGGAGAAAAACGGGTGAAGAAGGAAATCGTCCCTGCAATTGCCGCTAAAGCGGTTAGATGAGCGCTTAAGTGGCTACTGCTAAAGAGACCATTGACCGCTTAAGCTGTGGGCGTGGATAAAGGCAGAGGTCGCTAAACAGACTACCTTGGCCGCTAAAGCGGACCTCAGCCGTGTAGCCAAGGCTCCACTTTAGCGGTCACACTCGATATCAGGCACTCGATTTTTAGCTGAGTCCAAATAGACTCCAATCGGGTGCTCGGGATTCGTTTGGAATCCCGTGCATGAAAATGAACTATGCTACCATATCAAATTCGACATTTTAGACTCAACGGAACCATTAAAGCTTTCATTTGAGGCCGTTTTGATATGGGCCCCACACCCATATGGCCCCACACCCATAGTTTCGATTTTTAACTAAATTATATCTAATAACCCAAAACGAGTTTGGAAGCGTTGAGACTTGAACCGAGGGTCCCACTAGCCTAAAATCAATACTTCAGAGCTAACGACGTTGGATTTCTCATCCGAGGCCGTTTACTAGGAGTTTTGGTCTGAGATCAATTCCTTAACAGTTCTGGTAAGTCATAAATGCCTTGTAGTGTTGTGGGAATGCTCAAAATGCTGGAAACATGCGAAAATTGAGGAAAGGACCTGGAGGGTCATTACAATATTCATTTTTCATCCGCGAAAGTCGATGATAGATAGAGCATGAAAGCTCGAAAGGACGAGGTACTGTGCCCGCATTCCCCGTGCATGTTTCCCCTGATAATCTCTACGAAGAGACAACACTTCCAAGGAATTTTGCTATAGGTATCACATTTCATCCAACTTCCTTCACTTTCCAAATAACCCAACCTCAACAACCAACTAGCCTCCAACTGAACCGAGAATAGTTGATGCGCACAAATCCAAACCACAACACACTGATATCACACCAGTACAAGTACAATCAAGCTAAAGGCAATCCAAGACATGAATCATGTGACCAACTCCAATATCTAAATCTAACTTTCTCTTGCCTTCCAAGCCCGCTATCTACTCTGAACCATACAAAATGTCATTCTAGTTCTGTCCGCACAATCCCATCACTCTTGCTCGAAAGGATGGAGTTGATCCACTGAAGATCCATAATGGCAAGCATAAGAATAAGCCCATAAGACGCTACCTGAACACATAAATGAAGATGGTCAAAGCCCGCGATCTCTTGCCAAGGCTACAACTAGTCCGGATGACCCTCGAAACTGATAGTCAGAAGTTCGAAGTACCAATCCATGCTACGGAACGATCCGCTCCAGGACGCCCCACTAACTGTGGGTGAGACCATGCTAAGCTCAACTTGAGCACATTTCTTCCCCTGAGTTGATATTTTAAATTTTTGGTTAAGACTTAAAACCAAGGTCAAAAGCGGAAGAATCCATCATCATGTGCCAACGGGCTATCATTCGAACATCTATCAACCATAATCTATCTGAACTGAAGAAAGAACATGTCGGTAAAGAGTAGGCTTAGCCAGCCTATAAACGAATGTTCAATTGACAACAACAACATACCCGTGTATTACCACATAATGGGGTTTGGGATGGGTAAAGTATAGGTAGACCATATCACTACCTCAGGTGAAGTAGAGAGGTTGTTTCTGATATCCTAGCTCAGGACGGATAACATTATAACAAACCCCAAAACATAAAAGCATATAAGCTAATACAATACACAAAATAAACTAACATCGCTAGCTGCTAGCTAATCGAGGAAATAATACAACCTCAAGATAATCGAGAACGAATCATCCAACTCCACACTTATACCAAGATCGAATCTTTCATTAGAAGACGAACCCAATAACCAGAAAGACAAACCTTTAGAATCAACCTCAGAAATGGCCCTTTAGAACCGAATTGCCAACTCTAGAACCACAACAAACCATGGAAGGCCAAACCTACCTTCACTTTCACAATCCACCTAACAACCAATCTAATTTCACTAAAGGAGAGAGAGAATCAACCAATGGAGTCAGCCGTCTAGGCCAACAAATAGAATCATGAGGAAGGGGACTCTAACTAGATAACGCTAGTCTTGCCGAATCAAGATTGAATCAATAACAACCAAAAGATATAGGGAGAATACTCACAAAAATACTTGAAGTTTGATCGGATTACCAGTTGAGCATACTGAACTTTGTGGGGGTTCTATTGCCCCCAGACTTTTTTGTTTCGTATTTTAATGACATATATCTGCCCACTTGGATCATTACGTGTATGTCACGCGCATTGAGTGCGTGAAAGTGTTCAAAAACATTCTAAATTTTTTTTTTTGCCAAACAACCCCTCTACTTTCTAATTTTTAAAAATTTTATATTTTTTATTTATTTTTTCATTCTTTCTCTTCTCTCTTCTCTTTTCTCTCTTCTTTCTCTCTTCTCTTCAACAATGTAGTCTTCGACAATGGTTGCTCCATTGTTGAATTGAAATTGAACACAATTTCATCACACACATACATAACCAAATGGGTCATCTTCAACACACCTAATTCAATTACATCAATTTGATTCAATTTCTACACACACACGCACACACCAAATGGGTCATCTTCAATTCCATCAAAATGACAAAATTTAATCGACTATTGCCACCACCAATCAACCACCATTGTCGCCGGTAACCACCACTACCTCAGCCACTAGCTATGGGGAAAAATCAAAAAGAAAATTCACTAAGAGAGGAAAAAATTGGTCGTCGAAACTGGAAACAAACATTCTTGAAGCATCTGTTAGCTAGTTAGCTCTTAATTGTTGTGTAATGTCATGGTGCCATATAGTACTTTTAGTTTGTGGAGTTTGGTAAAAGTGAATTCTTGGTATTTTGGTGCTGATTTGCTGTTTATGATTATTCTTGGTGTGAGATATATTGGGTTATTTTTAGTTTGTGGAGTTTGGTAAAGGTGAATTCTTGAGTTACCCAAGTTTAGAAATTGGAAATTTTGTCTGTTGGATTAAAGGTAGATTAATCCTACTATATTGATATTGGAACTCTATATGTTGATAAAGTTTGTAACTTTAGCGTCTTTTTTTCAACTGCATATCCAAAACTCAGCTTGTTAATTACTATCTGTTGTGTAATGGACTTGGAATTTGAAATTGACTCAATGGAATCATTTGGAATTTGATTTGTAGGTGGAATTTGAGTTGTGGAATCTTTAATATGGTTGTAATAGTGAAATTGTTGAAAAGTGATAAAATAGAGAAGAAAGAGCGCGTGTACTACACTTCCGACCGTCAAAACTGGGTATAACGTTTCGGGGGACAATTAATTCCACTTTAA
Source organism: Capsicum baccatum var. pendulum (assembly GCA_030864225.1). NCBI lineage: Eukaryota > Viridiplantae > Streptophyta > Magnoliopsida > Solanales > Solanaceae > Capsicum > Capsicum baccatum. The sequence continues at coordinate 94,610,575 of CM061557.1, forward strand.
AAAAGTTCGGGGGGAAATTAATTCCACTTAAAAAAGTATAGGTGGGTAATAGGATCCCAGCAAAGTTCAATATGCTCAACTGGTAATCTGGTCAAACTTCATGTATTTTTGTGAGTATTCTCCCAAAGATATGCCTATAGCAACAACAATATAAGCCGCACCGCAGGAGGCACTAAAAATGAAAAATATTACCAAATACCACTCTAAGGTCATAACAAGTTCTTAATGCCAAAGGAAAGGGACTTTAACTTAAATGCTACACCCCAAAGGAAATACCACGTTGATCCACTGCTAAAAGAAATCATCTATGAGGATAGTCACATATGTATGAAATCTAAACCAAGGCATGCAACAACCAATACAAACATCGATGGGTATGAAAACCCTAATTCAACCTAAATAAAAAGTAAAAGGTAGGAAACCAATGACGCACCTATCATGGTGGAAATCCAAAGTCATAGTCCTCATGTGCCCGAAGGAGACAAATCTGAGCGGGTCCAAACTCGAACCAAGTGTTTGAATCACCAATTGAGGCACTAAGTGCACTACCTCTAACTAAGGGCGCCACATCTCTATGAGACTAATCTGGATGAGCTGAATGACTGATAATCCCACGTCGGGGACACTTTCTGGACTAATGGCTGGTCTCGCTGCAGTCGTAACCAACTTTAACCTGGCAAGAAACGCGAGTTGACCCCAACTGGTTGGCCAACTGACACCGGGGACACTCCCTACTGAAATGACCATCCTCCCCACAATTGTAACATACCTCAGGAGCTCATATGCTGGCGAGGAGCATATGTTGATCATGTATGAACAACCAGCTCGCGTGTAGGGCAATCCTTAGACCAATGGCCAATCTCACCGAAACCAAAACAAGCTCATGGAATACTCTGATGTACTGTACCCCGAACGCCACGACCTATAGATCTATATCGAATACTCTGCAAGATCTGATGAGAGAGCACCATGACTAATTTGAGAGCCACCTATAGCTGAGATGCTACCTTGTGTGTGGAACTGACAGTCTGCAAGATCTGATGAGAACTTACTCCTGGATGGAATACCAATAAATTGTGCTTATAGAATGGCGTCTTACCTCCATATGTTTCAATACAAGCTCTCTCATACTTTGAAGGATATAACATAGGAGTATGTTTGGCCCATCAAGAAACCCAATCTTATAATCCGAAACCGACAAGGAACCCTGCTGAACACCAACAAATCCAACTCTGATTTGAAAACTGCTCGATGTACGGGATATCGTCTCTGGTTGTAAGGTATCCATAAAAAGGCTTGAAATCCCCAACGCTGAATTTTGAAAAGCTGAGGCGGTCAAAAACTCTACTGGAGCCTGGATTGGCCTTAAATCCTCTAGCTGGCGCTGAAGATCTTCGGTATTAATCTCTGACTCCCTAGCCCGACGTTGAGCTGAAGCTCTAGAAACACGTGCGAAAGTCTTGTTCGCTTTTATTGGTAACCTCGTGTTTTCCATCTGAAACAGATAAGAGTCGAAGAAAGTACTAGAGGTTCATAAAAATATGAACATACGATAGGGATTCAAGAGAATTTCCTAAGAATGCCCTATTGCCTCCTGAAGATCTGATACAGACATCTGTATACCGATCCGCCGGACTCTACTGGACACTTATTTATTGTACCAATACACATGTAAATCTAGGCTTTGATACCAATGTGTCACGACCCACTTTCTCATGTCACAAGTCATGATAATACCTACAATAACCCGCCAGTAGGTAGGTCAACATATTATCCGGAACAACTAGTAACAAACTATCAATGGAAGAGAACATCGGGAATGAAGTTAAATAAAAGGTTAACAAAGGATACAACCCCATGACCTAGTGAAGCCAGTACAAGAGTTTTTAATACAATATGAGTATAAAGTGAAATATAGAGTAAATATAAGTGCAAGCCGTCTTTGAATACAGCGTAGAGATCATTCTAATCAATACGAGGTAGAGTAGTAATATTCTGAATTCCAGAAGCTCTCCCCAAATCTTCGATCCATAGCTGCTCTGCACGATGCATAACATTATCTTAGTGGGGGCTGTCGCCTGCTCGGTGTTGGAAGGTCAAGGGAGTTAAAATAATGAAGTCTGGGACAATGGTAAACGTGAGGAATGACACCTCCGCCCTACTAAAGAAGTTCGCAAGACGGCGAGTTCTCGTACTATGATCTGCAGGCTGCAGAAGTGTAGTATGAGTTATCATTCACTATTGTTAAAGAAACTTCTTTCCATCAAAAGTAGGTGTGTCATAAGGACCCATACATCTACATAAATGAGATAAAAAAAGAACTACTATGTATACTACTAGAAGTAAATGGTATTCTAACTTGTTTAGCACATAGACACACTATATTTGTCCAAATACATCTATAATGTATATATCTAGCATAATTAAATACCATAATTAGGGAAACTACGATCGAAGTCACTAAGTCAAACAGTAAGTTTTATACTAAAGGATCCTTAACATCAAACTATGGTTAACATGCTTATAATCTAGGGTGATAGATTTCTATGGCCATAACAAGTATTTTACCGTAAGGGTCGGATAACCTTTCTATCCCCAAACTCCTTAAATAGGCTAAGTCATGATACACTGATCATAAACTTATTCCATCATTCTTACCTAGTATGCAATCTATACTATACATCATCTCATGGTGAAAAGTAGACCGAAGCCTACCTTGATGCCGAACAGAAATTCTTGAATCGTCCACAAATCGCTCATCTTTGCTTCATGATCTCGAAACAACCCCACTCTATCAAAATAAATAACCTACACGTCAATATGAGTGAAATGAGACTCATATTTATATAAAAATATTCGGGTCGAAATCGGGTCAGTGGGTTGAAACCCAAAATTGAATCCGGAACAAGGTCCCTAGAAGGACAAGGAATGTGTGCTCAGAAGTTGAGCACAAATGGATTATAAATCGGGGCCCAAATCAACCCTTAAAGTCTATGGATTTTAAGACCTAAATTCTAAGAATTACTATGAAAAAGGATGGAATTTAACGGAGAAAATAATGGAAAATCCAAGGAGCGATGAACCAATTTACCTTTGCTTTAATGGATGATTCCCAACACTTCCATGTTCCATGCTCTCAACTATAAGGAAAAAGGCTAAGAATCTCGGGAGAAAAACGGGTGAAGAAGGGAATTTTATCCCCAGCTGTTGTCGCTAAAGCGGTCACTTGACCGCTTAAGCTGCTATCGCTAAAGTAACCACTGACCGCTTAAGCGGTGGGCGAGGAAAAGGCGAAGGCCGCTAAAACGGCTACTTTGGCCGTTAAACAGGACCTCAGCTGAGTAGCCAAGGCCGCAGCTCAGGTTCGCTAAAGTGACTATCGCTAAAGCACCTCTTTACCTCTTTAGCGGTCATACCAGATATTAGGCACTAGATTATTAGCTAAGTCAAAGTGGACTTCTACCGGGTGCTCGGGATTCGTTCGAAACCCCGTGCATGAAAACGAACTATGCTATCATACCAAATTCGACATTTCTGATTCAATGGAGCCATGAAAACTTTCATCCGAGGTTGTTTTGACTAAATGTGGGCCCCAAATTCATAGTTCCGCTTTAACTATATTCTACCAAATAGCGTAAAATGAGTCCAAAAGTCTCGGGACCTGAATGAAGGGTCCCCTTAGCCTTAAATCAATGTTGCGGAGCTAGCGACGTTGTCAAATTTCTCAGCCGAGTCATTTACTAGGAGTTTTGATCTAAAACCAATTTCTTAACAGTGAGTGCTCCAAAACAAGGAAATGAGCCTAAAACCCAAATGAACACAGTTTCTTTAAGTCATAAATGACCTATAGCCGCTGTGGGAACGCTCAAAATACTGGAAACGCGCGAAAATTGAGGAAACGATTTGGAGGGTCATTACCTCCCAGTGCTGAAGGCTCCTCCTAAACCTGAAATCTCCCTTCATGGTATCTCAGTATCTCATGAACTGTTGGTGCCCTCATGAACTGGTAGTGCCCTCTGGCTTGTCGAGCTTTTATACATAGTCTGATGTAAGTTCCATTGCGTGTGCTTTTTCAAATAGAAAATGTCGATTCAGATCCAGAACTTTGACTCTTACAAGAAACAAAAAGTCCAGGATAGTGTAAACTTTATTTTTTCCAATGAATTTTGGGGATTGGCAGCTTTTGACATGATTTGGTCATTTTATTGGGCTGATCAAATACTAAAAGTTCAGCTTTTCCTTTCAGGTATTTCATTGAGATTTGACATCTAAGATAAGGAATTCTTATATATACGGACATGCAGTTTGGAGTTGTGGCCAATAGTCATTCTATTTAGTACAAGCTGATGGAGTTAATGCAAATGCTTATAATGTTTGACTTCTTGGTGTAACTTACTCAAGTGTATTCGAATTAGATACTCTTGGACAGTTTTAGACACCCCTTCTTATCCTCATCTCAACCAATGTGTCTATCCATGTAGGGGCATTTGTCTATAGAAGCCATACATTTTGTAGGTGAACATCCAGACATGAATCCAAATTAGTTCTCGGTTATAGACACCCCTCTTTATCCTCATCTCCACCACTGACCACCCAGTCCTACTTTTATGGTATGATTGAACATCTTGATATCCCTATAATTATTGCGATTTTGAATTTTACCTTTGTTCTTGTACAATGGGATCGTTGTACTCCACCTCCATTCTTCGGGCATTTTCGATGTCGCGGTGTGATATCCTTTTTGTTGTTTGCTTTTATGCTATTTGTTTGCTATACTGTTATCTGTCCTAAGATGGGGTTCTATCGAAAACCTCTCTACTTCATATGAGGTAGTGGTATGGACTGCGGGTCTGTTTGGGATTACGGTTAGAAAACAACTTATTTGAGAAGCACTTTTATAAAATAACTTTTTAGAAAAATGCTTTTGAAAAAAAAAGTAATTTGTATTTTGGTAAATTTATTTGAAAAGTGCTTTTGATAAACAAATTATGTTTTAGATAATCTTTTTCAGGAAGTGCCTTTGAGAGACAAATGACCTAAAAGGACATATATCAATAGACTTTTACTACTAAAATTTTTTTATAGAGAAAATTTCTCTTAAATATCTATTATAATATTTTTAATTAAAATTTTATTTTTATTTAATTAAAAAGTCCGTACTATAAAATTTTCAATCAATATTTATATACATAGATACATTAAAAATATTGAATAATGATATGATATTACTTAAATAATTTAAATATTACTTAAAAACATCAAACAAAAATGAATTTAAAAATTATTTTATAAATTAAATCACTATTATGAAAAAATTCATCAAAAAAATAAGTAGTCCTTCGTACATCACAAAAATTCTCAATGATGTCATCCTTAATTTTATCACACAGTGTCTCTATAGTAATAGAAGATTTGTCTTGTATTTCTGAAGGTATTATTATGTAAATATGGAGTATAAAATTTTAAAATTGAACCAATAAGATATGCTAATTAAATGTGTGTGTAGGTGATAGGGATACTTTTGTCATGAAAAAAATAATCTTCTGCTTTTTTTGAAAAGCAGAAATTTTCTGCTTCTTCCCAAAAGCAGAAAAACTGCCTCTGCTTCTTTTTAAAAGCACTTTTGCAAGTTTACCAAACACCTTCTATTTAAAAGTGTGTTATTTTCTCATAAAGTGTTTTTTTTTTTTGAGAAAAGAACAATCCCAAACAGGTTATGCGTACACTTTACCTCTCCCATCTGGTATGTTGTTGTTGTATGACGTTAAAGAACCTAGTCAACAACATACCCGTGCTCCTCCAAAACACTAGATTCCGTCAGGTTCGGTTTCCCTCCCCCTTCTCATCTTACGCATAGCCTCCTTACTCTTCTCAAACTTGATACCCCTACAATACTAAATATCTCGGTGGCTCTTGAAGTGTTCTAAATCACCTAATGCAATATTCTTGTCCCCGTCTATTCATTCATGAGTTTATGAAAGTTCATCATCTTTGTATAATGTGTGCCTTTTCCACCAATAACCCCCCCCCCCCCCCCCCCCCCCCCCCCCCCCCCCCACCCCCCCCCCCCCCCCCACCCGCAAAAACAAAAAACAAACCCAGTGTTCAAGCATCGTCCTTTTAGCCGTTGTAACCGCTACACTTCCTTCTTCACTGACTTATACCTCCCCTATTTGCCCACTTATCCTCATCGTCCCACTTTCCCTTGAATCACTTCACTCCATCATCAATGTCTACTAACGTTACGTCTCGAGACTCCCAACACCTCATTAGCTACTTGCCTAATGAAACTAGTTGTGTTATCCTGCACACTCCTAGCATCCCCATTGCTTTCCCAAGCACCCATCATCATCAACTTCTCCCCCATCTCCTTAGCTTTGGCAATAGTTAAGCTATCCCACTTGATCCTTGCTAAATCATACAAGCCCCTCTTCTTCCTCTTCCTCTTGATCTCCAAATCCATTGCCAAGAGTTCTATGTTAGGTTATAAGATACTCGAAATAACCTTGCAGTCCTTACATAGGCCTCTATCATACTAAAGAGTACGTAATCTATCTGAGTCTTAGCCACCGTAATAAGGAAGGCCACCAAGTGATCATTCTTCTTTGGGAAACAACAATTTGGCTATCACCCAATCATTATTCAAAATTTAGTGTGTGGAACTGAATATATGCAGCATACATATTTGTCACCTACATAAAGTATTTTCTTTTTACAAATATTCGGCTTTCAATGATTAAGCAATTAATTTGATCGTTTATTTTGTTTTTTTATAAGGATAGTTCATAAACAATGTTAAGACGATTGATTTATTAAATTCCTGATTTAGTTGTGTCAGTGCTATCATTTTAATATTCGTGGTTGCTTTTTTCCCTGGTTTTTTATTTTCTAATATAAACTGATGAATATCATAGGTAGCTAATTTTGAATACGTTGAAGAAGCAGAGGCAACGGCAGAAGATGAAGCACCAATTGCCCCTTTGGAGAACAAAGCAACTGTAAACAATTCTGAGAGAGCAACGTATTGGGAAGAACTGCTACGAGATAGATATGAAGTGCATCAAGTTGAAGAATTCAATACTATGGGGAAGGGAAAGAGGAGTCGTAAGCAGGTGTGAAATTCTTTTGCATGTTAATTCAATTTGTTGTTTTTTCATTGAATGAGTTTGGTGGGCTATAAAACATGGTGCCACATCTCTCCTTCACGTTCTTCAATATTTTCTGGTGGGTGCTCTTTCTTGGACATGTTAATCTTCACTTTTCGCTACTTTCCCTTTTTGATTCCCACGCTTCATATCTTATTCTTGTCCTAGATGGTGTCTGTTGAAGATGATGATCTAGCTGGTCTGGAAGATGTGAGTACCGATGGAGAGGATGACAACTATGAAGCTGAAGCTGATTCGAGTGATGGTGAGGCTGCTTCTCCGGGAGTTACAGTTGTGAGAAAGGCGCACAGAAAGAAAGCCCGCGGTGGGATATGGATTCTCAATCTCATTTTTGAATTTCAGTTAAGACTAATGGAAACCAATATCGTAGTGAAGAATATATTTTCTTTTGACAGTTGATTCTGCTGAACCACTCCCTTTGATGGAAGGAGAAGGAAGATCATTTAGAGTAATGGGTTTCAATCAAAGCCAAAGGGCAGCATTTGTCCAAATTTTGATGAGGTTTCCTTTTTTTCTGTGTTCTTGTTCTGCTACGTTTTTCTTTATATTTTCCTCTTACAACTTCATACCGTTGAGTTTGGGACTGAAACATAGTTGTTCTTGTTATTTTTGTTGTTGTTAATGTAATAGTACTAATTTCCTACCATTCTGCACCTCGCATTGGTTGTACATGCATAAATTTGAAATGTTGGAGATAACTTCTTGACTTTACAGATTTGGGGTTGGTGAGTTTGACTGGGCAGAATTCACTCCACGATTGAAGCAGAAAACTTATGAAGAAATTAAAGAGTATGTGCATATATTTAAACTCTGTGTTGTTCTAGGCTGTAGCTATGTCTCAGCCAAAGGTGTATTCAAGTGGGCTAGATCGAACTTGCCTTATATGCCGAACCATTACCTCTTTCTGTTCTCCAAAGTCACTCATCATGCATCTTCATACTCTTCTCCTTCTATCTCTCTTGCTCTGTCCTTTTTTTTAATGGATCTGAATATACCTGTTGAATAATTGAGATACTTGTGGGTGATTTGGTCCTGTGCCTTCGCATCAAATATGAATTTGATAATTGCTTTAAGTTTTGATGCTGTATCAATTGCAGTAGTCAACTTGATAGGGTATTACATCTTCAATATATATCACGTTATGTTAAAGCTATGGTAACTAGAGTAAAGTTATTTATGTTGAAAAGTGGAGAAACATCAATGTAACAGCAGTGTATCCCTCCAAATTGCAGATTCTTCTCATGCATCTTGATGATGTGGGGTTTTATTTTGAGAAATTTCTAGAGTTGTATGTCTCTTATTGGATAGACATGTTAGATCATATGTACTGACATGTTCTAATCACTGTCATGCAGTTACGGAGCTCTTTTTTTGTCGCACATAGCTGAAGATATCACTGACTCACCAACATTTTCAGGTTAAGAAAATATTGATTTTTAGATCTTGGTCTATGATTCTTATTTATAGGCTTTAGTTTCTCCTTTTTCTTCTGTCAGGTCAGGAAACATTTAACTATTTTTGATTGCAGATGGTGTTCCAAAAGAAGGACTTAGAATACAAGATGTGCTTGTTAGGATAGCTGTCTTGCTTCTTATGAGGGATAAGGCAAGTTTTTCATATTCCAGTGTCATATATAACTTGACAGTATCGAACTCCCACTGGTGTGTGTTTGTAACAGGATGTAGCCCAAACATGACCTTTGGTAGAATGTGTTACTCCCCCTCCGTCCCATTTTATGTGTCACCCTTTCCTTTTTAGTCCATCCCAAAAGAATGTCAACTTACTTTAATTAGAAATAACTTAGCTTTAAAATTCCCCTTTTACCCTTAATGAAATGACTCAATAGTGTTAGAATATGAGTAGGAATAGGAATAGTATATGGAATCCAATTTGGAAAAAGATTGTAATGTCAGTGTCCTTGTTGAAAAGGAGTCTAATGCAATGTCTATAAATAGTGTCTCAATGCAATAATTTTGATACAACATATTTCAATAATATTTTCTCCATTATTCCTCACATGGTGTTAGAGCTAGTTTGGTGAGAAAATTATTGGGGAGAAAAATCAATTAGACAGTCACTGTGCGTCAATTTCCGACGACTGTCAAGGTTGATTTGTGCCTTCGTCTGTTTTCTAAGTGTTGTGAAAAGAAGCCAACACTACCACGAAGTGCGAAACACTCAGGCGAGCAAACCCAGTGAGCAACACTTAGTTTTGGTGAGCCACGTGCCTTCATGCACTGCCGACAGTTTCAAATCTGCGTCACCACGCGCCAACGCATGTGGCTATTTACGGCCAGTTTCCGACAAGATTTCTTTTTTCAGTGAGGTCGCCTTTTCATTCCAAGGCTGTCCATATAACTATTTCTTGATTTCAATCAATTTCAGGCAATCAAATTCAATTTTTCGGCAACTGACTTTTTTTTTGGCGATTGACCATTTTTTGGCGACTTACCTTTTTTGCTTGGTTTAGTCCTATGATTAAATCTGAACCCTTAATGAGGAGATCTAAAATCAAATGTCACAGTCCATGAAGAATCGTTGAGGGGGAGGTCGATTTGGAAGATCTCGACCTTGGTGTAGTTATTGTAATAGGCTTGGACATACTCGTGGAATAGCAATGGAATATGCTATTCTTTGCATGGTTAACCACCTAAAAATGCTTATGCTGCTTAGTCTAACACCATAGGTAATCAATGGGTTTATTTATTTGAAAAAGAATATATTGAGTATCTTCAGTATCAAGTCGTTTGACTCGTGCCCTAAATTGTAGCATACTATTTCTTGAGGACTCTTTTATCATGCATGATCGTAGTACGGGACAAACAATTAGTGTTTGATATGAATCACAAGGCTTTTACTAACTTACGTCTCCTAACTCCTCGTAGCATGTCCAATTGCAGATTCTCCAGACATAATGCACAAACGTTTGGACATCCTAGTTTGTTCAAATTTCAAAAGGTGGTGCCTAGTTTGTCCAGTCTATCCACATTAGATTGTGATTCGTGCCAACTTTGGAAACACACTCGAACTACCTTTCAACATAGTATTGAGAATTGTGCAGAGTCTATCTTTTTCGTAGTTCACTCTGATTTTTAGAGTCCGGGTAGAATAAGTTCAACCCTAAGGTTTCATTATTTTGTTAGCTTCATTGATGATTATTCGAGATGTACTTGGATTTAGTTAATGAAAGATCGCTCTGAATTGTTTCCTATATTCTAGAGTTACTATACGTATCTTTTTGCAGTGATAACACTATCTTTCGCAGTGATAACACCTTCAAATATATGTCCTCTCAATTTCAAAATTCACGACTTATCAAGGAATTATTCATTGGACTTCTTGGCCATATACTCCTCAACAGAATAGAGTAGCAGAGAGAAAGTATAGGCACCTCGTCAAGACTGCTTCCCCCTTGGGTAGTCCCCTATCAGTATCAACTGGATGAAGTGATAGGGGGATTTCTTTTTGTCCATCCAGCGGAGGTTCCTAGCCAAATACAACTTCATCTACAGTGCCACCACTCCTGACTTTTCATCGTCGTCCATCTACAACATCAGGCTCAGATTTTCCATCCTGCGCCTAACCCTGCACCTACTACAAACTTGTCTCCTCTGATCACACTTCGAAAAGGTATACGATCCACTCGTAATACTAACCCTTATTATACCTTTTTAAGTTATTGTAGTCTGTCATCATCTTATTATGTCTTTATATCATCTTTGTCCTTTGTCTCCATCCCTATGTCTACCGAAGAGGCACTTTCTCATTCAGGATGGTGATAGGCTATGATTGATGAGATGTCTGCTTTACATACGAGTGGTACTTGGGAGCTTGTTCCTTTCCTTTCAGGTAACTGACGGTTGTTGTTGGGTTTATGCAGTGAAAGTTGGTTCGGATAGCCAAATTGATCGACTTGAGGCTTGCCTTGTTGCTAAGGGGTACACTCAGATATTTGGGCTTGATTAGAGCGATGCTTGATTTTACTAATACTTTCTCTCCAATGGCTAAAATTGCATCTGTTCGTTTGTTTCTATCCATGACTGTTGTTCAACACTGAACTCTTTTTCAGTTGGATATTAAGAATGCTTTTTTCCATGGTGTCCTTGAGGAGGAAGTTTATATGGACCAACCACCTGGTTTTATTGCTCAGGGGGAGTCTAATCTGGTGTGTTGATTGTGTTGGTCACTTCATGGTCTCAAATAATCTCCTCGAGCCTGGTCTGGAAAATTCAGCACAGTAATTCAGAAGTTTGACATTATTCGTAGTGAAGCCGATCACTCTGTATTTTATCAACATTTTTCCCTAAATCTATGTATTTATTTGGTGGTTTGATGATCGTTATTACCGGCAGTGATCAAGCTGGTATCATTAATTTGAAACAACACCTCTTTCGGCATTTTCAGACTAAAGACTTGAGTAGACTGAAGTATCTTTTAGGTATTGCAGTTGCTCAGTCCGAATTAGGTTTTGTTATTTCACAATGCAAGTATGCCTTAGACATTCTCGAGGAGACATGAATGAGAGAATGTAAACCTATTGACATTCTTGCTCATTCGAATATTAAACTCCCTCTAAATTAGAGGGAGCCATTCAATGATCGTGGAAGATATAGGTGTCTAGTGGGTAAGTTGAATTATCTCACAGTGACCAGGCCAGACATTTCCTATCACGTGAGTGTTGTAAGTCAGTTTATGGATTCTCCGTATGATAGTCATTAAGATGCAATTGTTTGCATTGTGTGATAGATTAAGTTAGCTCCAGGTAAAGGACTACTCTTCGAGGATTGAAGTCATGAGCAGATCGTTGGATATACATAGGTTGATTGGGCGAGATCACCTTATGATAGACGTTCTACATTCGAATATTGTGTTATAATAGGAGCTAATATGGTGTCCTAGAAGAGTATGAAACACTTCGCGATCTAGTGTAGAAGTAGAATATCGAGCAATGCCGGTAGCCACTTGTGAGCTTGTTTGGATTAAACAATTGTTGAGAGAGTTAAAATTTGGAGAAATCAGTGGAATGAGACTTCTGATAACCAAGTAGCTCTTCGTAACGCATTAAATTCGATATTTCATGAGAGGACTAAGCACATTGAGATTGATTGTCACTTTGTGAGAGAGAATATGCTTTTCAGAGATATTATTCCAAAATTTGTGAAATCGAGTGATCAACTTGCAAATATTTTCATCAAGTTCCTCATTGTTCCTCGTGTTAATTACATTTGTAATAAGCTCGGTACATATGACTTGTATGCACCAGCTTGAGGGGGAGTGTTAGAATATGAGTAGGAATAAGAATGGTATATGGAATCCTATTTGGAAAAGAATTGTAATGTCAGTGTCCTAGTTGGAAAAGGAGTCTAATGCAATGTCTATAAATAGGGTCTCAATGTAATACTTTAGATACAACAATTCAATGATATTTTTCTCTTGTATTTCTTACACACAGCTATAGAAATATCTAAGGATTGTTTTAGACCACAAGTTTCAAAAATCTTCCTTTTTCTTAAATGCTGTGCCAAATCAAAGGGTACCACATAAAATGGGACGGAGAGAGTAGATCTTTTCTGATATGCATGTCCTATTTGTTCCCCTTGTCTCATTCTTTACTTCTCGCAACTTTTGTGTTTTTATGGCAATAGAAAGTCATAGCTATTAAACTTAATATTCAGTTCAGAATACATTTCATGTCTCTATAAATTTCTCCAATTGCCATACCTTTTGTTTTGCATCCAACATCAATTGCATCCTCACTTGTTCTACTGCAGTTGCAACTTAGTTTTTTTGCATGAAAACACGAGATTTTGTTCTCATGTTTGAAAAGACAAAAAATGGAAGTGTCTTATTTCATGGTTAATGCTATTTTGCAAGGTGGTTGAGGTATCAGACTGGTACAGATATAATATAACTTGTCCAAAAGATGGAATGGTAAACTGCGATACTGTTGCTGAATTTCTTCTGCCTGTAATGCCTAACATAATTTATAATTATGACTTTTGCTTGGTTTTCATGTTGTCATCTTGACACTGTCAAATGTTTACTCCTTCCGTTTCAATTTGTTTGACCACTTTTTCAAAATGAACGACGCTTTCCTTTTTTAGCAACTCTTTAATTTTAACTTTCCACATGGCATGTTTAAGACCACAAGACTACAGAGCATTTTGATAAATTTGAAATATCTTAAATTTAAGACCACAAGATTCAAAAGTCTTTTTTTCTTAAACTCCGTGCCTAGTCAAAATAAGTCGAACAAAATGCAACAGAGTGAGTGTATGTGATCTTTAATTTCCAGCAAAACTGAAGCTTTCTATCTTCAGTTGCTTTGTCAGATGACAGCAGATCTTCATTAAGGCTTAAGTTATACAACTATGGTGGTGTCTTCATGGGTAAAGGTTGATAAGTATGTTCTGTTGTTCCAGGTGAAGGCTTTTTCAGAAAAGACAGGTTGCTCTCTTTTTGCTGAGGATATTGTGTCGAGGTTCCCTGGATTGAAAGGTGGAAAAGTTTGGAAGGATGAGCATGATCTGCTACTACTACGGGCATTACTAAAGTATGTAACCTTTATATCTGCTGATCTCTATGATGAATTTAGGAACTGCTTAAACTATTTGAAATATGTCTGTAGTACTGAAATAGTGCTTTTTAAAGAAAGACTAGGACAGGAGTTGATTAGATTGCATTTACCGGTAATGAAAAGCATGTGAAAGTCTCTATTGAATTAAAGAGATGAAGGCTCTGAATAGATGATCTTTAGTATTGTTCCTGTACTTAATTGGCCTACTTTCTTTTCATCTATCACAGCTACTTGAACCCTTCCCGAAAATGCTAAAAAAGTGAATACGGTAGGTCTGACAAATTCACAGTAAAATATTAGTGATACTTATACCCTTTACTCCAGAATTTTGGTTGGAGAATTTATCCTGTAGCTTACAAAAGTATTAACTTGTGAAATGCTCCAAATCTTCGCTGAATGGTGGAAAATAATTTGCTTTCATCAGTTTATGTTTCATATCACATTTTCACTGATTGACATCCAAGATTGCCGCTTTACATTTTTGCGTATGTTCTAGAACAGAACTTGTAACTATTGCATTGTGTCAAGGCCCGTTCTTTACTTACTAATCATCTTTTGTCTGAAATTTTGTGTGCGCACACCATGTAAACTGTCATCTCACTTTTTCTCCTTAAAACACAAGTTTATGTATTTAGGGTCACATCTTTTTTTCGCTGTGATAAGTTCGTGTTAGTTGATAAGTTCATCTCCGGATTCCGGGAGCTGGCATCACAAACATTAAATCCAATAATTGCAGCAGAAATAGCCAAGTTCTGCTGATATTGTTTTCTATTGTCTCTGTTTATGGTTGTGCAGGCATGGTTATGGAAGATGGCAGGCAGTTATTGATGACAAGAAGTTGATGATCCAAGAGATCATCTGTAAAGAACTCAATCTTCCCTTCATAAATTTACCCGTTCCCGGAGCTTCTCAGCTACAAGTTCCTTCTGCTCCAGTACCTTTCCAAGAACTGACATCTTCAGGAGTTTCCCAATCACAAGTTACTGTTTCTGGAGCTTCTCAAGCACCACATGATATGGCTAACTGTGGGTCTGCTGGAGGTCTGATGAAAGCTACTGGTGATGGGAATACCTGTGGAGCTGAACTTTCTCATGGGACAAGTGATCCTTCAAACCGACAACAAGTTGTCCAAGATTCGTCTTCATTGTATCATTTTAGAGAGATGCAGCGAAGACAAGTTGAATTCATAAAGAAAAGGGTGCTGCTTCTTGAAAAGGGCCTTAATGCAGAATATCAGAAAGAAGTCTTTGTAAGTTGTCTTATTGAACACTTGAAATATATGATGTTGGATTACTTGTGATCTGTCAAGAACACGTCTCCCAAAGGGTTATTGAGCAATGATTTTTCTGTCGTTCTGTGTATGTCGAGTCAGTATCAGAAAACTAATTCAAGGAATTTCGGTCCAAGTTATACTCTCGGAGATCCAAGTATTTCATGAGCTAACCTCTTTTGGCAGGTTGGGCCATAATGGAACTGCATGTTCTCAGCTAGTTCTCACTTTAACTAGTATAGAACCTTGGGTTCCCAGCTGTATGCAAGATAGAGTTTGTCCTCTATAATCAATCAGGCCTTGAGAACATGACCCTTTCTCTTGACGAACAACCATTAGACATGTTTGGAACTCACTATAATTCATGGACTTGCTTAATTGCTTACAATTCTGTCAGTGAACTAGTTTTTGAAATCTAGGTCACTAGGGGTGGCAGTTCCATTGGTTACTTCTGTGGAGATACACTTGTTCATGTGATATACTGATCCTTGTGCGTTTCAACTAGGGTGATGAAAAATCTCATGAACTGCCCAATGAAGAAATTGTGGGTGATAACAAGGTTGTGGATGAACCAAATCGAAATGTCGAAGAAGCCAATACTGAAATGATTGACCATTTCGCAAGACTTGTAGCAATTTGTAAGTAGTCATTTGCCTCCTCAAGCTTCTATTGTATGTCATGTAGTAAATTTACTGACCTAGCATCCTATCATGCACTTCTTTGCATGCAGCTCCACAAGGAATCTCTCAAGTTGCTTGTGATGGTAAACCAGATCGTTTAGGTGTTGCAGAGCTTTATAACAAGGTGAATAGTTCACTCAAAAACATACTTCGTTTTCATCTATGCATAAGTTGACACATACTTTCTAGTATAAGACAATAAAACCACATTTCTGGAAAGTATGCGAAAGATGATACGTGTATCCTTTTCTGTCTGTTCTGCAGATGTGCCAGGTACTTTCTGGAAATGTCCAAGACTCATTTAATGAGAGTCACCCTAGTTCAGTGATGAGAAAGAACATCCTTCCGCTGGAAGCGATTTGTCAACAGATGAACCAAATTCTCTCTTCTCCACATCAAAATACTCCTAATTTTGAGAGGAAACTGCTTCAAGAAGATTGGAATTCTGAAGCTAGTAAATGTAGTTATCCAGTTCCTTCATCTCAAGTAGATGATAGGGTAATCAATGCTGAGAAAGAACATGATAGTCTTCCAAAAAACCCAGAATCTGGATCCAAGAGTGCTAGCAATTGTACAGTTGCAAGCATGACTGGGAGCCACAAGCACCACAATGTTACTCCTGCACAGGTTCTGGAGAATAGACCTAGAAGTTTATCAACTGGAGAAGCAGGTATAGAAATGGTGGATCATGCTGACATTTCCACCTCCAATGCTTGACCAAACTGAAGATTAGGTTCTGAGGTTGTTCGTATCGATGAAGATTAAAAGCAGGTCTAGGTAAGTGAATTACTTTTGTAAAAAACGATGGCAGAGAGATACTTTTCTTTTATTAAGTTGCTTAGCGGGTTGAGGGAAGAAGCGCTGGGTGCTGTAATTAGTGGACATGTAAAATGAGATTCCGCAGTTAAATAGGAAAGAAGTCTATTTCTGCCTAAGTTGAGTGTTTTAACTTGCCATTTTCATTGCTGACATGACATGTTCTGCTTCACCAAAATTAGGGAAGCTCTCTTTGCCTAATCTGTGGAAATTGATGTGAAGCTTGGCAAAGCTGCGGATGCCTCTTATTCACTTGTGTCGACTCCCTTGTGTTATAATAATGTTTGGAAATAGTACTATTTGATATTTGTTTTATTCAAACTACCATTATTTTAAAAACATTGTCAAAGCTATAACACTCGGCTGCTGTGAAGCTATATAAATACCTTTTTAAAAAAGCAGCTCTCGACAACATATGCTAGCGGTGATTTGAAATGATTTTATATGGATAAGTTTGTTTTAACACTTAATTATCCTTTTCAATGGTACTTTCTGTTGATTACAATTTATCACAACATTTTACCTTGAATAGCTATTGTTAAGCAAATGGTATCATCCTGTTTTTAGGGCATTAATATAGTATTTCCTTAGATAGAATCCCAGATTATAAGGACAACAATCTTTTTAAAAAAATTCTAGCAATTCAAGCTCATCCCAGGTCTCTTCTTCTTAAATCTTTTCCTCTTCGACACGCTCTATCCTGGCGTGTTGTATCTCTTGTATTTTATATTTACCGATTTGACGGATCTGCTACGTGTTATAGCTTGCCTAAATGAATTATTATTGATTTTTTTTAGAAGGTTTGAATTTGAGACTCTACTTGTTGGTTGAGGTTGAGTTCTTTGATTTAAAAGTAAGGAAAACTTGACAAACATGCGTAATTAGGTTTAGTAGCTTAGCTGGTTAGATACTTGAACTTTTATCTTGTTGGTGAGGGTTCGATTCCTCACATTGTAATTCCTCCCTCATTTCCTTTTACAAAAAATAATAAAAAATACATAGTTACACTATAGACAAATTGGGCTTGGTATACACTCTACTGGATAAATTACATAAATCCCATACTAAAATATCCCTTATTTAAAATTTACATAAAATTTTATTTTTTAACTTTACTCTTGATACACATCAAGAAAATCTCACATTCTATTTTTACTCCACCATTAACTCATTCAAGATATACAACAACAAACCCAGTGTATTTCCACCTGGTGGGGTCTGGGAGGGGTAAGATGTACGCAGTCCATACCTCTACCTCTAAAGAAGTAGAAAGACTGTTTTCGATAGACCCCCGACTCAAGACACAAGATACCACACAAATACAAAGTAAAGCACCGAACAAGGTTACAAGATTACATAACATAACATGCATAACATAAATACGATATAAATACGGCAGCCATAAGTAAAAGAAAAAGAAAACAGAAAGGAAACAGAGGAAAGCATCCAGATTCGTACTAAAACAAGGAACAAGGAACACAGAATTATAATCAGGATACTACCCCCAGCAAGTAATTCTCTACACTAGCGACCCAAACTGACCCTAGTCCTCTGCCCTAATTCGCGTCCTCCAGACTTTCCTATCTAGGGTCATGTCCTCGGAGAGCTGTAACTGCTCCATGTCCCGCCTAATCACCTCACCCCAGTACTTCTTTAGCCTACCCTTACCCCGCCTAAAATCATCCAACGCTAGCCTCTCACACCTACGAACCGGGGCATCCATGCCCCTCCTCTTCACGTGTCCGAACCAGCTCAATCGGACTTCCCGCATCTTGCACTTTACTGGAGTCACACCAACCTTCTCCCTGATAGTCTCATTCCGAACTCTATTCCCTCTAGTCAGCCCACACATCCAGCGCAACATCCGCATCTCTGCCACCTTCATTTTTTGGATGTGGGAATTCTTAACTGGCCAACATTCCGCTCCATACAACATGGCCGGACGGACTACCACCCTGTAGAATTTGCCTTTAAGCTTGGGCGGCACCTTCTTATCACATAACACCCCCGACGCGAGCTTCCACTTCATCCATTCCGCCCCAATACGGTGCGAGACATCCTCGTCAATCTCACCGTTACCCTGGATCACGGACTCGAGATACTTGAAACTATCCCTCTTACATACCGCCTGTGATTCCAGCTTCACTACCACCTCATCCTCCAGCCTTACGTCATTAAACTTGCATTCCAAATACTCTGTCTTGCTTCTGCTCAACCTGAACCCTTTAGACTCAAGGGTTTGTCTTCACACCTCTAATTTATCATTCACACCCCCTCGAGTCTCATCAATCAGAACTATATCGTCCGCAAAAAGCATACACCACGGCACCTCCCCTTGAATACGCCACGTCAACACATCCATCACCAAAGCAAACAAAAAGGGACTAAGAGTAGATCCCTGATGCAATCCTGTCAAGACGGTGAAATGCTCTGAGTCTCCTCCCGCCGTCCTCACTTGAGTTTTTGCTCCCTCATACATGTCCTTAATTGCTCTGATATATGCCTGCGGGACTTCACTCACCTCCAAGCACCTCCCTAGGGACTTTGTCGTATGCCTTCTCCAGGTCGATAAACACCATGTGCAGGTCCTTCTTCCTTTCCTTATACTGTTCCACCAGTCTCCGTACCAGGTGAATTGCCTCCGTCGTCGAGCGGCCAGGCATAAACCCAAACTGATTTTCCAAAATAGACAATATCCGTCTCAGCCTCGCCTCGACCACTCTCTCCCAAATCTTCATAGAGTGACTCGATAACTTAATCCCCCTATAGTTATTGCAACTCTGGACGTCCCCCTTATTTTTATAGAGAGGGATCATGGTACTCCACCTCCAACACTCTCCCTAATTATCAACAATTAAATCATTTCCTTCTTGATTTTTTCTCTTCCATTAATGCTTAAATCATCTTCATTCCTGATTTTTTTTCCCTCCATTAATGTATGCAATTTTTTTTTCCTCTCCTAAAATCTCCTTTTTTTTTTTTTTTAAATCTATTGATACATGTTTATTTAGTTATTCATACATGTTTATTCTTTTAATGGTGATTCATATGAATGATAAATATAATGATTCATATGAATGATAAATATAATGTCATTATATGAGTATTATGGTGATCATACGATAGATACATTTTGTATGATTTTAACGGGAGATACATATGATATTAATGGGTGATACATATGGTAGATATAATTATTTATTTCAATTATTGGGTGATTCATATGTTATTAATGAAAGGTAATGGTATAGTCAGTGTAGAAAATAAAAGTAATAATATTTTAAAAAAAAGACTAAAAGCAGAATTGAAACATAATTAAAATTAAATCTAAAAAAAGAAACTAAAATTAAAGGAGAAAAACGACAAAAAAATATATCTTTCATAATTAAAGACGAAAAAAGAGAATCATAATTAAAACACCTACATTAAATCTAAAAAAAAGAAAAATTAAATATCTTTTCTTGAATAAAAGAATACAATACATAAAAGAGAATCTGTTACTTCCTTAAATACATATTTTGTTAGTTTCAAATGTATCATTTTTTTTATATGTATCATCACATAATATGTGTATCACCATTTTAAAAAATTAAAATAAAATATAATTAATAAAACAATCAAAATTTTATATAATATCACTTAAGAGATTTATGTGAGTTACCTTACTTTTTCTAACATCTCTCTCGATCTATCTAGCCTCTGTTCTCTCTCTCACACACAAAAGTCAACATTGTTGGACATCGCATATTTCCTAGTTTCAACAAAACATATTTTAGAATGTGCCCCTAACAGCTTTTGGGCTCCTACAACTGACAGGAGCGTGAACACTTACCCTCCGCCTCCTTAAAGTTTATTAATACAAGCCTTTTTAACCCAAAAAAAAAAAACATATTTTAGAAAGCATTAAATGTTTTCTCATATATCACAACTCACAAGAGACCGAGGATTGGTCAGCAGCGCTAGCTCTACTGTTTATTAGGTGTCTGCTTCAGCCATGTATATACTGGTAATCGGGAGTTAGGACCAATATATTTTTTCATATTTCCCCAGTTTTTGCAAATATTGAAAAAAAATATTTGAATAGTATTCCATGCGAAATAGAAAAACAACTCACACATAACATCTTTTTTTTTTCCTCCAGTGAAATTCATGTTCAATGACTAATAAATTTCAAATAACTCTTTTTTAAGGAAATATCCATTAAGTTAAATTATTTACATAAAAAAATAACTCACTCATTTTTTTATCCCAAAAAGTAGCCAATTGGCAACATATTAACTCAAATGGGCCAGTCAGTCGTAGTTCCTGCACCTTCGGTGCAAGTGATGTTCCAATGGGGAGAATCTAAAAAATAGATCCCAATTAGGGTGACTTTCAAATTTTCGTCCCAAATAAAAAGGTTTTGTGAAAATAACCTTTACTTATTAACTAATACTTTTTTGGACGAAAATACCCCTCCAATGTATTAGCTTTTCTTTCTTCCAAAACAAAACACTCTAGCTTTCTTTCAAAACAAAACATCATCGCTCTTTCTTTTAATCAAACAAATTTGCACGATCATCGCTCTTTCTTCCTATCAAATAAATTCGTAGCCGTAAGATTTTTTCAGGTAAGAACTTTATCATCATAATTCTCTAACTCTTTGGGGGTGATTGGGTGAATTTTAACTCTGTGTAAACATTTAATTTGCAGTAAATTTAAGCTTATTGATGTATTGCGGTAGATTTTAGCTCGTTATATAATTAGCATATTGATTTGATTTTTTGGGGAGGTGAACGTAAGCTAGAGTTGGGCTATGCTGTTGTTGTAGTAACATATTTTCCATTGAGGAATTGTGTCGAACAGGTTGTGGGAAGTTTGTTATTGCGGTTATGATTGTGTTTGTCTAGTTGTGGGGGGTTGGTCTTGGAGAAAAAGGCTGTAGCATGTGACTGTAAGCATAAATATATTGCTTGTAAATTTGGACCACCACTTATCAAGAATTTTCTGTTTGGTTACTCATTCATTTGATTATTATTGATTAATGGTGTCAATTATATGTAGGTGGTCATTGGCAATGAACTTGTAGAAGATTTAGTTGGTTATTGAGATCGATGGATAAGACGAATTGGCTGTGGAAAAAGAGACCTTCTGAGAAAAGCATTGGTGAAACTGAGAGTTCTGGTTCACTCTCTTCACATTTAGAATGACACTCTGATGAGCAGGTACAAGGCAAAAGAAAGATTTTTTTTGGTTCATAGGATGTATTGATAATCTTTTTCTGGCCTTCTAACTGATTGTGCTGATATAAGGAAACTAATATTTTGATTTGAGTATTCATATTTAAATCTTTATATGCATATTTATTTCAAGCTGAAATGGTCGAGCTAAATATTCAGCTCATGTTTTCGTAGTTAGAAAGTGCTATACTGCCAATGGTTATACTCATAAAACTTTAGTATGTTTCAATGCCTTCTGCAAATGCTGTATTTTGGCAACTCTGATCGTCTTTCATGTATTATATCTTTATTTTTCTCTTGCCTCTTTCTCCTTGAGTTGTGTCTACCAGTTCTTTAGAACTGCAGGATTCAAGTTTTAGACATAAATGTTTGAGAATCCTTTGTTTTCCAATGAACCATTGCCAATAATTTGTCATTTGTCATTTTAGTATGCTTGAAAGTTGGAAGCTTCAACTTTAGATTGATCCAAAATATCAATGACTTAATTGTAAAAGTGAAAGTATGGGAACAACATTTAGTGTTGGAGCCAGCTAGCTACCTAGTAAATGGGCACTTGAATGGCATTTTGTATATTTAGATTTTGTAGAATTGATATCCACTAAATTTACTCTCTATTAACTTTGATGTGGTAGTGGTAAATTTATAGTTTTAAATAACTCAAGCTCTGTATTCAAAGATTATAGTTCTGATGCCATGAGTCTCAGATCCGTAAGCCAAAAGGCCAATATAGGTGTGCAAAAAATTTGATTATTTCAGTCCCTTAATTGTTGATCAGCCAGAGTATTAACAGAAAAGTTAAATGACTACTAGTTAGTTCCATGTGCATTTTACATTATATTAGCTAATATAGTAATGAAATTTTATCCCAAGCTTGATGTTGTTGTTTTCCTGGTAATTCCTTGTTAGTGATTGTTAACTTCACTATTCTTACTTCAACACTTGCAATTTCTGCTATTTGGAGTAGGATCTGTTAAAAGAAACTCCAGAAAATGACAACCAGTCACTAGATATGACCTCAAAAGCAACAACTATTGATAATGAAGCCAAGAAAAGTCCAAAGAAGTAGATAGAAAAGTTATCAGCTGCTCTGGTTAATGTTAGTGCTAAAGAAGACTTAGTTAAGCAGCATGCTAAAGTGGCAGAAGAAGCTGTTGCAGGTATCTTCAACCATGCCTTTCTTAGAGATAGTCTAGACAATATCCATTCCTTTTGCTGTACATAAATTATAACCATGCCTCATGGGCAAGACTTTAGCAAATTGTTGAAATTGAAAACTTTTGCCCAAGAAGTAATAGTTTATTCTTTAATTGCACTGATTAGATTATTAACATATATGCAACTTTTTCCTCGTGGGCAAGACTTAGTTTAAAAAATTATTGAAATTGAAAACTTTTGCCCAAGAGGCAATAATTTATTCTTTAATTTCATTGATTAGATTATTAACATATATGCAACTCTTGCCTCGTGGGCAAGACTTAGTTTAGAGAATTATTGAAATTGAAAACTTTTGTCCAAGAGGAAAAAGTTTATTCTTTAATTGCACTGATTATATAATTAACATATATGCAACTCTTGCCTCATGGGTAAGACTTTAAAAAATTGTTGAAATTGAAAACTTTTTCCTAAAAGGCAACAGTTTATTCTTTAATTGCACTGATTAGATTATTAATATATATGCAACTCTTGCCTCCTGGGCAAGATTTAGTTTAGAAAATTATTGAAATTGAAAACTTTTGCCCAAGCGGCAACGGTGTATTCTTTAATTGCACTGATTAGATTATTAACATATGTGCAACTCTTGCCTCATGGGCAAGACTTAGTTTAGAAAATTATTGAAATTGAAAACTTTTTCCTAAAAGGCAACAATTTATTTTTTAATTGCACTGATTAGATTATTAACATATATACAACTCTTGCCTCATGGGCAAGACTTAGTTTAGAAAATTATTGAAATTGAAAATTTTTGCCCAAGAGGCAATGGTTTATTCTTTAATTACACTGATTAGATTATTAACATAAATGCAACTCTTGTCTCATGGGCAAGACTTAGTTTAGAAAACTGTTGAAATTGAAAATTTTTGCCCAAGAGGCAAAAGTTAATTCTTTAATTGCACTGATTAGATTATTAACATATATGCAACTCTTGCCTCATGGGCAAGACTTTAGAAAATTGTTGAAATTGAAAACTTTTGCCCAAGAGAAAACCATTTATTCTTTAATTGCACTGATTAGATTTTTAACATATATGATAAATGAGGAAAAAGATGAATGATATGGGTTCCTAATGAATAGAATGTAGGATCTAATATGCAAATTGCTGATCAAGATGGAAACACCAATGAACAGACTCCTAATGAACAAGATGTGGGCTCTAATGTGCAAAATGCTGATCAAGATGTATGTGTTGCTGAGCAAATTGCTGATCCAGATGGAAACACTAATAAACAGTTTCCTAATAAACAAGATGCGGATGCTGCTGAGCAAAATGGTAATCAAGATGGAAATGCTAATGAACAGAGTCCTAATGATCACGATGTAGGTATTGCTAAGCAAAGTGCTTATCCAGATGGAGACACTGATGAATAGGTTACTAATGAACCAGATGTGGGTGCTACTGAGCAAAATGCTGATCAATATGGAGGTGCTAATTAATAGGTTTCTGATGAACAAGATTTAGGAGCTGCTGAGCAAAATGCTAATCAACATGAAGACATTAATGAACAGAATCATGATCAAGATGGAGGCACCCCAATGAACTGAATGAAGATGTAGATCAACTGGCTGATGGAATAGATAATATGAACCAACTAATGACAAAAATGCAGATATTGATAGCCTATTCATGCTAATCAAAATGCAGAAAGATATACACTTTTTGAATAGACTAATTACATTTCATACTTACACAAAATGCTAATTCCATAATTGTGTGGTATTTTGTTTTGAGATTGCAGTATTGCCATTCTCTATATGTTGCTTAGTCTGTTTTTAATTTCTCAATACAGATCACCTGTCAAACATTTGAGTATAATTGACCAGTTAAAAGTTACTACTGGATTACTGATCTATTTCCTTATATTTTGCATGACACTTGACAGTAAATGCTACTGAACTTTAGTATTGGGAAATATGATGTTTTGCTATGATGAAGTTAGATTAACAGATACGTTTGAAAATTGTGGACCTAATGATTTTCGATTTTCACTCTCATCCTAAAGATATAGGGCGGTCTCCCATATGTTTTGTAGTGCAATTAAGAATAAACTGCTCATATATAGGGAAAGATAAAGGATATTTGAGAAATGAGAAAAAAAAGATGAACGAGAATGAATATCTAAGAAAAATTCTGGGGAAAAAAGAGAAATTAAAAAAACTCTAAATAAAGGTTAAATACAACTAAATTAAAAAAAGAAAAAAAAAGAAAAAATAGATAATGGTTGAAAAAAAAGAAAAAGAGAAAAAAAAATAAAGGTTGAGACAAATAAATTAAAATATGAAAATAAAGTTAAAGAAAAATAAAAATTTAAAATAATATAAATCAGAATAATAAATTTAAAGGAAAAATAAAAAAGTGAAAAAAAGTAGAATTATAAAAGTAAAGAAAAAATTAAAAAGCGAATATAATAAAAAATAAAATTTGAGAGATAAATGAATATGAAAAGTTTAAAAATATATTTGAAGTATAGAGGGGCAAAATGGTACTTTTAGTATATTAAAAAGTAAGGAAGGCTATTCTTCAAAGACATTCTTATTTGGGGTCAAATATCTAAAGCCACTCATATTTGGGTCTATGGCATGTAATTTCCCGGTTCCAAGGAAATGTTTATGTCTTTAACTGTACTCTTATGTTCCTTATGGAATTTTTAGAATATGAAAAATCTTCCTCAAACTTAAAGAAAGAAGAGAATTTTAAAAATTTTTAGTAGTACTTTTGTTTTACTTTCATATATCAGTAAAAATGTATAAAAGGGTGGCTATTTATAGACCACCAAACTTACTCCATAAGGTTGACAAGGTTGACATCAAGTTTGCAACTTGACCAACTTTCTTAGGTATTCAAAACCAAATTGAACAAGTAATTCTTGGTGTTCAAATTCAATTTGATTACTAATTATTACCTTTGATTAATGACATTTCATACATACATATGTCACATGACATCCATATTATATAACACTCTCCCTTGGATGTCCATTAATAGATAATGTGTTTCATTAAAACCTTACTAGAAAAACTCAATGAGAAAAACCTAGTAAAGGACAAAGAGTGCACACATCTTGTAATGTCTTTAATGTTGCCTCATTAAAAATCTTATCAGTAAAATTCGATTGGGACAAAACCTTGGTTAAGGAAAAAAGAGTACAATACATATTTTACTCTCCTAGATGGAAACTTCAATTTAATAACTTGAACTTCGCATCCCAATCTTGTGCACCATCTTCTTGAAAGTTTCAGTTGGTAGAGACTTGGTGAATAAATCAACAATATTGTCACTTGAACGAATCTATCGCACATCGATATCACCATTTTCATAAACTCATGTGTGTAGAAAAGTTTTGAAAAAATATGCTCTATTCTATCTCCTTTTATGAATCCTCCCCTTAGTTGTGTTATGCATATTGCATTATCTTCATATAAAATTGTAGGCACTTTATCACATTACATACCATATTTTTTCAGATGAGATATATACTTCACCGAATGCCATGATGTAGTTGTATCTCCATATAAAAGTAAATATCCCATCTGAGATTGAATTTCCTGTGGATCAGATAAATACATTTTCAATGTATGTTCATTGATGGGCAAATATTTCATCTGTCAAACACTCCGAGTACACATCCAGTAATACACATTCTTAGCTTCCTCATTAAAAACCTTACCAGGAAAATCCTGTGGGATAAAAGATCGACTAAGGAAAAAAAGAGTGCAATATATACTCGGATCGATTAAAACATCACTTTACTCTTATAAATGATGCTCTGCAATTCATAAGTGCACCAACTGCACTAAAATATGGTATTTAGTAATCATTTTCATGAGATCAAAATTGATTTGTTTTCAAGTTAAGCGGTCTTATAATCATTGAGCATTAAGTGGAATCACTTTTAAATCTTTCAAGGGTTTTCATATAACCTTTGTCATCTAACTAGAAATGACAATAATTCATTATATATATTCAAGCTTTTCAGTATTGCTAGACTGAAACAAACCTCATTCATCCACGATAGGAGAACACTCCTCCTACAATAATTTCAGGAACTTTGTGAAACCTTTATGCCTCAGGGCACAAGTCATACTTTATATCTTATGAGTTCTAATTTTCGCATAATAACTCATTTGTACCCCACTGATATTATACCTTTGGTCTCTGAATTATATTTTCAAATATTCACTTTTCAAGTGAAATAAATTACTTGAATTACGTATTTTTATTTGGCCAATAATTTATCTGTCCATATTCTTTGACAAATTTGCATTCAAGATCCTCGGTACTATTTATAATGTTGACGTTATGTTACATCAGATACCATCGACGATCATTTGATATCGATTTTAATACGATATAACATATGAAAATCTCTTCATATTCATTACTATTTAGGTACCTGTAACCTTTGTCAAAGTCTTGTAAGGTGTTATGTCAGTGCTCTTTTAAAGAACTTGTCTCATTATCATGATTATCTTGATCATTTGCTCCTTTCCTTATTCAAGGAGATTTACCTTTGAAACCGGTTGATCTATCATGCTTCAGGCGTGTCATAGACTCTATTTTTTTTTAGAATTTTCATTGGGAATTTATAATTAAATTATCATATAGAGACAATAGACACATCTGACAATTAGTTTGCAATATTTTACAAATGAATTATCTCTTGAACGTCAAGTTCACACATATTTTTCGGGGGATCTAGATAATTTATTTGATACATAATTTTTAATTGTTAATCAACTCTCCCCCTAAGGTTAGGAAATCTAATATTTACCTCCAATCTCATTTTGAAATTCATATTTGTGCATTGTGGTGGAGCAATTGAATCATATACCGCACATTTAAATTATTAGATGAAAGTTATTTGGTTCTTGACCTTGAGCCAATAGTGATAGGGGAGCTTTTTTGGCTTGATGTATATGTGACACTCCCCGAAATCGGGTCATGTCGTATGGTCACTTCAAGCACACATGTACTGGAGGACGCCCTGTAATCCAACCTAAACATCAACAACAATCTATAGGGGTCGGGTAGAATCCCGACTATATAATAAGATAGTGGAATATAAGACTAATAGTCAACACTAGACAATATCTATCATTTCGTCAATGCCAATAGTCTAGCCAAAATACCAAATCCACAGTCATCCACAAAACCTTTAAACAACTGAAGTCGATAATATGTCGAGATATGCCCCTGACAATAGCCAAGTATCAAATCTATACAAGTCTATGAAATAGAGTAACATGACTATGAGAGATAGGTCTTCTGGAGTATGAAAGCTCACCACTTCAAGGTCAATGTATGAACCCACTCAAACACCTGTTCACTGCGTAGAAGAATAAGATACTCCAGCCCTTATGTCGCATGGGGACACAAAGTTTGGAGTCAGTTAGCGGTTGGAGCGCTAACATGTAACTCAAGGATAAGGATAAAATCACATCATCATTCAACAATGAATCAATATATCAAGTTCAATCATATTCATACACTTATCCTTACATAGAGATATATCACATACCAACAAAACATCAAGGCTTATCAATATTCTTAATTCTTCAATCATGAGACATAAAGTAGAGGACTTTAACATTCTATACTTAGGTTCAAACCATTCTTATTAAGCATAGAACCTTAACCACATTCACATGTCATTAGACAAAATAGTTCAAACCTGGTACACTCATCAAACAAGGGACTAAACTACATAGTTATCCATTGAACAAGGGCTCTATTCATATTCCACAGTCAATTAGGCAGGGGACTTTAATCACATGTTCAGACATTCATTTAGACACAGAACTCTAATCACGTATTCACACATTCATTTAGGCACGGAATCGCATGTTCACATATCCAAGTGGGCAAGTAACTTTAATCACATGCTCATATATACAAGTGGGCATAGAACTTTAATCGCATACGCACATATACAAGTGGGTATGGAACTTTAATCGCATGCGCATAAATCCAAGTGGGCATGAAACTTTAATCGCATGCGCATATATCCAAGTGAGAATGGAACTTTATCTCATGCGTACATATCCAAGTGGGCATAGAACTTTAATCATATGCGCACATATTAGGTAAGGTGTTTTAACCTCAAGAGATCTCTTTAAGCGAGGACTTTAGCCATAAGCTATTTTGTAAGGCAAGGGAATTTGGCCACAAGCCCTTTCAAACCATCACATAAGACAAGGTACTTTATCTCATATAGCAAATTCAATACTATACATGACCATATGGTCCTTATGGGAGCCTTCATCGCTCAACCATTTCAATAGGCCAATGCTTAACTCATTCATCGCACAATTTAATTTATGGTTATCAAGACCCTTACTAGCCGATTTATTCTTCATTAACATTTTACACCATACTTTAGTTCCACACACAAATTCAAGTTCAAGCTTGGGAAATTGAATCCTCTTCTTAGTCATCAAACCAACATGGGCATGTTAAACAAATTATGTGGCTATCAATATCAACACAAAACCAATTATCAAACATTTATATTTATAGGGCCATCACCCCATTTAAATCTAAAAGCTAATCCATTACATGCTTAACAAGGTTCTTATCAACCATTTTCCAAGCATTTACAATCATTATAACTCAATACATGGCCAACAAGGCCTTAACCACCCATCTACAAGTATTTATTCATTTATACATTATCATGACTCATTCATGTTCACTAGACCAATTACCTAGATACATATTTGGCCTTCACAAGATTATTTAACGACTCATCATATTAATAGACCAAATGCCTTGATTCAACACATCATTAATTATATTTACGGTCATCAAGACTTTCCTAACCACATATATTTCATTAGCAATCTTACACCATATTCTCACCACATTTAGGCCCAACACACATATTAAGTTCATTTTCATGTTTAGGGTTTCAACCCCCGATTAGCAATTAACCCAACAACATCATTAATTTCACCATACATAGTTCTTAATACCTTTACAATAATATTTGTTAATCATTCATCACTATTGGACCATTGCCCTAGTTCAACACATCACCAATAATTGACTAGACAATTTACTTAAACATTTTCACAAATACCTTGTGTGCATACCTTTAACAAGGCCATTTTCATAGTAGATATCATCAAGATTAAGGTTACTCAAGACCCTCAAGTTAAACCACATACAACAAGCATCCACAAGTACAATTCATCATCATGAACATGTATAAACATAAGTCTAAGCAAGAATTATTATCATTCATTATTAAGCAACAAAACCCTTTTTATTTGATTTCAAAACCACCATATACACTTGCTAATACAAGTGTGAAATACATGGGTTTAGAGTTATTTAGAAAGGGGAAGAGGTACATGCCTTAAACAACTTGAATCACCAAGACAACTTGACTCTTTTTGCCTCTAAATGCATATTCCCCAAACCCTAGCCTCCAATCTTGCTCCATGAACTTTGAGAGTGTTTGAGAGAGAGTTTATGATGTTAGATCCAATCCAAAATGAGCTTAGGGAGGTCATATACACTTATATAGTGAGATGGGTTAGGGTTTTAGGCAAGGGAAATGACCACAATACCCTTGGTTAAAAGATGAAAAGTGAGCTCATGCAGTGGTACGACTCTTCCATACGATTTCCTTAGCAATCCTACCCTAGGGTACGAGTGGTACCCCAAATCGTACCCTAGGATTTTCTTAGATCAACTATACGGTTGTGGATATGAGTGGACACCTTTGGGAGATTTGTTCTTATAATCAATGATTTAGCTAGAATTGGAGGCATATAACTTCTACTAAACCAACCAGTATTATCAACATAATTTATAGTTTGAAATTGTGCTCTTAATTTAGCAATTCAAGTAAATAACTTTGCAAAAATAAAATTACAAGTTAATAGAAAAGCACATGTGACCATATCATAGATGCCTCTGTTAAACTATATAGTAGTATTCTGTCCACATGCAGGCAAATGAGCCAATATTCATCTTTTTTATGTTCTAAAAATTTAGGAAATACAATTCCAACCTTAACTGGTATAATGAAAAATTTATTATGAGAACAATCAACGCAAGAGAATTCATGAAGATGGGCATGTGATTATCGTGTGATCTAATTTGGTATAAATTTTATAAATCCTCCATCAAAATAAAGAAATATAAATTGATGGTGCACTTGACCTTTCAAAGTAATATTGTGGTCTTCATGCAAATATAATAAATTTTATGACGTAAGAATGAGCTTCTAATGAAAATTTATGAAGCATGTACATATGATTATAATTCATTTCTAATGAAAATTTATGAAGCATGAGCATATGATTTTAATTCATTCTTTGAAGAGAATGAGACTTGTGATAAGCATCATTGATGCTCGACCATTCTTGAAATGAATTTGTTAAGATGAGATAAAAATTGTGAATAAGGATATGCTCATGAATGGTTGGATAACCTCTACGGGTGATTTGAGAAAAATAAAGAAAATTTTATTTTGACATAAACGGTCATTGGTCGCATACTTATAGTATGCCATAAATATTTTGATATGTTTATCATGGATTAGCAAAGAATAAAAGCAAGAAACAAGTCTTTTCTATATAATTTTTTAAGATTATGAACATACTTATATGATTTTTTCTTTGAAGGAGATGTTCACCATATGAATGATGTGTGAAATACATAATAATACACAAAATTAATTAAGAGCTCCAAAAGAGCTTAAGTGATACTATCCGAAGGAATAAAATTGTTCATAATATTGAGATTGTAGTAAGTCTAAAAAGAAATTTATTATTTTTCAAAGATATTGCCAAAATAAATTATATTGAGACTATAAATAATGAAAAGATGTTATATCTTCATATTACTACAAGAAGTGCGGGTTATAAATATATACGTAAAAGGATCTTTTGAGAACTCATAATGTTCTTCGAAGAATCTTCTAATATATATATATATTGTGTAATATTCAATCTGCATATCTTCAGGATGGAAAAATCATTCATGCCAACTTATGAACTTATTTGTACTAGTAACCTTCAAGTTTACCATGAAATATGAGTTTTACTTAGTAAATTTCAGATTTACTAGAACATGAATAATTTTTCAAGTTTACTATTTTGGAGTATATTTCATAATATTTTTTCTCAATTACTCCACCTCTTATGGAGGTGTTACTTCTATCACATTCACCCCAGAAAATGAATCTGTAGTTTATACAATCAAAATTCTCATTCCCTAGTAATGAAATATAATCATGACTTAAGCCAATTAAATTATGATAGCTTAGAATTTCTTTCAAGATATTGCTCCTTCATGAGTAAATCAAGGCGTACATATAATGTAACAAAAGGTTTTGTCCTTTCTACGCCTATATTCATATTCATAAATTCAATCATATGTCTTCTTTTAGACATATTATGCATTTCTACCACATTCACTTTAGAGAGTGGAGCATAATAAATGGGAAATATTTCATAACTTTTACCAAAATTTTGGCTAAGGGATGTTGGGTGTATTTATGCATAAACATCATATTTCCCCAGCTGACTCAGACTGTCTGAAGAGAATAATAAAAAAACATTTACTAGCAACTGGAAATCTGAATAGCTAAGTCCCTGAACTAAGAGGACTCACCAACTGCAGGGATGTAGATGAGATGCTAAAAAATCACTCTCCCTGCTGAGACTGA
Source organism: Capsicum baccatum var. pendulum (assembly GCA_030864225.1). Classification (NCBI taxonomy): domain Eukaryota; kingdom Viridiplantae; phylum Streptophyta; class Magnoliopsida; order Solanales; family Solanaceae; genus Capsicum; species Capsicum baccatum. Next base: position 94,643,198 of record CM061557.1, read on the forward strand.
GCACCTGAACCTACATTATGAGATAATGTAGCACATAGACGTATATGTGGATCAGTACTTTGATAATATACTGAGTATATGGGGGTGTATGCAATAAGTAAACAATATCATCACAGTTTATAGAAAATATTATGCATGCTAAATGTAAATGACTCACATAAGCTTGAGTAATCTGAAAACTAAAAGTCAAATCATGAATAATAAAACATGTAATCTAAATTTTGTGAGCGATTACACTTAGTTCTGAAATCTGTATTCTGTTCTTATTCAAATCATATAGGCTAAGTGAAAAAAGGCTCACCTTTTATGTCTAAGAACTAAAAGCTATAATTCTGTAACTGAAATCTTAAGTAAAATAATGTCTGAATAAGTTTGTGAGCCTTTACACTAGTTTCTAAAATCTGGAAAATACTTCATCTTAGGGCTTTAAGGAAATTAATTTATATGAAGGGAGGTTCTCTTAACCGACATAAACCATGTGAGCTAACATGGAATCCAATGTCTCGTCCTCCTAAGGAAGAAACCTTACGTTGGGGAGAGGTGTCATACTCTTGCCATGGAGTATAGCCTGAGCTTAGTGATCACATCTATAACTGTCATCCACATAGAAGTGGAAATAATCTAATAATCTATACCTACGTTGGCTACGTATTTCTGTCGAAGTAGGATGCGCTAAACCTACACTTCCCACTCGGTACTAAATACTACTCTCTTATTATTTGCTATGCTCATTCTGTTGGAAATCCATTTTTAAAACTAGCATAAGGGTTTATCTAAAACCAAATATACATTTATCTTTTTAAATCTATAAATAAAGCTGATCTAAATTCTATAAAGTAGATTCCATAGCTAAACTGATGATCAAAGATCAAAGCTCTTCTGAAAATCTAAAAATAATATGTTCACAAGATGCTTAAAGCATCATCTTTCTTGAAGTAACCATATTCAATCTTGGGATAAATAACCCATGCATCAATCTTAGGTTAAATCATCAAAATGTTCATGCTTGATAATGTGATTATTGATAAATCAACTCAAAATTTGGAAATTTCAGCAATATATATGGAAACATAAATATAATCATGTTATTCAACTTCTAAATCATGAAAAATATCATAATCTTGCAAATAATAATAATGGGTATAAACCCTAACTTGAAATTCATGGAAAATCATATATAATTCAGAAATTTTATAATTAAAATAAAATTTTGGGCACAAGGATAAAAGAATTATCCTTGTTCAAATCCCACATACCTTAATTGATGATCTAGTTGTTAATACTTGAATCTTGGATCTCTATTGATGCTTTGGAGATGAATTCTTGGAGTTCTTGACGTGGGGATTCCAAATCTTGAGTTTTCTTGGAAAATTAATGGAGGAATTTGAGTTGTTTAGGGAGAAAGTTTGATGTTCTAGGGTTTGTTTGAGAGAATTTGATGAAAATTGTATGTAAAGTTCTTTGGAAGGGTTTAATTCAATGTTTAAGATGGACTAGGGGCTGGAAGAATGACCAAAATGCCCTCTTTAAACACCCAAATGAAATTGAAAAATGCAACATTTTGCGAACTGGGTGGCCACTGTGATGCGCCACTATCGCGGTGGCTTACTGGAAATCGACAAATGAGAATTGGGCAGATTCTGCGATGTGGATCCATTGCGGTGCCCCTTTGGAATGCCATTTTGGCACATGGTGCAATGCGTCATTATCGCGTTGGGCCTCTGAAAATTGACAAATGGGAAATTAACCCTCCCTGCGACGTGTTAATATCGCGGAGGGCCACTGAAAATTGACAATCATCATTTAAATCTTTTCTGCGACACGCTAGTGACCGAAATGATGGTGTTTTATGACTGAAACTTAAAATAGCCATAAATTCTTATCCAGTTATCAGATTTAGGTGAATCTTATATTGTTGGAAAGCTAATTCAATTTCCTACATAGTGAAAAGTCTAAATCTGAAGAATTCCATACAAAATAATTAATATTCATCGTGGAAGATATTTCTTAACATTCTAGGGATAGATTTTAGCTAGAAAAGGTACAGGGTATTACAAAATAGAATACATTAAACACTTTGTACGATATCTTGGAAACATTCTTATGTCTTAGATAATTTGTGGAGCAGCTGCAACGTCATAATTTAGGTTTTGCATTATTGATTTATCTTTTTAATAGATCATATCATGTATTCAACTCTTTGGATCATGATTATGTCGATTAGTGGATAAAACCACATTTCTGGGGTTAAAACTAAGAACATTATTACAATCGATTTGAATTAATTCTATTGGTTTTGATTATCGTATTTGATTGCTTGTTTATTCTTGTTTTAACTATTTTGAGGATTGATCACCCTTATAATACATATATTGTTGACCTTATGATCCCGGGATAGGGAATAGGGAGATGAAATGTGGGGGTAAACAAAGAAAGATTTGTATTCCTCTATGAAATAAATAATTCAAATTAACATCTAGGACAGGGATGCACTTAGAAGCCTTATTTGATTCAAACATAAGATGATAGCTTTAAGAACTTAAATTGGAACCATGATCTTACGATTAACTCTGCTAATCAACAACCAAGATAAGCAATCTTACGAATAAAGTTCAATAAGATAGTATGATTGTTCAAAGTGCTTTAACCCTGGGCTTTACTATATTAATTATTTCAAGACTTTACTTTACACACTGTTACTTTAATTTTAGGTACAATTATCAGACTCTCATTTAGTTGCGCTTGCACTAGATTAATGTAATTTGTGAATTAAAATTGAATAGTTGTTATAACAAGTCCCTGTGGGATCAATATTTGGCTTTCTTAAAGGCCACTATATTACTTAGTAGACCATGTACACTGACGTGTGCGCTTAGGCATTGTCATGTTTTTAATGCCGTTGCTGGGGACTTGTAATTTGGAAACTATTTTTGTTTTTGTTTTTTTATTTAGATTTCTTTAGTGCTTTACATTTGTTCTTGGTTTTGTATTTGCAGAATATAGGTTTATAGGTTAGTAAGGTGGCAAGGGATAGGGATTTGGTGGAACCAAGCCCTGAACCTGAGCAACACTTCCATCAAATAAGGAGACAAATAATCCTTCTCCCCTGTATTTCACAACTAGAAGAAGATCAAGACAATAATGCTCCAATAGCTGAAGAACAATCAGCCCGAGGATAGTTAGAGAAGTGACAATCCCACTTCCAATAAATCTGACCTCCCAGTTTCAGAAGACGGCTACTGGAGGCAATTTTGAGCTCAAACAGAATATGGTACAACTTCTGATTAGCAATGAACAATTCACAGGGCTTTCACATGAAGATCCCTAGGTCCACTTGTGAAATTTTTTAGAAATCAGTGACACATTCATCCTTACAGGTGTGAATGCTGACTGTGTGAGGATGACATTGTTCCTCTTTTCACTGTTGGGGGAAGTAAAAAAGAGATTGAATGCTGAGCCGGCAAATTCAATCACATCATGGGATAACTTGGCCCAAAAATTCCTTATCCAGTTCTTTCTGTCTGGAAAGACTGTGAGAATTTGCTGTGAGACTTTACAGTGAGATTGTGTACTTCAAATAGAAGCCAAATGAGAATATTTATCATGCTTGGGAGTTCTTCAAAGAACTTCTTCAGGACTATCCATATTATCCGTAGTCCAACGAGGTATTAGCTCACACTATTATGGAGGCACTTGACCATAATACAAAAATTTTGCTAGATTCAGCTGCAGGTGGTCATGATTTGGATATGACATATGATGAGCTGTATACTTTGTTTAAATGGATTACTCAAGGGAATCTCAAATGGCATTCAGATTTAAGGAGTGCCACAAAAAAAATTGCAGGTGTTCTAGAGGTGGACCAATTTACTGCTATATCCACCCAGATCTCTGCATTGCAAAATCAGATAAGTAGTTTAAAGTTAGGAGTTGCATAGCCTTCAGCTATAGTTAACTAGCAATTTGGAAGAGATGATGAAACAAATTCTAACTAATCAAACACAGTTGGCTGTAGATATGAAGAACCAACAAGCGACCATGAGAATTTTAGAGTTGCAGTTGGGACAGTTACAACATACTCTAAATACCAGGCCTCATGGTGGTTTTCTAGGAGATATAAAAAATCTGAAACAAGTCATGACAATCACTTTGAAGAGTGGTAAGAAGCTAAATGAAGAACCTCCAAAGAAAACTAAAGAGGTAAATACAGAGTTGATTCCCCCACAGGTAGCCAAAAAAGTTGCTAAAAATTCAAGGAAGTATGAGAAAATACCACCACTACCTTTCCCATTGAAGCACAAAAAAGTGAAGGAGGATGCATGTTTCAAGAAGTTCTTTGACACATTCAGAGAGCTTCACATTAATTTACCTTTTCTAGATATTTTGCAGGGAATACCCAGGTACGCTAAGTATTTGAAGAATGTGGTTGATAATAACATAAAGCTGCAGGATGTGGAGGTGGTAGCACTCACTGAGGAGTATAGCTCTGTGGTAGCATAGATGATTCCTAAGAAGCTTGAGCCCCTGGGAAGTTCACTCTCCCTATTCAAATTGGGAACAACATAGTGGTCCGTGCACTCAGTGATTTGGGGGAAAGTGTCAACTAGATAACCCTATCCTTATTTAACATATTGGGCTTGGGAAACCCTAGATCGAGCTCGGTGCTGCTGCAGCTGGAAAATGGGCCAATTGCCCATCTTGAAGGAGTTATAGAAGATGTTCTCATTAAGATTGGTATATTTATTATTCCTGCTGACTTTATTGTGTTAGATTTTCAGGTAGATGAGGAAGTACCCATCATCTTGGGGTATCTATTTTTAGCAACGAAAGGAGCATTGATTGATGTGAAAGAGGGCACACTCATAATGAGGTTGGAGGATAAAGAGGCGGTATTTAAAGTGTACAAACCGCTCAACACACTATCCTACTATAAAAACTTATGTATGATTACTATAATTGAAAGGGATAAGTATGGGGTGGTAGAGATAGGTCTATAAAAGACCTGAGTAGCCTAAGACACAACCACCATATCCCGATATGATGCATATTGATAAGCCTAAAAAGGCTATTTGTGAAGAATCTGTTACCCTTGAGAAGTCATACCCAAGATGTATGAAAAGAATAAGAAGATGGGCACCAACTGTGAGGAAAGAGATGAAAAAATTTGGCTAAGCCGTAGTTGGGTCGTGCCGCAACACTAAATCAGGTGTTGCTTAGGAGGCAACCTAAGTTAAGTAGGTATGTTTTCATTTTTATTTTTAGTTTTTAGTTTTTACTTTATGTAGTTTTTATTTTATTGAGTCATAGGTTGATGGTAAGTTTGAGTACTGGAAGCCTGAGCTAAGGAGCATGGTGAAGATTAAGTGTGGGGTCCTCCCGGTCCCCTTGATGTAAAAAAATGCTACTATCTAGGCCTAGTGGCCTCAGGGAGTATTAATTTTATCTCTAACTTTAAAAGTTTACTTTGGGGACAAATTAGATTTTTAAGTGTGGGGTGGTAAATTCTTTTGTGTTAGGAATAAAGTGAGATATTCTTGTTGGTTCTATATTTGACTGCATGATTCAAGTGTGTTGGTTGTAAAAATCATGTTGACTGTGTGAATTACTACTTTTGAGACTCCTAGGATCATGTTTGTGACTCTTATACTTGTGGCTTAAAATTTGAATTCATGCTATTGTTGGTTGAGAGTTTTTGATAATCCTATGCGAGTCAAGTACATTCCATGTGTGTGTAAGATTTCTGTATATTCCTTGTTACAGTTAATGCTAGAACTTGTCTGGTGTGTGTACGAAATAAAATAAAGAGTGTGGGTTTAGGAGATGATCTAGGCATTTTCTTCATAGCCTTGTTTTATACCTTCAATTGTCCTACCCATTATGCATAATCTTAGCCCTGCTGAGCCTTTACCTTGTTCTTTGGTAGCCGCATATATAGCCTAATCCCTTATTTGGTAGACCTTAATTTGAACAAAAAGTTCCTAAGCACTCTAGGGCAAAATTAATTGAGTAAGGAGTTTGAAAAATAAGAGGAGAGAAGGTGAAATTGAAGCCCCTAAGTGTTAGCTATTGGTGTGTGAAAATTATTGTGTTGTGGTTAGGAGTTAGAGAAATTTGTGCTTGAAAGTTCCCATTTTTAACCTAAGTGTGTTATAATGAACCTGTTTTGGCCATGGTCATTCTTGGACATTGTGCACCTTAACTAAGGCAAATTACTTAAGTTGAGGGTGGCTATCATACGGGTGCGTAGCATAAAATAGGTGTAAAAAAGGGTAAAAATTAAAAGATGTGTACTTAGCATACTCCCACCATAGTGATTGTGAATGAGATTAATGAGGCGGGGTGAAAACAAATGATTGGGGTAGATAAAGTGGTGTAATTTGGTTGGTAAAGAGTGGTCTTAATTGTATAATATAGTGTATTAAAGCACTTAGGGAAGTTAGTCTCTATTCTAAAATAGTTCCTACCCACCCTTTAGACTGCATTACAACCATAAAAAACCTATTTGATACTAATCTTGACATTCTTATATTAGTGGAGTATTACACTAAAGGCAAGCATATGATCCATCATTTGTAACTTGTGAATTCAGTGTGAGAGTGAGCTCAATTTGATTCTTGTACCTAATCTATTCTAATTTCATTATTGTGAGTAATTTTGGATAATTCTCATGTTGTGAGGGGCACATGTTTGATAAGTGTGGGTGATTTATATGATGTATTATATTGAACGATATTGCAAGAGTTTGCCATATGTTGAATCAATTCTTGAGGCTAGGATGTTTTGAAGTACTGTTCTTGAACTTTTAATTGTGTACATAACATGCTCATTGTAGAAACTTGCATTCTATATAGTCAGTGTAGTACTAACTTGAGTGTCTTGTAGGAGTAGAAGTGTAGAAACTCCTCAGCTATTGATTCTTAGAGTAAAGAGTTGTTCGAGGACAACAAGACTTTAAGTGTGGGGTGGTGATGTTAGGTGTATTCATGCATTCTAGCATTGCTATTCTAGCTTATTAAGCCTTGTTTGGAGGATAATTCGTGTGTTTTAAGTATGATAATGATATAAATAATCATATACGTAGTTAAGGATGTGATTATAATGTTTTAAAGTTTTTCCAAACACGTTGGGTTTAAAACGATCATTTAGAGTTTTGACGAGAAAACTAGTCTTACTAGCTTGATCTAGTTGACGTTCTAGTTGATCTCGTTGGATTCTAGTGTGTTGAATGAGTTTCTTATGATTTGAATGTGTGATTATATGTGGAACAACTTGTTTAGAGTGTGCAAAGTTTAAGTAAAATAAGCCATGAGTCAATAATAAGTTAAAGATAAGAGGGCGCATGCCAAGTCTTAGATCAAGCCTCGAGTTTGTTGTTCTTGATGTGTTGTTGTATTGAGCTCTAATCCATGGTGTTTGATGATGTAAGATTCTTGTTGATCTGATTATTTTGGTAATATGATAAAGAAGGAGATGCAAGACAAATGGAAATAACACTGTAAGGCTTGGATACAAGGAAGGATGTTGGACACTTAACCAAATATTTAGATGCAATTTCCAGTGGCACCATGAGATATACCCCCGATGCCTTCTGCACATCGGCGCCTCTTTTCCTTAGAAAATATTGTAAAGTGTAATTCCAGTGAGGGCATGGGAGTGAGCCCACGACACCCCATCCATAGCGGTGCAATGGGCCCGTGATGCTCCCTCTATAATGGTGCAATGAGCCCACATAGCCCCCTCTATTTCGGTGCTCCCATGCATGCGACACATGCTCCATTCCACTGCTCAAGTCTTGGACTTCTCCTACTCTTACACGGCTTATGATTGGCATACTATAAATAGAATACATTAAACACTTTGTACGAGATCTTGGAAACATTGTTACGTCTTGGACAATTTATGGAGCGGCTGAAACTTTATAATTTAGGTTTTACATTCTTGATTTAGCTTTTCAATAGATCATATCATGTATTCAACTCTTTGGACCATGATTATGTCTATTAGTGGCTAAAACTCCCATTTCGGGGTTAAGATTCGAATTAATTCTGTTGGTTTCTCTTATCATATTTGGTTGATTGTTTATTCTTGTTTTAACTATTTTGAGAATTCATCATCCTTAGAATACATATATTGTCGACCTTGTGATCTCGGGAGAGGGAATAGAGAGATAGAACGTAGGGATAAATAAAGTAAGGTTCATATTCCTTTATGAAATAAGGAATTCGAATTAGCGTCTAGGACAAGGTTGTACTTAGAAGCCTTATTTGATTCAAATGTAGGATGATATCTTTAAGAACTTAAATTGAAACCATGATCATGCGATTAACGCTGCTAATCAACAACCAAGATGAGCGATCTTACGAATGAAGTTCTATAACGTAGTATGATTGTGCAACGTGCTTTAACCCTAGGCTTTACTCTATTGATTGTTTCAAGACTTTACTTTACATACTATTACTTTAATTTTAGTTACAATTATCAAACTCTCATTTGGTTATGCTTGTACTAGATTAATCTAATTTGTGAACTAAAATCGAATAGTTGTTAGAACAAGTCCCCATGGGATCGATATCCGACTTTCTTGAACGCCACTGTATTACTTGGTAGACCACGTACACTTGCGTGTGCGCTTGGGCACTGTCAAGTCATCGTTACATCATCAATATGGTGCATTGAGATTCAAACTCAACGTCTTATCCATATAAGGGGTCTTAGGCAAAAAATCAATGGGACTTAAACCCAACATCTTATCATCATGGCGCATAAGGACTCTAACCTAATGTCTTACCCTCTTAATAGCATAAGACTTAAATCCATCATTACACCCTCGGCCAAAAACATATTAGGCCAAAGTATAATAAACTAAAACTTAAGCCTATAACAATATCACCACTTTGTGATTATCAATATTCTTTTCAAACTTAATTAAATAAAATAAGTTAATAATATATTTATCTTATCATAAATAGTAGAAAGGTGAAATTTAAATCGCGATGATCGCATAGTTCTTACGGTCTTTCCTTCTCCACTTTCTGATCCAATTTTCTTTTCTTAGCCTTCAAATTTTGAGATGATATTTGTGCTGATAATGTGTTATATTAATAAGGATTAAATATCAATACTAGACTTAAAGAAAGAAGAGAACTTAAGTAAATTTTAGTAGTACTTTTGTTTTACTACTTTCATATATCAATAAAAATGTATAAAAGGATGACTATTTATAGACCACCAAACTTATTCCTTAAGGTTGCCAAGCTTGACATCAAGATGACAACTTGACCAACTTTCTTAGGTATTCAAATTCAAATTGAACAAGTAACTTTAAGTTGGCAATGTGACCAACTACCTTAGGTATTCAAATCTGAATTGAACAAGTAACTCTTGATGTTCAAATTCAATTTCACTACTAACTATTATCTCTAATTAATGACATTTCACACATACATATATCACATTACATCCATATTATATAATACTCAGTAGTTTATTACTCAATAATTTTTTAGAACGTAAACTATTTTATATTATTTGATAGAAGTTTCCCTCTCAAGCCCTGATTGGTGTGTTTTTAATATTCTATTTTTGCTGTGCTATTTTTTATAGAAAGTTCATTGTTTAAATTTAGAAAAAAGGTCAAATTTATCCATCTATTTTGAAAAATTAGCTAAAATAAATTTTTGTATCACATTTTGGGATCAAATTTACCTTCGTTGTCATACTTTGGGATCAAATTTACCCTCAATGACATAATTTGAGGCCATATTTATCCTTGGAGGACTTTTTCATAACCTATGTGAAGTATTAGGTGGTGTGGTGTATCTGTTGGCCTATTGTGAAGTGGTGAGCCTTTATTTTCTAGAAGGCCCAATTATTTTATTATTTTCCATATTGTCTCAATATTTAATTTTGTATTCTTTTTGGTCATAGTTGGGGGCATGTCCCAACTTAGTTGGTATCTTTGGTTTAGAGGCTTTTGTAGACATTATTGGGTTAGTTTTTTGTTTTGATTCTTAGAAATTTTATTTGACTATGTATCCTTCTTATTACTATTTATTTGGCTTTTGCTATTTGCATTTATGTTCTCTAGAGGCTAGGATTAGGGGGTGATCTCTGTCCCATAGTAGGCTTGAGATACCCATCACGATTAGGCCCTATTTTAGGTCGTGATGTAATCCCATAAAACTCTAAATCTTGGTAGATAAAAGAGGTCTATCCCAATATCAAACTGCCTCAATCTTTGTCGATCTACCATGATACCATCCTTAGACACAATGCATCTTAATAATTTTATGGATCTGATTCAGAAATTACACTTTCAAGATTTGGCATACAACTACTCATCATATAACTTTATGAGCATGATCCTTAAATGCCTACCATGCTCTTTTTTGTTGTGCAAGTAAATAAAGATATTATTGATGAGAACGATAGTGAAGGAATCCATGTATGGCCCAAACACCCTATTCATCAACTCTATAAATATATATAATGTATTAGATCTAATTTGATCGAAACAACCTCAGATGAAAAAATTAATTTCACTAACACATCCAAAACGTCTAATTTAATGGGGTTAAATAGTTTATTTGCCTATATCTAATTCCCAATGAATCCCTAGGCGACATTAGAAAACTTGGAAAATTTCCTAATTTTGCTGGTGCTGAGGCTTGTGCAATCACACAGATGGTATCATAATCACTATATAACGATCGCCATCAAGGCCCTATGATCGCCCTTATATGATTACTATACGTGGGTGGTGATAGCCATACCTGAGTGCTTGGGATAGGTGTTTCAAGTCCCTTTAAACTACTTTTTGGTCACTTTTCACTCATTCTTGAGACCTAGAAGCCCTAAAATAGTGATCTTAACTCAACTTGAGTCTTGGATATGTCTTGAGAGCTTTGTTAGCATATATTTTATGATTAGAATTAGATTTGAGATAATAATCCTTTAATTTAGTACTGGAATTTCTTGAATTCTTGACCAAAATACCAAATTACTCGTGGGGTCAATTTTAGCCCAAATTAGATTAGTTTTCCCCTATTTATTGAGGGTTATTATTTCTTGATGTTGTATGAACTTTGAGTTGACATTGAAAATGTGTGATCCATAAGTGGGAGCCACTTAGGGTTTTGGTGTCATTTTTAGACCCGAATCACAATGGTACAATATGGGTATTGATATTCTTGTAATGATGTATAGAATATGTTTTTCATAGCTTGGAACCTTGAAGAATCTTCTCAAAAGGGAAAAATGAAGGTTTAGCAGTTCATGAGTTTTCTTTGGATTTGAGGTAGGTTAGGCTTATTCCTTATTAGATTGAGCTATGTTATAGTATAATTGTGATATCTTGTTAGATTTGGGAGGGTATTTAGGCATTGTATTGATAAATAGTAAGGCTTAGGATCATTTAAATCATTTAGATCACTTGAATTTGTAGATTGAAATGCTTGACTTGTAGGCTTGAACCTTGGGGAATTGGACTCCCTATCTCATGTTAGCATGAAGATGCCTCAGTTAATCTAGTTGTGTATGAGTGAACTTGTCAATCATGTTGTGGTAAAGTTGACCCTAGTTTCTTACATTAATGAAAGTGCCTTAGATACCATGGCTGATTTAGGTGTAGTACTTGGGTATGATCTTTACATTAGGACTATTGGTTGCTTTCTATACATTTAAGAGTGATTTAGATACCTTATCCTACTATCGGGTTGATGTATTTGGGGAATTAGAAGAGGGTTCTTGACCCACCTTAAGTTTGGTTAGATGCAGTTCTCTTGAAGACCTTAAACGCTTACTAGATTCCTAGGAAATGCTCCCTTGAAAGTATATTGGATAATCATGGTAAATGTATTATGGTGATGACATTAGGAATGACGGATATGGTTTGTTGAGTAAATTACTGTTAAATCTATGAGTACCTATAGATTATGCTATTAATTGAGCCCATGACTATGTTATTATATAAGCCATTAATTAGGCTTTCATTTTGGGCCTTGGGCTATGCTATTCTCATGATACACTTTTGTTTATTAAATAATCTTGTGATCATGCTAGAAATCCCTCTTATTTCTAATATTAGGAGTCATGATGTTAATGTTTCTAGAAGAAATTTTTATTGACTACATGGAAAGCCATGTCACTAATTACACTTGGAACCCGATGATAATTTATGATACTTATGTTATATATTCATATATCTATTTTTAAATTGACATTGGTGATGAATGATAAGTTATGAAGGTATGATCTTCCTTGCTTCTCCTTTATGTTCATTTACTTTAGCCCTCGTGGGGCTTGTCATTTACTTTACCCATTATGAGGCTTGTCATTTACTTTAGCCCTTGTGGGGCTTGTTCTTTATTAATAACATTAAATTTCCTATTGTGATGGTATTAATGCCCTGTAAGGCTGGAGGAGATTATGATGATATTTATACCTGTCATAGCCGAAGGATATTATGATGATGATATTGATACCCGACAAAACTTGAGGATATTATTATAATGATGATATACCCGACAATGCTGGAGGATGATTATTCGATATGCTTACATGTACATCCATTAGTTCTAGTCCAGATATCCCTATGTATGGCACTTTTACTCCTATATATATATATATATATATCTCCATGTGCGTAATTTGGATGTAATGTAATATTAGGATGTTGGATGTAGACTACTAGTGTTAAATACACATAAAGTGGTGTAATTGTTGGTTATGATAAATAAGGATTCTTAATGGATATTGTTTAAATGATTATTCAAGACTAGTTGGTAAGCAAAACTAGTTGTAAAATGAGTATTCACTTAGTGAGTAATGTTTGTGATATAAAATGGTTAGTTAAGGATTGTTGGCTATTAAAATGGCAAAGTGATGAATAGTTTTCTAATAAATGACTATAGTTAAATGATGGCTAGGAATCTAATGGACTAGTTAATAATCCTTGTTTAGCTAATAAATAGTGGTTAATAGGTATTGATGATAAGTTGCTAATGATGGTAATAGTATGAAATATGGCTATATTGTCAATGTTTGTAACTAATGAAAGTGTGGTAAAATATCTAATTGATGATAAATATGGAATATAGCTGAATAATGATGAGATTTGTATATGCTGTTGGTGAAATACCTTAATATTATTTCTCTTGGGTATTCTCTCAGTAGTATGGGAAGCTGTGATAAGTTCTTTACTTTATACACCAGTTAGCGTAAGGGTGCCAGCTTTGTACTTGTGTTTTCTTATGGTTATACTTTATGATGTGTTATGGTTTTGAATTGTCTATTACTTATGCACAATGGTATTTGCATGTGTTGATGCCTTATGGTATACTATTGCTCCATTTTAATTACTTATTATGTATAGTGATGATATAGATGATTCAGGTCTGATTCTGTACCCTGACTTAGTTATGATTACCTTGCATTATATCATCTTTATATTATGACTTAGCTCAGTCGGCCGATGATGCTTACTGAGCACCTATTGTTTTGGTACTCATACTATACTTTTGTACTTAGCTTTCCCCGTTGACCGTTGCTCATGCGATGATTGATTTTTAGAGATACTGTGAGCTTATGGGGTTTAAGTTACTCATTTTCCCTATATTTTTATATCCAGTCTTTAATATTTGAGGCAGATGTATTGACTATATTCTATGTCTTTTGTATTGTATTATTGACATTAGATGCTCTTGTACTTTCTCTACCAGGTGATGAGATTGGTATTATATGTTGACATTTTATATATTTAGAACACTTTTCTTATATTATAAATTGTGTACATTAATTTTTGCCTATGATGGGAATTTCCTACCATATCAACCCACTGTGCTAGCTTTGGGTTATGGTATTGGCTTGCTTATTGGTAAGATATAGTAGGTGCCATCATGACCTATACATTGGGTCGTTAAAAATTAGTATCAGAGCCTAGGTTTTTATCGGTATTGTTGGTACAAGAGCAAGTGTCTAGTAGAGTCCTGCAGATTGGAACATTAACGTTCATTTCCTATCTTCTATAGGCTATAGGACATTCTTAGGAGTTCTTCATTTATTTCACTCATATCATGCTAGGAGTTTGAGTTGGTTTGTAGAATATTTCCTTGACTTTATCTATTGCAGATGGCCAAGACATGTTCTATCGCTACATAAGATGAAGGTCCTAATACTAAGCCCAGGGATCCTACTCTTGTTCGTGGATAACCTAGAGGTCAAGGCCAACCTTATGGTGTGTCCTCATCTAGGAGCCAGGATAGGTTGCCTTTCTTAGACCCTATTTTTGCACCTGATTCAGGGATTCTTCTGCCACAACCAGTGGTGGGCTAGGGACCAACCCAGGATCCACCAGGTTTTATTCCCTCAGCATTTCTCATAGATGCCTTAATTCAGCTTTTGGGGATTATTGGTGGTGTGTCATCTGATAGTGCATAGTCTACTAATTAGAGTGCTACTGAGGTAGGGTGCAACCTACGAAAGCCTCTAGAATCTCTACCTTAAGAAGTGTGACCTCTGAACTCGCCTTGAACCTCTGCGTGCCTCCCTAGGATGCTCAAAGAATAAGCTCAGTCATCTTATGAGGATCCACTATACTCTGAAATGATACCCCATACACTACCATCTAAGTCATAGCTAGCTGAAAAGAAACATCCAACCTTTTTACAAACTTCTAAATCTTCCCAGACTCGGTGGCAATACTGGCATAAGAAATCTAGACAAAGAAGAGAAACGTGCCTCATACTCCATAATAGTTACGGAGATCTGATCCAAGCGATCAAACTTATCTCTCATATGATCCCTCATACTAAAAAGGCACAAACCTATCTAAAAAGGCCTCCATAAACTGATCCTAAGTCATCTTTGGCAAATTGAGAGGTCGATACCCAACAAGTGACCTCCACTAATACTTGGTTGCATCTCTTAATTAGTAAGTTGAATACGATACCCTATACAACTCAAGAGAATTAAGTTTATGCAACTTGTCACAAAAACTTATCAAGAACTCATGGGCGTCCTCTCCTACAACACTACTGAACCTAGAAGGACCCAAATGAGTGAATCTCTCAAACCTCTTCTGATCCTTAAAAGACATAATTGTTCTAGTAATAATAGAAGGCATAGTAAATTTGGTTGGCTGAGAACCCACCTAAGGAGACAACATAGAGGAAGGTTGAACACCAGATCTTAGAATACCATACTTAGATACAAACACTAAAGAAGGAACCATACTTGGAGTTTTTGGGGAACCATAAGTAGATGTTGAAACTATAGAAGGATCCACAATTAGGACTAGAGAAGTACCATAAACAAACTCTGGCATAGAAGCTATCATACTCGAAGCTGGAGGAACACTAGGTGCACTTATAGAAGCAACCTTCAAATAAATCAACAACAAAAATAATAACCCTTAGGACAGAGTCCCCTAGTTTTATCTCTAGATGGGGCAGATCCCCATGCCTGTCCTCCACCTCGAGTGTCACGACCCAACTTCTTAAGTCATGATGGCGCCTACCATAACCCACCAGTAGGCAAGCCAACCTGTAGTTCAAAACAACTAGTAATAGACCACTCAATAATATAATAAAAAAAGTAGAATATATGAAATAATGATCAATATATAGAAGAATCCTAAAACCTGGTGGTATTAGTACAAGAGTTTCTAATATAAAAAGAGTGCAAAAGTGAAATATCCAGAGAAATACAATGATACAACTTATCTCTGAATATAACTTAGAGACTAGTCTAATACATAAGAGGTAAATGAACATAATGGAGAAGCAAGAAAGAGCATACCTCCATAATTCATCATTTGTCATTAATGTCAATTTACCAGTAGATATATGAATAAATATATAAAACATGAGTATTAAGAACAACCATCGGGTTCCAAGCATAATTAGTAACATAGCTTCCCACGTAGAATCATTAACACATGGCTCACAATATTAGAAATAAGAGGGATTTCAAGCATGGACACTAGCTTAATTACTAAACAAAGTGTATCATAAGAATAGCATAGCCCAATACTCGAAACGATATCCTAATCAATGGCTTATATAATAACATAGTCATGGGCATTATTAATAGCATAATCCATAGCTACTCATAGCATTCACAATAATTTAGTCAACAAACCATATGCATCATTTCTAATGTCATCAGCATAATACATTTACTATAATTAGCCAACATGCTTTCAAGGAAGCATTTCCTAGGCATTTAGTAAATGTCTAAGGACTTCAAGAGAACTACATCAATCAAAACTTAAGGTAGGTCAAGAGCCCCCTTGTAATTCCCCAAATACATTCTAAGTCTAACTTCTACCCGGGACTAGGATAAGGTATCTAAATCATTCTTAGATGTACAGCAAACCACTAATAGTCCTAAGGTAAAGGTCCTTCCTAAGCACTACACCTAACTCAACTATGGTATCTATGACACTTCCATTAATGTAATCAACTAGAGTCAACATATCCACAACATGATTGACAAGGTCACTCACATCCAACTAGAGTAACTAAGGCATCCTCATGCTAACCATGAGACATGGAGTCCAATTCCCCAATGTTCAAGCATACAAGTCAAGCATTCCAATCTATGAATTCAAGTGACCTAAATGATGTACTAATCCCAAGCCTTAGAATTTATCAATGCAACACCTAAAGTCCCTCCTAAATCTAGCAAGATATCACAATTATACTATAATATAGCTCAATCAAACAAGGAATAATCCTAACCTACCTCGAATCCAAAGAAAGCTCACAAACCTCTAAACCTTTGCTTTTTTCTTATAAAAAGCTTCTTCAAGGTACTAAGCTATCAAAAACACATTCTACACATCATTATGAGAATATCAATACCCATATTTCATCATTGTGCTTTGGGTCCAAAAACAAGACCAAAAACCCCAAGTAGGTTCCACTTATGGAAAACACATTTTCGAGGTCAACCCAAAGTTCATACACCTTCAAGGAATCATAACCCACAAGAAATAGGTGAAAACTAATATTATTTGGGCTAAAATCAACTCCTAAGCTATTTAGGGTTTTGGTCAAGAATTCAAGAAATTCAAGCATGAAATTGAAGGATTCCTACCTCAAATTTGATGCTAATCATGAAAATATATGTCAACTAAGCTCTTAAGACACACCCAAGACTCAATTTGAGTTTAGCACACCATTTTAGGGAGTCTAGGTCTCAAGAATGTGTGAAAAGTGCCAAAAATATGGCTTGAACAGCCTTTAAATACCCATACTAAGCACTCAAGTGTAGCTATCACCTCCCATGAATGGTAAGCGCACAAAGGACATCGCAGGGACTTGATGGCGATCGCGATATGGTGATCGTGATGCCATTTGTGCTATCACACAAGCCTCAACATCAGCAAACTTGGGAAATTTTCCAAGTTTTCCAATGGTGCCTCGGGATTCATTGAGAATCTGATTGAGCAAATTAACTATGCAACCATGCTAAATTAGACATTCCATACGCATTAGCGAAGTTGGCTTTCCCATCTGAGGTTGTTTCGACCAAATGTGGGTCCCACACCCAAACATCTAATTTTCAAACTTTTTGACCAATAGGTCGAATTGAGCTTGGGTGCATTGGGACCCTAACCAAAGGTCTGCCTAGCCTAAAATTGAAATGTCGTAGCTGCTAGTGCAGCCATAATTTGTATTCGAGATTGTTTTACTTAAGTTTTCACTCGGTTCCAAATAGGGAATTGGCTCTAAAAAATAAATGAATTGCCCGGTAACCGAACTATCAGTTCCAACAAGTCAGAAATGACTTAGGGCAGCTATGGAAAAGCTATATCTACAAAAATAAGTGGAAATATGGAAAATGACCTGAAGGGCCAATACAATATCCACTACTAAAGGAACTTTTATCTCAAAAAGTTAAAGATGTAGAAATACCTGAAGTCTCAAACAAGTGAGGATACTGGGCTCGCATCTCACTCTCGATCTCCCAAGTGGCCTCATCCACTGGTTAGTGCGCTTATTGAACCTTAACTACAGGAATCTCTATAGTACGCAACCACCTCAGATCACTAGCCAAAACAAGAATAGGCGCATCCACAAAGGCCAAATACCCATCTAACTGGATTGAGTCTCATTTAAGCATATGAGATAGATCAGGAATATACCACCACAACATAGACACTTGGAAAATAGGATGAACATCAGCAAAATCTGAAGGTAAATCTAACTCATAAGCTACCTCACTAACTATGCGGAGAATCTTAAAAGGGCCAATATATCAAGGATTGATCTTACCCTTCCTCCAAAACCTTATCACCCCTTCATGAGTGATACACGAAGGAATACACAATCACCAACTCCAAGTCTTAAGGCATAAATCCTATGATGTTCATAGACCTTCTGTCTAATATGGACTTCTCTTAACCTATCTTGAATCACCCTGACACTATCCAACAACCCCTAAAGCAAATCCATACCACTAGGCCTCACCTCGTAAGTCTCAAACTATTCGATTGGAGAACGACATCTCCTACCAGACAAAGCCTCAAAAGTTGCCATTACAATACTCAAAGGATAACTATTGTTATACGCAAACTCTTCCAAGGCTAAGTGTTGATCCTATTAGCCTCCAAAATCCAAAACACAAGCTCAGAGAAAATCCTCAAGATCTTCAATAGTTCACTCGGACTGACCATTGGTTTGTAGGTGAAAGACTATACTGAAATCCACTTGAGTACCCAACTCCTCCTGAAATGCTCTCCAAAACCTCAAAGTAAACATAGAGTCATAGTTTGAAATGATTGAAATGGGCACCCCATGCAAATGGACTATCTCCCAAACACAGATATGGGCTAATCTCTCAGCATTAAAGGTTATCTGAATAGGAATGAAGTGTTTTTACTTGGTTAAATGATCCATAATCACCCAAATTCCATCAGAACCATAGGAAGTACAAGGCAAGCCACTAATAAAGTCCATAGTAATTCGTTCCCATTTCCACTTTGGAATGGACAACCTCTGAGCCAAACCACTAGGGTTCTATGCTCGGCCTTTACCTGCTAACAACATAAATAATGAGCTATAAAGTCATCCACATCTTTCTTCATGCCACTCCACCAATAATATTGCCTTAAATCTCTATACATCTTTGTTGTACCGGGATGAATGGAATATCTAGAGTTGTGAACCTCATACAAAATTGAATGAATCAAGTCACCAATCTAAGGAACACAAATACGACCATCAAACCTCAAAATACCCCTCAAAATCAATAGTATTCCACTCGGACTCACGACTTAACACCTGATCATGAAGGAAGCAAAGCTTCTCATCCTCAAACTAACAATTACAAATCTGCTCAAACAGTGAGCACCTCGCATCCACACTAGCCAAAATCCTCCTAGGATCCTCTTATCTCTTCAATGAACCTCTCTTGGATAATTTAATCATGGTTCACATGTATGAGTTCATTCTTTTCTTCCATGGATCTAGTCTAGTATTCAAATCTTTAAGTTGCTAGATTATCTTCTTCTTTTTTTAATTTCTATTCTCCTCAATATAAATTCTTTTTTTACTTGAGAATATTTTGTTTTAATCTCTACTTTATTAATTATGTTCATCTTTGGTGTATCATTTTACATCATTTAGTCATGGTTCGAGTCTAGGTCGTATATGAGTAATATTGGTAATAAAGTTCCAGTTCAAGTTCAGGGAAGGTATACAGAAATCAAAAAGTCCCAGTATAAGTCCATGAAGCTATACAAATATTGTGTGTTCCCAATGGGTCCTACATTTGAAAGATATAGATGTTGGAGGAGGAGTATATGGTATGCATGACTTATGGTATTCATTTTATACTATATTGCACTTGTTCATTTGCACCTACTTACTTATATATGTATGTCATATGTATCTACTTGTTTACGTATTTACTCATTGTCCAAGATCATTAAATTTCATTCCTTTCTCTCCAAGGAAAACCAAGAATTCAAGTTCCCCAATCTAAGAACTTTCAAGAAAAGCACCAACATTGTGTTTTTCTTCTATGCCAAGAACTTTAAGGTATGCGGGGTTTATGAACAAGGATACTTTTTCATCCTTGTGCTCAAACAGGTTTTAAAGTTAAGATTATATGATTTACAATTAGGGTTCAAACCCAAACTATCTTGTTTTAACTTTATGGATTTATAAAGTGATTTAAGTATTAATGTGCATAGTTGTTCTCATCTATTTATGTTTTGACTTGAAGATTCTCTATTATGATTTGTATATCATGAGCTTGATTTAAATATTGATTAAAGATTTACAATTGAGATTTAAGCATGATATTATGTTACAAGTTATAAGAAATAAAGAATGAGATTAAAGTCTTTATGTGCATCAAGATTTACATATATTCATCCTTTGATTTATAAGATTCATATTGCAATTTGAATTTTATTATATTGACTGGAGTTGTTGAAGTATTTCAAGAAGATTATTGAGCATGGAATATTGTTAAGAAATTCTATGAATTTAAGCTTATATTATAAGTCCTAAGTATAAGTTTTTGAGATTTCAAGAAGAATATGCTCTTAAGTTCCTTTTGTAAGTTATATCAAGATTTAAAGTAAAGATTGATCTTTTGATCCTAAGCCAAGATATGGAATCCACATTTGTTCATGCTAATTATGATTTAAAGAAAGATATGCATAATTGGTTTTCATTCTATAAACCCTTATGCTATTTTAAGGTGGATTTCCTAAAGTATGAGCATATAAGTAATATAGGAGAAGTATTTAGCACCGAGTTGAGTATGAGTTTGATGTCACATGCCCCAGAACTACGTACCGCCGTAGGTTTAAGTCCCAATATGGGTTAAGTATAGTGATCACTCAAGTTAAGGTTCTATTCCGAAGGCAAATATAGATCAACTCTCCTCAACGTAGGTAAGATGTTGGACTCCATGATAGATTACATAGTTTATATCAATTAGAAGAACCTCCCAAAAGATAGAACAAAAATTAAAGCTATTAGAAACTAAGTTTTATGGCTCACAAAGTTTATCCTTATGCTTCATTAAACATGTTTATGCTTTTGCAGTTGTTGTTTAGTCAAGCCCAAGGTGAGTCATCTACACTCAGTATGCATTGGTTTAAAAGTATATTTATATATTGAGTTATTGTTTTACTTATGCATTCACCCCACACACTCAGTACATTCCAGAAGTACTGACCCACATATATGTCTATGTGCTACTTTGTCTCATAACGTAGGTACCATCTATAGCCTACACATCATAATTAAACGGTGTACAACTTACAGTCAGCAAGTGATGAGACTTTTGCTTAGGGCTTGAGTCAATCATAGTTCGAGTAGTATCCTATTTTCTTTATTTACTTGTATTGAATAAGGATAGATGGGGGTCATGTCTCGGCTACCTATATTCAATATTATAGAGGCTTCATAGATAGTCAGTAGAGTTGATGTACTTGATTCCAGTTTTGTTTTTTAAAACCAGAGTTGTAATTATTTTAAATAGTTTTTTTTTAATTTGTTCAACCAAAGATATCTCTTCCGTGATTACTCCTAATTTTATGTAATTATATCAGTAGCTCAAGTAATATGCTAGTACAAGGGTTAGATTGGGATCACTTGTGGTCTTAAGCATCGTGTGACGTCCAGGGGGCAGTCTCTGGGCATGACAAGTTTCATTTCTAGTCTTACTATTCATAGTAGTAGATGTTTATTCCTACTTTATTTCATAAATTATTCTTATGAGCTCAGTCGACCTATGATACTTATTGAGTATCACATGTTTTGGTACTTATACTACAATTCTACATCCTTTTCCTTGATTCAAGTCCTAGTACAAGTTATTACTACTAATTTTCTTCTTATTCGGGACTCTTTGATCGAAGATTTGAGGTGAGCCCTTACCTTATAGAGTTGTACCATCTCCTTATTTGGACATGACTTTATTTTGTATATTTGAATATAATATTGTACATATTTATACTTATTTATCACTACTCCTGTATTAGTAGCTCTTATATCTATAGATACCAGGTCTTGGGGGTTGGTTTTGTATATTTTGTTCTTTCACTAGTGTTATATATATGAGTGTGTCTGTGTGCATATGTTTATGTATGTATATACGTATGCATATGTATATGTGTGTATATATGTATAAATGGTCCTTTATTATATTTGTCTTCTATTATTTTGCTCGTCTGCTCTCTAAATTTGTTGTTTCTTTTACTAGCCCGATACTTATTATTTTAGGCGATGTGTCACAAATCGAACTAGGTCCTGGCCGTGATGGGTATCTCAAGTCCCACGTGGACCGGAGATCACCCCCTGCATTTGACCGACCAAAGAACCGACCAACATCACCTAATACCCATAGTAATCCAAACAAATACTTCTAAATAAAGAACCACAATTAGTCTTGGTTGGGACATGTCCTCCACTCTGACCGATGAAAATGAGAATGTTAATGAAAATAAAAGTATCTATCAAATCAAATCTAAGAATGAAAGCTAATGAAATGCCTAAGCCTTTTAAGGGATAAAGGCTAACCACTTCACCACAACGCAATGAACTGAGTCGACTGACCTAACTAGTAATACCCCGTATTTTCCTAGCCTGGATTAACCCTGAGTACATGGGTTATCCTAAATAAAAATTTTAAAATACCCAGTAAGTTTTAGATTTGATCCTGCCATTGCGTAGGAAATTCAATTAGCTTTCCAATGATATAAAATTCGCCTAAATTCGACAACCGGGTAAGAAGTTATAGCAATTTTAAGTTTTAGTCGTTAAAGATCATTCATGCCAGTAGCGCATCGCGGAGTGTGTTAAAATAGAAATTATCAATTTTCAGTGTTGCTCCGCGATATTGGTGCGTCGCACAATAGACCCAGTTAACAATTGTCAATTTCCAATGTACCAATGCGATTCCACCTCGTCGCGGTGCATTTCTAGTTCACCAACAAAATTGCAATGCGATACCACCGTGTTGCACCACCATGTAATTTCCCAGTCATCATTTTCCAGTGGCCCAGCGTGATAGCGGCACGTCGGGCCAGGGGTCCAGATTGAGAAA
The DNA here is from genome assembly GCA_030864225.1 of Capsicum baccatum var. pendulum. Lineage (NCBI taxonomy): Eukaryota > Viridiplantae > Streptophyta > Magnoliopsida > Solanales > Solanaceae > Capsicum > Capsicum baccatum. The sequence continues at coordinate 94,666,268 of CM061557.1, forward strand.
ATTTCTCAAAAAATTAAAGTTGCGCCTAGGGTTAAAACAATCTTTTTCATAATTTAATTCCGCCTAGATGTACGATTTAAGCTTTAAAAATGTGTAAAACCCTTCATTATTCTCTTTTCTCCAAAATCAAAAGATAATTCTCTCTCAAGAAAACAAACCTTAGCTCTTAAGAACCAAGGTCAATCCCAAGAATTTCTCTAAGAACTCATCAATTAAGGTATGTTAGATGTTCATCCATGGATCCTTACCTTCCATGGAGATCAAGAATCCTTTTACAAAATACAAGATTTATGATTTATGATTTCCATGTTTGAATTAGATTGAATTCATGTTCATGATGTTGTTTGAGTTTTAGTCCATGATTTAGATCACAATTTCTAAGAATTGATTCTAGGATGTGCTGAATGACATGATATTCATGATAAACCCTTCAATTTACAATTTGATTATTATAACCATGTTAACCCTAAGTGTTTATGATTTAATGAACCAAGTATGCTTCTTATGTTTTTGATAAATTATCTATGAGAATGAAATAATGCCATTATAGCATGCTAATATGTAATCCCCATTCATGTACAAGTTAATGCATTACAAGTGTTTAATGGAATGTCTCTATGAATGAATTATGACCAAGTGAACATTGTTATGTTATTCAGGATTATGCTTTTCTTTACTTTTCATGTTATCGAGTCCTGGGGGTATTTAATACCCAACAATTTAGCTGTTTACCTAGAGCCAATGTCAGTTACTGTAACACCCCGAATTTGGTACCTGGAATGCCACACGGTGCTCATGACTCCTAAGGACCACAAGCTAACCCATGACTGATATCTGTAACTGAACACTGAATAATATAATATAATTATGCAGAATATAAGTTGTATAGCCATAAGGTTCAAAAGTAAACTAATACTGAATATAAAATAATGTCTGTAATGGGGTATAACAATACCCAAAACTGAAATAAACTATTTGAAACATGCTATAGTCTGAAAGACTCTAAACTGTCTGAAATCTGTGGAGTTGATGGGACATGTCCCAACTAACTCCGAACTACTGAAATAATAAAATTATAAAGTAATAATGCTATCCTAGAATTATGAGGACTCACTGCTAGTCTAGTTGCTGAATGTCTGATATACATAATTATTCTCGGGAGCTCGTGCTTCTAAACCTATGGTATAAAACACCATAGCACAAATGCGTCAGTACATATGAATGTACTGGTATGCAAGTGAGGTAGGATGAAAATAATGGTTCATATGCATGAAAAATACTAACTGACTAAATAACATGAATGTGAGAATACATGCATGAATATGTAACTGTAATCGAGATCGTAATAACACTAACTCAATAATTCTGATAATGTGGATTTACTGATATCTGAGTACTAATACTAGGATACTATATGACAAAGTCTATTGAGTACTGAGGAACTGATGTTATATTACTAATAAATGAATGACTATTTTTGACAATTCTGAGTATGAAGAACTGGTCTGATTGACTGTATCTAACAGTCCTAAAACTGAATACTGATAATATGAGTTACTGATAAATGATATAGTTGGTACTGAATGACTGTATCTAACATTCTAGATTCTGATGGAACTAGCTGAGTTTTGTACTGTACTGAGTGATTGTTTCTGATCGTCCTAAATCTGAAGAACTATCTGAGTTCTTTTACTGAGATTGATACTGAGACTGAGACTGTGGGAAGTAGTCATCTAACTGACATACCCCAAATAAAGAAATATAGCTAGCTTAGGGTCCAATCTATAACCCCAATTGGAAGGGTGTCAATATCACACCACTGGTAAGAACAAGCTGTGAGTGACCCTTATCTGGCAGTGTCCCCAAAAGAGAACAGTGGAACCCTCATCTTACAGTGTTTATCCACCTCATCAACCCCCATCTGTTAGTGTTGATATCTCAACCTATGCTGACATAGTTTTGGAATGCAGGGATTGCTTCTAAGGATCACACCCTCAACTATCAGTGTGTGTCCTCATTCTTGAGTTCACTCGGTGCTAAATCCTACTCCCATCTGAATAGACACTAAACATGATTAATTGAACTGAACTGGACTTAGTTAATTGAGTTCCATTGATTACAGAATACTACTGCTATTACTGAAGTACTGAGCTTTCTAAGATTACTGGGATTACTGAGTTTACTAAGTTTTTCTGAGTCACATGACTGACTAAATTCTACTGAACATGACTTGACTGAGGATATCATGAAAGCATGACACTAGCTCTAGGGACACAGCTAAATTATCGAGTACAGTACCCCCCAGGACTCGATAACATGAAACTGACAGGACATGACAGTTCTTGAACATATGACCAATATTAACAATTCATAATACATTAATTTGGGGATTTCATGAAGCACATGGTTATCATAGTCTTGTACATGAATGGAATTGCATTTAAACATGTCATACTTTTATCAAACTAATCTCATGGACATTCTCTCAACCATTCATAATGCACACAATATCATGGAAGTCATTCTTAATCATAGGGTAAAGCATGCATTTATCACTTGGGTCACAATTAAGTTATAGTGTATAATTTCAATTCTCTTAGGCATTTTATCAAACACCTAGGATGCATGACTTAGGGCATAGGCATGACCATCAAATTAATACAAAAAAACACTATATTTCAACTCAATTTCACATGTTTCAGACCAAATACTAGCATAGGTTCATGAAAAACACATAAGGATTCCAACTTTGGAATCATACAACTATAATCAACCCACAAAAAAATATTCACAATACAAAATTTAAAATTTGATTCTTGGGCTTCATGGATGAAAGAAATCCATGAATGAACACTGTGCATACCTTAGTTCTTGATTTTACGAAGATTGATGGAGAGATTTTTGAATTTGAGTCTTGAATTTGGATCCTCAATTAAAAAACCAAAGCTTATTCTTGAGAGATAATGTTCTTGATATATTGAGGGAAAAAGTGAATAATAAGTAGCTAAGTACATTTTTAGGGCTTAAATTCCACATCTGGGTGGAATAAAATCATGGAAAAAGACCTATTTAACCCTAGATGCATCTTTTAATTTTTGTCAAAATTTCTCAATTTGACAGGCTGGCGCGATGCGGCGCTATCGCGCCTTGTCTCCGAAAAATGACAATTGGAAAATTTCATAATGGCGCGATGGGGTGAAATCCCATTGTACTACTGGATGGGACCTGGAAGTTCACCGTGATGCGGTGGTATCGCGCTGAGACACTGGAAAAAAGATAATTCTGAATTTGAGCCTTGGCATGGTGCGCCATAATCGCGGAGGCGATTTTGACGATTGCCATTTTTTCCAACTCCGCGATACGTTGATGGCTCAGGTGACACACTGTCTTACTAAAATGACTCTAACTCTTCGCTCGGGTGTCAGATTTGGGTGAATTGGTATTGATGAAAAGCTTATTCAATTTTCCACATAATCAAAAGTCAAAAACTTAAAAATTCCACATGTATAAAAGTGGATTCATCTTTTAAAGCAAGTCTTAAACATTTCTAGGATGATTTTAAGCTAGGTATAAGTACGAGGTATTACAGTTATAGAATAGTATCAGTCATGTCACGATCAATAGTACTCTCAGTCCGTTACAGAACTTAGTAGAACTTAGTCAATTATGGAACTCAGGAAAACTCAGTAATCTCAGTGAATTCAGTCCATTTCAGTCTTGTAATCAGTTCAGTGTCTTTTAATTAGGAGTAGGATTCAGCACTGAGTGAACCCAAGGATGGGGGCTCACCTACCAGTAAAGGGTGTGATCCTTAGAAGAAATCCTTGCATTCTAGAACTACATAGCTAGCGTAGGTTGATACATCAAACTTTCTAGTTGAGGGTTGATGAGGTGCTCTACCTGCCAGTAGAGGGTACCACCATTCTTGTTTAGGGAACCTACCAGTAGAGGATTACTCTTTAGCTTGTCTTTACCCGTGGCACGGTACTAACACCCTTCCAATTCGGGTTACAAATTGGACCTTAGCTCAGTTATCTTATCTTATTTGGGGTATGTTGGTTAGATGATTACCTTTCATAATTTCAGTTTTGGTCTTAGTCTTCAGAATAGAACTTAGTTCAGTTCTACAGAATCAGGACTGTCAGATACAATCACTTAGTTAATAGTAATTCAAATTATCAGTGATCCCATATTATCAGTATATTCAGTTATCAGTTATCATATTTAATTCCAGTATACTCAGTCACAGTAGGCACAGTATGTTCAGTAGTTCTAGATCCTCCATGTATACTAATCCAGGTCTGTCTTGCATATCATTCAGTTAGTTATTGATTATGCATATAAACCCATTCATTTAGCCTTACCTTATTTAGCGTACTATTACATTCCCATGTACTGATTGCATTCCCATTTTTTGTTCTATGATGTTTCATATCATAGGTTCGGACGCTCAGGTTCCTGACCATACTTAGCCAGATTTAGCTAGCAGTAGCAGAGTTAGCAGTGAGTCCTTATCTATCGAGGATATGCTTTTATTTTAGTACTTTAGATTAGCAGTATTTTAGTAGATGAAGTTAGTTGGGGGAATGTCCTATCAACTCCACTATCAGAAAGATTCAGTTAGAGGCTTTTTAGACTAGATTTTCAAACAGTATTTAGTTTTGTAGATGTTATATTTTATCAGTATTTTAGATGTTTTGAACCTTATGGCATTTCAGCCTATTATTCCGCAATTATGTTAGTATTATTGTTCAGTGCTCATAGTTGATATCATTCATGGGTTAGCTTGTGGTCCTTCGGGGTCGTAAGCATTGTATGACGACTAGGGGTAGTCTCGAGTAGTTATAAACTTGGTATCAGAGCCTAAGGTTTAACAGAGTCCTAGGGAGTCTGAAAAGCTGCATCGCGTAGAGTCTTATGCATGGGTGTGTAGCGTGCCATACTTATGGACAAGAGGCTAAGAGATGTTTTAGGAAAAGTTTCCCTTCTTTAAGTATTCATGTCGAATGAGTGAGAATAAGCTCAAGTTAATATCGCAGTCTAATCTGCTTTTTCCTTTCATTTACATAACATGCATCCCAAAAGGACTAACAAAAGATGAATTGGAAACCAGTCATTCCCTCAGCCCATTTAGGAAGATCCCCTGGACGGATATGTCTTTCACGCAGAATTTTGAGTTGCATTCACTACTCTATCCAATTTAGTAGTAGCTTAGAATGAACGGCCAACTACTATTCCAGCTAACCCAGTGGCCAATACTGATGCAACCATAATTTGGGACTTCACCTGGTTGAATCCTCCTTCCTTTACAGGATCTAAGTAAGAAAAGGATCCATAAGAGTTCCTGATTAGGTTCAAAAAGTCACAAATTTTATGGGAGTGACTTCCAGTGAGAGTGCCTAGTTAGCCACCTATAAGCTACAAGATGTTTCCCATATGCAATTTAAGCAGTGAAAAGTAGACAGGGGTATAGATGTAGAGCCCATAGAGTGGGAAGAGTTTGCTACTGCCTTTCTAGATAGATTCTTTCCCTTAGTGCTGAGAAAAGCCAAAATGTTAGAGTTCATCAATATCAAATAAGGTAGTATGAGCATAAAAGAGTATTCCCTCAAGTTTACTCAGTTAGCTAGGTATGCTCCCAATGTAGTGGCAGACAATAGGTCTAAAATGAGCAAGTTCATATCTGGGGTGTCAGATAGTGTGGTTAAGGAGTGCAGAACAACAATGTTGATTAAAGAGATAGACATATCTAGGCTTATCGTTCATGCTCAACAGATTAAGGAGCAGAATCTTAAGAAGAAGGAGAGAGAGAGAGAATAAGAGGGATAGAATAGGTAGCTTTAATTTTAGTTAGCCTAAGTCATAAGGCGAGAACTATTCCCAGTTTCGTCCAAAGTCTTCAGTCCCAGATTCTTCCTCAGCCAGTGTATGATGACCTAGGATAGCGTAAGCAATGGTTGTATTAATCCATTTTACGGAGAGTGTGGTACGAATCATAAGGGTATGCAGAGTTGGCAGTGATGTTTGTTTTGGGTGTGGTAAGCCAGGCCACAGAGTCAGAGATTGTCCTCAGTCAAGTTCTTTGGAATAATATAGTTGTCCTTCAGCTCAGTCAGATCGCCCAAATCAACAAGGTGCCGCTTCCAGTGCCACTAGTGGGCAACGCCTAAATAAGTTTTACACACTTCATTCCAGACAAGACCAGGAAAGTTCTCCTGATGTAGTAACTGGTTCAGATCCTAGATATTCAGTCATGATTTAGTTCGTAGGTGCCCCGTGCATCCTCTCATGCTTTTCCTTAGTATCTCAAATTAGTCAACATTCTCGAGGGATATAGTGTCCAAAGGGGGAAATGCACTATAAAACCTGAGCTATCATGATCTAAACCTTCCATTTTCTCTTCACATAGCAAATCCAGTTGAAGTAATGGGTCCTTATAGTTGACTCTCAAGTCCCAAGTTTAGTCGTATGACCATCCCCCTATCATGACACATATCCAAGGAATCAGTTCATTTTATGTATCATAATTCAGACTTTGTCATGTCCCCCTGTTCCCGTTTATGCATATTAGATCACGTATTCATTAGTTTGTTCAGAAATGCACTCATGCATCAGACATGCATGTTTAGAATGTAATCTTAGTCTATCAGACCAGTCACGTAATCATGCTTCAGTTGTCCATGTCTAGTTCAGTACGTAAACTCTGTCTCTCCGTACTCTCTCAGCTTAACTAGCCACATTTGAGGATGAATGTTCCCAAGGGAGAGATATTGTAATACCCCATATTTCCCTAGCCTAGATTAACTCTCAGTACATGGGTTATCCTAAATAAAATTTTTAGAATACTTAGTAATTTTCAGATTTGAGCCTGCCATTGCGTATGAAATTCAATTATATTTCCAACGATATAAAATTTGCCTAAATCCGACAACCGGGTAAGAAGTTATGCAGATTTTAAGTTTCAGTCGTTAAACATCGTCATTCAGGCCAGTAGCGCATCACCGAGTGTGTTAAAATAACAATTGTCAATTTTCAGTATTGCTCCGCGATATTGGCACGTCGCGCCATAGACCTATTTTACAATTGTCAATTTCCAGTGTACCAACACAATTCCACCGCATTGCGGTCACTTCCAGTTCACCAATAAAGTGGCAACGCAATACCACCACATCGCTCCACTATACAATTTCCCAGTCATCATTTTCTAGTGGCCCAACATGATAGCGCACGTTGTGCCAGGGTCCAGATCAGAAAAATTTCTCAAGAAGTTAAAGTTGCACCCTGGGTTAAAACAGTCTTTTCCTATGATTTTATTCCACCCAGATGTGGATTTAAGCCCTAAAAATGTGTAAAATCCTTCATTATTCACTTTTCTCCAAAATCAAAAGATAATTGTCTCTCTAGAAAACAAACCCTAGCTCTCAAGAATCAAGGTCAATCTCAAAAATTTCTCCAAGAACACATCAATTAAGGTTTGTTAGATGTTCATCCATGGATCCTTACCTTCCATGGAGCTCAAGAATCCTTTTTCAAAATACAAGATTTATGATTTATGCTTTCCATGTTTGAATTAGATTGAATTCATATTCATGATGTTGTTTGAGTTTTAATTCATGATTTAGATTACAAGTTCTAAAAATTGATTCTAGTATGTGCTGAATGACATTATATTCAGGATAAACCCTTCAATTTTCAAGTTGATTATTGTAACCATGTTAACCCTAAGTTTTTATGATTTAATGAACCAAGTATGCTTCTTATGTGTTTGATAAATTATCTATGAGAATGAAATACTGCCATTATAGCATGCTAACTTGTAATCCCCATTCATGTACAATTTAATACATTACAAATGTTTGATGGAATGTCTCTATGAATGAATTTTGACCAAGTGAACATTGTTATGTTATTCAAGATTATGTTTTTCTTTACTTCTCATGTTATCGAGTCCTGGGGGTATGTAATACCCGACAATTTAGCTGTTTACCTAGAGCCAGTATCAGTTATAGAATAGTATCAGTCATGTCACGATCAGTAGTACTTTAAGTCCGTTATAGAACTTAGTAGGACTAAGTCAATTACAGAACTTAGGAAAACTCAATAATCTTAGTGAATTCAGTCCAATTCATTCCTGAAATCAGTTCAGTGTCTTTCAATTAGGAGTAGGATTCAGCACTGAGTGAACCCAAGGATGGGGGCTCACCTGCCAGTAGAGGGTGTGATCCTTAGAAGAAACCATTGCATTCCAGAACTACATAGCCAGCGTAGGTTGATACATAAAACTTGCTAGTTGCGGGTTGATGAGGTGCTCTACCTGCCAGTAGAGGGTACCACCGTTCTCGTTTAGGGAACCTACCAGTAGAGAGTTACTCTTTAGCTTATCTTTCCCCGTGACACGGTACTGACACCCTTCCAATTCGGGTTACAGATTGGACCCCAACTTAGTTATCTTATCTTATTTGGGGTATGTCGGTTAGATGATTACCTTTCATAGTTTCAGTTTCGGTTTCAGTATTCAGAATAGAACTTAGTTCATTTCTACAAAATTAGGACTGTTAGATACAGTCACTCAGTTCACAGTAATTCAGATTATAGTGATCCTAGATTATCAGTATATTCATTTATCAGTTATTAGATTCAATTCCAGTATACTCAGCCACAGTAGGTACAGTATGTTCAGTAGTTCTAGATCCTCCATGTATGCTAATCTAGCTTTTGCATATCATTTATTTAGTTATTAATCATGCATATAAACCCATGCATTCAGCCTTACCTCATTTAGCGTACCAGTACATTTACATGTACTGATCGTATACCCGTTTCTTGTGCTATGATGTTTCATATCATAGGTTCAGGACACTCAAGTTCCTAACCGCTCTTAGCCAAATTCAGCCAATAGTATCAAATTTAGCAGTGAGTCCTCATCTATTGAGGATATTCTTTTATTTTAGTACTTCAGCTTAGCAGTATTTTAGTAGATAGAGTTAGTTGGGGGATTGTCCCATCAACTTCACTTTCAGACAAATTCAGTTAAAGGCTTTTCAGATAGTATTTATTTTGTAGATGTTTTATTTTTTCAGTATTTTAAATATTTTGAACCTTATGGCATTTCAGTCCATTATTCCGCATTTATGTCAGTATTATTGTTCAGTGCTCATAGTAGATATCAGTCATAGGTTAGCTTATGGTCCTTTGGGGTCATAAGCACCATGAGATGACTAGGGGGTAGTCCCGGGTTGTTACATAACTCGACACAGAAAACTAAAAGTAGCTCTGGTGCCTTCATTATATCGGTATACAACGTCCAGAGATGGTTAGTGGGGTGAAGAGTAGAATGTAACTCAAGGATAAGGCTAACATAATTTCATGGTCAACAATTCAAAACATTCAAATCTATTGCACAAACACACATACACATATATATATCATATGCCGGGATAGCGAACAAAGATTAACATGCTCTTTAAAACTTTAACCTAGATTGTGTAGCTCAACTGCCATAACATACGAAGTCACCTATGAGCTATATGGGCCCAGCTCTCCCTCAATTGGTAAGGCCCTAGTACGTGTAGCCACACGAACCAGAGGGTATACATATGCACTATGGAGGACTCGAACCTCCCTACATATCAAGGTGACACGAGCACTAAATCATGTAATAAGATGTGGGGGACTCGAAGCCCCCAATCATATGATAATAATAATAAGGGGACTCAAACCTCCCAGTCATATAAACCCCTACGTCGGAAACCGTGGTTTCTAGTGTTGGTTTCTCGGCACCTTTACTTTTGCGACTCAACTTTACAACCCTTATTAAAGCCCAATTAAAACAAGTATCGCACATTCCCATTAATTGAACCACATTACGCATTAAGGCATACATTATTGGTATAATCATACCAACTACACTTGCAAAGTAACATCAACATGCCACACCAATTATCTTCACTAGGGGCATAAACCCCTTGGTTCAATTTTACAAATTCCCACATTACTCATAATTAGAAACCAATTTCACAATATGGGATTGGGTCCATATCCACTTCAAAAGTCATAAGTTTGGGAAATCACAATCCCTAGGTCATTAACTATACCTATGCATTCACAAGTTCAAAATCATAATTTAAGAATGAATTATCATATGTAAACCATGGGGAAACATTGTTCAACAACAAGCATTACTCAACCTTTGATTTCAAACCACCATAAATATCTTATGAACAATACTTTGAAACATATCCTTTTTACAAATAAACAATGAGGGAAGAGTAACATGTATGAAATACCCAAGATTACAGAGAGAATTCAACCCTTGAAGCTTTACTTGACCCACCTCTTGGAAACCCTAAGTATGGCTTCTTGAGAGAATTTAAGAGAGCTTTTGAAAGTATTTGAGTGAGTTAACAATGATAATGGCATCCCCAATAGGGTTTTACATCAAGGTTTACAATTGAGGTAGAGGGAAAATATCCAAAGTGTCCTTAATGTAAAGACTAAAAATTTGTCGCAAGTGACTACGTGTCACTATATGACTCGTATAGACACATCACGACTCATCATAAAGTGTCATAGTCAAGACAGAACAACCAAGGACCTATACTGATCTGGCTACGATTCATACCACCTACTCATAACCACCCTTAATGACTCATACCCACTTCTCGTACTCAAGACAATAACAAATTTGGGATGACACACTGGATACCCTATGATTGGGACATAACGACTCGTGGCCTCAAGTCATAATGAAGACAATGTCTTGGGACAAACTTTGTGGACACGTTACAACTTGGTCCTTACAAGCCGTAAGAAGTCTTGATGACTAGTTGAGAGTCACTCATACTCAAAGCAGAGTACTAAGCCAATTGTTCTGATTAAGTCATGATCGAGTAAGTACGACCCGTCATGACTCCATACCACTCGTCAGGGGAGTCGTAGTCAGGACAGTGAGGATAAAATAAAAAATTTCTAGAAACCAAAAACTCAAGGCGTTACACGATGGGGTTCAGATTACCTACCTATGGGTCATACTAGGTGATTAATTTTAGGTCGTGACAATTAACTTTTACCCAAGAGCACTATATAAACACTACACATAATAGCAACACTAGGTGATAAACCTATCACAAGTATCTATCCCGTTCGAGTATTTTTATTTGGTATCATACTTAACCTTATCACCTCAAGTAATGATCATTTTCCCTATTAATAGGGACTTCATCCCATAAACTTTGGCATAGCCTTATAGTGTGTCCCTACACTAGTATGCATAGTTCCATCATTACAAACTAAACATTTAAACCAACATCATTTTTTTTAACTCCCAAAAATATTTGATACATAAAATAGAATTGTTGAATGAACATTTTGTAGTGGGAGAATTGTATAACCATAATTTTAACTAATTAGGATTAGTCGAGTGAATCATTGATCGTGCTTAAGATGAAAAATCACAATTATATTGACTAGGACTCATCAAGAGAGAGTCATTGGTCGTGAAAAAAATCTAAAAATCACAATTGTAGTTGACTAAAGAACATGAGAATGAATAATAACTATGTGGCTCAAACCTAAAATGTAAACCTTAAGTCCACAAAAGTAAAACTGAAATTTATTGGAAAATTAGGTTACTCATACTATAAGTAATTAAATCTAAAATTTAATCAAAAAAATAGTTAAAGTTAACCTTCAAATTATAAAAAAATTGATCACCTAAATTTAGCTCAAAATTTTCAAATTTAAAATAATGATTTGAAGATAAAATAATTATGAAAGTACTTGGACATGTGTAAATAAAGATTTCAAATCATTCCAATAAAGAAATGTTGAAAATTCCCGAATCACCAAAAAATGTGTTTTAAAGTTCTCAAAATTGAGTTATAGGGTTTATATTCAAAAATAAAATTTTAAAATTATCTAGGTAAAATCCTTCTTTGGATTTTGAGACCCCCCCTCGCGATCATGAGTTGACCCAAACCTGATCTATCATAATTGCAAGGGTTCTTTTACAAACACAAAGTCCAAACTCTCCTTGTCCAATACCAAATGAAGTAACTCTCTATGATTACGGCTTGACCCACCACAATCAATATGCACAATACCATTGTCATTCTCAATTACGAGTAGACCATCGTGAATGCGATGAGTTTATTCACCAGATTTTTGGATAATCAATATCTTACATTGTTCTCAAATTCCTAGATGGAGCATCACAATTTGTTCAAAATCCAGTGAAGATAAACTAATTATGCTACTAGACTAGAAATGATATTTAGGTTGTGTTGGAACCATCAAAACATCGATCTAGGTCATTTTTTACCAAGTGATAGCAAAGATCAACTATTACCTTTAAAATTTTTAAATTTCCAACCAATGACCCCAAATCACATCTAAATTCTTTAAGACCTGAACAATCTATTCAATGAACTCACAAATTATTTTCAGACCTGATGGAACTGTTAGAATTCTATTTTGAGATTATTTTCATTAATGTTTATTTCAGTTAATTTTATCAACTTTTCAAACGTCCAAAATAAAAAATTCATCCAAAACCCATCCAATTACCTCGAGAATTTATCTATCCATCCAAACTACAAAGACCATACCAAAGCTACTACAAGGGGTAAAATTGGCAAAACACATAAAAATTATGAAATAAATCTAAAAGTCATTACATTATCCACTATAAAGCACACATTTGCCCTCGAACATAAGGATAATAAAGATACTTGAACTATCAAAAGTTGTGGATATCTATTCCACATGTCTACCCCAATCTCCCAAGTAGCCTCTTTTATTCGATGATGCCTCAACTGAACCTTCGTACAAGTAATCTCATTTGACCTCTACTTTTGAATATGCCTATACCAAATAGCAGTGCTCTTCTTCTCAAAAGCCAGATTCTGGTCCAAATTCACCAAGTCGCATAGAATCACACGAGAACCATCATAATGATACTTTGTGAATATAAACACATGAAAAATAGGATGTGCAGATCAATAAACCTAACGATAAAGAGAAGTCATAGCCGATCTCCAATATGCCAAAGAATATCAAATAAACCAATAAACCAAGGGTTAAGATTGTCTTTCCCCTAAACCCTATGACACCCTTTATAAGCAATACCTTTCTATAATACTTTCTTCCAAATCTCAAACCTTTTGACTTAGATAGCTTTCTTTCCCACTCTGAGCTATAAGAAGCATATCATGGATCAATTTTACCATACCTAAAGAAATTATTATTAAATATATACCCCATTGTCTAACCTTACGAGTATCAAATAAGCCAATAGAAGACCTATACTTCCTACAATACAAAGCTTCAAATAGTGCCATCAAAATACTAGAATGATAACTATTAATGAAATAAAACTCAATGAAAGGACAAAAATAGTCCTAATGACCTCCAAAACCAATGACACATACCTAAAACATATCCTCTATCACCTAAATAGTTTACTTAGATTGACCATTTTTATGAGAATGAAAGGTTGTACTGAGCTCCACCTGAGTACCTAACTCCTATTGCAAAGACTTTTACAAATGTGATATTAATTAGGTACCTCATTTTGATATGGTGGAAATTGGCATACCACGCAAATGAAAAATCACCCTGATCTAAGTTATTGCCAGTCTTTCAAAATTGTAAGTAGTTTGAACCAGCACAAAGTGTGTTGATTTGGTAAATATATCTATAATGACTTAAATAGCATCAAACTTCCCCAAAAGTCTTAAGCTACCTAGCTACGAATTTCATAGAAATATGATTTCCTTTCCACTCTAGTATAGGAATTATTTGAGTCATACCACCCAATCTCTAGTGCTCATACTTTACCTATTAGCATTTCAAACACTTACAAATAAACTACATGATGTCCTTCTTCATCTGATACCACCAATAATATTGCTTCATATCATGATGCATCTTTATTACACTTGGATAGATAAAATACGTACAACTATAAGCTTCATCCATGTCATTATTCATAAACTTTAGGAACAAAAATTTGATATTTGATTCTCAAAATACCTTCTGGGTCTAGAAATGATTTCTTAGTTTTACTTTTAATACTTTATCCTGAATCAAGCATAACTTCTCATCTTCAAAACTTCTTGGCCATAATTTTTCTTTATAATTAGCGGCTGCACCTCAATACAAGCACATACTCTACCAGACTAAAAAATATTAAGTTTCACAAAGTTGTTTGCCAAGATATAAACAACCATACCAAATGATAAGTCCTTTGCTAGTAACAAACTAAGACTACCTATACTACCTACCTACTAAAAGAATTCACGACTTTATTAGTCTTTCCCTACTAATTAACAATAGTTTTATCATAATTCTTAAGTAACTCCAACTACCTTAACTATACAAACTTAAATTCTTCTAGTTGAATATATTACAGGTTGCGATGATTGGTGTAAACCTTACATTATCTCTATACAAGTAGTGCCTCCTAATATTTCAAATAAATACTATCGTTACCAACTATAAATTATGAGTGAGGTACTCTTTTTTTTGTGAAATTAAACCACCTCAAATTATAATCTATTGCATTTTCTTTCTACAATAATACACAACCAATACCAATGTGTGGAGTATCATAATACACCATGAAGCCTTCTTCACTTTCCAAAAGAAATACAAAAATAAGTGTTGAGGTTAACAAAAACTTAAATTTTTGTAAGCTCGCTTCAAGCTCATTGAACTATTGAAACAAAATATTCTTCTTAGTCAATTCGGTTAATAGTAATAAAATAGATGAAAACCTATAATGAAACATAATAGTAGCCTTCCAATCCGTAAGACCCTGCAAATATTTCAATGAACTTATTTTTGACCCTCCCATATGTGTAATGCTAATTTTTGACTTGAACTGTAACTAGGGGTGTTAAAAAGGTGTTTTGGGAAAGTTTTGAAATTTTTGGAAGGGGTTCGAGGCCATTTTTGGACCCTGAGGTAGTAAGCCTCTGGAATAGTAGTGTGCCACGCCACATAGCCTTCGT
This sequence comes from Capsicum baccatum var. pendulum, assembly GCA_030864225.1. NCBI lineage: Eukaryota > Viridiplantae > Streptophyta > Magnoliopsida > Solanales > Solanaceae > Capsicum > Capsicum baccatum. The sequence goes on from CM061557.1 coordinate 94,681,279, forward strand.
AATAAGGGCATGGCATGGAGTGTAAGCTCTAAGATAGCAGCGTACCATGCTGCTATGGATTTTTCATCTAGTTTTTGTTTTATTAACTTGGGTGAGGGGATTTTGGTCCTTTTTCTCCTTAAACGACTCTATAACATCAAAGTGACCCTTTTCCTTTAGTTTTAAAAGATCAAACCTTTCTTCTCTCTTGTTTAACTCCCAACCTAATAAATCACAAGGTTTTTACAAATAATTCATCATTCAAGCTTCAAACTTCAATTTCTCTTCAAATTCTTAGGTATTTTAGGCATGTTTCTCATTCCTCAACTTGAATTTTACATTTTGGTACTTATTTAATCAATATTCATATGTTTTAACTGATGGGTTTGGAATTAGATTGAGAGATTTTGATCATTATTATATAAATTATTTTCCCCATGTTTTAAATGGATTATTCTTTCTTTAATTAATGGCTTTTGGGACTGAATTGGTGCATTATTGTATTGACGAGAATGGGTGACATCGGTTTTCCTAAATTGATGGATTTTGGATGGTTAATGTTATTAACCTCAACCCAATATGAAAATCTTAGTTTCTAATATAAAATTTATATCATTTAACCTACCTTTGGAACATTGCATTGAATTAATGGATAATGGATAATAAAAATGGTCTGGATTTCCCTTGGTGGCCATGATTTTAGATTTTGAGTGGAACTTGAGAGTCTAATGGTTATATGGACTGGTTTGGCATAATTGAATTAGCTTACAAACATATTGGTATGGTGATACCATTTGTAAACTATTTTAATTTAGGCTTAAAGGAAAATGTATAGCTCACTGTAAAGGTGCAGTCCTGGGGCGACCAATACTACAAATCACATTTGCCAGTGTGGGGGTCTATCTGACCATGTATCTAGATATACATTATATTTTAAATCTCTACCACCTTGGTATCTTTAGCCTTTCCTCAGTTCATGTGGCTAACTTACACTAAGGCCTTTCCAATCGGGGAAGCTGAACCCATATAGCTCGTGAGTGCCTTAAGCATAGAGCGAGATGCATAGTTTAAGATAATGATTTAAACTCTCATATTTGTGATCTTTATCCCTATTTCAGCATCCTATATATGTATATACAAATATTGTGCATATGGTTTTGATTGGTCTTTAGAAATGGCATTATTTTATCCCTTTCCCCTGAGTTGCATGCCAATGCTCGCCCTACTGACCATCTCCATATGATGGATTATTTCATGATATAGGTTTGGAGGATTTTTTGTTACTCCTAAGCAACGATAGGTGGTATGGTACATCTATTGGTCTGCTTTGAAATGGTAAGCCTCTACCTTCTAAATTACCTACACATTTTATTATTTTATTATTGTCTTAGTATTTTATTTTGGATTTATTTTGGTCATAGTCAGTGGCATATGCCGACTTAGTTGGTATCTTTGGTTTAGAGGTTTTTGTGGACAGTATTGGGTTGTTTGTTTGTTTTGAATCTTGGAAATTTCATTTTACTATCTATCCTTCTTATTATTATTTAGTTGGTTTCTACTGTTTACATTTATGTGCTCTCAGACCTCCGGTGGGCTTGAGATACTCATCATGACTAGGCCCTGGTTCGAGTCATGACAAGCTTGGTATCCGAGCATAATTTAGGGTCACTGGGTATCCATAAAATTGTGTCGAGTATAGTCCCTTTTATGGGTGTATAACACACCATACTTATAAGGGGGAGGATATGAGACATTTAGGAATATTTTCTTTTCTTGTGTTTGATTTTGGGTTATAAAGTCTAGTTACCATAAAACTTCTTTAACTCCTAGCTTATTCTTATTTTAGATCAGACCTCCCTAAAGATTTGATGGTTATAGAAACTTGGCTAGAACCTCTGCCCTACCTAAGAAAATATGGAGGGAACTCACCCTATTTATGGAGTGTAGACCCAGTCTAGGGTCCCTATTTCTGTACCGCTCTATGTGGGGTTCCATCAGTCCTTACTAGTCCTCCTCGTGTTTCTCGAGCTTGTGATACTTATGCTTAGTCACCTCAGGGAGATATTTCTACTATAGAGTTCTGTCAGTCTATTCATATGCTTGCTCAACTGCTGGTATCATAATCTCATCAGTTTGGTCATTTTGGTTATATTTCTAATTCATCTAAGGTCAGTTGGGTTGGAAAGTTTATAAGGTTGAATCCCCCAACCTTTACAAGCTCTATGGTTAAGGAGGATCCTCAGGGGTTTATTGATAAGATTTAGAATATTTTCATGGTTATGAATGCTATCAATTCAGAGGGTGTAGAGTTTACTGCTTATCAGTTGGAATATATGGCTTACCGATGGTATGAGGAGTGGGAAGTGATAAAGGGTTATAATGCTGAGCTGATAGTGTAGGATGAGTTTTCAGGTACCTTTTTTGATCACTTCGTTCCTCAGGAGTTGAAGGGACTAAGGCCAAAGAGTTTGTGAACTTGAAGTAGGGCAAGATGAATGTTAAGGTGTATGCCCTGAAATTACAGTAATTGTCCTATTATGATCCAGAGTTAGTGTCTAATATAAGGTTCCAAGTGGGGAAATTTTCTTTTAGTTTTCCCATGAGTTGGTATTAGAGTGTAAGGCTACCATGATGAATAATGATATATAAATTTCTAGGTTAGTGATTTATGTGAAACAGGTGGAATATGAGAAAATGAAGTAGGAACAAAATAAGAGAAAGGTAGAATAAGAATCTTAGATATGTAGAGCAAGGTACAAATCAGCAAAATAGTGGGAGAGATGGTAGGAAGTAGACTAAGAAGAATAATTATGGAAATTCTTATTCGACAACTAGTGATACTTATCCTAAGATTGTAGGTATCATCGTTTCCAGACTATTAGTTATTCTAAGGTACAGGGTACCCAGTCTCAAGCTAGTGGAGCTAAGTCAACCCCACCTTATCCTCCTTACCATTTTTATGGGTAGCTTCATCATGGATATTGTGAGGAAGGCAGGAACTCATGTTTAAATTATGGTCATCTTGGATATCTATAGTGAAATTATCCTATACCTAAAGTTTCCACAAGAGCTAATAGGTTTTCAGCTGCCACTTCTTTGGCTCCTGCACCTAAGGGTGCTACTTCAAGTATTGGTAATGGCTGGAACCATCTTTATGCACTTGCTTTCATCAGGAATCTGAGGCATCCCCTGATGTTGTCAGTGGTATGATATAACTCTTTTCCCATGATCTTTATTGTTTTCTTGATCCGGGTACTACCTTATCTTATGTGGCTATACATTTTGATTTTGGTCCTAAAAATATTTTCGACCCTTTTTTTGTTTCTACTCCGATGGGTGATTCTATTGTTGCTAGAAAAATCTATAGGGTTTGTATGGTGTGCATATTTTATGGGGAGACATTGGTGGATTTTATAGAACTTGATATGGTGGATTTTGATGTAATCTTGGGGATTGATTGGATCCATTCATACTATTCTTCTCTAGATTGTTGGACCCAAAAGGTCAATTTCTATTTTCCTAATGAGTCGGTGATTGTATGGGAGGGGAGTTCCTTATTACCTAAAGAAAGATTTATTTCCTATCTTAGATCTCAGAGCTGATGTCCAAAAGGTGTCTATATCATCTAGTAGAGGTTAAGGATTCTAATTTTGAAAGTCCTTTGTAATTTGTCCCTATGGTTAATGATTTTCTTGAAGTTTTTTCCAATAATCTTCCTAGAATTCCACCCAATAGGGAAATAGATTTTAGAATTGATATTTTATCGGATATCCGTCATGTTTCCATTCCTCCTTATAAAATGGCTTCGACTGAATTAAAGGAGCTAAAAAAGCAGTTAAAGGATCTTCTTGATAAAGGTTTCATCCGTCCTAGTATTTCTCTATGGGGTGCTCCTGTACTTTTTGTGCAAAATAAAGATAGATCTCTTAGGATGTGTATAGACCATCGTCAGTTGAATAAGGTTATAGTGAAAAATAAGTATCCCCTCCCAAGGATTGATACCTTCTTCGTTCAACTTTAGGATGCTAGGTTTTTCTCTAAGATTAATCTTCGTTCAGCTTACCATCAGCTAAGAATTAGGGAGGTTAGTATTCCCAAGACTGTTTTCCAAATCCGGTATAGCCATTATGAGTTTTTGGTTATGTCATTTAGATTAACTAATGCTCCAGATGCTTTCATAGATCTTATGAATCAGGTATTTAGGCAGTTTTTGGATTTTTTTATTATAGTCTTCATTGATGACATCTTGGTGTACTATAAGAGTGAGGAGGATCATCCTAACCACCTTCGAATTATGCAAACTCTTAAGGACCAAAGATTGTATGCAAAATTTTTTAAGTGTGAATTTTGGTTAAGTGTTGTGACCTTTCTTGGGCATGTTTTTCAAGTGAGGGGATCAATGTGGATCCACAAAAAGTTGAGGCAGTTAAAAAATAGCCCAGACCTATGACTCCAATTGACATTAGGAGCTTCTTGGGCTTGGTTGGATATTGTAGGAGGTTTGTGGAAAGTTTCTCATCTACTGATGCTTTGTTGACCAAGTTGACTCAAGAATAGTTTAAGTTTTTATGGTCTGATGCTAGTGAGGTTAGTTTTGAGAAGTTCAAAGATAAGTTGACTTCTACCCCAGTTTTGACCCTGAACGAGGGTACTGATGGGTTTGTTGTATATTGTGATATGGCCCATGTGGGAATGGGTTGTGTTTTGATACAACATGGTAAATTAGTGTCTTATGCAGCAGGCAACTTAAGATTCACGAGAGGAATTACCCGACTCACGATCTAGAATTGACGACTGTGGTCTTTGCTCTGAATATTTGGTGTTATTATTTATATGGGATTCATGGGGATATTTATTCAGACCATAATAGCTTACAATACGTGTTTACTTAGAGGGAACTGAAACTCAAACAAAGACGGTGGCTCAAGCTACTTAAGGATTATGACATGAGTTTGAACTACCATCCAGGTAAAGCTAATATTGTTGCTGATGCTCTTAGAAGATTGTCTATGGGAAGCTTATCTCATGTTGATGAGGAGAAAAGAGGGTTGGTTAGAGATATTCACAGGTTGGCTTTTTTGGGAGTTCATCTCTTAGACTCCAAGGATGGGAGAGTAATTGTTTAAGAGGTGGTTAAATCATCTCTTGGTGCTGAGGTGAAGGAGAAGCAGGCTTTGGATCTTGTACTTATGTAGATTAAGAATGATGTGGGTCAGCAAAATATTAAGGATTTCGAGATTAGGGGAGAGAGAATCTTGAGGTATCAAGGAAGGTTGTGTATTCATGATGTTGATGGGCTATAGGGAAGGATTTTGACCGAAGCTCATGAGCCTAGATACATTGTTCATTTGGGTTCAACCAAGATGTATCATGACTTGAAGGAAATCTATCTGTGGAATAACATGAAGAGGGATATGGCAAATTTTGTTGCTAAGTGTATGGTTTTTCAGCAAGTTAATGTTGAGCATTTAAGGCCTAGTGGCATGTCTCAAGAGATAGAGTTGCCCATTTGAAAGTGGGAGATAATCAATATGGATTTAGTTATGGGTCTTCCGTGATCTCGTAATCAGTATGATTCTATTTGGGTCATTGTAGACAGAATGACCAAGTCTGCTCACTTTTTGTTTGTGAGGACCAACTATTCAAGAGATAATTATGCCAAGTTGTTCATTTAGGAGATAGTTAAGTTTCATGGAGTGCCGGTCTCCATTATTTCAGATTGAGGTACACAGTTTTCTTCTCACTTCTGGCATTTGTTTCAGAATGATTTGGGCATTGAAGGTGAACCTTATCATCACTTTCCACCCTCAAACGGATGGACAAGAAAATCGTACTATTCTGAATCTGAAGGATGTGCTAAGGGCTTGTGTGATTTATTTTAATGGAAATTGGGTTGACCATTTTCCACTTATTCAGTTTTCTTACAACAACAGTTGTCATTCTAGCATTCAGATGGCTCCTTTCAAAGCTCTTTATGGTAGAAGGTGTAGGTCTACTATTGGGAGACTAGATTGTTTAGTTCTGACTTGGTTTACCAAGCAATGGAGAGAGTAAAAGTGATTAGAGAAAGACTTAAGATTTCCCAGAGTCACCAAAAGTCTTATGCGGATGTGACGTGAAGGATTTGGAGTTTGAGGTTAGTGATTAGGTATTCTTGAAGGTTTATCCTATGAAAGGAGTCATGAGATTTGGGAAGAAGTTGTAGCTCAGTCCTCGTTATGTTGGTCCATATAAGAATTTTAGGAGAATTGGGAATATCCCTTATGATTAAGATTTTCCAAAAAATTTGGATTCTATTCATTATGTTTTCCATGTATCTATGCTAAAAAAGTGTGTGGGTGACCCTTATTTGATAGTGCCTGTTGAGGATGTTGATGTTATGGATTTTCTATATTATGAGGAAATCCCAATTGAGATATTGGATAGGAAAGTGCATAGATTAAGAACTAAGGATATAGCTTCAGTGAAGGTTCTTTGGTAAAACCAAAAGGTGGAAGAAGCTTCATGAGAAGCTAAGGAAGATGCCCTGTCGGGCATCTCAAGTCCAACCAGGATTGGCGACCACCCCAATACACAACCGTAACCGGCCTATACCCAATGTTGGGTGAATTCCAAACATATAACAAGATAAATCAATAATAATTCATGTACATTAAATAAAGTCTATATTCCGAATCCAACACCCTCAATAAAATATCCAACCGGTGCAAACCCCATTGCCACTACCAATACCAAGACTAACACAAATACCGACACCACCCATGCCTATAGTTGTCTGATAAAGCCTCTATCTACAATACATAACATCCGGTCGGGACGACATGCCCCAACCATAGCAAAAACCAAACCCAGGAAATAACAATAATAAAAGAAGTCCATAGCATAAAATTAAGCCTTACGGAGTATGGAAGATAGCTACATCTGTCTGACTAAACGTTGTCCCCGAGTCTAAGTCACTTAGCAGGAGGAATGGTAGTATGAACGGTTCCATCATCGTGTGGAGATACAACTCCCGAAGATGGTTATCTTAGTGAATACTATCATGTACTCAAGCATCGGATAAAATAATGCCAGTAATTCAAAACTAAAGTAAATAACCATATGAAATCACATCGATACAAAATATCGTGCTGGGATAGGGAATCGGGTTTTGCATGCATTTAAAACCTTAATCTGGGCTGAGTAGCTTGACCTTCCTAAAACCACCCATTGGCTATATGGGTTCAGCTCCCCCTGCTGAAAAGGCCCTAGTATGTGTTAGCCGCACGACTGGAGAAAGGAACCTGAGATAACTAGTACATCTCCAAAAATATAAACCGTGACATCATTCGAACGGTCACTAAGACCACCCTCACATTTGTCAACATGAGTTTCCAGTGTCGAGCCCTTCTCCCCCGAGACCCCCACCTTCCATGGCTTTTCTACTCAACCCTCTTTAAGACCATATTAAAACCATTTACACATTCTAATCATTTACCAAGGAATCTTCTGTTTAGGCATTAACTGTTGGTATCGTCATACCAAAATTAGAGCTTGCAAGTCTATCCTCTTATGCCACACCAAAATAATTAATCCAAGTTGACTCCCAAGTTTCTGATTAGATAAAAACCATGGACACCTAGGACTTTCCAAACCATTTAAAACCAACCCAACCAGTTTAAGTTCCATTACCTTTTATGCAATGCAAAGATATCAAGAGTAGTCAAACAATATGAGAAAATCATTCTTATTGGCATTTTAACAAATAGGTTGAGGGCACATAAGTTTCAAAACCATAACCAAGTAATTTGGGGGAAATCCAAAGTACCCCAATCCATTTACCATAACAATGCATTCCACAATGTCAAAATCATATTAAAAGCATGACAATGACATCATTAAACCATGAGAAACATTATTCAACCATGAATATCCAAAATTCCCAACCATTATTTCAAACCATAACAATATATGAAAATCATACATTAAAGTACATGCTTTTTGTAAAATAACAATTAGGGAGGAGTAGCATGCCTTAGACACTAAGGAAGATGAAGAGAAACCACCCTTGAGAGTTTTAATTGATTATCTTCCTTTTACATTAGAGAGAGTTTGAGAGAGATTTTTAAGAGTGTTTGATAGAGAATAATAGGTTAATGATGCCCCAAAAGGTGTTTTATGTCTTGGTATCAAAGGGAGTTACAAAGGGGAAATGTCTACAATGTCCCCAATTTAAAACTGTAAGATTACCAAAGGTGGTTACGAGTTGACCCCTTGACTCGTGACCACAACATACAATCATACCATGAAATCATCACCAAGATAGTGAGTTGGACACCCGTGCACTGTGCACTATAAAACTCCCTAACCCTCACTTATGACCAAACCATACAACTGGTATGGTTCGGTCGTAACCAAGAAAGAACCCAAAGGGATTGAACACTGGACAATAATCGACTAAACCTTACCACTCGTACCCTGTCCTCACGGCTCTTAGTGAGCCACTCATACTCAGAGCCAAGTCAAGTCACTAAGTTACTGATCCGATTAAGAGACCAAGAAAATAAACCGTCACCACCCCTAATGAAACGTACCACTAAACAATAACCACAATAGAAACCCAACCAACCTTCACTAGTCTCCTAACGATTAGGGTCCCCTGACCCGTACCCATATTATACGGCTCGTATGGTGAGTCGTTACAAGGAAAATGAGTCCAAAACACAGTAAATTTCCAAGGACCTAAACCCAAAGTGTTTCAATTTTTCCCTGCTTGGATCATTCGTCCTTGAATGATGGGACAATCCAGTGACTAGCACGATTAAACCCCCAAACAACCCTATGCTTACCTTTAATATAGAAAACAGATTATGAAGGAACTCACAATCCACTCTTACCTTTAACTAAGTTAGAAAATAAAGATGTTAAGAATAGCACATACCTTACGCACAAATTTCCAGAGCAAAAAAAGGAATGGATACTTGGACATGATGTCCTCTTTGGATTCCTAAGTAGCCTCTTCAACCTTATGGTTCCTCCACAAAACTTTTATCGAATCTATGTCCATGGTCCACAATTGATGAACTTGTCGATCCAAGACTTCAATAGGGACCTCTTCCTAAGACAAAGAATCTGAAATACCAATATCCTTGATAGGTACAATCTGCGATGGATCACCTACACAATTCCTTAATAAAGAAACATGGAATACCAAGTGAATGAACCAAAAATTAGAAGGTAACTCCAACTCATACGTAACATTGACAACCTTTCTCAAAATCAAATGTGGACCAACATACTGAGGACTGAGCTTTCTCTTCTTCCTAAACCGTATCACTCCCTTCATGGGAGACACCTTCAAGAACACTTTATCCCTAACCTCAAACTCTAACTTCCTATGCTTTACATTCTCATAGGACTTCTGGTAACTTTGGGCCGCTTTAAGCCTATCCCAAATCACCTTCACCTTCTCCATGGCTTGGTGAACCAAATCCAGGACAAACATCTCCGCCTCACCAACCTTGAACCACCTAATAGGAGATCTACACCTCCTACCATACAATGACTCAAACAGAGCAATTCCAATGCTAGAGTGGTAGCTATTGTTGTAAGAAAACTCTATAAGAGGCATATGATCAACCCAACCACCACCATAGTCAATCACACAAGATCTAAACATGTCCTCCAATGTCAGAATAATCCTTTCCACTTTCCTATCAGATTGCAGGTGGAAGGTAGTACTAAGACTCACCTTGGTCCCCAAACATATTTGAAATGATAGTCAAAAGTGTGATAAAAACCACGTACTATGATCCAACATGATAGAAATAGGTACCCCATGTAACTTCACAATATCTTGGAGGTTCAACTTTGCATTATCCTCAGTCGAGAAATTAGTCCTTATAGGAAAAAAAGTGAGCAGACTTAGTCATCCTATCCACGATGACCCAATCGAATCAAACTGATTCTGAGACTGAGGAAGACCTGTAATGAAATCCATGTTGATCACTTCCTACTTCCACATAGGCAACTCAATTTCTTCATAAAATTCTCTGATCTTCATCTTCTTAACCTTCACTTGTTGGCACACCATGCGCTTAGTCATAAAACTAATCACATCCCGCTTTATATTTTCCACCAATATATCTCCTTAAGGTCATGATATATTTTCATTGAACCAGGGTGATAGCATAGCGTGACTCATGTGTATCATCCAAGATTCTCTCTCATAAACTATCTATATCAGGAACACATAACGTTCTTGGTACCGTAAGGTACCATCACTACTAATCTCGAAGGCCATCACCTTCTACCCACCTACATTACTTTTGATCCTCATCAACAAAGGATCTAACACTTTCTTCTCCTTTACTTTAGCACCGATAGACAACTGCGCCACCTTCTGCACAACCATACCACCATCCTCAGAGTCTATGAGATAAACCCCAAGGTTAGCCAAATGGTGAATATCTTTCACCAAGCATCGTGCCCCTTCATCTATAGTCAATGGGGCATCTATAGATGAAAAACTCTCCATAAACCTTCTATAGTAGCAGGCTAAACCCAAGAAGCTCCATCTATAGGTTGGAGTTGTGGGTCTAGGTCAACTCTTAACCACTGCACTTTTTGTGAATCCACCATGATCCCTTCACTAGAAATGACATGTCCAAAAAAAGTGACAGCATTCAGCCATAGCTTAAATTTTGAGAATTTGGCATACAACTGCTGCTCTTTCATGGTTTGCAACACTGTAAAGAGGTGATTAGAATGATCCACCTCACTCTTCGAGTACACCAAGATATTATCTATGAACACAATAACAAAAAATTCCAAAAACTACCCAAATACTCTATTCATCAAATCCATGAATGTTGTCGGTGACATGACCCAAACTAGGGACTCGTCATAATGGGCATCCCAAGTCTAACAAGGACCAGCGACCACCCCCAATATCTAATCCAACCTCCAATCATATACCATGAGTTGGATGAATCCCATACATATAACAAGATTGAGTAATTATCAACTCAAATACATTAGGAAAGGTCTATGGCCATGGCAACCCAAATAAGTCTAACCATCCAAGGCCAACCAACGACCATAACCAAAACCAAAATAATAACCAAGTCTAAATCCATACCATAATAAAATGAAACAATCACAAATCAAATAAAGTCATACAGTATCAGCCTTAATACCAATACCAATTCAAAGGATGACACCATGCCAACACCACCCATAGTAGTCTCAAAAAGTGTCTATTTGAAATTAAGAAAATATTCGGTCGGGACATGCCCCAAACCATAGACAAAACCAATGTCCAATACTAACCAATGAAAACATAAGAAACTAAAACCAGAAATGGAGCTTTCCAAAGTATGGAATCTTACCACTTCAAGTCAAAAAAAGATGTTCCCAAAGTTCGATCACTGAGTAGGAGGTATAGTATGACTAACAGCTGCCTTGCATGGAGATACAACGTCAAAGATAGTTAACGGTTGGAGTGCTAGCATGTAACTCAAGGATAAGGATAAAATAGTGCCAACATTTCAAAACCAATCAATCAATGGATATACCAATGCAATACATACATATACACATATATATTTATACTATACCGGGATAAGGAATAAGATTAACATGCATTTTGAAATCATTAAACTAGGTTGTGTAGCATGACCATCATAGAATAAGGCACCCACAGGCTATATGGGCCCAGCTCTCCCCTAGATAGACGGGACCAAGTGCATATAGCGAATGAACCAGAGAATATCAAAATTTATACATGCCTATATAGGGGATTCGAACCTTCTGGTATAATCAGGGTGACTTAAGAACCAATACATGTAGTAAGGGAGACCCAATCCTCCCATTCATATATTCATTTGGGGGACTCAAATCACCCGGTCATAAGATACCCGCACCGGCTAGTGCGGTTTCTAGTATTAGTCCTTTGGACTCCACTTTCATGGCCTAGATACACATCCCGCTTTAAAGCCCAATTTAAAACCATCATTCCACGTACCCAACCATTAAGTCAATTACGTATCAAAGGCATTTCATTGGTATCATCATACCAAAATTACTTGCAAGTATACCACATGCCAATACCATTATCAATCAACCATGCATTTATTTCACTTTGGGACTTGAACCCATCATCTAGCAAAGACACTTGTTCTATCCAAATTTTAGGGACTCGGACTCGAACCCATTATCAAGTGAAGACATAAATAGAGTTAATATTTAGGGACTCAAACCTATTTAACAATTTAAACCACCAGGGTTACCATTTAGATCATTACATGGCCAACAAGGCCTTCACAAAACCATTTACCAACCATTCATATTCATTAGGCCAATGCTTAGTTAAAATCATCATTAACATGTGACTAATTTATTCTTTTAGGCATTTTCACAAACACTTTAAGGATATACTATTATCAAGGCAAAAATCAAGCTAAAAACCATAAAGTGTAGGGTTACCCATGACCCATTTGTTCAACCATAATTACTAAGCTCCCACATGTGCAAACAATCACCAAAAACATGTATCAACACTAGTTAAACCAATAGTAAACAATACTCAATCATATGCAACAAAACCCTCAATTTTTATTTTTAAAACCACCATTTAAGAATCATAATCCTACTTTAAAATACATGATATTTGAGAACTAACAATGAGGGAAGAGTTATATGCCTTATTCAAGAAGATTCACGAAAGAAACTTGACTCATAAGCCTCAAGATGAATACCTTTGAAGAACCCTACCCCCAATCTTCAAGAGAGAGTTTAGAGAGTATTTTTAGAGTGTTTGATCTTTCAATAATGGGTTATGAGGAGACACAACATTTTTTAATATGTGGGGACTTTAGGGTTTTGGGGTGGGAAATGTTTGAAATACCCTCAGCTTAAAAACTTACAACTTAGTCGCATAAAGGTATGACCCATCCTCCTAAAGCGTATCCTAAGGTATGAGTGGTACCCTCATCACATACCCTAGCATAATCTTGGGCCTCCATACTGACCAAAATGCAACCATGAAGGTCTAACTTGTATCCTAACATACTAGAAGTACCCTCTAACCCATACCTAGACAAAATGCCCTAGTCTATGTTTAGGGCATCATACGACTTCACTATGTACACTTTGTACCCTAGCATACGAGATGTAAGATATCCATTCGTACCTTGGACAAAAACCAACCAAACCACACTTATTTACATCTGAGAAGAGGGACCCTAACCCGTAAAACATCATACGACTAGTATGCTCAAATCGTATGTTGTCCAGAAAATAAAAACTCAGGAAATTTTCAAAGGGTCAAAAGCTAAGGTATTTCAATTCTCCCCCACTTGGATCATTCATCCTTGAATGATGGGTTAGGCAAGAACGAGCACGATTTAAAACCCTATTACAAATCAAATTAACCTTCAACTAAGTTAGAAAACAAATATGCAAGGAAATCAACGCTTCCTTTAACAAAGTTTGAAAATAAAGTTATGATGAAGAACTCATACCTTCCGCATGAATTATGTGAGAAGAAAATAGGAACATTTACTTGGAATTCATGTCCTCTTTCGCTTCCCAAGTAGCCTCTCCAACCTTATGGTTCCTCTATAGGACCTTTACCGAAGCCACATCCATTGTTCATAACCGACGAACTTGAGAATACAAGATCACAATTGGGACTACCTTCATAAGATAAGGAGTATGAAATACCAACCCTTCTAAAGGAATAACAAATGAATGATCACCCACACACTTCCTTAACATAGAGACGTGGAAAACCAGATGAATGGAGCTCAATCTAGAAGGAAACTCTAATTCATAGGCAACATTGACAACCCTCTTTAAAATCAAGTCGGGACCAACATATCGAGGACTTAACTTCCCTTTCTTAGCAAACCACATCACTCCCTTCATGGGAAATACCTTTAAGAATACCCAATCGTCGATATTAAACTCCAAATCTCTACGCCTTACATCCGCATAGGACTTTTGGCAACTTTGATCGACTTTCAATCTATCACGAATCACCTTCACCTTTTCCAAGGCTTGAAAAACCAACTTAGAGCCAAACAACTTACCCTCCTTATAACGACTCAAGACAACCCCCTAGTCGTTACATAGTGCTCAGACCCCGAAGGACCTCAAGCTAACCCTTTCCTGATATCTGTACCATGAACACTGCATAATATTTGAAATAAATGCTTAAAAATAGGCAGAAACAAGCCATAAGGTTCAATACATCTATAAATACTCAAAACTGAAAACTGAATACTAATACATCCGTCCGAAAAGCCTTTAACTGTCTGAACTGTAGAGTTGATAGGAAATGTTCCCAACTAACTCCGTCAACTAAAAATAAACAAAGCATGATGCAATAATAATACAAGGATCATCCTCGAATGAAGAGGACTCACTTCTACGTCTACTGCTGCTGACTAGGACTGAACTGCTGAGGGAACTTTGGATCACGTACCTCTGGACCTATGGTGACAAATAAAACACAATAGCACAAATGTGTCAGTACGAGAATATACCGAGTATGCAGATGAGGTAAGTTTAAATACAAGGGCTCATGTATGAATAGTTACATAACTGAATAATCATGAGAGTATCGAACGAGAACACATACAGGAATGCACAAACCATAATCACAATCATCACAACCCTAGATACTGAAACTCGAATACTGCTTTACTGTCATCTGAACTCACTACTAACACTAAGATACTAAATCACTGAATTATCTGATACTGATAATTGATTAACTGAATATACTCACATAAATAAATTATGAGCTCACTGCTTCGACTGACGAAATCGGAGATTAACCTCTCTCTAACGGATGACTCCAAAATCTATTATCAATGATAAGAAAATGATTATGTCCAAATCTGACAATAAGAATACTCAACAAAATCTGAGTGGTTTTATGATTTTTATATCTCATTTCAACCCTCGATTTGAAAAGTTAAAAAATTAGGTTTTGGGGGTCAATTTTGTGAAAATGATGTTTTTTTAATGATTTAATATCTCCATTGAGTTTAAATCTTTGAATTTAGTAGGGTAGCATAGTTTATTTGCATACTCGAGATTTTGAATAAATCCCAAAGAGTCCATGGAGACTTAGAATTCTCCAGTCTCCAGCTTGTGAACTACTTAGCTGGTGTACACGTTTAAGCGACTTGGTCTGATAGACAAAGTGTCTTCTAAGTGACATCAGGATTGCTTAAGCAACATTGGCATGCCAGATGCCTGTCGCTTAAGTGACAACCAAGTCTCTTACGTGATGAGGCAGACTTTGATTAAGAGATGCCTGGTTGCTTAAAGGATGGCCATTTAAGCAACCTAATAGTCGCTTAGGCGATGATTGGGTGGATTACATCTCCCATTTTCAAGATTTTTCACAATTTTTGAGACTTGGAATTTGGAAATTTTGCTTAGAAGGCCCAAACTAGTATTTCTTCAATTCAAACCCCAATTTCAACCCATTTTCAATTGGGTTATATTCTTTTAGTTATTTTAAGCTTGGAAAATATATCTTTTGGACTAAAATTTTGGTTTTACCCTTCTTTTTTAAAAACCCATTTTAGGGGTTCGTTTTGACCCCAATTTTGAAGTGGGCAATATGAGTATCATTGGCCTTTTTTTGATGTAAAAATTCTATATTTGTGTGTTTTCGCTGATTTTGGGTCCATGTGTGAGGTGAAAGCTTGGTTTAAAGGCTTAATGTACTAGTATCGGCATTCGAGTTAGGTTATGGCTTAACTTTCTTCAGACTTGGTTGGGCAGTGAATAATAATGTAAAATCATGCTATGGGTGTAGGGTTGTATCATGGAAAGTGTATTTGGGTGATTTATGTACTCGTGCGGGGGTCTATGTAGATAATATTTGGTAGTTTTGAGACATTATTTGCTATGCATGATCATGTGGGGTCTTATATGATGTTTTTGGCTTTGTATTGATACATATATGTTTGGTTGCACTCCTTTTGTAGGGGAAAAGTTTCTAGATTTTGGAATTTATGTGGTATCAATGACTTTTTCCTTGCATATTTTCACTTGGTAGTTTCTGGATTTTGTTGGGTCATGGATGGTTGGTTGACTTAAGTGGATTTTTTGCTTACATAGTTGTTATATTGGTTGGCTATTGGAAATTCTAAGTTTGTCTGGTTGTGAGCATTATATCCTCATATCATATTCATTCATGAAACATTGGTACCACCGTAGAAATACTGGTTTTTTCTGACAGAAAATATGATATCGTTAAAAACCTTCTATCGAAGTATATGCCAAAGAATAGTTTTCAATCTTGTATTGGATATTGGATGTATATAGGTTTATGAACCCCTATGGGTCCTACCTGAAGGCACAACTCTAGAGGTGTATACGGAGGTTGTGCAACAACCTTGTGCATCATCATCATCATCATTGTGTTCCATGTATATTTTGTTTATTTTGTGTTGTATTTCTATTCTTGATGTGATATCTGTCTAATTGTATACGTTTCCCTTACTTGTACCTGGTATAAGTGTATTTTTATGACTTTTTTTGGTACTTGTATTTGGTATATGTGAATATAGTAAAACTGTTACTTGAGACAGTATGGGCTACTATTTAGGACATTTTTTGATTGCAGGTAACGTTCTGATAGTTTATGTTTATATGCCTTATTTTCTACTTTACTCAGTCGGCCTATGATACCTACTAAGTATAAGTGAACCGTACTCATCCCTACTATGTCTTTTTGGTGTAGCTCCAGGTACAAGTGCGCTGCACAAATAGCTTATTCAGGAAATATTTGGAGTATATTCGAGGTAGCAGATAACCTATTCTTCAGGAGTTAGCCTACTACCTATTCCTATCTATTTTATGTCTTAATTAGTATTTTGAGACAGATTTTGATCCTTTTTGGACTATTATTTCATCTATAACATTCAAGATATTTTTAGTAGTTCTTATACTGTGACACCAGATTTCAGGATTTAGTTTGGTATCTTATTGTATTTCTGTTGTTATCATGTTTGTGTGGTTTGACTTTGCTCTAAAAGCCTTGCCTTGGGGTTTTGGTATTAATTTTTCCCTTTTTATATCAGTTTGGATAATAGGCTTACTTGTCAAGATTCGTCACAACAAGTGCCATCATGACCCTTGGTTTTTCCGCCATGACAAATTATTATCAGAGCAACTAGGTTTTTAGTGGTCTCATCATTATAAGAATAGGATGTGTAGTAGACACTCACGGATCGGAACGTAGAATCTTGTATCTATCTTCAAGATGCTATAAGATGTCTTTAGGAAACTTCTATCATTTTATTCCATATAATGCAGGTCTTTTACACCCCATGTTCTAAGCAATGTTCCACTATTTTCTGCATAGATGTTGAGGACTAGATCCAGTGAGGCTAGAGATAAAGATCTATTATCTGAGAAGAGAGACCCAATCTAGAGGCAATTTATAATTAATGGACAGGCTCTATGTAATGACCCTTCGGATCATTTTCCATATTTATGCTTATCTTCACCGTTTAAGTGTCTCTATAGCTGCCCCAAGTCATATGACTTGTTGGGACCGACGTTTGGTTACTGGAAAGTTCATTATTTTTTAAAGCCATATCCCTATTTAGAAGTCTTTGTTGGTTCAAAATGGCCATTGGGAAAAAACTTTAGTGAAACAATCTCGGATGCAAATTTGGACTACGCTAGTAGATCTGGAATATTGATTTTAGTCTAGGTAGACCTTTGGTTTGGGTCCCAATGCACCCAAGATCATTTCGACCTATTAGTTGGAAAGTTGTAAATTGGAAAGAATGGGTGTAGAACCCACATTTGGTCAAAACAATCTCAAATTGAAAATCTAACTTTGCCATTGCATCTAAAATGTCAATTTTAGTCTAAAGAGACCCTTGGTTTAGGTTCCAAGGCTCTCGGGCTTATTTTGAGCTATTGAGCAAATTTTATGATAAGTGATGAAACTATCAGTGTGGGGCCCACTTTTTGCCTAAACAATCTCCGATGAAATTTTTGATGATTCTAATGGATTTAAAATGTTGTTTACACTCAAAATTCACTATTGGAGAATGTTATTTGGATTTCGAATGAGTTCCGAGGGTCAAAAACTTATTTTTGAGTTTGCTGTCATTTGGTTCAACCACGATTGCGGCCAAGAGTGTGCGATCGCGGGAGATCGATCACAGCCCATATGACCATGATAGCGATATTTCTTTAGCTGTAGGGGATATATACAGGTCCCAAGATGCGTTTGGGGCATTTTTCCTTCACCATTTAGACCTATTAACCCCAAAATGAGTGCAATAACTCAAAATTGGTCATGGAGGGTGACTTGGGAGCTTAATTATCATCTTGTATCACAATTATCTTCAAGATTAAGGCAAAAATTTCTTGAATTCATGCTTGAATTTCTTAGTTTTGACCCAAAACCCTAATTTAGCTTAGGGCTTGATTTTAGCCTAAACTATGCTTAGTTTTCACCCATTTTTGAGGGTTATGATTCCTTATTCATATGTGAACATTGGGTTGGTCTCAAAAACTCATTTTTTATATGTGGGACTCAGAATTTTGGTGTTGTTTATGGACCCGAAGCATAATAGTGCAATATGGGTATCACTAGACTCGTATTGATGAGTAGATTATGGTTTTTATAGTGTGATGACATTTTGAGGATTATAAAGTAAAGACGAGCATTTGGTGCATGAAGTGAGGTTTGAGGTTTGTCCTTGAGGTAGGCTTCTGTCTACTTTTCTTTATAGACGATGTATGATATATATTGCTGTGAATATGGATGTTAGGCTTGATTATGAATAAGATAACTTGGCCTTGATTGTTGATGTTTTTGGAAATAGATGAGGGTTTTGGACCCGTAAGATGGCATGTTTATGACCCTTTTGTATTCTATTCCCTTCCCTCTTTCGTTTAGACTAGTTATAGCATGAATATGATATAATTCTATGTTTGGAATATAGTTTTAGTATTTGAAGAGTGATTTGTATATTTAGCCTTATTGGGCTAGTGTGGTAGTATTAAAACCATAAGTTGTGTAGAGTTGACTTGAGTACCCTTGTTTCTAGTCAAAGTTTCTATCTTAGGCTTGAATATGGCTTTCTTGACATATAGAAGATGGACTAGATACCTTGACCTAGTTTGGGAAATAGTATGCCAAATTATGGAAATTATGGATTAGAAATGGGATCGTTCGGCCCACTTAGGCCTAAGATTGTGTTAAGTCTTGTGGACTTAGTGTGGACGTTATACATAGATGAGGCTAGTAAACCTTAGAATAAGGTTACTTCATAACTTGTATTGATGTTCCCAGATTGTGTCTTTTTAGTTATGGTTATGATGCTCCTTGTGAAAGTGATATTGGTCATTTAGAGATGATATTCCTCCTAGATATGTTATGTGGTCTATAGAGACACTATTTCCTCTTAGACTTGATGATTAGCCTATAGTGATGCTATGTCCTCTTCGATATGATGAGTGGCCTATAGTGATGCTATTTCCTCTTAGTCTTGATGATTGACCTACAAAGATGTTATTTTCTCTTAGACTTGATGATTGGCCAATAGAGTTGATATTTTCTTGTCATAATTGTTGGACCTATAGAGATGATGTTCCTCTTGGATATATAAATTGTCCTAGAGAAGTGATGTTCCTTGTAGTCATGATGTATGACCTAATGATGTAAGATATCCTATACATGATTACATGTCTATCTGTATTATGTTTCCTAGATATGAGATGCCTCTTGTGTGAGAGATGATTACATGCTTGTTGATATTATGACTTTTATATTTGAGATGCCTCTTATATGTGAGATGATTAGAGATATGCTATGGCTTATAAATATGATTATTGATATGAATTCTGAATATGAATATGGGCCAAAAATCATAATTATGATGTTGAGATTATTTCAAATAAATTAATCGGCCAAGGGCTGTGTTATGACATTAATTGAATATTCGAGAAGTGTTTGTCATTATAAATAATGCGATTACAGTTTATAAATATGAATATGTATATGTTTGTATACACATCTCTCTGGTATGGGAAGGAGGAAGATGTGGTATGATGCTTATTATTCCACTGATTGAATACCGGTGATGAGATGAATATATTTGGTACATTCATGATTATTATATCAGTAATTGATGTGGTTCTAATTGAAATACAATCTTATGATCGTTCTTCCTAATTAAGGGTTAAGCTAAGTGGCAGCTAGATGTCTTTTAGGTGGATATAGTACTTGATGGCTAGAAATCTAATGTACTAGTTAATGAACCTTATTTTGTTGATATAAATAACTAGCGATGATTGATACGTGACTAATAATGATGTTGAATAGTTGATAAATGAGGATTATTTGGAAAATGATGGTTAGTTAATGAAGGATGTTAAGTTAATAAAGAATGGTTAGATGATAAATGGTAAATTGTTGACTATTAATAATTAATAGATATAGTATGATTAATTGATAATAATGAATGGTTGATAAATGACGGTTTTAGTCTAGTGATGAACCTTGACTAGATGTTAGATGTTGGCTATTTAATAAATAGTGGTTAGTTGCTATCCCATGAGTAAGGGTAATGTTTAGGCTAATAACTAGAGGTTATGTGATGACTAGTGAACTAGTGATTCTATTATAATAAGTGTTGGCTAACTAATAATGAGTAGTTGAGAAGTATTGACTAGATGATATTCTATGGTGATATGCCTGTGTTTATGAGTATTTTAGTGTATATTATTTGATAATAGTAATTATGATGATATTGACAACCAGTAAGGCCGGAGGGTACTATTGTGATGCTATTGATACCCGACAAGGCCAGAGGATACTATTGTGATGCTATTGATACTCGACAAGGCTAGAGATACTATTGTGATGATATTGATACCCGGCACGGCCGAAGAATATATTGATGATATGTTTATGCCAAGCAAGGCCAAAGATTGATTACGATTATCATGGTTCTAATGAGGACAATTATGATGATTTGGGATATTAATTGTGTAATTTTCATTCATTCCTGTATGCGCATTGCCTATCACCAGTATGCACCTATGTTTATTAGATGGTATGGGACGACAATATAGATATGGGTGAAGAATATGCCTTGTGTTATTGTATGTTGATTGAACCTCCCGAGCCTGGGCTGGTGAGGGTATGCATTGGCTCGACTAGGTATTTGGTTGTCCGAAGTAGCTGGTTATTCACGCTGTTATTGATATTGTTGTTAACATTGTTATGATCTTTATTATGGCTAGCTTATGACAGATTGGTCATTGATCTGGTATCGAGATTTTGAGGTATGTCTTTGTCTCTTCTCTTTTTTGATTCCATTATTATGCATGATTATTTCATGTCTAACCATGTGGATTAGGAACCATGAGTATGATAGTATTTAAATGCTTATAGTGTTGTAATCAGATGTTAAAATGAGAATAGGATGATATAGGTTATGCTTTGAGATGACCTCATGTGTATATATATGTATACCGATATATATCTAGCTATATAAAGCTATGATACTATCGTATATCCCTTCCTTCATTGTTCATATTGTATAGTCATTTCTTTACCTTGTATATTACTACATGCTTTCTTTCGCTCTTTATTCATAAATTGACATGGAATATATGGTATAGCATTGACGTATATTGATTGTAGTTGGAATAAGATAGTTCACCATGATACTTCCTTAGTCTTATTATGTTAGACTCTTGGACATGAAAAGTTTAATTGTCCCTTATTATTCTCATTGATTTGTTATATGATTTCTAGACTCTTAGGTGTAGATTCCATTTTGTTTATAAGCTATGTACATCTGCTTTATCTTTGGAGCTCAGTTGGTAGTTGCCTATGAAGTACCATTCATTTGGTACTCATACTACACTTCTGCAGCCTGCAGATCATTGTACAGCTTATCACTGTTAATGTGTGCATCATGCAGAGTAGCCCTGGTTAAGAGACTTAGAGTGAACTCTTGATGTTCGGAGCATTACTTATCTCTTTCTAGCCCTCGTGGGGCTTGATATTTACTTTAGCCTTCATGGGGCTTGTTTTTTATTATCGATATTAAATTTCCTATTGTGATGGTATTGATACATGACAAGGAAGAAGGAGATTATGATATTGATATTGATACCCAACAAGATTGGAGGATGTTATGATAAGAAGATTGATACCAAACAAAGCCAGAGGATATTGTGATGATGATGATATACCCGGCAAGGCTAAAGGATGATTATTTGATGTACCTATGTATATATCTACCGGTTCGAGTCTGGCTAGCCCTATGTAGGGCACTTTTACTCCTATAAATATATAAATGTATATATATATATATATATCCATGTGTGTAATTTGGATGTAATGTGACAACAGGATATCAGATATAGCCCACTTGTGTTAAATATGCATAAAGTGGTGTAGTTGTTGGTTATGATAAATACAGATTCTTAATGGATATTGTTTGAATGATTAATAAAGACTAGTTGGTAAGCGGAAACTAGTTGTAAAATGAGTATTCACTTAGTGAGTAATGTTAGTGTTATAAAATGGTTAGTTAAGGATGGCTATCAAAATGGCCAAGTGGTGAATAGTTGTCTAATAAATGACTATAGTAAATGATGGTTAGGAATCTAATGGAATAGTTAATGATCCATGTTTAGCTAATAAATAATGGTTAATGGGTATTAATGATAAGTGGCTAACGATGGTAATAGTATGAAATATGGCTATATGGTCAATGTTGGTAACTAATGAAAGTTTGGTAAAATTTTTGATTGATGATAAATGTGGAATATGGCTGAATAATGATGAGATTTGGATATGTTGTTGGTTAAATGTTTTATTAATATTTCTATTGGGTGTCCTCTCCAGCAGTATGGGATGCTGTGATGAGTTCTTTACTTTGTGCACTAGATGGCATATGGGAGCCAACTTTTACTTATGTTTGCTTGTGGCTATACTTTATGATGTGTTATGGTTCTGAATTGTCTATTACTTATGGATGGTATTGGCATGTGTTGATGCCTAATGTTATACTATTGTTCCAATTTAATTACATTTTATGTACAATTGATGATGGAGATGATTCAGGTTTAGATTCTATACCCTAACTTAGTTTTGATTATCTTGCATTATATCATCTTTATATCATGACTTAGCTCAGTCGGTCGATGATGCCTTCTAAGCACCGATTGTTTTGTTACTTATACTACATTTTTGTACCTTTTTTTTGTGTAAATCTGAGTACTAGATGTCACTGTTGATCGTTGCTCATGTAGTGATTGATTTTTGGAGATAGGGTAAGCTCATAGAGTTCGAGTCTCCCATTTTCCCTCTATATTTAATATTCATATCTTTAGTATTTGAGATAGATATATTGACTATATTCTAAGTCTTTTAGGTTGTATTATTAACATTAGATGCTCTTATACTGGTTCTACCAGGTTGTAGGATTGGTATCGTATGATGATTGTTTATCTATTTAGAACACTTTGTTTATATTATAACTTGTGTTAGTTGATTTTAGTCTATTATGGGTATTTCCTACCAAATTAACCCATTGTGCTAGCTCCGGGTTATGGTATTAGCTTACCTACTAGTTGAATATAGTAGGTGCCATCATGACCTGTAAATCAGGTCGTGACACGAGCATACTAAAAAATAACAATGTAAGATAACCACATAAAAAGGTAGAATATAGGTAGATAACTCAATAAGAAACCAAGAGTCAATAATTAATAACCACCCACACTTTGTCCACAAAACCCTCTAAATGAATATCAACCTAATTTCAAACGTGCCCCCGACTATAGCCAAAAATACATCTAAATGACTGTCTAAGATATAATGAAATCAATACTTTGAAATAATAGGCCTTCCAGAGGAATGGAAGCTCACCACTTCAAGTTGACCAGCGGACGAATCAGAATCACCTACTCTGGTACTTGCTGCAATAACTGTGTAATAAATACTGTAATAATTGCAGAAATAGGCAGAAACATATGCCATAAGGCTCAAATCTATAATAAAATCTTGATGCGATATCAAAATACCAATACTGAATATAAGTACTGAAAACTGAACAACTGTCTTAAAATACTCTAGTTTAAAAAACCTCTAAACTGTCTGAACTGTGGAGTTGATGGGACAAGTCTGCAACTAACTCCGACTACTGAAAATTATACTAAAATACTACAAAAAACCATGTCCTTAAACTATGAGGACTCACCACTACGCTAACTTCTGAAAATCTGAACTGCTAAGGGTGCTCTGGAGCCCGTGCAATTGAACCTATGATATAAGACATCATAGCACAATAGAAAAGCATACGTCAGTACGTTGCGTGTACTGGTATGCTTAGCAAGGTAGGCTAAAGTGCATGGGCACACATGTGTGAACAATAATATCTGAATAACATGAGTATGACTGAATGAGAGTACATGAATGAATATGAAAACTGTATTGAGATCATAATAACACCGAATACTAGATTACTGGTAACTGAATGACTATATCTGGCAGTCTTGATTTTGTGGAACTATAATGAGTCTCATATGAGATGAGTGATTGTGCCTGGTAGTCATGAATCTACAGAACTGAATCTAGTTCCATACTGAGACTAAATCTAAAACTGAGACTGTGGAAAGTAATATCTAACCGACATGCCCCTTCTCTAATTGATTTGGGGTCCAACCTGTAACCCTAGTTGGAAGGGTGTCAATACGTGCCACGGGTAAGGACAAGTGCTGAGTCACCCTCATCTAGTAGGTACTCTGAATTAGAATGGTGGTACCCTCAACTGGTTGATATCTCTACCTATGCTGGCTATGCAGTTCTAGAATGCAAGGACTGCTTCTAAAGAGTTCACCCTCTACTGGCAGGTGAGTCCCCATCCTTAGGCTCACCCGGTGCTGAATCCTACTCCTAACTGAATAGAAACTGGACTGAATTCTAAGATGTACTATACTATACTGAGCTATTACCGATCATACTGTATAACTAAACTAAACTGAGTTCATTGAGTTCGGTGGACTAATGAAATACTACTGAATTTTATTAACTGGCTGAATTCTACTAATTGAGACATGACTGATTCTACTCTGTGACTAACCATGGTAATTACTACTTAGTGATCAATAATTCATTGGGCATTCAAGAAAAAACTTGCATGAAATGAACTTGCATACATGCTAATATGATATAATTTCACTATTCAACGAACATGGATAATTTATTAAACACTTGTGGGGCATAATATATGGACATAATACTAACACAACATGTAGGCATCATGATTCAATTCCAATTACACAATTCCAAGAGTTTCAACATAGATTCACATGATAAGGCACACATATTAATTAAATCTACATGAATCTTGTAATAAATCATGAATATACTTTAATTCAAATCATGGTAATCATGAAATCACTTTACATGAACTTTAAAAGAGTTTCTTGGACGCTAAGGGTGGAAAGAACCCTTGGATGAACAATTCACATGCCTTAGTTGATGAGTTTCTGAAAATTAATGGTGAGTTCTCGACCAAATTGGAGAATGAATGAGTATAGTTACTTTTCAAAGGGCTTAATTTCATGTTTTTGGGGGCTGAAGGACGTGGGTAAAGACCTAAATACCCCCAAGGATACGGTCTTTTAATGACTAAAAAATTGCGTTACCCAATACGTCAGTCGACGCGCCGCATCTTTGGCATCCACGTAATAGCCAATACACCACGTTTAGTCCGTGTTGGTTCATTGGAATTTGAACTGAAGCTAGAAAAAAATATCTTATCAATCTGATGGTCGACGCAACACATTGAGATTGCGTTGTCCCACTGTTTTGGGCACTAAAACATGATCTAAACGAGGTTAGAAAGATACAAAACTTATTCAAAATTACCTATTGACATTCTTTATCATGAATTAACTCAAATATCGATATTTAATAGATGGAAAGGTTGCGAAATAAGATTGCTAACTTTTGAAGGCTAATATAACACTAAGTCAAAATACTTAGGTAAAATATTCTAAGTATGGGACCCCTTGTCAAGATTAAAGGACTGATTTAAGCTATGAATTTTGTGGGGTCTTACAAGTTCAATCAGTTGTCTATGTATGCCCTTGATATGATGGCTGATCCTAGGGCAAGTATGAGTAATTTTATTACTGGAGTATCTGGTTTGGTAGTCAAGGAGTGTAGGATTGCCATGCTTATTCAAGACATAGATCTTGCTAGATTGATAATTCATGCTCAGCAGATTGAGGCAGAGAAGTTGAAGGGAAAAGAGAGAAGTAATAAGAAGTCTAGAATAGGGCAGTTTGAGTATTGTCAGACTAGGTCTCAAGAGGGTAATCATTCATAGTTTTAGAATCGAATCATTCATCTATTCCAATGCCATCTTTATCTAGTTCTCCCTCTCCCAGAGCTAGGCAGGAGCAGTGAGGGTAAGTCTTCTATGTCTAGATCTCAGAATAGTGTGAGTGGAAGGCCTAGTTATCTTCCATGTGCTAAGTGTGGTAAGAATCACCTTAGTGAGTGTTTAGCTGGTAAAAGAGGTTATTTCGGTTGTGGTAAGTTGGTACATGGTATTAGAGAGTGTCCATATGCTAAGCTAGAAAACAGTGATGTTCGTCCCCAAACTCAAGCCACTAGTGCACCAGCTCCTTCAAGCCACCCAGTCCCTCCTCAGGGTACATCATCTAGTACCGGTGGTGGACAATGCTAGAATTAGTTTTATGCTTTACCATGTTTTCAGGAGTAGGAGGATTCATCAGATATTGTTACAGGTATACTCCGTGTCTTTCATCTTTATATTTATGTGTTGTTAGACCCTGGGTCGAGTTTCTCTTTTGTAACTCCATTATTTGCAGTGAATTTTGAAATAAGTCTTAAAAATATCCCTGAGCCTTTCTTGGTTTCTACCCAGTAAGTGAGTCAATTATTACTAAGCAGATCTAAAGAAAGTTTTCTATCACTGTCCTTCATAAATTTATGTTAGAAGACCTAATAGAGTTAGATATGGTTAACTTTGATCTTATTCTTGGTATAGATTGGCTCCATTCCTGTTATGTATCCATAGATTGTCGCACCTAAGTTGTGAAGTTTCAGTTTCCAGATGAGCTAGTCTTTGAGTGGAAAGGTAATTCAGTGTCTCCCAAGAGTCATTTCATATCTTATCTTAAAGCCAAAAAATGATTTCCAAAGGATGTATCTATCACCTAGTTCGAGTTAAAGACACTAAGTGTGAGACTCTAATAGTTCAGTCAGTCAGTGTAGTCAATAAGTTTCCCAATGTCTTTCCTGAAGATTTTCCAGGGGTACCTCCCAATAGGGAAATAGAATTCAGTATTGACCTTCTCCTAGATACTCAGACTATTTCTATTCCTCCATATTGTATGGCTCTAGCTGAGCTTAAGGAGTTAAAAGAGTAGCTCAAATATCTTCTAGATAAAGGTTACATAAGGCCTAGTGTTTCTCCATGGGGCACTCCTATCCTATTTGTGCAAAAGAAAGATAGTTCTTTGCGTATCTGCATTGACTACCGTTAGATGAGTAAAGTTATAGTCAAAAACAAATATCCTCTTTCTAGAATTGATGATTTATTTGACCAGCTCCAGGGTGAAAGTTATTTCTCCAAGATGGACCTTAGATTCGACTATCATCAGCTTAAAGTAGAAATTGTGACATTCGGATGACAACTTTCAGGACTCATTATGGTCATTTTGAGTTTCTACTCATGTCCTTCGGGCTAAAAAATTCCCATGAAGCTTTCATGGACTTGATGAACATAGTGTTCAAATAGTATCTGGACATGTTTGTCATAGTCTTTATTGATGATATTCTCGTCTACTCTCATAGTGAGGATGATCATGTAATCCATCTTAGAATTATATTTCAAACTCTTAGAGATCACCAGTTGTTCGCTAAATTTAGAAATGTAAATTTTGGCTAAGGTCAGTATCTTTCCTTTGTCATATTATTTTTGGTGATGGTATTAGAGTTAATCCCTAAAAGATAGAAGCAGTAAGAAATTGGCCTATACCTATTTCTCCGTCAGACATTAAAAGTTTCTTGGGTTTAGCTGGCTATTACAGATATTTCATTGAGGGTTTTTCTTCTATTTCATATCTTATGTCTAGATTGATCTAAAAAAAAGTCAAGTTTCAGTGATATGATTCCTGTGAGAAGAGTTTTCAGGAGTTAAAGATTCGACTCACTTCAGCCCTAATTTTAGCGTTACCTGACGATACAAATGGTTTTATTGTGTATTGTGATGCCTCTAGAATTGGGTTGGGTTGTGTTCTGATGCAGAAGTTAAGGTTATAGCCTATACCTTTAGACAGATTAAGCCTCACAAAAAGAATTACCCTACCAATGATCCTAAGTTAGTTGCTGTTGTGTTTGCTTTGAAAATCTGGAGACATTATCTTTATGGGGTGCATGTTAATGTGTTTACGAATCATAAAAGTTTGCAGTATGTGTTTACTTAGAGGGAGTTACGTCTTTGGTAGAGAAGGTGTTAGAGTTGTTGAAAGATTATGATATGAGTATGTTGTATTATCTAGGAAAGGCCAATGTAGTGGAAGATGCCCTTAGTAAATTATCCATGGGCAGTGTTACTCATGAAAAAAATGATAAGAAGGAGTTAATTTGAGAAGTTCATCAATTGGCTAGGTTGGGTGTTAGATTGGTTTATTCAGCTGAAGGGAATGTTTGGGTTTAGAGTAGTTCTCTTCTCTAGTTTAGGAAGTGAAAGAGAATCAAGATAAGGATTCTAGTTTGGTCAAACTAAAAGAGTTAGTTAAAGACCAAAAGGTAGAGGTTTTCTCCCTAGGGGAGATGATGTGTTGAGGTATCAAAGTAGATTGTGTATGCCATGTGTCGATGATTTGAGGCAGCATATTATGGTGGAAGCGCATGGTGCTCGTTATTCCATTCATCCAGGTCCAACCAAGATGTATCGTGACTTACGGGAAATATAATGGTGGAATGATATGAAAGAAGATATAGCAGAGTTTGTAGCCAAGTGTGTAACTTGTCAACGGGTTAAGGTAGAGCACCAAAGACCTAGTGATACATTACAAGAGTTTGGTATCCCCACTTGGAAGTGGGAAGAGGTGAATATGGACTTTGTGACTGGATTACCCTATTCGTATCATCAACATGATTCAATTTGCGTCTTTGTAGATAGATTGACTAAGTCTGTGCATTTTTTGCCAGTTCACACGTCCTACACAATAAAATATTATGCCATGTTGTATATTAGAAAGTTGGTTAGATTGCATCATTTTAGACAGGGGTAGTTAATTTACCTCTCCGTTTTGAAGAGCCTTTCAGAAGGGTCTTGGTACCCAAGTTCATCTTAATTCAACTTTTCATCCACAGACATATGGTCAGGCAGAAAGGACCATTCAGACTCTAGAATACATGCTGAGGGAATGTGTTCTTGATTTCAAAGGTAGTTGGAATGACTATTTTCCATTGATTGAGTTCGCTTATAATAATAGTTATCATGCTAGTATTCAGATGGCTCTATTCGAGGCTCTTTATGGGCAGAGATATAGATCATCGGCTGGTTGATTCAAAGTAGGTGGGGCCGCTTTGATTGGGCCAAACATGGTGTTTGAGGCCATGAAGAAAGTTCAGTTTATTCAAGATAGATTTAAAGAAGCTTAGAGTCATCGAGAAGAAGAAATCTTGAGTTCGAAGTTGACGACCTTTTGTATGTAAAAGTTTTACCCATGAAAAGGGTGAAGAGATTTGGCAAAAAGGGGAAGCTTAGTCCCCGGTATGTAGGTCCCTTCAGGATTTTGAGTCATGTTGGGAAGGTGGCGTATGAGCTTGAGCTACCTGCAGGTTTGTCCTCAGTTCATCCAGTATTCCATGTGTCCTTGTTGAAGAAGTGCATCGATGATTCAACCATTATAGTTCCTCTTGAAACAACAAATATTTAGAATAGCCTTTCTTACGAAGAGCTTCCAGTAGAGATTCTTGATCATCAAATTCGTAGACTAAGGAACAAATAAGTTCCCTTGGTTAAAGTTCTGCGGCAAAATCAATACATTGAGGGTGATACTTGGGAAGCAGAAGCAGACATGCATACCAAGTATCCTCATCTATTCTCCATGAAACCAGATTAAGCTAAAGGTAATATTCTTCCTTCATTCAGTTCATTTCTAGTCTCAGATTCATCCATATAGCTATTTTCATGTTAATTCATGCACTCACAAATCAGTTCAGTAGCTCAATATGTTTTTTGATTCATTGATATAGTTATTTAAGTTGTGTATGATAGATTATAGCCTTAGATTCCACATTCAAGGATGAGTGTTCCCAAAGGGGAGATATTGTAATACCCCATACTTTTCCTAACTTAATTTGTTCCTAGAATGTCAAAGGTTAGCTTAAAAAATGAATAACTTTTATTAAATGTAGAATTTTCTAGATTCAAACCCTCATTGTGTAGAAAATTGAGTTAGCTTTCCATCTATATCAATTTCTCCCAAATCCGATACTCGGTTGAGAAGTAATGTCATTTTTTGTAAACAGTACGCCATCTGGGAAAACACCGCATCACGGTGAGGGTTAAATTCCCATTCATCAAAATCCTGTGAACCACTACAATAAGCTCATATCGCAGTGAGGTCCAATTTCCCAATTATCAATTTCCAGTGGCTCATCGTGATGGTGGCGCATCGCGGTGATGGCCAAAATGGCATTTCAATAGAGTATCGTGATAGCTCCTCATCACGTTGAATTTCTAGTTCCCACTCATCCTTTTTCCAGTGAGCCACGATGATAGTGGCACATCGCGGTGGCATGTAAAATTAGGAAAATTTTATTGTTTCTAGTTTTGATTAAATTTTAAAAAGGGGAACTTTGGTTAATTCCCAAGCCCCCAATTCATCCAAAACAAGGAATTAAGCCTATTCTAAGCACTTTATACCCAATTTTCATCCAGTCTCTATCAAAGAAAACCCTAGAGCTCAAAGCTTAACCTCCAAGAAATCAAATTCCTCCATTGTTTTACCAAGAAAACTCAATATTGAGGATTCCCAAATCAAGATAATCAAGAGTTCATCTTCAAGAGAACAAATAGAGATTCAATTTCAAGCTTTCTTGGAGATTTCATCAATTAAGGTATTTAGGGTTTATGAACATGGATCCTCTTTCGTCCTTGTGCCCAAAACCAAGTTTTTATGTAAAACTTACATGATTTTGAATGATTATACATGAGATTTAAATTATGGTTCATACCCATTATTGCTAATTGGAAGATTATGAGATTTGAAGTGAATTAGAAGTTGAATTGCATGTGTATTTCCATATTTACATGACTATTGTAGTAAATCTCAGATTTTGAGATGAATTATTATTGTTCTCATTACCACGCATGATTATTATTATATTTAACATGAGATTGATACATGAGTTACTATCCTAGATTGGATATTATTATTTCAAGAAAGATTATGCTTTAAGCATCAGATGATCAGTTTATTTTCATATTTTTAGTAAGGATTTGATCCTTTGATCCTCAGATAAGATTTGGAATCCACATTATAGATTGATTATATATTTCAAAAATTAGAATAATTCATTCACAGATTGAATCAGATAAATGCATAATTTGTTTCGTAATAACCCTTTTGCTAGCTTTTAAAGTGAATTTCCAAAAGAATGAGCATACAGATTAAAAAGGGAGTAGTTTTTAGCACCGAGCTAGAAGTGTGGGATTAGCGTGCCCTATCTTCCACAGAACTACACAGCCAATGTGGGTACAAATTCAGATTATTTCCATTTCTATATGGATGACAGATACAGATGTGATCACTTAGATTAGGTTATACTCATTGACAAAAGTATGGCTCCTCTCCCTAGTATGAGGTTTTCCCCATAAAAAAAAAAGACATTTGACTCCATGTTAGCTCATATGGTTTATGTCGGTTAGAAGAACATCCCTTACAGAATAGTTTTTAAAAGAATTCCCTAAAAAAGAGACTACAGAATGAATAACAGAAAATCTTTTAGAAAACTAAGTGTAAAGGCTCACAACTTTATTCATATTATGTTTTTAAAAAATGATATTAGCTACAGACTACATCTTTCCGATTTTAGATATAGAAGTGAGCCTTTTTTACACTTAGACAACATGATTTATAGATAGAACATTAGCACAAGTTTCAAAACTAAATGTTATCACTCACTAGATTTACAAAGTATGATTTGCTATTCATGATTTGATTACAGATTTCAGTTTTCAGATATTCCAGCTTATGTGAGTTATTTACATTTAGTATGTACTGTTTTACAAACTGTGATGAAAATTAATATTATGTTTTACTTATGCATTCACACCATATACTCAGTACATCCTCAAAGTACTCATCCACATCTATGTCTATGCGCTACATTGTCTCATAATATAGGTTCAAGTTCTCAGTTCCAGCAGCATGAGTAATTTTGAGCATCTCCATCCACATCCCGATAGTTGGTGAGTCCCCATAGTTTGGGGACTTAGTCATTCAGTTTACTTTTAGCTTATTAGTTTAGATGATTAAGTATTCTTTTTAGACAGTTCGAGTCAGATGGGGTTTGTCCTAGTGATTCTCTAGTTATTAGTAGTAAAGGCTTGTCAAACTGCTAGTTTTGATATAAATTTTTAGTATTATTTCATTAGACCCTTGAGACTAGTATTTTTTAGATATTATACTCAGTTTGTTTTTGGCATTCGGTATGATTTTCATTTGTATATTTACATTAGTATGAGATTCAGACTTAGTAGAAGGCATACAGGGTTAGATTAAGGCTACTCATAGTCTTGAGCATCGTGTGACGTCTCAGGACCCATTTTCGAGGTGTTATAGAGGCATCTTTGGATGTTGTTATGGGTATGTTTACAATAATTTTTCTTTGATGTGTATGCTTTATTTGGTATGGGGTCTCTCTCTCTTATGAGTGACCCCACCTGTGATTTTGTATGTCGATTTTGTTTTGAGTTTTGGACTCCTTTTTTATTTTTACCTTTATAAGGGACTCTGTGGTTGTAAGGACTCTATAAGGGGTGTATGGTAGCTTTTGGTTGTGAAGAAACTCTTGTTGATTGATAAAAGTTGATATAATTACTCTTGATGTCATTTTTGCCACGCTTCCTTAGATTTTTGACCCGTGAGGTCATGTTTAAAATTCCCTAACGAGCCAGTCATTGTACAGGAAGGAGGTTCCTCAGTGGCTAAGAAAAGGTTCGTATTTTATCTTAGAGCCCAAAAGTTGTTCTCTAAAGGGTGGTTATATCATTTGGTCTGATTTGAAGACTCTAACTCAGGAGTTTTTCTCTAGAGTCCATTTCCTTAGTTAATGAACAACTTGAGGATCCTCGTTTATGACCTTCCTAGCATACCAGTGGGGAGATTGAGTTGTGGGTTGGTCTTATCTCGGACACCTGCCCAAATTACTATTCCTTCATTCTAGAATGGTTCCTATAAAATGTTTTAGTTTTTACATGCATAAGAGGGATGGTTTTCCCTGGGAAGGTATGAGTTGAAATTGGACTTGTCTCTAGAATGAGTCCCATTCGTTTGATGTTCCATGTCCTTATGTTGAGAAAGTGTGT
Organism: Capsicum baccatum var. pendulum; assembly: GCA_030864225.1. Lineage (NCBI taxonomy): Eukaryota > Viridiplantae > Streptophyta > Magnoliopsida > Solanales > Solanaceae > Capsicum > Capsicum baccatum. The sequence goes on from CM061557.1 coordinate 94,714,899, forward strand.
ATATGGTCCTTTATTGGTTGCTTTCTTAGAGGACGTTGGTAGTTTGGACTCTTTGTTGTGTGAGGCAATCCAGATAAGGAACTTGGGTTTGCAAGTTTGCTGGTTACGAACAAAAGAGGTGGATTCGGTGAAGTTTTTATAGAGGAACCAAAAGTCTGAGGAAGCTACACAGGAGGCGGAAAAAGACATAAAGCCCAAGGTATCCGCATTTGTCTTCTGATATGGAAACTTGTGCTTGAGAAATATTTTTGTGTCCTTAAATTGATTCACGTCTTTGTTAGAAAATTAGTCCAATTCCATAAGCTTTGAATAGATCAAGTGTCTAATGGGTTTGAGTCACATAATAAATGAAATGAATGGTTGATTGATAATGATCATGATGTGTGTCTTATCCTTGTTGTGTGCCTTTTGTTCTAACTTGATGAAAGGATAAATTGATGTGTGGTAATTTGTTAACTTATGACTGTGCTAGCCTTACTGATCATTCGAGGACAATTGATCCTAAGTGGGAGAGAATGAAACACCCAAGACCATAGCCTTACAATTTTGTTTGAGTTTTGGACACTTTGTCCATGGTATGACTCGGGTTACTAGACGTACCCACTGTATACAACTTAGTTGCCCCCTCTCATACAGTAGGTAGTATGGTAGGGGTTACACACTATCCGAGATATGAATTAGTCTCCCCATGGTCATACCTTTGGGAATGAGTCTAACCATGGCAAGTTGTACAGTCTTACATATTGGCATTATGAGGCTGTCTTGGGTATGGGTTAGGGTACCATTCATACAATTGGGTATGATTCAAGAGTGGGTGTTCATACCTTAAACAGAGTGGTGGTCCTTGGTGGGGCCTAGAGTACAAGTACCGTCATACCCTAGGGTAAGATTTAGTGCAGGATTCGTACCTTCCTGTGGGGTGATTTCCAACTTTTAAGGTTATTGACATTTCCCACCCCAAAACGCTTAAGTCCCCTCACTATATAAGTTATCTTTTCCTCTCATAACACTCATTTGGTGGATCAAACATACCAAATACACTTTTTAAATTTCTTCCACAAGATTGGAGGCTAGGGTTTGAAGAGGGTTCATATAGAGGCAAGAAAAATGTCAAGTTCTTCAGTGAATCATGTTGTATAAGGCATGTATCTCTTCCTTTATTGTTAGTTCAAAATATCATGTGTTTTAAACAATGATTTTGACTTGTAAATGGTGGCTTTAAAATGAAATATTGAGGGTTTTAAAGCATAATGTTGGGTAATGTTTACTTGCTTTAACTTGTGTTTATCCATGTTTTTAGTGATGGTTTGAACATATGGGTGATTTTTGATTGTGGTCTAACAAATGGGTCATGAGTAACCCTAACTTGGGTGATTTTTACTTTGGTTTTGGTCTAGGTAAAAGTGTGCCTTCAAGGTGTTTTTGAAAATGTCTAAGAGAATTAACTAGTCACATGTTAATGGTGTATTGAACATGGTATTGGTCTAGTGAATATGAATGAGATAAGATATTGTTAAAATGAATATGAATGCTTGGTAATTTGTTGGTAAAAGCCTTGTTAGCCATGTAATGATTTAATAGATGTCTTGGATAGTTGTCTGGCTAAATGGGTCATAGTCCTTGAACATGAAATGGAATTGTGTTTTGAACTAAAAAGTGGTATAAGAATGCTAATAAAGAATGAATGGTTTGCAAGGTTCATGGTGACCACAAATTGAATTGAATGATGAATTGAATCAAGGCGTTTAGACTATTTAAATTATTAGTGGTTAAATAGTTTTTGTAAAGGCCAAATAATCACCTATGGTTTTGATATGTAACCTTGGTGGTTTGAATTACCCTAAGAAGGATTCAAGTCCTTATGTGTAGAATTGTATGGATGTTAATGTATGTGTAAGAAGGGTTCGAGTCCTTATGTTGACTAGTAATGATGAGAAGATGGCTTGTGGTTCAAGTCCCTTACCTAATGTGATGGTTTATGGTCCGGGTCCACTTACTATATAAGATGTGATGGTTTGTGGTTTGGGTCCACTTACCATATAAGATGAGTCAGTTTGTGGTTTGGGTTTACTTACCATATAAGATGAGGTGGTTTGTGGTTTGGGTCAACTTACCATATAATATGAGTTGGTTTTATGGTTTGGGTCCACTAACCATATGAGATGTACAGGTTGGTGGTTCAGGTCCACTTACAATATAAGATGTGACAGTTTATGGTTTGGGTCCACTTACAATATAAGATGAGTTGGTTTGTGGTTTGGGTCCACTTACCATATAAGATGAGTCGGTTTGGGTCCACTTACTATATAATATGAGTTAGTTTATGGTTCGGGTCCACTTACCATATGAGATGTGAATTTTTTTGGTTCAGGTGCACTTACCATATAATATATATAGGTTTATAGTTTGGGTCCACTTACCATAAAACGTGCAAAGGTTTATGGTTTGAGTGTCATTAATATATAAGATGCATCAGTTTCATTTACTTTATATATAAACTATGACAGCTTGAGGTTCGGGTCCTCTTATCTAATGTAACGGAGAAGATTAAATGTTCTGTATTGTAAGGGTGAAAGGTTGGAAGTCCTTCACTCCATGTCTCATGAATGAATATGTTAAGAACGAATGATATGACGTGTTCCATGATTTGGAATTCTATATAATTATATGTATATATACCTCCATTTATGCCTATACTAATGTAAATATGATTACATATGATGGTTTGACTTGGATTTGTACAAATGGACTATTTTATCCTTATCCTTGAGTTACTTGCTAGCTCTCCAACCGCTAACCATCTCTGAAAGCTATGTCCCCACACGACATAGGGGCCGAAGCTTCTCTTTCTCTTCCTGCGCAGTGACTAGGTCTTCAGGAGGATCTCGTGTTGACATTGAAGTTGTGATCTTCCATTCTTTAGAAGGAATACATTTTATAGTCTTTTATCTTATTCTTATGGTTTAGACGTGATGTTGGCTATTGTCAGGGGAATGTCCCGAAATGTATTAGACATCGGATTCGTAGAGGATTTGTGGATGGCTGTGGACTTGAGTATATTAGGGATTGATATATATATATATATATATATATATATATATATATATATAAGTTGATGTAAATCCAATGTTTAAGCATTATCTAAGTTTGGTTATTAGCCTTGTTTCTGCTTCTTGACTTAGGGTTGGAGTTCATCTGACCCTTTAGGGATTGATATAATTATTAGGGTTGCGTTAATGGGGCGACCTCAGGTCCAAGTTGAGCTTGAGGTTCCTACATGACAAAGCCTTATTTTAGGTCATGTCATTTAAATACATGATATTTATGTTAGTTGGTATTTGAGACTTGGTGCTAGTTCTGAAAAAACTCGATAGTTTATTTATATTATGTTCTGGTCCAAGTCTGGCAATTAATGATGATATTAATGTCTTGGGTTTTAATTCAAGTCCGGTAAATGATGCTAATGTTGATGATAGTATTGATTTAAGTTTGAGTTTGGCATTGGGTTATTTATGGCATGATATGATGTGGATGGATTAATGGTTATAGCTTGGTATTCAATAAATTTATGAACCTTCGGTTATTTATTTTCCTTTGATTATATCATTCGGGCTTATGGGGGACCGTGTTGGGGTACTTACTTTCTTGCACTTTCTGTCTTATCGGTGCTAGTCTTGTGTATTAATCATGCTTTATTTCATATTATCTATTTTGGTTATTTATTTACAATTTTGGCGCTTATTTCAAGGTTTTCCCTTTTACCTTTAATTAGCTATTTATCTTGCATCCTACCATATTTATATCATGATTCAGCTCAGTTGGCCGATGATGCCTATTGAGTACATATGGTTTTGGTACTCATACCAAACCTTTTTACCTTTTTGGTGTAGATTCATGTACTAGCGGCCATCGCTGATGTGACAATTATGCTGAGTTAATTTCGGAGATAGGGTGAGCTCTCAGATTCGGATTTGACCTTTTTTCCTTAAGTTATCTATGTCTAGTCTTTCACTATTCGAGATGAATTTGAATTTAACTATTTTTGTACTTAGGTTCCTTTGGTAGTAGCTCTTATACCGACGCTACAAGGTCATGGGATGGTTGTTTATGTATTATCTATCCTTTAGATTATTATTACTACCTTATTATTTTAAGTCTAATTATTTATTTTTGGCTTTTAGGCTATTTTCCACCGAATTAGCCTATTGCTTATAACTCCGGGCTACGGTTTGGCTTATCTATTGGTAGGATAAAGTAGGGACCATTATGACTCATAAACCAGGTCATGACACTGCTTAAGCAACTAGGCTTGCCAGTTGGGGTTGCTAAAGCAGAGCCCAATAAGTTAAAATAGGACTTTGTCTTCTTTAGCGAAGGGTGCAGGCCAAGACGGTACCGCTTAAGCAGTTAATAGCTGCTTAGTAGCAAAGTGGCCACTTAAGAGGCACCTGGGAGTCCAAATACCTCATTAGCCAAGTTTTTCTCCCATTTTCACACAAAAAATCCTAGAGAGTGTGGAAAATTAGGAGAATAATTATTGAGGGATTGTGGGTGATTGTGAGCTCGAATTACTCATTTCTTCATAGAAATATCGATAAGTTTCCATTAGGTTCATGGTTAATTATTTAATTAATTCCAAAAATCCCTAGATTCTTGTTGAGTAGATTGAGCTACCATTTGAGCTCGGAATTTATCCTTTCTCGATGGTAAATGTTCCTTGAGCATAGAGGGATGCATTGACAATTTTGAAAGTGTGATTCTGCATGTAGTACCTACATGGGATTTTTTCTTGATTTTGGACCTGAAGCATAAAAATGCAATATGGATACCATTGTTATTGTATTGATTAGTATATTACCATTTTGATAGTACGTCATTATGCGGAAGCTCCTCGGATGGGGAAATCAATGATTAGCATATTTTACCGAGCTTTGTTCAGTGTCCAGGTAGGCTAGGTTTACCTTTCTCTTACATTGAGCTTAGTTACAGTATGAATGTGATATTATGCTAGTTTTGGGATGGGAATTAGATCTTGATGTATGTTTAGTAGGATTTGGAAGTTTTAGCTAATTAAGCAGTCATAAGTCGGCATAGTTAACTTATTACTTGTTCTTTAGGTAAAATTGCTATCTTAAGACTAAATTGTTGCTTGTTAAAGATCAAGTAATGAAATTAGATACCTTAGCCTAGTTCAAGATAAAATTTACATTGGAACATATTTTGGGGTTAGATGTGGCCTCCAACCCACCTTAGATAAAAATTTCTATTAGTCTTTTATAGACTCAATAAACATTTTCCATGACATTAATTATGTTTTTTTATTTGAGAAGGTTTAAATATATGGTGGTTTATTCTATATTGATACTTGGGAGATGATATTAGTTTTGATTTGAGTTCGGAGATTTATGATATTTAAATTAGTTTGATTCTGGCATTATCCATGATAAAAGTTTGGATTCAAGTTTGACAAATGATGATATAAGATCTAATTCAAGTCCAGCATTGATGGGTTAATTGTGATAGCTACGGAAATGGATTTTGTCCAGTGGTTACGGCATGGAAAGATCCTTGGCTATAATTTTGAGATATGACTAATTTGTATATTTTTTATTATTATTTATCTTGATTGCACCCTCCGGGCTTATGAGGGCCTGTTTTAGGTTATTCTCTTTTCCTCACTTCCTGGCTTATGGGGGCCAGTTATGTAGATATAGTTGTATTTTTTCATTATTATTATTATTATTATTATTATTTTGGTTATTTAATTACAATATTTGGAGCGTTATCCCAAATTTTCCCTCTTAACTTGTTTTAGATTATTTATCTTGTATTTTATTATATTTATATTATGATTTAGCTTAGTTAGACAATGAGGCCTACTAAGTACCCATGGCTTTGATACTCATACTACACTTCTATACCTTTTTGGTGCAGATCCGAGTACTAGTTGACACTATTGTCGCCGAGATTCATGTTGGTTATAGTTTGGAGACAGGATGAGCTCTCAAAGCCGGAGTTAACCTTTTCTCTTTCTTCTATTTTTTCTAATCTTTCCATTTTTGAGACTATAGTGTATTGACTATTTACTTATGTTTGGTTGGATTATAGGCTCTTATACCGACATTACTAGGTCATGGGATGTTATTCTTCTTTTTATTCCTCTTCCCTTATGTTATAATCTTATGACTTATCTCTTAAGCTTTATTTATTGTATATTTCCAACATTTATGCCATTTTCCACCAATTAACCCATTACTTATAGTTATAGGCTATGTTTTTGGCTTACCTATTGGTGGGGTAAAGCAGGTCCAATCATGACTTAGAAATTGAGTCGTGACATTTGTATATATGTATATTTAGGATTCTGTCTAGTACTTTGATTTTTGGACTGTAGTGGCTCTAGTACCGACCTTAAAAGTCTTGGGAGGGTTTCATTTTGTGTATTTTGTCATCTTTGTTTTCCTATACGGTTTGTTATATATGTATATTTCTTTGCTTTCGCCTATGTTTTGTCCGTTGTACCATTACTTGTTATTTCGGTCTATGGCTTGGCTTACCTACTAGTGGGTTTGAGTAGATGCTATCATGACTTGATAAATTTGTTCATTACTTACGAGATGTTCTCGCTATAGGGGCTAGTGTTAGAGGTCTGCATACCCTTATAGCGACCTAAGAGATCGTGCTAGGTTAACGAGTTCTATGTCATACTCCTAATCGTCACAACCCAACTAATTAGTCATGAGTGCACCTACTCTAATCAACCTAGAGAGGAGAACCATTACTACCTAATTAAGAAATATGTGGAAGTCATAAAAGAATGAAATTAATCTCTTAACAATACCATAAAACTTATTACAAACTTCTCTTTTAATACATAAATGAAAACACCTTTTCTAAGGATCTAGTCTAGACATGGACAAAAGCTGTTGCAAAACAGGGAAAATATCTCAGAACCATCTTCCACCTTAAGAATGAAAAGACAAAAGCTGTTGAAATATGTCTATTCGCATCAAGCTTTGAAACCTGAACCAATACTGCAATGGGCTATACCCTAATAAGATATAGTAAATGTAGCATTAATATAAACAATACTTACTGTAGGCATCATTGGTCGACCCATATTAAATAACATAAATATCTAAAAGAAAAATGCACTTAAACAATCTTATTAGTCAATTCATAAGTCAACGACTATACGACATTCAACCCTAACTATATGCTAAATCTTTTTTTGATGACGATCAACTTAAAATAATGTACCAGGTCCCTGGGTCTTCATGGAAACATGCAACTGTCACATAACATGCATAGTTTTGTCTTCTAGTTTAACAAACTACGCAGGTGAGATGTGTATCGGTCAGGAAACCTTGCCCAATCGGATTTCAACCCTAATCATTATTCCGCTATAAATAGAAAATAATTCTCCTCAATTTATTAGTTTCTAAAATCATATTGTTCAAGTGGAAAATCAGCGAAAACTCAACTTTGTAACAATGCTCAAGTTAATATTTTATGTGTATGCTAAAATAGTAAGTATTCTTGAGTCATGTTTGAGTCTATAATTGAATAACTCATGTTATAAGAGTAATGCTCTTTTCTTGAGAGTGCTTAGGTAGAGTTACCCGAGTGTGATATTGGTTAGAGTTAGTCAATATTGAGGAGAGTCTTGGTAGAGTTGTTAAGGTGGATTTATTATAAAGTTATTACAAACTAGTGGAGCTTAGAGTTAAGTTCCCATTTAAGTCTGTAATCAAGAGTTTGATAATAGTGGATTGTTGAGAGATTGTGAGGGAAAGCCATGGTTTTTCCTCCCTTGAGCAAGGGGTTTCTACGTTAAATCTTTGTGTTCTTTAATTTCCAACAAAGTTTATGTGTTCCTACTACTTTACTATTTGATTATTTATGTCTGATTCTAATGGGCATGGTCCCTCATAGTGTTGTGTAACTCCTTATGTTTCTATAATTGGTAGCAGATCCAGAACATTCTAAAAGGGTCACACCTTGAGTGATTTGGTTATCATGGTTGATCCATCTAATTTGGAAGAAGGGCAATTTACCATTAGACCACCTCGCTTTAATGGGAAGTTCTATGGGTGGTGGAAAATAAGAATGTATGACTTCATTATGTCTGAGGACAGTGATCTAATGGATGTAATACTTGATGTTCCTTATGTGCCAGTTAGAGAGGTCAAAGTAGGAAACATAACTAGAGTGGTTGTTAAAAGAAAGCGAGAGTATGATGATGAAGATAGAAAGAAAGTTAAGAAGAACTACAAGGCCAAGAATCTGCTAGTTTGTGGCATAGGACCTGATGAATACTCTAAGATTTTTTCCTGTGAAAATGCTAAGGAAATCTTGGATGTCTTGAAAACTGATCATGAAGGAACCACTGATGTGAAGTATTCAAAAGTTGATATACTGACTACTTAATATGAAACCTTTACTATGAGAGAATGAGAAACTATCCAATAGATGCACACCAGATTCATTTCAATCATCGATGAGTTGCACTGCTTAGAAGAAGTAACTCCTTTGTACAAATAGGTGAGAAAAATTCTTGGGGTTCTACCTAAATCTTGGGAAAGTAAAGTGGATCTTATCACTAAGGCAAGAAACCTGAAAACTCTCACTATGGATGAACTTATTGGTAATCTGAATACACATGAACTCAAGAAGAAACAAGGCTAAGAGAAGAAGGAAGTAAAAGAGAAAAAATCTCTAGCATTGAAGGCTTCTAAGTCAGATTCAAGTGAAGAAGACACTAATGTTACCAATTGGCAAAAGGAATTGTTAGGGTAATGAACAAGAATGGTCAGTTTTAAAAAAGAGGAAGTAGCAGCAAAAAGGGAGGTTGTAACGCCCCGAAACCTGGTTCCAAGACGTAACACGGTGCTCAAGACTATGAGTAACTTTAAGCTAACCCTATCTGCCTGTTACTAAGTTTGAATCTCATAATAATAGGAAATATAGACATAAGTCATACTGAATGCGGAAATTGCTAGAAATAGCTAAGAATGATCTGAATATAATCTCTGAAAACCAAATACTGTAAGTATGAATCAAATAGAGCAGTCTGACAAGTCTCTACTACTAATTACTAGAGAGTCACTGGGATAAACCCCCCAGCTAACTCGAACTGTCTGAAAAGAAATATTGAATCATATAAATTAATAAGCTACAAAATTTGAATAAATAAGTCCCCGAACTTTGAGGACTCACTATTTGTCCGGTGTATATGGAGATGCTCAAACTACTCATGCTGCTGATACTGAGCACCTGAACCTACATTATGCGACAATGTAGCACATAGACATATGTGTGGATTAGTACTTTGAAGATGTACTGAGTATATGGGGGTAAAATGCATAAGTAAAACATTATCTCATAATCATAACTTGTAAAACAATGTATGCTAAATGTAAATTACTCACATAAGCTGGAATATCTGAAATCTGAAATCATGAATAGCAAAACATATTTTATAAATCTAGTGAGTCATAAAATCTAGTTCGGAAAATTGTACAATTGTTTTGTCTGTAAATCATACTGTCTAAGTGTAGAAAGGACTTACTTCTGTAATTGAATTTTAAAAGCTAAAATCTGTAGCTAATATTTTTCTATAAAGCATAATCTGAGTTAAGTTGTGAGCCTTTACACTTAATTTTCTTAAAATCTTTTTTGTTAATCTTTTAATTTAACTAGCAGGAAGGTTCTTCTAACGGACATAAACCATATGAGCTAACATGGAGTCCAACGTCTCATTCCCCTAAGAGGAAAACCTCACGATGAGGAGAGGTGTCATACTCTTTCCAAGGAGTATAACCTGAGCTAAGTGATCATATTTTTAACTGCAATCCACATTGAAGTGGGAATAATCGGATAATCTGTACCTTTGTTGGCTACGTAGTTTTGTGAAAGATAGGGCACACTAATCCCATACTTCTCGCTCAGTGCTAAATACTACTCTCTTTAAGCTGTGCTCATTGTATTGGAAATCCAATTTAAAACTAACATAAGGGTTTATTCTAAACCAATTATTCTTTTATCTGATTAAATCTATAAATAAAGCCATTCTAAATTCTGTAATATATAGTAAATCTGTAAAGTGGATTCCAAATCTTATCTGAGTATCAAAAGATTAAAGCTTTACTGAAAATTCGTAATCAATTTGATCATAAGATGCTTAAAGCGTCATTTTTCTTGAAATATCAACCTATAAACTTGCGATTAATAACTCATGCATCAAGTTCATGTGAAAACATCATAATAATCATGCTTGGTAATGAAAACAATGATAATTCATCTCAAAAATCTGAAAATTTCTGCAATAGGCATGAAAATATGAAAATAGACATGCAATTCATCTTCTAAAATAGTTAAAAATTCATGACCTTGCAATTAGAAATAATGGGTATGAACCCTAATTCAAAACTCATGTATAATCATTCAAAATCATATTAATTTATAATTAAAACTTAGTTTTGGGCAAAAGGATGAAAGAGGATCCTTGTTCTTAAACCCCACATACCTTGGTAGATGATTAGATAAGAATCTTGGATTTTGTATTCCTATTTGAGTTCTTGAAGATGAGTTCTTGATTATCTTGTCTTTGGAATCCTCAATAAACAATGGTGGTATTTGATTTCTTGGTGAAGAAGCTTTGAACTCTAGGGTTTTTCTTTGAGAGAGGATTGATGAATAATGAGCATAATAGGCTTAGAATGGGTTTAATCTTTTGTTTTTCACAAATTAGGGGCTTAGGAATTGATAAAACTACCCCTTTTAAACTTCTAAACAAAACTAGAAAAGGGAACAAAAATCCTGATTTGTCTGGCCACCGTGACGTGCCACTATTGTGGTGGCTCATTGGAAAATGATGAGTGGGAACTTGAAGATCTCCATGATAAGGATCTATCGCATAACACCTTTGGAATGCCATTTAAACCATTAATGCGATGCGGAGCTATTGTGTTTGCCTATTGGAAATTTTCAAATAGATAATTGCACTCCTCTGCAACATAGGCAAATTGCAGAGGTCCACTAGGTTTGACAAATGTGAAATTACCCTTCACCATGATGCGGTGACTGCCCAGTTGGCACACCGCTTTACTAAAAATACCTGAACTTTTCAATCGAGTATTGGATTTGGGCAAAATTGGTATTGACAGAAAACTTATTCAATTTCCCATGCAATAGAGGATCTAAATCTGGAAAATTTTATATGAAATAAAAAGGTAATCATTTTTTAAGCTAAATTTCAACATTCTAGGAGTTAAATTAAGCTAGGAAAAGTACGAATATTACGATATCTCCAACTTGGGAACATTCATCCTCTAATGTGGCTAGTTAAGCTAACAAAATTGAGGAATATGAGGCTATAAGCTATCACGCACAACTAAAATAAACAATAACTGAATCTCAACATAATGAGCTACTGAACTGATATGTGAGTGCATGAATTACATGGATACAACTATATAGCTTAATCTGAGACTGAAAAAGAACTGAATGAAGGAGGATAATGACCTTCGACTGAATGTGAGTTCGAGGAGAAGTGATGAGGATACTTGGTATGCATGTCTTCTTCTACTTCCCAAGTAGCATCCTCAATGGATTGATTTCTCCATAGAACATTGACCAAGGGAACTTCTTTGTTCCTTAGTCTATGGATCTGGTGATCAAGAATTTCTATTGGGACTTCTTCGTAAGAAAGGATATGCTGAGTATCTATACTTTCTAGCGAGACTATAACGGCTGAATTATCCATGCACTTCTTCAACAAGGTTACATGGAACACTGGATGAACTAAGGATAAATTTGTGGGTAGCTCAAGCTCATACACTACCTTCCCAACACGGCTCAAAATTTGGAAGGGGCCTACATATCGGGAACTAAGCTTCCCCTTTTTGCAAAACCTTTTCACCTCTTTCATTGGTTAAACTTTCAAACACACAAGGTCATAAACCTCAACCTCACACTTAAGATCTCTTCTTCTTATATCTGCATAAGATTTTTGATGACTCTGGGCTGCTTTTAATCTCTCTCTAATCAACTGAACTTTCTCCATATCCTCAAACACCATGTCTGGCTCAATCAAAGCGATCTCACCCACTCCAAACCAACCAATTGGCGATCTACATCTTTGCCTATAAAGAGCATCAAATGGAGCTATCCAAATATTAGCATAGTAACAGTTATTATAAGTGAACTCAATCAATGGCAAATGCGCTCAACATATCCTTTAAAGTCTGAATGGTCCTCTCTGCCTAACCATTTGTCTATAGATGAAAAACTGAGCTATGATGAACTTGGGTACCAAGACCCTTCTGAAAGGCTTTCCAAAACTGAGAGGTAAATTGAGTACCCCTATATGAGATGATTCACAAAGGAGCTCCATGAAATTTGACTAGCTCTCTAATATACAGGTTAGCATAATCTTCATCTTTGTAAGACGTGTGAACTGGTAAGAAAAGTGTTGACTTAGTCAATCTGTCTACAATTACCCAAATCAAATCATGCTGATGATGCAAATGGGGTAAACTAGCCACAAAGTCCATATTTACCTCTTCCCACTTCTAGGTGGGGATATCAAACTCTTGCAACGTACCACCAGGTCTTTGGTGTTCTACCTTAACCTATTGACAAGTTACATATTTTTCCTACAAACTCTCTTTTATGCTTCTTCAAATCACTCCACCAATAGTTTTCCTGTAAGTTGCGGCACATCTTCGTAGCACCCGGATGAATGGAATAATGCGCATCATGCGCTTCTACCATAATTTGCTCTTTTAAATCATTAACACATAGTACACACAATCTTCTCTGGTACCTCAACACACCATCTCCCCCTTGGGAGGAAATCTCTACTTTTTGGTCTTTAACTGACTCCTTTAGTTTGACCAAACAAGAGTCCTTATCTTGCTTCTCTTTCACTTCCAAAACTAAAAAAGATTCGAAACTACTCTGAAACCAAACATTCCCTTCAGCTGAATCAACTAATCTCACACCCAACCTAGTTAACTGGTGAAATTCCCAAACTAACTCCTTCTTATCATCCTCCATATAAGCAATAATGCCAATTAACTATCTATTAAGGATGTCTATCACTACATTATCATTACCCTGATGATACAACACACTCATATCATAATCTTTCAACGATTCTAACCACCTTCTCTAATGAAGATTTAACTCCCTCTGAGTGAAAACATACTGCAAACTTTTGTGATCCGTAAACACATCAACATGCACCCCATAAAGATAATGCCTCCAGATTTTCAAATTAAACACAATAGCAGCTAACTAAAGATCATGGGTCGGGTAATTCTTTTTGTGAGGCTTAAGTTGTCTAGAGGCGTAGGCTATAACTATATCTCTCTGTATCAACACACATCCCAAACCAACTCTAGAGGCATCACAATACACAACGAAACCATCTGTACCATAAGGTAATGCTAAAACTAGGGCTGAAGTGAGTCGAGTCTTCAACTCCCAAAAACTATTCTCGCAAGAATCTGACCACTGAAACTTAACTTTCTTTTGGGTCAATATAGACATAGGAGATGCAATAGATAAGAAAATTTATCAAATTTTCTGTAATAGCCAGCTAAACCTAAGAAACTCCTAATGTCTGATGGAGAGATAGGTCTAGGCCAATTTCTTACTGCTTTTATTCTTTGAGGATCAACTCTAATACTGCCACTGGAAATAATATGACCAAGGAAAGCTACTAACCTTAACTAAAATTCACATTTGCTAAATTTGGCAAAGAACTGGTAATCTCTAAGAGTTTGCAATACAATTCTAAGGTGGTTTGCATGATCATCCTCACTATGAGAATAGACAAGAATATCATCGATGAAGATTATGACAAACATGTCCAGATACTATTTGAACACTCTGTTCATCAAGTCCATGAAGGCTGCTGGGGCATTTGTTAGTCCAAAAGACATGACTAGAAACTCAAAATGACCATAACAGGTTTGGAAAGCTGTCTTGGGAATATCGCATTCCCTCACTTTAAGATGATGATAGCTGGATCTAAGGTCTATCTTGGAGAAATAACTTGCACCTTGGAGTTGATCAAATAAGTGGTCAATTCTAGGAAAAGGATATTTTTTTTGACTGTGACTTTATTCAGCTGATGATAGCCAATGCATATACGTAAAGAACCATCTCTCTTTTGCACGAATAGGATGGAAGCGCCCCATGGAGAAACACTAGTCCTTCTGAAACCATTATCTAAGTGTTTTTTGAGTTTCTCTTTCAACACTTTAAGCTCGGCGGGAGCCATACGATATGAAGGTATTGAGATAGGCTGAGTGTGAGGGAAAAGGTCAATATCAAATTCTATTTTCCTATCGGGAGGTACCCCTGGCAAATCTTTGGGAAAGACATCTAGAAACTAATTGAATACACTGACTGACTGAACTGTTAGAGTCTTAGACTTAGTGTCCTTGATTCGAACTAGATGGTAGATACTTCCTTTGGAGATCAACTTTCTATCTTTAAGATATGATATGAAATAACTTTTGGGAAACACTGAATTTCCTCCCCACTCAAAGATTGGATCATCTGGAAACTAAATCTTCACCACTCGGGTGCGAAAATCTATGGATGCATAACAGGAATGGAGCCAATAAATGCCAAGGATAAGATCAAAATAAACCATATCTAACTCTGTTAAATCTACTAACATGATTTTATAAAGGACAGTGATAGGACACTTTTAATAGATCTGTTTGGCAACAACTGACTCACCTACTAGGGTAGAAACCAAGAAAGGCTCGAGGATATTTTCAGGACTTATTTCAAAATTTACTGCAACTAATAGGGTCACATAAGAGAAACTTGACCTATGGTCTAATAACACATAAATATCAAAATGAAAGATATGAAGCGTACCAATAACAACATCAGGTGAATCCTCCTAATCCTGCTAGGATGGTAAAGAATATAATTTATTTTGGTGTTTACCTCCACCGATACTGGATGATGTGCCCTGAGAAGGGACTGGGCGACCTAAAAGAGCTGGTGCACTAGTGGCTAAGTCTGGGGACGAACATCCCTGTTTCCCTGCTTAGTATAAAGATACGCTCTAACACTATATCCCAACTTACCGTAACCAAAATAACCTTTCTGACCAACTAAACACTCACTAGGGTGATTCTTACCACACTTTGCACATGGAAGATAACTGGGCCTTCCACACACTATTTTGAGATCTTGACAAAGAAGAGTTACCCCACTACTCCTGCCTAGCTATATGAGTGGTAGAACTAGCTGAAGATAGTGTTGGCATAGATAAATGATTCTAAAATTACAAGTAATTTCCCCTTGAGACCTAGCCTAGCCATACTCAAACTGCCTTGTTCTAGCCTTTTTACTTTCTCTCTCTTCTCCTTTCAAATTTACTGTCTCAATATTCTAAGAATGAATTATCAACCTAGCAAGATCCATGTATCAAATAAGCATGGCGGTCCTATACTCCTTGACTACTAAGCTAGACACTCCAGTAACAAACTTACTCATACTTGCCCTAGGATCAGCCATCGTATCAGGGGCATACTTAGATAACTGATTGAAATTAATGTAGTACTCCTTCACTGTCATTGAGACCTACCCCAAATTCATAAATTCTTCTATCTTAGCTTCTCTTATTTTATGCAAAAAGAATTTTTCTAGAAAAGCATCTCAAAATACCTGCCAATTCATAGGAGCTGCATTCTCACCTCTACCATTCATCGATATAACTACCCAGTCAAATGCTACATCCTTCAATCTATAGGATGCTAACTCTACACTCTCCTCTTCAAAAACATGCATAATTTGGGTGATCTTCTTCATCTCATCTAAGTAACGATGCGGGTCCTCACCTGCTTTTGACCTAAAGAACTCTGGCGGAGTCATTCTCATGAAGTCTCTAATTTTTGCTGCTGCTAAATCACTATTCTGCTGAAGTGAGACTGCAGCCTGATGGTTTCCCTAAATATTGGTAGTCACTTCCTGGGCTAACACCTAAAAGAAAGCCCTGAACTTAGCTTGGGAAACATTCTCATTCAAAGGATCGGCAGGCTGGGGTGGCTAATTATCATTTCTACGAGCGTTAGCTTGATAAGGAGGCATATTAAACTATCAAATAAGAGCACAAGTTAAAAACAGATAGAGATACTGTGAGCATGATAGATCATGAAAGAAAGAGATAATTTCCTAAGAATGTTATGTATCCTCTTGCTCATAAATGTGGCATTCTTCACACCCATAATCAAGACTCTACGTAACGTGGCTTATCAGACTCCCCAGGACTCTTATAAACCTTAGGCTCTAATGTCAAGTTTGTAAAGCCCCGAAACCTAGTCCCAAGACGTCACATGATGCTCAAGACTATGAGTTACCTTAAGATAACCCTGTCTGCCTGTTACTAATTTTGAATCTCATAATAATAGGAAATATAGACATAAGGGTGATACTGAATGTAGAAACTGCCTAAAATATCTAAGAACAATTCGAATATAATCTCTGAAAACCAAATATTATAAGTCTGAATCAAATCTAGTAGTCTGACAAGCCTGTACAACTAATAACTAGAGAGTCACTGGGACAAACCCCCGCTAACTTAAACTGTCTGAAAAGAAATACTGAATCATATAAATTAATGAGCTATAAAATCAAAATGAATAAGTCCCTGGACTATGAGGACTCACCAACTATTAGATAAAGATGAAGATGCACGAACTACTCACACTACTGATACTGAGCACCTGAACCTACACTATGAGATAATATAGCTCATAGACATATATGTGGATTAGTACTTTGAGGATGTACTAAGTATTTGGGGGTAAAATGCATAAGTAAAATATTATCTCATCATCATAACTTGTAAAATAACGCATGCTAAATGTAAATGACTCACATAAGCTAGAATATCTGAAATACTAAAATCTAAAATCATGAATAGCAAAACATACTTTATAAATTTAGTGAGTCATAACATCTAGTTCTAGAAGATGTACTATTGTTCTATCTGTAAATCATATTGTCTAAGTGTATAAAGGACTCACTTCTGTAATTGAATTTTTAAAGCTAAAATCTATAGCTAATATCTTTTTGTAAAGCATAACCTAAGTAAAGTTGTGAGCCTTTACACTTAATTTTATTAAGAGCTTTTCTGTTAATATTTTACTTTAACTAGCAGGGAGGTTCTTTTAGTAGACATAAACCATGTGAGATTAGATGGAGTCCAACATCTCATTCCCCCTAAGGGAAAAAAACTTACGATGGGGAAAGGTGTCATACTTTTGCTAAGGGGTAAAACCTAAGCTAAGTGATCATATCTGTAACTGCCATCTGCATAAAAGGGGAAATAATTAGATAATCTGTACCTACGTTGTCTATGTAATTCTGTGGAAGATAGGTCATGCTAATACCATACTTGCCACTCGGTTCTAAATACTACTCCCTTTAAGCTGCGTTCATTTTGTTGGAAATCCACTTTAAAACTGGCATAAGGGTTTATTCTGAAATCAATCATGCTTTAATCTGATTAAATCTGTAAATAAAGTTTCTCTAAATTCTATAATTTGTAGTAAATCAGTAAAGTGGATTCCAAGTCTTATCTGAGGACCAAAAGATCAAAGCTTTACTAAAAATCCATAATCAATCTGATCATAAGGTGCTTAAAGCATCATTTTTCTTGAAATATCAACATATAAACTTAGGCTTAATAACCCATGCATCAAGTTCATGTCAAAACATCATAATAATCATGCTTGATAATGAAAACAATGATAATTCATCTCAAAATTTGAAAATTTTTGCAATAGGCATGAAAATATGAAAATAGACAGGCAATTCATATTCTAAAACCCTTGAAAACTCATAATCTTGCAATTAGCAATAATGGGTATGAACCCTAATTCAAAACTCCTGTATAATTATTAAAAATCATATGAATTTGTAATTAAAACTTTATTTTGGGCACATGGATGGAAGAGGATCGTTATGCATAAATCCCACATACCTTGGTATATGATTAGAAGAAGAATCTTGGATTTTGGATTCCTATTTAAGTTCTTAAATATAAGTTCTTGATTATCTTGTCTTGGGAATCATCAATTTAAAACTTTCTTGAATAAACAATGGTGGAATTTGATTTCTTGGAGAAGAAGCTTGGATCTCTAGGGTTTTTCTTTGAGATGGGATTGATGAATAACGAGCATAATAGGATTAGAATGGGTTTAATCTTGTGTTTTTCATGAATTGGTGACTTAGAAATTAATGAAAATACCCCTTTTAAACTTTAAAATAGAACTGTAAAAGGGGACGAAAATCTGAATTTGGCTAGCCATCGCGACATGCCACTATCGCGGTGGCTCACTAGAAAATGATGAGTGGGAATTGGAAGATCTTCGTAATGCGGAGCTATCGTAGAGAACCTTTGGAATTCCATTTAGGCCATCAACACAATGTGCAGCTATCGTGTTTGCCTACTGGAAATTGCCAAATAGGAAATTGCACTCCTACGTGATGCGGGAAAATCGTGGAGGTCCACTAGATTTGGAAAATGTGAAATTTCCCTTCACCGCGATGTCGTGACTGCCTAGTTGGCACACTATTTTACTAAAAATGTCCTAACTTCTCAACCAAGTATCAAATTTGGGCGAAATTGATATCGATGGAAAACATATTCAATTTCTCACACAATGAAGGGTCTAAATCTAGAAAATTCTACATGAAATAAAAAGGTAATCATTTTTGAAGCTAAACTTTGACATTATAGGAACGAAATTAAGCTAGGAAAAGTACGAGTATTACAGAGGCACTGTTGAGGTTTATCAGAAATGTGCAAATCCTTAGCATTTCATTAAGGATTGTCCAATGCACCAAAATGAATTATCAAGAATAACTCAAGACTGAAGGTGACAAAGAAAAGAATAGGGACCAAGTCCTTGTAAAATCAAGAAGAAAGGTTGTAGATGATTATGCCATGAAGCAGGCCCTAGCAGTCTAGTGAGATTCCTCCAGTGAATCTGATGAAGCTAAAAAGTTTAAAGATGTGTCTATGCTAGCTGTGGAAGATTGTGATGTTTTCTATGATTTCATATTTTCTCTTATGGAAAACACTGAAGATGAATAAAATAAGGTAACTCTCTATGACATTCAAAAAAACATAGATAACTACTTTGCTAGGAAGATAAAGAAGCTTTTAAATGTGTTTATTGATTCTATGTGTGACTAACTAAGAAAAATGCTCTATAAGAAAAATTATAAAGTCAAGCAGTTGAATGAATTGCTTTAAATCTTCAGATATCTGAAATAGGAGAACTATTTACAAAGTTGAAATCCTAGAATCTGAATTTAATGAGTCAATTGGAAAAAGTAAATAATTCTGACGGTAAAAGGAAGAAAAAAGATTCAAGGCTTTAAATTGATCTTGAAGAAAAGTTGATGGATTTTTAAAAGCATCTTATGACTTCATTTCATATGAATAAAGAATTAGAAAAGGACCTGGTTCGTCTAAGGGAAGAACTTAACAAATCACTAAAATGGTTACACATACTTTCTAATTTTATTAGCTAAAGTGCCTATAATGGTAAAGGGCTTGGATATCAATACAAAAACTAATCACTTGGGTCTCATGATAAAGTTGTTCATGAAAACAGAAACAGGTTCCACAAACCTCTATACACTCATTGTGGAAGAGATGGACACTTGAAGGAAAATTGCTAGTATATGCTTAGAGCTATAATGAGCAGTAATAAATACATCTAGTAGGAAAATTATTATCCTAAGGGATTCATGCCCTTGAAAAATATGAAGAAGAACTCTTTAACTAGATGGGCCAAGAAAGATTTGACCACAACCTAGTCTTCCTTCTGCGAACTCAAACTCAAGTGGGTTGCAAATCTAGAAAATGACTACGTTTGTAGGAAGGAGAAGGAAAATGCATTTAGAACTAGTTTATGGATAATGGATATTTAAAGCTTATGACTAAAAATACTAATGTTTTATCTCTCCCAAGAAACTTTAAGGTAGAGGTGTCTTAATAGGAAATAATAAAAAGGGTTGTTTTCATGGTATTGGGAAGATTGGAAAATCACCTGGTTATGAAATACAAGATGTGTACTATGTGAATGGTCTAAAGTACACTCTTCTAAGTGTGTCTCAAATATGTGACAAACGTAATAAAGTAAAATTCTTATCATATGGTCTATTGTGTTAAGCCTAAAGTCTTGAATGGTTATTCTCAAATTCAAAAGGTTTAAGAATATATATGAGGCTGATTTAGAATCTATAGAATATAGGGAATGTACATGCTTATGTGCTCAGAGTGAGAATGCTAATTTATGTCACAAAAGATTGGGACATATAAGTTCCTTCTTTCTGAACAAGTTAATTTCAAAGGACCTGGTCTATGGCACACCCAAGCTGAAATTTCTAGATAATAATGTCTTTTAATGCATGTGTTAAGGGCAAAAAACTAGGTCTTCGTTTAATTTGAAGAAGCAGGTGAATACTTCTAAACCCCTTGAGATGTTGTACATGGTTACTTTTGACAAGGAAGTTTAAATAAAGATAAAATACAAGATTGTTGAATTCAAATTTGATCATAGAAATGAATCTAAAAACTCACTAGTTGAAGGATTCTGTGCCAAAAATAGAATCAGTCATAATTTTTTTGCCCCAAAGACTCCTAAATAAATAAAGTTGTTAAAACAAAGAAAAAGGACCCTTGTAGATATTCTCAGGACTATATTGATTGATAGTGTGTTGCTCATAAACAAACAAGAACTCTGTGTGTTGAAAATAATATGCATATGGTCCTTGATGAGTCAAGAAAGATGGTGAATCCAGGTGATGATATAGATTTAGAATTTGAAGAACTCATTCCTATTGAAAGGGATGATATAGATAAAAAATAATGCTCAAATACAAGATGTAACACCCCAACTTAGGAAGAAGTCCCACATCAGCAAAACACAGGAGGGATGTTGGGTATATAAGTGAGAAAGCGTTACTCCCTAGTGATGCATTTTAAAGACGTACGGGCCTAGGTCTAGAGCGGACAATATCACTAGTGGGTTGGGCAGAGATAGGGGTCTCTCGGTCCTGTGTGGTTCAGGATGCCCGTCGTGGCCAAGACCTCAGGTCAGGTCGGGTCGTTATAGAATGGTATCAGAGCCACTCCCGTGTGGTCCTTGTTGATGTGGGCTAGAGTTCAAAATGAGTGTAGGCGAATCTCGATAAGGCAGGGAAAAACTCAGTCCTAAGTCTAGGCAAATCCCATTCGGTAGGGCAAACCTCAGTGAGGACACTGAGTCCATAAAGGGGGGTGTATGTAACACCCCAACTTAGGAAGGAGTCCCATATCGACAAAACACAGGAGGGACACTGGGTATATAAGTTAGAAAGCCTTACTCCCTAGTGATGCATTTTAAAGCCATGCGAGCTTGGGCGTAGAGTGGATAATATCACTAGTGGGTTGGGCGGAGACAGGGGTCTCTCGAGCCTGTATGGTTCGGGATACCCGTCACGGCCAAGACCTCGGGTCGGGTCGGGTCGGGTTGTAACACAAGATGATGCAGATGAGAATGATAAAGGTTATGATGATCCAGGATCTCAATTGCCAACCCCAGCTCAAGTGGATGAACTAAAAGTAAGGTCTAGTAAAAATAATTTAGGGATCTATCCCAGTGAAACTTATCTCAGAAGATCAAACTAGAGGCATAGATCTTCTTACCCCCTTAATAATTTAACTTCACCTTTGGAGGCTGGAATTGAAACATGAGATCAAACAAGAAATTTCATAACATTCTCAGCTGTCTTGTCTCAAATTAAAACCAAAATTGTAAAGAAGATCCGAAAAATGTTGACTGGATTAAAGAAATGAAGGAGGAGCTTTAGCAATTTAAAAGAAGTTATGTCTGGGACCTAGTCCCTAGACCTATTGGCAAAACAATTTTTAGAATGAAGTGGTGTACTAAAGCAAATAAGTTGAAGCTAGAATTGATTAAAGTAACCTAACCTACTAGATAAATCAACTTTTCTACCTAAAATTAGCTATGATCAGGAGATAGGTATCCTTGGAAAAGTAGGTGCATATTGGTCTAAATAAGTACCATACCTTTGCAGGTATACACCCATGGGAATAACTTTAGAAGAGGATGGATGTCACTTGCACAAATTTAAGGATTCTCTCAAGAAAGAGAGGGACTCGTCCCATCGCTCAGGTTAGTACCTAAATAATGCACTTTAAAAATCATAAAATTTTGTCTATAAAGCCACATGTCTTTACTTATTTGAGAAAAAGATATCAATTCATAGCAATGTGAAGAGTCACACCTATTAAAGTCAAATATGACATTCAAAAAAAGGCATCTTTTAAATGAAAACGATCACCTCACATTAATCACAAAACCACATTCATATTTTTTATTCTCTTCAAAAATTAACTCAAATCATCTTTCTCAATCATCCATCATCTCTAAATTGAACTGGTCCTATTCTCTCTCAAACATATAACATTCAAAATGGCAGCATTCCCACTTCATCAAACCCCTTAAACACCTTTATGTCAATAAAGCCTAGAAAATTAATTTGAATAGTCCCTAATAAAATTTTCTAATCCTTTAACACCCAAAACCATTGAAGACATCTCCTTAAGTCCATAATAAGAACCCGTGTTAACTATACCCACTGAATCCTCTTTAGATATTCTAAAACCCCTAAATGAGTCTGTCCACATTGAAACTTCCTCAGCCTTTCAAATTTTTCCTGAGTCAACCATGGTAGAGGATCTTAATCTAGGCTTTGGTTCATCAATTGAATAAGAAACTCCTTCCTCATAATAACCACAATTACCTGAAGACTCTCAAATCCCTATTTCATCTAAAGAACTAAAAAAAATAGAACTCTAAAAAAATCTTATAAGTACTGAGGTCTCCTACCCCCTCAGAGTCAAATCCTATTTTTCCCAACTATATGATAAAAAAATTCTAGTGAAGAGGTCTGATCTTTCCAGCTGTGTAAATTGGAAAGCTAAAAATTTATTTTTCTTACATATGATCCCAAGGAAAGCTCCATTAGTGCAAAAGAGTAAACAGTGGGTGAAATGGATGGTGTGACAAAGGATGGAGACATTGTGCTACCTCTAAATAAGGAGAATGAGGATGAACCACCTATGAGGTGGTCTATGATGAAACAAAGGGGAAGCAAAGGAAAAGAAAAGATTGTTGATTCTGGTGTAAAGGTTCTAGATCATATTCTACTAAGAGGTCTAAAAAGAAGTTATTAGCAGATGCTATGAATACTAGAATGTATTCTACTACTAAAAGAAGAAGACTAAAGAAATTTCTTGTAGTAGAGAAGGAGAATGTTTAAGTTTTATAGGTTGGAGAGGGTGAGGACATTGATCCTGATGTTATTGTTACAAATGAGAAAAGAATAAAATAAATTCACATTGTAGGAAGGAACAAGTCCTCCTATTTAAATTCTGGTAACCTTGTAGGAATGAAACAAAAACACATTATTGTTAAGAAAAAGAAAATATTTAAGGAACCTAGTCCCAAGTAGAGAAAAACTATTAAAAAGGAATCAAGCAGTGATTCCAAGAGAAGAAAAAATGATGAAGAAAAGAAGGAGGGGTCTAGAGAGCATAGGAATGAAGATTTTAAAACATAAAAAGTATTGTCTGGTAGAGTGTTTGATCCTAGGATTTATGAGAAACCTGGTATAGTAGAGTTGGTGGAATATGAAAAACACCAAGACAAGGATGGTTACACCTCCTTGAGGAACCAACTCCCATGGCTTTTGAAGAAGAAGTAAGAGAATTGTATTATATAATGGATTTCTCAGATGATGGGTTGAGCTTGACTTCCCAAGTTCAAGAAAAGGAAATAAAGTTGGTAATGAAGTGGCACTGGGAAAGATTCTATATATTCCTATTATAAGTGTGAGGACTATTTTCAAACAAAACGCCTCAACTGATTTCATGTTTGATGCCTCAAAGGTAGGAGGGACATCAATAGCTGGCGTGAGAAAGAAATTTCTCACAAGTGAGTCCCAATTAGTACTTGAATTTTTGAAAAAGTTTCTTTTGCTTAAGTCAGAGAAAAGGACTATTTCTTTGGCTATTAATTTTGTTTTGATTGAGTGCTTGATAAAATTTGAGTTGATAAGTCTACCTTCCCTATTGTTACAACACATGCATAAGGTTATCCATAAGAAGAAAAGAAAACATGGGATGCCTTATGGGTACTTCTTAAATAAGGTTTTTGATCACTTTGGAGTGATGGAGACTAAAGAGACTATTGGAGAAGTCAAACAAAAGTTTAGTCTGACAATATTTGTGGAAAATGAATGCATAGAAGGAAAGGAGGGAACTATGTCCTAAGTATCAGAACTATTAGTTGCTCAGGATAATTTAAGCAAGAAAATAAATGAGAGTTAAGTTAGTTGCTAAAGATGTTGAGATACTGCACCTGAAGATGTAGAATCAGAAGTTATCCTTAGAGGGACCTGGTTCTATTGAGGAACTTGCAGCAAAAAATACAAAGCTCCTAACCAAGGTTGCATAACTCAATAAGGAGGTTCAAGGGCTGAATGATAAAGTTAAAAACCTTACTAAGAAATTTCCGAATGCTCATGTTGTAGAGAGTTCTAGAATGGAGTTTTTCCTTAAATATTTTTCCCTTAAGCCCCCTCTACCTAAGTCTTATCAGCCCTGTGTCATTGTGTCATCCCTTTGTCAGTTTCAAGTTCTTGTTTCTACTGTGGCTTTTGAAGATAGTTATTTTATTTTTATTTTGGTATGGCTGTACTGGTACTAATTTTACTTAACAATGAATGAATCCTTTGTTTGTGTATGTCATTTGTATCTTCTTTAAAGCTGCTCTTCATGTTAGTGTTGCCCCAGTAGCCATGAGTTAACTAACTTATTCTGATTTTACTTTTAGTTTACTATTTTCACTTTTCAGTGATGAAAAATGGAGGAATAATAAATTCATGTGGTTGGTATTTGGTATGAGGTGCATATGTGTTGAATGCAATAATGGTGTATTGATAGATGGAAAAATGTTGAATATTGATGGGTGCATGTGATAGTGGAAAAATGAACTGAATAAAGATTAATGAGTGTAGATATATTGACAGGGGAACATTGAAACATAGAGAATGAATTTTGATGCCAATTAACAACAAGGTACCAGGTCTCGAGGTTGCATGATATATTGAAAGGGGGAAGCATGGTGCATAATTATAGTGGGAACATTCATCGACAGTAGTGGTAATCACTCTTACTAAATAAGGTGAATGAATTTAATGCTCCAAGTTCTATGGTCTGTCATTATCAAAAAGGTGGAAAATTGCTAAATCTTATTTTGATGATGATCAGCCGGTAACAAAGGATTAGGACCCTTGGTCTTTATGGAAGCATACAACAGTCACATGGCCTTCACAGTTTTATCTTCTAGCGTAACAGACTGTGCATGTGAGATGTTTACTAATCAGGACACCTAGACTAATCATTTTTCCGCCCTAATCATTATTCCGCTATTAATAGAAAAGAATGCTTCTCAATTCAGTATTTTTTGCAATTAAATTGTTCAAGTGAAAAATCAGCGAAAATTTAACTTTGCAACATTGCTCAAGTTCATAGTTTCTGTGTATGCTGAAATAGTGAGTGTCCTTGAGTCATGTTTGAGTCTATAATCGAATTACTCATGTTATTAGAGTAATGATCTTTTCTTGTGTTATTGAGAGTTCTTAGGTAAAGTTACCTGAGTGTAATATTAGTTAGAGTTAATCAATATTGTGGAGAGTCTTGGCAGAGTTGTCAAGGTAGGTTTGTAATAGATTTATTGTAAACTAGTTGAGCTTAGCATTAAGTTGCCATTTGTGTATGTAATCAAGAGTTTTATTATAGTGGATTATTAAGAGATTGTGTGGGCAAGCCATGGTTTTTCCTCCCTTGATCAAGGAGGTTTCCACGTTAATCTTTAATTTCCAGCAAAGTTTTAGTTTTCTACTGCTTTGTTGTTTGATTGCCTGTGTCTGACTCTAAGAGACCTGGTCCCTCATAGTGTGGTGCAGCCCCCACATTTCTACAGTCTCATTTTTCAATACTTCTGTCACCTTTAGTTAAGAATTTAACTCCCACCAAATTAAGGACTCCACAACAACGACTATGAACAATCCCCGCCCTTAACATTCCTTCATTTGACCCCCAATACCTAAAATGGTTCTCAAATATATGGTCAACAAATTAAACGAAAACACAATTAATATAGAAACACACCAAAGGCATACCGAGTTCGATAATAAATGTGAAAAAGTAACCAGAACTTAATAATTAATTACAATAATGAGCACTTAATAAATATCTTCACTTCAATTATATATCACTTAGCCTTTCTAAAAGAATATAAAAAATTCAGTCAAGTGTGAGTCAACGTAGACACTATACCAAGTCAAGATCATGACTATCAACAGTACACCAAGTTAAAAAAATCATAACTCAACAATAATATGTTACACCTTGCCTCAAATACACAAATAAGTAGACATCAATAGAAGATATGTCATTCCTTTATACTCCTATCCCAGACCACTCAAGGATCCCTTTTAGAAATAACAATGATAATAATAATAATCAATAAACTCCGTCCACTCTAGGACCATCACAAAACCTTGTACATATATGCTAAGGGTTTTATGGTCACCCACTAGTCATGACCTGCAACTCTTGTCCATGTACTAAACATTCTAGACATCTACTGTCTGTCAACCTTAGATCCACCAATCCCATGACAATGTCCTTTATCAACTCATTTCACAATCATAATATATCCTGAGATGATTTTTATAGGCTTATTTCATAATAATAACTATCACAACAACCACAACCACAATGAGATAAAACAATCACATTTGTATAATCAACAAGCATCTAATATAACCTCATTATATGTGATTCAACACTATACACTTCTTAAGAAATGCATTGTAATAGGTATATGAAGAAACAACTAAGATGCACACATAAATCATGTTAGGTTTTTAACTACATTTAACCATCACCTACTAAGTCATACTCTACTCCAATACTCTGTATCTCATTTTGGGGCTTATATAAGACTCCCATAATTTAATACTCATCTACACCTTTGTTCCACCCTTTTTGGCACCTACAACTTTCCATATTAACCCTATACATTATCATGATTACCCCACCATTCATGCTCTCACTTAACATGCACCATGACATAATCGACTTGAAGTCAACATACATTACCTTATTACATAAATTTTGAGCATATTAACCTTGTGATTATCAACAACTGATTTAGAATTAGTAATAATAAATAACAACTCATATCACAATTTAGTACTACATACAACCATAATTCTTATTCAAGAAAATCCAAAATTACTATTTTTATCCAACAAAACGTCATGACCACAGGTATAAACTTGGAAGCTTCAATCAAGTTATGTCATGAATATATTTTCTAACCCAGATCTATGTTGTGCAGTTAAACCTAGTCTACCTGAAAATCAAGTGGCTGCTACAAATGCATGAACATGAACTTCTAACTTTGTTCTAGTGATTTTCAACATGAAATTCATAATAATGGATTTTACATCACTCCAGCGTATTCCTTCCTTTCCATTGATCCAAAGTCATGTGGCAACCCTAGGAGAATTTTGGAAGTAAACCACATCCTCTTTGCAACGAAAGAGAAGAAGGGAAAATAATAAATTGAAGGACTAATTTTGGTCATCGACGTCCTACTATAGAGGCATGTCAGATGCTACTGTAGTGTTTCTATTGTTGGATAATTTTTGCTCTAGCGAGATGACGTCAACCCTACTCAAAATTCAATAGTCAAAAATTTTCAACTATGTCTTTATGCATTAGTTTGAGACTATATTTTATGAACATTCTCATATCTCGTGTCCTTGGATGAATAGGTCCTCCCAAATTACCCATGATTACGACTTGAATTCTAAATTAAAGTAAAGATGATTGCAAACTGCAGAAGTTTAGGGAAAAGGGGATGATCAATATATGAACAAAAACCTTAAACCCCTTGATAAAATAAAGTGACCAATGACAAACTTCAAGTCAATTTAGAATAAAATTGAGTTTTATTTTATCAAATATTATTTTCCATAATCAATACAATTTTACTAGTTGTAAAGGAAAATATAAAAAGATAAGCTCCCAAAATATTTTAAACTATGTTTCAGTGCATGAGGTTTTCCAAATGTGAGTATAAGAAGAGGCTTGAAGCAGTGCTGACTATTTTGACAATTCATCCCAACCTCTGTCAAAAAAGGTAAGAGGAAAACTCTGAGGGAGAAAGGAGAGCAAAGTAGAAACAAAAACTTGCTATGTGAAAAAGAACATACGGACTAGAGAGTGTCTTAAAGAAGTGAGAAGAAGGAAAGAAAGCACTAATAATACTATATGATCGAATCACACGCGTAATAGTTCAAGTATAAAAACACAAAAAAGGAGATAGTTTAGGTGTGTTTTTGACCTTTCACTCATAAAATAATAGTAACAAAATTCAATAGCTAAAACCAGAACATATCAAATACTAAGCCAATGAATTAAAAATATACAAATCCTATTCAATAATAAATAAAAAATTCAAATGAGCATTAACCATTAATGTTATCACAATTCCATAAAAAGTTACAAAAACACGAAACAAATCTCATAAAATACTTTTTGTATAACTCAAAGATTCATTCTCAACACCAAAAACATTTAATCTTTCATCTCAACCAAGCAAAGAAATTTTAATATTCTGACACCAAATTAGCTTAATGAATCAAATAATCCAATTAAACATGAAAAATTAGTAAAGTTACCTAATAAAGAAAATGCCCATCTTGAATCTAATTTGAACCAAAGCCTCCAACTTTCCAAAAATTTTCTAATTCTTGAAAAAAATGAAAAAAATCGTCAAGATTCAAGTTTTCTTGTATTAAATCTCTCAAAAAAAAATTCTACAAATCGAACCTTAAAAACTTTATGAATCAAAATTTCTAAAAAAACTAATTAAGATGAAGTAGAAGTAAAAAATATAACTCAAAATGCAAAAAAGTGATAATCAAAAAGTAAAAATGGTGTACTATGGAATAATCATTTACAAAAATATATTTCCGGCAAACCAAAGTTTCTACGTTTCCACCGGAGAAAAACTTTTTATGACCATGCAAAAGTCAGATCTAAAAGTGGGTGTTCTATATGTCTCAACCTGATCCAACTAAGACTATATCAAGAGAAGAGGCAGAAGAAACATGTGATCCTTACTTTTTCTGTTTGATTTTTTAATTTTTTAACAGAGAATAAAGATAAAGAAAAGAAATTAGAGTATGTGTTGCCTACGTATCTTGTAGAATCTATTATGTGGATATCCAAAATGAAAGTATACGACATGTATATAATTTTTACGGATCATATGGGTAGAGGAAATGGAATGAATGCCCTTACAATGAAATTTCTTTGATAAAAAACACACATATAGATACTCCCTCTTCTAATATATAGAAAGTAAAAATTATATTAATGTATATACTAGAATATATATACTACTATAGAGTTGACAAATAATTCTTTTCTGGGAAATCTCATATAAATATGAAACAATCTTTAATAAATTATAAAATAAAAAATATACAAATATAAGAAAGGAAAAAATATTAACTCTCTTTGAAAAGATTCAAAGTATATTCGATTATAAGACACTAGGTTGAAAATTTAGATTCTCCAAATATATAATTTATTTTCTAGTTATGAATTTCTCTTTATAGGGTTTTTAAGATGTGTGAATGAAAAATGAGTAGGTTTTTTTCCAAAAAGACACCTACAGAAATGATGCATTTTGAATAGATACCTTTTCACTTTAAATGATTGTCTCCTTTTCGATGGGTTGTGACTCTTTTGATAGTTTGTGACTTTTTCGACACAATAAGCAGTTCTCCATGCTACATTTTCATTGGCTATTAATTCAATATCAAAACAAAAATTGAAAATAAAAATAAAAATAAAAGACGAGAAAGTAAATGATAAATAGATAGATACAAGAAAAGGAAATTGATAGGAACAAAAAGGTATATTAAACCCTAAGACCTCAATCAATTAATTCTAAACAAGCACCCAACTCCTAAAACACAAGGGAAATCAATTCACCTTACAAATACCATTTCTAAGAAAATGTCACCAAAAGCTTACAATGTTCTCAACTCTCTACAACGAGAAGTATGCTATATTCATTAAGATCTCAGGAATAAAAGACCTATTGTTGCTATGTATAGTCTAGGATAGTTATTACATAAAAGTCCGATAGTTAAGACTATGCTAAATAAGTGTTGTAGCACATACCATTGTGAAAAAGGCACAACTCACTACTTTGTTTTGCTAAACAAGAGGTGTAACACTTGGCCTTTTGCGAAGGGCACAATAAAAAGGACATCAACGAAGTGAACTATGACCCTTCTTTCCACCTATGGGACTTTACCCTTCTCCATCGAAGATATCTTCTATATATTCAGCACCCCTACATATGAGTTTTCAATCATTTTAAAGGATTCCATCTTCTGAATCAAAGAGCATATAGCTTGAAAACATTTACTTGAAACTCCTTGAAGTTTTTCACATTTGATAAAAGTGTCTAACAGTTTTTTATTAACTTGTTGTGCTTCATCGTGGATTTGAATCACCATCAAGTTCCTTAAGATTTCTGAGATTATATCATTCCCCTCTTCTTGATAAGGATTCATCCTAAAATTTAGATTCTACAAAACATTAAAGAGAATGAATACGATTCCTTGCTCAACCAAAATAAGGTTACCATCATTAGGTATATGACAATACCTAAAGTAAGAATAACATGTAGTAAATACTCTAAATTGTACACTTTTATGATTAATCAAGAATCCAAATGATCTAAAAGATTATATAATAAAACAAGGTTAAAATACTTGGATACTCATAAAACTTTGGCTAAAGGGTGAATAAGATAATCAATGTATTTTAAAATCCAAACATACAAGACATTATAAGTTATGGAGGTCAAGAAACACATATCCCCCCTTAAGCCAAGAATAAAGTTACAACCCTCTTGGCTAAGTAAAATGTCATAAACTGTGCCAACCCAAATTGAAACTCAAACCAATGCACTAGGCATCTTCTAAAATGGGACTACTCCTAAGTCATCATCGGGATCAAATACAAAGGTATACCCCAAACAAATTAACAAACATATTACATAGAATTTCATAATGAAATAAAGTAAGAATACCAACCAAGAATCACATGAACAAAAAGGACAGTTACTACTATACTCATCATACGAAGATGTACCTGCATGACTTTAGAAAGCCCAAACATAACCATAAGTCACGGATACATACTTTCCTTGAAGTAAAGATAAGATATGATTTCATACTAAATTATTGCTCTATGAGGTTTCCTCCAATGACAACTCTCCGTAAGATTCCTTTTTAATAAGACTTCATAAATAAGCTAATCAAATAATTAAATTTATCAAGAGAGAGAATTTTATCTTTAAGGTCATTAATCCTATACCAAGCTTCTAGTAGTATGTTCTCACCCTTTAGGTTAGAAGCTTTAGCATACTACACATAACCAAAATTCTCTTTTACCATCTCATTATTCCCCTTTGTCATGGCCTGATTTACGAGTTATGATAATACCTACATTATCCCACCAATAAGTAAGACAAATCGTAGCTTGAAGCTATAAGCAATGGCTAGTTTGGTGGAAAAGGCATAAAATCTAAAAATTAGAAAGTAAAGGCTTACAATAAAAATTCAAGTAGCAATAATAGTTTACAAGATAGATAAGATAAAAACAACATCCCATGACCTAGTAATATCAGTACAAGATCCACTAGCATAAAGGAATAAAAGTGTAGTAATAGTCAATATACTTCTAGCTCGGACAATAAAAGACTAAGTAGAATAAAAAAGTCGAAAATGGACAACTTTGGCCCTGAGAGCTCACCCTACCTCTAAACTTT
Source organism: Capsicum baccatum var. pendulum (assembly GCA_030864225.1). NCBI lineage: Eukaryota > Viridiplantae > Streptophyta > Magnoliopsida > Solanales > Solanaceae > Capsicum > Capsicum baccatum. The sequence continues at coordinate 94,746,956 of CM061557.1, forward strand.
CAACAACACGATCGTAACATCAGCAGTGGCCACTACTACTTAAATCTGCACCCAAAAAGTACAGAAGTATAGTATGAGATGAAAGCCATGGTTACTCAGTAGGCATCATCATTCAACTGAGATGAATTATAATATAAGTACAATAAAAATACAAGATGAATAAGCTAAGTCAAGGTAAAAGGGAAAACTTAGAATAATGCTCCAATATAGTTAATAGATAATCGAAACAGATAAAATAATAAAATAAGTCATAATTAATACTACAATACTGACCCCCATAATCCATTAAGTGGAAAAAAATAAATAACCCAACGTAGACCCCTAAAAGCCCAGAGGGTGCAATCCTAGGAAAGTAAATAACTAGAATTTCATTAATTAACCAAATCTCAAACCATAACCGTGAATCCAACCATACCATAACATATCATAAATGAAACCTTAATGCTCGAACCAAAACTCAATGTCATGATTATTTTTTGAACTCGAACCAAAACTCATATCATCAATTTCTAAACTTGAATTGAAACTCAATATTAATAAACCACCAGCCTTGAACCAAAATTAGTACCAACTCCCAAGTACCAATATAGCAAAGTTTTAAGAATCTAGCCTCTTTAACTCTAAAATATGTCATTTAAAGGTGTAATATGTTTAATACATCTAAAAGCAGCTAACATGAGTCTTGGCCTAAAATAGGCCATATGGGCCTACTTCTAATCTATGAAATTCGTTCTATGGAGAATTCTACCCCAGACTAGACTAAGGTATCTATATTTTACTTCTATATGTTAAATAAGCCTCAATTAGCCCTAAGATAACAATTCTATCTAAACATAGATAACTAAGTCAATTAGGCCTAATTTATGTTTTCATAGTAGGCTAAAAAATTCAAATAATACTAATTATACCTCCAAGACCTGATTTACTTCCCATATCTAGTACAATATCTTAAATATGCTATGAATTGGCTAAATCTATGAGGAAGATAAACCTATCCTACTTGGACTCCGAAGAAAGTCATCTATTTTTTCTTATAAGAAGCTTTCTACAAGATGTCATGCTATCCTCAGCCCAAATCCTCAACTAATGGTAACCAAACCTTAAGTCAATCTTAGAGAACACCGCTTCTCCCTGAAGCTAGTCAATAAATCATCAATGCAAGGCATAGGATATTGGTTTCTCACTGTCACCTTATTAAGCTGCTTGTAGTCAATACACATATGCATGGAACCATCCTTCAACTTTAAGAAAAATGACAAGAGCTGTAACGACTCAAAGATACCCCTAGTCGCAACAACGGTGCTTATGGTCACAAGTGATCACAAGCTAACCTATGAGCTGGTACCTGCTATGAGGAAGAGTGGGGAACCTCTCACAGGTTTTTGGAATTCGATATCGGGAAGTGTTTTCACACCATCGACTGACATCGACTCATCCCAATCTTTAAGGAAGAGATCGATGATCCCAAGTTCTTTTACCCCATTCAGAAAGTCTTTTCTGCCAGATGACTCATAGGAGGTGAGAAGGGCCCTTACTCTATCCCACACAGTGTATTACTATCGGCCCTACCACTGAGTAAACTGATAAATAAAGAAAAATACAGAATATAATTGATAATGCCATAAGGTTTTAATTACTAAAAACAATTTTTAATCATAGTTTTGAACGTCTGAAAACATAACAAAAATACTGATAAAAACAACTAATAAACTGAGTATCTGTCTGAACGTTCGAAAGCCTCTAAAATTGACTGATTGTGGAGTTGATAGGACAAACATCCAACTATCTCCGATAGGATAAATAGCTAAACTATTGACCTAACTGAATTAATATAAACCTTTTCTCGAAGGATGAGGAGTTACTACTGCTGCTACTGCTGATAAGCTGAGCATCCTAAGCATGGTTAGTAAATTGAGCATCTGAACCTATGATATAAGAAATTATAGCGTGAAGAAAATTATGCAGTTAATTCTTTAAATATACTGGTATATGAGATGAGGTTAGGCTGATATGCAAGGGTTAACTATGCATAAAATAATGACTGATTGAATAACATAAGGTAGCTGAGTATGTATGCCTTAAAACTGAAATACTGAGAATGCAGGACCAAGAAAATAATGTTTCTAAAATAATCTGTAAAATTGAAATACTAAAATCTAATAGCTGAACAATTGATAATCTGTATGCTTTGGTCAAGCAAATCGGAACTGAATTCTGTACTGAATACTGAACTAAAACTGTGGGAGGTATTATATAACTGACTTTCCCCAGTCTGAGATGATCGGGGTCCAACCTATGACCCCAGATGGAAAGGTACTTGTACCGTGCCACGGGTACTAACACTAGCTATGAGTCTGTCCTAAACTGGCAGGCGAGCCCAAAGGGACTATCAGTCCTAAACTGGAAGGTGACCTCTCAGAAAATGTCGGTACTAAACTGCTAGGTGACATCTCATAACCTATGCTAGCTATGTAGTTATGAAAGTTAGGGACTGCTACTAAGGACCCAATTCTAACTAGGGAGTGAGCCCCCATCCCTAGGTTCGCTTGATGCCGAATCCTACTCCTAGCTGAATGACACTGGAATACTAACTGGGCTAAGTTTAACTAATTATGATAGTTGACTGAACTTGTAATGGTCATGATATATTTGGAATCATTCTGCATGTACTGAGACTATATCTGAAATCATTCTGAATTTATTGACACTATGTAAACAACTATGTATTAGATATTCTTAACCCCCAACACTAAAAGTAAATAAAAACAAAGGCATGCAAAAGATTCAAAGGACCATAATGGGGAATCATTCTACAAAATTATTCTCTTTGGAATTTCATCAAACAGACGGGGATTAAGGCTTTAACATGGGGATGCTTTTAAACATTATGAGATAGCATGATTACATGACAAAAATCACTATTTGAGGATTTATCCTAAATTGAATAAACATGACATGGGAACTTCAATATCCAAAACATATTATAATCTATTCCACTTGAAAACAATTGTAATCTTAACTTAAAAATCAAAATAACAAGTAATTCATTTAAAACATGGAAAACTCATAATTTAACATTTAAAAGGGGATTCTTGGACTCTATAGTGAAAGGAAACCATGGATGAACATCACACATACCTTAAATACTTAAATCTTGAAAGGGAACAACTTTCTTGAAAGTTCTTGGATGGTGAAGCTTGAATTCTTAAGTTTTCTTAAAGAGAGTGAATTGATTTTGATGAACTTCGGAGAGGGTTAGGGTTTTCTTTGAGACAAGATTTGATAATATGGGCAAATAATGCCCTAACTGAAGCTAAATCCCATATTTTTACAAATTTAGGTGATGGTAAAAGACAAGACTGTGCCTTAGATATTTAAATTCATAACTGGAATGACGATTAAGGCTTCACCACAATGCGCCAAGGGCCTCATTTCTATTCCAACGCGACGATTCATAGTCGCGGTGAGCCTCTGAGCTGAAATCCAAATATACCCCAATCCTCATCTGAAAAATCCAAAACTTTCCCGAGACATGCACTTTAAACCTCTGAACATGAATTAACTCAAAAATTACATCTTGGAGTTGGGAAGGTCATTTTAAAATCATCGAATTCAAAAGGCCTAAAATAAAAATAAGTCCCCAATACTTAGCTAAATGTTTAAGCTCTAAGCCTCTTATGCATGCACTATAAATTGAACTGAGCTAAGACTAATACGGGTATTATAATATCTCCCTCTTAGGAATATTCATCCTCGAATGAGACTAATTAAGATGAGACTATTGTGGGAACTGAAATCACATACTGAACATGCATAACTGAAAACATGATCGTATGATTGGGTTGAAAACATGATACATGAACTGAATATCATAAACTAAACTAATACCTTGAATGCATGCTATGACATGAGGATGGTTATAAGGCTGAGATAGTAATGAGATGGTCAACTTATGAGTAACCATTACTTTAAGCTGAATTTGATTTTATGAAAAAACGATGAGAGGTTTAGGACATAAAAACTCACGGTACTACAATATCTTCCCCGAAGGGTACTAACTTATCTGAAATACTAAGGAAATATTGAGATGATGCACAGGACACTTAAAAATTAAATGATGACCGAATATCTTAATTTGAAACATGATGCATGAACTGAACTGGATTCACAATTTACATGGATGCAAACAAACTATGTCTTGTAATAACCATATTCATGAAACTTCAGATAGTAAGACTAGATCAAAAGATGGAAAACCATAGGAACCTGTCTGTCTGTCTACTAAACTTAACTGCTGGCTAAGCAGATTAAATTATACTGAAAGCTTATACTCAACTGTACATTCCACTTCAAAATTACAGTTTACTTGAGGATAATTAAAATACTCACATGGGTACTAATAACTCTATCTACTAAAGTCTGAGCTGAATTGAATTCTCTCACTATGTTCAAGACTACTTGAATCTACAAAGTGCACACATAACATTGTAATACTAGCTTGAGTCATGAATTCAAAACACCCTACACTTTCACAACTTCTTATCTCATAAATAATTCGTATTACCACTTCAACAACAATATTCAACCTCTTACTATGGATTTACTAACAAACAATATATTCTATTCGAAATATGTACAAACATGACATTCAAGCCTATCATCATAACCACACATGAACTTCCAGGCAAACAACCCATCAAAGTATATTTTTCGTACTCTCTAGTACTTTTATCATTAACAAATTCCATGTGTTATTCTTAAGAAAATCACACATAAAATTTCAAATAACCATGACATATATCAAAACTTACAATCTTACTCCACACTTATAACCTTAGATCAACCAGACATACAATAATTTTTCCCTAACCATAAAGTATTTACTCTCCGATCTAAACTACTGTTCAATTTATAAGTAGAGGTAACAGAAAGTTTTAGAGCATGAGGACCTGAAACATGAAAGAATACTATACATAACTTGGATGCTTAACTGAGGCCTAAGAAATCGAGTATCCACGACATAGATTCATTACAGAGGTAAAACTAAGGATATACATGACATAATTTGAATTTTGTTGATCATTAAGAGTGTAGCATAAGTACTGGAACTAAACATATTGTAAAGTATGAGTACATTAGTCATGAGTTGTATGTCCTGAGTTTGGAGTTCATAAATTTCATGGAATATAATTCATACAACTGAGTAAACAGGAACTCCTTATAGTAGGAGCTAGGAGAGTACATGATTCTTTATTATGTGCACGAACATGAACTATGATAATGGAACTGACATATGAGGCATGAGTAGATATCATGACAACTAAAAAATAAAACTTTGCACTGAGATAAGAATGGGTCAAGCATTTTCGTCCCCTATTGATGTTCTACAACATATTGGCATCACTACTGAAATCTGAGAGCCTGACTTAGTTACTTATTCTATCATCTCCCCCTTATCTAAAAGCCATCACTCTAAGTCTGTGGTATGATAATATGCATAACGAATAAACTCACCCTGAAAGACTATGCCTGATAATGTAAGACCCACTACTAGTACTTCCTTCTTATATATAATTCCTAGCTTTCTATAGACTCAACAATTATTATGATAACTGAAACACTGACTAACTTAGAATTTCATGAGTTCACACCATCTAGTGCTTTAATTCTATTTTTTATTAGCTCAATCTTCAAAGATTCAAACTATATTCTAACACTTAACATGGATATCTCCAAACCCTTAATGAACCATACTATCCTCTATCATAGCCTACTAATATCACATATCTAAACTTATCTTTCTCCCTAAACCATGAGAATTACCATTACTCCTGTACATCAGACAACTACATCATATATCCCATAACTTAGCTGGTAAGAATGTCAATTACTACATTACTAGCCCCATTCAAACTTAGCACTCAAGGGTACTACATAAGCACACCCACTAGTAAAAGTTAGAAATAATACTATCTCATATAACCTTGGATACACCTCTATACATACATAATTATACTTAATCTCAAATCAACAACTTAAATTCTTGCATGCACTATTTCAATACTACTAATTCACCTTTATATAAATAGCCTCATGGATACATAATTTTCTAAATTCAGATAACAACATCCCAACTCTACTATTGCTTAATTTCTATATTCATGCTTCTAACTCTAGGTCATATGCTATCATAAGATTATTAGAAAGGGATCTGAAAGTACATCCCATAGATACAACTTTATTACTCTAAGATATAAAATAATCTGACTCCTAAGCACTTGGTACTACCCCTATATTCAATGACTAGTTCATTGGGAAGCAGAAATCAAACGATTCTATTCCTATAATCAACTAAAGTGATTTTCTTGGATACTGTAACCGAGTAATTTCTGTATATAAAAGGAAGGACAAATTATAAAGAGATTTTAAATATAGAATCATGCTCTTTCCCACGACATGAATATTGAAAGAAGAGAAACTTTTCCTAAAATGTCTTGTAGCCTCTTGTCCATAAGTGTGGTGCGCTTCACACCCATGCACAAGACTCTACTCAACGCGGCTTTTCAGACTCCCTAGGACACTGTAAAACCTTAGGCTCTGATACCAAGTTTTGTAATGACCCGAGGCTAATCCTAGTCGCCACAATGGTGCTTACGGTCTTAAGCGACCACAAGATAACCCATGAGCTAGTACCTACTGTGAGCACCGAGTAAACTAATAAACAAAGACAAATATGGAACACAACTGATAATGCCATAAGGTTTTAATTAACAAAAACTATTCTGAATCATAGTTTTGAACATCTGGAAACATACCTAAAATACTGATAAACTAACTATTAATTTGAATTTCTGAAAGCCTCTAAAACTGATTGACTGTAGAGTTGATAGTACAAACCCCCAACTATATTCGACTGACTAAATAACTGAACTACTGACATAACTGAAAATAATATAAACTCTTCCTTGAAGGATGATGACTCACTACTACTGATAAGCTGATTTGCCTAAGCACGGTCAGCGAAAATAAGCATCTGAACCTATGATATAAGACATCATAGCACAAAGAAAAGTATCTAGTCAGTACTTTGCATATACTGTTATATGAGTTGAGGTTAGGCTGATATGTATGGGTTAACTATGAATGACTAAATAATATGAGGTAGCTAAGTATGTATGCATGAAAACTAAAACACTGAGAATGCAAGACTAAGAATATAACATTTCTAAAATAAATTATAAAACTAAAATGCTAAAATCTGATAGCTGAATAGCTAATAATCTGTATGCTTTGGTAAAACAAACTGGAATTGACATCTATACTGAATACTGAACTTAAATTGTGGGAGGTATCATCTAACTAACATACCCCAGTCCGAGCTGATCGGGGTCCAACCTATGACCCCTATTGGAAGGGTGCTAGTACCGTGCCACGGGTACTAATACTGGTTGTGAGTCAGTCCTAAACTGGCGGATTTCCCTAAAGAGAGTGTCAATCTTAAACTGGAGGGTGACCTCTCAAAGAATATCATTCCTGAAATAGTGGGTGACATCTCATAAACTATGCTGGCTACATAGTTCTGGAACTTAGGGACTGCCACTAAGGACCCATTCCTAACTGGCGAATGAGCCCCTATCCCTTGGTTCTCTCGGTGTTGAATTCTACTCCCAACTGAATGACACTGGAATAATAACTGGGCTAAGTTTAATTGATTATGATAGCTGACTGAACTAGAAATGCTCCTGATATATTTAGAATTATTTTGCATGTACTGAGACTATATCTGAAATCATTCTGAATGTACCAATACAATGTAATCAACTAAGTGTGGGGTGTTCACAACCCCAACACTGAAAGTAAAAAACAACAAAGGCATGCAAAAAACTTTGACAGACCATAATGGGGAATCATTCTACAAAATCATTCTCTTTGGCATTTCATCAAACACATGGGGACTAAGGCTTTAACATGGGAATGCTTTTAAACATGATGAGATAGCGTGATTGCATGACAAAAACCATAATTTGACGATTTATCCTAAATTGCATAAACATGACATGGGAATTTCAATATCCAAAACATATTATAATCCATTTCACTTGAAAACAATTGTAATCTTAACTTGAAAACCAAAATAACAAGTAATTCATGGAGATAATTAATTTAAAAAATGGAAAACTCATAATTTAACACTTAAAAAGTGATTCTTGGACTCCATGGTTAAAGGAATCAATGGATGAACATCACACATACCTTGATTACTTAAATCTTGTAAGGGAACAACTTCCTTGAAAGTTCTTGGATGGTGAAGCTTGAGTTGTTAAGTTTTCTTGAAGAGAGGGAATTGATTTTGATGAACTTAGGAGAGGGTTAGGGTTTTCTTTGAGAGTAGATTGGAGAATATGGGTAAATAATGCAAAAACTATAGCTAAATCCCGTGTTTTTATGAATTGGGGCAATGGGAAATGACAAGAATGCCCCTAAGAAATTTAAATTCAAAACGAAAATACTGATTAAGGCTTCACCATGACACTCCAAGTCCCTTATCGCTATTCCACTGTGTCGCACCATAATTATGGTGAGACATTGGAACTGAAATCAAAATATGCCCCAATCCATGTCCAAAAAATCCAAAACTTCCCTGAGACATGCTCTTTACATCCCTGAACATGAATTAACTTAAAAACTTACATCTTGGGGTCAGGAAGGTCACTTTAAAACCCATCAAAGTTAAGAGAAAATAAAACTAAGTCCCCAATACTTAGCTAAATTTTTAGGTTCTAAGCCTCTTATGCAGGCACTATAAGCTGAACTGAGCTAAGACTAATACGGGGTATTACAGGAGCGCCCCAAAGAGACATACTCAGTATAATAAAACCCTTACCTAGAAGATCCTGATGGTGATAATTTTAGTTCTTAAGCTCGACAGGAGCCATATGGTAAGGCGCCATAGAAATAGGTTGGGTGCATGGATCAAGATCAATAATAAAACTCAATATCACGCTCAAAAGGAAGACTAGGTAGATTGGTAGGGAAAGTATCAAGAAACTCACAAACTATAAGAATAGAGTTGAGCGAAAAACACTCCACACTAACATCATAAATATAAGCACGACAGGACTCGCAACCCCTCAAAATAAGTCTCCTAGCCCAAATATAAGAAATAATCCCCTTTGAATCACAGATAATAGCTCTAATCTACAAAATTAGGGTGTATACCGGGCATGGCTAAGGTAAATATCTTGGAAAAAAGAATCCAAGATCGTATGATAGAGGGATAAATAGTCTATGCCCATCACATCGAAATCCACCATGTCTAGAATAATAAGATTAGCCTGAGTATCAAACTCTCAAGTTGTCACCACACGTCTATAAACCTGATCCACTACTAAAGAATCACCCATAGGAGTAGATATACTTAACAACACAGATAAAGAATCCGAAGATAACTCTAACCATGAATCATAGTAAGAAGACATATAAAATTAAATGGATCTTGGATTAAATAAAGCAAAATCCAACTAATGGCACATTAAAATTGTACCTATGATAACATCATCTCAAGATGTAGCCTCAGGTCTAGCAGGTATGACATATAACTAATGTTTCTCGTTACCTGGTTGGGCTTCTGACTGATCTCTAGACCTACCTACCTAAGTACCTCCACAAGCACCTTGGGTACCACCTCGATTACCGTGCATGCCACTTCTAGCTGGGGGATAAAATTTCTTAATCAGTGGAACACTTTGAGCTGAAAGAACTATCGCACCATAATGGGGGACTCTCTCGTAAAATGGAATAAGACCCCATTACATAGCATGCCCAAGGCACTGCACTGAAACCAAGAAATATAGCTGACCTTAAAAAACCACCATAGCCAAAATAAAAACAATATGAAACCCTTGATGGTTGACCATAACTCTAGCGAAAGTGATCAGTATAACTAGATTGCCCTCCATTAGTGATCTAAAGTGTGAATGAATGGGTCTACTAGACTGACCTTTATACTGTTATCACCGATATAGAAGGTACCTACCTTAAGAATCACTACCTCTGAATTGTGATCCACTATAGCTACCACTAAAACTACCCTAATAGCACAACCTCTTATCATTGCCCCATTGGTCCTCGTGATGCATCACCTTCATAACCTGAGAATAATTAGAAACCTCAGCAAACAATATACCCACAACGATCAAACTTTGCGTAGACATACAAAGAGAAAATCTTAATCTCCAAACAAACACTTAACACGCTCATACTCAATCATCAAAATAGAAGTATCATGCTTAGAAAACTCAAAAAAATTAAGCCTCATACTCACAAGTCATGGAGTCCTTCTCCAACCTCTAAATTTGATCCTCCAGACGATCCCTAAGATTGTAATACATAAAATTCTCTAAGAAACCCTCAGAGAACTAAGTCTATTTCAATGAGAGAGATGCAATTAGCCTGGAATCAAGATGACCTCTCTACTAGTGTCGAGATTTCAAGTCAAAATCATAGAGCCTATCTTTACAATTAATCAAGAACTCATAAGTATGCTTGCTCAATGCACCAGAAAACCTAGGTAGATCCAATCTCAAGAATATACCTAATATATTTTGGCCCTCAAAAAATTTAGTAGAATGAGAAACCACTAGTTGAGCAACCATTGATGCAGGAGAGACCTCAACTTTGGAAGCCGTAGCTAAAGGTTGCACCTCCACACTAGTACCACTTTGATTCAGAGACTGTGTACCATCAGATATTGTACCACAAAAAAATCACAAGAGTCAAACCAATGTATCCCTAAGCACTAAAGAAGAAATAAACCCAGTAGATCCTGGGATAGTCCCTAGCCTTCGGCTAGTTAGGGCAGAAGAATCTTTGGATTTAGAGCAGGGATAAGGTCTGTAAGGGCCTTTGATCCTAGTCCCTGGCTGGGGCAACATCTTTAGGTTGTTATCGACCTCTAGGTGATCCATGGACTATGATAGGATCCTTAGTAATGGACTTTGCATCTTCATCTCATGTAGCGGTAGCACGTGTCCTAACCTTCTGCGAAAGAGTAAAACCAAAGGAATCTTTAGAAACCAACTCAGACGCTTAGCATGAAAAAAGTGAAAGAAGTGAAGAACTCTTAAAAATTTCCTATAGCCTCCCGAAAATAAGAAACAGATATTATCATTTTGATCTACAAGACTTTGCTAGACACTTGCTCTTGTACCAACAATAATGGTTAACCTAACTCTATGAAACTAATTTTTCACGACTTAATTTACAAGTAATGATGGCACCTACTTTATCTTACTAGTAGGTAAGGGAAATAGTAGCCTAAAACTGGGCTAATTTGGTGGAAAAGGGCATAAAAGCCAAAAATTAACAAGTAAAGACATACAATAATAATTCAAGTAGTACTAGTAGTCTGAAATATATAAAAGATACAAAGAACATCCCATGACTAGAGCTGTCAAAGTTGATCGGCCTAGTCTATTCGGGCTAACCTACACAAGCTTTGAGTTTGATGAGCCAGGCTGAGATGGCCCCTCATTTTGATGGGCCAAAAAACACCAAGACCATACTATTACTCTCTAGGATGCAGGCCTTACTTTTTAAAAAATAATATATTATAATTTAATTTGAGAATGTTAATAACCATAAGTATTACCAGATAATATTACATAGTGCTAACACTTGTTAATCAAGTCTGCAACACCCCTAAAAATACTCCTAATAACAAAATTAAATAACCTTTTACATGATATCATTTGAACCAAATAAAAATACTAATAAGCAATCTAAATAGTTGCATGTATTTGACTTACGGGCCAGCCCACGGTCTAGCCAACCTACATTGCTCATGCCCTATGGGCCACCGGCTTATCCAAGCTGGGCTAAAAAACCTTATTTTTCAATGGATTGTAAAAACTGAAGGCCAACTCCATCAAATTACAGGCCAGCTCAGGCCATCTCAACAGGCCTAGCCTATATTGACGGTTCTACCCATAACCTTGTAATGTTGGTATATGTAATGACCCGAGACTACCCCTATATGTTACAAGGTACTTATAGTCCCGAGAGACCACAAGCTAACCCATGAGATGGTACCTGCTGTGAGCACTGAATAATATAATTATGAATTTTAAAGAATAACTGAAATGCCATAAGGTTTTAAGAATGAAATAACTACTAAAGTATGAATCTGGTAAAAATACTAAAATATGAATAGTCTGAATAACTAACTGTAGTATCTGAAATGCCTCTAAATTGGATACTGTAAGTTGATCGGACAGGCCCTAACTAACTCTACTAACTACTAAGATAAAGACATGAATTAATATAATCTATCCTCGGATGCTGAGGATACACCACTGCTACTATACTGCTAATAATCTGAGGGACTAAGTGCGATTCGGGAATTAAGCGTAAGCACTTATGATATGACACATCATAGAACAAAAAAGGGCATGTGATTAGTACTTTGAATGTACTGGTATGCTAAATGAGGTAAGCTTGTATGCATGGTTTCATGAACATAACTAATAATTAACTGGATATGCATGTAAAGCATGTGTATTGAGTCAAGAGCATGAAATCTGTAGATACTGATAATTCTTAAAAATTTATAAATACTAAGGATGCATGACAAAGCATATAACATAACTAAGTAAAACCTGTAAATTGAACTAATGAAATAACTTAAATCTGTATGATTTGGTCAAACAACACTAAGACTGAATAATTAAGCTAGGACAGTAACTGAGACTATATCTGAGATTGTAGGAGGTATTATCTAACTGACATTCCCCAATTTGAGCTAATCAGGGTCCAACCTATAACTCTAGGTGGAACACTCTTTAATACCGTTCCATGGGTACTAACAATGGCTGTTTGGATCCACTAAACTTATATAATGTCCAAAGGACTAAGAGTGTCAAGCCTAAATTGACGGGTGACCCTTGCGACATAGTCAAGCCTAATCTGATGTGTGACTACTCATATCCTAGGCTACGTAGTTTTGGAGTGTAAGGACTGCTACTTAAGACTTTTCCTATCTGATAGGGAAGCCACCATCCTTCTACTCGCTGGTGCTAAATCCTACTCCAAACTAAAAGACCATGAGATACTAGACTATTCTGAGTTAAATATATCTGACTATTCTGAAAATGCTCATAATATAATCTGAAGACTATTTTGTAATGTACTGAGGATAGACTAAATAAACAGCTATGGTTTTCAGGAATTCAATACCCCTAGGACTCAAAATAACAATACTGAAAAGACACTAAAGCTTGAAGACCAAAACATGAAGCCTCTAATTAAATAAATCACTCTTGTAGGCATTTTATCAAACACTTATAGTTCATGGTTTAAAACCATCATAAGAATGTCATGGAATTTGTAGGAATAGCATGAATTCATCATAATAGCATTAAATCATCATTTAATTCAGTAAATAATAATATTAAAACATGAAAGATTGAATAATAAGAGTATTTTCTTGGTAACAAGGTATAAAATCAATAATACATGGAGATTCATGGATCAAATCATAATTTAAACATGCTAACTTGAAAAGATCATAATTTTATAATTTTAAAGGATTTCTTGGACTCCATGGATAAAATGGATCCATGGATGAACATCTAACATACTTGGGATGATGAATTTGGAAGGATTGAAGGAGAGTTCTTGAGATTTGACCTTGATTCTTGAGAGCTAGGATTTCTTATTCTTGAAAGAGGGGATTTTTAATTTGAGATAAAGTGAATAATGATGAGTATTTAGGTCAATTAGTGGTTAAATTTTATGTTTAGGGCAAGTTTAAGGCTTAGGAAAAAGACCCAAATACCCTTAAATGAATTTAAAAATACAAGATGGCAACTAAAATCTTGATTTTTGGCCTTGGTGAGATGCGCCACTATCACGCCAAGCCACTGGAAAAGGTAAAACTGGGACCTGGACAAACGCCGCGATGCGCAACCATCGCGGTAAGCCTATGGATGCTAATTTGGCCATCTCCGTGATGCACCATTATCGTGAAGGCCCACTGAAAATTGATAAATGAGAAATTAGCCTGCTCTGTGATGTGCCAAGATTGCAGAGTCATTCTGGAAATCAAAAATTGTCATTTGTCTTGCCTACACGATGCGCTAAGGGTTAAAATAATGGTATTTATTGACTGAAACTTAAAATAGCCATAAATTCTTACTCGGTTATCGTATTTAGGAGAATTTTATATCGTTGGAAAGCTAATTGAATTTCCAATACAATGGCAGGCTATAAACTAAAAAATAATAAGTGTTTCAAAAATTTCATGTATGAATACTCATATATTGGGACTTAGATTATACTAGGGAAATATGGGATATTACAATATCTCCCCTTGGGATCATTCGTCCCCAAATAAAACTGGTTAAGATGAATGAGCCTGATGGAGTGAGCTAATACACTAATTATGAATGTCTGATTCATGGGATGTATGACTGATCTGATTCATGAATGTACGACTAACATTAACATGATGTGCGACTAAAATTGAGCATGACAGAGAAAAGAAAATCTTAAGAAAATTGGTACCTTATACTAAATCTGGATTTACGGAGAAGATATAAGGGTACTTGGTCCGCATATCTGCCTTTGTGTTCCACGTGGCTTCCTCAACGAACTAATTCCATCGAAGAACTTTGACTAGTGGAACTTTTTTGTTCCTTAGTCTGTTAACTTGATGATCAAGAATTTTGACTAGGATTTCCTCAAAAGAAAGACTGTTCTGAATATCTACAGTTTCTAAGGGAACAACTACAGCTGGTTCACCAATACACTTTGTCAATAATGAGACATGGAAAACTGGGTGTACTGAGTCTAAATCTAAAGGCAACTCCAGCTCGTAAGTTACCTTTTTAAAATGACTGAGAATTTTGAAGGGACCGACATATCGGGGACTGGTTTCCCTTTCTTGCTGAATCACTTCACTCCCTTCATGGGAGAGATTTTAAAGTACATGAAGTCACAAATCTCAAATCAAGATCCTTTGTTCTCATATCTGCATATAATTTCTATCAGCTCTGGGCAGCCTTAAGCCTTTCTTTAATCAACTAAACCTTTTCTAACATATCAAACACCGAGTCAGGCCCTACTACTGCAGCCTCACCTACTTCAAACGAACCAATTAGAGATATATATCTCCTACTATAGAGAGCCTCAAATGGAGCTATACAGATACTGGAATAATAGTTGTTATTGTATCCAAATTCAATCAAAGGAAAATGGTCCTCCCAGCTACCCTTGAAATCAACAATACATGCTCTCAATATTTCCTCAAGAGTCTGAATGGTCCTTTCTGCTTGACCGTCTGTCTGAGGGTGGAAGGCTGCACTGAGGTGAACTTGGGTACCAAGACATTTTTACAATGCTTTCTAGAAGTAAGAGGTAAAATGAGTACCTCTATCTGAAATGATAGATAAGAGAACACCATGCAACCTAACCAACTCTCTGAGAAAGAGATTCGCATAGTCCTCGACTGAATATGAGCTATGGACTTGTAAGAAATAAGCTGATTTGGTCATCCTATCTACGATAACCCAAATAGAGTCATACTGATGGTGGGTACAAGGTAAACCTATCACAAAGTCCATGTTCACTTTCTCCTATTTCCACATGGGAATATTAAACTCCTGCATAGACCCACTAGGTTTATGGTGCTCAACCTTAACTTGTTGACATGTAAAGAACTTAGCTACAAGCTCTATAATATCTGTCTTCATCCCACTCCACCAATAGATATCCCTTAAAACATCTACACTAGGAACACACAATCTACCCTGACAATGTAAAACACCATCTCCCCCTTGGGAGAAAACCTCCAGCCTATTATCTCTGTCTGATTTTTTTAACTTAACTAGACTGGGATCTCTATCCTACTTTTCCTTTAACTCTGAGAATAGAGATAACTTTGAGCTACTCTACACCCATACACTACCTTCTACTAAATTGAGATCATGAGTTGGATAATTTTCTCATAGGGTTTAAGATATCTAAAGGCGTAGGCTATGACCTTATCTCTCTGCATGAGGACACAAGACAAACCTACTCTGGATGTATCACAGTACACAATAAAACCATCTAAACTATTTGGTAAAGTCAAGACTAGGGATGAGGTGAGTTGAGTCTTCAACTACTGAAAACTCTTCTCGCATGAATCTAACCACTGAAACTCAACTTTTTTCTAAGTCAATCTGGACATGGGGAAAGCAATAGAAGAAAACCATTTAACAAACTGGCGGTAATAGCCAGCTAAACGTAAGAAACTCCTGATATCTGATAGAGAGATAGGTCTAGGCTAGTTTCTCCCAACTTCTGTCTTTTAAGGGTTACCTCCAATGGATTCACTAAAAAAAATATGACCAAGGAATTCTACTGATCTTAGCCACAATTCACACTTACTGAATTTAGCAAACAACTAATGAGCTCTAAGAGTTTGAGGCACTATGCTGAGATAGTCTGCATGATCGCTTTCGCTATGAGAATAGAAAAGAATGTCATCAATGAAGACTATGACAAACATGTCTAAGTACTTTTTGAACCTCGGTTCATCAAGTCCATGAAGGATGCCGGGGCATTTGTAAGACCAAAGAAAATGACTAGAAATTCAAAGTGACTATACCGAGTTTGGAAAACTATTTTTGGAATGTCACGTTCTCTGACTCTAAGCTGTTGATAGCCTGATTTGAGGTCTATCTTGGAAATGTAACTGCCACCCTAAAGTTGGTCAAACAAGTCATTGATTCTAGGAAGTGGATATTTATTCTTGACTGTGACCTTATTCAACTGACGGTAGTCTATGCACATTCTGAGAGAACCATCTTTTTTATGCATGAATAGAATAGGTGCGCCCTATGGGGAGACAATGGGTATGATGAATCCCTTATCTAAGAGATTCTTCAACTATTCTTTTAGTTCTTTGAGTTCGTCTAGAGCCATTCTATATGGCAAAATAAATATAGGTTGAGTATCTAGGAGAAGGTCTATTCCAAAGTCGATTTCCCTTTCCAGTGGAACTCCGAGAAAATCTTCAGTAAAAATATCTGAGAATTCATTTACTACAAGGACTGACTCAAGAGTAGGAGTTTCTGAGTTAGAGTCTTTGACTCATACAAGATGATCGACACACCCCTTGGATATCATATTTCTGACTCTAAGGTAAGAAATCAACTGACCTCTAAGAGCTTTAGTACTACCTCTCTATGGAGTAGAGCCAATCCAAAATGATAATGACATCAAAATATATTAGCTCTAACTTCATAAGATCAAATGATGTAACTTTTTGAGATATTATGATCGGACAGTTCCTGTATACCTGTTTAGCTACAATGGAAATTCCCACTGGGGTAGACACTAAAAAAGGCTCTGCTAGATTTTTGGGACTGAGTCTGAAATTGAAAGCTATATATGGAGTTACAAAAGAAAGAGAAATGCCAAGGTCTAGTAAACCATAAACATGTAAGTGAAAGAACTACAACATACCAATAACTACGTCAGGAGAATTTTCTTGATCTTTGAGGGAATGAAGAGCATATAATCTATTCGGAGGCTGACCACTGGTAGCACTAAATGTAGAACCCTGCTGAGTTGGTTGTCCAGATAGAACTAACGATTGATGCGATTGGCCTTGTTGGTTCACATCCCTACCTTTCTGAGCAACTACCCAACACTCCCAAAATAGATGGTCTAGTTTCCCATTCCTAAATCACACATAACTACCCATTCTATACTTACCCTGATGGTGTCTACCACACTTCTGACATTGAGTATTTGTATGAGCACTAGTAACACTGACCTGGGACTTAGAGCCTAGTGCCCTATGCCTATTGTTGTTTCTAAATTTGGGTCCTGGGGCACTAGCTGAAGAAGGTACTGGGGCTAAAGACCTCTGATAAAATTAAGGATGGTTACCACCTTCTGACTTTGACTGATTGAAATGAAAACTACCCATCCTATCATTCTTGTTTTCTCTCTCCCTTTCCTTAATCTTTTGCTACTCTATCTATTGAGCATGGACCATCAGCCAAGACAAATCCACCTCACTAATCAGCATTGTGGTCCTATACTCTTTGGCCACACTATCAGACTGCCAGACATAAACTTACTCATCCTGGACCTATTATTAGCTACCACATAAGGAGCATACCAAGATAACTGAGTAAACTTCAGGGAATAATCTCTCACATTCATGCTGCCTTGCCTTAAATTAATAAATTCTAACACCCTGGTCTCCCTCAAATCTAATGGAAAGAATCTTTCCAAGGAATCCGTGGCAAACTCTTCCCATTCTATAGGCGCTGCATCAACACCTCTATCAACTTTCCACTGCTTAAACTAAGTATGGTCTATATCCTATAATTGATATGCAACCAACTTGGCACGGTGACTAGACGTAACCCCTATAGCATCTGTTACCATCTGAACAATATCTAAGAATACTTGTGGATCCTCTTCAGACTTGGACCCCGTGAAGGAAGGAGGATTCATCCGGGTGAAATCCCAAATTCTGGTTGTTGCACGACATGAATAATGAAAAAAAGAAAACTTTTCTTAAGCACCTTGTAGCCTGTCATCCATAAGTGTGGCGTGAGACACACCCATGCATAAGAATATACTCGACGTGGCTTTCACACTTCCTAGGACACTTTAAGACCTTAGTATATGATACCAAGTTTGTAACAACCTGAGACTACCCCCTAGTTATTACATGGTGCTTACGGTCCTGAGAGACCACAAGCTAACCCATGACCTGGTACCTGCTGTAAGCACTGAATAATATAATCATGAACGCAAAAGAATAACTAAAATGCCATAAGGTTTTAATAATGAAATAACTACTGAATTATGAATTTAGTAAAAATATTGAAATATGAATTGTCTAAATAACAAAGTGTAGTGTCAAAAAAGCCTTTAAATAGGATACTGTGAGTTGACGGGACAGGCCCCAACTAACTCTACTATCTACTGAGATAAAGACATGAATTTATATAATATATCCTTGGATGATGAAGACTCACCACTGCTACTATACTACTGATGATCTGAGGTACTAAGTACGATCTGGGAACTGAGTGTCAACACCTATGATATGATACATCATAGCACAAAAGAAGAGTATGCGATCAGTACTTTGAATGTAATGGTATGCTAAATTAGGTAGGCTGATATGCATGGTTTCATGAACAGAACTAATAATTAACTGGATATGCATGTAAAGCATATGTACTGAGTAAAGAGTATGGAATCTGTAGATACTGATAATTCATTGAAATATGTAAATATTGAGGATGTATGACAAAGTATATAACATAACTAAGTAAAATATGTAAACTAAAATACTAAATTAACTGAAATCTGTATGCTTTGGTCAAACAACACTAAGACTGAATAATTGAGTTGGGACTATAACTAAGACTATATCTGAGACTGTAGGAGGTATTATCTAACCATCATTCTCCAATTTAATCTAATCAGGGTCCAACCTATAACCCCAACTGGAAGGGTGTTAATACCATATCATTATTACTAACAATGGTTGTGTGGATCCACTAAACTGATATAATGTTTAAAGGACTAAGGGTGTCAAGCCTGAATTAACGGGTGACCCCTTTGAGATAGTCAAGACTAATCTGATGGGTGACTACTCATATCCTATAGTGGATACATAGTTTTGGAGTATACGGACTTCTACTAATAACTCTGCATATCTAATGGGGAATCCTCCATCCCTACATTCGCTCGGTGCTAAATCCTACTCCCAACTAAAAGACACTGAGATACTAGACTGTTCTAAGTTGAATAACTGATATCTGACTATTCTGATAATGCTCATAATATAATTTGAAGACTATTCTATAATGTACTAAGGCTATACTAATAAACGATGTTGATTTTTAAGCATTCAATACCCCCAGGACTCAAAACAACAATATTGAAAATACACTAAAGATTGAAGACCAAAACATGAAGGCTCTTATTAAATAAATCACTCTTGTAGAAATTTTATCAAACACTAATAGTTCATGGTTTAAAACTGTAAGACCCCACAAAGTTCCCTCATAGTCTGAGCCTTAGATTCTGCCAAGTGAAGTGTAATTTCGGCCCTAAAACATTAAGAAGTGACTTCCCAAGTGATTGGTGTTTAAACCATATAGAATTTTCTTAAATTTGAATTTTTTCATGTAGAGAATTGAATTATGTTTCCAACAATACCAATTTTATCCAAATCTGGTATCAGGGTGAGAGGTTATGGCTGTTTTACTGAGAGTTATCAAAACCATCCAGGTGTGACAGACGATTCAACGGACGATCGAGTTTGTGATGGACCGTTGCCCTGCCCGTTGTAAACAAGGTAGTAACTCCCTTTTCTGGCCCAAGTACGATAGTTAAAATAACGGACCATCAAGGCTGCGATAAACTATTGCTGGGATCATTATGCTCAGATAGTATGGCCTCATCCTGGCCAATGTGCAACAGACGATCCGATGAACCATCGGGTATGCAACAGACCGTAGTTGAGACCGTCGCATCGAGTTAGTGTGTTTATTTTCCAACCAATGTGCGATGGACGATTTGAAAGACCATCAACTTGTGATGGACATGTGACGGACAATTCGATGGACCGTCAGACTTGCAACGGATCATCTTTTCAACCGTTGCATCCTCTGTTCAGTGTTTTAAACTCATTTTAATAAGGGGATTTTTGGTATTTCCACTCTTTTGTCAACCAGATATATTCCAAGTGAAGCAAATGACTTTATTCATCATCTAAAATACAAGAGAGCTATGGTTTCTTCCTCAAGATCAAATATAAAGTCCTTCTCTATAAAATTCAAGAACTAACCATAGATTATACAAATTAAATTGAAACTTGAGTTTCCCAAGTTTGAGGGTTGCAAGAACCCTCTCTTAAGAGTGAGAAGAAGAGTTTAAAGCAAACTTGTTCATTTAATTTCATAATCGAAGGTATATAGGGTTTTGAACAAGGGTAATCCTTTCATCCTTATTCGTAAAGGCTTATTTAAACTATTATTTTCTGTGATCTATGAGATTTTACATAAATTTAAATTTGGGTTTTCAACAATTATTATTTATTACAATATTTTGATGTTTTCCATGAATTGAGAGTCTAATGGTATAATTTTCGCATGTTTTGTTGAGAATTACAGTTGGGTCTATACCCCATAATTTTAATTCGTGAGAAATTAATAGCTGAAATGTTTGAGATATTTAAGTATATGAGTATGTTGAGATTTTGAGACAAATTGCTGAAATTTTCAGATTTCTACATGAGTTATGAATCTATATGCTATCTATTATGCTTTTGATGAATTTTAACTAGAGATTGAATTATGAGTTATTGAGCCCTACTTGAGATTTGCAATTTTATGACCTCTAGTGTAATAAGCACCCATGATTTGAGTATTCTAAGATTATTAGGAAATGTTTTGATCTAATGGTCATGGAGTTTTAAAATCTACTTCACTACATGAGATTACAGATTTGATTATTGAGTTCTTGATGAACCATGAAATTATTTTAAAGTGGATTTTCATGAGATAAGTGAGATAAACTAAAGGAAGTCATATTTAGGATCGAGTTAGGTAAGTTACCAGGGTTTCTTACCCCAGAACTACGTGCTACTGTATATTTGAGATTTTGGGCCAAAGGCTGAGGTAATTAGGCCCGAGGTCGAGATAAGTGATCACTGAATTGAGGTTATACTCCTTCGGAAGAGTATGACGCCTCTCCCCAAGAGAACCTCCCTAAAACTAAAAGTATTTTCCGTTGATATAAATATTTTCTCTAAATCTTCGAGATAAGTTCTTTCCCTAATCTAGAGTATCTTTTCATTAATATAGAACAATTCCCTAATTCCAAGTACTTGAGTTCAAAAGAGTTATGAGTTCTTGAGCATTAAAGAACTTTTACTGTCCATGAGACATATGAATGAGTTGAAAGTATTGTTTAAGTTTTCTTTAGCCTATGGGCAGTGAGAATAAGAGAAGATTACCGATATCAAAGTTAAACTATGATGACTTACGAGATTTGTGTTACATGCCCCATTCTACATGATTCATAAACTTTATATTTTATACTTAGTCAAGATATGTGAGGCATTACTCATTGCATGCATAATTTGATTTAAGAGTATTGATGTTGTTTTATATAAATGAATACAGCCCCACATACTCAGTACATTCCTAACTGCTGATCCACATTTATGTTATGTGCTATATTGTCTTATAATGTAGGTTCAGGTGCTCAGTCCTAGACTCGTTAGTGACTTCCAAGTACCTCTATCTATATTCCTACAGTGGTGAGTCCATGGTTTGAGGACCTATCCTCAGATATTTTAGTATTTGAGAGACTATGATATTAGTTTTTGTTCATTTTGAGTCAGTTGGGGACATGTCCCAACGACTCTCTAATTCATGAATTAGTAGAGGCTTTGTCAGACTAGTTGCGAGATAGTGATTATGTTGAGAGTTCTAGTATTATGGTAGTTTGGACCAAGTATTTTTGTCGTATTTCCCTTCATATGATATGACTATTCTAGTGTTTGAATTATTTTATCTTGAAATGAGTATTATTAGTATAAGAAGGCTCAAAGGGTTAGCTTGGGGCTACTTGTAGCCTTAAGCACCTTGTAATGTCCTAGGAGGCAATTTTGGATCGTTACAAACTTGGTATCAGAGCCTAAGGTTTTAGGAGTCCTTAGAAGTCTGAGAAGCCGCGTTGAGTAGAGTCTTGATTATCGATGTGAAGGGCACCACATCTATGAGCAGAAGTCTACAAGAAATTTTAGGAAAAGTTATTTCTTTCTTTCATATTCTATCATGCCTATAGTTGTCCATCTCAGCTAATAATTTGTGCTATACTATTTTAGAAAATGCCTCTCCGAAGAGAGAATTCCTATTGAAATGATGATGAGAAACCCCTACCTGTTGATCCTTTGAATGAGACTGTGTCTCATGTTGATTTTTTGGTAGTCTTTCAGGCGTTATCCCAAGCAGTCATAGTTAATGTTTGGGCCAATAACCAGGCCGCAGTTGCAAATCAGCAGGATAGTGATTTAGCTGCTTTTAAGATTCGTGATTTCATGAGGATGAATTCGCCAAAGTTTTATGGGTCCAAGGCCAGTGAGGACCTATAGTTGTACCTTGAGGAGGTGAGAAAAATCACACAAGTGATGCATGTTTTTGAGGAAAAAAATATTGAGTTGGCGTCTAATAGATTGAAGGACATAGCTTATGACTGGGTTGTATCATGGAGGAAGGGTAGAGGTGAGAATACTGCTCCTATGACTTGGCAGATATTCTAAGATACATTCTTGGATAAGTTCTTTTTGCTTGAGATGAGGGAAGCAAAGATTGAGGAGTTTATGAATTTGAGACACGGCTCCATGACTTTTAAGGAGTACTGCTTGAAGTTCAACCAATTGGCCAAGTATGCTCCTAATGTGATTTATGACACTCGAGCTAGTATGAGCAAGTTCGTGATAGGTGTTTCTGGTTTGGTGCTGAAAGAGTGTAAGACTGCAATGCTGCATAGGGATATGAATCTGTCTAGGTTAATAACGTATGTACAATAGGTAGAGATGGATAAGACTAGAGAGAGACAGGGTGAGGGATAATAAGAGGGCTATATTTGAGTAACATAAGTATAGTTAGCCTACGTTCCATGGAGGAAACCACCCTTAATTTTAGAGACGTCCATCTATTCCAGCACCTTCATCAGCTAGTGCTCCCACACCTAGAGGTAGGTAGGAGCAAGGAAGTAGGTCTCTTATGTCTATGTTGTAGAACAGTAATGGTAACAAACGCTATTATCCTTTTTGTGATAAGTGTGGTCAGGATCATCCCGGTGAGTATTTCACAGATTTGAGGGGTTATTTTGGTTGTGGCAAGCAGGGCCACAGACTTAGAGATTGTTTGCATTCTAGGAAGGGGACCAGAGATGCCCGACCTTAGGCACAAACTACTAGTACACCAGCTTCTGTCCCTCATCCTGCCCCTGTTTAGGGCACTTCATCTAGCATTATTGGCGGTCAGCACCAGAACAGATTCTATTCCTTACCATCCCATCAGGAGTAGGAGGGCTCTCTCGATGTTGTTACTAGTATGCTTTGCGTCTTTTTTTTGATGTTTATCTATTGTGGGACCCTAGGTCAAGTCTTTCCTATGTGACCCCACTTGTGCCTGTAAGTTTCAAAATGTGTCCCAAAAAGATTCCTCAGCCTTTCCTAGTCTCCACACCAGTAGGAAAGTTAGTTAGTGCTAAACAAGTGTATAGAGATTGTCCTATTACTGTTCTTTATACAGTCATACTTGCTGATTTGATAGAGTTAGACATGGTGGATTTTGACCTTATTCTGGGTATGGATTGGTTTCATTATTTTTGTGCATCTATAGACTGTCGTACCTATGTGGTCAAATTTTAGTTCCCTGATGAGCTAGTTTTTGAGTGGTCCGGGAGTTCGGTATCTCCCAAGAGTCATTTTATCTCCTATCTCAAAGCCAAAAAGCTATTATTCAAGGGTTGCATCTATCACCTAGTTAGAGTCAAAGACACTAAGTTTGAGGCTCCAACTATTCAGTCAGTCGATATTGTTAATGAATTTCCAGATGTTGTTTTGGAAGACCTCCTAGGGGTACCTCCCAATAAAGAGATAGAATTCGAAATTGACCTTCTTCCAGACACTCATCCTATTTTTATTCCACCATACCATATGGCACCTGCTAAGCTTAAGGAGTTGAAAAAGCAACTCAAAGATCTTTTAGACAAAGGTTTCATAAGGCCTAGTATTTATCCTTGGGTCGCACCTGTTCTATTCGTGCAGAAGAAAGATGGTTCTTTCCGTATGTGCATTGACTATCGTCAGCTTAATAAGGTCAGAGTAAAAAATAAATATCCTCTTTTGAGAATTGATGAACTATTTGATCAGTTGTAAGGTGCAATTTATTTCTCCAAGATAGACCTTAGATCGGGCTATCATCAACTTAAAGTGAGGGAATATGATGTTCCAAAGACAGCTTTACGAACCCGCTATGGTCACTTTGAGTTTTTAGTCATGACTTTTGGGCTAACCAATGCCCCAGCCACCTTCATGGACCTCATAAATCGAGTATTCAAGCAATATCTGGATATATTTGTTATAGTGTTCATAGATCACATCCTTGTGTACTCCCGTAATGAGAGTGACCATGCTAATCACCTTATGATTGTCTTGCAAACTCTTAGAGATCATCGATTGTTTGCCAAATTCAACAAGTGTGAATTTTGGCTAAGGTCTGTAGCCTTTCTGGGCCACATTATTTCAGCCAAAGGTATTAGAGTTGATCCCAAAAAGGTAAAAGCTATTAAAATTAGCCTAGACCTATTTCCCCATCTGAGATTAAGAGTTTCTTGGGTCTAGCTGGATACTACTGTCGTTTTGTTGAAGGTTTATCTTCTATTGGGTCTCCCATCACCCGATTGACTCAAAAGAAAGTTAAGTTCCAGTGGTCATATTCTTGTGAGAAGAGTTTTCAGGAGTTGAAGACTCGACTTACTTTAGCCCCTGTATTGATCTTACCTGATGGTACAGATGGTTTTATGGTGTATTGTGATGCCTCTAGAGTTGGTTTAGGTTGTGCGTTGATGCAAAGAGGTAAGGTTATAACCTATGCCTCTAGACAGTTGAAACCGCATAAAAAGAACTACCCAACCCATTATCTTTAATTAGCTATGTGGTCTTTACTTTGAAAATTTAGAGATATTATCTTTATGGTGTCCATATTAATGTGTTTACTAATCATAAGAGCCTGCAGTATGTGTTTACTCATAGGGAGTTGAATCTTAGGCAGAAGAGGTAGTTAGAGTTGTTGAAAGACTAAGATATGAGTGTGTTGTATCACCCGGGTAAGGCCAATGTAGTGGCAGATACCCTTAGCAGATTGTCTATAGGTAGTGTTGCTCATGTAGAAGAAGGTAAGAAAGAGTTAGCTTGTGATGTACATTTTCTGGCTAGATTGGGTGTTAGGTGACTTGATTCAGCTGAAGGGAGTACGTTAGTACAGAGTGGTTCCGAATCCTCTTTAGTGTTGGAAGTGAAAGAGAAGCAAGACCGAGATCCTAGTTTGGTCAGGCTGAAAGAGTCAGTTAAGGACCGAAAGGTAGAGGTTGTCTCCCATGGGAGAGATGGCGTGTTGAGATTACAGGGTAGATTATGTGTTTTATGGGTTGAATATTTGAGGTAGAGGATTATGGCTGAAGTGCATAGCGTGGTATTCTATTCATCCTGGTACTACTAAGATATATCGCAACTTGTGGGAAATCTATTAGTGGAATGGTATGAAAAAAGATATAGCTGGGTTTATAGCAAATTGTGCAACGTGGCAATAGGTTAAGGTAGAGTACCAAAGACCTAGTTGTGTGATGTAAGAGTTTGGTATACCCACTTGGAAGTGGGAGGTGGTGAATATGGACTTCGTGACTGGGTTACCCCTTCTGCGTCTTCATCATGATTCTATTTGGGTTGTTATAGACAGGCTGGCAAAGTCTGCATATTTCTTGCCCGTGCACATATCTTATACGGCTGAGGATTATTTCTTGAGGGCATGTGCTCTTGATTTCAATGGTAGTTGGGATCAACATTTTCCATTGATAGAATTTACCTATAATAGTTACCATGCTAGCATCAGGATGACACCATTTGAGGCTTTGTATGGTAGAAGATATAGATCACCCATAGGATGATTTGAAGTAGGTGAAACTGCTGTGATTAGGCCTGATGCAGTGTTTGAAGCTATGGAGAAAGTTAAGTTGATTAGAGAAAGGTTGAAGACAACTCAGAGTTGTCAAAAGTCATATGCCAATGTGAGGAGAAGAGATCTTGAGTTGAGGTGGGTGATTTGGTGTACTTAAAGATTTTACCCATGAAAGGGGTGAAGAGATTTGGTAAAAAAGGAAAGCTTAGTCCCTGTTATGTTGGACCGTATAGAGTCTCAAGCCGTGTTGGTAAAGTAGCCTATGAGGTTATGTTGCTCTCAAAGTTGTCAGCCGTTCATCCTATTTTTCATGTTTCCATGCTTAAGAAGCATATTGGTGATTCCGTTGTAGTACATCCTTTAGAGAGTGCTGATATTCAAAATAGTCTTTCCTTTGATGAGATTCCTGTGGAGTTTCTAGATTTTTAGATCCGTAGACTGAGGAACAAAGAGGTTCCCTTGGTATTATGCTTTTGATAAGTTTTAACTTGAGATTTTAATTATGGGTTATTGAGCCCTACTTGATATTTACAATTTTATGACCTTTTGTGCTATAAGCACCCATGATTTGAGTATTCTAAGATTGTTGAGAAAAGTTTTGACCTAATGGTCATGGAGTTTTGAAATCCACTTCACTACATGAGATTACAGATTTGATTGTTGGGTTCTTGATGAACCATGGGATTATTTTAAAGAGAATTTCCATGAGATGAGAGAGATAAACTAAAGGGGTTAGTTTTTAGCACCGAGTAGGGTAAGTTACTACGGTTTCTTACCCCAGAACTATGTGTCACCATAGGTTTGAGATTTTGGGCCTGAGGCCATGGTGATTGGGCCCGAAGCCAAGATAAGTGCTCACTGAATTGAGGTTATACTCCTTGGAAAGAGTATGATGAATCTCCCCAATGTGAGGTCTCTTCCTTAGGAGGACAAAATGTTTGACACCATGTAGCTCACGTGGTTTATGTCGGTTAAGAGAACCTCCCTAAAACTAAAAGTATTTTCCCTTGATATAAATATTTTCTCTAAAGCTTTGAGATATGTTATTTCCCTAAACTAGAGTATCTTTCCATTGAGATAGAATATTTTCCCTAAAGCTTGAAGCGAGATAATTTTCTAAAGTGAATGAAATGCCTTAAAGTATGTTTCAAAGTAATATGATTCCGAATTCCAAGTACTTGAGTTCAAAAGAGTTATGAGTTCTTGAGCATTAAAGACATTTTACCCTCCATGAGACATATGAATGAGTTGAAAGTATTTTTTAAGTTTCCTTTAGCATATGGGTAATGAGAGTAAGACAAGATTACCGATATCAAAGTTAAACTATGATGAATCATGAGATTTGTGTTACATGCTCCATTCTACATGATTCATGAGCTTTATATTTTATACTTATTCAAGCAATATGAGTCATTGCTTATTGCATGCATGATTTGATTAAATATTATTGATGTTGTTTTATATTAATGCATGCACCCCCACGTACTTAGTAGATTCCCAAGTGATGATCCACATATACCTCTATGTGCTACATTATCTTATTACGTTGGTTCAGGTGCTCAATCCTAGCCTCGTTAGTGATTTTCGAGTACCTCCGTCTACATTTCTATAGTAGTGAGTCCTCATGGTTCGAGAACCTATCCTCAGACATTTCAGCATTTGAGAGACTGTTATTACATTTAGTTCATTTCGAGTCAGTTGGGGACTTGTCCCAATGACTCTCTTATTTATGGATTAGTAAGGGCTTTATCAGACTAGTTGTCAGATTGTGATTGTGTTGAGAGTTCCAGTATTGTGGTCATTTGGACCGAGTATTTTCTCCATATTTCCCCTCATATGATATGACTATGCTAGTGTTTGAATTATTTCATCATGAAATGAGTATTATTAGTAGAAGCACGCTCAAAGGGTTAGCTTTGGGCTACTTGTAGCCTTAAGCACCGTGTGATATCCCGGGAGGCGATTTCGGGTCGTTACAAAAACAATCATAGAAATGTCATGGAATTTGTAGGAATAGCATGAATTCATCATAATAGCATTAAATAATGCTTTAATTCAGTAAATAATAATATTAAAACATGGAAGATTGAATAATAACTGTAATTTCATGGTAACATGGTATAAAATCAATAGTACATGAAGATTCATGGATGAAATCATAATTTAAAACATGATAACTTAAAAAGATCATAATTTTATAATTTAAAAGGGTTGCTTGGACTACATGGATGAAAGGGATCCATAGATCAACATCTAACATACTTGGGATGATGAATTTGGAAGGATTGATGGAGAGTTCTTGAGATTTGACCTTGATTCTTGAGAGCTAGGGTTTCTTGTTCTTAAAAGAGGGGATTTTTAATTTGAGAGGAAGTGAATAATTATGAGTATTTGGGTCAATTAGGGGTTAAATTTTGTGTTTAGGACGAGTTTAGGTCTTAGACAAAAGACCGAAATACCCTTAAGCAAATTTAAAAACACAAGCTGGAAACTGAAATCCCGATTTTTAGCCTTGGCACGACACACCACTAAAGTGTCGAGCCACTGGAAAAAAGGGACAACTGGGACCTAGACAAATGCTGTGATGTGCCACCATTGTGGTAAGCCTGTGGATGTCGATTTGGCCATCTCCACGATGCGCCATGATCGCGGGAGCCCCATTGGAAATTGACAAACGAAAAATTGGCCTGCTCCACGATGTGGCATGATCACGGAGTCACACTGGAAATCGACAGTTGTCATTTGGGCTGCCTACACGATGCGCTAAGGTTTAAAATAATGGTATTTAATGACTGAAACTTAAAATCACCATAACTTCTTACTCGGTTATCGCATTTAGGCAAATTTATATCGTTGGAAAGCTAACTGAATTTCCAACGCAATGGCAGGCTCTAAATTGAAAACTAATGAGTGTTTCAAAAATTTCATATATTAATACTCATGTATTGGGACTTAGATTATGTAGGAAAATACAGGGTGTTACAGTATAAGAGCCACTAGCAAAAGAAAATACAAGTACTATACTAGTTAATATACATCAGCCTCAGATAATGAAAGACTAAGTAAAATAAAAGGAGAAAAGGGTTAACTCCGATGTTGAGAGCTTACCCTACTTCCAAACTTTCAACAACATAATTGTAATATCAGAAGCAACCACTAGTACTTAGATCTGTATGAAAAAGGTACAAAAGCATAGTATGAGTACCAAAGCCATTGCTACTCAGTAGGAATCATTGGTCGACTAAGATAAATCATAATATAAATGCAATAAAGATGAAAGATGAATAATATTAGTCAAGGTAAAAGGAAAAATTTGAAATAATGCTCCAATACTGTAAATAGATAATAGGAACAGAAAAAATTATGAAACAAGGCATAATTAATACTAAAAGACTCATCCTCATAAGCCAGTAAGTGCGAGAAAAAATAAATAACAAGCGCAGGCCCTTATAAGCTTTATGGGTGAAATCCAAGGATAGTAAATAATAAATTTCATTAATTAACCAATTCTCATGCCTTAAATGTGAATCTAACCATAGCATAACATATCATAAATGAACCCTCAATGCTCGAACTAAAACTTAATGTCATGATTATTTGCCAGACTTAATCTGAAACTCATATCATCAATTGCCAGACTTGAATAAAAAATCAATATCAATAAATTGCCAGACTTGATCCAGAATATAAACCAACTCCTAAGTACCAATATATAATATGCATCGAGAATCTAGCCTCTTTAACTCTAAAATATTTGATTTAAAGTGATAATATGCTTAGTAAGTCTACAAAGATCTAACAAGAGTCTTGGCCTAAGGTGGGTCGGAGGAGCCTACTTCTAATCCTCTAAATCTTTTCTAAGGAAAATTACACCTGAAGAAGGCTCCAATATAAAAATTTACTTCTATATGTTAAATAATCCACAATTAGCTCAAAGATAGCAATTCTACCTAAACATGGAAACTAAGTGAATTATGCCTAATTTATGGTTCCATAATAGGTTAAACATTTCAAATAATCCTAATTATACCTCCAAGGTCTAATTCTCATCCCATAACTAATATAATATCAAAAATATTCTACTAACTAGCTTAATCTATGAGGAAGGTAAACCTAGCTACCTGGACATCGAAGAAAGCCCAACAAAATCCATTAAGTCGGTGATTTCCCCTTTTGAGAAGCTTTTGTAAGATGCCATGCTATCAAAATTATAATATACTCATTAATACAAGAAAAATGATACCATATTGAATTTTTGTGCTTTGGGTACAAAATTATGTAAAAATATCATGTGAGGTGCACTTGCGGAACTGCACTTTTGAAATCGACATCACTTTCCTCTATGCTCAAGGAACATTTACCCTGAAGAATAGGTAAATTTTGAGCTCAAATGGTGCTACAATCAACCCACCCATATTCTATGGATTTAGGGAATCAATAGAGAAATTAACCATGGAATTGATGAAAACATACCAAGAATTCTTAGAAGAAAAGAGTAACTTAAGCTCACGAACACCCTAAAATCTCCTATCAATATTTATCCCAAGTTCCCACAAGTTCTAGGGTTTTTCACTCTTGCTATTTTTGTGGAAAATGGGAGAAAATCAGGAAAATGGGACAGTTAAAGGGTGCTAGGTGCCGCTTAAGCGGATACTAGGCC
Source organism: Capsicum baccatum var. pendulum (assembly GCA_030864225.1). Lineage (NCBI taxonomy): Eukaryota > Viridiplantae > Streptophyta > Magnoliopsida > Solanales > Solanaceae > Capsicum > Capsicum baccatum. The sequence continues at coordinate 94,778,393 of CM061557.1, forward strand.
ATTTTTTTGGCCAAGTGTCACTTTAGCAGTACCCATTACCTAAACACATACTGCTTAAGCAGTACACTTGCCTCTTAAGTAGTGAGGGATTCTCTTAAGCAACCCTCAGCTTGGCAATCGTGGTCGCTTAAGCGACCAGCTAGCTATTTTAGTGCCTGATAAGTCGTCAATTGGACAACTTGTTAGAACCTTTTTAAGATTAAATTATCATACTTTTCCTTGATTTGGTGTTAATCTCATGTAAAATGCTTATTTGTGTAGGTAAAGGCTTAAAATGAAAAATATCAAGCTGGTTAAGTCAATGAAAGTTCAAATTTGAAAGAAAAAGATCCCTAAAGATCACATTGATGTTTTTGGGAGGCCATATGTATCCAATATAATATGGATCTGCCCAGTATCTTCTTTTGATCTGCTCTAGATCTACATAAGCAAATCAAGTGTGCGGTGGAATTTTTGTAGTATTTGGAAAACGTGAAATTAGGGTTAAAGGGGGGGGTCAACTCATTTCCATAATTATTGAGCACTATTGTACTACTCTTGATATAAGAACACATTAAAGGTATTCTCAATTGAAGAATTTGTGACTTTATATTGAAGATTTATTGAAATTAAAGCTTGGATTTTGCATTCTCTTTATTCTCTATGGATCAATTTGGTGTATCTCTACTTTCTCTCTATATGAGTATCTAATTCTTCTTCTTGGGGTTATTCTTGAATATGTTGTGATTAGTGCATGGTTTTGTTTATTTGTTATCCTAATTATCTATTTGATATGAGTTTAGAATTCATTTTATGTTTTAACTAAAAATTGGGGGTTGTAAACCCCTATTACGTTCGAACCCATGTCATCCTTGACAGAGGAGATATGGGTGTAAACAATTACTTGAATTAGTTCACTTAATAGCATCTCTTAGACATAGGGATATTAATTAAGGTCATAGATTGGTAAAATTGTTACACTTATGAAGTGTTCAAAAGAACTGATATGTGATATATAGTGTTTTATTGAAAAATTAACACTAATACCACTAAATCTAGCCTAACCATGACTTCTAACTAAATTTTGACAAATAATCAAACACCTATGCATGAACCCACACTTAGGAAGGAATAAAACCAAGTCCCATCAACACTTGACTATCTCTAATTATTTATAGCTTCAAAATAGTGATGTTAAAATAACAAAATTGTTAAATTCAAAATCAATCAAACAACCCCCTTTACATTCATGCTTGTTATCCACACATTATGGGCTAACTCCTAGTTGACTTCTATCACTCTTGAGTATTGAAATCCTTGGCCTAACTCCATGTATATTTGAGCCCAACACTGATTGGGTTACTATAATGATGACGATTGCTTACACTTCAAGGGTGTAGTTTGAGCGTCATTAAATTTTGGCATTGTTGCCACGAAGTGAAACATAGTTTTCATTCTTATAGTATTTTTAGTCACTTTGGGTTCGCCATAGTATTTTATTTTAAATTATTTGTTTGTTTTGTTCTTTCTCAGGTGAGGATAATAGTATACATGATACTATAAGCTAACGAAGTAGTAGTACCAGTACTTTTGATGGGCATCTCGAGGATAAGGATCACCTCAGCGATGCAGGTCGAGTTAGTGATATTCGTAATAAACAAGTGAAATTGATCAAAGCCCAAACTACACCTCCAATAAAGGATAAAGCAGTCGCTATCAAGTAATGTAACTCAACTAGGTTGGGGTCGAACCATAGGGAAGACATGGATGTATATCTCTAGCTTGTTGAAATCACCGGGTTGAACGGAAAGTAAATGGGGAGTTTGTTGTTGTAATCTCAAACAAGTATCAAATCTTAACCTTGGTTTAAACCAGTGGGTACTGACCATTAATCTTGTGTTCCCCCTGACTTCTAACTCAGTAGGCTTCTTATATTCAACCCAACTCTTCAACTGTTGTACATGTAGAATCTAGTAAGATAGGTATCACCAACTGCCTCTCAGTATACTTTGGTAAATTTCACACATCTCCTCTTGGTCTTAGAGCATCCCCTTACTAAACCTTACTTTGGACCGAAGTTTAACTATCTCCTCTCGGTATCAAGTTGATTAGATGGAAACTAATAGTCTTAAGAAAGTAGTACAGATAAGCTTATTTTGATACTTGACTTTAAATCACAATTTTGATCTTGTATTCCCAATATTGAACTCCCTCTCGGGTTCGTAATGAATACTGGATGGATCCTAAATTTTTTAACCATTAAGAAAGTAGCAAACTCAAAGGAAATGACAATACATGATACGACAATTGTCTAGGTGGATTGAACACTTCCCCTACTTTGTTATTTAGCAATGGTTCCCATAACCCTAGCTAAGGGAATTAGCCAATCATGTTTTCAATACGATTAATGGAATTCATAATGAAAAGCATTAAACAATATTACGATTATCAACAAGTAAAACCCAAAGTCCGTAACTGAATTATAAACCAAAAACCAATACAAAGCAATCCCAAGATCAAATTCATATCTTGGAATCAAAAATATGATTTTAAGTGTTAAGAGTCCATCCTAACTAAAAAACATCAAAATGATATATATCGGAGACAATGAAACCCTAAAAGTCAAAACTCGAACAATAAAGGAAAATATAGGTCAGTGGCTGCTTACTTAGGCCACACACAGACCGTATGTACCACGTATAGATCGTAAATAGTCCTAAGTAAGTACCAAAACTCCTGCACAACTCCTGCAACTCTCTAGACTTGAACTTCTATAACATACTTTGGTCACATATGGACTTTATGTACCACATACAGATCGTATGTGCCCCAGTAAGTGACAGAGTCTTCTTTTTAATGGTTCTAAGCCTCTGGACTTCATGTTCTAACACATACTTTAATCACCTAGTCCTGATAAGTGTCACATATTCCCAAAATTGACTTCGTAAATATCCAAAAACTTTTCATCTTTTTCTTTAGTTTGGCACCCAAGACCTAATTTTTTCCAAAACATACCCAAAACACATCATGTCTCACAAAACTACCTAAAAAACTTTCATATTTTAATAGTTTTAAGCGTTGATAGTTCTATAAATCTATAGCACATCAATACCCTTAACTTAGAATATTTTCATGTCCTCAAGCAACATAACAATACAAAACAAAAACACGATGCTTAACTAGGAAATCTAAGCTATCTAAGGTAGTCAATCATTACTTTAAGCTCAAACACATTACTCCCCTCCTATATAAACAATTCAAAACCAAATGTATATATACATGAAGCACAATAGTGTAAGACAATGGGATCAAGGTATGGCAGTTACATTAGCAATAGACAACCATGCATATATACAAGTTATAATACCCAGATAAGCAAACAGCTAGAAATACAACCCATGTGCCCTCACAACAAAGAAGTTCCACTCACTCATATGAAATAAGCATGTCAATGTGGGGAAGATCAAGAGACATTCACACTCAAAAAAGAAGTTCAACTAATGCTCACCAAATACCATAGGCTTACCCTTGTTTTCATTACCTTAGCTTTTAGACAGCCAAGTTAGGATCACTATAGGACTTTATTTGACTTGTATTATAGGCTTGGGGACTGGTATGATACATATGGATATCAAGTGACTAAGCCTCCTTGGCAGTACACTAACTTTGGGGCCCATACTTTAACAAATTTCCTTTTATTCAACCCTTATTTATTATTTTTTATTCTTTATTGCACATTCAGGTTGGTTGTTGTTTATTTTATTCATTTTCTTTTTCTTTTCTATTGTTTTCACCCATTTTATTTTCTTTTTCTTTTTCTATCTCTATGACACCCAACCTTACTATCTTTTTCTCTTATTTTACACATCTTAAAACCCACTTTATATTACACACCCCTATGATAGAAACCCTTAACTTAAGCGATTTTCCAGAGTTGAGGTGCATAATGTCCAAGGAAGACCAGGGCTAAAACAAGTTCATTGTAACACAAATGGGAAGGTAAAAGGTGAAAACAAATAAATAGGTTACAAGGCTAAGAAACAGGATCAAGGGATACTATTTCACATTGGGAAGGTCATTTAAGCTAAAAGTGGACTAATATCTGAAACGACCAATGATCCTTTCCTAACTGACTATCCTATAACCTCGGCAAGATTAATCGGGCAAGTTTTGGATTTAACACACAAAGAGAACTAAGTGGCATCACAAACACACATGGCATAGGGTCATATAACAAACTACTACCTATCTGGTTCAAGCACAAGTTAGATATGATTATTATGTCCCTAATATAATGCAACAACAAGATCCACAACGGTCATACATATATACATTCACACAGTTCTAAAATCAAAAATTTTAAAGGGTATCATTTTTCTCAAAATCAACAAAAGATCATGACAACTGCCCTAAATACTTAAAAATCTCCTAATTAAATAAAAAATAAATAGAATAAAAACAAAACACATCACGATATAAATTTTAACCTAGACGTGCCGATTCTACAACCATACTACAAATGATAGGAAAAAAAGCACGACAACAAAAACCTATGGCGGCTACGATATACCCCTCCCCAACTAAAAATATACACTATCACAAATGTGCTAAGAAAAATGTAATGTAAGAAAATAAGCACATACCTAGGACACACTAGGAGTCTGTGTCATGATCGCCCTATGGTGAGGGTATCTGGAATGGTAGAGATCATAGCGGTAGTGGTGCACTACTAGAATATGCACCCACTATGATCTCAATGTGCCTCTACCAATCAGTCATTGCAGTCTTCTATGAATCATGCTTGTCCTATTTCAAGTCCTGGTCAAATGAATACTGGGATCCTACAAATCCCACTTTTGGCCTCTGTTGGTCCCAGCTATGGGGACAAACTCATCATCCTCCGCAAATAAGTCAAATCGTCTGGGTTGAGGTAGAGGTATCGGTTGAACTAATGGTGGAAAAACTTGAGGGATGGCTGACATATGGCTCTCAATGAGACAACGTATCTATGCTCTAAGTATATCCACCTCCTCCCTAATATCACCTAGATCTAGTTTCTCAATACTGCCAAATCGGGCTAATACTTAACCCTTAAAAGTGTCCATACATGCATGTAACTCAACTCATAGCTCTGATATAGCATATGGTGTGTAGAATCCAATCTAGTCTTAATCGTGTTTAGTGTAGTCTAGATCTATGGTTAGATCTGTCCATAAAACCCGCCACCTCAACCTCAATATTCTATAGCTGAATCTCGGTGACTCTCTAACTATCCACCAAGATCTATAAAAACTCACACAAAAATAATATCATACCTGATGCAACAGCTAAAGTAGATGGGTAAGAGAGCACAGAAGATGTACCCACCGACTCTGAAGTAGAAGCTGGGGCTGATGTAGATGTAACTGGGGTCCCCTCACCCTATGTACTCAACTCGGGGGCCTTTATTTTCTCCCCCATATCAAACTCTATACTAACTCCCACATCGCTTTCATATGTATCAATAGGCTGTGTAGGGACTGATGGGCCCTCAGATAGGGTCAGAGTTACTATAGTGGGTGCACGGGGTATCCTAAGAAGGTTCACGTGTGTCGAATCCTTCATCGTCTTAGTTTATTCCATGACCATTGACATTACTCTATCATAAATGCCTAGTACCTTTGGCACACCGACCTTATCACTTAACCTCTGGACAAGACACAGGAACGATAAAGTTATAGTCTCACCAAAAATCTATCTCATAAGGCTCATGCCGAATAATAGCTGTAAAGTCAATATCATATCCATCCATCATACTCGCAGTCAGTGTAGCTCCATCTGAAGTCAACACATTGTCTGTAGTAGTCGGATATAATCTATAATGAATAAGCAGCCACCAAAAATTTAAGGAAAAAGTCAATGCCTCCTTGTTTATCATACCCTACCCCTCAATCCAAAGGGTATTATCACCAAGAGGTAAAATATAGCTAGCAATCCAGCTTGCCATCTCAACTCTCTATCACTCCTATGCTCAATATCATGCATAATGTATCTGTCTCGTGCAACTTTCAATCTATAATTACAAATTGATGTGGATGTTGGAGCAACATAATTTGGCTTAAAGAGAACTCGACCGATGGTCGCCATTGAAATGTCTACCATAACCCTCCTCATAAGTGTTTGCTCAAGCTTGGGATACTCAGATACCTCGAAAGACCCCTACTCTTCGACATAATCAATGATACTGTGGCGCGATATGATGCATAGAATTCCTACACCAAAGTCAGGCTGTGAGATCCTAGGGGCCGAGTCATCCATCCTAACTGATGCACCATCCAACCTAGACAAGTTGATACATATCTTCTCATAAATAGTCCTATTAGGCCAGTTGGTCTAGGTAATATCTCTTTTATAAAGTAGTCGAAGTCCCTCGATACACCATCATAGGTTCACCTTATCAATAGTATTCTTCGAGACATTTGTGGGATCGAAAGTCTGATCATGTTGAGTTGGTGCCACGAAATAAAGAACTGGCACTTGATGTGAAGATTGGTCTGTACCTTTCTTAGACTAGGGTACAACTGGTGGCGGCTCAAGGATTGGTATCATAGACTCATCCTCATCCTGTAACTCCTCCTCAAACTAGGGGTCCTAAGCATCTACCTCCGGTGGTGTCTCAAACTCTAAATCTTCCTTATCATCATCCTCGTCCTTATCACCATCACCCTCAAAAGGCTGGGGAAAGTATGGTGGTAATCTCCTAAATGTCTTTATCTTTTTCCTACCTAGGAACCGAATAACCTCAGCCCAATTCCTAGACTTAGTAAAAGGAGGCCATTTTCCCCACTGTGATTTCTTTGCAAGTTGTACACCTAATTTTGTTATAATAGTAGCCTCAATTCTAGCCTACTTCTAGCCTAGAATCATTGGCCCTGTCACTCTGGTCGAGACTATTTTGGATCGGGCAGGCAGGTACTCTTTATACGAGCTACTGCTCTCAAAAGAGATATCCCATCACCTAGAAGGTGCAACCTTCTTCTTTGAGGCCTTGGGTGTCATATGTACCTGCAAAATTGAGTGCTAGCATCAACCAGATAATAAGGGAATGCAAAATTTGAACAAAAAACTCCAAATTAGAAAACTTTTATTTTTCCCTAAATTCTAGCATCCGTATAACTTATTCTCAGTCCTAACAAGTCAAATATTCACACATTCAACTAGAATCAACTTTCCAATACAAATTCCCATTCAAAAATTTTGATAGATTTTATGAATGGAACGTATTACCATTTGGATATAAAAATGCACCAGGTAGATATCAACATTTTATGGATAGTTATTTTAAACAATTATCTAATTGTATAGTATAAATAGATGACATATTATTATATACAAAAACTAAAGAAGAACATTTAAAATTATTGGGACAGTTTACAGATATAATAGAAAAATCAGCAATAAGTTTAAGCGAAAAGAAAGCTGAAATTATGAAAAATTAGATAGAATTTTTAGGAATACAAATAGATAAAAGTGGAGTAAAAATGCAACAACAAATAGTACAAAAAATAATAAATTCGAAAGAAGAATTAGATACAAAAAAGAAATTACAATCATTTTTAGGATTAGTTAACCAAGTAAGAGAATATATTCCAAAATTAGCAAAAACTTTAAAACCACTACAGAAAAAAATTTAAAAAGGATGTAGAATATAACTATAATGAACTGGTGTTTTGGGATGGTTCCTGGTGATTGCACCAAGTTTCTCTATACTATCCTAAGATGTTGTGGCAGCATTGAGCAGTATAATTTCTTAATACTGAACTTTGATCCCACTTTGAATTGTGCTATATGTTGTATTGGGTTGCCTGGTGAGAGTCCTTGCTTTGCGTCAAATATTTTCCTCACAAGCCAGCATGCTTGTTTAGGTGTGCTCACTAACTCTAGTTTCTTGCCTTTGATATAGAAGCTGTGAATCCACTGGACCTACAAGGTGTTTTTCTTATTTGATAATGCCCATAATAGTTTACATATAGCAGCTTTATTCCATCTCTCAAACTCTATTTTGTTCAGCCCTCCACCAGCTTTTGGTAAGCACATGGTTTCCCAGAACACTAGTGACTTCTTTGAACCTGCATTTAGTGCATTAGGACAAGTTGGTAACAAGAACCAGTCGTGTTTTTACCTTTCTCAAGTGTAAGGAAGTAGGTTAGTTTGAATTTTAAGAGGGAAGATGGAATTGTGAGGATTTGTAAGTTAAAAAATGAGTTAATAAGCTTAAATAGCACGGGGGATCGATTTAGGGTTTATTTAAGCTTGAGTGGGCCCAAAAAAATGGTCCCAAAAAGTGCCCACTTACGATACCACATATGACCCATATGTGCTATATACGGTCTGTATGTGCCCACTGTATGTGTTCCCAAACATTTGGCCAAATTCCCTGCTCTCTAGACTTTGTATTCTGATACTTACATTGCTACTTACAGGGTCATAAGTGGTATTTGCCCTGTAAGTAAGTTCATAGGTTAAAGTACAGAAATTCCCCAAAAAATCCTCAAGATTCCATCTTTTCAGTAAATGTACAACTTACTTGACCCATGTGGGACTTATGACCATGCTGAATAGGTCACCAAGACCCTTTACTTAGAAGGTTATGGATCAAGCAATTTTTACCATATTCAAGGCCAATCCTTACTCTATTTTACCTACAAAAAAGGAAAACAAACGTGAACACTAAAATTGTGGGTTGTGTCACGATCCAATTTCTTAGGTCATGATGGCGCCTACTATAGCCCACCAGTAGGCAAGCCTAACCCGTAGTCCAGAACGGCTAGTAATGGACTACTCAATAATATAAACAAAAGAATGCGGAAAATTGAAATAAAGGTCAATTACATAATTGAATCCCTAAACCTGGTGGTATCAGTACAAGAGCTTCAAATATAGTAAGAGTATAAAAGTGAAATATCAAGGAATTACACTGATACAACTTATCTTAGAATTCAATATAAAAAATATTGTAACACATAAGAGAGAGATAAGTAATACTCCAAATGTTAGGAGCTCACTCCAAGTCTCTAAACCTTGGTTACTCCGCACGACATATACCTAAGAGTGCAGAAATCATATATCAAGACAATGAGATAATAAGGGACAACTATCCCGTATATATCCAATAAACCAACACAATAAGGCTAAGTAACAAGGGTGCACTATCTTATTCCAGCCATACCTAGGAATCTTAACACTGTACCGTATATCCCTGGCCAATATATGGATAAAGAGGTAAAGAAAAATATATAATAATAGACAAGGGCAAGGAATGAATATACCATATAAACAAAGAAAGGGACATATGGTAGTACCATAGCTACGTATATCTAGATATATATATACACATATAAACATGAGGTCGCCTCAAAGCAAAACCTAGATAATCACATCCTCATTCTAAGACCTTAATATAATCCTATCAGGATTCACTTCTATCATACTTAGGGTTTCTAATCCACATGGCTAGACATGAAATAATCGTGCATAATAATACAATCATAAGATAGAAGAGGCCGAAAACATATCCCAATTCTCGATATGGATCAATGACCAATTTGTCATAAGCTTTCCATAATAATGATCATAACAATGATAATAACAATATCAATAACGGTGCGAAAAAACAGCAACTCCGGACAACCAAATACCTAGCCAAGCCTATGCGTACCTCCACTGCCCCAGGCTCAGAAGGTTTAATCAACAAACAATAACACAGGACATATTCCTCACCCATATCTATGTAAATATTCTATGTCGGCTGATAGACATAGGCACATACTAGTGATAGGCGATGCACATGTAAGAATGAATGCAAGGTACTCGATCAACATCACAATCTCATCATTTTATCCATTATCATCATCATACTCCACCTCTAAAATCGAACAGGATATCTATATCATCACTATAGTATCCTTCAGACTCGAACTGGGTATCAATATAGTATCACAATGGTATCTTCTAGACTTAAATTGGGTATTACTTTCAATCTACCAATTCTAAATCCAAATATACCCTTCTTTATCATTTCGCACCTGCTATCCCCTCCAAACAAGGAGGTAAAATCACTTGAGTCTCATCCATACATTCTCATTATAGATAACTTAAAGAATTAAAACTGATCTTTTGAAAGTAGGAAAACATGAGAATAAGCTCATAAGGAATTGTCTGGTCATACTAATTGAAATAATCAGGGAATGCAATACATGCCAATACCATAATTGGTATGGAATAAAATTATATTAAAATCCTAAAGTCCAATGATATAACTACTCATTGCCGAATAATCTGCTCCAGGATATCCCATCAGCCATTATCTGAACACTTATCAACTATAATCCATCTAAAATTGAGAACACCAAATTGAAAATTTTGGTATATATCTACTTTCTTTATAAGTAGCTAATTCTTATTCTTCGGATTATACTTGAATAGGTTATGATCAGTGCATGGTTTTGTTTATTTGTTCTCCTACTTAGCTATTTGATATGGGTTTTGAATTTATTTTATGTTTTAACTAAAATTTGAGGGTTGCAAACCCAAGTTACATTAGAACCCATATCATCCTTGATAGATAAGATATGGGTGAGGAATGGGTGTGAATAATAACTTGAATTAGTTTATTTAATAGCATCTCTTAGACATTGAGGTATTGATTAAAGCCATAGATTGGAAAAATTATAACTTTTGTGATATTTAGTGTTTTATAGAAAAATTAACACTAATACCTCTAGATCTAGCATATTCATGACTTCTAGCTAAATTTGGACAAATAATCAAACACCCATGCATGAACCAACACTTAGGAAGGCATAAATCCAAGTCCCAACAAGACTTGAGTATCTCTAATTGTTTCTAGCTTTGAAATAATGGTCTTAAAACAACAAATTGTTAAATTTGAAATCAATCAAACAACCCCCCTTTTACTTTCATGTTTGTTTACTTATAGGTCAATTCCTAGACTTCTAACAATCTCGAGTGTTGAAATCCATATCTTCACTCTCTATGGATTTGACCGCACCCTTAGTTGGGTTACTATAGTGATGAAGATCGCATACACTTCAAGGGTGTAGTTTGAGCGTTATTAGATTATGGCTCCATTGTCAGAGAGTGAAATATAGTTTTCATTCTAATGGTGTTTTTAGTCACTTTGGGTTAGCCATAGTGTTTTATTTTACTTTGTTTGTTGTTTTAGTTCTTTCTCAGGTAAGGATAATAGTATACATGATACTATGAGCCAACATTATAGTAATACCAGTACTTTTGATAGGCATTTCAAGGACAGGGATCTCCTAAAAGATGCGGGTCAAGCTAGTGCTATTCATATTCCATCAATGGTAGAAATAAAGCATTTCATGTTACTAGCATGATAATTTATTTGCATTAAATTAAAGGGTTGTTTGGAGGCCAATCACATAAGGACGCCAATCTACACTTGAAGAATATGTTCTCCATTTGACGCAACACACATATCTTAAGAATAAATTCATTTGTGTCTTCTTTCATTCTCATTGATGGGAGAAGTGATCTTATGGTTGCGATCTTTAACCATGGGATCTATCACTTCATAGGTTGAGCTCACAAAATCATTCTTGGATAGGTACTTGCTTCCTTCCCAGATGATTAAACTAAGGGATAAAATCATAAATTTTTGCAAACTTAATGGTGAACCATTATATGAGGGTTGGTAAAAATTCAACAATAAGGTAATGCAATGCCCAAATCATGAGGTCTCAAACAAAATGCTTCTTCAAATCTTCTAGAGGGAATTAGATCAATTGAATAAGATGTAGCCAATAATGCGATCGAAGAATCTATTATCAAATAATTTTATGGTGTTGTGGTGGATTTATTGGATCAAGTGACCAAGAAAATTAGATGTTGTCATATATGAGATATCGATCTAGTCGTGGGGGTTCCCACCACATCATTCATAAGCAAAGAACAAAAGAAAAAGGATGAACAAAAAGATGAAAACAAGCATAAGTGATGACATAACATGATCTTCTCACCAAGCATGTAATGGAAGAATATCCAATGGTCATTAACGTCATTTTTTCTAAGAGTGTTAAAGCTTATGATGATAAGGAAGTGGAGTCTTTGGATGAGGAAATTTGGTTGTTCTTAAATCAAATGGGGGTTCCGCCCTATCTATCAAAGGGAATGTGGGAATAAAGGTTAAAAGAAAAGGGATCGTGATAGGGATTAGATTAATAGAGATTGGGATTAGAGAGATAAAGATAGGAATCACGTCTGGTGCATACCTCTATACGATAGGGCCAAGGGTAAAGATTAAATCTCTATTGACCCAGAGAAGTTCAAAGTAAAGATTTCCTTGATCCCTATCTTAATAGGTGTTGAGGGGACCAATAAGAGGGTGAGATAGTTGAAAAGTGATTTCACATAACTCAATCAAATGGTGATATCTTATTCGGCCTCTATCAATCAACTTGAAACTCAAAAGGGTAAAATACCAGCTCATCTCAATGCAATGTCAAAAGATGGATTGCCTAGAGACACAGTTATTGATCCTAAGAATGATGATCACATCATGGCCATTATCACTACGTGTGATCAAAATCTTGGTAAAGATATTGTTAATTTTGATAATAACCCAAATGAAAGGGGAAGTACTGAACAAGTATATAAAAAAAAATATCTAAAAAAGTCTAATGAAGCAGTTCCAAAGACCAACCAGTTAATTATTAAAAAGTAGAAGGTAGTTGAAGAAAGGGGTGAAAGTGAGATAGCTTTAAAAGTGGTTGAGGGTAATGCTCCAACATAAGAGAAAACTCCGGTTGTTCCTTTGTCTCAAATGAAAATTCCTCCCTCATTCACACAAAGGCTTAAGAAAAAGAAAGAAGATACCAAGTTCAAGAAATTTCTTGCAAAATTTAGCAACCTATCGGTGAATATTCCATTGTTAGAGGCTTCACAAAAGATGCACGGGTATGCTAAATTCATTAAGAACTTAGTTACAAAGAAATGAGTCAAAAATGTTGAAACTATATAGGTAACCCACAATTATAGTGCCATAATATCTAGCACAATGGTGGCAAAGAAGGAAGACCCAATTGCATTCACTATTCCTTGCACTATTAGGTGCACAAGTTTGGAAAGCATTATGAAATATTGATGAAAGCATTAGTTTGATGCCATTTTCCTTGTTTCAAAATTTAGATTTGGGTTTCCCCACACCAACCACAATGAGTCTTTTAATAGTCGATCATTCTATCAAGAAGCTTATGGGAGTGCTATGTGATATTTTTATGAAAGTGGACCGGCTTATCTTTCTGACCAAGTTTATTATTCTTGATTGTGAGATATATCGCAGAGTCTCTATCATTCTTAAGAGGTTATTCTTGGCTACCAGATGGGCCTTAGTTGATATTGAATGTGATGAAATAAAATTTTGAGTGAATATTGTAGATGTCTCCATTAATGTGTCTAAGTCTATGAAAAAACCTAAGGATTTTTAAGTTGTTTCAATTATTGATATTGTTGGTAATGAGGTGACTAATACCATAAAGGCAAATATTATGGATTAACCCTTGTTTTTTCTATTTTGGAACTTGGGGGTGAGGTGATTGAATAACAGGATGAGGTGGTCGATTTGATGAAGATTCATGGATCTTGTAAATAGAAACTCTTGTGATATTAATACTTTTCCAATCACTGTTGGGGATGATTTATCTCCTTGGCAAATGGAAGCTTAAAAATCTAGGGTGAAAAAGTTTATTTGTGTTTTTGGGTGGCCTGTAGCGGACATAAAAAACATTATTCTCAGAAGTAGTTCAAATAAGGCCAAAAAGAAGAGGCGGTGTGATGTTAAGACATTGAACCAAGAATTTGATAGCGGTAAATATGTGCTCCTCTTCAACTATAGGTTTAAACATTTAATGGGAAAGCTTAAAATTAAGTGGTTGGTCCCATTTGTGGTCCCTAATGTCTATTCAAATGAAAACATTAAATTAGAAGACCATAAGAAGAAGAAGTTTGTGGTTAATGGACAAGGAATGAGGTATTACCACATTGGTAGATTCAGAGCGTCTATGGTTCAGTCTTGATTCAAGGATCCAAATTGATGATTAATTAATGTCGTGCCACGATAATAACTAGAGTGCTTCTTGGGAGGAAATCCAAGGTCTATTCTTGTTGTTTAGTAGTGTTTTGGATTATAATTTTAACTTATTTTTGGTGTTTGCATGTGATAACATAAGTTGAAATGGGAAAAGCAAGGTTTGAGGGCTTAAAACTATGCCCATAGCGAATACTAATTCAAATGTTTTCTTCAAATCTCATTGTTCCAGCCTAGACCTACACTAGACATGCTTGAGCAGTCCAGGTGCAAGTCAAGAATAGCCTGAACGCAGTTAGCAGCAGCATTTGCTGCCTGGACATTATGGAGTAGTCCAAGCACAGACCAGACACATATGGTATGGCAACAACAATTCTTAGACCTGTGTTGGACATGCTTGAGCTGTCCAGTGTAGCCTGAATGCAGGAAACCTCAAAACTCACTAGGTAGTAAATTTTGTCCTACATTGGAGATGCTTGAGTAGTCGAGACGCTGGTCCAGTACATCTTACATGTAGCTGGGTTGTTTTTGAGCCAAATTACTAGAGTATTTCATATGCATCTTGCACACAAATGAGCCTTTGAGTGAGCTAAAAAATTGTTATACTCCATAATGCAAAATTTTATTTTTCTTCCTTTTGTCAGACTATTAAATTCCTTCAACCTCATCTCAAATCTCTCAATTCCATATCACAAGAAGGCAACATTGGATAATTACATTGGGCTTTTATATCATCTTTTTCCTCTCTTAAGTAAACCTACAAGATATATTCTTTCATAATATTCTCGTTGAATTCCCTTTAATTGAAAATGGCACATTTACTTTGAATTTGATTTATTTAAGCTTATTTTGATAAATTGTGATAGTTGGTGTGAATAGTTTCAAATTTTTACCTTGTTTTACAGGCTAAATTGGAAATTCTTGCTTCTTTAAATTAGTGCACCATGTGTTTGATAAAATACCCACTTGAAGTTTAGTTATTAAATTAAGAGGTATGTGGTCTATTTGGGATAGAATGAGCACCATAGATATGTTTGGAGATGATTTGGTGAAATGAGCTTGCTCACATGT
Source organism: Capsicum baccatum var. pendulum (assembly GCA_030864225.1). NCBI lineage: Eukaryota > Viridiplantae > Streptophyta > Magnoliopsida > Solanales > Solanaceae > Capsicum > Capsicum baccatum. The sequence goes on from CM061557.1 coordinate 94,793,550, forward strand.
TCTTTTATTCATTTTTTCCAAGCTCTTAGTTTGTATGTATGCCATATGTTTGTTTAAATATTGATAAAGGGGGATACCTTGAATGCTTGTAATGGTTAATGTTATATTTCATGGGGCATGATGAGACCATTATTGAAGCATGATTTTAAGTCCAATTGGTCCTAAATATTGAATAACTAGTTGTGATTGGTTGAAGTAGTTTATTAAGGAATATGGCTTTCATGTTTTTTTGTTGATCAACATGCCTAACACGGAACCCCTGGGTGAAGTCTAAGAAACCCGAGGAATACGAATGTTAGCCTTAACCTATGATAGATTGTGTGATGCCATTCTTAAGGGTATTGGATCATTCTTGTTTTCATTGGGTTCATGGATCTTCTATGCACTAGAATGGTGAAATCTGAAGAATGTATGACAATGTAGAGTCCTGATGGGATATGGATTTATAGCTCTTTCAATGCTTAAAATGATGAAAATATACAAGATTCTTAGGTTTTTGTGAGATATGATGTGTTTTAGGTATATTTTGTAGGAAATAGGGTTTCAGATGCCAAACTGAAGAAAAAGATGAAAAATAAAGTGTTTGACTACTTATCGAGTCAATTCTGGGCTAAAGTGACACTTACTCGGTGTAGTTGACCAAAGTAGGTGTCAGAACTTAAAGTCTAGAGGCGCAAATATAGGGAAAGAAAGACTAGCACTTTCTCTGTGCACCTACGGTCCATAGGCAACCTTAGTAAGTGCTAGAGGTCAAAGCCTAGAGAGCTTCAAGAGTTGTGTAGGAGATCATTCACTTACCTAGGACCACTTATGGTCTGTAGCTAGTACCTACGGTCTGTAGGTGGCCTAAGTAAATGGCACTGACCACAATTTTCCTTTTTCATTTGGGATTTGATTTTTATGATTTCCTTGTATCCGATAAATACCATTTTGACACTTTTTAGTTATTTTATGGACTCTTAACTCTACAAACACATATTTGATTCCAATATTGGTATCTTGATCTTGGGATTACTTTGTTCTTGATTTTAGTTGATAATTCAGTTAAAGACTATAGTTTTTATTCGTTTATTATTGTCATATTATTTTAATATCTTCAATCGGGAATTCTATTTTTCATTTCACAATAATGAGCCGCTAAATCTATAGCTAGGGTTGTGGGAGCCCTGGAATATTGATGAAGTAGAGGTTGTATGATGTTGTTTTGAACCTGTACTCTTGCATGTATTTTATTATCTTCAGTTTATATATGGCTTAGCTATTGAAAATGTTAGGATCCTATCACTACTTTCTCCACAAGAGAAATTGTGACTAGGAAAAGATAAACACAAAAGTAATTTGAAGATTAATTTTCACTATAGGCTAATTAGTATCATCTACGTAAGATGATTATCTATCATCTAATAACTTCAGACTCAAAAGGCAAAAGTTAACTGGGATCTAGGAGAATGGTTAGTAATGTGGCACCTTGAGACTTAAAAGGTAAAGGATAAAATTTGTAAATGAGTCCATAAGATAATTGATGGTACATAACTTATTAGATTCTTCATGCAAGGTAATGGGTTGGTTCAGAAAAGCACGATAAACCTATAGATTTGAGAAGGCAGGGGTAACACATTCCTAGTGTTCATTTTCAAATGATTACAACCAAAATTGAGTTCTATTACTTGTTTGAGATTGTTACTATAAACCCTATATTTAACATGATACGCTATTTGTGCGAATTTATCTTCTCGCCTATTGTACATATGTGTCCAATAAACTCCAAGGGTCTTCTTCAAAACTCGGTTCTCTCTTAAAGAGAAAACTTTTGTTCTCTCTTTCTTTTGATCTTTTGTTTTTATTTTAATTTAGCTTCTTTGTCAAACCGAGTGATAATTAACCCATGATGAGGATAAGGCAACATCCTCATGTGACATTTCAAGTCATTTGAGCTAGTTGGAAATAGGAAAAAGTTTTAAAATACTTTCAAAATGTCATTGGCAAGGAATGAAATTATTTTGAGAAAAAACCAAAAATATAGTGCTATTTTTTTTTTGAAAAAGAACAAGGATGTTTGTGAGATTTCTCTTAATTGAGACCGTTAAATTCAATTTTCTGCTCTCTCTTTACAAAGATGAGTCTTTGACTCAGAGTAACTTATTAAGCTCAAATTGCTTAAATTGGTTGGGAGACTAACTTTTTTCTCTACGAATACAATGCCATGTGTGGTGATATTTTTGAATAATTCTTGTGCATAAATGTAGTGTAGAACTTTCCTCAGTGAATTCAAAGAAAAATTATAAGCAAGCTTGGTTTGGAGGATAACCCGAGGCCATCATATAGCCAAAGTCTACCTTAACATTGTTTCCTAGTTAACCCTTTTGAGCCTTTTGCACATTTTTGTTTCTTCTTGTACTGATAACCATTATAAAACACCTAAACCCTTTTTAAAATCTTCCTTTAACCTCCTTTGACATATCACATAATTCTAAATAATGAAATATAGGTGAAAGCTAAGTTTAGGCGTTGTGTATTTGGGAGAATAATGTAAGGATGGTTCAAACTCAAAGTTTGAGAAAACAATATGCTAAGATAATCCATGAAAGGTGTGTGTAAGGTTATCAAATCATTGTGCATAAGAGAAAAAAAATATTCTTAGTGATAAAGTTTAATAGCATAACCCATAGAACTTGAAGAGAAATTAGACAAATGAGGGGCTAAGAAGAGCTTAAAGTTGGAAAATCTCTTGAAAAAGTCAAAGAAGTGAAGAAGGAAAATGGTGGGTTGGATCTATATGGTAAATGATAAAATAAAAGTTAAGGGAAGCAAAGGAATTAATTTGATGGTGGTAAGGTAGATAATCTGATAATTTTAGGGTAGAGGGGGATGAACGATTGTGTTGAAGGAGATCTTTTAGGAACTTGATCCATATATTCTTTCCCAAACATTAAATGTTTATTTAGACCAGCAATACCATGGTGATTCCAAACTAGATAAGTCTACATTAGTGACAAAAAAACACAAAGGGAAAGCCTATGGTTCTACACATTATACTTGAATCTCTTTGCGAGAATAAGTGTGAATTCTTATATTACTTGAGTTTTCTTTAGAATTTAAATGTCTTATGTATTGAGATAACTCTTCCATGTGAGAAACATCGATACATTGGGGTAGAGGATGAAGTTTTACTCTCGGTTTAGGTAAATAGGAAAGGTAATTTGCACTGTAAATGTTGCTATGATCTTTGAGGATTTTCTGTCACCTTTTCAGATGCTTTGTTGATTTGAAAAGTTCATTTGATACAAACTTGCATCCTTTCTTCATAGATATGTGCTTATTGAAAAGTTTCGGTTTAATTTTTTTCATGACATGTTTGAGTAGTCTTTGTAGAGATTTATTAACATATATCTTTAGTATATCATTATTTTTGGTGGTTTTGAGTTGTAAATACCCTATAATATTGGATAATTCTTGGGTGCTTGCGGACATGCAACATTTCAAGTTTGGGGGTTGATAAATCATCAATTTGATGACTTGTTAGCACCCTTTTAAGCTTAAATTATCATGGTTTTCCATTGATTTGGTGTTTAATCTCATGTATAATGCTCATTTGCATAGGTAAAGGATGAAATTGGAGATGATCCAGCTAATCAAGACAATGGAAGTCAAATATGAAAGAAAAAGATCCCTAAAGATCACATGAATATGTTGGGAGGCTAGCCGCACAAGTATGTGGCAAAAATGGCCAAAATAGTCCCATCTATGCCCAATATACTATGGATCTGCCCTACATCTTCCCTGGATCTTCTCTAGATCTACTCAAGCAGATCAAGAGTATGGTGGCATTTTTGTAATATTTGAAAAACATGAAGCTGGGGTTAGAAAGGGGATTTTCAGCTCTTTCCATAATTATTGAGCATTATTGTACTACTTTTGAGCTAAGAACACATTAGAGGGATTCTTAATTAAAGAATTAGTGATTTTTATTAAAGATTTAATGAAATTAAAGCTTGGATTTTGTATTCCTTTTATTTTCTATGGATCAATTTGATGGAAATTTTGGAATATCTCTATTTTCTCTCTCTATGAGTAGCTAATTCATCTTTTTGGGGTTATGCTCGAATAGGTTGTGGTTAGTACATGGGTTTTGTTTATTTTTCCTCCTAATTAGTTATTTGATACGAGCTTTACATTAATTTCATGTTTTAACTAAGAATTGGGGGTTATAAACCCCAATTACATTAGAACCCATATCATCCTTGACAGAGAGGATATATGTGAAGAATAGATGTGAACAATAACTTGAATTAGTTCATTGAATAGCGTCTTTTAGACATAAGGATGTTAATTGAGGCCATAGATTGGTAAAATTGTTGCAATATAAGGTGTTTGAAAGAACCCATTTGTGATATCTAGTGTTTTATTGAAAAATTGACACTAATACCTCTAGATCTAGCCTACCTATGACTCATAGATAAATTTGGAAAAATAATTAAATACCCATGCATGAACCCTTACATAGGAAGGCTTAACCTCAAGTCCCATCAACATTTGAGTATCTTTAATTGTTTATAGCTTGGAAATAGTAGTCTTAAAACAACAAAATTGTTAAATCTAAAATCGTTCAAACAAACCCCGTACCCCCAATTTTACTTTCATGTTTGTTTACCACACATTATAGGTCAACTCCTAGTTGACTTCTAACACTCTTGAATATTGAAATCCTTGTCTTCATTTACTATGGATTCTATCCCAACATTTGTTGGGTTACTATATTGATGATGATCACTTACACTTTAAGGGTGTATTCTGTGTGTCATCAGCGCCTCTTTGCCTAAGCAACCCAAAGGTAGCTTAAGTAGGTGCACCAGCTGGAGACCTAGTATTTTTCTAAGTCTCCACTGACCCTTCTAGATTTTTTGAATGTCCCACGGGAGTAAATGAACTATTCTACCCTATCAAATTCAACATTTTAGATTCAATGGCCCAGTAAAAAATTTCATCAGAGATCATTTTGATTAAAGGTAGGTCCCACACCCATGTGCTATTTTTATTAAGTTCGGACCAATAGCCCAAAATGAGTGAAAGCCTTGGGACACAAACCAAAGGTCCATCTAGCATAAAATCAACTTTTTAGGATTTTTAGATCTATCGGATTTGTCATACGAGGTTGTTGGACTGAAGTTTTCACCTAGTATCCAATTCTTACCAGGAAAGACTTTAAAATAGGAAATTGGCTCTAAAAACAAATGAACTACCTAGTAACCAAACTGTCAACTCCATCATCTAATAAATGATTTGGGGAAGCTATAGGAAAGATCTTAATGGCGATAATTAATAGAAATACAGATAATGTCCTGGAGGGTCATTACACATTTCTTTGAAGAGCATTTTTCTTTGCTGGAAGTTTTACCCACGCTCAACTTTGATCCATCAAGTTGATTATAAAATCTCAAGAATAATTGTAACACCCCAGATTTTTACCTCTGAAAAATCCCTGAGATTAGAGTTACTGTTAAGACCATAACTTACCTTACGAGTCGTAAGACGTCTATACAGGACATAGGACCCAAATCGTAACTGACCAGTAAGGTTTATCTAGGTTAATGCTCTAATGTAATACCCCAAATCTAGTACCCGAAATGCTACATGGTGCCCATGACCACGAAGGACCACAAACAAACCCATGACTAATATCTATACCTGAACACTGCATAATATACTGACTCCTTTAACTTGACTAAATTGGGATCTCTATCTTGATTTTCTTTTACCTCAGAAACTAGAGATGATTATGAACTACTCTAAACCCATATATCACCTTTCTCTTAATCAACTAAGAGAATACCTATTCTGGCAAGCTGATGGACTTCCTGAGCTAGCTTCTTTTTACTGTCCTCAACATGAGAAACACTACCCATAGATAGTCTACTGAGAGCGTCGTCCACTACATTGGCTTTTCCCAGATGATAAAGGACACTTATGTCATAGTATTTCAAGAGCTCTAACCACCTTCTCCAACGAAGATTGAGATATTTCTGAGAAAAGACATACTGAAGGATCTTATGATCTGTGAACATATCTACATAAATACCATACAAGTAATGACTCCAAATCATTAAGGCAAAAACTATGACTTCTAGCTCAAGATCATGAGTAGGATTATTCTTCTCATGGTGTTTAAGTTATCTGGAGGCGTAGGCTATGACCTTACCATACTGCATGAGGACACAACCCAAACCTACTCTGGATGCATCATAATACACTATGAACCCATCTGAGCTATCTGGAAGTGCTAAGACTTGAACTAAGGTGAGTCGAGTCTTCAACTCCTAAAAAATCTTCTCGCAAGGATCTGACAACTGAAACCTAACCTTTTTCTGAGTCAATATAGACATAGGAGATGCAGTAGAAGAAAATCCATCAACAAACCATCTATAATATCCAACGAAACCCAAGAAACTCCTGATATTTGATGGAGAGATAGGTCTGGCCAGTTTCTTATTACTTTGATATTTTGAGGATCTACTCTAATGCCATCACTAGAAACAATATGACCAAGGAATGCTACTGACCTTAGCGAAAATTTACACTTACTGAATTTACGAATAGCTAATGATCTCTGAGAGTCTGAAGTACAATTCTGAGATGGTCTGCATGATCATGCTCACTGTGGGAATAAACCAGAATATCATCTATAAAAACTATGATGAATATGTCCAAGTACTATTTAAACACCCAGTTCATCAAGTCCATGAAAGCGGCTGGGGCACTAGTAAGACCAAAGGACATGACCAAGAATTTGAAGTGACCATATCAAGTACAGAAGGCTGTTTTTGGAATGTCACATTCTTTGACTCTAAGCTGATGATAGTCGAATAACTAGCACCCTAAAGTTACTCAAATAAGTCATCGATTATGGGAAGCGAATACTTGTTATTGACCATAACTTTATTGAGATGATGGTAATCTATTGACATTTTAAGAGAACTATCTTTCTTGCACACGAATAAGACTGGTGTACCCCATGGGAAAACACTGGGTCTGATGAATCCCTTATCTAAGAGATCCTTCAATTGCTCTTTCAATTCTCTAAGTTCTGCTGGTGCCATTCAGTATGGTAAAATAGATATAGGCTGAGTATCTAAAAGGAGATCAATGCCGAGTTTATTTCCTTTTCAGGAGGAATTCCCGAAAGATCTTCGTGAAAGATATCTAAATATTTATTCATGACTGGGACTGATTAGATACTGGGATATTTAGAACTAGTGTCCTCAACTTGAACAAGATGATAGACACATCCTTTAAATATCATTTTCCATGCCCAAAGGTAGGAAATAAGCATACCTCTAAAAGCTGAAGTGTTACCCCTCCACTCTAGGATAGGTTCATTCAGAAACAGAAATTGGACTATTTTATTTCTGCAGTCAACTGTGGCATAGCAGGAATAAAGCTAATCCATGTCGAGAATAATATCAAAATTAGTCATCTCTAATTTAACTAAGTCTGCTGAAGTGACTTTCTAAAATATCATAATCGAGCAGCTCTTGTATACTCACTGGGCTATGATAGTTTTACCCACTGGGGTAGAGACTGAGAAGGGCTCTATTAGAATTTCAGGACTGACTCCGAAATCAACTGCTATATAGCTAGTAACAAAAGACAATGAATCTCCTGGATCTTGTAAATTGTAAACATGCAAGTAAAAGATCTGTAACATACCAGTAACCACATCAGGAGAATTTTCCTGATCTTCGCAGAATTGGAGAGCATAGAGTCTGTTTGGGCGTTGCCCATTAGTAGCACTGAAAGTGGCACCCTATTGATTTGGGCAACTGGACTGACCTGAGGAACAGTTCTTCTGACCCTGATAGCCTAACTGGGGATAATCTCTGACTCTGTTGCTTGGCTTGCCATATCTAAAATAGACATCACTACCATCTCTGCAAGCACCCTTGTGGTTCTTACCATAAGTTTGACAAAGGGGATTAGTTTGGGCATTGCTGAGACTGTCCTAAGACATAGAGCCTAGCGCTCTATCTCTATTACCATCCTTGAACTTAAGAGCATGAGCACTAGCTAAAAAAGGTGATGGAACTGATGACTTAGGATGAAACTGAGAATAGTTTCCTCCCTCTGACTTAGGCTGAGGAAAGCTGAAACTACCTATCCTTGCTCTCTTATTCTGCTTCTCCCTCACCTTAATCTTTTGCTCCTCTATCTACTAAGCATGATTCATAAGCCTGGCTAAAGTCATGTCACTATTTAACATAGAAGACCTACACTCATTGACCACACTATAGTTTACCCCAGAAACAAAATTACTCATCTTAACCCTGCTATCTGCTACCACATGAGAAGAATATCTGGATAATTGAGTAAACTTAAGAAAATAATCTTTCACCATCATGTTGCCCTGCCTAAGGTTGATAAATTCTAACACCTTAGCCTCTCTCAGCTCTTGAGGAAAGAATCTATCTAAGAATGCGGTGACAAACTCCTCCCACTTAATAGGCCCTGGATCATTTAGCCTTTCTGACTTCCACTGCTTGAACCAAGTATGATCAACATCCTACAATTGACATGTAGCTAGTGCAGCACTCTCACTAGGAGTAACCCCCATGATGTCAGTAACCTTTTGAACCTGGTCAATGAATTCCTGAGGGTCCTCATCTTACTTAGACCCGAGAAAGGATAGAGAATTCATTTGGGTGAAGTCCAAAATCCTGGATGCAGCTAAACTAGACACTGGGATGGGTGGAATGACAGCTGGTAATTCATTATGAGGATCAACTGATTGAGCAAGAGTAGTGAATGCAGTTCTAAACTCTGCATGAGAAACATGTTCGCGTAAAGGTTCTTCGGGCTGAGGGGCTGACTGATTCTCATTTCTTCTTTTAGGAGGCATGTTCTGTAGAAGAAAGGGGGAAACAGATTAGACCAGACTAAGGGATTAACTGGAAATTATGCTCATAGGCATGACATGAATACTAAAAGAAGGGAAACTATTCCTAAAATATCTTATACCATCCTGCACATAAATCTTGTACGCAACACACCCATGTACAAGACTCTACTAGATATGGCTTCCAGACTTCCTAGGATAATATTGTACCTTAGGCTCTAATACTAAATTTGTAACACCCCAAATCTGGTACTCGAAATTCTACGCGGTGCTCATGACTCCAAAGGACCACAAGCTACCCCATGACTGATATCTGTACATGAACATTGCATAATATACTGTATAAATGTGAAAACATGAACTGACAAGCCTTAAGATTCAAAACTAAAACATAATTGATAAATCATCTCTTACGGATGGGGTATGGAATACCTAAAACAACTAAAATAAATTGTCTAAACATGATAGTCTGAAAAGCCTCTAACTGACTAAACTATCTGAATAAGGAGTTGATGGGACATATCCTCAACTAACTTAAACTAATAAATTAATTAATGAGATAATAAAGAATGGTCATGTCCTTGAAGTTTGAGGACTCACTTCTATCTCTAACTGCTGAGACTAGAATGCTACTAATGCTCTGAAGCTCATGCTTCTGAATCTATGGTAAAACAACATAGGACAAATGCGTTAGTACTTTGAATATACTGGTATGCATACAAGGTAGACTGAATGCAAAGGTTTCACATGTATGAACTATACTAATTGACTCGACAACATGAATGTGAAAATATATGCATGAATACATAATAACTATAACTGAGTTCATGATAATATGAATACTGAATCTGAGTACTGATAACAGGAGATACTGGTAACTGTATAACTGAAATAATTAATACTAAGGGACTGTATATGATAGTTTAGTTTTTGATGAAACTAGATAAATTTTGTACTATTCTGAGTTGACTGTATCTGACAGTCCTAAATTCTGTAGAACTATCTAAGTTCTAATACTGAGACTGAATGACTGTATCTGATAGTATTGATTCTGTTACATGAAACTGTGGAAAGTAGTCATCGAACTGACATGCCCCTAGTACACCATTATGGCGGAGTTGGGGTCCAATCTGTAACCTTAATTTAAAGAGTGTCAATACTGCACCCCTGGTAAGGACAATCTGTGAGTAACCCTCATATAATACGTAACTCTAGTGAGAATGGTGGGAACCATCATATAGCAGGTTAAGCCACCTCATCTACCTTTATATAGCAGGCTATGATATCGCAACCTATGCTAGCTACGTAAATCTAGAATGCAAGGATTTGTTCTAAGAATCATACCCTCATATAAAAGGTGAGTTCCCACCCTTGAGTTCACTTGGTGCTAATTCCTACTAGCATTTGAATAGACACTAAACTTGGATTACTGAATTGAACTAGACTAAATTAATTGAATTCCTTTGATTAACAGAATATTACTGAGATTACTCGATTACTGAGCATTCTTGAGTCATATAACTGACTGAATTCTATGGATCATGGCTATACTGAGGATATTATGGAAACATGACACTAACTTTAGGCACACAACTATGTTTTTGGGGTTCAAGTACCCCCAGGACTCTATGGGAAGAAACTGACAAAACATGACATTCTTGAATACATGACCAACATCAATAATCTATAATTCATTGATTAAGGCATTACATCCAACATTTGACATGCATAAACTTGTAAATAAATGGACATTTCATGTTATCATACTAGTATGGCTCTTTTCTACTAGTATGGCTTTTTTCTTTCACATAGGCATTTAATCAAAAACTTGGGGAGCATGCTTTGCTTATATAATCACCAAGACATCTAATAATCATGGATACATCAATCAACTTTTAAATTGAAGGGGGTTAATCAAGGTTATTATGCAAATCATCATATACTAGGTTCAATCATTGGAATATGTACTTGAAAACATAAATCAAAACCCCACAACATCAACATAAATTTCAATTCAATTTGAAACATTAATATTCACAAATACACCAATCTTGTATTTCAAAAAAATATTCTTGAGCTTCATTTGTAAAAGAGACCCATGAATCCATACATGACATACCTGGGTAAGTTATTTCTTGATGATTGGTGGAGGAAAACTTAAATTCTTCGCTTGAAAATCAAGCACCTAGGGTTTCTTGTTCTTGGGGATTGATCCTTGAGAGAAACCCTAATTTTTTATTGTAGAAGAATAATAAAGTTATGAGCTATGGTTGGGTGTAATTAAAGGTTAAATCGGGTGGAAAATGAGCCAAATAACCTTTTTAAAATGGCTTTAAAATAACTAAGAAAGATGTACGACGGTGGGTGTGACGGTCCGTCACTAGGTTGACGGTTCATCGGTCCTGACTGTCGCACTTGGGTAGAATTGGGGTTCACTGTCTCCCTTGAGATGGCCTGGGCACTGGTCCATCACTAGTGGTCTATCAGATTGAGCCATCGCTCTTAGAAAAAAGGTGGTCTTACTGCCTTGCTACGACGATTTGGGCAACGGTCTGTCGCTAGCTCAATGGTCTGTCGGCTCTCACCGTCGCTCCTTGGTGATTTTGACTACCTTCTATATTTCGAACATAACTTTCTACCCCTATACCAGATTTGGATGAAATTGGTATTATTGGAAAGCTAATTCAATTTCCCACTTAACATAAAGATAAAAATCTTAAAAATTCCACGTGTATAAAAGTGGATTCATCTTTCAAAGTAAATTTCTAACATTCTTGGGATGACTTCAAGCTAGGTAGTAGTACGGGGTATTACACCTAACCATGACTTGTACCTAATGAGTTGTAAAGGCTTCATATGAACCATATAGTGTAAATTATAGCCTCACTTGTATGGGGGCCCCTAGATTCCATTTTTACTAAAACTTATACCCTATAGTCGTAGGGTCACAATATTAGCCATATGATATGAGTCATAAAATAAGCAGTGGGAAGGCCCCATATTTTTTCCTAGGCTATGATTCATGGTGACGAATCGCAAAAGGTCCTCACCAGTCATAAGGTGGCTTGTGATTACCGACGACTATTTATTAGCTTTTTATTAAGGGCAATTTAGATATTTCCCTCTTTCCCCACTAAAGACCTGTGAACATAAAACGTCTTGGGGACCCCATTTCCATGCTTTATTAATCAAATACAACTCTTAAACATTCTGAAATCCCTGAGTTAAGAACACCTAGGGTTTCTCAAGGTTGATCAATTAGATCTTTCAAGGGTGACTCCACTCCGTAATTCTTGATATCTCATGCGTGTTACTCTCTCCCAAATCTTATTTTGTTGAAGAATATGTTTTAGATTATTATTCAAGTCGTATTAAATGTTGCCTTTGGAATGTGGGTTGAGGTTTTTGAATGATTATTTTCTTAAATGATGTTCCCATGGTTTATATGTAAATTTTCATGCTTTAATTACGGTTTTGAACATGTGGGGTGCATGGACATGGTGAATAAACTAGGGGATCATAGATTTCCCTAACTATGTGGATTTTGATAATTGAATTGGTGATAACCGCAACCAAATCCTATGAAACTTGTTTTGAACATGAGATATAAGCATTGAAATACCTTCATAACTAATGCATAACATAAAAGGCTAAAGAACTAAATTTGATTTAATGAACAAAAGGGGTCATGAAATTCCCCCACATTGCTTTAATGAACAAAGGGGGTCGAGAAATTTCCCTAGGTTAATGAAATTTAAATGGCATGATTATAAGCTTACAAGTGTAGTTGGTACGATGATACCAATAGTATATGCCTAAAATGTATCATTGGTTCAATGAATAAGAATGTGTAAAACTTTTTTTAATTGGGCTTAAAGGTGTTGTCTAGCTAGGCCATGAAAGTGGAGGTCCCGAGAGACCAATACTGGAAACTGCATTTGTTGGCGCAGGGGTATAAACGTCGAGTGTTTGAGTCACCCTTATTAAATGATTGAGTGTTTATGTCGCCCTTGATATATGACCGGGAGTTCAAATCACTATTGATATTTATGCATATAGGATTATTCTTTAGTTTGTATGGCCAACATACATTGGGTCCCTTTCAGTCGGGGAGCCAAGCCCATATAGCCCATGGGTTCCTTTTTATGATTAAGATACATAGTTTAGGATAATATTTTAAGGTTTATGCTTATCCAATTTAAGTGTATTGCTTTTTTCCACTCCTTTTTAGAGGCTACAAAGGTAGGTCAATTCATGAGGTGAAGTCCTCTGACTTTTACTGGTTTCAAGGTTGAGGAAGATCCTTAAGGATTCATTAATAAGATTAGAAAAGATATTAATATTGATGCATGTTTCTGACTTGAATAGTATGGAGTTTATCATATGTTAGCTAGAGGATATAGTATATAAGTGGTACGAGGAGTGGGAGTAGTTAAGAGTGGATAAAGTTGAGACGAGATTATTGGATGAGTTTTCTGGTGCGTTACATAATTATTTTTTTCCAGGGAGTTGAGGGAGGCAAAGGCTGAAGAGTTCATGAACTTGAAGCAAGGCAAAATGACTATGAAAGAGTATGCTTTGAAATTTCATCAATTGTCTTGTTATGCTTTAAAGTTGTGTTTTCTCTGAGGGATAAGATAAGGAAATTTGCTTCGAATTTTCCTTGAGACTTAGTATTGGATTGCAGGGCCTCTTTACTGAATAATGACATGGATATCTCTAAGCTTGTTCTATATATGCAGTAGGTTGAAGATGAAAAAAAGAACTAAGCATATATGGTAGAGAGGCAAAGTAAAAAATTCAGGTATTCTAAGTAGGGTGGAGGCCAGCAGAATAGTGGTAGATATGGCTGGTAGTGGTCAAAGAAGAAGTAGGGAAACTTTAGTTCTTATTCTATGGCTAGTGATCCCTATCCTGAGTCATCTGGTGATTATCGCTTTTAGACTGATAGTGGGTTTAAGGCACAAGGTGCCCAGTTGCAAACTAATAGAGCCCAGTCAGCCCTATCTTATCCCCCTTGTTGATTTTGTAAATAGATACATTGTGGATTTTGTGATAATAGGAGGAATATGTACTTTAAGTGTGATCATCTAGGTCACATGCAGTGGGACAGTCCTTTAAGGGTTTCTTCTAGGCTATTAATATTTTGGTTGCCACGTCTTCAGCTCCATCTTCAAAGGGTGCTACATCTGGTACCAGCACTAATCAAAATTATCTTTATGCTCTTACTACTTATCAAGAATCTAAGGCATATCCTACTGTTGTTACTAGTATGCTATAACTTTTCTTGCATGATGTGTATTGTCTGCTTGATCTAGGGTTTACTCTTTATTATGTGACCTGTTGTATGTCTATTCATTTTGGTTTAGGTCCTGAGTATATTTTTGATCCCTTTTTATGTCTACCCAGGTGGGTGACTCTACTGTGGCTAGAAAAGTCTATAGGGGTTGTATGACATTTATCTATGGTAGGGAGACATTGGTAGATCTGATAGAGTTAGATATGTTAGATTTTGATATAATTTTGGGAATGGATTGGCTCCTTTTGTGCTATGCATCTCTAGATTGTTAGACCCATAAGTTAAGTTTCTAATTCCTAAATGAACTAGTAATTCAGTGGGAAGGGAGTTCCCTAGTAACTAAGGAAAGGTTTATTTCTTACCTAAGAGCTCAGAAATTAATTTCCTTGGGGTGTTTATATCATCTAGTTTAAGTAAAAGATTCTAATTCTAAGGGCCTTTCTTTGCAATTTGTCCTTGTATTTAATAAGTTTCCCAATATGTTTCTTGATGATCTTCTTGGTATTCCTCCTGATAGGGAAATAGACTTTAAGATTAATCTTTTCTTGGATACCCGCCCTATCTATATCCCTCCCTATAGAATGGCTCTGACTGACTTGAAAAAACTAAATGAGAAGTTCAAAGATCTTCTTGATAAGGGTTGTATTCACCTTAGTGTTTATCCATGGGGTTATATTGTTCTTTTTATGCATAAGAATGATGGTTCCATTTGAATATGTATAGACTATCGATAGTTGAATAAGGTAATGGTGAAGAATAAGTATCCTCTTCTTAGGATTGATGACACATTTGACCAACTTTAGGGTGCTAAGTATTTTTCTAAGATTGATCTTTGATTGTGTTATCATCAGTTGAAGATTAGATAGGTGGATATCCTTAAGACTATTTTTCATACCTGGTATGGTCACTACGAGTTCTTAGTCATGTCTTTTGGGTTGACTAATAGTCGGGTGGCGTTTATGCATATTATGAACTGGGTGTGTAGGTAGTTTTTGGATTTGTTCATTATTGTGTTTATTGGTGACATCTTGGTATATTCTAAGAGTAAAGAGGATCATGCCAACCACCTTAGTATAGTCTTTCAGACTCTTAAGGATCATCGATTGTATGCTATGTTTTCAAAGACTGAGTTCTAGTTGAATGTTGTAACCTTTCTTGGTTATTTTGTTTCTAGTGAGGGGATCATGGTGGATCCATAGGAGGTTGAGGCAGTTGAGAAGTGGCCTAAACCCCCGACTCTAATTGATATTCAGACCTTCTTGGGTTTAGTCGAGTATTGTAGGAGTTTTGCGAAGAGTTTCTCTTTGATTGTTGCTCCATTAACTAAGTTAACTTAAAAAAGAATAAGTTTCTATGGTCTGATGCTTCTAAGGGTAGCTTTGAGAAGTTCAAGGATAAGTTTACTTCAACTCTAGTTTTAACCATACCTGAGGTTACTGATGGCTTTGTTGTTTATTGTGATGCATCCCGTGTGGGACAAAGTTGTGTTTTGAAGTAGCATGGTAAGGTTGTGGTGTATGCTTCAAGGCAACTTAAGGTGCATGAGAAGAATTATCTGACTCATCATTTGGAATTGTTGGCTATGGTTTTTCCTTTGAAGATTTGGCATCATTACTTATATGGAGTTCATGTTGATATATATTTAGACTATAAGATTTTACAGTATGTATTCACCCAGAAGGTGTTGAATCTCTGGCAAAGGAGATAGCTTGAGTTGCTTGAGGATTATGATATGAGTCTCTATTATCACTCAGGTAAAACTAATGTGGTTGTTGATTCTCTTAACAGGTTGTTAATGGGAAGCTTATCTTATGTTAATGGGGAGGAAAAGGGTTTACTGAAGGATATTCACCATTTGGCTAATCTTAGAGTTCGTCTATTGAATTTTAATGATAGTGGGGTGACTGTTCAAGAGGTGGTGAAGTCTTCTCTTAGTACAAAGGTAAAGGAGAAGCTGATTTAGGATCTTGTTTTGATACAGATCAAGGATGATGTGGGTCAGCAGAAGGTTATGGCTTTTGAGATTGGCGATGATGGTATCTTGACGTACCAAGGTAGATTGTGTGTTCCTAATGTTGATGGGCTGCACATGAGGATCTTGGCTGAGGCTCATGATTTGCGGTATACTATTCATCCTGGTTACGAAGATGTACCATGATTTTAAAGAGATCTATTGGTGTAATAACATGAAAAGAAATTTTTCCAATTTTGTGGCCAAGTATATTGTTTGTCAACAAGTGAAGGTAGAGCACTTGAGTCTTGGTGGGTTGTCTCCAGAGATTGAGTTGTCCATGCGGAAGTAGGAAGTAATTATCATGGACTATGTTCCAGGTCTTCCATGGTCTCATAACTAGTTTGATTCAATTTGGGTCATCGAGGATCGGATGACTAAGTCCACTCACTTCTTGCCAGTGAGGACTAATTATTCTATGAAGAATTATGCTAAGCTTTTCATTCAGGAGATTGCGAAGTTGCAAAGTATGCCTATTTCTATTATATCTAATCGAGTTACCCAGTTCTTGTCGCACTTTTGGTGGTGATTTCAGAGAAGTTTTAGAACTATGGTGAACCTTAGAATCGATTTCCATACTTTGAGGGATGGACAAGCGAAGAGGACTATTCAGACATTGGAGGATATGCTAAGGGTTTATGTGATCGACTTTGGTGGTAGTTGGGTTGATTATTTGCCTCTCATTGAGTTTGCACAAAATAACAGCTATTATTCTAGTATTCAGATGGCTCTGTTTGATGCTTAGTATGGTAGGAGATGTCATTCTCCTATTAGGTGGTTGACATTTGTGAGACTAGATTGTTTGGTCCTGACTTAGTTCATCGGGCCATGGAAAAGGTCAAGGTGATTAAGGATAGGCTTAAAACTACCAAAAGTCCTATGTAGATGTGAGGCATCAGGAGTTAGAGTTTGATGTTGGTGATTGGGTGTTCTTAAAGTATCTCCCTTGAAAGGAGTGATGAGATTTGGAAAGAAGGATAAGCGCATCCCCCATTATGTTGGCCCGTACTTGATTTTGGAGAGAGTGGGCAATATGGCTTATGAGTTGGAATTGTTGAGTTCTATCCATTCAATCTTTCATATATTAATATTAAGGAAATGTGTGGGTGATCCTTCCTTGGTTGTTCATTTGGAGAGTGTTGGCATGTTGGATTCCTTGCCTTATGAGAAAATCCCAATTGATATTTTGGATAGGAAAGTCCATTGTTTGAGGACTAAGGATGTGGTTTCGGTGAAGGTTATATGGAGGAATCATAAGGGTGAAAAAGCTACTTGGGAAGCTGAAGAGTATATTTAGTCCAAACATCCATTCTTATTTCCCACCTTGGATAATCGTGTTTAATGTATGTATGCTCTTTAATATCTTTGTTTTCTGGTTTTGTTAAAGGAATTTGTGATTGTGTTTTGTCTTAAAATTGTGCTAATGGATTCCTTCATTCATCATTAGGGGACAAATAATCCTAGGGGGAGAATGTAACAACCTTGATTTTTGCCTCTGAAAAATCCCTGAGTTTTAAGCTTACTGCTCAGACCACAACTTACCTTAAGAGTCGTAAGGCATCCATATGGGTCGCAGAACCCAAATCATAGCCTGACTTGTAAGATTTGTCTAGGTTAATGCCCTAACCATGACTTATACCTTACGAGTCCTGAATACTCCATATGAATCGTATAGTGTAAATTATAGCCTCACCAGTATGGGAGACCATTTATTCCATTATGACTAAAACATAGACTCTACGAGTCGTAGGCCCAACCTATGGTGGTACGTAGTTCTGGGGTAAGAAACTATGGTAAATTACCCAACTTGATGCTAAATACTACTCCATTTAGTTTATATCACTCATCTCATGACAATCCACTTTAGAATAATCTCATGGTTCGATAAGAACCCAATAATCAAATCTGTAATCTCATATAGTAGAGTGGTTTTCAAAACTCAATGAACATTAGGTCAAAACATTTCTCAATAATCTCAGAATACTCAAATCATGGGTGCTTATAGCACAATAGTTCATAAAATCTCAAGTCTCAAGTAGAGCTTAATAACCCATAATTCAATATCAAGTTAGAACTCATCAAAAGCATAATAGATAGCATATAGATTCATAACTCATGTAGAAATCTGGAAATTTCAGCATTTTGTCTCAAAATCTCAACATACTCATATACTTTAATATTTCAAACATTCAACTATTAACTTCTCAAGGATTAAAATCATGGGGTATAGACCCAACTGCAATTTCTCAAGAAAACATGTGAAATCATGCCATTAGATTCTCAATACATGGGAAGCATCAAAGGCTTGCCACCAATAATAATGAGTGAAAAAACCCAATTCAATTTCATGTAAAATATCATAAATGGAAGAGAATTGCAGTTTAAACAAGCCTTTGGGCATAAGGGTGAAAGGATTACCCTTATTCAAAACCCTACATACCTTGAATTAGAAGTTTTGGATGAACTCTCGCTTTTGGAACTCTATTCGTACTCTTGAATGAGGGTTCTTGAAGACCTTGACTTGGGAACCTTGAATCTTAACTCTATTTAGAAAATCTATGGTGGATTCTTGAGATTCTTGGAAGAGGTTTTGGATACTTAGGGTTCTTGTTGACAGAAAACTTGAGAAAAACTTCATAGAATGCTTGTAATTGACTTCAATTTGGTGTTTGCATGGTTTAAGAGGCTTAGAAAAAGTCTAAAGTGCCCTTTTTAACTTCTGTACGAAGATGGAAAAATTGAACTGGAAACCCGATTTTATGGGCCACCGCGATGCGCCACTATCACGGTGGCTCACTGGAAATTCACAAATCGGAATCTGGGAGTCACCGCGATGTAGAGCCATCACGTTTCCCACTAGTTAGGAACTGGAACTTCAGTGCAATGCATCACAATTGTGCTAGGCCATTGGAAATTGACTATTGAGAAACTAGGGTCCTCCGCAATGCACCACTATCATAGAGTTCCACTAAAATTTGACAATTGTCAAATAGACCCTCTCTGCGATGCGCCAAGTACTAAAATGATGTTATTTTATGTCTAGGACTTAAATTAGCCATAACTTCTTACCCGGGTATTGGATTTGGGCCAATCTTATATCAACAGAAAGCTTATTAAATTTCCCCATGTGATAAAAAGTCAAAATTAAGGAAATTCGATATAGTTAACACGATACTCACTTTGGAAGTCACTTATCAATCTGTAAGGGCCGGAATCACGCCTTACATGACATGCCCTAAGGCATATTTTATGAGAGAATTTTTTCGGGATCTTACAGTTAGAGCTCTTGAAAGATTACGACATGAGTGTCCTTTATCATCTGAGCAAGGCCAACTTAGTGGCCGGCGCTCTCAGTAAACTGTCAATGGGTAGTGTTGCTCATGTTGAGGACAGTAAGAAGAAGTTAGCCTAGAAATTTCATCAGCTTACAAGACTAGGCGTTCACTTATTTGATATAGATGAGGGTGATATATAGGTTCAGAGTAGTTCAGAATCATCTCTAGTTTCCGAGGTGAAAGAAAAGCAATATAGGGATCCTAGCTTTGTCAAGTTAAAAGAGTCAGTCAAGGATAAGAAAGTAGAGGTTTTCTTCCAAGGGGGAGATGGTGTTCTGCATTGTCAGAGTCACCTGTGTGTTCTATTTGTAGATGACTTAAGGTAGCGAGTTCTTTTAGAAGAGCATGGTGCACGCTACTCTATTTATCCAGGGGCCACAAAGATGTTCCATGATTTACGAGAAATCTATTGGTGGAGTGGGATGAAGAGAGATATTGCAGAGTTTGTGGCTAAATGCTCTACATATTAGCAGGTTAAGATAGAGCATCAGAAACCTAGTAGGTCCATGCAGGAGTTCAATATTCCTACTTAGAAGTGGGAAGAAGTGAACATGGACTTCGTGATGGGTTTGCCAAGATCTCATTGTCAACATGATTTGCTTTGGGTTATTGTAGATAGGATGACCAAATCAACTCATTTTCTTCTAGTTCATACCTCTTATTCAGCCGAGGATTACGCCAAACTCTACATCAGAGAGTTGGTTAGATTGCACAGTGTTTCGTTATCTATTATCTCAGATAGAGGTACCCAGTTCACCTCTCATTTTTGGAAAGCATTCCAAAAGGGTCTTGGTACCCAAGTTCATCTCAGTACAGTCTTTCATCCTTAGACAGATGGTCAAGAAAAAAGGACCATTCAGACTTTAGAAGGTATGTTGCGAGTATGTCAAATTGATTTTAAGGTAAGTTGGGATGACCACTTGCCTTTGATTGAATTTTTATACAACAACAGCTATTATTCCAATATTCATATGGCTCCATTCGAAGCTCTCTATGGTAGGAGATGTAGATGTATAATTGGTTGGTTCTAAGTTATTAAGGCTTCATTCATAGGGCCTGACTTGGTATTCGACGCCTTAGAGAAAGTCCAGTTGATTAGAGAAAGACTCTGGGCTGCTCAGAGCTAACAAAAGTCTTATGCAGATGTTCATAGAAAGGATCTCGAGTTCGAGATTGGTGGTCATGTATATCTAAAGATCTCTCCCATGAAGGGAGTGAAGAGATTCGACAAAAAGGAAAAGCTCAGTCCCCAATATATAGGTCCCTTGAAGATTCTCAGTTGCTTTGGCAAGGTAGCTTATGAGCTCGAATTTCCTTTATATCTAGCTTCAGTTCATTCAGTTTTCCATGTCTCCTTGCTCAAAAAGTGCATAGGTGACCCAACATTTGTAGTCCCTATTCAAAGCATAGATGTTTCGAACAGCCTCTCTTATAAAGAGATTCCGGTCAAAAGCCTAACTATCAAACTCGTCGATCGAGGAACAAAGAAATCACTCTAGTTAAAGTTCTTTGGCAAAATCAGTCCGTTGAGGGAGATACTTAGGAAGCAGAAGCATACATGTGTACCAAGCATCCTCACCTCTACTCCTTAAACTCAGATCAAGCTCAAGGTAACAGTTCTTCATAAGTTTACTCAGTTTCATGTTCAGTGTTCATAACAAACATAGTATCAAAAGTCATTGCATATTCAGTCATGCATTCATGTATCAACTCAGTTATATAATTATGAATTAGACATGCCTTCTCATTGTGAGAAATTTATTTCATCAGAACACCCAGTCATGCATTCATTAATCAGTTACATATGCATCAGATATGCATGTTCAGTATGATATATTTAGTTATCAGTCATGTCATTTATGAAATCATGTTCCAGCCAGTCATGTTTAGTATGTATGTTATTTTATATTCTTTCCACTCACTCAGTCTCATTTGAGGATGAATGTTCTCATGGGGGAGATATTGTACTACCCTATACTTTTTCCTAGATTAAAATTGTCCCAAGAATATTAGAATCTTTCTTTGAAAGATGAATCCACTTTTATACACGTAGTATTTTTTATATTTTCACTTTTTTTCATGTGGAAAATTGAATAATATTTCCATCGATACAAATTTCATCAAAATCCGACATCAGAAGAGAAAGTTATAGCCAAAATACAGAAGGTAGTAAAATTGCCCGGTGCGATGGTGAGGCCGACAGACCGTCGAACTAGCGACAGACCATCTCCCACGACCGTTGTAGTAATGTAGTGTGACTACCTTATTCCTTGGATCGACTTCCTAGGCCTACGGACCATCGTACTAGAAATGGACCATCGCTCAGGCCATCGCAAGGGAAATAGTGAGGCCCTATTCTGCCTAGAAGTGATGGTCAAGACCAACGGAGCATCGACCCAGCGATGGAACTTCGTACCCCACCATCACATCAAGGTAGTAAGTTCCAATTCTGCTCCCAGTATGACGGTCAGTCCAACGGACCGTTGACCCTGCGACGGACCGTCGCACCCACTGTCACATATTCCGTTCAATTATTTTAAAGCCATTTTTAAAGGGGATTTTTGGTCTTTTACCACCCGTTTATATACCTAGTTATATCCGACCAAATCTCAAAAATTCATTATCCATCTATAATAAAAAAATTAGGGTTTTCTCTCTAAGATTAATCCTCAAGAACAAAATCCAAATCTTCTTCAAGAACTAAGAGATTCAAAATTTTCAATTTCAAGAACTTCAAGAAGCTCAACCCAGGTATGCTTAGTGTTCATTCATGGACTCCTTTCATCCATGGAGCCCAAGAATCTCTTTTCAAAGTTCAACTATATGGATTTCTTTATGAATTTCATGTTGGGTTACTTTTGTTCTTGTTGATAATGACCAATTGCATTTTAATCCATGTTGGGTGATCAGTTTTATGTAGAATTGATTTGTATAAAGGTAGATTCATGTGGACCTATGATTAAACCATTCAATTATGAAATTAGAGTTGAATCATGATGTTTATATGTTATATAATGTTGTCTAAATATACTATGCCTACCATGTGTGTGATTAAATGCCTATGTGAAGAAAAAAATGCCCAACTAGTATGATCTTATGAAATCCCCATCTATGTACAAGCTTATGCATACCACATATTTGATGAATTGCCTCAATAAATGAATTATGGATTACGATGTTGGTCATGTATTCAAGTAAGTCATGCTTTGTCAGTTTCTTTCCATCCAATCCTGGGGGTACTTGTACCCGACAATTTAGTTGTATGCCTAGAGCCAGTGTCATGTTTTTTGACGATATCTGATAATGCTCAACTTACACATCAATTTAGTGCAAGCCAGTCATCATCAATACAATTACCCAACTTTGGAGTCGGGGTCGAATCTATGAGGAATAATGTGAGTAGTGATTAAACTAATTTAAAACTATAGCTATAAGTTAAATTCAAACAAATGATACAAAAAAGATAAAATGGGGGGGTGTTTAATGGCTGATAAAAGTTTCGACTTGCTTTAGAAATCAACTCTTTTACTTCCATGTATTCAAGAAAGTCATTCTTTGTCAGTTTCTTTCCATCGAGTCCTGGGGGTACTTGTACCCAACAATTTAGCTGTATGCCTAGAGCCAGTGTCATGTTTTTTCACGATATCTGATAATGCTCAACTTACAAGTCAATTTAGTCAATCCAGTCATCATCAATATAATTACCCAACTTTGGAGTTGGGGTTGAATCCACGAGGAATAATGTGAGTAGTGATTAAACTAATTTAAAACTATAGCTATAAGCTTAATTCAAACAAATGATACAAAAAGATAAAATGGGGGGGGGGGTTTAATGGCTGATAAAACTTTCGACTTGCTTTAGAAATCAACTCTTTTACTTCCATTATTACTGGTTCTCTTGCATCTTACTTTTACAGCAATATCAAAGAGAAGACAATCAAAAACAATAAAAGTTACTTAAGACTTTGCAATTATTCTCCATTTAAAGCCTCAAATGTGTTAGTATCTGCTCACACATCAACACCCTCAACTTAAAACAATTGCTTGTCCTCAAGAAACTAAAACACAACTAAGAGGATACAAGGTACAGTCGGCAGTCAACCATCCGTATTATCTCAAAACGTCTTCACCATCTCCAAGGTCAATTAATTTAAAAAACAACTGTGCATATTATTGAAGAACAACAATGTGGCACACAGGAATTAAGATATGGCATCAATTCAGCAACAACAACCATGCATGTACCAAGATTACACTATCCAAATAAGTTAGCAACTAGCAAAGTAACTAGTGTGCCCTTACAAGAAAGAGGTCCCTCCACACTCATATATGAACTCAAGCATGTCAATGCGAGGACGATCAAGAGACACTCACTCTTAGAAAGAAGTTCCAGTCAATGTATGTCAAATACCATAAGCTTGCCCTTATTTTCATTACCGAAGCTTTCAGACAGTTAAGTTAGGATCACTATAGGTCTTTTCTTCAGTTTGTAATATAGGCTTAGGGCTGGTATGATACACAAGGATATTTAAAGTAACTAAGCCTCCTTGTCACTACACTAGTTTTGGGGTCTCACTTATCAACCTTTACCTTATTTCTCCCTTTCTTTATTAAAGCATATTCAAGCTAGGTGCAGTTTTTATTCATTAATTTTCTTTTTTTTTCACAACTTTTCTTTTCTCATTCTTTTTCTACTACACCTATCTTTGCATTTTTTCTACCCTTCTTCATACACACTTTGCGTTACACACCCTTATGATATCCACCCTCAACTTAGGCTATTTTCCTAAGTCAAAGTGCACAATGTACAAGGAGGACCAGGGCCAAAACAGGTTCATTGTGCTACAAATAGGAAGGTGATAGGTATAATAAAAAGATTAGGCATTCAGGCTCAAAATCAGGATTAAGGGATACTATTCACCCATGGAATTCCATTGTCCATTTAGCCTAAGAGTGGACTAATATCAACAACGACCCATGATCCTTTCCTAAATGCTATCCTACAATCAAGGCAAGACCAACCAGGCAAGTGCTGAATTTAACACACAATGGAAACTAGGTAGTATCTCACACACACACGGCACAAAGGTACATCAGAAGATACTACCCATTCGATCCATGCAATTGTTTAGCAATGGTTATCATGTCATTATTACTAATGGCATAACAAGATACATAGTGGTCACACATAAATGCTTATCATACAGTTATAGAACAGACCTTTGGAGAGGTTTTTAAAAATTAACAAAAACATGTTAACTGCCTAAGGTACTTGGATTTCTCATAGTCAACTATAATATTTTACAACAAATCACAATACGCCTAAACATGCCGACTCTACTAGGAACAAGACTCTGGAGAAAAGAGGCACGACAACAAAAACCCCAAGAGGACATCAACATCTACAAGTAACCCCACCCTCAACTTAAATCATGCAATGTCCCCAATGCGTCAAACCACAACAAGAGAGTTAGAAGCATAAATGTGGCACCATGGGTGCGAAGATCTGATGTCAATCACATAATACGAATACAAATAACATAATACCTTGGGTTGCCTCCTAAGCAGTGCCTGGTTTAATGTCCTGGCATAACTAGGTTATCTTGACTACTAAAAATTCATCAAGAAACCTTAAAAGTGCTTCATCCTTTATCCCCCCACTTAGACAATTTGAATCATCGGCCCATATTTTAATCTTTACATCTTTTAGGTGCATTGGACAAATGTTAGAGCATGATAAGGAAATTTCTATCACGCCACCTCAAAGACTTGAATCGCTTGCCCAATTTTGCACCGAACTTTTGTGTGGGCTCATTTGGCAATGGTGAGAATCTTAAAAAGCTACTAAATGGACATCGATATTTAAGCTTCTTGGCCTTCAATATTGGGGTTGTATTATACCCTTTCGGCATGACAAACTCCAAAATATAGGAAGTTTCCTCCTCATTTCCAAAATTCATCATTTGCTTGGGTGATTCGAATTTCATCACATCCACCAAGCATAATGTTGAAAAGTGATTCATGTAAGTTCTTCTCCCTAATTTTGGAGTTTCATCTTTCTCAAGATCTTCACCCCAAATTGGGCTAGTCTTTATAAGAGATTGGCTTAGTTTTTTCTTTTTCCTATAGCACTATTTCCTCAATCTTGGCATCATCTCTCATGGTTAGTTTGGTTGGTTGGGAAATCATCGAGGTTTGCTTATCATCAAGCTCAACATCAATATAGGGTTTTTTCTTCTCATCTTTACACTCTTCCATTATTTTAAATGATCCCATAGATAAGATATCATCTAAACATAATATAGAAGAATGCTTTGAATTATTTACCTCTATATCTATCTCCTCATGAATTATTCACTTCATGTCTTGATGCATATCACATACGATATCATAAGTTTTTTTTTGGAGATCCAACATTCATTAAAACATAGCTTCACTGTCACTCTTACCGGTGCTTCGTTCTTCCTTTTCTTGACCATAAGACCTATCAAACTCATAAGAAAAACTAAAATTTAGGTTAGCACAATAGGGGATGGGGGAATTTGAGAAATCACTCTAATGTCCATCTTGACCACCACATAAAGAACAATCATACTCCTGATAGGATAGATATGGTGCACACATTTCTCTCCGGGGAGCATATTTACAATCTTGCCAAAAGTGAGGTCCATCACAATATGGACATGGATCATCAAGATAAGATTTCCAACCACAAAGCTCATATTCATTCCATGATACCATAGTAATAAGTAAACTAAAATAAAAATCTACCTAACACAAGAAATAAAAGAAAACTAAAAATAAATATTTATAAGTTTGAATCATAGCAAGTAGGCTAAAATTCCAAACCAACTCAATATGCTAAATTATTCCCCAACAATGGTGCCATTTTTTACAACGATCAACTTACACATCAATTTAGTGCAAGGCAGTTGTCGTCAATATAATTACCCAATTTTGGAGTTGGAGTTGAATCCACGAGGAATAATGTGAGTGACGATTAAACTAATTTGAAACTATAGCTATAAGTTAAATTCAAACAAATGATATGAAAAGATAAAGTAGAGGGTTTTTAATGGTTGATAAAAGTTTTGACTTGCTTCAAAAATCAACTCTTTTGCTTTCATTAGTATTGGTTCTCTTGTATCTTGACTTTTACTATAATATCAAAGAAAAACAATAAAAAATGACAAAAGTTGCTTAAGACTTTGCAATTATTCTCAGTTAAAAGCCTCAAATATATTAGCATCTACTCACACATCAATATCCTCAGTCTAGCCATGATCCATAGAACTCAGTTAGTCATGTGACTCAGGAAAGATCAGTAATTCAGTACCCTCAGTAATCTCACGAACTTAGTCAGTTACCAGATATCAATAGTATTCTATCAGTTAACAAAATTCAGTAAACTTAATCTATGTTTAGATCAATTAATTCATGTTCAGTGTCTATTTAGATGTGAGTAGAAATTAGCACCGAGTAAACCCAGGGATGGGAACTCACCTGCCAGTATAGGGTATGATTCTTAGAAGCAATCCTTGCATTCCAAAACTACATAGCCAACGTAGGTTGAGATATCATACCTACTAGTTGAGGGTAAATAAGGTGGCTTAACCTGCTAGTTGAGGGTTCCCACCATTCTTATTAGAGTAACCTGCTAGTGGAGGGTCACTCACATATTGTTCTTACTAGTGGCGCGGTATTGACACCCTTCCAATTAGAGCATAGATTGGACCCAAATTCAGCTATAATGCGTCATTTGGGGCATGTTAGTTAGATGACTACTTCCCATAGTTTCATGTTACAAAATTTAGGATTGTCAGATATAGTCAACTCAAATGCAGTACGGAACTCAGCTAGTTCCATCAGATTCAGGACTATTAGATACAGTCACTCATCTTATCAGTTATCAAAATTTAGTCATTAGTCATGTTAGTTATCAGTAAACTTATGTTATCACAATTTCAAATATAGTTACTATATATGCATGCATGTATTCTCACCTTTATATTAGTTAGTTAGTCAGTATTGTTCATACATATGAATGTCATGCATTCAGACTACCTCACATGCATACCAGTATATTCAAAGTACTAACGTATTTAAGCTATGGTGTCTTATACCATAAGTTCAGAGACACGAGCTCTAGCGCATTAGTAGATTCCAGTCTCAGCAGTCATAGCTAAAAGTGAGTCCTCATCTTTCAAGGACATGATCATTACTTTATGATCCTATTAATTAATTTATTAGTTAGAGCTAGTTGGGTACATATACCATTAATTCCTTATTCAGACAGTTCAGTCAGCTAGAGGTTTTTCAGACTATAATGTTTAGACAGTTATTTTAGTTGTTCTGGGTATTTCATACCCATCCAGATGTTATATTTTTATCAGTTATGTTACAGTTTTAAACCTTATGGCCTTTTAGTTTATGTTTCTGCATTATACAGTATATTATGCAGTATACAGGTACAAATATCAATCATGGGTTAGCTTGTGGTCCTTCGAGGTCATGAGCACCGTGTAGCATTTCGGGTACCAGATTTGAGGCATTACAAGTACCTTGTAAAAGCTTCTCAAAATGGTATATCAATGATTTAATGGGTTCTTCGAGCTTTTTTTCAATGCCTAGGTAGGCTATATTTACTATATTCATAGATTGAGTTATTTCATAGTATGCTTATGATATTATGCTAGATATGGGGTAGGATCTAGGTGTTGGAGGTATAATAGAAAATTTTTGGTTTAGTTGGACCATTAGGCTATCTTGAAATAGTAGACTTCGAGTTGCTAGTGTAGTTATTCGTATCTTAGGTGAATTGGGTGCCATGGTGTATGCTTAGAATGGAAATGCCTTAATTACTCAATCATGTGAAATTGTCTTAGTCAATCATGTTTCGAGTTTAATTGTCCTTAGTTGCATAAATTTAAGGTAAATTGCCTTAGTTGCTATTGTTTTAGGTAGGATTACCTTAGCTACTTATGTTTGGGAAGGATTACTATCTTAGGGATAATTAGGGCTTACTTGACATCTAGAAATGATCCTAGATACCTTAGCCTAGTCCGGGATAGAAGTTTCTTAAATGGAATTTTGGGTATTAGAAGTGGTCTCCTTCAATGCACCTTTGGCTAAGACTTGTGATAGCCTTTTATACTTATTTACGTATGTTATACTCTTATGAGTAGTAGGTTTGATACTTTAGTGTTAAATATATTTTTTGAGTGTGTTAGTTGATATATTGAAGGATTGATGATAATTCTGAGTATCACTAAAGATATAGCTCATATGCATGATTAAGAATATAATTTGTAAGTGTGATTATTGGTATACCTCTCAGTTATAACTAATGACATAGCCTATTGATATGTCAAAGACTTTATACATTGGTATGATTAATGGTAAATAACTTATAAATATGATATGGCTTATATGTATAATTTGACTTATATGTATGATAGAGATGACTAATGGCTTATGCATAGGATATGGCTCATAGATATGATGTAGCTTATAGATACGATTAACGGGCTGTAGATATGATTGGTGGACTATAGATATGATTATTGTTATAAATTTTGGATATGATTAACAACATTTCTTATGAATATTAGTATTGATACAGATTTCATATATGACAAATAATAAGGCTTATATACGTGATTATGGATGAGCCTTGAGGTTATGATTCTTAGTTTGGTGTGTAGATACGAGTAAAGGGATGGTTTATATTTATGATTTATTAGTATAATCTATTGAGTTTAGCTTATATAAATTGCTCACTAATATGGTTCACTGATACGGTTTTTAAATATGAGTTCTGGTTCAAGTTTGACAATTGCTGATGGTATTGATCATATGAGTTCAAATTTGGGTTTGGCAAAATTGATGGACATAATGATGATTCTATTAAGTTCTATTTTGAATCCGGTATTGATGGTTGTTTATGATGTGATATAGGATGGATGGATTCTTTGTTATGGGAAAATAGTTGGTAAATTATAGTTACTCAGTTGTTGACTTTCCTTCATTGTACCCTCTAGCCTTATGGGGGGCTTTATTGGGTTATTTACTTTTCCATACTTATTGGCTTACGGGGGACAATTTTGTAGTTACAATGGTATTATCTTTATGTTACTATTATGTATGCATTTTGTAATGCACCGAGAGTACACCCTGGATGCCACAGATGCTTATTGAAGAACTACAAGCTAACACATGAATGATATCAGCTGTGAGCACTGAATAGTAATATTAAAATAAATGTAGAATTAGGATAAGTTGCCATAACGTTCAAACTCTACATACTGATAAATAGTAACATCTGGTAAAAACATCTGAAAACTAAACACTATCTGAATTGGTCTAGTCTAAAAGTCTCTAACTAAAGTGTCTAAATATGGAGTTGATGGGACAAGCCCCCAACTAACTCCAACTACTGATAAATTGAAATAAATCATATCGCCAATAGATGATGACTCACTACTAAATCTGCAACTGCTGATTGGATCTTTTTAAATGCGGTTAGGATCCTGAGCATTCAAACCTATGATATGATACATCATAGCATAAAGAAAGAGTATGCGGTTAGTACGTGGAATATACTGGTATGCTAGATGAGGTAAGGCTAAATTCAAGGGTTCATATGCATGGACAGTAACTGGTTGAATGACATAGAGTAACTGAATATAAGAGTATGTGGATAACTGATACTACAGAAATCGCCGAGTATGAAATACTGTACATATACGTATAGATTGTAACTGAGCTTTTATAAAACTGAGCACTGAGTTCTAAAAATTTAGTAACTGATGTCTGGAATTACTAATAACTGATTTACTGATATTGATTGACTGTGTCTGACAGTTTTAATTTTGTAAAATGAACTGAGTTCTAAACTGAAGACTGAAAACTAAAACTATGAGAGGTAATCATCTAACCAAAATGCCCCAAATAAGATAAGGTAATTGAGTTAGGTTCCAATCTGTAACCTCAATTAAAAGGGTGCTAATACCATGCCACGGGTACTAACATCTACTGTAGAGTCAGTCTTACCTAACGGGTCACCCTTGAGATCAGTCCTAAACTAGCGGGTGATCCCTGAGTATGTCAGTCCTATCTAACGGGTGACATCTCATGAATTACGATGGCTATGTAGTTTTGGAACTTAGAGATTACTTCTAGAGACCCAGTCCTAACTAAAGAGTGATCCCCTCACCCGTAGGCTGGCTTGGTGCTGAATCCTACTCCCAACTAAATAGACACTGAACTGATTATACTGAACTGGACTGGACTGATACTGAGTGTACTGAGTTTTCCTAAGTTCTTAGCTTACTGAGTTCTACTAATCATGACATGACTGATACTATTCTGTAATTGACACTGGATCTAGGTAAACAACTACATTGTTGGGTATTAAATACCCCTAGGACTCGATAGCATCAAAAGAAAGACATAACATGATCATAAAGGCATAAGAATACTTGTTTGCTAACAATGCACTCATTTAGACATTTTGTCAAATACTTGATATACATGAACTTGTGCATGAATGAGATCACATAATAACATGTCATGCTTTCACTAGTCAAATGATGTAAGCATTTCATCAAACACTTGTAAGGCATAAGCTTGTACATGATTGGGACCACATATTAACAGGTCATGATTCCACTACTTACTTCACATAGGAAATTTAGCAAACACTTGGGGGGCATGAATTATTTACATGATAATGGCCAAAACATGAACATCATGATACATTAATCAATTTGTAAATTCAAGGGTTTATCAAGATAATCATATATTCATCACACATGCTATTCAATTTTCATGATGCTTGCAATTAGTTCATGGATTGAAGCCCAACTAATATCAAGAACATGAATTCAATCTAATTCAAACATGGAAATCATGAATCTGAGATCTTGTATGTTTAAAAAAGGGTTCTTGGACTTATTGGGTGAAAGGAACCCATGAATGAACACCTAACAAACCTGAGAAGAAGATTTCTTAAAGGTTCTTGGAGGATTTCATGAGATTGCTCTTGGTTTCTTGAAGTTAGTGTTTTGTATTGTAGAGAGAAAACTCTTGATTTTTGGGAAAAATTGAATAATGAATGACTTAAAACATTTTTAGGTATTTAATCCCATATCTAGAATTAATAAAACCATGGGAAAAGACTAATTTAACCCTAGACAAAACTTTTGATTTCTGTTAAAAATTTTTGAAATTACCTCTTGGAGCGACATGGTACGATCGCTCTGGCTCACTAGAAACTGGGCTGATGGGACGATGCGGCGCCATTGCAGCACCTCAATGAATGGGAAATTAGCTGGTGGTGATACACTGTGGTATCGCGTTGGCTCAATGAAAAATGACAATTTCCATTTGGACTACCTCCATGACGCGCTGAAGTACTAGATGGTACATTGTTTCACTAAAATGACTCTAACTCTTCACCCGGGTATGGACTTTGGATGAATTTTATATCATTGGAAAGATAACTAAATTTCCTATGCAATGGCAAGCTCTAAACTAAAAAATACTAAGTACTTAAAATTTTTTACATGGGATTACTCATGTACTAAGACTTAAATTAAGTTAGGGAAATATAGGGTATTACAATATCTCCCCCTTGGGAACATTTGTCCTCGAATGAGACTAATTAAGGTGAGAAATGCTGATAGATTGAGTTTACACATTGAACATGCACGATTGCAGCATGACTACTTGACAGAAACTACTGATATGCTGATTTTACATACTAACCATGCAAATCTGGTGCATGAAATACATGACTGAACTGATTCATGAATGCATGACTGAATATGCAATGGTAATGGATACTAAGTTTATAACTGTAACTGGATCATGAAATTGAGTAAATCTAAGGAAGAACATCTCCTTAAGTTGAGGATACTAATGAACCTGACATCATTGACTGAACATGCATGAACGGGAACATGATAACATGGATAATTCTGAAACACGATACACGAACTGAATATCATGAAATGAATTGATTCCTTGAATATATATGCCATGCCATAGGAATATTTATACGGCTGAGATTGGAATGAGACAGTCAACTTATGAGTACCCATTACTCTAAACTGGATTCGTTATGCGAAGAGAAACTGAAAGGTTTAGGACATGAAATATTGGAGGTTATAGTGTATCTCCCCCTTGGGATATTATGTCCCTCGAAGAGTGCTGACTTGGTTGAGACACTGAGGAAAAGATAAGATGATGCATAGGGAACCTATGAACTGAATCATGAATGAGTATTTGGGATCTAAAACTAAGGTACGACACATTAACTAGGCTAAACTCATAACTACTAGGATGTTCTATCTTGGAATAGGCATATTTAAGAGACTTCGGATAGGGTGACTGGGTGGAAAGATGGGAAACCATATGAACTTGTCTTCCTAACTGCTAAACTGAATTCCTGGATTTATGGACTAACTCGTACTAAAGACTTATACTCAACTGGAGCATTTCTATACACTCTTTCTATAAAGTTTACTGTCTTTAGGGAGCAAGGAAATCTAGGCACAGTCTGAATGAGACATCTGAATGAGAAATCACAACAAGGCCAAAATTTTGTAATATGGGTACTAATAACTCTACCTACTGAGGTATGATCTGGACTGAATTCTCTCACTATGTTCAAGCCTACTTAAATCTTTGAAATGCATTTAGCCCCTTACATATCATCATGACATTCTAGCCTATCTTTATAACTATAGCCTTGTGTAAAACTAGTATGCAACTATCTTTTCTTATCATAAAACATTTACTCTCTCCCTTCTAAGCAACTTATTATCACTACATCATTTCATAAGGAGAGTTTACTGAAGGTTAAAACATCGGGACCTAAAGCAGGAATGGACACTATACTGAACTTGACACTTAACTGTGGCCTGAGGAGTAGAACATCAACATCCCGAGATTTATCAAGTGATCTAAAATAAGGATATACATGACGTAATCCAAATTTAGCTGATATGTACAACATAATTAGATATCGTGATAGCTGAAGTGCAATACTTTGCACTGAGGTAAGGATGAGTTGGGCATCAATCTCTCCCACTGATTTTCTATATATGCTGACATTACTACTAAAATCTAAAGGCCTGACTTTCTGAGATATCATAACTAAAATGTTCCTCTATACATGTCAGGCTATGATAGACTAACCCACTAGGGTGGAGACTGAGAAAGGTTCTGTTAACGTTTTTGGTCTAACTTTAAAATCGACTACTATGTAAGGAATTACAAAAGACAGAGAAGCTCCTGGATCTAATAAAAAAAAACATGTAAATGGAAGATTCGTAACATATCAGTAACCATGTTAGGAGAACTTTCCTAATATTGTCTGGACTGAAGTTCATAAAGCCTATTTGGGCATTGCCCACTGGCGGCACTAGAAGTAGCACCCTGCTGATTTAGGAAACTGGACTAAGCTGAAGGACAGTTGTACTGACCCTGTTGGCACAAATATTTTCCACTCTGAGCCATACCTCTACACTCCCGTATCATGTGGCCTAGCTTACCACATCCAAAACATACATCACTGCTAACTCTACATATACCTAGGTGATGTCTACCACATTCTTTGCAAAACGGACGGGTACGACCACTACTCACACTACCCTGGGTTTTGGAGCCTAGTGCCCCATCATGACTGCCATTCCTAAACTTTGGTATTAGAGCACTAGCTGAGGATGAAGCTGGAACTGAAGATTTTGGATAAACTGGGAACTATTACCGCTATCTGACTTACGCTGATTAAAATTAAAACTACCTGTTCTAGCTCTCTTGTTCTATCTTTCCTTCTTCTTAAGATTTTGTTCCTCAATCTGTTGAGCATGGACCATAAGATTAAAGATGTCCATATCCTTAATCAACATCACATTTCCGCACTCCTTAACCACACTATCTGACACCCCAGACATGAACTTGCTCATTCTAGACCTATTGTCTGCAACTATATGAGGAGCATACCTGGCTAACTAAGTAAACTTAAGAGAATACTTTTTCACATGCATACTTCCTGGACTGATATTGATGAACTCTAACACCTTAGCTTCTCTTAGCTCTAAGGGAAAGAATCTATCTAGAAAAGTAGTAGTACATTCTCCCCACTCTATGGGCCCTGCATTTGTGCCCCTATCTACCTTCCACTGCTTAACCCATGTATGAGCTATATCTTGTAGCTGATAGGCAGCTAACTCAGGACCTTCACTGGAAGTCACTCCCATAATATTTGTAACTTTCTAAACCTGATCGAGAAACACCTATGGATCCTCTTCTTACTTAGATCCTGAGAATAGGGGAGAATTCATTCGGGTGAAGTCCAAAATCCTGGATGCAGAAGTATTAGCCACTGGGTTGTCCTAAACAGTAGTTGGCCATTTATTCTGATCTGTTATGAAATTAGCTAAAGTAGTGAATACAACTTTGAATTTTGCATAGGATACATGCTCGTCCAAGGGATCTGCCTAAACGGGTTGAGGTGTTGACTGATTTCTGATTCTCCTTTCATTAGTCTTTCTGCGAGGCTTGTTCTATAAACAAAAGGAAGAAATGGATTAGACTAAGAGTTTAACTTAATCTCATGATCACTCAAACGACATGAATACTGAAAGAAGGGAAACTTATCCTAAAATATCTCATAGCCTCCTGTCCATAAGTGTGGTGAGCTACACACCCATGCACAAGACTCTAGTTGATGCGGCTTTTAGACTCCCCTAGGACTCTGTTGAACCTTCGGCTCTAATACCAAGTTTGTAATGCCCCTAGAGTATACTATGGATGGAACACGGTTCTTACGACCCCTCTATTTGTTTACATCCATTAGTTTGCAAGGGATTCTTGGGCAAGGGTCTAGGGTTAATGCCAATCAAGGACCACAAGCTAACCCATGATTGATATCTACTATAAGTATTAAATAGTAATACAAAAATAAATGTGGAATTAGGCTAAATTTCCATAAGGTTCAATTCTAAATACTAATAAATAATAATATCTGGTAAAAACATCAAAAAACTAAGCACTGTCTGAACGAGTCTAGTCTGAAAGCCTCTAACTAAACTATCTGAATATTGAGTTGATGGGATAATACCCTAACTAAATCTAACTACTAAACTATAGATAAACAAAAATAAATCATATCCCTGATATAAAAGGACTCACTACTAAATCTGCAACTGTTGACTGGATCTGTCTAAACACGGTTGGGATCCTGGGCGCCTGAACCTATGTTATGAGATATCATAGTGTAAAGAAAGAGTATGCGGCCAGTACGTGGAATGTATTAGTATGATAGATAAGGTAAGTTTAAATGCAAGGGTTTATATGCATGAATAATAACTGACTGAATGATCTAGAGTAACTAAATATAAGAGTACGTGGATAACTGATACTATGGAAATCACTGAGTATGCAATACAATACATATACGTATAGATTAAAACTAAGATTTTCTGAAGTTGAGCACTACTAAGATTTTTTGAAGTTGAGCACTGAGTTCTGATAATTGAGTAACTCATATCTAAAGTTATTGATAAATGATTTACTAATACTGATTGACTGTGTCTAACAGTCCTAATTCTACAGAATGAACTATGTTCTAAACTAAAGACTGAAAACTGAAATTGTGAGAGGTAATCATCTAACCAACAAGCCCTAAATAAGATAAGGTAACTGAGTTAGGGTTCAATCTGTAACCCCTATTGAAAGGGTGCTAATACTATGCCAAGGGTACTAACATCTGTTGTGGAGTCAGTCCTATCTAATGGGTAAACCTTAAGATCAGTCCTAAACTAGCGGGTGATCCCTGAGTAGGTCTGTCCTATATGATGGGTGACATCTCATGACCTATGTTGGCTATGTAGTTCTAAAACTTAAAGATTATTTCTAGAGACCCAGTCCTAAATAATGGGTGAGACCCCATCCCTATGTTCGCTCGGTGCTGAATCCTACTCCTAACTAAATTGACACTAAACTGATTATATTAAATTAGACTGGACTGATACTGAGTCTATTGAGTTTTCCTGAGTTTAGTAACTGACTAATTTCTACTGATCATGACAAGACTGATACTATTCTATAACTGACATTGGCTCTAGGTAAACAACTAGATTTCGGGTATTAAATACCCCCAGAACTTGATAGCATAAAATAAAGACATAACATGATCATAAAGGCATAACAATACTTGCTTGCTAACAATGCACTCATTCAGTCATTTTGTCAACCACTTGATATACATGAACTTGTGCATGAATGGGATCATATAATA
This sequence comes from Capsicum baccatum var. pendulum, assembly GCA_030864225.1. Lineage (NCBI taxonomy): Eukaryota > Viridiplantae > Streptophyta > Magnoliopsida > Solanales > Solanaceae > Capsicum > Capsicum baccatum. Next base: position 94,830,390 of record CM061557.1, read on the forward strand.
ACATGTAATGCTTTCACTAGTTAAATCACATAAGCATTTCATCAAACACTTGTAGGGCATAAGCTTGTACATGATTGGGACCACATAATAATATGTCATGATTCCACTATTTACTTCACATAGGCAATTTAGCAAACACTTAAGGGGCATAGATTATTTACATGATAATGGCCAACACATGAACATCATGATACATTAATCAATTTGTAAATTTAAGGGTTTATCAAGATAACCATATATTCATAACACGTGCTATTCAATATTCATGAAACTTGCAATTAATTCATGGATTGAAACCCAACTAATATCATGAACATAAATTCAATCTAATTCAAATATGGAAATCATGAATCTCAGATCTTGTATGTTTAAAAAGGGTTCTTGGACTTCATGGGAGAAAGGGGCCTATGAATGAACATCCAACATACCTAAGAAGAAGAGTTCTTGAATGTTCTTAGAGGATTTCTTAAGATTTCTCTTGGTTTTTTAAAGTTAGGGTTTTGTATTGTAGAGAGAATGCTCTTGATTTTGGGGAAAAATTGAATAATGAATGACTTAAAATCTTTTTAGAGCTTTAATCCCATATCTAAATGTAATAAAGCCATGGGAAAAGACTAATTTAACTCTGGACAAAACTTTGGATTTGTGTTAATAATTTTCAAAATTACTTACTAGTGTGATGCGGTACAATAACGTCGACTCATTGAAAAGTGGAAAACTAGGAACTGTACTGATGGCACGATGCAGCGCCATCGCGGTGCCTCACTAAATATGAAACTGGCCTTGGCGCGATGCACAATTATCATGGAGCCACACTGGAAAAGTGATAATTAGGAAATTGGCTGGAGGCGTGATGTAGTGGTATCGCGTTGGATTACTGGAAAATGACAATTGCCATTTGAACTACCTCTGCAACGCGCTGAAGTATCAGGTGGTACACTGTTTCACTAAAATAACTCTAACTCTTCACCGAGTATCAGATTTGGGCAAATTTTATATCATTGGAAAGCTAATTGAATTTCCTAAACAAGGGTAGGCTATAAAATAAAAAATACTAAGTATTTCATAATTTTTACATAGGATTAATCAAGTACTAAGACTTAAATTAAGCTAGGAAAATACGGGGTATTACATATTTATTCATCTATGTACATCAGTGTCAAACTTATTTACAGGTTTTCCCTCTTATATAACTTAGCATAATTTATTTTGTATGTTATCATATTTATATCATGATTTATCTCAGTCGGACAATGATTCCTACTGTGTACTCATGGTTTTGGTACTCATACTACACTTCTGTACCTTTTGGTTTAGATGCATTTACTAGTTCCCATTGCTAATTTAACATTCATGCAGAGTTGATTTTGCAGATTAGGTTAGATCTTGTAGTCAAAGTTACTATTTTTTGTTCAATTTATCTCTGTCTAGTATTTCATCTTCGAGACAGATTGTATTTGACTATTTGGTACTCATAGCTCTTTTGTAGTAGCTCTTGTACCGATATTACCAAGTCTTAGGATACTTGTTGTTTTTCTATATTTCTATTAGACCTTTATGACTATATTATTGTTGTTTAATCCTTTAATTGTTAAATTTTGGCTTTTAGGCCATTTTCCATAAAGTTAGCCCATTGCATCTAGCTTCAGGCTATGGTTTGGATTATCTACTGGTAGGAAAGAGTAGGTGCTATCATGACTTATAAATTTGATCATAAAAAATTAGTATCAGAGATTAGGTTTCACATGTATTATTGGTACACGAGCAAATATCTAGTAGAATCCTACAGATCGGAATGAAATTATCTATTTCTTATCTTCGGGGGGCTATAGGACACTCTTAGTAGTTCTTCACTTCTTTCACTCATTTCGTTCTATGTTTATGAGTTGGTTTCTAAAATATTTCTTTGGTTTTACTCTTTCGCAGATGGCTAGGACACTTTGTATCACTACACGAGATGAGGGTCCCAAGACCAAGCCTAAGGATCTTATCGCTATTTATGGATAAACTAAAGGCCATGGACAACCTTAATATGTGTTCTCAGGTAAGGGTCAGTATAGAGGGACTTCCACAGACCCTATTGCTACTCTCGAGCAAGAGATTCTTTCGCCACATCGAGCGATAGTCCAAGGCCCACCCCAGGATCCACCGAGATTTATTTTTTATTCAATATTCAGGGATTCTTTGGTTCAAATTTTGGGATTAGTTGGTGGTGCATCATCTAGTGGTGCACAATCTACAGATCAGAGTGGTATTGAGGTAGGGGAGCAGCCTATAACTGCGTCTTCTAGAGTTAAGGTCCCTTCTGCACTAGTAGTTGCCCAACCTGCTTGTTGTTGAGGAGCAGAAGATGTTAGCTAGATTCTTGAGATTAGCTTTACCTAGGTTTTTTGGTGCATCGTTCAAGGATGCGTATGAGTTCCTTATTGCTTGTAAGAATAAGCTCCATAATTTGGGCCTAGTTGAGACTCGTGGTGTGGATTATAATACTTTTTAGTTGGATTTGGTTATTTGACATTGATGGATAGGTCATCTTGATTCCAGGACAGTTAGATCTCCCCCTTTGATATGGACTCAGTTCTCTGAGATCTTTTTGGAGAAGTACATGCCTCGTAAACTTAAGGATTGAGAGGTTGTTTCTTAAGGTTGGAGTAGGGATACATGGAAGTTGTGAAGTATGGGGCTCAATTTCATGAGTTAGATATGCATGCTACTTCTATTCTAACTATTGAGTATAAGAGGGTACATTTCTTTGACTGGGGATTGATACCTCCCCTTTGCATGTCTATGAAGAGTTTGGTTGCGATAGGTAGGTCAATTTCTGAGGTTTTTAATCATGCTCAACATAATAAGGAGATGTATCATGAGGTCCACGGGGGAAGCAATAAGAGGTCGTGATATTAGGGTAGTTTCAGTGAGAGTTGTAGTAGCTCCAGATTTAGAGGCAGTGGTTCCCAAGGTAGGTACCATCCATGTTATCCATTTCAGCATTAGGGCCAGTCTAATAGACCAATTTATGTTGCACTTCATATTATCGATAGAGGCCAGTCTAGCTCTAATGATTATCCTATCTAGGGTCATGGTCAGTGTTCGAGGGGTTCATCTTCTAGCTATTCTAGTCGAGGTAGTTATTTTAGGTTAGCCGTATTTTTTATACTAGTCCAATGCCTGGGTCATGTTATGGTTCTAGATCTTTTAGTCATTTCTTGAGGGATTGCCCCAGTCGTGGAGCGATTATGAAACACCCTAGTTTTGGGCCTTAAGAATTTCCTAGAATTTGTCTCTGGACCCAATATGACTCATGGGTATGAGCCGTATGTTGGGGTATGTATGGTATGGCCTATTTGTATGTATTCTGACTAGTGTTGGTTGGTGGGATGGATTTTGGTTAATGGAATAGATTTGACTTAGGGGTATGAGTCATATTGATGGGTATGAATTATTTGGCTCCTTAACTTAATCTTAGACTGTGTTACTTAGGTTGGATCTAAGTACGAGAGGCTGACCACGATTCGTAAGCTAGGGTACGAGTCATACCCCAGACTCGTATGGTAGACAATATCTAAATCTTCCTTGGGTTTAATCTGTTATAGGTACGGATAAAAGGTATAAATCGTATGCTTTGGATACAACTTGGTTGGATGAGTCACATGCTGGACCAGGTTGTATCCAAAGGTTGAGGCTAGGATACAAGTGGAAGGTACAACTTGAATTAGAGGGTACGACTCGTGAGGGTCAGTCGTACCCCTGGGATGGGATTTTGTGCAACTTAAGTGGGGGTATTCTGTACATTTCCCCACTTATCCTAATAAGGTCCCACAACTTCTAACCTACTTGAGAGGTTATTTTCCCCTATTATTCCATTCCTTAACACTTAGAAACTCTTCTAAATAATCTATAATTCTCTCAAAAGCTTTTGGGCAAGGAAAGTTAGGGTTTTAACTTAAGGATTGATTTGTGGATTGTCTTGGTGATTTATTTCCATCATCTTGGTTTAAGGCATGTTCTCTTTCCTAATTGTTAATTATATCTGAAAGCAAGGTTTTTGTGAATGTTTTCATGACTTCATTGATTGCATGATTTTGGTTTTCAAATATGAATTGGGGGTTTTGATATTAAATGGTTTGTTATGGTTTTATCATGGTTTTAATTATGCTTTATATTATTAATGGTGATTTTGGATAAGTGTACTGCATGGGAAGGGTTTAATGGTAATTGGAATAAGTTTTGGTTATATTATTCCCCTAATGTGTTTGACAAAATTCCTATAATAATGTTTTCATTGCATTGAGTACTTTTAACGAAACTCATGCTTGTTTTAAAACTTGTTAAAGGAATTATGCATGGTTTAAATGGCTTGGAAAGGTAAATGGCTAAATGGTTATGCTGGTGGGATACATGGAATCCCCAAGTGGTTTGATATGGTATATGAAGGGCACTTGGAAGTCCCCTTAAACCTATATATGGTTGGCTATGGATAGTACTTGCAAGTATGGTCGGTATGAAGATACAACCACTAAAAGGACTTAGTTAATAAATGGTAATAGATTGGTTGGTTTCTTGGTAATATTTTTAATTGGGAAATAATGACGGAATATGTAGCAAAGCCGTGGAAGGTGGAGGTCCCAATGGGACCAAACCTGAAAACCCATATTTGCCGATTTGAGGTTAGCCTTGGTGACCTGTGCATGATGTCACGCTATATTTTGGGTGATGTACTAATTGATGAGTAGTAATTTTACCATTCATTTCACTCAGTATTCAGGCACATTCTCATGTTTTGAATGAATAAATGAGACAAAATTGTGATTAAATCACTAATATCCACATTTTGTTGGCACATAGTTAATGAGATAGAAATATGTGGGTTGGAGATAAAAATGATTAAAAAAAAGCAAGAATGTGCAACTGAAGACCTGGAGTAGACATGGCTTCAGTTACCACGGTCGAGGTCTGATGACCGTGATCACGATCAGTCAGTAAGGTCAACCTAATGTGGTTGTGTGAGCTAATTGCAGTTGCGGCCAAGCGTATATAATCGCGGTCTAGCTAAAAAATGCAGTCCAAGGCCAAAAATGTAAATACACGTAGTTGATCCCAAATTTGACGAGAAGAAAGACTCAAACCCTAATCATTCATTCTATATTCAATCTTCCCCAAATTTTTAGATATTATTCAAGGTTTATAGACTCCAGTTTTAGAGAAGACTATATTATATAAAGTTTGGGTAAAGAATACTTTGGAATCACTTCCAAGTGAAGAATTAGTGAACTCCCATTGAAGATTTTTGGATCTCATAGTTTGAAGTAATATTCACTTAAATTTTTTCAAATCAAATCAATTGAGATTTAGGGTAAAATCTTTACTTATTTATCTTATCAATAGCTAGTTTTCCTCTTGGGATTATGCTAGAATAGGGTGCAATTACATGTGGGTTGTGATTTATTTGTGCATATGTTAACATGTTGATTGATGAGTTCTATTGTTGCTTGATTAAATTTTTTGGGATATGTGGGTAAAAACCTAAATACTCAAATGGATTTGTGGATGAAAATCCAAAGCTCTAGAAATCCTAAACTATCCTTGAATGAGGGGTTTGAGTGAACTTTAGGAAGACACATCATCTTTGAAAGAGGGATGTGGGTACCAAAGAAATAGTAGACAATAGTTGGCATAGTTTACTAAATTTTCACTATCTTAGTCATAATAATGATTGTGAAGTTGACTATTCCTTGGGTATCATCCTAGAAATAGGGATGCCTAATTGAGGTATTAGGTGGCTTTATTTGACACACTCATTAGGTATTCAAAAGAGTCAATGAGTGAAATCTTTGAGGCTATGTTAACAAACCTGCCCCAAGGACTTACAACCTATCCTACAACATCATCATCAATTAGAACATGCATTGAATTATCATGTCTCCATGCATTTTTTGCCCCTAGGAAAATATAATCCCAAGATCCATGCCTAATTATTTAGACTCCAAGTATCGTAGCCCCTAATTTGTACTTGAAAAACCCAAAAAGAAATATTAAGTGTGATACCTTTCAAACCCCCCATTTTTATCTTCTTGCACTCTATGTTTGAATTTAGCAAATATCCATTGTTCCGGACTAATTTGATAGCCACTCACATTGTTCCTCATGGATTCGACCTTGAATCAAAAGTTGGGTAAATATATTGACGACGACCGCCTTGCACTTAAATTGAAGTGTAAGTTGAGCATTATCAAAAATGGCATCATTATCGGGGAACAATTTGGCATATTGAGTTAGTTTGACATTTTAGCGTACTTACTTTGATTAGAACTTGTAAATATTTGTTTGTGGTTTTATTTTGTTACTAGTCTTAGGTAGGTTTTTATTTTTATTTTTTTGTCACTATGGCATCATGGAATAAACGTGAGTTTGGTGGTTGGAGATCCTATCGTGACAATCCATGTCCATATTGTAATAGACCTTACTTTTGGAAAGATTATAGATATGCTCTCCGGAGAGAGATGTGTGCACCATCTCGATCTTATAGGGAGTATGGTTGTTCTCTATGTGGTGGTCAAGATGGACATTGGAGTGATTGTCCAAATATCCTCTACCCCCATTAAGCTAACCCAAGTGCTATTTCTCCTTATGACTTTGATAGGTCTTATGATTAAGAAAAGGAAGAACAAAACACCGTAAATAATAGTGTTAAAGCAATGCTTCAACTTATCTTGGATTGGGTGACATCAACGGTGGACAACATATATTGCATGCATCAATCCATGGAGGTATATAATGAGAAAATAAAAAGGATAGAAGAGATGAGGATGGAGTTCCATCATGCAAGGACAACGACCATGCCCATGCCTCTAAATGAGCTTGATGTTGAAAAATCTTTGGTGATTGCCCAACCAAGCAAACCAAACATGAGAGAGGATGCCAAGATTGAGGAAATGGTGCTAAATTTGATAGAAGAAGTCGAGCCAATTCCGTATAACGGCTCTATCCCATTTCGGGGTAAAGATAACCAACGAAAAACTACTCAAAAATTAAGTGAAAGGACCCATTCTATCCACTTTTCAACATTATGTTTGGTGGATTTGATAAAAGTCAATCCACCTAATCAGAGATAAATATTGGAGAGAAGGAGAAATTTTGTTTATATTTTAGAGTTTGACCTTCCAAATGGGCATGATAAAGCCCCAATTTTGAAGGCCAAGAAGCTTAAAGATCTACGTCCAAGTAGTGGCCTTATAATTATTTCACCGTTTCCCAATGAGCCTACACGAAATTTTGATCCAAAATTGGGAAAATGGTTTAAGTCTTCAATGTGGTGCAATCAAGCATGTATCACTGTGCCATTACTTTTACCCCAAGAGCCTCAGAGATTGACTGATCAAAAGTTTGGAAAAAGATTCAAATCCTCTAAAGGGGTACACAAATAAGGATTAGAAACGTGTTGTGCCACAATGTTAAACCAAGTGCTTAATGGTAGGAAACCCATCATTTTTATGTTTATATTACTTCTTTTTAAATACGTCATAAAATTTTAAATACTTTGTAAGTGATTTGAACAGATTGGAAGCCAAAAATAGGGAGTTACAAAGCTTAGAAGTGTAGCAGCCTTGCAAAAAAATAGGGCAAAACAGAGAAGAAAATGGCCTTAGTTACTGCAATGCGGGCTGAGGCCGTGATCACGGCATCACAATTACACCAACCATGTCGTGATTCCAGTACTATGCCATCTTTCAACATGTTTATCAATGCGGTTTCAGGGAGCCCTTTCACCCTCTTTATGTTTTTGTATTATGTAGTGAGGTCACTAAAAGTCATATAGTTAGGGCTGCATCCCTACCCTTGCGTGCATTCATTAGTTTGCAATACTCGAACTTAGTTTACTCAAAGAATAGAAATTTTTTGAATTGATTCGTTTCATTGTTTAGTTTTCTAATTTTTTATAAAGATGTTGGACGAGACTTTCTGTATGATAGATTAATTGATGACATTCTTAAGAAAAAAACATCATGATTGGGTTTTGAACCGTAGATGCAGGGGAAGTCTGAGTACCCATAGCATCAAGGCTATAAATGTAAAGGAAATCTGAGTACCTGTGGCATTGTGGATTTGGGACTGCATTCATACCATTGGCGAAATTTGAGTATCCATATGGTTAGTTTGCCCATATGAAGCCAAAATGTAAGACTGAGACTTGGGTTGTTGCCACAGTTAGCAAATTATGCATGGTGAAAATATAAAGCAAACACCCCCTTCTGTCCAAAAATTTTAAAAAATCAAGGTCATGGACGTGAGATACATTGTAATAATTCTTTTTCTCTTCTTGTGACTCCAAATTTTTGACTTGTGAAAATTGGTAGATACTCCATTTTTGTCTCTAGCGGGAGGGGCATTTGAGCCTCCTTGACGAATTTGCATGCCATGTGTGGCGAGCTTATCTATTTGAATTCATGTATACTTGTCCCATCTAGAACTTTCCATATTAGTCTCTCAAAGTTAATATTGATTGTATTTGGTTGGCGAGATGATCTTAGACCATCATTGTGACATTGGAAGTCAACTTAAACCTAAAAACCCTACCCTTGATAGATATTATCCCTAGTCATCCACTTGAAGCCTTTATACCTTTCTTTGGTAATCATATTACAAGTAGTAACCCTTTCAATTCTTATTCCTCTTTTGAACCCTATCGTTTTTGGACTTAAAAATGCAAATTGAGGCTAAAAAGCCTAAGTTGGGGGTTGTAATGCCCTGAATTTGATACCCGGAAAGCTACACGGTGCTCATGACCCCAAAGGACCACAAGCTAACCCATGACTGATATCTGTACCTAAATACTATATTAAATCATGTAAAATGTAGAAATAAGAGACTGAAACATGTCATAAGGTTCAGAATGGATAAAACATAATATCTGAGAGTACGGTATATCAATACCAAAATATAAACTGAAATAAGTTGTCTGAACATACTGTAGTCTGAAAAGCCTCTAAATTACTGAACTATCTAAATAAGGAGTTGATGGGACATGTCCCCAACTAACTCTATCTACTGAAAGCTAAACTAAAATAATGAAATAAATAATAATATCGTCCTTTAATGATGAGGACTCACTGCTAAATCTGGCTGCTAAAATTTGGAGTGCTACTGATGCTCTGGAACTCATGCATCTGGACCTATGGTATAAAACACCATAGTGAAAATACGTCAGTACGATTAAATATACTAGTATGCATGTGAGGTAGTCCGAATGCAGAGGTTTCAAATGCATGAACAATGCTAACTGACTATATAACATGAATGTGAGAATGCATGCATACATAAATGACTGTAACTGAATTTGTGATAATACTGACTACTAAGTCTAAATACTGATAAAATGAGCTACTAATAACTGATACTAGGAGACTGTTTTTGACAGTCTAGGTTCTGATGGAAGTAGCTGAGTTTCATACTATTCTGAGTTGACTATATTCGACAGTCCTGAATTCTATAGAACTATCTGAGTTCTGTTACTAAGACTGAGACTAAAACTATAACTGTAAGAAGTAGTCATCTAACCGAAATGCCCTAAATGAAGTAATATCGATGAGTTGGGGTCCAATCTATAACCCCAATTGGAAGGGTGTCAATACCGCACCACCTGTAAGGACAAGCTGTGAGTGACCCTCAACTAGTAGGTACTCAAATGAAAATGGTGGGAAACCTCAACTGGAAGTTAATCCAACTCATCAACCCTCAACTAGCAGGTTAGATGTCTCAACATATGCAGGTTATGTAGTTCTAGAACGCAAGGATTGCTTTTAAGAATCGCACCCTCTACTGGAAGGTGAGTTCCCATCCTTGGGTTCACTCGGTGCTAAATCCTACTCCCATCTGAATAAACACTGAACATGATTAACTGAGCTGAACTGGACTGAATTAATCAAAATACGGGCCATTAAGGGACATTAAGATGGCGAGATGATATTACCAACTTTTGAAGGCCAAAATAGGCTAAGTCTAGGAACTTGATTAGAACTTTCTAAGTCTACGACCCATTGAAAAGCTTAAAGGATTGAATTAAGCTTAGAAGTTTTACAGGGTTTTACAAGGGTGGTCAAGATTTAAAGAGGTAACTTTGGGCCACGAGAATATAAGTTAGTGCCTAAGAGATAAATTTTGAGATCAAATGAATAGGAAAATAAGGGACCCAAGAAAGGAAAGAAAAGAATGGAATGTACAAGACAAATAGGTGATAATAAGATGTTGTCCAAAAGATAACTGAATCACGGTAGTAAAAGTGGGCACATATTTAAAGACTGAAAACAAAAGAAGTGGCCCATAGTCAAAGGTTGGATGAAAAAGTATAATATAGATGTTCAAGGAGGGTAGAGTCACGTTGTTCCTAAAATAATATGCTACCCTGCCATGAACCTACATTACAAGCTCAAAAATCCCTTTGAGATCTCCAACCAAGTCCATTCATTGTAGTGGTAATTAAAAATAGGGGTAAGCCTATGGCATAGTACTTGTTAACATCGAGATTTCTTGAGAGAAAGAGAGTTTCATACTTAAATTCCTTGTTGAGTATTTGATACTTGGTGTGTGGAATTTTCCCATTTTGTGAGGAGGCATGTAAATAAATTGATGTGGGTGATTGTGTCATCTCCCAAAAATTGAGGGAAAAAGGAGCATAATGTATTTGAGGTTAAGGAGGAGTCATTTCTTGAGTATTAGTGATTGTTGCATGATTTCTCTTTGAAGTCTTTCACATCCTTTAAATTTACGTGTTATGTTGAAGGGTGTCATAAAAATAGTTTTGCCCATGATTGAAGAGCTATTTATTGTAGCAATCAAGTTGAAATCATCATAATCATTTGGGTCATCTAATATTGGCATAAAAGTGCATTGTCTCATGGTAAAAGGTAGTGTTTCTTGAGGACAATCAAAGCTTTAAGTTAGGGTTTTTGATGAGTGGTGAGTTTACCACTCATTCTCACTCAACATTCATGCACACTACTATGATTTGAAGGTCTAAGTAAGACATATTTGTGGTTAAATGGACTAATTCTCATATTTTACAGGTATACAAGTGTCGAGAAAAAAAAAGCAACTTTGAGCTAAAAAAGATCTAAAGAGAAATATAAATGCAAGAGCTAGACAAGCTAAAAAAGGGAGTAGGATCTGGCCCTCAGTTACCACAATCGCGAGATGAGGGCCACAATTTCTTTCAATCAAGCTAGTCAACCAACGACAATCGCGATCAGTCCTCTATGATCACACCTATTGCAATCGCGATCAAGCCTCCACGATCACGTGAGAGCAGAAAATGAACCAAGGGCAGAAATATAATTTGGCCAGCTAACCTTAAATCCTATTTAAGGATCAATACCCATTCATCCTAGGCATCAATCATCATTCTACAAACCTACCTCCCATTCTTAATTTAGGATTTTTATAATTTCTTGGATCTTGGAGCAAAACTTGTACTAATCTTAAGCTAAGAAAATATTAGAATGACTTTTAAGTGAAGATTAGGCATCACCCACTAAAGACTTATTGGATTCTAAAGTGTGATTTGCCCTCTCTTTATTTTCTTATGAACAAATTTGATGGAAATATTGGTTTATTTGTGTTTATTATCATTATGATTTGCTAGATCTATCTCTTGGGATTATGCTAGAATATGATACAATTATGTATGGGTTGTGATATATTTTTGTATATTTTAATTTGTCGATGAATGTTTCTATTATTTCTTGATTAAAGTGGTTGGGATTTGTGGGTAAAATCCCCAAATGCCCAGATGGATTATGTATGAAAATTCCAAGATCTTGAAAGATCAAACCATCCTTAAATGAGGGGTTTTAGGTGAACTTTAGGATCCCACATCATCCTTTAAAGAGAGATGTGGGAATCAAAGCAATAGTAGATAATTAATGGGCATTTCTTGCCAATTTTTCACTATCTTAGACATAAGGGTGATTAGTAGGTTGACTATACGATGGGTATCATCCTAGAAATAGGGATACCCAATTGAGGTATTGGGTGGATTTAATTGACACACTCTTTAGGTACTTGAAAGGTTAAATGAGTTACATATTTGAGGTTTTATAGAAAAACTATCCTTAGAGACCTTAAACCTAGCCTACCACATCATCAACAATTCAAATTTGCACAAAATCATCATGATCCCATGCATAATTTTCCCCTAGGAAAGCATAGTCCCAAGATACATTTTAATTGATTATACTATAATTGTTCTTAGTTTCAAATTAATCCTTTAGAAGCCCAAGAATTACTTTCACACTTGAAAAGATAGAGAACACCCCCCCCCCCAACCATGAGTGGTGAGTTTACTACTCAATTGCAGTCAACATTCATGCACACTTCTATGATTTAAATGTCTAAGTGAGACATATTTATGGTTAAATGTACTAATTCCCATATTTTAATGATATACAAGTGTCGAGAAGAAAAGAAGAAACTTTGAGCTAAAAAAGATTAAAAAGGGAATAGAAGTGAAAGAGTTGGACAAGGGACAAGCTGAAAAAGAGAGTAGGATCTGGCCCTCAGTTACCAAGATCGTAGGATAAGGGTTGCAATTGTAATCAATCTAGCTAGTCAACTAACAATGATTGCGATCATTCCTCCATGATCACAGTAGGTGCATTCGCGATCAAGTATCTGGGATTACGTGAGAGCAAAAAATGACCTAGGGGCAAAAAGGTCATTTGGCCAGCTGACCCCAAATCCCATTTAAGTCTTAATACCCATTCATCCTAGGCATCAATCATTATTCTACAACCCTACCTCCCTTCTTTAGTTTAGGATTTTTGTAATTTCTTTGAGCTTGGAGCAAAACTTATACTTATCTTGAGCTAAAAAGCATTAGAGTGACTTTTAAGTGTAGATTTGGTATCAACCATTGAATATTCATTGGATTATAAAGTTTAGTTTACCCTCTAATTATTTTCTTATGGACAACTTTAATGAAAATATTAGTTTATTTGTGTTTATTATCATTATGATTTACTGGATCTACCTCTTGGGATTATGCTAGAATATGATACAATTGTGTGGGGGTTGTGATATATTTATGTATATTTTAGTTTGTTGATGATGGGTTCTATTATTGCTTTATTAAATTGTTTGGGATTTGTGGGTGAAAGCCCCAAATTCCCAAATGGGTTTGATAGAGGAAAATCCCAAGCTCTTGAAAGATCAAATCATCCTTAAAAGAGGGGTTTTGGGTGAACTTTAGGATCCCATCTCATCTTTTAAAGAGGGATATGGGAATCAAAAAAATAGTAGACAATTTATAGGTATGTCTTGCCAAATTTTCACTATCTTAGATGTAAGGGTGATTAGGAGGTTGACTATACCATGGGTATCATCCTAGAAATAGGGATACCTAATTGAGGTTTTGGGTGTCTTTAATTGACACACTTGTTAGGTACTTGAAAGGATCAATGAGTGACATCTTTGAGGTTTTGTTGAAAAATTTTCCTCAAAGACCTTAAACCTAGCCTACCACATCATCAAAGATTCGAATTTGCACAGAATCATCATAATCCCATGCATAATTTGCCCCAAGTAAATCATAGTCCTAAGATCAATTTTAATTGATTATACTCAAATTATCTTTTTCTCGAATTAGTCCTTTAGAACCCCAAGAATTACTTTCACATTTGAAAAGATTGAGAACCCCCAAACTATTTTGTACCATAGGCTTGAACTTAACAAGTAACTTTTATTTTGAATTCACTTAATCGTCACTCACATTATTCCTTGTGGATTTGACCCCGACTCTTAGTTGGGTAAATATAATAACAACCACTACCTTCTACTCAAATTGACATGTAAGTTGAGCGTTATCAAAAATGGCATCATTTCCAGGGAAAAATTTGGTGTATTGAGTTAGTTTTGAATTCAAACTTACTTTCTTGAATTCAAATATGTAAATATTTGCTTGTGATTATCTTTTATTTCTTGTGCTAGGTAGATTTTCACTTTTTTTTCTATGGCATCTTTTGACAAATATGATTTTGGTAGTTAGAAGTCCTATCTTGATGATCCATGTCCATATTGTGATGGACCCTACTTTGGAAGAGATTTCATATATGCTCCTTGGAGAGAAATGGAAATACCATCTCGATCCTATTAGGAGTATGGTTGTTCTTTATGTGGTGGTCGATATGGTCACTGGAGTGATTGTCCAAATACCCCTCCCCTTATTATGCTAAACGTGTTTCTAGTTCTTCTTATGAGTTTGATAGGTTTTATGAGGAGAATAAGGAAGAGCAACATACCAAGTCCAATAGTTTTAAAGCAATTCTTCAAACTATTTTGGATCAGGTAATTATAATGGGGGAGAATGTGCAAGACATACACCAATTTAATGAGGCATTTGGAAGAAAGATAGTAAAGATGGAGAAAGTGGGCAAGGAGATAAAATTTGCAAATACAACTACCTTTCCCACTTTCAAAGAAGAGGTCGACCAAGAAGAGAAACCAAGCTATGATGATAAGTTTGGTAGCAAAGAATCCTCGGTGATTTCCTAATCAACCAAACAATATATTGTTGAAGATATCGAAATAAAAGAAATAAGGCTAGAGTCAAAAGAAGAAGACAAGCAAATCTCTTATGATGACTTTAGCTCATTTTTGGGTGAAGGTGCTAATGAGGAAACAATTCCGAAAGTTAGGGATAGACCTCAAACCACTTTTCAACATTATGCTTAGAGAATGTAATGAAGATCTATCGACCTAAGAAAATGATGGATTATGGGTAGAAGGAGGACCATCCTTACATTTTGGGATTTAACACTCCAAAAGAGCATATGGAATCCCTACCATCAATGGCTAAGGAACTCAACTTTCAATGTATAACTAGTGGCCTATTGATGTGCATACCTTTACCTAAGGAGCCAAATTGGAATAGTGATGTAAAGTTGGGTAAAAGGTTTAAATTTTCAAAATAGTGAGATAGAAGCCCCCTCGTCATTTCCTTGTATCTTCTAAGTTACATCTTGAAAGATCTAAATCGTGTATCCCTCTATCGCTCAATGCATCATGAATAAGAATTAGGAAAGAGATTTAAATCTTCTAAGTGAAAGCACAAATTGGAGTTGAGAAGGCATAATTCCAAAACATTAAACTAAGCGCTTGATGGGAGGCATACCATCAAGCCACTAAAAGTGGCCTATATCCTTTTATTTTATACATGATAGAGTAGATTTTATTGTTGTATTTATTCATTCATAATCCATTCAAAGGTAGTGCTATAAGGAATTTTGATTGAAATTAAAAAAGGAAACTGTGAAATTGGCATGTTTTGATTGAATAGAGGAGTGCAAAGGACCAAAATTTTGGTCTCAGTTACCGCAATTGTGGTTCATTCCACCGCAATCATAGAGGTTTCGTGCCTGGGATTATGGAACTATGACCGCGATCAAGATCGAATTAGCTTAAATGACCATCTATCTGTCATTTCTTCGCACGCACCTTTCTCAAATTCTCTCAAAATTATTGGCATTGTATAGAGTATCCAATTATTCATCTCAACTCTTTGAATCCTCTAACTTTGTATGTTGTCTCAATTCCCTTAATTATGGTATAACTGTATTCTTAGAGCTTTTAGTTTAGGGATGTTACATCCTGGGTCTTGACCTTAGAAAATTTCATAGAATTACCATTCTTTGGACCTAATACGATTTAAGGGTACGAGCCATATTCTGGGGTACGAGTGGTAAAATCCTATTGTATACTGACATGTGTTAGTTGGTGGGATGGTTTTGGTCACTGGAATGGTTATGAATTAGGGGTATGATTCATAGGGCTTGGTATGATTCGTATCAGGGACTCATATGGTGGACAGTGATTGATCCGCCTGGAATTTCATTCTGCCAGGGATAAAAGTAATGGGTACGGATAGTATGTTATGGTTATGATTTTGTTGGATGAGTCGTATACTAGACAGTGTTTGATCTTAGAGTTGAGGCTTGGATATGAGTGGTGGAACCCAATCATATGAAAGGATACGACTCGTAAGGGTCAGTCGTATCCTAGGGATGGGATTTTGTGCAACTTAAGTGGGGGTATTTTGGCCATTTCCCTACTTACCCCAATTAGAACCCATGACTTCTAATATACTTAGGAGGTTATTTACCCTATTATTCTATTCATTAACACTTAGAAACTATTCCAAAATATCCAAAAATTCTCTCAAGAGCTTTTAGGGAAAGGAAGCTAGGATTTTTACTAAGGGATTGCTTTGGGGCTTGCTTTGGTGATTTTCATCTATTATATTATTGGTTTAAGTCATGATTCTCTTCCCTTATTTTAATTTCAACTAAATTCATGGTTTATATGATTGATTTCATGGTTTTACTATCTCATGCTTATTATTTTAAACTATTATTTGGGGGTTTTGATATTAAACACTTGATATGGTTTTCTATATTTTAATTATGCTTTTATATCCATTAATGGTGGTTTTGGACAATTGGATTGTATAGTAATTGGTTAATCGTCTTTGGAATTGGTTTTGGCTATATTATGCTCCCAAGGTGTTTGATAAAATGCTTATAAAGGTATGGTCATTGTATTGACTTCTTTTAATAGAACTATTGCTTGTTTTTAGCTTATATAATAAAGCTTAAAATGATTTAAACGGTTTCGAAAAGTCTAAAGGCTAAATGGTTATGCTTGTAGAGAACATAGAAGTCTCCTAAGTGGTTTAATATGGTATATAGAAGAGCACTAGAAGGTCCCTTTATCCATAATGGTTTGGCTATGGATATTTCTTGCAAGTAATGGGGTGGTATGACGATACCACTGATATTAGCCTTGATTAATAAAATGGTAAATGGATTGGTTTAATTACTTAGAAATGGTTTTAATTGGGAATTAATGGCGGGGTGTGTAGCAAGGTCGTAGAATATGGCGTTCTCGAGGGGACCAAAATTGGAAACTCATATTTGCCGATATGAGGTCTCTTGATGACCATGTGTATATGTCACATTTTATATTGGGGGATGTCCTTGTCATGCCATGGGATATTGCATGGTCGTGTGTCTACACACTCTAGGACCCTTTCAATAGGGGGAGCTGAACCCGTATCTCCCTTGGGTAGTTAGGACGGCCAAGCTACACAACCCAAGTAAAGGTTTTAAAGGCATGCTAAACCCAGTTCCCTTTCCCGACACTTATATATATATGGATGGTTGTATGTATTATGGATGGTTTTACTTGGTTTTATAACTCGCATTATTTTATCCTTACCCTGAGTTTCATGCTAGCGATCATTCGCTAACCTGTCTACTGGCAACTGTATACCCATGCTATGTAGGAACCGACCGTTCGACTCCTTCTACATAGTGATTAACTCGGGGACAACATTGGGATTGAAGTAGTGAGCTTCCATCCTTTCGGAAGGCATTATTTAAGTTATAGATATTATTAGATGTTTTAACTTTGTTTTGGATATTTGTTTTGGCCATGGTTGGGGGCATGTCCCATTTTGATATTTTTACTCTTTCGGTTAGAAGCTTTGTGGTACTTCTGTGGGTTGGTATGGGTGGGATCGATATTGGTATCGGCCTTGGAATTATAATAAGCTGGGAGGCTGGCATCATCGGACATAATTTCTTACTGTTCTATTGTATTACATTTTAGGATTGATTATTATATTTGTTTTGTTATGTAACGCCTTGATTTTCTGAACCGGAATGCTACACGGTGCTTATAACCTTGAAGGACCACTAGCTAACCCATGACTGATATTTGTACATGTATACTGCATAATATACTTGTAAAATAAGGAAAACATAAATAATAGGCCATAAGGTTCAACTGAATAAATAAACTGTCAAAACATGACATCCATGTGGGTAGAAAATACCCAAAACAATTGAATTTGAACTGAATCTGAAAACCTCTAAGTACTGTCTAAATAAGGAGTTGAAGGAACATGTCTCCAACTAACTCCGTAAACTAAAAACTAACTAAATTAATAAATGAATAAATCAAGTAATATCTTTCTCGAATGAAGAGGACTCACTGCAACTCTGTGTTCTGAATGCGACTGCTACTGCTGGTCTGGAACTCGTGTCTCTGAACCTATGGTGTAACATGAAAAGAAAGCACCATAGTGCAAATGCGTCAGTACAACTGGAGTACTGAGTATACGAGTGAGGTAGGCTATTACAAAGGGTTTACATGCATGAATAATGCTAACTGACTGACTGATATGAACGTAAGAGTGCAAACATACATATATAGTAACTGAGGTCATAAGTACGTGATAGCTAAATCTGTACACTAATACATGGCTGAAATGTAGTTCTGATAGCATGAGGGACTGTATCTGATAGTCCTGAATCTGATGGAACTGTCTGAGTTCCATACTATAACTAAGATTTGACTGTATCTAACAGTCCTAGTATATGGATATCTGAAGAATTGCCTGAGTTCTTTTACTGAGACTGAGTCTAAAACTATGGGAGGTAGTTGTTTAATTAACATGACCCATGTATGCTAAAGTAGCTGAACTGGGGCCCAATTGCTTCCCTGATTGGAAGTGTGTTAATACCGTGCCAAGGGTAAAGACATGTTGTGAGTGACCCTCAAATTTGGCAGTGTCCCCAAAAGATAACGGCGGATGTCCACCCTATCAAACCTCAAGCTGGTAGTGTTGATGTCTCAACCTATGCTAGATACATTGTTCTAGAATGCAAGGATTGCTTCTAATAATCACACCTTCATCTGAATCAGGTGAGTTCCTATCCTTGGGTTCACTCGGTGCTAACTCCTACTCCCATCTGAAGAGACTAAATATGACTTAACTGACTATACATGAACTAGGTTTACTGAATTTCCATTGACTGACAGAATAATACTAATAATTGACTGAGATCATGAGGTTTCTGAGGTTTCCTAAGTCACATGACTGACTTAATTCTATGGAACGTGTCTTGACTGAAGATATCGTGACAACATGACATGGCTCTAGGCACACAACTATAGTTTCGAGTACGAATACCCCCAGGACTCGATAGAAGGAAACTGACACATATGACATGACTTGATCATAAGATTTAAGTCTACAATTCATAATATCATAAGTAAGGTATAGTGTACTTCATGAGTCTATTCAACATCTCAAACATGGTAGGAAAAGCATGTATATATTTTGTGTACATGTTCTATAATTCCATTATCACACATGTTTCACACCACAACAATAGCAACTCATAAATAGCATGGAATTCATATTGAATGTATAGATAATATGTACTTGTCATTTAGGTATCGTAAAATCATGTAAATATGGACTTCTAGCATACTAGGCATTTTAACAAACACCTTGCATGCACACCTTGGGCATAGGTTTTCTCAACAAATGTTAATCATCTTAAATCACCCAATTTCATGGGTTTTAACCATAAACATGCATACTTCATGGAAATCATCTTAAAATAATATTCTGAAGTTTAAACAATAGTCATTGACATGAACAAGATTATATAGCAACAAGGAAATCAAAGTTTCTCATTTAAAATCATGGTTCTTGAACTCTATGAATGAAAGGGGTCCATAGATGAACACTACGCATACCTGACTCAAGGTTCTTGATGTTTTTAAACTGGAAGGATTTGAAATACCCTGATTCTTGAAGAAGATTGAGTCTTGGTCTTGAAGATTTAATTTAGGGAGAAACCCTAGTTGTTTGTAGTGAAAGAATGATGAAAAGTGGATAAAATCGGGTGTAATTGGGTTTATATATACGAGTGGTAAGTTACAAAAATACCCCTGTTAAAATGACCTGGAAATAAACTGAACGTGGCATATGACGGTCTAACTGATGGTCCGTCAGACTCTTGGTGGACCGTCATTTAGCCCATCAGACGTGGACCAAAAGTAGGCTTCACTGGATAAGGGTTGACGGTATGAGTGATGGTCCATCTAATATCTGGTGGTCCGGTCCGTCAACTCGTCCGTCACACCTTATCCAGAATGTGGCTCAACTAACATGGCTTTGATAGTCCAAGTGATGGTCCGTCACTAAGTTGACAATTCATCAACTTGGCTGTCAGACCTTAACCAAAATGGGGCCCTTCTGCCTTGGAAGTGACAGTCCAAGTGGCGGTCCGTCACTAGTTGACGATCCGCCAACTGGGCCGTCGCACCAGGGCAATTCTGACAGTTCCAAGTACAACATCCATAACTCCTTCGTCTGATGTTGGATTTGTATGAAATTGGTATCGTTGGAAAGCCAACTCAATTTCCCATGTAATAAAAAGTGAAAATCTCAAAAATACTGCATGTATAAAAATAGATTTTCATTTCAAAGTAAGTCCTAGAATTCTTGTGATGATTTGTAGCTAGGAAAAGGAACGGGTATTACAGTTATTCTCTTTGATTTGGTTTGGTATAGCTGGATGGTTGGATGGATGGTTTGGTGTGGGTGGACTCAGTTGGGTCGATCACGGTCAAGAACCTATCCCAGAGTTTTCATGAGAAAATTTACACAATCTTGTTATATGCTCAAAATTCAGCTCATCTAAGGTTGTATGAGGTGGTTGGGTGGGGTAAAGGGAGAGATCCCTGGTCCTGTTGGACTTGGGATGCCCATTATGTCCATGCCCTAATTTGGGTCATGAAATTTTGGTATCAGAGCTTTAGGTTCATGGTCAACTAGGAGTTTACAAATTTATGTCGAGTAGAGTCTCTTTTAGGGGCATGTATCACACCATACTCATAAGAGAGAGGCTACAAGACATTTAGAAATGTTTTACTTTCTTGGTATTCTATCTTTAATCTTGAGTTCTCAGTCTTAGAATCTTCTCTAATCCTTGTTTTTCATCTTTCAGATCAAGCCTCCTAGATCTAGAACACAAGGAAATTCTTTCATCCCATCTAGGGATATTGCTAAAGGGATACATCCTACGTTTGGAGTACATCTTCAATCTCAGGATCCTTTCCTAATTGTTATAGAGTTCCTCCTATCCTTCCAACTACTCCTCATGTCCCTCAGGGCAACATGATGAATACAGATTTTTTTTAGTCTATTTGTATTATTGCCCAAATAGTCCCTGCTCAGGATGAAAAGGGTGTGACTTGTGCTTTGTCTACTGAGGCCACAAGGGTTGGTCAATTTATAAATATGGGTCCTCCTACTTTTATGGGAGTAAAGATGGAGGAAGAACCACAGGGCTTCTTGGATGAAATAGAAAAGATATTTTGGGTGATGCAAGCTACTAATGCAGAGGAAGTTAACTTTGTGGTTTATCAGCTCAAGGATGTTGCTTATCAGTGGTATGAAGAGTGGTATAGAGATAAAGGTGATATGGAAGAGGAAGGGTTGTGGGAGGCTTTTTTAATGCCTTCCTGGATTGTTTCTTTTCTCAAGATTTGAGGGAATTAAAGATGGAGGAGTTTGTGAACCTCAGATAAGGGAGGATATCTTTAAGGGAATATGCCTTGAAGTTTCATTAGTTGTCCATGTATACTCCTGATTTGGTAGCTGATATGAGGTCGAGAATAAGAAAGTTCACTTTCAGGCTGAATAGAGATTTGATTCAGGAGAGCAAGACTACCTTGTTGATTAAAGATATGGATATCTTAAGGTTGAATATTCATATGCAGCAGGTCGAGGATGAGAAAAAAAATAGGAAGAGTTTAGGGATAGGCAGGGAAAGTGAGGCAGGTTTTCTGACCAGGAAGGTACACATTCTCAAAGAAGTAGAGATAGTGGCGAGTGCTCATTACCCACAACAGTCATGAGATAGGCGTCATCAAAGAGGTGATAATTTTTGGGCATAGGTTGCCCAATCTTAGGCGAGCAGAGGTCAATCAGTTTATTTGTGTCCTCTTTGTCAATTATGTGGTCGTCCTCATTGGGGTTATTGTGAGGAAGAAAGGGAAAAGTGCTTTAAGTGCGGTCAGGCAAGCCATTGGCTCATGGATTATCTAGTTAGTAAAGTCTCTACGAAGGCGAATAAGATTTCTATGGCTTCATCTTCTACTCCTGCACCTTGTGGTATGACATCTGCTTATGTTATTGCACCTAGTTCTAGTGTAGGTCAAAATAGGTTGATGCTTTGGTGTACCGGCAAGAATCCGAGGCATCACCTGATGTTGTTGCTGGTACATTATAGCTTTTCTCTAATGACATATATTTTTTTCTTGATTCGGGGTCCACTCTATCTTATGTGACTCCTTATATAATGTTGTATTTTGGTTCTGATTCAAAAATTATTTCGAGTCCTTTTTTTATTTTTACCCTAGTAGAAGACTCGGTTATTGTTAAATGGGTCTATAAGGGGTGTGTGGTATTTGTTGGTGATAGGTAGACCTTGGTAGGTATATTTGAGTTGGGAATGGTGGATTTTGATATAATTTTAGGTATGGACTGGTTGCATTCTTGTTATATATCTCTAGACTGTTGGACTCGTAAAGTTATCTTTAGGTTCTCGTCAGAGCCAAAAATAGAATAGAGGGTTGTTCTTTAGCTCCTAGAGAAAGGTTTATTTCTTATCTTAGAGGTTGAAGGTTAATCTCCAAAAGGTGTCTTTTTTACTTGGTTCGGGTTAAAGATTCTAACTCGGAAGGTCCTTCTTTAAAGTCGGTTCCCATGGTTAATGAGTTTTTAGAGGTCTTTGCAGATGATCTTCCTGGCATTCCTCTAGATAGGGAAATAGACTTTAGCATTGATTTTCTTCAGGACACTCATCCAATATCTATTCCACCATATAAGATGGCTCCGGCTGAGTTGAGAGCGCTCAAGGAGAAACTTAAGGATCTTTTAGACAAAGGGTTTATTTATCCTACTGTTTCTCCATGGGGCGCACCGGTGTTTTTTGTACGCAAGAAGGATGGTTCGTTTGGATGTGCATTGACTATGCAGTTGAACAAGGTAACAGTCAAGAATAGGTATCATCTTCTAAGGATAGATAATCTGTTTGATCAGTTACATGGTGCCAAGTTCTTTTCTAAGATAGAACTTCGTTCTAGGTACCATCAGCTTAAAATTAGGGAGATGGATATCCCTAACATGGCTTTTCATACTCGATATGGGCATTTTGAGTTCTTGGTGATGTTATTTGGGTTGACCAATGCTCTGACAACATTTATGGATTTGATAAATAGGGTGTTCATGCAGTATTCGAATCTCTTCATAATTATGTTTATGGATGACATTTTGATTTATTCAAAGAGTGAGGTGGATCATGCTAATCACCTCCGTGTGGTGTTGCAGACCTTAAAAGAACAATAGTTATTTTCCAACTTCTCTAAGTGTGAGTTTTGGTGGAATACGGTAACATTCTTGGGTCATACAATTTCTAGTGAAGGGATCAAGGTGGATCCATAGAAGGGTTGTGTGGTGAAAGGGTACCCTATGCCCATGACTCCATCTAATATTTGGAGCTTCTTGGGTTTGGCCGAGTATTACATACGGTTTTTGGAAAACTTTTCTATGATAGCTGCTCCTCTGACTAAGTTTACCCTGAAGAAGGCTAAGTTTTCTTGGTCGGATGCCTGTGAAGAGAGTTTTAAGAAGTTGAAGGATAAGTTGACTTTGGCCCTAATCTTGACTTTGTCGGAGGGAAATGGTGGGTTCATGGTTTATTTCAATATATCTTGGGTTGGTCTTGTTTGTGTGTTGATGCAGCATGGAAAGGTGATTGCCTATGCTTCTAGGCAGTTGAAAGTGCATGAGAGGAATTATCCTACACATGATTTAGAGTTTTTTATGGTTGTATTTGTAATTAAAATATGGTGGCATTATTTGTATGGTGTTCTCATGGACATTTTTTTAATCAAAAGAGTCTTCAGTACGTGTTCACATAGAAAGAGCTTAATCTCTGGCAGAGAAGATGGCTTGAGCTTCTCAAGGGTTATGATATAAGTCTTGACTACCACCCAGGTAAGGCTAATGTGGTTGCTGATGCTCTTATAAGGTTATCCATGGGGAATTTTTCTCATGTAGAAGAGAAAAAATGAGAATTAATGAAGGATATTCACCACTTGGCCAATCTTAGAGTTCATCTTTTGGACTCTAAGGATGGTGGTGTGAAGGTGAAAAATGTGGTTCGATCATCTCTTGGTACGAAGATTAAGGAGAAGCAAGTGTTAGATCCTCTCTTGATGAAAATCAAGAGTGACGTTGGTAGGCAAAAGGTAGTGGTGTTTGAGATCAGTTATAATAGTACTTTATGGTACCAAGGGAGGTTATGTGTTTCTAATATCAATGGGTTGTAGCAAAGGATTTTGGCTGAGGCACATGAGTCGTGCTACATTATTCCTCCCAGCTTGATAAATATGTATCATAATCTCAAGGAGATCTATTAGTAGAATGGCATGATGAGAGATATGGCAGATTTTATGGCCAAGTGCATGATATGTTAATAGGTTAAGGTTGAGCACACGAGGCCTGGTGGATTTCATCAAAAAATTGAGTTGTACGAATGAAAGTGAGAAGTAATTAATATGGATTTCTTTATCGGTATTCCTTAGCCTTAAAACCAATTTGATTTGATTTGGGTTATCATGGATTAGATGACAAAGTCTGCTCACTTTTTGCCGGTAAGGACTACATTTTTGGTAGAGGATTATGCAAAGCTATACCTAAGGAGATCATGAAGTTGCATGGGGTACCTATCTCAATTATTTTTATTGTAGTCCACAGTTTACATCTCACTTATGGCAGTCTTTCCAAAAAGGATTGGGGACTAAGGTTAGTCTAAGTACTACATTTTATCTGCAATTGGATAGCCAGGCAGAGAAAACTATTCAGACTTTGGAAGATATGCTTTGGGGATATGTGATAAACTATTGTAGTAATTGGATTGAGCATCTGCCTTTGGTACTATTTTCTTACAACAATATCTATCATTCTAGTATCGGTACGGCTCCTTTTAAGGCATTGTATGGTAGGAGGTGTAGATCTCCTATTGGGTGGTTTGAGATTAGTGAGGCAGATATGTTTGGCCCTAATTTTTCTATCAAGCTATGGAGAAGGTGAAAGTGAGTTGGGATAGGTTTAAAGCTCCCCATAGTCACCAAATGTCTTATGCAGATGTTAGGTGTAGAGACTTGGAGTTTGTGGTTGGGGACAGGGTATTCCTAAAGGTATCTCCAATGAAGGTAGTGGTGCGGTTTAGCTGGAAGGGGAAGCTCAGTCCTCGATATATTGGTCCTTATGTGATTTTTTAGAGAGTTGGTAATGTTTTTTATGTGTTAGAGTTGCCATCTAGATTAAGTTTGG
Source organism: Capsicum baccatum var. pendulum (assembly GCA_030864225.1). Taxonomy (NCBI): domain Eukaryota; kingdom Viridiplantae; phylum Streptophyta; class Magnoliopsida; order Solanales; family Solanaceae; genus Capsicum; species Capsicum baccatum. The sequence goes on from CM061557.1 coordinate 94,855,639, forward strand.
TTCATCTGGTCTTTTATGTTTCCATGTTAAGGAAGTGCATTATTGGTCCTTCTTCGATGATTCCTTTGGAAGGGTTGGATATCTAAGATTCTCTATCTTATAAAAAAGTCCCGGTGGAGATATTGTATAGGCAAGTTCATCGGTTGTGGACAAAGGATAGGGGTTAGGTTAAGGCTTTAAGGCGAAACTATAAAGTGGAAAAAGCTATGTGGGAAGTGGAAGAGGACATGAATTCCAAGTATCCACATCTGTTTTCTAATCTTGGGATTTGTGCGGAAGGTTTTGTGTTCTTGAACACATCTTTATTTTCTAAGTTTAATTAAGTAAAGATTGATATCTTTGCCTCTTTGTTTTTAAAATTTGATGAAGATTGGGAATATGTTTAATAATTCAAGTGACTCTGTGTGTGGTTACCCCTACCTAGTCTACCATTTGGGGATGAATGTTCTTAGTGGGGGAGAATGTTACATCCTAGGTTTTGGCCATAGAAAAAATCCTAGAATTCTCATTCTCTTAACCTAATATGACTCATGGGTACGATCCATATGCTGGGGTACTAGTGGTATGGTCCTGTCGTATGCTTACTAGTGTTAGTTGGTGAGATAGTTTTGGTTACTGGAATGGTTATGACTTAGGGGTATAAGTTGTATGGATTGGTACTAGTCGTATCATGGACTCGAATAGTGGATAATGTTTGATCCTCCTTGTATTTTAATTGGTCAGGGATATGGGTAATGGGTACAGATCATATGCTATGGTTACGACTTGGTTGGATGATTCATTTACTAGACAATGTTTGATCCAAGGGTTGAGGATTGCATACGAATGGTGGAAACCAATCGTATGGAAAAATATGACCCTTAAGGTCAATCATATCCCTGGGATGGGATTTTATGCAACTTAAGTAAGGGTATTCTAGACATTTCCCTACTTACCCTAATTAGAACCAATGACTTCTTATACATTTAGGAGGTTATTTACCCTATTATTCTATTCATTAACACTTAGAAACTATTCCTAAACATCCGATAATTCTCTCAAGAGCTCTTGGAGAAAGAAAGCTAGGGTTTCAACTAAGGGATTGCTTTGGGGCTTGCTTTTGTGATTTTCTTTTTTCATCATTCATGGTTTAAGGCATGATTCACTTCCCTCATTGTAATTTCAATTAAAGGCATGGTTTATATGAATGATTTCATGGTTTTACTATCTCATGATTATTGTTTTCAACTATTATTTGGAGGTTTTGATATTAAATGCTTGGATATGGCTTCCCATGGTTGTAATTAGGCTCTTATATGCATTAATGGTGGTTTTGGATAATTGGATTGCATGGTAATGGTTTAATGGTCTTTGGAATTTGTTTTGGTTATATTATGCCCCCAAGGCGTTTCATAAAATGCTTATAAAGGTATGTTCATTGTATTGACTTGTTTTTATCTTAGATAATAAACTTTTAAATGATTTAAACAGTTTTGAAAAGGATAAAGGTTAAATGGCTATGCTTGGAGGGAACATGGAAGTCTCCCAAGTGGTTTAATATGTTATATGGAAGGGCAGTTGAAGGTCCCCTTATCGTTAATGGTTTGGCTATAGATATTGCTCACAAGTAATGGGTTGGTATGACGATACCAATGATATTAGCATAGATTAATAAAATGGTAAATGGATTGGTTTGAATACTTGGAAACCATTTTAATTGGGCATTAATGGTGGGGTGTGTAGCAAGGTCGTGAAAGGTGGTGGTCCCGGGAGGACCAAAAATGGAAACTCATATTTGCAGATATGAGGGGTCTTGATGGCCATGTGTGTCTGTCACATTTTATATTGGTGGATGTACTAGTCATCCCATGGGATATTGTCTGGTCATGCGACTACACGAACTAGGACCCTTTTAGCAGGAGGAGCTGAACCCATTTTGCCCATGGGTAGTTAGGACGGCCAAGCTTCACAGCCCAGGTAAAGGTTGTAAAGGCATTATAAACTTGGATCCCTTTCCCGGCACTTATATATATATATATGTATGGTTGTATGCATTATGGGTGGTTTTACTTGGTTTTATAACTGGCATTTTTTTATCCTTACCCTGAGTTTCATGCTCGCGGTCATTCTCTAACCTATCTACTTATGGTTGTATACCTACATTATGTAGGAACTCGCCTTTTGACTTCTCCTACATAGTGATTGACTCGGGGACAACATTTGAACTAAAGTGGTTAACTACCATCCTTTTGAAAGGCATCATTTCATGTTATGGATACTGTTAGACGCTATGAATTTATTTTGGAATTTGGTTTTAGCCATGGTTGGGGGCATGTCCTAATCGGATATTTTTACCCTTTTGGTTAGAGGCTTTGTGGTACTTCTGGGGTTGGTATGGGAGGGATTGGTATTGGTGTCGTCCTTGGCATTAGAATAAGATGGGAGGCTGACATCATTGGACATAATTTCTCGTTGTTCCATCATATTACATTTTGGGATTGATTATCATATTATGTTTTGTTATCCTCTTTGGTTTGGTATGATTGGATGGTTGGTTTGGTACAGGTGGACTCAGTTGGGTCTGTCACGATCGTGACCCTATCCCATACTTTTAATGAGAGCATTTGCACAATCTAGTTATATGCTCAAAATTTAGTTTATCTAAGGTTGCATGAGGTGGTTGGGTTAGGTAAATGAGCTGGTCCCGGTCCTGGTGGGACTTGGGATGCCCATTACGTCTAGGCGCCCTAGTTCGGGTTGTGAAAAGGGAAAGGCCTAAAGTACCAATTTCAATAAAAAATACATGCTTGTTTTGAGTATTGTGGTTGTTAGATGTTGTATTTTGTGTACACGCCAATGGGGAAGTCTTAAGTACCCAAAATTAGGCCTAAAACTGTAGAACTTAACGTGTACACCATGTGTTAGATTCAATTCCCCGATGAGTTCAATGTGAAATCCTTCGAGTTTGGGGCTATAATCACGCATTATAGGCTTAATTTCTCTAATTATAATGTTGATGTGCCTAGTTGGGACACAAATTTAGGGTTGAAACTGTGTGTTTCGAGTAATGTGCAGAATTGTCAACTATGGTCTCAAGTACCGTAATCGCGATCCCGATGACCGCGATCGTAGTCATTGCTCCGCGGCCGCCATACCTGAGGGCAGTTGTCTACAGAAACCAAAACTTTTGCACACCCATTTCTTACCCTAAAACCTTCTATAACACTACCATATGAGTTTATCCATATAATCTAGCATGCTTTTGGTGTGATAATGCTAATGATGGTCTGAATTGTATTACTTACGGGTGCTAAGCCATAAAAATGGGAGATTTTAACAACACCAGGTTCATGGACGATGAATGCCAAAACCTCTACTACGGTGATATGCCAAGGATGAAATTACTATCGAAGAGGGTTATTTGCCTTGATAAAGTGGAGGAGAAGCTCCCAAGATTCCATGCCCAACTCGCTGCCACCAGGTGGATGTGCTTTATCCCAGTCCCCTACTATCTGAATGAGCATTGGGTACGTGAGTTCTATGCAATTCTTAGCATAGTTTCTCTCAAAAACCTATTAATGACAATTCGGGGTAAGGAAGTGAACTTTAGAGCGAAGTAGATTAATGAGATATGTGGGCTCCTGGATGCTGACATGGAGCAGTTCCAAGTCAAAGAATGCGAGCCATGAACCTCGGTGGTAAACATATTATGTTCGGGTAAAAAAGTTTTCTTGGCCACCGCCAAGAGATATTTTTTGATGAATGACTTCACTGCTGAGGCCAGGCTTTGGCTGAATATCATCTGCAGTAGAGTATCATCCTTCACTCACATGACTATTGTTACAGATGTGAAAGCGCGGATGGTGGATTGTATTTTCTCTAGAATTACTCTGAATGTCATCAAGATTGTGCTCTCAGAGTGGCGGCACTTTAAGAACCATAGAGGTATACTTATTCTCTTTCCTTCCCTTATCACTGAGCTTTGCAAGAAGACAAAGGTGAAGGAGTATGCTGCAGATACCTGGGTTCACCTAGGTCCCCATATCTTCCTGCTCAAATTTTGGGGTGAGGGTGCCCCTTGTCAGAGAAAGAAAAGAAAGGTGGACTTAGGCAAGGAGACTCAGGAGGACACAAAATCTTTTAGACCTTCGTCAGCCGCCCCCTTCGATGACATCTCAGATCAGATATAGGTGTTTAGGTAGATATTTTCTATATTCCCTCAGGGACCAGGAAAGTCCTCCACTGTGTGCCATTCATACGTAATTAGTCTAATTATGAGATATTCCAGTTGGAGTAGAAAAGGTAAGAAAACATAGTTGACAGCTTGGAAAGTTCTTATTCAGCCTTGGTTTCATCACACAAGGACCTCAGTGACACCCATGAGAATATGCAAAAAAGGGAGAAGAAGAGGGACAAATTCTTCAGCAAGATGTGGAAAGTGGTAAAAGGGCCTATGTAAGGTCCTAAAACCCTATGATAGATTGCCTTCTCCCCGGGTGGAGAGTAATGATGAGGCCACTGCGGATTTGTCAGTTGATAATGTCAGTGGTTATGGTGCAGAGTCATCGGGATAGAGCAGCTCCTGATGTTTATTCTAGGAGTACCATTACCTTTTGCCTATGCTTTTATTGATTATACAGTGGGTACACTTCTAGACTTTAAGTTGCGGATGCCTTTTCCTATAACTATACTATTTTGATATGTTGCCGGAAAATTTTTTATGTTGGTCTGATGACATTTTGGATGTCTTCTTAAAGTTGATTTTAGGATGTTACATTTGGGTACTCTAATGGTGCCCACGTTTTCCTAGATTATCTGGTAGTTTTATTTTTGGTATTTTTTACTTTAGTTTTATTTTGATTATAATGATGTATGACGAGCCTTGACCTATGATAGATTGAGTGATGACATTCTTAAGGGTAAAGAATTGTGTTTGGGTTTTGAGCTATAGATGCAGGAAAATTCTTAGTACCCATGGCATCTAAGTCATTAATGCAAGGAAAGTCTGAGTACTTGAGACATTGTAAATTTGGGATCCGATTGTGCACATTGGTGAAGTTTGAGTAGCCATCTGTTTGGTTTGCCAATATTAAGCCAAAAATGTAAGGCTAAAGCTTTGGTAGTAGGCATAGGTTAGCAAGTTGAGCGTGGTTCAAATGCAAAAAAGATAACCCCCTCCATCCAATTTTTTTTTCAAAAATCAAGGGCATGGACATGAGCAACCTTGTAACAAAACTCTTTATCTTTTTGTGACTCCACAAATGTTTGACTTGTTAATATTTATAGATCCTCCAATTTTTTTCTCTAACAGGAGGGGAAATTAAGCCTCCTTGGAAAATTTCACATGCCATGTGTGGTGAGCTATTTGCATTTATCTGTTGTATACTTGTGTTATCTAAAACTTGCCCCATTAGTCTCCCAAGGCTAATTTTGATTGTATTTGGTTGGAGAAATGATCTTAGGCCATCTTTATGACTTTGCAAATCACTTTATCCTAAAAAACCTACACATGCATGAATGTAATCCCTTGTTACCCACTTTGATCCTTTGGACCTTTCTTTGGCAAACACATTACAAGTCGTGAACTATTCTCTTTATCCCTCTTTTGAACCATACCCTCCTTGAACTTGAAATTGCAACTTGAGGCTGCAAGCCTATGTTGGGGGTTGTAATGATTTATGGAAGTAAAATGGGGACACAAAGTTGTAAGTGAAATGCCTAAGTGCCTAAGCACTAAAACAAAAGAATAGAAAAAGATAGGGTCCAAAAAAGGAATGAATTGCATGAAAATTGCAAGAAAAGGAAATGGAAGAAAATGGATGAAAAAAGAAATAAAAAATAGGCATATGAAAAGATAAAAGATCAACGAGGAGTTGCCCATAGTCAAAAAGACGGATTAAATAGTGTGAGGAAGATGTTCAAGGAAGGGTGTAGCCATGTTATTCCAAAATGATATCCTACCCTAACCCGAACCTACATTGAAGGCTCAAAATTTCCTTTGATAGATTTCACCATTTACTTTCTTTGTAGTGGCGATTGAAAATAGGGGCATGCCTATAGTATGATACTTATTGACATAGAGAGTTCTTTTGTGAGGGAGAGAGTTTTTGCACTTAAATTACTCATTGCATATTTGGTAACTTGGTGTATGAATTTTCTTTCTTATGAGGAGACATGTGAACGAGTTGAGGTAGGTGATTTTGTCATCTTCCGAGCTATGAGGCAAATGGAGTATAGCTTAATTTTGATCAAAAGTGGGTCACTTTTAGAGTATTGGTTTTTGTTGCTTGGTTGCTCTTTAAAGTTTTGTGCATCCTTAAATATTATATTTTAGGATGAGGGTTGTATTGAGAATACCTTAGACCAGGAGCAATCAGCTACTTGTGGTAGTGACTAAGCTTGAAGTCATTATGATCTTTGAGACATGAAAATTAAGCATAAAAGTGTAATGTCTCGTGATAAGGGTTAGTGTTAGTTGAGGACAAGCAAAGCATTAAATTAGGGGTGTTGATGAGTGGTGATTTTACCACTCATTTTCACTTAACATTCATGCACATTACCATGTTTTAAATGAAAAATGAGATATATTATGATTGAATGCACAAATATTCACATTTTGCAGGTACATAGTTGATGAGATAGAAATATGTATGTTAGAGCTAAAAATGATCAAAAGGAAGAAAGAATGTTTAACTAAAGACTTGGAGTAGACATAGCTTCAGTTACCACAATTGTAGTCTCATGATCATGATCATAGTCAGTCAATAGGGTCAACCTACTACGGTCGCGTGAGCTAATTACGGTTGCGGCTAAGCCTATACTATTGCGGTCTGGCAGAAAATTGCATCCCAAGGGAAGAAATATAAATAAACGTAGCTAATCCCAAATTTGAGAAAAATAAAGACTCAAACCCTAATTATTCATTCTATATTCCATCTTCCCTAAATTTTTAGACATTGTTCTAGGGTTATAGCCTTCATTTTTCGAGAAGACAATATTGTATAAAGTTTGGGTGAAGAATACTTTGGAGTCACTCCCAAGTGAAGAATTAGTGAACTCCCATTGAAGATTTGTCGAATCTTATAGTTTTAAGTAGCATTCACTTAGATTTTTTCAAATCAAATCAATGGAGATTTTGGGTAAAATCTTTACTTATTTATCTTATGAGTAGCTAGTTTTCTCTCCTGGGATTAAGCAAGAATAGGGTGCAATTGCTTGAAGGTTGTGATTTATTTGTGCATATGTTAATGTGTTGATTGATGTATGATGAGCCTTGACTTATGATAGATTGAGTGATGACATTCTTAATGGTAAATCATCATGATTGGGTTTTGAACCATAGATGCATGGAAATTCTTAGTATCCGTGGGATTTAATTCATTAATGCAAGGGAAGTCTGAGTACCTAAGGAATTGTAAATTTGGGATCCGATTATGCACATGGGCGAAGTCTGAGTAGCCATATGGTTTGTTTGCCTATATTAAGCCAAAATATGAGGCTAAAGCTTTGGTTGTAGCCATAGGTTAGAAAGTTGAGCGTGGTTCAATGCAAAACAGACAACCCCCTCCATCTAAAATATTTTTCTTTTCAAAAATCAAGGGCATGGACGTGAGCAACATTGTAACAAAACTCTTTATCTTTTTGTGACTCCACAAATGTTTGACTTGTTAATAGTTATAGATCCTCCAATTTTTTTCTCTAACAGGAGGGGCAATTAAGCCTCCTTGGAAAATTTTGCATGCCATGTGTGGTTAGCTATTTGCATTCATATCTTGTATACTTGTGTTATCTAAAACTTGCCCCATTAGTCTCTCAAGACTAATTTTGATTGTATTTAGTTGGAGAAATAATCTTAGGCCATCATTGTGACTTTGCAAACCACTTTATTCTAAAAAACTACCCATGCATGAATGTAATCCCTAGTTACCCACTTTGGGAAATACATTACAAGTCATGAACCATTCTCTTTATCCATCTTTTGAACCATACCCTTCTTGAACTTGAAATTGGAACTTCAGGCTAAAATCCTATATTGGGGGTTGTAATGATTTATGGAAGTAAGAGTAGGGACACAAAGTTGTAAGTGAAATGCCTAAGTGCCTAATCACTAAAACAAATGAATAGAAAAAGATAGGGTCCAACAAAGGAATGAATTGCATGAAAATTACAAGAAAAGGAAATGGAAGAAAATGGATGAAAAAAGAAATAAAAAATAGGCATATGAAAAGATAAAAGATCAACGAGGAGTGGCCCATAGTCAAAAAGGAAGATTAAATAGTGTGATGAAGATGTTCAAGAAAGGGTGTAGCCATGTTGTTCCCAAATGATATCCTACCCTAACCCGAACCTATATTGCAAGCTCAAAAATTCCTTTCATAGATTTCACCATTTACTTTCTTTGTAGTGGAGATTTAAAATAGGGGCAAGCCTATGGTATGGCACTTGTTGACATAGAGAGTTCTTTTGTGAGAGAGAGAGTTTTTGCACTTAAATTCTTTGTTGCATATTTGGTAGCTTGGTGTATGAATTTTCTTTCTTGTGAGGAGACATGTGAACGAGTTAAGGTAGGTGATTTTTTCATCTTCTGAGTAAGGCAAATAGAGTATAGCTTAGTTTTGATCAAAAGTGAGTCACTTTTAGAGTATTGGTTTTTGTTGCTTGGTTTCTCTCTAAAGTCTTGTGCATCCTTAGATATTACATTTTAGGATGAGGGTTGTAGTAAGAATACCTTAGACCAGGTGCAATGAGCTACTTATGGTAGTGACTAAGATTGAAGTCATTGTGATCTTTGCGGGAGTAAAATTGAGCATAAAAATGTAATGTCTCATGATAATGGTTAGTGTTGGTTGAGGACAAGCAAAGCCTTAAATTGGGGGTGTTGATGGGTGGTGATTTTACCATTTATTTTCCCTCAACATTCATGCACAGTACCATGTTTTAAATGAATAAATGAGACATAATTATGATTGAAGTCACTAATATCCATATTTTTCCATCACATAGTTGAAGAGATATAAATATGTGTGTTGGAGCTAAAAATGATCAAAAGGAAGAAAGAATGTTCAACTGAAGACCTGGCGTAGACATGGCTTTAGTTACCCCAATCGTAGTTTGATGACCGCGATCATGGTAAACCAATAAGGTCAACCTACTGTAGTCACGTGAGCTAATTGCGGTCTCGATCAAGCCTATGCAATTGTGGTCTAGCAAAAAATTGCAGTCCAAGGGAAAAACTGTAAATGCACGTAGCTAATCCCAAATTTGACAAAAAGGAAGTCTCAAACCCTAATCATTCATTCTATATTCCATCTTCTCCAAATTTTTAGATATTGTTCTAGGCTTATAGCCTTTTTTTTAGAAGACAATATTGTATAAATTTTTGGTGAAAAATATTTTAGAGTCATTCCAAGTGAAGAATTAGTGAACTCCCATTGAAGATTTGTCGGATGTCATAGTTTGAAGTGGCATTCACTTAGATTTTTTCAAATTAAATCAATGGAGATTTTGGGTAAAATATTTACTTATTTATCTTATGAGTAGCTAGTTTTTCCTCTTGGGATTAAGCAAGAATAGGGTGCAATTGCTTGGGGGTTGTGATTTATCTGTGCATATGTTAACGTGTTGATTGATGGGTTCTATTGTGGCTTGATTAAATCGATTAGGATTTGTGGTTGAAAACCCCAAATACTCAAATGGGTTTATTGATGAAAATCCTAAGCTCTTGAAAGCTTAAACTATCCTTAAAAGAGGGGTTTTGGTGAACATTAGGAACCCACATCATCCTTGAAAGAGGGTTATGGGAACCAAACAAATAGTAGATAATTATTGGCATAGTTTGCTAAATTTTCACTATCTTTGACATAAGAGCAATTGTGAAGTTGACTATTCCTTAGGTATCATCCTAGAAAATAGGAATGCCTAATTGGGGTATTGGGTGGCTTTATTTGACACACTCGTTAGGTACTCAAAAAAGTCAATGAGTGAAATCTTTGAGGCTATGTTGTCAAACTAGCCCCAAGGACTTACAACCTAGCCTACCACATCATCATCAATTAGAACATAAATTGAATAATCATGTCTCCATGCATATTTTTCCCTTAGGAAAGCATAATCCGAGGGTTCGTGCCTAATTATTTAGACTTTAAGTATTCGTAGCCCAAATTTGTACTCGAAAAACCCAAAAAGAAATATTAAGTGTGATACCTTTCAAACCACCCATTTTTATCTTCTTGTACTCTAGGTTTGAATTTAGCAAGTATCCATTGTTATGGACTAATTTAATAGCCACCCACATTATTCTTCGTGGATTCGACCCTGACTTAAAAGTTGGGTAAATATATTGATGACGATTGTCTTACACTTAAATTGACATGTATATTGAGCATTATCAGTAGTTATCCTAGGTTTTCTTCCCTGGTGGTGCAGGTTCACACATTGGGGCCCTTCAGCAGGGGGACCTAAACCCATATTGCTCGTGGTGGTTTTGGACGGCAAAGCTACACAGCCCAGGTAAAGGTTTTAAAAGCATGCTAAACCCGATCCCCTTTCCCTGCATGATTATATATATATATGTGTGTGTGTGTATGTGTATGTATGTATGGTTGTGTGCATATGAATTATTTATTTGGTTTTATAAATGGTATTATTTTATCCTTATCCTAAGATCATGCTAGCGTTTAGTGTTAACTCATCTACTGGCGGTAGTATACCCACTCTATGTAGGAATCAACCGTTCTACTCTTCCTACATAGTGGTTGATTCGGGGATCAATATTTGGACTAAAGTGGTGAGCTTCCATCCTTTCGAAAGGCTCCATTTCATGCTATGGATATTTCTAGACACTTAATTTTATTTTGGATATTGGCCTTGGACATGGTTGTGGGCATGTCCCAAGTGGATTTTATTACTCTTTTTGCTAGAGGCTTTATTGTACTACTATGGGTTAGAATAGGCAGGATCATTATTAATGTCGGTCCTGGCATTTGAATATGCTGGGGGATGACATCATTGGATAATATTATTGGTTGTCCATCAGATTTTATTTGGGGATTAATTATACTACGTTATGGAATATCTTTTTTATGGCCTGGTTTATGGCCTCTATTTTGGTATTGATTTGGTATAGTTGGATTATTGGTAAGGATGGTTGGACTCTATTGGGTCGGTCATGATTGTGATCCTATCCCAGAATCTTCATGTGAGCTATTACACTATCTTGTTACATGCTCAAAATTCATCAAACTCAGGGCAGAAGCTGGAGGTTGGGTTGGTTTAGGTTATGGGGGTGGTCTCCGATCCCAATTAGACTTAGGACGCCCATTACAATAAGGCACCCAGTCGGGTCGCATCAACTTGGTATCAGAACCTATGTTCATGGTCGATTAGGAGTACACAAAGTCATGTCGAGTAGAGTCTCTTTTAAGGGTGTGTAGCGCGCCACACTCACAAAGGAGAGGCTATAAGGAATTTAGGAATGTTTTACTTTCTTGGAATTTTATTTTCAAGCCTGGAGTCTCAGTCCTGGAATCTTCTCTAATCCTTGTTTGTTTGTCTTTCAGATCATGCTTCATAGATCTGGAACATAAGAAAATTCTTCTATCTTATTTGGGGGTAATGCTGAAGGGGTGCATCCCTATGAGTTTAGAAAAGCAATGATAGAGGAGTTTGTGAACCTCAAGCAAGGGAGGATGACTTTCATGGAATATTCCTTAAAGTTTCACCAATTGTCTAGGTATGATACTAACTTAGTTGTTGATATGTAGGAAAGAATGAGGAAGTTTAATTCTAGGTTTAATTGAAGTCTTATTTTGGAGAGCAAGACTGCCTTGCTGATTAATGATATGGCTATCTCTAGGTTGACTGTTCATATACAGCAAATAGAGGATGAAAAGAGAAAACAAGCAAAGTTTAGAGATAGATAGAGTAAAAGAAGCAGGTTTTCTGACCAGGGAGAAGCTCAGTCTCAGGGTGGTTAGGATGGTGGCAAATGGCAGAAAAATATATGAGGGAGTTCTGGTTCCTACTCTTCTTCTACTGCTCCTAAATATGCGGGAGACAGGGTGTCCAATCTTAGGCAAACGAAGGTCGGTCAATTTTTTTACTCCCTTCTTGTAAGTTTTGTGGTCATCCTCATTGGGGTTATCTCAATGAAGAATGGAAAAAATGCTTCAAGTGTTGTTAGGTAGGCCATCGGCTCAGGGATTTTCTAGTTAATAAGGTTGCTGCGAGGGTGAATAAGATTCCTGTGGCTTCATCTTCTTCTCCTACCCCTGGTGGTATTGCATCTACTTCTGTTACTGTTCGTGATTTTAGTGTTGGTCGGAATAGGTTGTAAGCTTTGGCATCCTGACAGAAATCTGAGGCATCACCTGATGTTGTTACTAGTACATTATAACTTTTCTCTCATGAATATATTATTTGCTTGATTCGGGGTCCACTCTCTCCTAATGACTCCTTATATGGTTGTATCTTTTGGTTTTGATTCATAAGTTATTTTAGATCCTTTTTCTATTTCTACCCCAGTAGGTGACTTAGTTATTGCTAAGAGAGTCTATAAGAGGGGTGCGGTATCTGTTGGTGGCAAGCAGACCTTGGTAGATCTGTTTGAGTTGGGTATGGTTGATTTCGATGTCATTCTGGGGATGGATTGGTTACACTCTTATTACGCATCCTTGGATTGTCGAACCCATTAGGTTATCTTTAGGTTCCCTGGTGAACTGATAATAGAATGGGAGGGTGGTTCTTTAGCTCCTAGAGAGAGATTTATTTCTTATCTTAGAGCTTAGAGGTTAATCTCTAAAGGTTGTCTTTACCACTTGATACGAGTTAAATATTCTAACTCGAAAGGTCCTTCTTTCCAATCAGTTTCTATAGATAATAAGTTTTCAGAGGTCTTTCTGGTTGATCTTCCTGGTGTTCTTCTAAATAGGGAAATCGAGTTGGGTATCGATCTAGTTTTGAAACGTATCCAATTTCTATTCTTTCATATAGAATGGCTCTGAATGAGTTGAGGGAACTTAAGGAGCAACTTAAGAATCTCTTGGATAAGGGGTTTATTCATCCTAGTGTATCACCATGGGGTGCACCGGTGTTGTTTTTGTGTAAGAAGGATGGTTCCCTTCGGATGTGCATTGACTATAGGCAGTTGAATTAGGTGACAATCTAGAACAAGTACCCTCTTCCATGCATAGATGATCTATTTGATCAGTTGCAAGATGCCAAGTTCTTTTCTAAGATAGATCATCAGTTTGGGTACCATCAGCTGAAGATTAGGAAAGTGGATATCCCTAAGATGTATTTTTGTACTCGGTATGGCTCTTTGAGTTTTTAGTAATGTTATTTGGGTTTACTAATGCTCTAGTGGCATTTATGAATCTGATGAACTGGGGTTTTCATCCGTATTTAGATCTCTTCATTATTGTGTTTATTAATGACATTCTGGTTTATTCGATGAGTGAGGTGGATCATGCTAACCACCTCTATGTGGTGTTGCAGACCTTAATGGAACAAAAATTGTATACCAAGTTCTCCAAGTGTGACTTTTGGTTGAGCGTTGTAACTTTCTTGGGACATATTATTTCTAGTGAAGGGATCATGGTGGATCCACAAAAGGTTGTTATGGTGAAGAGGTATCCTAGACCCACGACTCCATCCAATATTTGGAGTTTCTTAGGTTTAGCCGGGTATTATAGGCGGTTTGTGGAAAGATTTTCATCGATAGCTGCTCCTTTGGCTAAGTTAACTCAGAAGAAGGTCAAGTTTTCTTGTCAAATGCTTGTGAAGGGAGTTTCGAGAAGTTGAAAGATAATTTAACTTCGGCTCTAATTTTGACCTTGTCGATAGGCAATGAGGGGTTCATAGTTTATTATGATGCATCTCGAGTAGGTCTTGGTTGCATTTTGATGCTGCTTGGAAAGGTGATTGCCTATGTTTTCAGGCAGTTGTAGGAATTATCCTACTCATGATTTGGAGCTATTGGTGGATGTGTTTTCTTTTAAAATATGATGGCATTATTTATATGGTATGCATGTGGATATCTTTTCTAATCATAAGAGTCTACAGTATGTGTTCACTCAGAAGGAGCTTAATCTCAGGCAGCGGAGATGTCTTAAACTTTTCAAAGACTACGATATGAGTCTTCACTATCACCTAGGTAAGGCTAACGTGGTTGTTTATTCTCTTAGAAGGTTATCCATGAGGAGTTTGGCTCATGTAGAGAAACAAAATCGAGAATTTATGAAGGATATTCACCGCTTGGGTAATCTTAGAGTTCACCTCTTGGACTCCAAGGATGGTGGTGTGATGGTGCAAGAAGTGGTTTGATTGTCTCTTGGTGTAGATATTAAAGAGAAGCAAGTGTTAGATCCTATCTTGATAAAAAAACAAGGGTGACGTTGGTAGGCAAAAGGTAATGGTGTTTGAGATCGATGGTGCTGGCACTTTATGGTACCAAGGGAGGTTATGTGTCCCTGATGTCAACGGTTTATGGTAAAGAATTTTGGCTGAGCCGCACGAGTCATGCTATGTTGTTCATCTCGGATCGACTTAGATGTATCATGATCTTAAGGAGATCTATTAGTGGAATGGAATGAAGAGGGATGTGGCAGACTTTGTAGCCAAGTGCATGGTGTGTGAATAGGTTAAGGTTGAGCACATGAGGCCGAAAGTGTTGTATCAAGAAATTTATTTGCCCAAGTTGAAATGGAAAGTGATCAATATGGACTTTGTTATCGGTCTTCCTCCATCTCAGAATCAATATGATTCGATTTGGGTCATTATGTATACGATGACTAAGTTTGCCCACTTTTTGCTAGTGTGGACTACCTTCTCGATGGAGGATTATGCAACGTTATATCTTCAGGAGATTGTGAAGCTTTATGGGGTGCCGTTTCAATTATTTCTGGTCATGGCACGCAGTTTACATCTTAAGGTATCTCCCATGAAAGGAGTAGTGTGGTTTGGTAAGAAAGGGAAGCTCAATCCCCAATATGTTGGTCCTTATGAGATTTTGCGGAGAGTTGGTAATGTTTCTTATGATTTGTAGTTTCCTTTTAGCTTGATCTTGGTTCATCCAGTCTTTTATGTTTCTATGTTGAGGAAGTGCATAGGTGATCCTTCTTCGGTTGTTCCTTTGGAAGGACTATGTATCATAGAGTGTCTTATAAAAAAGTCCCAGTTGAAATCTTAGATAGCCAAGTTTGTCGGTTGTAGACCAAGGATGTGGCTTCGGTTAAGGTTCAGTGTCGGAACCATTAGGTCGAAAGAAGCTACATGGGAAGCAGAGGAGGACATGAAGTCCAAATATCCACATTTTTATACTCTTGGGATTCGTGAGGTAGGTATATGTCTTCAACACATTATTATTTTTAGACTTTGCTATAGGAAAGATTAATATCTTTGCCTTTTTTCTTACAAACTTTATTAAGGATCGAAAATATATTTGATAGTGCAAATGACTCGTGTGTGTGGTTACCCCTACCTTATCCATCATTCGGGGATGAATGGTGCTAGTGGGGGAGACTGAAACACCTTGGTTTGTGGTCCTTAGAAAATTTCCTAGAATTTAGGTCTTTGAACCTAATACGACTCATGGGTATGAGTCATATGTTGGGGTACGGATGGTATGGTCCATTCATATGCTGACCAGTATTGGTTGGTAGGGTGGATTTTGGATACTGGAATGGATACGACTTAGGAGTACGGGTCGTATTGGTCAGTATGGATCATTTGGTTCCTTAACTTATCTTAGACGAGGTTACTTAGGTTGGATCTGAGTATAAGTGGCTCACCACAAGCCGTAATCTAGGGTACGAGTCGTACCTAGGACTAGTATGATAGACAGTGTCTAAATCATCCTTGGGTTTAATCTACCAGGGGTACGGATAAAGGGTGTGAATCATATGCTTTGGATATGACTTAGTTGGATGAGTCGTATGCTGGACAGTTTTAGATCCAAAGGTTAAGGCTAGGATACAAGTAGAGGGTACCACTCGTACTGGAGGGTATGACTCGTGAAGGTCAGTTGTACCCCTGGGACGGGATTTTGTACAATTTAAGTGGGATATTCTGGACATTTCCCCACTTATCCTAATAAGGTCCCACAACTTCTAACCTACTTGGGCAGTTATTTACCTTATTGTTCCATTCATTAACACTTAGAAACTCTTCTAAACACTCTATAATTCTCTCAAAAGCTTTTGGGAAAGGAAAGCTAGGGTTTCAACTAGAGTATTGATTTAGGGCTTGTCTTGATGATTTTTTGCCATCATGATCTTTGTTTAAGACATGTTCTATTCCCTCATTGTTAATTCTATCTAAAAGCATGGTTTTTATGAATGTTTTCATGACTTCATTGATTGTATGATTTTTGTTTTCAAATATCAATTGGGGGTTTTGATATTAAATGGTTGGTTATGGTTTTCCCACTATTTTAATTATGCTTTATATGTATTAATGGTGGTTTTGGATAATTGGATTGCATGAGAATGGTTTAATGGTAATTGGAATTGGTTTTGATTATATTATGCACCCAATGTGTTTGACAAAATACTTATAATAGTGTTTTCATTCCATTGAGTACTTTTAATGGAACTCTTGCTTGTTTTAAAACTTGGTAAAGGAATTATGCATGGGTTAAATGGATTGGAAAGGTAAAGGGATAAATGGTTATGCTTGTGGGGTACATAGAATCCCCCAAGTGGTTTGATATGGAAAATGGAAGGGCACTTGGAAGTCCCCTTAAACCTATATTTAGTTGGCTATGGATGTACTGCAACTAAGGTCGGTATGATGATTCCACCACTAAATGGCCTTGGTTAATAAATTCTAAATGGATTAGGTCTTTCTTGGTAATGGTTTTAATTGGGAAATAATGGCGTAATGTGTAGCAAGGTCATGGAAGGTGGAGGTCCCGGGGGACCAAAACTAGAAACGCATATTTGCTAATGTGAGGTTGGTCTTAGTGACCGTGTGCATGGTGTCACACTATATTTTGGGGGATATACTAGTCATCCCAGGTTTTCTTCCCTGATCGTGCAGCTTCACGCACTGGGGCCTTTTCAGCAGGGGGAGCTAAACCCATATAGCCCGTGGGTAGTTTAGGACGACAATGCTACACAACCCAGGTAAAGGTTTTAAAGGCATGCTACACCCAGTCCCTTTCCCGGCTTGGTTATATATATATATGTATGGTTGTGTGCATATGGATGGTTTTATTTGATTTTATAAATGGCATTATTTTATCCTTATTCTGAGAGCTTACTAGCATTCACCCACTAACTCGTCTACTGGCGGTTGTATACCCACATTATTTAGGAACCGACAATTCAACTCTTCCTATATAGTGATTGACTAGGGGATCAGCATTTGGACTGAAGTGGTGAGCTTCCATCTTTTCAGAAGGCTCATTTCATGTTATAGATCTTTCCAGACACTTGATTTTATTTTGGATATTGGTCTTATCCATGGTTGGGGGCATATCCTAACCAGATTTTATAACTTTTTGGTTAGAGGATTTATGGTACTACTATGGGTTGTAATGGACGAGATCGGTATTGGTGTCGGCATTGGCATTGGAATACACTAGAGGGCTCACATCATTAGATGATATTGTTGGTTGTTCCATTGTATTTTATTTTGGGATTAATTATACCATGTTTTAGAACATCCTTGGTTTATAACCCCTGTTTCGGTATTGGTTTGGTATGGTTGGATTGTTGGTATGGAATGGTTGGACTCGGTTAGATCGGTTACGATTATGATCCTATCCCAGAGTCTTTATGTGAGATGTTACACTATCTTGTTATATGCTCGAAATTCATCTAACTCAGGGCAGGCGGCTGGAGGTTGGGTTAGGTTACAGGGGTGGTCTCCGATCCCGGACGGACTTGGGACGCCCATTACAATAAGGCCCCCTTTCGGGTTGCTTTAGTTTATTCCTTCAGCTCAGAGAGCTCCACCTATTAAGGAAGTTCATACCTCAGCTAGAGGTGGCTTGCATAGTCGTTGGGATAGTCCCCAGGGTGTTCGTGAAGGTTCTCAGACAGGTAGACAAGAGGTCGGTCATGAGCTAAGCTAAGTGGTGGGGGTGATGAGTTGTACGTAGTACCTACTAAACTCGAGATGAGTCTTCGAATGTTGTTATTACATTTATGATTTTGGTGTGCCATCAGTCGGCTTTTGCTTTATTTGATCCAGGATCCACTTATTCTTATATGTATTCTTATTATGCTCCAAAGTTAGAGTAATCTTAGGATTCATTATCTATGTCATTACATATATCTATTCCCGTGGGTGATATTTTAGAAGTGGATAGGGTTTTTAGATCATGTGTTGTGATGGTTCGAGAGCTTGACACTCATGTTAATCTTATTATTTTAGACATTGTGGATCTTGATGTGATTCTGAGCATGGACTAGTTATCCTACTATCATGCGGTCCTAGATTATTTTGTCAATATCTTTACCTTAGCCATGCCCAGTATACCCCTGATCGTGTGGCAGGGAGCTATTAGCCGCGAGTAGACGGGGATTATTTATTATATGTGTGCTACGAGGCTTATTTTGAGGGGTTGTGAGTCTTTTCTTGCTTATATTCCTGATGTTAGTGTGAAGAGTCTGTCGCTAGACTATGTTACTTTAGTTTGTGAAAGTTACGACCTGATTCACAAGTCATGATGGCACTTATTAAGACCCACCAGTAGGTAAGCCAACACCGTAACCCGGAGCTAAGGCAATGGGTTGCTTTGGTAGAAATGCCCGACAAGGGCCACAATAGATGAACATCATCATAAATAACAATGTTCCACAATAGATAATCAACTACAGATACCAATTCCTATGACCTAGAAATATCTATACAAGATCATCTAAGTTCAACAATAGAAATACAACTCAAAGTCTAGATAGTCTTATACATCCATCTTGAATGCAAAAAGACTAAATAAAGATAAGAGGGAAACGGGTTACTCAAAACTCCAAGAGCTCACCCTGTCTCTAGAAGATCAATACTACACGATCTCAACTCAGTGGAAAGAACTAGTACTCGGGTCTACACCAAATAGTTAGACAAGTGTAGTATGAGTACCAAAACAATGGGTACTCAGTAAGCATCATCGGACGACTGAGCTAAATTATGATATAAAGATGATATAAAGTAATACAATATATCTAAGTCAAGATACAGAATTGAACCTAAATCATCTTCATCATCACTGTACAAAAAAACTAACCAACTAGAACAATAGAATGACATCTCATATAAATACATACCGAAACCATCATACATAAAATGAACAATCGATTTGGAAAGGAACAGCAACATATATACAATTTCAATTACATTAATACCAAGTTCAACATGCATATAAACATTAAAGTATAAAGTAAAAGAACTTACCAATGTGTCCCATACCACCAGGAAGTACACCTAAAAGAACATAAAATTAAAGCATGATATTACATACTTGTTTATTTTATGGATATTGGTTTTGACTATGGTTGGGGTCATGTCCCACTTGTTTACTGTTTTTATTTTAGTTAGACGCTTGTGTGACTACTATAGGTTGAAATGGGCTTAGTGTTGGCATTGGTATTGGGTCTTATACCGTTGGACTAAATTTATGATTGGTCCATCCTCTTATATTATGTTATGGACAGGAACTTTGTTAATGTTTTGGTTGTTGGCTTATGGTTTTTGTTTGGTAATCTGTTTATTGGTAGGGTTTGGGCAGTTGTACTCATTTGTGTCGGTCACGATCATAGACCTATCCCAGAGTCTGGAAGTTGTATAAAATACGCTATCTTGTTATATGTTTGGAATTCATCTGACTCAAGGTTTATATATGGTTGGTGGGGTTAGGTATCGGAGGTGGTCTCCGGTCCTGGTTGGACTTGGGATGCCTATTACAACAAGGCCCCAGGTCGGGTCGAGTCGGGTCAAATATAACAAGGGCTAAGCTTACCCTTCCTTCTGAACCTCACAAACCCCTCATAGGCAAAACACAAAGGAACACGCGGTCTCTAACTCCCAATCTCAAGGCATGGAGCCTATTATAGGTATAAGCCTTCTGCCTACTCTGGCCTGCTCTTACCCGGTCCTGAATCACCCTAACTCTATCTAATGAGTCTTGAAGAAAATTTGTACCACAAGGTCTCACCTCAAAAGTCTCAAAACAACCAATTAGAGAATGACATCTCCCACCATACAAAGCCTCATAAGGTGCCATCTCAATACTCGAATGATAGTTGTTGTTGAAGGAAAACTCTGCCAATGCTAAGTTATGATCCCACTATCCTCTAAAATCCATAACACAGGCTTAGAGAATATTCTCAAGAACCTGAATAGTTCGGTCAAATAGACCGTCTATCTGCGGATGAAAGGCTATACTCAAATCCACTCGAGTGCCCAAGTCCTCCTAGAATTCTCTCTAAAATCACGAAGTAAATACAGAACCACGGTATGATATGATAGAAATAGGAACCCCATGCAAATAAACTATTTCTCGAACATAAATTTGGGCTAATCTCTTAACACTAAAGGTCACCTGAATAGGAATAAAATATCCTAATTTGATCAAACGGTCCACAATAACCCAAATACCATCAAGACCACAGGGAGTACGGGGTAAACCACTAATGGAGTCCACAGTAATTCGTTCCTATTTCCATTAGGGAATGGGAAATCTCTGAATTAATCCACCTGGATACTGATGCTCAGCCTTAACCTGCTAGAAACATAGGTAACGAGCTAAAAATCTACCATATCTCTCTTTATACCGTCCCACCAGTAATGCTGCCTCAAATCTCTATACATCTTGGTTGTAGATGAATGGAATATCTAGATCTGTGAGCCTCATAAGGAATCAGAGAAAACAAGTCATCAAGCCAAGGAACAGAAATACGACCCTGAAACCTCAAAATACCCTTGTAATCAAGGGCATGCCTCTCCGACTACCACTTAATTACAGAAAAAACACAACTTGCTATCCTTATACTGAAGATCAATAATCTACTCAAATAAAGAGGACCTTACATCTACACAAGAAAATATCCTCACAGGATTTGAAATATCAAAGTGAACTATCAAATTGGCTAAGGACCGAATATCCCGTACCAAGGGCCTCTGAGAGACTGTTATACTAGCCAAGCTACCCATACACATTGCCTTGTGACTCAAGGTATTAGATTCTATATTTGCCTTACTCAGATGATAAGAGATGGAAATATCATAGTCCTTTAATAACTCCAACCATCTATATTGGTAAGCATTAAGCTCTTTCTGGGTCATAAGGTGCTGAAGCTTACAATTATTGGTGAAAGTCTCACAATGCAGACCATACAAATAATGCCACCAAATCGTGAGCACAAAACTACTACCGGCAATGCCAAAGCATGAGTAGGGTAGCTGCGCTCATGTACCTTAAGTTTTCTAGAAGCAGAAGCTATGAAACAACCCTGCTACATCAAAACACACCCAAGACCAACACCAGAAGCATCATAAAACACAGTGAATCCCTCACCCTCAACTAGAAAAGCTAGAGCTTAAGTAAGACAATCCTTGAGCTTTCTAAAGCTCAACTCACACTTCTCGAACCATCGAAAACGAACTTCCTTTTGAGTCAATCTAGTCATAAGGCCTGAAATAGTAGCAAAGCTCTCAACAAAGCATCTATAATAACCAGCCAAACAAATGAAACTGCGAACCTTAGTTGGAGACGTAGGTCTACCCCAATCACGAATCGCCAAAATCTTAGCTGGGTCTACCATAATACCCACCTTGGCACCACATGTCCAAGAAATGACACTTACTCAAGCCAGAACTCACACTTAGAGAACTTGGAAAAATGTACATGGTCTCTCAAAGTTTAAAGCACAATCCTTAAGTGTTGAAGATGATCCTCACTACTCCTCGAATACATAAGAATGTCATTAATGAACACAGTAATGAAAGAGTCTAGATATAGTTTGAACACGCGTTTTATCAAATCCATAAATGCAGATGGGGTATTAGTCAGCCCAAACAACATCGCCAAAAAACATATAATGGAGAGAACGGGTCCTAAAAGCTATATTTAGGACATCCTCATCCTTAATCCTTAACTGATGATAACTGAACCTTAAATCTATCTTAGAAAACATGGTTGCGCCCTAAAACTGATCAAACAAATCATCAATGTGAGGCATAAGATAATGGTTCTTCATCGTCACCTTGTTAAGCTGCCTATAATCAATACACATACGCATCAAACTATCTTTCTTATTTACAAAAAAATGAGGTCTCCCTATAAAGACATACTCAGTCTAATATAACCCTTACTGAGAAGATCCTAAATTTGAGAATGCATCTCCTTAAGCTGAATAGGAACCAAATAATAAGGCTCCATAGAAATAGGTTTGGTGTCAGGCTAAAGGTTAAAAGAAAACTTAATCTCACGGTCAGGGGGAATACCAGGTAGGTCGGTAGCAAACACATTAGGAAACTCACAAAAAATAGGAACAGAGTCAAGAGATGGACTTTCTACACGAGTATCACATTCATAAGTGACTTGTAGCCTCTAGATATAAGCCTTCTAGCCCAAACATAAGAAATAATCCCCGTCGGCTTACGGCTAACCACTCCCTGCCACATGACTAGGGGTACACTAGGAATGGCTAAGGTAACGGTCATGGAAAAATAATCCATGACTGCATGATAGTGTGATAATCGATCCACGCCTAGAATTACATTGAAATCCAACATATCCAGAATAATAAGATCAGTATAAGTATCAACATCATTGACTGTCACAACACATGATCTGAATACTTGATCCACTACGAAAGAATCACCCACAAAAGTAGATACACGCAATAGCATGAATAATAAATCACTAGTCAATCCCAATCGTGGTGCATAATAAGCAGACATATAAGAACAAGTGGATCTGGAATCAAATAAAGCAAGATCCAACTTGTGGCACACCAAAACTGCACCTGTCACAACTACATGCGAAGTCTCAAACTCGGGTCTAGCAGTTACTGTATACAACTAATGACGCCTACCAGCTGGATAGGCACCTAACCCTCCTCCTTTCCTGCCTGCCTGAGTACCACCTTAAAAACCTTAGTAACCATCCCTGTGAACTCGCGAACCACCCCTACCTAAGGGATAAACGTCCCTAATAAGATTAGTGCCCAAGGATGAAGCAACCATTGCCCATGACTAGAGAAATCTCTCAATAAACGACTGGGAAGCCCACAAGGAAAACAAGAATCATGAGCAAAACTAGAACTCGCAGATTCAGCCAAACCGAAGAAACCATCAATTCTACATGGCCTGCAGAAGAACCTCTCAAACACTAATCACTGACCTTACTAGGGAGAATACTATTACCAAACTAACCTCTATCAGTAGTCTAAAGAGTTGCCTGAGTTGGTCTACTAGTTTGGCTCTGAGGCTAAAAATATAGACGTAGAGGATGCCCAACATAAGAAATACCACCTCTAATTTGGGAACTAATACTGGTACCATCAAATATGCCTTGATACTTGGGCCTCTTATCACGACCCTCATGACGTATGTCCTCTATCACTCAAGCATGATCTAAAACCTTAGCAAAAGTCCTACATGCGACAACTAAACTTTGAGTAACTGATGTTGGGCATATTTACACGCCTAAGCACCATTATTTACCCATGTTTTACCTAAGTTTTGAGGATAAATATATAATTCTTGCACTTTTAGTCCATTTTCCTTTAAGTGAGCTGACCTATGTGATTAGCATGTTTTTCAGGTATTAATAAAGAAGATTTCAGCACTTTGTGGACCTGTGGGCAGCAAAGGAAAACTTCACACAAGAGGGAAGGCAGCTTTTGGAAGCTTGTGGACTGAATGTGATGCATGGAGAATTTGTCCCAGGTAAAATCAGTATTTCTAAATACTTAGGGATGCAGCAGTAACTTAGTAGAGAAGGATATTATAAAAACCCTATTGCTGAATTTTTCAGCATGATTATCATTCGATTATTCATTCATTATTCAGTTTTTAGATTCTGTAATAAGGTGGAACAGAGAAAACGGCTTACGTGAGGCACGGAGAGAGAAAACAACGTCACCCTCTATTTAACGCTAAAAATCAATTCCATCGCCAAGATTGTTCTAGGTTGTGGTATGATGATTATGTCTACTTTGATTTCCATTGTATCCATGAGTAGCTAAACTTCTCTGTTAGGGTTATGAAAACCTTGTAAGATACTATCTATTAACTATGAGTTTGTGAATTCTTGACGTGTTATGCTACTTATATCATTACTCTCTTCGTTTTGATTGAATTCTCATGGTTGCAAACATAGAGAACACGCCATTAATGCATTAACTTATTTGAGAGAAAAGTTACATGTTTGGAAAAGAGGGTCTGACAAGGAAATAGGGCTTCCAACCTCTATTTACACGTTAATGCCTTAACCGGATTAACTTCTTGGAGAATTTGTACCATTTGTTATACACTTTAGGCTCGAGAGAGTTAAAGTAAAATAAATCCTTGATGGTAGGGAAACACTTGGATTTAGAATTAGAACACGATTCTCTATAAGTGCATGTATGTCAAAATTCCGCGTACTCATAGTTAATAGAGAAGTAGAAACTACAAGGTGGACATAACCCTAACTTATTATTCTCTGTGATTAAATCTTACTACACATAACATTCTATCGTTACTTTGACAATATTAGTTCACGCCTAAACCAAACCCACCTTTTTCCTTTGAATTTTCGACCAACAGTCTACTAATAATCGCAACACTTAGTGACCAGAGTATTCCCTGTGGGATTCGACACCCAACCCAGTTGGGTTCTATATTTGACAGCGACCACTTCTACTTTCTAATGAGAGTTGTAATTTGGGCGTATCAAATTTTGGCGTCTTTGCCGGGGAATACGGTTTTCAACTAAGTTTGTGATAGTTAATAGACCCTTTGGTCAAAGATTCTATAATTTTACTTTTTGTTTGTTGTTTTTGTTTTGTTCAGGTTTGGTTGAGTGCATGCCAAATACACAAAGATCTGGTCATCCATTATTACTTATAAACCCTGAACCACAACTCATTGGCAAAATAGATGCGCAATATAATATTGAAAGGATGGCTACTCAACAGGAGCAAGCTAGATTAGCTGCATTGGCAGCTGCACAAGTACATCAACAGCATGCTGATAACCCAGGTCGGGCAACGAATCTTGATGATGAGGACCTGGGTGATGATGAATTATTAAACCCAAGGCGTGCAGATAATGTGGCTGCACCTGTGAACAAGAATGTCAACAGAGATCGTCAAGCTAGAATGAGACCTGAACGCCGAGCTGTGCATGTTTCTTTTGATGATGAAGATGATGATTTGGATTTGGCTGGTGCCACAGGGGCTATTATTCCTCCGCCCTTGGCACCTGAAGCCAAGTTCAATATCACTAGCACCATGATCCATCTATTGCAACTCAAAGGGTTATTTGGTGGACTTGCAGGCGACGATCTGAATATGCATCTGATTAATTTTATCTCAACATGCAAATCATTTGACAATCCAGGGGTTGGACAGAATGCAATCCGGCTGCGCTTATTCCCATTGTCTCTATCTGGAGAGGCAACTCTATGGTTAAACGGGCTAACTCCTAACTCTATTACTAATTGGAGGCAACTGAAAGAAGTTTTCCTAGAAAGGTTCTTTCCGCCATCCAAGAGAGCACAGTTAAGAGATGAGATAAGCAATTTTAGACAACTTCCAGCTGAAGCTCTCCACGAGACATGGGAGAGGTTCAAGAAGAAGCTTATGAGGTGCCCAAATAATCATATGACCAATGTCTACTTGATGGAGATATTATACAGGGCTTTGAACTCGGTGACTAAGCCAGTGGTCGATAATGCTGCGAGTGGGTCATTCATGGACCTTAATTTTATTGAGGCAAGTGATATGCTAGATCGTATGACAAAGCAGAGTAGAGTTTGGCATACCAGGGATTCTGAGGTAGCAAGCTCTACTGTATCTATTGGCTTGACGGCTGAACAAAGGCGAAGAGAAGAAGAACGTGACCAGGATATGGCTCACATGAAAACGCAGATGAACCTTCTTACCAAGCATTTATTATCAGGGAAGACAGAAAAGGTCAAAGCTATTGTATCACAGGGAAGAGATGACTCCGATTCTAAGGAGGAAGCAAACTACTTGAGTAATCAGGGGGGTTTCCAAAGCAATGCCCAAGGAAACCAAGGTCGGAACTATTATGATAAATCCAAATACAAGGACCGAGACCAAGGGAGTTGGAAGAATAAGAATTACAGGAGTGGTTTGTATGTTCCTCCTGGAAATCGTGAAGCTGCTGCATCTAGCTCTGGGAAGATGTCCATGGAGGACATGATGGCTAAGCTGTTGAAAGGAGTGGAGGCAACCAACACGGGAGTAGCTGAGGTAAAAAATAATTTTTCCTCAATGAAGCAATTGGTTGACTCGCATTCCACTGCAATAAAATAACTGGAACAACAAATGAGTCAATGATCGGTGGAATTCAATCAATGAAAAGTTGGCACTTTACCTAGTGACGCTGTGCAAAACCCAAGGAATGATGGATCATGTATGGCTATTACTACCAGGAGTGGTAAGGTGTTGGAAAATCCATCCAAAGGCAAGCAGGTGGTTGATAATATAGAAGAGAATATTATTGAAGCAGATTGTGATGATTCTGTAGAAGATGAAAATCAGAATGAGAACGTTCATGACACTACACCTAGATGTCACCAGCCTGAAAAGATCGATAATCGGAAGCAAGAAAAAAAGAAAGTGGTGGAGAAAACTCTTCCAACTCCACCGCCACCTTTTCCTTAGAGACTGAAGAAGAAGGCTGATGACACCAAGTTCAGTAAATTCATAACCATGTTAAAGCAGCTGACTATTAATGTGCCTTTGGTGGAGGCACTGGAGCAGATGCCAGGGTAAGCTAAATTCATGAAGGACCTTTTGACAAAGAAAAGGGCAGCAAGCTATGAACTGGCAGATGATGTTCATCATTGCAGTGCGATTGCCACAAGATCGTTAGTACAGAAGAAGGCAGATCCTGGTGCTTTCACTATTCCTTGCACGGTTGGATCTTTGGATTTTACTAAGGCATTATGCGATTTGGGGGCTAGCATCAATTTGATGCCGCTATCCATTTATAGACAGTTAGGGTTGGGCGATCCTACACCAACCAACATGCAGCTTGTAATGGCAGATAGGTCGGTAAAATGACCTGTTGGCATCTTGCCTGATGTATTAGTGAAGGTTTTTACCTTTATTTTTCCTACAGACTTTGTTATTCTGGACTGTGAGGTGGATTTTGAGGCGCCCATAATCTTGGGTTGACCTTTTCTCGCAATAGGAAGTATGCTTATTGATTTACGAGCAAATGAGCTTTTATTTTGGATGAATAACGAAGTGGTACATTTTGATGTAAGCAAATCAATGAAGCAACCCAAAGATATGAATATGTTCTTTATAGTTGATGTTTATTATGAGGATGAGAAGGAATTATCGTTAGAGAAGCAGCTTACTGTAGAGCCAGTGGCTGCTGTGCTTTTGAACTTTGAGTGTGAGGATGTTGAAGAGTACAAAGAAACTATCTATGTTTTGACAGGAATGGGGTCGTATTCATATGCCCACAAGAAGCTGGACCTCGACCTTAAGAATCGACCTTCACCACCGGCGAAGCCACCAGATATCTTGATGAAGTCTGAGTAATCGAGATAACTATGTCGTGCCGCGACAATAAATCAAGCGCTACATGGGAGGCAACCCATCATTTTACTAGTATTTTTTTTTGTTAAATAGAAATTCAAAAAGAAGAGTCGAGCCACGACCAAAACTAAGGTGCTCGGTGGGAGGCAACTCATCTTTCTAATCATTTTTGTTGTTTTTGATTAAGTGTAGGTGCAAGACGTACAAAGGAGAAGATTAGTCCCAAATTTGATTTGAAAGTGAGTCATGATAAAGGTGGTAAGTTAGGAATGATGGAGCAAAGGCTATAGGCTAGGCATTGCCTATGCCAATCTAGGCAACGAACAAGGCAATGCCTATGTAAATCTAGGCAAAGAACAAGGCAAGGCCTATGCCATTGCCTATGCTTACTGCCTCACATAGGCAATGGACAAGGCAAGGCCTATACCAATGTAGGCAATGCTATAGGCGCCGCCTATGCCATTGCCTATGCTCACTGCCTCACATAGGCAATGCCATAGGCGCCGCCTATACCAATCTACGGGATAGCCAAGGCGCCGCCTATGCTAATGTAGGCGATAGGCAAGGCGACGCCTATGCCTATATAGGCAAAGCAAAAGGCGTCGTCTATGCTAAGCATAGGCAAAGCAATAGGCGCCTCCTACTTATCACTTTTTGCCTCCTAACCCGATTATATATGGACCAAGCCCGACCCATGGCTTAGTCTATAAATAGATCCTCAACCTTGGAACACAATTCCATTGTTTGCTCAAGATAGGCGCCGCCAAGCTCCCCAAATCTCTCAAAGTTTTTCTTTTTGCTCATGTAATCTTGCAAGCTCATCTTCCCGAACCATCACCAAGTAAGTTATTCTTTTATATTTCGTTGTTGTTGCAATACTACGCTTATAATGGTTTGTTTTCTTTTAAAATGGTGTTTGGTGATAAGAATATGGTTGGTTTGTTATGATGCATCTAGTTGAGTGAAAAGATACGTGTGGGTGTCATGACTTTACTCCGACTTGTATTTGATTGGTATTCACTTTCATATTTTTATGGAGTCAAAATTGTAAAGTTAATGCATAATCTTGAACGTTTTAAGCTTGAATGTTTGAATGACTCATTCATCGAGGAACTGATTATGATTGACCACAAGCGTAAGATGGCGTGATTATTTCTATGAAATAACCTGATAAGATCACTATGTGGTAGTCTTGTTCAAAAAGTACATTAATCCATTGAAATAGAGTTGGAAAAGATAGTCAAGATTACATGAAAGTATGTCGATGAAGTCTGAGTAATCGACATCACTCACTTAATTGGTTTGTGCAAACAAATTAAGTGTGGGGTGGTGCCATCACTATTTGTTGCTCGATTATAGTGAATCTTCCGAGTTGAAAATAACATAACTCTACTGTGATCTCAGGTAGAATGGCCCCAAAAGGACGACAAGGAAAAGAAAAAGTGTCCACCTCATAGAAAGGTCAGAAAAGGTTAAGAAAAGACCAAGCTGAGTCCTCCTCTTTGCAAGTGCCTTGATGCACTTTTGGGATAAAGTGGGTCCTAGAGGAGGAAGGGAAGGAGTGGTACAAGAACAACAAAGTAAAAAAATATGTTCACGTGGATTTGATGCAGAAAGAGAGTCTAGCAAAGAGAGAACCCCGCATTTTGGCTAAAATCATGGCACTAAATCTTGATTTCATTTTCCGAGATATGGGGGAAGGCAATCTTGATCTAACGCGAGAGTTTTATGCCAATTGGTCCCCAAAGACTACCGGAAGTGAAGTGAAGATTCGAGGCCAAGTCTTGCAACTGAATGCGGAGTTCTTCAACTCTTTTCTGGGCCTTCCATCTGTGGATCCATCACCGCTCAAGGAGCTTTATCACAGACCTCCCTATAGGGCCATCAGACATACATTGTGTGGATGAAGGTCAATGGCACGGTGGATTCGGCACAAGGATAATGGTCGCCACAATACCTACCCGTATGCCTCTTTGAACAGGGAAGCTCGCATATGGTTAAGGATAGTCAACTCTTGCTTGATTTCTGGGACACGGTACACAAAGATCACACGTGATTGAGTATGCTTGGTGTACGCTTTGATGATGAATATTCCTATCAAAATTGGTGCGGTTATACGATCGTCAATGTGCAAGGCTAGACTGAACAAAAGGTCTCATTTCAGCTTTGGCAATTTGTTGACTGCGATCTTAAGGAAGGAGCACATTGAAGAGGAACCTGTAGATCATAAGCTTCCACACAACCCAAAGAAGGTTGATCTCACGAAAGTTAAAGAGCCTGAATCTAGTCATGGCATCAACCTTACCACTACAGAGAGACATGCTCAAGATGAAAGTTTCTTTCGCCATCTATATGGCATGACCAGGTTTACCCTGATGAGTGGGGGTCGTATTCCGACTGATGCAGAGCATCAGCAGTTGGACTATGACTACCCGCTGAATGAGCATGCGCGGGCTATGTATAGAGTGGGGGTACATTTTGAGGAACCTCTCGATGATGACGTGCCGACTGACGGTGATCGCCGATTGCCAGACTCATATGTAGAGGACAACTCTAATGATGACGACTCTGATGATGATTCCGACGCAGGGGGTATGACCCCAAACATAAAAGGGGAGTCCGACTAATCAGGTTTTCCTTATTTATTTCCACTGAGGGCAGTGTGTCCCGTCTAAGTGTGGGGTGCTGGTATATGTCTGCTGTATTGTACTGCTTGCCTACATTTATTCTTGTTTATTTATTCTTGTTTGTTTGAATTAGTTAGTTAGATTTTAGATTTTGCATGAAATACATGAAATTGTTCTGATAGATGGCATGGTATTATAACAAGAGTTTGTGCTAAATCATTACTATTGAGACATTTAGGCTCTAAGTTATGACTCACTATGTTGTTGATGGTTTAATTCATTCATCTGTTGGGTCAAGAATCTATAATGCTCCAAATTAAGTTGACCATGTGCCTCTTGTGTGTGAGATTATTGTATATTATGTGTTGTGACTGATGCTAGAACTTGCCTGGTGTGTGTGTGAAGCGAAATAAAGAGTGTGAGTTTAGGAGATGATTTAGGCATTTCTTTGGCAGCCCTGAATTTGTCTATCTTCTTTTTACCTACCTTTGTACATTATCCTAGTAAACACCCTTTGAGCCTTTAGCTATTTTCTTTGGCAACCTCATTTGTAGCCTAATTCATTTTTTTAAGACCATAATTTTGATCCAAAAGCTCTTAAGAGCCTTAAATTGTAGAACCAAGTGAGTAAGGAGTGTGGCAAAATAAGAGAAAAATGGTAAAATTAATGCAACAGAGTGTATTGGTACTTGAAAATTTGGTGAAAAAGAGTGGCTATCATAGGGATGCTTATAAAAAAAAGAAAAATATAAAAAAAAGAGAAGAAAAGAAAAAAATAAGAGAATTGTATATTCTCATCTTTGTGTTTATGATTAAATAACAAATTGGGTGAAAAAGGGTTGGTAGATGAAAGGAAGGTAGAGGGGTTGTTAAAAGTTAGTGTAAATGGCTAAATGTAGTGTATTAAAGCGCTTAGGGAACATAGTCACTATTTCTGGCCAAAATAGTCCTACCTGTCCCTTAGCCTACATTACAACCCTGTAAAGACCTATTTGATCCTAAACTTAGCAGTCAGATATTAGTAGAGCATTACACTAAGGGTAAGCCTATGGTCATCAGTTGCAATATAAGAAGTCTTTGTGAGAGTGAGAGCAAGAAAAGTCTTATACCCATGTTTCGAAAAATGCAAAAATGTGAGTGATTATGGGTGATATCTTTTGTGAGCACACATGGTTAATGGTTGTTGGGTAGTTTTATATGTTTCTTTGTGGCTTAACTTGTGGACACGAATTAACCATCCTAATGAGTCTATGTTGGAGGTTGAGTTGTTTCTAGTAGTGATCAAGAAACCTACTCTTTGTTAATGATTGTTGTGCATGTCTTGTTGAACATTTTGTGTTGATTTTATGAATTTCTAGTTAGGTGTTTGCATGGATGTAATATTTTGTTCGAGGAAAAACAAAGCTTTAAGTGTGGGGTGGTGATGTTGGGCGTATTTACACGCCTAAGCACCATAATTTACCCATGTTTTACCTAAGTTTTGAGGATAAAATATATAATTCTTGCACTTTTAGTCCATTTTCCTTTAAGTGAGCTGACCTATGTGATTAGCATGTTTTTCAGGTATTAATAAAGAAGATTTCAGCACTTTGTGGACCTGTGGGCAGCAAAGGAAAACTTCACACAGGAGGGAAGGCAGCTTTTGGAAGCTTGTGGACTGAATGTGATGCATGGAGAATTTGTCCCGGGCAAAATCAGTATTTCTAAATACTTAGGGATGCAGCAGTAACTTAGTAGAGAAGGATATTATAAAAACCCTATTGCTGAATTTTTCAGCATGATTATCATTCGATTATTCATTCATTATTCAGTTTTCAGATTCTGTAATAAGTTGGAACAGAGAAAACGGCTTACGTGAGGCACGGAGAGAGAAAAAGACATCACCCTCTATTTGACGCTAAAAATCACTTCCATCACCAAGATTGTTCTAGGTTGTGGTATGATGATTATGTCTACTTTGATTTCCGTTATATCCATGAGTAGCTAAACTTCTCTGTTAGGGTTATGAAAACCTTGTAAGATACTATCTATTAACTATGAGTTTGTGAATTCTTGACGTGTTATGCTACTTATATCATTACTCTCTTCGTTTTGATTGAATTCTCATGGTTGCAAACGTAGAGAACATGCCATTAATGCATTAACTTATTTGAGAGAAAAGTTACATGTTTGGAAAAGAGAGTGTGACAAGGAAATAGGGCTTCCAACCTCTATTTACACGTTAATGCCTTAACCAGATTAACTTCTTGGAGAATTTGTACCATTTGTTATACACTTTAGGCTCGAGAGAGTTAAAGTGAAATAAATCCTTGATGGTAGGGAAACACTTGGATTTAGAATTAGAACACGATTCTCTATAAGTGCATGCATGTCAAAATTCCGCGTACTAATAGTTAATAGAGAAGTAGAAACTACAAGGTGGACATAACCCTAACTTATTATTCTCTGTGATTAAATCTTACTACACATAACATTCCATCGTTACTTTGACAATATTAGTTCACGCCTAAACCAAACCCACCTTTTTCCTTTGAATTTTCGACCAACAGTCTACTAATAATCGCAACACTTAGTGACCATAGTATTCCCTGTGGGATTCGACACCCAACCCAGTTGGGTTCTATATTTGACAGCGAGCGCTTACACTTTCTAACGAGAGTTGTAATTTGGGCATATCAGTAACCATCCAAATAGAAAGTCTCAGTCCTCTCATAAAGCAGCAAACTCTTTTATACTCCATATCCAAAGTAAAAGTCACATGCCTGGCCAACTCATGGAAACGAGCCTCATACTACTATTATAGAATCTTGCTCCAATTTAGTAAACTTATCTCTCAATTGATCCCTAAGGTTGCATGACATATACTTCTCCAAGAATATCTCGGAGAACTGAGTCTATGAAACAGGGAAAAATCCAACTAGCCTAGAACTCATAAAACCTCTCCACCAGTGTCAAGCAAACAAATCTAACTAAAATATGGTGTAATTCACACCATGAGTCTCAACAAGGTTTAAACCACGAAGTCTATCCTCACAGGTAGTCAGAAACTCAAATACATCCTCTCCAAGAGCACCAGGAAAGCTAGGTGAAGCAACCTCAAAAAACTACCCAATATCTTTTGCTTTGCAGAAGACATAGAAAGTTGGGTCACAACTGGCTGAGCAACAATCAGCTGAACAACTACCAGTATAGGGGGAACCTTAACTCCAAGAACAGAAGCTACAGGCTACACTCCTTCCCTAGTAGTCTGCGTACCATTAACAATACCCAATAGCTGAACCAAGGCATCTCTAAGTAAGGAAAAGGGAATAAAACCTAATAGAGCATGTGCTGGTCCCTGGCCCACTACTAGCTATGGCAAATAAATCTCTGGCTTAAGTACAGGAATGGGGTTTGGTGGAGGTATATCCTGATCCCTAACTGGGGATACATCTTGAGGTTTTGCTTGATTAGGGTAAAGATCCTTAGGCTAGATCTCGGGACCCTCAACACACATAGTTGCAGCACAAGGATGGAATATTATAAAGGCATAATCACACATAAACATGCATACACATCCTTACCATACATAACATAAATATATCCTCTGGATATACCGGGTATTATAATATCATCAATACATCCTTCAGATGTACAGGGCATCATCAGAATATTAATACCTCTTTTGGGTTCATCGAGCTTCACCATAACATCAATATATCCTACGGCCTTATCGGGAATCAACATAACATCAATATTTCCTCTATCCTTGTCGGGCATTCACATAACATTCATGTATCCTCCGGCCTTTTTGAGTGTTAACATAACATCAATATATCCTCTTGATTAACCAGGCATCAATATAACATTAATATCTATCATTACATCAATATGCACATTCCTATATATATAGTTAAATCAGTAACAAATGCAATCCCAATGAAGAATAGAGTAGGAAAGAAGTAAGAAAAGGCATATCATTATCCTAAAAATTTATTATCAACACAATACATTAGTAGGTACATAAGCATGCGTATGTATATGTGGGAATATTTCACACATTGTCTGGCTTAACATGATTATTAGCATTGTCAATAACAAGTCATGATTATACTTTCTTGAACCCCTCTTTATTATCATAATTTGCAATACTAGTAGAAAAGGTCTCTTTTGGACAAACATAAGTATAGTCACTAGGCTTAAGCATAATATGAGTGGTAACATAATTCAAGGTCCATATAGTTAACTAGATAATAAATAAAATGATAGCATAGTCATGGATTCAATTTACAAGGTTATCTCAATGCTATCCAAACAGTGACAGTGAGATCACAATCAAGCATACACATTACTTACAAAACAACATCACGAATAGCCTACTTATCGGGTGTAGCTATCCTATTACCAAAAGTACATTCTAGGAATTTCTCAAGTATCTAGGTCACAAATAAAGTTACATAGTTCAACCTGAATAAGGGTCAAGTTTTACTTCTAATAACCCAAATTACTTTCTTTAAGTCTAACTTCTACCTAAAATTAGACTAGGTTATCTACACTATGTCTCAAAGACTTATCAACCCATATAAGTTCTATAGGAAAATTCTTCATTATGTATTCCTCTTAAGTTATTCAAACCTCGAAGGCCAATTCCCATACCAGGCATATCTAGGTCAGCCTACTCTTAGGATAAGTGAACAAGTCGCTTTTGTCTAACTTGAGAAACTAGAGTGTTCTCATGTTATTCATGAGATAACAAGTCTAACTAACCAAGTTTCTAGACTATGGGTCAATTGTCAAACTTAATGTGTTCAAAGGCCTAAGTGATTCAACTAAACCCAGAACTTACCATATACCATTTCAACATCTAAGACCCCGCCCAATCGTATCAAGATATCAAAGTCATACAATAATAAAGCTCAATCTAACTACAATTAAGCCTAACCTACATTGAATTCAAATAGCTCACGAACTAACAATTTTTTTTATTCCTTTCCTCAAAGCTTTTTCAATGAGCCAAGCTATCAAAAACATAATCTAAATTTTATTATGAGAATATCAACACCCATATTGTGCCATTATGCTTCGGTTCTAAAATGATACCAAAACCCCCCAAAGTAGGTCCCATATATGGAAAATGAGTTTTCGAGGCCAACCCGTCATTCAAATACCATTAGGAACTTATAACCCTTAATAAATTAGTGCAAAACAATTAAATTTATGGCTAAAATTAAGCCTTAAGCTATTGGTGTTTTAGGTCTAATAATTAAGAATTTAACACTAAAATTAAAGGAATCTCATGATGCTGATCATGAATATGCAAGTTTTTTAAGCTCCCTATCAATACCCAACACACACTATAAAGACTACTCTCTCTATTAGGGTTTTAGAGGCTCAGGGCAACGAAGGAATAGCTAATTTTTTACTAGGGAGAGCCTTTAAATATCTCATCCTAGGCCATTAAGATAGGAGATCATGCATATTTGCTAGCTGTAATCATGGCCATCCCAATCGCACCAAACCCTACAAAATCACGGTATTTTCTCTATTGAGAGCCAGCTAAAAATTTGAATTTCAGGATGCATCCAAAGTCCAATATGGGCATATGCAACAACACTAATATCAATATTCTAGATGTATTAGCAAAGTTGGATTTTTCATTCGATATTATGTTACTGAAGGTTTTGCTCAGTGCACATTTGGAACCAATGAAGACTTCTAGATGGGGAAATAGTTTTAAAAAACAAATGAACTATCAATAATCAAATTATCAATTCTAGTTAGTCATAAATAACTTGGGACAACTATTGGAAAGCTCTATCGGTAAAAATACGTGGGATAATAGGAAATAAACTGAAGAGTCATTACAGTGACTTTCCTGTTGTTTCCCTTATTTATCTACTTGGATTTCTTATCGAGTGTATTTGTAACACCCTACAAAATGCTCTTCCAGTCTGAGCCTTAGAGCGTATTCAATAAAGCGGGAATCTGAGTGTAAAAGTTTAAAAAATATCTCCCAAAGTATGAAATACTTTGTATCGTGTGGGATTTCCCTAATTTCAACTCTTTTTCACGTAGAGCATTGAATAAGCTTTCTATCCATACTAAATTCACCCAAATTTGATACTCGGGTGAAGATCTAGAAGCATTTTAGTGAAACAGTGTGCCACCTGGATCTTTAGTGTGTCGCAGAGCAAGCCAAAATAGCAATCATCAAAATACAGTGAGCCTTCATGATTATGGTGCGTTGCACCAAGGCTTAATTTCAGAATTTGTCAATTTCTAGGGAGCCTCCACGATTTCACTGTGTGGCGGTATAGTTTTAGTTCACAACTAAGGGGCAATGTGATTTCCACCGCATCACGCCGTCGTGCAGTTTCCCAATTGACCAAATTCTAGTGATCTGGCACGTTGCGCCAGCATGTAAAATTAGATTTTTTTAGTTTAATTTCAAGGGAAAAAAGGAGATTTTCCCAACACCTATATATACTCCCTTACACGGGATTTGGCCTTATTTTCTCTCCTTCCACTCCAAAAACTAGGGTTTCCCAAATCAAAACCCTCATTTTTTTCTTCAAAAAAATCAAGAGGAACCAAGAAATCTTTCCAAGAAGCGTTAAGAAAAAAGTTTCCCCAGGTATGTAGACGTTGATTCTTGGGTCCCTTTTATCTAAGAAGATCAAGTACCATTTTCTAAAACTCAAATATTTTATGTTTATGAGTTGTTAATAATCCATGTGATTTGAAATTGATGTTCCATGTGTTGTTGATTTTTGATTCATGTTTGTCTACAAGATTTATGAACTTGAACCCTAGTATGTGGAATTCTTGTGGCGGTGGTGATGAACCCTAGTATTTGGAATTCTTGTGTTGGTGGTGATGAACCCTAATATGTGGAATTCTTGTGTTAGTGGTGATGAATCCTAGTATGTGGAATTCTTGTGTTAGTGGTGATGAACCCTAGTATGTGGAATTATTGTGAGGGGTGGTGATGAACTTTCTTAATGATGCTTCCTATATGAAGTCTTCATATTAAATAGGAGTAGAAATGGTTGAATAAGCGAAGCATGTCCCCCATAAGTTTGATAAAGAGCATAGGTGAAGCATAAGGGCCATTATAGTATCTTGAACTGGAAACCCCTAAAATGAGAGCTAGTCTATGCATGCCTAGTGTTTGATAAAATACCTTAATGAGTGAAATGTGCCATGCTAGTATAAAATCCCCAAGTAGGTGTAAACTCGTACTTGCTTAGTGTTGTTGAAATACCTTAGTGAATAAGTCGAGATATGGTGGTTGTAAATTCCCTAATTCTGTGCTCTCTGATATATGTTAAGCTTTTAATACATGCCAAGTGGAAAGTAAGTAAGTTGAGACATGATAGTATGAAGTTTTCCCTAAATCATGTGATGTCCAAATACATGTCTAGACTGATTTAGGTGTGAAGTACTTGAGGTAAGACCTTGTTGAAGGAAGTATAATCTAGTAGCATATTTTCCTACACTAGTATATATTGATGTTTCATAAATACTTCACGCGATGCCTTAATGATTGTAAAGGAGAAGGTATGTTATGCTTCCTAAATACTTGAAGAGATGTTTTAATGATAATGATGATGAATGAATAACTATGATGATGAATAAATGAATGATGATGATGATGATGATGAATGAATGGTTGTGATAATGGAGGAATGATTATGCTTTATTTTATGTTATTGAGTCCTGGGGTATTTATACCTGATAATTTAGTTATTGTCTAGAGCCCGTGTCAGTTTCATGATAATTCCAGTCGAGCCATGACTCTCAGAACTTAGTGAATTATAGAACGTTGTATCCTCAGACAGTTACAAAACTTAAAAAATCTCAGTAATCTTAGTAATCTCTGTAATCTCCATATGGTAATCTAGCCTTAAATCTGTACTCAGCTCAGATTTAACAGTATGCAAGTTTTCAATTCTAATCTCGGTGGTGACCAAATAATCTATTCAAGCTCTGTATCATCAGTCAGATACCATGATTCAATACCATTTTCGTTAGATACGAAACTAAGTGATCTCAGTGTAGCTCAGTCAGATATTTTGATAAACATGATCAGTATCAAATTCAGTTCAGTTATGTTCAGTTTAAAATTTAGTCAGAGTCTTTCAGCTGGGAGTAGAAACTAGCACCGAGCGAGGGAAGGGATGGCAGCTTCTCCTTTAGTAAGAGAGAGGTCAAAGTTATTAGTAGCAATCCCTGACCTCCAAAACTGTGTAGCCAGTGCAGGATACAGAAGTCACTATCAGGAAAAGGTTGTCACCTCCAGAGAGAGAGTATTTGACTATTATATTGCCTTAGGTCAACTTCCTGGTAAGGGTCATCCGCTAGAAAGGATTGACCAGAGAGAGGTCTTTACCTGTGGCATGGTATTGACACCCTTTCAGCTGGGGTTACAAGTTGGACCCTACCTGTGGTAGGTTGGGGCATGTCAATTAAGTAAATACTTCCTACAGTTTTAGTTTTAGTTTCAAATTCATTCTCAGTTTCAGTATCAATCTTCAAAAATTAGGACTGTCATATACAGTCATCTATCTCTATAAGAAACTTAGATAGTTCCATTGATTCATGGACCATTCGTCAGATAGTCTTGGTCTCATATACAGGTATTTGATATCATATTCAGAGATATGCCGCCAGATAGGCTTGATCATGGTCTTAGATTCTATTGAGTATTCCTGTTGTCAAATTCAGATATGATCATTTCCTTACCATTGATAATAGCTTCCTCAATTATCCGTTAGAGAGGTTGATCTTTAATTTTATCAGTCAAGAGAAGTAAGCTTAAAATTCAGTCATCGATGTAAGTACATCCAGTGTCTCATTCATCAATATCAGATGAGTCAGTGTCTCAGTATCTCAAGTATCAGTAGTGAGTTCAGTCTGCAGTAAGGAAATATTCGAGTTTCAGTCTCTAGAGTTGTGATAATTGTGACTATGGTCTATGTATTCATGTATGTGTATGTGTTCTCGTACGGCATTTTCATGATTATTTAGTTTAGATATTATGCATGCATGAGCCCTTGTATTTAGCCTTACCCCATCTATATACTCAGTACATCCCTGTACTTACGCATTTACGCTATGGTGTTTTATTTGGCACCATAGGTTCAAAGGTACGAGACCCAGAGTTTCCTCAATATTTTAGTCCCAGCCAGTAGCAGTAGTCGTAGCAGTGAGTCCTCTTCTTTCGAGGACAAATCATAGTTTATTATTATTGCATCAGACTTTGTTTATATTTTTAGTAGATGGAGTTAGTTAGGGAGCTGTCCCATCAACTCCATAGTTCAAACAGTTTATAGGCTTTTCAGATAGATGTATTTGTATTTAGTTTTTAGTTTTGAGTATTCATAGACGTGTTGAACCTTATGGATAGTTTCCGCATTTATTTCAGATATTATGCAGTACACATATACAGATATCATTAAAGGGAAAGCTTGTGGTCTTTCAGGATCATAAGCACCATGTGACATCTCGGGATGGGATCTCAGGGCATTACAGTAGTATTGAGTTTGTTATTGGTCTAGAGTCGGGCACCCAACCTATTTTTATGAAACCTTACCATATGGATTCTATCGAGCTCAAGTAGGTAAATTCTTAGTTTTAGGATTTTCTTGGTGAGGGTTTCATTAGACTTAGTATGTCTCCTTAGGGAGATCTTATTTTGCTTGTGAAGAAGAAGGATTGCTCTATGTGTATGTGTATTGATTATATATAGCTTAATAAGGTAGTGGTGAAGATTTGTTCTCTTTTACCTCATATTGATAACTTGTTTGACCAACTTCAAGTAGTAATGGTGTTCTCTAAGATTGATTTGAGGTCTAATTTCAATCAGTTGAGGATTCGGGCTAAAAATATCTCAAAGATAGTGTTTCAGACACCCGTTATGGTCATTATGAGTTCCTAGTGATGTTTTTTAGGTTGACTAAATCTCCCAGCCATATTTATTGATTTGATAAACCGACTGTTTTGGCCTTATTTGGATTCCTTCATAATTGTATTTATCGACAACATCCTTGTATATTCAAGGAGTAAAAAAAAGCATGAGCAACATTTGAGGATTATATTGTAGACTTTGAGAGACCATATACTTTTCACCAAATTTTCCAAGTGTGAGCTTTTGCTTGAGTCAGTGACATTCCTTAGGCATGTAGTGTCTAAGGATGGGATTATGGTGGACCCAATGAATATTGAGGCCATTTATGATTAGGATAGGTATACATCTCTGACTGAGGTTTGTAGCGTCATTGGTTTGGAAAGTATTTATAGGTACTTCATTTAGGGTTTTGCTACTATTACAGTATTAATGATCAGATTGACTTGGAAGGAGGTACCTTTCTGATGGTACAAGAGTGTGAGTTGAGCTTTGGAATGCTGAAGGGGTTTCTCACTTAAGCTCCTATTTTGGCTCTTCTTATAGAAGGTGAGGGGTTTATGATATATTAAGATGCTTCTTTTGTTAGTTTGGGTTGTGTATTAATGCAGAAAGGTCATGTTATTACTTATTCTTCAAGGTAGCTGAAGGTTTATAAGCACAACTACCCTACTCATGATTTGGAGTTTGCGATGGCAGTTTTCGTACTTAAGATTTGGAGTCATTATCTTTATAAGGTGTATTGTGAGATCTTAACAGATCATCATAGTCTTCAGCATCTTATGACGTAGACAGAGCTTAATGTTAGGAAGTGTAGATAGATAGAGTTGTTTAAGGATTATAATATCTCAATCTTGTATTATCTAGGCAAGGCGAGTGCGGTAGCAGATGCCTTGAGTTGAAAGGTAGTGAGTATAGGTTGCTTGGCTAGTATTTCTTTTTCTTAGAGGTTGTTGACACAAGACATTCAGTCCTTAGCCAACTTGATAGTACAACTTGATATTTCAGACCCTAGGAGGATTTTTGCCAGTGTTGAGGTGAGGTCCTTACAATTTAAGTAGATTTGTGATCACCAGTTTTTTGATTTGAGACTTTGCACCATCCATAGTCAGGTGTTGAGTGGTAAGTCCAAGAGGGATATCGTACATTCAGAAGGTGTCTTAAGATTTGGTAGTCGCATTTGTGTTTGAGGGTTGATGACTTGATTTAGTTGATTTTACATGAGGCTCACAACTCCGAATATTTTATTCACCCAGGTACAGCTAAGATGTAAAGATATTTGAGAGAACATTATTGGTGAAGTGTTGTGAAAAGAGATTTGTTAGACTTTGTATCTCGCTGCCTATGTTGTCAGCAGGTGAAGGCCAAGCATCAGTGACCTAGTGGTTTGATTCAAAGATTGCCTATTTCTGAGTGGAAATGGGAGTAGATTACTATGGACTTTATTTCTAGACTGCGTCGTGCTTCTATAATATTCTGTATTTCTCTAGCCTAGATCAACCCTCAGTACATGGGTTATTCTAAATAAAATTTTTGGAATACTTAGTAATTTTTATATTTGAGCCTTCCATTGCGTAGGAAATTCAATTAGCTTTCCAACAATATAAAATTCGCCTTAATCCGACAACCGGGTAGGAAGCTATGGAAATTTTTAGTTCCAGTCGTTAAACATCATCATTTGGACCAGTAGCGTGTCGCGGAGTGTGTTAAAATAGCAATAGTCAATTTCCAGTGTACCAACGTAATTCCATCACATCGTGGTGTACTTTCAGTTCACAAACAAAGTGGCAACGGGACACCACCACATCGCGCCACTATGCAATTTTCCAATCGTCATTTTTCAGTGGCCTGGCACGATAGTGG
Source organism: Capsicum baccatum var. pendulum (assembly GCA_030864225.1). Taxonomy (NCBI): domain Eukaryota; kingdom Viridiplantae; phylum Streptophyta; class Magnoliopsida; order Solanales; family Solanaceae; genus Capsicum; species Capsicum baccatum. The sequence goes on from CM061557.1 coordinate 94,897,725, forward strand.
TGCATCACGCCAGGGGTCCAGATCGAGAAAATTTTCAAAAAATTAAAGTTGCGCCCATGGTTAAAATAGTCTTTTCCCATGATTTTATTCTACCCAGATGTGGGATTTAAGCTCTAAGATCATGTAAAACCCTTCATTATTCATTTTTCCCCAAAATCAAAAGATAGTTCTCTCTCAGGAAAACAAACCCTATCTCTCAAGAATCAAGGTGAATCCCAAGAATTTCTCTAAGAACTCATCAAATTAAGGTATTTTAGATGTTCATCTCTGGATCATTACCTTCCATGGAGCCCAAGAATCCTTTTTCCATATACAAGATTTATGATTTCCATGTTTGAATTAGATTGAATTCATATTCATGGTGTTGTTTGACTTTTAATCCATGATTTAGATTAAAATTCCCAAGAATTGATTCTAGTATGTGTTGAATTACATGATATTCATGATAAACCCTTCAATTTGTAAATTGATTGTCGTAACCATGTTAACCATAAGTGTTTATCATTTAATGAACCAAGTATGCTTCCTATGTGTTTGATAAATTGTCTATGAGAATGAAATAATGCCATTACAGCATGCTAACATGTATTCCCCATTCATGTACAAGTTAATGCATTACAAATGTTTGATGTAATGTCTCTATGAATGAATTATGACCAAGTGAATATTGTTATGTTATTCAAGATTATGCTTTTCTTTACTTTTCATGCTATTGAGTCCTGGGTGTATTTAATACCCAACTTCTTAGTTGTTTATTTAGAGCTAGTGTCAGTTAAAAAATAGTATCAGTCATGTCACGATCAGTAGTACTCTCAGTCTCTTACGGAACTCAGTAGAATTCAGTTAGTTACAGAACTTAGAAAAACTCAGTAATCTCAGTGAATTCAATCCAGTTTAGTCTAGTATGACAGTTCAATGTCTTTCAGTTGGGAGTAGGATTCAGCATTTAGTAAACCCAAGGATGGGTGCTTACCTGCCAGCAGAAGGTGCGATCATTAGAAGCAATCCTTGCATTCCAGAACTAAGGATATAAATAGAATATTTTAGGTTTTCCCTGAGATCTTGGTTATTCTCCAGAAATGCTAGTTTACTACTGGAGCATTTTGAATTTATAAATTCATTCTTTAGATTAAGTTTTTGGAAGATTCCAGTGAATCTTTGAAAGAGAACAATGTCTGATTTCATCTTTTGTAAGCATAACTCTTTGAATTATGAAGCCATCTTTTACAATCTCTTTTAAGTTCATGAGGAACTAAACCACGCACCCTAGGCTCTCTTGAAATGTTATCGAAATAGGACTGCAATAAAAGTATAACAACCAAATAGATCCATAAAAAATTGATTTTATAAAATATAAACAAAGTAAGTGAATTTTATATTACCATTGTGACCAACCTAACCAAATAATTCTAATGCAAGATCTAAGTCTTAGCCCTGATTAAGACAAAAAAATCAAATGCAAGAAAATTAGTTTGAGAAATCATAACATGTATTTGTCAGGTTCTGGAAAGAAAAGAATGTACAACAAAAACATTACATAAAAAGACAAGTCTAGATTTTTTGGATCATGGTATTGGCTAAAAAGTTGACCAACATATAAACTCACGCCCTCACTTGAACGACACACAAATTTACACTTAAGGAGAGCATCAATCATCATTTGCACACCCCAGTTCCACCTCAAACAATTAGACTCTCACGTCATTCAACCTCCACTCAACCGAATGAGACCCTACTAATAAGATCGTCTAGAAATAACATTTCATTATAAGGCTATTCATAGAATTAGAGAATTCATAAATCAATATGATTTTCCTTATGAGCTCCTTATTTTAGCATGGTTTTCCATACATGAATATATTCTAGTCTTTTCCCACCTCTTCTCTTCATCTAAAAATCATTTTTTAACACAACTCTCTTTATTTTCTTCCATATATGCCTTCTAAATCTATGATAAGAGTGCAAGGCTTAATATCAGCAAATCAAGCATACAATAAGCCTTTGTCATTATGATAATAATGATATATAGTGTCATCTTAAAATAAGCATGTTATATATGTTGGAATAAATAAAAAATACAAAAACTATCGAATATCTGTGAAAGGAATGTAGTATATATTTGAATTTATTTGATTAATTTATTAATTATGACTTATTTGATAAAACTACATTTAGATATTCCCGAAAATATTATTTAGATGAATAACGTACAAAAATTACCAAAATATAAAGAATTAAAGCAAATAATATCTAAAAAACATAAAGAATTAAAAATAAGGATAGAAAGACTACAATATAACATAATTGCCGGAGTTAGTAAAAACTCAATAAATGCACAAAAAGAAGAAATATCAAATTTAGAATTGACAATCGATAGTCTAGAATATACATACCAACATGATCTATTAATAATTAAATAAAAAATGAACAAAAAAGAATTTATAATAGATGAAAAAATATATGAAAACCATTAGGATTAAAAATAAAAATAGTATTTTCTAATCTAGGAAGAAGGTATAAGAAAATAGGTGAACATTTATATTTAATGTTAGAAAAAAATAATTAAAATTAGAAAATAAATTGACAGCTATGGTAAGAATAGAAAAAGAAAATGAAGAAATAGATAGAAAAAAGGAAATAGAAAAAATAAAACAACAAACTACAGAAGAAATATGAAAAATAGAAGAAACTAAAAATAGTAGGATTGCTGAATTATAAAAAGAACTACAAATGCTAAAAGATTTGTATGAAAAAAAGATAAAAAGAAAAAGAAGAAAAAGATAAAGAACAAAAATTATTAAATGAGATAAATCAATTTAAAGAAAAATTAGAAATAAACAATAAAGAAATAGAAATCAGGGAATTAGAAATAAATACAGTAAATGTTGAAGAAACAAATAATTATGATTCGGAAGATAGTGAAACATATACAGAAATCTTAACAATTACAAAAAATTTAGAAATCAATGAAAAACAAGAAGTAATTAATGAAGAAAACTGAGAAAATAGAAACACAATTCTTTTCTATTTATTTCCTATTTTATTTCTGTTTCATTAAACGTTCCTGAATAATATCTACAATGATGTTCTATTTTTTCATTTTCATACCTATATTTATGTACTCCTCCATAACTACATTCACTAGCATCTGCTTCTACTATATATATAAATTTTCTATTTTCGTTTGGAAATTGTAATTTTGGTAATTCTTTACAAAGTATTTTTATTTTCTGGAACGTTTAATGAAACAGAAATAAAATGAAAAATAAATAGAAATGAATTATTTTCATTATATAAATGTTTATTAGCATTTGAGCCATATATTGTATATAACAAGTTTATTGTACGAACAGATAATACACAGGTACATTGGTGGCTAACAAAGAAAATACAAAATTCAGTTACAACAAAATAGATTCAGAGACTAGTATTGAATATATTAAATTTTACATTTACAATTGAAGTAATTAGTACTAACAAAAACGTTATTGCAGATTATATATCAAGACAAAGCTACACAGACTGATATAATAGAAGATGATGCTTTAGAAAAGATATTCAAAACCCTAACTACGCTTTCAATGAAAGTGGACAGTGTGGGGAATGAAATAGAAAAGATAAAGACTAATGAAGATAAACTGAAGTCTGTAGCTACAAATCAGCTAACTCAGCAGTGTGCAGAGCTATGTCGATCGGAAGACATTAAAATTCTTGAGCTAGAAGGAGACGTTGGGACACTCCATAAAATCCATAACGTTTATCAATCTACAATTACAGGTACAAGAAAAGGAGTTATTGGACAAAGATACCAGAATATGAACTTAAATAAGACATTTGAAAAACCATTTACACCAAAAATACAAAAATACCTCTTGAACATACCCTCACAAATTACCACATATCGAGATAGTCTGAACCAAGATAAAAAAGTGTATAACTATACAGCCCAAAAATACATAGAAAATATCTACCGAGTATAAACTTTTCTAAACCTTCACCCCAAAGCTACAGATATCAAAGAACCCAACACAAACTATATAACTCAAAGATTATAAGGTCACAACAAGCTAATTGCACTACCCAAAACCAACCCAAGCTTAATAAAAACTTATTTTGATTATAGATTATTAAATACCATATACACCCAAGATGGAGAAGAACTATCAGTTATGGAAGAATTATAAAAAATATTCAACACCTATAAAAGAGTAACCAAAGGAAATCTATTTTATATAAAGTGTTATACTGCACCAGCAGAGATATTATGCGACGAGATAAAACCAGTTATACAAGTTGTAAAAATAGGATTAAATAGAGATATAATTATACCAGAAGATATTGTGCAGCAGCCTGAGATACCCAGAATCGAGATTACTTCTTAAAAATAAATAATAAAGAAATAGAAACCAAGGAATTAGAAATAAATACAATAGATGTTGAAGAAACAGATAATTATGATTCGGAAGATAGTGAAACATATACAGAAATCTTAACAAATACAAAAAATTTAGAAATCAATGAAAAAGAAGAAGTAATTAATGAAGAAAACTTAGGTGGGTTTCTCTGGCTGCTGGATAATATCTTCTAGTATAATCATATCTCTGGTTAATCCTATTTTTACAACTTGTATAACTGGTTTTATCTCGTCGTATAATATTTCTGCTAGTACAGTATAACACTTTATATAAAATAGATTTCCTTTGGTTACTCTTTTATAGGTGTTGAATATTTTTTGTAATTCTTCCATAGCTGATAGTTCTTCTCCACCTTAGGTGTATATGGTATTTAATAATCCATAATCAAAATAAGTTTTTATTAAGCTTGAGTTGGTTTTGGGTAGTGCAATTAGCTTGTGGTGACCTTGTAATCTTTGAGTTATAGAGTTTGTGTTGGGTTCTTTGATATCTGTAGCTCTGGGGTTAAGGTTTAGAAAAGTTTGTACTCGGTAAATATTTTCTATGTATTTTTGGATTGTATAGTTATAAAAAATTTTATCTTGGTTCAGACTATCTCGATATGTGGTAATTTGTGAGGGTATGTTCAAGAGGTATTTTTGTATTTTTGGTGTAAATGGTTTTTCAAATGTCTTATTTAAGTTCATATTCTAGTATCTTTGTCCAATAACTCCTTTGCTTGTACCTGCAATTGTAGATTGATAAACGTTATGGGTTTTACGAAGTGTCCCAACGTCTCCCTGTAGCTCTGGAATTTTAATGTCTTCCGATCGACATAGCTCTGCACACTGCTGAGTTAGCTGATTTGTAGCTACAGACTTCAGTTTATCTTCATTAGTCTTTATCTTTTCTATTTCATTACCCATACTGTCCACTTTCATTGAAAGCGAGTTAGGGTTTTGAATATCTTTTCTAAAGCATCATCTTCTATTATATCAGTCTGTGTAGCTTTGTCTTGATATGTAATCTGCAATAACGTTTTTGTTAGTACTAATTACTTCAATTGTAAATGTAAAATTTAATATATTCAATACTAGTCTCCGAATCTCTTTTGTTATAACTGAAGTTTGTATTTTCTTTGTTAGACACCAACGTACCTGTGTATTATCTATTCGTACAATAAACTTGTTATATACAATATATGGCTCAAATGCTAATAAACATTTATATAATGAACATAATTATTTTCTATTTATTTCCCATTTTATTTCTGTTTCATTTAACGTTCCTGAATAATATCTACAATGATGTTCTATTTTTTCATTTTTATACCTATATTTAAGTACTCCTCCATAACTACATTCACTAGCATCTGCTTCTACTATTTATATAAATTTTCTACGTTTGAAAATTGTAATTTTGGTAATTCTTTACAAAGTGTTTTTATTTTCTGGACTTGTTTTTTATCTTTTCCGTTATAAATATATTCTACATCCTTTTTTAATTTTTTCTGTAAAGGCTTTAGATTTTCTGCTAATTTTGGTATATATTCCCTTACTTGGTTTACTAATTCCAAAAATGATTGTAATTTCTTTTTTGTATCTAATTCTTCTTTTGAATTTATTATTTTTTGTACTATATGTTCTTGTAATTTTACTCCACTTTTATCTATTTGTATTCCCAAAAATTCTATCTGGTTTTTCATAATTTCAGCTTTCTTTTCACTTAAACTTATTCCCGATTTTTCTATTATATTCGTAAATTATTCTAATAATTTTAAATGTTCTTCTTTAGTTTTTTTGTATATAATAGTATATCATCTGTATATACTATACAATTAGGTAATTGTTTAAATAACTATCAATAAAATATTGATATCTACTTGGTGTATTTTTATATCCAAATGGTAGTACATTCCATTCATAAAATCCTTATAGTACCGTAAATGCGGTTAATTCCCTAGATACTTCTTCTAACTTTAAATGGTAAAATCTTGATTCACAATCAAATTTACTAAAGTAATTATATCCTTGTATTTGTCTTATTTTTAATATCTTATTTGGTATTGGGTAATTATTTGTCATAGTTTTTGCATTTAAATTTCTATAATCAATAACCATTCTACTTTTTCCTCTTTTTTATTCACTATGTTTATTTACTATAAATACTGGATTATTGTGTTTACTATTGCTTTTTTGTATATATTGTTTTTCTAATAATTCATCTATATGAATTTTAAATTCTTTTAAACCGTCAAAATTATATGTTAATGGTTTTTGAGTTATTATGTTATTTTTATATATTAATTCAATTTTTATAGTAATTTTATGTTTTCCCCATCCTTTTAATGGATCTTCACTATATAATTGTTCTAATTTTTTCTTAATTATTTCTATCTTATTTATTGAAAATATAGTTATTTCCTTTTTATTTATTGAAAATACGACTAGTTCTATTGTATCTTCAGTATTTTTATATTTTCTAATTTTTGTGTAATTTTTTCACTTCCTTCTATCCAATCAGTTTTTTTTCTTATTTTATTAGTAACTCTTTTTGCTCTTACTTTCTGTGTACATGGTGTTGTATACCACCAATCCGTTCTAGTTATTATATGTGGGTATAATTTATCTAAAACGGCATTCCTAAAAGTATATCTTATGATGTTAGCTCATAATTATAGATTTCTTCTATTGTTAATATTTTATCCCATACTTGTGTTTTTACATTCTTAGCTTTATAAGTAATTAAGCTTCCTTTGATATTAAATCCTTTAATTATTATTGGTGTTTTCAATTTATCCCATTTACTTTTTGGTAAACAATTATATCTACATAAATTAGCTTCTGCTCATGTATCTATCATAGGCGTATGATATCTACTGTAATACCCTTCTACTACTATCTTCATTAATATATATATTTTCATATCATGTTAAAGCTCTTCTTAAGAATAATTTCTCTCTGTTATATGTTATAGATAATTGTGTGTGCTCTATGTTATATGGTTTTACTGGTTCTAGCCATTTTATTCCTAATATTATGTCTGCTTTTTGCATTTCTTCTTTTATTTCAAATTCTATTTATTTTTCTAACTCCTATTGTTATTTCTTTTTTTGCTATATTTTTAGTGTTTATTAAGCTTCTTGGTAGATCTGGGCATATATTATTGTCAGATTTTATTTACTCATTTCTTATTAGATATCTTGCTATATAATTTTCTTCTTGTCTTGTATTTAAGAGTGTTAAATATTCTTTTTCATTTATTGTTCCCGTTATGTAATATTGGTTTAAATTAGTTGTTGAACTTGTTTCATAACCTGTTCTTTTTTATGAACTTGATGATTCTGTTTTTTCATAAGCTATTCTTTATGTTGTACTTATTCGATCATTTATTATTTCTAAATTTTCTTCTATATCTATGTCTCTATAACTATAATCATTATTATCAATTGTTTTTACAAATTGTTTGAAAGGACTTTCTATCTGTATTTTGTTAATTTTATTTTTTCCCATTATTTTATGTTTTGTTGTTAATACATATATATTTTTACATCTTACTGTAAATATTTTACTTCTTGGGGTTAGTTCTATTCCTGATATTTTCCAATATAATACTAATGATTTATCTATATTTTTATTTGTTATTTCCACTGAATAATTTGCACTTATTATAAATTTAAAATTTTGGTATATTAAATTTCCTTTTATGGCAGTTATTATACTTTTTTCTATAGGTTTTATAATTCTATCATCTGCTAGGTATAATTCTATTGGTGTAGCTATTCCTTCTTTAAACATGCTTTTATCAATATCTCTGTTCCTCCAAGGTGTACATATTTTATTGGGTCTTTACTTTTTATATCGTTTATTTCTTTATTAATTATTCTTTTTGTTACTAGTGGTATACTAACTCTTCCTTTTAAATATCTACAATCTATTACATGTTCTTTTTGACTTACTACGTAGTATTCTTCTTTTCTTCTACTAAATATATTTTTTACTGTTGGTATTTTAAATATTTTTTCTACACTTAAATCTAATTCTTTTCCTTTCATTTCATCAAATATATGACTATCAAATATTATTTTTTGATCTGTTCCTTCTTCATTTAAATATTCTTCCTTTGTTATTATTTTTATATCTTCTTCAGTTATTTGGTTTATTCTTATATCTTCTTCAGTCATTTAATTCATCTAATTCATTATCTATTTCATTATCTGTTTCATTCTCTGAAATTTCATATATACTATCTTCACTTTCTAATTCGTAATCTATCTGTATATATTCTGTATTTTTTATTTTTATTTCTGATATTTGTTTATTTTTTGGGTTTTTAGGTAATTTACAATCTCTAGCTAAATGTTCTAATTTTTCGTAATTATAACAAGTACATTCTTTTATAGATTTCTTTTTCCTATATGGTCTTTTATGTTTATAAGTTTTTACATAATATCTTTTTCTTGGTTTCTTATATTTATATTTTGATTTTTTGTATTTCTTATATTTCTTATGTCTTTTTCTTTTCTTATAATATCTTTCTTCGCATCCAAATTGAGGTGCTATTTTATCTTTACAACATGCTAAATTTCTTATTAATGTTTTTTTCCATTTTTATTTCTTCTCTATATTTTTCACATAGGTTTCGATACCATTGTTGTAAAAAATTTATTCTTGCTCCTAGAGTATCTACTATTTTTACTTCATCCCAACTTTTTATTATTTTTGAACTAAATAGTTCGGATAATTTATTAAAATATAATTTTCCTATTTCTTTACTTTCTTCTGTATTATATGTTCCTTTATAATAATATTCTTTAAATGCGCAAGTATATTCATCTATGTAACACATATTACATATTGCTAATTTTAACATTAAATTTCTATTTATATCTTTCTCTTCATTTTGTTCTTCTTCTGTTGTTGTCATGCTGAAATTCGTCTTTTATAACTATTTCATATTTTTTTAATAATTCTATAGGTGTTAATTTAGTTGTAGTTGTTAATGATGTTCCTTCTGTAGGTTTATCAATTTTTAATACCTTCTTGTTATTTTTAGTTAAATTTGAAAACCATAATTTCATTGTTCCTATTAGTGTTCTTTCTATGTATTCTGGTGCATCTGTTAGGTTTATATTATTATTTAATAATTATTTTATCATATATCCTATCCATAATTGTATTATTTTTTCTGTATCTATTACACAATCTAAGTCTAAAAAGTTATAATTTTTATTAACTATTTATTTGGTGTCCATTTGTCATATTCATCTTTTAGATTATATCTTTTAAATTTATTCTTAGAATATGTAGGTTTTCTTATTTCTGATGTTCTAGGTATTATATTTTCATCTTCTTTTTTATCAAGAGTATTTATTTCTGTGTTTCTATTTTCTAAGTTTTCTTCATTAATTACTTCTTGTTTTTCATTGATTTCTAAATTTTTTGTATTTGTTAAGATTTCTGTATATATTTCACTATCTTCCGAATCATAATTATCTGTTTCTTCAACATCTATTGTATTTATTTCTAATTCCCTGGTTTCTATTTCTTTATTGTTTATTTCTAATTTTTCTTTAAATTGATTTATCTCATTTAATAATTTTTGTTCTTTATCTTTTTCTTCTTTTCCTTTTTGTCTTTTTTCATACAAATCTTTTAGCATTTGTAGTTCTTTTTCTAATTCAACAATCCTACTATTTTTAGTTTCTTCTATTTTTCGTATTTCTTCTGTAGTTTGTTGTTTTATTTTTTCTATTTCCTTTTTTCTATCTATTTCTTCATTTTCTTTTTCTATTCTTACCATAGCTGTCAATTTATCTTCTAATTTTAATTCTTCTTTTTCTAACATTAAATATAAATGTTCACCTATTTTCTTATACCTTCTTCCTCACGGACATGTTAAAAGAACAAAAACATGTAAGATCAAAATAGAGATAAAATTTGAAAAACACAATAAAAGTACATATTCAATGATTAAAATATTTGATCACTACCTGCAGGCAGAAGACTTTTTAACTTTATGCTTCTGCTGAAATTGTTTTTGATGTTGTTATCATTTTGATGTTTCTTTAGTTAAATATGTAATTTTGATTTACATGATGGCCTTTTCAAGATACACATCTTTGCCTCTTTGGATGAAATTCTGCAGTTGGTCCAAACTATCAATTATTGTTCTTTAGTTTAATCTTAGGATTTCAACGAGATACCTATAAGTTTACTTAATTACGAACATAATCACAGAAGATCCTAAAGTTTAGGTACATGACCAAGTAGAAAAGGTTAGTAACCAAATTTTAATAAACTTCAAATAAAAAAAAAAATCCTTTTACCACCTAACGACTTAAATGAATTTAACCTTTCTTACAAATTTAATTATTTAGTTAATTAAGAAAGAATTGTCGTAAGTTACCATATATTTAGGAGTCTTCCTATATACTTTCATATATTTATTATAATTAATATTCAATAGAATAAAGCCAATTAAATAATAATTTGATAAGAATAGTAAAAATGCAATTTTGTTTAAAACGGACAAAAGTTCAAACAACATTTCTAAAACCCTCATACTTTTAAAATAATAGAGATAAAGATATAGATGTAGATACTGATTTTTCTATAGCTTTAGCTGAATATCGAAATACATTTTTTGCGCCTATGTATTATCTTTGTAAACTTGAGAACATAAGTGACCATTTTAAATCCCTTTTTCAATCTTAATCTCACATTCTCGACTTCATATGCAGGTGTCAATTTTATGGTTAAAGATTTCAACCTCAAAATGCAATAGATTTTGTTGTCTATGTATATAAGTTGTACATTACTATATTGTAAAACTTAACTCCTTGGCATATACTATCAAGGAGCTAATTATTATTTTTGTTGTGTATATCAATGTTTTGCAACATTTTTTAAACTAAAGTCGGGTCAAAGACCCATTTATTAAATAAGAAGAGAGAAGTATATACAAAGTTTGGTCCTAAGGTGACCAAAGCCCATAATAAACAAAATAATAAGCAAACGGAAAGAAAATCGCATGAAATAGAAAAGAAAAGAAAAGAAAAATCAAAACAAACTCAATTAGGAAACTGAAGAGATTTCAAGAAGATACATCATCTTCCTCTTTCAGGACTTCGATATCTCAAAGCGCAGCTCCAACCACTGAAAAATTATCTAGGTCTCATCGAAAGTATCTAAATCTGCAAGATTGGTGGAAAAAACTCTTTGGTTGTTCCCATTTTGTGAGCCATATCTTGAAAGCTTTCTTCCCTTTAATCGCAGATCTTGAGCAAACTGTAGCTCTTCTCGGTTACACTGAAAGATGTAAGTCTTCGATTAAGCTTAATTTCTTTGTTTGTAATGCATATTTATCCTCTCTTTAACTTTAAATCGGTGGGTTGAACCTCCATCAAGGTTGATACCACCACCAAATTCAACGTTTAGAGAGATGATCTCATATGACACTAAAGATAAGTTATTTGTACAAATCTTTGCAGGTACTATACTCTAGCCTTCTAATAAGCATTCGACCACAGTAGATGTGACTATCAATACCCACCCACACGATTCGCTACTTGTAGAACACCAAAAAATTCTTTCAGGTGCGGATACCAAATCTAATGAAATATCTTCAGTGTTGAGTATTTTGTAGCCTATTCAACGCGATGCGAATGGGTAAACCAGTCAGGAAATCCATATTCACCTCTTCCCACTTTCAAGTGGGGGATACCAAACTCTTGCAACGTACCACCAGGTCTTTGGTGCTCTACCTTGACCTGTTGACAAGTTGCACACTTGGCTACAAACTCTGCTATATCTCTCATCATACCACTCCACCAATAGATTTACCACAAGTTGCGGTACATCTTTGTAGCACCTGGATGAATAAAATAACGCGCACCATGTGCTTCTGCTATAACCCGCTATCTCAAATCATCAACACAAGGCATGCATAATCTACTTTGGTATCTCAACACACCATCTCCCCCTTGAAAGAAAACCTCTGCCTTTTGGTCTTTAACTAACTCCTTCAGTTTGACCAAACTAGGATCCTTATCTTGCTTCTCTTTTATTTCCGAAACTAGGGAAGATTCGAAACTACTTTAAACTCAAATATTTCTTTCGGCAGAATCAACTAATCTAACACCCAATCTGGCTAATCGATGCACTTTGTGAGCTAACTTTTTTTTATCATTCTCCATATGAGCAACACTGCGCATAGAAAACGAGCGTCTGCCACTATATTGGCCTTACCCGAATGATACAACACACTCATGTCATAATCCTTCAACAACTCCAACTACCTTCTCCAACGAAGATTCAACGCCCTCTGAGTAAACACATACTGCAAACTTTTGTGGTCCGTGAACACATCAACATGCACACCATACAGATAATGTCTCTAGATTTTCAAAGCAAACACCACCACAGCTAATTCAAGATCATGGTTTGGGTCATTCTTTTTATGAGGCTTCAACTGTCTAGAGGCATAGGCTATGACCTTAGCTCTCTACATTAACACACAACCCAAACCAACTCTAGAGAAATCACAATAAACAACAAAGTCATCTGTACTATCAGGTAATGCTAGAACTAGGGATGAAGTGAGTTGAGTCTTCAACTCCTGAAAACACTTCTCGCAGGAATCTGACCACAGAAACTTAACTTTCTTTTGGGTCAATCTAGACATAGGAGACGCGATAGAAGAGAAACCTTTAACAAAACAATGGTAATAACCAGCTTCACCCAAGAAACTCTTAATATCTAATAGAGAGATAGTTCTAGGACAATTCCTTACGGCTTCTATATTTTGGGGATCGACTCTAATGCCATCGGCAGAGACAATATGACCCAGAAAGGCTACTGATCTAAGCCAAAATTCATATTTTCTGAATTTGGTGAATAATTGATGGTCTCTAAGAGTTTGCAAGACAACTTTAAGATGGTCTACATGGTCATCCTCACTACGAGAGTATACAAGGATATCATCTATGACTGCTATGACAAACGTGTCTAGATACTATTTGAACACTCAATTCATGAGGTCCATGAAAGTTGTTGGGGCATTGGTTAGCCCGAAGTACATGACTAGAAACTTAAAATGACCATAACGGGTTCTAAGAGCTGTCTTTGGAATCGCATTCCCTTACTTTAAGCTGATGATAGCCGAATCTAAGTTCTATCTTTGAGAAATAACTTGCACCTTGGAGTTTATCAAATAAGTCATCAATTCTTGAAAAGGTGATATTTGTTCTTAACTGTAATCTTATTCAGTTAACGATAGTTAATGCATATTCTCAAAGAACCATCTTTCTTTTGCATGAATAGGACGGAAGCATCCTATGGAGAAACACTAGGCCTTATGAAACCTTTATCTAGAAAATCTTTAAGTTGATCCTTCAACTCCTTAAGCTTTGCGGGAGCTATATGATAAGGAGGGATAAAAATATACTGAGTATCAGGAAGAAGGTCAATACCAAATTCTATTTTCTTATCAGGAGATACCCCTAGGAGATTTTCTGGAAAGACATCAGGAAACTCGTTAACCACTCAAACGGACTAAAGTGTTGGAGTCTCAGACTTTGTGTCTTTGACTCAAACTAGATGATAAATGCAACCTTTGGATATCAACTTTTTGGCCTTAATGTAAGATATGAAATAACTCTTGGGAGACACTGAATTACCTGACCACTCAAAGACTAGCTCATCTGGGAACTAAAATTTCACCACACGGGTGCGACAGTCTATAGAAGCATAACAAAAATGGAGCCAATCATAGCAAGGATAAGATCAAAGTATCTAACTCTATTAAGTATACTGACATGAATTTATGGAGGATAGTGATAGGACACTTCTTATTCATTTGGCAACAACTGACTCACCTACTAGAGTAGAAACCAAGAAAGACATAGGGATCTTTTCAGAACTTATCTCAAAATTTACTACAACTAATGGGGTCACATAAGAGAAACTTGACCCAGGGTCTAACAACACATAAACATCAAGATGAAAGACACGAAGCATACCTATAACCACATCTGGTGAATCTTCTTACTCTTGAAGGGATGGTAAAGCATAGAACCAATTCTGGCACTGACCGCCATCGATATTGGATAATGCACCCTAAGGAGGAGCTAGGCGACCTAAAGGATCTGGTGCACTAGTAGCCTGAGTCTGGGGACGAACATCTCTATTTTCCTGCTTAGCATGTGGACAATATCTAATGCTGTGACCCAACTTACCACATCCAAAACAACCTTTCTAACCAGCCAAACACTTACCAGGATGAGTTTTACCATACTTAGTACATGTAGAATAATTGAGCCTACCACCCATACTACTATGGGATTTGGAAAAGATTTACCCCACTGTTCTTGCCTATTTCTGGGTGCAAGAGAACTTCCTCTTCCAGACCTATTCTCGCCATGATCAAACTGCCCTGTTCTAGCCCTCTTATTTTCTCTCTCTCCTTTCTTCCTTCTTTTTGCCTTAATCTGCTGAGCGTGCATCATCAATCTATGAAAATCCATGTCTCCAATGAGCATAGCAGTCCTACACTCCTTAACTACCAAACCAAACACACCGGTTATAAACTTACTCATGATTGACCTAGGGTCATCCATCTGATCAGGGGCATACTTAGACAACTGATTGAACTTGAGGCAATACTCCTTTACTGTCATCAAGCCCTACCTCAGGTTGATGAACTCTTCTATCTTAGCTTCCCTCATCTCACGTAGGAAGAAATTGTCTAAGAATATATCTTGAAATATCTGCCAAGTCATGGGAGTTGTATTCTCCACTCTACTCTTCTTCCATATCACTACCCAGTCATATGCAATATCCTTCAGCTTGTAAAATGCCAATTATACACTCTAATCTTCAGAAACATCCATAATTTGGGTGATTCCCTTCACCTCATTAAGATACAATTATGAGTCATCACCTGCCTTTGACCTAAAGAACTATGGCGGGTTCATTCTCATAAAATCTTGGATTCTGGCTGCGGCCAAGTCCCCGTCTTACTGAAGTGGGGCTATAGCCTGATGCTTACCCTGAACATTAGCTGTCACAGCCCAAAACTCTGTATATGACACATTCTCATTCAATGGATCTGCGAGCTGAGGTAGCTGGTTATGGTTTCTATAGGCATTAACTCGACGAGGAGGCATTTTTAACTATCACATGAAAGCACGAGTTAAAAACACATAGAAATACTATAAGCATGATAGATCATAAAAGAAAGAGATAATTTCCTAAGAATGTTCTATAGCCTCTTGATCATAGATGCGGTGCGCTTCACACCAATAATCAAGACTCTATGTAATGCAGCTTGTCGACTCCCTAGGACTCTCAAAACCTTAGGCTCTGATACCAAGTTTGTAATGCCCCAAAATTTGATCCCGAGATGTCACACGGTGTTTAAGACTATGAGTAGCCTTAAGCTAACCCTGTCTGCATACTACTGAGCTTGAATCTTATAATAATAGAAATATAGACATAAAAGTCATGCTAGAATATGGAAACTATTTGTAATATCTAAGAATAATTCAAAACATAATATTTGAAACATAAAAACTAAATAATCTGCATCAAAACTAGTAGTCTGACAAGCCTCTACTACTAATACTAGAGATTCACTATGACAAACCCCTAGCTAACTTGAGCTGTCTAAAAAAAAGTGCTAAAACTCCTAAACCGATAAACTGCAAAAGCTGAAATAAATTAGTCCCCAAACTATGAGGACTCACCAACTGTCCGATGTAGATGGAGATGCTTGAACTACTCACGCTGTTGACACTGAGCACTCGTACCTATATTATGAGACAATGTAGCACATAGGCATATATGTGAATCAGTATTTTGAGAATGTACTAAGTATATGGGGGTGATATGCATAAGTAAAACATCATCTCATAATCATCATTTATAAAACAATGTATGATAAAGGTAAATTACTCACATGAGCTGGAATATCTAAAATACTAAAATATATAGCAATAAGAAGAAAAACATACTTTATAAATCTTGTGGGCCATAACATTTAGTTCTAAAAGCTGTACTAAATCTCTGTCTTTAAATCATACTGTCCAAGTGTAAAAGAGCTCACTCTAAATCTGAAATTTGAAAGCTAAAATCAGAAGTCATTATCTTTCTGTAAAGCATATTCTAAATAAAACTATGAGCCTTTATACTTAGTTTTCTAAAAGAATTTCTTTAATTCTTCTAATTTGATTAGAAGGATTTGAAATATATATTTTAATCTATAGGGAGGTTCTCTTAACCGACATAAACCATGTGAGCTAACATGGAGTCCAACGTCTCGTCCTCTTAAGGAAGAAATCTCACATAGGGAAGAGGTGTCATACTCTTGTCAGGGAGTATAACCTGAGCTAAGTGATCACATCTGTAACTATCATCCATATAGAAGTGGGAATAATCTTATAATCTGTACCTATATTAGCTACATAGTTTTGTGGAAACGGATGAGCTAAACCCATACTTCCTGCTCGGTGCTAAATACTACTCCCTTTTTATTTGCTATGCTCATTCTATTGGAAGTCCACTTTAAAACTAGCATAAGGGTTTATCTAAAACCAATTATGCATTAATTTGATGAAATCTGTAATAATCTGAAAAGTGGATTGCAAAACTAATCTGAGGATCAAAAGATCAAAAACTTTATTGTAAATCTGGTATAATCAGCTCATAAGGTACTTAAAGAATCATTTTTCTCAAAATCTCAACATATAAACTTAGGGTTTAAAACCCATGTATCAAATTCATGTCAAATATCATAATAATCATGTTTGATAATGAAAACAATGATAATTTATCTCAAAATCTAGAAATTTGCAATAGGAATGAAAATATGAAAATAAATATGCAATTCAACTTATAATTCACTTGAAATCTCATAATCTTGTAAATGGAAACATTGGGTATGAACCCTAATTTCAAATTCATGAAAAATCATATAAATTATATAACTTTAAAATTTAAACAAGTTTTGGGCACAGGGATGAAAGAAGATCCTTGTTCATAAACCCTACATACCTTGTTGGATGATTAGATGAAGAAACCTTGAATTTTGGATTCGTATTGAGTTCTTGATGATGGGTTCTTGATTACCTTGCCTTGGGATCCCTCAATTTTAAGTTTTCTTGGAGAATCTATGGAGAATTTGGATTTCTTGGAGAAGGAGATTTGATGGTCTAGGGTTTTCTTTTAAGAAAGAATGGATGAAATAAGCATAAAATGACTTAGGATATGTTAAATCTTGTGTTTTAGATGTATTGGGGGTTGAATATTTACCAAAATACCCCCTTTAAACCTTATAATGGAATTGGAAAACGTACATTTTCCTTATTTGGGTGGCCACCGCAATGCGCCACTATTACGGTGGCTCACTGGAAATCAATGAATGGAAAATGGGCAGACTCTGCGATGCAGAAACATCGCAGTGCCCCTTTGGAATGCTATTTTGGCACATGGCGCGACGCGCCATTATCGCGCTGGACCTCTGGAAATTGACAAACGATAAATTGACCCTCTCTGTTATGCGCCAATATCGTAGAGGGCCACTGGAATGAGAAATTTGGGATTTGACACTGCTCCGCGTCGCGCTAAGGGTCTAAATGATGGTGTTTTACGAGTGGGACTTAAAATAGCCATAACTTCTTACCCGGTTATCGAATTTATGTGAATCTTATATCGTTCAAAAGCTAATTCAATTTTGTATGAAATGGAAAGTCTAAATCTAAGGAATTCCATACCAAATAAATAATATTTGTTTTGGAAGCTATCTCTTAACACTCTAGGGACGAATTTAAGCTAGGAAAAATTGTGGGGTATTACAACCTTGATGTTCAGTAGCTTAATTTGAATCCTCTATTGTTAGCATTCCCCTTATTCTTGGAATTATTAATTTGCCAAGATTAATATTCTCCTTACCTTGCTTGGTACCTACCATACTTGTCTAAAAAGTACTTCACCTCAATGATAAAAATCTATTAAATGTTGTTGCTTGGTGCCTTTTCTGTGACTTGCCTTCTTATTAGCATCTTTATGTCATGATAGTCTAAACTGGTGATTCCCTACTATAGTACATGCATTATTTTGCAACGCATTTCTAATAATTGGGATTTCTTTCTTGTTTAGTGTTAAAATCTTTCTTCCATTGCTTGGAATGTCTTGGAACTATCTATATAAAAATCACCTGCAAAAGAGAAAACAAGATTAGCAAAAAAAAGCTAACAAGAGTATAGGGAGTGTTGTACTCTTACTGATATATTATCTATTAAATCCAAGATACAGTTAACATCAACTGAAATTATCCAAGGGATCCTCCACTCTCTTTTTAAAATCTCAATCGGAGTTTGTGAATCTTACTCTAAAATTACATAATTTAAGATATCTTCCTTATAGTATTGTAAACCCTGTTTGATAGCCCTTGCCTCATCCACTAAATTAGTGGTTTCTTGAATTTTATTCCCCTTTGCATCCACCAAATTACCTCTTGAATCTTAATTTAAAAGGCAGCAAAATTGGGGCCAAGATTTCCCCTAGATACCCCATCTGTAATGCACTTAACCCAATTATTAGGAGGTGGAAACCATCTGACAGTCTTGACAACATAACCTGGTCTATATTGTTCCAAAACTTCCATAATTTATGGCCAATTTTTACTGTCATAGTTAATATTAAATGTACTCATCAAGAATTTTCTCGCAATATCATTCACCTCCCAAATTATCTTGACCAAAGAGTGCCTTCCTCCATGAAATACTGTGTTACTATTTTTCCACAGAAACTATAATATAAAGATAAGTACTACTTGGAAAACTCCTTGGATTCTACTATTAGCATTATGACACTACCATTTCCTGATTATCTGCTTCAAACTCATTAAAGGGATGAAACTTACTGGCTTTGAATAATAATTCCACACTATTTTAGCAACATTACCTCTCAAAAATGAGTTCTCAATAGATTCCACTTCTTCTTGGCCACAACACTTGCAAAATTGGAAATATTAGGATTCCAAGTGTGCATTAACTATGATACTAGAACCTTTCCTTTCCAGATTATCCAAGCCAGGGAGGAAAATTTAAAAGGAAGGTTTTTGCACCATAATTTCTTCAGATCCTCACTGATTTCGTTTTTTGTCTTAATATATCCCAAGCACTTTTCACACTAAAAATACCAGTTCTTGTTGCTATCTGCCGTAATTGGTCTGCATGATCAACAAGTTTGCACTTTTCCGTGACATCCCTAACATGCTTCTCTACATACTCCGGTACAAAAGTTTTCATTTCTTTAAAATTCCACCCTTGCTCGGTCAAGAAAGAATCAATATCTTTCATTGGCAGATAGGTATGAACCTCTTCCTAGTGGATAAATAAAGGCCCTAAGTTGGTCCTATTTTCAATCATACACTAGATGTGCCTTCTTTAGGTTCCCACCATATATATTTTTTCAATTTACTCATGTTCTCTAACATATGCTTCTAAATTGGTGACCCTCCATTCCACTCTACCAAAGCTGGAATTTCTTCCTTGTAGTATTTATTCCAAGAGAAATTAGACCACATGTTATTTTGGGTTCTAAATATCCACCATAATATTGCTTGAGAAACTTCAAACATCGACCTAAAACCAAGCCCTCCTTTTATCTTTGGGAAACATATCTTATCCCATTTTGACCAATGTTTACTCCTTTAGATTTTTTTTATTGTTCCAAAAAAATTTAGCAAAGATTTTATGGAGTTCTTTTATGACAGAAATAGGAGGAACTAGAACATAAATAGGAATACTTTGTAAGAAACTAGTGATTAACGCTTCTGTACTTCCATATGATAGCAGCCTACCTTTCCATGATTGCAATTTGCTCTTCACTTTGTCAATAACTCAGCATAGTGCTCCTTTCTCTTTATTGTGTGGGTTATGGGACAGCCTAAATATTTCAGAAAAACTTCTCCATTTCATACCCAGCACATGTTCAACCATCTCTGAAGTGTTCCTTTCTACATTTTTATTCATATAAATAAAAACTCTTGTCATTATTAACTTTTTCCCTGACAGTGTTTCATAGTCCCTTAGAATCTTCATAATCTTTTTCACTGATGATTCATCAGCAGAACAGAAAAGGATAGTTTCATCAGCATAAGCCTAATGGTTTAGATTTAAGATCTACTTAGGAATTCCATATCCTACAAATAGCTTATTCATAAATAAGGAATTTAGAGTCCTAGACAGGACTTCAGCAGATAAAATAAATAAAATAAGGGATAGTGGATCCCCTTGCTTAACACCTCTAGTAGAATGAAAAATGAAACAATCCAAACTAGGGCCTTGTCATAATTGAAAATCCCAAGCCTAACCAGGACCAGGAACCACCCCCATTACCCTACCCGACCACCAATTGCATACCTTGAGTCATGTGATGTCTGAACATATATCAAGATAGCATATTCACCAATATGGTGACTCTGGGATTAGTCTATATCCGAAACCAACCCAACCAAGCCCAACCACCAATAACCAACCCAAACCAATGCGGAAACCATAAGCTAATATCATGACAATAAGCCAATGTATGAATATATATATATATATATATATATATATATATATATATATATATATATATATATATATAACATAAACCATCTATACCATACCCAAGTCCACAATTGTCCATACAAAGCCTCTAGACCAACCATGACCACCAAAACCTTTACCCTTTAAACTACTCCAAACCCTTTTAGACCATGCCAAGCATTTAATGAATTTATAGCATTTATATCAGTTACACCATGTAAAACCATCCAAAACTATTTAGAGTTCCATTACCAAACCAAACCATGCAAGAGTCCCAATGAAAGTTCAACAATTAGAGTAAAAACATTCTTTGAAGCATTTTATCAAACATGTTGAGGGTATACCCTTACCAAGACCAAAACCAATGCATAAACCACCATAATTTGGGTTTTCTAAGACCTATTATTTAAACCATAACCAACCAACACCCACATTGTAAACCATTACCAAAAACATGTAAAAATATAGTTTAAAATATACCAAACCATATGCATCAAGACCCCCAACATATATTCTGAAAACCACTATTCATAATTCATAAATCAATGTTTAAAATGCAATACATATGCCTTTATTTGGAAATAACAATGACCATAGGATTACATGCCTTACACAAGAAGATTCACGGAAGAAATCTAGAACTTTGATCCTTTTGAAGAACACATGAAGAAACCCTAGCCTCCAATCTTCAAGAATGAGTTTGAGAGAGTAATTGAAGTGTTTTAACCCTTTAATAAGTTTCACAAGGGCTATATAACATGAGGACATAAGGGTTTAGGAGTAGGAAATGTTTAAACTACCCTTGACATAGAAAATTAAAACAAGCCACGTCCAGGGGTACGACTCCCCCTTACCATCCATATCCTAGGGTACAAATGGTACCCCAACTCATACCTAAGACTATTCCAAGACCCTACCTACTTATTTCTATACGACTAACACCTCCCTAGTTGTACCTTAAGGGTATGAGCGACACCCCCAATCATACCCACACACCATATCTAGGGCAGACTCCATAAGACCAAGATGATCATACACCATACGACTTGCACTACACCATTTGTATGCTTGTATATGATTCATACCCTAGTGAGTCATATATTGAGTAGTAGCCAAGCCAACCATACTGCCTAAGGTACGAGTGAACCCTCAAGATAGCCTATGAGTCATATTCAAGGGTATGATTAGTACCTTTCAGTCTTACCAAGGCCAAAAGGTCCAAAACTTGAGAAATTTTACAAGGGTCCAAATTCTAGGGTGTTTCAGTCTCCCCCACTAGGATCATTCATCCTTGAATTATGGGTAGGGGTAAGAACCACTACGAGGTAACATATTAACACACATCAAACTTTCCTCCAACTGAAATAGAGGATAAGAACACAAACCAAGATGATAAAATCATCACATACCCCAAGCATGATTTATACCCCAACACCTCCACTCCGATCTCTAACTAAGTTAAAAAACAAAGATGCAAGAAAAATAATCTTTCACTAACAAAGTTTGAAAACAAAGATATGTTTAATGAATATACACCTTATGCAAAAATTCCTAGAAAAAAGATCCAATACGGATACTTGGACTCCATGTCCTCTTTTGTATCCCCAAATGGCTTCCTCATACTTTTGGATTCACCATGGAACCTTTGTTGAAGCTATCTCTTATTGTTCGCAACCGGCGAACTTACCAACCCAAGATACTCATTAGGAAAATCCTCAAAGAACAAGGAAGTCTAGATACCAAAACTAACCAAAAGGACCATCCACACCTTAACCCAAGAAAACATATAGAATATCGGGTGAGTGAACTCATGCTAAAGCAAGTCCAATTCATCTTAGATTTTACTGAGACACATCATTGCGAGAACTTAAGTCTAAATATACGCCACCACTTCTATACTCAAGCCTATCCAAAGATAAAAGGATTTAACTTAAGCCACCGGGCTCCACTCCTTACATTTATCCCGAAACACCACTCTACTTCCATCACCATAGAGACCAGGAGTAAAAGACATTGACTAAACTATATCCACCTATTATAATAGAAACCTCCATCCTATAATTGAACATGCAAAACCATACAACTACTATGCCATAGAACAACTCATTAAACCATGCCCTATCAAACCTCTCAGGGACCTAACATAATTTATTGGTATATTTACCAACCACATCATTCAAGCCTACCGCTTATATACCCATAAGATGATCTATCCACCAAAATATCCAATACCTTTTATAATTTTAAAAAGGGTTTCCACCACTTATCCCTTTCCTAACCACCTATCATGACAATAACCTTACCTCACCTTTTAAACCCTTAACTTTGGTAGTCACTCGAGACTTTCTCCCATTTAGGGGATTCTACATTCCCCATTTCACATATCACCACACCTCCAATACTACTACTATTCTAACACAAGAAGAGTTATTTATGAAATTAAGGTACAAGAATTATCCATGCTGCCCAAGGCAATACAAAGACCCCCAAAACAAGGCACGATACCATAGGCACAACAAATTTCATAGTAGCCATCTACACCATAAGGGAGAATCATCCTGATCAAAAAATACCATGAAAAGAGTCCTTAAATTGGATACCAAAAGAAACACAACCACCTATATCATGAGTAACTTAACACAAGGTCAAAACTCATATCCAGAGAATAAGGTGAATGTAAAAATGTGAAGCTTAGGCATAAGAGCTAAATAAATATATACAACACTAGTAGAGTACTCTCTTAACCGGGAGGGAAGAGTATCACTAGAATATGTGACACGACCTTCTCTTGAAGTTTACCACTAAAAGAGAATTTTAGATTAACCACCAACTTTCATCTAAATTATACTTAGAGCCCAACATAGACATGCAAAAACCATGAGACCAAATGAACTCCAAGATTTCCAATTAAACCAAAACCATTAAAGATCAAAACATGGAAACCAAGGCCTTTTCAAGAATTATTTGAATCTAGTCAAAACCAATTTATGTCCCTTTAATCACTTATACAATGGAAAGATTTAAGAATAGTCAAACCATATGAAAAATTATATCCAACAAAAATTTCACAAATAGTTTGAGGACATGATGAGTGGTGATTTTACCACTCATTCTCACTTATCATTCGTGCAGATTACCTTGTTTTGAATGAATCAAAGGGACAAAATTGTGATTAAATACTCTAATATCCACTTCTTGTAGGCATAGAGTTGAGGAGATAGAAAAATGTGGATCGAAGCTTGAAATAATCAAAAGAAATCAAGAAAGTGCTACTAATGACTCAGAACAGAAATAGCCTCGGCTACTGTGGTCGCGGTCTTAGCACTACGATGATAGTCAGCTAAGTAGAGAACATATATAGTCTCGGGTAACGCAATCACAGTTGGAGTGACACAATCTTAGTTTATCAAGAAGTCCAACATGTTGTGATTGCTCAATCATAGATACAACCACGATTGTGCAATGGCAGTCAACGCTCCGTGATTGCGGGTAAGTGAGATTAATGAGCAAGGGCATTATGGTTGATTTAGACAGTTGATTTAAGACTTATATAGAGGATCCAAACACTTTTTGTAATGTGTGGAGAAAATTGAGGAGAAAGTGAGAGAGAAAAAGTGGAAGAACACTAGAAATTTTGGGTAAAAAATGAATTGTTCATAATTGTTATAATTATTAGTCCAAGAGGAAATTAGTAAAATTGAAGTGTGGAATTGAAGATTATTTTACCTTCTATTATTATGGATACCATAGAAGAACTACTTGGTAAAAGTTTTTTCACCTTTCTCATGAGTAACTAATTTATTTAATATTGGGATTATGTTGAACTAAAGTGTAATTATGTATGGGTGTTATTGTGTTGCATGATTCTTAGTTGTTAAGTATGGATTCCACCATTGCTTGAGTTGATGAGTTGGAATTTGTAGGTTAAAACCCTAAATCTCCAAATGGGTTTGATGGGTGAAAACCCCAAACTCTAAAACCCTTTATATCCTTGAAAGAGGGATGAAAGTGAACATGAGGTAACCCATAACATCCTTGAAAGAGGGTTATAGAGAGACAAGGTAATGGTGGACAATTGAGCTTATGGTTTACTACCTTTTTCAATCTTAGAAATAAATGTATTTAGAGTGTAAATCATGTCAAGAGCATCATCCTAGAAATAGGGATGCTTGATTGAGGTTTTGGGTGATTACAAATTGCACACTTATTAGGTGCTTGAAAGAGCGAACGAGTGAAATCATTGTTGTTTTATTGAAAGATTGACCACAATGACTTTTGACCTAGCCTATCCTTTAGTTAACAACTAAGCTTCATGTTAAACCATCATCTACCCACACACTTTACCTTTAGGTAGACATTATTCCAAGATCTCCCCAAATCTTGATTTTAAATCAAAAAGTGTCAAATACGTGCATTGTTAATCAAAAATCATTACAATCAAATCCCCTCATTTAATTTTACATGTCATGTTTGTTAGCACTTTGATAACCTTTTAGTAATTAGAGAACCCATAGGACTTGAAATTTATAATTCACTCTTTGTGGATTCGACCCCAACTCGAGTTGGGTTATTAACAGTGATCATCTCACCCCTAAAGAATGTGAGTGAATTGAGCATTATCAAAATTGCGTCGTTGTCGGGGAGTGAAATATAGATTTCAATTGTGCGGTGTGATTTTTACTTGGGTGCACCCGTAGTGAATCTAATTTAATTTCCTTGTTTTTGATCTTTGATTAGGTAAACATTATTATTCATAAATCACCATAATTCATAAGGACTCGGATTATCTTGGGGTCGAATATCACGAAAGTGTCATTCGTATTCCCCTCACCGAGGAGCATGAAGTATTTTAGTTACAAGTGTAATGATGCAATTGCTCCACTTAAAGGGACTTTTCTGGGGTGAAGCCCATAAAGATCCAAATGTCCATTTAAAGGGCTTAGTGAAAGTATGTGCTCCATCTAATATTGCACATATATCCCAAGGTCTATTCGATTACATTTTTTCCCATTCTCTCTCACAAGAAAGGCAATGCTATGGCTAAGGTATTTAACCGCCGGATCTATTACTTCATAGACAAGTCTCATGGAGACCTTATTATGTTAATACTTCCCACCATCTAGGATATTGAAGTTGCAGGATGAGATTGTTCATTTCTATTAATACCACGAAGAACCATGGTATGATGCTTGGGTAAGATTCAAGAAAACACTTTTAAAATACCCCACCCATGATATGCCAGATAATATGCTTCTCCAAATTTTTTACAGGGCATTAGACCAACAAAATAAGACCATTGTGGACAATGCATCTAGTGTATCATTCATCAACTCGCTATATGGGATTGTATCAAAAGTCTTGAACCTTTGGTGTAAGGGTTAAGACATAAAATATGTTGAGGTGGCCATGGGGGATCCCTCCTCGTCCTTTGTGTGCCATAATAAAAAATATGAATAGGAAAAGGCTGATGCGAAGATGGTCAAAGTGATGTCATGCCTCAAACTCCTACTTGAGCATATGTTGGGTAACCAAATGGAAAATGTAAGTATGATAAGTGTAAAAGAAGTTGAACTTTGTGAAGACGCAGAGGAGGAGATGACTGGTGACAAGTTAGGTATGGTACCTAAGAGCTCGAAGGGTTTCCATCTTGTCCCACAATGACAAGATAGGAATTAAGGTTAGAACCAAGAAAGTCTAAGAATGGCACATTATGAAGAGAAAGAGAAGATTGATAGAGATATTTTAGTATGGATCTTGAGTAGTGTTGAGAGGACCGGCAAAATGGTGAATGAGATGCAAATTAAATTCTCCATGCTCCACCAAACGGTTATATCTCACTCCATCTCCATACAATAACTAGAGGATAAAATAATCCAAATATCAAAGTATCTTATGGAGAAGCAGGGTGAAGAAATGTGAAATGGGAAGGAGACAAAGGGGAAGAAAAAAAGGTCCAATGATGAAGAGCCAAAGTTAAGTGAGTAATTAATAGGAAGGCTAATAGTTAATGATTGTCACATTGTCTCTATGCCATCGAACCTCATTCATCCTCCTTTCCTAAAATGGCCCTTGAGAAATGAAAAGCATGATAAGCTCAACCAGTTTTATGATAAATTTAGTACCCTTTCTATTAATATTCCTCTTATTGAGGTGTTACAAAACATGCCGAGGTATGCAAAATTTATGAAGGATTAGATATCTAAAAAGAGGATCATGGAGGATGAAACAATAGAAATAACACACCATTGTAGTGTCATTATGACAAGCACATATGTGGAAAAGAAGGACCCTAGTGCTTTTATAATCTCATAAACCATTGGCGCATTCACATTTGCTAAGGCATTGTGTGATCTTGGAGCAAGTGTGAACCTCATGCCTTATGCTATATTTCACAAGATTTGATTGGGAAAGCCAAAGCCCACCAAAATGAAGTTGCTCATGGCTGATCGATCCATCAAAAAGCCCATGGGAGTCCTCCATGATGTTCTAGTAAAAGTGAACCGGTTCGTCTTCCTGGCCAAATTTTTTGGTTTGGATTGTGCAGTGGATGTCAAAATTACTATTATCCTTAGGAGTCCATTTTTAGCTATCAGGAAGGCTTTGGTAGATATGTAGTCTGGCAAGATAAAGTTTAGATTGAAGAATGAGGAGGTATCCATCAATGTGTGTAAGTCCATGAAATAACCAATGGACTTATAAGTCATTTTGGTGATTTATGTTATTTATGGGGAAGTGTCAAACCATGTTGATGTGATATTGTTGAATGATCCTTTGGTAAGGTGCTATGGAATTGTGAAAGAGATAAAGTAGAGGAGTATGATGAGGTGGTATCATCTTTAACTGGGCTTGGGTTTCATACCAAGAACCCAATTAAGTTGGATCTTGATCTAAAAAACCAAGAAATTTCGCTCGTAAAACCATCCATCCTTTAACCTCCTAAGGTCGAATTGAAATCCTTGCCACCCCATCTCAAATACGTGTTCTTAAGGGAGGGTGATACTTTACCAATCATCATTTCTAGTGACCTTGACTACTCTCAAGTAGAAGCATTGAAGTTGGTGGTAAAAAAATTCATTCAGGCCATTGGCTGGAAGATAGCGAATATCACTAGAATAGCTCCCAGCATTTATTTATAGAAAATTAAAATCGAGCAAGATCATATACCGAGTGTGAAACACCAAAAGAGATTAAATCAATCCTTGAAAGAGGTGGTAAAAAAGGAAACTATAAAGTGTCTCGATGCAAGAGTGATATATCTTATATCCAATAGCAATTGGGTGAGCCCGATACAATATGTTCCTAAAAAAGGTGGCATCATGATAGTTGAAAATGAAAAAAATGATCTCATCCCCATCCAAACGGTCACCAGATAACAAGTGTGTATGGACTACCAAAAAAACTCATGGACCAAGAAGGACTATTTTCCAATGCCTTTCATGGATCAGATGCTAAATAGGTTTACTGGGAGAGGATGCTATTTTTCCTTAGATGAGTAATCGAGGTACAGTCAAATTTGTATCGCCCCATAGGACCAAGAAAAAACAAATTTTACTTCCCCATATGGCACATTTGCATTCAAGTGAATGTCTTTTGGGTTATGTAATGCCCCAGTAACCTTTCAATGTTGCATGTTGTCAATATTCACGGATATGGTGGAAGACTCTATGGAAGTGTTTATGGA
Source organism: Capsicum baccatum var. pendulum (assembly GCA_030864225.1). Taxonomy (NCBI): domain Eukaryota; kingdom Viridiplantae; phylum Streptophyta; class Magnoliopsida; order Solanales; family Solanaceae; genus Capsicum; species Capsicum baccatum. The sequence goes on from CM061557.1 coordinate 94,926,397, forward strand.
TGACTTCTCAGTAGTAGGGAACTCTTTTGAGTCATGCCTCAAACATTTGAACAAAGTGCTTGAAAGGTGTATGAAAACAAACCTTGTCTTAAATTAGGAGAAATGCAACTTCATGGTCAAAGAAGGGATCGTATTAGGCCACTAGATATCGGGAAAGGGCATTCAAGTCGATTAATCCAAGGTTAAGGTAATTTCCAAGCTCCCACCTCCCATTTTTGTAAAAAGTATTCAAAGTTTCCTTGGCCATGCCGAGTTCTATCGGTGTTTCATCAAGGATTTTTCCAATATAGCGCACCCCATGTGTAAAATTCTTGAGAAAGAATCTAAATTCCACTTTGATGAGTCTTATTTTAAAGCTTTCGAAAATCTTAAGGAAATGCTCATTTCGGACTTTATTATTGTGGATCCGAATTTGTCATCCTCATTTGAGATAATGTGTGACACAAGTGGTATTGTATTAGGTGCGGTGCTAGGGAAATGCAACAACAAGCTCTTTAATCCTATATACTATGCAAGTAAAACCTTGAATGATGCCCAACACGACTACACCATCATCAAGCAAGAATTGTTAGCGGTTGTATATGCCTTTGAAAAGTTTTGGTCCTATTTTTAGCCACGATGGTAGTGGTGCACGCGGATCATTCTGCCCTTAAGTTTCTCATAGAAAAGAATTAAGAAAAGACGTATTTAATTAGGTGGATTTTTCTATTACAAGAGTCCAACTTTGAGGTGAAAGACCAGAAAGGGTATGAGAATCAAGTGGCCGATTATCTCTCTCGACTTAAAGTCAATAATGAAAAGCATTGAGAAATAGAAATTGATGATGCTTTCCATGATGAATTGATCATTTCCATTGAGGGGAATAATACACCATGGTATGCCGACTTTTCCAACTATGTAGTAAGTGGTATACTCCCTAAGGGACTGAGTTACCATCAAAAGAAACAGTTTTTTATGCAAAGAGATATTTTTGGGATAAGCCTCTTTTGCTTCAAAAATATACCGATGGTGTTATTAGGCGGTGTGTCATGGATATTGAAATAAATTATATCTTTGAATCTTGTCACTCTTTGCCTTACATTAGCAACCATGGAGAAATCTGGACTACCGCCAAGATTCTCCAATGTAACACCCTATATTTTTGGGCTAGTCTTTAAACCATCGTTCGTATGTGAATAATTAATAATCCAAATGATTCCCATGTAAATATAAGTTTCATGATCTTTATCCTCGTGTTTGATGTGATTTTGAGGTGAACATGTTCAAAGCAATGACTTAGAACAAAGTTGAGCTAAGATCATTTGATTCGTCCAAAAATTTGGTATTCGATTCTACAAGGGTCTACTTTAAACGTGTATAAATTTTTATATATCTGGAATTTTTCATCTCAAGACCCACCAAATTGTATATAATTAAATCATATTTCCAACGATATCGATTTTGCCTAAATTCGATACCCGAACTAAAAGTTACAGCCATTTTCGTAAGAGACAGTAAGCCGAGGTGATATCCCCGTGCCGCCCGAGTAATTGCACCGGGATAGGCGAGGTACCGTAGTCTATACTCCCCTAGTTTAAAGGGGGAGGCGCCTTGTCCCATTCCCCAGCGATTTTAAACTCCTATTCCCCAGCTATTTTAAACTCCTTAAGTGTCCAAGGGGCACTTTGGTCCTTTCCCCTCAACCTCCAAACGTCCAAACGATGATTTAAAGCATCTAATAGGACATTATTTGCCTATCTTCTTCAAGATTTACTCTCAAGAAACCCTTATACTTTCCCATGAACAAGGTTCAAGGTTTTCATCTTAAGAACACAAGGATTCAAGCTTCAAATTCATGATTTCTTCAATAATCCATCGAATTAAGGTATGTGGGAGGTCATCCATAGGTTTCCTTTCACCCATGGAGCCCAAAAACCCTTTTATTTCAATTAAATAATAAAATTTTATTATTATTATATTTTATATGCTCAAGAAGATTAAATTTCATATTTCCAAGGTGATTTAAATTAAATTCAGCCCATATATGATCCCATGCAAGATTTGATTTCCTCATGCTATGTATTTTGTTTCCCATGTCATACTCAAGTAAATTTTAGGTTTTTGAATTGAATGCTTGTTTAGAATATCCCCATGATTATTCAAGTGAATTCCATGATAGATCCTAAGTTCATGAATTGTAGAGAACAATTCCATATTTTAAATTCATGTTTTCCACATGTTTGATGAAATTCCCATATCATGTTCAACTAGTTTCAAGATGAATCCCCAAGATATAAATTTTTCCATGTAACTTTATTGTTCCCTCATGTTTAAGACATCCTTATGTTCAAGCTATGATACTTACATGTTTTGATGAAAGGCCCATGTCCCATTTCACACGAACTTCATGTAAATTCCCAATTCATGATTTTTATTCATGTAATCATGCTATTATCCCAGGTTTAAGATATTCCCATGTTCAGATTCATGATCGTCATGTGTTTGATGAATTTCCCCATGTTAAAGTATTAACACCCATGTGTTTGGTGAATTTGCCCAAGTGATGGGTTTTTTTAAGTAATGTTTTCTTATTATGGTTTCATAGCTTTAGTATGTCCTATTGTGATTGTTATCGAGCCCTGGGGTTATGAATACCCAAAATTTAGCTGTTTACCTAGTTTTCAGTATCTATAGAATGACCTCAGTTATACCACTAGAAACGTTATTCAGTTAAGTTAGCATGGTCAGTTATGTATTCAGTTAAGCCTAGTCCAATCTTATGATCAGTTTCAATTTAGTTTGGAGTAGGATTCAGCACCAAGCAAACCCATGGAGAGAGGAATTCCTGCCAGCATGGGGTTTGACCCTTAGTTGCAATCCCTGAGTTACAGAACTACGTAGCCAGCATAGTTTTGAGATATCTTCCTGCCATTTTAGGGTTGATAAATATCTCATGAGTATTCTGCTAGTATAGGGTTACTCCTTGGTATTTCAAGACACCATTTTAGTGGATCTACACAGCCAATGTTAGTACCCATGGCACGGTACTGACGCTCTTCCAACTGGGATTACAGTTTGGACCCCAATTAGCTCAGATTGGGGTATGTCGATTAGATAATACCTCCCACAGTCTCAGTACAGTATTCAGTTTCTCTTCAATTTAGAATTTCTTGACTAAGTGTACAGATATTCAGATATTTAGTTTAACAGTTTTCAGTCTTTTAGATTACAGATTATCTCAGTACCATATCAGATATACACTTAGTCTTTCATCTTTAGATTATACAGTTTTTATGCATTCACGTTTAATTATCTTATGTTGTTCAGTTAGTGCTTATCTCATTACGTAGTACTCCCTAATTTCAGTCCAGTTATTCATTAAGTACAGTCCAGTCTTACATGACCAGTATTCAGCTATCAGTCATTTAGTTAATCAGATAAGCGTAATATATGATACATTTAGTTCTGTATGTTTATGCATTTGTTCTCAGTATAATTGTATATTTAGACCCTCGAGTTATGTCAGTCTTCACTACATAGTTTCAGACCCAGTACTCATACAGTACCTATGTTTTACGATTTTTCTAGCTCCAGTTCTACTTATATTATAAAAGAAAAGTTCTAAGAAATAAAGTGTAGTGATTTTCCAGATTATTAGATTATGTTTGTTACTCTAGTTTTAAGATATTTTAGCTTTCAGTTTCTTGGTGAGTCTACTTGCACCTAGTCATGCATGTTTTAAGATTACATATGAAATCAGTTTTACTTATTGCATTCACCCCCACATACTCAGTACATTCCAGAATTACTGATCCACATCATGATCCATGTGCTACATTGTCTCATAATGTAGGTACCAGTTATAACCTACGCATCATGATCAGACAATTGCAGTTTCAAGTCAGCAGGTGATGAGTTCTCTTATTTTAGGAACTCCAGAAAATTTTGGTTCATGTATAGTTCATTTATTTTTCATATGTATTGATTATTGGTAGTTGGAGGCATGTCCCAATTATCTATAGTCAATATAATAGAGGCTTCATACATGTCAGTTAGAGCCAGGCATGTAGATTCGATTTTTTCCTTTAGATTTATCAGATTGTAAATTTTATTAGTTACATACTATATCAGATTTTCAGTATGATTATGTTTCCGCATAGCAGAACTTGCTATTTAATGTAATATATTTTAGTTGCTTTATAGTATCCCAGTTCATGGTTAGCTTAGGATCACTTGTGGTTCTTAGCACCGTGTGGCATCCAGGGTGTACTCCCGAGGCATTACAAACTTGGTATCAAAGCACAGAGTTCAAGTGTCCTAGGGTGTCTATGAAGCCATGTCCAGTAGAGTCTTGCAAAATGGTAGAGAGACGTCTGTACTTTTCTTTGAGAGGCTACAGGGTATTTAGAAAATGTTTTCCTCCTTTTATATCTCAATCATGCTATGGAAAGGTTCTCTAAGAAACTTATGCAGATTCTAATCTTTCTCTATTTATGCCATCTCTACCTTATTTTTGAGGTTACAGAAATGGTCGAGCTCAATTTTTTATGGATAGAGTTTTCTCCAACAGTCCCCACAGACAGTTATGGGATTGTATGTAGGCTCAAAAGTATCCTATTAGTTCTATCATGTTCTAAATTTGTAAAGATTTCATTCATGATCATGAAAATTCCTGCACTAATCCAAAGTTAGATGTGTTTTTCGATCCCTACCCAGAACCCTATGATAGTATATAGTCTAGAATTAAAAGCTTGAACCTAGAAGTTTAGCAGTAGTAGAGTTGGGATAGTGTTATCTAGATTGAGCAAATTTTGTATCCATGGGGCTAGTTGTATGAAAGTTGAATCAGTAAGCTTGAATAGTATATGCAATCATTTAAGTTAAGTATGATTGTGTGGGCATTTTTAGATAGTATCCTTGAGTCACTAAGTATGAATGAAGCTAGTAATATAGTATGAAATGTTCTTACCAGCTATGTTATGGGATATAAAAAGTTTAGAGTTATAAAAAGGGTCCACAGACTTAAGATGATGGCTTAAAGCTAAGGGTGAGATAATAGAACAAGTAACCAAGTAGGGCTTTTAAATTTTAGTAGTAGTGCCAGGATGTGTAGAAAAGCAACAAGGGAGGATGATTCCCAACCTATTCTTATCTCAGTGCAAAGTTTCTCAGTCATCATGACATCTACTCGTTCTTTACATATCAGCTCCATCATCACAAATCATATTTATGCTCTTTATAGAAAATCATGTATGCTTCCAGTTCCTAGTATGAGGAGTTCCAGTTCATTCAGCAATACGAATTATGTTCCATGAATTTATGATCTCCAAACTCAGGTCATGCAGCTCATGACTCATGTACTCATGTTTTACAGTATGTTCGATTCCAGTACTCATGCTACACTATTAATGATGAGCAAAATTTAGTTTATGTCATGTATGTACTTAGTTTAGATCTCATTGATAAATTCATGATATTGATACTCTATCCCTTAGGCCTTAACAAAGTATCTAGTTATGCATAGTATCCCTTCATATTTTAGGTCCTCATGTTCTAACCCTTTAGTGACCTCTCATTAACATTAAGATAGTGATGATGAATGGTTGTTTAATTGGGAGAGAGTAAGTGTTCCTTTTTTTCATGATTCAGACTAGTATTACAGTGTTATAGGTTCACTTTATAGATTTGAGTAGGCTTGAAAATGGTGAGAGAATTTGGTTCAGCTCAGACTTTAGTAGATAAGAGTCATTAGTGCCAATATGAGATGTTAAGTAGCCTCAACTGAAGTGCAGATCTAAAGTGGAAAGTATAGTTGAGTATAAGCTTTTAGCATAATTCAGTCCATATAGCCAGTAATTCAGTTTAACAGTCACATAGACAAGTTTCTATGGTTTTTAATCTTCCCATCTGGTCATACCCTTCGAAATTCTCATGAATATGGATATTCCAAGAGGTAATTCATTCACATCAATGTAATTTGTGAATTCAACTCAGTTCATGATCACGCATCAATTTCAAATCCTTGATATTCATTCATGATTTTCATGATTCAGTCCATAAGTTTTTCATGCATCGTCGTAGTCTTTCCTTGGTATTTCAACCAAGTCAGTATCATTCGGGGGAGGAAGTATCTCAAGGAGGAGGTGTATTGTAATACCACGACTATTCATGTCCTAAACCTTTCATATTTTCTTAATTAAACAAGATCCATCAATAAGTAATGGTTACTCATAAGATGACTTTTTGTTTCTATCTCAGTCTTATATTTATTCTCATGCCATTGCATGTATTCAAGAAATCAGTTCAGTTCATGATATTCAGTTCATGTATCATGTTTCAGAATTAGTTATGTAAACATGTTCCAAGTTATGCATGTTTAGAATATGATCTCAGTTACCTTCGCACAGTACTCTCAGTCTAACCAGTCTCATTCGAGAATGAACGTTCCCAAGGGAGAGATAATGTAATACCCCACATTTTTGGGCTAGTCTTGGAACCATCATTCCTATGTGTATAAGTTATAATCCAAATGATTCCCATGTGAATATAAGTTTCATGATATTTATCCTCATGTTTGATCTAATTTTGAGGTGAAAAATGTTCAGAGCAATGACTTAGAACAAAGTTGAGCTAAGATCATTTGATTCGTATAAAAGTTGGTATTCGATTCTATAGGGGTTTACTTTAAACGTGTATAACTTTTGATATATGTGAAATTTTTCATCTCAAGAGCCACCAAATTTTTCATCTCAATAGAAACATTCTAAAGCTTCAAAAGCATGATAAGTAGTCACTGTTCAAAATTCATCTCTTAGGCAATTCATCAAACATATGGGGGTCATAAAGTTAAAGCATAGGAAAAGTTAAATCATAGCATAGTAAATAATTTCAATACAAAATCATGGGTTAAGGATTTAACATGAAAATATTATCCTTCAAATGGGTCAAAAGCTAATTCCAACAAAAATACATGTAAACATGATATTAAAATTGAAATTCATGGAAGTTCATGGATAAAATTCATGAAAACATGTAAAGTTCATGATTTTAAACTTTAAAGCGGATTCTTGGACTCCATTAGTGAAATGGACCCATGAATGAACATATAACATACCTTAATTGATGAATTTTTGTGAGTTCTTGGTGATTTCTTAAAGCTTGAACTTGGATTTGAAGAAGCTAGGGTTTTGTTCTTGAGAGAGTTTGTGAAAAATTGAGTGATTTGTCCCTTTTGGTACCTTAATACTGTGTTATGGGTGAGGCAAAGTAAGAGAAAAATGACTCAAATACCCCCACATACCCGGAATTCATTAAACTGAACATAGCCAGTGATGCGGTAAGCGATGCATCGCATCGTTCAGTTGATGCATTAGGCAACGCGTCGTATTATACCCCACCAACACAATAAGCGGTACGTCGTGGCCATATCCTACTAACTTGAAGGTTGGACCATCCAAACAAGCCTCAAACCTCGTTCGAAAAATCTAAAACTTACCCAAGACATGTTATCGACCACCCCAATCATAAATCAACTTAAAAATTGATGTTCTAAGGCCGAGAAGGTCAAAATTAAAATCATCAAAGTTTAAGAGGCTTTGGACATGACTAATTCTTAATACTTAGTGAAATTTTATAAGTCTTGGACCCATTTAGCATGAAAGAGTAAGCTGAAATGAACTAGGATCTTACGAGGTCTTACAATATCTCTCCCTTGAGAATATTCTTCGTCGAATGAGACTGGTTAAGCTAAGAATTACTGAGGTATTGCGATTACATGAGGAATATGCACAATTGAAACATGATTACATGACTGAGTCTGAACATGGTGACTGACTTAACTTATTTGTGAATACATGCAATGACATTAATATGATCATATGGCTAGGACTGAGAATGGAAAAGAGATAATTTAAGGGAAAACTATTACCTTGAACTAAATCTGAGTTTGCGGAGAAAAGTTAAGGGTACTTGATTCGCATATCTGCTTCTTCTTCCCAAGTGGCTCCCTCAATGGACAGATTCCGCCAAACAACTTTTACCAAGGGAACCTTTTTGTTCTTTAGTCTGCAAATCTGGCAATCTGAGATTTCGACTAAAACTTCTTTGTAAAAAAGTCTATCCTGAACATCTAATCTTTCTAAAGGAACAATGACAGTTGGATCACTAATATACTTTTTCAAGAAAGAAACATGAAACACTGGGTGCACTGATGCCAAATCTGTACGCAACTCAAGCTAGTAAGCTACTTTTCCAAAGCGACTCAAAATTCTGTAAGGGCCAACATATTGGGAAATAAGTTCCCCTTCTTGCCAAACCTCTTCAATCCCTTCATGGGAGTGATTTTAAAATAAACCAAGTGTCCAACTATGAACTCGAGATCCCTCCTACGCACATCCGTATAGGATTTTTGACGACTTTGGGTTGTCTTAAGCCTTTCTCTGATTACTTGAACTTTCTCCAATGTATCAAATACTGAATATTTCCCTATAAATGCAGTCTCACCTACCTCAAACCAACCAATAGGGGATCTACATCTTCTCCCATTCAGAGCCTCAAATGGAGCTATTTGAATACTGAAATAATAACTGTTATTCTAGGCAAACTCAGTTAATGTCAAGTCATCATTCCAAATGCCCTTAAAGTCAATAACACAAGCTCTCAACATATCCTCTAGGGTCTGAATAGTCCTCTCTTCCTGACCTTCTGTCTGAGGGTGAATGGTTGTACTGAGACAAACATGAGTACCAAGACCCTTATAAAAAGCCTTCCAAAAGTGAGAGGTAAACTAAGTACCTCTATTTAAAATAATGAACAAAGGTACTCCATGTAACCTAACAACCTCTCTAATATAGAGCTTGGCATAATCCTCGGTTGAATAAGAAGTATGGACTGGTAAGAAATAGGCTGATTTGGTCATTTTGTCTACAATAACCCAAATCAAATCATGCTGACGATGTGAACGAGAAAACCCTATCACAAAGTCCATGTTCACCTCTTTCCAATTCTAAGTGGGTATGTTGAACTCCTACATAGTGCCACTAGGTCTTTGGTTCTCAACCTTAACCTGCTGACAATTAGCACACTTGGCTACAAACTCTGTAATATCCCTTTTATACCACACCACCAATAAATTCCTCGCAAATCATTGTACATCTTAGTTGCTCCTAGGTGAATAGAGTAACACGCACCATGAGCTTCTATGAGAATTCACTATCTTAAATCGTCGAAACACGGCACACACAATCTACCCTAGCAATGCAATACACCATCTCCCCTTTGGAGAAAACCTCTATTTTCTGACCACTGACTGACTCCTTCAACTTAACTAGACTGGGTTTCCTATCTTGCTTTTCTTTCACTTAGATAACCAAAGAAGATTCCAAATTATTCTGAACCCAAACACTGACCTCAGCTAAGCCAACCAAACGAACACCTAACCTAGCCAACTGATGAACCTCCTGAACCAGCTTCTTCTTATAATTTTTAACATGAGCCACACTACCTATAGAAATCAACTAAGGGCATCTTACATTACATTTGCCTTGCCCGGATGATACAAAATGCTCATATCATAGTCGTTCAATAATTCTAACCACCTCCTCTGATGGATATTTAACTCTCTCTACAAAAAAAACATACTACAAACTTTTATAGCCCATGAACAAATCAACATTCACCCCATACAGATAATACCTCCAAATTTTTAAGGCAAACACAACAGCTGCTAACTCAAGATCATGGGTAGGATAATTCTTCTATGGGGTTTAATCTGTCTAGAGGCAAAGGCTATGATCTTACCACTCTGCATCAAATGACAACCCAAACCAACTCTGGAAGCATCACAGTAAACAACAAACCCATCTAAATCATCTAGTAAGGTCAAAACTGAGGCTGAGGTGAGTCGAGTCTTACACTTTTAAAAACTCTTCTCACAAGAATATGACCACTGAAACTTGACATTCTTCTGAGTCAATATGGACATTGGGGATGCAATAGATGAAAACCTTTCAACAACTCATCGATAATAGCTATCAAAACCCAAGAAACTCTTGATATTTGATAGAGAAATAGGTTTGGGCTAGTTTCTCATTGCTTCTATCTTTTGAGGGTCAACTTTAATGCCATCACCGAAAATAATATGGCCAAGGAAAGCTACTAATCTTAGCCAAAATTCGCACTTACGGAATTTGGCGAACAACTGTTGGGCTTTAAGAGTCTACAATACTATTTTCAGGTGGTTGGCATGATCATTTTTATTACAGGAATAGACAAGGATGTCATCTATTAAGACTATGACAAATATGTCCAACTACTGCTTGAACACTCTATTCATCAAGTTAATAAAATTTGCTAGAGAATTTATTAGACCAAAGGACGTGACTAGAAATTCAAAGTGACCATACCAACTTTTGAATGTTATTTTCAAAATGTCACCCTCTCTGACTCTGAACTGCTGATAGCCAGATTTGAAGTCTATCTTAGAGAAATAACTGGCACCCTGAAGTTGATCGAACAAGTCATCAATCCTGGGGAGTGGATACTTATTCTTGATTGTGACTTTGTTCAACTAACAGTAATTGATGAACATTCTAAGAGAACCATCTTGCTTACACACGAAAAGGACTAGAAAGCCTCATGGGGAAACACTGGGCCTAATGAATCCCTTATATAAGAGATCGTTTAATAGTTCTTTTGACTCTCTAAGCTCAGCTAGATCTATTCTGTATGGCAGAATAGAGATAGGTTGGGTATCTAGAAGAAGTTTTATTTCAAAGTCGATATCCCTCTCGAGAGGAACTCTAGGAAGATCTTTGGGAAACACATCTGGAAATTCCCTCACTACAGAAACTAACTCGAGATTAGGTATCTCAGAACTAGAGTCTTTAACTCAAACAAGATAGTAAGCACATACCTTGGATATCATTTTTCTCGCTCTAAGGTACGAAATAAGATGATCCCAAAGTGGTAAAGTACTACCCCTCCATTCAAGGACTAGTTCATTCACAAACTAAAAATGAACAACTCTATTTGTAGAATCAACCAAAAAATAGCATGAGTAGAGCCAATCCATGTCGAGAATGACGTCAAAATCAGTTATCTCTAACTCCACAAGATCAACTAAGGTGACTTTCTGGGATATTGTGATCAGACAGTTCCTTTATACCTGCCTGGCTATAATAGAGATACATACTGGGGTGGACACTGAGAAAGGTTTCACTAAAGTCTTAAGACTGCGACCAATTAACATCTATGTAGGGAGTTACAAAAAAAGGAAAGCTTCGAGATCTAACAAAGCATAAATATGTAAATGAAGAACCTATAACATACCAGTAACCATATCAGGAGAAATTTCCTAATCTAGTCAGGACAGAAGTGCATATAATCTGTTTGGGTGCTGACCACTGGTAGCACTAGAAGCGACACCCTGCTGAGTCGGGTGATCGGATGGAACTAGGGAAGACTAGATAGACCATGCTGACCACTATTTAGGTAATCCCTGACTCTGTGGCCTAGCTTGTCACACCCAAAGCATACTTCACTACCATCTCTACACACATTTTGATGGTTTCTACCATATTTTTGGCAAAGATGATTTGTACGACCACTGTTCACACTACCTTGGGACTTAGATCCTGGTGCCTTATCCCAATTATAATTTATAAACTTCGACATTGGTACACTAGCAGAAGATGAAGCTGGGGTTGAATATTTCTCTCAGGGTTGAGGATGGTTACCACCCTCTAACCTCGGTTGAGCAAAACTAAGGTACCTATTCTCTCTCTCTCTTTCCATATATTTTTTCTTCTCAATATATTGAGCATGGACCATCAACCTAGACAAGTCTATCTCCTTAATCAACATCGCAGTCCTACACTCCTTGACTACACTATCAGCTACCCAAGAAACAAACTTACTCATCCTAGACCTGTCATGAAACACCACATTAGTAGCATTCCTGGCTATCCAAGTAAACTTAAGAGAATACTCTTTCACACTCATGTTCACCTACTTCAAATTGATAAACTTCTGCACCTTAGCTTTCCTTAACTCTAAAGGAAAGAACCTATCAAAAGGGGTTGTAGCAAACTCCTCCCATTCAACAGGCCTTGCATCTGCACCTCTATCTCCCTTCCACTGCTTATACCAGGTTTGAGCAATATCCTGCAACTAGTAAGCACCCAACTCTGTACTCTTACTAGAAGTCAGACCCATAATGTCTGTTACCTTCTGAACCATATCAAGGAACTCCTACGGATCCTCATCAAACTTAGACCCTGAAAATAGAGGAGGGTTCATTCGGGTAAAGTCCCAAATCCTAGCTGCAGCAGTATTAGCCATTAGAATGGCTGAAAAAGCATCTTGTTGATTAGTCTGAGCTACTACTATGTAAGCTAAAGGTGTATGCAGCTCTGAATTTGGTATGAGAGACATTCTCGTTCAGGGGATCTTTCTGAATAGGCGGAGGTGTAGGCTAATTTTTGTTTCTTCTTTCATTATTCTTTTTTGGAGGCATGTTCTGTAATCGAATAGAAGATTAAACTAGAAAGAGAGTTCAAATTGAGCTCCTTCTCATTCGCACGACATGAATACTGAAAGAAAGGAAACTTTTCCGAATACATCTCGTAGCCTCTTGTCCATAAGTGTGGCACACTTCACACCATGCACAAGACTCTACTCAACGTGGCTTTAAGACTCCCTAGGACACTTTGAAACCATAGGCTCTGATACCAAGTTTCTAATGCCCCAAGAGTGCACCCTGGATGCAACATGGTGCTTACAATCCCAAGAAACCACAAGCTAACCCATGAGCTGGTACCTGCGGTGAGCACTGAATAATATCTAATAACGAACATGTGCTGAAATAACTAAATATGCCATAAGGTTTCAATACTAAAAATAATACAACTAAAATACACAAGTCTGAAACATAAGAAAAAATGCTGAAAACTGATTGATAAAATTGACAACTAACTGATTGAATGGAAGGTCCAAAAGTCTCTAAAACTAACTAAATGCGAGTTAATGGGACGGGCCCCAACTAACTCCAGCTGACTACTGAACTGAAATACTGAAATAACATAATTGGTCCTTGAAATATGAAGACTCACCACTACTACTGCTAAGGCGCTGGGAGGTCAAGGTGCGGTCGAGAACCTGAGCATCTAAACCTATGATATGATAAATCATAGCACAAGAAATGAGTATGCGGTCAGTACTTTGAATGTACCGATATGCTAAATAAGGTTAGGCTTATATGCATGGTCTTATATGAATGAATAATAACTGACTGAATAAAAAGAAAGAGATAACTGATGCATAGCATGCATGAAGGTTATAAAGCCTGAGAATGCATGACCAAGCATATAACATAATACTAGAATATCCTGTAAACTGAAATACTAAAATTTGAGTACTTATTTAACTGATAAACTGCATTCTATGATCAAGCAAACCTTCACTGACTTCCGAACTGAGATTGGACTGAAACTGTGGGAGCTATTATCTAATCGACCTGCCCCAATATGAGCGGTTGGACCCCAATTGGAAAGGTGTCAGTACCGTTCCATGGGTAATAACACTGGCTGTGTGGATCCACTAAATTGAAGTCCCGAAGGACTAAGAGTTACCCTCTACTAGCAGGTTCTCTAGTGAGATATGTGTCAACCCTCAACTGGAAGGTTAATATCTCAACCTACGCTGGCTACGTAGTTTTGGAATGCGGGGACTACTACTAAAGGTATCACCCTCAATTGGCAGGTGAGCCCCCATCCCTGGGTTCATTTAGTGCTAAATCCTACTCCCAACTGGACTGACTCTAATTACTGGACTAAACTAAGACTACTGATAGGATAACTGACTGAACTGATAATACTCCAATATATCTGAAACCATTCTGAAATTACTGAGACTAAGTGAACAGCTACGTTTTTGGGTATTCATAACCCCCAGGACTCGATAACACTACCAGTAAAAACATACTAAATCTTCAAAAGCATGATAAGTAGTCATTGTTCAGAATTCATCTCTTAGACATTTCATCAAACACATGGGGGTCACAAGTTAAAGCATGGGAATAGCTAAATCATGGCATAATAACATAATTTCAATACAAAAGTTATGATTTAAGGATTTAACATGCAAATATCATCCTTCAAATGGTTCAAAGGCTAATTCCAACAAAAACACATGTAAACATGATATAAAAATCAAAATACATGGAAGTTCATGGATAAAATTCATGAAAACATGTAAAGGTCATGATTTTAAACTTTAAAGCAAATTCTTGGACTCCATTGGTGAAAAGGACCCATGAATGAACATCTAGCATACCTTAACTGATGAATTTTCGTGAGTTCTTGGTGATTTCTTAAAGCTTGAACTTGGATTTAAAGAAGTTAGGGTTTTGTTTTTGAGAGAGATTGTGAAAAGAAGAGTGATTTTACCCTTTTGTGACTTTAATCGCGTGTTATGGGTGAGGAAAAGTAAGGGGAAAATCACTCGAATACCCCCACATACCCAAAATTAATTAAATTTAACGTGGTCAGTGATGCGGTAAGCAATGTATCATGTCGCTCAGTCGACTCATTAGACAATGTGTTGCGTCGTACCCTACCAAAGCGATAAGCGGTGCACCGCAACCATATCACGCTGACTCGATGGTTTGAACATCTAAACAAACCTTAAACCTCATCCGAAAAATCCAAAACTTACTGAGACATGCTATCGATCATCCAGATCATGAATCAACTTAAAAGTCAACATTCTAAGGTCGGGAAGGTCGGAATTGAAATCATCAAAGTTTAAGAGGCTTTGGAAATAACTAAGTCTTAACACTTATTGAACTTCTCTAAGTCTTGGACCCTTTTAGCATGCAAGAGTCAACAGAAACGATCTAGGAACTTACGTGGTCTTACACCATAGTACCCCGAAATCCATTTAGCATTCCCATGCATCCCACAATGTATAAAAACATTTAATAGAGCATGAATAATGCATCATAATCCATTGAAAATAAATTAAATGAGTGATCATGGCAAAGCCTTCAATTGTGCCAAAACACATATTTAAATCATGAATTTAATAATCAATTGCATGCCAACAATCAAATACAAGTATAGGGACAAAGACACGTGCAAGCTCCATGATCTAACCTGTCTAATGACTAGATCCTCAGCCCCCTCCCCTACCGGTTTAACCTGAACTCCCAACCTATATGACACAACTCTCCCACTATTGTATTTCCCAAATCATCATCCTCATCAAACCTACCAGTTTACCTCCACAACTCTCATATTTCTATTCCTAAGCTAACATACGTTCTTTACCATGATCAAACACCAAGATTCAAGCCTAGGATCTACCAACCACTATGTACTACTATCAAAGTACCCCATATAAAATAGTATTTACAAATAAGGTCCTCTCCCACTAGAAGGACACCTTAAATTCCTTAGTCACCCTCCGACAACCTATTTACTCCCCGGGAAACCATCCCCTTATTCATGAAAGCACCTCACAGAGAAAAACAAGGACAGATAGAACCTCTATCTAAAAATCCCTTTATTTACCTTTAAGTCCTTTTTAACCAATTGGAACTATTCTATAAATAAAGAATAAAAATTGGACAAGTGTCCAAAACAAGACCAATCCCAAACCAACCTCTCAATTAAAAAGACATGATGAGGGTCATTAAGAAGACCTCGAGAAATTTATCCACCACCAAAACTAACCCAAAAAAGGACCTTTCAAGTAAGGATCTTTAACCTAGACTGACGAATAAGGCCATCCCTTTGGAGACCAATCTCCAAGTTTCAAGATATAACTTTTCTCTTAAAAACTAGGGACCTAAGAGAAACTGATCTCCCATTCCATAACTAACTCACCAGGGTGCCTAAAGGCAACCTTTTTACGGATCTGACAATTTAATGAAGAATAGCACAAGTGCAACACATCCACTCCCCAGAATGACATCAAAATCCACCATATTCGAGTCAAATAAATCCACTAAGACCCCTTTATTTCCAATGTATACCAAACACCCTCATAGACTCTTTTAGCGATCGCAGAGTCATCTACTGGGGTAGAAACAAAAAAAATCTGATATAACCTTAGGACCAAAACCAAAGAACACAATCACTAATGAGATCACAAAAGAGAGGGGACCCCGAGCCAAGTAAACCATTTACACCACAAAGAGAAAAGTTTCCAACCTGCCTATGTCGGTGTCACAAGATTTCTTGGACTCATAAGGGATAGTAAGAACAGTGAGATAATCTTGACCAATGTCGGAGACTGAAGAAGCACCCAATGCCCGACTTGCCCAAGTGGCATCCCTTACAGGATATTCCCATGGCATATGACCCAATTAACCATACCAAAACACCAATCCCTGTCTTCCTAGCAACACCTATGGTACAACTGACCAAAAAATCTATAAAGAAAATAGGATGATTCAAATTGAGCTCCACTGGGAAAACCAAAAGTTGCGACCCCTAATCGGGTCTTTACCCCAAGAGTTAAACTAGATCCATCCATGATCTATTTTAATAGAGCAGGTAAGTTTCCATGAACTTTAGGTAGTTGAGCGGACATGATCCGAAAGATGAACCAAAAATGGTGTAGAGAAGATTTTAGAGAAGATTTCAAGACATTAGACTCCTTTAGTTGGAAATAACAGTGAGGAAAGGAGCACATGCCTTATACAAGAAGATTCAGGGAAGAAATTTCGACCTTTAATCCATTTGAAAAACATATGAAGAAACCCTAGCCTCAAATCTTCAAAAGTGAGTTTGGGAGAGTAATTGAAGTGTTTTAACCTTTTAACAAGTGTTATGGAAGGCCACTAAGGCAATATAATGTGAGGACAAAAGGTTTTAGGAGTAGAAAATATCCAAACTACCCTTGACTTAAAAATATTAAAATAACCCACGTCCAGGGGTACGACTCCCCCTTACCATCCGTATCCTAGGGTACGAATGGTACCCCAACTGGTGCCCTAGACCATGCAAAACCCTACCTGCTGGTTTTGATACGACTCACACCTCTATAGTCGTACCTTAAAGGTACAAGTGACACTCCCAATCGTACCCACACACTGTATCTAGGGTAGACTCCACAGGACCAAGACAATCATGCACAATACGACTTGCACTACACCATTTATATGCTCCTATATGATTCGTACCCTAGTGAGTCATATCTTGGGAAGTAGCCAAGCCAACCATACTTCCTAGGATATGGGTGAACCCTCAAGACAGCCTATGAGTCATATTTAAGGGTACGATTGGTACTCTTGTTTCATACTAAGTCAAAAAGGTACAAACTTGAGAAATTTTGCAAGGGTACAAATCTTAGGGTATTTCAAAAAACCCTATGGGCTTTTCCATTTATCATAATTGAATAGTACTTTCTTGCAATTAACCTCCATATATCCACAAATATATCATAAAACCATATTTTCTTTAAAACCTTCATAAGAAAAATCCATGAGACTCTACCATATTCTTTAGCCATATCAAGCTTAATCACCACATTTGTTGACTTTCCTCTCTTTCCAATATTTGTGACTAGTTCTTGAGTAAGAAGGACATTTTCAATCATACTCCCCCTCTTTCACAAATCCTAACTAATTGATAGAGATAATCTTTGGTACAAAGCTTTAACTCTATCATTCACAATCCTTGAAATAATTTTATTCACAAAATTACTTAAACTAATTAATCTTAAATCTGAGAAAGTCTAAACTAGAGTTTTCTTGGGAATGAGATACAAATTAGTATGAGTAATCAATTTTGGGAGAGCTACCTTTATAGAACTCTTGTACCAAACCTTACAATATCTGACTCAATAATTTCCCAACAAACTTGGAAGAATTTGCTTGAAAGGCCATTAGGCCCACAAGCACTCTCACCATAGATGTTGAACACAACCTCTTTCACTTTATCTCGGCCTAGAATAATACACAGATTGGCATTTTCTTCATTATTACCAGATCTGGAATGTAGGATAATAAAGAAAAAGAAACAACATCTCTATCTTGTGTAAATTGTTATTTATAAAATTCTATTGCAGCAGTAGCAATTTTCCCTTTATTTTCAAGCCAATCTCCCTATTGAGGAAGAATTTTGTTCACCCTAAGCCTTTTCATTCCCCCCTTCGCAACACTATGAAATATTCTAGTTATTTCGTTTCCAATAGCAAACGAATCATATCCAGCTTTTTGTTTCCAGTATGATTCTTCCAAAGCAAGGTACTTATTGTATTCATACTTGGCCAACTACATCACAACTTTGTTTTCTATATAAAGGTCTTCTTCAAATAGTTTCTCCTTTATTCTATCAGTATACTCTCTGATCAATAATTGCTGAAAAATATCTCCATATGTTTTTCTACTCCACACAGTCTAGAATTTTGTAATCTTCTTAATCTTTTTCTTAAAATCCAAAAAAGAGTTAGAAAAATAACTTGTATCCTAATTCAACTGCACAAATCCTTAAATGAAACATGAGTGTTCCAAAAATTAGAGAATTTGAAAGGTATACTAATATTAAGAACATCAGAGTGACATAAGATTAGAAGAGGTGCATGGTATAACCCAGTTTTGGGTAAGTGTTCCACCTATAATTGAGGAAACAAGATCTGAAATTATACATTATAATGGACTCTGTCACGCTTTTCAAAAACAAAATCATCTCCCGCTGCTATTCCATCAAATGAATAGACATCCCTTAATTGGTTGAGCCAGATCACAAGACATAATAAAGGACCTGAAATCATCAACATCATCCTATAGTACTGATA
Source organism: Capsicum baccatum var. pendulum (assembly GCA_030864225.1). Classification (NCBI taxonomy): domain Eukaryota; kingdom Viridiplantae; phylum Streptophyta; class Magnoliopsida; order Solanales; family Solanaceae; genus Capsicum; species Capsicum baccatum. The sequence continues at coordinate 94,945,177 of CM061557.1, forward strand.
GACCTTCAATTTTTTCTTCTTCATTAAGGACCACATTAAAATCACCTCCAATTAACTATGGTTGATCTATCCTCTTAGCAATATTTGAAAGTTCCACCCATAAATCTAGCTTAGGTTACAATCACACTTAGCATAAATAGTAGAGGTATAAAAGCAATAACCAAAGACTAAATTCTGCAGTTTTAGAGTTAGTTGTTGAACAGTATCACTCAAAAATGAAACATCATATTCTTGATTTATAGATACCTAAATCTGTCCATACCATACCCGAGTCCACAATTGTCCATACAAAGCCTCTACACCAACCATGACCACAAAACCTTTACCCTTTAAACCATTCCAAACCATTTTAGACCATGCCAAACATTTAAATTATTTATGTAATTTAATCCATTTAAACCATTCAAAACCATTTAGAGTTCCATTACCAAACCAAACAATGCAAGAGTTCCAAAGAAAGTTCAATAATTAAAGTAAAAACATTCTATTAAGCATTTTATCAAACATGTTGAGGGCATACCTTTTCCAAGACCAAAACCAATGCATAAACCTCCATAATTTAGGTTATCCAAGACCCATTTGTTAAACCATAACCAACCAATAACCATATATGCAAACCATTACCAAAAACATGTAAAAATATAGTTTAAACCAATACCAAACCATATGCATCAAGACCCCCAACATATATTCCACAAAACACCATTCATGATTCATAAATCAATGTTTAAAACACAATACACATGCCTTTAGTTGGAAATAACAATGAGGGAAGGATTATCTGTCTTATACAAGAAGATTCACGGAAGAAATCTCGACCTTTGAGCCCTTTGAAGAACACATAAAGAAACCCTAGCCTCTAATCTTTAAGAGTGAGTTTGAGAGAGTAATTAAAGTGTTTTAACCCTTTAACAAGTGTTGTGGAAGGCCACCAAGGGTTATATAACGTAAGGACATAAGGGTTTAGGAGTAGTGAAAGTCCGAACTACCCTTGACTTACAAAAAAATAAAATAAGCCACGTCCAGGAGTATGACTTCCCCTTACCATACGTATCCTAGGGTACGAGTGGTAACCCAGCTCGTATTTGAGATAATTCCAAGACCCTATCTACTTTTTTTTATATGACTCACACCTCCTTATCGTACCTTAAGGGTACGAGTAACACCCCCAATCGTACCCACCCACCGTATCTAGGGCAAACTCCACAAGACCAAGACGATCATACACCATACAACTTACACGATACCATTCATATGCTCCTATACGACTTGCACTACACCATCCTATAATTGAACACCCAAAACCATACAACTACTATGCCATAGAATAACTCATAAAACTATGCCCTATCAAACCTCTCATGGACCTAACACACAACTTATTGGTATATCTACCAACCACAATGTTCAAGCCTACTACTTATATACCCAGAGTATAATCTATCCACCAAAAGATCCAAAACCATTTATAATTTTAACAAGGGTTTCCACTACCTATCCCTTTCCTAACTACCTCTCATGACAACAACCTTACCTCACCTTTTGAAACCTTAACTCTGGTAGTCACTCGAGACTCTCCCCCACTTAGGGGCTTCTACATTCCCTATTTCACAATATTACCACACCTCCAATATCACTACCATCATAACATAAGAAGATTTATTTAAGAAATCGAGGTACAAGAATTATCCATGCCACCCAAGGCAATACAAAGACCCCAAAATAATACATGACACCATAAGCATGAAGCATTTCATCACAGCCACCTAGACCTTAAAGGAGAATCATCCTGACCAAACCATACCAAGAAAGGAATCCTTAGAATGGACACCGAAAGATACACAACCACCTATATCATGAATAACTTAACACAAGGTCAAGACTCATATCCAGGGAATCAGGTGAATGCAAAAATGTGAACATTAGGCATAAGCGCTAAATGAATACATAAAACACTAATAGAGTACTCTCTTAACCGGGAGGGAAGAGTATCATTAGAATATGTGACCCGACCTTCTCTTGAAGTCCATCGCTAAAAGATTCCAAGGCTTCTAATCAAACCAAAACCATTCAAAATCAAAACATGGAAACAAAGGCCTTTTCAAAAATCTTTTGAATCCAACCAAAACCAATTTATGTCCCTTCAATCACTTATGCAATGAAAATCTTTAAGAATAGTCAAACCATACAAAAAAATTATATTCAACGGAAATTTCACAAATAGTTTGAGGACATATAAATTCTAAGACCAAAACCAAGTAATTAGGAAAACCCATAGTACCCCAAATTAAAAAAGCATAAATAATGCATCATAATCCATTGAAAATCAATTAAATGAGTAATCATGTCAAAGCCTTCAATTGTGCCAAAACACACATTAAAAATCATGAATTTAATAATCAAGTGCATATCAACAATCAAGTACAAGTATAGGGACAAAGACACATGCAAGCTCTATGATCTAACTTGTCAAGTGACTAGATCCTTAACCCCTCCTCCCCCCCCCCCGAACCCCCTCCTCCCCCCTCCCCCCCCCCATTCAACCTGAACTCCTAGCCTATATGGCACAACTCTTCCATTATTGTATTTCCCAAATCATCATCCTCATCCAACCTACTAATTTACCTCCACAACTCCCACATTTCTATTCCTCGGCTAACATACTTTCTTTACCATGATCAAACATCTAGATTCAAGCCTAGGATCTACCAACCACCATGTACTTCTATCAAAGTACCCCATGTAAAATAGAATATACATATAAGGTCCTCGCCACAAGAAGGACACCCTAAATTTCTTAGTCACCCTCCAACAACATAAACTATCTATACCATACCTAAGTCCACGATTGTCCATACAAAGCCTCTAGACCAACCATGACCATTAAAACATTTACCCTTTAAACCATTCCAAGCCCTTTTAGACAAACATTTTAAAAACTTATATCATTCACACTATTTAACCATGCAAAACAATCCAAAACCATTTAGAGTTCTATTACCAAACCAACCCATGCAAGAGTCCCAATGAAAGTTCAACAATTAGAGTAAAAACATTCTTTAAAGCATTTTTATCAAACATGTTGAATGCATACCTTTACCAAGACCAAACCCAATGCATAAACCACCATAATTTAGATTACCTAAGACCCATTTGTTAAACCATAACCAACCAATAACCACATATGCAAACCATTACCAAAAACATGTAAAAACATAGTTTAAACTAATACCAAACTATATGCTTCAAGACCCCCAACATATATTCCAAAAAACACCATTCATGATTCATAAATCAATGTTTAAAACACAATACACATGCTTTTAGTTGAAAATAACAATGAGGGAAGGAGTAAATGCCTTATACTAGAAGATTCATGGAAGAAATCTCGACCTTTGATCCCTTTAAATAACAATGAAGAAACTCTAGCCTCCAATCTTTAAGAGTGAGTTTAAGAGAGTAATTGAAGTGTTTTAACCCTTTAACAAGTGTTATAAAAGGCCACCAAGGGCTATATAACATGAGGATATAAGGTTTTAGGAGTAGGAAATGTTCAAACTACCCTTGACTTAAAAAAATTAAAACAAGTCACGTCCAGGGGTATGACTCCCCCTTACCATCCGTATCCTAGGGTACGAGTGGTACCCCAACTCGTACCCAAGACCATGCCAAAACCCTACCTACTAGTTTGTATATGAATTATACCTTTTTAGTCGTACCTTAAGGGTACAAGTGACACCCCCAATCGTACCTACCTACCATATCTAGGGCAGACTCCATAAGACCAAGACAATCATGCACCATACAACTTGCACTACACCATTCTTATGCTCTTATACAATTCATACCCTAGTGAATCATATCTTAGGCAGTATCTAAGTCAACCAGCCTAGGGTATGAGTGAACCCTCAAGACAGCTTACGAGTTATATTCAAGGGTGTGATTAGTCCCCTTGAGTCATACCAAGTCAAAAAGGTCCAAAACTTGAGAAATTTTGCAAAGGTCCAAATCCTAGGGTATTTCAAAAAAACACCATAGGCTTTTCCATTTATCAGAATTGAATAGTAGTTTCTTTCAATTAACCTCCATATATCCACAAATATATCAGAGAACCCTATTTTCCTTAAAATCTTTATAAGTAAAAAACATGAGACTCTATCATATTCTTTAGTCATATCAAGCTTGATTACCACATTTGTTGACTTTTCTCTCTTTCCAACACTTGTGACTAGTTCTTTAATAAGGACATATATAATCATACCCCTCCCCTTTTACAAATCCTAACTGATTGCCAGAGATAATCTTTGGTACAAAGCTTTAACTCTATCATGTACAATCCTTGAAATAATTTTATTCACAAAATTACTTAAACCAATTGATCTTAAATCTGAGAAAGTCTGAACAAGAGTTCTTTTAGCAATGAGATCTAAATTAGTATGAGTAATCAATTTTGGGGGAGAGATACCTTTATAGAACTCCTGTACCAAACCTCATAATATCTAACTCAATAATTTCCCAATAAACTTGGAAGAATTTGCCTGAAAGACCATCAGGCCCACAAGCACTCTCCCTATTGATGTTGAACCCAAACTTTCTCACTTTATCTCAGCCTAGAATAATACACAGATTGGCATTTTCTTCATTATTTACTAGACCTAGAATGTGGGATAATAAAGAAAAAAACGATATCTCTATCTTGTGTAAATTGATTTTGATAAAATTCTATTGCAGCAGTAGAAATTTCCCCTTCATTTTTAAGCCAATCTCCCTACAGATGAAGAATTTTGTTGACCTTAAGCCTTTTTCTTCTCCCCTTTACAGCATTGTGAAAAAATCTAGTATTTTTGTCTCTAATATCAAACCAATCATATCTAGTTTTTTATTTACAGTATGATTCTTCCAAAGCAAGGTACTTACTATATTCATCCTTGGCCAACTGCATCACAACTTTGTTTTTTACATAAGGGTCTTCTTCAAATAGTTTCTCCTTTATTCTATTAATATCCTCTCTAATCAATAATTCTTGAATCTCCATATGTTTTTCTACTCTACACAGTCTACATTTTCTTAAACTTTTTAATTTTTTTCTTGAAATCCAAAAAAGGTCAGAAGAATAACTTGTATCCCAACTCAACTACACAAATCCTTAAAAGAAACATGAGTGTTCAAAAAAATAAAGAATTTGAAAGCTATGCTAATATTAAGAACATCAGAGTGAAATAAGATTATAAGAGGTGCATGGTATGACCTAGTTTTGGGTTAGTGTTCCACCTCTAAGTGAGGAAATAAGATCTGAAATTCTATATTATAAAGTACTTTGTCAAACCTTTCAAAAAAGTGATCGTCTCCTGCTGCTATTCCACCAAGTGAATAGACATCTCTTAAATGGTTGATACAGATCACAAGACTCAATGAAGGACCCAAAATCATCAACATTATCCTCTAGTACTGATAGACCTTCAATTTTTTCTTCTTCATTAAAGACCACATTAAAATCACCTCAAATTAACCATGGTTGATCCATCATCTAAGCAATATTTGAAATTTCCTCTTATAAACCTAGCCTGAGGTTACTATCACACTTAACATAAATAGTAGAGGTATAGAAGCAATAACTAGAGACTAAATCCTGTAGTTTTAGAGTCAGTTGTTGATCAGTATCACTCAAAAATAAAACATCATATTCTTGATTTATAAATACCTAAATCTGTGCATTTTTGTTTTATCATGCTTATATCATTCTCAATCTACTTTTATATCTGTTAATATTATGATAACGTTGAAAAGGCTCTAGTAAGTTCACAAATGCAAATTTGTGATATCTATAAAGCATTTGCACTCTATGAAAAGTATGTTGAGACTTTACTGATCTAATATTCTAAATAAAAGACTTAATCATTTGTTGGATTATTGATATCCCACATTTCTGTTTAGCTGCTTTCTGCTAGGTAAAGATGTATCACCTTGTCCCTATATTTTCCTTTTCTTTGCTTATTTTAGAGCTTTACATACTCTAGGTAAAAAGTCTGCATCTTTAATAATCTTATCATCATTTTCTGCATGCACCTCTACGATATTTTCTTTATCTACTGTATCTATAAGTCTGTTTTCCACCTTATGAGTGAGAATTTCATTAAGGACTTTATTGGGCGATTCAACAGCCCTTAAAACCAGCAATGACTCATCTTTATGCATAGTTATAGGTATTTACATTAATGACATATGATCATTTTTCACTATCTGCAACATCTGTTATATCTTTTTTATGACTTTCTTGTTGTTGTGTTACTAGAACTATTGAATGAATGGATTAATTTTGTTCCTCTGTATTGTCTTTTGTACGTGCTATGGCTGAATTTGGTGTATAGGTATCACTTAATTCACTAACTTCTTTCTCTATTTATTTTACTTTACTGTTCTTTCACTACTCTTTGCCCCTTGTTTCACTTTACTTTGTAGTGCAATATCATTAGTTTGCTTGTTTTTTGGTTAAATGCATTCAAGATCCATTCTTTTGTGGACATTATCTCCCCCTATATTTTTTGTGCTTTATTAGCATGATGGTTGTAGCTTGGATTATTGTAGTACTACCAAGGTTTTTTCCTTTTTATATGCTATTCTCTATATTACCTCTATTTGTAGGTGCAACTATCGTCTCTTCGGCAGGGACTGATGTTTATCTGTAGGAGGATGATATTCATCTGCCTTTATTGTATTACCTCAGTTGCTTGCATCTTGAGCCTCTTGTAATACTTTAAAAGTATTGGTGACTGGTAGTGTTTTGCTTGTAGTGGTGTTATCAATAGGTGCTCTAAGGTATCCTTCTGTATTCCTTACCACTGGAAATTTTCTCTGAGTAGGATTCCATCTTGATAAAACAATTTTCCCATTAACATATATCCTTTGAATTAGGATCATTTTCTTTTCTAGAATAATTTCATCTTTTTGCACTTCATTAATTTGTTTCTTCATCTCTGGATATAAGCACCTATATTCACTTTCCTCGTGTCCTTGGAGTTTACATGTATGACAATATTTTGGAAGCATATCATATTGAATCTTTATTTTTTGAATCCTTGTAGCTTGTGTTTTGCTATTCACCACTTCTAAATCAATAAAATCGGGCAAATTGGTCGTAAGATCTACTTGAACCTTGACCCTAGCACAACTAGGCCTAGTTTTATTCATCGCAGCTATATCCAGGTATATTGGATTACCAATTGCAGCAGCTAAAAAAATAGAGATTCGTTAAACAAAAAATATAGGTAGTAGATTCGAAAAAGATATACATGTCATAGCCCGTGTTGTCTCAACTCTTGGTTTGAAATTAGCATCATATATAAGGGGCCTCATCTGATAAGCCATCCTTCCTCTATAATTATGTAATAAGCAATATTTGACAACATGTTTACATAATTCTCCATTCTATTGAATCTTATTAAAATATATCTGCTTCTTAGAAGACCTATCTTTCAATCCCTCCTAATGTTGCATTGTTTTGGATTTGATTTCTAAGGTCATCTAATTTCATCCAACCATATGAGAATTTTTCTATGATTTCTAGTTGCAAATCCTCTATGATATTCATCTTATTGACTTCTTTGTTCGTCCAGGTGATTCTAGGGACTCCAGCAATATATATCACAAGCTTTATGGCTATATTTTCCACTAGGGGTTTACATAACTGATTCTAGAATTTAATTAAGTCAATATTTAAACTTTTTTGAGATAGCTTTATTTAACATTCTTCTCATTATTCACAGCTTTGCAAGGCAAAGTAGTAGGGACAGTATGCATAGAAGTCTTTTTCGAGAGTTAGGGTAGTATAAGTCAGGAAAATTCAATGGGGATGTGAGGGATGTAATGAATTTAGTATGGCCAGTATCTTTCGACCAAGCGGGTGGTAAACCGTCCATCCGTATGGTGGTGGAAAAGGTTTACGGTTAGGGTGGTAGAGAATAGATGGAGAATATTTTTTACGTGATTGAAATAATTAACAGATGTTTTGCAACTTATAATTCTCATTTGCATCAATCTAGCTTCATTCTGCATACTCAAAAAATTTTGATGTTGGGCTTGTGCTGACATTGGTCTTACCCTCTAGTATTCATATAAGTATGTTTAAAATATAACTTTAATTTCAAATGTATTTTTAAAAAAATGAACATCCAATATTATGGATCATCTTGATAATGAAAATTTCAAATATGATTCATAATTGTACTCTATTTGATATTTGAAAATGCCCGAAACCCTAGTTTTAATTTTTTATTTATATAATAATTTTAATTAGTGAACATGGCCATGGAAGGCTAAAAATACTTATTTGATCGTGCGAATTACTGCTCCGCTATTAAAATTAATCTAAGAGTAGCAATAAGAAAGAAGAGGTAAACAAAAAAATGAGGAGACAGGATAAGAGATGAGAGTTTTTCATTCTTTCAATTGTTAAGTGTACAAGTATATCAAGTCTATATAATATAAAACCTTATGCCTCTATATAGTGTTATATAGAGGCATACAAGAGGTTATCATAAACACGACATTAACCACGAACATAATGAAGTAGCTTATGCAGATGTAAGCTTACAAGAATAATGGTCATGAATGGTGGAGGTTATCTTCATAATGGAGGGAAGTAATGGAGTAGTAGGAGTAATTTCTAGAGTAGTGGACATCCACACTTATTAATTTTACAACACTCCCCCTTGAATGTCCATAGATGATGTGTCTCATTAAAACCTTACTAGGAAAATAAATCTTGTGGAAATAAAATTTCTAGTGAAGGAAAAAGAGTACACATATCTTAATACGCATTTGTATTTTGTCTCGTTAAAAACTTTGCCAGGAATTTATCCATTGGGAAAAAACCTAGGTAAAGAAAAAAAGAGTTCAGCGCGTATTTTACTCCCTCTGGTGCAAATATTATTTCACTTCTCAAAGACGACGCATTACAATCTTATATGTCAGCTTTCAAGTGTTGATAGTGACTGTGACTTTATAATCAAATCACATTCATGAAGATGTTGCATTCTTGAAATCATCCTGATATGTCATTTTCTTATTTCTTGGGTATGTTAAGCCTTTGAACCCAGCCAAGTAAATTCTTTACAATTAGTTAATTTGTGACCTCGTTGTCGGAAGTTATTTTCGCATTGAACTTGTTCATAGCAACAACCAATTGGTTGTGAACTCTTTCATTTGCATGATATTAAAATTGATCGCAGATCGAATATTCTTCCTGCATTTGCATAACCAACAATCTTTTAAAAATATTTGTTAGAAATAATAAATTCATATCAATAATATTTGATTTCACTCACATTCATATAAAAGTAAAATTATGTCTTTTCTACACATTAATTAAAAAAAAATTGTTATCTCATATATAGAAATAGCACAATACAAAAATGCACCAATCGCACTAATACATGGTATTTTTTAATCATTTTTATAAGATCAAAATAGATCTTTCTTTATGATAAGTGATCTCGCAATCATTGAAATATTTAATGGATCGAGTCTCTTTTAAATCCTTCAAGGTTTTTCCTATTACATTTATCGTCTAGTGAGACATGTCATTCATTCGTTATACACAATCAAGATTTTCATATATTGTCAAATTTAAATAAACCTTATTGCATCCACCATAAGACAACACATCTCCAAATAATAATACCATAACTTTGCGAATAACCTTTATGCCTCAAGGCATAAGTCGTATGTTATATCTTTCGATTTTACTTTTTGCACAATCAGTAATTTGTATCCCACTGGCACTATACCTTAGTCCATGGACTAAGTTCAAAACATATCACTTTTCAAGTGAAACATAATATGCTTGAAAAGTGTATTTTATCTATCCACACTATCCTACAATTTAAATTCAAGATCCTCGTTATCATTTATAATGGTGAGCGTTGTATTATACAAAAAATACCATCAACGGTTATTCCGCTAAGACATAACTTATCGAGCTCTCTTCATTTCATCATTTTCAGGTACTTGAACCTTTGTCAAGGTTTTATGAATTGTTATGTCATTGTGCTCTTTTAAAGCACTTGCCTCAATATCAAGACCATCTTGATCATTTGCTTATATTCTTTAAGGAATTTTACATTTGAAACCAATTGGGCTATCACGTTTTAAGCGTGCCATTGACTCTCCTCTTCAAGGACTTTTCATTGGAGCATTTACAGTTGAATTTACATAGGGTCAGTCTGATAATGAACTTGTAATATTTTGCAAATAATGAATTATCTGTTGGACTTTAAGTTCACTTTTTTGTATGATGATCTAGATAGTTCATTCCATACATTTTAGCTATTAATCATATCTCCTCCTAATGTTAGGAAATCTAACACTCACCCTAACCTTATTTGGGGATCCATCTTTGTGTGTGGTAGAAATTGTACATTCAAATTTTTAGATAAGTTTATTTGGCTCCTGACCCTGAATCAATAATATACGAAAACCTTGTTGGCTTGATGCATACAAATGCTGCTACATTTAAATAAATTTGTCTCATATCAAATTTTCTTTTGGGAAGTCTTGTTCTCATGATCAATGGTTCAGCTATAATTAGAGACATAATTTTTTGCTAAACCAATCAACAGTATCAACTTTTATAGTTTGAAATCACGCTCTCAATTTAACAATTTGAGCAAACAACCTTACAAGAATCAAATTGCAAGTTGATAGTAAAGTGCATGTGACCAACCATAGATGCATTTCATTTAATGGTAAACAGTCCACATGATAGGTGAATTGGCATGGATATCTAACCCCAACTAAATATAGAATTAAAGTATAATTCGTAGAGATGTATAATCAAATTGTGTTCTAACTTACTTCACTAGAAACAATATTAACAATAATATACTACTATATGAATTATTACTACTAATGCAACTTCTTAATTTGCCTGATCTAGTTTACCTTTAATTGTTGGATTTCGTGATGATAATGTGTTAAAAGTAATCTAAGAGTAGCAATATGAAAGAAGGAGTAAACAAGAAAATAAGGAGACAAGACCATATATGAGAGCTTTTCACTCTTCTAATTGTCCAAGTGTACAAGTATATCAAGTCTATATAATATGAAATCTTATACCTCTAGTCATAGTATTATATAGAGGCATACAAAAGGTTATCATAAACATGACATTAACCATTAACATAATGGAGGAGGTTATGGAGATGTAATGTTAAAGAATAATGATCATGAATGGTGAAGATTATCTTCATAATGGAGGGAAGTAATGAAGTAGCGAGACTAATTTCTAGAGCAGTGAACATCCACACTTATTAATTTTACAACTTGATCATTTTACTAAAAATAATTATTTCAATTTACGAAATCATAATATTTGATAATGTTAATTTAATAACATAAACTCCTAATAAATATTTTTGTCAAAGTTAAAATAATCCAAATAAATTAAGCTAATGAAATATAAAACTAAGGGATCGTTTGGTAGAGTGTATAAGATCAATGCAAAATATAGTGTATTAGTAATACTTGCATTAGTAATGCTTGTATTACTTATAGTTTTATTAGTTATGCATGTATTATTTCTTATACATTGTTTGGTTTGATGTATAAGAAATAATACAGCTTACATAATTTCTATAAAAGAGATGTTTGTTTACAAAAATACCCTTCTTTGATTTTATACATTTTTTTTGCAACAGAATTTCTTTCTCATCTCAAATGTAATTAGTACTGTTGAACTAGTATATGGAGGTTTCAAATTAATTGCAAGACCTTCGTCTTTGCGCATGAAATATTACGCCAACAGATTAACATAGTCAAAATAAAAATAAAAATAAAATATAAGACGTAAAATTAAGAAATAGTCTCAATATATCGTCAGCCCCCATGACGAAGCGGACGCGTGATGAAGTGCTATATTTTTGTTATTAAAAATTGGGGAAAAGGCATCGTTTCCACCCTCAAACTATACCCAAAAAGTCGAAATCACACCTAAACGATACTAGAGACCTATTACACACCTAAACTATAAAAAAGTGATACTATTACCTCCCTGCGACACCGATGCCCAGTTTTAATGAGTGGAGTGTACTCCACTCGTCCTATGCTGATGACACGTGTTAATTTAATTTTTCTATTTAATTAATAAATAACCCTTGTGATTAAAAAGAAATAATCAAGAAAATACATTAATTCAACAACTCTTTCTTCTTCACTCTTTCTCTACTTCATTTTCCCTTCAAATAACCAAGCAATTTCAACAAGAAAATTTTCATTTCTTCTTCGTCACTCTTACTCTATTTCACTTTCCCTTCAAATAACCAGGCAAATTCAACAAGAAAATTTCAAGGGAAGAAAATATTCAACAATTCACCATTAAAAATATGAAATTGTTGAATTGTTCACTTATTCTCTACTTCACTTTCCCTTCAAATCCACTTCCTTTCTCACTTTCTTCTCTTCATCAACAACTCGTCCTTTTTCACTTTGAGTTAATGGAGGTGAAAGACATGGTTTCTGAAAACGCGTGGGTAACTAGGTATTTTCAAATTGGACGATCTGACGAGTTAAAAATCACACCATAGATTGGAGATGAAAGATGTAGTATTCTCATAAATCTATGGTGTAACAAATCACACCATAGATTTCTTAGAAGACTTTGGGCTTTGGGTATTCTCAGATTCGCCAATTAATGGAGTATTTGACGAATTGAATGTTGTAATATGGAGTGTTGTGATTTCGGGTATGCACAGTCGGATTGACAGTTGTGATTTCGATGGCAATTTTATTGACGATTTAAAGCTAAGATTTAATTGCACATATTGTGATTCTGATGTCAATGTTAGTAGTGGATATTGAATTTTTATGGTGGTTGTTTGTGATTTTTATTATATTAATGGTTGTATTGTGATTCCGATAATGAAATTTGGATTTTTAAAATTATTGTGGTGAAGATTTGAATTTGATGAGTTAATGGTGGTGTTTTAATGATGATTTTGTTGGAGAAGATGCAATCGAAGGCGGGACCCACATATTAAAATAATAAATAAGAAAATTTAATTTTATTAACATTTTTTCAATTATAAAAATAAAAATAAATAATTTTATTAATATTTTTCAATTGCAAAAATAATTAATCTCATTGTATAAATTAAGAAGAATATTAGTATTATTTAATGATATAATGACAAATGAAATAGTGACACGCGTATGAAAGCTGCCATTTTATGGTTTTTTTTCTTCTCTCACGCACCTTAGGAAGGTGAATACACCTTCTCTGCCACATCACCTTCTAAGGTGGAAATAGTATCATTTTTTTATAATTTAGGTGTGTAATAGGTCACTAGTAAAATTTAAGTGTGATTTTAACTTTTTGAATATAGTTCGGGGTGGAAACGATACCTTTTCCCGGATACAAAGGATCATGTTGAAAAATTTTAGAATTTTATCATCTAACCCAAGTTACCAATATATATATATATATATATATATATATATATATATATATATATATATATATATATATATATATATATTAGAACTGTCAATATGGATCGGCCCAACCCATCCCACACGAACTTTGAGTTTGACGGACCAAGCCGGGCTAGCCCATCATTTTGATGGGCCAAAAAACACCAAGCCAATGGCCCGCAGCCCAGCCCACTTTTTAAAAATAATATTTTATAATTTAATTTTAGAATGTTAATAAACATAAATATTACCAGATAATATTACATAGTGTTAATACTTGTTAATCAAGGCTCCAACACCCCAAAAAATACTCATAATAGCAAAATTAAATAACTTTTGACATAATATCCTTCAAACCAAATAAAAATACTAATAAGAAATCTAAATAATTTCATGTATTTGATTTACGGGCTAGCCCAACCCATATTGCTCAACCCCACAGTCCACGAGCTTATCCGGACCGGGCTAAAATGCCACTAAAGCCCAACTCCATCAAATTACAGGCTGGGTCAAGCCCCGCCCATATTGACGGCTCTAATATATATATATATATATATATATATATATCAAACGAAGGGAGATAAGTGTAATATTTCAAACCACAAGGAAACTTGGTGTTATTAAAACAGGCCAGAGGGGAGGTTTCTGAAATTATCCCATTACTAATATGTGCACCAATTTCATGGTGACATGCCAATTTTTCAGAAAATGTCTCAAAGCTGAGACGAGTGAATAGGCAAACGTCACAATGTTGAAGTCTAGAAATGAAACAAAAGGTAGACATTCGGTACACTTGCCAGAAAAGGAAAAAACTTTTATTTACAGTCTCATTTCTGATGCTGTTGGAACCCAGCAATGTCAACTGAAAACATGACTATCAGGTCGTCTTCACTCAAACTGGGCCCTTACCCAATTTCTAACAGAATTTACAAAATACTATCGAAACAAACCTAAGGTTTCTCCATTTCTTCAGAACTATGACTGCTGACAAATGAATCACAAGCACCCTCTGATTCTGAACACATGGAACCCATTTGCCGATTATTTGGGCCTTGATCGAACTGCTCCTCTGTCTTCAATCGTGTTTTGAAAGGCCTCTCAAAATCTTTTGCAGCCCCAGGATCCATGACTAGTTTACCAAGTTTCTGCTCCTGTAACAATAACATCAAGGGCTTTCACGCCATTAACCAATTATGGGAAGAAAGTGAAACCTAAAATTGGTCAGACTGCAAGTGACATCCAGCATAATTCATGCACACACATTCTAATGTATACAAGGAGAAATTAATACATACCATTAACAATTGATGCATAACATGGAAAAATACATAAACTGTGGACAAGTTATACTCTATAGCCACCTATGTGGTCTTCTAATTGGGTGATGGAAAGAAACTCAGGTTAAATATGAGCCTTGAACTTAGAAATGGGAAGCAGCTGAGATTTTGGGAGTACACATGGTTGGGACATGGGCCTCTGAGAGACCAATTTCCTAACAAGAAGCTGAAACTACTGCACAGTGCAGGAACAATGGGAACAGAATCTGAAATTCGGAAACAATGGCAGAACTGTGAACTGGACAAAGTGGAATGGGAAGGTGAGAACTATGAACTAGATGATCTGACCACACTGTTATGGATGCTGGAAAAAGTGGAACGGGAAGGTGAGAAGCAAGACAACTATTTGAGGCAATAGCACGGGAGATATTTAGTGAAGAGAGAACATAAAAGTTCAGGAAAAGAAGCCAACAAGAAATAGACAGCTAAACACCTTGGCCATCAGTTTGGAAAGACAAGCACCAGCAAAGCTCTTAATGTGCAAGCCTTACATGATGCACACTTGACACAACATGAATTGTGAAGAAAAGGTTTTACATATGCAACAGATGCTATAAGAGCTGTAAGGATATGGAAGACACAACCCACAAGTTCCTACACTGAACAGCAGCAAGAGAAATCTGGAACATGTTCTTGATCCGAAGGAGAAGTAAGTCATTAACCATGTCAAAAAAGAGGGTATTGATCTGAACCAACTGAAAAGAAGAAGGGAATTCCAGCAGAAAGGCTGTCCTTTTTGCTGTAGATACATCATCTAGTTGATGCTAATGTGAATAAAGTTTCAGTTAACTTTTCCAAAAACAAGAATGAAGAAAGAAAAGTATTTCAACTACTCCTTAGTCCCAAACAAGAAATGAATAGAGGAGAGGGATATTTCCAATGTAAGAGAAATGCAGTATCCTGAGGTGGAGTTCAACTACTAGATTCAATTGGGAAGTTCCCAGACTTGCTCAACTTTTGAAAGATTCAGAAACCTGACTCAATGAAAAAGCCAGGATTGCAATACATGGTACTGACAGAAGAACGGAGGCATGCTATAAGTTTCTTAACTCGGGGGGGAGGGAGGGGTATGGCTCTTCCAGTTGACCAAATAACTCACGGAGTCTAAAGTGCCGTAGAAAGTTTGTGTTTGCAGGCTCATGATGCATGTAGGCTAATATATTAACCTACGGAGGAGAAGTTATATTATGGAGAAGGTGCTTCATGTGTATCAGTGACGTAGAGTGCACCAGCCATCTTTTTTGCCCTGTCCAGTGGCTGGTCAGATGTGGGCGCTGTTTTCCAATCCCTTCAAGATAACCACGGTTATGCCATCCACAAGTAAGGACCTACAAATCTGTTGGAGTTCTAGGGGTACTGACAAAGCTCGTAGGAAGATTTGGAGCACCATCCCTGCCAGAATATGCTGGAGCATATGGAAAGAACAAAATGCCAGGTGTTTTGAGGGAAAGACAAACAGAATATGTTGCAGTATCAGTTTCAGAAAAAGAATATACTGGACTATATGAAAGTGCTTATATATGAAAGTGCTTATGGCTTTTGGTGTCATCTACAGGATGTCCAGAATCTCTCTCTCTATATATATATATAAAGGAGAAACATACAGGAGGTGATGTGGCACCACTCTATGATCTCCATTGGCATTTATCTTTTTTCTCCTTTTTTTTTGACATTTTTTCCTTCATTCTTTTCTTTTATCAATTTGTTTAATAAATAAAAAGATCTATTGCATTCATTATATCTAATTACATTTCATGAGTTACAAAAAACCTACATCCATTTGCATTCTCTATTAAATATTCTCTTTAAGTAACATGTCTTTTCAACTTTCTTTATCTAATTTTTATGACTTGAACAACCTCTATATATGTAGAGTGATTTATTTGGAGGACAATATTGAATTTTGTAGCCATGGTTGGACGCAAAAGAAGAAAATTGAGGTTGTAAGATTTTAGTATATGTATTTTTGGGCATTAGACATCTTTCTTTTTCTGTTATTTGAGCTTAAATTGATTTGAAATTATATTTTATGTGTAAAAAATAGTCAAAAGTCACTCCTTTTAACTCTCTTTATTATGTTAAACGTGTTATGTTTATAATTTTTTTTTATCTCTCTTAATTATTATTGAATTTTCAACAGTCCATTTAATTATAATATTAGTAGATATATACAGATTGGAGTCATGTCTAACACTTTCATCATAAGGATGAAACCTTGCAAAAGAAAAAAATAGTTTCGAGCCTTTTCTTTTTTAAAAAACTCATTTTAATTAATCTCAACATTTTTGGTATCTATTTTATGATTACAAAAATGTGTAAAATCGTATCAACTGAAGAGAGAGAGAATCGATGACACAACGTCTATGGACGGATATTTTTACATGTTCACATTTGAATATTTTTAATGTAAAAATAATTTTCTAAATAATTTGTAGAAATTGAGGTTAAAATCAATTTATTTCATTCATCTTTACCTCTTAAATATTAAAATTATACGTTACAGGAACTCTAAAAGTCACGTTCTTAATTTGATACATGTTGTCTCTTTTTTTAATTCTTTTTGGTGCAAAATTCTTTTTTCTTACTCTAGCTAGCTAGAACTTTAACTACTATCAATTATTTAAAATTAATACACTTAATAATATTGATGCCATTAAAATTTCTTAATACACATTACTCATCTTTTGCAACTACTCAATGTTCATTACCTTATTTAGTACCTATAATTATTATACAAATTTAATTACTTCAAATAATAACATATAATCAATGCAGATCCAATATGCGATCAAAGAAAGATGCTTGACACAGAGGAGTTATAATCCAAAATGCAATACAGTGTGGTGTGACACCTCTCCATGACCATCATTTCTATTTTCTTTTTCTTCCTTTTTAGTGTTTTCCTTTTTTATTCCATTCATGTTCTACCTTTTAAAAAAAGATCTAAAAGTCGCCACTAATTATAACAAAAATACCATCCTTTATTTATTTTCAAGCACAAATTCTTTTTTTCCTATTTAAACTAAATAAATCATTTCACATAAAACTTTTGAAAAGTGCTTTTTAAAACAGTTTAGATGTACTTAAATACATTATAAAGAGTTATTTTAATAATGTAATTGTTTTGACAATCTTTCATAAGAAGAAAATTTTTGTTTTAAGAAGTTTTGATTTGTTTCATTGACTCCATAAAATATACAAACTGAATTTTTTTGAAAGTGGACGAAAATGATAAAATAAATAGTTGTTGACTGATCTATAGTTCTCACAAAAAGCATTTTTTTCCATACCTAACACACTCTTGAATCGTGATATCCTCTTTAAGTCCATAAAAAAATATGTGTTCGTCTTTTTTCTGATGTCATTCAGTTCTCATGAGTTTTCCACTTATAAATTTTAAATTAATATTAATGATGATCTATATAATATTTTCTTTCCTGAAAAACTATGATGGTATTAGTGAATTAGCAACGAAATTAGGTGATTACTGTCATGTATTCATTTTCTCACTAATTTTAATATTTTTAGCGCAACAAGAAAGACGGATTGATAAAACTTAGATATTGCACAAAAGCTAGTGAAACAATAAAGCACTAGAAGTATAGTATCTCTTTCTCCCTCTGTCAACAACCGGACAAAGGCTCTTAACTAAGTTTTGTTTCTTCCCCAAAACATTAAAATTTGAATGAAAAAATCGAATAGAAATTTTGAGAGGTTATGATTCAATTTACATATTCCTTCTACATTTATGTAAATTCACTTATATATATATATATATATATATATACACAACAACATACCCAGTGTATTCCCACAAAGTGGAGTCTGGGAGGTTAAGATGTATGCAGTCCATACCGCTACCTCCGAAGAAGTAGAGAGTGTTTCCGATAGAACCCCGGATATATATATATATATATATATATATATATATATATATTTCAAATGGAGGACTACTTTTTTTTTCAAGTATTCTTGAACTTTCATTTGTTTTTGTTTAAATTTAATTTTTTATTATTAAAAATGTAATTTCACTCAATTTCTTATTGCCGCGCGAAGCGCGGTTGTGTTTCTTAGTGAAGATAGAATGTTACAACATCATAAATCCTTGTAAGTTTAGGACTATTCACTACTGAAATCCTACTCTTTTTGCTTTTGTACAGAAGGATTCCCGACATTTATAACATCTTCACACCAAGCTTGCTGCTAAGCTTTTTCTCCAATATACCAGATTAGTCTTGAACAAATATTCATTGTTGAAAACACCTCAAACTCTTGTATTTAGCGATTTTTAATAATATTGAAAATTATTTACAATTATAATAACTAACTAGGAAAAATATTAGAGAGAGAGAGATTTGGTTGGAAAGGATAAAAAACACTAATAACTCTACAATACAAAGATCCAAAATTGACAAATGATTTTTTCACTATTTGAAAATAAAATGCTTATTGAATAAAGCTATAATTACAGCTAAATATTTAAAACTTGGGATGATTTAATCATAGGGATTTGAATAAACAAAACTAAATTATTTCATTTAATATTGAATGAATATAAGTAAATCCTTGAATTAATATTAAGGAATTCAACAAATTCTTTTCAAAACTCATCATACAAGTAAAATGATTTGTCAAGATGACAAAATTCCTAAAGTTATATTAATTTGTTTTCATAGGGTGGGGCTAAGATCTACGTAAACTCTATCCTCCCCAAGCTACCACTTCGTGTACTACGCTGGGTATATTGTTGTATATTAATTTGACTTGGTAAAAAGAACATTGACGGTGAAACCAAGCAAAAAATAGGACATAGTAGATAATAATATAATATTAAGAGTCAAATTAGTAAAAATTCAAATTTGAAGAATGAGGATGAAATAGCACACGACAAAATGTATTGTACATTGGTTGTGATTTTTTTTTCATTCAATATAATAAATGACAATGTCTCACCATATTCTTTTTGCATATTAATTTATTCGTCGTAAAACGCAAATCTTAAGACTAGATATGCGCCTAATATCTAGGAACTTAACTCATTAACAATTTCATTAATTAGATAGGAATTTAACAAGTGTAATAAGCTCTAATTCTATATCTTTATGTTTTATGAACATACCAATTTTTCATAGTAATTTGAATAAATTGATCTCCTTTTCTTTTTCGTTGTCTATTTGAGCTATGTATTCCCAATTTAATTTGATACGGGAGCCAAACACTTCTACAAAAAGAAAAAAAGAAACACTGTTAAGTTTAAGCTTTTGTACTGTTTTAAAAAGAACATAATGTTATGATATTAATGTATATGAGTTGCAGTGAATGTCTATCAAGATCTACTTGATATCTATTGGGATTTGAAGTATCTGTCTTTTACTCAGAAACTATGAGTAAATTTTTCCTATAAATAGAAGGGTTTCCTTCACTGTAAATCATCCTCAAGAGAAATAACAATTACTCTCTCTATTCTCTCTACTTTTCTTTTTTATTGTTTTATAACACATCAAGAAATATACTAAACTGAGTTCTCATCTCTTTGTGGCTGAACAAAATAATGATTTGTTGATGAAAAACCACGAGAATCAACCTACTGGATCTGCACCATTCCCTGAGGTGAATGATGTGCATGCTCACCATGCTAGGCGTGGAAAAGGTCGTGGCCCTGGACGTGGTCGTGGATGTGGTTGTGGATGTGGTCGTGATCGTGGTCCTGGTGACCAAGAAAGAAACCCTATTCCGAGTGTTAATCATTCATCGAACAAAAAGAAAAAGAATGAGAAACGTGAAGCAATTACTTGTTTCCGATATGATGGAAAAAGACATTATTCACGTGATTGTCATGCTCTCAAGCACTTGGTTGATCTTTATCAAGCATCACTAAAGAAGAGAGAAATCCCGAGGCTAACTTTCTCTCTGAAAACGATGTTGACATCATAAGCTTGGATGTAGCAGATTTTTTCGAGCACCCTGAAGGAAAGATTGATCACTTGATTGGTGATGGTTCCGTAAACATGGAAGAATGAATGATTTTAATTTTTTTTTATTGTTGATAAGAGTTAATAAATAAAAAAATCATGTAAAAGTAGTTGTTTGCATGAGTATTAGTTTTTTATTAGTATTGATTAGTTTAATTATATTATTGTTGTCCATTATTGAATTGAATTGAATTTCAATTTTACCATTATTTATTGAAAAAAAAAAAGGGAAAGAAAACAACGGTACAATTAATATTCATCTTCAAAGACGCCTAACAACAACAATGATATTAATATTAGTAGCTGTAATAATGATGGTGCTGCCGGCGCCACCACCGTCAAGGAAAATATGTTCAAGATTAACATATGACATTTCTAATCCTAATAATATATATTTTTGCTTGTTGGGTCAAATATCCTTGCATTGGGTTTAGATTATCTTGGGCGTCCTTAATTCTAAGTGTTTTTGGTGATGAGAAAAAGAACTGATCTGATAAAGTGATCATTTTTTTTAGCAAATTAGTCTTCAAGATGCCTTTCTGTAAATTCCCTTTTACCTCTGTGATCTTAGACATTTGTACAATTAACTAGCATATCAGTTACACGAATAAGGACACATATTATAATATTTAGATAAAATGTTCTCTGCTTTCATTTTTTTAGTTATTATTATTTCATTTTATTATTATTATCATTATGGATTTAACTAACTATATTTACTGTCATTGTAAAATACTACGTCTATTACGTAACTAATTACTTAATAAAAGATAATTAATAATTATTAATGATTTTCACTTTGTGCAAAGATATATTTGTTTTATTTTGTGTATATTCTTATTTGAATATATGGATAATTTTCAAAATAAGTTGTCCAATTATGAACATATTTGTTTGATTGATTCTGACACTACACAAACGATATTCAAGGACAAGAAATATTTCTCTCATCTAAACATGGGCAAGATTAATTTTACTACAATTTCTAGTAGTGCTAATTTGATTAAAGGCTTCGGAAAAGCCATAATCTTGCCCAAGGAAACTGAACTCATCATAAATAATGTTATGTTTTCTCCTAAGTCTCGGAGAAACTTAATGAGTTTTAAAGATATCCATAAAAATAATTATCATATCAAGACAATTGATGAGATGAATCTTGAATATCTTGGTATCACCAAAAATGTCTCTGGGCAGACATGTGTTATAGAAAAGTTACCTGTTTTATCTTCTGGCCTGTATTGGACAGATTTGTGCAATTGAGGCACATTCTATAGTAAACCGGAAGTTTACTAATTCCAATACTTTCGTACTTTGGCATGATCGTCTGGGATATCCTAGATCTATAATGATGAGACGAATCATAGAAAATTTAAATAAGCACCCATTAAAGAACTTGAAGGTTCTTTCGAATGCTGAATTTTCATGCAATGCTTGTTATAAAGGCAAGCTGACTGTGAGGCCATCACCAACAAAAGTTGGGATTGAATCCCCCGCGTTCTTGAAACGTATACATGGGAATATTTATTGACCCATTCACCCACCTAGTGTATCGTTTAGATACTTTATGCTCCTAATAGATGCTTCGTCTAGATGGTCTCATGTGTGCCTATTGTTATATCGCAACTTAGCATTTGCAAAATTGTTGGAAAAATAATACGATTACAGGCACAGTTTCTCGATAATCAAATTAAGTATATTCTCCTTGATAATACTGCAGAATTTTCATCCCAAGCATTTAATGACTATTGTTTATCGATTGGGATAAGAGTGGAACGTCTTGTACCCCATGTTCACACTCAAAATGGCCTTGCCGAGTCATTAATTAAACGTCTGCAATAGCAAGACCATTGCTTATGAAAACTAAGTTGCCCACTTCTGTTTGGGGTCATGCAATTTTGCATGCTGCAACACTTGTTCGTCTTAAACCAACAAATTATCATAAATTTTCTCCATTGCAATTGATTTTGGGTCAAGATTCTAATATATCTCATTTGAGAATCTTTGGATGCAGTGTATATGTGCCTATAGCACCACCAAATCGCACTAAGATTTATTCTTCATTGGACGGTTCGGATGGACTTCGCCGTTCTTTCCCAACTAAAATCGAAAGGGCTGTATCACATCGAGATGTCGATTCGTTTTCCGCCCCCAATGAGATGGGGAATTTTTCACCCCCTATTTAGACTTTTGGGCCCTTCATCTTTCTGAATCGAGACCCGGCCCGGCTCGCGTCGTTCCAACAACCGGCGGGGAGCACCTCAGTATACGATCGCGCGCAGTAACTGGGAGTCCTATTACACCTAAGGCCAACTTCAATTCACCAAACCAAGGTTCATGTCCCCAAAGAAGGTTGGAAATTTATGTTGGGTTTGAATCACCCTCCATTATTCTCTATCTTGAACCATTAACGGGAGACATGTTTACTGCTCGATTTGCAGATTGTCGGTTTGATGAGATAGGTTTTTCAAAATTAGGGGGAAAAAATAGTGACATCAAAAGAGAAAATTTGTGGAAAAATTCATCACTATCTCATCTTGATCCGCGTGCTTCTATTTGTGAGCAAGAAGTACAAAAGATTATTCATCAGCAGAAAATTGCAAATCAAATGCCAGACGCATTTACAGATTTGAAAAGGATCACTAAATCACATATTCCTGCAGAGAATGTCCCAATTAGAATTGATTTTCCTAAAGGGCCATCCACTAGTGTCATAGCTAATGAATCTAAAGCACACTTGAAGCGTGGTAGATCATTAGGTTCTAAGGATCAAAATCCTAGAAAAAGAAAAACAAATAGTCAAGATGACACTACGAAAGATCCTCATATGGAAGTTTAAGATTTGATCAATGTTAATATTCCTAAAGGAATTAATGAGCCTGAGACTCAAGAAAATGAGGAACTATCTATAAATTCAAGTGATGTTGAAACTAATTTGAATCGATCTGAAATAGTAGTGGATTATGTCTTTGCATATAATGTTGCAACGAAAATCATGCAAGATAGTGAGGATCTTAAACCTCGATCTGTCACAGAATGTCGACAAAGAAATGACTGGCCAAAATGGCAAGAAGCAATTCAATCTGAATTGAATTCAATTGTCAAACGTGAAGTTTTTGGACCTATAGCTCAAACACCTAATGATGTTAAGCCTATTGGCTATAAATAGGTCTTTGTGCGAAAAAGAAATGAGAAAAATGAAATACAAAAGTATAAAGCACGCTTTGTTGCACAAGAATTTTCACAACGGCCTGTATCGATTATGACGAGACATATTCACCAGTTATAGATGCAACAACATTGTGTTATCTTATTAGTTTCACTGTGCATGAGAAACTTGAAATGCATTTGATGGATGCCGTAACAACCTATCTATATGGATCACTTGATAATGAGATATACATGAAAATTCCCGAAGGATTTAAAATGCCGAAAGCACATAGTTCAAAGCCTCAGGAAATGTATTCCATTAGATTGCAAAGATCATTGTATGGTTTGAAGCAATCTGAACGCATGTGGTATAACCGTCTTAGTGAATATTTATCTAAGGAAGGCTATACAAATAATGAAATTTGCCCATGTGTTTTCATAAAGAAAACAACGTCGGAGTTTGTTATACTTGTTGTCTATGTCGATGACATAAACCTTATTGGAACTTCAATAGGGCTTCAAAAGGCAATTGATTACCTAAAGAAAGAATTTGAGATGAAATATCTCGGAAAGACAAAGTTAAGTTTGCAAATTAAACATTTGACAAACGGTATCTTTGGCCATCAATCTGCCTACACAGAAAAGGTGTTGAAACGATTCTATATGAATGGAGCACATCCATTAAGTACTCCGATGGTTGTTCGATCACTTGATGTGAATAAAGATTTATTCCGACCTCAAGAAAAGAATGAGGAACTCCTTGGTCCTGAAATGTCATATCTT
The DNA here is from genome assembly GCA_030864225.1 of Capsicum baccatum var. pendulum. Taxonomy (NCBI): domain Eukaryota; kingdom Viridiplantae; phylum Streptophyta; class Magnoliopsida; order Solanales; family Solanaceae; genus Capsicum; species Capsicum baccatum. The sequence goes on from CM061557.1 coordinate 94,969,880, forward strand.
AGTGCAATTGGTGCACTAATATATCTTGCAAATACTACAAGGCCTGATATAGCTTTTTCAGTTAATTTGTTAGCAAGGTATAGTTCTGCTCCTACTAAGAGACATTGGAATGGGATCAAACACATATTATGGTATCTAAAAAGGACTACCGGCTATGCTGATGATGGGTACTTATCTGACCCGCATAAAGCTCGATCTCAACAGGCTACGTGTTCATACGTGGGGGTACTGCCATATCTTGGAGATCAACAAAACAGTCTATCGTAGCCACTTCATCGAACCATGCTGAGATTATAACTATTCATGAAGCAAGCCAAGAGTGAGTGTGGTTGAGGTCCACAATACATCTCATTTGAGAAAAATGTGGCTTGAAATATGACAAAGTACGTACGATTTTATATGAAGATAATGCAACATGTATAGCACAACTTAAAGGAGGATTCATAAAAGGAGATAGAACGAAGCACATTTCGCCAAAGCTCTTCTATACACATGAGCTCCAAAAGAATGGTGATATTAATGTATAACAGATTCGTTCAAGTGACAATGTGGCTGATTTATTCACCAAGTCTCTTCCAACTGCAACTTTCAAGAAGATGGTGCACAAGATCGGAATGCAAAGATTCAAGGATGTTCTTATTAGGGGGAGTTAATACGTGTTGTACTCTTTTTTCCTTACGAGGTTTTGTCCCACTGGATTTTTCTTGTAAGGTTTTTAATGAGGCAGTCTATATGCGTATTGTTAGACATTCAAGGAAGGAGTATTATGATATTAATGTATATAAGTTGTAGCGAATGTCTGTCAAGATCTATCAAGATCTACTTGATATCTATTAGAATTTGAAGTACATGTCTTTTACTCGAAAACTAAGAGTAACTTTCTCCTATAAATAGAAGGGCTTCCTTCATTGTAAACCATCCCTCAAAAGAAATAACAATTACTCTCTCTATTCTTCTTTATTCTTTATTGTTTTATAACAGATAACAAAATTTGACAAATTTTCCGTGCAAATAGATTATTATACTTTTTATTTTCAACTTAATTCTTTATGATTAGAGGTCTCTGTTAACCTATCAACCGAGTTGTCTTGCTTTAGCCTATGATTTTGATGTTTTAATATTCCATATAATAAAAATCAACCATACTTATAAGTTTTTGGCTTTTGCTTGGTTTAATTTGATTTGATTTTCAGAAAATATTTTTCTATAAAGTCAATCCGCTACAAATAGCAAGTTGATACCTGCACCTAATGCGTAATTGACTAACTATGAGGAGTTTGCCCTCTACAAATAAAAATGATTTGCTTACAAAATCTCAATATTACTACAAACATTCAAGTAACTTTAATAGATACCAATTAGTACCCAATAATAGTGCTTCAACTATAGTTAACTTGAGTACATATTATTGATCTTCAAATTTATCAGTTTGAACTTCGAAGTAAACATGAAGTACATATTTGGACCTATTTTGCTTTTGGTAACAAGGTATACATTACAAGGCAGAAATTGCAAATAATCTACTCTTTGAAACAGGTTATCTTGGTAACTTGAACATATCACATGATGGTCAGATCCTCTAACTCTTTGTTACTATCAGTTAGACATTCTAACTATTTGTTACTATTTATTATTCACTATTGCCAATCCTCATTAAAAGGACACCAGTTTTTTGAATCCAACAGGCCATGTTTTATTTATAAAACAAAGATAAAACAAGATCCAAACAAACTAAAGTATAAGAAGTCTTAGGAAAACTCAATCAGTGGAAGCAGCACCAACCTTCTACAGCAACCTCCTCCTTTTGTTAAGGATCTCCTAGAAGCAGATCAGGAAGGTGTCACCACAACGAGATATGCCTCGTGAAATGTGCTCATGCTCCAGTAAGATTACTCATTTTTTTTTGTAACCACCCATCACTAGCTACTACAAAAACTACTACTAATAGGAATGTTTGTAATGCTAGCAATAGTACAGCTACTGATACAAACAATATGTACTCCAATATGGCAGCTACTGCCTCCCTTGTACCTCTCATTTAAAATCAATATAAGTTTAATCTTCATGACCAAAAAAAGGTATTGTATGCTAACTTGACTAAATTGATCATTTGCAGGTTCAGATAATGTCCATTGAATTCAAGTATTATGCCTATTTTTTAAAATAAATTAAATTTGGTGTGCCAACATATAAATAATTGACACGAACGCTACGCGATACTTATTATCATGCAACGCATGTTCATCGAAACTAGGAACTCAAACATGATTCAATTAGTGTTCCAAGACGATCAATTTTTCACTTTGTTTTGCAACTACTGTTTTCAAATTCTTTAGCGCTTCTTTTGCGCTCCCTATATACGCACAAGTATATCAACCTATAAAAAAATTCATATTTACGGCAAACCAATGAACCAAATACCCTCGAAGCACTATGAACTACCACATCAAAATAGATATTAACCGTGATGCAAAAATGGGGTGTACCGCAGCTATTACAACTATGTATAACTGCGATGTTTAGGGACATTTCACTAAATGTGCAGGGCACTCTGCAAGTTACGTCTCTTTCCATTTAATCGAGGTAAGAAGTTATGTCCTGTCTATTATTTTCCCTTCTTACTACAATCTTAGAATATAGCATTTAGATATCTATTAATTTTTCGCCAGCCATATTGCAGTTTATCATTTAAAATAAAAGGAAAAAGAAGTCGGGCATTATTTGAACTTCCCCCTAGGGTTTAACGCAAGAAACCTGGAGAATCTTGCAGTTTAGCTACAAATCAGACTACATTTGCGCGAATAAAATTGATATTGCAATTTGACAAATGATAATGCAACAGTGTAAATTGCAATGGCATATGCTGTTACGAAACTGCATCCAACATGCTAATGAAACCAGGAAGTGTAAGGTGGTATCAGTGGTAACCAGCCTGGAGATGTAAAGATTTTAACTGCAAGAATCATGTCGTGCACTTTACCATATCTATAAGCTAATATTAGGGGCAATGAATGCTTACACTTTGGAGTGCGTCAAGCTTTCTCTGCAGAGCTTCATGTTCTGCCTGAATGCGGAATGGAACACCATGCTTCTGGTAAACATTAGTTTGTGCCAGATCCTCATCAATTTCACTTGCAGTAGTAGCAAAAGGATGATTTGCAGGAATCCACCTGATAGTGTCAGGATCCACATCAGGAGGCACTGATTCACCTTCTCTAAGAAACAATGTTGGTCTCTTCCACTGATATGCACGTGACCTCCGCTTCTGATGGACAGCTTGTTGCTCCTTGGTAAGAGTTACTGGTGCCAAACGGTACACTTGCCCACACATCTCTACAGTTGAATTGCTCTTGCTGACTTTCACTAATGGATTATTGAATGGGTCGTCATATTTAAGAGGATTCAATCTGAATTTTAAGACAAATCAATAAGGAAAAGCACACATTACAGCACTTAAAAACTATGCAAGCACCAAATGTCAAAAACTATCATCTCAGCAGCATATGATCAATCATATGAGTAAAATCTACATCCTGAAAAGAGATGAATCTAACAGCATAAGAAATACATCATAGACACGCAATCCAAAGGGTTAATGATCCATACATGCCTCTTCTATCGGATCTTAACTGGCCACGCCTGACAAGATCAGCAACAGAACCAGGGCGATTGCGTCTTGACCTCTTTGCAACATAACTCCTCACCACAATAACCAGCAAGGTGAGCATGGTAGATACTCCAATTGCTAAACTAACACCAGAATGTTTTTTCACCTGTAATTTAAAACACATGATGTGAGAAATAATGGTAAAAAAAATATTATTGAATTGTGTCTACGTAATTACATTGAGACTCTATTCATAGACACTACTTTATAATCCTTTTCCAAGTAGGAGTCTATATATTATTCATATTTCTACTCATATTCTAAAACTCCCCCTCAAGTTGGTTATACAAGTCATGTGTACCAAGCTTGTTACAAATGCAATTAAGACGAGGACTGGTGAGAAACTTGGTGAAGATATCCGCAAGTTGACCACTTGACTTTACAAATTTTGTAGTTGTTAAGTATCCCACATCAAAAAAGGAATGGGTAATTGATCTCTTTATATGGACTTGGGCAATCCTCCCCTCATGAGCTAGCTTTTGAGGTTGAGTTAGGCCCAAGATCCATTCTTTATATGGTAGCAGAGAGTCTCTATGATCTTGATAGAGAATCAAAGAGTTTTCGTAGGCGACAGGCGGCTATAAGCCATATATGACGGTCCGTCTAGCCAAGGATCATGTTAGCAAATGTTAGGCTACCATATTTCTCTCCCATGGTATCAGAGCCAGACCCATCCCAATCTTTATTTACCGATGTTGGGCCCCCATATTATATTGTACACGCTCCAATTAACGAAACCTGAGCGTGCGGGGGAGTGTTTAAGTATCTCAAATCGGAAAAGAGATGGGTAATTGGTCTCCTTATAGGGACTTCGGCAATCCTCCCCTCATGTGAGGTTGAGTTAGGCCCAAGATCCATTATTTACAGTAACAATCTCTCAGGGCAATCCTACCCTCATGTGAGGTTGAATTAGGCCCAAGATCCATTATTTACAGTAACAATATCTCCTAAGAGTATCTTTTCTCTAACAAAGTGGCAATCAATCTCTATGTGCTTAGTCCTCTCATGAAACACTAAATTTGATGTGATATGAAGGGTTGTTTAATTATCACACACACAAGTTCCATTTTACCAGTTTCTCCAAATTTTCGTTCTCTCAGCCTGTTTGATCAAGACTAGCTCACAAGTTGCTACAACCATTGCTCAATATTCTGCTTCCGCACTAGACCGAGCAACCACACTCTTGTTTCTTACTCTTCTAAGACACCAAATTACCTCCTACTAAAACACAATATCCGGATATAGAACTTCTATCAGAAAGTGATCCTGCCAAATCAACATCTGTATATCCAATGATATGCCCATGGCCTCGATTTTCGAAGAGTAGTCCTTTACCTTGAGATGACTTTATATATCGCATAATACGAACTGCATCCCAATAACCATCACATAGGAAAGTCATAAATTGAGTCACAATACTCACAGGAAAAGATACGTCAGGTCTTATCATTGTGAGATAATTCAACTTTCCAACCAACCGCCTATACCTTCCAGGATCACTGAGTGGTTTCCCGTCTTGGCAAAAGTTTAGCATTTGATCCATAGGAGTGTCAATGGGTCTATATCCCATCATTCCCTTCTCCTCAAGAATGTTTAAGGCAAACTTGCATTGAGAAATAACAATACCTGATCTAGACTGAGCAACCTCAATACCTAGAAAATATTTCATTCTGCCGAGATCTTTAATCTGGAAATGCCAAAATGGATGTTGCTTCAAATTAGTGATACTATCTTGATCATTGTTGGTGATAACGATATCGTCAACATAAACCATCAAATAAATACACAAATTTGATTCAAAATGTCGCTAAAACACTGAGTGATCAACTCCACTACGAATCATGCCAAACTCCTGAATTATTAAGCTAAACTTCCCAAACCAAGCTCAAGGAGATTGTTTCAGACCATAGATTGGCCTGCGCAATCGACATACGGGGCTACTAGACACTACCTGAGCAACAAAACCAGGTGGTTGCTCCATATAGACTTTTTCCTCAAGATCACCATACAGAAAAGCATTCTTAATATCCAACTGAAAAAGAGGCCAAAGACGAACGGCAACCATAGATAGAAAAAGACAGACAGATGCTATTTTAGTCACGGGAGAGAAAGTGTCACTATAATCAAGCCCAAATATCTGTTATATCCTTTGGAAACAAGGCGAGCCTTAAGCCGACCGACCTAACCATCTAGACCAACTTTGACTGCATAAACCCAACAGCAACCAACAATAGATTTACCTGCAAAAGGGAAACAAGCTCCCAAGTTCCACTCGTATATAAAGGAGACATCTCATCGACCATAGCATGCTTCCATCCTGAATGGGAAATGCTTCACCTGTAGTCTTGGGTATGGAAAAAGAGGACAATGATGATGATAGATGATGATAACTCAAGAAAGTACAACGTGGGTTAGCATTACGAGTGGATTGTGTACATTTTCGAAGTGTAACTGATTGGCTAGAAGGAGGCAAGTCTGCAGTAAGGGTAGCTTCGAGCGCATGACATGAATCATCTGGGACTAACGTTGGATGTGGACGGCAATGACAAGTCAGAAGTGGTGGCACTGCAATTGAAGATGTAGATGTAATCATAGATTCCTCAAAGGTTAGTCCGAGTAAGACGGGGGTATGGACAAAACCTCAGAGATATCAAGATGATCAAAAGATATATAGTAAGATTACATCAGCGAACACAAGGTAGCAACCATGATTAGGCGAATAGCACCGATACCCTTTTTAAACTCAAAAGTAACAAAGAAAGACACATTTGAGAGCACGAGGGGCTAATTTATCTTTTTCATGAGCTAAGCTATGAACAAAACATGTGCTCCCAAAGACACAATGATACGAGAGCAATCTACGAAGACGAGAAGCGAACACAAACACTAATGAATAGGCAAAATTGAAAATACAAGAAGTAAAACGATAAAAGGATAGATGATAGAAAGATAGACACAAGAAGATAACAAAAGGGCAACCAAAGGGTGTATCAAACCCAAAGACCTCTTTTATTGAGCACCTATCTCTTACGTGACAGTTAAAGGAATTAAATCCTCCTTACAACCAACGTTTCTAAACAAGGTTCAACATATGCTTTTCCAAGCACACAAACACTCCCATGGAGTTCTCATGAATACATCATGTAAATTAATCAACAAAAACTAACTACTGAAATGTCTAAGGCACTTATCTATAGTAGTTGCCTTTGCACAACTAGCCTATTACAAAAATAGCCCAAAAGTGGCTATTTCAAAAATAACCACAAAGGCTCTCTTTATTCCTGCGTCATGGCTTTCCTTGGCTCCAAGCTATCTTCCAAACACGACATTTCTTTATTAGGAGCTCAAAGAAAAGCCTCCAAGCACATGCTTGGATCCTTAGGGCGATCATGGCTTGGACCTCCTCATGTTGGCCTCGAGTTGTATGATCAAAAGAGTTGACGCCCATTTGACTTGTATCATCCTCCCCTTCTTGAAAAAGATTCGACCTCGAATCAAAACCTTGCAAAATCAAAAGAAGGACAAACGAACACAAATTCCTCATAGCATGAGGATTAGGGTTAGCATAAGCCATAATTTCATCATGCCAAGGTTGCACACACTTACGATATAACCAAGGATCCTTCGTGTTAATCATTAAAAACTTATTGAAAAACCGCACAAAGAAGGTGGCTATGGGAATCACCAAGAGGTAAGGAAACCACAATGGTCATAATGGCATCACTAAATCCAAAAGGTAAGGTTACCTTCACCTTTGGATCCATAAGACACAATTGTTTCATCACCTCAAGAGACCACATCAAGAGTGGTGCCTCAATTAGTATTAAAGTCCACAAGATGCATAAAGCAATGTCACTCAAAAAAACCCTTGGTCAAGAAGGGAAACACACAATGGTAAATCTCTTGGACCTTTTCACGGCTCCCTTTCTTTAAAAACCCTTCATCTTGGTTGGAGTTCTTACCCTTACACAATGTTGGTTCCTCAAGTGGATTGTGAATCCCCGAGAAAGACTTCTCATCATAGGGAAGGATACCAATACCCTCATTCAAACTTTGCTTGTCATGTGGACCAAGCAATAAGTTGGGTGTACCATAATCACCATATCCAAATTTGGCATTGGGGTCAAATGGAAAGAGTGGTCATAGACACGAGTCTAGACAACACTCTTTTTCCCCACTAGTTTCACCCAAACTAAAAGATATACTCTCCTCATTAGCATAAACATCATCAAAAGCAAAGGGAGAGTAGAGAAAGGTATCACTCAAGTCAGCTTCAACTAAAGTGCCCTCATGCACGTACTCACTATTAGATTCAAAATCATCACCATGAGTATTCTCAACAATAAGGTCACATAAAGTAGAAGAATAAGCAATTTCCAAACAACTGATACTTTCTCTTTCAATGGAGAATCCTCAAGTAGACATATACCACCACCAATATCAAAGGGATTATTACTTGGGCCTTCATAAGAAGTAAGCAATTCATCCTTATAAGTATCAAACAAAGGTGGGGTGTCACATAAAGGATCATATCCATAATTATTTTCTAAGGAACAATCACTTATTGGGTTTCTTAAAGATTCAAGCAAATCAAAGTTATCATCACCCAATTGAATATTCCTTTCCAAGACATCACATTCCTTTTCCTTAAAAGTACTCTCATCTTCCAAGAAGAGATTTCCATCTTTAGGAGGAATGTTGTCACACCATAATGGATTGTCATATGAAATATAACCCTCAAGATGAGCTATATCAACAATGCTATCCACACCACTAGGTAATTCACTAGGAGTGAGCTCATCATCTCCAAACAAGATATTGTTCTCAAAGAGAGAAGGATATATCCATGAAGAAGATGTAGAGCATGCAAGTCCATCCTTTAAAAGACCATTATCAAGTATCAAAGATTTTTCAAGCACTTGATTATCCCTATGAGCCAAGCAAGCATTAGGATCTTCACTAAAAGACAACCTCAAAGGGTCATCACTCATTTGAGGTTCTCTAATCACATTAAACACATCCTCAAGTGGTGGACCAATTTCGCACACAAGTTGATCAACACAATTTCCACAAGATAGTGTACTATCATCCAACACAATGGCTTCAACACTAGATGGACACAAATTGATCTTACAAGAAGAGTCGATTCGGTCATCAAAAGGATCAACTAATGTATCCACACTCACAATATGTACATTAACATCAAGAGGCAAAGAATTAATAGACTCACATATAGGTAAGCTACAACTCACACTCAATGGGCTACTAGCCACACAATCATCATTCACATGCACAAAAGTGTGAGTTAGCTATGTTAACTTGAAGTTCTTGAGCACATTCTTCTTTACCTTGGTGTGAAGGTCCTCCACAAGCCTCGAAAGCATCTAAGATTTCCCTCTTCATGTCTTCAAAGGGAACCTTCTCTTTTGGTACTTGTTCTCCTCCGTTTGCCATATTGGTACCTACACACAAGTCCTTATTAATAGAAGGACCAACAATGTTAGCTCCGATTGGTGGCAACCCTCTCACTTCACTCCTCACAACCTCTCATTTTTCCTCTTTTAGGTTGCCACCTTGCACACCCTTACTCCTCTCAATCTTTTGTCTCTCATTTTCATAAGGCTTGGAGTAAGTGGCCATCTTTCCTTGAGATTTGGAAAGGGTAGGTGGAAAGAGATGATTTCCCTATCAATCCTTTCCAAACTTAGGCCTATTTTGCACATTTGGAATCTTGTGTTGTGCAAACCAATCGGCACCCAAACGTATGTGCCCACATTCCAATAGGAATATGTCACACCGCACCTCCTCATAGTACCCATCTCGGGTGAAGGAAACCTTCACGCTCTCGAAGACTCTATAGCCTTCCAAGATGATACGAGTCAAGGGGGCATCATACGTAAAGACTCAAGCTTGGGATGCCTAACCCTAGAGCAAGCATTGAAGGGTGGAGAAGGGCTTCAAACACTCCAAAGCCGCCCCAAGCCTACACTCAAAGGCCGCCCCTTTTGTTGCCCTCATTAAGGGTCTTTTGGTCATTTTATGTAATAAGTTTAGTCAAGACTATAAGTAGCTTCATTTTAGGTTTGTTGTCTTTTAACCTTGATATTATATTTTAAGAATACTCTTAAAAGTGTCTTTGCAAGTGTGGATTCACTTGTGACAAGTGTGAATTCACTTGTGGCCGAACGTGGAATCGTTTGGTGTTGCTTACTCGTTTAGAAACAGAGGTTGCTTGGGGATTCCAGTTCCCTTGAGGTCTTCGTAAGAGTGTGGTGTTGATATTGTGGGTCTTAGGGGTTCTAGTGTTTGATACACACTTTAGTTCCTAAAGCTTGTAATATTGTATGTCTCACTATCTATCTTTATAGTATTGTTGTTATCTTACCTTGGCTCAGCGGTAAGCTTGCTTACCGTGGTGTGCCAGGGTCGGGGGTTCGAAATGCCCCTCCAGCAAAGCTGGGGTGAGGGCGCGTAGGTCAGGCCCGGAGTGGTCCCCCCCTCCCCGACACCTACGGAGTAGGTATGAACCGGGTCGTCCCTTTTTGTGTTCTCGATTTAGTGTTTGTTGTTTTCATCTTGTTTTTTGTGTTTTGTTGGATAGTTTGTATCATTTGGTATTCAGAGCAACGCTTGATTTTGTTCCAACAAAATCACTCTTGGGATTGTTGCCTAAAGAATCCAAAAAAATAAAGTGTCCAAATTCGAAAATCTCACAAAAAAAATAGTTGTTCATGTTTTCTACCTGGGCCAAAATTGTTGTTCTTGTTTTTGTTCCTTGGCCAAAAGTTTGAACTTAGATCTAGGAGTCTTTTGTGTTTTGACTGTTCCTAGTGTTAGGTTCTTTTTCACTACACTAATAGAGTCTAGATCTAAATCTTGAGCTTGAAAACGTATTGTTGATGATTGTTGTTGAGGATTGGTGGCTTGAAAAATCTGTTGTTGATGTTTATTGTTGAGGATTTGAGCTTGAACATGCGTTGTTGATGTTTGGGGGTCCAACGTGAAATCTTAGAACTCCAAGATTCAAAAGTTGTGTTCTTGGTGTTCTTCACCATCTTCATATCTTGTTGAAGAAAAAGTGGTTTGTTTGATCTAAAATTAAAAAAGAAAGAAGGTGTGGTCTTGTTAGTCTTGAAACATATTCCAAGACTTTTACAAAAGAAGAAAAGGGCCAAAGACTTTCAAAGTCTTATTACTGAAAGAGAGAAAGGGGTCTTCCCAAGACCTACAAAATAGGAAAGGGGGACAAAGGATTCAAAAGGTGTTTTGCCAAAAAGGTGAAAGAAAAGTCAAGCCTTTTTGAACATTAAAAGTCTCCAAGTCTTGTTGTTTCCCTCCCAAGACCGGAAATACACTCTTCCAATTGAATATTGATCAATACAAATTGAAGACAAGAAAAAATATTCAACTTTCAACAACCAATGATAGGCTGCCACGTCATCACCCTACACGAAATTGCTTAAGCTCAAAATTTTAGATTCTAAAGTTTCTTTTCTTTGTTTCTTTGGTTGCATTGCTTGATTCTAATACTAATTAGCAACTACTAATCATCTACTAGGCTGTGAATTAGTTGTTTTGAGTCCATTACTTTCGTGTTACTTTTCTTTGTGTGTTTTTATCTTTTTGTAATTCATTGTAGTTTCTTCGTTCAAGTAAGTACATATTTTCTTCGAGTCGTTTCAAACAAGAATCTATTCCAACCTCAAGCCACAATTGGTACCAAGTAAACTCATTGGAGTATAAACGAGATACCAACACTCGCGAGGCCAATTGAGTGATATTTCAAAGGTGTGAGCTTGTGAGGTGGTTTCGTTTCTAACCTTAACTTGTTTGCTGTTTTTTTTTGTTTTGTTTAGTATTTTTGATAGGTAAAATGGCGGATGAAGGTGAAATGCCTAGTTGGGCTAGTTCCATCATGGAGAAGCTCAATACTATGGAAATTAGAATGGACGGGAGAATGGAGAGAATGGAGGGAAGAATGGAAAGGATGGAAGGTTCTTTTCGAGGAGAATGGACACCTTGGAAGTTCGTCTAGACTCTAACCATTCAACAACAACAAACCCAGTGTATTCCCACAAAGTGAGGTCTGGGGAGGGTAAAATGTACGCAGTCCATAACGCTACCTCCAAAGAAGTAGAGAGGTTGTTTTCGATAAACCCCCGGCTCCAGGTAGTGAATAGTAACCAAAGCGTAGTGAAGCATGATAGATGGCATAACATAAAAAGGAATAAGACATACTAAAATAAAAATAAAATGAAGTATAAATCCAAGCAATACTAAATAAGATAAATAGGTGCAATAAATAAGAGATAAGCGATAGGGCATCCAGAATACGACACCCCCCTAGTAGTAACAAACATTCACAGACCAGGGACACCTGGGCCCTCCTAACTAGTAGCTCCTACCTACTTGGTACAACTCACGCACTCATCTTAGCCTTCTACTCTTATCCGCAACCTCCACGCCTTCCTATCTAGGCTCATGTCCTCGGTAAGATGCAGCTGCTCCATATCGTGTCTAATCACTTCCCTCCAGTACTTCTTCGGCCTACCTCTCCTCCTCCTGACACCCTCCAACACTATTCTCTCACACCTGCGGACTGGGGCATCCATACCCCTCTTCATCACATGCCCAAACCATCTCAACCTTCCCGCATTTTATCCTCCACGGAAGCCACTCCCACCTTCTCTCGGACTGTCTCATTCCTAACTCTATCCCCTCTAGTAAGACCACACATCCAACGCAACATTCTCATTTCCGCCACCTTCATTTTCTGAATATGGGAGTTCTTGACTAGCCAACACTCTGCTCCATATAGCATAGCTGGACGGACTGCCACTTTGCAAAATTTGCCTTTAAGCTTAAGTGGGACCTTCTTATCGCACAACACTCCCGAGGCAAGCCTCCACTTCATCCAACCTGCTCCAATACGGTTAGCGACATCCTCATCAATCTCGCCATTCCCCTAAATCGTAGACCCAAGATACTTAAAACTATCCCTCTTACAAACATCCTGGGAATAGCAAACCTCCCATATTATAACTCCGGATACACTTCACCAAATGTTCAATCCACCTAGACAAGTACATGAACCCATCAACCAAGCCCCTACTTATCCAAACAACCGAAACCAAATCCGCCAAGAAGCTCCACAAAACCAAGAACCCCAAGAGATACTGGGAGCCCCACTTAACCGAAACCAACCAATCCAAATTGATGATGTGGGAGGTGAGGGTCCTTATGGAGGTAAAGAGTTAGATGAAGTGGCTCTTTTTGCGGAATTAATGAGAAATTGAAAAGGAGGGCATAGGGGCTGAGGGGAAAGGTTTGGTTCGGTTCCCCATGGTAGAGGCAACTTGGGACACCGTCCTCAAGTTCAAGAAGGTCCTTAAGCGGATCAAGGAGGAAATTTGGGTAGAGACACGGGTCTTAACTCAATCAAGATCACTCTTCCTACCTTCAAAAGAACTAGTGATCCATCTATCTACCTTGAGTGGGAACTATAATGCAATCGAATTTTCTAACTCAATGAGTTAACTCCGCACAAGAAAGTCGCACATGTCATTGCTCAACTTGAAGGATATGCATTTACTTGGTGGGAGACAAAAAGATTACAAAGGGCAAGAAATGGCAATCTCGACCTTCCGAATTGGGATAAATTGAAAACACTAATGCGAGAGAGATATGTCACGGAAAGGTTCAAGCAAGAGCAACTAACAAGGCTCTCCAATTTGAGGCAAGGAGATAGAAGTGTGGAGGAGTATTATAAGGAGTTTCAAAACCTGATCCTCCGCCTTGATATTGTTGAACCTCCAAATCATTCCATCGCTCGGTTCAAGGGTGGTTTAGATTATAAAGTGGCTTCTCAACTAGTTGAGAAACACGTTTGACCGAATAGAGGATCTTGTTGAAGCGACCATTGAGGTTGAAAGGAACAATCATGCCAAAAGGACCTTCAGATGGAACAAGAACAAGGAGTCCTACAAGTCCTTAGAGAAAAAACCCGTTGATAGGGCAATCCAAAGGTATCCACCACGGCTTGAAGGTAATGCATCTTCTACTCCCAATTCTAAAGGTGTTGTTTGCTTTAAATGTCAAGGTTGGGGTCATAAGGCTAGTGAATGCCCCAACCGAAGGAACATTGTATTGGTGGAGGGTGATCCTTACTTTGTTGGGGGAAAAGTGACCCAAAATGATGATGGTGAGAAAACCTCTCAAGAGGATGATGGCATTGATGGTGATGGGGAATTGGTAGAGGAAGAAGCAAATGTATTTCTACCTTGTGGATTGATGATGAAGGCTCCTAATGAAGATGTTTGGCCCGAAGAAGGAAAGGTCTTGAATTTTAACCTTATGATGAGGAAGGACCCGAATGGTATGGGTAAGGAGTTTCGGGGTCAAGAAGAACTAGGTGTCAAAACCAAGCACTTGTTATTTACTACATTCGGTACTAGCATTGTGCCAAGTTCCAAGTTGAGCCATGAAAGGATGAACTCCCATGGTGCAAGTTTAGAAGACAAGAGAGCAAGCTCAAGTCTTGGCTCCAAAGGTATGTACCTACCCCCTCATATTTCTAGATTTCCTTGGAATCATGATGACATTTACCCTAGAGTAGACAATACTATGAAGATATTTGATTTAAAGTCCTACCTAGATGGTATTGATGTCTTGTAGAATGACTTAAATGTGCATGGAATGTATGTCCTTTCCATTTCGATTTGCAAGCCTATTTGTTGTTCCAAGAAGAGTCTATGGAATCCACTTGATAAACAACTCGACTCTTGTTTCTTGTCACACTTATGTGGATAGACAAGTTGTTTCTTTCATGGAAGGGTATTTGGGTTATTGTGATTGGAAAGGTATGTTACTCCCTAAGAGCCCTCGCCATGTGAAGTGTGTGCAACCTTGGTTTGATGCTTTGGTTGATTACGCTAACCTTAATGCTCATACCATGAGAAAAATGTGTTTGCTTATGTCTCCTATTGTTTTACAAGGTTCAGATTCGAGGTCGAATCCTTTTCAAGAAGGGGAGGATGATATGAAACAAGAGGGCATCATACGTAAAGACTCAAGCTTGGGATGCCTAACCTGAGAGCAAGCATAAAAGTGTGAAGAAGGGCTTCAAATGCTCCAAAGCCGCCCCAAGCCTAAACTCCAAGGCCGCCCTTTTTGTTGCCCTCATTAAGGGCCTTTTGGTCATTTTATGTAATAAGTTTAGCCAAGACTATAAGTAGCTCCATTTTAGGTTTGTTGTCTTTTAACCTTGATATTATAGTTTGAAAATACTCTTAAGAGTGTCTTTGCAAGTGTGGATTCACTTGTGGCCAAACGTGGAATCGTTTGGTGTTGGTTACTCATTTAGAAACGGAGGTTGCTGGGGGATTTCGGTTCCCTTAAGGTCTTCATAAGAGTGTGGTGTTGATATTGTGGGTCTTAGGAGTTCTAGTGTTTGATACACACTTTAGTTCCTAAAGCTTGTAATATTGTATGTCCCAGCATCTTTATATTATTGTTGTTGTTATCTTGTGTTCTCGGTTTAGTGTTGTTGTTTTCATCTTGTTTCTTGCGTTTTGTTGGCTAGTTTGTATCATAAGAAGTATGGGAAACACTTGGACACTCTAGGTATCCCTAGATAATCAACCATAAGAGGAGTTATGTAGTTTGCGTGAAACCAATCATCAAGTATAAGAACACATCTCGGAACTCCACAAATCTCTACCCATCTTGAACAAGTTGGTCTTCTTGGATCACTATTATAAAGCTTCATGTAACTCTTAGGCACATAGATTGGACTCGAGAACTCTTTCGAGGCAACCCATGTTTGCATAGGATTCCTTGCAAGGTTACACCATTATAAGGTCAAACCTTGAATGTACTTAATGGCATATGTAGCTTGTTCGGCTTCGCTCAAAGCATAATCCTCGAAGACTCTTTCACATTGCCATTCCCAATCAAGGTAAACTTCGGGATCCCGTTCTCCTTTAAAGATTAATAGAGTAGGAAGACAATGACTCCTACTATACACTCTATTTCTACCTTGGTTCCTACTTCCACACGTTTGGGCACTAGAACAAGAAGCTTGAGATATAATATCCCTATGCTTTGGAGATGCACATGTCTTTAGTCCCATGAAGCAACCTATACTATAGCTAGTATAACTATTCACACCACTTCGACTTTGATAAGAAGCACTACAAGGAGAGGAATATGAATCTTCATAATCCTCACGTACATTCTCACCACGATCCTCATTGGATGTAAATCAACGAGTTATACCTTACATCAACTCTAGGCTCGGCGTTGGAAGTGTAATACTCCTCACTTGCCTCATCTTCCTCATGAGAACCATCACAAGGCTCTTCATCATCTCCATTCTCACTTCAAAAACTAGGATCATAATTCATCTCACATTCTCCTTCGGAATAGTAGCCCTCATTTTCATTCAACTCTTGATCATGGCTATATTCATAGCACCCATAATCTCCATCTTCTTCATAGTCATAACTATTTTCACCACAATCATAGTCTCCTATGTCGTAGTCATAACAGTCCGAGGCTATCGAAGACATGATTCTTTATATCACCTTGTACCTACAAAATGAACAAACAAGATTAGTAGTAAAGCTCCTCACCAACACTCTATGAATCTCACCTTGGTGATCCTCACAATTGGAGCGAAACTCCAGTGGTCAATAAGGTGTCAATCTCTACTTTGCGGACGGAGTGGACTCTTGTTTGAACGACTCAAAGAACTAGAAACTATTTAGGGACTCGAATCAAAAAACTACAACGAAATAAAAACTAGAAAAGCTCAAAAGAAATAGGACGATGAAAGAATTCAAACTCAAGAACAAATCGATCAACTTAGTAGACGAATTTCTAGTTGATGATTGGTTTAAGAATCAAAAGAAGAGATTAGGAAACGGAAAAAATGCAACTAAAGAATCAAACCTTGAGCAATGGAGTTTTTAAGGTGTTGAGATATGTTTTAGAACTTGAATTAATGTTGGAGAAGTGTTGGTGTGCGTTTTGGGTGTGTTGGGGCTGGTTTGTGTTCAAACTGAGGTGTTCTGCGATGAGGCTGCATTGGGGGAGCTGCTGCAGCATGTGGGGCGCAACTTGGATGCAGCTGCTGCCTTTGCTCACTGTTTTGGGGTGCTGCTGACCTGCTGCAGCAGACCAAGGGCACCTTGGGCGCAGGTGGAAGGCAGGCTGGATGCAGGAGGCCTTTTGCTCACTGCCTTGATCTGCGTTGGGTCTGTGGAGCAGGCTGGACGCACCTCAAGGGCAGGTTAGACGCAGGTGAAGGTTTGCCCACTGGGTTGACCTGTGGCTGACCTGCTGTAGCAGTTCAAGCACACATCATGCGCACCTCACCCGTCCAACGCAGCCTCCAAGTGTACTTTGTACACTCAAATGGTCCCCCTTTGAGAATATTCCCTTGAATCTTCAAAAAGGTGCTTATACAAACACTTTTGTACACCTTTTACTTCACTTTTGAGGATCAAACAACCACCTTTTCCAATAATTCCTCTTGAAGATTTGAATTTCTCCAAGAACACCAAAACATTAAAAATCTCTATCTCTTAAACCGTTGATCGGAATGCGACGAAGTTTTGAACCAAGGCTATTTTCAACCTTCTATACACATTCCAAGCATCAATTCGTTCAAATTATTCACAAATTTTTGAGATTTTTCAATCCATTTAACTTCTCTTCAAGTCCAAGCTTTCAACAAGGATAGAACACTGAAATAAGCTCCGATTTGGCTGAAATTTGATTTATAGACTTGTATAGTGTTAGAGAACACAAATCTAAGACTAGAAACAAAAGAAAAACACAAAATAAAAATCTCAAAATTTGGAACACCCTAAAAAACGTTTTGGGACTCTTTTTCTATTTATTTTTCTAATTTTTTTGTGATTTTCAAGATAACAAACCCAAGATTGACTTCGTCGGAACGAAATCAAGCTTGACTCTTATACCAAATGATACGAGAGTAATCTACGAAGATGAGAAGCGAACACAAACACTAATGAATCGACGAAATTGAAAATACAAGAACTAAAAGGATAAAAGGATAGATGATAGAAAGATAGACACAAGAAGATAACAAAAGGGAAACCAAAGGGTGTATCAAACCCAAAGACCTCCCTTATTGATTACCTACGAGTACCTAGCTCTTACATGACCGCAAAGAGGATTACATCCTCCTTGCAACCAACGTTTCTAAACAAGGTTGACATATGCTTTTCCAAGCACTCAAACACTCCCATGGAGTTCTCATGAATACATCATGTAAATTAATCAACAAAAACTAACTAATGAAATGTCTAAGGCACCTATTTATAGTAGTTGCCTTTGCACAACTAGCCTATTACAAAAATAGCCCAAAGTGGCTATTTCGGAAATAACCCATAAGGGCTCTCTATATTCCTGAGCCATGGCTTTCCTCGGCTTCAAGCTATCTTCCAAACACGACATTTCTTTATTAGGAGCTCGAAGAAGGGCCTCCAAGCACATTCTTAGATCCTTATGGTGATCATGGCTTGGACCTCCTCATGTTGGCCTCGAGTTGTGTGATCAAAAGAGTTGACGCCCATTTGACTCGTATCACACGAGGTGGAACAGAGTACAGATGTGATTAAGAAAAGTGTATGGAATAGGCTAATTCTGAAGTGAAGATGATGTTATTCCATTAATGAGATAGCAAGATGTGAGGACTGCATCGCCCCAAAAATGCAGCGAAACATGGAATCCAATGAGAAAAATGCGAGTAATCTCAATGAGATGCCTATTTTTTCCTTTCTAATATACCGTTCTGTTGAGAGGTGTATGGATATAATGTCTGGTGAATAATTCCTTAGTGAGTCATAAACTCCTGAAACTGGGAGGATAAGTATTCTAAGGTATTATCACTACGAAAAGTACGAATAGAAACACCAAATTGATTTTGTATTTCAGCATAAAAACTTTTGAATATAGAAAATAACTCAGACCAATCTTTCGTTAAGAAAACTCAAATACATCTTGAAAAATCATCAATGAAACAACAAAATAACGAAATCCTAAAGGTGAACTGACTCTACTAGGACCCCATTTATGCCAATCATCTATCCCATATTGCGGTCCTACATAAGAAAGAAATCATCAAAAAAATAGTTATACTACAATCAAGGGAATGTGTCAAATAACTAACAGATACAAGATCAAAAGAACAACTAGGGACATAAAGAACAGAGTCTAGAGTGACAGAAGATAGGGGTTTGGCTTGTCCAACTCTTTTTGGCTTTGTTCGAATCCCATTGGCTAAAGTAATAGCAGGAAGAAATTGTGAATAACAATATCAAACAGAAGTTATTTGTTACCAGAAATATGATCAGAAACACCAGAGTCCACGACCCATGATTCAACAATACTAGACTATGAAACACAAGTAAAAGAATTACAGCAACAGAAGCATCAGGCTGAACAATCAAGGCTACTTGTGGAGATGTCTGCTTACTTGCTCGATAATGAAGGAACTCGTCAGATTTTGTTTGAGCAATATAAGCATTATTAGACGGTCGATTAGGCTGTGAAGATGTCTTCTTACGTGCCCGATTCCGAAGGAACTCATTATATTCCTTTAACACAATAGGATTATAATTGGGTGATGCAAAATATGACATATCCTGAGTGTGTCCAAGCTTATGACAATAAATACACTTGGATCGAGATTTTTCAGAATGACTTTTTTCTCCCCGATTATACATAGGTTAATATGTTTGTTTTTATATGGTTTGTGATGTGATAATAGAGGAGTCAACGATGGGTGATGAAATTACTTTGAGACTGGGAGGTCCGGCAAGACGAAGTAGACGAGAGAATAACTCAACAATTGGAGAAACCGTAGAACTAGCTAAAATCTGATCATGTACTCAATCATGGTCAGTAGAAAGTCCAACAAGTGTAAGACCTAAAAACAACATCTATTTGTGCTCTTGTTGTTTTCCCACATCCGCAGTGACAAGAATCAATATTTCAAATTCCTTTATGACTGCTCGTACCTGTCCCAATTAAGTAGACACATCGGATTCTTGTTTCTTTAAGTTGGTCATTTGAGGTATCACATCATAAAAATGAGATATGTCATTAGTGTATAAAGCACGAGCCTTTTCCAAACTAAATAACATGTCTGGAATGGGTGCTTGCCTTCTCTCATTGTTCTTTGGCTTTCACATCTTCCTTACTAGACTTTGCCTTTTCATCTACCACACTAGTCTTGATCTTTAAGTGATCTTGGACACCTTGACCTTTGCGTCACAGCCCAACTGAGAAAGCCCAAGCTAAATAATTTGAACTTCCCATTAATGGTTCAGAAGTGATCATAGGGCTCGAACTTCCAATTTCCGTATTTTAGGAGCAAAAATATTACAACCAAAAGACATCTTGTTAATTTTGACTTCAAATCAGCAAGAAACAAAGATCTAAGTGTCTGATAATTCAAATCTTGCTGGAAATCTCGCCTAAAAATAGGCTACGAAGTCGCCAAAACCCTAGAAATAGTTAGAATCCTAACTTCACCAATCGAATTCGGGAAAAAACTGTAGGAATATGGTTGGAATAATTGGACAACTCCAACAAACGAAGAAAAACTCATAAATGAGATTGGAAAAAGGTCTCACTTACCGGAGCGTAACACAGATCTCGCCGAAAAGCTCATTGTTCGTCGGCATGTGAGATGAATTTTTCTGATGGTTCTTGATGGGGTACGGTCGTGTGAGATTTTCGAGCCACGTGGTAGTGTTGGTTTTCACACAACACTTCCCAAACAGAATGAAAAAAATCAATCACCGAAAATTGACGCACGGTTACTGAGATTTCTTTTCCTGAAGCTTCTCGCTAATTCAATAATGGATAAAAAGATATTATTGAATTGTGTATCTACACGATTGACCCCACGAGGTGGGAATACACCGGGTATGTTGTTGTTGTTGTGTATCTACACAATTACATTAAGACCCTATCATTTTCCAAATAGGATTCTATATATTATTCATATTCTAACACATGTATTAAAGGAAAAGGGCCAAAAAACAAGAAAGCACTTCCCTTTCCTTTGACCAACGGGTCTCAGACCTTTATGATTTCACCTGGTCTCCATCTTCAAACATCGGAATTATAGAAAGGGATGAGAGCCGATCCATTTTCAAGGTTAAGGCAATTACCAGGAGGGTAGCGGGAGGGAGAGATTTGACAGTCTCTTGTAATTTGAAAACAGCATGTTGTAGTAAAACAGGTAAATTCCGCTTCTCGGACTTGACAACCATGACTTGGTCTGGAAGATTCCTGCCATCACCCAAGGCAAGTACGTCAAGCTTCTTCAACCTCCTCTTTCGGAATGCATAATCCACTGTCTTTCCCGGCGGAACTGAGACTGCATGAAGTTGTAGAGTCCAAACTGAAGCTGCCATTTCTTCACTTATCTATAACTAATGTCTCTCTATACAACAAAAACTAGGGCTTCATATCGAAAATTCTAAAATTAAACAGTTCATCAGTAAATAGCCAAACATACCACGCAAATATACCCAAGTCCTTTTCTGGCCGTCCCTTTGGAGAGAGAGAGAGAGGGCGCCCTAGAGGCCATACATCTCGCCGATTGTTCATCCTTCCAGATTTAACTAGCCATACGAGGCTAATTCACTTAAAAAAAATATTGAATTTTACCGGTATTTAATTCTAAAATATATTCTGATCTCACTTTGTGAAAATACTGTTGTTGTTGATCATAAAATATATAAAACCAACTTGAAGTTAAAATTTCAATTTTTAAAAAGTGCTTCAATGTTGTCTTTTAACGCCATCTTTATAAATTTCAAATAAAGTGTTCTTGTGGATAATAAAATTTTATTAAACATTAACTTACGAAAAAATTGTGATATTTTAGTAAATTAGTGGTTAACATAATTAAATTAACTAGTTTAACCCGACATATTTTATATATGTAATGTTTAATTATTTAAAATTAAATAATTTTATCTATTTTAGAGATTTCTAATAAAGTGTAAAAATTCTACTCACTTGTCAAAAATTCTTCAAACTTTAAGATAATAATGTTAATATAAATATATATTAGAGATGTATCAATTTGAATCATATTATGGTATGGTTATATTTTTTGTGTATATTTAAAAAAAAAAATTATTTTTAAAATCAAATCTTTATAAAATCATCAATTATATTCTTATTACATACGAGAAACAATAAGAAAGAAAGTCAAAAGATTTTTCGGGTGAAGTTGGACTGGATGATCGATATGATGATATTGATAAGGGCAAGAAAAATTATAAGGGGAAACTGACAGAAGATTAGTCATACTATGATAGTTCCCATCATTTTTTCACATGCCTTATAAAATTTTTGATTTGTCTATTATTTTAATTCATAAAACATTTTACATAGTCTACAAATAAGTAAATTTTATTTTAAAAAATTAAAAAATTTCATATCAAAATTGAAAAGTCAATTCTCAAAATTTGGGACAAGGGGAGTAGCAAATTAACATGCACTCTCTACCCTAAAAATATACTCGTGTCTGATGCTTATATAAACTATATCAACTTATTATGATTAAGTCATTTAACTAAATAATACTCCCTCCGTTTTAAAAAGAATGACCTATTTTGACTTGGCACAAAGTTTAAGAAAATAAAGAAGACTTTTGAATCTTGTGGCCTTAAATTAAAGTTGTGTCAAATGTACCAAAATGCCCTTTATTCTTGTGATCCTAAACATGTGTAACACCCCGATTCGCTGAACCGAAATGCTACACGGTTCTCATATCCCCCAAGGGACCACAAGCTAACCCATGACTGATATTTGTACCTGTATACTGCAAATCATAATATAAAAATGCGGAATACATAGAACTGTAAGGCCATAAGGTTCAACTGAATAAAACAATGTGGGTGAAAATACCCAAAATAACTCAATCTGAACGTAAATCTGAACATAAATCTGAACGTAAATCTGAACGTAAATTTGAACATAAATTTGAACGTAAATCTGAACATAAATTTGAACGTAAATCTGAAAGCCTCTAAACTGTCTGAATAAGGAGTTGAAGGAACATGTTTTCAACTAACTCGGTAAAACTGAACCGAAGAAATAAATAAATATATATATCTAATCGTATTGTCCTCGAATCAATGAGGACTCATTGTGTCTCTACGACTGAAATGCTACCGCTACTGCTGGGCTGGAGCTCGTGTCTCGAAACCTATGGTGTAACATGAAAAAAAAAAAAACACCATAGCGCAAATACGTCAGTAAAACTGAAGTACTGAGTATACGAGGAAGGTAGGCTGAACATAAAGGATTTCATGCATGAACAACACTGACTGACTAATATGAACGTGGGAGAGCAAACATACATATATAGAAACTGGGACCGTGAATACGTGATAGCATGACCTGTAAGCTAATACATGGTTTACTGATAACTGTCATGACTGATACTGAAACTGATAACATGGACGACTGTATCTGACAGTCCTGTATATACTAAAATTTGAAAAACGCCCTGAGTTTTTTTACTGAGACTTATACTGAAACTGATAACATGGACGACTGTATCTGACAGTCCTGTATATACTGAAATCTAAAGAATGCCCTGAGTCCTTTTACTGAGACTGATACTGAAACTGTGGGAAGTAGTATTTTACCGACATGCCCCATGTATGTCGTTATGGCTAAGCTGGGGTCCAACCTCTACCTCGACTGGAAGGGTGTCAATATTGTGCCACGGGTAAGGACAGCCTGTGAGTGACCCTTATCTGGCGGGTACTCAATGAGAATGGTGGGAACCCTAAACTGACGGGTTAAGCCACCTTATCAACCTTAATCTGACTGGTTAAGATGTCTCAACCTACGCTGGCTACGTAGTTCTGGAACACAAGGATGACTACTAAGAATCACACCCTGAACTGGCGGGTGAGTTCCCATCCTTGGGTTCACTCGGTGTTAACCTCTACTCTCATCTGGAGGGACTGGACATGAATAACTGACTGTGCATGACTTAATCTTACTAAATTTCATTGATTGGCGGAATGTTACTGATATCTGACAACTGACTAAGATCATGAGGTTTTCCTGAGTCACATGACTGACTAAAGTCTATCGAATCATAGCTTGAGTTAGGATATCGTGAAACATGACATGGATCTAGGCACACAGCTATAGTTTTTGGGTACAAGTACCCCCAGGACTCGATGGAAGGAAACTGACACACATGACTGACTTGATCATAAGAGTAGAGTCCATAATTTATAATATCATAAGTAGGGATCTCATACTAAGCATGGTTATCAACAATGTATTGCATGGAAAGGATTTCATATCACATGGAAGTACTTGCACAATCTTAATATCATGTTCATTGCATAATCATATTGGCAACACATGCCGATAGCATGGAAGTTTATATGGATTGCATGGTTATCATACATCTTGTTCATAAGTAGGATTTGCAAGTAAACATAGCATAATCTCATAAGAATAGTTCATGAGTATTCCAACAACATCTACAAGGCACATTATCAACATAGAAGTCATTGGAACGTAAGGGCATATCATGAATCCTTCACTTAGTCACAATTTAGCTATATTGCATGATTTTTAGTTTCTTAGGCATTTTATCAAACACCTTACATGTGCATCCTAAGCATAGGTGAAATCATCAAATTATACATCATGAACAACCAAATTTACATGTTTCCAACTCATATGATATCATGAATTCATAAAAACATATAAAAATTTCATCTTGGGAATCACCCAATATCAATAACATGATCATCAACGCCCAAAAATATAGAAATCATACTTTATAATGAAAAAAAGGGTTTTTGAGCTTTATGGATGAAAGGGATCCATAAATCAACTCACGCATACCTTAGAAGGAAGATTCTTGATGATTGACGGAGGAATTTCCTTGAAATCGGATCTTCAAGCTTAATTATGCAACCCTAGTTGTTTTTCTCTTTTAGTGCTCTTGGATGATGAGCTTTGAGATGAAAATAGGGTTACAATATGTTTAGAAGATATATATTTCATAGGGTTAAGTTTAGGGACGTGTAAGGAGTATTTAAAGACTTAATTACCTTTAAAATAACTCAAAACAGAGTGTTTTTGACACTTGGAATTGACTTAGGAGGCACCCAAGTGATCGCCTATGCTTGGGTTGGGCGGCGCCTAACCAATCGCCTATGCTTGGGTTGGGCGGCGCCCAACCAATCGCCTATGCTTACTGTCTCTCACGAAAATGGGCATAACTTTTCGTTCGGGTATTGGATTAAGGCGAAATTGGTATCATTGGAAAGCTAATTCGATTCTCTACAATTTTGTGGGTCTGAATCATCCAAAATACCATATTAACATCAAGTTATACTCGTTCAAATATGACCCTTGCAAAATTAAACACTAAAACTTGATATTCATTGTAAGTCATATGAACATGCTTAATGCATCATAAGCTATCCTATCACTAGGATATTCATTGTAAGTCATGTACTTAAGTATGAATCACACGATAGGATATTTCACACGTAGAAATACTTATTCACTTCCTAGCTTAGAAACATGCAGGGTATTACAATATCTCCCCCTAGGGAATATTCGTCCTCGAATGAGAATTTACTGAGAAGGGATACAAGACAATAGAACCTGAACTGAACATGAAGAACTGAAACTTGATCTCATGACTGACATGCTAAACTACTGAACTCGTGCATATCTAATGTACGGACAACTGACACATGAATGCATGACTGAGTATGAAATAGTTAATAGGTACCAAGTTTATACTGGAAACATTAACGTGAACTGAATAAGATTAAGGAGAACTGTTACCTTGAGCTTTATCTGAATTAGCGGGGAAGAGGTGAGGATACTTGGTACGCATATTTGCTTCTACTTCCCAAGTAGCTCCCTCATTAGAATAATTTTGCCAAAGAACCTTGACTAAAGGGACTTCTTTGTTCCTCAATCTACGAGACTGATAATCTAAGATTTTGACTTGAATCTCTTCATAAGAGAGGTTGTTCTGAATATCGATGCTCTGAATAGGGACAACAACTGCTGGGTCACCTATGCACTTCTTTAGCAAAGAGACATGGAAGACTGGATGGACTGAAGCTAGACTTGAATGCAACTCAAGCTCATAAGCTACCTTGCCAAAGCGACAAGAAATTCTAAATGGACCGACATACCGGGGACTGAGTTTCCCTTTCTTGCCGAACCTCTTCACTCCCTTCATGGGAAAGATCTTAAGACAGACATAGTCATTGACCTCAAACTCGATATCCTTTCTACGAACATCTGCATAGGACTTTTGTCAGCTCTGAGCAGCCCAGAGTCTCTTTCTGATCAATTGAACTTTCTCTAAGGCGTCGAATACTAAGTCAGGACCTATGATTGAGGCCTCACTAACTTCGAACCAACCAATCAGAGATCTACATCTCCTACCATAAAGAGCTTCGAATGGAGCCATCTGAATACTAGAATGATAGTTATTGTTGTATGCAAACTCAATCAAAGGCAAGTGGTCATCCCAACTTCCATTGAAGTCAATTGCACACGCCCTTAGCATATCTTCAAGAGCTGTCTAAGGATGAAATGCTATGCTAAGATGGACTTGGGTACTGAGACCTTTTTGGAATGCTTTCCAAAAGTGAGAAGTGAACTAGGTACCTCTGTCTGAGATGATAGATAGTGGAACACCGTGTAACCTGACTAACTCCCTAATATAGAGTTTGGCATAATCCTCGGCGGAATAAGAAGTACGAATAGGAAGGAAATGAGCTAACTTGGTCATTCTATCTATAATGACCAGACTAAATCATGCTGATGAAGAGTTTTAGGCAAACCCATCATGAAGTCCATGTTAACTTCTTCCCACTTCCAAGTAGGAATGGTAAACTCTTGCATGGAACCACTAGGTTTCTGATGCTCTCTATTAACCTGCTGACATGTAGAGCACTTAGCCACAAACTCTGCAACATCTCTCTTCATCCCACTCTACCAATAGATCTCCCGCATGTTGCGGTACATCTTAGTGGCCCCTAGATGAATATAGTATCGCATACCATGCGCTTCTGCAAGTATTCGCTGCCTCAATTTATCTACATCTGGAACACATAGACGACCCTGACAACGAAGAACACCATCTCCCCCTTAGGAGAAAACCTCGACTTTCTAATTCTGAACTGACTCTTTGAGCTTGACAAGGCTAGGATCTCTGTCTTGTTTCTCTTTCACCTTGGAAACTAGAGATGACTCTGAACTACTATGAACACATACACCACCCTCTGAAGAATCGACTAAGCGAACACCTAGTCTGGCAAGCTGATGGATCTCTTGAGCCATCTTTTTCTTACTTTCCTCAATGTGAGAAATACTACCCATGGAGAGTCGATTGAGAGTGTCGGCCACAATATTGGCCTTGCCCGGATGATAAAGAACACTCATTTCGTAATCCTTCAAGAGCTCTAACCACCTTCTCTGGCGAAGATTGAGATCTTTCTGGGAAAAGACATACTGGGGGCTTTTATGGTCTGTAAAGACATCTACATGAACTCCATAGAGATAATGCCTCCAAATTTTCAAGGCAAAAAGTACCGCTGCTAACTCAAGATCATGAGTAGGATAATTTTTCTCATATGACTTTAACTGTCTGGAGGCGTAGGCTATGACCTTACCATGCTGCATGAGGACGCAACCTAAACCCACTCTAGATACATCACAATAGACTATAAAACCATCGTAACCATTTGGAATAGCTAGAATTGGAGCGGAGGTGAGTCGAGTCTTCGACTCTTGAAAGCTCTTCTCGCATGAATCTGACCACTGAAACTTAATCTTCTTCTGAGTCAATCTGGATATGGGAGATGCAATAGAAGAAAATCCCTCGACAAACCATTTTTAATAGCCAGCCGAACCCAAGAAAATCCTAATATCTGATGGAGATATAGGTCTGGGCCAGTTTCTTACTACCTCAGTTTTCTGAGAATCTACTCTAATTCCATTACCGAAAATAATATCGCCAAGAAATGCTACTAATCTTAGCCAAAATTCCCACTTGCTGAACTTAGCGAATAACTGGTGATCCCTGAGAGTCTGAAGAACAATCCTGAGGTGGTCTGCATGATCACGCTCTGTGCGAGAATAGACCAGAATATCATCTATAAACACTATGACAAACATGTCCAAGTACTTCTTGAACACACGGTTCATCAAGTCCATAAAAGCTGTAGGGGCATTAGTAAGACCAAATGACATGACTAAAAATTTGAAGTGACCATACCGAGTACGAAAAGTTGTCTTCGGAATGTCATATTCTCTAACTCTGAGCTGATGATAGCCTGATCTGAGGTCTATCTTGGAGAAGCAACTGGCACCCTGAAGTTGGTCGAATAGATCATTAATCCTGGGAAGTAGATATCTATTCTTGACCATGACCTTGTTGAGTTGATGGTAATCAACACACATCCTGAGAGAACTGTCTTTCTTACACACAAATAATACTGGCGCACCCCATGGGGAAATGCTGGGTCTGATGAATCCCTTATCTAAGAGATCCTTCAATTGACCTTTCAGTTCCTTGAGTTCTGCTGGTGCCATTCTGTATGGCGGAATCAAAATAGGTTGAGTATTCGGAAGAAGGTCTATGCCGAAGTCTATTTTCCTTTTGGGAGGAATGCTTGAAAGTTCTTTGGGAAAGACATCTGAGTATTCATTAACAACAGGGACTGGTTCGAGGCTAGGATATTCAGAACTGGAATCTTTAACATGCACGAGATGATACACATACCCCTTAGAAATTATTTTCCTTGCCCGAAGGTAGGAAACAAGTTGACCCCTGAACGCTAAAATGCTACCCTTCCACTCTAGGACGGGCTCATTCGGGAACTAAAACTGAACTATCCTATTTCTGCAGTTGACTGTGGCATAGCAGGAATGAAGTCAATCTATGCCGAGAATGACATCAAAATCAGTCATCTCTAACTCCACTAAATCTGCTGACGTGGATTTCTGAGATATTATAACCGGGCAGTTCTTGTATAACCGCTGGGCTATGATAGTTTTACCCACTAGGGTAGAGACTGAGAAGGGCTCTGCTAGAACTTCAGGACTGATTTCGAAATCGCCTGCTATGTATGGAGTAACAAAAGACGAAGATACACCTGGGCCTAGTAAAGCATAAACATGAACATAGAAAATCTATAATGTACCAGTAACAACATCAGGAGAATTTTCCTAATCCTGCTGGGACTGAAGAACATAGAGTCTGTTTGGGCGTTGCCCACTAGTAGCACTGGAAATGGCGCCCTGCTAGTTCGGGCGACTGGACTGAGCTATAGAATGATTTTGCTGACCCTGAAGACCTGACTACAAACACTCCCTAATCCTGTGGCTTGGCTTGCCACAACCAAAATAGACATCACTATCGGCTCTGCAAATGCCCTTGTGGTTCTTACCACAAGTCTGATAAAGGGGATTCGTTCGGGTACTGCTAACACTACCCTGAGATTTAGAGCCTGGCACTTTGTTTCTATTGCCGTATCTAAACTTCGGCAATGGAGCGCTGGCAGAGGAAGGAGCTGGAGTGGATGACTTAGAGCGAAACTGTGAACGGTTTTCTTCATCTGACTTGGGGCGAGCAAAGTTGAAATTACCTGACCTTGCTCTCTTGTTCTGCCTCTCCCTAGTCTTAAACTTCTATTCTTCTACTTGCTGGGCATGGGTCATGAGTCTTGCTAAGGTCATATCACCGATCAGCATTGCATACCTATACTCATTTACCACGCTATCGTTGACCCCTGACATGAACTTGCTCATCTTAGCTCTATTGTCTGCAACCACATGAGGAGCATACCTAGCTAGCTGAGTAAATCTGAGAGAATACTCCCTAACCATCATATTCCCCTGCCTGAGGTTGATGAACTCAAGAACTCTGGCTTCCCTCAGCTCTTGGGGAAAGAATCTGTCTAAGAAGGCCGTGACAAATTCCTCCCACTCGATAGGGCCTGTATCATCTAACCTCTCAGACTTCCACTATTTGTACCAATTATGAGCAACATCTTGTAACTGGTAGGCGACTAACTCAGCACTGTCAATAGAAGTAACACTCATGATGTCAATGACCTTCTGGACTTGGTCAATGAACTCCTAAGGGTCCTCATCAGACTTAGACCCATTGAAAGATGGAGGGTTCATTCGGGTGAAGTCCCAAACCCTAGCTGCTTTGGGAGTGGCCACTAGATTGACCGAAATGACTGGTGGCCGTTCATTCTGTGTAGCCATGGACTGAGCAAGTGTGGTAAATGCGGTTCTAAACTCCGCATGGGAAACATGTTCGCCCAAAGGATCTTCAGGCTGAGGAGTTGACTGGTTTCTTCTCTTTGGGGCTATGGTCTGGAATAAGAGAAGAATGGATTAGACTGAGATTTTAACTTGTAATTATGCTCACTAGCATGACATAAATAATTAAGAAAGGGGACTGTTCCTAAAACATCTTATAGCCTTCAACACATAAATGTGGCGCGCAACACACCCATGTACAAGACTCTACTAGATGCGGCTTTCAAACTTCCTAGGACTCTATTGAACCTTAGGCTCTGATACCAAGTTTGTAACACCCCGATTCGCTGAACCGGAATGCTACACGGTGCTCATGACCCTGAGGGACCACAAACTAACCCATGACTGATATCTATACCTGTATACTATAAATCATAATATAAAAATTCGGAATACATAGAACTATAAGGCCATAAGGTTCAACTGAATAAAACCATGTGGGTGAAAATACCCAAAACAACTCAATCTGAACGTAAATCTGAACATAAATCTGAACGTAAATCTGAACATAAGTCTGAACCTAAATTTGAACATAAATCTGAACGTAAATCTGAAAGCCTCTAAACTGTCTGAATAAGGAGTTAAAGGAACATGTCTCCAACTAACTCCATAAAACTGAACTGAAAAAATAAATAAATGTATCAAATCGTATTATCCTTAAATCAATAAGGACTCACTGTGTCTCTGCGACTGGAATGCTACCGCTACTGCTGGGCTAGAGCTCGTGCCTCGGAACCTATGGTGTAACATGAAAAGAAAGCACCATAGCACAAATCCGTCAGTACAACTGGAGTACTGAGTATACGAGGAAGGTAGGCTGAACATAAAGAGTTTCATGCATGAATAACACTGAATGACTAATAAGAATGTGGGAGTGCAAACACACATATATAGAAACTGGGACCGTGAATACGTGATAGCATGACATGTAAGCTAATACATGGTTTACTGATAACTGTCAAGATTGATACTAAAACTGATAACATAGATAGCTGTATCTGACAGTCCTGTATACACTAAAATATGAAGAACGCCTTGAGTTCTTTTACTGAGACTGATACTAAAACTGATAACATGGATGACTGTATCTGACAGTTCTGTATATACTAAAATCTGAAGAATGCCCTGAGTTCTTTTTTACTGAGAGTGATACTAAAACTGTGGGAAGTAGTGTCTAACCAAAATACCCTATGTATGCCATTATGGCTAAGCTAGGGTCCAATCTCTGCCCCGACTAGAGGGGTGTCAATATCGTGCTACGGGTAAGGACATCCTGCGAGTGACCCTTATCTGGCGGGTACTCAATAAGAATGGTGGGAACCCTAAACTGACGGGTTAAGCCACCTCATCAACCCTAATTTGATGGGTTAAGATGTCTCAACTTACACTGGCTACGTAGTTCTGGAACACAAGGATGACTACTAAGAATCACACCCTGAACTGACGGGTGAGTTTCCATCCGTGGGTTCACTCGGTGCTAACCTCTACTCCCATCTGGAGGGACTGGACATGAATAACTGACTGTGCATGACTTAATCTTACTAAATTTCATTGACTGGCAGAATGTTACTGATATCTAACAACTGACTAAGATCATGAGGTTTTTCTGAGTCACATGACTGACTGAAGTCTACGGAATCATAGCTTGAGTTCGAATATCATGAAACATGACATGGATCTAGGCACATAGCTATAGTTTTTAGGTACAAGTACCCCCAAGACTCGATAGAAGGAAACTGACACACATGACTGACTTGATCATAGGAGTGTTTTTGACACCTGAATTGACTTAGGTGGCGCCCAAGTGATCGCCTATGCTTGGGTTGGGCGACTCCTAACTGTCTTTTCGTTCGGGTATTGGATTAAGGCAAAACTGGTATCGTTGGAAAACTAATTCGATTCTCTACAATTTGGTGGGTCTAAATCAGCCAAAAAACCACATTAACAATGAGTTATACTCGTTCAAAGATGATCTTTGCAAAATCGAACACTAAAACTTGATGAATTCAAAAACTCTTAGCTTGTATTACCTTAAGTGACTTATATGAACATGCTTAATGCATCATAAGCTATCCTATAACTAGGATATTCATTGTATGTCATGTACTCAAGTATGAATCACAGGATAGGAGATTTCACACGTAGGAATACTTATTCACTTCCTAGCTTAGAAACATGCGGGGTATTACAACATGCCATGTGAAAAGTTGAAATTAAAGTATTGCAAAAAAGGTAAAGGGGTCATTCTTTTTTAAACGGACTAAAAATAAAAGTAAGTTATTCCTTTTTAAATGGAGGGAGTAATATACTGACTATTTATGATTAAGTGAAAAATGTTTGTACAAGCATATTGACATGCATATATTGATTTGATGTAAATATTCAAAAGCGCGAACAACCTTTTATGCATATGCTACTGGATCAGTAATTTTGTCATGTATACACACTTCTTATGATTTAACATAATTATGTCGTGAATTTCTTTTATCTGGTATGAACATGAATAAAAAAATTTCACATGACATCAATAATTACAGTAGTGATGTATTTCTAAAATATATTATAAGGCTAAATAATTTCGTGCCTACAAGATAAATGTGTTAATATTATACATGGTGTGAATGGTTATATTTATTTCTTGATTTTTCAAATATTCTTAAAATCAAATCTAGTTTATTTACAATTTTTAAACTAATGAAAAAATATTAGTTTTTATGGATTCTAATGACTTCTAATAAGCAAAGGTTTTACCATAAATATATTTAATTAATTTTTAACTCTTAAATATTAGAAAAAAAATAATGAAAAGACAATTTTGTCTAAAGCAAAGACTTTTAGTAAAGGGTAAAAAGTTCAAACAATATTTCTAAAGTCCTTTACACTTTTAATATATTATAGAATATAGATTATTTAATTAAGTTTAATATGAGTTTACTTTAAAAAAATTAGACAAAATATTTATTGGGTTAAATTTCTTACTACTCGAAGTGATATTTTTATTACTTGGGATAATCCTTTGGCTTATTTTGTTGTCGGCGAAATACAACTTTGCTCCTCCTTCTACTTCTTCTTGCCCTCCTCTTCATTGTCTTCTTCTTTTTTTTTTTCTACTTTTCTCTTTCTGCTTCTGCTTGTTCTTCCTCCCCCAGTCTTTTTTTTCTTTCTTTTTCTCTTCCTCTACTTCCTTCCCTTTTTCTTCTTCATCATCATGTTCTTCTCTTCTTCTTCATTGTTTTCTTGTTTTTTTCCTCCTTCTTCTTTGCTTTCAACCATGAAAAAATTTCAAATCTCGATTTTAAATTTTTATGTGCCATAAATATGAACCGTTTTAAGTAAAAATATATACTAAAAAACTTAAAATATTAAGAGAATCACATATCTTACTCGGTAATATCAAGCAGTCATATTTTCTTGTAGATAGAAAAAAATTAGGATAATGAAGAATAATTGTATTGTATTGAGTAACCACTCTTTCTTCTTATGTCTCTTTTTTTTCTCTTGAATTTCTTTTTTGATTTTAGTTTACTTTTTGAGAGAGTAAAAATAGATGGTGAAATGGACAATGGTGTGTCATGATCTAAAATTCAAGGGTAATGATGACACTCGTCGCGGCAAACCTTGACGAATAAGCCTATCATCCAAACTGATACACTAAGGGAAAAAGACTGAAATACTTTCACAGTAAGGCTTATAGAATGATGTTGAACCATATAAGTATAACAAATGTAGAAAGAATACAAACAACAATGCAACCATAAATCCCAAAACCTTATGTCAACAGTATAAGAACGTATCTAGTACAACTCAAATCCAAATGGAATATATAAAAAAATTCAATAGATACAACTCTGTCTCCAAAAACTAGTAAATATATATTCTAATGATAGAGAAGATAGTAGAAGATAGTCTCCTCTATAATATCAACTTTAACCCCTCTAATCAGTGTATGATCAAGATATGGCTGCCACATAAATTTGATCAGGCCTGGATGTGTGTGCATAGGAAGGACCATAGTAGCTCTGTAGGTTGATTAAAATTCCCGTACCATAGCCGGGTTATAGGAATCGAGTGGCCTAGTCATCCACTCTAGTTGATATCTATCAAATGTTGCCCGCAACTGTGGTACTTAATCTAGCCCTGATAAGTTAATCTGACGCTTCTAAAAAATACACCTCATAGGCCTACCTAGCTCCCAAATATAACTGTCAAGCAAAAATATATTCTGCATCCTTTCCATATACCACCTTGGAGGTCCCTCCTTGAGAGGTGACTCTAGGGTATGTGCAGGTGCTAGGCTCTACTGTACTAAAACAACGTGAGAAGGTTACTTGATACCCTCATCATACTGGGGTACCTCTATCTTCTGTACGTGAGTAGTGGTACCCTCCTTAGACTGGGGCATCATAGATGACTGCTTATACGCAACCTCATCAGATGAATCTTGGGACCCCTCCTCAGACTGAGGGTCCTGAGCAGTAAGCTGTTGAGTAGTATCGGACTCTGTATCCTCCTCCTTCTCATCCTTCTCATCAGGTAGAGGAGTGTGTGGGGGTGATATCTGTGCAGACTTCATCCTCGATCGGGATGGAGCTGACAGAGTTGCCTGGCAAGTCTGTCCTCTTGTGACTCTATGTGTCACCTTAATGGTAGTATCTTTATGTCGTTACCTAGGGTACTACTCCACTGAGCTTCTAGGCTCGAAAGACTCTGCCTGTCTCCTTGAAGTACCGGCCTTCATGATAACACTCAACTTACACGTTAATTTAAGTGCAAGGCGGTTGTCGTCAATATATTTACCATACTTTTGAGTAGGGGTCGAATCCATGAGGAACAATGTGAGTGGCGATCATATTAATTTGATATGATATAGACAAGTTAAATTCAAACAAATGGAACAAGAAAAGATAAAATAGGGGATAGGGTTCTATACTAATGTTTCTCTTTTGTTTTTTTCTAGTATAAATTCGGAGCTACAAAAAATTAGAGTTTTAACAATTATGCATGAATCTTGGGATTATGCATTACTTAGGGAGTGACATATGGGAGTTAGTAATCAACATCAATTTAGTAAATCAAATATAAATAGGCTTAGTTATAGATTTTCATGTTAGTTTTTCAACAAAACACCAAATTTTCACCCATTGATTCTTTCGAATACTTAATAGGTGTGTTCAATAATTTGTAACCACAACCTCAATCTAGGCATCCCTATTTCTAGGATGATACCCATGGCATAGTCGACCTCACATTCACCCTTATGTCTAAGATAGTGAAAATTTAGCAAACTACACACATAATTGTCTATCAATGCTTTGGTCTCCCCATCCCTCTTTCGAGGATGATATGCATTCCTAAAGTTCACCCAAAACCCTTCTTTCGAAGATGGCCTTGAACTTTCTAGATCTTAGAGCTTTCACCCATCAAACTCATATGGGTATTTGGGGCTTTCACCCATCAAATCCCAACCAAAGTAGCATAGAAATGATAAAACCCATAAACATGAATTATCAAATAGATGCTAACAATAACAACCTACACACTTTAACCCCTATTTCAACATAACCCCAAGAGGGAGATTTAGCTACACATAAGCTACATAAGGATAGATATGCCCATAATATCCAATGAAATGACTTGTTGAAGATCTAAGTGAATGTTACTTTAAACTTGGTTCTCCCAAAATATCAACAATGGAAGTGAGCAATCTTCCCCTTAGAAAGTCTCTAATGTGTTCTTCACCCAAAATTTATACAATATTTTCTTCTCCAAAAATGGAGGCTATGAAGTCTAGAGCTAAAAACCTAAAAAATTAGGGAAGATAGAAATTGATTCCAAGGCTAGGGTTTGAGTCTTTTTGTCAAATTATGGTATCAACTTGTGTAATTATAGATTTGCCCTTGGGCTGATTTCCTCTACTAGGCAGTGATCGTCCAATTCTGGCTGCGATCACGGATACGTGACCACAGTTATCATCAGTGAACGAGGTTGGAAGACTTTTCTTGACAGCTGCGATTGCGGTCAATTGATCGCGATCGCGGTACTTGAGGCTCTTCTGCTCCAAATCTTCAGCTGCACCTTTCTTGCTCTGTTTTGATCATCTTAAGCTCTAATCCAGATCTTTTGATCTCTTCAACTCTATACCTGCAAAGAGTGGAAATTAGTGCATTTACTTACGAATATGTATCATTTATTCATTCAAATCAAGGCAATGTTCACGAATAATGAGTGCGAATGAGTGGTAGAATCATCACTCATCAACACCCCCAACTTAAACTATTGTTTGTCCTCAAGAAACACTACCTCTCACCATGAGACACAATCCTTTATGCCCAAACTTCATTCCTTAAAGAACACAATGACTTTAACCTTAGTCACTAACACAAGTAACTCAATGCAAGCGGGCTAAGCTAATTTCGCTACACCCCTCCTTATAAAATACTATATATAAGGCTACAAAGGACTTCAAAGAGCAACAAAGCAACAAAAACCAATACTCTAGAAGTGACTCCCTTTTGACCTCAACTAAGCTATAATCCATTTGCCTCATTGCCAGAAGGTGACAAGATCACCCACCTCAACTCGTTTCCCATGCCGACCTTACAAGAAAGAGAATTCCACACACCAAACTAAAAATTATACAACAAGGAACTTTAAGTACACAAACTCTCTCTCTCACAAAATAAATCTCAATGCAACAAGTGTCATACCATAGGTTTGCCTCTATATTCAATCGCCACTACAAAGAAAGAAAATGATCAGATATCTCAAAGGACTTTCTAAGCTTGTAATGTAGGTTTGGGTTAAGGTAGGATATCATTTAGGAACAACATGGCTACACCCTTTCTTGAGCGTCTACATCAACCTTGACAATTCTACCTTTTTCAACTGAGGGTCCTCATCTTTGTTTTCTTTCCTTTCTTATGCCTACATTTCGATTCGTTTGTTCACCACTTTTCTTTCATTTCTTTTTCTAGCAACTTGTGAGCAATTCATTCCTTTGTTGGGTACTTTCTTTTTCTAAACGTCTATTTTCAACACTAAGACACATTGGTCATTTGACTAATACTTTGTGGCTCCTAACTTCCTTCCATCACTTTCACCACCCTAACTTAGGGTTTGAGCCTCAATTTACATTTTTAAGTTCAAGGAGGGTACGATTCAAAATAGGGTTAAATGAATGGAACATGTCTTGTAATGAGTTTGCAAACGAAAGGTCCAAATGCTCAACGTGGGTACTAGGGATTATAATTATCCATGGGTAGGATTTTTAGTCTAGAGTAGGTTACAAAATCATAAAGGTGGCTTAAGATCATTTCACCAACCAACTACAATCAACATTATCTTTGAAAGACTAACGGGGCAAGGTCTAGATAACACAAGTATACAAGAGATAAATGTAAAAAGCTCGCCACACATGGCTTGAAAAAACTCACCAAGGAGGCTCAATTGTCCTTCCCATGAAACAAAATTGGAGTATCTATCATTACATATAAGTCAATAACTTATGGAGTCACAAAAAGAGAAAAAGATTAGTTACAACATTGCTCATGTCCATGCCCTTGATTTTTGAAAATTTTTGGACAGAGGAGGGTGTTTGTTTTGCATCCACACCACACACAATTTGCTAATCATGGCAATCACCAGTATTAGTCTCACATTTAGGCTCAATATGGGCAAGATAACCATATGGCTACTCAGACTTCGCCAATGGTGTATAAAGTGACCCCAACTTCACAAAATATAGTGCCATAAGTACTCAGACTTCCCTTGCATCTATGTCTCAAAACCCAAACAAGATGCTTTACCCTTAAGAATGTTGTCACACAATCCATCATAGGGCAAAGATAGTCAATAAAAAATCATGATAATCAATAAAATGTGGACAACATTAGAGTGCCCAGATAAAGCATCTGAAAAACAAAACAGAACAATATCCAAAGCGTCATCCCCCCAAAAAATTTAAGACATCATCCAACATGCTCAAAATAATATTAAGAACATCTAAACACTATAGATATAGGGGTAGACACCTCAACTAAAAAGCTAGCAGTGTCCCCAATGCCTAATCAACAAGTTAAGAGAAAATGATGCTCCCTTAATCAGCTTCATCATCTTTGGTATACCCTGCATCATCTCCACTGTCATCAGCACTAGACCTCTCAACAGGGGCTCCATCATCACTCTTTATCCTTGATGAAGGTAGACGTTCTTGAGGTTTGAGCACCTTGAAGATGTCCTTTACCCCTCTCCACATCTTGGTGAAGAATTTTTCTCTCTTTTTTTCCCTCTTCAACATCTTTTCCTGTGACTCATGTAGGTTCTTCTATGATATTACCAAAGCTAAATATGATCTCTACAATTTGGCAATCCAGATACCTTATTTTTTCAGCTCCTCCAGATATATTTCATAGTCGGATTGAGCCACATATAAATGGCGAGTAGGGCAGGATTCTCCTGGCCCCTGGGGTAAACCTGGAGCATGTTCCCTGATAGCAGCAAGTCTATCAAAGAATTCTGGGAACTTCTCTAGAACTCTGTCCATAGAGACACTCCTTTCTAGGAATAACTTGGACCTTGGGAGGTCATTGTAACACTGGTTGTGACTCTCCGGGGACATGGGTCTGGTATTATCTAAGTCTCCCATTTTGTAGCTGAGTATCTATATGGAACACACTTCAGACTATTTTTAATATTTACAAAGAAAAACTTATGTTAGATTAGCTAGAGAAGCACGTGTGGCAATGCTATAGGATATTTAAGGGTGAAAAACAGGTGTGCAGAAATTTGTATTTTTGCAGACAGTAGTCCTTAGGTATAGCGACCGCAGAGCATTGACCGCAATTACACTTTAACGATTGCAGTCGTCGGGATCGTGATCAATATACCTGAGACCACCAGCAACAGTTTTGCCCCTGCTCATGATACGCACAGTTGACAAAACCTTTGTCTTCCAACTAGGCACATAATCATCATGATAATATAAAGTAAGCCCAGCTTGCGTGATTTTAGCCCCCTCCTCAAACTTGAAGGAGTTTAACTTGAACTCTTTTGAGCATTGAATAAAGACATAATGTACACTTCTGTTTTAAACATGTTAGGCTAAATATAGGTGCTCAATACTTCCCCAAATGACGTATAAACATCCTACAGCTTCTGACCACAATAATAAATACAAACAAGCATAATTTTGGCATTGTTAAAACAAATTTATTGCCATTTTTCAATCTACATATCCCAGGATTACAACGATAATTAAAGAAAGAGGGTTTAAGATTACATACTAGATAGATAATGCAAAAGGGTAGAGATAAAGTCTTGGATACGCTACATAGTGCCAACAGATAGGAGAGTTTTGATAGAATTTTGAGAAAGAACACATGGGAAAAATGGTAGTTGGATGACTACTTAGGCATTTTTGACCGCGATCGCGACCATCGTTCTACGATCGTGGAGTCATGGCCTCTACAATCACATTGACACAAACCTTGATTGCGGTAATCGAGGCCAAAATCTAGGCCTCTACACTTAGTTGTTCAATCCAACAGGCCACTTTACCAACTCTTCTTTTCAATTTCAATCAAAATTTCTCCCAAAAATCACTTTTTTATAGATCATGCATAAGAAAATACAAAAATAAAATCTACTCTATTATGCATAAATAAAAGGATATATGCCACTTTTTATGGCATGATGGATTGCCTCCCATCGAGCGCTTAGTTTAACATCGTAGCGCGATACCTCCACTCCTTCCTTTTATGTTTCCACTTTGAAAATTTGAATCTCTGTCTCAACTTTTGTTCAATATGCTATGAGAGACAGAGGGACAAAAGATTCAAATTTTCCAATATAAAACTTGGAAAATATAAGGGAATGGCGAGCAAGCCTCGATCTCACCATTTTGAAGACTTGAACCTTTTATCCAACTTTACATCGATCTTCTGGATTGGTTCCGTAGATAAAAAGGTGTACATGATAAGGCCATTCTTTGTACATTGGAAATTGAACTTCTTGGCCTTTAATAGATGGGGTTCTATGTGCTCCCTTGGAATAGAAAACTCCCAAATAAAAGAGTCGGACTCCGCTTCCCCACAATTCTCCATTTGTTCAAAGGGATGGATCCTCATCACATCCTCCATGCCTAATTTTGAAAAATAGGTTGAACAAGGTCCAATACCTAACTTTAGGGTAGTCTCCACCGAAGCATATTCACCCCTAAATGAGCTAGATTTATTGTAAGAGATTTTCTTTGATTTTTCTCTTAACTTTAAGCTCATTTATTTTATTTTGGCTTCTTCTTCCTCACATGAGTCGGATTGTTGGGAAGACACCGAGGATTCTTCGCTACCAAGCTCATTATCATAGCTTGGTTTCTCTTCTTGACATACTTTCTATTGGGTAATAGGCATGGTAATGATAGTTTCAAGCTTTTTTTATTCACCCATTACATCCTTCTTGACACTTGTTCATTCTTGATGTATATATTCTAGGCCCTCCCCCGTTGCTTCTAACTGATCCAAAATGACTTGTAACCTTGGGTCATAGCCATTGAACTCGGTGTCTTGCTATTCTTTCTTCTCTTCATAATTTCTATCAATCTAATAAGAAGAACTAGCAACTCGGTTAGTATAATGGGGGGAGGGGGAACGTGGACAATCAATCCATTATCCATCTCGACCACTACGTAACGAGCACCTACACTCCTTATAGGATTGAGATGGTGAATCTATCACTCTCCAAGGAGCATAGTCATAATCTCTCATGAAGTGTGGTACGTCGGAATATGGGCATGAATCGTTAAGATATGACTTCCAGCTACCAACATCATATTTGTTGAAAGATGACATAGAGAAAAGTAAAATAAAATAAAAAGCTGCCTACAAAAGAAAATCACAAACAAATATATACAAGCTTGAATTCAAGTAAGTAACCTAATATTTCAAACTAATTTAATATGCCAAATTATTCCCCGGCAATGACACATTTTTTGATAATGCTCAACTTACACGTCAATTTAAGTGTAAGGCGACCGTCATCAATATATTTATCCAACTTTGGAATCGGGGTTGAATCCATAAGGAATAATGTGAGTGACAATCAAATTAATTCAAAATGATAGAGACAAGTTAAATTCAAATAAATGGTACAAAAAGAGATAAAACGGAGGATAGGTTCCTGTACTAATGTTTCTTTTTTATTTTTTTCTAGTATAAATTCGGGGCTACAAATAATTAGAGTTTTAACAATTATACACAAATCTCGGCATTATGAATTACTAAGGGAGTGACATGTGGGAGTTAGTAATCAACATCAATTTAGTAAATTAAATATGGTTGCTTGGTTATAGATTACGATGTTAGTATTTCAACTAAACACCAAACTTTCACCAATTGATGCTTTCGAATACCTAATCGGTGTGTTCAACAATTTGTAACCACAACCTCAATCTAGGTATCCCTATTTCTAAGATGATACCCATGGTATAGTCGACCTGACATTCACCCTTATGCTAACATAGTGAAAATTTAGTAAACTATACACATAATTGTCTATCATTGCTTTGGTCTCCACATCCCTTTTTCGAGGATGATATGGATTCCTAAAGTTCACCCAAAACCCTAATTTTGAATATGTCCTTGAACTTTCTAGAGCTTGGAACCTTCACCCATCAAACCCATGTGGGTAGTTTACCCATCAAATCCCAACCAAAGTAGCATAGCAATGTTAAAATCCACGAACATGAATTACCAAATAATTGCTAACAATAACAACCCACACATACTTTAACCCCTATTCACACATAACCCCAAGAGGGAGATTTAGCTACACATAAGATAATAAGCATAGATATACCCATAAGCTTTATTGAAATAACTTGTTGAAGATCTAATCTAATGTTACTTCAAACTTGGTTCTCCCACAATATCAACAATGGAAGTGAAAAAATTCTTCCGCGTAGAAAGTCTCCAATGTGTTCTTCACCAAAAATTTATATAATATTTTCTTCTCCAAAAATAGAGGCTATGAAGTCTAGAGCTAAAAACCTAAAGAATTGGGGAAGATGGAAATTGATTCTAAGGCCAGGGTTTGAGTCTTTTTGTCAAATTTTGGGATCAGCTCGTGTAATTACAAATTTTCCCTTGGGCTAATTTCCTCTTCTAGGCCACAATCACACAAGTATGACTGTGATAACGGATACACGACTGCGGTTAACATCAGCGACCGCGGCTTGACCACCGCATTTATGGTCAATAGAGCGCGATCGTGCTACCTAAGGCACTTCTTATCCAAATCTCTAGGTGCACTTTTCTTATTCCCTTTTAACTATTTTAAGCTCTAATCCACATCTTTTGACCTTTTCAACTCTATACCTGCAAAGAGTGGATATTAGTGCATTTACTCACGAATATGTCTCATTTATTCATTAAATTAAGGCAATATTCACATATAATGAGTGCGAATGAGTGGTAAAATAACTACTCATCAACACTCCCAACTTAAAGCTATTTCCTGTCCTCAAGTAGCACTACCTCTTACCATGAGACACAATCATTTATGCCCAAACTTTATGCCTTATAAATCACAATGACTTTAACCTTAGTTACTATCACAAGTAGCTCATTGCACATGGGCTAAGCTAATTTTGCT
The DNA here is from genome assembly GCA_030864225.1 of Capsicum baccatum var. pendulum. NCBI lineage: Eukaryota > Viridiplantae > Streptophyta > Magnoliopsida > Solanales > Solanaceae > Capsicum > Capsicum baccatum. The sequence continues at coordinate 95,012,595 of CM061557.1, forward strand.
ACACCTCTCCTTCTAAAATACTATATCTAAGGCTACATAGGACTTCAAAGAGTGGCCAAGCAACCAAAACCAATACTTTAGAAGTAAATCCCTTTTGATCATAACTAAGCTATACTCTATTTTCCTTATTGCTAAAAGGTGACAAAATCACCCGCCTCAACTTGTTTCCCATGCCGACCTCACAAGAAAGAGAATTCAACATACCAAACTAACAATTATAAAATAAGGAACTTTAAGTGCATAAACACTCTCTCTCTCTCACAAAATATATCTCAATGCAATAAGCGTCATACCATAGACTTTCCCCTATATTCAATCACCACTAGAAAGAAAGTAAATGACCAGAGATCTCAAAGGACTTTCTAAACTTGTAATGTAGGTTTGTGTTAGGGTAGGATACCATTTAGGAACAACATAGCTACACCTTTACTTGAATGTCTACATCACCCTTGAAAATTCTACCTTTTTTTACTAAGGGCCCTCATCTTTGTTTTTTTCCTTTTCTTATGCCTACATTTTGCTTCCTTTGTTCACCACTTTTCTTTCATTTCTTTTACTAGCATCTTATGAGTAATTCATTCCTTTGTTGGTTCATTTCTTTTTCTAAATATTTATTTTCAACACTTATGCCTATTAGTAATTTGACTAATACTTCGTGGCTCCAAACTTCCTTCCATCTCTTTTACCACCCCCAACTTAGGGTTTGAGCCTCAAGTTGCATTTTCAAGTTCAAGGAGGGTACGGTTTAAAAGAGGGATAATAAGAATGGAACACGACTTGTAATAAGTTTGCCAATGAAAGGTCCAAAGTCTCAAAGTGGGTACTAGGAATTATAATTATGCATGGGTAAGATTTTTAGGCTAGAGTGGGTTCTAAAATCACAAAGGTGGCCTAAGATTATTTCTCCAACAAACTACAATCAATATTAGATTTGAAAGACTAGTGGGGAAAGTTCTAGATAACACATGTATGCAAGAGATGAATGCAAAAAGATCACCATACATGGCATGCAAAAACTCACCAAGGATGCTCAATTGTCCTTCTCGTGAAACAAAATTAGAGTATCTATTATTACTTATAAGTCAACAACTTATGGTGTCACATAAAGAGAAAAAGATTTTTTACAAAATTACTCATGTCCATGCCATCAATTTTTGGACAGAGGAGGGTGTTTGTTTTGCATCCGCACCACGCATAATTTTCTAATCATGGCAACCAATAGAGTCTTAGTCTTAAATGGAAAAACTAAATATATGGCTACTCAAACTTTGTCAATGGGGTATAAAGTGACCCCAGCTTCACAAAATATAGTGCCATAAGTACTCAGACTTCCCTTGCATCTATGTTTCAAGATCCAAACACGACGCTTTACCCTTAAGAATACCACCACTCAATCCATCATAGGGGAATGCAAGTCATGCATCAATGATCTTGGGTGTATTTATACGCCTAAGCACCATAACTTACCCATATTTTAGCTAAGTTTGGAGAACAAAGTGCCTAGTTTCTTATGTTTTTATTCTACTTCTATGTATTTGAGCTAACCGATATAATTAGTATAATTTTAGGTATTAATTAGGTAGACAGATATATAATGGGACTATGGAATATGGATGGAATATGAAACAAGAGAGTATATTAGTCTAGACCAAATGTGGTGCCAAAAAACTATGTCTAAGACTAATTTGTCATTTATAGTTAGTCTAGGGACTTAGAAGGAAATTATGAGGGAAAAGTTATTAAAACTACTTGATTCTGAAAAGTCACGTATTATTCATTATTCGGTATTATTTTTGCACAGAGAGTGGCAACTTAGAACTAAGGGAGAAATGAAACTTCATCTTCTCTACCGAAATTTGGGTTCACTTTATGGTATGATGAATATTTCCATTGTGATTTACGTTTTATTCATGAGTAGCTAATTTTATTAGTTAGGGTTATGGAAGCCTTGTAACATACAATCTATTACTTTGGGTTATTGAATTCATCATGTATTGATCTGCTTATATCATACTCTCTTCGTATATCTTGAATTATCGTGGTTGGACACAAAAGATATGCCTTAAAACTCAACTTGTTCGATAGAAAGGTTGAGGTTCGAAAAAGATATTAGTGACAAGAAAGTAGGATTTCCAACCCCTATTTCATATGTTAATGCCTTAATAGGATTAACTACTTGGAGATTTCGTATTATTTTTGTAAACACTTTTGATTCGAGAGAACTAAAGTGAATTAGTCCTTGATGGTTGAGAAACACTAGGATTATGTTATTAAATACAATATGTTTCTCTGTAAGCATGATACATGTATGAATTCGTAAAGCCCATAGTTAGAAAGAATTGAAAACTACAAGGTGGACATAACCCTAACTTGTAATTTCTCTGAATTCGAATACTACTACACATATCTCATCTTGTTAAACTGAAACCATTAATTTGTAAACAGAATCCCATTCCCTACTTTTTGTTTTACAGAAATGAATGATTAAAAGTCAACTAATCTGCATACAACTTAATTAGAACCATATTTTCTATGGGATTCAACCCCAACCTAGTTGGGTTATATATTTGACAACGACCGCTTACACTCTTGTAAGAGAGTTATATTTTAGGCGTATCAAATTTTGGTGCCATTGTCGAGGAATACGATTGTCAATTGAGTTTATGTGTGTTTATTCACTGTTAGTCAAGTTTCCTTATTTTATGTTTATTCGTTGTTTTTGTTCGTTACAAGCTCATTGTTGTTTATACCACAAACCAAAAGTTTAGGAGAACTATTATAACTTTTCAATCCTGAACCTCATCTTATTGAAAGAATGGCTAACCAATAGGAAGCTGAAAGATTAACCTCTTTGGATAATGCTCAATTAAATCTATAGAATGCACATAACCTAGGTCGAGTACTTAATCTACATGAAGAGGACTTGGGAGAATGATTTAATTGACCCGGCTAATAGGAGGCGTGCATCGGGAGTAGTTGCACCTGTAAATCAAAATCGTCAATTCATAGGAAAACTTGACCACCAAATTGTGTAGATTGATATTGATAATAACGAGGATCATTTAGAAGAAGATGGATTTACAGGGGCAATCATTCCACCACCACTATCTCCTGGGGTGAAATTCAACATCACCAGTACTATGATCCAGCTACTGAATTTGAAAGAACTTTTGGTGGATAACCTGGTGATGATCCAAATATACATTTGGTGAATTTCATTAATATTTGTAAGTTGTTTGATAATCCTAGAGTAGGATAAAATGCTATTCGTTTGAGATTATTTCCACTGTCTCTGCTTGGAGAGACAACTATGTGGTTGAATGTGCTGACTGCTGATTCTATAACAAACTAGAGGTAATTAAAAGGAGCTTTCCTAGAAAGGTTCTTTGCACCCTCCAGAATGTTACAGTTGAGGGATGAGATCAACAACTTTAGGCAATTGGCTAATGAAACTTTGCATGAGACTTGGGCAAGGTTTAAAAAGAAGTTGACTCAATTCCCAAACTATAAGATGACTTATGAAAACTTGATGGAAATATTCTACAAAGCTTTGAACTCACTTACAAATCCAATAGTGGATAATGCTACAGGAGGAGCTTTTATAGAGCTCACCTTTACTGAGGCTGCAGACATGTTAGAAAGAATGACTAAGACAAGTGAAGCTTGGCATACTAGAGATTCTGTGGTAGCAAGTAATACTGGGTCTAGTGTAATATCAACAGAGCAACATAGGAGAGCAAAGGAGCATGACCAGGATATGGATCACATGAAAACTTAGATGGATCTGCTCACAAAATATTTGTTATCAGGGAATGTATAAAAGGTAAAAGTTGCGGGGTCCTATAGTAAGGAAGCTAAATTAAACACCGAGGAAGAAGCTAACTACTTGCATAACCAAGGGGGTTTCCGGACCGGTGGTCAAAGAAACCAAGGTTGGAACTATCAACGAGATTGGAAGAATAAAAGTTACAGTAGTGGACTGTATATACATCCTGGAAGCTGTGATAATGCTGCCACCAGTTTAGGCAAAATGTCTATGGAGGACATAATGAAGAAACTATTAAAGAGAGTTGAGGCGATCAATTCTAGGGTGACTACGATGAAGAGTGACATATTTTCCATAAGTCAACTAGTAAATTCGCACTCAACTGCTATTAAACAACTGGAGCAACAGATGATCCAATTGTCTACTACATTCAACCAAAGACAGAATGGGACTCTACCAAGTGATATAGTTCAGAATTCGAGGACTGATGGATCATGTATAGCTATTACCACTAGGAGTGGTAAGATGTTATCTAGTCCAGGATTAGGAGCATCCTATCATACTAATGTCGTTGAAAGAGATTGGGATATGGTTGATGAATATTTATTGGTGCCTGTGGAGTTAGAATTTTTGAAAAAGAAGAGTGCAGAAGTGGAACAACTACCTAAGCCAAAGCATGTTAGTGATGTGGAGCAAGGCATAAGAAAGGAGGTAAAAGTTGCTCCAGTTAAAATCCCAAGGCCACCACTCCATTTCTATAATGATTAAAGAAATAAGAAGATGACAAAAAGTTTAATAAATTCATGGTTATGTTGAAGCAATCGACTGTGAACATGCCTTTAGCTAAAGTACTTGAGCATGGCAGGATATGCTAAATTTATGAATGATCTTTTGATGAAGAAAAGAGAGGTAAGATACAAACTAGTGGATAATCTCCATCATTGTAGTGCTATTTCTAAAAGGTCACTGGTGTAAAAAAAGGCAGACCCAAGAGCATTTACCATCCCTTGTACGATTGGGTCTCTGGATTTTGCTATAGCCTTATGTGATCTAGGAGCTAGCATCAATATGATGCCGTTAGCTATTTATGAGTAGTTAGGTTTAGGAGACCCCACACCCATAAACATATGACTTGTAATGGCGGATAGATCAGTATTGGGATTCTACATGATGTACTTGTAAAGGTGGCTGACTTTATATTTCCTCCCGTCTTTGTAATTCTTGATTGGGAAGTGGTCTTTGAAGTACCCATAATTTTGGGTAGGCTTTTCTTAGCAACTGGGAGAGTGTTAGTTGACATGGAGCTGAATGAGCTAAAATTTAGGCTCAACGAGAAAGAAGTTAGTTTTGAAGTATGTCATTCCATGAAACAGCAAAGGGAGATGAGTGTCTTCTTGATTGTTGATGTATCCTACGAAGATGAGCAATATATACCAGTTAAGGATAGGTCTGCTGTGGAGACCACAACTGTTTTGGTTGAACTTGCAAGAAAGGATGTGAGTGACTTAAAAGTGGATAGATTTGGAATAAAACATTTTCTTTATCCAACAAATGAGATACAAATGGTATCATTAATATATCTTGACAAAGTCTAAGTAGTCAAGATAATAGAGTCGTACTGCGATGTTAAATCAGGCGCTGCATGAGAGGCAACCCATGATTTTATTTTTATTTTATCATGTTAAATAAAAAAAAATAAGAGTCGAGCATAACAAAAACATGATGCTTGGTGGAAGGCAACCCATCCTTCTAATGATTTTTAGTTTTTTTTGATTAAGTATAGGTGCATGAAGTATTAAGAAGGTGATTGGTCCAAATGCAATTTAAAAGTGAGCCATATTAAAGGTGGTAAGTTTAGGAGTAATGGGAACATTGTAGGTAAGTTGGAGTGGTCAAAATGTTAAGGCTTGATTCACAATTTGTGTGAGCGTTGTGAATCAAATTATGCCTCATATGGAGAATGGGGTGCGTGGCATCCTAGTTTAAATGTACTATAGGGTGTATGACACCCAAGTTTACATTGGCCATGGCAAAGGAGTCGCCTAATACATAGCCTAAGCTCACTGCCTCATATACACATTACCTTGTGCGACGCCTAACCTAACTTGTGTGACACCTTATGTGGCGCACACCTTAATTTTGGCGATTGCTTGTGCATCGTATACCCAACCGCACACTCTCATTGTTTCACTTGTGCGACTACCTATATGGCACCTAACTTTACTTGTGTGATACCTTAGGTGGCGTACACCTTAATGTTGGTGATTGCTTGTGCGTCGCATACTTATCTTTGTGCGATAACATGTGCGACGCCATCTATACCACATAGGCTCACTTTTTTATGTGTGCGATGCCCAATGTGACACACACTTAAACTTGTACGACAACTTGTGCGCCATCTATCACTCCAATTTCAATATAATATCTGACTTTTCATTGGGTCAACCCAACCAAGATTTCATCCTTTAAATAGACTCTATGCCCTAAATGCTAAAATTCACACTTAATTCACCCCTAAGCTGTAAAAGATTGTGCTCTCAACATTCTTCCTGTCCTTCAAGGTTTTTCTTTTCTTAACAATCTGAAGAATTTTCCCTTTCTTTCCTTAAACTTCTATCTTTAAGGAAAAATAGCTCTGATGATAATCTCAATGTAGGTGGCATGACTCCTAATGTGGATGAGGAGTACTACTACCTAGGTTCTTTATCTTGTTATTTTGACTAGGGATAGTGCTTAGCTTAAGTGTGGGGTAGCAGGTTAATTTTCTACTTGTTTTGTAAAAAATAGTTCCTTCTCCATAGTATACTTCTATGATAGGATTAGTTATTTTGTTTATTTTGTTACTTGTTAGATGTTTGTTTGTTTTAGCCATAATTAGGTGCTTTTCTCGATGATGGATGGATGACGACCGTCTTAAGATAAAATTAGTCATTTACTTGCATGTAACTATTTTTGTGGATCACATGACATTATAACATAAGTTTGTAATGAATCATTATATTTGAAACACGTAGGCTCTATTTATGACTCTTGTTGTGATTGTTGGTTTTATTTGAATTCATTTAATTATTGGGTCATGAATCTATTGCTCCTAATTGAGTTGATCATGTTCCATGAGTATGTAAGAATATTGTATATTCCTTAGTGAAACCGATGCTAGAACTTTCTTGATGTGTCTGCAAAGCGAATTAAAGATTGTGAGTTTAGGAGATGATATAGGCATTTCTTTGACAGCCATTGTTCGTGCCTTTTTTTGACATACCTTTGTACATTGTATTAGCTAGGCCCGTTGAGCCTTTAACTTGTTCTTTTGTTAGCCTCATATGTAGCCTAAACCGTTCTTTAATAGACCGTAATTTGATCCAAAAGCTCCTAAGCACTTTAATGTAAAATCAATTAGAGTTAGGAGTTTGACAATAAAAAGAAAAATGTAAAATTGATGGCCCAAAGTCTTGTTATTAGCGTGTGAAATTGATGTGGTTGGGAGTATCAAAACTTGTTGAAAAAGTTCCAAATTTTATCCCGAATATATTATAATGAACCTGTTTTGGCCCTGGTCCTTCTTGGACATTCTGCACCTCAACTACATCAAATCGCTTAAGTTGAGGGTTGCTATCATAGGGGTGCGTAATGTGAAATGGGTGTAAAAAAAATATTTGAAAAGGTTGCATACTCCTACCACAGTGTTATTAATTGAGTTTAATGGGATAGGGTGAAAATAAATGATTGGATAGATAAGAGTGGTGTAAATTGGTTTTTAAAAATTGGTCTTAGTTGCATAATGTAGTGTATTAAAGCGCTTAGGGAAAAAAGTCACTATTTTTGGCCAAAATAGTTCCTACCCATCCTTTAGCCGGAATCACAACCCGTAAAAGATCTATTTAATCCTAATCTCAGTATTCTGTTATTAGTGGAGCATTACACTAAGGGCAAACATATGGTCATAAGTTGTAATTTGATAATTCCTTGTGAGTGCGAGCGCAACTTGATTCTTGTACCTATTTTGTTAGAAATTGCATGATTGTGAGTGATTATGGGTAACTTTCTTGTTGTGAGGGCACATGGTTGGTGAAGGTTGGGTAATTTATATGATTTCTTTAATTAACCGGTATACATGAATTTGCCAACTTAATGAGTCTATTCTTGAGAGTAGGTTGTCACTAGTAATGATCCATAAATTTACTTCTTGTTCATAATTGTTTTGTGAGCCTATTTGAGCATCTTCTTTTTCCTTCGTGGGTATTAAGACTTGTGTAGTATGCATAAATAAATAAGTTGTTCGAGGAAGAACAAAGCTTTAAGTGAGAGGTGGTGATCTTGGGTGTATTTATATGCCTAAGCACCATAACTTACCTATATTTTAGCTAAGTTTGGAGAACAAAGTACCTAGTTTCTTATGTTTTTACTCTACTTCTATGTAATTGAGCTAACCGATGTGATTAGCAAGATTTCAGGTATTAATGAGGTAGATGGAGATATAATGGGACTATGAAATACAGATGGCATATAACACAACAGAGAGTATTAGTCTGGACCAAATGTGGTGCCTAAAAACTATGTCCAAGACTAATTTGTCATTTATAGTTAGTCTAGGGACTTAGAAGGCAATTATGAGGGAAAAGTTATTAAAACTACTTGATTCTGAAAAGTCACGTATTATTCATTATTCGGTATTATTTTTGCACAGAGAGTGGCGACTTAGAACTAAGGGAGAAATGAAACTTCATCTTCTTTACCGAAATTTGGGTTCACTTTATGGTATGATGAATATTTCCATTGTGATTTACGTTTTATTCATGAGTAGCTAATTTTATTAGTTAGGGTTATGGAAGCCTTGTAACATACAATCTATTACTTTGGGTTATTGAATTCATCATGTATTGATATACTTATATCATACTTTCTTCGTTTATCTTGAATTCTTATGGTTGCAAACATAGAGGATGTGCCTTAAAACTCAACTTGTTCGATAGAAAGGTTGAGTTTCGAAAAAGAGAGTAGTGACAAGAAAATAGGATTTCCAACCCCTATTTCATATGTTAATGCCTTAACAGGATTAACTACAGGGAGATTTCGTATTGTTTTTGTAAACACTTTTGATTTGAGAGAACTAAAGTGAATTAGTCCTTGATGGTTGAGAAACACTAGGATTATGTTGTTAAATACAATATGTTTCTCTGTAAGCATGATACATGTATGAATTCATAAAGCCCATAATAAGAAAGTATAGAAAACTACAAAGTGGACATAACCCTAGCTTGCTATTTCTCTGAATTCGCATACTACTACACATATCTCATCATGATAAACTGAAACCATTAATTTATGAACTGAATCAAATTCCCACCTTTTGTTTTACGGAAATGAATGATTCAAAGTCAATTAATCTGCATACAACTTAATTAGCACCACATTCCTTATGGAATTGGACCCTAACCTAGTTGGGTTATATATTTGACTATGATCGCTTACACTCTTGTAAGAGAGTTGTATTTTGGGCGTATCAAATTTTGGCACCGTTGCCGGGGAATACCGTTGTTGATTGAGTTTATGTATGTTAATTGATTGTTAGCTAAGTTTCTTTTTTTTACATTTATTTGTTGTTTTTTGTTCTTTACAGGCTCATTGTTGTGTATGCCACGAACCAGAAGTTCAAGAGAACCATTATTATCCTTCAATCCTGAACCTCATTTCATTGAAAGAATGACTAACCAATAGGAAGTTAAAAGATTAGACCCTTTGGCTAATGCTCAATTAAATCAATATAATGTAATAACCCAGGTTGGGTACCTAATCTACATGAAGAAAACCTGGGATATGATGATTTTATTGACCCGGATAACAAGAGGTGTGCAGCGGGAGTAGTTTCACCTGTAAATCAAAATCATCCATTCAGAGCAAGACTCGGCCACCAAGCTGTGCAGATTGATATTGACAATGATGAGGAAGATTTAGATTAATCTTGAGCTATAGGGGTAATCATTCCACCCCAATTAGCTCCTGGGGTGAAATTCAACATCACCAATACTATGATCCAGCTACTGAATTTGAAAATACTCTTTGGTGGATTACCTGGTGATGATCCAAATCTATATTTGGTGAATTTCATCAATATTTGTAAGTTGTTTGATAATCCTAGAGTAGGAAAAAATTCTATTCATTTGAGTTTGTTCCCACTGTCTCTGTCTGGAGAGGCAACTATGTCGTTGAATGAGCTGACTCCTGATTCTATAACAAACTGGAGGCAATTAAAAGAAGCTTTCCTAGAAAGGTTCTTTCCACCCTCTAAAATGTTAAAGTTGAGGGATGAGATCAACAGCTTTAGGCAATTGGCTAATGAAGCTTTGCATGAGACTTGGGCGAGGTTTAAAAAGAAGTTGATTCAATTCCCAAACCATAAGATGACTGATGAATACTTGATGGAAACATTCTACAAAGCTTTGAACTCACTTACAAAGCCAATAGTGGATAATGCTGCAGGAAGAGCTTTTATGGAGTTTACCTTTCTGAGGCTGCGGACATCTTAGAAAGAATGACTAAGACAAGTAGAGCTTGGCATACTAGAGATTCTGTGGTAGCAAGCAATAGTGGGTCTAGTGTAATATCAACAGAGCAGCGTAGGAGAGAAGAGGTGCATGATCAGGATATGGCTCACATGAAAACCAAGATAGATCTGCTCATAAAATATTTGTTATCAGGGAATATAGAAAAGGTAAAAGCTATGGGGTCCCATAATAAGGGAGCTAAATCAAACACCAAGGAAGAAGCTAACTACTTGCATAACCAATGGGGTTTTCGGACCGGTGGTCAAAGAAACCAAGGTTGGAATAATCAAGGAGATTGGAAGAAAAAAAGTAATAGTAGTGGACTATATATACCTCTTGGAAACCGTGATAATGCTGCCACCAGTTTAGGTAAAATGTCTATGGAGGTTATGATGACGAAACTATTAAAGGGAGTTGAGGCGACCAATTCTGGGGTGACTATGATGAAGAGTGACATATTTTCCATAAGTTAACTAGTAAATTTCGACTCAACTGCTATTAAATAATTGGAGCAGTAGATGAGCCAATTATTCGCAGCATTCAACCAAAGATAGAATGGGACTCTACCAAGTGATACAGTTCAGAATCTGAGGACTGATGGATCGTGTATGGCTATTACCACTTGGAGCGGTAAGATGTTATCTAGTCTAAAATTGGGAGAATCCTCTCATACTGATACGGTTAAAATAGATTAGGAGATGGTTGATGAATCTTTAGTAGTGCCTGTGAAGTAAGAATGTTCAAAAAAGACGAGTGCGGAAGTGGAACAACCACCTTAGCCAAAACATGTTAGTGATGTGGAGCAAGGCATAAGAATGGAGGTAAAAGTTACTCCAGTTGATATCCCAAGGCCACCACCCCATTTCCACAATGATTAAAGAAGCAAGAAGATGATGACAAGTTTAATAAATTCATAGCTATATTGAAGAAATAAAAAATGAACATGCCTTTAGTTGAAGTACTTGAGCAGATGCCAGGATATGCTAAATTGATGAAAGATCTTGTGATGAAGAAAAAAGCGATAAGCGACGAACCAGTGGATAATGTCCATCATTATAGTGCTATTTCTACAAGATCTCTTGTTTAGAAGAAGGCAGACCCAGGAGCATTCACCATCCCTTATACGATTGGGTCTTTGGATTTTGCTAAGGCCTTATGTGATCTAGGAGCTAGCATCAATATGATGCTGCTAGTTGTTCATAAGACGTTAGGTTTGGGAGACCCTACACCTATAAACATGTAACTTGTAATGGTGGATAGATCAGTGAAAAGTCCAGTCGGAGTGGTCAATATGTTAAGGCTCGATTCATGATTCATGTGAGAGTTGTGACTCAAATTATGCCTTATATGGAGAATGGGGTGCATGGCGTCCAAGTTTAAGTGTACTATAGGCTATATGACACCTAATTTATCATTGGCCATGGCAAAGGCATCGCCTAAGAAATAGCCTAAGCTTACTGCCTCACTTACGTATTACCTTATGCGACGCCTAACCTAATTTGTGCGACACCTTATGCCGCACACATTTTAATTTTGGCAATTTCTTGTGCGTCGCATACCTAACCGCACACTCTCACAATTTTACTTGTGCGACTGCCTATGTGGCACCTAACCTAACTTATGCGATACCTTAGGCGGCGTACACCATAATGTTGGTGATTGCTTGTGCGTCACATACTTATCTTTGTATGATGACATATGTGGCGCCAACCATACTACATAGGCTCACTATTTCACGTGTGCGATGCCCAATGCGATGCACACTTAAACTTGTGCAATAACTTATGCACCGCACATCACTCCAATTTCAGTATAATATCTGACTTTTCATTGGGTCAACCCAACCCGGATTTCATTCTTTAAATAGACTCCACACCCTAAATGCCAAAATTCACCCCTAAGCCATACAAGATTTTGCTCTCAACATTTTTCTTGTCCTACAAGGTTATTCTATGCTTAACAATCTTAAGAACTTTCCCCTTCTTTTCTCAAACTTCTATCTTTAAGGAAAAATGGCTTCGATGATAATCTCGATGCAGGTGGCATGACTCCTAATGTGGATGAAGATTACTAATATCTAGGTTCTTTATCTTGTTATTTTCACTGGTGACAGTGCTTAGCTTAAGTGTGGGGTAGCTTGTTACTTTGCTACATGCTTTGTAAAAAAATAGTACCTTCTTCTTAGTATACTTCTGTGATAGGAATATTTATTTTGTTTATTTTGATTCTTATTAGATGTTTGTTTGATTTAGTCATAATTAGGTACTTTTCTCGATGATGGATGTATGACGATCGTCTTAAGATAAAATTAGTCATTTACTTGCATGTAACTGTTCTTGTGGATCACATGACATTATAACATAAGTATGTGATGGATCATTACGTTTGAAACACCTAGGCTCTAGTTATGACTCTTGTTGTGATTGTTGATTTTATTTGAATTCATTTAATTATTGGGTTAAGAATCTATAATGCTCCTAATTGAGTTGACCATATGCTATGAGTGTGTAGTGGTCTGGCTGAACATCAGATCTACAATAAACTCCATGAGATGGCTGTATCTATTACAGCCTATGAAATCAAGGGATCTTCTGACAAAGGAGCTGCCACCATGATTGTTTCAGGTTTCACTGGAATGCTAAAACATTGGTGGGATAACTACGTCACTGATGAGATTAAAAATCTCATTTATGACGCCACTACCACTGAAACGGTCGTAAAAACTAAGAACGACCAAGAAATCCTCGCAGAGGTAGCAAAAGAAGATGCTTGCGCTACCCTCCTCTATCATATAGCTAGATATTTCGTAGGTGAACCTAAGCTTTTCCAAGACCAGAGTCTTGAAATCCTTAATAACCTTCGTTGCAAAAATCTAGCAGACTTTAGGTGGTATAAAGACACCTTCCTTGTTAAAGTCATGATCCGACTAGACTGGAATAACGACTTCTGGAAGAAAGATTTATTAGCGGTCTTCCTCCCTTGTTCGCCGATAAGGTCAGAACTAAGATTAAGGATAGATTTGAGGGACAAATCCCCTATGTAATCCTCACCTATGGAGACTTAATAAGTTTCATTACCACCGTAGGTATAGATCTATGAACCGACCTTAAGCTTAAGCAACAACTTAAGCAAAACAGTGCCTCTAAATATGGTTTAGGAACCTTTTGCCAAGATTACAGGTTTACCGACTTATCTTCTCGCAAAAAGCCTAAGAAGAAATCATTCAGGTCTAGCGATAAGACTTCCCCTACTAAACGGAGTTATAAAAGGAAGTCCTATAAACCCAGTAGGAAGACTAAGAGAAAATCTCCTATGACTTCCAAAGATACGTGCTGGACTTGTGGCAAATCTGGCCATAGGGATAAAGATTGTAAATCCAGCAAGAAAAAGAAGATCAACCAACTCGATCTTCCAGATGAAGCAAAAGAGAAATTATTCTCTATAATGGAAGATGATTCTTCCGAAGCTTCAGTATCCTATTCCTCGAGTGAAGACTATAGCGACGAAGAATTTATCAACGTCGCCTATGAGTCTGATCTCTCTCAGACAGGATAGGAATGTACTTGTATGGGTACTTTCTGTATCTGCTCTAACAATGCCATTAATGTTATTTCAGGAAATCCTACAGAGATCCTGTTTGACATAATTGAGCATATTGCCGATGAAGAGCAACGAAGTAAGTATCTCCGTGAGCTCAAAAGACTGGTGCTTTCTCCTGAAGAAAGTCCCCCCAAACCTATTGTTCAGCCTTTCAGCATGAAACAGGTTATGGCCAAATTTAATGCTCCTATGGAACCTATCGTTGCGGATCTCAAAGGCAAAATTTCTCCTTTGAAGGGCGAAATTAAAAATCTCAAGATTCGACTTGATCAGGTAGAACTCAATATTCTGATCGAACAAGTCTTAAAATCGGCTTCTCCTCCAGAGAAAGCGTCGCCTCCCGAGTCTCCTCGAAACCTTCAGGTCATTCCAAATGATCATCTCCGAGAACCTAATACTTTCCCTGGTGAGGATACTCCTTCTACTTCTGGCAACGCGATAACGACTATTAAATCCTACAACGAACATATTGTCGTCAAGATAGTCATCGCTAAAGACTTTGTTTTAAATAGAGTCGCCCTTTTTGACACAGGCGCAGACAGTAACTGTATTGTAAAAGGCCTTATTCCCACTCGGTATTTCCAGAAGAGCACCTCTCGCGTATATTCTGCTACTGGCGAAAAAATAAAAATTAATTATCAGCTTCCCAAAGCTCATGTCTGCAATAATGGCATCTGCCTTATTAATGACTTTGTTATCACCAAAAATATCACCGAAGATATCATTCTGGGAATACCTTTCGTTAACCAAATCCAACCTTACTGGAGTGACTACGATGGTATTCGCTCGACTCTGTTGGGTGCTGAATTATTCTTTCCCTTACTTCGTCTGCTTTCTCCAAACGAGCAGCAGCGCATCAAAGAGGAAACTATTTTTAAAATCAACCGTCTTTCCTCCCATCTTTGCTTCTCGAAAAATGATGTTCAGGTCAAACATATTGAGAAAACTTTAAAAACACCGGAGATAGTTACCAGAATTAGCACTCTCCAAAAGAAGTTCGTGGACGAAATCTGCTCCGAGCTTCCCAATGCATTTTGGGAATGCAAGAAGCATCAAGTCGAACTCCCTTACATTCCTGGCTTTAATGAACAAAATATTCCTACAAAAGCCAGACCCATCCAAATGAATCAAGAGATGATGGAATTCTGTAAAACAGAAATTAACCATCTTCTCACTAAAGGGATCATTAGACCCTCCAATTCTCCCTGGAGTTGTTCTGCATTTTATGTCAATAATAGTGCAGAAAAGGAAAGAGGAACTCCTCGGCTTGTTATAAATTACAAGCCACTAAACGCGGTTTTAAAATGGATCTGACACCCGATCCTAAATAAAAGGGATATCCTTAAAAGAACCTTTAAAGCTAATCTATACAGCAAATTTGACATGAAGTCAGGCTTCTGGCAAATCCAAATTGCTAAAAAAGATAAATATAAGACTGCCTTTAATGTCCCTTTTGGGCACTACGAATGGAATGTCTTACCATTTGAGTTAAAAAATGCCCTTTCTGAATTCCAGAACATCATGAATAACATTTTGTTTGCTTATTCTTATATGTCAATTGTTTACATTGATTATGTGCTCATTTTTTCTGAAAACATTGATTCTCATTTCAAACATCTTAATACTTTCTTTAAGATAGTTAAATTAAATGGTCTGATTATAAGCGCTAAAAAAATGAAGTTATTTCAAACTTCCATTCGTTTTTTAGGTCATGATCTGCATCAGGGTAGCTACAAACCCATTTGTAGAGCCATTGAGTTTGCTTCCAAATTTCCTAATGAAATTACTGACAAAACCCAACTTCAGAGGTTTTTAGAAAGCCTTAACTATGTTGTAGATTTTATTCCGCATGTTAGGCAAGTCTGTGAACCTTTATACAAAAGATTTAAGAAAAATCCAGTGCCTTGGAGCTCCGATCAAACTAATGCGGTTATTAAGATCAAATCTATGGTTCAAAACCTTCCCTGTTTAGGTATTCCTAATCCAGAAGCCTTTATGATCGTTGAAACCGACGCTTCAGAAATAAGTTATGGAAGTATCTTGAAGCAAAGGGTAGAAACCAAGTCTCCTGAACAATTGGTTCGATTTACTTCCGATGTTTGGAATATGGCCCAAAAAAATTATAGAACCGTGAAAAAGGAAGTTTTGTCTATAGTGCTATGTATCACTAAATTTCAAGATGACCTTGTTAACAAGGAATTCCTTCTCAGAGTCGATTGCAAATCGGCCAAAGAAATTTTACAAAAAGATGTCAAAAATCTGGTTTCCAAACAAATATTTGCTAGATGGCAAGCTCTCCTATCTATCTTCGATTTTTAAATTGAATTTATTAAAGGAGAAAATAACTCCCTCCCCAATTTTCTAACAAGAGAATTTTTACAGGGCCATGAGACCAACAAGTATGGGGAAAACCCCCATAACTCAAGAACAGTCAAAAATGGCACGACCATTTGATCCTCCTCCAGTATCCACAAATCCATTGCGTCCCACAGTTCCTCAGAGACCCACACTCAAGACTGAAATACAGTCTCAGAATAGATACTCTGCTCTGACAGATTTCCCCAAGCTCTCACCGCCAATGCCCACAAAATTGGTAGATTTAAAAACCGAAAAACCGTTTGATAAGGAACAAACAGCATGCTCGTCAGTTCAAACAAAGCAAAGCTATGCTATGAAGGCCCCAGAGACCTTTGCTCAAGCAGTCAATCCTTTGGCTGGAAAAATAGCAGCTCCAGCCTCTCCATATTTCCCCAGAGAAGAATTTAAATTTGTCACCACCCAGGTGATGCCTATTATTGCCTTAGATAAGGCGTATGAAGGATATCCTTTAGATCAGCTGATCAAGCCGGTTTACAACAACAAGAATTTCGTGGACACAGAAGATCCACTTAAGACTCGCTGATATTATGAAGCTATCCTGGTGGACACTGATTCCATTGAGATAGAACACTCGATGAATAGTAGAGATGCTGAATATATTGATTATTCAAAATTTACAACTAAGAAGGTATTAACCCCCTTCAACTGGTTTGTAGATCATCTGCACACCCCCATAGCTCTATCTATGCCTCATCGACCTCAAACGTATAATTGATATGACTACAAGTCTGCCTGGTTCAATTTCTTATTTGTCCGTCCAGGACATACCTGGTTTGTAAAATATTGTTCAGCCATGGTAGAGACCATCATACCCAGATGGTTTTACGAATGGTGGATTTACTTTGGAGGAACTAAGGAAATTCTACCCCAACAGTTCCTCAACCGGTTTCCAGACTTCTGCACTAAGGAAGGCTGTTCCACCCTCCCTAAACATATTCAAATGTGTAAATTTTTTATTAAAAAGGGGGTATCATTTATTATCTATTGGAATTTCACCAAAGGAGAACAATATCGTATTAAGTACTTATCCAAAGAGATAAGGGTAAAAGGTTGGACTCCCAAGCCAACAGCACCACGAACTCCCGATAAAGGAAAGCCAATAGCAACCTCTTCCAATTCGTCTCAAAGTAAGAAGCCGTTAAAGAAAAAATTAAAGAAAGCCTTGGCCGACATAGAAAGTCAAGAAAATACCAACGAAGAAGAATTAATTTAGCTCATTACAGAAGCTTCTTCTACAGGAAGCAGTGACGATAATGGCGATATGCTGAATCCTAAAGGATTAGCTATGGCCTACCTAGATCCCTATTATGAATAGGAAAATACCCTTTCTGAGAGATAGAGGTTCAAAGAACCGGAATTATCTCTTCAACAAGGCAATTCACTATTCCTGATTGGAATCTCAGGGCCCCTACTGTCTCCAGAAGATGCCAAGACTGCTTTTAAAAAGCAGAACGCACTCAGAAGACTTTATTCCAGCTTTCCTAAAAGAAAGCATCTACTTTTGCTTTTTAAAAGCAAGCACCTAGAATTGTCGGCAACATCTTAGCCGTCCACTTGTATACATCAGATGTACTCTCTTTATTTTCTTTTGTCTATTTAAGACAATGTATTTTATCAGAGTAGGCATCCAAAAATTACTCATCCATAGAAATTCTCTTGCCCAAACTCCTATATTATCTCTTGTAATGTTTTCTCAAAGCTTTCAATAAAATTTGTAAGTTTTTATCTCTCTGTTTTCTGATATACTTATAATTTCCGCTACAATACTCACGATCCTTTTTCTGGTATCAGAGCCATAATGGAAGATTGTGTGTCTAGCATGAGCAGCTAAACACATAATCTGTCTAGAGCATGAGCAAAACTATGTTCTTATAAGAACATGTTACTTTCATCAAGTATGAAATTACTTAATCTTTAATTATTTTATTATATCTTGTCTTATAATGGGGTTTTAATCCAAGTATGGGGTAATAGTTTTCTTTCTGAGTGTTTGAAGGAACCGATTAATCTCCGGTCTAAGACGTTGGTCAGCCTGAAAGTGTGGTCGTAAGCTAAGGTGAGAGCGTTAGACCGTGTTGGTGGTCCCGTCACTAAGATAACACTAGAAGAATCCTGTGTAAAGCCATTAAAACTTGTTAGATCCCATAAGCCATAGATGTATTATTGTAATTTGTTTTAAGTCCTTTCATACCTGTTTATTGTGACATGCTTGCTTATATGAACATGCATGTTTTCTCTGTTAGTCTCTAGACAGTATGTCTCAAAATATGAATAACCATATTAAAAATACTGTTAACCTTTCTTCCCAGGCAACTCCGATTGCCACTATTGAAAATGATCTTCAAAACTGGAGTATTCCAGAAGAATCTTTCAATACGATTTATCAAATCGGAAAATTTAGTTTTTTTAAAAAAACATAATATCAAGACCTCTGAGCCTACTATTACCATTAATAATTCTTTAGAAATTATTCAACTGTTCAATGAGTTAGATATAAACAGGTTTAAAAATCAGTTTAATTATCTGCATGTTGGACTGGTTCAAGTTGCTATTAAGTCTCTATTTCGACAAGGACTAGACATCCCTGTTTGTGCTATCCTAAGAGATGCTCGTCTACTTAATTTTGACGACTCACTCTTAGGTGTCATTCAAAGTAACCTAGCCGACAGCCCGGTATACTTTAATTATTATCCCAATTTCTCTGTTGATATAAATGATCCTAACATCATGGATGTTTTAACTCTTAATGTTAAGACAAAAAACATGAATAGTAAGGAAAACACCAGAGAAATAGCGATTATATACCGAGTATATTATCGCCTTATGGGTACTACTCTAGCACCAAAAGCTAAATTCACGAGCCCTAAAGGGGTAACCACCCTGATGGAAGCAAACAAAGACCGTTGCACAGTCTTTGTTCCAAAGGCTCTGGTTTGGGATGAAATTCTCCATAGTAATGAATGGCACTTTGATGCCATCACCCAACCCATTCGTGTCTACTCGGAAAAATCTCAGATCGAACGGGTCATCCAGCACCCCGATGGATCTATTGATTTAAAATTCCTTGGCCTCGACCCCGCGCGGCATTCTTCGTTCCGCCGGTCCATCTCCACTCGTGGCTCCACTTCCAAACCCCCAGAGGGAAGTGGTGATAATGATAATGATAATGATAATAATGACAAGGGAAAGATCCGAGGAGTTGACTTCTCTGGTCCTGTCCCAAAGGTCTATTAACATTAAAACACTAGGGTCAACGAACCCGAGAACCTCTATGAGCCGGGAAGCCCTACGGCCTCTGGTATGGCTCCTCCTCCCTAAAAAATTAGGACCGACCCTAGCTTACTAGTCATCAAATCTTATGAAGAGTACACTCCAGACCTTCAAGCTTTGAAAGTCCGCTGGTATCTCCCAAAAGACGCTATCAAGAGAAAATGGTAAACCAATACCTATTCTCACGAGCAACAAAAGGAGTTCGGTCGACTATGGATAGCCGACATGAAAAGACTCCGATGCGATATACAATTCTTCAGGTGGTTTGAATATACCGGAAGAATTGAAAATCAGTCTGAATCTCTTAACGTTATTATTACCAAATGGTATAAGCAGAATATAGGCGAGAGGTGCTCTTCTGGAGATACCGAGTGGGAATAAGGCCTTTGACAAAACAGTTACCATCTGCGCCTGTGTCAAAAAGGGCGACTCTATTTAAAACAAAGTCTTTAGCGATGACTATCTTGACGATAATATGTTCGCTGTAGGCTTTAATAGCCGTTATAGCATTGCCGGAAGTAGAAAGAGTATCCTCACTAGGGAAAGTATTAGGTTCTCGGAGATGATCATTTGGAATGACCTGAAGGTTTCGAGGAGACTCGAGAGGCGAGGCTTTCTCTGGAGGAGAAGCCGATTTTAAGACTTGTTCGGTCAGAATATTGAGTTCTACCTGATCAAGTCGAATCTTGAGATTTTTAATTTCTCCCTTCAAAGTAGAAATTTCGCCTTTGAGATCCACAACGGTAGGTTTTGTAGGAGCGTTAAATTTAGCCATAACCTGTTTCATGCTGAAATGCTGAACAATAGGTTTGGGGGGACTTTCTTCAGGAGAAAACACCAGTCTTTTGAGCTCACGGAGATACTTACTTCGTTGCTCTTCATCGGTAATATGCTCAATTATGTCAAACAGGATCTCTTTAGGATTTCCTGAAATAACTTTAATGGCATTGTTAGAGCAGATATAGAAAGTACCCGTACAAGTACATTCCTGTCCTGTCTGAGAGAGATCAGACTCATAGGCGGCGTTGATAAATTCTTCGTCGCTATAGTCTTTGCTCGAGGAATAGGATACTGAAGCTTCGGAAGAATCATCTTCCATTATAGAGAATAATTTCTCTTTAGCTTCATCTGGAA
Source organism: Capsicum baccatum var. pendulum (assembly GCA_030864225.1). Taxonomy (NCBI): domain Eukaryota; kingdom Viridiplantae; phylum Streptophyta; class Magnoliopsida; order Solanales; family Solanaceae; genus Capsicum; species Capsicum baccatum. Next base: position 95,033,289 of record CM061557.1, read on the forward strand.
GATCGAGTTGGTTGATCTTCTTTTTCTTGCTGGATTTACAATCTTTAGCCCTATGGCCAGATTTCCCACAAGTACAGCACGTATCTTTGGAAGTTTTAGGAGATTTTCTCTTAGTCTTCCTACTGGGTTTATAGGACTTCTTTTTATAAGTCCGTTTACTAGGGAAAGTCTTATCGCTAGACCTGAACGATTTCTTCTTAGGCTTTTTGCGAGAAGATAAGTTGGTAAACCCGTAATCTTGGCAAAAGGTTCCTAAACCATATTTGGAGGCACTGTTTTGCTTAAGTTGTTGCTTAAGCTTAAGGTCAGTACAAAGATCTATACCTACGGTGGTAATGAAACTTATTAAGTCTCCATAGGGGATTTGTCCCTCAAATCTATCCTTAATCTTAGTTCTGACCTTATCGGCGAACAAGGGAGGAAGACCGCTAATAAATCTTCTTTCCAGAAGTTGTTATTCCAGTCTAGTCGGATCATAACTTTAACAAGGAAGGTGTCTTTATACCACCTAAAGTCTGCTAGATTTTTGCAACGAAGGTTATTAAGGATTTCAAGACTCCGATCTTGGAAAAGCTTAGGTTTACTTACGAAATGTCTAGCTATATGATAGAGGAGGGTAGCGCAAACATCTTCTTTTGCTACCTCTGCGAGGACTTCTTGGCCGTTCTCAGTTTTTACGACCGTTGTAGTGGTAGTGGCGTCATAAATGAGATTTTTAATCTCATGAGTGACGTAGTTATCCCACCAATGTTTTAGCATTCCAGTGAAACCTGAAACAATCATGGTGGCAGCTCCTTTGTCAGAAGATCCCTTGATTTTATAGGCTGTAATAGATACAACCATCTCATGGAGTTTATTGTAGATTTGATGTTCAGCCAGACCATCAATATTCCATTCAGTAATACCTCTACCATCATGATTGAATGTAAAGAGGTAGGGATTTTCTTCGAACAGGACGTCCGGTGGAGAGGGTTTTTTGTAATAGTTTTTCTTAGTAGAAAAACGTTCATTGGTAAGTTTAGAAAGAGAGTTCTTTTTGGAACTGGACTCTCCTTGCTGGGCGACTTTAAACTTCGTAAGTTTGGTATTGATTTGTTCTAGAATTTGCTCAGAGAGCTTGAAGTCCTCATTAAGCTCAGGGAATTTCTCCTTCTGAAATTCAGGTATTTTAAAGATAGGATTAGAGAGGGGTCTTTGGATTTTGCTAAGGCATTATGTGATCTAGGAGCTAGCATCAATATGATGCTTCTAGTTGTTCATAAGAAGTTAGGTTTGGGAGACCCTACACCTATAAACATGCAACTTGTAATGGTGGATAGATCAGTGAAAAGGCCAGTCGGAGTGGTCAATATGTTAAGGCTCGATTCATGATTCATGTGAGAGTTGTGACTCAAATTATGCCTTATATGGAGAATGGGGTGCATGGCGTCCAAGTTTAAGTGTACTATAGGTTGTATGACACCCAATTTATCATAGGCCATGGCAAAGGCATCGCCTAAGAAATAGCCTAAGCTTACTGCCTCACTTACGCATTACCTTATGCGACGCCTAACCTAATTTGTGTGACACCTTATGCCGCACGCATCTTAATTTTGGCAATATCTTGTGCATCGCATACCTAACCGTACACTCTCACTATTTTACTTATGCGACTGCCTATGTGGCACCTAACCTAACTTGTGCGATACCTTAGGCGGCGTACACCTTAATGTTGGCGATTGCTTGTGCGTCACATACTTATCTTTGTACGATGACATATGTGGCGCCAACCATACTATATAGTCTCACTATTTCACGTGTGCGATGCCCAATGCGATGCACACTTAAACTTGTGCAATAACTTGTGCACCGCACATCACTCCAATTTCAGTATAACATCTGACTTTTCATTGGGTAAACCCAACCCGGATTTCATTCTTTACATAGACTCCACACCCTAAATGCCAAAATTCACCCCTAAGCCATACAAGATTTTGCTCTCAACATTTTTCTTGTCCTTCAAGGTTATTCTATGCTTAACAATCTTAAGAACATTCCCCTTCTTTTCTCAAACTTCTATCTTTAAGGAAAAATGGCTTCGATGATAATCTCGATGCAGGTGGCATGACTCCTAATGTGGATGAATATTACTAATATCTAGGTTCTTTATCTTGTTATTTTCACTGGTGACAGTGCTTAGCTTAAGTGTGGGGTAGCTTGTTACTTTGCTACATGCTTTGTAAAAAAATAGTACCTTCTTCTTAGTATACTTCTGTGATAGGAATAGTTATTTTGTTTATTTTGATTCTTATTAGATGTTTGTTTGATTTAGTCATAATTAGGTACTTTTCTCGATGATGGATGTATGACGATCGTCTTAAGATAAAATTAGTCATTTACTTGCATGTAACTGTTCTTGTGGATCACATGACATTATAACATAAGTATGTGATGGATCATTACGTTTGAAACACCTAGGCTCTAGTTATGACTCTTGTTGTGATTGTTGATTTTATTTGAATTCATTTAATTATTGGGTTAAGAATCTATAATGCTCCTAATTGAGTTGACCATATGCTATGAGTGTGTAAGATTTGTTATATATTACTTAGTGCAACTGATGCTAGATCTTTCCTGGTGTGTGTGCCTTGAGAAATAAAGATTGTGAGATTAAGAGATGATTTAGGCTTTTCTTTGACAACCATTGTTTATGCCTTCTTTTGACCTACCTTTGAACATTATCTTAGCTAGCCCCACTGACCCTTTAGCATGTTCTTTTGTTAGCCTCATATTTAGCCTAACCCATTCTTTAATAGACCGTAATTTGATCAAAAAGTTCGTAAGAACTTTAATGTAAAATTAATTTGAGTTAGGAGTTTGATAATAAGAGAAAAAAGGTGAAATTGATGCCCCAAATTCTAGTTATTGGCTTGTGCAATTGTGTGGTTGGGAGTTGCAAAAATTGTTAAAACAGTTCCAAATTTTATTTCGGATATGTTATAATGAACTGTTTTGGCCCTGGTCTTTCTTGGGCATTGTGCACCTCAACTAAAGAAAATCGCTTAAGTTGAGGGTGGCTATCATAGGGGTGCGTAACATGAAATAGGTGAATTTTTTTTTGAAAAGGTTGCATACTCCAACCGCAGTATTATTAATTGAGTTTAATGGGATGGGGTGAAAACAAAAGATTGGATAGATGAAAGTGGACTAAATTAGTTGTTAGAAATTGGTCTTAGTTGCATAATGTAGTTTATTAAAGCGCTTAGGGAAGATAGTCACTACTTCTTGCCAAAATAGTTCCTACCTATCCTTTAGCCTCCATATAACCCATAAAAGACCTATTTAATCCTAATCTTAGCATTTTGATATTAGTGGAGCATTACAATAAGGGCAAGTATATGGAATCAGTTGTAATTTTAGAATTCTTTGTGAGAGCGAGTGCAACTTGATTTTTGTACCCATTTTGTTAGAAATTGCATTATTGTGAGTGATTATGGGTAACTTTCTTGTTGTGAGGGCACATGGTTGATGAAGGTTGGGTAATTTATATGATTTCTTTGCTTAAACGGTATGCATGAGTTTGCCAACTTAATTAGTCTATTCTGGAGGGTAGGTTGTCTCTTGTAATGACCCATGAATTTACTTCTTTTTCAAAATTATTGTGTGAGCCTATTTGAGCATCTTATTTTTCCTTCGTGGGTGTTAAGACTTGTGTAGTATGCATAAATGTATAGGTTTATCATATTCTAAGTTTATCATATTCCTATATTCAAATTCATGGATTTCATTAGTTTAGTGAAATGTACTATGTTTTTGGTCTTTGAATCATGAATTTCCTTGTAGGTTTTTAAATAATGTCATTGTATTTAAAGTATCATTCAGTGCAAAATGGTTATGAATACCCGATACCGATATGTATTTACATGTTTCCATTTTCAAGTAATAAGTCAGTCAAATTATGATTTTATTACCATATTTAGGTTACCATGTTCATACTGAGCACTTATCAGTACAGTACCATATCATGCTAAACAAATAATAACATGCCTTATTCAGTTGGGAGTAACACTTAGCAACGAGTGAATGCACGGATGACAACTCTTCCGTTATTTAGATATGAGTCATTAGTAGTAGTCCCTAAGTTCTAGACCTATGGTGCCACCATAGATTATGAGGGTTCCCCCGTTAGTAGAGGGATAACACCTTGTCCTTTGGGACATCATCATTGTGGATCCACATCATCAGTAATATATTGGTACTCTTGGAAAGGTAGCAATACCTTTCCAACTAGGTTACAGGTTGGACCCTGATCACTCAAATTAAGGCATGTCAGTTGGAGTTAGATCCCATAAACTCGGTATAATATTCAGACCATATCAGATCAGGTTTGCATGGCCAATTGTATGGTTTATCTATATTCAATTGTTTAGTTTTATAGATTATCTCAATTCACTTTTTACTTAGTCTTGCATTCTTTTTACATCTTCATGAATCCATGTTTAGTCTCAATATGTATTTTGCAGTCCCTTCCTCACGTACCAATGTATTCAAAGTATTTAGCTATCCCTACCTTACGTACCTTACGTACCACTCATAATTTTCATTATTAGACCTCAGTCCCCTGATCGCCCTTAGTCAGCTCAGTACCTCTCAGTAGTAGTAGTGGTGAGTACTCGTCTATCGAGGATAGGATATTTTTAGTTACTTTAAGAATTTTACTTTATCTCAGATAGTCGGAGTTAGTTGGGGGTTTGTCCCATCAAATCCTCATGTTTTAGAGGTTTTTAGATAGACAAAGTTGTTTTCAATTTCATCTTTAGTTTAAACTTGTTGGGGGCTGCTTTAGTATTCCATTTTCATAGTATTTCAATCATTTTAAATTTCACATATGATACCTTATTATTACTTTACGCAGTGCTTACAGAAGGTACCAGATCGTGGGTTGTCTTGGGGTCACTTGTGTCCTTAAGCACCATTTTACAACTAGGGGGTAGCCTTGGGTTGTGAAAAAAATTTGTATCAAAGCTTAAGCTTTTAAAGTGTCCTAGGGGTCTGAAAGTTGCGTTGAGTAGGGTCTTATGCATGGGTCTGAAGTGTGCCATACTTATGGTCAAGAGGCTACGAGATATTTTAGTAAAGTTTCCCTTCTTTCAGTATTCATATCGTATAAAAGAGCATAAGCTCTATTGAGTTCCTATTCTAACTCATCCTTTATCTATTTACAAAAAATGCCTCCCAAAAAAAACAACAAAAGAAGAAACGGGGATCATCCTGCACTACCACCTGTTTAGGAAGATCCCCTGAATGAAAATATTTCTCATACCAAATTCAGGGTCACTTTTACATCTTTAGCCCATTGTATGGCTTATTAGAATAACCAGTAGGCTATTACCCCAGCCAACCCAATAATGAATATAACTGGAGCTAGGATTCGAGACTTTACTCGAATGAATCTATCGGTGTTGTCTGGATCTAAGTCTTAGGATGGTCCACAAGAGTTTCTGGACTGTGTGCAAAAGGTGACAGATATTATAGGTGTTATTCTAGTGAGAGGGCTGATTTAGCTACTTACAAATTACAAGAAGTAACTATTAGTTTATTTAAACAGCGGAAAGAGTACATAGGTGTTGAGGTAAGACATATTGAATATGAGGAGTTTTCCATGAGTTTCTTAGACTGATTCTTTCAACTTGAGTTAAGAGAGGCTAAGGTATTGTAGTTCATTAATTTAAAGTAGGGTAGCATGAGTGGGAATGAATACTCACTCAAATTCAATTAGTTGGTGAGGTATGGTTAGACTATGGTGGCTAATTCTAGGTCCAAGATAAGTAAGTTTATGTTGTGAGTTTTTGAGGAAGTTGTTAAGAGTGCAAGACAACTATGTTGATAATGGAGATAAATCACTCTAGGTTGATGGTACATGCACAATAAATTAAGGAGGAAAAGCTCAAGTAGAAGAAAAGAGAGAATAAAAGGGTCAGAATTGGTAGCTTCAACTTTTTATAACAGAGGTTTAAAGATGGAAATCGTTCTTAGTTCTACCAAAAATTTTCATCTCCATCCTTATTTTCAGCCAGTGCATCGGTGCCTAAGTTCAGACAAGACAAAAGGGCTAGGGTGCTAAGCTCTAAGTCCCAGATTAGTATAAATAATGGTCGCACCAATCTGGTTTGTATGAATTATGGTAAGAATTATTAGGGTGAGTGTCAAGCAGGTAGTGATGTATGCTTTGGATGTGGCAAGTCAGGCCATAGGATAAGGAATTGCCTATTAGGTATGTGGAAGGGTTGAAATGATGATCATTAGGGATAGACTAATTCTTCAGCAGCACTAGTAGGCCGCCCTTTTCAAAAGGGTGCTAACTCCACTTCCGCTAATGGGTATCATCAGAATCGACTTTATGCTCTCTTGACATAGCATGATTAGAAAAGTTCTCCTAATATGGTTACGAGTACATTGGAAGTTTTCTATTTTATGTTTATGCATTGTTAGACCATGGAGATTCACTTTTCTTTGTGACTCCTTATATAGTTGTAGACTTTGCTGCCAGTCCCGACATATTAGCAGTACCTTTCTCAGTGTCTACCCCAATGGGTAGTTCTATTATAGCTAGATGGGTATACAAAAATTACCTAGTCACTGTGTCTTAGAAAATTACTTCAGTTGACCTTGTGGAGTTAGATATGATTAATTTTGATATCATTCTCGACATGGATTATCTCTACTCATGCTATGCTTCAGCTGATCGTGGAAATAGGATTGTCCAATTTCAGTTTCCTAATGAACCCATTATTGAATGAAGGGTTAGTAATTCAGCGCCTAAGGGTTAGTTTATCTCCTATCTTAAGGAAAGAAAGATGATATCCAAGGGACGCATTTACCATCTTGTCTGAGTCAAGGCGTCAAATTCTAAAACTCTAAGTCTTGAGTCAGTTCTAGTAGTGAATGACTTTCCAATAGCGTTCCCTAAAGATCTTCCCAGAGTTCTTCCCGGAAGGGAAATTGACTCCGAAATAGATCTCCTATCAGATACACAGCCTATTTAAATTCCATTTTACAGAATAGCTCCGAATAAGCATAAGGAATTAAAGTAATAGTTGAAATATCTCTTAAATAAGTGTTTCATCAGGCCTAGTATTTCTCTGTGGGGTGATCTAGTGCTCTTTGTGCACAAGAAAGATGGTCCCCTTAGAATGTGCATCGACTATCGTTAGTTAAATAAAGTCACGATTAAGAATAAGTATCCTCTTCCTAACATTGATGACTTGTTTGACAAACTTTATGGTGGAATATATTTCTTTAAGATAGACCTCAAATCTGCCTATCATTGGCTTAGAGTCAGAGAATGTGACATCCCGAAGACAACCTTCAGAACTCGATATGGTCACTTTGAATTCCTAGTTATGTATTTTGGACTAATGAATGCTCCTACAACTTTTATGCAGTTGATGGATAGGGCGTTCAAGCAGTATTTAGACATGTTCGTCATAGTCTTCATAGATGACATCTTTGTCTATTCTCATAGTGAAGGTGATCATGTAGACCATTTGAGAATTGTATTACAAATCATTAAGGATTATCATTTATTCGATAAGTTCTGTAAGTGTGAATTCTAGTTGAGATCAGTAGCTTTCCTTGGACACATTATTTTTGGTTATGACATTTGAGTTGATCCTTAAAAGACTAAGGCAGTTAGAAACTAGCCTAGACCCATCTCTCCATCAGATATCAGGAGATTTTTGGGTTTAGCTGGTTACTACAGATGATTTGTTAAAGGTTCTTCTTCTATTACCTCTCCCATGTCTCGATTAACCAAAAATAAAGTCAAATTTTAGTGGTCAGATTCCTGCGAAAAGAGTTTTCAGGAGTTTAAGAATCGACTCACTTCTGCTACAGTCTTGACTTTGCTAGATGGCACAGATAGGTTTGTAGTTTATTAAGATGCTTCTAGAGTTGGTCTTGGTTATGCGTTAATGTAGCAAGTTAAGGTCATAGCCTACGCCTCTAGGCATCTTAAACCCCGTGAGAAGAATTACCCAACCTATGACCTTGAGTTGGCAACAATTGTCTTTTCCTTAAAGATTTAGATGCATAACCTTTATGGAGTTTATGTTAATACTTTGTATTTAACTGAGGATTATGCTAGACTCAATATTAGGGATTTGCTATAGCTGCATGGGGTTCCATTGACCATCATTCACATAGAGGTACTCAATTTACTTCTTACTTTTGTAAGGCTTTTCAGAAAGGTATTGGTACCCAAGTCCATTTCAGTATAACTTTTTATCCTTAGATAGATGTTCATACATAGCGGACCATTCAGACCTTAGAAAATATATTTATGGCTTGTGTTATCGACTTCAAGGGTATTTGGGATGATCACTTACCTTTGATTGAGTTTGCCTACAACAACAACTATCACTCTAGTATTTAGATGGCTCCATTTGAGGCTCTTTGTGGAAGGAGGTGTAGATCTCCGATTGGTTGGTTTGAAGTAGGTGAGGCTCCTGTTATATGGCCAAATTCAGTGTATGAGGTGATGGATAAAGTTCATCTAATCCGAGAAAGGCTGAAAACAACCCAAAGTCATCAGAAATCTTATGTAGATGTAAGGAGAAGAGATCTTGAGTTTGATATCGGTGACTTGGTTTACTTAAAAATTTTGCTTATAAAATAGGTAAATATATTTGCCAAAAAGGGGAAGCTCGGTCCCTGATATGTTGGCCCATACATGATTTTGAACAATTTTGGAAAGGTGGCTTATGAGTTAGAGTTGCCTGCAGATTTGGCATCAGTGCATTCGGTGTTTCATGTCTCCTTGCTAAAGAAATGTATTGGTGACTCGACTTCTGTTGTTCCTTTAGAGTGTGTAGATATGAAAGACAGTCTATCCTACAAAGAGTCCTATTTGAGATTCTTGACCATCAAATTCATAGATTGAAGAATAATAAAGTCCCTTTGGTTAAGGTTCTATGGTGAAATCAGTCCGTTTAGGGAGATATTTGGGAAACAGAAGCAGATATGCAAGCAAAGTATCCCCATATCTTCTCCATGGATTCAGATCCATCATGAGGTATTGGTTTTCCTTAAGTGATTCTCTTATTTTCTATATCATCTATGTATCCATCCTCATGCCATTATATGAATTCATGAATTCAGTTCAGAATCTGAAATATGATTGCACCATACTACAAAATGCCCAAGTATCCACCGTATTTCCATAGAGATTAAGCCAACCTTTACATACCTTGTTCATCCATGCTTTCACTTTAGCTTCAAAAAATGAACAAAAGTCTGATTTTGTATGGTTAAGATAAACTTTCATGGAACCAAAAACCAAGATGGCACAAAACCAGGTCCAGAAAATAATGTATTCTATCCAGGTTCCATATGATGCCGATAAGATGGTCTCGAGATGTAATTCCATCTTCTATAATCTAGATCCTGTAGTCCCAGCTGATGTCCTAGTGATCCGAAGCTTAGAAACCCAAAATGACTAGTCACTAAAGGTTCCGTCCATTCAGAGAGTAGCCCCGAATTGGGAACCTAAAGAACAACTGCAGTACAAAAATGATCTGTCAGTTGATCCAACACATAGGGGTGTACAGACCAAACCTTCAAGTCAAACTGAATGGATGAACCAAATCAAACCTACAAAAAAAATTGACTTATGGTTTGGTTTGGCATTAGAAAAAACCCGATCATTCTTGATTTGGTTTGGTGTTAACAAAAAAAAGTCAAACCAAGCCCACAAAAAACTGACATAATATATATATATATATATATATATATATATATATATATATATATAATTTTAACTTTTTATACATAAAATATTAATTATAATCTACTTTTTAAATACACTTTCAACTATTTTAGTACTTTTCAATATTTTGAAAGTAGATGTAGATATATATTCAGATTTGGGCCTTTAAGTTGTAATATTTTTCTATTATTTTCTAATTAAATGATTCAAAACCCAATATAAATGTAAAACCTAAACTTTTCACTCTCCATCTTACTATTTAGTTTCAAGAGAGTTTTCCGCTTCTCATTTTTTCATAATTGTGGTTTTTCATTAGCACATGAGTGAAAATATATTTGATATAGTCTTCAAAACATATTTGATCAAGTCTTCAATCACAATATAATTATAAAAATTAAAGATTATAAAATTTTTTTTGAAAAAATGAAAGAACCGACTAAAACCTAAGCCGAAAAAACCAATTTTATATTGGTTTGATTTGGTTTATAGTTTTAATAAACCGACATGATTGGTTGGGTTTTTTTTCAATAAAAATCAAAACAACTCGACCTATGTACACCCCTACCAGCACCTATGATGATCTCAAGTTGTGAACCAAATTCCACCACTTCAAAAACAATTCTATCTTAAGAAAAATGACAAGACCGCTGGCTTTATCAACCTCAATCAAGTTGATCCAAGTCTTGTTATTCCAAAGATGTTGTGATTATGCCCGAAAATTCATCTCCTAACACAGACTACCATTCTCCCGAGAAGCATAAGGAAACTTTATTCAGCAACACCATGTCAGATGAATGGTCAGAATCTATCCTCCCTGGTGCTATACTTGATGACTCGATTTTTGAGATAGATGGTTCTACCCATCTCTCAAAGCGCCAAGAAAGGAACAAGAAGTATATTCAGTACAAACAAGCCAGAAAAAAGAAATCGCCGGATAAGGAACTGATGATCAACAAAGATGCCAAATACTCTAGAAAAAGGATCTAGGCAAACACAAATGCTTTATCTACCATGATAAAGGAAACTTTGCAAAAGTATGTCCTAAATCTAGAAAGGCTAAAAGGGCAGCTCAAACCTTAGAGGAAACCATGGGTTTCCAGTTCCCAATCGAAGATTAAGCTCTTCATGATCCTCATCCTATCCTCATCCTAATCCATACAACATTCCTAAATTTTCTTTCACCACATACAAAAGAACATTCGAGGAAGTCCTATATATCTTGATTAATAGCCAACCTCAACTTTTCATTCATAAATAGTCATTTGATGCTAATCTGATGGATATATGCTCTAACACCGTGGATGACTTTTGAAATGATGAACATGAAGATGCATTTCAGCCATCAATCCACTCACTTAAGGAGGAATGTCCATCTGTATCCAGGAAACACTCTAAAGAACTAGAGGTCTCTAAATCAGTCTTTGATCAAAATGAGCTGATTAGCTTTCCAGTCCTAGAAATGAGGCAAGAACCAATAACAGAGGTAAAGAAAACCATTGTTCCAATTCTAACTTGACCTTAGGGCTTCTACACTCTCATGAAGATGAATAATCCGGCTAAAAAAGGACAATACATAGTATGGCAAATAGCACGACCAGATTATCCAAAATTCTCACTGATTGCTAGAATGCACTTCGGATTGTGGATAAAAATACTTATCTCACATCTCAAGACTTTGTTGTCTACATCAGAATCCTTCTAAAAGTCTTCTGTAGAGATGTGAAATACACCAGGTAGACCATATTGCAAGACTTGAACAGTCTATGAAAGAAGACATCTATACTAAAGTAGATCATCCAGAATAACCCAATTTTTGATCTTCATTATGGCAGGAACAATCTTATTATCAAGTCCAATTTCCCCTTCTCAAGCCATCAGGTAGGATCCTAGAGAAATCTGTAGTTCAGGAGATTAAAACTACCAAGCACTTGTTGTGGTTGAACATTGAACTCTGAAGGTACTTTTCATGAATATTAAATGAAGTCAGCTTAGTCCACGCCATGTAGATGTCAATGTCTTTTCCATGTATATGAAACAAAATTGTCTTAGTTTGTGTCATAGATTTCTAATTTTATTTGTTATCTTAGAAAAAATAGACAGATTTGAGGTCTTCTTTAGTACAAACTTTTATTCCATGGATGCTTGAGGTTAACAGGCCATTAAGAGTCACCGTAAGACCCGTTTATATTATATATGGAATAGTCTTGTACTAAGGAGACAAACCATGTCATGTGTTCTAAGACTTTCAAAGTTAAGCATTGAGGGTTGAAAAGTCTTTGTTACCAATTAATCCATCCAATTGTTGATGTGTATCTCATTGTAAGAAAGCTATGGTGTGTTGATTAAAAGCTTTGATTTTATTTGGCGTACAACCTATATGGTTGTGAAATCACCTATCATGTCGGAAAGGTTAGTCTCTGTGTCTATGGTATTGACAAAAGCTTTGATTTCATATTGTGTTGCCTACATGGTCATGAAACCGCCTTTCATGTTGGAAAGTTTGGAGCTCAATTTCTAGCTAACTAGTTGCTATCGCCGGTAGTCCTCCGTGCCCCCTTATCTCATTATCTATTCTACATGGTCGTGAAACTTTCTTTCATGTTGAAAAGTTTGGAGCTCTGCTACTAGCCACCTATTTGCTATCACCGGTAGTCTTTCGTGCCCTACTATCTACCTGTCTATTTGGTATCAGAGCCATCCCTACTCCAAGAGGGAGGGAGGAAGTAGGAGTTTGCATAACATCTGCTGATTGCAAACACGTGAGCTAACTTTACATTTTTATTTTTAGTTTTTAGTATTCTTTACCTTGTCTTAACTATTAGCCTTAGATCCCCAGTCTTCACTTCCCAGTTACTACTACCAATGTCCTCTATATAATAGGGTCATAGTATTTCCATTATTAGCGTTAGTGTTTTCCAGTTATTCTGCGTCTTGTACATAATCGAGTCGTAGTTTCTTTCCTTAGATCTTTAGAACAAATAATCAAGTATTGAGTCTTTTCCCTAGTTTTTAGCACAAATACATAGATTTTTCTAGTCCATAAAAACACAAAAAAATATTATTGAGTTTTTCCCTAGATCTGTAGAACAAATACATCGTGTCTTTATAGTCCAGAAAATACAAAAGTATGTGTTCCTCAGAGTCTTCTTCTTCAAGTATGCCTAGTCCATGTATATCCCTAGCTCAATTAGATATGTCACCTACTCTTAACAAAACTCTATCATGTAAATATGACTACCTATACCAAGTAGATGTGTTACCACCAGGACAGAAAAATATCCTCAACATATCTACCTCTCCTAAATCTCTACTCTGTGTTTGCAAAGAAGACATGAAACCCGTGGATGCAGATCTTTTATTTGGTATAACAAACACTAAAAGGAGTTAAAGAATATAATACTGTGTCAAAACTAAACCAACATACTATTCGTGCAACTCAGGAGGAATAATTCATCACTTTACAGATTTTAGAAGATTTTCCACGGCAATGGAGAATCCAAGGTTTTGCCTATATTCACTTTGGTGCTGTTAGGGTTGCGTTGATGTCTCATGAAAGAAAAGGCCAGCCTGTAGTGGCACGTGTTTCCCTTCTTGATACCAGATACAATGGATACTAACATACTAATTTGGAAACTTTAGAAATCACACTAAACACCGGGATTGTCTTTGTCACTATATTTTATAAGTTCAACATGTACCCATTCAATCCGTATTTGATAGAGGCATTGAAGATCCAAGTTCAGATTCCCGGAGCTCCGCAGGTCAATTATTCCATTCAGGCAACTCTCTACTACCCGGTAGCTTGGAGAGTTCAAAATCATGCTATGGATCTATCTCTTCCAGGTAGTGAAAATGCTCTGTTCCTAAACGTAGATGCTACTAATGAAACCATTTAGTATACTTAGATCCCATGACAAATCCCTAGAGATGAACTTGTCAAAGTACTCCTAGACTCATGCGTTACAAACTATGAGAAGTTGAGAGACTATCCTCCATCTATCCAGTTAATAAAACCAACCTTTGGCAGAAGGTGTGACAATACTATCAGGATCAGTTCTGACCACTCATACCTAAAAAATCCTCCCAAAACCACTTTCTCAATCCATATGTACCAACCTTCCAACGACCTTTCACTAGTCCGCAACCCAAAATTCCTATACTGGTTCCTAGGCAGCTGCATGGATGAGCATAATTGGATACACTACTTCAATCATGACGATCTATATACTATGTGGCGCAAATGTCGTTTCTCCGAGCACTATCCGTGGAAGTCGAATTGCAGATGCCATATGTGCCACAGAGATACCTAACCTACTTCACCACAAAATAAAACCACCAAATCTAAAGATAAACAACCTGCAACTAATATGCTCATGATGTCCCCCATAAGCACCAGTCACACAAATGACTTTCCACTAAGAAAATCCTTTGTAAAGAATAACCTGGGCCATGCTCCAAAGGTACCAGCTAAAACTATTATCCTACCATCCAGAGAAAAGATGCCTTTCTGTGACACAGAAGAAACACTCAACTGGAAGTCTGAACATGCCATGTACTAAAATAAGATGTTTTCCAACATCAACCAAACTGTGAAGAATGTTGCTCACTAACAAAAAAAGTTGGCAAGCAAATTTGAAGGAATGAAAAAAGAGCAGAATAAGTATCTCCTCAGCATGATAAATCGTATTGAAAGATTCTTCTGGAATACTCTAGTTTTGAAGATCATTTTCCCTAGATCTGTAGAACAAATACATCGTGTCTTTATAGTCCAGAAAATACAAAATTATGTCTTCCTCAGAGTCTTCTTCTTCAAGTATGTATAGTCCATGTATATCCCTAGCTCGATTGGATATGTCACCTACTCTTAACAAAACTCTATCATGTAAATATGACTACCTATACCAAGTAGATGTGTTACCACCAGGACAAAAAAATATCCTCAACATATCTACCTCTCCTAAATCTCTACTCAGTGTTTGTAAAGAAGACATGAAACCCGTGGATGCAGATCTTTTATTTGGTATAACAAACACTAAAAGGAGTTAAAGAATATAATACTGTGTCAAAACTAAACCAACATACTATTCGTGCAACTCAGGAGGAACAATTCATCACTTTACAGATGTCAGAAGATTTTCCACGACAATGGAGAATCCAAGGTTTTGCCTATATTCACTTTGGTGCTGTTAGGGTTGCGTTGATGTCTCATGAAAGAAAAGGCCAGCCTGTAGTGGAACGTGTTTCCTATCTTGATACCAGATACAATGGATACTAACATACTAATTTGGAAACTTTAGAAATCACACTAAACACCGGGATGGTCTTTGTCACTATATTTTATAAGTTCAACATGTACCCATTCAATCCGTATTTGATAGAGGCATTGAAGATCCAAGTTTAGATTCCCGGAGCTCCGCAGGTCAGATATTCCATTCAAGTTACTCTCTACTACCCGGTAGCTTGGAGAGTTCAAAATCATGCTATGGATCTATCTCTTCCAGGTAGTGAAAATGCTCTGTTCCTAAACGTAGATGCTACTAATGGAACCATTTAGTATACTTAGATCCCATGAAAAATCCCTAGAGATGAACTTGTCAAAGTACTCCTAGACTCATGCATGACAAACTATGAGAAGTTGAGAGACTATCCTCAATCTATCCAGTTAATAAAACCAACCTTTGGCAGAAGGTGTGACAATACTATCACGATTAGTTTTGACCACTCATACCTAAAAAATCCTCCCAAAACCACTTTCTCAATCCATATGTACCAACCTTCCAACGACCTTTCACTAGTCCGCAACCCAAATTTCCTATACTGGTTCCTAGGCAGCTGCATGGATGAGCACGATTGGATACACTACTTCAATCATGACGATCTATATACTATGTGGCGCAAATGTCATTTCTCCGAGCACTATCCGTGGAAGTCGAATTGCAGATGCCACATGTGCCACAGAGATACCTAACCTACTTCACCACAAAATAAAACCACCAAATCTAAAGATAAACAACCTGCAACTAATATGCTCATGATGTCCCCCATAAGCACCAGTCACACAAATGACTTTCCACTAAGAAAATCCTTTGTAAAGGATAACCTGGGCCATGCTCCAAAGGTACCAGCTAAAACTATTATCCTACCATCCAGAGAAAAGATGCCTTTCTGTGACACAGAAGAAACACTCAACTGGTAATCTGAACATGCCATGTACTAAAATAAGATGTTTTCCAACATCAACCAAACTGTGAAGAATGTTGCTCACTAACAAAAAAAGTTGGCAAACAAAGTTGAAGGAATGAAAAAAGAGCAGAATAAGTATCTACTCAGCATGATAGACTTATCCGCCAGTTGGAACTCAGGCTCCAATCCATGCAATATGATATATGTCGGCTAGGCACTTCACTGTCTCATTTTTTTGACCAATATAAAAAAGACTTGGCTTCTCAGAAGAAACCAAACCAACACCTGAAATATGGTGGCTTTCAACCCCATAGAATCCACAACTCACCAACAAAGCCAACCTTGTTCCCTATGTCTCCCCTTATATACTCTCGGTCAAATATGAACCATATATTTCCTACTCTACCTTTGAGTTTGCACATGCCTATGTCATCATCCCAAGGATTCCAGGGATCTCAAGATAAATATGAGTTTGACATTGCCAAGCATTCATGGGAAAGGAAAGATGCCATTGCTGCCAAAAGAAAAGCCGATGCAACTCAAAAGAACTCCAAAAGGGAAATGGAATTTGACACATATAGTGGGACCATGATTATCTCAGACCACAACATCACCTTCCTAGAAAAAGGATCGTGACCAGAAAAAGGATCGTGAGTATTGTAGCGGAAATTATAAGTATATTAGAAAATGGAGAGATAAAAACTTACAAATTTTATTGAAAGCTTTGAGAAAACATTACAAGAGACAATATAGGACTTTGGGCAAGAGAATTTCTATGGATGGAAAATTTTTGGATGCCTACTCTGAGAAAATACATTGTCTTAAATAGACAAAAGAAAATAAAGAGAGTACATCTGATGTATACAAGTGGACGGCTAAGATTTTACCGACAATTCTAGGTGCTTGCTTTTAAAAAGCAAAAGTAGATGCTTTCTTTTAGGAAAGCTGAAATAAAGTCTTCTGAGTGCGTTCTGCTTTTGAAAAGCAGTCTTGGCATCTTCTGGAGACAGTAGAGGCCCTGAGATTCCAATCAGGAATAGTGAATTGCCTTGTTAAAGAGATAATTCCGGTTCTTTGAACCTCTATCTCTCAGAAAGGGTATTTTCCTATTCATAATAGGGATCTAGGTAGGCCATAGCTAATCCTTTAGGATTCAGCATATCGCCATTGTCGTCACTGCTTCCTGTAGAAGAAGCTTCTGCAATGAGCTGAATTAATTCTTCTTCGTTGGTATTTTCTTGGCTTTCCATGTCGGCCAACGCTTTCTTTAATTTTTCCTTTAACGCCTTCTGACTTTGAGACTAATTGGAAGAGGTTGCTATTGGCTTTCCTTTATCGGGAGTTCCTGGTGCCGTTGGCTTGGGACTTCAACCTTTTACCCTTATCTCTTTGGATAAGTACTTAATACGATATTGTTCTCCTTTGGTGAAATTCTAGGAGATAATATATGATACCCTCTTTTTAATAAAAAATTTACACATTTAAATGTGTTCAGGGAGGGTGGAACAGCGTTCCTTGGTGCAGAAGTCTGGAAACCGGTTGAGGAACTGTTGGGGTAGAATTTCCTTAGTTCCTCCAAAGTAAATCCACCATTTGTAAAACCATCTGGGTATGATGTCCTCTACCATGGCCGGACAATATTTTACAAACCAGGTATGTCCTGGACGGACAAATAAAAATTGAACCAAGCAGACTTGTAGTCATACCAATTATACGTTTGAGGTCGATGTGGCATAGATAGAGCTATGGGCGTGTGCAGATGATCTACAAAACAGTTGAAAGGGGTTAATACCCTCTTAATTGTAAATTTTGAATAATCAATATATTCAGCATCTCTACTATTCATCGAGTGTTCTGTCTCAATGGAATCAATGTCCACCAGGATAGCTTCATAATATCTACGAGTCTTAAGTGGATCTTCTGTGTCCACGAAATTCTTGTTGTTGTAAACCGGCTTGATCAGATGATCTAAAGGATATCCTTCATACTCCTTATCTAAGGCAATAATAGGCATCACCTGGGTGGTGACAAATTTAAATTCTTCTCTGGGGAAAGATGGAGAGGCTGGAGATGCTATTTTTCCAGCCAAAGGATTGACTGCTTAAGCAAAGGTCTCTGGGGCCTTCATAGCATAGCTTTGCTTCGTTTGAACTGACGAGCTTGCTGCTTGTTCCTTATCAAACGGTTTTCCGGTTTTTAAATCTACCAATTTTGTGGGCATTGGCGGTGAGAGCTTGGGGAAATCTGTCAGAGCAGAGTATCTATTCTGAGACTGTATTTCAGTCTTGAGTGTGGGTCTCTGAGGAACTGTGGGACGCAATGGATTTGCGGATACTGGAGGAGGATCAAATGGTCGTGCCATTTTTGACTGTTCTTGAGTTATGGGTGTTTTCCCCAGACTTGTTGGTCTCATGGCCCTGTAAAAATTCTCTTGTTAGAAAATCGGGGAGGGAGTTATTTTCTCCTTTAATAATTTCAATTTGAAAATCGAAGCTAGATAGGAGAGCTTGCCATCTAGCAAATATTTGTTTGGAAACCAGATTTTTGACATCTTTTTGTAAAATTTCTTTGGCCGATTTGCAATCGACTCTGACAAGGAATTCATTGTTAACAAGGTCATCTTGAAATTTAGTGATACATAGCACTATAGACAAAACTTCCTTTTTCACGGTGCTATAATTTTTTTGGGCCATATTCCAAACACCGGAAGTAAATCGAACTAATTGTTCAGGAGACTTGGTTTCTACCCTTTGCTTTAAGATACCTCTATAACCTATTTCTGAAGCGTTGGTTTCAACGATCATAAAGTCTTCTGGATTAGGAATACCTAAACAGGAAAGGTTTTGAACCATAGATTTGATCTTAATAACCGCATTAGTTTGATCGGAGCTCCAAGGCACTGGATTTTTCTTAAGTCTTTTGTATAAAGGTTCACAGACTTGCCTAACATGCGGAATAAAATCTGCAACATAGTTAAGGCTTTCTAAAAACCTCTGAAGTTGGGTTTTGTCAGTAATTTCATTAGGAAATTTGGAAGCAAACTCAATGGCTCTACAAATGGGTTTGTAGCTACCCTGATGCAGATCATGACCTAAAAAACGAATGGAAGTTTGAAATAACTTCATTTTTTTAGCGCTTATAACCAGACCATTTAATTTAACTATCATAAAGAAAGTATTAAGATGTTTGAAATGAGAATCAATGTTTTCAGAAAAAATGAGCACATCATCAATGTAAATAATTGATATATAAGAATAAGCAAACAAAATGTTATTCATGATGTTCTGGAATTCAGAAGGGGCATTTTTTAACCCAAATGGTAAGACATTCCATTCGTAGTGCCCGAAAGGGGCATTAAAGGCAGTCTTATATTTATCTTTTTCAGCAATTTGGATTTGCCAGAAGCCTGACTTCATGTCAAATTTGCTGTAAAGATTAGCTTTGAAGGTTCTTTTAAGGAGATCCCTTTTATTTGGGATCGGGTGTCGGATCCATTTTAAAACCGCGTTTAGTGGCTTGTAATTTATAACAAGCCGAGGAGTTCCTCTTTCCTTTTCTGCACTATTGTTGACATAAAATGCAGAACAACTCCAAGGAGAATTGAAGGGTCTAATGATCCCTTTAGTGAGAAGATGGTTGATTTCTGTTTTACAGGATTCCATCATCTCTTGATTCATTTGGATGGGTGTGGGTTTTGTAGGAATATTTTGTTCATTAAAGCCAGGAATGTAAGGGAGTTCGACTTGATGCTTCTTGTGTTCCCAAAATGCATTGGGAAGCTTGGAGAAGATTTCGTCCTCGAACTTCTTTTGGAGAGTGCTAATTCTGGTAACTATCTCTGGGGTTTTTAAAGTTTGCTCAATATGTTTGAGCTGGACATCATTTTTCAAGAAGCAAAGATGGGAGGAAAGACGGTTGATTTTAAAAATAGTTTCCTCTTTGATGCGCTGCTGCTCGTTTGGAGAAAGCGGACGAAGTAAGGGAAAGAATAATTCAGTACCCAATAGATCGAGCGAATACCATCGTAGTCACTCAAGTAAGGTCGGATTTGGTTAACGAAAGGTATTCCCAGAATGATATCTTCGGTGATAACAAATTCATTAATAAGGCAGATGCCATTATTGCAGACATGAGCTTTGGGAAGCTGATAATTAATTTTCATTTTTTCGCCAGTAGCAGAATATAGGCGAGAGGTGCTCTTCTGGAGATACCGAGTGGGAATAAGGCCTTTTACAATACAGTTACTGTCTACGCCTATGTCAAAAAAGGTGACTCTATTTAAAACAAAGTCTTTAGCGATGACTATCTTGATGACAATATGTTCGCTGTAGGCTTTAATAGCCGTTATAGCGTTGCCGGAAGTAGAAGGAGTATCCTCACCAGGGAAAGTATTAGGTTCTCGGAGATGATCATTTGGAATGAACTGAAGGTTTCGAGGAGACTCGAGAGGCGAGGCTTTCTCTGGAGGAGAAGCCGATTTTAAGACTTGTTCGGTCAGAATATTAAGTTCTACCTGATCAAGTCGAATCTTGAGATTTTTAATTTCTCCCTTCAAAGTAGAAATTTCGCCTTTGAGATCCACAACGGTAGGTTTTGTAGGAGCGTTAAATTTGGCCATAACCTATTTCATGCTGAAAGGCTGAACAATAGGTTTGGGGGGACTTTCTTCAGGAGAAAGCACCAGTCTTTTGAGCTCACGGAGATACTTACTTCGTTGTTCTTCATCGGCAATATGCTCAATTATGTCAAACAGGATCTCTTTAGGATTTCCTAAAATGACATTAATGGCATTGTTAGAGAAGATACAGAAAGTACCCGTACAAGTACATTCCTGTCCTGTCTGAGAGAGATCAGACTCATAGGCGGCGTTGATAAATTCTTTGTCGCTATAGTCCTCGCTCGAGGAATAGGATACTGAAGCTTCGGAAGAATCATCTTCCATTATAGAGAATAATTTCTCTTTAGCTTCATCTGGAAGATCGAGTTGGTTGATCTTCTTTTTCTTGCTGGATTTACAATCTTTAGCCCTATGGCCAGATTTGCCACAAGTCCAGCACGTATCTTTGGAAGTCTTAGGAGATTTTCTCTTAGTCTTCCTACTGGGTTTATAGGACTTCTTTTTATAAGTCCGTTTACTAGGGGAAGTCTTATCGCTAGACCTGAACGATTTCTTCTTAGGCTTTTTGCGAGAAGATAAGTCGGTAAACCCGTAATCTTGGCAAAAGGTTCCTAAACCATATTTGGAGGCACTGTTTTTCTTAAGTTATTGCTTAAGCTTAAGGTCGGTACAAAGATCTATACCTACGGTGGTAATGAAACTTATTAAGTCTCCATAGGTGAGGATTCCATAGGGGATTTGTCCCTCAAATCTATCCTTAATCTTAGTTCTGACCTTATCGACGAACAAGGGAGAAAGACCGCTAATAAATCTTTCTTTCCAGAAGTCGTTATTGCAGTCTGGTCGGATTATGACTTTAACAAAGAAGGTGTCTTTATACCACCTAAAGTCTGCTAGATTTTTGCAACGAAGGTTATTAAGGATTTCAAGACTCCGGTCTTGGAAAAGCTTAGGTTCACCTACGAAATGTCTAGCTATATGATAGAGGAGGGTAGCACAAGCATCTTCTTTTTCTACCTCTGCGAGGATTTCTTGGCCGTTCTCAGTTTTTACGACCGTTTTAGTGGTAGTGGCATCATAAATGAGATTTTTAATCTCATCAGTGACGTAGTTATCCCACCAATGTTTTAGCATTCCAGTGAAACCTGAAACAATCATGGTGGCAGCTGCTTTGTTAGAAGATCCCTTGATTTTATAGGCTGTAATAGATACAACCATCTCATGGTGTTTATTGTAGATCTGATGTTCAACCAAACCATCAATATTCCATTCAGTAATACCTCTACCATCATGATTGAATGTAGAGAGGTAGGGATTTTCTTTGAACTGGACGTCCGGTGGAGAGGGTTTTTTGTAATAGTTTTTCTTAGTAGAAAAACGTTCATTGGTAAGTTTAGAAAGAGAGTTCTTTTTGGAACTGGACTCTCCTTGCTGGGCGACTTCAAACTTCGTAAGTTTGGTATTGATTTGTTCTAGAATTTGCTCAGAGAGCTTGAAGTCCTCATTAAGCTCAGGGAGTTTCTCCTTCTGATATTCAGGTATTTTAAAGATAGGATTAGAGAGGGTTTTGAGCTTGAAGTGCTCTTAACCGGTTGGGGAGCTTCAAAAAGTAGAGTAGAGCTCTTGGTTTCTCCTATCTGCTGGGAGATGGTGTGGAGAACTTGATTAGTATAATTGTTCTGTTCAATTATTCTATCAAGATCTCTATTAAGAGGAGCCAATGAAGGTCTATCATGGTTCTTCTTAAAGGGAGCGACACTAAGGATTTTGTTCGAATAAGGAATCTTGATTTTCTCAAGAGGAGGAGTCACGGATTCTACGACCGTATTATTTTGCGTATACCATTTGGTAATGATAACGTTAAGAGATTTAGACTGATTTTCAATTCTTCCGGTATATTCAAACCACCTGAAGAATTCTATATCGCATCGGAGTCTTTTCATGTTGGCTATCCATAGTCGACCAAACTCCTTTTGTTGCTCGTGAGAATAGGTACTGGTGTACCATTTTCTCTTGATAGCGTCTTTTGGGAGATACCAGCGGACTTTCAGAGCTTGAAGGTCTGGAGTGTACTCTTCATCAAATTTGATGACTAGTAAGCTAGGGTCGGTCCTAATTTTCCGGGGAGGAGGAGCCATATCAGAGGCCGTAGGGCTTCCCGGCTCATAGAGGTTCTCGGGTTCGTTGACCCTAGTGTTTTGATGATAATAAACCTTTGGGACAGGACCAGAGAAGTCAACTCCTCGGATCTTTCCCTTGTCATTATTATCATTGTCATTCTCATTATCATCACTTCCCTCCGGGGGTTCGGAAGTGGAGCCACGAGTGGAGATGGACCGGCGGAACGAAGAATGCCGCGCGGGGTCGAGGCCGAGGAATTTTAAATTAATAGATCCATCGGGGTGCTGGATGAACCGTTCGATCTGAGATTTTTTCGAGTAGACACGAATGGGTTGGGTGATGGCATCAAAGTGCCATTCATTACTATGGAGAATTTCATCCCAAACCAGAGCCTTTGGAGCAAAGACTGTGCTACGGTCTTTGTTTGCTTCTATCAGGGTGGTTACCCCTTTAGGGATCGTGAATCTAGCTTTTGGTGCTAGAGTAGTACCCATAAGGCGATAATATACTCGGTATATAATCGCTATTTCTCTGGTGTTTTCCTTACTATTCATGTTTTTTGTCTTAACATTAAGAGTTAAAACATGCATGATGTTACGATAATTGAATTCAACAGAGAAATTGGGATAACAATTAAAGTATACCGGGCCGTCGGCTAGGTTACTTTGAATGACACCTAAGAGTGAGTCGTCAAAATTAAGTAGACGAGCATCTCTTAGGATAGCACAAACATGGATGTCTAGTCCTTGTCGAAATAGAGGCTTAATAGTAACTTGAACCAGTCCAACATGCAGATAATTAAACTGATTTTTAAACCTGTTTATATCTAACTCATTGAACAGTTGAATAATTTCTAAAGATTTATTAATGGCAATAGTAGACTCAGAGGTCTTGATATTATGTTTTTTTAAAAAACTAAATTTTCCGATTTGATAAATCGTATTGAAAGATTCTTCTGGAATACTCCAGTTTTGAAGATCATTTTCCCTAGATCTGTAGAACAAATACATCGTGTCTTTATAGTCCAGAAAATACAAAAGTATGTCTTCCTCAGAGTCTTCTTCTTCAAGTATGTCTAGTCCATGTATATCCCTAGCTTGATTGGATATGTCACCTACTCTTAACAAAACTCTATCATGCAAATATGACTACCTATACCAAGTAGATGTGTTACCACCAGGACAGAAAAATATCCTCAACATATCTACCTCTCCTAAATCTCTACTCTGTGTTTGTAAAGAAGACATGAAACCCATGGATGCAGATCTTTTATTTGGTATAATAAACACTAAAAGGAGTTAAAGAATATAATACTGTGTCAAAACTAAACCAACATACTATTCGTGCAACTCAGGAGGAACAATTCATCACTTTACAGATATCAGAAGATTTTCCACGGCAATGGAGAATCCAAGGTTTTGCCTATATTCACTTTGGTGCTGTTAGGGTTGCGTTGATGTCTCATGAAAGAAAAGGCCAGCCTGTAGTGGCATGTGTTTCCCTTCTTGATACCAGATACAATGGATACTAACATACTAATTTGGAAACTTTAGAAATCACAGTAAACACCGGGATAGTCTTTGTCACTATATTTTATAAGTTCAACATGTACCCATTCAATCCGTATTTGATAGAGGCATTGAAGATCCAAGTTCAGATTCCCGGAGCTCCGCAGGTCAATTATTCCATTCAAGTTACTCTCTACTACCCGGTAGCTTGGAGAGTTCAAAATCATGCTATGGATATATCTCTTCCAGGTAGTGAAAATGCTCTGTTCCTAAACGTAGATGCTACTAATGGAACCATTTAGTATACTTAGATCCCATGACAAATCCCTAGAGATGAACTTGTCAAAGTACTCCTAGACTCATGCGTTACAAACTATGAGAAGTTGAGAGACTATCCTCAATCTATCCAGTTAATAAAACCAACCTTTGGCAGAAGGTGTGACAATACTATCACGATCAATTCTGACCACTCATACCTAAAAAATCCTCCCCAAACCACTTTCTCAATCCATATGTACCAACCTTCCAACGCCCTTTCACTAGTCGAAACCCAAAATTCCTATACTGGTTCCTAGGCAGCTGCATGGATGAGCATGATTGGATACACTACTTCAATCATGATGATCTATATACTATGTGGCGCAAATGTCGTTTCTCCGAGCACTATCCATGGAAGTCGAATTGCAGATGCCATATGTGCCACAGAGATACCTAACCTTCTTCACCACGAAATAAAACCACCAAATCTAAAGATAAACAACCTGCAACTAATATGCTCATGATGTCCCCCATAAGCACCAGTCACACAAATGACTTTCCACTAAGAAAATCCTTTGTAAAGGATAACCTGAGCCATGCTCCAAAGGTACCAGCTAAAACTATTATCCTACCATCCAGAGAAAAGATGCCTATCTGTGACACAGAAGAAACACTCAACTGGTAATCTGAACATGCCATGTACTAAAATAAGATGTTTTCCAACATCAACCAAACTGTGAAGAATGTTTCTCACTAACAAAAAAAGTTGGCAAGCAAAGTTGAAGGAATGAAAAAAGAGCAGAATAAGTATCTACTCAGCATGATAGACTTATCCGCCAGTTGGAACTCAGGATCCAATCTATGCAATATGATATATGTCGGCTAGGCACTTCACTGTCTCATTTTTTTGACCAATATAAAAAAGACTTGGCTTCTTAGAAGCAACTAAACCAACGCCTGAAATATGGTGGCTTTCAACCCCATAGAATCCACAACTCACCAATAAAGCCAACCTTGTTCCCTATGACTCCCCTTATATACTCTCAGTCAAATATGAACCATATATTTCCCACTCCACCTTTGAGTTTGCACATGCCTATGTCATCATCCCAAGGATTCCAGGGATCTCAAGATGAATATGAGTTTGACATTGCCAAGCATGCATGGGAAAGGAAAGATGCCATTGCTGCCAAAAGAAAAGCCGATGCAACTCAGAAGAACTCTGAAAGGGAAATAGAATTTGACATAGATAGAGGGACCATGATGATCTCAGACCACAACATCACCTTCCTAGATAACAATATGATAATCCACAAGCTAGAAGTGCCATACGAAGATAAATAATAGAATTCCTTGCTGAATGATGGACTTCTTAATCAATGGTGGTTGTTGTCTCAACATGATCTAGATACTGACTCGGATCACCTTGTCCTAAATCTATATAGCTTGAACATTAATGATGATGCAATTCCAGATCCATAACCATAGAAGCCATAACGGATCATGATGCAGTAGAAAAATATTTGAAATGTAATGAAATGATATAGAATGCTAATCCCATTAATCTTTCTTCAAATGATGAAAGTCTATTTGATATAGACACACACTCTAACACCGGCAATAACTTTCCAGTTGATGGATATGTGAAAGACAATGAGGAGTCTATCAATTCATGAGAATACATTGGAAGCACTCCTGAATCCTCAATAGAATATCCAGAAGAAGACTATCCACGAATATGCATGACCACTCTAAGGAAATATAGGTATTCAAAGTTGTCAATGACCAAGACGGGATGATGGATAATCCAATCTTAGAAAAAAGGCCAGATCTAGGCACACTAGCAAAGAAAACCATGGGAACTAAATTTTATACCTTCACTCTCAACGACATTAAGTTTTAGCTTGGCACCAAGGGATCCAGAACTTTTATACAAGGATGGAAACGAAGAATCTGGCTGAACGGGAGAAATACATAATACTCTTGGAGTTCATATCCAAATTCTCTGAAATACTTAGAGACTGGTGGAACACTCTTGGGGTTTCAAATAAGAACACTTATATAATGTTCTAAGACTTTGCCTTCAACATTGGGATCCTGCATGAGGTCTTTTGCAGAGACACAACTAGAGGCAAGAAAAGCTCCGATGCTAGCTTTTCAAGATGAAGTGCCTATGATTCGATTGAAATTTCATTGATATCCACTTCCAGAAGATAGTGAAGATATAATTTAAGTTGGGGCAAGATCCCAGCCTTAAGCAAACCATCATTTCATCACTGTTAAAGATGATAGTAGGCCACACGATGAAGTGCCTATAGTCTAATAGAAATGTCATTAATATCCACTTTCAGGAGATGGTGAAGATCTAATTTGAGTTGGGCAAGGATCCTAGCCTTAAGAAAACTTTCATCTCATCCGACAATAGCTCTATGAGATGAAGTACTTATCATTCGATAGAAATATCATGATATCCATTTCAAGAAGATAGTGAAGATCTAATTTGAGTTGGGAAGAGATCCCAACCTTAAACAAGACTTCATCTCATCACTACCAAAGATTCTAGCAGGCCACATGATGATGAGTGTGGAGGAACAATTCAAATCCATAACCATGTTGCAGATCGGTTACATCAGGGAGGCCATTTTCTAAGATCTGGACATCATATGCATGAAGAGATCTATAACGAAGCATATCATCCAGAACAATCTAGCCCTCGATCAAGCTTGTAACAAAGATGACCTCATCAATAAGTCCAACTGCTCTTAGTTGTGTTAAAAGTTGAGATACAAAAGGCAGCTGCTATTTAGGAGTTTCAAACAGCCAAGGCCTTCTAATGATAGAAGCAGGATAACCCGGTGAACAAGGTATTTCAAATAAAGGAGACCAACAAATTACAAGAAGAAAAATGATGTCTGCTTCATCTGCAAAAATCTTAGTCACTTTGTAATAAACTTTCCTCAAGCTAAAAAGTTGAAGGACACTATCCACCTCTTTGAAGAAATAACTAATCATACAAGAATTTATCTCAGTAAATAGGACGACCTAGAATTGGTCTTCTCGCTGGAAGAAGAACCGATGGAAGACACCCTCTTCTCTATAGACGTATATGAAGAATTAGGCGATATCTATGCTAATGATCTCTACCTGATATCCAGTACCGGAGAAGACAACTAGATATCGGCTAGTTAGATCCTCATGTTCAGCACAGTTGGAATTTTGTCTTCTAAAATAACATATTGCCTGCCAGATTTGTTGAATCACTATGTGGATCCATTGATCCATCTATCCTCAAAGAAAGAACAACTTTCTACTAACTTTAAGTGTTAGAAAGTATGGTAGATTCATCCTAAAGCCATTGGGAGTGCACCCAGAATATCCTTTATGCCATGTGTTCATAGTACTAGCCAATGATTTCCCAAAAAACTCCTGTGACTATTCTGGTATTTGTTCAACTAACATTACATTTTCATGCATTTCATGTGTGATTCCTTCAGGTATTTCAATCAAATCCAACTAGCTTTGAAGAGGTTCATGTTGTGCTTTAAGCCACAACAATACTGGATTTGATGTTTTGAGATTCTTACTTTACAATGGTCTTTATGCTGCACCATTTGGTAGGATTCACAGGCCATGACATCCATGCTTAGCCAAAAATTTCACTTCCCTAGAAATTTCTAGTCTCAATACTCTATGTGGAAGATGAATATTATGAATCTCAGTGCTTCATTTTCCCGTAGAAAAATTTTATTCCAATGGAAATATGGCCGAAAGAATGTGGAAAGTGGAGCCACACTAATAATGATTCCCACTAGGATGAAGTTTGATGAGCAGCAAAAGAATATTAGTCGCCATATGAAATCACGAGAGATGAAGTCACCAACGTCATCAAAAGTATATGGATGAAAGATCCCCCACAAAAATTGAAAGATTCATCATCCAAACAAAGGAGTTATGTCACCAAATCAATGAAGTGAAGCTTGGAAGGCCAACAACAACTTAGGCAGAAACACAACATTGATTGGTGGCTTGAATGAGGATATGGGAGATCATCACCAAAACCATCCAACACCGCCGAAAGATGAAGTCAGATGATATGTACAAAAAAGTTAACCTTTCAAGTGGGTTACCTTTTCTAGTTGGTTACCCTTGTATACAAGGAAACCCTGTCAGATGGGTTACCCTTACCAGCAGGTTACCCTTTCTAATGGGTTACCCTCATCTCCATGGATACCATCTTAAGTGGGTTACCCTTTCAGATGGGTTTGTCCTAAAGATGTTGACTCAGCTACTTTAAATACAAGGAACTTATGGAACTACTTACAAGAAGCCCACTAGCTTTTGATCCACGTGCTTACAAGATACTGACTCAACTGCTTGCATATGTTATCACATGCCAAAAACATTAGTGTGTTTTGTTTTTACTTGGCCCATCACATGTTATTCGAGCCTGGTATGAATAAAAATAAGGCTTATATAGTCATAATGGATAAGACTTATCCCTTATAAGATAGGATAGGATTGTAAGATAAGGCTTATCTAGTCATGATAGATAAGACTTATATCTTAGAAGAAGGATGAAATTGTAATATTTTATTTCAAGTTTATCTATAATGCTTCTTTCTCCTATAATAGGAAGAATAGTACTTTAGTTAGAGGGCATCATTCTCTATACTTAGATCATTCTGTCTACCTAAAAATCTCTTGAAATTTTTCTCTCTTTTAATATGAAAGTTTGTTTGCTAAACTCTCTCTGTGTTATTTTCTCTTTTCAAAAGAGATGGGTACTTCGACCCTTTAGGTCAGAGTAGTGGGGTAAGGAAATAATTCGGTGAATTACTTGTTGTGATTGCAACATAGAACTCCAAAGGTACTTTTCAGGGATATGAAATAAAGTCAGCTTTATCCACATGATGTAGATGTCTAAGTCCTTGCCATGTATATGAAATGAAATTGGCTTAGTCTGCACTATAGATTTATGATTTGATTCAGTATCTTAGAAAGAACCCATAGATCTGAGGTATTACTTAGTACACCTTTTGTTCTGTTAATGCTTGAGGGAAATAGGAAAAGAAGAGACACCATAAGCCCCATTTATGTCATCTATGGAACAGTCTTGCACTAAGAAGAAAAAAGATTTCATGTGTTCTAAGACTGGCAAAGTCAAGCCATTCTATTAAAGTTTGCGAAGTCTTTGTTACCAAGGCAAACCATCCATCCGTGGATGCATAGATCAGTCGTAATAAAGCTTCCATCCGTGGATGCATAGATCAGTCGTAATAAAGCTATGGTGTGTCGATTAAAAGCTTTGATTTCGTATGGCATACTGCCTATATGGACGTGAAATCGCTTATCATATTGGAAAGGTTAGTCTCTGTGTCTATGGAATTGATAAAATCTTTGATGTCATATGGCATGACGCCTACATGATCATGAAACTGCCTATCATGTTGGAAAGTTTGGAGCTCTATTGCTAGACACCTAGTTGCTATCGCTAGTAGACTTCCATTCCCCGCTGTCTCCCTGTCTTTTTGTATTCTTTAATTTACCCTCCACATCAAGTTCTACTTAATTTTCTTAACAATTTGAATTTCTCAAAAATCAAATCATTAGCTTTAACCCTAGGCATATAATTAACTTAGAATCCAAAGCTAAATCTGCATATTAAATCAAACATAACTCTTGAATTCGTAATAAGAGTAGTTTATATACTTGAATTTGAAAAGATTGCTTGGATTCTTTAATTAATATTTTTTCCATGGTCATGAGATAAGATTATCAATCCTTTTTGGAGTAATTTAGAACTTGAATAGGGTGTTTGTGGATGATTAGGAGTATATTTAAGTTAGGAGAGCCGGTTATTCAATGTGAAGGGAGTTTAGGCATTCAAAAAGGGAATGGAACCATTTGGGTTTTAACGCCCTTTTATTTCACCTAAATTATATCGGTTGGGTCTGTGATGTCGGCTCTAATGATGACTACTAGCAACAACTCATAGTCAGTGGCTACGAGTCATTGTCTTTTTCAGTTTAGAATTTATTCTTACCTGGGTCTCCTGTCGGGATGACTCAAGGTAACGAGTCATTTTCACTAACAATGACTTATTCTGAGAGTCTTCAAGACTCTAGAGACCACATACCTGGAAGCTTTCACCCAGGCTCCTCTTGAAGAGTCTGGTGATGAGTCATAGGAAATGCATATGATTCGTAGGATCCCTCATAGGGACTTGGGCACCATAAAGTTTTCTGGTGTTTTCCTGCATCTTTAACCCTACACAATGAATACAATAATTACCCTATAATATAATAAGTATAAAAATATGGGTTGCCACCCACACAATGCTTGATTTAACGTCATGGCACGACGTGGCTTTGTTTAATACTCAGACTTTACCAACAAGCCCATATGTTGCCTCTCATGCAACTCTCATAGAACATTGAGACAGGACTCAGTTTCCTTGGCTATTGAGACTTTGCTAAGGCTCACATCAACATAAATCATCACTTCCTCTATATTTCCTATATAGTGCTTAACACGTTTCCATTTAAACTTGCATGGGGCTTTCCCATCTTGCTTCAGCTTAATTGTGCCACACGGGAATACTCTATCCATAATGAATGATCCATACAACCTAGATTTCAACTTTCCAAGAAACAAACAAAGTCCGTAATTACACCACAAGACTATATCACTAGGCTGAAATACCCTTTTCTTAAATTTTTTGTCATGGTACAACTTCTTATTCTCCTTGTACAAAGCTAAACTATCATAAGCATGGAGCCGAATTAACTCCAACTCCTTAACCCTAATCATTCTCAGGTTTGAAATATTACTCCACTCAAAATTTATCTCCTTAAACGCCCATAGTGTCTTATGCTCAAGTTCAACTGACAAGTGGCATGCTCTACCATACACAAGCTGATATGGAGAGGAACCTATGGGGGTTTTACAAGATTTTTGGAGATCCCAAAATGTATCATCTAGCTTTCTTTACCAGTCAGTCCGCTTGACATTCACAGTTTTTCCCAATATAGACTTGATCTTAAGATTAAAGATCTCAACCTTCCCATATATTTGGGGATGGTAAGGTGTTTCCACCTTATGTTTCACTCCATACTATTCAAGAAGGTCCTTAAACAGTTGATTACAAAATTGGGACCCACCATCACTAATGATAACA
The DNA here is from genome assembly GCA_030864225.1 of Capsicum baccatum var. pendulum. Classification (NCBI taxonomy): domain Eukaryota; kingdom Viridiplantae; phylum Streptophyta; class Magnoliopsida; order Solanales; family Solanaceae; genus Capsicum; species Capsicum baccatum. The sequence goes on from CM061557.1 coordinate 95,064,899, forward strand.
CGTGGAGTACCAAACTGAGAAAATATATTCTTCTTAAAAAATACTGTGACACTACAACCCTCATTATTAGGAAGCACAACTTTTTCACCTATTTAGAAACGTAGTCAGTTGCCACCAATATATAATTCATACCATAAGAACTCACAAATGGACCCATAAAATCAATACCCCACATATCAAATAACTCTAAGTCAAGAATATATGTCATGAGGAACTCATGCTCTTGCGAGATATTTCCTTAGCACTGGCACTGGTCACATGCACACGCATAGTCATGTGTATCTTTATAAATAACCGTCCAGTAATAACCACAGTGTAAGATATTATGGGCCATGTGAGTACAACCATTGTGACCCTCAACTAGAGACGAGTGACAGGCCTCAAGAATATCGATTATCTCAACTTTGGGAATACACCTCCGAATCAAACAATCCGCACACACCGAAATAAGAAAAACTTATGATAGAAAAACTTTTGTACCACATACATAAAACGCTTTCTGTGTTGACATGTAAGTCTTTTTGGATGAGGTCACTTGCTGAATAATTGGAAAAATCAACAAACCATGGGATTAAGTCTTATGATGCAGCTAAGACCTGCTCATCTAAAAAAGTATCATTAATATCAAGATCATCCCTTAATTTGAGCATCATCATTTCTTCTAGGCAAGATAGATGGCCTGCAACCTGATTCTTTGTACCCTTTCGGTCCTTGAACTTAAAATCAAACTACTACAGTAATAATAACCACCAAATTAACCTAGGTTTTGCATCCTACTTTGCCATTAAGTACCTCAAAGATGCATGATCTGTATGCACAATAACTTTGGCCCCAATCAAATAGGAACAAAATTTCTCAAAAGCAAACATCATCGTAAGTAACTCATGCTCAGTCACAGGATAATTTTTCTATGTAGGGTTGAGTGCTTTGCTGGAATAGTTATGGGATGAAGTATTTTCTTGCGTCTTTGGCCTAGGATAGCTCCTGGGGCCACACTACTGGGATCACACATCACCTCAAATGAAAGAGACCAGCATGGAGACACAATGATAGGAGCAGAAATCAACTTCTCTTTTAGGCACTCAAAGGCCTTGAGACATGCAACATCAAACACAAAATTCGCCTCTTTCTCCAATAACTTGCATAATGGATTTGCAAGTTTAGAGAGTATTTGATGAACTATCTTTAGAACCCTACATGACCCAAAAAGCACAAAATTTCTTTAATAGAAATAGGTGGAGGATATTTTTTGATCACCTAAATATTCTCCCTATCAACCTCTATACCGTTCTTTGAAATCTTTTGACCCAAGACTATACCCTCTTTCACCATAAAGTGACACATCTCCTAATTCAAAACCAAGTTGCACTTCTCATATCTCTAAGTGTATTAGATAAATAGGCCAAATAGTCTTTAAAAGAATCACTTACAATTAAGAAATCATCCATAAAGACCTCTATATTTTCCTCTACTATATCAGAAAAGATAGACATCATACAACACTGAAAGGTGACAGGAGCATTATAAAGTCCAAAAAGCATCCCCTACAATGCGAATCTACTTTATAGACATGTAAAAGTGGTCTTTTATAGGTCTTTGGGGGCAATATAAATTTGATTGAACCCCTAATAACTGTCAAGAAAACAATACCATCCTATGCCTATAAGACAGTCCTACAAACTCTTTATGCCATAACTGATCTTATAGGACCTAACTTATTCTTATTATTTGGGACCACAATGATCCTACCTTTTTTAGGCACACACTGAACCAGGCTCATCCATATGCTATTAGGAATAGGGTAACCACACTAACATCTAACCACTTAATGAGCTTATTTTTCACCATCTCTTTTATAGGTGGATTAAGATGATGAGGATGCTCGATACTAGGTACACACTCTAATTCAAGCTTAATTTTTTGAGTACAAATTCTGGGTAGAATCTTGATAATATCTGCAATGATCCAACCAATGGACCTTTTAAACCTCTGTAATACTAAGATCAAGGCTTCAACCTGTGTATCTACTAAGTCGGCCATAATAATAAATGACAAGGTATTGGTCTCCATTACAAATGCATAACACAGGTAAGAAGGGTGGTCCTTCAATTCCAAGATCGACGGTTCCTCAGTCGATGACCGGGATGGTAGAGTCACACTATTTCTCAAGTCTAAATCCAACTTCTTCGGCGCATAAGTGTAAGATCCTTTACAAAAAAGAGCACTCTCCATCTCTGTATACTCATCAATGCCATCACTGTCAATGTTCATGATCACTGCTGCTAATACCTCTACCCCAAGTCACTCCTCAATAGGTGCAGATAATAAATCTTCATCAACCATATCTATCATAAACCCTAATCTCATATCTTTCTCATGCTGCTTTGGATAACCTATACAAAAGTAACATGTTCATTATTGAGCTTGAATTTTATATGTCCAATATTTATGTCAATTGATACCCTATTCATGGGTAGAAAGGGACTTTCTAAGATAATAGGAACATTGAAATCCACCTCACAGTCAAGAACCACAAAATAGATTGGGAATATAAAGGAGGCTACCTTTACTAAAACATCACACAAAATACCATCCTATTCCTTCATAGTCTGATCGACCATCAATAATATAATCGATGTTGGTTTAGGTTTCCCCAACCCTAACTACTTGTAAACCACTAGCGACATCAGATTCATACTAGCTCCAAGTCACACAATGTTCGTGCAAAGTTTAAAGACCTAATAGTACAAGGAATATTGAAATCTCTGAGGTTCTTTTTCTTCTCAACCAAAGACCAGGAAGTAATAGCACTGCAATGGCACATATTATCAGTGGGATCAAAACTCACCATCTTCTTCTTCGTCACTAAGTCCTTCATGAACTTTAAATAATCAAGCATCTGCTCCAATTCTTCAACAAGAGGGATATTCAAAGATAATTCTTTCTATATAGCAATAAATTTTTAATATTTCCCTTCTTCTTGCTTACTCTTCAACCTTTAAGGAAAAGGTGGGGAAGTTTGTGGAGTGTTCTTCAATTTGTCTTGACCTCATAACCCTTCCCTTTATCAATTACAACTCTTTTCGCAACACCCTTTGATTTATGTGACTTCCCAGCATCAGGTACTAACTTCACATTTTCATCTTTCAATGCATCCTCAAGATTAATAGTATCATTTCTCACCTCATCAACTACCGACATAGGAGGATCAATAGTAATCTTACCACTCTGAGTGGTAATGGCCAAACGGTGATAGTCATTCTTTGGATTCTACATAGTATTACATAAAAAAGTGCTTGGTTGATGTTGATTCAAGGTAGAGAGAACTAATCAAATTGGTTCTCTACCTTCTTAATCACAGTAGCACGTGATTCCACCTTTTGGATCAGTCTTAAAATATCTGCCTTAATCTTTTTAAGGAAACTCTCTTGATTCTTTAAACCCTTAACCAACTTTAAAAGTAAATCTCCCATCCTCAAAGTAGTATCACGGTTCCCTTATGGAATTTACACAACACTATTATCCTTATAGTCATCCTTTCACCTCCAGTCATCATCTATCTCTCTGCTCTGGTTTCTATACTAGTACCCATAATAATTCTAACCTTGATTTCTTTGCCTCGAGTGGCAAGAGTCCTAATTGGATCCTTGACCATTGGCTCAAAAACCTGTTATCTCTCTATTAAAGTACATAGCCTCCTCCTCAGAGCCAGACTCATCATGTCTGGTTGACTTACCTCGTGTGCCCACTGCATTCACCTTTTCAGCATTCATAGTTTTGAATTGCTTAATACATAACCCTATCTCTGTCCTCAGTTGTGCCACCTCTTAATCCATGATCACATCTATGATTCTTTTCTTATTGGAAGCACCAATAGAATAAGTACCAGCTCCTTTTTCTAACTCTCAAGTATGCCATCATCGATTGGAATTAGAGACCCAATCCAAATTTTCATAGGTAGTTCCCAATGAAGGCTCATAAAAGACCCACCATTAATAGTGTAAGCAATAATTTTTGTGATTGTATTCAGGGATCTTAGAATATCTCATGCAAATTCCTCCCTAAAATTATATGATTGGGCACAATAATCAACTTCTTCTTGAACTGCAACTATTTCTCGTACAATGCCACATAATGCAATTTCCTGAAATTATATATCTTATCCTTCAACTATAATGTTCTAGAAGGTAGGCATAAATGGTTTATGAATTATTATTTCCACAACTTATTCCAAGTAGTGATTGACCTATAAGGTAGTTCCCCCAACCATTATGTCACTTTGATAGTAAGAGCGAATGGGAATAACATATGTCTCAAAGCTTCCTAACTCACCCCAGACAAATTATACAGAGTGAAAATCCCAATGAAATTCATGATGTGCATTTTTCCATCATCAGTCGACAAACCAACAAATACACCCTTTAGATTGAGCAGTTGAATCATAGCACTCGTAATATCAAACTTCACCGCTTATAGAAACTCAGGAGAAATGATAGTTTTGGTCTCAACAGACTCATCAAACCCTAAATCTTTCTCCGGATTATCATATGCTGGAAAAAACAAAAAATTTGGAGGTGCTTGAGCTCTATCTCTTCTAGCTCTATTGAATTCTTCTCAATGCTCTTCTTCCCATCTCACTTTTCCCTCTTGAGCTGTATCACAGACAGCATCATCCCTTCTTACATTATCTACAACCAATAATCGAGCAGTGGTTTGCATAACTATTTCCTGAACGCTTAGTGGAGGCTGAATATTCAAGACATCTGGGTCATCATGAACTCCATGCTCATGTCCTGCCATCCTATGCTTCTATTATAGGGTTCTTTCAAGATCAGGGTCAAGTGAGATTAAGGGATTTCCTTGACTCTGACTACTAGGCATACACTGGTGTAAACCCCATGAATAGTATAATAAAAGAAACAACAACCTCAACAACTTTAATCAACCAATTCCTAACTTTATTTCCCGACAACAACACCAAAATTTGATGTCACCCAAGATTACACCTCCAATAAAGTATAACGTGGTTGCTATCAGATATATAAACCAACAAAGGTTTAGATCAAACCCATAGGGAATAGGTTGAGTCTTTATCTAGAACTTAATAAAGTAGCTGGTACCATGGAGAAAATTAAATAGGGGATTTTGTGAGAACAATAATTGTAGTAACAAATCTTGATCGCTTTTGGTTGAAATCAATATAAGATGAATACTAGAATTGTGTTCCCCCGACTTCCTAACTCCGTAGAATTATCATGATTTGTCAAACTATTTCAATACCTTACATGCATAATCTGACAAGATATGTATCATCAACTGTCTTATGAATGCCCTTGGTGAATTTCACTCATCACCTTTTGAGTCATAGAGTGTCGCCTAACTAACCATTGTCCTAGATTCTTGATTAACTATTACCTTTTTTGTCTCAAGTTAATGAGATAAAGATTGATAGCTTTAAATTATTATTGTGATCCTTTTTCCTAATCTCAATGTCTGTTGTGGAGATTGTGTCAAATACAAGCATGTTCTTAACTTCTACAGTCATTAAGAAAGAAATCAAACCGAAGAAAATCACAATACATGCAAGAACATCAATCAAGAATAATTTTGAACTTCCTCTACTTCGTTATTCCATCAGGGTTCCCACAACCCTTGTTAGGTAGTCTAGCCGCTCATGTTTGCAAGAACATCCATTGAATTCATAAAAGAAAGCATGTGAATAATTTTACAATAATTGAAGAATAAAAGCTAGAATCTCAAATTAATATCCGACCATAACAACTAAGAACAATGAATTGCAAGATCAAAAGTGTATCTCAAAATAAATATGGTGTTGTAAGTATAAAGAGTGCATAATCTAATACAAGTACATCCAAGGGATATTATAGTTACAAAATAAAACATAAAAATATTATCAAAAATAAAATTGGAAAATAAGATCGGCAGTGGTAACGCCTCAAACAATGAGTCATCTAGACTGACGATGACTAGTTGTTGGCTCCATATTCTATCTTCTTTTCTATTTGGCGATGACTCATCACGTCTCCCTACAAGTCATTGGACAGACTCAATGCCTCTCTAGTAAGTTTTCAACTTTCAAATCTTTTCTTCAAATGCTTAGAATGATAATCACAATAAGTCATTGTCAAATCCTACAAATTGTTACCAATCTCGTCTCCACTAGGCTCAAACTTGTAATCTTTGACTTTTTAACAAAATTTCTCAGAACAATCTTTCCTATGACTCATAGTCAGATCCTATGACTCTTAGCTAGTGTCTACTTCACTATTCTGCTCAGATTCCTTCATTAGGCTCCTTACGGCTTTGATGGAGAGTCGTAGAATTACCCAACAACTCGTTGTCCAAGCAAAGACTTCACTTTTTGGAGCTTTTTCTTCCTTTATTTCTTTTACTTTTTTGCAACCCTATTTTCCTATCAAACAAACACAAAACACATCACATCTAACAAAACTGACCTAATTACTTTCATAATTTCATCATCTTAAGCATCGAAAGTGTAATGAAACCATGGCACATCAATACCCTCAGCTTAGAATGTTTACATGTCCTCAGACAACAAACACATAACGAACACAACACTACAATACTTAACTAAGAGAAACCTAAGATACTTATGGCAGTCAACTCTATTTCAGCACAAACCTCCTCCTATTTCCAACATTTCAAAGCCAACTCTGTGGATCATTGTAGCACGATAGTATAGCACAATAGAGTTAATTGATGGCATTACATTCGCAACAAACAACCCAACGTATAAGCAATATGCATTACCCAAATAAATAATCAGTCAATAAGATATCCCATGGACCCTCATAACTAGAAAGTCCCATCTCTCAGTATCATGTCATCATAAGGGACTATATCGAAACACACACGCTCACAAAAGAAGTTCCAATCAGTATGCAAGGAATACCATCGGTTTGCCCTTATTTTCTATATCTTAGTATTTTGGACAGTTGGATTCGGATCACTATAGTACTTTAATCGGCTTGTAATGTAGGCTTAGGGGATGGTATGGTACATCTGGGAAATAGTGATTCACCCTCTTGGACACTACACTTATATTTTGGATCAACTACTCAACCCTTCTTCTTTTATTCCTTTCTTTTCTCCTTTATTGATTTTTTGGATTGGGTATGGTTGTTGTTTTTGCTATCCATTTATTCATTTTTCTCATTTCCTTTTCCTATTAAAGTTTTTCCATATTTTTATTCCTTTCTCTCCTTTTTTCCTCTACCACACCTAACCTTACTTGCATTTTCTTTTACATTACAGCCTTCTGCTTACCCAACTTTACTAGGCACCCTTACGATAGGCACCCTCAACTTAGGAAATTTGCCTGAGTTACAGTAAGAGTGTCCAAAGAGGGACCAGGGCCAAACAAGTTCATTGCAATAAAATTGGGAAGGTGAAAAGGTAAAATCAAGAGAATATGTCAATGCAGGCATAAATTAGTGATCAAGGATAATTTATTTATTTATGGATGGTTATTTAGGCTAAGAGTGGACAAAATAAAAAATGGTGAATGATTATGTCTTAACCAACTATTCTACAACCCAGGAAAGATTAACCGGACAAGTTTTAGATTAAATGCACAAAGGAAACTAGGTAAGTATCACAGATGCACATGGTATAAGGTAATATCACCAACGACTACCTATCTAGTTCATGCGATGCTAAGATATGGTTATTTTGTCCATAATACTACTTCCATGACAAGATTCACAATGGTTACACAGATATTCACAGCACAAATCACATAGTTTTACAAAATTTTTAGAAGGGGTATCATTTTTCAAAATACTTAAAAACAAACAAAACATATCAACTACCATTAGGTTATTTATTTTCTCTTAATTAAATATAAAAAACATAACATATTAAGCATCAACAAACACAATCTAAACTTGAAAATTCTACTAGGTTAACACAATCGATGAGAAAAGAAACATGGAAAGAAAAACCCTCGAATGTGGTATACCCCCACCCCAACTTAAAGACTATGCACTGTCCCCAGAGCATAACTACAAAGTAAAAAAAAGGAAGAAGACATACATGGGTACACTAGGCTCTGGATAAGGATATATCAGCAGGAGAGGCCCCAGACTAGGCTCCATTCTCATTAATGTGGTCACAGAGATAATTGGGAAAATCTTATCAATAGTGGCACCAACGGTGGTTAGTGTTCTCAAAGATGTTTATCTCTTGGGATGTAGAATGGTGTTCCCACTCACATCTGCTGCAGCTGCAACTATCATATGGGAGCTGCCCTCTCCCTCGAATCTCGTGGACCTAAGTTAAGTGGTCCTGACAGATCTACATGTGTCATGACCAAAATTATGAGTCATGATGGTACCTACTAAATCCCGCCAGTAGGTAAGCCAAACCATATGTCACGACCCGATTTTTGAGTCATGATGGAACCTACTACATCCCACCGATAGGTAAGCTGATACTGTAACCTGGAACATATGCAATGGGTTACCTTGGTAGAAACACCCAACATAGACCCTATATGTGAACATAATATAAACCAAAATATTCCACAACTAAAGACTACCGATATTCAAATACCAATCCTAAAACTTGATAGTATTAGTACAAGAAGATCTAGACTTAAAAATAGAATTTACAACTCAAAGTCAAATATGTCTTATATAATCTCATACATTTGTCTCGAAGACTAAAGAAAAATAAAGATAGAGGGGAAAAAGGGAAACTCAAATCCAAGAGCTCACCTTGTCTCCGAATGATCAACGCGGCATGAATCTGACTCAATGACGCACCTAGAACCTGGGTCAACACCAAAAAGGTATAAAAGTGTAGTATGAATACCAAATCACAGGTACTCAGTAGGCATCATCAGCTGACTGAGAAAAATTGTAATATAAAAATGATATAAAGTGAGACAATAACAAAAACTCAAGGTATAGGATCGAACCTAAATCTTCTCCACTATCAGTGGAACAATATCTATACTACTAAGGCAATAGCATGCTAATATCAATACACTTCATAATTGTCATATCAAATGAGTATCATTTTAGAAGCGTAAAGTCACATACCCAATATCAATCATGTCATTTCATATTCAACACATATGCATCACTAACATATATAACAAAAGACTTACCATGACGTCCCATACTGTCGAGAAGTACACAGAAAAGAACACAACCAAGAACTCATCACGGCGTCCCATACCACCGGAGAATACACCAAAAGAATACAATATAAAGAACTCATCACGACGTCCCATACCACTGGAGAATACATCAAAAGATCACACATTAATACAATAAAGCACAATTACAACACACATGAGAGTAGCACAGCCCTGCCATGGCGTATTACCGAGAACCACATCTAATATCCATATTGTAATTTAATCACAATGAAACAAATATTATTGTAGAATAGTTATATAGTATTGAATCTCTAGCTCATTGATAAACACCATGTTTTAGTCTATAGAAGTTAACCTCCATTTCCATAAGCTACTAGACTATAAGTCTTATAGTTACTAGTTATCAATTAAGGAATGACTACAATTTACCCATACTATCCATTATTATCCCAAGGACATTCTCTAACTAGAATTTACATGGTATAAGTCACCAACTAAACCACCTCAACATCATATATTAGAAGTCAACCTAATGATTCATCATGCAATACTAAATCTATTATTATAAAGCCTATTATAACTTTAAGGAAAAGTTTCCATATTTTAAGCAAGTAAGGTTCACCAACTAGTTTACTAGAATTCTAACATTCAAGTCATAGACATTTAGTAGAAACCACTAGTTATCACCTAAGCCACTTTACTAGGTGAAATTCCATAGTAGTAACCATTAGTTCATGTTAAGTAGATTTACTATGTGAGCCTTTGGTTCTACACAAGAATACACATACCAATTAGCCTTAACCCAATGATAGGCATAAATTACCTTTAGTTACCAATTAGAGTCAACAAGGGCCACACCTCTTATTTAGTGAAAAGAGATAGGGAATGAACAACAATCTACCAAGAAAATCATCATGACCCATGTACATAGTACTTATGTATTCAAGCATTTACATAAATTTTCCCCACACGGCATCATAACGTATTTTCAACCTTTGAATTTACCAAGTATCATCATAACATCAATATATCCTCTGGATTCACCGAGCATCATCATAATACAAGAATATCATTCGAATTTCACCGGCTATCATAATAATAATATCAACATATCCTTCGGATTTCATCTAGCATCATCATAACATCAACATATCCTCTGGATTCACTGGGCAATGTCATAACATCAATATATTCTTCAAATTCACCGGGCAATCTTCATAACATAATTACCTCATCTGGATTCACCGGGTATCATCATAACATCAATATATCTTTTGGATTTTACCGGGCATTATCATACCATTACACATCGCCCAAGGAAACAAATTACACACATATATATAGCCAAATCAATAAGCATAAACAAGTCCACAATAATAGAATAATAGGGATGCACAATAACATATATCATCCTACTTTTCTATTTAGCATTACTACACAATATGAGTATAAGAATGACCATGAACATTCATATGATATATATATTCTTCCACTTATCAAGTGTATCCATATTATGAACAAGAGATAATTAATCAAGTATACACATTATCCTACCATCAACTATATGCATAATCCGACCACCAAGTTTAACCATTATAATCACAACAACGTAACCTAGACATTCATCAAGTATCTGGGTTTCTAAGGGATTTCGTAGTTCAAGCTTAAGATGGGTAAAATATAGCACTATAGGCGTGTAAATTCGCCTATCATCAGTCAACCCAACACAAAGGTTATTTCATAACTAGGAAATAGCTAGGTCAACATACTCTTAAGGTTAGGGAGCAACATCATTCTTATCTATTAGAACAACTAGAGTATTCTTATACTATTTATGAGACTACAAGTAGAGTATCCAAGGTTCTAGGATAAGGGTCAAGCATTACACCTAGCAAGTTCAATAAGCTATAAGAACCCACTAATCCCCAATATCACCATTCAACTATTTATCATCTAAACCTCACCTAATCTCACAAGGTATCAATAAATATACTATAACCAAGCTTATAAGTAATCCTAACTTATCATGAGTCCCAACAACTCACTAACCAATGAGATTTTCCTTTCCCTTTCTTGAAGCTTTTTCTTCCATAAGGCAAGCTATAACAACACACTCTAAGCATTACAACAAGAATAACCATACCCATTATGGCACTATTGTGCCATGGGTTCAAAATGACACCAAACCCCAAATGGGTTTCACCTTTGGAAAAAGAGTTTCCAAGACCAACCTATTGTTCAACTACCTGTAGGGAGTTATAACCATCAAGTAATTTGAGTCAATCAATCAAATTTGGTGCTACAATTGAGCCTCAATGATTTAGGAGTTTTAAGTTAAGAAATCATGAAATCAATATCAAACTAGTTAAAATTTTACCTTAGATTGTAGCAAGATTCGATTACACAAGTTGTTTAATGTCCAATTCAACCCACTAGACACATTTTGATGATTTTACACTCCATTAGGGTTTTAGCTTAAGAGGGAGGCATAAAATGGCCTAATTTTTTTTATGTAGAAATGGCGTTTAAATAGAATTGCCCAACCCTCAGGTCTTTCAGTCATGCCACTTGCCTAGCCTCGATCGTGGCAACGTGGTCGCATCCTATTCTCCATGATTGCGGCATCTCGGTCTATGCAAGGCATGGCTGAAACTTGGAACTTGGTTTTGACCTTTGGACAATGTCTTGAGATATATTTGATGTCCGTTTAAAAAAAATAAGATATGTAATCACATAGTTTTCGATATTCTAGATGCGTTGGTGAGATTGGATTCGCATTTAGGGTCGATTACTAGAGTTTTTTCTTAGTCATCAATTAGGACCAACAAAGACATCAAATTGGGAAAGTGGTTCCAAAAACCAAAACAACCATCAGGTAACCAAACCATCAGTGCCCACAAGTTAATAATGACTTGGGACAATTATGGAGAAGCTCTATCAGCAAAAATAAGCAAGAATACGGAAAACGACCTGATGGGTCATTACAACATCCACTACTTAGGAAATTTTGTCCCCGAAAGTTAAAGATAAGAAATTAACTAAAGTCTAAAACAAGTGAGGATACTGGGCCCATATCTCACTCTTGATCTCCCAAGTAGCCTCTTCAACTGGGCAATGCCTCCACTGAACCTTGACCACCAGAATATCTCTAGTATGGAGATGCCTCACATCACTAGACAAAATAAGCACGGGCTCCTCCACAAAGGTCAACTGATCATCCAACTGGACCGAGTCCCATCTAAGAATATGCAAAGGATCAGGAATATACTCATGTAACATAGAGACATAGAAAACCAGATGTACAACGACAAAGTAAGAAGGTAAATCTAACTCATAGGCCACCTCGCCAACTACTCAGAGAATCTTAAAAGGATCAATATAGCGAGGGATAAGCTTACCATTCCTTCCGAATATCATCACACCTATCATAGGTGAAACATGAATCAATACACGATCACTAACTCTGAATCTCAAAGAATGAAGTTTGCAGTAGGTATAGGCTTTCTGCCTACTCTGTGCCGCTCTCAGCCTATCCTAAATCACCCTTACTCGATCTAACGAGTTCTGAAGAAAATCTATACCATAGGGTCTAACCTCGGAGGTTTCAAACCATCCTATAGGTGAATGACACCGCCTACCATACAAGCCTCATAAGGGGCCATCTCAATACTCGAATGATAACTGTTGTTATAGGCAAACTCTATTAATGCTAAGTGCTTATTCCACTAACCTCCAAAGTTCATAACACAACCTCAGAGTATATCCTCAAGTACCTAAATAGTTTGCTTGGACTAACCATCCATCTGTGGAAAGATGGATGTACTCAAATCCACTCGATTATCCAACTCCTCCTAAAATGCTCTCTAAAACCTCGAAGTAAATACAAATCTACAATCTAATATAATAGACTTAGGGACCCTATGCAAATGAACTATCTCCTACAAATAAATCTGGGCTAATCTCTAAGCACTGAAGGTTTTCTAAATAGGAATCAAATGGGTCGAATTGGTCAAATGATCCACAACAACCCAAATACCATCATGACCATGGGAAGTATGAGGAAAACCACTAATGAAGTCAATGGTAATTCTTTCCAATTTCTACTCGGAAATGGGCAATGTTTGAGTCAATCCACTTGGACATTGATTCATAGCCTTAACCTACTGATAATATAGGAAACAAGCTACAAAGTATTCCATATCCCTCTTCATACTGTCCTACTAGTACAACTTCCTCAAATCTCTATACATCTTGGTTGTAGCGAGATAAATAAAATATCTAAAATTGTGAGCCTCATGCAGAACAAACTGAATTAAGTTATCAAGTTGAGGAACATATACGACCCTGAAATCTTAAGATACCCTCAGAATCCACGGTGTGTCTCCTAAACCCACCACTTACTACCCGATCACAAAGAAGGCACAACTTACTATCCTCAAACTGATGGCCACGAATCTTCTCAAATAGGAAGGACCTTTCCTCCACACAAGCCAAAATCCTCATAGGATTCAAAATATTGAGACAAACCATCAAATTGGCTAAGGATTGGATGTCCCGTGCCAAGGGCCTTTGAGAAACTGAAAAAAGCCAAACTACCCATACTTACTGCCTAGGGATTCAAGGCATCAGTCATAATATTTGCCTTACCCGGATGATACAAGATAGGCATATCGTAGTCATTTAGCAATTCCATCCACCTACGCTGTTGAGCATTAAGCTATCGCTAGGTCATAAGATGCTGAAGACTATGATGATCGGTGAAAATCTCATAACGCACTCTATATAAGTAATGCCTCCAAATCTTGAGCACAAAAACTATTGCCGCCAACTCTAGATCATGAGTAAGGTAGTTGTGCTCATGCACCTTAAACATTCTATAAGCATAGGCAATGGCACGACCCTGATGCATCAACACACAACCAAGACCAATACAAAAAGCATCAAAAACCCTATGAATCCCTTTCCCTCTACTAGAAAAGCTAACACCGGGGCTGAAGTGAGATAATCCTTAAGCTTTTCAAAGCTCAACTCATACTCCTCAGACCATTAGAATAGAACTTCCTTTCGGTTCAATCTAGTCATAGGGGCTAATAAGGTAGCATAACTCTCAACAAATCATCTATAGTAACCAGCCAACCCAATAAAACTGCGAACCTCAATCCGATACGTAGGCCTAGACCAATCATGGATTGCCAAAATCTTAGTTAGGTCGACCATAATACCTGCCTTGGACAACACATGTCAAAGGAAAGACACTAACTCAAGCCAAAACTCTCACTTGGAGAATTTGGGAAAAAGCATATGCTCTCACAAAACTTGGAGCACAATCCTCAAATACTGCTCATGCTCATCACTAATCCTTGAATACACAAGAATATCATCAATGAACACAATAACAAAGGAGTCTAGATAAGGTCTGAACACATAGTTCATCAAGTTCATAAACGCGGATGGGGTATTATTTAGCCCAAAAGACATCACCAGAATCCTCAACTGATGATAACCGGACCTCAAATCTATCTTAGAGAATACAGTTGCACCCTGAAGCTGGTTGAACAAATCATCAATACAAGGCATAGGATAACAGTTTTCACCATCACGTTGTTAAGCAACCTATAATCAATACACATCCGCATCAAACTATCTTTCTTCTTTACAAAAAAATAGTTTCTCTCCACGAGGACACACTCAGTCGAATAAAATCCTTGCTAAGAAGATCCCGGAGCTGAGAGTTTAGCTCTTTAAACTTTGCAGGATCTATATGATAAGGTCGCATAAAAATAGGTCAGCTTCTAGGCTCAAGGTTAATAAACAACTCAATCTCACGGTTAGGAGGGATACAAGGCAGATCATCAGGAAACACATCAGGAAACTCACATAGAATAGGAATAGAGTCGAGCGTCGTACACCCTACACGGGTATCACATACATAAGAGAGATAAGACTTAATACCCCTCGATATAAGCTGTCTGGCATAAACATAAGAAATCATACTTATCGGCTCGTGGCTAATTTCTCCCTGCCACATGACAGGGGGTACACCGGGTATGACTAAGGTAATGGTCTTGGCAAACCAATCATGACCTAACCCTAGATTTCATAATCCAGGTTAAAGATATTTAGCCACTCATGATGCAATAGATAAGTTCACAAGTAGAATTAATATTGAAAGGATTAACTTACAACGATGAATGGAATCAAAAGTGAACTTGTAGTTGAATAACAAGGTCATACTCTAAAATATTATTCTTGAGATAGACAGAGAGAAAAGTCGTATGCTGTAAGATAGATTCCTCAATGAATAATCATCTTTTAAAAACCCTAAAATAAGTCTTTAAATAGTTGATCCTAAATAAAAAAATAATATTAAAATTTCTGATTTTCTTCGGATTAGGTAACGACGCCCATGACGTCCTATCACGATCTTGATGGCTTGTCACGAACATCGTCAACTTCTTTGTAATTTCGACTACTGCTGCCTACGATTGATGATGATTATGACGTCCTACCAGGATCTTGATGGTGTGTCGTGATTGCAGTCACAAAACTTCCTGCAGCTACATCTTTTGTTAAGGTTGATGACATTTGTGACTTCTTATCAGGATCTTGATGGCTTGTTGTGATTGTCGTCACAAAATTTCCTGCAGCTACTTCTTCTGTTAAGGTTGATGGCATCTATGAAAGCCTATCACGAGGCTAACGGCGTGTCATGGATGTCGTCAGCCACTCACAGTTCCTTATTCTCTTCTAATTTTAGTCCTTTTGCTTTTTTTATTGATGGTTCTCCCTCTTCTCTACTTTTGCTACAAAATCAAAGTAAAATAATCAAAAACAACTAAAGTTGCTCAATACTTCAAAATTATTTAGAGTTAAAAGCTTCAAATATGTTAGCATGGGCTCACACATCAATGTCCTCTATCACTCTAGCATCATCAACAACCTTAGAAAGGTGATACCATAAACAACTAAACTCTAAGAAGCCATATGAATAGGAAGTCTCAATCCTCTCACAAATCAACAAACTCTCATATACTCAATATCCAAGATAAAAGTCTCATGTCTAGAAAACTCATGGAAATAAGCCTCATACTCAACGACTGTCATAGAAACCCGATCCAATCTAGAGAATTGATCTATCAAAGGATCTCTAAGGCTATACGGTATAAACTTCTCTAAGAACATCTCAGAGAACTGATCCAAAGAGAGAGAGGAAGATCCAACTATTCTAGAACTTATAAAACCCTTGCACCAATGTCTAGCATACAAGACCACCTAAAATATGGTGTAGTCCACACCACGAGTCTCAACAAGGCCTAACCCATGAAGCCTATCCCCATAAATAGTGAAAAACTCGAATTCATCCTCTCCAGGAGCACCAGAAAACCTAGGTGGAGCCAACCTAAAGAATGTACCCAACATTTTCTGCTCCTCAATAGACATAGTAGGCTAGGTCATAATTGGCTGAACAACTATCAGCTGAACAACTACCGAAATATAAGGAACCTTAACTGCAGGAGCTGCAGTGCAGGCTGCACTTCTGCCCCAGTAGATTGTGAACTATAAAAAATACCCAACAAATGAACCAAAGCATCCTTAAGCAAAGAAGAGGGGATAAATCCTGGTGGAGCCTTGGCTGGTCCCTGGCCCATTGCTGGCTAAAGTAGAGGAGTCTCTAGCTCGGGTGTAGGAATAGAGCCCTATGGAGGTATACCCTAATCCCTAACTGAGGACACATCATGAGTTTGGGTATTAGGACCCTGCTCACATATAACACACACATGTGTTCTAGGCATCTGCGAAGGAGTAGTCTTAACAGAATATCCTATAAACCAACTTAGACTCTTTGCACGATATGAATGAAATAATTGAAGGACTCCTAAGAATGTTCGATAGACTCCCGAAGATAGGAAACAGACGTTAACATTCGAATCCGTAAGACTCAATTAGTCACTTGCTCTTGTACAAATAATATCGATGAAACCTAGGCTCTGATGTCGATTTGTCATGACCTGATTTCTGAGTCATGATGGCACCTACCACATCCTACTGGTAGGTAAGCCGATACCGTAACTCAAAACTAATGCAATAGGTTACCTTGGTAGAAAGGTCTAACATGGACCCTATATGTGAACACAATATAAACAGTAACATTCCACAACTAAAGACAACCGATATTCAAATACTAATCCCAAGATTTAATAGTATTAGTACAAGAGCATTTTAACTTAATAATAAAATTTACAACTCAAAGTCAAAGATGTCTTAGATAGTCTCATACATTTGTCTCGAAGACAAAAGACAAATAAAGATAAAGGGGAAAGAGGGCAACTCGAACTCCAAGAGCTCATCCTATCTCCGAATGATCAACGCGGCAAATATCTGACTCAATAATGGCAACTAGAACCTGGGTTTGAGCCAAAAAGGTACAAAAGTATAGTATGAGTACCAAAACATGGGTACTTAGTTGGCATCATCGATTGACCGAGCTAAATTGTAATATAAAAATGACATAAAGTGAGACAATAACTTAAAGTCAAGGTATAGGATTAAACCTGAATCTTCTCTAATATCACTATAATAATATCTATACTACTAAGGCAATAGCACAATATAATATATCAATAGACTTCATGATCGTCATATAAAATGAGTATCATTTTAGAAGCGTAAAGTCATATACCCAATATCAATCATGTCATTTCATATTCAAAACATACAGATTACTAAGGTATAAAACACAAGACTTACCACGACGTCCCATACGCTGGGAAGTACATGCAAAAGAACACACAAAAATTCATCACGACGTCCCACACCATCGGAGAGTACACCAAAAGATCAACCATTAGTACAATAAAGCAGAACAACTCCACACTTGCCAAAGCTGCTGGTAGCATAACCCCGCCATGGATTATTACTGAGAACTAAATCCAATTTCCATACCGTATTTAATCACAAAAAAAACAATATTGTTGTAGCATAGTTATATTGTATTAAATCTCTATATTATTGATAAACTCCATGTTTTAGTCTATAGAAGTTAACCTCTATTTACATAAGCCACTAGACTGCAAGTCTTATAATTACTAGTCATTAATTAAGGAATGGCTACAGGTTACCCATACTATTATTCATCTATACCAAGGCCATTGTCAAGCTAGCATTTCCATGGTATATGTTACCAATTAAACTACCATAACATCACATAGAAGTCGACCTAATGATTCATCATGCAATACTAAGTCTGTTATCATTAAGCATATTATAACTTTAAGGACTAGTTTCCATATTTTTTGCAAGTAAGGTTCACCAACTAGTTTCTAGTATTCAAGTCATAGACATTTAGTAGAAACCACTAGTTATCACCTAAGCCACTTTACTAGGTAAAATTCCATAATAGTAAACATTAGTTCAAGTTAAGTAGATTTACTAGGTGAGCCTTTGGTTCTACACAAGATTACACATACCAATTAGCCTTAACCCAATGATAGGAATAAATTACCTCTAGTTACCAATTAGAGTCAACAAGGGGCACACCTTTTATTTAGTGAAAAAGGTACAGGGAATGAACAACAATCTACCAAGGAAAACATCATGTCCCATATGCATAAATGGTTAGGCCCCACATAGCCTAACCTCACTATGTAATCAAGCATTTATGTAAATTTTCCCCACACTATATCATAATATCTTTACCTCTTCTAGATTTATTGGGTATCATCATAACATCAACATATCCTCCGAATTTACTGGGCAACATCATAATATCAACATATCCTCCGAATTTCTTCGGGCATCATCATAATATAACCATATCTTCCAAATTTCACCGAGCATCATTATAATATCAACATATCCTATGAATTTTATCGGGCATCATCATAACATCAACATATCCTCTAGATTTACCGGGCAACATCATAACATCATCATATCCTCTGAATTCACTGGGCAATTATCATAACATTATTACCTCTTTGTGATTCATCGGGTATCATCATAATATCAAGATATCTTCCAAATTTCACCAGGCATCATCATATCATTACACATCACCCAAGGTAACAACATACATACACATACATAGCCAAATCAATAAACATATACAAGTACATAATAATAGATTAATAGGATGTACGATAACATATATGATCCTACTTTGCTATTAAGCATCACCACATAATATGAGTTTAAGCATGAGCATGAGAATTTATTTGATATGCATATTCTTCCCCTTTTCAAGGCTATACATATCTTGATCAAGAGATAATTAATCAAGTATATACATTATCCAACCATCGACTATATGGATAATCCAACCACTAGGTTTAACCATTATAATTTCAACAAAGTAACCTAGACATTCATCAAGTGTCTAAGTTTCCAAGGGATTTCATAGTTCAAGCTTAAGGTGGGTTAAGTCCCACTCTTAAATCCCAAGGATACCAAATTCACTATCACAAGACTAACGTCTACCCAAATTTTAGGCTGTTATCTAAATCACATCATAAGGGCTTATCAATCCTCACTAAGCCTATAAGGGAAATCTTCTTCAAGTATTCCACCTAAGACAACCTAACACCAAGGTTATTTCCTAACTAAGCAATAGCTAGGTCAACATACTCTGAAGGTTATGGAGCAACATCATTCTCATCTATTAGAGAAACTAGAGTATTCTCATACTATTCATGAGACTACAAGTAGATTATCCAAGGTTCTAGGCTAAGGGTCAAGCATCACACCTTACAAGTTCATTAACCTATAAGAATCCACTAATCCCCAATATCACCATTAAACTATTTATCATCTAAACCCCGCCTAATCTCAAAAGGTATCAATAATTATACTATAATCAAGGTCAATATAACTAGAAGTAAGCCAAAGCTACCTTAAGTCCAAGTCAAGCTATCACAACACAATCTAAGCATTACAAAAAGAATAACCATACCTATTATGGCACCATTATGACAAGGGTTCAAAGTGACACCAAACCCCCAAGTGGGTTTCACCTTTGGAAAAAGATTTTCAAAGACCAACCCATTGTTCAACTATCTTTTAGGAGTTATAACCCTCAAGCAATTTGAGTCAATCAATCAAATTTGGGGCTACAATTGAGCCTCAATGATTTAGGGGTTTTGAGTTAAGAAATCATGAAATCAATGCCAAACTAGAAGAAATTTTACCTTAGATTGTAGCAAGATTCAATTATACTAGTTTTTGAAGCTCTAATTCAACCCACAAGACTCACTTTGAAGAGTTTACATGCCATTAGGATTTTAGCTTAAGAGGGAGGCACAAAATAGCCTAATTTTTGAAGGAAATAGCCTTGAAATAGGCTTGCCCAACCCTCAAGTCTCGTGGTCATGCCACCCACCTAGCCGCGGTTGAGCCTTATTTTCCACGATTGTAGCATCACAGTCTATGCAAGGTATGGATAAAGGTTGGAGCTTGGTTTTGAGCTTTAGCCTATGCCTCGAGATATATTTGGGGTCTATTTCGATCAATAAGATATGAAATCACATAGTTTTCAATGCTCCAAATGCATTGGTGATATCAGATTTCACATTTAGGGCCGATTACTAAAGGTTTTGCTTAGTGGTCAATTAGGACCAATAGAGACTTCAAATTGAAAAAGTGGTTCCAAAAACCAAATGAACCGTCAAGTAACTGAACTATCAGTTCCCACAAGTCACTAATGACTTGGGATGGCTATGGAGAAACTCTATTAGTAGAAATAAGAAAAAATATGGACAATGACCTAAAGGGTCATTACACTATACCTGAAGCCAACATAATGAAGTAATTCGGTAGGAAGTGCCCAACATAGGATAAAACGAACAACACACTTATAAAAAAGCAAAAAGTTCTAAATAGATAAAAGAAATCAATAGAAAATTCTATTCCACAATCTGGTTGAGCCAGTATAAGAGAATCTAATAATAATATAAGTCAAAGATTAGAATAGTCAACAATATCTTCCTCGATAACAAAAGACTGAATATAAAAAATAGAGGGAAATAGGTGAATCAAACTCTAAGAGCTTACCCTATCTCCAGAAATATCAACATAACATAATCAATGATTAATAGTGACAACTAGTACTCAGATCTGCACCAAGAAGATACAAAAGTATAGTATAAGTACCAAAAGAATAGGTACTAAGTAGGCATCATCAGCCGACTGAGCTAAATCATGAGATAAGTATGATAAAATGCAAGATAACATAACTAAATCAAGGTATAGAAACAAACCTGGATCATCTCCAACATCACTATGCAAAATAAGTAATTAAATCAGAATAACAAGATAATATAAGACATCAACACTTTCCAATATCGGTGGGCATAGTAAGTAAATAATACGAAATAATAACTTATCATAAAGCATCAACACGATATAACCAAACATCACTACAAAATTGGCTCCCATATTCTAATAGGTGAGGAAAAGTAAATAACTCATCACAAACTTATATATGCCTAGAGAGTACACTCAAGGATAGAATAAATAAATCAACCAAAATAATAACTAACCTTCATCATCCCTTAATCATCATCCCAAAATTATCATCTATTGGTTACTTACCAACATAAAGAAACTTCATCATTAATATTCACTAGTTGCCACTTATTAGCTAACCATATCTTATTAACTAATTCATCTGATTACTAGTCATCACATAACCTCTAGTCATCATATAACAACTATTCACCATATATCCCCTAATCATTAGTTATCAACTATCCATTATTTATTAACTAATCGACCTTTACATATTAAACCTCGTTTATCAATTAGTCATGATTATCCACTCAAAAAATATCCACCACTAATTTTTATTCATTACTAAGTATCAACTATACCACTTTATCATTAACCAACAATTATCACTAATCCTCACAAGTCCACTAACTATCATAATTACCACATTCGGGTTATAGCTGACATCCCCAATATCAATATCATACCCAAACTATATATATATATATATATATATGCATATAATTGCCATACATAAGGCATAGCCAGACTTGAATCGGTAGATGTACACATGAGCATACCAATATAATCATCCTCTGGACTTACTGAACATCAATATCATCATAATATCCTCTGGCCTTGTCAGGTATAAATATATCATCATAATTATCTTTCAGACTTACCGAGTATTAATATATCATCATAATCATCCTCCGACTTTGATGGGTATCAATATCATCATAATCATTCTTCGGCCTTGTTAGGTATCAATATATCATCAAAATGATCCTTCAACCTTGTCGGGTATTAATATTGATATGCTATAGAAATATAGCACTTTTGATGCTTAAAACTATGAGAATATGCATGTAGTTAAGGATATTTTGTTCAATTTGAGGTGTTTTTAGTGTGTTTTGTAGGAAATTAGGTTTGAATTCTAAATTCAAGAAAAAGATAAAAAGTGTTGTTTTTGGCTACTTTTGACTACTCTTGGATATTTGGGACACTTTCTATCTTGGTCGTGATCAAAGCATGTACAAGAATTGAAGAAGAACTAAAAATATGACTCCCCACACTTAATAAGTCAACATGTGGACCAAAAGTAGGACCTATAAACCGCAAGTAGGCAAATCAAGTGCCAGAGTTGAAGATCTCGAGAGTTGACAACTATTCAGCAATTTAGCCATAACTTTTCATCCTGATATCATATTGGGGTGAAATTGGTATCACTATAAATCTAAATAAATTGTCTATTTGATGGTGTGGACTTTTTCACTTGGTAAGTCAACTTTCAAACTGCTAGTAGCACATACCATCTATATGTAGGCAATGCAAGTGTCGGAAGCTAAAATCCTAAGAGCTAGGTTGTAGGACTTGTACCTATGGTCTATACTTACACCTAGGGTTAGGACCATAGGTAGTACTTGTGACCTATGATAGAATGCGACAATAGAGTATAGGTGGCTACCAACAGTAATTTTCTTACATTATTCCAAAATCATTTCCTAGGGTTTCTATGTAACCCAAACACACTCCTATGATATTTTTATGTCATAAATGTATGGTTAGTTAAGTTTTCCTATTTTAGTTAGGATTTTAACCGTATGGTTTCTTGTAACCTATAAATACCCTTTAAGCTTAGTATTCTACTACATTATACATTTACAAATTCAAGGGTAGCCTCTTTTGGGGCTATATTATACTCTCATTGTTCTTGTTTTTTTTGGTTTGTAATTTTATTTATTACTTTGGTATTTATTACTTTGGTATTTATTCTTTTATTATTGTGAGATTGATTTAGCAATTTTGTCTGTGGATTCTATGATTGATCTCATAACTATGAGTGGCTAGTTCCCTTAGTTAGGGTTGTGGGAACCCTGTTGAATTAACAAAGTAAAGGAAGTTCCAAATCATTAAAGATAAAGATTCTTTCATGTACTGGGTTTTATTTGTTCTTATCGATTTATTAGTGGTGGCCAATGTAAAAATCTCTCCTAGATTATGGCTATTTACTCCAAAAGAGGAGTAGTCACTAGGAAAAAATCACAATAGTAATTTAAAGTTAATTATCGATCCATGCAATAATGGAGTGTAGTGAATGACCGTTAATTGTCATCTAATAACTAAAGACTCCAAAGGTAATATTTAACGAGGATTAAGATAAGGGTTAGTAAGGAAACATCATAAGACTCAAAAGGTAAAGGGTGAAATGTGTTATCTCATCCAAAAGATTATTCATGGTACATGACTTATCAATTCTGCATACAAAGCATTGGAATAGTTTTACAATGTATGACAATTCTACTGAGTTAAGAAGCCATAGGGAACACAAGCCTAGTGTTTGTCTTAGATTTTTTACAACAAAGAGCAACCAATTCTTCTTCTTACACTATTTCAACAAATTCCCCTTTTTTACTTTTACACACTATGGTGTGATTTCAACGAGTTCGAGATAGATTTTTGGTTGATTCCCTATGGTATCGATCCCAACCTTTGTTGGGTGACTATATTTGATAGTGACCACTCCATCCTTCAATTGTAGGAGTAGGTGTTATAAAATTTTAGCCCCTTTGCTAGGGAATACAATCTCAAAATTCTTGATGAAAGATTTTGGAGTTATTGGGTTTTTTTTCTTTTGTTCTATTTATTTTGTTTCCTACTTTTCTTGAGATGACAACATGTCTAGAGAAAGTGTGGAGTGATGATGAATCTTTATTTATTGATCCTTTTTCTTTTGATATGGTGCACTATTGTAGGAGTGTGGCAAATATAGTGTGTGAGCATAAGGATAGCCTATTGGAAATATTAACACACCTTGTTCACAACAATCATAAGCTTATGAAAGAAGTTGACATATTTGGCTTGAATATTTACTACCTATAAGTGGATTTGAATGCAAAAGTTGCTGTGTAGAATGCCCAACAACTTAGTTATTGGTGGTGTGAGACTGAAAGAATTCTAAAAGTCCAACTTGAGGACCTAAAATTGGAGGAGTCTGAAATTACTCATGCTCTTATCGATAGTGTCACTCATAAGGAGAGTATACTAGAGTTATGCAGGGATGTAAAGAAGACTGCAATTCCTGAGTTGAGGTGTGTTGGACCTCAGTCAAAGAAATTTACCATATTATGTTTGGATAGTAAGATCTTGATCGAGCTATCCGAGATTGTAGAAGAGTGCAAGGAGGAGGAAACAAGTGTCTATATTACTAAATTTGCAGAGCCATAATAAAAGAACTAAATTATGTAAGAGCCAAGAAGTACAACATGAAAAATCTATTTCTTGGGTCTTTTATTTTTATACGTCTTCCCCATGAGCATAATGGAAACTTAGAAAAACAACCAGGGGTGCAGTTCATAAGTTCAAAGTCGAAAGAGAAAATTGAAAGCCAAATCTTGGCTACCTTGATAAAATATAAGTGATAAAGGTACCCATTGGTTTGTTGGGAAAGTCTGAGTACTTATCAAAGTCCTGTCATGCCGTGATGTAAAATCATACACTTCTTGGGAGGCAAGTTAAGGTATTTTATTGTTTATATTTATGTTCCTGATTGACTTCAGATCTCTACACCTATGGTGCCACATGTATGTTCCTAAAACTCTTGTTTTTTAGAGGTTTGATGCATTGGGTATAATGCATGATTTTAAGTTGGGACTGGGGTTACTTGTAGGTATTGATGTCCTCTTAGGGTTTTTGTTGTTGTGCCTCTTTTCTCCAGAATCTTGTTCCTAGTAGAGCTGACATGTTCAGGCATAATGTGTTATTTTTGTGAGGTTTTGTGTTTAACTTGGAGAAAATTAAGTATCTAGGGCAGTTGACATATTTTTGTTGATTTTTAAGATAAACAGAGAAAAGTCCTATAGTGATCTAAAGAAAATAAAGGCAAGCCTATGGTATTTGACATGCATTGATTGGAACTTATTTTTTGAGTTTGAGTGTCTCTTGATCATAAATACATTGACATTATTGATTTCATATATGAGTGCATGGGACTTCTTTAATGTGAGGGCCCATGGGTTGTATTGCTAGTTTCTTACTTGTTTGAGTAGTGTAACTTGTATATATGTATGGTTGTTTATTTCTATTTTAATGCCATAGTTTGATTCCTTTGTGTCATACTGTTGTACTTTATTAATGTACACAGTTGGGTTTTAAAGTATTAAACTTGTAGAGGGTAATGATCTTGATCTTAAATTTGATGATTGACTGCCATAGGTATCTTAGGTTCCTCTTGGTTAAGCATCATCGCATTATTTTGTTGCCTGAGGACATACAATGTTCTATGTTAAGGGTGTTAATGTTATATAGAAATATAATACTTTCAATGCTCAAAATATGAGAATATGCATGTAATTAAGGCTATTTTATTGGATTTGAGGTGTTTTTCGAGTGTTTTGCACGAAATTAGGTTTTGGATGCTAAATTCAAGAAAAATAGAAAAAGTGATGTTTTTAGATACTTATTTGATCAATATTGGCTATTCAGGATAGTTTTTGGCTTGTTCATGATCAAATAATATTTAAGAATTAAAAAGAGATAAAATCTGCAGTCCACGGACCATAAGTAGGCAAAGAAAATGCTAGAGTTGAAAACCCCGAGAGTTATAGACCTTCAGTAATTTTGCCATAATTTTTCATCCCGATATCAAATTAAGGTGAAATTTGTATCATTGGAAATATAATTCAATTATCTATTTGATGGTGGGGACTTTAACACTCGTTAAGTCAACTTGTAGACATCAAGTAGCAAATACGATTCATAAATAGGCAAATCAAGTGTCGGAAGCTAAAATCTCAAGAGCTAGGCAGCAGGATTTGAACCTGCACTCTATACCTATGCCTGGGGTTAGGACTGTTGGTAGTACCTACACCCTGTTCTAGTCTATGGGTACAGAGAGTAGGTGGCCTCCGACAGTGATTCCAAATTTTTTTCCTAGGGTTTCTATGTATCCCAAACACACCCCTATGATGTTTTTAAGTCCTATTATGTATAGGTAATTACGTTTTCCTATTTTAGTTAGGATTTGAACTCTAGAGTTTCTTGTAACCTATAAATACCCTTTAGGATTTGTATTCTGTTACATCCATACATTTACATATTCAGGGGTAGCCCCTTTTAGGGCTATCCTATACTCTCATTGTCCTTGGTTTGTTTATGGTTTTTTATTCAATTTAAGACTTAGGGATTTATTCATTCATTATTGTGAGATTGATTTTGTAATTTTGTGTATGAATTCCATGATTGATCTCATAACTATGAGCGACTAATTCCCAAAGCTAGGGGTGTAGAAACCCTGGCGGATTAACGAAGTAGAGAAAGTTCTAAGTCATTATAGATAAAGATTCTTGCATGTATTGGGTTTTCTTTCTTCTTATTGATTTCTTAGTGGTGATCAACATTAAGATCCACTTAGATTATTTCTACTTACTCTAAAAGAGTAGTATTGACTAGGAAAAGAATATCACAATAATAATTTGAAGTTAATTATTGCTCTATGCTATAATGGAATATAGTGAATGGGAGTTAATTGTCATCTAATAATTAGAGGATCAAAAGGTAATAGTTTATTAAGATCAAGATAAGGGTTAGTAAGGTGACATCCTGATACTTAAAAAGTAAAGGGTGAAATCTGTCAGCTTGTCGATTCTACATGCAAGGCATTGGAATAGTCCGATAGTGAATGATAAGTCTATTAAGTTAAGAAGCAAGGGGGAATAGAAGCCTAGCATTCGTCTTAGATTTTTTACTACCAAGAGCAACCGATTCTTCTTCTTTCACTATTTTACCAAATTCCCCCTTTTTATTTTATGCACTGCCGGGTGATTTCAAAAAGTTTGACATAGATTTATGGCTTATTCCCTGTGGGATCGACCCCAACCTTTGTTGGCTTAAAATATTTGATAGCAACTACTTCATCCTTTAATTAGAGTTATATTTTGGGCATTATCAAATGTCATCATAATCATCCTCCGACTTTACTGGGTATCAATATGTCAACATCATCTTCTGGAATTTTACTGGGTATATAATCAATGCCATAAGTACCAATATAGAAAGGCATAAAGATTCCTAGCATAATTAATAGGATAATTTTCCATATAATCAATAATCATATCTTCTAGCAGAAATAATAACATAATTGTTAATGTCATGTAACGACCCAATTTTCTAGAACCGGAACGTCACATGGTGCTCATGATCCCAAAGGACCACAAGCTTACCCTCTGCTGATAACTTTACCTGAGCACTGTATAATATAGATAATAAATATGGAAAATGGCCACAAGGTTCAAAACATCTAAAATAATGAACACTGAAAATTGAATACTGATACATCTATTTGAAAAGCCTATAAACTATCTGAACTGTAGAGTTGATGGGACATGCCCCTAACTAACTCCATCTACTGAAAATAAACTAAATCTTATGTGATAATAAAATAAGGATGATCCTCGAATGAAGAGGACTCACTGCTACCTCTACTGCTGCTGACTGGGACTGAGCTGCTAAGGGTACTCTGGATCTTATGCCTCTGAACCTATGGTGTTAAATAAAATACCATAGCATGAATTCGTCAGTACGGGAATATACTGAGTATGAATATGAGTTAAGGATAAATGCGATGGCTTATGCATGAACAATTACTTAACTGAATAATCATGACAGTACTGAATGAGAGAACATGCATGAATGCACAAACCATAACTGAAATCATCGTGACTCAAAATACTGAAACTCGGATACTACTTTACAAACATCTGAACTCACTACGAATACTTAGATATTGAAGAACTGAATCTTTTCATATTGATAATTAATTACTGGGGTCGAGATTAATTCGGTCTAGCAAGTGATCTGAGAAACTGATGTTACTGGAGCTGATTAACTGAATCTACTCATATCAGTGACCTCTCGACTGACTGAATCAGAGATCAAACCTCTTTAATGGATGATCCCTGAATCTACTATCAATGATAAGAAATGACTATGTGTAACGCCCAGATTTTTTAAATCAGAATACTACACGGTGCTTATCACTCCGAAGGACCACAAGCTAACCTATGACTGATATTTGTACCTATACACTGCATAATATACTTTTAAAATGTGAAAAACATGAACAATAGGCTATAAGGTTCAACTGAATAAAGAAACTATCAAAACATGACATCCATGTAGGTAGAAAATACCTAAAACAACAGAATCTAAACTAAATCTGAAAACCTCTAAGTACTGTCTAAACAAGGAGTTGATGGAACATGTCTCCAAATAGCTTTGTAAACTGAAAACTAACTAAATTAATAAAAGAATAAATCAAGTAATATCATCCTCGAATGAAGAGGACTCACTGTAACTCTGTGTGCTGAATGCGACTACTACTGCTGGTCTAGAACTCGTGTCTCTGAACCTATGGTGTAACATGAAAAAAAAGCACCATAGCACAAATATATTAGTAAAATTGGAGTACTGAGTATACGAGTGAGGTAGGATAATACGAAGGGTTTACATGCATAAATAATGCTAAATGACTGACTGATATGAACGTAAGAGTGCAAACATACATACATAGTAACTAAGGGTGTGAGTACGTGATAGCTAAATCTATACGTTAATACATGGCTGAAAATGTAGTTCTAATAGCATGAGAGATTGTATCTGACAGCCCTGAATCTGATGGAACAGTAAGAGTTCCATACTATCATTGAGATTTGACTGCATCTAACAGTCTTGGTATACGGATATTTGAAGAACTATGGGAGATGGCTGTTTAACCGGCATGCCCCATGTATGCTAAAGTAGCTGCATTAGGGCCCAATCGCTACCCTGATTGTAAGGGTTTCAATACCATGCCACAGGTAAAGACATGCTGTAAGTGACCCTCAAATCTTACAGTGTCCCTAAAAGAGAATGGTGGATGTCCGCCCCATCAACCCTCAATCTGGCAGTGTTGATGTCTCAACCTATGCTGGATACATAGTTCGGGAACGCAAGGATTTCTTCTAAGAATCACACATTCATCTGAAGCAGGTGAGTTCCCATCTTGAGGTTCACTATGGGCTAACTCCTACTCCCATCTGAAGAGACTAAACATGACTTAACTGACTATACATGAACTTGGTGTACTAAATTTCCATTGACTGACAGAATAATACGAATAACTCACTGCAATCATGAGGTTTCTGAGGTTTCCTGAGTCACATGACTAACTGAATTCTATGGAACATAGCTTTATTGAAGATATTGTGACAACATGACATGGCTGTAGGCACACAACTATAGTTTTGGGTATGAATACCCCCAGGACTCGATTGAAGGAAACTGACACACATGACATGACTTGATCACAAGATTTGAGTCCACAATTCATAATATCATAAGTAAGGGATAGTGTACTTCATGAGTATATTAAACATCATAAACATGGTAGGGAAAGCATGAATACCTTTCATGTACATGTTTTATAATTCCATTATCACACATGCTTTACACCACAACAATAGCAACACATAAATAGCATGGAATTCATATTGAGTACATAGCTAATTTGGACTTGTCATGTAGGTATCATAAAATAATGTAAATATGGACTTCTAGCATCTTAGGCATTTTAACAAACACCTTGCATGCACACCTTGGGCATAGGTTTTCTCAACAAATGTTAATCATCTTGAACCACCCAATTTCATCGGTTTTAACCACAAACATGCATGCTTCATGAAAATCATCTTAAAATAATAGTTTGACATTTAAACAATGGTCATTGACATGAACACCATTATATAGCAACAAGGAAATCAAATTTTCTCATTTAAAATCATGGTTCTTGAACTCTATGAATGAAAGGGGTCCATTGATGAACACTACGCATACCTGACTCAAGGTTCTTGATGTTTTTAAACTGGAAGGATTTGAAATCCCCTGATTCTTGAAGAAGATTGAGTCTTGGTCATGAAGATTTAATTTAGGGAGAAACTCTTGTTGTTTGTAGTGAAAGAATGATGAAAAGTGTCTGAAATTGAGTGTAATTGGGTTTATATAGACGAGTGGTAAGTTACAAAAATACCCCTGTTAAAATGACCTAGAAATAAACTGAATGTGGCATGTGACGGTCCGACTGATGGTTCGTTAGAATCTTGGTGGATTGTCATTTAGCCTATCAGATGTGGACCATAAATGGGCTTCACTAGAGAAGGGTTGACGGTATGAGTGATGGTCCATCAGCTCGTCCGTCACACCTTATCCAGAATGTGGCTCAACTGGCATGGCTTTGATGGTCCAAGTGGTGGTCCGTCACTAAGTTGATGGTCCATCAACTTGGTCATCAGTCCTTAACTAGAATGGGGACTTTCTACCTTGGAAGTGACGGTCCAAGTGGTGGTCCGTCATTAGTTTGATAGTCCGCTAACTGGGCCATCACACCTAGGCGATTCTGACAGTTTCGAGTAAAGCATCCATAACTCCTTCCTCTTATGTCAGATTTGGATGAAATTTGTATCGTTGGAAAGCCAACTCAATTTCCCACGTAATAGAAAGTGAAAATATAAAAAATATTGCATATACAAAAATATATTTGCATTTCAAAGTAAGTCCTAGCATTCTTGAGATGATTTCAAGCTAGGAAAAGGCACGAGTATTACAATATCTCCCCCTTGAGAACATTCATCTTGGAATGAAACTTAGTGGGAGGGAAAACAATGATCTGAACATGAATAGCTGGAACATGATCTCATGACTGACAAACTGTACATAGCATACTGATCATGTATATCTGATGCATGGATAACTGATACATGAATACGTAGATAAGAAATCTGATAAACTGAGTTTCTCAAGGTAAAAATGCATAGCTGATGCATGATTAAATACTGTACCAACATATGAATGCATGTATGAGTATGAAATAGCAATAGATACAAAGTTTATACTAAATGCTGAACGTGAAACTGAATAAGCTTAAGAAGGACTGTTACCTTGAGCTTGATCCGAATTGGCGGAGAAAAGGTGAGGGTACTTGGTACCTATATCTACTTCTTTTTCCCAAGTAGCTTCCTCATAGGACTAATTTTGCCAAAGAACTTTGACTAGAGGGACTTCTTTGTTCCTCAATCGACGAGTCTGATAGTCTACGATTTCAACTGGAATCTCTTCATAATAGAGACTATTCTGAATGTCAATGCTCTGAATAGGGACTACAACTGTTGGGTCACCTATGCACTTCTTGAGCAAAGATACATGGAAGACTGGATGGACTGAGGCTAGATCTGAAGGCAATTCGAGCTCATAAGCTACCTTGCCGAAGCGACTGAGAATTCTAAAGGGACCCACATAGCGAGGACTGAATTTTCCTTTCTTGCCGAACCTCTTCACTCCCTTCATGGGAGAGATCTTAAGATAGACATAGTCGTTGACCTTGAACTCGATATCTTTTCTGCGAACATTTACATAAGACTTCTGTCGGCTCTGAGTAGCCCGAAGTCTCTCCCTGATCAACTGAACTTTCTCTAAGTAGTCAAATACCAAGTCAGGACCTATGACTGAGGCCTCACTAACTTTGGACCAATCGGTTGGAGATCTACACCTCCTACCATAGAGAGCTTCGAATGGAGCCATCTGAATACTGGGATGATAGCTATTGTTGTATGAAAATTCAACCAAAGGCAAGTGGTCATCCCAACTTTCTTTGAAATAAACTGCACACGTCCTTAGCATATCTTCGAGAGTCTGAATGGTACTTTCTTCTTAACCATCTGTTAGAGGATAAAATACTGTACTGAGATAGACTTGGGTACCAAGACCCTTTTGGAATGCTTTCCAGAAGTGAAGGGTGAACTGGGTACCTCTGTCTGAGATAATAGATGAGGGAACACCATGTAATCTAACCAACTCCCTGATGTAGAGTTTGGCATAATCCTCAGCTGAGTAAGAATTACGAACTGGAAGAAAATGAGTTGACTTAGTCATTCTGTCTACCATGACCCAAACTGAATCATGCTGATGACAAGTGCGAGGCAAACCCGTCACGAAGTCCATGTTCACTTCTTCCCACTTCCAAGTAGGAATGGTGAACTCCTGTATAGAACCACTAGGTTTCTGATGCTCTATCTTAACCTGCTGACATATAGAGCATTTAGCCACAACTCTACAACATCTCTCTTCATTTCACTCCACCAATAGATCTCCCGCAAGTCGTGGTACATCTTAGTGGCCCCTAGATGAATAGAGTATCGCACACCATGCGCTTCTGTAAGAATTCATTGCCTCAAGTCATCTACACCTGGAACGCACAAACGACCCTGACAATTAAGAACACCATCTCCTCCTTGGGATAAAACCTCAACCTTCTGATTCTTAACTGACTCTTTTAGCTTGACAAGGCTAGAATCCCTATCTTGCTTTTCTTTTACCTGAGAAACTAGAGATGACTCTAAACTACTCTGAACACATACACCACCCTCTGAAGAGTCGACTAAGTGAATGCCTAGTCTGGCAAGCTGATGGATTTCCTGAGCTATTTTCTTCTTGCTATCCTCAACATGAGAAATACTACACATGGAGAGTCTACTGAGAGCATCAGCCATAATGTTGGCCTTGCCCAGATGGTAAAGAATACTCATGTCATAATCCTTCAAGAGATCTAACCACCTGATGAATATTGAGATCTTTCTTAGAAAAGACATACTAGACACTCTTATGATCTGTGAAGACTTCTACATAACTCCATAAAGATAATGCCTCCAAATCTTTAAGAAAAAGACTACGTCTACTAACTCAAGATCATTAGTAGGATAATTCTTCTCATGTGGCTTTAACTGTATGGAGGCGTAGGCTATGACCTTACCATACTGTATGAGGAAAAAACCTAAACCTACTCTGGATACATCAAAATATACCACGAAACCATCTGGAAGGGTTAGAACTGGAGCTGAGGTATGCTGAGTCTTCAATTCCTAAAAACTCTTCTCGCATGAATCTGACTTCTGAAACTTGACCTTCCTCTGAGTCAATCTGGACATAGTAGATGCAATATAAGAAAATCCCTCGACAAACCATCTGTAATAGCCAGCCAAACCCAAGAAACTCCTAATATCTAATGGAGAGACAAGGCGAGGCCAATTCCTTACTTCTTCAGTTTTTTGAGGATCTACTCTAATGCCATCATAGGAGATAATGTGGACAAGGAATGCTACTGATCTTAGCCAAAATTCACACTTGATGAAGTTGGCGATCAGCTGATGATCTATGAGAGTTTGAAGAACAATTCTGAGATGGTCCGAATGATCACGCTCTGTGCAAGAGTAGACAAGAATATTATCTATGAAGACTATAATGAACATGTCCAAGTACTGCTTGAACTCCTGATTTATCAAATCCATGAAAGATGCTGGTGCATTGGTAATACCAAAGGACATGACTATAAATTTGAAGTGACCATACCGAGTACAAAAAGCTATCTTCGGAATGTCACATTCTCTAAATCTGAGTTGATGATAGCCTGATTTGAGTTCTATCTTAGAGAAGTAACTGGCGCCCTAAAGTTGGTCGAACAGATCATCTATTCTGAGAAGTGGATACCTATTCTTGATCGTAACTTTGTTAAGCTGACGGTAATCGATACACATTCTGAGAGAACCGTCTTTCTTGCACATAAATAAGACTGGTGAACCCTATGGGGATACACTTGGCCTGATGAATCCCTTATCTGAGAGATCCTTTAATAGATCTTTTAGTTCGTTAAGCTCTGTTGGTGCTATTCTGTATAGCGAAATAGAGATAGGCTGAGTATCTGGGAGAAGGTCTATGCTGAAATCTATTTCCCTTTTGGGAGAAATGCCTGGAATATCTTCGGGAAAGACATCAGACTATTTATTAAACACTGGGACTGATTTGAGACTGGGAGATTTAGAGCTGGAATCCTTAATATACATAAGATGATAAACACATCCCTTTGATATCATTTTCCTTGCCCGAAGGTAGGAAATAAGCTGACCCCTAAAAGATGAAGTACTACCCTGCCACTCTAAGATAGGTTCATTCGGAAACTAAAACTGAACTATTCTATTTCTGCAATCGACTGTGGCATAGCAGTAATAAAGCCAATCTATGTTGAGAATGACATCGAAATCAATCATCTCTAATTCAACTAATTCTGCTGAGGTAACTTTCTGAAATATCATAATTGGGAAGTTCTTGTATACCCGCTGGGCTATGATGGTTTTACCCACTGGGGTAGAGATTGAAAAAGGTCTGCTAGAATTTCAGGACTAATTTTGAAATCTCATACTATAAAGAGAGTAACAAAAGACAAGGATGCACCTGGATCTAGCAAAGTGTAAACATGAACATGGAAAATATGTAAAATACTAGTAATGACATCAGGAGAATTTTCCTGATCCTATAGGGTTTGAAGAGCATATAGTCTATTTGGGCGTTGCCCATTATTAGCACTGGAAGTGGCACCCTGCTGATTTGGTTGACCGGACTGAGCGGGGGAATGGAGATGTTTCTGTTGACCTGACTGAGGACAATCCTTGATCTTGTGGCCTGGCTTGCCACATTCGAAACAAACATCACTACTGACTATACAAATACCCTTATGGTTCTTATCACAAGTCTGACATAGGGGATTAGTTCGGGCATTGCTAACACTACACTAAGACTTAGAGCCTGGGGCTCTATCTTGGTTACCCTCTCTGAACTTAGGAACTGAAGCACTGGCTGTAGAATGAGCTGGAGCTGATAACTTGGGATAAGACTATGAATGGTTTCCTCCCTCAGATTTGGGTGGAGCAAAACTAAAACTGCCTGATCTTGCTCTCTTATTCTGCCTCTCTTTAGTCTTAATCTTCTGCTCCTCTATCTGCTAAGCATGGGTCATGAGTCAGGCTAAGGTCATATCACTATTTATTATAGCAGACCTACACTTATTTACCATACTGTCATTCATCCCTGGCATGAACTTGCTCATCTTAGCCTTATTGTCTGCAACCTCATGAGGGGCATATCTGGCTAGCTGAGTAAATCTGAGAGAATACTCCCTAACCTTCATATTTCCCTGCCTGAGGTTGATGAATTCAAGAACTTTGACTTCCCTCAGCTCTTGGGGAAAGAATCTATCTAAGAAAGCCATGATAATTTCCTCCCACTCAATAGGACCTGCACCATCTACCCTCTTGGATTTCCACTGTTTGTACTAAGTGTGAGCCACATCTTGTAATTGATATGCGGCTAACTCAGCACTCTAAATAGAAGTAACACCTATGATGTAAATGACCTTCTGGACTTGGTCAATAAACTCTTGAGGGTCTTCATCAGACTAAGATCTGAAGAAAGATGGAGGGTTCATCTGGGTGAAGTACCGAATCCTAGATGCTACGGAATTTGACACTAGATTGGCCGGAATAGCTGGTGGCCATTCATTGTGGGCAGCCACAGACTGAGCAAGTATGGTGAATACGACCCTAAACTCCACATGGGAAACATATTCACCCAATGGATGTTCGGCTAAGGAGCTGGCTGGTTTCTTTTCTTTGGAGGCATATTCTAAAATAAGAGAAGGATGGATTAGACTGAGAATTTAACTTTAGATTATGCTCACTAGAACGACATGAGTACTGAAAGAAGGGAAAATGATCCTAAAACATCTTATAGTCTCCTGCACATAAATGTGGCGTGCAACACACCCATGTACAAGACTTTACTAGATGTGGCTTTCAGACTTCCTAGGACTCTATTGAACCTTAGGCACTGATACCAAGTTTGTTATGCCCTGATTTTTTGAACCGGAATGCTACATGGTGCTTCTGACCTTGAAGGACCATAAGCCAACCTATGACTGATATCTGTACCTGTACACGGCATAATATACTTATAAAATGTGGAAAACATGAACAATAGGCCATAAGGTTCAACTAAATAAAGAAATTGTCAAAACATGACATCCTTGTGGGTAGAAAATACCCAAAACAACTGAATCTAAAAACCTCTAAGTACTTTATGAAAAAGGAGTTAAAGGAACATTTCTCCAACTAAATCTATAAACTAAAAACTAACTGAATTAATAAATGAATAAATCAAGTAATATCATCCTCGAATGAAAAGAACTCACCGCAACTCTGTGTGCTGAATGCAACTGCTACTGCTGGTCTAGAAATTGTGTCTCTGAACCTATGGTGTAACATAAAAAGAAAGAACCATAGTGCAAATGCGTCAATACAACTAGAGTACTGAGTATACAAGTGAGGTAGGCTAATGTGAAGGGTTTACATGCATGAATAATGCTAACTGACTGACTGATATGAACGTAAGAGTTCAAACATACATACATTGTAACTGAGGTCGTGAGTACATGATAGCTAAATTTGTACGCTAATACAAGTCTGAAAATGTAGTTCTGATAGCATAAGGGACTGTATCTGACAGTAATAAATATGATGGAACTGTCTGAGTTCCATACTATAACTGAGATTTGGCTGTATCTAACAGTCCTGGTATACAGATATCTAAAGAACTATTTGAGTTCTTTTACTGAGATTGAGTATGAAACTGTGGGAGATAGTTGTTTAACCGACATGCCCCATGCATGCTAAATTAGCTGAATTGGAGCCCAATTGCTGACTTGATTGAAAGGGTGTCAATACCGTGCCACGGGTAAAGACATGCTGTGAGTGACTGTCAAATCTGGCAGTGTCCCCAAAAGAGAACGGCGGATGTCCGCCCCATCAACCCTCTAGCTGGCAGTGTTGATGTCTCAACCTATGCTGGCTACATAGTTTGGGAACACAAGGATTGCTTCTAAGAATCACACCTTCATCTGAAGCAGGTGAGTTCCTATCCTTGGGTTCTCTCGGTGCTAACTCCTACTCCTATCTGAAGAGACTGAACATGACTTAACCGACTATATATGAACTGGGTTTACTAGATTTCTGTTGACTGATGGAATAATACTGATAACTGATTGAGATCATGAGGTTTCTGAGGTTTCCTGAGTCACATGATTGACTAAATTATATGGAACGTGGCTTGACTGAAGATATCATGACAACATGGCAAGGCTCTAGGCACACAACTATAGTTTCGGGTATGAATACCCCCAGGACTCAATAGAAGGAAACTAACATACATGACATGAATTGATCACTAGATTTGAGTCCACAATTCATAATATCATAAATAAGGAATAGTGTACTTCATGAGTCTATTCAACATCTCAAACATGGTAGGGAAAGCATGGATATATTTCATGTACATGTTCTATAATTCCATTATCACACATGCTTCATACCATAACAATAGCAACACATAAATAGCATAGAATTCATATTGAGTGTATAGCTAATATGGACTTGTCATTTAGGTATCATAAAATCATGTAAATATAGACTTCTAGTATCTTAGGCATTTTAACAAACACCTTGCATGCACAACATAGACATAGGTTTTCTCAACAAATGTTAATCATCTTGAACCACCCAATTTCTTGGGTTTTAACCACAAACATGCATGCTTCATGGAAATCATCTTAAAATAATAGTCTGACGTTTAAATAATGGTCATTGACATGAACAACATCACATAGAAATAAGGAAATCAAAGTTTCTCATTTAAAATCATGGTTCTTGAACTTTATGAATGAATGGGGTCCATAGATGAACACTACGCATACCTGACTTAAGGATCTTGATGTTTTTGAACAGGAAGGATTTGAAATCCCCTGATTCTTGAAGAAGATTGAGTCTTGGTCTTGAAGATTTAATTTAGGGAGAAAACCTAGTAGTTTGTAGAGAAAGAATGATGAAAAGTGGCTGAAATTGGGTGTAATTGGGTTTATATAGATGAGTGGTAAGTTACCAAAATACCCCTATTAAAATGACCAAGAAATAAACTGAACGCGGCGTGTGACGGTCTGACTGACGGTCCGTCAGACTCTTGGTGGACTGTCATTTAGCCCGTCAAACGTGGACCAGAAATGGGCTTCACTAGATTATATTTGATGGTATGAGTGATGGTCCATCAAATATCTGGTGGTCCGTTAACTCATCCATCACACCTTATCTAGAATGTGGCTCAACTAGAATGGCTTTGACGGTCCAAGTGGTGGTCCGTCACTAAGTTGAAGGTCCGTCAACTTAGCCGTCAGGCCTTAACTAAAATGGGGACCTTCTACCTTGGAAGTGACAGTCCAGGTGGTAGTCTGTCACTCGTTTGACGGTCCGCCAATTGGGCGATCGTACCTGGGCGATTCTGACAATTCTGAGTAAAACTTCCATAACTCCTTTGCCTGATGTCGGATTTGGACAAAATTGGTATCATTGGTAAGCCAACTCAATTTCCCACATAATAGAAAGTGAAAATCTTAAAAATACTATATGTACAAAAATAGATTTGCATTTCAAAGTAAGTCCTAGCATTCTTGAGATGGTTTCTAGCAAGGAGAAGGCATGGGTATTACATTATGTCTAAGATATAACCTATATAGCAGAAGATCTCTAAATCTGATAATGAGAATACTCAACTGAGTTTGATAACAAGATTAGGCCTATCTAATGGGTGATCTGTAGATTCAATAATGATATTACTCAGCTGAATCTGAGATTGAGATCAAGCCTATCTAACGGGTGATCTCTGGATCTAATAATGAGATTACTCAACTAAATTTATGAATGAGATCAAGTGTATCTAATGGGTGATTTATTGATCTGATAATGAGATTACTCAATTGAATCTGAGAATGAGATCAAGCCTATCTAATGGGTGATCTCTAGATCTGATAATGAGATTACTCAACTAAATCTGAGAATGAGATCAAGCCTATCTAACGGGCGATCTCTGGATTTGACAATGAGATTACTCAACTGAATCTGAGAATGAGATCAAGCCTATCTAACAGGTGATCTCTGGATCTGATAATGAGATTACTCAACTAAATCTAAGACTGAGATGAAGCCTATCTAATGGGTGATCTCTGGATCTGGTAATACTGATACTGAATAACTTATATGGGACCATGCATATCTAGCAGGTGGTCCATGAATCAAATAGGACTATCTGAGTTCCTTACTGATATAGGTAACTGTATCTGACAATCTTGATTTCTGAGTTCTACTATGAAGATTGATACTGAAATTGTAATTGTGGGTGTTCTCACTTAATCGATTGCCCCGAATCTGAACTGGTGGGTTCCAACCTGTAACCCCAACTAAAAGGGTGTCAATACCATTCTACGAGTAAAGACCTCAACTCTGGTCAATCCTCTCTAACAGGTGACCCTCATAGAAAGTCAAGCCTAAGGCACTATAATAGTCAAGCCTTTTCAAATGGGTGACTCCTGCATCCTGCACTGGCTACGCAGTTTTGGAGTTAAAGGATTGCTCCTAACGACTCTACCTCTCTAAAGGGGAGCCACTATCCCTGCACTCACTCGGTGCTAGCTCCTACTCCTAACTAAAAGACTCTGAACTGATTCTTAATTGAACTTAAACTAAGCTAAATCTGATACTGATAATGTTTCTCAAATGATCTGACTGGGTTAAGTTGAATTCACTTGGTTCTGTATCTGACAAATATGACTAAATTTCATTATCTGACTGAATGATACTGAGCTCTGTAAACATTACTCAAATACTACTGAGGTTTGAACTGAACACTCGAATACTACTAGATCTGAGCTGAGTACTAAATTGAGGCTAAAATACTAGTAATATTGAGATTATTGAGATTACTTAAGTTATGTATCTATCTGAGAGTATAGAGTTCTATAACTCACTGAGTTTTGAGAATCGTGGCTTGACTGAGGTTATCGTGAAAACTAACATTGGCTCTAGACTGCAGCTAAATTTTGGGTATAAATAGCCCCAAGACTCAACAACATAAAAGTAAAACATAACCATTCAGTATCACAATCACTAAATCATCTCCTCAAGTATTTAGGAATCATAAACATATAATAATATAGGGAGACATGCTATTGGCTTATACTCTTTTCGACAAGGTCTTGCATCAAACACTTAGCATGTATTAAAGTCTTAGCATGTATCAAAGAGCACATAATTGGGGGAACTTCATGCTATCATGTCACAATTCATTTGCTAAGGCTTTTCAAAAAATACTTGGCATGCATGGGCTTGCACACAATTTGGGATTTCTAATCAACATGCCATAATGGCTCTAATTCATTCACATAAGCATTTTATCAAATAGTTGGGGAGTATGCTTTGCTTATTCAATAATTTCTACACTTAATTGGCATGAACATATCACTTAACAAGCAACTTGAAGAGGTTTTATTATGAACATCACATGAATATCACATACTAAGGTCAAAGCTTGAAACCTCATCAACAAAACATGAATTAAAAACTCAATAAAAGTATGAACTCTAATTTCAATTCACATGAATCATGAAAACTCATAAACATAAGATCTTTGAAATTTAGAAAAGGGTTCTTGAGCTTCCTGGATGAAAGGGACCCAATAATCAACATCTACATACCTTAGGGGAACGCTTTCTTGAAGGCTCTTGGAGAGATTCTTGAGTTTTTTATTTCTCTTGATTTTCTTTCTCGAAGAATAAAGAAGGGTTTTGATTTTATAGAAACCCTAGATTTTGATGTTGAAGAGGAGAAATGAAGTTGTGAGCCTTGATTAGGCATAAATAGGGTATGAAAAACGTGAAAAAAGACCAAAAAGCTCTTTTTAAAATGAGTTAAAAATGCTGAACGGGGGCTGCAATGATCGAACCGATGATCCGTCGCTTAGTCTGATGGTCCGTCGGATCATATATAACACATCGGTCAGAAAAAGAACACACTGCCTCGATGCGACGCTCTTAGCAATGGTGCAATAAATCATACATATGGCATAATTATTAGGCATTACTTCCTACATCATTCATCATAATAAACAAGTAAAAATGTTCCTTTTTATTGCCTTGAAAGTGAATTCGTTAGGCATTTGATAAGTGATAAGGGTTTCAAGATAATTTTCATTATTTTTTGCTTAAAGTGGGTCAATGAGTTTACTTATAAATCCCCAAAATACATTCTAAGTAAAATACTACCCCTGACTAGGTTAAGGTATCTAAATCCTCTCTCAGTGTATCACAAGCAACAATTACTCCTAACATAAATGTTCATCTCAAGGACAACAACTAGGAAAATATAGTAACTAAGACAACCTTCCCTATTAAAGGAACTAAGACCAATCTTACCCTAAGCATGGGTTTGAAAACCATTTTACTTAATCTTTAGAAATCTAGGGCATTCTCATGATAAGCATGAGTAATGATATCCAATTTTCCTAAGGCATAAGGAAACAATCTATGTATTTCAACTCTATAATTTAAATTTAGCCTAAATGGTCCAACAAATCCAACTCTTGTATTACATCCATACAGCACCTAAAACCCATCTCAAATCTAACACAATATCATAAGAATACTATGAGATAGCTCAAAATAACAAGGGATAAACCTGGCCTACCTCGACACTAAAGAAAACTGAACAAACCACTAAACCACCACTTTTACCTTCCAAGAAGCCTTCTCAAGATACCAAGCTATCAAAAACACATTCTACTTATCAATACAAGAATATCAATACTGATATTTCACCATTGTGCTTTGGGTACAAAAATTATATCAAAAACCCCATATGGTCCCCACTCATTGAAATTGCATTTCAAAAACCAACCCAACATTCATACAAGCTCAAGAAATCAATACCCTAAAAAATAGGTAAAAACCAAGATAAATTGGGGCTAAAATCAAGCCCTAAAGGTTTTAAGAAATAAATCAATAAATTTCACCAAGAAAACGGTGAATTCTAACCTCAAATAGGAAGATAATCATGAAAATTAATGTTACTTAAGATCTCAAATCACCCAAAAGTCTAAATTTTGAGATATCTTGCTCTTTAGATTTTGGCTCTCAAGTAATGGATGAAAAATTTCCAAATTCATGACTTTGGGGTCTATTTATACCCGTACCAGGTCATTGGGTTCTGCTATTACGGCTAAAGACCTACAATCACATCATATTGGGGCTGCAAGTGTGAGTTGCGATTGAACAAAGGCTTCACGATCATACTATAATCCCTTGACAAGGGTATCACAATCACGACCCTTGGCTTACGATTGTAGATGCACCAGATAACTGCTGAAACTTATAAATTCTTCCAAGTTATTGTCAAGCCCTTAAGAATCATCCAAAATCCCATATGTGCAAATAAATTATGTTACTATACAAAATTTGACATCCTGGATGTGATAGCACTCTCATAATTTCCATCCAAGGTTATTTCAACCTAATGTAGGTTCCACACCTATATTTCATTAACTTTTCAACCAATAGGTCAAAATAAGTTCGGATGTATTGAGACTCAAACTAAAGGTCTACCTACCATAAAATCGACATTCCAAAGCTACTGGTTTAGTCAGAATTTTCATGTGAGATCATTTTACCAAAGTTTTCACCTGATGGCCATTTTGAACTAGCGAAGACTTCTAAATAGGGATTTGGCTGTTAAAACTAAATGAATTGCCTGGTAACTGAACTGTTAGATTTAGAAGGTCATAAATGACTTGTAGAAACTATGGAAATACTTTAATAGGGAAAATAATAAAAAATATAGGAAATTACCTGAAGGATCATTATAGCAGGCTAGCTACCCGTGCTGCCTGACATCATCTTTCTTTTATTTCTTCTTTCTTTTATTCCTCGATCTCTTTTTACCTTCATCACTGATAGTATTTTATTTACCTTTCATTCCCAAAATATTTGGCATTTCATTAGTATAGACTTCCTCAATAATAGGGTATGTTGAGAATGACCTCATAACCATATCCTCAATAGCACCTGAGAGTGCAATCAACTCCTCATGCCCGTCTGCCAAATCTAGGGCCTAAAAGCCGCCAGATTCTAGCTAACCCACCACTAAAAATTATAAAACTGGGTCTACATACCCCTTATCTTACTTCTAAACTCTTTCTTTTCATAAGGTTGTACCCCCTCCTTGATATTAGTCACTCATCACTCAAAGGTGCCTAATCTCTTCAGCACACTAGTAAGAAATTCTTGTGAGACAAAATCATTGCCACCTAGGGGTGGATGAGATATGGATGGTCCAGGAGGTGGAGAAATTTGTGATTATGAGTATCCTGCAGCATCAGTGGGGGCTTATATCTTAGCTCGAGTAGACTTCATTGGAGTATCTCCAAGGTCAGCAAAACCCAGAGTGTCTATAACCTTATGCCCGCTATCCTAGAAGGCTTCCTAAAGAAGTGTGGACCCAAATTTTTTGATATCGGGATGGCATGATCCCGTATTAGCCTCAAATCTATTGTCTTATAAATAGTCATAAAGTAATCTACCTCCGAGATTACCGAAAGCCTCTCATCAAGGAATATATGAGTTAATAAGAATGGGAAAACCAAGTTAGTATTCATACTCATAGCTCGTTCATGAATCTCCCATCATGGATCTTGGTTACATGAATATCATATATCTTCATAATACCGGCAACTAGTGCGACTCTATCATGACTCTTTATATTATCTCTCATGGTTGGGATCAGCTGATGTCAAACAAAAGTACAACAAGAATTGGCCACAAAACTCAGGCTGCCCTTCATAATCTGAGTAGATGACCTAACAACCCAAGATGCGTCCTCTTATGCCACAGTAATAATCCCTTTAATCCAACTAAAATACATAAATTTGTCTTTACCTTTCATATTTCCTCAATGTAGTGACCAATCTCTGCAGTATCTGTAAGGAGCTATAACTCCACTCCTTGTAGAAACTTAGATATAGTATGCGTAGAGATGTTCACCCAGACACCTTAAATCATTAATGAATATAGGGGGTCATCTCTCTTCTATGAAATCCCCTGTAGGTAAATTCGCCTTGGATCTATTTGATATGCTGCATAAAACTCCCAGACTACTGTCGGGTTGTATTCATTGCGGGCTCTCATTATCCATTTAAAGTGATACTTCTTTAATCAAACCTCGGACACTGACATCTCAGACATTCCTACTATTCTTAACTTGGG
Organism: Capsicum baccatum var. pendulum; assembly: GCA_030864225.1. Classification (NCBI taxonomy): domain Eukaryota; kingdom Viridiplantae; phylum Streptophyta; class Magnoliopsida; order Solanales; family Solanaceae; genus Capsicum; species Capsicum baccatum. Next base: position 95,109,574 of record CM061557.1, read on the forward strand.
CTCAAGGTAGAACCTAGTACCCTCTCTTAAGACTTTGTTTAGTGGGGATGATGTACTATCTCTATTATATAATTCTTGTATCTCAAGGTACCCCCACGATTAACATAGGAACTAAGTAAAGCTCAATTTGTAGAGTGGGTTGGACTTGTGGTGGAAGAGGAATCCTACTGGAACGTTGTCACTAGACTCCCCTTTTTCATACTCCTCACCATCCTTTAAAATTGAGTGAGAACCTTCGATGTCAAATTCATTACAAAATGCAACATCTTTATCCCCTACTTATCCCATCTAAATGCTTGAATCTAACTTTGACTCCTTTTCTCTTAAGACTGGGAAGGGAAGTGTGGTGTTTAGTTGTTCAGATTCTTTATCTAAGGCCTAGAAGGTGGTGATGACTGGTCTAATTCTCTATTTTATCTTACTGTACTTGACCTAGGGTAAGCTACTCCTTGGTTCCATCAGTTTCAAGATGGGATACTCCTCAACAAAATCACTAGACTCATCATTAGTGGGCTTGTCCATAAGTTGATGAGTGGTGGATGTGCCTGCATTTTTGGGATCTACTTGGTGCACTTTGCAAAATTGTTCTTAGGTACCACTGTACTTGAGAGAAGAAAAAAGTTTGTTATTACTAGGATAAGAAAAGAAAAAAAGTAAAGTCTGAAAACTTTGTCAATGGGTGGGCACCCTATGAGTTAGGGTACAACTCATTGCTAGTGGCTACAAGTCGTCCTATCATTCATAGAGTAGTATGTTATTAGGAACTTTGTCACTGCACACCCTACGATTCTACCCAATAGGCCTCTAGATAGCTCATCAATATGAGTTCACCTACGAGTCATCAGGTGAGACAGCAACTCATAAGGTGAGTCATAATTTTACCAGGGAACTTTGAATCTCAGCCATATCATGTTACTAGTGGTAGTCTCTCAATGACTCATTAGGTCTTACAATTCATTAAGAGCCTTATCGCACTAGTTCATGAAAGGTGATGGATGGTCCTCTTGCATTCAAATTTATCAAGGGGTACTCAGACTTCCTCCTTAAATTCTACAACCAATTTATTCCTTAATTCATCTGCCACATCAAGTTCTACTACATTTTCTTGACAATTTGAATTTCTTAATAATCACATCATTAGTTTTAACCCTAGGCACCTAATAAACTTAGAATCCAAAACAAAGTCGGCATATTACATCAACCATAACTCTTGAATTTGTAATAGGAGTATTCTACTTACTTGGAATTTGAAAAGATGGCTTATATTCCTTAATTTATATTTTGGCCTTGGTCTTGAGATAAGATTATCAATTCTTTTTGGAGTAATTCAGAACTTGAATAGGGTGTTTGTGGATGATTACTAGTTTATTTAAGTTAGGGGATACATTTATGGAATGTGGAGGGAGTTTAGGCGTTAAAAAAGGGAATCAAACCATTTGTGTTTTAATTTTCTTTTATTCTGCTTAAATCAGGTTGGTTGGGTCTGCGATGTTGGCTTTGATGGTGACTACTAGAAATGACTCATAGTCAGTGGCTATGAGTCATTGTCTCCCTTCATTTAGCATTTACTCTTACCTGGGCCTCCAATTGTGACAACTCAAGGTAATGAGTCATTGTCACTAAAAATGACTCATTCTAAGAGTCGTCAAGACTCTAAAAACCACTTACCTAGAAGCTTTCACCTAGGCCCCTCCCAAAATTTATGGTGATGAGTCGTAGGGAATGCGTAAGACTCATACGGTCCCTCATGGGGACCTGGGCATTAGAATTTTTTTCGTCTTTTACTATATCTTTTAGCCTTGTACAATGAACATACTAATTACCTTAAAATGTAATAAGTACAAAACAATAGGTTGCCTCCCATGCAATACTTGATTTAACTTTGCAGCATAACTTGGCTATGTTAGATACATAAAATTCACCAACAAGCCCATAGGTTTCCTCTTATACAATACCAGATTTAACATTGCGACATGACTCAGTTGCCTTGGCTGCTCAGACTTTTCTAAGGCTCACATAAAAAAAAATCTTTATTTTCTACATATTTCCCATATAGTGCTTAACATGTTGCCCTTTCACCTTGAATGAGACTTTTCTATCTTGCTTTAACTCAATTGCACTATGAGGTAATACTCTAACTAAAATGAATGATCCATACTACCTAGATTTGAACTTTCCAGGAAATAAGAGAAGTCTCAAATTATATAACAAGACTATATCACTAGGTTGAAATCTATTTGTCATGGTACAACTTTATCTTCTCCTTTTACAAAGCTTAACCTTCATAAGCACGAAGATGAATTTCATTCAAATCTTTTACCTTGCTCATTCTCAGATTTTCAATATCACTCAACTCAAAATTTAGCTTCTTCAATGCCTATAGTGCCTTGTGCTCAAGTTCAACCAACAAGTGGGATGCCCTTCCATACATAAGCTGAATGGAGAGGTACCTATAGGGGTTTAAAAGCTTTTTGATAAGCCCAAAATGCATCATCTAGCTTCCTTTACTAGTAAGTTTAGTTGACATTTGCAGTCTTCACCAATATGGACTTGATATCACGATTAGACATCTCAATCCCCCATATATTTGTGGATGGTAAGGTGTTTCCACCTTCTGTTTCACTCCAACTACTCAAGTAGAGAATTAAACAGACGATTACAAAAATAGGACCCACGATCACTAATAATAACACGTGGAGTACCAAATTGAGAAAATATATTCTTCTTCGAAAATGTTGTGACACTATAACTATTATTATTAAGAAGAGAAACTGCTTCCACCTATTTAGAAACATAGTCAACTACCACCAATATATATTTCATACCATAAGAACTCACAAACAGACCCATTAAATCAAAACCCGATACATTAAATAACTCTAAGTCAAGAATATGTGTCACACGGAGCTCATGCTTTTGTGAGATATTTCCTACATTAACTATTGCCTTATAGGTCTCAAGATTATTAGATGAAGGTTGATATCTTCAAATTACTATTGTGATATTTTTTTTTTCTAATATCAGTATCTCTTGTGTATATGGTGTTGAATATAGCATGTTCTTAACTTCTGTGATCGTTAAGAAAGTAATCAAATTAAAAAAATCACAATAAATGAAAGAACGTTAATAAAGAATGACTTTCCACTTCATCTAGTTCATTATTCCATTAGGGTCCCCATAACCCTAGTTAAATGGTTTAGCCGCTCATCTATGCAAAGCCATTAATTGAATTCATAAAAGGAATCATAAGAATAATCTTGAAATAATTGAAGAATAAAAATCAGAATCTCAAATTAATATTCAACTGTAAAAATCATGAATAATGGATTTCAATACCAAAAGTGTATGTCAAAGTCAATATGGTGTTGTAAGCATAAAGAGTGCATAAACCTATACAAAACCATCAAAGTGGTATTCATAGTTAAAAACTAAAACCTAAAAATCATAAACAAAATAAAATAGGAAAATAAGGTAGGAAATAGGAAAATACAGTAGGCAATGGTAACGCCTTAGACAATGAGTTGTATAGACTAAAGATGACTCATTGTCAGCTCTATATTCTATATTCTTTGCTCTTTGGTGATGATTCATCATGTATTTCTATGAGTTATTGGCTAGACTCATTGCATCTCCGGTATGTTTTTAGCTTTCAGGTCTTTTGTTCAAATGCTCAAATTAGTTATCAAGATAACTTGTAGTTAGATCCTTTGACTCGTTACCATACTTATCTTTACTTGGATTAGCTTGTAATCTTATAAGACTTTTCACATTATTTCTCAGAACAATCTTCCCTATGACTCATTGTCAAATCTTATAACTCATAGCCAGTGTCCACTTCACCATTCTGCTTAGATTCTTTTACTAGTCACCCTATGGCTTGGATGATGAGTCATAGGTTACCCAAATACTTGTTGTCCAAGAAAAGACTTCTTTTTTGGAGGTTTTTTTCCTTTATTTCTTCTACTCACTTGAAACCCTATTTTCCTATAAAACAAACACAAAACACATCATATCTAACAAAAAAGAACCTTAGTACTGGCATAATTTAATCATTTTAAGCATTGAAAATATCATGAAGCCATGCACATCACTGACCAAAGTGGGGTGTACAATCACAAGGTGGGTTCGCGATCACAAGGCACTATTTACTAACAAATATAAAAATCTATTTTTTTATGTTTTCCCTCCATTTTTGGACCTTTTAGCTTTGGGTTTGGCTAATCTTTAGGATTGCTTCACTATTTGTGCTTGGATAAGATAAAAAATCGTATTACCATTATTTTCATCGATTATAACATCAAAAAAACTTTACATTATGTCTTCAAAATGAAAATTTGAGGGTTTTATCAGGAAAGTTTGAAAAGGATTTTTCTTAGTTAAGACCTTATTTTGACCTATTTTTTCATGGGTTTTCTCCAATAGACTCCTATAACCTTGGGGAATTTGTTTTTAAAGCAGAGTTTTAATTTACCCCTTTTAATGTCAAACTCAATTTTTGAACCCATTTTGGATCTAACTTAAATATGGACAACATGGGAATTATTAGCTTTATTTTAATGTATACATGCTATATTTGAAAGTTATAGTTAACTCTGAGGCCGTTATCAAGGGAAATGATCCATTTTAAAGCATATTAGACCTGTATTTTGTCTTTTTAAGGTTGGTTATGGATTATGTTCTTTCAGATTGAGTTGGGTAGTTAATAATAAGTAAAGCATGCTATGGGTTGGGGTAAATGGCTATAGGGTTTATATTTGAGACTATTTTAATTTTTGTGTACCTGTGTGGGGGTTTATATTCTATTATTGTTAACTTATGATACCTAATATTTAAGTTACTCATGTGGGGGATTTATTTGACATCATAGTACTTAATTTTGTACTTAAATGTCTTTATCCCGTTCAAGCGCTTGTCTTGCTAGTGTTGGCCTTATTTGAGCATTGTTTGACTTTATCATTATAGAAATACCTAAGTTAGGTGTTGATATGATATTAATAATGTCTTACATATATATTTATTCTAATAGTCCTAATTGGAGTTGATGATCATGATTTATGGAAATATTGAGTTAATTCTAGGCTCATTTATATATGTGTATGTGTGTTAGATGGATTGGATATCCTCATATTAATTTGATTGTAATCATTTCATCCTTATTTCATTCATATACATTCATGAGATACTGGTACCATTAAGAACACTACTTTTAAAAAAATAATATACTTTTATGAAAAATGCTTTTCATGAAGACGAGCTGGAGAGGTGAGTTGAAATTAACATTAAGATATGAGGTACAATATATTGATTGCAAACCCTCCCTCCCAACACCACTATAGGTCCTACCTAGTAGCTGCGAGCTCGATGGGTTTATAAAGAAAGTCATGCGATGTCCTTCATCATTGATCCCATCCATATTGCATTGCATTGTATTTGCATACACATCTTGCTTGATTTCCTTATTTTTCTTAACTTGTGCTCATTTTTTGTGTACTTTTGTACATATCCATATTGTTTCCATTTTAGGCATTTATATGTTTGAGCTGTTAGTGGAGATGGTGTATGTTACCATTTAGGACTTTTGTGCCTGTAGGTGATATGCTCATAGTATATTTTGCTTATCTTATGTTTTAGTTTTCTCAGTCGGCCTATGATACCTACTGAATACAAGTGGATCATACTCACCCCTATTTTACCTTTAGGTATAGATCCTAGATCTAGTACATTGCTATTAATTGGTGCTATTCTGAGATACTATACCATTCTAGCGTTCAGGGTGGGTTATAAATCTCAATGTATTTTACTTATGTCTTTATTAGGATCAAAGACAAATGGTGTAATATTCAATTCACGAATTTGTATTTAGATGCCTTTACACTATGACACCTGATTTTTGAGATTTCTTTTAGGTTTTCTCTTTTACCTATGCTTTTAGAGTCTAACTTTATTCTAGAAGTATCACCTTGGTGTATGTTATTGTATATTTTTATTTTCCTTTATCAATCTTGGTGATTGGTTTATTTATGAAGTCTGAGCCAAGATAAGTGCCATCATGACATATTTTTGGGTAGTGACACAAAGGTTCCCTATGGCATGTCAATTCTATTCCAAATAAATAGGATAGAAGTCTATGAATGTGTGTTAACTATCAGGCACCGAACAAAGTAACTGTGCAGAACAAGTATCCGATGCAACTGGTTCAAGATGGATAGGATATCTATGATAAGTTTCTTTTCTAAGTTAGACTTAAGGTTTGACTATTGATAAGCGTGAATAGCTAAGGGGATGCCCCAAAGGCCACTTATGTAACTAGATAAGGTAACTATGAATTCCTTGTATTGCCATTTGGGTTGACTAATGGCGTAACTACTTTCTATAGCTTAATGCATAATGTTCTTTACGAGTATGTTGATGAATTTGGAGTTGTTTACTTAGATGATATAGTCATTTATGGTACAATACTAGAAGGTCTTCTACTATATTTAAGAATGGTGCTGCACTGACTAAAGCATATTAAATCTATGTTAAGTTGGAAAAATGTGAGTTTTCTTATTGTGAGATCAAATTTTTGGACCATTTGGTTAGTAAAAACCAAGTGCGTATGAACCCTAAGAAAGTACATGCTATTATTAATTTGAATGTACCAATCGAGGAAAAAGAACTAAGATTGTTTTTGGGCTAAGCAAACTATTATCGAAAGTTCATTGAGAATTTTTCAAAGAAGGCAAGCCCATTGATAGATTTATTGAAGGAAAATGTTAAGTAGTTTTCGTCCGAAGCAAGTGACAAGGATTTCAACTACATGAAAAAGACCATTGTTTCTAAACCAATATTACAGTTGCCTATTTTTGATTTGCCATTTGAAGTTCACAACAATGCTTTTGACTATATAGGCATTTTTATGCTGTTTCAAGAGGATCATCCAGTTGTATTGGAAGGAGAAAATTAAATTATGTGGAGCAAAGGTATTCTACTCATGAAAAGGCGATGGTGCCATTCCTCCATTGTCTTCAAATTTAGCGAGTTTATTTGATAGGAATGATGTTTGTTGTCATGAAAGATAATGTGGATAATACTTACTTCAAAGCTCAATAAGAATTGAGTTCAAAGGAGGCCTAATGGTAGGAGATACTTACTGAATTTGACTTTGTTTGGATATACAAACCAGGCTAACAAAATTAAGTTGCAGATGCATCAAGTTACAAAAAAGTATTTTCTACAATTTATATAATAACTAGAGTTGAATTTGATTTCTTAGATAACATAAATATTAGTGTTCCCTTTATATCATTATCTATGACATTGATCGATCAAGTGAAAGAGGGAATAATTAAATAGTGTTGAATCGAGGAGGATCAGCTCTGTTTTGAGGGGGAAGGAATTGATGTGACTCAAAGTGATGGGTTAAGTCAAAAAGTCCTAAAATAAACACATGTTATTATCTATGCTAGTCATCCGGGTGTTGAAAAGGATGATGGCATTATTGTCTTGTAATTATTTCTATCCAAAAGTGAAAGATGACATTGAAGCCTATGTAAAGTCTTGTCTTGTTTGTCAACTTGATAACCGATATTAAGAGTATTTATACAACCAAGTTCCATGTTTTACCTATACTTTTGCTACGTTTTGAGAATAAATTATCCTGTGTACTATATTTCACTATACTTTTGCTGTAAATGTGCTAATATCATGATTAGTACATTTTTAGAAATGAATGAGGCATGTACAGAATCAAGATGACACAAGACTGCAAGAGACAAATATACTTGGTAAATGATCAAGAAAATACACACACTCAGAAAAGCCTTGCACCGCACCCATGCCCCTAGGGGCTGCGCGATTATCTTGTGTCACACCCTTTGGGTTTAGGCGTTGTCCATGCGACTCACCCTTGGGGTCAGTCGTTTGGCCATGCAATATATAGGTAGGCCACAGTGGAGTTGATTCCTTTAAACAAACAAGAGTCTAGCAGCTTGGGGGTAGTTTCACAATATATTTATAAATACCCCAAAAACGTTCTTCAAATGGGATTACACATTATTTTAGAGAAAATTAGAGAGACTAAGGGTTCTCATTTGGGTTCATCTTACGTAAACTTTTCTACTTATTTCTCTGGTATCAATTACATTATCTTTGTACTTTTACTCTCAACTATGAATGATGGAATACCCTCTTTCTAGGGTTGAGACCGAACACATGATTGTATGCCAGACTTTTGAATTAGTTTAAAAATAAATTTATTATAATGTAATTCTGAATATTTATGAATATGATGAGAACTATTAGAAGTAATCTTCAATTGAATTTAGTTCAGTTCAATACCAGTGTTAGTTCAGTTGGGAGTAGGATTTAGCATCAAACAAAACTTGGGATGGGGGCTTACGTTCTAGTAGAGGGTGTCTTTAGTAGTAGTTTCTGAGTTCTAAATCTACATAGCTAGTATAGGTTTAGGATGTCTTCCTTCCAGATTAGGGTTGAGAAATATCACATAAGAGCACCTGGCAGTAGAGGGTGACTCCTTAGTCCTTTGGGACACCAGTTTAGTAGATCCACATAGCTAGTGTTAGTACGTGTTAAAAGGTACTAACACCCATCCAACTAGGTTAGAGGTTGGACCCTGATTATTTTAGATTAGGGCATGTCAGTTACATGATAGCTCCTATAGTCTCAGTACAATATTAAGAGTGTGTCAGTTTAGGTTTGCATGACCAAGTATTCAGAAATCAGTTATTTAGTTATTCATATCATGTCAATACATGTTTATGCTTGGTCCTGCATTCTCAGTTTTACATGTTCATATTTTTCATGTTCAGTATCTAGACATGATCCTTAGTTAGTTTTACAACATGTTCATCTATACATGAGATGTACATATAGTATTCATGTTTTACAATTTCCCAGATTTAATTCTACATATTCAACCAAAGTAAAGATTTAAGAAACTTAGTGTTATGATGCACCAGCTTATAAGACTTTGTTTGTTACTCATGTTTTGAGATACTTTACCTTTTAGTTGATTTCTGTCTCTTTGCAAATCTACTTGCACTTAGCATGCATGTTTTAACATTATGTATCTATTCAGACTTACTTATTGCATTCACACATAATTACTGGGTATATTCTAAAGTACTAATTAACATATATGTCTAAGTGCTACATTGTCTCATAATGTAGCTACTAGTTGTAGCCCACACATCATAATTAGATAGTTTGCAGCTTTCAGCAAACAGGTGATGAGTTCTCCTATTTTACGGACTCCAATCAGTTATAGTTCATGTACTTTATTTTGATTATTCATATGTATTGATTAGTGGTAGTTGAAGCCATGTCCAAACTAACTATAGTCAGTATAGTAGAGGCTTCATAGATAGCCAGTCAGAGTCGTTACATGTAATTTATATCCTTTTTATCAATTTTATCATGTTGTAAAATTTATCGATATGTTATTTATTAAGACTTTATCATGATCATGTTTTCACTTAGTAAATTTAGTTTTTACATAATTTAAATTAGTTGCTCAAGCAGTATGCTAGTTCATGGGTTAGCTTGGGATTATTTGTTGTTTCGAGCACCGTGTTATGACTAGCGGTTGTCTCAGTTCCTGACAAACTTTATATCAGAACACAAATTTCAAGTGTCCCAGGGTTTCTATAATGTCGTGTCTAGTAGAGTCTTGTAGAATGGTATAGAGAAGTATGCACTTTTCTTCGAGAGGATATAGGGCATTTAAGAAGTGTTTTCCTTTTTTCATGTCTCAGATCGGACAATAGAAGTGTTCTCTAAGAAACTTATGTAGACTCTTACATTAATCCATTTGACTCTTACATTACTTCATTTGTGCTAACTCTGCCTTATTTTTTAGGCAACGGAAATAGCCAAGCATAAATCCTTACATATAGAGTTTTCTCAGACATTCCCCACAGACAGTTATGGGATTGCATGTTGGCTCAAAAAATATCCCACCAGTGCCTTTATGTTCCAAAGTCTGGAGTATTTTATTCATGATCATGAAAATTGTACACCAAGCCAAAGTCATATGTGCCCTTAGATCCCTTCTTAGAATCCTATGATAGCATATGTCTTGAGTTAGAAGAACGATCCCAGATGTTTAGCTGCAATAAAGTGGGGATAGTGTTATATCAATTTAGTAGATTATGTATCCATGGTGCTAGTTGTATGAAGGTAAACCAGCAGGCTCAAAATAGTGTATGTAAAAATTTAAGCTTGTTGATTTAAAATTATGTGATTTTGATGTTGGGCATGTTGGTGTAATGGTAATTCTCATTGTTTAGGGAAAATATAAGTTTAGAGATATGATATTAGTAGACTATGAAGGAAAAAAAGCAGATAATGTGTTTAGTGAAGAAAGTGTATTGTCAAGAAGGGTATAAGTATGTGATAATTGCTGAAGCTAAAGAAAGTTAAGAATAGTATATATTAAGGGAGTGTTCAAGAATGAAGTTCGTATAGTTCTCTAGAAGTTTTGGAATATCTATGTTGTGTGTTAGAATTTAAGATCTAAAAGGGATGATTGAGCTAATAGAAAGAAGAGTTGAAGTTCTAGAAGGTCCAAACTCAGGGTAAGGTGATACTCATGAAGATTAAAAGTTAGTAAGTGCTTAAGTTATTGTATGATGCCTATTAGGGCTATAGAAAGTTGGGAGTTCTATTTCAAAAGGAAGTTTAGTAGTGGGTTTTACACTTTCCGATGTAGTCTTTCAGTATGAGTATTATTTATGTGTATTGTTATATCTTGGACTCTAGAGTCAAGTGGTTGCAGTTTAGTTTAGAGTTTATTAAAGGGGTTCACAGACTTAGAATAACGGCTTAATGTTAAGGGGGAGATAATAGAACAAGAAACCAAGCCAGTCTCTCAATTTTTTGTTGTGATGCCAGTGTATTTTAGAACATCAGTAGGGGAGAAAGATGCCAAACCCATTCTAATATCAGTGCAAAGTTTTGTACTTCATATTATCATGATAACTACTCATCCTTACATGTCATCTCTATGATCATATCTCATATTCATGTATTTTCCCTAGAATTATGTACGCTTTCAAAACCTAGTATGAGGAGTTCCAGTTCATTTAGCAGTACAAATCATATTCCCTAAATATATAAACCCCAAACTCAAGTAATGCAGCTCATGACTCATGTACCCATTCTTTACAGTATGTTAAGTTCCAGGTACTTATGCTATACTCTTAATGATTAGAGAAATTCAGATTATTTCATGTATGTCCTCAGATAATATCTCTTTGATGAATCCATGATGTTTATATGCTATCCCTCATTCCTAAGTTAATTATCAAAGTTATTCTTTCATGCTTCAGGTCATCATGTTTTGCCTTTCTAGTGACATCTCCTTATGATATAATAGTGGTGATGAACAATTGCTTAGATGGGAGAGAGTAAATATATCATGTTGGGGAAGTATTATTCTATGCTTATTTTTATATAAGGCTATAAGGTTGAAGACAAATTAAGGCAAAGGTTTTGGTAAATATCATGGTTAGTTGAGTAATTGGTGTATCTTCTTGGGGATAATGTATGAAAGTTGTTATTAACAATAGGTGTTAGAGAATATGGTAAAGTTACAAAGCAGGTTGATTGGCCAAATATTTATATGTGGTTATTATTAGACGTTTGAATGTCATGTTGTTACAGAAGTGGTAAGGATATTATTCTTGAGACTAGAGCTATGAAAACACATAGGATATGGAATCTATGGTTTGCACTTATATTATGATGTTATGTGTAGTACATTGTGATTTCGAGTTTGGCTTGAACATGGTGAGAGTAGGTAGTTCAACTCAGACTTTAGCTAGAATTTTTATATGTACCCATGCGAGGATTATAAGTTGAATAAAATGATCATAGTATTTAAGGGGAAAAGTATAGTTAAAGGAGTATTTTAGAAGTGTGGCTAAGCTTTAATGTTAGCAGTTGCATTGACTAAGGTTATAGTCCTATGTTACATGTTATAGAGTTATATCCATGTGGCAATTCCTTATTCAGATATCTAATTCATATTATGCCCAAAATTCCTTGCTCCCTAATGGTATTAGAACTTTTTGCAAAGAGTTTTGAAGAAATACTCCAGTTGAGTATAAACTTTTAGTATGGTCTAGCCTGTATAGCTAGTAATTCAGTTTAGTGATCAAACAGATAAGCTTTTATGGTTTTCCATCTTTCCATATAGTCTTACTATCTGAAGTTTCGTGAGTATGGCAATTCTACGAGGTAATTCATTAACGTCCATGGAAATTGTGAATTCAATTTAGTCCATGCATCATGTCTACGATTTAGATATTTAGTCATGATTTAGTTCATCAGTGTTTAGTGAATGATCTTAGTTTTCCAAGTATCGTAGCTCAGACAAAGTATTACCCCTGGTACGACCTTAGTCTCGTTGTCTCAAGATTCATGCTTACATAATGTACTTAGTGATGCCATGAAGCCCTTTTCCTTTGATTTCTATACGTGTTTTGTTAAGAGACAATCCATAATGAGAAGTTGCATACCTTATTCCATCCTTAGTAACCCTTGGAATTCTATTGCATTAGATATCACTTCACAGTTCTATATGTAAGATCATATCATGAACACTTCATGTGAGTTCTAAAATCTCAGCATGAATCAGCTCCTTATAGTTAATAAAGTCAAGTTAGCTCAAAAATCAGTTTCATGATAGAAGTTTCGATGTTTTAGCTCATCTACATACCCTTAATTAGAATACATGTCATGTGTACCTTATTCCCCAGTTCTACGGTTTCCATAAATTACTGCCCATCATTCGAGGACAAATGATTTCAAGGTGGATATAATGTAACACCCCACATTCTTGAGCTATAAATTGAACCATCATCCCTACGTGTGTAAACTCTAATCCCACGATTTATATTTGAATATATATGTCATGATCATTATCCTAGTTTGTAAAGTTCTATCGAGGTGAAATATGTTCATAGGAATTGCTTAGAGCAAAGTTGACCTAAGAGCCTTTGATTCGGCCAAATCATGATATTTGATTCTACAAGGGTCAGGTTTGAATGTGTATAACTTCTTACATATGTGGAATTTTTCATCTCATGACCCACCAAATTGTAGATAATTGAATTAGCTTTACAACGATACTAATTTTTGCTTAATTCGATACCCGAGTGAAAAGTTATAACCATGCTATGGTAGTGAATCACATAGAAATCACAAGTAGCCACTAGATAAGTTGTGCTATTGGCATATGCCACATAACCTCAGGTTTTTGATTGGCGTGTGTCACCCAACAATAGGGCAGTGCCAAAATTTTCTTTGTTTTGACTTAGTTCAAGGGTGTTATGGTCTTTTCACACCTCCAACTTATTTCTAATCATTTTTAAGGGGTCTTAAATCACAATGTTTCCTCTCACTTTACCCTAAACACTAAGTACACAAGGAAAAACACTTTCCCTCTTTCCAAAAACGAAATTCAACCTTTCTCTCCAAGAACTCAAGGTTCAAGTTCCAATCTCAAAGCTTTTTTCAAGAATTCATCAAATTGAGATATGTTGGGTATTCATCAATGAGCCCCTTCCACCTATTAAGTCGAAAAACCCCATTTTAACTTAAAAGTATAAATCTTACCTTACTTTATGAAATCATTCATGAATCTGATGAAATTAATCCATGAATTTCTTGCTGACTCAATTACAAGCCATGTCTACAAGTGTATCCAAGTGAATTAAGCTATTTTATGTTTTGAGATTTAAATTTCCATATCATATTCCATTGATTTCATGTTAAATCCCCAAATTATGAATTTTGCCATGTAATCATGTTGTTTTCTGATGTTTAACATATTCCCATGTTCAAGTTCATGCTTCTCACTTATTTGGTGAAATATTTTTGTTTTGGGTCTTGAACCATGATTCCATACTACAATTTTAAGCATTAATATCTATTGCATGATCATTCAGTGCTGGCAGGTTATGAATAACCAATACCTATGTGTTTTACATGATTTTAGATTTTCAAGTAAATAGTCAGTTAAGCCATGAATATTATCATTATACTCAACTATTTATGATCACGATGAGAACTATCAAAAGTAATGTTAAGTTGAATTTAGTTCAGTTCAGTACCAGTGTAGTTCAGTTAGGAATAGGATTTGGCACTGAGCTAACCCAAGGATAGGGGCTCACCTGTCCGTAGAGGGTGTGACCTTCAGTAGCAGTCCTTGAATTCTAGAACTATATAGCCAACATAGCTTTCAGATGTTCCTACTAGTTGAGGGTTGACACATATCTCATGAGAGCACCTGCCAGTAGATGGTGACTCCTTAGTCCTTTGGGACACCAGTTTAGTGGAACCACACAACCAATGTTAGTACCCGTGGAAAGGTACTGACACCCTTCCAACTGAGGTTACAAGTTGGACCACAATTAGCTTATACTGGGGCATATTGGTTACATGATAGCACCCACATTCTGAGTACAGTATTCAGAGTGTGTTAGTTCAGATTTGTGTGACTTAATATTCAGAAATCAATTATTCAGTTATTCATATATTAGTTATTCAGTTATTCAAATTATATCAGTACATGTTTACGCATGGTATTGTATTCTCAGTTTTTACATGTTCATGTTTTTCATGATAAGTATCCATAGATTATCCTCATTCTATTTTATAGGATGCTCAGCTATATATAAGATGTACATACAATATTCATGTTTTAGCATTTCACAACTTTAGTTCTACTTATTCTACAAAAGTAAATATTGAAGAAACTTAGTGTAGTGATTCATCATCTTATTGGATTACGTTTGTGATTCATTGATATGCCCAAATTACCACTCTCATTAGAAAGCGTAAGCGGTTGCTGTCAAATATAGAACCGAACTAGGTAGGGTGTCAAATCCCATAGGTAATAGCAAAACTCAGTGAAACTCCAGTTGCCCTTACAACAATTAAGTCCACCACTCATCACATGATGTGGACGTAATCTAAACTCTCACACTCATAAAAAAAGTTACTAGCATAGTCAAAAAATACCCATACGCTTTCCCTAGCCAGACGACACCTCCTTAAGTTCGACTCACTAGGATCGAACAGGTCTTTTCAAGGCTTATATAAGGCTTCACGTTAGGTAAGGATATGCTGTTGGATAAAGTGACTCATTAAAACTTAACTCTTCTGGCCTTGGCATCGCTGTAGCCCAGATCAGCTCATTTACTACTTCCAATAACAGGCTCTTCTTCAGACATAAACCCCTCCCCCCCTCTTTTATATAGGGAAAAAGACAAGCATCAACCACCCTCAACTTATGCTGATGGATTCAGTTAAGGTGCATAATATCTTTGAACTGATCAGGGCCACAAGCTTTTAGATAAAAATTTACACTCACTTCCCATTTGGCATTTGCACCTTGACAAAAGTAACCCTTAACTTAGGTGTTTTGCCTAAGTTAAAGTGCACAATATCCAAATATTGCGATAAGGAAAAAGTAGGATGCTAACACCCTTAAGGGTCCTAAAGGCACCAGATGGTTTCAAATGAGACAAAAATATTTTTAGTGGTGTTATTTATTTAGGATAAGTAGGTTAAAAGTACAAGGAGGCATGTTATCCTATCCTATTAAATCCACTACAAGACCATGTCAATGACTCACACAAGTTCTAGGCATTAGACTATGCAAGAACTGAAGGTAAATCCTCACACCCACAGGCAACTGAGCTAAACTTCTTCTGCAACTCTTAGAATGTTCATCACATGATTTATGCACCTTTACAGAATAATGCCAAATACAGATTTATAGACGGTTATGTACACATGTTTGTATGAATAAAGTAAATAATTACATACACATGCTCATAGTCTTATGCCAACATCATTCATTATCTATATTTACAATGGAGTACTGAAACAGAAATATTTTATAAATAATCATTAAACACAGATATTTACATCACAAGTTGCAGAATTTGAAATGCAATAATAAAAACACCCTAGACATGCTGATTATACTAGATAGTACATGATTGGATTCAGAATATCGGCAACAACATCTAACCATGATGTAAATAAACCCACCCCCACATAAAAAGACTTGCATTGTCCTCTAAGAAATAAATTACCATACATGGTTAGGTTGGGATATTTACTTTACCTCCTATTTCTCTAAGGCATCTGTCAGGTAGGGTGGGGTCCCTACATTCTCACCCAGTGCAATCTTGGCTCCTATGGTGGTAGGAGCACTCACAACCTCACCCTCTAAAATTTGAGGGATCGTCTCCCGAACTGAACCTGTACTTCGTCCCCTTGCTGGGGAAGCACTAGTAGAGACTCCTACCGCTTTATTTTCTGCTTCACTTTGCTTTCTTTCAATTTCTTTCTTTGACTTCTTTGCAGCTCTTTTCAGGTTATGCTGGTCTAACTCCTCAAGTGACATTGCTTCTCTCTCTCTCTTTTTTTTTCTTTTCTTGCTATATTTTCATCCATTTTCTGCTTGCATTTGTCCTTTATGGGTCTACCTATCAGATCCAGAATTCCCTCATCATCATCACTTACCACTAAAGTCAGGTCAAATACAAGCGTTTGTGATTGCTTCCTCTTTAACTCTGCTATGTCAGCCTTTGCTTGCTTGAACTCTGCCATGAGCTTGGCAAGATCAGGGAGAGATAGTGAATCTAGCCTGTTGTTGATGTAGTCTTCCATGCTATCCATCCTAACTTGAATAAGTTGAAATGTCCTGACTTCTTCGGCTACAATTTCATCCAGAAAAGATTTGAAATCTCCATCCCGCTTTTCTAACTATTTTAGAAACTACTTTTGATTCTTTACCATCTTAACAAAATTTTCTGCGTTGAACCTGTATTAAGCAAACTCCACTTCACCAGTAGACTGTGTAGAACCTGACCCTGTAGACATACCATGGGGAATATAATCAGGTGGTACATATATGATGATTGGTAAAGGCATACCTTTGGGAATTTCTGTGGCCTTAGGAGCTGGTGTAGACTGAGGCTGCTATGTAGGAGGCTTGGTCATATGAATTTTGAGCTTTAATTCATCTTTCGACTTCTCAATGTTCTGCTTATGTGTAGCCTGTACTTCATTGTCAACTCCACGGATTAATGGCACACCGGCTTGTTTGCATAACTCAGTGATCAAATATGGGAAGGTTACAGAAGTGGTAAGTTTATGTGCCCGCACGAACATCTCATCTGTAATTAGCTGGCGAAAATTAATTGGTATCCCTGAAACCAAACTGGCTACTACTACTGCTCTGTGATGATCTAGGTTCCCATCTCCTTTTGTTGTCATTAACCTCAACTAAACAATAGTCCACCTATAATACCCCATATGTTTCCAAGCTAGGAAATAAATTAGTTCTCCTACGTATGAAACCTCATATCCTGTGATTCATATTTAAGTACATGATTTACAATTAGAATCCGAGCGATAAGATAGATTATGATATGTTAAGCGTTCTCATGTGAGTCACTCAGAGTAAGGTAAGCTAATAGCTTTTGAATCCATCAAGTTTTAGTGTGTGATTCCGCAAGAGTGACCTTTAAACGTGGATAACTTGATTTATATGTGACATTTTGGCATATTTAGACCCAAAAAATTGTAGAGAATCAAATTAGCTTTCCAACTATTCCAATTTTATAAAAATCCAACACCCAAGCAAGAAGTTATGGCCTTGCAAAGTAGGAGTGTGACACATAAACAATCGCACATGGCTACTGGAACAAGTGTGCCATAGGTTGTGCGGGGCGCACCCTCAAGTGTGCGATAGCATATGCGACACATACCTTAGATTATGTGATAGAATGTGTGGTGCACACATTAGAATGTACGATGAGGTGTGCGACGCACACTTATGATTTCAGCTGCGAAAAAAACTTAGTTTTTGAGTTATTTTGAGGATAATTAAGTCTTTTAACACTCCTTACATGTCCCAATACTTAACCTCACGAAATTTATAGCTTCTAATCACATTACAACCCGATTAACATCTTAAGTTCATTATCCAAGAGCTCAAAAAAGAGAAAAACCACCAGGGTTGCATAATCAAGCTTAAAGGTCCAATCTTTCAACAAGTTCATCGCCATTAAGGTATGCGTAGTGTTCATCCAAGGATTTCTTTCGTTCGTAGAGTTCAAGAATAAATATTCGATACCAAAATCATAAGTTTTTTGTGGTGATATAGTTGTATTCATGTTGTTGTTTGTGGTTGGTGTTATAGAGTGGGAATTTGATGAACTTCTAGGAAGATTGTGATCATATAGTTGGAACCCATGAATTTGGGTGGATTAAAGTGGTGTAAGTTTGTGAATACACCTATGCCTTAAAGAGTACATGTAAGGTGTTTGATAAAATACCTAAGAGACTAGAAATCATGCATTACAGCTAAATTTTGATTAAGTCAAGGATTCACGATAGGCCTCTATGATTCAATGTCATATATGTTGATAATGTGTCTTTTGAACACTGTTGGATTACTCATGAACTAGTCTTATGAAATTATGCTATACTTACTTGCAAAACCCACTCATCTTACTATGGTTGTAATATGTAATGAGCATGATATTGAAAGCTATGCAAGTATATACATATTGTATGAAATTCCCTTCCATGAAATAGATTGTTGAGAATCATGCTTAGTATGAAATCGCTTACTTATGATATTATGAATTGTGGACTCCAATTTTATGAACAAGTCATGTCGCGTGTTGCAATTTCTATCTATCAAGTACTGGGGGTATTTGTACCCAAAAAATATAGCTGTGTGCCTAGAGCCATGTCATGTTTTCACGATACCCTCAGTCAAGCCATAATTTATAGAAATTATTCAGTCATGTGACTCATGAAAACTCAATAATCTCAGTAGTTCAATATTCTCAGTAATCTCAGTGCTTAGTAACCTCAGTAATCACAGTAAGTCTCAGTAACTTCAGTACTCTTAATCAGTCCTCAGAACTCATTATATTCCATCCGTCATCAGAATCTAGTAAACTCAGTTTTAGCTCCGCTAAACAATACCACTAGTATCAGTTCATTTAATCAGTATCAGTTAAGCAAATCAATTCAGTTAAGTTAATTCATTTAGCCCAGCTATTCAGTTTAGTGTCTTCCAAATAAGAGAGAATTCAGTGCCGAGCGAACCTAGGGATGGGGGATCACCCGCTAGAATAGGACTGAGATCCCTAGAAGCAATCCCTAAGTTCCAGAACTATGTTTCCAGCGTAGGTATAGGATGCCACCTGTTAGATAGGACTGACAAACTCAGGGGTCACCCATTAGCATATTTATATGTGTAGGATTAATCCCAGGAGTTACCCGCTAGATTAGGACTGGCTCCATAATAGATGTCTTTACTGGTGGCGCGGTACTGACACCCTTCCAGTAAGGACAGAGATTGGACCCCAGTCATCTTAACTTGGGGCATGTCAGTTAGATGAACATATCCCATTATTTTAGTTACAGAATCAAGGCTTTCAGACACATTCAACTCAGCATAGTAGTACAGATTCAGTATTGTTAGATACAGTCAAGGATTATCATTGTAAATAGACTTCAAGATTACCCATTAGCTAGAAATGATCTCAACTATGATTAATCAGTATCAAAATCATTAGATTTAAAGATCATCTGCTAGATAGGACCGATCTCAGACTAAGTCAAATCATCCTTATTATCAGTATACTCATGATCACCCGCTAGATAGGACTGATCTCAAATTTAGTTACTCCAAGTAGAACGAAACTCAGATAGTTACATCAGAACTTAGACTATCATATATAGTTGCTCAGTATCAATTATATCAATTAGTCCAATCATTACAGTTATATCAGCTATATCAGTTGTCATAACTCACGTTATCAGTATTCAGTTTTAGGACTGTTAGACACAGTCATTTAAACCAGTCCTTCATAATTTGAACAGTCAAAAATAGTCAATAATCTATTCAGTACCTCAGTAATAGTAAAGTCATGTCGTCAACATTCAGACTCAGTAGTCAGCATCATCACGAGTTTAGTTATAATTGTTTATGCATGTATGTATTGTCACGTTCATATTAGTTAGCATTGTTCATACTTATAACCCTAAGAATTTAGCCTACCTCATCGTATACTGAGTACATTCAGACGTACTGACGCATTTGTACTATGGTGCTTTCTCTTTTGTTACACCAAAGGTTCATAGGCACGAGCTCCAGGTAATAGTAGCATTCCAATGTTTAGAGTTTGCAGTGAGTCCTTCTCATTCGAGGACGATATGATTATTGCTACATTTACTATTTAGTTGCTAGATGGAGTTAGTTGGAGACATGTTCCTTTAACTCCTTATTCAGTTCAGTTAAAGGCTTTAAGACTAGATATAAGATTAGATATTCAGATCTCATTATTTTTAGTATCTATGACTTGTTTTGGTATTGTTATACCTTTTTCAGATATTTTATTATCAGATGTTTATTCAGTTCGAACCTTATGGCCTTTCATATTCATGTTTCCATATTTTATATATATTATGCAGTATACAGGTACAAATATTAGTCATAGGTTAGTTTATGGTCCTTCGAGGTCATGAGCACCGTGTAGCATTCCAGTTCAGAAAATTGGGGTGTTACACCACTAGAACTTAGCTTTAAAGTTGAGAGTAAACTTTGCAATGCGCTCTTTGGAATTAGTCAACCAGGAAGGATTTCCATCATTAGTCAATAAAGAAGCTGCCCAACGTCTCTAACTAGAAGCATTTCTCATTCTATACTCGAAATTTGGGATAGTAGGTGGAGCCTCATATCCTAGCCAAAATAGCATCCTATTAATTAACTGGGATGAGATATCAATGGTGAACCCTTATACCTAGACAAACTCCCTATTTGGTCTATTTGGGATTGGAGTTCCCTTTGGGCATTCCGCTTTTACAAACATAGATAATTTGTGAAGAATTCCCTTGCCCGGTTTGGTTGGTATTCTCTTGGTAGTCTGCTCATCTATGCCAGTCCATATTTGTTGAATCAGTGCTCTAACTCGAGATATTCATGAAGCTTTGCTTTCATAATCTGATGTTCTTCTATGAATGATCTTTTGATCCCTCGAGCTGTGGGTGTCAACTCATTATAGAACACTTTTTGTGCTCCTTTTATCTACCACATGATTGCCTCTCGAATCTGTAGATCCTTCAGCCTGATAATATTATCACTCTCTGACTCAGCTTCAGCATCAAGAACTTCCATTTGATCATCCACATTAACAGTTTAAGTTTTACCCTCTATAGGCAATGGTTGAGTTGCAGCAACAGTTGCCTCACTGGGGCTTAAATTTGTATTGCTAAAGGTACTCTCACTATCCTCCTCAAACTGGGAGAGTATGAGAGATTCTCTTTTATTTTGTTTGGTATTGTAAGCCAGTGCGGATGCATTCCTACCTCATTGAGATCTTCCTCCTCTAGTTTGTGAAAGGTTAGGGGCCATAACACCTGACAAAGAAGTCATGAATTAGTTCAAAATTCAAAAACAGTCACATTATTTAATTTTTCCTTGTAATGGTCAAGTTGGTGGTCCATCAAAAAGTTGACGGTCCACCAATTCAACCGTCGCAGCCTGTCTAGAAAGTGCCATCTTAGAGTGCTTTGTGATGGTAAAGTTGGTGGTCTGACAAAACGTTGATGGTCCACCAATTCAATCATCACAGCTTATCCAGAAAGTGCCATCTCAGAGTGTTTTGTGACACTCAAGTTGGTGGCCCGTCATAAAGTTGACGATCCACCAATTTAACCTCGCACCTTCATCTTTAGCCGCAGTTTTGGGTTCGACCCCTTTGTCGAGCAATTGTATATCAGATCAATTTCCAGCTATCAACACAACACTAAACTCATATTTTAAGCATATTCTACGAATTTTACAACTTATGCTACTCAGATTTCACATAAATTGGAACATTGAAGTCCAACTCAAGTCATTAAAACTCAACACAATAGGAACAAACAAAGAAAAACAAATCATACTCTTACACTTAATATGGACAACTAGAAAAGAAGGGTATGCACATACCTTGATTTTTATAGGTACGCTACGTGCTTGAAAATTCAAAGACAAAGCTAACTTATAGATTCTAGCTCTTGCGTTACTCCTTATTTATGATAAAGAGAGGGGAGAAGTGATCTAGTTTAAATAAGGTAAAAATAGAGGAGATAGGGAGTCTCAAATGGGATAACTCCCTTCAGGTTCTTCAGATCTTAAGGAAGTGGAATAGATAAAGGTTATGGAATGGTTACAATGAATGTACACGCTCAATTTTATCCTTAAAATCTCACTTTGGGTCAAATATGGAGTACTTATAAAGAGTACCAATTTAACCCGACCTATTTAGAATTAGGGTTAAAGTGACGGTGATATTGACGGTACTTCATAAGTATGGAGGATCACCACTTTAAACGTCACTCATCCACTAGAGTTTGGGTGTTTCTGTTTTGGTGTGATGGTCAATGAGACAGTCCACCAAGAATGTGATGGTCCACCAGTCTGACCGTCACTTCTTACTAGAATATAGATCACTGATCTTACTTTTGATGGTTTTTATGATAGCCCACCAGGTTTGTGATGATCCGCCACTTAGTCCGTCGTGGATTATCTAGAAAATGAACTTTCTTGCCATTTCTTGATGGGTGAAAATGGTGGTCCATCAGGGGACTGGTGGTTCGCCAAGTCGTCCATCACCTTGTTCCAGTAGATCACTTGTATCCCTCTTTTCCCCTTTTACTACAATTCTTATCCTGAACACTTCATAAATTCATCAAAATTGCATAAAAACATGAAATTGACTTTAACTATGGTTACAACAACACATTATGGGTTGCCTCCCACTAGTGCCTAATTTATCATCGCGGTACAACTCAGTTATCTTGATTACTCAGACTTCATCGAGATAAAATATATCAACACTTCCTATCGAGTCTTTTGGACCGATATAAAGTTTGATTTGTTGCCCGTTTACTTTGAAGACGCTGCCGACTTTATTTTCAAGCTCAACTACTCTAGATGAGTAGACTTGACTAAATTTAAACGGTCTTGACCTCTTAGATTTGAGTTTACCTGGAAACAATTTGAGCCTGGAATTGAACAGAAGTACCAAATCACCTTTCCAAAAGTCTCTACTTTCAAGTCTTTAGTCATAATACTTTTTCATCTTCTTATTGTAAAGGTCCACTCTTTCATAAGTCCCAAGACAGAATTCATCTATCTCATTCAGTTTCCCTAATCTTAGATCTGCTTCCTCCTTCCAATTCAGATTTAATCTTTTTAGAGCCCAAAAAGCCTTATTTTCAAGCTCAACCGGTAAATGGCATGCTTTTCCATAGACTAGATGATACGGTGACATGCCAATTGGAGTCTTAAAAGCAGTTCGATATGCCCACAAAGCGTCATCTAGCTTTTGAGCCCAATCTTGCCTATTAGCATTCACTGTTTTGGCTAGGATAGTTTTAATCTCCCGATTCGACACCTCTCCTTGCCCACTAGTTTGTGGTTTATATGGAGTTGCTACTCTATACTGTTCACCCATATTTCACTAAAGCCACCCGGAACACTTTATTGAAAAAATGGGATCCACCATTGCTTATAATAGTTCGTGGCACTCCAAAGAGAGAGAAGATGTTCTTTTTAAGAAATGTAACAACTCTCTTCCCTTCATTATCAGACAAGGCAACAACTTCAACCCATTTGGATACATAATCCACAACGACTAAAATGTACTTCATTCTATGAGAGCCTACAAAAGGGCCCATAAAATCGATGCCCCAGACGTCAAACAATTCCACTTCAAGCATCTTAGTTAAAGTCATTTCATGCCTCTTGGAGATCGACCCCTGTATTTAACATTAGTCATATTTCAGAACAAACTCATGATCATCCTTGAATAATGATGGCTAATAGTAGCCACTCTGCAACACCTTTCTCGCAGTTCGATCACTTGCATGGTGACCCCCAACTGGGAAAGCATGACATGCTTCTAATATGCTCAATACATCCAGCTCTGGAAAAAATCTCCTTATTATATTATCAACACATCACCGAAAAAGACATGGCTCATCCAAAAAGTAGTGTGTCACATCATGAAGAAATTTCTTTCTCTGATAAAAAGAAAGATTTTCTGGAATCATCTCTCTCACCACAGTTCGAAAATCAGCGTACCAAGGTAGTTTCTCCAGAGCAAAAGATAAGATCTCCTAATCCAAAAATGCATCATTGATCTCTATCTCATCTCTAACTGCTCGCTCACCTTCCATCCAAAACAGATGATCCACCACTTGGTTTTTGCAACCCTTTCTATCTTTGACTTCAAAGTCAAATTATTGGAGTAGTAACACCCATCTAATCAGCCTTGGTTTCGCATCTTTTTTAGCCATCAAATATCTAAAGGTTGCATGGTCAGTGTGGACAACCACCTTGGTTCCAAGAATATAAACTCTAAATTTCTCAAAAAGCATACACTACAGCAAGGAGTTCCTATTCGATTTTGATAGTGGATTTCTTCTGAGATCCATTTAGAGATTTGACGGCATAATATATTGGATGAAATAATTTGTCCCTGTTTTTCCCCAAAGCAGCTCCAAGGGTAATAACGCTTTCATCATAGATGATCTCAAAAGGCTTGGACCAATCCGGTGCTACAATGATAGGGGCTTCAACCAGCTTCCCTTTAAGGCATTCAAATGCCTTTAAGTAATCTTTATCGAAGAAAAACTTTGCTTTATTCTCCAAAAGTTTGTAGAGTAGGTTTGCAATTTCAGAGAAGTCATTAATAAACCTTCGATAAAAACCAGCATAGCTGAGAAAACTACGAATCCCCTTCGCAAAAATTGGAGGTGGTAGTCTCTCAATAACTTTAACCTTGGCTCGATCAACTTCAATTACTTTTGCTAAAATTTTATGTCCAATAACAATGACCTCCTTAACCATAAGGTGGCACTTCTCGCAATTAAGTACATGATTGAATTCCACACATCGTTGCAAGGCCATACTCAAGTTTACCAAACATAAATCAAATAAATCTCTTACAATCAAAAAATCATCCATAAGAACCTCTAAGGTATCTTTAACTATATATGAGAAAATAGACATCATACACCGTTGGAAGGTGGCAAGTGCATTACATTACCCAAACGGCATCCTCTTGAATGTAAAAGTCCCATACAAGCATGTAAAAGTGGTCTCTCCTAATCTTCGGGAGCAACACAAATTTGGTTATATCTAGAATAACCATCCAAAAAGTAATACCATCCCTTTCCTGCCAATCGATCAAGTATTTGATCCATGAAGGGCATTGGAAAGTGGTTTTTTAACGTCCATGAGTTGAATTTTCTGTAGTCCATACACACCCTCCACCCAGTGATAGGCCTGAGTAGGATCAATTTGTTCTTCACATTGGCTACCAATATTATGCCCCCTTTCTTAGGCACACATTGCATAGGACTCACCTACTTACTATTTGATACAGTATATACCACCCCTGCATCTAACAACTTGATGATTTCTTTCTTTACCACCTCTTGCATAGGTGGGTTTAGGCAACACTGATGTTCAATAGTAGGCATACAATCCTCCTCTACATAAATTTTATGCATACATATGCCAGGAGGAATACTAATGATATCTGCAATAGTCCAACCAATAGTTCTCTTATATCTCTTAAGAACAGAGATAAAAGCTTCCACCTGTTGTTTACCCAGATCAGCAACAATAATGACGGGTAGCAAATTACCATTACCCAGGAACACGTACCTCAAATGACTGGGTAACTCTTTCAATTCCAACACCTGTGGCTCTTTGACAAATGGCTTTGCCGGTGGTGTTGGTCGATTCTTAAGATCAAGATCGAGCTTCTTAGGAGTATAAAAGTATGATCCCATTCTTGTCAAAGCACAAACGATCTCTTCATAATCCTCAAAATCTTTATGATTAAAATTCATATGTACTGTGGCTAATGGCTCAACATTAAGCTACTCCTTTATTGGTACTTCTTACTCGTACTTATAATACACATCAAAACTTGAGAACACACTCATCTCCTTATGTTGTTTCATTGATTTGAGCACATCAAAATGCACCACTTCATCATTCATCCTAAATAAGAGCTCATTAGCTTGGAAATCAATCAACACACTTTTGGTTGTGAGGAAAGGTTGACCCAAGATTATGGGCACCTCAAAGTCCACCTCACAATTCAAAATTATGAAATTCCTAGGAAATATGAAGATATCTACCTTCAGCAGCACATCATTCGAAATACCAATAGGTCATTTTATCGACCTATCCGCCATCACAAGTTGTATGTTAGTGGGTGTGGGGTTTCCCGAACCCAACTTTTTATAAACAGCTAGCGGCATCAGGTTAATGCTAGCTCCCAGATCACATAAGGCCTTAGAAAATTCCAAAGATCCTACTGTGCATGAATTAGTGAATGCTCCTAGGCCTACCTTTTTCTGCACCAAGGACCTTACAACAATAGCATTGCAATGATAGAGATTATCACCGGTTCATAGCTCGCCTCTATTTTCTTTGTCAAAAGGTCCTTCATAAATTTTGTATACCCTGGCATTTGCTCAAGTGCCTAAACCAAAGGCACATTTACCGTCAACTGCTTCAACATAGCCATGAATTTACTAAACTTTGTATCCTCAACCTTCTTCTTTAATCTTTGAGGAAAGAAAAGTGATGGTTTTGGGAGAGTGTTTACCACTACTTTGTTTTCCTTGTCTTTCTCTCTTTTAAACTCATCAGCCTACCGACAGTTGGATGCAACATCATGAATAACCTCATCCGGTTTTTCAGACTCTACTAGATAATCAATATCTGCTTTATTAACATTCTATGCCATAATATCAACCACAGTCTTACCCACAGATGGGCATGCCAGTACTTTACACTCCTACGGCTAATTTCCATGCACAAACTATCCTTTCTTAGATTTTAAACTGTGTCACTTGGTAGAGTCCCAACCTTCCTATGATTAAACACAGCAGAAAGTTGGTTCATTTGCTGCTCCAACTATTTTATTGAAGTAGAGTATGATTCAACAAATTGATTCATCGAGGATAAATCATTTTTTATATCTACTACTCTAATATTTGTTCCTTCCACTGCCTTCAATAATTTAGCCATCATATCTTCCATGGACATCTTCCCAGAGCTAGTTGTAGTAGCCTCATGATTTCTAAGAGGCATATACAACCCACTTCTGTCATTCTTGTTCTTCTAATTTCCTTGGTCTCGGTCTTTGTATCTAGATTTATCATAGTAGTTCTGACCTTGGTTACCTTGGAAACTGCCTCGGAAACCCCCCTGATTGTTCAAATAATTAACTGCCTTCTCAGAATCAGAGTCAGCTCTTCCCTGTGATGTAATAGATTTAACCTTATTTGTCTTTCCTGATAATAAATGCTTAGTAAGAAGTTCTACCTATGTCTTCATATGAGCCATGTATTGGTCATGTTCATCTTATCTTTGCCTCTGTTCTGCAGTCATACCAATAGATACAGTAGAGCTGGCTACCTTAGAATCCCTAGAATGCCAAGCTCTACTATGATTTGTCATACAATCCAACATCTCAGACGCCTCAGGAAAAGTGAGGTCCATGAATGACCCACCCGCATCATTATCCACCCTTGGCTTAGTCACTGAATTCAAGCCCCTATATAATATCTCATTCAGGTGGATGTTAGTCATTTGATGATTTGGGCACTGTGTGAGTTTCTTTTTGAACCTCTCCTAAGTTTCATGGAAAGCTTTAGTTGGAAGCTGCCTAAAATTATTGATTTCATCTCTTAATTGTGCCCTCTTCGACGGTGGAAAGAATTTTTCCAAGAAAGCATCTTTTAATTAGCTCCAATTTATAATAGATACGGGGGTTATCCCATTTAACCATAAAGTTTTTTCTCCAGTCAGAGACAACAAGCATAGTCACAGCTGAATAGCATTTTCTCCTACTCTTGGATTGTCGAACGATTTGCATGTCGAGATAAAGTTAATCAAATGTATATTTGGGTCATCACCCACAATTCCACCAAATAGTCCCTTAATATGCAATAACTAGATCATGGTACTCGTGAGATTAAACTTGGATATGGGTACTAAGGGTGGAGAAATAATAGCCCCTGTAACACTAGCCCTATCCAAGTCATCATCATCATCGTCTAGAGCAAATTGGATAGCTCGGCGTCCAGGTCTCATCCTAGCCTGGTGATTTCTGTTAATATTCCTATTCACTGGTGTGGCTACATAATCTACACACCTTAGGTTTAATAACTCATCATTGCCCAGGTCCTCATCATCTGGGTTTACTTCCCGACCATCATTGTCTGCATTTTGATGGTTTACTTGTGTGGCTGCCAAGGCTACTAATCTAGCCTACTCCTTCTAAGCAGCTATTCCTTTTGGGTCCTATTGACCGTCCATTCTGCCAATGAGCTACGGTTTTGGATGAATAGGAAACAATGGTTGACCTGATCTCCGTGTACTTGGCATACAAGCTACTCAACCTGCACAAAACAAAAACAACAAATAAAAAGAAAAATTTAGGAATCTTTGACCAAAGGGTCAATTAACAATCACAAACTTAGTTGACAATTGTATTCCCTGGCAACGACGCCAAACTTTAATATGCCCAAATTACAAATCTCGTTAGAAAGCATAAGCGATCGCCGTCAAATATAGAACCCAACTAGGTTGGGTATCGAATCCCATAGGGAATACTGTGCTCACTAAGTATTGTAATCGTTACTGGACTGTTGATCAGAGGTTCCTGAATAAGGGGGGCTTTGATTTGTAACTTATAAAGTAATTAATTGTAACAAGAGTATTTCAACGAATGATTCTCTTTGTAATTTAATGAGATTAAACAAACCAGGGCTATGGTTACCAAAATGCTAGCACAACTAGGGATGTGAATCACTTAAGAGTTCCAATTAGCAAATTCAATTGCAAAAAAGGTTGAATCCTATTATTTATCCCTTAGTTTCTCAACCTAAGTGGATATATTATCCTCTAATTCTCCCAAACTGAAAGGATACATTGTTCTTTCAACCATTTTCTCATGTAAGCTAATCCTGTTAGGGAATTTTCCATTAATACAAAGGTTAAAGCCCTTAGAATTCATGTAAACACTTCCTTTTTCCCAACAAACACTTTTCTTTCAGATAAGTGATGTTTTTGGGCACACTTTTCAAGTTTGCAACCAACAAAAGCCATTCTATTAAAGAAAGGTTTATAAAATATATGTTATTCATGGAACTCAATTTGATTCACAACCCATAGATGTTTTTCACATTAAGGATCCCGTAACCCTAGTTATGGGAACTTAGCCACAACATTTCATAAAAGGAGAAGAAATAATTCTTGAATTATTCATAAATATATTTAAAATTCACTTACAGTAATCTCAAGAATCAGTTCTTGAATCTTAAATAAAGAATTGAAAGATTAACTTCCCCAAAGATACACTTCAATCCCCAAAGTACTAGGTTACAATAAGTTTCTACAGATTAAAAACTTGTACAAGATTAAAAAACTCAATCCACTAACCCTACAATATAGTATTTATATGTTCCTAAGTAAAAAGGAATTTAAAATTTAAAATAAAAAACCCTCATCCAAGTCAACGGCCAAAGTGGTAGTCCATCAAGAGTATGAAGGTCCACCATTTGGTTCATCACTGATTCCTTCAGAAGAGTAGTTTCTGGATAAAGCCTTACGACATACCTAGTGGTCCGTCGCAAGACTGTCGGTCCACTATTTGGTCCGTCACTGAGTCCTTTGGGAAACCATGTTCTGGATAAAGCCTGACATACACCTAATGGTCCGTTGCAAGACTGATGGTCTACCATTTGGTCCGTCACTGAGTCCTTCGGGAGGCCATGTTCTGGTTAGGCCTACCGATCCACTTGGTGATCCATCGCAAGACTGATGGTTCTCCATTTTGACCCATCAAATTCCTTTTCTGCTACTTTGTCCAAGTTTCTTCTGTGGTTCACTCTTTTCCTTGAAACACTGAAAAAACTTATTAAAGACCACTTTGGTTGCTTGAAAACATACGATTTTCCCAAGAAGACGATGTTAAATATTGCATCAAAAATCGAAACATTACTCATGTTTTAAGATACTTCAGCTACCAGTTGATTTCAGTCTCTTGGAGAGTCTACATTCTTTTAGCATGGAAGATTTAAGATTATGTATCTATTCCAATTTACTTATTGCATTCACCCTCACTTACTTAGTGCATTCCAAAGTACTGATCCATATATATTTCTTTGTGCTACATTATCTCATAATGTAGGTACAAGTTGTAGCCCACACATCATAATCAGATAGTTTGTAGCTTCTAGCTAGCAGGTAATGAATTCTCCTATTTCGGGGACTCCAGTAAATTGTAGTTTATGTAAATTATTTTTATTATTCATATGTATGATTAGTGGTAGTTGGAGGCATGTCCCAACTATCTATAGTCAGTATACTAGAGGCTTCATAGATAGCTAGTTAGAGTTGTTACATGTAATTCATGTTTCTTTCCTCAATTTTATCATGTTGTAAAATTTATCAGTATGTCATTTATTTGGAGTTTCTTATGATCATGTTTTATCTTAGTAAATTTAGTTTTTATACAATTTAAATTAGTTGCTCAAGCAGTACACTCGTTCATGGGTTAGCTTAGGATCACTTATGGTTTCGAGCACCATGTTACAACCAGGGTGTAGTCTTGAGTCATGATAGATGTGGGCCCTCTATTTATTAAAAATGTTCTCATATGGTTGTTTTGATTGCTCTATTTAGTCTGAAATATCAAATTTGGTATGTAGCACAATTCATTTATATGAATGGGGTTCTAACGAATCCCAAGAACTCGATCAAAGTCTATTTTGGTCTTAGCAAAATCTAGTGCCTAAAATATGGTATGACCACTTTAGCACCCCTGAGCCGCTTTACCAGCCTTGGCCAATGGGTTGTGGTCTGATTTAGTGCCAAGGCAATCACTTTAGCAGTACGCGTGACCCTAGTGCATGACCATTTTAGTAGACTTGTGCTGGTTAAGCACTAGCATCTTAAGTAGATAGCTAAGTTGACCTAAAATTCCTTGGTCAGTTACCATTATTTTTTCATCAATTTACGTCATATCTCAATTCAAATTCTATTAAATTAGGTTGTTAAACCCTTTAACCTTAGGTTCTTATTTGGGCCTTGACTTATGCTCAACTTTTAATCATACATTCCTTGTTCTTCTTGAGACATCGTGATAGATTCAATTCTAGATTTCATTTGCCAGCCCCTCAGGTTCATTGTTGACTCAAATTCTAACTCGAACCTTTATATAGCAACATGTATCTCTTTTTAATTCTAATGATATCTAGCTTACTATTTTAATAGTGTGGTAGCATTTTGCGATCGAGTAGCAAAGGCAAACGATTTATAGATGATACAGGGACATACAGTTCGGCATTGAGGTAGGCTTTGGTCTACTCTTCTTCTTGAGATTGTGTATGATATAAATTGCATGCTAGGTAAGTATTTAAGGATATGATTATGGTTAGGATTACGTGACTTAACCTAAATTAGGAGTTTAGGTATAGAAGGGTGAACCAAATCTTATGATGAAATATGGATTATAACGATACAAGCCTATCACCCTAGATTATAAGTATGTTACCCATAGTTAATGCTAAGTATACTTTAGAATAAGGTTTATTACTTGACTTAGTGATTATCATAGTTTCTTGCGTTATGGTATAATTGCTATATTAGTTATATACTATTAGCCCGAGGCCATGGTTACGATACTTGTTGGACTCTAGGTGAGTATTCCATCTTTATAAAGGATGTGGTTTTAGTCTATGGGCGCTAGATGCTTATGATTGTATTATTTTTAGATACTGAAGATGGCATACATAGACTATGGTACATCCATGCTCACTTAATAGTACGATTCCTACAAAAATCTTGGTTTTACTATTATTTTCCTATAAAGGGATTTATTCCCACTTTTCACTTTTAAAATATATTCTTTTATAAATGGGAATCCTACCACATTAATGGATAATTTATGAGCTTCTAGAACTAAAATGATGTATTTAAATTTGATTGAGATAGATTTTGGTATATGATTTTATGTTTACTATTAAATTTGATCATGAGAGATTCCATCTTTTTCTGCTATATTATGATGATTTAAATCTGAAAAAAACCCACACAATAGATTTACAAATTTACAATCTTTTAGCCATGGTTTGAATCCATGTAGTTATTATATATAATTTTTTTGATATCGAACAAAAAAGATTGGCTGTTGATGATTATTGGACATCCTAGATTTGGACAAGTTCAGTGTATATGGGTACTCCCGAATCCCATAGGGTCCCCTAAGTTTGTGAGTTATCGTGCCAAGAAAGAAAGGTCGTCATAGGTCCTGCCTATTTGAGCCATTGAGTTGGGGGAGCTGTATACATTAGGTACGCTATGAAAGTTGGATTGATTATTGTATTATGGATTTACTTACATTTATTCATACATACGTATTTCCTATTACAAGTTTATTATTTGGTTCCTATATCTATCAGCCTTACAGGGGGTTGCATAGTTATTGGTTATAAGTGTTATTTGTTGTATGTTAAATGCTTATTGAACCTTCTTGTTTACGGGACCTGATTAGGGATTGTTTGTCTAGATGAGCTAGTTACTTTATTATGATTATTATGGTTAGCTCATGGTATGCTAATTATAGACTGGTATAGAGATTTAAGGTATAGTTCTGATCCTTTTCTTGTTAATGATAGTTTACATTACACATAATTATCTCTTGATCAGACATTATGATTAGGGGACTTAATTATGAAAATAATGGTTCCTACTTGATTAGGAGGCCTTGAGATGTTAGAATGACTACCTTAGGTTGTATCTCTGGGTTAGTTCTGTTTGCCTATATGTATATATACATATATCTAGCTCTAGTATTTCCATATATCCCTCTATTACCATGCTTATTCATATTGTATATGAATTCGTTGACCTTGTATAATGCTATATATCATTTAATTATTTATTTGTATATTGGCCAGTGATATACGATATAGTGCTATACTACCTAAGTACAACTAGAATAGGATAGTTTACTTTTATTTCCTCTTTACCCTTATGGTTTTTAACTTCCTAGAGAGTTTGTTGTAGTTTAAATTCCTGCTTTACATATTGTTTATGTTTGCATTATATTTAGAGCTCTGTCGATAGTTTCCTACTGAGTACCCACATTCTTTGTACTCATACTACACTTTTGCAACCTTCAGATCATAATATAAGTTCTTACTATTAGTGTGTATGTTGACCAGAGTAACTATGGATTGGAGCTTAGAGTGAGCTCCTGGGATTTGGAGCCTTCTCCCCCTCTAATTAATTTGAATAATCTTTATGTAGTATTTAGAGATGGGTTATACTCATAGATTTATTTAATAATTCATTTTTGTACTCTTACTATTAGAAGATTTTGTACTAATTCCAGTAGGTTTTGGGACTACCTTATATGGATTAGTCTTTTATCTTATTTATTTTGTATTTTCCCTCTACTTCATTAAATAGTTCGTTACTAGCAATTTTGGATTATAAGTCATTTTACCTACTAGTGGGTTATAGTAGGTGACATCATAAAATGAGACATTGGGCCATGAAATTATTAGGCTCACTTATGTGACTCTTGTATGATTTTAGCATAATTTAAATTATTGCTCTTGATCAGTTTAGAATCTATAGAAATCTATCTTGATTTAAACATATGCCATATGGGTGTGAGGTTCTTGCCTTATTCCACGTATATGTAATGATCTCTAGAACTTGCCTTGTGTTTGTACTAAGGATATTGAAGAATGTCGAGGTTAAGAGATGATATAGGTATTTCATTGGTAGTCATGTTTTATACTTTACTTTATGTACCCATAGTTCATGATCTTAGTTAGACCCATTGAGCCTTTAGCCTATTATTTTGTAGACTTATTTTAGCTTATGCCCTTTTATTTCAATAGACCATAATTTGATCCAAAACTACTAAGCACTTTAGTTGAGCAATAAATGTTGTTAAGCTGTGAATAAAATGGAGAAAGTAATGTTAAAGCCCTAAGAATAATAACTATTGGCATATAAAAGTATATATGTTGGTCATAAGGAGTAAACGAAAGAAAAGAATAAAAGTGTTTTGATAAGATAATCTAAAACTCCCCACTTATATAATATGTGAACTGGCATAAAAAGATCGACAAAACAAAGAAATTTGTGGAAAAGAAAAAAGGTGAAAAAGAGGTTGTCAAAGGGACACAATTGTTCACATACTTGATCTTGATGAAAAGAGGTAAAAAAGAGGTTGTTGGGCATAGCATCGTACCCCTTGATGATGCTCAATTGTCCATGTGTTGCACTTCTTAGGGTCATGTGTTTTTACATGCGGTGCATATTTAGGCTGATGTCGGCCAAATTATACCTCCCAATGAGATATAAAGCGACCACTATCAAATAAGGAGACCAACCATAGTTGTTGTGAATCCCACGAGGAGCAGGTTAAAGTGTCAATCAAGTTATCGTCAATGGAATCAATGATAGTCTCAGTAAAAGAAAAGGATTTGTAAACAAAGAATTCGATAGTAATAATTGTTTATTTCTTTGGGTTTTTGATCAATATCAGAAAGGCATTATGATTATGTTCCCTATTAACTTCATATAACTCTGATGAGAAAGCATAATCATGAACTTACAGTAATGATATATAAACACTCCAAAAATCTCACTTTGAATTAAAACTCTAATAATTTATATTTGTAATTCCAAGACCAAGAATATACCTTAAAACCTTACAATAATGTAATATAGAGTCTAATAAAACATAAAATATAGTAGGAGTATTTATAGATACAAAAGGAATATTATCTTAAACTACGTAGGAAAATAAAGTCTGCAGGGTTCCACTAATCGTTAACTATCTCATGAATGAGTCTACCAATTGTGAACTACAGTCGTAGAAGTCAGACACTACTTGCACTTCTTTTACACCATTTATGTTGCTAAAGTATAACAATCGTAGGCTCACTTTATTGGTGGTGAACACCATTTGTGGAAAGAAGGATTATAGTTTTTTCTACATCATCTTTTTCACGACCAAGGGTGATGATTTGTAGTTGGTTCCATGACCAATGGGCATGATCCACAATTCATCCCATATTCAATTGTGAGCCCTTTTTCTCTATTTTGCCTCCAAACCCTATTCTCTAGAAAAATATAACAAAGACACATCATGCCTACAAAAAATACCTAAGTTCTTGCATATTTTCCCCGTCGTAACCATCAGAAGTGACATAAAACCATATCATAGGCCATAGTGGATCTAATTCTATTAAACCAAGAAGTATCAAGGGGATTGGGAGTAATTTCACAATACATTTATAAATAACCTAAAATCATCCTTCAGAGAGGATTCACCTTATTTTCAAGCAGATTAGAGAGTCTAAGGTTTTTTATTAGGGTTTATCTTTTGTAAACTTTTCTATACATTTTCTTTGGTATGAATAACATTATATTTCTAATTTTATTCTTAACTATAAGTGCTTGAATACCCTTTTTTGGGGTTGAGGACAAATGCATGATTGTATATCATACTTTTGACTTATTTTAATGTTGAATTTATTATGACCATTGTTCTTAAGCTATTAGTTTTACTATTTTAATGTTGCTCCAATATTAGGACACATCTATAATCCTCTTGTGAACCCCGAAGGAAAATTATTAGGTTAGAATGGGAAGATTAGGGGACACGTTGTCATGTTTAATAAAGTAAAGATTTGATTCACTTCTAGGATAGTAATATACTTAGAATGCCTTGTTTGGCTCAAATATGGAATGATAACTTAATGTATCTAAATTAGAGTATTGCATCCCTGCTCAATAATTTAGTAACAATGTCCTTTTAGGTAGAAGATTGGAGGTTTGGAAGAATGTAGTCATACTATTTACCCCATGAATCATCAACTGAATAAACAATGTAAACAAAGAAACAATAACAACATACATGATTACCACAAGCACCTTGACCCTGGAATTCCCCTATATATTATTTATAACTATGCTCAAACTGTGATTAGCATAATTTGTTCTTTTTGCACACTATTAGAAAGACAAAATTTACAAGTCCTTTTGATATATTACACCACTTGTCTAAAATATTATTAGAGATTTAATAAAGTTAATTTCTAAGTGTACAATCTTTGTGGGTTTGATATTTTTCTCTTAAAGAACCACTATAATTACTTGTTAGACCATATATAGTTATGTTTATGGTAGGCTCATCCAATAAGACTAAAATAAGAAAGAAAGTTGGTTTGCTACAACCTCTGTGTATTGTAGAGCATACATGGGCTTCCATTTCTATAAATTTCATTAGTGGGTATCCAAAGGTTGATGGCAAAGAGTCAATCATGGTTATGGTTGACCAGTTTTTAAAGTATTTTGTTTTCATTGTTGCTCCTACTCTTTGTTCTGTATAGATAGTTGTTGAATTATTCTATAAGTTTGTGGTGAAGATATTTGGGGTTCCACTTTATATTGTGAGTTATCGAGATACTTGTTTCACAAGTCAGTTTTGGACCACATTATTTAGCATAATTGAGACTAAACTAAACATCTCACCTATGAATTATCCACAAACTTATGGATAGACAAAAAATATCAGTTATCTAGTTGAAGAGGACTTTAGGCACTATATGACTGCGACTTAGACAAACTGGGTGGAAATGTTTGATAGTGCATAATTTTACTATAATATGCATAGTTCATCAGTAGCTGAGAAAAGCTACATTGAGCTAGTGTTGGGAATGAATCCTAACATAATGATGGAAGTCCCTAAGTCAAAAAGAAAAGGCAATTGTCTTGCTTCTTACAAGTATGCGACAGACAGGGAAGAGTTACTAGATAAGATGCAAAATAGTTTGAGGAAGACAAAAAAATGAATGAAGAAGTATGCTAATAGGTATCAACATGATGTAGAATTATAGGTTGGTGAAACAGTTTTGTTAAAGCTTACTCCCTAAATCTTGAAAAAAATCAATAGCAAGGAAATCTATTATGGGTTTGACTATGAAGTATGATGGACCATTAGATGTCATAGAATGGATGGGTGAATTAGTGTGTGTTCAAATATACACACAAGTGTATGCTGTCAAACAAGTAATATAGGATCAATAGTCCAGATATCACACCCGCAGGGGCTTCAACTCCTGTAATTTCCTTAACTCAATTTACACTAGTATCTCAAACAAGTGATATGCAACCAATAAAGATAAGGTTTATTTTTGATTCTAAGTAAACTAATAATCAATATTTAAAATAGTGGAATAATTGGAAAATTTGTAAATAATTTAATAGTGTAATTTAAAGATTAAGGAACCTTATTCAATCTTGTATACACATACTCTCTCATTTGTTATGTTGTATATCACATTGTTGGCTCATGTAACACCCTGAAAATCCAAGCTAAGATTAAGATCATGCTTCAATTACATTTAAAATCAAACATCATGTTTTAGTCTCATGAGAAGTGATTTATACATGTATTAAGGCCACAAGAAGCTCCTACCTCATGTCCAAGTTGAAACATCCCTTACCGATTGGTTTCTTGTGAAGAATCTCCTTATAGTCAACATAAAACGAGCATAATTGTAGGGGGTGCAGATAACTCGTGTAATTTGTATGGTTAGTTAATATTAAATTCTTTTCCATGACTATAAATAATTTAGATCAATTAACATTTGTTGTTAATGTATAGATAATTTTCCATATGGATTATATAAACTATCATTAATATATTCTAACATTTTTAATCTGTATAATATCCATCTGAATAGTAATTATCTAGGTATGAATAGTAGTTATTTCCATTTAAATATATTTGTTCTAATTCATCTTCTATCAAATTTTCTAATTCTTCATCTTCAATAATAAATATCTTTTCCCATATAATTTTCTTTATATATACTATCTCTATATCCTTAAGTATATATAAAACAAGTATCTTGAATTCATTTATCATTTCATCAGGTAAATAAGTATTCATTTTTCATTTAATGCTATTTTTTAAAATATTCCCTCCAATCATATACATAACAAAATATGATCATCTTAGATCACTATATACTAGATTATTCTTAAATAACATGTTCTTCGGTCACTATTAGCATGGTAAGCTGGATACTTTTTTATAAACAGCGCCTCTACTCTGGTTACTCCCCTATCACGGCTTCTTTGCCTCACCGGTTTCACCTTTAGCATGGCATAGTTCTAGAA
Organism: Capsicum baccatum var. pendulum; assembly: GCA_030864225.1. Lineage (NCBI taxonomy): Eukaryota > Viridiplantae > Streptophyta > Magnoliopsida > Solanales > Solanaceae > Capsicum > Capsicum baccatum. The sequence goes on from CM061557.1 coordinate 95,147,912, forward strand.
ATTTTACTCCTTTTCCACTTTGCTAATAAACTTCTTAACATGCTATTCTTCGAATAATTATACTATAAAATAACTAACATGAGCTTATTTTATTATACTTATGATTGTTAGGAATTTATCAATTTAGCTATTCATAATTACAAATGAAAATACCTATTCTGGTAGATTTGATAAATTTGTGCTTTGTTCATCCATAGCTTAGTGTAAAGTAAATATCTTTATTGATTAAATGAGAGAAAATTTTATTGTGTACAAGAAGGCTTGCTTTTCATGTAGAAAGTCTTGCCTTAACTTAGCAAATGCTTCTACTATTTATAACCTAAAAAGAGAAAATGCGTATACTATTCTATACTGTTCCTACTTTACATTTTTCATCTTTACAAAAGTAGAAAAGACTTTACAAAAAGAAAGTCTTAAAGCTATTCTACAAAAAACAAGGCTAATAATGGTTTTTTGCCCCAAAAGTCAACAAAGCTATTAAAAGCTAGTAAATGTTACATAACAATTTACGTATCTAAAGTTAAGATAAATTGTCTCATTCTTCATATGTCCTTTTTATATCTTTAATGCTATGTATACTTTCTTTTATTATTTCTTCATCGGTCTGTGTTGCTTTATATCTTTTGTCGTATATCTTCCAGCTGGCGTCCTTATCTTCGTTTATTCTAGTTGAAATTCTAGAATAATGTTATCTTCGCCATTACATCTCAAACATAGATGGTCTGGGTATTTATGCCCTATTAATTTACAATATCTGGTCAATAATTCATCTGAAATAAAATTTTCCTTAATTGCTCTGGTAGTTGGTCATTTCTTTGGATTAAGTAATGTCATAATCCATCATTGCACTTCCTCCATAACTGGTTGTCTTAACTCTCTTGAATTTGAATAAATCATTAGCTGATCTCTTGAATAGTAACTTCATATAGGATTCCCGTTTAGGTACTAATTTCCTAATTCTTGGATAATTGTGGATATTCCAATAATTCTTTTATTCGCATAAAAATCTGGTATATCTATTTTGGGTATTTAACCTTCCTGTTGAATATCTTCGGGTATATTCATATCTCCATTCATTCCTACCTTCACAACTTGTATAACTAGTTTAATTTTTCATAAAATATCTCTGCTGGTGCCGTATAGAACTTTACAAAAAATAGGTTGCCCTTTGTTATCATCTTGTAAGTGGTAATTACTTTGTATATTTCTGGTAGAGCAGATAATTCAGTCTCGTCTAGGGTATATATAGTATTGAGTAGTCCATAACTGAAACATGTTTTAACTAGATTTTGGTTAATTTTTGGTAATGCAATTACCTTATTATATCCTTGTAGCTTTTGGGTTATATAGTTCGTATTTGGTTCTTGAATTCTTGTAGCTCTGGGTTTAAGATTTAAGTAGGTTTCTATCTGGTGGATGTTTACAATATATGCTCTGGTTATGTGGTTATAAGCTTTCTTGTTGTCACGACCCAAACGAGGGCTTGGTTGTGATGTCCATCGCGAACCATGAAAGCCCGGAACGCCCTTCTATATCTGGTAATCATGCACAACATTCATATAATAAAACAAGATGCAAAAATATAATCTGATACGGAAACATGGTCATACTCTGAATTTAGTTTAACAATAAGGAATGAAATTTGAAATCAACTAAACAACATCTGGAACAGTCTGCGAAATATCTACTAAAAAAATCAAATGACAACTGACTGAAACTGGGAGAAGGCCCCCAGTGGACCTAAACCAAAATAAATAACATAATCTGAAAGACACAGGCCTTCAATAATTAAAAAGGCTTACCAACTACACACTTCACTGCTGTCTGAAAACTCTACTATTTAGCAGGACCTCTGAACTGAGCTGTAGACCATGTGAGTAGGGGGTCAATACAAATGAACTGTTATGCAAAGAAAACCCAAAATAATAATTTATATTCAACTTATATGAGAGCAATTTAAAATAGTTCATAAACATATCATATGATAAGAAATCACATGGGCATTTTTGAAAGACTCTATAAAATCATCTGAACTCTGAGACATTCTTTGTTTTACTTCTGCGCTAGGTGGTATACCTTACAACTCTGAAACTCCACAGGCTATATGGAAGATACCATTAACTCGGCAGCCAAGCCCCTAAACCAAGTGTGCCGAAAGGGTTGGAGTCTCTTAATCTACTACACCACACGGCCGTCGCCAGTGTACAATAATAATCTACTTGTATCGGCAAATACGGTTTCCGGATAAGAGTTAATTGAACTCAAGCCCTCATCGGGTAACCACCAATCCCTCTTTAAGCCCATGTTTAGCTCTTTTAAAAATCATGCATCTTCTGAAAACATACTCTAAAATCTCTTATCTGTTATGGCATTCATACTTACGGGATCGTCATACCATTGACTTGTAAGTGACATCTCTGAGCCATTAATAACATATTATAATTTGTGTTTTCAAAACATAAGTTTGGAACCACCATATCAATAAATCAAATCAAAGAAACTCTTTCTCAAACCTCATGTAAATACATGCAAGGAACTCTTTTTGTCATGCATTTCAATAATACAAGGTGGTCATGTCAAATTTCTCAATCACATGTAACTCTTTCTCATTTAAAACAAGGATGTAATTATATCAAGAATCTCCCTCTAATCATCTCTAAATCATGCTCAGACACTACGGTATTGAGAAAACTAATTTCAAACCATAAATCATGCATTGTAAATCATTCACAATAAGATCATAAACTTGAATTTACCACAAGAGAGGGACTTCATAATCTGTGCTCTCAAATAAATCTTTAATTTCAATTTCATATGTATATATATACTTGTAAATCAATTTAAGGGGATAAGGCATAAAGGCCAAAACAACAATATAAATAACATGGATAAAGCATAATAAAAATCATGGATTTCAAACCCCTTTAACAAATTCATGCTTTATAATTTTTAAATCATAATTGAGTATTTTCAACAAGCACATGTATTTTTAGGATAAAACCCACGTACCTCAAATAGAAAATTAGAGACAGATTCTTGAAGCCTACGGTTTGGGGATTCCAAATCTTTAATCAATTTTGAAAACCCACGGTTGAATCTTGAGATTCTTGGCAGAGGTTTTGGAATGCTTAAGGTTTTTTATTTGTAGAGAATGAAGATTTGGGCATAAAGTGCTTTTGTTATGCCATTGATTGTATTTTTATAGACGAATTGAGGGTAGGGTAATTTCCCAAATTACCCCCCTTTTAACCCTTAATGTAACCAGAAAAATATAACTGGCAGTCCAATTTAACGGGCTACCGCGATGCGCCACTATCGCGGTGGCTCACTTGAAATTGATGAATGGGAATTCGGTCCACTCCACGATGTCCCACCATCACGGAGTCCCACTAGAAATTGACCATCATCATTTACACCCTCTCCGCGATACACCAAGGACAGGAATGATGGTGTTTTACCACAAGGACTTAAAGTAACCATAACTCTTCACCGAGTGTCCGTTTTGGATGCATCTTATATCGATGGAAAGCTTATTTAATCATCTACGAAATGAAAAGTTGAAATCTATGGGATTCCACTATCTAAACTCTTATGAACAGAGTCATGACTAAATAACTAAATCTGAAACATGATTCTTGGACTGAAATGAGTTCACAACTTACACGGATGGAATAGATTATATTTTGGGATGGTCATATGTGTTGGACTTTAGATAGTAGGACTGGGTGAAAAGGTGGAAAAACCACAGTAAGTTGTCTGCCTGACTGTTAAGCTGAATTATTGGCTACATAGACTGAATTATACTGGACACTTATACCTAACTGGAGTATCTCTTCAACACTTTTTCTAAAGAAGTCCTGGTAGCATTAGGGAGCAACGAATCGTAGGCATGATTTACACAAGACATACAACTAAGGAATCACAACCTTAGCACTACTCTATTGCATGGAATATAGACATTTAAGTCATAATCTATGATAGAATTCCGGGACTTAGGCAATGCAACTTCTTACTTGCAAGGTTAGCCACACTTCTAAAATACTCTCTCAACTATATTTTCCCCTTAAACACTATGCTCATAGATTGTACTTATATGGCCGATGATATTTCCATCTACTAATCTCTAAAGGGAACTAAATCACCTCACCATCTTCAAGACTAACTCAAAATCACAAGACGCACCACAGAATACTATAGTACTAGCCTGAATCATGAATTCAGTAAACCCTGCCTTTCACAATTCCTCATCTCGTGCATAATTTTTATTGCCACTCCAGCAATCACCTTCAACTTCGTATTAGACATTCACAAAAATTTAAGGAATCCATCCATATGCACAAAAACATGATATTCAAGCCTATCTTCATACCTACATATGCACTTCTAAACAACTACTCATAAAACATATTTCACATAGTCTCTAATACTTCTATCCATAATAACTTCCCTTCACTATTTAGATGACACACATAAAATAGTCTCAACTAACCAAGCCATACACGAAACTTCACCTCAAAATTCTTTCAACTTATGGACTTATATAAAAAAAGCACACAACAATTTTTCCAAAATATAAAACATAAAACTTCAACTAACCTTGACACGTATCAAAGACTTGGCCTCAAACTTACTCCACAATTACCGCCTTAACTCATATAAGCATACAACCATCTTTCATCAATAAGAAATGTTTACTCTTTCCCTTCTAAGAATCTGTTCATCATCACTATCTCGGCCTAAGGGAAAAGGTCATTGGAAAATTAGAATACCGGAATTCAGAACATGAGCGGAGTACTAAGCGTAACTTGATACCATAAGGAAGTATCACTTTAATACCAGCTCAATCTTATGCCATAAGATTAGGCTATACATACCTTTACTAAATCGCCCTTACCACTATTCTTGTCATTACGCCTCTAAACGCCCAGTTCCATCCAACACAAGAAATAACAAAATAGATAATAAGTTGCTAGTGAATCGAAATAGGCCTCACATGACTTTACTAGACTTTGAGTTTCCAATAACACAATGATAACAAGATTACAAAAGACAGAAACTTGACACACAATAATCAATGATCTAAGGATACAATCTTTCTCTATATAAATAAAAAAAAATCTGAGTCAAACACTTCCCCCACAGACTACCATACAATCCACATACGCTACTGGCTACCACATTAGTTCATCACTAAAAAGGGGTAAATCATCCTCAAACATTGGTTATTCAACTAAAATATTTATTTACACAAAAGTCACCCTCACTCCGACTTCTAACTTTGTGACTTCATATCACCAACTTTTTCGTCCAACATCACTACCAATAGGTCATGACACTGACACTTAACATATACTACTACTCAGGTGGAAATATATTTCCAATATTTTGCTACACATCATCTCCTTTCAGCGTGATATCAACAATATAAATTCTAAAAAAGACTGAATACACTTAATATCACAGGCTGAAAATCATGATTTTATCAGAATCAAAGTTCATTCTAGAATCAATACACTCTGAGGCACTAACAGACTTTTCACAAGTTCTTGCAAAATTTCAAAATCTTATATGGCTCAATCAGAGAGAACTATATCATTTAGACTCTAAACTTCTATACTTGAATCACCCCAATAATGTGACATGTTTGAGAACATCAGAGTAAGGAAAGAATTGGGATGACTTTTATTTTTGTATGGGCGACACCATAGCATGAATTAGGGTATGAAAGAGGAACATTCTAACTCTATTGCATGAAATAAAACATGAAGAAAGAGAGACATTCCTAAATGCCTTGTAGCCTCCTGCTTTAAGTGTGGCACACTACATACCCATAAATAAGACTCTACCCAATGCGATTTCACACACCCTGGGACTATGAACCATGCTCTGATATCAAGTTTGTCACAACCCAAATGAGAGCCTGACCGTGAAGGACATACCAAACCATGAAGGTCTGGAATGCCCTTCTCGATCTGGTAATTATGCACAATATTCATATAATTAAAGAAGATGCAGAAATATAATCTAATATAGAAATATGGTCATACTCTGGATTTAGTTTAAAAATAAGGAATAAAATCCAAAATTAACTAAACAACATCTAGAATAGTCTGTAAAATCTCTACTACCTAATCAAATGACAACTATCTAAAATTAGAAAAAGGCCCCTAGTGGACTTAAACCCAAATAAATAACATAATATGAAAGACTCAGGCCTTCTATAATTAAAAAGGCTCACCAACTGCACACTTCAATACTATCTAAATACTCTACTGTTTAGCAGGACCTCTGAACTGAGCTTTAGACCCTGGGAGTAGGGGGGTCGATACAAATGTACTGGTATGCAGAGAAAACCCAAAATAATAATTTATATTCAATATATATGAAAACAATTTAAATTAGTTCATAAACATATCATATGGTAAGAAATCACATTGGTATTTTTGAAAGACTTTGTAAAATTATCTGAATTCTGAGACATTCTTTGTTTTACTTCAGCACTTGGTTTTATACCCTACAACTCTGAAATTCCATGGGCTATATGGAAGCACCCATTAAATCGGCAGCCAAGCCCCCAACCCAAGTGTGCCGCAAGGGTTGAAGTCTCTTAATCTACTATGCCATACGGCCGTCACCAGTGTATAATAATAATCTACCCGTATCAGCAAATACAGTTTCAGGATAAGAGTTACTTGAAATTAACCCCTCTATAGGTAACCACCTAAACCTCTTTTAGCCTATTTTAAACTTTTTAAAAATCATGCATCTTCTAAAAATATACACTGAAATCTCTTATCTGTTATGGCATACATACTTATGATATCGTCATACCATTGACTTGTAAGTCACATCTCTAGCCATATATAACAATCTCTATTTTCAAAACATAAGTTTGGGATCACTATATCAATAAATCAATTCAAAGAAGCTCTTTATCAAACCTCATGTAAACACATGCAAGGAAATCTCTTTGTCAAGCATTTCAATAATACAAGGTGGTCATGTCAAATTTCTTAATCACATACAACTCTTTTTCATTCAAAACAAGGATGTAATTATATCAAAAAGCTCCCTCTCATCATCTCTAAATCATGCTCAGACACTAGGGTATTAAGAAAATTAATTTCAAACCATAAATCATGCATTTCAAATCATTCATAATAAGATCATAAATTTGAATTTATCATAAGAAAGGGACTTCATAATCTGTGCTCCTAAAAAAATCTTAAATTTCAATTTCATATGTATACATATACTTGTAAATCATTTTGAGGGGAAGAGGCCTAAAGGCCAAAACAACAATATCAATAACATGCATAAAGCATAATAAAAATCATGAATTTCAAACCCCTTTAACAAATTCATGCTTTGTAATCTGTAAATCATATTTGAGTGTTTTCAACAAGCCTATGTATTTTTAGGATAAATCCCTCCTACCTCAAATAGAAAATTAGAGACTGATTCTTGAAGCCTATGATTTTGGGATTCCAAATCATTAATAAATTTTAAAAACCCACGTTTGAATCTTGAGATTCTTGGAAGAGGTTTTGGGATGCTTAGGGTTTTTACTGTGTAGAGAATAAAGATTTCGGCACAAAGTGCTTTTGTTATGCCATTGATTGTATGTTTATAGACTGATTAGGGGTAGGGTAATTTCCCAAAATACCCCCTTTTAACCCTTAAAGTAACCAAAAAAATATAACTGGGAGTCTAATTTAATGGGCTACTGCGATGAGCCATTATTGCGGTGGCTCACTGAAAATTACCGAATGGTAATTTGGCCCACTTCACGATGCACCACCATCGCGAAGTCCTACTAGAAATTCACTATCATTATTTACACCCTCTCCACGATATGCCAAGGACAAGAATGGCAGTGTTTTATGTCTGGGACTTAAATTAACCATAACTCCTTCACCGAGTGTTTGTTTTGGATGCATTTTATGTTAACAGATAACTTATTCAATCATCTACGAAATGAAAAGTTGAAATCTAAGGGATTCACCAAAAAAAATATAAATAATTCTAGAAACTAATGCTTGATATTTTAGGGATAGAAATTTAGCTAAAAAAAACTTCGGGGCATTACACTTGTCTTAGTTTAGGCTATCTAAATATGTAATAATTTGTGGGGGTATAAAAAAAGGGTCTTTTGGTGTTCATGGTATAAATGGCTTGTCAAATATTTTGTTCAAGTTCATATTTGGGTTCCTCCTAACTCCTTTGCTTGTACCTGGATAAGTAGATTGATAAAACGATATGGGTTTTTTGAAGTGTCCTAACATCTCCTTCTATCTTTGAAATTTTATTTGTCTTTTGATCGATATTTTTCTGCACACTACTGAGTTATCTGAGTCATAGCTTCATACTTCAGTTTAACTTCATTAGTCTTTAGGTTTTCTATCTTATTTCCCATACTATCCACTTTTAGTGAAAGCGTAGTTAGGGTTTTAAGTATCTTTTCTAGAGCATCGTCTTCTATAATATCAGTTTGGGTAGATTTGTCTTGATATGTAATCTGCAACAATATTTTTGTTAGTCTTAATTACTTCAATTGTAAAAGAAAAATTTAATATATTCAATACTAATCTCCGAATTTCCTTCATTGTAACTGAATTTGTATTTTTCTTGTTAACCACCATCGTACCTGTGTGTTATCTGTTCCTACAATGAACTTTTTATATACAATATATGGCTCAAATGCTAATAAACATTTATATAATGAGCATAATTCTTTTCTATTTATTTCATATTTTATTTCTGTTTCGTTGAATGTTCCTGAATAGTATCTACAATGATGTTCTAATTTTCCTTCTTCATATCTATATTTAAGTACTCCTTCATTACTATATTCACTTGCATCTGCTTCTACTATATATGTAAATTTTTTATTTTTATCTTGAAATTGTAATTTTGGTAATTCTTTACAAAGTATTTTTATTTTCTGTACATGTTTTTTATCTTCTTCGTTGTAATTATATTCTACATCCTTTCTGTAATGGTTTTAGGTTTTTTGCCAATTTGGTATATATTCTCTTATTTGGTTTACTAATCCTAAAAATGATTGTAATTTCGTTTTTGTATCTAATTCTTCTTTTGAATTTATTATTTTTTGTACTATATGTTGTTGCATTTTTACTCCACTTTTATGTATTTGTATTCCTAAAAATTCTACCTAGTTTTACATTATTCTGGCTTTCTTTTCACTTAGACTTATTCCTGATTTTTCTATTATATCTGCAAATTGTTCTAGTAATTTTAAATGTTCCTCTTTAGCTTTTGCATATAGTAGTATATCATCTATGTACACTATACAATTAGGTAATTATTTGAAATAACTATCTATAAAGTGTTGGCATCTACCTGGTGCATTTTTATATTGAAATGGTTACACATTCTATTCATAAAATCCTTGTGGCACTGTAAATGCAGTTAGTTTTTTAGATTCTTCTTCTAACTTTAAATGGTAAAATTCTAATTTACAATCGAACTTACTAAAATAATTATATCCTTATATCTGTCTTATTTTTAATATCTTATTTGGTATTGGATAATTATATGTCATAGTTTTTGCATTTATTTTTCTATAATCAATAAACATTCTACTTTTTCCTCTTTTTTGTTCACTGTGCTTATTTACTATAAATGTTGGGCTATTATGTTACTATTAGTTTTTTGTTTGTATTGTTTTTCTAATTTTTGTGTGATTTTTTTCACTTCCTTTTATCCAATCAGTTTTTTTTTTAATTTTATTAATAACTCTTTTGCTCTTACCCTTTGTTTACATGGTGTTGTAAACCACCAGTATGTTTTAGTTATTACATGTGGGTATAGTTTATCTAAAAATGGCATTCCTAAAAGCATATCTTTTGATGTTAGTTCATAATTATAGATCTCTTCTATTGTTAATATCTTATCCCATACTTGTATTTTTATATTTGTAGCTTTATAGGTAATTAAGCTTCCTTTATTATTAAATCATTTGACTATTATTGGTGTTTTTAGCTTATCCCATTTGTCTTCTGGTAAACAATTATATCTATGTAAGTTGGCTTCTGCTCCTGTATCTATCATAGGTTTATAATATCTATTATAATAACCTTCTACTATTATTTTCATAAGTACATATATTGTCATGTTAAAGCTATCTTTATTAATAATTTTTCCTTATTGTAGGTTATGGTTAATTGTGTGTGTTCTATATTGTAGGGTTTTAGTTGTTCTAACCATTTTATCCCTAACATTATATTTGTTTTTTTGCATAGCTTCCATTATTTCAAATTCTATTTTTATTTTTCTAACTACTATTGTTATTTCTTTTTTTCAGTTGTATCTTTAATAGTTATTAAACTTCTTGGTAGATCTGGACATATATTACTATTAGATTTTATTTCTTCATTTTTCACTAGGTATTTTGCTATATGGTTTTCTCCTTGTCCTGTATTTAGGAGTATTAAATATTCTTTTTCATTTATTGTTCCTGTTATATAATATTGAGTTAAATTAACTGTTGAAGTTATTTCATTATTTGTTCTTTTCAATAATCCTGATGATTCTGTTTTTTCAAAAACTATTCTTTTTGTTGTTCTTATTCTATCATTTATTATTTCTAGATCTTCTTCTATATCTATGTCTTTGTAACTATAATCATTGTTATCAATTGTTTTTACAAATTGTATAAAAAGGACTTTCTATTTTGTATTATATTAATTTTATTTCTTCCCGTTATTTTGTGTTTTGTTGTTAATACATATAGATTTTTACATCTTGTTGTAAATATTTTTACTTCCTGGAGTTAGTTCTATCATGATATATTCCAATATAGCACTAATGACTTATCTATGTTTTTATCTGTTGTTGCTACTGAATAATTTACACTTATTATAAATTTATATTTTTGGTATATTAGTTTTCCTCTTATAGCAGTAATTATAGTTTTTTCTATAGGTTTTATAATTCTATCATCTGCTAAATATAATTCTATTGGTGTATCTATTCCTTCTCTAAAATATGCTTTTATTAATATTTCTGTTTCTCCAAGGTGTACTTATTTTATTAGGTCTTTTTATATTGTTTATTTCTTTATTTTTTTCTTTTTGTTACTAGTGGTATACTAGCACTACCTTTTGCATATCTACAGTCTATTACATGTTCTTTTTGGCTTACTTCGTAGTATTTTTCTTTTCATCTACTAAATATATTTTTTATTGTTGGTATTTTAAATATTTTTATACACTTAGATCTAATTCTTTTCCTTTTATCTCATCAAACATATTATTATCAAATATTATTTTATGATTTGTTCCTTCTTCATTTAAATATTCTTTCTTTGTTATTATTTTTATATCTTATTCAGTCATTTGATTCATCTGATTTACTATCTATTTCATTATCTGTTTCATTTTCCAAAATTTTATATATACTATCATCACTTTCTAATTCGTAATCTATATAATCTATTTGCATATATTCTGCATTTTCTATCTTCATTTCTAATATTTGTTTCTTTTTTGTGTCTTTAGGCATTTTACAATCTCTAGCTAAATATCCTAGTTTTCCACAATTATAACAAGTACATTCTTTTATAGATTTCTTTCTCCTATATGGTCTTTTATATTTATAATTTTTTTTACATAATATCTTTTTCTTGGTTTCTTATACTTATATTTTGATTTTTTGTATTTCTTATATTTCTTATGTCTTTTTCTTTTCTTATAATATTTTTCTTCATATCCAAATTGAGGTGCTATTTTATCCTTGCAACATGCAAAATCTCTTATTAATTTTTTTCCATTTTTATTTCTTCTCTGTATTTTTCACATATATTCCTATACCATTGTTGTAGAAATTTTATTCTTGCTTCTAGGGTATATACTATTTTTGCTTCATCCCAACACTTTATTATTTTTGAGCTAAAAGGTTCAGGTAATTTACTAAAATATAATCTTCTTACTTCTTTACATTCTTCTGTATTATTTTCCCTTGTAGTAGTATTCTAAATGCACAGATATATTCATCTATGTAGCACATATTACATATTGCTCGTTTTAACATTAAATTCCTATTTGTATCATTTTATTTGCTTTGTTCTTCTTCTTCTTCTGTTGCCATACTGCTAAATTCATCTTTTATAGCTATTTCATATTTTTTCAATATGTCTATAAGTGTTAGTTTAGTTACTGTTGTTCCTTCCGTTTTTCTATCAGCCGGTAATAATTTTTTAACTTTATTCAGTTAAATTTAAAAACCATAATTTTGTTGTTCCTATTAGTGTTCTTTCTATATATTCTGGTGTACCTGTTGCATTTATACCATTGTCTAATAATTATTTTGTTATATATCCTATCTATAAGTGTATCATTTTATCTACGTCTATTGCACAGTCTAAGTCTAAGAAGTTATAATTTTTATTAATTATTTGTTTTGGTGTCGATTTGTTATAATCATCCTTTAGGTTATATCTTTTAATCTTTTAAACTTATCTTTATAATAATATGTAGGTTTTCTTATTTTTGATGTACTAGGTATTATATTTTCATCATCTTTTTTGTCAAGAGTGTTTATTTCCTTGTTTGTATTTTCAAAGTTTTCTTTATTAATTACTTTTTGTTTTTCATTAATTTCTAGTTTTTCTATATTTGTTAAGATTTCTATATATGCTTCACTATCTTCTGAATCATAATTATCGCATATATTTTTTTGTGCTATATTGTCTCATAATATAGGTTCTGACGTTTAACATCTGAATTGTGCATAGTATTCTATCCTACTACATCACCAGTTGTACTTTAGTGAGTCCTCATCATTTGAGGACTAGTATTTGTAGTTTATTTTCTTTTATATCAGTTTAATATAATTAAAGTTAGTTGAGGGCTTTTCCCAAAAACTCATCTTATTAGAGACTTTTAGATATATAGTTAGATGTTTAGCCTTTTTGTGGTTTTAAATTATAGATATTATTATTGGTTGATTTAGTATTTCATCATTTAATTTAGCTTTCATACAATGTTTTTACTTTAGTTATTTTAGCATTCATAGTTTTCTGCCTAGCCATGGGTTAGCTAGGGGTCACTTATGACTCTAAGCAATGTGCTATGACTAGGGGTAGTCTCATGTCGTGACAAACTTTGTATTAGAGCATCAGGTTTTAAATGTCCTAGGGTGTCTAAAAGTCACATTAAGTAAAGTTTTGTTCATGAGTGTGTAATGCGCCACACTTATTATTGAGCGGCTATGAAATGTTTTACAAAAAGTTTCACTTCTTTCATGTTCATATCATATAATAGAGTGTGCACTCTTTTAAACCATCTTCTAGCTCATACTCTACACGTTCAAAAATATGACTCCGTAGAGAACAAACAGAAGGAGAAATAGAAATGGCAAAGGTAATAGGAATCAACAAACTCCACCACTAGCTCTAGTAAATCCTTTGAACGAACAAGTCTCCCATGTAAAATTTAATAGTAGAACAGTCTATAACGACCCAATAAACTACTCGTCTATTGAATTCCGCAGAAGCTAGAGTCTAAGACTTTATTTATATAAATTCTTCAGTATTTATGAGGTCAAAGTCTGAAGAGGATCCTTAGGAGTTCTTGGATAGTATTCAAAAATGTGATGAAATCATGGGTGTCACGATCAAATTTCTTAAGTCATGATGACACCTACTATAACCCACCAGTAGGTAAGACACCTGGTAGTTTGGAACTACAGGTAATGGGCTACAAAGAGAGATGAAGGAAGAATGCAGAATAAATATAGCAAAAGACTGAAATATATAAAGGTGTCCCAAAACCTGGTGACATCAGTACAAGAGCTTCTAATATAATAAGACTAACAAAATGAATATACTAATACAACACACCTCTGAATACAACATAGAGACTAGTCTAGTACAAAAGAGGAGAATAGCAATACTCTGAATGCTAGGAGCTTACCCTATGTCTGTGAACATAGTCACTCCAAAAGACACATACAACAACGGTGATAACCTGTACTATGATTTGAAGGCTATAGATGTGTAGTATGAGTACCAATATATGGTATACAGTAGGCAACTACCGACTGAGCTCCAAAGATAATGCAAATATAAATAGCATGCAATCAACAATGTAAGCTACACCAAAATATCTAAGAACTAACAAAGTAAGACTGAGGATATAATAGGACAAACCATCTTATTCTAGACATACTCCTCAAAACTATACCGTATATCTAACACCGCAAATCTGGTAAACAAAAATAATACACGTGCCTATGACCCTGAAGGAACAAAAGCAAACCTTTGACTGATATTTGTAACTAAGAATTGAATAATATACTAAAATTATGCAAAATACATAAAAGTTGTAAGGCCATAAGGTTCAAAACTGAATAAACATCTGATAAAATAATGTCTGAAAGTGGATAGCAATACCAAAACAAATCTGAAATAACTTTCTGACATGCTATAGTATGAAAACCTCTAAACTGTCTGAATAAAGAGTTGATGGGACATGTCCCCAACTAACTCCGACTACTAAAATAAAATGAAAACTAAAATAGTAATGTGATCATCATGTCCTCTAAGAATAAGGACTCACTGCTAACTCTGATCGTTGAACTGGGATACTACTGGTTCTCTGGAGCTCGTGCTTCTAAAACTATAGTATAAGACACCATAGAATAAATGCATCAGTACTTTGAATGTACTGGTATAAAAGTGAGGTAATCTAAATGCAAATGGTTCATATGCATGAACAATACTAACTAACTAACTAACATGAATGTGAGAATACATACATGACTATATAACTGTAACTGAGATCGTGATAGGACTGCATCCTGAGTTCTGACTATTGAGTTTACTAATATAGACATCTGAGCCACTGATGAGTGAGAAAGACTGATACTACATTACTGAATACTAAGGGACTGATACTATGTTATTGATACATAAATAACTGTGTCTGATAGTTCTAATTATGAATAACTAGTCTGGTTGACTGTATCTAACAGTCTTGAAGCTGAATACTGCTAACATGAGTTTTGAGAAATGATATAACTGATAGCATAAGTGACTATATCTAACAGCCCTAAATGTAATATAACTATGTGAGTTCTATACTGTATCTGAATTGACTATATCTGACAGTCCTGAAATCTTAAGAATTATTTGAGTTCTTTAACTAAGACTGAAACTGTAACTGAGACTATGGGAGGTAGTCATCTAATCGACATTCCCCAATTGTGCAATAATAGCTGAGCTAGGGTCCAATCTATGCCCTGATTGGAAGGGTATCAATACCGCGCCACTAGTAAGGACAACATGTGAGTAACCCTTATATAATAGGTAACCCTAATGAGAATGATGGGAACCCTCATATAATAGGTTAAGACACCTCATCTACCCTCATATAGTGGGATATGATGTCTCAACCTATGCTGGCTATATAGTTCTATAACTCAAGGATTGCTTCTAAGAATCGCACCCTCAAATAATATTTGAGTTCCCATCCTTAGGTTCACTCGGTGCTTATTCCTATTCCTATCTGAATAGACACAGAACTGATTAATTATGCTTAACTGATTAACTGAACAAATACTAATGGTATAGTTTAGTAGAGCTAAACTAAATTTACTGAGTTTCGTTAACCGATGAAATGCTACTAATATGTGAGGACTGACTGAGAGTCTAGAGGTTACTGAGACTTACTGGAAATACTGTGATTACTGAACTACTGAGATTACTGAGATTTTTGAGATTTTTTGAGCCACATGAATGACCGATTTCTATGCATCATAACTTGATGAGATTATCCTTAAAAAATGACATGGCTCTAGGAACATAGCTAAATGTTCAGGTACATGTACCCCCAGGACTCGATGAGAAGAAACTGACATAACACTTCATCAAATATGTGATATGCATAAGCTTGTACATACATGGGGATTTCATGATATCATACTAATAGTGCATTGTTACTTCATCTATGCATTTAATCAAACACATGGTAGGCGTAACACATATAGAAAATATTATACGACAATTAATCATCATGATTCATCTTTATTTTCATCATCTAGGGTTTATTCATAGGTTCTCATAAATATACATCTATACAAAATACTTTCACATAAATTGATCACCCAACATGGATTTGGATTAAATTGATCATTCTCAACATACAGAAAACAAACCCAACATGAAATTCATAAAGAAATCCAAAAACACAAACTTAGAAAAGAGATTCTTGGGCTTTATAGATGAAAGGAGTCCATGAATGAACACTATGCATACCTTAGTTCGTGATTCTACAAATATTGAAGAGAGATTCTTGAAATTTGATGGTGAATTCCCTTGGAATTGAACCTTCTATGAAAATCCTAGGGCTTGTTCTAGAGATTCTTTTAGAGTAGTTAAGTATAAGTTGCTGAATTATGGCCAAAACTCGTGTTATAAGGATTATATTGGGTGGGAAATTGACCTTTTTTAACCCTAGGACATGTATTTAGTTTCTGAGAAAATTTCCTAATTTTTATTTTTAGCGTGAGGTGCCATTATCATGCCAAGTCACTGGAACTGGACAATTGGGAATCAGCATGGTGGTGCGACACGAAGCTATTGCATTGCCACCTTCATTGAGACTTGGATGTTTGGCACGACATGCTACTATCGCAGAGTGACACTATAAATTGGCAATTTCCATTTGATCTATCTCCGTGACGCGTTGAAGGCTCAGGTGATACACTATCTCACTAAAAAGGCTCTAACTCTTCCCTCAAGTGTCGGATTTGGGCGAATTTTGTATCGATGGAAAGATTATTGAATTTACCACATGAATTAAAGTGAAAATATTAAAAATACCACATCTATAAAAGTGGATTCATCTTTCAAATAAATCTTTTAATATTCATGGGTAAAAATTTCAGGCTAGAAAAAGATACAAACTAATGTACACACTGAACATGGATAGTTGGAGTATGTTTTGATGAATGACATGACTAATGGTTTAATATAACATACTAAACATGCATATTTGATACTTGACTAATAAGCTGAATTTATGCATATCTGATGCATGACTGATAATTGACTTATGAGTACATGAATGACTATTCTGATGAACTAAATTTCTCGCAGTAAGAATGAATATCTAATACATGATTACATAACTAAACTGGTATATGACTATATGACTGAATATGTAAGAGTACTTATTACCAAGTTTGTAATGGGGATCTGAGCATGAACTGAATACCAAGTTTGTAATGGTAGTTTAAAAATAGAACTGAGTAAGTTTAAGAAAACTGTTACATATCTTAAGAAGTAATGGTGAACCCATGATTATGCTAGAAATATTCATGAATGGGAATATGAGCCTCTGAATACTTGGCCCAAAGCGGAGGTTGGGACTTCGAGGGTCAACTTATGTGTACCCTTTACTCTAAATTGAGTTCTTTTTTAGAAGAACGAATGAGATATTCTTGTCATGAAAGTTTGGGGGTTTATAGTGTATCTCTCCCTTGGGACACTAGGTTCTTTGAGGAATACTGCCTCGGCTGAGCTGCTAAGGAAAATTAAGGTGATGCACAAGACACCTAGGAACTTTGTCGTAACTAATTATCTGAGATCTAAGACTAAGGCATGATACATGAACTGAGCTGAGCTTGCACTAATATTATTGGTTCATCTTAGAATGATTACATCCTTTCATAAGATTTCGTCTAGAGCACATAACTAAGAATATGGAAACAAAATTGTATGAATTTGTCGGTATAAGACAGCTGAGTAAGAAGATCGTAACTTGATTGATATTTTGTAATATAATTTGAGGCCTGCTAACACCATTTAAGATGAAATGACTACGCCTCTTGCACTGCAACTAAAACTACTAAAAAGATTCATGAGGTGCTGAGCTCGAATGCATAAACATACTGACTTATATGATTAACTGGATAAATGATAGCTGAATATTGGGTATGAGATACTGGTCTATACTTAGTCTGAATAACTGGACTAAGGCTATAATACATTATGCATAGGAGATTATGATTGACTGGATAACATGAGGTAAGTGGGCATGGATTTATGAAAATTGTATTACCTTAAGAATGCTAGGCTAAGTGTCTAATATGATTAGGAATATTTTGTAAACTGAAGTATTGAGGTACTACTGACTGAGTAATCAATAACTATAAAATTGTCAAGCTATTTTGAAACTGGAAAAAATTTCTGATAACTGACGTTTAGACTGCTGCTGAAGTATTTGATTCTGGGACTGAATGCTGATTACTGAAACTGAACACTGAAACTATAACTGAGATGGTAACTGAATTTGGATATATGCATGATTAGGACTGATATAGATCAAGGATCTAAACGTATAATCACACTCTATACTTTTCCCCAACTTATTAATGCAATCTCTTGCTAGCCACTTATTTGCACGCTACTACAACATTCAATCCTATCATATAACTGGACTTTCGAGTAAAGTAAGCATGCAAAAATCTCCTTCTAACATGAATCATTTACTCTCTATCTTTTAAGCAACTGCTAGTTACTATACTATTTTTATAGAGAGATCTCATTGAAGGGTTAAATCAGGAGGACCTAAAGCATGAATGGATACTGACTGAACTTGACACTTGAACTGAAGCCTGAGGAATAGAATATCAATAACATAGATTCACCAAAATGGTTTGAACTGAGGATATACGTGAAATATCTATGTTTGGATGCTAACTAGAATTGGAGTATGAGTCATGTAGACTAAGCATACTGTAAAGCATGACATGAGTATGTGGGTCACGAGCTGCATGACCTGAGTTTGAAATTTTTGAATTTGGGAGACATGATTCGTAAACTGAGGGAGATGGAATTGAACTCCTTATACTGGGAACTGAAAGCCCACTTAATACGTGGAGAGTGCATAAAAGTAGGTTGTATTCATGGAAATAATTCATACTATGGGGTAAACTGGGACCCGTTATACTGGGAACAGAAAGTATACATGATTTACGGAAAAATGCATGAGCATGATTCGTGACCATAGAGTTGACACGCAAGGCCTAAGTGGATTTTGTGATAGTTGAAGTGCAAAACTTTTGACTGAGATAAGGATAGGTCGAGAATCGTCTTTCCTTACTTCTTTCTATACACACTGGCACTACAACTAGAATTTGGGAGCCTGAAATGGGTCACTCAATCTATCATCTTCCCTTTTGCTTTAAGCCATCATCATAAGTCTTGAAACACTTTACTAAACTCTAAACGTAACCGCAATCATCTTCATATACTTACTCTCTGTTCGACACATGCTTCCCTTACTAAACATATTATTTTGTTCTATTTCTTTGTATACTACTAATATCACATCCACACCTTCACTCCTAATGTCATGTCAATAAACTTAAATTCTTTCTCACACTGTTCAAGCCTACTAATTCACTTTGGTACAACTATCCCCATGAATATATAATCTGTTCAACCTAGATGATGTTATTCCAACTCTACTACTGCTAAACTCCTGAATTTATGCTTCTAACTCTAGGTCATATGCTATCATAGAATTCAGAGAAGGGATCTAATGAAATATCATGAATATGAGTTGTACAACTCTGGAACATAACTGAACTAATGGGATACTTTTGAGGTTTTGGGTAATCCCATAACTGACTGTAGGGTCTGTCTGAGAAAGCCCTATCTCTAGGACTAAAACTTCACTGCTTCTGTTACCTTCAAAGTAAGGTAAAGTTGACATGCATGAAGCATGATGAGAATCTACAAGATTTTCTTAAAGAACCTTTCTATAGAACTATCTAAGACATGAAAGAAGGGAAACTATTTCTAAAACATCTCTAGCCTTCTGCACATAAGGGTTGTGCACAATACACATAAAAGACTCTACTAGATACGACTTTCATACTTCCTAGGATACTATTGAATCTTAGGCTCTGATACCAAGTTTGTAATGCCCCAAATTTGGTAAATCGGAATGCTACACGGTGTCTAAACCTATGGTATAAGACACCATAGCACAACTACATCAGTACTTTGAATGTACTGGTATACAAGTGAGGGAGGCTGAATGCAAATGGTTCATATTCATGAACAATACTAACTAATTGAGTAACATGAACGTTAGAATACATACATGACTACGTAACTATAATTGAGATCGTGATAGGACTGAATACTAAGTTTTGAATACTGAGTTTACTGATACAGACATCTGAGTCACTGATGAGTAAGAATGATAGATACTGTATTACTGAATACTAAGGGACTGGTACTATGTTACTGATATATGAATAACTGTGTCTTACAGTTATGATTATGAAGAACTGATCTGGTTGACTGTATCTAACATTCCTGAAGCTGAATACTGATAACATGAGTTCTTAGAACTAATATAACTAATAACATGAGTGACTATATCTAATAGTCCTGAATCTGATGGAACTATCTGAGTTCCGTACTGTATTTGAATTGACTGTATCTGACAATCCTATAATCTGAAGAACTATCTGAGTTCTTTTACTGAGAATGAGACTATAACTGAGATTGTGGGAAGTAGTTATCTGACCGACATACCCCAATTGTGCTATAACAGCTGAGATAGGGTTGAATCTGTGCCCTGATTGGAAGGGTGTCAATACCGCACCACTAGTAAGGACAACATGTGAGTAACCCTCATATAACAGGTAACTCTAATGAGAATGGTGGGAACTCTTATATAACAGGTTAAGCCACCTCATCTACCCTCATATATCAGGCTACGATGTCTAACTCTATGCTTTCTACATAGTTCTGGAATGCAAGGAATCCTTCTAAGAATCGCACACTCAAATAACAGGTGAGTTCCCATCCTTAGGTTTACTCGGTGCTAATTCCTACTCCCATCTGAATAGACACTAAACTGATTAATTGTGCTAAACTGATACTAATTGTATAGTTTAGCAGAGCTAAACTGAATTTGTTGTGTTCCATTAACTGATGGAATGCTACTGAGATCTGAGGACTGACTGAGAGTAGTGAGGTTACTGAGACTTATGGGGAATACTGAGATTACTGAGTACTGAGTTCACTGTGGTTATTCAACTACTGAGATTACTGAGTTTTCTAAGATTTTTTGAGTCACATGACTGACTGAGTTTTATGGATCATAGCTTGACTGAGAGTATCGTGAAAACATGACATGGCTCTAGGCACACAACTAAATTTTTGGGTACAAGTACCCCCAGGACTCGATGAGAATAAACTGACATAGCATGGCTTACTTAAACACACGCCCAACAACACAATTCATAATGCATATATTAAAGCACTTCATCAAACATGTGATATGCATAAGATTGTACATACATAGGGATTTCATGATATCTTACTAGTTGGGCATTGTTCCTTCATCTAAGAATTTAATCAAACACATGGTAGGCATAACACATGTAGACAACATTATACAATAATTAATCATCATGATTTATCTCTAATTTCCTCATCTAGGGTTTATTCATAGCTTCACATGAAGATACATCTATACAAATCAATTCCACATAAATTGATCACCCAATATGGATTTGAATTCAACGGATCATTCTCAACATAAACAAAACAAACCCAACATGAAATTCATAAAGAAATCCGTAAACGTAAACTTAGAAAATAGATTCTTGGGCTTCATGGATGAATTGAGTCCATGAATGAACACTACGCATACCTTAGTTCATGATTTTACAAAGATTAATGGAGAGATTTTTGAAATTTGATGGTGAATTCCCTTGGAATTGAACCTTCCATGAAAACCCTAGGGCTTGTTCTTGAGAGTTTTTGAGATTAATTGAGTATAAGTTGCTGAATTGTGGCCAAATCTATTGTTATAAGGCTTAGATAGGCCTAGGACACATATTGAATTTCTAAGAAAATTTCTCAATTTTCATCCTTGGTGCGACGCGCCACTATCACGTTAAGTCACTCGAACTGGACAATTGGGAATCTGCATGGTGGCACGATGTGGAGCTATCCCATTGCCACATTGTTTAAGACATGGAACTTTGCCACGATGCGCGACTATCACGGAGCAAGATATGAAATTGACAATTGTCATTTGAGCTATATCCACAATGCGCTGAAGGCTCAAGTAATACACTATCTCACTAAAAAGGCTCTAACTCTTTGCCCGAGTGTCAAATTTGGGCGAATTTGGTATCGATGGTAAGCTTATTTAATTTTCCACATAAAAAAGTAAAAATCTTGAAAATGCCACATCTATAAAAGTGGATTCATCTTTCAATTAAATCTTCTAAAATTCTTGGGGAAAATTTCAAGCTAGAAAAAGTACGGGTATTACAATATATCATTGTCTAATATATGAGGAAAGAATACAAGAAGGATATATAATAGTACACAACCTTAAGGAATGGATATGAATCATGAATAAATGAATAAAGGAAGGGGTATACGGAAATACCATATCTACACATATATAGATAGATATATAAACATGGTTAAATCAAAGATACAACCTAAGTAATCACACTATCATATCCAACCCTCCCAATTATAGTACGTACTAGTGCTAAAATTATCAGGGACTCTAATTCACACTTCTAAACATGAGATAATTATCATAATAAAGCAACCGTAATGAAAGAAATTAGAATATCAGGGTCTAAAGTCATAATTCCTAACCATGGGATAATCATGCACAATAATGTAACCATAAGTAAAAAAATCAGAATCCTACCTCAAATCTTAATACAAGTCCAATAATCAACCTTTAACATACTAACCATAATAATAATAATTACAATATAAAGTAACCGGGTAGTCCAGAAAAATAATACCTAACCAGACCTATCATAAAGCCCCACCACCATAGGCCTAGAAGGCTCAATCAACAATCAACCATCAATAATCAAAGCCCATGCCTATACACCCCCTATAAGGCTGATAGATACAAATATAAAATACTGTACACCATAAGTCATACTCATCACCTATACCTATGCAACCCCCATAAGGCTAATAGATATAGGTGCATACTGGTTATAGGCAACATACTTGAAAGAATAAATGCCAAGTAAGTCCATAATATCATAACCAATCTAAGTACCATAAAGTAACCCAGTATATATACCTCATCTAGCTTAATGACTCGCAAAGGTATGACCAACGATGACCTCTCTTCTCCTAGCATGATGTCTCATAAATAAAGGTGTCCCTAGGGGTTCGAAAGTACTCGTATACACTGACCTGGTCTCGATCAAGGAATTGTAATAATCATCAATTTCATTATCAATAACTGAACTTAAACTGGAACTCATATTATCAATACCATCGTCAATCCACACTTCCAGTACATAATATATACATAAACATATACACATAAAATGCATGGCCTAGAGCCATGGCTAAAAGGGTACAAGTCCATAAATACATTTCCCGTGGTAAACTCCAAGACTAAATAATCATAAAAGTGTTTGTCAGAATCTTTCTCGACCAAGGTAAATAGTAGTAGCAAAATCATGGACTGAAATCTATCTCGATTAAATCTCTAAAAAATCATTTTAGGATTTAAGGCTCATAAAATATTAATTAGGATGGTACGATTCTTGTTATGAAGAAATTCATTTTAAATGTAAAAAGTGGGAATAAATCCTTTCTAGGAAAAGAGTAATGAAACCATATTTTAGTTGGAATCGTACCATTTATCATCTAAGAGATGTTGATTGTACCGAATCTATGCATGGCATCACAAGTATTTAAACAATATGATTATAAGCATTAATATGTCTATAAACTATGGCCACTTTCTTTACAATGATAAAATACTTCTCGAAATTAAACCAATATCATGATTTCGACCTTGGGCCCAATATATATCCAGCATAACCATTCATAATCACGACCTTCATGCTAATAATGTATTCAAAATAACCATAACATCATAATTTGAAAAGAAATAATTACAATTCACCAATTCATGTAGAAACCTTATACTATAGGTTCGTAAGTCTCAACTATGTCTAACATAATGTCATATGAATATAAGTCTACAATACTAACACAAGTCATGGCCTAATGTCGGTCAAAGGAGCCCAGTTGTAATCCCCAAAATCTATTTTAGACAAGCTTCTACCCTAGGCTAGGGTAGGTTATCTAAATTCACTTCTAGATGTTAAATAAGCCATAATAATCCATAATATTGAAATTCCTCATAGAATATGAGTAATTGAGTCAATTCCACCTAAATTATGATTCAAGACAACCTAAATAGTCCAAATAAGACTAATCATACTAATCAAGCTTAAAATACATAAATCCCATCCCATATATAGAATAACATTATAATCATACTATGAATTAGCTCTATATATAAAAAAAGTAATAGGATTATAGAAGTATAATAAGTTTTTCAACATAAGGATCAAATACCCTTGAAGCCCTAAACTCATACATAAGAATAAGTTAAGGTGTTATACCCATTATCATATCCTAACATCTCTATTTAACATACAACATATATCTAACAACATATCAAGAAGAAAAGTAGCCAGAAGCGTACCTCAATGTTGAATTGCAACCCTTGGATCGTCCATTAATAATCCATCTTCAGTCCATGATCCTAAAATATCGTCATGCTATAAAAATAGTAATTAAACATCCTTAGGAGTAAAATGAGACCCATATTGCTATATTAAGGGTTGGGTCAAATTATGGGTGAAAAATGGGTTTGTGGGGCCCGTAAATAGAATCCAAAATTGAACCAGCTACAAGGTCCCTAAAAGTAAAATAAAATAAGTGCTAAAATGTTTATCACAAATAGAGGCTAAATTGGGTAAAAAAATACTTATAAATTTGACGTAAAAAGGTTGAGCCCTATTTCCTATATACAAGAATCTCAAATGAACCCATAAAGTTTAGGTATTTAATACCTAATTTCTAAAAACATTAACAAGAATTAGTATGTAAATTGAATAGAAAATTAATGGGAAATGATCAAGAAGATTTTTATTAGCTTACCTTAATCTAGGTGGATAATTTTCCACTTTCTCCTTTATTTGAGCTCTCAATTTGATGTGAAAAAAATGGAAGAAGTGATAGAAAATTGGGTGGGGAAGAGGAAATTTAGCAGCTATAGGTGCCACTAAAGAGAACACTTGTAAGCTAAAAAGCCTACCACTAAAGAAGAAATGTGATCACTAAAGTGGTCTAGAAGAAAACGAAGGTGCCGCTAAAGCGGCCTCAATGGTGCTAAAGTGGGTGATAATCCATGGTTTCATGGAAGTTTTGATGCTTAAAATAGGAATATATGCAAGTACTTTAGTTTGTTTTGAGAGATATGATGTGCTTTTGTGTCTATATTACAGGAAACTAGGTTTTGGAGCTTAACATAAAGAAAAAGTCAAGAACGTAGGAAAATCCCACCTACGAGGCTACCTACGTAGAGTAGGCAACACTTACATGACATAGGTAGTTGTCATCAGTGTCTTAGATGACACTTTAGAGAATTAGAAGTTGAAACTATTTGTCCAGCTAGTTACGATGGGTCACTTACGGCACGTAGGTACCACATGCGGCGCTATAAGTGCTAGTACCTATTAAGAGATTTAAAGTACAAAGAAGTTGATTTTGGTAGAATTCTTCTGGTACCTACATGAGGCAACCACAAAACTTTAGTACAACTTAAATTCCATAGGTACTAGTATAAGAGAAGAAGTTGCAGAGTGGTAAAGACCAAAACTTATGATAGCCATCTACATGGAGTAGGTGCCACTTATTATGAATAAGTGGCTTCATAAGTTGCCACTGACTTAGTTTTCCCTATATAGTTTGGTTTAGATTTCCAGCCTTTTTATGTACTCTATAAATACTCTTTGATGTTTTCGTTCAGTTTACACACTCATACTATTTGATAACATATATTTGAATCTAAAATTGACTTTTGATCTTTGAATCTATTTGTTCTTGTTTTTTGGTAGATTAATTGATTTAAGACTTTGGGTTTTTATTCTTCATTAGTGTGAGATTACTTCTATGCTTTCTTTATTGAATTTCATATATTGTATCAGAACTATGAGTGGCTAATTCCCTTTGATAGGGTTATGGGAACCCTAGCTATAAAACAAATTAGGGGAAGGGAGACAATCTTCTATATTTCTTGTAGTTGCATTGTGATATTCTTTGGTTTTATTTCTTTCTCAATGGTGGACAATGCAAACAACTTGCCTTTATTCAAGATCATCTTCACAAGAGAGATTGAGATTAGTAAAAGAAGATTACAATTGTGATTTGAGGCTATCAACCCTTGTCTAATAACATGATACCCATAAGGTTATATTTAAACATAGATCAAAGACAAGGGTTACTAATGTGACACTCTGAGACCTTCTAGGTAAAGGATGATATTTACCAATACGTTCACAAAATAGTTGGTAATACCTACCTTTTCATATTCTTCAAGGGTGGCGGTGAGATAGTTTGATTGAGCACAAGAAACCTACTAAGTTAGAATGCTAGGGGGAACATAGTCCTAGTGTTTATCTTAGATTATTTACTATTAAAATCATTCACAACTTGTTACTTTTATAGTTTGTTTAAATTTCCTCCTTTTACCTTCCTACACTTTCGGCTACTTCAATAAATTTGAGAAACAAATTTGACCTATTCCCTATGGGATAAACCCCAACCTAATTGGGTTACTATAATTTGATAGAATGTATTGTATCTTTTTAGAGGGTATAGTTCGGCCACATCAATTTGTTGTACTGTTGTTAGGGAGTATGATTGTGGATCTATTGATTGACTTTTTTGAGGTCTTCAAATTTTATTATTTTGTTATTCTTGGGGTGTACACGATAGTATGACTAATATGGATTAAAGGAAATCCCTTGATCCCATTTGTTCACGAGCCAGAAAGAATCCTACCATAGAATTATAGGATGTCACAACATGGCCATGAAGCTCATCATGCGCTACCTCATGATGATCCACAAGATTTTTCTCCCCCATAACCTTAAGTGATATTAGAGAAAACCACTGAGTGATTACTAGTAGAGGATGATGCGAGGAGTGATAGTAAGGCCGCCCAATATGCAACTCAAGAGATATAGAGATCAAGATAGAGACTAGTAATTCATCATTGAGCATAACTCTATAGAGAGAGAAGAGATAGATCTCTAATACCCCCATTTTTTTTGGTACTTTCTAGCATATAAAGATCTAAATAAGGACTTAGGGTATGAAGATCCTATTAAGACAAGAACCATTATTCCTTCTGTATTACACCTAGGAGGTGAATCTCAACATTACTAGTGTTATGATCTATTTGTTGAATTTGAAAAGTGTGTTTGCTGGCTTACCGACTAATGACACAAATATTCACCTCATTATGTTTGTATGAATTTCCACTTCATACAATATACCTAGGGTGGATTAGGAAGCTCTTAGACCTAAGTTGTTCCCCTTCTCTCTAATTAGTAAAGTGACATTATGCTTAGGGAACTACCTCAAGGGTCCATTACTAATTGGAACAAGTTGAAAAAGTACTTTTTGGACTATTTCTTCTCTCTTGCCAGAATGCTATAGTTGTAGGAAGAGATATATAATTATAGGCAATTTCATTCTTAATAAATGTATGAGGCATGTTTTTGGTTTAAGAAAACGTTGATGATTGTTCCTAATCAAAGAATTTTAGGGAGAAATCTATTAGATATTTTCTATCATACCTTGAATACCGATTCCAAAGATATGGTAGATACTATCAATGGTGGAGAATTCCTGAACCTACATTGGGATATAACATCAGAAATCTTAGATCAAGATCTCTCTTGCCAATTGAGGGTGGCATACTCGGGAGGCGAAGAAAGGTGCCAAAACTTATGCTATTGATACTTCCAATAAGCCTAGATTGGTAGATGATTTAGTTGGTAAAGAGGTTGCATAATTGAAGATGAAGATTGGGTTACAGACGAAGCAGTTTGTAATGATGAATTCTGAGAAGGCGAATGATATGGGCTCATAAGGAAAAACTTCTAGGTCATATGATTCTGATATAAATGAATGGGAAATTACCTAGATAGATAGTTGGAAATTTTATGAGCCAAAGTTTAATTATCAGCTCAAGATAATTTGAACTCAAGAGAAAGGAATTATGGTCGGAACTACAATGAGGATAGATATAACGATCAGAGTAGAGAGAAAGAGAGAGATGGTGACTGGAGACATAAGGATGATTGTAAGAAGAAGAGTGGTGCATATGTTCCATCGAGGAATCATGAAACTAAGTAAATATGGAGGCTATGTTGTCAAATCTACAAAAGGGTCAACAAATTGAAGAGAGTTTCCTTAAGGAGATTAAGACAGGAATTTCAGGATTGACACAGAAAGTTGAATCACATGCTACTGTGATCAAGTAACTTGAGCAGCAATATGGTTAGATTTCAATGTCCTTGAATCAACATTAATTGGTCACTCTTCTAAGTAATAATATAAAAAATTCAAAGAATGACACTAACTATTTGGACATCACCACTCTGAGTGGTAAGGCCACCACTAATCCTCCCATGATTGTAGATGAAAAAGCTAGGAAAGATATTGTTGATGAAGATAAGGTACCTGAAGTGGAATCTAAAATGTTTGGGACTAGTGGTGAGTCATCACAAATATTGAAAAGCATTGATAAAAGAGTAGAGAAGGATAAAGTTAAGGGGAGGTAAATTGATCTTGTACTTAAGACCATTCCATAACCTTCCCTTTCTTTTCCTCAAAGATTGAAGAAGAAACAAGAGTAAGGGACGTATCAAAAGTTAATATAAATGTTTAAGGAACTATATATTAACATTTCTCTTGTATAAGAATTGGAAAAGATGTTTGGATACACTAAGTTCATGATGTATTTGGTTACTAGAAAGTAGACAGTGAATTTTGAGCTTAGTTATTATGTTTATCATTTTAGTACCTTCACTTTTTGATCATTGGTTAAGAAGAAGGAGGACTTCAGAGCATTTAAGATTGCATGTACCATTGAGTCCATCCACTTCTATCGAGCATTATGTGATATGGAAGATAATATTAATCTGCTATTATTGGTAGTATACAAGTAGTTGGGGTTGGGTTCACTCAGACCTATATCCATGAGGTTATTAATAGTTGACTGGACTTTGAAGAAATGAGTTGGTATTTTGTGTGACATTTTGGTGAGGGTTGCATCCTTTATATTCCCAGCTAATTTTGTGAACCTTGAATATGAAGTGGACATCGAAGTCCCTATTATATTAGGAAGGCCTTTCCTTGCTATGGGTAAGGCCTTGGTTTCCATAGAGATAGGGCAGATAGTATTTAGACTCAATGATGAGCAAGTTACTTTTAATGTGAGCCAGTTTGTGTGAAAACCAAAAAATATAAGAGTAGTATCCTTGATTGGGACTATTGATGATGATGTAGTGATTGTGCTAGTGAAGAAAGCCTTGGGGTTGAGGCATTAGCAATAGTTATCATGAACTTTGACAACGATGGAATTGATGAGTATGATGAGATAGTGAGCAGGTTATATGGTAGAGGTTCTTATAAATATGCTCTAAATAAGCTATATCTTGATCTAAAGAATAGAACCACTCATGAAGCTCGACCATCTATTGATGATCCGTCTGTCTTAGAATTAAAAACCCTTCCATCTCACACATGTTATGTATTTTAAGAGGACAATAATACCTTTCTGGTCATTATTCCTGTTGATTTATTTAAGACATAGGTTGAAGAATTTATCTTAGTGTTGCAGAGGTTCAATAGGGCTATAGGCTGGAAAATTGTAGACATTATGAGGATTCTACCCATTATTTGCACTCCAAAATATGACTTAAATCAGAGTGTATACCAAGCATCAAGAACTAGCGTAGGTTGAATCCTCTTATGCAGGAGGTAGTGAAGAACAAAATCATCAAGTTGCTTGATGCTAGAGTTGTTTACCCCATTATGAACAGCAAGTAGATTAGCCCGATTAAATGTGTGCCAAAGAAGGGTGGGATCACTATGGTCCCAAACAAAAATAATAAATTACTACCCGTGAGACCGGTCACTAGATAGAGAGTATGTATGGATTGTAGGAAGATGATTACTTGGATTCAAAAGGACCATTTGTACCGAAGAAGAGTGGGATCACTTTGGTCCAAAATAATAAGAATGAATTGGTGCCCATGAGACCAGTCACTTGATAGAGAGTATGCATGTCTTACAGGAAGCTGGATATTTAGACTCAAAAGAACCATCTCCCTATGCCATTCATGGATCAGATGCTTGAAACACTAGCAGTCAGGGGTTGGTACTATTTTCTTGATGGGTACTCAGTATATAATTAGATTTTGATTGCTCCTGAAGACTAAGAAAAGATGAGTGTTACTTGCCCATATGGTAATTTTGCATTCAAGAGGATGCCATTTGGACTATGCAATACTCCTGCCACCTTTTAGAGATGTATGATATCTGCATTTTATGACATGGTAGAGTACACTAAAGAGCTATTCATGGATGAATTTTTTGTCATTGGGACTCCTTTGATGATTGTTTGGCCCATTTGGCCAATGCGATCCAAAGATGTGCAGAGTATAACCTGGTTCTAAATTGGGAAAAGTACCATTTTACGGTGAAAGAATGTATTATCCTTGGTAACAGAATCTCAAAGTAGGGTATTAAGATGGATAAAGTGAAGATTGAGGTGATTAAAAAATTACCCCCTCTAGTCTCAGTTAAAGGTATCCAAAGCTTTTTGGGTTATGCTGGCTTTTATAGGAGGTTCGTCAAGGACTTATCTAAAATTACTAATACTCTATGCAAGCTTTTAGATAAGGAGATGAAATTTATATTTTATGACACATATCGCAAAGCTTGTGATTGCCTTAAGGAGCGATTGATCTTGACTTTTATTTTTGTATCCCCTAATTGGTCCTTACCATTTGAGGTCATGTGTCATGTTAGCATGTGGCATTGGGTTATGTCCTTATCCAAATATGTGAGAAAATATTTCACCCATTCTATTATGCCAGCAAGGCATTAAACTCTTCACAGAAAAACTATACAGTCATTGAGCAAGTGTTACATATGTTGGCTTTTGCCTTTGAGAAATTTTGGTCCTATTTGATAGGGACCAAAGTCATAATTCATATATATCATTCATCTTTGAGGTATATAATGTCAAATAAATATGCAAAATTGAGGTTAGTTCATTAGGTCCTCTTATTGCAAGAATTTGACTTAGAGGTAAAAAATCAGAAGGGCACTGAGAACCGGGTTGCAAATCACTTATCTTGCCTTGAGAGGGAGGCAATGAAGAAGTAAGATAATGAGATTGACATATATGATAATTTTATAGATGAGCAAGTCTGGAAACATCTCAAGACTTAATCCCCTGGTTTGCTGATTTTTCAAGTGTTTTGGCAAGTGATATTGTTCCAGAAGATTTGTAATTCTAGTAGAGAAAGCGGTTCATGTATTAGGTGAGAAATTTCTTTGGATGAGCCTTATCTCTTTTGGATTTATGTGGATGGTATTATTCGTAGATACATTTCTGAGGTGGAGATGATAAGCATCCTGAAGGCTTGTCATTCATTGACAATTAGCGGTCATTATGGTGGTACCTGCACAAGCCATAAAATTCTGCAATATGGGTATTATTGGATAACTATCTACAAGGATGCTTATTACTTTTCTCAATCCTATGATTAGTGTTAGTGATAAAGCAATATCTCACCAAAAAATGAACTCCCCATGAAACCTATCTTAGAGTTGGAGTTCTTTGATGTATGGGGAATTTATATCATGGGTCCATTTGTTAGCTCATATGGGATGTTGTACATTCTAGTGGCAGTCGACTATATTTCAAAATGGGTGGAGGATATTGCACTTCCCAATAATGAGGGTTGAAGTGTCACTGTGTTCTTAAAAAATAATATTTTTTCTCAGTTTCGTACTCGATGTGTGATTATTAGTGATGGTGGGTCTCACTTTTGCAATCTCTTTTTTAAGTACCTGCTAAAATATTTGGTGAGAAGCATAAGGTGGAAATACCTTACCATCCTAAAATGAGTGGGCAGGTTGAGGTCTCCAATAGGAAGGTCAAGTCCATATAAGCAAAGATTGTGAATGCCAACAGAACTGACGGGTCATGGAAATTAGATAATGCTTTGTAGGCCTACCAAAGAACTTTTATCACTCACATAGATGCCTCTCCATATCAGCTTGTGTACGACAAGGAATGCCATTTGTCGACTGAAGTTGAGCACAAGGTATGATGGACACAGAAAAATCTCAATTTGGAGTGGCAATATTTAGCGATGTTGAGAATAAGAAAGGTGAATAAGTTGGATGAATTCTGGCTCCAGGCTTATCAAAGTCTTGCTTTATACAAAGTAAAGATAACGCTATATCATGACAAGAAGATCGAGAAGAGAGTGTTTGATCCTTGTGATATGGTCTTGTTATATATTTTAAAACTTCTGTTATTTCTTGGCAAATTAAAGTCTAGGTGATATGGGTCAGTCACCGAGCTTAGGGTGTTTCCATATGGTGCTATTAAGCTAAAATGAGATTATGAAGCCCCGTTAAAGGTGAACGGGCAGCGTGTTAAGAACTATTTGGGTAATTCCGATGATGTGAAAGTTGTTATTGATGTAAGCCTTAGCAAAGTATGATCCAGCGTTAAATCAGGTGCTTCATTGAAGGAAACCATTGGTTTATTAGTGAAGTCAGAGTAACTGCAGTGATGCTTTATGTCTTTTTCCATATTTATGCTTAATTTTTCCATTATATCTTTCCTCTAGCTTCCCCTAATTATTTATGACTTACTGTAACTGACAATTTGATTTTTGGACAGTTCGTTTGTTTTTTAGAGGCAATTCAGTATTTAGAAGTCTTTATTGGTTCCAAATGGACATCGAGGAAAAACTTCTATCAACCGACCTAGAAAATAAATTCTGACTATTTCAGCAGCTGTAAAATATCGATTATAGGCTAGGTGGACCTTCGGTTCAGGTCTCGAGGCACCCATCTCATTTTAACTTATTAGTCAAAATGTTAAGGAAGTGGAAAATAGGTGTGGGGCCTGTATTTTATCGTAATAACCTAGAATACAAATTTTGACTCCGCCATTGTGTTTAAAACGTTTAATTGGGTATGGTTACATAGTTTGTTCTCCTATACGGGATTCCA
Organism: Capsicum baccatum var. pendulum; assembly: GCA_030864225.1. Taxonomy (NCBI): domain Eukaryota; kingdom Viridiplantae; phylum Streptophyta; class Magnoliopsida; order Solanales; family Solanaceae; genus Capsicum; species Capsicum baccatum. The sequence goes on from CM061557.1 coordinate 95,181,099, forward strand.
GATAAATCTAGGACTTGGAAAATCTATATCTAGTTCATCAAAATTGCGATGGGTTGGGCTGCAATCCTGACTGACTTGAGTAGGTCAGTAGTGCTGCAACCATAAGGCAAAGTTTCACGATCATAACTATTATTTTCAGCCACAAGTTGTGGCTATTGCGAACATCGGTTCCTGATAGCAAAATTTGAGCACCTAATATGGATATAAATAGAACCATCTTTGCACGATTTTCCCATTCTTCACCCATTCCAAGAGAACTTCAGCCCTAATTAAAGAGATAGCTTAAAATTGGAGTTTGTGGGAAATTTGGGAACATGTCTAACACTTATTTACTTGATTATCTACCAATTTGAGGTAAGAATTCACCCATTTCATGGTAGAAATTTCCATTTCTTGTTCAAAAATCCCAAAACCTTGGGGGCTTGATCTTAGACACAATTAAGCTTAGAATTTACCCAATTTTTAAGGATAATCATTCCTTGAACATGTGGGGATGTTGGGTTGGTTTTGGAAATGGGATTTTCCATAAATAGGACCCACATGGTATTTTGAAGTGATTTTTGGACCCGAAGCACAATAGTGCAATATGGATATCATTATTCTCGTATTGATGAGTAGAATGTGATTTTTATATCTAGGCATATTACGGGAGCGTCTTAGAATATAAAATGGTGATTTTGCTGATCTTTAAGAATTCTTCGGCTTCCAGGTACGATAGGTTTTACCCCTTGTTAGATTGAGCTAGTTCATTGTATTTTTATTATATTATGTTGGATTAGGGATAGTTTTAGGTTTTTATAAAATTAATTTCAATTCTTGGGTTGGTTTGACCATTTAGGCTATTCGAAAATCGTAAATTAGGCATAACAGACCTAGTTACTTATATTTTAGGTGAATTTCCTATTTTAAGGATAATTGACACTTGTTTAATATCCAAAGGTGAATTTAGATATCTTAAGCCTAGTTTGGGTTGATGACACGACACGAACAAGGGCCTAGTCCTATTAGGTATCTCACGTCCAACCAGGGTCAGAGACCACCCCCAATACCCAACCGTAACCTCCCTACTCCCTCTGTCGGAAGAATTCCCAGCATATAACAAGATAAAACAATAGTGATTTTAAAAACATAATATGAAGTCTATAACCATAACCAAACAGTCATAACCACGTGTCTAACAAATACCAATCCCAATGCCAATACCAATACCAATGCTAACACTAATACCAACATCGCCCATGCCTATAGTAGTACGATAAAGCCACTAACCAGAATCAAATAAAATCAAATCTAGACATGCCCCCAACTATATCGATAACAAAAACAAAAGAAATAACAATAATTAATAGAAGTCCATAGCATGAAATGGAGTCTTTTGAAGTATAAAAGCTCACCACTTTAATCTGATAAGAAGTTGACCCTGAATCCAAGCCACTGAGCAAAAGGAATGATAGTATAGCCGGATCCAACGTCACCTGGTTATAGAATGCTCGATGATGGTTAGCGGAGTGAACGACAACATGTAACTCAGGGATAAAGGTAAAATAATGCTATCATTAAAAACCAAATCAAATAACCACATACAGTCACATGTAAATATATATAGATTGTTCCAGGATAGGGAACAAGGTTTAGCATGTATTTAAAATCGTAGCTTGCGTTGTGTAGCTTGACCGTCCTAAAATCACCCATGGTTATACAAGTTTAGTTACCCATGTTGAAAGGGCCCCAATGAGTGTTAGCCACATGACTGCGGAAAAGAACTCGAGATGACTAGTACATCCCAAAATATATAGTGTGAAATCATGCACATGGTCACTAAGACCACCCTCACATCGGCAAATGTGACTTTCCAGTATCGGTCCTGCCAGAACCACACCTTCCATGACTTTTCTACTCAACCCCCTTTAATACAATATTAAATAATTTACACATTCCCAACCATTTATAAAGGAGTCTTTTAATTGGGAATTAACCATTGGTATCGTCATACAAAAATTAGAGCTTGCAAGTCTATTACCTTATTCCATTTAACCCATTAAATGAAATTATACTCCATTGTTTTCAATTAACCAAAACCATTAATAATCAAACCATACCCACCAAGGACTTTCGAAGACCATACTAAACCAACAAAAACCAATTCATGTTCCATTTACCATTTATGAAATGCAAGATTCCAAGAATAATCAAACTATGTGACAAAGATCATTCTTATTGACCATTTCACAAACAGGTTGAGGGCATGCCATTACAAAAGCCAAAATCATCAAATTTGGGGATCAACCATGAACCCTTCATTAAATCACCATTCATATGAACCCATATGGGCAAAACCATAATTTAAACGTGATAGATAACAATTTAAACCATAGAAAATAATATTTAATAATATTTCTTCAAACCCATCAACCTTGGTTTCAAAACCACCATTAATAATTCATGAACAATGGTTTAAACATATGTTTTTAGTAAACTAAAAATAAGGGAAGAGTGACATTCCTGAATTACAAAGATTCACGAAGATAAATTGGTCCTTAAGCCCTTAAATGACCACTTTGGAGAAACCCTAGCCAATTTTGCTTGAGAGGATTTTGAGAGAGTAAAGAGGATGTTTAATCTTGTAAAGTGTGGAATGAATGACCAAAAAGTGTTATAGAGATGAGGGATCTTAAGGGTTTTGATCGAGAAATTTCTAAATTACCCCAGCTAAAAATTGTAAAAAAGGATTGGAGGTGGTTTACGAGTCGATCTCTTGACTTGTGACCATAACATATGATTTGTGCCATTAAGTTGTCACCAAGATAGTAAGTTCGACACCCCTACACTGTACAACATATGACTCCATGAACCCACTTATGACTTAATCATATAACATATATGGTCTAGTCATATCCAAGAAAGAAACCAAGGGATTAGACACTAGACAATATATGACTCAACCCTACCACTTTAACCTATCCTCACGGCTCTTAGTGAGCCACTCATACTCAGAGCCAAGTCATGTCACTAAGTTTTTGATTAACTTAAGGCTCAACCAATTGACCAGTCACTACCCTGAATGATTCATACCACTAATTCATTACCAAGAGGAAAAATCCAATCACCATCCACTAGTCACCTAAATCGTACCCATACCATACGACTCGTATGATGAGTTGTTACTAGGACAGTGATAACGCTCAATCTACAGCTCTCGTGGGAGTGTAAAGCGGTCGTTAGCAAATATAGAACCCAACCTGGGTTGGGTGTCGATCCCACAGGGAATAGCTTGGCCAACAAGTAAGCAAAATTACTAAACTTTTGGTGCAAGTCTCGTAAAAGGGGGGATTGTAATGTGTAACGAAAACAATAAAGTAAAAGCTGAAAATAGCAAAGTAAAGAGAGAAAGATTGTTACGTAAGTTGTAAACAATGAGAATTGAAGCGTTGGGGTTATGTCCACCTTCTGAGGTATACGTTTCTATTGGCTATGAGTGTGTAGAGTCTTGACATGCAATTGCTTATAGAGAATTGTAGTCGATGGTAAATCCAAGCGTCTCTCGACCTGAACAAGGACTATTTCACTTTAACTCTCTCGAGCTTAAAGCGTGTCTAACGGTACGAATTCTCCAAGAGGTTAGTCCAGTTACGGCACTAGCTTTTTAATAGGAAAGGGTGTCCTACTACCTTGACATTATCTCTTTTCCAGACAAATAACCTTTCTCTCGAACAAGTTAAATGTTAGATTGGCGTTATTCTATGCGTCTGCAGCCACAAGAATTTGCATTAAGATGAAGAGAATAATGATATAAGCAATTTATGTGTCTCAAACTCACAAACTCACAGCAATAGATAGTATCTCATTCGGCTTCCATAACCCCAACAGAGAAGTTTAGTTACCCATGAGTGCGAAGGAGATCATGATTTGCATTGTTATTGTTGAGTAATGGCGTGTGGATTAGGTGATAGACGTGTGGCGTGATTCCTTAGCAAGTAACGATTCTCTTGTTGTGGAATTTAAGAATAGAATTAATGGAAAGATTAGAAGAGTTGTAATTGAGAAGTAGAATGTGTCTCTCCACTAAGGGAGGACTTGCCTCTCCACTAAGGGAGGACTTAATTAAAAATCTCTAGCATGATAGGGTATTTATAATACTCCTATCCTACTCCTACTATGCTAATGAAATAAATAACCAAATCCTACTAAACTAAGGAAATACTTAACCCATTTGTACTAGGTTAATGTAACATTCTCCTAATCCAAATAAACTAATGAAATACATAACCCAATTGTACTAGGTTAATGTATCATTGTCAAAATCCAGCTTTGTATCTGTAAGTCCCCAAAGTCTTCAGAAATGCTGTTTTAGCCCGGGACAGATTTTCCATGCAGCAGTTTTGGTCCTTAGGCGTGTAGACTTCCTTCCCTTCCTTTGTGAGCTTTCTTTTGCGTCAAGTAAGCCATAAAATGCTGTATTTTGCATCATTTATACCTGAAACTTTCCTAATCATGTTCGTTAGCTCATTTACAGGAAAAAGGACTAAAAGTACATGAAATATATAATTTGTTCTCAAAACTAGGCTAAAATATGGGCAAAATATATTGATATAGGCATGTAAATTCGCCTATCATCAACACCACACACTTGCAGCTTTGTTCGTCCTCGAACAAAATATCATGTCCTTCTAAGCATCAACTTAGGGTTTTTACAGAAGCAACACAAAACATTCTTCAAGACAAGCACAAAAATTATCAACAAAGAGTAGCTTCCCGATTATAAGTAGAAACAGTTTAACCTCTAGCGTAGACTAGTGATGGTGATCAACTCGCATGCAAACATTAAGGTACATAGAATCATATACAACTATCCAAAGCTCATCAACCATGTGTGTCTCACAATATAGTACCCATAATTACTCACAAATATAGCATATTTTTAAAACATGGGTATCAAAATGTCCTTGCTCTCACTCTCACAAATAATTCATATGTAGCAACTGATGACCATAGGCTTGCCCTTAATGTAGTACTCTACTAAATGTCAGAATGCTAGGCTTAGGATCAAGTAGGTCTTTTGATGGTTGTAATGTAGGCTAAGGGACGGGTAGGATCAACTATTTTGGCCAGAAATAGTGACTAAGTTCCTAAGCACTTTAATACATCACATTGTATCATTGACACTTTTTTCTTTCAACCTTTCTTTATTTTATTCTTCCACCCTTGTTCTCATCTTTTGTTTTTCAATTTTAAGCACAACTCACTTTTCAGCGTTCTTTTCCTTTTTCTTTTCACAACATACCTCTTATGATAGCACTTTCTTTTTCATAACACATTCAAGCACCATTACAATTTAAAGCATCATACTCACCCAATTTCCTCTTATGTTGTCACATGAATTTTTCACTTTAAAGCACTTAGGAATTTGGATCAAATTACGGTCTTGAAAAAAATGGATTAGGCTTACATACAAGGTTGTCAAAGAAATAGGCTAAAGGCTCAAAAGGGTTTAACTAGGATGATGTCCATGGGTAGGTAAAACAAAGCTAAACATGTATAGGTTGCCAAAGAAATGCCTAAATCATCTCCTAAACTTACACTCCTTATTTTCGCTTTGCATACATACCAGGCAAGTTCTAGCATCAGCCACAAACATAGAATATACTATTACCTCACACACACAAGGCACATGGTTGACTTGATTGGAAGTAATATAGACTCTCGACCCAACAAGTGAAAGAATTGAACCACTCAATATCACATAATGAGTCACAACTAGAGCCTAAACGTCTCAATAGTCATAATTGTAGCACATACTCTTGTTATAATCTCATGCTACCTATTAGAATTATTTCATGCGAAGCTAAAAAAAATTTACTACTAAAAAAACTAAGCAAACAAACATGAATAAATGCAAATGCGGATCGAGAAGTATAGCATGCAAATACCATCACCCCACACTTAGACGGGGCACACTGTCCTCAGTGGAAAATAAATAAGAAGAACCTGGTTAGTCGGACTCATTCTCTATGTCTGGGGTCATACCCCTTGCATCGGAATCATCATCAGATTCATCATCCTTAGAAGTTCCTCATAAGTATCCCACTTAATTCCAAGAGTGAGTTGAGGTGTTTGCATCAAGGAGGGTTCTCCTTGCTCTCTTTGGCCTCTTTTCTTGCCTTTTTGTGAAGTAGTAGCCTTTTCTTTGCCTTGTCTTGCTTTGGGTGCCATTGTACCTGAGACTAGAAATAGTGTTAATGGTAGCACAATCTCAATGGTTACAATCTATACACAAGCAGTAGGGGTACCACCCCACACTTAGTTTTATTGATACAAATCAGTGAAGTGAAAGTGGTCGATTACTTAGACTTCATCGACATACGTTTTAGGATTATATTCTAACAAGAAACTCAGCAACGCATCACTTACTTGCAGCCATTAGACTACTTTCATGGTAGATATAACAACACTACTACATAGGGGTAACCACATGGTATAGTTTCTATCAATAAACTCAACCTCCTATGTCGGTAGGTAGTTATAAGTCTTATTCCGATGAACGGGATATTCTAACATGTAAGTATTCAAGTGACAAGATTATGCAATGTTCATTACTATAGCAATTCCGCAAGTAGTATAACAATGCATCAAAATCAAATTCAAGTCGGAAATAAGTTAAGAGCATCCTAACGTACATGTTCACTCACTTGGTTTTGTATCAACAAGTCAAACATGTTCACATCACCAATACTTTTTCAAGATTTAGCAATTCATAATAGGTGTAGTAAAGTAGTACTTACAAAATTTAAATGAAGAACAAAGTAGTACTTACTTGGTTGAAGCCTTTGGATGATGTTCTTGTGAAGAAAAAAAGCAAAAGGAAACTTTTTGATAGGATTTGGAGACTATAGGTGGTGCATGAGCTAGGTTTCCAATGTGTTTTTGGTTCAAGATTAAGTCTCATATTTTTAAGAAAAGGTTGGGTTGAGTTTTGACCCATTAAAATCGGATTTGGAGACCAAAAGTGATCATAGGCGGTGCCTAATGCTTTGCCTAGTTGAGCAGAATGCCATAGCATATGCCATGCATTTATTTAAGAATGCCATACACTATGCCATGCATTTATTTAAGAATGCCATACACTATGCGGTGCATAGTCTATGGCATATGAGATCCTGAGACCTAATGCTATAGCATAGGCGGCGCATAGTCAAAAGCACACTTAGGAATGGGCGGCGCATAGTGTATAGCACACTAGATTCCGAAACCTTAGGCTATAGGATAGGTTTTACATTGTTCGTGGCCTAGTTTTACTTAGTCCTAGCCTTCCTCGATGCCTATTTAAGCATGAGTAATGCTCAATCCATACCCTTATGCATCCTTATACCTAACTTACCACCTTTACCATTCAATACATCTAAATCATCATTTGAAACCAATCTCCTCGTTGAATACCTCTTGCACCTATATTTGCTCAAAACAATAAAAACGATTAGTACGATGGGTTTCCTCCCACCAAGCGCCTTAGTTTTGGTCGTGGCACGACTCTTATTTTTGGATTTTCATTAATTAAAAACAAGACAAGTACTAGAATGAAAGAAAACGATAAACGATAAATGAAAAACGATAAACAATGGGTTGCCTCCCATCTAGCACCTTATTTATTGTCGTGGCACGACATGGTTACCTCGAGTACTCAGACTTCGTCGAGGTAAATGGTGGATCATTTTCTAAAAGGATTTAGACGGCAATAAGGCTTACCTGTGGGCATGCGATCTTCTTCGATATGGCTCCTATGTTTCTCCGGAGAGTCACCAATTATATCATCAATAGTCCAACCCATATCTCTTTTGTACCTCATCAGAGCAGAGATGAGAGCCTCCACGTGCTGTTCACTTAAATCATCCACCACACTTATCGGAAGTATACTTCCACTTTCCAAGAACACATACCTTAGATAATCGGGAAGCTCTTGCGATTCTAGCATTGGTGGCTCGTCAATGGGAGTCTTCACTGTTGGTTGATTCTTGAGATCACAATCTGGTTGCTTAGGAGTATAAGGCTCTATTTCTGTTAGAGCACTCATAAGTTCTTCATAACCTTCATTATCTTCATGCTCAACTTTCAGTGGCACAACAGACAATGGCTCAACAGTAGGCTGTTTCTCTATAGATAATTCTTTCGTATCCTCTTGATGAACATATAACTCATTCATATCGCTGGGCTGCTTCATTGTTTTGCATATATCAAACCGTACCACTTCGTCATTAATTCGAAACAAAAGCTCATTATCTTTCATGTCAATAAGCACACTTCCAGTTGCAAGGAAGGGACGTCCCAAGATGATGGGAACTTCAGAATCCTCCTTACAATCCAGAATAACAAAGTATGCAGGAAGGATGAATGAAGAAACCTTCACCAACACATCATTCAAGATACCCACAGGTCGTTTTACCAACCTATCAGCCATCACGAGCCTCATATTAGTTGGTGTAGGGTCTCCCAACCCCAACTTTCTGTAGATAAATAGTGGCATCAAATTGATGCTAGATCCCAAATCGCACAATGCCTTAGCAAAATCCAACGATCCAATTGTGCAAGGAATACTGAAAGCTCCAGGATCTGCCTTCTTTTGAACTAGCGATCTTGTAGCGATTGCACTACAATGATGAACATAATCTGCCAAGTCATAACTTGCTGCCCGATTCTTTGTCAAGAGGTCCTTCATAAATTTCGCATAACCAGGCATTTGTTCAAGTGCCTCCACCAATGGAACATTAATGGTGAGCTGCTTTAACATATTCATGAATCTGCTGAACTTTGTGTCATCTGCCACCTTCTTCAATCTTTGGGGAAAAGGTGGTGGTGGGTATGGAAGTGTTCTCTCCACGGTTTTTTTCTCCTCTTGCTTCTGTTTTTCCACTTTTTTAGGCTACACGTCACTAGGTGAAACGTCCCTGACGTTGGGAGTAGTTGTTGCGACTTCTTCTCCTTTTGTAACATCACTAGGTGTAATGTCCATGTCCGCAACTTCGTCAACCACTTGCTTGCCTTTTTCTGAAGTTTCCAGCACCTTACCACTTCTGGTAGTGATGGCCATGCATGATCCATCATTCTTTGGGTTTTGCACAGTATCGCTTGGTAAGGTGCCAGCCTTTCTTTGATTGAATGCTGCTGAAAGTTGGCTCAATTGCTGCTCTATTTGCCTGATAGAAGTGGAATGAGAATCAACTAGTTGCTTCATGGAGGACAAATCATCAATCTTCTCCTTAACTCCTGCGCTCGTTGCTTCCACTCCTTTCAATAACTTAGCCATCATGTCTTCCATACTCCCAGAATTAGATGTGGTGGTATCACGTCTACCAGGGGGAACGTATAAACCACTCTTTTCATTATTTTTCTTCCAACTACCTTGGTCTTTGCTTCCAGATATATCATAATAGTTCCGACCTTGGTTTCCTTGGGCATTCCCACGGAAACCCCCCTGATTGTTCAAGTAGTCGGCCTCCTCTTCAGAATCAGATTTGTCTCTTCCTTTTAGCGCTACAGCTTTCACTTTTTCGGTCTTCCCTGAAAATAAGTGCTTTGTCAGAAGATCCAATTGTGTTTTCATGTGCACCATGTCTTGCTCACGTTCTTCTTCTCTTCTTCTTTGGTCTGCAGACATGCCAATAGATAAAGTGGGGCTTGCTACCTCAGAATCCCTGGTATGCCAAGCTCTACTTTGTTTTGTCATCCGGTCTAGCATATTGCTTGCCTGAACAAAGGTGAGGTCCATAAATGATCCTCCAGCCGCATTATCAACCACTGGCTTAGTCCCCGAATTCAAAGCTCTATATAATATCTCCATCAAGTGGACATTGGTTATATGATGGTTTTGGCACTACATTAGCTTCGTCTTGAACCTCTCCCATGTAACGTGAAGAGCTTCAGTTGGAAGTTGTCGAAAATTGGTGATCTCATCTCTCAACTGTTCTCTTTTGGATGGCGGAAAGAATCTTTCTAAGAAAGCGTCTTTCAATTGCATCCAATTTGTAATCGAATCAGGAGTCAGCCCATTCAACCATAGAGTTGCCTCCAAAGACAGAGACAATGGAAATAAGCGTAGTCGAATTGCATTCTGTCCAACGCCAGGATTGTCGAATGACTTGCATATAGAAATAAAGTTGATCAGATGCATATTCGGATCATCGCCTGTTAGTCCACCAAATAATCCCTTGAGTTGCAAAAGCTAAATCATGGTGCTAGTGATATTGAACTTTGCTCCCGGTGCCAATGGCGGAAGAATAATAGCTCCTGTGGCACCAGCTCCATCAAGATCATCATCATTATCATCAAACGGTATGTGCACAGCTCGGCGTTCGGACCTAAATCGCTCTTGACGATCTCTCCTTTGCATGGGTGCCACCATTTCAGCAGTATGCCGTGGGTTTAGTAGCTCTTCATCGCCCAGATCCTCATCGTCAGGATTTGTTGCTCGCCTACGGTTATCAATATTCTGTTGATGCACTTGAGCAGCCTTCCTTTCAATTTCACGTTGTGCCTCCATTGATGCACTGAATAAACCTAAAAAAAACAAAAACAACAACTAAAAGTAAAAGTACGAGAATCTTTGACCAAAGGGTCTAGTAATTATCACGAACTTGATTGACACTCGTATTCCCCGGCAACGGCACCAATTTTTGATAACGCTCAATCTACAGCTCTCGTGGGAGTGTAAAGCGGTCGTTAGCAAATATAGAACCCAACCTGGGTTGGGTGTCGATCCCACAGGGAATAGCTTGGCCAAAAAGTAAGCAAAATTACTAAACTTTTGGTGCAAGTCTCGTAAAAGGGGGGATTGTAATGTGTAACAAAAACAATAAAGTAAAAGCTGAAAATAGCAAAGTAAAGAGAGAAAGATTGTTATGTAAGTTGTAAACAATGAGAATTGAAGCGTTGGGGTTATGTACACCTTCTGAGGTATACGTCTCTATTGGCTATGAGTGTGTTAGAGTCTTGACATGCAATTGCTTATAGAGAATTGTAGTCGATGGTAAATCCAAGCGTCTCTCGACCTGAACAAGGACTATTTCACTTTAACTCTCTCGAGCTTAAAGCGTGTCTAACGGTACGAATTCTCCAAGAAGTTAGTCCAGTTACGGCACTAGCTTTTTAATAGGAAAGGGTGTCCTACTACCTTGACATTATCTCTTTTCCAGACAAATAACCTTTCTCTCGAACAAGTTAAATGTTAGATTGGCGTTATTCTATGCGTCTGCAGCCATAAGAATTTGCATTAAGATGAAGAGAATAATGATATAAGCAATTTACGTGTCTCGAACTCACAAACTCACAGCAATAGATAGTATCTCATTCGGCTTCCATAACCCCAACAGAGAAGTTTAGTTACCCAAGAGTGCGAAGGAGATCACGATTTGCATTGTTATTGTTGAGTAATGGCATGTGGATTAGGTGATAGGCGTGTGGCGTGATTCCTTAGCAAGTAACGATTCTCTTGTCGTGGAATTTAAGAATAGAATTAATGGAAAGATTAGAAGAGTTGTAATTGAGAAGTAGAATGTGTCTCTCCACTAAGGGAGGACTTGCCTCTCCACTAAGGGAGGACTTAATTAAAAATCTCTAGCATGATAGGGTATTTATAATACTCCTATCCTACTCCTACTATGCTAATGAAATAAATAACCAAATCCTACTAAACTAAGGAAATACTTAACCCATTTGTACTAGGTTAATGTAACATTCTCCTAATCCAAATAAACTAATGAAATACATAACCCAATTGTACTAGGTTAATGTATCATTGTCAAAATCCAGCTTTGTATCTGTAAGTCCCCAAAGTCTTCAGAAATGCTGTTTTAGCCCGGGACAGATTTTCCATGCAGCAGTTTTGGTCCTTAGGCGTGTAGACTTCCTTCCCTTCCTTTGTGAGCTTTCTTTTGCGTCAAGTAAGCCATAAAATGCTGTATTTTGCATCATTTATACCTGAAACTTTCCTAATCATGTTCGTTAGCTCATTTACAGGAAAAAGGACTAAAAGTGCATGAAATGTATAATTTGTTCTCAAAACTAGGCTAAAATATGGGCAAAATATATTGATATAGGCATGTAAATTCGCCTATCATCAGACAGTGAGCTCAAAGATCAAGAATTTACTAAAAGGGCTAAAATCTAGGATGTTTCAATTCTCCCCCACTTAGATCATTCGTCTTCAAATGATGGGAAAAGGAAATGACTAGCATGATTAAACCCCTCAACTTCTCTATTTTTACCTTTATGACAAAAAAATATTGCGAAGGAATTCACCATTTATCTTTAACAAAGAAAGAAATAAAGTTGTTAAGAACAAAACATACCTGCAACATGATTTTATAGAATGGGAAATAGGAATGGATACTTGGACATCATATCCTCTTCAACTTCCCATATAGCCTCTTCCACCTAGTGATGAATCTGCTGATCCTTGGTCCACAACTGATGAATCTGCTGATCAAAGATTTAAACTTGGACCTCCTTATAAGATAGGGAATCAGAAATACCAATATACTTGATAACCATAATTTACGATGCATCACCCACACACTTCCTCAACTTAGAAACATGTAACACTGGGTGAATACAGCTTAAACAAGAAGGCAACTCCAACTAACACGCAACATTACCAACCATTTCCAAATAAAATATGGACCAAAATACTGGGGACTAAGCTTTCCTTTCCTTCCAAACTGCATCACTCCCTTTATGCGAGAAAGCTTCAAGAACACCTTATCCCCAACCTCAAACTCTAACTTCCTACGCCTTACACCTGCATAGGACTTCTAGCGACTTTTTCCATCTTTAAACCTATCCTAAATCAACTTCACCTTTTCATGGATTGGAGAGACAAATCTAAACCAAATATTTCCACCTCACCAACCTTGAACCACCCAAAAGGATACCTATATCTCCTACCATACAAGGCCTCAAATGGAGCCATCCCAATGCTAGAGTGGTATCTTTTATTATATGCAAACTCTATAAGAAGAAAATGATCAAATCAACTACCACTATAGTCAAAAACACACAAGCACGAAGCATATCTTCCAATGTACGAATAGCCCTTTCTGCTTGCCCATCTGACTGCGGGCAAAATGCAGTACTAAGACTAACCTTAGTACCCAAACCTTTCTTAAATGACTGCAAAAATGCAAAGAAAACTATGTACTATGATTTGAGACGATAGAAATGGGTATCAAATTCATAATCTCTTAGAGATACAACCTCACATAATCCTTTGTCAATAAATTAGTTCTCACTGGAAAAAAGATAGAAGACTTTGTTATTCTATCCATGATGACCCAAATTGAATCGAACTGATTCTTAGACTAAGAAAAATAGGTAACAAAATCCATATTGATCACTTCCCACATCTACATAGGCAACTCAATTTCTTGATACAACCCTTCGGATCTCATGTTCTTAACTTTCACTTGTTGGCACACTACGCACTTAGCCAAAAAACTAGCCACATCCCACTTCATATTGTTCTACCAATACATTTACTTAAGGTCATGATACATTTTTGTTGAGCTAGGATGAATAGCATAGCATGACTCTTGTGCCTTAGCTAAGATTCTCTCTCTCAATCTATACATATCTAGAACGTACAATTTCCCTTGGTACCGTAAGGTACCATTATGAATGACATCAATATCCATTACTTTATTATCACCTACATCACCCCTGATCCTCATCAAGATAAGATCTAACACTTTATTTTCATTCACCTAAACACCTAGGGATGACTTGGCCACCTCTTGAAGAAACACACCACCATCCTTAAAGTCCAATAGGCAAACTCCAATGTTAGCTAAATAGTGAACATCATTCAATAATTGTCGCTTCCCCTCTTCCATATGAACTAGATTTCCCATGGATAGCCTGATAAGAGTATTAGCAACCACGTTAGCTTTATCTTGATTGTAGAGAAGACTCATGTCATAATCCTTGAGGAACTTAAGCCATCTCCTTTGCCTAAGGTTTAGCTCTTTATGAGTAAAAATATATTTCAGGATATTATGATCTAAAATAATATCCACATAAACTCCATACAGATAGTGATACTATATTTTCAATATAAATACCATAGCCAGTAACACCAAGTCATGAGTAAAATAATTCTTCTCATGCACCTTCAACTGTCTAGAGCCATAAGCTATCACCTTGCCATGCTGCATCAAGACACAACCAAGCCCCATATAGGATGTATCAAAATTGACTACAAACCTATCTATGCCTTTAGTTAAAGTAAAGATCGGTGCCAAAGTCAGCTTATACTTTAACTTCTTAAAACTACCCTCACAAGCATTTGACCATAAAAAGTGTATATTTTTTTGAGTCAACTTAGTCAATGGGGAAACTATGGAATAGAAACTTTCCACAAACCTCCTATAATAACTAGCTAAACCTACGACGCTCCAAATATCGATAGGAGTCATAGGTCTGGGCCACTTCCTAACCACTATAATTTTCAGTGAATGAACCATGATCCCTTCACTAGAAATGATATGGCCTAGAAAAGTAACAACATTCAACAAGAATTCACTTTTTGAAAATTTGGCATACAACCGTAACTTTTTCAGAGTCTGGAATACAATGCGGAGGTGATCAACATAATCCGCCTCACTTTTAGAGTATACAAGAATATCATCTATGAATACAATAATGAACAAATCTAGAAACTAATGAAAGACTCTATTCATAAAACCCATGAATTCTATCGGGGAATTGGTAAACCAAAAGGACATAACTAGTAACTCAAAATGCCATACCTCGTATGAAAGGTATTCTTAGGAATATTTATCTCCCTAATATTTAGCTAATGATACACAGATTGAAGATCAATCTTGGTGAAAAATTTAGCACCTTGAAGTTGATCAAACAAGTCATCTATCCTTGGAAGTGGGTACTTATTCATTAAAGTCACCTTATTCAGTTGTCGGTAATCAATACACATCGGAAGAGAACCATCGTTCACATGCATGGTTAAAATTGGTGCACCCCATAGAGGGACACTAGGACAGATGTAACCTTTATCAAAAAGATTCTTTAGTTTCTCTTTGATATCTTTCAACTGCCTGGAGCTATTCTATATGGGAAAAAAGAGATAGGACAAGTGTCCAGAACAAGATCTATCCCAAAATCAATCTCCCTATCTAGAGAGACACCAGGAAGACCTTAGTAAATTCATTTACCACCAGAGCAGAATGTAAAGAAGGACCCTCCAAGTTAGAATCTTTATCTCAGATCAAATGATAGAGACACCCCTTTGAGATTAATATCTGAGCTCTAAGATATGATATAAACCTCCCCTAAAGATCTAGGGAACCACCCTCCCACTCAATATCCAACTAATTTGGGAATTGAAAAATAACCTTATAGTTTTGTTAGACTAGAAAACATAACATGAGTGCAATCAATCCATCCCTAATATGACATTGAAATCAACTATGTCTAATTTGAACAGATACACCATAGTCTCCCTACCACCCATAGATACCATATAAACCCTATCGACTCGCCTAGAAACCACAAAGTCACCCATCAAGGTAGAAACTAAAAAAGGGTCTAAAATACACTCGTGACCAAAACAAAATTCACAGCCATAAATGGGGTCACATAAGAAAGAGTGGACACCAAATCAAGTCAATAGTACACATCATGGGAAAAGAGTTTCAATATACCAGTAATGACATCAAGCGATGCCTCAAACTTCTGATGAGTAATGAGAAGTAGTGTTAGATTAGATTAGTGCTGGAGCCAGATGGTGCACCCTGTAGTGCCAGAGTTGATAAAGAGGCAACATGAACCTTGTTTGACCCAGAAGCAACCTTACCAACAAGACAATTTCTAATCATATGCCCTGGCTGACCACAGTTAAAACACTTGTCCTTTACTTCATCATAGTAACCCTGATGCAATCGACTAGAAAATCCATAGGTAGGATATGATGGAGCTAATTGGTCCCTACTGGCATGTGATTAGGAATCCTATGCCCTCTAATTATCGCCACATAAAAATATTTACCACCCAATGGTGTTGGGTAGGTTGCACTATCCGTCGAGTATGATATAGAATTGCCCTGTTTCTTCTTTGACCACTTTCTACCATCTTTATCACTCTATTTTGGCCACCACCCTACTCAAAAAGTAAAAACTTCTTGATCTGCCTTTCCTCTATCTCTATCTTCTTCTTCTTCTCTTTCTTAACCTCTGGCATGTACATAACTAACCCAAAGATGTCCATGTCCTAGTTCAATAAGGAAACCTTACTCTCCAAAATCAAGGCTCAGGAAAACCCAAAGCAAACTTCCTTATTCTAGCCCTCATTCTTGCAACCAATTTTGGAGTATACCGAGAAAACTAGTGAAACTTCAAGGCATACTCCTTTACTACCATCTTGTCCTTCTTTAGGGTAACAACCTATTCTTTCTTTACCTCCCTGAAATCTTAAGAAAAGAAACGGTCCAAAAAAGCACTAGAGAAATTATCCCATAGGGCTGACTCAGCATCACCACCCCTTGTTTGTTCTCATTCCTCGTACCATTAGTATACTACATCTTTCAGTTGGTTGGAAATAAATTCTATGCCTTCCATATTTGTAGCATGCATAACTTGGAAGATCTTTTCCATCTTATCAATAAAAACTTGAGGATCTTCCTCAACCCTAACTCTAGTAAAGGTTAGAGGATTCAACCTTATAAATTAGCCAACCCTTGTGGCCTTAGAAGATAAAGTAACAAAACTACCACACTTGGCTTGAGAAGTTACCAACCGAGCCTACATATGAATAAATTGATGAAACTCAATATTAGTCACTTCAGCCTGAGGAGCTCGAGAAGGACTGAAGGGGATCAGTGGAACTCCAAGAGTACAATTAGGAATTGGACCTCTTGACTAAGTCTGGACCCTATAAGTAGGATAGGTCTGATTAATATTATCCTCGGGTGGGATAAATAAGTTTTTATGAACTTTAAATCATTGGGAGGTATGATCTAAAAAGTAAGCAAATGGATATTAGCTAAGATTTTAGGACATTAGACTTTACAACATGAAAACCAAACATAAGAAAGAGAAATATTCCTAAATAACTTATACCCCCTCCCTTATGAGTGTAAAACGCTATACACTCTTTTAAAAGACTCTACTCGCAATGACTTTGTGAACTCCTAATTGACCATGAACCTAGGGCTATAATACCAATTTGACATGACCCAAACTAGGGCCTAGTCATGTTAGGTATCTTATGTCTAACCATGTCTGTAGACCATCGCCAATACCCATTCATAACTACCCTACTCTCTCAATCAGAAGAATTCTGAGCATATAACAAGATAAAACAATAGTAATTTTAAGGACATAAGATAAAGTCTATAACCATAACCAAACAGTCAACCATATTTCCAACCAATTGCAATCCCAATGCCAATACTAATATCAATGCTAACACTAAACTTACATTGCCTATTCCTATAGTAGTTCAACAAAGCCTCATATCAGAATCTTAAAACATCTGATCAGGACATACCCTCGACCATAGCCAAAACCAAAACCAATGAAATAATAATAATTAAAAAAAGTCCATAGCATGAAATAGATTCTGGAGTATGGAAGCTTACCACATCAATCTAACTCAAAGTTTTCCTTTAATCTAATTCACTGAGCAGGAGGAATGGTAGCATGGCAATTTCCTTCATCACGTAGGGATACAACACCTGAAGATGATTAGAAAAGTGAACACTGGTATGTAACTCAGAGATAAAAGTAAAATAATGCAATCATTTAAAACCAAATCAAAGAACCATATACAGTCATATGTAAACTTTTATATATTGTGTAGGGATAGGGAACAATGTTTAGCATGTATTTATAATCTTAACCTGGGTTTTGTCGCTTGGCCATCCTAAAACCACTCAAGGGATATATGGGTTCAGCTCCATCTACTAAAAAGTCCCAGTGCGTGTTAGCCAAATTACTAGAGAAAAGAACCTGAGATGACTACTAAATCCAAAAATATAAAGAGTAACATCATGCACACGGTCAACAAGACCACCCTTACATAAAAAAATCTGAGTTTCCACTGTCGGTCCCCCTAGGACCCTCATTTACCATGACTTTGCTACTCAAACCCCTTTAAACCCATATTAAATCATTTAGACATTCCTACTATTTACTAAGGAGTATTTTAATTAGACATTAACAATAGGTATCATCATACCAAATTAGAGCTCACAAGTCCATTACCTTATGCTATATAAACCATTAAACAAAATTAGACTCCATCATTTCCAATTAGCCAAAACCATTTAAAGTCAAACTATGGCCACCAAGGACTTTTAAAAACTATATGAAACTAACCAATACCAATTAATGTTCCATTTACCATTTATGCAATTTCAGGATTCCAAGAATAATTAAACATTATGACAAAAATCATTCCGATTGACAATTTCCAAACTACTTGAGGGAATGCCATTACCAAAGCCAAAATCATCAAATTTGAGGCTCAACAATGAACCCTTTGTTAAATCACCATCCTATGTTCCCACATGTGAAAGATAATAATTAAAACATACATAATAATAATATAAACTATAGAAAAGAATATTCAATAATATTCCTTCAAACCCCTTAACTTTTATTTCAAAACCACTATTAATGCTTCATGAACAATGATTTAAGAATATTATTTTAGTAATATAACAACGAGGGAAGAGAAATATGCCGGAATTACAAAGATTCATAGAGCAAAATCGGTCCTTAAGCCCTTAAATGACCACTTAGAAGAAACCCAAGCTAATTTTACTTGAGAGGATTTTGAGAGAGTAAAGAAGATGTTTAGTATTGTATAGTATGGAATGAATAACAAAAAATGTTATAGGGATCTAGGGTTTTAAGGTTTTTGAGTGAGAAATGTCTAAAGTTTCCCCTGCTACAAACTGTAAAAAGGAACATTGGTGGTTAAGAGTCGACCCCTTGACTCCTGAAAAGAACATAGGACTCATACCATTAAGTCATAACCAAGACAGTGAGTTGGACACCCCTACACTTTCCACTATATGACTCTATGACCCCACTCATGACCTGACCATATGACTCATATGGTCTAGTCATATCCATGATAGAATCTAAGAGATTAGCTACAGGACAACATATGACTAAACCCATCCAATCATAACCTTTCCTAACAGCTCTTAGTGAGTCATTTGTATTTAGAGCCAAGTCAAGTCACCAAGTTTCTGATTTGATTAAAGATTAACCAAATGACTCATCACCACCCCTACTGAATCATACCACCAAGTCATTACCAAGACCAAAAACCCAACCACTATGCACTTGTCACCCAATTACTAGGGTTACCTAACCCATACCCACACCATATGACTTATATTATGAGTCGGTATTAGGCAGTATTTCAAAGCTACAGAATTTTCCAATGGACAAAATCCAAGTTGTTTTAGTAGAATTATCCTAAAAAGGAACTTTGGTGATTTGAAGTGGCCCATTGACCTGCCTTGGGCTAAGATGCATATTTGATTATATAGACCTTTATATTCTTGTTAGACTCTTGGAAATTCTTATTGAGGTAACACTAAGAAACTTTGACACTTGATGGTTATGTTGGTTGATGTGAGGGTTGACACCTATTGATATGCTAATATTTATACTATTGATAATACTATTGACTACATTGGTATACTTATAATTATCAATTTGAGTATGGTGGATGATTATGATATTTCTGATATTTACCCGGTTCGAATCCAGAGGACATTATGGTATTGATGATATATTGACCGGTTCAAATTCAAATATTAATTATATTTATCGATTCATATCCAGTGAATGATTAATTAATGGTTTAAGTATGGATATGCATATTATGCTATGATGATATACTTATTATGATACGTTGATATCAGAGTATGAGATTGAAAATATCAATTTAGCTAAGTTTGAAATTGAGAAAATGGCTATTGTAACATTATGTAAATAGACTCTAATGGTATATTGATAATTGGTAAATAAAGATGGTGTCTTATAATATCTTTTATGTACCTTCTAGGCTTATGGAGGATTACGATTGGTTAATTATATTTCTGCACCAATTGGCATATGGAAACCAATTTTGTAGTTATGGTTGTGTGTATTGATGATTTAAGTTATGCTGTTCTATTATTTTTGTTTATTTACCTATTTATGCTCAGGGATGTTGGAGATGATTCAAGTTCATTTACACTTTGACTTAGTTACATTATCTTGCTTTTTATCATATTTATATCATGATTTAGCTTAGTTGGCTGAGGATGCCTATTGAGAACCCATGGTTTTGGTACTCATACTACACTTTTGTACTTTTATGGTGCAGATCCATGTACTAGTTCTTCCATTAATCGACATTCATTCTGTGTTTATATCTAGAGATAGGGTGAGATATTTAAGTCAAAGTCCCCTATTTCCTTTTATGTTATGTATGTTTACACTTTAGATTCAAGACATACTGTATTGACTATTCTACATACTTGGGTTGTATTTATAGTTGCTCTTGTATTGGCCCTACTAGGTTGTTAGTTGGTATTTATGTAATGACTACCTTTAAACTATTTCTATTAGCATGCTTATTTCTTATGCTGGATTGCTTATTTGGCCCTTTTGGGGCATTTCCATAAAGTTGACCCATTATATTTAGCTTTGGGTTATGGTTTGGCTTAACTATTAGTGTGATTTAGTAGATGCCATCATGACTCATAAATCGTGTGTGACAAATTGGTATTAAAGCAAGGTTTCACCGATATTATTGGTACAAGAGTAAGTATCTAGTCAAGTCTTGTAGATCAGTACGATGATGTTCATTTCCTATCTCTGGTAGGATATGGGACATTCTTAGGAGTTCTTCATTTCTTTTAGTCATATTGTTCTAAGAGTTTGATTTAGTTTATAAAATATTTCTTTGATATCACTCTTTCATAGATTGCCAGGATACATGATACCTCTTTCTGAGATAAAGGTCCCAATATTGAGTCTAGAGGTCCTACTCATATTTTTAGATTATCCAGAGGTTGTAGACAGCTTATAGATATATCCCTATCAGTTAGGATAGGGGTCCTTTACCAAAATTTATTTTTCATCATACTCTAGAGATTTTTTTATCCCAGACAATGGTTGGCTAGGGACCAGCCCAAGCTCTACTAGGTATTAATTCTTCTTTAGTGCTTCGAGCTATGTTGGTTTACATTTTGGGGATAGTTTGTGTGCACCTTCTAATGGTGGACAGTCTCCAGATCAAAGTGGTACTTAGGCGAGGGAAAAACCTTTAGCTGTAGCTCCAGGGTTGAGGTCCCTATTTGGTGGTTACTCAATCAGTGGTTTCCTAACCTACTATGTCTATTAGAAGAAGAAGATGTTGGGTAGAATCTTGAGATTGGATTCACCAAAGTATTTTGGTGCTCCAGGCAAAGATACATATGTGTTTCTGATTTCTTATGAGGATAGGCTCCATAATTTAGGCTTTCATGAGACTCATAGTGTAGATTACACCATATTTTTGTTTGATTTGGTTGCTCGACATTTGTTGAGAGGTTAATAGATTCTTGACTAGCTAGATCTTATCCTATGACTTGGGCTCAGTTCTCTAAGAAATTCTTAAAGAAGTACATACCTCAAAGACTTACGGATCATTTAAGGGATTAGATCTCTAGACTAGAGTAAGGCTCTATAATAGTTATGGAGTATGAGGCTCATTTTCACAAATTGGCAAGGCATGCTACTTCTATTCTAGGCACTGAGTATGAGAGGGTTTGTTGCTTTGTTAGAGGATAGAGACTTACCCTTTGCATATCCACTTAGAGTTTGGTTGATGTGGGTAGGTCTTTTACTGAGGTTTTATATCACCTTCAGGTAATGGAGGAGATATATTGTAAGGCCTAAAGGGGTAACAATATGAGGCCTAGATATAAAGGTAGTTACAGTGGGAGCCATAGTAGTTCTCAATTCAAATGTAGTATTTCTCATGGTGGGTATTTTTTGTGTTTATCTAATCATCCTCAGAGTTAGATCAGTCGATTGATTCAGGCAACTTCTCAGATTACTATAGAAGGTAAGTCTAGTGCTAGTGATCTCCCTTATTGAGCTAGTGGGTAGTATTTAAAGGGTTCGTTATTTGTCTATTCTAGACGTAGTGGTTACTTTAGGTCAGCTGGATATGTTGGTTCTTGTTCAGCTCAGGAAGCATGTTATACTTGTTGATCTTTTAGTTATTATTCTCATAAGTTCCCTAATCCCGGGAAAATTATTACTTGGGCTAAGAGGAGGTTATAAAGAAGGCAAGATAGGAGGTTGGTCAGGAGCCCAGCCAGGTGACAAGCGTGGTCAATTTTATGCAGTACCTTCTAGACTCTAGGCTGAGTCTTCAGATGCTATTATTATAAGTTTAATTTTGGTATGTTGATAGTCGGCCGTTGCTTTATTTCATTTGTGATCCACTTATTTTTATATTTTTTTACTCATTATGCTCTATGGTTAGAGTTATCATGGCTTTATTATCTGTGCCATTATGTGTATCTACTCCTGTAGGTGATTGTTTAGTAGCTGATCAGGTATTCAGATCATATATTATGATGGTTAGATATGTTTATACTCATGGTGATCGTATTGTTCTTGATATACTGAATTTTAAAGTAATTCTGGGCATAGACTTGTTATCCCACTATAATATGATCATGGATTGCTTTGCTAAGATCGTTACCATAGCCATGCCTGGCACACCCCCAATTATGTTGTAGGGATAGCCGTGAGTTGAGAGGGATTATTCATTACTTTTATTTTGGGAGGCTTATTTAGAGGGGTTGTAAGTATTATCTCGCTTATATTTGTTTTATATGTGAGTCATATCTTTCTTATTTCTTATGTTAATTTTAAGTGGCTTATTAGTTTGGCTGATTATCATAGATGATTCGTCGAGGGTTTTTGCTACTATTTTAGTTCCTATGACTAGATTGACTTGGAAGGAGGTTTGTTTTTGATGGTTTGTGGAGTATGAGTTGTTCTTTGGAAAGTTCAAGGATTTTCTTAAGCTTTAATTTACTTATTTATTTTAAGGGTGAGGTATTTATCGTATTTTATTATGCTTTCAATGTTTGCCTAGGTTGTTTATTAATATGGCAGGGTTGCGTTATTATTTATACACTGAGATAGCTTAAGGTTCATGATCATAAACATCCTACTCATGATTTTGAGTTGGCAGCAGAAGATTTTGCTCTTAAGATTTTGAGGCATTATCTTTATGGCATGCATTTTGAGATTTTCACTGATCATTACAGTGTTCAACATCTTATAACCTAGAGAGATCTTAATTCTAGATTGTGTAGAGGGATGGAGTTTCTTAAAGATTATGATATTTCTATCTTGTAGCATCCGGGTAAGGTGAATGTTGTAGTAGATGTGTTGAGTCAGAAAGCAACGAGTATGGGTAGTTTGGCTTGTACATTAGTTTCTCAGAGGTGGTTGGCATGGGACATTTAGTCCTTAGCTAACTTCATAGTTCATCTTGGTATTTCAGATCCTAGTAGGATTTTTGCTAGTATTGAGGTGAGGTCTTCACTTTTTGAGTAGATTTGAGATCATCTATGAGGATATAAGCTTTGTTTCCTTCATGATCAGGTGTTGAGTGGTGAGTACGAGAGGATCACCATAGATTTTAAGAGTATTTTGAGATTTGGTGGCCGCATTTGTGATTTGAGAATTGGTGAATTGATTCTTCATGAGGCTCATATCTTCATATATTCTATTCATCTGGGCATAACTAAGAGGTATAAATATTTGAGACAACATTATTGGTTGGGTGGAATGAAGAGAGATATGGTAGACTTTATCGCTCATTGCCATTGTTGTTGGTAGGTAAAGGTGGATCATCAGCGTTTAGGTGGTTTGATTAAGCTATTGCCCATTCTAGTGTGAAAGTAGGAGTAGATTACCATGGACTTTGTTTATGTCTTACCTCATAATCCTCATGTTTTTAATGGTATTTGGGTCAACGTGGAACAGTTGACCAAGTTAGCATATTTTATCCCGATTCATATTCCCTTTAATGATGAGAGATTAGCTCGTATGTATGTTTGTGAGATATTTCATTTGTTTGGTGTGCTTATATCTATTATTTGAGATCGGGGTTCCATGTTCACTTCTAGATTTTGGAGAGATGTTTAGGAGAAGTTGGGTACTCAGGTTGATTTGAGTACAACTTTTCATTTGTAGACTGATGGCCATTCTAAACGGACTATTTAGGTGCTTGAGGATATGCTCCAAGATTATGTAATGGATTTTACAGGCTAGTGGGAGGAGAACATAGCCTTGGTAGAGTTGTCTTATGACAATAGTTATATTTTGGGTATTGAGATGGCACCGTTTGTGTCGTTTAAAGTAGTAGATGTCATTCTCCAATTGGGTGGTTTGAGACTTTTGAGATTCAACCCTGGATTAATGACTTGCTTTAGGAGTCGTTAGATAGAGTTAGGTTGATTCAGGATAGGTTGAGAGTAGCTCGGAGTTGGCAGAAGGCCTATGTAGAATTGAGGCTTTGTTTCTTGAGATTTGGAGTTGGTGACCGAGTATTCCTCCATGAATAACCCAGGAAGGGTGCGATGACGTTTTGGAGGAAGTGAAACCTCAGTACTAGATATATTGGACCATTCAAGAATCTTCTCACAGTTGGTAATATGGCTTTTGAGTTAGTTGTACCTCTAGATTTTGCTGCTGTCCATCTTTTTTTAATGTTTCTATGTTGTGGCGATACATTCTTGATCTATCTCATGTTCTTAGATGAGACTCAACAACGTTGGTTAGGATTTTGACCTTCATAGAGGAGCCGATGGTAATTCCTTCTAGTGATTTTAGGCGGTTGCGCAATAGGGAGATTTCTATAGTTATGGTTTAGTGGAGGCACTTCCCAGTAGAGAAGGCTACTAGGGAGATCAAAATATAGATGCAAACCCTGTATCCTCACCTGTTCGAGACTTTGCGTATGTCCTAACCCTTTAACTTCTTCTAATTTTTACGATTAGAGATTTTCTGTAGATGCCCGAAGTCATTTATGACTTGCTGGGACTAACCATTCGGTTATCAGTTAGTTATTTTAGTTTTAAGAGCCAATTCCCTATTTAGAAGTCTTTGGTGGTTCCAAATGGCCACTAGGCAAGAACTTCAGTCAAATGACCTCGAATGGAAATTTGACTACTCCACTAGCTTTGGAATGTCAATTATAGTCTAGGTGTACCTTTGGTTTGGGTCCTGAGGCACTCAGGCTCATTTTGACCTATTAGTCGAAAAGTTAAGAAATTTGAAATTAGGAGTGGGACCCATAATTTATCAAAACAACCTTGGATGGAAATTTTGACTGTGCCATTGAGTCTGAAACATCAAATTTTGTATGGTTACATTGTTCATTTGCGTACACACAATTTCAGATGAATCTTGAGGGCTTGTCGGATACTTGGAAAAATAGTTTTATCTGGTGCATCATGATGTAATGGTTTGAGCAACGATCCTAACTCATTTGAGCAGGTAAGTAGTGCCGTGATCATGAGGTTAAGTGCCACAATCGCGATTCTCTTGTGAGTCTACAAGATGTGGCACTAATATTGGGTAACGATATTGAGACTCGAACACCTGGTATAGGTATAAATAGACCATCTTTGCATAATTTTACCCATTCTTCATCCATTACAAGAGATCTAAAGCCCTAGTTAGAGAGAAAGACTAAACTTGAGATTCTGGCTGATTTAGGAGCTTGTCTAACACTTATTTACGCGATTATCTACCAATTTGTGATAATATTTCACCCTTTCTGTCCTTAAAGGATGATGTGATCTTTTGAGAATTTGTGGTTTCCACCCACAAATCCATTTTGGGTATTTTGGGTTTTAACCCACAAATCCCAAATAAATTAAGCAAGCCATAGTGATACCCACAATCAATGACCAAAAATCTACACTAATAAATAACAACCAAAATATATTTTGACCCTATTTTAACACAATCCCAAGATAATTTGTTTATGTACTCCTGAAGTTAGGAAAAAGAAATATACAAAATTGATTTTTCTATACTTCCATTAAACTTTACAATTAACAGTAATCCAATATCTAACTTCAATTGCAACTAGAATTAATTGAAAAATTAACCAAATTAAATGTCCCCAATTTGGTAGGGTTTTACAAAGTCTCCAATTTGAATTTCAAAGTTCAATAATACCAAATGGGAAAGGGTTTTAGCCTTTTAAAGAATTAGGGGTCGACTACATAGCCTTTTAATCGCATGTACTGTATTCTCTATTAGATCATCTCGATCGCTGTCTTTGACCTAGCTTGACTGAATCCAATCGTTTCCCTCAGACCGCGATCGTGGTAACTGAGACCATCTCCTGCTTAGGTCTTTCATCTTTTGCCCTTCTCTTCTCTTCTTGAGACTTTTTATGCTCAATTCCAATTCTTTCCTTCTCATCAATTGTATACCTAGAAAATCAGGAAATTAGTGCATTCAACTAAAAAAGATCAATCATTTATACCCTCCTGTCATAGTAGTGTGCACAAACTTCAGACGTAGATGAGTGGTAAATTCGCTACTCATCAACATCCCCAACATAAACCTTTGCTTGTACTCAAGCAACACTACTTCTTACGCAATTAGAAAATGAAAATTGAATCCCTATTTATGCAACCCAATGATCACAACGACTTCAAACTTGATTGACACCACAAATAGCTCTCCATATTGGTAAAGTTAATCTCAGGACTCCCCACAACATGAAACACAATATCAAAGATGCAAAAGAATTTGATGAATAATAATGCAACACTCACCAGATCTATAGAGGTGACTCATTATCAAAAGCAACTCAATTATACTTCTTTGTCTCTTAATTGGGAAAATGATAATTTTAGCTACCTTAGTTGATTTAAATGCCGCCTTACAAGAAGGATATCCCACACACCAAATTATCAAATATTCCACAAGGATGTTAGTGCAAAACACTCTCTCTCAAAACGTCTATATCAATGATAACAAGTGCCATACCATCGGCTTACCTTTATTTTCAATCACCACTACAATGAGCACACTTGGTTGGAGATCTCAAAGGACTTTCTAAGCTTGTAATGTAGGTTTGGGTAAAGGGTATGATATCATTTAGGAACAAAGTGACTACGCCTTCCTTGAACATCTACATGACACTATTTTAATACAGTTTTAGACCATGGGCCACTTTATTTGTTTCCAAAATTCATACATGCCAACATTTTCTACCTTAATTTACCCAAGTCTTTTAAAGAATTTTTTTTCAACTAATTCTTTCTCATGCTATTCCTTCATTTGATGAGTCCTTTCTTTTATGCATTTTTACTTTTCTATCTTTGCTAAGCATCATAGGCATCCACTTATATTATCATGTCCCAAGGTAATCTATTTAAAACTTGTCATCCCTAAATTAGGCATTTAACCTCAATTTTCATGTTCCAAGTTCTAGAAGGGTAGGGTTCAAAAGAGAGAAGAACTTTGAAAGGTTTAAGGATTATAAGATGGTTACCAAAAATGTCTTGAAGGCTCAAAATAGGTAACTAAGGATACTATTCTATGCATGGGTAGGCTATTTAGGTTAAATTAGGTTCCTATTTCCATAAGGAAGGCCTAAGATCATTTAACCAACCAAGCATAGTAACAATTATCCTTGAGATACTAATAGGGCAAGATGTATATGGTACGAGTATGCATGAGACATAAACAATTATGCTCACTACACATGGAATGCAAACTCCTCAAGGAGGCTGAATTGAACTTCCTACTAGATACAAAAGGGAGTATTTACCAATTTTAACAAGCTAAAGACTTTGGAGTAACAAAAAGAGGTAAAATATTGTTACAAATTTTTTAACGTCCTTGCCCTTGGTTTTCAAAAATTTTTTTTACATAGGGGGTATTTTCTTTGCATTTTCACCACACACAATTTGCTATTTATTGCACCAAACTAAGCTCTCATATCATATTTTATCTTTCATAAGGGCAAACCATATGTATACTCATCCTTCACCAAGGTACGAGTGCGATCCTAATTCCAAAATTCCATGGGTACTTTGATTTCCCTTGTATTTATAACTCTGATGCTACAGGTCCTCAGACTTCACCTTCATCCATGGCTCAAAGCCAAATCATGATGATTTTCACTTAAAAATATCATCACTCAATTTATCATATGGAAATGATCATCCGACATCACCATAAACAAGATAAAGGTAAAATGAAATTTCTAAAAATGAAACAAACAAAGAAATGTGGGCACCAACAAAGTGCTTTAATATTACAAACTAGAAAAATGAAAATCATTTAAAATAATATAAAAAAATTAAGAAATATATCTATAATACAATACAATAAATGAATATTGAGATAGGCACCCTAACTAAAATGTTTGCAGTCACCTCATTGCATAAACAACTTAGCATTATGAGAGAAAAAGGGTGCTCCCTGTAATTGAATGAAGAGATGCACTTTCCCCACACTCTGCATCATCTCTAGAATCATCAAAACCAGACCACACCACTGGGGAATTATCGTTACTCTCAACTATGGAAGAAGGAAGTTTATCTCATGGTTTTTGAACTTTATAAATGCCCTTCACCCCCTTCCACATCTTGCTGAAGAACTTGTCCCTCTTTTTATCCCTCTACTTGATCTTCTCATGTGAGTCCCTAAGCTCCCTGTGAGACCCTGCCAAAGATGATTAGGACCTCTCAATCCTAGCAATGGTGGATCCTGACACCTTATGATCCTCTGTGTACCTCTTATAATTAGGCCAAGCTAGATATGGGTGTCGGGTGGTGAAAGGTTATACTAGCCCCTGAGTCAACCCTGATACAAGCTCCCTTATTGCCCTTAAATTAATTGAGATCTCATCAAAAGGGCTGACTATGGATGGCCTGCAAGACTCTGTATCCTTAAATGTCAACTTGCCCAAGTCGATCTTCTTCTTCTTATTCCTAAATGATAATCCCTCATCCTAAATCTTGAGAGGATAAATGAGGGTGTTTTGGTGCACCTAATTGTCTCGGGGGTATACCTCAAACATCACTCTATTGGACAACTCTGTAATTAAAGAAGGGAATAAAAGGAGTGTACCTTCTATGGGTCTTGAAAAACTTCATGTTTGAGATAACAAACTAACAAACATTCAAATGAATGTTGCCTAGTATACAGGCAATCATCAGGGCTCTCACATGTGGAAAAAAAGTCATGTGTATGCATGAAGAAACCCAACTATAAATAATGTGCAGCTATATACTTGCCTCTATTGTGAAACCATTCAAGGATATCACCTTCTAGTTAACGGCCCAAGAAACCTCCCTTCCATGGAACAACATCTGTAACAGCCCGAATCTTGTACCCAAAATGCTACACGGTGCTCATGACCCCGAAGGATCACAAGCTAACCCATGACTGATATCTTTAACTGAGAACTACATAATGTACTATATAAATGTGAAATAAAATACTGAAAGGCCATAAGGTTCAATAATTGAAGACTAATAATAATACTGAATATGGTAGAACAATACCAAAACAACTAAAATAACTAAAAATACTGAAGTCTGAATATCTAGTCTGAAAACCTCTAAACCGTCTGAATAATGAGTTGATGGGACATATCCTCAACTAACTCCAACTGCTAAAGTAAACTAAGTACTAAAATACTGAAATGATAAAGCATCCTTGAATGATGAGGACTCACTGCTAATTTACTGTTGTTGATTGAAACCTAAGTTGCTAAGTGCGATCAAGAACCTTAGCGTTCGAACCTATGGTATAAAATACCATAGCACAAAGAAAAGTATAAGTCTGTATGTGAGAATGTACTAGTACACAAGTGAGGTAGGCTGAATTTCTAGGGTTCATATGCATGACTATAACTGACTGATAACATGGACAAGAACACGACTTCATGAGGATACATGCATGACAACATTACTTCAACTGAAACATGGGGATTTTGAATACTAAATATACTAATAACATGGATTACTAATATCTGATATAACTATTATTGGGTGACTATTGCTGATAGTCTTGATTCTGATGGAACTAGATGAGTTCCGTACAAAGCTGAGTGACTGTATCTAACAGTCCTAAAATCTTTAAAACTATCTGAGTTCTATTACTTAGACTAATACTAAAACTGTGGGAGGTAGTCATCTAACTTACATGTCCCTAATAAGTTGTTATAGCTGAGTTGGGGTTCGATCAGTAACCCCAATTAGAAGGGTATCAATACCGCACCACTGGTAAAGACAAGCTATGAGTGACCCTCATCTGGTAGTATCCCCAAAGTAGAACGGTGGAACCCTCATCTGGCGGTGTTACTCCACCTCATCAACCCTCAACTATCAATGTTGATGTGTTAACCCATGTTAGCTACATAGTTATGAAATGCAAGGATTGCTTCTGTGGGGTTACACCCTCTACTGTCAGCGTGTGCCCTCATCGTTGGGTTCGCTCGATGCTCAATCCTACTCCCAACTAAACAGACACTGAACTTATTACACTGAGATGAAATAGACTGAGTTTACTGAGTTTCAAAGACTGACAGAATATTATTGAATTCTGTTACCTGACTGAGTTCATAAGATTACTAAGTTTTCCAGAGTCATGTAACTAGCTGAGAAAACTACTATTTATGGCGTGACTGAGATTATCATGAAACTAACACTTTCTCTAGGCACACAACTAAATTATCAAGTGTAAATACCCCAGGACTCTATGGCATAAATGTAAATCATGGAACAAGTTCAAAAGTAGAATAACGGCTATATATATATATATATATATCCATAAGTCATTAACTAAGACATTTTATCAAACACTTGACATGCATTTGCTTGTATATGAATGGGGATTTCACATTAACATACAATAATGGCACTTTTTCCTTCACATAGGCTTTTTATAAAACACATGGGGAGCATATTTTGGTTATACCATCATCAATGCATATAATTATCATGGTTGCATAAATCAATTTGCAATTTGAAAGGTTTATCATGAATATTATGCAAAACATCACATACTAGGATCAATCATTGGAACATATAGTTTTAAAACATAAATCAAAACCCAATAACAACATGAACATGAATTTCAATTCATCTAAATCATTAACAATGATTAATACAAAATCATTGGATTTTGAAAAGAGATTCTTGAGCTTCATGGGTGAAAGGGACCCATGAATCAACACTTGACATACCTTAGTTGTAAGTTTCTTGAAGTTCTTGGAGAGATTCTTGGAATTGGATTTGATTTCTTGAAAGCTAGGGTTTTGTTTCTT
Organism: Capsicum baccatum var. pendulum; assembly: GCA_030864225.1. Classification (NCBI taxonomy): domain Eukaryota; kingdom Viridiplantae; phylum Streptophyta; class Magnoliopsida; order Solanales; family Solanaceae; genus Capsicum; species Capsicum baccatum. Next base: position 95,212,482 of record CM061557.1, read on the forward strand.
GGGAGAAAATGTTCTTTATTTTGGAAAAAAGTGAGTAAATAATGATTTGAAATTTTTTTTAGGGATTAAATCCCCCACCTGGACGTGTTAAACCTCGGGAAAAGACCAATTTATCCCTGGATAAAATATTTATTTTTGTCAAAATTTTCTGATTTGGAATGCTAGCACGACGCGATGCTATCACATCATGTCACTGGAAATTGCCAACTGGGAACTAGGTGGATGGTGCGATATGGTGGAATCATGGATAAGCATTGGATGCTAATTTTATCTATGATGCGACGCTCTAGGACCGCGTTGCCTTAATGGAATTAGACAATTATGAACTGGGTCTTTGGCGTAACAAGCCATTATAGAGCAACAATGGAAATCTACAATTGCTATTTTGACACACTCCGCGATGTGCTACTGGCCTGAATGACGGTGTTTAATGGCTGAAACTTTAAATCACCATAACTTCTTATACGATAATCGACTTTAGGCAAATTTGGTATCGATGTTAAGCTCATTCAATTTCCCACACAATAAAAAGTCAAAATCTTAAATATTCCACATGTAAAAAAGGTATTCAGCTTCAAATAAAGTCTTTAACCTTTTTGGGACGATCTTAAGCTCGGTAGAAATATGGGGTATTACAACTTCTCAGCCATCCAATTCCTTAGTTCACACTATTTGCCTCAAATTGAGCCATGTCTATATTCTGTATCCCACATAAGTTATTTATCTATTCAACTCTAAAGAATACCTTATTTCTTAAGATCCTGATTATTAGGTCGAAGAGAGACACTATGCTAAGGTTAGCTTAGAACTTCCATACTCGTTCCTTGTTTGCCCGACACGGATTTAGGGAAAAACATCTCCACCTAGTGGATATGAGTTTATCAAAGAATGTAGGAAGTTTTTTAGCACATTTTCCAAATATATGCCCTTCTTTGGTAAAAACTTTGTGTGCGGGAGATCACTGTATTACTAGTTGTGGTATTTAGGGAACATGAATCGAGCTTGGTCATAATCCCCTTGATGTAAACTAGAAAACATGATAACAACACAATAGCACTTTTCATTAATATTTTTATGTAAAAACTATGCTATGTTGTCCAATTAGCTCACAGGATTCTTACATGGTGGTTTTTTGGGCAAAAATTAGAAGTGCAAGATTTTTGGTCAAGTCTAGAAATCAGCCTCAGATATAGCGATCATGGGTCATTGAGCCACAATCGCGGTGTCATGATTGCGATTGAGGTAGCTGAGGCCAAACCAGGCTAAATTTTCAAAAATTTAAAATTCCAATTTAATGGCCAAATCACATTCCAAAATAAGAATTATCAATAAAAGCTTTGAACAAGGTTCCTAAGTACTCGATCATGCCCTTAGAATATGAAAACAATTAGGTATGAGTTCGTTTGGGAATTTGATCAAGCACTTGGTATGCACACTATATTTCGTTAATTTTGGGCATAATTTGGGTACTCAAGACTTCCCCATATGTGTGCACAACATTCACAACAATGAAATAGCACACAAGCACATTTTAAACAACCATTAAGGAAATTAAACACCATTTTAGGTTATTCCTAAAGCATGAGTGCTACGTCCCTTCAATACACACAAAAAAGTTTTGAAATACATACCAAATTAGGATACAAATGGGATGAAATGCAATACTTAGATGCTCAAAACACGATCAAGAGCGGGTGTAATTTGAGTGGAATTTGAAAAGGGAGTATGGGCAACCAGATTGACTCCTAACATAGGCATTACTGTAATTGAAGTCCATATTCCACAACTGCAGATACACAGCTATCGTGATAGTGGTGGCTTAGATATCGCGATCGCAGTAACTAAGGGCATTTTTGGTCCTATGTTTTCCCTTGTTCAGTCCACTGCATAGACATTTCATAATTTCCCCTATTCAGCCTTATTCAAACACCCATAGTAGCAAAAATACATAGTTAAATAAACAAATAAATGAAAATCTATTTTACCAAATCAAGAACAAAGGATACGGTCCACTTTGGTGGCATTTGTAGGTTGCCTTCCACATTGTACCTTATTTATATTTATGGCATAGGGTCCTTTATATTTTCAAGTTGGATCCTCAATGGATCAATCATTCACCCCTATGTCCTCAACATCAGTGACAGACACTACTTGTAACTCCATGGGTTGTTTCTTTATTTTTCATACCCGGAAGGACACTTCACATCATTGACCCAAAATCTCATTTCTCCTAGCTCCATATACATAATGGCTATTACAATTTTCCAAGGATAATAGGACCTTTTAGTTTATTTCACAATCAAGCACCATGAAATCTGTCAGAAGAATAAAGTGGTCCACCTTTACTAAAATATCAAACAAAATCCCAAGTGGTCTTTTGATAGACCGGTCCATCATTAATAGCCTTATTGCTGTTGGAGTAAGAGTTCCTAACAAAAGATTTTGATGGATTCCATAGGTAATGAGATTGATGCTTGCACCAAGGTTACACAAGGCCTTTTCAAATATGTGTATCCCTATGGTGCAGGGGATTGTAAAGGCTTCATGGTCCTTTTTTTTCTCTGCTATAACGCTTGTTATGATAGAGCTACACCCATGAGTAATTTGTATTGTTTCACTATCAATAAGCCTTTTTTTGTATCAATTTTTTCATAAGATTAGCGTACCTCAGGATCTCTTAAATTGTCTCTAGCAACGTGATATAAATTTATGGATTGCTAAGCTTAGCAAGAAATATTTTGAATTTAGCATTGTCCTCCTTATTTTTGAGATTTTAAGGGAATAGAGGGGGATCCTCCCATAACAAATCATCCCTTGTGTTGTAAGTATGGTAGGGATCATTTAGGTGAGTGTTGGGGGGAGAAGAGGGGTTGTTTTTGGTATGGTGACATAGGTCACAAAGCTAGAGATTATCCATAGGATGGAAAAGGGCGTCGTGACTATCTCCCTCAGACCCAGACTCAGACTGTTAGTGCTCCAGTTCCAGTGACTCGCCTAGCCCCAGCTTAGGGTGCCTCTTCAAACAATGCTAGTGGGCAGTGCCAGAATAGATTCTATGCTTTACCATCCCGCCAGGAACAGAAGGACTCTCCCAATGTTGTTATTGGTATGCTTCATATATTTTAGTTTGATGTGTATGCTTTGTTGGATCCTGGATCCAGTTTCTCATATCTTACACCTTTGATTGCTGTGAATTTTGAAATGACTCCTGAGATTATTCCTCATCCTATCCTAGTTTCTACCTTAGTGGTTGATTCGATTATTACCAAGAAAGGGTATAAAAAGTGTCCTGTTACCGTTCTTCATAGAGTCTTGTTGGCTGATCTGATTGAGTTAGACATGGTATATTTTGATGTGATTCATGGTATGGACTGGCTATATTCTTTTTATACCTCTATTGATTGTCGAACCCGAGTGTTCAAGTTTCAGTTTCTGGGTGCATCCATGTTTGAGTGGTCTGGGAATTCTGTGTCACCCAAGAGTTCTTTTATCTCTTACCTCAAAGCTAGAAATCTTATTTCCAAGGGGTGTATTTACCATTTGGTTAGAGTCAAAGAAACTAAGTCTGAGACTCTAACTCTCCTATCTATTAATGTCGCCAATGAGTTTTTTGATGTCTTTCCAGATGATCTCCCAAGGATACCTCCTGATAGAGAGATAGATTTTGGGATTGATCTTTTTCTTGATACTTAACCCATTTTCTATTCCTCTTTACTGTATGGCCCCTACAGAACTTAAGGAGTTGAAAGAGCAACTTAAAGATCTACTAGATAAGGGTTTCATAAGGCCCAGTGTTTCTCCTTGGGGTGCTTTTGTATTGTTTGTGAGAAAGAAAGATAGATCTTTGTGTATGTGCATTGAATAACACCAACTGAATAAAGTCACCACAAAAAAAATGTACCCCTTCCGAGAATAGATGATTTATTTGACCAATTGCAAGATGCAAGTTATTTCTCAAAGATAGACCTTCATTTCGGATATCATCAACTCAAAGTTAGGGAGTGTGACATCCCGAAAAACACTTTCCAAACTCGTAATGGCCATTTTGAGTTTTTTGGTATGTCTTTCGGGTTAACTAATGCCCTAGTAGCTTTTATGGACCTCATGAATCGAGTGTTCAGACCATATCTAGATATGTTTATCATAGTGTTCATCGATGATATATTGGTGTACTCCCGTAGTGAGGATGAATATTCTGATCATCTCCGAACTGTCTTGCAAACCCTTAGAGATCACAAGTTTTTTGACAAGTTCAGTAAGTGTGAGTTTTGGCTAAGGTCATTTGCTTTTTTGGGTCATATCATTTCTTTCGTGGGTATTAGAGTTGATCCCTAAAAGATCAAAGTTGTTAGAAATTGGCCTAGACCTATTTCTCCAACTGATATCCAAAGTTTCTTGGGTTTAGCTGGCTATTACTGCTGTTTTGTTGAGGGTTTCTCCTCTATAGTGTCTCCTATAACTCGATTGACCCAAAAGAAAATGAAGTTCTTGTGGTTCAAATCTTGTAAGAAGAGTTTTCAGGAGTTGAAGACTCGACTCACTTCAGCCCTTATTTTGACTTTGCCTGATGGTATTGATGGTTTTGTGGTGTACTGTGATGCTTCGAGAGTTGGGTTGGGTTGCGTATTGATGAAGAAGGGTAAGGTGACAGCTATGCTTCTAGATAGTTGAAACCCCATGAGAAAAATTACCCCACCCACGACCTTGAGTTGGCTGCTGTTGTGTTTGATTTGAAAATCTGAAGACATTATTTCTATGGTGTCCATGTTGATGTTTTCACTGATCATAAGAGTCTGCAGTATGTGTTTGCCCAGAGAGAATTGAATCTTAGACAGAGACGATGGTTAGAATTGTGAAAGGACTATGATATAAGTGTGTTGTACCATCCAGGCAAGGCCAATGTTGTGGCGGATACCCTAAGTAGAGTGTCCATAGGTAGTGTTTCGCATATGGTAGAAGGTAAGAAAAAGATGGCTCGTGATGTACATCGTTTGGCTAGATTGGGGTTTAGGTTGTTTGACTCTACTGAAGGTAGTTTAGGGGTTCAGAGTAGTTCCGAATCCTCCTCGGTTTTGGAAGTGAAGGAAAAACAATACTTAGATCCTAGTTTGGTCAGACGGAAGGAATCAGTCAAGGACCAAAAAGTAAAGGTTTTCTCCAAAGGGGGAGATAATGTGTTGAGATTGCAGGGTAGATTGTGTGTCCCGAATGTTGATGATCTGAGACAGAGGATTAAGGATGAAGTGTACAGGGCGTGATATTCTATTCATCCTGGTGCCACCAAGATGTATCGAGACGTATGGGAAATTTACTGGCGGAGTGGCATAAAAAAAGGTATAGCAGCGTTTGTAGCTAAGTGTGCAACATGACAATAGGTTAAGGTTGAACACCAAATACCTGGTGGTATGATGCAAATGTGTAGTATTCCCACCTGGAAGTGGGAAGAGATAAATACGGACTTTGTGATTGGTTTACCTCCTTCCCGATGCCATCATGATTCCATTTGGGTTGTGGCTGATAGGTTGACTAAGTCTGCTCATTTCTTGCTTGTTCATACTTCATATACTACTGAGGATTATGCTAAATTGTATATCGAAGATCTAGTCAGACTTTATGGAGTTCCTTTGTCTAGCATTTCGGATAGGGGTACTTAGTTCACTTTGTAATTTTGGAAAGCTTTTCAGAAAGTTCTTGGTACTCAAGTACTTTTGAGTTCTACTTTTCATCCACAGACCTATGGTCAGGCTGAGCGGACCATCCAAACCTTAGAGGATATGTTGAGAGCTTGTGCACTTGACTTTAAGGGAAGCTGGGATAATCACTTACCGTTGATAGATTTTTCTTACTATAACAGTTTTTACTCTAGTATTAGCATGGCTCCGTTTGAAGCCTTATATGGGAAGAAGTGTAGATCACCCATAGGTTGGTTCGAGGTGGGTGAAGCGGCTGTGAGTTATCCTGATTCAAGATTTAAGGCTATGGAAAAAGTAAAGTTGATTAGGAAAAGGTTGAAAACTGCACAGAGTCGTCAGAAGTCATATGCAGATGTTAGAAGGAGAGACCTTGAGTTTGAAGTTAGTGACCTAGTGTATCTAAAAATTTCACCCATGAGGGGATGAAGAGATTTGGAAAGAAGAGGAAGCTTAGTCCCCGTTATGTTGGTCCTTAAAAAATTCTTAGCCGTGTTGGTAAGGTAGCTTATGAGATTGAGTTGCCTTCCGAGTTGTCCTCTGTTAATCCAATATTCCATGTCTCCATGCTTAGAAAGAATATTAGCGATGCTGTGGTAGTGGATTCCTCTGTGAGTGCTGACATTCAAGAAAATCTTTCTTTTGATGAGATTCCTGTTGAGATTCTTGATTTCAGTGTTCGAAGACTAAGGAACAAAGAAGTTCCTTTGGTCAAGGTGTTATGGCGAAACCAATCTGTTGAGGGTGTAACGTGAGAAGTTGAGGCGGATATGTGATCCAAGTACCCGTACCTATTTTTCGCGAACTCCGATCAAGCTGAAGGTACCGTTCTTTCCTAAATTATGCACTTTTGATAAAAGTTGCAGCAGTTCAGCTGTTATTTATTATGTGTTCAGCTGTAGTTTCTTGAATTTATGCATTCTATGTTGCATTCGGAGTGAGAAACGATGTGGTGATTAGTCTAACAAATGGTTTCAGCTGTATGCTCTATACCCTATCTAATCTTGGCATGTCTAGTGTCATTCGAGGATGAATGTTTCCAAGGGGGAGGATGATGTAATACCCTGAAGAAATTTTCATTGAAATTTTGTGCGTAAACTTGTTGGGTTCTATCTTCTAGAATGAATTATAAATTTTCTGTGTGGAATGTCTTAGATTATGACCCACTATTGCGTAGAGTATCAAATAATGTTTCCAACAATATGTGTATCATCCAAAACGGACACCCGAGCAATGAGTTATGAATATTCCGATCGAACCGTGAATACTAGTAAACATGAAAACATACAGGAAAAAGTACTGAATAGCTCCTTCTACATAATAATCTGAATGATCTACTATATATCAACGAAAATATCGGCAACTCCTCTTTCCAATGAAATTGGTTTCATCCAATTTTTTTCTATCAGAGCAAAAAGTTATGGTCCATCTACTTCAGCCTATCAAAAGTAAATTTTTGGGTCAACTTCAAACAATCATAAATCCTCGTACACAATGATCTCAGTGAGATACTATATATCTACGGAAATATATGAGAGTCCTCTTTCTAATGAAATTTGTTTCATCCAATTTATATATCGGAGTAAAACGTTATGGTTGATCTACTTTAGACTATCAAAATAGTCCACCAAAGGACAGATTCGAGAATTATTTAATTTTTAGGGGCGTTTTGGTCATTCTTCCTCACCCAAAATCAGTTCAAACCCTATACTAAAGCCTATTAGAAGCATTATATGTTATATTTCATCAAAATTCGTCAAAAAGAAAACCGTAAACTCCTACATCCAATTTCAAGAACCTCCAAAGTTCACCATTAATTTTGTAAATTTATTCAAGATTCCAAGTTCCTATTTCAAGAACTGCAAGCACCATCATTCAAAGGCACGATTAGCATCTCAAAAATGAGTATCAATCTAAATTTCATCATTCAAGGTATGTGGTGTTTTTCAACAAGAACTCTCTTTCGTTCTTGTGCCCAAAAGTAATTTTCTTTACAAAGGCATGATTTTTATTTGACTTTTTTACGAATTTGAAGCATGAACCCATATCTTATGATGATTATTATGAAATCTTTATGTTTATGATTTTGAAAGATGAATTTACATGTCTAGAGATATAAAGCATGAATCTTGAATGATATTTATCATAATTTTGATATTTGGGTCGTGAATCCCCATTGGAAATTCTATTTTTTTGAGAAAGTGTGTGTTATAAGTACGTTGATGTTGATTATTTGAGATATTTTGAATGATTTGACCTTTTGGTCTTAATGGAGTTGTTTTGAACTCGAGTGTGAAAGAAATCCACAACGTGGTTGATTTTGATAGATGGGAAGTATGATGGCTCCCGTTGTATATTTATATATTACTAAAATTGTTTTGTTGTGGATTGTCTTTGAAATGATCTAAGCTAAGTTCGGGAGAAATCTTTAGCACCGAGTGGGAGGTATAAAGAGACCTTACTTCCATAGAACTACGTGTCCCCGTAGGAGTGAGCTTGAGGCTGATTTATATAGTGATCACTAGTTTGTGTGGATTTGATATCGCTAGTGCTACTCCGTTGGCAAGGATAGGATGGCTCTCCCCAACGTGGGTTGAACATTGGAATCCATGTAGCTCACATGGTTTACGTCGGTTAAAAGATCTCCCAGTGTGTGTGTGTTTCCTTGTGTCTATGGTGAGTGGTGAAGTGATTTAAAAGTGGAATTGTGAAAGTTATTCATTCAAAAGATTTAAATGATATTTACATTATGAGAATTGATATTTTTGATGAACTGAAAGTAATTGACAAATTATATGATGACTCACATGTGTTATTGTACTTCTTTCATCCTCTCATGATTATGATGATTTTCTTCGGGCTATGTGAGTCTTTTATACATCCTGCATATTTCTTATAAATATTTATGACGATGATGTTTATACAACTGCATACAACCCCATATACTCGGTTCCTTTCCGTGGTACTGACCAACATCTTCGGATGTGGGCTGCATTTTCTCAGAATGTAGGTTTAGGTGCTCAGTTCCAGGTTAGACAGTGATTTTTTGGGGGCTGTTCAACATCCTCTAGTGTCGTGAGTCCTCATATTCCGAGGACGTGATGTCTGATGTTGGTTTCATGAAATTATTTACATTTGATAATTGAGTATGACTCAGTTGGGGCATGTCTCAATGGCTCGCTGGTTTTATTAATTTTCTTAAAGACTTGTCAGACTAGTATAGATGTTATGAGTTGACTAATAAGTCCTATTTTGTTATCTTTCTGAAAATCTTTTATTCTTGGATGATGATTATTCTGTTGATATTTGAGGGTTATTTATGGAAACCCCGTTGATTTGTGTTGAACTGAATGAAAATGGCTCAAAGGGTTAGCTTGGGGCTACTCGTAGCCTCAAGCACCGTGTGATGCTCCGGAACCCATTTTCCGGGGAGTTACATGATGCCTATTGGTTATGCTATTATTTATGCTATTAATGATATTATTAATTACTTGGATACATTTATAATTATGGGTTCAAATTAGGAGAACTGTTATGATATTGATGATAGTTACCCGGTTTGAGTCCAGAAGATGATTATCTCATTGATGATATATTTATTAGATCAAGTTCAGCTACTGATTATATTTAGTGGTTTAAGTCCGGCTAATGATTATATTACCGGTTCAAGTCTTGATATTCATATTACGATATGATGATATACTTATAATGATATGTCGATATCGGGGCATAAGATTGAAAATTGCAATTTGGCTAAGTTTGAAAATGAGAAAATAGGTAATGTAGCATGATGTGAATGGACTTTAGCGGTATATTGATAATTAGTAAATGACGGTGGTGGGTTATACTATCTTTTGTGTACCTTCCATGCATATGGAGGGTTATGATGGGTTATTTAAATTTCCACACCAATTGGCATATGGGAACAAATTTTGTAGTTATTATTGCTTGAGTTGATTATGTATGTTATGCTATGTTATTATTTTAGTTTAGTTACCTATTTATGCTCAACGGTGTTTGAGATGATTAAGATTTGCATCTACTTTGTCTTGGTTATATTATCTTTCATTTTACCACATTTATATCATGATTTAGCTTTGTCTATCAATGATGTGTACTAAGTACCAATGGTTTTGGTACACATACTACAGTTCTATACCTTTCTAGGATAGATCCATGTTCTAGTTGCCGTCGTTGATAAACATTGTGTTGTGTTTATATCTAGAAATAGGGTCAGCTCATAGAGTCAGAGTCGCCTATTTCATGCTGTAAAATTTTGAGAATTTTGGGATCTCTAAACTTTTACCTATGAACCCACTTACAAAGGTAGCACTTATGACCTCGTAAGTAGTGTTATAAATGTCAGAACAAAAAGCTCAGAGGGACAGAGAATTTTTTGCCACCAAAGTGGCGCCATAAATGACAAAAAATTTAGGTTTGAATTATCAAAATATGGGGCGGACCCAAGTAGATCTGACCTGGAACAACCTACCAACACATTTAAATACCTCAAACCCAATATAATTCCACACTTTTCTCAAATTTTATATCTCCTTCAAAATTTAAACACTCCAACTTCCCCTTTAATTCTGCAAAAGGCAAACATCCAACTTAGTCCATCATCTACATGCACAAAGAACTTCAAAGGCTAGGGTTTTATCAAATTTGTTTTGCATCTCTACTTCCATAACTTGCAATCAAGGTAAACTTCTAGGCTCCTACTAGTATGTTGTTGTTCTTTAACAAAGAAAAGTGAGTGGGTAGTTGAATATGCTTGAGAATTGTGTAAAAAACAACAAACTTTTATGTAAAATCCGCGAATAATCCTAAAAGTTCAAATTTATACACTGTTTTTGAATAAATAATCAGTGATCATGACTTAAAAGGAAATAGAAGTTGAAAAAGTTGATGAAAATACAAAATTTTGTGTGCCATACTGTCACAACCAAAACTAGGGCCTGCCCGTGATGGGTATCTCATGTTCCACGTAGACCATAGATCACCCCGTTAACCTAACATAACGAGTACAATAACAAGAAGTGTCGGATGACTTCTGACATATCACTAGATAATGAAGAATAAGACTTATCACAACTCATGAAATGTCTAACCCATCCACTGTAAAAAACATACCCAAGTCCACAGTGATCCAAAAAAGCCTTTACGATTCCAAAGTACATAAAATGTCGGGACATGCCCCCAACAATATCCAAATCAAAATTTTGAACAACTCTAAAACATAGGATAATAAGAATATGAAATGAATTCTTCCATATATGGATGCCTAGTATTTCATTATCAACTCAAAAACCGTTCGAATACCTGATCACTACATAGGTAAAGTAGAAGAAGTTCTGGGACCTGCATCACATGTGGATACAACATTCGTAGATGCTTAGTGATTCGAGCACTAGCATGTAACTCAGGGATAAAGAAATAAAGAAATTCCATCATTCAAAACCATGTTAAATGATCATATGTACACACATAGATACAACATATATATATATATATATAGATATCATGTCGGGACAGGGAACAAGGATTAGCATGCACTTTGAAAACATTAACCTTGGTGGTGTAGCTTAACCGTTATATACCAAAGGCACCCATGGGTTATATGGGCCTATCTCTCCCCTAGCTTGAGGGACCCTAATGTGTATAGCCGCACTAACTAGAGAATATCTTTATCCGAATACGCCTTTATGGGAGATTCAAACCTCCAACATAATAAAGCTAACTATAGAACAAATGTATATGATATAGGGGACTTGAACCTCCTATTCATATATCTAGTAGGGGAACTCGAACATCTCATTCATATAGACAACCATACTGGCTAGCACTGGCTAGTGCAGTTTCCAGTGTTAGTCCTTTGGACTCCACTTTCATGAGCTATATACATATCCCTCTTTAAAACCCAATTTATAACATTCTTTACACATATACACAACAATTAGTCAAATTACTTACCAAAGGCATCCCGTTGGTATCATTACATCAACCCGACTTGCAAGCGTACAACATGCCATAACCATTATCATTTAACATTGGGACTGAAACCCATTAGCTATGCAAGAAATCAATTCAATACATCATTTAGGGTATCAAACCTATTTATCCATTTAAACCACCATGGTTACAATTCAAATCAACTTACGTCTAACAAGGCCCTCATAAAACCATTAACCAACCATTTATATTATTACATCAATGCCTTAGTTGAAATCATAATTCAATTCAGTTTATGCTCATCAAGACCTTTATAAACAATTCATCCTTCATTAGCATTCTTATGCGAAGAATTAGTTCAAAACTTAATTCATCATACGAGAAAATTTCTTTTGTAGACATTTTCACAAATAGGTTGAAGGCATACGATTATAAAACCATTATTCAAGTAAAAAACCATTATGTTAGGGTTAACCATAATGTATTTATTAAACCACAACTACCATGCATCCATATATTCAAAACCATCATCGAAAACATATATAACACAAGTGAAATCATGCGAGAATAATACTCATCATTATACATTCAAACCCTCAATCATGGATTTTAAAATCACTATTATGATTCAAGAACAACGTTTAAAAAATATGATTTTTGTGAACTAACAATGAAGGAAGAGTCACATTCCTAAGTTATGAATATTCACTGAGAGAATTCAATCCTTAAGCGTCTAGATGACCACACTTATGAAACCCTAGCCCAATCGCCGTGAGAGATTTCTAGAGAGTTTTTTGATCTTCTAAAGTGAAGAATAAATGGCCAAAAAGTATTATAAGATGTAGGGTCTTAAGGTCTTGGGTCAAAAATGTGTAAAATACCATAAGCTTAAAACCTGTAAAAAGGCTGCAAGAGTGTAGGGTAAGACCCCTCACTCATATTCATATAATATGAGTTGTACCACCTACTCGTAACTTGATAATAAAGTTATAACTTACATTCTGTCCAACATACGACTATTTAGACTAAGTCATACCCTAAACATACAACTAGTACCCTATAAGTCATACCCTAAGAAAATAATTAAAGGTTAGACACTTGACAACATACGATTTGGATCCTACCTCTCATATCATGTACATACGACTTGTATGATACCTTCTCGCACCAAGAAAAGAACTTGGCCAATATGATACTGACCAATATGTGACTAGGGTCCTAGACGTGTACCCACAATATGAGTCAAGGTTATGAGTCGTATGATGCTTAGATGGTTGAAGACACAAGAAGTTTGCAAGGGCAAAAGTTAGGGGTGTTTCAGTCTCCCACACTTTGGATCATTTGTCCTTAAGTGATGGGACGAGGCAACACAAGAATGCTTTATCCCTCAAACGTCTCTACTTACCTTTAGGATAGAAAACAACATGCAAAGTAATTCACAATCCACCATTAACCAAGAAAAAAAATATGTCAAGAACTATCACATACCTCAAACATGATTTTCTGCAATCGGAAATAGGAATGGATACTTGTACTTCATGTCTTCCTCGGCCTACCATGTAGCTTCCTCAAACTTTTTGTTCCACTATAGAACCCTTACCGAGTCCACATATTAATTTGCAACTGACGAACTTGCCTATCCAAGATCCTCATTGGGACCTCCGCGTAGGAAAAAGAATCCGAAATATCAATGTCCTCCAAAGGGAAAACCAGTGAAGGATCACCCACATATTCTTGGAACATAGACACATGGAATACCGAGTGAATAGAACGCATGCTAGAGGAAAATTCCAACTCATATACAACATTATTAACCCTTCTAAAACCATATATGAGTAAATATATCAGGGATTGAGTTTCCCTTTCTTCCTGCATCGCATTACTCCCTTCATTGGAGATACCTTTAAGAACACCTAATCTATATAACTTCAAAATCCAAATACCTTGACCTCACGTTTGAATAGGCCTTTTGGTAACTGTGAGCAGTCTTAAGCCTATCCCAAATTACGTTCATCTTTTCCATAGCTTGGTGAACCAAATCTGGGCCAAACATTCCTCTTCGACAACCTTGAACAGCCCAATAGGAAATCAATACCTCCTACCATTTAATGAGTCAAACAGGGACATACCAATGCTAGAATAGTAACTATTTTTAAAATCAAACTCAATCGAAGGAAAATGGTCAAACCAGTTATCACCATAATCAATCACAGAGGATCTCAAACAATGGTCTGCAAACAATGCTGAAAAGAGCACCAAAATACAATAAAAATTGATTACCATCATCCAAAATAATTGAGTAGGTGCACCATGCAACTTTATAACTTCCTGAAGGAACAACCTCACATAATCCTTGGAAGAATAAGTAGTCCTCATGGGAAAGAAGTTAACAGATATAGTAATCCTACCTACATTGACTGAAATAGAGTCAAACTAATTCTGTAACTGCAAAAGGCCAATAAAAAATCTAAATTAATTATCTCCTATTTCCACACTGCGAGTTTAATCTCTTGAAGTAGACCACTAGGCCTCATAGTAGCTCTCCTCTCACATGCTAGCAAACCATACATTTAGCCATAAAGTCGGCTACATCCCATTTTATATTATTCCGCTAATACATTTCTTTGAGATTATGATACATCTTTGTCAATCGGGATGAATCGTATACAGCGATGCATGGGGCTCGACCAAAATCCCGCCTTACAATCCATCAAAATTGGGAACACACAACCTCCCGTGGTACCTAAAGATACCATCACTATCGATCTATAAACATCACCCTTGATCTTTATCTAGAGGTGATCTAATAGTTGTTTCTCCTTAATTTTTGAACTAAGAGATAATTGCCCTACCTGTTGAACAAATATACCACCATTCTAAGAGTCCAAAAGACGAACTCCAAGGTTATCCAAATAATCAATATCCTTCACCGATTCCTGCTTATCTTTATCCACACGAGCTAGACTCCCTAATGGATAACCTGCTAAGAGCATCAACAACTACATTAGCCTTAACTGGATGGTAGTAAAGACTTATATCATAGTTCTTTGCATAAGATTAATATCTAAGTGAACACATACTGTAGGCTCTTATGATCAGAAAAGATATCAACATAAACCCCATAAATATAGTGAAGCTAAATTTTTATGACGAATGTCACAAGTAATAATTCCAAGTCATGAGTCAGATAATTCCTCTCAAGAACCTTCATCTACCTACAGTACTAATAAATTAGCTTACCATGTTTCATCAACACACAACCCAAACCAACCCGAGATGGATTACAATAGATGATGAAACCCTCGGTACCCTCTGGTAGAGTCACGATCGCAGCTAAAGTCAACTTATCTTCTAGCTTCTCAAAACTACCCTCGCAAGCATTAGACGAAAAGAACTTCACCTTCTTCTGAGTAAACTTGGTCAATAAAGCAGCAATAGAAGAAAACTTCTCCATGAACCTTCTATAGTAACCAGCTAAACCTATGAAGCTCTATATATCGATTTGAGTCGTGGGTCTAGGCCACCTCTTAACCACAACAACTTTCTGAGAATCCACTATTATCCCTTTACTAGACACAACATGACCTAAAACATAACAATATTCAACCAGAATCCACACTTATAGAACTTTGCATATAACCACTGATCTTTTAAGGTTTGCAATATAATGGGGAGGTGATCAACATGATCCTCCTAACTCTTAGAGTACACCAAAATATCATCAATGAAGACAATTATAAAAATATAAAGAAATAGATGAAATACCCTATTTATATAGTTTATGAACGCCATTGGGGCATTAGTCAAAACAAATACCATGACCAAAAACTCAAAATGTCCATACCATGTATGGAATGCTGTTTTAGGGATATCCACCTCCCTAATATTTAACTGATGATACCCAAACCAAATATCAATCTTATAGAAAAACATAGCACCCCAGGGCTGATAAACAAATCATCTATCCTTAGGAGAGGTTATATATTCTTTACCATTTCCTTGTTCAACTGTATGTAATCAATACACATCCAAAATGAACCACCCTTTTTATATACAAAAAACACTAGTGTACCCTACGGGGACATAATAGGATAGATGAAACCTTTATCTAAGAGGTCTTTTACCTACTCCTTAAGCTCTTTCAACGCAGTTATAGCCATTATATATGGGGGAATAGAAAGACAATAAGTGCACCAAATAAGATAAATGCCAAAATCAATCTCCCTATTGGGAGGAAGACTAGGGATCTCATCAGGGAATACCTCATAATATTCATTGACCACTGGGATTTAATGCAACGAAGAACTCTCTAAGTTAGAATCTTCAAACCAGACTATATGATAGAGACACCCCTTCGAGATTAATCTTTGAGCTCTAAGATATGATGTGGACCTCCCCTTAGGATATAGGCAACCACCCTCCCATTTAATAAGTGAATCATTAGGGAAATCAAAGATAACCGTATGGGTTTGATATTTTATCAAAGTATAGAACGAGTGTAACCAGTCCATCAACATAATAGCATCAAAGTCAATCATATCTAAATATATAAAGTCCACCATAGTTTCTCTACTACCAATAGATACCACACACCCCATAGACTCTTCTGACAACCATAGAGTCTCCAGCTGGGGTAGAAATAAAAAAAAGGGTCTGACAAACACTTAGGACTAAAACAAAAATGCACAGCCATAAATAGGGTCATACAAGAGATAGAGGACCCTTGATCAAGTAACTAGTACACATCATAGGAAAAAAGTTTTAATGTACCAGTAACGACATCGGGAGATGCCTTAGAGTCCTGATAAAATGCTAGGGCATATAAGCGATTTTGGCTAATGTTGGTACCAGAAGCAGAAGCAGCACCCTTTGGTGCAGGAGATGATGAACAGGAAATAGGATCCTTATTAGCCCTAAAAGTATCCTTAGAAGGGCAATCACACTGCATATGGCCATTCTAACCATAACTAGAATGTCAATTTCTCCCCTTCGCATATTGACCATGGTGCAGCTAACCACAAAATCTGCAAGGAGGATATGATGGAGTAGATAGAGCTCTATAAGTCTTAGATTTGGCACCCTATGCCCTATTCCCACCATCTTGCTATGAGAAAAAATCACATGATGGCTTCAGATAAGGAGAACTAGTCGTAGAGAAAGAACTAAAATGCCCACACTTCTTGTTAGACCATGTTTCTCCATCTCTGCCACTTTGTTGTTGGCCTACACCCTGATCAGACAACTTAAAATTCTTACTCTGCCGGTCACCAATCTCAGCCTCCTTTTTCTTTTCTTTTTCAACCTACTGCATATATACCAGAAGTCGATAAATATCCATATCCTTGTTCAACAAGGCACCTTACATTCTTGAATCAACTTATAGGACAACCCAAAAGTAAACTTATGAATTCTAGCTCACATGATAGAAACCAACATAGAAGCATACTTGGAAAACTAAGGGAAAATCAAAGCAAACTCATTGACAGTCATTCAACCTTGTCTTGGATTAGCAAATTCTCCACTTTCACCTTTCTCAACTCCTAAGGAAAGAACCAGTCCAAAAAGGCATTAGAGAAGTCATCCCATAATGTAGAGTTAACATCACTTCCCCTAGACTGCTTCTACTCTTCGTACTACTGGTATGCCACATCCTTCAATTTATTGGCAACAAAGTCCACACTTTTAACATCAAATGCATGCACACTCTTGAAGATTTTCTCTATCTCATCAACAAAAGCTTGAGGATCCTCCTCAACCCTAACACTAGTAAACACAGGTGGGTTCAACCTCATGATTTGGCCAACCCTTATGGCCTAAGAAAATGGAGTAATAAAAGTACCTCACTCAGATGAGAAGCTATCAATTAAGCCAACACATGAATTTACTAACAAACGTCAACATTTGTCATATCTATTTGAGGAGCTCGAGGATAGCTAGAGGGAACCGGTGGAACCCCAGGAGAGAAATACTTAACTAGATTTATAGACTAGTTCTGTACCCTATAAATAAGGCTTGTCCTATCAATAGTGTCCCCAAGTAAAATAGAGGATTACCTATGAGCTTTAGATCACCTGGGAGGCATGATTTGAAAAAGAGAGCAAATGGGAATTAGAGGAAGCCAAGACCTTAGACTCTATAGCTCAAAGTAAGACAATAAAAAGGGAAAATATTACTAAATTTCTCATAGCTTCTCTCTTATAAGTATGACATGCTATACACCCATAAAAGAGAATATACCTGACATAACTTTGTGAACACCCAATTGACCACGAACCTAGGCTATAATACCAAATTTATCATAACTTGAACCAAGGCCAGGCTATGACGGGTATACCAAGTCCCACATGGATTGAAGATTACCCCCTTCACCTAACCTAACTAGTACATCAACCATAATTGTTGGATGTTTTATGACATATAACAAGATAATGAAGAGTAAGACTGTTCGCAGATAATGTAATGTCTAAACTAATCGACCATAAACAACATACTTAAGTTTATAGTAATCCAAAAAAAGCCTCTATAATTATGAAGTCAATAAAATTTCAGGACATGTCCTGGATAATAGCCAAAACCCAAGTTTGAACAAGTCTAAAACATTGGGTAAAAAGACTATGAAATAAAGTCTTCCAGAATATATAAGCTCACAACTTCAATATCAACTAACAAACCACTCAAACACCTGATCACTGTGCAAGTAAAGTAGATGAAGTTTTGGGGCCTACATCATGTGGGGATACAATATCTGGAGATGGTTAGTGATTAGAGTACTAGCACATAACTCAAGGATATCGAAATAAGGTAATGCCATCATTCAAAACCAAGTCAAATCATCATATGTAACCTCATATATACATACATATATATATATATATCATGCCAGGATAGGGAACCAGGCTTAATATGTACTTTGAAAATATTAACCTAGGTTGTATAAAAAAATTGTCATATACCAAGGCACCCACGGTCTATATAAGCCCAGCTCTCCCATAGCTGGAAGGATCCCAATGCATATAACCACACAAATTAGAGAATTTTCATATCTGTATATGCCTTTATAAGGGACTTTAACCTCTCGACATAATAGGGTGAATCAAGAACCAATCTATATAATATGGGGGACTTGAACCTCTAATTCATATATCTATTTGGGGACTCAAACCTCCCAGTCATACAGACACTCGCACTGACTAGTACGGTTTCAAGTGTCAGTCCTTTGGACTCCACTTTCAAAGACCATTTACATATCCCACTTTAAAGCCTATTTAAAAATTATTTACATATACACATAAACATTAGTCTAATTACTTACCAAAGGCATTATGTTGGTATCGTCTTACCAACCCCACTTATAAGTGTATAATATGCCTTAGCCATATTATTCAGCATTGTTACTTAAACCTATTGTTTATGCAAGACATCAATTCAATTCAACATTTTGGGACTCATACCCATTTAACTATTTAAACCACAAAGGTTACAATTCAAATAAACTTCTGGCTGACAACGAACTCATGAAAGCATTTACCAATCATTTACTTTATTAGGAAAATGCATTAGTTCAAATAACAATTCAATTATATTTATGGTCGTCAAGACTTTCTAAAGCGATTCATCCTTCATTAATATTCTTATGCCAAGAATTATTTAAAAACACATTACATTATTTGAAAAGATTCTTCTTATTGACATTTTTGCAAACTGGTTGAGGGCATACCATTATTTATGTCAAAAACTATAAATTTACGGTTAACCATAACCTATTTACTAAACCATAGTACCCGTGCACCCACATATGCAAAACCATCATTGAAAAAATGTATAAAGACATGTGAAATCATGAGAGAACAATACTAAACATTATGCATTCAAACCCTCAACCATGGATTTTAAAACCACCATTTATGATTCAAGAAATTTTTTTATAACACATGATTTTTATGAACTAACAATCATGAAAGATTCATATGCCTGAGTTATGAAGATTCACTGAGAGATTTCAATGCTTAAGCGTCTAGATGACCACCTTGAACAAACCCTAGCCCAATCTTATCAAGGGTTTTTTAGAGTATTTTGAATTTCTCAAATGAAGAATGAATTACCAAAAAGTGTTATAAGACGTGAGGCCTTAAGGTCTTATAGTGGTAAATGACTAAAATACCTTCTACTTAAATGTTGTAAGAAAGATGCAGGACGGTATGGTTGGACCCCTCACTCATATCCACATAACACAAGTGGTACCCTCTACTTGTAACTTGATCAAAAAGTTTGACCTCACATTCTATCCCACAGACAACTGCTTAGCTAGCTCGTACCCTAACTGTATGACTAGTACCCTTCCAGTCGTACCACAAGCAAAAATCAAAGGCTAGACACTAGACAACATTGGTTTGGACCCTATCTCTCATATCATGTACATATAACTTGTATGATGTCTTCTCACACTAAGAGTAGAACTTGTCTAATATAACACTGACAAATATGGAAATAGGGTACTAGACCCATACGCACACCTTACAATCCAAGGGTGTGATATATATATGATGATTACAGGGTTTAAGACACTATAATTTTGTAGGGGTAAAAGTTTGAGGTGTTTAATATACCCGTGTTTTTTTAACTTAATTCAAGTTTTTGCATGCAGAATTGTACTTTAATGGGATAAATACATTGTATAGGGATGTAAAATTTGGAAAAATTTAAAGTACCCTTAGAAAGGTACCTATGATGGCACCTATAAGCTTAGTAAGTACAACTTACAGGTCATAAGTGCCTTCATAGGTATTAGATCTAAAGCCCTAAAAATTTAGGGCTTTGTCTGGCACCTATGATGATCACCTACAGGCCATAAGTGGGACCTCTGACCTACAAGTTACTACTACGATTCGTAAGTGTCCTTCATACGTGTCTACCCTAAAAGTTTTCATTTTTTTAAAATTTTTCATTCCCTTCTTCTTTTTCAAGCACCAACAATTATTTCTTTGTGGTACTATGGTACCCAAGGAAACCTCAAACAAAGAAGTGTAGTTGAGTCTTTGAGAAGAGTCCCTTGAGGGCAGTAGCTTAGTAGAGTAGTACCCCGATAGCCCCAAATAGACCAGTAATCCCATGGGGTAGAGGTCAGATAAAATTTTAGCTTCAACTATTATTGAAACCATCTTAGGTGTTTATCTCCTAGAACAGAATTAGTGGCACACTCAATCTACTTCTACATAGGCCAGGTCTCACACAACCACAGTTAGACCAGTCTCTAGGCTGAGGAAGAAGTTATTCAGAACTTTACCACTACACTCTCCCCAGTATGAAAAGGGATAGCATGATTATTAGAAAGAGGAGTTAGGATACATATATGAGGTTGAGTCTTGGATAACTGATGGTACAGTTGAGAAGAAGGTCACTCTGGACCCTCAATCTGTCAAATGGTTATTAGATGAGTTAGTTTCAGCCAGTTAGTCAGCATCAATAATACCTCAATTTAAGGATGGTAAAACTTAGGAACCATGTAAGGTGTAATAACCTTTACCTCCACCTCAAATTCCACCACCGGTTGACCTAACATTCGACTCTACACATATTTTGGTTGTACCCCTAGTTAAGATAAACCTGAGATGGTATATATAAAAGATGCAATTAATTTATGAGTGGGACAACATTATTACTAAGGTGGGTTGGGATATAAGGACTATCCAGGATAAGATAAGATGAGAGTTATCATGGATAGCAGGGACACAAGACCTGTGGGCCTATTTTCTATACTACGAATTAAGGTGGATGACTCTGCCCTAGGGATATCACAGTCGAGTCTTATTCAAAGAGTTCTATACTTCTTACACAGCCATACTTTCTTTTACCACACATAGAGGAAATAATAGTACAACCCCAACTAGAGAATCCTTTTGTGAGAGGAGTTCAAGTTGATATTTTAGTACCGACTATCAGCCAAGTTCTATTTGGAACAAAGAATATAACTCCAGCATCTACTGTACAGTGTAATCATAGGTATAGACTAGCATGAGATAGATGTGCAATGATATATGTTGATTGTAGAAAACAAAGGTTGTGTCTGGAGAGGTAGATCGTCAACCAAATTTAATCTTGGATGATGATGCCTCTTGGATTGAGGGTAAGGGGAGATTAAGAAGGTGACACTTTATTTTGCTATAATATTTTGGTTCACAGTGGTGCATTATTGATTATGTCTAACTTTATCAGACAACGTGTTGACATGGTATAGATCTACACTAGTTTATGTGATAGCAGGATATGAGGTCGACTTTACAATACATATTAGATATGAGATACACAAGTGAGTATTCAGGGGCATGACCACTCTTTCCTTCCCTAGTGTGATATAGAGGTTAGGTGATGAGAAAGGCGTTCTTGAGATTCCAGATATTTATAGATTATTAAAGGTGATGAGCAATACCCACACTAGCTTGATCAATGATCTAGCAAACCTGCTACTTGCATAGGGAGATTGGACACCTCTGACTATGATACTGAACCATTTTGAGGGGCCTCCAGCTCCAATAGTGCATGTTGATTGGTTGAACATAGATGCCTATATGGATGTTAAGGTTGATATAGTAGAGAATCAACAAGCATCGAAGGTTGCTACAGAGATGGAGGGCCCCTAAACTACTTCTAATTCAACACCGACGTTTACTTTTGAGCAGGTTGGGATGTCTTATGTTCTATCTCTCCCTACTTCTATTTCCACAGCTAAAACTATAGGGTTCATTATAGTTCTTCTCAAGTTCTTATAGAGCCTCGTGGAGCGACAGAATGCGACTACCACCCGCCTTACTAATGTTGAGCCTGAGTTGGCTTCATTATATGCTATGCACAGATCTAACCATCATTTCAAATGACATTAGAGAGTAAAGATACTAGGATATGGGATTCACTTTAAGCTAAGATGTTAGAGTTTAGTTAAGTGTTGTATTTTTAAATTAATGATTTTGATGAGAGGGTGTCAGCTTAGTTCAGAGATACATAAGCTCCTAATCTAGGTAAGATTTGGGAGGAGGTGGCAACACTACGAGTAGAAGTATGCTCTCTTATTAAGAGACAGATTCTATCCATTCCTATATTTATCCCTTTATTTACTCAGTTGATAGCACTATGTGGCCCGAGATTCTTAGATTTAATTATGTAGGAGGAGTCGGTCCTAGTGGATGAAACCAAGAAAGGGAGAGGGAAGGAATTGTAGGACCCCTCCATTCTATTTGATCAGGCCTTTTAAAGGTTTCTTTCTATTAGAGGGAGTTTGCAATAGGGGACGCAGTTAGACATTATGAGATGGTAGTAGGTGATCTACTATTCATGACCCCCAACGACCATCACCTCTATAGTTAAAGATACCAGATGCCCCTGATGGGAATGAGCATAAGATGAATGGGTAGTGCATCTTGGGTATGTACTTATTCCCTTTATTATATTCGAGTCATTCATGAGGGATAGTACCTTATCTTTTAGTTGGGTGTTGGGGTTGTAACATAGCTGCCATGGGTTTTTGTGTCCATTCTTTTTTCCCTATTCTTTGGTATGATTATAGAACAAACATGTATAGGAAAAAGTATGTTGTACTACGTTTTGTTTCATAACATTCTATGTTGTTTTGGTGTAACTAGGTAGAGAATAATTACCTATGGGAAGTAGATGTATTTTGTTTTGACGAGCTAGAAAATATGATATCCCTCTAAAAGATTATTTTTGAACTGTGTAATGTGTATATATATGACCATTGTAAATATTTTTATGGCATTAGGATTAGGGAAATAATAATCATACGTAGCATTTTCTTGAATTGGATAGCTAGTAGTTTGTGATGCAAACCTATTCCATGTGTCTGTGAGATGCCTATTTCATTCCCATTGTGTGTTAAATACAAAACTTACTCAGTTAGTCTATCCAGGGTTGTAGGATAGTCGGTTAGGAAAGGATTATAGGATGATTTTGAACTTAGTCCACTATTAGCCTAAATTACCTTCAAAATATGAATAAGTATCCCTTGATTTCTATGTTGAACCTGTATAGACCTATTTTCTTACTTTCATCTTTCACCTTCCCATTTTCATTACAATGAACATATTTTTTTCTTGGTCCTCCTTTAATATTGTGCATCTCAACTCAAGTAAACTACCTAAGGTTAGGGTGGCTATCATAATAGTGTGTGATTGGAGTGGGTATGAAGAAGCGTGCAACTAATAGAAAAAGAAAGTAGGTTGGGTGTGGTAAAAAGAAAAAAAATGGAAAAAGAAAATAAAAATTAAAATAAAGATAAAAATAGAAAGAAGAATAGAAGAAACTGCACCCAACCTGAATGAGAAAGTCAAGAATAAAAAGGGAGAAATAAGGGCAGAATAAAAGAAAAATTAGTTGAAAAGTGGACCCCGAAATGTAATTGTAGTGCCAAGGAGGCTTAGTCACTCAATTCTAAATGTAAAATACCAGCCCCTACACCTAAATTGCAAGATGAGTAAAGCCCTATAGTGATCCTAACCCGAATGCCTAAAAACTACGGTAAAGAATATAAGGTCAAGCCTATTGTATTCTGTGCATATTGACGGAACTTCATTACGAGTGTGAGTATCTCATCAATTTTTTCCATATTAACATTTATTATTTGACTGAGTGAGTGAGTATTCCTTGGTGTCACATTATTGGGCTGTATTAATTAAACAGTTGGTTATGAAAAGTTAAAATAGAGGGGGATGGAGGGGTGGGCTGATGTTTTTTTGCAGAATTTGAGATTGATTGCCATAAGTATCTTAGGTTTCTCTTATTTAAGCACCGTGTTGTGTGTTTTTATATTTTTCTTGCCTTAGGACATGTAGACGCTCTAAGTTGAAGGTGTTGATATGCCATGGTTTCATGCCACTTTTGATTCTTAAAACAGAAAAATATGCAAGTAGTTAGGTTTGTTTTATTATATATGTATTTTTTGTCTATTTTGCAGGGAACTAGGTTATAGAGCTTAACATGAAAAAAAGGAGTCAGGATTGAAGAAAAAGCCCAGCTATGAGGCTACCTATGTGGCATAGGTAGCAATTACGTGGAGTTGGTACTTTTCATCACTGTCAGAGATAAAACTTCAAAGAGACAAAAGTTGGAAATATTTTCCCTTCTTGTTACAATGGGTCACTTACAGACCGTTGGTACCACCTATGATGCTGTAAGTGTCAGTACCAATTTAGATAGTTGAAATTTAGAGAATTCAATTTTAGTATAAGTCTTCTGGTACCTACGATGAGGCAACCTATAGGACATAAGTACCACTTATGTCCCCATGCACCTGTACAAGAGAACAGGCTGTAGAGTGGTGAACATTATGACATACAATAGCCACCTATATGGCGTAGGTGCCACTTACGGCACATAAGTGGCATAGTATGTGGCCACCGACGTACTTTTCCCTATATGTTCTTATTTAGATTTCTCGGGTTTTTATATACTCAATAAATATTCTTTCTAACATTTTTAGTCAGTTTATGCACTCATACTATTCCAAAATATATATTTGATTCTAAGATTAACCTTTGATCTTGGAATCTCTTTGTTCTTATATTTGGTTGATTAATTGATTTGGGACTTTGGTTTTTATCCTTAAATGTTGTGAGATTACTGCTTTCTATATTGAATTCCATGGATTGTTTAGCAACTATAAGCGGATAATTCCCTTAGCTAGGGCTTTGGGAACTCTGGAAGAATAAGAAAGTCGGGAAAATGTGAGGTTTTTCTAGATCATTGCTTACACTAGAATTATGGTCTTCATTATTTTAATTGCTTTCTTAGTGGTGGTAAAATCTAAGAACTAGCCTATATTTGATCTTTACGAGAGAGATTGATATTGGGAAATGAATATTCCACAGTGATTCGAGGCTATCAACCCTTGTCTAATAACTTGATACCCACAAGGAGATAGTTAAACTGGGATCAAAGACAAGGGTTAGTAAGATGACACCCTGAGACTCATAAGGTTAAGGTTAATATTTACCAATTCATTAACAAGACAGTTTGTAATACCTATCTTGTCTGATGCTGCATATGTGGTGGTGAGATATTGGATAGAGAATGAGAAACCTACCGAGTTAGGAAGACAGGGGAGCACTGTTCTAGTGTTCATCTCAGATTGTTTACAACCAAAAAAATTTACAACTTATTACTTTTATTGTATACTACAAATTACCCCTATTTACTTTCCTACACTTCAAGCTACTTCAGCAAGATTGGGATACAGATTCGACCTATTCCATGTGAGATCAACCTCAACTTAGTTGGTTTATTATAAATTGACAACAACTGCATTGTATCTTGTTGGAAGGTATAATTTGGGTGACATAAATGGGCACCACTTTAGCTAACATTGGGATCTAAAAGGAACCACCATAAATGGTCTAGAGCATCTAAAGTTCTTAGCGCTATAGTATCCCAATAGGCCCTTAAGCGCTCCTATTAGGTGCCATGCTCTAGATTTTGCTATGTCCATAATGAACTTTGACTAGGTACTCAAGATTTATTCCAAACATCGTATGTCCAAACATGAAATTAAAAATAAGTGCCATATAGGTCCATAAAAGTAATATGCCATGGTAAATGGGATTCGAACCCAAATGCTATACCCATAAAGGATAAATATCAATACTGATCCATTGTATCTACTATTATAAGAAAAAATCTATAGGGGTAGCCATAAAATTATGAACTCTATATCAAGGTACCAAAAATTATAGATAAACCTACCAAGGAATACAATAATTGATGTGTACGAGAATCCTAGTATGCCTAAATGAAAATGTAAAGGCAAGAAATAAAAAGGTGCACCTATCATAGTGAAAACCAAAGTCACATGCCTAATGTGCCTAAGGAAGAACAAATATGACTGGTTCCAAACATGGACAGATCATCAGAATCATCAACTGAGGTGCTAAGTGCACTGCCTCTAAGTGACGGTGCCATGATAGTATGTGATTTATTTGAATGAGCTAAACAACCAATTATTCCATATTATCAACACTCTCTAGACAAGTGGATGATCTCTCTACCTTATATCAATCCCCTGAAGCCCTAACCCAGTGAGAAAAATGAACTAATCCCTACTGACGTCGAGGGTATTCTATTCCAAAATAACTATCCTTTATGTAATCATAACCCACCTAAGAACTATAGTGTAGCAAGAAAATATATTAAATTTTTTGAAACAACCAACTTGTATCTAGGACACTCTCTATAACAATATCTCATATTACTACAACAAAAAGGAGAAGCCAGAATACTCTGATATACTGCTCCTCCTAATAAAATATAACTGCCATGGACTGAGGATGCATAGTAAAAACTATTCAAGGTTCAATGAGAATTCTTATCACTATGGTCAGCACGAGTAATATAAGAGACACCCCTAGCTTGAAACACTATTTGCATAGAACTGATGGGCTACAAACATAGCTGACATCCGTTAAAAGAATCCTCGGTCTTGAATAGAATATCACTAGTACAATACTAATGACATGGCCTCTTATAGACACCTCTATAAGTCCCAATACATGCTCTTTATGTGGTTCTCTCATGGTTAACAACCTTAAAGAAAGGAGGCTCAGCTGCTATCAGATGCTCAGATGCCAACCAAAGTGGCAATGCTATTCCTCTAATAAATCTATGCACTATGTCCTGTTCAGACGGATATATCATAGGAATATGCTTTATTCAATCAAGAAACCAAATCTCATATTCTAAAACTGACAAGAAACCTTGCCAAACACTAATAAAACTAACTCTCACCTGAGAACTGGTCAATGAATCGGATGTCATCCCTAGCTGTGAGGTATCCATGAAAATACTTGGGATTCTCAAATTTTCATCCAAAAAGGTTGAAATGACCGCAAACTCTACAGGAGCCTAGGATAGCCCCAAATCCTGAAACCAATGTTGAATATCTTAGAAATCTATCATTGACTTCCCTGTCTAATGCTACACTAGAGCTTTAAGAATATGTGTTGAAGTTATATCTGGATCTATCAACAACTTCACCTTGTCCATGTGGGATAAAATATAGTCAAGGAACATACTTGTACGTTACATAAATAAGGAAACACAACAAGGAGTCAAGAATAAAAATTCCTTAGAATGTCCTGTGGCTACCTAAAGATAGTTTACAATCACTGTTTCATCGACCTGCAAGACTTTATTAGGAACCTAGCTCTTGTACCAATTCACTGATTGACCTAGGCTCTAATAATAGTTTGTCATAACCTAATTTTTCATGTTATGATGGAACCTACTATAACCACCAGTAGGCAATGCAAACCATAGTTTAGAACTACTTGTAATGGGCTACTATAAGAGAAGTAGAAAGAATAAATATAGGAAAAGACTAAATATTTAAAGTAGTCCCAAAACCTGGTGGAATCAGTATAAGAACTTCTAACATTTTAAGACTCACAAAATGAAGTACAACATGAATATACTGATACCATATATCTTTCAATATAACCTAGAGACTAGTCTAGTACATAAGAGGGAGAATAGTAATACCTTGAGTTCTAGGAGCTCAACTTATATCTCCAAACCATAGCTGCTACACATAATACATACAATAATTGAGAGAAATTATACAATGATCTATAGGTGGAAAAAGAGTAGTACGAGTACAAATACATGGTACTCAGTAGACAACTGTTGACTGAGCTCCAATGATAATGCTAATATAAATAGCATAAAAGTAGTAATTTTAAACTATACCCAAAAATCAAAGAACTAATAGAGTAAAACTAAGGAGACAATAAGGACAAACTATCCTATTTTATCCATATTCAGGAACCTCAACACTATACAATATATCACTGACCAATATATTAATAAAGAGTGAAAAAGGGATATGTAATAGTACATAAGGGAAAGGAATGGATATACAACAACAATAAACAATGGAATTAACACATATATGATAATACAATATCCACACCTATATAGATATACATATATATAAACAAGGTTAACTTAAAGATACAACATTAGTCATCACACTAGCATCTCCAGGCCTCTCAGTCATAGTAGGAACTAGTGCTAAAATAATCAGGCTCTATAATTCATACGTCTAAACATGAGATAATTACCTTGATAAAGTAATCATAAAGAAAGAAATCAAAATATAAGGGTCTAAAGACAAAATGCCTATACTTGGAATGATCATGCCTAATAATATAACTGTAAGATAAAAGAATCACAATAATACCTCAAATCTCAATACCAGTCACATAGTTAACCTATCATGTACTAACCATAATAATAATAATAATATAAAGTAACCTACTAGTCTGGAAAACCAATACCTAATCGGTCCTTTCTAAACCCTTCCCGCCATAGGCCTGGAAGGTTCAATCAAAAATCATCGAATAACTATCAGAGCTAACCTATGAAAAACCCCCATAAAGCTAAAAAATACAAGCACAAAATAGTATACACAATAATTCATAGTCTTTATCTATACCTATGAAACCTCTCAAAAGGTTGATAGATATAGGCACATACTGGTGATAAGCAATGCATATACGAGAATGAAAGACAAGAAAGTCCATAATACTATAACCAATCCAAGGACCATTAAGTAACCCAATGTATATACCATCTCCAGCTAGATAGATCACAAAGGCAGGACATATAATGACCTCTCTTCTTCTAGTACAATGAATCTTAGATAAAGAAATCCCTAGGTGGTCTAAGAGTACCCATATACACCTACCTAGCCTAATATATTATTTCTAATAATCATCATTGTGAACATCAATCGACAGACTTGAACCAAAAGTTATATCATAAATTTCATCATCAATCCACTCTTTTATGTACCATATATATATATATATAGACACAAAAATATAAAATACACGAGCTAGAATAATGGCTAAAAGGTTATAAGTCCATAAATCTATTGCCTGGGGTAAACTTTGGGACAAAATCATCATAAAAGTATAGAAAGGGTCAGAATCTCTCTCGATCAAGGAAAATAGTAGTAGCAAAATAGTGGACCATAATCTGTCTTGATCAAATCTCAAAATATTATTTTTTGGATCAAAGGATCATAAGTTATTCATTAAGATTGTACTATTCCCATTATAAAGAAGTTTATTTTAAAAGTGAAAATTGGAAATAAATTTATTTTTTGAAAAGAGTAATAAAACCATATTTTTTTTGTAATCAAACGATTTACTGTCTAAATGATCATGATTGTAGTAAATCTATGAATGCCAGCGCCAATATTCAAACAATACGATTGTAAGCATCAATATGTCTATAAACTATGACCACTTACTTTATGAGAATAACATACTTACTAAAATTCAACCAATATCATAATCACATCCCTTGAACCAATATCTATCGGCATATCCATAGAATTATAATCATGACTAGAGACCCAATATTAAATTCAAAATCACCATAACTTTATATTTACGGAGAAACCATTATAATCCACCATCATATAGCAACTATATATTAGAGGGTCATTAGTCTCAACTGTGTCTAACTGGCTATTATACAAATATAAGTCTACAATGGTAACACAAGTCTTGGCCTAAGGTAGGTCAAAAAAGCCCACTTCTACACCCTAAAATCCATTTTAGACAAGATTCTACCCCAAGATAGGCTAAGTTATCTAATATTACGTCTATATGTTAAATAAGCCATAATTAGCCCTAAGATAGAAATTCCACCTAGAACATAGTCAACTAAGTCAATTTCACCTAAATTATGGTTCCAAGATATCCTAAACACTCTAAATTAGACTAATGATACAAATCATGCTTCAAATACCTCAATCCCATCCCATATCTAGAGTAACATCATAATCATACTATGATTTAACTCTATCAGTAAAAATGGTAATAGGATCATAGAAGTATAATAAGTATTTCAACTTAAAGATAACATGCAACATATAACAAACAACATCTTATGAAGAAGACTAGAGAAGATCCTACCTCGATGCATACCATAAGCCTTTGATTAACCATAAATAATTCATCTTGACTCCAGAATCCTTAAATGATATCACACTATAAAAATAATTATCTACATATTTTTAGGGATAAAATAAGACCCAGATTTCTATATTAAAGGTCAGGTTGAATTTAAATTCAAGAATGGGCTAGACGGTCTAGCAAATATAATGCATAATTAAACATGTCATGAGGTTCCTCAAAGGACAAGGAAAATGTGCTCAAAAATTGAGCATAGTAGAGCATAAATCAGGTCTCAAATCAACTCTTAAATTTTATAAATTTAAGACCTAATTTCTACAAACTTTACAAAGAATTAGGATGGAAATTAAAGGAAAAATTAATTATAAACAATAAAGAATAGTTAGGTTATCTTACCTTAACATAGATGGATGATTTCTCATATTTCCCTCTCTTTGGGCTCTCAGTATGGTATGATAATGGTGGAAGAAGTGATAGAAAATTGGGTGGGAAAAAGTGCATTTAAAGACTATAGAAGCCATCAAAGTAGACACCTTGACGCTAAAACGGTGTAGTAGCAAATGCGGATGCTACTAAAGAAACCCCAATAGCTCTAAAGAGGGACCGCTTTAGTGGCCATTAGGTGATAAAGTGTACCACTGCCAATGGGCTAGGGCTGCTATAGTGGCTCGTGGCCACTGAAGCACCAAGTTCAATAGTGGCCCAATAGGCACTTAAGAGGTCCTATCAGGTGCCATGCACTAGATTTTGCTAAGTACGGAATGGACGTTGAATGAGTGATTGGGATTTTTTTGTAACCCCATACACTAAAACAATATATAATACCATACCAATAGATTATTTTGACTAAATGTGGGGTCCTCACCTATGGTTCTTTTTTTTTGAAATAATCCACCTAATAGCCCAAAATAATTTTGGAAGCCTCGATACTTGAACCAAAGGTCCCCTTAGCCTTAAAGAAACATTCCAAAGTTAATGGCTCTATTGGAATTCTCATATGGACTTATTTACTAGGAGTTTTGGTTTGAGACCAAATCCTAAATAGTGAAAACTCCAAAAAAAAATGAGGCTAAAATCTGAATAAATTATTTGATAATCTAACCAATAGTTTAAGTAAGTCATAAATGACTAGAAACTACTGTGGAAAGGCTTGAAATTATAGAAATGCATACAAATCAAGGAAATTAGCTAGAGGGTCATTAAAATGGGTATCACTCCAACTGAAAGTGCTGACTTGGCTGTTTATTAGTTGCAAAGAGTGTTTTACAACTGGTATAAGAAATGGAAGGGAAATATATATATAAATGAAGTATCTATTGAGTGGTATAAGTTTTTTGTTGTATTTATAAATACATTTTTCCTACTTGATCTAAGTGGTGTTAAGGTGTAAGAATTAATACTATAAAGTAGGGTAATATGGATGTGAAGGAGTAATCTTTTAAGTGTATCAGTTAGCAAGTATTCTTCGTCTATGGTTGTTGATTATAGATATCGAATGAGTAAATTTTTATCAGCTATTTTTTATGATGTAATCAAATATTTTATAACTTTTATGTTTGTTAAAGAGATGGATATCTCCAAGTTGATTATATAATCTTAATAGATTTAAGAAGAGAAAATCAAGAAGAAGGAAAGAGAGAGTAAGAGGGTCAATACATGTAGGTTTAATTTCTATTAGTGGAGATCAGATGGTGGTAATCATTCTTAGTTATTCATGAAAATATTAGCCCAACCGCATTTTTTTCTAGTGCTCCAGTGCCAAGTCAGGCAGCATAATGAGGATAAAGCACCAGACTCTATGTCCCAAGGTAGAGTGAATAATGTTTATACCAACCCAATTTGTAAGATGTGTGGTAAAAATAGCATGGGTGAGTGTATGGATAGTAGTGATATTTTTTTTAGTATGGAAAACTAGGACAAAGATTAAGGGAATGTCCTGCAACATAAAGAAGTAGTGGTGCTCATCATTAAAATTAGTCTAACTCTTTATAAGCTCCAGTAGGTCACTCGACTCAACAAGGTTCCTCATCTAGTACAACTGGTAGGCAATGTTTGAATAGGTTCTATTTTATTTGGACTCAATAGGATTAACAAGGTTCTGCTAATGTAGTCATTGGTACATTATACGTTTCTATGACCTTTAGACTCAATAGAATTACAAAGGTTCTCCTAATATGGTTAATAGTACATAATAAGTTTTTCATATTCATGTCTATGCATTGAGAGATCAAGGAGACACACTCTCTTTTGTAACTCACTATATAATAGGTGACTTCGGTGTCAATGAAAGAATCCTCTTAGAACCTTCTTAGTCTCTACTCCAGTAGCAAATTAAGTCATAACTAGAGAGGTATTATAATATTCCCAGATTTTAGCCCTAAAAAATTTCTTCACCTTTAAGTTTACTTCCCAGACAATGACTTGACATAATGAGTTGTGATGATTCCTTATAGGTTATATAACCTAAATTTTAGCCTAATCTGTATGTTTTCCAAGATTTTCCTATGTTTCTATACTAACTATCATTGGGACTTGACCAGTCTTGGTGAGACATTACGAGGAATAATATGTATCTCATCATCTTACTAGTGTGATTGTCTATATTTTCTATTTTGACTATGATTATGACTATACGAGTCATATGGCTTGTTCATAAGTTGTAGTGTATGACTCATGACCTGACAAGAAAGGATACTTTGAGGTACTACTTTGATTATATGTCGTAGTGACGACACCTAATGAGATGCTACGAGTTGTATGGTTACTCACTGTTACAATCGACAAGTTCTTAGCTTTTTAATTGAGGGCAAGTTGGTAAATTCCCTCTTTCCCCACTTAAGACCCTGGACCATAAAACACCTTTGGGTTATTATTTTTATTATTTAATAAATAATAAAACTCTCTTTCTCTCTTAAATGCCTAAGTTAAAGAATACCTAGGGTTTCTTGCATTGGATTTTCTAGATTTTCCATTAATAATTGTGATACTTTCAGGCGTGTGACTCTACCCTTTAATTTTTTTACTTAATGCATGAATTTTAATGCTTATTTATATGGATTTGTCCATGGATTTTGATATATGTTGAGGGCTTTGACATGGTTTATTCTTAAATTGTTTCCCAATGATTTATTACACACTGTTTTTGCCTTATTAATGACTTTAAACTAGTAGGATGCATGGGTATGGTGAATAAATGATAGGGTTACTATTTTCCCTAAATTGATGATTTTGATTTAGGAATTGTGTATTCCCCGTATGAATGAATAATTAAACCTAGGGGTTTTTGGATTCCCCCAAGTGATGGATAATGGATATGGCATAATAATGTTAACCTACAAGTAAAGTTAGTAAGACGATACCAACGGTATGTCTTAATGAATGAATTCGTTCAATGAATTAAAATATGTGAAAAGAGTTTTAATTAGGCTTAAAGCTGTTTGTGTAGTTGGTTCGTAAAAGTAGTGGTCCCGAGGGACCAATACTAGAAACCGAATTTGCCTAGTGGGGGGTCTAAATGTTTTTTGAGTCTCCCTTATTAAATTATTGGGTTGTTCGAGTCCCTAATGTTAAATGACTAGGTACTTAAGTCACCTTTGATATATGACCAGGAGGTTAAAGTGCCCGATGGTACATATTTACATATGATTATTCTATGGTTTGTGAAGCTACACACACTAGGGCCCTTTTAGTTGGGGGAGAGCTAAACCCATATAGTCCATGGTGCCTTCTTATGATGTTTGAGCTACACATTCTAGGTTAAGGTTTTAAAGTTCATGGTATGTCTTTTTCCCTACCCCCGTATAATATATATTTAAGTCTATATTTGTGTATGGTTGTGTGCACTGATTTTTGAATGATTTTGAATTGTGGATTATGCCATTATTTTACCCATTATCCCTGAATTACATGATAGCTCTCAACCCACTAACTATCCCCAAGCATTGTATCCCTATGTGATGATGGACATAATAAAACTTATACTTTTCATGCATAGTGCTAGGACTTCCAGGTTTTGAAAAGTCAGCTTGAAGTAGTGAGCCTTGTTTTTTATGGCCGTTGTTTCATGGTTTACCTATTATGATAGACTTTTCTTTGTACATAATTTTATCTATCATAGGGGTCATGTACTGACTTATATTGATTTTGTTTTGTTAGAGCCATTGTGGATTACTATGGACTGGTTAATTTTGTAGATATTCTTAGAATCCTTTAAGCTTGAATTATTCTATCATTTTAAATGTTTGGAATTTATCCTCTTATGATGTATTATGTTCTACTTGGCTAACAGAAGAGGGTGGTCTCTGTTCCTCAGTGGACTTGAGATTCCCATAATGGTCAGGCCTGGTTTTGGTCATGAGAAGTTGGTATTAGATCCCAATTCATGGTAAATACATTATCTAAAAAAATTGTCAAGTAGAGTTTATTTTATGTGTGTGTAGCATATCACACTTACAAAGGAGAGTCTACAAGGCTATAATGTCTAAGGACTTGAAACTCCTCTAATCTCTGTTTGTTTACATTTTAGATTATGCCTCCCCGAATATCTCATGCTCGTGGAAACTCTTTTGTCCCACCTAAGGACAATGTAGATGGAATACATCCTACTTAAGCAGTTCAAACCCGGTCTAGGGCCCTGACTCTTGATTGTATTGTCTGTTCTAAAGTTTTACCAATTTTTCGTAGTCCTTCTCGAGACTTTAAAGATGATGATGATCATGCCCTGCTACCCCACAGAGACATTTCCAATGTCGAGTTTCATTGGTCTATATTTGCTGACCCTGCTGGTGAATTCTCAGTTTTATCAACCTGATCATATTGGTTATGTTGGTTAATCTTCTTAGGTCACTAGAGCAGGCTAATTTATGAGTCTGAATCCTCTGACCGTCATTAGCTCTAAGGTGGAAAAGGATCCTTAACATTTTATGGATAAGATAAATAGGATATCTTGGGTGATGCATGCTACTGATTCTAAAGGTATGGAGTTTACTACATCTTCGCTAAAAGATGTCGTGTATTAGTGGTATGAGGAGTGGGATCAATCATGGGGTGATGATGTGGAATTTGAATTGTAGGATGACTTCTCTAGTTCTTTTCTTGATCTCTATTGCCTTTGAAGTTGAGTGAGGAAAAATATGAGAATTTCGTGAATCTAAAATAGGGTAGGATAACTGTGAAACGCTATGCCTAAAAATTTCATCAGTTGTCTCGTTATGCTCGCTTCTAAGCTAGTGTCTAGAATCAGGGCTAGGATGAGGAAATTTGCTTTTGTTTTGTCTGTGGACTTGGTCCTGGAGTGCAAGGCAGCAACCATAAATAATAACATGGATATCTCTAGGCTTATGTTGTATATATAACAAGTTGAAGATGAAAAAAAGAAACAAGTTAGTATAGGGGAGAGGCGGAGTTAGAAATTTAGGTATTTTGAGCAGGGAAGAGGCCAGCAGAATAGTGGCATAGATGGCAGACAGTGGTCTAAGAAGAAATGGGTAAATTTTTATTCCTACTCTATGGCTAGAGCTTCATATCCTAAGTCGCCTGGTGATCGTCGATTCTAAGCTGATAGTGGGTATAGGGAATATAGTGACCAAAATCATCTTAGTTGAGCTCATTCAACCCCATCTTATCATCTTTTTTGGGGCAGTTGAATCATGGAGTCTGTGAGGAGTGGAGTAATAAGTTCTTTATGTGTGGTCATCTTTGTTAGATGAAGTGGGATTTTCATTCTAGGGTTTCTTCAAGGGCTAATAAAGTTCTGGTTTCCATGTCATTAGATACTACACCAAAGGGTGTAAATTTTAGTACAAGCATTGGCCGAAGTCGTCTTTATTCCCTCACCACCCATCAGGAATTTGAGGCATCTCCGGATGTGTTCACTGGTACGTTAAAGTTCTTCTCTCATGAAGTGTATTATTTACTAAATCTGGGGCCCACTCTCTCTTATATGATCCCATATGTGGTTATTTATTTTGGCTTTAGTCATTAGTGAATTCTTGATCCCTTTTCTATTTCTACCTTTGATAGTGGCTCTCTTAAGGCTAGAAAAGTCTATAGGGGTTTTGTGATATCTATCTATGGTAGGGAGATGTTAGTGCATCTAATAGAGTCGGACATTTTTGACTTTGGTGTTATCTTAGGGATGGATTGGTTCCATTCGTGCTATGTCTGTCTAGAATGTGAGACCCATAAGGTCATTTTCAAATTTCCTAATAAGCCGGTTATAAAATGGGAAGAGAGTTCTCTAGCACCTAAGGGGAGGTTCATTTCTTATCTAAGAGCCTAGAAACTAATTTTCAAAGTGTATTTATACCATCTAGTTTATGTTAAGGATTCTAATGTTGAAAGCCCTTTTTTGTAGTAAGTTCCCATGGATAATGAGTTTCTTGAGGTTTTCCTTGATGATCTTCCTAGTATTCTGATGAGTGGTAAATTTACCACTCAATTGCACTCAACAACCTTGCACACTACTATGGTTTGAATGTGTAAGTGAGACAAATTGGTGATTAAATTCACTAATTTTGACATTTAGCATGCATGCAGGTTAGGAGAATGAAAGATGTGGATTTGAGCTTAAAAGGACCAAAACAGAGAAAGAAGTGAAGCTGGGAGACCTAAAGTAGAAACAAGCCTCAGTTACTGCGATTGTGGTGTCCTTACCACGATTGCAGTAGCTACGATTTCGGTTTAGCAGGAAATGTATTAATGGGTAGTTTTTAAATTCATGCAACCGAACCTATTTACTTTTAAAAGCTAAAACCCTATCTCTTTTAGGAATTCTACACGCTTGCAATATTTCTGAATTTGATGTTTAAACCCTAATTTGGGAAATATTTTGGATTTTTATTTGGATACTTTGAATTTAGCATAATTAAAGAATGGATGCTCTACATAATCCTTATGGTATATTTTTCTCTCTTTCCTTTTTGAGTAGAAAAACTTTCATTGTCTTGAGATTATGTTGAACTAAGATGCAATTATGTGTGGTTTTTGATGTATTTGTGTATATGATAGTTTGTTGATTATGGGTTTTAACATTGCTTGGTTAAATTAGTTGAGATTTGTGGTGAAATCCTCAAATACCCAAAATGGGTTTGTTGGTGAAAACTCCAAACTCATGAAAGCTCAAACCATCCTTGAAAGAGGGGATTGGGTGATCTTTTGGAACCTATATCATCCTTGAAAGAGGGATATAGGTGAAAATGTAATAGTAGACTATTAATGGATGTAGTTTAATAATTTTCACTAAATTAGATATTAAGGTGATTAAGAAGTTGACTATATCTTGGGCATCTTCCTAGAAATTGGGATGCCCAGTTGAGGTAATAGGTGGTTGAAACTGATGCACTTGTTAGGTACCCAAAAGGTTCAACTAGTGAAATTCTTGAGTAGCCTCAAGTATCTTAGACCTAGCCTACCATTTTATTGATAACTAGTATATACACTAGATCTTCATGCACCCATGTATATCTTACCCTTAGGTAGACATAATCCCAAGATTCTTCTCATATCTAATTTAAATCCCAATTATAGTTCACTTTGTTGACTTGAGTTATTATTGACAAACACTTGCAAAACCAACCCCCTAATTTTTTGTTTTTTTTATTCACATTGCGGGTATCTTATTAGTTGTATATAGGACTAGAATTATTTTTTTGTTCCTTATGGATTCATCCTCAATATAAGTTGATCTATTGAAAATGGCCGTCCTCTACAAAATTCGATAGTATAGATGAGCATTATCAAAATGGCATGATTGCGAGGGGTGAAATTTAGTTTTCACTTATGCGGTGTTTAGTGATACTTTGGGTACACCCGTAGTGGCTTGTATTTATTTTAGTTGTTTTTTATTCATTTAGGTGATCTTTATTATGTACATAGAACCATGAGAGACAATACTAGTCACGCCGGGTTTTTCGACTGTCCTCTTGAAGATGAGGGGCAACTAAGTGACATTGGACGTTCAAGTGCCATCCGTATCCCACCTACTATGGGAACGGTGTTTTTCATGCCACAAACGTCAAATTGCATATGCTATAAAAGAAGTGACTTTTTGGGGGGCAAGTGTTTGAGGTCCTTAACTAACATTTGAAGAATTTCGTAGAGATGTGTGCACCCTTTGATATTCCACACATCACCAAGAGTCCATTTGGCTATACCTCTTCCCATTCTCTATAGCGGGGGAGGCGGCATTATGACTTTGATCTCTTCCAGTCGTATCAATTACTTTATGAGAGGAACTCATCAATACATTCCTTGACCGATATTTCCCACCATCTAAGATGCTATAATTGCATGATAAAATCACATACTTCAGGCAATTGAATGGTGAACCCTTGTACGAGGTTTGGGAAAGATTCAATGGGAATCTTAGTCAATGTCCCAATCATGAGGTACCAGTGAAGATTCTTCTCCAAATCTTATACCCGACTATAGATCAATTCAGCAAGACCATGGTTGATAATCCGGCGGGGCGCTCTCTTATGATGCTAACATATGATGCATCTTCAAATTTTCTTAAGGAGCAAGCAAAATTAGGGTTGGCATACCCGAGATACTGAGGTCCCTAAAATTTCTCCTACCTCTTTAAATGTTTATAAGTAATAAAGTAAAAAGGATGAAGAGAAGAAAGAGAACATGGTAAAGATGATGTCACAGTTCGAGTTCTTAATGAAGCATTTCATGGGTGCACCCACAAAGGAGGTCAATGTTGTGGCATCAAATATATATGATCAAATATTTATAGATACCGAGGTACCTAATATTTCTCCTACAATATGTTAATAAGTAACAAAGAAAAAGGATAAAGAGCAGAAGAAAACATGGTAAAGATGATGACACAATTCGAGTTGTTAATGAAGCATGTCATGGGTGCACCCACAAAGGCGGTCAATGCTGTGGCATCAAAGATCTATGATGAATAAAAAACCAAAAATCTTGATGAAGATATCAAATATTTGGCTAACTATTGGGGGGTTCCCGCCCAACGTATCAAAGACAAGGTGGGAACAATGGTTGGAATAAGAGAGAGAGGTTCTATGACTGTGATTTGTTGGATAAGAATTGTGATTATATTGTTATGTGCCCATTCATGACTTGGAAAAGGCCTCTCATGACCGTGCAACAGGTAAGGATTCCAATTCCATTGACCTCAAAAAGTATAAAACAAAAGATGTGCTAGGAAGGATTTTGATGATAGTGGAAGAAATGGACAAAATGGTTAATTAACTAAAAGGATATTTATCCCAACTCAACAAAATAGTTGTATTCCATACCGCTTCAATCAAACAATTGGAGACTCAAATCGAGTAATCTCCACTAAAATTAATTCTAGGCCAAAGCGAGGCCTCTCTAATGACACCATTGTGAGCCCAAAAAATAAGGTCTGAGTGTTGGCTATTGTTACTAGGAGTGCTAAACCCTAGGTAATCTTGTGGTAGAAGTAGAAAAGGAGACCGATGAAGAGAAAAATCCTGTAAATAATTCAAACAAAGATACTTCGATGTCTCATAAAGGTAAAGAAAAAGATATGGTGATTAATGAAAAGTATATGGTGAAGATGGTGATCCAAATGTAGTTGAATATCATAAAGTGAAAAGTGCTCCAATGCCTACCTTAATGGTTCCCGATCCATTCAATCAAAGGCTCAAAAAGAAAAAGGATAATGCTAAATTCAAAACATCAATGGCTAAGATTAGCAACCTCTCCATTAATATCCCATTTCTTGAGGTCATCCAAGATATCTCGGGTTATGCTAAGTTTATGAAAAAATTAATGTCCAAGAAGATACTTGTTGAGTGTGAGACCATTGAAGTTACTCATGGTTGTAGCATTGTCATGGTCAGTACGATAACAAAAAAGAAGGAAGATGTGAGAGATTTTACCATTCCATGCACCATTGAGACAAAAAAGTTTTAGAAGGCTTTATATGACCTTGGTGCAAGTATAAATCTCATACCCTTGCAATATATAAGAGGCTTGAGCCATCCTACTCCAACATCAATGAGGCTTTTGATGAAGGCCCGATATTTTAACAATCTAGTTGGTGTTGTGTGGACCTTTTCTTCCACCAGGAGAGCCATTTATGATTTGGACCTTGGGGAAATAAAGTTTAGAGTTCATGACGGTGAAGTATTATTTTAGGTTTGCAAAACAAAGAAACAACCTGTGGAGCTTCAAGTGGTATCAGTTATTGATGTTAAAGTTGAGAAAGTTAATTAGGGTTCCCTTGAGAAATAAAAAATATGTCATGCCACAATGATAACTAAGACGCTATACGGGAGGCAACCCATAAATACCACAAAAGTGGCTCGTATCCTTTGTTTTCATTTCGTAGTGTAGATTTTAATTTTTCTATTTGATTATTCCATGCATTAGTGTCACTATACTGTTTGTTGAATGAGTTTGAGAAGGGGAAAGTGTGAAATATTTGCTTGGTGAACTGAACAGATGAAAATGGGTCAAAATAAGAAATAAGCTGAACAGGGGAAAATAGGAGTGCAGAAATACCCCTAGTTACAATGACAGTCGACACTGTTTAAAAAAACATT
Organism: Capsicum baccatum var. pendulum; assembly: GCA_030864225.1. Taxonomy (NCBI): domain Eukaryota; kingdom Viridiplantae; phylum Streptophyta; class Magnoliopsida; order Solanales; family Solanaceae; genus Capsicum; species Capsicum baccatum. Next base: position 95,253,651 of record CM061557.1, read on the forward strand.
TGAATGCCCCATTTCCCCTACACTCCCTTCTCAAACTTTATCTAAAAGTGCACCTACTCTTAGGCTCACTTTAACAATTCAAAAGCACTAGAGTATCCAATTGCATCATTCCCTCCGATAAGTATCTTAAATATATGCTTTAATTGTTGAAAAGGCTATAGAATGTATGTTTTCGAGAAGGCCTAAATCTATGCCTTTTAATATGATGAAATAAACATGTATGGTGGTTAGCTTCTAGAATATGGTGTGCATATAAGTGGGGAAATCTTGAGAAACCAAATTGTGTATGAAATTGAGAAATGAAGATTGCACACAAAGTTCTTGATCAAATACTTGGATGAGTTTTCACTAATGATTTTTGCACTCTAAAGGGCATAATCAAGTAACTAGTATTCTTATTCACTGATGTTAGTGTCAATTTTTGTTATAGAACATGTTTTGGCTTACAATTTAAATTTTGGACATTGGATAATTTGTCATGAAATCGATCTCAGATATTGTGACTGCGGTCACTAACACCATGATCGTGGCTCTATGGCCTGTAATCTCTGCTCTATGGCCTGTGATTGCGGTAACTGAGGATAATTTTAGCTTAGGCCAAAAATTTTACATTTGAAGTTTTTATCCAAACACCACAAAGTAGCCACCCCATTTGTTTTAGTGAACTACATAGATTAGTTTGTGCCTGTAAATATCAATTATTAATTTGGTTATGTTGTTCTCTTGCTTTTCAGGATCATATCATTGAATAATACAACCAATTCTGATTCATGGAACCCGAGTGCCACTCTCTTTACTATGGTGATCTTCTGAGGATAAAGCTGCTCCCAGAAAAAGGAATAAGCTTTGAGATGCACCAAAAAAGCTTGTGGCCGTGGGGTCACAATTTTTCACCCCTGATCTTTGCAAGACAAATAGGAAATAGGCCCGTGAGGTATATGCTAACCTTAGCATAGTTTCTTTTTTAGACCCGGCTAACATGATTATCAGAATCTGAGGGAAAGAAATAGACTTTAGGGCAAAGAAAATCAATGATATCCATGGGATCCTAAATAAAAATATGGGTGAGTGTGAAGAAGAGGGTATGAGCCGAGAAACTGGTTGGTAGAAAGACTATGTCCCAAAATGAAAGTCTCCTGGGCGGTGACCAAGAAAAATATATCCATGAATGAATTCATTACCGAGGCTAGGATTTGGTTGAACATCATATGTACCCAAGTTTCCCCTTGTATCCACATAATAACAGTTCTAAATTTGTGGATCAAATGGTTTCTTGCATTCTAGATGGCATTCCTTTGAATATTTGTCAGTTCGTAGTTTCTGACATGATATTCTTAAAGAAACAGGGTGGTAGACATCTATACTTTCCCTCTATCATTACTGAACTTTATGGGAGAGATATGGTTGAGAAGTACCATAGACAGACTTGGGTGCACCCTAGCACCCCCATCTATCCTCTAAAAATTTAAGGTGAGGTATATCGAGAAAAAATAAGAAGGGAAAGATAGACTTAAGAATGTCAACATGTGAGGAGCTTGAGTCTTGTAGGCCATCCATCACCAAACCTCTTGAGAAGATTGGTGTTAAAATTGCAGCTATTAAGGATCTTGTGTAAGGTTTACCCAGGATCAGGGAGAGCCCTCCAACACCCGCAACTCATATGTTGTCCCGATCTGATTATGATAAGTTAGGACCAGAAGAAGCAGGGAGCTATCATTTCTAGGATTGAGAGATCCTACTCATCCTTGGGGTGTCACATCAAGATCTCTAGGTTTCACATAAGATGATGGTAAAACTAGAGAAGAAGAGAGATAATTTCTTTGGCAAGATGTTGAAAGGAGTGAAGGGCTTGTGGAAGGTCTTAAACCCTATGATAGACTTCTTTCCTCCCAAGTGGAGAGTAATGATGATACCCCAACTAAGTGATCGGACCTTAAGGATACTGATGATGATGCAAAGTTTGAGAGTGATAGCAGCTCTTGATGCATTTTTAGGGAGCACCCTTATTTCTCTTTATGCTTGATTTTTTATGCAGTGAGGAAGCTACTACATTTTAGTTGAGGGTGATTGTCTCTGCATTCATTTGATTTTTTCCTAAATTATTGATATTTTTAGATGTTTTATGTTCTTTTGGATGATTTTTATTTTTATTTTGATTGTAATATTTGGGCACTCTTATGGTGCCGACATTTGCATAGATTAGTCATTTTTGTTTTTAGATTTTTACTTTATCTTTATTTTGTGTATGGAAATATTAGATGCACTTTTCCCTATGATAGACTGTGTGATGACATTTGTAAGGAAAAAAGTATCATGATTTGGTCTTGAGCCATGGATGAAGAGGAAGTATAAGTACCTGTGGTGTTGAGGTCACAAATACAATGAAAGTCTGAGTACCTATTGTATTTTGGATTTGGAATAGCCTTTATACTGTTTCCAAAGTTTGAGTAGCCAAATGGATTGCTCGTATGAAAGAAAAAATGTGAGTCAAAGGATAGGGTTGGTTCCATAATAAACAAACTTTGCATGGTGCAAATGCAATGCAAACAACCCCTTCCATCCAAAATTATTCAAAAAAATCAAGGGAATGAAATTGAGAGACCTTGTAATAATGCCTTTGTCTTATTTTGGGACTCCAAAAATTTTGTCTTGTTAAAATTGATAGATACTCTATTTTCATCTCTAGTGGGAGGGGCAATTGAGCCTCCTCGGCATATTTGCATACCATGTGTGGTGAGATCATTTATCCAAATCTCATGTGTACTTGTACCATCTCAAGGCTAATTTTAAATCTACTTGGTTTGTTGGATGATCCTAGTCCAACTTTGTGACATTGGAAGTCAACTTTAGCCTAAAACTCCTACCCTTGCATTGATGTTTTCCCTAGTTACCCTCTTTGAGCCTTTTGACCTTTCTTTGGTAAACATATTACAAGCCGTGTGCCTTCAAATTTTTATCCCACTTTTGACCCCTATCCTCCTTGAACTTAAAAATGAAACTTGAGGCTAAAATCCTAAGTTGGGGTGGTGAAGATTGGAAGAAGTAACATTAAGCCACAAAATAGAATGTGAATGCTTAATAGCTTAATCATTGAGAACAAATGAATAGGAAAAAGAAAGGATCCAATAAAGGAATAAAATGCACAAAGTATGCATGAAAAAGAAATGAAAAATTGGGTGAACCAAGGAAATAAAAGTAGGAACATGTATAAAGAGTGAAAACAAAAGAAGTGGACCATGATATAAAGTTTGATAAAATAGTTTGATATATATGTCGAAAGAGGGTTTAACCATGTTTTACTAAAATGATATCCTACCCTACCCCAACCTACATTACAACCTTAAAACCCTTTCGAGATCTCCAACCAAGTGTATTAATTATAGTGGCAATTGAAAATAGGGGAAAGACTAAGGCATGGTACTTGTTAGCATCGAGAGTCCTTTGGAGAGAGAGATTTTTGCACTTAAATCCTTTGTTCCATATTTGATAACTTGGTATGTGAACTTTCCTTATTGGGAGGAAATATGTAAACAAGTAAAGGTGGGTGATTCTGTCATTTACCGAGAAATTAGGCAAAAGGAGTATAATGTAGTTGAGGTCAAAAGGTGAGTTAGTTCTAGAGTATTTGTGAATGTTGTATAGTTACTCTCTGAAGTATTTTGCATCCTTGAAAATTGCATTTTATTTTGAGGGGTTTCCTGAAAGTAGTTTTGCCCATGTTTGAAGCGATATTTGTGGTAGAAATCAAGTTGAAGTCATTTTGATCATTGGGTCATATAATTTGGGCATAAATATGCATTGTGTTATGGTACGAAGTGGTGTTTCTTAAGGACAAGCAAAGTTTTAGGTTAGGGGTGTTGATGAGTGGTGAATTCACCATTAAATTGTACTCAACAATCATGCACACTACTAAGATTTGAATATATAAGTGATACCAATTGGTGATTAAATCCACTAATTTCCATATTTTGCAAGCATACAAGTTAGGAGAATGAAAGATGTGGATTTAAGTTAAAAAGGACCAAAAAGGAGAAACAAGGTCAGCTGGAATACCTAAAGCAAAAACAAGTCCCATGTGTTACAATCTCGGTGCCCTTACTACAATTGTGGTAGCCGCAATCGTGGCTAAGAAGGAAATATACCCTGGGGCAGTTTTGTAATTTCATGAAGCCGAACCCAAATTTCTTTTAAAGGCTAAAACCCTATCTCTTTAGGACATTCTGCACTGTTGCAACATTTTTGAATTTGAAGTTTAAACCCTAATTTGGGAAACATTTGGTATTTTGATTTGGAGGTATTGAATTTTACATAATTGAGGAATGGATGCTTCGAACAATATGGAGCTCACTTAAGTCTCTGAAGCATGGGTGCTACATACTATGCCCACATCAATAGGAATAACCCATACTATGATCTACAGGCTGGAAAAATGCAATATGAGTACCAAACTTGTGGTACTCAGTAGGGAATTAACGACTAAGCCCCAAAGATAATGCAAATATATACAACATATCAATAAAAATTAAACTATACCTAAATATCCAGCAATTACATAATAAAGCTAATGAGATATTAAGGACAACAATTCTACTGATAGCCAATAAACTGGCATAATAAGGCTAAGAAAGTATCATGGATTAATTATCCTACTCCAGCCATACTCAGGAATCTCAATACTATACCATAAATCCCTTGCCAATATATGAATGGAGGCCAGAAAAAGGATATATAACAGTATTAAAGGCCAAGGAATTAATATGCAATCTGAATAAATGAAAGGATATGAAACATGAATCTGAATTAATATTGCATAATTAAGGATCTTTACAATATGAGATGTCATTCTATTATTGGATGGATCAAAGTCGGTAAGACTAGATTATTCTTTCTAGGCTTGCTTCACCAAGACAAAGAGAAGGTAAAGGTGATGCGACATAGTCTTAAAACTGCCCAAAGTTTCCAATAGTCCTTTAGAGATGTGAAGCATAGGGAGTTAGAGTTTGATGTTGGTGATTGGGTGTTTTTAAGGGTATCACCCCTGAAGAGAGTGGTGAGATTTGTAAATAAGGTAAAACTCATGTCTCATTATATTTTCCCTTACTTAATTTTGAGGAGAGTGGGTAATGTGGCTTATGAGGTTTAGTTACCATCGATTATGGGATCCATTTACCCGATTTATCATGTTTAAATATTGAACTAGTATGTGGATGATCTTTCCTTTATTCTTCCCTTGGAAAGTGTGGGTGTTTTAGATTCCTTGTCTTATGAGAAAGTCCTAGTTAAGACTTTGAATAGGCAAGTCTGTCGTTGAGGGACTAAGGATTTGTCTTCAATGAAGGTTCATTAGAGGAACCATAGTATGGAAAAATTTACTTGGGAATCTGAAGACGAGATAGAGTCCAAATATCCATTTTTTCCTACTTTGGATAATCATGCTTGAGGTACGTATATTCCTTAATATCTTTGTTTTCTATATTTTATTTAAGAAAAGTGTAATTGTGTTTTGTATTAAATCATGCTAATGGATGCCTTGACTCATCAACAGAGGATGAATGATTCTAATGGGGAAGAACTTAAATACCTAGATTTTGGCCCTCTGAAATTTCTTGACCATTAATCTCACTTCTGAGACAATGACTGGATCTAACGTGTCGTGATGACTATTTATAGGTCATATGAACTAAATCTAGCCTTACTAGAAACTTCTCCAAGATCTCCCTAAGTTTCTATAATGACTACAGTATGGACTTGACAAGTCGTGGTTAGACTTTACGAGTCATAATGTGTGACTCACGGTCTCATTAGTGTGATTGTCCATAATTTCTATTGTATCTACGATTATGACTGTACGAGTCATATAAATTGTTCATGAGTCATAGGGTGAGACTCTTGTCCTGAACAGAGAGGATGCCTTGTGGTACTGCTTTAATTAAGTGTCATGGTGATGATTTGTAAAGGCACCCTATGAGTCAGTTATCACTAGCCATAAGTTTTTAGATTGTAATTAAGGGTATATTTGTAAATTACCTTTTTCCTACCTACGACCCAAGATCATAAAACACCTTTTGGGTATTATTGTGATGATTTAATAATTCAAAACACTCCTTATACTCTCTAAAATCCCTAAGTCAAAGAACACCTAGGCTTTCTCAAGGTTGATTGTCTAGAGCTTTAAAGGGAGAATCACCTCCATGGTTATGATACTTTTAGGCACATGACTCTGCCCTTAAACTTGGTTTACATGAAAGAATGAATTTATATCATTATTTATGCGGAGGGATTTTGCGTGGTTTATCCATAAATTATTTTCACATGATTTATCATTCATGGTTTTTGCCTTGGTAATGAATTTGAACTTTTGGGATGCATGAGTATGGTGAATAAACAAAGGGGTCATGGGTTCCCCTCCATTTGATGATTTTGACTAGGCATATGGTTTTGAAAATTGTATCCCCTAAACCCATTTTAGAAAGTAATATTGAAATATGGTTTTACATATGGTTTGACTTGCTCACTTATACTATTACATGGCATAAAAGGCTAATGAACCACATATTGATTTTATTGAACTTTGTGAATTATGTATTCCTCTTATGAATGAATAATTGACCCTAGAGGGTGATGATTTCCCATATATTATTGATAATTAATATGAGATGATGAAGTTAACTTGCAAGTGAAGTTGGTATGACCACACCAATAGTATACCTTAATTTCAATGAGTAGGAATGTGTGAAAAGTGTTTTAATTAGGTATAAAGTGGGTTGAATAGCTGGGCCATAAATGTAGAAGTCCATAGGGACTGATACTAAAAACCATGTTTGTCGGTGTGGGGGTTTAAATAATCGAGTAATTTGAGTCCCCCATACTAAATATTTGGATGGTTTGAGTCCCCATGTTAAATGATTAGGAGAATAAGTCACCCTTGATATATGACCGGGAGGTTCAAGTCCCCCATGGCACATATGTGCATATGATTATTCTCTGGTGCATGTGGAAACACGTAATAGGGCTCTTTGATCTTAGGAGAGGTGAACCCATATAACCTGTGGGTGACTTCTTATAACGGTTGGCTACACAATCTAGGTTAAGGATTTAAAATTCATGCTAAGCCTTTCCCTACCACAATATGATATGTATAATTATATATTTAAATATGGTTGTGTGCACTAATTTTGAATGATTTTGAATTGTGGATCCTAACATTATTTTATTCCTTATCCCTAAGTTACATGGTAGCGCTCAACCCACTAACTATCTCCGGATGCTGTATCCCCATGTGATACAGGAAATTGGAGCACTTGTACTTTTCCTGCACAGTGATAGGACTTCAAGGTTGTTAGTATTTAGCTTGAAGTGGTGGGCCTTTTTTTTCTGAAAGGTCGTTGCTTATTTGTTAGTCTATTATCATATTATTTTATTTTGACTTATTTTTGTCTATCATCGTGGGTATGTCCCGACTTATATTTATCTATTTTTTTTACAGTCTTTGTGTATCACTATAACTGGATATTGTTGTGGATATTCTTTCACTTCTTTGATCTTACATTATTCTATCTTATTATATGTTCATAATTCATCTTCTACTAGCCGTATTAAGTTTTGGTTTGCTAAGAGAATAGGGAGGTTTACGATCCTCGGTGCACTTGAGATACTCATCTTGACTATGGCTTGGTTCTTGATAGGTGTATAGAAATTTCCCAATCACAATTTCCTAGAAAGTCATATCGTTCGACTTTGTAGAGTGAGACCTAATAGATTTGGATGTTATTTTGGGCATGCTTTAGCTCAACTATTTCTATGCCCTAGTTGATTATAGAAATAGAGTAGTCTAGTTTATATCCCAAATGAGCAAATCATAGAGTTTAAAGATTGAACCTCAGTATCAATAGGTCAATCCTTATCTTACCTTAAGAAAAGAAAAATGATTTCCAAATAATGAGTCAGTTTCTGTAGTAACGAATTTCTAGAAGTGTTTCTTGAAGATCTGCCGAGAGTTCCTCCTGAGTATGAAAGTGACTTCAGAATAGTTCTCCATTGAGGTACCCAACCTATTTCAATTCCACCTATAAAATTGATCTATATAAGCTTAAGAAGTTAAAGGAAAAGTTGAATGATCTATTTGAAAAGGTTTTCATCAGGCCTATAGTTTTTCTATAGGGTGCTATAGTTGTGTTTGTATGCAAGTAAGATAGTTCTATCAGAATTTGCATCGACCATTGTCAGTTGAACAAAGTCACAATCAGCAATAAGTATCCTATTTCTCATATTTATGACTTTTTTGACCAACTTCTGGGTTCTAAGTGGTTTTCTGAGATAGACCTCAGTTTCGGCAACCTTCAACTCAGAGTCAGAGATTTGATAGACTGAAGACAACCTTCAAAACTTTATATGGTCAATTTGAATTTATTTTTATGTCTTTTTGACTTATGATTTCTCTTAATGTTTAAGATTTTGATGAATAGGGTGTTCAAGCAGTACTTGGATATGTTTGTTATAGTCTTCATAGATGATATCCTTGTTTATTCGTAGAATAAGAATAAAATGCACAACAATTGACGATTGTCTTACGAAATTTCAAATATTACTTGCTATTCTCTAGGTTTAAAAAGTGTGAATTCTAGTTGACATCGGTAGCTTTTCTTGGTCATATCATTTTTAGTGAAGGCATTCAGGTTGATCCTCAAAAGACCAAAACAGTAAGGAACTAACCTAGACCCATTTTTCCATCAGATGTCAGGAGTTTTTAGGTTAACTGGGTACTACAGATGGCATGTTGAAGGATTTTCCTCCATTGATTATCCCATGTACAGAATGACTCAGTTGAAATTTAAAAAATTTAGTGGTCCAATTTTTGCAAGATTTTTCAAGCTTTTGTTTTGACTCTACTAAAGGGTTTAAATGGTTGTGTCATTTATTATGATGCTTCCAAAGTTGGAATTTGCTTTGTGTTGATGCAACATGACCAGTGTATAGTAAATTCCTCTAGATAGCTCAATCTTAAAGAGAAGAACCACCCTTCTCATGATCTTATGTTAGCAGTAGTTGTTTTTTTTTCCTTAAAGATTTTGAGACATTACCTCTATGGGGTTCATGTTGATGTGTTCACTGATCACAAGAGCTGTCAGTATGTGTTCATCAAGAAAGATATAAATCTTCATCAGAAGAGATGACTATAATTATTGAAGGATTATGATATGAGTATCTTGTACCATCTGGTTAAAGACAATATTGTGGATAACAATCTTAGTAGGTTGTCTATGAGAAGTGTTGATCATATAGAAGATAACAAGAAAGAGTAAGTTTATGGGGTTCACCAACTTGCTAGATTGGGTGTTCGGTTGTTTTATTCATCCGACGATATTATCTTGATTAATATGGTTAATAATCTTCATTAATATCATAGGTGAAAAGAAAGAAAGATACTGATCCTATTTTGCATAGGTTGAAAAAAATGGTCAGACTCAGAAGGTTATGGTTTTCCCCAAGGGGAGTTGATATCAGATCCAACCCACTCCCCAAGGAAGTAAGGAAATAGGTATTCTCATAAGATTTATTTTTGTTGTTGTTGAAGCAAATTTACATTTTTAGATTTTAATTTACTTTGTTTCAGTCGTTAGACTTAAATCGAAACAAAGTCTTTAGTATGACATTATTAATACCAAAATATTGTAAACATTTGTGTCATAGTTTCTTTTCTTAGATTTTAGAACAAATAGTGTGTTGAGTTCTTTCCTTGGATATTTAGTATAAATATATCAAGTCTTTGTAGGCCAAAAAATCAAGAAAAATATGTCAATTCAAGAGTATTTATCGTCTTCTTTGTTTGTGTCTAGTCCATGTAAATCCCTAGAAAAATTGAACATTCCTCCTACTCTTAGTAAACTCTTTCATGCAAATGTGACTACTGATGTGCCATGGTTTTATGACACTTTAGATTCTTAAAATCAGAAAATATGGAAGTACTTTGGTTCATTTTGATATATATGATGTGTTTTTGTGTTTATTTTGTTGGGAACGAGGTTTTGGAGCATAAAATGAAGAACAAGAGTTAAAATTGTAGAAGAGTCCTCTTACAATGCCACTTACATGGCGTATGTCCCCCTTATGGCCTGTAATGGTCCTGTCATAGGTTTCAAAGATGCAACATAAGCGAATCAAAATTTTGAGTGTTGATCCCGCTAGTTATAATGGGTAAATTACAGCTCGTAGGTACCACCTACGTCACCATATGTACCATTGCACATTGCAGATACATGAAGTTCAGAAATGCAGATACTTGAAGTTCAGAGAAGTTTTAGAATGAAGGATCTTCTGGTTCTTACGATGAGTCATCCTATGGGACGTATGTAACACTTATGCCTTGTAGGTACAATTACAAGAAAAGTTGTTACATATTTTAGGATGATTGGCAATTACAAAGTCCACCTACATGACATAGGTGCCACTTACTACCCCTAAGTTTTGCCATAAGCAGCCACCAACTTTGTTTTACCTATATATTTTCGTTTAGATATCATGGGTTTTTATGTACTCTATAAATACTCTTTTGATGTTTCTTAGATAGTTTATGCACTCGTATTATTCACAAACACATATTAATTCCAGGTTTGACTTTTTATCTTTGAATACTTATGTTCTTGGTTTTTGGATTATTAATTGATTTGAGACATTGGATTTTATTCTTCCATTATTATGATATTAATTCTATGCTTTCTTTATTGAATTCCATGGCATTTCTTGTAATTATATGTGGATAAATCCCTTATCTAGGGTCGTGGGAATGCTGTAAGAATAATGAATTAAGTAAATTGTGAGGTTCTTATACATCATTGTTTACATTTGCATTGTGATCTTCTTCAGTTTAATTATTTTCATAGCAGTGACCAACACTGAGAACCCGCCTATATTCAAGATCATATTTACAAGAGAGGTTGATATTGGGAAAAGAAGATTACAATAGTGCTTTAAGGCTATATACACTTATCTAATAATTTTATACGCAAAAGGTGATTGTTAAACTGGGATAAAAGATAAGGGTTAGTAATGAGACGCCCTGAGACTTACAAGGTGAATGGCGAGATTTATCAAAGAGTTCACAAGAGGGTTGGCAATACGAAGCTTGTCAGAATATGCATTTGTGGCTATGAGATAGTCACATTGAGTACGATAAACCTAAAGAGTTAGGAAGCCATGGGGAACATACTCCTTGTGTAAATCCAGATTGACTACAACAGAAAGTAATCAAGACTTGTTACTTATCATTAGTTATGACGAATTCCCCCATTTAATTTTTTTCACTTATGGCTACTTTAACAAGTTCAAGGAACAAATTTGATCTATTCCCTGTGGGATCAACCCTAAACGAGTTGGGTTACTATAATTTGGCAGCAATCGCAGTGTATATACTTGGAGGGTATAGTTTGGGCAACATCAACTACCTCTATAAAGTAGATGTGTTACCAATAGAAAATTTTCACTATCCGATTTGCGAGTCATGAAGGAACCTACTTCATCTTGCCAGTATGTAATCCAAACCATAGCCCAGAGCTAGAAGCAATGGGCTAACTTGGTGGAAAAAGTCGTAAAGCCAAAAAATTTCAAGCAAAGACTTAGTATATTAATCAAGTAATAATAATAATCTTAAACAGAGATAAAACTTAAATAACCATCCCATGAACAAATAGTGTTGGATAAAGAGCTACAAATAAAAGAAACATAAGTACTAAAATAGTTCGATACAAATTAATCTCAAACAGTGAAACACTAGACATAAATAATACAAGGAAAAAGGGAAACTTTGTCTCCAAAATCTCACCCTATCTTCGCACTCAACTCAATATGATCTCGGCATCAACGATGACAAATAGTACTTAGATCTGCACAAAAAAAGTACAGAAGTGTAGTATGAATACTAAAACCAGGGGTACTCAGTAGGCATCATCGAATGACTAAGCTAAATCATAATATATGCACATTAAGATGCAAAATAAATAAGCTAAGTAAATGTAAGATGACAAACCAGAATAACGCTCCAATACTGTAAATAAATAACCAAAATATATATAATATGGAATAAAGCACAAATAATGCTACAAGACTGGTCCCAATAAGTCGGTAAGTGCAAAAAATAAATAACCCAACACGACCCCCATAAGCCCAGAGGGTGCAATCAAGAAGTAAGTAACTGGAATTTCTTTATTAATTAACATCTCAAGCCATAACCAATAAACCATTCATACTATAAACCTCGAATTAGAACTAACTCCATAACAGTCATAAATTACCCATCATTATCGAATAGAATCCAAAACTCATATAGCAAAATGTCAAAGATGAAACAGAATTAATATAGTCAAATACTATACTTAATTCAAAACTTGTATAATCAAATGTCAGACTTAAACCAAAACTCATAGGCTAATATGAACAATGCCTCCTCCATAAAGGTTAATCACTCGTCCAATTGAATTAAGCCTCATTTAAGCACATGAGATACATCTAGAATATATTCTGACAGCATAGAAACTTGGAAAACCAAATGGACAACAGTAATATCTGGGTGTAAGGCTAACTTATAAGCTACCTCTCCAACTATGCAAAGGATCTCAAAAGGTTAAATATATCTAGGAATGAGCTTACCTTTTCTCCAAAACTCCATCATACCCTTCATTGGTGATACATGGAAAAATACCCATTGACCAAATCTAAATCTCAAGGAACAGAGTCCATGATCTACGTAAGCATTCTACCTACACTAAGTTGGGCTCAACCTATCTTGGATCACCCGAAATCTATCCAAAAACTCTTGAAGCAAGTCAACATCACAAGGTCTAACCTTAGATGTAATAAATTAACCTATTGGAGATCAAAATTATCTACCATATAAAGCCTCAAATATTGTAATCTCAATACTCAAATTGTACCTATTATTATATGGAAACTCCATCAAAGACAAATGTTGCTCCCATTGAACTCAAAAATCCATAACACAAGCTTGGAGATATCCTTGCAAACTTGAATAGGCCACTCTAATTTCCTATCTGTCTGAGGATGTAAGGCTGTACTAAGATCCACCTGAGTGCCAAACTCTTCCTGAAAAGCTATACAAAATCTAGAAGTGAACATTAAACCCCAGTCTAAAATGATAGACATTTGCATACCATACAAATAGATTATTTCACTAACATAGATATGGGCTAACCTCTCGACACTAAAGGATATTTGAATAGGAAAGAAATATGCCAATTTAGTAAACAAATCCGCAATAATCTAAATAGCATCTGATCTACTAGAAGTGCAAGGGAAATAATTAATAAAGTCTATAGTAATCCACTCCCCCCAACATAAAAATGGGCAATTTTTGAAATAAGACAAAAGGTCTATGATACTTGACCTTTACCTACTTACAATGTAGGTAACAATCTTAAAATTCTACTATATCTCTCTTCATAACACTCCACCAGTAATGTTAGATCAAATCTTTATATATCTTAACTATACCCAAGTGAATGGAATATTTGGAGAAGTGATCCTGATGCATAATTGATATAGTCAAAGCTTCTTACCAGTTAGGCGACATGTATTATCATACTGGTGATAATTTCTATGCGTTGGGTGCCCAATATTAGTCAAGCAAAGGTCAGTTTATTTCTTCATGCCCTCCTTGTTATTTTTATGGTCGTCCTCATCGGGGTTATTGCGATGAAGGAAAGGAAAAGTACTTCAAGTGTTGTCATAAAGGTAATCAGCTTTGGGATTGTCTAGTCAATAACGTTTCTATGAGGGCGAATAAGATTTGTGTGGCTTTATCTTTTGCTCCTACACCTGGTGGTGCTGCATCTTTTTCTGTTACTACTCATGGCTATAGTGTTTATTGGAATAGGTTGTATGCTTTGGCGTTTCAACAGGGATCCGATGCATCACTTAAGTTTCCTCTTTCATGAATAGATGATCTATTTGACCTATTCCAAGGTGACAAGTTCTTTTCTAAGATAGATCTTTGATCTATTTACCATCAGCTAAAGATTAGGGAGGTAGATATACCTAAGATGACTTTTCGTACTCGGTATGGGCACTTTGAGTTTTTCGTGATATCATTTGGGTTTATTAATTACCCGATGGTGTTTATTGATCTGGTGAATAAGGTTTTTTATCAGTATTGGATCTCTTTGTTAGTGTGTTCATTTATGACATTTTTGTTTATTCAAAGAGTAAGGTGGATCATGCTAATGACCTCCGTGTGGTGTTGCAGACCTTAAAGAAACAACAATTTTATGCAAAGTTCTCCAAGTGTGAGTTTTGGTTGAACATTGAACTTTCATGGGTCACATTATTTCTTTTGATGGGATCATACTGGATCCGTAAAAGGTTGTTGTTGTTAAGAGGTGGCCTAGACCTATGACTCCATCCGACATTTGGAGCTTTTTGGGTTTAGCCAGGTACTATAGGCAGTTTTTTGAAAGTTTTTCGTTGATAGATGCTTCTTTGACTAAGATAACTCAAAAGAAGGTCAAGTTTTCCATGTCAAATGTTTGTGAAGGAAGTTTTGAGATTTTGAAGGATAATTAACTTTTTCTCTAATTCTGACTTTGTTGGAAGGAAATGATAGCTTTGTGGTTTATTACGATGCATCTTGGGTAGGTCTTGTTTGTGTGTTGATGCATCATGGTAAGGTGATTGCCTATGTTTCTAGGCAATTGAATGTATATGAGAGGTATTATCCTACTAATGATTTTGAGTTGTTGGCTGTTGTATTTGTTGTGAAAATATAGTGACATTATTTGTATGGTGTGCACGTGGATATATTTTTTGATCATAAGAATCTATAGTATATGTTCACCATGAAAGAGCTTAATCTATGGCAGAAGATATGTCTTGAGATTCTCAAGTATTATGTTATGAGTCTTTACTATAACTTAGTTAAAGCCAATGTGGTTGTTGATGCACTTAGTAGGTTATCCATGGGGAGTTTGGCTTATATGGAGGAAGGAAAATGAGAATTAGTGAAGGATATTTACCGCTTGGCAAATCTTGGAGTTCGCATTGGATTCCAAGGATAGTTATGTGGTAGTGCAAAAAGTGGTTCAATTGTCTTTTGGTGCGGAGATTAAGGAAAACCAAGTGCTAGATCCTATCTTGAAAAAAATCAAGAGTGATATTGGTGGGAAAAAGGTAGTGGTGTTTGATATTAGTGGTGATGATATTTTACTATACCAAGGGAGGTTGTCTGATCCTGATGTAGCCGGGTTGCAACAAAGGATTTTTGTTGATGCACACGAGTCATGCTATGTTTTTAACCCTGGCTCGACTAAGATGTATCATGATCCTAATGAGATCTATTGGTGGAGTAGTATGGAGATAAATGTGGCATATTTTGTGGCCAATTATATGGTGTGTCATCAAGTTAAGGTTGAAAACATGAGGCCATAAGGGTTGTATCAAGAAATTGACTAGGCCAAGTGAAATTGGCAAAAGATCAATATGGACTTTGTTATCGGTCTTCCTCGGTCTCAGAATCTATATGATTTGATTTGGGTCATAGAGGATAGTATGACTAAGTCTGTACACTTTTTGCCAGTGCGGACTACCTTCTTGGTAGAGGATTATGTGAAGTTGCATTTGCAGGAGATTGTTAAGATGCATATGGTGATTGTTTTGATTATTTGTAATTATGTCACTCAGTTTACATCTCATTTCTAGAAATCATTTTAGAGAGGGTTACGGACTAAGGTGAGTCTGATGTAACGCCCCGAATCTGGTACTCAAAATTCTACACGATACTCATGACCCCGATGGACCGAAGCTAATCCTTGACTAATATTTGTACCTGCGCACTAGATAATATACTGTATAAATGGGGAATATAAGCTGTAAGGCTGTAAGGTTCAAAACTGTAACAAGTCTGATAAAATAATATCTAAATGGTGTATAGAAATACCCAAAACTGAAATAAACTATCAAAACATACTGTAGTCTAAAAACCTCTAAACTGTCAGATAACTATGGATTTGACAGGATATGTCCCCAACTAACTCCAAACTACCAAAATAACTAAGTACTGAAGGAATAAAATAATCAAATAATAACATCCTCAAATGATGAGGACTCACTGCAGACTCTGACTGCTGAAGCTGGGATACTACTGATGCTCTGGAGTTAGTGCTTCTGAACCTATGGTATAAAACACCATAGAACAAATGCATCAGTACGATTGAATGACTGGTATGCAAGTGAGGTAGGCTGAATACAAAAAGGTTTTTGATGTGTGAGCAAATGCTAATACATTTGATGTTTTTAACTAAGAATAATTGCAAAGTTTTAAGCAACTTTTGTCATTTTTTATTGTTTTCTATTTGATATTGTAGTAAAAGTCAAGATGTAAGAGAAACAACAATAATTGAAATAAAAGAGTTGATTTCTGAGCAAGTAGAGCAGGAAGTATAGCTGACGGCTTGTCTGATAAGTTGTCAGCCTTGTCATAAGCTATAAGAGTTGTTGTCAGCCTTAGAATGAGAATAGGTTTTAGCTGGAATACGTGACATCTATGATAGGTCGTTAGAAGTGTGATAAGCGGTCAGGCTCATCGCTAGGCTTAGATACAGAATAGGCTTCAGCTGGAATTCATGATGACATCTGTGATAGGCCATAAGAAGTGTGATAAGCCGTCAAGATCATCGTTAGGGTTAGCCAGGGAATGGAGTTTAAAGTTAAGAAGCATCGAGAATTCTGATAAGTCATCACATGTCTGATAAGACATTACGTCTCATCGTCAACCTAAGACAGAGATTGTCAAAAGTAAAGATGAGCTGATGACATTCCTGATAAGTCGTCAGTCTCCTGGTAAGACGTCACACATTTCGTCACCTGTCCTAGAAAATACTATGATCTATAATTTTTTTTCAATAATTAGGATGAAGTATTCAAAGCCTATGTTAGGGTTTTCTTAAAAAAAGGTTGGAACTAACGTTTTAAGAATCTCTTTTCTCTAGTTTTCTAACTTGAACATTACAATTAATTTTTGTGAGATTATTACAATTGTTTTGGGATTTTCAACTATGAATCAAATCTGAGAAATACTTGATTCTATTCATCTTGATGAAAGTTCATATATCAAACTATGAATACAACTTGTTGTCTTGATTATTTTATTATGAGTAGCTAAATTCCCTTATTCCGAGTTGTGGGATCTATGGGTTTTGGTTTGTAACGTAACTAAGTGTTCAAGATTCTAACGATGGTAGAAACTTTTTATTAATTCCATTGCTTTATACTCTGAATATTGCTTGAAAACAATAGGCCTTTCTTACTGGTGATTTGCTTGAGATAAGAAATCAACCTTAGTAAGAAGTGAATAATCAATAGGGACTTGGAAACATCAAAATTCCATTTAATAATTAATGTTGTAACAGGATTAATTATCTTGAGATAACATCTTTTTATGAAATATAAATTCCCTATGTTCAAGAGAATTAGGTGGTTAAATGTCTAAATAGGTTGAGAAACATTTAGACATAACTTCAACAAGGATAGTTTGTTGTTCCTACCTACCACAACAATCTTGAACAGTTACTAGCATCTGTCAAATCCCAACATCCATAGTGAACATAACTCTGGTTTTCTTTATCATTTTGATTTCAAACACTGAATTGTGAAGTAATTATTTGTTACCTTTCCAAAAACCCCTATTCAAAGAAAACTAATAACTATAAGTTGATTAACCTGCAGATAACTCAAATTCACACCATATTCCCTGTGGGATTCTACCTCAACCTAGTTGGGTTATATATTGACAATGATTACTTCCATTCACGTAAGAGAGGTGTAGTTTGAGCGTTATCAAAAATGGCGCCGTTGCTGGGGAGTATGGTTGTAAATTAATGTTGTTGCGCTAATTGACTGTTAGTCAAGTTTCCTTGTTTTATATTTATTTGTTATTGTTCTTCCTGTAGGTCTATTATGGTGTATGCCAACAACCAAATGTTTTGGACAACCATTATTACCATTTAATCTTGAACTGCAACTAATCGGCAGAATGGTAGACCAGTAGGAGGCTGGCAGGTTTATCATCTAAGCTAGAACTCAGGTGATGTGTAGAATGATGGTCAACAAGTATGGTATCCAAATCCTGAGGATGAATACTTTGGAGAATAGGAGTTGCTAAACCCTGGTAACCCTAGGTGTGTCGAACAAATAACTGCACCAGTATAGTGTAATGCGAATAAGAACCGTCCATTTTGAGGAAGGCAAGATCACTAGTCGGTCCAGTATGACATCAATGATAATGATGAAGAAAAGGATAGAGCAGGTGCAACAGGTGCAATTATTCCTCCATCGTTAAAACCTAGGGTGAAATTAAACATTACGAGTACTATGATTCAACTCCTTAATCTGAAGGGGTTTCTTGGTGGCCTTCCTAGGGATGATTTGAACTCACATCTGGTGAACTTTGTCACCATTTGTAAATCTTTTGATAACCCAGGAGTGGGTAATAATGCTATCCGTTTGAGATTGTTTCCGTTGTCTCTGTCTGGGGAGGCAACATTGTGGCTTAATGAGTTGACAGCCAATTCTATAACCAACTGGAGGGACTGGAAAAGAGCTTTCCTAGAAAGGTTCTTTCCACCTTCCAGTAGGATACAGTTGAGGGATCAAATCAACAACTTTAGCCAGCTCTCAATTGAATCCTTGCGTGAAACCTAGGAGAGATTCAAAAAGAAGTTGATGCAGTGTCTGAACCACAACATGACGAACATACACTTGATGGAGACTTTGTATAGGGCTCTTAACTCTGTGATGAAACAAATTGTAGATAATGTTGTTGGTGGTTCGTTTATTGATCTTACTTTCCAGAGGCTTCTAAAATGCTTGAGAGAATGACCACTATTTTTGTTGGTATGACTGTGGAACAATGCAGAAGAGATCAGGAGCGCAATCAAGACATGGATCACCTAAAAATGCAGATGGACTTGCTAACCAAGAATTTACTATAAAGTAAAACTGAGAAAGTGAAGGCTGTAGGATCGCAGAGCAAAATAGATTTTTGATTGAAGATTTAACTGAAGAAGATGATGAACCCAAAGAAGAATGTCCAGTAGAGTCTGGGAAGCTGGATGGTTCTGAAGATACTCCGAAACAAGGAAAGGAGAAGGAAAAGGAAGTAGTGGTCAAAACTCTCCCAAGAACATCAGCTCTCTTTCCTAAAAGATTGAAAAAGAAGGTTGAAGTCACAAAAAATAGTAAATTCATGGCAATGTTGAAGTAGTTAATGATAAATATGCCTTTGGTGGAGGCACTCAAGAAAATTCCAGGGTATGCTAAATTCATGAAAGGCATTGTGACAAAGAAAAGAGCGGTGAGCTATAAATCGGATGATAATCTCCATCATTGTACTGCCATTTCTACACGATCCTTAGAGCAGAAGAAGGACGACCCTAGAGCATTCACTATTAGATGTACAAACGGGTCTCTTAATTTTGCTAAGGCCCGAAGTGATCTGGGGGCGAGCACAAATCTAGTTCCTCTAGTCGTGTATAAGAAGATAAGTTTGGGGGATCCTCCTCCAACACACATGTAGTTGGTGGTGGCGGATAGGTCTCTAAAGCGGCCATAGGAATATTACATGATGTATTAGTAAAGGTCAACGACTTTATACTTCCTACTGTTTTTATAGTCCTTGACTATGAGGTGGATTTTTAAGTACCAATCATTTAGGGTAGACCATTCCTTGCTACTGGGAGAGTAGTAATGGGCATGGAGTTGAATGAGTTGAAGGTCAGGTTCAACGACAAAGAAGCCAGATTCAAAATGCACTCATCCATCACATAGCAAAAGGAGATGAGTTTCTTCTTAATCGTGGATGTGTTTTATAAAGATGGGATAGAGGTAGCAACATGGTGTCTTGACAAAGTCTGAGTAGTGAAGATAACCTAGTCGTACCGCGACATTAAATCATGTACTATTAGGAGGCAACCCAAAATTTTTATGTTTAAACACAAGTGTTTTAATTTATTTAGATAGGAAGCATAATGAACTGAAGATATATGCATGGGTCTAGGTAAAAATTTATGAAGTCAGCCAAAGGATCCTGATAACAGATGTGACGAGTTATCACAATTATGATAAGCCATCACATATATTGTCAGAAAATCCAAAAAGAAGGCAATACTCTACCTAAGATTGATGACATTTATGATGACTTACCAGACATCTCACAAGCTGTCGGTTAATGTTGGGCCCAAATATTGAAAAATTTGACCCGACCCACAATCAAACCTTATCACCTTCCTATGTATCTCCTTTGTTTTCTTTAAGTTTTATTTCATTCCATGTTTAGTTTTTTTACTTACTCTTTTCAAAATTAATTCCTAAGTAAAACAAGAAAAATATTCTTCCTTGTGAAGTGTGGGTTTGAAATTAAGATCGAGAACTCTTTTTTCATCTACCACTTCCTGTCACTCAGGTAACCAAGTGAAGTCGCCTATCAGGTATACTCATAACTCAACTTTTCTCTTTATTAGGTAAGTGATATAACTGAGGTAAATATTAATATCCAAGGGATTGAGACAAGCTTGACATACCATTATGTGAAAAATAGAATCTAGGGTGTACAGTGCTGCATTGTGCGTAAAATACCTAGGGTTTAGGTCAAGAACACAACTTCATGTGATTCTTAGAAGAAAGTGGATTGATAATCAAGACTAAAACTGAGCTGGAGGTTGTATTCTAAGATGGCGACGTGTTTGATAAGCTATCACATTTGTAATGGCTTATCAGACTATGTCATCACAAATTGAGAAAAATAAGCCTGTTCTATTTAAGGCTGACGACACGAATGATAATTTATCATATTTGTGATGACTTATCAAAACATGTCGTCACATCTTTGATCTGATACAATTGTGAACCTCTTTTGAGGGATATGGAATTATAATGACTGAACTTCTTAAGTTGGATGATCATGAGTGATAAATGAGTGCTTTCTTTTGCTACAAGTCGTTTAATGGCACCAAAAGGAAAAAGCCCCAAACCTACAAAGAAAGTGACAAAGGGGAGTGTACCCCAGAGAATCTTCGATAAGGATTCTGATTATGAGGAGGAGGATACACTGCTCAGGAAGCAAAGGAAAAAGAAAAGACCAAAAATGCCTTCGCCACCTCACTAGTTGAGGTAGAGGCGAGTGAAGAAAGTGATACTGAAGCAACAACACTACCTGACAGTAAAACATCTGAGGAGAAGTCTTCTGAGAATCCTGAGTGAGAGCATGCGGAATCTGAGCAGCCTGAATCTGAGGCACCATCCTTTGAGAAATAAGTGGATGAAGAATCTTTTATTCAGGGAACTCTGGTCAAATGCAAGAACCCCAAGGTCCGAGATAGTGCTATGTGGAAAATTCCCAAGGCATATAAAATCTTCTATGATGGGCTTCTCAGAACTAAAAGAAGGACCATTAAAAGGCCAATCTTTGAAGAAAAGAAGATCATCACTACTAGGTTGAGCAGATATCCTAAAATAGAGCAAAAATTCTAAGACTACGACCTGGGATGGACCGCAAAAGAAGGAAGCTCATTTTCCACTACAATAGTTTGGGAGTCCTATGCATACTATCAGGCTCGATAGGAGAACATGTGCAAAGAAAAGGAGAAATATATAGATCAACCCTTGTTGCATAAAGTTCTAGTATGGGATATGGTGGTAGATCTTTTAGAAACAACAATCAACAAATTTCTTCCTGGCCCCGAATTTACTCCTCAGGCCACTTCACCTACATTCTACACACGGTTGAAGCATCGTACTAACCAATGGTCTTGGTTAGCCACCATCACAGACGAAGGAAAACCTGAATGGATGAACAATTGGAATGAATGAATTTTCAAGGCCTCCTTAACTCAAGAGGCAAAGTTCTGGTGGGGTATAGTGCTCACCTATTTGATGCCTACTGAGGGAGATAACATCTTTAGAGATAATAGAGCAATACTTGTCGCAAGTATTGTGGCTAAACTCAACTTGAACTTCAGAGAAATCATTGATAAGGAGATCAAAATTTAGGTCTTAAGGCCCGACATAGCATATCCTTTCCCTTTTCTTATTATGAGGTTGTGCAAGGCAGCCAATGTCCCTGAGGTTGTAGGGATAGACAAGGAACTAGATACCATGAAAACCCACAACCCCATCCTATAAAATGAAAATCAGTTGAGTCTGACACTTGACAGAGGAGAAAGGGTTATAACAGATCCACTAGTTACAAATACCAGCTCAACAACTAATGTAGTGGTGCCGGATTCTAAAGCTATAAACACCGGCATCCCAAGCACAAGTAGACTCAGTGCCTAGAAATAAAACAAATCCTTCAGCTGTTGTGTTTACCACAAAATTTGCCTTTAACCCGATGAATTTCAAGAGAGTGGCAAAAAAGCCAAGTGGTACGAGGCTCATCTATATCTTTTTGCCAAGTAATTTTCCTCTATGATAGACAAGAGGATTAAGGTCGCACTTGAGCCCTTTTGAGTCTTGCCCGGTCGGATTGATGAGCTAGAAAACCATTTTAAGACACGTTTAAGGGAAATGTTGGGCTCTAACTTTGCACAATTTAGATCAGCCCTGTACAGGGTAAAGGTGGATGTTGGAGTATTAGAGCAGCACCAACTTATGGTGTCGGCAAACCCATTTGTTGATGAGTCTGAGGGCAAAATTCAATTGCTTGATCTCATGGGGGAACCAATGAAGAAAAAGAATAAAAAGGATGAGAAAAAAGAAAAGGGTAAGAGAGAATTTCTTGATAGCAATGAATAAAGTAAAGAGGAGAAAAGGGCAAGAAAGAAGGCTAAAAAAGAGGATACAAAGAAGTCGATGATCAAGTCCCTAGCTAAAAATGAGAAATGGGAAGAGGCCCTAAGCGAGAGCCATAGGTGCTTTAACTAGTAGGCCTCCAACAACTGTTAGGCCAGATGTATCAGAACGGAGGGAGGCTCTTAATGGAGATAAGATAGCTGAGGATACAGCTAAGGTATTAGACTGGAGACATGGAACACTGGATGAACTAAGGCTAGATCTGAAGATAATTCAAGCTCATAAGCGACTTTGCCAAAGCAACTGAGAATTTTGAAGGGAGCGACATATTAGGGACTGAGCTTTCCTTTCTTTCCAAACCTCTTCACTCCCTTCATGTGAGAGATATTTACATGAAAATGATCACCAATATCAAACTATAGATCCTTTATGAATATGCATGAATAGAATTATGAGAATATTACTAAGTCTGCAATGTATGACATGGATTAGGGATCGTGAACTGAACTGATCTATTGACTACATGGCTTATGGTCAGGATTGGAGCTAGAGGGTCAACGTATGGGTACCCGCTACTCCAAATTGGATTCATTACATGAATAGGAAAATAGAGTGTTTAGGTTATGGAAGTTTAGGAGTTATAGTACATCTCCCCCATGGTACACTATGTCCCTCGAAGAATGCTGACTTGATTGATATGTTGAGAAAAACTAAGGCAATGCACAAGGCACCTACGAACTAAATCATAACTGTATATCAGGGATCTGAGATTAAGACATAAAACATGAGCTGAGCTGCAAAGGTAACTACATGATTGGTCCACCTTAGAATGGTCACATTCATGAGACTTCAAATAGTGTGACTAGATGGATAGAATAGGAAAATATATGAACTTTCCTGTCTGACTACTGGACTAAGGTATTGGCTATTTAGATTAATTCCTATTGACTGACTCATCTTATCTGCTTATTGATCGATGGTGGAGCACTGGACATGTAAGACTAAACGATACTTAGTTTAGATAGCTGGACTTAAACTACAGACTATCATGCATAAAAGGTAAGAAATAATTGGGTAACATAAGTTAACTAAGCATAAATGAGTGAAAGTTGTATTATCCTTAAGGATACAAGACCAAGAGAATAACATAATTTGGAAGCTCTTTGTAATCTGAGGTGCCAAAATACTACTAATTGAGTAAATGTTGGATATATGCTATGGTCGGGTAATCCTGAAAGTTAACTGAGTTTCTAATCTAACTGGACTATGACTGGGCCTGAGATTGTAGCTATGACCGTAATTGAGACTGTAACCGCAACTATGACTATAACTGGGACTAAATGTTGGTTTCTGATAGTGAGGTTTAGACTAGTACTGAAGTACTTAATTCTGATGGATAAGTAACTGAGAACTGAAATGCATGGTCCTGTAGGACAACCTGAGTTCCTTATTGAATATAGATTACAGAACTGACGTGCTAAGTGACGATTAGGGATAGAACATTAACACCACAGATTGATCGATGGATCTTAATTAGGGGTATTCATGACATAAATTTGAGTTTGACTTATCAGAAGGAGTGGAGCATGTGTCATGTCAGTTGGGCATAGTGTAAAGCATGGAATGAGTGTATGATTCATGAGCTCATGACCTAATTATGAAGTTTCTATACTCATGGGAGATGATTCATAACACTGTGTGAATTGGAACTCCTTATCTACGGAATTGGGAGCGTACAATGGTTTTCACTAATCATCAATAAATATGAGCGATGGTCATAGGTCTGATATGTAGGACTAGAATAGATGTCATGATAACTGATGGGTTTTAATATTTTAAGATGGTCTACAGGATCACGCTCCCTACGAGAATAGACAAGAATATCATCTATGAATACTATGACGAACATGTCAAAGTACTGCTTGAACACATGATTAATCAATTCCATGAAGGATATTAGGGCATTGGTAAGACCAAATGACATGATTAAGAATTCAAATTTACCATACTGAGTACGGAAGGATATTTTCGAAATATCATATTCTCTAACTCTCAGCTGATGATAGCCTGATCTGAGATCTATCTTAGAGAAATAGCTGGCACCCTAAAGTTGGTGAAACAAGTCATCAATTCTAGGAAGTGGATACTTGTTCTTGAACGTGAATTTATTGAGCTAACATTAATCAATGCACATTTTGAGAGAACCATCGTTCTTTGACATGAACAAAATTGGTGCGCCTCACAGGGACACATTGGGTCTGATGAATCCCTTATCTAGGAGATCCTTCAACTATTTTTTCAGTTCTTTGATTTCTACTGGTGCCATTTTGTATGGCAGAATAGATATTGGCTGAGTATCTGGAAGAAGATAAATGTCGAAGTCTATTTCCCTTTTGGGAGAAATTCCTGGAAGATCTTCGAAAAAGACATATGTGTATTCATTCACTACTGGGACTGATTCGATACTGGTAATTTTTAAACTAGAGTCCTTAAGTCAAACAAGATTATAGACATATTCCTTATATATCATTTTTCGTGCCTGAAGGTAGGAAACAAGCTGATCTCTAAGAGCTGAAGCACTACCTTTTCACTCTAGGATGGGTTTATTCATATACTAAAATGGGATAATTCTATTTCTACAGTCGACTATGGCATAGCAATAATGAAGCCAATCAATGCCGAGATTGACATCAAAATCAGTCATCGCTATTGAACTAACTTTCTAAGTTAACATAACTGTATAGTTCCTGTGTACCCGTCAAGCTATAATAGTTTTACCGACTGGAGTAGAGACTGAGAAGGGCTCTTCTAGGATTTTGGGACTAACTCTAAAATTAACTTCTATATAAGGAGTAACAAAATAAAAAGAAGCTCCTGGATCTAGCAAAGCGTATACATGCAAGTCAAAGATCTATAACATACCAGTAACTACATCAAGAAAATTTTCCTGATACTATCGGTACTTAAGAGCATAGAGTTGATTTGGGCATTGGCTACTAGTAGCACTGAAAGTGGCACCCTATTGATTCTAGCTACCGGACTGGGCTGAGGAACAGTTATGCCAACCCTAAGGACCTGGCTGCAGACAATCTCTGACTCTGTGGCCTGTCTTGCCACATCCTAAACACATATCGCTGCCAACTCTACAAACACCCTTATGATTCTTACGACAAGTCTGACAAAGGGGATTCGTTAGGGTATTGCTAATACTGCCCTGAGATGTAGAGCCTGCTGCCTTATCTTTGTTACCCTCCCTGAACTTAGGTACGAAAGCACTGTCTTAGGGAAGTTCTAGAACAAATGACTTTGGGAGGAACTAAGAATGTTTACCATCTTCTAACTTAGGTTAGTTAAAATTAAAGCTACCTGTTCTAGCTCTCTTATTTTCACTCTCTCTTTCTTTCTACTTTTTCCTACATCAATCTTCTGGGCATGAATCATATTCCTAGGTGGGAAAATATCCTGTTGATTATTCTGAGCTACTACTTAATAAGATTAAGTAAGAGAGTCAATTTTAAATTAGCCATAAAAGACATGCTCATCTAGGAAATCTGCCTGAATGGGCGGAGGTGTCGACTAATTCTTGGTTCTTCTTTCATTAGTCTATTTGGGAGACATGTTCTGCAATGAAAGAGAGAATGGATAAGACTGCGAGTTAAATTGGAGCTCATGCTCACTAGAATGACATGAATACTGAAAGAGGGGAAACTGTTCCTATAATATCTCATAGACTCCAGTCCATAAGTATGGTGCCCAATATACCCATGCACAAGACTCTACTAGATGAGGTTTTTTAAACATCCTAGGACACTGCTGAACATGGCTTTGATACCAAGTTTGTAACGCCCTGAATCTGGTACCCAGGATGCTACACGGTGTTTATGCCCCCGATGGACCACAATTTAACCCATTACTAATATCTGTACCTGAGCACTGTATAATATACTATATAAATATAGAATATAAGTTAAAAGGCCATAAACTTCAAAACTATAACATGTCTGATAAAATAATATCTGAACAGGGTATAGAAATACCTATAAATGAAATAAACTGTCTGAACATATTGTAGTTTGAAAGCCTCAAAACTATCTAAAAATTGTAGAGCTAAAGGGACATGTCCCTAACTAACTCCAAACTATTGAAATAACTAAGTACTAAAGGAATAAAATAATCAAATAATATCATCCTCGAATGATGAGGACTCACTATTGACTCTGACTGCTGAAGCTGGGATACTACTGATGCTTTGGAGTTCGTGCTTTTGAGAACCTATGGTATAAAACACCATATCTCAAATGCATCAGTACGATTGAATGTACTGGTATGTAAGTGAGGTAGGTTGAATGAAAAAGGGTTCATATGCATGAACAATAGTAACTGACTATATAAAATGAACATAAGAATACATACATGAATACGTAACTGTAACTGAAATTATGACATCACTGATTACTGATTTTGAATACTGATAACATAGATTTCTGATAATTGATATAACTAATACAGAGTGACTGTGTCTGATAGTCTAGGTTCTAATGGAACTAACAAAGTTCCATATTGATCTCGGTGACTGTATCTGACAGCCCTAGGCTTTGTAAAAATAACTGAGTTCTATTACTGAGATTGAGTGACTGTATTTGATAGTTCAGATTCTATAAATGAAATTTTTGAGGAATTCTTCTAACTAACATACACCTAATAAGCTTATATAGCAGAGTTAGGGCTCAATCTCTAACCCTAATTAAAAGGGTATCAATACAATGCCAATGTAAGGATAATCTATAAGTGACCCTCATCAGAGAGTGTCCCTGGAAGAGAATGATGAGAACCTCATCTGACAGTGTTAATCCACCTCATCAACCCTTAACTGAAAGTGTTGATGTCTCAAACTTTCTAACTACATAGTTCTGGAATGCAAGGATTTCAACTAAGAGTCATACCCTCTATTGACAGTGTGTGTTCCCATCCTTGGGTTCACTCGGTGCTGAATTGTACTCCCATCTGTATAGACACTGAACTTGACTGGACTAATCTATTACTGATTGTACTAATTAATTGGACTGAACTGAGTTCACTGGATTGCGTTGACTGATGAAATACTATTAAGATCTGATAACATACTATAATTTCTGAGTACTGAGATTACTGAATTATTGAGATTATTGAGATTACTGAAGTGATACTAGATTTACTGAATTTTCCTTAGTCATGTGACTGATTGAATTCTACTGATCATGGGTTAACTGAGAGTATCATGAAAACTGATACTAACTCTAGGCACACAACTAAATTGTCAGGCATTAGATACCCCCAAGACTAGATAGCATAATAAGTAAATCATGTCACAAGCTTAAAAGGTCAACAACGGCTACATGTTCATTATTCTTTCATTAAAGCATTTCCAACAAACACTTGCAATACGTTATTTGTACATGGATGAGAAATACACATTAGCTTACTATAACATGACATTAGTTCTTTCTCATAGACAATTTATCAAACACTTGCATGATAAAACTTGCACATAAACTAGCATAGCATGAGTTCTTGTTCTTATTAACCCACAAAGGCAATTCATCCGACACTTAGTGAGCATAACATATGCACATGACACTATTCAACAAATAGACATCATAATTCACACTCCTATTAGAAAATTTCAAGGGTTAAACATGGTTACACATGATACTACAAATATGTCACCTTACTTCACATAGATATTGCAATTAAATCATGAACTAGTGAACCCATTAACATAATAGTCATGAACAAAATCAAATTAAATCATGAAATTCACCGAAAATATTATCTTGAGTTTTGAAATGGTTTCTTGCACTCCAAGAGTGGAAGGAACCCTTGGATGAACAATTTACATACCTTAGTTGGTGAATTTATGAAGGTTGATGGTGAAATTTCTTGGAAATTAATTCTTAATTGATAGTCCTAGAGTTTTGTTCTTGAGAATTTTGTGATTAATGAATATGATTAGCCAAAAAAGGGCTAAATTTCAAGTTATGAGGGCTGAAGGGTGTGGGGAAAAAGACTAAAATAACGCTGACGACATGGCTTTTAATGACTAAAAAATGGGCATTGATGTTATAAGCAACATAGTAGGTTGATGACATCAATGAGATACCTAATCTATCGCACTATGATTGCACTAAGCCTCAATAGTTTTGGCTCTGGAAACCTGCAACGACGTTATCCAATGCGATAGGCTATATGTCGCGCCACTATCGCATTAGTCCACCATGTTGTGAAGCCAAACATAGTCTAAATAAGGTCCAAAAAATTTGAAACTAGTTCGAGAACACCTATTGACCTCTCTGATCATGAATTGACAAAAATATAAACCATTAAAGGATATTAATGTGAAAAAATGAGATTGCCAACATTCGAAGGCGAAAAATAAACTAAGTCTGAGAACTTAGCTAGACTTTTATATGTATGGGACCCCCTTGACATGCTTATAGGACTGATTTAAGCTTAGAAATTTTGTGGGGTCTTATATTTGAGTACTTTTTTACATCTTCAAATGGGTGGGCAAGCGGAGAGAACTATTTAGACATTAAATGATATGCTTTAGGCTTGTATGATTGATTATGGTAGAATTTGGGATGAGCATCTATATTTGGTGGAGTTTGCTTACAACGATAGTTATCATTCTAGTATTGGTATGACCCCTTTTGAGGAATTTTATGGTAGGAGGTGTAGATATCCTATTAGTTGGTTTGAGCTTGGTGAGTCAGACATGTTTGGTACCGATTTGGTTTACTAGGTCATAGAGAATTTGAAGGTAATTCGGGGATAGGCATAACACTGCTCGAAGTCGCCAAAAGTCCTATACAAATATTAGGCATAGACACTCTAAATTTGACGTTGGAGATAATTTTTCTAACGGTATCTCCAATAAAGGAAGTAGTACAGTTTGGAAAGATGGTGAAGCTCATTCCCTGATATGTGGGTCCTTATGAGATTTTATAAAGAGTTGGTAGTGTGGACTATGAGCTAGTGTTTCTTTCGAGCTTGGTTAATTTAGTTTTTCATATTTCCATGCGTAGAAAGTACGTTAGTGATTCTTTTTCAGTTGATCCATTGGAAAGATTGGGTATCACTAATTCTTTATCTTATGAAGAAGTTCTGGTTGAGATCTTTGATTGAAACATTCATCGGTTGAGGACATAGGATGTGGTTTTAGTTAAGATTCTTTGGTGAAACCATAAGGTAGAAGAAGCTACATATAAAGTTGAAGAGAACATGAGGTCCAAATATCTGCATTTGTTTTCTGCTCTTGGGATTCGTGCGAAATGTATGTGTCTTCAACACATTTTTATTCTCTAAGTTTTTTAAAGGTAAGATTAATATCCTTGCCTTTTTGTTTTCAAACTTTGCTATATATTGGGAATATATTTGATAATGCAAATGACACTTGCATGTGGTTACCTCTACCTTCTCCATCATTCAGGGACGAAAATTTCAAGTGGGGTGTGATACCCCAGAAATTTTTTTTGTTAAGATCTCAGACGAAAATGTGTTGAATTTTTTTCTTTATCGTGATTAATAATTTTTCTATGTGGAATAGCTGGATATGCGACCCTTCATCACATATATCATCGAATAATATTTCCAACGATATGTGGATCATCCAAAACGGACACTCAAGTGATGAGATATGATTATTCTGATCTAACTGTGAATAGTGGTGAACAATAAATGTGCAAGAAAAAAATACTGAGGCCAGGCAAATTTTAGGGCACACTTTACACAATTATAACTCCTTGTACATAATGATCTGGGTGAGCTACTATATATCAACAGAAAGCACTAAAAGTCCTCTTTTCAATGAAATTGGTTTCATCTAATTTCGCAATCAAAGAAAAAAGTAATGGTTGATATACTTCAGCCTATCAAAACAGTCCACCAAAGGACAGATTTGACATTATTTGATTTTTAATGGTATTTTGGTCATTCCTACTCCAATCCATCTGGGTAAACCATGGATTTAAGTCCATTAAGAGCATTCAATAGCTTATTTTTCTCCAAAATTTCTGAAGGCTCAAACCCTAACCCTACTACTCCAAATTTCATCATTTTATGTCTCTTGATTGAACCGTAGAAATTTCAAATTGATTTGGGATTCGAGTAGATCATGTTAAGGACTTCAAGAAGAACCCTTTATTTTTATGAATAAAGTTCCGGAGTCGGAAATGCATATTCATCTCCCATTTTTAGATATATGGGGCTTTGAACAAGATTATCCTTTCGATCTTGTGCTCGATAATTTTTTTGAATTACATTGACTTGAGATTTTACATATTTTACAATGAATTGGAAATATGGTTTTATATCTTATATTATTGTCCATGAGCTATGGGATTATGTCATCCGGTATGTGTATGATGTTGAGATGGAATTATGTCCAAAAAGTATTTGATTATGAGAGTATGATGATTTAATTTGAAAAGCTTTGATTTATACTATCATTCCATTATTTCCTTATTATGAATTTATAATTGATATTGGAAATTCTATATCCCTACTATCGGTTGACGTCTCAAGTACCTTTAAATGAGAGTTGGATGGCAAATTGAGAAATGTTGATATTGAAGTTGCAATGAGTCTTGGTATTTTCTGGATGGTTTTGATGAGTTAAATTGTTGAAAATATTATGTATTGAGTCTTTATATCCTTGTCCAAATGTCGAGTTGGTTATGGTTCAACGCATTGATACCTTGTTGATGTTGCGGAAGATTAAAATATTTTGAGCTAAAATGTGTTGAGTTAGGAATCCATAAATTGATATGATTTGATAAATTAGAAGAAGATTTGATTTGGCCTTTATGATAGACCCTTGTGATGTTGTGGTGGATTTCCTAACGTGTTCTGATCTTGTTGGGGAGTAGTACTTTGCACCGAGAGGGAAATTTGGTATTTCCCCAAACCTATATGCCACCCTAGGGTTGTTTGATGATGATATTATTGGCCAGAGAGCCCGATTCTGATTATTGTAGTTTTAAGGTTGTACTCCCTGGCAAGGAGTATGATGCTTCCACCAACAAGGGCTTCAAACATTGGTATTCCACGTAGCTCACGTGGGGTTGTCGGTTATAGAAAACTCCCCTGTCCATAAGAGTCATGTTTATTGAAATACCGAGTCACTCTGAGTTTTGATGTGGTAACTCAAGTTGCTTATGATGATCTTTAATGATTTATGAGGTTTTTCTCCTATATTTCCTATCTAAGATGTTATGTGTTGCATAATTCAGTGTCACTCAAGCCAGGTGTGTGTCATTATGGTCTGTATGTATGTTTTTATGAAATTTATGTTATTATTTATATTTTACATGTGCCCCTACATACTCAGTACGTATCTTGTGCTGACCAACATATTTCTCTATGGGCTACATTCTTACCATGATGTAGGATTAGGTACTCAGCCACAACCGCAACAGTGATATCCGAGTGCCGCATCTACGTTTCTTCAGTGGTGAGTCCTCATGGGTCGAGGAACAAGTTGCTAGTTTTGGTGCTGAATTTTGTGATCCCTTTGGCATGTTGAGTCAGTTGGGGGTTTGTCCCAATGAATCGTTGAATTTGCTGTATAGAGGCTCTGTCAGACTAGTGTATTGTTGGGTTGGTTTGTGTATACACATTCCATATATATACAGTCTAACGATATTCCATGTCATGTGCGATGTGATATGACATGCACTTATATATATATATCCTTAGCATAGCGTGTATGTTGTTGTGTTGAAACCAAAGGGTAGTGTTTTGTTTTGAAGGGTTAGCTTGAGGCTACGTGTAGACTTCGGCACCGTGTGGCGTCTCGAGATGATATTTCAGGGAGTTACATGGGGGAGACTGAAACACCTTGGTTTTTGGTCCTTAGAAAATTTCCTGGAAAATTAATCTCTAGATCCACTATGACTCATTGGTATGAGTCGTATGTTGGGGTACGGATGGTATAGTCCAATCGTATGCTGACCAGTGGTGGTTGGTGAGATATTTTTTGGTTACTGGACTGGATACGACTAAGGGGTATGAGTCATATTACTAGTTGCGGATTGTTTAGTTCCTTAACATAATATGATAATTGGTTACTTAGGTTGGATCTAAGTATTAGTGTCTTACAATGAGCCGTAAGCCAGGTTACAAGGCTTACCTAGGACTCGTATGATGGACAGTGTCTAAATCTTCCTTGGGAGTAAATTTGATACGGTACAGATGAAGGGTACAAATCATATGTTGTCAATATGACTTGATTAGATGATTTTTATGTGGGATAGTGTTTTATCCAAGAGTTGAGGCTAAGATAGGAGTGGAAGATACCAATCATATCAGAGGGTACAACTCGTGTAGGATAGTTGTATCCCTGTGATAGGATTTTGGTGCAACTTAAGTGGGGTAATTCCCACTTATCCTAATAAGGTCCCATGACTTTTAACATACTTAGAAGGATATTTACCCTATTATTCCATTTATTAACATAGAGAAACTTTTTTAAAACAATCCATAATTCACTGAAGAGCTTTTATGCAAAGGAATCTAGGGTTTCAACTAAAGGATCATTTGGTGCTTGTCTTGGTGATTTCTATCCATCATCATCTTGGATTAAGGAATATTCTTTTCCTCCATTGTTAATAGTAATGAAAGGGGTGGTTTTCATGAATGTTTCCATCATTTCATTGTTTGTATGGTGTTTGTTTTCAAATATGAATTGGGGTTTTTTATGTTAAATGTTGTTTATGGTTTCCCATGGTTTTAATTATGCTTTTTTATAAATTATGGTTGATTTGGATAATTGTACTGCATTGGAATGGTTTAATATTAATTGGAATTGCTTTTGGTCATACTATGCCCCCAATATGCTTGACCAAATTCTTATAAAGATATGTTCATTGCATTGACTACTTTTAATGGAACTCTTGCAAGGTTTAAAACTTGGTGAAGGAATTATGAATGGTTTAAATGGCATGGAATGGTAAATGTATAATGGAGATGCTTGAGGGGCATATGGAATCCTCTGCGTGGTTTTATATAGTAAATGAAAGGGCACTAAAAAGTCCCCTTAAACCTATAAATGGTTGCTATAGATGATACTTGCAAGTAAGGATTGGTATGACGATACTAGTATCAATGTACTTGGATAATAAATGGATAATGGTTTTGTTATTTAAATCGGTTTAAGTTTGGCAATAATGGCGAAATATGTAGCAAAGCCATGGTAGGTGAAGTTTCTAGGGGGCGGGGAACTGGAACTCATATTTGCCAATATGAGGTTTGTCTTGGTCAACGTGTGCATGATGCCACATTATATTTGGGGTTTATACTAGTCATCCTTATGAAAACTTCCCTGGTCATGAGCTACATGCACTAGGGCCTTTATAGAAGGGGGAGGTGAACACATATAGCTTGTGGGTTGTTTACGATGGCAAAGATACGCAACCTAAGTAAAGGTTTTAAAGGCATGATAATCCTGGTGCCTTTTCCCAGCATGGTTGTATATATATGTATGGTTTTGTGCATATGGATAGTTTTACTTGGTTTTACAAATGGCATTATTTTATACTTACCATGATATACTGCTAGTGGTCACTTGCTAGCCCCATCTATTGGCGTCTTTATATCCATGCTATACAGGAACCGTCTGTTCCACTCCTCCTTTTTAG
Source organism: Capsicum baccatum var. pendulum (assembly GCA_030864225.1). Taxonomy (NCBI): domain Eukaryota; kingdom Viridiplantae; phylum Streptophyta; class Magnoliopsida; order Solanales; family Solanaceae; genus Capsicum; species Capsicum baccatum. The sequence continues at coordinate 95,288,114 of CM061557.1, forward strand.
TGATTCACTTAGATCAGAAATTAGACTAAAGTGGTAAACTTTCATAATGCTGGAAGGCTCTATTTCATGTTATGGATATTTCTAGACATTTTAGTTTTATTTTGGATATTGGTTTTGGCTATTGTTGGGGCCATCTCCAAACCAGATTTCATTACTCTTTCGGTTAGAGGCTTCAAGGTACTTCTATGGGATCGGTGTTGGTGTTCTCCTTTGCATTGGAATAAAATGATGAGCTGACATCATTTTGACAATATTGTAGGTTGTTCCTTCCTATTTCATTTTTGGTTTAATTATAATATGTTTGGAACATCCTTGGTTATGGACTGGTTTATGGCCTATGTTTTGGCATGGTTAGGTATGGTTTGATTAGTAGTATAGGATGGTTGGACTCGGTTATGTTGGTCACGGTTGTGATCTTATCCCTGAGTCTTCATGTGAGCTATTACACTATCTTGTTGTATGCTTAGAATTCAGCCAACTCAAGGCAGGTGGATGGAGTTTGGGTTGGGTGATGGGGGTGGTCTCCGATCCTGGTTGGACTTGGGATGCCCATTATGAAAAGGCCCCAGAACGGGTCATGACAATAAGATTAGCCTGAGTATTAACATCTCAACCAGTCACAACACATAATCTATAAACTCGATCTACTACTAACGAGTCTCCTTTTAGAGTAATAAACACAATGTCATAGATAAAAAATCCCAAGATAACTCTAATTATGGGACATAATAAGTACACACATAAGAATTTATAGATCCCAGATCAAATAAAGCAAAAGGTGACTCACGGCACATCAAGATCATACCTGTGATAACAATATTTGAAAACTCAGCCTCGGGTCTAGTAGGTATGACATACAATTGACCTTGCCTGCCACCTGGCTATGCTCCTGTCCCATCTCATGTTCTACTAGTGGATCTACCCCGATGACCATCTATACCACCTCTAGATGGGAGATTTACTACCCTAATTGGTGGAATACTCCGAGCTGAACGAACTTTCACTCCTCAACTGAGGCGCTCTCTCGAGAAATGGAAAAATCCCCTACAACCATAACATTCCCCTAGCTTTGTACTGAGCCCAGAAGAACTACCTAACTCAAAATAACCAATATATCTAGAATAATAAGAAGATAAATCGCTCGGAGTAAAACCACTACTGCCATGACCTAAATCGGGGCTAGGACATAAAGGGTATCTTAAGTCCCGTGTGGACCAGAGATCACACCCTTTACTAAAATGAACCAACCTCACCACAGTCGAAGGTCGGCTAAATTCTAACATATAACAAGAGAAGATAATATCAATTTAAAGACATTATAATAAATCTATGACCCAAACATACTGACACCAGTATCAATACCATACAAAAAACAATAATAGTATCAATACAGACGCCGCCATGCCCATAGTAGTCCCATAAAGCCTCGAATAAAAATTGAAGAATATCTAGTGAGGAATATGCCCACGACTATAGAAAACCAATACCAAAGGGATAGTAAAGTCGTAAAGTAATCATGGAGTCCTTCGAAGTATGGAAGCTTAGCACTTCAGTATGACTTAATATTTTTCCCTAAATAACCTAGTCACTGAGAAAGAGTAGAGGAAAAATGACAAATTCTTGCATCGTATAAGGATACAACATCCAAAGATGGTTAGCAAGGTGAATGCTAGCATGAAACTCGGGGGTAAGGATAACATAATGATATAATCAGTAGTTTAAAATAATTCAAAACAATACACATATTCAAATGCATAAACTTACATATATATATATATATATATATATCATATGCCGATATAGGGAATAAGGCCTAACATATTTTTCAAAACTTTAGCCTAGATTATTTAGCACAATCATTACATAATCGTATCCACGGGCTATATGGGCCCCAACTCTCACCCCTTTCTTGGGCCCTAGTGCGTATAGCTACATAAATTTGAGAATAATCTCATATATATAAACATGGAGGACTCAAACTCTCTAACATATACCAAGGTGACTTAGGCACCCAATTACATAAAGATATACAGGGGGCTCAAACCTCCATAATCATGAATTAGTAATAAATTAGACTAGAACATCAATAGTAACTTTGATCCCTACGTTGGCAAATACAGTTTCTAGTATCGGTCACTTAGACCTCCATGTTGAAGCCTCAGCTAGACGACCCTTATTAGAGCCCAACTAAAATAGTTGTCATATATTTCTATTCAGTGAACTACAATACATATTTAGGCATACATTACAGGTATTGTCATACCAACTACATTTATAAGGTAACATATCATGCCCAAACAACTCCCATTAACTTGGTTATTATAACTCCTTTTGTTCATTAATACATATTGGGGAACACCCACTCAATTTTTTCATTAAATCATACCATTGTATCTCCAATAATTATTTATATCATGGAATAGTTCAAGTCTAGTTCAATTTTATAAATTCCCATAGTTCTTATAATCAAAACCAATTTTGCATTATAAGGTTAGGGTCACGTAATACCCCATCTTTGGAAGCCACTATGCAACTTACGACTCATCTCTTTTAAGTAATAAATACACCTTACAAGTCATTTATTATATGTCATAGCTATATCAATGTGGAGTAGTTGATGTTGGTTGTAGATAAAATTTAACCCTAGAAATCATCACATTATTTTACGAGTCGTATGAAGAGGAGTCATAAGTTCAGTAGTAAGTTTCTATCCAAGTTACTAGTAGTTGTTTCAAAGTCGTATGGACATGTAATGAGTTAGAAACTTCCACTTGTATGTTCACTAGTGTGTGATATCTTTACCACTGCCAAACGTTTGAGTTACTAGTCCAACACGTATACTCCCCATATGAGTCAAATTGTTGATTTGTGATGGTTGGTGGTCAATTTTTGTAAGTTCAGTTAAGGAAAATTTTGGTCTTTCCCCCTCCTATAACTCCCAAACCATGACCTATTATCCCAGAGAGACATTATTTTCCTCTATCCTTCAGTCAATTAACATCATCTTTTCTCCTCCCACCTTCAAGAACAAAATATTAGGGTTTCTCTTATCAAGTTGTCTCTCATGTCTCAAAATTCATGATTTCTTCATAAGTCAAGAAATTCATGGTATGTGGGGTTTGAGCAAGGATAATCTTTCATCTTTGTGCCCAAAACATGATTTTGAAGTTGACTTTATATGATTTCAATTAGGGTTTATACCCAAATTCTCATATTCTTAAAGTTATGACAATATCATGTGATTTAATGTTTAAAGTGCACAACAATTAGCCTTTATTCATATTTTGACTTGCTTAATTACAATTATGATATGGTGTGCATTATTTTGACTTGGATTTTGATAACTTGATGAAAGGTCCCAATTTATTTATTGAGTATAATATTTTGTTATAAGTTTCCTTGAAAAAATGCTTGAATTTCAATAATTAAGTTCAAGATGTTTAAGTTTATAAGTTCAATTTACACGTTTTGAAACTTGGTTATAGTTTAATTTTGATGTTGTGATCTTAGTTAAGACTTTAAATGCACAATTACATTTATTGGGTATTATTTAAGCAAGAGAATGCATAGTTTGTTTAGAATTACAAACAATATGCTATTTTAAGGTGGATTTCCTAAGTATGAGCATATATATGTATTTGAGTAGTATTTAGAATCGATAAGGGAATATGTATGAGCGTATCCTAATTTTTGAAAACTATGAGCCACCATAGGTTTAAGTCGCAATATAGGGTAAGTTTAGTGATCACTTTAAGTTAAGGTTCTATTTCGATGGCAAGGATAGGCCAACTCTCTCCAACGTGGGTAAGATGTTGGACTCCTCGATTGCTCACATAATTTATGTCAGTTACAAGAATCTCCCATAATAATGAATAAAAGAAAATATTTCAGAAACTAAGTGTTATGGATCAGTTGGATATTTCATATGTTTAATTATCCATGTTTTTATGTTTTTGCTGTGTTTAGTTTTACTTAAGTCCAAGGTGATTCATTTACGCTTAGAATGCATCATTTGAAAGTGAAAATATATATTTAGTTCTTGTTTTACTTATGCATTCTCCCCTACATACTCAGTACATTCTAGAAATACTGGCCCATATATATGTCTTCGTGCTACATTATCTTATAATATAGGTTTGGGTGATTATTTCCAACAACACGGTTGATGACAGGTATCATCACATGTATCTTGAGTTGTAGTGAGTCCTCATAGTCTAAGGACCCAACTTATCAGACTCTTGTTCCGTGTTGAAGGTTCTTTTAGATCTTTGATTTCTATTGAAAGTCTGAGTTAGTTGGAGACTATCACAAGGGCTCTCTAGTTACCAGTAAAGGCTGATCAGACTTTGTATGTTCTATGTTCAAAGAGTTAGTTTAATATTTCCAAAGTTAAAGACTTGCATTAAGATATGACATTGTTTGGTTTCAGTTTCTACATATGCTATATCAGGTTATCTTGGGGATATTCGTAGTCCTAAGAACCATGTAACATCTTGGGGGTCTTCCCGGGGAATTATAAACGTGGTATCAGAGCATAAGGTTTGAAGATTCCTAGGAAGTCAAACAAGTCGCGTTACATAGAGTTTTGATTATAAATTTGTAGCACACCACATTTATGATAAGGAGGTTACAGAGCGAGTTAGTAATCATTTCTTTCATGATGTGTCATGCTTACAATTGCCTATATTTGCCTTAACTCATGATTTTACATGATAGAATATGCTTCCTTGTCGAGATGACACACGCAGAAGAAATGATCAACCACCCATTTATGCATATCCTTTGAATGAGAATGTCTCTCACGCTGAATTTTGGGCTACCTTTCAAGTGTTGTCCCAAGCTGTGAATGCTAATGTTCAAGAAAACCAACTGGCAGTAATCCCACTTTAGAAAAATTGTACCCTAGCTGCAGCCTTGATTCCAGACTTTATAATGGTGAATCCACCAAGTTCTATGGGTTTAAAGTGGATGAGGATCCTCAAGTCTTTATTAATGAGGTGAGAAAGATTACTCAGATTAGGTATGTTACTAAAGATGAGAGTTAGCACGGCCGGATTATTGAGTCATGATGGCACCAACCATGTCCCACTGGTAGTTAAGCCGATACCATAACCCAAAGCTAACACATTGGGTTAACTTCGTGGAATTATCCAACATAGACCCTATATAGGAACACAATATAACAACAACATTCGACAAATGATACAACAAACATTTGAATTTCATTCCCATGACCTGATAGTATTAGTACAAGAGTATCTAGATTAGACAATAGAAATTTACAACTCAAAGTCTAAAATGTCTTAAATAATATTATACATTTTTCGCGGAGACAAAAGACAAATAAAGATAAAGGGGAAAGTGCAAAAATCAAACTCCAAGAGCTCACCCTATCTCTTGACGATCAACACAACACAACCTCGACTCAACAACGGCAACTACAACTAGGGTCTGCACTAAAAAGGTACAAAAGTGTAGTATGAGTACCAAAACACGGGTACTTAGTAGTTCATTGGCCGACTGAGCTAAATTATAATATAAGGACAATATAAAGCAAGTCAATTACTTAAAGTCAAGGTATTGGATCGATCCTGAATCTTCTTCAATATCACTATATAAAATAACTAATCTACTCAGCCGATAACATCACGTATCATGTCAACATATACCATAATCTGCATACAAATGAGTGATCATTTCGGAAGCGTAAAACCACATATATACAACCACTACCATGTCTCTACCATGATCAACACCAGCAATCATTAAAATATAAAACACAAGAACTTACCACGACATCTCATACCGCTGGGAAGTACACGCAAAAGAACATAACAAAGAACTTGTCACGGCGTCCCATACCACCGTAGAGTGCACCAAAAGAATGCAATACAAGAACTCATCATGACGTCCCATACCACTAGAGAGTATACCAAAAGGTCAAATCATCAATATTTCAAGGCACCATAACACAACTACTCACCTAAAATCAGCATCCTCATATTTTTTCCCTGGCCTCTTACCAAGGTCTACAATCATTATTAATACTGCAATTTAGCACAACAAATCGGTATCACAGTAGCATAGTTATAGGGTTACTTAAATATTTCATTAATAAACTCCAAGTCTAGACTATATTACCTAAACTCCATATCTATGAAACACTAGTTTACAAGTCTTATAGTTTACGAGACATAAAATAAGGAAAAGCTATAAGTTACAAACACTATTATTTATTCACCTATCTGAAGGCCATTTACTAATTAGCATCCTCATTATATCATTCATCAATTAAGCCTCCACAGCATCACATGCTAGATGTCAACTTCACTATTTATCATTCAATACCAAAACGAACAACATTAGGCATGTTACAACCTTAACAACTAGTTTCCATATTTTAACAAAGTAAGGTCATCCAACTTGTTTGATAGGCTTCTAGCCCACAAGTCATAGTCATTTATTAGAGAAAACTAGTTATCACATAAGCCACTTTATAAGGCGAAGTTCCATAAAATGACCAATTATCCAAGCAAAGTAGATTTACTAGGTGAGCCCTTGGTTCTACGTAAGATTACAGATATAGATTAGCCTCAATCCAATACTCGGCATCCACTTTTAGTTAGTAATTAGAATTAATACAGATCACACCTTTAAACGGTTGATTAGAGTTGAAAAATGATTAATAATCTACCAAGGAAAGAACCATGTCATAAGTACATAAACGAGTTTAGCCAAACATGGTATAACCCCTTATATGTCCACTCACCACAAATGATATCATCGTAACATTTTTACCTCCTGCGGATTAATCGGGTATCATAACAATATCAGCATATCCTCCGGTCTCACCCTGCATCATCATTATATTAACATATCCTCCAGATTTACTAGGTATCATCATAATACCAACATATCCTCCTCATTCTCCAGCCATCATCATAACATTATTTTCTTTTTTGCATTCACCAGGTATCATCATAAAATCATTACCTCTTTGGATTAATCACGCATCCTCAAAACATTAACATATCCTTCAGATTCACCGGGCATCATCATAAGATCAACATTTTCTCTGGATTCAATCACCATCATCATAATATCAAAATATCCTCCGGATTCACCGGGCATTATCATAAGATCATTACCTCTTTTGGATTCACCGAGCATTATCATTACATCATTACCTATTTCGTAGCTGGGCATCATCCGAATATCATCATACACACATACATGGCCAAATCAATAAGCATATACAATCTAATAATAATAAAGCAATGGGGATGCAAGGTAACATATGCCATCATACTTTATTACTAATCATCACCACATAATATGAGTAGAAGCATGAGCATGAATATCTAAATGATATACACAATCACCTCTTTTCTATGGCTATCCATATCATGACAACAAGATAATCAATCAAGTATACATATTATCCAACCATCATCCACATACATAAACCTCCAATTGAATTTAACCATTATAACCTCAATAAAATAATTTAGACATTCATCAAGCATATAAGTCACTAAGGAATCTCACAGTTCAAGATTAAGGCGGTTATGTCCCACTCCTAAATCCTAATAAGGCCAAGGCTCACTTCTACAGTACTAACTTCTACCAAAAATAAGGCTAGATTATCTAAGTCACCCCATAATGGCCTATCAATCCTTACTAGGTCTATAGGGGAAAACCTTCTTCAAATATTTTTTCTAAGTCAACCCAAACACTAAGGACAATCTACAACTAAGCAATACATAGGTCAGCATACTCTTAAGGTCATCGAACAATAACATTGTCATCTAGTAGAGCAACCAACATTTTCTAATACTATTTTTTAGATTGCAAGTAGAACTATCCAAGGTTCTAGGCTAATGGTCAAGCATCATGATATCCAAGTTTAATAGCCTATGAAAATCAACTATAGCAAAGCATCACCATTCAACTATTTATTACCTAAAACCTAACGCAATCTCACAAAATATCAATAATTATACTATGATCAAGCTCAATCTAACTATGAGTAAGCTTAACCTACTTAAAGAAGCTCACGAACCTACAAGCTTTACCTTTCCTTTTGCTTGAAGCTTATTCCAAAACCCAAGATATCAACAACACAATCTAGCATCAACACTAGAATAACAACACCCATTATGCAACAATTATTCAATTGGTCAAAAATGACATCAAATCCCCTAAGTAGGTTCCATATTTGAAAATGAGTTTCTGAGACCAACCCATTACTCACATATCATTAGGGAGCTATAACCCTCAATTAATTTGATTAAATTAGTCAAATTTAGGGATCAATTTAAGTTTGAAGCCCTTAAGGGTTTTGGGTCTAGAATTCAGGAAATCAATACCTAACTAGAAGGAATTTTACCTTAGTTTTGTAGGAAAAAATTCGATTACACAAGTTATCCAAGCTCCTAATTAACCCACAAGACTAACTTTGAAGTTACACTTTATTATGGTTTACAGTTCAAGAAGGAGACATAAAATGGTAAAAATTCTGGGCAAGATAGCCTTTAAATAGGCTTTGCCCAGGCTTCAGATAATGTGGTCGCACCCACCGCGGTCATAACAATATGTTTGCACCTCACCCTCCACCGTCAGGGTATCTCTACCTATGCTATGCACGGGTGAGGCTTGAATCCTGGTTTCAGGCTTTGGCCAATGCTTTGAGATTCATTCATAGTCTGATACAAGCAAATAAGATACATAGCCACATAGATTTCAACATTTAAGAAGCGTTGGTGAAGTCGAATCTTGCATATAAGGTTGTTTTGCTAGAGTTTTTGCTTGGTGGTCAATTAGGACGAACAAAGACTTTAAATTAAGAAAGTTGTTCTAAAAACCTAATGAACTACTAGGTAACTTAACTATCGGTTCCAGCAAGTCACTAATGACTTGGGGATGCTATGGAGAAGTTCTATTGGTGAAATAAGCAAGAATACAGACAATGACCTAGAAAGACATTACAATATCCACTACTAAGGAACTTTCATCCCCAAAAGTTAAAGATGAGAAAATACCTGAAGTCTCAAACAAATGGGGGTACTGGGCCTTAATATCAATCTATGTCTCCCAAGTATCCTCCTCTACTAGGCGATGCCTACACTGAACCTTTATTACCGGAATCTCCCTAGTTTGTAATTGCTTCACATAACTAGACAAAATTAACACGGGCTACTTAACAAAGGTCAACTAATCATCCAATTGAGCAAAGTCCCATCAAAGTACATGAGAAGGATCAAGAATATACTTCAGCAACATAAAGACAGGGAAAAATGAATGAAGAATGACATAACCTAGAGGTAAATCCATCTCATAGGTTACCTCACCAACTACACGGAGAATATCAAAAGGACTAATATAGCAAGGGATAAGATTACCCTTACTCCCAAATCTCATCACAGCTCTCACAGGTGAAACATAAAGGAATACACGGTCTCTATCTTAGAATCTCAAGGCATGAAGTATACAGTCAACATAGGCTTTCTGTCTACCCTGGGCTGCTCTTATCTTATCCTAAATCATTATGACTTTATCCAACTAGTCTTAAAGAAAATTTGTACCACATGGACTGATCTCAGAAGTCTCAAACCATCCTATTAGAGAACAATGTCTCCCAACGTACAATGCCTCATAAGGCACTATCTCAATACTGGAATGATAACTCTGTCAAAGCTTAGTGTTGATCCCACTAACCTTCAAAGTCCTTAGCACAGTCTCAGAGAATATCCTTAAGAACATGAATAGCCCACTAGGACTGACCGTCCATCTATGGGTGAAAGGCTCTACTCAAATCAATTCGAGTACCTAACTCCTCCTAAAATGCTCTCCAAAACTTCAAAGTAAAAAAAGAACCATAATCTGATAAGATAGACACAAGGACCGCATGCAAACAAACTATCTCTCAGACATAAATCTGGGCTAATCTCTCAGGAATGAAGGTCATCTAAATAGGAATAAAATTTGCTAACTTAGGCCAACGATCCACAATAACCCAAATACCATCATGACCAGGGGAAATACAAGAAAATCTACTAATTAAGTCCATGGTAATCCTTTCCCATTTCTACTCATGAATGGGCAATATCTGAGTCAATCCACCTGGACGCTGATACTCGACCTTAACCTGCTGAAATCATAGACAGCAAACCACGAAGTCCCCTACATCTTTCTTTATACCATCCTACTAATAAAGTTATCTCCAGTCTTTATACTTCATCGACATACTAGGGTGATTAGAATATATAGAGCTATGAGCCTCATACAGAACTAATAAAATCAAATCATCAAGTCGGGGAATACAATCACGAACCCAAAATCTCATGATACCCTTAGAATCTATGGTATGTCTTCAAGACTCACCAATAACTCCCCAATTATGGAGAAGGCAGAACTTATTATCCTCGAATAGATAGTCCCGAATCTGCTAAACTCATGAGTACTTCGCCATAACACAAGATAAAATCCTTGAAGCATCCAAAATATCAAGGTGAACCATCAAATTTGCTAAGTACTGGATGTTCCATGCCAAGGGCCTCTAAGAAATTAATATACATGCCAAACTACCCAAACTCACCGCCTTGCGACTTAAGGCATCAACCACTATATTTGCATTACCTAAATGATACAAAATAGAAATATCATAGTCCTTTAGCAAAACTATCAACCTACACTGGAAAGCATTAATCTCTCTCTAGGCCATAATATTCTGAAGGCTATGATAATATAGGAAAATCTCAAAATGCATACCATACAAGTGATGCCTACTAATCTTGAGCGCAAAAACTACCACTGCCAACTCAAAATCATGAGTCGGGTAGTTGCGCTCATGCACCTTAAGTTGTCCAGAAGCATAGGCAATGACATAACCCTACTGCATCAATAAACACAACCAAGACCAATACCAAGATATCAAAAAACACTGTGAATACCTCGCCCTCAACTTGAAGAGCTAATACCGGGGATAAAGTGAGACAATCTTGAGCATTCAAAAGCTAAACTCACACTCCTCGATAGCAAAAATCTTAATAAAGTGCCTATAATAACCATGCAAACTAATACTACTATGATCCTCTATCGGAGATGTAGGTCTAGCCCAATCACGAATACGTGAAATCATAGCCAGGTCTACCATAATACCTACCTTGGACACCACGTGTCAAAGAAAAGACACTGACTCAAGGAAAAACTCGCACTTGGAGAACTTGTCAAAAAGAACATGCTATTGCAAAACTTGGAGCATAACTGTTAAATATTGCACATGCTCGTCACTATTCCTCAAGTACATAAGAATATCATCAATGAACAGAATAACAAAGGAGTCTAGATATGGTCTCAATATTCAATTCATTAAGTCAATAAATGCAGCTGGGGCATTAGTCAGCCAAAAAGACATCACTAAAAACTCATAGTGACATAACGGGTCCTAAAGTCTGTCTATGGGATATCCTCAGATAATGATAATTGGACCTCAAATCTATCTTAGAAAACACGAATGCGTCCTGAAGCTAGTCGAACACATCATTAATACAAGGCAATGGATAATGTTTCTTCACCGTCACATTGTTAAGTTGCCTATAATCAATACACATCTGCATCTAACAATCTTTCTTCTTTACAAATAAATAGGGGCTCCCCATGGGAAAACACTCTGTCTAATGAACCACATGCCAAGAAGATGTTGGAGCTAAGAGTTTAGCTTCATAAGCTCTGCAGAAGCCATACAGTAAGGTTCCATAGATATAGGTCGGGTATCAGGCTCAAGGTCAATAGCAAACTCAATCTCATGACTAGGAGGAATACCAAGAAGATTATCAGGAAACGCACACACTATAGGAACAAAGTCAAGCGTAGGACTCTCTACATGGGTATCAAATACATAGGAAAGATTAGACTTACAACCACTCGATACAAGCCGGCTAGCACAAACATAAGAAATAATCCCCATTGGCTCACACCTAATCACTCCCTACTATACGACTGGGGTACACCGGACATAGCTAAGGTAACGATCTTTGCAAAATAATCCATAAATGGATGATAGTGGGATGCCTAGTTCTTGCCCAGAATCATATGAAAATTAAATATTTCCAGAATAATAAGATTGGCATACGTATCAACATCACTAAATATCACAACAAAAGATCAGAATACTTGATTCGCTACTAAGGAATCACCTATGGGAGTGATACACATAATGGCTTAGATAATAAATAACTGGATATGTCAAACGTGGTGCATAATAAGAAAATACATTAGAATAAATGGATCCAAGATCAAATAAAGCAAGAGATGACTTGCGGCATACAAAAATTGTATCTATAACTATAGCATCTGATGTCTCCGCCTATGGCCTAGAAGGTACTGCATACAACTGACCATGCCTGCCACCAATCTAGGCACCTAACTAGCCTCCTGCCCTACCTGCCTAAGTACCACCTCGCGAGCCCTGGTAACTACATCTACAACCTGGTAAACCACATCTACCTAAGAGATGAACTGCCTAAATAGGAGTAGCTCCCAGGGCTGATACAATAATTTCTCCATGACTAGGCCACTCTCTTCAGAAATAACCAAGAAGCCTATATGTAAAACAGACTCACGAGAAGAACTAAAACTTATAAATTCAGATGATCCAGAATAACTACCATGCCTAGCATTGCCTACAGATAAACCTCTAAAAGACTGATCACCTTCCTTACTAGGGAGACCACTAGCAATAGATTGATCCCTGTCAGTGGTCTGCAGAGCTTCCAAAACTGGTCGACTAGTTTTACTCTGAGGCTTAAAAGATGAATGTGAAGGATGTCCAAAATAAGTACTACCACACTTAAATGGGGAACTAATACAACTCCAACTAAATCTATCCTGATATTAGGCCTCTTATCACGGCCCTCATGATTTATGTCCTCCATCAGTCTAGCATAATCAGCAGCCTGAGAAAAAATTCCTATCTACAATGACCAAACTTTGAGTAGCCATTAAAATACAAAGTCTCAATCCTTTCATAAAGTAGCAAACTCTGTCATAATTGGTATACAAGATAGAAGTCGCATGTCTAGCCAACTCATAGAAATGAGCCTCATACTCAACGACTGTCATAAAACTCTGCTCCAATCTAGAGAACTAATCCATTAAACAATCTCTAAAGTTTTGCAGTAAAAACATCAACAATAATAACTCAGAGAACTTAGTCCAAGACTGAGGGAATCTCCAACTGGTCTAGAACTCACAAATATCTCCAACTGGTCTAGAACACACAAATCCCTTCCACCGGTGTCTAGAAAATAAATCCAACTGAAATATGGTGTAGTCTACACCACGAGCATCAACAAGGCCAAACCCATAAAGCCTTTCCTCAAAAGTAGTTAGAAACTCAAATGCATCTTCTCCAGGAGCACAAGAAAATATACTTGGAGCCAACCTCAAGCACCTACCTAGCGTATTCTTCTCTTCCATTGACATAGCAGGATGGGACACTACTTGTTTAATGTTTGTTGGCTGAACAACTTCTAGAATAGGAGGAACCTCAACTCTAGGAGATGTAGTTATATGTTGCATTCCTTCTCTAATAGTATGTGAAATATCAACAATACCCAAAAGATAAACTAAAGCATCCCTAACCAAAGAAGAGAGGATGAATCCTTGTGGATCCTGGGCTAGTTCTTGGCCCATCACTGGTTGAGGTAGAGGAGCCTATGACTTAGTTGCAGGAATAAGATCCTGGGGAGGTACACTTTGATCCTAAACAAGGGACACATCATGATTTTAGGTATTGGGACCCTCCTCACATATCACTGAATTTCATGTCCTGGGCATCTACTAAGTGTAAAGTCAACAGAATATCCTATAAACCAACTCAGACTCTTAGCTCGATATGAGTTAAATAAGTGCAGGACTCCTAAGAATATCTGATAGTCTCTAAAAAATAGATAATGGATGTCAACATTATGATCTATAGGACTCTATTATACACTTGCTCTTATATAATTAATATCAGTTAAACCTTGGCTCTGATTCCAATCTATCACAACCTATTTTTTGAGTCATAATGGTACCTACCACTTTTTATGAGTAGGTAAGCCGACACCGTAACAAAGATCTAACCTATTGGGTTACCTTGGTGGAATCGTCCAACATAGACCATATATAGGAACACAATATTAAAACAACATTCAACAAATGAAACAACTAACATTCAAATACCAATCACATGATGTGATAGTATTAGTACAAGAGCATCTTGATTTGACAATAGGAATTTACAACACAAAGTCTAAAATGTATTAACTAATCACACACATTTGTCTTAAAAGCAAAAGACAAATAGAGATAGAGAGGAAAGATGGCAACTCAAACTCTAAGAGCTCACCCTACATCCTTATTATCAACAAAGCATGACCTCGAGTGAACAGTGGCAACTAAAACTCGAGTCTGCACCAAAAAGGTAAAAAAAATATAGTATGTGAACCAAAACATAGATACTTAGTAGGCATCATCGGATGACTGAGATAAATTATAATATAAGGATGATATAAAGCAAGAAAATATCTAAAAGTTAAGGTATAAGATCGAACCTTAATCTTCTTTGATATCACCATATAAAATAACTAATCTACTAGGGTAATAGCATCTCATATCATGTGTACTTATACCATAATCTTCATACAAACCAGCAATCATTTTGGAAGCACAAAGCCACATATATACTATACCTTCCATGATCAACACCAGCTATCATTAGAATATAAAGAGTAAGAACTTACCATGATATCTCAAACTATCGGGAAGCACACGCAAAAGAATACAACAAAGAGCTCATCATGATGTCCCATCGGAGAGTACACCAAAAGAATGCAACACAAGAACTTATCACGACATCCCACACCACTAGAGAGTACACCAAAAGATCAAATCATTGATATATCAAGGCACTATTTCACAACAACTCACCCAAAAGATGCAGTCTTACATTTTTGCCATGGCCTCTTACAGAGGTCTACAATCATTATCAATAACATAAATTATAACCACGAAACAAATGTCATCATTGCATAGTTATACAGTTACTTACTCTATATTTCATTGATAAACTCTAAGTTTAGTCTATATTAGTTAATATCCATATCCATGAAATACTAGTTTACAAGTCTTATAGTTTACTAAACATCAAATAAGAAAAGCTACAAGTTGCCAGCACTATTATTTATTTACCTTTCTCAAGGCCATTTTCTAATTAGCATCCTCATTATATAAGTCATCAATTAAGCCTCTACAACATCATATTCTATATTTCAACTTAACAATTCACCATTCAATAACAAGACCAACAACATTAGGCATATTACAACCTTAAGGACTAGTTTTCATATTTTAACCAAGTAAGGGTCACCAACTAGTTTACTAGGCTTCTAGACCACAAGTCATAGTCATTTATTAGAGACGACTACTTATCACATAAGCCACTTTGTTAGGCAAAATTCCATAACATGACCAAATATCCAAGACAATTAGATTTACTAGGTGAGCCCATGGTTCAACACAAGATTACACATACCAATTAGCCTTAACCCAATACTCCGCATACTTTATTTCTAGTTACTAGTTAGGATTAAGATGGGTAACACCTCTTAACTGGTGATTAGTGATGAAGAATAATTAATAATCTGCAAAGGAAAACATCATGCCCTAAATACACAAACGGGTTTAGCCAGACACGATATAACCCTACATATATCCATATATTCATAAATATATATATATATATATATATATATTTATATACTCACCATGCACTGTATCATCATAACATCATTACCTCTTCTGGATTAATCGAGCAACATCATAATATCAATATATCCTCCAAACTCACCAGGAATCATCATAATATCAACATATCATCTAAATTTGATGGGCTTCAATAAAGTATCAACATATCCTCTGGATTTACCATTCATTATCACAACATCATTACCTTTTCTGGATTCATCGAACATTATTATAATATTATTATATCTTTTGAATTAACCGGACATCATCATAATATCAATATATCCTCTAAATTCACCAAACATTATCACCATATCAATATATCTTTGGGATTCACCAGGCATCATCATAATATAAACATATCCTCTAGATTCACTGGGCATCATCATAACATCATTACCTCTTTTGAATTCACCGAGAATTATCCTAAAATCAATATCTCTTTTAGATTAATTGGGCATCATCACAATATTAACATAAACACATATATGGCCAAATCAATAAACATATATAAGCCGACAATAATAGAGTAATAGGGATACAAGGTAATATATACTATCATACTTTACTACTAATTATCACCACATAAGATGAGTAAAAGAATGAGCATAAATATCTTATTGATATACACAGTTACCACTTTTCCAAGGCTATCCAGATAATGATAATGAGATAATCAATAAAGTATATATATTATCTAACCATCATCCATATACATAACTGAACATCCAGTTTTAACCATCATAACCTTAATAAAGTAATTTAGATGTTCATCAGGCATCTAGGTCACTAAGGAATATTAGAGTTCAAGCTTAAGCTGGTCAAGTCCCAATCCTAAATCCCTATAATACCATGGCTCACTTCTACAAGACTCACTTCTACATGAAATTAGGCTAGATTATCTAATTCATCCCATAAGGTCTTATTAATCATTACTAGGCTATAAGGGAGAACATTCTTCAAGTATTCTTTCTAAATCAACCCAAACACTAAGGACAATTCACAGCTAAGAAATATCTAGGTCGACTTATTATTAAAGTCATCGAACAATATCATCCTCATCTTGTAGAGCAATTAACATGTTCTTATTCTATTTATGAGATTGCAATTAGAACTTTCCAAGGTTCTAGGCTAAAAGTCAAGCATCACAATTTTCAAGTTTAACAACCTATGAGAATCAACTAATCCCACGCATCACCAATCGACTATTTATCACCTAAAACCCCACCCAATCTCATAACATACCAATAAATTTACTATGATCAGGCTCAATCTAACAATGACGAAGCCTAACCTAACTTTAGTCCAAGAAGTTCACAAACCAACAAGCTTTGACTTACCTTTTCTTGAAGCTTCTTCCATAAGCCAAGCAATCAACAACACAATATAATCATCAAAACCAGAATAAAAACATCTATTATGGCACCATTATGGCATGAGTCAAAATTGATATCAAACCCCTAATTGGGTTCCAGCTTCAGGAAATGAGTTTCTGAGACCAACCTATTACTCACATATCATTAGGGGATATAACCCTCAATTAATTTTAGTAAATCTATCACATTTTGGGCTCAATTTAATTCTTAAACCCTTAAGTGATTTCGGTCTAGAATTACAGAAATCAATGACAAATTAGAAGGAAACTTACCTTAGATTCTTATAAAAATAGCAATTACACAAGTTATTGAAGATCCTAATCAACCTACAAGAACAACTTTGAAGATTTACACTCTGTTAGGGTTTAAAGTTTAATAAAATGGAATAAAATGGAAATTGTTTTGGGCATAATGGCTTTTAAATAGGCTTTACCAAGGCCTCAGGTAGCTTGATCACATATCTCGCTTGGCCATAGTTACCATATTGCATTCATGCCTCACCCTCCACGATTGTAGTATCTCTCTCTTTGCCATGCACGATTGAAGCTTGGAACCTAGTTCTGCGCTTCAGCCAATGCCTCGAGATATACGCAGAGTTTGATTTAAGAAAATAAGATATGTAACCACATATATTTCAATGTTTTGGATGTGTAGGAAAACTCAAAGTTTTAAATTGAAGGTCATTTTGTCTAGGTTTCACTTGGTGGTCAATTAGTATTAATGTAGACTTCAAATTGAGAAAGTGGTTCTAAAAACCAAATGAAGCACCAGGTAACTAAACAATTGGTTCCAACAAGTCACAAATGACTTAGGACAGCTATGGAGAAGCTCTATCGATGAAATAAGTAAGAATACTAACAATAATCAAAAAGATCATTACAAGATTGTAAAGCTGGCATCTTATAGGCTGAAGCATATTGCTTATGATTAGTTCCTTATATGGAAGGATACTATAGGTGAGAATGTAGTTTCTATGAGTTGGCACATGTTCTAGAATGCTTTTCAAAATAGGTTCTTTCCTTGTAAGTTAAGGAAGGCTAAATTTGAGGAGTTCATGAAAATAAGGTAGGGCTTTAAAAAGTGAAAATATACTAAGTTAAGTTTACTCAGTTATATAACTACGACCCAGAGTTGTTATTTTACTCTAGAGATCATATGAGAAAGTTTTTAAATTAAGTGTCTGACTTGATTGTCAAGGACTGTAGGACTATCATATTGATTAGGGATATAGATATTTCTCGGTTGATGGCTCATGATTAATGGATTGAGGAAAAATTAAAAGAGAAACAAGAGAACTAGGACTCGACAGTTTTAGTATAACTAGCCAAGGTATAGAGGAGGAAGCTATTTACAGTTTTAGGGTCATTCTTGAGTGCATGTTCCATCTTTGTCCAATGCCTCTGCACCTAGGACTAGGCATGAGTATTAGGGAAGGACTTTGAATTCCAGGTTGTAGAACTGTGTAGTTGTAAGCCCCAATTACCCTACATAAGAAAAGTTTAGCATGACCCATCTTCGTGAGTGCATAATGGGTAAAAAAGGGTTGTTATGGTTATGGTAAGATATGCCAAAGAATCAATGAGTGTCCATACAATAATAAGAGAGGTAGAGATGCTCATCCTCATACGAAGGATAATAGCCCAACAAGCCTTTTAAGTTTCCTAGTTCCTCCATAGGGCACATCATCCAGTATAGGTAGTGGTCAATGCCAGAATTGGTTTTCTACTTTACCATCTCGTTAGGAGTAGAAGAGTCAACTGGATATTGTCACTGGTATGCTTCATATCTTTCACCATGATATATATGTGTTGTTAGACGCGGGATCAAATATCTATTATGTAACTTCCTTGGTTGCTATAAATTTAGGGGTAGGTCCTAAAAATATCCCTAATCCCTTTTCTATTTCTACCTAGTAGGTGAGTCAATTGTTGCTAGGTGGCTCTATAGGGAGTTTCCTATTACCGTCCTCCATAAGATCACGGTAGTGGACATAATAGAGTTTGATATGGTCAATTTTAATTTTATTCTCAAGATGGATTGGCTCTATTTACTCAGTTAATAAATAAATTATCACACCTACATGGTGATGTTTTAATTTCTTGATGTGGTAGTAGTTGAATGGGAGGGTAGCTCTGCATCTTGAAATGGTATCCAAAGGCTACAGAGTTAATATAAAAAAGGTGTATCAATCATATAGTTCAAGTCAAAGACCAAGTGTGAAGGCCCAATATTTCAGTCAGTATGTGTAGTCAATGAGTTTCTAAATGCTTTCCCTAAAGATTTTCTAGGGGTACCTCCATAAAGAAAAATTGAGTTTGGTATTGATCTTCTCTCTTATACTCAGCCCATCTCTATCCCTTCATATCATATGGATCCAACCAAACATAATAAATTAAAGGAGCAAGTTAAAGACCTCTTAGATAAAGGTTTCATCAGACACAATATTTGTCTTTGGGGTGCTCCAGTCCTTTCATGCATTAAAAAGATGGCACTCTCAGAATTTGTATAGATTATAGAAAGGTAACCAAAGTTACCATAAAGAACAAACACCTCATTCCTAGGATTGGCGATTTGTTTGATTAACTTCCTCGTGCCTGGTAGCTTTCCAGGACTAACTTTAGTTTAAGATTCTATCAGATAAGATTTAGGGAGCAATACATTCCGAAAAAAACTTTTCAAAAAAGGTATGTCAATTTTAAGTTTGTGGTTATGTCTTTGGACTAATAAATACGCCTGTAACATTTGTGGATTGAATGAATAGGGTCTTTAAATAGTACTTAGACATGTTTTTCATTATCTTTATAGATGAGATATTGGTGTATTTAGGATTAAAGAGGAGCAAATAGACCATTTGAGAATAATATTGCAGACCATTAAGGATCTTTTATTATATGAAATATTTGGTAATATGAATATTGGTTGGAATTCGTTACCTTATTGGGGCATGTCATTTTAGGGGCTAGTATTCATGTAGATCCTCAAAAGACTAATGAAAAGAATCGCTAGACTAGACCCATAACTCCATCCGATATCAAGAGATTTTTGGCTGGGTATTGTTAAAGATTTGTTGAAGGGTTTTCCTCATTAGCCGCATAATTGACTAAGCTGACCTAAAAAAGGTGAAGTTTATACGATCGAATTAGTGGGAGAAGAATTTGAAGGAGTTGAAGGATAGATTAATTTAGCACTAGAGTTAGCTCTAATGGAGGGGTTAGATGGATTCGTAGTGTACTATGGTGCTTCAAGAATTGGGCTAGGCTGTGTATTGATGCAAAATAGAAGAGTGATAGATTATGCCCCAGGGAAACTTAAGGATCACAAAAAACATCACCCAACTCAGGACTTGGAGTTAGCTGCCATGGTATTTGACTTGAAAATTTAGAGGCACTACTTCTATGGTATGAATGTTGATATTTCCCCTAACATTAAGAGTCTCTAGTATGTATTTTCTTAGTAGGAAATGAATCATTGACAAAGAAGGTAGTTAGAGTTATTGAAAGATTATGACATGAATGTGGTCCATCATTTGTGTAAGGCCAACGTGGTGGTAGACAAATTGAGTAGGATGTCTATGGGTAGTGTGTCATATGTGAAAAAACAAGAACGACAATTGGACAAATATGTGAATAGATTAAACTATTTAAGAGTATGTTTCCTGGATACTGAATATGGAGGAGTAGTAGTTTAGAATGGTTTGAAATCATCTTTGGCTGTGGAAATGAAGAAGAAACAACAAAATGATCCTATACATAGCCAAATATTGAAAGCACTCCAGCAATAGAAAGTCAAGGTTTTCTTCCAAGGGGGAGATGATGTACTTACCAAGGAAGGCTTTGTGTTCCAAATATAGACGGGTTAAAGGAAAAGATACTGGTTGAGGCCCATGGTTTGAGGTATTCCATCAATTTAGGTTCTACTAATATGTACCATTCCATACAAGAAATCTATCGGTGCAACGATATTAAGAGAAACAGAGTAAAGTTAATAGCTAAGTGTCCTAATTTTTGACAAGTTAAGGCTTAACACCAGAGATCGGGTAGTACACTATAGGAGATCAACATCCTTACTTAGAAGTGGGAAGTAGTGAATATGTATTTCATCAAAGGTTTACCTCGTACAAGACATCGACATGATTTAATTTGGGTCATAGTTCATCGAAAGACTAAATAAACCTATTTTCTACCAGCCAAGACTTAAGTTACAACCAAAGAATATGCCAAAATATGTAATCATGAATTGGTAAGGCTTTATGGGATTCCCTTATCCATTATTTTAGATGGAGGCACGCAATTCTCTTCACTGTTTTGGTAATTGTTTCAAAAAGTCCTTGGAATAAAGGTTAAGCTTAGTACTATTTTTTATCCGCAGATCGATGGCCTGACTAAACATATAGTTCAGACACCAGTAAACATATTGAGAGCGTGTGTTGTAGACTTTAAAGGAAATTGGGATGACCTTCTACCCTTGATTGATTTTACCTATAATAATAGTTATCATGCAAATATATAGATTGGTCCAATAAAAGCATTATATGAGCGTAGATACAGATCATCCGTAGAATGGTTCGAGGTTGTGAAGCAGCGTTAATTGGGACAAATTCTATTCATGATGCCATGACAAAGGTTCAGTTGATTCATGAAAAATTAAAGACTTATTAGAGTCATCAAAAGTTATATATAGATATAAGAAGGACAGAGCTCATGTTAGAAATAAGGAATTGGGTATTCTTAAAAGTGTCACCTATGAATGGAATAATTATATTTTGAAAGAAAGGGTAGCTGAGTCCTTGATTTTTTGGTTTGTATGTGATAGTGAGGCATATAGGAGAGGTGGATTACAAATCAACCCTTCCATCAGAGTTAGCTGCAATTTAACTAGTGTTCCATGTCTCGCTGCTTAAGAAGTGCATTAGAGATCTGTCCTTAGTAGATCCCCTAGATAGTATTGGTGTCAAATATAAGTTGTCGTGTGAGGATATTCTTGTGGAAATAATTAATAGGTACGTCTGAAGGCTAAGAAATAAAGAGGTAGAGTCGGTAAGGTTCTTTAGAGAAATCATTTGGTTGACGGGGCCACGTGGAAAGCTAAAGCGGACATGATGACCAAGTATCCTCATCTCTTTTCTTCCAACTTAGTTCCTACCAAATGCAAATAGTTATCTTTTAGAAAAAAAACTCTTTCTCTTTAAGTAAGTTTAAGCATTGTTAAGTTCTATCTTATGCCATGAGCAACTGGATCCTTGTGATAGATATCAACTTGGTTATAATTTTAGTGTAGATTTATTGATTCTTTTCCAAATCCTAGATGAATCACATTTGAGGATGAATGTTTCCAAGGGGTCGATATTGTAATACCCTGTGGTTGGAATCCACTATTCCACTTACGACATCCCTTTTAAGTCATACATACACCTTTGAGTCATATGTTGTAAGTCATAGCTATGGTAATGTGGAGTAGTTGAAGTCGGTGGTAGATACGAATTGAACCTATAAATCATCACAATATGTTACGAGTCGTAAGATGAAGAGTCATAAGTTCAGCTGTATAAGTTCCCTAAGTTTCGGTACAAGTTACAAATAGTTGTTTCAAAGGCATAGACATGTAATGAGTCATACGCTTCCAGTCGTATGTTGACTAGTGTGTGCTATATTTTCCACTTTCAAGCTTACTAGTTACTATTCCATCATGTATCCTCACCATACGAGTCTTATGGTTGACTCGTGATGACTGGCGGTCAATTTTTGTAAGTACAATTAATGGGCCTTTTAGTATTTTCCCCTCCTACAAATCCAAAACTACGAATATCACCCGAGAGAGGCATTATTTTTCTTTATACTTCGGTCAATTAACAATATATTTTCTCCTCCCATCTTCAAGAACAAAAGATTATGGTTTGTATTACCAAGTTATCTCTCAAGTCTAAAAGTTCAAGTTCTCTTTAAAAGTCAAGGAATTCAAGGTATGTGGCATTTCAGAAAGGATAATATCATCTTCGTGCCTGAAAACTTTATTTTAAAGTGGACTTTATATGGTTTACATTAGGGTTCATACCCAAATTTTCATATTCTTGAAACTGTCACATTATCATATGATTTAAAGTTTAAAGTGCATAAGAATAAGCCTTTATTCATGTTTTGACTTGCATAATTGCTATTATGATAGGATTTTCATTTTTTTTTGAGTTGGTGAAAGGTCCCAATTTAATTATTGAGCAAAATATTTTGTCATAATTTCAAAAATTAAGTACAACTTGTTGAGTTCTAAGAAGTTTAAGTTTATAAGTTCAATTTACAAGTTTTAAAACTTGTTTAAAGCTTAATTTTGATCTTATGATCTCAGTTATGATTTGAAATCCACTATTTCACCCATTGGGTTTGATTTAAGAAAGAGAATGCATAGTTGGTTTCTAATTACAAACCCATATGCTATTTTAAGTTGGATATACTATGTATGAGTAGAAACACACACACACACACACACAAAAAAAATATATATATATATATATATATATTTATATGGGAGTATTATTTAGCACCAAGAAGGGAATATGGATGAGCGTATCCTAATTCTTGGAAACTACGAGCCACTATAGGTTTTAGTCCCAATATGGGTTAATTTAAGTGATCATTATAAGTGACGGTTATATTCCGATTTCTAGGGTAGGATACTCTCCCCAACATGGGTAAGGCGTTGGACTCCATGATAGTTCACATGGTTTACGCCGGTTACAAAAATCTCCCATAGGAAAGAATAAGCGAAAAGATTTCAGAAACTAAGTTTTATGGCTCACTAGGTTATTTCATATACTTCATTATCCATGTTTTATTATTTCACAGTCTTTGGATTTATTCAAGTCCAAAGTGAGTCATTTACGCTTAGCATGTATGATTTAAAAGTTGACATGTACATTTAGTCCTTGTTTTAATCATGCATTCACCCGAACATACTTAGTACATTCCAGAAGCAGTAACCCACATATATGTATATGTACTACATTGTCTTATAATGTAGGCTTAGGTGCTCGTTTCTAGTAGAATGGTTGCCTATGGGCATTATCACCTGCATCCCGAATTTTGGTAAGTCCTAATAGTCTGATAAATTAGATTCTTAGAATCTTGTTCATTTTTGAAAGTTCCTTTAGATCTTTAATTTTGGTTTAAAGTTCGAGTCCGGTGAGGGTTGTCTGAGTGGCTCTATAGTTAGCAGTAGAGGCTTGTCAGACTGTGTATGTTCTAAGTTAAAAGAGTTGGTTATAGATTTCCATAGATAAAGACTTATATAAAGATATGAAATTGTTTGCCTTTAGTTTCTACATATGATATTTCACGTTTAATGTGGGTCCTAAGTTGAAAAGATGACATGGGTTAGCTTAGAGCTATTCGTAGTCCTAAGCACCGTGTGATGTCCATGGGGTATTCTCGGGGCATTACAGGTCATAACCACTTCAATAGTCACAAGTTTGAGAAATTCACAATTCCATAGTTCATTCACCATACCCTTGCACCCATAAGTTTAAAACCATATTAAAACCATGAATATCATATATATAAACCATGAGAAACATTGTTCAATTCATAAAATTCAAAACCCACAACCTTTGCTTTAAAAACCAAAATTGTAACCTTATTAACAACACTCTAAATCATATAATTTTTCAAAATTAACTATGAGGGAAGTGTAATATGCCTTAATAACCAAGAAGTACACAGAGAAATCACTCTTAAAAGCCCCACTTGATTAGCTTGATGAAAACCCTAAGTGTTCTTGACCTTGAGGGTTTGTGAGTGTTTTGAGAGGTTATTTGATGTGTTTTTAATAGCTAAAACGACCTAAATAAGTAATAAGATATGGATTTAAAGTTGGACAAGAGGCGAAATGTCCAGAATACCCTCAACTTAAAAGCTGGGAAAAATATTGCCTTTGGTTATAAGTCAACCCCTTGACTTGTACCCACACATTACGACTTGGGTCCATGAGTTGTAACCAAGACAGTGACTAGGCCCCCATACATTGCCCACCTTACGACTTCACTGACCCATATGTAATGAGATTTTACGACTCATAAGTTCTAGTCGTAAGCAACACAAAACCTAATTGAATTAAACACTAGACATCCTACAATTTGAACCTACGACTCGTGTAATATCCTGAAGGCTCATAGTGACCACTCATACTCAGAGCAGAAATTTTGCACTAAATTTCTAATTTGGTTACAACCAAGGTATTATGACCCATAATCACATCTGACAACTCATCACTATGAATCATGACCAAGGAAGTGAGCCCAAAGCTCAAGAATTTTCATAGGCCATAAATCGGGGGCATTACATTCTCCCCACTTGGATCATTCACCCTCGAATGAGGGGTCAAGGAAACACAAGCACGATTTGACTCTATATTCCCTTACTCTTATATTTAACAAACTCAAAAAATGAAAATTCCAAGGTAATTACCTATTTTCTTTAACAAAGACAGAAAAAAAAGATGGTAGTAATAATAGATACATTATGAACCATTTTTTCGAGATGAAAACATGCATAGATACTTGGACTTCATGTCCTCTTTGGCTTCCCAAGTAACCTCTTTAACCTTATGGTTCCTTCGACGAACCTTTACCAAAACCACATTTTTTATCTATAATCGAAGAACTTATTGATCCAATATTTTAAATGGGACTTCCTCATAAGACAAGGAATCCGAAATACCACTATCCATGATAGGGATAGTCAGTGATGGATCACCCACACATTTTCTCAACATCGAGACAGGAAACACCAAATGAATGGAGCCCAAAATGGAAGGCAACTCAAACTCGTATACAATGCTACCAACCCTCTTCAAAACCAGGTACAAGCTGACATACCAAGGACTAAGCTTCCCCTTCTTCCCAAATCACATTACTCCCTTTATGGTAGATACCTTAAGGAAAAACCAATCATTAACCTCAAACTCTAACCCCCTACTCCTCACATCTGTAATAGACTTTTGGTGACTATGGGAAGCTTTAAGTAAATCCTGAATCACCTTCACCTTCTCCATCGCTTGGTGAACAAAATCTGGACAAAATATCTCTGCCTCACCAACCTCTAACCACCCAATAGGAGAACGACACCTCTTACCATACAATTCTTAAAAAAAAGGAATCCTAATACTAGAGTAGTAGATATTAATATATACAAACTCTATAAGAGGCAAATGATTAACCCAACTACCACAACTGACAATCACACTGGCCTGAAGCATACCTTCAAAGACCTGAAGCATCCTTTCTGCTTAGCCATTCATCTGCGGGTGAAATAAAATACGAAGTCTCACCTAAGTTCCTAAACCTCTTTAAATTAAATTCCAATACTCTGATGAGAATTGAGTATCATGATCTGATATGATAGAAACAGGCACCCAATACAACTTTACTATCCCTTGGAGGAACAAATTTGCATAATCCTCTATTGAATAATAAGTCCTTAGTGGCAAGTACTGAGAAGACTTAGTCATCCTATCAAAGATTACCCAAATTAAATCAAACTAATTCTTAGACCGAGGAAGACCAATAACAAAATCCATATAAATGACTTCCCACTTCCACACGGTCAAATCATTTATTGATTCAACCAATCGAGCCTCAAGAGCCAAAACGTCACTTTTTGACAGACTATTAATTTTGCCAAAAAACTCGGGACATCTTGCATCATATTTTTCCACCAAAAAATATCCTTAAGATCATGATACATCTTCGTCGAACTAGGATGAATAGTATGACCGGACCCATAAGCCTCTACTAAACTTCTCTCAATCAAGCATCTACTTCGAGAACACATAACTAGCCTTGGTACCTCAAGGTACCACCTCCTCCAATCTCAAAATCTATAACCTTTTGTTTTCCAATATCCTCCTTAATCTTCAACCTTTTATTTTCCCATATCCTCCTTAATCTTCATTAAGATAGGATCCAGTACGTTCTTCTCTTTTATCTCAGCAGCAAGAGATAACTGCTCACCTGATGCACAAACACACCACCATCCTCAGAATTCAAGAGACGAACTCCCAAGTTACCTAAACGGTGAATATCCTTCACTAGTTCCCTTTTATCCTCAACCACATGATCTACACTCCCTATATATAACCTGCTAAGATCATCAACAACTATATTAGATTTACCTAGATGATTGTAGAGACTCACGTCATAAATTATCAGCAATACAAGCCACCTCCTTTTCCTGAGATTCAGCTATTTTTAGGTAAACACATATTGCAAGCTGTTATTATCAAAAAAAATATCTATGGACTCCATAAAAATAGTGATGCCAGATATTAAAAGGAAACACCACATCCAACAACTCTAAGTCATGATCCGGGTAATTCTTCTTATGAACATTCAACTGCCTGGAAGCATAGGCTGCTACCCTACCATGTGAATCAACACAAAACAAAGTCCCACATGGGACATATCACAATAAATAACAAAACCATCAGTTCCTTCAGGAAGAGTCAAAGCTAGAGCTTAAGTCAACATATCTTTTAGCCTCTTAAAACTACCCTCACTAGCATCAGACCATAAAAAGTTTACCTTTTTTTGGGTCAACATAGTTAGCAAGGTAGTTATAGTTGAGAAACTTTTCATAAATCTCCTATAGTAATTGGCTAAACCTAAAAAGCTCTGAATTTCAGTTGGAGTCGTGGGCCTAGGCCACTTCTTAACCAATGCAAATTTCTTCTTATCTACAATGATACCTTCACTGGAAATGACATGACCTAGAAAAGTAATAGCCTTTAACTAGAATTCATACTTCGAAAATTTAGTGTACAAATTCTAATCTTTCAAGGTTTGCAACACAATACAGAGGCGATTTGCTTGATCTGCCTCACTCTTAGAATATACAAGAATATTATCTATAAACACAATAACAAACAAGTCCAAAAAACTGATGGAAGACCCTATTCATCAAGTCCTTGAATGACACTAGGGAAATTGTAATCCTAAAAGACATGACTAAAAACTCATAATGACCATACCACATTTGGAAGGTACTCTTAAGGATATCTACTTCGCTAATATTTAGATGATGGTAAATGGACCTAATATCAATCTTAGAGAAACACCTAGCACCTTGAAGCTAGTGAAACAAATAATTAATTGGAGGAAGAGGATACTTATTCTTGAAAGTAAACTTATTCAACTCATGCTAATCAATACAAACTCAAAGGGAACCATCATTCTTACGCATAAAAAACATAGGAGCACACCATGGAGAAACAATAGGATAGATAAAACCTTTGTCAAGGAGGTCTTTCAACTACTCCTCAAGATTTTTCAACTAAGTTGAAGCCATTCTATAAGGAGGGATAAAGATAAGATGAGTGTTAAAAACAAGGTTAATCCCAAAATAAATCTCCCTATCAGGAGAAACACCAGGAAGATCATCATAAAAAACATTGATTAATTAATTTACCACAAGAATAGATGTCAATGAAGGACCCTACAAGTCTTAATCATTAACCCAAACTATAAGATAAACACATCCCTTGGAAATCAAATTTTGGGATCTATGATATGACATGAAAATTTCCTTATGCACTAGAGAACCCCCTCCAACTCAATGATCGGCTCATTGGGAAATTTAAACAGGACCTTACAGGTTCTATAATATAAGGAGACATAGCATGAATACAACAAATCCATCACCAATATCATATCAAAATAAACTGTCAAACTCTATCAGATCTACCAGAGTTTCTCTACCACCAACGAATACTAAACGACCTCTATAGACTTTGCTAGAATCCGTTGAGTCACCTATCAGGATAGAAAAAAAAGGGATTGGGGATACACCAAGGACCAAAACCAAAATGCATAACCACAAATGGGGTCACATAATAAGAATAACACCAGGCGATGCCTTAGAGTCCAGGCAGGTAACAAAACCATGTAAGCGATTCTGAAAAGTACCACTACTAGAAGCAGAAGCATCACCCTTTGGTGTAGGAGCTGGTAAAGTGGAAACAGGAATATTACTTCTCCCCCAAGCAACCTTAGAAGGACAATCCCTCCACAAATGACCAATTTGACCATACATAAAACACTTGTTCCTCTCTTTTTTACAAGAACCATGATGAACCTACTCGCAAAATCTACAAAGAGGATATGATGGAGCGGACTAAGCCCCACTCTCTTGAGATTAGGCACCCTATCCCCTAAACTTACTATCATTGTAGGAACGATGATCACTCAATGTCTTTGTATAAGGAGTAATATCTGTTGAGTAAGAACCAGACCTCCCTCACTTCTTCTTTGACCACTTTCCACCATATCTACCACTCTGCTGCTGTCTTTTACCTTGATTAGAAAATCTAAACTTCTTATTCTATCTTTCCCCTATCCCTGCCTACTTCTTCTATTTCTCAAATTACTGCATATATATAACTAATCTAGAGATATCCATATCTTTGTTCAATAAGGAAGTCTTATTCTTTAGAATTAAGTCATGGGACAATCCAATGGTGAATTTCCTCATTCTAGACCTTATGCTTGACATTAACTCAAGAGTATAACAAGAGAACTGATGGAATATCATTGCATACTCCTTGACCATTATCCTTCCTTACATTGGATTAATAAAATTTTTTGCTTTTGCCTCCCTCAACTCCCGAAGTAAGAAGCGGTCTAGAAAAGCAGTAAAAAAAATCATACTATAATTTAGATTGCCATTATCTCCCCTGGACTGTTCTTATTCCGTATACCATTGGTATAATACATCCTTTAATTAATGCGCAACAAACTCTACACCCTCCACATTAGTGGCATGCAAAATGTGGATGGCCTTAACTATCTCATCAATAAAACCTTGAGGATCCTTCTAAACCTTAACACTAGTGAACACAGGAGGGCTCAACCACATAAACTGGATAACCTTTGTGGCCTCAAATATGGAGTAAGTAAAGCTACTCGGGTAAACTGATAAGCTACAAACCAAGTTAACATACGAATGGGCTGATGAAATTTTTAATTCGATACATCAGCCTTAAGAGCTTGAGAAGGACTAAAGGGGACCGGTGGAAATCTAGTAGGTTAATCAGGAACTAGACCCCTAGACCAGGTTTACATCCTATAAGTAAGGGGTGTCCCATCAGCATTATCCTCAAGTAGGATAGAGGAGTTTTCATGAGCTTCAAACAATCTGGGAGGCATGATTTAAATTGAAAACAAATAGGAATTAGAGAGACTCAACACCTAATACTCTATATCTTAAAATAGAAAAACAAGAAAGGGGAAAATTCATAAATATCTCGTAGCTTCTCCATTATAATTTTGGTGTGCTATAGACCCATAAAAAGGACTCTACTCAACAAAGATTTTATCCGACACCAAATGACACCAAACCTAGGCTCTAATAACATCCTTATCATGACCAAAACCAAGGCTTGGATCTAATGGGTATCTCAAGTCTTGCTTGGACCAAATATCACCCCTGCACCTAACCAAACCAAACACACCACACCCTATGGTCAGCTAAATTCTGAACATATAACAAGATAAAAGAATATTAATTTTAAGACAATATAATAAGCCAATAACAAAACTGACTGATACCAGTATCAATGCCAATACTAATACCAATACTAGTATCAACATCGATACCACTTATGCCTATAGTAGTTTAACAAAACCTTTAATTAAAATAAAAAAATATTCAGTTGAGACATGCCCATGACCACAGCCAAAACTAAGATCAAAGAGATAATAAAGTCATAAAGTAATCCATACCATGAAATGGAGTCCTCTAAAGTATACTGGATATCTACTTTTGCCTGAATAGAAAGTTGTCCCTTATTCACCTAGTCATTAAGTAGGAGGATTTGAGGAATGAACAATTCCTACATTACATGAGGATACAACATCCAAAGATAGTTAGCAGGGTCAAGGCTAGTATGAAACTCGGGGATAAGGATAGCATAATGATAGGTATAACATAATGATATAACTCGCAGTTTAAATTACTCAAAAAAATATGCACATATTCTTATGCATAAATATAAACATATATGTATCATAAGCAATGATAGGGAACAAGTCTTAACAAGATTTCCAAAGATATAGCTCAGATTATGTTGTTCAACTATTATATAATAGTACCTAGGGCTATATGGGCCCTAGAATTCACCCCCTGGTTGGGCCCCAACATGTGTAGCCACACAAATTAGAGAATAATCTCATATATATATACACACAGGAGACTCAAATACTCTAAAATATAAAAGTGTTACAAAGTACCCAATAACATAATGATTTATGGGGTACTTGACCCTCTCTAATCATGAAATACTAATAAGGGGGACTAAAACCTCCTTTGTTACTTTGACCCTCACGTTACTCAAACCTCTACTTTCACAACTTATATACACAACCCTTATTAGAGAATAATTATAATAATTGTCTTACATTCCCATTTAATGAACTACAATACACATTTAGGCATACATTTTTTGTATCATCATACCAACTACACTTGCAAGGTAACACATTATGCCTAAAACAACTCCCATTAACTTAGGGAGTGCAACTCCCTTTGATCTTTAACATCAACTCCCTTTGTTCATTAAATCATACCATTGTATTTAAAATACTTCTTTATATCATGAAATAGTTCTAGACTAGTTCAATTTTACAAATAACCACAGTTCTCATAATCAAAACAAATTTTGCATTACACGGTTAGGGTCATAACCACTTTAAAAGTAAAAAGTTTGGGAAAGTCACAATACCTAGTTCACTCACCATACTGATGCACCCAAAAGTTCAAAACCATATTAAAAACATGAAAATCATATATATAAACCATGAGAAACATTGATTAATGCATAAAATTCAAAACCCCCAATCTTGTTTTAAAAACCAGAATAAAAACATTATGAACAATACTCTAAATCACATGATTTTGTAAAATTAGCAATGATAGAAGAGTAACATGCCTTAATAACCAAGAATTACAGTGAGAAATCACCCTTGAAAACCCCAATAAATTAGCTTGATAAAAACCTTAAGTGTTCTTGACCTTGAGGATTTGGGAGTGTTCTGAGAGGCTATTTAATGTTTTGTTGATAGCTAATGATGACCTAAGGATGTTATAAGACATTGGTTTTAAATTGAAAAAGAGGAAAAATATCAAGAATTCCCTCAACATAAAATTTGGGAAAAAATTGCATTTGGGTATAGCCGACCCCTTAACTCGTACCCACACATCATAACTTGCAACCGCGAGTCGTAACCAAGATAGTGACTAGGACCCCTATTCACTGCCCATCTTACTACACCATTAGCCTATTCATAATGACATTTTACGCCTCGTAAGGTCTTTTTTTGAGCAACACAGAACCCAAATAAATTAAACACTAGATATCATATGATACGAACCTAAGACTTGTAATATAACTTTATATATTATAGTGATTCACTCGTACATAGAGCAGAACTTTGCCAATAAGATTCTAATTTGGTTACAACACGGTCCTATGACCCATAACCATAACTCACGACTCATCAGTATGAGCTGTGACCAAGGCAGTGAACCCAAAGTTCAACATTTTAAAAGGCCAAAAATTATGAGGTGTTAGAATAAATATGGCTAGGATAATCACTATAACTAGACTGGCATTCATCGAGGTTCTAAATGAGATATAAATTGGTTTACTAGACTGACCCTGATACTAATAAAGATTATGTGGAGGGTACCTACATTGAGAACCACTACCTCTGAGCCATGAGCTACTATGGATCCCAAAGAAACCACCCATCTACCATGGCCTCTTATCATTGCATGCTTGGACTTTGCAATACATCTCCTACATATCTTGAGCATGATTAGAAATCTAAAAAAAAGACTTACCCACATTAACTAAACTATATGTAGACATGAAAAGAGGAAGCCTTAATCCCTAAATAAAACACTAAACTCTTTCATACTTGGTATTAGAATAGAGGTAGAATGCCCAAAAGACTCATGAAAATAAACCTCATACTCCACAATAGTCATGGAGCCTTGCTCAAAACTAGAGAACTCATCTCTTAAATGATCCTTGAGACTGTAAGGCATATACTTCTCTAAGAAGATCTCAGAGAACTAGGTCCATTTTAGTATGGAAGATCCAGCTATCCTAGAATCAAGATGACTTCTCCACCAATGTCAACCTACCAAATATGATTGAAAAGTAGTATTCCGCACCACGAGTCTCAACTAGACCAAAATTACAGAGACTATTCTCACAAGTAATCAAGAACTCATAAGAATCCTTGTGTAGTGCACCAAAATATCTAAGCAAAGAAAAACTCAAAAGTCTACCAAGCATCTTTATCTCCTCAAAAAACATAGTAGGCTTGGAAGGTCTCGGCCAAGCAATCAGTGGTTCAGAGACACCTCAACTTTAAGAGCTGCTAGCGGCTGGACCCCCATCTTAATATCACTCTAACATGTAGAATGTGCACTATCATATGGTGTACCACAAACTAATCCCAAAAGCTAGACCAATGTAACCTTGAGCAATGAAGAAGAAATAAACTCTTATGGAGCCTGGGTTGGTCCCTGGACCACTATTTGCTAGGGAGGAAAAATGTCTAACTCGAGAGTATCAATAGGATTTAGTAAAGGTCCTTAATCCTATTTGCTAGATGAGGCTATATCTCTAGGATCTCTTCAACATATGTTTTATCCATGGACTATAATAGGATCTCTTAGTAGGGATCAAGGTCCTCGTCTAATAGTACACATCCTAGCCCTCTGCAAAAGAGTGAAACCAAAAGAATATTTAGAAACCAACCCAGAACCTTTGAAAAATATAATTGAAAGAAGTGAAAAACTTCTATGAATGTCTTATAGCCTCCTGAAGATAAGAAAAAAGATGTTATCTTTCTGATCCATGGGACTTTTCAAGACACTTGCTCTTATACCAATAATACTAATAAACTTATGGTCGGATACCAATTTACCAGGACTTAATTTATGAGTCATGAGGGCACTTACTTCATCTCGTGAGTAAGTAAGATAAACGATAACCCAGATCTAGAAGAAATGGGTTAACTATTTGGAAAAAATGGTGTAAAATCAAAAAATTTGCAAGTGCAGACTTATAATAATAACCAAGTACTAATAATAGTCTAAAATATAGATAAAACATAAATAACTATCTCACAACCTAGTATTATTAGTACAAGAGCTATTAATATAAGAAATATAGGTACTGAAATTGTCAAATAAAAATCCATCTCGAATAGTGAAAGACTAGTCATAAATAATATAAGGAAAAAGGGAAACTCTAACTCTGAGAACTCACCATATCTCCAAACATAACTCAACAAGATCTTAGCATAAACAGTAGCCACTAGTACTTAGATATGCACCCAAAAGGTACAGAAGAGTAGAATGAGTACAAAAACCATGGGTACCCAGTAGGCTTTATCATTTGACTAAGCTAAATGATAATATAAGTATGGTAAGATGAAATAGAAATAAGATAAGCCAAGGTAAAAGCAAAAACATTAAATAGTGCTCCAATATTGTAAATAAATAACCAAAATAGTAATAATATGAACGAAAGCATAAATAATGCTACAAGACTTGCCCTAATCGCCAGTATATGCATAAAAGTAAATAACCCCATACGAGCCCCCATAAGCCCAGATGGTGCAATCAAGAAAGTAACAAAAATTTCATTATAAATTCACATATCAAACCATAACCATGAATCCATCCGTACCATAAAACTTGAATTA
The DNA here is from genome assembly GCA_030864225.1 of Capsicum baccatum var. pendulum. Classification (NCBI taxonomy): domain Eukaryota; kingdom Viridiplantae; phylum Streptophyta; class Magnoliopsida; order Solanales; family Solanaceae; genus Capsicum; species Capsicum baccatum. The sequence goes on from CM061557.1 coordinate 95,323,040, forward strand.
GAAGCAATGCCAGAAACATCATAAATAACCCATTAATTCAAGACTTTGATCGAACCTCGTATACTCAAATGCCGAGCATCAATCATAACACATATAGTTAAATGATAGACTTGAACTTATAATGACGATTTATGTAACTTTTAGTATTTTTGCTCATTCTCTCTATTTTAAGATTTTCTATAACTAACCCAAATAATTTATATTTTATTTGAATAGACAATTCGGTCAACAGGCAGTTCATTTGTTTTTAGCGCCAATACTCTATTTTGAAGGCTTTGTTGGTTTAAATATGCTAGCAGGCAAGAACATCCATTAAATAACCTTGAATGCTAATTCTTACTATTCCAACAGCTATAAAACTTTGATTTTAGGTTCAGTGGACCCTTAGTTTTACTCCCAAGGATCTTAAATTTAATTTGGGCTATTGGTCGGAAGTTAAGAAAAACAGTAAGTAGGTGTAGGACCCACTTTTTATTAAAATGACCTCGAATGGAAATTTTCATTATGTAATTTAGTCCAGATTATCATATTTGATAAGGTAGCATAGCATGTTTGTACATGCAAGATTTTGGATAACTAGCAAGGGGTTGATAAAGACTTGGAATTTCTATAAGTTTTAGCTAGTGTTGGTGTATCACTTCAACGATGTCTTTGATCTCTTAAGAAATCTTCCAAACCCCATCATGTAATGCTTAACTGAAATATTTTGTTGCATAAATGAATGTCTTGGAAGTATGGGAACTATCACGGAAGCAATACTTATGTTGCGTACATAGAATTTTGTTAGATAGATAGACATCACATAAGTGATCTAGTGATTACATAAGCATTAGGCATTCTAGAGCCCAAGTATTGCTTAAGTGACCCTATGTTCACTTATCGATACTCGTGCACCTGGAAAGGGTATAAATAGACATTTCGCCTAATTTTTCACAATTTTGATCCATTATCTAGAATCTTAAACCCTAAAAACTGGGAAATCATGGAATATTTATTTCCTCAGCAAGTGAAAGCCTCAAACTATATTGTGAAAAAAATTATTCAACATATTGGTTGGTCCATATCAGATATAAAAGACATTACTCTCGTGATTCGCTTAAATTAAATTAAAATGAAGAGATTGTGATATGTTAAGATCTTAAACAAAGAGTTTTAAATTGGTAACGTTGTACTATTCATCAACTCTAGGATGAAACTTTTCAAGGGAAAGCTGAAACCAAGTGGTCGGGCCTATTCATGGTAGTAAATATCTATTCAAGCAAAGGAACTGAATTAAAAGACAACAAGAAGAGAATTCTTGATGTAAATGAACAAATATCGAAGCATCACAAAGTTTATGGACCCAGAGAAACTTAGTTTGAGCCACTACAACTCAAGGATCACAAATGATGAACAAGTCATGTTGTGCCATGACTATAACTAAGGCACTTCTTATGAGGCAACCCCAGGTTTATTCTTGACATTTTCTAATTTGTAGATAATAGTTTTTGTTAATTTGAGTTTTTGTAGTTAATAGCATAAGTTGAAGTGTATGAAAGGAGCTTCCGAGGCTCAAAACTATGCCCCAAATCTAACTTTTGAGCAATAAATCTTTACCTTAAAGCCTTGACCTATGTTGGATATACTTTAGTGGACTAGGAGTAGGTCAGGAGTATTTTAGAGAAAGATCACACTGACTTGACCTATGTGGGAACTTTTTGAGCATCCCAAGCACAGGGCATGTAGAAATTGGGCATAGATCAGCCCTGAAACCTATGCCAAAAGTTGTATACTTTTATATTTTCAAATTCTCTCAACCAAAACTCAAAACATTTCATTTCTCATCTAAAGAATTCAAGTCTAGATTATTCCATTGGACTTTTCTTTCATCAATTTTCTCTTTTAAGTGAACTTAAAATGTATGATCTTTTGTAAAATTCTCTTTGAATTCTCTTTAAAGTATCAATGGTATTTCACATTAGATGATATTTTGTTTTGGTTTCAATTTAATTTCTTTAAGCTTATGTTGGTGGATTGTGATCGTTGGAATAATAATTTTGGAATTTGCTCCTTGTTTTACATGATTAATTAGAAATTCTTGCTTCTTTAAACTAGTACACACCATATGTTTGATGAAATACCCACTTAAAGTTAGTTTGCTAAATTAATTGGTGGGTGATCTAATTAGGTATCTATGAGTATCAATTATGTCTTCGATGATGAATTGGTAAATTAAGAATGCTCATATGTGCTTTGATTCTATTTTTCCAAGATATTATCTTTCAAGAACACCATATGTTGTGAAAATTTCAATAAGAGAGAATGTCTTAAATGTTACTAACGGACAATGTTTTTGCAAAAGCCGTACTTTTCCTAACTTAAAATTTTTCCCAAGAATGTTAGAAGCTTTAATTAAAAGATTAATCCACTTTTATAGATGTAGTATTTTAAATATTATAAATTTTTTTTCATGTGGAAAATTAAATAATCTTTTCATTGATACCAAATTTGCCCAAATCCAGCACCCGGGTGAAGAGTTAGAGCTTTTTTAGTGAGATAGCATATCACCTGAGCTTTCAGCGCGTCGTAGAGATACCTCAAATGGCAATTATCAATTTCAAGTGTTTCTCCGTGATAGTGGTGCATCGTACCAAACTTCTAGGTCTTAAACAAGGAGGCAACACAATAGCTCAACGTCGCGTCACCATGTAGATTACCAATTGTCCAGTTCCAATGACTCGGCGCGATAGTGGCACGTCGCACCAAGGACAGAAATTGGGAAATTTTCTCAAAAATTAAATATGTGTCCTACGGTTAGGAGCATCAATTTCCAACCCTATATAAGCCTTATAACATGAGATTTGACCATAATTCAGCAGCTCATACTCATTTACTCTCAAAAACTCTCAAGAACATGCCCTAGGGTTTTCATAGAAGGTTCAATTCCAAGGAAATTAACCATCAAATTTCAAGAATCTCTCCGCCAATATTCGTAGAATCACAAGCTAAGGTATGCGTAGTGTTCATTCATGGGCTCCTTTCATTCATAAAGTCTAAGAATCTCTTATCTAAATTCATGTTATGGATTTTCTTTATGAATTTCATGATCGGATTACTCTTGTTCATATTGATAATGACTAATTGCATTCTAATCCATGTTTGGCGATAAATTTCATATGTAATCAATTAGTAATGATGTAGATTCCTGTAAAACTAGGATTAAAACCCTTGGATGATGAAATTAGAGATGAATCATGATGTTTGATTGTTGTATAATATTGTTTACACATTCTACGCCTATTATATGTATGATTAAATGCCTAGATGAAGGAAACATGCCCAACTAGTATGATATCATGAAATCCTCAATCATGTACAAGTTTATGCATATCACATGTTTGACAAAATGCTTAAATATATGAATTACGAATTATGTTATTGGTCATGTGTTCACGTAAGTCATGTTATATCAGTTTTTTATCATAGAGTCATAGGGGTACATTTACCATAAACATTTAGCTATGTGCCTAGACCCATGTCATATTTTTGTATGATCTCCTTAGTCAAGTTATGATCCATAGAACTCAGTCAGTCATATGACACAGGAAATCTCAAAAATCTCAGTAATTTCAGTAGCTCAGTAACCTCAGTATTCCTAATCAATCTCAGTACCATCAATATTCTCAGTCAGTCCTTAAAACTCAATACATTCCATCAGTCAATGAAACTCAATAAATTTAGTTTTAGCTTCGCTAAATGATATCATTAGTTAATTATCTTAGTTTAGTTAATCAATTCAGTGTCTATTCAGTTGGGAGTAGGATTCAGCACTGAGTTTACCCAAGGATGGGGATTCACTTATTATTAAGTGACGGGTGTGATCCTTAGAAGCAATCTTTTTGTTCTAGAAATATGTAGCCAGCGAAGGTTGAGATACACCCTACGCGTTTAGGGATTTATATACATATGTTATTTGGGTTACCTACTAGGTGGGACGGATGGAAGAGGTCCCTGTCAGCGAGGGTATATTCATAGCAGGTATTTACCTGTGGCATGGTATTGACACCTTTCTAACTGGGGTTACAAGTTAGACCCCACTAGTTCAGTTCTAGGGTATGTCAGTTAAATGATTACCTCCCACAGTCACAGTCTCAGTCTCTGTAAAAGAACTTAGATAATTCTTTAGATTTTAGGACTATAGATACAATCAAATTAAAATACAGTATGGAACTCATCTAGTTCCATCAGATTTAGGACTGTCAGATACAATCACTCATGTTATTAGTTATATTAGTTCTCAGAAATCATGTTATCAGTATTCAGCTTTAGGACTGTCAGATACGGTCAACCAGACTAGTTCTTCATAATCAAAACTATTAGAAATAGTTACTCATGTATTAGTAACATAGTATCAGTCCCTTAATATTTAGTAATATAGTATTGGTCTTTCTAACTTATCAGTAACTCAGGGGTCAATATCAGTAGACTGAGTATTCAGTCCTATCACGATATCAGCTACAATTCTGTAGTTATGCATGTATTCTCACATTCATGTTAGTCAGCAAGTTAGTATTATTCATGCATATGAACCATTTCCATTTATCCTACCTCACTTGCATACAAGTAATTCAAAGTACTGATGAATATGCGCTATGTTGTCTTATACCATAGGTTTAGAAGCACGAGCTCCAAAGAACCAGCAACATCCTAGTTCAGTGATTAGAGTTATCAGTGATTCCTTATCCTTCGAGGACATAATGATCATATTATTATTTTAGTTTTCAGTTTATTTTAGTTGTTAGAGTTAGTTGGGGACATGTCCCATCAACTCCTTATTCAGACCATTTTCATACATTCTTTATGAAATGTTCATTTAGTTTTGAACCTTATGGCTATTTAGTTCATGTTTCTACATAGTTACAGTATATTTTTCAATGCTCAGTTACATATATCAGTCATGGGTTAGCTTGTGGACCTTTAAGGTCATGAGCACTGTGTAGCATTCCAGTTCAGCAAATTGGGTCATTACAAACTTGGTATCAGAGCCTAAGGTTTAATAATGTCCTAGGAAGTCTGAAAAGCCACATCTAGTAGATTCTTGTACATGCGTGTTTCATGCACCACACTTATGTGCAGGAGGCTATGAGATGTTTTAGGATCAGTTTTCCTTCTTTTAGTATTCATGTTGTACCAGTGAGAATAGGATTATAGTTAAACTCTCTGTCTAATATGCTTCTTCTCTCTGTATACAGATCATGCCTCCTAAAAGGGCTAGCGAAGGGGGAAATGGAAATCAGTCAACACCTCAACCCAACCAGACCGATCCTCTGGATGATCATGTCTCTCATGCAAAATTCAGGACTGCATTCAGTACTCTAGCCAGTTCATTCATAGACCAGAATGAACAGCCAACTGCTATTCTATCCAACCCAGTGGAAAATTCTATTATCGTCAGGATTTGGGTCTTCATCCGAATGAATCCTCCTCTATTCATCGATTCCAAGCCTGAAAAGGATCCACATGAGTTCCTTGATCAAGTTCAAAAAGTCACAGACATCATGGGAGTGACTTCTAGTGAAAGCATAGGTTTGGCCACCTATCAGCTACAAGATGTAGCCCATACATAGTACAAAAAGTTGAAGGTAGATAGGGGTACAGATACAGAGCCCATAGAGTGGGAATAGTTTGCTACACCTTTCTTAGATTGGTTCTTTCCCATAGAGCAAAAAGAGGTAAAAGTGTTGGATTTGATCAATCTTAGACAAGGTATAATGAGCATAAAAGAATACTCCCTTAAGTTTATTCAGTTAGCCAGGTACCCTCTCCATGTTGTTACAGATAGAACATCTAGAATAAGTAAGTTTGTATCAATGGTATCAGGTAGAGTGGTTATGGAGTGTAGGACTGCGATGTTGATTGGTAACATGGACATATATAGGCTTATGATATATTTCCAACAGATGGAGGAGCAGAAGTTTAACAAGAAGGAGAGAGAAAATAAGAGAGCCAGAACAAGTAGTTATAGTTTTGTATAGCATGGGTCATAGGATGGTAACTGTTCTCAGTTTCCTTGGTCTATATTTTTGAGATAATTGTTGGATGTTTAATGTCAATTTTGATATTTTTTTGGGTTGTGAAAGTTGGCCACCCTAATGGTGCCTACATTTTACGGATTAGTTTATTGTTTCATTCTTAGATTTTTATTTTATATTTATCTTTCTATTGATGATGTTGGTTAAGCCTTTCCCTATGATAGATTGAGTTTATACATTCTTAAGGGAAAATCATTATCATCGGGTTTGGAGCAATAGTTACAGGGAAATCTAAGTACCCATAACAGTGGAGTTTGGGGATCTCCCTTATACCTATGGTAAATGTTATTAGTCATATGGTTTTTCCTTATGTGAGATGACTCATAACACTCAACTTGAGTTGGGGTCAAATCCTCAAGAAGAGAATTAAAAATTTTAAGTCCTATGGGTGCTATTACTAAAAGGTTACTCAGAACGCTAACAAACACAACATGTAATATAAAATGGGTGGATTTGATTGTAATAATTTTTTATAAACAATGCACAGATTTGACAATTTTTGATGTAAAAACAAGATTTGAGGAGATCTTGGGGTTATATCTACCTAAAGGTAAAGTACGTGGGTAGATGATTGTTTAACATGAAACTTAATATTTAACTAAAGCATATGCTAGGTCAAAATTCACTGTGGTCAATCTTTCAATAAAACCACAACATTTTCACCCGTTGGCTCTTTCGAGCACCCAATAAGTGTCCAATTTATAATCACCCAAAACCTCAATCAAGCATCCCTATTTCTATCATGGTGCTCTTGGCACGATTTATTCTCCAAATACACTTATTTCTAATATTGAAATAGTTAGTAAGATATAGGCTCAATTGTCCAACATTGCCTTGTCTCAATATAACCCTCTTTCAAGTATGTTATGGGTTACCTCAAGTTCACCTTCATCGCTCTTCCAAGGATAATGAAGGGTTTCTAGAGTTTGGGTTTTCACCTATCAAACCTATTTGGAGATTTGGGGTTTTCACCTATAAATTCCAACTCATAAATTAAAGCAATGGATGAATCCATACTTAACTACTAGCAATCATGCAAATACAACAAAACCCCGACACAATTACACTTTAGTTCAACTTAATACCAAGGCTATTTTACTTAGCTAGTCATGAAGAAGGTAAAGAATGATATACAATAAGGATTATACAAAGCATTCATTCTTCACAAAATACTAAGAAGTTAAGCCTCAATAATTAGTTACACACTTTACCAATTAGGTATTCTTGCTTTTAATTAAAAATATTTATGAGGTAAGCAATACCCAAATAAGAAAGTGTTTTTGCCTATATATAGTTTGGGATTTGTCTATGCAAATTTACAAAAATGCTTGGGATCGTATTCCAATTAAACCGCTACCGCACAGGCTTGATTGTTATCGCGGCTATGCAACTACAGTTGTGCTCCATGATCACAATATGATAACTATCTGGACTAACCGCGACCGCGGTCTGAGGATTGATCATTTTTTTTTGAGCTTCAATCCACTTTATTTCACCTTCTTAACTAGATTCCTAAAAAATTTTGATATTAGTGCTTTTAAATCATGTTTATGCCTCATTTTCTAATACAAAACATGGTAGTGTGCTTAAATGTTTGGTGCAAATGAGTGGTAAAATCACCACTCATCAACAACCCAACTTAAAACTTTGTTTATTCTCAAGAAACACCTCCCTTTTTCTATGAGACAATTTCACATGTATGCCCTCATTCTACCACTCATTGATCCCGATGACTTAAACTTGATTTGTACCTCAAAAAGCTCTTTTCACATGGGAAAATGGTTTTAAATACACCCATCAACAAAATGGAATATTTAAAAGATGTATTAGACTTTGGGGAGCAACAATGTAATAACCACTAATACTATAGAACTGACTCACTTATTTATTACAACCATGTTATACTTATTTTTATCTCATTATGCGGAAGATGACAAAATCACCCACATCAACTTGTTCACATGTCTCCTCACAATAATAAAGATTTCACATACCTTGTTACTAATCACCAAACAAGGAGTTTAACACTCTCTCTCTCCTAAGAAACTCTGCATGTTAACAAGTACCATGCCATAGGCTTTCCCCTATTTTCAATTGCTACTATAATGACCACACTTGATTGGAAATGACAAAGGACATTTTGAGCTTTTAATGTAGGTTTAGGGCTGGGCAGGATATCAACATAGGACAATAGGGATAAACACTACTTGAACTTCTATATCATACTCATTCACTTTCTCCTATTGGGCCACTTTTTTTATGTTACTATTTTTCCTATTTTGCTTTTATTCATTTGACCACTTTCCTCTTTTCCCTCTCTTTTTATGAATAGAATGTGTTTCTTTCCTTTATGGGATCTTTTCCTTTTTCAAATCAAAATGCTTTATTTGCATAAGCTGGTAGGTACCTTTTTATTAATTCGTGGCCCAACTAAATCTATTTAAATTCCCACTACCCCCAACTTAGGATTTTATCCTTAATTTGTAATCTTAAGATCAAGGAAGGTAGGGTTTAAGATATGACAAATAGAAAGGTGACGTCTTGAAATATGTTTGCCAAAGAAATGTCCAAAGGATCAAAGAGGGTGACTAGGGGTAATTCTTATGTATTTGTAGGCTTTTTAGGTTAAATTGGTCTTACAATGTCATAAGATGGCCTATGATTATTTTACCAACCAAGAACAATCAAAATATAAATTTTAAAGACTAATGGGTCAAGTTCTAAATGGTACAAGTACACATGAGATATAGACAATTAAGCTGACACACGTGGTATGTGAATCTCGTAAAGTGAGTTTAACTGTTCCACCCACTCAAGACAAATATCGAGTATTCACTATTATTCTTAAGTAAATTTTAGGAGTCATACAAAGAGAGAAAGTTATATCACAAGGTTGCTCACATCCATACCCTCAAATTTTGCAAAATTTTCAGGCGGAGAGTTTTTTTCCATGCGCACCATGTATAATTTGCTTATCATGGAAACAACCCAAACTATATTCTCACATTGCAAGATATAGTACAGGTGAACCACCCATATAGCTACTCATACTTCACCAATGGGTATGAATGCGATCCAAAATCATCAATGAAATATGTACTGAGACTTTCCTTGCATTCATGGATTTGATGCCAAAAGTACTTAAACTTCCCCTGCATCTATGGTTAAAAACCAAATCATGACATTTTCCCCTTAAGAACATTGTCACTTAGTCTTCATCGGTAAAAACTCATCTATTAAAACTAAAATAAAGTATCAAACCAAGAACGAAGTAACTAATCCATGCAAATGTGGGCACCATCAGAGTTATCGAATATTGCAATCCAAATATAAATAAGAATCATCTAAAAACATAGAAAAGTGTGTAGAAATATTCATAATACAGGCCCAAATCAAATGAATAAGGAGAAACTCCCAACTAAAAAGGTAGTAGTGTCCCCACTTCATAAATAATTAAGGATAAAAGAGATAAGGGTACTTTCTAAAACTGCATCACAGCTGCTATCACACTCAGATTCTGTATCAGCACTATTCTCCTACAGATCAGACCACTCGAAGGAAGCCTCATTATCACTCTCCACCCAAGAATATTGAAGTCTATCTCGGGGTTTTAGGACCTTCCATAGGACCCTAACCCTTTTCTATAATATGATACATAACTCAGCCCTCTTTTTCCCTCTTGTGATGATCTTTTCAATGGTACTCTGGAGGTCCCGGTGTGACTCTGCCAAAGAAGAGTAGTCTTTCTCAAACCTATCAATGGTATCTTTTTGATTCCTTTAGTCCTTATTGTACTTTTCATAATTAGCATGTGACACATAAGAATGATGGGTAGTGGAGGGCTCTCTTAGTCCTTGTGGAAAACTAGACACAAGCTCGCTGATGGTTATAATATCAACTCTAATATCTTTAAGAGGTCCGATGGTATTTGGCCTTTGAGACTCCGACTCAATGCATGCCGAATTTTCTAAGTTAATCTTTCTCTTCTATGATTTTCTAAGTGCTCCCTCTCTTGGAATCCTTAAGGAGTTGATGGGAGCACAATGACACACCCATGTATTAGTAGCATACTCATCAACCCCCTCTCTGCTGCAAAGCTCAATAATCAAAGAGGGGAAGAAGAGATGCGTGCCACCTTGGTTCTTGACGTGATCCATTTCATTGACCACAAGCTTACCAATATCCAAATGGATCTTGTCTAGCATGAAAGAAACCATTTGAGGACACAGGTTTAGGACTATTATTATGTGGGTGCAAGAAAAAACTTGGCTAAAAATAATGTTCAACCATATCCGAACATCAAAATTGAAGTCGTTCATGGATATACTGCTTTTAGTCTTTGCCTAAGATACTTCCTTTCCAGGGAATAGCCATTGTGCCAACCAACTCCCCGATTTACATCACTTAGCTTTGAATTCATCCATGTCTGTATGCTAGAGCCCATAAACATCATTTATTTTCTTAGCCCAAACTTTCACCAGTTTTTTTTGAATCTTAATAGTCACATTAAATGGTTCCTAGAAACACACTTCGCAGATGTTGGGATAAAATTCTTGGACCCACTGCTCATTTGCAATGCATGGATCCAGGGTGAAGCCTGGCAACCCTGTGGCCTCAATTTTCTTAGAAATGTGAGTAGCTTTTCTTGTATATTCTCCAAGCTAATACGTCTTTCTTGGAGTAGCTTTGTCCTTAGAAGATAACTGTATTATTGAGTATAGCACTAGGGTTCCATGAATCAGATGTGGTAATAATTGGCCGTGATGTTGTCCTAAAATCAGTAGGCATACATTATATAAATCAATGACATTATAACATGTAAACTACGCCACATAATTCACCAGAGCTTATTAGAAATAGTGCTTGATGAAGCTAAGCTAAAAAGTTGGTATTTTAGGATTTTTTGCATGGTAGGGAACTAGCCCCGATTACCACGCTCGTGGGATATGACTGCGAGCACATTGCCGCGATAGCAGACCGTGCCCATGATACTTGAGGTTGGTTTCATGCTAGTTCCCTATGTTCAAATCTTTTTAAGTTTTTAGGCTACTAGCATGCTCTCCTATATGGATTCATATGAAGACCAACTGAACAATGCAAATAATTGTTTGAATGTACCCCTTCTAATGCAAATATCACTATTGAAAGTTCATTTCGGAAAAGTATAAAACACTTGGTCTGCAAATATAGTTTGATACATTTTTCTCACTATTGGGTTCTCAAGATTTCCCCACTTGTGTGCATACCTTATTCAAGCAGGCAACACCAAACCAACACCAAGTATGACAACACGGAAAGTATAACAATCAAAACTTTAGGCCCTCTCTTAATCATGCATTCTAGGGTCTATTTTCAAATATAAAAGCATATATTTGTGATACCTATGAGAGTTGTGATTCCATAGGGTTGCAAGTGTTCTATTAGGGAGCTCACAAACTTGGCCAGAATATAGCCCAAATTAGAGTGTATAATCATGAAAGGGAGTGTGAGGAAAATGATAGAAATTAGGTATTAAGTGGAAGAAGTGAGCACGGCCACAATCAGGTTACAGCGATCGAGGATACACAGGTGACTGTAATCATGCTTGGGGACCGCGGTCACAATAACTAAGAGTAGTTCAGCTCCTCTATTGTCCCATGTTTAGCTCTTTGCTCAATTTTTACCAATTTTTCCCGTGTTCAGTTTTCAATGCAAAATTGCACACTTTCCCCTTCCAAACTCATACAATGCCCTCAATAGTGCCAAAAATGCCTTAGTTATTCTAATTCAAAAGTCATCATCTATACTACAAAAATATGACAAAAAAGATACAATCTACTTTTATGGCAATTATGGGTTGCCTCCCATATAGTGCTTTAGTTATTGTTGTGGCATGACATCTTTCTTCTCCAATACTCAAGATGGTTCGTCAATCCCCTCCTCGTTTACCTTTTCAATTTAAACATCCACCATAGATACCACTTAAAGCTCCATGGTTTGCTTTTTTTCTTATAAATTCTTAAAGAGACCTCATCCTCTTACACCCTAAACTTTATTTCCCCCATCAATAAATCGACAATGGCCTTTCTGGTGGCCAAGAAAGGATGACCCAAGATGATAGGTACCTCTTGGTCCATTTCACAATCCAATAGCATGAAGTCCATCAAAAGTATAAACTTGTCCACTTTAATAAGGACATCACATAACATTCCAACCAGCTTTTTGACTGATCGGTCTGCCATTCTAAGTCACATAGAAGTTGTTGCAGGGGCATCCCATTTGAGATTCTTGTAGATAATAAAAGTCAATAAGTTAATGCTCACAAAAAGGTCATATAGAGTTTTTGGAAACTCATACATCCCAACTGTACAAGGAATGGTGAATGCTTTGGGGTAATCTTTCTTTTCCACAACCTTACTATCCATGATAGAATTACACCCATAAGTGACCTCTATGGTGTCACCTTCAACAAGCTTCTTTTTTGGACATCAACTTTTTCATTAACTTAGCATATCTTGGGATCTCTTTGTTAGGCTTGGGCAATGGGATATTTATCAATAAATTGCTATGTTTTCCCATGAATTTCCTCAATTTGTCAACCTCCTCTTATTTATGCACACATTGAGGGAATGGTAGAGAAACTTTGATTGCTGACCTTGCTTCACCTTATGGCTTTTTAAATGCATTATCTTACTCATAAATTTTCTCTATCTCTTTCGCATTATTTGCTTCTGCAATTTGAGGTATCACCTACTTTGCTTTAGCCTTGGGAATATTCTCAGTCAAGTCTCCTCTAACGGGCTCATTAAGTGTCTTTCCTCACCTTATGACAATTGCTAGGACTTGCTTGTCAATCTTTGAGTTAGCAACTATGATACTCAGAAGTCGAAATCTAGGACTAGCATTTAATTTCATGGAGATTTTCCTGACTTAGGTCTCTAATTGCTTGATAGAGATGGAGTGATACACCATTGTTTGGAAAAGTTGAGTGAAATCACCCTTTAACTCATGGTCCATTTTGTTTGTACCTTTCACTCTATTCAAGATCCTTGTTAACAAATCCTAGGTCTCAAACTTTTAGAGGTCAATGGTGCTAGATTCCTTAGCCTTAGATCGATCATGAGAGGGACATGATGGTTATAATAACACTTATGATCTCTCTAATCTCAATCCCACTGCGATCTATCTAAACTTTGTTCCCACCTTAACTTTGATAGGCATGGTGGCAACTGATGATAGGCGTATTTACACGCCTAAAGCACCTTAATGTACCCATATTTTAGCTATGTTTTGAGGACAAAATATATAATTCATGCACACAAACGTGATTTGTAAGTTTTCAGGTATAAATGATGAAGATTTCAGCATTTTATGGATAACTTGATGCCAAAGGAAGCTTCACGAAAGAAGGAAATCAAAGCTTGGATGCCTAGGACTAAAAGTGACGCGTGGGAAACCTGTCCCGGGCAAAAACAACATTTCTCAAGACTTTGGGGATCAGCAGTAACTTATTAGGATTAGGGTAATGATGTAATAATTTATTAGGATTAGGATAAGTACGCAGTAGCCTAGTAGGAATAGGATATGGGTATTATAAATACCCTATTTTGCTGAAGCTTTTAAAAATTCTTATTATTCTCATCATTCACATTCTAATTCATTCATCTATAACTCGAAACAATTTGCTTTCTATTAATTCTTATTTACTTTTTTCTTCATCTATTCGACTTAAAATTTCCACAACAAGAAAACCGCTACTTGCAAGGTATTCACGCCACAAAGCACTACCAAAGCATACTTCACGTTAGACTATTATTTTGGTATGATAATAATGTCTATTGTGATTTCCGTTGCACTCCTGAGTAGCTAAACCTCTACGTTGGGGTTATGGGAGCCTTATGAGATACTATCTGTTGCTATGAGTTTGTAAATTCATGACACGTATGCTGCTTATATCATTATTCTCTTCATCTTAATTTAAATTCTTGTGGTTGCAAACATATAGAATACACCAGTATAGCATTAACTTGTTCGAAAGAAAAGTTATATGTCTGGAAAATAGATAATGTCAAGGTAATAGGGCACCAACCCCTGTTAAAAGGTTAGTGCCATAACTGGATTAACCTCTTGGAGAATTTGTACCGTTAGATATGCTTTAAGCTCGAAAGAGTTAAAGAGAAATAATCTTTGATGGTCGAAAGACGTCTGGATTTACCATAGAATACAATTCTCTATAAGCACATGCATGTCTGAATTTTGCATAACTCATAGTCAATAGATACGTACAACTTAGAAGGTGGACATAACCCCAGCTCTCAATTCTCATTGATCAAAATCAACCAAACAATCTGTTTTACTCTTCTATTTTCGATTCTTACGTTATTATTTTGTTACTCACGCTACAATCCCCCCTTTTTGCAAAACTTTCACCAAAAGTCTAATAATCTTTGCTTACTTAGTGACCAAGTATTATCTGTGGGATTCAACACCCAACCCAGTTGGGTTCTATATTTGACAACGACCGCTTACACTCTTATGAGAGCTGTAGTTTGAGCGTTATCAAATTTTGGCGTCGTTGCCAGGGGATAGGGTTGTCAACTAAGTTTGTCATAATTACTAGACCCTTTGGTCAAAGATTCTCGTACATTACTTTTAGTTGTTGTTTTTGTTTTCTGCAGGTTTTTATCCAGTGTATGCCCCATACTTGAATTTCTGGTCAACCATTATTACCTTCCAATCCTGAACCACATCGTATTGGCAGAATGAAGGCTCAACCGGAAAATGAAAGAAGGGCTGCTCAACAGGAACAGGCTAGACTAGCTGCTCTGTCTGCCGCTCAAGTGCATCAACAGAATATTGATAATCCTAGGTGAGCAACAAATTCTTACGATGAGGATCTAGGTGATGATGAGTTACTAAACCCGAGGCGTGATGCTGAGATGGCGACAGCAGCCAACAGAAGAGATCGTCAAGCTAGGTTCAGGCCTGAACACTGAGCCATACCATTCGATGATGATTATGATGATCTTGATGGAGCTGGTGCCACAGGAGCCATTTTTCATCCGCCATTGGCACCCGGAGCCAAGTTCAACATCACGTGCACCATGATTCAGTTATTGCAACTCAAGGGATTATTCGGTGGACTAGCAGGCGATGATCTGAATATGCATCTGATCAACTTTATTTCTACATACAAGTCATTCGACAATCCTAGCGTTGGACAGAATGCAATTTGGTTGCGCTTATTTCCATTGTCTCTATCTGGGGAGGCAATTCTATGGTTGAATGGGCTAACCCCTGATTCTATCACTAATTGGAGGCAATTGAAAGACGCTTTCCTAGAAAGATTCTTTCCGCCATCCAAGAGAGCACAATTGAGAGATGAAATCAGTAATTTTCGATAGCTTCCAACTGAAGCCCTCCACGAAACATGGGAGAGATTCAAGAAGAAGCTTATGAGGTACCCAAACCATCACATGACCAATGTTCACTTGATGGAGATACTATAGAGATCCTTGAATTTAGTAACTAAACCTGTGGTGGATAATGCGGCTGGAGGATCATTTATGGACCTCACCTTTGTTTAGGCAAGTGATATGCTAGACAGGATGACGAAGCAATATAGGGCGTGGCATACCAGAGATTCTGAGGTAGCAAGCCCCACTTTTCTATAGGCATGACTGCAGAACAAAGGAGAAGAGAAGAAAAATGTGATCAAGATTTGGCATACCTGAAAACACAAGTGGATCTTCTTACAAAGCATCTACTAATAGGGAAGATCGAAAAAGTCAAAGCAGTTGCATCAAAAGGAATAGAGCAATTCGATTCTGAGGAAGAAGCCAACTACGTGAACAATCAAGGGGGTTTCTGAGGCAATGCCCAAGGAAACCAAGGTCGGAACTATTATGATAATTCTGGAAACAAGGACCGGGATCAAGGTAGTTGGAAGAACAAGACTGATAGGAGTGGCGTGTATATTCCTCCTGGATGACGAGAGGCCACTGCATTTGGTTCAAGAAATATGTTAATGGAAGATATGATGGCTAAGCTGTTGAAAGGAGTGGAAGAAACCAGCACGGGAGTAACTGAGGTAATAAATGACTTGGCCTCAATAAAGGAATTGGTTGACTCACATTCCACTTCAATAAGACAGCTGGAACAACAATTGAGTCAAATTTCAGCCACATTAAATCATAGAAGAGCTGGCACCCTACTGAGCGACACAGTGCAAAACCCAAGGAATGATGGAACATGCATGGCTGTTACTACCAGAAATGGTAAGGAGCTGGAAAATTGATCCCAAGGCAAGCAAGTGGCCGAAGATATCATAGGTAATATAGAAGAAGATGACGCTGTCGAAACTGATGAAGACGTTCATGGCGTCATTCCTCGATGTCCACCGCCTGAAAAGATCTCCGAACCTAAGCATGATGAAAAGAAATTCGTGGAGAAAACAATACCCCTTTCACCACCTCCTTTTCCACAAAGATTAAAGAAGAGAGCTGATGATACCAAGTTCAATAAATTCATGTCAATGCTAGAACAGATGCCAGGTTACGCAAAATTTATGAAGGATATTCTAACAAAGAAGCGGGCAGCAAGTGGTGAGTTGACAGATGTTGTTCATCATTGTAGTACAATCGCTACCAGATCACTAGGTCAGAAGAAGGTCGACCTCGGTGCCTTCACTAATCCTTGCACTGTCGGATCTCTGAATTTTGCCAAGGCATTATGCGATTTAGGAGCAAGCATCAACTTGATGCCATTATCCATTTACAAAAAGTTGGGGTTGGGTGATCCCACTCCAACCAATATGAAGCTTGTGATGGCTGATAGGTCGTTAAAATGGCCTGTTGGTATTTTATGTGATGTATTGGTGTAGGTTTCTTCATTCATCTTTCCGGCAGACTCTGTTATCTTGGATTGTGAGGTAGACTCAGAAGTTCCTATAATCTTGGGGCGCCCTTTCCTTGCAACAGGAAGTGTGCTTATTGATTTAAGAGCTAATGAGCTCCTATTCCAGATGAATGACGAAATAGTCTATTTTGATGTGTGTAAATCAATGAAGCAACCCAAAGATCTGAACGTGTTCTTGGTAGCTGATATTTATTTTGATCATGAGAAAGATCTACCCATAGAGAAGCATCTTGTTAATGACCCATTGGGGGTTGTGCTTATGAATGTTGAGCATAAGGATGCTGAAAATTATGAAGAAACTATTTGTGCTCTAATAGGATTAGGGTCATATCCTCATGCTCCCAAGAAGCTGGACCTTGATCTCAAAAGCCGACCAACACCACCAGCTAAACCTTCAATTGAGGAACCACCCACGTTAGAATTGAAGGAGCTGCCTAACCATTTAAAGTATGCATTCTTGGGAAGCGGTAACACACTCTCGGTTATTGTGGCGGCAGATTTGGGTGAGCAGCAAGTTGCAGCTCTCATCACGGTTCTACGAAAGTACATGAGAGACATCGGTTGGACCATCGCTGATATCATTGGTATTCCGCCTGGGATTTGTACACACAAGATTCAGCTTGAAGAAAATTTCTTACCCACTATTGAGCATCAAAGGCATCTGAATCCACCTATGCAAGAGGTGGTGAAGAAAGAAATTATTAAATGGTTAGATGCAGGGGTTTTGTATCCAATCTCCAACAGTAAAGGGGTAAGCCCGATACAATGTGTACTAAAGAAAGGTGGCATGACGGTAGTTGCGAATGAAAAAAATGAGTTAATTCCACTCAGACCTGTCACAGGGTGGAGAGTATGCATGGACTACCGTAAGATGAATTTGTGGACCCTTAAAGATCACTTTCCAATGCCCTTTATTGACCAAATGCTTGATCGATTAGCAGGGAAAGGATGGTTTTGTTTCTTAGACGGTTATTCCGGCTATAATCAGATATGTATCGCCCCCGATGATCAAGAGAAGACAATGTTTACAGGCCCCTATGGTAGCTTTGCCTTCAAACGTATGCCATTTGGGCTATGTAACGCACCCGCCACTTTTCAGTGTTGTATGATGTCCATTTTTTCTGATATGGTGGAAGATAAACTGGAGGTATTCATGGACGATTTTTTAGTTGTGGGTGAGTCATTTGATTCGTCCTTGACAAATCTAAGTATGGCATTGCAGAGATGTGTTGAATTCAACCTGGTGCTAAATTGGGAGAAGTGCCACTTTATGGTGAAAGAAGGGATTGTTCTTTGGCATAAAATCTCCAAAAGAGGAATTGAGGTGGATTGAGCTAAATTGATGTTATCGAGAAACTACCACCCCCAATTTCGGTCAAAGGAGTTCGTAGTTTCCTCGGTCATGTAGGTTTCTACCGAAGGTTTATCAAAGACTTCTCCAAAATTGCTAGTCCATTATGCAAACTTTTGGAGAAAGATGCAAAGTTTGACTTCAATAAAGATTGTGCGAAGGCATTTGAATGCCTCAAAGAGAAGCTAATTGAAGCTCCTATCACGGTAACACTAGATTGGTCTTTACCATTTGATGCCATGTGTGATGCTAGCAGGGTAGCTTTGGGTGCTGTACTTGGCTAGAGAAGAGAGAAGTTATTCCATCCAATCTACTATGCGAGTAAGGTCTTGAACGAAGCCCAGAAAAACTATACTATCACAGAATAATAGCTTCTAGCAGTTGTGTATGCCTTCGAAAAGTTCCATGCTTATTTTTTGGGAACCAAAGTGATAGTTCATACAGACCATGCATCCCTTAGATATCTGATAACAAAGAAAGATGCAAAACCAAAGCTAATTCGATGGGTATTGTTGCTGCAAGAATTTGATTTCGAGGTGAAAGATAGAAGAGGTTGCAAAAACCAAGTGGCTGATCATCTATCTAGACTCGAGAATGAGCATATAGCACAGCAAGAACTTGAGATTGACGACACCTTCCCTGATGAAGAGATTTTAGCCACAATGATGGAGGAGATACCATGGTATGCAGATTTTGTAAACTTCGTGGTAAGCAATGTGATGCCTACGAATCTATCATTTCATCAAAAGAGTAAGTTCATGCATGATGTGAGACACTATTTCTGGGATGAGTCATATTTGTTTAGACGATGCGCGGATGGTGTTATCAGGCGATGCATATCCCATGTTGAGGTGCTGAATATATTGGAAGCATGTCACACTTCCCAAGTTGGGGGACATCACGCAGGTAATCGGACAGTAAGGAAGGTATTGCAAAGTGACTATTATTGGATTTCGATATTTAAAGATGCCTACGACTTTGTGAGAAGATGCGACCAATGTCAGAGACAAGGTGCGATTTCGAAACACCATGAGATGCCCATGTCGAAAATTCTTGAAATCAAGCTCTTTGATGTATGGGGTATTGATTTTATGGGGCCATTCGTTAATTCGTTTAGAATGAAATATATCCTAGTTGCTGTATATTATGTTTCAAAATGGGTCGAAGTAGTAGCATTTGCTGATAATGAAGGAAAACGTGTTGTTGCATTCTTGAAGAAAAACATATTCTCTCATTTTGGGGTACCACGTACTATCATAAGCGATTGAGTATCTCACTTTTGCAACAAACTGTTCAAATCCGTGTTGGCAAAATATGGTGTCAAGCAACATAAGGTAGCCATGCCTTGTCACCCACAAACTAGTGGACAGGTAGAGGTTTCCAATCCAGAGATCAAGCAAATCCTTGCTAAGACTGTAAATGCGAATAGGAAAGATTGGTCTCAAAAGCTGGATGATGCACTATGAGCTTATAGGACTGCATTCAAAATGCCAATTGGCATGTCCCCGTACCAACTAGTTTATGGGAAAGCTTGTCATTTACCCATTGAGCTCGAGCACAAAGCATTGTGGGCGTTGAAGCAACTGAATTTGAATTGGGATGATGCTATGAACTTGAGGGTGGAACAGCTGAATGAGATGGATGAATTCCGTCTACATGCACATGAAAGATCAGACCTCTACAAAGAGTGGATGAAAAAGTATCATGATCAGCGTATTGTTCAACGACATTTTCAAATGGGTGAGATGGTACTTCTTTTCAATTCCAGACTAAAGCTATTCCCAGGTAAGTTAAGGTCCAAATGGTCCGGTCCGTACAAGATTAGCCAAGTCTACTCATCTGGAGTAGTTGAGCTAGAAGACAATAATGGTGTTGTCTTTAAGGTGAATGGCCAACGAGTAAAACAATATATCGGCCCCCTTGACTCGATGAACTATATGGCCACCATCTATCTTGACGAAGTCTAAGTACTCGAGGTAACTATGTCGTACCGCGACAATAAATCAAGCGCTAGATGGGAGGCAACCCATCGTGATTTTTTTGTTTCCTTTGCAGTTGTTTTTACTAAATAAAAATCCAAAAAGAAAAGTCGAGCCATGATCGAAACTAAGGCGCTTAATGGGAGGCAACCCATCGTTCTAATCGTTTTTGTCGTTTTTGAGTGAATCCAGGAGCAAGAGGTGTAAAGGAGGAGATTGGTTTCAAATTTTGATTTGGAAGTATTGCATGTTGAAGGTGGTAAGTTAGGAATGAAGAAGCAAAAGGCTATGGGTAAGACATTGCTTATGAAAATATAGGCATAGTACAAGGCAAGGCCTATGTAAATCTTGGCCACGAACAAGGCAAGGCCTACGCTATGGCCTAAGCTCTCGGATTCTAGAGTTCCATAGCATAGCCGCCACCTATGCTCAACAATAACATAGCATAGGCGCCGCCTATGCAAAAGCCTTTTGTCTCTGAATCTCATATGCCATGGCATAGGCTCCGCCTATGCCTAACAATGCCATAGCATAGGCGCCGCCTATGCTCAACAATGCTTTGCCAAAGGCGCCGCCTATGACAAGCATAGGAAAAGCATTAGGCCCCGCCTATGGTTACTTTTGGTCTACAAATCCGATTCCAAATGTGTCAAAACCCGACCCAAGATTGTCCTATAAATAGAACCTTAGTCTTAAATCAAAAACACATTGCAATTCACCCTAAAGCACTGCCCACCTCTCCAGATTCTCTCAAAAATTTTCCTTTTGCTCTTTTACTTTGCAAGAACATCTTCCAAGGCCATCAACCAAGTAAGTACTTCTTTGTTCTTCTTTTATGTTCCATAAGTACTACACTACTACATCTATAATGAATTGTTTAATCTTGAAGTAGTATTGATGATTTGAATATGGTTTATTTGTTGTGGTGAAACTAAGTGAGTGAAAGAATACATAAGGATGCTCTTGACTTATTTCCAACTTGTATTTGATTTTGATACACTGTCATACTTTTGCGGAATTGACATAGTATAGAACATTGCATAAATGCGGAATTCCTCAACTCCTTTCTGGGTTTGCCATCTGTTGATCCATCACCACTCAAAGAGCTATATAACAGACCTCCATATAGGAAAATTAGACACACATTGTTCGGAACAAGATCTATGGCACGATGGAGCAGAAACAAGGACACCGGTCGGCACAACACCTTCCCATATGCTTCCTTGAATAAAGAAGCTAGGATATGGATATGAATAGTCAACTCTTGTCTGATTCCAGGGACCCAGTAGACGAAGATTACACGAGATAGAGTGTGCTTGGTGTACGCATTGATGACGAATGTCCCTATCAACATTTGGGCAATTATTCAATCTACAATGCGAAAGGCCAGGCTATACAAGAGGTCCCACTTCAGCTTTGGCAATCTGTTGACCATAATATTGAGGAAGGAAGACATTGAAGAGGAACCGACTGATCATAAGCTTCCACACAACCCAAAGAAGGTTGACCTCACAAAGTTTAAAGATGCTGAAACCACTCATGGCGTCAACCTTACCACTGCGGAAAGGCATGCTCGGGATGAAAGTTTCTTTCGCCATCTTTATGGCATGATGAGTGGAGGTCGTCTTCCAACTGCTACAGAGCTCCAATAGTTGGATTATGACTACGCAATGAATAAGCATACGAGGGCGATGTGTGGAGTAGGTGTGTACTTTGAGGAACCTCTCGATGACGATGTGCCAATCGATGATGATCGCCGAATGCCAGACTCCGACATGGAGGAGAATTTGGATGACGACGACTCCTATGATGATTCCAATGAAGGGGGTATGACCCCAGACATAGAGGAGGAGTCCGCCTAATCCAGGTTCTTCTTATTTATTTTTCACTGAGGACTGTGTGTCCCGTCTAAGTGTGGGGTGCTGGTATTTGTAGGCTATACTTCTTTCTCTGTATTCGCTTATTTATGTTTATTTGTTTTGTTTATTTGTTTTATTTCTTTTTCATAATCAAATTTTTAATTATTTTTTTTTGTTAAAAACTTTGCATAAAATTGTTCTGATAGGTAGCATGGTATTGTGACAAGAGTCTGTGATAAAAACACTACTATTGAGACGTTTAGGATCTAAATGTGACTCATTATGTGATAAGTGGGAGGTTCAATTCCTTCATCTGTTGGGTCAAGAGTCTATACTACTCCCAATAAAGTTGACCATGTGCCTTGTGTGTGTGAGATGATAATATATTCTATGTTTGTGGCTGATGCTAGAACTTGCCTGGTATGTATGTAAAGCGAAATAAAGAGTGTAAGTTTAGGAGATGAATTAGGAATTTCTTCGGCAACCTATGATTGTTTACCTTCATTTTATCTACCCATGGACATCATCCTAGATAACCCCCTTTGAGCTGTTAGCCTATTTTTCTTTGACAACCTCATATGTAAGCCTAATCCATTTTTTTTCAAGGCCATAATTTGATCCAAATTCCTAAGTACTTTAAATTGTAAAGTAATGTGACAAAATAAGAGGAAATTGGGTGAGAATATTGCCTTAGAATATATTGGTGCTTGAATTTGTTATGAAAAATAATTGCTATCATAAGAGGTGTGTTATGAAAAGAAAAAGGAAAAGAAATATAAAAAGTTAATTCTGTTCAAAATTGAAAAACACAAGAGGTGAGAAAGGGTGGTAGATTAAAAGAAAGTATAAAGGTTGTTTGAAAGAAAGCATAATTGGTATAATGTGATGTATTAAAGCGCTTAGGAACATAGTCACTATTTCTGGCCAAAATAGTCCTACCTGTCCCATAGCATACATTACAACCTGTAAAGACCTATTTAATCCTAAGCTTAGCATTCTGCTATTTAGTGGAGCATTACACTAAGGGCAAGCCTATGGTCATCAGTTGCAACATACGAATTCTTTGTGAGAGTGAGAGCAAGGATAATCTTATACCCATGTTCGAAATATATACAATACTTGTGAGTGATTATGGGTTATATTTTGTGAGACACACATGGTTGATGAGTTTTGGGTGGTTGTGTATGATTCTCTATTCCTTAACTTTTGAATACGAATTGACCATCATCACGAGTCTATATTATAGGTTGAATTGTTTCTAGAAGTGATCAGAAAACTACTCTTTGTTGATAACTGCTGTGCCTGTCTTTATGAATATTTTGTGTTGTTACTGTGAAACCCTAAGTGGATGTTTAGAAGGACATGATATTTTTTTTGAGGACAAACAAAGCTTTAAGTGTGGGGTGTTGATGATAGGCGTATTTACATGCCTAAAGCACCTTAATGTACCCATATTTTAGCTAAGTTTTGAGGACAAAATATATAATTCATGCACTTTTATTCCTATTTCCTGTAAGTGAGCTAACAAATGTGATTAGTAAGTTTTCAGGCATAAATGATGAAGATTTCAGCATTTTATGGATAACTTGACGCCAAAGGAAGCTTCACGAAAGAAGGAAAGCAAAGCTTGGATGCCTAGGACTAAAAGTGACGCATGGGAAACCTGTCCCGGGCAAAAACAATATTTCTCAAGACTTTGGGGATCAGCAGTAACTTATTAGGATTAGGATAATGATGCAGTAATTTATTAGGATTAGGATAAGTACGCAGTAGCCTAGTAGGAATAGGATATGGGTATTATAAATACCCTATTTTGCTGAAGATTTTAAAAATTCTCATTATTCTCATCATTCATATTCTAATTCGTTCATCTACAACTCTAAACAATTTGCTTTCAATTAATTCTTATTTACTTTTTTCTTCATCTATTCGACTTAAAATTTCCACAACAAAAGAACCGCTACTTGCAAGGTCTTCACGGCACAAAGCACTACCAAAGCATACTTCACGTTAGACTCTTATTTTGTATGATAATAATGTCTATTGTGATTTTCATTGCACTCATGAGTAGCTAAACCTCTCCTTTGGGGTTATGGAAGCCTTATGAGATACTATCTATTGCTATGAGTTTGTGAATTCGTGACACGTATGCTACTTGTATCATTATTCTCTTCATCTTAATTTAAATTCTTGTGGTTGCAAACATATAGAATACACCAGTATAGCATTAACTTGTTCGAAAGAAAAGTTATATATCTGAAAAAGAGATAATGTCAAGGTAATAGGGCACCAACCCCTGTTAAAAAGTTAGTGTGTAATTGTATTAACCACTTGGAGAATATGTACCGTTAGATACGCTTTAAGCTCGAAAGAGTTAAAGTGAAATAATCCTTGATGGTCGAAAGACGCCTGGATTTACCATAGAATACAATTCTCTATAAGCACATGCATGTCTAAATTCCGCATAACTCACAGTCAACAGATACGTACAACTCAGAAGGTGGACATAACCCCAGCTCTCAATTCTCATTGATCAAAACCAACCAAATAATCCATTTTACTCTTCTATTTTCGATTCTTACGTTATTATTTTGTTACTCATGCTACAATCCCCCCTTTTTACGAAACTTTCACCAAAAGTCTAATAATCTTTTCTTACTTAGTGACCAATTATTCTCTGTGGGATTCGACACCCAACCCAGTTGGGTTCTATATTTGACAACGACCGCTTACACTCTTACGAGAGCTGTAGTTTGAGCGTTATCAGCAAACCCCCAAATAATTGGACAAATACAAAATTTCCTCATCGAACTTCTTCACTTCTTCATCAACTTGATAAGATTTTGAAGTTTCGACATTTACCCTTTTTGTGGGTGCTCCCATAACATGCTTTGTCAAGAGATCAATTTGGGTTATCATTTTTGCCATGTTCTCCTCTATTTCTTCATCCTGCTTTCTTTGTTAATTATCAACCATAGAGGTAGTACAAAGGATCTTGGTGGATTTTGTATCTCAGGTGTGCCAACACTAATTTTTCTTTAAAACTTCTCCTATCAATGGAAAGGCCGCATGGTGATGCATTTTTACGGTAGAGCCGCCCACCGCATTATCTACTACCATTTTGTTGAATGGATTAAGGGCTCTGTAGAAGATCTTGAGAAGCATTTTCTTAGGGACCTCATGATTTACGAATTGATCTATCTTTCCATTAAACCTTTCCCAAGATTCAAGAAACGACTCTCTATTTATTTGCCAAAAAATTCACAATTTTGTCCCCCTTTTGAAGAATTTTTAATGGTTGGAAAATCTATAAGAAACACTGAGGTAAGCTTTTCCCATGATGTAATAGAGTTAGGTGAAAGTAAGATGAGCCATAAAACCACCTAGACAATTAGTTAGAACAGGAAGATGTGACGCCAGATTTATTTTTGAGTAATATACACTACGTTGAATGGCGCACACACTTCCACAAAGTTATTCAAATGGACATTCGGGTACTCATAAGCTTGACCCCTATAAAACACATTCATTTGCAACATGTAAGCATAGTACTAGTCACATGGAAAACTCTATTGCCATTGGTTGGTGGGATGCGGATTGCACTCATATGCTTTGCTTCATTAAGTTGGCCCTCATCATCTAGAGAGACATTGAAGGGGCCCATATTGATCGTGCAATCACTTATTACTTTTTTAATACTTTGATAACCTACAAAAGATCAAAACCAAAAAATAATGTAAATTATACCACTCCAAATATTCTTATGTAAGAATCACACTACACATGCAAAATTTATATCTCACTCTCCGGCAGTGATGCTATTTTGATAATGATAAACTCACTCCCATTCTTTAGAGGGGAGTTGATAGTTGTCAATAACCAAACTCAATTTGGGGTTGAATATACAATGAGCAAATTATAAATTTCAAGTCCTATGGGTGCTCTAAGTACTAAAAGGATACCTGAAATACTAATAACCCTGACATGTAAAATAATATTGGGGGATTTGATTGTAACAAATTTTTGATAAACCCTGCACGTATTTAATACTTTTTGATTTAAAATCAAGATTTGAGGAAATCTTGGCATTATGTCTGCCTAAAGGTAAAGCGCTTGGGTAGATGATGGTTTATCATTAAGCTTATCTGTTAACTAAAGGATCGGCGATGTTGAAACTCTTTGTGGTCAATCTTTCAATAAAACCACAAAGGTTTCACCCATTGGATTTATCGAGCACCTAACAAGTGTGCAATTTATAATAACCCAAAACCACAATCAAGCATCCTTATTTCTAGGATGATGCTCTTGACATGATTTACACTCCCAATACACTTTTTTCTATGATTTCAAAAGGTAGTACCATAGGATCAATTGTCCATCATTTTTTTGTCCCCTTATAACCCTCTTTCAAGGATGTTATGGGTTACCAAAAGTTCATTTTCATCCCTCTTTCATGCATGATGAAGGCTTTCTAGAGTTTGGGGATTTCACCGATTTAATCTATTTGGAGATTTGGTGTTTTCACCCATAAATTACAACTTATAAATTCTAGCATGGAATCCATACTGAACAACTAGCAATCATGCAAACACAACAACACACACACAATTACACTTTAGTTCAACATAATACCAAGACTAATTTATTTAGCTACTCATGAAGAATTTAAAGTTATATACTATAAGGATTATCCAAAGCATTCATTATTTACACAATACAAAGAAGTTAAGTGTAATACCCTGTAATTTCCTAGATAATTTCATCTCAAGAATGTCTTGTATTAGCTTCTAAATTAAATTATGGTTATTCTATAAGGAATTTTCAAGATTTTCACTTTTTTCATGTGGAAAATTCAACAATCTTTCCATCAATATAAGATTCGCCAAAATTTGATAACCGGGTCAGAATTTATGACTATTTCAAGTTCCCATTGTAAAACAAGGCCATATTTGTCAGTGGCGCACCGCGCCACAAGAGGAAATGGCATTCGTAAAATTCCAATAGGGGTCCACAATTATAGCGCATCACGCCGAGGCCAAAATTTAGAAGTGTCCTTCTACAGTGTCTTAGCGCGATTTCCTCATTGCGCCAAAGTTCCTTGCCGAAAAAGAAGGGGAATACGATGGCTTCACATCACTTCATCACTCAATTTGCCAATTGTCAAATTCTAGTGAAAAGGCGCGATAGCGCCGCATCGTAACAGGGGTTCTGTTCCGAAAATTTTTACTGAAATTAAATGATGCATCCAGGTTTAAAAGGTTCAAATTACCACCCCTATTTAAGCCGTTTAACACATTATTCAACCACTTTTCACATAAAATACACTCTCTTCTATTAAAAACCTCTCAAGAACAAGCTAGGGTTTTTATAGAATATCAATTCCAAAAAAGTTTTTTAGTCAATATTTACGAAATCACGAACTAAGGTATGTGTAGTGTTATTTGGTTAGTTTTGCTTCCTTCATGTCCTAGGGGTACTCCTACCTAAAACATTAGCTGTGTGCCTAGAGCCATGCCATGTTTTTAAGATACTCTCAATTAAGCTATGATCTTTAGACTTCGGATAGTCTTGTAACTTAGGAAATTTCCATGATCTCATGACCTCAGTCAATTGTGAGATATCAGTAGTATTTCTCGGTCTACAGAATTCTAAAAGTCACCTCAAATTTAATTCAGTAAATAATGTTCAATGTCCATTCAGATAGAAGTAGAAATTAGCACCGAATGAACCAAAGAATGGGGACGCATACTATCAGATGAGGGTGTGATCCTTAGCAATCATTTTTACATTCCAAAACTATGTAGCCAGCATAGGTTGAGACGTCAACACTATCGATGAGGGTTGATGATGTGGGTAAGTACTGTCAGATAATGGTCCCACCATTCTTGTATAGGGGACACTATTAGATGAGTGTCACCTACAGCTTATACATACCAGTGGCACGGTATTAACGCCCTTCCAATGGGGGTTATAGATGGTATCCCAACTTAGCCATATTGGCATATCAATGACATGTCACTTGGATAACTACTTCCCATAGTTTCATGTTATAGAATCAGGATTGTCAGATATAGTTAATCAGTCTTAGAAAAAGAACTCACATAGTTCTTCAGATTTCAGGAATAGCAAATTCTTTCATAGTTCTTCACATAGTTATTATTATTGTTTATGCATATGAATCCCATTCATTTATCCTACCTCATATGCATACCAGTGCATTCAAAGTACTGACGTATTTGGGCTATGGTGTCTTATACCATAGGTTTAGAGACACGAGCCTCAAAGAAATAGTACATTCTAGATATCAGCAGATAGAGTTTGAAGTGAGTCCTCATCTTTCTAGAACATGATTATTTCCCTATTTTCTCATTAATCATTTTATTAGTTAGAGTTAGTTTTGGACATGTCCCATCAACTCCTTACTCACACAATTTAGTCAGTTGGAGGCTTTCTAGACTATCATGTTTCAGACTTCAGTATGTTCATTTTTAGTTTTAGTATTCCATTACCCCACAGAGATGTTATATTATTCAGATAATGTTTAATATTGAACCTTATGGCCTTTTAATTCCTGTTTCCGCATTATAAAGTATTTTGTGCAGTATAAAGGTACAAATATCAGTCATGGGTTAGCTCGTGGTACTTCGGGGTCATGAGCACCGTATAGCATTCCTAGTATAAGATTTGGGGTGTTACACAGGGTCATGAGCACCGTGTAGCATTTCAAGTATCCGATTTAGGGAGTTAAACATTTGGTATCAGAGCCTAAGGTTCAATAGAGTCTTAGAAAGTCTAAAAGCCACATCTAGTAGAGGCTTGTACATGGGTGTATTGCACGCCACATTTATGTACAGGAGGCTAAAAGATGTTTTAGGAATAGTTTCCCCTCTTTCAGTATTCATGTCATTCCATTGACCATAATCTCAAGTAAATCTCTTAGTCTACTATGTTTCTCCTTTTCTTCAACCGAATATGACTCCTAAAAGAAAAAATAGAATTCAGTCAGCCCCTCAGCCCAAAGATCCTTTGGGCGATCATGTTTCTCATGTGGAGTTAAAAGCAAAATTCACTAATTTGGCTCAGTCAGTTTCCACTCAAAATGAATGGCTAAGAGTCATTCCAACCAACCCAGTGGCCAATTCAATTGCATCTAGGATTTTGGACTTCACCCAAATGAATCCTCCACCATTTCTTGGTTCTATGGTAGATGAGGACCCTTAAGAATTCATTGCTCAGGTTTAGAAGGTGATTGAAATCATGGGGATGACTACTATTAAGAGTGTTAAGCTAGATGTATATCAGTTGTAAGATGTTGCTCATACTTTGTACAAACAGTGGAAGTCAAAAATGTCAGATAATTCAGGTCCTATAGTGGGAGGAGTTTGTCATCACATTCTTAGACAGATTCTTTCCGCAAAATCTTTGATAGGCTAAGATGCTAGAATTAATCAACCTCAGGCAGGGAATATGATGGTGAAAAAGTATTCACTTAAGTTTACTCAAATAGCCAAATATGCCCCTCATGTGGTTGCAGACAGTAGAGACAAGATGACTAAGTTCGCTTTAGGGGTAAATGACAATTTGGTAATTGAGTACAGATCTGCCATGCTGATTAGTGAATGAATTTAACTAGGCTTATGACTCATGCTCTAATGACATAGGAGTAGAAGATTAAGCATAGGGAGAAGCAGAGTAATAAAGCAACGATAGGTAGTTTCAACTTCACTCAGTCTAAATCAGAAGGAGAAAATTATTCCCAGTTTCTTCCTAAGTCATTGGTTTCAGCCCCTTCTTCAGACAGTGCTCCAGTTCCTAAGTTCATGGAGGGTAACAGAGATAGGGCGCCGGGCTTTAACTCTCGAGGCAGTGTTAGAAATTCTTTAACTAATCCTCTTTGTCAAAATTATGGTAAGAACTACAAGGGTGCTTGCAGAGCTGGTAGCGTTGTCTATTTTGATTGTGGAAAGCCAGGCCACAGATTAAACGACTACCCTCAGTCAGCTTATTAGAGTCATCTTTGCTCCTTAGCTTATTTCAATCACCTGAATCAGTAAAGTGCCACCACCAGTTCTACTATTGGGCAACACCCAAATCATTTCTATGCTCTTCAGTCCCAATAGGATCAGGAAAATTCTCCTGATGTTGTTATTGGTATGTTACAAATATTTTATGTGTATGTTAATGCTTTGCCAGATCTAGGAGTTTCATTTTCTTTTGTTACTCCATATATAGCAGGTGATTTTTGAATCAGTTCCAAAATCCCACCAGAGCCCTTTTCAGTCTCCACCCCAGTTGGTAAAACCATCATAACCCAACGGGTATTCAGGAACTGCCCAGTTATGTTATTTTAGAAAATCACTTCAGCAGAGTTAGTCAAATTAGAGATGACAAATTTCAATGTCATTCTCATCATGGATTGGCTTTATTCTTTCTATGCCATAGTTGATTGAAGAAAAAGAATAGTCTAGTTTCAGTTCCTATATGAACCCGTGCTAGAGTGGAAGGGTAGTGTATTCATTTTTAGAGGTCATCTTGTTTCCTACCTTTGGGCAAGGAAATTAATATATAAGGGATATGTCTATCATCTTGTTCATGATAAGAATTTTCATTCTGAAACTCCCAGTCTTTAATCAGTCCAGCAGTGATCGAATATTCAGATGTCTTTCCAGAAGATCTTCCAGGAATTCCTCCCAAAAAGGAAATAAACATCGGTGTTGATCTTCTTCCAGATACTCAGCCTATTGATGTTGGGCATATTTATACGTCTAAGCACCATAACTTACCCATGTTTTAGCTAAGTTTTAAGGATAAAATACATAATTCTTACATTTTAGTCTATTTTTTATTAAGTGAGTTGGCCTATGTGATTAGCATGCTTTTCAGGTACTAATGAGGAAGATTTTAGAACTTTGGGGACCTATGGACCGCAAAGGAAAGCTTCACATAAAAGGGAAAGCAGCTTTTGGACTGAATGTGATGCATGGGAACTTTTTTCTGGGCAAACTCAGTATTTTTAAATAGTTAAGGATGCAGTAGCATTTTATTAGAGAAGGATGTTATTAAAAGCCTTATGGCTGAATTCTTTAGGTATTATTCAGATTTTATAATATTTTGAACACAAGAAAAAGGGCTTAGCTTGAGGACAGAGAGAGAGAAATGTGTTTCTCTCTTAATTTCGCTAGTCATCTTCATCACCGAGATCGTTCTATGTTTTGGTATAATGAATATTTCTATGTTGAATTCTGTTTTATTCATGAGTAGCTAAGCTTATTTGTTAGGGTTATGGAAACCTTGTAGTATACTCTCTATTGCTATGGGTTTTTGAATTTATGATATGTCACGCCACTTATATCATTACTCTTTTCGTTTTGATTGAATTTTCGTGGTTGGAAACATAGGGAATGCGCCATTATGTCAATAACTTGTTCGATAAAAAAGTTAATGTTTGGAAAAGAAAGTGTGTCAAGAAAATAGGGTTTCCAACTTCTATTTTACACGTTAATGCCTTAGCAGGATTAACTTCTTGGAGAGTTCGTACAATTGGTTGTACACTATAGATTTTAGAGAACTAAGGTGAATAAATCCTTGATGGTTGAAAAACACTTGGATTAAGAATTAGAATACGTCTCTCTATAAGTGCATGCATGCATAAAATTCGTATTACTCATAGTTAATAGAGAAGTAGAAGCTACAAGGTGGACATAACCCTAACTTCTCATTCTCTGTGATCAAATATAATTACATATACCATCTCAATGTTACACTGATAATATTATTGTGCACTTAAACCAAACCCCCCTTATCTTTGAAGCTTCGACCAACAGTCTAATAATAATTGCAATACTTAGTGACCACAGTATTCCCTGTGGGATTCGACACCCAACCAAGTAGGGTTATATATTTGACAGCGACCGCTTATACTTTCTAACGAGAGTTGTAATTTGGGCATATCAAATTTTGGCGCCATTTTCGGGGAATACGGTTGTCAACTAAGTTTTTGATAGTTAATAAACCCTTTGGTCAAAGATACTCAAATTTTACTTTATGTTTGTTGTTTTTGTTTTGTTCAGCTTTGGTGGAGTGCATGCCAAATACATGAGGTTCTTGTCAGCCATTATTACCTATAAATCCTAAACCACATCTCATTGACAGAATGGATGCGCAACGAGACCTTAAAAGGATGGCAACTCAACAGGAGCAGGCTGGAATAGCTGCATTGGCAGCTACGCAAGTAAATCAACAGAATGCTGATAACCCAGGTCAGGTACCAACTCTTGATGATGAGGACCTGGGTAATGATGAGTTATTAAATCCAAGGCGTGCAGATGATGTGGCGGCACCAGTGAACAGGAATGTCAACAGAGATCGTCAGGCTAGACTGAGACCCGAACGCCGAGCTGTGCACGTTCCATTTGATGATGATGATGACGACTTGGATGGGGCTGGTTTCACAGGGGCTATTATTCCTCTGCCCTTGGCACCCGAAGCCAAGTTCAATATCACTAGCACTATGATCCAGCTATTGCAACTCAAAGGGTTATTTGGTGGACTTGCAGGCGATGATCCGAATATGCATATGATTAATTTTATCTCAACATGCAAATCGTTTGACAATCCAGGGGTTGGACAGAACGCGATTCGGCTGCGCTTATTTCCATTGTCTCTATCTGGAGAGGAAACTCTATGGTTAAATGAGCTAACTCCTGACTCTATTACCAATTGGAGGCAACTAAAAGAAGCCTTCCTAGAAAGATTCTTTCCGCCATCCAAGAGGGCACAATTAAGAGATAAGATATGCAAATTTAGACAGCTTCTAAATGAAGCTCTCCATGAGACATGGGAGATGTTCAAGAAGAAGCTTATGCGGTGCCCAAATCATCAGATGACCAATGTCCACTTGATGGAAATATTATATAGGACTTTAAACTCGGTGACTAAGCCAGTGTTAGATAATGTTGTGGGTGTGTCATTCATGGACCTTACTTTTATTGATGCATGTGATATGCTGGATCAGATGACAAAGAAGAGTAGAGCTTGGCATACCAGGGATTCTGCGGTAGCAAGCTCTACTGTATCTATTGGCATGCCGGCAGAATAGAGGCGCAGAGAAGAGGAACGTGACCAGGATATGGCTTACATGAAAATGCAGATGGACATTCTTACCAAGCATTTATTATCAGGAAATACAGAAAACGTCAAGGCTGTTGTATCACACGGAAGAGATGACTCCGATTCTGAGGTGAAAGCAAATTACTTGAATAATCAGAGGTGTTTTCGAGGAAATGTCTAAGGAAACCAAGTTCAGAACTATTATGAAAAATCCTGATACAAGGACTGTGACCAAGGGAATTGGAGGAATAAGAATGATAGGACTGGTTTGTATGTCCCTCCTGAAAATCGTGAAGCTGCTGCATCTTGCTCTGGGAAGATGTCCATGGAGGAAATGATGACTAAGCTATTGAAAGGAGTGGAGTAAACCAACATGGGAGTAATTGAGGTAAAAAATTATCCGTCCTCAATAAATCAATTGGTTGACTCGCATTCCACTTCAAAAAACAGCTGGAATAATAAATGAGTCAACTATCAGTGGTATTCAATCAAAGAAAAGATGGCACTTTACCGAGTGACACTGTCCAAAATCTAAGAAAAGATGGATCATGTTTGGAAATTACAACCAGGAGTGGTAAAGTGTTGCAAAATCCATCCAAGGGCAAGACCGTGGTTGATAGTGTAGAGGAGAATATTATTGAAGCAGATTTTGATGATGCAGAAGAAGTTGAAAATCAGGATGAGAACGTTCATGATACTACACCTAGATGTCAACAGTCTGAAAAGATTAATAATGGGAAGCATAATAAAAAGGAAGTGGTGGAGAAAACACTTCCAATTCCACCACCACTTTTTCCTCAGAGACTGAAGAAGAAGGCTGATGACACCGGGTTCAATAAATTCATGACCATGCTGAAGCAGCTGACTATAAATGTGCCTTTGGTGGAGGCACTGGAGCAAATGCCAGGGTACGCCAAAATCATGAAGGACATTTTGACAAAGAAAAGGGCAGCAATCTATGAACTGACAGATAATTTTCATCATTGCAGTGCAATTGCCACGTGGTCTCTGGTACAGAAGAAGGCAGATCTGGGTGCTTTCAGTATTCCTTTAACGGTTGGATCTTTAGACTTTGTTATGGCTTTATGTGATATAGGGGCTAGCATTAATTTGATGCCAGTAGCCATCTATAGACAGTTAGGGTTGGGCGATCCTACACCAACCAACATACGGCTTGTAATGTGAAGTTGGGCATATTTACACGCCTAAGAACCATAATTTACCCATGTTTTAGCTATGTTTTGAGGATAAAATATATAATTCTTGCACTTTTAGTCCTTTTTCCTTTAAGTGAGTTGACCTATGTGATTAGCATGTTTTTCAGGTATTAATAAGGAAGATTTCAGCACTTTGTGGACCTGTGGGCAGCAAAGAAAAACTTCACATAAGAGGGATGGCAGCTTTTGGAAGCTTGTGGACTGAATGTAATGCATGGAGAATTTGTCCCTGGCAAAATCAGTATTTATAAAGATTTAGGGATGCAACAGTAACTTAGTGGACAAGGATATTATAAAAACCCTTTTGCTGAATTTTTCAGCATCATTCGATCATTCGATCATTCGATCATTCAATCATTATCATTATTCATTATTCAGTTTTTAGATTCTGTAAGTTTTAGACAGAGAAAAACTCTAGACTTGGGCAACGGCTAGAGGGCAAAACGTCAACCTCTACTTGATGCTAAAATAATCTCCATCGCCAAGCTTGTTCTAGGTTGTGGTTTGATGTTCTATATTTGACAGCGACCACTTACACTTTATCACGAGATTTGTAATTTGCGCGTATCCAATTTTGGCGCTGGTGCCAGGGAATACGATTATCAACTAAGTTTTTGATAGTTAATAGACCCTTTGGTCAAAGATTCTATAATTTTACTTTTTGTTTATTGTTTTTGTTTTGTTCAGGTTTGGCAGAGTGCATGCCAAATACACGAAGATCTGGTCAGCCATTATTACCCATAAATAGTGAACAATAACTGATTAGTAGAATTGATGCACAACGAGATATTGAAACAAGGGCTGCTCAATAGGAGCAGGCTAGATTAGCTGCATTGGCAGCTACTCAAGTGCATCAAAAGAATATTGATAACCCAGGTTGGGCAACAAATCTTGATGATGAGGACTTTGGTGATGATGAGTTACCAAATCCAAAGCATACAGATGAGGTGGTGGCAACTGTACACATGAGAGATTGTCAAGCTAGAATGAGACCTGAACGCCAAGCTATGCAGGCTCCTTTTGATGATGATGATGATGATCTCGATGGGGCTGGTGCCACAGGAGCTATTATTCCTCCGCCCTTGGCACCTGGAGCCAAGTTCAATATAACTAGCACCATGATTCAGCTATTGCAACTCAAAGGGTTATTTTGTGGACTTGCAAGCGATGATCCGAATATGCATCTGATTAATTTTATCTTAACATGCAAAGCATTTGACAATCTAGGGGTTGGATAGAATGCGATTCGACTGCATTTATTTCCATTGTCTCTATCTGGAGAGGCAACTCTATTGTTAAACGGGCTAACTCCTGACTCTATTACCAATAGGAGGCAACTGAAATACGCTTTCCTAGAAATATTCTTTTCGCCATCCAAGAGAGAACAATTAAGAGATGATATCAGCAATTTTTGACAGCTTCCAACTGAATCTCTCCACGAAACATAGGAGAGGTTCAAGAAGAAGCTCATGCGGTGTCCAAATAATCAGATGACCAATATCCACTTGATGGAAATATTATATAGGGCTTTGAACTCGGTGACTAAGCCAGTGGTCAATAATGCTGTGGGTTGGTCATTCATGGACCTTGCTTTTATTGATGCAACTGATATGCTAGATCATATGACAAAGCAGAGTAGAGTTTGGCATACTAGGGATTCTGAGGTAGCAAGCACCACTGTGTCTATTGGCTTGACGGCAGAACAAAGGCGAAGAGAAGAAGAACGTGATCAGGATATGGCTCACATGAAAACACAGATGGACCTTCTTACCAATCATTTATTATCAGGGAGGACAGAAAAAATCAAAGCTGTTGTATCACATGGAAGAGATAACTCCGATTCTGAGAAGGAAGCAAACTACTTGAGTAATCAGGGGGGTTTCCGAAGCAATGCCTAAGGAAATGAAGGTCAAAACTATTATGATAAATATAGATACAAGGACCAAGACCACGAGAGTTGGAAGAATAAGACTGGCAGGAGTGGTTTATATGTTCCTCCTGGAAATCATGAAGCTGCTGCGTCTGGTTCAGAGAAGATGTCCATGGCGGACATGATGGCTAAGATGTTGAAAGGAGTGGAGGAAACCAACACCAGAGTAGCTAAGGTAAAAAATGATTTGTCCTCAATGAAGCAATTGGTTGACTCGCATTCCACTGAAATAAAATAGCTGGAACAACAAATGAGTCAACAATCGGTGGCATTCAATCAACAAAAAATGGGTACTTTACCTAGCGACACTGTGCAAAACCCAAGGAATAATGGATCATTTATGGCTATTACTACCAAGAGTGGTAAGGTGTTGGAAAATCCATCCAAAGGCAAGCAGGTGGTTGATAATACAGAAGAGAATGTTATTGAAGTAGATTGTGATGATTCTATAGAAGCTGAAAATCAGAATGAGAACGTTCATGACACTACACATAGATGTCACCAGCCTAAAAAGATCGATAATCGAAAGTAAGAAAAAAAGAAAGTGGTAAAGAAAACTCTTCCAACTCCACCACCACCTTGTCCTTAGAGACTGAAGAAGAAGGCTGATGACAACAGGTCCAGTAAATTCATGACCATGCTGAAGCAGCTGACTATTATTATGCCATTGGTGGAGGCACTGGAGCAGATGCCAGGGTACGCCAAATTCATGAAGGACCTTTTGACAAAGAAAAGGGCAGCAAGATACGAACTGACAGACAATGTTCATTATTGCAGTGCGATTGACACGATATCTTTAGTACAGAAGAAGACAGATCCTGGTGCTTTCACTATTCCTTGCACGGTTGGATCTATGGATTTTACTAAGGCATTGTACGATTTGGGAGCTAGTATCAATTTGATGCCGCTATCTATTTACAGAAAGTTGGGGTTGGGCAATCCTACACCAACCAATATGCGGCTCGTGATAGTAGATACATTGGTAAAATGACCTGTTAGTATCTTATATGATGTACTGGTGAAGGTTTCTACCTTCATTTTTCCTACAGACTTTGTTATTGTGGATTGTGAGGTGGATTCTGAAGTTCCCATAATCTTGGGCCGTCTTTTCCTCACAACAGGATGTGTGCTTATTGATTTACGAGCCAATGAGCTTTTATTCTGGATGAATGACGAAGTGGTCCATTTTGATGTATGCAAATCAATTAAACAACCCAAATATATGAATGTGTTTTCTATAGCTAATGTTTATTTTGAGGATAAGAAGGAATTATCGATAGAGAAGCAGCTTACTGTTGAGCCATTGGCTTCTGTGTTTTTGAACTTTGAGCGTAGGGATATTGAAGTGTAAGAAGAAACTATCTGTGCTTTGACAGGGATGGGGTCGTATTTATATGCCCCCAAGAAGCTGGACCTTGACCTTAAGAATCGACCTTCACCACCGACGAAGCCACCAGATATCTTGATGAAGTCTAAGTAATCGAGATAAATATGTCATGCCATGACAATAAATCAAGCGCTACATGGGAGGTAACCCATCATTTTATTAGGATTTTGTTTTTCGTAAATAAAAATTCAAAAAGAAGAGTCGAGCCACGACCAAAACTAAGGCGCTCGGTGTGAGGCAACCCATCCTTCTAATCTTTTTTGTTGTTTTTGATTAAGTGTAGGTGCAAGACGTACAAAGGAGGAGATTAGTCCCAAATTTTGATTTGAAAGTGAGCCATGCTAAAGGTTATAAATTAGGAATGATGGAGCAAAGGCTATAGGCTAGGCATTGCCTATGCCAATCTAGGCAACAAACAAGGCAATGCCTATGCAAATCTAGGCAACGAACAAGGCAAGGCCTATGAAAATCTAGGCAACGAACAAGCCAAGGCCTATGCCATTGCCTATGCTCACTACCTCACATAGGAAATGGGCAAGGGAAGGCCTATACCAATGTTGGAAATGCTATAGGCACCACCTATGCCATTGCCTATGCTCACTTCCTCACATAGGCAATGCCATAGGCGCCGCCTATGCCAATCTAGGCGATTGGCAAGGTGCCACCTATGCCAATGTAGGTGATAGGCAAGGTGCTGCCTAGGCCTATGTAGGCAAAGAAAAATATGCTAAGTATAGGCAAAGCAATAGGTGCCGCCTACTTATCCCTTTATGCCTCCTAACCCAATTGTATACGGAATAAACCCGACCCATGTCTTAGTCTATAAATAGATCCTCAACCTTAGAACACAATTCCATTATTTTCTCAAGATAGGCGCCGCCCAAGCTCCCCAAATCTCTCAAAGTTTTTCTTTTTCCTCATCTAATCTTGCAAGCTCATCTTCCCGAACCATCACCAAGTAAGTTATTCTTTTATATCCCATTGTTGTTGCAATACTACGCTTATAATGATTTGTTAGCTTTTAAAATGGTGTTTGGTGATAAGAATATGATTGGTTTGTTATGATACATCTAGTTGAGTGAAAAGATACGTGTGGGTGTTATTGACTTTACTCCGACTTGTATTTGATTGGTATTCACTGTCATATTTATATGGAGTCAAAATTGTGAAGTTAATGCATAATCTTGAACATTGTAAGCTTGAATGTTTGAATGACTCATTCATCGAGGTATCGATTATGATTGACCACAAGTATACGATGGTGTGATTATTTCTATGCAATAACCTAAGAAGAACTCTATGTGGTAGTCTTGTTCAAAAAGTGCATTAATCCATTGAAATAAAGTTGGAAATGATAGTCAAGATTACATGAAAATATGACTGTACTGAACATGTTGTATGAACATATCGCCTAAATGTATGTCGACGAAGTCTGAGTAATCGACATCACTCACTTAATTAGTCTGTGCCAACAAATTAAGTGTGGGGTGGTACCATCACTGGTTGTTGTTCGATTATAGTGAATCTTTCGACATGAAACTAACATGACTCTATTGTGATCTCAGGTAGAATGGCTTCAAAAGGACGACAAGGAAAAGAAAAAGTGTCCACCTCACAGAAAGGTCAGAAAAGGTCAAGAAAAGAGCAAGTTGAGTCCTCCTCTCTGCAAGTGCATCAACGCACTTTTGGAATCAAGTGGGTTTTAGAGGAAAAAGGGCAGGAGTGGTATAGGAACAACAAAGTGAAGAAATATGTTCACATGGATTTGATGTAAAAGGAGAGTCTAGCAAAGAGAGAGCCTCGCATTTTGGCTAAAATCATGGCACTAAACCTTGATTTCATTTTCCGATATATGGGGGAATGCAATCTTGATCTAACACGTGAGTTTTATGCCTATTGGTGCCCAAAGACTACCGGAAGTTAAGTGAAGATTCGGGGCCAAGTCTTGCAACTGAATGTGGAGTTCTTTAACTCTTTTTTGGGCCTTCCATCAGTGGATCGATCACCACTCAAGGAGCTTTATCACAGACCTCCTTACAGGGCCATCAGACATACACTGTGCGGATCAAGGTCAATGGCACGGTGGATTCGACACAAGGATAACGGTCGCCACAATACCTACCCGTATGCCTCTTTGAACAGTGAAGCTCGCATATGGTTAAGGATAGTCAACTCTTGCTTGATTCCTGGGACACAGTACACAAATATCACACGTGATCGAGTATTCTTGGTGTACGCTTTGATGATGAAAATTCCCATCAACATTGGTGCGGTTATACGATCGCCAATGTGCAAGGTTAGGCTGCACAAAAGGTCCCACTTCAGCTTTGGCAATTTGTTGACTGCGATCTTAAGGAAAGAGCACATTGAAGAGGAACCTGTAGATTATAAGCTTCCACACAACCTGAAGAAGGATGATCTCACGAAAGTTAAATAGCTTAAATCTGGTCATGGTATCAACCTTACCGATGCAGAGAGACATGCTCGAGATGAAAGTTTCTTTCGCTATCTATATGGCATGACTAGGTTTACCATGATGAGTGGGGGTCGTATTCCACCTGATGCATAGCTTCAGCAGTTGGACTATGACTACTCGCTGAATGAGCATGCACGGGCTATGTGTGGAGTGGGGGTACATTTTGAGGAACCTCTCAATGATGACGTGCCGACTGACGATTATCGCCGACTGCCAGACTCAGATGTGGAGGACAACTCTGAGTATGACGACTCTGATGATGATTCTGACGCATGGGGTATGACCCTAGACCTAGGAGTCCAACTAATCAGGTTTTCCTTATTTATTTCCACTGAGGGTTATGTGTCCCGTCAAAGTGTGGGGTGAGGGTATATTTCTGTTGTATTGTACTTCTTGCCTACATTTATTCTTGTTTATTTATTCTTGTTTGTTTGGATTAGTTAGTTAGATTTTAGATTTTGCATGAAATGCATGAAATTGTTCTTATATTTGGCATGGTATTATTACAAGAGTTTGTGCTAAATCATTACTATTGAGACTTTTAGGCTCTAAGTTGTGACTCACTATGTTGTTGATGGTTTAATTCATTCATCTATTGGGTCAAAAATCTATAATTCTCTCAATTAAGTTGACCATATGCCTTGTGTGTGTGAGATTATTGTATATTCTGTGTTGTGACTGATGCTAGAACTTGCCTAGTGTGTGTGTGAAGCGAAATAAAGAGTGTGAGTTTAGGAGATGATTTAGGCATTTCTTTGGCAACCCTGAATTTGTTTATCTTCTTTTTACCTACCTTTGTACATTATCCTAGTAAACACCTTTTGAGTCTTTAGCTATTTTCTTTGGCAACCTCATATGTAGCCTAATCCATTTTTTTTCAAGACCATAATTTTTATCCAAAAACTCCTAAGCGCTTTAAATTATAGAACCAAGTGAGTAAGGAGTGTGCCAAAATAAGAGAAAAATGGTAAAAGTAATGCCACAGAATGTAT
Organism: Capsicum baccatum var. pendulum; assembly: GCA_030864225.1. Classification (NCBI taxonomy): domain Eukaryota; kingdom Viridiplantae; phylum Streptophyta; class Magnoliopsida; order Solanales; family Solanaceae; genus Capsicum; species Capsicum baccatum. Next base: position 95,364,307 of record CM061557.1, read on the forward strand.
TGGTACTTGAAAATTTAGTGAAAAAGAGTGGCTATCATAGGGATGCTTATAAAAAAAATAATAAAATAGTAATAATAAAAAATAATAATAAATAATAAAATAAAATAAAAAAGAGTTGTATATTCTCACCTTTGTGTTTATGATTAAATAACAAATTGGGTGAAAAGGGGTTGGTAGATTAAGGGAAGGTAGAGGGATTGTTAAAAGTTAGTGTAAATGGCAAAATGTAGTGTATTAAAGCGCTTAGGGAACATAGTCACTATTTCTGGCCAAAATAGTCCTACCTGTCCCTTAGCCTACATTACAACCCTGTAAAGACCTATTTGATCCTAAACTTAGTAGTCTGATATTAGTAGAGCATTACACTAAGGGCAAGCCTATGGTCATTAGTTGCTACATATGAATTCTTTGTGAGAGTGAGAGCAAGGAGAGTCTTATACCCATGTTTCGAAAAATCCAAAACTATGAGTGATTATGGGTGATATCTTGTGTGAGCACACATGGTTGATGGTTGTTGGGTAGTTTTATATGTTTCTTTGTGGCTTAACTTGTGGACATGAATTAACAATCCTAATGAGTCTATTTTGGAGATTGAGTTGTTTCTAGTAGTGATCGAGAAACCTACTCTTTGTTAATGATTGCTGTGTATGTCTTGTTGAACATTTTGTGTTGATTTTGTGAAATTCTAGTTAGGTGTTTGCATGGATGTAATATTTTGTTTGAGGACAAACAAAGCTTTATGTGTGGGGTGGTGATGTTGGGCGTATTTACATGCCTAAGCACCACAATTTACCCATGTTTTAGCTATGTTTTGAGGATAAAATATATAATTCTTGGACTTTTAGTCCTTTTTCCTTTACGTGAGCTGACCTATGTGATTAGCATATTTTTCAGGTATTAATAAAGAAGATTTCAGCACTTTGTGGACCTGTGGGCAGCAAAGGAAAACTTCACATAAGAGGGAAGGAAGCTTTTGGAAGCTTGTGGACTGAATGTAATGTATGGAGAATTTGTCCCGGGCAAAATCAGTATTTATAAAGACTTAGGGATGCAGCAGTAACTTAGTGGACAAGGATATTATAAAAAACCTATTGCTGAATTTTTCAGCATCATTCGATCATTATCATTATTCATTATTCAGTCTTCAGATTCGGTAAGTTTTGGACAGAGAAAAACGCTAGACTTGGGCAATGGCTATAGGGAAAAACGTCAACCTCTAGTTGACGCTAAAACAATCTCCATTGCCAAGCTTGTTCTAGGTTGTGGTATGATGATTATGTCTACATTGAAATCCGTTGTACTCATGAGTAGCTAAACTTCTCTGTTAGGGTTATGATAACCTTGTAAGATACTATCTATTAATTATGAGTTTGTGAATTCTTGATGTGTATGCTACTTATATCATTACTCTCTTCATTTTAATTGAATTCTCATGGTTGCAAACATAGAGAACACACCATTATAGCATTAACTTGTTCGAGAGAAAAGTTACATATTTTGAAAAGAGAGTGTGATAAGGAAATAGGGCTTCCAACCTCTATTTACACGTTAATGCTTTAACTGGATTAACTTCTTGGAGAATTTGTACCATTTGTTATACACTTTAGGCTCGAGAGAGTTAAAGTGAAATAAATCCTTGATGGTTGGGAAACACTTGGATTTAGAATTGGAATACGATTCTCTATAAGTGCATGCACTTCTAAATTCCACGTTACTCATAGTTAATTGAGAAGTAGAAACTACAAGGTGGACATAACCCTAAATTATTATTCTCTATGATTAAATTTTACTACACATATTATTCCATAATTACTTTGTCAAAATTAGTTCACGCCTAAACCAAAACCCCCCCTTTTCTTGAAATTTTCGACCAACAGTCTACTAATAATCGCAACAATTAGTGACCAGAGTATTCATTGTGGGATTCGACACCTAACCTAGTTGGGTTCTATATTTGAGTGCGACCACTTACACTTTCTCACAAGAGTTATAATTTGGGCGTATCATAATGGCAGATAGGTCGGTAAAACGACCTGTTGGTATCTTGTATGATGTATTAGTGAAGGTTTCTACCTTCATCGTTCTTGTAGACTTTGTTATTTTGGATTCCAAGGTAGATTTTGAGGCGCCCATAATCTTGGGTCGACCTTTCCTCGCAACAGAAAGTGTGCTTATTGATTTGTGAGCAAATGAGCTTTTATTTCGGATGAATGACGAAGTGGTACATTTTGATGTATGCAAATAAATGATGCAGCCCAAAGATATGAATGTGTTCTCTATAGCTGATGTTTATTATGAGGATGAGAAGGAATTATCTTTAGAGAAGCAGCTTACTATTGAGCCATTGGCTGTTGTGCTTTTGAACTTTGATCGTGAGGATGTTAAAGAGTACAAAGAAACTATCTGTGCTTTGACAGGAATGGGGTCGTATTCTTATTCCCCCAAGAAGATGGACCTTGACCTTAAGAATTGACCTTCACCACCGGCGAAGCAATCCATTGAAGAGCAACCGGTGCTAGAATTGAAAGAGCTACCCAGTCATCTAAGGTATGAACTCTTGGGTAGTGAAAATACACTTCCATCTATTATTTTTGCTGATTTAGGTGAACAACAAGTAGAGGCTCTCATTTCTGTTCTGAAGAGGTAGAAAAGAGCTATTGGTTGGACTATTGTTGATACAATTGGTATCCCTCCTGGCATATGTATGCACAAGATTGAGCTAGAGAAAGATTATGTACCCACTATTGAGCATCAGCGTCGTCTGAATCTATCTATGCAAGAGGTGGTGAAGAAAGAATTCATAAAGTGGTTAGATGCAGGGGTGGTGTATTCGATCTCAGACAGTAAATGGGTGAGTCCTGCACAATGTGTGCCCAAGAAAGGGGGCATTACAGTAGTAGCGAACGAGAAGAATGAGCTGATTCCACTCAGGCCTATCATAGGGAGGAGGGTGTGTATGGATTACCGGAAGCTCAACTAGTGGATGTTAAAGGACAACTTCCCAATGCCATTCATGGATCAAATGCTTGATCGATTGGCAGGGAAGGGATGGTTCTATTTCTTGGATGGTTATCCTGGATATAATGAGATTTGCATTGCTCCTGAAGATCAGGAGAAGACCACTTTTACATGCCCATATGGTACTTTTGCATTCAAACAAATGCCATTTGGGCTATTTAATGAACCTGCCACTTTTCAGCGGTGTATAATGTCCATTTTGTCTGATATGGTTGAAGACACCTTGGAGGTTTTTATGGATGACTTTTCAGCTGTAGGTGAGTTATTTGTGTTATGCTTGGCAAATTTGAGTATAGCTTTACAGCGATGTGTTGAATTTAATCTGGTGCTAAGTTGGGAGAAGTGTCATTTTATGGATAAGGAAGGCATTGTTCTCGGGCATAAAGTCTCTGAAAAGGGAATTGAAGTTGATCGATCCAAGATTGAAGTAATCGAGAGACTACCACCTCCAATTTCTGTGAAGGGGGTTCGTAGTTTTCTCGATTATGCTGGCTTTTATCGGAGGTTTATTAAAGACTTCTCCAAGATTGCAAACCCATTATGCAAACTTTTAGAGAAAGAAGCAAAGTTTCACTTTGGTGTAGATTGCTTGAAAGCATTTGAATGCCTCAAGGGGAAGCTAGTCGAAGCCCCTATTATTGTAGCACCCGATAGGTCTCTACCTTTTGAAGTTATATGTGATGCAAGTGGTGTAGCCTTGGCTGTTGTGCTTGCTTAGAAAAGAGAAAAGCTATTTCATCCAATCTGCTACGCGAGCAAGGCCTTGAATGGAGCACAGAAGAACTATACCGTCACTGCATAAGAGCTTCTAGCAGTTGTTTATGCTTTCAAAAAGTTCCATGCTTACTTGTTGGGAACCAAGGTAGTGGTTCATACAGATCATGCATCTCTAAGATATATAATGGCAAAGAAGGATGCCATTCCAAGGCTAATTAGGTGGGTGCTACTGCTTCAAGAATTCAATTTTGAGGTAAAGGATAGAAAAGGTTGTGAAAACCAAGTGGCTGATCATTTATCTAGACTTGAGAGTGAGCACACAGTGCAGACCGAACTTAATATTGATGATGCATTCCCCGACGAAGAAATTTTAGCAACTATGGTGGAAAACTTATCGTGGTATGCAGATTTTGCTAACTACGTGGTAAGAGAAGTGATTCCTGAGCATCTTTTCTTTCATCAAAAGAAAAAGTTCATGCATGATGTGAAACATTACTTTTGGGATGAGCCTTATCTCTTTTGACAATGTGCTGATGGTATTATTAGGCGGTGGATCCCAGATGTAGAGGTGCCTAGCACACTGGAAGTAAGCCATGCTTCCCAAGTTGGAGGTTACCATGCAGGTGATCAGACGTCCAAGAAATTACTGTAAACTGGCTACTATTGGCCTTCATTATTCAAGGATGCCTACGATTATGTAAGAAAATATGATCAGTGTCAGCGGCAAGGTTCTATTTCAAAGCACCATGATATGCCCATGTCAAAAATGCTTGAAGTAGGGTTATTCGATGTCTAGGGTATTGTCTTCATGGGCCAATTTGTCAGCTCATTTGGGATGAAAAATATCTTAGTTGCTGTGGATTATGTATCCAAATGGGTCAAAGCAGTCGCTCCAGCTGATAATGAAGGTAAGAGTATTGTGGCATTCTTGAAGAGAAATATCTTCTCTCATTTTGGGGTACCCCATACCATCATAAGCGATGGAGGATCACATTTCTGCAACAAGCTGTTCAGAGCCATATTGGCAAAGTATGGGGTTAAGCAACATAAGGTAGCTACACCATACAACCCACAAACTAGTGGGCAGGTGGAGGTTTCAAATCGGGAAATCAAGCTGATCCTTGCTAAGACTGTGAATGCCATCAGGAAAGATTGGTCTAGGAAGCTAGACGATGGCTTATGGCATATAGGACTGCATTTAAGACACCAATTGGCATGTCACCATACCAACTAGTTTATGCAAAGGCTTGTCACTTGCCAATTGAGCTAGAACATAAAGCAATATGGGCACTGAAGCAGCTTAACCTGAACTGGGATGATACCATAAATATGAGATTGGGACAGCTGAACGAGATGGATGAATTCCATCTACATGCATATGAAAGAGAAGATCTTTACAAAGAAAGGATGAAAAAGTACCATGATCGGATGACTATCCAACGAAACTTTCAGAAAGGTGATTTGGTACTTCTTTTCAACACCAGAATAAAGCTGTTTCCAGGTAAGTTGAAGTCTAAATGGTCTGGTCCATTCAGAATCAACCAAGTTTACTCATCTAGAGTAGTGGAGTTAGAAAACAATGATGGTGGTGTCTTTAAGGTGAATGGCCAAAGAGTGAAGCTATATATCGGTCCAACCGACTAGATAAAATGTATAGCCACCATATATCTCGATGAAATCTGAGTAATCGAGATAACTATGTCGTGCCACGACAATAAATCAAGCACTACATGGGAGGTAACCCATCATTTTACTAGGATTTTGTTTTTGGTAAGTAAAAATTCAAAAAGAAGAGTCGAGCCACGACCAAAACTAAGGTGCTTGGTGGGAGGCAACCCATCCTTCTAATCATTTTTGTTGTTTTTGATTAAGTATAGGTGCATGAAGTACAAAGTAGAAGATTAGACCCAATTTTGATTTGGAAGTGAGTCATGTCAATGGTGGTAAGTCTAGGATGATGGAACAATACAGGTAAGTGGGAGTGGTCAAATGTGTAAGGTTCAAGTATGATTTGCATTAGAGTCTCACCTCGAGTTATGTAGGTTCGACCCAAAGAAAAAGTTTTGTGGTGCGACTTTATTTTGTGACCTCGAGGTATGGGCCTTTTTCGACCAAGAGTGCGCCGTTTTTCCAATTTCCTATGCCAACATAGGCAATAGGCTAGGCGCCGTCTATGGCAACATATGAAATATGTTAGGTGCCGCCTATGCCAACATAGGCAATAGGTTAGGCGCCGCCTATGCCATTGTCTATGCTCACTGTCTCACATAGGCAATAGGCTAGGCGCCGCCTATGCCAACATAGGCAATAGTTTAGGCGCCGCCTATGCCAACATAGGCAATAGGTTAGACGCCGCCTATGCCAACATAGGCAATAGGTTAGACGCCGCCTATGCCATTGCCTATGCTCACTGTCTCACATAGGCGATTGGCTAGGCGCTGCCTATGCCAACATAGGCAATAGGTTAGGCGCCGCCTACTTATTCTTAGGCGATCCTAAGGGCGCGACCTACTTATGTTTTTTGCCTACTAACCCATTTAGGAATGGACCAACCCGACCCATGGCTCATCCTTTAAATATATCCTCTACCCTTGAACACCACTCAAGTTTTCTTAAACCTAAGCGCCGCTCAACATTGCCCTCTCCGAGCTTTTCTCTTTTCTCATCTAATCTTGCAGGCTCACCTTCCCGATACATCATGAATTAATCACCAAGTAAGTTGTTCTTTCATGTTCCGTAGTTGTTTTAGTGCTACGCTTATAATGATTAACTAGATGTTTTAGTAGTGCTTGGTGATAAGGGTATGGTTAGTTTGTTATGATTTTTGAAAAATATATCTCATTGAGTGAAAGGATTCTTGTGGGTATTCTTGATTTTACTCCGGTATGTATTGATTGGAATTCACTGTAATGATTTTTTTATCATTATTGAGTTGAAATTTTGAAGTTAATGCATAATTTTTGGGAGTTGTAAGCTTGACTATGTGAGTGACTCGTTCATCGATGTAATGGTCATGGTTAACCAAAAGCATAAGATTGTGTAATTGTTTCTCTGCTATAGAATGATAAGATTTCTATGTGGTAGTCTTACTCAAAGATTGCATTGCTCCAATGAAATAAAGTTGGAAATAATAGTCAAGATTACAAGACCATTGTGTTCTGCTTCTCTATATCAACCTAAAAAATTGTTATGTAGAGTGAAGGGTTGAAAGTGTGACTGCACTAATAATGTTGTTGGCACATACCTTCTACATATATGTCGATGAAGTCTGAGTAATCGAACATACTCACTCAATTAGTTTGTACAAATAAATTAAATGTGGCGTGGTGCCATCACTATTTTCTTTTTTGATTATAGTGAATTTCACGAAATGAGACTAACATGACCCTATTATGATCTCAGGTAACATGGCTCTAAAGGACGACAGGGAAAGGAAAAAGCATCCACCTCTCAAAAAGGTCACAAAAGGTCAAGAAAGGACCAGGCTGATTCCTCCTCTCATCAAGTGCCTCGACGCACTTTTGGGATCAAATGGGTTCTGGAAGAGGATGGGAAGGAATGGTATAGAAACAATAAAGTGAAGAAATATGTACATGTGGATTTGATGTAGAAGGAAAGTTTAGCAAAGAACTGCCCTCGCATTTTGGCAAAGATTATGGCACTAAATCTTCACTTTATCTTCTGAGACATGGGCAAATGTAATCTTGATTTGAACGCTGATTTCTTCAACTCTTTCCTAGGTACTCCAAGTGTGGATCTATCACCACTCAAGGAACTCTACAACAGACCTCCCTACAGAGCCATCAGATATACATTGTGTGGATCAAGGTCCATGACCCAGTGGACTCGTTACAAAGATAATGGTCATCACAATACTTATCCATATGCTTGTTTGGACAGAGAAGCTCGCTTATGGCTAAGAATAGTCAATTCCTGATTGATTCCTGGGACACAATACACCAAGGTCATGCGTGATCAAGTCTTCTTGGTATATGCTCTAATGACAAATATTCCCATCAATATTGGTATAGTTATACGAATGTCAATGCAAAAAGCAAAGGTGTACAAAAGGTCTCATTTTAGTTTCGGCAATTTATTGACTTTAGTGTTATGGAAAAAGCACATTGAGGAGGAGCCAACAGACCATAAGTTGCCACATAACCCCAAGAAGGTAGATATCATGAATATCAAAGATCCAGAAACTGGTCAAGGCATCAACCTTACCACTACTGAGAGACATACTCGAGATGAGAGTTTTTTTCTCCATCTGGATGGCATGACTAGGTTCACTATGATGAATGGGTGTCATTTGCCGACTGATGCAGAGATTCGGTAGTTGGACTATGACTACCCACTTAATGAGCATGCTCGGGATATGTGTGGAGTGGGGGTAAATTTTGAAGAACCTCTAGATGATGATGTGCCGACAGACAATGATCACCAGCTGCTAGACTCTGATGTGGAGAAAAACTCTGAAGATGAAGACTCTGATGATGCTTCTGACGGGTTGACCCCGGATGTAGAGGAGGAGTCTGACTAACCAGGTTTTTGCTTATTTATTTACACTGAGGGTTGTATGTTCCATCTAAGTGTGGGGTGCGGGTATATGTCTGCGGATTGTCTTGTCTGTTGTATTGTGTACTACTTGCCTGCATTTATTCTATAGTTGTTTTGACTTAGTCGTAGTTAGTTAGTTGTAATTAGTGAAATTTCTACATGAAATTGTTCTTATATACAACATGGCATTATAATAGGAGTTTGTGCTGAATCACTACCATTGAAACATTTGGGCTCTAAGTTGTGACTCATTCTATGATAATTGCTTGTGGTTTAATTCATTTATCCATTGGGTCAAGAATATATAATGCTCCTAATTAAGTTGACCATGTGCCATGTGTGTGTAAGGTTATTGTATATTCTTTGTTGCGACTGATGCTAGAACTTTCCTAGTATGTGTGTGAAGCAAAATAAAGATTGTGAGTTTAGGAGATGATTTAGGCATTTCATTGGCAGCCCTGATTTTGTTTATCTTCTTTCTACCTACCTTTGTACATTGTCCTAGTGAACACCTTTTGAGCCTTTAGCTATTTTCTTTGGCAACCTCATATGTAGCCTAATCCATTTTTTTGAAAAGACCATAATTTGATCCAAAAACTCCTAAGCGCTTTAAATTGTAGAATCAAGTTGAGTAAATAGTGTGGCAAAATAAGAGGAAAATTGTGAAAGTGATGCCCCAAAATTAGTTATTGGTACATGAAAATATTGTGATCGAGGGTGGTACCAAAACTTAGAACGATCTCGGTGATGAAGCTGACTAGAGAAATTAAGAGAGAAACACGTTTCTCTCTCTCTTTCATCAAGCTAAATGGCACATTGTAGTTTATTAAAGCGCTTAGGGAACATAGTCACCATTTCTGGCCAAAATAGCCCTACCTGTCCCTTTAGCCTACATTACAACTCATAAAGACCTATTTAATCCTAACCTTAGCATTCTGATATTAGTAGAGCATTACACTAAAGGCAAACATATGGTCATCAGTTGTAATTTAAGAATTCTTTGTGAGAGTGAGAGAAAGCAAGTTCTTATACCCATATTTCTGAAAAATGCAAAACTATAAGTGATTATGGGTAACATTTTGTGTGAGCGCACATGGTTGATGATTATTGGGTACTTTTATGTAATTTTTTTTGGCTTAAATTATGTATACAAATTTACCATCCAAATGAGTCTATGTTGGAGGGTGAGTTGTTTCTAGTAATGATCAAGAAATCTACTCTTTGTTAATAATTGCCGTGTATATCTTGTTGAAAATTTTGTGTTGATCTTGTAAAGTTTAGTTAGGTATTTGCGTGGATGTACTATTTTGTTGGAGGAAAAACAAAGCTTTAAGTGTGGGGTGGTGATGTTGGGTGTATTTATACGTCTAAGCACCATAACTTACCCATGTTTTAGCTAAGTTTTGAGGATAAAATACATAATTCTTGCATTTTTAGTCTATTTTCAATTAAGTGATCTGACCTATGTGATTAGCATGCTTTTCATGTACTAATGAGGAAGATTTCAGAACTTTGAGGATCTATGGACAATAAAGGAAAACTTCACATAAAAGGGAAAGCAGCTTTTGGACTGAATGTTATGCATGGGAACTTTTTCCCAGGCAAACTCAGTATTTTTAAATAGGTAAGGATGCAGTAGCAATTTATTAGAGAAGGATGTTATTAAAAGCCTTATGGCTGAATTTTTTAGGTATAATTCAGATTCTGTAATATTTTGAACAGAAGAAAAAGGGCTTAGCTTGAGGACATAGAGAGAGAAACGTGTTTCTCTCTTAATTTTGCTAGTCAGCTTTATCACCGAGATCGTTCTAAGTTTTGGTATGATGAATATTTCTATGTTGATTTCTATTTTATTCATGAGTATCTAAGCTTATTTGTTAGGGTTATGGAAACCTTGTAGTATACTCTTTACTGCTATGGGTTTTTGAATTTATGATATGTCATGCCACTTATATCATTACTCTCTTTATTTTGATTGAATTCTCGTGGTTGCAAACATAGGGAATGCGACATTATAGCAATAACTTGTTTTATAGAAAAGTTAGTATTTGGAAAAGAGAGTGTGACAAGAAAATAGGGTTTCCAACCTTTATTTGACACGTTAATGCCTTAGCAAGATTAACTTCTTGGAGAGTTCGTACAATTGGTTGTACACTTTAGATTCGAGAGAACTAAGGTGAATAAATCCTTGATGGTTGAAAAACACTTGGATTAAGAATTAGAATACATCTCTCTATAAGTGCATGCATGCATAAAATCTGTATTACTCATAGTTAATAGAGAAGTAGAAACTACAAGGTGGACATAAGCCTAACTCTTCATTCTCTATGATCAAATATAATTACACATATCATCTCATCGTTACACTGATAATATTATGGTGCACTTAAACCAAACCCCCCTTATCTTGGAACCTTCAACCAACAGTCTAATAATAATCGCAATACTTAGTGACCATGGTATTCCCTGTGGGATTCGACACCCAACCCATTTGGGTTTTATATTTGACAGCGACCGCTTACACTTTCTAACGAGAGTTGTAATTTGGGTGTATCACTTATCTATATTCTTCCATACAAAATGGCACCCATAAAACTCAGAGAACTAAAAGAACAATTGAAGGATCTCTTAGATAAGGGATTCATAAGGCCCAACATTTTCCCGTGCGATGCTCCAGTATTATTCGTGCGCAAGAATGATGGTTCCCTCAGAATGTATATAGACTTCTGTCAACTCAATAAGGTCACAATCAAGAGCAAGTTTCCTCTTCCAAGAATCAATGACTTATCTGACCAACTTCAAGGTGCAAGTTATTTTTCTAAGATAGACCTAAGATTTGGCTATCATCAACTAAGAGTCAGAGAATGTGACATTCTAAAAGTAGCTTTCCATACTCGGTATGGTCACTTCAAATTCCTAGTCATGTCATTTGGTCTTACTAATGCCAAAGCCACTTTCATAGACTTGTTGTACCATGTGTTCAAGTATTAATTGGAGATGTTCATTATAGTCTTCATAGATGATATTCTAGTCAATTCCCACAGTGAGCATGATCACGCAGACAATCTCAGAATAGTACTTTAAGCTCTCAGAGATCATCAACTATTCGCCAACTTCAGTAAGAGAAAATTTTGGATAAGGTCAATAACATTCCTTGCTCATATCATTTTTGGTAAGGACATTAGAGTAGATCCTCAAAAGACCAAAGCAGTAAGAAACTAGCCTCACCCTATCTCTCCATTAGATATTAGGAGTTTCTTGGGTTTGGCTAGCTATTATAGATTGTTTTTTTGAGCGATTTTATTCTATTGCATCCCCTATGTCCAAATTGACTTAGAAGAAAATCAAGTTTCAGTGGTCAGATCCTTGTGAGAAGCGTTTTAGGAGTTGGTGACTAAAATCATCTCAGCTCTAATTTTAGCTCTTCCAGATAGTCTAGATGGGTTTATAGTGTATTGTGACACAGCCAAAGTAGGTTTGGGTAGTGTCCTCATGTAGTATGTTAAGGTCATAGCCTATGCCTCTAGATAGCTTAAACCACATGAGAAGAATTATCCTACTCATGATCTTGAGTTAGCCATCGTATCCTCTGCCTTGAAGATTTGGAGGCATTATCTCTACGGAGTTCATGTAGATGTCTTCAGATATCATAAGAGTCTTCAGTAAGTATTTTCTTAGAAAGATCTCAATCTTTGTCAGAGAAGGTGGTTAGAGCTATTGAAAGATTATTAATTGAGTATCCTCTATCGTCCGAGCAAGGCCAATATAGTGGTCAACACGCTCAGTAGACTGTCTATGGGTAGTGTTTCTTATGTGGATGACAGTAAGAGAAATTTTAGGAAGTCCATCATCTTGAAAGACTAGGTGTTAACTTAGTTGATAAAGATGACGGTGATATATGGGTTTAGAGTTGTTTAGAATCATATCTTATTTTCGAGGTAAAAGAAAAACAAGATAGAGATCCCAGCCTTTTCAGGTTAAAAGAGTCAGTTCAGTATAATAAAATAGAGGTTTTCTCCCAAGTGAGAGATAGTATTCTTCGTTGTTAGGGTCATCTCCGTATTCTAGGTGTAGATGACTTAAGGCAGAGAATTCCTGCAGAAGCGCATGGTGTGCTCTACTCTATTACTCCAGGGGCCACAAAGATGTACCGCGACTTGCAGGAAATCTATTGGTGGAGTGGGATGAAGAGAGACATTTTAGAGTTTGTGGCTAAGTGCTCGACATGTCAGTAGGTTAAGATAGAGCATCAGAAGCCTAGTGGGTCCATGTAGGAGTTTAGTATTCCTACTTGGAAGTGGGAAGTTGTGAACATGGACTTTGTGACATTTTTGCCTCAAAATCGTAATCAGCATAATTCAATCTGGGTCATTATATATAGAATGACCAAATTATCTTATTTCCTTCTTATTCATACCTTTTATTGAGTCGAGGATTATGCCAAACTCTACATTAAAGAGTTGGTTAGATTGCACGGTATTTCATTGTCCATTTTCTTAGACAAAGGTAACCAGTTCGCCTCTCATTTCTAGAAATCATTCCAAAAGGGTCTTGGTACCCAATTTTATCTTAGTATAGCCTTTCATCCCCAGATAGATGGTCAACCAAAAAGGACCATTTGATGTTAGAAGATATAACAGGGGTGTGCGAAATCGATTTAATGAAATGTTGGGATGACCACTTACCTTTGATTGAGTTTGCATACAACAACAGCTATCATTCCAGTATTCAGATGGTTCCATTTGAAGCTCTCTACGGTAGGAGATATAGATCTCCAATTGGTTGGTTTGAAGTTTGTGAGGCCTCAGTTATAGGGCCTGACTTAGTATTCGATGCCTTAGAAAAAGTGTAGTTTATTAAAGAAAGTCTCCGGCCTACTCAGAGCCGATAGAAGTCTTATACAAATGTTCGTAGAAAAGATCTTGAGTTTGAGATTGGTAACTATGTCTATCTAAAGATCTCTCCGATAAAGGGAGGGAAGTGGTTCGGAAAGAAATAAAAACTCAATCTCTTATATGTCGGTCCCTTCAAGATTCTTAGTCCATTCGGCAAGGTAGGTTATGAGCAAGAATTTCCTTCAGATCTAGCCTCATTTCATCCATCCTTTCATATCTCTCTGTCTAAGAAGTGCATAGGTGACGCATCAATTGTAGTCCCTATTTAGAGCATTGATATTTAGAACACTCTCTCTTATAAAGAGATTCCAGTCGAAATCTTAGACTATCATACTCATAGTTTAAGGAACAAAGAAGTCCCTCTAGTTGAGGTTATTTGGCCAAATCAGTCTATCGAGGGAGCTATTTGGAAAGCAGAGGTATACATGCCTACCAAGTATGCTTACCTCTTATTCGCCAACTAAGATAAAGATCAAGGTAACAGTTCTCCTTAAGCTTACTCAGTTTCAAATTCGGTGTTCATCACAAACTTGGTATGCAGCCTTATTCTCATGTTCCCCTTAGAAACTTGGTATCAAGAACTTTTGCATATTTAGTCATGCACGTATGTATCAGATCAGTTATGTAATTATTCCTCAGACATGCATTCTCATTTTGAGAAACTTAGTTCTTCAGAATACTCAGTCATGCATTCATTAATCAGTTACACACACATCAGATATGCATGTTCATTATTATATGTTATCTTGTTATTCATGTCTTTCATGAGATCATATTCCTTTATTCATGTTTAGTATGTACATCATTTGTCTTTTCTCCGCTCTCAATCAGTCTTATTTGAGGACAAATGTTCTCTAGGAGGAGATATTGTAAGACCCCATAATTTTCCTAGCTAATTTCATCTCAAGAATGTCTAGTATAAGTTTCTTAATTGAATGGTGGTTATTCCATTAGGAATTTTCAAGATTTTCACTTTTTGTTATATGAGAAATTTAATAAACTTACCATCGATATAAGATTCGCTCAAATCCGATAACCGGGTCAGAAGTTACAACTATTTCAAGTTCCCATCGTATAACAACGCCATATTAGGAAGTGGTACGCTGTTACAAAAGAGGAAATGGCATTTGGAAAATTCCAGTAGGGGTCTATGATTATGGCGCGTCGTGCCAGGGCCCAAATTTAGAATTATCCTTTTCCAGTGTCAAAGTGTGATTTCCTCTGCATTGCGCCAAAGTTCAAGGTTGAAAAAGTAGGGGCAACGCGATGGCTCCACATCGCACCATCCCTCAATTTCCCAATTGACATATTCTAATGACATGGAGCCATAGCGCCGCGTCGCGCTAGGGGTTCAGTTCTAAAAAATTTAACTGAAATTAAATGATGCGTCAAAGGTTAAAAGGGTCAACTTCCTACCCCTATTTAATCCCTTTAACACATGATTCAACCACTGTTAACCAAAAATACACTCTCTTCTCTCAAAAACCTGTCAAGAATAAGCTAGGGTTTTCATAGAATCAAAGTGCAAGAATGTTTCTCCGTCAATCTTTACGAAATCACAAACTAAGTTATGTGTAGAGTTCATTCATGGACTTCTTTTATCCATGAAGCCCAAGAATCTCCATTCTAAGTTTAAGCTTATGAATTTCTTTATGAATTTCATGTTGAATTTCTTTTGTTTATGTTCAGAATGATCAATTGAATTCAAATCCATGTTGGGTGATTATTTTTAAGTGGAATTGATTTGTATAGATGTATATTCATGTGAACCAATGAATAAACCCTAGGATGATGAAATTTGAGATAAATCATGAAAATTAATTGATGTATAATGTTGTCTAAATGTGCTATGCCTACCATCTGTTTGATTAAATGCCTAAATGAAGGAACAATTTCCAACTAGTATGATATCTTGAAATCCCTATGTATGTATAAGTTATGCCTATAACACATTTTGATGGAATGCTTCCATAAATGTAATATGTATTATGATGTTAACTATATGTTCAAGTAATTTATGCTTGGTCAGTTTTCCTCCCATCTAGTCCTGCAGGTAATTGTACCAGAAACATTAGCTCTGTACCTAGATCCATGTCATATTTTCATGATACTCTTAGTAAAGCTATGATCCTTAGACTTCAGACAGTCTTATGACTCAGGAAATCTCCATGATCTCATGACCTCAGTCAGTTTTCAGATATCAGTAGCATTTTGTCAGTCAACAAAATTCAAAAATTCAGCTCATGTTCTATTCTGTAAATCATGTTCAGTGTTTATTTAGATAGAAGTAAAAATTAGCACCAAGTGAACCCAAGGATGGGGACACACACTATCAGATAAGGTTGTGATCCTTTGTAGTCATCCTTGAAATCTAGAACTATGTATCCAGCATAGGTTGAGACCTCAACACTAATGATGAGGGTTCATAAGGTTGAAAAGTACTGTCAGATAAAGGGCCCACCATTCACGTACAGTGGACACTATCAGATGACAGTCACCCACAGATCGTCTTTACTAGTGGCGCGGCATTGACACCCTTCTAATTAGGGTTTTAGATTGGACACTAACTCAACCATAATGGCGTATTAGGGGCATTTCAGTTAGATAACTACTTTCCACAGTTTCATGTTACAAAATCAGTGTCAGATATAGTCACTCATGTTACCTTTTATAATTAGATTCATTAATCATGTTCTCATAGTATTAGTGTTAGTTGTTATGTCTCATGCATGAATTCTCACGCTCATGATAGTTAATCAGTTATTATTATTGTTCATACATATGAACCCCATGATTCAGCCTACCTCACATGCATACCAGTATATTCAAAGTATTGATGCATTTGCTCTATGGTGTCTTATATCATAGGTTCAACGACACGAGTTCTTGAGAAATAATAGATTCCAAATATCCACAGAGAGATTTAGATGTGACTCCTCATCTTTAGAGGACATGATTCTTTCACTATTATCACATTAATCATTTTATTAGTTAGAGTTAGTTAGGGACATGTCCCATCAACTCCTTACTCAGATAGTTCAATCAGTTAGAGGATTTCTAGACTATTATGTTTCAGACTTTAGCATTTTTAGTTTTGTTTTGGGTATTCTATTAACCCACATAGATGTTATATTATTCAGATTATGTTTAGTTTTGCACATTACGGCCTTTCAGTTCATGTTTCCACATTTATCAGGATTTTATGTAGTATACAGGTACAGATTTTAGTCATGGGTTAGATTGCGGTCCTTTGGTGTCATGAGCACCATGTAGTATTCCGAGTTTTAGATTTGGGGCATTATATTAACCTTCCATAATTAGTTAAATACATTCCCAATTATGGTTTTTTCCATTCACTTAAAATATATCTATGAGATAAGTAATACCCAATGAAGAAAGGGTGTTTACCTATATAAGGTTTGGGATTCATCTACATAATTTTACCAAACTTCCCTGGGTGATATTCCTACTGAACCATGATCGTGCAGGCTTGACTGCGATCGTGGCTATGCAACTATAGTTGTGCTCCACAATCGCATTATATTTACCATCTTGACTAACTACGACCATGGCTTGAGGACAACAGTTATGGTACCTGAGGGTGAACTATGTTATGTCTCCAGCTGTACTCTATTTTCTTCCATTTAATCCCCTTTTTGAGATTAAATCCATATTATTTCACCTTCTCAACTAGATACCTATAAAATGTGGATATTAGTGTATTTAAATCTTGTTGATGTCTTATTTTCTAATACAAAACATGGCAGTGTGCATATATATTTGGTGAAAATGAGTGGTAAAATCACCACACATCAATGACGACTTAGTTTGGTGCCATTAATAGCACATTTTTTGTGATGTAAATGTGAAGAAAACACCCCTTCCATCAATTTTTTTAAACCAAGGGCATGGATGTTAACAATTTGGTAACAATACATTACCTTTTTTTGTGACTCTAAAGTCTTTATATTGTAGTTTGTTATAAGTACTTCCTTTTGTCTTTAGTAGGAAATGCAATTGAACCTCCTTTAAAAGTTTTCATGCCATATGCGATGAGTGCAATTGTGTAACTCTCATGCATATTTGTATCATCTAGAACTTTCCCAGTTAGTCTCTTAAGGATAATTATAATTATGCTTGGTTTGTGAAGTGATCTTATGACTTCTTTGTGAATAGAGGAACCCACTTTAGCATAAGTAGCCTTCCCATACATATAATAGTATCTTTAGTTACCCATTTCGATCCTTCAAGCCTTTCTTTAGAAACTACATTATAAGACTTTAACCATTTAAAATTTATTCCTCTTTTTAACCCTACCCTCCTTAAACTTAAAAAATGCCAAAGTTGGGAAGTGTTAAATCTTAGAAGAGACGACATTGGTTTATGATATCGTAAGTGGATTCCTAAAAAGGTAAGTAAGGAGAGAAAGTTAAAAAGTTAAGGAAGGAGTCATCAAAAGAAGGAATAACAAATTGCAAATAAAATCTTTGAAAAGGGAATGCTTTTAAAGAGATAGGAAAACCAAGGTAGCGGAAGTAGGCATGTGTGAATTTTGGAAATAAATGAAGTGGTCAGTGGTCAAAAGTTAGATTGAATAGTGTGATGTCGAAGTTCAAGGATGGTGTAGTCACTTTGTTCCTAAATGATATCTTACTCTTGCCCGAACTTACGTTACAATCTTGACAAAGTCATTCAAGATCACCAATCAAGTGTACTTTAAGTAGTCAAAATTAAAAATAAGGGAAAGTATTTTGTGTGATACTTGTTAGCATTGAGTCTTAGTGAGAGTGAGTGTTTTCACTTAAATCCCTTATTTCATAATATAATATTTGGTGTTTGTGATTTCCTTTTTGTGAGGAGGCATTCAGACTTACTGAAGCAGGTGAAATTATCGTCTTCCAAAAATAAGGCAAAGTAATTGAGTTGCTATCAACAGAGAGTCACTTCTAGAGAGTCAATGATTTTTTTAATTGTTTTTCTTTAAAGCATTTTGCATCTATGAGGTTGAACTTTATGGATAGGGGAGTTGTGAAAATAGCTTTACCCATGCTTCAGACTTGTTTGTTGGTGCTAATCAATTTCAAAGACATTGTGATCATTTGGCTTTACAAATGGGCTTAAATTTTCATAGTCTCATTGAGTAAGAAGTAGTGTTGCTTGAGGATAAGAAAATTTTTAAGTTGGTGGTGTTGATTAGTGGTAAATTTACCACTCATTTACATCAAAATTCAGGTGCACTACTATTGTTAAAAGATGTTGATAAGATAAATTTGTTATTTCAATAAATTTATTCCTTTGTTTTGCAAGCATACAAGTGAGGAGAAGTAAAGAAGTGAAATGAGTAGAAACGAGATCAAAAAGGGAAAACTTTGTGCAAATGTTGGAAAGGCAGGAGTATGAACTAACCCTCAGTTACCACGATCGCAGTCTGAGGGTCGTGATTGTGACCAGCCCAAATTAGTTATGGCACGCGATTACTATGAGTTCACCACAATCACGATCAATCAGCGGAGAGCACGATGGAGAGGAAAAAACTCTAGGGGCAATTTTTTCATTTCCCAAAAATAGTTCCAATTCTCTATAGGATGAAAACCCTTTCACTTTTTTGACACATCAACTAGAATTCAAGTTTTGTCAATGTAAAAACCCTACCAAATTGGGCAGGATTCTTGTAGTTAATTTACCATGAATGTTAGTTGTAATTGATATTGGATTTGAGAATATCCTAACTTTTCATATTTAATGGAAGCATTGAATGATAGTTTTTATATAATACTTTTCTCAATCTTCATGAGTAGCTAAACATCTATCTTGGGATTATTTTGGAATAGAATTCAAGAATGTATGAGTTTTGGATCCTATATTATCCTTCAAAGAGGTATATCTGTAACAAGGTATTAGTGAACTATAATCAAATGTTAGCTATTCCTTCACATGGTCTTAGAAATAAGGACGAATTGCAAATCTTCTATGTGGGTATTTTCCTTGAAATAGGGATGCCCAATTGAGGCTTTGGGTGGATTTGTTTGCAATACCTATGAGGTATCCAAAAGGGTCAATGGGTGATATTTTTTATGTTTGGATGATAAAATAACGTCAAAACCCCTTACCTAACCTACCCATATAGTAATTAACTAGAATTTGCATGTGATTATCATGAATTTATCCATTATTTATCCCTAGGAAAACATAATCCCAAGACTTTTCTCCTATTAGAATCTTGTTTACTTTTGTAGTTTTTAACTGGTAGTTAGAGTAGATTTTTGTAAAACAACCATTCAAACTATTCCCACAAATTTTAATTTACGTTTTTCATTGTGTTTACATAGAGGTTATATCATTGGTATCTTTCAACAACCATAGGATTTGAACACTAGTTACATAAATAGATTTGACCCCAACTCAAAGTGGGTTATTATATTTGACAATTATTGCCTTTCCCATAAATCATGGAGTAAGTTGAGTGTGATCAATCCCCAATAGGTGGAAATCTGATCTCAAATCAATCTTATTAAACAGTGCCGCACACTATATTTTGTCAAACAAATCATCAATGCGAGGCATAGGATAATGATTCTTCACCATAACCTTATTAAGCTTCCTATAATCGATACACATACTAAATGAAGCCATCATTCTTCTCACAAATAATACAAGACATTCCCATGTGTACATACTCAGTCTAATAAAACCCTGACCAAGAAAATCCTAAAGGTGAGAATTAGCTTCTTAAGCTTGACAAGAGATACATTGTAAGGTGCCATAAAAATAGATTTAGTGATAGATTCTAGGTCAATAGCATACTCAGTGTCATGAATAGAGGGAATATCAGGCAAGTCGGTATGGAACAGATCTCAAAACTTATAAACAATAGGGAATTGGCTCTAAAAATAAAACAAATTGCCCAATAAATATACTATCATTCCCAATAAGTCATAAATAACTTTGGGCAGCTATCAAAATGCTCTAACAGTGAAAATAAGCATGAATATGGAAAATATCCTAAAGGTTCATTACATTGATATCTATAGTTTCACAATTTATTTTTATCATATGATGACTTAGGTAAAAAATATAATGCAATGTTATGCAATACTAAATGCACTCCATATATACCCCCAGTATAAGTTTACTATTATGATAGACCATGGGAAATTATGGTCTATCTAAAATTACTCGAGTCACTCAATAGAATCCTACCTCACTATCTTCCTAACGCATCATCACACACAACTCAGAATATCAACCCTTACAAACTGAAAAAAATATAATGGATAACTCAATTCAAAAGTTAGTTACCATTCAATAGCATAGTCAAATGATCGATGAGATAAATATGCATAATTTAAAATAATACGATAAAAATAGATATGACAGACAATGATGTAGTCCAATATTATCAAACATGTCATAAAGATGTCTTCAAGCCTCACATTTAACCCCAAACCTTTAATTTGACATCATTATTATGAGGTAAACCTCATCTTCGGTATCATATAATAATCTAATTAATATTCCACTTTTAGTAACTAAATGTCCCTATCTATAACATGCTTCAATGATAAGCCCCCATACAAGCAATGTCCAAAGAAATTTAAACCATAACGAATCTTGAATCCTAACTGTAAGTATCTAACGATCGAAACTACCTTTCTTCTTATAAATGGCCTCAAAACACCATCAATATTTGAAAAAAAATATCTACTTATAAACACAAATCCAGCAACACTCATATTCCTATGGTTCTAATTTAGATTAAAAAAGTTATCACAAAAGTCATCCTTGAAACCACAAGGGAAAAATTTAAATTTTATTATAAAAAACATTTACCCATAACTTATAGAGTTCAAAGCTGAAATTTGATCAAAAATAGAGTTACAATTGACCCCGAAATAATCAAAATATATTTTTGACTTTACATGGAAGACCCAAAAGTTAATTCTAAAAACTAAGGTTTGTAGGCGAAAACACAAATTAATTATAGTGGAATATGTGGAAATGGCATAAGAAACATAATAGATGAAGAAATATTGAAAAACCCATATGTAATCTCGAAAAATTGGTTTCCCAAGCTAAAAAATTTAAGGTAGAGAAAGAAGAATGAAAAAATAGAAAAAGGGACAGTTAAGGTGCATCAACCCTAATTTAATAGAGAAAAATATACACAGACAATGTAATCAAAGATGCCAAACACCCGCATTAACGAAGAAAACATAGTTCATGGAATTTTCTAAAGCGGACCTTGCTCCAAAAGTTGAAGACCTTCGAGTGACAAAAGGCTGTCTGTACGCCTCTACCAATATAGACATGTCACCGCTAGAGTGGCCTAGGTCCAACTAGTACAGTCCCATACAATCGATTTTCTATTTTTTTATTGCGGCTCCACAGGTGAATCAAAAGAACTACATTAGTGATTGTTGGGTGTATTTATGCTCTTTAGTGTTTCTATCCTTGCTTATTTAGCCTTGGTTTAAGGACATCTTGAGTGATTTACATGTTAATAATGATATAAATAAGCATCTGATTGTTACAGTATGAAATTATAGTGTTTAAAGGTGATTTGAAACAAGTTTGGTTATAAATTGATTATTTAGAATCTAGATGAGAAAACTAGTTTGACTAGCCTGAGCTAGGAGTTGATCTAGTTATTTTTTATAGATCCTCGTAGGTGTATTGTGTTACTAAGGTTATTATTTTGTAGTTAAATGTGGAACAACTTGTTTATAATGTGCAAAGTTGAATTGGATCAATTCAAAATTTGAAACAATAAGTTAAAGATCAATGTGGACAAGCCTAGTCTTCACTCTAGTTTTTAACTCATCTTTATGAATGTTTTGCTGTTTTGAGCCCTAATCTTTTGGCATACTTCATGAAGGATGAACGGTGAGTTGATTGTGATGACATATTTATTAAACACAAGATGGAATCCAAAGGAAAACAACGCCAAAAGATAAGGGATGGAAGGAAAAATACTTAGAAGATTATAGGCATTATGAGGCAATTTTCAATGAGCCTATGTGTTTGGGCCGCGATGTACCACTCCCACTATGCAATTTCTAATTCCTCATTCTTCTCTCTCCATGCAATATCCATTGTGATTCACCACTCTCTCCATGAGATTTCCAAAGTGACGTGATGAGTGGTGAGTTTACCACTCATTTGCATTAAACATTAGTGCATATTGCTACGCTTCCAATGATTTATGAGACATAATTGACATGCAATGCACTAATATCTATATTTTTCAGGTAAAGAATAGATGATATCGAAATATGTGGATAAGAGCTATATGTTTACCAAAAGAAAGAAAGAACGTGTGACTTATGACTCAGAGTAGACATGGCCTCAACTACTACTGTCATGGCCTGAGGACTGCAATCATAGTCAATTAAGTAGAGAGCAAATAAAACTTCAGGTAACATGATCGTGGTCTTAGGAATGTGATCGCGGGCTACTGAGAAATTCATTATGCTGAGATCGCGTGTCTCTATCCACAAGCGTGGTATGCATAATCACAGTCAAAGCTCTACTACCACGACCTTGTAGGATTAACAAGTAAGGGATAGGATAGATGTTTCAAAATTTTTATAAAATCTACTTTGTACCTATTTTACAAGAAGAAGTTGGTGAAATTGAAGGGTGGAGGTGAATATTATTTTTACCTTATATTGTTATGGATACCATAGAAGATTTGTTTGGTATAATTCTTACTCCTAACTTCTTGAATAGATAATTACTTTAATTTTGGGATTATGTTGAACTAATGTATATTTGTGTGAGGAGATTGATGTGTTTGTATGAATTTTTGTTTTTAATTTTGAATTTCACTGTTTCTTAAGCTTAATAGTTTTAATATATGGGTGAAAACTCTAAATCTCCAAATGGGTACGATGGGTGAAAACGCTAAACTCTAGAAACCCTTCATCATCCTCGAAAGAGGGATGAAGGTGAAGTTATGGGAACTCATAGCATTCTTGAAAGAGGTCTATAAGGTGACAAGGCAATAGTGGACAATAAAGCCTATGGTTTACTACCTTTTTGAAATAATAGAAATAAGTGTGATTGGAGTGTAAATCACGTCAAGGGCATCATCCTATTAATAAGGATGTCGGATTAAGGTTTTGGGTGACTATGAATTGCACACTTGTTAGGTGCTTAAAAGAGCCAATGAGTCAAATCCATGTGGTTTTCTTGAAACACTAATGACAAAGACTATCGACCTAGCCTATTGATATGCCAAAATTACAACTCTCGGTAGAAAGTGTAAGCGGTCGCTGTCAAATATAGAACCCAACTAGGGTGGGTGTCAAATCCCACATGGAATATTGTGCTCACTAAGGGTTGTAATCGTTATTAGACTGTTGATCAGAGGTTCCTAACAAAAAAAGGGGGGTTTGGGTTTTAATTTGTAAAATAATTAATCGTAATAAGAGTATTCCAACTAATGATTCTCTTTCTATTTCATAACTCTATGAGACTAAACAAACCAGGGTTATGGTCACCAAAATTCTAGCACCATTTGGGTTGTGAATCATTTATGAGTTCCGCTTAGCGAATTCAATGGAAAGAAAGGTTGAGTCCTATTCTTTATCCCTTAGTTTCTCAACCTAAGTGGATAGATTATCCTCTAATTCTCTTAAACTCGAAGGATGCATTATTCTTTCAACCCATTTCTCATGTAAGCTAATCTTGTTAGGGGATTTTCTATTACTATAAAGGTTAAAGACCTTGGAATTCATGTAAACACTTTCTTTCAGACAAGTGTTGTTCTAGGGTTCACACTTCAAGTTTGCAACCAATAAAAGTCATGACATTGAAGAAAGGTTTATGTAATGTCATTGAATTATGGAACTCAAATTGATTCCCAACCCATATATGTGTTTCACATTAAGGATCCCATAACCCTAGTTATGGAATCTTAGCCACAATACTCAATAGAAGAGGAATAAGTCATTCTTGTATTATTCATAAATAGATGAAGAATTTACTTACAATGAATCCAAAGAATTAGTTCTTCAATCTTCAATAATAAATTGTTCAATGCTAAAGTACTCCCAGATCTAAAGAATCCCCAAAGTTCTGGGTTATAAAGAGTTTCAATAGATGATAAAACTTGCAAAAGAAAGAAAAAATATCCCTTCTTAATCCTAAAATTTTGTATTTATATGTTCCCAGCTAAAAAAGGAATTTAAAATTTAAAAATAGAAAAGCCACATCCCAGTTCACGGTCTGTATGGGGGACCATCAAAGAGTTGACGGTCCACCATCATGTCCATCACTCGTTTCCTCTAAATAATAGTTTGTGGATAAGACCTGACGGTTCACGTGGTGGTCCGTCGCATGACTGATGGTCCACCACCTAAATCTTCATTGAGTTTCTCTGGAGGGTAGTTTCTGGATAAGCATTAAAGGTCCATATAGTGGTCCGTCGCATAACTGATGGTCTACTATGTTGATCATCACTGAGTTCCTCTGAAAGGTGATTTCTGGATAAGGGTTGATGGTCTATCTGGCGATCTTTAACATGTCTGACTATCGGACATGTTTTCCTTCACTCAAGTTATTTATATGGTACGTTCTGGATCGCCTTGATGGTCGACCTGGTGGTCCGTCGAAAGACTGACGATCTACCATTTTGACCATCAAACTCACTTTTCTGCTACTTTTTCCAGCTTTCTTTTATGGTTATCCCCTTTCACTGAAAACACTAAAATCTTTATTAAATAATACTTTGGTTTCCTAAAAACATACAATTTCCCAAAGAAAATGATGCTAACTATTCCGTAATATACCGGAACATCACCTATCCCTCACTTAACAACGAGTTTCATGTTAAAATATCAATAACATACACACTCTTTACATTTAGGTAGAATAATCCAAAGATTCTCTCTAACCTTGTATTTAAATCAAAAAAGATTTAATAGTGTGTTGTTTGACAGAAGATCACTGTAAAGAAAATCATGATTGAACCCCCCACTTTATCTTATATGTTGCATTTGTCTATACCTTCGGCAAACTTTTATTAATTAGAACACCCATATAATTTTAAATTTATAATTCACTCCTTATGGATTCGACCCCAACGTGAGTTGTTTATTGACAATGATTGCCACACCCCTCAAACATGGGAGTGAGTTAAGCGTTATCAATGAGGCACCGTTGCCGGGGAGTTTAATATTGATTTTTCTTGTGCGGTGTAATTGTTACTTGGTTGTACCCGTGGTTATTGTGACTTAATTTTGCTGTTGTGCTAAATTTTTGAATAGGTAAGCATTATTTAATTCACATAATCATAAGACAAGATGACTCGGATTATCATGGTACCGAAGATCATGAAAGTGTTATTCATGTTCCCCCCAACTGAGAGGCATGGAGTAATCTTTGTCAAAAGTGTAAAGATGTAATTGCTCAACTTAAAGAGACTTTTTGGGGGTGAAGCCCGAGGACCCTAATGCACACTTGAAGGGTTTTGTGGAAGATTGTGCTCCTTTCAATGTTGCACATATATCCTAAGAGTCTATGCAGTTACGTATTTTCTCATTCTCTCTTGCGGGAAAAATGGTACTATGGCTTAGAAAATTGCCTATTGTATCCATTACTTCATGGGAAAATCTTATAGTAATCACAAGTGAATACTTCCCACATTCTATAATGTTGAAATTATGGGACTAGATTGTTAATTTTGGCCGATACCATGAAGAACTGTGGTATGATGCTTTGGGGAGATTCAAGGAGACACTCTTAATATGACCCAACCATGAGATACCGGACAATATGCTTATTCTAATCTTTTGTATAGTTTTGGATCAACTAAATAAGGCCATAGTAGAAAATGCAACTAGTGGATGATTCACTACCCCGCCATATGAAGTTGCATCAAAAGTTTTAGATCAAGTGGCAATATTGTGTAAGAGTTGGGACATAATGAATACAAAGATATCTATAGGGTCTCCCTGCTCAACCTTTGTGTACCAAGATGAAAATTGGAAAGAGGGAGAGAAAGAGTTCAATATGGCCAAAGTGATTTCATATTTCAAACTCCTTATCGGTCATATGGTGGGAGATCGGATGGAAATTTTAAGTGTGATAAGTGCATGAGAAGTTGGACTATGTAACGGTGCAGAGGAAAAAAACAATGATGGCACTTAAGATGTGGTACCTAAGATCTTAGAGAATTTCCATCTTTCCCCTCAAGGACAAGACAAAAATCTAGGTCGAAATTAGGAAAGCCTTGGCTTAGCATAATATGAAAAGGAAGAGAAAATCAATAGAGATACATTGGTGGGGATCTTGAGTAGTGTTTAGAGGACCGGAGAAATGGTAAATGAGATGAGAAGTGATTTCTATTCAATTCACCAAACGTAATAGTCCCACTCAACCACCATTTAAAACCTTGAGGAAAAAGTGAGCCAAATATAAAAGCATCTCATGGAAAGGCCATGTGAAGAAATACAAAATGGTGAGAAAACAACTGCAAGGAGAAAAAGGTCCAATGATGAAGATCCCAATATAGGTGAGCTTGTGATGGGAAAGCCAATAGTTAATGATTGTCAAATTGTCCATATGCTATCGAAACCCATTCATCCCCCTTTTCTCAAATAGTCCTTCAGAAAGACAGTGTAAGAAATGCTTACCAAGTTCAATGATAAATTTAGCACTATATCTATCAATATTCCTCTTAATGAGGACTTGCAAAACATGGGGACATAGACTAAATTTATGAAGGATTTGATATCTAAAAATCAACTTGTGGAGGACTAAACAATAGAATTAACAAATCATTGTAATGTCTTTATGACAAGGACCTATGCGAAAAATAAGAGAGACCCCAGTGCCTTTACTATCCAATGCACCATCGGCTTGTTTAAATTCACAAAAGTATTGTATGACCTTGGAGTAGGTGTAAACTTAATGCCTTATGCAATATTCCACAAGCTTGGATTGGGGAAGACAAAATACACAAAAATGAAGTTTCTTATGGACGATCGATCCATAAAAAATCAAATGGGTGTTCTCCATCATGTACTAGTAAAAGTTGACCGGTTTATCTTTTTGTCCGAATTTGTTATTTTAGATTGTTTGATGGATGTTGAAGTCCCTATTATCCTTGGGAGACCATTTCTGTCTTTTGAAAAAGATTTGGTGGATGTTGAATATAGCGAGGTAAAATTTTGGTTGAATGATTAGCAGGTATCCTTCGATGTATGCAAATCCATGAAGCAACCGATGGAATTGCAAGTCATCTCGATGATTAATATTATAGATATAGAATAAAGTAACCATGTTAATGTGAGATTATTGGATGATACTTTGGTAGGAGTTTAAAGAAATTGTGAAGGGGATGAATGGCAAGAGTACAATGAGGTTGTTCCATCTTTAACGTGGCTTAGATTTCACACCAAGAACCCGATAAATTTGGACGTCAAATCTAAAAAACTATGAGAGCCCACCTGCAAAACCATCTATCCTTGAGCCTCCAAAGGTTTAATTAAAGCCTTTCCCACCCTATCTCTAATACGTATTCTAGGGGAGGGTGATATATTACCAATTATCATTGCAAGTTACCTCAACTCCTAGTGGATATCATTAGAATAGCTACCATATTTGTTCTCACAAAATTAAACTTGAACAAGATCATATACCTAGTGTGGAATATCAAAGAAGGTTTAATCAATAGGTGGTAAAGAATGAAATCATCAAGTGGCTTGATGCAGGACTGATATATCCTATATCCAATAGCACTTAGGTGGCCTAGTATAATGTGTCCAAAAAAAGGTGGAATCATGATAGTTAAAAATGAAAAGAATGATCTCATCCCCATCCGAATGGTTTACCGGATGGAGGGTGTGCATGTCCTACAAAACATTAAAATCCTGGACCGACAAAGTCCAATTTATATGCCTTTCATTGATCAAATACTAGATAGGATCATCGGGAGAGGATGGTATTATTTCTTGGATGGTTACTCAGGGTAAAATAAAATTTGTATCATCCTGGAGGACCAAGAAAACACAACTTTAACTTTCCTATATAGGACATTTGTATTCAAGCGAATGCCATTTGGGTTGTGCAATCCTCTGACAACCTTCTAACATTTCATGTTGTCAATATTCCCGGATATGATTGAAGAATCCATGGAAGTGTTTATGGATGACTTCTTTGTAATGGAAAACTCTTTTGAGTCATGCCTCAAATATTTGAGCAAGGTGCTTGAAAGATGAGAGGAGACAATCCTTGTTTTGAATTGTGGAAAGTGCCATTTTATGGTCAAATAAGGAATTATCATATTTCTCAAGATATTGAGAAAGGGATTACAAGTTGATCAAGTCAAGGTTGAGGAAATTGCAAAGCTTTCACCTTTTATTTTTTGTAAAGGGTGTTTGGATTTTTCTTGTTCATGCCGTGGTCTATCGATGTTTCATCAAGTATTTTTCACTGATAGCTCACCCAATTTGTTAACTTCTTAAGAAAGAATCTAAATTCAACATTGATGAGGCATGTTTTAATGATTTTGACCATCTTAAAGAATTGCTTATTTCGGCCACCATTATTGTGGCCCCAAAATAATCATCCTAATTTGAGGTAATGTGCGATACAAGAGGTATTACATTGGGTACGGTGATAGGGTAATGCAAGGAAAAACTCTTTCATCCTATATACTATGCGAGCAAAACCTTAAATGACACCAAACACAACTACACCATCATCGAGCATGAATTTTTTATTATTGTCTATGCCATTGAAAAGTATCACACCTAATTGTCAAGCATGAGAGTAGTCGTACACATGGATCACACCACCCTTAAGTTCATCATGGCCAAGTAATAAGCAAAGATGCACATATTTAGGTGGATTTTTCTCTTTTAAGAGTTCAACTTTGAGGTGAAACACCAAAAAGTGTGTGAGAATCAAGTGGCCGATCATTTGTCATGCCTAAAAGAAAACAATGAAAAGTATGGGGAGAGAGAAATTGATGATGCATTCCTCGATAAATTAGTCTTGACCATCGTGGGAAATAATACACCATGGTTCGCCAAGTTTTCTATGTTTGTAGAGAGTGGTGGGCTTCCTTATTAACTGGGCTGCCATAAAAAATGGTTTCTATTTATCGCAAAGAGATGTTTTTTGGATGAACCATATTTTTTTTAGGATTATGCAGATGGTGTTATTAGGTTGTGTGTCATGGATATTGAAATAAATGATATCTTGGAATCTTGTCACTCTTGGCCTTACGTGGTCACCATGGGGGAATCCCCACTACTGCCAAAATAGTCCAATGTGGATTTTATTGGCCATCCATGCATAGAGATGCCATTGAATTAGTAATATCATTCCACCAATGTCAAATGCACGGTTGTATTTCAAGAAAGAAGGAGATGCCCCTCAATCCAAATCATGAAGTAGAGCTCTTTGATATATAGGGAGTTGATTTTATGGGTCCTTTTGTAAGAACCTTTGGGAATAAGTACATATTATTGGAGGTTGATGATGTCTAAAAATGGGTGGAAGCCATCGCACTCCTTACTAATAAGAGAAAATGTATTGCCTAATTTCTCAAAAAGCACATTTTCAAAAGGTTCAGAACACCTTGTGCGATAATTAGTGATGACAGCTCATATTTATATAATCTAGTGATTAGGGATCTTCTTAAAAAGTATGGGGTTAAGCACACAGTCACCACTCCATATCACCCCTAAAGGAGTGGTCAAGTAGAGGTCTCGAATTCAGAAACTAAGTCTATACTTGAAAACATAGTGAATGTAGGCTACAAAAATTAGGCAAGGGAACTTGATGAAGCGCTTAGGGCTTATAGAACAGCTTATAAAATGCCAATTGGAATGTATACTTACCATTAGTGTTTGTAATGACAGGCCATCTAACCATCGAGCTTGTGCATAAGGGTTTGTAGGTTTTGAAAAAGTTTAACATGAATTAGGGAGAAGCCTTCAAGGCATGGCTTACAAAGCTCTATGAGATGGAGGATTTGTAGCTAAAGTCTTATAAGAGTTTGACATTTTACAAGGATAAAATAAAGAAATGGAATGATGCTCGAATATTAAGACAAGAATTTCATATTGGAGAGAACGTACTCCTCTACAATTTGAGCTTAAAACTCTTTGCGGGGAAGCTCCGCTCAAAATAGTTGGGACTATTTGTGATTTCTCATATCTATCCAAGTGATTCCACTGAATTTGAAGATCAAGATGGAAAGAAGTTTGTAGTTAATGGTCAAAGGGTGAAATATTACAATGCAAAAATTCCCATCGTGGCTAAGGTGGAGTTTGTTCATTTCAAGGATGCCATGTAGTAAAAAAAGGAGAGTTGTGCTATGATGTTAAATTAGGTGCTTGGCAAGAGGCAACCCATCTTTGACTCATTTAGTATTTGTTTTAATGTTTTGTAGGTATTCTGACATAAGTGGTGTGCCCTAAAAAATGGGGGAAAACAGAGCTGGAAAACTAGCAGCTGTGTAGAAAATAAAAAATAGAGAAAAAAATAGGGCAATTCGGTCTCAGTTACCATGATCGCAGAAATTACATTGTTATTGTGGTTGTGCGATCATGACCCTATTGGCATGATTGTGACACTAGACTCCCAGACTGCCTACTATTTACGGGAGACAATCTCAACCCTTATACCTCTTAAATTTGCTTCAGTAAGGACACTTGGTGTAGTGAGGCTACCTGTGTTTTCTTAAGCTATGTACAAACATTAACCTATGATAGATTAAGTGACAAAATTCTTAAAGGTGCACCATCGTGTTTGGGTCTTGAGCTAGAGATATAGAGGAAGTATGAGTACTTGTGGCATCATGGTCAATGCAAGGGAAGTTTGACTACATGTGGCTTTGATAATTTTGGATCACATTCATGCCTATTGGCAAAGTCTAGTATCCATATGGGTGGTTAGCCTGTATTAGAGCCACAATGTTAGACAATAGTTTAGGTTGTTTCCATGATTATCAAAATTATGCGTGGTGCAGAGGCAAATCAGAAACACCATATGTCCAAAAACTTTTCACAAAATTCAAGGGCATGGACATTAGTAACTTTGTAATAAAACTTTCCTCTTTTTATTACACCAAAAAGTGACTTTGGAAAATAGTTGGTACTATATTTTTGTCTCGACCAGGTGGAAAAATTAAACACTTTGAAGAGCTTTGCCTTCCGTGTGTGTATGATTATTCGTCTACATCTCATGTGTACTTGTACCATTAAGAACTTTCCACTTTAGTCTTTCAAGAATAAATTTTGACTGTGCTTGATTATTAAAATGATCATAGGCCATCTTGTGATATTGGAAGCCTACTTTTGCCTAAAGATCCTACCAATACATAGGAGTTATCCCTATTCACCCTTTTTGAACCTTTGGACTTTTCTTTGGAAAGCACATTACAATCCATCGCCCATCTGTTTCTCCTCTTTTTAACCCTACCCTCCTTGAACTTAAGAATATACATTGAGGCTAAAAGCCTAAGTTAGGGCTGGTGGGATTTGAAAAAGCTATAGTTCGGCCATGAAATCATAAGAAAGTTCCCACAAGCTTATGCTAATAAATAAAAATGATTCAAAGAAAGAAAAAATACAACAAAGGAAAGAAAGGCATGATTTTTGCATAAAAAAAGTAAGGAAAGCGGGAAAACCAAGAGAAGGCAAAATAGGCACAATAGTAAAGAAAAAGATGTAGCCCAATAACAGAAAATGAAAAGTGTATGGTGTAGAAGTTCAAGAAACATTTAGGCTTATTGTCCTAATTTGATATCCTACTTTGCCCTAAACCTATATTACAAGTTTAATAAAAGTCTTTTGTGATTCCCAACCAAGTGTGGTCATTATGTTGCAATTCAAAATAGGGGAAATCCTATGGTATGTAACTTCTTATCACTAAGAATTTCTTGAGAGAAAGTGATTTTTCACTTAAATTCCTTTTTGAATGATTAATAACTTTGTGAGTAAAAACACTTCTTTTTGTGAGGGGGCATGTGAACAAGTTGAGGTGGGTGATTTTGTCATTTTCCAAAAAATAAACCAAATGGAGTGTAATGTGGTTGAGGTCAAAAAGTGAGTTATCTCTACAGTGAGTAGTAGTTGTTGCATAGTTTCTCCTCATAGTCTATTATGTCTTCCATTATTCCAGTTTATCTTGAGGGGTTCCATTAAAATCATTTTTCCCACGGATGAAGAGTTTTTTGTGGTAATAAGCATATTGGAGTCATCATGATCATTGAGTAATAAAATTTGGGCATTTAAGTCAATTTGTTTTATAGTCAAGGCTGATGTTGCTTGAGGAAAATCATGATTTTAAGTTGGGGGTGTTGATGAGTATTGAGTTCACCACTCATTTGCATTCAACATTAGTGCACATTTCTATGCTTTGAACAAGTAATTAAGAAATAATTGCCATTGAATGGACTAATATCTTTATTTTATAGGTAAAGAATCGATGAGATTGAAGGATGTGGATCAAAGAAAAATATTGACCAAAAAGAAGCAAGAAAGTGTGACTTGCGACTCAGAGCAAACATGACCTTAGTTACCATGGTCACGGCCTAAGGACCATGATCGTTGTCTGTTAAGTAGATAACAGATGCAGCTTTAGGTAATGTGATCATGGTATTATGAATGCTCTCGCCTACATAAAGAAGGTCATTATATCGTAATCACGCATCTCTAGCCAAGACTGCGGTAGGCGCGATTGCAGTCAAAGCTCTGCGACTGCAGCCAAGCGGGATTAACAAGTAAAGGCATTTCAGTAAGTTGGGATAGCTAATTAAAAATTTCAATAGAAGACCCAAATTCTTTTCCCTAGGGCATTATGCAATAGATTAGAGTAAGGCTAAAGAAGAGTCAACCAAAAAACCCTAGAATTTGGGGGGAAATCTATTTTGTTCTAATTTTACAAGAAAAATTTGGTGAAATTGAAGTGTGGAAGTGAAAATTATATTTACCTTCTATTATACGGATGCCATGGAAACATTAATTGGAGTAACTAGTAAAGTAACTTCCATTTGACTAGGAGGTCACGTGTTCAATTCTTGGAAATAGCCTTTGGCAAATATTCAAGGTACGGCTATGTACAAGACATCCTTGTGGTGGGGCTTTTCCTTGAACACCGCACTAGCGGTAGCTTTAGTGCACCGGGCTGCCCTTTTTTTACTTCATAAGTGACTATTTTCTGTAATCTTGTGATTATCTTGAACTAAAGTATACTTCTGTGCAGGCATTAAGGTGCTTTCATGGATTTTAGTTGTTGATTATGGATTCCACCATTGCTTTAGCTTAGTAGTTGAAATTTATGGGTGAAAATCCCAAATCTCTAAATGGGTATGATTGGTGAAAACCCCAAACTCTAGAAACCCATCATCATCCTTTAAAGAGGGATGAAGGTAATGTTATTGGAACCTATAGCATCCTTGAAAGAGTACTATAGGGTGACAAGGCAATGGTAGACAATCAATCCTATGGTTTACTGCCTTTTGAAATCTTATAAATAAGTGTTATTGGAGTGTAAATCATGTGAAGGGCATCAACCTAGAAATAGGGATGCCCGATTAAGGTGTTGGGTGACTATGAATTGCACACATGTTAAGTTCTTGAAAGAGTTAATGGGTGAAATCCATGTGGTTTTGTTGAAAGACTAACCACAAAGAATATTAACCCAGACTATCCCTCACTTAACAACAAAGTTTCATGTTAAAATATCAACAACCTACACTCTCTTTACCTTTAGGTTGACATAGTCCCAAGATTCTCTCTAACCTTGCATTTAAATCAAATGTGATACAATAATTTGTATTTTAATAAAAGATTATTTCAAACAAAATCTAAATTAAAACCCCCAAATTTTTTTTATATATTGCATTTGTCCACACCTCAGGTAACCTTTTAGTAATTAGAACACCCATAGGATTTGAAATTTATAACTCGCTCCTTGTGGTTCGACCCCAATGCAAGTTAGGAAATTGACAATGACTGCCTCTCTCCTCATACATGGGAGTGAGTTGATCTTAATCACGACGTTAACCATTACTCACACGCGACAAACATTCCCCTTCTATAAATAGAATAGTTTGCACACTTTATAATTACCTGGGACACTTTTGGAATTCTTTGGGAGATTATGGAGGCTGATGAACATAAATTTTAGGGTTTTTTTCTCTTTTAATTAGTTCATTCATAGATTTAATCATGTATTTTATTAATTGGATTATGATTATGTCGATTAGTGGATAAACACCCTCTTTTTGGGGTTGAGGCAAAGAACATGTTTGCCATTATTTTGAATTGAATTCATTTTGATTTCTTATAATATTTTGTTGTTTGTTCATCCTTGTCTTAACTATTTTGAGAATTCACAACCCTTTGAACATATATATTATCGACCTTGTGATCTCGGGAGGGAGAGTAGTAAGATAAAACATTGGTATAAATATTATAAGGTTCTTATTCTTTTATGAAATCAGTAATTTGAATTAGTATCAAGGACAAGGATCTACCTAGAAGACTTGCTTGGTTCATATGTAGGATGACAACTTCATGCATCTAATTTGATTATTACATCCCTTCTCAATGATTTAGTTGTAATGTCCAACTTAGGTAGATGATTAAAGGTGAGGAGACCATGATCATGCGATAAAACTATGAATCAATTACCAAGATAACCAATCTAACTAATGAATTGCAATAGTGTAGTATGATTGTTCGAAGATCCTTAACTCTGGTCTTTCCTCCATTGATTTTCTAAAGTCTTTATTTGTATGCATTGTTTACTTTACTTTTAGTTTATCAATGTACAAAATCATATTGGTTATGCCTGCACTAACTTAATCTTAATTGTGAACTAGAGTTTGATAGTTACTTGACACTAGTCCCTGTGGGATCGATACTTGGCTAGTAAAAGGGACATATACTTGGTGAAACGACGCACTCTTGCGTATGCAAATATTGTTGTTCCCATGAGCACATATAAGTGTATGTGGCCTCAAAAGTAGTTATGTGGCCATTTTACAAGCCAAGTATCGATCCCACAGGGACTAGTATTAAGAAACTATAAAATTCTAGTACAATATTAAGATTCGCATAGTAAAAGTGTAACTAAAAGAGTTTTTAAAGTGATAAACAAAAAGTAAAGTAAACAGTGCATAAAGTAAATGCTTGAGACAATGAATGGAGGAAGCCCAGGATTAAGGTACTTCGAACAATCATACTATGCTATTGAACTTCATTCGTTAGATTGCTTATCTTGGGTATTTATTTGTAGGGTTTATCACATGATCATGGTCTTTCTACCTTTAATCGTCTACCTATCTTGGACATTACAAGTACATTGTTGAGAGGGGATGTAAAAATAGTCTGCATCGTATTGGACAGTTATTGGTGCATAATGGTTGATATAAAGTGGATAAAACAGAATGGGGATTCAAAAATGCATGGAGGGAGTGGTGCGTCACAGCCCACACGTGTAGGCTCACTAGAAATTGCCTCGTGACGCCTATATTCTTCTAAGTGTTTCTCCTTCTAGTGTTTCTTTCCTTTAGTTTACAACTTGTATAAAATCAAAATAAAATCACCACTCATAATTCATGATCAATTACCAAGTATTAGAGCTCAATGTAACAAAATATTCTTAACGATGAACTAAAAACTTGAGCTAAGACTACGCTTGTCCACATTGATCTTTAACTTATTGTTCTGAATTTTGACTGGATCCAATTGAACTTCTAATTATAAGAAATTTTTTCCTCATATAATTACACAATAATAATATTCGAAACTCAATACACCCACTAGGATCTATCGAAAACAACCAGAAGAACTCCTAGCTCAAGCTAGTCAAACTGGTTTTCTCATCCAGACTATAAATGATCAATTTAAATCCAAACTTATATGAAAACACCTTTAAACATTGTAACTACATAGTTGAACACTTGGATGCTTATTTATAATATTATTAACACATAAATCACTCAAGAGGTCCTCAAAACAAGGCTAAAAAAGCTAGGATAGACACACTAAAGTGCATAGATACACCTAACATCACCACCCACACTTAAAGACTTGTTTGTCCTTGAATAACTATGTACTCTAAGCATCATAAGATGAGGAGACTGCCCACTTTTACTACATGAAAGAAACTCAAGATAGTACTATAATGGCTACAGAGAATGCAAGTTTCTACATTAAGCATGTTACACACACAAATGAAAGCTCAAGAATACTACTTCAAAACATCTTAGCCTTAAGAATTGACTCTCCTAGTTTGAAAACTCATGCATATTGTTCAATGTAATACATTATACAATTCAACCAACTGCTATCAAACATGTACCCTCTAAATAAGAGAGTTATCCATAATCACTCACAATCATTCAATCCATAACAGAATGTGTATAAGAATTGAATTGAATTCACTCTCAAAAAGATTCCACAAGGTACAAATAATGAACCATAGGCTTTTCCTTAGTGTAGTACTCCACTACTATCAGAATGTTAAACTTAGGATCAAATACATCTTTAATGGTTGTAATGTTAGCTACGGGATGGGTAGGAACTAATCAGGACAGTAATTGTGAGTATCTTACCTATGACCTTTAATACATCAAACAATAAAATTAAAACCAATTTCAAATAACAAACGTTCACCTCTACTATCTTTACACATCTTTTATTTTACCCCATCCCATTAAGATCATTCACATACACTATGGTGGGAGTATTCTTTATTCATAAATTATTTAATTTTAACAAATTTATTTTCTTTCCATTACTCAACTTCCAACCACAACACTTAATTTTTTTACACACCAATAACTATCACTTTAGGGCTTCACTTTCAACTTTATCTTCTTGAATTTCCAACTCCTTAACTTAATTATATTTCTACCAAACCACTTAAGTAATTAGGATCAATTTATGGTTAATCAATGAGGAAATCAGGCTACATATGAGGTTGCCAAAAAAAATAAACTAAAGGATCAATAGGGATAACTACGATTATACATAATAGTAGGTAAAAGAAGGTATGAAACAAGGCTATCAAAGAAATTCCTGTATCATCTCCTAAACCCACACTCTTTATTTTGCTTTGCATGCACACCGGGCAAGTTCTAGACATCAAATACAACAAAGAATACGCAACAACTGTAAAAACATATCACACATGTTAAACTCAAGTAGGATCATCATACACTCTCTATCAAACAATATCATGAATTCAACAATAAGCTAACAAGTACAAGAGTCATAAATATGAACCTACGAGTCTAAAAAGTAGTAATTCACACAATCAACATGCTTTTTACCATCTAAACACTTGTATCTTGTCATCAACTATAACACCAACAAGAATATCTCATACTTATTCCTAACCTAAAAAATTTAAAATTACCCTAAATATTGGGAATTTTCCTACCCCATACTTAAAAATCTACTTTATATAAAAAATATAGTTAAAAGTACAGATAGAAATACCCCCTTAGGCCTCTAGGCATGGTTAGTAGTTTCTTTATACATCAATAGGGTCAAGGGACCCCACACATACTCTTTGATATGCTCCTTAGCTCAGACTTATGGTACTCAAAGTTCCCATTAACTTGTGACTCAACAAAAATGAAAACTACGTGAAGAAAAAACTAAAAAAAAAGAGAAAATAAAACAAACCTTAACTTAATTGAAGTTGCCTCCCAAGAAGCACCTAATTTAGTATCACGTCACGACCCAATCTCTGTGTCAACCATATTTCTTCATCCTCTTTCTCTTACTTGGACGCCATCTTTTTTTTCATTTATGACCTCTTGAGTGTAAAATCTCAAGGTCAACAACTTCTTCAACTTTATCTTTTTCAGGCTCATTAATTTGCATCATGTCGAGCTTAGGTGTTAAAGGTTTGGCCTGCTTAATGAGGTAGTTCGAAGAGGTCTTTTCTTGAATATAATCTACCACCCCATACTTATCCCCTTCAATCAATGTACATATTTGTAGTAGGATAGCGTCTTAAGAAGTTTCTACACCTTGAAAATTGCCTCTTCGTTATCCATCCTCATTGCGAGTGTGCACTCCCTCACATTTATTAAATCTTTACCCGTTGCTAAAAATGGATGCCCCAAGATGACTGTAACTCTTTCTTCTACCTGAATATCTAAAACAATAAAGTCAACAGGAATAATAAACTTACCAACCTTGATTAGGACATCCTCTATGATTTCTTCGGGTTAGGCTACGGTCCGGTTTGCCAACTGGAGTATCACAGTGCTTGGTCTTAGCTTTCCAAGGCTTAAAGTGTTGAACAAGGAGAGGGAAATCAAATTGAAACTTCCCTCAAACACTCAGTGTATGGATTACTTTATTGCGGCTAATTTCAATGGGGAGACTGAAACTCCCTGGATCTTTGAGTTTTTGTTACATCTTCTGCTTCACTATAGAACTATACTTTTCAGTAAGTGATACTTTTGCAACATCCCACAACATAACATTATTAGTGACCACATACTTTAAGTACTTAGCATACTTGGGAATTCCCTATAAAATATCTAAAAGAAGTAAGTTAATGTGCAGCCCTCTGAACATGTCAAAGAACATATTGAAGGAAGCACACTTCTCTTTCTTTATATTGTTCTGTGAGAAAGGTAGTGGTGGGATCTTCTTCAGTTCTTCAAAAACTTTTTCTTTCGAGTACTCAGACTTTCTCGAATTTTCAACAACTTGGTTAGATACCAGTGAGGGAATCATCTATGCATCAACCTGCTTAGTTTTCTTTGAAAGTCTTTTACTCTTCTCCGTAAAAATCCTCAAAGTAATTACTATGATTGTTTAGGATTTTTAGTATCACTTGGCAACCCACCTTAAGGCCTTGTAATTTTTGCCTGCTGTAGTAGACTAATTTGCAACTCCAAGCTTCTTGTGATCACTTGTTGTCTTTTCATCTTTGCTTGTTCACTTCTCATATCTACTGCCAACCGTGCTTGACTAGCTATAAGTTGTTTCAACATCTCTTCCATATTGCTTGTGGCAAAATTTCCTTATCTGGTGATTTCTAAAACTACTATTGGTTGTTCAATCAAGTATTTAGTAGCAGAGTCTGCTACTTTTGATTCTTGGAATTGACAATATTTAGCCCCTGAACATTGTCCACATACATTATGGACTGAGGATTTGCAGCACATGTAGCCGCTGAATGCCTACTATTACCACAAACCCCACGCCAACCTATAGTCTATTAAATTGAATTAACTGCGGCTGCAGTCCATCCAACCCCAAGCTTTATATTGCTTATTTGATTTTGTAGGAAAGCAAGATGAGAGGATAAAGAAGTGAAATGGTGAACCTCTAACACACCAACAAACTTCTTTTATAGCATTCTTTTAGTTGGATTTCCATTCAAGATTCCATTGGGCAATACGGTTCAATAAAGTATACAACTCATTATACACCATCTCCAAA
Organism: Capsicum baccatum var. pendulum; assembly: GCA_030864225.1. Lineage (NCBI taxonomy): Eukaryota > Viridiplantae > Streptophyta > Magnoliopsida > Solanales > Solanaceae > Capsicum > Capsicum baccatum. The sequence continues at coordinate 95,403,935 of CM061557.1, forward strand.
GCTTGACCACCTGTACCAAAATCTAGCAAAATTTATGTGTTATGGTAAAATGCCTTAACAAAAGTATGAGCTACTACCATATTGGATTGCTGATGGTGTGGACAGTCCTGTAATGAGCTTTGAAGCGCTCCTAAGAATGATATAAATTCTCATCTGGCTTTTATTTAAGGCACATAATCTCACTATGAAGTATGGCATTCTTTCTAGATGAAAAGAATTGGATGAGGAATTTCCTGGTCAAGTCATCCCAGTTAATGATTAAATCTTTCGGCTCAGTATTCAACCACTTTTATGCTTCCTCCAATAGTAAAAAGGCAAATATTATCAGCCTAGCATGATTAATTGACACACCCATAGGGATTAATATGTTAGTAATCTCATGAATATTCAACCGATAAACTTGTGGATATCATGCAAAAGCTCGGTAAATTGTCCACTACCGATCAGAAGCTACACCATATTCTGCTTAATCTAAAGCTTACCTCCAATAACCAGTTTCTTAAAATGGGAGGTCAAAATTGTCGAAAGTGGGATTGCCACTTCTCTAACTATCCTGTTGATTGGTTGTTCTTCAACCATGAGTGTAAAATTGTCTAGTTCTTCTTCAATTTATGAAATACAAGGGAGAAGGATTGTTTCTCTCCTTCATTGATTGAGGAATTGCTTGGGTTAAGGACTTGGTTCAGCTAAATCCTTATACCTTGCAAGCTTACTATCCTAAAAACTTATTTAATGCAAAGACAAAGCCAAGACAAAGTGTAAATCACCAAAGAAATCTAAATCACAAAACTAAATATAAAATAGTAGGCAAATTACAAGTCCACAGCAATGACGCCAAAACATGTTATGCCAAAGTGTACACACGTGTACGTGGCCTCACAAGTAGTAAAGTAGCCCTTTTATTAGCCAAGTATTGATCCCAAAGGGACTAGCTTTAAGAACATATAAATTCTAATTCACTATTAAGATTCACTTAATGCAAGTGTAACCAAAAGAGTTTTGAAATTGATAAACTAAAACTAAAGTAAGTGGTGCATAAAGTAAATACTTGAGACTATCAATGGAGGAAAGCCTAGGGCTAAGCCACTTCGAACAATCATACGAAGCAATTCAACTTCATTTGTTAGATTTCTTATCTTGGTTATTAATTCATAGGGTTTATCGCATGATCATGGTCTCCCGACCTCTAATCATCTACCTATCTTGGACATTACAACTACATCATTAAGCGGGGATGTAATTATCCAAATAGATGCATGTAGATATCATCCTGTGAACCAGCCAAGGCTTCTAGGTACATCTCTTCCCTTGATGCAAATTCAAATTACTTGTTTCATAAAATAATAAGAACCTTACTCTATTCATCCCCACATTCTATCATCCTATTTCCCCTTCCGAAATCACAAGGTTGAAAATATATTTATTCTAAGGGTCGCAAATCCTCAAAATAGTTTAAAAAAAAGGATGATAAAAAAAACCAAATATGATAAGTAATCCAAACAAATTTAATTCATAACAATAGTAAACATTTTCTTGGCCTTAATCACGAAAAGGGGTGTTTAGCCACTATTCCACACAATCATAATCTAATTAATTAAATATATCATTAAATATATGAATGAACTAATTAAAATAGAGAAAACCCTTGAAATTCTTGTCGATCAGCCTCCACAAGCTCCCTAATACGTCCAAAAGTAACAAAGGTAATTACAAAGTGTGCAAATTATTCTATTAATAGCGAGGGAATTTTTTCCATGCGTGAGAAATAGTCCGCGTCGCATTAGCTATCTCATGGAGAGAGTGGCACGTAGTAGCAGATATAATGTGGAGAGATCATCACAGGGCATTCTAAATCTCATGGAGGGAGCGGCACGTCACATCCCAAATGCGTAGGCTCACTGTAACTTATCTCTTGACGCCTATATTCTTCTAAGTGTTTCTTCTTCCATCCCTTTCCTTATGGTGTTATTTTCCCTCGGTTTCCAGCTTCTATTTCATCAAAATATCTTTAAAATTAACTCACCACGAATGCTTCATTATCAAACACCATATATTAGATCTCAAAACAACAAAAAATTTATAACGATGAACTAAAAACTGAAGCTATGACAAGGCTTGTCCACAATGATCTTTAACTTATTGATCCAACTTTTGACTTGATCCAATTGAACTTTTCACATTATAATCAAGTTTTTCAACAAATAATTACACAATAATAACATTAGGAACTCAATACACCCACCAGGATCTATCAAAAACAACTAGAATAACTCCTAGCTCAAGCTAGTCAAGCTAGTTTGATCTTCTATACTATAAATGATAACTTTAAACGGAAACTTGTTTGAAATAAAACCCTAAAAATAGTAATTTCATTGTTGAACACTTAGATGCTTATTTATACCATTATTAACACATAAAGAACTCAAGAAGTTCTCTAAAAAAGGCTAAATAAGATAAGATAGCAACACTAAAGTGCATAAATATACCCAACAAAAATAAGCGACTGAACCAACACCAACAATTAAACAACATCAACCAAACATAAAAGTTTTTCTATATGGATCTTCAGATATCATTCAAAACACAATGAACAAAATACTACTATTCTATTATAAAAAAATTGATATTTTGTACACTATGGAATTGTTAAATTGACCCACAGAGTTGTTTCGAGTGTTGACTAAAGTTATCCCTAATACATAACTGACCAACTGCCATACTAAACACTAAAAAATAATTGAATTTCAAGTAACTCAAAACAAACAATGCCACTATTGCAAAGATGGCATTTTGAAGCTAACAAAATATAAGGAATTTACATACGATATCTAAATCTCTAAATATTACAAATCAACAATATCAACTTCAAAACCTTTCAAAATTAAAAATGCACCTAAATTATTACAAAACACGTTATGAATCATGCCATCACTCCCATAGACCACAAATAGCATAATACAAATACTAATATATTGACATGGATGGGGTAAAATAGTCTAAATATATTAAAAAATACAAAAAATTTAAAATATGGGTTGTTGCATCATCCATCACTGAAAAATACATTCTTACTCAAATGTAAGGGTTAGAAAGGTATCTAAACTATCAAAAAGTTGGTGTATCTACTCCATATTTCAGACTATATCTCCCATGTTGCCTCTTTAATTAGATGATGCTTCTATTGAATCTTTACTAAATTAGTGATCTTGGAACATAATTTCCTATTATGCATATCCATATAGTTATAGGCCCATCCTTAACAGTCAGATTTTGATCCCAAAAAACTAGATCCCACCAGCTTACATTTGAACCATCCGAATACTAATTTTGAAATCTAGACATGAAAAATTTAAGGCATAACCGAAAGACTCAAAGTTATGGCTAAACCATAGGCCACCTTCCATATCAACAAACTGATCTCAAAAGGGCATATATACCTATGTCTAAGCTTGTCCTTTCTTCCTGTAATGATCTTTTAGGTCATTTTCTATATTTTTTCTTATTTTCATAATTAAAGATTTCTCATAGCTACCGTAAGACATTTAAGACTTGCTTAAACTAATAGTTCGGTTACTGAGCAGTTTATTTGTTCTTTAGAGCTAATTTTCTATTTTGAAGTCTTTGTTGGTTCTAAATGGCCATTGGGTGAAAACATCACTAATACACTATTAGAAATAAATTTTGATGCACAACAACTCGGTAATATCACTTTAAGGATAGGTAGACCTTTAATTTAGGTCCGGATGCACCCCATCTCATTTCAACCTATTGGTTGGAAAGTTGAAAAATTAGAAATTTTTGTATAGAGCATATATTTGGTCGTAACAACCTTAGATAGAAAATCTAACAATGTTATTGCGTCCTTACATCAAAATTGGCATGGTTATATATTTAATTTGTGTATATATGACTCTAAATGAGCCGTGAGCCATTGGTAGAAACTTGAAAAATTTCTACCAAGGGTTTTGCTGATCTACATACTTGATCCTAATTCCATGAGGTGTGATTGCACATCTGGATATGTCATTGCAACACAGGATTACCTGGAAGAGTTATAAATAGATACCCTAAGGTCGCGAATTAGACAATTTTTCATCCATACCTTAGGACCTAAATCTCTGAGGAGTGTGATAGCTCAATATTGAAACCTGTGTGACTTGGGAGCTTGTCTAACACCTATTGTCATGATTATCATCTGAATTAATATAGGATTCCACCCTTTTATTATTGAATATTAATTCTTTCTTAACCTAAATCCTAATAGCTTGAGGGCTTGATTTTAGACCTAATTTATCTAGTTTTTTACCCACTCTTTACGATTGTGATTCCTTGATCATGGATAAATATTGGGTTGGCTTTGGAAGTGTTATTTTTATAAGTGGGACCCACATGAGGTTTTTGATATTATTTTTGAATACAAATAATAATAATGCAACATGAGTATCATTGATCTCATATAGATGTGTAGAGTTAGATTTTTATAGCTTGGCATCTAGAGAAGGTTTCTGGATGGGAAAAGTAAAGGTTTAGCAATTTCTTGAGATTTCTTCAGTGTCGTGGTATGCTAGGTTTAATTATATTTATGATATTTTTTTGATTGGGATAGTTATAGGTATTTGTTGATGAATTTCAAGATTTGGGTTACTTGAGCTATTTTCGCTAGTTTGACGCCATAAGCATGAATCCTTTAGCTTGTTCCCTTGTTCTTTGGGTAAATTAGTTTTAATCACTCATGCTTAGTATGAAAATGACTTAGGTTACTCAAATTAGACATGGTTAACCTAGTTACTCATATTTTAAGTGAATTTTCTATCTTAGGACAAATTAAGGCTTGTTTGACATCTAAAGAAGATTTACATACCTTAGTCATAGTTCGGGTAAAAGATATTCTAAAATGGAGGTCAATGAGTAGTGTGGACTCTTAAACCATCTTAGACTATGACATATGTTAGCTTTGGTATTCCTTTATTCCTATTAGACTCTTGGAAATAGGTGTTGAGGTTACGGTATGAAATCTTTGTACTAGATGATATTATTGGTATATGTAAAGAATGTTTATATTGTTATTTATGCAATTAGTTATACTATGGTGATGATTATGATATATTTATGACCAATTCTATTACGAGTCTTGATGATATTTATGACCAGTTGTATTATGAGTCTTGATGATATTTATGACCAGTTCAATACTTAAGTCTTAAGGATATATATTTCCAGTTAAACTCATGATGATGATTATAATTACTAGTTCGAGTTTGGATATATATATATATATATATAAATATTCCATGGTGTAATATGGCTAGAAAATATGGTGGTTAGCTAAAACTATAATGACCAGTGATAAAGGATGTTTAGTTGATGAAATGGTGAATAACAGATAAATGGTAACTAGTTGATGGCAAATGATAGTGATAAAAGATAGTCAATGGTTGACTAGCTCATTATGGAGTAATTGGTAAATTGCTAAGTGGTGGCATAGTGCTGAATTATGGTGAATTACGAATGTATGGTTAATGGCCTATAAAGGTTAGTTATAATGTCAAATGATTATTTAACTCTTTTCTTGGGTGTACTCTCCAGTCTGTAGGAGATTGTGATGAGTTTTTTAATTTTCTACACCAGTTGGCATATGTGAGCTTATTTTGTGATTAGTTTGACATGTGCTTCATTTTTTACATTATGTTATTATTATTTTTTTGGCGTATGTACTAATTATAAACAATGATGATGGAGATGATTCGGCTTTGATTATATACCTCAACTTAGTTAAGTTATCTTGCATTTAATTATCTTAATATAATTATTAGCTTAGTCGGTCGAAAATACCTACTAAGTACCCATTGTGTTGGTACTCAAACTACATTTTTGTACTTTGTTAGAGCAGATCCAAGTACTAGCTATAGTTGTTTTTCACTATTCATGTAGAGTTAATATTTTGGACATAGGGTGAACTCTTTGAGTCGGAGTAACCTATTTTCTTCTTTATTTATGATTCAGTCTTTTGTATTATGATAGAGGTTTGACTATTCTAAGATGTTTGAGTTGTATTACTACTTGTATGTTGTTATACTGGCTCTACCTAATCAAGCGATGGGTATTCATGTGTTGACTATTTTATCTATTAGAATACTATATATTTATAACTTGTGTTCATTAAATTAAGCCTATGTTGGGAATTTTAGTCAGAATTAAACCATTTCATTATCTTTGGGTTAAGGTTTTGTGGACCTACTAGAGGGATTTTGTAGGTGCCATTATGACTCATAAATTATGTCATGACAAATTTGTATCAGAGCCTAGGTTTCACTACTATTATTTGTACAAGAGCATATATATTATAGAGTCCTACGAATCAAAATGATGACATTCGTTTCCCATCTTCGAGAGGGTATGGGATAATTTTAGGAGTTCTGAACTCCTTTCATTCATATCATTCTATAAGTCTGAGATGGTTTGTAGATGTATTTTCTTGACTTTACTTTTTTACTGATTTCTTGGACAGGTGTTACTATAATTTTAGATGAGGGTCCTAAGATCATGTCTATTGATTCTAATCCTATTTTTGGATAATACAAAGGTTGTGGATAACCTCATGATCTTTCCCCAGATAGGGGCCAGGAGAGGCCACCCTTCACAGACCCTATTCCTACACCTGAGCTACAGATTCTTCTGCTAGAGCTAGCGTTGGGCCGGACACAAGACCATGCTATACCAAAATTTTTTCCTTCCCTCATTACTTAGATATGTATTGGTTCAAATTTTTGGGATAGTTGGTGGTGATCCATTTGATGGTGCACAGTCTACTGATTAGAGTGATACGGAAGTGGGGGTATAGCCTATTGCTGCAACTCTTGGAGATGAGGTTTATCGGTAGTTTATCAGTTGGTAGTTTCCTAGTCATTTGTTGCTGAACCTACTATGTCTTCTAAAAAGCAGAAGATGTTAGGTAGATTTAAGAGATTAGCTGTGCCTAGATTTTTTGGTGCTCTAAGTTAGGACGTGTATGAGTTTCTAATTACTTTTGAGGATAGGCTCTGTAATTTGGACTTATTTTTGACTCGTGGTATGGATTATAATATATTTTAGTTAGACTCTTTGGCTCATCATTGGTAGATAGGTTATATGGATTCTAGGACAGCTGGACCATCTTCATTATCCTGGGCTCATTCTACAAGATGTTTTTGGTAAAGTCTATGCCTCTCATCCTTAGAGATTTTTTGAGGGATCAGTTTTCTAGATGGAGTAGGGATCTATGATAGTTACAGATTATGAGGCTTCTTTTCACGAGTTGGATAGGCATGTGAATTCTATTTTGGACATTGAGTATGAAAGAGTTTTTTACTATGTTAGGGGGTTGAAATTTCCTATTTGCATAGGTACTCAGAGTTTAGATGCTATAGGTATATCTTTTTCAAAGGTTTGATATCATGCTTGAGTAATGGTGGAGATGCATCATGAGTACCAAGGGTTCAATGATAAAAGTTCTAGATATTAGGGTAGTTTCATTGGGATACGTATAGTTTCTAATTTAAAGGTAGTAGCTCTCATGGTAGGTATTCTTTGCATCCATCCTATCAGCCTGAGAGTCATCCCACTCGATTTATTGAGGTAGCTCTTCAAATTACTGACAGAGGTTGGTCAAGTACTAGTAATCACCCTGGCAAGGACAATGGTTGGTGTTTAAAGGTTCTATCCTTTTGTTATTTTAGTCATGGAGGTTATTCCAGGATGAGTCAAATCAGTTAGTTCTGGTTCATCTCAAAGGGCATGTTTTAGCTGTAGGTCTTTTTCTCATTTTGTGTGCTACTACCCTAGTCATGTAGCAATTGTTTTGTCAGCATAAGGTGATACACTTATTAGAGCGTTTTATCCCTTAGTTAGAGATGGTTCTCATTGTCGCACGAGTGGTTCCTAAGGTACTCGGGGAGTTTCTCAAGATTATAGGACAGTTGGTCTGTCAATTGCCCAACCAGGTGATGGTCATGGTTAGAGTTATACAGTATCGCCTAGACCCATGGATGAGAATTTTGATGCTATTATCACAGGTAGAATTTTGTGTGCCATCAGTCGTCCCTTGCTTTATATGATCCAAGATCCATTTATTCTTATATTTTTTCTTATATTGCACAATGAGTGTTGTCTTATGATTCATTATCATTGTTATTTCACATATTTACTATCATGGGTGATTCTTTTATAGTGGATTAAGTATTCAGATCATGTGTTGTGACTGTTAGTGATATTGATACTTATATTGATCTTATTAATCTAGATACAGTGGATTTTGATATGATTCTGGGCATGTACTAGTTATCCCACTGTCATTCAGTCATGGATTAATCAAAGTCTATTATCTTAGCCAAACCCAACGTACCCCCAGTTATATGGTAGGGAGTGGTTATCCTTGAGACAATGGGGATTAATTCTTTTGCTCATTCTAGAAGGCTTATATAGAGGGTTTGCAAGTCTTATCTCATTTATATTTATAAAACTAGTATTGAGAGTCTATCACTTGAATCTATTCCTATTGTCTGTAAGATTCTTAATATGCTCCCTTTCAACCTTATTTGTGAGATTGAGTTTACTATTTACTCTATGCCTTGTACCTTACCTATTTCTATGGAACCTTATCATATGGCTCTTGTCGAGCTTAAGAAGTTTAATTCACAGCTTCAGGATCTTTTCTGATCGATTGTGTCCCTAGAGGGAGTTACTATATTTTTTTTAAAGAAGATGGATGGTTTAATATGTATGTTCATTGATTATAGGAAGCTTAATAAGGCGACAATGAAGAACCGTTATCTTATGCCTCGAATTGATAATTTTTTTGACTAGTTTTAGGGAAAAGCCTTGTTTTTTAGATTTATTAGAGGTCTAGTTACCATTAGTTAAGGATATCCCAAAGACAAATTTTAGTACTCGTTATGGTCATTATTAGTCTTTTTGATGTCATTTGGGTTTACCAATGATGAACTAAGTATTTTTGCCTTATTTGGACTTTTTTTTGATCGCGTCCATTTATGACATCCTATTTATAATAGACCAAACCAATATAGAGACGGTTCGTGATTAGTCAATCCCTACAACTCGTACTGAGGTTTATAGCTTTATTGGTTTATCTGATTATTATAGACACTTCGTCATGAGTTTTGCTACTATTCCAGCCCCTATGACCGGATTGACATGGAAGGAGGTTTCGTTTTGATAGTCCAAGGAGTGTGAGTTGAGGTTTGATAGTTTAAGAATTTTCTCACTTCAGCTCCTATTTTAGCTCTTCCTGTTGAGGGTAAGGGATTCACCATGTTTTGTGATGCTTCTAGTGTTGGTCTAGGTTGTGTACTGATATAGCATGGTCATATTATTTCTGATGCTTCTAGATAGTGTATTGTGCATGAGCATAACTACCCCACTCATAATTTTGAGTTGGGGGATATCGTGTTTGCACTTAATATATAGTGTGTATTGTAAGATTTTCACCAATCATCATAGACTTCAACATCTTATGACCTAGTGGGAGCTTAATGCTCAACAACATAGATAGAAGTAGTTGCTTAAGGACTATGATATTTCCATCTTTTACCATCCAGGAAAGGCAATGCAGTTGCAGTTTCCATGTCGTAAGGTAGAGAGTATGGTTAGGTTGGCTTGTAATTTAATTTCTTAGAGGCCATTAGTACAGGAAATTCAGTCCTTAGGTAAGTTGATGGTTCACCTTAATATTTCATACCCTAGGAGGATTCTTGTTAATGTTGAGGCAAGGTCTTAGTTACTTGAGTAGCTTCAAGATCATTAGTTTGAGGATAACATGCTTTTCTTCCTTCATGATTAGGTGTTGAGTCGTGAGCCCAAAAGGGTTACCATGCATTTCAAGGGTATTTTAGGATTTGACGGTTGCATTTTGCTTGAGACTCAAAGTTCTAAATTTTCTATTCATCCCAACACAGCAAAAATATTAAGAGATTTGAGACAACATTATTAATGGAGTGGTATAAAAAAGATATGGTAAAATTTGTAGCTCATTGTCTATGTTGTCAGTAGGTAAAGGTCGAGCATCAGCGTCTAAGTGGATTACTTTAGAGATTGCCCATTCTTGAGTGGGAGTGGAAGAGGATTACCCGAGATTTTGTTACTTGTTTGTCTTGCTCTTCCCATAATTCTGATGGTATTAGGTTCATTGTACATCATTTGACCAAGCTAGGAAATTTCATCCCAATTCAGATGTCCTTCAATGTTAGAGATTAGCCTATATAGCCTATATATATGTTCTAGAATTATCCATTTTCATGGGGTGCCTATTTCTATCATTTTAGACCATGGTTAGGTGTTTACTTTAAGGTTTTTGAAAGATTTGTAGGAGAAGTTTGGCACTCAGATGGATCTAAGTACAATATTTCACCCTTAGATAGATGGTCAGTCCGAGTTGAGTATTCAAGTGCTTGAGATGATGCTCCGAGACTGTGTAATAGATTTTTGAGTCTAGCTGGAGAAATAGTTAGCCTTGTGATAGTTAGCATATAACAATACTTATTATTCATGTATTGAGGTAGCACTTTTTTAGGCTTTGTATGGTATGAGATGTCTTTCTCCGGATGGATGGTTTGTGACTTTAGATATTAGGCCTCGTGGTACTACTTTACTTCAATAGTCGTTAGATAGAGTCAACCAGATTCAAGATAGGTTTAAAGTGTCTTAGAGTTGGAAGAAGGCCTATGTAGACTGTAGTCTTCATTCCTTAAGAATTAGAGTTCGTGATTGTGTATTCCTCATGTATCACCCATGAAGGGTTTAATGCGGTTCTGGGGAAAAGGTAAGGTCGTTGTGAGTTTTATCTGACCTTTTAATATTCTCTACACCATTATTGAGATAACTTATGATTTAGATTTACCTCTAGATTTGGATACTATAAATTGCATTTTCCATATCTCTATGTTGCAGTGGTATATTCCCAATCTATCTCAGTGTTTAGATGGTATTTAGTCTAGTTGGATGAGTGTTTAACTATTTTAGAGGAGACATTGATCATTTTGGATAGTGGTGTGAGGCAATTACACACTATAGAGATTCATGTAGTTAAGGTTCAGTAGAGTCACCACCCTGTGGAGGAGGCCATAGGAAAGATCAAGAGCAAGATGCGGTCATAGTATCCTTTCTGGTTCGAGACTTCAGGTATTTCCTATTCCTTAACTTTTAAGAGCAAAAGTTACTTTAGTAGTGGATATTGTAATGATCCTTTATGTCATTTTCTGTATTTTAGGCTTATTTTCACCACTAGAGATTTTACATAGCTGATCGAAGTCATTTATTACTTGCTGGAACTGACAGCTTGGTTACCGAGCAGTTTGATAGGTTTTTTGATCCAATTCCCTCTTAGAATGTCTTTGCTTGTTCAAAATGACCATCAGACAAAATATTTTAGTAAAATAATCTTCGATATAAATTTTGAGTATGGGAGTAGCTCTAGAATATCAATTTTTGGCTAGGTAGACCATTGGTTTGGGTCCCAATGCCCATGAGCTTATTTTGACCTATTGGTTAAAAAGATGGAAAATTTGAAATTTAGGTGTAGGGCTCACAATTGGCCAAAATGAATTTAGAAGAAATATCTGACATCCCCATTTCAGTCAATATGTTGAATTTTTAATTGTTACATAGTTCATTTACGTATTTGGATTCCGAATGAATCCTGAGTCATTGGCAAAAACATTGAAATTTTCACGTTTCAGCTGGAAATTAGTACCTTTGAGATCGCATCTCTTGAGTGGCGATCCTACTAGTGTGTGCAAAGTGGGTAGTCTAATCACAACAATGGTTGTGGCGATCGCTGAACTTGCTTCTGATTCCAGGGTGTGCAATTCTAACACATGATTACTTAGAAGAATTATAAATAGACATCTTAGGTTGTGAACTAGGCCATTTTTAATCCATACCTTAAGAGATAAAAACCAAATATGTGTGATAGCTAAAAATTTAGGCTTGTGGATTACTTGGGAGCTTGTTTAAAACCTATTTTCATCATTATCATCTAAATTAAGGTAAGATTCCACCCTTTCCTTGGTTATTTTTAATGATTTCTTAGACAAAACCTCAATAGCTTAAGGGCTTGATTTTAGCCCTAATTTAGTTATGGAAGTGTGAAGAAGAACTTCATTACACTCCATGGCCGACCCTCATTAAGGGCCTTTTTGTCATTTCTTTGGAGCATAAGAGGCGCCTATGGAGTGTTGGACTTCATCAAGGGGCTTTTGGTCATTTCATTATGTAATAGATTAGACTAAGACTATGAATAGCTCTTATTAGGTTTATTTTATCTAACTTTGATGATATTTGAGAAAAATACTATTTTGAGTGCATTTGCAAGTATGGAATCACTTGTGGCAACAATGGAATCATTTGTATTGGCTACTTATTTAGAAACATGGGTTGCTTGCAGATTTTGGTTCCCTTGAGGTTCATGTAAGAGCTTGCTGTTGTTTATATGAATCTTAGAGGTCTTAGGGTTTGATACACCCTTAGATTCTTATTGTTTATTTAATCTTATGTGAAGTTACTATTCTTTATTTTTTGCATTTGTGTGCTTTTGTGTCTTGTCATCTTACTATCGGGCTTGCCTTGTTCCCTTAGTCTAGTTCTCTCTTATTTTTGTGTGGTTGTGCCTTATCTTGTATCATTTGATATCAAGAGTAACGTATGATTTTGTTCCAACGAAATCAATCTTGGGATTTTGATCTAGAAATTAAAAAAAAGTGTCAAACATCCAAAAATCACGAAACAATAGTACTGTCACGTTTTTGCTTTTGGTCAAATTTATATCTAGGTGATTTTGTGTGTTTTTCTTAATTGTAATGTTAAATCCTTGTTCCCTAACACTAATAGTGTCTCGATCTATATTTTGAGCCTTTTCCAGGTCGTTTGAGCTATCAACCATTATTGAACTTTAAGATTGAAGAATCTTGAAAAGTGGATCAAGAAATAGGATGGGTTGTTGCTGATATGGTGGCTTGAAATCATGATATTAGTGGTTAGGAGTTCATGTGTTGTTGAAATTTTTTAAAATAATTCAATTTGGAGGTAATTTGCTTAAGGTGCACTTTTGAGTGTTCTTAGTGTTTTTCACCTTCTTCATATTTTGTTGAAGAAGAATCTTCAAAAGTGGTTGTTTAGATCTATATAGAGTGGAGAAATAGTGTGTGGTGTTTTTTTGTCTTGAAACATGTCCCAAGATCATCCAAAAGAAGAAAGTTGTCAAAAGGTTTACAAAAATTCTTGTTTACCAAAAGGGAGAAAGGACACATCCCAAGATACAAAAGAGAAAAAAAAGGGAAAGGGCTTTCAAAAAGGTTTCTTAAAGAAAAGATGCAAAGGAAAGTCAAATTCTTTTTAAGTTGAAACAAAAGCTCCAAGTCTTGTTTTCCCCTCCTATAGCCGAATTCCACTCTTCCAAATTGAAGATTGATCATTATAAGTTAAAAACAAGAATTTTTTCAAAAAAAATAAAAATGAAAAAATTAACCAACCAAAGGTTGTCAAATCATTAATCCGTACAACTCACCCTTAGGCTCAAATTATAGATTCTAAGTTTCTTTTCCTTGTTTCTTTAGTTTCATTACTCTCTTCCAGTACTAATTAGAAACTTGTAATCATCTACTAGGTTGTGGATTACTTTTTGATTTTGTTTTCTTCCTGTTAGGGTTCTTTGTGTGCTTTTATCATTTTTGATTTGTTGTAGATTCTTGATTCAAGTACTTAGATAACACTATTTAGTTGATTCATCAAACAAGAATCCTCTCTGACCTCAAGCCATAATTGGTACCAAGAAATCTCATTTGAGTATAAATGAAATACCAACACTTTCGATGCCACTTGAGTAAATTTTCAATGGTGTGAGCTTGAGATCTTGTGAGGTTGATTTACTAACCTTAATGTGTTTGTTGTTTTATTTTTTGTTTTTGTTATATCACTTCTTATAAGGTACAATGGGACCGGGTGATCATTATCAAGGTGTTTCGGGAGAGGTAAACATGCAATATTTGATGGCAGTCATAATGAGCATGAAACTTGATGGTAATAGCCTATTTGAATCAGTTGAAGGAATAGTGGAGAGCATGGAAAACTCCCTTTCCAGGAAGTTGGATAACTTGGTAGATCATCAAATCTTTCCTAAGTCAACCCCGCCGGCTCCACAAAATTTTCAAGTTCCTTTGGGTGAACATGCTCCAAATGAGCTACAGGGTAATAAAGCTAACTCTTGCACTCTAGTGAATGAGGCTAGTAACCAACTAAGTGTGAATGATATCTTATATTTATGTGAGCCGAATGACTTTTTACTTCATAATGATAATGTACAACTTGAAATTGTGGATACATTAGTTGATCCTAATGATGACCAAATTAATTCTTCTAGCAAGATCGATTTGTGTCTACCTAGTGTTTAAGCCATTGTGACGAGTGATAGTACATTGTTTTGTAGATGTCATGAGAACCAACATTTGTATTAAAATGGTAATGTTGAACATGTTGGTCAATTGAAGGGGAGTAACCCTCCAGTTTCCTTGGTTGATGATCATGCTAGAATAGAGGGTACAAATGATTGTATTGGTGGTAATCTTGGGGAAAATATGTGTTTCCTAAACCCGTGTCCATGGACACTCCTTCTATTTGATCTTAATGATCATTTAAAATATAGTGATGTTGATGCCTTTCAAACCATGTTTGGGAATGACTTGTATGAGTTGTTTGAGCATGATTATGTTAATGCTAAGCATGTTTTGTATGTCAATATGGTTTCTCGTGATTGGTAAGGTAATTTACCCGCTAAAACCTCCTTGTTTTTAACTTAGTTGTTTCAACTTTTGTTGATTTACTTGATAATTTTATTACTGAGACTAACTTAGGAGAATTTCATGATGCTCTTCATAACCAACTCCTTCACACTTTGAATGTTGATTTTTCTTCAAATACTTTGAAGGATGCTTGATTATATATGAAGTGTGTACAACCTTGGTATGATGCTATGGTTTATTGTGCTAACCATAACCCGCATGCCATAAGTCCCGATACATGCTCTCTTTATGGCCCTCACATAACCAATAAGTTGAGAGAAAAGGAACCCAAATTATATCATATGAGCCGATATCAATCGGAGTGGAAATGTCGATCATCTAATAGATATATGCTCCATTCACCACTAAGAAGGATATAGTATGGATAATGCATGGCCCATCCTAGAAACTCAATCTCTTACACAGAATCTCACTAGGAACCCTGATGAACACTAATAGACCTAACTCTTGCTTGAGAACTACTTGATGAATAAAATGTCATCAATCGTGTTGATGGATCTATAAAATTACTTTGATCCCCAATGCTGAACCTAAAAGGACCGAAGCAGTCATGAGCTCAACTAGAGCCTAAGATGGCCCAAAACACTTTTGGTTGTCACTAAAGATCTTAGATAACCATCTTTTATTCACTAGTCTGACGCTACACTAAAACTCTAGAAATACATGTTAAAGTCTCATTCACATCTATTGATGACGTCGCCTTTCTTGCATCATTATGATAGATAGAATAGAGTCAAAGAATTTTTTCAAGGTTCATATCATTACGGACACACGACAAAGAGTCAAGAAGTGAATTTCCTAAAATGTCCCAGTAGCATCCCAAATATATGTTAAGGATGTCTCTGCACCAATCCGCAGGACTCTACTAGACACGTAGATCTTGTACTAATACACCGGTGAAGCCTAGGCTGTAATACAAAATTTTCACGACGTAATTTCTCAACTCATGACGGCACCCCCTAAAACCCTCCAATAAGCAAGAAAAACCTATAGTTTTGAACTGCTAGTGACATACTAATTAATACATATAAATAAATAAATTCCAAATAGATGAAACGAGAGTATCAATATACAATATAATCCCAAGACCTAGTGGTATCAGTATAAGATCATCTAATAAAACAAGATCACAAAAGTGGAATAAATGAAATAGATTACACTAATGTAACTTATCTATATATATACAACATAAAGACAACTCTATTACATAATAGGAAGGTAAGCAATACTTTGAATTTCTAGAGCTCTATCTAAGTATCTGAACTATGGCTGCTTTGCACGACATATACAACAATGGTTGTAACCCGTACTATGATTGTAACACCCCAAAATCCCATCCCGAGATGTCACACGGTGACTATGGACCCGAAGGGCCACAAGCTAACCCTTTTCTGATATATGTACCTGTACACTGCATAATATCTGAAATTGATGCGAAAACATTCCATAAGGTTTAACAAGTCTATACAAACTCAAAACTGAAAACTAAATACTAATACATCCATCTGAAAAGCCCCTAAACTTTATGAACTGTGGAGTTAATGGGACAGGTCCCCAACTAACTCTATCAACTGAAAATTAACAAAGTAAAAAGCAATAGTAATAAACTTAGACTCATCCTCGAAAGAAGATGACTCACTACTACTGCTGCTGACTAGGACCAAACTACTGAGGATAAACTGGATCATGTGCCTCTGAACCTATGGTGTCAAATAAAACACCTTAGTGCAAATGTGTCAGTACAAAAATATACAAAGTATGTAGATGGTGTAGGCGAATGCAAGGGTTCATGCATGCGCAATATCTAAACTGAATAATCATGAAAGATGCCGCATGAGAACACATACATGAATGAACAGAACATGGACACAATCATCATAACTCTAGATATAGAAAATCGCATACCACTTTACAGCAGACTGAACTCACTACTGACACTGAGATACTGAACCTCTGAATTCTCTAATACTAGTAACTAAGGATCTGGATGTTCTTATATCATGGACTGTACTCTGAGCTTACTGATTTTGACTGATAGAATTAAATATCAACTCTACTAACAGATTATTCTGGAAGCAATTATCAATGATAATAAGTATTATTATATCTGAATCTGACGATAATAATATTCAATAGAAATCTAATACTGTGATCAAGCCTGTCTGGCAACATATCTCTGAATATGATACTTAATAACTTTATGTGAGACCAAGCCTATCTGATGGGATGGTCCATAAATTAGTGAAACTATCTAACTTCCTTACATTGATAGATCACTGTATATGATAGACCTAATATTTAAAGACTAATTCTGAAGTTGAGACTGATTCTAAAACTAAAACTGTGGGAAGTAGTTACTTAACCGACATGCCCCGACCTACCACAAGTGGGGTCCAACCTATGCCTAAGTTAGAAGGGTATCATTACTGTGCCACTGGTAAAAACAACTCTATGTGCATCATCTTTATATGACCCTCATCTATCAACTGCTCAGATGAGAATGGTGGAACCCTCATCTAACAGGTCAAGCCACCTCATGTACCATTATCTAACAGGTATAATGTCTCTCATCTACCCTCAACTAGTATTTATGATGTCTCAACCTATGCTGGCTATGTAGTTCTGGAGCCCATAGATTGCATCTAATGTTTACACCCTCTACTAGTAGGTGAGTTCCCATCCATGAGCTCGCTCGGTGCTTGTTTCTACTCCCAACTGAAAGATTCTTACTGAATTCTTAATTAAGTACAGCTGAACTGAATCTGATACTGATTATGTTTCTCAAAAGATCTAACTGATTTACGTTGAGATTACTTAGTTTCGTATCTGATAGAAAAGACATCGAATCATATTTTCTGATTGATGATACATAGCTTGAATAGATTACTTAAATCGCTTATGAGATTAGGATTAAATGACTTGAATACTATTAGAACTGAGCTGATTAAAGGTCTGAAGCTAGATTACTAGTGATACAGAGATTACAGAGATTACTGATCTTTCTTAAGTTCCGGACATGTCTAAGGATACAAAGTTCTATAGTTCACTGAGTTATGAGAATCATGGCTCGATTGGAATTATCAAGAAACTGACACGGGCTCTAGACAACAGCTCTATTTTTGGGTATAAATAGCCCAGGACTCGATAATATAAAAGTAAGAGATAATCATTCTTCATCACAAATCAGTCATGCATCATCACTGTCATCAATTCATCACTACAATCATTTATTCATCATTACAAGCATTCATTCATCATTACAATCATTCATGTATTATCACAATCATTAAAGAATCACTTAAAGTAGTTGAACATCATAACATACTTTCCTTCTCAAGATCCTTCGGACATTGCATTAATCATTTAGGAAACATAAACCTCAATTCATCATCACACCCACCAAAGGGTCACTCCAATCCTTTAAGGATCATCAACATCGGTTCACTCTCATTTACTAGACTAGGTAACACATGCTAGTAGATTATACCCAATTCAACGAGATGTTACATCAAGTACTTCATACCAATATCAGTCTTGTTATGTATTTGGATATCACTTGATTTGGGGTAACTTCATACTAACATGTTGCTATTTACTTGCTAACAACTTGACATGTATTAAAAGCTTAGCATATATCAAAGAGCAAAAATTGGGGAATTTACAAACATCATATCTTGACTTGTTCAGTAGGGTCTTTCAACAACCATTAGGCACGACCGATTTTACACCTACTTGGGGATTTCATGCTATCTTGGCATATTTCACTGACTAAGGCATTTTACAAAACACTAGGCATGCATGGACTAGCTCAAAATTTGGAATTTCCTATTCAACATATTGTAGTGGTCCTTATGCTTCACCTAATCTCTTTATCAAACATATGGGGAACGTTCTTCACTTATTCAACCATTTCTACACCCAAAAATCATGAACACATCACATGGAAAAACAACTTCAAGAGGGTCTATCACAAACATCACTTGAATTCCACATACTAGGGTCAAAGATCATAACTTTTGTAGGCAAACATAAATCAAAACTCAACAACACATTAAACATCTATTTCAACTCATACAAATTATTAACAACTCATAAACATAAAAATCTTTTAGTTTTAAAAATGGTTCTTGAGCTTCTTGGAGGAAAGGGACTCAAGAATCAACATCTACATACCTTAACCTTTTAAATTGGATGAACTTTAGTGCTTGAAACTTTATCCACACTTGAAATAAATAAATTCTTGAAGCCCAAACTATGAGGAACTTGATTCTTGAAGAAACCTTGAAGATTTATGAATTCTTTTTGGAAGATTAGGGTTCTTGATTGAAACCCTAGATATGCTTGAGAGAATTGGAAGAAAAATGAAATTTTATTCTTTACTTGGATATATATAGAGGGTTAAAATGGGTGGAAAAGACCAAAATACCCTTTAAAAAATGCCCTTTAGTTTGTGAAAAAAGATGGCTGACGACATCCGTGACAGGCCGTCAGACCTGTGATAGGCCGTCACGAAATGTCGTCACAAAAGGGTCAAATTTTTTATTTTCTGCCTAAGGCTGACGACTTTGTCAGAGATGTCATTAGAAAGTGATGACGTAGTCAGAAATAGCATCAAAAACGTGACAGCCCGTCAGAAACGTCGTCAGCCTTTTCCAGATTGATATTCTAGAGTAAAATGGCTATAACTCTTTGCTCCAATATAGGATTTTGGCAAAATTGGTATCATTGGAAAGCTTATTCAAAGATATTTTATTTTTTATATAGAAAGACACCCAGTTATTAATTTATAATGAGTTATGGTCAATTCAATTTGACCCAAATTTTGACGGTCACTAAAACTTGAACGATAGGAAAGTTTGCTACTCGTTCAAGAGTTAGGGGACCTCTATAATCTTAATTCATGCTCAAATAGATTCCCACATGATTTCAAAGTATTTTATACTTGGAAAGATATTTCTTAAATATTTTGACTCAGATTTTTGCTTTATCAAATACTCTCTAAGGCTTAGACTGGAAGAGGATTTTGCGGGGCATTACATTCTCTCCCCCTTGAGAAAATTCATCCTCGAATGTCACTTAATAGACTAAGATTACGGATCAATAGTAATTACTTAAGAAATGGAAATATCTCAGATCAGGACTACACAACTGGAACGACTGACATATAGAGTTCTCATAGCGGGCATGCATATATGATTCATGGAATACTCGGCTGATGATACTCATAGCTGAATTCTCATAATACACATGCATATCAAATGCATGGACTCATAACTGGAATGATCTGATGAATACACAACTGAACACACACTGACGAGCTGAACTCTTTCTACTAAATGCGCATATCTAATGCATGAATGTCCGGCTAAGCTGACTTTTGAAAGAACGACTTGACAATGCAACAATTATTGATGCTAACTTTATAAGGAAAATCTAAACATGTATCTAGATAAATCTATTGGCATTCAACATCATAATACCATGGGGTATCATCCCCTTAGGACTCTATGTCCCTCTAAACACACTTCGCTAAAATACAGGAGCGGTGCACGGGGCACCTACAGACTGGGTCATAATTGACCGATCAAGATCTGACACTTATGCATGACTCATGCTAGCATATAAGCTGAAAATAAGAGCAAAGGATCTATCAATGCATAACATAAAGATGAAGGGATCATAATATACCCGCGTCAATTTCAAGGGATCTTTCCCAATCAAGGCGAGCCTGAAGTGCATACAATCTATTATGAGCTGAAGGATGACTACGCTGACTTTGGGGACCTGGCTTAGGACAGTCTCAAACTTTATGACCGGTCTTCCCAAATCCAAAGCACGCATCACTATTGGCTCTACACACACCCTTATAATTCTTACCACATTATTCACACAATGGGTAGGCATGAATACCACTAGTACTACTATGGGCTTTGGAGCTTGGCACTCCCTCAAATCTGACAGCCCCAAACTCAGGTGAGAGTACACTAGATGATGATGGAGTTAGAACTAAAAATATCCAACCATACTGAGAACTACTACCACCTTGATACCTTGACTGCGAGAAACCACAAATACCTGTCTTGGCTATCTTACTCACTCTTCCTCTCTCCTTTATCTTATCTACCTTAATCTGTTGCGCATGAATCATTAGCCTAGAAAGATCCATATCTCTATTGTGCAAGGTATCTTTACACTCTTTCAACACATCACTTGATACCCTAGTTAAAAACTTACTCCTACTCACTCTAGGGTCAGCTATCATGTTGGGAGCATACTTAGCTATTTGGTTAAACTTAAGAAAATACTCTTTCACTGTCATGGATCCTTGCCTTAGGCCTATCTAGAAAGGCACTTTAAAACTCTAGCCAAGTCACGAGAAATGCATTTACCCCTCTACTTTTCTCCCATATCACTACCCAATCATGAGCAATATCTTTCAAGCTATAAGATGCTAACTCAACACTCTCCTTCTCTTACACATGCATAATCTTGGTTATCTTATTCACCTCCTCAAGAAAAAACTACATATCCTCACCTACTACTGACCCAAAGAATTTGGACGGGTTTATTTTCATGAAGCTTCTAATCTTGGCTGAGGCAGAATTCCCATCTTGCTAAGGTTGGACTGCAGCCTGATGGTGACCATGAACATTAGTCACCGTCTGGGCTAGCGCTTTGAAAGCTTCCTGAAAGTCTGCATGTGACACACTATCATTTTCAGGATCTACTTGGTGAGGGGAATGACCATCAACCCTAAGGACAAATTCACTTCGAGGAGGCATACTCTGTAAATGAAAGAATAAAGTGGATTAGACTGAGGATCAACTTTAGTTCATTCTCACTCGCATAATCTGAATACTGAAACAAGGGAAACTACTCCTAAGTACATCATGTAGCCTCTTGTACATAAATATGGTGCGCTACATACCCATGTAAAATACTCTACTACATACGGCTTTTCAGACTCCCTAGGATAGTCTTGAACCTTAGTCTCTGATACCAAATTTGTAACGCCCCAAGATCCCATACTAAGATGTCACATGGTGCTTATGGACCCGAAGGACCAGAACCAAAACCTTTTTTGATATTTATACCTGTACACTGCATAATATCTAAAATAAATGTGGAAACTTTCCATAAGGTTCAACATATCTATACATACTCAAAACTACAAATTAAATACTAATACATCCATCTAAAAAGCCTCTAAACTATTTGAACTGTGGAGTTGATGGGACAGGTCCACAACTAACTCCGTCACCTGAAAATAAATAAAGTCTAAAACAATAGTAATAAACTGAAACTCATCCTCAAAAGAGGACTCACTGCAACTGGTACTAACTGGGACCAAGCTGCTGAGAATAAACTGGATCCTGTGCCTCTGAACCTATGGTGTCAAA
Organism: Capsicum baccatum var. pendulum; assembly: GCA_030864225.1. Classification (NCBI taxonomy): domain Eukaryota; kingdom Viridiplantae; phylum Streptophyta; class Magnoliopsida; order Solanales; family Solanaceae; genus Capsicum; species Capsicum baccatum. Next base: position 95,426,181 of record CM061557.1, read on the forward strand.
TAAAACACCATAGTGTAAATACATCAGTACAAAAATATACCGAGTATGTAGATGGGGTAGTCTAATGCAAGGGTTTATGCATGCACAATATCTAAACTAAATAATTATGAAAGATACCACATGAGAACACACATATGAATTCACAGAACATGAACTAACTACTGATACAGAGATACTGAATCACTGACTCCTATGATACTAATACCTTTGGATTTTGATATGCTTACATTAAAGACTGTACTATGAGCTTACTACTTTCCACTGATAGAATTAGAGATCAACTCTGCTGAAAGATTATTCTGGAAGCGATTATCAATGATAAGAATTATGATTATATCTAACTCTGACGACAAAAATATTCAATAGAAATCTGATACTGTGATCAAACTTGTCTAGCGGCATATCTCTGAATATGATATCAAATAATTATATGTGAGACCAAGTCTATCTGATGGCATGGACCATCAATAAATGGAACTATCTAAGTTCCACACAATGATAGATAACTGTATTTGACATCTTTGATTTCTGAAGATTGATTCTGAAATTGAGACTGAATCTAAAACTGAAATTATGAAAAGTAGTCACTTAACTGACATGCCCCAACCTACCAAAAGTGGGGTCTAAACTGTGCGCCAGTTGGGAGGGTGTCATTACCGAGCCACTAGTAAAGAGAACTCTATGTGCATTTTCTTTATGTGACCCTCATCTATCACGTGCGTAAACAAGAATGGTAGAGCCTTCATCTAACAGGTCAAGCCACCTCATCTACCCTCAGTAAATAGGTAAGATGTCTCTCATCTACCCTTAACTAGTAGGTATAATGTCTCAACCTACGCTGGTTGCGTAGTTCTGGACCACAAAGATTGGATCTAAGAATCACACACTCTACTACTAGGTGAGTTCCCATCCTTGAGCTCGCTCGGTGCTAGTTTCTACTCCCAACTGAAAGACTCTGACTGAATCCTTAACTGAGCATAGCTAAACTAAAAACTGATACTGATTATGTTTCTCCAATGATCTAACTGAGTTATGCTGAGATTACTTAGTTCTGTGTCTAACAAAAAAGGCATCGAATCATAGTATCTGACTGACGATACATAGCTTGAATAGACTACTCGAATCTCTTTTGAGATTAGGATTGAATGACTTGAATAGCATTAGATCTAAGCGGACTACTGGTCTAAGGCTAGATTATTAGAGATACAAATACTACAGAGATTTCTTACATTATTGAGCTTTCTTAAGCTTTGCACTTGTCTGAGGATACAGAGTATTGTAGTTTACTGTGTTATGAGAATCATAGATCAGTTGGAATTATCGAGAAACTAACACGAGCTCTAGACAACAGCTCTATTTTGGGTATAAATAACCCCAGGACCCGACAAGATAAAAGTAAGACCTAATCATTCTTCATCACAAATCATTCGTGCATCATCACGGTCATCCATTCATCACTTCAATCATTTATTCATCATTACAAGCATTCATTTATCATTATAATTATTCATGTAGTATCACAATCGTTAAAGAATCACTTCAAGTAGTTGAGCATCATAACATACTTTCCCTCTCAAGATCATTAGGACATCGCATTAAGCATTTAGGAAACATAGACCTCTATTCATAATCACAACCACCAAAGGGTCACTCCAAACATTTAAGGATCATCATCGGTTCACTATCGTATACTAGCCTAGGGAAGACATGCTATTATATTATACCCCATTCAACAATATCTTACATCAAGTACTTCATAAATATATCGGTCTTGTTATGTATTTTGATATCACTTGATTTGGGGAAAACTTCATACTAACACATCACTATTTACTTGCTAACCACTTGACATATATTAAAAGCTTAGCATATATCAATAAGCATAAAATCAGGTAATTTACAATCATCATATCTCAACTTGTTCACTAGGGTCTATCAACAACCATTAGACAAAACTAATTTTACACCTACTGGGGATTTTATGCTATCTTGGCACATTTGACTCACTAACTCATTTTATCAAACACTAGGCATGCATGGACTAGCTCAAAATTTGGAGTTTCCTATTCAACATACTATAGTGGCCCTTATGCTTCACCTAAGCTCTTTATCAAACCTATGTGGAAAGTTATTCACTTATTAAACCATTTCTACACCCAAAAGTCATGAACACATCACATAGAAAAACAACTTCAAGAGAGTTTATCACAAACATCACATGAATTCCACATACTAGGGTAAAAGCTCATAACTTTTGTAGGCAAACATAAATCAAAACTTAACAACATATTAAACATCCATTTCAACTCATACAAATCATTAACAACTCATAAACATAAAAATCTTTTAGTTTTAAAAAGGGTTCTTGAGCTTCTTGGATGAAAGGGACCCAAGAATCAACATCAACATACCTTAACCTTTAAATTGGATGAACTATCGTGCTTGAAAAGTTATCCACACTTGAACTAAAGAAATTCTTGAAGCACACACTATGACGAACTTGATTCTTGAAAAAACCTTGATGATTTATGGATCATTTTTGGAAGATTAGGGTTCTTTATTGGAACCCTAGATATTCTTGAGATAAATGGAAGAAGAATGAAGTTTTTCTATTTACTTAGATATATATAGAGGATCAAAATATGTGGAAAAGACCAAAATACACTATTAAAAATGCCCCTTAATTGCTGAAAGAAGATGGTTGACGACATCCGTGACATGCCGTCAAACCCATGATAGGGCATCATGAAATGTCATCTCAAAAGGGTCAAATGTTTGATTTTCTGCCTAAGGCTGACTACATCGTCAGAAATATTGTTAGAAAGTTACTACGTCATCAGAAATGGCATCAAAAACATGATAGCCCATAAAAAACATAGTCAGCCCTTTCCAGATTGATATGCTGGAGTAAAATGGCTCTAACTGTTTGCTCCGATATCACATTTTTGCAAAATTTGTATAGTTGGAAAGATAATTCAAATATATTTAATTTTATATATAGAAATCCATCCATTTCTTTATATAAAATAAGTTGTGCTCGATTGAAGTTGACCCAAATTTTGACGGTCATTAAAACTTGAACGATAGGAAAGTTTTTAACTCGTTCACGAGTTAGGGTACCTCTATAATCTTATTTCATGCTGCAATAGATTCCCACATGATTTCAAAGTATTTCATACTTGGGAGGATGTTTCTTAAATATTTTGACTCAGATTTTTCCTTTACCAAATACGCTCTATGGCTCAAACTGAAAAAGGATTTTGTTGGGCATTACAATGATTTGAAAGGAGTAGATGTGTTGTATACATAAAAAATGAATGGTACTAAGTAGGAAACTTCCAACTGATCTCCAATAATAAAGTTTATATAGATTAAATATGAACAGAATGGGAACTACACACAAGTGTTCAACAACCACATAAAATAGCCAATGAGTTTGTAAGTATAACTTATCTTACTCATGACCAATAGACTAATATAATAATACTACAAAAGTATAAAGGATAAATTATCCTATTCCAACTATACTAAAAAATGACAATATTATATTGTATGTCCTTAACCAATATATCAATAAAGAATTAGAAAGAGTATATATATCAATATACAAGACTATGGAATTAATATACAATACAAACAAATGTCGGACTGGGTATATGGTATTACAATAGATACATATAGCTAGATATAAATATATAAATAGATGTAAGGTCATTTTGAAGAACAAGCTAGATCATTATATCTTTATTTCAAGGCTTTATTATAATCATATTAGGATTTTGTACTAACCAGCTTAGGATTTCTAATATATTTGTCTTATCATTAATTAATCATGCATAATAATAAAATAGTAAGATAAAAGTGTCCAAAATTATACCTCAAATCTGGATATTGAATCAAATGACCAAACTTTTATAATATAAACATAACAATGATAATAACAGTATCAATGACTTGTAACTAACCGGATATTCCGAACAACTAAATACCTAGTTGAGCCTATTCAAGCCCCCACTACCCTAGGCTCATATGGTTCAATCAACATACAATTACACAAGGTATAGTTATCACCCATATTTGTGCAACCATCCTATAAGTGCTGATAAATTGAGTCTAGTTTTTCAAATAGACGTCCTATGTATTTGAGAAGTAGAGGGGAGCATGTGCACTATTTGAGGATCGTGCTCTAGAGTTTGAGTGATCGTGTGCTCATTGCGAAGATCTTTAAGTGTGATTTTTGTCTTGAGTCAGTGAAAATTCTTTGACATATGGTGTCTAAGGATAGTGTTGTGGTGATCTAGTTAAGATGAGGCAATTCATGATTGTGCTAGACCTATATCTCCAACTGAGGTTCATTACTTCATTAGTTTAGCCCATTTTTATAGGTGATTCATCGATGGTTTTTCACTTATTTTATCCCCTATAAAAATAGATAGTTAGAAGGAGGTTTCTTTTTTGATGATCTGAGGAGTATTAGTCTATCTTTAAAAAGTGTAAGGATTTTCTCACGTCAACTCCTATTTTAGCTCTTCTTGTTGAGGGTGAGGGACTAATCATGTTTTATGATGCTTTGTGCATTGGTTTTTATTGTATTTTAATGTAGTAGAGTCATGTTATTTCTTATGCTTCTAGACATCTTAAGGTGCACGAGCTCAACTACCCTACTAATGATCTGGAGTATTCGGCATTAGTTTTCTTGCTTCAAATATAGAGACATTATTTGTATAGTATGCATTATTAGTTTTTCATTGATCATCACAATCTTCAGCATATTATGACCTAGAGGGAGATTAATGCTAGACAATATAGATGGATAGAGTTTCTTAAGGACTATGATATTTTTATCTTGTGCAATCCAGGCAAGGAAAATATGGTAGTAGAGGCCTTGAATCAGAAATCAGTCAGTATGCGTATCTTGGCTTCCATTTAAATTTCTTAGAGGTCGTTGTCATATGAAATTTACTCTTAGCCAACTTGACATTTCGCCTTGATATTTTACATCCTAGGAGGTTTTTGGCTAATGTGGAGGCGAGGTGCTCACTATTTGAGCATATTCAGGATTGTCAGTTTTAGGATAGCAATCTTCGCTTCCTTTTTAAATCAGGTGTTGAATAGTGAGTTCGAGAACAACACCATAGATTCTGAGGATTATTTGAGATTTAATGGTTACATTGATTTTCCACAGATCAATGACTTCCTTCAATTGATTTTTCATGAGGTTCACAACACTAGTTCTTCCATTTATCCTTTAATAGCCAAGATGTTTAGAGATTTGAGACCAAATTATTGGTGGAGTGGTATTATAATACCCCAAAAATCCAAAACAATGTTTGAGCCATGTTTCAAGATCATAAAAATTAAATTATAATTCCTTTATAGTTTTATGAGTGAGTTTGATGTATCTTAAGTCTTCAAATAAATCTCAGCTATTAGACGAATCAAAAATATTACTTACCGATTGAGTTTATCGAATGACTGTTGCTCTAGTCAACTTTAAATGAGCATATCTTTTATTCTACTAAGAATTTTCTAGCTCAAAACCCACCAAATTATAGGAAATTGAATTATCTTTTAAAGGATACAAATTTACCTTAATTTGATACCCTGGTCAGAGTTATGGAACTGTTAGTAAGAGATAGTATCCCATCGCAATAATATCGCATCGTATCAAGGGGCAAATTTGCGTTCAGTGAGGCACCGTGATGGAGCCACATCATGCCAAGGTGCCTATTTGAAATTGTCCATTTCCAATGGCGCAACACGATAGCACCAAGTCTCTCCATTGGGAAAAATAGGGATTTTCATTTTCCATTGGTGGAACACAATTAGCACTGCATAGCGCCAGAGCCAAAAATTAGGATTTTCCAGTTTTGCAATTTAATTTCTAGGGACCATTTGGTCTTTTCCTGTGACCCCAAACTCGTCCAAAACACATAATTACAAACCTAAAGGGGCATTATATTCTCCATTACTCTTAATTCCACTCCAAGAAACTGATCATCTCTCAAGAACAAAACTTTAGCCTTTAAGATTCAAGATCAATTGTCAAGAAAAACCCCAAGAACTCATCATTATCATGATTCGATTTGTGTCATTGTGGACAGGATAACAAAATCATCCCATTTCTTACCAGTTCATACTTCTTACTGAACTGAGGATATGCTAGGCTCTATATTAGAGAGTTGGTTATGTTGCATGGTGTTTTGTTGTCTATTATCTTAGACAAAGGTACTTTGTTCAGCTCTCATTTTTTGAAAGCTTTCCAGGTGGAACTTTGTATCTAAGTTCACCTCAGTACAGTATTTTACCCTTCGACATATGGTCAGGAAGAGAGAACTATTCAGAACCTTGAGGATATGTTGAGAATATATGTAGTTGACTTTAAAGGCTGTTGGGATGGCCATTTGTCATTAATTGAATTTGCGAATAATAACAGTTATCATTCCAGTATTCAGATGGCTCCATTTGAGGCTATATATGTAAGGAGATGTTGATCTATGATTGGTTGGTTTGAGATAGTTGAAACCACTTTGATAAAGACTAATTTTGTGTTTGATTCTTTGTAGAAAGTTTAGCTTATCCAGGAGTGGCTTAAGGCAGCCCAAAGCTGACAGAAATCTTATGCAAATATGATCGAAAAGGATCTTGAGTTTGAGATTAGAGATTACGTATTTCTAAAAATCTCTTCCATGAACTGGTTAAAGAGGTTTTGTAAGAAGGGGAAGCTTAGTACCCGATATGTTGGCCCTTACAGAATTTTGAGTCATTTTGAAAAGGTTCCTTATGAGCATGAGTTGCCTTGAGACATAGCATCAGTGCACCTAGTATTCCATATCTCCTTATTGAAGAAGTGTATTGGTGACAAAACTTTAGTTTTTCCCTTAGAAAGCATAGATATTCAGAACAACCTTTCTTGCCAAGAAATTCCAGTCGAGATCCTTGATTCACAGATTCATAGACTAAGGAACAAAGAATTCCCCTATTGATGGTTCTTTGAAGGAATAAGTCCATTGAGGGAGACACTTAGGAAGTAGAAGTACATATTTGGACAAACTTCCTATATCTTTTCTCTGCTCACTCAGTTTAGCTTAAGGTAACAATCTTCATAGAATTTCTCTTTTCCATTCTCAGTTTCAGCTGTAAATCATGCTCACGTTAGTTATGTATTCACAGAACTAGTTTAGTTTCGTGTCATCATTTAAACTCAGTCATGTAATTATGATTTCATCACCTATATTCAGTATGTAGTCTCAATTCCTCAGTGCTTTTAGGTGAGCCAATATCATTTGAGGATGAATGTTCCCAAGGAAAGATATTGCAATAGACCAAAAATCCAAACCAGTGTTAGAGCCATGTTTCAAGATTATGCAATGTACATTATAATTCATTTATAGTCTTTTGAGTGAGTTTGATGTATCTTAAGGCCTCAAATAACTCCCACGTATTATACAAATCAAAATATTCTTTACCCATTGAGTTTTTGGGAAGAAGATTGCTATAGTCATATTCAAACAAGCATATCTTTTATTCTACATAGAATTTTCTAGCTCAAAACCCACCAAATTGAATTAGCTTTCCAACTATACCAAGTTTTCTTTAATTGAATAATCGAGTGAGAAGTTATGTCACATTTAGTAAGAAACAGTAGCCCATTATGATAACGCTGCATCATGCCAAGGGGGGAAATTTGCGTTTAGTGGGGTATAATGCAATATCATCGCATCACGTCATTGGGCAAAATGGGAATTGTCATTTTCTATTGGCACAAAATGATAAGCAGTGCATCGCGCCGCTTCTAAAAATCGGGATTTTCAAGTTTCGTCCTTTCATTTCTAGGGATCATTTGGTCCTTTCCCATGGCCCCAAACTCATCCAAAACATGTAATTACAACCATAAGGGAGCATTATGTGGCCCATTACTCATAATTCCTCACCAAGAACCTAATCATATCTCAAGAAGAAAACCCTAGCCTTAAAGATTTAAGATTAATTCTCAAGAAGAACTCCGAGAAATCTCATGAATTCATAAACTCAGGTATGTTAAATGTCCATCCATAGGTCCCTTCCACCCATGGAGCCCAAGTATATAATTTTAAATTCAAATTTGTGATTTTTACAAGTTATTATGATTTTTAACCATGAACCTCCATGAAATATGATTTTTACAAGCTATTATGATTTGAATAAATTCTTTCACATTATGTTCTTAAGGTTTAGTACTATTTTGCTATAATTTCTATTGAGTCTTGGGTTATAAATACCCAAATTCAAAGTTGTTTAGTTTTCTCAGTATCATTAAAATAGTTTCAAATAAATCATGAGTACCATCAGTTAAGTCAGTTATCATAATCAATTAAATTACCATAGTTCAGTATTCAGAGTCAGTTCAATTGGAAGTACGACTTAGCACGAGCGAATCCAAGGATGGGGGCTTCTCTTCCAGTTGAGGCTGTGTTTTTTAGTAGCAATCCTTGTATTCCTTAACTATGTAGCTAGCATAGATTGAGATTTTAACCTGCTAGTTGAGGGTTGATCTTATATGAGTACCTGCTAGTTGTGGGTAACCCTTAGTCTTTCAGGGAAATACTTTAGTAGATCAACAAAGCCAGTGTTAGTACCCATTGTACGATACTGACACCATTCAAATAGGGAACACTGGTTGGACCCTAATTTTCTCATTGGGGCATGATGGTAAGATGATAGCTCCCACAGTCTTAGTCGAGTAATTATCTCAGTAATTTAGTTTTAGTTTTCTTCACCATAGCATACAAATATAAATTATTCATGTATCAGTACTTTGTATTTTAGTTTACAGATTATATTCAGAACATATATTATGCTTGGTCATGCATTCTCACTATTTATAGTTTTTATGCATTTTATTCAATACGCCGTGCTATTCATTTAGTCAGTTATTAATCCTATCATGAAACCATTTATAAAAGCCTATCTCAATTAGCATCCCAGTACATTCAAAGTACTACTTTCATACTCATTTCTTATGCTATGATGTATTATTTCATAGTTTTGGATGCTCAGTTTTTGGATCGTGTATAGACTTTCAAGAATATCAGCCATAGTAGTGGTAAGTCCTTATATTTTAAGTACACGGTTTATTTATCTACATTATTTTATCAGTTCTAGTAGTTTTCCATTCAATCAAAATTAATTGGGGTTTGTATCATCATCTCCACAGTCAGTCAGTAGAGGATTTTCAGAGTATTATAGACAGTTAGTTAGTCTTCAGTTTTTAGTTGTCATTATCAAAAGTTATATCAGTATTCTCAAATTTGTTTTTCAAACTTTATTGGAACTATAATTTAAAACCTTATGGCATTCCTCAGTTAAAATTCTTATATGAATTAATGTTATCAATTTTATTTAGTGCTCACAGTATGTACAAACTCATAGGTTAGCTTTTGGTCCTTCAGGACTGTGAGCACCGGGTGGCGCCCAGGGTTTACTCTTGGGGCATTATAGATACTGTGAGAGATTTGGCATACTTTTAGCTCATTGCCTATGTTTTTAGTAGGTGAAGTCTCAGCATCAATAACCAAGTGGTTTTTCTAAGAAGTTTCCCATTCTCGAGTGAAAATAGGAATGGATTACCATGGATTTTGTTAGTGGTTTTCCATTCACTTCCCCTGGTTACGATGTTAAGTGGGTCATGGTAGATCATTTGACAAAGTAAACACTTTTTATTACTTTTTAGATGTCCATCAGTGTTGAGAGATTAGACTATGTCTATGTTTGGGAGATAGTTTGATTACAATGTATGCCCATTTATATTATATCAAACCACAGTTTGATGTGTACTTCAAGATTTTGGAGTGCTTTTAAAGACTATTTGGTCATCCAAGAGGATTTGAGTACAACCTTTCATCAGCAGATAGATGTTCTATCGGAGCAGACTATTCAGGTGCTTGAGAAGAAGCTTTGTTCCTGTGTAATGGATTTTGGAGGCCAGTAGGACAAACACTTATCCTAGGAAAAGTTTTAATGTAACAATAATCATTATTTGAGTATTGGAATGGAGACTTTTAAGGCTTTCAATGGTAAGAGATATTTCTATCAAGTCAAATGGTTTGAGGCTTCTAAGGTTAGGCCTCGTGGTACTTATTTGCTCTAGGAGTTATTGGATAGAGTCAGGATGATTCAAGTTACATTAAGAGTAGCTCAGAGCAGCTAAAAGGCCTATGTAGACCATGGAATTTTTACATCGAGATTAGGAGTTGGTGGTCATGTTTTTCTCTATGTATCTCTTATAAATGGGTGATGAGGTTTAGAAGAAGGGCATGCTCAGTCCAAGATATATTGGACTTTTTGAGATTCTTTGTGCAGTTGGTGAGGTGGCTTTGAGTTTAATCTACCCCCATATTTTTCAGTTCGTCCTCCAATTTTCCATATCTATATCTTGTGGTGATAAATTCCTAATCCTTCCCATGTTCTTAGATGCGAATCAGTGAGGTTGGATGAGCATTTCACCATTGTTGCAGATTCGATGCTTATTTTGGCAAGTGATGTGAGGCAATTGTGCACTGGGGAGAATCCTCTAGTTAAGGTTTAGTGAAGGTACCACCCAGCTGAGAAGGCCACTCAGGAAATTGTTAACTTTAGAGATGATAAATGGATTTAGATACCTTAGCCTACTCTAGGGTAGAAATTAACTTTGATTGAATTTTGTCAATTTAGAAGAGGGGACCTACCCTAAGTAAATACTGATGATTACTTCTATTGGACTTTTATACGGTTATTAAATACTTAGAAAATACCTCTTAAGGCAATATTAAGGAATCTTGATAATTAATAGTTATGGTGATATTGACATTTGAGGTAATGTTTATGGACTACTTAAAATAGATTATTAATTATTTTATGATGAGCTATTTAATATTCTATAGAATCATCCCATAATTATTTTATGGATTAAGCCATTTATGAGGCTATTATTCGGGCCATTGACTATTCTATTACTTATGCTTATAATCATGCTAGGTAATTATGATATTAATCATGCTAAAAAAAATTCCTAATGACGATGTTAGAAATTGTGATTATAATCGTGGTAGAAGTCATGCTTAGTGATTATATGGGAAGATATGTTGCTGATTATGTTAAGATTTATGATTCTGATTGTAATTATTGGCCATGTAGAATAATTATTCTAAAGATTGTGATTTTATATATTTAATGATTATGCTATAGAAACTCATGACATTGATTATATAACCGGCTCAATTCTGGTAGATGATATTGATACTGATACTCTCCAAGGCCGAAGGATTGTTATGATAATACCAATATCCAATAATTCTAGAGGATTGTTATGAAGATATTTATACCCAACATGGCAAGATGATATTAAAACACCTAGGCTTTAAACAATTTGAAAGTTCACTTATTTAATGTCTCTAGGCTAGGCACGACTAAGGGTATAACTCAAACCCATTAGATATGAGTTGGTGACCCCCTCTTATACCCTAGGCATTTTGGTGAGGGTCACTAACTTCCCTAGGTATAATTTAACCTCTACTCAATCATACCATAAAATATAAATCATACTAAGACCAATCATATAAAGTGAAGTCTCAAACTTGAGTGGATTATTTTATGTATGGGTAGTGGATATGGTTTAGGGCATGAGTCTTACCCCTAGCATACATTTCAATGGTGTGTAGTCATACCCTAACCAGTATAGGTTACATAGGAGAAGCCTAGGGTTTGATTTAGGGTAACACTTATACCCAATGACACGATTGACTCAAGTGAGTTGTACCCAATATCCTGGTCATTTTTCATCTTCTAGTGCAGGGCCATTTGGTTATTTTCTACCATCTAAACCCTAATTCCCCTCAGTATATAATTATGTGTGGCCTCCAAAAATATATTTTGAGTGGATCAAACATCCTAAACTCTCTCTCAAACATGTTTTTTAAGATTTGGAGGCTAGGGCTCCAAGGTTGTTCTTCTAGAGGCCAAATGAAGTAAATCTCCCTTTGTGAATCAGGTTTTCTAAGGCATGTGACTCTATCTCTTATTTTTTAACTCAAATTCCATGTTTTATAGACATGGATTATGACTTATATATGATTATTTTAAAATCAAATGTTAAAGGTTTGATGCCTTGTGGTACATAATATTTGCCCCAGTTTAGACTTGGGTTGATTCTTGATATTGGTGATGTTTTACACATGTAGATTCTTGTTGTTTATGGTTTCACATTTGGGTGTTGAGTCACCCAAATGATAATGATTTCTACTTTGAAATTGGTCTTGATAAAGACATACACACACAGTGTTTATGAAAATGCCTAAGTGAATTATCTAGTCATATGTTGGTAATGTTTTGAGCTAGAGTAATTGCCCGATATGCATGAATAATAGATAAATTATATTGTGAAGGTATTTTGAGACATGTAATATTTAATTGATGACCTTGTTGGTTGATGGCTAATAAGGGGATAAAGTCTCTAAAACATATAACTGAACTTGAATTATGTGTTGAACTTAATGATGGAAAGAATGAGGCATAAGATTGTTGATGTAGTGTGAATTGTTTGTAGGGGTCTTGATGAGCACAAATTGAAATGTATTATGAATTGAGATAAGGCATTGACCTATTGAAATAGTTGAGAAACAAAGGCTCCCATGAGGACCTTGTAGTCATGTATAGTGTTGAATTCATCAAAAAATGGGTTAAACTCCTTACAGGTGAAACGAATGAATGTTGACACATGGACAAAGGCTTAAAGTTCCATTTTCAACTTTGATAGTCAAAATAGCTTGTGGTAATGTGGTTTTTGGTTACAATCCCTTTCTTAAATGAGATTGCTTGTGGTTAAAGTCCCTTCTCTAATATTAGACGGCGGCTTGGGTTAAAGTCCCTTATCTACTATGGCTTGAGGTTAGACTCCTTAGATAAATAGAAGGGCATGAGGTTAGATTTCTTTGCTCAATGCATATGTATATAGTTAAAGTCTATGAGTCTAATGATATTGTGAATGCAGTTAAAGTCATTGTCTATTGAGAATGTTTGAACCTATAATTGTGGAAGGTCGGAGTCCTCCACTTCATGTATAATGAATAAGTGTTCAAGAGTGTTGAAAAGACTTGTGCCTTTGATTGGCATATGATATACCTATGTGTATGGGTAAGTGGATAAATGTGATAGAACATGATATATTGATGTGTTATTAAATGATAATGTTATTTCATCCCAATTCCTTGAGTTACATGATAGAGCTCCAACCGCTAACAATCTCCAGACGTTATGTCCCATTGCAATATAGGGGTTGAAGATTTTTCTTCTCTTCCTATGTAGTGGTTATGAGATCAAGGTGATTTGTGCATTGACTTTGGAGTGGTGAGCTTCCTTACTTCAAAAAACATTTATTCTTTGTGTGTTATCTTTAGACGTAGTTTTAGTGTTGGTTTGAAATTCTCTGGGGCCTTTCCCGACATATACATTTCTAGAAATCAGTTAGTATAGAGGTATTATGGTTGACAGTTGACATGGGTATGTTTGTACTATGTTTTCATTAATAAAATGTTTAGACATGTTTAAGTTATGATTATTATATCATTACCCCTATCTTGATGTATGGTCAGAGTTTTTCTGGCTTTTATGCATAAATCTGATGATTGAGTTGGGTTAACAAAGCAATATCCAGTCTAAATTTACCTTGAGATGCAAATACAACATGGCCCAGTTTTAGGGTATGTCAGATATTTTGATGATACACTAATACCTGATAAGGACAGAGGATATTATTATGATATATTTGTACTCGTTAAGGAGAAATGATATAATGATAATACATTGATACACAATAAGGATGGAGGATATTATGATGATACATTAATTCTGACAAGGTAGGAGGATATTATAATGATACATTGATACCCATCAAGAAAGAAGGATATTATATTGATGATTGATACCTGACAAGGGTGGAGGATTATTTTACTTTTGTGCCTCTATGTACATATACAATTTTGAGTCTAGCTATGCCCTATGTATGCTAATTTTATATATATATATATATATATAGAGAGAGAGAGAGAGAGAGAAATTTTGTATGGGTTTGATGTTAATCTTATAGATATTGTGTACAACCCATATATGGTAATTATGATAATTAGTGGACTTAAGAGGTGTAATGATAATTTTTTGTTATTGATAAATGATTATAAAGTGATATTGTTAATGCTTAGTGACCAATAAGGATTAGAGGTGGATATTAATAAGTGACTAAGTGTGACTAGTTTGTAGATTAGGAGTAGTTGGTAAATAGTGATTAGTTAATAAATGATGTTTGTTGATAAATAATGGTTATCAAATATATGATAATTAGTACATATATAGAGAATATTTTTTAAATTGTAACCAGAAGCTATGTGATGACTTGTAATCAAAGGGATAAGTTAATCTCAAATTATTAGCTCATAAACCAGAGACTAGTGAGTATCGATGATTATTTTGTTTAATGATGGTAGCATTATGGTATATGGTTACATTGTCAAATGTTAGTAAATTGTGAAATGTCGCAAATTACCGATTGATGGTAATTATGCTACCATGGTTAGATGATAATGAAAGTTAGCTATAATGTTTATTCATTGCTTAATTCATCTCTTGACTATACTCTTTATTCATATGGGAGCTAATTTTGTACTTTCTGGTTGCTTATGTTAACGCCTTATTGTAAGTTATTTATTTAAAATATTTACTTATTATGTTTGAGCAGTGATAGGAATGTGTTGATGCCTTATGTTATGGTGTTATTTTAATTTATTACTTATTATGTACAGATATGTTGTAGTCATTCATGCTCATTTCTGTAATCTTACTTAGTTTGGTTATCTTTTATTTTATCATACTTATGTAATAATTTATGAAACACCCTAGATTTGTCCCTTGGAAAATTCATCAGCTATGATCCCATTATCCTACTAATGACTTATCAAATGAGTCGTATGGTGTGGGTATGAGTCTGGTGGCCCTAGTTATTAGGTTTCTAGTGAGTGATGGTTGTATTTTTGGTACTGGAAATGACTTGGGGGATGGATCATTAGGGGTAGTGATGGGTCTTTAGGACGATCCCTAACCAAATAAGAAACTTAGATACTTATCTTGGATCCAAGTACGACTGACTCACTAAGAACCATAAGAATAGGTTACGAGTGGTAGGGTTGAGTCATATGTTATCTAGTGTCCAATCCCTTGGGTTCTGTCTTGGATATGAATAGACCATATGAGTCATATGGTCAGGTAACGTGTGGGTCCATGGAGCCGTATGGTGGACAATGTGTGGGTTTCCAACTCCCTTTCTTGGTGAATACTCAATGGTACTAGTCGTAAGTTAGGGTAATGAGTCAAGGGGTCAAATCATAACCACCTGCGGTCTTCTTATAATTTTAAGTTAGGGGCAGTTTAGCAATTTCTCATTCAAAACCCTTGAGACCCCACATCCATATAACACTATTGTTCATTTATTCTATATTTTACAAGATTAAGCATCCTCTTTAATATCTATACAATCCTCTAAAGCAAAATTGGCTAGGGTTTCTCCAAAAGGGTCATCTAAGAGCTTAAGGATCAATTTATCTCCAAGAATATTTGTAATTCAGGCATGTGACTTTTCCCTCATTGATATTTTACTAAAGGCATATGTTTTAATGTATTGTTTTCATATTATTTTTATTTTTTTGAAATAAAACTTAGGGGATATGGATGTTCAGCGTTGATTAATGTTACTCATTCCTTAATTACAGATTTTAAACTTTTAACTATCATTTCACACATGTGGGTGTATGAGAATGGTGATCTAATTGAGGGTTCATGGTTGAGTCCTAAATTTTATAATTTTTTCTTTGATAATGGCATTCCCTCAACCTGTTTATGAAATTCTCAACAAGAATGATAATTTCACATAGTTTGAATATCCTTTGAATCTTTGCATCATATAAATGGTTAAAGAAACATGAATTGGTTTTGGTTAGCTTCATATTGTTTTGGAAAGGTTGTGTTTCCATGGTTTGATTATAAATGGAATTGGTTAATTGGAAATGATGGAGTCTAATTTGGTTTAATTGTTTATATGGCATAAGGTAATAGACTTGCAAGCTCTAATTTTTGAATGATGATACCAATGGTTAATGCATAATTAATAAGACTCATTTAAAAATGGTTGGAAATATCTATATGATTTAATATGGGCTCAAAGTGGGTTGAGTATCAAAGCCATGAAAGGTGGGGGTCCCGTGGGGACCAACACTAGAAACTCATGTTTGGCGATGTCAGGATGGTTTTCGTGACCGTATGCATGCTATCACACTTTATATTTTGGGGATGTAATAGTCATCTCAATTTCTTTATTTGGTCGTGTGGATAACAAGTACTGGATCCCTTTTAACATACGACTAGGCTACATAACCCAGGTTAAGATTTAAAATACATGCCAAACCTTGTTCCCTATCCCGACACAATATATATATACTTATGATTGCATATGATCAATTGAATTAGTTTTGAATGAAAGAATTATTTTACCTTTATACTTGAGTTACATGATAACATTCACTCTTCTAACTATCTTCGAGTGTTGTTTCACCACGTGATATAGAAAGAGGACATACTACTATTCCTCCTTCTTAATGACATAGATTTGGGGAGAGCTTTGCGTCACATTGAGTGGTGAGCTTCTATTATCAGAAACACCCCATTTTATTTTAAGGTCTTTTTCTTTTATTGTTATGTCTTTGGTTTTGGTATTGGTTTTGTCTTTGGACGAGGGCATGTTCGGATGGATTTTTTAATTCTGGTTAGAGTCTTTGTTGGACTACTATAGGCATGGGTGGTGTCAGAATTAGTTTGAGCATTGCAATTGGGATTGGTATTGGTTGAATATTTGGTTGTGGCTATTTGGTTATGGTTATAAACTTAATTTATTATCTTTACATTATTATTGTTTTATCTGGTTATATGGTTGAAATTCATCCGACAAGTGGTGTAGGGTAGTTAAAAGTTGGGTATTGCGGGTGGTCTCAGATCCTAGTTGGACTTGAGATACCCGAGACGATTAGGCCCTTGTTCGGGTCATGTCACATTAGTATCAAAGATCAAGGTTCATGGTAAATTGGGAGTCCATAATGTCATGTCAAGTAGAATCTCTTTTATGGTTGTGTAGTGTTTCACACTCATAATGGAGAGGCTACAAGGACTTTAGAAATGTTTCTCTTTCTTGTGCTCTATTATCTAGTTGTAGAGTCTATGGTCCTAAAATATTCTCTAATATCCATTTATTAACCTTTCAAATCATTCCTCCCCGATGATCTGATGCTCATGCAAACTGCTCCATCAAACCCGAGGACAATATTGATAGAACAGATCCTACTTTAGGGGTCCATACCTGGTCGAGGGGTACACTACCTGATTATTCTCCTAGAGGTCGACCGATCCCTTCCAGTCCTTCTTAAGCACCTCAAGGTGATGTAATGAATGCTGAGTTTCATCAGCCTATTCATATGTTGGTACAATTTGTAGCTTCTCAGGTTGAGCGTGGTGTTTCTGATACTCTATCTTTAGAGGCCACAATAGTATATTTAAACTATTTTCCCATGATGTGTTTTGTTTACTTGATATGTGGTCCACTCATTCATATGTGACCCTATTTTGGGCTGTGCATTTTGTTTTTTCTCTAGAGTGTATTTGGATAATTTTTTTTTACACCCCTATGGGTGACCCTATGGTTTGCAAAAGTGTCTATAGGGTTTATGTGGTATCTGTGGGTGGTCGGGAGACTTTGGTGGACCTGCGTGAGTTAGATATTGTTGATTTTGATATCAAATTGAGGATAAATTAGTTGCACTCATGCTATGCTTCTCTAGATTGTCATACCCGTAATGTCATATTTAAATTCCCTAAT
Source organism: Capsicum baccatum var. pendulum (assembly GCA_030864225.1). Taxonomy (NCBI): domain Eukaryota; kingdom Viridiplantae; phylum Streptophyta; class Magnoliopsida; order Solanales; family Solanaceae; genus Capsicum; species Capsicum baccatum. The sequence goes on from CM061557.1 coordinate 95,444,107, forward strand.
GAGCCATTTATTGAGTGGGAGTGTGGTTCCCTATCTCCTAAGAAGAGGTTCATATCATATCTTAGAGCCAGAGATTAATTTCGAAGGGTGACTGATAACACTCAACTCACACATCAATTTGAGTACAAGGTGGTCGTCGACAATATATTTACCCAACTTTGGAGTCGGGGTAGAATCCACAAGAAACAATATGAGTGGTAATCAAATTAATTGGAAATGATAGTTGTGGGTTAAATTGAAACAAATGATACAAAATATAAAATAGGGGAGTTGAGTTCCTATACTAATGCTTCTTTTATTTTGGAATTTTCTAGTATAAATTAGGGGCTACGAATAATTAGAGTTTTAACAATTATGCACAGATCTTAGGGTTATGCATTACTAAGGGAGCGACTTATGGGAGTTAGTCATCAACATCGATTAAGTCAAATATGGGTTGGTTTGGTTATTGATGTTGATGCTAGTCTTTCAACAAAACACCAACCTTTCACCAACCTATCCTTTCGAATTCCTAATGGATGTGTTCAACAATTAGTAACCACAACCTCAATCAAGACATCCCTATTTCTAGGATGACACCCAAAGAATAGTCAACATCACTCTGACCCATATTTCTAAGATTGTGAGAATTTAGCAAACTACACACATAATTGTTTGTCATTGTTTTAGTCTCCATATCCTTATTTCGAGGATGATATAGATTCCTAAACTTTACCCAAAACCCTTCTTTCAAAGATAGCCTTAGGTTATCTAGAGATTAGATCTTTCACCCATCTAGCCCATGTGATTATTTGGAGTTTTTACCCATTAAATCCCAATCAAAATAGCATAGCAATAATAGAACCCATAAATATTAACTACCAACTAGATGCTAACAATCACAACCCACACGCACTTTAATCCTTATTCACACATATACCAAAGAGGGAGATTTAGATACATATAAGAGAAATAAGTATAAATATTCCCATAATCTCCATTGAATTAATTTATTGTTGATCTGACTGAATGGTACGTAAAACTTGGCTCCTGCACAATATCAACAATGGAAATTCGCAAAGTTTCTACTTCGAAAGTCTCCACTGTATTCTTCACCCGAAATTTATACAAATTTTTTTTTTCTAAAAATGGAGCCTACAATGTCTCAAGCTAAACCTAGAAAAATTGGGGGAGAAAGAATGTGATGGAATGAATGAAACATCAAATTAGGTTTTAAGTCTTTTTGTTCAAATTGGGATCAGTACATGATATTATAGGTTTGCCCTCAGTGTGAACATTTCCTTTAAGTCGTTATCCCACAATTCTCGTCTACACGACAACAATTGACTTTTGTAGTTGCGGTTGATTGACCATCTTGACTGACCGCAACCACAGCCTATGGACCGTGACTATGGTAACTGAGGCTTGTTCACAGCAGGTTTTCAGCTATATGTTTTATGCTCCATTTTGATCATTTCAAGATCCAATACACATCTCTTTGTCTTTTCAACACGTATACTTGAAACAAGTGTATATTAGTCCATTAAATAACAATTATGACTCGTTTACTCATTTGAGACAAAGTAATGTGTACAAAAATTGGGTAAAAAGGAGTGGTAAAATCACCAGTCGTCAACACCCCCAACTTAAGAACTTTCTTGTCCTCAAGCATCACTACCTATTTACTATTAGCCACAATCATTTATTCCCACATTTTATGCCTTAATTGCCATAACGACCTTGACTTGAGTCGCAACAACAAGTAGCTCATCACACATGTTCTAGGATATTTTCTCAACACCCCTTATATAAAATATAATAATCCAGGTTGTATCAGATTTTAAGGAGCAGTCAAACAACAAAAAACAATACTTTAGAAGAGACTTACCTTTTGATTAAAACTAAACCATACTCCACTTGTCTCATTATCTAAGAGGTGACAAAAATCACTCATCTTATCTTGTTTGCATGCCCATCTCACAAGAAAGAAATGTTTCACACACCAAACTACAAAACAAGTAACAAAGATTTTTTAGTGCTAAATTCTCCCCTCACAAAAGAAATCTCAATACCACAAGTATCATGACATAGGCATGCCCCTATGTTCAATCCTTACAACAAAGAAAGTAAATGGCTGCAGATCTCAAAGGACTTTCTAAGCTTGTAATGTAGATTGGGGTTATGGTAAGATATCATTCAGGGAACTACGTTACACCCTACCCTGAACATATATATCACACTATACAACATTCCTACTTTTGACTAAGGGCCACACAATTTTGTTTTCTCTCTTTTCATATGACTAATTTTCACTTATTTTGGCCACTATTTTTCTTTTATTTCATTTTCTTGGAATTTTCATGCAAAACTTTCATTTGATGGACTTTTTCGTATTTTATTCTTTTGCTTTTAAAGCATAGGCACACTAGGCATTTCACTTACAACTTTGTGGCCCCAAACTCAGTTCAATCAATCTTTACTACTCTTAACCTAGGCTTTTATCCTCACATTACATTTTTGAGTTCAAGGAGGGTATTGTTCAAAAGAAGGATAAATAGAAAGGTTCACGACTTGTAACGTGTTTGCCCAAGAAAGGTAAAAAGTCTTAAAGTGGGTTCTAGGGATTGCAATTATGCATGGTTAGGAATTTTTGGCTAGAGTGCGTTCTAAAATCATAAAGAGGGTATATGATCATTTCTCCAGCCAAATACAATCAAAATTAGTTTTGATAGAATAATGGGGAAAGTTCTAGATAACATAAGTATACAAGAAACGAATGCAATATTCTCACCACACATGGCTTTAAAAACTCGTTAAGGGAGCTCAAATATCCCTCCTGATGGAAACAATCATGGAGAATTTATGACTATTCACAATTCAAAAATTTATGGAACCAAAAAAAGAGAAAAGGATTTGTCGCCACATTGCTCACATCCATGCCCTTGATTTTTCAAAGTGTTTCTTGATTTTCCATAGAACCTTGCACAAATTGCTAACATATGGCGATGGCTACAACCAACGCCTTAGTCTTACATCTTGTTTCAAGATGGGAACAATAACCATATGGCTACTCAGACTTCGCCAATGGTGTACAAAGTGATCCTAAACTTATAAAACAATATAAAATGCCACATTTACTTAGACTTCACTTAAATCCTTGATAGTTGTGCTACGGGTACTCAGAATTCCCCTGCATACTTGTCCCAACATCACTAAGATCCATAATAAAATTTAAAGTGTGTATAGAAAACTAAAACTAGAACTAAAAGAAAAATAAGATAATCCAAAAAACTTGAGCACCTTCCGGGTACCCAAATATATAGCATCCAAAAGACAACATGAGAAATAATATCCAAAACATCATTAAAATAAATATCCGACAACATAAAGCCAAACAATATAGATTATGGGGTCACTCCTTACTAAAATAAATGCAGTGTGTGCAATGTATATGCAAGAAGGCAAGAGTGAAAAGGGATTCGTGTATCCGCATCCCGAGTTATCTCATTATGTTGACTCTACCTTATCAGTTGACCATTCTGCAGGTGCATCATCTGTACTATCAACTCTTGGTAAAGGTAGAGGTTGTTTGGATTTGAGTACCTTGAGTATGCCTTTCACCCCCTTCAATAGTTTTCTAAAAAACTCATCCCTCTTTTTGTCCCTTTTCACCATCTCATCATGTAAGTCTTTGAGCCTCCTGAGGGATTCAACTAGGGCTGAATAATCTCTCTCTAGGCTAACTACTATTTCACCTACTTGTTCTTCTCCGCTATGTACTTATCATAATTGGATTATGCACCATACGAATGACAAGTAGTGGAGGACTCTCCTGGTCCCTAAGGTTATCTAGACAATATCTCTCTTATCTCCTATATTTGAATATATATATCATCGAAGGCAGTCGCTAATAAGGTTTTGCAAGAGTCTCTGACCTTTTAGACTGATTTGTCTGAGTCTATTTTTCTCTTCTTACTCTAACCTGGTATGCCCTCACCTCTGAATATGAGTGGATAGATGAGAGAGCCAGGGCGCACCCAAGTGTCCATGATATACTTCTCTAATTTCTCTCTCCTATATGATTCAGTAATAAGAGATGGAAAGAGAAGATGGATACCTCTATAGTTATTAAAGTGTCTCCACTCGAAGAGATCAAACTTGGCCACATTTAGCGTAATGCCAGATAAGATGCATTCTACCATCCTAGCTCTCATATCTATGACCACGGTCATGTGAGTGCATGGTAAGACTCTACTACAGAAAATTTTCAGCCACAACCTGGCTTCAGCCTTGAAGTTCTTTATCAAAATATCTCATTTGGTGGTGGAACATGGGACTTCCATTCCAGTACATAAGGTACCAGCCATCCCAGTCCCAGGATCACGTGCTTTCATGTCAAACTCCTTCATGTTAGCATTTGGCATCCCATATACTGCATTAATTTGTACCACTTCAAAGTGGAACTATTTACCCTGAATTTTTATAACTAGGTTTGTAAGGGAGACTACGAAGAGGTTTATGTAGAAATCATGCACCCATTTCTCATAAGAAAGGAATGGTTCATGGTAAAATATATCCACATGATTAGAGCGAGCTGAGTATAGAATTCTGGGAACTTGTCTAGGCTGATACCCCTTTTAGGGAGTTGCTTTTTTCTGTGGATATCTTCGTCGTACTAGTGATGGCATTCTACAGACATAAATCGGGTTTCGTCAAAGTCTCACATTGTTGAGTCATAGAACCGGTAAATAGTGCAACTTATGCCATCATTAGCAACATCATAATAAACTTATGCTAAAACAAAGCTATAATCTCGTGTTTTGTTGTTATAGAAGGTTTTAGAGATAGTTAACGTATGGCAGGAAGTTTTATGCATGTCAGAACCTGCCCTATGGTATGGAGATCGTAAATCATTGACCGTGATCGTGGTGATGCAATCACGATTATCAGGGTCGCAATTACAGTACCCGAGGCTTGGTGTGACAGTTCCTGTCCAGTATTTAAAATTCAATTTTAACCCCAATTTTTTAGTTGCACTAGGCGTGACATAAATAGCATCAATGAAATTGAACCTAGATTGCAAGTTCATGGACCTAAATGTAAAAAGAATTAAACATAGATTTCGTAGGGGTAGTCTATCAAACACACAAAATGCATCTCTACCAGAATGGGTTAAGGTCAAATTTTGGGTGCTCAAGGCTTCCCCAATCGTGTGCATACCAACTTATAACACTTGACAACAATGCTAAACACTAACAAGAATGTATTTCGCAATGAAAATACTACTTTAGGAATTTGTCTATATTACAAGTTTGAAGAAAGAAATAGATATTCAAAATAAGGGAATTGAAACAACTTACCGAGTTAAATAATGCACGTGATGAATTGGTACTTGAAAATACAATTCAAAGCCTCAAATTTTTATAGGATTTTGAGAGAGTTTTGAGTGAGATTTATAGAATTTTGGGGGAATGGTTAAGTTGAATAAGTTTTTAAACTGAATTGACTGTGATCACGATCCTAGTTATGTATTTGCAGTCACTTGGATTCTACGATCATGGTGACACGAACAACAGTCTCGATAGCTGAGACATATCAATCGTGTTTTCTGCACAGGCTAAATTTTCAATTCCACACATTCCTTCCTAACTTCAACAAAAATTTCTCTTGACACCCCAAAGTTCCATGGATTATGCATGCACACAAACATGAAATTATTCTTCTTTATAATGCATAAAAATTAAATGATACATGCCAGTTTTATGGCATGGTGGGTTGCCTCCCATTGAGCACTTTTTTTAACATCATAGCTTTATGTTTCCACTACTTACTTTTATGTTTCCACTTGGAATATTTGAATACCCACCCCAAATTTTCCTCAATATGCAATGAGTGGTAGAGGGACAATAAACTCAAATCTTCAAAAATGAAACTTGTAACAGGTGTTAAATGCAAGAAAGCTCCTATCTCACTATTTTGAAGACTTGAATCTTTTACCCAACTTCACGTCAATCTTTCGAATTTGCTCTTTGGGTAAAAATAAGCACATAAATAAGCCATTCCTTGTACTTTGGAAGTTGAGCATCTTGGCTTCTGATTAACGGGGCTCGATGTGCTTCTTCAGGATGACAAACTCTAAAATGCAAGAGTTAGACTTCACCTCCTCATAATCCTCTATTTGGTCAAAAGGATGGAACCCCATCATATCCTTTATGCCTAATGTTGAAATGTGGGTTGAACGAGATTTGACACCTAACTTTGGGTTAGCTTCCTCCAAAGCATTGTCAACCCAAAATAAGCTAGAGTCATCATAAGAGGTTTGCTTTGCCTTTTTTTTTGACTCTAATCACATTTTCTTTATCATGGCTTCTTCTCCCTCGTATGATTCAGATGATTGGGAATTCATTGATCAATCTTTACTACCAATCTTATCATCATGATAACACTCCTCTTGAGTAATAGGATAGGTAGTGATATTTGAAAGCTTTTCTTCTTTGCCTAATAGACCTTTCTTGACATCTGTCCTTTCTTTATATTTGTATTTGATATTCTCCCCTGTGGGATCCACCTGATTCAAGATGGCTAATAACAATGGGTCATAGCTATGGGAGTCGGAGCATTATTCTTCCAGTTTCTCATCATACGACCTAATAAAATAATTAGAAGAACTAGCAATTCGATTACTATAATGGGTAGAGGGTTGTTTGGACACTCATCCCAATGTTCTTCTAAATGGCCGCACAGGAGGGAAACCATACTCCTAATTGGATAGAGATGATAATATCTCTCCATAGGGAGGATACTTATAATCTCTCCTAAAGTGTGGTCCATAACAATACGAACATGGGGAGTCACGATATGACTTCTAATTAATTAACTCATATTTGTTAGAATAAGTCATCAAGAGAAGTAAAAATAAAATAAAATCTACCTACAAATAAAAATCACCAAAAAATGTTTACAAGCCTTAATTCAACCAAGTAACTAAGATTTCAAACTAACTTAATATGCCAAATTATTTGCCGGCAACGGTGCCATTTTTCATAACTCTTGACGTACACGTCAATTTGAGTACAAGGCAGTCATCGCCAATATATTTATCGAACTTTGGAGTTAGGGTCGAATCCACGATGAACAATTTGAGTGGCGATCAAAATAAATGGAAATAATTATTGCGAGTTAAATTCAAACAAAAGATACAAGAAGATAAAATGGGAAGGTAAGTTCCTACACTAATATTTCTTTTTTGGGGGGATTTTCTAGTATAAATTTGGGCTATGAATAATTAGAGTTTTCAAAATTATGCACGAATCATGGTATTACGCATTACTAAGGGAGTGACATATGGAATTTAGTCATCAACATAGATTTAGTAAGTAAAATATGGGTAGTTTTGGTTATTGATATTGATGTGTCTTTCGAAAAAACACCAAGATTTCACCCATTGTTCCATTCTAATACCTAATGGAAGTGTTCAGCAATTAGTAACCATAACCTCAATGAAGGCATCCTTATTTCTAGGATGACACCTAAAGCATAGTCAACCTCACTTTCACCGTTATTCTTAAGATAGTGAGAATTTAGCAAATTTCACACATTATTTTATATCATTGCTTTGGCCTCCACATCCCTCTTTCAAGGATAATATAGATTCCTAAACTTCACCCAAAACCCTTCTTTCAAAGATAGCCTTAGGTTTTATAGAGCTTGGAGCTTTCACCCATTAAGCCCATGTGGATATTTGGAGTTTTCACCCATTAAATCCCAACCAAAATAGGACAGCAATAATAGAACCCATAAACTTGAACTACCAAATAGATTCCAACAATCACAATCCACACACACTTTAATCCATATTAACACATAATCCCAAGAGGAAGATTTAGCTACACATAAGATAAATAAGCATAAATATACCCATAATCTCCATTGAATTAATTTGTGGTAGATCTAAGAGAATGTTACTTCAAACTTGGATCCTCCACAATATCAACAATGGAAGTGAGCAAATTTTCCACTTCAGAGGTCTCAAATGTATTCTTCACCCAGAATTTATAAAAAAAATTATTCTCCAAAAATGGAGGCTAGAAAGTCTTAAGCTAAACCTATAAAATTGGGGAAGAAGGAATATGATAGAATGAAAGATACATCAATTTCGGGTTTGAGTCTTTTTGTTCAAATTGGGATCAACACATGCATTTACACTTTTTCCCTTACGCTGAACATTTTTGTCGAGCTGTGATTGCGTATGTCTGACTGTGACCATGGTACGTGACCGTGATTCACTTTACCGATCGTGGTTCATTGACGAACTTGACTAGTCGTGATTGTGGTAACTGAGGCTAGTACACTACAGGTCTTCAGCTGCACTTTTTTTGCTTTCTTTTGATCATTTGATGATCCAATCCACATCTCTTTGTCTTTTCTACTCCTATAACTATTAAAATTGGATATTAGTGTATTAAATCACAATTATAACACATTTACTCATTTAAGATAAGGTAATTTACACAAAAATTGAGTACGAATGAGTAATAAAATCACTACTCATCAGTGTCTTTATTATCTGGTCTGGGTTACAGATTCTAACTCAGATGTTCCTTCATTGCATTCAATCCTAAGGGTTCGTAAATTTCTTGAGGTCTTTCCTAAAGACCTTCCTAGTGTTCTTCCTAATAGGCAGATTGATTTAGGGGTAGATTTTATTCTAGACACTCATCCTATTTCGTTCTTCCATATAGAATGGCTCTAACTTAGTTAAAGAAACTTAAGAAGAAACTAAAGAATCTCTTAGACAAGGGTTTCATCCGTCCAAGTATGTCTACGTAGGGTGAAATAATTTTATTCTTGCGTAAGAAGTATGTTTCCCTTCTGATGGGTATTAATTACCAATAACTGAATAAGGTGACAGTAAAGAATAAGTACCCTCTTCTAAGAATAGATGATTTGTTTGATCAGCATCAAGGTTGTACGTTTTTCTCCAATATTGATTTTCTATCTGGCTATCATCAGCTAAATATTAGTGAGGCAGATATTCCTAAGACTGATTTCCATACCCTATATGGGAATTTTGAGTACCTTGTTATGTCTTTTGGATTGACCTATTCCCCAGCGGTATTCATGGATTTTATGAATATAATCTTTCATCAGCTTCTAGATTTATTGGTCATTATTTTCATAGATGATATTTTATTGTACTCTAACAGCAAGGTGGATCTTTCTAATCACCTATGAATTATGTTGCAAACCCTATAAGAGTAGTGATTGTGAACCAAATTTTCAAAATGTAAATTTTGGTTGAACGTTGTCACTTTTCTAGGTAATGTCATTTCTATTTAAGGGATCATGGTGAATCCACATAAAGTCAGAGGGGTTAGGAAGTGGCCTAGACACACGACACCAAATATATTTAGAGCTTCTTGGGTTTAGCCAGTTATTATAGAAGGTTTGTGGAAAGATTTTCTTCTTGTAACGCCACGTGTCTATACCCTGGATGCTCCACGATATTCATAATCCTGAAGGACCACAAGCCAACTCATGACTAGTACCTACTGCAATAGCTAAATAATTATACTGTAAATATGAGGAAATTAGGTATAAACCTTCCTTAAGGTTCAATACTGTAATAAAACTGAATTCGGTATAGCAATACCAAAACTAAAACATCTGTCCAAAAATACTCTAGTTTGAAAATTATCTAACTGTCTGAATTATGGAGTTGATGGGATAAGCCCATAACTAACTCCAACTACTTAAACTGTACTGCAAAACTACTAAGATAATCATGTCCTAGAGCTAATAGGACTCATCACTAACTCTAACTACTAAAAATCTGAACTGCTAAGGGTGCTCGGGGGCCCGTGCGTCTGAACCTATGATATAAGACATCATAGCATAAGAGAAAATTATGTGTCAGTCCTTTGAATGTACTGGTATGCTAAGTTAGGTAGGATAAAATGGACGGGTTCACATGCATGAAAAGTACTTGTTGAATGACATGAATAAAACTAAATGAGAGTACATGCATGAATACATATACTGAAATTAGATTGTGATAGCAGTAGCTACTGAATTTGAATACTGAACAACTAAAATCTGAGTTTACCGATACTGTACAACTAATAACTGAATGACTATATCTAACAGTCCTAATTATATGAAACTATACTGAGTTTCGTACTAAACTGAGTGACTATGTCTGACAGTCTTCAATCTGTAGAACTTAACTGAGTTTTATACTGACACTGAATCTAAAAATAAGACTATGAGAGGTAATTATCGAATCAACATGCCCCTTTCTACATAAATTAGGGTCCAACCTGAAACCCCAGTTGGATCGGTATCAATACCATGCCACGGGTAAAGACAAGCTATGAGTTGACCCTCTCTGACAGAATGTTTTTTCGTCAACCCTCACTGGCAGGAAAAATTGAATGAGATATATCAACACTCATACTATATGGAGAGAAGATATCTCAACCTATGCTGGCTACATAGTTTTATAATACAGGAAATGCTACTAAGGGTCAAACCCTCTGCTGGCAGGAATGTCCCAATCCTTGAGTTAACTCAAAGCTGAATCCTACTACTATCTGAATAGACACAGAACTGATTTCATAGTTTATACTAGGCTTAACTGGACTGTTACTAATCATACTTTCTAACTGAACTGAACTGAGTTCATTGAGTTTCATTGACTGATGGAATACTACTAAATTCTATTACCTAACTGAATGTATTGAAGTCTGAACTAAATAGGAATGGACTTATATAGAGTCTCCTGAATTTTCATGAGTCCTATAACTGACTGAGAGTACTACTGATTGTGACATGACTGAGATTATTCGGTAACTGACACTGGCTCTAGGTAACCTACAAAATTTTTGGGTATTAAATACCTTAGGACTTGATAGCATGAAAAGAAAAGTATCACATGATCTTGCGCAACATAAAATGCACATTTGTTCATAATGTATATATAGAGACATTTTATCAAACACTTGCATGGTATAACTTGCACATAACCTAGCATGACATGATTTCTTTACCTTATTAGTTCACATGAACAATTTATCAAGCACTTGGTGAGAATAATATATGCACATAATAATAGGGCATTATGATTCACTTCCAATTTCAAAATTCCAAGGGGTTTAACATGGATTCATACGAATCTACATACATAATAACCAATTCCACATGAAAAGTATAAGAAATCATGAAATTGAAATCTAATTTAAATAATAATCATTAATTTACTTCAATTCCAATCATGGAGGTCATAAATTCCAACTACTTAAAGTTTAAAATAGTTTCTTGGACTCCAAAGGACGAAGAAACCCTTGGATTAACACTTCACATACGTTAGTTGGTGAATTCTTGAAGTATAATTGTGGAAACCTTGAGTCTTGGATCATAAATAAGATCAACTAGGGCTTGTTCTTGATAAAATATAGAGAGAATGAGTATATTTTGCCCTTTTTATGGCTTAATGATATGTTTTGGTGGCTGATATAATGTGGGAAAAGACCTATTTACCCCTATAGATACATATTTAAACGACTAAAAGTTAAACCATCGATGCGCAGGCCGACGCGCTGTGTTATTAGCATCGACGCGATGACAAATGCGTCGCATCGAATCGGCGTTGGTTCACTGGAAGTTTACATTGGAAGCCAAGAAATATATCGATCGATGCGATGGTAGATGCTCCATGCAAAGATCGCATTGATACACTATTTTTTATTCCCAAACGTGGTTCAAACAAGGTCCAAAAAATACAAAACTAATTCACGAACACCTACTGACATTCCTAATCATTAGTTAACCTAAAGATTGATATTTAAAGGTCATAGAGTTTGTGAAATAGAGTTTCCAACTTACGAATGCCAAAATGAAAATAAGTTTAAATACTTTGCTAGAATTTTCTAAGTTTGGTACCCCTTAACAAGATTAAAAGACTGAGTTAAGCTTAGGATTTTGCGTGGTCTTACAATATATTTCCCTTGAAAAAAATCATCCTAGAATGAGACTAATTAAAATAAAAATACTGGTAGACAGAATTTTGACACTAGACAAACATAACTGTAGCATGATTCCATGACTGAAATTACTGATTTTCTGAATTATTCTACTGAACTTGTATATCTGATGCATGAGTACAGAGGTGAACATGATTCATGAATGCATGGCTGAGTATGCAATGTTAATTGATACAACATTGGAAGTTATATCTGAACATGAGACAGAGTAATTCAAAGAAAAACTATTACCTTGGGTTGAGTCTGAGTTTACGGAGAAGAGGCAAGGAAACTTGGTCTGCACATCTGCTTCTACCTCCCAAGTAGCTCTCTCAACGAAATTATTCCGCCAAAGAAATTTTACTAGAGAGACTTCTTTGCTCCTCAGTCTGTGAATCTGATAATATAGGATTTTGACTAGGAACTCCCCATATGATAGGCTATTCTAAATATCTATGCCCTCTATAGGGAGTATGATTGCTGGGTTACCTATGCATTTCTTAAATAATGAGACATAGAACACTGGTTGCCATGAAAATAGGTCTGAAGACAACTCAAGCTCGTAAGCTATCATTTTGAAATAATTGAGAAAGTTGTAATGGTCGACATATCTAGGACTGAACTCCCACTCCTTTCCAAACCACTTAACCTAACTTCATGGGAGGGATATTTAAGAATATAAATTTACCGATCTTAAACTTTAGATCCTTTACTAAACACGCATAAACAAGAAAATGAGAACATAATTGAATCTATAACGTAATACATGAACTGAACATCATAAGTTGAACTGAGCCCCTGGATAGCTGGTGTACGGCTGAGATTGGGTCTCAAGGGCTAATTTATGAGTAGCCACTACTCCAAAATAGATTCATTACATGTCCCTTGAAGAATACTGGCTTGGCTAAGATACTGAGGAAAGCTGAGATGATGCACAGGGCACCTTCAAACTGAATCGTGGCTGCGTATCAGGGTTTTGAAGTGAGGCATGACACCTGAATTGAGCTAAACTTACAATCACATACTTCCTAGATCTTTGAAGAGTTACATTCTTGAGACTTAGGATTGTGCGACTAGATGGAATAATGGAAACCATACCATACGAACTTGTCCACCTGTCTGCTAAACTGAATTGCAAGCTTTGTAGAGTATCTTATGCTGAAAACCTATACTCGACTAAATCCTTTCTTTTTTACTCTTTATATAGATTTCTAGTGACTTCATGGAGCAAGGAATCTTTACATGGGATGAATAAAACATCTGAATAAGAAAATTAGATCCTTGCTAAAATTTTATAATATGAGGTGGGGCCTACGAATCATCATCTAAGATAGAGTGACTAAGCTTTTTTTCACTGGAACTAAAAATTTTCAATGTTAGACATATTCGTCAAATACTCTCTCAACTTGACAATCCACCTTAGTACAACACATCACTTGAGACTACTAAAAATATTCACATCGATTCTGCACACGAGTACACAAACACACTAACTTATCTGAATATCTGAATTGCTGATAGATGAATACTTGGGCATGGAATATTGAACTGTACTTAGCCAAAATAACTGGGCTAGAACTATAAAGTATTATGCATGTGAGAAAGGGCTTTTCTAGGTAACATGAGATAACTGAGCATGAATTTGTGAAAACTGAATGACGAGAGAATGCAAGACCAAACATATAACATGATTCTTAAATATCCTATAAACTAAGGTACTGAAATTCAGATAATTGAATAACTAATAACTATATGCTATGGTCAACCAAACCAAAAACTGAACTGAGTTACTAATCTGATTACTGGACTGAAATTGTAACTTAGATTGTAACTTAGACGATAACTGAGACTGTTACTGAGACATAACTGGGACTGAATACTTGGCTCTGATAGCTATGTGATGGGGACTAACACAAATCTAGGTTCTAAATAGATTCTCACACTCTGCATTTTCTAAACTTCTTATTTCATGAAAAAAATTTCTGATTTTCCCCCATAAACAACTAAATACAACCCCTTAATGATCATTTACTTACACACTACCTTGACATTCAAGCCTATCTTCATATCTACATCCTCATGTAAGACAAGCACACAAAACTCTTTTCTTATCAGGAAACGGTTACTCTCTCCTATCTAAGTAATCGCTCATCACAATATCATTTTGTGAGGAGATTCCACTAAAGGGTTAAAACATGATGACCTAAAGTATGTATGAATACTATACCAAGATCGAAGCTTAAATAAGGCTGGAGGAATAGAATATAAACACTATGGATTTATCAAAAGATCTAAACTGAGGGTATGTACATAATCCGAATTTAGACGACCGCTAAGAGTGTAACATAGGTCATGGGAACTGAGAATACTATAAAATATAGAACGAGTACATAAGTCATGAGATTTGTGATCTAAGTCTGATACTTTTTGTATTCATGGAACATGGTTCATAACACTGAGTAAACTGGAATTCCTTTTACTACGAACTGTAAGCGTATATGATTTTTTGCTAACTTCCTTGAATTTGAGCTATGATCATAGAGCTGACATGTAAGACATGAATAGATATTATGATAACTGATGATTTCAAGATTCTAAAGTATGATTCAGAGATGAATCTACGTGATCATTCAAACTACCAAAATAGACAAAAATGTCATCGATGAAGAATATGATGAACATGTCCAAGTTCTACGTGAATACACGACTCATTAAGTTTATGAAAGTTGTTGGGGAATTGTTAAGACCAAAGGATATGAATAATAATTTAAAGTGACCATACCAAGTTCTGAAGGTTGTTTTCAGGATGTCACATTCTCTGACTTTGAGCTGATGATAGCCCAATCTGAGGTTAATCTTAGAGAAGTAACTAACACACTGAAGTTGGTCAAATAAGTCATCAATTCTGGTAAGAGGGTACTTGTTTTTTACCATAAAGTTTTTTAGCTAATGGTAATCAATAAACATTCAAATAGAACCGTCCTTCTTATGCATGAATAAAACTAGGGCGCCCCGCGGCGACACACTGGGTCTGATGCATCCCTTACCAAGGAGATTGTTCAACTGTTCTTTTAATTCTCTAAGTTCTGTAGGTGCCATTCTATATGGTGTAATAGATATGGGCCAAGTGTCTAGAAGTAGGTCTATTCCAAAGTCTATTTCCCTTTTGAGAGGAACTCCTGGAATATATTTGGGAAATACATCTAGGAATTCATATGCTACTGACACTGATTCAAGATTTGGAGTCTCTAAACAAGTATCCTGTACTAAAATGAGATGGTAAACACATCCCTTAGATATCATTTTTCTCGCCTGAATGTAAGAAATAAGCTAACCCTAAGTGTTCAAGTATTACCCCTCAACTCTTGGATGGGTAAATTTGGAAACTCAAATTGGACAATTTTATTTCTATAGTCGACTGAGGAATGGAATGAATGAAATCAATTTATGCCCAGAATGACATCGTAATTGCTCATCTCTAATTTAACTAAATCTCCTGAAGCGACTTTCTGAGATATCCTAATCGAGCAGTTCCTGTATACCCACCTGGCTATGATGGATTTAACCTTTAGGGTAGAGATTAAGAAAGGCTCTTCCAAACTTTTGGGACTGATTGCGAAATCAACAGCTATATATGGAGTAACAAAGAACAAAAAAGCTCCTGGATCTAGCAAAGCGTAAATATACAAATGATAAACTTGTAATGTACTAGTAACCACATCAAGAGAACATTTCTGATCTTGTCAAGAATGAAGAGCATAGAGTCTATTTAGGCGTTGCCCACTCGAGGCACAAGATGTGGTACCTTGCTAATTTGGGCGATCGAATTGAGCTGGGGTATGGTTGTGCTAACCCTGGGAACCTAACTTGGGAAAATCTCTGAGTATGTCACCTGGCTTGCCATACCCAAATCACACATCGATTTCAACTCTTTAGTTACCCTGGTGGTTTCTGCCATATTCCTAACAAAGGGGATTTATTCGGGCACTCTTTGGCCTTGATATTCTGGCCCTCTTATTCATTTTCCCCTTTTCTTATGCCTTTCCTCCTTACTCTACGGATTATTAGCCATAAGTCTAGATAGGATAATAGCCAGTTGATTGTTATAAGCAACTATTGAATGAGATAAGAAGGTGAAAGCGGCTCTAAACTCAATGTGGGAGACATATTCATTGAGGAGATCTGCCTGAACGTGTGGAGGGGCCGACTGGTTTTTGTTACCGATTTTGTTATCTTTTATGGAACGAATGTTCTAGAAGCATACGGAAGAGATGAATTAGATTGAGAGTTTTGCTTGAGCTCATCATCACTCGCATGACTTTAATACTAAAAGAAGGGAAACGTTCCCTGAAACACCTCGTAGCCACCTATCCCAAAGTATGGCGCACAACACACCCTTGCACAAGATTCTATTAGATGCATCTTTCAAAAATTCTAGGGCTCTATTTAACCTTAGGCTTTGATACCAAGTTTGTAATGCCCGGATTCTGTACCCTGAACACTATATGGAGCATATAATACCAAAGGACCATAAGCTAACCCATGATTGGCTCTAGGTAACCAACTAAATTATTGGGTATTAAATACCCCAAGACTCGATTGCATGAAAAGTAAAGCATCAAATGATCTGGCATAGCTTAAAATGCACAATTTTTCATAATGTGTCTATAGATATATTTGATCAAACATTTGCATGGTATAACTTTTACATAAGCTAGCATGACATGATTTCTTTCGCTTATTAGTTCATATGAACAATTCATCAATCACTTGGTGAGCATAATATAAGCATATAATAAGAGGGCATCATGATTCACTTTAAATTTCATAATTTTAAGGGTTTTAACATAGATTCATACGAATCTACACACATAATAACCAATTCAACATAAAACATATAATAAATCATGAAATTGAATTCTAATTCACATAATAATCACGAATACAGTATAATTTCAATTATGGTGGTAGTTCCAACTACTTGAAGTTTATAATATTTTTTGGACTCCATGGGTGGAAGGAACCCTTGGATCAACACTACACATACCTTAGTTGCAAAATTCTTAAAGAATAATGGTGGAAACCATGAGTCTTGGATCTTGAATGTGATGAACTAGGGTTTGTTCTTGATAAATTCAAGAGAGAATGAGTATATTTTGCCTTTTGGATTGTGTAATGATATGTTTTGCAGGACTATATAAGGTGGAAAAAGACCTATTTACCCCTCTAGATGCGAGTTTAAAAGACTGAAAGTCAAACTATCGATGCACAGTTCGACGTACCATGCCATTAGCATCGACACGATGACCAATGCACTATATCGAGTCTACATCGGTTCACTGGAAATTGCCATTGGAAGCCAAGGAAAATATTGATTAATGCAAAGGCAGACGCGTCATTCTAAGAGTGCGTTGATACACTAGTTTTGATTCCCAAACGAGGTCCAAAAAATTTGAAACTCGTTCACAAACACCTACTGATATTTCTAATCATGAATTAACCTACAAATTGACATTTTAGGGTTATAAAGTTTTTGAAATAGATTTTCTAACTTACAAAGGCCAAAATGACACTTAGTTTAGATGGTTAGCTAAAATTTTCTAAGTATGGTCCCCCTTAGCAAGCTTAAAAGTCTGAGTCAAGCTTACGATTTTGCGGGGTCTTAGAATATCTTTCCCTTGGGAAGATTTGTCCTCGAATAAGACTAACTAAACTGAGAATACTGATAGACTAAATTTATAGACTAGACAAGCACAAATAAAGCATGATTCCATCACTGAAATTACTAATTTACTAAATTATCATACTGAACTTGCATATCTAATGCACGAGTATATAGCTGAACATAATTCATGAATGCATGACTGAGTATGCATCGTTAATTGACACCATGTCGGTAGCTATATCTAAACATAAGACTGATTAATTCAAACGAAAATTGTTACCATGAGCTGAATCTAAATTTGCGGAGAAGAGGTGAGGATACTTGATCCGCATATCTTCTTTTACCTCCCAAGTAGCTCTCTCAACGGAATGATTCCACCAAAGAAATTTTACTAGAGGGACTTCTTTGTTCCTTAGTCTACGAAACTGATAATCAAGGATTCCAACTGGGATCTCCTCATATGAGAGGCTATTTTGAATATCTATGCCCTGTATAGAGACTATGACTACTAGGTCACCTATGCATTTCTTAAGCAAGGAGGCATAAAGCCTTGGGTGCACTATAGCTAAGTCTGAAGACAACTCAATCTCATAAGTTATCTTTTCAGGGTCGACATATCGGGGACTGAACACCCCCTTCTTTCCAAACCTCATTACCCCTATTCGTGGGAGGGATCTTTAAGAATATAAAATTACTGATCTTAAAATTCAGATCCTTTATTTAACACGCGTGAACAAGAACATGAGAACATAACTGAGTTTGTAACGTGATACATGAACTGGACATGACAAATTAAACTAAGCCCCTAGATACCTGGCGTATGGCTGAGATTGGAACTCAAGGGCCAATTTATAAGTACCCACTACTCCAAAATAGATTTGTTACGTAAAGAGGAGATAGAAGGTTTGGGTCATGAAAGCTTGGGGAATTATAGAATATCTCCCCCTTGGGACATTATGTCCCTTGAAGAATACTGACTTGGATGAGATACTAAGGAAAGCTGAGATGATGCATAAGGCACCTACGAACTGAATCGTGACTGCATATTAGGAATTTGAAACTGAGGCATGACACCTGAACTGAGTTGAACTTGAAACCACATGGTTGCTAAATCTTTGAATAGTTACATTCTTGAGACTTTGTATTGTGTGACAGGATGGAATGATAGGAAACCAAACCATACGATCTTTTTCGACTGACTACTAAACTGAATTGTTGTCATTGTAGACTATTTTATGCCAACAACATATACTCAACTAAAGACACTCCATGTCTCTCTTTCTATATAGTTCTAGTGACTTTAGGGAGCAAGGAATCTTGATATGGGTTGAATAAAATATCTAAATTAGAAAATCACATCCTTACTAAAATTTTGTAATATGAGGTAAGGCCTATGAATCATCATCTAAGATAGAGTTACTAAGCCTTTTTGCACTACAACTACAAATTTTCAAGCATAGAAATATTCCTTGAATACACTCTCAACTCTACTCTCCACCTTAGTAAAACATATCCCTTGAGACTACAAAAAATATTCACATGGATTCTGAACACGAATGCATAAATGCATTAACTTACCTGATTATTTGAATGGTTCATAGCAGAATAGTTGGTCATGGAATATTGAACTGTACTTAGTCTAAATATCTGGGCTGGAGCTTTAGAGTATTATGCATGTGAGAAAGGGACTGACAAGTTAAAATGAGATAATTGAGCTTGAATTCGTAAAAACTGTATTATTTGGGAAGGCAAGACAAAGCGTACGACATTTTTCCTAAATACCATGTCAACTAAGGTACTGAAATACTGATAATTGAATAACTAATAACTGCACGCTATAGTCAAGCAAACCTAAAACTAAACTGAGTTACTGATCGTATTACTGGACAGAGACTATGAACTAGATTGTAACAAAGATGGTATTTGAGACTGTCATTAAGACTATAACAGGTACTGTATGCTGAGATCAGATAGATACATGATCGGGACTAAAATAAATGAGGATCTTAATAGTTACTCACACTCTGAATTTTCTCAACTACTCATCTCATGAAACAAAATTGATTTCCCCCTTCAGTAACTAAATACAACCCCTTGCTGGCCATTTACTTACAAACTACCCTAACATTCAATCCTATCTTCATAGATACATCCTCGTGTAAGATAAGCATGCAAAAATCTTTTCTTATCATAAAACACTTACTCTCTCCCATCTAAGAAATCGCTCATCACTTTATCATTTTGTAAGGAGAGTCCACTGAAGGGTAAAAACATGAGGACCTGAAGTATGTATGAATACTATACCAAGCTCGATGCTAAAATAAGGACGTAGGAATGGAATATCAACACTATGGATTTATTAATAGATCTAAACTGAGGGTATTCATGACATAATCTAAATTTAGCCGGCATGGGAACTGAGCATACTATAAAACATGGCATGAGTACATGAGTCATGAGCTATATGACCTAAGTGTAATGTTTTATATATTCATGGAACATGGTTTGCAATACTGAGTGAACTGGAATTCCTTTTACTAAGAACTGTAAGCATACATGATTTTTTGCTAACGTCCTTGAATATGAGCCATGATCATAGAGCTGACATATAAGACAGGAATAGCTATCATGATAACTGATGGTTTCAAGACTCTAAAGTATGATTCAAATATAAATCTACGTGATGATTCGCACTACCGAAAAAGACAAAGAATTTCATTGATGAAGAATATGATGAACATGTCCAAGTACTGCTTGAACACATAACTCATTAAGCCCATAAAAGAAACTGGGGCATTGGTAAGACCAAAGGACATGATTAATAATTCCAAGTGGACACACCAAATTCTGAAGGTTGTTTTTAGGATGTTACATTCTTTGACTTTGAGCTGTTAATAGCCCAATCTGAGGTCTATCTTGGAGAAGTAACTGACACCGTGAAGTTTGTCAAATAAGTCATCGATTCTGGGATGAGGTTACTTTTTTTTTACTATTATTTTATTTAGTTGACTGTAATCAATACAAATTCAAAGAGAATCATCTTTCTTACGCACGAATAAAATTGGTGCACTCCGCGAGGACACATAAGGTCTGATGCATCCCTTATCTAGAAGATTGTTTAACTTTTCTTATAATTCTCTAAGTTCTGTAGGTGCCATTATGTATGGAAGAATAGATATGGCCTGAGTGTCTTAAAAAAGGTATATTCCAATGTGTATTTCCTTTTTGGGTGGAACTCCGGGAAGATCTTCAAGAAATTTATCTGGAAATTTCTTTTCTACTAACACTGATTAAGGGTTAGGGGTTTCTGAACTAGAGTCCTGGACTTGAACGAAATGGTAGACACAACCCATAGATATCATTTTTCTCACCTAAAGGTAAGAAACAAGTTGACCCCTAAATGTTGAAGTACTACCCCTCCACTCTAGGATGGGTTCATTTGAAAACTAAAATTGGACAATTCTATTTATATAGTCGATTGTGGCATGGCTGGAATAAAACCAATCTATGCCGAGAATGACATCAAAATTGGTCATCCATCATTCGACTAACTTTGCTAAAGTGACTTTTTGAGATATCATAACCAAGAAGTTCCTGTATACCCACCTGGCTATGAAAGATTTCCAAACTAGGGTAGTTACTTAGAAAGGCTTTGCTAGAATTTTGGGACTGGTTCCAAAATCAACAACTATATATGGTGTAACAAAGGACAAAGAAGCTCCTAGATCTAACAAAGCGTAAATATGCAAATGATAAACTTGTAATGTACCAGTAACCACATTAGGAGAGCTTTCATGATCCTTTCTGGAATGAAAAACATAGAGTCTATTTAGGCATTGCCTACTGGTGGTAGTGGATGCGGCACCCCGCTAATTCGCGCTAGTGGACTAAGCTGGGGGATGATTATGATGACCCTGGGAACCTAACTGGGGATAATCACTAAGTCTGTGACCTAGCTTTCCACACCCTAAAAACACATGGCTGTCAACTCTATAGATACCCTGGTGGTTTCTACCATATTCTTGACAAAGGAGATTTATTTGGGCACTTTCTGGCCTTGATATTCTGGCCTTCTTATTCTCTCTCCCCTTTATCCTATAATTCTCCTCCTTACTCTGCGGATCATGAGCTATAAGCCTAGATAGGGTAACAGTATACTTATTGTTCTTAGCAAAAATTGAATGACATAAGGCGGTAAAATAAGCTCTAAACTCAATGTGGGTAGCATACTCATTCAGGGAATCTGCCTGAACGTACGGAAGGTTTGACTGGTTTTTGTTACATATTTTTTTAGCTTCTCTAGAAGACATATTCTGGAAGCATAAGGAAGAGATGAATTAGATTAAGAGTTTTGATTGAGCTAATGCTCACCCGCACGACTTGAATACTAAAAAAAATAAAACTTTTCCTAAAGAACCTCGTAGCCTCCTGTTCATAAGTGTGGCGCGCTACACACCCATGCACAAGATTATACTAGATATGACTTTCAAAATTGCTAGGACTCTATTGAACGTTAGGCTCTAATACTAAGTTTGTAACGCCCCTAGTCTGTACGTCGGATGCTACATGGTGCTCATAATCTTAAAGGAACATAATCTAACCCATGATTGGTATTTGTTGTAATATCTAAATAATAATACTATAAATATGCAGAAATTATGTGAAACCTTACCATAAGATTCAATACTTAAAATCCAAATATGGTATAGAAATACCAAAACTGAAATATCTGACTAAAAATACTCTAGACTGAAAAGCCACTAAACTATCTAAAATATAGAGCTAATGGGATAAGCCCCTAGCAAACTCTAACTACTGAAACTGTACGGCTAAACTGAAATACTTAAGAAAATAATCATGTCCTTGAACTATAAGTACTTATCACTAACTCTGACTATTGAAAATCAAAACTGCTTAGGGTGTTTGGGAACTCGTGCATCTGAACCATTGATATAAAACATCATAGCACAAGAAAAAAGTATGTGCTAGAATTTTAAATGTACTAG
Source organism: Capsicum baccatum var. pendulum (assembly GCA_030864225.1). NCBI lineage: Eukaryota > Viridiplantae > Streptophyta > Magnoliopsida > Solanales > Solanaceae > Capsicum > Capsicum baccatum. The sequence goes on from CM061557.1 coordinate 95,466,777, forward strand.
TTTGCTATGTGAGGTAGGCTGAAATGCATGGGTTCATATGCATGAACAATACCGGCTGAATGACATAGATAAAACTAAATGAGAGTTCAAGCATAAATACATATAAAGTAACTGAGATCGTGAAAGTAGTAGATACTGAATCTGAATACTGATTAACTTATATTTGAGTTTACTGATACTGTACTATTGATATCAAAATGATTGTATCTGACAGTCCTGATTCTATGGAACTCTACTAAGTTTTATAATGAACTGAGTGACTACATCTGGCAGTCCTAAATCTTTAGAACTGAACTGAGTTCTACACTGAGACTGAATTTGAAATTGATATTGTACTCTTGATAACTAAATGATAGTATCTGACTGTCCTGATTCTATAAAATTCTAATGAGTTTCATACTGAACTAAGTGACTGTGAGTGACAGTCCTAAATCTGTAAAACTGAACTAAGTTCTATGCTGAGACTGAATTTGAAACTAAGACTATGGGAGATAATTATCTAACCTATATAACTCCTTCTACATGGATTGGTGTCCAACCTGTAACTTCAGTTGGAAGGGTGTCAATACCATGCCAGGGGTAAAGACAACCTATAACTTAACCCTCTCTAATAGGATACTCTTTCATCAACCCTCGCTAGGAAGAAACCTTGAATATGATGTATCAACCCTCATAATATATGGCAGAAAGGTATCTTAATCTATGCTGGATACATAGTTCTGTAACACAGGGATTGCTACAAAGGGTCAAATACTCTACTAGCATAAATAACCCATTCTTAGGTTAACTTAGTGCTGAATCCTACTCCCGTTTGAATAGATAATGAACTGATTTCCTAGTACATACTAGGCTTGATTGGACTATTACTGATTATACTGCCTAACTGAACTAAACTAAGTTTACTCTGTTCTTTTAACTAATGAAATACTACTGAATTTTGTTAACTGACTGAAACTTCTGAGGTTTGAACTAAATACTGAACTGGACTGATATAGATTCTACTTAGATTTCCTTAGTATTGTAACTGACTAAGAGTACTAGTGATCGTGAGATGACTAAGATTTTTCTCTATCTGATACTGCCTGGAAGTAAATAGCTAAATTATCGGGAATTAAATACCCCAGGACTCAATAACATGAAAAGTAAAGCATCATATGACCTTGCATAGAATAAAATGTGCACTTGTTCATACTGTATTTATGGAGACATTATACCAAACACTTGAATTGTATAACTTTTACATAAGCTAGCTTGACCTGATTTCTTTCCCTTATTAGTTCACATGAATAATTCATCAAGCACTTGGTGAACATAATATATGCACATAATAAGAGGGCATCATGATTCACCTCCAATTTCACAATTCCAAGGGGTTTAACATGCATTCATATGAATCTACACACATAATAACCAATTCCACATAAAACGTATAATAAATTAGGAAAAAGAAATCTAATTCAAATAATAATCATAAATAGATTTAGTCCCAATCATGATGGTCATAAATTCCAACTACTTAAAGTTTAAAAGAGTTTCTTAGACTCTAAGGGTTGAAGGAACCCTTGGATTAACACTTCACATACCTTAGTTGGAAAATTCTTAAAGAATAATGGTGGAAACTTGGAGTCTTAGATCGTGAATGTCATTAACTAGGGTTTGTTCTTGACAAATTCTAAAGAGAATGAGTATATTTTGCCACTTGGATAGCTTAATGACATTTTTTGGGGTTTTCTATAAGGTGAGAAATGACATATTTACTCCTTTGGATGCGGGTTTGAATGTTGAACCATTGACGTGTAGGCTGATGTGCCGCATCATTGGCATCAATGCAATGACCAATACACCTCGTCGAGTCTATATTAGTTCACTGAAAATTTTCATTGGAAGCCAAGGAAAATATTAATCAATGAAATGGCCACCGCACCACATTGAGATCGCATCGATACACTATTTTGGATTCCTAAATATGGTTTAAACGATGTCTAGAAAATATGAAACTCATCCAGGAACACCTACTAATATTCCTAATCATGAATTAACCTAAAGCTTGATATTTTAAGGTCATAGAGGTCGTGAAATATAGTTTTCAACTAATGAAGGCCAAAATAACAATAAGTTTGAATGCTATGCTAAACTTTTCTAATTTAGGAGCCCCTTATCAAGCTTAAAAAAATAAGTTAAGCTTAGGATTTTGTGCGGTATTACACTTCTATAGCTGCCTTCTTGACTAGTTTAACTATAAAAAAGTTAAATTTCTCATGGTCTTATGCTTTTGAAGGTAGCTTGGTGAAGTCGACGGAGAAGTTGACTTCAGCACTGGTCTTGAAATTGTCTGAAGGCACAAATAGTATTATGGTCAATTGTGATGCATCCCTTGTGAGGATTTGTTGCTTCTTGATACAAGATATAATGGTGATAGATTATGCCTCCAAACAATTGAAGGTGCATGAGAAGAACTATCCAACTCATAACTTGGAATTGCTAGTTGTGGTGTTTGCTTTGAAAATCTGGCATGACTATTTTTATAGAGTTCATGTGGATATCTTTTCATACTATAAGAGCCTACAATATGTGTTTACTATGAAAGAGCTTATCCTCTAGCAAAAGATATAGCTTGAGTTACTAAAGGATTATAAAATGATTCTTCACTACCATTATGATAAAGTTAATGTGGTTGTTCATGCTCTTAGCAGATTATCCATAAGGATTCTAGATTATGTTGATTAGGGGAAGAAAGAATATGTGAATGATGTTCAACGTTTGGCTAATCTTGGATATCACCTCTTGGACTTTGAGGATGGTGGTACATTCATTCAGGAGATAGAGAAGTTATCCCTAGTTGGTGAAGTAAAGGAGAAGCAAGTCTTAGATTTAATCTTGAGGTGGATCAAAGATGAGGTAGGTGGGCAGAAAGTGATGGCTTTTTAGTTCAGTGGGGATGGTACCTTACAGTACTAAGGGAGATATCCATTTTTGATGTTGATGGATTTTGATAAAAGATCTTGGCTCAGGAGCATGAGTCATGCTATGATATTTATCTTAGATTAATGAAAATGTATCATAAGCTTCAAGAAATATATTGGTGAAATAACATAAAGAGGGATGCGGCTAGTTTTTTGTCTAATTTCATGGTGTGCCAACAAGTAAAAGTTTAGCACCTGAGGGTCTAAGGGTTATATTAAGATATTAAGTTGATAGTGTGGAAGTTGGAAGTGATCAATATAGATTTTGTTACCGATCTTCCTTGGTCTTGAAGTTAGTTTGATTTGATTTGGGTCATCATGGATAGAATAACGAAGTCTTCTTGTTTTAATTGGTGAGGACAAAATTTTTGGTAGAGAATTATATGAGGTTGTACCTCCAAGAGATTGTCAAGTTGTATAGGGTTACTATTTCTATTATCTCAAATTGTGGTAGACAACTTTCATCTCACTTTCGGGGGATATTTCAAAAAAGTTTGGAGACCAAGGTGAGTCTTAGTATTTTATTCAAATCCTAGTTTGATGGGCAGGCAAAAAGGATAATTTAGACATTAAAATATATGCTTAGATCTTGCATGATTAAATTAAGAGGTAGTCAGTTGAGCATTTTCCTCTTATAGAGTTTTCTTATAACAATAGCTACCATTCTAGCATTTAGATGGCTCAGTTTGAGGCCTTATATGGTCGGAGGTGTAGGTCTCTAATTGGGTTGTTCAAGGTTGGTGGGGAAAATATATTTGGTCTGTATTTAGATCACCAGGCCATGGAAAAGGTCAAGGTAGTTCAGGATAGGCTTTAAGCTGACCAATGTTGGCAAAATTCCTATGTAAATATGAGGCATAGGAAGTTAATGTATGAGGTTGGGGATAGGGTATTCTTGAAGGTCTTTCCCATAAAGTGAGTGATATAGTTTGGGATGAAGTAGAAGCTTAGTCCCAGGTATATTGGACCTTACTTTATTTTGATAATGGTTGGTAATATTTAGTATAAGTTGGAGTTTCCTTCTAGTTTGAGCTCCATCCACCCATTATTCCATGTTTTTATATTGTGGCAGTGTGTGGGTCATCCATCGTAAATTAAGTCTATCAAGGGTATTGGTATTGTTTATTCCCTATCTTATAAGGGGGTCCTTGTTAAAATCTTAGATCGGCAGGTTCGTCCATTGTGGGTTAAGGACATAGCTTCAGTAAAGGTTCTATGGAGGAACCACATAGTGGAAGAGGATACATGGAAAATTGAAGAGGACATGAAGTCTAAGTATCCTTTCCTATTTCCTACTTTGAAAAATCATTCATAACGTATGTGTAGGTCTTAACATCTCTAACTTGTTTCTTTCTTGAAGGTTGATTATAAATTCCTTGGTAATCTATTTTCTAACATAAAGGTAAGAGTACAAGTTGTTGGGGGTTTAATCATACCAATCACTTCCTTGTTCCATCATTCGAGTATGAAATAATCCATGTGGGGGACAATTGAAAAACCCTGTATTTTGGCCCTTGGAAAATTCTAGAGCTTTAAGCTTAGTGCCCTAGTAAAGACTCATTATACGAGTCATATGGTGTGAGTAATGGTTAAGTGACCCTAGTTTTTAGGTGTCTAGTGTGTGGTGGTTGATTTTTTAGTACTGGTAATGACTTGGTGGTATGAGTCATTAGTGGTGGTGATGGTCCTTTAGGACGATCCTTAACCAAATGAGAAACTTAGTGGCTTAACTTAGCTCTGAGTACGAGTGTCTCGCTAATAGCTGTGAGGATAGGTTGTGAGTGGTAGGGTTGAGTTGTATGTTATCCATTGTCAAAATCCTTGGGTTCTATCTTGGAAATAACTAGACCATACAAATCATATAGTTAGGTCATGTAAGAGGTCATGGAGACGTATGTTGGACAGTGTGTGGGTTTCCAACTTACTGTCTTGGTGATAAATCAATGGTACGAGTTATATGTTATGGTTATGAGTCAAGGGGTCAACGCATAACCACCTGCAGTCTTTTTACAGTTTTAAGCTGAGGGCACTTAAGACATTTCTCACAAAAAACCCTTAAGACCCCCATAGTCGTAACAAATTTTGGTCACTCATCCCATACTTTACTAGATTAAATATCCTCTCCGACCTCCATAAAATACCCTCAAGAAGAATTGGCTAGGGTATCTCAAAAGTTGTTATCTAATGGCTTAAGGATCAATTTATCTCCATGAATTATTATAATTAAGGAATTTGACTCTTCTTTATTGTTATTTTTCTATAGGCATGTGTTTTAATGTACAGTTTTCATCGTACTGTTAGGTTTTTGAAATAAAGGTTGGGTGTTTTAGATGATCAGGGTTGATTAATGTTCCTAGTGACTTAATAATGTTTTTCATGTTTTAATTATGGTTTTGCACATATGGGTGTATGAGAATAATGATTTAATTGATGGTTCATAGTTAAGAATAATATTTTATGATTTGGGCTTTGATTATGGCATACCCTCAACCTCTATATGAAATTATCAATGAGAATGATGTTATCACATAGGTTGATTATACTTGGAATCTTAGCATTGCATGAATGCTTAGTTAAATATGGATTGGTTTTGGTTAGTTTCATAGGGTTTTAGAAAGGACTTGGTGGCCATGCGTTGATCATAAATGGTGTTGGTTAATTAGAAATGGAGTCTAATTTGGTTTAATAGTTTATACGACATAAAGTGATAGACTTTTAAGCTTTTATTTTTGAATAATGATACCAATGGTTAATGCCTAGTTACAAGACTCCTTGGTAAAATGGTTGGGAATGTGTAAATGATTTAATATGGGATTAAAGGAGGTTTAGTAGCAAAGCCATAGAGATTGATGTCTGGGAGGATCGATACTAAAAACTAACATTTATTGATGTGAGAATGGTCTTGGTGACCGTGTGCATAATGTCACACTTTATATTCTAAGGATGTAAGATTTATCTCAAGTTCTTTTCTCTGAACATGAAGCAAACAAGCACTCACCCCTTTCAGTAGGGGGTGTTGAACCCATATAGCCCAGGTTAAGATTTCAAATGCATGATGAACCTTATTCCCGATCTCAACATGATTTATATCAATGTGTGTGTACATGTGATTGCATATGGGCAATGTAACTAGTTTTGAATGATGGAATTATTTTTCCGTTATCCTTCAATTACATCCTAATGTCCACTCTTTTAACCATCTTTGGGCGTTGTATCTTTACGCAATGTAGGAAACAACCATACCAACATTCCTCCTTCTTAGTGACTTGGATTTGGGGATAGCTTTTAGCCAAATTGATGTGGTGAGCTTCCATACTCCGAAAGGCTCCATGTAATGTTATGAACTTCTTTTCATTATTGTTATTTTTTTGGTTTTGGTTTTGGCTATGGTCGGGGCCATCTCTCAACCGAATGTTCTTTGATTCAAGTTAGAGGCTTTGTTGGGCTACTATAGGCATAGGCGGTGTCGGTAGTAGTGATAGCATTGGTATTTGTATTTTCATTGGGATTGGTATTGGTTTGACACTTCGTTGTGACTGTTTTATTTTAGTTATAAACTTTATCTTATGTCTTTAAATTTTCATTGTTTTTTCTTGTTATATGCTCAAAATTCTTCTGATAGAGGGAGTAGGGTGGTTATGGTTTGGTATTCGGGGTGGTCTCCGATCCTGGTTTGCACTCATATTAACTTTTGTACATTTTTTGTCCAAATCAGATTACTATTTGTCTTTGTTGATCATTGTTCCCACAGTGACTTGTTTTCAAAGATAAGGTACATTCTTGGGGTTCAAGTTGCCCATTTCCCTCTATCTTTATTTTCTGTCTTTTATTTTGAGTCAAACGTATTGACTATTCTAGATCATTAAAGTTGTATTGACACTATTAGATGCTCTTGTACTTGCTCTACCAAGTTATGAGGTTGGTATCTTGTATTAACTGTTTATTCTATCTAGCACCTCTATTATTTAAAAAATATGTTGTTTAATTTACCCTTTGATGTGTATTTCCTACCGATTAACCCATTGCATTACCTTTAGGTTATAACTTGGTTTACCAACTGGCTCAGTTTAGTAGGTGCCATCATGGCTTGTTATTTGAGTCATGAAAAATTTGTATCAGATCCTAGGCTTCATTGGTATTATTTATACAAGAGAAAGTGCCTAGTCGAGTCCTACAAATCAAAATAGTAATGTTTGTTTCCTATATTTGTGAGGCTATAGGACATTCATAGGTGTTCTTTACTTCTTTCACTCATATCATGCTAAGAGTCTGATTTGGTTTGTCGAAGTATTCCGCTGAATTTACTCTTATGTAGATGTCTAGGACATGTACTACCGCTTCCTGAGATGAGGGTCTCTAGACCAAGCCTAGGGATACTACTCATATTTATGGATGACTTAGCAATCATGGATAGGCTAGAGTTGTGTCCCCACCTAATGTCCTAAATAGGGGTCCTCCACTAGACCCCATTCATGCTTTTGAGAAATAGATTCTTCCACCCCAAACAATGATGGACCAAGGACCATCCCATGCTCTACCTTCTTTTATTTCTTCTTTAGTGCTCAAAGATGCATTTGTTTAGCTATTGGGTTTAGTTGGTGGTGCACTATGTGATGGTACGTAGCTTACAATTCTAAGAGGTATAGAGGCAGGGGAGCAGGTCAGAGCAATGGCTGCCAAAGTTTAGGTTCCTCCTACATTGGAAGTTTCTCGATCGATAGTTGATCAACCAGTGATTGCTCAGCCTACTATGTCTTTTAAGGAGCAAAAGATGTTAGGAAGATTCTTGATATTGGCTCTGCCTAGGTTTTTTTGTGCTTTAAGTGAAGATGCATATTAGTTTCTGATTGCTTATGAGGATAGGCTTCAACATTTTGTCCTTGTGAGACTCTTGGTATTGATTACACCACATTTTAGTTTCATTTGGCTCCTCTATATTTGTGGAGAGTTTTTATGAATTCTAGACCAGTTGGATCTTCTCCATTGTCATGGACTAAGTTCTCCGCGATATTCTTGGAGAAGTATATGCCTTGCATCCTTAGATAGTTTGAGGGATAAGTTATCTAGATTGGTGAATGCCTTTATGACAATTCTAAAGTATAAGGCTCATTTTCATGAGTTGGATAGACATGGAACATCTATTGTAGGCAATGATTATGAGAGAACCCACTACTTGGTTAGAGGGTTAAGACTTCCCATCCATATGTCTACTCAAAATTCAGTCGTTGTAGGTAGGTATTTTGTTGAAGTCTCAAATCATGCTAGGTTGATTAAGGTAATGCACTATGAGGATCGTAAGAGCCATTATAAGAGGCCTAGGTTTTAGGGCAGATTTAGTGGAGCAATCGTAGTTCCCGACCATGAGATAGTAGTTCAAATAATACTATCCTCTGCGTCTATCTTATAAATACCTCTCAGAGTAGGTAGTCTCCGTATCTATCTTATTGGTATTAGAGTTACCCTAGTTGACCTATTCCGAAAACACTTCAGATTATTGACGGAGGTCAGTCTAGTGATAGAAAATACCCTAGTAAGGGAAATAATCATTTGTAAGAGGTTCATCTTCTAGTTATTCTACTCATGGTGGTTATTCTAGGTTATTTGGATCTTCTGGTTCTAGTTTAGCTCATGTTTCCTATTTTAATATGGACATCCTAGTCACTATTCATAGGATTTCCCTAGTCGTAGGGCGATTGTTACTTCAGCCTACAATGTTTTGCCTATTAGAGTAGTTTATCCCTCTTCTAGAGATGGTTCTGATAGTCACAGGGGTGGTTTTTATGGTACATAAGGAGGTTCTCAGGCAGGCAGGACAAGAGGTCAGTTAGGTTCCCAGGAAGATGGCAGGCGTGGTCAGTTGTATGATGTAACTACAAAACCCAAGGTTGTGTCATAAAATACTATAGTTACAGGTATAATTTTGGGGTACGGCTAGTTGTCCCATACTTTGATAAGGCATCCTAACTGACCAGTATACTTGAAACTTGTTCCTATATAACCTGATCAATTCAATCAGGCACTCGTAATCAATTTTCAATGTTCAAATATTTGACAACATAAAAAAACCAAAAGCTCTACTCCCCCCCCCCCTATCTATCTAAGAGATGGAAGGGCAGAGGGTAAAATAAATCTCTATTTATTCTTAGGAGAGCCTGGGATTTTTTAAAGACACCGAGTTGATTTTATTCAAAATCAAAAATTCAAAGAAAGGTTTTGCTTTTGGTAAGGTGGGGGGTCAATTTTCTTTTAGAGTCATACATAAAAGATGGATGTATGATTGTTTAATTATATGTTTTTTTATTCTCTATCATTCTTTTTTATTAGCTTTAACATGCAAGATCAAACATTCACTTAGTCTTATATATCTACCTATTATTAACAATGGTTGGAGTTATGTTGGAACTTATTATCTATGCGATTATGTGTATCTACTCCCTAAGGTGATTTTTTAGTTGTGAATCGGGTTTTACTATCATGCAGTCATGGGTTATTTATCTAAGATCCATACATTAGCCTGCCCTATGTAACCCCAGTCGTGTGGCAAGGAGCTGTTAGCTCAAGCCAATAAGCATTTTGTCTTATATATATATGCTAAGAGGCTTATTTTAATGGATTGCAAGTCTAATATCGCTTTTATTTGTGACACTTATGTGGAGAATCCATTACTTTACTATATTTTTGTTGTTGGTGAGTTTCAAGATGTGTTCCCTACCGACCTTCCTGGTATTGCCCCTAACTGTGAGAGTGATATTTCTATTGATCTCAAGCCTAGCATGGGACCTATTTCTATGGTACCTTACTATATGGGTCTTACCAAGCTTAGAAAGCTAAACTTTCACCTTTAGGATTATCTTGGTATGGGTTTTATTAGATGGAGTATCTCCCATTGGGGAGATCTTATATTGTTGATGAAGAAAATAACTGGTTCTATCCGTATGTGTATTGGTTATAGGAAACTTAATAAGGTGATGGTGAAGATCTATTACCCTATGCCTCATATTGATGATTTGTTTGACCAACTTTAGGGTGCGACAGAGCTTTCTAAGATTTATTTGAGGTCCGATTAGAATCACATATTGAGGTCCAGTTACAATTAATAGAGGATTCGGGCTGAGGACATCCCTAAGACAACTTTAAGGATTTGTTATGGTCATTAGGATCTTTTACTGATGTCATTTGGGTCGACTAATTCCCCAGTCATGTTAGTGGATTTTATAAACCTACTATTCAGGTTGTATTTTTATTATTTCGTAATTATGATCATCGACCATATCCTTGTGTATTCGAGGAGTAGAGCGGAGCATGGCCTAACATTTGAGGATTGTGCTCCAGAATTTAAGAAATCAGGTACTCTTTGTCAAGTTCTCTAATTGTGAGTTTTGGATTGAGTCAGTGGCATTCCTTCGGTATGTGGTGTTTAAGGATAGTATTATGGTATATTCCACTAAGATTGAGGCATTTGAAAATGTTCTAGACCTACATCTCTGATTGAGGTTCGTAGCTTCATTAGTTTGGTGGGTTATTATAGATGATTCATTGTGGGTTTTGCTACTATTTTATCCCCTAAGATCAGATTGACTCACAAGGAGGTATCGTTATTGAAGGTCTAAGAAGTGTGCGTCTAGCTTTCGAAAGCTTAAGGATTTTCTCAATTCATCTCCTATTTTAGCTCTTTCTGCTAAGGGTGAGGGATTCACCATGCTTTGTAATGCTTCCAGTATTGGATTGGGTTGTATTTTCATGCAGTAGGGTTGTGTTATTTCTCATGCTTCTAGACAGCTTATGGTTCATGAGCATAACTACCCCACTTGTGATTTAGAGTTGGCAGATATAGTTTTCACACATAAGATTTGGGGACATTATTTTTATGTTGTGTATTGTGAGATTTTCACTAATCATTGTAGTGATCAACATCTTGAGATATATAGGGAGTTTAATACTAGAAAGTGTAGATTGATGGATTTTCTTAAGGAATATGACATTTAATCCTTTACCCTTCAGCCAATGCAAATGTAATTACACATGTATTCAATCAAAAGGCAGTAAGTATGGGTAGCTGTGCTTGAATTTTAGTTTCTCATAGGTCATTCGTACATGACATTTAGACCTTATCCAAATTGATTTGTCACCTTGATATTTTAAATCCTAGGAGAATTTTGGCTAGTGTGGAGATGACATCCTCATTTTTTGACTAGATTTCATATCATTAGTTTGAGGATAGCAAGCTTGGTTTTCTTCATAATAAGGTGTTGAATTGTGAGTCTAAGAGAAATAGCATAGATTCAGAGGATGATTTGAAATGTGATGGTAGCATTTATGTTTCACAAATTGATGACTTGATTTAGTTTATTTTTCATTTGGCTTACAGCACTAGATATTCCATTCATCCCGATACATCCAAGATATATAGAGATTTGAGACAACATTATTAGTGGCGTGGTATGAAGAGAGATGTGGTAGACTTTGTATTTTGTTTCTTATGTTGTCAACAGGTGAAGGCCAAGTATCAACTAGTAACGCTCAATCTACAGCTCTCGTAGGAGTGTAAAGCGGTCGTAGTCAAATATAGAACCCAACCTGGGTTGGTTATAGATCCCACAGGGAATAGCTTGGCCAACAAGTAAGCAAGGATTACTAGAATTTTAGTGCAAGTCTCGTAAAAAGGGGGGATTGTAATGTGTAACCACAATATTAAAGTAAAAACTGAAAAATAGCAACGTAAGAAGAAAGAATAGTTATTAAGTTGTAAAACAATGAGAATTGAGGAGGTGGGGTTATGTCCACCTTCTGAGTTTACGTCTCTATTGGCTATGAGTGTGTTGAATTCTGACATGCATGTGCTTATAGAGAATTGTATTCGATGGTAAATCCAGGCGTCTTTTGACCTATTCGAGGATTATTTCACTTTAACTCTTTCGAGCTTAAAGCGTGTCTAACGGTATGAATTCTCCAAGAGGTTAATCCAGTTACGGCACTAACTTTTTAATAGGGGATGGGACCCTACTACCTTGACATTATCTCTTTTCCAGACAAATTACCTTTCTTTCGAACAAGTTAAATGTTATACTGGCGTATTCTTGCGTTTCCAACCACAAAGAATTTGGATTAAGATGAAGAGAATAATGATATAAGCAGCATACGTGTCACGAACTCACAAGCTCATAGTAATAGATAGTACCTCATTCGGCTTCCATAACCCCAACAGAGAAGTTTAGTTACCCATGAATGCGAAGGAGATCACGATTGACATTGTTATTATACCACAATACTGATTAATTTCGAGTAGCACAAGAGTGGTAGGCGTTTAGGCGTGAATTCCTAGTAAAAGTAACGATTCTCTTGTTGCGAAAATTAAGAATAAATGAATAGAAGAAAATGGAATTAATGAAAAGATTAGAAGAGTTGTAGTTGATGGAAGAAGAATGTATGATTGTAAGAATCTGAATGAATAAAAATCTCTAGCATGATAGGGTATTTATAATACCCATATCCTAGTCCTACTAGGCTAATGAAATATCTAACCAAATCCTACCGAACAAATGAAATACTTAACCCAATTATACTAGGTTAATGTAATATTCTCCTAATCCAAATAAACAAATGAAATACTTAACCCAATTGTACAAGGTTAATGTATCATTATCCAAATCCAACTAAGTTACTGCAAGTCCCCAAGGTCTTCAGAAATGTTGTTTTAGCCCAGGACAGATTTTCCATGTATCAATTTTGGTCCTTTAGGCGTTCAAGCTCCCTTTCCTTCCTTCGTGAGCTTTCTTTGGCGTCAAGTAAGCCATAAAATGCTGATTTCTGCATCATTTATACCTGAAACTTTGCTAATCATGTTCTTTAGCTCACTTACAGGAAAAAGGACTAAAAGTGCATGAAATATATAATTTGTTCTCAAAACATGGCTAAAATATGGGCAAAATCTAGTGCTATAAGCGGTAAATTCCCCTATCATCAACACCCCACACTTAAAGCTTTGTTCGTCCTTGAACAAACTATCAAGTCCGTCTAAACATCAACTTAGGGTTTCACAGTAACAACATAAAATATTCGTCAAGACAAGCACAACAATTATCAACAAAGAGTAGCTTTCTGATTATTAGTAGAAACAGTTTAGCCTCTAGCATAGACTCGTGATGGTGGTCAACTCGCATGCAAAAGTTAAGGTACAATGAATCATAGACAACTACCCAAGCTCATCAACCATGTGTGTCTCACAATATAGTACCCATAATCACTCACAAGTATAGCATATTTTCCAAACATGGGTATCAAAATATCCTTGCTCTCACTCTCACAAAGAATTCATATGTAGCAACTGATCACCATAGGCTTGCCCTTAGTGTAATACTCCACTAAATGTCAGAATGTTAAGATTAGGATCAAGTAGGTCTTTTGATGGTTGTAATGTAGGCTAAGGGATGGGTAGGATCAGCTATTTTGGCCAGAAATAGTGACTAAGTTCCTAAGCACTTTACATCACATTGTATCATTGACACTTTTTTTTTCTTTTTTCATCTACCACCCTTGTTCTCCTACTTTGCTTTTCAACATAACTCACTTTTTAGATTTCTTTTTCCTTTTTCTTTTCACAACATACCTCTTATGATAGCACTTTCTTTTTCATAACACATTCAAGCACCATTACAATTTAAAGCATCATACATACCCAATTTCCTCTTATATTGTCACATAACTTTATACTTTAAAGCACTTAGGAATTTGGATCAAATCACGGTCTTGAAAAAATGGATTAGGCTTATAAACAAGGTTGTCAAAGAAATAGGCTAAAGGCTCAAAAGAGTTTAACTAGGAAGATGTCCAAGGGTAGGTAAAACGAAGGTAAACATATGTAGGTTGCCAATGAAATGCCTAAATCATCTCCTAAACTTACACTCCTTATTTTCGCTTTGCATACATACCAGGCAAGTTCTAGCATCAGCCACAAACATAGAATATACTATTAATCTCACACACACAAGGCACATGGTCGACTTTATTGGAAGTAATATAGACTCTTGACCTAAAAAGTGAAGGAATTGAACCACACAATATCACATAATGAGTCACAATTAGAGCCTAAACGTCTCAATAGTCATAATTATAGAACATACTCTTGTTATAATCTCATGTTGCCTATTGGAATTATTTCATGCGAAGCTAAAAAAATTATTCCTAAAAAACTTAACTTAAACTAAAAACATGAAACAGAAATAAAACAAAGTAAACAAACATAGATGCGAATAGAGAAGTATAACATGCAATACCGCCACCCCACAGTTAAACGGGACACTGCCCTCAGTGGAAAATAAATACGAAGAACCTGGTCGGTCAAACTCTTCCTCAATGTCTGGGGTCATACCCCCTTCGTCGGAATCATCATAAGAGTCGTCGTCAGAGTTCTCCTCCTCGTCGGAGTCTGGCAAGCGTCGATCGTCATTGGTTGGCACATCATCGTCTAGAGGTTCCTCAAAGTATACGCCCACTCCACACATCTCTCGTGCATGCATGTTCATTGGATTGTCGTGGTCCAGCTATTGGAGATCTGCAGCAGTTGGAACATGTCCACCACTCATCATAGTAAATCGTGTCATGCCATAAAGATGACGAAAGAAACTCTCATCACGAGCATGTCTCTCCGCAGTAGTAAGGTTGACACCATGTGTTGTTTCAGCATTTTTGACCTGTGTGAGGTCAACCTTCTTCGGGTTATGTGGGAGTTTGTGATCAGCTGGTTCCTCTTCGATATCCTCCTTCCGCAAGATTGCTGTCAACAGATTACCAAAAGTGAAGTGGGACCTTTTGTGGAGTCTGGCCTTCCGCATTGTAGAGCGAATGATTGCCCCAAAGTTGATAGGGACATTTGTCATCAAAGCATAGACCAAAAACACTCTATCTCTTGATATTTTGGTGTATTGAGTCCCAGGAATAAGGCATGAGTTGACAATACGGAACCAGATTCTTGCTTCCCTATTCAATGGAGCATAGGGGAAGGTGTTGTGTCGTCCGGTGTCTCGGTGTCTGCCCCACCTTGCCATGGATCTACTTCTACAAAGTGTGTGTCGTATTGCTCTATTAGGAGGCCTACTGTACAGCTCTTTGAATGGTGCTGGGTCGACCGAAGGTAAGCCAAGAAAGGAGTTGATCCAATCCGCGTTGAGCTGTAACACTTGGCCCCGAATCTTGACTTCGTTTCTTGTGGTTTTCGGTGACAAGTTGGCATAGAATTCCCTTGTCAAATTGATATTACATTCTCCCATGACGCGGAAGATGAAATCCAGATTCAACGCCATTATTTTTGCCAACATACGTGGCTCCTTCTTCGCTAGGGTGTCCTTATTGATCAAGTCAACGTGAACATATTTTCTTTCCTTGCTGTTCTTGTACCATTCTTTGGCTTCCTCCTCAAGAACCCATTTTATTCCAAACATTCAGCGGGGTAGTTGCATGGAGGATGATTCTCCTTGGTCCTTGCGACCTCTCTTCTTGCCCTTTTGGGAAGTGGTAGCCTTATCTTGTCGCGCTTTAGGTGCCATTGTTCCTGATACTTAAACAATATTCATGTTAGCATCAACTCAAAGGAAACAATCTATAAACAAGTCGTCGGGGTACCACCCTACACTTTGGTTCGTTAATACAAAACAGTGGAGTGAATGTAGTCGATTACTTGAACTTCGTCGACATACGTTTTAGGAGCTATATTACGACAAGAAAATCAGCGATGCATCACTACTTGCAGCCATTGCACTACTTTCATGTTAGGTATAACAACACGACTACATAGGGGTTACAAAATGGTATAGTTATTGTCAACAATCACAACCTCCTAAGTCGGTTGGCAACTATAAGTCTTATCCCGATGAACCGGATAGTCTAACATGTAAGTATCCAAGTATCAAGCTTAAGCAATTTTCATAACCATAGCAATTCTGCAAATAGTATAACAAGGCTAGTAAAACCAAATTCAAGTCGGAAACAAGTCAAGATTATCCTAACGTATATGTGTACTCACATGGTTTTATATCAACAATCCAAACACATTAACATCACCAATAACCCTTCAAGATGTAGAAATTCATAATAGACATAGTAACGTAGTACTTACAAGAAATAGATGAAGAATAAAAGAGTACTTACGTGATTGGAGCCTTTGGAGATGGTCTTGTGAATTGGAAGAGCAAAAAAGAAAAATTTTGAAATGATTTGGGTGGATGTGCGGTGCCTTTAGGTCAATTTCCAATGTGGTTATGTTTCAAGACTAAGTACCCTTTATATAGGAAAAGAATGGGTTGGGTTTTGACCCATTTACAAACGGTTTTGGAGACAAAATGACCTCTATGCGGCGCATAGTGCTTTGCATAATCATAGTATAGGCGGCGCATAGTGTAGTGCATTTAGGGACGTATGCGGCGCATAGTGTATAGCATTTAGGGACATAAGTGCCGCATAGTGTATGGAATTTGAGATACTGAGACCTAATGCTATATCATAGGCGGCGCATAGTGTATAGCACACTTAAGCATGGGCGGCGCCTATGTCTTTGCACACTAGATTCCGAGACTTTAGCCTATAGTATAGGTTGTGCATTGTTCGTGGCCTAGTTTTACCTAGGCCTAGCCTTCCTCGATGCCTATTTTGGCATGAGAAATGCTCAATCCATAGACTTATGCATCCTTATTCCTATCTTACCACCTTTACCATACAATACGTCCAAATCGTCATTTGAAACCAATCTCCTCGTTGAATACTTCTCGCACCTATATTTGCTAAAAACCAATGAAAACGATTAGTACGATGGGTTGCCTCCAACCAAGCGCCTTAGTTTTGGTCATGGAACGACTCTTATTTTTGGATTTTCTCTTATCAAAAGCAAAACAGGTAATAGAACAAAAGAAAGACAAAATGATAAACGAAAAACGATAAAACAATAAAACGATGGGTTGCCTCCCATCTAGCGCCTTATTTATTGTCGTGGCTCGACATAGTTTCCTCGAGTACTTAGACTTCGTCAAGGTAAGTGATGGACATATAATTCATTGAGTCAAGAGGACCGATATAAGTTTTAACACGTTGGCCATTCACTTTGAAGACAACACCATTATTGTCTTCCAATTCGACTACTCTAGATGAGTAGACTTGGATATCTTTGTATGGACCAGACCACTTAGACTTTAACTTACCTTGGAAGAGCTTCAATCTGGAGTTGAAGAGAAGTACCATATCACCCCTTTGGAAGTTTCGTCAAACAATCCGCTGATCATGATACTTTTTGATCCGTTCCTTGTATAGGTCTGATCTTTCATATGCATGGAGACGGAACTCATCTAATTCGTTCAGCTGCTCCAACCTCAGATTCTTAGCATCATCCCAATTCAAATTCAATTGCTTCAATGCCCACAATGCCTTATGCTCGAGCTCGATGGGTAAGTGACAAGCCTTCTTATAAACTAGTTGATAAGGAGACATGCCAATGGGTGTTTTGAATGCAGTCCTGTACGCCCATAGTGCATCATAAAGCTTCCTAGACCAATCCTTCCTATTAGCATTAACCGTCTTCGTAAGGATTTGCTTGATCTCACGATTGGAACTTCTACTTGTCCACTAGTTTGGGGATGATAAGGCGTAGCTACCTTATGTTGCTTGACACCATACTTGGCCAAAACTTATTTAAATAGCTTGTTGCAAAAGTGAGATCCTCCATCACTTATGATAGTACGAGGTACTCCAAAGCGAGAGAAGATATTCTTCTTTAAGAACGATACAACACGCTTCCCTTCATTGTCGGCCAACGCTACGGCTTCCACCTATTTCGAAACATAATCTACAGCAACCCAGATGTACTTCATTCCAAACGAATTTACGAATAGACCTATGAAATCAATACCCCACATATCAAAAAGTTCTACCTCAAGAATTTTGGACATGGGAATCTCATGGTGTTTCGATATAGCACCTTGGCACTGGCATTGGTCGCACCTTCTAACATAGTCATAGGAATCTCTAAATATCGAAGGCCAATAATAACCACTTTGCAACACCTTTCTTGCTGTCCGATTACCTGCATGATGTCCACCAACTTGGGAAGTGTGGAAAGCTTCCAAAATATTAGGCACCTCTACATGGGATATACATCGTCGAATAATACCATCCGCGCATTGTCGAAACAAATATGGCTCATCCCAATAGTCTTGTTGTACGTCATGCATAAACTTTCTCTTTTGGTGGTAAGATAAATTGGCAGGTATCACATTACCCACCACGAAATTTGCAAATTCGGCATACCATGGTAATTTTTCCATTGTTGTCGCTAATATCTCCTCGTCAAGGAATGCATCATCAATATGAATTTCAAGTTGCGCCACATGCTCATTCTTGAGTCTAGATAGGTGGTCGGCGACTTGGTTCTGGCAACCTCTTCTATCTTTGACCTCGAAATCGAACTCTTGCAGCAGCAATACCCATCGAATTAATCTTGGTTTTGCATCCTTCTTTGTCATTAGATACCTAAGAGCTGCATGGTCTGTATGAACGATCACCTTAGCACCCAATAGATAGGCACGAAACTTCTCAAACGCATACACAACCGCTAGGAGCTCTTGTTCTGTCACAGTGTAGTTCCTTTGGGCTTTATTTAGGACCTTACTCGCATAGTAGATAGGATGAAATAATTTCTCCATTCTTTGACCAAGCACAGCTCCAACGGCTACAGCACTAGCATCACACATGACTTCGAACGGGAGAGACCAATCTGGTGCTACCATGATAGGGGCTTCAATGAGTTTTCCTTTGAGGCATTCGAATGTCTTTAAGCAATCATCATTAAAGTCAAACTTTACATCTTTCTCCAATAGTTTGCACAATGGACTAGCAATTTTGGAGAATTCTTTAATGAACCAACGATAGAAACCTTCATGGCCGAGAAAACTACGAACTTCTTTCACCGAAATTGGAGGCGGTAGCTTCTCAATAACCTCTATTTTTGCTCGATTAACCTCGATTCCTCTTTCGGAGATTTTGTGCCCTAGAACGATTCCTTCTTTTACCATGAAGTGGCACTTCTCCCAATTTAGCACAAGGTTAAATTCTACACATCTTTGCAACGCCATACTTAGGTTCGCCAAGCACGCCTCAAAAGACTCACCAACAACTGAAAAATCATCCATGAATACCTCCAAAGTGTCTTCAACCATCTCAGAAAAAATAGACATCATACAGTGTTGAAAGGTGACTGGTGCGTTACATAACCCGAATGGCATACGTTTGAAGGAAAACGTACCATATGGGCATATAAATGTTGTCTTCTCTTGGTCTTCGAGGGCAATACAAATCTGATTGTATCCTGAATAACCGTCCAAGAAACAAAACCATCCTTTCCCCGCTAATCGATCTAGCATTTGGTCCATGAATGGCATTGGGAAGTGATCTTTAAGTATCCATGAATTCAGATTTTGGTAGTCCATGCATACTCTCCATCCAGTGACGGGTCTGAGTGGAATAAGCTCATTCTTAGCATTCGCGACCACCGTCATGCCTCATTTCTTGGGAACGCATTGTACCGGGCTTACCCATGTACTATCAGAGATTGGATATACAACTCCTGCGTCTAACCACTTGATAATTTCTTTCTTCACCACTTCTTGCATAGGTGGGTTTAGACGTCTTTGATGCTCAATGGTGGGTGTGCAATTTTCTTGAAGCTGAATTTTATGTGTACAATCCCTGGTGGAATACCAATAATATCCGCAATGGTCCATCCAATGGCTCGTATATACTTGCGTAGAATAGCAATAAGAGCTCCAACTTGTTGCTCACCCAAATCGGCTGCCACAATAACTGGAAGTGTGTTTCCTCTTCCTAAGAATGCGTACTTTAAATGACTTGGCAGCTCCTTCAATTCTAACGGGGGTGGCTCTTCAATAGATGGCTTAGCTGGTGGTGTGGGTCGATTCTTGAGATCAAGGTCCAGCTTCTTGGGAGCATAGCGATATGTCCCTAATCCCGATAGAGCACAAATAGCTTTTTCATAATTTTCAGCATCCTCATTCTCTCCATTCATAAGCACAACCTCCAAAGGGTCATCAATAATTTGTTCTTCTTCAAGTAATTCTTTCTCATCATCAAAGAAAACATCATCCACCAACAATACACTTAGATCTTTGGGTTGCTTCATTGATTTGCACACATCAAAGCGAACCACTTCATCATTTATTCGGAATGAAAGCTCATTAGCTCTCAAATCAATAAGCACACTTCCTGTAGCAAGGAAAGGGCGCCCCAAGATTATGGGAACTTCTGAGTCTGCTTCACAATCCAAAATAACAAAGTCTGCTCGAAAGATGAATGAAGAAACCTTCACCAATACGTCAAATAGAATACCAACAGGTCGTTTTACCGACCAATCCGCCATGACGAGCCTCATATTGGTTGGAGTAGGATCACCCAACCTCAACTTCTTGTAGATTGATAATGGCATCAAATTGATGTTGGCTCCTAAGTCACATAATGCTTTGGAAAAATTCAAAGATCCAACGGTGCAAGGAATAGTGAAAGCTCCGGGGTCGGCCTTCTTCTGAACTATCGATCGGGTAACAATTGCACTACAATGATGCACATCTTCTTTCAACTCATAACTTTTTGCCCGCTTCTTAGTCAAAAGATCCTTCATAAATTTCGCATACCCAGGCATTTGTTCAAGTGCCTCCACCAATGGAACATTAATGGTCAGGTGCTTTAACATAGTCATGAATTTGCTGAACTTTGTGTCATCCGCCACCTTCTTCAATCTTTGGGGAAAAGGTGGTGGTGGGTATGGAAGTGTTCTCTCCACGGTTTTATTCTCCTCTTGCTTTCGTTTTTCAGATTTTTCAGGTTGCACAGCAACTGGGTGAGGCGTCCTTGTCATCAGGAGTAGGTGTTGCGGCATCTTCTCCTTTTGTGTTGTCATCCATGCCCGCAACTTTGCCAACCACTTGCTTTCCTTTTGCTGAAGTTTCCAGCACCTTACCACTTCTGGTAGTGATGGCCATGCATGACCCATCATTTCTTGGGTTTCGCACAATAGCGCTAGGTAAGGTGTCAGCCTTTCTTTGATTGAGTGCTGCTGAAAGTTGGTTGAATTGCTGCTCTATTTGCTTAATTGAAGTGGAATGAGAGTCAACTAATTGTTTCATGGAGGACAAATCATTAATTACCTCCGTATGTGAGATGTTCAGACACGGGTCTCTTTCACCAATGGAGCCCAAAATCTTCTTTTGGTTTAATTATTGAGTTTATACCTGTTCTTCAGGAAATAAATCCCTGAATCTCTTGCTAATTCAATTTCAAGTTATGGTTACAAGTCCTTTCAAGTAGAATGACTCATATTATACTTCAAGTGTTACAATTCCCATATATCGATCAATTGTTTTCAGGATCAACCCTGAAGTTATGAATTTAGCCACATAATCAAGTTGTTTTTCCTCATGATTAAGGCATTCCCTTACATATTTGATGAAATTCCCATGTTTTGGTTCTTATAACTGTGATATCATACTACAGTATTTCATATTTGATATTGTATTTTATAATCATTCAATGATGGTGGTTTATGAACACTTGATACCTAGTTGTTTTACATGATTTTAGTATAATATAAATGATTTAAGTTAAACGATGAGTATGATCAATAAGTCAGTTGTTATAATCATTATGAGCACTATCAGTTATCTTATAATATTTAGTTAAACTTAGTTCAGTTTAGTACAAATATCATTTAGTTTGGAGTAGAATTTTAGCACCGAGCGAATCTAGGGATGAGGGCTTACATGCAAACTAGTACTGGGTCCTTAGTAGCAGTCCCTAAGTTCAAGAACTACGTAGCCAGCGTACGATTATGAGATGTCACTCCCCAGGTCAGGACTAACACTCTCTTAGGGGAAATCCAAGAGTTTAGGATTGACTCGCTAGTCCTTCAAGTCTCATGATTAGTGGATCCAAATCGCCAGTGTTAGTACTACTGACACCCTTCAAACTAGGGTTACAGGCTGGACCTTAATTAGCTTTGATTGGGGCATGTCGGTTAGATGATACCTACCGCAGTTTCAGTACAGTATTCAGTATATTTCGTTTCAGGTTTTCTTGACCAAGTGTACAGAGCCTCTAATATTTAGTTATACAAATTTTAGTTATTCAGTTTACAGATTATTTCAGAAACATGTTTTTACTTGGTCTTGCATTCACAGATCTTATACGGTCTTGCATTCACAGATCTTATATGATGATGCATTTATGCTCAGTAATCTCTATGTATTTTAGCCAACCCTCATCTCATATACCAATGATTTCAAAGTACTGACTGCATACTTTTCTCTTATCTAGTTAGTCAGTGGTAGTTAGGGCTCTGACTTAGCCACTCCTCAGATAGTTTGGAGGCTTTCGGACAAATCAAACAATCAGATAGACAGTCAATCAGTTACTTTCAGTTTTATTAGTTCTTTCAGACTTTTCAGTATTACGTATTTTAGTATTCCAGAATTACAATATCTTATTAGAATATCTTCAGCATATGTGATTTCATTAATGTTTTGTGCAGTTCTCACAGCAGATACCAGCTCATGGGTTAGCTTGAGGTCAATCATGACCATAAGCACCATTGTCAGGACTAAGGAGCAGCCTCGGGTCATGACAATAGTCTATATAATCTATCTCAAAACAAAATAATAGCCATAAATATGATAGAAGGAAATGAGCAACTCCTACTACAAGAGCTCACCCTATCTACAGAATCCAACCCAATACTATTGAAGGATCAACAGCGAGAAGTAGTACTCGAATAGGCACCAAAAATGGAAAATTTTTTAGTATGAGTGACAAAACCATGGGTACTCACTAGGAATCATTGGACGTTAAGATAAATCATGGCATAAATACGAAAAATGAGAAAAAACATAACTAAGTCAAGCTATGGAGGAAAACCTGAACATCTCCAATATCACTATGCAGAAATAAGTAAATAACTAGAATAATACCATCACATAAACAATAAAAAACATGCGACTATAACTGCAAATTGCCCTCCATAAGACAATAAGTGCAAAAAATTAAATAACCCAATGAAGCCCCCATAATCCTGGAGGGTACAATCAAGTAGAACATAAATCGAACAACCATCATTTTCTATTTCCTAAGATACAACTAGAATCCATCCATGTCAAACCTCGTTATAACCATTACCTATCTTTTAGAGTTAGCCAGTATCTTTATTCTCAATTCTTTCACCCCCAAAGTCCTCAATATCATATCATCAATATAATGGTAATAGTTGGACTCAAACCGATGAGCATGTAATCAATAACATATTATCCTCTGATTTTTAACCAGGTATATATATATATATATATAAGATCAATGTCATAATCATCTTTAAGGATTGAACTAAATATATACGCCATTAGTAGTATTATCAATCTCTAGACTCAAACCAGTAATTTTGTCATATTATCATAATAATAGCATATCCAGTAGCATAATCAATAGCATAACCATTAGCATGATCAAAAGAATAACCTCTAACATAACAATTATCATAATCACTGGCATGATCAATAGCATACTCACTAACATGATCAATTGCATAACTTTTAGCATAATCCGTAAACATGATCACTATTATAATCAATAAGCACAAACTATCAATACCGAACCATCATAACTATACATTGGCAAAGTTTCTCAATATCAACTCAATAGGCATTTTTAAGGCACAAAACAAGCGTATACAAGGTTTTCAATAGCTAACCCGAATCTTTACCTATGGTGGGCTGAACGCCAAATTTTAGATCCTTGAAATTCATTACAAGGAAATTTGTATCCTAGTCTAGGATAATGCATTTAAATCCACTTTTAGATGTTTTCTAAGCCACAATTATAGAATGAGCAAATAAGTCATTTGTACCTAAATTATGGTTTTCAAATAGCCTAAACTGTCCAACCATCCCCAGTATTGCCAATCACATCACCAACAACTAAAAATTGTCCCAAATCAAGAATGATATGATAATTATACTATGAACTAGCTCAATCTATAAGGAGGGCAAAGCCTAGCCTACCTAGACGTCGAAGAAAGTTTGAAATCTGCTAAATCACCATCATTCTCTTCGGAGAAGCTTTAGCAAGACACCACGCTATAAAAATGACATTGTATTTATCAACACAAGAATTTCGATACCCATTTTTCACCATTGTGTTTCAAATCCAAAACTACTCAAAATCCCATATAGGTCATAACTATGGATATCGCGTTTCAGAAGACAACCAAATATTCCCTCATGCTTGAGTTATTACCATAAAAATGTGTGAAATCTAAGGTACATTGATGCTAAAATCAAGTCAGCAACTTTTTGGTATTTTAGGAAAGAAAAGAAGAAATAAATCATGAAAGTAGTGAAATCTTACCTCTCACTCAAAGAAAATCTAATAAATAATTATTATCTAAGTTTCCTAAATCACCCATAACCTTTTTTACAAAACT
Source organism: Capsicum baccatum var. pendulum (assembly GCA_030864225.1). Taxonomy (NCBI): domain Eukaryota; kingdom Viridiplantae; phylum Streptophyta; class Magnoliopsida; order Solanales; family Solanaceae; genus Capsicum; species Capsicum baccatum. The sequence continues at coordinate 95,491,254 of CM061557.1, forward strand.
TTCTGAACGTTTTGGGTTTTAGTATAAAGAAAATAAATGACGAAATGGGCAAAAATTGCTAAAATATTGATATTTATGCCCATCCTAGTTACTCGAGTATCGCTATCGTGACCAAATTATCGCTATCACAACATTTAGAGGCTTCACAAGTGAGTCGGTATCGCGAACAAGAAACCTTAATCGTCGCTTCTAATGGCCTACTAAGGGTATTTTTATTGCATCACTTTCGCTATTTATTACCGATCGCACCCGCGCAATGGAGAGACGCAAAAATTTCCAAGTCTTCGCCAACCCCTCAGGATCTATCTAGAATCCCATATACGCAAACAGACTATGCTACCATAGAAAATTCAATGTTCAACTCAATGGCGATGTCAATTCTATCTAAGTTAGTTTTGATGAAAAGTGGGTCCCATACCCAATTTCCATTTTCTTAACTTTTAGACCAACAGGTCAAAATGAGCTCGAGTGCCTCCGGAGACATACCAAGAGTCTAGCAAGCTTAAAATCAACATTTCAGAACTATTGAAATAGTAAAAAAAAGTATAAGAGGTAGACTGATGTTTTTTCCTGATAGTCTATTTGAAACTATGATGACTTAAAAATAGGGAATAGCTATAAGAACTAAAGGAACTTTTCGGTTGCAAACTGTTAGTCCCAAAAAGTCATAAATGACTTACAGCAACTATGGGAAAGATCTAACAATGAAAATAAGTGGAAATGCAAAAAATTACCTAAAGATTCATTACAAAAACATAAAAATAATGTCATTTCCATGATTGGTTTCCATACTTATATCATGGTTTGGCACTAATACTCACTACCCAACATAGTTTGAAGAAAGTAAAGACATAACCTACCTATAATTGTAAAAACCAGTCCAAATAGCCTTTACCACAGAGCATTCTCCTCATGAAAGAGCTAGAAAAAATTAAAACACACAAATAAAGAATCTATACTTAAAAGTAAGCCAACCATATCCATATTGCCCATTTCTAGGTCAGAGGAAAAATAGACTCCCAAAATGGACTTTCAAAAAAGAAGGATGAATCAAAATTGTAGACCAATATATATTACCCATGATTAAAGGAACACAAAGAAGAAAACCTAAGTGAAAATAAGTGATAATCAATGTTTAACTTGAGAATTACTAATTTCAGCCTTCTGGGCCAAAAACCCTAAATACCACTGTTACATTAAAGTTTTAACAAGGTTTAAATGATAAGAAATGAAGAAACATAATTAAAATACGGATTTTGAGCTTACCCAAGTTTAAAAATGCAAAAAATCCCCCAAAAACTTGAAACCTCAAGCTCTAAGTCTCAAAAATGAGTAAATAGCAAAAATCCAAAATTTATATTGCCTAGGTATCAATTAGGAGATTACTGGGTCAGTTGAGCAGACATCACTTAAGTGACCAGGTGTTGCTTAAGAGATACCGTCTTGGCTCCCGAGTATCTCATGAGCGACCAGGCTATCACTTAAGCGACAATTGCTTAGGCAATCGTGGTGTCACTTAGGCGACACATTGGCTATCAAGACAAGCCTATTAAGTAATCACTTTGTCGCTTAAGTTGTGCAGCAGCTAGAGACTTGGAGAATTCCAAGATTTTGCGGACCCCTTGAGATTCTAGATGAATCTCGCGGAGGCAAATGAACTATGCTATTTGACTATATTCGATGCTTTAGGCTTAATGGCAATAGTAGATTTTTTTAAAAACATCATTTTCATAAAGTTTAACACCGAAATGCAATTTCATAACTTTCTAAACCAACACTTAAAATAAGATACAAAAGACATAAAATCACACTAACTATATTACCAACCTAAAAGAGATATTTCAGATCTGTTGGCAAATTTTATTTTGCCATTCCACACAAAAATCAATAAATATTGTTCAAAGGTAATTAATAAGCAATTTTAAACAAAAATACCATAAAATTACATAAATCACATCAAAATGTATTGAGAACTATGTCAATCATCCCATACACCATAAATACCACAAGGCTATAACAAGGAGGGGTAAAATGATCAAATCAGATAGAAATAAATATTTCAGAAGAATAGCAAAAATTAAGTCATTATATCATTCAAAACTAAGAATCTACTTTGTTCTTGAACTAAAGGCAAGAGAAATACCTGAATCAGTGAAATGATGAGATAATTACCACACATATCAGTCTCAACCTCCTAGGTAGACTCATTTATAGGTCAATATCACCACTAGACCTTAATTATTAGAATATCTCTTGAATGCAACCGTCTAACATCCCTATCTAGATTGGAAACTTTCTCTATAACAAAAAATACCCTTTACTTTAGCTAAGCCTAATCCCAATAAATGATATGAGACTCATAAAAAATGTAACACCAAATAATGGAAATATGAAACACTATATGAATGGCAAATTAATTTGTGGGCAATGCTAACTCATAAACCATATCCCAAATTGTTCGAAGAATCTCAAAAGGTTTAATATACTTGGGGATAAACTTACCCCTCTTCACAATCCTAATCACGCCCTTGATGGGAAACATACAAAGCAAGACTAGATCACCAAAATTAAGTCTCAAGGCACAAAGTCTATGATCCTTATAGTACCTCTGCCTACTCTAAGTCACTCAAAGTCTATCTTGAATTACTCAAACTCTATCCAAATATTCTGAAGTAAGTTTGTACCTCAAGGTCTAATCTTAAAAACCTCAAACTAATGAAATATCTTAGTCACTGTCTCATAGAGAGAATACCAAAGATAAGGAGACTTCAAAATTATCAATCAAATCTAACTAACCACTTTTGGAACACAAACATGACTCCTAAACTTGAAAATACTATCTGGATCAAGAGAGGATTCCTTAGCCTTACCGCCCAACACCTTATACAGAATAAACCTCAATCCAACATCATAAAACTGATAATCCTAAATATGGTCCAATATAGGATACCTAGCCTCATTAAATAAAAAAACACCCACAGGTGTTAAAATATCAACCCTAACCATCTGGTAATTCAAAGTTTCTCCTTGGAGAAAAGATGCTCCAAGCAACCCATTTTAGTTGACTTATGAATTATGACTTATAAGTGATGGTTTTGAAAACAAAACTCATAAATATTGTGTCTTAAACATGAATTATGACTTTTCATTGATGGTTTAAAAATCAAAAGTCAAGGGTTTTGATGCCTAGTGTTGAACAGTTTTTGCTCTTTCTTAGACTTATGTTTATACATCATTTTTATGATAATTTATACATGTGGGGACTTGTTGTTTGTTTTTTAACAAGTGGGTAATGAGTAAACTTAAGAATGATTATTTATACTTTGATTTGGGGCTTGGTAAAGGCATTCCCATAAGGAGTCTGTGAAAATATCTAAGAGAAATATCTAGTCATATGTTGAAGATGTTTTAAACTAGGGCAATGGTCCAATAAGTATGAGTGGTTGGAAAATGGTATTTAAAATATTTTTTTTGCCATGTAATTAATTAATTTATTACCTTGTGATTTTGATGGATAAAACGGGTAAAGTCCCCAAACTTGAATATGAATTATGTTTGAACTAAAGAGTGGTATACGAATGCTAATGAAGAATCAATTGTTTTGTAAGGGATTTGATGAACACAAATTGAATTTAATGATGAATTGAATTAAGGCATTATCCTATTAAAGTGTTTGATTTCTATAATGGGGTAGAGTCTATAAGTGTTGAATTGAATGGATGTTGATGCATCGACAAAGGGTTAAAGTCCCGATGTGAACTAATGATAGTCATTACCGCCTATTGTTAGAGTCCCTTTCCTATTAATATGTCTTGAGGTTAGAGTCTACTGCCAAATAAGATGGCTTATGGTTAGAGTTCCTTGCCTAATATGGCAGCTTGAGGTTAGAGTCCCTTGCATCATAAAATGACATGGGGCTAAACTCCTATTTCCTGATATGATTGGGAATTCTAATCCTTATTTGGTTGGTTTAATTTAGATTTTATTAATAACCAAATTAACAATACATAAATGGACCAACACATCCAAAAAATAAATCCAATAAATAAAAAAATACCGGGTTGGCCCAAATCAAGACCCAGTCCAATAACAAACATATAAAAAGAGTAGGGTTGCCTAAACAAGATAAGATCAGCTCCCCTAAAATTCTCTCCGCCTTTTCTCCTCTTCCCATGGATATCTTCATCAATCATCAGTTTAAGGTGCTCCTTCTTTGGGTCATCAATTGTCACGAACTAAACCGGGGCCCTGGCCATGACGGACATCCCAAACTATAAAGGGTCGGATGTCCTACTCTATATGGTAATCATGCACAATATTCATATAGTAAAAGAAAATACAAAAATATAATTTAATATGGAATGAAATCCGAAATCAACTAAACAACATCTGGAACAGTCTGCAAAATCTCTACTACATAAAAATTTGACAACTGTCTGAAAACTGGAATAAGGCCCCTAGTAGACCAAAATTCTAATACGTGACATAATCTAAAATAACATGCCTTATGGTATAGAGAAGACTCACCATTACACAATCTACTAACTGAATTATCTACTACTTATTTGGACCCGTAGATTGAGCCTCAGAACCTGAGCGGTAGGGGAGAGAGGGTCAATACAAATGTACTGGTATGCAGAGAAAATCCAAAATAATCATTTATATTCAATATATATGAGAGAAATTTAAATTAGTTCATAAACATATCATATAGTATGAAATCACTTGGGCATTTTAAAAGATTCTGTGAAAACATCTGAAATCTGTGACACTCTTCGTCTTACTTCTACGCTAGGTGGTGTACCCTACAACCTGCAATCCCACGAGCTATATGCTATCTGCCATTAATATGCCAGCTAAGCTCCCTACCCAAGTGTGCCACAAGGGTCGGAGTCTCTAAATCTACTACACCATATGGACATCGCCAGCGTACAATAATGATCTGCCCGTATCGACAATTACGGTTTGAGGCTAAGAGTTACTTGAATTCATGCCTTCTTCGGGAAACCAACTAAACCTCTTTATGCCCATTTTTAGTTCTTTAAGCATGAATGCTCTTAAAACATACTCTGAAAACATACTCTGAGAACATATTCTGTTATGACATACATACTTATGGTATCGCCATACCATTGACTTGCAAGTCACATCTTTAAGCCATTGTTTGTTTATTATAATCTTTGTTTTCAAAACATAAATTTTAGGACCACCATAACGATAAATTAGTTCAAAGAACCCTTTCTATAAGTACTCATGTAAACACATTTATGCAACTCTCTTTGACAACATGTCAATGTTACAAGGTGGTCATGTAAAAACTTATTAATCTTATGCAAATCTTTCTCTCTTTAACAAAACCCATTTATGCCAAGAAACTCCCTCTCAAAATCTCCAAATCATGCTCAAAATAATAAGGTATTTGAGTAAACTATTTTCAAGGCATAAATCATGCATTTTGAATCCTTCACATTAATATCATAAACTTAAAATTATCACACGAGTGGGATTTCAAAAATTTTGCTCTCAAACAATCTTCAATCTAAATCTTCATACATATACATATACATGTAAATTAATTTAAAGGGGGGAAAAACGTAAATACCAAATCAACAGTATAATTAAACATTCATAATGTATAATAAAATCATGTATTTCAAAACCGTTTTGTCTAAATTCATGCTTGATAATCATTAAATAATGTTCTAGTGTTTACAAGCCTATGTAGTTTTTAGGATAAATCCCACGTACCTTAGATTATGAACTTTGGATGAACACTTGCTTTTGGGACTCTTTTTGTGCTTTTGATGAATGATTCTTGAAGATCTTAGTTTGGGGATTCTAATTCTTGAATCAATTGTTGAATTTAGTGGTGAAATTTTGAGGGATCTTAATTCTTAGGTTGAGGCCCTAGTGTGTGGTTCTTGAGAGGATTTGAGAGAAAAGAGCGTATTTTTTGGTTAAATGGAGGTTGAATTAAGTGTATATGGAGTTATGGGGTGAAGGAAAAATACCAAAATACTCCTCCAAAACCATTTAGGAAATGCTGAATTTTAAAGATGACGACCTTGGATGATAGGTCCTCACATATATGATAACTTATCACACCAGGTCATACTCAGAGGCTGATTTTTGTGAGTTACTTCCTTGGGCTGACGACATGGTTGATAGGTCATCACGTATGTGATAACTTATCAGCTCAGGTCGTAACTTGTTGACAGACAGACATGCTGAAGTAAAATGGTTATAACTTTTTGCTCCAATCTCGTATTTTGGAGAAATTGGTATCATTGGATAGATAATTCGAAGATCTCTCATTTGATATATAGTAGGCCACCATTTTAGCCATATACAAGTAGTTATGGTCGATTTAAGTTGATCAAAGTTTTGACGCTCACTAAAACTTGAACGATAGGAAAGCTTTCAACTAGTCCTTGAGTTAAAGGACCTCTGTGATTCCTACTCATGCAAAAATATATTCACACACTAAATAGATTATTAACATACAATATTTACATTGGAATTATGGCTTTTGGAACATCTATATGTAGGAAAGACGGTTTACGTTCTAGCCCAAATTGTGGGTCGTTACATTATCCCCACTTGGGATCATTCATCCCCGAATGAAGACTTGGGATATATCAAGCATGATTTCAAGGGCTAGATGAAAGAAAATGGAATAGTATAGGATTTTCACCTTGTAAATTATTTTCCATGTACTGAAAAGAGTCGGATAACTCACACGCATATCATCTTCTGATTACCAAGTAGCCTCCTCTGATTTTTAATTCCTCTACTTCACCTTAACCGAAGCAATCTCTTTTCTCCTCAACTTTCTCACCTGAATATCTAAGATTGCAATAGGTTCCTCTTTATATGCTAAGGAGTCTGCACTTTGATTTCTTCTACAGGAAACACTATGGAATGATCTCCTATACACTTCTTCAACATGAAAACCTAAAATACCGAATAGACAGAACCCAAACTTGCAGGCAACTCTAACTTATACCCAACTCCACCTATCCTCCTCAATATTTGATATGGCCCTATATAGCAAGGAGTCAGATTACCTTTTTTCCCAAAACGTTTAACTCCCTTCATAACTGAGACCTTGAGTAACACCCAATCACCAACCTTAAATTCTAAATCCCTTCTCCTAACATCGGCATATGACTTCTGTCGACTCTGAAATATCTTAAGCCATTCTCGAATTAGTTTTACATCCTCCATCACCTGATGAACAAGGTCAGGCCCAAACAACTACATCTCACCTACTTTGTACCACCCTATAGGCGACCTACATTTTCTTCCATACAATGCTTCAAAAGGGACCATCTTAATACTGGAATGGTAGCTATTATTTAAGCAAACTCAATCAATAGCAAGTGATCCACCCAGCTACATTTGAAGTCAGTTACACAAGACTTCAACATATCCTCAAGGGTCTAAATACTGTGCTAAGCTTGCCCATCAGTTTGAGGGTGGAAAGCAGTACTTAGGTTCACTTGGGTACCTAAAACTTTCTAAAAAGACCGACAAAACTGTGAAGAAAATTGCGTACCTCGGTCAGATATGATGGATATAGGTGCCCTATGTAAGCGAACTATCATCTCAATGTGCAGTTTGGCATAATCATCTTCTGAATAGTTAGTTCTAACAGGTAAAAATTGACATAATCACCCAAATGGAATCATATGGGTTTTGGGACCTCGGAAATCACATAATCAAATCCATATTAATCATTTCCCACTTCCACAGGGGTAAAGCTATCTCTTGGGAAGTACCTTCGGGCCTCATATGCTCTACCTTAACTTGTTGACAGTTCAAACACTTGGTAACATAGTTAGACACATCACGCTTCATATTATTACACCAATAAATGTTTTTCAGATCATGATACATCTTGGTAGAGCTTGGGTGAATAACATACCTCAAAGTATGAGCTTTATAAAGTATTCATTTCCGCAGACCATCTACATCTGGCGTACACAATCTACCCTGATATATGAAAATACATCACCACCAATTTCAAAGAAAATCACCATCTGTTGATCCTCATCTTTCTTGATCTACATCAAAATGGCATCTTCGATCTGCTTCTCTTTAACTTCTACACAAAGGGATGATTTAGCTATCTCGTGAACAACTACCCCTCCATTTTTGGAATCTAAGAGTCGCATTCTATTATTTGCGAGTTGGTGAATATCTTTCACCATCTCTCTTTTCCCTTCATCAACATGGGAAAGGTTATCTATTGATAACCTGGTAAGGGCGTCGACTACCATATTTTCCTTGCCCGGATAATTGTACAGGCTAATGTCATAATCATTTAGCAATTCCATCCAGCGCCTTTGCTTGAGATTCAATTTTTTTTTTGTGAGAAAACATACTATAAACTCGTATTTTCAGTAAAAATATCAACATGCACCCCATAAAGATAATACCTCCAAATTTTAAGTACAAACACCACAGCTGCTAACTCCAAGTCATGAGTGGGGTAATTTCGCTCATGCACCATTAACTGCCTAGATGCATAAGAAACCATCTTACTATGTTGCATAAGTACACAACCAAGTCCCACACGGGATGCATCACAGTACACAAAAAAACCCTTTATGCCTTCTGAAAGAGTCAGAACAGGTGTTGTAGTCAATTGGTCTTTCAACTTCTTAAAACTATTCTCAGAGGAGTAAAACCACACAAACTTTATTTTTTTCTGGGTAAACTTAGTAAGTGGAGAATTTATGGAAGAAACGCTCTCTACAAATCTTTTGTAATAACCTACCAAAACCCAAGAAGCTTTGAATGTCGGTTGGATTCGTGGGTCTGGGCCATTTTCTCACTGCCTCAACCTTTTGGGGATCCGCCCTAATCCTATCACTAGACACAATATGCCCCAAGAAAGCAATAACACTTAGCCAGAATTCACATTTGGAGAATTTTGCATACAGTTTATGATCTCTGAGAGCTTGAAGAATAATTCGAAGGTGATTTGCATAGTCCTCCTCACTCTTAGAATAAACCAATATGTCTTCAATGAATACTATGAAAAACAGATCCAGAAACTAATGAAAAACCCTATTCATTAGATCCATGAAGGCTGCAGGGGTGTTAGTCAATCCGAAGGACATGACTAAGAATTCGTAATGACCATATCTAGTTTGGAAAGCTGTTTTAGGAATATCTGACACCCTAACCTTCAACTGATGATATCCCAAATGAAGGTCTATCTTTGAAAAATATTTAGCACCCTGAAACTAGTAAAAAAGATCATCAATCCTAGGAAGAGGATATTTATTTTTAATTGTGACCTTATTCAGCTGACGTTAATCTATGCACATATGAAGGGAAACATCTTTCTTTCACACAAAGTGTACAGATTCACCCCAGGGAGAAATACTAGGGCAGATAAAACATTTTTCTAGAAGATCTGGTAGCTTCTCTTTTAACTCTATCAACTCTGCTGGAGCCATTCTATATGGCAGAATAGATATGGGACGGGTATCCAGCAATATATCAATGCCAAAATCTATCTCCCTATCAGGTGGTATTCGAAGGATATCATCTGGAAAGACCTATGGACACTCATTTACAACCTGGACAGACATAAATAAAGGACTTTTGGTATTAGGATATTTAACCCTGATTAGATTGTACAAACACCCTTTTTAAATAAGTTTACGGGCTCTAAGATAAGACATAAAGTTCCCTTTAGGTGTTAAAGAATGCTCTTCCCATTCTAAGACTTGTTCATTCAGAAAAGAAAAAATGACTCTTCGAGTCCTACAATTTAGTATGGCATAACATGAATTAAGCCAGTCCATTCCTATGATAGCATCAAAGTCAACCATCTCAAGCTCTATGAGATCGTCCATAGTATCTTGGCCACAGAAAGTCACAACACAATCCCTATACACCTTCAAGCTACAACAAAATCTCCTATTGAAGTTGAAATAGAGAAAGGTTTAGCAATCACATCGGGCTCAAACCCAAAACCAACAGCCACAGAAAGGGTTACATATGATAAGGTAGTCCCGAGATCATGTAACACATAAACATCACGAGAAAATATTCATAATATACCGGTAACTAAATCTGGTGAGGCCTCTTCCTCCTAGTAGTTGGTCAAGCCATACAACCGGTTGCGGCAATTTTTGGCAGCTGAAGTGGCACCTTTCTGAGGTGGTGGTGGAGCAGAAGAATTAGCCTATGACTTGGCCCCTCCAATATTACCATTAGCTTTCGGAGAGTCTATCTGGATATGGCTTGGCTGGCCGCATGAATAACCACCTTAGCACCAAACTAATATTTATCGAGATGATTTCTCCCGTATCTCCCGTAGCGAGGGTATGACTGATAGGTCTGAGGTACACTTCCCTGAGACTTCACACCCTTCACCCTCCACCCCTAACTAGACTAAAAATTTTGGGTGCGATGCTCAACTGGGGGTCTGGACATCGGAGCATTAGATGCAGACTATGCATTGCCCTAATTATTTCTCTTATACCATTTGTTACCCCGATTACAACTCTGTTTCTAACTATGACTCTAGTCGGCTGTTCTAGCCCTCTTTTTCTACCTGTCCTTTTCCCTAGATTTAGCGATTTTCTTTTTCTTCTCCTTAACTTACTGCATGAGTACTGATAGTCTAGCGAATTCCATGTCTTTATTCAGCACAGCGCCCTGATATTCATGCACTAAATCATCTGAAAGGCCGAATTAAACTTTCCTTATTCAGGCCCTCATATTACTCGTCATCTTAGGAGCATAACAGCTTGTTGGTTGAACTTCAGAGGGTACTCCTGCACACTTATGTTTCCCTACTTAAGATTTATGAATTCCTCTACGTTGGCTTCCCTCAAATCTAGAGGTTTGAATTGATAAAGAAAAGCTTCCATGAACTCTCCCCAAACTATTGCCTCTGCACTCTCACCTTTTGCATCCTCTCACTCGTTATACCATTGGTTAGTTATATCCTTTTGCTGGTATGCTGATAGCTCAACTTCTTCCACCTGATCTACATGCATTACTTTAAAAATCTTCTCTATTTCATCTACGAACACCTGTGGATGCTCTCCACCTTGGTGCCAGATATTTTTGACGGGTTCATCCTTATGAACAAACCCACCCTAGTAATCTCAGATATGATAGATGCAGACCAAACATCCTCCGATAGTTGAGTCTTTGTGGCTACCAATTATGTAAGCATGTGAATGGACTGTTTGAATTTGGCATTAGACAACTCTTTTTCATGAGGCTGAGTGTGGTTAGTTCCCATCTGAGGAGCTTCGGGAGGACTAGTCGGGATAGGAGGTACCCCCGGAGTAGGACAGGTTCTGAGGTGTGTGATCTGTTATGAGTCCGTATCCCATGGGTGGGGAAGACTTCATCCTCCTGAATATTCTGATTGTTGGAGTAGTGAGAAGAAATAACTGTCCTTTTTCTGAAATAAAAGAGATCACTTAATTAGGGGACAGATTTGATTCCAAAGCACGAACTAAATCAGAAAGACGGGAAATATTCCAAAACGCCTAGTATTCTCCTATTTATAATTTTGGCGTGCTACACACCCATACATAAGACTCTATCCAACAAAATTTTGCAGATACCCTAGTACCATGAATGAGATCGGATACCAAGTTTTTCACGACCCAAACTAGGGCCCTGGCTGTGATGGACATCCTGAACCATGAAGGCCCGGATGTCCTACTTTATCTTGTAATCATGCACAACATTCAAAAAAAAGAAAATTCAAAAATATAATTTAAAATGGAAACATGGTCAAAACTCTTGGTCTAGTTTAACTATAAGGTATGAAATCTGAAATCAACTAAACTATATCTTCAATAGTCTGCAAAATCTCTACCACATAAAAATCTGACAACTGTCTGAAAACTGGGATAAGGCCCATAGTAGACCAAAACTATAATAGATGACATAATCTGAAAGAATAGGCCTTCTGAAATAGAGAAGGCTCACTACTGCACAATCTGAACTATTATTTGAATTATCTACTGCATATTTAGACCCCTAGATTGAGCCTCAGAACCTGAGAGGTAGGGGAGGGGGGTCAATATAGATGAACTAGTACGCAAAGTAAATCCAAAATAATGATTTATATTCAACATATATCAGAGAAATTTAAAGTAGTTAAAAATCATACCATATAGTAAGAAATCACATAGGCATTTTAAAAGATTCTGCAAAAACATCTAAAATCTGTGACACTCTTTGTCTTACTTCTGCGCTAGGTGGTGTACCCTACAATTTGTAATCCAATGGGCTATATGGGATCTGCTATTAATTCGATAGCCAAGCCCCCTACCTAAGTGTGCCTCAAGGATTGGACTCTCTGAATCTACTACACAACATGGCCGTCGCCAACGTATAATAATGATCTACCCGTATCGGCAAATACGATTTTAGGCTAAGAGTTACTTGAACTCATGCCTTCTTTGGGTAACCACCTAACCCTATTTATTCCCATTTTTAGTTCTTGCAACAAGCATGCTATGAAAACATACTCAAAAAATATTCTCTGAAAACATATTCTATTATGGCATACATACTTATGGTATTGCCATACCATTGACTTGTAAGTCACATCTCTGAGCCATTGCTAGTTTATTATAATCTTTTTTTCACAGCATAAAGTGTAGAACAACCCTATCAATAAATCAATTTGAAGAACCGTTTCTTTAAATACTTATGTTAACACATATATTCAACTCTATTTGATAACCTTTCAATAATACACGGTATTCATATCAAATATTATTAATCTTATGAAAATCTTTCTCTCTTTCACAAAACACATTTATGTCAAGAAGCACTCTCTCAAAATCTATAAATCATGCTCAAAATACAATGGTATTTGAGTAAACTATTTTGTAGCCTTAAATCATGCATTTTGAATCCTTCTCATTAATATCATAAAATTAAAGTTATCACAAGTGAGGGATTTCATAAGTTGGGCTCTGAAACAATCTTCAATCTAAGTCTTCATACATATACATATATATGTAAATCAATTAAAAGGGGGGAAAAGGCCTAAAGACCAAATCAAAAGTACAATTAAACATTCATAATGTATAATAAAATCATGTATTTCAAAACCCCTTTTTCTATATTCATGCTTGATAATCTTTAAATCATGTTCTAGTGTTTACAAGCCCATTTAGTTTTTAGGATAAACCTCACGTACCTTAGATTATCAACTTTGGATGAACACTTGCTTTTGGGACCCTATTTATGCTTTTGATGGATGATTCTTGAAGATCTTAGTTTGGGGATTCTAATTCTTGAATCAATTTTGGAATTTAATGGTGAAATTTTGAGGGATCTTGAATCTTAGGTGGAGGCCCTAGGATTTGGTTCTTAAGAGTATTCGAGAGAAAGGAATGCATTTTTGGTGAAATAGAAGTTGAATTCAGTGTTTATGGAGTTATGGGGTGAAGGGAAATACCAAACTAGCCCTCCAAAACCAATTAAGAAATGCTGAATTTTAATGGTGACGACCTTGGTTGATAGGTCGTCACATATGTGATAACTTGTCACACTAGGTCATCACTCAAAAGCTGCTTTTTGAGAGCCACGGCCCTGGGCTGACGACATGGCTGATCGGTCGTCACATATGTGATAACTTATCAGCTTAGGTCGTCACTTGCCGTTAGACAGATATGCTGAAGTAAAATGGGTATATATTTTTACTCCGATCTTGGATTTGGAAGAAATTTATATTGTTGGAAAGCTAATTCAAAGATATTTCATTTGATATATATTAGGCCACCGAGTTAGCTATTTACAAGGAGTTATGGATGATTGAATTTGATCCATGTATTGACACTCACTAAAACTTAAATGATAGGAAAGCTTTCAACCAGTCCTTGATTTATGGGACCTCTATGAGCTTGACTCATGCCCAACTAGATTCACACCCTACATGTATGATTAACACCCTATATTTGTATTGGAGTTATGGCCTTTGGAACATCTACGTGTAGGAAATACGGTTTAATATCTAGCCCAAATTGTGGGTCGTTATATCAATTCCATTCCTTGGTGTGACTATGATGGATGCTTCTCCAGCTACTGGAATAAGTTGTTTCCTTGCATTTTCTTTTAGATTAATTATCTGTTGCTTGCTCAGCTTTATCTTTCTGTCCTTTGGTGGACTATTTTGATAGTCTGAAGTAGATCAACCATAACGTTTTACTCCGATATCCAAATTAGATGAAACCAATTTCATTAGAAAGAGGACTCTCATATATTTCCGTTGATATATAGTATCTCACCCAGATCATTTGTATAAGGAGTTATGATCGTTTGAAGTTGACCTAAAAATTCACTTTTGATAGGCTAAAGTAGGTAGACTATAACTTTTTTCTCCGATAGACAAATTGGATGAAACTAATTTCATTGGAAAAAAGAGTCGCAGAGCTTTGCGTTGATATATAGTAGATCACCCAGATCATTATGTACAAGGAGTTATGATCATTTAAAGTTGGAGAAAAAATACACCAGGCCTCAGTACTTTTTCCTGCACGTTTTACTATTCACTACTATTCATAGTTCGATCGGAATGATCATAACTCGTCGCTCGGGTGTCTGTTTTGGATGATCCACATATCGTTGGAAAGATTATTCGATAATATACACAATGGTGGTTAATAATCTAACACATTCCACATGGAAAATTTGTAATTCATTCTAGAAGATAGAACCCAACACATTTACGCACAAAATTTCAACGAAAAATTTTCTGGGGTATTACATCATCCCCCCTTGGAAACATTTGTCCTTGAATGACGGTAAACATGCCAATATTAGATAGGGAATAGAGAATAAAGCTGAAACCATTCGTTAGACTCATCACCACATCGTTTCTCACTCCGAATGCAACATCGAATGCATAAATTCAAGAAACTACAACTGAACACATAGTAAATGACAGCTGAATTGCAGCAAATTTTATCAAATATGCATGATTTAGGAAAGAACGGTACCTTTGGCTTGATTGGAGTTCACGAACAATAGTTGCGGGTACTTGGATCGCATATCCGCCTTAGCTTCCCAAGTTGCACCCTCAACAGATTGGTTTCGCCACAATACCTTGACCAAGGGAACTTCTTTGTTCCTTAGTCTTCGGACACTGAAATCAAGAATCTCAATAGGAATCTCATCAAAAGAATAATTTTATTGAAAGTTAGCACTCACAGAGGAATCCACTACCACAGCATCGCTAATATGCTTTCTATGCATGGAGACTTGGAATATTGGATGAACAGAGGACAACTCAGAAGGCAACTCGACCTCATAAGCTACCTTACCAACACGGCTAAGAATTTTGTAAAGACCAACATAATGGGGACTAAGCTTCCCCTTCTTTCCGAATGTCTTCACCCCCCTCATCGATGAAATTTTTAGATACACTAGGTCACCAACTTCAAACTTAAGGTCTCTCCTTCTAATATCCACATATGACTTCTGAAGACTCTGCGAAGTTTTCAACCTTTCCCTGATAGACAAGGGAACTCGATGCAGTCTGACTAGCTCTCGAATATACAATCTAGCGTAATCCTCAGCAGTATATGAAGTATGAACAGGCAAGAAATGAGCAGACTTAGTCAATCTATCAACCACAACCCAAATGGAATCATGATGGTGTCGGAAAAAAGGTAAACCAATCACGAAGTCCATATTTATCTCTTCCCACTTCCAGGTGGGAATACGAAACTCTTGCATCATACCACGAGGTCTTTCGTGTTCAACCTTAACTTGTTGGCATATTGCACACTTACCTACAAACGTTGCTATATCTTTCTTCATTCCACTTCACCAATAGATTTCCCGCAAGTCTCGGTACATCTTGGTGGCACCAGGATGAATAGAAATAGCACCCTATGCGCTTCATCCATAATCCTCTGTCTCAGATCATCAACATTTGGGACACACCATCTCCCCCTTGGGAGAAAACCTCTAATTTTTGGTCTTTGACTGACTCCTTTATTCTGACCAAACTAGCATCTAAGTACTGCTTTTCCTTCACCTCCAAAACCAAGAATGATTCAGAACTACTCTGAACCCCTATACTACCTTCAGCAGAGTCAAACAACCTAATCCCCAATCTAGCTAAATGATGTACCTCATGAGCCAACACTTTCTTACCTTCTACCACATGCAAAACACTACCCATGGACACTCTACTTAGGGCATCCTCCACAATATTGGGCTTGCCCGGATGGTACAACACACTCATATCATAGTCCTTTAACAATTCTAACCATCGTCTCTGCCTAAGATTAAATTCTCTTTGGATAAACACATACTGTAGACTATTATGATCAGTGAAAACATCAACATGGACACCATACAAATAGTGTCTCCATATTTTCAAAGCAAACACAATAGCAGCCACCTCAAGGTTATGGGTAGGGTAATTTTTCTCATGGGGTTTCAACTATCTAGAAGAATAAGCTATCACCTTACCCTTCTGCATCATTACGCAACCCAACCAAACTCTCAAAGCATCACATTACACCACAAAACCATTAACACCATCAGGCAAAGTCAAAATAGGGGCTGAAGTAAGTTGAGCCTTCAACTCCTAAAAACTCTTCTCATAAGATTCGGACCACAAGAACTTCATTTTCTTTTGGGTCAACCGAGTCATAAGAGACGCTATAGAGGAGAAACCCTCAACAAAATGGCGGTAATAGCCAGCTAAACCTAAGAAACTTCGGATATCAGTCGGAGAAATAGGTCTAGGCCAATTTCTAATAACTTTGGTCTTTTGGGGATCAACTGTAATACCCTCGAAAGAAATGATATGACCCAGAAAAGCAACTGACCTTAGCCAAAACTCATACTTACTGAACTTGGCAAATAACTTATGATCTCTAAGGGTTTGCTAGACAGTTCGGAGATGATCAGAATGCCTCAGAATGTTCATCAATGAACACTATGACAAACATATCTAAATATGGTCTGAACACTCAATTCGTGAGGTCCATGAAAGCTGTTGGGGCATTAGTTAAGTCGAAAGACATAACAAGAAACTCAAAATGACCATAACGAGTTTGGAAAGCATATTTTGGGATGTCACACTCCCTAACTTGGAGTTGATGATAGCCGGAATGAAGGTCTATCTTTGAGAAATAACTTGCACCTTACGATTGGTCAAACAAATCATCTATTCTCGAAAGGGGGTACTTATATTTTACAATGACATTATTCAGTTGGCAGTAATTAATGCACATACGAAAAGAGCCCTTATTTTTTCTCACAAACAACACAAGAGAACCCTAAGGAGAAATACTAGGCCTTATGAAACCCTTATCTAGTAGATCTTTGAGTTTCTCTTTCAACTCCTTAAGTTCTACAGGGGCCATAGTATAAGAAGGAATAGAAATGGGTTGAGTATCGGGAAAAAGATCAATCCCGAACTCTATCTCTCTATCAAGAAGTATCCCTAGGAGATCATCCGAAAAGACATCAGAAAACTAATTGATGATGTTTACAGACTAGAGAGTTGGAGTCTCAAAAATAGTATCTTTGACTCTAACCAAATGGTAAATACACCCCTTGTAAATAAGCTTTCTATCTTTGAGGTAATAGATAAATGACTCTTGGGGGACATAGAATTCCCAGACCACTCAAACACGGATGCACCCGGAAATTGAAACTTGACCACTCGGGTTCGACTATCAATAGAGGCATAAGAAGAATACAACCAGTCCATACCCAGAATCACATCAAAATCTACCATGTCTAATTTAATCAGATCAGCCAACAAGAATCTATAAAGAATGATAACAGGACACTTTTTATACACTTTCTGGGCAATAATTAAATAACCCACTAGGGTAGAAACTAGGATAGGCTTAGGAATAATCTCAGGACTCATTTCAAAATTCACAGCAATCAAAGGTGTAACATATGAGAAACGGGATCCAGGATCCAACAAAGCATAACATCAAACTAAAATATACGAAGCATACCAGTAACAACAATGGGAGAGTCCTCCTGTTCCTGGCAGGACGGTAAAACATAAAATCTATTCTGGTGCTGCCCGCCAGGGTGCCTCTTCTAGCAATGCTGGTAAAACATACTTAGTGACTAAGTCAGGAGCATACTTAGCCAACTTATTAAAATTTAGACAGTACTCCCTAATAGTCATAGAGACCTATTGCAGGTTCATAAACTATTCCACCTTTGCCTCCCTTATCTCCAAAGGGAGAAACTTATCTAGGAATGCATCCTGGAACTCTTGCCAAGTTGTAGGGATAGCTCCCTCACCTCTACCTTTCCTCAAAGCAACAACCCAGTCATAAGTAAGTTTTTAACATATAAGCATCCAACTCCACACTATGTTCCTCAGATACATGCATCACCTGAATAATCTTCCGCACCTCCTCTAAAAACAACCGTGGATCCTCATCGGACTTGGACCCATAGAATTTAGGTGGAATCATCCATATGAAATCATGGATCCTGGAAATAACTGAATCACCTCCCTACTGCTGTGGAGCCTGAGCAGGGTTGGCCTGAACATTTGCAGTAACTGCTTGGGCCAGCGCCTGAAAGGCTGCCCAAAATTTAGCATGAGACACATTTTCATTCAATGGTTCAGTGGTTTGAGGTTGTTGACCATCATTATTTCTTCTCGCTCGATGTGGAGGCATATTTCTATAAAAGGAGAGTATGAATTAATAGTAGAGAGAGTTACTTTAAGCACAATAGACTTCTAAAAGAAAAAATCATATTTTTTGCTAAAATGTCTTGTAGCCTCTTGCTCATAGATGTGGCATGTTACACACCGATGATCAAGAGTCTACTTAATGCGGCTTGTTAGACTCTCTAAAATACCTTAAAACCTTAGGCTCTAATACCAAGTTTGTAACACCCCAGAAAATGGGTCTCGGAGCATCACACGGTGCTTGAGGCTATGAGTAGCCCTAAGCTAACCCTTTGAGCCATTTTTATTCAGTTCAACACAAATCAATAGGGTTCCAATAAATAACCCTCAAATATCAATAGAGTGATCCTTATCCAAGAATAAAAGAATTTTAGAAAGATAACAAAATATGACTTATTAGTCAACTCCCAACATCTATACTAGTCTGACAAGCCTCTAAGAAAATCAATAAAACTAGCAAGCCATTGAGACATGCCCCATATGACTCATACTCAGTTATCAAATGTAAAAAATTCCATGAAACCAATATCTGACATCATGTCCTCGAAACATGATGACTCACCATAACAGAGAATATAGAACAACGCAGTCGAAGAATCACTGTCAAACTTGGAACTAAGCACCTGAACCTACATTCCAAGAAAATGCAGCCCACATCCGAAGATGTGGGTCAGTCCCATCGAAAGGAACCAAGTATAAGGGGATGTATACAGTTTTATAACCATCATCATCATAAATATTTATAAGAAATATGCAGGATGCATGAAAGACTCATATAGCCCGAAGAAAATCGTCATAATCATGAGAGGATGAAATAAGTACAATAACACGTGTGAGTCATCAAACATTTGGCAATAACTTTCAGTTCATTGAGAATATAAATTCTCATAATGTAAATATCATTTAAATCTTTCAAAAGAATAACTTTCACAATTCCACTTTCAAATCACTTAACTGTTCACCATAGACACAAGGAAACACACACACACTTGGAGATCCTATAGTCAACATAAACTATGTGAGCTACATGGATTCCAATGTACAACCCACATTGGGGAGATCCATCATATCCTTTCCATCGGAGTAAGACTATCGATATCAAATACACACAAACTAGTGATCACTATATAAATCAGCCTTAGGCTCACTCCTACGAGGGAACGTAGTTCAAGGGAAGTAAGGACTCTTTATACTTCCTACTCGGTGCTAAAGATTTCTCCCAGAATTAGCTTAGAGCATTTCAAAGACAATCCACAACAAAATAACTTTGTAATATATAAATATACACCACATTGTGGATTTGTTTCACACTTGATTTCAAAACAACTCCATTAAGACCAAAAGGTAAAATCATTCAAAATATCTCAAATATTCAATATCAACGTTCTTATAACACACACTTTCTAAAAAAATACTATTTCCAATGGGGATTCATGACCCAAATATTAAAATAATGATAAATATCGTTCAAGATTCATGCTTTATATCTCCACACATGTAAATTTATCTTTCAAAATTATGAACATCAAGATTTTATAATAATCATCATAAGGTATGGGTTCATGCTTCAAATTCATAAAAATCAAATAAAAATTGTGCCTTTGTAAAGAAAATTACTTTTGGGCACAAGAACGAAAGAGAGTTCTTGTTGGAAAACCCCACATACCTTGAATGATAAACTTTAGATTGATACTCATTTTTGAGATGTTAATCGTTCCTTTGAATGATGGTTCTTGGAGTTCTTGAACTAGAAACTTGGAATCTTGAATAAATTTGCAGAATTAATGGTGAACTTTGGAGGTTCTTGAAGTTGGATGTAGGAGCTTAGGGTTTCTTTTTAGGGAATTTGATGAAATATAACATATAATACTTCTAATATGCTTTATTATAAGGTTTGGATGGATTTTGGGTGAGGGAGAATGACCAAAACGGCTCTAAAAAACAAATAATTCGCGATTCTACCCTTTGGTGGACTGTTTTGATAGTCTGAAGTAGATCTACCATAACGTTTTACTTTGATATCCAAATTGTATTAAACTAATTTCATTAGAAAAAGAACTCTCATATTTTTCCGTTGATATATAGTATCTCACCCATCTCATTGTGTACGAGGAGTTATGGTCGTTTGAAGTTGACCCAAAAATTTGCTTTTTATAGGCTGAAGTAGATTGACCATAATTTTTGCTCTGATAGACAAATTAGATGAAACCAATTTCAGTGGAAAGAGGACTCGCAGTGCTTTCTGTTGATATAAAGTAGATCAACCAGATCATTATGTGCATGAAGTTATGATCGTTGAAATTTGAAGCAAAAATACACCAAGCCTTAGTACTTTTCCTGCATGTTTTACTGTTCACTACTATTCACAGTTCGATTGGAATGTACATAACTTGTTGCTCGGGTGTCCATTTTGGATGATCTATATATCGTTATAAAGCTTGTTCATAATCTAAGATATTTCACACGAAAAATTTATAATCTATTATAGAAGATAGAACCCAACATGTTTATGCACAAAATTTCAACAAAAAATTTCCAAGGGTATTACAGTTCAAGTCCCATAAGAAATTTACTAAATGGTTGATTGATAAGGATCATTGTATGTATCTTATCATTGTTGTATGATTTTTTTTCTAAATTTATTAAAGGTTAGTCTGATGCTTAATAATGTGTAAACCCGTGCTTATTTTTTACTAACCCATCATTCGGGGATGAATGATCCTAGTGGGGGAGAATTTAAACACCTAGGGTTTTGACCCTTAGAAAAATATCTTAAATTGAGCATTTTGGGAAAGATACGGATCAAGGGTACTAGTTGTACCCTAGGATATGACTTAGTGACACCTCACTTATATAATAGGTAGTGTAGTGGGTGTAACATACTGCCCAAGATACACTTTGGCCTCTCCATAGTCATATATTAGGGTACGGGGCGTATACTACCTAGTTGTATGAGTGTTGACCTTGACCTAATCTACACTATCTTGGGTATGGTTCAAGGTACATTTTAGGGTACCATTCGTACCCTAAGACATGAGTCATGGTTGTGTGGTCGTCCCTTGGGTAGTGCTGAGGTAATCAGTGATGCCCAGGGTATGAGCTAGGGTACCACTCATACCCTAGGGTATGGTTTGGTCAAATAAGTTATACCCTCCTGGGATTTACTTTTTAGCTTTTAAGACAAGGCCTTTATGCACACTTCCCATCCAAAAAATCTTAAGTCCCCTCACTATATAATGTATTATGGACTCCTAAACACTCATTTCCAAGACCAAAAATTCCAAATACTCTCAAAAAACACTATCAAATATCTGAAAGATAAGGTTCCATAAGTGTTCTTCTAGAGTCAAGTGTTTTCGAGTACTATCTTGTATAAGGAATGTAACTCTTTCCCTTATTTGTTTAACTCATACATCATGTAAGACCCCAGAAAGTTGTCGTGTAGTTTGAGCCTTAGAGCGTGTCGAATGAAGCATAATTCGTGCTCTAAAAGATGTAGGAGTGACTCCTAAGTGAGTATCATGTTAACCATATTGAATTTCCCCAATTTTGACTTTTTATCATGTGGAAAATATGATAAGCTTTCCATCGATACAAGATTTGCCCAAATCCGATACCTCGGTAAGAAGTTATGGCTAATTTAAGACCTAGTCATAAACTGTGTCATTTTAGTGCTTGGCACATCGTGGAGAGGGTCGATTTAAAAATAGTCAAATTCCCATGGAACGCTGCGATATTGGTGAGTCACGCTGAGGATCCAGGTTCCAACCAGTGGGAAAATGCAATGGCTCCGTGTCGCAGTGACTCCCGTATTGCCAATTGTTAATTTCCAGTGAGCCACCGCGATAAGTGGCACATCACGGTGACCCCTTAAATTGGGTTCCCAGGTCAATTTTTCCATCATCGTACAGCTGTTAAAAGGGGAATTTTGGACTTTTTCCAGGCCTATAAAACCGTGCAAACACCGAATCAAAGTCATTTACAAGCATCCTATGAGGTTTTTCTCAAGTTTTCTCTCGTCAAGAAACATAAGTATCCAAAACCTCTTCCAAGAATCTCAAGAATCCACCATGGATTTTCTAAATTGAGTCAAGATTCAAGGTTCCCAAGTCAGGGGCCTCAAGAACCCTTATTCAATAGTACGAACAGAGCTCTAAAAGTGAGAGTTCATCCAAAGCTTCTAATTCAAGGTATGTGGGGCTATGAACAATGGTAACCCTTTTACCCTTGTGCCCAAAAGGCTTATTTAAATCATGAATTTCCCAAAATCTGTGCTGTTTTTACATGAATTTGAATTGGGGGTTTTCACCTATTATTATTGAATGCATTATCTTGATATTTTGCATGAATTAAGAGTAAATGGCATGATTTCTTCATATTTTATTGAGAATTTACAGCTGGGTATAAACCCCATGATTTTATTCCTTGAGAATCTAATATTTGCAATGTTGAGATATTGAAGCATATGACTATATTGAGATTTTGATATAAATTGCTGAAATTCCCAGATTTCCAAATAATTTATTAATCTATATGCTATATATTATGCTTTTGATGAGCTTTAACTTGAGATTAAATTATGGGTTGATAAATCCTATTTGAGACTTGTGAAATTATGAACTCTTGTGCTATAAGCACCCACGATTTGAGTATTTTGAGATGATTGAGAAATGAATTGACCTAATGGTCCAAAAGCTTTGAAATCCACTTCATCATATGAGATTATCGATTTGATTATTCAGTTCGTGGTGAACTATGCGATTATTCTAAAAGTACATTTTTATGATATAAGCGTAAATAATCTAAAGGGAATTGTACTTAGCACTGAGTGGGTAAGTCACTACGATTTCTTACCCTAAAACTATGTGCAACTGTAGGTTGTGCCTTAGTTCGAGTTTATGATGATTATGATTGGGACCAAGGCCAAGATTCATTTAGTGATCACTATACCTAGGTTATACTCCCTGGAAAGATTATGATGCTCCTCCCCAACGTGGGGTCTCATTCTTAGGAGAACAAAACGTTGGAATCCATGTAGCTCGCATGGTTTATGTCAACTATGAGAACCTCCCATGCCCTTTTAAACTTTGAAATTTTATACTTATTTTCCTTTTCTATATGTTATTTTCCTAAATGGTTGAATTGGAAAGTTGTTCCCTAATTAAAGTGCTTCCTTGAGGTGAGTTATTTTCCTAAATGAAAATATCTTCCCTCAATGTATTATATTTCATAAAGCTTTGAGATAAGTAATTTCCTTGAGCTAGAATACCTTTCCATTTGAGATAGAACAATTTTCCTAAAGCTTGAAATGAGATATTTTCCTAAGGTGAATGAAATGCCTTCAAATATGTTTCCAAGTCATATGTTTCTGAATTCCAAGTATATGAGTTATAAATAATTATGAAATATTCAGCATTAAAGAGGTTTTACTCTCCATGAGACATAAACATCAGTTGAAAGTATTGTCCAAAGTCCCTTAGCCTTTGGGTATTGAGAATAAGAGAAGATTTCTGATTTTAAGGTTAAATAGCAATCACTCACGAGATTTGTGTTGCATGCCTCATTCTACATGATTCATAAGCTTTATATTTTATACTTGTTCAAGCCATGTGAGTTGTCTCATTTTGCATACATGATTTAATATGTCTCATTATACATATTCCTTCACCCCCGCATACTCAATACTTTCCAAAGTACTGATTCACATATATATCTATTTGATACATTGTCTTATAATTTAGGTTCAGGTGCTCAGCCCTAGCCTCATCGATAATTCTTTGAATACCTTGCCTACGTTTTTTGCAGTGGTGAGTCCTCATGGTTCAAGGATCGATCTTCAAATATTTTTTGTATTTGATAAACTATGTTTTATCTTTAGTTTATTTAAGTCAGTTGGGGATCTATCCCAATGGCGCTCTAGATTTTGGTTCATAAAGATTTTGTCAGACTAGTATCATACTGCTTATGTGTCGAGGGTTCGGTATTGTAGTTTTGTTGAGGTTTCTTTGTATTGTGGTTATATAGACCTAGTATTTTTCTCGTATTTCCTTTTATGTGATATGAATATGCAAGTGTTGAGTTTATTTCATCTTGAATTAAGGGTTATTGGTAGAAACCATCTCTAAGGCTTAGCTTGGGTCTACTTGTAGCCTTAAGCATCGTGTGACATACTGGGAGATGATTTCGGGTCGTTACAAACTTAGTATTAGAGCCTAAGGTCTCTAAGGAGTCCCAGGGAGTCTGACAAACCGCGTTGAGTAGAGTCTTGATCATTGGTGTGTAGCATGCCAAATTTATGACTAAGAGTCTACCAGACATTTTAGGAAAAAGTTGTTTCTTTTTTCAGATTTTATCGTTCCTATAGTTGTCCCTATTATCTTATGGTCTATGCTCTTCTACTTTCAGAAAATGCCTCTTTGAAGAGTGAACGTTTGCGGGAACAATGATGAGAAACCCCCATCTGTTGATCCTTTGAATTAGATGGTGTCTCATGCTGATTTTAGGGCGGCCTTTCAGGCATTAGCCTAAGCGATCACCGCAAATGGTCGAGGCAATAACCAGGCCTCAATTGCTAATTAGGAAAGTGGTGATATAGCCGCAACTAGGATTTGTGACTTTATGCAGATGAGTTTAGCCATCCTAGGTTCCATGGAGGGAACTTTTCCCAGTTTTAGAGACGATCATCTATTCCAGCGCCTTCATCAACTACTGTTCCCGTGCGTAGAGGTAGGCCAGAGCAAGGGAGCAGGTCTTTCATGTATGGGTCGCAGAATAGTGTTGGTAGTCAGCCCCATTATCCTTCTTGTGACAAACGTGGTAGAAATCACCTATGGGAGTGTTTCGGCCAGTTGAGGGGTTATTTTGGTTGTGTCAAGTCGGGGCACAGACTTAGAGATTATCCCTATGCTAGACAGGGGAACAGAGATGTCTAACCTCAGGCACAGGCTGCTAGTGCACCAGCTCCAGTACTTTGTCCCGCCCCTGCTTAGGGCACTTCTTGTAGCACCGTTGCCAGTCAATGCCAGAATATGTTCTATGCCTTGCCACCCCATCTGGAGCATGAGGACTCTCCTTATGTTGTTACTGTTATGCTCCAGGTCTTTTGTCTTAATATTTATGTGTTCTTGGACCCCAGGTCAAATCTCTCTTATGTAACCCAGCTTATAGCTGTGAATTTCAAATTGAGTCCCAAAAAGATTCCTGATCCTTTCCTAGTTTCTACATCAGTCGAAGAGTCAGTTGTTGCTAAACAAATCTATAGAGGTTTCCCTGTTATTGTTCATCATAGAGTCGAACCCGTTGATTTGATAGAGTTAGACATGGTAGTTTTTGACCTTATTGTGGGTATGGATTGGATTCATTCGTGCTACTCATCTATTGATTGTCAGACCTATGTGGTCAAGTTCCATTTTCTTGATGAACCAGTGATTGAGTGGTTCTAGTGTTCGGTATCTCCCAAGATTCATTTTATCACTTATATCAAAGCCAGAAAACTAATATCTGATGGTTATGTTTACCACCTAGTTAGAGTCAAAGACACTCAGTCTGAGGCTCCAACTATTCAATCGGTCGATATTGTTAATGAGTTTCTAGATTTCTTTTGAGACGATCTCCCAAGGGTACCTCCTGATAGAGAGATAGAGTTTAAAATTGACCTTCTTCTCGACACTCGACCTATTTCTATTCCACCATACCATATGGCACCCACAGAGCTTAAAGAGTTGAAGGAGCAACTCATAGATCTCTTAGATAAAGGTTTTATTAGGCCCAGTATTTCTTCTTGCGGCGTACTTTTGTTGTTTGTGCAGAAGAAGATGGATCTTTGTGTATGTGCATTGATTACCGTCAACTGAACAAGGTCACAATCAAAAATAACTATCCTCTTCCAAGAATTGATGACCTATTAAATCAGTTGCAAGGTAAAATTTATTTCTCCAAGATAGATCTTAGATCAGGCTAACATCAACTTAAGGTGAGGGAATGTGATATTCCAAAAATGGCCTTTTGAACCTGCTATGGTCACTTTGAGTTTTTAGTCATATCTTTTGAGCTAACTAATGCTCCAACAGCCTTCATACACCTCAAGAAATGAGTGTTCAAGTAGTACCTTGATATGTTTGTCATTGTATCATATATGATATCCTTGTGTACTCCCATGATGAGAATGACCATGCGAATCATCTTAGAGTTATCTTGCAAACTCTTAGAGATCACCCATTGTACGTCAAATTCAGTAATTGTGAATTCTGGCTAATGTCTGTGTCCTTTCTAGGTCATGTTATTTTGGCTGAAAGTATGATAGTCGATCCCCTAAAGACAAAAGCTGGGAAAAATTTGCCTAGACGTATCTCTCTATCCAACTTTACAAGTTTCTTAGGTCTAGTAGGATATTACCATTATTTTGCTAAGGGTTTCTCTTCCATTGTGTCTCCTATGATCCAGTTAACCCAAAATAAAGTTAAATTCTAGGGGTTTAATTTCTGTGAGAAGAGTTTTAAGGAGAATCAGACTCGAATCACTTCAGCTCCTGTGTTGAATTTGCCTAATGGTACTAATGGTTTTGTGATGTGTTGTGATGCCTCTAGAGTTGGTTTGGGTTATGTAGTGATGTAGAGAGGTATGGTTATATCTTATGCCTCTAGACAGTTGAAGCCACATGAAAAGAACTACCCGACCAATGATTGTGAGTTAGCTATCGTGGTCTTTGCTTTTAAAATCTAGAGACACTATCTTTATGGTGTACATATTGATGGGTTCACTGATCATAAGAGCCTGTAGTATGTGTTCACACAGAAGCAGGTGAATCTTAGGTAGAGGAGGTGGTTGGAGTTGTTGAATGATTATGATATGAGTGTATTAGCTCGTGATGTGCACTGTCTTGCTAGGTTGGATGTTAGATTGCTTATTTCAGCGGAGGGGAGTACGTTGGTGCAGAGTAGTTTCGAATCCCCTTTAGTTTTAGAAGTAAATGAGAAGCAAGATAGAGACCCTAGTTTGGTCAAACTAAAAGAGTCAGTTAAGGATCAAAAGGTAGAGGTTTTCTCCCAAAAGGGAGATGGTGTGTTGAGACTTCATGGTAGGTTATGTGTCCTGTGTGTTGATGAATTGAGGTAGAGGATTATGGCACACATTATTCCATTCATCCCGGCACTACCAACATATACTGCGACAATAAATCTATTAGTGGAATGGTAGGAAGAAAGACATAGCGGAGTTTGTAGCAAAGTATGCAATGTGCTAATAGGTTAAGGTAGATCACCAAACACTGGGTGGTGTGATGCAAGAGTTTAGTATACCCACTTGAAAGTGGGAAATGGTGAATATGGACTTTGTGAACGGGTTTCCTCTTTTGCGCCATCACCATGATTCTATTTGGGTTTTTGTGGATAGGTTGACTAAGCTCGCACATTTTTTGCCTATGCACATATCTTATAGGGTTGAGGATTATGCTAGATTGTATATCTGGGAGTTGGTCAGGCTGCATGGAGTTCCTTTGTCTATCAGTTTGGACTGGGGTACTCAATTTACTTCTCAGTTTTAGAGGCCATTTCAGCAGGGTCTTGGCACCCAAGTTCTTTTGAGCATAGCTTTTCATCCACAAATAGATGGTCGGGCTGAGAAGACCATTCAGACCCTAGAGGATATGTTGAGGGCGTGCACTCTTGATTTCAAAGGTAGTTGGGATGAACATTTTCCATTGATAGAGTTTGCCTACAATAATAGTTGTCATGCTATCATTGAGATGTCACCATTTGAGGCCTTGTATGGTAGGAGGTATATATCACCCATAGGTTAGTTTGAAGTGGGTGAAGCTACCGCGTGTGGGCCTGATGCAGTGTTTGAAGCTATGAAGAAAGTTAAGTTGGTTAGAGAAAGGTTGAAGATCGCACAGAGTCGTAAAAAGTCTTGAGCAGATGTAAGGAGGAGAGATCTTGAGTTTGAGGCGGATGATTTGGTGTACTTGAAGATTTCACCCATGAAAGGGGTGAAGAGGTTTGTTAAGAAGGGAAAGCATAGTCCCCGTTATGTTCGACCGTATAGAGTCTTGATCCGTGTTGATAAAGTGGCCTATGATGTTGAGTTTCCCTCAGAATTGTCAGTCGTTCATCCTATCTTTCATGTCTCCATGATCAAGAGGCATATTGGTGATTCTATTGTGGTAGATCCTTCAGAGAGTGCTGAGATTCAGGATAGTCTTTCCTTAGATGAAATTCCTGTTGAGAACCTAGACTTTCAAGTTTGTAGGCTAAGGAACAAAAGGGATCCCTTGGTCAAGGTCTTGTGGCGGAACCAATCTGTTGATGGTGCTACTTGGGAGGTAGAAGCATACATGCAAGCCAAGTACCCATACCTCATTTCCGCGGGTTCAGACCATGCCGAAGGAACTATTTGATGTCATGACTTACTTATGTTTTATCTATGTTTTGAGGATAAAATACATAATTCTTGCACCTTTTGTCTATTTTTAGTTAAGTGAGCTGACCTATATGATTAGCAAGCTTTTCAGGTACTAATGAGGAAGATTACGACACTTTGGGAACCTGTGGATAGCAGAGGAAACTTCACATAAAAGGAAAGCAGCTTTTGGACTGAATGTGATATATAGGAACTTTTTTCTGGGCAAACTCAATATTTTCAAATAGTTGAAGACTCAATAGAAATTTATTAGTGAAGGATGTTATTAAAAGCTTTATGGCTGAATATTTATGAAAGAGCTATCAGTATTATTTTTGAAACAAGAAAATGTGGCTTAGCTAAGCGTGAGAGGAAGAAAGCATTTTCTCCTCTTACTTTCTCTATTTTGTGGACACTAAGATCATTCTCTTATCTTGGGTATGATGAACATTCTTATGGTTCTTTCCTTTTTGTTCATGAGTAGCTAAGCTTATTTGTTCGGATTATAGAAACCTTTTAGCATACTCTCTATTCCTATTCATTTTTGAATTTATGATCTGTTGATCCACTTATATCAGTACTCTCTTCGTTATGATTGAATTCTCGTGGTTGCAAACATAGGAAATGTGCCGTTATAGCAATAACTTGTTCGATAGAAAAGTTAATGTTTTCAAAAGAGAGTAGTGACAAGAAATAGGGTTTCCAATCTCTATTTTACACTTGATTATTATGAGAGTCCGAATGATAGGTTGTAAACTTTGGATTCGAGAGAACTAAAGTGAATTAATCCTTGATAGTTGACAAACACTTTGATATAGAATTTGAATACATCTCCCTATAAGTGCATGCATGTATAAATCCTTAATACTCATAGTTAATAGAGAAGTAAAAGCAGCCAGGTGGACATAACCCCAACTTGTCATTCTCTGTAATCAAATAATAATACACATATTGCTTGATTGTTATATTGTAAGTATCACTTAAGATTTAAACCAAAACCCCCTATTCAGGAACATCTGATAAACAGTCCAGCAACAACTACAATACTTAGTAACACAGTATTCCCTGTGGTATTCGACACCCAACCTAGTTGGGTTCTATATTTGACAATGACCGCTTACATTCTCGTAAGAGAGTTTTAGTTTGGGCGTATCAAATTTTCGCGTCATTGCTCGGGAATATGGTTGTTAACTAAGGTTGTGTTTGTTAATCGACATTTTGGTCAAAGATTCCCAAAATTTTACTTTTTGTTTGTTTTTTTTGTTTTGTTCAGGTTGAGTGGATTGAATGCCAAATATGCGAAGATCGGGTCAACCATTATTACCTATAAATCCTGAACGACATCTCATTGGCTGAATGGATGCAAACGGGACTCGAAAAGGATAGCTGCTCAATAGAAGCAGGCTAGATTGGCTGCTTTGGCAGCTGCGCAAGTAAATCAGTAGAATGTTGATAACCCAGATCGGGTACCCAATCCGAATGATGAAGACATGGGTGATGATGAGCTATTAAATCCAACGTGTGCAGAGGATTTGGCTGATCCTAGGAACGGGAATGTCAACAGAGATCACCATGCTAGAATGAGACCCGAACGCTGAGCTATGCAGTTCGCTTTGGATGATGATAATGATGACTTGGATGGGGCTGGTGCCACGGGGGCTATTATTCCTCCGCCTTTAGAACCTGGAGACAATTTCAATATAACTAGGACTATGATCCAGCTATTGTAACTCAAAGGTTTATTTTGTGGACTTGCAGGCGACGATCCGAATATGCATCTGATGAATTTTATCTCAACATGGAAATACTTTCACAATCCAGGGGTTGGATAGAATGCAATCCGACTATGCTTATTTCCATTATCTCTATCGAGAGAGGCAAATCTATGGTTAAACAGGCTAACTCCCAACTCTATTACCAATTAGAGGCAACTGAAAGACGCTTTCCTAGAAAGATTCTTTCTATCATCCAAGAGGGCACGATTGAGAGATGAGATAAGCAATTTTAGACAGCATCCAATTGAAGCTGTCCACGAGACTTGGGAGAGGTTCAAGAAGAAACTTATGCGGTGCCCAAATCATCACATGACCAATGTCCACTTGATGGAGATATTATATAGGGCTTTGAACTCAGTGACTAAGCCAGTGGAAGATTATGCTACGGATGGGTCATTCATTGACCTTGCTTTTATTGAGGCATCTGACATGCTGGATCATATGACAAAGCAGAGTAGAGCTTGGCATAATAGAGAATCTGAGGTACTAAGATCTGTTGTATTTATTGGCATGATGGTAGAACAGAGGCAAAGGGAAGAGGA
Organism: Capsicum baccatum var. pendulum; assembly: GCA_030864225.1. Taxonomy (NCBI): domain Eukaryota; kingdom Viridiplantae; phylum Streptophyta; class Magnoliopsida; order Solanales; family Solanaceae; genus Capsicum; species Capsicum baccatum. The sequence continues at coordinate 95,522,660 of CM061557.1, forward strand.
ACGTGACCAGGATATGGCTCACATAAAAATGTAGATGGACCTTCTTACTTAGAATTTATTTGCGGTAAAGACAAAAAAGGTCAAAGTTGTTGCATCATAGGGAAGAGCTGACTCCGATTCTGAGGAGGAAGCAAATTACTTGAATAATCAGGGGATTTCTGAGGCAGTGGCCAAAAAACCAAGGTCGGACCTATTATGAAAAATATGGATACAAGGATGAGACCAAGGGAATTGGAAGAATAAAAATGACAGGAGCGGTTTGTATGTCCCTCCTAGAAATCATGAAGCTGTTGCATCTAGCTCTGGGAAGATGTCCATAAAGGACATGATGGCCAAGCTGTTGAAAGGAGTGGAGGCAACCAACACGGGAGTAGCTGAGGTAAAAAATGATCTGTCCACAATGAATCAATTGGTTGACTCACATTCAACTTTAATAAAATAGTTGGAATAGCAAATGAGTCAACTATCGGTGGCATTCAATCAACGAAAACTTGGAACTTTACCAAGTGACACTGTGCAAAATCAAAGGAGATATGGATCATGTTTGGCCATTACTACTAAGGGTGGTAAGGTGTTGGAAAATCCATCCAAGGGTAAGTTTGTGGTTGATAGTATGGAGAAGAATGTTGTTGAAGCAGATTTTGATGATTCTATACAATTTAAAAATCAGGATGAGGTCATTAATGATACTACACCTAGCTGTCAGCAGTCTAAAAAGGGGGTACCCAAACTCTGACAGTAATTGGGTGAGTCCTGTACAATGTGTTCCCATGAAAGGGGGCATGACAGTTATGGAGAACGAGAAGAATGAGCTAATTCTACTCAGGCCTGTCATAGGGTGGAGGGTGTGTATGGATTATCGGAAGCTAAACTCTTTGATGCTAAAGGACCATTTCCCAATGCCATTCATAGATCAAATGCTTGATCTATTGGCAGGAAAGGGATGGTACTGTTTCTTGGATGGTTATTCCGGATATAACCAGATTTGCATTGCTCCTGAAGATCAAGAGAAGACCACTTTTACATGCCCATATGGTACCTTTGCATTCAAACGGATGTCAATTGGGCTATGTAATACACCAGCCACTTTTCAATGGTGCATGAAGTCCATTTTCTGAGATATGGTTGAAGACACCTTGGAGTTGTTTATGGATGACTTTTCGATAGTAGGTGAGTCATTTGAGTCATGCTTGGCAAATCTGAGTATGCCTTTGCAGCGATGTGTGGACTTTAATCTTGTGCTAAATTGGGAGAAGTGCCATTTTAGCGTTAAGGAAGGCATTGTTCTCGGGCATAAAATTTTTGAAAAAGGAATTGAAGTTGATCGAGCCAAGATTGAAGTAATTGAGAGACTACCACCTCCAATTTATGTGAAGAAGGTTCATAGTTTTCTCGATCATGCTAGTTTTTATCGGAGGTTTATTAAGGATTTCTCCAAGATTGCAAACCCATTATGAAAACTTTTAGAGAAGGAGGCGAAGTTTCCCTTTGGTGAAGATTGCTTGAAGGCGTTTGAATGCCCCATAGGGAAGCTAGTTAAAGACCCTATTATTGTAGCACCCGATTGGTCTCTACCATTTGAAATTATGTGTGATGCAAGCGGTGTAGCCTTGGCTGTTGTACTTGGTTAGAAAAGAGAAAATCTCTTTCAGCCAATTTACTATACGAGCAAGGCCTTGAAAGGATTATAGAAGAACTATACCATTACTGAACGGATGTTTCTCGTAGTTGCTTATGCTTTCGAGAAGTTTTGTTCTTACTTATTGGGAACCAAGGTAGTGGTTTATATAGATCATACAGATCTGAGATATCTAATGGCAAAGAAGGATGCCTAATCAGGTGGGTGCTACTGCTTCAAGAATTCAATTTCAAGGTAAAGGATAGAAAAGGTTGTGAAAACGAAGTTGATGATCATCTATCCAGATTTGAGAGTTAGCAGATAGTTTAGAATGACCCAAAGATTGATGATGCATTCCCCAATGAAGAGATTCTAGCAACTGAGGTGAAAAACTTACCATGGTATGCAGATTTTGCTAACTACTTGTTAAGCGAAGTGATTCCTGAGAATCTCTCCTTTCATCAAAGGAAAAAGTTCATGCATGATGTGAAGCATTACTTTTGAGATGAGCTGTATCTTTTTCGATGATATGCTGACGGTATTATTATGCGGTGCATCCTAGAAGTAGAGGTGTCTAGCTACTAGAAGCAAGCCATGCTTACCAAGTTGGAGGTCAGCATCTAGGTGATCGGACGGCCAAGAACCCCCTATTTAGGAACCTCTAATAAAAAGTCTAATAACAACTACAATAGTATTCTCTATGGGATTCGTCACCCACCCTAGTTGGGTTCTATATTTGACAGTGACCGCTTACATTCTTGTAAGAGAGTTGTAATTTGGACGTATCACTATTATTCCTTAATTCAGACTTTCTAGTCTAAAGTTCAGCTATGGATCTATCATTGTCTGAGTTCTTGCATTCCCCAGAGTATTCATGAATTTAGAAAGGTCTTGAGCCATTTAGAAAATGTTTCAGCTATGTGTGCTCTATTTTTCCCATGTCCTTCATCTTAGTTGCGACATTCGAGGATGAATGTTTCCAAAGGGGAGATATTGTAAGACCCCTCAATGTTCCCTCATAGTTTGAGCCTTAGAGCGTGTCGAATGAAGCATAATTCTGGCTCTAAAAGATGTAGGAGTGACTTCTAAGTGAGTTTCGTATTAACCATATAGAATTTCCATAATTTCAACTTTTTATCACATGGGAAATTGATAAGTTTTTTGTCGATATAACATTCGCCCAAATCCGATACGCGGGTAAGAAGTTATGGCTAATTTAAGACCTAGTCATAAAACAGTGTCATTTTAGTGCTTGGCGAGTCATGGAGAGGCTCAATTTGACAATTGTCAAATTCTAGTGGAAAGCCATGATATTGGTGCTTCGTGATAAGGTTCCAGGTCCCAGCTATTGGGAAAATATGATGGCTCTGCATCGCAGTGACTCCCATATTGCTAATTGTCAATTTCCAGTGAGCCACCGCGATAAGTGGCTCGTTGTGGTGACGCCTTAAGCTGGGTTCCCAGTTCAATTTTTCCAGCTTCATATAGATGTTAAAACGAGAATTTTGGACTTTTTCCAAGCCTATAAAACCATGCAAACACCAAATCAAAGTCATTTACAGTCATCCTATGAGGTTTTTCTCAAGTTTTCTCTCATAAAAAACACAAAGTATCCAAAAACCTCTTCCAAGAATCCACCATAGATTTTCTAAATTGAGTCAAGATTCAAGGTTCCCAATTCAAGGGACTCAAGAACCCTCATTCAAGAGTACGAATAGAGTTACATAAGTGAGAGTTCATCCAAAGCTTCTACTTCAAGGTATATGGGGTTTTAAACAAGGGTAACCCTTTCAACCTTGTGCCCAAAAGGCTTATTTATATCATGAATATCCTGAAATCTCTGACATTTTTACATGAATTTGAGTTGAGGTTTTTCACCCATTACTATTGAATGCATTATCCTGATATTTCCCATGAATTAAGAGTCAAATGGTATGATTTCTGAATATTTTATTGAGAATTTACAGCTAGGTATAAACCACATGATTTTACTCCTAGTGAAGCTAATATTTGAAATGTTGAGATATAGAAGCATATGACTATATTGAGATTTTGAGATAAATTGCTGAAATTCCCAGATTTCCACATGATTTATGAGTCTATATGTTATCTAATATGCTTTTGATGATCTTTAATTTGTGATTGAATTATGGGTTAGTAACCCCTATTTGAGACTATTGAATTTATGAACTCTTGTGCTATAAGCACCCATGATTTGAGTATCATGAGATGATTGAGAAGTGAATTGACTTAATGGTCCTAAATTTTTGAAATTCACTTCATCATATGAGATTATTGATTTGATTAATGGGTTCATAGTGAACCATGCAATTATTCTAAAACTATATTGTTATGAGATGAGCGTTGATAATATAATGGGAGTATTACTTATCACTGAACGGGTAAGTCACTATGATTTCTTACCACAAAATTACATGTCACCGTATGTTCTGCCTGAGGCCAAGTTTATGATGATTATGATTAGGCTCGAGGCAGAGTTTCGTTTAGTGATCACTAGTCCTAGGTTATACTCCCTGTTAAAAGTATGATGCTCCTCCCCAACGTGGGGTCTCCTCTTTAGGAGAACAAAACGTTGGACTCTATGTAACTCGCATGGTTTATGTCGGTTATGAGAACCTCCCTTGCCCTTTTAAACTTCAAAATTTCATACTTATTTTCCCTTCCTATGCGTTATTTTCCTAAATGGTTGAATTGCAAAGTTGTTCCCTAATGAAAGTTCTTCCTTGAGGTGGGTTATTTCCCTAAATGAAAGTATCTTTCCTTGATATAGTACTTTCATAAAGCTTTGAGATAAGTAATTTCCTTGCGATAGAATACTTTTCCATTTGAGATAGAATGATTTTCCTAAAGCTTTAAATGAGATATTTTCCTAAGGTGAATGAAATGCCTTCAACTATGTTTCCATGTCATATGTTTCCGAATTCCAAGTATATGAGTTCTAAATAATTATGAAATGTTGAGTATATAAGAGGTTTTACCCTTCATGAGACATACACACGAGTTGAAAGTATTGTTCAAAGTCCCTTAGCCTTTGGGTATTGAGAAGAAGAGAAGATTTCTGATTTTAAGGTTAAAGAGCAATGACTCACGAGATTTGTGTTACATGCCTCATTCTACATAATTTATGAGCATTATATTTTATACTTGTTCAAGCCATGTAAGTCTTCTCATTTTGTATACATGATTTAATAGAAGAATATCGGTACTATTTTTATACATATGCATTCACCCCTCAAATACTTAGTACTTTCTAAAGTACTGATTCACATATATGTCTATGTGCTACATTGTCTTATAATTTAGGTTCAGGTGCTCAGTCCTAGACTCATCCGTGATTCTTTGAGTACCTTGCTTATGTTTTTTGCAGTGGTGATTCCTTATGGTTCGAGGACCAATATTCAAATATTTTCTATATTTGAGAGACTATGTTTTATCTTCAGTTCATTTCAAGTCAGTTGGGGACCTATCCCAATGACTCTCTAGTTTTTGATTTGTAAAGGTTTTTTGTCTGACTTGTATCATACTTGTGATGTGTCGAGGATTCGGTATTGTAGTTTTTTTAAGGTTTCTCTATATTGTGGTCATATGGACCGAGCATCTTTCTCATATTTCCTTTCATGTGATATGACTATGCCACTGTTGACTCAATTTCATCTTAAATTGAGTGTTATTTGTAGAAACTGGCTGTAAGGGTTAGCTTAGGGCTACTTGTAGCCTTAAGCACCGTATGACATCTCGGGAGATGAATTCAGGTTGTTGCATATCATGTGTCTTAAATATGAATTATTACTTGCAAGTGATGGTTTTGAAATCAAAAGTTAAGGGTTTTGATGCCTAGTTTTGAGCAATATTTTCTCTTTCTTATACTTGTGTTCATACTTGTTTTTTGTGATTATTTGAACATGTGGCTACTTGTGGTTTGTGGATTAATAAGTGGGTCATGTGTAACCATAAGAATGATGATTTCTACTTTGATTTTGTCCTTGGTAAAGGAATGCGGACAAGGTGTTTGTGAAAATGTTTAAGATAGATATCTAGTCATATACTGATGATATTCTAAACTAGGGAAATGGTCCAATATGTATGAGTGGTTAGTAAATGGTATTGTAAAGACCTTGTTAGTGATGTAATTAGTTAATTTATGACCTTGATAGTTTGATGGATAAAAAGAGTAAAGTCCACAAACATGAACTCAAATTATGTTTGAACTAAAGAGCGGTATAAGAATGCCAATGAAGAATGAATTGTTTTGTAAGGTTTTTGACGTCCACGAATTGAATTGAATGATAAATTAAATAATATCATTGTCCTATTAAATTAATTGATTGCTAACATCGGTTAGAATCCCTATTGATTGCTAAATTGGGTTAGAGTCCCTAAGTGTTGAATTAAAAAGATGTTGAATCATGGACAAATAGTTAGAGTCCCGTTGTTGACTAATAATAGTCATGACGACTTGTGCTTAGAGTCCCTTTACTAATAAGATGTCTTGTTGTTAGATTCTTCCCATTACGATGGCTTGAGTTTAGAGTATCTTGCCTAACAATATAACTTGGGGTTAATGTCTTCTTGACTTATATGATTGGGAAGTCCAATCCTACCAAAGTATGATGGTGAAAGGTTAGAGTCCTCCGCTTCATGACTCATGATTGAGTGTGTCAAGAATGCTTGCTAAGTCTTGTTCCTCTTTCGGCGTGTGATGAACACATATGTGGATATATATATGCCTATGTAAATATATGTGGTTGAATATGACGTTTTTACTTGACTTGAATGATGATGTTATTTTCTTTTTATTCTTGAGTTACATGGTAGAGCTCCAACCGCTAAACGTCTCCGGACACTATGTCCCTATGCAACATACAGGCTAGATCTTCTCTTTTTCTTCCTGCACAATGACTAGGTTGTCGAAGTGGTTCGTGTATTGACTTCGAAGTGGTGAGCTTCCCTATTTTGGAACACATACACTACATGGTCTTTCTATATTTTGTCATAGACTTATTTAAACTTGTTTTTGCTATGGTCGGGGGCTTGTCTCGACATATTTAATCATTGGATTGGTAGAGTCTTTGTGGATAACTTTTGACTTGGGTAGATTAGATGTAGAATGTTTATATTATTAAATGGATAGGCTTTTCTAACTTATGATTGTTAGTTTAGTCTCTGCTATCTTATTATATGTTCGGAGTTTATCTAATGCTTGTGGATTGATGTGATAGTTTGGTGGGGCTTGACAGGGCGATCTTTGGTCCTTGTTGGGCTTGAGATGCCCATATGACAAGGCCCGATTTTGGGTTGTTTCACAAAATATGCAACCACATTGAATTCTACGTTACAGGTGCTTTGGCATACTTAGATTTTCAATCTGACTTCGTTTTGACCCAATTTGGGTCCCACACTTAAACTTTCAAATTTTAAACATTCCGATCGATTGGATGAAATGAGCTCGTGTGCATTGGGACCCTAACCAGAGGTCTACCTAGCCTAAAATCACTATTCCGAATTAGCTAGCGTAGTTGGAATTCACATTCGAGATCGTTTCGATAATGTTTTTTCATGGTGGACATTTGGAACCTGCAAAGACTTCTAAATATGAAATTCGTTCCAAAAACCAAATGAACTATTCGGCAACCGAACCATCGGTACCAGCATGTCATAAATGACTTGGGGCAGCTATGGGGAAGCTAACATGATGAATATAAGCATACATATGAAAAATGAAATGAAGGTTCATTACAATATCCACTACTAAAAGGACTTTCGTCCCCAAAAGTTAACGAATAGAAAGAATCCCAAAAGCTCGAATGAAGAGGTATTGGGACCCCATGCTCCATGTATTACTTCAAAGGTAACCTCAACAGAGAGAAAACACTTTTAAGGGATTTTTCCACAACTATCCCTTTTTCTACCAGCAGTCTCATTCTACTTCCAAACAACAGAAACTAAAGTTAGCCGCTCGCTAGCTTCACACTGAACTAAGAAGGCTGATGCACAAACATCTGAACATATCACATTGATACCATCTCTATATCCGCTTAAGTCAAGAAAGTCTCATCCAAACCAAAACCAACCCAAGTGATAAGTCATACCTCAAAATCTTAATCTAAATATACCTTCCATTTACCATTTAGCACATGCTGCCTACTCCAAGCCAGGAGGAAAATCACTTTAGTCACACCTACGTATTCTCACCATAGAGGATTGAAAGAACTGAAAATTATATGCTGAAAGTCCATATGAAAAACAAAATTATAAGATCATAAGGTGTTGTCTGAGCACATTAATGGAGATAATCAAGGTATGCAACCCATGTCAATGCTACAACCAGTCCGGATGACATTCAAATAGAAATCTCTAAGTCCAAGGTGTAACTACTAATCAATGAATATTTTGCTCCAGGATGTCTCATCCACTTGGAATAAAGTCATAATGAATCCAATTGGAGTACATTACTCCCATTTCGTAAATTATCCTTAATTCCCAAAGAAAACTGAAAACTCTAAGTCAATAAGAGGCCCATCATCTATTATTTTAACACTTTCAACTATAATCCAACCAACATCGAGAAGATTGAATAGACAATCTGCGGAGTAGGCTCAACCAGCCTATAAATGAAATCTTAACAAAGACAAGTCTAAAACAAAAGCCACATGCAAGCTCTACAATACCTAGTTGAAATCTAAATACCAAGGATGAATTTTGTGATCTCAAATATCTAAACAGAAAATAAAAATAGGCAGGCATTAATGCGCCATATCTATCATACTCCCAGAACGCCATTTCAAGGACACAAATTCAAAACTAAGACAATAAGGCTATATCAATTTCAACTATCTCAAATAGACTCTAGTATCCAAATCTGGCATATCCAAGATAAATCATACCAAGTCATAGTCGAGACATATTAGGAGAGCAAAATTACAACAGGGATAACCACTGACTGATACCACAAGCAGCCAATTCCATATCAGCTGGAGGGAATGAAATATATTTCCAAAATAGAAATCATAGAAAAGAATGAACCACTGGAGAAAATGTATATAACCCTCTCTATATCCGCTAGAGGGTATGAACAAACTAAACATAATCAAAAACCTCCCAGGGTTGAAAACCACACTAGAGGTGGAAAAGGCTCAAGCAACTCAAAAAAATGCAACTTAAGCTGGGAACTAACAAATCCAATGCTCCATCTGGGCCAAGAAATGGACACAGGTAAATATCACCAATAAGAAACATTCCACTAAGCCTCACTAGGCCGAACAAAAACTGAAATGGGGATTTTCTAAATCCACCCATGAACAACATCATCCAAGAAAAAATTCAACAATTCTCGGAACAAAGTTCAAATTCACAACCACAACCAGAAAGTCAATAATTCTAGATAAAGAGTTTCTACTTTGCAAACTTCAGAAGTAATCACAGGAATGACTATCTGCCTCTAAATTTCCAACTACACTAGAAAAAACTATATGACAATAAAAAAAGAGTATCCACTCTCCATATTAATGACAGGGAAAACCATCCCAACGGAACAAGCGTACCATACCTTTGAGATGAATCCATGATATCTCAACATCAACATAAAATAACAATCTGAAAAAGAAATAGCCACAGACGAAGAAGGAACCTGAAACTGGTAAATCTCACAAATGGCTATTTCAGAAGGGATAGCAAAAACAAAATCCTTCCTAACCCAGGAGGCAAGTCTAAGGATCTTAAACTCATAAATAGGCTACATAATTAAATTGCTGACTCAAAAACCACAAGGAACTATAGAAGGTCAACTTACCTTTGATACCACAACACATTCCTGAATCAGTCTAATACAACTAACTAGGAGAGAACATAGTCAACCTTGACGTGCTAGGGGAATGAAAATTTCAAATTGGGATATATCTACTCAATCCACCAAATATCATCACAAGAAAATGAAAGTATAACTAGATAACACTTGTCTATACAACTACCCAATGAGGATAAAATTATTCATGTAACAATATCAAGTAATATTATCAAGTAATACCAATAACCTCACGTAGTTGTAGCAAATGAAACATCAATATCTATTTGAACATATTGAATTGGCGGTACAAAAATGAAATCAATATCATTTACCACTCAATGGCCAAAATAAAGCTAATGTGTCAAGATAAATGGGACTTAAACCCAAACCGCACCCATAGGCGAACAACTTCAAAATAAATCTACTCTATCCACTAATAAAAGGATTAAACCATGAGTAGTAACAAAATCATTAATATAATAACAAAGCACAAAATAATCAATATCAATTCATCAAGGTATATACTCACCAATTGGTATGAAAACCCCAATACACATAATAACAGATAAATGTATGATTAAAAGTACACAAATTATGGCGACATCGAAAATCACCTGCGTGAAAGGCAAGGGGAGAAATAAATTTGAATGGGTCCAACTTGGACTAGAAGACTAAATCATCAACTGAGCTGCTACTCACTGTCACAACCAAATTTTTGAGTCATGATGACACCTACCGCATCCCATCGGTATGTAAGCCGATACCATAACCCAGAGATAATTCAATGGGTTATCGAGTAGAAAGGTCCAACATGACCTTATATAAGAACACCATATAAAAAGTAGCATTCCACAATCTAAGACAACTAAAATTCAAATACCAATCTCGTGACATGATAATATTAGTACAAGAGCATCTAGAATTGATAATAGGAATTTACAACCTAACGTCTAAAATGTTTTCAATAATCTCATACATTTTTCTTGAAAACAAAAGACAAATAAATATATAAGGGAAAGAGGGCAATTCGAACTATAAGAGCTTAATCTATCTCCAAATGGTCAATGCGACATGATTCAACTCAACGACAATAACTAAAACCTGAGTTTGTACCTAAATGTACAAAAGTGTAGTAAGAGTACCAAAACATGGGTACTCAGTAGGTATTATCGGCCGACTGAGCTAAATTATAATATAAATACGATATAAAGTAAGAAAATAACTTAAAGTCAAGGTACAAGATTAAACCTGAATCTTTTTCAATATTGTATAAAGTAACTGAACTACTAGGGCAATACCATAACATATACCATAATTATCATACAAAAGAGTAATCATTTTTAAAGCGTAAAACTACATATACACACTAACAATATTTACCATAATCAACGCCAACCATCATTGAATATAAAGCACAAGAACATACCACGACATCCCATAGCACCGGGAAGCACACGCTAAAGAATACAACAAACAAGTCGACATGTTATCCCATACCTCCAGAGAGTACACCCAAGGAATACAATACAAGCACTCATCATGACCTTCCAAACTATCGAAGAGTACTATTAATTCAACCATTTATGTAAATTTAAACCACACAGCATCATAACATCTTTACCTATTCCAGACTTACTAGGCATCATCATATCCTCTTGATTCACCATACATCATCAAAACATCAACATATCCTCTGAATTCATCGGGCATCATCATAACATCAACATATCCTTCAGATTCACTGGGCATCATCATAAAATTAACAAATCTTCCAAATTCACCGGGCATCATAATAACATCAACATATCCTCCAAATTCACCAAGCAAAATAATACTATTCACATATATAGCCAAATCAATAAAAATATTCAAGCCATAAAAATAGAGTAATAGGGATGTAAGGTAACATATAGCATCATACTTTACTAGTAACCATCACCACATAATTTGAATAGAAGCATGAGCATGAGTATCTATAGAATATACATAATCACCACTTTTCCAAGGCTATCTATATCATGAGTACAAGATAAATCAAGTATACACATTATCAAACCATAAACCACATGCATAAACTGACAATTGGGTTTTACCATAATAATCTCAATAACATAATTTCAACGTTCATCAAGTATCTAGGTTTCTAAAGGATTTCATAGTTTAAGATTAAGGCGGGTCAATTCACACTCCTAAATCTTAAGAATGCCAAAGTTCACTATCACAAGACTACAATCCACCCTAATTTAGGCTAAGTTATGTAAATCACAACATAAGGGCTTATCATTCCTTACTAAGCCTATAGGGGAAATCTCCTTCAATTATTGTTTCTAAGTCAACCCAAACACCAAGGAAATTTATTATCTAAGAAATATCTAGGTCAACATACCCTTATAGTTCGGGAGAAACATCATTCTTATCTATTAGAGAAAATAATGTATTCTTCAACTATTCACGAAACTGCTAGTAGAACTATCCAATATTCTAGGCTAAGGGTTAAGCATCACACTTTGCAAGTTCAATAACCTATAAGAATCTACTAATCCCAAATATTACCTTAGAACAATTTATCCTATAAACCCCACCCAATCTCATAAGATATCAACAATTAAACAATAATCAAGCTCAATCTAAATACAAGTAAGCCTAACTTACCGTGAGTCCAAGCAACTCACGAACTAATATGTTTTTCTTTCCTTTTCTGGAAGCTTCTTCTTCCATGAGCCAAGCTCTCAACAATAAAATCTAAGCATTACATTAAGAATAACATTACAAATTATGACACCATTATGCCATGGGTTCAAAATGACACCAAACCCCAAGTGGGTTCCATCTTTGGAAAATGAGTTTCTGAGACCAACCCATTTTTTAACTATCATTAAGGAGTCATAACCCTCATGAAATTTGAGTAATTCAATGACCTTTAGGGATACATTTTAGCCTCAATGATTTAGGGGTTTTGGGTCTAGAAATTAAGAATTTAACACCAACTAGGAGGAATCATACCTTAGATATGTAGCAAGATTCAATTGCAATAGTTGTTTAAGCTCTTAATCAACCCACAATACTAACTTTAAAGATTTTTCACTCCATTAGGGTTTATAGAATAAGAGGAAGGCACAAAATGGCCAAAATTTTGGGTAAGACAAACAATAAATAGGTTTCGCCCAGTCTTGGGTAGTATGGCCATGCCCTCTACCTAGCCATATTTTGGGCACTATAGTCGCACCCACATCATCGCGGTCAGAGTATCTCTTCCTATGCCAGGCCAGATAGAAGTTTGGAACTTTGTTTCATGCTTTGGCCAATGCCTCGAAATGCATTCAGAGTTTTTTTCGAGAAAATAATATATCTAACAACATAGATTTCAGAGTTGCAAATACATTGGCAAAGTCATATTTTGTATTTAAATTCAGTTTACTAGAGTTTTTGCTTAGTGGTCAGTTAGGACCAACAAAGAATTTAAACTTAGAAAGAGGTTGTAAAAATGAAAGGAACCACCAGGTAACTTATCTATAGGTTTTGGAAAGTAACTAATAACATTGGGTGGCTATAGAGAAGCTCTATCGGTGAAATAAAGAATACAGACAAAGACCTGAAGGATTATTACAACATCCATTACCAAGGAACTTTCATCCCAGAAAGTTAAAGACAAGAAAATACCTAATATATCAAACAAATAAGTATACTGGGCCCACATCTAACTCTTAATCTCCCAAGTAGCCTCCTCTATTAGGAGATGCCTCCACTGAACCTTGACTACTGAAATCTCTATAGTCCACAGTTGCCTAACTCTTCATAGGCTCCTCTACAAAGGTCAACTGATTATCCAACTAGACCGAGTACCACCGAAGTACATGCGAAGGATTAGGAATATACTTCTGCAACATAGAGACATGGAAAACTAGATGAACAATGGTAAAGCCGGAAGGTATAGCAAACTCATAGGATACCTTGCCAACTACACGAAGAATCTCATAAGGACAATTATAGTGAGGTATAATCTTACCTTTTCACCAAAATGTCATCACACCAATCATAGGTAAAATAGGAAGGAATACCAAGTCACCAACTCTAAATCTCAAGGAACAGAGTCTATGATCTGCATAGGCCTTTTGCCTACTCTAGCATGCTTTCAGCCTATCCTGAATCACGCTGACCATATCTAATGAGTCCTGAAGCAAATCTGTATCATAGGACCTAATCTCGGAGTCTAAAACCATCCTACTGGAGAATGTCATCTCCTACCATACAAAGACTCATAAGGCGCCATCACAATATTAGAATGATAAGTATTGTTATAGGTGAACTCTGTAAATGATAAGTTGTGATCCCACTAACCTCCAAATTCCATAACATAGGCTCGGAGCATATCCTCAAGCACCTGAAGTTCATCTAAATATGAATAAAATGGCTAACTTGCTAAAAGGATTAGTAATAATCCAAATACCATCGTGACCGCAGGATGTATCGGAAAACCACTAATAAAATCCATGGTAATCCTTTCATATTTACAATCAGAAATGGGCAATCTCTGAGTCAATCTTCTTGGATGCTGATCCTCAGCCTTAACCGTCTGAAAAATAAAAAATGAGCTATGAAGCCTGACATATCCTTCTTCATACCGTCCCACCGGTACAACTTCCTCAAATCTCTATATACCTTGGTTGTACAGGGGATAATAGAATATCTAGAACTATGATCCTCATGCAGAATCGAATGAAATAAGTCATCAAGTTGGGGAACACAAATATGACCCCAAACTCTCAAGATACCCTCAGAATCTATGGTATATCTCCCAGACCCACCACTCACTACCCGATAATGAAAAAGGCACAACTTACTATCCTCAAACTGACCATCATGAATCTGTTCAAATAGGGAGAACCTCACCTCCACAAAAGTAAAAATCCTCACAGGATCCAAAATATCAAGGAGAACCATCAAATTGGCTAAGGACTAAATTTTCCATGCCAAGGGCATCTAAGAAAATGATATACATGACAAACTATGTATACTCATCGTCTTGCGACTAAAGGCATCCGTCTTAATATTCACCAAACCCGGATGATACAAGATAGAAATATCATAGTCCTTTAGCAATTCCAACCCCCTACGGTGGCAACCATTAAGCTATCACTAGGTTATAAGATGCAAAAGACTATGATGATCGGTGAAAATCACACATCGAACACCATCTAAGTAATGCCTCTAAATCTTGATCTTGAAAACTACCACCCCAGCTCCAAATAATGAGTGGGGTAGTTGTGCTCATGTACCTTAGTCTACAAGAATAAGAAGTGACATGACCCTGCTGCATCAAAACATAATCAAGACTAATACCTGAAGCATCACCATACACCATGAATCCCTCGCCCTCAATTCGAAGAGATAACACCAGGGCTGAAGTGAGACAATCATTAAGCTTTCAAAAGCTTAACTTACAGCCTCAGACCATCAGAAGGGAACTTATTTCCAGTTCAATCTACTCATAGGGGATGATAAGGTAAAAATACACTCAACAAAGTGCCTATAATAACTATCAAAACTAATAAAACTGTGAACCTCAGTAGAAGACATTGGACTAGCCCTATCACGAATTGTTGAAATCTTAGTCGGGCCTACCATAATATTCACCTTGGACACCACGTGTCCAAGAAATGACTCTGACTCAAGCCAAATTACGCACTTGGATAACATGGCAAAAAGAACATGCTCTCATAAAACCTAGAGCTCAATTCTCAAATGTTGTACATGCTCCTCACTAATCCTCAAATACATATGAACTACATTAATATACATAATAACAAAGCAGTTTAGATAAGGTCTGAACACACGATTTATAAAGTCCCTAAATGCAGGTATGACATTATTCATCCCAAAAGACATCTCCACAAACTCATAGTGACCATAACAGGTCTTAAAGGTTGTCTTCAAAATATCTTCAACTGATGATAATCAGACCTCAAATATATCTTAGAAAATATAGTTGTGGCTTGAAGCTGATAGAAGAAATCATCAATGAAAGGAATAAGATAACGGTTCTGAACCATCACATTTTTAAATTGCCTATAATCTATACACATCTGCATCGAACTATCTTTCTTCATTAAAAATATAATAGGGCCCCCCATACGGACACACTCAATCTAATAAACCATTTGCTAAGAAGATCCTACAGCTGAGAGTCCAGCTCCTTAAGCTCTGCAGGAGCCATACGGTAAGGTGCCAATAAATAGGTTGGGTAACAAACTCAACGTCAATAAAAAACTCAATCTCATGGTCAGGAGGGATACTAGGCAGATCGTCGGGAAACACAGTAGGAAAATCACAAATAATAAGAACACAATCAATCATCGAACTCTCTATAGGGTATCACATACATAGGTGAGATAAGACTCACAAACCCTTGATATATGCCATCTGGAACAATCACAAAAAATAATACCCATCGGCTCAAGGATAATCGCTCCCTACCACACGACTAAGGGTATATTAGGCATGGCCAAGGTAATAGTCTTGGCAAAATAATCCATGACCGTATGATAGTGGGATAACCAATCCATGCCCAGAATCACATCAAAATCCAATATATCTAGAATAATAAGATCAACACAAGTATCAACATCACTAACAGTCACAACACATGATTTAAATTCTCAATCAACTACTAGGGAATCACCTACGGGAGTAGATACGCACAATGGCATAAATAAAAAATCACTAGTCAAGTCTAATGGTGGTGCATAATTAGCAAATATGTAGGAATAAGTAGATCCAGGATCAAATAAAGCAAGAAACAGCTTGCGATATACGAAAATCGTACCTGTAACTACAACATCCGAAGTCTCAGTCTCAAGCCTAGTAAGTACTACATACAACTTACCATGCCCGCAACCTGGATGGGTACCTAATCGACCTCCTTCTTTTCCTGCCAAGTACCACCTCGAGTATCCTGGTAACCACATATATGATCTCGCAAGACACCTCTACCTGAGGGATGAACTACCCTAATATGAGTAGCTTCCTAGGCTGAAACAACCATCGCCCTACAATTAGAGCACTCTATAGAGAAATAACAAGGAAGCCCATAAGTAAAACAAGAATCACGACAAGAATAAAAATTCACAAATACGACTGATTAGGCATAGTTACCATGCCTAGCATAGCCCACAGATGAACCCCTTAAAGACTAATCACCACCTTTACTATAACGATCGTTAACAATAAAATGATCCTCGTCAATGGTCTAAAGAGCTACCTGAACTAGTCAACTAGTCTGACTCTGAGGCTTAAAAGATAGATGTGGAGGATGTCCTGCATAAGGAACACCATCTCTAAATCGGGAACTACTATGACTCACACAAAATTTGCCCTGATACTTAGGCCTCTTATCACAACCCTCGGGTTGCATGTCCTTCATCACTCTAGCATGACAAACAACCTCAGCAAAAGTCCTACCTGTAGTAATCAAACTCTAAGTTTCCATTCAAATATGAAGTGTCAATCCTCTCACTAGGCAGCAAAATCTCTCATACTAAATATCAAAGATAGAAATTGTATGTCTTTCTAACTTATGGAAAGGAGCCTCATACTCAACGACTATCATAAAACACTTCTCCAATCTAGAGAACTAATCTCTCAAAAAATCTCTTAGGCCACATGACATAAACTTCTCCAAGAACATCTCAGAGAACTTATCCTAAGTTAGAGGGAAAGATCCAAGTGGTCTAGAACTCACAAAATCCTTCCACCAGTGTCTAGTAGACAAGTTCAACTGAAATGTGGTGCATTCCGTACCACAAGCCTCAACAAGGCCTAACCCATGAAGCCTATCCGCACAAGCAATAAGAAACTCAAAATCATCCTCTCTAGTAGCACCATAAAATCTATATGAATCCAACCTCAAGAACCTACCCAACATCTTTTGCTCCTTTATAGATATAGTAGGCTAGGTCACAACTAGCTGAACGACTATCGACTAAACAACCGTAAGAATAGGAGGAACCTCAACTCTAGGAGTAGGTACTGTAGGTTGCACTCCTTTACTAGGTTGTGAACTTCTAACAATACCTAACAACTCAACCAAATCATCTCTAAGCAATAAAGAAGGGATGAATCCTAGTAGAGCCTGGGTTGGCCCCTAGCCTACCGCTGTTGGAGGTAGAAGAGTCTCTGGCTTGGGTGCAGGAATAGGGTCTTGGGGAAGTACATCTCGATCCATAACTAGTAACATATCATGAGTATGGATCTAGGGACCCTCCTCACATATTACTGAAGCACATGTCCTAGACATCTGCGAAAGAGTAGAGTCATCAAAATATCCTACAAACCAACTTAGACTCTTAGCACAACATGTGTGAAATCAGTGAAGGACACCTAAGAATGTCTACATAGCCTATCAAAGATAGGAAACAAACATCAACATTCCGATCCATATAACTCTATTAGAAACTTGCTCTAGTACAAATAATATCATTGAAACCTAGGCTCTAATACCAATTCATCGCAACCCAATTTTTGAGTCATGATCACACATACAACATTCCATCGGTAAGTAAGCCGATACCATAATACAGACCATATTTAAGAACACAATATCAATAATAACATTCCATAATCTAAGACAATAGATATTCAAATACAAATTTTATGACCTGATAGTATTAGTACAAGAGCATCTAGATTTGACAATAGTAATTTACAATTCAAAGTCTAACATGTCTGAAATAATTTCATACATTTGTCTCAAAAACAAAAGAAAAATAAAGATAGTGGGGAAGAGAGCAAGTCAAACTCCGAGAGCTCACCCTGTCTTCAAATTATCAATGTGGCATGATCTAACTCAACGATGGCAACTAAAACCCGAGTAAGCACCAAAAAGGTACAAAAGTATTGTATGAGTACAAAAACACAAGTCTTAGTAGCCATTGTCGGCTGACTGATTTAAGTTATAATATAAAGATGATATAAGGTAAGATAATAACTTAAAGTCAAGTTATAGGATCGAAACTAAATCTCCTTGGTTATCATATTATAAAGTTATAAAACTACTAACGTAATAGCACAATATATCATACAAAAAAGTATTCATTTTGGAAGCATAAAGCCATATATACACAATAAAAACTATGTATTTACCATAATCAACACCAACTGTCATTCGAATATAAGCCACAAGAATTTACCACGACGTCCCATACCACAGAAAAGTACACAAAAAAGAATATAACAAAAAACTAGGCATTTTGTCCCATACCATCGGAGAGTACACCTAAGGAATGCAATACAAAAACTCATCACGACGTCCCATACCACCAGAGAGTACACAAAAAAATAAATCCATCTCTATGTAAAGGCACAACCAAACACAACAACTCACCCCAAAGATGTGGGTTCCCATTTCCACTATGACCACTTATCGAGGTCTATAATCAATATCAATACCGTAATTTAGCATAACAAAATGAATATCACCAGAGCATAGTTATACAGTTTCTTATTCTCTAAATCATTAATAAGCTCTAAGATTAGTCTATACTAGTTAACCTTTATTTCTATAAGTGACTATATTACAAGTCTTAAAGTTACTAGCCATCACTTAAGGGAAAAGCTACAAGTTACTAATGCTATTATTTATTCACCCATTTCAAAGATATTTTTGTGTTAGCATTCTCAATATATGAATCATCAATTAAGCCATCATGGCATCACACACTAGATGTCAACTTACCAATCCATTGTACAATACCAAGTCTATTATTATTGAGCATGTCACATCCTTAAGAATTAGTTTCCATATTTAACCAAGTAAGGTCCAGCAACTAGTTCACTAGGCTTCTAGCCTACAAGTCATAAGAATTTATTAGAAATATCCATTTATCACAGAAGATACTTTACTAGGTGAAATTCCATAACATAACCATTAATTTAAATCAAGTAGATTTACTAGGTGAGACTTTGGTTCAACACAAGATTACACTAACCAATTAGCCTTAACCCAATGATAGGAATAAATTACCTGTATTTACCTATTAGAGTCAACAAGGTCAACACCTGTTATTTAGTTAAATGGGACAAGGAATGAACAACAATTTTCCAAGAAAAACATTATGTCCATTCACTGTGTATTCAAGCATTTATGTAAATTTTCCCCACATGGCATCATAACATCTTTACCTTTTCTGGATGTACTGGGCTTTATCATACCATCTGCATATCCTCCAGATTCAGTAGGCATCATCATAACATCAACATATCCTCTAGATTCATGGGGCATAATAAAAACATCAATATATCCTTCGAATTCATCGGCCATCATCATAACATCAACATATCCTATGGCATCATCATAACATCTACATATTCTCCAGATTCATCGGATATAATCATAACATTAACATATCCTCATGATTCATCGGGCATCATAATAACATGAACATATCCTCAGGATTCATCGAGTGTCATCATAACCTTAACATATCCTCTGGATTCATCGAGCAAAATCATACTATTCACATATATATAAAATTCAATGAACATATACAACACATAATAATAGAGTAATAGGAATGTAAGTTAACTTACACCATTATACTTTACTATTAACCATCACCACATAATGAGTAGAAGCATGAGTATCTAAATGATTCACATAATTACCACTTTTCCGAGGCTATCTATATCATGACCTCAAGATAATTAATCAAGTATAAACATAATCAAAACATTAACCACATGCATAAACCGACAATCAAGTTTTACCATAATAATCTAATAAATTAATTTCGACATTCATCATGTATCTAGGTCTCTAAAGGATTTCATTGTTCAAGCTTAAGGCGGGTCAAGTCCCACTCCTAAGTCCCAAAAATTACAAAGTTCACTATCACAAGACTAATATCTACCCGGATTTAGGCTAAGTAATCTAAATCACACCATAAGGGCTTATCATTCATTACCAAGCCTATAGGGGAAATCTCCTCCATGTATAGTTTCTAAGTAAACCCAAACACCAAGGCCATTTCCTAACTAAGCAATATCTAGGTCAACATACCCTTAAGGTTAGGGAGCAATATTTTTCTCATCTATTAGAGACACCAAAGTATTCTCCTACTATTCACGAAACTACAAGTAGAACTATCCAAAGTTCTTGGCTAAGGGTCAAGCATCACACTTTGCAAGTTCTATAACCTATAAGTATCAACTAATCCCAAATATCACCATTCAACTATTTAACATCTAAACCCCACCCAATCTCAAAAGATATCAATATTTATATTACAATCAAGTTCAATCTAACTATAAATAAGACTAACCTACCTTGAGTCCAAACAACTCAAGAATAAATAAGTTTTTCTTTTTGTTTTCTTGAAGCTTCTTCTACCATGAGACAAGCTATCAACAATACAACCTAACCATTACAACAAGAATAACAATAGCCATTACGGCACCATTGTGCCATGGGATAAAAATGACACCAAATCCCCAAGTGGGTTCCACCTTTGAAAAATGAGTTTTCGAGAGCAACCAATTTTTTTACTATCATTAGGGTGTCATTACCCTCAGAAAATTCGAGTAAATTAATCATTCTTTGGGTTATAATTGAGCCTCACTAATTTAGGGGTTTTGGATCTAGAAATCAAGAATATAACACCAACTAGAATTAATCATACCTTAGATTTTTATAAAGATTCAATTATACAAGTTGTTTATGCTCTTAACAAACCCATAAGACTAACTTCGAATATTTTTCCCTATATTAGGGTTTATCGCTTAAGACGGAGTCACAAAATAGCCAAAATTCCATGTAAGACAGCCCTTAAATAGGTTCCACCTATTCTCGGGTAGAGCAGTCGCGCCCTCTGCCTAGCCATGATTATAGCACAACAGTCATACCCACATCACCACGGTCACAGTATCTCCTCATATACCAGGTACAGATAAATCTTGGATCTTTGGTCCGAGCTTCGACCAATGCCTTGAGATGTATCTAGAGTCTCATCCAAGCAAATAAGATATGTAACCACATAGATTTCAAAATCTCGAATGCATTGGAAAAGTCAGCTTATGCATTTAAGGACTCTTTACTAGAGTTTTTGCTTAGTGGTCAATTAGGACTAATGAACACTTGAAATTGAGAAAGTATCTCTAAAAACCAAAAAATCACTAGGTAACTAATCTATTTATTCTGGCAAGTCACTAATGACTTAGGTAGTCTATAGAAAAGATCTATCGGCGAAGTAAGCTAGAATATAGCTAATGACCTGAAGGGTCATTACACTCAAACTACCTAAAACTGATATTTCCATAACATCACGAGTCTAATCTAAATAAGTTGAATCACTAAAAATCCTATATCAGGGACCTCCCTAGATGAGTAGTCAGTGTCTTAGCAGTCAAAGAAAACTTCTAAAGCACCAACATGGAGAGACACAAATTGAGCCCAAATGGTTGGCAAACTGATGTTGAGAGAAATCTACAAAATTATGACCATACTTCTAAAATCACATCATATCATAAAAACCCTAGACTGGAAAGAAAAATACGTGCTAACTTTAGCTGATCATCCATCTCATACCTGGGCATTTTCCTAAATAGTGTCTCATCACAACAAAATCGAACCAAGATCCTAGAAAAATTTAAGATACTGCCCTTCAATATCCAGAATGGTTGTCATGGCCTAAAAAACTTACCAATTTCGTAAGTCTAGAAGGAAAACTTCCCACTATGATCATTACGACAAATATTATAACTACTTATATTATGGAATACTATCTGGGTAGAGCTAATGGGCTACCGATTAAGATGAACTCTATTAGAAGAATCCCTACTCTTGGAGAAAATAACAATAGCACTATACTGATGGAATGCCTCCTGCCACCATTTCCATATGTCTCAATACTTTTGTTCTTTATAGTCCTCTCATAATCAACAATCAGAGAGAAAGAAGTGTTGGCTACTATAAAGATCTCTAATGCAAAATGGAGTGATAGTACTAACCCTTTAACATATAGAAATGGGAATAATCTCATAATTTGTACCTACATTGGCTTGTTGTTATGTGGCATGTGATCATACCTAACTCGGTGCTAAATACTACTTCGTTTAATCTGTATGCTCATTCTATTGGAAATCCATTTTAAAACTAGTATAATGGTTTATAAAGAAAACTAATTATATATCTGTTATTTAAAATTGTAACTGAGACTGTAAAGTGGGTTACATGTCTAAGCTGAGATCAAAACACCAAATATTTATTAAAATCTGAAAATAACTAGTCATGAGGTGCTTAAATATCACCATACAAACTAGGGGTTAATAACCTATGCTTCAAATTCATGTCATAACATCATAATGTTCATGCTTCATAATGTAAATATTTGTAATTCAAATTAAAATCTAGAAACTTTGGAATACGAAAGAAAATAAAAAACTAGTCATACAATTCTACATCTAATTCAATTGAATTGGGTATAACCCCTAATTCAAAACTCATTTAAACTCATGTAAAATTATCCTTAAAAACTAATTTTTGTCAAAAGGATGAAAGGATTATCCTTGTTTTGAAAACCCCACATACCTTGATTGTTGATTAGATGAAGAAACATGAATGTTGAATCACTATTTGTGCTCTTGAAGATAGATTCTTGAAGTTCTTGAATTGACAATTCCTAATTTTGAGCTATCTTGGAAGAAGAAGGGTGGAAGTTGGATTTCTTGGGAATGAAGGCTTGATGTTCTAGGGTTTCTTTTAGAGAATGTGTAATGCCCCAAAAATTGAGTCCCAAGATGCCACACGGTGCTTAGGATCACAAGTGACCCAAAGCTAACCCTTTTATAGGTATAACTCAAAAACAGCTGATTTAAAATATAATTCTAAAAGAATGAAACTGAAATATCTCAATATAGAATCTGTTCAATACAATATTGGAATTACAAGATGACAATTCTACTAAAAAATATGCATATACAAGTAGGAGACTGAATACATCAACCACTACTACTGTCTATGAAGCCTCTACTACTATTGCTCGTACATAAATAGGTTATGACTCCCAACCATCCTACTCAATATGGCCGATAGAAGAAGATACAGTTTCTCTGAACTGAAACAACTAACGCAAGACCTTGAACTATAAGGACTCCTTTACCTGTTTACCAGATGCTGCAACTGAATAGAATAATAAATGGGGGTCAGCACAAAGAAAATGTGCTGAGTATGTGGGGGTGCATGCAACACTTTAAATACCATCATCAATTTCATGAAAGCATGCATATAGAAAATGATGACTCACTTGGATTGAGTTATACAAATCATACTCTTCATACTTTCATAATAAATAGTTCAAATGGTAAAATCTCATAATCCACGTAAATCATCAAAAATAATAAATTATGATAAATCATCATAAATTACCATAACGTCAAAATTCATCATAGGTAATCATAATTCATCATAATATCTCAACTCTTTGACTTAAATCTCAAAGTGACTGGGTAATTCAAGAAACATGACTTTTATGGACAATGGAGTTTCCTATAACCGACAACCCCACATGAGCTACGAAGAATACCAATGTTTGAAACCCCCATTGGTGGGAGCGTCATACTTTTTTCCAGGGAGTACGACCTTACAACTGCAATAATCATAATCGGGCTCTCTGGCCAATAATATCATCATCAAACAACCCTACGGTGGACATAGGTTTGGGAAAATGCCGAATTTTCCTCTTGGTGCTAAGTACTACTCCCCGATAAGCTCAGAACACGTTAGGAAATCTACCATTATCATAATAGAGTTCTATCATAAATACAAAAACAAATATCTCAACTTATAATTCATCAACAATTTGTGGATTCCTAACCCCAACTTTGAGTTAAAACATTTCAATCTTTTTCAACATCAACAAGGTATCAATGCATTGAACCATAACCAACTCAACATTTGGACAAGGATATGAAGACTCAATACGTAATATTTTCAATAATAAAACTCATCAAAATCATGCGGAAAAAAAATACCAAAATTCATCTCAACATTTATATCAAAATCAATTTTTCTCATAGTCAAAATCATCTTGACTCTGCGAGTTCAAGGAGAATGTACTCAAATGATTATTCTTTCAATTCGACAATTAAATCATGACAACATCTTTTAAAAAGCACTTGAGACCTTCAATTCATAATAAGAATACATATCCCGTAGTACAACTCAAATCACGACGTTTATCTATAAAGCCTTTAGAAATATCAATTTATTGTAGTAGTATGCAATTCATAGCATAAATTCTCAATTTAAGAAGTAGAGTAATGAAGTAATCATGTATAACCATATTGAAAAACAAATCAAAGTGTTATAAAACCTTCATAACGTAATTTTAGTGTATACCCATTTTCGAATATCATGAAATTTCAATAATAGAACTCAACCTTTTTAAATGTCAAAATGTAACAATTTATCAAGTCATGACAACATCAATAATTTTGAGAAAATATCAAGACTCATGGCAACATCTCAAATGTTAAATCTCAATATGCTCGATGATTCAATTTTGACATAAAGAAGCTTTAAGCTTATCATAAATCTCCAAATCATTACAAAATATCATTTCAACATATATCTCAAAATCATTCAAATTAAAAATATGAAATTTACAATTATAGATATCAAGACATCTCATATCTCAAATATATATTCAATAATTCAAATTGTCATTGGGAAGCATAAAGCTTGACACATATCTCTAAATACTATTTCAAAATGCCATCTCGACATACGTCCCAAAATCATTCAAAATACCACCTCGTGGTAAAAGTGTGTAATTCGCAATGATAATTATTAAATCATATCACGAAAACATTGAGATAATCATATAAATCAATGTTTATTCATTCAACCATCATAATCTCATAATCGAATCATTTAGACATAATCTCACTTGCAAAATTATGTAAAACCATAATAAAATTAATACTTTGGGCACAAGAACGGAAGATTGCTCTTGTTCAAAACCCCACATACCTTGAAATTGACTTCTTGATTATGGAATCCTCTTTGGAAAAATAATGGGTGCTCCTCGAATGTCTTGAAATGAGGAGTTCGTTTATCGGATTAATTTTGGATTTCTACGGTGAAATTGAATGGTATTTGAATGTGAAATTTGGCTAGGTTTTCATTTTCCCAAATGTTTCATTGAGTAAATGAATTTTGAAGGTTCATTTATTGATTAAATGGAAAAATTTTCGTCCAAGAGGGGTAGGAGGGTGAAATGATCAATTTGCCCTTAAAAAACAAATAATGTCAAATCTGTCCTTTGGTGGACAATTTTGATAGGCTGAAGTAGATCGACCATAACGTTTTACTCAGATAGACAAATTGGATGAACTAATTTCATTAGAAAGAGGACTCTTAGGGCTTTCCGTTGATATATAGTAGCTCACCCATATCATTATGTACAAAGAGCTATGGTCGTTTGAAGTTGACCCTGAAATTCGCCTGGCTGCAGTAATTTTTAATTTCCTGCACGTTTTACTGTTCACAGTTCAATCAGAATGGTCGTAACTCATTGCTCAAATGTTTGTTTTCAATGATCTACATATCGTTGGAAAGCTTATTCGATACTCTACGCAATGTTAGGTAAAAATCTTAGAAATACTACACAGTAGGTGTATGGATCACGCTGAAGCGTAGATCTCGATATGCTTCTCACGAAATCTTTACGAAGAAAATTTTTCAAGGTATTATATTATCTCCCCCTTCGAAACATTCGTCCTCGAATATCGCTTGATAAGATAAAAGTACTGATCAACTGACCTTCTTAAGGGGCGCGAACATCCGAGACATATTGGCACGATTGGAATTACAGTATCCTAGTCCTCATACTGAACATGCATATCTGACACATAAATATCTAGCTGAACTGACTCTGGAATGTATGAATACGTATGCAACAGTAGACAATTCAAGGCTCGTAATGTGAACTTGAGCATGAACTAGATGTTTTTAAAACACGGAAGCTTTAAGAAGTCATGGGGTATCTCCCCCTTGGGACTCTATGTTCCTCTACAACACTTATTTCACAGGGTCACTAAGACTGTTCACGGGACACCTATGAATTAGCACATATGCATGACGTATGAATAAAGGTATACTCGTAACTACTGAGATGCTCCATATGGAAATGATTTCATTCCTAAGATCCTTGGATAACATGATGAAATGATAAATGAGAAGGTACACTATACGATTCTGATTGACTGAGCTGGAATACTTGGAAAGTAAAGATCGTTTAGTAGAAGTTTACAAATTGAAGCATAACTAGCTTCCAGAATCTGAAACATGTACAGCACAATACCTCAAGATAACTACTAAAAACTTCAACTAGCCACAATATACATGAAAGCTTAATCTCAATCATACTTCGCATTACCACTTAGCTCAAAATAAGGATACACCATCTAGAGCTTCAACACTTTCAGCTCAACTTCGGAATTTCAATCATAGAGTCTAATGCTAAACACAAATTTTTCTCATCCTTAACGGACCACACTACCTCTGTCATCGTTTATTAAAATAACGGTTGTAAACTTATATTTCTAAACCATAAAAATCAAAATCACATCTAAGAAGCTCAACCATTACAGTCATACACTAATCTTCAAAATTAAAGCAATCCCATAATATCTTGGGTGAACTTTCTCATTATAAACACAACATCAAACTTAATCATGAATCAACCAAACTTAGGCTCTTATATCCACTATTCAAGCCTACTAGATCACTTTCTAACAACTAATACCATTAATCAAGAAATCATCAAAGTCACCTTCACGATCACCGATCATTCAAACTTAACTTTTAGCACACAATATAACTTAAAACTTTTCGCAAGAAATTTCCACTTAGAAACTATAAAACAATCCTCAACAAATGCTAGCCCATTTAAACTTCATAACAATAATAATTGGTCATAATCATATAGCTTATCTTATTCAGAATCCATTAACACATTCTTCTTTCACCCGCCACTACTATTTATTCTTCATACACAATTTAACTTAGTTCATAGCTCTTTACGTCTTAACTTAACTTCCTCTTGCAACCCGGCAATGGCATAATTTAACAACACTCACCCCCCGAGTACTTCCATTACTAACCTATACTCTTTGGCCTACAAATACCATCACATCCATTTCATACCTCAAACAAACTATATTACAAAATTGGCACACAAGGATATATCACTCCCTATTAACCACAAATGTATGCAAAAATGGATTCCACTATACTTATGCGCAACAAATTACACTTACCATCATTCTTACTACTATACCTCCAAATCCCACATTTTTGGCTAGCACAAGGAACAAGATGAACTACAAGTTGCTAGTGGATCAAAATAGGCCGCACACGGCTCCACTAGGCTTTGAATATGAGATTTGAAAAAAAGTTTAAAGTGAATAACAAAATAACTGTGCTAGTGAATCGAAAGAGCCCCACACAGCTTCACTAGACTTTTATTTTTTTTTTGAACAGGATGATGATAGCAAGATTATGGGAGATAGGAACTTGGCATACCATATTCATTGATGAATGAGTATGCATCCACTCTGTGTTAGCTGAATAAGTCATAAAGAAGAGGAGATAACATGAAACTTCGGGAACTTATAACACACTGGGAGGCTCTTCTAAAGCAACATTTATGATACTTCTGAAATATTTTGCTAATAAGTCTGAAAACATTATCAGGGAAAGAACCAGGACTTGCTTCTCATATTATCTCAAGAATAGCACATAGATAGAAAAGTACAAACTATCACTTACAGATCCTGAAAAAATTTTTGTAGCTTATCTGGTTTACACTTATTGCATGATTCAAGATTTGAAAGAATAGCAACCTTTCCTAAATGCCTTATAGCCTCTCGAAGAAAAGTACAGACGTATTTGTACCGTTCTGCAAGACTCTACTAGACACGACTTCGTAGACACCCTAGGACACATGAAATTTGTGCTCTGATACCAAGTTTCTAACGCCCCACAAATCGAGTCTGAAGATGCCACATGGTGCTTGGGGTCAATATTTTCATAGGTATAAGTCAAAAGCAGCTGATTTAAAACATAATTCTGATAGAATGAAGCTGAAAATATCTGAATACAGAATCTATTCAATACAATATTAGAATTGCAAGATGACAATTCTACTAACACATATACATATACACGAAGGAGACTGAATACATCAACCACTACTACTATCTATGAAGCCTCTGCTAGTATTGCCCGTACATAAATGGGTTATGACTCCCAACCATCCCACTCAATATGGCCGGCAGAAGAAGATACAGTGTCTCTAAACTGAAACAACCAACACAAGATCTTGAACTATAAGGACACTTTTACCTGCTGACTAGATGCTGCAACTGCATAGAATAGTAGATGAGGGTTAGCAAAAAAAGAATGTACTGAGTATATGGGGATGCATGCAACATTTTAAATAACATCATCAATTTCATGAAAACATGCATACCAACAATGATGACTCACTTGGCTTGAGTTATATCAAATTATACTCTTCGTACTTTCATAATAAATAGTTCTAGTGGTAAAATCTCACAATCCATTTAAATAATCAAAATTCATAAATTATGATAAATCATCATATATTATCATATCGTCAAAATTCATCATAGGTAATCATAATTCATCATAATATCTCAACTCCTTGACTCAAATCACGGAATGACTCAGTAATTCAAGAAACATGACTTTTATAGACAGGGGAGTTTCCTATAATCAACAACCCCACGTGATCTACATTGAATACCAACATTTGAAACCTCTATTGGCGGGAGCGTCATAGACTTTGCCAGGGAGTACAACCTTACAACTGCAATAATCACAATCTGTCTCTCTGGCCAATGATATCATTATCAAACAACCCTACGGTGGACATAGGTTTGGGAAAATACCAAATTTCCCTCTTGGTGCTAAGTACTACTCCCCGACAAGCTCAGAACGCGTTAGGAAATCTACCATCATCATCATAGAGGTCTATCATAAAGACAAAAACAAATATCTCAACTTATAATTCATCAACAATTTGTGGATTCCTAACCCCAACTTTGAATTAAAACATTTCAATATTTTTCAACATCAACAAGGTATCAATTCATTGAACCATAACCAAGTCAACATTTGGACAAGGATATGAAAACTCAATACGTAATATTTTCGACAATTCAACTCATCAAAATCATAAAGAAAAAAAATATCAAAATTCATCTCAACATTTATATCAAAATCAATCTTTCTCATAGTCAAAATCATCTTGACTCTGCGAGTTCAAGGTCAATGTAATCAAATGATTATTCCTTCAATTCGACAATTAAATCATGACAACAGCTTTTAAAAAGCACTTGAGACCTTCAATTCATAATAAGAATACATATCCCGTAGTACAACTCAAATCACGACTTTTACCTATAAAGTCTTTAGAAATATCAATTCATTGTAGTAGTATGCAATTCATAGCATAAATTCTCAATTTAAGAAGTAGAGTAATGAAGTAATCATGTATAACCATATTAAAAAAAAATTCAAAGTCTTATAAATTCTTCATAAAGTAATTTGAGTGTATACCCATTTTCGAATATCATGAAATTTCAATAATAGAACTCAACCTTTTTAAATGTCAAAATGTAACAATTTATCAAGACATGACAACACCAATATTTTTGAGAAAATATCATGACTCATGGTAACATCTCAAATGTTAAATCTCAATATGCTCGATGATTCAATTCCATCATAAAGAAGCTTTAAGCTTATCATAAATCTCAAAATCATTACAAAATATCATTTCAACATATATCTCAAAATCATTCAAAATAAAAATATGAAATTTACAATTATAGATATCAAGACATCCCATATCTCAAATATATATTCAATAATTCAAATTGTCATTGGGAATCATAAAGCTTGACACATATCTCAAAATATTATTTCAAAATGTCATCTCGACATACGTCCCAAAATCATTCAAAATACCATCTCGTGGTAAAAGTGAGTAATTCGCAATGATAATTATTAAATCATATCATGAAAACATTGAGATAATCATATAAATCAAAGTTTATTCATTCAACCATCATAATGTCATAATCGAATCATTTAGACATAATCTCACTTGCAAAATCATGTAAAACCATAATAAAATTAATGCTTTGGGCACAGGAATGGAAGATTGCTCTTGTTCAAAACCCCACATACCCTTAAATTGACTTCTTGATTATGGAATCCTCTTTGGAAAAATAATGGGTTCTTCTCGAATGTCTTGAAATGAGGAGTTCATTTATCATATTAATTTTGGATTTCTACGGTGAAATTGAAAGGTATTTGAATGTGAAATTTGGCTAGGTTTTCATTACCCCAAATGTTTCATTGAGAAAATGAATTTTGAAGGTTCAATTATTGATTAAATGGAAAAATTTTCGTCCAGGAGGGGGAGGAGGGTGAAATGATCAAATTGCCCTTAAAAAAAATAAATAATGTCAAATCTATCCATTGGTGGACTGTTTTGATAGGCTGAAGTATATCGACCATAATGTTTTAATCAGAGAGCCAAATTGGATGAAACTAATTTCTTTTGAAAGACCACTCGTATGGCTTTCCATTGATATATAGTAGCTCACCCAGCTCATTATGTACAAGGAGTTATGATCATTTGAAGTTGACCCTGAAATTCGCATGGCTGCAGTAATTTTTAATTTCCTGCACGTTTTACTGTTCACAGTTCGATTGGAATGATCGTAGTTCGATCGGAATGGTCATAACTCATCACTTGAGTGTCCGTTTTCAATGATCTACATATCATTGGAAATCTTATTCGATAGTCTACGTAATGGTAGGTCAATATCTTAGAAATACTACATAAAAAATTTATGGATCGCTCTAAAGCGTAGAACTCGATACGTTTCTCACAAAATCTTTACGAAGAAAATTTTCCGGAGTATTACAGAAAGTTGATGAGAAGTATTCATAAAGTGCTTAGGATAGGTTAAATTTTGTGTTTAACATTAATTGGGGCTTGGAGAAATGACTAGATTGCCCTTTACAAAATTTAAATCATCACTAGAAAATCCCAATTTGGCACACCACCGCGATGTGGGGATATCGCGATGGCTCTATAGATAAGGGACCATAACTATTTTCAGCTTTGGCATGATGCGTCCTAATCACGTTGCACCACTGGAAAAAGGACGAGTGTCATTTTGGCCTTCGATGTGACACGACATAATCGTGTTGCGCCACAGGAAAAGGATGAGTACCATATTGTACTCCTCTACAATGCGGTGTCAGTCTATTTATGAATTTTGGTGCGATACAGTAAAATCACGATTAGCTACTAGAATAATAAAAAATGGGAACTGGAGTTTCACCACAATGCGAGCCAATCTCGGTTCTTCACTGGAATCAATTAATTGCAATTTTGCCCTTCACCGCGACGCTATGACTGTCGAAATGCCCTACTATTTTTACTAAAATCACATAACTTCTCAACCGAGTATCAGATTAAGGCGTGATTAGTATCATTTCAAAGATGGTTCAATTATCTACACATTAGTGGATCTAGAGCTTGAAAATTTTACATGTATCAAGAGTTATTCATTTTTAAAGTTGACCCTTGATATTGTAGGAGTAAAATTGAGCTAGGAAAAGTACGGGGTATTACATTATCTCCCCTTTGGAAACATTAATCCTCGAATAAGACTAATTAAGATGAAGATTCTGAGGAACTGGGGCTTTATACTAGCATGCACAACTAAAACAACTC
Source organism: Capsicum baccatum var. pendulum (assembly GCA_030864225.1). NCBI lineage: Eukaryota > Viridiplantae > Streptophyta > Magnoliopsida > Solanales > Solanaceae > Capsicum > Capsicum baccatum. Next base: position 95,554,917 of record CM061557.1, read on the forward strand.
CATGAATAAATCAAAAACTAACTGAGCGACTGAACTAATCTGCGAGTGTATGAATTTACATGAAGATACTATATAGATGAATCTGAGTTCGTGTGGAAAGGATGAGGATACTTGGTACGCATCTCTTCTTTATCTTCCAAAGTAGCACCCTCAACGGACTGATTTCGCCATAGAACTTTGACAAAGGGAACTTCTTTCTTCCTTAGTCTACGGATTTGATGATCAAGAATCTTTATTAGAATTTCTTCAGATGAAAGGCTATTCTAAATATTTGTGATTTCTAAAGGGACTACAACAGCTGAATCACCCATGCACTTCTTTAATAAGGACAAATGGAACACTGGAAGAATTGATGAAAAGTCTGCAGGTAGCTCAAGATCATATGCTACCTTCCCCACACGACTTAAAATCCTATAAGGCCCTACATACTAGGGACTTAGCTTACCCTTTTGCAAAATCTCTTCACCCTTTTCATAGGTGAAACCTTCAAATACACAAGATCATCTACTTCGAACTTAAGATCTCTCTTTTTTACATCTGCATATGATTTCTAATGACTCTGATTTACTTTCACTCTCTCTCGAATCAACTAAACATTCTCTATGGCTTCAAATACCATATCTGGCCTAATTAAAGTAGCCTCACCAACTTTTAACCAATCGAAGGGTGATCTGTATCTCCGCCCATAAAGAACCTCAAATAGGGCCATCTGAACACTAGAATGGTAATTGTTATTGTAGGCAAACTCGATCAATGGAAAGGGGTCATCCCAACTGCCTTTGAAATAAAGAACACCTTCCCTCAATATATCCCTTGAGGTCTAAATGATCCTCTCTACCTGGCCATCTATTTGCGGATGGAAAACTGAACTGAGATGAACTTGGGTTCCAAGACCCTTCTGAAAGGCTTTCCAAAATAGGGAGGCTGACAGAGTACTCCAATCTTAGATGCTAGACAAAGGAGCTCTATGAAATCTAACCAACTCTCTGATATATAACTTAGCATAATCTTCAATTGTGTAGGATGTGAGAACTGGAAAGAAATGATATAATTTGGTCAATTTGTCTACAATAATCCAAATCAAATTATGTTGACGATGCAAATGGGGTAATACATTCAAAAAGTCCATGTTCACCTATTCCTACTTCTAAGTGGAAATACAAAACTCCTACAATATACCACCAGGTATTTGGTGCTCTACCTTAACCTATTGGCAAGTTGCACACTTAGCTACAAACTGTACTATATTTATCTTCATACCTCTACACCAATAGACTTTCCACATGTCACGGTACATCTTGGTGGATCCTGGATTAAAGGAGTAATATGCACCATGCACTTCTACCGCAATCCATTGCCTCAAATCATCAACACATGTCACACACAATCTACTCATATATCTCAACACACTATCTCCCCCTTGGGAGGAAACCTCTACCTTTTGGTTTTTAACTGAACCTTTCATTTTGACCAAACTAGGATCCTTATCCTGCTTCTGTTTCACTTCAGACACTAGAGAGGATTCTGAACTACTCTGAACCCAAATATTCCCTTTAGATGAGTCAACTAACCTCACACCTAATCTAGCTAACAGATGAACTTCTAGAACTAGTTCCCTCTTATTATTCTCCACATGAGCAACGCTACCCATTGACAATCTACTACGAGTGTTTGCCACTATATTAGCCTTGCCAGGATGATACAACACACTCATATCATAATCCTTAAACAATTATAACCACCTTCTCTAACGAATATTCAACTCTCTCTAAGTAAATACAAACTGCAAACTCTTATGGTCCGTAAACACATCAAAATTCTCCCAATAAAGATAGTACCTCAAGATTTTCAATGCAAACACAACAACAACTAACTCAAGGTTATGGGTATGGTAGTTCTTTTCATGAGGCTTAAGTTGTCTAGAGTCATAGGCTATAACTTTACCTCTCTGCATCAAAACATAACCTAGACTGATTCTATAGGCATCACAATATAAAATGAACCGATATGTAGCATTAGGTAGTGCTAAAACTGGAGCAGAAGTGAGTTGAGTCTTCCACTCTAGAAAACTTACCACACAGGAATTTGTCCACTGAAACTTAACTTTCTTATGAGTCAATATAGACATAAAGGATACAATAAAAGAAAAAACCTTAACAAAGAATCTATAATAGACATCTAAACCCAAGAAACTTCTAATGTCTTATGGAGAAATAGGTCTAGGTCAATTTCTTACATCTTCTTTATTTTGGGGATCAACTTGAATACCATTACTAGAAAAAATATGACTAAGGAAAGCTAATGACCTTAGCAAAAAAATTTACATTTGCTAAATTTAGTGAATAACTGGTGATTTAGAAGAGTTTTCAAGACAATTCTAAGGTGTTCTGCATGATCATCCACACTATGAGAATAGAAAAGAATATCATCGATAAAGACGATGAATAATATGTCCAAATACTGTTTGAACACTCAGTTTATCAAGTCCATGAAGGCTACTGGGGAATTTGTTAGTCTAAAGGACATGACTAAAAACTTGAAATGACCATAACATGTTCTTAAAGTTGTCTTTGGAATATTATATTCCCTTACTCTAAGTTCATGATAGCCGGATCTATGGTCTATATTTGATAAGTAACTTGCACCTTGGAATTGGTCGAATAAGTCATCAATCCTAGGAAGAGGATATTTAATTTTTATTATGACTTTATTGAGCTGATGATAGTCGATGCACATTCGCAAAGAACCATCTTTCTTTAACATAAATAGGAAGGGAGCACCCCATAGAGAGACATTGGGCCTTATAAAACCTTTATCCAATAGATATTTAAGCTAATCTTTTAACTGTTTAAGCTTGGCTGGGGTTATACAATATAGAGAAATAGAGATAGGGTAAGTATATAGGGAAAGGTCAATCCAAAATTATATTTCCCTATTGGGAGGTACCCTTGGAAAATCTTTGGGAAACATATCAGGAAACTCATTGAATACACTAACTGACTGAACTGTTGCAGTCTCAGAATTAGTGTCTTTTACTCGAACTAGATGATAGATACACCCTTTTAAGATCAACTTTCTGTCTTTAAGATAGGATATGAAATGACTCTTGGGATACACTGAATTACCTTCCCACTAAAAGACTGGCTCATCTTGAAACTAAAACTTTACCACTTGGGTGAAACAATCTATGTATACATAAAAGGAATGGAGACAATCCATACAAAGAATAAGGTTAAAGTCAACCATATCTAATTCTATGAAATCTGCTAACATGACTTTATAAAGGATGGTGATAAGACACTTTTTATAGTATGTTTGGCAACAATTGAATCACCCAAGGGGGTAGAGACTAAGAAGGGATCAGGGATCTTTTCTGGACCTATTTCAAAATTTATTGCAACAAATGGAGTCATATAAGAGAAATTTGACCCAGGGTCTAACAACACATTAACCTCAAGATAAAAGACACGAACCATACTAGTAACAATATCTGGTGAATCCTCCTACTATTGAAAGAATAGTAAAGCTTAAAATTGATTTTGGCACTGACTGCCAATGGTACTGGATGATGTACCCTGAGGAGGGACTAGGCGACCTAGAGGGGCTGGTGTGCTAGTTGCCTGAGTTTGGGGACCAATATCCCTGTTTCCCTACATAGATTGGAGAAAATCTTTGATTTTATGTCCTAACATACCATAACCATAACAACATTTTTGTCCCATAAACACTCACTAGGATGATTCTTACCACTCTTAGCATAAAGAGGATAACTGGGTTTTCCACTCACACTGTTCTGAGATTTAGACATGGAAGTCTTACCTTAATGCTCTTGTCTAGCTCTAGGGGTGGGAGGATTAGCTGAAGATGGTGCTGGCATAGATGAACGAATCTAAAACGGCAAACTATATTCCCCTCCATACTTTGTTTGGCCGTACTCAAATTGCCTGATTCTAGCCTTCTAATTTCCCCTCTCTCTTACTTTTAATTTTTTTTCCATAATTTTCTAGCATAAATCATCAACTAAGAAATATCTATGTCCCTAAAAATCATGAAAGTCCTACACTACTTGACTAGAAAACCAAATATTTAAGAAACAAAATTACTCATACTTACCCTAGGGTCAGCCATCATATCAGGGGCATACTTAGATAACTACTTGAACTTAAGAAAGTAATCTTTCACTATCATCGAGGATTGCCTTAGGTTCATAAACTCTTCTATCTTAGATTCTCATATTTCACATGGAAAGAACCTCTCTATAAATGAATCCTGAAACACCTGCCAACTCATAGGAGTTGCATTTGTACCTCTACCATTCTTCCACATAACCACGTAATCATACGCTACATCCTTCAATCTATAGGATACTAACTCTACATTCTTCTCCTCAGAAACATGCATAATTTGGGTGATCTTCTTCACTTCATAAAAATAAAGTTTTGGGTCCTCACCGACTTTTGACTCAAAAAACCCTGGCGGATTCATTCTCATAAAGTGTTGGATTTTGGATATTGCTAAATCACTACCTCCTAATGGTTCCATAGAAGCAGTCACAGCTTGAGCCAATGCCTAAAAGGCATCCCAAAATTTAGAATATGATACATTCTCATTCATTGGGTCAGTAGGCTGGGGTGGCTAGTTATCATTTCTATAGACATTAGCTCGGCGAAGAGGCATATTCATCTATCACATAATAGGACCAGTTAAAAAAAGATAGGGATACTATAAGCATAATAGATCAGGAAAGAAAGAGATAATTTCCTAAAAATGTCTCATAGCCTCTTGATCATAAATGTGGCATGCTTTACTCCCACGATCAAGACTCTACATAATGAGGCTTGCCTGACTCCCTAAGACTCTTATAATCATAAGCTCTGATACTAAGTTTTTAACACCCCCAAAATAGGTCCCGATACATCACATGGTGCTCAAGACTATGAGTAGCCTTAAGCCAACCTTGTCTGCCTTTTACTCAATCTAAATATCATGATAGGGAAGTATAGATATAAAATCAAATTTAAAAACTAAAATTTTGTATGAGCTAAACTAAAACTATCTGAATATAATATCTAAAAATACTAAACTCAAGAGATTTTTCAAACAATAATTAAAATCTAAATAATATCTAGCTGTCCGACAAGCCTCTACTACTAATGTTATAGAGTCATAGGGACAAACCTCAGCTAACTCGAAATATCCGAAAATACTGAATCATCTATACTAATAAGGTGAAAAATTGAATGACTAAGTCCCCAAACTATAAGGACTCACCAACTGTGGGGATGTATAAGGGGATGCTCAAAATCACTCACGCTACTAAAACTGAGCACCTGAACCTACATTATGAGGCAATGTAGCACATATATGTATTTGTGGATCAGTACTTCTAGATTATACTAAGTATATCTATGCAAATACTCAAGTAAATCAATATCTCAATATTATTATAAACTTGTAAAAGAATTCATACTAAATGTAGATGACTCACATAAGCTGGAATATCTTAAAAATGAAAATAATAATCATGAATAGCAAAACATGTTGCATGAATCTTATGAGTCATAAAATTTAGTTTCTAAAATTTGTACTTGTAATCTATCTTTAAATCATGCGGTCTAAGTATAGAAAGAACTCACTTTTTTATCTAAAATCTGAAGTCTGAAATCTAGTAGCTAATGGCTTATATAAACCAATATCTAAATAAAATCATGATCCTTTTGCACTTACTTTCTGAAAGTTGTTCTGTTATGATTATTCTGTAGTCTTTCCTATTAGGGAAGTTCTTCTAAGTAACATACACTATGTGAGCTATCATTGTGTCAAAATCTAGCTTCCTTATAGGAAAACCTCATATTCGGGAGAGTGTCATACTCTTTCCAAGGAGAATAACCTAATCTAAGTGATCACATTTGTAACTCTCATCCATATAGAAATAGGAATAATCTGATAATCTGTAGCTATGTTGGCTCGTAGTTCCGGGGCATGTGAACATAACCTCAAAGCAAAATACTACTCCTTTTAATCTGTATGCTCATTCTGTTGGAAATCCATATTAAAACTAGTATAATAGTTTATAATGAAAACTAACTGTATATCTGTTATTTAAAAATATAACTGGGACAATAAAGTGGGTTCCTTTTCTAAGCTTAGATCAAAAGAGCAAATCTTTATTAAAATATAAAAATAACTAGTCATGGGGTGCTTAAATATTATCATACAAACTAGGGCTTGGTAACCTATGCTTTAAATTCATGTCAAAACATCATAATGTTCCTACTTCATAATCCAAATATTGGTAATTTAAATTCAAATCTAGTAATTACTGCAATACACATGAAAATACAAAAGTACTCATGCAATTCAACATCTAATTCATTTGAAATCTTATAATTTACAAATTGCAATGTTGGGTATAAATCCTAATTAAAAACTCATGAAAAATTATCTTCAAAAACTACTTTTGGGCACAAGGATGAAAGGATTATCCTTGTTGAAAAACCCCATTCGAAGTCTGTGCAGTTCAGGGGTCCACACACTTAGAATGAAAGCTTTAAGTTAAGGTGGAGAAGATAGAACAAGGAGCTATGTCAGGTTCTTAAATTCTAGTAGTGATGTCAATATATTGTAGAACATTAGTAAGGGAGGAAGATGTTTGACCCATTCTTATCACAGTGCAGAGTTTTGTACTTCAGTCATCATGACATCTACTCATGCCTTACATGTCAGCTCTATGATCAAAATACATATTCACGCATTTTCCATAAAATCATGTACACTTCTAGTTCCTAGTATGAGGAGTTCCAATGCACTCAGTAGTATGGATCATATTCCATGAATTTATGAACTCCAAACTCAGGTCATACAACTCATGACTCATGTACTCATGCTTTACCATATGCTCAGTTCACATAATTCATGGTGCACTGTTAATGATTAATAAAATTAAGATTATGTCATGTATACCCTCAATTTTTTTATCTTTACAGAATTTGTACTCTGTTCCTTAGGACTTAGTTAAGTGTTAAAGTTACGTATTATATTCTTTCCTGCTTCAGTTCTTCATTTTCTTACTTTTTAGTTATCTCTCCTTATAAAATGATATGGGTGATGAACAATTTTTTATATAGAAGAGAGTAAATATTTCATGTTGGGGAATGACCGTTGTATGTTTCTTTTATCTAAGGCTGTAACTGTGAAGAAAGATTGAAACGAAGCTTTTGGTATATATCATAGTTAGTTGAAAATCCAAAGTGTGTCTTCTTAAGAATAGTGTAAGGAAGTTGTTATTGATATTTTTAGAGAACATGAGAAATATATGATGAATCTATTTATAAATCTATTTATCAGCTTAGTTATCCGCACCCCCTACAAATGGTATCAGAGCACAGTAATTTAAAAGATACGGAAGTGATATACGTGTTAGAGTTAGTTAAAATAGCTATGTTGAAATTAGTTAAATTAGTAAAGTTAGATTTAGTTATTTATTAAATTAATTATGAGAAGACCATTTAAAAATAGAGAAGCTTTTAGAAAAATTAAAGAATCTTTAGTTAGTAATTATTCAGAATATATGAGTCTAAATAAAACAAAAGAAAATCCAGAAAGATTAGCCTATTTAATTACATTAATATCTAGTATTGAAGCAAAATTAATAATCCATTAAAATCTAGAAGAATGAGACATATACCACCTAATTATGATAAAATAAGATTTAGATATCCGCCAAGATATTATAAATATAATTTAAATGAATAAAGAACAAAAATACAAAGAATTAAAACAATTTATCTCTGAAAAACGTAAAGAATTAAAAATAAGAAAAGAAAGATTACATTATAATATATTTACCGGAGTTAGTAAAAATTCAATTAATACACAAAAAGATGAAATATCAAAATTAGAATCTCAAATAGATAGCTTAGAATATATATACCAACATGAACTATTCACAATAAAATGAATAAAGAAGAATTTATAATAGATGAAAAAATATACGAAAATCACGAAGGATCAAAAATAAAAATAGTATTTTCTAATCTAGGAAGAAGATACAAGAAAATAGGAGAACATTTATATCTAATGTTAGAAAAAGAAGAATTAAAATTAGAAGATAAATTAACAGCAATGGTAAGAATAGAAAAAAGAAATGAAGAAATAGATAGAAAAAAGGAAATAGAAAAAATTAAACAACAAACTACGGAAGAAATAGGAAAAATAGAAGAAACTAAAAATAGTAGAATTGTTGAATTAGAAAAAGAATTACAAATTTTAAAAGATTTATACGAACAAAGACAAAAAGAAAAAAAAGAAAAAGATAAAGAACAAAAACTAATAAGCGAGATAAATCAATTTAAAGAAAAATTAGGAATAAATAATATAGTGGTAGAAGAAACAGATAATTATGATTCAGAAGATAGTGAAACATATACAGAAATATTAACAAATATAAAAGATTTAGAAATTAACGAAAAACAAGAAATAATTAATGACAAAAATACCAATACAGAAATAAAAACTCTTGATAAAAAAGAAGATGAAAATCTAATACCCAAAACAACAGAAATAAGAAAACCTATGTATTATAAAAATAAATTTAAAAGATATAATGAATATGACAAATGGACACCAAAACAAATAGTTAATAAAAATTATAACTTTTTAGATCTAGACTGTGTAATAGATACAGAAAAAACAATACAATTATGGATAGGATATGTGACAAAACAATTATTAGACAATAATATAAACATAACAGATGCACCAGAATATATAGAAAAAACACTAATGGGATCAGTAAAATTATGGTTTACAAATTTAACTGAAAATAGTAAAAAAGTATTAAGAACTAATAAACCTATGGAAGCAACATCATTAACAACAACTAAATTAACACCTATAGAATTATTGAAAAAATATGAAACAGCTATAAAAGATGAATTTGGTAGTATGACACCATTAGAAGAAGAATAAGATGAAGAAAAAGATACAAATAGGAATTTAATGATAAAATTAACAATATGTAATATGTGTTATATAGATGAATATACTTGCGCATTTAAAGAATATTATTAAAGGAGCATATAGTATAGAAGAAAGTAAAGAAATAAGAAAATTATATTTTAATAAATTACCCGAACCATTTAGTTCAAAGATAATAAAAAGTTGGGAAGAAACAAAAATAGTAGATACATTAGGAGCTGGAATAAAATTTTTACACCAATGGTATAGAAATTTATGTGAAAAATATAGAGAAGAATTAAAAATGGAAAAAACATTAATAAGAAATTTAGAATGTTGGAAAAATAAAATAGCACCTCAATTTGGATGCGAAGAAAGATATTATAAGAAAATAAAAAGACATAAGAAATATAAGAAATATAAAAAATCAAAATATAAATATAAGAAACCAAGAAAAAGATATTATGTAAAAAATTACAAGAATAAAAGACCATATAGAAAGAAAAAATCTATAAAAGAATGTACATGTTATAATTGTGGAAAGTTAGGACATTTAGCTAGAGATTGTAAATTACCTAAAAATCCAAAAAATAAACAAATATCCGAAATAAAAATAGAAAATACAGAATATATGCAAATAGATTATATAGATTATGAACTAGAAAGTGAAGATAGTATATATGAAATTTCAGAAAACGAAACAGATACTGAAATAGATAGTGAGATAGAGGAATCAAATGACTGAAGAAGATATAAAAATAATTACAAAGGAAGAATATTTAAATGACGAAGGAACAGAACAAAAGATAATATTTGACAGTAATATATTTGATGAAATAAAAGGAAAAGAGTTAGATTTAAGTGTAGAAAAAATATTTAAAATACCAACAATAAAAAACTTTTTTAGTAGGAAAAAAGATAAATATTATGTAGTATGTCAAAAAGAACATGTAATAGACTGTAGATATGCAAAAGGAAAAGCTAGTATACCACTAGTAACAAAAAGAATAATTAATAAAGAAATAAATGATATAAAAAGTAAAGGAGATCCAATAAAATATGTACACCTTGGAGGTACAGAAATATTAATAAAAGCATCTTTTAGAGAAGGAATAGATACACCGATAGAATTATATTTAGCAGATGATAGAATTATAAAACCTATAGAAAAAAGCATAATAACTGCCGTAAAAGAAAATTTAATATACCAAAAATTTAAATTTATAATAAGTGCAAATTATTCAGTAGCAGTAACAGATAGGAATATAGATAAATCATTAGTGTTATATTGGAAGATATCAGGAATAGAAATAACCACAGGAAGTAAAATATTTACAGCGAGATGTAAAAATTTTTATGTATTAACAACAAAACATAAAATGACAGGGAAAAATAAGATTAACAAGATACAAATAGATAGCCCATTTGAACAAGTTGTAAAAACAATAGATTATAATGATTATAGTTATAGAGACATAGATATAGAAGAAAATTTAGAAATAGTAAATGATAGAATAAGTACAACAAAAAAGAATAGCTAATGAAAAACCAGAATCATCAAGCTCATCGAAAAGAATGAGTTATGAAACAAATTCAATAAGTAATTTAAATCAATATTAAATAACAGAAAAAATAAATGAAAAAGATCATTTAATACTATTAAACACAGGACAAGAAGAAAATTATATAGCAAAATATCTAGTAAAAAATGAAGAAATAAAAACTGATAATGATATATGCCCAGATCTACCGAGAAGTTTAATAAATAGTAAAGATATAGTAGAAAAAGAAATAATAATAGGAGGAATTAGAAAAATAAAAATAGAATTTGAGGTAAAATAAGAAATGCAAAAAGCAGATATAATATTAGGAATAAAATGGTTAGAACAAATAAAGCCATATAATATAGAATATACACAATTAGCCATAACATATAATAGGGAAAAATTATTCTTAAGAAGAGCCTTAACATAAAATGAAAATATATGTATTAATGAAGATAGTAGTGGAAGGATATTACAGTAGATATTATACGCCTATGATAGATACAGGAGCAGAAGCTAATTTATATAGATATAATTGCTTACCGGAAAGTAAATGGGATAAATTAAAAATACCAATAATAGTTAAAGGATTTAATAATGAAGGAAGCTTAATTACTTATAAAGCTAGGAATGTAAAAGCACAAATATGGGATAAGATATTGACAATAGAAGAAATTTATAATTATGAACTAACGTCAAAAGATATACTTTTAGGAATGCCATTTTTAGATAAACTATACCCACACATAATAACTAGAAATGATTGGTGGTTCACAACACCATGTAAACAAAAAGTAAGAGCAAAAAGAGTTAATAATAAAATAAGAAAGAAAACTGACTGGATAAAAGGAAGTGAAAAAATTACACAAAAGTTAGAAAATATAAAAACCACTGAAGATACAATAGAATTAGTAGTATTTTCGATAAATAAAACAGAAGTAACTATATTTTCAATAAATAAGATAGAAACAGTTAAGAAAAAATTAGAACAATTATATAGTGAAGATCCGTTAAAAGGATGGGAAAAACATAAAACTACCATAAAAATTGAATTAATAGATAAAAACAGTATAATAACCCAAAAACCATTAACATATAATTTTGACAATTTAAAAGAATTTAAAATGCATATAGATGAATTATTAGAAAAACAATATATACAAAAAAGTAATAGTAAACATAATAGTCTAGCATTTATAGTAAATAAACATAGTGAACAAAAAAGAGGAAAAAGTAGAATGGGTATTGATTATAGAAATTTAAATGCAAAAACTATAACATATAATTATCCAATACCATATAAGATATTAAAAATAAGACAAATCCAAGGATATAATTATTTTAGTAAATTCGATTGTAAATCAGGATTTTACCATCTAAAGTTAGAAGAAGAATCTAAAGAATTAACTGCATTTACGGTACCACAAGGATTTTATGAGTGGAATGTATTACCATTTGGATATAAAAATGCACCAGGTAGATATCAACATTTTATGGATAATTATTTTAAACAATTACCTAATTGCATAGTATACATAGATGATATATTATTATATACAAAAACTAAAGAAGAACATATAAAATTATTAGAACAGTTCACAGATATAATAGAAAAATCAGGAATAAGTCTAAGTGAAAAGAAAGCTGAAATTATGAAAAATCAGATAGAATTTTTAGGAATACAAATAGATGAAAGTGGAGTAAAAATGCAACAACATATAGTACAAAAAATAATAAATTCAAAAGAAGAATTAGATACAAAAAAGAAATTACAATCATTTTTAGGATTAGTAAACCAAGTAAGAGAATATATTCCAAAATTAGCAGAAAGCTTAAAACCACTATAGAAGAAATTATAAAAGGATATAGAATATAACTATGACGAAGAAGATAAAAAACAAGTTCAAAAAATAAAATTACTTTGCAAGGATTTACCAAAATTACAATTTCCGGATGAAAATAGAAAATTTACATACATAGTAGAAGCAGATGCCAGTGAATATAGTTACGGTGGAGTACTTAAATATAGCTATGAAGTAGAAAAAATAGAACACCATTGTAGATACTACTCAGGTACGTTCAACGAGACAGAAATAAAATGGGAAATAAATAAGAAAGAATTATGTTCATTATATAAATGTTTATTAGCATTTGAGCCATATATTGTATATAAAAAATTTATTGGGCGAACAGATAATACACAGGTACGCTGGTGGCTAACAAAGAAAATACAAAATTCAGTTACAACAAAAGAGATTCGGAGACTAGTTTTAAATATATTAAATTTTACATTTATAATAGAAGTAATCAGTACTAACAAAAATGTTATTGCAAATTACATATCAAGACAAAGCTACACAAACTGAAATGATAGAAGAAAATATACATGAAAAGATACTCAACGCCCTGACTACGCTTTCATTGAAAGTGGACAGTACGGGTACTGAGATAGTAAAGATGGGTACTGAGATAGAAACGCTAAAGCTAAAGACTAGTGAAGATAAACTGAAGTCTATAGCTATGAATCAGCTAACTCAGCAATGCGCAGAGCTATGTCGATCGGAAGACAATAAAATTCCAGAGCTAGAAGGAGATGTTGGGATACTCCATAAAACCCATAACGTTTATCAATCTACTTCTGCAGGTACAAGCAAAGAAGTTAGAAAAAATATGAACCTAAACAAACTATTTGACAAACCATATACACCAAATACACCAAAAGACGCCATATTTATACCCCCACAAGTTACCACATATCGAGATAGTCTAAATCAAGACAAAAAGACATATAACTACACAGCCCGTACATATATAGAAAATATCTACAACGTACAAACTTTCTCAAATAGCAACCCAAAAGCTACAAATATCCAAGAACCAGATACAAACTATATAAACCAGAAATTGATCGGATACAATAAGCTAATTGCCTTACCTAAAACCAAACCCAGCTTAGTTAAAACTTGCTACGAATATGGATTACTTAGTACCGTATATACCACGGACGGAACTGAGATATCCACTATACCCGAGATATATGAAGCATTTACCACATTTAAAAAATAACCAAAGGTACTTTATTTTTTATAAAAATATACACGGCACCAGCAGAGATATTATTTGATAAAGTTACAAAACCAATACAAGTAGTAAAGATAGGAATGACAAGAGATATGATTATATCACAAGATATTGGTACACAGCCAGAGATACCCAGAATCGAGATACCAATATTTTATGCGAACAAAAGAGTTATCGGACTATCTACAATTTTACAAGAGCTAGCAAACACATATTGCAACCAAAATCCCATATGGAGCTATTATTCAAGAAATCATGTATTAATATATTCAAATTCAAAAGAGCTACGGGAAACAGATATGGAAACTATTAGGCAATGGATTATGACGTTGCTTAAACAAGAGACAGAAACTATCGCCAGAGCTACTAAAGAAAAATTTATTTCAAAGGAATTATTAACCAGATATTGCAAGAATATTGGACACAAATATCCAGACCACAGATGTTCAAAATGTAATGGAGGAGATAATGACGTCCCAACAGTACAGCTAGAATAAAAGAAGATAAGGACGGCAGCTGGAAAGATAAGACTAGAGCAATAATGGAGATACAACAGATACGACAAAATAGACGGAAGACTTATTGTAAAATTTTGCAAGTTGTTCATGTAAGTTAGCATTAGAAAGTCAAGTAGTATTTAATGTAAATTAAATAGAGTTTGAATTTTAGCCTTGTAGGTTAGGTAGGCTTTAAGACTTTTAAGTCTTTTCTTTGATTATTTTTGTTTTTTAGCCTTTAGCCTTTACGTAAAAAATGTAAAGTGTTTGTAAAAAATCATCTATAAATAAAGAGACAAGAAGGCATTGCAAAGCAAGCCTTCTCACCTTCAAGCAAAAATTCTCTCCGACCAAAAATACTTTTGCCTAGTTAATTAAATATATACTGCAATGGAAAAAGCTATGGAGCAACAAACCTCAGAAATATCAAAGCTACCGGAACAGGTATATCTATTTACGATTATGAATAGCTAAATTCATAATTCTTGACAATCATGATATGATAAAATAAATTCATATTAGTTACTTTATAGTAGAATTATTCGAAAAATAATATGTTAAGAAGTTTATTAGCAAAGTGGAAACGGAGAAAAATCCCAAGGAACTATGCCATCCTAAAGGTGAAACCAATGAGGCAAGAAGCCGTGGCGGGGAGTAACCGAAGTCGAGGCTCTGTTTAAGGGAAAAGTATCCGAATTACCATGCTAGTAGTGACCGAAGAACATGTTATTTAAGAATAATCTAGTATATAGTAATCTGAGATGACTATATTTTATTATGAATATTGTTGAAGGGAATATTTTGAAGAAAGAAATTTTATGATAATGAATGATAATATATCTGATGTCATGGTAGATAAATTCAAGATACCTATTTTGTATGTACTTAGAGATATAGATGTTGCAGATATAAGAAAAATTATATTAGAAAAAGCATATGGAAAAAATTATACGGATAGAATAAATTATATACCACACATACCTAACTACTCTTATAAATATTTATTATGTTGAAATTATGTAGGATTTTTAAAGATACGCAAAAAATACAGTTACTAGAAAAACAGATAAAAATAAATATAGACAAATACATGGAAAATAAAAAATATATAAAATCTCTTAATAAAAATATGCATAAACTACTAAGTCTAAAACAAATAGCTATAAAATATCAATTTTAAAAAAAAAAAAATAGCCCATTTAGACTACCTTAGAGTTTTAATCTTATATATACTTAAAGATATAGAAATAATAGATATTAAGAAAATGATATTAGAAGAAGTAATAAACTACGAAATTGAAATGATAAATGCCACAGCACAAATATACGAAGACATTTACCCAGAAGGATATTATTCAGACCAAGATTGTGGATGTTAGAATATATTAGAAAAACTAGAGAAAACCAAGATAATCTAAATAACGAAGTTAATTATAGAAACCATATTAGAAAAATAATGGAAGATCTAAAAGAAAAGTTAATATGGATAGAAAAAACCTTATAAAATTTAGAAAAAAGTACATGTAACAGTTTATATAATATAAAAAACTCACTACGAGAAGAACATCACAAAATAATAAATGACATAGAAAATCTAGAATTAGATATACACTACAGTACAGAAAGAATAAGTTATTACACAGAAATTTGTAACTCAGCAGTTACTACAGGAGAAAATAATAAACTAAAAATTAATGAATACATCTCACAAAAAGAATAACTTATTAAAACAAAATCTAAGAAATAACCACGCACAAAAAAGAATAGATTCATCAGTTATAATAAATCTATTTATAAATCTATTTATCAGCTTAGTTATCCGCACCCCCTTACAAATGGTATCAAAGCATAGTAATTTAAAAGATACGGAAGTGATATACATGTTAGAAGTGTTTCCCTAGAAGTTCATATGTTGTTATAATGATAGGCTTGAAAGTCATGTTAGTATATAGGTGGCTGGGTGCATTGTGCGCTAGTGAATTATTTGTAAGAGGTTGAATTTAGTTGTTGAAATGGTAAGAATAATTATTCTTGAGATGAGAAAATGTGAAAACACATGGGGTAATGAATTCGTGGTTTATACAGGTAATATGGTGTTATGTGTTATACCTTATTATTTTGAATTAGGCTTGAACAGGGTGAGAGTAGGTAGTTCAACTCATACTTAGCATGGAATGGTTATGTGTTCCCTTTTGAGAATTATATGTTGAATTAAATGAGCATAGTATTTAAGAGAAAAAGTACAGTTCAGGGAGTCATAGAGAAGTGGGGGCTAAGCTTTAGAGTTAGAAATAGTCTTGCCTAAGTAGTAGTAATTCTATCCTAGCTATGTTTCATATCACTATATTCCATGTTATACATTCATATCCATGTTACGGTTCCTTATCCAGATCATTCCCAAAATTCTTTGCTTGCTAATGTTAATAGGACTTCTTTCAAAGAGTGTTGAAGAAATACTCTAGTTTGGTATAAATGTTTAGTATGATTCAGTCCATATAGCCAACAAATCAATTTAGCAGTTAGATATAAAATATCCTATAGTTTTTCATTTTTCCATCTAGTCTTACTATCCGAAGTTTCATAAGAATGGCTATTCCATGAGGTATATTTTTCACGTCCATGAAATTTGCGAATTTCATTCAGTCCAAGCATCATGTTTCAGATTAAGATATTTTGTCATGACTCAGTACATAAGTTTTTAGTGTATGATATCAGATTTCCAAGTATTAACTATAGACATTGTAATACCAATTGTACGACTTGGTCTCGTTATCTCATGATTTGTGCTTACATAATGTATTTGGTGATTTCCCGAATCCTTTTTCTTTTGGTTCCTATATTTGTTTTGTTGATGAAAAATTCCTAATGATAAGATACATACTTTATTCCATCCATAGTAACTCTTGGAATTTTATTGCATCAGTTATCACTTTATAGTTTTAGATGTATGATTGTATCATGAACATTTCAAGTAAGTTCAAAACTCTCAGCATGAATCATCTCCTTACAGTCAATAGAGTCAAGTCTGCTCAGAAATTAGTTTCATGATAAAGTTATAATGTTTTAGCTCAGATATATCCTTTATTACTATACATTTCATTTGTACATAATTCCATGCTTGTAATACTTCAAAAATTTCCTATCCATCATTCGAGGATGAATGACTCTAAGAGGGAGATAATCTAACACCTTAAATTTTTTAGCTAGAAATCGAACCATCATTCATACGTTTGTAAACTCTAATACCATGATATACATTTTAATACATGTGTCATGATCATTATCATAGTAAGTGGAATGCATATGAAATGAAAAATGTTCATAGGAATCACTTAGAGCAAAGTTGAGCTAAGAGCCTTTGATTCGGCCAAATTTTTGAATTTGATTCTACAAGGGTCAAATTTTAATGTGTATAGAATTTTACATATATGAAAATTTTCAGTTACATATCTACCAAATTATATATAATTGAGTTATCTTTCCAACGATAATAATTTCTACTTAATTCGATTCCCGAGCATAAACTTATGACCATTTTTGTGAGATACAGTAAGGGGTCACGATAACCCCGCGCCATGAGGGTTATTCCACTAGAATAGGAGTCACATTGCAAGTAATATTCCACTAGAATAGGGGGAAAACCATGACAGCTATTCCCATGGGATAAATAGGCCAAGGGGAAGTTTAGTCCTTTCCCTACAACCCAACCGTCGAAGCATGATTTATAACACAAAAAGGGGCATTATTTTCCCATCTTCCTTAAAACAACTCACGTAAAAATCCTACCCTTTCCCTAGAAGAATAATCCAAGCTTCTTCTCTTGTGAAATCATGAATTTAATCTACGATTTCAAGATTTCTTGAAAAATCCATTCAATTAAGGTATATGGGGTTTTGAACAAGGTTAATCTTTCATCCCTGTGCCCGAATTTAAGATTTTCAAGTTGAATTTACAAGTTTTAAGTTAGGGTTCATTCCCAAATCCTCATGTCTTGAATGAATAGCATTATCATATGATTTAAGGGACTATAGAGCATAATAGTTGTACTTACGTTTTGAATAACAAGTTTGATATTTTGTCTTGAATTTTATTATTTTGATGACAAAATTGTGATTATCCTAAGTTTAATGCATACCCATTCTTAAATCCATGTATTATACTCATGTATTGAAATGTGCAATGTTTTGGATCTCTTTATTATGACTTTATATTACTATTTTTAGAGTTGTTATCGTATTTTAGAAATCTTTCAGTGTTAGCGGGTTATGATCACCCGATACCTATGTGTTTACTTATTATTTAATATTTCCAAATTACAAATCAGTCAACCCATGATTTTATTGTTACACTCAGTTTGTTATGCTCATGTCGGCTAATATTGGTACACATTTATGATATCTTAAAACTCTGTACGCACTGATGTTTTTATTAAAACACCATGACCTAAGCTTATCTTATCAGCTTTAGTGCATGCACCTATTAGTATTTTAGTGTCTTTATGTTAGGAGTAGGATTTAGCATTAAGTGGGAAGTATGGGTTCTGCACATCCTACTTTCCAAGAAACTACCTGCCACTGCAGGTTTAGGGGCCCTACCGTAGAGTACTTCACCATGGCCAATATGGGCTCAATTTAGTGATCACTCTAGTTTAGGTTCTACTCTGATGGTAAGGAAAAAACAACCCTCCTAAACATAGGTTAGATGTTAGACTACATGATAGCTCATATGGTTTATGTCAGTTACATGATAGCTCCCACAGTTTCAGTCAACATTTAGTTCATCTCAGTTTAGGTTTTCTTGACCAAGCCATCAGATTTCAGTAATTATTTAGTCAGTTTTACAAATCATTCATTATATTTAGAACCTATCAATACATGCTATCCTTGGTCATGCATTATTAATTTTACATGTTCGTATTTTTATGTTCAGCATCCATACACGATCCTCATGTCAGTTTTGTAGAATATTCAATGTTAGATGAGATTGATATACTGTATTCATATTTTACCATTGCTCAGCTTCAATTCCACTTACTATACAAAAGTAAAGACTTTAAGAAACTAAGTTTAGTAATTCACTTGCTTATCAGATTATATTTGTTACTCATGTATTAAGATACTTCAGATTTCAGTTTATTTTAGTTTCTTGGTATACTTGCACTTAGCATGTATGTTTTAATAATATTTATCTATTCAATTTTACTTATTGCATTCACCCCCACTTACTCAGTACATTCCAAAATTACTAATCCACATACACGTTTGTATGGATACATTGTTTCATAATGTAGGTACCAGTTGTAGACCACATATCACAATCAGACAATTTGTAGCTTCCAGCCAATAGGTGATGAGTTCTCTTGTTTCGGGGACTCTGGTCAGTTGTAGTTCATGTACTATATTTTTATTATTCTTATGTATTGATTATTTGTAGTTGGAAGTACGTCTTAGCTATCTATAGTAAGTATAGTAGAGGCTTTACAGATAGTTAGTCAGAGTCATGTAATTGAAGTTTCTTTATTCAGTTTTATCATGTTGTAAATTTTATAAGTACTACCTTTATTCAGACTTTCCCATGACCATGCTTCCGCTCAGTAAATTTAGTTTTCATACAATTTAAATCAGTTTCTAAAGTAGTATGCCAGTTTCTGGGTTAGTTTGGGATCACTTGTCGTTCCAAGCACCGTTTTATGACTATGGATTAGTCTTAGGTCGTGACGTCAGTACAAGAGCTTCTAATATATTTAGAGTATAAAATTAAAATATTAAGGAGAAATACTCTAATACAACTTATCTCCGAAGACTAATGTAATACATAAGAGACAGATAATACTGTAAACGTCAGGAGATAACCCTAAGTCTACAAACCACAGTTGCTCTGCACAATGCACAGATCAATGGTGATAACTCGTCCTATTATCTGCTAGCTGTAGAAATGTAGTATTAGTACCGAACGAATGGTACTCAATAGGCAACTTCCAACTTAGCTCCAAGGATAAAACATATATATATGGTATATAAATAGAATGGAAACTACCCCCAAGAGTTCGAAAATTATAAAACAAGTCAATGAGATAATAGGGAACAACTATCCTATTCATGTCCAAAAGTCGAGCATAATAGGACTAAGTAAGTATATCAGTAAACAATCCCAGTCAAGCTACATTCAATATACGTCCATGTTATACTGTATATCCTAAGGTTAATATACGAATAATGAGCTGAAGATGATATATGGTAATATACAAGGTCAAAAATGAGTATACAATATCAACAAGATGCCATATAGTTATACATATACATATATATTCATATTCAAATAAAGATGATGTCATTTAATGGCATAACCTAGATCACCATCCTCATTCTATGACCTTATTATAATACTATCAGGATCTAAGGCTATCATGCTCAGGGTTTATAATCCACATGACTTGACATGATATAATCATCCATCACAATGTAGACATAAGATAAAAGAGTCAAAAGACATACCTCAAATCTCAATACCAAATCAACGGCCAATATATCGTAAGCTAGAAATAATAATGATCACAACAATGATAATAACAATATAAATAACATCTCAAATAACCGGCTACTCTAGAAAAAAAATACCTAACCGATGATATGCGTATACCCCCACCGCTCCAGACTCAATAGATTCAATCAACACAAAATAACACAAGGCATATTTTTCACCCATGTTTATGCAATCATCCCATATCAGCTAATACAAATAGTTGCATACTTGTGATAGGCGATGCACATATAGTAATTAATGCAAGGTACACAATAAATAACAAAACTCATCATAAATTTCATCATCTTGAATATTATTATAGTAATCAACCTCCGACTTTGCCGGGTATCATTATATCATCACAGTATCCACCATCCTTGCCAAGTATCAGTATCATTACAATAGAATCCTCCGTCCTTGTTGGGAATCAATATTATTACAATAGTATCTGCAGACCTTATCGGGTATGTTAATATCATCACAATAGTATTCTTTGGCCTTGTCAGGTATTAATATTATCATAATAGTATACACCGACCTTGTCAGATATCAGTATAATCATAATTACCATTACGGAATAACATATACTACTATACTCATAAAGATAATCATATCACCATAAAGTATCCATCTACACAATATGTCCGAACTACTCGTTTTTAGATAACTAATGCTATTTATAATGAAACCACTAGTTCGGTAGTCATCACATGATCTCTAGTTATTAGTCTAAACATTAACCTTATTCAAGGGATCACAACTAACCATTATTTATTACATAGCCAACATCTTATATCAAGCCGAGGTTCATCACTAGACGATAATCACCATTTACCCACTATTACATATTATCAACTAATAATCATACATCCGTTGACCATTATAAGACAATACATAGCCACTTATCATCTAACCATCTTTTATTAACTCACATAATTCATTAAATAACCCTTGCTAGCCAACTAATACTCATTTAACTATTCATTAATCAAAAAGTTACCAACTATTAATCGCTATTAACTAGCCACTTTTTACTACCAGAATCACTTATTATCTTACCTCGTTAATACATAACTCCTCATTTAAGAACTAATCGACATTATAAAATTAAGTATCAATATCACTATTCCTTGCCTATGCTAAATGTGACATCATCATTAGCTACGTATCAACCATCTCTAACTGCCATATTTCAACTAAGCAAGATTCATTAACTAATATATTTGATTCCTAGATACCAAGAGCTATAGTCTCCTAATAGATAACTAACTATGTCATAGATTAACCCTTAATTAAGTAGAACAATCATAAGATCATATTTCATGAAGAATCACATAAGTAACAAATAAAATAATCATGAATGTACTAAATTTATGCATGCCATCACTAGTATTCAATCAAATAAGTCATAAGCAAAATACCGCATCTTCATCTGTCCCATACCAGAGATATGTATATATAAAATATGTATATGAATTCATAACTATAATCGTATCATTTACAATGATAAACACTTCTTGGATAACCAATCATTACCATAACACGGCCCTTAGCCCAATAATATATCCGAATAATTAAAATATCATAATCATGTCCTTAGGCCCATATAAGTATCTCACACTCATATTAATCATATTTGCAAGCCGTAGCATATCTAACCATCTCATACATAGAAGGCATCTCATTTATAGTAGGCATAATATTAATAAGCATGTTATCATTCTCTCACACAAGAGGCATCTCACATCTAGGAGGCATAATATAGATAGACATGTAATCATCTATAGGATATCTTATATTAAAAGGTCAAACATCATGACTATGAGGAATATCACTTCTGTCGGCCAATTACCTTATCTAAAGAGAACCTTGTCTTTATAGGTCCAATAATCATGACTAAAGGAAATATCAACTCCATAGGCCAATCATCAAGTCTAAGAGTAAATAGCATCTCTATAGGCCAATCATTAGGTCTAAGAAGAAATAGCATCACTATAGTCCAATCATCAAGTCTAAGAGTAAATAGCATCTCTATAGGCCAATCATTAAGTCTAAGAGGAAATAGAATCTCTATAGGCCAATCATCAAGTCTAAAAAGAAAAAGCATGTCTATAGGAGACATAACATATCTAAAAGGAATATCCACTCTAAATACCCAATATCACTTCCACAAGAAGTATCATATCTATAAATTAAAAGCCATAATCTGGGAACATCAATACAAGTTACCAAGTCATAAAGTAACCTTAATTCTATAGTTTAATAGCCTCATCTATGTATAACACCCACAACTAAGTCCACAAGGTTTAACATAAGTTTAGGCCTAAGTGGGTCGAACGATCCCACTTCTAATCCTCAATTTCCAAAACTACGCACACAACGACCCAAATCAGGCTACGGTATGTAGTCTAACTTCTAGATGTCAAATAAACCGCATTCAAGCCTAAGATTGAAACTTCAATTAGAAACAAGGGTACTCAAGTCAACTATACACAACTTACAATTTCAAGAATACCACACTATCCCCATAAGGTCAAATATACAACTTCAAATTCTAAAAACACAACCCAAACATAGGTTTACATCATAACCATGCTACACCTAATCAAAACTAGAGAGAGTAAGAAATAGAATTTAAAAGGGTATAAATATGTCATTTTATGGGTCCCAAGCGCTCATCTATACTCCAAACCTCAATAATCGAGGCCAAGTCATCATACTCATAATCAAGCCTAACATCCATATCTATACGCAACATATATCACACATCATCTAAGGAGAAAAGTAGACAAAAGTCTACCTCAAGTTTAAATTGTAAAACCTCACTTCATGCACCATATGCTCGTCTTCATTTTACAATCCTCAAAATGCCATCACACTAAAAAGACCATTATAATCTCATCTCATGAGACCCATAATGCATTATTGTGCCTCGGGTCCAAAAACAACACCAAAACAACAACTGTCTCCCGAATATAGAAAATGACTTTTCGAGACAAACCCATTATTCACACATGAACAAGAAGTCATGACCCTTAACAAGTGGGTAAAAATTAAGTATACTTTGGGCTAAAATAAATACCTAATCTAAATTAGGGTTTTAGGTTCGAACTAGGAAATTCAAGCATGAATTCTTAGGATTCTTACCTTAAATTTGAAGATAATCACTATACAAGATGAAAATTAAGCTTCCAAGTCATCCACTATGACCAATGTTTTATTATCACACCATATTAGGGTTGTAAGATCTCAAGGGAGGAAGCAAATAACCAATTCTATGCCAAAAATAGATATTTAAAGAATCATCCCAAGCCCTCATTCCTCGCAATCATGCATACATGGGTTGCGTATGTGGTAGTCACGACCATTCTAAGGCCTTTGCAATTGCAGTCTTAGCTGCACCAGATAACAGGTAAAACTTGGAATTTGATTCCAAATTTTGAATAATGCCATGGGATACATTCAGGATAGCATTTTCATAAAAAAATATGTAACTACACTAAATTAAACATTTTGGATATCTTGGAAAACTGAGATTTTTAACCCAAGGTTGTTTTGACCCAATGTGGATCCCACACCTATACTTTCAAATTTTTAACTTTCTGATGGATAGGTCAAAATGAACAAGGGTGAATTGGGACTCAAACCAAATGTCAACCTATCCAAAAATCATTCTTTTTGATCTACTAGCATAGTTGGAATTATCATCTAACGTTTTTACTTGTGGGGATTTGGAACTAGCAAAGACTTCTATAAGGGAATTGGTTCCAAAAACAAAGCGAAGTGCTTGGTAATCGAACTGTCAGTCCCAGCAAGTAATAAATGACTTGGGAAGCTATAGGGAAGCTCAAGCAATGAAAATAAGAATAAATATGGAAAATGACCTAAAGGGTCATTACACATATATAGATCAACCCGTTTGACCCTTTAGCCATTTATTTGAAAACTATGTCACAAATTTATCTTTTTAATCTTAAACTAATCTATCTTTTACACCCTATCTCTCTACGTTCTTCATAATTTTTAATATAAACTAAAAGTCAATGTTTTAGGGGTAAATGTATTTTTTAAATACAAATATAAGCTAAGTGTCTATATTTGGGGGTAATGAGCAATAAATTTGTGATAAAGAATCCACTTTAAAGGTGAAAAGGTGACTGATTGATGCTCACCTATACCATGTTATTTAGTAGAGGGCAATCATTGTTAATAGGTCAAATTATGTTATGGTCGAATACATGAGGAGTGAAATTAGCTTTCTAGTTTGATTGGTGTTTATAGTTACTATAAAGAAACCCGTAATGTAAACAGATTAAAATACATGATTTAAAAAGAGAGAGGTTGGTTTGAAAGAAAGGATTAATCAAATTTTACTTGAATCTACAAACTAAGGAAACACTTGTGATTGAAAATTTAATGTGAGAAGGATCTTGCGATTATGTCTACCTAAGAGCAAGTTGTGCATGGGAAAATGATCATTAGGTGCAAATTCTAGTTATTAACGATATGGTAGGCTAGGTTGAAGGTCCTTGAGGCTATCTTATCAACAATACCTCAAGGATATCACTCATTGACATTTACAAGACCCTAACGAGTGTATCAATTTAAACCAGACCTCAATTGGGCATCCCTATTTCTAGTAAAATGACAAAGACATAGCTAACTCTTTGTTACCATTATTTCTAAGTTGGAAAAAAGATAGAAAACTAAATCCTTTATTGTCAACTACTGTTTTGTCACCTATATCCCTATTTTAAGGATGGTATGGGCTCTAAAAGGTCACCCACATCTCTCTTTCAAGAATAATGTAAGCATTCAAGAATTTAGGGTTTTCACCCATAAACCTATTTTAGGAGTTTAGGGTTTTCACCTATAAACCCCAACTAATTAGAACAATCAATATTGAACTCATCCTTAACAAACTAGAATTTACACAAATACATAACAACCCATACAAACAGTGTTCTTTCTAACCCATTACTATAAAAAGGCCAAAAAGCAACGAACAATGTTTCTTTAAAGAGCATTGAGAAAACTGACAGACTCCATCTCTTATTTTGTTTAAATTTAAATTTTATTTATTTTTTTATTAAAATTGACGTTCAACGACTTAATATGTATCATTTTTTCGCGGATTATTATGCTAACGGATTAACAAATAACTTATAATTTTCTTGTTAATAAATTTGACTGATAGTGTCGTAACTTATTTAAAACTAATAATAATTAATTTTTTGAAAAGAGACGTAGTACGTTGATTTTTAAATTTAATTTTTATTTTTTTATTTTTATTAAGAGGGACGGACAACGTCACTATCATTTTTATTTTTTAAAATATTAATTCAAGAAAAGCGATGTTATCCGTCTCAATTTGTAATTATTTTAAATTTTTTTATATTTTACAAAATGTGACGGACAACATCGCTTTTGTTAAAACTAAATAACAACTAATTTTTTGAAAAGCGACATTGTCCGTTGGTTTTTAAATTTAATTTTAATTTTATTAAAATTGACGGACAACATTACTATAATTTTTTATTTTTAAAATATTAATCATAGAAAAAGCGATGCTATCCGTCCTAATTTTTAATTATTTTAATTTTTTTGGTATTTTTATAAAAAGTGATAGATAGTTTGTCTTTATATAAGAATAAATAAAAATTAACTTTATGATAAAAAGCTACGTTATCCATCGGTTTTTAAATTTAATTTTTATCTTTATTAAAATCAATGGACAACATCACTATAATTTTTTAATTTGATAATATTAGTTATAGAATAGCGAAGCTATCTTTCATAATTTTTAAGTATTTTTTTCCATATTTTTTACCAAAAGCGGAGAACAGTGTCGCTTTTGTGAAAAATAAATAAAAATTTACTTTATGAAAATGAAATTTTTCGTCGATATTTAATATTTTTAATTTACTATTAACTAAATAATTTTTATATTTAAAAAATAATATATTCTGTTATATATCGAATACATTGATATCATACAATCGTTTGATAAAGGTAATAATGTACTGTTGAAGTTATAATATAATAATATAAGCTAAATTAAACAACAACTCATCAGAGTATATATGAAACACATTGTATTACGAGGTAATATACTCGTGAATGCAATGTATATAGAAGATATTTCAAAGTTTATGGTCAATCAAATACATATACATATATAAATATATTTGTGTATATATATATATATATATGTATATATATACGTATCTCTCGTGTATTGATGTACATAGTAGTCAAAAGAATCCTAACTGAATATATCCATCCAAATGTTTGAATAATATGTTAACATCATATTATTAAGGTAATAATACACTATTGAAGTTATAATAATGAACCTAATTAACTGATAATTCATTAGATTAATACGTTGTGTTATGAGATATATATATTTAATAACGTAGTTAAAAATTATTTAACCAAAAATTATTTGTAGAATACGAAATGCATTGAAATTATTAATTTTATTTACTTAAGTTATTTAAAATTAATTTGAAAATAATATATTTTTTTTAATCTTAATTTTATATTGTTACGATACCTATTAAATATAAACTTTATTCAATTTAATTTTCCACTTTTATTTATATTCTAGTCATGTTATACTCAATTTGTGTCAATTGAGTTTAATTGGGCTCAATCGAAATCCCCAATTCAATCTTTTTCTATCTATACTTAGTTGTTGTGTTCATTTTCTCAAAATGTCATAGTGAAAACAATTAAAATATGTCACCTTGATTAATTATTTTTGATATTACTATTATTACCTTTTTGCCCAACTTATTTCAAAATTTTTATTGATAATTTTTATGTAATGTTTTTTATGTGATATACTCATGTATGTGATGTAATAAACTCATATAATCTTACTTTTTGGTATAAATAGCAAAAAATATTCAATTATTATAAGGATATAAAAGTTTAAAAACTCAAAATGAAATTAATGTGGAAAAAGAATGATGAAATAGTCGTTACAATTGTAGACGAATTGATGTCATATTTTTTTCAAAATTAAAACTCAAATTTAGCTTTTTTATTAAAATCCTTTTAATCTCAACCTGTAATACCTCGTACATATCTATGTTAGAACACGAACTGTTGTTCCTACATATGAAACCTCCTATCCTATAATTCATATTTGAGCACATGAATTACCATAAGTATCCTTATGAGAAGAAGCTTATGATGCATTAAATGTATTCATATGAGTCACTTAAGGTAATGCACGCTAAGAGTTTTTGAATCCATCAAGTTTTAGTGTTCGATTTGGCAAGGGTCATCTTTGAATGAGAACAACTTGATGAATATGTGGTATTTTTGAATATTTTAACCCATCAAATTGTAGAGAATCGGATTAGCTTTCCAACGGTACAAATTTTACCAAAATGCAATACCCGAGCAAGAAGTTATGACTTTGCGTAGTAGAGTGCGTCGCCTAACCAACACACATGGCTACTGGAATGGGCGTGTGATAGGTTGTGCGATGCATACCCTAAAGTGTGCAATAAGGTGTGTTACACATGACTTAGCTTGTATGATAAGGTATGCGGTGCATACCCTAGCATTTACGATGAAGTATACGATGCACAGTTAGTGTTCTAGCAACGAAAACACTCTATTTTTAAGTTATTTCGAGGAAAACTAAGTCTTTTAACATTCCTTACACGTCCCTAAACCTAACCTTATAAATTTAACTATTTCTAATCACATCATAACCCTATTATCAGTTTAAGTACATCATCCAAGAGCATGATAGGAGCAAAACAACTAGGGTTGCACAATCAAGATTGAACGTCCAATCTTTCAACAATTTTACTACCATAAAGGTATGTGAAATTTTTCAAAAAGAACACTCTTTCGTTCTTGTCCCCAAAGTTGGTTTTCTTTTACGAAGATACATGACTTTATACTTTTTCCTATAAATTTAAAGTATGAATTTATACCTTATATTGATTTCATGAGAATGTTGATATGGTTATACATAAATTTGAACTTTTCAGAGGTAAAGCGATTTATATATACGTTTATGATATAAAGCGTAAATCTTTAAGGTTTTATTGTGATATTGATATATGGGTCTTTGAACCCTATTTGAGATTGTTATTTTTGATAAATTGATGTTGGGCGTATTTATACCCCTAAGAACCATAATTTACCCATATTTTAGGCTAAGTTTGGAGGATAAAATATATAATTCCTGCACTTTTAGTCCATTTTCCTGTAAGTGAGCTAACCTATGTGATTAGCATGTTTTCAGGTATTAATGATGAAGATTTCAGAACTTTGTGGACCTTTGGGCAGCAAAGGAAAACTTCACATAAGAGGGAAGGCAGCTTTTGGAAGCTTGTGGACTAAATGTGACGCATGGAGAATTTGTCCCAGGCAAAAGCAGTATTTTTAAATACTTAGGGGTGCAGCAGTAACTTAGTAGGACAAGGATGTTATAAAAACCTTATTTGCTAAATTTTTCAGCATTCATTCAATCATTATTCATTCAACACTTTGGACAATTCACGTTACAGATTCAATAAGTCTAACACAGAGAAACACGCTACACTTGGGAATGGAAAAAGAAGAAAACGTCAATCTGATGTTAGAATCATCCCATCGCGAAGATTATTCTAGGTTGTGGTATGATGATTTTGTCTATTGTGATTTCCGTTGTAATCATGAGTATCTAAACTTCTCTGTTAGGGTTATGGAAACCTTGTGAGATACTATCTATTGCTATGAGTTTGTATATTCTTGATGTGTGTGCTACTTATATCATTACTTTCTTCGTTTTAATTAAACTCTCATGGTTGCAAACATAGGGAATATGCCAGTATAACATTAACTTGTTTAAGAGAAAAGTTACATGTCATGAAAAGAGAGTATGACAAGGAAATAGAGCTACCAACCCCTGTTTACACATTAATGCCTTAACCGGAGTAATTTCTTGGAGAATTTGTACCGTTCGTTATACACTTTAGGCTCGAGAGAGTTAAAGTGAAATAATCCTTGATGGTTGAGAAACATTAGGATTTACCATTAGAATACGAATCTCTATAAGTGCATGCATGTCTAAATTCTGCATTACTCATAGTTAATAGATACATAGAACTCATAAGGTGGACATAACCCTAACTTATTATTCTCTGTGATTAAATCTTACTAAACAAAGCATTCCGTTGTTACTTTAATATTATTAGTTCACGCCATCATCAAATCCCCCCTTTCTGTAGAATTTTCGACCAACAGTCTACTAATAGTTGCAACACTTAGTGACCGAGTATTCCCTGTGGGATTCGACACCCAATCCAGTTAGGTTCTATATTTGACAGCAACCACTTATAGTTTCTTACGAGAGCTGTAGTTTGGGCGTTATCAAATTTTGGCAACGTTGCCAGGGAATACAGTTGTCAACTAAGTTTGTGATAGTTAATAGACCCTTTGGTCAAAAATTCTTAGATTTTTCTTTTAGTTGTTGTTTTGGTTTTATTTGGGTTCGGCTGAGTGCATGCCAAACACTCAAAGTTTAGGTCAACCGTTATTACCTATCAATCCTGAACCACATCTTATTGGCAGAATGGATGCACAACGTGACATTGAACGAAGGGCTGCTCAACAAGAGCAGGCAAGATTAGCTGCATTGGCAGCCGCCTAAGTGCATCAACAGAATATTGATAACCCAGGTCGGGCAACAAATTCTGATGATGAGGACCTAGGTGATGAAGAGTTACTAAATCCAAGGCGTGCAGATGAGGTGGCAGCGCCTGTGAACAAAAGAAATCGTCAAGCTAGAATGAGACCTGACCGCCGAGCTGTGCAGGTTCTTTTTGATGATGATGATGATGATCTGGATGGAGCTGGTGCCACTAGGGCTATTATTCCTCCGCCCTTGGCACCCGGATCCAAGTTCAATATCACTAGAACCATGATTAAGCTATTGCAGCTCAAGGGGTTATTTGGTGGACTTGCAGGACATGATTCGAATATGCATCTGATTAATTTTATCTCAACATGCAAGGCGTTTGACAATCCAGGAGTTGGACAGAATGCAATTCGGTTGCACTTATTTCCATTGTGTCTATCTGGGGAGGCAACTCTATGGCTGAATGGGCTAACTCCTGATTCTGTTACTAATTGGAGGCAACTGAAAGACGCTTTCCTAGAAAAATTCTTTCCACCATCCAAGAGAGCACAATTAAGAGATGAGATCAGCAATTTTCGACAGCTTCCAACTGAAGCTCTCCATGAAACATGGGAAAGGTTCAAGAAGAAGCTTATGCGGTGCCCAAACCATCGGATGACCAATATCCACTTGATGGAAATATTATACAGGGCTTTGAACTCGGTGACAAAGCCAGTGGTTGATAATGTTGTAGGTGGGTCATTTATGGACCTTACTTTTATTGAGGCAAGTGATATGCTGGACCGTATCACAAAGCAGAGTAGAGCCTGGCATACTAGGGATTCTGAGGTAGCAAGCTCTACTATATCTATTGGCATGACTGCAGAACAGAGATGAAGACAAGAGGAACGTGACCAAGATATGGCTCACATGAAAACATAGATGGATCTTCTTACCAAGCACTTATTATCAGGGAATACCGAAAAGGTTAAGGCCATTGTATCACAGGGAAGGGATGAATCCGACTCTGAGGAAGATGCGAATTACTTGAATAATTAGGGGGGTTTCTGAGGCAATGCCCTAGGAAACCAAGGCCGTAACTATTATGATAAATCAGGATACAAGGACCGTGATCAAGGAAATTGGAAAAAAAAGACTGACAGGAGTGGTTTGTATGTTTCTCCTAGAAATCGTGAGGCTGTGGCGTCTGGCTCTGGGAAGATGTCCATGGAAGATATGATGGCTAAGCTATTGAAAGGAGTGGAGGCAACCAACATGGGCGTAATCGAGGTGAAGAATAATTTGTCTTCAATAAATCAATTGGTTGACTCGCATTCTAACGCAATAAAACAGTTGGAACAACAATTGAGTCAACTATCAGCGACATTCAATCAAATAAAAGTTGGCACCTTACCTAGCGACACTGTGCAAAACCCAAGGAACAACAGATCATGTATGGCTATTACTACCAGGAGCGATAAGGTGTTGAAAAATCCATCCAAAGACAAGCAGGTGATTGATGATATAGCAGATAATGTTATTAAAGCAGAGTGTGATGATGTTGTAGAAGCTGAAGAGAGCGTTCATGATATTACACCTAGACGTCACCAGCCTGAAAATATTGATAATCGAAAGCAAGATAAAAAGAAAGTGGTGGAGAAAACAATTCCTCTTCCACCACCACCTTTTCCTCAGAGACTAAAGAAGAAAGCTGATGACACCAGGTTCAGTAAATTCATGACTATGTTGAAGCAACTGACTATTAATGTTCCTTTGGTGGAGTCCCTGAAACAGATGCCTGGGTACGCTAAATTCATGAAGGACCTTTTGACAAAGAAGCGGGCAGTAAGCTATGAGCTGGCAGATAATGTTCATCATTGCAGTGCGATTTCCATGAGATCTTTAGTACAGAAGAAGGCAGATCCTGGTGCTTTCACTATTCCTTGAACGGTTAGATCTTTGGAGCTTTCTAAGGAATTGTGCGATTTGGGGGCTAGCATCAATTTGATGCCGCTATCCATCTACAGGAAGTTGGGGTTGGACGATCCTACACCAACTAATATACGGGTCATGATGGCAGATAGGTCGGTAAAACGACCTGTTGGTATCCTATATGATGTATTGGTGAAGGTGTCTACCTTCATTTTTCCTGCAGACTTTGTTATTTTAGACTGTGAGGTGGATTTTGAAGTTCCCATAATCTTGGGACACCCTTTTCTCACAACTGGAAGTGTGCTCATTGATTTAAGAGCTAATGAGCTTTTATTTCGGTTGAATGACGAAGTGGTCCGTTTTGATGTATGCAAATCGATGAAGCAGGCTAGAGATATGAATGTGTTCTCTGTAGCTGATGTTTATTATGAGGATGAGAAAGATGTATCTGTAGAGAAGCAGCTTACTGTTGAGCCATTGTCTGCTGTGCTGTTGAATTTTGAGCGTGAGGAGGTTGAAGAATATAAAAAAACTATTTGTGCTCAAACAAGATTGGGGTCATATTCTCATGGACCTAAGAAGCTAGACCTTGATTTTAAGAATCGACCTTCATCTCCAATGAAACCATCCATCGAAGAGCCACTAGTACTAGAATTGAAAGAGCTACCCAGTCACCTGAAGTATGCATTTTTGGGAAGTGGTGATACACTTCTGGTTATTGTTGAGACTGATTTAGGTATGCACAAGATTCAACTAGATGAAGATCGTGTACCCACTATTAAGCATCAGCGTCCTCTGAATCCATTCAGAAAATGATGGACCATCTATCTCAATGAAGTCTGAGTAATTGAGGTAACCATGTCGTGCCACGACAAAAAATTAAGGCGCTTGGTGGGAGGCAACCCATCGTTTTTATTCATTTTGTTTTCCTAGAAGTCTATTTTTGTTAAATAAAAATCCAAAAAAAAGAGTCGAGCCACGACCAAAACTAAGGCTCTTGGTAGGAGGCAACCCATCTTTCTAATTGATTTTGTTGTTTTTGATTAAGTGTAGGTGCAAGATGTACAAAGGAGGGGATTGATCCCAAAATTTTGATTTGAAAGTGAGCCATGTTAAAGGTGGTAAGTTAGGATTGAAGGAGAAAAGGCTATCAGTTAGGCATTGCCTATGCGAATCTAGGCAACGAACAAGGCAAGGCCTATGTCATTGCCTATGCTCACTGCCTCAACTAGGCAATGGACAAGGAAAGGCCTACATAAATCTAGGCAATGGACAAGGAAAGGCCTATGCAAATCTAGGCAATACCATAGGCGCCGCCTATGCCATTTCCTATGCTCACTGTATCAACTAGGCCATAGCATAGGCACATCCTATGCTCAACTAGGTGATAGCATAGCTACCGTCTATGCCAAACTAGGCAAAGCAAAAGGCGCTGCCTATGCCAAGCATAGGCAAAGCATTAGGCGCCGCCTACTTATGCATTTTTGTCTCCTAACCCGATTTTTCATGGATCAAACCCGACCCAAGCCTTGGTCTATAAATAGAACTTCAACCTTAGAACAATATCCCATGGCTCAAGATAAGCGCCGCCCAACCTTCTAATTTCTCTCAAAATTTTTCTTTTTGCTCATCTAATCTTGCAAACTCATCTTTCAGAATCCATCACCAAGTAAGTTATTCTTTTATATACTGTAGTTGTTTAAATGCTACATTTATAATGATTTGTTAGATTTTGAAGTGGTGTTGGTGATTAGAATGTGGTTGGTTTCTTATGATACATCTAGTTGAGTGAAAGAATACGTGTGGGTGTTCTTGACTTGGTTTCGACTTGTGTTTGATTGTTATACACTGTCATCTTTTTGCGGAATCGAAATGGTAAAGTTAATTGCATAATCTTCAAAATTGAAAGCATGAATGTTTGAATGACTCATTCATCGAGATAAAGATCATGATTGAATACAAGCATGAGATGTTGTGATTATTTCTATGCCATAACTTGATATGATCTCTATGTAGTAGTCTTGTTCAAAAGGTGCATTAATCCAAACATGAAAGTATAGTCAAGATTACATGAAATAGAGTTGGAAAGGATAGATAAGATGACATAAATGTATGACTGTGCTGAACATATTGATGGAACATATCGCCTGAATGTATGTCGATGAAGTCTGAGTAATTGACATTATTCACATAATTAGTTTGTGCCAACAAATTAAGTGTGTGGTGGTGCAACTACTGTTTGTTTGTCGATTAAATCTTATGAGATGAGAAAACACGAATCTATTTTAATCTCAGGTAGAATGTCATCAAAAGGACGACAAGGAAAAGAAAAAGTGTCCACCTCGCAGAAAGGTCAGAAAAGGGGAAGAAAAGATCAAGCTGAATCATCCTTTCTACAAATACCTCGATGCACTTTTGGAATAAAGGGGGTCCTAGAGGAGGAAGGAAAGGAGTGGTACAATAACAACAAAGTGAAAAAATATGTTCACGTGGATTTAATGTAGAAGGAGAGTCTAGCAAAGAGAGAGCCACACATTTTGGCTAAAATCATGGCGCTAAATATTGATTTCATTTTCCAAGATATGGGGGAATGCCATCTTGATCTAACGCGTGAGTTCTATGCCAATTGGTCCCCAAATACTACCGGAAGTGAAGTGAAGATTTGGGGCCAAGTCTTGCAACTGAATGTGCAGTTCTTTAATGCTTTTCTGGGTCTTCCATCTGTGGATCCATCACCGCTAAAGGAGCTTTATCACAGACCTCCCTACAGGGCAATCAGACACACACTGTGCGGAACAAGGTCCATGGCACAGTGGATTCGTCACAAGGATAACGGTTGGAATAATACCTTCACGTATGCTTCCTTGAACAGAGAAGCTCGTACATGGTTAAGGATAGTCAACTCTTGCCTGATTCCTGGGACACAGTACACAAAGATCACATGTGATAGAGTATGCTTGGTGTACGCTCTGATGACTAATATTCCCATCAACATTGGTGCAATTATACGATCATCAATACGTAAGGCTAGGCTACACAAAACGTCCCATTTAGGCTTTGGTAATTTGTTGACTGCGATATTAAGGAAGGAACACATTGAAGAGGAACCTGCAGATCATAAGCTTCCACACACCCCGGAGAAGGTTGATCTCACAAAGGTTAAAGATCCTAAAACTGTATTATACTTCTTTGCCTGCATTTATTATTGTTTGTAGTTAAATTTTTAGATTTTTTAGTTTTTTAAAATTTTACATGAAATTGTTCTGATAGGCGGCATGGTATTATAACAAGAGTTTGTGCTAAAATCATTACTATTTAGACGTTTAGGCTCTAAGTGTGACTCACTGTGTGATAAGTTTGTGGTTTAATTCCTTCATCTGTTGGGTCAAGAGTCTATACTGCTCCCAATAAAGTTGACCATGTGCCTTGTGTGTGTGAGGTTATAGTATATTCTGTGTTGTGACTGATGCTAGAACATGCCTGGTGTGTGTGTAAAGCGAAATAAAGAGTGTGAGTTTAGGAGATGATTTAGGTATTTCTTTGGCAGCCTATAATTATTTACCTTCTTTTTACCTACCCTTATACATTATCCTAGTGAACCCCCTTTGAGCCTTTAGCTATTTTCTTTGACAGCCTCATATGTAGCCTAATCCATTTTTTTTCAAGACCATAATTTGATCCAAATTTCTAAGCGCTTTAAATTGTAGAGTCATGTGACAAAATAAGAGGAAAATGGTGAGAGTGATGTCTCAGAGTGTATTGGTACTTGAAATTGTTGTGAAAAAGAGTGGCTATCATAGAGGTGTTTTATAAATAAAATAAAATAAAATAATAAATAAATAAATAAATAAATCAAATAAAATATATATATATATATATATATATATATATAAAGTTAGTTCTGTTTATGATTGAATAACAAAATAGGTGAAAAGGGGTTGGTAGATGAAAGGAAAGTAGAGGGGTTGTTTAAAAGAGAGTGTTAATGACATATTGTAGT
This sequence comes from Capsicum baccatum var. pendulum, assembly GCA_030864225.1. NCBI lineage: Eukaryota > Viridiplantae > Streptophyta > Magnoliopsida > Solanales > Solanaceae > Capsicum > Capsicum baccatum. The sequence goes on from CM061557.1 coordinate 95,591,082, forward strand.
GTATTAAAGCGCTTAGGGAACATAGTCAGTATTTCTGGCCAAAATAGTCCTACCTGTCCCTTAGCCTACATTACAACCCTGTAAAGACCTATTTGATCCTAAGCTTAGCATTCTGATATTAGTGGAGAATTACACTAAGGGCAAGCCTATGGTCATCAGTTGCAATATAAGAATTCTTTGTGAGAGTGAGAGCAAGGAGAGTCTTATACCCATGTTTCGAAAAAAGCAAAACTATGAGCGATTATGGGTGATATCTTATGTGAGACATACATAGTTGATGATTTTTGGGTAGTGTTATATGATTCTTTATGGATTAACTTATGGATACGAATTAACCATCATCACGACTCTATGTTGGAGGCTGAATTGTTTCTGGTAGTGATCAAGAAACCTACTCTTGAGGATAAATTTTGTGTTGCTGCTGTGATATTCTAGTTAGATGATTGCATGGACGTAATATTTTGTTCGAGGACGAACAAAGCCTTAAGTGTGGCATGGTGATCTTGGGCGTATTTATACCCCTAAGAACCATAATTTACCCATATTTTAGGCTAAGTTTGGAGGATAAAATATATAATTCCTGCACTTTTAGTCTATTTTCCTGTAAGTGAGCTAACCTATGTGATTAGCATATTTTCAGGTATTAATGATGAAGATTTCAGCACTTTGTGGACCTTTGGGCAGCAAAGGAAAACTTCACATAAGAGGGAAGACAGCTTTTGGAAGCTTGTGGACTGAATGTGACGCATGGAGAATTTGTCCTAGGCAAAAGCTGTATTTTTAAATACTTAGGGGTGCAGCAGTAACTTAGTAGGACAAGGATGTTGTAAAAACCTTATTTGCTGAATCTTTAAGCATTCATTCAATAATTATTCATTCGACACTTTGGACAATTGACGTTACAAATTCTGTAAGTCTAACACAGAGAAACACGCTACACTTGGGAACGAAAAGAGAAGAAAACGTCAATCTGACGTTAGAATCATCCCATCGCGAAGATTATTCTAGGTTGTGGTATGATGATTATGTCTATTGTGATTTCCGTTGTAATCATGAGTAGCTAAACTTCTCTGTTAGGGTTATGGAAACCTTGTAAGATACTATGTATTGCTATGAGTTTGTGAACTCTTGATGTGTATGCTACTTATATCATTACTTTCTTCGTTTTAATTAAACTCTCATGGTTGCAAACATAGGGAATATGCCAGTATAACATTAACTTGTGCAAGAGAAAAGTTACATGTTTGGAAAAGAGAGTATGACAAGGAAATAGGGCAACCAACCCCTGTTTACACGTTAATGCCTTAATCGGATTAACTTCTTGGAGAATTTGTACCGTTAGTTATACACTTTAGGCTCGACAGACATAAAGTGTAATAATCCCTGATGGTTGAGAACAATAGGATTTACCATTAGAATACAAATCTCTATAAGTGCATGCATGTCTAAATTCCGCATTACTCATAGTTATTAGATACGTAGAACTCATAAGGTAGACATAACCCACTAGTTGCTATAAACTTTGAAGTATGTCATGAAAACATTCCTAAGCCTATCCTAGTTTCTACCCTAGTGGGTGAATCTATTGTTGCCCAGAAAGTTTATAAAAAGTGTCCTGTTACAGTCCTTCGTAGAGTCATGTTTGCTGATCTGAGAGAGTTAGACATGGTGGATTTTGATGTTATCCTAGGTATGGATTGGCTTCACTCTTGGTATGCATGTATTGACGGTCGTACCAGTATGGTCAAATTACAGCTTCCTGGTGAGCCAGTTTTAGAATGGTCCAGAAATTTCGTATCCCCTAAGAGTCATTTTATCTCATATCTCAAAGCCAGCAAGCTTATTTACAAAGGTTTCATATATCATTTTTTAGAGTCAAAGACACTAAGTTTGAGACTCCAACACCCCAGTCAGTCAACATTATTAATGAGTTTCTTGATGTATTTCCAGAAGATCTTCTAAGATATCTCCAGATAGAGAGATAGAGTTTAGGATTGATTTTTTTCTCAACACCCAACCCATTTTTATTCCTCCCTACTGTATGGTACCCACGAAACTTAAGTGTTGAAAGAGCAACTCAAAGATCTGTTAGACAAAGGTTTCATAAAGCCCAGTGTCTCTTCTTAGGGTGTACCTGTGCTATTCGTGTAGAAGAAAGATGGTTCTTTGCGTATGTCCATTGACTATCATCAGCTTAACAAAGTCACTGTCAAAAACAGGTATCCCCTTTCGAGAATAGATGATTTGTATGATTAGTTGCAAGGTGCGAGCTATTTTTCCAAGATAGACCTTAGATCCGGCTATCATCAACTCAAAGTAAGGGAGGGTGACATCCTGAAAAAAGACTTTCAGACCCGCTATGGTCATTTTGAGTTTCTTGTTATGTCTTTGGGCTAACCAATACCCCCGCAGCTTTCATGGACCTCATGAATCGTGTATTTAAGCCATATCTTGATATATTTGTTATTATGTTTATTGATGATATTCTTGTATATTCCCACATTGAGGATGAACATACAGACCATCTCCAAATCATCTTGCAAACTCTTCGAAATCATCAATTGTTCACCAAGTTCAGTAAGTGTGAATTTTGGTTAAGGTCAGTTGAATTTTTGGGTGATATTATTTTTTCTGAAGGTATTAGAGTTGATCCCCAAATGACAAAAGCTGTAAGAAATTGGCCTAGGCCTATCCCTTTATCTGATATTAGGAGTTTCTTAGGTTTAACTGGATCTAACTTCTGTTTTCTTAAAGGATTCTCTTCTATTACATCTCTCATGACTCGATTGACCCAAAAGAAAGTAAAGTTTCTCTGGTCAGATTCCTGGGAGAAGAGTTTTCAGGAGTTAAAGACTCAACTCACTTCCGCCCTTGTGTTGACTATTCCTGATGGTGTAGATGGTTTTATGGTATATTGTGATGCTTCGAGTGTGGGTTTGGGTTGTGTGTTGATGCACGGGGGAAATTTATAGCCTACGCTTCTAGGCATTTGAAACCTCATGAGAAGAATTCCTAACCCATGACTTATAGTTGGTTGCTGTCGTGTTTGCTTTAAAAATCTAGAGATATTATTTGTATGGTATACATATAGATGTTTGTACTGATTACAAAAGCCTATAGAATGTGTTTACCAAGAGAGAGTTGAACCTTAGACAGAAGAGGTAGTTATAATCATTAAAACAATATGATATAAGTGTGTTGTATCATCCGAGCAAGGCCAATGTAGTGGCAGATACCATTAGCAGGGTGTCCATGGGTAGTGTTTTGCATGTTGAGGAAGGTAAGAAAGAGTTGGCTTGTGATGTGAACCGTTTGTCTAGGATGGGTGTTAGGCTACTTGATTCTGCTGAGGGGAGTATGTTAGTTCAGTGTAGTTCTGAATCATCCTTAGTTTCAAAAGTAAAGGAGAAGCAGGACTTAGATACTATCTTGGTCGGGCTGAAAGAGTTAGTCAAATACCAAAGGGTAGAGGTTTTAACCCAAGGGAGAGATAGTGTGCTAAGGTTGTAGGGTAAGTTATATGTTCTGAATAATGATGAACTAAGGCCGAGAATCATCGCTGAAGCGCTTGGCACACGGTATTCTATTCATCCCAGTGCTACCAAGATGTACAACGAATTGCGAGAAATCTATTGGTGGTGTGGTTGAAGAAAGATATAGCTAAGTTTGTGGTGAAGTGCGCAATATGTTAGTGGGTTAAGGTTGAGACCCAGAGACCTGGTGGTATGATGCAAGAGTTCAGTATTCTTACTTAGAAGTGGGAAGATATTAATATGGATTTTGTGACTGGTTTACCTCTTTCCCGATGACATTATGATTCTATTTGGGTTGTTATTTATAGACTGACTAAGTCAGCACATTTCTTGCTCGTGCATACATCTTATTCAGGTGATGACTATGCTAGATTGTATATTTAGGAGTTAGTCAGGATGTATGGAATTCCGTTGTCTATCATTTCGGATAAGGGTACTCAGTTTACTTCTCAATTTTGGAAGGCTTTTCAGAAGGGTTGGGCACCAAAGTTCATTTGAGTTTTGCATTTCACCCGCAGATAGATGGTTAGGCTGATAGGACCATCCATAATTTGAAGGATATGTTAAGAGTGTGTGTTCTTGACTTCAAAGGTAGTTGGGATGAGAATTTACCACTAATTGAGTGTGCGTATAACAACAGTTATCATGCTAGCATCCAGATAGCACCATTTGAGGCTTTGTATGGAAGAAGGTGTAGATCACCCATAGGCTTCTTCGAGGTGGGTGAGGCTATTTAGATGGTCCTGATGCAGTATTTCAGGCAATGGAGAAGGTGAAGTTGATTAGAGAGAGGTTGAAGATAGCTTAGAGTCGCCGAAAGTCATATGCAGATGTAAGGAGTAGAGACTTGAAGTTTAAAGTGGATGATCTGGTGTACCTAAAAAATTTACCCATGAAGGGGGGTGGATAAGTTTGGGAAGAAGGAGAAGCTTAGTCCCCGCTATGTCGGTCCCTATAGGATCCTGAATCGTGTAAGAAGAGTGGTTTATGAGATTGAGTTACCTGAAGAGTTGTCAGCTATTCACCCTGTCTTTCATGTTTCCATGCTTAGGAAACACGTTGGTGATTGTGTTGTTGTAAATCCTTCAGAAATCCCTGATGTGCAAGACAATCTTTCATTTGATGAGGTTTCTATTGATATTTTAGATCACCAAGTCCAGAGACTAAGGAACAAAGAAGTTTCCTTAGTTAAAGTGTTGTGGCAAAATCAGTCAGTTGAGGGTGCTACTTGGGAAGCCGAAGTAGATATGCGATCCAAGTACCCACACATCTTTCCCGTAAGTTTAGATCAAGATGAAGGTACCATTCTTTCTTACTTCAATCCCTTTCTAATAAAGTTGCAGCTGTATAGCCATTCCTACTCTGTGTTTATGCATTCTATCAAGTAGCCAAAAGTTTAGAAAGAAGCAAAATCTGTTTAGCAAGATGTTTTAGTTGTGTTCCCTTAGGTTTTCTCCGTATTCATAAACTATCGAGAGTCATTTGAGGACGAATGTCCCTAAAGGGGAGATTTTGTAATACCCCGTACATTTCTAAGCTAAAAGATGAACCATTGTTCCTGTACGTGAAACTTTCTATCCTATAATTCGTATTTGAGCACATAACTTACCATGAGTATCCTAGTGAGAAAAATCTTATGACGTGTTAAATGTATTCATATGATTCACTTAAGGTAATAGAAGCTAAGACTTTTTGAATCCATCAAGTTTTAGTGTTCGATTTAGCAAAGTTCATCTTTGAATGAGCATAAATTGATGAATATGTGGTATTCCTGTTTATTTCGACCCACTAAATTGTAGATAATTGGATTACTTTTTCAACGATACCAATTTTACAAAAATTCGACAACCGAGCAAGAAGTTATGGCTTTGAAAATTGGAGTGCGTCGCCTAACCAATCGCACATGGCTACTGGAATGGGTGCGCAATAAGTTGTGCCATGCAAAGCCTCAAGTGTAAAATAGGGTGTGCGACACTTACCTTAGCTTGTGCGATAAGGTGTGCGGCGCACACTCTAGCATATGCGATGAGGTGTGCGACGCACACTTAGGGTTCCAGCAATGAAAACACTCCATTTTTGAGTTAATTTGAGGACAACTAAGTCTTTTAACACTCCTTAGATATATTAGGAGGCTCAAAGGGTTAGCTTGGGGCTACTTATAGCCTTAAGCACCTTGTGACATCTCGAGACCCATTTTAAGGGTATTACACAACCTTAGATCAAATTTGATCCAACGATTGAGATAAGCCTTCCCTCTTTCCTTTTTAATCAATCCCTTACCCTAATCCATTCAACAACAACTGTGTCTCTCTCTCTACTCTTCAGTCTCTCTAAAACAAAACTGTTATCGCCGCCTTCTACTGGCGCCACTGCTTCCCTCTATTCTCCTTCTAGCCGCTACCAAAACCATCTCTCTTTATCTTCTTTACGAACCAAAATTCCACAACCAATCACCTTGTTCCACCAGAGAAACAGCATCAACCAATGATAACAACAGCCGACAAAGATACCAGTGCCACTGCATCTTCCCCACCAGCTGACTAGCACGCACAAGCCCACAGCAGTAGCTTGATTTTGTGTTAATTTTAGGTTGTCTTCTACTCATTTGTTTCTTCACTTTTAACACATTTTGTTATCTTTGTTTCTTCTTGTTTTAACATATTTTGTGATCTGAATTTGATCAAAGTTGATAACAAAAAAATTATCTGATTTCTTCTTATTTTGAGTTGTATAAAAATGCTTAAGTGTAGGTACTTAAAAGTTTAACTTGTCAGTTGATTTTACTAAAATGTGGTCACTTGAGTAGTTGAGTGAAAAATGCACTAAGTGTTGTCTCTGCTAAACTGGATGTGTCAATTTTAGTTTGGTACATGAATAAATTGAAGTGTTGAGATTGTTAACTTATTACTAATAAAGGAGAAAGTATGCAATGGTAACCTAGTGTTTTTCCAGTTTTAGGACTTCAATAGTAGAAAAATAATTCAAGTTTGGAGTGCTATAAAATTTCCTTTTCACCACAAAGACTTATGTTTTGGATTCTAAGTTAGAGTTGTAAAAGGAATAGTCTTTTTTTTGTAAGTTTCGATACTTGAAATGTGAACTTGCCAATTGAATTTAATAAAATGTGGTCACTTGAGTAGTGAATTAGTGACTCAAAAATGTTTAAGCTGAGGTGGTTGAAAGGTGGACTTGTTTTTTGAATTTACTAAAATGTGATCACTTGAGTATTGAATTAGTGACTCAAATTTTTTTAATTTTAGGTACTTGAAAATGTGAACTTGTCAATTGAATTTACAAAAGCGTGGTCACCTGAGTAGTTAATAAGTGACTCAAATTGTTTAAATTTAAGGATTTGAAATGTGAACTTGTCAATTGAATATACTAAATTGGGTTACTTAAGTAGTGAACTAGTTACTCGAAAATGTTTAAGTTAAGTTAGTTGAAATGTGAACTTGTGTTTTGAATTTACTAAAGTGTGGCCACTTGAGTAGTTATTTAGTGACTCGAAGATGTTTAAGTTTAGGTACTTGAAATGTGAGCTTGTGTTTTGTGTTTACTAAAATGTGGTCACTTGAGTAGTTAGGTAGTGACTCAAAAAAGTTTAAGATTAGGTACTTCAAAGTTAAACTTGTCAATTGAATTTACAAAAGTGTGGCCACTTGAGTAGTGAATTTGTGACTCAAAAATGTTGAAGTTTAGGAAGTTGAAATGTGAACTTGTCAATTGAATTTACTTAATTTTGTTACTTGAGTAGTGAACAAGTGACTTGAAGATGTTTAATTTTAGGTAGTTGAAATGTGAACTTTTGTTTTGAATTTACTAATGTGTGGTAACTTGAGTAGTTAATTAGTGACTCGACAATGTTTATGTTTAGGTACTTGAAATGTGAACTTGTATTTACAATTTGCTAAAGTGTGGTCACTTCGGTAGTTAATTAGTGACTTGAAAAAGTTTAAGCTTAGGTACTTGAAATATGAACTTTCCAATTGAATTTTCTAAAGTGTGATCACTTTAGTATTCAATTAATGACTCATAAATGTTTAGGTACTTGAAATATGAACTTGTCAATTGGATTTACTAAAGTGTGGTCACTTGAGTAGTGAACTAGTAACTCAAAAATGATTAAGATTTGGTAGTTGAAATATGAACTGGTGGTCTCAATTTACTAAAGTGTGGTCACTTGAGTAGTTAATTAGTGACTCAAAAATGTTTACGTTTACGAACTTGAAATGTGAACTTGTTAATTGAACTTACTATAGAGTGTTTACTTGAATAGTGAATTAGTGACTCAGAAATGATTAAGTTTAGGTACGTAAAATGTGAACTTGTCAATTGAATTTACTAAATTCGGTTACTTGATTAGTGAAATAGTGACTCGAAAATGTATAAGTTTAGCTAGTTGAAATGTGTGTTGTGAAATTACTAAAGTGTGGTCACTTCAGTAGTTAATTAGTAAGTTGAAAATGTTTAAGTTTAGATACTTGAAATGTGAACTTGTTCTTTGAATTTACTAAAGTATGGTCACTTGAGTAGTTAATTATTGACTAAAGTTATTTAAGTTTTGGTACTTGAAATGTGAAATTGTCAGTTGAATTTACTAAAGTGTGGTCACACAAGTATTAAATTTGTTACTCGAAAATGTTTAAGTTTGGGAAGTTGAAATGTGAACTTTTCTATTGAATTTGATAAACTTTGTTACTTGAGTAATGAACAAGTGACTTGAAAATGTTTAAGTTTAGGTAATTGAAATCGGAACTTGTCTTTTAAATTTACTAAAGTGTGGTTACTTGAGTAGCTAATTTGTGACCCGAAAATGATTAAGTTTACGTACATTATATTTGCCCTCGTGTTTTAAATTTACTAAAGTGTGGTCACTTGAATAGTTAATTAGTGGCTCGAAAATGTTAAGTTTAGGTACTTGAAAGATGAAATTGTCAAGTGAATTTACTAAAGTGTGGTCACTTGAGTAGTGAATTACTGACTCGAAAATGTTTATGTTTGGCTACATGAAATATGAACTTATCAATTGAATTTACAAAAGTGTGGTCACTTGAGTATTGAACTAGAGACTCAAAATTTTTTATGTTTAGTTAGTTAAAATTTTATCTTCTGTTTTGAATTTACTAATGTGTGGTCACTGGAGTAGTTAATTAGTTACTCGAAAAAGTTTAGGTTTAGGTTATTAAGATGTGTCCTTGTCAATTGAATTTACAAAAGAGTGATCACTTGAGTAGTGAATTAGTGACTAGAAAATGATAAAGTTTAGGTATTTGAAATGTAAACTTGTCAATTGAATTTACTAAAGTGTGATCACTTTAGCAGAGAATTACTAACTCGAAAATGTTTAAGTGTAGGTACTTCAAACCTGAACTTGTCAATTGGATTTACCAAAGTGTGGTCACTTGAGTAGTGAACTAGAGACTCCAAAATGTTTAAGTTTAGGTAGTTGAAATGTGAACTTCTGTTTTAAATTAACTAAAGTGTGGTCATTTGAGTAGCTAATTAGTGACTCGAAAATGTTTAAGTTTAGGTATTTTAAATGTGAACTTGTGTTTTGAATTTACTAAAGTCTGGACACTTGAATAGTTAATTAGTGGCTCGAAAATGTTAAGTTTAGACTCTTGAAAGATATAATTGTCAAATGAATTTACTAAAGTGTGGTCACTTGAGAAGTGAATTAGTGACTTGAAATTTTTTAAGTTTAGATACATGAAATATGGACATTTCAATTGTATTTACAAAAGTGTGGTCACTTAAGTATTGAACTAGTGACTCGAAAATGTTTAAGTTTAGGTAGTTGAAATGTGAACTTTTGTTTTGAATTTATTAATGTGTAGTCACTTGAGTAGTTAATTACTTACACGAAAATGTTTAGGTTTTGGTTTTTAAAATGTGAACTTGTCAATTGTATTTACTAAAGAATTGTCACTTCAGTAGTGAATTAGTGACTAAAAAATGATAAAGTTAGGTAGTTGAAATGTTAACTTGTTAATTGAATTTACTAAATTTTGTTACTTGAGTATTGACCAAGTGACTTGAAAATGTTTAAGTTTAGGTAGTTGAATTGTGAAATTTTGGTTTGAATTTACTAAAGTGTAGTAACTTAGGAAATTAATTAGAGACATTAAAATGTTTAAATTTAGATAGTTGGAATGTGGACTTGCATTTTGAATTTGCTAAAGTTTGGTCACTTGAGTAATTAATTAGTGACTTGAAAATGGATAAGTGTAGGTACTTGAAATGTGAATTTATCAATTTAATTTACTAAAGTGTTATGTGACTCGAAAATGTTTAACTTTAGGTACTTGAAATATGAACTTGTCAATTGGATATACTAAAGTGGTGTCACTTAAGAAGTGAAATAGTGACTCAAAAATGTTTAAGTTGAGGTAGTTGAAATGTTAACTTGCATTTGAATATACTAAAGTGTTGTCACCTGAGTAGTTTAGTACTGACTCAAAAATGTTTAAGTTTAGATACTTGAAATGTTAACTTTTTAATTGAATTTACTATAGAGTGGTCACTTGAGTATTGAATTAGTGACTCAAAAATGATTAAGTTTAGGTAGGTTAAATTTGAACTTGTCAATTGAATTTACTAAATTCGGTTACTTGAGTAGTTAACTAGTGACTCGAAATTGTTTAAGTTTAGGTAGTTTAAATGTGTGTTTTGAATTTACTAAAGTGTGGCCACTTCAGTATTTAATTAGTGACTCGAAACTGTTTATGTTTAGCTACTTGAAATGTGAACTTGTGGTTTGAATTTACTAAAGTGTGGACACTTGAGTGGTTAATTAGTGACTTAAAAATATTTAAGTTTCGGTACTTGAAATGTAAACTTGTCAATTGAATTTACTAAAGTGTGCTCACACAAGTTTTGAAATATGAACTTTCCAATTGAATTTACAAAAGTGTGATCACTTTAGTAGTAAATTAATGACTCATAAATGTTTAGGTACTTGAAATATGAACGTGTCAATTGGATTTACTAAAGTATGGTCACTTGAGTAGTGAACCAGTAACTCAAAAATGTTTAAGATTTGGTAGTTGAAATATGAACTGGTGGTCTCAATTTACTAAAGTGTGGTCACTTGAGTAGTTAATTAGTGACTCAAAAATGTTTAAGTTTAGGAACTTGAAATGTGAACTTGTCAATTGAACTTACTATAGAGTGTTCACTTGAATAGTGAATTAGTGACTCGGAAATGATTAAGTTTAGGTACATAAAATGTGAACTTGTCAATTGAATTTACTAAATTCTGTTACTTGAGTAGTGAAATAGTTACTAGAAAATGTTTAAGTTTAGCTAGTTGAAATGTGTGTTGTGAAATTACTAAAGTGTGGTCACTTCAGTAGTTAATTAGTAAGTTGAAAATGTTTAAGTTTAGTTACTTGAAATGTGAACTTGTTAATTGAATTTACTAAAGTGTGGTCACTTGAGTAGTGAGTTAGTGAATCGAAAATGTTTAAGTTTAGATACTTGAATATGAACTTGTCAATTGAATATACTAAAGTGTGGTCACTTGAGTATTGAACTAGTAACTCAAAAATGTTTAAGTTTAGGTAGTTGAAACGTGCATTTGTGCTTTGAACTTACGAAAGTGTGGTCACTTGAGTGGTTAATTATTGACTCGAAAATATTTAGGTTTAGGTTCACAAAATGTGAAGTTGTCAACTGAATTTACTAAAGAGTGGTCACTAGAGTAGTGAATTAGTGACTCAAAAATGTTTAAGTTTAGGTAGTTGAAATGTGTACTTATGCTTTGAATTTACTAAAGTGTGGTCACTTGAGTGGTTAATTAGTGACTCAAAAATGTTTAGGTTTAGGTTCATAAAATGTGAACTTATCAATTGAATTTACTAAATTTTATTACTTAAGCAGTGAACTAGTGACTCAAAAATCTTTACATTTGGTAGTTAAAATGTGTGTTTTGAATTTACTAAAGTGTGGTCACTTGAGTATTGAATTAGTGACTCGAAATTTTTTAAGTTTAGGTAATTGAAATGTGAACTTGTCAATTGAATTTACTAAAGTGTGGTCACTTGAGTAGTTAATTAGTGACTAAAAATTGTTTAAGTAAATGAAATGTGAACTTGTTAATTGAATATACTAAATTTGATTACTTAAGTAGAAAACTAGAGACTTGAAAATGTTTAAGTTTCGGTAGTTGAACTGTAAACTTGTGCTTTGAATTTACTAAAGTGTGGTCACTTGAGTAGTTATTAAGTGACTCGAAAATGTTTAAGTTTAGTTACTTAAAATGTGATCTTTTGTTTTGAATTAATTAAAGAGTGGTCACTTAAGTAGTTAGTTATTGACTCAAAAATGTTTAAGTTTAGGTACTCTAAATGTGAACTTGCCAATTGAATTTACTAAAGTTTGGTCACTGGAGTAGTGAATTTTAGACTCGAAAATATTTAAGTTTAGGAAGTTGAAATGTGAACTTGTCTATTGAATCTACTAAATTTGGTTACTTGAGGAGTGAAAAAGTGACTTGAAAATGTTTAAGTTTAAGTAGCTCAAATGTGAACTATTATTTTGAATTTACTAAAGTGTAGTAACTTGAGTAGTTAATTTGTGCTAAAAAAATGTTTAAGTTTAGGTACTTGAAATGTGAACTTGTATTGTGAATTTGCTAAAGTGTGGTCACTTGAGTAGTTAATTAGTGACTCGAAAATGTTTAAGTTTAGGTACTTGAAATGTGAACTTGTCAAATGAATTTAGTAAAGTGTGATTACTTTAGTAGTGAATTAGTAACTCGAAAATGTTTAAGTTTAGGTACTTGAAATATGAACTTCTCAATTGGATTTACTAAAGTGTGGTCACATGAGTAGTGAACAAGTGACTCGAAAATGTTTAAGTTTAGGTAGTTGAAATGTGAACTTGTGTTTTTAATTTACTAAAGTGTGGTCACTTGAGTAGTTAATTAGTGACACAAAAATGTTTATGTTTAGATACACGATATGTGAACTTGTCAATTGAATTTACTATAGAGTGGTCACTTGAGTAGTGAATTAGTTACTCAAAACAGTTTAAGTTTAGGTAGGCAAAATGTGAACTTGTTAGTTGAATTTACATAATCCGGTGACTTGAGTAGTGAACTAGTTACTCACAAATGTTTATGTTTAGGTAGTTGAAATGTGTGCTTTGAATTTACTAATGTGTGGTCAATTGAGTAGTAAATTAGTGACTCAAAAATGTTTAAGTTTAGATACATGAAATATGAACTTCTCTATTGAATTTACTAAAGTGTGGTCAATTGAGTGTTGAGCTAGTGACACAAAAATGTTTAAGTTTAGGTAGTTAAAATGTGAACTTTTGTTTTGAATTTACTAATGTGTGGTCACTTGAGTAGTTTATTAGTTACTGGAAAAAGATTGGGTCTAGGTTTTTAAAATATGAACTTGTCAATTGAATGTACTTAAGAGTGGTCAGTTGAGTAGTGAATTAGTGACTAGAAAACGATAAAGTTTAGGTAGTTGAAATGTGAAATTGTCAATTGAATTTACTAAAAATTTTCACTTAAGTAGTGAAATAGTGACTAAAAAATATTTACGTTTAGGTTGTTGAAATATGTGTTTTGAATTTACTAAAGTGTGGTCAATTCTGTAGTTAATTAGTGATTCAAAAATGTTTAAGTTGAGGTACTTAAAATGTCAACTTGTCAATTAAATGTACTAAAGAGTGGTCACTTGAGTAGTGAATTAATGACTTTACTTTTAGTAGTTCAAAATGTGAACTTGTCAACTGAGTTTACTAAATATGTTTACTTGAGTAGTGAATAAGTTCCTAGAAAAAATTTAAGTTTAGGTAGTTGAAATGTGGATTTTAAATTTACCCAAGTGTGGTCACTTCAGTAGTTAATTAGTGACTCGAAAATATTAAATCTTAGGTACTTGAAATGTAAACTTATGTTTTGAATTTACTAAAGTGTGGTCACTTGAGTAGTTAATTAGTGACTCAAAAATGTTTAAGATTAGGTACTTGATATGTGAACTTGAGTTTTTAATTTATTAAAGTGTGGTCACTTGAATAGTTAATTAGTGTGTCGAAAATATTTAAGTTTTGAGTAGTGAATTTGTGAATCAAAAATGTTTAAGTTTAGATTCTTAAAATGTGAACTTGTCAATTGAATTTACTAAAGTGTGGTCACTTGAGTACTGAACCAGTGAATCAAAAATCTTTAATTTTAGGTATTCGAAATGTGAACTTGTATTTTGAGTTTACTAAAGTGTGTTCACTTGAGTAGTTGATTAGTGACTTAAAAATATTTTGGTTTAGGTTCTTAAAATGTTAACTTGTCAACTAAATTTACTATAAAGTGGTCAGTTGAGTAGTTAATTAGGGACTAGAAAATGGTTAAGTTTAGGCAGTTGAAATGTGAAGTTATCAATTGAATTACTAAATTTTGTTACTTAAGTAGTGAACTACTGAATCTAAAATCTTTTCATTTAGGTAGTTGAAATGTGTGTTTTGAATTTACTAAAGTGTGGTCATTTCAGTAGTTAATTATTGATTCGAAAAAGTTTAACTTTAGGTACTTAATATGTCAACATGTTTTCTGAATTTACTTAAGAGTGGTCACATGAGTAGTTAATTGGTTAATCGAAAAGGATTTCGTTTAGGTACATAAAATGTGAACTTCTCAATTGAATTTACTCAAGAGTGGTCACGTGCGCAGTGAATTATTGACTCATAATTGATTAAGTTTAGTTAGTTGAAATGTGAAGTTGTCAATAGAATTTAATAAATTTGGTTACTTGAGGAGTGAACTAGTGACTCGAAAATAATTACGTTTAAGTAGTTGTAATGTGTATTTTGAATTTACTAAAGTGTGGCCACTTCAGTAGTTATTAGTCACTTGAAAATATTTAAGTGTAGGTACTTAAAATGTGAACTTGTGTTTTGAATTTATTTAGTGTGATCACTTGAGAAGTTAATTAGTGACTCGAAAATGTTTAAGTTTAGGTACTTGAGATGTGAACTTGTGTTTTTAATTTACTAAAGTGTGGTCACTTTAATAGTTTATTAGTGTGTCGAAAATATTTAAGTTTAGTTACTTAAAATGTGAACTTGTCAATTGAATTTACTAAAGTGTGGTCACTTGAGAAGTGAATTGGTGAATCAAAAATGTTTAAGTTTAGATACTTGAAATATAAACTTGTCAATTGAATTGACTAAAGTATGCTCAATTAAGAATTGAATTAGTGACTCGAAAATGTTTAAGTTTAGGAAGTTGAAATGTCAACTTGTGTTAGCAATTTACCAATTTGTGGTCACTTGAGTAGTTAATTTGTGTCTCGAAATTGTTTAGGTTTAGGTTCTTAAAAAGTGAACTTGTCAATTTAATTTACTAAAGAGTGCTCACTTGAGTAGTGAATTAGTGACTACAAAATTACAGAGTTTAGGCTTTTTAAATGTGAACTTATCAATTGAGTTTACTAAATTTGTTACTTAAGTAGTAAACTAGTTATTCGAAAGTCTTTATATTTAGGTAGTTGATATGTGTGTTTTGAATTTACTAAAGTGTGCTCACTTCAATAGTTAATTAGTGATTCAAAAAAGTCTAAGTTTAGGTACTTAAAATGTCAACTTATGTTTTGAATTTACTAAAGAGTGGTCACTTGACTGGTTAATTAGTGAATCGAAAATGTTTAGGTTTAGGTACATGAAATGTGAACTTGTCAATTGAATTTACGAAAGAGTGGTTACTTGAGTAATGAATTTGTGACTAGAAAATGATTAAGTTTAGGTAGTTGAAATATGAACTTGTCAATTTAAATTTTTATATTTGGTTACTTGAGTAGTAAACTAGTGACTCAAAAATATTTACGTTTTGGTAGTTGAAATGTGTTTATTAAATTAACTAAAGTGTGGTCACTTCAGTAGTTAATTAGTGACTCGAATATGTTATGTTTAGGTACTTGAAATGTGAACTTGTCAATAGAATTTACTAAAGTGTGGTCACACAAGTAGTAAATTTGTGACTCAAAATTTTTAAGTTTTAGTAGTTGAAATGTGAACATTTCTATTGAATATGGTAAATTTGGATACATGAGTTTCAACAAGTGATTAGAAAATGTTCAATTTTTGGTTGTTGTAATATGAACTTGTATTTTGAATTTACTAAAGTGTGGTCACTTGAGTATTGAACTAGTAACTCAAAAATGTTTAAGTTTAGGTAGTTGAAATGTGAACTTGTGTTTTGAATTTAGTAAAGTGTGGTCACTTGAGTAGTTAATTTGTGACTCGAAAATGTTTTGGTTTATGTTCTAAAAATGTGATCTTGTCAATTAAATTTACTAAGGAGTGGTCACTTGAGTAGTGAATTTGTGACTAGAAAATGATTAAGTTTAGGTAGTTGAAAGGTGAACCTATCTATTGAATTTACTAAATTGATTTACCTAAGCAACGAACTAGTGACTCAAAAATGTTCACGTTTACGTAGTTGAAATGTGTTTTTTGAATTTACTAAAGTGTGGTCACTATATTAGTTAATTTGTGACTGGAAAATGTTTAAGTTTAGGTATTTGAAATGTGAAATTATTTTTTGAATTTACTAAAGTGTTGTGACTTTAGTAGTTATCTAGTGACTAGAAAATGTTTAGGTTTCGGTACTTGAAATGTTAACTTGTCAATTAAATTTACTAAAGTGTGGTCGCTTAAGTAGTGAATTAGTGATTCAAAAATGTTTATGTTTGGGTACTTGAAATGTCAACTTGTCAATTCAATTTACTAAATTTGATTAATTAAGTAGTGAATTAGTGACTCATATGTTTAAGTTTAGGTAGTTGAAATGTGAACTTGTAAATTGAATTTACTAAAGTATGGTCACTTGAGTAGTGAATTAGTGACTCGAAAATGTTTAAGTCTAGGTACTTGAAATGTGAAATTTTGTTTTGACTTTACTAAAGTGTGGTCACTTGAATAGTGAATTAGTGACTCAAAAATATTCAAGTTAAGGTACTTGAAATGTGAACTTTTCAATTGAGTTTTGTAAAGTATGGTCACACAAGTAGTATATTTGTGACTCAAAAATGTTAAAGTATTGTTAGTTGAAATGTGAGCATGTCAATTGAATTTAGTAAATTTTGTTACTTGAGTAATGACAAGTGACTTGAAAATGTTTATGTTTAGGTAGTTGAACTGTGAACATGAGTTTTGAATTTACTAAAGTGTGGTCACTTGAGTAGCTAATTAGTGACTAGAAAATGTTTATGTTTAGGTACTTGAAATGTCAACTTGTCAATTGAATTTACAAAATTGGCATACTTAAGTAGAGAACTAGTGAATCGAACATGTTTAAGTTTAGATTGTTGAAATGTAAACTCGTCAGTTGAATTTACTAAAGTGTGATTACTTCAGTAGTGAATTAGTGACCCGAAATATTTTAAGTTTAGGTACTTGAAATATGAACTTATTATTTTAATTTACTGAAGTGTGGTCACTTGAGTAGTGAATTAGTGACTAGAAAATGTTTAAGTTTAAATACACAAAATATGAATTTACAAAAGTGTGGTCACTTGAGTAATGAACAAGTGACTAAAAAATGTTTAAGTTTAGGTAGTTCAAATGTAAAGTTTTTTTTTTGGATTTACTAATGTGTGGTCACTTGAGTAGTTAATTAGTAACTCAAAAAAGTTTAAGTTTAGGTTTTTAAAATGTGAACTTGTCAATTGAATTTACTAAAGAGTGGTAACTTGGATAGTGAATTAGTGACTAGAAAATGATCAAGTTTAGGTGGTTGAAATTAGAACTTGTTAATGGAATTTACTAAATTTTGTTACTTGAGTTGTGAACTAGTGACTCGAAAATTTTTAAGTTTAGGTAGTTGATATGTGTGTTTTAAATTTACTTAAGTTCGTTCACTTTAGTAGTTAATTAGTGACTCGAAAATGTTTAAGTTTATGTACTTAAAATGTGAACTTGCATTTTGAATTTGCTAAAGTGTGGTCACTTGAGTAGTTAATTAGTGACTCAAAAATATTTAAGTTTAGGTACTTGAAATGTGAACTTGTCAATTGAATTTACTAAAGTGTGGTCACACAAGTAGTAAATTTGTGACTCGAAAATGTTTAAGTTTTGGGAGTTAAAATCTGAACTTGTCAATTGAATTTGGTAAATATGGTTATTGGAGTAATGAACAAGTGACTTGAAAATGTTTAAGTTGAGGTAGTTGAAATGTGAACTTGAGTTTTGAATTTACTAAAGTATGGTCACTAGAGTAGATAATTTTTGACTCGAAAAATGTTAAAATTTAGGTACTTGAAATGTCAACTTGTCAATTGAATTTGCTAAATTTTGATACTTAACTAGTGAATTAAAGACTCGAATATGTTTAAGTTTAGTTACTTGAAATATGAACTTGTTAGTTGAATTTACTAAAGTTTGGTCACTTGAGTAGCTAATTATTGACGTGAAAATTTTTAAGTTTAGATACATGAAATATGAACTTTTCAATTGTATTTACAAAAGTGTGGTCACTTGAGTAATGAACTAGTGACACAAAAATGTTAAACTTTAGGTAGTTGAAATGTAAACTTTCGTTTTGAATTTACTAATGTGTGGTCACTTGAGTAGTTAATTCGTTACTCGAAAAAGTTTTGGTTTAGGTTTTTAAAATGTGAACTTGTCAATTGAATTTACTAAAGAGTAGTCACTTGAATAGTGAATTACCGACTAGAAAATGATCAACTTTAGGTAGTTGAAATGTGAAATTGTTAATCAAATTTACAAAATTTTGTTACTTGTGTAGTGAAGTAGTGACACAAAAATATTTAAGTTTAGGTAGTTGAAGTGTTTGTTTTGAATTTACTTAAGTGCGGTCACTTTAGCAGTTAATTAGTGACTCGAAAATGTTTAAGTTTATGTACTTGAAATGTGAACTTGCTTTTTGAATATGCTAAAGTGTGGTCACTTGAGTAGTTAATTATTGACTCAAAAATATTTAAGTTTAGGTACTTGAAATGTGAACTTTTCAATTAAATTTACTAAAGTGTGGTCACACAAAGAGTAAATTTGTGAGTCAAAAATGTTTAAGTTTTTATAGTTTAAATCTGAACTTGTCAATTGAATTTGGTAAATTTGGTTATTTGAGTAATGAACAAGTGACTTGAAAATGTTTAAGTTTAGGTAGTTGAAGTGTTTGTATGGAATTTACTTAAGTGCGATCACTTTAGTAGTTAATTAGTGACTCGCAAATGTTTAAGTTTATGTACTTGAAATGTGAACTTGCTTTTTGAATATGCTAAAGTGTGGTCACCTGAGTAGTTAATTATTGACTCAAAAATATTTAAGTTTAGGTACTTGAAATGTGAACTTGTCAATTAAATATACTAAAGTGTGGTCACTTAGGCAGTGATTAAGTAACTAGAAAATGTTTAAGTTTAGGTACTTTATATGTAAACTTCTCAGTAAAATTTACTAAATTTGGTTACTTAAAGATTGGATTAGTGACTCAAAAATATTTAAGTTTAGGTAGTTTAAATGTGAATCTCTCAATTGAATTTACTAAATTTTTTTACTTGAGTAGTGAGCAAGTGACATGTAAATATTTAAGTTTAGGTTGTTAATATGTTCACTTGTCAATTGAATTTACTAAAGTGTGGTCACTTGAGTAGTGAACTAGGGACTCAAAAATTTTTAAGTTTAGGCTGTAGAAATGTGAACTTGTGTTTTGAAATTTCCTAATGTGTGGTCACTTGAGTAGTTAATTAGTGACTCAAAAATTTCAAGTTTAGGTACTTGAAATGTTAACATGTCAAATGAATTTACTAAAGTGTGGTCACTTGAGTATTGAATTACTGATTCGAAAATGTTTAAGTTTAGCTACTTGTAATGTGAACTTGTCAATAGAATTCACAAAATTTGGTTACTTTTGTTGTAAACTACTGACTCAAAAATGTTTAAGATGAGGTAGCTGAAATGTGAATTTGTGTTTTGAATTTACTAAAGAGTGGTTACTTGAGTAGTTAATTAGTGATTTGAAATTGTTTAATTTTTGGTACTTGAAATATGAACTTTTTAATTGAATTTACTAAAGTGCGGACACTTGAGTAGTGAATTAGTGACTCGAATATGTTTAAGCTTAGGTAGTTCAAATGTGAACTTGTCAATTGAAAATACTAAAGTTTAGTCACTTGAGTTGTGATTTAGTGACTCGAAAATGTTTGAGTTTATGTACTTGAAATGTGAACTTGTCAATTGAATTTATTAAATTTGGATACTTAAGTAGTGAATTAGTGACTCGAAAATGTTTAAGTTTAGGTAGTTTTAATGTGAACTGGTCAATTGAATTTACTTAATTTGGTTACTTGAGTAGTGAACAAGTGACTTGAAAATGTTTAAGATTAGGTAGTTGATATGTGATATTGTCAGTTGAATTTACTAAAGTGTGATCCCTTGAGTAGTGAACTAGTGCCTCAAAAATGTTTAAGTTTAGGTTGTTGAAATGTGAACTTGTTTTTAAAATTTCCTTAAGTGTGGTCAATTGAGTAGTTAATTAGTGACTCAAAAATGTTCAAGTTTAGGTACTGGAAATTTGAACTTGTCAATTGAATTTACTATAGTATGGTCACTTGAGTAGTGAATTACTGATTCGAAAATTTTTAAGTTTAAGTACTTGAAATGCGTACTTGTCAGTAGAATTTACAAAATTTTGTTACTTAAGTAGTGAACTAGTGACTAAAAATTGTTTAAGTTTAGATAGTTGAAATATGTACTTGTCTTTTTTAATTTACTAAAGTGTGGTCACTTGAGTAGTTAATTAGTGACTCGAAAATGTTTAAGTTTAGATACTTGACATGTGAACTTTTCAATTGAATTTACTGAAGTATGGTCACTTGAGTATTGAATTAGTTACTCGAATATGTTTATGTTTAGGTACTTGAAATATGAACTTGTCAACTAAATATACTAAAGTGTGGTCACTTGAGTAGTGAATTAGTGACTCGGAAATGTTTAAGTTTAGGTACTTGATATGTGAACATGTCAATTCAATTTACTAAATTTGGTTACTTAAGTAGTGAATTAGTTACTTGAAAATGTTTAAGTTTAGTTTGTTGAAATGTGAAATTTTCAATTGAATTTACTAAAGTATGGTTACTTGAGTAGTTTATTAGTGATTTGAAATTGTTTAAATTTAGCTTCTTGAAATGTGAAATTTTCAATTGAATTTACTAAAGTGTGGTCACTTGAGTAGTGGATTAGTCCTCGAATATGTTTAAGTTTAGGTACTGTAACGCCCCGAAATCGGGTCCCGAGACGTCACACAATGCTTAGGGTCACTAACTATTCTACTGGCATATCTTATAAGCAACTGAATATGAAGTACAAATATATATATACAAATCTGTGGAAAATAACTTTTTTTGAATTTGATTAATACAATACTGAAATTAGAAGATTGCAATTCTAACTTTACAACCATAACTGAAATGAAATACCTCAACTTCAACTGACTATCTTTGAAGCCTCTACTAGTACTGACTGTAGGTAGCCGGGTCATGACTCCCGACTAACCCAACTCAATATGACTGAATAAAGAAAATACGATACTATTAGGTCTACATAACTGACCCAAGCCCTTGAATCTAAAGGACTCATCACCTACTGACTGGATATCATGAACTGACTGGATCTGAAGGTGCGTACTATACCTTATACCTATATTCCAAGAAAATGTAGCCCACATACAAATATGTGGGTCAGTACCATAGAAATATACCGAGCATATGAGGGTGCAATGCATATATAAAATAATACCTTAATATCATCACAGTCTATAAAATTATGCATGCTGATATAAATGACTCACTTAGCTTGAATTAAAATCATCATAATCATAAGAGAGTAAAATATATCGAGTGAAACATATGAGTCATCATAATAAATCTCAATTCACTTCCATCTCGATTTCAAATTATCAAAGCAATCAAATCTCATAACAATTATCTTTGGAATATATGTTCATTAAATCTTTCGAAAACAATGACTTTCTCCAACTCAGTCTTTCAAACAAATATGTTCTCATCAATAAGACTTTTCATAATAGATAGAAGAATACACATACACACATTGGGAGTCTCTTACAACCGACATAAACCATGTGATATACATGGAGTCCAACTTTCTACCCACGTTGGGGAGAGTCGCCCTATTCCTTGCCATCGGAGCAGGACCTTAAATCATCAATCCAAACACTAGTGATCACTCTATAAATCAACCTCAGGCTCATATCCTACGGGGGTACGTAGTTCGAGGGAAGTACCAAAACAGCTATACCTCCCGCTCGGTGCTAATGACAACTCCCGAACTTAGCTCAGATCTTTTCAAAAGAAAATCCACTAATAAATGGTTCAACAATTCACAATGGGAGCCATCTTGCTACCCTTTTCATAATGATCAATAAAAGTGGATTTATTTTCTCATCTCGGGTTCAAAAACACCTTTTTTACGACCGAAAGGTTAAAGCTTCTTCATCATCTCTGTAACCCCATAGAAAACGAGTCCCATAGCATCACACAGTGCTTGAGGCTGCGGGTAGCCCCAAGCTAACCCTTTGAGCCATTTTTATTCAGTTCAACACAAATCAATGGGGTTTCCATAAATAACCCTCAAATATCAATAGAGTAATCAGCATCCAAGAATAAAAGAATTTCAGAAAGATAATAAAATACGACTTATTAGTCAACTCCCAATATCTATACTAGTCTGACAAGCCTCTAAGAAAATTAATAAAACAAGCGAGCCATTGAGACATGCCCAACCTGACTTATACTCAGTTATCAAATGTAAATGATTCCATGAAACCAACATCAAACATCACATCCTCAGATCATGAGGACTCAGCACAACAGAGGAAGTAGAACAGCGTGCCCGAAAAATCACTGTCGAACCTAGAACTGAGCACCTGAACCTACATTCTGAGAAGATGCAGCCCACATCCGAAGATGTGGGTCAGTACCATGGAAATAAATCGAGTATATGGGGGTGTATGCACTTTTATAAACATCATCATCATAAATATTTATATGAAATATGCAGGATGTATGAAAGACTCACATAGCCCAAAGAAAATCATCATAATCATGAGAGGATGAAATAAGTACAATAACACATGTGAGTCATCATATAATTTGTCAATCACTTTCAGTTCATCAAGAATATCAATTCTCATAAAGTAAATATCATTTAAATCTTTCGAAAGAATAACTTTCACAATTCCACTTTCAAATCACATCACGACTCACCATAGACACAAGGAAACACACAAAAACTAGGAGATCCTATAACCGATAAAAACTATGACGTTGGGGAGAGCCGTCCTATCCTTGCCATCGGAATAGGACTATTGATATCAAAATCCACACAAACTAGTGAATACTATGTAAATCATCCTCGGGCTCACTCCTACGGGGGCACATAGTTCTAGGGAAGTAAGGTCCCTTTATACCTCCCACTCGGTGCTAAAGATTTCTCCCGGACTTAGCTCAGATCATTTCAAAGACAATCTACAACAAAACAATTTCAGTAATATATAAATATACATCAGGAGCCATCACGCTTCCCATATATCAAAATCAACCACGTTGTGGATTTATTTTACACTCCAGTTCAAAATAACTCCATTAAGACCAAAAGCTCAAATTATTCAAAATATCTAAAATATAACATCAACGTGCTTATAACACACACTTTCTCAAAAAAAACACAATTTCTAATGGGGACATGACCGAAATATCAAAATCATGATAAATATCTTTCAAGGTTCATGCTTTATATCCCCACATAGGTAAATTCATCTTTCAAAATCATAAACATCAAGATTTCATAATAATCATCAAAAGATATGAGTTCATGCTTCAAATTCGTAAAAAATCAAATAAAAATCATGCCTTTGTAAAGAAAATTACTTTTGGGCACAAGAACGAAAGAGAGTTCATGTTGAAAAATCCTACATACCTTGAATGATTAACTTTAGATTGATACACATTTTTGAGATGTTAATTGTTCCCTTGAATGATGGTTCTTGGAGTTCTTGAACTAGGAACTTGGAATCTTGAATAAATTTGCAGAATTAATGGTGAACTGTGGAGGTTCTTGAAGTTGGATGTAGGAGCTTAGGGTTTTCTTTTTGAGAGAATTTGATGAGATATAACATATAATGCTTCTAATAGGATTTAATATAGCGTTTGGACGGATTTTCGGTGAGAGGGAAACACCAAAACGCCCCTAAAAATCAAATAATTCTTGAATCTGTCCTTTGGTGGACTGTTTTGATAGTTTGAAGTAGATCAACCATAACCTTTTACTCCGATGTAAAAATTTGATGAAACCAATTTCATTATAAAGAGGACTCTTATATCTTTCTATTGAAATATAGTATCTCATCCAGATTATTGTGTACAAGGAGTTATGATCGTTTGAATTTGACCCAAAAATTCACTTTTGATAGGTTGAAGTAGATTGACCATAACTTTTTGTTCCAATAGAAAAATTGGATAAAACCAATTTCATTCGAAAGAGGACTCGCAAAAATACGTTAGGCCTCAGTACTTTTTCCTGCACGTTTTATTGTTCACTACTATTCACGGTTCGATCGGAATGTTCATAACTAGTTGCTCGGGTGTCCGTTTTGGATGATGTACATAACGTTGGAAAGATTATTTGATACTCTATGCAGTGGTGGGTCATAATCTAACATATTCTGCACGGAAAATTTATAATTCATTCTAGAAGATAGAACCCAACACGTTTACGCATAAAATTTAAATAAAAAATTTCCTGGTGTATTACATCATCCCCCTTTGGATACATTCGTCCTTGAATGATGCTAGACATGCCAAGATTAGATAGGGAATAGAGCATACAACTGAAATCATTCGTTAGACTCATCACCTCATTGTTTCTCACTCCGAATACAACATATAATTCATAAATTCAAGAAACTACAGCTGAACACATAGTAAATGAATGTTGAACTGCTGCAATTTTTATCAAAAGTGCATGATTTAGAAAAGAACAGTACCTTCTGCTTGATCAGAGTTCATAGAAAATAGGTGCAGATACTTAGATCTCAAATCCACCTCATCTTCCCAAGTTGCACCCTCAACAGATTGGTTAGACCACAAACCTTGACCAAGGGAACTTCTTTGTTCCTTAGTCTTCGGACATAGAAATCAAGAATCTCAATAGGAATCTCATCAAAAGAAAGATTTTCTTGAATGTCAACACTCACAGAGGAATCCTCTACCACAACATCGCTAATATGTTTTCTAAGCATGGAGACATGGAATATTGAATGAACAGAGGACAACACGGAAGGCAACTCAATCTCATAAGCTACCTTACCAACACGGCTAAGAATTTTGTAAGGACCAACATAACGGGGACTAAGCTTTCCCTTCTTTCGAAAATCTCTTCACCCACCTCATGGGTGAAATTTTTAGATACACTAGGTCACTAGCTTCAAACTCAAGGTCTCTCCTTCTAACATCTGCATATGACTTCTGAGGACTTTGCGAAGTTTTCAACCTTTCCCTAATCAACTTAACTTTTTCCATAGCCTCAAATACCGAAGCAGGACCACTCACAGCCACTTCACCCACCTCGAACCAACCTATGGGTGATCTACACTTCCTCCCATATAAGGATTCAAACGGAGCCATGCCAATACTAGAGTGGAAACTATTATTGTAAGCAAACTCTATCAACGGTAAGTGATCATCCCAATTCCACCTAAAGTCAGGTGCACAAGCTCTCAACATATCCTCTAAGGTCTGGATGGTCCACTCAGCTTGATCATCGGTCTGTAGATGAAAAGAAAAACTCAAAAGCATTTGGGTACCAAGACCTTTCTGAAAAGCTTTCAAAGTTTACGAAGTGAACTGAGTACCCCTATCTGAAATGATAGACAAGGGAACTCCATGCAGTCTGACTAGCTCTCGGATATACAATCTAGCGTAATCCTCAGTAGTATATGAAGTATGAACAGGCCTGAAATGAGCAGACTCAGTCAACCTACCAACCACAACCCAAATAGAATCATAATGGAATCGGGAAGGAGGTAAACAAATCACGAAGTCCATATTTATCTCTTCCCACTTCCAGGTGGGAATACTAAACTCTTGCATCATACCACCCGATCTTTGGTGTTCAACCTTAACCTGTTGGTATGTTGCACACTTAGCTACAAATGCTGCTATATCTTTCTTCATGCCACTCCACCAATAGATTTACCGCAACCCTAGGTACATCTTGGTAGCACCAGGATGAATAGAATATCGCGCCTCGTGCACTTCAGCCATAATCTTTTGTCTCAGATCATCAATATTTGGGACACATAATCTACCCTACAATCTCAATACACCATCTCCCCCTTGGGAGAAAATCTCTACTTTTTGGTCCTTGACTGACTCCTCCAGTCTGACCAAACTAGCATGTAAGTATTGCTTTTCCTTCACTTCCGAAACCAAGGAGGATTCAGAACTACTCTGAACCACTATACAACCTTCAGCAAAGTCAAACAACCTAACCCCCAATCTAGCCAAATGATGTACATCACGAGCCAACTCTTTCTTAACTTCTACCACATGCGAAACACTACCCATTAACAGTCTACTTAGGGCATTCGCCACAACATTGGCCTTGCCCGGATGGTACATTGCACTCATATCATAGTCCTTTAACAATTCTAACCATTGTCTCTGCCTAAGATTCAACCCTCTCTAGGTAAACACATACTACAGAGTCTTATGATAAGTGAAAATATCAACATGGACACCATACATATAGTGTCTCTAGATTTTCAAAGCAAACACAACAACAACCAACTCAAGGTCATGGGTGGGGTAATTTTTCTCATGGGGTTTCATCTGTTTAGAAGCTTAAGCTATCACCTTACAATTTTACATCAATATGCAACCCAACCTAACTCAGAAAGCATCACAGTACACCAAAAAACCATCAACACCATTAGGCAAAGTCAAAACAGGGGCGGAAGTGAGTTGAGTCTTCAACTCCTGAAAACTCTTCTCACAAGATTCGAACCACAAGAACTTCACTTTATTTTGGGTCAACTGAATCATAGGAGACTCTATATAGGAGAAACCCTCAATAAAACGACGGTAATAACCTGCTAAACCCAAGAAACTTTAGATATTAGTCAAAGAAATAGGTCTAGGCCAATTTCTAACATCTTCAGTCATTCAGGGATCAACTCTAATACCCTCGGAAGAAATGATATGACCCAGAAAAGCAACTGACCTTAGCCAAAACTCATACTTACTGAACTTGGGAAACAACTTATGATCTCTAAGGGTTTGCAAAACAGTTCGGAGATGATCAGAATGTTCATCCTCAGTACAGGCTTACACTAGTATATCATCGATGAACACTATGACAAACATATCAAGATATGGTCTGAACACTTGATCCATAAGGTCCATGAAAGCTGCTGGGGCATTAGTTAAACCAAAAGACATAATAAGAAACTCAAAATGGCCATAACAAGTTTGGAAAACAGTTTTTGGGATATCACACTCCCTAACTTGGAGTTGATGACAGACAGAACGAAGGTCTATCTTTGAGAAATAACTTACACTTTGCAATTGGTCAAACAAATTTTCTATTCTCGGAAAGGGGTACTTATTTTTTACGTTGACTCTATTCAGTTAGCGGTAATCAATGCACATACATAAAGAGCCATCTTTCTTTCTCACAAACAACACAGGAGCACCCCAAGGAGAAATACTAGGCCTTATTAAACCCTTATCTAGTAGATCTTTGAGTTGATCTTTCAACTCCTTAAGTTATGCAGGGGCCATACGGTAAGAAAGAATAGAAATGGGTTGAGTATTGGGAAGAAGATCAATCCCAAACTCTATCTCTCTATCAGGAGGTATCCCTGGGAGATCATCCAAAAAGACATCAGAAAACTCATTGACGACGTTAACAGACTAGAGAGTTGAAGTCTTAGACTTAGTGTCTTTGACTCTAACCAAATGGTAAATACACCTCATAAAAATAAGCTTTCTAGCTTTGAGGTAAGAGATAAAATAACTCTTGGGTGACACAGAATTCCCAGACCACTCAAACACGGATGCACCCAAAAGTTGAAACTTGACCACTCAAAAAGCTTTCAAAAATTGCGAAGTGAACTGAGTACCCCTATTTCAAATGATAGACAAGGGAACTCCATGCAGTGTGACTAGCTCTCGGATATTCATTCTAGCGTAATCCTCAGCAGTATATGAAGTATGAACAGGCAAGAAATAAGCAGACTCAGTCAACCTATCAATCACAACCCAAATAGAATCATAATGGCGTCGGGAAGGAAGTAAACCAATCACGAAGTCCATATTTATCTCTTCCCACTTCCAGGTCGGAATACTAAACTCTTGCATCATACCACCCGATCTTTGGTGTTCAACCTTAACCTGTTGGTATGTTGCACACTTAGATACAAACGCTGCTATATCTTTCTTCATGCCACTCCACTAATAGATTTACCGCACCCCTCAGTACACCTTGGTGGCACCAGGATGAATAGAATATCGCACCTCGTGCACTTCAGCCATAATCTTCTGTCTCAGATCATCAACATTCAGGACATATAATCTACCCTACAATCTCAATACACCATCTCCCCCTCGGGAGAAAACCTCTACTTTTTGGTCCTTGACTGACTCCTCCAGTCTGACCAAACTAGCATGTAAGTATTGTTTTTCCTTCACTTCCGAAACCAAGGAGGATTCGAAACTACTCTGAACCCCTATACTAGCTTCAGCAAAGTTAAACAACCTAACCTTTAATATATCCAAACGATGTACATCACGAGCCAACTCTTTCTTAAATTATACCATATGCAAAACACTACTCATTGATAGTCTACTCAGGGCATCCACCACAACATTGGCCTTGCCCGGATGCTACAACACACTCATATAATAGTCCTTTAACAATTCTAACCATTGTCGCTGCCTAATATTAAATTCTCTCTGGGTAAACACATACTACAGAGTCTTATGATTAGTGAAAATATCAACATGGACACCATACATATAGTGTCTCCAGGTTTTCAAAGCAAACACAACAACAACCAACTCAAGGACATGGGTGGGGTAATATTTCTCATGGGGTTTCAACTGTCTAGAAGCATAAGCTATCACCTTACCATTCTACATCAATATGCAACCCAACCTAACTCTCGAAGCATCACAGTACACCAAAAAACCATCAACACCATCAGACAAAGTCAAAATAGAGGCTGAAGTGAGTTGAGTCTTCAACTCCTGAAAACTCTTCTCACCAAATTCGAACCACAAGAACTTCACTTTCTTTTGGGTCGAGTCATAGGAGATGCTATATAGGAGAAACCCTCAATAAAATGATGGTAATATCCAGCTAAACCCAAGAAACTTCTGATATGAGTTGAAGAAATAGGTCTAGGCCAATTTCTAACAACTTCGGTCTTTTGGGGATCAACTATAATACCCTCGAAAGAAATGATATGACCCAGCAAAGCAACTGACCTTAGCCAAAACTCATACTTACTGAACTTGGTAAACAACTTGTTATCTCTAAGTGTTTGCAAGATAGTTCAGAGATAATCAGAATGTTCATCCTCACTATGGGAGTACACAAGTATATCATCGATGAACACTATGACAAACATATCCAGATATGGTCTGAACACTTGATCCATAAGGTCCATGAAAGCTGCTGGGGCATTAGTTAACCCGAAAGACATAACAAGAAACTCAAAATGGCCATAACAAGTTTTAAAAGCAGTTTTTGGGATGTCACACTCCCTAACATTGAGTTGATGATAGCCAGAACGAAGGTTTATCTTTGAGAAATAACTTGCACCTTGCAATTGGTCAAACAAATTATCTATTCTCGAAAGGGGTTACTTATTTTTTACGTTGACTTTATTCAATTAGCGGTAATCAATGCACATATATAAAGAGCCATCTTTCTTTCTCACAAACAACACAGGAGCACCCCAAGGAGAAATACTAGGCCTTATTAAACCCTTATCTAGTAGATCTTTGAGTTGATTTTTCAACTCCTTAAGTTATGCAGGGGCCATACGGTAAGAAAGAATAGAAATGGGTTGAGTATTGGGAAGAAGATCAATCCCAAACTCTATCTCTCTATCAGGAGGTATCCCTGGGAGATCATCCAAAAAGACATCAGAAAACTCATTGACGACGTTAACAGACTAGAGAGTTGAAGTCTTAGACTTAGTGTCTTTGACTCTAACCAAATGGTAAATACACCTCATAAAAATAAGCTTTCTAGCTTTGAGGTAAGAGATAAAATAACTCTTGGGTGACACAGAATTCCCAGACCACTCAAACACGGATGCACCCAAAAGTTGAAACTTGACCACTCAAAAAGCTTTCAAAAATTGCGAAGTGAACTGAGTACCCCTATTTCAAATGATAGACAAGGGAACTCCATGCAGTGTGACTAGCTCTCGGATATTCATTCTAGCATAATCCTCAGCAGTATATGAAGTATGAACAGGCAAGAAATAAGCAGACTCAGTCAACCGATCAATCACAACCCAAATAGAATCATAATGGCGTCGGGAAGGAAGTAAACCAATCACGAAGTCCATATTTATCTCTTCCCACTTCCAGGTCGGAATACTAAACTCTTGCATCATACCACCCGATCTTTGGTGTTCAACCTTAACCTGTTGGTATGTTGCACACTTAGATACAAACGCTGCTATATCTTTCTTCATGCCACTCCACTAATAGATTTACCGCACCCCTCAGTACACCTTGGTGGCACCAGGATGAATAGAATATCGCACCTCGTGCACTTCAGCCATAATCTTCTGTCTCAGATCATCAACATTCAGGACATATAATCTACCCTACAATCTCAATACACCATCTCCCCCTCGGGAGAAAACCTCTACTTTTTGGTCCTTGACTGACTCCTCCAGTCTGACCAAACTAGCATGTAAGTATTGTTTTTCCTTCACTTCCGAAACCAAGGAGGATTCGAAACTAGTCTGAACCCCTATACTAGCTTCAGCAAAGTTAAACAACCTAACCCCTAATATATCCAAACGATGTACATCACGAGCCAACTCTTTCTTAAATTATACCATATGCAAAACACTACTCATTGATAGTCTACTCAGGGCATCCGCCACAACATTGGCCTTGCCCGGATGCTACAACACACTCATATAATAGTCCTTTAACAATTCTAACCATTGTCGCTCCCTAATATTAAATTCTCTCTGGGTAAACACATACTACAGAGTCTTATGATTAGTGAAAATATCAACATGGACACCATACATATAGTGTCTCCAGGTTTTCAAAGCAAACACAACAACAACCAACTCAAGGACATGGGTGGGGTAATATTTCTCATGGGGTTTAAACTGTCTAGAAGCATAAGCTATCACCTTACCATTCTACATCAATATGCAACCCAACCTAACTCTCGAAGCATCACAGTACACCAAAAAACCATCAACACCATCAGGCAAAGTCAAAATAGAGGCTGAAGTGAGTTGAGTCTTCAACTCCTGAAAACTCTTCTCACCAAATTCGAACCACAAGAACTTCACTTTCTTTTGGGTCGAGTCATAGGAGATGCTATATAGGAGAAACCCTCAATAAAATGATGGTAATATCCAGCTAAACCCAAGAAACTTCGGATATGAGTTGAAGAAATAGGTCTAGGCCAATTTCTAACAACTTCGGTCTTTTGGGGATCAACTATAATACCCTCGAAAGAAATGATATGACCCAGCAAAGCAACTGACCTTAGCCAAAACTCATACTTACTGAACTTGGTAAACAACTTGTTATCTCTAAGTGTTTGCAAGATAGTTCAGAGATAATCAGAATGTTCATCCTCACTATGGGAGTACACAAGTATATCATCGATGAACACTATGACAAACATATCCAGATATGGTCTGAACACTTGATCCATAAGGTCCATGAAAGCTGCTGGGGCATTAGTTAACCCGAAAGACATAACAAGAAACTCAAAATGGCCATAACAAGTTTTAAAAGCAGTTTTTGGGATGTCACACTCCCTAACATTGAGTTGATGATAGCCAGAACGAAGGTTTATCTTTGAGAAATAACTTGCACCTTGCAATTGGTCAAACAAATTATCTATTCTCGAAAGGGGTTACTTATTTTTTACGTTGACTTTATTCAATTAGCGGTAATCAATGCACATATATAAAGAGCCATCTTTCTTTCTCACAAACAACACAGGAGCACCCCAAGGAGAAATACTGGGCCTTATGAAACCCTTATCTAGTAGATCTTTGAGTTGCTCTTTCAACTCCTTAAGTTATGCAGGGGTCATACGGTAAGGAAGAATATAAATGGGTTGAGTATCGAGAAGAAGATCAATCCCGAACTCTATCTCTCTATCAGGAGGTATCCCTGGGAGATCATCCGTAAAGACATCAGAAAACTCATTGACGACGTTAACAGACTAGAGAGTTGGAGTCTCAGACTTAGTTTCTTTGACTCTAACCAAATGGTAAATACACCCCATAGAAATAACCTTTCTAGCTTTGAGGTAAGAGATAAAATGACTCTTGGGTGACACAAAATTCCCAGACCACTCAAACACGGATGCACCCGAAAACTGAAACTTGACTACTCGGGTTCGATGATCAATAGAGACATAAGAAGAATACAGTCAGTCCATAACCAGAATTACATCAAAATCTACCATGTCTAACTCAATCAGATCAGCCAACAAAACTCTATGAAGAACGGTAACAGGATACTTTAAGCACGATAGACTTCTAAAAGAAAGAATCATACATTTTCCTGAAACGTCTTGTAGTCTATTGCTCATAGATGTGGTGCGCTACACTCCAATGACCAAGAGTCTACTTAACGCGGCTTGTCAGACGCCCTAGGATACCTTAAAACCTTAGGCTCTATACCAAGTTTGTAACGCCCTAGAAAACGAATCCTGGAGCACCACAAGGTGCTTGAGGCTATGAGTAGCCCCAAGCTAACCCTTTGACCTATTTTTATTCAGTTCAACACAAATCAGTGGGGTTTCTATAAATAACCCTCAAATATCAACAGTGTAATCATCATCCAAGAATAAAAGAATTTTAGAAAGATAACAAAACATGACTTATTAGTCAACTCACAACATCTATACTTGTCTGACAAGCCTCTAAGAAAATAAATAAAACCAGCGAGCCATTGAGACATGCCCTAACTGACTCACACTCAGTTATCTAATGTAAATGATTCCGTGAAACGAACATCAAAAATCACGTCCTCGAAACATAAGGACTCACCACAACAGAGGAGGTAGAACAGCGTGCCTAAAGAATCACTATCAAACCTAGAACTGAGCACTTGAATCTATATTTCGAGAAAATGCAGCCCACATCCAAAGATGTGGGTCAGTACCATGGAAATGAATCGAGTATTTAGGGGTGTATGTAGTTTTATAAATATCATCATCATAAATATTTATAAGAAATATGGAGGATGTATGAAAGACTCACATAGCCCAAAGAAAATCATCATAATCATGAGAGGATGAAATAAGTACAATAACACATGTGAGTCCTCATATAATTTGTCAATCACATTTAGTTCATCAAGAATATAAATTCTCATAATATAATTATCATTTAAATCTTTCGAAAGAATAAGTTTAACAATTCCACTTTCAAATCACCTCACCATTCACCATAGACACAAGGAAACACACACTCACTGGGAGATCCTATAACCGACATAAACCATGTGAGCTACATGGATTCAAACGTAAAACCCACATTGGGGAGAGCCGTCCTATCCTTGCCATCAGAGTAGGACTATCGATATCAAATTCATACAAACTAGTGATCACTATATAAATCACCCTCAGGATCACTCCTATAGGGGCACGTAGTTCTAGGGAAATAAGGTTTCTTTATACCTCCCACTCGGTGCTAAATATTTCTCCCAGACTTAGCTCCGATCATTTCAAAGACAATACAGAACCAAACAATTTCAGTAATAGATAAATATACATCGGGAGCCATCATGCTTCCCATCTATCAAAATCAGCAACGTTGGGGATTTCGTTCACACTCGAGTTTAAAACAACTCCATCAACACCAAAAGATCAAATCATTCAAAATATCTTAAATATACAACATCAACATGCTTATAACACACACTTTCTTAAAAAACACAATTTTCAATGGTGATTCACGACCTAAATATTAAAATCATGATAAACATCGTTCAAGATTCATGCTTTATATCTCCACACATGTAAATTCATCTTTCAAAATAATAAACATCAAGATTTCACAATAATCATCATATGATATTGGTTCATGCTTCAAATTTGTAAAAAATCAAATAAAAATCATGCCTTTGTAAAGAAAATTACTTTTGGGCACAAGAGCGAAAGAGAGTTCTTGTTGAAAAACCCCACATACCTTGAATGATGATCTTTAGATCGATACTCATTTTTGAGATGTTAATCGTGCCTTTGAATGATGGTTCTTGGAGTTCTTGAACTAGGAACTTTAAATCTTGAATAAATTTGAAGAATTAATAGTGAACTTTGGAGGTTCTTGAATATGGATGTAGGAGCTTAGGGTTTTCTTTTTGAGGGAATTTTATGAAATATAACATATAATGCTTCTAATAGGCTTTAATGTAGGGTTTGAACAGATTTTAGGTGAGGGTGAATGACCAAATAGCCCCTAAAAATTAAATAATTCTCAAATCTGTCCTTTGGTGGACTGTTTTGATAGTTTGAAATAGATCAACCATAATATTTACTCTGATATCCAAATTGGATGAAACCAATTTCATTAGAAAGATGACTCCCATATGTTTCCATTGATATATAGTATGTCACCCAGATTATTCTGTCAGAGGAGTTATGATCGTTTGAAGTTGACCAAAAAATTTGCTTTTGATAGGCTGAAGTATATCGACCATAACTTTTTCCTTCGATAAAAAAATTGGATAAAAATAATTTCATTGGAAAGAGGACTCGCAGAGCTTTCCGTTGATATATAGTAGATCACCCAGATCATTATTTAAAAGGAGTTATGATCGTTTAAAGTTGGAGAAAAAATATGCCAGGCCTCAGTACTTTTCCTGCACGTTTTATTGTTTACTACTATTCACGGTTCGATCGAAATGTTCGTAACTCGTCGCTCGGGGATCCATTTTGGATGATCAACATATCGTTGGAAATATTATTTGATACTCTACGCAATGGTGGGTCA
The DNA here is from genome assembly GCA_030864225.1 of Capsicum baccatum var. pendulum. Taxonomy (NCBI): domain Eukaryota; kingdom Viridiplantae; phylum Streptophyta; class Magnoliopsida; order Solanales; family Solanaceae; genus Capsicum; species Capsicum baccatum. The sequence continues at coordinate 95,625,885 of CM061557.1, forward strand.
TAATCTAATACATTCCACATGACTAATTTATAATTCATTCTAGAAGATAGAACTCAACACGTTTACACACAAAATTTCAACGAAAAATTTTCTGGGGTATTACAATCTCAAATCATTCAAACTCAAGGTGTTTATAACACATGCTTTATCAAATATAAAAATCTCAAATAGAGTTCAAAACTCATGTCTCAATATCATATTAAAACTTATCAAGATTCAAGCTTTACATCATAAACATATATAAATCCCTTCAAAATCTGGAAACTTCAATTGTAAGTCACAAAATATCATCATTGTCATATAATTCCGCATTCAAAATATCAAAACTATCATAATCTCATGATAATAAAGAAAGGATATAAGTTCTTGCTTCAAAATCATAGTAAAACATATGAAATCCATAACTTCGTAAATGAAAGTATTTTTGGGAACAAGAATGAAAGAATGTTCTTGTTGGAAAACCCCACATTCCTTGAAATTTAAGCTTTGGATGAACTCTTAACCTTGAGAATCTATTCGTGAAAATAATAGGTGCTTCTTGTATCCCTCAGAATGGGGATTCCGAACCTCAAAGAATTATTGAAAACTCATGGTTGAGTTTTGAGATATTTGAATTTTTAGGTTTAAACCCTAAAGAATGTTCTTGGTGATTTTGAGAGAAAGTAAACTTATTTTGGTGTTATGGGAGTTTAATCCTGTGTTATAGACATATATGGGGGTGGTTTTGGCACTTGGAAGTGAGGTATGTGGTTCACAACCCATGGCAAACCTTAAGGTGTCCGTTGCACACCTTATGGCAGACATTTAAGTGGGCCTCGCACTCCCAATCGTACACATTTGATTGGGCGGCGCATTGCCCATCGCACACCATTTATGCTTCTCACAAAAATGGGCATAACTCTTGTCTCGGTTATCGGATTTTTGCAAAATTGGTATCGTTGGAAAGCTAATTTAACTATCTACAATTTGATAGGTCTTGGGATGAAAAATTTCATGTATATTAAGATATATTAACATTTGAATTTGACCCTTGCAGAATCAAATGTAAAACTTTTGATGAAGCAATTGGTCTTAGCTCAACCTTGTTCTAGGTCATTGCTATAAACATTTTCCACCTCTAAACTACTCCATAGACTAGGATAATGATCATCCGATATTTATTCATGTTAGAATCACATGGATTAGAGCTTAGACTCGTAGGAACAACGGTTAGAATTCTAGCACGAAAATATGGGGTATTACATTATCTCCCCCTTGGGAACATTCATCCTCGAATTTGGATAATTAACCTGAAACACAGAGGAATATTAGTCTTCAAGCTACCATGTGTGACTGATAGAACTAAATCACTGGATCTCAAGAATAATGAGCTACTGAACTAGTCTGCAACTGCATAGATCCTCAAGAAAAATAACTATTTGGCTAAGATAGAAACGAGAGTGTCAACTTATGAGTAACCATTACTTTGCACTGGATATGATCTCATGAGAAAGGATGAGAGGTTTATGACATGAAAACTCAGGGTATTACAACATCCCCCTCTTGGGATCGTTTGTCCCTGAATGATAATAATTTGATGTAAATACTAGGAAGAGACTGTGATACAACATAGGATACTTACGAACTAAATCGTGACATAATATCTGAAATTGAAACTGATGCATGAACTGAACTGAATTCAAAATTCAATTAGACACAAACACATGGCCTCTTTGAATGTACATACATATATGACTGCGGATAGTAAGACTAGCTGGAAAATTCATAATCTTTAGGAGCTTATCTCCTTTCTTGCTAAACTAGATTACAGGCTATATGGATTGGATCATACTGACTACCCATACTCAAATGGAGTATTTCTTTAACACTTTTCTACAAAATTCTATTAACATTACGGAGCAACGGATTTGGGCTTGATCTGAACAAAACATCAGACTAAGGAATCACAACACTGATATAAATCCACAGCATGGAATAAAAATATATAACTCATAAACTAGGATAGGATTGCTAGGCCGCAGGCAACGCAACATCTTACTTTCAAGCTTACCTTCACTTCTCAAATGCTCTATTAACTATACTATTCCCCTTAAATATCATACTCATTTGATTTAACTTATAATTATCACATAGGCACTGATAAATCTTTCTGCAAGGTCTAAAGTAAACTAAGTCCTCTCACCAAGGCCAAGACTAACTCAAAAATCATAAGATACAACATGCCACTCCACAATATCAGTCTAAACCACACGATTTAATATTCTATATCTTCTTAGAACTCACACCCTAAGCGTAACATGCCTTACCACTTCAATGACTAATTTAAAACTCCTGATATTGATTCACTAGTGCATATTGCATTCATCATCTTACACCCAACATGACATTCAAGCCTATCATTAAAAATCACATATAACTTTATGGCAAATAACCATAAAGGCACACTTCTCATATTTTCTAAACGTTAATCAATGACAATTTTCTTGTACTATTCTTAAAAATACTCACAATTTCTAACTAACCATTACACTTATCAAAAACTTGGCCTCAATCTTACTTCACACTTTAGCATTAGATAGAAAAGAATAAATAATCTTTCTTAATGAGGGTCATCAACTCTGTCACATCTAAACCACTGCTTATCCAGTATCATCGATACTATCTTAACATAGAAAGAGGTCACCGAAGGGCTAACACATAAGAACCTGAAGCACAGAAACTACAATACATAACATTAACACTTATCTTAGGCCTGAGGAATAAAATAAAAAAGACATAGATTCATTAAAGAAATCTAAGCTGAGGACATACATGGTATAATGCGGACTTCACTAGTATCATGAGTTTAAAAAATTGGTCATACTCTGAAACATGAGTTCATACTTATCATGACTTATTCAACATAAGACTCAATTTCATAGATTCATGAGAGATAACTCAAATCACAGAGTGAAGCTATTACATGCTTGCTAGAAGCTAAGAATGGGCTTGACATACATGATGGGTATAAGCATAGGCCTGTGGCATGGATTTATCACGCAAGTGATGGATTTGGTGTAGAAATGACTGAAATCCAAGGAATACTCTAGATTAAAAATGGATCACTATCTCATCATAAATCATTATTGACATGTATTACAATTTAATTCTCAAAACACGATTTGGTTCTTCACTAACTATCTCTCCCTTAGGTCAAAGTTGGTATTCTAAGCATAATGGTTTACTCTATATCCTCGAGATTAAGCCATAATTTCATCATTCTAATATCTACACATAAATGCTAAACTCACAAGAATAAACTAACTTTGAACTTACCAACTTCATTCTTGAACAACCCATCTATATGTCATCCTTAAATTTCTTGCTTCAATAATCATCATCAAAGACTTACACTCTCATTTGCAACCATACCTCCATCTCTAATAACATAATCATAGCCTACCAAGATCACACTTCTATACTTATATTTTCCCCAAATTATGAGAATAATAATCATACTTAAAAGGCTCAACATCTTCAATCATAACTCCTTAACTTAGCTATCAAGAACATCAAAAATTATCTAACTAGTCTTTATCCACCAAACAACTCAACTTTACTACTAACCACACAATATGCAACAATCCTCTAAAAATAATGCAGCCCCGTAGCACCTTGGGCACACCTCTACATCATACTTAATTATGAACACATGATCTTACACTCTTGCATACATTGTTCAGGCCTACTAAATAACCTCCATATAACTAGAATCAACAACCGAACCATCAACTGTTCAAACTAAATGTCTAGAGCTAAACATGATTTACAACCCAATCTCACACATAATTTTCACTTCAAAAATATAGAACATAGCATTAAGAAAAACTATTACACAATGATAATCGATCATAATCATATGACCTATCTTATTCATAATTTGTTAACACATCCTCCTTCTTCACATCATTACTATTTACCTATCTTCATACCTAAATTACTTTCATAGCTCTATAAATTTCAACTAAACTTCCTCTTGCAATCTCAGGAAAGCCTAAAATAACAATACTCAGCCACCAAGTACTTCTATCAAAACCTATACCTTCCTAGCACAACAAATACCATCAATAACTCTTTTCATACTTCAAACAAACAACAACCCACCTTAACTAATAATCTCCTTCTCTAACTTCACTAAACTAACAAACAAGGGTATATCATTTCATTACTAATTCAATCATAAGCAAAAAATATTTATATATTCAATAAATTTCCCTTACCACCTTTTTGTTAATACACTTCTAGAGCAAAACTTCAAACCAACACTAGAACAACAAGATAAACAACAAGTTGCTAGTGAATCGAAATAGACCTCTCACGGCTTCACTAGACTTTGGTTTTGTGTTTTGAACAAGAAAATTAGATGAATAACAAAGCAATTATGCTAGTGAATTGAAATAGGTCCCACACAGCTTCACTAGACTTTGAATTTTCACAAACACAATGATAAAAAAATTACATAATACTAGATATAGAAACTTGACACACAATATTCAATGATCTAAGAATACACCCTACTCTGTCTTAATTAAATAACTCATAAGAAAGAGGGCATAACTTAAATTTGAAGGACTTATAACACACTAGAAGGCTCCTCTCAAGCAACTTTATGAAACTTCTGCCAGCAAATATAAGAGCATTATCAGGGGAGGAAATTGGAACTTGTCGAACATGTTACCTCAAGAACAATACATATATAGAGAAGTATAGATTATCATTATGGATTCTGAGGAGAAATTTGAAAGCATATCTGACTCAGGCTTAGTGTACAATTTCTACAGGCCTGATAAAGCACTTCAATTCTTGGAACACAAAAGTACTGACAGGATACTTTATAGCTCTCTTACAGTCCCATAACTATCTATGGAGAATGAAGCTCAACTATTTTTAATACCTTGGAAATAAGGTAGAGTTGGCCAGATTTGAGTAAGATAAGAATTTATATAAGTTTCTTGGAGAACCTTTTCATGGCACGGTCCTAGACTTGAAAGAAGGGAAACATTTCCTAAATGCCCTACAGCCTCTCGAAGAAAAGTGTAGACGTCGTTGTACCATTATGCAAGACTCTACTAGAAACAGCTTCATAGACACACTAGGATACTTGAACTCTGTGCTCTGATACCAAGTTTGTAAAGACCCAAAATGTAATCCTGAAATGTCACACGGTGCTTAGGGTCACAAGTGACCCTAGGCTAACCTTTCTACTGGCATATCTTATAAGCAACTAAATAAGAAGTACAAATATATATCTACAAATCTTTGAAAAATAACTCTTTTTGAATTTGATTAATACAATACTGAATTTACAAGATTGTAATTCTGCCTTTACAAACGTTACTGAAATGAAATACATCAACTTCTACAGACTATCTATGAAGCCTCTACTAATACTGATTGTAGGTAGCTGGGTCATGAATCCCGACTAACCCAACTCAATACGACTAAATAAATAAAATACAACACTATTAGGTCTGCATAACTGACCCAAGCCCTTGAATCAAAAGGACTCATCACCTGCTGACTAGATATCATAAATTTATTGGATCTGAAGGTACATACAATACCTTATACCTATATTTCGAGAAAATGTATCCCACATATGAATATGTGGGTCAATATCATATAAATATATAGAGTATATGGGGGTGCAATGCATATATAAAATGATATCTTCATATCATCACAGTTTATAGAACTATGCATGCTGATATAAATGACTCACTTAGCTCGAATTAAAATCATCATAATCATAAGAGAGTAAAATATATCGGGTGAAACATGTGACTCATCATAATAAATCTCAATTCACTTTCATCTCGATTCCAAATCATCAAAGCAATCAAATCTCATAACAATTCTCTTTGGAATATATGTTGATAAATCATTCAAAAATAATGACTTTCTAAAACTCAGTATTTCAAACAAATATGTTTTCATCTTAGATGGAAGAATAAGACTTTTCATATTATATAGGAGAATACATACACCCACGTTGGGAGTCTCTCACAACCGACATAAACCATATGAGCTACATAGAGTCCAATGTTCAACCTACATTAGGGAGAGTCGCTCTATTCCTTGCCATCAGAGTAGGACCTTAAATCATCAATCCAAACACTAGTTATCACTATATAAATCAGCCTCAGGCTCACATCCTACTGGGGCACGCTGTTCTAGGGAAGTACCAAAACAGTTATACCTCCTACTCAGTGCTAAAGACTACTCCCGGACTTAGCTCAGATCTTTTCAAAATAAAAACCACTAATAAATGGTTCAACAATTCACAACGGGAGCCATCTTTCTACCCTTTTCATAATAATTAATAAAAGTGGATTTCTTTTTGCGTCTCGGGTTCAAAAACACCCCTTTTCCAAACCAAAAGGTCATAGCTTCTTCATCGTCTAAAATCATTCAAACTCAAGGTGTTTATAATACATGATTTCTCAAAAATAACAATCTCAAATACATTTAAAAACTCATGTCTCAATATCACATTAAAACTTATCAAGATTCAAGCTTTACATCATAAACATATATAAATCCTTTCAAAATCTGGAAAATTCAGTTGTAAGGCACAAAATATCATAATTCTCATATAATTACACTTCTAAAATTTCAAAAATATCATAATCTCATCATAATCAATATAGGATATAAGTTCATGCTTCAAAATCATAGTAAAACATATAAAATCCATAACATCGTAAAAGAAAGTATTTTTAGGCACAATAACAAAAGAGTGTTCTTATTGAAAATCCCCACATACCTTCAAATTGAAGATTTGGATGAACTCTTAACCTTGGGACACTATTCATGAAAATAATTGGTGCTTCTTGTAGCCCTCGGAATGGGGATTCCGAACCTCGAAGAATTATTGAAAACTCATGGTTGAGTCTTAAAATATTTAAATTTTTAGGTAGAAAAACTAATGAATCCTCTTGGTGATTTTGAGAGAAATTAAACTTATTTTGGTGTTATGGGAGTTTAATCCCGTGTTATAGACATATATATAGGTGTTTTTGGTACTTGGAAATGAGGTATGCGGTGCACAACCCATGGCAGATATTGCGGTATGTGTCGCACATCATATGGAAGACATTTAAGTGTGCCTCTCACTCCCAATCAGACACATTTGATTGGGCGGTGCATTGCCCATCACACACCCTTATTGTCTCTCACAAAAATGGGCATAACTCTCACTCGGGTGTCGAATTTTTGCAAAATTTGTATCATTGGAAAGATAATTCAATTATATATAATTTGATAGGTATTGGGATGAAAAATTTCATGTATATTAAGATATAATAGCATTTGAAGTTGACACTTGTAGAATCGAATGTCAAACTGTGGATGAATAAATTGGTCTTAGCTCATCCTAGTTCTAGGTCATTGCTATAAATATTTTCCACCTCTAAACTACTTAATAGACTAGGATAATGATCATGCAACTTATATTCACATGAGAATCACTTGGATTAGATCTTAGACACGCAGGAAGGATGGTTAGAATTCTAGCACGAAAATACGGGATATTACATGTACTTGAAATCTGAACTTGTCAATTGAATATACTAAAGTGTGGTCACTTGAGCAGTGATTTAGTGACTCAAAAAGTTTTAAGTTTAGGTACTTGAAATGTTAACTTCTCAAATGAATTTACTAAATTTTGTTACATAAAGAGTGAATTAGTAACTAGAAAATCTTTAAGTTTAGGTAGTTTAAATGTGAACTTATCAATTGAATTTACCATATTTTGTTACTTGAGTAGTGAACATTTACTTGAAAATGTTTAAGTTTAGATAGTTTATATGTTAACTTGTCAATGGAATTTACTGGAGTGTGGTCACTTGAGTAGTAACCTAGCGACTGAAAAATGTTTAAGTTTAGGTTGTTGAAATGTGAACTTGTATTTTGAAATTTCCTAAAGTATGGTCACTTGAGTAGTTAATAAGTGATTCAAAAATGTTCATGCTTAGGTACTTGAAATGTGAACTTATCAAATGAAGTTACTTAAGTGTGGTCACTTGAGTAGTGAATTACTGATTGAAAAATGTTTAAGTTTAGGTACTGGAAATGTCAACTTGTCCATAGAATTTACAAAATTTGGTTACTTATGTAGTGAACTACTGACTCAGAAATGTTTAAGTTTAGGTACTTGAAATGTAAACTTGTGTTTTGAATTTACTAAAGTGTGGTTACTTGAATAATTAATTAGTTATTTGAAATTGTTTAAGTTTAGGTACTTGAAATGTGAATTTTTCAATTGAATTTACTAAATTGTGGACACTTGAATACTGAATTAGTGACTCGAATATGTTTAAGTTTTGGTACTTGAAATGTAAACTTGTCAATTGAATATACTAGAGTGTAGTCACTTGAGTAGTGATTTAGTGACTCGAAAATGTTTAAGTTTATGTACTTGAAATGTGAACTTGTTAATTGAATTTACTAAATTTGGTTATGTAAGTAGTGAATATGTTACTCGAAAATATTTATGTTTAGGTAGTTTAAATGTGAACCGGTCAATTGAATTTACTAAATTTTGTTACTTGAGTAGTGATCAAGTGACTTGAAAATGTTTAAGATTAGGTAGTTGATATGTGAACTTGTCAATTAAATTTACTAAAGTTTTATCACTTTAGTAGTGAACTAGTGGCTCAAAAATGTTTAAGTTTAGGTTGTTGAAATGTGAACTTGTTTTTTAAAATTTCCATAAGTGTGGTCACTTGAGTAGTTAATTAGTGACTCAAAAATGTTCAAGTTTAGGTGCTTCAAATTTGAACTTGTCAATTGAATTTACTAAAGCGTGGTCACTTGAGTGCTGAAATACTGATTTGAAAATGTTTAAGTATAGCTGCTTGAAATGTTAACTTGTCAATAGAATTTACAAAATTTGGTTACTTAAGTAGTGAACTATTGACTCTAAAATGTTTAAGTTTAGGTAGTTGAAATGTGAACTTGTGTTTTTGAATTTACTAAAGTGTGGTTACTTGAATAGTTAATTAGTGATTTGAAATTGTTTAAGATTAGCTACTTGAAATGTAAACTTTTCAATTGAATTTACTAAACTGTGGACACTTAAATAGTGAATTAGTGACTCGAATATGTTTAAGTTTAGGTACTTGAAATGTGAACTTGTCAATTGAATATACTAAAGGGTGGTCACTTGAGTAGTGATTTAGTGACTCAAAAATGTTTAAGTTTATGTAATTGAAATGTGAACTTGTCAATTGAATTTAAAAATTTGGTTACGTAAGTAGTGAATTAGTGACTAGAAAATGTTTAAGTTTTGGTAGTTTAAATTTGAACCTGTCAATTGAATTTACTAAATTTGGTTACTTGAGTAGTGAACAAGTGACACGAAAAAGTTTAAGGTTACGTAGTTGATATGTAAATGTGTTAATTAAATTTTCTAAAGTTTGATCACTTTAGTAGTGAACTAGTGGCTCAAAAATGTTTAATTTTAGGTTGTTGAAATGTGACCTTGTTTTTTAAAATTTCCTTAAGTGTGGTCACTTGAGTAGTTAATTAGTGACTCAAAAATTTTAATATTTAGGTAGTGGAAATGTGTGTTTTGAATATAGTAAAGTGTGGTCACTTCAGTAGTTAATTGGTGACTCAAAAATGAATAAGTTTAGGTACTTGAATTGTGAACTTATCAATTAAATTTACTAAAGTGTGGTCACTTGAGTAGTGAATTAGTGACTCTAAAATGTTTAAGTTTAGGTACTTGAAATTTGAACTTGTCAATTGAATTTAATAAATTTGGTTTCTTCAGTAGTGAACTAATTACAGAAGATGTTTAAGTGTAGGTAGTTGAAATGGGAAATTGTGTTTTGAAATTACTAAAGTGTGGTTACATGGGTAGTTAATTAGTGACTTGAAATTGTTCAAGTCTAGGTACTTGAAATGTGAACTTTTCAATTGAATTTACTGAAGTATGGTCACTTGAGTAGTGAATTAGTGACTAGAATATGTTTAAGTTTAGGTTCTTGCAATGTGAACTTGTCAAATGAATATACTAAAGTGTGGTCACTTGAGTAGTGATTTACTGACTCGACAATGTTTAATTTTATGTACTTGAAATGTGAACATTTCAATTGAATTTACCAAATTTGGTTACTTAAGGAGTGAATTAGTGTCTCAAAAATGTTAAATTTAGGTAGTCTAAATGTGAACTTGTCAAATGAATTTACTAAATTTTTTTACTTAAGTAGCGAACAAGTGACTTGAAAATGTTTAGGTTTTGGTAGTTGATATGTGAACTTGCGAATTGAATTTACTAAAGTGTAGTCACCTGAGTAGTGAACTACTAACACAAAAATGTTTAAGTTTAGGTTGTTGAAATATGAACTTGTATTTTAAAATTTCCTAAAGTGTGGTCACTTGAGTAGTTAATTAGTGACTAAAAAATGTTCAAGTTTAGCTACTTGAAATGTTAACTTGTCTATTGAATTTACTAAAGTGTGGTCACTTGAGTAGTGAATTACTGATTCAAAAATGTTTAAGTTTAGGTTTTGTAACACCCCGATTCGCTGAACCGAAATGTTACACGATGCTCATGACCCTGAGGGACCACAAGCTAACTCATGACTGATATCTATACCTGTATACTGCAAATCATGATATAATAATGAAGAATACATAGAATTGTAAGGCCATAAGGTTCAACTGAATAAAATCATGTGGGTGAAAATACCCAAAGCAACTCAATCTGAAAGCTAAGTATGAACGTAAATCTTAACATAAATCTGAAAGCCTCTAAACTATCTGAATAAAGAGTTAAGGAACATGTCTCCAAATAACTTTGTAAAACTGAAATGAAGAAATAAATAAATGTATCAAATCATATTTTCCTCGAATCAATGAGGAGTCATTGTGTCTCTGCGACTAGAATGCTACCGCTACTGCTGGGCTGGTGCTCGTGTCTCGGAACCTATGGTGTTACATGAAAAGAAAGCACCATAGCATAAATGCGTCAATACAACTAGAGTACTAAGTATACGAGGAAGGTAGGCTGAACATAAAGGGTTTCATGCATGAACAACACTAACTGACTTATTGGAACGTGGGAGTGCAAACACACATATATAGAAACTAAGACCATGAAGTAGTGATAGCATGACCTGTAAGCTAATATATGGTTTACTGATAACTGTCATGAATAATACTTGCTGGGAATGGGTCATGAGTTTGGCGAAGGTCATATCACCGATCAACATCGCATACCTACACTCATTTACCACACTATCCTTGACCCCTATCATGAACTTGCTTATCTTAGCCCTATTGTCTGCAACCACATGATGAGCATTCCTGGCTAGCTGAGTAAATATAAGAAAATACTGATTTTATTCCCCTTCTTGAAGTTGATAAAATCAAGAACATTGGCTTCCCTCATCTCTTGGGGAAAGAATCTATGTAAGAAGGTCGTGACAAATTACTCCCACTCGATAGGGCGTATATCATATAACCTTTCAGACTTCCACTGTTTGGACCAATCATGTGCAACATCCTATAACTGGTAGGCAGCTAATTCAGCACTTACAATAGAAGTAACACACATGATGTCAATGACCTTCTGTACTTGGTCAATGAACTCCTGAGGGTCCTTATCAGACTTTGACCCATGGAAAGATGGAGGGTTTATCTGGGTGAAATCCCAAACCCTAGTTGCTTTGGGATTGGACACTGGATTGGCCAGAATGACTGGTGGCCGTTCATTCTGTACAGCCATGGACTGAGAAAGTATGGTAAATTCGGCTCTAAACTCCGCATGGGAAATATGTTCGCCCAAAGGATCTTCGGGCTGAGGAGTTGGCTTGTTTCTTCTCTTTGGGGCCATGGTCTGGAATAAGAGAAGAATGGATTAGACTGAGAGTTTAACTTGTGATTATTCTCACTAGCATGACATGAATAATGAATAAAAGGGACTGTTCCTAAAACATCTTATAGCCTCCCGCATATAAATGTGGCGCGCAACACACCCATATATGAGACTCTACTAGATGTGTCTTTCAGACTTCCTAGGACTCTATTGAACCTTAGGCTCTGATACCAAGTTTGTAACACCAAGATTCGCTGAACCGGAATGCTACACGGTGCTCAAGACCCTGAAGGACCACAAGCTAATCCATGACTGATATTTGTACCTGTATACTGCCAATAATGATATAATAATGTAGAATACATAAAAATGTAAGGCCATAGGGTTCAACTGAATAAAATTATGTGGGTGAAAATACCTAAAACAACTCAATCTTAAAGCTAAGTCTGAACGTAAATCTGAACATAAATCTGAAACCCTCTAAACTATCTGAATAAGGAGTTGAAGGAACATGTCTCCAATTAACTCTGCAAAACTGAACTGAAGAAATAAATAAATGTATCAAATCACATTTTCTTTGAATCAATAAGGACTCACTGTGTCTCTGCGATTGGAATGCTACCGCTACTGCTGGCTGGAGCTCATGTCTCGGAACCTATGGTGTAACATGAATAGAAAGAACCATAGCGTAAATGCATCAGTACAACTGGAGTACTGAGTATACGAGGAAGGTAGGCTGAACATAAAGGGTTTCATGCATGAACAACACTGACTGACTAATATGAACATGGGAGTGCAAACACACATATATAGAAATTTGTACCATGAATATGTGATAACATGACTTGTAAACTAATATATGGTTTACTGATAACTGTCGTGACTGATACTACAACTGATAACATGGACAACTATATCTGACAGTCCTATATATACTAAAATCTGATGAATGCCCTGAGTTTTTTTACTGAGACTGATACTAAAACTGTGGGAGGTAGTCTTTAACCGACATACCCTATGTATGCCGTTATGGCTAGATGAGGTCCAATCTCTGACCCAGCTAGAGGGGTGTCAATACCGTGCCACAGGTAAGGACAGCCTGTAAGTGACCCTTATCTGGAAGGTACTCAATGAGAACGGTAGGAACCCTAAACAGACGGCTTAAGACACCTCATCAAACATAATCTGATCCGTTAAGATGTCTCAACCTACTCTAGCTACGCAGTTCTGAAACACAAGGATGACTACTAAGAATCACACCCTGAACTGGCAGGTGAGTTCCCATCCTTGGGTTCACTCGTTGCTAACCTCTACTCCCATCTGGAGGCCCTGGACATGAATAACTGAATATGCATGACTTAATCTTACTGAATTCCATTGACTGGTAGAATGTTACTGATATCTGACAACTGACTAAGATCATGAGGTTTTTCCTGAGTCATATGACTGACTGAAGTCTACGAAATCATAGCTTGAGTTCAGATATCGTGAAACATGACATGGCTCTAGGCACACAACTATAGTTTTCGGGTACAAGTACCCCCAGGACTCGATAAGAGGAAACTGACACACATTATATAACTTGATCACAAGATTTGAGTCCACAATTCACAATATCATAAGTAAGGCTTTCATATATGAATGATTCTCAACAAACTATCACATGATCAGGAATGCACACAACATGTATATACTTGCATGACTTCTATAACATGGTCATTCCATATCGCAACAATATCATGAGCATCTCGTACAACTTCTACAATTCAAGACAATAGCACGGGGATCATGTTGAACATAAACTTAGAACATAGAATAGTCATTTAGGACTTATTATGTCATAAAAGCATGATTTCTATTCCCTTAGGTACTTTCACAAATACCTTACATGCATATTTTAGTCATAGGTGGATTCATCAAGATTACAAATATTCAACCACCAATTTCACCTATATACACGCTAAATACCACCAGATCCTCACAATAAACATACAAAGATCCTATGTTAGGCATCATCAAAATCTAACAACATGAACATCAACCACTAAAAACATAAACATCATAATACAAAATTTAGAAGATGGTTCTTGAGCTTCATGGACAAAAGGAGTCCATGAATCAACTCACACATACCTTAAAAGAAAGATTCTTGATGATTGACGAAGGAATTTCCTTGAAATCAAATCTTCAAGCTTAGTTATGAAACCCTAGTTGTTTTTCTCTTTTAGTTCTATTGGATGCTGAGCTTTGAGATGATAATAGGGTTGTAATATGTTTAGAAGCTATATATTTTGTAGGGTTAAGTTTAGAAACGTGTAAGGAGTGTTAAAAGACTTCATTACCCTTAAAATAACTCAAAACGGAGTATTTTTTGCACCTGGAACTGACCTAGGTAGCGCCCAAGTGATTTCCTCATCTATGTTGGGCGGCGCCTAACCAATCGCCTAGGTTTGGTTGGGTGGCGCCTAACCAATTGCCTATCGTTACTGTCTCTCACGAAAATGGGCAGAATTTTTTACTCGGGTATTGGATTAAGGCAAAATTGGTATCATTGAAAAGCTAATTCTATTCTCTAAAACTTGGGGGGTCTAAATCAGCGAAACTACCACATTAACATCAAGTTATACTCATTCAATGATGGCCCTTGCTAAATCGAACACTAAAACTTGATGGATTCAAAAACTCTTAGCTTCTATTACCTTAAGTGACTCATAAAAACATGCTTAATGCATAATAAGCTATCCTATCACTAGGATATTCATTGTAAGTCATGTACTCAAGTATGAATCACAGGATTGGCGATTTCATACGTAGGAATACTTATTCATTTCCTAGCTTACAAACATACGAGGTATTAAAGGTTTTTGATATGTGAACTTGTCAATTGAATTTATAAAAGTGTAGTCACGTGAGTAGTGAACTAGTGACATGAAAACTTTTATGTTTAGGTTCTTAAAATGTTAACTTGTATTTTAAAGTTACTAAAAAGTGGTCACTTGAGTTGTTAATTAGTGACTCAAAAATGTTTAAGTTTAGGTCCTCGAAATGTGAACTTGTCAACTGAATTTACATAAGAGTGGTCACTTGAGTAGTGAATTAGTGACTCAAATATGTTTAACTATAGGTACGTGAAATGTGAACTTGTCAATTAATTTCACAAAATGTGAACACTTAAGTAGTGAATTAGTGACTCAAAAAATTTTAAGCTTAGGTAGTTTAAATGTGAATTTGTCAACTGAAGTTACTAAATTTTGTTACTTGAGTAGTGAACAACTGACTTGAAAATGTATATGTTAAGGTAGTTGATATGTGAACTTGGCAATTGAATTTACAAAAGTGTGGTGACTTGAGTAGTGAACTAGTGACTCGAAAATGTTTAAATTTAGGGTCTTAAAATGTGATTTTGAATTTACTAAAAAGTGGTCACTTGAGTAATTAATTAGTGACTCAAAAATTTTTGAGTTTAGGTACTTGAAAATGTGAACTTATCAATTGAATTTACTAAAGTTTGGTCACTTGAATAGTGAATTAGTGACTCGTAAATGTTTAAGTTTAGGTATTTGCTATATGAACTTGTCAATTGAATTTACTAAAGTGTGGTCATTTGAGTAGTTAACTAGTGACTCAAAAATGTTTATGTTTAGGTAATTGAAATGGGAACTTGTATTTTGAATTTCTTAAAGTGTGGTCACTTGTGTAGTTAATTAGTTAATAAAAAATGTTCAAGTTTAGGTACTTGAAATGTGAACTTATCAAATGAATTTATTAAAGTGTGGTCATTGGAGTAGTGAATTAGAGACTACAAAATGATTAAGTTTAGGTAGTTGAAATGTGAACTTGTCGATTGAATTTATTAAATTTTGTTACTTGAGTAGAGAACTAGTGACTTGAAAATGTTTAAGTTTAGGTAGTTGAAATGAGTGTTTTCAATTTACGAAAGTGTGGTCACTTCAGCAGTTAATTAGTTCCTCAAAAATGTCTTAGTTTAAGTACTTGAAATGTGAACTTTTGTTTTGAATTTACTAAAGTTCGGTCACTTGAATAGTTAATTTGTGACAAAAAATGTTTAACTTTAGGCACTTGAAATGTTAACTTGTAAATTGAAATTAGTAAAGTGGGGTAACTTGAGTAGTGAACAAGTAAATCAAAAATATTTAAGTTTAGGTACTTGAAATGTGAACTTGTGTTTTTAATTTTTCTAAAGTGTGGTCACTTGAATAGTTATTTAGTTACTAGAAAATGTTATGTTTATGTAATTTAAATATAAATTGTCAATTGAATTTACAAAAGTGTGGTCACTTGATTAGTGAACTAGTGACTCTAAAATGATGAAGTTTAGGTAGTGGAAATGTGAACTTGTGTTTTGAATTTTCTAAAGGTGGTCACTTGAGTAGTTAATTCGTGACTCAAAAATGTTTAAGTTTAGGTACATGAAAGGTTAACTTGTCAATTAAATTTACTAAAGTGCGGTTACGTGAGTAGTGAATTAGTGACTCCAAAATGTATAAGTTTAGGTACTTGAAATGTGAACTTGTCAATTGAATTTACTAAATTAGGTTACTTAAGTAGTGAACTAATGACTCAAAAATGTTTAAGTTTATGTAGTTGAAATGTAAACTTGTGTTTTGAATTTACTTATGTGTGGTTACATTAGTAGTTAATTAATGACTTGAAATTGTTTAAATTTAGGTACTTGAAATGTGAACTTTTCAACTGAATTTACTAAAGTGTGGTCACTTGAGTAGTGAATTAGTGACTCGGACATGTTTAAGTTTAGGTGCATGAAATGTGATCTTGTCAGTTGAATATACTAAAGTGTGGTCACTTTAATAGTGATTTGATGACTCGAAATTGTTTTAGTTTAAGTACCTGAAATGAGAACTTTTCAATTGTATTTACTAAATTTGGTTACTTAAGCGGTGAATTAGTGACTAGAAAAGGTTTAAGTTTTGCTAGTTTAAATGTGAACTTGTCAATTGAATTTACTAAATACTGTTACTTGAGTAGTGGTCAAGTGACTTGAAAATGTTTAGCTTTAGCTAGTTGATATGTGAACTTGTCAATTGAATTTTCTAAAGTGTGGTCACTTGAGTAGTGAACTAGTGACCCAAAAAATGTTAAAGTCTAGGTTGTTCAAATATGAACTTGTGTTTGTGAAATTTCCTAAAGTGTGGTCACTTGTCAATTGAATTTACTAAAGTGTGGTCACTTAAGTAGTGAACTAGTGACTCAAAAATGTTTAAGTTTAGGTAGTTGAAATGTGAAGTTGTGTTTTGAATTTACTTAAAGTGTGGTTCCTTGCGTAGTTTATTAGTGACTTCAAATTGTTTAAGTTTAGGTACTTGAAATGTGTACTTTTAAATTTAATTTACTAAAGTATGGTCACTTGTGTAGTGAATTAGTAACTCGAATATATTTAACTTTTGGTACTTGAAATGTGAAATTGTCGATTGAATATACTAAAGTGTGGTCTCTTGAGTAGTGATTTATTTACTCGAAAATGTTTAAGTTTAGGCACTTGAAATGTGAACTTGTCAATTGAATTTACTAAATATGGTTACTTAAGTAGTTAAATTGTGAGTCGAAAATGTGTAAGTTTTGGTAGTTTAGATGTGAACTTGTTAATTAAATTTGCTAAATTTGGTTACTTGAGTAGTGAACAAGTGACATGAAAATGTTTAAGTATAGGTAGTTGATAAGTGAACTTGTCAATTGAATTTACTAAAGTGTGGTCACTTGAGTAGTGAATTAGTGACTCTAAAATGATTAAGTTTGGGTAGTTGAATTGTGAACTTGTCAATTGAATTTACTAAATTTGCTTACTAGATTAGAGAACTAGTGACTCAAAAATGTTTAACTTTAGATTGTTAAAATGTGTGTTTTGAATTTACTAAAGTTTGGTCACATCAGTAGTTAATTAGTTACTCGAAAATGTTTAAGTTTTGGTACTTGAAATGTGAACTTGTGTTTTAAATTTACTAAAGTGTAGTCACTTGAAGAGTTAATTAGTGACTCAAAAATGTTTAAGTTTATGTACTTGAAATGTTAACTTGTCGATTGAATTTAGTAAACTGTGGTAACTTGAGCTGTGAACTAGTGACTCTAAACTTTTTAAGATTATGTACATGAAATGTGAACTAGTTCTTTGAATTTACTAAAGTGTGGTCACTTGAATAGTTAATTAGTGACATAAAAATGTTAAGTTTAGGTACTTGAAATATGAATTGTCAATTTAATTTAAAAAAGTGTGGTCGCTTGAGTAGTGAATTAGTGAATCTAAAATGTTTAAGTTTAGGTTGTCAAAATGCGAACTTTTTTTCTGAATTTATTAATGTGTGGTCACGTGAGTAATTAATTAGTGACTCGAAGATGTTTAGGTTTAGGTACTTAAAATGTGAACTAGAGAATTTAATTTACAAAAGAGTGCTCACTTGAGTAGTGAATTAGTGCTTCAAAAATGATTAAGATGAGGTAGTTGAAAGGTGAACTTGTCAATTGAATTTACTAAATTTGGTTACTTGACTAGTGAACTAGTACTTCGAAAATATTTATGTTTAGGTAGTGGAAATGTGTATGTTGAATATAGTAAAGTGTGGTCACTTCAGTAGTTAATTAGTGACTCAAAAAAGTTTAAGTTTAGGTCCTTGAAATGTAAACCTGTGATTTTAATTTGCTAAAGTGTGGTCTCTTGAGTAGTTAATTAGTGAGTCAAAAATGTATACGTTTAGGTACTTGAAAGGTGAACTTCTCAATTAATTTTATAAAAGTATGGTCACTTGAGTAGTGAATTAGTGACACGAAAATGTCTAAGTTTAGGTACTTGAAATGTGAACTGGTCAATTGAATTTTCCAAATTTGGTTGCTTAAGTAGTGTATTATTTACTCGAAAATGTTAAAGTTTTGGTAGTTGAAATATGAACTTGTCAATTGAATTTACTAAATTTGGTTAATTGAGTAATGAACAAGTGACTTGAAAATTTTTAAGTTTAGGAAGTTGATATGAGAACTTTTGTTTTGAAATTACTAAAGTGCAGTCACTTGTGTAGTTAACTAAGGACTCGAAAATTTTTAAGTTTTGGTACCTGAAATGTTAACTTGTGTTTTGAATTTTCTAAAGTGTGGTCACTTGAGTGGTTAATTAGTGACTCAAAAAGGTTTAAATTTAGGTACTGGAAATGTGAACTTGTCAATCGAATTTACTAAAGAGTGTTAACTTGAGCAGTAAATTAGTGACTCAAAAATTATGAAGCTTAGGTAGTTTAAATGTGAACTTGTCAATGGAATTAACTAAATTCGGTTACTTGTAATACCCCGTATTTCATGCTAGAATTCTAACCGCCGTTCCTGTGCATCTAAGCTCTATTCCAAGTGATTCGCACGTGAATACAAGTTTCATGATCATTATCCTAGTATATTGAATAGTTTAGAGGTGGAAAATGTTTATAGCAGTGACCTAAAACAAGGTTGAGCTAAGACCAATTGATTCATCCAAAGTTTGACATTTGATTCTACAAGGGACAACTTCCAATGTGTATATATCTTAATATAAGTGGAATTTCTCATCCCAAGATGTATAAAATCATATATAATTGAATTAGCTTTCCAATGATACTAATTTTAATAAACTCTGATACCCGAGCGAAGAGTTATGCCCATTTGTTTAAGAGGCAGTAAAGGTGTGCGATAAGCAATGCGGTGCATACTTAAATGTGCGATAAGAAATGTGGTGTATACTTAAATGTGTGAGATAAGAAATGCGGAGCATACGTAATTGTATGCGATAAGCAATGCGGCGCATACTACGTGTTTCAGGTAGTAAAAACACTCTGTTTTGAGTTATTTTGAGGGAAATTAAGTCTTTTGGCACTCCTTACACACCCCTAAACTTAACCTTATGAATTTAATAGAATCTAACCACATCA
Organism: Capsicum baccatum var. pendulum; assembly: GCA_030864225.1. Lineage (NCBI taxonomy): Eukaryota > Viridiplantae > Streptophyta > Magnoliopsida > Solanales > Solanaceae > Capsicum > Capsicum baccatum. Next base: position 95,645,673 of record CM061557.1, read on the forward strand.
TAAACCTATTATCTATCTTTGTTCATTATCCAAGAGCACTAAATGAGAAAAACAAATAGGGTTGCACAATCAACATTGAGGGTCCAAACTTTCAACGAATTCGTTACCATAAAGGTATGTGGGGTTTCCAACAAGAACATCATTTCGTTCTTGTGCCCAAAAATATGTATTATTTTACGAAGATACATGATTTTTCTTGTTTAATTATGAATTTGAGATGGGAACTATTATCCTAATTATTGTTCAAGAAATTATGATATTTTTGTGATGTCTTAAAGATAAATTTCTTGAGTTTTGATGTTAATATCATGTTTCAAGTTGAATTTCCATATTTTAATATGAGATATACTTGTTTGCTATACAAAGTATGAATCTTGAAATGTTTTACTCAAAACCCTCTTTGAGATTATGATCCTTGGTGAAGTAATGTGTTATACCCACCTTGATATTTGAATGATTTGACCTTTTGGTCTTTAAAGAGTTATTTTTTAACTGAAATGAGAAAAGAAATCCACATGATGATTTATTATTAAAAAGGGGTAGCATGATGTCTGCCGATATGAATTGTTGAATTGCGTTGTTGTGGATTTTCTTTTCAAATAATTTGAGTTAAGTCTGAGAGTAGTCTTTAGCACTAAGTGCGTGGTATAACTATTATTGGTGCTTCCCTAGAACTACGTGCCTCCATAGGATGTGAGTTTAAGGCTGATTGATATAGTGATCACTAGTGAACAAAAGATTAAGGTCCTACTAAGATAGCAAGGATAGGACAACTCTCCACAACCTGGGTTGGACATTGGACACCATGTAGCTCAAATAGATTCTGTCTATTGTAAGAGACTCCCAATGTGTGTATGTGTATTCTCCTATCTAAAATATGTTCAAGTTTAGGTACTTGAAATGTGAACTTGTCAATTGAATTAACAAAAGAGTGGTCACCGGAGAGTGAATTAGAGACTAGAAAATGATTAAGTGTAGGCAGTTGAAATGTGAACTTGTCAATTGAATGTACTAAATTTGGTTACTTGAGTAGAGAACTAGTGACTAAAAAATGTTATAGATAGTTGAATTGTGTGTTTTGGATTTACTAAAGTGTGGTCACTTCATTAGTTAATTAGTTACTCAAAAATGTTTAAGTTTAGGTACTTAAAATGAGAACTTGTGTTTTAAATTTACTAAAGTGTGGTCACTTGAAGAGTTAATTAATGACTGGAAAATGTTTAAGTTTTGGTAATTTAAATGTTAACTAGTCTATTGAATGTTGTAATGTGTGGTAACTTGAGTAGTAAACTTGTGACTCTAAGATGTTTATAATTATGCACTTGAAATGTGAACTAGTTCTTTGAATTTACTAAAGTGTGGTCACTAGAATAGTTAACTAGTGACTTAAAAATTATTAAGATTAGGTTGTTGAAATGTGAACTTGTCAATTAAATTTAATAAATTTGGTTACGTGACTAGTGAACTAGTGATTCAACAATATTTATGTTTAGGTAGTGGAAATTTGTATTTTGAATATAGTACAGTGTGGTCACTTCAATAGTTAATTAGTGACTCAAAAATGTTTAAGTTTAGGTACTTCAAATGTTAACATATGATTTTAATTTGCTAAGGGTGTGGTCACTTTAATAGTTAATTAGTGAGTCACAAATGATTAAGTTTACCTACTTGAAAGGTGAACTTGTCAATTATATTTACAAAAGTTTTGTCACTTAAGTAATGAATTAGTGACTAGAAAATGTTTAAGTTTAGGTACTTGAAATGTGAACTTGTCAATTGAATTTTCTAAATATGGTTACTTAAGTAGTGAATTAGTTACTCGAAAATGTTTAGGTTTAGGTAGTTGAAATATGAACTTGTCTATTGAATTTACTAAATTTGGTTACTTGAGTAGTGAACAAGTGGCTTGAAAATGTTTAAGTTTAGGAAGTTGATATGTGAACTTTTGTTTTGAAATTACTAAAGTACGGTCACTTGAGTAGTTAATTATGTGAACTTTTGTCTAGAAATTACTAAAGTACGATCACTTGAGTAGTTAATTTGGGACTCAAAAAGGTTTAAGTTTAGGTACTTGAAATGTGAACATGTCAATTGAATTTACTAAAGAGTGTTCACTTGAGCAGTGCATTAGTGACACGAAAATGATTAAGTTTAGGTAGTTGAAATGTGAACTTGTCAATTGAATTTAATAAATTTTGTTACATGACTAGTGAACTAGTCATTGAAAAATATTTATGTTTAGGAAGTGTAAATTTGTATTTTGAATATAGTACAATGTGGTCACTTCAGTAGTTAATTAGTGACTCAAAAATGTTTAAGTTCAGGTACTTGAAATGTGAACCTATGATTTTAATTTGCTAAAGTATGTTCACTTGAATAGTTAATTAGTGAGTCAAAAATGTTTCAGTTTACGTACTTGAAAGGTGAACTTGTCAATTAAATTTACAAAAGTTTGGTCACTTGAGTAATGAATTAGTGACTCAAAAATGTTTAAGTTCAGGTACTTGAAATGTGAACCTATGATTTTAATTTGCTAAAGTGTGGTCACTTGAATGGTTAATTAGTGAGTCAAAAATGTTTAAGTTTACCTACTTGAAATGTGAACTTGTCAATTGAATTTTCTAAATTTGGTTACTTATGTAGTAAATTAGTTACTCGATAATGTTTAGGTTTAGGTAGTTGAAATATGAACTTGTCGATTGAATTTACTAAATTTTGTTACTTGAGTAGTGAGCAAGAAGATTGAAAATGTTTAAGTTTAGAAAGTTGATATGTGAACTTTTGTTTTCAAATTACTAAAGTACGGTCACTTGAGTAGTTAATTATGTGAACTTTTGTTTTGAAATTAATAAAGTACGGTCACTTGAGTAGTTAATTTGGGACTCAGAAATGTTTAAGTTTAGGTACTTGAAATGTGAACTTGTGTTTTGAATTTTCTAAAGTGTTGTCACTTGAGTAGTTAATTAGTGACTCAAAAAGGTTTAAGTTTAGGTACTTGAAATATGAACTTGTCAATTGAATTTACTAAAGAGTGTTCACTTGAGCTGTGAATTAGTGACTCGAAAATGATTAAGTTTAGGTAGTTGAAGTGTGAACTTGTCAATTGAATTTACTAAATTTTGTTACTTGAGTAGTGAGCAAGAAGATTGAAAATGTTTAAGTTTAGAAAGTTGATATGTGAACTTTTGTTTTCAAATTACTAAAGTACAGTCACTTGAGTAGTTAATTATGTGAACTTTTGTTTTGAAATTAATAAAGTACGGTCACTTGAGTAGTTAATTTGGGACTCAGAAATGTTTAAGTTTAGGTACTTGAAATGTGAACTTGTGTTTTGAATTTTCTAAAGTGTTGTCACTTGAGTAGTTAATTAGTGACTCGAAAAGGTTTAAGTTTAGGTACTTGAAATATGAACTTGTCAATTGAATTTACTAAAGAGTGTTCACTTGAGTTGTGAATTAGTGACTCGAAAATGATTAAGTTTAGGTAGTTGAAGTGTGAACTTGTCAATTGAATTTAGTAAATTTGGTTACTTGACTAGTGAACTAGTGATGCAAAAATATTTATGTTTAGGTAGTGGAAATTTGTATTTTGAATATAGTACAGTGTGGTCACTTCTGTATTTAATTAGTGACTCAAAAATGTTTAAGTTTAGATACTTGAAATATGAACCTATGATTTTAATTTTCTAAAGTGTGGTCACTTGAATAATTAATTAGTGAGTCAAATATGTTTTAGTTTACGTACTTGAAAGGTGAAGTTGTCAATTTGATTTACAAAAGTTTCGTCACTTGAGTAATGAATTAGTGACTAGAAAATGTTTAAGTTTATTGATAACGCTCAATCTATAGCTCTTGTGAGTGTAAAGCGGTCGTTAGCAAATATAGAACCCAACCTGGGTTGGGTGTCGATCCCACAGGGAATAGCTTGGCCAACAAGTAAGTAAAATTACTAGACTTTTAGTGCAAGTCTCGTAAAAAGGGGGGATTGTAATGTGTAACCAAAACAATAAAGTAAAAGCTGAAAATAGCAAAGTAAAAAGAGGAAGAATGTTACGTAAGTTGTAAACAATGAGAATTGAGGCGTTGGGGTTATGTCCACCTTCTGAGGTATACGTCTCTATCGGCTATGAGTGTGTAGAGTCTTGACATGCAATTGCTTATAGAGAATTGTAGTCAATGGTAAATCCAAGCGTCTCTCGACCTGAACAAGGACTATTTCACTTTAACTCTCTCGAGCTTAAAGCGTGTCTAACGGTACGAATTCTCCAAGAGGTTAGTCCAGTTACGACACTAGCTTTTTAATAGGAAACGGTGTCCTACTACCTTGACATTATCTCTTTTCCAAACAAATAACCTTTCTCTCGAACAAGTTAAATGTTAGACTGGCGTTATTCTATGCGTCTACAGCCACAAGAATTTGCATTAAGATGAAGAGAATAATGATATAAGCAATATACGTGTCTCGAACTCACAAACTCACAGCAATAGATAGTATCTCTTTCGGCTTCCATAACCCCAACAGAGAAGTTTAGTTACCCATGAGTGCGAAGGAGATCACAATTTGCATTGTTATTGTTGAGTAATGGCGTGTGGATTAGGTGATAGGCGTGTGGCGTGATTCCTTAGCAAGTAATGATTCTCTTATTGTGGAATTTAAGAATAGAATTAATGGAAAGATTAGAAGAGTTGTAATTGAGAAGTAGAATGTGTCTCTCCACTAAGGGAGGACTTGCCTCTCCACTAAGGGAGGACCTCTAGCATGATAGGGTATTTATAATACTCCTATCCTACTCCTACTAAACTAAGGAAATACTTAACCCATTTATACTAGGTTAATGTAACATTCTCCTAATCCAAATAAACTAATGAAATACATAACCCAATTGTACTAGGTTAATGTATCATTGTCAAAATCCAGCTTTGTATCTGTAAGTCCCCAAAGTCTTCAGAAATGTTGTTTTAGCCTGGGACAGATTTTCCATGCAGCAATTTTGGTCCTTAGGCGTGTAGACTTCCTTCCCTTCCTTTGTGAGCTTTCTTTTGCGTCAAGTAAGCCATAAAATGCTGTATTTTGCATCATTTATACCTGAAACTTTTCTAATCATGTTCGTTAGCTCATTTACAGGAAAAAGGACTAAAAGTGCATGAAATATATAATTTGTTCTCAAAACTAGTCTAAAATATGGGCAAAATATATTGATATAGGCGTGTAAATTCGCCTATCATCAACACCCCACACTTGCAGCTTTGTTCGTCCTTGAACAAAATATCATGTCCTTCTAAGCATCAACTTAGGGTTTTTACAACAACAACACAAAACATTCTTCAAGACAAGCACAAAAATTATCAACAAAGAGTAGTTTCCCGATTATAAGTAGAAACAGTTTAACCTCTAGCGTAGACTAGTGATGGTGATCAACTCGCATGCAAATGTTAACGTACATAGAATCATATACAACTATCCAAAGCTCATCAACCATGTGTGTCTCACAATATAGTACCCATAATTACTCACAAATATAGCATATTTTTCAAACATGGGTATCAAAATGCCCTTGCTCTCACTCTCACAAAGAATTCATATGTAGCAACTGATGACCATAGGCTTGCCCTTAATGTAGTACTCTACTAAATGTCAGAATGCTAAGCTTAGGATCAAGTAGGTCTTTTGATGGTTGTAATGTAGGCTAAGGGACGGGTAGGATCAGCTATTTTGGCCAGAAATAGTGACTAAGTTCCTAAGCACTTTAATACATCACATTGTATCATTGACACTGTTTTCTTTCAACCTTTCTTTATTTTATTCTTCCACCCTTGTTCTCATCTTTTGTTTTTCAATTTTAAGCACAACTCACTTTTCAGCTTTCTTTTCCTTTTTCTTTTCACAACATACCTCTTATGATAGCACTTTCTTTTTCATAACACATTCAAGCACCATTACAATTTAAAGCATCATACTCACCCAATTTCCTCTTATGTTGTCACATGAATTTTTCACTTTAAAGCACTTAGGAATTTGGATCAAATTACGGTCTTGAAAAAAAATGGATTAGGCTTACATACAAGGTTGTCAAAGAAATTGGCTAAAGGCTCAAAAGGGTTTAACTAGGATGATATCCATGTGTAGGTAAAACAAAGGTAAACATGTATAGGTTGCCAAAGAAATACCTAAATCATCTCCTAAACTTACACTCCTTATTTTCGCTTTGCATACACACCAGGCAAGTTCTAGCATCAGCCACAAACATAGAATATACTGTTACCTCAAACACACAAGGCACATGGTCGACTTGATTGGAAGTAATATAGACTCTCGACCCAACAAGTGAAGGAATTGAATCACAAAATATCACATAATGAGTCACAAATAGGGCCTAAACATCTCAATAGTCACAATTGTAGCACATACTCTTGTTATAATCTCATGCTGCCTATCAAAATAATTTCATGCGAAGCTAGAAAAAAAAAATTTAACTACTAAAAAAATAAAACGAAACAAAAATGAAACAAAAGCAAACAAACATAGATGCGAATAGAGAAGTATATCATGCAATACCACCAAGACACCCCACACTTAGTCGGGACACTGTCCTCAGTGGAAAATAAATACGAGGAACCTGGTTGGTCGGACTTATCCTCTATGTCTGGGGTCATACCCCTTTGCATTGGAATCATCATCAGAGTCGTCATCCTTAGAAGTTCCTCATAAGTATCCCACTTAATTCCAAGAGTGAGTTGAGGTGTTTGCATCAAGGAGGGTTCTCCTTGCTCTCTTTGGCCTCTTTTCTTGCCTTTTTGTGAAGTGGTAGCCTTTTCTTTGCCTTGTCTTGCTTTGGGTGCCATTGTACCTGAGACTTGAAATAGTGTTAATGGTAGCACAATCTCAATGGATACAATCTATACATAAGCAGTAGGGGTACCACCCCACACTTAGTTTTGTTGATACAAATCAGTGAAGTGAAAGTGGTCGATTACTTAGACTTCGTCGACATACGTTTTAAGATTGTATTCCGACAAGAAAATCAGAAATGCATCACTTACTTGCAGCCATTGGACTACTTTCATGGTAGATATAGCAACACTACTACATAGGGGTTACCACATGGAATAGTTATTCTTACAACAATCACAACCTCTTATGTCGGTAGGCACTATAAGTTTTATCCCGATGGCCGGGATAGTCTAACATTTAAGTATCCAAACAACAATCTTAAGCAATGTTCATGGCCATAGCAATTTCGCAAATAGTATAACAATGCTATTAGAACTAAATTCAAGTCGGAAACAAGTCAAGATGATTCTAACGTATATATTTCCTCACATGGTTTTGTATCAATAGTCCAAACACATGAACATCACCAACAATATTATATGATGTAGCAATTCATAATAGACATAGCAACGTAGTACTTACGAGAAATAAGTGAAGAATAAGAGAGTACTTACTTGCTTGAAGCTTTTGGAGATGGTTTTGTGAATTGGAAGAGCAAAAGAAGAAAATTTTGAGAGGATTTGGATGTATATGCGGCGCCTTTAGGTTATTTTCTAATGTGTTTGTGTTATAAAACTAAGTCCCCTTTATATAGGAAGAGAATGGGTCGGGTTATGACCCATTTACAATCGGTTTTGGAGACAAAAATGCTACATATGCGGCGCATAATGCTTGGCATAGTCATGACATATGCAGCGCATTGTCTATGGCATAATGGGACATATGCGCCGCATAGTCTATGGCATTTATAGACATATGCGCCGCATAGTCTATGGAATATGAGATACTGAGGCCAAATGCCATAGCATAGGCGGCGCATAGTCAAAAGCATACCTAGGAATAGGCGGCGCATAGTGTATAGCACACTAGATTCCGAGACCTTAGGCTATAGGATAGGTTGTGCATCGTTCGTGGCCTAGTTTTATCAAGGCCTAGCCTTCCTCGATGCCTATTTTGGCGTGAGAAATGCTCAATCCATAGCCTTATGCATCACCATTCCTAACTTACCAACTTTACCATCCAATGCATCCAAATCGTCAATTGAAATCAATCTTCTCGTTGACTACTTCTTGCACCTATTTTTGCTCAAAACCAAATGAAAACGATTAGTACGATGGGTTGCCTCCCACCAAGCGCCTTAGTTTTGGTCGTGGCACGACTCTTTTTTTTGGATTTTTCATTTAGCAAAACAAAACAAGTACTAGAATGAAAGGAAAAACGATAAACAATAAATCGATAAAACGATGGGTTGCCTCCTATCTAGCGCCTTATTTATTATCGTGGCACGACATGGTTACCTCGAGTACTCAGACTTCGTCGAGGTAAATGGTGGATCATTTTCTAAAAGGATTTAGATGGCAATGAGGCTTACCTGTGGGCATGCGATCTTCTTCGAGATGGCTCCTACGTTTCTCCGGAGAGTCACCAATTATATCATCAATAGTCCAACCCATAGCTCTCTTGTACCTCATCAGAGCAGAGATTAGAGCCTCCACGTGCTGTTCACTTAAATCATCCACCACACTTATCGGAAGTATACTTCCACTTTCCAAGAACACATACCTTAGATAATCGGGAAGCTCTTGCGATTCTAGCATTGGTGGCTCGTCAATAGGAGTCTTCGCTGTTGGTTGATTCTTGAGATCACAATCTGGTTGCTTAGGAGTATAAGGCTCTATTTCTGTTAGAGCACTCATAAGTTCTTTATAACCTTCATTATCTTCATGCTCAACTTTCAGTGGCACAACAAACAATGGCTCAACAGTAGGCTATTTCTCTATAGATAATTCTTTCGTATCCTCATGATGAACATATAACTCATTTATATCGCTGGGCTGCTTCATTTTTTTTCATATACCAAACCGTACCACTTCATCATTAATTCGAAACAAAAGCTCATTATCTTTCATGTCAATAAGCACACTTCCAGTTGCAAGGAAGGGACGTCCCAAGATGATGGGAACTTCAGAATTCTCCTTACAATCCAGAATAACGAAGTCTGTAGGAAAAATGAATGAAGAAACCTTCACCAACACATCATTCAAGATACCCACAGGTCATTTTACTGACCTATCAGCCATCACGAGCCTCATATTGGTTGGTGTAGGGTCTCCCAATCCCAACTTTCTGTAGATAGATAGTGGCATCAAATTGATGCTAGCTCCCAAATTGCACAATGCCTTAGCAAAATCCAACGATCCAATTGTGCAAGGAATAGTGAAAGCTCCAGGATCTGCCTTCTTTTGAACTAGCGATCTTGTAGCGATTGCACTATAATGATGAACATTATCCGCCAAGTCATAACTTACTGCCCGCTTCTTTGTCAAGAGATCCTTCATAAATTTCGCATACCCAGGCATTTGTTCAAGTGCCTCCACCAATAGAACATTAATGGTGAGCTGCTTTAACATATTCATGAACTTGCTGAACTTTGTGTCATCCGCCACCTTCTTCAATCTTTGGGGAAAAGGTGGTGGTGGGTATGAAAGTGTTCTCTCCATGGTTTTTTTCTCCTCTTGCTTCTGTTTTTCCACCTTTTCAGGCTGCACGTCACTAGGTGAAACGTCCCTGACGTTGGGAGTAGATGTTGCGGCTTCTTCTCCTTTTGTAACGTCACTAGGTGTAATGTCTATGTCCACAACTTCGTCAACCACTTTCTTGCCTTTTGCTGAAGTTTCCAGCACCTTACCACTTCTGGTAGTGATGGTCATGCATGACCCATCATTCTTTGGGTTTTGCACAGTATCGCTTGGTAAGGTGCCAGCCTTTCTTTGATTGAATGTTGCTGAAAGTTGGCTCAATTGCTGCTCTATTTGACTGATAGAAGTGGAATGAGAATCAACTAGTTGCTTCATGGAGGACAAATCATCAATCACCTCCTTAACTCCTGCGCTCGTTGCTTCCACTCCTTTCAATAACTTAGCCATCATGTCTTCCATACTCCCAGAATTAGATGTGGTGGTATCACGTCTACTAGGGGGAATGTACAAACAACTCTTTTCATTATTTTTCTTCCAACTACCTTGGTCTTTGCTTCCAGATTTATCATAATAGTTCCGACCTTGGTTTCCTTGGGCATTCCCACGGAAACCCCCCTGATTGTTCAAGTAGTTGGCCTCCTCTTCAGAATCAGATTCGTCTCTTCCTTTTAGCGCTACAGCTTTCACTTTTTCGGTCTTCCCTGATAATAAGTGCTTTGTCAGAAGATCCAATTGTGTTTTCATGTGCGCCATGTCTTGCTCACGTTCTTCTTCTCATCTTCTTTGGTCTGCAGACATGCCAATATATAAAGTGGGGCTTGCTACCTCAGAATCCTTGTTATGCCAAGCTCTACTTTGTTTTATCATCCGGTCTAGCATATTGCTTGCCTGAACAAAGGTGAGGTCCATAAATGATCCTCCAGCCGCATTATCAACCACTGGCTTAGTCCCCGAATTCAAAGCTCTGTATAATATCTCCATCAAGTGGACATTGGTCATATGATGGTTTGGGCACTGCATTAGCTTCGTCTTGAACCTCTCCCATGTAACGTGGAGAGCTTCAGTTGGAAGCTGTCGAAAATTGGTGATCTTATCTCTCAACTGTGCTCTTTTGGATGGCGGAAAGAATCTTTCTAGGAAAGCGTCTTTCAATTGCCTCCAATTAGTAATCGAATCAGGAGTCAGCCCATTCAACCATAGAGTTGCCTCCCCAGACAGAGACAATGGAAATAAGCGTAGTTGAATTGCATTCTGTCCAACGCCAGGATTGTCGAATGACTTGCATGTAGAAATAAAGTTGATCAGATGCATATTCGGATCATCGCCTGCTAGTCCACCAAATAATCCCTTGAGTTGCAAAAGCTGAATCATGGTGCTAGTGATATTGAACTTTGCTCCAGGTGCTAATGGCGGAAGAATAATAGCTCCGGTGGCACCAGGTCCGTCTAGATCGTCCTCTTCGTCATCAAAAGGAATTTGCATAACTCGGCGATCAGGCCTCAATCGCGCTTGACGATCTCTCCTCTGTATGGGTTCCGCCATCTCAGCAGTATGCCGTGGGTTTAGTAGCTCTTCATCGCCCAGATCCTCATCGTCGGGATTTGTTGCTCGCCTACGATTATCAATATTCTGTTGATGCACTTGAGCAGCCATCCTTTCAATTTCACGTTGTGCCTCCATTGATGCACTGAATAAACCTAAATAAAACAAAAACAACAACTAAAAGTAAAAGTACGAGAATCTTTGACCAAAGGATCTAGTAATTATCACGAACTTGATTGACACTCGTATTCCCCGGCAACGGCGCCAATTTTTTATAACGCTCAATCTACAGCTCTTGTGAGTGTAAAGCGGTCGTTAGCAAATATAGAACCCAACCTGGGTTGGGTGTCGATCCCACAGGTAATAGCTTGGCCAACAAGTAAGTAAAATTACTAGACTTTTAGTGCAAGTCTCGTAAAAAGGGGGGATTGTAATGTGTAACCAAAACAATAAAGTAAAAGCTGAAAATAGCAAAGTAAAAAGAGGAAGAATATTACGTAAGTTGTAAACAATGAGAATTGAGGCGTTGGGGTTATGTCCACCTTCTGAGGTATACGTCTCTATCGGCTATGAGTGTGTAGAGTCTTGACATGCAATTGCTTATAGAGAATTGTAGTCGATGGTAAATCCAAGCGTCTCTCGACCTGAACAAGGACTATTTCACTTTAACTCTCTCGAGCTTAAAGCGTGTCTAACGGTATGAATTCTCCAAGAGGTTAGTCCAGTTACGGCACTAGCTTTTTAATAGGAAAGGGTGTCCTACTACCTTGACATTATCTCTTTTCCAGACAAATAACCTTTCTCTCGAACAAGTTAAATGTTAGACTGGCGTTATTCTATGCGTATGCAGCCACAAGAATTTGCATTAAGATGAAGAGAATAATGATATAAGCAATATACGTGTCTCGAACTCACAAACTCACAACAATAGATAGTATCTCATTCGGCTTCCATAACCCCAACAGAGAAGTTTAGTTACCCATGAGTGCGAAGGAGATCACAATTTGCATTGTTATTGTTGAGTAATTGCGTGTGGATTAGGTGATAGGCGTGTGGCGTGATTCCTTAGCAAGTAACGATTCTCTTGTTGTGGAATTTAAGAATAGAATTAATGGAAAGATTAGAAGAGTTGTAATTGAGAAGTAGAATGTGTCTCTCCACTAAGGGTGGACTTGCCTCTCCACTAAGGGAGGACTTAATTAAAAATCTTTAGCATGATAGGGTATTTATAATACTTCTATCCTACTCCTACTAAACTAAGGATATACTTAACCCATTTGTACTAGGTTAATGTAACATTCTCCTAATCCAAATAAACTAATGAAATACATAACCCAATTGTACTAGGTTAATTTATCATTGTCAAAATCCAGCTGTGTATCTGTAAGTCCCCAAAGTCTTCAGAAATGCTGTTTTAGCCCGGGACAAATTTTCCATGCAGCAGTTTTGGTCCTTAGGCGTGTAGACTTCCTTCCCTTCCTTTGTGAGCTTTCTTTTGCGTCAAGTAAGCCATAAAATGCTGTATTTTGCATCATTTATACCTGAAACTTTCCTAATCATGTTCGTTAGCTCATTTACAGTAAAAAGGACTAAAAGTGCATCAAATATATAATTTGTTCTCAAAACTAGGCTAAAATATGGGCAAAATATATTGATATAGGCGTGTAAATTCGCCTATCATCATTTATGTACTTGAAATGTGAACTTGTCAATTGAATTTTCTAAATTTGGTTACTTAAGTAGTGAATTAGTTAATCGAAAATGTTTAGGTTTAGGTAGTTGAAATATGAACTTGTCAATTGAATTTTCTAAATTTGGTTACTTGAGTAGTGAACAAGTGGATTGAAAATGTTTAAGTTTAGTAAGTTGATATGTGAACTTTTGTTTTGAAATTACTAAAGTACGGTCACTTGTGTAGTTTATTATGTGAACTTTTGTTTTGAAATACTATAGTACGGTCACTTAAGTAGTTAATTTGGGACACAAAAAGTTTAAGTTTAGGTTCTTGAAATGTGAAATTGTGTTTTGAATTTTCTAAAGTGTGGTCACTTGAGTAGTTAATTAGTGACTCAAAAAGGTTTAAGTTTAGATACTTGAAATGTGAACTTGTCAATTGAATTTACTAAAGAGTGTTTACTTGAGCAGTGAATTAGTTACTCGAAAATGATTAAGCTTTGGTAGTTGAAATGTGAACTTGTCAATTAAAATTAATAAATTTGGTTACTTGACTAGTGAACTAGTGATTCAAAAATATTTATGTTTAGGTAGTGGAAATTTGTATTTTGAATATAGTATAGTGTGGTCACTTCAGTAGTTAATTAGTGACTCAAAAATGTTTATGTTTACGTACTTGAAATGTGAACCTATGATTTTAATTTGCTAAAGTGTGGTCACTTGAATAGTTAATTAGTGAGTCAAAAATGTTTATGTTTACGTACTTGAAAGGTGATCTTGTCAATTAGATTTACAAATGTTTGGTCACTTGAGTAATGAATTAGTGACTAGAAAATGTTTATGTTTAGGTACTTGAAATGTGAACGTGTCAATTGTATTTTCTAAATTTGGTTACTTAAGTAGTGAATTAGTTACTCAAAAATGTTTAGGTTTAGGTAGTTGAAATATGAACTTGTCAATTGAATTTACTAAATTTGGTTACTTGAGTATTGAACAAGTGGCTTGAACATGTTTATGTTTAGGAAGTTGATATTTGAACATTTGTTTTGAAATTACTAAAGTACGGTCACTTGAGTAGTTAATTATGTGAACTTTTGTTTTGAAATTACTAAAGTAAAGTCACTTGAGTAGCTAATTTGGGACTCAAAAATGTTTAAGTTTAGGTACTTGAAATGTGAACTTGTGTTTTGAATTTTCTAAAGTGTGGTCACTTGAGTAGTTAATTAGTGACACAAAAAGTTTATGTTTAGGTACTTGAAATGTGAACTTATCAATTGAATTTACTAAAGAGTGTTCACTTGAGCAGTGAATTAGTGACTTGAAAATGATTAAGTTTAGGTAGTTGAAATGTGAACTTATCAATTGAATTAACTAAATTTGGTTACTTGTAATATCCCATATTTCGTGCTAGAATTCTAACCGTCGTTCCCGCGCGTCTTAGCTCTAATCCAAGTGATTATCACATGAACACAATTTTCATGATAATTATCCTAGTCTATGGAGTAGTTTAGAGGTGGAAAATATTTATAGCAGTGACCTAGAACAAGGTTTAGCTAAGACCAATTGATTCATCCAAAGTTTGACATTAGATTCTACAAGGGTCAACTTCAAAAGTGTATATCTCTTAATATACATGGAATTTTTCATCCCAAAACATATCAAATCGTAGATAATTGAATTAGATTTCCAACGATACCAATTTGGCAAAACTTTGATACCCGAGCAAAGAGTTATACCCATTTTGGTGAGAGGCAGTAAAGATGTAAGATAAGTAATACGGCATATACTTAAATATGCGGTAAGCAATGCGGCGCATACATAAATGTGTGTGATAAGCAATGTGGGGCATACCTAAATGTATGCGATAAGCAGTGCGGCGCACAGTTAGTGTGTTAGGTAGAAAAAATACTCCGTTTTAAGTTATTTTGAGGGCAATTATGTCTTTTGGCACTCCATACACACCCCTAAACTTAACCTTATGAGTTTAATAGAATCTAAACATATCATAACCCTATTATCAATCTAAGTTCATCATCCAAGAGCACTAAATGAGAAAAACAACTAAGGTTGCACGATCAACATTGAGTGTCCAATCTTTCAACGAATCCGTTACCATAAAGGTATATGGGGTTTTCAAAAAGATTATCCTTACACTCTTGTGCCCAAAAATTTGTATTATTTTATGAAGATACATGATTTTACTTGTTTAATCCTGAATTTGAGATGGAAACTATTATCCTATATTCTTGTTCTAGAAACTATGATATTTTTGTGATATCTTAAAGATAAATTCCTTGAGTTTTGATGTTAATATCATTTTTCCAGTTGAATTTCTAGATTTTCATATGAGTTATACTTGTTTTTATACAAAGTATGAATCTTGAAATGTTTTTCTCAAGTGTTGATATATGGGATTTGAATCCTCTTTGAGATTATGATCTTTGGTGAAGTAATGTGTTATACACACCTTGATATTTGAATGATTTGACCTTTTGGTCTTGAATGATTTATTTTTGAACTTGAATGAGAAAAGAAATCTAGATGTTGATTTGTTATGAAAAAGGGGTAGCATGATGGCTCCCAATATGAATTGTTGAATTGTGTTGTAATGGATTTTATTTTGAAATGATCTGAGCTAAGTCTAGGAGTAGTCTTTAGCACAGAGTGGGAGATATAGCTATGATAGGTACTTTCCTAGAACTACGTGTCCCCGTAGGATGTGAGCCTAAGGCTGATTGATATAGTGATCACTAGTGACCCAAAGATTAAGGTCCTACTCCAATGGCAAGGATAAGATAGCTCTCCCCAATGTAGGTTGGATGTTGGACTCCATGTAGGTCACATGGTTTATGTCGGTTGTAAGAGACTCTCAATATGTGTGTGTGTATTCTCCTATCTAATATGAAAAGTCTTATTCTTCTATCTGAGATGAAAACATATTTGTTTGGAAGACTGAGTTTGAGAAAGTCATTGTTTTCAAAAGATTTAATGAACATATATTCCAAAGAGAATTGTTATGAGATTTGATTGCTTTGATGATTTGAAATCGAGATGGAAGTGAATTGAGCTTTATTATGATGACTCACATGTTTCACCCGATATATTTTGCTCTCTTATGATTATGATGATTTTAATTCGAGCTAAGTCTGTAATTTATATTAGCATACATAATTTTTTAAACTGTGATGATATTAAGATATTATTTTATATATGCATAGCACCCTCATATGCTTGGTAAGTTTCCATGGTATTGACCCACATATTCGTATGCGGGCTACATTTTCTCAAAATGTAGGTACAAGGTATAGTGTACATCATCAGATCCAGTCAGTTCGCGGTATCCAGTCAGCAGATGATGAGTCCGTTTGATTTAAGGGATTGAGTTAGTTATACATTTCGAGAAGTGATGCATTTTCTTTATCTAGCCGTATTGAGTTGGGAAAGTCGGGAGTCATGACCCAGCTACCTATAGTCAGTACTAGTAGAGGCTTCATAGACAGTCAGTAGAAGTTGATGTATTCAGTTTCAGTTTTGATTGTAAAGGCAGAATTTTAATCTTGTAAATTTAGTTTTGTATCTATCATATTAAGAATAGAGTTATTTTCCGCAGATTTGTATATATTTATACTTTTTGTCCAGTTGATTATGAGTTATGCCAGTAAAAGGGTTAGCTTGGGGTCATTTGTGATCCTTAGCACCGTGTGACGTCTTGGGATCCGATTTTGGGGCGTTACATTACTTGAGTAGTGAACTACTGACTGGAAAATGTTTATGTTTAGGTAGTGGAAATGTGTGTTTTGAATATACAAAAGTGTGGTCACTTCAGTAGTTAATTAGTGACTTGAAAATGTTTATGTTTGGGTACTTGAAATGTGAACTTGTATTTTGAATTTACTAAAAGGTGGTAACTTGAGTAGTTAATTAGTGTCTAAAAAATGTTTAAGTTGAGGTACTTGAAATGTGAACTTGTCAATTGAATTTACAAAAGTGTGGTCACTTGTGCAGTAAATTAGTGACTAAAAAATGTTCAAATTTAGGTACTTGAAATGTAATCTTGTCAATTGAATTAACTAAATAGTGGTTACTGGAGTAGTGAATTAGTGACTTAAAAATGATTAAGTTTAGGTAGTTGAAATGTGATCTTGTCAATTGAATTTACTAAATTTGGTTACTTGACTAGAGAACTAGTGTTTCGAAAATGTTTTAGTTTAGGTAGTAGAAATTTATGTTTTAAATTTAGTAAAGTGTGGACACTTTAGTAGTTAATTAGTTACTCAAAAATATTCAAGTTTAGGTACTTGAAATGTGAACTTGTGTTTTAAATTTACTAAAGTGAGGTCACCTGAATAGTTAATTAGTGACTCAAAAATGTTTATGTTTAGGTACTTGAAATATGAAATGTCTTTTAAATTTACAAAGGTGAGGTAACTTGAGTAGTGAACTAGTGACTCTAAAATGTTTAAGTTTAGGAAGTGGAAATGTAAACTTGTGCATTGATTTTATTAAACTGTGGTCACGTGAGTAATTAATTAGTGACTCAAAAATATTAAGGTTTAGGTACTTAAAATGTGAACTTCACAATTAAATTTAGGAAAGGGTGCTCACTTGAGTATTGAATTAGTGAGTCAAAAATGATTAAGATTAGGTAGTTGAAATGTGAACTTGTCAATTGAATTTACTAAATTTTGTTACTTGAGAAGTGAACTAGTGATTCAAAATTATTTATGTTTAGCTAGTGGAAATGTGTTTTTAATATAGAAAAGTGTTGTCACTTCAGTAGTTAATTAGTGACTCAAAATGTTTAAGTTTAGTTACTTGAAATGTGAATAGGTGTTTTTAGTTTGCTAAAGTGTGGTCACTTGAGTAGTGAATTAGTGACTCAAAAATGTTTAAGTTTAGGTACTTGAAATGTAAACTTGTAAATTAAATTTTTTAAATTTGGTTACTTAAGTAATGAATTAGTTACTCGAAAATGTTTAGGTTTAGGTAGTTGAAATATGAACATGTCAATTTAATTTACTAAATTTGGTTACTTGAGTAGTGAACAAGTGGCTTGAAAATATTTAAGTTTAGGAAGTTGATATGTGAACTTTTTTTTTGAAATTACAAAAGTGAGGTCACTTGAGTAGTTAATTAGGGACTTGAAAATGTTTAAGTTTAGGTACTAGAAATGTGAACTTATGTTTTAAATTTGCTAAAGTGTGGTCACTTGAGTAGTTAATTAGTGACTCAAAAAGGTTTAAGTTTTGCTACTTGAATTGTGAACTTGTCAATTGAATTGACGAAAGCGTGTTCACTTGAGTAGTGAATTAGTGACTCGAAAATGATTAAGTTTAGGTAGTTGAAATGTGAACTTGTCAATTGAATTAACTAAATTTGTTTACTTGAGTAGTGAACTAGTGAATGGAAAATGTTTAAGTTTAGGTAGTTGAAATATGTGTTTTGAATATACCAAAGTGTGGGCACTTGAGTAGTCAATTATTGACTCAAAAATGTTTAAGTTTGGGTACTTCAAATGTGGCCATTTGTATTGAATTTACTAAAGTGTGGTCAGTTGAGTAGTGAATTAGTGACTCATAAAGTGTGGTCATTTGAGTAATGAACTAGTGACTCAAAAATGTTTATGTATATTTAATTGAAATGTCAACGTGTGTTTTGAATTACTAAAGTGTGGTCACTTTTGTAGTAAATTTGTGACTAAAATATGTTCAAGTTTAGGTACTTGAAATGTGAACTATTCAGTTGAATTAAAAAAAGAGTGGTCACTAGAGTAGTGGATTAGTGACTCGAAAATGATTAAGTTAGGTAGTTGAAATGTGAACTTGTCAATTGAATTTACTAAATTTGGTTACTTGAGTAGAGAACTAGTTACACAAAAATGTTTAAGTTTAGATAGTTGAAATATTTGTTTTGAATATACTAAAGTGTGGTCACTTCAGTAGTTAATTAGTTATTCGAAAATGATTATGTTTTGGTACTTGAAATGTGAACTTGTATTTTAAATTTACTAATGTATGGTCACTTGAAGAGTTAATTAGAGACTCAAAAATGTTTAAGTTTAGGAACTTTAAATGTTAACGTCTAAATTGAATTTAGTAAATTGTGGTAACTTGAGTTGTTAACTAGTGACTCTAAAATGTTTAAGATTATGTACACAAAATGTGAACTTATTCTTCGAATTTACTAAAGTGTGGTAACATGAATAGTTAATTAGTTACTTAAAAATGTTAAGTTTAGGTACTTGAAATATGAATTGTCAATTGAATTTACAAAAGTGTGGTCACTTTAGTAGTGAACTAGTTCCTCTATAATGTTTAAGTTTAGGTAGTCGAAATGAGAACTTGTTTTTTGAATTTATTAAAGTGTGGTCACGTGATCAATTAATTAGTGACTCGAAAATGTTTAGGTTTACGTACTTAAAATGTGAACTTGACAATTGTATTTACAAAAGAGTACTCACTTGGGTAGTGAATTAGTGACTCAAAAATGATTAAGATTAGGTAGTTGAAATGTGAACTTCTCAATTGAATTTACTAAATTTCGTTACTTGACTAGTGAACTAGTGATTCAAAAATATTTATGTTTAGGTTGTGGAAATGTTTGTATTGAAAAAGTAAAGTGTGGTCACTTCAGTAGTTAATTAGAGACTCAAAAATGTTTAAGTTTAGGAGCTTGAAATGTGAACTAGTGATTTTAATTTGCCAAAGTGTGGTCACTTGAGTAGTTAATTAGTGAGTCAAAAATGTTTAAGTTTAGGTACTTTTAATGTAAACATGTCAATTGAATTTAAAAAGTGTTGTCACTTGAGTATTGAATTAGTGACTCGAAAATGTTTAAGTTTAGGTATTGGAAATGTGAACTTGTTATTTGAATTTTCTAAATTTGGTTACTTGAGTAGGTAGTTGAAGTGTGAACTTGTCAATTGAATTTACTAAATTTGGATCTTGACTAGTAAACTAGTGATTCGAAAATATTTATGTTTAGGTTGTGGAAATGTGTGTTTTGAATAAAGTAAAGTGTGGTCACTTGAGTAGTTAAATAGGGACTCAAAAATATTTTAGTTTAGGTACTTGAAATGTGAACTTGAGTTTTGAATTTACTAAAGTGTGGGAACTTGAGTAGTTAATTAGTGACTCAAAAAGGTTTAAGTTTAGTTACTTGAAATATGAACTTGTCAATTGAATTTACTAAAGAGTGTTCACTTGAATAGTGAATTAGTGACTCGAAAATGATTAAGTTTAGGTAGTTCAAATGTGAACTTGTAAATTGAATTAACTAAATTTGGTTACTTGAGTAGTCAACTAGTGATTGGAAAATGTTTTAGGTAGTTGAAATAGTGTGTTTTCAATATAGTAAAGTGTGGTAACTTCAGTAGTTAATTAGTGACTTGAAAATGTTTATGTTTGGGTACTTCAAATGTGAACTTGTATTTTGAATTTTATAAAAGTGGTAACTTTAGTAGTTAATTACTGTCAAAAAAATGTTTAAGTTTAGGTACTCGATATGTGAACTTGTCAATTGAATTTACAAAAGTGTGGTCACTTGAGTAGTGAATTAGTGACTCTTAAATATTTAAGGTTACGTTATTGAAATATGAACTTGTCAATTGAATTTAGTAAAGTGTGGTCATTAGAATAGTGAACTAGTGACTCTAAAGTGTTTATGTTTAGGTAATTGAAATGTGAACTTGTGTTTTGAATTTACTAAAGTGTGGTCACTTGTGTAGTATATTAGTGACTGAAAAATGTTCAAATTTAGGTACTTGAAATGTGAACTTGTCAATTGAATCAACTAAAGAGTGGTTACTGGAGTACTGAATTAGTGACTCGAATATGATTAAGTTTAGGTAGTTGAAATGTCAACTTGTCATTTGAATTTACTAAATTTTGTTACTTGAGTAGAGAACTAGTGACTCGAAAAAATTTAAGTTTAGGTAGTCGAACTGTATGATTTGAATTTACTAAAGTGTGGTCACATCAGTAGTTAATTAGTTACTCGAAAATGTTTAAGTTTACATACTTGAATTATTAAATTGGGTTTTAAATTTACTAAAGTGTGGTCACATGAATAGTAAATTAGTGACTCAAAAATGTTTAAGTTTAGGTCCTTGAAATATGAAATGTCAATTGAATTTACAAAAGTGTGGTCACTTGACTAGTTAAATAGTTACTCTAAAATGTTTAAGTTTAGGTAGTCGTAATCTGAACTTGTGTTTTGAATTTACTAAAGTGTGGTCACATGAATAATTAATTAGTGACCCAAAAATTTTAACGTTTAGGTACATAAAATGTGAACTTGACAATTGAATTTACAAAAGAGTGCTCACTTGAGTAGTGAATTAGTGACTCAAAAGTGATCAAGATTAGGTAGTTGAAATGTGAACCTGTCAATTGAATTTACTAAATTTGGTTACATGACAAGTGAACTAGTGATTCAAAAATATTTATGTTTAGGTAGTGGAAATTTGTGTTTTGAATATAGTAATGTTTGGTCACTTCAGTAGTTAATTAGTTACTCAAAATGTTTAAGTTTAGGTACTTGAAATGTGAACTTGTGTTTTTAATTTGCTAAAGTATGGTCACTTGACTAGGTAATTAGCGTTTAAAAAATATTTTTGTTTAGGTACTTGAAAGGTGAGCTTGTCCATTAAATTTACTAAGGTGTGGTCACTTGAGTAGTGAATTAGTGACCCGAAAATGTTTAAGTTTAGGTACTTGAAATGTAAACTTGTCAATTTAATTTTCCAAATTTGGTTACTTAAGTAGTGAATTAGTTACTCAAAAATGTTTAAGTTTAGGTAGTTGAAATATCAACTTGTCAATTGATTTACTAAATTTTGTTACTTGAATTGTGAACGAGTGACTTGAAAATGTTTAAGTTTAGGTACTTAAAATGTGAACTTGTTAATTGAGTTTACTTAAGAGTGGTCCCTTGAGTAGTTATTTAGTGGCTTGAAAGTGATTAAATTTCTGTAGTTGAAATGTGAACTTGTCTATTGAATAAACTAAATTTAGTTACTTGAGTAGTAAACTAGTGACTGGAAAATATTTAAATTTAGGTAGTTGAAATGTTTGTTTTGAATACACTAAAGTGTGGTCTCTTCAGTAGTTAATTAGTTACTCGAAAATGTTTAAGTTTAGGTACTTAAAATATGAACTTCTATTTTGAATTTACTAAAAAGTGCTCACTTGAGCAGTTAATTAATGACTAAAAAATTTTTAAGTTTAGGTATTTGAAATGTGAACTTGTCAATTGAATTTACTAAAGTGTGGTCACTTGAGTAATGAATTAGTGACTAGTAAATTTGTAAGTTTAAGTAGTTAAAATATGAACTTGTCAATTGAATTTAGTAAAGTTGGTCATTTGAGTAGTGAACTTGTGATTCAAAAATATTTATGTTTAGGTAATTGAAATGTGAACGTGTGTTTTGAATTTGCTTGTGTAGAGGTAATTTAGCAATGTTTGGTCACTTGATTAGTTAATTAGTGACACAAAAATGTTCAAGTTTAGGTACTTGAAATGTGAACTTATCAATTGAATTAACTGAAAAGTGATAACTGTAGTAGTTAATTAGTGACTCTAAAATGATTAAGTTTAAGTAGTTGAAATGTTAACTTGTCAATTCAATTTAATAAATTTGGTTAAGTGAGTAGAGAACTAGTGACGCGAAAATATTTACGTAGAGGAAGTTGAAATGTTTATTTGTTATTTACTAAAGTGTGCCACTTCAGTATTTAATAAGTTACTCGAAAAATGTTTAAGTTAAGGTACTTCAAATGTGAACTTGTGTTTTGATTTTACTAAGGTGTGGTCACATGAGTAGTTAATTAGTGAGTCAAAAAAGTTCAAGTTTAGGTACTTGAAATGTGAACTGGTCAATTGAATTTTCTAAAGAGTGATCACTTGTGTAGTGAATTAGTGACTCGAAAATGATTAAGTTTAGGTAGTTGAAATGTGAAATTGTCAATTGAATTTACTAAATTTGATTTATTGGACATAGAACTAGTGACTCGAACTTGTTTAATTTTAGTTAGTTGAAATGTGGTGTTTTGAATTTACAAAAGTGTGGTCACTTCAGTATTTATATAGTGACTCAAAAATGTTTAAGTTTAAGGACTTGAAATGTAAACTTGTGTTTTGAATTTACTAAAGTTGGGTGACTTTAGTAGTTAATTAGTGACTTAAAAATATTTAACTTTAGGTACTTGAAATGTGTACGTGCCAAATGAATTTACTAAAGTGTGGTCACTTGAGTAGTGAATTAGTGACTAGTAAATTTGAAAGTTTAGGTAGTTAAAATATGAACTTGTCAATTGAATTTAGTAAAGTTGGTCATTTGAGTAGTGAACTAGTGATTCGAAAATGTTTATGTTTAGGTAATTGAAATGTAAACTTGTGTTTTGAATTTACTTTTGTTTAGGTAATTTAGCAATGTGTGGTCACTTGAGTAGTTAATTAGTGACACAAAAATGTTCAAGTTTAGGTACTTGAAATGTGAACTTGTCAATTGAATTAACTGAAAAGTGATAACTGTAGTAGTGAATTAGTGACTCTAAAATGTTTAAGTTTAAGTAGTTGAAATGTTAACTTGTCAATTCAATTTAATAAATTTTGTTAAGTGAGTAGAGAACTAGTGATGTGAAAATATTTACGTTTAGGAAGTTGAAATGTTTATTTGTTATTTACTAAAGTGTGCCACTTTAGTATTTAATAAGTTACTCGAAAATGTTTAAGTTTAGGTACTTCAAATGTGAACTTGTGTTTTGATTTTACTAAGGTGTGGTCACTTGAGTAGTTAATTAGTGAGTCAAAAAAGTTCTAGTTTAGGTACTTGAAATGTGAACTGGTCAATTGAATTTACTAAAGAGTGGTCACTTGTGTAGTGAATTAGTGACTCGAAAATGATTAAGTTTAGGTAGTTGAAATGTGAAATTGTCAATTGAATTTACTAAATTTGATTTATTGGGCAGCGAACTAGTGACTCGAAAATGTTTAATTTTAGGTAGTTGAAATGTGTGTTTTGAATTTACTAAAGTGTGGTCACTTCAGTATTTATATAGTGACTCGAAAATGTTTAAGTTTAGGTACTTGAAATGTAAACTTGTGTTTTGAATTTACTAAAGTGGGGTGACTTTAGTAGTTAATTAGTGACTTAAAAATATTTAATTTTAGGTACTTGAAATGTGTACTTTCCAAATGAATTTACTAAAGTGTGGTCACTTGAGTAGTGAATTAGTTACTTGAAAATATTTCTGTGTAGGTATTTGAAATGTGAACATTTCAATTGAATTTAATAAATTTGGTTACTTGAGTAGTGAACAAGTGATTTTAAAATGTTTAAGTTTAGGTAGTTAAAATCTAAACTAGTATTTTTAATTTACTAAAGTATGGTGAATTGAGTAGTTAATTAGTCACAAATAATGTTTAAGTGTAGGTACTTCAAACGTGAACTTCTGTTCTGAATTTACTAATGTGTGGGCACTTGAATAGTTAATTAGTGACTGGAAAATGTTTAAGTTTAGATACTTGAAATGTTAACTTGTCAATTGAATCTAGTAAAGTTTGGACACTTGGGAATTGTATTACCCCACAGATGTTATCTCATCCATGTTATGTTTAGTATTGAACCTTATGGGCTCTCAGTGCATTTTTCCGCATTATTCGGCATTTTATGCAGTATCTAGTTACAGATATAGGTCATGGGTTAGCTTTTGGTCCTTCAAGGTCATGAGCACTGTTTAGCTTTCTGGTTCAGGAAATTGGGTTATTTAGTGTGTTTTAAATTTAGTAAAGTGTGGTCATTTGAGTAGGTAATTAGTGACTAGTAAATGCTTAAGTTTAGGTAGTTGATATATGAACTTGTCAATTTAATTAACGAAAGTGTGGTCACTTGAGTAGTGAACTAGTCACTCGTCAATGTTTAAGTACTTGAAATGTGAACTTGTCAATTGAATTTATTAATGTGTGGTAACTTGAGTAGTGAATTAGTCACTCGTAAATGTTTATTAGGTATTTGAAAAATGAACTTGTCAATTGAATTTAGTAAAGTGTGGTCATTTAAGTAGTGAATTAGTAATTCAAAAATATTTTTGTTTTGGTAATTGAAATGGGAACTTGTGTTCAGAATTTACTAAAGTGTAGTCACTTGTGTAGTTAATTACTGTATCAAAAATGTTCCAAGTTTATGTACTTGAAATGTGAACCTGTCAACTGAATTAACTAAAGAGTGGTTAGTGGAGTAGTGAATTAGTGACTCAAAAATGATTAAGTTTAGGTAGTTAGAATTGTGAAATTGTCAATTGAATTTACTAAATCTAGTTACTTGAGTAGAAAACTAGTGACTTGAAAATGTTTAAGTTTAGGTAGTTGAAATGTTTTTTTTTGAATTTACGTAAGTGTGGTCAATTAAGTTGCTAATTAGTTACTCGAGAATGTTTAAGTTTAGGTATATCAAATGTGAACTTGTGTTTTGAATTTACTAAAGTGTGGTCACTTGAATAGTTAATTAGTGACTCAAAAATGTTTAATTTTAGGTTTATCAAATGTTAACTTATCAATTGAATTTAGTAAAGTGTGGTAACTTGAGCAGTGAACTAGTGACTCTAAAATGTTTAAGTTTAGAAACTTGAAATGTGAACTTGTGTTTTGAATTTACAAAACTGTAGTCACTAGAATAATTAATTTGTGACTCAAAAATGTTAAGTTTAGGTACTTTAAATATGAATTGTCCAATGAATTTACAAAAATGTGGTCACTTGAGTAGTGAACTAGTTACTCTAAAATGGCTAAGTTTAGGTAGTTGAAATGTGAACTTGTGTTTTGAATTTACTAAAGTGTGGTCACATGAGTAATTAATTTGTGACAAGAAAATGTTTAGATTTTGGTACTTAAAATATGAACTTGACAATTAAATTTACTAAAGAGTGGTCTCTTGAGTAGTAAATTAGTGACTCAACAATGATTAAGTGTAGGTAGTTGAAATGTGAACTTGTCAATTGAATTTACTAATTTGGTTACTTGACTAGTGAAGTTGTGACTCAAAAATATTTATGTCTAGGTAGTGGAAATGTGTGCTTTGAATATAGTAAAGTGCGGCCACTTCAGTAGTTAATTGGTGACTCAAAAATGTTTAAGTTTAGGTACTTGAAATGTGAACTTCTCTATTAAACTTACTAAAGTGTGATCACTTGAATATTGAATTAGTGACTCTAAAATGTTTAAGTTTATGTACTTGAAATGTGAACTTGTCAATTGAACTAAATTTGGTTACTTAAGTAGTGTACTAATTACAGAAGATGTTTAAGTTTAGGTAGTTGAAATGTGAACTTGTGATTTGAAATTACTAAAGTGTGGTTACATGAGTAGTTAATTAGTGACATGAAATTGTTCAAGTCTAGGTACTTGAAATGTGAACTTTTCAATTGAATTTACTAAAGTATGTTCACTTGAATAGTGAATTAGTGACTCAAATATGTTTAAGTTTAGGTTCTTGTAATGTGAACGTGTCAATTGAATAAACTAAAGTGTGGTCACTTGAGTAGTGATTTAGTGACTCGAAAATGTATAAGTTTAGGTACTTCAAATGTGAACTTTTCGATTGAATTTACTAAATTTGGTTACTTACGGAGTGAATTAGTTTCTCAAAAATGTTGAAGTTTAGGTAGTCTAAATGTGAACTTGTCAAATGAATTTACTAAATTTGGTTACTTGAGTAGAGAACAAATGACTTGAAAATGTTTAGGTTTAGGTAGTTGATATGTGAACTTGTGAATTGAATTTACTAAAGTGAGGTCAATTGAGTAGTGAACTAGTGACACAAAAATGTTTAAGTTTAGGCTGTTGAAATATGAACTTATGTTTAAAAATTTCCTAAAGTGTGGTCACTTGAGTAGTTAATTAGTGACTCAAAAATGTTCAAGTTTAGGTACTTCACATATGAACTTCTCAATAGAATTTACTAAAGTGTGGTCACTTGAGTAGTGAATTAGTGACTCGGAAATGATTAAGTTTAGGAACTTGACATTTGAACATTGCAATTGAATTTACTTAAGTATGGTCACTTGAGTAGTGAAATAGTAACTCGAATATGTTTAAGTTTTGGTACTGGAAATGTGAATTTTTCAATTGAATATACTTAAGTGTGGTCACTTGAGTAGTGAATTAGTGACTCGAAAATATTTAAGTTTTGGTACTTGAAATGTTAACTTGTGTTTTGAATTTATTAAAGTGTAGTCACTTGAATAGTTAATTAGTGACTCGAAAATGTTTAACTTTAGGTAATTGAAATGTGAACTTGTTGTTTGAATTCGCTAAAGTGTTGTCACTTGCGTACTTAATTAGTGACTAAAAAATATTTAAGTTTAGGCCCATGAAATGTGGACTAATCAAGTGAATTTACTAAATTGGGATACTTAGGTAATGAACTAAAGACTCAAAAATGATTAAGGTTAGATAGTTGTAATGTTAACTTGTTGTTTGAACTTACTAAAGTGTGGTTACTTGAGTAGTTTATTAATTTACATGAAATATTTTAAGTTTAGGTACTTGAAATGTGAAATTTTCAATTGAATTTACTAAAGTGTGGTCACTTGAGTAATGAATTAGTCCTCGAATATGTTTGAACTTGTCAATTGAATACTCTAAAGTATGGTCACTTGAGTAGTGATTTAGGGAATCGAAAATGTTTTAGTTTAGGTACTTGAAATGTGAACTTGTCACATGAATTTACTAAATGTGGTTACTTAAAGATAGAATTAGTGACTCAAAAATATTTTAGTTTAGTTAGTTTGAATGTAAACTTGTCACATGAATTTACTAAATTTGGTACCTTTAGTACTGAGCAAGTGACTTAAAAATGTATAAGTTTAGGTAGTTGATATATTAACTTGTCAATTGAATTTACTAAAGTGTGGTCACTTGAGTAGTGAACTAGTGTCTAAAAAATGTTTAAGTTTAACTAGTTGAAATGTGAACATGTGTTTTGAAATTTCCTAAAGTGTGGTCACTTGAGTAGTTACTTAGTGAGTCAAAAATGTTCAAGTTTAGGTACTTGAAATGTTAACTTGTTAAATGAATTTAATAAAGAGTAGTCACTTGAATAGTGTATTACTGATTCGAAAATGTTTAATTTTAGGTAATTGAAATGTGAACTTGACAATGGAATTTACTCAATTTGGTTACACAAGTAGTGAACAAGTGACTCAAAAATGTTTAAATTTAGGTAGTTGAAATGTGAACTTGTGTTTCGAATTTACAGAAGTATGGTTACTTGAGTTGTTAATTAGTGATTTGAAATTGTTTAGGTTTAGATACTTGAAATGTGAACTTTTCAATTGAATTTACTAAAGTATGGTCACTTGAGTTGGGAATTAGTGACTCCAATATAATTAAGTTTAGGCACTTGAAATGTGAACTTGCCAGTTGAATTTACTAAAGTTTGTTACTTAAGTAATGAATTAGTTACTCGAAAATGTTTTAGTTAGTGGAAATATGAACTTGTCAATTGAATTTACTAAATTTGGTTACTTGAGTAGTGAACAAGTGACTTGAAAATGTTTAAGGTTAGGTAGGTGATATATGAACTTCTATTTTGAAATTACTTAAGTGTGGTCACTTGAGTATTTCATTAGGGACTCAAAAATGTTTAAGTTTAGGTACTTGAACTATGAACTTGTGTTTTGAATTTGATAAAGTGTGTCACTTGAGTAGTTAATTAATGACTCGAAAATGTTAAGTTTAGGTACTTGAAATGTGAACTTGTTAATTGAATTTACTAAAGAGTGGTCACTTAAGTTGTTATTTAGTGACTTGAAAATTATTAAATTTCGATAGTTGAAATGTGAACTTGTCTGTTGAATAAACTAAATTTAGTTACTTGAGTAGTGAACTACTGACTGGAAAATGTTTATGTTTAGGTAGTTGAAATGGTTGTTTTGAATATTCTAAAGTGTGGTCTCTTTAGTAGTTAATTAGTTACTCGAAAATTCTTAAGTTTAGGTACTTGAAATATGAACTTGTATTTTGAATTTACTAAAAAGTGCTCACTTGAGTACTTAATTAATGACTCAAAAATGTTTAAGTTTAGGTACTTGAAATGTAAACTTCTCAATTGAATTTACTAAAGTGTGGTCACTTGAGAAGTGAATCAGTGACTAGTAAATTTTTAAGTTTAGGTAGTTAAAATATGAACTTGTCTATTGAATTTAGTAAAGTTGGTCATTTGAGTAGTGAACTAGTGATTCAAAAATGTTTATGTTAAGGTAATTGAAATATGAACTTGTGTTTTGAATTTGCCTGTATTTAGGTGATTTAATAATGTGTTGTCACTTGAGTAGTTAAATGGTGACTCAAAAATGTTCAAGTTTTGGTACTTGAAAGGTAAACTTGTCAATTGAACTAACTGAAGAGTGGTAACTGGAGTAGTGATTTAGTGACTCTAAAATGGTTAAGTTTAAGTAGTTGAAATGTTAACTTGTCAATTGAATTTACTAAATTTGGTTATGTGAGTAGAGAACTAGTGACGCAAAAATATTTACGTTTAAGAAGTTGAAATGTGTGTTTTGAATTTACTAAAGTGTGGCCATTTCAGTATTTAATTAGTTACTCGAAAATGTTTAAGTTTAGGTACTTCAAATGTGAGTTCAAGTTTAGGTACTTGAAATGTGAACTTGTCAATTGAAATTACTAAATTTGGTTACTTAAGTAGTGAATTAGTGACTCAAAAATGTTTAAGTTTAGGTAGTTGAAATGTGAACTTTTCAATTGAATTTAACAAATTTGGTTACTTGAGTAGTGAACAAGTGAGTTGAAAATGTTTAAGTTTAGGTAGTGAACATGTGAACTTGTATTTTTAATATACCAAAGTGTGGTCAATTGAGTAGTTAATTAGTTACTGAAAATGTTTAAGTTTAGGTACTTGAAATGTGAACTTACGTTTTGAATTTACTAAAGTGTGGTCACTTGAGTAGTGAATTAATGGCTGAGAAATGTTTAAGTTTAGGTACTTGAAATGTGAACTTGTCAATTGAATTTACTAAAGTGTGGTCATTTGAGTAGGGAATTAGTTTCTAGAAAATATTTCAGTTTATGTAGTTGAAATGTGAACTTGTCTACTGAATTTTCTAAATTTGGTTACTTGAGTAGTGATCAAGTGACTTTAAAATGTTTAAGTTTGGGTCGTTGAAATGTGAACTTATGTTTTTACCTTACTAAAGTGTGGTCGCTTGAATAGTTAATTAGTTACTCGAAAATGTTTAAGTCTAGGTACTTGATATGTTAACTAGTCAATTGAATTTAGTAAAGTGTCGTCACTTTAGTAGTGAATTAGTTGCTCAAAAATGCTTAAGTTTAGGTATTTGAAATATGAACTTGTCAATGGAATTAACTAAAGTGTGGTCACTTGAGTAGTGAACTAGTGTCTCGAAAATGTTTAAGTTTATGCAGCTGAAGTGTGAACTTTTGTTTTGAATTTACTAAAGTGTGGTCTCGTGAGTAGTTAATTAGTCACTCGAAAATGTTTATGTCTTAAATTATGAAATTGACAGTTGAATTTACTAAAGAGTGCTCACTTGAGTACTTGAAATGTGAACTTGTCTATTGAATTTATAAAATTTGGTTAATTGTGTAGTGAACAAGTGACTTGAAAATATTTAAGTTTAGGTATTAGATATGTGAACTTGTCAATTGAATTTAGTAAAGAGTGGTCACTTGAGTAGTGAATTAGTTACTCGAAAATGTTTAAGTTTAGGAACTTAAAATATGAACTTTTTAATGGAATTTACTAAAGTGTGGTCACTTGAGTAGTGAACTAGTGCCTTGAAAATGTTGATGTTTAGGTACTTGAAATGTGAACTTTTGTTTTTAATATACTAAAGTGTGGTCAATTGAGTAGTTAATTAATCACTCGAAAATGTTTAAGTTTAGGTACTTGAAATGTTAACTAGTGTTTTGAATTTACTAAAGTGTGGTTGCTTGAATAGTTAATTAGTTAATTGTAAATGTTTAAGTTTAGGTACTTGAAATGTTAACTAGACAATTGAATTTAGTAAAGTGTGGTCACATGATAGTGAATTAGTTGCTCGAAAATATTTAAGTTTTGGTATTTGAAATATGAACTTGTCAATGGAATTTACTAAAGTGTGGTCTCTTGAGTAGTGAACTAGCGACTCGAATAATAAGTATTTATCATCTAGTAAAGTTGTCATGCCTACTCCGCACCCCCTACAATTGGTATCAGAGCCCAGTTATTTACAAAAATACAGAAGTAGCATATATGTTTGAATTTAGATTGAATTTATTTGAGATTAATTTATATTGATTAATAATGAGAAGACCATTTAAAAATAGAGAAGCTTTTAGAACAACTAAAGATTCTTTAATTTTTAATTATTCAGAATATATAAGTCTAAATAATACAAAAGAAAATCCACAAAGATTAGCCTACCTAATTACCTTTATATCTAGTATTGAAGCAAAATTAATAATCCATTTAAAATCTTGAAGAATGAGACACATACCACCTAATTATGATAAAATCGGATATATATACCCACTAAAATATTATAAATATGGTTTAAATGAATAAAGTACAAAAATACAAAGAAATAAAATAAATTATTTCTAAAAAAACGTAAAGAATTAAAAATAAGAATTGAAAGACTACATTATAATATATTTGCCGGAGTTAGTAAAAACTCAATAAATGCACAAAAAGATGAAATATCAAATTTAGAATCTCAAATAGATAGTTTAGAATATATATATATATATATATATATATATATATATATATCAACTTGAACTATTTACAATAAAATGAACAAAGAAGAATTTATAATAGATGAAAAAATATATGAAAATCATGAAGGATTAAAAATAAAAATAGTATTTTCTAATCTAGGAAGACGATATAAGAAAATAGGTGAACATTTATATTTAATGCTAGAAAAAGAAGAATTAAAATTAGAAGATAAATTGACAGCTATGGTAAGAACAGAAAAAGAAAACGAAGAAATAGATAGAAAAAATGAAATACAAAAAATGAAACAACAAACTACAGAAAAAATACGAAAAATAGAAGAAATTAAATATAGTAGGATTGCTGAATTAGAAAAAGAACTACGAATGTTAAAAGATTTGTATGAAAAAAGACAGAAAGAAAAAGAAGAAAAAGATAAAGAACAAAAATTATTAAATGAGATAAATCAATTTAAAGAAAAATTAAAATAGAAACCAAGGAATTATAAATTAATACAATAGATGTTGAAGAAAAAAATAATTATGATTCGGAAGATAGTGAAACATATACAGAAATCTTAACAAATACAAAAAATTTAGGAATCAATGAAAAACAAGAAGTAATTAATGAAGAAAACTTAGAAAATATAAACACGGAAATAAACACTCTCGATAAAAAAGAAGATGAAAAAATATAATACCTAGAACATCAGAACTAAGAAAACATACATATTATAACAATAAGTTTAAAAGATATAATCTAAAGAATGAATATGACAAATGGACACCAAAATAAATAGTTAATAAAAATTATAACTTTTTATCCTTAGATTATGTAAAAGATACAGAAAAAAATAATACAATTATAGATAGGATATATGACAAAACAATTATTCGATAATAATATAAATGTAATAGATGGACCAGAATATATAGAAAGAACACTAATAGGAACAGTGAAATTATGGTTTTTAAATCTAACTGAAAATAGTAAAAGAGTATTAAGAACTGAGAAACCCACAGAAGGAACATCATCAACAATCACAACTAAACCAACACCTATAGAATTATTAAAAAAATATGAAATAGATATAAAAGACGAATTTAGTAGCATGACAACAACAGAAGAAGAACAAAATGAAGAGAAAGATACAAATAGGAATTTAATGTTAAAATTAGTAATATGTAATATGTGCTACATAGATGAATATACTTGTGCATTTAAAGAATATTATTATAAAAAGCATATAATATAGAAGAAAGTAAAGAAATAAGAAAATTATATTTTAGTAAATTACCTGAACCATTTAGTTCCAAAATAATAAAAAGTTGGGATGAAACAAAAATAGTAGATACTTTAGGAGCAAGAATAAAATTTTTACAAAAATGGTATAGAAACCTATGTGAAAAATATAAAGAAGAAATAAAAATGGAAAAAACATTAATAAGAAATTTAGCATGTTGCAAAGATAAAATAGCACCTTAATTTGGATGCGAAGAAAGATATTATAAGAAAAGAAAAAGGCATATGAAATATAAGAAATACAAAAAATCAAAATATAAGTATAAGAAACCAAGAAAAAGATATTATGTAAAAAATTATAAACATAAACGACCATATAGGAAAAAGAAATCTATAAAGGAATGTACTTGTTATAATTGCGAAAACTTAGGACATTAGCTAGAGATTGTAAATTACCTAAAAACCCCAAAAATAAACAAATATAAGAAATAAAAATAGAAAATACAGAATATATGCAGATAGATTATATAGATTACGAATTACAAAAGTGAAGACAGTATATATGAAATTTCAGAGAATGAAACAGATAATTAAATAGAAGATGATGAAATAGATAGTGAATTAGACGAATTAAATGACTGAAGAAGATACACAAATAAACCAAATGACTGAAGAAGATATAAAAATAATAAGAAAAGAAGAATATTTAAATGACCAAGGAAAAAATCAAAAAATAATATTTGATGAAATAAAAGGAACAGAGTTAGACTTAAGTGTAGAAAAAATATTTAAAAATACCAACAATAAAAAATATATTTACTAGGAAAAAGGAAGAATATTATGTAGTAAGCCAAAAGGAACATGTAATAGACTGCAGATATGCAAAAAGAAAAGCTAGTATACGACTAGTAACAAAAAGGTTAATTAATAAAGAAATAAACGATATAAAAAGTAGAGGAGGCCCAATAAAATATATACACCTTGGAGGTACAGAAATATTAATAAAAGCATGTTTTAGAGAAGGAATAGATACACCAATAGAATTATATTTAACAGATAATAGGATTATAAGACCTATAGAAAAAAACATAATAACAACGATTAATTGAAATTGAATATACCAAATATTTAAATATATTTGAATATGCTACTTCTGTATTGTTTTAAATAACTAGGCTCTGATACTAATTATTGGGGGGTGCGGATTAGGCATGGTAACTTTACTAGATGATAAATACTTATTAAGCAACAAGTATTTATTTTTAAGTAAATTATTTCGTGTATATTATTGGTTGGTTTAATTTTTCATTTTTACCCACTTGACTTAAGATGTTTTATTAATTCATATTCTAAATTAGATATTATCGTAATTAAATTATCTAATATTTTAGGATCTTCATTAGTACTATGTAATCTTTTGTATTCTAGGTATAAACTATATAGTTTAGTTTAGATATCTTTTAATAATTTATTCTTTTCGTAAGATGTATTCATTAATTTGTGTAGTTTATTATTTTATCCTATTGAAATTTTAGCAATTTCTGTGTAGTATTTTATTCTAACTTTGCTATATTCAATGCGTAGGTTTATGTTCTTTATCTGATTAACTAGTATTTGTTGTTCATGTATAGGTAATTTTTCATCTGTAATAAATAATTTTTCGTATGTATTAAATAAATTATTATCTGTATCTTCTTTTTCTAAGGTTAATTTTATTTTAAGTAATTTTTCTTCTAGTTGTCTTTTTTCTATTTGAAGTTGATTTATGTAATTAACTTCTTCATATATCCAATTTTGAATTTCTCTAATTTTTTTATATATTCTAACATTTATTTATTCTGAATTATATCCATATGAATCTAAGTAATATTGATGTTAATAATATATGTGTAAGTTTTCTATACTGTTTAATAATTCCTCCTCTTCATAATCTTGTAATTTTTTGCATATTATTTTCTTTATGTCTATAATTTCTATATCTCTAAGTATATATAAAACAAGTATTTTAATATTATCTATCATTTAAGTTCGATTAAATGTTTTTTCACAATAATTTCTAGTTGTTTGTTTTAGTCTAAGTAGTTATTGCATATTTTCATTAAGGAATTCTATATATTTTATATCTTTAGTTTCCATGTACTTGTCTAAATTTGTTTTCATTTGTTTTTCTACTAATTGCCTATTTTTCATATCTTTTTTCCAAAATTCTAGATATATGTGATTTATCATAGTTGATGTGTACGCAAGTATTTATAAGAGTAATTAGGTAAGTGTGGTATATAATTTATTCTAGCTATATAATCTTTACCGAATATTTTTTCTAATATGATTTTCCTTATATCTATTATTCCTATATCCTTAATCACATAAAAAATAAGTATTTTAAATTTATCTACCATTACATCAGATAAATAATTATTCATTTTCATAAAATTGCTATTTTCAAAATCTTCCCTTCAATCATGTACATAACAAAATATGGTCATCTTAGATTACTATATACTAAATTATTCTTAAATAGCATGTTCTTCGGTCACTATTAGCATGCTAATCTGGATATTTTTCCCTTAAACAGCGCCTCTACTCTGGTTACTCCCCACCACGGCTTCTTGCCTTATTGGTTTCACCTTTAGGAAGGCATAGTTCTTAGGGATTTTTTTCCTTTTCCACTTTGCTAATAAACTTCTTAACATATTACTCTTCGAATAATTCTACTATAAAGTAACTAACATGAATTTACTTTATCATACCATGATTTTTAGGAATTATGAATTTAGCTATTCATAATCATAAATAAATATACCTGTTTGGGTTGGTTTGATATTTCTAAGATTTGTTCCTCCATAGTTTTTTTCATTGAAATATACCTATTTTTTAATAACTAAGCAAAATACTTGTGGAAAAGAGAGAGTTTTGGCTTCAACGCATGAAGGCTTGATTTCTCTGCTGCCTTCTATGCCTCTATTTATAATGAGAGAATGAATAATTTACATAGTTCTAATGTTACAAAAGAAAAAAGGCTATCCTAATATGTCATTACATGTTCCTCTATACATTTGTCCTAAAAAAGCCAATAATGGTGAAAGCTAATAAATGAAACAAGAAAAAGTCAAAAAGGTTATAGTAAAACTATTTACATGATGCATGTATTTTGTACTTCAAAGTTAGCTTTTTCTTTTCTCCATATGTCGCTTTCTTCCTTTAATTCTTTGTCTTCTTCTATTTTTGCTCCGTCTTCTTTTTATCTTTTTGTCGTATCTGTTGATTTTTTTAATCTTCTTTCCAACTGGCATGCTTATCTTCTTGATTCGTTTATTCTAGGCGGACTTCTATTATAATATTATCTTCTCCATTACATCTCAAACATTGATGGTCTGGATATTTGTGTCCAATTATCTTACAATATCTTGTCAATAATCCATCTAAAATAAATCTTCTCTTAATTTCTCTTACAGTAGATTGTTTTTCTAGGTTAAGTAATGTCATTATCCATTGTCTAACATCTTCCATATTTGCTTATCGTAGTTCTTTTGAATTTGAATAAATCATCTGATGGTCTCTTGAATAATAGCTCCATATTGGGTTTCCATTAGTATAATTATTTGCTAATTCTTGAATAATTGTAGCTAGTCCAATGAGTCATTTATTTTCGTGGAAATCAGGTATCTCAATTCTGGATATCTTTGGCTGTTGCATAATATTTTCCGGTATAATCATATCTCTGGTTAATCCTATTTTTACAACTTGTATAACTGATTTTAATTCGTCGTATAATATCTCTGCTGGTGCAGTATAACACTTTATATAAAATAGATTTCCTTTGGTTATTCTTTTATAGGTGGTGAATATTTTATGTAATTCTTCCATAGCGGTTAGTTCTTCTCCATCTTGGGTATATATGGTATTTAATAATCCATAGTCAAAACAAGTTTTTATTAAGCTTGGGTTGATTTTGGGTAGTGCAATTAGCTTGTTGTAACCTTGTAATTTTTGGGTTATGTAGTTTGTGTTTGGTTCTTTGATATCTGTAGCTCCGGGGTTAAGGTTTAGGAAAGTTTGTACTTTGTAG
This sequence comes from Capsicum baccatum var. pendulum, assembly GCA_030864225.1. Lineage (NCBI taxonomy): Eukaryota > Viridiplantae > Streptophyta > Magnoliopsida > Solanales > Solanaceae > Capsicum > Capsicum baccatum. The sequence goes on from CM061557.1 coordinate 95,682,406, forward strand.
ATATTTTCTATCTATTTTGGGTTGTATAGTTGTAAACTTTTTTCTCTTGGTTCAGACTATCTCGGTATGTGGTAATTTATGGGGGTATGAACAAGGGGTCTTTTTGTGTTTTTGGTATAAATGGTTTCTCAAATATCTTATTCATATTCATGTTCTGATATCTTTGTCTACTAACTCCTCTACTTGTACCTGTAGTTGTAGATTGATAAACGTTATGGGTTTTATGGAGTGTCCCAACGTCTCCTTCTAGATCTGAAATTTTAATGTCTTCCAATCGACATAGCTCTGCACACTGCTGAGTTAGTTGATTTGCAACTTTAGACTTAACTTCATTAGTTTTTAGCTTTTCTATTTCATTACCCATACTGTCCACTTTCATTGAAAGCGTAGTTAGGGTTTGAGTATCTTTTCTAAAGCATTGTCTTCTATTATATCAGTCTGTGTAGCTTTGTCTTGATATGTAATCTGCAATAATGTTTTTGTTAGTACTAATTACTTCAATTGTAAATGTAAAATTTAATTTATTCAAGACTAGTCTCGAAATTTCTTTTGTTGTAACTAAATTTTGCATTTTTTTTGTTAGCCACCAACGTACCTGTGTATTATCTGTTCGTATAATAAACTTTTTATATACAATATATGACTCAAATGCTAATAAAAATTTATATAATAAGCATAATTATTTTCTATTTATTTTTCATTTTATTTCTATTTCATTAAACGTACTTGACTAGTATATACAACGGTGTTCTAATTTTTTTCTTCATATCTATATTTAAGTACTCCTCCATGACTACATTCACTAGCATCTGCTTCTACTATATATATAAATTTTCAATTTTCATCAGGAAATTGTAATTTTGGTAATTCTTTACAAAGTATTTTTATTTTCTGAACTTGTTTTTTATCTTCTTTGTTATAATTATATTCTACATTCTTTTTTAATTTTTTTCTGTAAGGGCTTTAGATTTTCTGCTAATTTTGGTATATATTCTCTTACTTAGTTTACTAATCCTAAAAATGATTGTAATTTCTTTTTCGTATCTAATTCTTCTTTTGAATTTGTTATTTATTGTACTATATGTTGTTGCATTTTTACTCCACTTTTATCTATTTGTATACCTAAAAATTCTATCTGATTTTTCATAATTTCAGCTTTTTTTTCACTTAAACTTATTCCGGATTTTTCTATTATATCCTTAAATTGTTCTAATAATTTTAAATGTTCTTCTTTGGTCTTTGTATATAATAGTATATCATCTATGTATACTATACAATTAGGCAGTTGTTTAAAATAACTATCAATAAAATGTTGATAGCTACCTGGTGCATTTTTATATTCAAATGGTAGTATATTCCATTCATAAAATCCTTGTAGTACCGTAAATGCGATTAATTCCTTACATTCTTCTTCTAACTTTAAATGTTAAAATCCTGATTTACAATCAAATTTACTAAAATAATTATATCCTTGTATTTGTCTTATTTTTAATATCTTATTTGGTATTGGGTAATTATAAGTCATTGTTTTTGCATTTAAATTTCTATAATCAATAACCATCCTACTTTTTCCTGTTTTTTGTTCAGTATGTTTATTTACGATAAATGTCGGGCTATTATGTTTACTATTACTTTTCTTATATATTGTTTTTTAATAATTCTTCTATATTCATTTTAATTTCTTTTAAATCATCAAAATTATATGTTAATGGTTTCTGGGTTATTATGCTATTTTTATCAATTAATTCAATTTGTATAGTTGTTTTATGTTTTACACATCCTTTTAATAGATCTTCACTATATAATTGTTCTAATTTTTTCTTAATTATTCCTATCTTATTTATTGAAAATATAGTTATTTCCTTTTTATTTATCAAAAATACGACCAGTTCTATTGTATCTTCGATATTTTTTATATTTTCTAAATTTTGTGTAATTTTTTCACTTCCTTTTATCCAATCAGTTTTCTTTCTTACTTTATTAATTACTCTTTTTGCTCTTACTTTGTGTTTACATGGTGTTGTAAACCACCAATCTGTTCTAGTTATTATATGTGGGTATAATTTATCTAAAAACGGCATTCCTAAAAGTATATCTTTTAATGTTAGCTCATAATTATAGATTTCTTCTATTGTTAATATTTTATCCCATACTTGTGTTTTTACATTCTTAGCTTTATAATTAATTAAGCTTCCTTCGTTATTAAATCCTTTAACTATTATTGGTGTTTTTAATTTATCCCATTTACTTTTTGGTAAACAATTATATCTACATAAATTAGCTTCTGCTCATGTATTTATCATAGGCATATAATATCTACTGTAATATCCTTCTATTACTATCTTCATTAATACATATATTTTCATTTAATGTTAAAGTACTTCTTAAGAATAATTTCTCTCTGTTATAGGTTATGGTTAATTGTGTATGTTCTATATTATATGGTTTTACTTATTCTAGCCATTTTATTCCTATTATTATTTCTTTTTCTGCTATATTTTTAGTATTTATTAAACTTCTCGGTAGATCTGGGCATATATTATTGTCAGTTTTTATTTCCTCAATTTTTACTAGATATTTTGCTATATAATTTTTTTCTTGTCCTGTATTTAAGAGTATTAAATATTCTTTTTCATTTACCTTTCCTGTTATGTAATATTGGTTTAAATTATCCGTTGAACTTGTTTCATAACTTGTTCTTTTTGATGAGCTTGATGATTCTGGTGTTTCATAAGCTATTCTTTTTGTTGTACTTAATCTATCATTTATTATTTCTAGATCTTCTTCTATGTCTATATTTCTGTAACTATAATCATTATTATCAATTGTTTTTACGAATTGTTCAAAAGGACTTTCTATTTGTATTTTATTAATTTTATTTTTTCCTATTATTTTATATTTTGTTGTTAATACATATAGATTTTTACATCTTGCTGTAAATATTTTACTTCCTTGGGTTAGTTCTATTCCTAATATATTCCAATATAATACTAATGATTTATCTATATTTTTATCTGTTATTGCTACTGAATAATTTGAAATTATTATAAATTTAAATTTTTGGTATATTAAATTTCCTTTAATAGCTGTTATTATGCTTTTCTCTATAGGTCTTATAATCCTATCATCTGCTAAATATAACTCTATTGGTGTATCTATTCCTTCTCTAAAACATGCTTTTATTAATATTTCTGTACCTCCAAGGTATACATATTTTATTGGGTCTCCTCTACTTTTTATATCGTTTATTTCTTTATTAATTAACCTTTTTGTTACTAGTGGTATACTAGCTTTTCCTTTTGCATATTTGCAGTCTATTACATGTTCCTTTTGGATTACTACATAATATTCTTCCTTTTTCCTAGTAAATATATTTTTTATTGTTCGTATTTTAAATATTTTTTCTACACTTAAGTCTAACTCTTTTTCTTTTATTTCATCAAATACATTGTTATCAAATATTATTTTTTGATCTGTTCCTTCATCATTTAAATATTCTTCTTTTGGTATTATTTTTATATCTTCTTCAGTTATTTGGTTTATTTGTATATCTTCTTCAGTCATTTAAGTCGTGTAATTTACTATCTATTTCATCATCTTCTATTTCATTATCTGTTTCATTCTCTGAAATTTCATATATATTGTCTTCACTTTTGTAATTCGTAATCTATATAATCTATCTACATATATTCTGTATTTTCTATTTTTATTTCTGATATTTGTTTATTTTTTGGATTTTTAGGTAATTTACAATCTCTAGCTAATGTCCTAATTTTTCGCAATTATAACAAGTACATTCCTTTATAGATTTCTTTTTCCTATATGGTCTTTTATGTTTATAATTTTTTACATAATATCTTTTTCTTGGTTTCTTATACTTATATTTTGATTTTTTGTATTTCTTATATTTCTTATGCCTTTTTCTTTTCTCATAATATCTTTCTTCGCATCCAAATTAAGGTGCTATTTTATCTTAGCAACATGCTAAATTTCTTATTAATGTTTTTTCCATTTTTATTTCTTCTTTATATTTTTCACATAGGTTTCTATACCATTGTTGTAAAAATTTTATTCTTGCTCCTAGAGTATCTACTATTTTTGTTTCATCCCAACTTTTTATTATTTTGGAACTAAATGGTTCAGGTAATTTACTAAAATATAATTTTCTTATTTCTTTATTTTCTTCTATATTATATGCTTTTTATAATAATATTCTTTAAATGCGCAAGTATATTCATCTATGTAGCACATATTACATATTACTAATTTTAACATTAAATTCCTATTTGTATCTTTCTCTTCATTTTGTTCTTCTTCTGTTGTTGTCATGCTACTAAATTAGTCTTTTATATCTATTTCATATTTTTTTAATAATTCTATAGGTGTTAGTTTAGTTGTGATTGTTGATGATGTTCCTTCTGTGGGTTTGTCAGTTCTTAATACACTTTTACTATTTTCAGTTAGATTTAAAAACCATATTTTCACTGTTCCTATTAGTGTTCTTTCTATATATTCTGGTACATCTATTACATTTATATTATTATCTAATAATTGTTTTGTCATATATCCTATCCATAATTGTATTGTTTTTCTGTATCTTTTTCTAATTCAGCAATCCTACTATTTTTAGTTTCTTCTATTTTTCATATTTCTTCTGTAGTTTGTTGTTTTATTTTTTCTATTTCCCTTTTTCTATCTATTTCTTCGTTTTCTTTTTCTATTCTTACCATAGCTGTCAATTTATCTTCTAATTTTAATTCTTCTTTTTTCTAGCATTAAATATAAATGTTCACCTATTTTCTTATATCGTCTTCCTAGATTTGAAAATACTATTTTTATTTTTAATCCTTCGTGATTTTCATATATTTTTTCATCTATTATAAATTCTTCTTTGTTCATTTTATTGTAAATGGTTCAAGTTGATATATATATATATATATATATATATATATATATATATATATTCTAAACTATCTATTTGTGATTCTAAATTTGATATTTCATCTTTTTGTGCATTTATTGAGTTTTTACTAACTCCGGCAAATATATTAAAATGTAGTGTTTCAATTCTTATTTTTAATTCTATACGTTTTTTAGAAATAATTTATTTTAATTCTTTGTATTTTTGTACTTTATTCATTTAAACCATATTTATAATATTTTGGTGGGTATCTAAATCTGATTTTATCATAATTAGGTGGTATGTGTCTCATTCTTCTATATTTTAAATGGATTATTAATTTTGCTTCAATATTAGATATTAAGGTAATTAGGTAGTTGAAATGTGAACTGGTTTTTTGAATTTACTAAAGTGATATCACTTGAGTAGTTAGGTAGTGACTCAAAAATGTTTAAGTTTAGGTACTTGAAATGTGAACTTGTCATTTGAATTTTCTAAAGAGTGGTCACATGAGTAGTGAATTAGTTACTCGAAGATATTTTAGTTTAGGTAGTTGAAATGTGAAATTGTCTATTGAATTTACTAAATTTAGTTACTTGAGTATTGAACAAGTGAAAATGTTTAAAATTAGGTAGTTGAAATGTGAGCTTGTGATTTTAATTAACTAAAGTGTGGTCAATTAAATATTTAGTTAATCACTCAAAAATGTTTAAGTTTAGATACTTGAAATGTGAACTCGTGTTTTGAATTTACTAACGAGTGGTTTCTTGAATAGTTAATTAGTGACTCAAAAATGTTTAAGTTTACGTACTTGAAATGTTAACTAGTCAATTGATTTTAGTGAAGTGTTGTCACTTGAGTAGTGAATTAGTTGCTCAAAAATTTTTAAGTTTAGGTACTTGAAACAAGAACTTGTTAATAGAATTTACTAAACTGTGGTAACTTGAGTAGTGAACTAGTGACTCAAAAATTTTTAAGTTTATGCAGTTGAAATGTAAACTTGTGTTTTAAATTTACTAAAGTGTGGTCTCGTGAGTAGTTAATTAGTGATTTGAAAATGTTTAGGTTTAGGTACTTAAAATGTGGACAATTAAATTTAATAAAGAGTGGTCATTTGAGTAGTGAATTAGTGACTCAAAAATGATTAAGTTTAAGTTGTTGAAATGTGAACTTGTCAATTGAATATAGTAAATTTGGTTCCTTGAGTAGTGAACAAGTAACTTGAAAATTTTTAAGTTAAGGTAGTTGATATGTGAACTTTTCAATTAAATTTAGTAAAGTGTGGTCACTTGAGTAGTGAATTAGTTACTCGTAAATGTTTAAGTTTAGATACTAAAAATATGAACTTGTCAATGGAATTTACTAATGTGTGGTCACTTAAGTAGTGAACTAGTGACTTGAAAATGTTTAAGTTTAGGTAGTTGAAATGTGATCTTGTGGTTTTAATTTACTAAAGTGTGGTCAATTAAGAAGTTAATTAGTCACTCGAAAATGTTTAAGTTTAGGTACTCGAAATGTGAACTCGTGTTTTGAATTTTATAAAGTGTGGTCGCTTGAATAGTTAATTAGTGACTCGAAAATGTTTAAGTTTAGGTACGTGAAATGTTAACTAGTCAATTGAATTTAGTAAGGTGTGGTCACTTGAGTAGTGAATTAGTTACTCGAAAATGTTTAATATTAGGTACTTGAAATATGAACTTGTCAATGGAATTTACTATACTGTTGTCACTTGAGTAGTGAACTAGTGAATCGAAAATGTTTATGTTTAGGTAGTTGAAATGTGAACGTGTGTTTTGAATTTACTAAAGTGAGGTCATGTGAGTAGTTAATTATTGACTCGAAAATGTTTATGTTTAGGTAATTAAAATGTTAACTTGACAATGGAATTTACTAAAGAGTGGTCACTTGAGTAGTGAATTAGTAACTCAAAAATGATTAAGTTTGGGTTGTTGAAATGTGAACTTGTCAATTGAATTTACTAAACACAGTCTACCCTGCAATCTCAACACACCATATCCCCCTTGGGAGAAAACCTCTACTTTTCGGTCCTTCACTAATTCTTTTAGTCTGACAAAACTAGCATCTAAGTATTGATTTTCCTTCACTTCCGAAACCAAGGAGGATTCGGAACTACTCTGAACCCCTATACTACCTTCAGCAGAGTCAAACAACTTCACCCCCAATCTAGCCAAATGATGTACATCATGAGCCAACTCTTTCTTACCTTCTACCACATGCAAAAAACTACCCATGGACACTCTACTTAGGGCATCCGCCACAACATTGGCCTTGCCCGAATGGTACAACACACTCATATCATAGTCCTTTAACAATTCTAACCATCGTCTCTGCCTAAGATTCAATTCTCTTTGGGTAAACACATACTGCAGACTCTTATGATCAGTAAAAACATCAACATGGACACCAGACAAATAGTGTCTCCATATTTTCAAACTAAACACAACAGTAGCCAACTCAAGGTCATGGGTGGGGTAATTTTTCTCATGGGATTTCAACTGTCTAGAAGCATAAGCTATCACCTCACCTTTCTCCATCAATACGCAACCCAACCCAACTCTCGAAGCATCACAGTACACCAGCAAACCATCAACACCATCAGGCAAAGTCATAATAGGGGCTCAAGTGAGTTAAGTCTTCAACTCCTTAAAACTCTTCTCACAAGATATGGATCACAAGAACTTCACTTTCTTTTGGGTCAACCGAGTTATAGGAGACGCTATAGAGGATAAACCCTTAACAAAACGGCGGTAATAGCCAGCTAAACCCAAGAAACTTCAGATATCAGTCAGAGAAATAGGTCTAGGCCAATTGAGTAAAGAGTGGTCACTTGAGTAAAGAATTAGTGACTCGAAAATGTTTAAGTTTAGGTACTTGCAATGTGAACCTATCAATTGAATTTACTAAATTTGGTTACTTAAGTAATGAACTAATGACTTGAAAATATTTAAGTTTAGGTAGTTGAAATGTGAATTTATGTTTTGAATTTACTAAACTGTGGTCACTTGAGTAGTTAATTATTGAATAAAAAATGTTTATGTTTAGGTACTTAAAATGTGAGCTTTTAAATTGAATTTACTAAAGTGTGGTCACTTGAGTAGTGAATTAGTGACTTGAATATGTTTAAGTTTAAGTACTTGAAATGTGAACTTATCAATTGAATATACTAACGTTGGTCTCTTGAGTAGTGATTTACTGACTCGAAAATGTTTAAGTTTAGGCACTGTAAATATGAACTTATCAATTGAAATTACTAAATTTGGTTACTTAATTACTGAATTACTGAATCGAAAATGTTAAAGTTTAGGTAGTTGAAATGTGCAATTGTCAATTGAATTTACTAAATTTGGTTACTTGAGTAGTGAACAAGTGACTTGAATATGTTTAAGTTTAGGTAGTTCAAATTTGAACTTGTGTTTTTAATTTACTAAGGTGTGGTCAACTCAGTAGTTAATTACTCACTGAAAATGTTTAAGTTTAGGTACTTGAAATGTGAATTTGTGTTCTGAATTTACAAATGTGTTGTCAATTGAATAGTAAATTAGTCACTCGAAAATGTTTAAGTTTAGGTACTTAAAATGTTAACTTGTTAGTTGAATTTAGTAAAGTGTGGTCACTTGAATAGTGAATTAGTTACTCAAAAATATATAAGTTTAGGTACTTGAAATGTGAACTTGTCAATGGAATTTACTAAAGTGTTGTCACTTGAGTAGCGAACTAGTGACTTGATAATCTTTAAGTTTAGGTAGTTGAAATGTGAACTTGTGTTTTTAATTTACTAAAGTATGGTCAATTGAGTAGTTAATTAGTCACTCGAAAATGTTGAAGTTTATGTACTTGAAATGTGAACTGGTGTTCTGAATTTAACAAAGTGCGGCCACTTGAATAGTTAATTAGTGACTCGAAAATGATTGAGTTTAGGTACTTCAAATTTTAACTAGTCAATTGAATTTAATAAAGTGTGGTCACTTGAGTAGTGAATTAGTTACTCGAAAATGTTTAAGTTTAGGTACTTGAAATATGAACTTGTCAATGGAATTTACTAAAGTGTGGTCACTTGAGTAGTGAACTAGTGACTCAAAAATGTTTAAGTTTATGTAGTAGAAATGTGAACTTGTGTTTTAAATGTACAAAAGTGTTGTCACAAGAGTAGTTAATTACTGACTCGAAAATGTATTTCTTTAGGTACTTAAAATGTGAACTTGACAATTTAATTTACTAAAGAGTTGTCACTTGAGTGGTGAATTTGTGACTCTAAAATGTTTATGTTTAGGTACTTGAAATGTGAAGTTGGCAATTGAACTTACTAAATTTGGTTACTTAAGTAGTGAACTAATGACTAGAAAATATTTAAGTTTAGGTAGTTGAAATGTGAACTATGTTTTGAATTTACAAAAGTGTAGTCAATTGAGTATTGAATTAGTGACTCGAATATGTTTAAGTTTAGGTAGTTTAAATGTGAACTTGACAATTGAATATACTAATGTGTTGTCACTTGAGTAGTGATTTAGTGCCTCCAAAATTTTTAAGTTTAGGAACTTTAAATATGAACCTTTCAATTGAAATTACTAAATTTGGTTACTTAAGTACTGAATTAGTGATTCGAAAATGTTAAAGTTTATGTAGTTGAAATGTGCACTTGTCAATTGAATTTACTAAATTTGGTTACTTGAGTAGTGAACAAGTGACTTGAATATGTTTAAGTTTAGGTAGTTGAAATTTGAACTTGTGTTTTTAATTTACTAAAGTGTGGTCAATTCAGCAGTTAATTACTCACTGAAAATGTTTAAGTTTAGGTACTTGAAATGTGAATTTGTGTTCTGAATTTACAAATGTGTTGTCAATTGAATAGTAAATTAGTCACTCGAAAATGTTTAAGTTTAGGTACTTTAAATGTTGACTTGTTAGTTGAATTTAGTAAAGTGTGGTCACTTGAATAGTGAATTAGTTACTCGAAAATATATAACTTTAGGTACTTGAAATGTGAACTTGTCAATGGAATTTACTAAAGTGTTGTCACTTGAGTAGCGAACTAGTGACTTGATAATCTTTAAGTTTAAGTAGTTGAAACGTGAACTTGTGTTTATAATTAACTAAAGTATGGTCAATTGAGTAGTTAATTAGTCACTCAAAAATGTTGAAGTTTATGTACTTGAAATGTGAACTGGTGTTCTGAATTTAACAAAGTGCGGTCACTTGAATAGTTAATTAGTTACTCGAAAATGATTAAGTTTAGGTACTACAAATTTTAACTAGTCAATTGAATTTAATAAAGTGTGGTCACTTGAGTAGTGAATTAGTTACTCGAAAATGTTTAAGTTTAGGTACTTGAAATATGAACTTGTCAATGGAATTTACTAAAGTGTGGTCACTTGAGTAGTGAACTAGTGACTCAAAAATGTTTAAGTTTATGTAGTTGAAATGTGAACTTGTGTTTTAAATGTACAAAAGTGTTGTCACGAGAGTAGTTAATTACTGACTCGAAAATGTATTTGTTTAGGTACTTAAAATGTGAACTTGACAATTCAATTTACTAAAGAGTTGTCACTTGAGTGGTGAATTTGTGACTCAAAAATGTTTATGTTTAGGTACTTGAAATGTTAACTTGGCAATTGAACTTACTAAATTTGGTTACTTAAGTAGTGAACTAATGACTAGAAAATATTTAAGTTTAGGTAGTTGAAATGTGAACTTATGTTTTGAATTTACAAAAGTGTAGTCAATTGAGTATTGAATTAGTGACTCAAATATGTCTAGGTTTAGGTAGTTTAAATGTGAACTTGACAATTGAATATACTAATGTGTTGTCACTTGAGTAGTGATTTAGTGCCTCGAAAATTTTTAAGTTTAGGAACTTTAAATATGAACCTGTCAATTGAAATTACTAAATTTGGTTACTTAAGTACTGAATTAGTGACTCGAAAATGTTAAAGTTTATGTAGTTGAAATGTGCACTTGTCAATTGAATTTACTAAATTTGTTTACTTGAGTAGTGAACAAGTGACTTGAATATGTATAAGTTTAAGTAGTCAAAATTTGAACTTGTGTTTTTAATTTACTAAAGTGTGGTCAATTGAGTAGTTAATTAGTCACTGAAAATGTTTAAGTTTAGGTATTTTAAATGTGAACTTGTGTTCTGAATTTACTAATGAGTTGTCAATTGAATAGTTAATTAGTGACTCAAAAATATTTAAATTTAGGTACTTGATATGTTAAATTGTTAATTGAATTTAGTAAAGTGTGGTTACTTGAGTTGTGAATTAGTTACTTGAATTAATATAAGTTTAGGTACTTGAAATGTGAACTTTTTAATGGAATTTACAAAAGTGTTGTCACTTGAGTTGCGAACTAGTGATTAGAAAATGTTTAAGTTTAGATAGTTTAAATGTGAACTTATGTTTTTAATTTACTAAAGTGTGGTCAATTGAGTAGTTATTAGACACTCGAAAATGTTTATGTTTCGGTACTTGAAATGTGAACTTCTGTATTAAATATACTAAAGTGTGATTGCTTGAATAGTTAATTATATACTCGAAAATGTTTAAGTTTAGGTACTTCAAATGTTAACTGGTCAATTGAATTTATTAAAGTGTGGTCACTTGAATAGTGAACTAGTTTCTCGAATTTTTTACGTTTAGGTATTTGAAATATGAACTTTTCAATGGAATTTACTGAAGTGTGGTCACTTGAGTAGTGAACTAGTGGCTCAAAAATGTTTATGTTTTGGTAATTGAAATGTTAACATTGTTTTGAATTTACTAAAGTGTAGTCATATGAGTAGTTAATTGTTGACTCGAAAATGTTTAGGTTTAGGTACTTAAAATGTTAACTTGAAAATTCAATTTACTAAAGAGTAGTCACTTGAGTAGTGAATTGGTGACTCAAAAATGATTTAGTTCAGGTTTTTTAAATGTGAACTTGTCAATTGAATTTACTAAATTTGGCTACTGAAGTAGTGTATAAGTTACTTGAAAATGGTTAAGCTTTGGTAGTTTATATCTGAACATGTTAATTGAATTTAGTAAACTGTGGTCACTTGAGTAGTTAATTAGTTATTCAAAAATGTTTAAGTCTAGGATCTTAAAATATGAACTTGTGAATGGAATTTACTAAAGTGTGGTCACTTGAGTAGTGAACTAGTGACTTGAAAATGTGTAATTTCAGGTAGTAGAAATGTGAACTTGTGTTTTTTATTTACTAAAGTGTTGTCAATTAGGTACTTTATTAGTCACTCGCAAATGTTTAAGTTTAGGTACTTGAAATGTGAACTCGTGTTTTGAATTTAGTTAAGTGTGGTCGCGTGAATAGTTAATTAGTGACTCAAAAAAGTTTTATTTTAGGCACTTGAAATGTTAAGTAGTCTATTGAATATAGCAAAGTGTGGTCACTTGAGTAGTGAATTAGTTTCTCAGAAATGTTTAAGTTCAGGTACTTGAAATATGAACTTTTCAAAGGAATTCACTAAACTGTGGTCACTTAAGTAGTGAACTAGTGACTAAAAAATGTTTAAGTTTAGGTAGTTGAAATGTGATCTTGTGTTTTAAATGTACAAAAGTGTTGTCACGTCAGTAGTTAATTAGCGACTCAAAAATGTATTTGTTTAGGTACTTAAAATGTGAACTTGACAATTGAATTTACTAAAGAGTGGTCACTTGAGTGGTGAATTTGTGACTCGAAAATGTTTATGTTTAGGTACTTGAAATGTGAACTTGTCAATGTACTTTATTAAAGTGTGGTCACTTGAATAGTGAACTAGTTTCTCGAAAATTTTTACGTTTAGGTATTTGAAATATGAACTTTTCAATGGAATTTACTGAAGTGTGGTCACTTGAGTAGTGAACTAGTGACTCAAAAATGTTTATGTTTAGGTAGTTGAAATGTGAACTTGTGTTTTAAATGTACAAAAGTGTTGTCACGTGAGTAGTTAATTAGCTACTCGAAAATGTATTTGTTTAGGTACTTAAAATGTGAACTTGACTATTGAATTTACTAAAGAGTGGTCACTTGAGTGGTGAATTTGTGACTCGAAAATGTTTATGTTTAGGTACTTGATATGTGAACTTGTCAATTGAATTTACTAAATTTGGTTACTTAAGTAGTTAACTAATGACTAGCAATTATTTAAGTTTAGGTAGTTGAAATGTGAACTTATGTTTTGAATATACAAAAGTGTAGTCAATTGAGTAGTGAATTAGTGACTCAAATATGTTTAAGTTTAGGTAGTTTAAATGTGAACTTGACAATTGAATATACTAATGTGTTGTCACTTGAGTAGTGATTTAGTGCCTCGAAAATTTTTAAGTTTTGGAACTTTAAATATAAACCTGTCAATTGAAATTACTAAATTTGGTTACTTAAGTACTAAATTAGTGACTCGAAAATGTTAAAGTTTATGTAGTTGAAATGTGCACTTGTCAATTGAATTTACTAAATTTGTTTACTTAAGTAGTGAACAAGTGACTTGAATATGTTTAAGTTTAGGTAGTTGAAATTTGAACTTGTGTTTTTAATTTACTAAAGTATGGTCAATTGAGTAGTTAATTAGTCACTGAAAATGTGAACTTGTGTTCTGAATTTACTAATGAGTTGTCAATGGAATAGTTAATTAGTGACTCAAAAATATCTAAATATAGGTACTTGAAATGTTAAATTTTTAATTGAATTTAGTAAAGTGTGGTTACTTGAGTAGTGAATTAGTTACTCGAAAATATATAAGTTTAGGTACTTGAAATGTGAACTTTTTAATGGAATTTACTAAAGTGTTGTCACTTGAGTTGCGAACTAGTGATTCGAAAATGTTTAAGTTTAGGTAGTTTAAATGTGAACTTATGTTTTTAATTTACTAAAGTGTTGTCAATTGAGTAGTTATTAGACACTCGAAAATGTTTATGTTTCGGTACTTGAAATGTGAACTTCTGTATTAAATTTACTAAAGTGTGATCTCTTGAATAGTTAATTAGATACTCGAAAATGTTTATGTTTAGGTACTTCAAATGTTAACTGGTCAATTGAATTTATTAAAGTGTGGTCACTTGAATAGTGAACTAGTTTCTCGAAAATTTTTACGTTTAGGTATTTGAAATATGAACTTTTCAATGGAATTTACTGAAGTGTGGTCACTTGAGTAGTGAACTAGTGGCTCGAAAATGTTTATGTTTTGGTAGTTGAAATGTGAACATTGTTTTGTATTTACTAAAGTGTAGTCATATGAGTAGTTAATTATTGACTCGAAAATGTTTAGGTTTAGGTACTTCAAAGATTAACTTGACAATTCAATTTACTAAAGAGTGGTCACTTGAGTAGTGAATTGGTGACTCAAAAATGTTTTATTTTAGGTTGTTTAAATGTGAACTTGTCAATTGAATTTACTAAATTTGGCTACTTATGTAGTGAAAGTTACTTGAAAATGTTTTAGTTTTGGTAGTTTATATGTGAAATTGTCAATTTAATTTAGTAAACTGTGGTCACTTGAGTAGTTAATTAGTTACTCAAAAATGTTTAAGTCTAGGATCTTAAAATATGAACTTGTGAATGGAATTTACTAAAGTGTGATCACTTGAGTAGTGAACTAGTGACTTGAAAATGTGTAAGTTGAGGGAGTAGAAATGTGAACTTGTGTTTTTTAATTACTAAAGTGTTGTTAATTGAGTACTTTATTAGTCACTCACAAATGTTTAAGTTTAGGTACTTGAAATGTGAAATCTTGTTTTGAATTTAGTTAAGTGTGGTCGCATGAATAATTAATTAGTGACTCGAAAAAGTTTTATTTTAGGCACTTGAAATTTTAAGTAGTCTATTGAATATAGTAAAGTGCGGTCACTTGAGTAATGAATTAGTTTCTTGGAAAATGTTTCAGTTCAGGTACTTGAAATATGAACTTGTCAATGGAATTCACTAAAGTGTGGTCACTTAAGTAGTGAACTAGTGACTCAAAAATGTTTAAGTTCAGGTAGTTGAAATGTGAATATGTGTTTTGAATTTACTAAACTGTCGTATCATGACTAGTTAATTAGTGACTCGAATATGTTTAGGTTTAGGTACTTAAAATGTGAATTTGACAATTAAATTTACTAAAGAGTGGTTACTTGAGTAGTGAATTAGTGACTCGAAAATGATTAAGTGTAGGATGTTGAAATGTGAACTTGTCAATTGAATTTACTAAATTTTGTTACTTGAGTAGTGAACAAGAGACTTCAACATGTTTAAATTTAGGTAGTCAATATGTGAACTTGTCAATTGAATTTAGTATAGTGTGGTCACTTGAGTAGTGAATTAGTTACTCAAAAATGTTTATGTTTTGGTACTTGAAATATGAACTTTTCAATGCAATTTACTTAAGTGTGGTCACTTGAGTAGTGAACTAGTGACTTGATAATCTTTAAGTTTAGGTAGTTGAAACGTGAAGTTGTGTTTTTAATTTACTAAAGTATGGTCAATTGAGTAGTTAAATAGTCACTCGAAAATGTTGAAGTTTATGTACTTGAAATGTGAACTGGTGTTCTGAATTTAACAAAGTGCGGTCACTTGAATTGTTAATTAGTGACTCAAAAATGTTTAAGTTTACGTACTTGAAATGTTTACTAGTCAATTGAATTTTGTAAATTGTGGTCACTTAAGCAGTGAATTAGTTACTCGAAAATGTTTAAGTTTACTAAAGTGTGATCGCTTGAATAGTTAATTAGATACTCGAAAATGTTTATGTTAAGGTACTTCAAATGTTAACTGGTCAATTGAATTTATTAAAGTGTGGTCACTTGAATAGTGAACTAGTTTCTCGAAAATTCATACGTTTAGGTATTTGAAATATGAACTTTTCAATGGAATTTACTGAAGTGTGGTCACTTGAGTAGTGAACTAGTGACTGAAAAATGTTTAAGTTTAGGTAGTTGAAATGTGAACTTGTGTTTTAAATGTACAAAAGTGTTGTCACGTGAGTAGTTAATTAGCGACTCAATAATGTATTTGTTTAGGTACTTAAAATGTGAACTTGACAATTGAATTTACTAAAGAGTGGTCACTTGAGTGGTAAATTTGTGACTCGAAAATGTTTATGTTTAGGTACTTGAAATGTGAACTTGTCAATTGAATTTACTAAATTTGGTTACTTAAGTAGTTAACTAATGATTAGAAAATATTTAAGTTTAGGTAGTTGAAATGTGAACTTATCTTTTGAATTTACTAAAGTTTGGTCACTTAAGTAGTTAATTAGTGACTAAAAATGTTTAAGTTTAGGTACGTAAAATGTGAATTTTTCATTTGTATTTACTAAAGTGTTGTCACTTGAGTAGTGAATTAGTGACTTCAATATGTTTAAGTTTAGTTACTTGTAATTTGAACTTGTCAATTGAATATACTAATGTGTGGTCACTTGAGTAGTGATTTAGTGACTCGAAAATGTTTAAGTTTAGGTACTTTAAATGTGAACTTCTCAATTGAAATTACTAAATTTGGTTACTTAAGTACTGAATTAGTGACTCCAAAATGTTAAAGTGTAGGTAGTTGAAATGTGCACTTGTCAGTTGAATTTACTAAATTTGGTTACTTGAGTAGTGAACAAGTGACTTGAATATGTAAAAGATTAGGTAGCTAAAATGTTTAATTGTGTTTTTAATTTACTAAAGTGTTGTCAGTTGAGTAGTTAATTAGCCACTGAAAATGTTTAAGTTTAGGTACTTGAAATATGACCTTGTGTTGTGAATTTACTAATGTGTAGTCAATTGAATAGTTAACTAGTGACTCGTTAATGTTTAAGTTTAGGTACTTGAAATGTAAACTTGTCGATTGAATTTTGTAAAATGTGGTCACTTGAGTAGTGAACTAGTTACTCGAAAATATATAAGTTGAGGTACTTGAAATGTGAACTTGTCAATGGAATTTACTTAAGTGTTGTCACTTGAGTAGTGTACTGGTGATTCGAAAATGTTTAAGTTTAGGTAGTTGAAATGTCAACTTATGTTTTGAACTTACTCTAGTTTGGTCACTTGAGTAGTTAATTAGTGATTCAAAAATGTTTAAGTTTAGGTACTTGAAATGTGAACTTGTGTGTTTAATTTTCTAAAGTGTGGTTGATTTAGCAGTTAATTAGTCACATGAAAATGTTTAAGTTTGGGTACTCGAAATGTGAACTTGTATTTTGAATTTACTTAAGTGTGGTCGCCTGAATAGTTAATTAGTGACTCAAAAATATTTAAGTTTAGGTACTTGAAATTTTAACTAGTTAGTTGAATTTAGTAAACAGTGGTCACTTGAGTAGTAAATTAGATGCTTGAAAATGTTTATGCTTAGGTACTTGAATTATGAAATTGTCAATGGAATTTACTAAAGTTTGGTCACTTGAGTAGTGAACTAGTGACTTGAAAATGTTTAAGTTTAGGTAGTTGAAATGTGAACTTGTGTTTTGAATTTACTAAAGTATGGTTATGTGAGTAGTTAATTAGTAACTCGAATGTTTTTTTCTATAGGTTCTTAAAATGTGAACTAGACAATTGAATTTACTAAAGAGCGGTAACTTGAGTAGTGAATTAGTGACTCAAAAATGTTTAAGTTTAGGTACTTGATATGTGAACTTGTCATTTGAATAAATTAAATTTGTTTACTTAAGTTGTGAACTAGTGACTCGAATATGTTCAAGTTTAGGTAGTATAAATGTGAACTTGTCAATTGAATATACTAATGTGTTGTCACTTGAGTAGTGATTTAGTGCCTCGAAAATGTTTAAGTTTAGGAACTTTAAATATGAACTTGTCTATTGAAATTACTAAATTTGGTTACTTAAGTACTGAATTAGTGATTAGAAAATGTTAAAGTTTAGGTAGTTGAAATGTGCACTTGTCAATTGAATTTACTAAATTTGTTTACTTGAGAAGTGAACAAGTGACTTGAATATGTTTAAGTTTAGGTAGTTGAAATTTAACTTGTGTTTTTAATTTACTAAAGTGTGGTCAATTGAGTAGTTAATTAGTCACTGAAAATGTTTAAGTTTAGGTACTTTAAATGCGAACTTGTGTTCTGAATTTACTAATGAATTGTCAATTGAATAGTTATTTAGTGACTCGTAAATATTTAAATTTAGGTACTTGAAATGTTAAATTCTTAATTGAATTTAGTAAAGTGCGGTTACTTGATTAGTGAATTAGTTACTCGAAAATATATAAGTTTAGGTACTTGAAATGTGAACTTTTTAATGGAATTTACTAAAGTGTTGTCACTTGAGTTGTGAACTAGTGATTCAAAAATTTTTAAGTTTAGGTAGTCTAAATGTGAACTTATGTTTTTAATTTACTAAAGTGTGGTCAATTGAGTAGTTATTAGACACTCGAAAATGATTATGTTTCGGTACTTGAAATGTGAACTTCTGTATTAAATATACTAAAGTGTGATTGCTTGAATAGTTAATTATATACTCGAAAATGTTTAAGTTTAGGTACTTCAAATGTTAACTGGTCAATTGAATTTATTAAAGTGTGGTCACTTGAATAGTGAACTAGTTTCTCGAATTTTTTACGTTTAGGTATTTGAAATATGAACTTTTCAATGGAATTTACTGAAGTATGGTCACTTGAGTGGTGAACTAGTGGCTCAAAAATGTTTATATTTTGGTAGTTGAAATGTGAACATTTTTTTGAATTTATGAAAGTGTAGTCATATGAGTTTTTAATTATTGACTTGAAAATGTTTAGGTTTAGGTACTTAAAATGTTAACTTGACAATTCAATTTACTAAAGAGTGGTCACTTGAGTAGTGAATTGGTGACTCAAAAATGATTTAGTGTAGGTTGTTTAAATGTGAACTTGTCAATTTAATTTACTAAATTTGGCTACTTAAGTAGTGAATAAGTTACTTGAAAATGTTTAAGTTTTGGTAGTTTATATGTGAACTGGTCAATTGAATTTAGTAAAGTGTTATCACTTGAGTAGTGAATTAGTTACTGAAAAATGTTTAAGTCTAGAATCTTAAAATATGAACTTCTGAATGAAATTTACTAAAGTGTGGTCACTTGAGTAGTGAACTAGTGACTTGAAAATGTGTAAGTTCAGGTAGTAGAAATGTGAACTTTTATTTTTTGTTTACTAAAGTGTTGTCAATTGAGTAGTTTATTAGTCACTCGCAAATGTTTTAATTTAGGTACTTGAAATGTGAACTCGTGTTTTGAATTTAGTAAAGTGTGGTCGCATGAATAGTTAATTAGTGACTTGAAAATGTGTAAGTTGAGGGAGTAGAAATGTGAACTTGTGTTTTTTAATTACTAAAGTGTTGTTAATTGAGTACTTTATTAGTCACTCACAAATGTTTAAGTTTAGGTACTTGAAATGTGAAATCTTGTTTTGAATTTAGTTAAGTGTGGTCGCATGAATAATTAATTAGTGACTCGAAAAAGTTTTATTTTAGGCACTTGAAATTTTAAGTAGTCTATTGAATATAGTAAAGTGCGGTCACTTGAGTAATGAATTAGTTTCTCGGAAAATGTTTCAGTTCAGGTACTTGAAATATGAACTTGTCAATGGAATTCACTAAAGTGTGGTCACTTAAGTAGTGAACTAGTGACTCAAAAATGTTTAAGTTCAGGTAGTTGAAATGTGAATATGTGTTTTGAATTTACTAAACTGTCGTATCATGACTAGTTAATTAGTGACTCGAATATGTTTAGGTTTAGGTACTTAAAATGTGAATTTGACAATTAAATTTACTAAAGAGTGGTTACTTGAGTAGTGAATTAGTGACTCGAAAATGATTAAGTGTAGGATGTTGAAATGTGAACTTGTCAATTGAATTTACTAAATTTGGTTACCTGAATAGTGAACAAGAGACTTCAAAATGTTTAAGTTTAGGTAGTTGATATGTGAACTTGTCAATTGAATTTAGTATAGTGTGGACACTTGAGTAGTGAAATAGTTACTCGAAAATGTTTATGTTTTGGTACTTGAAATATGAACTTCTCAATGGAATTTACTTAGGTTTGGTCACTTGAGTAGTGAACTAGTGACTTGATAATCTTTAAGTTTAGGTAGTTGAAACGTGAACTTGTGTTTTTAATTTACTTAAGTATGGTCAATTGAATAGTTAATTAGTCACTCGAAAATCTTGAAGTTTACGTACTTGAAATGTGAACTGGTGTCCTGAATTTAACAAAGTGTGGTCACTTGAATAGTTAATTAGTGACTCGAAAATGTTTAAGTTTAGGTACTTAAAATGTTTGCTAGTCAATTAAATTTAGTAAAGTGTGGTCACTTGAGTAGTGAATTAGTTACTCAAAAATGTTTCAGTTTAGGTACTTGAAACATGAACTTATCAATGGAATTTACTAAAGTGTGGTCACTTGAGTAGTGAACTAGAGACTAAAAAATGTTTAAGTTTAGGTAGTTGAAATGTGAACATGTTTTTTAAATGTACAAAAGTGTTGTCACGTGAGTAGTTAATTAGTGACTCGAAAATGTATTTGTTTAGGTACTTAAAATGTGAACTTGACAATTGAATTTACTAAAGAGTGGTCACTTGAGTGGTGAATTTGTGACTCGAAAATGTTTATGGTTAGGTACTTGAAATGTGAACTTGTCAATTGAATTTACTAAAGAGTGATCACTTGAGTGGTGAATTTGTGACTCGAAAATGTTTATGTTTAGGTACTTGAAATGTGAACTTGTCAATTGAATTTACTAAATTTGGTTACTTAAGTAGTGAACTAATGACTAGAAAATATTTAAGTTTAAGTAGTTGAAATGTGAACTTATCTTTTGAATTTACTAAAGTTTGGTCACTTAAGTAGTTAATTAGTGACTAAAAAATGTTTATGTTTAGGTAATTAGAATGTGAATTTTTCAATTGTGTTTACTCAAGTGTGGTCACTTGAGTAGTGAATTAGTGACTCGAATATGTTTAAGTTTAGGTACTTGAAATTTGAACTTGTGAATTGAATATACTAATGTGTGGTCACTTGAGAAATGATTTAGTGACTCGAACATGTTTAAGTTTAGGTTTTTTAAATGTGAACTTGTCAATTGAAATTACTAAATTTGGTTACTTAAGTACTAAATTAGTGACTCAAAAATGTTAAAGTTTAGGTGGTTGAAATGTGCACTTGTCAGTTGACTTTACTAAATTTGGTTACTTGAGTAGTGAACAAGTGACTTGAATATGTAAAAGATTAGGTAGTTAAAATGTGAACTTGTGTTTTTAATTTACTAAAGTGTTGTCAGTTGAGTAGTTAATTAGCCACTGAAAATGTTTAAGTTTAGGTACTTGAAATATGAACTTGTGTTCTGAATTTGCTAATGTGTAGTCAATTGAATAGTTAATTAGTGGCACGAAAATGTTTAAGTTTAGGTGCTTGAAATGTAAACTTGTCGATTGAATTTAGTAAATGTGGTCACTTGAGTAGTGAATTAGTTACTCGAAAATATATAAGTTGAGGTACTTGAAATGGGAACTTGTCACTTGAGTACTGAACTGGTGATTCGAAAATGTTTAAGTTTAGGTAGTTGAAATGTGAACTTGTGTTTTGAATTTACTAAAGTTTGGTCAATTGAGTAGTTAATTAGTGATTCAAAAATTTTAAAGTTTAGGTACTAGAAACGTTAACTTGTGTGTTTAATTTTCTAAGGTGTGGTCAATTTTGCAGTTAATTAGTCACATGAAAATGTTCAAGTTTAGGTACTGGAAATGTGAACTTGTATTTTGAATTTACTTAAGTGTGGTCGCTTGAATAGTTAATTAGTGACTCAAAAATATTTAAGTTTTGGTACTTGAAATGTTAACTGGTTAATTAAATTTAGTAAAGTGTGGTCACTTGAGTAGTAAATTAGATGCTTGAAAATGTTTAAGCTTAGGTACTTGAATTATGAAATTGTCAATGGAATTTACTAAAGTTTGGTCACTTGAGTAATGAACTAGTGACTTGAAAATGTTTAAGTTTAGGTAGTTGAAATGTGAACTTGTGTTTTGAATTTACTAAAGTGTGGTCACATGAATAGTTAATTAGTTATTCGAAAATGTTTAAGTTTAGGTACTTGAAATGTAAACTTGTCGATTGAATTTAGTAAAGTGTGGTCTCTTGAGTAGTGAATTAGTTACTCGAAAATATATAAGTTGAGGTACTTGAAATGTGAACTTGTCAATGGAATTTACTTAAGTGTTGTTACTTAAGTAGTGTACTGGTGATTCGAAAATGTTTAAGTTTAGGTAGTTGAAATTTGAACTTGTGTTTTGAATTTCCTAAAGATTGGTCACTTGAGTAGTTAATTAGTGATTCAAAAATATTTAAGTTTAGGTACTAGAAATGTGTACTTGTGTTTTTAATTTTCCAAAGTGTGGTCGATTGAACAGTTAATTAGTCACATGAAAATGTTTAAATTTAAGTACTCGAAATGTGAACTTGTATTTTGAATTTACTTAAGTGTGGCCGCTTGAATAGTTAATTAGTGACTCAAAAATATTTAAGTTTACATACTTGAAATGTTAACTAGTCAATTGAATTTAGTAAAGTGTGGTCACTTGAGTAGTAAATTAGATGCTTGAAAATGTTTAAATTTAGGTACTTGAAATATGAAATTGTCAATAGAATTTACTAATGTTTGGTCGTTTGATTTGTGAACTAGGGACTTGAAAATGTTTAAGTTTAGGTAGTTGAAATGTGAACTTGTGTTTTGAATTTACTAAAGTGTGGTCACGTGAGTAATTAATTAGTAAATCGAAAATGTTTAGGTTTAGGTACTTAAAATGTGAACTTGACAATTGAATTTACTAAAGAGTGGTCACTTGAGTAGTGAATTAGTGACTCAAAAATGATTAAGTTTAGGTTGTTGAAATGTGAACTTGTCAATTGACTTTACTAAATTTTGTTACTTGAGTAGTTAACTAGTGACTCAAAAATATTAATGTTTATGTAGTTGAAATGTTTGTTTTGAATTTACTAAAGTGTGGTCACTTGAGCAGTTAATTTTTGTCTAAAAAATTTTTTTGCTTCAGTATTTGAAAGGTGAAGTTGTCAAATAAATTTACTGAAGGGTGATAGCTTGAGTTGTGAATTAGTGACTCAAAAATATTTACTAAATTTTCTGAAGTGTGATAACTTGAGTTATGAATTAGTGAATTGTGAATTAGGTACTTGAAATGTGAACATGACAATTGAATTTACTAAATTTGGTTACTTAAGTGGTGAACTAATAAGTCGAAAATATTTAAGTTTAGAATGTGATCTTATGTTTTGAATTTACTAAAGTGTGGTCACTTGAGTAGTTAATTAGTGACTCAAAAATGTTTAAGTTTAGGTACTTAAAATGTGAACTTTTCAATTGAATTTACTAAAGTGTGGTCATTTGAGTAGTGAATTAGTGACTCGAATATGTTTAAGTTTAGGTACTTGAAATGTGAACTTGTCAATTGAATATACTTAAAGTGTGGCCACTTGAGTAGTGATTTCGTTACTCACAATGTTTAAGTTTAGGTATTTTAAATGTGAACTTGTCTGTTGAAATTACTAAATTTGGTTACTTAAGTAGTTAATTAGTGACTCAAAAATGTTTAAGTTTAGGTAGTTGAAATGTGAACTTGTCAATTGAATTTACTAAAATTGGTTACTTTAGTAGTGAACAAGTGACTTGACAATGTTTAAGTTTACGTAGTTGATATGTGAACTTGCCAATTGAATTTAGTAAAGTGTGGTCACTTGAGTAGCAAATTAGTTTCTCGAAAATGTTTAAGTTTAGGTACTTGAAATATGAACTTGGCAATAGAATTTACAATAGTGTGGTCACTTGAGTAGTGAACTTGTGACTCAAAATTTTTTATGTTTAGGTAGTTGAAATGTTATTTTGAGAATTGAATTTACTTAATTTTGTTACTTAAGTAATGAATTAGTGACACGAAAATGATTAAGCTAAGGTAGTTGAAATGTGAACTTGTCAATTGAATTTTCTAAATTTGGTTACTTGAGTGGTGAACAAGTGACTTGAAAATGTTTAAATTTAGGTAGTTCATATTTGAACTTTTTTTTTGAAATTACTAAAGTTGTAATGCCCCGAAGTTTTTTCTTGGCTAACTTTTGTCCCAAAAATATCAAGCATTGGCTTCTAGAATGATTTATACTTTTTTCCGATGAAATTCTTAGATTTCAACTTTTCATTTTACAGATGATTGAATCAGTTTTCCGTCGACATAAGATGTTTCAAAAACGGACACTCGGTGAAGGAGTTATGGTTAATTTGAGTCCTAGTCATAAAACACCATCATTCTTGTCCTTTGCGCATCGTGGAGAGGGTGTAAATAATGATGGTCAATTTCCAATGGGACTCTGTGATGGTGGCACATCGTGGAGTGGGCCAAATTCCCATTCGTCATCTAGTAAGTCACTGCGATAGTGGCGTGTTGCGGTGGCCCATGAAATTTAGATCACAGTTATATTTTAATACCGGTCTCATTAAAGGTATATTGGGTATTTCCCATACCTTTATTAGTCCAAACTCAAGATTTCAACCCAATTGAGCATATTACTCATACATTCACCAACAATATTCAAAAATACAATCTAGCCATATTGATAATCCAAATAAATAAAGATTCAACCATGAGTTTTCAAAACAAATTGAAGATTTGGAATCCTAAGACAAGCATATCAAGAAGCATCCTTTAAATTTCTAGATAGAGGTACGTGGGGTTAATCCTTGAAAACCTACATGGGCTTAAAACCATTAGAGTATGATTTTTAGATTTTTATGCATGAATTTCAAAGGGGTTTTGCAATCTACGTTCTAAATTCCGTACTCCGAATGTTTTAATGTTACTATTGTTTTGACCTTGTGGACCTATCCCCTAAATTTATTTACATGTATACATATATTGTAATACCCCGCATGTTTCTAAGCTAGGAAGTGAATAAGTATTCCTACGTATGAAATCTCCTATCCTGTGATTCATACTTGAGTACATGACTTACAATGAATATCCTAGTGATAGGATAGCTTATGATGCATTAAGCAAGTTTATATGAGTCACTTAAGGAAATACAAGCGATGAGTTTTTGAATCCATCAAGTTTTAGTATTCGATTTTGCAAGGGTCATCTTTGAATGAGTGTAAGTCGATATTAATGTGGTATTTGGCTAATTTAGACCCACCAAATTGTAGAGAATCGAATTAGCTTTCCAACGATACCAATTTCGCCTTAATCTAATACCCGAGCGCAATGTTATGCCCATTTTCATCAGAGACAGTAAGATAGGCGATTGGTTAGGCGCCGCCCAACCCAAACATAGGCGATTGGTTAGGTGCCGCCCAACCTAGCTTAGGAAATCACTTGTCGCCACCTAAGTCAGTTCCAGGTGCCAAAAACACTCCATTTTGAGTTATTTTAAGGGTAATTAAGTCTTTTAACACTCCTTACACGTCCCTAAACTTAACCCTATGAAATATATAGCTTCTAAATATATTACAACCCTATTATCATCTCAAAGCTCATCATCCAAGAGCACTAAAAGAGAAAAACAACTAGGGTTGAATAACTAAGCTTGAACATCCGATTTCAAGGAAATTCCTTCGTCAATTATCATGAATCTTCCTTCTAAGGTATGCGTAAGTTGATTCATGGACTCCTTTCATACATAAAGCTCAAGAACCATCTTCTAAATTATGTATTATGATTTTTATGTTGTTGGTGGTTGATGTTCATGTGGTTGGAGTTTGATGATGCCTAAGATGGGATCTTTGTATGTTTTGTGTAAGGATATGGTGGTATTTAATGTATAAACATGTGAAATTGGTGGTTGAATGTTTGAAATCTTGATGAATCCACCTATGCCTAAGATGTGCATGTAAGGTGTTTGTGGAAATACCTAAGGGAATAGAAATCATGCTTTTATGACATAATAAGCCCTAAATGACTATTCCATGTTCTAAGTTTATGTTCAACGTGATCCCCATGCTATTGTCTTGAATGTAAGATGTTATATGAGATGCTCATGATATTGTTTTGATATGGAACGACCATGTTATTGAAGCCATGCAAGTATATACATATAGTGTGCATTCCCGTTCATGTGATAGTTTGTTGAGAATCATTCTTATTATGAAATTCTTACTTATGATATTGTGAATTGTGGAGTCAAATCTTGTGATCAAGTCATGCCATGTGCGTCAGTTTCCTCATATCGAGTCCTGGGGGTATTTGTACCCAATAACTATAGCTGTGTTCCTAGAGCCATGTCATGTTTCATGATATCCGAACTCAAGCTATGATTCCATAGACTTCAGTTAGTCATGTGACTTAGGAAAACCTCATGATCTTAGTCAGTTGTCAGACATCAGTAACGTACCGCCAGTCAATGGAATTCCGTAAGATTAAGTCATGCACAATCAGTTATTTATGTCCAGTCCCTCCAGATGGGAGTAGAGGTTAGCCCTGAGTGAACCCAAGGATGGGAACTCACCCACCAGTTCCAGGTGTGATTCTTAGTAGTCATCCATGTGTTCTAGAACTACGTAGCCTACGTAGGTTGAGACATCTTAACCCTTCAGATTAGGGTTGATGAGGTGTCTTAACCCATCAGTTTAGGGTTCTTACCGTTCTTATTTAGTACCCGCCAGATAAGGGTCACTCACACGCTGTCCTTACTCGTGGCATGGTATTGAGACCCTCCAGTCGGGGTAGGGATTAGACCCCAGCTTAGCCATAACGGCATACATGGGACATGTCAGTTAAACATTACTTCCTATAGTTTCAGTATTAGTCTCAGTAAAAGAACTCAGGGTGTTCTTCAGATTTCAGTTTATACAGGACTGTCAGGTACAGTCTTCCATGTTATCAGTTTCAGTATCAGTCATGACAGTTAGTGGTAAATCATGTATTAGATTATAGTCATGCTAGCACGTATTCACGGTCCCATTTTCTATATATGTGTGTTTGCACTCCCACGTTCATATTAGTCTGTCAGTGTTGTTCATGCATGAAACCCTTTATGCTCAGCCTACCTTCTTTGTATACTCAGTACTCCATTTTTACTGATGCATTTGCGCAATGGTGCTTTCTTCTTATGTTACACCATAGGTTCCGAGACATGAGCTCCAGCCCAGCAGTAGCGGTAGTATTCCAGTCGTGGAGATACAGTGAGTCCTTATTGATTCATGGACAATATGATTTGATTTATTTATTTATTTCATCAGTTAGGTTTTATGGAGTTAGTTGGAGACATGTTCCTTCAACTCCTTATTCAGATAGTTTAGAGGCTTTCAAATTTATGTTCAGATTTACGTTCAGATTTAGTTGTTTTGGGTAGTTTCACCCATATGATTGTATTCAGTTGAACCTTATGACCTTATAGTTCTATGTATTTCACATTATTATATCATAATTTGCATTATACAGGTACAGGCATCAGTCATGGGTTAGATTGTGGTCCCTTAGGGTCATGAGCACCGTGTAGCATTCCAGTTCAGCAAATTTGGGTTTTACAAACTTTGTATCACAGCCAAAGGTTCAATAGAGTCCTAGGAATTCTGAAAGACGCATCTAGTAGAGTTTTGTACATGGGTGTGTTGCATGCCAAATTTATGTGCGAGAGGTTATAAGTTGTTTTAGGAACAGTCCCTTTTCCTCATTATTCATGTCATGCTAGTAAGCATAATCACAAGTTAAACTCTCAGTCTAATCCATTCTTCTCGCATTCCAGACCATGGCCCCAAATAGAAGAAACCAACCAGCTCCTCATCTCGAAGATCATATGGGCAAACATATTTCCCATGCAGAGTTTAGAGCCACATTTACCACACTTTCTCTGTCCATGGCTATATATATTAAACGACCACCAGTCATTCTAGCCAATCCCAAAGTATCTAGGGTTTGGGACTTCACCCGGATGAACCCTCCATATTTCCATGGGTCTAAGTCTGATGAGAACCCTCAGGAGTTCATTAACCAAGTGCAGAAGTTCATTGACATCATGGGTGTTACTTCTATTGAGAGTGCTGAGTTAGCCACCTACTAGATATAGGATGTTGCTCATGATTCGTACAAATAGTGGAAGTCTGAGAGGTTACATGATACAGGCCCTATCGAGTTGTAGGAATTTGTCACAGCCTTCTTAGACAGATTCTTTCCCCAAGAGCTAAGAGAAGCCAAAGTTCTTGAGTTCATCAACCTCAGGCAGGGGAATATGACAAATAGGGAGTATTCTCTCAGATTTACTCATCTAGCCAGGTATGCTCCTCATGTGGTTATAGACAATAAAGCTAAGATAAGCAAGTTCGTGTCCGGTTTCAACGATAGAGTGGTAAATGAGTATAGGTCTACGATGTTGATTGGTGATATGACCTTAGCCAGACTCATGACCCATGCCCAGCAAGTAGAAGAGCAGAATTTTAAGACTAGGGAGAGGCAGAACAAGACAGCAAGGTCAGGTAATTTCAACATTGCTCAACCCAAGACAGATGGAGGAAACGATTCACAGTTTCACTCTATGTCATCCATTCCAGCTCTTTTCTCTGCTAGTGCTCCAGTGCCAAAGTTTAGAAATAGAACTAAAGACAAAGCGCCAGGCTCTAAATCTCAGGGCAGTGTTAGCAGTGCCCGAATGAATCCCATTTGTTAGACTTGTGGTAAGAACTACAAAGGAATTTGCAGAACCGGTAGTGATGTCTGATTTGGTTGTGGCAAGCTAGGCCACAGGATTAGGGAGTGTCTATAGTCAAGCCTTTAGGAAATTATTCTACAGCTCAGTCCAGTCGCCCAAACCAGTAGGGTGCCATTTACAGTGCTACCAGTGGGCAACAGCCAAACAAATTCTATGCTCTTCAGTCCCGGCAAGATTAGGAAAATTCTCCTAATGTCGTTACTGGTACATTACAGATTTTCCATGTTCATGTTTATGCTTTGCTAGGCCAAGGTGCATCTTTTTCTTTTGTTACTCCATACATAGCAGGCGATTTCGGAATCAGTCTCAAAGTCCTAGAAGATCCCTTCTCAGTCTCTACCCCAGTAGGTAAAACCATCATAGCCCGACAGATATACAGGAACTGCCCGGTAATGATATCTCAGAAATCCACATCAGCAAATTTGGTGGAGTTAGAGATGACTGAATTTGATATCATTCTCAGCATGGATTAGCTTTATTTTTGCTATGCCACAGTCGACTGTAGAAACATGATAGTTTAGTATCAGTTCCTGAATGAGCCTGTCCTAGAGTGGTAGGGTAGCATTTCAGTGTTCAGGGGTCAACTTATTACCTATCTTCGGGCACTAAAAATGATTTCTTAAGGGTATGTGCATCATCTAGTACATGTTAAAGATTCCAGTTCTGAATAACCCAGCCTCAAAACAGTCCCTATTGTTAATGAATACTCAGATGTCTTTCTCGAAGATCTTTCAGGCATTCCTCCTTAAAGTAAAATAGGCTTTGGCATAGACCTTCTTCTGGATAATCAACCTATTTCTATTCCACCATACAGAATGGAACCAGCAGAAGTCAAGGAATTAAAAGATCAGTTGAAGGATCTCTTAGATAAGGGATTCATCAGACCCAGCATTTCCCCATGGGGTGCGCCAGTATTATTCGTGCACAAGAAAGACGGTTCTCTCAGGATATGTATTGATTACCGTCAACTTAACAAGGTCACGGTCACGAACCAATATCCTTTTCCCAAGATTGATGATCTATTCGACCAACTTTAGGGTGCCAGTTACTTCTCCAATATAGACCTGAGATCAGGCTATCATCAGCTCAGAGTTAGAGAATGTGACATTTCGAAGACATCTTTCCATACTCGGTATGGTCACTTCAAATTTTTTGTCATGTCATTTGGTCTTACCAATGCCTTTGCATCTTTTATGGATTTGATAAACCGTCTATTCAAGCAGTACTTGGACATGTTTGTCAAAGTCTTCATAGATGATATTCTGGTCTATTCTCGCATAGAGCGTGATCATGCAGACCATCTCAGGATTGTTCTTCAGACTCTCAGGATCACAAATTATTTGCTAAGTTTAGAAAGTGTGTATTTTTGCTAAGATCAGTAGCATTCCTTGGCCATATTATTTCCGGTAATGGAATTAGTGTAGATCCTCAGAAAATCGAGGTAGTAAGAAACTGGCCCAGACCCGTATCTCCATTAGATATTAGGATTTTCTTGGGTTTGGCTGGATATTACAGATGCTTTGTCGAGGGATTTTATTCTATTGCATCTCCCATGTCCAAATTGACTCAGAAGAAGATTAAGTTTTAGTGGTCAGTTTCATACGAGAAGAGCTTTCAAGAGTTAAAGACTCGACTCACCTCCGCTCTAGTTTTAGCTCTTCCAGATGGTTTAGACAATTTTGTAGTCAATTGTGATGCATCCAGATTGGGTTTAGGTTGTTTCCTCATGCAGCATAGTAAGGTCATAGCCTACGCCTCCAGATAGTTAAAGCCACATGAGAAGAATCATCCTACTCATAATCTTGAGTTAGCAGTGGTAGTTTATTCCTTAAAGATTTGGAGGCATTATCTCTATAGAGTTCATGTAGATGTCTTCACAGACCATAAAAGCCTCCAGTATGTCTTTTCCCAGAAAGATCTCAATCTTCACCAGAGAAGGTGGTTAGAGCTCTTGAAGTATTATAACATGAGTGTTCTTTATCATTCGGGCAAGGCTAATGTTGTGGCCAACGCTCTCAGTCGAATCTTCATGGATAGTATTTCTTACATTGAGGATAGTAAGAAAAAGATGGCTCAGGAGATCCATCATCTTGCTAGACTAGGCATTCGCTTAGTCTATTCTTCAAAGGGTGGTGTATGTGTTCATTATAGTTTTGAGTCATCCATAGTTTATGAGGTGAAAGAGAAACAAGACAGGGATCCTTGCCTTGTCAAGCTCAAAGAGTCAGTTCAGAATCAGAAAGATGATATTTTTTCCCAAGGGGGAGATAATGTTCTTTGTTGTCAGGGGCGTCTATGTGTTCCAGGAGTAGATGAATTGAGGCAGTGAATACTTGCAGAAGCGCATGGTGTACGATACTCTATTCATCTAGGGGCCACTAAGATGTACCGCAACATGTGGGAGGTCTATTGGTGGTGTGGGATAAAGAGAGATATTGTAGAGTTTGTGGCTAAGTGTATGACATTTCAGTAGGTTAAGATAGAGCATTAGAAACCTAGTGGTTCCATGCAAGAGTTCACCATTCCTACTTGGAAATGGGAAGAAGTTAAAATGGACTTCATGATGGGTTTTCCTAGAACTCATCATCAGTATGATTCAGTCTAGGTCATTATAGAGAGAATGACCAAGTCAACTTATTTCCTTCCTGGTCGTACTTCTTATTCTACCGAGGATTATGCCAAACTCTATATCGTGGAGTTAGCTAGGTTACACGGTGTTCCACTATCTATCATCTCATACAGAGGTACCCAGTTCATTTCTCACTTTTGGAAAGCATTCTAAAAGGGTCTCGGTACCCAAATTGATCTCAACACAACATTTCATCCTCAGACAGATAGTCAAGCAGAGAGGACCATTCAGACTCTTGAAGATATGATAAGGGCGTGTGCAATTGACTTCAAGGAAAGTTGGGATGACCACTTTCTTTTGATTTAGTTTGCATATAACAATAGCTATCATTTTAGTATTTAGATGTCTCAATTCGAAGCTCTCTATGGTAGGAGATGTAGATCTCTGATTGGTTGGTTTGAAGTTAGTAAGGCCATAATCAAAGGTCTTGACTTAGCATTCGACGCCTTAGAGAAAGTTCAGTTGATCAGAGAGAGACTCTGGGCTACTCAGAGCCGACAGAAGTCCTATGCAGATATTCGTAGAAAGGATCTCGAGTTTGAGGTCAATGACTATGTCTATCTTAATATCTCTCCCATGAAGGGAGTGAAGAGGTTCGGCAAGAAAGGGAAACTGAGTCCCCGGTATGTTGGTCCCTTCAATATTCTTTGTCGCTTCGGCAATGCAACTTATGAGCTTGAATTTCCTCCAGATCTAGCCTCATTCTATCCAATCTTCCATGTCTCTTTGCTAAAGAAGTGCATAGGTGACCCAACGGTTGTTGTCCCTATTCAGAGCATGGACATTCAGAATAGCCTCTCCTATGAAAAGATTCCAGTCGAAATCTTAGGTTATCAAACTCGTAGATTGAGGAACAAAGAAGTCCCTCTAGTCAAGGTTCTTTGGTGAAATCAGTCTCATGAGGGAGCTACTTGGGAAGCAGAAGTAGATATGCATACCAAGTATCCTCACCTCTTCCTCGCCAATTCAGATCAAGCTCAAGGTAACAGTTCTCCTTAATCTTATTCAGTTTCACGTTCACATTTCCAGTATAAACTTGGTACCTATTAACCATTTCATACTCAGTCATGCATTCATGTGTTAGTTGTCCATACATCAGATATGCACGAGTTCAGTATGTTTAGCATGTCAGTCATGAGATCAAGTTTCAGTTCTTCATGTTCAGTACAGGTTCTACTATCTTTTATCCCTCTCAGTAAATTCTCATTCGAGAAAGAATGTTCCCAAGGGGGAGATATTGTAATTCCCTGCATGTTTCTAAGCTAGGAAGTGAATAAGTATTCCTACGTATGAAATCTCCTATCTTGTGATTCATACTTGAGTACATGACTTTCAATGAATAACCTAGTGATAGGATAGCTTTTGATGCATTAAGCATGCTCATATGAGTCACTTAAGGTAATACAAGCTAAGAGTTTTTGAATCCATCAAGTTTTAGTGTTTGATTTTACAAGGGTCATATTTGAACAAGTATAACTTGATACTAGTATGGTATTTTGGCTGATTTAGACCCACCAAATTGTACAAAATCTAATTAGCTTTCCAACGATACCAATTTCGCTTTAATACAATACCCAAGCAAAAAGTTATGCCTATTTTTGTGAGAAATAGTAAGGATAGGCGATTTGTTAGGCGCCACCCAACCTAGCTTAGGCAATCACTTGGGCGCCGCCTAAACCAGTTTTAGGTTCCAAAAACAGTCCGTTTTGATTTATTTTTAGGGTAATTAAATCTTCTAACACTCCTTTAATATACCTAAACTTAACCGTACAAAATATATAGCTTCTAAACATATTACAACCCTATTATCATCTTAAAGCTCATCATCCAAGAGCACTTAATGAGAAAAACAACTAGGGTTGCATAACTAAGCTTGAAGATCCGATTTCAAGGAAATTCCTTGGTCAATCATCAAGAATCTTCTTTCTAAGGTATGCGTGAGTTGATTTATGGACTTCTTTCATCCATGAAGCTAAAGAACCATCTTCTAAATTATGTATTATGATGTTTATATTGTTGGTGGTTGATGTTCATGTGTTTGGAGTTTGATGATGCCTAAGATGGGATCTTTGTATGTTTTGTGTGAGGATATGGAGGTATTTAACGTATAAACATGTGAAATTGGTGGTTGAATGTTTGAAATCTTGATGAATCCAGCTATGCCTAAGATGTTCATGTAAGGTGTTTTTGGAAATACCTAAGGGAATCGAAATCATGCTTTTATGACATAATAAGCCCTAAATGACTATTCCATGTTCTAAGTTTATGTTCACGTGATCCCCATGCTATTATCTTGAATTAAAGATGTCATATGAGATGCTTATGATATTGTTTTGATATGGAACGACCATTTTATTGAAGCCATGCAAGTATATACATGTTGTGTGCATTCCCTTTCATGTGATAGTTTGTTGAGAATCATTCTTATTATGAAATCCTTACTTATGATGTTGTGAATTGTGGACTAAAATCTTGTGATCAAGTCATGTCATGTGTGTCAGTTTCATCCTATCGAGTCCTGGAGGTATTCAGACCTAAAAAATATAACTGTGTGCCTAGAGCCATGTCATGTTTCATGATATCCGAACTTAAGATATGATTCCATAGACTTCAATCAGTCATGTGACTCAAGAAAACCTTATGATCTTAGTCAGTTGTTAGATATTAGTAATATTCCGTCAGTCAACGGAATGTCGTAAGATTAAGTCATGCACAGTCAGTTATTCATGTTTAGTCCCTCCAGGTGGGAGTAGAGGTTAGAATCGAGTGAACCCATTGATGGGAACTCACCTACCAGTTCAGGGTGTGATTGTTAGTAGTCATCCTTGTGTTCCAGAACTACGTAGCCAGCGTAGGTTGAGATATGTTTACCCATCAGATTAGGATTGATGAGGTGGCTTAACCCGTTAGTTTAGGGTTCCCACCATTCTCATTCAGTACCTGCCAGATAAGGGTCACTCACAGGCTATCCTTACCCGTAGCACGATGTAGACACCCCTCCAGTCGGGGCAGATATTGAACCCCAGCTTAGCTATAATGGCATACATAGGGCATGTTGGTTAAATGCTACTTCCCACAGTTTTAGTATCATTCTTAGTAAAAGAACTCATGGCGTTCTTCAGATTTTAGTATATACAGGACTGTCAGATACAGTCGTCCATGTTATCAGTTTCAGTATCAGTCATGATAGTTATCAGTAAACCATGTATTAGCTTACACGTCATGCTATCACGTATTCATGGTCCTAGTTTCTATGTATATGTGTTTGCACTCCCACGTTCATATTAGTCAGTCAGTGTTGTTCATGTATGAAACCTTTTATGTTTAGCCTACCTTCCTCGTATACTTAGTACTCCAGTTGTACTAAAACATTTGCGCTATGGTGCTTTCTTTTCATATTACACCATAGGTTTCGAGACACGAGTTCCAGCCCAGCAGTAGCGGTAGCATTTCAGTCGCAGAGACACAGTGAGTCCTCATTGATTCGAGGAAAATATGATTTGATTCATTTATTTATTTCTTCAGTTCAATTTTACGGAGTTAGTTGGAGACATGTTCTTTCAACTCTTTATTCAGATAGTTTAGAGGCTTTCAAATTTATGTTTAGATTTACGTTCAGATTGAGTTGTTTTCGGTATTTTCACCCACATGATTGTATTTAGTTGAACCTTATGGCCTTACAGTTCTATGTATTTCAGATTATTATATCATGATTTGCAGTATACAGGTACAGATATCAGTCATGGGTTAGCTTGTGGTCCCTCGGGGTCATGAGCACCATGTAGCATTCCGGTTCAGCGAATTGGGGTGTTATATATATGCATGGAATTTGTGATTTAAGATCGTTGAGAGCATAAAATATTAACTCCCTCTTGTGTATTGAATTAAAGATTATGGTTTTGTTATTTGAAAGATGTTTCTGAAATATTATTGCATTTGTGCATGATTTGAAATTGTTGAGAGGGTGGTTCTTGATATAAATTTGTTCATGTATTTAAGAGAAAGAATTGTATGTGAATTGAGAACTTTGATATGACCACCTTGCACTGTACTACTGAAATGCTTTACAAAGATGAGTTCTTTGCATGTGTTTACATAAGGTTTGAGAAAGAGTTTCTTTTAATTGAATTATTAAAATGGTGGTCCCAAAACTTATGTTTTGAAAACAGAGATTTACGATAGACTAATAATGGCTTAGAGATGCGACTTGCAAGTCAATGGTATGATGATACCATATGTATCTATGCCATAACAGATTATGTTTTCAGAATATATTTTCAGAGTATGTTTTCAGAGACTGTATGTTTTGATAGAGTTTTAAAAAGAGGCTTAAATATTGTTAGGTGGTTACCCGAAGAAGGCGCGAGTTCAAGCAACTCTGAGCCTGAAACCGTATTTGCCGATACAGGTAGATTATTATTGTACTATATTGCCCCAATTTTCTGAACTGGAATGCTACATGTTGCTCATAACCCCGAAGGACCACAATCTAACCCGTGAATGATATTTGTACCTGTAACTACATAATATACATATAAAAATTCGGAAACATGAACTAAAAGGCCATAAGGTTCAATGTTGAACAATAAAATATCTGAAAAAGGTGGTATCAAAGTACCAAAACAAGCTGAAAATACAAAAGTCTGAATCTAAAAACTCTATAATCATCTGAAAGCCTCTAAACTGTCTAAATAAGGAGTTGAAGGAACATGCCTCTAACTAACTCCTTAAACTAAAAATAAAATGAAATACTAGAATAATAAGTGAAATGGTCATTTCCTCGAAAGGTGAGGACTCACTGCTAACTGAATTGCTACTGCTGTTCTGGAATCTGTGCCTCAAACCTATGGTGTGACATAAAATAAAGCACCATAGCGCGAATGCATCAGTATAACTAAAGTACTTATTATACGTGAGGGTAGGTTAAGTGCATGGGGTTTATATACATGTGCATGGGGTTTATATACATGAACATGTAGACTAATATGAATGTGAGAATGCATACATACATACTTAACTGCTACTGAACTCGTGGAGATACTGACTACTAAGTCTGAATACTGACATCATGACTTTACCAATACTGAGATACTGGATAGATGAATGACTATTTCAGACAGTTCAAATTATGAAGAACTTGTCTGATTGACCGTGTCTAACAGTCCTGAAACTGAATACTGATAGCGTAAGCTATGACGACTAATTTAACTAATATAACTATGATGATCGGCCTAACCGATGTAACTGATACTGAGTAACTGTATCTAACAATCTAAATCTTCAAACATTGATTAAGAGTGACTAAGCTTGTGATCAAGCCTAAATAACGAGTGATCTTTGGAACTAATAATGAGAATATTCAATTTAATCTGAGATTTAGATCAAGCATATTTGATGGGAGATCTCTAAAAGTACTGATACTGAATAACTTAATGAGAGACCAAGCCTATATGACGAGTGTTCTTTAAGTTTGTGGAACTATCTGAGTCCCTTACTGAGATTAATGACTGTATCTGACAGTCTGGATTTCTGATTTCTACTCTGAAGACTGATACTGAAATTTTAATTATGGGACATATTCATTTAACCTACATGGCCCATTCTAAGCGGACTGGGGTCCAATCTCTGCCCTGACTGGAAGGGTGTCAATACCACACCACCGGTAAAGACAACTGCTGTGGAGTCAGTCCTAATCTAGTGGGTGACTCCTGGGATCAGTCCTATATCTATAAATATGCTAACGGGTGACCCCTGAATTTGTCAGTCCTATATAACCGGTAGCTACATAGTTCTGGAACTTAGGGATTTCTTCCAAGGATCTCAGTCCTCACTAGCGGGTGAGTCCCCATCCCTAGGCTCGCTCGGTGCTGAATCCTACTCCCATCTGAAAGACATTGAACTGAACTAATTAACTGAACTTATTGAGTTTGGTGACTGATGGAATACTACTGAGTTTATGAGATTTCTGAGAGTACTAACTTATAGAGATTACTAAAGTTAGTGGGTACAGAGAATACTGATATTAACTGAGCATAACTGAGATTACTGAACTACTGAGACTACTGAGACTACTGAGATTTATGAGTCACATGAGTAACTGAAATCTATAAATCATGGCTTGACTAACAGTATCGTGAAAATATGTCATGGCTCTAGGCACACAACTATATTTTTCAGGTTCAAGTACCCCCAGGACTCGATGGAAGTAAACTGACACAACTTGACTTTCTTGAGTACATGGCCATCAATAACAATCCATAATACATGAGTGAGGGATTTCATGAAGTAAATGGTCATAA
This sequence comes from Capsicum baccatum var. pendulum, assembly GCA_030864225.1. Lineage (NCBI taxonomy): Eukaryota > Viridiplantae > Streptophyta > Magnoliopsida > Solanales > Solanaceae > Capsicum > Capsicum baccatum. The sequence goes on from CM061557.1 coordinate 95,719,866, forward strand.
TAATATCTAACATGAATAGGAATACTTATAATCAAGTCATAAATATCATATTCGAATATTATGGGCATTTCGACAACATATACGATTCATAACAATGGCATGGAAACTATTCAACCATAAGGGAATGGCAAACAAGTAACATTTAGTTCATATTGTAATAATTTGGGGATAACTCATGTGATACTTCAAAATCAAGATCTTGTTCATAGCATTGAAGACATATAGACACACTATAAATCCATTCCCCAATTATCATATACATTCCATTAACACATATATTGCACAACAATAACAAATGATCTCTTTGAACATAATAGACTAGCATGAATTTATCATATAGTTTGCCCCTAAGTTATAATACATGATTTTTATCATTCTAGGTATTTTATCAAACACCTTACATGCATAATATTGAGCATAGGTGTACTTAACAAATTTAGAAATCTTGAACCACCCAAATTCATGGGTTTCCAACTAACATGCCCATACACTTCTTGGAAACACATTTACATACCTTTTTGAAACATAATTAACAACAATCAACATGAACATAATCACACCACAACATAAAGATAATAATTTATTATTTAAAACATGGTTCTTAAGCTCCACGGATGAAAGGGATCCATGGATGAACACTACGCATACCTTAGAAGGAAGATTCTTTATTATTGATGGAGGAATTTCCTTGAACTTGAATCTTCTATGAAAACCCTATATTGTGTTCTTGAGAGGATTTTGAGAGATAGAATATGTTTTGGTGAAATAAGGACGTAATTCCATGTTTAGGCATTATATAGGTGTGGAAAATGGACCATTTTACCCTAAAAATGAACTATTTAAGTCACCTGGACACCCACATATGCGGATTACACTCTATCGCATATATTCGGGTATGTGTCGCACATATTATCGCACATATTAGGGTGTGTGTCGCACACCTGATCGCATGCCTTATGTCAGGCGACGTACTCCACTTTGCAAAGTCATAACTTCTTGCTCGGGTGTCGGATTTGGACAAAATTGATATCGTTGGAAAGATAATTCAAATATATTTCATTTGATATATAGTAAGACCTCTAATTCAATATGTACAAGGAGTTATGATCGAATAAAGGTAACCCTAGTTTTGATTCTCACTAAAACTTGAACGATAGGAAAGCTTTCAATGTGTACATGAGTTAGGGAACGTCTATGATCTCAATTCATGCTCAAATAGATTTCCTCACTACATAATTTATTAACACACTAAATTTACATAGGATTTGACTTTTTTGAAATGCCTAAGCTTAGGAATGATGGACTTTTAATCTAGTCCAAAATATGGGATATTACATGTACGCTGGTGACGACCGTGTGGCATAGTATATTTAGAGACTCCAACCCTTGTGGCACACTTGGGTTGGGGGCTTTGTTGCCAATTTAATGGCAGTTTCCATATAGCCCATGAAATTTTTTAGAGTCGTAGGGTATAACACCTAGCATTGAAGTAACACAGATTTCTCAGAGTTGAGATGATTTTTACACAGTCATTAAAATGCCCATGTGAAATCTTACTATATGATATACTTATGAACTATTTAAAATTGCTCTCATATATATTGAATAAGAAATGATTATTTTGGATATGCTCTGTGTACTAGTACATATGTATTGAACCCGCCTTCCCCCTACCTCTCAGGTTTTGAGACTCAGTCTAGGGGTCCAGATAAGCAGTAGATAATTTAGACAGTTGATCAGATTGTGCAGTGGTGAGCCTTCTCTATTCCAGAAGGCCTATCTTTTCAGATTATGTCACTTATTATAGTTTTGGTCTACTTGGATCCTTGTCCCAGTTTTAGACAGTCGTCCAATTTTCATGTAGTAGAGATTTCACAGACTAAGTTAGATATTATTTAGATGTAGTTGATTTACAATTTCCATAGTATGTTGAATTCAGAATTGACCAGGTTTTTGTAAAAGATTATATTTTTGCATCTTTTTTTATTATATAAATATTGTGCACAGTTACCAAATAGAGAAGGGCATTCCGAGACTTTATGGTTTGAGATGTTCGTCGTGGCCAGAACCTCATTCGGGTCATGAAAAAAATGTAGTCACTTGAGTAGTTAATTAGGGACTCGAGAATGTTTAAGTTTAGATACTTAAAATGTGAACTTATGTTTTGAATTACCTAAAGTGAGGTCACTTGAGTAGTTAATTAGCGACTCAAAAATGTTTTAAGCTTAGGTACTTGAAATATTAACTTGTCAATTGATTTTTCAAAAGTGTGGTCACTTGAGTAGTGAACTAGTAACTCAAAAATGTTTAAGTTTAGGTAGTTGAAATGTGAATTTGTGTTTTGAAATTACTAAAGTGTGTTCACTTGAGTAGTTGATTGGTGACTCGAAAATTATTAAGTTTAGGTAGTTGAAATGTGAACTTGTTCTATGAATTTACTGACTTTGGTTACTTGATTAGTAAACTAGTGACTGGAAAATATTAAAGATTAGGTAGTTGAAATGTGTTCTTTGAATATACTAAAGTGTGGTCACTTCAGTAGTTAATTAGTGACTAGAAAATAAATATGTTTAGGTACTAGAAATGTGAACTTGTATTTTGGATTTATTAAAAAGTGGTCACTTTTGTAGTTAATTACTGACTAAAAAATTTTTAAATTTAGGTACTTCAAATGTTAACTTGTCAATTGAATTTACCAAAGTGTGGTCTCTTAAATAGTGAATTAGGGACATGTAAATGTTTATGTTGAGGTAGTTTAAATATGAACTTGTCTATTGAATTTAAGAAAGTGTGGCCACTTGAGCAGTGAACTAGTGACTCAAAAATGTTTATGTTTAGGTAGTTGAAATGTGAACTTGTGTTTTGAATTTACTAAAGTGTGGTCACTTGAGCAGTTAATTAGTTACTCAAAAATTTTCAAATTTAGGTACTTGAAATGTGAACATGTCAATTGAATTAACTAAACAATGGTAACTTGAGTAGTGAATTAGTGACTAAAAATGAGTAAGTTTAGGTAGTTAAAATGTGAACTTGTCAATTAAATTTATTAAATTTTGTTACTTGAGTAGAGAACTAGTGACTCAAAATGTTTAAGTTTAGGTAGTTGAAAAGCGTGTTTTGAATTTACTACAGTGTGGTCACTTCATTAGTTAATTAGTTGCACGAAAATTTTTAAGTTTAGGTAATTGAAATGTAAACTTGTTTTTTGAATTTACAAAAGTGAGGTCACTTTACTAGATAATTAGTGACTCAAAAGTGTTTAAGTTTAGGTACTTGACATGTGAAATTTTCAATTGAATATACTAAAGTGTGGTCACTTGATTAGTGAATTAGTGACTCTAATATGTTTAAGTTTAGGTACTTGAAACATGAACTTGTCAATTGAATATACTAAAGCGTGGTCGCTTGAGTAGTAATTTACTGACTAGAAAATGTTTAATTTTTGATACTTGAAATGTGAACTTGTCAATTGAATTTATTAAATTTTCTTATTTAAGTAGTGAATTAGTGACTCAAAAATTTTAATGTTTAGGTAGTTGAAATGTGAACTTGTCAATTGAATTTTCTTAAGTGTGGTAACTTAAGTAGTGAACTAGTGAATCGAAACTATTTAAGTTTAGGTAGTTGAAATTTGAACCTGTGTTTTGAATTTACTAAAGTGAAGTCACTTGAGTAGTTAATTAGTGACTCAAAAATGTTGAAGTTTAGGTACTTGAAATGTGAAATTGTCAATTGAATTTACTAAAGTGTGGCCACTTGAGTAGTGAATTAGTTTCTAAAAAATGATTAAGTTCAGGTAGTCAAAATGAGAACTTGTCATTTGAATTACCTAAATTTGGTTACTTGAGTAGTGAACTAGTGACTGAAAAATGAGTAAGTTTAGGGATTTGAAATGTGAACTTGTGTTTTGAATTTACTAAAGTGTGGTCACTTGAGTAGTTATTAAACGACTCAAAAATATTTAAGTTTAGGTACTTGAAATATTAACTTACTAAAGTGTGGTCACTTGAGTAGTGAACTAGTGACTCAAAAATGTTTATGTTTTGGTAGTTGAAATGTGAACTTGTTTTTTGAATTTACTAAAGTGTGGTCACTTGAGTAGTTAATTGATGACTCAAAAATATTTAGTATTACGTACTTTAAATATGAACTTGTCAATTGATTTACTAAAGTGTGGTCACTTGTGTAGTGAATTAGTGACTTGAAAATGATTAAGTCTAGGTAGTTGAAATGTGAACTTGTCAATTGAATTTACTAAATTTGGTTACTTGAGTAGTGAACTAGTGACGCACAAATGTTTATATTTAGGTACTTGAAATGTGTGGTTTTAATTTACTAAAGTGTGGTCACTTCAGTAGTTAATTAGTGACTCAAGAATGTTTAAGTTTGGGTAATGTCACGTACCAAGAACCTATCCCGAGACGTCACACGGTGCTTCAGGCGACACACAACCTTAAGCTAACCCTCTAAGCTTGTCTTTACTCCTATAATTCACCCTGATAATAATCAAGCGGTAATAAAGAAGAAGAATCATGCCATGAACATACTGAGATACAATGTAATACTGTCCTGTACAATCAAAATACTAACGTTCTGTACATACTAGTACTCTAGTATGACAAAGCATCTACTACATAAGACTGAAGAGCCATTGGGACAGATCCCCAACTGGCTCATACTGAACGAAAAAATAAACAACCATCAATTAGCAAGAAAAAAATCATGAACATAGGTCCTCAAACCATGAGGACTCACCAACTATAGGACTTTAGATGAAGGTATTCGTAGATCACTGTCGTGGCTGATATTGAGCACCTGAACCTATATCATGAGGAAATATAGAATACAAAAGAATATAAGAGTCAGTACTTGGGAATGTACTGAGTATGTGGGGGTGGTTGCAACATTTTAAATAATATCATAAGTGTATAAGAAAATCATGCATGCTGGCAATAATAACTCTCTTTGCTTGAATTATCTGAAACATTATTTCCATAAATCATCAGTAATAATACGTACTTCATCTATCTCATAAATCATTAAACTCAACTCAAAAGCTTTGACTCATGACTTAGACTGACTCTGTAACTCAAGGTATTTAGATCATTATGGGTTTGGGAGTTCCTTATAACCGACATAACTACTCTATATGAGCCGCATAGAGTCCAACATTTTGCTCTCCTAAGGAGAGAACCCCACATTGGCAGGGGTGTCGTACTCTTTCCAAGGAGTACAACCTCAATCTCATAATCACAATATCATACTCGGCCTTTATCCCACAATTATCAATATCCATCCTATGGTGGCACATAGTTTTGGGGAAATATCAAATTTCCCACTCGGAGCAAAATACTCCTCCCAAAATCAGCTCCGAATGCGTTAGGAAATCCACCTCAATCAATATCATCTCATAGGTCTATCATGATGACCAAAATAATAGTATATCTCTTCGGTAAATCACATACTACTGTGGATCCCTAACTCGACTCAAATTCATACAATGTTTCTCAACATCAATTACGTTTGCTTATCAAATCATTTAAAATACCAAAGCTTCAAGGAAACATCATCAAACTCATTCTTGACTTTCAATTCAAATATCGATATATATATATATTCAATAGTCAAATTTCTCATAGAAAAACACAAATCTTGACACTTATCATAAATCACTTAGAGATCATCAATATATATTGACAATATACATCTCATGGAATAAATACTTAATTTAAGAATCATGATGCTGAAATAGCCATAAATATCAAACTTATTCAACTCAAGTCTCATTAATCATATATAAAGAAATTTGGGTGTAAAACCACATGCAAAATCATGTAAATCAATAATAGAAAGTAAATCTTTAGGCACAAGAATGAAAGGAGTGTTCTTGTTCCAAACCCACATACCTTGGATTTTGATTTGAAGATGTAGAAACATTTTTGGAATTCTTCTCACACTTTTAGGCCAAGATTCTTGATGCCTTTGTATTGGGAAACTTAGTTCTTGAACAACTTGGAGAAAGTCATGGAAGTTTCTTTGAATATCTTGGAAGAGGATTTGGATTTTGTATCTTGTAGAAACACTAGTTTCTTGGAGATTCTTGGAAGGTTGGAAGAGAAAGGAGAAGGAAAAAGATTGGATATTCTCCACTTTGCTATATATATATATATATATATATATATATATATATATATATATACGACTACTTAGAGAGGAAATGACCAAAATTCCCTTTTCAAAAAAGCAAAAATTCGTTCATCAGGGCCTGTGACGGTCCATTAGAGGGGCTGATGGTTCACCAAGTCGTCTGTCACTCGAACACCAAAATTGGAATGTTCTGCCTCAACGTGACGGATGAGATGATGGTCCATTAGAAAAGTGATGGTCCACCAAGTTGTCCGTCACTTGAGGGCTAGAAATGAGACATTCTATGTTGACCTGACGGACACCTTAACGGTCCGACAACTTTTTGACGGTCCACCAACTTGGCTGTTGCACGATGGACTGAAAAGGAGTCACTGCTTTGGCTTGAAGGGGCACTTGATGGTCCACCAAAGTCCTGACGGTCCGCCAGGTCGACCGTCAAACCTGAGCGATCTGATACAATTTAGTAAAACGGCCATATCTTCCTAGTCTGATTTTGGATTTCAATGAAATTGGTATCGATAGAAATCTTATTGAATGATCTACATGATAAAAAGTATAAATTAGAGAAATACAACATGGTTTAAACATCAATAACTTTGGAAGTCATACATATCTCCTCAAAACATGCATTTAGGCTTAAGAAGCAACCGGGGTATTACAATATCTCCCCCTTAGACACATTCGTCCTTGAATGTTGCCAAATAGGCCAATAACAATAGAAAATGAGGATGTATCGCTGGAATGAATCACATCTAAGGGATCACTTTACTCTAAAGTTTTGTGTACTTCACCGAATATATAAATCGTAGAGGGAATAACCATATAGTGGAATACATTAGATTAGGAGGAAACTGAATTAAGGGAATAGTACCTTCATCTTGATTTGAACTCATGGGGAAAAGATGAGGGTACTTGACTCACATATCTGCTTCTGTTTCCCATGTAGCACTGTCGACTGATTGATTTCTCCATAGAAATTTAACCAAGCGAACATCCTTATTTCTTAATCTACGAACTTTATAGTCTAGGATCTCGACCGGAATTTCATCATAAGGGAGACTATCCTAAACATCACAACCTTCCAACAGATCAACAACAACAGAATCTCCAATGTGCTTCTTAAGCATAGAAACATGAAACACATGATGGACAGCGGACAACTCTGTAGGCAACTTAATATCATAAGTTTCTTTCCCAACACGATTAAAAACCCTATAAGGGCCAACATATCTGGGACTCATCTTACCTTTCTTTTGAAATATTTTCACCCCTTTTATGGGTGAGATTTTCAAATACACCAAATCATCAACATCAAACTCAAGAGCTCTTCATCTCACATCTGTATACGACTTTTGATGACTCTGGGTTGTCTTTTACCTCTCCCAAATTAACTTAACTTTCTCCATAGCCTCAAATACAGCATCAGGTCCAATCACAACAGCTTCACCCACTTTGAACCAACCTATGGGCGATCTATACCTTCTCCCACACAAGGCTTCAAATGGATCCATTCCAATACTAGCATGAAAAATATTATTGTAAGTAAATTCAATCAACGGCAAGTGTTCATCCCAACTTCCTTTGGAATCGAGAACACAAGCCCTCAACATATCCTTCAAAGTCTGAATAGTCCTCTTAGCCTAACCATCTGTTAGCGGATGAAAAACGGAGCTAAGATGAACTTGGGTGCCAAGACCCTTCTGGAAGGCTCTCAAAAACATAAAAGTAAACTGAGTACCTCTATCGGAGATGATAGACAACGAAACTCCATGCAACCTGACTAACTCTTGAATATACAGCTTAGCATAGTGCTCCGCGGTGAAAGATGTATGTATTGGCATAAAATGTGCTTACTTAGTCAACCTGTCTACAACGACCCAAATAGAATCATGATGATGACGAGAGAGGGGTAAAGCGGTCATGAAATCTATGTTCACCACTTTCCACTTCCAAGTAGGAATGTTAAATTCTTGCATCACACCATCAGATATCTGGTGCTCTATCTTTACCTGCTGGCAAGTTGCACACTTTTCTACGAACTTTGCTATATCCTTTTTCATACTATTCCACTAATAAATTTCTCACAAATCACGGTACATCTTGGTAGCACCGGGATGAATAGAATATCGTGCGCCATGCACCTCAGCCATAATGCTCTACCTCAGATCATCAACATCAGGCACACACAATCTATTCAAAAATCTCAATACACCATCTCCCCCTTGGGAGAAAACCTGCCTTTTGTTCTTTGATGGACGCTTTCTATTCGGCCAAATGAGATTCCATATCCTGCTTCTCTTTCACTTCCAAAACTAGGGAAGATGCGGAGCTACTCTAAACCCAAATACTACCCTCAGCTAAATCGAGCAATATGACACCTAACCTAGCCAAACGATGTACTTCGCAGACCAACTCCCTCTTATCTTCCTCAACATGTTCTACACTACCCATGGACGATCTGCTAAGGGGATCCGCCACTACATTGGCCTTGCCCGAGTGATATAACACACTCATGTCATAGTCCTTCAACAATTCTAACCATCGTCTCTATAAAAGATTCAATTCTCTCTGAGAAAACACATACTGCAAAATCTTGTGAACCGTAAAGACATCAACAAGAACGTCGTATAGGTAATGTCTCCAAATTTTCAAAGAAAAAACCACTGCAGGTAACTCGAGGTTATGGGTCTAATAATTTTTCTCATGAGGTTTTAACTATAGGGAGGAATAAGCTATAACCTTACCCTTCTGCATCAACACACAACCTAAACCAACTCTGGAAGCATCACAATACACCACAAAATCATCTTCACCATTGGGCAGGGTCATCACAGGGGCTGAAGTGAGTCGAGTCTTCAATTCCTGAAAACTCTTCTTGCAAGAATCTGATCACTGGAATTTAACCTTTTTTTTGGTTAATCGGGTCAAAGGAGCCACAATGGAAGACAAACCTTCGATGAAATAATGGTAGTAGCCAGCTAGACCCAAGAAACTCCTAATATCAGATGGGAAAATAGGTCTAGCCTAAATTTTCACATCTTCTACCTTTTGAGGATCAACTCGAATACCTTTAGAAGAAACAATATGACCCAGAAAAGAAACTGACCAAAGCAAAAATTCATACTTGTTAAATTTAGCAAACAACCGCTGATTTCTAAGGGTCTGCAAAATAATTCATACATAATTTGCATGGTCTTTCTCATTTTGGGAGTACACAAAAATATGATCTATGAACACAATAACAAACATATCCAGGTATGGTCTGAACACCCAATTCATGAGGTCCATAAAAGCTTCTGGGGGATTACTTTATCCGAAGGACATGATTAAGAATTCAAAATAGCCATAACGAGTGCGGAAAGCTATCTTTGAAATATCACACTCTCTGACTTTAAGTCAGTGATAATCGAATCTCAAATCTACTTTTGAGAATTAACTAGCACCTTGCAATGATCAAATAAGTCATCAATTCTTGGAAAAGGATATTTGTTCTTGACTGTGACCTTGTTGAACTAACGATAGTCAATGCACATGTACAATGAACTATCTTCTTCCGAACCAATATTACAAGTGCACCCCAGAGAGACACACTGGGCCTTATAAAACCCTTATCAAGAAGATCTTTGAGTTTCTCTTTAAACTCCCTAAGTTCTTCGGGGGCCATATGATATAGAGGAATAGAAATTGGCTGTGTATAAGGGAGAGGATCAATTTCGAATTCTATCTCTATATAGGGAGGTACCCCTAGGAGATCTTCCGGGAAAACATCAGAAAACTCATTAACAACACTAAGAGATTGAATAGTTGGAGTCTCAAACTTAGTATCTTTAACTCAAACCAAATGATAGATACAACCTTTCGAAATCAACTTTCTAGATTTAAGATAGGATATGAAATTACTTTTAGGAGACACAGAATTTTTGAACCACTCAAAAGATGGCTCATTAGGAAAATAAAATTTGACTACACAGGTACGGCAGTCTATAGATGCATAGGAAGAGTTAAGCCAATCCATACCAAAAATAATGTCAAAATCAACTATGTCTAGCTCAATCAAATCTGCAAACATAACTCTACGAAGGACAGTGATAGGACACTTTTTATATACTTCCTTAGCAACAACAGATTCACACACGAGTGTAGAGACTAGAAAAGGCTCGGGGATTTTTTCAGTGCATATTTCAAAATTCACAGCCACCAACTAAGTCATATAAGAAAGACTTGACCCTGGGTCCATCAATACATACACATCAAAATAAAATACTCAGAGCATACCAGTAATAACATCTGGTGAATCCTCCTGCTCCTGGCGGGGTGGTATAGCATAATAGCGATTCTGGCACTGACCACCAGCAGTACTAGATGAGGCACTCTGAGGAGGAGTAGGATAAACTATAGGGCCTTGGATAGTAATAGTCTGACTCTGAGAACGAACGTCATGACTCCCCTGTCTAGTGTATAGGTAATCCATAAATCTGTAGCCTATCTTACTGCAACCTAAACAACCTCTCTGTCAAAATAAGCACTCACCCGGATTGTCCCTACCATACTTCAGGCATGGGGGAGGATATAGTCTGTTACTCAGACTATTCTGGGACCTGTACATAGTAGGCCTATTACCCTGCTCTGGCCTCATTCTGAATGCAAAAGTACTGGCTGATGAAGGTGCTGGCATAAGAGAACGGCTCTGGAACTGAGAGCGGATCCGTTTAGAAAATCTAGCCTGACTATACCCCTGCTGCTCAGATCTAACTCTCTTATTCCCTCTCACTCACTCTCTCCTTTACTTTATCTGCTTTAATTTTCTGAGCATGGACCATTATTTTTGAAAGGTCCATATACCTATTAAGTATAGTGGATCTACACTCTTTCATGACATAACCAGATACATCGGCCAAGAACTTACTCACACTAGTTCTAGAATCAACCATCATACCGGAAGCATATTTAGAAAACTGGTTAAACTTATGGCAATACTCCTTAACTATCTTGGATCCATCTCTCAAGTTCATAAATTTTTCTAATTTTTCTTCCCTCAGTTCTGGGTGAAAGAATCTATCTAAGAAGGAATCTTGGAATAATTGCCAAGTCACAGGAGTATCATGCTTCCCTCTACTCTCCCTCCACATTTTCACCCAATTATAAGCAATATCTTTCATTCGATAGGCAGCCAATTCAACACTCTCCTCCTTAGTCACTTGCACAATTTATGTAATTTTTCTCACTTCATCTAAATACATTTGCGGTTCCTCACCTACTTTTGACCCATAGAACTCAGGTTGATTCATTTGCATAAAGTCACGAAGCTGAGATACAGTAGAATTATTTAATTGTAGAGGTGGAACAGTAGCTTGGGTGTTGGCTTGGGCATTGGTGGTGACTGCCTGGGCTAACGATTAGAACTCTACCCATAATTTTATGTTGGACACCATCTTACCTAAAGGATCAAAAGGTTAAAATCATTTGTTATTTCTTCGAGCTCTATGAGGACGCATTTTCTTTCATAAGAGAGCACAAATTAGCAGCAGAGAGAAACAGTCATAGGAACAATAGAATCTTGAGAGAAACAAATAACTTTTCCTAAAACATCCCATAGCCTCTTGCTCATAGATGTGTCGCGCTACACACCGATGATCTAGACTCTACATAATATGGCTTGTCAGACTCCCTAGGACTCCTTGAACCTTAAGCTCTTATACCAAGCTTGCAATACCCCAAGAACCTATCCTGATACGTCACACTGTGCTTAAAGGCACACACAACATTAAGCTAACCCTCTGATCCTGTCTTTACTCCTATAATTCACAATGACAATAATCAAGTGGTAATAAGGAAGAATAATCATGCCGTTAACATACTGAGATACAAAGTAATATTGTCTTGTACAATCAAAATATTAACGTTCTATACATACTGGTACTCTAGTCTAACAAAGCCTCTACTCTAGTCAAATTCATTATTGACTTGCAATTCAAATATCGATATATATATATATATATTCAATAGTCAAATTTCTCATAGAAAAACACAAATCTTGACACTTATCATAAATCGCTTAGAGATTATCAATATATAATGACAATATACATCTCGTGGAATAAATACTCAGTTTAAGAAGCATGATGGTGAAATAACCATAAATATCACGCTTATTCAACTCAAGTCTCATAAATCATACATAAAGAAATTTGGGTGTAAACCTACTTGCAAAATCATGTAAATCAATAATAGAAAGTAAATCATAAGGCACAAAAACGAAAGGAGTGTGCTTATTCAAACCCCACATACCTTGGATTTTGATTTGAAGATGTAGAAACTTGTTTGGAATTCTTCTCACACTTTTAGTCCATGATTCTTGATGCCTTTGTCTTGGGAACCTTAGTTCTTGAACAACTTGGAGAAAGTCATGGAAGTGTAATTGAATTTCTTGGAAGAGGATTTGGATTTTGGATCTTGTAAAAACCGTAGTTTCTAGGAGATTCTTGGAAGATTGGAAGAGAAAGGAGAAGGAAAATTAGTGGTAATTCTCTACTTTGATATATATTTAAGACCACATGGAGAGAAAATAACCAAAATTCCCTTTTTTAACCAAAATGTTTAAATTTATGTAGTTGAAATGTGAACTTGTGTTTTGAATTTTCTAAAGTGTGGTCACTTGAGTAGATAATTAGTGACTCAAAAATTTTCAAGTGTACCTACTTGAAATGTGAACTGGTCAGTTGAATTAACTAAATAGTGGTAACTTGAGTAGTGAATTAGTGACTTGAAAATGATTAAGTTTAGGTAGTTAAAATGTGAACTTGTAAATTGAATTTACTAAATTTAGTTACTTGAGTAGAGAACTAGTGACTCAAAAATGTTTAAGTTTAGGTAGTTGAAATTTGTGTTTTGAATTTACTAAAGTGTGGCCACTTTATTAGTAAATTAGTTACTTGAAAATGTTTAAGTTTAGGTACTTGAAATTGGAACTTGTGTTTTGAATTTACTAAAGTAAGGTCACTTCAGTGGTTAATTAGTTACCTAAAAGTGTTTAAGTTTAGGTACTTGAATGTGAACTTTTCAATTGAATTTACTAAAGTGTGGTAACTTGAGTAGTGAATTAGAGACTCGAATAGGTTTAAGTTTAGGTACTTGAAATGTGAACTATTCAACTAACTTGCTGATTGTATATAGATTTAAGCATTTATCCAGTTGCTTATGGGACATGTGCCCAACTAAATCCATCTAATAAAATATACTAAATAAGTTAACATGTTGAAGTAATAATCCATCCTTGAAATATAAGGACTTACTGCTAGGTACTGAACTGATACTGCTAATCAGAAACTCGTGTCCTGAATCTATGGTGTCAAACAAAATAACAACACCGTAGTGCAAATATGTCATTACATTGGAATGTACTGTGTATGCAAATGAGGTAAGGCTAAATACAAAGGATTATGCATGAACATAACTTAACTGAATAATATGCAAGAGCTAGATTAGCACACATAAAAGAATCTGTAATTACTGAACATACTATCATTGAGCATACTCGAACTAAATTTAGTAACTGATACTGAATATACTAAAATTCTAAAATTTGTGAACATAATGAGATTACGAGTATCTGAAGCTTCTAAAACTGATAGCTAAGTTCACTAACTCTAGAATACTGTATAACCGAATCAACTAATATCAATAACTAAGTCTGAGATCGAACCTATCTAGCAGATGATCTCTAAGTTTTCTATAATGATAAGGAATAATTAAATCTAAAATTCGAGGTCAAGCCTATCTAACGAGTGATCTCTAGATCTCCGGATAATGAGAATACTCAACTAAATCTGAGACTGAGATCAAGCCTATCTAACGGGTGATCTCTCTAGGTACTAATGCTAAAAAACTATATGTAAGACCAGTCCTATCTAGTGGATGGTCCACAAATCAATGGAACTATCTGGGTTCTTTTCTAAACTTATATAACCATATATGATGGTGTTGAATATAGTGACTTTCTAAGATCTTAATTTAGATTGAATTTGAAGCTGAATCTGTAAGTGTGGGAGTTCTCACTTAATCGACATACCCCAAGTTTGGTGGGGTCCAACTTGTAACCCCAGCTGGAAAGGTGTCAATACCATTCCACGGGTAAAGACCTCTCTGGTCAAGCCTCTCTAATGGGTGACCCTCAAAAGAAAGTCAAGGCTAAGGTTATGTGGACTCCTAGAGGTATTCAAGCCTTTATCTAATGGGTTACTCCTCATCCTGCGTTGGCTATGTAGTTCTGTAGTACAGGTATTGTGTCTAATGACTATGCCTCTCCAATAGGGAAGCCGCCATCCTGCACTCACTCGGTGCTAGTTCCTACTCCCAACTGAAAGACTCTGAACTGATTCATCACTGAACTTTAGACTGCACAGAATCTTGTTACTGAGTATATTGCTAAGCTGATTTAACTGAGTTCACATGGTTCTATTATCAGACAGAATACTATAGAATTTCTGATAACTGGATGAATACTATTGAGTTTTGTTATCTCTCTGAGTTTCTTGAATTCTGTAACTGAATATTTAAATACTACGGAGATCTGAAGTGGACTAGATTCATACTTGAGATTCTGAGTTTCTTAATCTGAATACTATACTGAGACTGATTTTCTGAATCTATTGAGTTTTCCTAAGTTCTATAACTGACTGAAACTTATTGATCATGGCTTGACTGAGTGTAATAACCTATGAAATTTTTTGTTGAAATTATGTGTGTAGACGTGTTGGGTTCTATCTTCTAGAATGAATTATAAATTTTTCACGCAGAATATCTTATATTATGACCCACCATTATGTAGTGTATCGAATAACCTTTCCAACGATATGTGGATCATCCAAAATAGACACCCGAGGGACGAGTTATGAACATTCCAGTCGAATCATAAATAGTAGTGAACACTAAAACGTGCAGGAAAAAGTACTGAGGCCTGACGTATTTTTGCTCCAAATTTAGATGATCATAACTCTTTGTACATAATGATATGGGTGATCTACTATATATCAACGAAAAGCACTGCGAGTCCTCTTTCCAATGAAATTGGTTTCATCCAACGTTTCTATCGGAGCAAAAAGTTAAGGTCGATCTACTTCAGCCTATTAAAAGAAAATTTTTGGGTCAACTTTAAATGATCATAACTCCTCGTACACAATGATCTGGGTGATATACTATATATCAACGAAAAGATATGAGGGTCCTATTTCTAATAAAATTGGTTTGATACAATTTGGATATTGGAGTAAAACATTATGGTTGATCTACTTTAGACTATCAAAACAGTCCATCAAAGGATAGAGTTGAGAATTATTTGATTTTTAGGGGCGTTTTGTTCATTCACCCTCACCCAAAATCCATCAAAACCTTATACTAAATCCTATTAGAAGCATTATATGCTATATTTCATAAAATTCCTTCAAAATGAAAACCCTAAGATCCTACATCAAACTTTAAGAAGCTCCAAAGTTCACCATTAATTCTGCAAATTTATTTAGGATTCCAAGTTTCTAGTTCAAGAACTCCAAGAACCATCATTCAAAGGCACAGTTAACATCTCAAAAATGAGTATCGATCTAAAGTTCATCATTCAAGGTATGTGGGGTTTTTCAACAAGAGCTCTCTTTTGTTCTTGTGAGCAAAAGTAAGTTTCTTTACAAAGGCATGATTTTCTATTTGATTTTTTACGAATTTGAAGTATGAACCCATATCTTATGATGATGATTATGAAATCTTGATGTTTATTATTTTGAAAGATGAATTTACATATATGGAGATATAAAGCATGAATCTTGAACGATATTTATCATGATTTTGATATTTGGGTCGTGAATCCCCATTGGAAATTGTGTTTTTTTGAGAAAGTGTGTGTTATGAGCACGTTGATGTTGAATATTTGAGATATTTTGAATGATTTGACCTTTTGGTCTTAATGGAGTTGTTTTGAACTCGAGTGTGAAAGAAATCCATAATGTGGTTGATGTTGATAGATGGGAAGCATGATGGCTCCCAATGTATATTTATATATTATTGAAATTATTTTATTGTGGATTGTCTTTGAAATGATCTGAACTAAATTCGGCAGAAATCTTTAGCACTGAGTGGGAGCTATCAAGCGACCTTAATTTCTTAGAACTACATGCCCCCGTAGGAGTGAGCCTGAGGCTGATTTATATAGTAATCACTATTTTGTGTGAATTTGATATCGATAGTCCTACTCCGATGGCAAGGTTAGG
The DNA here is from genome assembly GCA_030864225.1 of Capsicum baccatum var. pendulum. Lineage (NCBI taxonomy): Eukaryota > Viridiplantae > Streptophyta > Magnoliopsida > Solanales > Solanaceae > Capsicum > Capsicum baccatum. Next base: position 95,736,269 of record CM061557.1, read on the forward strand.
ACGGCTCTCCCCAACGTGGGTTGTACATTGGACTCCATGTAGCTCACATGGTTTATGTCGGCTATAGGATCTCCTAGTGTATGTGTGTTTCCTTGTGTCTATGGTGAATGGTGAAGTGATTTGAAAGTGGAATTGTGAATGTTATTCTTTCAAAAGATTGAAATGATATTTACATTATGATAATTGATATTCTTAATGAACTAAAAGTGATTGATAAATTATATGATGACTCACATGTGTTATTGTACTTATTTCATCCTCTCATGATTATGATGATTTTCTTCGGGCTATGTGAGTCTTTCATCATCCTGCATATTTCTTATAAATATTTATGATGATGATGTTTATACAACTGCATACACCCCCATATACTCGGTTCCTTTCCATGGTACTGACCCACATCTTCGGATGTGGAATGTATTTTCTCAAAATGTAGGTTCAGGTGCTCAGTTCTAGGTTCGACAGTGATTCTTTAGGCACGCTGTTCTACATCCTCTATTGTTGTGAGTCCTCATGTTTTGAGGAAGTGATGTCTGATGTTGGTTTTATGGAATTATTTACATTTGATAACTGAGTATGAGTCAGTTGGGGCATGTCTCTATGGCTTGCGAGTTTTATTGATTTTCTTAGAGGCTTGTCAAACTAGTAGAGATGTTGGGAGTTGACTAATAAGCCGTATTTAGTTATCTTTCTGAAAATCATTTATTCTTGGATGATGATTACTCTGTTTATATTTGACGGTTATTTATGGAATCCCCGTTGATTTGTGTTGAACTTAATGAAAATGGCTCAAAGGGTTAGCTTGGGGCTACTCATAGCCTCAAGCACTGTGTGACACTCCGGGACCCGTTTTCTGTGGCGTTACAAACTTGGTATCAGAGCCTAAGGTTTGAAGGTGTCCCAGGGATTCTGACAAGCCACATTAAGTAGAGTCTTGATCATCGGTGTGTAGCGCGCCGCATCTATTAGCAAGAGGCTATAAGATATTTTAGGAAAAAGTGTGATTCTTTCTTTCAAAAGTTTATCATGCTTAAAGTGTCTCTCTCTGCTACTGATTCATGCTCTCCTCTTTCAAAAATATGCCTCCATGTCGAGCGAGAAGAAATAATAATGGTTAGCAACCTCAACCCGCTGACCCATTAAATGAAAATGTGTCTCATGATGAATTTCGGGCACCCTTTCAGGCGCTAGCCCAAGCTATTACTGCAAAAGTTCAGGCCAAACCGGCCCTGGCTCCACAGCAGTAGGGAGGTGATTCAGGAACTGCCAGGATTTGTGACTTCATGCGTGTGAATCCACCGAAATTCTATGGGTCCAAGTCTGATGAGTATACACGGTTGTTTTTAGAGGAGGTGCGGAAGATTACTCAGGTGATGCGTGTATCTGAGGAACATAGTGTGGAGTTGGTTACATATAGGTTGAAAGACCTTGCTTATGACTGGGTTGTTTCTTGGAGGAAACGTAGAGGTGAGGGAGTTGTCCCTACAACTTGGCAAGAGTTCCAGGATGCATTCTTGGATACGTTTTCCCCTTTGGAGATGAGGGAGGCAAAGGTGGAAGAGTTTATGAACCTGCGACAGGGGTTTTGACTTAGTAGTTGATAATCAGGTTAGTATGACTAAGTTTGTGACTAGAGTGTCTAGTTATATGGTTAAGGAGTGTAGGTCTGGTATGCTAAATAGTGAGATGATTCTTTCTAGGCTGATGACTCAAGCCCAACAGACTGAGGTAGACAAGATAAAGGTGAGAGATCGAATGAGAAGGAATAAGAGAGCTAGGTCTGAGTAGTACAGAAAGGGTCAAACTAGATCGCAAGGAGGGAGTCGCCCTCAGTCTCAGAATTGTTCTTCTATACCAGCACCGTCATCTGCTAGTGCTTCTATTCCTAGAGGTAGGCAGGAGCAAGGTAGCAGGTCATATGCATCCAGGTCCCAGTATAGTACTGGCAGTAAGTCAAATCATCCCCTGTGTCCTAAGTATGGTAGGTCTCATTCGGGTGAGTGTTGGGGTGAGAAGAGGGGTTGTTTCCGATGTGGTGACATGGGTCACAGAGTTAGAGATTGTCCACAGGATGGACAAGGGCATCGTAACTATCGCCCTCAGACCTAAACTCAGACTATTAGTGCTCCAGTTCCAGCGACTCGCCCAGCCCCAACTCAGGGCACCTCTTCTAGCAATGTTGACGGCCAGTGCCAAAATAGATTTTATGCTTTACCGTCCCTCCTGGAATAGGAGGACTCTCCCGATGTTGTTACTGGTATGCTTCATATGTTTTAGTTTGATGTGTATGCTTTGTTGGATCCTGGATCCAGTTTCTCATATGTTACACCTTTGGTTGCTTTGAATTTTCAAATGAGTCCTGAGATTATTCCTGAACCTATCCTAGTTTCTGCCCCAGTGGGTTATTCGATTATTGCCTAGAAAGTGTATAAAAAATGCCCTGTTACCGTTCTTCACAGAGTCTTGTTGGCTGATTTGACTGAGTTAGACATGGTAGATTTTTATGTGATTTTGGGTATGGACTGGATGTATTCTTCTTATGCCTATATTGATTGTCAGACCCGAGAGGTCAAGTTTCAGTTTTTGGGTGCATCCGTGTTTGAGTGGTCTGGGAATTCTTTGACACCCAAGAGTCAATTTATCTCTTACCTCAAAGCGAGAAAGCTTATTTCCAAGGTGTGTATTTACCATTTGGTTAGAGTCAAAGACACTAAGTCTGAGACTCTAACTCTCCAGTCTGTTAATGTCGTCAATGAGTTTTCTGATGTCTTTCCAGATGATCCCCTAGGGATACCTCCTGATAGAGAGATAGAGTTCGGGATTGATGTTCTTCCCGATAATCAGCCTATCTCAAAGATAGACCTTCGTTCCGGCTATCATCAACTTAAAGTTATGGAGTGTGACATCCCGAAAAACTGCTTTCTGAACTCGTTATGGCCATTTTGAGTTTCTTGTTGTGTCTTTTGGGTTAAGTAATGCCCCAGCAGCTTTCATGGACCTCATGAATCGAGTGTTCAGACCATATCTAGATATCTTTGTCATAGTGTTCATCGATGATATACTGGTGTAATCTCGTAGTGAAGATAAACATTCTGATCATCTCTAAATTGTCTTGCAAACCCTTAAAGATCATAAGTTGTTTGTCAAGTTGAGTATGTGTGAGTTTTGGCTAAGGTTAGTTGCTTTTCTGGGTCATATCATTTCTTTTGAGGGTATTAGAGTTGATCCCGAAAAGATCGAAGCTGTTAGAAATTGGCCTAGACCTATTTCTCTAACTTATGTCCAAAGTTTCTAGGGTTTATCTGGATATTACCGCCATTTTATTGAGGGTTTCTTCTATATACCATCTCCTATGACTCGGATGACCCAAAAAAAAGTGAAGTTCTTGTGGTTCGAATCTTGTGAGAAGAGTTTTCAGCAGTTGAAGACTCGACTCACTTCAGCCCCTATTTTGACTTTGCCTGCTGGTGTTGATGGTTTTGTTGTGTACTGTAATGCTTTGAGAGTTGGGTTGTGTTGCGTATTGATGCAGAAGGGTGATAGCTTATGCTTCTAGACAGTTGAAACCCCATGATAAAAATTACCCCACCCATGACCTTGAGTTGGCTGCTGTTGTGTTTGTTTTGAAAATCTGGAGATGACACTATTTGTATGATGTCCATGTTGATGTTTTCACTGATCATAAGAGTCTATAGTAGGTGTTTACCCAGAGAGAATTGAATCTTTAGCAGAGACAATGGTTAGAATTGTTAAAGGACTATGATATGAGTTTGTTGTACCATTTGGGCAAGGCCAATGTTGTGGCGGATGCCCTAAGTAGAGTTTCCATGGGTAGTGTTTCGCATGTGGTAGAAGGTAAGAAAGAGTTGGCTCGTGATGTATATCATTTGGCTAGATTGGGGGTTAGGTTGTTTGACTCTGCTGAGGGTAGTATAGGGGTTCAGAGTAGTTCTAAATCCTCCTTGGTTTCAGAAATGAAGGAAAAGCAATACTTAAATGCTAGTTTGGTCAGACTGAACGATTCAGTCAAGGACCAAAAAGTAGAGGTTTTCTCCCAAGGGGGAGATGGTGTGTTGAGATTGTAGGGTAGATTGTGTGTCCTGAATGTTGATGATCAGAGACAGAGGATTATGGCTGAAGTGCATGGGGCGCGATATTTTATTCATCCTGGTGCCACCAAGATGTACCGAGACTTGTGGGAAATCTATTGGTGGAGTGGCATCAAGAAAGATATAGCAGCATTTGTATCTAAGTGTGCAACATGCCAACAGGTTAAGGTTGAACACCAAAGACCTGGTGGTATGATGCAAGAGTTTAGTATTCCCACCTGGAAGTGGGAAGAGGTAAATATGGACTTCGTGATTAGTTTACCTCCTTCCCGATGCCATCATGATTTCATTTGGGTTGTGGTTGATAGGTTGACTAAGTATGCTTATTTTTTGCCTGTTAATACTTCATATACTGCTGAGGATTACGCTAGATTTTATATCCAAGAACTAGTCAGACTGCATGGAGTTCCCTTGTCCATCATTTTGGAGAGAGGTACTCAGTTCACTTCGCAATTTTGGAAAGCTTTTCAGAAGGGTCTTGGTACCCAAGTGCTTTTAAGTTCTGCTTTTCATCCGCAGATCGATGGTCAGGCTGAGCAGACCATCCAGACCTTAGAGGATATGGTGAGAGCTTGTGCACTTGACTTTAAGGGAGGTTTGGATGATCACTTACCATTGATAGAGTTTGCTTACAATAACAGTTTCCACTCTAGTATTGGCATGGCTCCGTTTGAAGCCTTATTGAGAGGAAGTGTAGATCACCTATAGGTTGGTTCAAGGTGGGTGAAGTAGCTGTGAGTTGTCCTGATTTGGTATTTGATGCTATGGAAAAAGTTAAGTTGATCAGGGAAAGGTTGAAAACTGCCAAGAGTCATCAGAAGTCATATGCGGATGTTAGAAGAAGAGACCTTGAGTATGAAGTTAGTGACCTAGTGTATCTGAAAATTTCACCCATGAGGGTGGTGAAGAGATTCAGAAAGAAGGGGAAGCTTAGTCCCCATAATGTTTGTCCTTACAAAATTCTTAGTCATGTTAGTAAGGTAGCTTATGAGGTCGAGTTGCCTTCTGAGTTGTCCTCTGTTCATCCTATATTCCATGTCTCCATGCTTAGAAAGCATATTTGCCATGTTGTGGTAGTGGATTCCTCTGTGAGTGCTGACATTCAAGAAAATCTTTCTTTTGATGAGGTTCCTGTTGAGATTCTTGATTTCAGTGTCTGAAGACTAAGGAACAAAGAAGTTCCCTTGGTCAAGCTGTTGTGGCGAAACCCATCTGTTGAGGGTGCAACTTGGGAAGCTGAGGCGGATATGCGATCCAAGTACCCGCACCTATTTTTCGTGAACTCCGGTAAATCCGAAGGTACCATTCTTTCCTAAATCATGCACTTTTTATAAAAGTTGCAGCAGTTCAGCTGTCATTTATTATGTGTTCAACTGTAGTTTCTTGAATTTATGCATTCTATGTTGCATTCGGAGTGAGAAATGATGTGGTGATGAGTCTAACGAATGGTTTCAGTTGTATGCTCTATTCCCTATCTAATCTTGGCATGTATAGCGTCATTCAAGGACAAATGTTTCCAAAGGGGGGATGATGTAATACCCCGGGAAATTTTTCGTTGAAATTTTGTACGTAAAGGTGTTGGGTTCTATCTTCTAGACTGAATTATAAATTTTACGTGAAGAATATCCTATATTATGACCCACCATTACGTAGAGTATCAAATAAGATTTCCAACGATATGAGGATCATCCAAAATGGACACCTGAGCGACTAGTTATGAATATTCCGATCGAACCGTGAATAGTAGTGAGCAGTAAAATGTGCAGGAAAAAGTACTGAGGCCTGGCGTATTTTTGCTCCAACATTAAACAATCATAACTCCCTGTACATAATGAACTGAGTGATCTACTATATATCATTGGAAATCTCTGTGAGTCCTCTTTCCAATGAAATTTGTTACATCCAATTTGTCTATCGGAGGAAAAAATTATGGTTGATCTACTTCAGCCTATCAAAATCAAATTTTTGAGTCAACTTCAAACGATCATAACTCCTCGTACACAATGATATGTGTGAGATACTATATATCAATGGAAATATATAAGAGTCCTCTTTCTAATGAAATTGGTTTCATTCAATTTGGACATCGGAGTAAAATATTATGGCTAATCTACTTCAGACTATCAAAACAGTCCACCAAAGGATCGATTCGAGAATTATTTGATTTTTAGGGGAGTTTAGAAGAATTATATGTTATATTTCATCTAATTCCCTCAAAAAGAAAACCCTAAGCTCCTACATCCAATTCAAGAACCTCAAAAGTTCACCATTAATTCTGCAAATTTATTCAAGATTCCAAGTTCCTAGTTCAAGAACTCCAAGAACCATCACTCAAAGGCACGATTAAAATCTCAAAAATGAGTATCGATCTAAAGTTCATCATTCAAGGTATGTGGGGTTTTTCAACAAGAACTCTCTTTCGTTCTTATGCCCAAAAGTAATTTTCTTTTCAAAGGCCTGATTTTTAATTGATTTTTTATGAATTTGAAGCAAGAACCCATATCTTATGATGATTATTATGAAATCTTGATGTTTATGATTTTGAAAGATGAATTTACATGTGTGGAGATATAAAGCATGAATCTTGAATGATATTTATCATGATTTTGATATTTGGGTCATGAATCCCCATTAGAAATTGTGTTTTTTTGAGAAAGTGTGTGTTATAAGCACGTTGATGTTGAATATTTGAGATATTTTGAATGATTTGACCTTTTGGTCTTAATGGAGTTGTTTTGAACTCAAGTTTCAAAGAAATCCACGACGTGGTTGATTTTGATAGATGGGAAGCATGATGTCTCCCGATGTATATTTATATATTACTGAAATTGTTTTGTTGTGGATTGTCTTTATAATAATCTGAGCTAAATTTGGGAGAATTCGTTAGCACGAAGTTGGAGGTATAAAGAGACCTTACTTCCCTAGAACTACGTGCCCCTGCAGGAGTGAGCCTGAGGGTGGGTGATTTATATAGTGATCACTAGTTTGTGTGGAATTGATATCGATAGTCCTACTCCGATGGCAAGGATATGATGGCTCTCCTCAACGTGGGTTGTACGTTGGACTCCATGTAGCTCACATGGTTTATGTTGGTTATAGGATCTCCCAGTGTGAGTGTGTTTCCTTGTGTCTATGGTGAATAGTGAAGTGATTTGAAAGTGGAACTATGAAAGTTATTCGTTCAAAAGATTTAAATGATATTTACATTATGAGAATTGATATTCTTGACGAACTGAAAGTGATTAACAAATTATACGATGACCCACATGTGTTATTGTACTTATTTCATCCTCTCATGATTATGATGATTTTCTTCGGGCTATGTGAGTCTTTTATACATCCTGCATATTTCTTATAATTATTTATGATGATGATGTTTATACAACGGCATACACCCCCATATACTCGGTTCCTTTCCATGGTACTGACCCACATATTTGGATGTGGGCTGTATTTTCTCAGAATGTAGGTTCAGGTGCTCAGTTCCAGGTTTGACAGTGATTCTTCGGGCACGCTGTTCTACATCCTCTATTGTGGTGAGTCCTCATGTTTCGAGGACGTGATGTCTGATGTTGGTTTCATGGAATTGTTTACATTTGATAACTGAGTATGAGTCAGTTGGGGCATGTCTCAATGGCTCGCGGGTTTTATTGATTTTCTTAGAGGCTTGTCAGACTAGTATAGATGTTGGGAGTTGACTAATAAGTCGTATTTTATTATCTTTCTGAAATTCTTTTATTCTTGAATGATGATTACTCTATTGATATTTGAGGGTTATTTATGGAAACCGCATTGATTTGTGTTAAACTGAATGAAAATGGCTCAAAGGGTTAGCTTGGGGCTACTCGTAGCCTCAAGCACTGTGTGACGCTCTGGGACCCACTTTTTGGGACGTTACACTGAGATTATTTTGAAACTGACTCGACTCTAGGCAAGCAGGCTAATTTCGGGTATAAATACTCCCAGGACTCGATAGCGTAATTAAATATAGTACAACAATACTTGCATAACAACAGTCTATTACTCGTAACAAAATCAATAAGACTCTCTTTCAAGTACTTGGAAGTCATAAACCTAAATCATGATCAAGAATGCATAATATTCTTCAAACACTTGGAAATATTAAACATAAAGGTGTGTAAGGATTCATACTAATGCCTCATAATTCATTCAGCAAGGAATGCACATAGATAGGATTTTCACACAACATACCATAACTCATTTACTAGAGATTTTCAACAACACTTGGCATAAATTTATACATAGCTTGGGAATTTCTTATCAACATATTATAATGACACTATTTTCTTCACTTAAGTATTTTATCAAACACTTGGATAGCATGAATTAATACACATACTCATATGATATAATTTCTCTTGTTTAATTCACACAAACCATTCATCAAATACTTGGAAGACATAATATTTAATCATAATGCAAATAAATACTTGAGTATCACAATTCCAACACCAAGTTCACCATCTCAAAGCTCTAATATAAATTCACATAATACTACATACATAAAAAAATTTAATTTCATATATATCATGCACTTAGTCATGGGTTATAAACCCAATCAATTTTATAATCATGAATATACTTAAAACCACTCATGGGATTCTTCATCCAACATGTAGTTACATAAATCATACCTCAACTAATTAATTTTCCCTTTAAAGATTCCAACATCAAATTTACAATTTCAAGGTTCTAACATGAATTGCTATATTACTAAACAATTTCATATAAGTTTTCTATCTAATAATGGATTAGAAACCCAATCAAAATGATAATTATGAATACACTAAAATCAAGTCATGCATTGTACACCAATTTTGGAGTTCAAGAACTCAACATGACATTCATACTTAACATACTACAATGGTAATATTTTCTTCATTTAAGCATTTTATCAAACATGTAGGGAACATGCTTTAGTTATTCAACAACTACTACTTCTAAATGTCATGACTCCATCAACTAATTCATGACACAAAAATTTCAACATGATATGATCATGATTCAACATACATGGAAAATATGATTATTTCCAACATCAATTAGTATATAACAACATCAGACTAATTAACATAATTGCATAATTCAACATGCTTCTTGAAAAGGCTTTATCATGAACACAATAAGATCAACACATACTAGGGTCTAAACTTGAGTCTTTATCATCAACACATGACTTTAACTTCAACAACATCAAGAGCTTTAATTTCAAACCACATAAATCATAAAAACTCAAAAAACATAATCTTTTAATTTAGGAAAAAGGATTCTTGAGCTTCTTGGGTAAAAGGAACCCGAGAATCAACGCTTGCATACCTCTAGTTTATGAATCCGGATGAACTCTTGATTCCAAAACTCTATTCGTAAGATTGATAGGTGTTCCTTGTAGCTCTCGCAATGGGGATTCCGAATTTCAAATTATTTTCAAGTTCCTACAATTGAATTTTGAGGGATCTTGATTTTTATTTTGGAATTGAGGGTGTTTGTTCTTGAGAGACTTTTCCAAAAGAGAGTATATTTTGCTGCTAAATAACTCAAATCCCATGTTTGTGGGTATATAGAGGGGTGAAAGATGACCAAAATTCCCTTAAGAAAGGAGAGAAAGACACAGTTGTCCCTCTGTTACTTGTTTGACAGTCGAAAGTAAAATGATCATAACTTATAACTCCAACATTAAAATTATATGAAATCAATTGAATTGGAAATAAAACTCAAAGAGCTTTCATTTGATATATAACAGCTCTCCCAGTTTATTATATACCGGAAGTAATGATCGTTAAAATTTGACCCTAAAATGCAGGAAATTGGGCGCCTCACCAACGCCTTTTACTACTGGTTTGGCACACTAAACGTGCCCTTACACTACTCCAAAAATTCTGAAACTCACCCAGTATTTAATATGACCTTGCCCCATTACAATGGAACTTGAAAATTAAAAAACAAATGTTGGGAAGGTCGTCAAATAAATACTCAACGATCGGAGGTCTAAATGAGAATGTTTCAACACTTAGTCAATTTTTTTTTTAGTGCTAAGCTTCTCTTGGCAAGATTAAAAGGCTTTAACGACTTGGAAAACTAATGGGGTATTACATTGGTCACCTGAGTAATTAATTAGTAACTCGAAAATGTTTAAGTTTAGGTAGTTGAAATTTAAACTTGTCAATTAAATCTACAAAAGTTTAATCACTTCAGTAGTGAATTAGTGATTCAAAAATGTTTAAGTTTAGGTACATAAATTTGAACTTGGCAATTGAATTTACTAAATTTTTTTATGTAAGTAGTGAACTAGTGACTCGAAGATGTTTAAGTTTAGGTAGTTAAAATATGAACTTGTGATTTGAATTTACTAAAGTATGGTCACTTGAGTATCTAATTAGTGACTCGAAAATGTTTAAGTTTAGATACTTGAAATATGAACTTTTCAATTGAAGTTAGTAAAGTGTGTTCAATTTAGTAGTGAATTAGTGACTCTAATATGTTTAAGTTTAGGTACTTGAAATGTGAACTTGTCAATTGAATATACTAGAGTGTGGTCACTTGAGTAGTAATTTACTGACTCGAAAATGTTTAAGTTTAGCTACTTGAAATGTGAATTTTTCAATTGAATTTATTAAATTTGCCAACTAAAGTAGTGAATTAGTGACTCAAAATTTTTATGTTTAGGTAGTCGAAATATGAACTTGTCAATTGAATTTTCTAAAGTGTGGTAACTTTAGTAGTGAACTAGTGACTCGAAAATGTATAAGTTAAGGTAGTTCAAATTTGAACTTATGTTTTGAATTTATGAAAGTGTAGTCCCTTGAGTAGTTAATTAGTGTCTCAAAAATGTTAAAGTTTTGGCACTTGAAATGTGAACTTGTCAATTGAATTTACTAAAGAGTGGTCACTTGAGTAGTGAATTAGTGTCTCAAAAATGATTAAGTTTAGTTAGATAAAATGAGAATTTGTCAATTAAATTACCTAAATTTGGTTACTTGAGTAGTTAACTAGTTACTTGAAAATGATTAAGTTTAGGTAGTTGAAATGTGACCTTGTGTTTTGAATTTACTAAAGCTTAGTCACTTGAGTAGTTAATTAATGACTCGAAAATGTTTAAGTTTAGGTACTTGAAATATAAACTTATCAATTGGATTTACTAAAGTTTGGTCACTTGAGTTGTGAACTAGTAACTCAAACATGTTTATGTTTAGGTAGTTGAAATGTGAACTTTTGTTTTGAATTTACGAAATTGTGGTCACTTGTTTAGTTAATTAATGACTCAAAAATATTTAGGTTAAAGTACTTAAAATGTGAACTTGTCAATTGATTTACTAAAGGGTGGTCACTTGTGTAGTGAATTAGTGACATGAGTATGATTAAGTATAGGTAGTTTAAATGTGAACTTGTCAATTGAATTTACTAAAATTGGTTCCTTGAGTACTGAACTAGTGACGGAAAAATGTTTATGTTAACGTAGTTGAAATGTTTGGTTTGAATTTACTAAAGTGTGGTCACTTCAATAGTTAATTAGTGACTCTAAAATGTTTAAGTTTAGGTACATGAAATGTGAACATGTGTTTTGAATTTACTAAAGTGTAGTCACATGAGTAGTTAATTAGTTACTCAAAAATGTATTAGTTTAGGTACTTGAAATGTGAACGTGTCAATTAAATTTAATAAAGTTTGGTCACTTGTGTATTGAATTAGTGACTCGAAAATATTTAAGTTTAGGTACTTGTAATGTGAACTTGTCAGTTGAATTTACTAAATTTGATTACTTAAGTAGTGAACGAGTGACTTGAAAATGTTTAAGTTTAGGTAGTAGAAATGAGAACTTGTGTTTTTAATTTACTAAAGTGTGGTCACTTGAGTAATTAATTAGTGACTCAAAAATGTTAAAGTTTAGGTACTTGAAATGAGAAATTGTAAATTAAATTCACTAAAGTGTTGTCACTTGAGTAGTGAATTAGTGACTCGAATATATTTAAGTACACGTACTTTAAATGTGAACTAATAAATTGAATTTACCAAAGTGTGGTCACATAATAGTTAATTAGTGACTTGAAAATGTTTAAGTTTAGGTAGTTGAAATGTGAACTTCTGTTTTAAATATACAAAAGTATGGTCACTTGAGTACTTAATTAGTGACTCAAAAATGTTAAAGTTTAGGTACTTGAAATGAGAAATTGTAAATTAAATTCACTAAAGTGTTGTCACTTGAGTAGTGAATTAGTGACTCGAATATATTTAAGTACACGTACTTTAAATGTGAACTAATAAATTGAATTTACCAAAGTGTGGTCACATAATAGTTAATTAGTGACTTGAAAATGTTTAAGTTTAGGTAGTTGAAATGTGAACTTCTGTTTTAAATATACAAAAGTATGGTCACTTGAGTACTTAATTAGTAACTCAAAAATGTTTAAGTTTAGGTAGTTTATATGTGAACGTGTCAATTCAATTTACTAATGTTTGGTCACTTGAGTAGTGAATTAGCGACTCAAATGTGTTTACGTTTAGGAGCTTGAAATATGAACTTTTTAGTTGAATTTACTAAAGTATGGTCACTTGAGTAGTGAATTAGTGACTCGAAAATGTTTATGTTTAGGTACTTGAAATGTGAACTTGTGTTTTGGATATACTAAAGTGTGGTGACTTCAATACTTAATTAGTAACTCGAAAATGTGTAAGTTTAGGTAGTTGAAATGTGATCTTGTCAATTAAATTTACTAAAGTTTGGTCACTTTAGTAGTGAATTAGTGACTCGAAAGTGTTTAAGTTTAGGTACTTGAAATGTGAACTTTTCAATTGAATTTACTAAAGTATGGTCACTTGTTTAGTGAATTAGTGACTCGAAAATGTTTAAGTTTAGGTACATGAAATGTTAACATGGGTATTTAATTTACTAAAGTGTGCTCACTTGTGTAGTTAATTAGTAACTCAAAAATGTTAAGTTTAGGTACTTAAAATGTGAACTTTTCAATTAAATCTACTAAATTTTGGTCACTTGAGTAGTCAATTAGTGACTGAAAAATGCTTAAGTTTAGGTCATTGAAATGTGAACTTATCAGTTGAATTTACTAAATTTGGTTACTTAAGTAATGAACTAGTCACTAGAAAAATATTAAGTTTAGGTAGTTGAAATGTGAACTTGTGTTTTCAATTTACTAATGTGTGGTCACTTGAGTAGTTAATAAGTGAATCAAAAATGTTTAAATTTAGGTACTTGAAATGTGAACTTGTTAATTGAATTCACTAAAGTGTGGTCACTTGCGTAGTGAATTAATAACTCAAATATGTTTGAGTATAGGTACTTTTAATGTGAACTAATCTATTGAATTTACTTGTGTGTGGTAACTTGACTCAAAAATGTTTTAGTTTAGGTACTTAAAATGTGAACTTGTCAATGGAATTCACTAAACTGTGGTCACTTGAGTAGTGAATTAGTGACTCGAATATCTTTAACTTACGTACATGAAATGTGAAATAATCAATTGAATTTACAAAAGTGTGGTCACATGAGTATTGAATTAGTTCCATGAAAATGTTTTAGTTTAGCTGGTTGAAACGTGAACTTGTGTTTGGAATTTAGTAAAGTGTGGTCACTTTAGTAGTTAATTAGAAACTCTATTATGTTTAAGTTTAGGTAGTTGAAATGTGAACTCATGTTATGAATTTACAAAAGTGTGGTCACTTGAGTAGTTAATTATAGACTCAAAAATGTTTAAGTTTAGGAACTTGAAATGTGAACTTGTCTATTGAATTCACTAAAGTGTGGTCACTTGAGTAGTTAATTGGTGACTCAAATATGCTTAAGTTTAGGTACTTGAAATTTGAACTAATCAATTGAATTTACCAAAGTGTGGTCACATGAGTAGTTAATTAGTGACTTGAAAATGTTTAAGTTTAGGTAGTTGAAATATGAACTTGTGCTTTGAATTTACTAAAGTGTGGTCACTTTATTAGTTAATTATTAACTCAAAAATGTTTAAGTTTAGGTAGTGGAAATGTGAACTTATATTTTGAATTAACTAAAGTATAGCCTCTTCAGTAGTTAAATCAGTGACCCAAAAAAGTTTAGGTTTAGGTACTTAAAATGTTGACTTGTCAATTGTATTTACTAAAGAGTGGTCACTTAAGTAGTGAAGTAGTGGCTCGAAAATGATTAGGTTTAGGCAGTCGAAATGTGAACTTGTAAATTAAATTTACTAAAGATTGGTCTCTTGATTAGTGAATTAGTTACTTGAAAATGTTAAAATTTAGGTACTTGAAATGTGAACCTGTCAATTGAATTTACTAAATTTGGTTATTGCAGTAGTGAACTAGTTACTCAAAAATGTTTAAGTTTAGGTAGTTTGAATGTGAACTTGTGTTTTGAATTTACTAAGGTTTTGGTCACTTGAGCAGTTAATTAGTGACTCAACAATGTTTAATTTTAGGTACTTGAAATGTGAACTTGTCAATTGAATTCACTAAAGTGTGGTCACAAAAGTTGTGAATTAGTTACTAGAATATATTTAAGTTTAGGTACTTGAAATGTGAACTAATCTATTGAATTTACTTGTGTGTGGTAACTTGACTCAAAAATGTTTTAGTTTAGGTACTTAAAATGTGAACTTGTCAATGGAATTCACTAAAGTGTGGTCACTTGAGTAGTGAATTAGTGACTCGAATATCTTTAAGTTACGTACATGAAATGTGAAATAATCAATTGAATTTACCAAAGTGTGGTCACATGAGTATTGAATTAGTGCCATGAAAATGTTTCAGTTTAGGTTGTTGAAACGTGAACTTGTGTTTGGAATTTAGTAAAGTGTGGTCACTTGAGCAGTTAATTAGAAACTCTATAATGTTTAAGTTTAGGTAGTTGAAATGTGAACTCGTGTTATGAATTTACAAAAGTGTGGTCACTTGAGTAGTTAATTATAGACTCAAAAATGTTTAAGTTTAGGAATTTGGAATGTGAACTTGTCTATTGAATTCACTGAAGTGTGGTCACTTGAGTAGTTAATTGGTGACTCGAATATGCTTAAGTTTAGGTACTTGAAATGTGAACTAATCAATTGAATTTACCAAAGTGTGGTCACATGAGTAGTTAATTAGTGACTTGAAAATGTTTAAGTTTAGGTAGGTGAAATATGAACTTGTGCTTTGAATTTACTAAAGTGTGGTCACTTTATTAGTTAATTATTAACTCAAAAATGTTTAAGTTTAGGTAGTGGAAATGTGAACTTATATTTTGAATTGACTAAAGTATAGCCACTTCAGTAGTTAAATCAGTGACCCAAAAATGTTTAGGTTTAGGTACTTAAAATGTTAACTTGTCAATTGTATTTAGTAAAGAGTGGTCACTTAAGTAGTGAAGTAGTGGCTCGAAAATGATTAAGTTTAGGCAGTCGAAATGTGAATTTGTAAATTAAATTTACTAAAGATTGGTCTCTTGAGTAGTGAATTAGTTACTTGAAAATGTTAAAATTTAGGTACTTGAAATGTGAACCTGTCAATTGAATTTACTAAATTTGGTTATTGCAGTAGTGAACTAGTTACTCAAAAATGTTTAAGTTTAGGTAGTTTGAATGTGAACTTGTGTTTTGAATTTACTAAAGTTTTGGTCACTTGAGCAGTTAATTAGTGACTCAAAAATGTTTAATTTTAGGTACTTGAAATGTGAACTTGACAATTAAATTCACTAAAGTGTGGTCACAAGAGTTGTGAATTAGTTACTAGAATATATTTAAGTTTAGGTACTTGAAATGTGAACTTATCAATTGAATTTACCAAGGTTTGGTCATATGAGTAGTTAATTAGTAACTCGAAAATGTTTAAGCTTAGGTAGTTGAAAAGTGAACTTGTATTTTGAATTAACTAACATGTGGTCACTTGTGTAGTTAATTAGTTACTAAAAAATGTTTAAGTTTAGGTACTTGAAATGTGAACTTGTCAATTAAATTTACTAAAGTTTGGTTACTTGAGTAGAGAATTAGTGACTCAAAAATGTTTAAGTTTAGGTACTTGAAATGTGAAAGTATCAATTGAATTTACTAAATTTTGTTATTTAAGTAGTGAATTAGTAACTTGAAAATATTTAAGTTTAGGTAGTTGATATGCGAACTTGTGTTTTGAATTTCGTAAAGTGTGGTCACTTGCATAGTTAATTAATGATTCAAAAATATTGTAGTTTAGGTACTTCAAATGTGAACTTGTCAATTAAATTCACTAAAGTGTGGTCACTTGAGTAGTGAATTAGTGACTCGAATATATTTCAGTTTAGGTACTTGGAATGTGAACTAATCAATTGAATTTACCAAAGTGTGGTTACATGAGTACTGAATTAGTGACATGAAAATGTTTCAGTTTAGGTTGTTGAAATGTGAACTTTTGTATGGAATTTGCTAAAGTGTGGTGACTTCAGTAGTTAATTAGTTACTCAAAAAATTTTAAGGTTTGGTATTTGAAATGTGAACTTGTCAATTGAATTCACTAAAGTTTGGTCATTTGAGTAGTGAATTTGTAACTCCAATATGCTTAAGTTTAGGTGCTTGAAATGTGAACTAATCAATTGAATTTACCAAATTATGGTCACACGAGTAGTGAATTAGTGACTTGAAAATGTTTAAGTTTAGGTAGTTGAAATGTGAACTAGTGTTTTATATTTACTAAAGTGTGGTCACTTTAGTAGTTAACTGGTAACTCAAAAATGTTTAAGTTTAGATAGTTGAAATGTGAACTTGTGTTTTTAATTAACGTAAGTGTTGTCACTTGAGTAGTTAATTAGTAACTCAAAAATATTTAGGTTGAGGTACTTAAAATTTTGTCTAGTCAATTATATTTATTAAATAGTTGTCACTTGAGTAGTGAATTAGTAACTCAAAAATGATTAAGTTTAGGTAGTTGAAGAGTGAACATGTCAATTGAATTTACTAAATTTGATAGCTTGAGTAGTGAACTACTGACTCAATAATATTTATGTTTAGGTAGTTGAAATATGTGTTTTGAATTTACTAAAGTGTGTTCACTACAGTAGTTAATTAGTGACGCGAAAAATGTGCAACTCAAAAGTGTTTTAGTTTAGGTACTTGAAAGGTGAACTTCTCAATTAAATTTACTAATGTTTTGTCTTGAGTAGTGAATTAGTGACTCAAAAATGTTTAAGTTTAGGTACTTGGAATGTGAACTTGTCAATTGAATTTACTAAATTTTTTTTCTTAAGTAGTGAACTAGTGACTCAAAAATGTTTAAGTTTGGGTAGCTGAAATGCGAACTTGTGTTTTGAATTTACTAAATTCTGGTAACTTGAGTAGTTAATTAGTAACTCAAAAATTTGTAACTTTTTGTCCGTGAAAAGTGAACTTGTCAAATGAATTCACTAAAGTATGGTCACTTGTGTAGTGAATTAGTGACTCGAAAATGATTAAGTATAGGTAATTGAAGTGTGAACTTGTTAATTGAATTTACAAAGTTTGATAACTTGAGTAGTGAACTAGTGACTCAAAAATTTATATGTTTAGGTAGTTGAAATGTGTGTTTCATATTTATTAGAGTGTGGTCACTTCAGTAGTTAATTAGTGACTCGAAAATGTTTAAATTTAAGTACTTGAAAGTTAAACTTATGTTTTTAATTTACTAAAGTGTGGTCACTTGGTTAGTTAATTAGTTACTCAAAAATGTTGAAGTTTAGGTATTTGTAATGCGAACTTGTGTATTAAATTTACTAAAGTGTAGTCACTTGAGTAGTGAATTAGTAACTCAAAAATGATTAAGTTTAGGTACTTGAAATGTGAACTTAACAATTGAATTTACTGAAGTGTGGTCACTTGAGTAGTTAATTAGTGACTCAAAAATGTATAATTTTTGGTACTTGAAATGTGAACTTGTCAATTGAATTCACTAAAGTGTGGTCACATGAGTTTTGACTTAGTTACCAGAATATATTTAAGTTTAGGTAGTTGAAATGTGAACTAATGAATTGAATTTACCAAAGTGTGGTCACATGAGTAGTTAATTAGTAACTTGAAAATGTTTAAGTTTAGGTAGTTTAAATGTGAACTTTTGTTTCGAATTTACTAAAGTGTGGTCACTTTAGTAGTTAATTATTAACTCAAAAATGTTTATGTTTAGGTAGTTGAAATGTGAACTTATGTTTTGAATTAACTAAAGGGTGGCGCTTGAGTAGTTAATTAGTGACTCAAAAATGTTTAGGTTTAGGTACTTAAAATGTTAACTTGTCAATTGTATTTACTAAAGAATGGTCACTTGAGTATTGAATTAGTTACTCGAAAATGATTAAGTGTAGGTAGTTGAAATGAGAACTTGTCAATTAAATTTACTAAAGATTGGTCTCTTGAGTAGTGAATTAGAGACTTGAAAATGTTCAAGTTTAGGTAATTGAAATGTGAACTTGTCAATTGCATTTACTAAATTTGGTTACTGAAGAGTGAACTACTTATTCGAAAATGTTTAAGTTTAGGTAGTTTGAATGTGAACTTGTGTTTTGAATTTACTAAAGTTTGGTCATTTGAGTATTTAATTACTGACTCAAAAATGTTTAATTTTAGGTACTTGAAATATGAACTTGTCAATTGAATTCACTAAAGTATGGTCACATGAGTTGTGAATAGTTACTAGAGTATATTTAAGTTTAGGTACTTGAAATGTGAACTAATTAATTGAATTTACCAAAGTGTGGTCACGTGAGTAGTGAATTAGTGAATTGAAAATGTTCAAGTTTAGGTAGTTGAAATGTGAACTTGTGTTTTGAATTAACTAAAGTGTGGTCACTTGAGTAGTTAATTAGTAACTCAAAAAGGTTTAAGTTTAGGTTGTTTGAATGTGAACTTGTGTTTTGAATTTACAAAAGTTTGGTCACTTGAGTAGTTAATTAGTGACTCAGAAATTTTTAATTTTAGGTACTTGAAATGTGAACTTGTCAATTGAATTCACTAAAGTGTGGTCACATGAGTTGTGAATTAGTTACCAGAATATATTTAAGTTTAGGTACTTATAATGTGAACTAATCAATTGAATTTACCTAATTGTGGTCACATGAGTACTGAATTAGTGACATGAAAATGTTTGAGTTTAGGTAGTTGAAATGTGAATTTGTGTTTGGAATTTACTAAAGTGTGGTCACTTCAGTAGTTAATTAGTGACTCAAAAATGTTCAAGTTTTGGTATTTGCAATGTGTACTTGTCAATTTAATTTATTAAAGTTTGGACATTTGAGTAGTGAATTAGTGACTCAACTATGTTGAAGTTTTGGTGCTTGAAATGTGAACTAATCAATTGAATTTACCAAATTGTGGTCATATGAGTAGTGAATTAGTGACTTGAAAATGTTTAAGTTTAGTTAGTTGAAATGAGAACTAGTGTTTTATATTTACTAAAGTGTGGTCACTTGAGTAGTTAATTGGTCACTCAAAAATGTTTAAGTTTAGATAGTTGAAATGTGAACTTGTCAATTGAATTTGATAAAGTGTGGTCACTCTATAAGTGAATTCGTGACTGGAAAAAGTTTTAGGTACTTGTAATATGAACTTGTCAATTGAATTTGTTAAAGTGTGGTCACTTGAGTAATGAACTAGTGACTCAAAAATATTTAAGTTTAGGTAGTATAAATGTGAACTTGTGTTTTGAATTTACTAAAGTGTGGTCATTGAGTAGTTAATTAGTAACTCAAAAATGTTTAAGTTAGGTAACTGAAATGTGAACTTTTGTTGTGAATTACTAAAGTGTGGTCACTTGAGAAGTTAATTAATGACTAAAAAATTTTTAGATTTACACACTTAAAATGTTTACTTGTCACTTGAATTTACTAAAGTGTGGTCACTTGAGTAGTGAATTAGTGACTCGAAAATGATAAATTTAGGTACTTGAAGTGTGAATTCTTCATTTGAATTTACTATATTTGGTTACTTGATTAGTGAACTAGTGAGTCAAAAATGTTTATGTTTAGGTAATTGAAATGTGTATTTTAAGTTAGCTAAAGTGTGGTCACTTCAGTAGTTAATTAATGACTCCAAAATGTATAAGTTTAGGTACCTGATATTTGAACTTATGTTTTGAATTTACTAAACTATGGCCACTTGAGTAGTTAATTAGTGACTCAAAAATGTTGAAGTTTAGGTATTTGAAATATGAAATTTTCAGTTGAATTTACTAATGTGTGGTAATTTGTGTTGTGAATTAGTGGCTCGAAAATGTTTTAGTTTAGGTAGTTGTAATGTGAACTTGTCAACTGAATTTACTAAATTTGGATACTTTATTAGTGAACAAGTGACTTGAAAATATTTTAGTTTAGGTAGTTGAAATGTGAACCTGTATTTTGAATTTACTAATGTGTGGTCACTTATGTAGTTAATTAGTTACTCAAAAATGTTTAAGTTTAGGTACTTAAATTTGAACTTGTCAATTGAACTTGATAAAGTGTGGTCACTCTATAAGTGAATTTGTGACTCGAAAAAGTTTTAGGTACTTGGAATATGAACTTGTCAATTGAATTTGTTAAAGTGTGGTCACTTGAGTAATGAACTAGTGACTCAAAAATATTTAAGTTTAGGTAGTATAAATGTGAACTTGTATTTTGAATTTACTAAAGTGTGGTCATTGAGTAGTTAATTAGTAACTCAAAAATGTTTAAGTTTAGGTAATTGAAATGTGAACTTTTGTTGTGAATTACTAAAGTGTGGTCACTTGAGTATTTAATTAATGACTAAAAAATGTTTAGGTTTACACACTTAAAATGTTTACTTTTCACTTGAATTTACTAAAGTGTGGTCACTTGAGTAGTGAATTAGTGACTCGAAAATGATAAAGTTCAGGTACTTGAAGTGTGAATTCTTCATTTGAATTTAGTATATTTGGTTACTTGAGTGGTGAACTAGTGAGTCAAAAATGTTTATGTTTAGGTAGTTGAAATGTGTATTTTAAGTTAACTAAAGTGTGGTCACTTCAGTAGTTAATTAATGACTCCAAAATATATAAGTTTAGGTGCCTGATATTTGAGCTTATGTTTTGAATTTACTAAACTATGGCCACTTGAGTAGTTAATTAGTGACTCAAAAATGGTTAAGTTTAGGTACTTGAAATGCGGACTTGTAACGCCCTAAAAATGGGTCACGAGATTTCACACGATGGTTAGAGTTGTATGTATCCCAAGCTGACCCTTTGAGCTTGCTAACATAGCTAAACACTTAAATATTGATGTTAAAAGAAATATCACGAAAATCCATTGTATCAAGTCTAAATGAAAAACGGATAAGTACTGTGAAAGTTACAAAATGCTGAACCTCTGACAATTCTGACAAATCCAGCCTGACAAACCTCTACTACTCAATGTACTATTTAGCCATTGGGACTGACCCCAACTGGCTCATACTCTAAGGAACAAAAGTAATCAAGTCATAATGAAACTAAAAGTCTAATTAACATGTCCTCGAATCATGAGGACTCACCACTGCAAAAGATGTAGATCAACGTGCTCGAGAATCATTATCGAGGTTAGGACTAAGCACCTAAAGCTTCATTATGAGAAAATTTAGCCGACATATGAGTATGTGGGTCAGTTCCATGGAAAATGTACCGAGTATATGTGGGTGTGTGCAATTTCAATAATTTAATATCATAATATTTATAAGAAAGATGCATGTTGATGTAAATGACTCACTTAGCTTGAATTAAACAATCATAATCATGGATGAATCATACATGTAATTTAAAAGAAGTGAGTCATTAAAATAAATTCTCAATTCACTTTCTTCATTGCTTCAAACTTGTAAAGTAATCATGTCTTAAAACAGCTCTCTTTGGAGCATACATTTCAATCTTTCGAAAAGAAGAAATTTTAACCGAAATCATAGTTTTCAAACCATAGACACTTATCTTAGATAGAGTAGAGACACACTATGGGAGTTTCTCATAACTGATATACACCATGTGAGCTACATGGAGTACAACGTACAACCCACGTTGGGGAGAGTCGTCCTATCCTTGCCATCAGAGTAGGACATTAATAATTCATGTATGATTGGACCCTACATACTTTATGGTAACGAAATATTTGAAAGATTGGACCATCAATCTTGATTGTGTAACCTTAGTTTCTTTGCTCCTATCGTGCTCTTGGATGATGTGCTTAAACTGATAACAGGGTTATGATGTGATTAGGAACAGTTAAACACATAAGGTTAAGTTTAGGGACGTATAAGGAGTGCTAAAAGACTTAGTTATCCTCAAAATAACTCAAAAATGGAGTGTTTTCAATGCTGGAACACAAAGTTTGGGTTACACACCTCATCGCATAAGCTAAGGTGTGCGGTGCACACCTTATCGCAAAAGCTAAGGTATGTGTGGCACACCTTATCACACAATTGAAGGTGTGCATCGCACAACCTATCGCACACCTATTCTAGTTGCCAAGTGCGATTGGTTAGGCGACCCACTCCACTTTGCAAAGCCATAACTTCTTGCTCGAGTGTCGGATTTTGGTAAAATTGGAATCGTTGGAAAGTTAATCTGACTATCTACAATTTGGTGGGTCGAAATATAAAAGAATACCATATATTAATCATGTTATGCTTGTTCAAATATAATCCTTATGAAATCGAACACTAAAACTTGATGGATTCAAAAACTCTTAGCTTGCATTACCTTAAGTGACTCATTTGAATACATTTAACATATCATAAGATTATTCTCACTAGGATACTCATGGTAAGACATGTGCTAAAATAAGAATTTCAGGATAGGAGGTTTCACATAAAGGAACAATGGTTCGTGTTCTAGCATAGAAATGTACAGGGTATTACACAACTTGTCAATTAAATTTACTAAAGTGTGGTCACTTGAGTAGTGTATTAGTGACTCAAAAATGTTTAAGTTTCTGTAGTTGACATATGAACTTGTCAATTGAATTTACAAAAGGGTGGTCACTTGAGTAGTGAATTAGTGATGATAGGCGAATTTACACGCCTATAGTGCTATATTTTACCCATATTTTAGCCTAGTTTTGAGAACAAATTATATATTTCATGCACTTTTAGTCCTTTTTCCTGTAAGTGAGCTAACAAACATGATTAGCAAAGTTTCAGGTATAAATGATGCAGAATTTAGCATTTTATGGATTACTTGATGCCAAAGAAAGCTTCACGAAAGGAGAAAAGGAAGCTTGGACGCCTAAGGACCAAAAGTGACGCATGGAAAATATGTCTCGGGCAAAAACAACAATTCTGAAGACTTTGGGGACTAGCAGTAACTTAGTAGGATTAGGATAATGATACATTAACCTAGTACAATTGGGTTAAGTATTTCATTAGCTTAGTAGGATTAGGATAATGATACATTAACCTAGTGCAATTGGGTTAAGTATTTCATTAGCTTAGTAGGAATAGGTTATGGGTATTATAAATACCCTATTTTGCTAGAGATTTTTAATTGCTTCTTCTACTATTCCTCAACAATTCTCACTCTAGTTTTAATCCATCTTTCTACTTCTTCTTCTATTCATCTATTTTTCCACAACAAGAGAAACGTTACTTGCTAGGGAAGTTCACGCCTAACGCCTACCACACCATTACTTCACGGAATCTTTATTGTGGTATAATAACAATGTCAATTGTGATTTCCTTCACACTCATGGGTAACTAAACTTCTCTGTTGGGGTTATGGAAGCCGAATGAGATACTATCTATTTCTATGAGTTTGTGAGTTCGTGACACGTATGTTGCTTATATCATTATTCTCTTCGTCTTAACCTAAATTCTTTGTGGTTACAAATGCAAGAATACGCCAGTATAACATTTAAGTTGTTCGAAAGAAAGGTTATCTGTCTGGAAAAGAGATAATGTCAAGGTAGTAGGGTCCCATCCCCTATTAAAAAGTTAGTGCCGTAACTGGATTAACCTCTTGGAGAATTCGTACCATTAGACACGCTTTAAGCTCGAAAGAGTTAAAGTGAAATAATCCTCGAATAGGTCGAAAGACGCCTCGATTTACCATCGAATACAGTTCTCTATAAGCACATGTATATCGGAATTCAACACACTCATAGCAAATAGACACGTATAACTCAGAAGGTGGACATAACCCCAACTCTTCAATTCTCATTGTTTTACATCTCACTAAACATTCTTTCTGTTTACTTTGCTATTTTAGTTTTTACTTTAATATTTTTGTTACACATTACAATCCCCTTTCTTACGAGACTTGCACTAAAAGTCTAGTAATCGTTGCTTACTTGTTGACCAAGCTATTCCCTGAGGGATCGATACCCAACCCAGTTGGGTTCTATATTTGCTAGCGACCGCTTTACACTCCTACGAGAGCTGTAGATTGAGCGTTATCAAAAATTAGCGCCGTTGCTGGGGAATACGAGTTTCATTTAAGTTTGTGATAATTACTAGACCCTTTGGTCAAAGATTCTCGTACTTTTACTTTTATCTTTTGGTTTTGTTTACTGCAGGTTTTTATTCAGTGCATGCCCCATACTCGAAGTTCTGGTAAACCGTTATTACCTATCAATCCTGAACCACAACGAATTGGCAGAATAGAGGCACAAATGAAAATCGAAAGAATGGCTATTCAATAGGAGCAGGCGAGATTAGTTGCTCTTGCCGCCGCCCAAGTACACCAACAAATCATTGATAACCCTGGGCGAGCAATAAATCCTGACGATGAGGATTTAGGTGATGACGAGTTAGTAAACCCAAGGCATGATGCTGAAATCGCAACACCTGCCAACAGAAGAGGTCGTCAAGCTCGGTTTAGGTATGATCGCCAACCCATGCAACCATCTTTTGACGATGATGATGATGATCTTGATAGAGCCGGAGCCACTGGAGCCATAATTCCTCCACCATTAGCGCCCGGAGCCAAGTTCAACATCACAAGCACCCTGATTCAGTTATTGCAACTCAAGGGATTATTTGGTGGACTAGCAGGCAATGATCCGAATATGCATCTCATCAACTTTATTTCTACATGCAAGTCGTTCGACAATCCTGGTGTTGGTCAGAACGCAATTCGATTACATCTATTTCCATTGTCTCTGTCTGGAGAGGCAACTCTATGGTTGAATGGGCTGACTCCTGATTCGATTACAAATTGGAGGCAATTGAGAGATGCTTTCCTAGAAAGATTCTTTCCGCCATCCAAAAGAGCACAATTGAGAGATGAAATCAGCAACTTTCGTGAGCTTCCAACTGAAGCCCTTCATGAAACATGGGAGAGGTTCAGGACAAAGCTAGCGAGATTCCCAAACCATCACATGACTAATGTTCACCTAATGGAGATATTATACAGAGCCTTGAATTCAATAACTAAACCAGTGGTGGACAATGCGGCTGGAGGATCTTTTATGGACCTCACCTTTGGTCAAGCAAGCAATATGCTAGATCGTATGACGAAGCAAAGTAGATCTTGGCATACCAGGGATTCTGAGGTAGCAAGCCCCACTTTATCTATTGGCATGACTGCAGACCAAAGAAAAAGAGAAGAAGAACGTGATCAAGATATGGCGCACATAAAAACACAAGTGGATCTTCTTACAAAGCATTTATTATTAGGGAAGACTGAAAAAGTCAAAGCTATAGCGTCAAAAGGAAGAGACGAATCTGATTCGTAAGAAGAGGCCAACTACTTGAACAATCAGGGGGGTTTCCGAGGGAATACCCAAGGAAACCAAGGTTGGAACTACTATGATAAATCTGGAAACAAAGACCAAGGAAGTTGGAAGAACAAGAATGAAAAGAGTGGTTTGTACGTTCCCCCTGGAAGACGTGACGCCACCACATCTAATTCTGGAAGTATGGAAGATATGCTGGCTAAAATATTGAAAGGAGTGGAAGCAACAAGCGCGGGAGTAACGGAGGTAGTAAATGATTTGTCCTCTATGAAACAAATAGTTGATTCTCATTCCACTTCAATCAAGCAAATAGAGCAGCAATTGAGTCAACTTTCAACAACACTTAATCAAAGAAAGGCTGGCACTTTACCCAGCGATACTGTGCAAAACCCAAGGAATGATGGGTCATGCATGGCCATTACTACCCGAAGTGGTAAGGTGCTGGAAACTTCAGCAAAAAGTAAGCAAGTGTTTGACGAAGCAGCGGATATTGATGATAAAGTGAAAGGAGAAGCATCCACAAAACAAGGCCACGACGTCCATGACGTCAACCCCAATGCTTTGTAACCTGAAAAAGCTAAAAAACGGAAGCAAGAGGAGAAGAAATTCGTGGAGAGAACAATTGCATACCCACCACCACCTTTCCCAAAAAGATTGAAGAAGGTGGCGGATGACACGAAGTTCAGCAAATTCATGACTATGTTAAAGAAGCTGACCATTAATGTTCCATTGGTGAAGGCACTTGAACAAATGCCTGGGTATGCAATCACGACCCGATCAATAGTTCAGAAGAAGGCTGACCCCGGTGCTTTCACTATTCCTTGCACCATTGGATCTTTAAATTTTGCCAAGGCATTATGTGATTTAGGAGACAACATCAATTTGATGCCACTATCTATCTATAAAAAGTTGGGGTTGGGTGATCCTACTCCAACCAATATGAGGCTCGTAATGGCGGATAGGTCGGTAAAATGACCTATTGGTATTCTATATGATGTATTGGTAAAGGTTTCTTCATTCTTCTTTCCGGCAGACTTTGTTATTTTGGATTGTGAGGCAGATTCAGAAGTTCCCATAATCTTGGGGCGCCCTTTCCTTGCTACGGGAAGTGTGCTTATTGATTTGAGAGCTAATGAGCTTTCATTCCGAATAAATGACAAAGTAGTTCGCTTGGATGTTTGAAAATCAATGAAGCAACCCAAAGAGCTGAATGTATTCTTAGTGGCTGATGTTTACTTTGATGATGAGAAAGAATTACTTGAAGAAGAGCATCTGATTGATGACCCATTAGTGACTTTGCTTATGAATGGTGAGAGAAAGGATGCTGAAAATTGTGAAGAAGCTATTTGTGCTCTATCAGGATTAGGGACATATCATTATGCTCCCAAGAAGCTGGACCTTGATCTCAAGAATCGACCCACACCACCAGATAAGTTATCTATTGAAGAGCCACCCACATTAGAATTGAAGGAGCTGCCAAGACATTTAACGTATGCATTCCTAGGAAGCGGAAACACACTTCCAGTCATTGTTGCAGCAGATTTGGGTGAGCAACAAGTTGCAGCTCTCATTGATATTCTACGGAAGTATATTAGAGACATTGGATGGACTATTGCGGATATTATTGGTATTCCACCTGGGATTTGTACACATAAAATTTAGCTTGAAGAGAATTGCACACCCACCATTGAGCATCAAAGACGTCTAAACCTACCTATGCAAGAAGTGGTGAAGAAAGAAATTATCAAGTGGTTAGACGCGGGGCTTGTGTATCCAATCTCTAATAGTACATGGGTAAGCCCGGTACAATGTGTTCCCAAGAAAGGAGGCATGATGGTGGTCATGAATGCGAAGAATGAGATTATTCCACTCAGACCCATCACTGGATGGAGAGTATGCATGGACTACCGAAAGTTGAATTCTTGGACACTCAAAGACCACTTTCCAATGCCATTTATGGACCAAATGCTAGATCGATTAGCGGGGAAAGGATGGTTTTGCTTCTTAGACGGTTATTCAGGCTATAATCAGATTTGTATTGCACTCGAAGACCAAGAGAAGACAATGTTTACATGCCCATATGGTACGTTTGCCTTCAAATGTATGCCATTCGGGCTATGTAACAGACCAGCCACCTTTCAACGTTGTATGATGTCAATTTTTTCTGATATGTTTGAAGACACTTTGGAGGTATTTATGGACGATTTTTCATTTGTTGGTGAGACTTTTGAAGCGTGCTTGGCAAACCTAAGTATGGCGTTGCAAAGATGTGTAGAATTCAACCTAGTGCTGAATTGGGAGAAGTGTCACTTCATGGTAAAAGAAGGAATCGTTCTTGGGAACAAAATCTCCGCAAGAGGAATTAAGGTTGATCGAGCAAAAATCGAAGTCATTGAGAAGCTATCGCCTCCAATTTCGGTGAAGGGAGTTCGTAGTTTTCTCGGCCATGCAGGTTTCTATCATCGGTTCATCAAAGACTTCTCCAAAATTGCTAGTCCATTGTGCAAACTCTTGGAGAAAGTTGCGAAGTTTGACTTCAATGAAGATTGCTTAAAGGCATTCGAATGCCTCAAAGGAAAACTCATTGAAGCCCCTATCATGGTAGCACCAGATTGGTCTCTCCCGTTCGAAGTCGTGTGTGATGCTAGTGGTGTAGCCGTTGGAGCTGTGCTTGGTCAGAGAAAGGAGAAATTATTTCATCCTATCTACTATGCGAGTAAGGTCCTAAATGAAGCCCAAAGGAACTACACTGTGACAGAACAAGAGCTCTTAGCGGTTGTGTATGCATTTGAGAAGTTTCGTTCCTATCTATTGGGTACTAAGGTGATCGTTCATACAGACCATGCAGCTCTTAGGTATCTAATGACAAAGAAGGATGCAAAACCAAGATTAATTCGATGGGTATTGCTTCTGCAAGAGTTTGATTTCGAAGTTAAAGATAGAAGAGGTTGCGAGAACCAAGTGGCCGACCATCTATCTAGCCTCGAGAACGAGCATGTGGCGCAGCCTGATATCGAGATTGATGATGCATTCCCCAAGGAGGAGATCCTAGCGACGAT
Source organism: Capsicum baccatum var. pendulum (assembly GCA_030864225.1). NCBI lineage: Eukaryota > Viridiplantae > Streptophyta > Magnoliopsida > Solanales > Solanaceae > Capsicum > Capsicum baccatum. The sequence continues at coordinate 95,765,053 of CM061557.1, forward strand.
AACAGAAAAGTTACCATGGTATGCCGACTTTGCATATTTTGTGGTGAGTAATGTAATACCTTCCAATTTATCATACCATCAAAAGAGAAAGTTTATGCATGACGTACAACACTACTATTAGGATGAGCCATATTTGTTTCGACGATGTGCGGATGGTATTATTCGACGATATATATCCCATGTAGAGGTTCCTACTATATTGGAAGCATGCCACACTTCCCAAGTTGGAGGACATCACGCAGGCAATTGGACGGCAAGAAAAGTATTGCAAAGTGCATATTATTGGCCTTCGATATTTAGAGATGCCTATGACTTTGTTAGAAGATGCGACCAATGCCAAAGAAAAGGTGCTATTTCAAAACACCATGAGATGCCCATGTCAAAAATTCTTGAGGTAGAACTCTTTGATGTGTGGGACATTGATTTCATGGGTCCATTCGTGAATTCGTTTGGAATGAAGTACATCTTAGTTGCAGTAGATTATGTCTCGAAATGGGTTGAAGCTGTAGCATTGGCCGACAACGAGGGAAAGCGTGTTGTAGCATTTTTGAAGAGGAATATTTTCTCTCGCTTTGGAGTACCACGTACTATCATAAGTGATGGAGGATCTCACTTTTACAACAAGCTATTCAAATACGTGTTGGCCAAGTATGGTGTCAAGCAACATAAGGTAGCCACGCCTTATCACCCACAAACGAGTGGACAAGTAGAGGTTTCCAATCAGGAGATCAAGCAAATCCTTGCGAAGACGTTAAATGCTAATAGGAAGGATTGGTCTCGGAAGCTAGATGATTCACTATGGGAGTATAGGACTGCATTCAAAACACCCATCGGCATGTCCCCTTATCAACTAGTTTATGGGAAGGCTTGTCATTTACCCATTGAGCTCGACCATAAGGCATTGTGGGCGTTGAAGCAATTGAATTTGAATTTGGATGATGCGATGCATCTGAGGTTGGAGAAGCTGAACGAATTAGATGAGTTCCGTCTCCATGCATATGAAAGGTCAGACCTATACAAGGAGCGGATAAAAAAGTATCATGATCAGCGGATTGTTCGACGAAACTTCCAAAAGGATGATATGGTACTTCTCTTCAACTCTAGATTGAAGTTGTTCCGAGGTAAGTTAAAGTCTAAGTGGTCTGGTCCATACAAAGTTATCCAAGTCTACTCGTCTGGAGTAGTTGAATTGGAAGACAATAATGGTGTTGTCTTCAAGGTGAATGGTCAACGTGTTAAACCTTATATCGGTCCTCTTGACTCGATGAATTATGTGGCCATCACTTACTCGACGAAGTCTAAGTACTCGAGGTAACTATGTCGAGCCACGACAATAAATAAGGTGCTAGATGGGAGGCAACCCATCGTTTATCGTTTATCGTTTATCGTTTACCGTTTATCGTTTATCATTTATCGTTTATCGTTTTGTCTTTCTTTCGTTCTAGTACTTGTTTTGCTTTTGACAAATGAAAATCCAAAAATAAGAGTCGTGCCACGACCAAAACGAAGGCGCTTGGTGGGAGGCAACCCATCGTACTAATCGCTTTCATTGGTATTGAGCAAATGTAGGTGCAAGAGGTATTCAACGAGGAGATTGGTTTCAAATGACGATTTGGATGTATTGCACGGTAAAGGTGGTAAGTTTGGAATTAAGATGCACAAGGCTATGGATTGAGCATTGCTCATGACAAAATAGGCATCGAGCAAGGCTAGGCCTAGTTAAAACTAGGCCACGAACAAGGCAACGCCTATTCTATAGCCTAAGGTCTCGAAATCTAGTGTGCAAAGGCATAGGCGCCGCCCATGATCAAGTATGCTATAGCATAGGCGCCGCCTATGCTAAAGTATTTGGTCTCAGAATCTCATATGCCATGCTAAAGGCGCCGCCTATGGTCACTAAAGGCATTGCACTAGGCGCCGCCTATGCTAGCAAATGCTTTGCATTAGGCGCCGCCTATACCATGCATAGGCAAAGCTAAAGGCGCCGCCTATGGTCACTTTTTGTCTCCAAAACCGATTTTAAATGGGTCAAAACCCGACCCATTCTTTTCCTATATAAAGGGGACTTAGTCTTGAAACATAAACACATTGGAAACTTGACCTAGGCGCCGCACATACTCTCCAAAACATCTCAAAATTTTTCTTTTTGCTCTCCCACTTCACAAGAACATCTCCAAAGGCTTCAAACACGTAAGTACTCTTTTATTCTTCATCTATTTTTCGTAAGTACTACGTTGCTATGTCTATTATGAATTGCTACATCTTGAAGAAATATTGGTGATGTTATTGTGTTTGAATTATTGATACAAAACCATGTGAGTGAACATATACGTTAGGATGATCTTAAACTATTTCTGATTTGAATTTGATTTTGATGCATTGTTATACTAATTGCGGAATCGCTATAGTCATAAACATTGCATAACCTTGTCACTTGAATACCTACATGTTAGAAGATCCCGTTCATCGGGATAAGACTTATAGTTGCCTACCGACATAGGAGGTTGTGATTATTGATAGAAACTATACCAGGATGTAATCCCTATGTAGTAGTCTTGTTATACCTAACATGAAAGTATTGCTAAGGTTGCAAGAAGTGATACATCTCTGATTTTCTTGTCGGAATATAGCGCCTAAAATGCATGTCGATGAAGTCTAAGTAATCGACTACATTCACTTCACTAATTGGTATCAACAACCTAAGTGTGGGGTGGTACCCCTACTGCTTGTGTATATATTGTATATATCGAGCTGATGCTAATGGGAACATTGTTTAGATCTCAGGTACAATGGCACCCAAAGCAAGACAAGATAAGGCTACCACTTCCCAAAAGGGCAAGAAAAGAGGTCGCAAGGACCAAGGAGAATCATCCTCAATGCAATTACCACGCCGCATGTTTGGAATAAAATGGGTTCTTGAGGAGGAAGCCAAGGAATGGTATAGGAACAACAAGAAAGGAAAATACGTTCATGTCGACTTGATCAACAAGGACAGCCTAGCGAAGAAGGAGCTGCGCATGTTGGCGAAAATCATGGCACTAAATCTGGATTTCATCTTCCGCGACATGGGAGAATGCAATCTTGATTTGACACGAGAATTTTATGCCAACTGGTCGCCGAAAATCACAGGCAGTGAAGTCAAGATTTGGGGCCAAGTTCTACAACTCAATGCGGATTTGATCAACTCCTTTCTTGGCTTGCCTTCAGTCGATCCAGCACCATTCAAAGAGATGTACAGTAGACCTCCTTATAGAGCAATTCGACACACACTTTGTGGAAGTAGATACATGGCAAGGTGGAGCAGACATAAAGACATCGGACGACACAACACCTTCCCCTATGCTCCTTTGAATAGGGAAGCAAGAATATGGTTGTGTATTGTCAACTCTTATCTTATTCCTGGGACCCAGTACACCAAAATAACAAGAGATAGAGTGTGTTTGGTCTATGCATTGATGACAAATGTCCCTATCAATATTGGGGCAATCATTCGTTCTACAATGCGGAAGGCCAGACTACAGAAGCGGTCCCACTTCACCTTTGGCAACCTGTTGACAGCAATCTTGCGGAAGGAGGATATCGAAGAGGAACCATCTTATCACAAACTCCCACATAACCCGAAGAAAGTTGACCTCACAAAGGTCAAAGATGCTGAAACAACACATGGCGTAAACCTTACTACTGTAGAGAGACATGCTCGAGATGAGAGTTTCTTCAGTCATCTTTATGGCATGACACGATTCACCATGATGAGCGGAGGTCGTGTTCCAACTGCTGCAGAGCTCCAACAGCTGGACCATGACTATCCAATGAATATGCATGCGAGGGAGATGTGTGGAGTAGGTACATACTTTGAGGAACCTCTTGATGACGCTGTGCCGACCGATGATGATCGACAAATGCTAGACTCTGACGTGGAGGAGATTCTGATGACGACGACTCCAATGATGATTTCGACGAAGGGGGTATGACCCCCGACATAGAGGAGGAGTCCGACTGACAAGGTTCTTCGTATTTATTTTCCACTGAGGGCAGTGTCCTATTTAAGTGTGGGGTGGTGGTATTTACATGCTTTACTTCTCTATCCGCATTTGCATTTATGTATGTTTGTTTGCTTAGTTTGTTGTTTTTCGAAATTGGTTTTTTTGTTTTTTTTTCAATTTTTTTAGTAGTAAAATTTTTCTTACTTAGCTTCACATAAGATCATTCTAATAGGCAGCATGAGATTATAACAAGAGTTTGTGCTAACATCATGACTATTGAGACGTTTAGGCTCTAATTGTGACTCACTATGTGATATTGTGTGGTTCAATTCCTTCATCTGTTGGGGCAAGAGTCTATACTACTCCCAATAAAGTCAACCATGTGTCTTGTGTGTGTGAGATAATAGTATATTCTATGCTTGTGGCTGATGCTAGAACTTGCCTGGTATGTGTGCAAAGCGAAAATAAAGAATGCAAGTTTAGGAGATGATTTAGGCTTTTCTTTGGCAACCTATGATTATTTACCTTCATTTTTACCTACCCATGGACATCATCCTAGTTAAACCCTTTTGAGCCTTTAAAGCCTATTTTCTTTGACAAACCTCATATGTAAGCCTAATCCATTTTTTTCAAGACCATAATTTGATCCAAATTCCTAAGTGCTTTAAAGTATAAAGTCATGTGACAAAATAAGAGGAAATTGGGTGAGTATGATGCTTTAGAATGTATTGGTGCTTGAATTTGTTATGAAAAAGAAAGTGCTATCATAAGAGGTATATTATGAAAAGAAAAAGGAAAGGAAAGCTGAAAAGTTTCTTAAAATTGAAAAACAAAAGAGGAGAAAAAGGGTGGTAGAATAAAAGAAAGTAGAAAGGTTGTTTGAAAGAAAAGTGTTAATGATACAATGTGATGTAGTAAAGCGCTTAGGAACATAGTCACTATTTCTGGCCAAAATAGTCCTACCCGTCCCTTAGCCTACATTACAACCATCAAAAGACCTACTTGATCCTAAGCCTAGCATTCTGACATTTAGTGGAGCATTACACTAAGGGCAAGCCTATGGTCATCAGTTGCAGCATATGAATTCTTTTTGAGAGGGAGAGCAAGGATATTTTTATACCCATGTTTCAAAAAGATGCTATACTTGTGAGTTATTATGGGTAATATATTGTGAGAGACACATGGTTGATGAGTTTTTGATGGTTGTGTATGATTCTTTGTGCCTTAACTTTTGAGTATGAGTTGACCACCATCACGAGTTATGTTGGAGGTTGAATTGTTTCTACTAATGATTGGAAAACTACTCTTTGTTGGTAATTGTTGTGCTTGTCTTGACGAATATTTTGTGTTGTTGCTGTGAAACCTTAAGTTAATGTTTAGAGGGACATGATATTTTGTTCTAGGACGAACAAAGCTTTAAGTGTGGGGTGTTGATGATAGGCGAATTTACACGCCTATAGTGCTATATTTTACCCATATTTTAGCCTAGTTTTGAGAACAAATTATATATTTCATGCACTTTTAGTCCTTTTTCCTGTAAGTGAGCTAACGAACATGATTAGCAAAGTTTCAGGTATAAATGATGCAGAATTCAGCATTTTATGGATTACTTGACACCAAAGAAAGCTTCACGAAAGAAGAAAAGGAAGCTTGGACGCCTAAGGACCAAAAGTGATGCATGGAAAATATGTCCCGGGCAAAAACAGCAATTCTGAAGACTTTGGGGACTAGCAGTAACTTAGTAGGATTAGGATAATGATACATTAACCTAGTACAATCGGGTTAAGTATTTCATTAACTTAGTAGGATTAGGATAATGATATATTAACCTAGTACAATTGGGTTAAGTATTTCATTAGCTTAGTAGGAATAGGATATAGGTATTATAAATACCCTATTTTGCTAGAGATTTTTAATTGATTCTTCTACTATTCCTCAACAATTCTTATTCTAGTTTTAATCCATCTTTCTACTTCTTCTTCTATTCATCTATTTTTCCACAACAAGAGAAACGTTACTTGCTAGGGAAGTTCACGCCTAACGCCTACCACACCATTACTACACGGAATCTTTATTGTGGTATAATAACAATGTCAATTGTGATTTCCTTCGCACTCATGGGTAACTAAACTTCTCTGTTGGGGTTATGGAAGCCGAATGAGATACTATCTATTGCTATGAGTTTGTGAGTGTGTGACACGTATGCTGCTTATATCATTATTCTCTTTGTCTTAACCTAAATTCTTTGTGGTTGCAAATGCAAGAATACGCCAGTATAACATTTAACTTGTTCGAAAGAAAGGTTATCTGTCTGGAAAAGAGAAAATGTCAAGGTAGTAAGGTCCCATCCCGTATTAAAAAGTTAGTGCCGTAACTGGATTAACCTCTTGGAGAATTCATACCGTTAGACACGCTTTATGATCGAAAGAGTTAAAGTGAAATAATCCTCGAATTGGTCGAAAGACGCCTGGATTTACCATCGAATACAATTCTCTATAAGCGCATGCATGTCGGAATTCAACTCACTCATAGCCAATAGAGACGTATAACTCAGAAGGTGGACATAACCCCAACTCTTCAATTCTCATTGTTTTGCATCTCACTAAACATTCTTTCTGTTTACTTTTCAATTTCTGTTTTTACTTTAATATTTTGGTTACACATTACAATCCCCCCTTCTTACGAGACTTGCACTAAAAGTCTAGTAATCGTTGCTTACTTGTTGACCAAGCTATTCCCTGAGGGATCGATACCCAACCCAATTGAGTTCTATATTTGCTAGCGACCTCTTTACACTCCTACGAGAGCTGTAGATTAAGCGTTATCAATTAGTGACTCGAAAATGTTTAAGTTTAGGTACTTGAAATATTAACTTGTCAATTGAATTTACTAAAGTGTTGTTACTTGAGTAGTGAACTAGTGACTCAAAAATATTTAAGTTTACGTAGTTGAAATGTGAACTTATGTTTTCAATTTACTAATGTGTGGTCACTTAAGTAGTTAATTAGTGAGTAACAAATATTTAGTTTTTGGTACTTCAAATGTGAACTTACCAATTGATTTACTAAAGGGTGATCACTTCAGTAGTTAATTAGTTACTCGAAAATGTTTAAGTATAGTTACTTGAAATGTGAACTTGTGTCTTAAATTTACTAAAGTGTGGTCACTAAAGTAGTTAATTAGTGACTGAAAAATGTTTAGGTTTAGGTACTTAAAATGTTAACTTGTCAATTGAATTTACTAAATTTGGTTACTTAAGTGGTGAACTTGTGACGCAGAAATGTTTATGTTCAGGTAGTTTGTGACTCAAAAATTTTTAAGCTTAGGTACTTGAAATGTGAACTTGTCAATTAAATTTACTAAAGGGTGGTCACTTGAGTAGTGAATTAGTGGCTCAAAAATGATTAATTTTAGGTACTTGAAATGTGAACTTGTCAATTAAATTTACTAAATTTTGTTACTTATGTAGTGAACTAGTTACAAGAAAATGTTTAAGTTTAGGTAGTTCAAATGTGAACTTGTGTTTTGAATTTACTACAGTGTGGTCGCTTGAGTAGTTAATTAGTGACAAGAAAATGTTTAAGTTTAGGTACTTGAAATGTGAACTTATCAATTGCATTTAGTATGGTCACTTAAGCAGTGAATTAGTGACTCAAAAATGTTTAAGTCTACGTACTTGAAATGTAAACTTATCAATTGAATTTACTAAACTGTGGTCACATGAGTAGGGAATTAGTGGCTCAAAAATGTTTAAGTTTAGGTGGTTGTAATGTGAACTTTCCAATCGAATTTACTAAAGTGTGGTCACTTGAGTAGTTAATTAGTGACTCAAAAATGTTTAAGCTTAGGTACTTGAAATGTGAACTTTTCAATTGAATTCACTAAAGTGTGGTCACTTGAGTAGTGAATTAGTGACTAGAAAATGATTAAGTTTTGGTACTTGAAATGTGAATTTGTCTATTGAATTAACAAAATTTTGTTGCTTAAGTAGTGAATTAGTGACTCAAAAATTTTTAAGTTTAAGTATTTAAAATATGAGTAGTGAATTAGTGATTCGAAAATGTTTAAGTTTACGTAGTTGTAATGTGAACTTGTCAATTGAATTTACTAAATTTGGATACTTGATTAGTGAACAAGTGACTTGAAAATGTTTAAATTTAGGCAGTTGAAATGTGAACATGTGTTTTGAATTTACTAAAGTGTGGTCACTTGAGTAGTTAATTAGTTACTAGAAAAGGTTTAAGATCAGTTACTTAATTTGTGAACTTATTCAATTGAATTTACTAAAGTATGGTTACTTGAGAAGTGAATTAGTAACACAAAAATGTTTACGTTTAGGTACTTGAAATATGAACTTATCAATTGAATTTACTAAAGTGTGGTTACTTGAGTAATGAGCTAGCGACTCAAAAATATTTAAGTTTAGGTAGTTGAAATGTGAAATTGTGTTTTGAATTTACTACAGTATGGTCACTTGAGAAGTTAATTACTAACTAGAAAATGTTTAAGTTTAGGTAATTGAAATGTGAACTTTTGTATTGAATTTCCTAAAGTGTGGTCACTTGAGTAGTTAATTAGTGACTTAAAAATGTTTAGGTTTAGGAACTTAAAATGTTATCTTGTCAATTGAATTTACTAAAGTGTGGTCACTTGAGTAGTGAATTAGTGACTAGAAAATGATTAAGTTTAGGTTGTTGAAGTGTGAACATGTCAATTGAATTTACTATATTTGATTACTTGAGTAATGAACTAGTGACTCAAAAATGTTTATGTTTAGGTATTTGAAGTGTGAGCTTGTCAATTGAATTTACTAAAGTTAATAACTTGAGTAGTAAAATAGTGACTCAAAATTTTTATGTTTAGGTAATTGAATTTTTAAATTATGTTTTAAATTTACTAAAGTGTGGTCACTTAAGTAGTTAATTAGTGAATAAAACACGTTTAAGTTTAGGTACTTGAAATGTGAACTTGTCAATTATATTTACTAATGTGTAGTCACTTGAGTAGTGAATTAGTGACTCGAAAATGTTTAAGTTTAGGTATTTGAAATGTGAACTTGTCAATTGAATTTACTAAAGTGTAGTCATTTAAGTAGTAAATTAGTGACTCAAAAATGTTAGAGTTTAGGTAGTTGTAATGTGAACTTGTCAATTGAATTTACTAAATTTTGATACTTGAGTAGTGAACAAGTGACATGACATTTTTTAAGTTTAGGTAGTTGAAATGTGGATGTGTGTTTTTAATTTACTAAAGTGTGGTCACTTGGATAGTTAATTAGTTACTGGAAAATGTTTAAGTTTAGGTACTTAAAATGTGAACTTGTCAATTGAATTTACTAAAGTGTGGTCAATTGAGAAGTGAATTAGTGAATCAAAATTTTTTAAGTTTACGTACTTGAAATATGAACTTGTCAATTCAGTTCTCTAAAGTTTGGTCATTTGAGTAATGAACTAGTGACTCAAAATTATTTAAGTTTTGGTATTTGAAATGTGAACTTGTGTTTTGAATTTACTAAGGTGTGGTCACTTGAGTAGTTAATTAGTAACTGAAAAATGTTGAGGTTTAGGTAATTGAAATTTGAACTTTTGTATTGAATTTATTAAAGTGTGGTCACTTGAGTAGTTAATTAGTGACTAAAAAATGTTTAGGTTTATGAACTTAAAATGTTAACTTGTCAATTGAATTTACTAATGTGTGGTCACTTTAGTAGTGAATTTCTGACTCGAAAATGATAAAGTTTAGTTACTTGAAGTGTGAACTTGGCATTTGAATTTACTATATTTGGTTACTTGAGTAGTGAACTAGGAACTCAAAAATGTTTATGTTTAGGTAGTTGTAATATGTATTTTGAATTTACTAAAGTTTGGTCACTTCAGTTATTAATTAGTGACTCCAAAATGTTTAAGTTTGGGTACCTGAAACTTGAACTTATGTTTTGAATTTACTAAAGTGTGGTCAGTTGAGTAGTTAATTAGTGACTCAAAAATGTTTAAGTTTAGGTACTTGAAATATGAACTTGTCAATTAAATTTACTAAAGGGTGGTCACTTGAGTAGTGAATTAGTAACTCGAAAATCTTTAAGTTCAGGTACTTGAAATCCGAACTTGTTAATTGAATTTACTACAGTATGGTTACTTGATTAGTGAATTAGTGACTCAAAAATATTTAAGTTTAAATACTTGAAATATTAACTTGTCAATTGAATTTAATAATGTGTGGTCACTTGAGTAGTGAACTAGTGACTAAAAAATGTTTAAGTTTAGGTAGTTTAAATGTGAACTTATGTTTTGAATTTACTAAAGTGTGGTCACTTGACTAGATAATTAGTCACTCAAAATTATTTAGGTTTTGGTACTTAAAATGTGAACTTGTCAATTGAATTTAATAAAGAGTGGTCACTTGAGTAGTGAATTAGTGACTCGAAAATGATTCAGTTTAGGTATTTGAAGTGTGAAATGGTCAATTGAATTTACTACATTTGGTTACTTGAGCAATGAACTAGAGACACAAAAATGTTATGTTAAGGTAGTTGAAATGTGTATTTTGAATTTACTAAAGTGTGGTCACTTTAATATTTAATTAGTGACTCCAAAATGTTTAAGTTTAGGTACCTGAAATTTGAACTTATGTTTTGAATTTACTAAGTGTGGTCACATGAGTAGGTAATTTGTGATTAAAAAATGTTTAAGTTTAGTCACCTGAAATATTAACTGTTCAATTAAATATACTAAAGTGTGGTCACTTGAGTAGTGAAGTAGTGACTCGAAAATGTTTAAGTTTAGGTACTTGAAATGAGAACTTGTCAATTGAATTTACTAAAGTGTAGTCTCTTAATTAGTTAATTTGTGACTCGAAAATATTTAAGTTTAGGTACTTGAAATATTAAATTGTCAATTGAATTTACTAAAGTGTGGTCACTTGAGTAGTGAACTAGTGACTCAATAATCTTTAATTTAAGGTAGTTGAAATGTGAACTTGTGTTTTGAATTTACTAAAGAGTGATCACTGGAGTAGTTAATGAGTTACTCAAAAATGTTTAAGTTTAGGTACTTAAATGTGAACTTGTCAATTGAATTTAATAATGTGTGGTCACTTGAGAAGTGAATTAGTGGCTTGAAAATGTTTAAGTTTAGGTACTTGAAGTATGAACTTGATAATTTAATTTACTAAAGTTTGGTCACTTGATTAATGAATGAGTGACTCCAAAACATTTCAGTTTAGGTAGTTGAAATGTGAACTTGTGTTTTGAATTTACTAAACTGTGGTCACTTGAGTAGTTAATTAGTAACTCAAAAATGTTTAACTTTAGGTAATTGAAATATGAACTTTGTTTTGAATTTACTAAAGTGTGGTCACTTGAGTAGTTAATTAGTGACTAAAAATTATTTCGGTTTAGGTACTTATAATGTTAACTTGTCAATTGAATTTACTAAAGTGTGATCACTTGAGTTGTGAATTAGTGACTCGAAAATGATAAAGCTTAGGTACTTTAAGTGTGAACTTGTCAATTCAATTTACTATATTTGGTTACTTGAAAAGTGACCTAATAACTCAAAAATGTTTTTGGTTAGGTAGTTGAAATGTGTATTTTGAATTTACTAAAGTGTGGTCATTTCAAAAGTTAATTAGTGACTCCAAAATGTTTAAGTTTAGGTACCTGAAATTTGAACTTATGTTTTGAATTTACTAAAGTGTGGTCACTTGAGTAGTTAATTAGTAACTCAAAAATGTTTAAGTTTAGGTACTTGAATGTGAAGTTGTCAATTAAATTTACTAAAGTGTGATCACTTGAGTAGTGAATTAGTGACTCGAAATTGTTTAAGTTTAGAAAGTTGAAATATTAACTTGTCAATTGAATTTACAAAAGTGTGGTCACTTGAGTAGTGAACTAGTGACTCAAAAATGTTTATGTTTAGGTAGTTGAAATGTGAACTTATTTTCTGAATTTACTAAAATGTGGTCACTTATGTAGTTAGTTAGTGACTCAAAAATGTTTTGGTTTTGGTACTTGAAATGTTAACTTATCAATTTATTTACTAAGGTGTGGTCACTTCAGTGGTTAATTAGTGACTCAAAAATGTTTAAGTTTAGGTACTTGAAATGTGAACTTGTGTTTTGAATTTACTAAAGTGTGGTCACTTGAGTAGTTAATTAGTGACTCAAAAATGTTTAGGTTTAGTTACTTAAAATGTTATCTTGTAAATTGTATTTACTAAAGAGTAGTCACTTGAATAGTGAATTAGTGACTCGAAAATTATTATGTATTGGTAGTTGAACTATGAAGTTGTCAATTGAATTTACTAAATTTGGTTACTTGAGTAGTGAATTGGTGATGCAAAAATGCTTATGTTTAGGTAGTTAGTGACTCAAAAATTTTAAAGCTTAGATACTTGGAATGTGAACTTGTCAATTAAATTTAGTAAAGTGTGGTCACTTGAGTAGTGAATTTGTGACTCAAAAATGTTTATGTTTGGGTACTTGAAATGTGAACTTGTCAATTGAATTTAAAAAATTTTGTTACTTTTGTGGTGAACTAGTGATTCTTAAATATTTAAGTTTCGGTAGTTGAAATGTGAACTTGTCTTTTTGTAACACTCCAAGATCCCATCCAAAGACGTCACACGGTGCTTAAGGCCACACGCGGCCTCAAGCTAACCCTCAAAGCTTGTCATCACTTTGAGAACTTACTTTGACAGTAGTCATACTGAAATAAGAGAGAATGACATATCATGAACATACTGTAATAAGATAAGAAACTAGCTTGTACAATCAAAATACTGAAATTCTATTCATACTGACACTTTACTTTAGTCAGACCAAGCCTCTACTATATAAGACTGAGGAGCCATTGGGACAAAACCCAAACAGACTCATACAGAACTGTAAAAAGTAATCATCTTCTTGTAAAATCAAAATGTCAGGGACATAGGTCATCGAACCATGAGGACTCACCAACTACAGGAATGTAGATGGAGGTACTCAAAAATCACTGTCGCCACTGAGACTGAGCACCTGAACCTATATCACGAGGGAGTATAGAACACAGAAGAGTATATGAATTAGTACTTGGGAATATACTAAGTATGTTGGGGTGTGGGCAATATTTTAAATAATATCATATTTGTATTAGAAAATCATGCATGCTAACACTAATGACTCTCTTCGCTTGAATTACCTGAAACATAGTTTCCATAAATCATCAATAATAACACATGTTTCTTAAATATCATAAACCATTGGACTCAACTCAAACTCTTTGACTGATGACTTAGAGTTACTCGGTAACTCATGAAACTTGGACTATTATGGACTTGGGAGTTTCTTATAAGCGACATAAGCCATGTGAGCTTACATGGAGTCCAATGTCTTGCCCATGTTGGGGAGAACTGTTCTATCCTTGCCATCGGAGTATAACCTTAACTTTAGTGATCATTTTCTTGGCGTTTGGCCCTTAGTCTTAATCATACGGTGGCACATAGTTCTGGGGAAGTAAATGCACTAAATCCACACTTTCCGCTCGATGCTAAATACTACTCCCAGACTTAAGCTCATAGAATGTGTTAGGAAATCCAACATAGTCAACTCAAGGGGTCTACCGTAGAGACCATATCATAAATATTTCTCATCCTTAAATCAAAATAATTGTGGATTTCTAACATGACTCAAACTCTAAAAATCTTTCTCAACATCAAGTGTACTTGATCATTAACTCGTATCAAATGTCAAACTCGTCAAGAAAACATCAAAGAACTCATTCTTGACTCTGAAGCTCAAATATCATTAGATAATCAATAATCAAACTTATCATAGAAAAGCTTAAATCATGACACTTATCTCAAATCATCAATTCATAATAACAATATTCAACTCATGGAATAAGTTCTCAATTTAAGAAATAAAATGGTGAAATAATCTTATTTATTAAACTTGAACAACTCAAATCTCATAAATCATTAATAAATTAATTTGGGTGTAAATCCAGTTGCAAATTCATGAAATTCAATAGTAGAAATTAAATCTTTGGGAACAAGAATGAAAGAAGAGTTCTTGTTCAAACCCGAAACACCTTAATCTTTGAAATTGAATGAACGCTAGTGCTTGAAACTCTATCCGCACTTGTAATAAATAATTCTTGAAGCCCACACTATGAGGAACAGGGTTCTTGAAGAAATCTTGAAGATTTATGGATGATTTTTGGAAGATTAATATTTTTTATTGAAACCCTAGATATATTTCATAAGAGAATTGGAAGAGAAAATAGAGAAATTAGGGTTTTGATGAGGATTCTCATATTTATAGAGGCTTACAAAATATGGGAAAAGACCAAAATACCCTTGCAAAAATGTCCCTTAATTGCTGAAAAAATAGCTGACGATATTCGTGATAAATCATCAGACTGGTGATAAGTCATCACGAAATATCATCACAAAAGGGTAGAATTTAGGATTTTCTTGTTAAGGTTGACGACATTGGTGATAATTCGTCACCCTTGTGACAACTTATCACAAAATGTCGTCACTGGTGGAGGAAATCTACTTAAGGCTGACGACATTGGTGATAAGTTGTCACGCTTTTGACAGCTTATCACGAATGTCGTCACTCAATTTTCCAGCCTGACATGCTGGAGTAAAATGGGTATAACTCTTTTTTTTGATACCAAATTTTTTTGAAATTGGTATCGTTGGAAAGTTAATTCGATTATCTATCTTTTGGTAGGTTATGAGCTCAATAATTACTAGTATAATGAGAGATATGCTCATTTGAAATTTTATATGGAAATATCCTTCCCAAGAATTCAATCGGTAAGGAATGTTATGATTCACCTAATTGCTAGGACATCTTTGAGGCCTTAATACACATCACCCTTGATCAAAACACTATAATTTATTTCTCATGAGCTTGTGTCATGGTTTCACTATTGGATAGAATCTCGGGGTATTACAATTTGAGGCCTAAATACACATCACCCTTGATCAAAACACTATAATTTATTTCTCATGAGCTTGTGTCATGGTTTCACTATTGGATAGAATCTCGGGGTATTACAATATCTCTCCCTTGGAAACATTTGTCCTCGAATGTTACCAGATAGGCCAAGAACAAGAAAAAAAATAAGGACGTATAGTTGGAACGACTTACTCAAAGGGCTTACTTCACTTTGTACCTTTGGATACCATAAAAAATGCACTAATTCGTGATGAAAGTAGACACACAACTGGATCTTTAATAAGAAAAGGGTGAAATTAAGAAAGAGTGGTACTTTCTTCTCTCTCTGAACTCACAGAAAAAAGATGAAGATACTTGGCTCGCATAACTGCTTCTGCTTCCCAAGTAGCACCCTCGACAGATTGATTTTGCCACAAAACCTTGACCAAGGGAACTTCTTTATTTCTTAGTCTACAAACTTGATAATCTAGGATTTCAAGCGGAACTTCATCATTCGAAAGGCTATCCTGAACATCAAAGCTTGCTGATGGATCAACAACAACAGAGTCACTAATGTGCTTCTTAAGCATATATACGTGAAAGACAGGATGGATAACTGACAACTCGACAGGTAATTCAATCTCATAAGATGCTTTCCTAACACGATGCAATCCTCTATAAGGGTCAATGTATCAAGGACTAAGCTTTTATTTCTTACCAAATCTTTTCACCCCTTCAAGGGTGAAATCTTTAGATAGACCAAATCATTAACTTTGAATTCAAGAGCTATTTTTCTCATATCTGCATATGACTTTTGACTACTTTGGGTTGTCTTCAACCGTTCTCGAATCAGCTTAACTTTCTCCATAGCCTCAAACACAGCATCAGGTCTAATCACAGTGGCTTCACCCACATCAAACGAACCTATGGGCGACCTATATCTCCTCTCATACAAAGCTTCAAATGGAGCCATTCCAATGATAGAATGAAAACTATTATTATAAGAAAATTCAATAAATGGAAAATGTTCATCCCAAATTACTCTGAAATTAAGAACGCATGCCCTCAACATATCCTCCAAGGTCTGGATGGTCCTATCAGCCTGACCATCAGTCTACGGATGAAAAGCAGAGCTAAGATAAACTTGGGTACTAAGACCCTTCTGAAAATCCCTCCAAAAATGAGAAGTAAATTGAGTACCCATGTCAGAGATAATAGAGAAAGAAACTCCATGCAACCTTACTAATTCTTGAATGTAC
This sequence comes from Capsicum baccatum var. pendulum, assembly GCA_030864225.1. Taxonomy (NCBI): domain Eukaryota; kingdom Viridiplantae; phylum Streptophyta; class Magnoliopsida; order Solanales; family Solanaceae; genus Capsicum; species Capsicum baccatum. The sequence continues at coordinate 95,781,221 of CM061557.1, forward strand.
ATCTTAGCATAGTCCTCAACGATGAAAGATGTATGCACTGGTAAGAAATGCGCAAACTTAGTCAAACTGTATACAACGACCCAAATCAAATCATGATGATGTCGAGAAGGAGGTAAACCAGTCACAAAATCCATATTCACTTTCTCCCACTTCTAAGTAGGAATACTAATTTCTTGCATCATTCCACCTGGTCTTTTGTGCTTTATCTTAACTTGTTGGAAAGTAGTACACTTCTCTACGAACTTCGTTATAACTTTTTTTCATACCAATCCACTAATAGATTTCTAGCATATCATGGTACATCTTGGTAGCATTGGGATGAATAGAATATCGCATGCCATGCGCTTCATCCATAATTCTCTTCTTCAAATCAACAACACCAGGCACACACAATCTATTCTGAAAATATCAATATACCATCTCCCCCTTGGGAGAAAATCATAATTGTTTGGACTTTAACTGTAACACCCCGTATTTTGGGCTAGAATAAAAACCATGACTCTGATGCTCTGATAATCCTAGAGCCTTAAATCCTATGCCAATTTGGAATTTTTATGTTGTATGTGAATCCATTTGACATGAATTTATACCATGGAGTTCCTTCAACTCAAGGACGAGTTAAAACTATTTTGATTGATTAAGTTTTAGTAGACGTTGTAATTTGTGTCATCTTTCATCTATCATAACTCTCTGTATATGTCGAATTAGAAATTCTACTATGTCTCAAATGATAGGTCTTCGAGTTAACTTACCAACAATGCCAATTTTTCTAAAATCCAACACCCGAGCAAAAAGTTATGGCCTTTCAAAGTAGTATGTGTCGCCTAACCAATTGTACATGGCCACTGGAAAGCATATACGGCGCCTATGAAAATATATGAGATATCATATATGGCGCCTACATAAATATATGTAATATCATATGGGGTGCATATCTTATGGTTTCAAGTGACTTAAACAATCTATTTTGGGGGCAAAATGGTCCTTTTCCCACCCTTATTCAGCCATAAACATGAAATTTAGTCCCCGATTCTTAGAAATACATCCACATTCATCTAAAAATTGTCAAGAACAATCCCAAGGGTTTCAAACTAAAAAACCAAATAAATCAAGATTTAACCGTGGGTTTTCAAAATTGATTAGAGATTCGGAATTCCCAATCCACAGGCTTCAAGAAGCACCCATTATTTTCCAAAATATAGGTACGCGGGGTTTTCCTAAATTCTCATGGGCATAGAAAAATCATGTTTTAGAATAGGGTTTTTGAATATATGTATATATTCATGTATTAAATGTTTTAACATTATTGTTTTGGTCTTTTGACCTTTCCCAAAGTGATTTGATAATATGAATGTATGAAACCATGTATTTAAGAATGAACTCTTGTTGAGAGCATGATTTTTTGTGAATTCCCTCTTATTATAAATTTTTTAGATTTCTCAGAGCATATGAATTATTTTGCAATGCATTTTTGAAAAGCACTATATGAAATGATTGAACTCTTGTTATGTTTTAAAGGTGGCTTTAAATCACTAAAGAGGGAATCTAGCATAAATGTTTAATATTAATAATGCATGTAATGAAAGAGTGCATGGATTTGCTAAAGGAACTAGACCACTATATGTTGATGAAGTTTTTGCATGATTTTGACTTGAGTTTCGAAACACGAAATCTTCTATATTAGTTATATGTTTTTGGTGGTCTAAATTATGGGTTAAATGAAAGATTTAGATTAATCTATTATGGCTTAAAAATCATGACTTGCAAGTCTTGGTATGACGATACCAATTCAGACCAATGCCATATCAGACTCAAACTAATATACATTTTAGACTATCATGATTTTACACATTCAGAATGTTGCATGTACAGAAAAGGTTAAAAATAGGCATACAGAGATGTTAGGTGGTTCCCTAAAGAGGTCTTGAGTTCAAGAAACTCATTTTCTAAAATCATGGTTTTGTCAACCCAGGTATATTATTATACGCTGACTTATGTGTCGTATGGCATATTAGATTCAGGAACACCAATCCTTGCGGTATACTCAGGTTGGAGGCTTCCCCGCCGAGTCAATGGCGGATTCCATAGCTCCCGTAGAATATCATACTTGTAGGGGATACCACCTAACTCAGAAGTAATACAAAGATCAGAGTTTGAAATTTATAGATAGGTTACATTTTTTTAGAAGGTGGCCATGTGTTTTTCAAAAACTATTTTATGCATAATGTTTGATGAACATTTTCTCTCATGTATTATAAATATATATGTTTAATTACTCTATTTTGGATTACTTCGCATGACAGTACTATTGTGATGACCCCCCTTTCCTCCCAGGTACTGAGGTGCAATCTAAGGGTCCAAATCCTCAGTGGAGTCTACAGACAGGGTTGTCTCAGAGTTTAGTTGGTGAGCTTTCTTTTCTTTGGAAGGCCTAGTCATTTTGTTATTTATTTTAGTATGGTTTTTGGTCTGTTGGGGGCCTTGTCCCAGTTATTCAGATAGTATGTCAGTAGAGATTTTGTAGACTGCTGCAGATGTTTATTAAATATTTTTGGGCATGTTTTCAGGCCTTTAACTATTTTAAATTGTTGACCATGTTTCTATATTATTGTGTCTATTCCGTTTTACTTTGATCATATGAATTATGTGTATGATTATCCGATAGACAGAGGGTATTTCGGTCCTTCAGTTTTGGGAATGCTCTACATGGCCAGGGCCCCAATTTGGGTTGTGACAAACTTGGTATCAAAGCACGGTTCATGGTCCCAAGGTGTCTGTGAAATCTCTTCGGGTAGAGTCTTGTTTATGGATGTGCAGTGCGCCACACTTATAAGTAGGAGGCTATAAGGCGTTAAGGAATATCTCTCTTTCTTCATGTTCTAGTTCATTCTATAGAGTCAGAATGTTCCTTTTTCATACTCTAATTCGTGTTATGGTGTCACCCATACAAAAATAAAAGTTATCCTAATTTCTTCCTCACTCTGGTGTTTCCAGATATTCTCCAATTATCTAGCATAAATTTCAGAAGTCCCACAAAGGATGGGAGAGGAGTCCCTAGTGTAAAATTGTGTCCTCGTTCTTATGAGGTATTTAGTTAAGACAAGAGTAAGATGTGTATTCTTGAGTCATTGACTATTTTGTATCAAGCTTCTATCTCTTGTAATCTTTATATCATTGTGTTATTGAAAATCAAAGTCTAGTGTAGCCGTGTAAGGCCTATTTTGATTCACTAGCAACTTGTTATTCATCTTGTTGTTCTTGTGTTTGTTGGAACTATATTTCCACCCGAGTAGTAGTATAAGTTAGAGTGTCGGTGTCATGACCAATTGGTAGTTAAATTAGACCAAGAAGTTTGTGATATGTAATTAGGAGGTTAGAGGTCAGAGTGAGGGATGACTTTTGTGATTAAATATTTATAGTTGAATAACCGTTGATTGAGTATGATTTACCCTTTCATAGTGGTAGACTAATATGGTGGTACTATTTATGAATTATATGGTAGTCCATGGAGGAAGTGTTGACTCAAAATGTTATTTGTTTTCTTCCTTTAAAAATAGAGAAAAAACCTAGAGTGGATACTTAAGGTGGTTATAGAAACTCCTTATAGGCTATGAATGAAAATGTATAGATTAGCCAGTAGGTTGTAAGTATAGACACATTGACATATGGGTTATCTGAAGATAGTCTAAATGCCCATTGGGGTAAGTAACTGTGATATGAGAAAGTCTTATAAGTAGATAAGATTGTATGGTTATAATATAAGCTTAAGGTTGATCATGTCTATTTTATGACCTTACCCCTTAACCCTCTTCTCATTGGTAGTTGTAGACTAATACTACTTGTGAGAAAGTATATACTATATTTTTGAAGTATTTGGGTAGAATATCCAAATTTGAAGGATTAGTATATTTATATTATGTTGCACTCTTCATTGGTTGTAAATGATTGCTACTAGACTATAGGCTTGAATTTAAATGGTGTGGTGGTGAATAGTGGCAAGAGATTGATAATACATATTTTATGGGATTAGATTTGTAAGCTTGATGTGTTGAAAAAGTATGTGCTAATGGATTATGACAAGGAAAACCGTAGTGTCATGATCGATTATTGTGGTTATGAATTTCTAGTGTACTAGTGTTTATTGATGTTTATTTCATAGTTTCTATGTGAGGATTATGTGTAAGGTTGGTTTTAAATCATGTTTAGCACTAGACATTAAGTTTGAAATAATTAATGGACATGGAGGTGGATATGATGATTTCTTGGTTAATGATACTAGTTATATGTAAGTGATCTATAGGCTTGAACAGTGTATGCAAGTGGCAAAGTTTATTTGAATCATAATGAAGTATGATGTTGTATATGTGTTGTAGAAGTATACCCAAGATGGTATGGAGTTGTAGTATTTTTCTAAGGCTATTACATGTTGTGTGTGGCTACTGGTACCGTTGAGTTGCTAGGTGGAAAAAGACTAGCTAGATGGTATATGGTGTTCTAAATAGCCAAGTTAAGGACCTTTGATTGATAGTGTTGAGCCTTTTGATATGAACTTGATTCTCATGGTAGAGGAAAATAAGTTTGAAATTGCTATATTGGTAGACTATAATAGAAATAGAGTGGCTCATTGAAGACTTGGTGATACCCATGTTAGGTGTTATAATCTAAGCTCAAGTCCTTGAAAGTTGTGCTAATAGAAATAAGAGTAGAGGTACTAGAGGGTGTGCACGTCAATTTTGTGGATACTCATGAAGATTCAAAGTTAGTAAGTATTCGAGTAATAGATGATGACTATTGGGTTATAGAATGATAGAGTGTACCTCAGGAGGTAGTATTAGCATTAGGCGTTCCACTCTCATGTGTGGTCTTTCGGGTTAAGTTTTATTAATCTTATGTATTGTCATATTTAAGAACCCAGAGTGCAGTGAGTAAAGTTAAGTTTAAAGTATAGTAAGGTACCTCCTAAATCTTAAGATGATGGCTTGAAGCTAAGGGGGACATGACTAAACGAATAATGAAGTAAGACTCTATGATTCTTGTAGTGATGTCATGATGATATAGAATATCAAAAAGTAAGGGTGAATCTCAACCAATTCCTATCTCAGTATTTCTCAGTGATCCTAATACCTACTAATGCTTTACGATTTAGTTCCATGATCAGTTCACGTTCATACATATGATAGAGAGTCATGTACTCACGCTTTATAATGTGCTCTGTTTCCATTACTCATGTTTTATGCCAAATGATTGGAGAGATTCAGCTTATAGCCATGAATACCCTAAATTGAAAGTGCTTTGGTAAGTCTCTGTTGTTGTTTTGCCATTCCTCAAGCCTCGGATGAGTGTCAAGCTTCATATAGTATCATTCTATGCCTACAGATCTTATGTTCTCACCTTTTTGTAACTTCTCCTTATGCGATGATAGTGGTGGTGAGTAATTATTCCTTGTTGATAGAAGATCTTAGTACGCTTGTTTAGATAAGGCCATAAGTATAAAGTAAGATTTGGGGCCAAGTTTTTATTTATGTGATGGTTAGTGGAATTTTGTATGTGTATGTTCTTGTGGTAGCTCGTGGGAGTGATATTGATAGTGGTCTAGAGAATATATGAAGTATGCCTTTATGAGTGTTTGCTTTGAAGTTCATATATGGTTATAAAGATAGTCTTGAATGACATGTTGAGATTGTTGTAAAGGAACTCTATATGCGCTAGTGAATTCATAGTAAGAGTTTAGAGTAGTCAAAGAAGCAGTAAGGCATGTTATACTTAGGATGTGATCTATAAAGGAGATATAGAAGATTGCATCATATGGTTTAGAATAATAGCGTGGTCTGGCATGTTGTATTTTTGTGACTTAGAGTTAGGATTGATGACGGCGAAGGGATTAAGTTATTTTCGACATTAGTAGAAAGATTTGTGAATGCTCATATGAGAATTTTAAGCTGAGTTGAATGAATATGATATTTAAGGAGAATAGTATAGTTAAGTGATATTCGAGAAGTGTACTAAGCTTGAAAGTAAGAAGTTGTAATGCCAAAGGCCTGGTAATTCTATCCTAATTCAGGAGTTATATGCCTATGTTCTAGATTGCAGAGTAGTGTCAATGTGATGATTCCTCAGTTGGATGTCTTGTGTAATCCATACCCAAGATTCATGGCTTCCTATTACTGCTAGAATTTCTTTAGGGAATTGTGCTGAAGAGATACTCCAGTTATGTATGAGGGTGTAGTATAATTCCGTCTGTATGGCCAATAAGTCAGTTTAGCAGTCAGATTTGGATGACTTGTTTTCTCATCTTTGCACTTATTCATGCTACTCAAAATCTCAGGCATGCTACATTTCCAAGATAGAGTATACCAGTAGTTACAAGTATAGCTCAGTTCATGCATCATGCAATAAATTTAAATTCTAGATGTTCAGTTATGATTCAATTCGTAGGTGCCCTGTGCATCGCTTTTGTTGTTTGAGTATCTTAGTGAATTGAGCATTCATAGAAGGAAATAGGGTACCAAGGTGGAGATACCCCATTTAGTTGCATACATAGATTCTTATTAAAAGATTCACATCAATTATTATTGCGTATTTAGCCATACAGTCATACGTTAGTTCAGTTAGATATGCATGCATTAGAAATGCATGTTCAATAGAAAAGTTCAGCTTATCAGTGTATTCAGTCCTGCATTCATGAGAACAACTCGCTCACAGATCCATGCATCAGATATTCATGATTCATTATGAGAATTAAGCCTATGAGTAGCTTCAGTTATGTATTCCATGCCTCGGATATGCATGTCCGGCATCAGTATTTAAAAAATCAGTAGTTCCAATCTTATACTCATGTTTCCGATTAGTGTATTCTTTCTAAGGGAATATATCATGTCCACGTTATCCCATACCCTTAATACTTCGACATTCTATCCATTATTCGGGGACGAATGATCACAAGGGGGAGATAATGTAACACCCGTATTTCGGTCTAGAATAAAAAACATGACTCTGATGCGTTGATAATCCCAGAGCATTAAATCCTATTCCAATTTAGCATGTTTATGTAGTATGTGAATCCATTTGAGCATAAATTTATATCATAGAGGTCCTTCAACTTAAGGATGAGTTGAAACTATTTCGATCGATTAAGTTTTAGTGGACGTTGTAATTTGTGTCAGCTTCCATCGACCATAACTCTCTGTATATGTCGAATTAGAGAGCCTACTATGTTTCAAATGATAGTTCTTCAAGTTAAATTTCTAACGATACTAATTTTGCATAAGTCTGACACCCGACCAAGAAGTTATGGCCTTTCAAAGTAGTATGCGTTGCCTAGCCAATCGCACATAGCCACCGAAAAGCATATGCGATAGCATATGTGGCACCTATGTAAATATAGGTGATATCATATGCGGAACCTATGTAAATATATGTGATATCATATGCGGCGTATATCTTATGGTTTCAAGTGACTTAAACACTTTGTTTTTGGGGCAAAATTGTCCTTTTCCCACCCTTATTCAGCCCTAAACACGAAATTCAGTCCCCAATTCTCCAAAATACATCCACATTCATCTAAAAATTCTCAAGAACAATCCCAAGGGTTTCAAACTGAAAACTCTAATAAATCAATATTTAACCGTGGGTTTTCAAAATTGATTAAAGATTCAGAATCCTCAATCCACAGGCTTCAAGAAACACCCATTATTTTCCGAAATAGAGGTACACGGGGTTTTCCTAAATTCTCATGGGCATAGAAAAATCATGTTTTAGAATGGGGTTTTTGAATCTATATATATATTCTTGTATTAAATGTTTTAATATCATTGTTTTGGTCTTTTGAACTTTCCCAAAGTGGTTTGAGAATATGAATGTATGAAATCATGTATTTATGAATGAATTCTTGTTGAGAGCATGATTTTCGGTGAATTCTCTTGTATTATGAATTTTTTAGATTTCTCATAGCATATGAATTGTTTTGCAATCCATCCTTGAAAAAAACTATATGAAATGATTGAACTCTTGTTATGATTTAAAGGTGGTTTTAAATCAATAAAGAGGGAATCTAGCATGAATGTTTAATGTTCATAATGCATGTAATGAAAGAATGCATGGAATTGCTAAAGGCACTAGACCACCATATGTTGATAAAGTTTTTGCATGATTTTGACTTATGTTTTGAAACACAAAATCTTCTATATCCGTTACATGTTTTTGGTGGTCTAAATTATTCTTTAAATTAAAGATTTAGCTTAATGTATTATGACTCAGAAATCATGACTTGCAAGTCTTGGTATGACGATACCAATTCAGACCAATGTCATATCAGACTCAGACTAATAGACATTGCAAACTATCATGATTTTACACATTCAGAATGTTGCATGAACAAAAAAGGTTAAAAATGGGCATACAAATATGTTAGGTGGTTCCCTGAAGAGGACTTTAGTTCAAGAAACTCATTGCCTAAAATCGTGGTTCGCCGACCCGGGTATATTATTATATGCAGACTTAAGTGTCATGTGGCGTATCTGATTCAGGAACTCCAAACCTTCCAGCATACTTGGGTTGGAGGATTCCCTGTCGAGTCAATGGTGGATTCCATATCGCCCACGGAATATCAGACTTGTAGGGGATACCACCTAACTCAAAAGTAATACACAGATCAGAGTTTGAGATTTCAAGACAGGTCATATATTCAGAAGGTGCCCATGTGTTTTTCAGAAACTGTTTTATGCATAATGTTTGATGAACATTTACTCTCACGTATTATATATATATATATGTTCAATTACTCTATTTTGGATTGCTTCACGTGCCAGTACAATTGTACTGACCCCCCTCCCCTTTCCTCAAAGGTACTGAGGCATAGTCTAGGGGTCCAGATCCTCAGTAGAGTCTACAGACAGGGTTGTCTCAGAGTTCAATTGGTGAGCCTTGTTTGCTTCGTAAGGCCTAGTAATTTAGGTATTTATTTCAGTATGGATTCTGGTATGCTGGGGGCCTTGTCCCAGTTATTCAGATATTATGTCAGTAGAGATTTCGCAGACTGTTGCAGATGTTTATTAAATATTGTTGGGCATGTTTTCAGGCTGTTAACTATTTTAAATTGTTTACCATGTTTCCATATTATTGTGTCTATTCCGTATTACTTTGATCATATGAATTATGTGCATGATTAATAGATAGACAGAGGGCGTTCTGGGCCTTCGGGTTCAGGAATGCTCATCATGGCTAGGGCCCCGGTTCGAGTTGTGACATTAACTATCTCTTTTAGTTTGAACAAACAAGAATCCATATCTTGCCTCTCCTTTAGTTTTGAAACTAGAGAAGACTCAGAAGTACTCAGGACCAAAATATTACCCTCAGCTGAATCAAGCAATCTAACACCTAACCTAGCCAGATGATGAAATTCATAAGCTAACTCCCTCTTATCGTCCTCGACATGTGCTACACTCCCCATGGACGACCTGCTAAGGGCATCGTCCTCCACATTGTCCTTGACCGGTTGATACAGTACACTCATATCATAGTTCTTTAGCAATTCTAACTATCACCTCTGATGAAGATTCAACTCTCTCTGAGTGAACACATACTGCAAACTCTTGTGATCCGTAAAGACAGCAACATGAACACCGTACAAATAGTGTCTCCAGATTTTTAAGACAAAAACCACTGCAGCTAACTCAAGGTCATGGGTCGGGTAATTCTTATCTTGCAACTTAAAATGCTTGGAGCCATAGGTTATAACCTTACCCTTATGCATCAACACACAACCCAACCCAACTCTAGAATCATCACAATACACCATAAAATCATCTACACCATTAAGAAGGGTCAACAAAGGGGCCGAAGTGAGTCGAGCCTTCAACTCCTAAAAAATCTTCTCACAAGAATCAGACCATAGAATTTTAACTTTCTTTTGGTTCAACCGAGTCAAAGGAGACGCGATAGAAATGAAACCCTAATCAAAACAACGGTAGTAACCAGCTAGACCCAAGAAACTCCTAATATCCGACAGGGAAATAGGTCTAGGCCAATTCTTCATAGCTTCTATCTTTTGAGGATTAACTCGAATACCTTCAAAAGAAATAATATGAACTTGAAAAGCAACTAACCTTAGCTAAAATTTGCACTTGCTAAATTTGGTAAATAGTTGATGATCTCTAAGGGTTCGTAAGACTACTTGGAGATGATCTGCATGGTCGTTCTCACTTCGGGAGTATACAAGAATATCATCTATGAACAAAATAACAAACATACCAGGTACTGTCTGAACACATGATTCATGAGGTCCATAAAATCTATTGGGGCATTTGTTAGATCGAAGGACATGACCAGGAACTAAAAATAACTATAATGGGTGTAAAAAGCTATCTTTGGAATATCGCACTCCCTAACTTTAAGATGGTGATAACCAGATCTCAAGTCAATTTTTGAGAAATAGTTGGCACCTTGCAGCTGATCAACCAGGTCATGAATTCTAGGAAGAGGGTACTTGTTCTTGACTATGACCTTTTTAAGATGATGATGGTCAATGCACATCCCCAATGAGCCATCTTTCTTTTGCACGAATAGAATGGGTGTACCCCAAGGAGATACACTAGGCCTTATGAAACCCTTATCTAGAAGATCTTTGAGTTGCTCTTTTAACTCCTTAAGTTCTGTGGGGAGGCATACGATACGGAGGAAACAAAATAGGCTGTGTATCGGGGAGAAGACCAATCCCAAATTCTATCTCTCTATTGGGAAGTACCCCTAGGAGATTTTCCAGAAAAATATCAAGAAACTCATTAACAACGTTGATTGACTGAATGGTTGAAGTCTTAGACTTAGTATCTTTAACTCAAACCAAATGATAGATACAACCCTTGGATATCAATTTTATAGCTTTAAATAGGATATGAAATGACTCTTGAGAGATATATAATTTTCGGACTACTCAAAGGCTGGCTCATTGGGAAACTGAAACTTGACTACACGAGTACGATAGTCTAGAGACACATAACAAGAGTGAAGCCAATAAATACCTAGAATAATGTCAAAATCAACCATATCTAACTCAATCAAGTCTGCGAGCAAGACTCTGTGAAGAATAGTGATAGGACACTTCTTATATACTTGTTTAGAAATAAAATATTCACTTACTAGGGTAGAAACTAGGATAGGCTCAAGAACCTTTTCAGCATTGATCTAAAAATTCATAGCCACCAATGGAGTCATAAAAGAAAAACTTGACCATGGGTCCATCAACACAAACACATCAAAATAAAATACATGGAGCGTACCCATAACAATATTTGGGGACTTCTCCTGCACCTGGTGTGGTGGTATAGCATAAAAGTGATTTTGGTGCAGACCACTTGTAGTTCTCAACGAGACACCCTGAGGAGGAGTTGGACGAACTAAAAGGGATGGTGAAATGATAGCCTGACTCTGGGGACAAACATCATGGCTCCTCAGTCTAGCATATGGGCAATCTCTGAGTCTGTATCCCAAATTACCACAACTAAAACAACCTTTTTGTTCAGCCAAACACTCTCCGGGATGCCTCCTACCACATTTAGGACATAGGGAATAGTTAGGTCTATTACTCACACTGTCCTGGGACCTGTACATAGTAGGCCTATTACCCTACTCCCACCTGATTATGGATGAGGGGTCACTAGCTAATAAAGGTGCTAGCACGAATGAACGGCTCTGAAACTGAGGGCGGATCCCTTTAGAAAATCTAGTCTGACCATGCCCCTGCTGCTTTGATCAAACTATCTTATTTCCTTTATTCTCTCTCTCTCTCCTTCACCTTATTTGCTTCAATCTACTGAGCATGTATCATTAAAATACAAAGATCCATCTCTCTATTGAGCATAGTGGATCTAACTCTTTCACAACATTACTCGATATGCCAGTCAAAAACTTACTCATACTGGTCCTGGAATCAGCTATCATACTGGGAGCATACTTAGACAATTTGTTGAATTTAAGACAATACTCCTTAACTGTCATGGAGCCTTGTCTTAAGTTCATTAATTCTTTGAGTTTTACTTTCCTCATCTCTGGGGGAAAGAATCTATCCAACAAGGCATCCTATAGTAATTGCCAAGTCATGGGAGCGGCATTCTCCCATTTATTTTTCCTCCACACCTCTACCCTATCATACGCAACATCTTTCAAGCCATAAGAAGCTAGCTCCACATTTTATTTCTATGTTACATACATAATTTGGGTAATTTGTAGGTCCTCACCTACCCTTGACCCATAAAACTCTGGTGGATTCATCAGCATAAAATCATGAACCTGAGTTGCTGCTAAATTAATTTCTTGTAGAGGTAGAATAGTGACCTAAGCATGGACCTGAGCATTGGCGGTAACCGTCTGGGCTAGCGCCTGAAAAGCTACTTAAAATTCAAAATGGGACACTGTCTCACCTAAATAATCAATGGGTTGAGGTCGTTCATTGTTTCTGCAATCTCTATGAGGAGGCATTTTCTGTCATAAGAGAGCATGAATTAACAGCAGATAGAAACAGTCATAGGCACGATAGACTTTTGAAAGAAAGAAATGACTTTTCCTAAAACGTCTCGTAGCCTTTTGCTTATAGATGTGGTGCGCTACCCACCGATGATAAAGATTCTACATAACGTAGCTTTTCATATTCCCTAGGAATCTTCAAACCTTAGTCACAGATACCAAGCTTGTAACGCCCCAAGATCCCATCCCGAGGTGTCACACGGTGCTTAAGGCGACACGCAGCCTCAAGCTAACCCTCTAGGCGGGTTATCACTTCTAGAACTCACTTTGACAATAGTCATGCTAAAATAAGAGAGAATGAAATATCATGAACATACTGGAATAAGATAAGAAACTAGCCTGAACAATCAAAATACTGAAATTCTGTACATACTAACACTTTACATTAGTCTAACAAAGCCTCTGCTATATAAGACTGAGGAGCCATTGGGATAGATCCCTAACTGACTCGTACTGAACTGAAAAGATGTAATCATCTACTAGTAAAATCAAAAGTCAGGGACATAGGTCCTCGAAACATAAGGACTCACTAACTGCAAGAATGTAGATAGAGGTACTCAAAAATCACTGTCATCGCCGAGACTAAGCTCCTGAACCTACATCACGAGAGAGTATAGAACACAGAAGAGTATGTGAATAAGTACTTGGGAATGTACTGAGTATGTGTGGGCGCAGGTAACATTTTAAATAATATCATAATTGTATAAGAAAATCATGCATGCTGACACCAATGATTCTCTTTGCTTGAATTACGTGAAAGATATTTTCCATAAATCATCAATAATAACACATGTTTCTTAAATCTCATAAACCATTGGACTCAACTCAAACTCTTTGACTCATGACTTAGAGTAACTCATGAAACATGGACTATTATGGACTTGGGAGTTTCTTATAACTGACATAAGCCATGTGAGCTTACATAGAGTCCAACGTCTTGCCCACGTTGGGGAGAGCTGTTCTATCTTTCCATCGAAGTAGAACATTAACTTTAGTGATCGCTGTCTTGGCATTTGGCCCTTAATCTTAATCCTATGGTGGCACATAGTTCTGTGGAAGTAAATGCACTAAATCCACACTTTCCGCTCGATGCTAAATACTACTCCCAGACTTAAGCTTAGAACGTGTTAGGAAATTCACCTTAATCAACTCAAGGGTCTACCATAGAGACCAAATTATAAATATTTCCCATCGTTAAATCAAAACAATTGTGGATTCCTAACTAGACTCAAACTCAAACAATCTTTCTTAACATCAAGTGTACTTGCTCATTAACTCATATCAAATGTCAAAAACTTCAAGAAAACATCAAAGAACTCATTCTTGACTCTTAACCTCAAATATCAATATATCATTAAAAATCAAACTTCTAATAGAAAATCTTAAATCATGACACTTATCTCAAATCATTCAGAAATCATCAATTCCTAATAACAATATTCAACTCGTGGCATAAGTTCTTAATTTATGAAATAAAATGGTGAAATAATCTTGTATATTAAACTTGAACAGATCAAATCTCATAAATCATTAATAAAGTAATTTGAGTGTAAACCCACTTGCAAATTCATGAAATTCAATAGTAGAAATTAAATCTTTGGACACAAGAACGAAAGAAGTGTTCTTGTTCAAATCCCACATACCTTAATCTTTGAAATTGGATGAACTCTTGTGCTTGAGACTCTATCCGCACTTGTAATAAATAATTCTTGAAGCCCACACTATGAGGAACTTAGTTCCTGAAGAAATCATGAAGATTTATGGGTGATTTTTTGAAGATTAATATTCTTGATTGAAACCCTAGATATATTTCTTAAGAGAATTGGAAGAGAAAATAGAGAAATTAGGGTTTGGATGAGGATTCTCATGTTTATAGAGGATTCCAAAAGATAGGAAAGGACCAAAATAGCCTAGTAAAAATGTCCCTTAATTGATGAAAAAAATAGCTGACAACATCGTGACAAGTCGTCAGACAGGGTGATAAGTCGTCACGAAATGTTGTCACAAAAGGGTAGAATTTATGATTTGCTGCTTAAGGTTGACAACATTGGTGATAAGTCGTCACACTCATGACAACTTATCACAAAATATAGTCACTGGTGGTTGAAATCTACCTAAGTATAACGACATTGGTGATAAGTTGTCATGCTTGTGATAGCTTATCACGAATGTCGTCACTCAGTTTTCTAGCCTGATATGCTGGAGTAAAATGGGCATAACTCTCTGCTCCGATACCGGATTTTGGTGAAATTGGTATTGTTGAAAAGATAATTCGATTATATATCTTTTGGTAGGTCATGAGATCAATAATTCTTAGTATAACGAGAGATATGCTCATTTAAAGTTGAATATGGCAATATCATTCCCAAGAATTCAATTGGTAAGGAATGTTTGATTCACCTAATCGCTAGGACATCTTTGAGGCCTTAATACACATCACCCTTGTTCATAAAACAACCAAAATACTATAATTTATTTCTCATGATCTTGAGTCATGATTGTACTATTGCTTAGAATCTCGGGGTATTTTAGTTTTAAATTTACTAAAGTGTGGTTGCTTGAGTAATTAATTAGTGACAAGAAAATGTTTAAGCTTAGGTACTTGAAATTTGAACTTATCAATTGTATTTACTAAAGTGTGGTCAGTTGAGTGGTGAATTAGTGACTCGAAAATGCTTATGTTTCGGTACTTGAAATGTGAACTTATCAATTGTATTTATTAAAGTGTGGTCACACGAGTAGGGAATTAGTGACTCAAAAATGTTTAAGTTTAGGAAGTTGAAATGTGAACTTGTCAATCGAATTTACTAAATTTGATTACTTGAGCAGTGAACAAGTGACTGGAAAATATTTAAGTTTACGTAGTTGAAATGTGGACGTGTGTTTTGAATTTACTAAAGTGTGGTCACTTGAGTAGTTAATTGGTAACTCGAAAATTTTTAAGTTTAGGTACATAAAATGTGAACTTGTCAATTGAATTTACTAAAGTGTGGTCACTTGAGAAGTGAATTAGTGACTCAAAAATGTTTAAGTTTAGGTACTTGAAATATGAACTTGTCACATGAATTTACTAAAGTGTGGTCACTTGAGTAATGAACTAGTGACTCAAAATTATTTAAGTTTTGGTAGTTGAAATGTGACCTTGTGTTTTGAATTTACTAAAGTTTGATCACTTGAGTAGTTAATTAGTAACTCAAAAATGTTTAAGTTTAGGTACTTGAAATGTCAACTTGTCAATTGAATTTACTAAATATGATTGTTTAAGTTGTGAAATAATGACTCAAAAATGTTTATGTTTAGGTAGTTAAATTGTGAATTTGTGTTTTGAATTTACTAAAGTGTGGTCACTTCAGTAGTTAACTAGTGACTCAAATATGTTTAAGTTTAGGCATTTGAAATGAGAACTTGTCAATTGAATTTACTAAAGTGTGGTCATTTGAGTAGTGACTTACTGACTCGAAAATGTTTAAGTTTAGGTAGTTGTAATGTGAACTTGTCAATTGAATTTACTAAATTTGGATACTTGAGTAGTGAACAAGTGACTTGAAAATGTTTAAGTTTTGATAGTTGAAATGTGAACATGTGTTTTGAATTTACTAAAGTATCGTCACTTAAGTAGTTAATTAGTTACTCGAAAATGTTGAAATTTAGGTACATAAAATGTAAACTTTTCAAATGAATTTACTAAAGTGTGTTCACCTAAGAAGTGAATTAGTGACTCAAAAATGTTTAAGTTTAGGTACTTTAAATATGAACTTGTCAATTAAAAAATGTGGTCACATGTCTAATAAACTAGTGACTCAACAATATTAAGTATAGGTAGTTGAAATGTGAAATTGTATTTTGAATTGTCTAAAGTGTGGTCACTTGAGTAGTTAATTAGTAACTCGAAAATGTTTAAATTTAGGTAATTGAAATGTGAACTTTTGTTTTTAATTTATTAAAGTGTGGTCACTTGAGTAGTTAATTAGTAACTCAAAAATGTTTTGATTTAGCTACTTAAAATGTTAACTTGTCAATTGAATTTACTAAAGTGTGGTCACTTGAGTAGTGAATTAGTGACACGAAAATGATTAAGTTTAGGTATTTGAAGTGTGAAATTTTCAATTGAATCGACTATATTTGGTTACTTGAGTAGTGAACTACTATCTCAAAAATGTTTATGTTTAGGTAGTTGAAATGTGTCTTTTGAATTTACTAAAGTGTGGTCACTTCAGTAGTGAATTAGTGACTTTAAAATGTTTAATTTTAGGTACCTGAAATTTGAACTTATGTTTTGAATTTACTAAATTGTGGTAACTTGAGTAGTTAATTAGTGACTCAAAAATGTTTAATTTTAGGTACTTCAAATGTGAACTTATCAATTAAATTTACTAAAGTGTGGTCACTTGAGTAGTAAATTAGTGACTCGGAAATATTTAACTTTAGGTTATTGAAATGTGAACTTGTCAATTGAATTTACTAAAGTGTGGTCACTTGAGTAGTTAATTAGTGACTCGAAAATATTTAAGTTTAGGTACTTGAAATATTAACTTGTCAATTGAATTTACAAAATTGTGGTCACCTGTGTAGTGAACTAGTGACTCAAAAATGTTTAAGTTTAGGTAGATGAAATGTGAACTTGTGTTTTGAATTTACTAAAGTGTGGTCACTTAAGTAATTACTTAGTGACTCAAAAATATTTAGCTTTTGGTACTTAAAATGTGAACTTGTCAATTCATTGACTAAAGTGTGGCCACTTCAGTATTTAATTAGTGACTGGAAAATGTTTAAGTTTAGGTACTTGAAATGTGAACTTGTGTTTTGAATTTACTAAAGTGTGGTCACTTGAGTAGTTAATTAGTGACTAAAAAATGTTTTTGTTTAGGTACTTAAAATGTTAACTTGTCAATTGTATTTACTAAAGAGTGGTCAGGTGAGTAGTGAATTAGTGACTCAAAAATGATTAAGTATATGTAGTTGAAGTGTGAACTTGTCAATTGAATTTACTAAACTTGGTTAGTTGAGTAGTGAACTAGTGACGCAAAAATGTTTACATTTAGCTAGTTAGTGACTCAAAACTATTTAAGCTTAGGTACTTGAAATGTGAACTTGTCTATTAAATTTACTAAAGTGTGCTCACTTGAGTAGTGAATTAGTGACTCAAAAATGTTTAAGTTTAGGAACTTGAAATGTGAACTTGTCAATTAAATTTACTAAGTTTTATTACTTATGTAGTGAACTAGTGACTGAAAAATGTTTAAGTTTAGGTCGTTGAAATGTGAACTTGTATTTTGAATTTAAAAAATTGTGGTCGCTTGAGTAGTTAATTAGTGACAAGAAAATGTTTAAGTTTAGGTACGTGAAATATGAACTTATCAATTGTATTTACTAAAGTATGGACACTTGAGTATTGAATTAGTGACTCGAAAATGTTTAAGTTTAGGTACATGAAATGTGAACTTATCAATTAAATATACTAAAGTGTGGTCACACGAGTAGAGAATTAGTGACTCGAAAATTTTTAAGTTTAGGTAGTTGTAATGTGAACCTGTTAATCGAATTTACTAAATTTGGTTACTTGAGTAGTGAACAAGTGACATGAAAATGTTTAAGTTTAGGTAGTTGAAATGTAAACTTTTGTTTTTAATGTACTAAAGTGTGGTCACTTGAGTAGTTAATTAGTAACTCGAAAATATTTAAGTTTAGGTACTTAAAATGTGAACCTGTGTTTTGAATTTTTTGAAGTGCGGTTACTTCTATCGTTAATTAGTGACTCGAAAATGTTTAAGTTTAGGTACTTAAAAAAAGTGAACCTGTCAATTGAATTTACCAAAGTGTGGTCACTTGAGTAGTGAATTAGTGAATCGAAAATGCTTAAGTTTAGATACTTGAATTATGAACTAGTCAATTGAATTTACTAAAGTGTGGTCACCTGAGTATCGAACAAGTTACTTGAAAATGTTTAAGTTTAGGTAATTGAAATGTGAACTTGTTCTTTGAATTTACTAAAGTGTGGTCACTTGATTAGTTAATTAGTTACTCAAATATTTTTAGGTTAAGGTTCTTCAAATGTGAACTACTCATTTGAATTTACTAAAGAGTGTCCACTGAGTAGTGAATTAGTGACTAGAAAATGATTGAGTTTAGGTAGTTGAAATGTGAACATGTCAATTGAATTTCATAAATTTGGTTACTTGTGCGGTGAAAAGGTTACTCAAAAATATTTACATTTAGGTAGTTGAAATGTGTGTTTTAGATTTACTAAAGTGTGGTCACTTCAGTAGTTAATTAGTGACTCGAAAATGTGTAACTTTAGGTACTTGAAATGTGAACTTGTTTTTGTTTTTATTAAACTGTGGTCACTTGAGTAGTTAATTAGTAACTCGATAATGTTTAGGTTTAGGTACTTAAAATGTAGACTAGTCAATTGAATTTACTAAAGAGTGGTCACTTAAGTAATGAAATAGTGACTCTAAAATGATTAACTTTAGGTAGTTTAAATGTGAATTTGTTAATTTAATTTACTAAATTTGGTTACTTGAGTAGTGATCTAGTGACTCGAAAATGTTTTCGTTTAGGCAGTTGAAATGTGTGTTTTGAAATCACTAATGTGTGGTCACTTCAGTATTTAATTAGTAACTCGAAAATGTTTAACTTTAGGTACCTGAAATGTTAACTTGTGTTTTGAATTTACTAAAGTGTGGTCACTTGAGTAGTTAATTACTGACTACAAAATGTTTAAGTTTAGGTACTTGAAATGTAATCTTGTCAATTAAATTTACTAAAGTGTGGTCACTTGAGTTGTGAATTAGTGACTCAAAAATGTTTAAGTTTAGGTACTTGAAATCTCAACATGTCAATTGAATTTACTAAATTTTGTTACTTAAGTAGTGAATTAGTGACTCGAATATTTTTAAGTTTCGACAGTTGAAATGTGAACTTGTCAATTGAATTTACTAATGTGTGGTCACTTGAGTTGTTAATTAATGACTCGAGAATGTTTACGTTTTGGTACTTGAAATATGAACTTGTCAATTGAATTTACTAAAGTGTGGTCACTTGAGTAGTTAATTAGTGACTCGAGAATGTTAAGTTTAGGTACTTGTAATATGAACTTGTCAATTGAATTTACTAAAGCTTGGTCACTTGTCTAATGGATCTATTTATTACCTAAGTTATCTGTACTCCCTACTAATGGTATCAGAGCCTATGCTAATTAAAGTTACGGAAGTAGTATATATTTGGATTTATTTGATTAATTTATTAATTATGATAAAATTAGATTTAGATATCCACCAAAATACTATAAATATTGTTTGGATGAATAACGTACAGAAAGTACAAAAATATAAAGAATTAAAAGAAATAATATTTGAAAAATGTAAAGAATTAAAAATAAGGATAGAAAGACTACAGTATAATATAATTGCTGGAGTTAGCAAAAATTCAATAAATGCACAAAAATAAGAAATATCAAATTTAGAATCAACAATAGATTGTCTATAATATATATATCAACATAACCTATATACATTTAAAAAAAATGAACAAAGAAAAATTTATAATAAATGAAAAAACATATGAAAATCACGAAGGATTAAAAATAAAAATAGTATTCTCTAATATAGGAAGGAGATATAAGAAAACAAGTGAATATTTGTATTTAATGTTAGAAAAAAAAGAATTAAAATTAGAAGATAAGTTGGCATCCATGGTAAGAATAGAAAGATAAAACGAAGAGATAGACAGAGAAAAGGAAATAGATAAAATAAAACAACAAAGCACAGAAGATATAGGAAAAATAGAAGAAACTAAAAATAGTAGGATTGCTGAATTAGAAAAAGAACTACAAATGCTAAAATATTTGTATGAAAAAAGAAAGATACAAAAAGAAGAAAAAGATAAAGAACAAAAATTATTAATTGATATAAATCAATTTAAAGAAAAATTAGAAATAAAAAATAAAGAACTAGAAACCAGTGAATTAGAAATAAGTGCAATAGATGCTGAAGAAATAGATAATTAGGATTCGGAAGATAGTGAAACATATACAGAAACTCTAGAAAACATAGGAAAAGTAGAAATTAATGAAAACCAAGAAGTAATTAATAAATAAAATCTAGAACTAATAAATACAGAAGTAAATACTCTAGATAAAAATATAATACCTAGTACATCAGAAATAAGAAAACCAACCTATAATTACAAAAATAAGTTTAAAAGATATAATCCAAAGAATGAATATAATAAATGGACACCAAAACAAATAATTAATTACAACTTTTGTAGATTTAGACAGTGTAATAGACACAAATAAAACAATATAACTATGGGTAGGATATATGTCAAAACAATTATTAGATAATAAAATAGATACAATAAATACACCAGAATATATAGAAAAGACATTAATAGGTACAGTAAAATTATGGTTTTTAAACCTAGCCAAAACAAGTAAAAAAGTACTAAGATCTGATAATAAAACAGAAGGAACATCAATACCTACTAAAATACTACTAACAGAAATATTGAAAAAAACATGAAATAGCTATAAAAGAAGAATTTAGTAGTATAACAACAAAAGAAGAAGAGCAAATTAAACAGAAAGATATGAATAGGAATTTAATGTTAAAATTAGCAATATGTAATATGTGCTATATAGATGAGTATACATGCGCATTTAAAGAATATTATTATAAAGGAATATATAATATAGAAGAAAGTAAAGAAATAAGAAAACTATATTTTAGTAAATTACCTGAAACATTTAGTTCAAAAACAATAAAGAGTTGGGATGAAGCAAAAATAGTAGATACCCTAGAAACAAGAATAAATTTTTTACAACAATGATATAGAAATCTATGTGAAAAATATAGAGAAGAAATAAAAATGGAAAAAAACATTAATAAGAAATTTAGCATATTCCAAAGATAAAATAGCATCTCTATTTGGATGTAAAGAATGATATTATAAGAAAAGAAAAATACATAAGAAATATAAGAAATACAAAAAATTAAAATATAAATATAAGAAACCAAGAAAAAGATATTATGTCAAAAATTATAAACATAATAGACCGTATAGGAAAACGAAATCTATAAAAGAATGTAATTGTTATAACTGTGGAAAATTAGGACATTTAGCTAGAGATTGTAAATTACCAAAAAACCCAAAAAATAAACAAATATCAGAAATAAAAATAGAAAATACAGAGTATATGTAGATAGATTATATATATTATGAATTAGAAAGTGAAGATAGTATATATGAAATTTCAAAATATGAAACACATAATGAAATAGTAGTGAATTAGATGAATCAAATGACTGAAGAAGATATAAAAATGAATCATATAACTAAAGAAGATATAACGTTTATAACGAAGGAAGAATACTTAAATGAAGAAGGAACATATCAAAATATAATATGTTACAGTAATATATTTGACGAAATAAAAGGAAAAGAGTTAGACTTAAGTGTAGAAAAAATATTTAAAATACCAACGATAAAAAATATATTTAGTAGAAAAAAGGAAGAATACTACGTAGTAAGCCAAAAAGAACATGTAATAGACTGAAGATATGCAAAAGGAAGAGCTAGTATACCACTTGTAACAAAAAGAATAATTAATAAAGAAATAAACAATATAAAAAGTAAAGACCCAATAAAATATATACACCTTGGAGGAACTGAGATATTAATAAAAGCATGTTTTAGAGAAGGAATAGATACACCAATAGAATTATATTTAGCAAATGATAGAATTATAAAACCTATAGAAAAAAGTATAATAACTGCCATAAAAGGAAATTTAATATACCAAAAATTTAAATTTATAATAAGTGTGAATTATTCAGTAGCAATAACATATAAAAATATATATAAATCATTAGTATTATATTGGAAAATACTAGGAATAGAACTAACCCCAGGAAGTAAACTATTTACAGCAAGATGTAAAAATATATATGTATTAACAACAAAACATAAAATAATGGGAAAAAATAAAATTAATAAAATACAAATAGAAAGTTCTTTTGAACAATTTGTAAAAACAATTAATAATAATGATTATAGTTACAAAGACATAGAAATAGAAGAAGATCTAGAAATAATAAATGATAGAATAAGTACAACAAAAAGAATAGCTCATGAAAAAACAAAATCAATAAGCGAATCAAAAAGAAAAAGTTATGAAACAACTTCAACAGTTAATTTAAATCAATATTATATAACAGGAATAATAAATGAAAAAGAATATTTAATACTCTTAAACACAGGACAAGATGAAAATTATATAGCAAAATATCTAATAAAAAGTGAAAAAATGAAATCTAATAGTGATATATGCCCAAATCTACCAAGGTGACAAATAAACAATAAAGATACGACAGAAAAAGAAATTATAATAAGAGTCAGAAAAATAAAAATAGAATTTGAAATAAAGGAAGAAATGCAAAAAGCATACATAATATTAGGAATAAAATGGTTAGAACAAGTAAAACCATACAATATAAAACATACACAATTATCTATAACATATAATAAAGAAAGATTATTCATCAAAAAACTTCAACATGATATGAAAATATATGTCCTTGTAAAAATAATAATAGAAGAATATTATAATAGGTATTATACACCTACGATAGATACAGGAGCAGAAGCAAACTTATGTAGATACAACTGTTTACCAGAAAGTAAATGGGATAAATTAAAAACACCAATAGTAGTCAAAGGATTTAATAATGAAGGAAACTTAATTACATATAAAGCTAAAAATGTAAAAATACAGATATGGGATAAAATAATAACAATAGAAAAAATGTATAATTATGAACTAACATCAAAAGATATGCTTTTAGAAATGCCATTTTTAGATAAATTATACCCACATATAATAACTAAAACAGATTGGTGGTTTACAACACCATGTAAAAAGAAAGTAAGAGCAAAAAGAGTTACTAATAAAATAAGAAAGAAAATTGATTGGATAGAAGGAAGTGAAAAAATTACACAAAAGTTAGAAAATATAAAAAATACAGAAGACACATTAGAACTAGTTGTATTTTCGATAAATAAAAAAGAAATAACTACATTTTCAATAGATAAAGTAGAAATAATAAAGAAAAAATTAAGACAATTATATAGTGAAGATCCATTAAGAGGATGAGAAAAACATAAAACAACTATAAAAATTGAATTAATAGATAAAAATATCATAATAATTCACAAACCATTAATATATCATTTTGATGATTTAAAAGAGTTTAAAATGCTGATAGATGAATTATTAAAAAAACAGTATATACAAAAAAGCAATAGTAAACACAATAGTCCCGCATTTATAGTAAATAAACATAGTGAACAAAAAAGAGAAAAAAGTAGAATGGTTATTGATTATAGAAACCTAAATGCAAAAACTATAACATATAATTATCCAATACCAAATAAGATATTAAAAATAAGATAAATATAAGGATATAATCATTTTAGTAAATTTGATTGTAAATTAGGTTTTTACCACTTAAAGTTAGATGAAAATTCTAAAGTATTAACCGCATTTACGGTACCACAAGAATTTTATGAATGGAATATATAAGCATTTGGATATAAAAATGCACCAGGTATATATCAATATTTTATGAATAGTTATTTTAAACAATTATCTAATTGTATAGTATACATAGATGATATACTACTATATACAAAAACTAAAGAAGAACATTTAAAATTATTAGAACAATTTATAGATATAATAGAAAAGTCGGGAATAAGTTTAAGTCAAAAGAAAGCCGAAATTATAAAAAACAAGATAGAGTTTTTAGGAATACAAATAGATAAAAGTGAAGTAAAAATGCAACAACATATAGTACAAAAAAATAATAAATTCAAAAGAAGAATTAGATACAAAAAAGAAATTACAATCATTTTTAGGATTAGTAAACCAAGTAAGAGAATATATACCAAAATTAGCAGAAAACCTAGAATCTTTACAGAAAATTAAAAAGGGATATAGAATATAATTCAACGAAGAAGATAAAAAACAACTCCAGAAAATAAAAATACTATGTAAAGAATTACCAAAATTACAATTTCCAGACGAAGATAATTTTTTTTTATATATAGTAGAAGCAGATGCAAGTGAATATAGTTATAGAGGAGTACTAAAATATAGGTACGAAAATGAAAAATTAGATCATTGCAGATACTAAACAGGTACATTTAATGAAACAGAAATAAAATGGGAAATAAATAGAAAAGAATTATGTTCATTATATAAATATTTATTAGCATTTGAGCCATACATTCTATATAACAAATTTATTGTACGGACAGATAATACACAGGTACGTTGGTGGTTAACAAGGAAAATACAAAATTTAGTTAAATTTTACATTTACAATTGAAGTAATTAGTACTAACAAAAATATTATTGCAGATTACATATCAAGACAAAGCTACACAGACAGATATAATAGAAGATGATGCTTTAGAAAAGATATTCAAAACCCTAATTACGCTTTCAATGAAAGTGGACAGTATGAGTAATGAAATAGAAAAGCAAAAGACTAATGAAGTTAAACTAAAGTCTAAAGCTACATATCAGCTAACTCAGCAGTGTGCAGAGCTATTCGATCGAAAGACATTAAAATTCCAAAGCTTAAAAGAGACGTTGGAACACTCCATAAACCCATAACGTTTATCAATCTACAATTGCAGGTACCAGCAAAGTAGTTAGATATCAGAACATGAACATGAATAAGATATTTGAAAAACCATTTATAATAAAAATACAAAAAGACCAGTTGTACATACCCCCATAAATTACCACATATCGAGATAGTTTGAACTAAGATAAAAAAACTTATAACCATATAGCCCGAGGATATATAGAAAATATCTACAAAGTATAAACTTTTCTAAACCTTAACCCCAGAGCTACAAATATCCAAGAACCAAACACAAACTATATAACCCCAAAACTGCAAGGTTACAACAAGCTAATCGCACTACCCAAAACCAATCCAAGCTTAATAAAAACACGTTTTGACTAAGGATTATTAAATACCGTATATACCTAAGATGGAGAAGAACTAAAATCTATAGAAGAATTACATAAAGTATTCACCACCTATAAAAGAGTAACCAAAGGAAATCTATTTTATATAAAGTATTATACTACACTAGCAGAGATATTATACAACGAGATCAAACCAGTTATACAAGTTGTAAAAATAGGATTAACCAGAGATATGATTATACCGAAAGATATTGTACAGCAACCAAAGATACCCAAAATTGAGATACCTAATTTTTATGCATATAAACGACTTATTGGATTAGCTATAATTATTTAAGAATTAGCAAATAATTATATCAATGGAAACCCAATATGGAGATATTATTCAAGAAACCATCAAATGATTTATTCAAATTCAAGAGAGCTACGACAAACAAATATGGAAGATGTTAGACAATGGATAATGACATTAATTAACCCATAAAAATAATCTACTGCAAGAGCAATTACGAAAGAATCTATTTCAGATGGATTATTAACAAGATATTGCAAGATAATTGAACACAAATATCCAGAACATCAATGTTCGAGATTTAATAGAGGAGATAATATTATCCCAGAAGTTCAGCTAGAATAAAAAATCATTAACAAGAAAGATAAGCACGCTAGCTAGAAGATACAAAGAAGACAATGACAGAGCAATAATAGAGGAAGACAAAGCATTAAAAATAGGAAAATGACATATGAAGAAAAAGATAAACTTCTTACGTAAATTATTGTAAAGTTTTTATAGCCTTTTAGACTTTTCTTATCATTTAATAGCCTTTTTGACGTTTTTAAGTTTTTGTTAGCTTTAAGTCTTTTCTTCTCAGAATGTAAAGACTTTTTTTTTGTAAAAGAGCTAGGATATGTGTAAAGTAGGAATAGTATAGAAATAGGATACACGTTTTTTTTATCTTTCTTAGGATTATAAATAGAGAGTATTTTGCTCAGTTAGAAGGTAAGTCTCTATGTGTTGAAGCAAAAAGCCCTCCTTTGTAAACAAAAAACTTTTTGAATATTTAATAAAAAATAGATATATTTTAAAGAAAAAAATATGGATGAAAAAAGCCCAGAATTATCAAATCTACCAGAACAGGTATATTTATTTATGGTTATGAATAGCTAAATTCATAAATTCCTGACAATCATGATATGATAAAATAAGTCCATGTTGGTTACTTTATAGTAGAATTATTTGAAAAATAGCATGCTAAGAAGTTTATTAGCAAAGTGGAAAAGGAGAAAAATCCCTAAGAACTATGTCATCCTAAAGGTGAAACTGGTGAGGCAAGAAAGCCGTGATAGGGGAGTAGCCAGAGTAGAGGCGTTGTTTCAGGGAAAAGTATCCAGATTACCATGCTAATAGTGACCGAAGAATATGTTATTTAAGAATAACCTAGTATATAGTAATCTAAAATGATCATATTTTGTTATGTGTATGATTGAAGGGAATATTTTGAAAAAGCATCATATGAAAAATGAATACTTATTCATCTGACGAAATGGTAGATAAATTTAAAATACTTGTTTTGTATGTACTTAAAGATATAGCAATTGTAGATATAGAAAAAATCATATTAGAAAAAATATTTGATAAATATTTTATTACTAGAATAAATTACATACCTGACCTACCTAACTACTCTTATAAATACTTACATAGCAAACCTACACATCAACCATGATAAATTACGTATATTTAGAATATTGGAAAATGGATATGAAAAATATACAATTGATAAAAAAATTAATGAAAACAAATTTAGAAGAATATATGAGTGTCAAAGATATAAAATATATAGAATACCTGAATGAAAATATAGAGAAATTAATAAGATTAAAACAAACAACTAAAGAATATTATGAAAAAGCATTTAATTAACCCACCTAAATGATAGATAATTTTGAAGTACTAGTTTTATACATACTTAGAGATATAGAAATTATAGACGTAAAAAAAATAATATGGGAAAAAATATTTGACATTGAAGATGAAGAGTTAGATATAAATCAGATCGAAGACGAGTTAGGAGAAATATACTTAAATGATGAAAATCACTATTACTACCTAGATAATTATTCAGATGAATATTATACAGATTAAGAAATGCTAGAATATATTCAAAGAGTTAGGGAAAACAAAGTTGGCTATATGAGGAAATTAATTATAGAAACAAGCTTAGAAAAGGAAGAGAACAATTAAAAGAAAAATTAATTTGGATAAATAAAATCATAAAACAATTAGAATTAAAAGACAGTTTAGAATATAATTTAGACATAGAATTATTCATGGACGAAAAAGACAGGATAATTAATGAACTAGATAACCTAGAATTTAATATCAGATATAGTACAATTAGAATAAATTATTACAAAGAAATTTAAAGTATCACAACTACTTTAGGATAAAATGATAGAGTATAGATATTTAAAATATCGGAGATAAGATATGGAAGAAATAAGATTAACAGAAATACTTATGAAAGAGAATTTAATTGAATATTTTAGAACAAAAGATATAGAATATTTAGAATACCTCCAAAATAATATACAAGAATTATAAAGACTAAGAGAAAAAACTAAACAGTATTACAGTAAAGAATTTAATCAAATACTATCTAATCACCCCCAAGATATGAACATTAATAAAAATAAAATAAATACACTAAAAATAAAAATGTTTAGAGAAGTTAAGAAATATCCACGCACAAATAAAAATAGATCCATTAGAACTATAATAGATCTATTTATTACCTAAGTTATCCGCACCCCCTACAGTGTAATGGTGTATTTAGATCAAAAAAGTAGTATTGTCAATTTTTTTTGTTAAATATCTATTGTATGTGAAAACAAATATATGACAATGGATATTAATGAAAATATTGAACAATGTGTTATTTCTATTGGTAGATGAGATTCTACATACAAATGATGTATTCTTATAACTATTTTTAGTGTATGAAACTAGTATAGTAAACAATATAATATCCATGAATTGTTTAATAAATCACGTTGAAACCAATTTATATACTCATTTTATGCTTAAGTAATACATTTTTTTTGAGTTCTCAACACATTAAGTTGATATAGAAATTGGTATTGATGCAGTTTCACATATATCACATGTGTGTTGAATGAGTTTTATGAATGTGACAATCGATAAGAAAAATTATGTTTTAGTTTACATAAACCTTTTAGTGTATGTAATGGATATTACATGAAAAAATATCACTGTAAATATTGAAAATAAATTAATTGATAATTGTTTGATGTCAAATATTTTTTTGTTGCAATAAAAAAATAATCAGTATTAACCATGATTGATATTGGTGTTTGTTTTTTGGCAGAATAAGATGAAGAACATTATATAAATACCATGTTAAATACCAAAACTAAACTTTGTTCATACCAAAAATCTTATAAAGACAAAGAGTAATGAGCACCAATAAACATCAAATTACAATATTCATGTCAAATGTTACTAATTGCAGAATCTAAAATTGTATAATTTGATGTAGTTGATATCAAATATAATGCCATCTAATGCGACTTAGTTCATATCAATTTCATTCAATGATATAAAATACGAAATAAATGATAAAGTAGTATAACATTATATAAATACTACTTAAATACAAAAAATAAACTTTTTTCATACCAAAAATCTTAGAAAAATAAACAATAATGAACACCAAATAATTAAATCGAATCTATCTTAGAAAAACAAAAACTAAATAGGAAAAATGATTCAATATCAATTTTATAGCAATTTAATACAAAAAAATCAAAATCAAATTATAGTAACTTTACAAACTTTTCTTTATTTCTTCGTGTCAACCTTCTTATCACCAACTTTGCCAACACTCACATTGACTTTGGACCTTGTTACTCTAGCATTTTAATGATTTTTCATTTTGATTTTTTCATTTTATGAGCGGAAATTTCATCTTCATAATCAGAATCCGAAGCTTGCTCAACAACCTTTTTTCTCTTATCAACCATCTTAGATTATGGAACAACAATCTTTTTTTACGCTAAATAGCTTTGCATGTTGAGTTGCGGCTGCTTCAAGGATGGTGAATTTTTTGAAAAATCAATTTTGAATTAAAACCAACCCTCTAAGTCGCACTTATATAATACATGCATACAAGAAAAACATGAAAAATTGTAGAAGAAAGTTAAAGAGTAAAGATATCTTTTGCATGAATATTGGTAATGATATACTGAAAAACGTACAAAATTATAAAAGAAAGTTAAAAGAAGGGAAAAAGAAGTTGAAAAAGGTAAAGAGTTAAGACTTCTATTGGTATTGAAAGATCCCGTAAAAGGTAAAAAAAGTGTAGAAGTAAGTTAATTATTAATGTTAGTAAAAAGTAAGAAAATTAATTCTTAACTTTTAAAAAAATATATTTACCATATATGACTCCTTAAATTGTGAACCAACTTTAATACTTAATTATTAAAAAAAAATCATGGATACCAATAATATGACTTGCCATAATTATCCAAAGCTTTAATTAAGAGTGATAAATGTTAAATGCTAGAAATAAGGAATTGATATAAATAATAAATATTAGAAAATTGATTTTCGGATATTTAATTAAAATAGATTTTTCTAAAAATTTTCTATAGCTTGTAATTATTTCTTTAGTCTAGTAATTACGGAAAAGTTTTGATATAGCTTATAATTAATAATCTAATAAGTCTATTTAGAATATTTTTCACATCTTTTTAGTGTTCAAATAATATAAATTTATGGTTAAGTAAACTCACTTTTTTATTATCGTGTCCTAATGTGTATTCAATCTAGTCAAAATATGTTTATTTCATGAAATCTATAATAATTAAAAGAAAAGCATCAATGAATTGCACATGAATATTCAAATTAATTAATTGTCACATTATATATTACATAAAAAAATGAAAATGAGATTATGCATCACCTTATTTTAAATATCTCAAAGTCTTTAATTCACCTAATTAACTTTTTCTCTTCCACAATAATAATAATTATTTATTCCTATAGAAATTATTTTCCGCTAATAATTAGAAATATCATTTACTACGAGAAATTGATATTTCTGGTCCCTCAATCTCATTTTAGTTGGACGCATTTCATTTTACACGGTGATTAAAAAATCATAACTTAAATAATGAATTTTACTATTTCATCCTTTAACCATATTAATGGTGTTCTTATGTCATGAAATGGATATCGAAATTACAATTGTTCATATTTAATGTATACTCTTAAATGTAGGGGTAAAATGATAAAAATTGACTAATTCTATTCTAATTTAATAAATGATCAACTAATATGAGACATTTATTTTTAGTAAGATGACCAACTAAAATGTAACGGAGAAAGTATTATTTATGAGCATTATTTTTTGCATGTACCGTATTTTAAAGAACCCAAAAGTCCTCAAATATATCTATTTTGCTTTTCTCTTCCACTGTAATATTCTTTTATTAAAAAATATTTTCAGTCTATTATGAGACCAAACTTTTTCATTATTTTATAGTTACTTATT
This sequence comes from Capsicum baccatum var. pendulum, assembly GCA_030864225.1. NCBI lineage: Eukaryota > Viridiplantae > Streptophyta > Magnoliopsida > Solanales > Solanaceae > Capsicum > Capsicum baccatum. The sequence continues at coordinate 95,812,319 of CM061557.1, forward strand.
TCTTATGCATATTATATTTTTTAATCATAATATGTAACAAAAATGTTTTCTTACTTCTCTTCAACAAAGGAGAAAGACAATTTCATTTCACAACTATCTTTTTCCTACAAATGCAATATGCAGAGAAGCAAACTTAAGTTTTAATATTAATTGAAAAGTGATTTTTAAGCCTTATCCAATATGTAGTTTATCTACTAAAACATATATTCATAACTCTAAATTGATGTCTATCTGATATTTCTATTATAAAATTCCATAGTATATAATATTTCAAAAAACTAAAGAGGTGAATGAACATATAGCTTCAAATCCAACCATCTTGATTAGTGAAAGGATGCTTATTACAGAAAGAGGTATCATCAACCTATACATCAATTTTGAAGGTCATAAACATGAAAGATTACATCGACAATTATGATTATCATTAAGAACAAAATTAATAAACGTAATTAAAGGTGAAAGTTAAGAGGTTTAGTGAAAGGTTGTCAATTATTTATAGAGAGAAGTATCATACACTTATACATCAATGTTGAAAGTTATAAACATGAAAGGTCCACATTGACAATTGTAAACATCATTTAAAAATTAAATTGTAACGCCCTGATTTTCTGAACCAGAATACTACACGGTGCTTATGACCCCAAAGGAACACAAGCTAACCCATGACTGATATCTGTACCTGTACACTGCATAATATACTTGTAAAATGAGGAAAACATAAAAAATAGGCCATAAGGTTCAACTGAATAAAGAAACTATCAAAACATGACATCCATGTGGGTAGCAAATACCCAAACATTTGAATCTAAACTAAATCTAAAAACCTCTAAGTACTGTCTGAATAAGGAGTTGAAGGAACATGTCTCCAACTAACTTCGAAACTGAAAACTAACTGAATTAATAAATGAATAAATCAAGTAATATCGTCCTCGAATGAAGAGGACTCACTGCAACTTTGTGTGTTGAATGCGACTGCTACTGCTGGTCTGGAACTCGTGTCTCTGAAACAATGGTGTAACATAAAAAGAAAGCACTATAGCGCAAATGCGTCAGTACAACTACAGTACTGAGTATACGAGTGAGGTAGGCTAATGCGAAGGGTTTACATGCATGAATAATGCTAACTGATTGACTTGTATGAACGTAAGAGTGCAAACATACATACATAGTAACTGAGGTCGTGAGTAAATGATAGCTAAATCTGTACGCTAATATATGGCTAAAAATATAGTTCTAATAGCATGAGGGACTGTATCTAACAATCCTGAATCTGATGGAACTGTTTGAGTTCTGTACAATAACTGAGATTTGACTGTATCTAACAGTCTTGGTATACAAATATCTGAAGAACTGTCTGAGTTCTTTTTTTGAGACTGAGTTTGAAACTGTGGGAGGTAGTTTTTTAACTGACATGCCCCATGTATGCTAAAGTAGCTGAAATAGGGCCCAATTACTACCCTGATTGGAAGGGTGTCAATACTGTACTATGGGTAAAGACATGCTGTGAGTGACCCTCAAATCTGGCAGCGTCCCCAAAAGAGAATGACAGATGTCTGCCCCATCAACTCTCAAACTGGCAGTGTTGATGTCTCAACCTATGATGGATACATAGTTTTGGAATGCAAGGATTACTTCTAAGAATCACACCTTTATCCAAAGCAGATGAGTTACCATCCTTGGGTTCGCTCGGTGCTAACTCCTACTCCCATCTGAAGAGACTGATCTTGACTTAACTGACTATACACGAACTGGGTTTACTGAAGTTCCGTTACCTGAGGGAATAATACTGATAACTGACTGAGATCATGAGGTTTCTAAGGTTTCCTGAGTCACATGACTGACTCAATTTTATGGAACGTGGATTGACTGAAGATATCATGACAACATGAAATGACTCTAGGCATATGGCTATAGTTTCGGGTATGAATACCCCCAGGACTCGATAGAAGAAAACTGACACACACGATATGACTTGATCACAAGATTTGAGTCTATAATTCATAATATCATAAGGGATAGTGTACTTCATGAGTCTATTCAACATCTCAAACATGGTAGGGAAAACGTGGATGCATTCTGTGTACATGTTCTATAATTCCATTATCACACATTCTTCACACCACAACAATAGCAACATATAAATAGCATGGAATTCATATTGAGTGTATAGCTAATATGAACTTGTCATTTAGGTATCATAAAATCATGTAAATATGGACTTCTATCATCTTAGGCATTTTAACAAATACCTTGTATGCACACCTTGGGCATAGGTTTTCTCAACAAATGTTAATTATCTTGAACCACCCAATTTCACATGTTTTAACAACAAACATGCATGTTTCTTAGAAATCATCTTAAAATAATAGTCTAACATTTAAACAATGGTCATTGACATGAACAACATCACATAGCAATAAGGAAATCAAAGTTTCTCATTTAAAATAATGATTCTTGAACTCTATGAATGAAAGGGGTCCATAGATGAACATAACACATACTTGACTCAAGGTTCTTGATGTTTTTGAACTGGAAGGATTTAAAATCCCCTGATTCTTAAAGAAGATTGAGTCTTGGTCTTGAAAATTTAATTTAGGGAGAAACCCTAGTTGTTTGTAGTAAAAGAATGATGAAAAGTGGGTTAACTTAGGTGTAATTGGGTTTATATAGATAAGCGGCATGTTACCAAAATACCCCTGTTAAAATGACCTGGAAATAAATTAAATGTGGCGTGTGATGGTCCGACTGATAGTCCGTCAGACTCTTGGTGGACCGTCATTTAGCCCGTTAGATGTGGACTAGAAATGGGCTTCACTGGATAAGGGTTGATGGTATTAGTGATGGTCCATCAAGTATCTGGTGGTCCGTCAACTCATCCTTCACACCTTATCCAAAATGTGGCTCAACTGTATGGCTTTGACGGTCCAAGTGGTGGTCTGTCACTTAGTTAACGGTCCATCAACTTGGCCGTCAGGCCTTAACCAGAATGGGGCCCTTCTACCTTAGAAGTGATGGTTCAAGTGGTGGTTCGTCACTAGCTTAACGGTCTTCCAACTGGGCCGTTGCACCTAGGCAATTCTGGCAGTTCCGAGTAAAACGTCCATAACTCCTTCGTTTAATGTCAGATTTGGATGAAATTACTATTGTTGGAAAGCCAACTCAATTTCCCACGTAATAGAAAGTGAAAATCTAAAAAATACTGCATGTACAAAAATAGATTTGCATTTTAAAGTAAGTCCTAGCATTCTTGAGATGATTTCTAGCTAGGAAAAGGCATGGGTATTATAATATCTCCCCCATGAGAATATTCATCCTCAAATGAAAATGACTTGGAGGGGAAATAATGATCTGAACATGAATAGCTGGAACATGATCTCACGACTGACAAACTATACATAGAATACTGATCATGCATATCTGATGCATGGATAATTGATACATGAATACGTAACTGAGCAATCTGATAAACTGAGTTTCTCACTGTGAGAATTCATAGCTGATGCATGATTAAATAATATACCGACACATGAACACATGTCTGACTATGCAATGGCAATAAATACCAAGTTTATACTGAATGCTGAACATGAAACTAAATAAGATTAAGAAGGACTGTTACCTTAAGCTTGATCCGAATTGGTGGAGAAAAGGTGAGGGTACTTGGTACGCATATCTGCTTCTATTTCCTAAGTACCTTCCTCATGAGACTAATTTTGCCTAAGAACTTTGACTAGAGGGACTTCTTTGTTCCTCAATCGATGATTCTGATAGTCTAAGATTTCAACTAGAATCTCTTCATAATAGAGGTTGTTCTGAATGTCAATGCTCTGAATAGGGACTACAACTGTTGGGCCACCTATGCACTTCTTAAGCAAAGAGACATGGAAGAATGGATTACTAAGGCTAGATCAGAAGGCAATTTGAGCTCATAAGCTACCTGTCGAAGCAACTGAGAATTCTAAAGGGACCAACATAGCAAGTATTGAGTTTCCCTTTCTTGCCGAAACTCTTCTCTCCCTTTATGGGAGAGATCTTAAGATAGGCATAGTTGTTGACCTCGATCTTGATATCTTTTCTACAAACATCTGCATAAGACTTCTGTCAGCTCTGAGCATCCCGAAGTCTCTCCCTGATAAACTAAATTTTCTCTAAGGCGTCGAATACCAAGGCTGGACCTATGATTGAGGACTAACTAACTTTGAACCAACCGATTGGAGATCTACACCTCCTACCATAGAGAGCTTCAAATGGATCCATTTGATGAATAACTAACAAGTTGAATCCATTTATATCTGATACATGATTATATGGCCAACATGATACGTGAATGCATGACTGAAAGCATTGATAAGCCGATTATGCATATCTGATATGTGAATATATGACTAAACTGGCTCGTGAACATGTGACTGAACATGCAATGGTAAAAGATACCAAGTTTAAACTAAAACTGGGAATGGAAATAAATACCAATTTTGGTACTAAAATCTATACATGAGAACGAGTTAGTTCAAGAAACACTGTTACCTTGAACTAAAAATACCAATGAGTCTGAGATCAATTACATAATATACAAGAGCGGGAACATGAGTACGTAATTGAGCCTAGAACATAATACATGAGCTGAACTGAGTCTATAATACATGACATGGATGGAGTATCATATCATAGATTAAACTAAGCCATAGAGTACATGTCTTACTGCTAATTTGTGGAGTTAGAAGGTCGGCTCATAAATAACCTTTCCTCCAAGATAGATTCATCAAAGAAAACGATACGTTTAAATCATGAAAACTTGGGGGGCTATACTGTATATCTTCCTTGGGACATTACGTCCCTTGAAGAATGCTGACTTGACTGAGATACTGAGGAAAACTTAGGTGATGCACAAGGAACTTATGAATTGAGTCGTGACTAAATATTTGAGATTTGAAATTGAGACATGATACATGAACTGAGATGAACATGAGTTTGTAAATACACTAACATATCTTATTAACTAAAGAACTGGTAGTTGAATACTGGGTATAGAAGACTGAATTGTACTTAATGTGAATAGCTAGACTGAGGCCATAGAGTATCATAGGTATAAGAAGGGACTGACAAAGTAACATGAGGTAACTAAACATAGATTTCATAAAAGCTATATTATTTGAAAATGCATGACCAAGTGCATTACATGAGTTGGAAACATTCCATACACTGAGGTATGGAAATACCTATAACTGAGTAGCTGATAACTGTACGCTGTGGTCAAGCAAGTTTGAAACCAAACTGAGTTTCTGAACTGAGCACTGATCTGAAGCTGACATCCTAACTAATGCTATAACTGGAACCTATACTGGTGCTGGGTTCGAATAATTGAATACTGATAACTAAATTTTAGACAGATACTGAAGTACTAAATCTTCATAGCTGAGTAACTGATTACTGATAGTCATAGTCTTGTAGGACCGTTTGAGTCTTTTACTAAATATTGATTAATGAGTTGACGTTGTATCTGAGGACTGGGGGACGGAACATCGACCCCATGGATTCACCAAGGAATCTAAACTGAGAGTACGTATGAAACATTATGAATTTATGTAATCATTAGGAGCTTAACATGGATCATGAGGACTTAGCATTCTATAGACTGAGATACTGAAGCACTGATAGCTGAGTAAGTGGTAACTGAATTATTGATAGTTACGTGAGAGGTCCTGACATAAGTCAAAGATCTGAACGTATAATCATACTCTTCACTTTCATAACTTCTAAGTATAACCCCTTGTTATCCAATTTCTTCCATACTAACATGACGTTCAAGCCTATCTGCATAACTACACCCTCGTGTAAAACAAACATGCAACAATCTTTTCTTAACATGAAACATTTACTCTCCTTCATCTAAGCAACTGCTCATCAATACACCATTTCACAAGGAGAGGTTTCTGAAGGATTAAATTAGGAAGACCTAAAGTATGAATGGATACTAGCTGATCTTGAAATATGACTGAAACTTTGAGAAATAGAATATCAACAACATGTTTTTTAACCAAGAAGGTAATAACTAAGAGTATGCATGACATAATCTAAATTTATCTGATCTATAGGGGCAAAGCATGAGTCATGGAGATTGAGTATACTGTAAAGTATGATATGTGTACATGAGTCATGAGCTGCATGACACAAGTCTAGAGTTTCTGCATTCGTGGGACATGATTTGTAACACTGAGGGAGCGGGAACTGAACCCCTTATGCTGGGAACTGAAGGTGCACATAATCCATGGAAAGTGCATGAAGGTAAGTTGTGATTATGAAACATGATTTGTACTATCGAGTAAATTAGGACTCCTTATGCTGCGAATGGAAATCATACATGATTTATGGGAAAAAATTAATGAGCATGGTTCGTGACCATAGAGTTGACATGCAACTCCTAAGGGGGTTTCATGATAGCTGAGGTGCAAAACTCTGCACTGAGATAAGAATGGGTCGGAGCATGATGAGAATCTACATGAATTTTCATAGAAAACCTTTCTTTAGCATGATCTAAGACATGAAAAAAAGGAAACTATTTCTTAAACACCTCATAGCCTTCTGCACATAATGTGGTGCACAACTCACGCATGTAAAAGACTCTACTAGATGTGGCTTTCAAACTTCATAGGACATTGTTGAGACTTAGGCACTGATACGAAGTTTATAACACCTCAATTTTCTAAATCGAAATCTTACACGGTGCTTATGACCACGAAGGACCACAAGCTAACCAATGACTAATATCTGTACCTGTGCATCGCATATTATACTTGTAAAATATGGAAAACATGAACAATAGGCCATAAGGTTCAACTGAATAAAGAAAATATCAAAACATGACATCCATATAGGTAGCAAATACCCAAAACAACTGAATCTGCATTGAATCTGAAAACCTCTAAGTACTGTTTGAATAAGAAGTTGAAGAAACATGTCTCCAACTAACTCTGAAACTAAAACCTAACTGAATTAATAAATGAATAAATCAAGTAATATCATCCTCAAATGAAGAGGACTCACTGCAACTCTGTGTACTGAATGCGACCGCTACTGCTGGTCTGGAACTCATGTCTCCGAACCTATGGTGTAACATGAAAAGAAAGCACCATAGCATAAATTTATCAGTATAACTGGAGTACTGAGTATACGAGTAAGGTAGGCCAAAGCAAAGGGTTTACATGCATGAATAATGCTAACTGACTGACTGATAAGAAAGTTGAGTGCAAACATAAATACATAGTAATGAGGTCCTGAGTACGTAATAGCTAAATCTGTACGCTAAAACATGGCTTAAAATATAGTTCTGATAGCATGACGGACTGTATTTGATAATCCTAAATATGATGGAACTGTCTGAGTTCCATACTATAACTAAGATTTGACTATATCTATTAGTCCTGGTATATGGATATCTGAAGAACTATCTGAGTTCATTTACTGAGACTGAGTCTAAAACTGTGGGAGGTAGTTGTTTAACCGACATACCCCATGTATACTAAAGTAGCTGAACTGGGGCCCAATTGCTGCCCTGATTTAAAGGGTGTCAATACTGTGCAACGGGAAAAGACATGTTGTGAGTGACCCTTAAATATGGCAGTGTCCCCAAAAGAGAACGGAGGATGTCCGTCCCATCAACCCTAAAGATGGCAGTCTTGATGTCTTAACCTATGCTGGCTATATATTTCTGGAATGTAGGGATTGCTTCTAAAAATCACACCTTCATCTGAAGCAGATGAGTTCCCATCCTTGGGTTCGCTCAGTGCTAACTCCTACTCCCATCTGAAGAGACTGAACATGACTTAACTGACTATACATGAACTGGGTTTACTAAATTTCCATTGATTGATGAAATAATACTGATAACTGACTAAGATCATGAGGTTTATGAGGTTTCATGAGTCACATGACTGACTGAATTCTATGGAACGTGTATTGACTGAAGATATCACGATGACATAACATGGCTCTAGGAACATAACTATAGTTTTGGGTACGAATACCCCCAGGACTCGATAGAAGAAAACTGACACACATGACATGACTTGATCACATGATTTGAGTCCACAATTCATAATATCATAAGTAAGGGATAGTGTACTTCATAAGTCTATTCAACATCTCAAACATGGTAGGGAAAGCGTGGATACATTTTGTGTACATGTTCTATAATTCCATTATCACACATGCTTCACACCACAACAATAGCAACACATAAATAGCATGGAATTCATATTGAGTGTATAGCTAATATGGACTTGTCATTTAGGTATCATAAAATTATGTAAATATGGACTTCTAGCATCCTAGACATTTTAAAAAACACCTTCCATGTACACCTTGCGCATAGGTTTTCTCAACAAATTTTAATCATCTTGAACAACCCAATTTCATGGGTTTTAACCACAAACATGCATACTTCATGGAAATTATCTTAAAATAATATTCTGAAGTTTAAACAGTGGCCATTGACATGAACAACATCACATAGCAACAAGGAAATCCACATTTCTTATGTAAAATCATGGTTGTTAAACTGCATGAACGAAAGGGGTCCATAGATGAACACTACACATACCTGACTCAAGGTTCTTGATGTTTTTGAACAGGAAGGATTTGAAATCCCCTGATTCTTGAAGAAGATTGAGTCTTGGTATTAAAGATTTAATTTAGGGAGAAACCCTAGTTGTTTGTGGTGAAAGAATGATGAAAAGTGGCTGAAATCGAGTGTAATTGGGTTTAAATAGATTAGTGGTAAGTTACAAAAATACCCATGTTAAAACGACCTAGAAATAAATTGAATGTGGCGTGTGACAGTCTGATTGATGGTCCGTCAGACTCTTGGTGGACCGTCATTTATCTTATCTGACGTGGACCAGAAATGGGCTTCACCAGATAAGGGTTGATGGTATGAGTGACGGTCCGTCAAATATCTGGTGGTCCGTTAACTCATCCATCACACCTTATCCAAAATGTAGCTCAACTGGCATGGGTTTGACGGTCCAAATGGTGGTCCGTCACTAAGTTGATGGTCGGTCAACTTGGCCATCAGGCCTTAACCAAAATGGGGCCCTTTTGCCTTGGAAGTGACGGTCCATGTGGTGATCCGCCAACTGGGCTATCGCACAAAGGCTATTATGATAGTTTCGAGTAAAATATCCATAACTCCTTCATCTGATGTCAGATTAGGATGAAATTGGTATTGTTGGAAAGAAAACTCAATTTCCCACGTAATAGAAAGTGAAAATATAAAAAATACAGCATGTAAAAAATAGATTTGCATTTCAAATTAAGTCCTAGCATTCTTGAGATGATTTTTAGCTAGGAAAAGGCACGGGTATTATAAAAACTAATGGAGAAAATTAATGGTTAATAAAGTTAAGATCATTAGTGAAAATATAACACCCTGATTTTTTGAACCGGAATGCTACATGGTGCTCATGACCCCGAAGGAAAACAAGCTAACCCATGACTGATATCTGTACATGTATACTACATAATATATAATAAAATACAAATAAATGAATATAAAAGGCCATAAGGTTCGAACAGAATAAATGTCTGATAACAAAATATCTGAAAAAGGTATAATAATACCAAAACAAGTCATAGATACTGAAAATAATAAGATCTGAATATACAATATGACATCTAGTCTGAAAGCCTCTAACTGAACTGAATAAGGTTTTGAAGGAACATGTCTCCAACTAACTCCATCTAGAAACTGAATAGTAAATATAGCAATAATCATATCATCCTTGAATGAGAAGGACTCACTGAAAACTCTGAACACTGGAATACTACTACTGATCTGGAGCTCATGCCTCTAAACCTATGGTGTAAAATAACAGAAAGCACCATAGCGCAATTACGTTAGTACGTCTGAATGTACTGAGTATACGAGTTAGGTAGGCTAAATTCAAAGGGTTATATGCATGAACAATGCTGACTAATATGAACGTGAGAATACATACATGTGTACATAAATGTAACTAAACTCATGGAGATACTGACTATTGAGTTTGAATACTAACAACATGAGTGTACTGATACTGAGATACTGAATAGATGAATGACTATTTCTAATAGTTCAAATTATGAAGAACTGGTCTGGTTAACTGTGTCACAATGGCCTGAAGCTGAATATTGATATTATGAATTTTGATAACTGATATGACTGATATAACTGTGATGGTCGTCCTAATCGATGTAACTGATACTGAGTGACTGTATCTAAAAGTCTATGTTCTGATGGAACTATCTGAGTTCTATTTTATATGGAGTAACTGAATTTGAGATCAGTCCTATCTAGAGGGTGATCTTTAGATCTGATGATTCTAATACTGTTTAACTATAGTTGAGATCAGTCCAATCTAATGGGTGATATTGAAGTCTATTTATAATAATAAGTATTGTTTATCTCTTACAGTACTGAATCTTTACTACTGAACTGGGTTGATTGTATCTGATAGTCTAAGTTTTGATGGAACTATCTGAGTTCTATTTTATATGGAGTAACTGAATTTGTGATCAGTCCTATCTAGCGAGTGATCTTTAGATCTGATGATTCTGATACTGTTTAACTATAGTTGAGATCAGTCCTGTCTAATGGGTGGTCTTAAAGTCTATTTATAATGATAAGGATTGATTGTCTCTAACAGTACTGAATCTGTACTACTGATTTAAGTTGATTGTATCTGATAGTGCTGAATCTGTAACTGACTCTGGGATGTATTCATCTAACTGACATGCTCTAAGCTAAGTTGATTGGGGTCCAATCTCTGCCCTGACTGGAAGGGTGTCAGTACCGAGCCACCATTAAAGACATCTGCTATAGATTTAGTCCTAATCTAGCAGATAACTCCTGGGATTAGTCCTATATATAAAAATATGCTAACGGGTGACCCCTGAGTATGTCAATCCTATCTAACGGGTGACATCTTATACCTATGCTGGCTACATAGTTATGGAACTTAGGGATTGCTTCTAAGGATCTCAGTCCTAATCTAGCGGGTGAGTCCCCATCCCTAGGCTTACTCGTTGCTGAATTCTACTCCCAGTTGAAAGACACTGAACTAAATAACTGGGCTGAACTGAATAACTGAACTGAACTGATTAGCTAAACTGATACTGATTAACTGAAATGAAAATAGTGGTATTGTTTAGTGGAGCTAAAACTTAGTTTACTGGATTCTAATGGCGGATGGAATATAATGAGTTCTGAGGACTGATTAAGATTACTGAATTTACTGCGATTTACAGTGATTACTGAGGTTACTGAGCACTGAGATTACTGAGAATACTAAACTACTGAGATTATTGAGTTTTCCTGAGTTACATGACTGACTGATTTCTATAGATCATGGCTTGACTGAGAGTATGGAGAAAACATGACATGGCTCTAGGCACACATCTATATTTTTTGGGTACAAGTACCCCAAGGACTCGATGGAAGTAAACTAACACACATGACTGACTTGATCATAAGAGTAGAGTCCATAATCCACAACATCATAAATAAGGGATTTCATACTAAGCAAGGTTCTCAACAATCTATTTCATGGAAGGGAATTTCATACAACATGTATATACTTGCATAGCTTTCAATATCATGCTCATTACATATTACAACCACAATTCATAATATCATAACTTGGGGAATTTCATAAAGTACATGGGTATTGTAAATCTTGTACATGAGTGGGTGTTGCTAGTAAGCATAGAATAATTCTATAAGTCTAGTTCATGAGTAATCCAACAGTGTTCAAAAGTCACATTATCAACATGGATGACATTGAATCATAGAGGCCTATAATAAATCCTCAACCTAGTCATAATTTAGGTATTATGCATGATTTCTAGTCTCTTAGGTATTTTATCAAATATCTTACATACACAACTTAGGCATACGTGTAAATCATACAATTACTCATCAATAATCAAATTTACATGTTTTCAACTCATATGATGTCATAGATTCATCATAACACATAAAGATTCTATCTTGGCATCATTCACCATATAAACATGATCAACAATCCATTCAAAACATGAAAACCCTAATATATAGTTTTAGAAAAAAAAAAGGATTCTTGAACTTCATGGATGAAAGGAGTCCATGAATGAACACATGCATACCTTAGAAAGGAAACCTTGATGATTTGCTGGAGAGTTCTTGGATTGGAAAACATAATTCCTGATTATCTTGGAAAAAGGCTTGAATCTTGCTTTTGAGAGATGAGTTTGATGGAAACCGTAATCTTGTGGTTGATAGTGTAAGAGAGGGGTTTTAAGATTCTTAACTGAAGAAAAATAGGAAAAATTATGCCTCTTTAGGGTTATAAATCGTGGAACATGAAGGAAATGACCAAAATACCCTTGCAAAAATGCCCTTGAATTGCTGGAAAAATATACTTGACGCCATCTGTGATAGGCCGTCAGGTCCGTGATAGGCCGTCACGAATGGTCATCACAAAAGCAGTCCGAATTTTTTATTTTCTAACTAGTGCTGATGACATTTTCAGAAATATCGTCATAATGTGATGACGTCGTCAAAAAGTTTGTCAGAAATGTAATTGTCCGTCAGAAACGTCAACACCATTTTCTAGCTTGACATACTGGAATAAAATGGGGATAACTCTTTGCTCCTCTATTCGATTTAGGAGAAATTGGATTCTTTGGAAAGCTAATTCGAAGAGCTTTAATTTGATAAATAGTAAATCATCTAGTTTGTCATATACAATGAGTTAAGGGTCGATTGAAGTTGACCCATGTTTTGACGCTTACTAAAACATGAACGATAGGAAAGCTTTCAACTTGTACTTGAGTTAGGGGACCTCTATGATGTAAATTTATGCTAAAATAAATTCCCACACTACATAATTGATTAAAACACTAAATTTATATAGGATTTGAGGGTTTTGAAACATCGAATGACGGATTTTCATTCAAGTCCAAAATATGGGGTATTACAATATCTCCCCTTGGGAACATTCCTCCTCAAATGATACTGGATGATATGAAACAAAAGATAGCTTACACGAATATATAGCATGAATGAGTGATCATGATTTCATGGCTGACATGACTGAAAATAGAGCATATCATACTGTACATGCATATCTTATGCATGGGTAGCTGATTTATGAATGTAGGACTGAGTGTTCTGATAAACTGAGTTTCTCAAACTGAGAATGTATATCTGATGCTTAACTGATAATTTGAATCCATGCATATCTAATACATGATTATATGACTGACATGATACGTGAATGCATGACTGAAAGTACTGATAAGCTGACCACCACATCTGATTCGTGAATACATGACTTAACTGGCTCACGATTATGCGACTGAACATGCAATGGTAAAGGTGCTAAGATTGAACTAAAATATGAGAACATGACTGATTCTGCTACATGACATATGGACTGAACATCATGAATTGATCTAAACCTATGAATACTTGACTTACAACCGAGGTCTAACTTGAAGGTCAACTTATGAGTACCATCTATTCTAGAATGAATTCATTATGCAAGGAGAAATTGAAGGATCTAAGGCATGAGACCATTAAGAGAAAGTGGGGTATCTCCTCCTTGGGACGCTATGTCATTCTAAGAATGCTTACCTTACGGAGATAATGGCTGATGCACTAGGAATCTACAAACTAGATCATAACTAAACTTTGGGAGTTTGAAACCAATGCATAAGATGGACTAAACTTGCAACTACTAGGAGGTTCTACCTTTAAATAGTTATATTCTCTGAGATTTTGGAAAGCATGAATAGATGCAAGGATGAGAAAACAAGCTATGCAAATCGGACTGCTCACTAGTATGACATGAATACTGAAAGAAGGGAAACTATTCATAAAACATCTCATAGCCTCCTGCACAGAAGTGTGGTGCACAACACACGCATGTACAAGACTCCACTAAATGTGACTTATAGACTTCCTCGGACTCTATTGAACCTTAGGCTCAGATACAAAGTTTGTAACACCTTAATTTTCTGAACCAAAATACTACACGGTGCTCATGTCCTCAAAGGACCATAAGCTAACCCATGACTGATATTTGTACCTGTATACTGAAAAATATAGCATAAAATATAGAAACATAAACTTGAAAGGCCATAAGGTTTGAACTGAATAAACGCCTGATAACAAAATATCTTAAAAAATTATAACAAAACCAAATAAAGTCATAAATATTGAAAATAATGAGATCTGGATATCTAATCTGACATCTACTCTAAAAGCCTCTAAATGAAAGAAATAAGGAGTTGAAGGAACATGTCTCCAACTAACTCCATCTAGCAACTGAATAGTAAATATAGCAATAATCATATCAACTTTGAATGAGAAGGACTCATTGAAAACTTTAAACACTGGAATGCTACTGCTGATTTGGAGCTCGTGCCTCTGAACCTATAGTGAAACATAAGAGAAAGCACCGTAGTGCAATTACATGAGCAGGTCTGAATGTACTGGGTATACGAGTGAGGTAGGCTGAATGCAAAGCGTTATATGCATGAACAATGCTGACTAATACAAATGTAAGAATACATACAGGCATACATAACTGTAACTGAACTCATGGAGATACTAACTACTGAGTCTAAATACTGACAATATGAGTGTACTGACGCTAAGATACTGAATAGATGAACGACTATTTCTTACAGATTGAATTATGAAGAACTATTCTGGTTTACTGTGTCTGACAATCCTGAAGCTGAATACTGATATCATGAATTCTGATAACTAATATAACTGATATAACTATGATGATCGGCCTAATCGATGTAACTGATACTGAGCGACTATATCTAATAGTCAAAGTTCTGATGAAACTATCTTAGTTCTATTTTATATGGAGTAATTGAATTTGAGATCAGTCGTATCTAGTAGGTGATCATTAGATATTATGATTCTGATACTGTTTAACTATATTTGAGATTAGTCCTATTTAATGGGTGATCTTGAAGTCTATTTATAATGAAATGGATTGATTATCTCTAACAGTACTGAATCTGTACTACTGAATCATAGAGGCCTATCATGAATCCTTCCCTTAGTCATATTTAGCTATAATGCATGATTTCTAGTCTCTTAAGTATTTTATCAAACACCTTACATAAAAAACTTAGGCATAGGTGTAAATCATACAATTACTCATCATAAATAACCAAAATTACGTGTTTTCAACTCATATGATGTCATAGATTCATAACAACACATTAAGATTCTATCTTGTCATAATTAAACACATAAACATGATCAAAAATCCATTCAAAACATAAAAACCATAATATAAAGTTTTAGAAAAAAAAAGGGTTCTTGAACTTCATGGATGAAAGGAATCCTTGAATGAACACACACATACCTTAGATAGGAAACCTTGATGATTTGCTGTGGAGTTCTAGAATTGGAAATCATAATTCTTGATTATCTTAGAAAAAGGCTTGAATCTTGCTTTTGAGAGATGAGTTTGATGAAAACCCTAATCTTGTTAACTGTGTCTAACAGTCCTAATGCTGAATATTGATATTATGAATTCTGATAACTAATATGACCGATATAACTATGATGATCAACCTAATCGATGTAACCAATACTAAGCGACCATATCTGATAGTCTAAGTTCTGATGGAACTATCTGAGTTCTATTTTATATGGAGTAACTTAATTTGAGATCAATCCTATCCAGTAGGTGATCTTTAGATTTGATGATTCTATTACTATTTAACTATAGTTAAGATCAATCCTATTTAATGGGTGATCTTGAAGTCTATTTATAATGATAAGGATTGATTATCTCTAACAGTACGAAATATGTACTACTAAACTAAGTTGATTGTATCTGACTGTCTAAGTTATGATGGAACTATCTGAGTTCTATTTTATATGGAGTAACTGAATTTGAGATCAGTCCTATGTAGTGGGTGATCTTTAGATCTGGTGATTTAGATACTGTTTAACTATAGTTGGGATCAGTCCTGTCTAATGGGTGATCTTGAAGTCTATTTAAAATGATAAGGATTGATTGTCTTTAACAGTACTGAATCTGTATTACTGAACTGTGTATACTGTATCTGACAATCCTGAATCGGTAACTAAAACTGTGGGATGTGTTCATCTAACATATATGCCCCAAGCTAAGCTGACTGGGGTCCAATATCTGCCCTAACTTGAAAGGTTTTAGTACTGCACGACCTGTAAAGATACCTACTGTTGAGTCAGTCTTAATCTAGCAGGTGACTGCATGGATTAGTCTTATACATATAAATGTGCTAATGGGTGACCCCTGAGTATGTCAATCCTATCTAACAGGTGACATCTTTTACCTATGCTGGCTACATAGTTTTGGAACTTAGGGATTGTTTTTAAGGATCCCAGTCCTAATCTAGCAGGTGAGTCCCCATCCCTAGTCTTACTCGGTACCGAATCCTACACCCATTTAAAGTCACTGAACTAAATAACTAGGATGAACTGAATAATTGAACTGAACTGATTAGCTAAACTCATACTGATTAACTGAACTGAAAATAGTGGTATTGTTTAGCAGAGCTAAAACATAGTTTACTGGATTCTGATGACGAATGGAATATAATGAGTTCTGAGGACTGATTAAGAGTAATAAAGTTACTGAGATTTACTATGATTTTTAAGGTTACTGAGATTACTGAGAATACTAAACTACTGAGATTACTGAGTTTTCTTGAGTTACATGACTGAATAATTTCTATAGATCATGGCTTGACTGAGAGTATCGTGAAAACATGACATGGCTCTAGGTATCATGGCTTGACTGAGAGTATCATGAAAACATGAAATGGCTCTAGGCACACAACTATATTTTTCGAGTACAAGTACCCCCAGGACTCGATGGAAGGAAACTGACACACATGACTGACATGATCATAAGGGCAGAGTCGATAATCCATAATATCATAAATAAGGGATTTCACAGTAAGCATGGTTCTCAACAATCTATTTCATGGAAGGGAATTTCATACAACATGTATATTTGCATAGCTTTCACTATCATGCTCATTACATATTACAACCACAATCTATAATATCATAACTTTGGGAATTTCATGAAGTACATGGGTATTGTACATCTTGTACATGAGTTGGTGTTGCAAGTAAGCATAGCATAATTCTATAAGACTAGTTCATGAGTAATCCAATAGTGTTCACAAAACACATTATCAACATGGATGACATTAAGTAATAGAGGCCTATCTTGAATCCTTCATATAGTCACTTTTTAGCTATAATGCATGATTTCTAGTCTCTTAGGTATTTTATCAAACACATTACATACACAACTTAGGCATAGGTGTAAATCATACTATTACTCATCATAAATAATCAAACTTACATGTTTTCAACATATATTATGTCATAGATTCATAATAACACATGAAGATTCTATCTTGGCATCATTCAACACACAAACATGATCAACAATCCATTCAAAATTTGAAAACCATAATATAAAGTTTAAGAAAAAAAAAGGATTCTTGAACTTCATTGATGAAAGGAGTCCATGAATGAACACATGCATACTTTAGAAAGGAAACCTTGATGATTTGCTGAAGAGTTCTTGGTTTGGAAAACTTAATTCTTGATTATCTTGGAAAAAAGATTGAATCTTCCTTTTGAGAGATGAGTTTGATGAAAACCCAAATCTTGTGGTTGAGAGTGTAAGAGATGATTTTTGAGATGCTTAACTTAAGAAAAATAGGAAAAATTGTGCCTCTTTAGGGTTATAAATCGTGGAAGGTGAAGGAAATGACTAAAATACCCTTGCAAAAATGACCTTGAATTGTTGGAAAAATATACTTGACGCTATCTGTGACAGGCCGTTAGGTCCGTGATAGGCCTTCACGAATGGTCATCACAAAAGGGGTCCAAATTTTTTATTTTCTTCCCAGCGCTGATGACATTTTTAGAAATATCCTTAGAAAGTGACAAACTTGTCACAAAGGTCGTCAGAAACGTGATAGCCCATCAGAAATGTCGTAAACATTTTCCAACTTGACATGATGGAATAAAATGGGGATAACTCTTTGCTCCGATATTGGAATTAGGAGAAATTTGTATTATTGGAAAGCTAATTCAAAGAGATTTCATTTGATATTTAGTAAACCATTCAGTCAGTCATATATAATGAGTTATGGTAGATTGAATTTGACCCAAGTTTTGACGCTCACTAAAATATGAACGATAGGAAAGCCTTCAAATTATACTTGTGTTAGGGGACCTCTATGATCTAAATTCATGCTCAAATATATTACCACACTACATAATTGATTAACACACTAAATTTATATAGGATTTGAGGCTTTTGAAACATCCACGCATAGGGATGATGGATTTTCATTCAAGTCCAAAATGTGGGCTATTATAATATCTCCCCCTTGGAAACATTCCTCCTCGAATGATACTGGCTGATATGAGACAAAAGACAGCTTACACAAATATATAACATGAATGATTGATCATGATTTCATGGTTGACATGACTAAAAACTCAGCATATCATACTGTACATGTATATCTGATGATTGGGTAGTTGATTTATGAATGTTGGACTGAGTGTTCTGATAAAATGAGTTTCTCGAACTGAGAATGCATATCTGATGCTTAACTAATATGTTGAATCCATGCATATCTGATGCATGATTATATGACTGACATGAAATATGAATGCATGATTGAAAGTAATGGTAAGCTGACCACGCATATCTGATGTGTAAATACATGATTGAATTAACTCACGAACATGCGACTGAACATGAAATAGTAAAGGCACTAAGATTAAACTAAAACATGTGAACATAACTGATTCTGCTATGTGACATATAGACTGAACATCATGAACTGATTTGAACCTCTGAATACTTGACTTACAGCTGAGGTCTAACTTGAAGGTCAACTTATGAGTACCCTCTATTCTAGACTGAATTCGTTTTTCAAGGAGAAGTTGAAGGATCTAAGGCATGAGAGTGTTAAGAGAAAGTGGGGTATCTCCCCCTTGGGACGCTATATCATTCTAATAACGCATACCTTACGGAGATACTAGGTAATGCACAGGACATCTATGAACTAGATTATAACTAAACTTTTGGAGTTTGAAACCAATGCATGAGATGGACTAAACTTTCAAATACTAGGAGGTTCTACCTTTAAATAGTTACATTCTCTCAGATTTTGAATAGCATGAATAGATGCATGGATGAGAAAATAAGCTATACAAATCTGACTGCACACTGGCACGACATGAATACTGAAAGAAGGGAAACTATTCCTAAAATATCTCATATCCTGGTGCACAACACACGCATATACAAGACTCTACTAGATGTGACTTCTAGAATTCCTTGAACTCTACTGAACCTTAGGCTCAGATACCAAGTTTATAATAGCCTAATTTATTGATCCAGAATGCTACACAGTGCTCATAACCTCGAAGGACAACAAGCTAAACCACGACTGATATCTGTACCTGTATACTACATAATATATCATAAAATATGAAAACATGAATATAAAAGGCCATAAGGTTAGAACTGAATAAATATCTAATAACAAAATGTCTAAAAAGGTATAATAATACCAAACCAAGTCATAAATATAGAAAATAATGAGATCTAAAAATCTAATCTGACATCTAGTCTAAAAGCCTCTAACTAAACTGTGTAAGAAGTTTAAGGAACATGTCTCTAACTAACTTCATTTAGCAACTGAATAGTAAATATAGAAATAATTATATTATCCTCGAATGAGAAGGACTCGCTGCAAACTCTGAACACTGGAATGCTACTGCTGATCTTGAGCTCGTTCCTCTGATCCTATGGTGTAACATAAGAGAAAATACCATAGCACAATTGTATCAGTACGTCTAACTGTACTGAGTATATGAGTGAGGTAGGCTAAATGCAAAGGGATATATGCATAAACAATGCTAACTAATATGAATGTGAGAATACATACGTGCATACATAAGTATAACTGAACTCAAGGAGATACTGACTACTGAGTCTGAATACTGAAAATATGAGTGTACTAATTCTGAGATACTGAATAGATGAATGACTATTTCTTACAGATCAAATTATGAAGAACTGGTCTGGTTGACTGTTTCTAACAGTCCTGATGCTGAATACTGATATTATGAATTCTGATAACTAATATGACCGATATAACTGTGATGATCGGCCTAATCGATGGAGTAAATAAATTTGAGATCAATCCTATATAGTGGGTGATCCTTATATCTGATGAATCTAATACTGTTTAACTATAGTTGAGATCAATCCTATTTAATGGGTGATATTGAAGTCTATTTGTAATGATAAGGATTGATTGTCTCTAACAGTACTAAATATGTACTACTGAACAAAGTTGACTATATCTTACAGTCTAAGTTCTGATGGAACTATCTGAGTTTTGTTTTATATAGAGTAACTGAATTTGAGATCAGTCCTATCTAGCGGGTGGTCTTTAGATCAGGTGATTCTGATACTATTTAACTATAGTTGAGATTTGTCCTATCTAATGGGTGATCTTGAAGTCAATTTAAAATGATAAGGATTGATTGTCTTTAACAGTACTGAATCTGTACTACTGAACTATTTGTACTGTATCTGACAGTCTTGAATCGGTAACTAAAATTGTGGGATGTATTCATCTAACAGATATTCCCCAAGCTAAGCTGACTGGGGTCCAATCTCTGCCCTGACTTGAAAGGTTTCAGTACTGCACGACCAGTAACGATACCTACCATGGAGTCAGTCCTAATCTAGCGGGTGACTGCTTGGATCAGTCCTATACATATAAATTTATTAATGGGTGACCCCTGAGTATGTCAATCCTATCTAACAGGTGACATCTTGTACCTATGCTGGCTACGTAGTTCTCGAACTTAGGGATTACTTCTAAGGATCTCTGTCCTAATCTAGTGGGTGAGTCCCCATCCCTAGGCTTACTCAGTGCTAAATCCTACTCCCATTTAAAGACACTGAACTAAATCATTGGGCTGAACTGAATAATTCAACTGAACTGATTAGCTGAACTGATACTGATTAACTGAACTGAAAATAGTGGTATTGTTTAGCGGAGCTAAAACTTAGTTTACTGGATTCTGGTGATGGATCGAATATAATGAGTTATGAGGAATGATTAAGAGCACTAAAGTTACTGAGATTTCCTGTGATTTCTGAGGTTACTGAGCACTGAGATTTCTGAGAATACGAAACTACTGAGATTACTGAGTTTTCCTGAGTTACATGACTGACTGATTTCTATAGACCATGGCTTGACTGAGAGTATCATGAAAACATGACATGTCTCTAGGCACACAACTATATTTTTTGGGTAGAAGTACCCCCAGGACTCGATGGAAGGAAACTGACACACATGACTGACATGATCATAAGAGTAAAGTCGATAATCCACAATATCAAAAATAAGGGATTTCATACTAAGCATGGTTGTCAACAATCTATTTCATGGAAGGGAATTTCATACAGCATGTATATATTTGCATAGTTTTCAATATCATGCTCATTACATATTACAACCACAATCCATAATATCATAACTTGGGGAATTTCATGAAGTACATGGGTATTGTATATCTTGTACATGAGTTGGTGTTACAAGTAAGCATAGCATAATTCTATTAGACTAGTTCATGAGTAATCCAATAGTATTCACAAAACACATTATCGATATAGATGACATTAAATCATAGAGGCCTATCATGAATCCTTCACTTAGTCACAATTTAGCTATAATGCATGTTTTCTAGTGTCTTAGGTATTTTATCAAACACCTTACATACACAACTTAGGCATATGTGTAAATCATACTATTACTCATCATAAATAATCAAACTTACATGTTTTCAACACATATGATGTCATAGATTCATAATAAAACATGAAGATTCTATCTTGGCATCATTCAACACATAAACATAATCAACAATCCGTTCAAAACTTGAAAACCATAATATATAGTTTTAGAAAAAGAAAAAGGATTCTTGAACATCATGGATGAAAGGAGTCCTTGAATTAACACATGCATACCTTAGAAAGGAAACCTTGATGATTTTCTAGAGAGTTCTTGGTTTGGAAAACTTAATTCTTGATTATCTTGGAAAAAGGATTGAATCTTGCTTTTGAGAGATGTGTTTGATGGAAACCCTAATCTTGTGGTTGAGAGTGTAGGAGAGGATTTTTGAGATGCTTAACTTAAGAAGAATAGGAAAAATTGTGCCTCTTTAGGGTTATAAATAGTGGAAGGTGAAGAAAATGACCAAAATACCCTTGAATTGCTGGAAAAATATACTTGACGCTATTCGTGATAGGCCGTCAGGTCCGTGATTGGCCGTCCCAAATGGTCATTAAAAAATGGATCCAAATTTTTTATTTTCTGCCCAGTGCTGACGATATCATCATAAATATTGTCAGAATGTGACGACGTGATCAAAAAGGTCGTCAAAAATGTGATAGCCCGTCAGAAACGTCATCACCATTTTTCAGCTTGACATGCTGGAATAAAATGGGTATAACTCTTCTCTCCGATATTGGACTTAGGAAAAATTGGTATCGTTGGTAAGCTAATTCATAGAGATTTCATTTGATATTTAGTAAACCATCCAGTTAGTTATATATAATGAGGTATGGTCGATTGAAGTTTACCCAAGATTTGATGCTCATTAAAACTTGAATGATAGGAAAACTTTCAACTTGTACTTGAGTTAGGGGACCTCTATGATCTAAATTCATGCTCAAATATATTACCACACTATAAAATTGATTAACACACTAAATATATATAGGATTTAAGGCTTTTGAAACATCGAATGACGGATTTTCATTATAGTCCAAAATATGGGGTAATACAATATCTACCCCATGGGAACATTCCTCATCAAATCATACTGGATGATCTGAGACAAAAGATAGCTTACATGAATATATAACATGAATGAATGATCATGATTTCATGGCTGGCATGACTGAAAACTGAGCATATCATACTGTACATGCATATTTGATGCATTGGTAGCTGATTATGAATGTAGGACTGAGTGTTCTGATAGACTAAGTTTATCAAACTAAGAATGCATATCTGATGCTTAACTAATAAGTTTAATCCGTGCATATCTGATACATGATTATATGACTGACATGATATGTTAATGCATGACTGAAAGTACTGATAAGCTGACAACGTATATCTGATGTGTGAATACATGACTGAACTGACTCACGAATATGCGACTGAGCGTGAAATGTTAAAGTAACTAAGATTGAACTAAAACATGAGAACATGACATATTCTTCTATATGACATATGGACTAAACAACATGAACTGATTTGAACCTCTAAATACTTGACTTATAGCTGAGGTCTAACTTGAAGGTCAACTTATGAGTACCCTTTACTCTAGACTGAATTCGTTATGCAAGGAGAAATTGAAGGATCTAAGGAATGAGAGTGTTAAGAGAAAGTGAGGTATCTCCCCCTTGGGACGCTATGTCATTCTATGAATGCTTACCTAACGGAGATACTAGGTGATGCACAGGGCATCCACGAACTAGATTATAACTAAACTTTTGGAGTTTGAAACAAATGCATGAGATGGACTAAACTAGAAAATACTAGGAGGTTCTACCTTTAAATAGTTACATTCTCTAAGATTTTGAACAGGATGAATAGATTCAAGAATGAGAAAACAAGTTGTACATATCTGACTGCTCATTGGCACGACATGAATACTGAAAGAAGGGAAACTTTTTCTTAAACATCTCATATCCTCCTGCACATAAGTGTGGTGCACAACACACGCATGTACAAGATTCTACTAGATGTGACTTCCAGACTTCCTAGGACTCTATTGAAACTTAGGCTCAGACACCAAGTTTGTAACACCCTAATTTTCTAAACCGGAATGCTACACGGTGCTCATGACCTCGAAGGACGACAAGCTAAGCCATGAGTAATATCTATACCTGTATACTGCATAATATATCATAAAATATGGAAACATAAACATGAAAGGCCATAAGGTTAGAACTGAATAAACGTCTGATGACAAAATATCTGAAAAAGGTATAAAAATACAAAACTAAGTCATAAATACTAAAAATAATGAGATCTGAATATCTAATCTGACATCTAGTCTGAAAGACTCTAACTGAACTGAATAAGAAGTTGAAGGAACATGTCTCCAACTAACTTTATTTAGCAACTGAATAGTAAATATAACAATAATTATATCATTCTTGAATGAGAAGGACTCACTACAAACTCTTAACACTGAAATGCTAATGCTGATCTGGAGATCATGCCTCTGAACCTATAGTGTAACATAAGAGAAAGCACCATAGCGCAATGGCATTAGTAAGTCTGAATGTACTGACTATACGAGTTAGGTAGACTAAATGCAAATGGTTATATGCATGAAAATACTGACTAATATGAACGTGAGAATATATACATACACACATAACTATAACTGAACTCATGGAGATACTGACTACTGAGTCTGAATACTGATAATTTGAGTGTAATAATTCTGAGAAACTGAATTGATGAATGACTATTTCTTATAGATTGAATTATGAAGAACTGGTTTGGTTTACTGTGTCTGGCAGTCCTCAAGTTGAATACTGATATCATGAATTTTTAAATCTGATATGACCGATATAACTGTGATAATCGGCCTAATCGATGTAACTGATACTAAGCAACTATATCTGATAGTCTAAGTTCTGATGGAACTATCTGAGTTCTATTTTATATGGAGTAACTGAATTTAAGATTAGTCCTATCTAGTGGGTGATCTTTATATTTGATGATTCTGATACTGTTTAACTATAGGTGAGATTAGTCCTGTTTAATGGGTGAATTTGAAGTCTATTTATAATGATAAGGATTGATTATCTGTAACAGTACCGAATCAGTACTACTGAACTATGTTGACTGTATCTGACAGTCTAAGTTTTAATGGCACTTTATGAGTTCTATTTTATATGGAGTAACTAAATTTGAAATCAGTCCTATCTAGAGGGTGATCTTTAGATCTGGTGATTCTGATACTGTTTAAATATAGTTGAGATCATTCCTATCTAATGGGTGATCTTGAAGTTTATTTAAAATGATAAGGATTGATTGTCTCTAATAGTACTGAATCTGTACTACTGAACTGAGTGTACTGTATCTGGTAGTCCTGAATCTATAACTGAAACTGTGGGATGTATTCATCTAACCCATATGCCCCAAGCTAAGCTGATTGGGGTCCAATCTCTGCCCTGACTTGAAAGGTTTCAATACTGCATGACCAGTAAAGACACCTGTCGTTGAGTCAGTCCTAATCTTGTAGGTGACTCCCTGGATCAGTCCTATACATATTAATATGATAACGGGTGAACCCTAAATATAGTGGTATTTTTTATCGGAGCTAAAACATAGTTTACTGGATACTGATGACAGATAGAATATAATGAGTTTTGAGGACTGATTAAGAGTACTGAAGTTACTGAGATTTACTGTGATTACTGAGGTTACAGAGCACTGAGAATACTGAGAATACTGAACTACTGAGATTACTGAGTTTGATTAAGAGTATCGTGAAAACATGACAAGGCTCTAGGCACACAACTATAATTTTCGGGTACAAGTACCCCCAGGACTCGATGGAAAGAAATTGACACACATGACTGACTTGATCATAAGAGTAGAGTCCATAATCCACAATATAATAACTAAGGGATTTCATACCAAGAATGGTTCTCAACAATCTATTTCATGGAAGGAAATTTCATACAACATGTATATACTTGCATAGCTTTCATTACCATGCTCATTACATATTACAACCACAATCCACAATATCATAACTTTGGGAATTTCATGAAGTACATGGGTATTGTACATCTTGTACATGAGTGGGTGTTGCAAGTAAGCATAGCATAATTCTATAAGACTACTTCATGAGTAATCCAACGGTGTTCACAAGACACATTATCAATATGGATGACATTGAATCGTAGTGGCCTATCATGAATCCTTCACTTAGTCACATTTAGCTATAATGCATGATTTCTAGTCTCTTAGGTATTTTATCAAACACCTCACACACACAACTTAGGCATAGGTGTAAATCATACAATTACTCATCATAAATAATCAAACTTACATGTTTTCAACTCATATGATGTTATAGATTTATAATAACACATAAAGATTCTATCTTGGCATCATTCAACATATAAACGTGATCAACAATCCATTAAAAACATGAAAACCATAATGTATAGTTTTAGATAAAAAAGAATTCTTAACCTTATGGATGAAAGAAGTCCATGAATGAACACACGCATACTTGATAAAGGAAACCTTGATGATTTGCTGGAGAGTTCTCGGATTGGAAAACTTAACTCTTGATTATCTTGGAAAAAGGCTTGAATCTTGCTTTTGAGAGATGAGTTTGATGAAAACGCTAATCTTATGGTTGAGAGTATGAGAGAAGGTTTTTGAGATGCTTAACTGAAGAAAAATGGGAAAAATTATGCCTCTTTAGGGTTATAAATCGTGGAAGGTGAAGGAAATGACCAAAATACCCTTGCAAAAATACCCTTAAATTGTTGAAAAAATATACTTGACGCCATCCGTGACAGGCCGTCAGGTGCGTGATAGGCCATCACGAATGGTCATCACAAAGGGGTCCAAATTCTTGATTTTTTGCCCAGTGCTAACGATATTGTCAGAAATATCGTTAGAATATGACGACGTCATCAAAAAGGTCGTCAGAAATGTGATAGCCCATCAGAAACGTCGTCACCATTTTCATGCTTGCCTTGCTGGAATAAAATGAGGATAACTCTTTGCTCCAATAATGGATTTAGGAGAAATTGGTATCTTTGGAAAGATAATTCAAAGATCTTTCATTTGATATTTAGTAATCCTTCTAGTTAGTTATATATAACGAGTTATGGTAGATTAAAGTTGACCCAAGTTTTGATGCTCACTAAAACTTGAACGATAGGTAAGCTTTCAACTTGTACTTGAGTTAGGGGACCTCTATGATCTAAAATCATGCTAAAATATATTCCTACACTTTATAATTGATTAAAACACTAAATTTATATAGAATTTGAGAATTGTTAAACATCCACATATTGGAACGAAAGATTTTCATTCTAGTCCAAAATGTGGGCTATTACAATATCTCTCCCTTGGGAACATTCCTCCTTGAATGATACTGGTTGATATGAGACAAATGAAAACTTACACGAATATATAACATGAATGACTGATCATGATTTCATGGCTGACATGACTGAAAATTGAGTATATCATACTGTACATGCATATCTGATCATGGGTAGTTGATTTATGATTGTAGGATTGAGTGTTCCGATAAAATGAGTTTCTCAAAATGAGAATGCATATCTGATGCTTATCTGATAAGTTGAATTCATGCATATCTAATGCATGATTATATGAATGACATGATACGTGAATGCATGACTGAAAGTACTGATCAGCTGAGCACGCATATCTGAAACTTGAATACATAATTGAACTGACTCACGAACATGCGACTGAGCATGCAATGATAAAGGCACTAAGATTGAACTAAAACGTGAGAACATGACGGATTCTGCTACGTGACATATGGACTGAACATCATGAACTGATCTGAACCTTTGAATACTTGACTTACAGCTGAGGTCTAACTTGAAGGTCAACTTATGAGTACCATCTATTCTAGACTGAATTCGTTATGCAAGGAGAAATTGAAGGATCTAAGGCATGAGAGAGTTAAGAGAATGTGGGGTATCTCCCCCTAGGGACACTATGTTCCTCTAAGAACTCTTACTTTACGGAGATACTGGGTGATGCACAGGGCATCTACGAACTAGATTATAATTAAACTTTTGGAGTTTGAAACTAATGCATGAGATGGACTGAACTTGCAACTACTAGGAGGTTCTACCTTTAAATAGTTACATTCTCTGAGATTTTGGATAGCATGAATAGATGCAAGGATGAGAAAACAAGCTATACAAATCTGACTGCTCAATGGCACGACATGAATACTGAAAGAATGGAAATTGTTCCTAAAATATCTCATAGCCTCCTACACATAAATGTGGTGCATAACACATGCATGTACAAGACTCTACTAGATGAGACTTCCAGACTTCCTAGGACTCTATTGAACCTTAGGCTCAGATACAAATTTTGTAACACCCTAATTTTTTTAACCAGAATGCTACACGGTGCTCATGACCTTGAAGGACCATAAGCTAACCCATGACTGATATTTGTACCTGTATACTGCATAATATATCATAAAATATAGAAACATAAACATGAAAGGCCAAAAGGTTCGAACGAAATAAACGTCTGATAACAAAATGTCTGAAAAAGGTACAACAATACCAAACTAATTCATAAATACCGAAAATAATGAGATCTGAATATCTAATCTGACATCTAGTCTGAAAGCCTCTAACTGAACTAAATAAGGAGTTAAAGAAACATGTCTCCAACTAATTCCATCTAGCAACTGAATAGTAAATATAATAATAATCATAGCATCCTCGAATGAGAAGGACTCACTGCAAACTCTAAACACTAGAATTCTACTATTGATCTAGAGCTCGTTCCTCCGAACCTATGGTGTAACATAAAAGAAAGCACCATAGCGCAATTATGTTAGTACGTCTGAATGTACTGAGTATACGAATGAGGTAGGCTAAATGCAAAGGGTTATATGAATGAACAATACGGACTAATATGAACGTGAGAATACATACATGCGTACATAACTGTAACTAAACTCATGGAGATACTGACTATTGAGTCTGAATACTAACAACATGTATGTACTGATTCTGAGATACTGAATAGATGAATGACTATTTCTGATAGATTAAATTATGAAGAACTGGTCTAGTTGACTATGTATGACAGTCCTGAAGCTGAATACAGATATCATGAATTCTGATAACTGATATGACCAATATAACTATGATGATTGGCCTAACTGATGTAACTGATACTGAGCGACTATATCTGACAGTCTAAGTTTTGATGAAACTATCTGATTTCTATTTTATATGGAGTAACTGAATTTGAGATCAGTCCTATCTAGTGGGTGATCTTTAGATCTGATGATCTGATACTATTTAACTATAATTGAGATCATTCCTATTTAATGGATGATCTTGAAGTCTATTTATAATGATAAGGATTGATTGTCTCTAACAATAATAAATCTATACTACTGAACTGAGTTGACTATATCTGGCAGTCTATGGTTCGATGAAACTATCTGAGTTTTGTTTTATATGGAGTAAATGAATTTGAGATCAGTCCTATCTAGAGGGTGATATTTATATCTTGTGATTCCGATACTATTTAACTATAGTTGAGATAAGTCCTATATAATGGGTTGTCTTAAAGTCTATTTATAATGATAAGGATTGATTGTCTCTAACAGTACTGAATCTATACTATTGAACTGAGTTGACTGTATCTGACGGTCCTGAATCTGTAACTGAAACAGTGGGATGTAGTCATCTAAATGATATGCCCCAAGCTAAGCTAAATGGGGTCCAATCTCTGCCCCTACTAGAAAGGTGTCAGTACCGCACCACCAGTAAAGACACCTGAGGTGTAGTCAGTCCTAATCTAGAAGGTGACTCCTTGGATCAGTCCTAACATAGCGGGTGACTCCTTGGATCAGTACTATACATATAAATGTGCTAACGGGTTACCCCTAAGTATGTCAGTCCTATTTAACGGGTGACATCTTGTACCTATGCTAGATACGTAGTTCTGGAACATAGGGATTGCATCTAATGATATCTGTCATAATCTAGTGGGTGAGTCCCCATACATAGGATCACTCGATGGTGAATCCCACTCCCATCTGAAAGACACTAAACTAAATAAATGGGTTGAAGTGAATAACTGAACTGAACTGATTAGCTGAACTGCTACTAATTAACTGAATTGAAAATAGTGGTATTATTTAGAGGAGCTAAAACTAAGTTTACTGGATTCTAATGACGAATAGAATATAATGAGTTCTGAGGACTAATTAAGAGTACTAAAGTTACTGAGATTTACTGTGATTACTAAGGTTCCTGAGCACTGAGATTACTGAGAATACTGAACTACTGAGATTACCGAGTTTTCCTGAGTTACATGACCGACTGATTTCTATAGATCATGGCTTGACTGAGAGTATCATGAAAACATGACATGGCTCTAGGCACACAACTATATTTCTTGGGTACAAGTACCCCTAGGACACGATGGAAGGAAACTGACACACATTACTATCTTGATCTTAAGAGTGGATTCCGTAATCCACAATATCATACATAAGGGATTTCATACTAAGCATGGTTCTCAACAATCTATTTCATGGAAGGTAATTTCTTACAACATGTATATACTTCTATAGCTTTCAATATCATGCTCATTACATATTACAACCACGATCCATAATATCATAACTTGGGGAATTTCATGAAGTACATGGGTATTCTATATCTTGCACATGAGTGGGTGTTGCAAGCAACATAATTTCATATGACTAGTTCATGAGTAATCCAACAGTGTTCACAAGACACATTATCAATAGATTCATAATAAGACATAAAGATTCTATTTTGGCATCATTCAACACATAAACATGATCAATAATCCATTCATAACATGAAAAACGTAATATATAGTTTTAGAAAAAAAAAGGATTCTTGAACTTCATGGATGAAAGGAGTCCATGAATGAACACACACATACCTTAGAAAGGAAACCTTGATGATTTGATAGAGAGTTCTTGGATTGGAAAACTTAATTCTTGATTATCTTTAAAAAAGGCTTGAATCTTGCTTTTGACAAAAGAGTTTGATGGAAACCCTAATCTTGTGGTTTAGAGTGTAAGAGAGGATTTTTGAGATGATTAACTGAAGAAAAATGGGAAAAATTATTCCTCTTTAAGGTTATAAGTCGTGGGAGGTGAAGGAAATGACAAAAATACCATTGCAAAAATGCCGTTAAATTGCTTAAAAAATATACTTGACGTCATTCGTGACAGGTCGTTAGGTCCGTGATAGGCCGCCACGAATGGTCATCACAAAAGTGGTCCAAATTCTTGATTTTCTCCCCATGACTGATGACTTCATCAGAAATGTCATCAGAATGTGACGACGTCATCAAAAAGGTCATCAGAAACATGATAGACCGTCAGAAACGTCGTCACCATTTTTCAGCTTGACATGCTGGAATAAAATGGGGATAAATCTTTACTCCGATATCGGATTTAGGATAAATTGGTATCATTGGAAATCTAATTCAAAGAGATTTCATTTGATATATAGTAAACCACCCAGTTCATTATATGCAATGAGTTATGATCAAATGAAGCTGACCCAAGTTTTGGTGCTCACTAAAACTTGAACGATAGGAAAGCTTTAAACTTCTACTTGAGTTAGGCGACCTCTATGATCTAAATTCATGCTCAAATAGATTCCCACACTACATAATTGATTAAAACACTATATTTATATAGGATTTGAGGCTTTTGAAACATCAACGCCTAGGAATGATGGATTTTCATTCTAGTCCGAAATGTGGGGTATTACAGAAAAGTTGTCAATTATTTATAGAAAAAGTATCATAAACTTATACATCAAGTTTGGTGGTTATAAACATAAAATTTTACGTTGGCAATTATGAGTATCATATAGAACAAAACTATAAGTAGAGAAATTAAAAAGGATACAGTAACTTCTACAGTAAAATAGAAAGGTCATAACGTATAAGAAATAATAGTGGCGTTTTAGATTTCTTTTATTAAAAAAACTTGTGACAGAAAAATGTAAGAAAATGAGAAAAATATCCAAAATTTAGAAAAAATAAATTAAATTCTTGATTATGAGACATGTCACATCACCGGGCTGAAGATCCAAATATATATATATATATATATATATATATATATACACACACACACACACATACTAGGAGAGATATGGGCCATGTTAGTATGGTCCCAACGTGAAGAACATTTTTAGATTAATTATTGTGATTTATAATATTTTTTACGTAATTTTTAAATAATATACGTTATACCCTCTGTGTTAATTTATGTGGTATTGATACAATTTTGAGAGTTAACTATAACACTCTGTCATTACTGTCCAATTATAATTATGTCCAACCAACCAAACCATTATTCCATTATCAATAACCAAGGCTATAAGTAGTGGTATCATCATACCGACTATAGCTTGAAAGCAATGTCCTTAGCCAATATTTATATGAAAAAGGAATTCACATGTAACCATAGATCACATTACCAAGTTAACTTGTGGGAATCCCATGTACCTCGTAAGTGTTCCATTAGTATGTTTGCTTGGGGTAATACCATGTACCCCACAAGTTGTTCATTAGAATATTTACTTAGGTGATTCCCTTGTACCCCATAAGGAAATTTAATTAACCATAACCATGACCACCAACCCCTATCATTTAACCATTCCAAACCATTTATACCAATTAAGGTTCCATTACCAAACCATATCGTGCTATAGTTCTGTTAAAAGTCCAATTATATAGTAAAAGCATTATTCTAGGCATTTTATCAAACATGCTGGGGGCTTGGTGTAAATATGCCCAACATCAACACCCCACACTTAAAGCTTTGTTCGTCCTCGAACAAAATATAACATCCATGCAAACACCTAACTAGAATTGCACAATAGCAACACAAAATTTATTCCTAACCAGAATTTCAATAGCAACACAAAATTTATCCTCAAGACATGCACGTCAATTATTAACAAAGAGTAGGTTTCTTGATCCCAACTAGAAACAATTCAACCTACAACATAAACTCGTTATGATGGTTAATTCGTATCCACAAGTTAAGCCACAAAGAATCATATAACACTACCCAAAAATCATCAACCATGAGTGCCTCACACAAGATATCACCCATAATCGCTCATAGTTTTGCATTTTTCGAAACATGGGTATAAGACTCTCCTTGCTCTCACTCTCACAAAGAATTCTTATATTGTAACTGATGACCATAGGCTTGCCCTTAGTGTAATGCTCCACTAATATCAGAATGCTAAGCTTAGGATCAAATAGGTCTTTACAGGTTGTAATGTAGGCTAAGGGACAGGTAGGACTATTTTGGCCAGAAATAGTGACTATGTCCCTAAGCGCTTTAATACATTACATTATGCCATTTACAATATCTTTTAACAACCCCTCAACCTTTCTTTCATCTACCACTCCTTTTCACCTATTTTGTCAACTACCTTTTTGTTTTTCTAATTATTTTTTTCTTTTTTTTTCTTTTTTTTATATTTTATTTATTTATTTTTTATTTTTTATAAAGCACCTCTATGATAGCCACTCTTTTTCACAACAATTTCAAGTACCAATACACTCTGAGGCATCACTCTCACCATTTTTCTCTTATTTTGTCACATGACTCTACAATTTAAAGCGCTTAGAAATTTGGATCAAATTATGGTATTGAAAAAAATTGGATTAGGCTACAAATGAGGCTATCAAAGAAAATAGCTAAAGGCTCAAAGGGGGTTCACTAGGGTAATGTACAAGGGTAGGTAAAAAGAAGGTAAACAATTACAGGCTGCCAAAGAAATGCCTAAATCATCTCCTAAACTCACACTCTTTATTTTTCTTTACACACACACCAGGCAAGTTCTAGCATCAGTCACAACACAGAATATACTATAACCTTACACACACAAGGCACATGGTCAACTTTATTGGGAGCAGTATAGACTCTTGACCCAACAGATGAATGAATTAAACCACACAAATATCACACAGTGAGTCACACTTAGAGCCTAAATGTCTCAATAGTAATGATTTAGGACAAACTCTTGTTATACTACCATGCCGTCTATCAGAACAATTTCATGCAAAACCTAAAAAAAATTTAACTAATTACGACTAATTAACAAACAAGAATAAATATAGGCAAAGAAGTACAATACAACATACAAATACCAGCACCCCACACTTAGACGGGACACACTGCCCTCAGTGGAAAATAAATAAGGAAAACCTGATTAGTCGTACTCCTCCTCTAAGTCTGGGTCATACCCCCTGTGTCGGAATCATCTTTATAGTCATCGTCATCAGAATTTTCCTCCACGTCTGAGTCTGGAAGCCAACGATCATCATCAGTCGACACATCATCATCGAGAAGTTCCTCAAAATGTACCCCAACTCCACATATAGCCCGCACATGCTCATTCATCGGGTAGTCATAATCCAACTGCTGGAGCTCTGCATCAGTCGGAATACGACCCCCACTCCTCATGGTAAACCGAGTCATGCCATATAGATGGTGAAAGAAACTTTCATCTCGAGCATGTCTTTCTGCAGTGGTAAGGTTGATGCCATGACCAGTTTCAGTCTCTTTAACTTTCGTAAGATCAACCTTCTTTGGGTTGTGTGGAAGCTTATGATCTGCAGGTTCCTCTTTAATGTTTTCCTTCCTTAATATCGTAGTCAACAAATTACCAAAGCTGAAATGGGACCTTTTGTGCAGCCTAGCCTTACGCATTGACGATCGTATAATCGCACCAATGTTGATGGGACTATTATTAATAAGAGTGTACACCAAGCATACTCTATCACGTGTGATCTTTGTGTACTGTGTCCCAGGAATCAGGCAAGAGTTGACTATCCTCAACCATATATGAGCTTCTCTGTTCAAGGAAGCATACGGGAAGGTATTGTGCCGACCATTGTTCTTGTGACGAATCCACCGGGCCATGGACCTTGTTCGGCATAGTGTATGTCTGATTGCCCTGTAGGGAGGTCTGTGATAAATCTTCTTGAGTGGTGATGGATCCACAGATGGAAGGCCCAGAAAAGAGTTGAAGAACTCCATATTCAGTTGCAAGACTTGGCTTCGAATCTTCTCTTCACTTCACTTCCGGTAGTCTTTGGGGACCAATTGGCATAAAACTCGCGTTTTAGATCAAGATTGCATTCCCCCATATCTTGGAAAATGAAATCAAGGTTTAGTGCCATGATTTTAGCGTAAATGTGGGGTTCTCTTTTTGCTAGAATTTCTTTCTACATCAAATTCAGGTGAACATATTTCTTTACTTTGTTGTTCTAGTACCACTGCTTTCCTTCCTCCTCTAGGACCCACTTTATCCTGAAAGTGCGTCAAGGTATTTGCAGCAAGGAGGATTCTGCTTGCTTTTTTCTTTCCCATTTCTGACCTTTCTGTGAGGTAGACACTTTTTCTTTTCCTTGTTGCCCTTTTAGTGCCATTCTACCTGAGATTAAAATAAATTCGTGTTAGCTCATCTTAGAAGATTTAATTGACAAACAAACAGTAGTGGCACCACCCCACAGTTAATTTGTTGGCAAAAACTAATTAAGTGAATGATGTCGATTACTCATACTTCATCGACATATATTTAGGCGATATGTTCCAACAATATGTTCAGCACAGTTATACTTTCATGTCATCTTAACTATCCTTTCCAACTCTATTTCATGTAATCTTGACTATATTTTCATGTTTGGATTAATGCACCTTTTGAACAAGACTACTACGTAGAGATCATATCAAGTTATTTCATAGAAATAATCACAACATCTCATGCTTGTATTCAATCATGATCTTTATCTTGATGAACGAGTCATTCAAACATTCAAGCTTTCAATTTTGAAGATTATGCAATTAACTTCACCATTTCGATTTTGAAAAAAGATGACAGTGTATAACAATCAAATACAAGTTGTAACCAAGTCAAGAACACCCACACGTATTCTTTCACTCAACTAGATGTATCATAACAAATCAACCACATTCTAATCACCAACACCGCTTTAAAATCTAAAATACCATTATAAGCGTAGTATTGTAACAACTACGGAATATAAAAGAAGAACTTACTTAGTGATGGACTCGGAAGATGATCTTTCAAGGTTATATGAGCAAAAAGAAAAGTTTTGAGAGATTGCGAAAGCTTAGGCGGCGCCTAGGTTGAGCAAACAAGTGCATTTTGTCTTAAGGTTGAGGATCTATTTATATACTAAGCTATGGGTCAGGTTTGATCCATGTAGAATCGGGTTAGGAGACAAAAATACATAAGTAGGTGGCACCTAATGCTTTGCTTATGCTTAGCATAGGCGGCGCCTTTTGCTTTGCCTACTTAGGCATAGGCGGCGCCTATGCTATTGCCTAGTTGAAACAGAGAGCATAGGTAATGGCATAGGCGACACCTTTTGCTTTGCCTAGATTTGCATAGGCGGCGCCTATGTTATTTCCTAGATTTGTATAGGCCTTGCCTTGTCCGTTGCCTAGATGAGGTAGTGAGCATAGGCAATGGTATAGGACTTGCCTTGTCCATTGCCTAGATTTGCATAGGCATTACCTTGTCCATTGCCTAGATTAGCATAGGTAATGCCTAACCAATAGCCTTTGCTCCTTCATTCCTAACTTACCACCTTAAACATGGCTCACTTTTCAAATCAAAATTTTGGACTAATCCCCTCCTTTGTACGTCTTGCACCTATACTTAATCAAAAACAACAAAAATGATTAGAACGATAGGTTTCCTCCCATCAAGTGCCTTAGTTTTGGTCGTGGCTCAACTCTTCTTTTTGAATCTTTTTTTTGTTATTTAATAAAAACAAACTCCTAATAAAATAAAACGGTTAAAAATGATGGGTTGCCTCCCATCTAGCGCTTGATTTATTGTCGCAACACGAAATAGTTATCTCGATTACTCAGACTTCATCGAGATATATGGTGCATCCTTTTCTGAATGGATTCAGACGACGCTAAGGTTTAATTGTGGGCATGCAATCTTCTTCGAGATGAATCTTGTGCATACATATCCCAGGAGGGATACCAATTATATCATCAATAATCCAACCAATAGCTCTCTTGTACCTCTTTAGAGCAGAGATGAGAGCCTCTACTTGTTGTTCACCTAAATTAGCCGTAACAATCATCGGAAGTGTATTTCCACTTCCCAAGAACGCATACTTTAGATGACTGGGGAGCTCTTTCAATTCTAGCACTGGTGGCTCTGCAATAGAAGTCTTCGATGTCGGTGAAGGTCGATTGTTAAGATCAAGGTCCAGCTTCTTAGGAGCATGAGAATAGGACCCTATTCCTGTTACAGCACAAATAGTTTATTCATAATCTTAAACATCCTCACGCTCAAAATTCAAAAGCACAGCAAAGAATGGCTCAATAGTAAGCTGCTTCTCTACAGATAATTCTTTCTCATCCTCATAATAAACATCAGCTACAGAGAACACATTCATATCTCTAGGCTGCTTCATCAATTTGCATACATCATAATAGACCACTTCGTCATTCAACCGAAATAAAAGCTCATTAGCTCTTAAATCAATAAGCATACTTCCAGTTGCGAGGAAAGGAAGCCCCAAGATTATGGGAACTTTAGAATCCACCTCATAATCCAAAATAACAAAGTCGGCAGGAAAAATGAAAGTAGAAACCTTCACCAGTACATCATATAGGATACCAACAGGCCGTTTTACCGACCTATCTGCCATCACGAGCCGCATATTGGTTGGTGTAGGATCGCCCAACTCCAACTTTCTGTAAATGGATAGCGGCATCAAATTTATGCTAGCTCCCAAATCGCATAATGCCTTAGCAAAATTCATAGATCCCACCGTGCAAGGAATAGTTAAAGCACCGGGATCTGCCTTCTTCTGTACTAAAGATCTCATGGCAATTGCACTGCAATGTTGAACATCATCTTCCAGTTCATAACTTGCTGCCCTTTTCTTTGTCAAAAGGTCCTTCATGAATTTAGCGTACCCAGGCATCTGTTCCAGTTCCTCCACCAAAGGAACATTAATAGTCAGCTTCTTCAACATGGTCATGAATTTACTGAACCTGGTGTCATCAGCTTTCTTCTTCAGTCTCTGAGAAAAAGGTGGTGGTGGAAGGGGAATAGTTTTCTCCACCACTTCCTTTTTATCTTGCTTCCGATTATGTATCTTTTCAGGCTGGTGACGTCTAGGTGTAGTGTCATGAACGTTCTCATTATGATTTTTAGCTTCTACCGAATCATCACAATCTGCTTCAATCACATTCTCTTCTGTATTATCAACTACCTGCTTGCCATTGGATGGATTTTCCAACACTTTACCACTCCGAGTAGTAATAGCCATACATGATCTATCATTTCTTGGATTTTGCACAGTGTCACTAGGTAAACTGCCAGCCTTTCTTTCATTGAATGCTGCTGAAAGTTGACTCAGTTGTTGTTCCAGCTGTTTTATTACAGTGGAATGCGAGTCAACCAATTGATTTATTGAGGACAAATCATTCTTTACCTCAGTTACTCCCATGTTGGTTGTCTCCACTCCTTTCAAAAGCTTAGCCATCATATCTTCCATGGACATCTTCCCAGAGCCAGACGCCGCAGCCTCACGATTTCCAGGAGGAATGTACAAACCACTCCTGTCAGTCTTATTCTTGTATTCGGATTTTTCATAATAGTTCCGACCTTGGTTTCCTTGGGCATTCCCTCGGAAACCCCCCTAATTATTCAAGTAGTTCGCTTCTTCTTTAGAGTCGGATTCATCTCTTCCCTGTGATACAAAGGCCTTAACCTTTTCGGTCTTCCCTGATAATAAATGCTTGGTAAGACGATCCATCTGCATTTTCATGTGAGCCATATCTTGGTCACGTTCCTCTTCTCTTTGCCTTTGGTCTGCAGTCATGCCAATAGATACAGTAGAGCTTGATACCTCAGAATCCTTGGTATGCCAATCTCTACTCTGCTTTGTCATACGATCTAGCATATCACTTGCCTCAATAAAAGTAAGGTCCATCAATGACCCTCCTGCAGCATTATCAACCACTGGCTTAGTCACCGAATTCAAAGACATGTATAATATCTCCATCAAGTGGACATTGGTCATATGATGATTTGGGAACCGTATAAGCTTCTTATTGAACCTCTCCCATGTTTCGTGGAGAGCTTCAGTTGGAAGCTGTCGAAAATTGCTTATCTCGTCTCTTAATTGGGCTCTCTTGGATGGCGGAAAGAATCTTTCTACGAAAGCATCTTTCAGTTTCCTCCAATTAGTAATAGAGTCAGGAGTTAGCCAGTTTAACCACAGAATTGCCTCTCCAGATAGAGACAATGGAAGTAAGCGCAGCCGGATCACATTCTGTCCAACCCCTGGATTATCAAACGCCTTGCATGTTGAGATAGAATTAATCAGATGCATATTCGGATCATCTCCTGCAAGACCACCAAATAACCCCTTGAGCTGCAATAGCTTAATCATGGTGCTAGTGATATTAAACTTGGCTCCAGGTGCCAAGGGCGGAGGAATTATAGCCCCTGTGGCACCAGCCCCATCCAGATCGTCATCATCATCATCAAAAGGAACCTGTATAGCTCGGCGTTCAGGTCTCCATCTAGCTTGACGATCTCTCCTGTTCACAGGTGCTGCCACATCATCTGGGTTATCAATAGTTTGTTGATGCACCTAAGCAGCTGCCAATGCAGCTAATCTATCCTGCTCCTGTTGAGCAGCCATACCTTCAAGGTTTCATTGCGCATCCATTCTGCCAATAAGTTGTTGTCCAGGATTTATGTGTAATAATGGCTGACCAGAACTTCATGTATTTGGCATGCACTTTACCAAACCTGAACAAAACAAAAACAACAAACAAAAGTAAAATTATAGAATCTTTGACCAAAGGGTGTATTAACTATCACAAACTTAGTTGACAACCGTATTCCCCGACAACAGCACCAAAATTTGATAACGCCCAAACTACAGCTCTCGTAAGAAAGTGTAAGCGATCGCTGTCAAATAT
This sequence comes from Capsicum baccatum var. pendulum, assembly GCA_030864225.1. Lineage (NCBI taxonomy): Eukaryota > Viridiplantae > Streptophyta > Magnoliopsida > Solanales > Solanaceae > Capsicum > Capsicum baccatum. The sequence goes on from CM061557.1 coordinate 95,852,292, forward strand.
AGAACCCAACTGGGTTAGGTGTCGAATCCCACAGGGATTACTTGGTCACTAAGTGTTGTAATTATTAGTAGACTTTTGGTTGAAAATTCCAAGGAAAAAGGGGGTTTGATTTATGCGTGAACTAATAGTATCAAAGTAACGATTGAGACGAAGTATTTAGTAAGATTTAATCACAGAGAATAATAAGTTAGGGTTATGTCCACCTTGTAAGTTCTACGTATCTATTAACTATGACTAATGCGGAATTTAGACATGCATGCACTTATAGAGATTCGTATTCTAATTGTAAATCCAAGTGTATCCCAACCATCAATGATTATTTCATTTTAGCTCTCCCGTGCCTAAAGCGTGTAACGAGTGGTACAAATTCTCCAAGAAAGTTAATCCGGTCAAGGCGTTAACGTGTAAACAGGGGTTGGAAGCCCTATTTTCTTGTCACACTCTCTTTTCCAAACATGTAAGTTTTCTCTCGAACAAGTTAATTGTATAATGGCGTGTTCCTTATGTTTGCAACCATAAGAATTTAATAAAAACAAAGAGAGTAATGATATAAGTAGCATACACATCAAGAATTCACAAACTCATAGCAATAGATAGTATATTACGAGGCTTTCATAACCCTAACAGAGAAGTTTAGCTACTCATGATTACAACGGAAATCAAAGTAGACATCATCATCATAACACAACCTAGAATAATCTTGGCGATGGAAGTGGTTTAGCGTCAATAAGGGATTGACATTTTTTCCCTCTTGGTTCGTTGCTCTCTAGAAAGCCGTGTTTTTCTGTCTAAACTCTTACAGAATATGTAACTGAATAATGAAAACAACCTGCTGAAAAATTCAGCAATAAGGTTTTTATAATGTCCTTGTCTACTAAATTACTGCTGCATCCCTAAGTATTTAGAAATACTGATTTTGCCCGGGACAAATTCTCCATGCGTCACATTCAGTCCACAAGCTTCCAAAAGCTGCCTTCCCTCTAATGTGAAGTTTTCATTTGCTGCTCACAAGTCCATAAAGTGCTGAAATCTTCATCATTAATACCTGAAAAACATACTAATCACGTAGGTCTGCTCACTTAAAGGAAAATGGACTAAAAGTGCAAGAATTATATATTTTATCCTCAAAACTTAGCTAAAACATGGGTAAATCATGGTTTTTAGGCATATAAATACGCCCAACATCAACCTGCCGACATAATATCTTAACAGGGACCTCTTCATATGATAGAGAGTCTGAGATACCCAATTCTTCCAAAGAAACTACCAAAGAAGGATCAGCAAGACACTTTCTCAACATAGAGACATGAAATAACGGGTGAATGGAGCTCAAACCAAAAGGTAACTCCAATTCATAAGCCACATTACCAACCCTCCGTGTAATCTCATAAGGACCAACATACCAGGGACTGATCTTTCCCTTTTTACCAAGATGGATCACTCCTTACATGGAAAATACCCGTAGGAACATATTATCCCCAACCTCGAACTCTAAATCTCTATGCCTTACTTCCGTATAGGACTATTGGGTAGCCTTGAGCCTATCTCGAATCACCTTCACCTTTTCCATATCCTGATAAACCAAGTCCAAGCCAAACATATTCATCTCGACAAGCTCAAACCACCCAATAGGATATCTATACCTCCAACCATACAATGCCTCAAATAGGGCCATTCAAATGCTAGAATGATAGCTATTGTTGTAAGCAAATTCTACCAAAGGTAGATGCTTTACCCAGTTGCCACTACAATCAACCACACACGTACGAAACATGTCCTCTAATATAGGAATAGTCCTCTATTCTTGCCCATCCATATGCGGGTGAAAAGCAATGCTCAGACTAACCTTGGTCCATAAATGAGATGCAAATTGTGTACCATTATGAGAGAGAATCAAAATAGGTGCCCCATTCATCTTAACATTCTCATAAAGATACAACCACATATAGTCCTCAGCCAAAAAGATAGTCCTCACTAGCCACAAATAAGAGGACTTTGTCATCCTATCAATGATAACCCAAACCAAATCAAATTAGATTTGAGACCGAGGAAGACCGGTAACGAAATCCATATTGATTACCTCCCATTTCCATTCAGGTAACTCAATTTCCTGATACAACCCTCCAGGCCTCATGTACTCAATTTTGACTTGTTAGAGCACCTTAAACTTAGCCACAAAATCAGCCATATCCCTTTTTATACCATTCCACCAATACATCTCCTTGAGATCATGATACATTTTTGTTAAACCGGGATGAACAACATAGCAGGATTCATGCGCCACAGCCAAAACCCTTTGTCGTAAACCATCAACATCAGAAACATAAAACCTCTCTTGGTATCTCAAGTACCATCATCGTTGATATTAATCACCATAACCTTTTACCCACCAATATCACTCTTGATTATCATTAATATAGGATCTAACATATACTTCTCCTTGGTCTCTGCACCAAGAAATGACCGAACCACTTCCTGTACCATCACCTTACCATCATTGGAGTCAAAGAGACGAACTCTAAGATTAGCCAAGCGGTGAATATCCTTCACCAATTCCCACTTCTCATTATCCATATGAGCTAAACTCCCCATAAACAACCTACTAAAAGCATCAGCAACCACGTTATCTTTACCTGGGTAGTAGTGAAGACTCATATCATAGCCCTTGAGAAGCTCCAACTATCTCTTAAACCTGAGATTTAGCTCCTTCAAAGTGAACACATACTGTAGAGTCTTATGATGAAAAAAAATGTCCATGTGCACTCCATAGAAATAATGCCTCCAGACATTCAAAGCAAAAATCACTTCTAAAATCTCCAAATCATAAGTAGGATAATTCCTCTCATGTACCTTTAACTACCTGGAACATAGACAATCACCTTCCCATGCTACATCAAAACACAACTGATTCCCACCTGGGATGCGTCATAATAAACCACAAATCCCTCATTACCTTCAGACAATGTCAAAACCAGAGCCAAAATTAACTTATCCACCAGCTTCCTCCTCACAAGCATCAGACTAAGAAAACTTTACCTTCTTCCAAGTCAACTTAGTCAATGAGGTAGCTATCATCGAGAAACTTTCCACGAATTACCTATAATACCCAGCCAAAGCCAAGAAGCTATGAATCTTGATTGGAGTCGTGGGTATAGGCTACCGTTTTACCACTGTCACCTTTTGTGGATCCCCTATGATCACATCACTAGAAATAATATGAATAAGAAAAGTTATAGCATTCAACCAAAATCCAAACTTGGAGAATTTGGCATACAATCATTGCTCTTTTAATATCTGCAACACCACACAAAGGTGATTGGCATGATCCACCTCTCTCTTAGAATAAACCAAAATAACATCATTGAATACAATGATAAAAAGATACAAAAACTACCTGAAAACCCTATTCATCAAATCCATAAATGCCATCGGGGCAATAGTCATACCGAATGACATAACCAAGAACTCAAAGTGCCCATACCAAGTACGTAAATCCATCTTAGGGATATCTACCTCCCTAATCTTAAGCTGATGATACCCGGACTGAAGGTCTATCTTAGAAAAGAATTTAGCACCTTGAAACTAATCAAACAAGTCATCTATCATTAGAAGGGGATACTTGTTCTTAACTGTTACCTTATTCAACTGCTTCTAGTCAATGCACATCCGAAAGGAACCTTCCTTCTTGCGAACGAATAACACCGTTGCATCCTAGGGGTATACACTAGGATGGTTGAAACCTTTATCGAAGATATCCTTAAGTTACTTCTTGAGTTCCCTCAAGTCAGCAAGATCCATTCTATAGGGAGGAATAAATATTGGACGAGTGTCCAGAACCAAATCAATACCAAACTCAATCACCCTATTTGGAGGAACACCTGGAACATCATTCGAAAAAACCTTAGGAAACTCATTCACTACTGGAACTGAATGCAATGAAGGACTTTCTAAGTTAGAATCTTTAACCCAGACCAAATGAGAGAGACATCCCTTGGATATTAACCTCTGAGATCTAAGATAAAAAATAAATCCCCCCCCAGGAGCTAGGGAACCACCCTCCTATTCAATAATCGGTTCACCGGGAAACCTAAAGACAACCTTACGGGTCTGACAATCTAAGTACACATAACAAGAGAGTAACTAATCTATCCCTAATATAATATTAATATCCACCACATTAAGTTCTAACAAATCCACAAAAGTATGTGTATTACCAACAAATACCACA